>OX244039.2:34925462-44925462 GCA_945859785.2 Tridacna gigas
TGATTGATTGATTGATTGATAACAATTAACAGTTATATTCCGGCGGCTAGTGCACTTATCCATATTTTTCTGGAGTTTCTATTACCATTACGTAGTACAATATTCTTCCCAGGCCACTGCCTCCTTTCCCATATAACCATCGTGAATACAATAATCAGCGGTGAGAGAGGAATGAACCCCGTCGCAATGACTATCATCAACCCTTGGACAGAAATTGGTAGAGGTTGGGATGCAATTCAGGAACCAGCGGCCCCCTGTTCTCAAGTACAGTACGCCTTTAGGTTGAAGAAGTGACTGAAAGTATCGGGTGTTGTGAAAAATTACTGTTGAAGCAGTGGATTGTATTCTGATCTTAGAAAGTCGTCACCGATTTATTAAAGATTCAATGAATAAAAAAATGAGGGTTAGGAGTCTGAGGAAAATAATTTCGTAGGGACTTTGAAGGGGTGCGGGGCTATTAAGATGTTTATAATCTCAACAAACTTGAAAATGATTTATCAATGAATTAAGTAAGGAGATAGCTGGCGAATCATGAGAAACCACTGAACCTATTTCTTTCCTATATTTCTTTTTCTGTGACATCATTATATAATCTCCATGTACCATGTTGTTCAGTATAATGTGCAACTGACCATGTTCTTTAAAATTACAAGTCATAATGAATTGTGTTCTGTTCTGTTCAGTGAAGATGTGGTTTAATGCATCTGCAAAAAGCATCGACCATGCTAGCCTACTCATTCTGCGCAGACTAACCTGTGTTGAAGCTTTTTTGTGATGGGTAAATTTTCTTTTTTGTCAAAGGACCGTAGTACCGTTATCTCCAGACTTGGCCCATTTTTAGACAAAATAAATGTGTATAATGCGAACAATTGGCTGTGAATAATGCATCATGAAGACGCATTAAATTTTAAACTGCTGAATGAATTAAAGATTTTCAGTCAACAGTGAAAAGCCGTAGTTTGCGATTAAAACAATTTGCTCGTCGGAGAAATCTCACCGTATAGGACAGTGTAGATAAAAGATCAGACTGCACGTTCTGTGCCGTCTGATCTTGACCTACTGTTTCCGCAAAAGCCCCCAAAACGCGCTTAGCAACCTAAGTGTTAAAGCCCATTTCCCGAGTCCGCTCAAATCGATTTTCAACCGCAAATAAGGAAAATTTTTGAAATAATTAATATCAGGTGGCAGACTGCTTAAATCTAAGACCAGACTGGACTTCTGCACTGTCTGATCTTTATCTATGATGTCCAGAAAAGATATTTAAGTTGCCATTGGAAGCGAGATAGTAAATTCTTATCATGATCACGCTGTTGTTCACCTATTGGTACAGCTCAAAATTATAACTGTCTTGCTTTTTCAGAGAAAAGTTTGTCATTAAAGGTACGATGGTACGTGTATGCAAGCCACTTTTTGTCAGCCTGGGTAGGTACAATTTTGTTAGTTGTTTGTAATACTCAAAGGGGTTTGTAGCCGCTTGTAATCTAAACAATCATGTAACAGCATTTTCCCTCCTCCCCACAATACTTTCTACCCTTTCATAGAGGAGTTCCATTAGTGGTCGACATTTTATTTGCCGTCTGTGATTGCTATCAATTTGGACAAGTCTTTTTATGTTGTCGCCTGGGAAGAGGTAAATGGATTCGACACCTCTTTTAACAATATTTCCGTCAGTAGTAAGTAAGGGTACAGCTCTATAGGGAAATTTTTTGTTCTTTGTTCTATATAAATGATGTAATCAAGCCGGTGGAGGGACTTTTTGGGCTGGTGGAGGTAACTTTCAGAATCTATTTTTAGGAACGGGGTCAAGAATGTGTGACATAGGTAATGATCGTGTCTCTAGCAGACGAATTCAATGGTAGTTCGATCCGCCGTGGTAAAACATTGTGGAAAAAATTGGTAGGCAGATGATAATTAATTCTCCAGCAGGGTGAATAATAAAACGGGTTGGAAAAAGGTATTTGGGAACAGAGTACCTCTGAGTTTAACCGTTTGCGTAGTTAATGAGCGTGTCTGTAGCAGCCGATAATCGATGGTAGTTCGCCTTACTGTGTAAAAAAAAAAACAGACAAATTCTAGGGTAGTTCGATCCGCCGTGGTAAACATTGTGGTAAAAGGTATTCTTCAACAGGGGCCAGTTATAGTACAGACGCCTTCACACAAAACAGGATGGAAACACACACACTCTCTCTCTCTCTCTCTTTGTGTCTAAGGTTGCTTTATACAATCAAGTCGGCGGAGGAGATTTTCAGAATCTATTTTTAGCAACGGAGTAAAGAATGCGTGACATAGGTAGTGATCGTGTCTCGAGCAGATGACTTCAATGCTAGTTCGCCTCGCTGTGTGTGGAAAATGGTGTTTGAAAAGCAGACGATAATAAATTCTTCAACAAGGGTCGATAGTACACAGACGACTTCAAAAACAGGATGAGAAAAGCCCCGCCGCCGCCACCGCCTCCGCCGCCTGCCAAGTGGCTTGGGAAGAAATAATGTGCGAGGTGCTGGTAACACAAACCGCAAGAAAGCATGAATATTTACACTTATCCAGTGGTATAAGTTAAAAAAACCCTTCAAAACAGCGTTAATCTCAAATATCCCTCTCTGTCTCTCTCTCTTTTCTATGAAAAGGAATTATTTAAGAGCGCCGCCACCGCCTCCGCCGCCGCCGCCACCGCCGCCGCCATCGCCGCCGCCGTCGCCGCCGCCGCCGCCGCCTGCCACTGCAAGAGAAGGAGTGGGGTAGAAAAAAAATAATAAGAGTGAAAAGAAGAGGAGAAAAAGGCGGCGGAGGCGGCGGCCGCGGAGGCGGCGGCAGTGGCGGCGGCGGCAGTGGCGGCGGTGGCGGCTGCGGCGGCGGCTGCGGCGGCGGAGGCGGTGGCGGCGCTCTTAAATACTTCCTTTTCAAAGAACAAAAAAATTTCCCTATAGAGCTGTACCATTACTACTTCCGTCATACGACTACGACGTCTTACTTAGATTAATTTCTAGGTGTTTCGACGGCATTAACTCGGGGTTTCATCGGTGTCTTGTTCAAGGATGCTCACACAACAAGCGCCCCTAAAGTTGATCGAGCCCAGGACTTCTGTATTCAAAATTCACATCCTTTTCAACTGAGCCTTCCATCCGCACTCTGGCTTTTAGTTAATTTTAATTACATGTACATGAATATGAGCCATGTTTTGGCAAAAGGAAGCTTAATGCATCTCCGTGATGCATCATACCAAGAAAGACATCACATATGTAGGGATCCATAAAATTCATTATTTCTAACAATCGACTGTATCATAAGGTAGACTGGTCCTTTGGCATACAATACATTTACCAATAGCAAAAGTTTCGGCCAAGGTCAGCCTGTGCGGAGTGCGCAGGCTGACCTGGGTCGATACTTTTCGCAGATGCATTAAGCCATTTTTTCAGAGCATGGCTCATATATATGATGACACATTTTGAAGAATTCACACTCACATGTAATGGGCTAGCTGAAATGGTTAGTAATACATGTATTTAGTGTTTTAAGTCGCATTCAAGCATATTTAGCTATGTCACATGGGCCATTGTGTCCATCCATGAATGACAAGAATATTTCCTTAACGTTTCATTCTACTCAAAACACTCTTTCCAAACTGATGGCTGCTTTCCCGCATACACAAGGTCGAGAGTCTGTTCAGGGGAAGGAGAGGAATGTTGCAATTATTGTATTGTATGGTATTCTTCCGAGCTTGATGCTAACTCGCAGATTCTGTACCACAAATGGCGCCGATGTTAATTTCTGAAGACCATTTCAGAAATATGATAGTTCTGTTTCAGTTAATAACTTTCTATCAATCACGCTGGATAGCGAATAAGTCGCTTCAATGCATTCTTCACAGTTTGATAATCATTATACCTACCCTTTTTGCTCAGCATACACAAATTTCAAAGAACTGAATAATTTACCCTCTCTCTCACTCTCTCTCGCCGGGATGTGTACACTTATATTTCGAATTGAGTTAGACTAAACGGTCCGTCTGTCCGTCCGTCTGTCTGTCTGTTCATTGTTCAACTTTAAATTCAAGGGAGATCGCATGTGGCAGTTTGGTGTTGGGTTGTTTATGGTGATTATCTCCCCTGATTCCTTACTCCTGACAGCGACCTATGGTTTCGCCACTGGAGGCGCGGTGCTTTTGTTTGGTACATTGGTCGGGGACTGGATTGACAAAACGCCTCGACTGCGAGGTACTCCCTGTCTGCACGTTTTTCTGTCTGTCTGTCTTTCTGTCTGTGACTGTCTGTTTGTTTGATAATTTGTCTATCTGTCTGTCTTTCTTTCTGTGTGTGTGTGTGTGTGTGTGTCTGTCTGTCTGTCTGTCTGATTGTATGTCCATCTGTCTGTCTCTCTGAGTCTGTCTGTTTATCTATCTTCTTACTCACACACAAACAAATTGGTGGTATAAGAATTGTAGGCAAAGGTAAAATCCATGCATACTTCAGTCAGTACGAGTACCAATTTAGGTAGATGCTCGGTTTAACCCCTATCCCGCTAAATAAGTTAAGGGAATTTTAAGCCGATAGTAAAAACCCAAATTTTGCCATTTCTGTGCAGTCTGATGTTGATCTACACTGTTCGCAAAAGGTCGGTGAGTCGCGCTTAGCAGTCTAAGGGTTAAAAGGCGTCAATGACCAATAATACTGAGCTCCCTGTTCTAGAAACTTAAAATGAAGATACTGGATTGAAAATAATGCATTTTACTTTTCTGCTATCCATTTGTTATGTTTTGTCAATGCATAGAATTGGTCTATTTTGTCAGTATATGAAAATGGCATGTTTTGTCAGTGTATAAAAGGGCAATTTTTGTCAATAACAAAAAAATGCTATGTTTGATTAAAAAGAGAAAAACGAAATAGTATGGTACAAAAGGAAAAAAAGAGGGCCATGATGGCCCTGGATCGCTCACCTGAGTCAATAGGCGAAATTCACTCAACGTGCATAATTCAATTTCTGACCAATTGCCAGGTCAATTGAGCTTAAAATGTGGCCTCTAGAGCGTCCACAGGGAAGTTACGTAAGTTGACCTAGTGACCTAATTTATCACCTCACGTGACCCAATTTAGAACTCATCAAAAAATTTATCAAGACAAACACTCTGAACAGTTTTCAAGTTAATTGAGCAATAAATGTGGCCTATAGAGTGCCCACAAAGTGTTTCTTAAATTTGACCCAGTAACCTAGTTTATGACCCCAGCTGACCCAATTTCAAATTCACCCAATATTTCATCAAGAGACAAACATTCTGACCAACTTTCAAGTGAATTGAGCAAGAAATGTGACCTCTAGAGTGCCCTAAAGGTATTATTTTAATTTGAACTAGTGACCTAGTTTATGATCCCAGGTGACCCAAATCCAAACTCATCTAAGATTTTATCAAGACAAACATTCTGACCAAATTTCAGGTGATTTGAGAAATGAATGTGGCCTCTAGAGTGCCAACAAAGTATTTCTTTAATTTGACCTAGTGACCTAGTTAATGACCCCAGGTGACCCAATTTCGAACTGACTGAACATGTTGTGCTCAGGTGGGCTAACAAACTTAGAACAGGTTCACTACATACCAAATAACAAAGCTCTATGCCTTCAAGGTTTAGAAAAGAAGAATTTTAAAGTTTTCCTTCTTTGTTCCTATGTTAGAACTTGTGACCCCCGGGGCAGGGCCAGTTTTGACCCAAGGGGCATCGTATGAACAAACTTAGTAGAGGTCCACTAGGAGATGCTACATACCAAATATCAAAGCTCTACGCCTTCCAGTTTCAGAGAAGAAGAATTTTAAAGTTTTCCTTCTTTGTTTCCATGTTCGAAACTTGTGACCCCCGGGACAGTGCCAGTTTTGACCCCAGGTGCATCATATGAACAAACTTGATAGAGGTCCACTAGGAGATGCTAGATGCCAAATATCAAAGCTCCACGCCTTCCAGTTTCAGAGAAGAAGAATTTTAAAGTTTTCCTTCTTTGTTCCCATGTTCGAACTTATGACCCCCGGGGCGGGGCCAGTTTTGGCTCCCAGGGGTATCATATGAACAAACTTGGTAGAGGTCCACTAGGAGATGCTACATACCAAATATCAAAGCTCTACGCCTTCTAGAATCAGAGAAGAAGATTTTTAAAGTTTTCCTTCTTTGTTCCTATGTTCAAAACTTGTGACCCCAGGGGCGGAGCCAGTTTTGACTCCAGGGGCATCATATGAACAACCTTGGTAAAGGTCCACTAGGAGATGCTAGATGCCAAATATCAAAGCTCCGAGCCTTCCAGTTTCAGAGAAGAAGAATTTTAAAGTTTTCCTTCTTTGTTCCTATGTTCGAACTTGTGACCCCAGGGGCGGGGCCAGTTTTGGCTCCCAGGGGCATCATATGAACAAACTTGGTAGAGGTCCACTAGGAGATGCTACATACAAAATATCAAAGCTCTACGCCTTCTAGAATCAGAGAAGAAGATTTTCAAAGATTTTCCTATTTTTTTCCTTTCTGTTGCCATGGCAACCAGACTTTTGGGTGAAATTCAATCTCTTGAACAACTTTGGTAGAGCTTTACCCAAGGAACATCCCTGCCAAGTTTCATCAAAATTGGCCCAGCGGTTTAGGAGGAGAAGATGTTTAAAAGAATTGTGGACAGACGGACAGACGGACAGACGGACGCCGGACAATGACCCATCACAATACCTCACCTTAGCACTTCGTGCTCAGGTAAGCTAAAAAATCATTATGTTACCCATGGGCTATCATGCTCTGAACGACGCTGGCGCTTTTGCAAGTCGTCTTTTAAACTGTACGAAATGTATTCGAGCTATCCTCTGTGAAAAGGGGGCTTAATGTATTTGCAGTCCGCGCAGGCTGACCTGTGCCGAAACTTCTTGCTTTTGGTAAATTTTCTGCTTGTCAAAGGACCAGTGTACCTCATGATTCACTAGGCTGTTTCACAAAACGGATTTTAGGAATGTATAATACTGTGATGACTTACTGTATCTTGCATCACGGAGATGCGTTAAGCCCCTTATTGCCAGAGTATGGCTAATTTAATTGTTCATGGATGTAGTCGAGAGCCAAGAGTGCGGTAATGGTGAAAGCCCATACCGAAAAGGTGGACTGAGTGCCTTTGTTCGGCTCTATCTTTGCCTTTTTTCCTCTAAGTGAAATACACGGAGAATTGACGTTGATCCTAGGGCGTCTGTTGATTCTTATTACTTAAGTCGAAAAGAATCGTAAATTGCAATATTTTGGGAATTGTTATGTAATAAATCAATTTATGTTTTCTAGAGTCTACATGACAAACTGCATACATCAGGATAAATACATCTACCGAGAATGGCCATCTGGCGCCTTTCCCTTGTCGTTAATTGATGTATTCAGACATGCCCAAAACTGTTTAAATATAATTGAGCCACGCTCTGTGAAAAGGGGGCCTAATGCATCTGCGAAAATTATCCACCCAGACTGCTCAGGCTGACCTGGGCCGGAACTTTTCGCTATTGGTCAATTTTCTGTGTGTCCAAGAACCTAAATTATAATACAATTGGTTGGTAGACATAATTGATTTTATGGGTCCCTAATTATGTAATGACTTGCTTGGTACCATGCGTCACGGAGATGCATTTAAGCCCCCCTTTCACAGAGCATGGCTCATGTGTTTTAAGATGATAGATCTACACGAATATTTTACTTTCAGCGGCCCGAGTTACGTTACTGGCACAAAATTTAAGCGTGGTACTTTGTTCCATCGTCTTGTATTTCGTCATTACTTACAACAAGGACATAGAATCTTACTGGGCTAACTCAGGGCTACTTACCTTGTCCTACGTTATTATCATTACACTTGCCATTGTATCCCAGTTAGCGAGTGCCGGAACGACTATAGCTGTGGAGCGAGACTGGATTGTGGAAATTTGTGAGAAAGACACAGACCTCCTAGCAGGTGTGCTATGGTTCCTTGGTTCAGCAAACCTAGAACTATGCGTATTCTTTTTTTCTTTACTTATTCGTTTGGCCCAGTGAAGGAGTTTCACTTAATCAGGCGATCCTGGTTGCATTCAAGCGGGGCGCCATTCACTTGAAAGTGCCTCTGATCGGAGCACCCCATAGTCAAAGCCTAATACCGAACAGACTCATGAAAAAGAGTTTTCTCTGCCACATGACTGAAATACACGAACGAACGAACGAACGAGCGAGCGAGCGAAGGAAGGAAGGAAGGAAGGAAGGAACAAACAAACATTTGTAAAGACGTATTATTTTAATTTTTCCTTCGTGGCAAACATTTTTAAAGCTTTATTTGCCACGACAAAACTTAAAGGTGTAAATCTCCATTCTATATCTCGACTCTCTCAGCAAATGGTCAAACAATGCGGTTTACCTTCGAAGAAATCGGGACGGTGCTTTAACAGCGGGAACCATGAATGGGTGAGCTGTTGCCGTGATATAGTTGAACATTGCTGAGAACGATGTAAAACCTCTTCGAAACAAATACACGTTGTCTTGTAACCAATCCCGTGTTTAAGTCAACCTGAAGAATGAAAATATTGTTGGTAAAGGTGAAATGCTGACTACGATGCTTTCTATCCTTCAAAAGCCAAATCAAATCCTATCATTTGAGACACATCTTATTTTACATTTGAAAATGCTTTGATTTTGATAAGTCGTAAAAATAAAAATTTTGTCGTTTGTTAAAGAATTAATTGCGTATGTCTCTCTCCAGCCACAAGTGCCAGACTTAAAGGTATAGACTTGATAACGAACATCGTAGCTCCAATAGCAACAGGACAGATAATGTATTTTACCTCGGAAAACATCGGAGCGCTCTTCATTGGTGGCTGGAACCTAGTCTCAGTGGTTGTCGAATATTACCTACTATGGAAAGTTTACGAACTGGTACCCAGGCTGAAAGACAAGAAGAACAAATCTAAAGTTGAAGCAGGTAACCATTAGATATTCGGATGATAAAGCCAATTTAAAAGACGTCTGTAGACATTATGGATCAAGATCAGACTGTACATAGTGTGGATGACATTATGTCTGATATTGGATCTTTGTTTGTTTCTATGGCGTTTAACACCGGTTTCAACATTTTTTCAGTTATATCGCGGCTATCCATGCTTTCCTAGGGCTTCTTTTACCAGCATTTAGCACAATGTTCTTCCAAAAATATTGTATCTACTGTGTCTGAAAGTCTGCTCTGTACTTCATCAAACCAGCCTTGAAAAAAATGGAAAAACTTTGCTTTTTTTATCGGTCTGAAAATTTCGATATCATTTGGTGTAGCGTCATAGATGTTAAAGCGTGACAGTTTATCTTTTCAGTTTTATGTATCTACTCACTGATTTTTCAATATCTCTATCCGAAAATTAAAAAAAAAAAAAAAAAAGGCATTTAATGTAAGTAAAAAAGCATTTATCCCAAACCAGTAGGTATAATTTTCTTACTTTTAAGATAGTAAAAAACCAGCTGCTCTAGAGAAGAATGTCGCATGCAGCGCTTGTTAAAGAAACATTTATGATGCACAGTTAGATGCGCTTGTCACATCAAAGTAGACGAATTTCTGTTCAGAATTGAATTGAAACCGAACTCTATCATCAGTAAACGGAAAAAAGATAGTTATCGTTTACAGATATAAGAGAAAAGGTAGGTGATCCAAAAGACAACATGAACTCCACAAAGCGGCGCAATATACGCCCTTGAGAACAAAATTATCAAGAGCAGGTCACCTTTGACGCCTGCCGTGACCTTGAACTCTGAGCCTATCGTCTTAAACCTGTGCTCTACAAGTGGTCTCTTAAAGTGCACACATGGGAGAAATATTTTAAAAATCAGACCAGATGTTCAAATGACATTTAACGACACGATTTAAGAATATTTGAGGTTTGACTTCCTGCTGTGACCTTGACCTTTGAGCCTGGCGTCTGAAACCTTCGCTCTCCTCATGATCAGGGTGCACACTACGTAATATTTCTTTTAAAGTCCGACAAGGAGTTTTAGAGATATAATGCGGACACAAAACTGCTAGAGGACAGACGGACGTACGACAATGCTAGCTGTCAATCAATTTGTCGCATTAATTATTTCCGGTGTGTTAACTCCTGTAGTGCTAAATAAATAAATAGGACATTCTCAGTCAGTAACAAGGGGCTGCAAAACTTAAAGCTATTTTTGTCAGAATATCAGGCAAACAAGCGGACAGTTTAGATCAAAGATCGGACTGCACGTTCTGTGCTACAGGGATAGATACAATGCATCGAATATGGTTCACAGGTCGTAGTCACTTTATTCCAATCTGAAATTCTAAATCGTTCCTATCGGATCCTCTCTGACCACCTGATAAACAACATCCGATCCACAGATGACAGCTTTTGGAATTGCAATCGAATTAGAAATACTTTATCAAGCTCAAATTCCTAAAAGAAAAGACATGAACCATGCTCTGTGAGAAGGGGGCTTATTGGATCTGCGAAAAGTATCGACCCAGGTCAGCCTGCGCAGTCCAACCCGGCTGACCTGGGCCGAAACCTTTCGCTGTAGGTCAATTTTCTGTATGCCCAAGGACCAGTCTACCTAATGATTCAGTCGGTTGTTACATAAAGTGGATTTTACGGATCCTTAATTGTGTGATGTCTTGCATGGTATCATGCACCACCTCAGTTCGTAAAAAGTTGGCTCCCTTTTTAATTCAGACCCTTTTTACAGTGTTAGGTGAAGTGGACGGAGGACAATTACGATGTACTTCTTGCTTAAAATTGCTGGTTTCCGGTTTTGTGATATTGGTTCGAGGTTGGAAAACCTACACGAAGTATGAAGCTGCCTTTGCCGGTCTTGGACTAGCCTGCCTTTATATGACGGTGCTAGGGTTCGACAACATAACTGTCGGTAAATATGGTCGAATCTCAGTTATGATATCTACCTTTTTTATGCTAGGCTTGTACGTTTAAAGGGAAACTTGAAAGAGTACCAACCTACGCCGGGTGAAATGCTGTTACGATGCTAAATATTACATCATCGCGTGTGTTACATGTAGTATCATTTATATTAGAATCATACTGTCTGAAAAGGAGGTCCGCGCATGGGTGGAAACTTTTGTATTTGTATTTCTTTTTTGCGTGTCAAAGGACCATCCTACCTCATGATTTGTGATGACTTACTTGGTATGTAGAGAATTGATGCTGTGTGTCTTGGATTTGGGAAAGTTTATTGGGCAAGGCGTAGGAATTTTATTCGGTGAGCAGATGACGAATCGGATAAAATTCCGGAGCCGAGCACGATAAACTTTCTAAATCCAAATGCACAGCCATCTATTTCTATTTATCCCGTTTTTCATGTATAATCCGTTTCCGACTTAATTGAATAGTTCCCTAAAAATAGTGCAGATATCGACACATTTTTTCACGATGACGTAAAAAGAACAACTGTGAGCTTATTTTTTTTTCACTGCTCCGAACGTTCCGAACATGTTCTAGTTCAATGGAGTATTTCGGAACAGGATGCTGTATTCTTCAGAACATGTTCTTGCTGTTCTAAATGAATCGGGGTGCAGCGCACCTGCTGAACGCGTACTCGAGTGTTACAAGATGGCTGAGAGCCGAACTACTTTTCAGTGCGAAAACAGTATGGATTCTGAACAGACCTCACAGATGTGCAGGTGCTCTATATCAATGCTGAACGCAAAGTCATTTTGTTGGTTTTAATTTTCTTCTCATTTCCTCGTGTCTTGACACAAATTTACTTTGAAACAAGAGGGCCATTCGCCCTAAAGCGCTCACCTGAGTAAAGTCATCTGAAGCTGATAAAGCCGAAGAGAGCCTGGTTTTAATGATGTAAAACACATGAATGTAAATGACATACTTTTTGAACCATGTGACCCAATTTCAAACTTGTCCAATATATCATTGAGAGATACATTCTGACCAAGTTTCATGAGTATCAGGCTGAAATGTGGCCTCTACGGTGCACACAAGGTTTTTCTATGATTTGGTCCAGTGACATACTTTCTGACCAGATGTGACCCAATTTGGAACTTGTCAAAGATATCACACAGGCTAACTTTCTGACCAAGTTTCATGAGAATCAGGCTGAAAATGTGGCCTCTAGAGCCCACAAAAAGTTTTTCTAAGATCTAGCCCAGTGACCTACTTTTTGACCCGACAGAACCCAATTTCGAAGTTGTCCGAGATATCGCCAAACAAGCATTCTGACCAAGTTTCATGAGTTCCGTGCTGAGAATGTGGCCTATAGAGTACACTCAAGGTTTTTCTCAGATTTAGCCTAGTGATCTACATTTTGACCCGACATGACTCAACTTTGAACTTGTCTAAGATATTATCAAAACAAACATTCTGACCAAGTTTCAAGAGTATCAGCCTGAAAATGTGGCCTCTAATGTGCACACAAGGTTTTTCTTAGTTTAAGCCATGTGACCTAATTTTTGACCCGACATGACCCAATTTCACACTTGTCCAGGATATCATCAAGATGGACAATCTGTCCATGTTCATGATTATCAGGCTGAATATGTGGCCTCTAGGGTGCACACAAGGTTTTTGAAGGATTTGCCCAGTGACCTACTTTTTGACCAGACATGACCCAATTTCACACTTGTCTGAGATTTTATCAAGACAAACATTCTGACCAAGTTTCATGAGTTTCAGGCTTAAAAAAATTGGCATCTAGAGTCCACAAAATGTTTTTCTAAGATTTAGCCCAGTGACCTACTTTTTGACCCCACATAACCCAATTTCACACTTGTCCAAGATATCATCAAAATGGACAATCTGACCAAGTTCATGAGTATCAGGCTGAATATGTGGCCTCTAGAGTGCACACAAGGTTTTTCAAGGATTTTGCCCAGTGACCTACTTTTTGACCCGACATGACCCAGTTTCACACTTGTCCAAGATATCATCAAGACAGACAATCTGACAAAGTTCATGAGTATCAGGCTGAATATGTGGCCTCTAGGGTGCACACAAGGTTTTTCAAGGATCTGCCCAGTGACCTACTTTTTGACCAGACATGACCCAATTTCACACTTGTCTGAGATTCTGACCAAGTTTCATGAGTTTCAGGCTGAAAATGTGGCCTCTAGAGCCAACAAAATGTTTTTCTAAGATTTAGCCCAGTGACCTACTTTTTGACCCGTCACAACCCAATTTCGATCTTATCCGAGATATCACCAAAACAAGCATTCTGACCAAGTTTCATGAGTTCCGTGATGAGAATGTGGCCTATAGAGTGCAATTAAGGTTTTTCTCAGATTAAGCCTAGTGACCTACTTTTTGACCCGACATCACTCAACTTTGAACTTATCCAAGATATTATCAAAACAAACATTCCGACCAAGTTTCAAGAGTATGAGGCTGAAAATGTGGCCTCTAAAGTGCACACAAGGTTTTTTTAAGTTTTAGCCCTGTGACCTACTTTTTGACCCGACGAGACCCAATTTCACGCTTGTCCAAGATATCATCAAGATGGACAATCTGACCAAGTTCATGAGTATCAGGCTGAATATGTGGCCTCTAGGGTGCTTACATGGTTTTTCAAGGATTTTGCTCAGTGACCTACTTTTGACCACATATGACCCAATTTCACACTTGTCTGAGATTTTATCAAGACAAACATTCTGACCAAGTTTCATGAGTTTCAGGCTTAAAAAATTTGGCCTCTAGGGCCCACAAAATGTTTTTCTAAGATTTAGCCATGTAACCTCCTTGTTGACCCGACACAAGCCAATTTCAAACTTGTCCGAGATATCACCAAAACAAGTATCCTGACCAAGTTTCATGAGTTTCGTGCTGAAAATGTGGCCTATAGAGTGCACTCAAGGTTTTTTCTCAGATTAACCTATTGACCTACTTTTTGACCCGACATGGACAAATTTCGAACTTGTCCAAGATATTATCAAAACAAACATTCTGACCAAGTTTCAAGAGTATTAGGCTGAAATGTGGCCTCTAGAGTGCACACAGGGTTTTTCAATGATTTAACCCAGTGACCTTTTGGACCCGACATGACCCAATTTTGAACGTGTCCGAGATTATCAAGACAAACATTCTGAAAAAGTTTCAAGAGTATCAGACTGAAAATGTGGCTTTTAGAGTGCACACAAGGTTTTTCTATGATTTAGCCCAGTGACCTACTTTCTGATCTGACATGACCCAATTTCGCACTTGTCCGAGATTTTATCAAGACAAATATTCTGACCAAGTTTCAAGAATATCAGGCTGAAAATGTGGCCTCTAGAATGCACACAATGTTTTTCTATGATTTAGCCCAGTGACTTCTTTTTGATCAGACACGACCCAATTTCGAACTTGTCCAAGATATCATCAAGACAAACATTCTGACCAAGTTTCAAGAGTATCAGGCTAAAAATGTGGCATCCAGAGTGCACACAAGGTTTTTCTTAGATTTAGACCAGTGACCTACTTTTTGACCTGACATTACCCATTTTGAACTTGTCAAAGATATCATCAGGACAAACATTCTGACCAAGTTTCAAGAGTGTCAGGCTGAAAATGTGGCCTCTAGAGTGCACACAAGGTTTTTCTCAGATTTAGCACAGTGACCTACTTTTTGACCCGACATTACCCAATTTCGAACTTGTCCGAAATTATATCAAGACAAACCTTGTGACCAAGTTTCATGAGTATCTGACTAAAAATGTGGCCTCTAGAGTGCACACAAGGTAAATGTTGACGACCGCACGACTGACGACACACGACGCACTACGCACGACGGGCGACGGACACAGCACGATCACAATAGCTCACCTTGAGTACTTCGTGCTCAGGTGAGCTAAAAAAAAACTCAATACTCCAGTCCATATGGCCAGAGCATAAATCAAAGTGGTGTCAGCACTGTAATCAGTCGACTCTCAATTAGTTGCATTGCGAAGAAAACCTTGCAACTAATGGGATTTTGTCATCATTAAAATATAGGTGAAAAAGAATACTTTTGAAAACATTGTGTGAAAAACGGAGAAAATGCTGGCAACCAGCAATTTCTACTCTACCCCCTTTGTTTTCTACCCATCCTAGAACGAATTTTAGTTTTGGAGTCACACTGATTTTGTCGTCTGCAAATTTTGTTGTTTGGTAAAGAGTTATATGATTGTAACAACTAATCCTCAGCAAACTGTCTTGAGGTGATTTTATATGCCCATACCATTTTCCTGTTTTCATGAAAAGTTTGCAAGAGATTCGAAGTTTAATCATGACATGGCTTTCTAATCGCCAACAATAGATTGAAAAGGGGATGAAAAACCTATACCCATTATAGACCAGCAATATCAAGTTTAGGACAAATGAAAAACAAAACAGTTTTTAGTTGCCACCAAGATGATAACAATGCTCATTGTTATCATCTTGATCCATGAGGTGACGTAAGCATAATTCCGGCCTTGTACTGCTCCCTGTCTCAGTTACGGTTTGCGAGACGTCACCTAGTTCCGCAATTATTCGGTGAACAAGCAAGTTTTTTTTTTTCCGTCGTAAAATTTTAATTCAGAAACGGTGCATTTTGTGATCATGAATAGGTCTCGAAAGACTGAACTATTCAACAGTTCGAATCTTTGAAACAATCATTTCGTCCACTTGCATATACGATAACCAATCGTTTACACAAGCATCAAGTATAATTTGCATATATCTATGTATGTAGCAGTCAAGAAACAGGTTCATGATACGCCTAAAAAGAAATACTGTACCACTGAAATCGTCTTTTCTACGGCACGATTCCATTTGTTGAAGAATTGTACATAAGCTTAGAACTACACAACTTTTTATTCTAGACTTTACATTACTTCCAAAGATGGAATGTATAGTTGGAAGCGATTCTGTTTCTCGCTTGTTAAGGATTATACGAAATGTCTTTTTCGATTGAAATGAATGGCAAAAAAATCTTACAAACAGTAATCTACATTCTTGAATAAACATATACAATAGTTCCAAAATTTATTATAACCGTTCAATGTTGTTTGTGTAGATTTTGTGTGTGTATATAAGTGACATAAAATCGACGTTTAAGTATAGCTGTGGGACAAATATAGATATTGTGATCACGTGATATGATGTCATGTGTACCAGAGGTTCTTCATAAATTTACATATATATGAATCATTGCCGTTGTTTGCGTTGTCCCTCATCGGCTTTTGATTTTGAGTGAATTTGGAATTTAAGTAGAAACTGCGCAGTTCTTACAAGCACCAATTTGAGGGTTTGACTCTTCACTCCACCAGAATTGAAATACCCCAAAATAGATCTACAATAACCCACACAAATTTACAACTTTATTGAGGTGTTTGTCAAAGATGGTCGTGACGTCACGTAGTTTGTGGATCGCGAATATTTAGTTTATGCCAAAGCAATATATAAATCTATAGCTTTCAACTGGTGTGGACGCAGTTCTAAATCTTACTAATTAATGATTGTGGCGGTTCAACATTACGTCCAGGCCCCGTGCTTATAAAACTTGTTTGAGCTCAATCTCATGCTGAAGGAGCGCATTCTTGCTCGTCTTCCGGAGTCCGACTCATAGTTTTGTGCAGAACGATGACAGGACAGTGTATCCGAAGAAAAGAGGTGTTGATTAAATGTTTTGCTAACAGATTTAAAATCGTTTTCCCCATCGGAATCGTAACTGGAAGGACAATACATGAGCTCTTCCAGATAATATGCCAGTAATAGTCGATGGTAAAAAATCGACGGTGTTCTATTTTTAAACGAAAGTTGATTGGTTGTCACGTAAACACTACCTTTTAAGGTTGATTGCTACTTCTGTACTCATTACATTTTAAGGTAGGTGGCTACTAATTTCAAGAAAATACCACCGAAGCTAGTGTTTGCGTTGATTTCGTTATTAAAATTGCTAAAACTACGATAATTTTTTCCCAAAAATCACTTTTTTGTTAATTGTTGAGGGTAAAAATTTACTTTATTTTTGTTTGCAGGATCCGGCAAACTAGATGGATCGACACTAGCTAGCATTAGCTCTCAAAGCCTCCATGTTGTTTGTCAGTGTTCAGCCTCCGATTAGAATATACATGTAATTTTTAGGTTCAAGACCATTCGACCCAATGCAAACATTGGAGAAGAATAGGAGAATTTTGGAAAATTTTGCCCGGTCATGTAGATTTTCCTGTTTGTTTAAGTTATTTATATAATTCTGACGTTTTTCTTATTTCCACCCATATATTATGATAATTATGTAAAATTCATTTATCTGGATTTACTATCTGTAAAACGATTTCGTTTGAAATATAAAGTAAAGTTGTATTGCATTTTATGCGTATGTATATGTTTTTGTCCTTACTTGATCTTTGACACTGTCCAAAATTTGGTTGTTTTGAAAAAATGTTGTGACACTGCGTCAGCATGCCTTAACATTGCTAATTATCAATATGCTAGCGACAGCAGCATCAGATATACTGATACACAGCTCAGTCAGGTCCATTTAAAATGCCACAAAATATTTCAGTGCAACTAAGATTTATATCAAGGGGTGACAGGGATTTTGGTAAATGACGACGAAGTTCGGGTAAAAGGAAGTGGAGGGTTAATTGATTTAAAGTGTAGATAATGGAAAGAGATGCTGCAGAATGGCGTTTATCACACCTTTACATAGCTTTCATCACCAACACCTGTCTACATTCATCGGAGCAAAAACCAATCAATGACAACCACATTAGTGTCAGACCTCCTTAAGAATGTGTGTGTGTTGGGGGGGGGGGGGGTCTTGGGCACATTTTAAAAGAAATAATAATAATAAAGTACTAAAAGTATACTGAACTTCTATAGTTATATAACTTTCTGTTTCATGGAAACCTCCAAATCATTTACTATATAGATAATTTATACCGAACTTGCCATTTTCCGATAGCGTAGTATGTACCCTAAATCATGATAAGTTAGGCATAATCATAATTAAGAAAAGTAATTGGGTCGAATCTTCTCATTTTCGGGGCCGAACTTTCAGAATTTTTGGGCCGAGTCTTCTCTAAAAACATGGTCGGCCCTGGGCCATGGGCTGAATCTTCTTGGGGCCGAATCTTCTAGTATCTGCTATTTTTCGATGTTTGGTCCCTTACGTTCGTGAACGAATTTTTAGTGCGTACTGTGCTCGGATGAAAACGTTCTAAAGCAACGTTTATAAGCATCGTCGGAGTTCAAAACTCCCGTGAGCAAAACTCAGGCCGTTGAGTACGGTTTTGTGCTAAGCATGAGATTGTTCTCAATATTTTTTTTAAATGCACGGGGCCAGGAAGCGACAAGAAGGGTTGAGTAGTGACTAGTTACTGCTAAAATTGATGTGTCTGAAAATACATGTAGACACATGGTAATGGTTTATAGGGTAACGCTTTTGAAAAGTTAAAAGATATTAATTAGCGGTTGCAAGTTTCGTGATTTCACACAGGCCTGAGAAGGGGAGACGCAGAATAAATATGTCAACATTTTTTATAAGTCTCAAAATTGTATTTATTCATTCCAGTGCGTCAAAACCATGAATTAGACCAGCGTAGTCAGCTGATGAAAGTTATGTGTACTGTATAGTAGTGTCTCATTGTATAGTAGAATCTCCAGTCCAACGGACATCAAACTTGGTTGAAATACTACACATGTTGGAAATTGGTTGCCCCTGGTGAAAATATGTGGCTCACTAGGCAAGAAAAAGAGAAAGGTAGTGTGCGCCTCAGAGGCCGATGGTCACGTTACTGGGTCATATTGTTTGGCTTGTGCTGTAGCAGCGACATTTCTAGTCACTGCTGTATGAACAATGACAGTTTATAGCACTTGAATTAAGAAAATCTAAGTAGCAGGGAAGAAAAAGTTTAAAAAAAAAAGTTTTCTAAGGTGTCTTTAAAAGAATTTTGAATATAGGGACAATTTCTCCAAAATTCAATTTAGGGACAATTTCTCCCTGGGACGATTTCTCCTGCAGCCACACAGAGGCCTTAGTTTTGCCCAGATTCTTTTAAGGCATTAAGCTAAGGAGGAACTGCAAATAGCGATAGAACTTCATCAGTTATTTTATTTTGACGATACCTTTTGATAATCTTTTCTTTTTAGGCCAGGGAATCCCTTTCAAGGGATTCTCTTGCCTATAGCGATCGTAAGCTGACTTTTCCGGACTACTTTCAGACAAAATGTTGTACGGTGTGTCCACTCTATATCGCTGAGTCGGCCAAAACAACTAGTTTCCTAAGTACAGAGACTGCTTATCACACGGCGTGAATGTTTTCCTTTCCTCAAAGCTTTCCGACATCTGCATAGTGCTGTGGAATTGCAAGGGTATTACAGCCCTTTAATAACCAACGAGTGTGTATTTTAAGGGTTGTGTCCCTGTTGAATACACAACAGACGGTCAATAACTTTTCCATCACTGTGATTGGATACTGAAATCCTCTCGTGTTATAGACATGATTACTGCCCCTGATATCACTTTCTAGTGTACTAGCGCGAGGGAAAAACCCGAGAACCAGTTTTCTATTTTTAGTTTCCATTGTCACTTGCTAGTTACTGTCCGCGTTTCAAATAAAGATCAAAGGGAACCGCGCGCCGCGTCTCCTTTGACTGCCTGGTGAAAAGATTGAGATATACGATTTTCCATGGAAATGTCGATAGTCGAATGAGATTATTGGTGTATTAACTGCATTTATTATCAGTTTCTTTTAATCATTTAGAACTGAACTTGATTTTCTCTTTATGTTTAGAAAAAAAAAAAAAAAAAAAAAATATCGATAGAATTAAGAAGTATGCAGAAATTTAAAGAAATTATACTCTCTTTTTTCTGTGTGAATCGATTTAAAACATCCCTCTTTTTGTCAGAAGAATTGGCAAACATTATGGAAAAATAAGAATTTTTTGTTCTATCTACATTTCCGATAATCAAACATGTTATCTGCTTATATTCTTTTTTTTTTGTGACGACTGTTGATTGATTACAAATCATGAAAGTGTTGTGCGATCCTTGGACATTTTTTAACTTTCAAACAAAATAATTTGAAAATAGAAGGTGTATTTAAAAAATTAGGCTTTAATTTATCAATTATTCATCACATTTACATACCTAGAGTTTCATTCACATAACTGGTAGTTTCCGAAACATTGTTTGAAAAGGAGAAATGAAAGTTTAAGAATATTTATTTTGAAATACATTCCGAATGTCCAAATTCATTTTAAGCGCCAGAAGCCGTTGTTGGAATCTCTCTCTCTCTCTCTCTCTCTCTCTCTCTCTAATGGGACGAGAAGGGCTAGTGGACGTCTTTGTATGATATAGTCAAAAGAATAGATTTAGATCGACTGTTTGAGAACAAAACTGTGATGTATTGACATCACCCTGTCCTGCGTTCGCGATATTAAGTGTTGGTATTTGCGTTGTGTCCAATTTTAAATTGTGTCTTATCTTTCTTATCGTTGACGGTATTTATTTGTGCGTTATCATAAAGATCAACCTTAACCAATAGGGCAAATAACTCAAAAATGAATTGGCTTGATTTAAGCCCCTTTTCGACTTAGAAATTTTTAAAGCCATTATCATGCACCCTATAGCCGAGCGTTGGTATCCACTACTTTGCTTCGGTTTAATTATAGAATCTGGCTTCTGAGCACTGCTCTCTTCTTTTTTTTTTTTTTCATTAATTTAATTTTTCCTGTTGATTATTGTATTATTCCATATTATGCGTGACAGTACCCTTTACCAATGAATTCTTTTGGCATAATTGAATTGGCCTGACTGTCTGTATGGTAGTGATAATTAGAAAATGAGGTCTCGTGTGAGTTCGTATCCTTCGTTCTTTACAGATTACAGATCACTAGATTTCCTGGCCTTCAGTACTATCAGTACTTTGATTTTAATTGAAGTCACTAGAGTAAAAAGACTAGGTCACTTTGAACATTTCAAAGCTATTACTGATACATAAAGCACAATTCTCTCTACATGTTTCTTTTTGGCGTGAAGTTTGATATTTTTGTTTGTAATGTTAGGATGACAATTCAGAACCTATGCTTGCATATACAAATTTTGCTGTCAGGTTACTTTGTATCTTGAATACTGTTAATAGATTTTTGTTTTGCAGTTCAAAAAAGAGTGATGTAAAGCAGATGAGTTTACACACCATTACACACCAGGCGACTCTCGGTACTATCAGTCCTTTGATTGATACTGATAAGAACAATGTTCCGAAAATGCTCCATACAGAACAGTGCACCTGTGCTGAAATATTCCCTTCGCCCTTTTCAGAAGAGCATTTCGGAACAAAGTACATCGTGTCGGAACAGGTGCATGGAATAAGCCCTGTGTAAAGCGTTCGTTTCCCGGATATGTAGCTGCGATGATGTCATGAATTATACTGATTACGTAATAATCGTGACCTTTACCCGTAGAAAGGTGTGGCGAAGAAGACACGTATTTCTTTTGTTTTAGTGTCTTAACATGACAGAAAACTGAAAAGCGATTTCATAATTATGTTGAAACTATTTACGGCTATATAAGATTCAACGACAATTTTCGCTGACGATTCTTTCATTAACTTAATGAAATGCTTTTTCAAACAATAGTCTAAGTTGGCAGGTGCACAAGTCTGCGGTCACATGACATACTGTTGGAAAAAATACGGCAGCCTGATATCGGGTCGAAATTGCTGCAAGTGACAGGGTAAAAAGCATTACGAAGATTCTTTATAAAGCCACCTTTTCTCAAAGCCCCGCCCAATTATCTTTACGCCCGCACCCATTATCTATATATCGATAGTGATATTTCTAAACGCTGCCGAATTCACACGATAATTCTGTTTAACTGACCAATGGTAAGACGTAATCATCATCACGTGAGAGATGTATAAATAGGGGTTGTAGAACAATATCCGGATTTTTCTCGATTCGTCCGATTCGACCGACTCGTCCGATATATAAATAATACTTCGAGGGAAATAATTTTCAGCGACGGGTTTCAGCGACTAGTTTTCCCCCTTCCCCTCCTCCGTTTTTTCTCTGCTCAAATTCGTCTACTTTACGGCACAGTTTTCCGATTTTTTCTCCCCGAAATTCTTTTTTTAAAAAGTATATATATCCCATATATATTTTTTTTCTCCCCCGTAAAAATATATATCTCATATATTTTTTTTCTCCCCTATATACCCCCGTTCGCTCGCGTTCCGTTTAATCTTCCAATCGCTGTCTCCTATAATCTCCGTAATCTCTCAATCGCTATCTCCTATAATCTCCGTAATCTCTCAATCGCTGTCTCCTATAATCTCCGTAATCTCTCAATCGCTGCAGTCTCTAGCTGCCCCGTATAGTCTCGCGAAGTCGATAGGATTTAGGGGACGGGGGGGGGGAGACAATAGGGGACGGGGAGACAATAGGGGACGGGGGATACGCCGCCTCCCCTATCGGGTCGCCGACGTTTTTTGGGGGAGAAGGGCGACGGCGGGGGACTGAGGGAAGAATCCCGTTTTTCGAAGGAAAACGGGGAAATTTTTTTGGCTTTATTTATATATCGGACGAGTCAGTCGAATCGGACGAATCGAGAAAAATCCGGATATTGTTCTACAACCCCTATTTATACATCTCTCTAAAAATTTTCTTAGCAACGGACCAACGGGTAAAAATAGATATATATCTTAATAAGATATATATCTTCGTTTTAAATTTATATTTTAGAGACTAATCTATCCATTATTCTTTTCTTCGGATGAAGTTCTTTTCCCCCTATTCTAATACGAATAGGACTTATTAGATTTTTTAAATCCGTTTTTTCGAATTCGTCTTGTAAAAAGTATCCCCAAACCCGAAATTGGTTTTCTTTTTCGTCTTTCGTAAGATATAGCAAAGTTTTTATCCTACCCCTAAATTCTTTTCTCGAATAGTAGTCCCCCTCGTCTAAATTTCTAGTTTCCGTAAATTTAGCCGGATATTCTATTTCTTCTAAAGTAGGAATTTTTTTCTCTTCGATTTTTCTTCTATTTTCTTCTTTCCGTATATTCTCTTTTACGTATTTCGCTAATCGTCGATTTATATCGTCTACGTCGATTTCTTCGGGAAACGAAACTAATTTTAATTCTCGTAAGTCTTTTTTAAGATCCGTACTAATTATTTCGATCGCCCCTCGCGGAATATAAAAAACGGGACAATCGTTTCTATATTTAGTATCTTCGTTCGGAAGTCTCGTAAAGATTTTTTCGCCTTCGTTTTCTAAGATTTTATTTAAAAGCGTAGTCGAGAAACATACGCTTTTTTCTTTTTTCGCGCCTCCCCCGTCTCCGTCGTAAGAGATCTCCGATCTCCCGCGAATCGTAGATTCGTAATAATAGTAAGCTAAACGAATACAACCCGTTTTGTTCGTTTCACTAGGCAGATATTCTTTGTACGCGTATACGTATATTTTCCCTATTCTCCTCAATATATCGTCTAATTCCGTCGGGGACGGGCAACATTTAAAATCTCCTAATCCTACCGATTTTTTTCTTTCTTCTAGTTCTATCGCGATCGTTTTTTTTTTTTTTTAAATGTTCAGAGAGTCCCTCTAATTCTTTTCGTTCGATTTCTTTTCTCCGTTCGGATTCTTTCTCAATTTCTTCTTTCGTTAATGTATTATTACGTTTTATGGTACCAAACTAATTTTCGTTCGGTATTTTCGTAAAACAAAGGGTTGTTTATTTTTTTATATCCCGGACTACTCGGATCTTGATTCGTTTCCCGACGAAAAGTCCAACGAATATAATCGGTATCGGGCAACGCATCGTCCGGTTCTCCGATTTTTTCGTTGTATACTTTTTGAGGGGCGCTCCTAGGCGTTAATATCGTTTTTCCTTCCCGTCTCGCGACGTAGATCGGTTTAAATTCGACGAATTTTTGTCCGTTTTCGTCTTCGACGATCTCGATTTCGCAAATATAGATCGGTAACTTCTCGAAACCGAAATCCGAGGACATACAACTAATTACGTTACAAAATTCGTCGTCCGTAAGATCTTGAGTTTTTCCTTTTTTACGGACGACTTTAAGTTTTTTATCCGATTTTTTCGTATCTTTTTTTCCTATATCGATCGGAGATTTTTTATCCAATTTTTTCATATCTTTTTTTCCTATATCGATCGGAGATTTTTTATCCGATTTTTGTGTATCTTTTTTTCCTATATCGATCGGAGATTTTTTATCCGATTTTTTCGTATCTTTTTTTCCTATATCGATCGGAGATTTTTTATCCGATTTTTTCTCCAGGGTATCGTCCGTAGGAACTCGAAGAGTTTCCGGAGAATGGAGATCTCTAGATTTTTTTTCTGATTTTTTCTTTTTCTTAAATTTAATTCCCCGATATTTACGATCTAAATTAGTCGTAACGCCTGCGAATCTTCCCGTTAGTTTTGACGCGTACCAAACGTGAGTTACTGTATTAGTCGTTTTGTTGGCGATTACGAAACTTTTATCAATGAACCCCGCTAGCCTTTTCCATTGTTCCGTCCCCGGTTGTATATGAAATATTTTTAAATTTTTAACTAAATCGAATTCGTCTCGAAGAAGTTTTAAATAGTTTACGTTACAATCGAACCCGAAAATAGAAATTTCCAATCTCGTTAATCCTTTTTCTAAAACGTCCCAGTGACGAAACGTTTTCTCGAGATGGGGGAGATGACAGTACGTGTATTCCGCCAGATGACTACCTTCTTTATTTTGTACGTTTCCCGCTTCGAAATTAGCCGTGATTTTATTATAATATTTAACGGCGTATCTAACGTTTCCGGAATGTTTTAGATATTTAACGATATTTTTTCCGGCTTTACGATCCGTATTCAGTAAAATAGGCGTCTCATTAAATTCTTGATGGACGTATTCTTTAGAAGCCGGTTCATTTTTGTTTCTAGGAATACGTAACCCCCCAATTTTATTTCCCCCGAAGTATATTTTATCTTTCGCTGTAAATCCCCCGTTTCTAAGTTCGAAAGCATTCACGGAATCAACGTATTTTTTAGTCGCGACTTCTTCGGGATTAGTCGGTAAACGTATATTTTTTACCGTATTACCCCCCATTAGTAAATCCCCGGACATCGTACTACTTCCGTCTTGTCTTACGTATTTATCGGCTATATACGCGAGAGACACTCCAAATCGATTTTCGGGATCGTCGTATCCTTCTAGAATATACGGCTGTCCTAATTTGTTGATAGGCATTTTTTTATTAAAGAAATATATATTTTAACGTAAAAAATATATATTAACGAATGTACAGGGGGCTATATGTACTCGAAGTCCCCGGAGATCGGAGATCTATATGGAGTCTTGAGCTATTTTTTCTTCTATTTAAATAGGAAACGATAGGATATAAATCGTATCCCCCGAACCAGATTTTCCAAAACGAAAACGCAGAGATGACCGCAAATATAGGAATTTAAATCTTGGATTTGATTGGACGAATATCGTATTGGAGATCGTAAATAGTCTCGTAATTCTAACGGTGGTTCGATTCCGTAGCTATCGAAATAGTACTTCGTCCCTTTATTTCTGTACCAAGTAACCCAGTGAGTCCCCGGTCCTTCCGAATCGTCGAGATTTAAAATCCCACAATCTTTTCGCCCGACCAATTTTTTTCGGGAGAGAATCTCTAGAAAATATCCCTTTCCAACCATCGATATCTTTACAAATTTTTTCGAGATCGATATTCGAAAGTATTCGATTAGGAAGTTTAGAAGTTAACGAATTAGACAAACCCGTTTCTCGATCGGGGAGATTCGAAAAATCTTCCGGATCCGATAGACCTTTTAATCCTTCTCCGATCATCTCGAAATCTATCTCGAGATCTCGATCTTTTAGTTTTCCCCTTCGTTTTAAGTCTTTTTGTCTTTCGGCTTCTTTTTTAACGGCTTCTCGACCCCTACAAGCGTCTTCTTTTTTTCTAGATCGACCTTAATCTTTTAGGTCATAGTTCAAAGGTCGATCGGTTTTTTGTAGTTCTTCTTTGTAAAATATCCCGTCGATTTTATGTCTGTGGACGTCGTCAACGCGATACGTAATAGGATCGTTTTTTCCTATTTTATAAACTTTATAAATTTCGCTCGTCCAGTTTTGTTCGTAACCTTTTTCCAAACTCCCTTTAATTTTGGCTAATCTTACTTTATCCCCCTCGGAAATACTGTTTTTCTTCATTTTTTTTTTTAGATTTCGTTTTCCGATTTTCTTTTTTTCGCGAACGCTTTTTCGTAAACGATATCTTCGTTTTCGGGCAGCTCGCTTCTACGGGCGTCATCCCTATCGTACTATGAATGGTATTATTATATTCTTCGACTAGCGACGGTATTTTATTTAGAATTCCTTCTTTACCGTGGTCGGTCATATATTTCCAGATTTTTCCTTTGATCGTTTTTACGAATCTCTCGGTGACGGCGGCTTTACTTTGACCGTCTGTATGGTATAAACTAATATCTTTGAAAACGGACGCCCCCCCCCCCTCGGATCGGCGGACAGGCGAAACGGACATTGGGTTTTTTCGTGACGAGTTAAATTACTTTTCGTCGAAAAATATTTTTCGCAGTACGAACTACGAAATTTAGTAGCGAGAATTTCCGGTTTGCTATCGGCGTCGATATCGATATCTTTTTGGTTTCTACATAAAAGTCCGACGAACTCCGTACCCCGATCGGTCCAAATTGTTTTAGGTTTTCTTCCCGACGATTCGAATATATTGAGTAGAGCGTCTTTGACCCAGGCGTATTTTGAGAAAACGTCTAATACGACTAAAAAAGTCGGTTTAAGAGTCGAATTTTTCGTATCGTATTTTTTTTTTTTCTTCGTATTCCCTAGGTATAAACATCAAATCCGCCGTCCAAGTATCGTCTATTCCAGGAACGGTTACCTTTTTGGTAGGAAAATTTCTTCTAACGTTCCGATGTAACTCGTCGGCCAGAATTTTTTTGGCTTCCTTTTTTTATTCGTCGTCCCGTCTCCCATACCCCATTTAGCTTTAGTATTTATAATAGGCCTAACGAACGTTCTATCTATTTTTTCTCGGAGAGTCGGCTTAACGATATGATCCAAAGTTTTTACCATATCGGTGTTGCAAATCTCGTTTCGCATTTTCGTATCCGGATATTTTCTATAGCAGATATCGTGGAACATAGACGCCTGATCGACCCTATTAATCGGTCGATATTTCATTTTTGGAGTTCCGTCGGGATTTAGTCGTTTTTTAAATCCGTTCCCGGTCCTGTAAAATTATGACCCGGTAAATGTAATTCGATCGGTATTTTTTCGATGATGTCGTTTACTATCCCACCGCCATTTTTTTTTTAGAAACATAGTTTTTTTCATACCACAATCGGCGCAGATTCCTTTTAATATTCATTTAGAATTTCTAGTCGTTTCTACCCTCGGAGAATTCGTTCGAGTTTTTCGTTTACATTTTACGCAGTAGATTTCCGCCATCTTTTTTTATATTAATAATAAAAAAATATGGAAATCAGACGATTACTCGTGGAATACGAATACTAGCATTAGAAATAATAGTCCTATGTTTCCTAATAGAATTAGGGGTCTAATTATAGGAAGTTCGGGCTGCGGGAAAACGACGCTTTTGTTTAATCTGTTATTAAAACCCGGCTGGTTAGACTACGACCATCTTTTCGTTTTCGGGAAAAATCTATTCGAACAAGACGAATATAAAATACTCAGAGAAGGTTTAGAAGCTGGACTTACGAAAGAAGAACTAAACGAATTTTTTTTACGTAAAGACGATATCCGAAAACTGGGAAAACCCCTAAAAGATCTATTCAAAGAAATCGCCGACGGATCTACGATGAACGGGGGAACTATAATCGTTCCTAGTTTCCATAACAACGGAAAAGACGTCCCCGAACCGGGGGACTTAAATTGAAAAGATAAAAATTTAATGATTTTCGACGATTTAATGTGAGAAAAACAAAATAAATGTGAACAGTACTATACTAGAGGAAGACATAGTAACGTCGATTGTTTTTACCTATCACAAAACTTTTTCACTTTACCGAGACAGACGATACGAGAAAACGCGAATTTTATCTGCTTCTATCCTCAGGACGATAGAAACTTAAGTATTCTCTATAATACGTACGCGTCTCAAGATATGGACGCCAACTCGTTTAAAAAATTCTGTAGAGACTGTTGGGATTTCCTGTATGGTTTCGTAGTTATAGATCGGACTAGTCCTAGGGACGGGAGAAAATATCGTTGCGGGTTCGATCGATTCTATATACCGCACGAATTGTAGAAATTTACGAAAAAATAGTACAGGGGGCTATATGTACACGAAGAATCAGAGATTCTACGTAAAATTACGTTACTTCCGAAAAAGTAACGTAATTCTAAGAAAAACGAACTATTCCCCGTTAGTTTTAATCGACATAAGTTGTTTATATTCGTAATCTTCGTTGTCTTCGGGTTCGCGATATTTTTCGATTTCTTTAACTAAAACGGCGAAAACTCGGATAGATATTCCGGATTCGAGAGAATTAGGTTTTCTCCATATTCCCCCTACTTTAATAGTATAAACGCCGCTAAGAATACGATCTCTATAGAAATCTTCGTAATTTAGATTTTTAAATCCTTTACCTTTAGAATCCTGACTTTGGAAAAAACTCGCTCCGAATTTTTCTATATCGACTTTGACGAAACCATCCGATTCGTATTTTTCTAAAAGTCCGTTTAATAAAAAATCTTCTTGTAACTTTTCGTACGAATCGCCGTCGATATTTTCGACGATCGCTTCTAAAAAATCTGTAAGCATATCGTTATAAGAAATATTAATATAAATCGTTTTTTTCTGGAAATCGGTAATCGTCGGCCTATTAGGTGGGCCCGACGATCGTAAATTTAAGTAAACCCCTCGCCTATCTTTTTTAAGAAAATCGCGATAGACTATTTCTTCTGATTTTTTCGAAGAATGAATCATATTTTCTTCTCCCAAAGAGAATATCGGATTTTCTAATCCGTCCGGATTTTTCAAGATATTTTCTACGGAACTCATATATTTTTACATACGGCTTAAAATGTTTAAATTATATATAAAATATAAAAATGGGACGTTATTCTTTCGTTTTTAGCGAAAAATATAATATAGCGACGCCGACGACGAGAAAACCAGAAACGGAGAGATCTCCTACGACGTCGACGACTACTCGACGGGTAAAATCGAAAAAAGAAAACCCGATCGAAACGAAAACTAAAAAATCCGCGTTAAATGGATATTTAACTATATAAAGAAGTCTTAGAATCTTTTATCGGAAAAGAATACGAGGGTAGCGGCTGGCGATTAATAGGAAACGAATGTATTTCTTTAAGTTTCGGGAAATACGTTCCGTTTACGGGCGGCTGTTCTCGAGTAGATTTACCCGAATGGTTAAAAGGAAAAAAAGCTTTAGTATCTATATATACTACCGATAAAAAATGTTTCTATTGGAGTATTTTACGATTTTTTAATCCGGTCGAAAAAAACAAACGAAGAATCGGGTACGACTTAAAAAAAAATCGCTCGAGAAGATCCGAATTGTTACGCGGATTTTTCTGACGTAAACTATCCTACGACGAGCGATGATATAGAAAAATTCCAGGAGAAAAATCCCCATATTCATCTCGTTATATACGGCGTCGACAACGAAAACGAGAGAACGCCCGTAATATACGACGGGAGAAATTCCGTCCGAGGTGAAAAAGTCTCGAGAATATATTTACTATACTACGAAAAACATTTTTATTTAGTCGAAAATATGTCCAGATTACTATATAGTCAAATTTCTAAATCTAAAGTCCGAAAAGAAGTCTGTTATAAATGTCAGAAAGTTTTTTCTTCCTCGGAAAAACTTGAATCTCACGAAAAAATCTGTAATGACGCTACGTTGTTAGAACTTCCTAAATCTCCGAATAATATAGTCTCTTTCAAAGAAAAGAAAAAAGGGGTACTATCGCCGACTATTCGGATATACGCGGATTTCGAATCTTTTCTATTTCTGAACGGGGACGATAACGGAGACGATATCGATAGCAGCTATAGCGTAGCACATAAAAAAAAAAATCCAGAAGCATAAACCTTCCTGTTTTTCGTTTTTCGTAAAATCGTCGGACGAAAACGTTTGTAAATCGGTACGTATACGGCGAAAAACGAAAAAGACAACCTCGGAAAAGTATTCATAAAAAAATTAATGGCCGCCGTTCGCGTGTTCCTTAGAAAATGGTACGATCGAAAGAGAGAAATCCCGAATTTTACCCCGGTTTTTTTCCATAACTTAGGAGTAACGATTCCCATCTTTTCGTCAGACAACTAGCCGCCTATAGTACCGGGAGAATGACCGTTTTACCTTCTAACGAACAAAAATATATTTCTTTTTCGAAATATTTAGTCGTTCGGGGAAAAAATCACGAAGTTCGTTTTCTCGATTCCTATCAATTTCTCGATTCTAGCGTCGAAAAATTAGCGGGAGAACTAAATATAGAAGAACTGGTAGAAACCTGTTTTCGTTTTCCGAATATTCCCCCGCGTATTCTTCGCTGAAAAGGTATATACCCTACGAATGGATGGATAGTTTTTCTAAACTAGAAAGTACCGGTCTTCCTCCTATAGAAAACTTATTCTCGACTTCGCAGAAAAAATATTTCTCGAGATGAATACGAATCAGCGCTCGAAAGTTGGGAAGTATTTGGCTGTAAAATGATGAAAGACTACCAGGAAGTATACTGCGAACGAGACGTCCTTTTACTAGCCGATATCTTCGAAAATTTTAGAAAACTAAATATCGAAGAATACGGAATAGATCCTATCGAGTGCTATACTTTACCGGGAACGTCATGGAAAAATATGTTAAGATATACGGGAAAAGAAATCGAATTAATTACGGATAGGGAAACGTAAGAAAATTTCGAAAAGGGATTGGGGGGGGGGGCGTCTCGATGTCTATCGTCCGTCACGCGAAAGCGAACAATCGATATTTATCCGATTATGATCCGAACGAGGAAAGTTCTTTTATATTTTACGCCGACAAATATAACCTATACGGAGACGCTATGAGCGAAGAATTACCGTACGCGATCGATAGGAAGATGAAAGACTACGAATTAAAAGACTGGGAAAAATTTCCATGCGCGATCGTCGTAGACTTGGAAATTCTGGATAGATTACACGATTTTATAAACGGATATCCTATCGCCCCCGAACATATTACAAAAAACGGCGTTAAAAAACTTGTTCCGAATCTGAGTAATCGCGAAGAATATCTTTGTTACGGAGAACTATTAAAATTTTATGTTAAGTTGGGGGCTAGGATTACGAAAATTTATAGGGGCTATATTTTTCGCGTCGAAAAATGGCTCGAGCCCTATATCATGAACAATACGAAAAAACGGATAGAAGCGACGAAAGAGAAAAAATCCAGCTCGGTTTCGTTTTACAAAAAAGCTAACAATAGTATCTACGGGAAAACAATAGAAAATCCTAGAAAAAGATGTAACGTAGAACTTACGAATCGAAAAGAACGGGCAGAAAAACTAGTAAGAAGTCCCGAATATACGAAGTTTACGATATTTTCGGACAATCTCGTCGCGGTTCATAAGAAAAAAACTATCGTTAAATGTACCAAACCTATATACGTCGGATTCGCGATTTTAGAATTGTCTAAACTTAAAATGTATCGGTCGTATTACGAATATTTACTTCCTAAATTCGAGAATCGCATATCGTTACTGTATACGGATATGGACAGTTTTATTTTTCGAGTTCTCAGCGAAGATATTTACGAAGAATTTTCGTACGATCTCGAAACGAATTTCGATACGAGTAACTATCCGGAAAATCATCCTTTGCATAGTAAGAAAAACGCGAATCGTTTAGGATTTTTTAAAGACGAGTGTAAAGGGAAACCGATTAAAGAATTCGCTAGTACGAGCGTGAAAATATATTGTATTAAAACGGGGGATACGGAAAACGAAAAAGATCGAATCGTTAAATGTAAAGGGATAGGTAATACTATGAAAAACGAGATTACGATGGAAGATTTTCTCTCGTGTATCTACGACGGGAAAGAAAAAACGATAGACTTTAACGTTATAAGTAGTAAAAATCACGAAGTTTTTACGGAAACCATTAAAAAAATAGCTTTGACCCCTACTCAAGACGTTCGATACGTTTTAGACGACAAAGTACAAACCTTATCGGCAGGTCACTATAAGTTAAAAGGAATAGGTTTTTAAAAAAATATGGAAGTATTCCCTTTTTTACTCGAATACGCGGTCAACGAAGCGAATCCGGAAAAAAGGAAAAAAATACTCGACTTAGAACGAACGGCTATCGTTCGCGGGAAACTACTATTTACGAGATACGGTACTATAGAAATTTCGAAGATTCGTACTAATCCGAACGAATTCGTAGATTTGATAGAACGTAAAAATTTGGACGTCGAAAATATTAAAAACGAGATTAGAGAATACGAAAAAACGACGGGGAGAAGAAAGACGGAAAAAACTCGTTTCCTAGACGGGCGAATCGTTAATCTAGATATTAGTTGGGACGAAAAAGTTTACTTAAAACGTATCGTTTCGATTGGTCTGATATTTAATCTTTTCTCGGGAAAAACGGACGACGAGATATCCGATTTCGACGGACTGTTAAAAACGATGAAGGATTTAGGATATATATCTTTTTAAGATATATATCCCTATAGGAGATCTAAATAAAAATCGTTTAATCGAAATCGGCATCGTCATCGTTATCATACACGGCGAAAAGCGGAGGTTCATTACAATGTTCTTCATATAAAGACGTACAATATATCGGTTTGACAGAACCGTACTGGGAAATTCTTTCGTCTAATAAAAAATCGATCCTGTAATTTAATAGACTGAGTTGAAACGTCGATAGCTTACATAATCTATACTTCTGTACGTATTGTTCTACCGTATGATTTCTTTTAAAAAAATTTTCGACATTTTCGTATTTTCTACTATGGTTCGCGGGTATTTTAACATAATCCATGGAAATAAAATATCTTATTTTTTTAACCATTCAATCGAGTTTATAATTTCGTATAATCCTTCGGGCGAGAAATTCCATAAACCGTATTCGTACAATAAATCTAAAAGTTCGGGATTCCAATTTCTATAAAACAATTCTAATGTAAATCTCTCGGCCCTCGTATAACAACTTGTCGTTTTTTCTTCCTCGTCGGATATCTCGTCGTCGTTGGGGAAAAAACGATCTTCGGGCGGGCTCGTGTAGTCCGGTTCGGTAGTATTACTCCAACGATATCTACTTTCGAATAAATCGTTAATCACTTTATCTATTTCGTAAAAATCTTTTTCGTTTAAATTTTCTATTTTGTATTTTTCAGCGTAAATCTCGAACGGCTTTTGTTCTTCTTTTAATGAATTAAGTTTAGCGTAATATTCAGACTACTCCCGAATTTCTATTTATAAAATTAACGTAGGATCTTTTTAGGTATAGACATCGAATCGCGTTTATAAGTCCTTGTAATTCTTTGTACGATTTATCCCAAAAATCGTATTTCGAACAAACGTTTACGGCTTTTTCCCCGAAACTATTTACCATAAAACAGCGAAACTTCTCAAAATTTAAAATTTTATCCCGAATTCCTAATTCCATTTTTCTATAGCAACTTTTTTCTTTAAGCCCCGTGCCAAAAATCCCCGAAAATATTAAGATATATATCTTTTTTTACCTGTTGGTCCGTTGCTAAGAAAATTTTTAGAAAGATGTATAAATAGGGGTTGTAGAACAATATCCGGATTTTTCTCGATTCGTCCGACTCGTCCGATATATAAATAAAGCCAAAAAAATTTCCCCGTTTCCCCTCGAAAAACGGGATTCTTCCCTCAGTCCCCCGCCGTCACCCTTCTCCTCCAAAAAACGTCGGCGACCCGATAGGGGAGGCGGCGTATCCCCCATCCCCTATTGTCTCCCCGCCCCCTACTGTCTCCCCGTCCCCTATTGTCTCCCCCCCCCGTCCCCTAAATCCTATCGACTTCGCGAGACTATACGGGGCAGCTAGAGACTGCAGCGATTGAGAGATTACGGAGATTATAGGAGACAGCGATTGAGAGATTACGGAGATTATAGGAGATAGCGATTGAGAGATTACGGAGATTATAGGAGACAGCGATTGGAAGATTAAACGGAACGCGAGCGAACGGAGGTATATAGGGGAGAAAAAAAATATATGAGATATATATTTTTACGGGGGAGAAAAAAAATATATATGGGATATATATATTTTTAAAAAAAAAGAATTTCGGGGAGAAAAAATCGGAAAACTGTGCCGTAAAGTAGAAGAATTTGAGCAGAGAAAAAACGGAGGAGGGGAAGGGGGAAAACTAGTCGCTGAAACCCGTCGCTGAAAATTATTTCCCTCGAAGTATTATTTATATATCGGACGAGTCGGTCGAATCGGACGAATCGAGAAAAATCCAGATATTGTTCTACAACCCCTATTTATACATCTCTCACGTGGGACAAATCTCTTACAAAATTTGATTGGCAGACACAATCACATGAATCCGAGGTTTCATTCCCATACCACAAATCTTGGACTCTTTCGAAGGCATCTGCAGACGACAAATTCAGAATTGATAAAAATGAGCTTAACTTCTCTGATAGGATAGAAAACATTGTGGGAAAAAGAGAAAATGTTGGTTACCAGCATTTTCTCCTTTTCCAACAATGTCTTTAGAGCTTTCTTTCACAGGGTCGTGAAAATCCACGATTATTTTGTAGAGTTAAATATGGCCGTTAAACTATGGAGGGGAATATCCGCCAAAATTTTATGGGTCTAGATGACAATCTTATTTGTGAACATTAGATGTCTATTCGTCTTCTTTCTTACATCTTACGTGCATATTGCATCTCATGTGTCATTATTACTAGTGCATACTGTTTGGTGCGTATTCAAAATCTTGATACTGTTACTGAGACCGCCACGGGATAAGTTTCACATGGTGACTCAGGTGTCCAATCTCAGTCTATACCAATTATGTTAGATTCTTCTGTACCCACTGACCATCCTCGGGGCCCTTTAACGGTATATTCTCAAACAACCAGGTCAAAACAAACAAGTCCATTAACTGCTGTGAAGGTGTCTGCACCCCTTGACCCTACTTGCTCACCGTTCACGCCCGCTGGCCACCTCAATTCTTCGACTTCCCACAACAACTTGTACAGCATTAATGAGTTTCCAAACTTACCCAGTACTGCTGATACAGCTTTTACTACCGCTAAAACAACTAAGGTAGTCCCCTCTAATGTCGGAATGACTTCCTTATTGTCCCAAGGAAATCCGTCTCGATCCAATTGTGGGAATACAACCAATAATCCCTCGTACTCCAATGCTGTGCGTTCAAGCGTACAACCTGGTGAACGATTGACTAGGGGTCCCCGTGGAAGTACCCGTAGAGCAAACCATACTTCCGGTCCTAATCGTGTTAGGCCAAATGCTTCCAACAGGAACAATTACCAACACCATAGATTTAATCCTGAAAGTTCACAAACTAACTTGGATAAACCTTCAGCCTACGGAAACCGCTATTCAGATGATTATCACTATTCTGATAATGCAAATACACAAAATATATCGCACGACTCGACATATGTTGAGCATCAATCTCGGCCGACTCGGTTTGTAAATAGCAAAGACGAGTTCTATAATCCGGTTAACACAAACACTCACGTTGTCGGTCGCAATGATCAGAATTTGCAAAGTGAATTGGTAGACTGTGATTATACTCAGGGGGATGACCTCGCGGATTATGTACGCAAACGTACATGTCGCTTTTTCGTTGGTGGGTTTAAGCCGTCTATCACAGAGCAAAAAATCGCCAACTATGTTAGTTTCAGAGGTCCCAAAGTGACAAAGGTTTCTATTTTTCGATATCGATCGAAACCGGTCGTGATCAGATTGAACGTCGAGGATGATGTAAATGCTAGACTCGTCTGTGACCCATATTTCTGGCCAGACGGCGTCGTCTGCAGGCCCTGGGTGTCCCAGTCAAAATATGATGCACGTGATTTTGACGTGGTACGTAACGGTCGATCCCAATTAAAAGGCGACCAGGTTTATTATGATGTAGATAGATATAACGGATATCATCAACCCGAGGTACACAATCGTTTTAACGGTCTTGACAGTTATGATCAATATGAGTACTAACGGTGATCTCAGTCTGATCCTTTACACTTGGAATGCTACGGGCGTTATGACTAGCGGTATTTACCTGTCCGATCTTTTAAACCAATGCAACATTGACTTTTTAGGAATTTGTGAACATTGGTTGTTTGAAAAGGATTTACACTTTTTGAACACTTTCAACAATTTGTACTCGTCATATGCCGTCTCAGATAAAGATCTTGTATTTAATGGTAATTGCCGCACGGGCAAGGGTGGGGTAGCCATTTTATGGAAAAAGAAGTATGACAGCTGTGTTACCTAACTTCCTTTCATTTGTGACAGAATCCTGGGAATCCAAGTAGAATTTTCTCCGCAAAACTTTTTGTACCTGTTTCAGATTTATCTTCCTTCTAAAAATAATCCCATAGATAACTTCAAAGAGTACTTGGATTCCTTACAAACGGTGATTTCTGAGTACAGAATGAAGGGATTGGTGGTACTTATGGGTGACTTTAATTGTCATGTCAACAGTAGGCATTTCCGTAAACCATTAGACAGTCGGGATAAGCTATTTAACATCTTTCTTTATGAAAATAATCTTACTACAGTTACGTCCCTTGATCTCTGTGGCGGAGCTCCGGTATCTTTTGAATCTAATTGCGGTAGAAGCATTATAGACAATATTATACTTAGTACAGATGACATGAATTCTATATCTTCTTGTGCAACTGTTGAGGACAACTCTCTGCTTTATTCTAATCATCGTGCAGTACAATGCTCAGTTACTTTTCCAATTATCCCTAGACAAGCTTTTCGTCCCTTGAATAATTATGTTAATTGGTCCAAAGTCTCTCTTTCCCAAAAAGAGGCTTACAGAAGCTCTCTTGATTGTGATGTTGGTTTAGAGGCTCTGTTACGTTTGGACATCCAATCCACCAACGACATTGACTTCTTGTACTCGGCGTTGGTCAATACACTAGTCAACACAACCAAACTATGCATCCCTGCACCTTCCTATAAACCTTATTTAAAGCCATACTGGAGTAAGGAGCTTAGCGATCTTAATAAAAATATGAAATCTATTAGGAAAGAATGGTTACGCTCTGGCTCTCTGAGATTCGGTCCTTCATTTGTGAAGCTTAAAAACTTAAAACGACTATTCCGCTTTAAGCACAGAAAGGCTGTTTAAAATTATTTTCAAAAGCTTTATGACGATATTGATCGGAATATCGAATTAGACCAAGAGCAGTTCTGGCGCTTGGTCAATACTAAGAGGAAATCTCGCAATACATCCCCCGGGGCTGAAATTGATTTTAATGTTAATTTGTGCCGTGATAGCAGTTCTATTATCCAGGGCTGGAGTGATTACTTTCGGAATTTGTATTCTTTTGATGATGATCCTATTTATGACAGTGCTTTTAAAGAGCACGTAGATAGTGAGCTCCAACTATTTCTCTCCACGGAGGAGTCTCATAGCTACAACAGTTATGCACCAAAGGTTTCTGTAGATACTCTCACCTCTATTTTACAGACCGTTAAACGGAACAAATCCCCTGGGGCAGATAGTATATGTTACGAGCACATACTTTTTGGTAATGAGCTTTCGCATCAGGTCTTGGCCAAACTACTCTCCGTTATGTTACAGTTTTCTTATGTTCCATTGGCCATGAAAAGGGGCATTATTGTTACCGTATTTAAAGGTGGAAAAAAGAACCGTAAAGACCCTGATAGTTATCGTGCTATTACCCTTACCTCATGCATATTGAAACTTTTTGAAAAGCTGTTATTGCGCCGTATGCAAGCAACAGCGTCGCTAAGGCCACACTGTTTGCAAGGGGGGTTCCAGCGTGGTATTGGCTGTTTAATGTCGTCCTTTTGCTTGAGAGAATTCATTCATTTCTCAAAAGAAAATAGAAGTAAACTTTATGTCTGTTTCTTGGATTGTAAACAAGCCTTTGACAGGGTATGGGTAAACGGCCTTTTTTACAAGTTACTCAATTACGGTCTTGATTTGAAAACATTGAAGTGTTTACGTAACTTGTATACTGGACTCAATAGTTCAGTTCGGTTTAGAAATTCCACATCTAATGACTCTTTTCCAGTCTTACAAGGCACCCGTCAAGGGGGGATCACAAGTCCATTCTTGTATTTAGTGTACATAGATGGCCTTATCCGTCAGCTCGAGACGTCTGGATATGGTATCTGTATTGCGGGTGCTGATTGTAGTTCCCTGAGCGTAGCCGATGATATGATCTTAGTATCCTTCTCTAAATATGGTCTGCAGAAGATGATGGATATATGCTTTAATTATTCTGTAAAGTGGCGCTACATGTATAACCCATCCAAGTGTGCAGTTATAGTCTTTAATGAACCCAAACATTTTATCGCTAATCGTTTATGGCGATTGGGCGATAGCGTTGTAAATGAGGTAGTGGATTATACTCATTTGGGCATGGTCTGTAATAAGTTTATGAAAAGTTCTGTCAACATTGATGATTCCTGTCACAAGCTGAAATCTACACTTTTAGGTTTATTAAATGTTGGAGTGCATGAAAATGGTCTTCGCCCCTTAACGTCCTTTAAACTCTACAAGTCTATTGTTCTACCAAAAGCACTCTATGGCTGTGAATTATGGTCAGAAATTAACAAAACGCAGTCAGCTCAGTTAGAAAGAACACATAGGTTCTGCGTCAAATATATTCAGAATTTACCGGCGTATACTAGAACCGATGTTTGTCTTGGTCTAGCCGGTGTTTTACCTATCGAATCTGAGGTCGATTATAGGAAACTTTTATTTCTGGGCCAAATTTGTCGTACCCCGAGCTTACACGTATGTAAAAAGTTGTTTAATTATAGGCTCTTTTCTTTTTTTATGCGTGGTACTTCCGTTAAGCTTGGGTTTATCCCAGATATTCTAGGTATTCTCCGCAAGTATTCGCTGGAAGATTATTTACAGCGTTACATGGCCACAGGCCTTTTTCCTACAAAATCTCAATGGAAAAGAATTTCTCGCAATGTCATTAATGGGCAAACAAGTACTACTTGGTTAACCAGGGTTCAGACCGACAGTCATCTATCGAGTTTCTTATACATCAAACCACAATTACTTCTTCATAGTGAACTATGGGAATTAAGTAGGTCTATCTCCTCTCCAGTGATAGCCAAGCATTGCAACAGCTGTGTTAAGATGATAGCTAAATTTTATAGCGACTCATTTACAAATTTCTGTCATTACTGCAAAAATCATTTTTCAGTATCGTTATGTGAACATGTTTTATTGCAATGCCCTTCTACAGAGAGCTTGAGGTTTGAATTATTTCACTGTATCTCAATGCAGACAAATGAATGCATCTATCAGAGGTTTAGGAGCCTGAGTAATAATGGTATTGTTGTAGCTTTATTCTCAGGTCTTCGAAACATATTGGATGATAATGATATTAATCATAGGCTTTTGCTAGTTTTTATACCTATCCTTGGAAAATTTTGGAACTTTTTCCTCGTGTAATAGCTCTATGCTTTATGCATCACAGCTTTAAGTTATTATCTTAATTCCTTCAGCCCCTATGCCCAACCATCTGTGACATATCCATTTTTTGCCTCTCTTGTCTCGTTATATTACTGTGAATTTTTATTTATCTATCGCTAACTCGAGCACTTTTTTTTTAATCGATTGATTGAATGATTGTCTGGTTAATTCTGCTATACAGTAGATTTATCCATTTATTTATTCAATCAATGGATTTATTCTAGGCGTCTGCTTTATTGATGCAAGCCTTGATAAGATTAGTTTCTAATTAATGTGTGGCTCATGTTTGCCTTGAGTTTCGTTTTCGTTGCAAGGTTCCCCTCATTGATTCTTATTTTCCTTTTACTTATTTTTAACTATTCACTTTTGTACTCTGGGTTTATAACAATGTGCTCCCGCATTCTGACCAGGGAAGGGGCTTTTGCATTTTCGTCTTTTTAATGCAAGGGTTTTTTTCGGGTCGGAGTTTGGTCGTACATTGGTTCTCTTCCTCTTGACATACACTTCATAATTTTCTTCTTTCTTATTTTTTTTTTTTTTTTTTTGTATTATTGTTGTATAATGCTCGCCATTTTGGCGGAAAAACAATAAAATAATAATAATAATAATAATATGGAGGGGAATATCCGCCAACATTTTATGGGTCTAGATGACAATCTTATTTGTGAACATTAGATGTCTATTCGTCTTCTTTCTTACATCTTACGTGCATATTGCATCTCATGTGTCATTATTACTAGTGCATACTGTTTGGTGCTAATTGCCTGCATCATTATTATAACTTGGTCATATTTACTATTGTGTTTTTGTTGATTATGAATGATTAATTCTTCCCGATTACTTCCTACTGCGTCATTGGATTTATCTTTTTTCCAAGTGCTTGCTGCATGTTTCTAGTAGCATTTTACTTTCTTCTAAATACATGTTATATTTGTTATACTTCCTTCTCCAGAATTGAAACTTTCCTAATTGCAGACGAGAAGCATAATGGGTGACAAATGTTTCGGTAACAGACAAGTTCAGTAAATTGGACTTATAAAGTACATCTATCTGCTGTTTCGGTAACAAGGTAATTATGTAGTGTTTAACCCTTTACCACATAATCCCGAGTTTTAAGGACCTTGAAGAAAAAGCCTTTTAAAAATATTGTGGGAAAAGGAGAAAATGCTGGTAACCAGCATTTTCTCCTTGTCCCACAATGTTTTCTGCCCTATCAAAGACAACTTCCATCATTAGAGTCACATTTGAATTGTCGTCTGCAAATGCTTTCAATTTAGACAAGTCTACTTTTTTGTCTTGTGGTAAAGAGTTAATGCACCGCGATGTTTTTCATACCAAGTAAAGTCTTGGCTCTCATTTGTTCAAGGGTTCTTTTTTCCACACGCTTTCAGACATAACAATTTTGTTATGTTGTTATGTTGCTCCTGCCATGCTGTATGTAAAATAATATACCTGAAATCACTATCACATCTTACTTTCGACATTCCAACCATATAGTTGAGGTGATGAATAATACCCAATCTTAACCTTGTACCCGATGTATCTTCCTTTAAAATGTTTTTATGACTATTTCAGTGCGAAAATATTTTCTTCCTTAAAGACTTCCAAACCAGCCATTAACGCTAAGAGCGCCTGTCACTACTTCAGTTGCCTTTGTGGCCAGCGCAGATCAAGATCACACTACACCAAACACCGAGTCTAAACTTTGATCTTCACATGCTCCTTTTCCAAAGCATTCTGAACAGAAAAAACCTTGAAATCGCTAAAATTAAGGGTTTATTTCTACAATGAAAATGGCAGTTAGGTTTATTCGAAGCTCTTAGAATTAAACTTATGGATAAGTCAATTGTTTCCAGAAAAATGGCTAATACAGAAAAAATATTGTGGCAAATGAAGAGAGGGGGTGAGAGAGATAGATAGATAGTGACATATACTCTTTTGACAAATACTTTGTTCAAACAGCATGAGCAGTGTGTGATCTGAACATGCCCTATCCCCATATGTGTGCAGTCTGATCTGCGAATTTCTCCGCGTCCATTAATGTTTCAGGGACATAAAAATGAGTTTTAAGGTTTTTGTTTTTAATTTTTCGTCACAAATTCTAAATAGCCACCTTTAAACCCAGGTTAATCTCTTAGATCTATGGGGATCTTCTTTATCTTGTTGGTAATGGGAGGTATGAAAACAGGCTGTTAAAGAATTCGCGTTTATTTATCGGCGCCACCGGTTTCCCATATGGGCGACGACCGCTGAAGGCTATTAGTTATAGGAATAGTGCAAGATACACGACGAAACCTACCATAAGTTACGCCTGGTTCTTTAACGTGCTCGGTGTATAGCACCGTCACACGAAACTTCGGTTTAACGTCTCAGCTGAAAAACTGTTAGTAATTTTAGATGGTTAGCCGAGGGAATCGAACCCACACCCTCAAGTGTCCCGACACATGACGTTTACTAGTCCTACGCTCTACCACATGAGCTATACAGGCTGGTATAGGCTGTTAAAGACACATGTCTATACATGTATATAGTATACAGTACTCCCTTTGCCCTCGCAAAGTTCGTACAGGTGTTAGGGACCTTATATGATTTTTTTATGCAGTGATGTCCGTGTTGTATTGATGAACACACTTTAAAACCTGCGGACGACGACTTGTGTGCACCAGACCAGATTTAAAAACATTGTGGAGGCAGGAGAGGAACAAAACAGGACATTTTTCTAGACAAGCACAATGTACATAGTCAAAATTACAAGAAGTATGCAACAAAGCATTGTCGAGGCCTCTCTCTCTCTCTTTCTCTCTTCATTTGCTACAATGTTTCACTTGTAATATCTTTATTAATTCGCACTGATTAACCATAATTTTAACCCTTAGAGCATCGAATAAACCAAACGGCCATTTTCATTTTAGAAAAAGAACATCTACTATAAATGATTTCAAGGTTGTCCTTATTCATTATGTATTAGAAAAATAGACAGAGTAAATCTACGATCAGTCTCCATGTTTTGTGTAGCCTGATCTTGATCTGAATTGGCTGCAAGGGTAAAAGGTGCTCTAAGGGTAAATGGCTGGTTTGCAAGCCGGCCATTTCGTTCCCAAAAGAAAATATTTTCACAAAGGAAATGTTAACAAAGACAGTGCCTTTTTGATAAAACATATTTATAAAACTTAAAATTGGCTTAAGCTGGGAGTCTGTTATCTGTAGGACGATTACAATGGGTACAGGTTTAGGATTGTGTATTATTGACTAAATCAACTAAGGGTGAAAGGGTGAAAACCGAAAATAAGATGGTGATCAGAATTTATCAATTTCAGGCATTTATAAACAGCATGAAAGGTACAACATAACAAATATTATTATGTCAGAAAACGAGCGGCAATTGCAAATTAAAAAAAAAAAGAAAGCTATGTACTGGGTGTGAGAAACATCAGGGCACTGCCTTGTTACAGAACATCCAACTGATTTATTTATAAGTCCAATTTACCGAACTTGTCTGTTACCGAATAATGTATATGAAAGCGCCATCTGGTATCATAATATGACTTACTCGTGTAAATGCCATTCTTGTTAGTGCATACTTCGTTCGCCTTAATTCAGCTACCTATCATAGCTTCAATTTAACTCTTTACGAAACGAAAAAATTTTAGACTGGTCCAAATTGAAAGCATTTGCAGACAACAATTTAAACATTGCTCGAATTGTGGAAGTTGTCTTTGATAGGGTAGAAAACATTGTGGGAAAAGGAGAAAATGCTGGTGACCAGCATTTTCTCCTTTTTCCACGATGTTTTCAAAAGGCCTCTTTCTCAGGGACGTTAAAAGTCGGGATTGTGTGGTAAAGGGTTAATATCACAAAAGCCCATAGTTTTTGCCAGAATATGCATAAACAAGAATGTAGCACTTTAATGATAAGCTATACAGGAAATGGGAAAAAAAAACAGGATAAGGAAGTAAGATGGATGAAATCATAATGTCAAAAGGGGCATAATGAACAGAAGCACACGCTACTAAATAACAATTTTATGGCATACAAGTGGAAGAAGAAAAATGGAATTAGCATCAAGCAACATGCACTAGTAATAATGAAATATGAAATGTTATATGCATGTAAGATGTAAGAAAGAGGGTAAATAGACATCTAATGTTCATAAATAAGAATGTCATCTAGACACATACAGTTTTGGAGGATATTCCCCTCCATATTAAACGGTAGCGTAACTCTGGCGACTGGTGTACATTATGTCGACATTGCTCACTTACATGTAGGTAGTCACAGATAAAAATCTGATTCACGGCTGTATAGTAATCCTTTGTAAAACTAGATCTACTCACCATGTGTTGTTCGGAAAGAGTTTAATTTTAAGTCTTCAGTTGTAAAGTGGATCTCTCCTTGGATCAAATTTAATTCATCTTTTATATTAGTACTTGTGCTAAAGATGACCTTTTCTAGACATTCATCACAAATCTTTATAGAACTTTGCTGGCTGAAAATAATCCATTTATTGCTAATGTATACCTATTGTTTAGGTAAAGATAGAAAGCTGATTTTTTAACGAAATTTCAGGTTTCGCATACACACAGGGCTTCAACGAGTCCATCGTCGGAGCGTTAATGGCGGCAGGTGCTTTATTCGGAATCCTCGGAGCGTTCATTTATCCCTGGGTCAGAAAAAAAGTCGGAATCGAACGGACTGGTCTCTATGGTTTATTCTCCCAAGTAGTAATTCTAAGTCTCTGTGTGGTATCAATCTGGACGCCAGGCTCACCCTTCGATCCTTACATTCGATCGAGAGAAGCAGAAACAAACCCAGCACAAAATGTTTCCATGGCTGTCACTAAAAATAATACTGTGTGGAGTAATTACACTAATGTGTTGTATTACACCGACTATGATGAAGGCACTTCGGATGACATTTATAGCAACATGTCTTTTTATGACGTATCCGAAACAGAAGTTTCTAATCTGCTTATTGGTAGTGGGGCGCTAGAAACATGCACAGAGACGACAACACAGACAGCAGACGAAGGGTGGAAAAGCTATATATCTGTCGGGCTGCTGATGTGTGGCATAATTGGAGCGAGGTGTGGTATGTATCAGGAATTTATATAAAACATGCACGCTGCTTATCGCTTATTTCACCACCCTCTTTACCATTCGACATTTTTTGTACGAGTCTATATTAGAAGCATTTCAATGTGACAAATTAAATGTGATGCAGATACAATACAACACAATACAATACAATATAATACAATACAATTCGAATAATACAATAAAGGTCACTGGCCAATAAATATGAACAGAATAATAACACAGTTTTAACAGTCCACGAGTTGCGTAATAGAATTGTCTATGCATGCTTCAAATCCTTCTTGTTTAGAAGTACTAACTTTTCCTATAGTATCTATATTTCTACGTTTCATCAACTTGTAAAATGAAGCCAAATCTGTTCTACCATTGTACCATGAGAACAGTAAGGTTTTTCTCTCTGCCTAAAAAAGGGAACAATGAAAAGAGAATGGTATTCATTTTCAATTATTTAAAGATCTTGATGAAATAAACGGTGACGAAATTGTGGTAGATATCTTTCGAAGGATAGAAAACATTGTGGGAAAAGCAGAAAATGCTGCTTACCATTATTTTCTCCTATTCCACGATTTTTTCTGAAGATTTCCTCCTCAAGGTTATAAAAGCACACTGTCGTTTGGAAAAGGGTTAAGGAAAATGGTACTTGTTGTATTATTCTGATCTACGGCTACGCCACGCTATTAAAAATGAGCCCTGCTCTTGCAAAAGGGGGCTTAATGCATCTCCGTGATGCATGGTACCAAGCTAGTCATTACATGATTATGAATCCATGAAATTCACTTTGTCTAATAACTGTCTGAATCATGAGGTAGACTGGTCCTTTGACACGCAGAAAATTGACCAATTAACAAAAAAGTTTCGACTTAGGTCAGCCTGCGGGGATTGCGCAGGCTGACCTGGGTCGATACTTGTTGTAAAAGCATTGAGCCCCCTTTTTAGAGAGCATGGCTCAATTAGTATTTCTTCTGAAGTGAGGACTACTGTGTGACTCAATAGTACAGTTGTTGGATTTATAATCAGGAAATCATGATTTGGTCCCCGGATGTTTAACTGGTTTCACTGACATACTGCAGTCTTGTACCGGTCAATCCCAGGAAAAGATCTCTCTATCTCTCTCTCTCTCAATGTTTGTTTACCTTAACCTATAGTGTTGTCATTGTTAACCCTTATCCAACCAATCCCGGGTTTTAATGAACCTGAGAATGAAGGCTTTTGAAAACATTGTGGAAAAAGGAGAAAATGTTGGTAACCAGCATTTTCTCCTTTCCCGACATTCCTCGTTCACTGCTGGCCATTGTTTCAACGATAGTTATGGAGAAAGGCAGCCAGTGGCTGGGAAAGAAAAAAAAAAAAAAAAAAAAAAAAAAAACTCCAGGAAGCATGGATAGGTGCCCTGGCCGCCGCGATATAACTGAAATAATGATGAAAACGGCTTTAAGCACAATCAATCAATCAATCGTTTAGTTAAGAGTAAATACATAATTATCAAATAAAAGTCATGCTATTGCGAAGTCGTCTGTTTAGCAGTCGTTATTTGGATTAGTCATATTTACACTCCGAGTTCGATTTCCGCTTGCGACACTGATCACGTGATGTGCATTGGGATTGCACAGCGGATTTTCAGCATAGTAGCCTACAAATGAATTCTAGGAAAGACAGAGCTGTCGCCGTTTGAAAACGGCGTAAAGCTAAATACAAACAATTTTCATCATCAAAAGTATATCAACACCCATGAGTATAACCACATAAACTCGGACAAAAACACAGAATGATTTTCAGGTTATTATAATCTAGCAAAACCTAAGAATGAAGCATGGCGATAGCTTGCAAATCATCAGTAAATAAGAGAAATAAATGTAAGAAAAAATGTTACTCCGTGGTTTTCCCTAAATCTGCTACCTAGCCTATTTAGGTATCTTCGGATTTCGGGCTGGAATTTGGCAAAGCTTTTAAGTGGAATGTCACGTGATCATTAAATTCGTCGATTGTGAGGGATAAACATAATGACGTCATATCTGATGTCATTAGGACGAAGTTACCGATTGCAAAGCGATCTACCCATTGTTTTGAAGCCGAAAGTGCACCTTTTTTCCTGCATAAAATCGCCGAGTGCCTGTACATTTGCAGAGAAAAGTTCATCTTGTGAAGTTTATCCAATTTCACGAAATGACCCATGCTCTGTCAAAAAGGGGCTAAGTTAAGGCATATATCTACAAAAAGTATCGACCTAGGTCAGCCTGCGCAGTTCGCTATTGGTCGATTTTCTGCTTGTCAAAGGAAAAGCGTACCAAATGATTCAGTCGATTACTAGACAAAATGGATTTTATGGATCCATATTACTGTGATGACTTACTTGGTATCATGCATCACGGAGATGCATTAAGCCCCCTTTTTCCAGAGTGCGGCTTTTTTAATTCGCAGCAAACAGTCTAAAAAGAATCGTTTAATCCAGGTTGAGACACGCGTATATTGCAAGTATTTGCAGTTGACGAGTAAATTGTGGGGCGAATGATAGAATGTCTTTGAAATATTAGAAAACGTTATTAGCAAACATTATTTATGATGGTTTGCAAACTCTGACTTACTAACTTCAAGAATAAAAGTTCTTTTTTCTTTAATCCTTATCCTACTAAATAAGTGAAATTAAACTTTTATGCCGTTCGTTAAAACCAAGATTTTGCTATTTCAAATGTATGTTTTGGAAAAGATGTCTCCCTATCGGACGATGTAGATCCAATATCAGACTGCACGTTCTGTGCAGTCTGGTCTTGATCTACACTGTCGGCTAAAGGTCCTTGAATCGCGCTTAGCAGCCTAAAGGTTAAGCATGATAATAAAAATCTTAATACCTCCCTTTAAAGGTTAAACGGTATTAATATTATATACACGTAAAATCAATAAACGATGTAAAACCCGTAACGAATGATTGATTCCACCATAGAGAATAGTTACGGGCAATACACTATCGCTATTCAATGAATATCATCGGTGATGCGGCATCACTGTCAAACTACATTATGTTCAGGTAATGAAATATTAACACTTGCCTCAATGCTTCATATCAAAAGAGGGATTTGACAGGAAAACTCGCTTTTCTTTTATGCGTTTCAGTAGTAAATAGAAATCTAACAGTGAATTATATACTTATTATTCACCGGTGAATGTTATAATTCATCGGTGAATGTTAATGGTGCACGACATTTCGTCGAAAATGTGTTTCGTCGAAATCCATGTATTTTTTAAAATACCGATTGCTAAATTTATAGATTTATGTCATGGAAAGCTCTGTCTGGGAGGGAGATTTGGGCCACAATTCGTCTGGGTTAGGGTAAGGGTCAGGGTTAGGGATCGTCTTCGGCGAACGTGGTTTTCGACGAAATGTCGCACACCTGAATGTTAATACTTTTATCTTTGACATGCTACGGATATTTCTAGAGCATGAAATAAGCCAAGCAAGGAGGGGACGTTATTTTTGCTGGCAGTCTGTTGCACAAATCCCGGTTTTCCCCATGTCTCTATTTAGAAACTGTCTACAGAGATTTGCAGTAAACAGGTGGTATTCTAAAAAAATATTTTTCCCGTTCGAAATCATTTTGTCTTTTAAGAAATTTCTAGCGAAAAAGTGGCTTGATTTTTCCACAGACGTATTATTTATTGCCATTTTTAAGCACTTTTTAAGCGGCAATTTACGCACCGAGCATTAATATTTCTCCATTTTTAGCATGGGCTTGGCTTGCCAAGCCCAAGGCTATAGTAATCGTATACCAAAATTTCAACCCCATCCACATGATCCGAGCAGCTACGGAAAAGCCCGAGTAAAAGTGAAAAGTACCGCTTGCAATGCATCTCACTACGCTGAAAGAAACGACCCCCAAAAATGATAAAAAATATTTGGGTTTGAACATTATAGTTAGGTTTAAGTTCACAAAGAACTGTGAGAGATGCACGATGTTAATCTAACGAAAGTATTTGACTAAGAATTTCAAGCCCTAATGATCTTATTTACAAGTGGAAATTAGTGCGCCGTAACACTGAAGAAACATTGGCAAATCCTTGGATGTAGTTACGGAATCGGCCGAGTAGTGACGAGTGATGTTGCCGAATAATACTGGGCATCTTTCGTCTTTCCTATGTTTTGACACAATGTGCATGACAAAACGCAGACGATGTGCTCTTTCCACAAAACAGCTGAACATTTCAAAAAGATTTATTTTCGCAAAATTACTGTGCTTCTCGTATTTCAAGGTATAAATTTGTTTTGATCGGCCCAGTATGTACGATGCCTTATTTCTTCTTGTCGGAGTTGTTCCGATATCCTATGACATCTCGGACCATGACAATTTCGACCCATTTTGGGCATTACAAACTCGGCAAACAAAATCGAATATGTAACGTTACACAGGGTATAAAACTTTATAATATGACCCATGGACAACCAGTTAAGAAGACCTAAATGGCGAGCGTGTTATATCAAAGATCAGACTTCCCATTAAGCGCCATCTGATCTTGATTTTTGATCTCCTCCGCTATTTATAGATAATAAGTTGCTTGACCTGAGATTAGCATCAGGTGGTAGGCGTTTTATATCGAAGATCATATTTATTACTCGGTGCAATCTGATCTTGATCTAAGCTGTCAATACGGGATATTTAGCCCTTAGGCTTCTCAGCACAACTCGATGCTCTTTTACGGATAGTGTAGATTTAGATCAGACTGCACAGAACGTGCAGTCTGATCTTGGATCTACACTGTCTGATACGGCGAGTTATTTTCTACCAACAACAATTTTGCAATCGCCATGTTACAGCAAATATAAGTGGTTTGAAAACTTCATCCATTGTATTGAACAATTTAACCCTTTACCAAACAATCCCAACTTTTAATGACCCCGAGAAAGAAGCCTTTTGAAAACATTGTGGGAAAAGGGAAAAAAATGCTGGTAACCAGCATTTCCTCCATTTCCGATAATGTTTTCTACCCTTCCCGAAAAAGATTTCAATTTTTCAGTCACATTTATTTTGTCGTCTGCAACTGCTTTGAACTTGGACAGGTCTAAAATTTTGTCGTTTGGTAAAGAGTTCAGGGTTACGTGATAATAGGTACTGAAAGAGGTTTTTAACACACTGCTTACAGATCCATATATTTACTGCCAGTTGTTGCAGACAAATTTGATGTTAATTCATTAATAAAGTCACTGTGTGCAGATGAACCGCTCCTTCCAAAATGATAGGAACATATTTAAAAGCTGATGTATTTTCAAAGGTGTCGGAGTGCAGGGCAATTCAAGACCGTCAATATTAGTACTCATCTATGTAAATCCACAATGTTACTAAGAATAATGTAAGAAAAATATTTTATCGTCCGATCATGCATTTGGTTCGAGGCTAGTTTGTCCAAAAACTATAGCTTGGCCGTGGGCATGTTCATCCCTGGGCTTTTTATCCAGGCTTGTATGTCCCACATTATTGCACCCTACTTTATTAAAATGAATTTTAATTGAAACATGAATTAAAAAAAAGTAACATCATATATCTACAATTGGGAAGATTTTTTTTCTTCTTTAATTAATGTCTGTGAATCACTGGTTTTCTTAGAATTTTCACCATCAGCAATGGGGGAACAATCTCAAATTTGTCGCCATCATTGGCTACTTCTAAATACCAAGATTACCAATCGTCAAAATTCAGAATTAAGGTAATATAAAAGCTCAGTGCTTAAGTGAGAGAGGATTGAATTTTGTGGTAATGACTACCATCAATCATCGAAAAGAAATTGGCTAAGCTAAGGATTCAAACCAGTGACCCCCCTGTTCTCAAGTCTGGTACGCTAACGACTGTGCTAATGGGGCTCGACTGCAGTAATTGGTTGTAACTTTTTACCAAATGATAAAATTTTAGACTTAACCAAATTGAAAGCCTTTGCAAATGATGGAATTTGTCCCAGATAGGATAGAAAGCATTGTGGGAAAAGGGGAAAATGCTAGTATACATAAAAGCAGCAGTATCTTTAATCACTTCGAAAATGCAGAAAATGAATTGAACAGGTTAGGAACAGGCCCATTGTTCTTAAATTTTAAAGAATCAAAAAGAATAGAGAGCAAATTGCTTGTTTACAAAAAAGAGAGCCATTTTCTTTTTACCCCAAGAAGGGCCATGTTTTGCCCCAAAAATATTGACCATCAGCAAATCATTTTTATGCACCATGTCTTGTATAAAGTTAAAAGTAAAACTGTAGCAAACACCAACCATCTGAAGACTACATCTCTGGCCAAATCTTCACCACATTTAGTCCTAGTATTTGTCTTTATTATATTTAATCCTTTACCACACAATGCTGAGTTTTAACAACTGTGATGAAGGAGGGTTTGGAAAATACTGGAGGAGGGGCTCAGGAGAAATTGCTGGTGACCAGTATTTTCTCCTTTTTCCACATTGTTTTCTACACTTTTCAATGTCAGCATTAGCATCACATTCGATTTGTCGTCTGCAGTAGATTTCTATTTGGATAAGTCTAAAATTTTGTTGTTTGATAAGGAGTTAAGATAATTTTGACAATTGCCACTATGCAAATATAAAAATTGGGTTAACAAGTTTGTTTCCTAATTACAACAGTCACAAGTTTAAATTTTGGTCAATCTTGGTAAAAATAAATAGGTCACACAAGACAGATTACAATCACTATTGTTGTTGTTTTTTTTGGCAATAAAATAGAATTATCTTAGATGATTTCGAATGGTTGCTCCCCTGGTCACAACACTGATAACTTGTTTATACTTTTGAGACCATATTTTGATTATATGAACTGAGTTCATATTCACCAATTGTTCTTAAGAACGTTCTTTGTCTTATTCTCCAAGATTTTCAAAATTTGAAAGTAAAACACTACTTCTGATTGCTTAAACCAGATGGTTAGCCAGTTAGAAGTGTTAATTTCAAATCTAGAAAATTCAGGAGAAAAAGACTGAGAAAGTTCTTAGGAATGGTAAGTAAAAAGAGAGATCCTGATCTGTCCATCTGTCTTAATAGTATGCCATGCAAATTTCCATTTTGTTTTAAAGCCAAGCTAAGACAGGTGGTTCAGTCTATTAAATACAAGGCTTGAAAGCCTGGGTTGTTGAGCTCTGCCTGTTTCTTTCAGACAACTGATGATAGTCATGGGAAGAGGATTCAATCCCTCTCACTGCTGTATATTTTTTCAACTGTGTTTATGTGGTAAAGTAGCCAGTGGCTTGGAAGGTACAAGTAAACCAATTCTAGGAAGGCATGTATAAGTGCATTGGCCTTTGCAACATAATTGAAATAATGTTGAAAATAGTGTTAAACCATAGAAGCAAGTTTTGGTCCAAATTTACTGAAAACTGTTGGGCCAAAATTTTGTCTAGATAATCTTTCTGACTTTACAATACCGACAGGTCCATTTGTATACATTTCAAAAGCAGTATAAGCATGGAAAATCCTAAAAGGATATCAACCAGGTTACCTTCCCGCCCAATGTCCATGAAACTTGGTTGAAATGTTAGATTTCACTGTGTTTTAGGGTAGCTTTGGCTTTAAATTGAAATTGGTCAGAATATTTGTAATTTTAAACCAACGTTTTCCTAAAACACAGTGAAATCTAACATTGAAATTGGGCAGAATAGTTGAGTCCAGCCCCTGTAGCTCAGTCGGTAGCGTACAGGACTTGGGAACAGGGAGTCGCTGGTTTGATCCTCGGCTGGGCAAATTTCTTTCCAAGGATTGATGATAGTCAATGCGACAGAATTCATTCCTCTCTTACCGCTGGTCATTGTTTTGACGATGGTTATGTGGGAAGGCAGCATGTGGCTTGGAAAGAATATTGTGCTTAGTACTGGTAAAAGAAACTCAAAGAAAGCATGGATAGGTGCACAGGCTGCCGTGAAATAACTGAAATAATGTTGAAAAGGGTGTTAAACACTATAAATCAATCAATCAATCAGAATATTTGCCTTGATAAATATTTCAGACAAGTTTAAAATGAATCATATCGGGTCAAAAAGTAGGTCACTGGGGAAAATCGGAGGAAAACCTTGTTTGCACTCAGAGATAAAATTTTCAGTCAGATACTCTTGAAAATTGGTTGGAATTTTTGTCTTAATGACATCTCGTACAAGTTTGATATTAGATTGTGTAGTATCAAAAAGTAGGTCACTTTTATGAATCAGAAAAACGTTGTGTGCACCATATAGGCCACATTTATCAGCAGTAGGCCTATTCCTTTTTGCATGCTGCTCATTTTGATTGGTTGCATGAACCTTTACAAATTTATGTTTTTCCATTGTGTTGTCAACTCTACAGACTGTCAGTGTGAGACAATGTAGAGATATTTTTATTAGTTTGTACAATTGTGATCTAGAAGTTCAAAGCCTGTACAGATGTAATAGAAATTTTGAGCTTCTGGGCCTTTTCTTTCTTCTTCTTCACCCCTTCAAATGCCCAAGCTTTCAGTGCCTTTGGCGCTTTGATTTATCAAGTGATGTGTCATAGCAGACCCGTCATATCTTCGAAGAATATGATATGCGCAGACAACGAGCGATTACATATTGCGGTGTCACATCGAAATCGAATTTAAACACAAGTTGACGGAATGCCTAGAATTTTGTTTGCACACGACATTCGTTTGAAAACCCTTTCAGCGCCTTTTGCGAAAACAGCGGCATCTGTGGATGATATGGACCAATGTCAGACTGCACAATACCGCTCGTTTCGTCATGGCAGTGCGATAAAAATCTTCGGATTGTATTTTCAGGCTTCGAATGAGATCAAGTTGATATATTTGACGCTAAAAGTGCCATGTCACTAGATATCTTATTCCATTACCGGTAAACCATTTATGACATACAAGAAGGTTGCCAGAATTAGTTTTGATATATGAACCATGGTCCGTAAAAAGGGGGCTTAATGCATCTGCAAAAAGTATCGACCCAGGTCAGCCTGCGCAATCCGCGCAGGCTGATCTGGGTCGAAACATTTTGCTATCGGTCAATTTTCTACTTGTCAAAGGACACGTATATCTCATTATTCAGCTGGTTGTTGTACAAAATGGATTTTAAAATTCCATAGTTACGTGACAACTTACTTGGTACAATGCATCACGAAGGTGCAATTACGCCCCCTTTCCATATAGTATGGCTCATACATTTTTCTGCCAGCAACTGGAACTTTGACAGATTGCCCTGTAACACATTATCAGACTCATCATCCAAGTAAGATCAATACTTTTAAATGGTATGAATTAAATTTGTTCGCATTTTGACCCCAAAATTGTTACTTAAGGCCGATAGTGTGCCTTTAATGTAGTATTTTGATTGCATAATTGATAAAAGAAAAATTGCTAAAATACCCATTTCATTTAACTTTTTTTTCATTTACAGGTCTATGGATAGCCGATTTGTCCATCAATCAGATATTTTTAGAGACGGTTGCAGATAGAGAACGTGGAATAGTGTTGGGAGTACAAACATCCTTGAACCAGTTGATGGACATGCTCAAATTTGTCATGGTGATGGTCGCACCGGAACCGGAACTGTTTGGGCTTCTAGTCGTGATTTCTTTCACGTTCGCCTGTGTCGGCTGGGCGTTTTATGCGAAATTTTCATTCGGTACTAGAAAACACCTGTTTCACTTTGAGAGAGTTATTGTTTGTCGAAAGAACTATGAGGTTTTGTAGAATTTTTGGCTTGGCTGTTTTTGTCGAAAACTCCAGGTATTGTCAAGCCCTGGCGTCGCCCTTGGGGTCTGCGCTGTCGTCATGGTCGTGCTAAAACTGATATTCTACCGTATCTCTGTCTTTATTGAAGACATTCACTTTAAACTTGCGCTAGTTGTTAACTGTCTAAAAGAGAACCCATCCTAGAAGGGCATATACTTCTTAAACTATTAGTGAAACAGTCATGCCTCTTTTTGGACGTAGAATTTTCACTGAAAAGCCACTGCAGCCGAGCATTGGCTCCGGCATGCGCTGCTCTTTGTATTTGTACATTGGTTTTTCAATACAAGTCAGACATACTTATAAGTTTTCTTTGTACCAGAAGCAGCAGTACATTTGTATCTGTTTCCTTGTCCTTCTGTTTGTATGACTACCTACGTGTGTCTCTCTGCCTCTGTCTCTTCCCATATAGCTTTTCTTAAAGTAAGTCAGAAAGTAAGTTGAACTTATATGGTATTTTATGTCAATTTTCATATGAAGAGTGGGATGTGTAAAGTATATCTCTGTCTCTGTCACTCTCTTTAAGTCTGCGCGCGCGCGCGCGCGCGTGTGTGTGTGTGTGTTTCCTCGAAATGATTCCAGATTGCAACACAATTATACGTTCAGAGAAATTAATCGATCGAGTGATCCAATCCCATTTACTGGTTAGAGCTTAACTGAAAACAATGCGGCCTATCTGTCTTTTTTCATTCGTATACCAGTCATGAACGAACGAGAGAGTCTCATAAATTATGCAGTACATGTTGTATAATTAAGCCTTTTCAGTGCCATAAGCGTAAACAGGGGCTTTGGTGGACCACATAGATCAAAATCAGACGGCATAGAACCTGCAGTTTGATCTCAGATGTATAACGCCCACTTGTTTGGTCAATTCTGTACAAAAATGATCTTTCTGAGATTCAGTGAATTTTATTTTCAGCCATCAAAAAAGGTCGAGTGTTATATTTGGCAGTGAAAGAGTGAAGGTCAGGAAATCGTAAAAAAACTTTATACGCGTCCCTTGGCCATTGTATTTTCTGTCTTGGCTGATTAGAATAGAAATTACACAGCGTGTATTTGATACTGAGAGTCACAGGTTGGAGTCGGATTTGATTGATAAGCACAGAGCTTTTTCAATCCAGAACTGAAAAAAGAAATGTTTTTAGTTCCACTGCTCGGGAGGAAAATCCATGGTTTCGTCATAGGCTGTAATCGTCTGCGTCGTCGTTCAACAGCTTTTGCGTCGTCGTGCAACAACTTTCGCGTCGTCGTGCAACAACTTTCGCGTCGTCGTGCAACAACTTTTGCGTCGTCGTGCAACAATTTTTGCGTCGTCGTGCAACAACTTTTGCGTCGTCGTGCAACAACTTTCGCGTCGTCGTGCAACAACTTTCGCGTCGTCGTGCAACAACTTCGATGTCGAACAACAATTTATGAAATGTTGCGCAACAACTTCTGCGTCGTCGTGCAACTTTGCGATGTCGTGCAACAACTGCGACGTCATGTTATAACTACTGGGTCCACGTACAACTTATGCCATGTTGCAATACAACCTTTGCGTCATCATGCAGCAAGTTCTGCAAGTTGTTTTGCAACAACTTCTGCAACGTCGTGCAACAACTTATGCGTTGTCGTGCAACAACTTCTTCGACGTCGTGCAACAACATATGCGTCGTCGTGCAATGGCTTGAGCGTCGTCTTCGTGGAGAAATCTCCGCGTGGACGTGCAACAACATCTACGACGTGCAACAACTTCTGCGCCGTCGTGCAAAAACTTCTGCGACGTCGTTCAACAACTTTTGCCGTCATGCAACAACTGGGACGTCGTGCAACAACTTCTATGTCGTAATCTAACAAAAACTGCGTCGTTGTGCAACAATTCTTGCGTCGTCGTGCCCGCCCGGGTAGCTCAGCGGTTAGCGTTTCTGACTCATGACCTGGTGGTTGTGAGTTCTATACCAGGTTGAGGTGAACTTTCTTTCGGCGATTTTTCGCCTTTCACCTCTGATGCATGTGAGAAAAGTAGTCAGTGACTTGGAAAGAAAATTGTGTCAGTACTGGTGTGAGAAAGCCAGGAAACACATGCGTAGGTGCACTGACCGCCGTGATATGACCAAAGCTGTTTAAACGGCGTTAAACTCCGATTCAATTAATCAATCAATCAATCAATCTTGCGTCGTCGTGCAGAACGTTTGCGACGGCGTGCAACGACTTCTTTAACATCGACACTTTTGCGGTGTCGTCGTGCAACAAATTCTGTGGTGTCGTGCAACAACTCCTGCGTCGTTGTTAAAAAATGATAAGTCATCTCAAAGTCCATAAACCAACAAAAAGACCTTCATTACAAAAAAGCCAAAGAACTTGTGCGCTGACTATCTCTTTACTCTTAACTTACTTTCAACTTTATTTCTATTTAGTATTCTTCGTATCTTATATAGTATTCTGAATGTAACCAACTGTAATACATGTTGAAAATAATGTTTATATAGTATGTAGAAAATAGAAAATAGAAGTTGTAAAAAAACCCTGCGATGTTGTGCAACAATTTTTGCTTCTAAGTGCAGAACGTTTGCACCGGCGTGCAACGACTTCTGCAACATCGTGCAGAAGCTTCTGCGATGTCATTGTGCAACAACTTATGCTTCATCGTCCACAACTTTTCCGATTTCGTGCAACAATGTCTGAGTCGTCATGCAACAACTTTTGCGATGTCGGGCAAAACAGTCTTCGTTGTCGTGCAACGACTTCTGCATTGTCGCGGAACAACTTATACAACACTGAGTTACAACTTTTGAGTTGTCATGCAACAACTTATGGAACATTGAATTGAAAATCTGACTTGTCGTGCGACAACATTTTCTGCGTCGTTGTGCAAACATCTTATTTGTTGCCATGCCACAACATCTGCGTCCAAGCACAATGTCGTGGAACAACTACTTCGACATCATGCACCAACTTATGCGTCGTCGTGTAACAACTTCTGTAACGTCGTGCAACATATTTATCGATGTTGTGAACAACTTTTTGCAACGTTGCACAATAGCTTCTACCTTGTGCAACAACTTCTGTGTCGTGATTCAACAAATACTGTGACGTCGTGCAACAACTTCTATATCATGCTGCTACAACTTCTGCGACGTCGTGCAACAAATTTTGCAACTTTGCGTAACAAATTCTTCGTCGCCGTGCAATAATTTATGTGTCGTTGAGTAACAACTTCTGAAATGATGCGCAAAAACTGTTTCTACGCCTGCAACAATTTTTGCTCATCTTGTAACACTGTCTGCATCGACGTGCAACAATTTCTTCGACGTCAACTTATGCGTCGTCGTGCAACATCTTCTGACATGCCGTGCAACATCTTCTGTCAGGCTGTGGAACAACTTTTGCAACGTTGCGCAACAAGTTCTATGTTGCCATGCAACAACTTATGCGTCGTCGTTCAACAAATACTGCGACGTCTTGCAATAACTTCTGCTCCGTCCTGTAACAATTTCTGCAACGCCATGCAACACCTTATGCAACGTTGCGCAACAACTTCTGTGACGTCATGCGACAATTTCTGCTAATTCTGTAACAACTTATGCGTCGTCGTGCAACAACTTCTGCGATATCATGCAACAGTTTTTGCTACGTCGTGCTATAACATCTGAGTCATCGTCATGCAACTAATTCTGTCTCGTTGTGCAACAACTTCTTTGGCGTAGTGCAACAACATCTGTGACGTTGTGCTACAACTTTCTAACGTTTTACAACAACTTCTGCGTTGTCATGCAACAACTTATGCAACGCCGTGCAACAACTGCAACGTAATGAAACATTTTCTTCGACGTCGAGCAACACTTTCTGCCTAGTCATGCATTAATTTCTTTGACGTCGTGAAAGAATTTTTGCGAAGTCGTGTAACAACCTATCCACAATTACTCAAGAACTTCTGCGTTGTCGTGCAACAACTTATGCGACGTTGTGCAACACCTTCTGTGTCGTCGTGCAACAACTTTTGTGACGACATACAACAATTTCCGCGACGTTTTCCAACATCTTCCGCGACGTCGTACAACAGCTTCTGCGACGTCATGCTACAACTTCTGCGTCATCGTGCAACAACTTCTACGACACCGTTGCAACAAATTATGCAACGTCGTGCTACAACTGTGACGTCGGGAAATAACTTCTGCGACGTCTAGTAACAATATGCAACGGCGTGCAACAGCTTCTGTGACGTCGTACCACAACTTCTGCAACGTCGTGCAAAACTTCTGAGTCATCGTTGTACATCTTCTGCGACATCGTGCAACAGCTTTTACAACTGAAAAATCAACCGCAGCCGAGTCTGGCACCCATATGCGATGCTCTTGTTACGTCTCTGGAGAAAACTGATTTACAAAATATATTTGGCAACGCAGCAATTGCAAGTAAGACGCGTTTGCTCCCTTTTTCTACGACAGTTTTCATATGGCGCTTTAATGTATCAGTTGTTCTATAGTATTTCTGTTCTGTCAGTTACTGCATCTATCCACAAATTCCTAGACTGTCTTGCCGGCTCAAGGGTGAGCACTATTTTCAAGACATTGGCTTGCAGTCCACATGAACATAGTCGAACGAATTTGCCTAGTTTCATGAATGAAGCTTCACGTCGCTTTGCACTGTATTTTAGGCGATACCACGGTGATACATGTAACTCACGTGTACGTTCCTAGTTTGACACGTAGTACACTTTAGCTCTGAATTGTCTTGTTCAAGGACACTCCCATGAAGAACTAAACGCCTCGATTGAAGATCGAACCTTGGACCTCCAGTTTCATAACTTACTCCTGTAACACTGAACCACACAGGACCCCTACGAAGTAATTTTAGTAGTGAGAGAGGAATGAATCCTCTCGCTTTGACTTTCATCAGTCCCAAGAAAGAACATTAGTCGTCATTGTCTTTAAACCTTTCAGGGCCAGTGAATAAAGTCTGCATTTTCCGACGGCTGAAAGTATGATCTAGTGACATTTTCTTTCATAGGCTTGACTACACAAGCAGACGGCACAGATCCAAGATCAGACTGCACGTTCTGTGCAGTCTGGTCTTGTATCTATGCCGTCAGCAAAAGACCCCGTTTGCGCCCTCTGAGCTGAAAGGAAAAATAAGCACGAATGCATGTGTTGTAGCAAATATTGTAGTTCAATAATCAGAATACACAGAATATAAAGTCTGATCTTTGATTTACTTTTCCCGATAGGTCGTTAGATAATCCTGACCCAAACAGTGTGGAAAAAAGCAGCTTGCAGATAATAATCAATCAAATCCGATAGAGATGTAGAATGAGTGCGATACTTTTCATCTAATCTACCCCAACGACGAAACCAATATTTTCTATACAACAATAACACCTTAGAGCGCTGGACTCAGCTGTACTTGCCTTTTTGGACAGTGTAGATTAAGATCAGACTGCAAAGACAGTGCAGTCTGATCTTGATTTACACTGTCAGCTACACTACCAGATATTCTGACAAAACACGTATTAAATATTGCTGACTAGGCATGTTTTTACCGACTGAATGTGCCCGTTTCCTTTATCTAGCTATCCAACTGTTATACCTATATTCGTTTTGTTCAGTAGAGCTACGTGTACCTTTGTGAAGACTGTCCTTATGTTCTCATGTTCATGCAATATTTTCGCTGGAGCAATCTTCACGGATTTTACTCGGATAATGTAACTACAACATACAGGTTTGTACTTATCAGCTATTATATTCGAGGCATGCTCAGTGAGAAGGGAATTTACTGCATCTGCTAAAAAAGTATCGATTCAGGTTAGCCTGTGACCCAGGTTAGTCCAAGCAGGCTGACCTAAGTTGAAACTTTTTGTTATTGGTCAATTTTCTGCATGTAACTGCCTACTTCATGATTCAGTCGGTTGTCAAGCAAAATGGACTATATGGATCAATAATTGTGTGATGATGGTATAATGCATCACGAATTGCATTAAACCCCTTTTGCCAGAGCACGGCTCATTTGTGTTCGTGGTGTTTTAGTGCATACCAATACATTTATCGTATTAAATCGTTATTATTGAGCACCGCTACTATACCAGGCACTGTATCACGACATTGACATGGGCGGAGCCAGGAATATAGCAAAGAGGTGGCTCTTTCACCTGGATCAAGCTTCCACTGCTTCTGGTAACAATTTCTTACACCTTTGTATTCTCTTGAAAATGCACATTTTTCAAATAATTGATATTGAAGCATGGGTGTCAAGGCTTCTGCCTGGCTGTTGAGCCTGCTCGAGGACAGTTTTTTAATTGTTCAGGTAAATCGATTAATTGCCAAATACATGTTCGAACGTTTTACATGACTAAATCTATGTGACGTGCCATCGGGGGTATCGGAAGTAAATCTATGTGACGTGCCATCGGGAGTATCGGAAGTAAATCTATGTGACGTGCCATCGGGAGTATCGGAAGTAAATCTTTGTGACGTGCCATCGGGAGTATCGGAAGTAAATCTATGTGACGTGCCATCGGGAGTATCGGAAGTAAATCTTTGTGACGTGCCATCGGGAGTATCGGAAGTAAATCTATGTGACGTGCCATCGGGAGTATCGGAAGTAAATCTATGTGACGTGCCATCGGGAGTATCGGAAGTAAATCTATGTGATGTGCCATCGGGAGTATCGGAAGTAAATCTATGTGACGTGCCATCGGGAGTATCGGAAGTAAATCTATGTGATGTGCCATCGGGGGTATCTGAAGTAAATCTATGTGACGTGCCATCGGGAGTATCGGAAGTAAATCTATGTGACGTGCCATCGGGGGTAAAATGTGGTCTTGGTCATGGTCAAGCATCAGGTAGCGGAAGGTAGTGGATAAACGATCCGACTCCACGTTCTGTGCAGCCTGATCTTGGTCCGCAAAAAGCTAGTTGAGTTGCCATTTGCAGTGAAAAGGTTAACGCTTAGACTGCTAAATAAATGAAACGAACTTGATTCCATCGGAAAGAAAATACCGTATCGGACAGTGTAGATCAAACATCAGACTGCACGTTTTGTGCAGTCTGATCTTGATCTACTTTGTCGGCAAAAGCGCACTGAGTCACGCTTAGCAGCCTAAGGGGTTAAGATCTTGGGGCTGTGCCCGGTATCTCAGTAAGTAAGGTAATTCAAAGGTCATGAGTTCGAATCTAGCTTTGCGAAACTGTTTTCGGGGACTGATTATTGCCATTGTGGATAGGATGGATTTTTCTCTCACATCTCAACATTGTTTGGATGATGTTTAACTGGAAAAGCAGTCAGTTTTTTTTTTTAATACTTATTTTAGCGGTTTATCAGTGAGGAAACTAAGCAATTCAAGAACGTGTGCGTTGCCTGCCATGTTATAACTGAATTAATGGAAAACCGGAAAACAAAATTGAATGGTTGATTGATTGAATGGTGTTTTACGCTGCTTTCAACAATATTTCAATCATATCACGGCGACAGCTCACATATTTGTGTATTTCCTGGATTCCACCAGTACTAGGCTAGGGCTCTGAAGTGTCTTGCCCAAGGACACTCCCACAAAAAACCCAGTTAAAACAAAAACAAACAACCACGCAAGCCGACAAGCAAGCAAAAACAACTACATAAGCACTAAGGATAAAGCCTGCTTTGCTTCCGTTGTTTTACGACATAACATAATTCTAATTACCTTATTCAACATGAAACAACTCGAACATTTTTATAACAGACTTGACGTTTATAATAAATATACTAAACGGAAAAAGACGCAGGATGCACATTTTATACAATAAATATGCTACTGGACTGTTAATCCATTATGAAATATAAGGGGTACCGTCGGAAATTGTTTGAGAACTTCACAAAGTTATACCTGTCATATTGTGGTGAAAGTTTGGCAATTTGTCGAAAATGTTTTGTCTAGCAATAAACCAAATATTGAATCTAAAAAAAACTTTCATTTTAAACAAACACTTTCATTTTAGTGCTTAAAATGTTTACCCCGCGTTTCTTTTTCAGTTTAGTATATACATGCTTCAAACGGATGAAACCTGCTAAGCGCGACTCAATGACCATTTGCGGACAGTGTAGGTCAAGATGTGAAAACACAGAACGTGCAGCCTGATCTTGGATTTACATTGTCCGATAAGGAGATCCCCCCCCCCCCAAAAAAAAACCTTTGACATAGCAAAATTTGGGTTTTACTATTGACTTGAAATTTTCATTTCACCTGTTTAGCAGGTTAAGGGTTAAAGATACATCCCTACAGCCAGAGAGAGAGAGAAAAAAATAGAACGCTTTGAAAACTTGAAAGTGAGTAGAATGGTTCAGAATTTAGGCAATTGTGTCAATATAGATATATTACCAATATAAATGGTGTTGTTAGGGATCGCAAACGAAGGCCGCCAAAATATGAAATGCATTTTCGATCCGTCGTAATCCGTGGAACCTTGCAGCCGTCAGGAGCAACATTTGGCATGAAGATACAAGAATGATTATAGTTTCATAAAATAGATGAAATTCGTTAAGAACTATCTGAAAACGAGTATAGATGTATCTTTAAGATAAAAAGACCCCAAATGGTTTGAGAAGTGTATTTCTACTAATATTAAGTATGAGGGTTGCTGGCCCGATGCCTCAAATAGACAGAATTCTTCCCTGGGACTGATAACAGTCATTGCGAGAGAATTTATACCTCTTTAACCGCTGACCATTATTTTGACGTTTTCTACATGTTTATGGGAAGGAAGCCGCGGCGTAGAAGTAATGTTGCACTGGTGTTGTGCTGGTAAAAAAGAAAGGTAAGGATAGGCGTACAGGCGTTCTGGCCGCCGCAATATAACTTAAATTTCATAGAAAACTAACAAATAAGATTAACCCTTAAGCTTCTAGGCGCGACTTAGTGACCTTTTGCAAGCAGTGCAGATCAATATCAGACAGCACAAATGGAGCAGTCTGATCTTGAATCTACACTGTCCGACAAGGAGATACTTTTTCAAAAAAAAAAAAAAAGAAAAAAATAGGCTTGAAATTACATTATTCGGATTTTTACTATCGGCTTCAAAGTTTCAGTTAACTTATTTAGCAGGATACAAGTTTTTAATTGATTTTAGAGAAAATGTAGACCAAGACCAGACTGCCCTTTTGGGGATAGTATAGATCAACGTTACGCTGCTCAGAACGTGTAGTCTGATCTTGATCCACTTTGTCCGCTGTTTCGTACAGTATTCTGGCAAAATTGACCATGAAACTGCAATGTATTTAATCTGTTCTCGTGATGGAATGAGTCCATTTCACAAATTTAATGTTTTACCCTGTAGGCAGGTAAGAGCCACTCGATACGTTTTTTTGCGGACAATTAAATAAAGATCAAATTGAAAGCCAGCATGTATGATGAGATTCTTTCCCCTTTTTTTAGGGGGGAGGGGGGATTTAAGGAATTTATTTTTAGGAATTGAAGGAAAAGGAGAAAAAATTGCCACAGTGTTTTCTTCACTTTGAAAGAAATTCCACCATTTGAGCCATCTCTGATTCATTGTCTGTAAATGTGTTTATTTGGACATGTCTGTAACTTTGTTATCTGGTAAAGAGTTAACCATTGTGTGATATATGAGCCACCCTCTGGCTAAAGGGGGTTTAATGCATCTCCGTAATGCATTATACCAGGCATCCCATCGCATGACTCTGGATTCATAACAGCCACTTTTTTTCAACAACCGACTTAATCATGGGGTTGACTGGTCCTTGGACATACAGAAAACTGACCAATAGCGAAAAGTTTCGGCCCAGGTCGATACTTTACTTTATGCCCTCTTTTTACAGAGCACAGGCTCATTTACAAATTTACTCATAACACTTTTCGCAAATGCATTAAGCCCCCTTCTCACAGAGGATTGCTCATATGTATTGGTCGCCGAATAAATGAAATAAACACATACGGTAAAAAAAACAGGATAGAAATTTTGAAATTTCAAGGCCTTTTTGTGACATAATACCGCATAAATTAGCTGGTTTACACTGTAACGCAATTTCTGATAGGCTTAACTATTTGGTCGAGCCAGTCATGATTTGCAGTACTCACAAATCTATAAAATTTTTCTGTTATTATATTGAGAACGTTTTAAAGAATAGTTGGGGAAAGTGGACTCTTCCTATATCTCGGGCCTTCATGATCATTTTTGTGATCAATCGGAGATTTAAACCCACAGCATCCTGCCGTTGAGACACCAAATATGGTGGCATATTTCTGCCACGTGATACGAGATAACTATTGCGATAATTTAAGAAAACTATCACGATAAAACAAACTTTCCTAGAAATATTATCTCGATAATGAAAAAGTTTCACTATAAAAATATCGCGACATTTCCTTTTTTTTTTAAAATCACGTTTGTTTTTTTTGCGTTCGTGCTCACAACTAACATTCACGGTATTTATGAATAGATACGGTTTCGAAACATCCTTGCCATCTCGTACAGTCATATGGAAGGGGATATCCGCCAATTCACTCATTATTCATGATGAAACTTTCATTATTCCTGATGAAATTTTCAACTATGTTTTACAATGTTAACGTTGACTTACAATTATGTTTTGCCTATTTAATTGTTTATGTCGACATTTAAATTACCTTTTTTGTTACTTCAATTTACAATCAACTATTCTATCTAATTCCATCATATGTAATTATACATTCAACCCTCCTAATAATATTTGAGACATTTAATTTCATATCAACATTGTTATTATTTTAACAAAAGTTACTTCAACAATACAAGATAACAAGTGTAATACAAACAAGCAGAATGTAAATACCAATGTAAACAAGCATAATGCAATAAGGATAATATGAAGCAGGGAACCACATCTCATTATTACGACAGGGGTCGCCACTGAGAAACTAAATTCTCCCTCAAGGCTAACGGTGCTACGCTATATTTTACTCAGACTTCCGGAACCTTAGATGTGGCAGGCCCTGATGATACCTACCAAGCATTGGACAGGTATGTATAAATAACATTATCTCTCATTGATTTAGTGTTGAATCAACTTGGGAGAGGTGAGACAGGTTTGTGATTCGAATTACGCTAAGTGTTAGCGATGTACCACTGACTGAGCTACCGCCGTAGCCGACCGCATTTATCACATGAATGTTGCTCATCTGTTTATTTTTTTATGTGTGAAGAGAAAAGGGGAAAAAAGAAATTTCAGCTGAATTCCATTTTCTACAATTTCGTTCATGTATACAGAGTTAACCCGTTGAAAAAATGCATTTTTTACCGGTACGTAAAATTCACCGGATCAGGCATAGACCGGTATATGGAATTACCGGAATAGACATTAATGGACCGGAAAAGACCGGAATAGACTTGGAAGACACGGCGTAGCGACCAGACCTGGGGTCATTGTAATCTGTAATCCTGATTACATGTAATCGATTACAAAATCTGGGTAATCGCAATGTAATCTGTAATCTAGAGTTTTCATGATTACATTGTAAAAATGCCTGTAATCATGAATACATTTCAATTACTTTATGATTACAATGGGAAAATATTCTTTGCCACTTGTCAGTGGTGGGTTTCTTCCATTACAGGTGGGGGGGGGGGGGCTTCTCAAAGATTTTATGCAAAAAGGGTGCTTTAATTGACTAATTATTTTGTTTTAAATATATTTGAAACAAATAAAGAACTGAGATAACTTCAAAGAGAGATTTTCAAAAGTTCGCATGGTGACCAGTCCCAATTAATGAAGAGTGGATATAATTTGTTTGATTAATTGCAGTATTTATCACCTTATTAAAGAAAGTTTTCACAGTTTTGTGAGAACTCAATCATCCCATACTATAAAATATCACCATATTTTTGGCTGAGGTTCTGTTCATTATTGTACTGATAGAAATAAGGATACAAACTCTGGTGGAATTAAAGTGAATTTTAGTTTTGATCAAGTGAAAATCAGTAGACATGTCTGCTAAGGTTTTTGAACATTTTGACATTCCATCTAGTGACACACTAACTGGATCTGACCCTGTTAACCCTTTCCCAAACAAGCCCTGGTTTTCATGTGTCTGCAGCACAAGTCTTTTGAAAACACTGTGGGAAAAGGAGAAACTGCTGGTAATGAGCAATTTCTCCTTTTCCCACAGTGTTTTCAACCCTTTTTGATAACTTTCTGCCATTTTCATCAAATTTCAAATTGTCGTCTGCAAACTCTTTCAATTTGGACCAGTCCAATATTTGTCATTTTGGAAAGGGTTAAAGCTAAGTGTAAATACTGTGCAAGTACCATATCAGGATCTATATAAAGACAACCTCAAACTTTGTCACCCATTTGAAGGCAAGTCGCACATATTTATGATTTAACCCTCTTTCAAACAGTTCATTGTTTTCATGACCCTAGGGTCAATTATTGTTACGGAAAATACTAATTGGGAAAACGCAGGCTGTTTCTGATTTTTCCAAACAGTAATAAATTTGATATTGTAAGGGCCACTGATTGTTTAACCCTTTTTCACACAATCTGGATTTTTGAGGACCTAACATTTTCTCCTTGTCCCATAATGTTTTCTAGCCTTCCCATTTTGCAAGTTTTAATTTTTGATTCACATTTAAATTGTCGCTTGCAAATGCTTTTAACTAAATGTAGCTTTGTTTTTGTCTTTCATGTTGCAATTATCTGAATTATTAGTCTGGAAAACATAAAGAATATCTCCACTCTTTCAGAATCTGAATCAATCAAAGGCAATTAAAGGTAAAAAGATACAAATGTCTTTCAGTTTGCCTGAGTAATGAATTCTTGAAACATTATGTGAAAAAAGAAAGTGCTAGTTATCAGTCATTTTTCCTTTTCCCACAATGGTTTCTAATACAAGCATCCTCTTCTTTGCCCATTACCAACCCATTGCAACCCAGTTCCGATTTTAACAAACAGCTTGAGAAAACAGTGGGAAAAGAAGGTCAGAGAGCAATTAGCTTATGAAACATTGTGATAAAAGGAGAAAGAGCTTGTCATCAGAAATACAGCCAATTTCTTTATCAACAATTTTTCAGTTATATTGCCTGGATAATAAATTTTGGAAACATTACAAGAGGAAGGAAGTGCTAGTTTATTAGTTACAGTATAAAGACTTCAATTCTGTCATCTGCTAAAGTGTAATTATTTAGATCTAAATCTCTATCATACAATCCCAACTTTTAACAACCCTAAAGAAGAAAGCTATGGAAAAAAAACTGTTGGAAAAGGAGAAAATGCCGATAACCAGCATTTTCTCCTTCTCCCACAATGTTTTCTACTCTTTCAAAGAGAGAAATCATCATTTTAGTAACTTTTAATTTGTCTTCTGCAAATGCTTTCAATCTGGTAACATAGAAAATTTTGTCATTTGGTAAAGGGAATTATAATGAGGTCTTAAAAATCAGTCATGTGGTCAACAGTGATAAAGGGTGGAAGAGGTGTCAAACTGAGATAACAGTATAAAGCCCCCAAGCTTTCCATGCCCCCTTTGCTTTTATCAAAGAAAGACTATTACCAGTACCATTTAGGACAGTATGAAATATGAACATAAGTTGTATGATAGTCTACAAAAACTGAAAATGTTCCAGTGAAATTTACGAAAACCCTTGGGTACAAAAAAATTGTAGCTGGGTTAACTTCAGGCTAACTCTTTACCAGACAACAAGATTTTACACTTGTACAAGTAGGGTGAAAAACATACAGGAAAAGGGAGAAATGCCTTTTCTTCTTTTATCTGATTTTAATCATCAGAATATTCTCCTTTACACTCGGTGTTTTCAAATGCTTTCACTCTGTCACTCAAGGGCATAATAAGTCAGGATAGTTAGGTAACATATGAGGAAACCAGGTGACTCCACCTACAGTTTTGCTGCTATGATATTGAAAGTTTGTTGATACATTGATTGCATATTGAAGTTGTGCAAGATGCAGTTTTCAAATATTTGCACCAAGTGTCTGCCTTACTATCGACCTTTGGTCCAACCGCCAGATGAAAGGTTTACTAGGTATAACCGAACACTTTATTGAAGACTGGGCCATGAGGACGGTTATGATCAGTCACTCAAAGAATTTCCTTTAACCCTTTAACCCTTTCCCAAACAAGCCCTTGTTTTTATGTGTCTGGAGCATAAGTCTTTTGAAAACACTGTAGGAAAAGGAGAAATTGCTTGTAATGAGCAATTTTTCCTTTTCCCACAGTGTTTTCTACCCTTTTGGAGAACTTTCTTCCATTTTCATCAAATTTCAAATTGTTGTCTGCAAAATCTTTCACTTTCGAAGAGTCTAAAATTAGTCATTTGTGAAAGGGTTAATTTTAATTTTAATAGTTCTTGTCAAATATTAAGTTATCACTGTGATTAAGAGAGAAATTTTGGCTGAGTTAAGAGCAGTTGTATTCAAAGAATGTAAATATGTTTTTGTATTCGACTATCACTCTCAAGTTAAAAAATTAAAATGCTGCTTTTGGTCAAAAATAAATTGATCATATTAATCTTAACATGATTGTAAAGTGAGAATATTAGTACATGTAGTAATTATTAATATCTCCTTTTATCATAACGTGAAAGAATAGTTCTCAACCTTTTATATGGACTGCAGTATGTCATATTAATGTAAAAATCAGAATGTAATCACAAGTAATCATAATTTAATCATGATTACAATGCAAAAGTAATTGTAATTGTAATCAATTACATTGAAAATTTGTGTAATCATAATGTAATCAGTAATCATAAAACTTGGGAGTAATTGTAATTGTAATCGATTACATTGGTATGTAATCAACCCCAGGTCAGGTAGTGACACTTTGTTTATTGCATGTAGGAATGGGGCAAAGCCTGCACATACTCAGAGAAGCAAAAATAGGGATTTGCACCTTAGACTACAGAGAATGGACCTTTGTAAAGCCATGTAAGACATAAGTTGGCGAGAACTGGTACTTGGCGAGAACTGGTTTAATGCCAGTACAAAAAGTATTAAAATATATAGCAGTTATTAATAGTCTGACAGCCTGAAAATCTGCCTCCTACTCCTCTAATTTTTCCCTTTTTGACCACCAGTGCACCTATCCATGCTCTCCTGGATTTCCTTTAAGCAGTACTCCACATATTATTCTTTCCAAGCCGCTGGCGGCTTCCCTACCCGCTTCCCAACCTGCCGTTTTCAATACTATTTCAGTTATGCCCTGGCGACCAGTGTAACTATCTATGCTGTCCTGGATTTTCTTTTTACCAGTACTCCGCACAATATTCTTTCCAAGCTGCTGCCGGGTTGCACACCTGCCTTTTTCAACACTATTTCAGTTATGTCCTGGCGACCAGTGCACTTATCCATCCTCTCTGGGATTTTCTTTTACCAGTACTCAGCACATTATTCTTTCCAAGCCACTGGCGGCTTCCCTACCTGCCGTTTTCAACAATATTTCAGTTAGGTCCTGCAGACCTGTGCAACTATCCACACTGTCCTGGATTTTCTTTTGACCAGTACTCTGCACAATATTCATTCCAAGCCACTGGCGGCTTTCTAACATGAGGCAGGATTGCGTCCTGTTGCATTGACTTTATCGGCTAACAACTATTTCTTTCCCTTTCAGTAGAATACATGAAGATTCAGATATTGGCTAACCTCTAACGCGGGGTTAGCCATTACAGCTGCGAATGCAACCAACCACACACGACAGACGAGACAGAAACGGGCATGGACGGACTGGACACATTCCTGCTAGGACTGGTCTCGGCCTGGATGGGGAGGCAGAGGGATGTGATGGTTGTAGGAACTTTGAAGTCCCACTTCACATCCCTCCTAAAGTTTCTGGATTTGGTGTTAGGCATTCAGGGTTGGTGGAACCACACCAGCCTCACCATCCAGGTCTTCATCTGGTCCCTCAGGAACAGGGCAGCGGAACGGAAGGCGGAAGTGGCGGCAAGGGATTTGGCATCACTTCTGTGGCCCGAAGCCAGACGGACATACTGGACTTCAGACTACTACGATAACGTTACCTCAGCCGACTAGATGACGGACGAGGACAGACATGACCACCTTGACCGTCTGACGGACTGCCTGGCGATGGGGGTCAATATGACCAACGGATGCAGGCCGTCCGTCGTTACCAACATGACGCTGACAGCCTAAGAAGACTCGATGGAAGAGACGAAAGATGACAGGACGTTCTTCTGCATCCTGGTTACAATGCACAAGACCTCAGGCACCGCGGGCTCTGAGGTGGTCACGGTGTCTGAGGCCTTGTACCGACGACTTGAGGACCTTCAGACACAGCTACACCCGGACACTGACTGACTGTTTACGAACAGGGGAAGAGCATTCGATAGCAGTTCATTGGTCAACCGATGTCTAAGTCGAGCATGGACTGCTAGCAGGTGCTCTAAGTACGGACGGTTTTCCTGTACCATCAACAGGAAAGGACTGACGACCGACATGCAACAGCACGACCCCCTGATCGCCGACGACCTGGCAGAACTACTCTGCCATAGACGGACGACAGCTGACACACACTACAGACTTATAGACAAAATTGGGACCTCCGTCCGGACAGTAACGAAAATGCAGGACTTCTATGGGGGCGGACAGAAGGTCTCAAGGACGGCGACAGACACTGACAAGAACCCGTGGAGCCTGACTGTGACTGACCGGACCCCGACGAGCCCGTCTCACAGTGACACTTCCTCGAACCAGACTGTGACTTATGAGACCCCAGGCCCAAATCAGACTTCCACGAAGACAAATGTGATGGACGCTTCTAATTTCGGTGACAATTCCAGACTGAGGCAAAGGTTGCTCTCAAGACTAGAATTACCAGAGAAGAGGACAGACTTTTATAAGACAGTTTTGACCTTTGTTACGGACCTGGACTAGTCTCGGATACTGAGACGGGCCCAGGCAGACGAGACTGACAGAAAACATAAGATGATGACGGAAGCCTTCTACTTGTCGGAGGCCCTCAGGACTGGCGTTGAAATGAAATATGGAATGGACATAGTTAGCATGGTGTTGAACTTGATTAACTTGGGGGCCTCCAACAAGCAGATGGACTTCCTGACAGTGGTGCTTGCCCTGATTGCAAACCAGTTTGACGCATACCTGACGACGGACGAACATGATGGTTTGACGGTCTCGACCCCATCTCACTCACCCCTCCTGCAGAGCCTGGACCCTGGACCATCAGAGGAACAAGTTCAGTTTAGAAGGGAAATGGATGAGTATGAGGACAGGAGGCAGGAACAGGCTAGGGTCCAGGCTCAGCAGGATGAGGTGCTCGAGCAGGTAAGGCAGAGAAAACGACAATTTATGACCCAGGAAATGACTGACATTATTAGACAGGACTTTGACATTTACATTAGGACAGGAGAGCCACCGACAATGAAGAAAGTCAAATACCTTATGACTAAACGACCGACGCGTTGCGGACAACTAACTGCAAAACAGATTGTGGACAAAATTAGGAACTTAATAAAAATATTCAAACAGACCAAAACAGACAGACTAAAAGACTGACGCTCAAGACAGTGGCCTATGACTGAACAACAGAAAAAAATAAAAAAAACACAAGAAACTTCTAGTCAAAACAAGACTATAAAATGTGTGATAAACTACTAGTCAAAACAAGACTCTAAAATGTGTGATAAACTACTAGTCAAAACAAGACTCTAAAATGTGTGATAGTCAAAACAAGACTCAAAAATGTATGCTTGAGAAAAAACACTAAAATTTATGATAGTCAATTAAAAAAAAAAATCTAAAATGTCTGGTAGTCAAAGAAAAACCCTAACAAGTCTAATATGTCTGATAGTCAAAGACTGAAAATTTAAAATGTGTTTTGAGAAGGGTACAAAACATTGTGGGAAAAGGAGAAAATGCTGGTTACCAGCAGCTGGTTACCAACATTTTCTCCTTTTCCCACAATGTTTTCAAACGGCTTCTCTCTCAGGGTAATTAAAAGTTTGAGAAGGGTAGAAAACATTATGGGAAAAGGAGAAAATGCTGGTTAACAGCAGCTGGTTATCAGCATTTTCTCCTTTTCCCACAGTGTTTTCGAAAGGCTTCTCTCTCAGGGTCATTAAAAGTATGAGAAGGGTAGAACACATTGTGGGAAAAGGAAAAAATGCTGGTCACCAGCATTTTCTCCTTTTGCCACAATGCTTTCAAAGAAAGAAACAAGTCTAATATGCCTGATGTTAAAAAAAAAAAAATCTAAATTGCCTGATTTTCAAATGTTAATGTTTAACTCATTACCAAACAACATAATTTTAGACTGGTCCAAATTCAAAGCATTTGCAGACCACAACTGACTTAGAATTTAAAATGTGTTTAGAGAAGGGTACAAAATATTGTGGGAAAAGGAGAAAATGCTGGTTACCGGCAGCTGGTTACCAGCATTTTCTCCTTTTCCCACAATGTTTTCAAAAGGCTTATCTCTCAGTGTAATTAAAAGTTTGAGAAGGGTAGAAAACATTGTGCGAAAAGGAAAAAATGCTTGTTACCAGCATTTTCTCCTTTTCCCACAATGTTTTCAAAAGGCTTCTCTCTCAGGGTTGTTAAAAGTTTGAGAAGGGTAGAACACAGCATTTTCTCCTTTTCCCACAGTGCTTTCAAAGAAAGAAACAAGTCAAATATGTCTGATGTTAAAGAAAAAAAAAAATCTAAAATGTCTGATTTTCAAGTGTTAATGTTTAACTCTTCACCAAACAACATAATTTTAGACTGGTCCAAATTCAAAGAATTTTGTAGACCACGAAATAAATGTGACTGAAAAATTAAAATGTGTTTTGAGAAGGGTACAAAACATTGTGGGAAAAGGAGAAAATGCTGGTTACCAGCAGCTGGTTACCAGCATTTTCTCCTTTTCCAACAATGTTTTCAAAAGGCTTCTCTCTCAGGGTTGTTAATTTAAAAGTCGTGACTGTGTGGTAAAGGGTTAATCTGGTAAAAAGTTATGAAGAGAATGTTATTTTTCAGCAAATAAAGGCTGTTTAACAGTTTTTATTTTCTTTTATTTCTTGCAATGTAAGATCAGACTGCACAAACATGCAGGCTGATCTTAACCTCCACGTTTAACTGAATGAGAATGCTGATAGTGCAGCCCAAGATCTAACTGGTACGACAAATTGTAGACCATTCCAGCAATATACTCAAAAGAATAGAGAGTAGATAGTGTTGCCCAAGATCGGACTGCTCATATATGCAGTCTGATCTTAATCTGCACTCTCTCCTGACCCTAACCCGTCTTCTTTCAAAGGACAGATCTTTTCAGCATACTGGTTTTCTTCATGTTATTGAAGACTGAAGTCTAAGATCAGACTGCACAAACATGCAGGCTGATCTTAACCTCCACTCTTCACTTAATGAGAATGCAGACAGTGCAGCCCAAGATCAGACTCGAACAACAAATTTTAGACCATTCCAGCAATATACTTAGAAGAATAGAGGGAAGCGAACAAAATCCCTCCTTCTGGGCGGGGCTTAAATCTACAGGGTACCTTTTAAAAGGACAATATAAAACCATAGCCAACACATTTCTTCTTCCGTTTGGAGAGTAAAGTCATTGCTTAAAAAGACGAATTTGTGTCTTTGGTCTTTTATTTATTCATATGTCTCCAACATTTTTCAAATGGTGTTTGTGTAGAGTGCAGCCTAAGATCAGACTGCACGAACAGGCAGGATGATCTTAACCTCCACTCTTTACTGAATGAGAATACAGCCGAAGATCAGACTGCACCTACATGCAGTCTGTCTTTACTTATTTTTCTTTCGTTCATTATCTTTGTAGACAGTGCAGCCCAAGATCAAACTGCTCATATATGTAGTCTGATCTTAATCTGCAGTCTTTCCTAACCCTAACCCATCTTCTTTGAAAGGACAAATCTTGTCAAGATTTGGTTTTCTTTATGTTATTCAAGAGTGTAGTCTGAGATCAGAGTGCATAAACATGCAGGCTGATCTTAACTTCCAGTCCTAACCGATTGAGAATGCTGATAGTGCAGCCCAAGATCAGACTGGAATGACAAATTTTAGACCATTCCAGCAATATACTAAGAAGAATAGAGGGCAGATAGTGTGGGCCAAGATCAGACTGCTCATATATGCTGATCTTAACCTACACTCTCTTCTAGTGTGGGTGCCCATCTTCTTTCAAAGGACCATATCCTTTCAAAGGACAAATCTTTTCAACATTTGGTTCCCTTCGTGTTATTGAAGACTGAAGTTGAAGATCAGACTGCACAAACATGCAGGCTGATCTTAACCTCCACTCTTAACTGAATAAGAATGCAACCAAAGATCAGACTGGACATACATGCAGTCTATTCTAAAGTTCCACTCTTCAATATATCTTTACAACATTTTTCAAATGCTGTTTGTGGAGAGTGCAGCCTAAGATCAGACTGCACATTCATGCATTCTGACCTTATACTCCACTCTTTACTGAATGAAAGTGCAGCCCCACTTAGTCCCTCTGTCTTTACTTATTTTTCTTTCCTTCATAATCTTTGTACATAGTGCAGGTCAAGATCAGACTGCTCTTATATGTAGTCTGATCTTAGTCTCTTCTACGGCTACCCATCCTCTTTCAAAGGAAAAATTTTTTCAAAATTTTGTTCACTTCATGACAGTGAAAATTGCAGCCTTAGAGCTAAATGCAAAAACATGCAGTCTGATCTTATACTCCACTCTTTACTGAATGGGAGTGCAGCCCAAGATCAGACTGCACATACATGCAGTCTTGTTCTAAAGCTCGAACCTTCAATATCTTTTCAACATTTTTCTTTTGGTGTTTGTGGAGAGTGCAGCCTAAGATCAGACTGCAGTCTTGTTCTAAAGCTCGAACCTTCAATATCTTTCAACATTTTTCTTATGGTGTTTGTGGAGAGTGCAGCCTAAGATCAGACTGCACATACATGCAGTCTCACTATACTCCACTTTTAACTGAATGAAAGTGCAGCCCAAGATCAGACTGTACCTACAGACAGCCTGTCTTTAATTAATTTTCATTCTTTTATAATCCTTCTGGATAGTGCAGACTGCTCATATATGCACCAATCTCTTCCTCTTTGACATAGGTGGACTCAGGGGATCAAGACGAACATTTTGATACCCAATTTAATGGGTTTTGACGACCCCCCCCAAAAAAAAAAAAAAAAATCTGTTTTCAAACCCAAACGTCCGAGGTGCGACCCGGTCAGTGAGAGGTAACTGTCAAAATTTCGAATTGCTTCAAATTTGGCACACACAAACTTCCAGCTATACTTATCATAACCCACTAATTGAAAATGGGCTAACTTAAGTATGGTCTTAGATTTAAGCATTTGAAAGTGACGTAAGTCGCAAAAAATTGCGACCCTGCTGGCCGAAAAACCTACACGCCTGCCGGTATTTTACCTCTGTCAAAGTGATTCATACCACCACGGACTTTCACACTACGCATCTGCTTACAGGCGGACTTGTTTCCTTGGGAAAAATATAGCGTAGCACCGTGCAGGGGAGCAGTCGTTTTTTTAAGAGTTACCTCCCATATTTTAGAAGGGCCAAATTTCAGCGCAAAGAAGAATTCAATTTCGTCGTTTGTCTTTTACTTGTCCTTGTTGTCATTATAAAGTGGAAATTAAAACTTTTGAAATGATTTTTAGTAAAACTCTTTTGGTTGATAATTTATAATTTAAACATCGATCTTTTTCGTTGTGTTAAGAATGTCGATATGAAATTAAATGTCTCAAATATATTAGGAAGGGTTAAATGAAGAATTAAAAAGTGATAGAATTAGATAAAAAATAGTTTGTTGTAAAATGAAGTAACAAAAAAAGTAATTTAAATGTCAACATAGACAATATAATAGGCAAAACGTAATTGTAAGTCAACGTTAAAATTGTAAAACATAGTTGAAAATTTCATCAGGAAGAATGAAAGTCTCATCATGAATAATGATTGAAATGGCGGATATCCCCTTCCATACAGTCAAAAACGACCGAGTTCATTCAAATGGTGAATGTTCTATGTATAGATCTATATCGGAATCAAAGGACTCAAAGTCCTGGAAAGCGGATTTGTGGAGTAGCATAAAGCTGTAATATATTGTGATGAAAAAAATAACATCACAGGCAACACAGGTGCAGTCATTTTAAAATGGAGTTAGCAAGGGCAAGGAAAGTCAAAATTGTTCTGCTTAGCGGGCCGTGCAGTGACTGTTATTCTATTACTCAAGGAGTGGTAATTTGATCTGTCAATCTTACGCAGATTTTTGCTGGTATCAGAATTCGGAATAAATATGTATACACGCGTTGGACAGTATATACGGTTGTGAAAAAAGCGAGGTCGAGGTGTATTAGCTAAAACTGAAAGTAGAATGGGCGCAAGCGTGAATGAGAGTATATTTCGTTCAGGTCAAACCGATACCATAGTACAGTGTGAGCACGCATGCGTCGTTACGCATGATTTATTTGGTTCCGGCCAGAATGATCACAGTAAGCGGATTTGCTATACAAATCCGCTAAAAACGGTCAGAACTGTCCCTATGATTTTATCTCGAATGTCAGCTTCGTGCACGAATGAGAAATTTGGCGATAAAATATTTACTGATAAAATTGTAAAATTTTCTAGATAATAAAGTTTATCGTGATATTTTTTTCAGAAAACTTTTCACTGTCTAGATAAAATTTCCAGGAAACTTTGATAGTTTTTTAAAATTATCCCGATAGTTACCTCGTATCTCATGGCAGAAATATGTCACCATAGCCAAACGCTCATCTTTTTTTACGTTCATAGAGTCGGTCAAGTCATTACTTCTTACATAACATGAAAGTATTACACATAAAACTTACCTCGAAAATTCGAGGTGGTTGGTTGATTGTACGAGTATAGTGTTTAACGTCGTTTCAACATGATCTCTGTTTATCGCTGTGGCCAGTGCACCTATCCATGCGCTCCTCGAGTTTTTTGTTACAAGTCCATGTACTTGGCACAATGTTTTTTCCAAGCCACTTGCTGCTTTCCCACATAATCATCGTCGAAACAATGATAAGCGGTGAGAGAGGAATGAATCCTGTCGCAACGATCATCATCAACCCTCGGAAAGAAATTGGCATAGCTTAGATATCGAACCAGCAACCCCTCTGGTTTCAGCTCGTACGCCACCGACTGCGTTAACGGGGCTGGGCAGAACTGAAGGTGGATTAATAAGTTCGTTTCAAATATAAGACTTAGTTTATTCGGTTCACCAAAATGTCACTCAAGAGGTAAATTTGTGTCAATGGATGATAATGTAGTGAACGAATCCTCTTTTTACACAATGTTTTTAGAAGACAGCTGACGGTGAAAGTCAAATTCTACATCTGAAAAACATTTTTTTAATGCCTATGTAACCCTTATGTTCTGAAAATCGTCTTAACCCTTTACCACACATTCCCATGTTTTAACAACCCTGAGGCAGAAGCCCTTTGAAAATAATGTGGGAAAAGGAGAAAATGCTGGTAGCCTGTATTTTCTCCTTTTCCCACAATTTTTCTACCCTAATAATAAAAACAAGTCTAATCATTTGAGCCACACTGATATTGTCGTCTGCAAATTCCTTCAATCTGGACAAGTCGACAGTCTTCTCGTGTGGAGCTCAAAACCTGACTGTTCAAAATGTGCTGTCTATACATAGATTTTTACCGTCAGATACGGTAAGATTTTTCCTTAGAAAAAAAAAGCTGTAATATTTCAGGTTTAACGCTTTTGGCAGGAAATTTTCATTTATTTTTTTTTCTCAGTAACTTAACCTTTTACCAATCAGTCCTATGTATATACATGTACGACCCTGAAGAATATATTTTTGAAAACATTGTGGGAAAAGGAGAAAATGCTGATTCCAATCATTTTCCACTTTCCCCACAATGTTTTGTTTTTCCCTTTCACATATAAATCTTATCATTTCAGTAACAGTTTAATTTGTCGTCTATAAATGCTTCAGCTTAAGTAAATCTTAAATTTTGTCGTCCTGTATTTAACTCTGTACAAAAATGACACAATGCTTAGACTGGTTCAAATTGAAAGCATTTGCAGATGACAAGTGAAATGTGGCTCAAATGATGCAATTTGTCTATGAAAGAGTATAGAATAGTCTGTGAAAAAGGATTAAATTCGGGTTACCAGCATTTTCTCCTTTTCCCTTATTTTTCTTTCAAAAACCCTCACTGTAAGGGTCGTTAACACTCAGGACTGAGTGCCAAAGGGTTGGAGTTAACCCTTAGGCTGCTAAGCGCTACTTACTGACCTTTTGCGGACAGCGTAGATCAAGATTAGACTGCACAGAAAGTGCAGTCTGGTCTTGGATCTAGACTGTTCGATAGGGTGATATCTTTCCTCCGAAAATACCTTTGAAATAGGAAAATTTGATTTTATACCATCGGTTTGAAAGTTTCATTTTTTTTTTTTTTTTTAATTTAAGGACGGTTTAGTTGATCTAACTAGCCAAATAAGTTAATTTCAAAGCGAAACAGCTTATACATATATAGTATACACCTCGCAATTTGCGTTAACGTAAAATTAAAAAGAAGAGGGCCATGATGGCCCTGTATCGCTCCACTGGCTTATAAATATAAACCATAAATACTAAACATTTCAATTCTGAGCCTAATGGTTTCAAAATGAAGACTTACAAAGTTTTCTTTGTAAAAGCCCTTGTGAAAGTTGAGACCCGCAGGGCAAAGCCATCTTTGATCCCAGAGCTATGATTACTTGAACCCTGGTAGAGGTCCACAAGATAGAGCCACATGCCAAAATAATACAAGTCTGTGTTGTATGGTTATAAATAAGGTGATTTTCAAGTCTCGTCCATATGAGCTATTTTCAAAAAAAAAAAAAAAAAAAAAAAGAAAAAAAATCAAAAGTGATCCAGATTTGGTAGCCCTTGGGTTTGCGGTTAGGAGCAAAAAGATTTTTTTCAATTTTCACGCTATAAGCACATGTTTATGACCCATGAGATAGGACTAATTTTGACATAACTTGAATAACTTTGGAAGAGGTTATTTAGATTACACTCATACAATATTACAGCTGTAACTCAAGGTAAGGAACAAGAAGACCTTTTAAGTTCTCACTATATTAGCCCATGTAATGCTTGTGACTTATTGGGTGAAGCAGTTTCAGAGACGATAAACTTGATGGCCTTAGGCCTGTGGAGCTAAAAAGCAGTATCTTTGTCATGAGCTACAATGATATTAGTAAATACAAGCTTTTGGAACAGATTTTTAAAGGTTTTTCAATACTTTTCAGTTTTGTAGCCATAGCAACCATAGCTTTTAACAGAACTTAATTCTTCGAAGACATTCTGAAGAACATCATGGCAAGATGATATCTGTAAAGTTTGGTCAAAATTGGAAGAGTGGTTTCAATGAAAAAGATGGAACAATCTTGGTAGAAGTCTACAATATGAATCGGCATGCCAAATTTTTATAGCCCTAGGCCTTACAGTAAGGATAAAAAAAGATATCTTAAGTTTTCACTATGTAAGCCTATCTAAAATTTGTGAACCCTGGAGTGGGACAAATTTTGATCCCAAGGCTCAAAACATGCCAAATTTGTTAGTCCTATGCTTTATGGTTAGAAACAAGAAGATTGTCGAGAAGTCTTCACTATATAAGCCCTTATAAAACTTTGACCCCAGGGCTACAGTCGGACTAAATGGGGAATATGTGTATTAGAAGAATAACATGCCAAATTTGGGAGTTCTTGGCCTTATGGCTAGTAACAAGACGGTTTCTGAAGTTTTCACTCCATAAACCCATGTAAAACTTGTGAACCCTGGTGCAGGGCCAAACTTGATCCTAGGGCTGTAACTTCGGCCCTCTTTGTAGTTGTCCACTAGGTAATGCTATAATTATGCAAAATTCGGTAGCCCTAAGCCTTATGGCTATGTACACCAAGATTTAAAAGTTTTCCCTATATAAGCCCATGTAAATCTTGTGAACCCCCCCCCCCCCACCCCTCAGCATGAGGCCAAATTGACCCAGGACTGTAATTTTGGCACTTTTGGTAGACCCCCACTAGATCAAGCTAAATGCAAAATTTGGTAGCTCTAGGCCTTATGGCTAGGTACAGGAAGATTTCTTAACACTTAAGCTGCTGAATAAATGAAACGCAAACTTCGACACAGTACTAGACGTCCAAACATTGCGGTTTCAATGTTGATTTCACTGGAAAGAAAATACCGTTTCGGACAGTGTAGATCAAAGATCAGACTGCATGTTCTGTGCAGTCTGATCTTGATCTACACTGTCCGCAAAAGGTCAGTAGGTCGCGATTAGCAGCTTAAGGGTTAAGTTGTCACTATGTAAGCCCATGTAAAACTTGTGACCCCTGCGGCGGAGCCAATTTTGACCCCAGGGCTAAAATTTTGGCCCGCTTGGTAGAGGCCCACTAGATATAGCTACATGCAAAATTTGGTAGCTCTAGGCCTTATGGCTAGGTACAGTTTTCTCTGTATAAGCCTATGTAAAACTTGTGACCCCTGGGGCAGAGCCAATTTTGACCCCAGGGCTATAATTTGAAGAAACATGATAGAGGTCTACTACATAAAGCTACATGCCAAATTTGGTAGCCCTATGCCTTATGGTTTCAGACAAGAAGATTTTTTAAAGATTTCCAATGTTTTTCAGTTTTGTTGCCATGGCAACCAGAGTTTTTGAAGGAATCAAATTTTTTCAAGAAATTCTGAAAAGGACCATGGCAGGATCATTTCTGTGACGTTTCATGAAAATTGGATGGGTAGTTTCAGAGAAGAAGATGTTTGAAATAAAAGTTAACGCACTGACGGACGGACGCACGGACTGACGGACGGACGGACGGACGGACGCACGACGGACACCGGGCCATGACATAAGCCCGTTGGCCTTCGGCCAGTGGAGCCAAAAAAATAGAAGTGTCAGTGAATTCGCTTCAACGTTTTCGGACGAATGTCATGCGATATGATACACGTTTTCACCATGGTGATGTGCAGGCGGTCTCTCAAACACAGTGGAAGCCAAGACTTAAAAGCTCTTCAAGTTATCAGTTTCATTGTCAGTCCTCATAGAGGACAAAGGTGGTTTGGGAAAACTGTTATATCACAAAACGACCCTTATTTTCATTGTTATACAGCCTTTATGACTTTTCTTATCTTACACACGTTTGAGATAAGTAAATAGTCCCTTGTTTGGTCCAAGCTCAGTCATACGCTGCATTTCTTTATCAGCCATGCTCTGTGAAAAGGGGACTTAATGCATATGCGAAAAGTATCAACTCAGGTCAGCCTGCGGAGTCCGCACAGGCTGACTTGGGCCAAAACTTTTCGCTACATGTAAATTTTCTGTATGTCCAAGGACCAGTCTACCTCATGACTAAGTCGTTTGTTTAAAAAGTGGCCATTATGGATCCATAATTCTGTGATGGCTTGATTGATATCATGGATCACGAAGATGCATTAAATAAGCCCCATTGTACCAGAGCGTGGTTCAAATTATCATGTCTTAACAATTGTTGACGCATATTTCTCTGTGAAATTAACTATCAAAGTTGATGATTGTGAGAACACTAAGAGTATCATTACAAAGTCAAAACAAAGTCATTATATACAAATTTCCGTGGTACAATGCTGTACACTCCTGTCAAAGAAGCGAATAGAGTTCATGTAAATTTCAAATTAACACATGTACATGTAGGTCGATGTTTTACCCTTTACCAAACAATCCCGAGTTTTAACGACGCTGATAAAGAAAGCTTATAAAACACTATGGGAAAAGGAGACAATGCTGATAACCAGCATTTCCTCTTTTTCTCACAATGTTTTCTACCCTTTCACAGCCAATAAGCATAATTCCAGCCACTTCTTATTTGTTGCTTGCAAATGCTTTCAATTTGGACGATTCCAAATTTTTGTCGTTTGGTAAAGATTTAAGACATCATGAACTATATTTCTTTAGATGCAGTCACGTAAAAAAAAAAAGAATCCTTTTGATTTTGATGTAAAATAATGTATTAAAAAGAAAGGTCAAGCTCGCCGCAGGCTTGCTCAATAACATTTTTTTTTCTAGTCTCGTTTAATAAAATTTTATTTCAAATGCCAACTCGTGTCATATTACATCCATGCTCTGTGAAAAGGGGGCTTATTGCATCTGCGAAAAGTATCGACCCAACACGAAAATAAAAAGGACCACGGGAGATAATTGTCAGATATGCTGACACGTGTGGCATATACATGTATGGATTTTGCCAAAAGGGTTATGTTACGCCACGCTGGTTTGGTTCTTGACGGGTATGCTAATTCTAGGGGTGATAACTGTCAACTATGCTGTAGGCGGCGTATCGCGGGAATTACAAATTTCGACTCGATCTGCAAAGGGTACATAGAGCAACGTAGTGATCGTCACCCTTGACGTGTGAAGATGACAGTCACGGGGCAGATTAACAGTTTCATCCCCATAAAGATCTGTGTAGCCCGTAACAAGGAGACCTCGATGAGGTGTGATTAAGAAAACATTGGCACCTAGGCCCAGGCTACGAAGGGCAATCCTTGGTTGATTTATTGATAGATCGAGTGTTGTTTTATGCTGCTTTCATCTGTTTTGCAATCATATCGTGGCGACCTGGTTTTCACAAGTTCTAGGCAAGGGCTCTGAAGTTTCTTGCCCAAAGGCACTTCAACAAAAATACCCAATGCTTCGAGTGGCGGTCGAGTCCGGAGGCCTCAGATCACGAATCCATCACGTAACCATTAAAAGACGCAGGCTCATTGATGGCTCATCGGTAAAGGTGTAGAACTGGCAACTGGAGGCCACGGGTTCAATCGTCACTCAACGTGCGTGAATTTTCGTGGAAGAGTCCTTTGGCACGACAATTCAGAAACCTAGCCTACTACTGATTAACCAAGGACACGCTTAAAAAGTGAATTGTCGCTGTGATATAACGGAAATAACGCTGAAAGCGACGTAAAACACCATCCGTAACCATGCTTGTATCTTTGCGGTCTCTTTAGAGAAGTAAAAGCCAGCGACAGCCATGCTCTAGGAAAAAGGGTCTTTATGCATCCCCATGACGCATAAAACCAAGCAAGTCATCAAATTATCATGGATCCATAAAAATGTATGTAGTCTAACAATTGACTGAATCCTTTGACATGCAGTAAATTTACAAATAGCAAAAAATATCGACTTATGTCAGCCTGCGTGGATTGCGCAGGCTTACATTGGTCCGTAGTTTTTGCAGATGTAAAAAAAACCCTTTTCACAGAGCATGGTGCATTTTAAGTGTTTTCTTCTCCCAATATCATGACCTACGCCCAAACTAATGACACCATACCAGCAGGCAGGCACTTTTATCACACTGCCATGCGGTCGGTCGATCTCTTGTCGTTGTCAAGGTGTTTGAAGACCCCCTTTAAGCCATTCATACATGCAAATGTCTTGTGACCACTCTACGGTAAAATTTCATGAAAGAGGAGGAAAATCGGAAAGCGTACAATTTCTATATAAGGTCGTCACTATGGCTTGCTCAGCTTTCATCTAAGGGGACTCTGCGTGGTTCGTGGTAAAATGTAGGACTCGTAAACCTTGGAGGCCCCGTGTATGAGCCTCACTACACGCACTAGGCTTTTCGTGCCGGTGTCCTTGGGCAAGACACTTCAGTGCCTCAGCCTAGTACTTGCGAAACCCAGAACATACATGAATATGTGAGCTGTCTCCGTGTTATAACTGAAACCACGTTAAAAGGCGGCGTAAAACACCATTCAATCCGTCAATCTTCATATCAGACCTGTCTATAGAAATTCAACTGTCTTGTCTTCAGGAGCTACACGGATTTAGAGTTCCCAACAGGAATAAAAGTAGTCGGAAGAATTTCGAACAGTCACGTTCTGCATGAGCCATGCTCTGACAAAAGGGGGTTAAATGCATTTCTGTAACGCATTCTACCGAGCTAATCATCACCTAATTATGAATCCATTTGTTCCCGTTAACAACCGATTAAATCCTGAAGTAGAATAGTCCCTGGACATGCAGAAAATTGACCAATAGCAAAAAGTTTCGACCTAGGTCAGTCTGCACAGCATGACATGGGTCGATACCTTTTGCAGATGTATAAAGCAAAGCATGGCTTATAAATCAATATTGATACTCTTTTATTGTTCAATATGAAAAGAAATTATGAAAACTAATCTCTTTTTCCTCATTCTTTTGCCTTTTGTTGAAAAGTGGAAGGTAAAATTCTGAATTATATATACTGTACAATAATAGACGTAGTTCAAATTACATTTGGAAAAAGAGCATTTCCTACTAAAAATGATATGTCTGAAAGTACATGTAGGCATACAGTGATGGGTTGTGGCGTAACGCTTAAAGGAATACAGGGTGTTTCATGATATATGTTACACTTTCAAATACGCCAGCGTTAGATTGTTTATAAAGGTAATACAATAAAATCTAATCACTTGAAAAGGTTAAGAATACAGTTTTATGACATGCACAGAATGTAAGGTAACATTGACATATGACTTATTTTTGATAATACACTAGTGTATTCTCGTTTTTGGGTCCCGGCTCTTTTATTTTTGCAGTAATGAGCACGTGAAGCCGGCGAAACCAACCACACCACGTACAGGAATTTGTACTACTTCGCCATTTTGCTGGAAAATGTCGTTGTTGAAGTTGTTTAAAAACAATGAAAGTGAGGAATTATGTTGATTTACACCCATTATAGACGGTTTCATTCTACTTTCGATTTAATTGTCACAGAGCTATTTCCTTGTGTATGTAAACATTTCAAACCTAACTTAACCTGTAAACATGGTCCGTGAAAGTTATAAAGGCTGAAGGTGATGATGCATGATACTTATTTGTCTGTCATTCATTTTATGTGATAAACAGAATCTCACATTCGTGTTTATTTATTATCATTTTTATCAAGCTCTTTGACTAAAATGTATGTGACGCTCGCAAAGGACTCGCGTCATATTATTTTAGTCAACTCGTTTGATAATCAAAGTCCTGGAAAGCGGATTTATGGAGTAGCATAAAGCTGTAATATGTGGTAATAAAAAAAATCACACGCAACACATGTGCAATCATTTTAAAATAGAGTTATCAATGACAGAGAAGTCGAGAAAGTCAAAATTGTTCTGCCGAGCGGGCCGCCCAGTAACTGATATTATATTACTGTTTAAGGAGTGGTAATTTGATTCGTCAATCTCACGCAGATTTCGGAATGAATATGTAACACGTGTAGGGCAGTATATACTGTAGTGACGAAAGCGAGACTGAGGTGTATTAGCTTAAACTGAAAGTAGAATGGGAAGAACGCAAGCGTGAATGACAGTATATTTGGTCCAGGTCAAACCGATATCATAGTGCGCATGCGTCGTTACGCTTGATCTATTTGGTTCCGGTCAAAACGATCACAGTAAGCGGATTTGCTATACAAATCCGCTAAAAATGATAATACATAAACACTCATGTATGATCCTCTATTTATATTACCTGCATAAACAATATACCAAAGACGTATTTGAAAGCGTAACATATATTATGAAACATCCTGTATTAGCTTGTAAATGCACATTAGTGTCCTATATTTCCCCGCAAATTGGCCTTCACCGGCCCGCAGAATAAACAAGTCTACATTTTTACCAATCGCACATCATTATTCGTTGCACGAAATGAATACCAAGAAGTAGGTCAATAACCAGCATAGTCAGCTACAGGTATTGTACATGTATTCAAAGTAATCTGAACGTCTTTAGAACGGAAACCCAAGATTGGTTTACGGACTGCGTAGATCAAGATCACAATTAAAATATCTTGCAACGTGATCTCGAATCTGCACAGTCCGGTATTTTTGTTAGATATTCTGACAAAATCAAATTTGAATCTAATAATTATGTTATGCTTACATTTTCTTTCGCTAAGAGAAGACATCCATTATAATCTGCATTTATTTAATGAGCCCCAATAGAATTTTTGCTGAGTTTTATAATGTAGATACTTTTGTAACGTTTCAATACATTTGACTGAAATTTTCGTGTGTGTGTGTTTGTGTGTGTGTGTGTGTGTGTGTGTAAAGGTTACCTTGTGAATCTTTTGATATCGGCAAATTGGGCAGAAAGTATCCATTTCCTTGGTTGATTTGAACTAAGACAAGAAAGGGGTCGATTTCAAAAGTCAATAATCAGTACTGTGAGTGACTACCGCTTGCAATGCTGACTGCCTGACAGCTACGTGTATTGAGAGCACAAGCGTGTCAGTGTCAGCCTGTGGGATGTTACTCCATTCTTCATGCAGTGCTGCTCGTAGGTCGTTGACGTTGTTTAGTGGGTTTGGGCCTCGATGTACACGTCGATCAAGATTGAACCCATAGATGTTCTACTGGGTTCAAATCCGAATCATTTGTCCATGAAATCACTGCCAATATACTGACACGAGCAGCATTGATTCTGGCATTATCCTGTTGTGACGTCGTTATGACGTCATGGGTTTGAGGGAGGTGGACAACATGAGGGCCAAGAATGTTTGCCGGTATTTTTGGGCATTTAAGTTTCCCTCAGTAACGACGAGTTGATGCGATACCAATAAACAATGCCGTCCTACACCATACTTGAGCCCTTGTCCCCAAAACGATCGCAAAAGTGGGCATAACGATTATTCTGGACAGCGTCGGAACAATCGTGCATGGCCATCAGCTCAAGACAATATAAACCTCGACCCATTAGTAAAAAGAATTATCCGCCAACGCTGTCTTGACCAGTTTATGATTCCCAAGGTACATTGTTCTCTGTTAATGCGATGGCAGCGCGTCAAAGCCGAACCGACATCCGTGCAAACCGTTCTAAGCTGAACGATTACGCACACTCTGGGCAGAAATCTAGTTGTTGCGAGCACTAGAGGTAACAGCAGCTGTAGTTGTTGCTCTTCGAAGGCGATCTTGTAGGTGCTCGTTCAAGATATAGCTGGCTTCGGCTCGAGTCGTGAAGCGCAGTCTGCCGTGGTAAGTCTCCCGTTCTCCAGCTCGGCTCGAATGTAACCTAGAATTTGGCATGTTCTTTACGGGAGTTTCTTTTTTGTTTTAATAATATATTTCTTTGGCTCCCCCGAGAGCTATTTAACTCTTTACCTGCTAAATAAGTGAAATAGAACTGTCAAGTCGATATTAAAAACCCAAATATTGCTATTTCAAAGTTATTTTGTGGGGAAAAAATTCCTTTATCGGATATTGAAGGTCCAATATCAGACTGCACGTTCTGTGCAATCTGATCTTGATCTACAATGTTCGCAAAAGGTCTTTTAGTCGCGCTTAGCTGTCTAAGGGTTAACATAAGATTTTCATACTACTTGATCGATGTAATTTTGACAACCCAGAGAAACTCGACTTTGGACTGCTTGAAAATTTGATATGACTCAAAAATAAATCAGTCATGCTTTGTGAAAAGAGAGCTTAATGCATCTGCAAAACGTATCGACCAAGTCAGCCTGCAAAGCGCGCAGGCTGACCAGGGTCGAAACTTCTTTCTTTTTAATAAATTTTCTGCAAGTCAAAGAATCAGTCTACCTCATAATTCATAGTCTGTTAATAGACAAAAACGGACTTTCTGGATCAGTAATTATATGATGACTCGCTTGGTAATGCATCATGGAGATGCACTAAGCCCCCTTTTGCCAGAGCGCCACTCATTTATTATCTGAGGGTAACTCTGACATGTTCAAGAACCGGTCCATGTCATGATCAGTCAGTTGTTAGGCAATATGGACTTTATGGATCGGTAATTATGTGATGACTTGCTCTAAGGAGATGCACTTAGCTTCCTTTTTACCAGAGGGCCGCTCAAATAGTCAAATACTTCCCCATGAATTCTCGGATGAGTAGGATCTAATTTACTAACACTCAGCCAATTTTCACCCTTTAGGTTGCTAAGCGCGACCCAAGGCGCTTTTGAGTACGGTGTAGATCAAGATCAGACTACACAGAGCGTGCAGTCTGATCTTTGACGTATCCTCTCCGATACCTTATGATGTAGATTTTATTTTGTGGTGGGTAGGGGTGTTGGAAATAATCAGCCTTACACCGCGATACTTGAGTCGTGATTCACAACTAATTATATTCAATCTATCTAGTATTTTACCTCTTCACAGACCGACAAAGATTTAAGACTTGTACAACATTCAAAGCATTTCCAGACGACAAATTAAATGCTTCTCAAACATGAAACATTACGGTAAAAGGTGAAAATGCTGGTTACTAGCATTTTCTCCTTTTACCACAATGTTTTAAAAAGTCTTCTGTCTGAGGGTCATAAAAACACTAGATTGTGAGGTAAAGGGCTTATTCACAACTGTAACCTTTTTAACAGTTTAACAGTTTAAGTCTTTACCCAACCACAAAATTTCAGACTTATCCGTATTAAAAACATTGACATTTCAGAAGACAAATACAAAATGTCTTAAAGGATGGTATTTGTCTTTGAAAGGAAAGAAAACATTGTAGGGAAAAAGAGAAACGGCTGGTTACCTGTTTCTTTTTCTCTCTCTTTTTCCACACAAATGTTTCTTCCTCAGGGGTCGTCGAATCGCGGAAGTGTGTGATAAGGGTTTGAGGATTAAAAAATACCCCGTCTCATGAGGTCAGCTAGCCTGTGTTCCGACGGTAATAATTTTAATTACTCTGTATCATGCTCTCCCTAGAATCGTGGTCTGATATCTTTGGCAGCTATCTGTTTATCGTTTTCGTTATTATTATCATATTTGAAAAAGTAACATCATGATGATAGAAAAGGGGGGAAAAAATGAACGGACTGGTACTCCGGCTAGACTTCAACTGGCCCAAACGAAAAACACGTGAAAAAGAATTTGACGAATAACGTAAGCATACTGGGACTTAGATGGGCCTGACTCCTAATTGTACTGGTTGCGTTGTTAATTTTCGTTTGTTTATCATCGCCACCGGTTGCCCATATGGGCAAAGCCCCAAGGAGTTTTGTTACGGGGGATAGTGCAGGGTACAAGACGTAACCAATCCTGGGTTACACCTGGTTCTTTAACTTGCTCGGTGTATAGCACCATCACACGGGACCTAGGTTTCATTCGAACGACTCTTTTTAGTAATTTTAGGTGGCCAGCCATGTGGGGGGGGGGGGGGAGGGGGGGTGTCAAGCCCACATCTTCAAGTGACCCGGGATTTCGTACACGAGTCTCACGCTCTACCGCCTGAGCTATCGGGGCTGTTCTGTAGTTCTGATTCTGTATCTACCAACCATTTATAAATTGCTCTCTTAGCCTCAATCTCAACAATTTTCTGAAAAGACGATTTAGCCAATCGGAAACTGTGTTACTTTTTTAATTCAGAATAAGACCGCTTGAGAATGTGATTAAGAATGCTGGAAGAATGTGAGCCCTAGTGATGATTTGGTGACGCCACTTCCTTTCAGCACCATAGGCGAAAACAGAGGCTTTTGTCGACAGCGTAGATTAAGATCAGACTGCGCAGAACGTACTGTCTGATCTTGGATCTATACCCTCCGTTTGTTTGGTCAAGATCTCTCTCGATCACACACAAAATATTTATTAGAGAAGCGTTTGTCTGGACAATCTAGATGAGCCATGCTCTGGCAAAAGGGGGCTTAATTCATCCCCGTGATGCATTATACCAAGCAAGTCATCAGATAATTATCGATCCATAAAAACCATTTTGTCTAACAACCGACTGTATCATAAGGTAGATTGGCCCTTTGACATACAGAAAATTGACCGAAAGCCCAAAAGTTTCAGCCCAGGTCAGCCTTAGCGAACTGCGCAGACTGTCATGGGTCGATACTTTTCGCAGATGCATCAAGCCCCCTTTTCACAGGGCATGTATATACATGTAAATTCACGTTCATAACGTTGCCTGAATGACGTAATCAACAGTTTTAACCCAGTGTTAAAACGTCAAAACATGCTCTTAAATTTAGCGGATATCAAAATGGCAGTAAAAGCAGGACATTCGTTCCCTTTTTTCACCAGTGGATTTATTTGCTTTCTAGACTATTTTTTAGAGTTAACCCATTAGGTGGAAAAAACAGTTTCTTTCTGTTAAAACAGGATGTTTGGATATTCCGTGAAAAACCCTTCACCATTTATTCGTAATCAGATATTTATTTAAGTTTTGAAGATTTTCTAAATTTCAAAGAAACTCAACTTCTGATTGGCTAAACCGAATGGTTTGGCAAATCAATAATGTCGTCACTTACTGAATTTAAAACAAGACAGTAACTCCAATATTAGAACGGTTGGTAAACACGAGCCCTGATTTATTATTACAACTGTAATACTTTTGTATTAGATCTATTGTATATGAGTCATGCCTTGTGAAAAGGGGGTTTGATACATCTGCAACGAGTATCGATTAACGTCAACCTGCGCAACCCGCGCAGGCTGACCTGGGTCATGAACAGTTCAATGACCATCCATTTAATGTAGAGCAGTCCAGTGTCCAGATAAGGGGGGTATCGATTTCTAAGGAAAAAAAGTTCTTTGCTAAAATGTTCGGAAAGAATCTGGCCAAGAGCAGCTCCCTCTCTCGCTTCCTTGGATTTCAAACCCTATACGTTACAGACTTAGCTACCGAGGATCGGTCAGCTTAATTGTAGAACAAGTGACAAAAACGCGAAACATAATCACCTTGAATCTTTGCCAAACGAAAAAATTTGGACTCGACCAAATTGAAAGCATTTGTCGACGACAATATAGCATATATTTTACCAGTGCTTCAGTGCTATACCAGAAGGAAATGATAAGTGCACTAGAGGCGATATAACTGAAGTAAGCGGCATTAACACAGTATTAACAAACAAACGAACAAGCAAATGAACAAACGAACCAAAAAAAAAAAAAACTAACGAACGAACGAACGTACGAGGGAGCGAACAGACAGACAGACAGACAGACAGACAGACAGACAAACAAACAAACAAACAAACAAACAAAACAACGGAAAATATAAACAAGAAAAACCCTAAGTATCCCTTTTGAACGATAACCACGTGCTAGTTCGCGTTTTATATTGCATCGCGATAATGGGTGTTTTTCCGTCATAACAAACATTGGCGCCGCCTTGCGGCTTGTCTGACCTCTATTTTCAGTGAAAATACCTAAATTAAGACATAACTCTTCCTAAGCCAATTTTAAACTCATATAAAAAAACTGAATGGGGAAAAATTAACCGGAAGTGAAAACGATGTAATGGGCACTTACTTACTTAAGGCTATTTACCCCACCGTCTAAAATCCGAGGTTACAATCAGTTTTACTAACAAACAGACATGATGACTTATTTAGATCATCTGCTAGATCCTATGGCAGTGTTTTCAAATCATGCGACTACATAATTACTGGCATTGTATCAAGTTACAATGACTTTTTGACGAATACCAGTGAAGCCACATGTTTCCATTTTAAAATGGCTCCGGTTAAGTGTAGTTTAAGGACGTTTTCCAGCGTTTTAATTCCTACATAGAATTTCTTTGTTTTCACTTATTTTATGTAAAATTTTATGCTAAATACAAAAATAAAAAGAAACTTCTATGTTATCCAATTCCTTTTCTTGTTAAATACCTGTTTCCATGGTAACAGTATACCCTCAAATTCTAAAAATTGTGACTTTTGCTTGAAAATGATTATAACATAGACAGACAGGTTAAATTTTATACTTTATATGAAATCAAAGCTAGATATTTGTATATTCTTATCTAACATTTAGAAAATTTGAATTTCATTTATATTTTTTCAGAAAGGGTCATTTCTTAACAATTTTGTATTCACAAAAATGCCCCCCCCCCCCCAAAAAAAAAGAAAAGAATTCTGCAGGTAAAACTGGTTTATCAAAAATACCCTTCCATAGATTTTGTCCATTTTTTTCTGTATAGAATCCTTCAAGTATCTTCTTTTTAAATTTAATAAAAAAAGAATAGGTTGTCTAGTTCAGATTTTCACAAAATTACAGTTTCCATGGCAACCATAAAACAGTTTTATACAAAAATTCCCAGTTTTACTGAAAACTAAGCAATTTTTTTTTTGAAAACATACAAGCATAGTCATGTATTAGTAAAAACAATAAAACATTTGATATGTCAAATTTAACTGTCAGATTACTTGTTATCAAAGACCACCCAGAGGTGAAGACTGGTTCTGGTAAACATGGTAAATTTTCAAATTTATTTTGAATTGGGCTCTTAAAATCTGTGAAGTATGTAAGCTGGTTATAATATGCAGTACTTATCATGAGGTTAGTACGAGTATAACCCTGGATAAAAACCCCACTTTACCCTTTCTGCGCCATAGGCGAAAACAGGGGCTTTAGCGGATGGCATAGATTAAGACCAGACTGCATGGAATGTGCAGTCGGATTTTGAATCTATACCAACCGCTTGTTTAGTCAAGTCTGTAGGCTAATAATTCGACGTAGGCTACTATTTCAACGTCCATTTTTCCATGGCTCGTTCGACGATTATGATATCTCATCGCGAGAATACGTTTCTGTACACTTTGCATTAAAAGAAGTGGGTGGGGAACTGACAGTGACCTTCTTTTCTTCTGCCTCGCTCGTTGCATACAGTCGGCAATTTTTGTAGTATCATTTGTTGGAATTGCAGACAGAACCCTTGAAATACGGCCTAACTTACCTCGCAAAATGTCTTTTTAAAGCGTAACATGTTTAGGATGTTATGATTTCGCGCCGTACCGTGAAACTATCCGAGTGCTGCTAAATATTTCCTTCGGGAAAAGTTCAATATCGTCCTTTATACTAACATGCCTTCTTGGTGCTCCAAATTTGGTTTTAAAAGAAATGAGATCATTCAAAAGGACGAACACGCCTGGACAAACGAGCCCGGACGAACAAGCTCGTGCGAACAAGCCCGGGAACGAAACAGCTCGTTTCCATGCGAACTAAGTTGCGCAAAAAAAAAAAATTCCCGACAATCTCCTTTAAGGTGTGTTTTCTTTCAAATTTTGGATGAAACTGAATGATATTTCCTAAGACATTAACTAAAAGATGACAAAAAAAAACTTTGTGACTGATTCTATACTCACTTAAAATTGTGGCGTTTTTCTTGACCGGACCTTAACTACCGTGAACCGATGATCAACGATTCTATACGGTGAAAATAAAAAAGTGGATAAAAGGAAAACGTACTTGTAAGCAGCGATTCCTCCCTTTTTTCACTATGAGGAGGAATAAAAACACGTACTGATTTACAGTTATGACTTAATCATAAGGCTGCTAAGAGCGAATTAAGGACACATTGTGTAGTTCAAGATCAGACTGCACATAACGTGCCCTCTAATCTTGGATCTATACTGTCCGATATTTTCCCCCGAAATACCTTTGGGTTTATACTAAAGGCTTGAAAGTTTCATTTAACTTATTTTGCAGGTTATGAGTAAATTTGTAAATGAGCCTGTGCTCTGTAAAAAGAGGGCATAATGCATTTGCAAAAAGTATCGACCTGGGCCGAAACTTTTCGCTATTGGTCAGTTGTCTGTATGTCCATGGACCAGTCTACCTCATGATTAAGTCAGTCGGTTGTCAAAAAAGTGGCTGTTATGGATCCACCATTATGCGATGGCTTGATTGATACAACACGTACATCAGGGAGATGCATTAAGCCCCCGTTGCTCAAATTTATTCGGTATCTCTGTCAATAGAATGTCAATAATGCATATCGATTGCATTCAGTTTGTATTGTTTACCTGTTGTCCGTCTCGATTTGCTTCATCCTTTACAACACAGTCCCGTGTTTCAACGCCCAGGAGGAAAAACGTTTTTTGTAAACAGTATTATATGCAAGCATATTTCTAAGTTGTCGCTATCTTTAGAGATGATGTCTGTGTAAGCGATAGACTATCGTGTACCCTTGTGGACGAAATTATCGTTTCAAAGGTTTGAACCGTTAAAGAGCTCGGTCTTTATAGACATATTCATTATCACAAAGGCACAATTGTAAGTTAATTACAACAGGAAAATTAGGTTGTTTACTGAATAATTAGAAAACTATGTTTTATCTCGTAAACCGGAACTTGGGACAGGAAGCAGTACAAGGCCGGAGGTATGCTTACGTCACCCCATAGATCAAGATGATAACAATGAAAGCCTGGTTGCTAAGCAACCAGCCGACTCAAAAATGCTGGTAAACTAGATAAAAGTTTTCAGTAAGAAGCAAAAAGGGAAAAAAACGCAAATAACTTTCTCTTAGTTTGAAAAAAACAATTCTACGAATCGGACGGTGTAGATCTAAGACCAGACTGCACGTTCTGTGCAGTCTGATCTTGATCTACGCTGTCCGCAAAAGCGCACTACATCGCGTTTAGCGGCCTGAGGGTTACACTCAGCGCTGTATCAAACAAATTAGCTGCAGGTAAGTTTGAGAACACCCCTTTAAAGTTCGGATAAAGAATATAACATAACATAAAGAATAATTCAAAACGTGGGAATTCCAGAAAACATGGTGATACAACCAGAACTTTGCTCCTTGCAATTAACTTCTCGTTTTTCTACAGTGTTACAAAAAGAAAAATAGTCTTATGGGACATGAAAAAATATTGTCTGTGTGTGGTAATCCGTTATCCCTCACAATGACAGAGTAATAGAATATTTTTTTAAGAAAACGGATTTATGAAATAAATCATGCTCAGTGAAAAGGGTATTTAATGCACCTGCGAAAAGTGTTGACACATGTCAGGTTGTGCAGTCTGCGCAGGCTGACCTCGGTTGAATCTTTTTGCAGTTGGTCAATTTTCTTGTACGCCAAAGATCCAGTCTGCCTCATGATTCATACCTTTGTACAACAAATTACATGTTATTGATCCATAATTAAATGAAGCCTTGCTTGGCGAATTGCATCACGGAGATGCATTAAGCCCCCTTTAGCCAGATAACTGCTTAAATATATTTCAACTCTTTCAGCGCAAAATATATGAGCCATGCTCTGGCAAAAGAGGGCTTAATGCATATCCGTGTTGCATTGTACCTATTAAGCCATAACATAATTATCGAACCACAATTGCCACTTTTTTAAACAATCGACTTAATCATGACATAGAATGGTCTTTGGATATACAGATAAATGGCCAGTAGCGAAAAGTTTCGGTCCAGGTCAGCCTGCGCGGACTGCGCAGGCTGACGTGGACCGATACTTTGCGGAGATGCATTAAGCCCCCTTTTCACAGAGCACGGCTCATATTAAAGGCCCAGTAGCAGCCAAAAATCAATACAGGTGTGAATTTTAATTTAAATTATACCGTTTAAACGTATGGGAATTATTGTAAAGATGACCATCTGTTATTGTGTGGTCGGTCCAAGTGTTAGTCTCTGGTATAAAAATAAATTTTAAAATCAGGCAAAAAGTAAACAAAATGTTGAGTGACCTGACAACTTTAACCTAGTATTGAACTTAATTTCTTTGCCAGCGACTTACATTTGGATAAACTGTACAGATTGTCATCTTCACAAGAATTTCCATACTTTTAAATGGTTTGATTTTGTTTACTTTTGGCAGCTATTGTTACTTAAACTCTACCTATTATAATACAAATGAAATAAAATCCACTGAACTTAAAAATATTTTATATTTTGCAGGCGTGACTAAACAAACCGCGTGACATACAGATTCAGGATCAGATTGCACTTAATTAAATTCAATTTTTGTCTGTCTGTCTGTTGGTTTGTTTGTCTGTTTGTGTGCCTGTCTGTCTGTGTGTATCTTTGTATGCCTGTTTGTCTGTGTGCTTGTTTGTCTGTCGGTGTGTCTGTCTGGCTGTGTGTGTTTTTGTTTCTGTCTGTATTTCTGTCTGTCTGAGTGTCTTTGTGTCTGAGTGTCTGTGTGTCTGTCTTTCTGTGTGTCTGTGCTTTTGTCTGTGTGCTTTTGCTTCTGTATACAAATCTGTTTTTTTTTCTGTGTGTTTACGTGTCTGTGCATGTGTTTGTTTGTGTGTTGGGACAGGAGTCAAGTGTTTGCTCTGTCAGTCAGTCGAGGATTGGGTCTTCACTAAAATTATCAGTCAGTTGATTGTCGGCACATGTGCTCGCTTGGATTGTTGGTCAATTGCGGCTCGAGTGTTCGCACAGTTTGTATATTGTAGGCTAGATAGTCATCAGATCGGCTCCTAGCCCATTTTTGTAGGTTAGTGGGTTGTCGGTTCGTTTGTGAACTCAGTATGTTGGTCAGTGGGTCGGGGGTGGGTTCAAGTGTTCTCTGAGTTTTTTGATGAATGGGTGGACGGTACAATACCTCTTCGGCGCGGTAGATAGCTCAAAGTTTGTTGGTCCGCGGGTCGTCGAGTATGGTGCCCGCTTAGTCTGTAGCTGAGACTTCAGTGCGCATTAACACCCAGTTTAGGTCAGTGGGTAGTCCAGTTCGCTCAGTTTCTTGGTCAGTAGATCGTCAGGTTTAATGTTGGCCTAGTTTTCAAGTCAACGGGTCGTTTGGACGGGTGTTCACAGGTGTCAGAGTGTGGTCAAGACCCCGGTGGGGTTGGGTGTTGGCTTAATTCTGTAAATCGACTAGTTGTTGGAACGGAGATTTGCTCAGTTTGTAGGTCATTTGGTCGTAGATTTGTATGTTCAGTTAGTTTCAGTGTTCCGGATAGAAGATCGTCAGAAAAAAAAAAACGTTTACTAATGAGCAGCGACGTATGAGGAAACATCGAAACAAGAAATTTGGATGGATGGATTGATGGATGGGTGTGTGAGTCCACGGACGGACGGGCGGACGGACAGACAGACAGACAGACAGATAAATAGATAGATAGATTTAGAATAAGAGAGAGAGAGAGAGAGAGGGGGAGAGGGTGAGGACGGACGGATGGAGTTATACATGAAGCCTACATGTTTTTTACAAACTACATGTGACTGATTAAATATTTCAATCTCGAACACATCGGATTAAAAGATCGTGAACTCTTTAAATATCTTGATATCGAAATTTTTCATTCAGCTTAAGAAAAGGAAAAATTGATCGGCAGAGCGGATTAACCCACTGCCCCTTGAAATAAATTTTCAACAGATGACATTGAAAGACATTTTTGTGAAATATGTATAATCAACATGCATTTAGCTGTGATGCTTGTTAAATCTTTATTTAATGAGAAACTAGTTGCTTTTACCGTAATGTTTTGAAAAGAAATGTGCTTCAAGTCCAAGAAAGTCTTAGTTGGTAGAAATGTGCCAAACTCTTACGTTATACGTTACGACACGATCCCAAGTTTAAACTCGCTTAAGTAAAAATGTGCTTTTGAAAACATTTTTGGGAAAGGAGAATATGCTGTTAACTCTTTACCAAACGACAAAATTTTAGACCAGTCCAAATTGAAAGCATTTGCAGACGACAACATAAATGTGACCCCAAAATTGAAATTTGTTTTTGAAAGGATAAAAAACATTGTGGGAAAAGGAGAAAATTCTGGTTACCAGCATTTTCTCCTTTTCCCACAATGTTTTCAAAGGCCTCTTTCTCAGGGTCGTCAAAACTCGGGATTGTGTGGCAAAGGGTTAACCAGCACCTTCTCCCTTTCCCACCATGTTTTCCTTTCTAGGAATTTTTCATAATTCTAATCACATTTAAAATTCTTCATCAGCAAATAATCTGCATTTCGACGACAAGTCTAACATTTAATTTAACCATTTGGGTGAAAAGGAAAAAGAAATGGTCATACTAATTTAAACAGAAAAAAATTTCGCCAGAAGCGCAAATTTATGACTGTCTTGTGTTGGAATTTCTTACACAATATCAGACAGTGGAGGTCTAAGATCAGACTCGGCGTTCTGTGTAGTCTGATCTTGATTTGTACTGTCCGCAAATGATGTGTGACCATGCAACGGCAATTTCCATGCAAAAAATAAATGACTTACATGAGTCACGCTCTGGCCAAAAGGGGGCTGCAACTCCGTGATGCATTATACCAGGCAAGTCATCTCATAATTATGGATCCATAAAAACCATTTTGTCTAACAACCGACTGTATCATAAGGTAGATTGCTCCTTGCCATACTTGACGAAAATGATTTTATGTATCCATAATTGGGTGATGACTTACTTTGTATAATGCATCACGGATATGCATTAAACCACCTTTTTCTAGAGTGCCGCTCTAATATTTGAGCTGTGCTCTGTAAAAGGGGCTTAATGCATCTGCGAAAAGTATCGACCCAGGTCATATACTGTATGGTGACCGCATATTTACAGCACTCGTCACAACTCGGTCGATTCCGTAACTACGTCATACGAATTTCATGGACGGATCTCCGTGGTTTATCGAATAATATGAACAGGTTCCTTACATGAACAACAGAATGCTGCAAGGTACCTGTATCTACTATATCGCAATGACTATCATCAATCGTCGTAAGAATGGAGGGGTCCTGCGTGGCTCAGTGGTAAAGTGTACGACTCGTAAAACTGGAGGCTCACTGGAAGCATTGGTTTTTTTTTTTTGTAGGAGTGTCCTTGGGCAAGACACTTCAGACCTCTAGTGTAGTACTGGCGAAACCCAGGAAATACATGAATAAGGGAGCTGTCGCCGTGATATGTCTAAAATAATGTTGAAAGCGGCGTTAAACACCATTCAATCAATCAATCGTAAAGAATTGGGCCAATCTTGGGAATCCAGCCAGCGATCCCTGGGTTTCAAGACATGTACGTGTTCGACTGAGCTACCGAGCTCGACTTTAGATCCGCCCTGTAAATGTAGCACAATTTACACAATGTAGAAACATTTTAACAAAGTCGTCTGGTTAACCCCTATCTTGCCAAATAAGTTAGATGAAATTTTCAAGTCGATAGTAAAAAACAGAATAATGCCATTTCAACTTATTTCATGGAGAAAATTATCTCCTTATTGGACAGTGTAGATCCAAGATCAGACTGCACGGTCAGTGTGTCGTGCTTAGTAGCCTGAGAGTTAACGAAAAAAATATAGTTTCGAAGTTTGCAGCGGCGTAAAAACTCTTAGACTCGGTCTTTAAATCATTTAACAAACGATCCCGTGTTTTAAACACCCCGGCGAAGAATGCTTTTGAAAACATCATGGGAAAAGGAGAAAGTGCTAGTAGCCAGCATTTATTCCTTTTCCCACAATGGTTTCTATGCTTCCAAAGAAAATTCCCGATGTTTGAATAGTTCATTGCTTTCAATTAAGACAATTCTAAGATTTTGTTTTCTGTTTAAGGGTTAACCCTTAGGCCGGTAAGTATGACTCAGGGAACTTTAGCGGACAGTGTAGATCAAGATCAGACTGCACAGAACGTCCAGTCTAATTTTGGATCTACGTTGTCTGATAAGGAGACATTTTTCCCCCGAAAAATACCTATGAAATAGCATTTTTTTTTTCTACAATCGGCTTGAAAATTTCGTCTATTTATTTAGCAGCTTAAGTGTTACAAATGCGGATACAGCCCGGTAGCTCGGTAACTGAAGGGTTGGGGGAGGAGGGAGGGACTGTTAATTATTACGGGGGATTTATTCCTCTTTCACGGCTGAACGGTGGTCCCAGGATCGATCCTCACTCAAAAGGTAAGGTTTTTCGTTTTTCGTGTACGGGTGAGATTAGAACAAACATGAATAAGTGAATCTCTCCGTAGTATGACTTTCATGATTTTGAAAGCGGTGTGAAACACCTTTTTAGGAGTTACCTTTACCCTTTCGCTCAATCGGTAATGTACAGGACTTGAAACCAGGTGGTCGTCGTTGTTTCGATTCCCAATTTCGGCCATTTGTTCCGATGATTGATGGCAAGCATTGCGACAGAGAAAAGATAGTGACTTGGAGTAAGAATAATGTGCGAAGTGCTGGTAAAAGAAACGCCAGGAAAGCATGAAGTAGGTGCACTGGCCGCCGCAATGTAAGCGAAATTATGTGATGACTTGCTTGGTACAATGCATTAAGCCCCCTTTTGGCCAGAGCATGGCTAAAACATTTACCCTTCCTGTGCGGCATGTTGATATTGTGATAGTAGTATTGAAATATGCCCACAGCGCGAATCTTTATTTCTAGACTACCGCCAGGGAAAGGTAGCCAGTAAGAAAACTTTATAGTTAATATCGCGGATGGGATTATAAAGTTGAACCGAGTGGAATTGATGTGTATTAATCAAGGCGAAAATTTCTGCAGTAAGTGCTTTTGAAATTACTTTAATTAAATGATAAAACTGATTAATTTCTACTAAACTTTTTTTTTTTTTTTTTCGGATTTGTCTAAATCCAAAAGCATTTGTATACAATGAACTAAATATGGCTCAAATGGTGGTATTTGTCTTTAAAAGGGGTAGAAAACATTGTGGGGAAAGGAGAAAATGCTGATTGCCGGCATTTTCTCACTTTTTCACAATGTTTTTTAAAAGCCCTCTTCCTCAGTGTCGTTAATACTCGGAATTGTATAAAAAAAAAAAGGCTAAAGAAAAATTTCTGTTTGGTAAGGCGCTTTTGAAATTAGTTTTAGTCTGCACAAGCAGACAAAAAATGTAGACTTTTTCCAAACTGAAAGCATTTGCAGACATTTAAAATGTGGCCTTAATTTGTTCTTGACAGGGTAGAAAACATTGTGGGAAAAGGAGAAAATGCTGAAATTCTTCTTTAGCCTTTTTTTATATACAATTTCGAGTATTAACGACACTGAGGAAGAGGGCTATCTTTCTCATGGTCGTTAAAAGTTGCGATTGTGTGGTAAAGGGACGATAAAGTTTGGATCAGTCCGAAAATTGGTTTATCTTTGAAACGAAAGAAAACATTGTGGGAAAAGGGAGAACCAAATGTTCTTTTCCCAAACATTTTCAAAGCCTTTATCCCCAGGGCCGTTAAAACCCGAGACTGTTTGGTAAACGTTTGATGATGGAACTTCATGGATATATTGGATGCCGTGGGTAACAAAACTTGCCTTTTCGGTCAGTGTAGATCAAGATCAGACTGTACAGAACATGCAGTCTGATCTTGGGTTTACCCCTTTCCGACCTTTTTGCGAGAAATTTAGGTCATACTGGGCATGAAATTGCATTATCTTGCCCTTTTTGACTTGTTGTCCATATTTGCAGTCGAAAGGTTAAATCTTTGAGGGTCATGGGCAAAAACAGGGGCTTTTGCAGGCGGAATAGAAAAAGATCGGATCGCAGTCTGATCTTGGAGCTATATCGTATGCTTGTTTAGTTAAGTCTAGGAGATAAAACTCTTTCTGGGCTTTAAAAGTGGATGGTATTTTCCAGCCGGCGAAAGAGGTTGAGTTTATATATTTGAGGAGGTGAGAGTTAGCAAGTGGGATATATTTGATAGTTTGCCAGTAGCGCTAGTTTCCAAACGAAAGATTTTGTTTGTTTTGTGGTGTTTACTATCATCAGTCCTGTGAAAGAATTTGGCCGACCTGTAGAACTGAATCGGAGAACTCGGAGGAATCTATATAACTATGATATATAACGAATAACTATAGCCCTAAACCCGTAGAATATATTTAGTGGAAATTTCCTGACCGTACCGATATATTTTTTTCCCAGGAAATATCTTACTGTAACGGACAGTGTAGGTCCAAGATCAGACTGCACGTTTTGTGCAGTTTAATCTTGATCTACAGTGTTCGCAGAATCGCGCTGAGTCAAGCATAGCAGCCCTAGGGTTCATTCATAATATACTAAAATGTAACCTACACGTTAAACCATCAAGGTTTCAAAAGGGGGATTTCTTTAAATCAGTGATGAAAGCCATACACGTCTGGGCCCAGCTATTCTTTATGAACCATGCTCTGACCAAAGGGGGACTGAATTCCTTTCCGTGATGCATTGTATTAATTTACATAATTATAGATCCATATCGTCAATGAGTCTGACAATTGTCTGGATCTGGAGGTAGAATGGTTCTTTGATATACAGAAACTTTACTAACAGCCAGAAGTTTTGACCAATGTCATCCTGCGCAGATTGCACAGGCTGACCTAGGTCGATACCGTATGCATATGCATTAAGCCCCCTTTTCACAGAGCATGGTTCATATATATAATGTGTGTGTTATTGCAATGTTGTACATTCTGGCTGGTCTTTCGTGCTGACAGCAGATCTATCTGCAATAGGTGTGTCTTGTCTCTTGTAACCACAGAGATACGATATACTATGACCAATCAAATGGCAGGACTCGATATATGATACTTAACTGTACGTTCATGTACTTACCATGTTTCGGTTTACGAGGGCACTTCAAAAAGCTCTCGGCCTCGCTCGGAATACGGTAAAGTGAGGTCATTAACTATGCGTTATTTTTCGGCATAGCTGATTGGGCTGGTTTTTGACTTACTTTTTGGTACTGAAAACAAATGAATAAACAGAAATGTGTCATTTGTAAAGAATGTAGACATTTTTATTTTGAGGGCCCCTGCCTATTTGCTGGCAATTCTACGCCGTCTTTCTTTTTAGTTTGACATAGTCTCCTTGAAATAAAATGCAATTGGCTCATCAATGTTCAAGCTTTGCAATTCCCTCTCGGAAGGTTACGTAACGCTCTTCAACATACTCTGAAACTGTATCACAACATCAATGACGCCATTACAATTCTGAAAATTGCGACCACGAAGGTGGGATTTCAGTTTGGGGAAAAAGGTAGAAATCAGATATTAAAAGATCCGGTAACATTGGAGCATGAAGCAACAGTTCAAAGCCACATCTTTCAGCTTCCATTACTGCAACTTGTCAACTTTTCATGCCTGGACTGGGGCATTGCCCTGCAGCAACAGAATGCCAGATCGAAATCACTACCCTATTTGTACGCGAATTATATTACCTGATTATGTAAATACAACAGATGCAGCAGATTTGGTAGATAATTTTATAACACCTTACAATTACACTGAAAAAATATTTAGCGCAATCTTTTTTTCTTCTATGCAGATTGATTGATTGACTGAAGTGTGTTTTACGCCGTTTTCAATTTCATTCATAACATGGCGACAGATCACATATTCATGGTTCTTCTATGCAGAGCTGAGAACTTCTTGAAGTGCCCCCGTATACACAGTTCTCTGATGAATGATGGGGAATGTGCACTAGTAAATGTCTGTGATAGATACTGTCTACTACGCTTAATTACAGGTTGTTGTTCGTAACTACGTTCCCAAAATATATTTGATGCTTGCATGCTTGCTGACGTACGCACAAAACACCAGGCGAAGGAAAGTAGTTCCTGAGCACCGGTGGCTTTTTCAGTAGGTCGAGATTACTCATGTACCTGTGTTGTAAACTCAAGGGTTTCGACTTCGGGGCCTGTTTTCCCCAACCATTAAAAATATTCCTTATGATGTTCTTCATTGGATCATTAGAAAGTAACACAAATTTTGATTGGATAAACCCAAATGGTTTAGCTAATCAGAAATTGTATTACTTTCTAAATTTAGAATTAGATTATCGATGCAATTTAGAATGGTTTGTTAATACGGTCTCTTCTCGACTACACTTATTTTTTAGATCTGATAAACATTTCTCCCTGCTGTGCATTTCGATAAAATATACTTTGCTACCTATCTAATAGTTACAATATTTTTACTTTCCATTTGATTATAAAACGACCTTATATCTTTTCTACCTCGATACCAAAAGAACAATAATGTTTGCCTTTCTGCAATGAATAAAGAACAATTAAAAAAAGAGTGATATTCAGATTCTACGACTAAAATGTCATGATTTAATAAACATTTCTTTCTATGTTAAAGTGTCTTCCTACTGCTATATTGAGTTTATGGCTAGAACACCTGAATCTCGCGAAAGCCCTGCTTTAAATCGGAGAAATATCCACACGTAGATATTTCTCCGGATTTAACAAGGAAAATATTTGATTTCTTTGAAGGCTGCCAAAAAAATGAAATCCATTTTCTATCTGTCGTAATCTGTGCAACCTTTCAGCCGCCAGGGGCAACATTTGGCATGGAGGTACAAGAATGGCTGTAATTTTATAAAACAAAGACGAAATAAGTCAGAAAATGGCTGAAAACGAGTATAGATGTATCTTTCAGGATTACTGCAGCAATAACGGACTCGGGCATCCCACAATTCAATAGAACTGAGCCATGCTCTGTGAAAAGGGGTCTTACTGCATCTGCGAAAAGTATTGACCCAGGTCAGCCTGCGCAGTCCGCGCAGGCTGACCTGGGCCAAAACACTTTTCACTATTCGTCAATTTTCTGTATGTCCAGGGACCAGTGTACCTCATAATTAAGTCGATTATTAAAATAAAGTGGCTTTTAGGGATCCATCATTATATGATGACTTGCTTGGTATATTACATCACAGAGATGCAATAAGCACGCTCTTGCCAGAACATGGATCAATTGCTTACGTCTCATCCTAGATACCTACTCAACCAGCCTTTGTCTTTGCCCAGCTTGTTTCCTCTGGATGTAGTCATACCAAGCATAACACTTACCTTCTTTGACAAAGGCGACATCTTATTGACTGAAAGCCTTTTTTTTGGAATTGTACTGAGAAGTCGTTCTCTTTACGAACTGAGGTCTAAAATACAAGTCTTTAACCCTTATCCTGCTAAATAACTCAAATAAAACTTTCAAGCCGATAGTAAATACCTCAATAATGTTATTTCAAACTTATCTTTTGGTGAAAAATATTTCCTTATCGGACAGTGTAGGTCCAAGATCAGACAGCACGTCTGATCTTGATCTGCACTGTCCGCAAAAGGTCAGTGAGCAGCTAAAGGGTAATAGCCTGTTACCAGACAATCCCGACTTTTGATGACCTTGGGAAAGAAGACTTTTGAAAACATTTTGAGAATATAAGAAAATACTGTAACCATCATTTTTTTCCATTTTCCCACAATATTTTCTTCTCGATCAGAGATAGCTTCCACAATTTGCGCCACATCTAATTTGTCTAGAATTTTGTCGTGTGGTAAAGGTTTAGACATAAATGATTCTAGCCCTGGCACGACCTCCCATACAAGGATCACGTCGCGTCAGTATTGTCTTTGATACGAGGAAAGTATCAGGTTTATTAACCCTTTACTAAACCACTAAATATTGGAAGAGACTAAATTCAAAGCATTATCATACGACAAATCAAATGTTACTAAAATGGTGATATGGCCTATGAAAGGGGAGAAAACTTTGGCGGGCAAAGGAGAAATGGTGGTTACCAGCATTTTCTCCTTCTCCCCCATTGTTTTGAAATGCCTTCTGTTTCAGGGTCTTTAAAACTCGGGATTGTGTGGTAAAGGATGCAAGTGCATTAGAATGAACTCTTTACAAAAAGACAAAATTTCGGACTTATTCAAATTCAAGGCACTTGGTTTTTACCAGCAAATTCCTGAATTTGAAAGTTACACCATTTTGATTGACTAAACTAAATGGTTTAGTTAATCAGATGTTGTGTTATTTTCAAACTTAGAACATTCTTGAGAATTAGACAAAAACAGTTTTTAAGAATACGTATCCTTACTAAACGGAACGTGCAGCCTGATATTGATCTACATTGTCATATATTCCTGTAACTATCACTCTTAAAGACAGTGAAAGATCAAATAAAAAGTCGAGACCTGTGGCTCATTATGTAACGCACAGGGTTTGAAACCATGCAGCCGCTGATTCGATCCCGAAGCTCGGTCAATTTCTTTTTGATGAAAGTCACTGCGATAGAATTCATTCCTGTCCTACTGTTTGTATCAGAAAGCAACCGGTGACTTAAAAAGACTGTTGTGCCTAGTACTTGTACCGGTAAAAGAAACTGCATGAAAACGTGGATAGGCGCGTTTGTCGCCCGCCTCTATAGAACTGAATTGATGCTGAGAACGGCGTTAAATTGAGAGGTTCGAAATGAATGTATTATGTAGGAAAGACTCGTATTTATCCTTTGGAAAGAAGTTGATCTGTACCGAGATTTAAGTCACAAACCTCTGGTTAACAATGTCCTTGCGCCATCGACCTTGGCAGAGCGCAGATCATTTTATAATGCCGCATTCGCATGCAATAAACCTGTGCTTATTGTAGATAGCATTACTCAAGTATGAGTTGCGTTTCCGCATGTCATGATCATGTTTATTGCAGGTTGTAGATTGCAACATTTCACTTTACAACAAATCTTTAGCATATTTCGCACGTAATTAGTGGTAAAAGACGTCTAAAATTAAGAAGGTTAGGGACAATTTAATACAGTTTAGTACAATTAACCTCCTGCTGCTGCAAAGTTAGTGAAATGAAACTTTCAAGCCGGTAGTAAAACCCAAAATTTTGCTGTTTCAAAGATATTTCTTTGGGAAAGATACCTCCTTATCGGACAGTGTAGATCCAAGATCAGACTGCACATTCTGTGGGGCCTGATCTTAATCTACACTGTCCGCAAAAGGTCGTTGAGTCGCGCTTAGCAGCCTAATGGTTAACAAATCACAATCGCTCGCCAATGTTCGCTCCGTCTTGGTTTCTTAATTGTTAAAATGAATAACTGCCGACCCCTGTATTGCAGTCGTTAGCGTAAATGGCCTGAAACCAGGGGGGTCGCTGGTTCGAATCACAAGCTCGGTAAATTTCTTTCCGAGGATTGATGATGGGCATGGAGACATTTCTTTCTCACATTGTTTGGACGATGTTTACGTTGGAAATAAGCCAGTGGCTTTGGAAGAATATTGTGCGAAGAACTGGTAAACAACAAGCAAGCAAATAAATAGAAAAAAAAAAAAAAAACAAAAACAAAAAAAAAAAACAACATTATATAGAGGGCAACACGAGGCGCTTTCGTCAGGCAGTGTAGATCAAGATTAGACTGTAAAGACAAAAACGCATTGTCTGATATTTTGAGACAAGCCTATCAACATTGGCATACGATTCTACACATATCCGATGAGTCTATCATATCACCGTTCAACATATGGCAAAACTTAGTCAAATTCAACATACACGGTTTATTTACCCGACAGTCCTAGAGGTTTGCAACCCTATCAGCGCACTTTGCGAAAACTTGAGTTTTTGTGGACGGCACAGATCAAGATCAGACTGCACTCCGATCTTGGATCTATACCGCCCGCTCGTTAGTCAATCATTTGAGAGAAAAGAAACTTTTTGAGATTCAGTAAATTGTATTTTCAGGCGTCGAAACTGGTCGATTTTACCTATGAGTTTGATCTATTAGAAGGGGACTAAATACATCTGCAAAATTATCGACCCAGGTCAGCCTGTGCAGTCCGCGCAGGCTGACCTGGGCCGAAACCTTTTGCTATTGGTCAATTTTCTGAATGCCCAAGGACCAGTCATGATTCAGCCGGTTGTTAGACAAAATGATCACGTGACGACTTGCTTGGTATCATGAATCACGAAGATCCATAAGCCCCCTTTTGCCTGGCTTTTCTATTTTTGGCTCTTAAAGAGTTAATGTCAGTCTGATATAGAAGGAAGTAAAGTTTTGAAATTTCAATATCTGGAACTAGTTTTGCTGCCTGAAAATTCCATTCCAGTTATATGAACCTTTAAAGATACATCTATACTCCTTTCAGCCAGTCTTTAACCCATTTCATCTTTATTTTATCGAACTATATTCATTCTTGTATCTTTATGCCAAATGTTGCCCCTGAGAGTTCCAAGATTGTACAGAATACGACGGATAGCAAATGCATTCCATTTTCTGGAGTCCTTCAAAGAAATCACTGTTGTGACGTTCCCGGTTTTAAACTGAATATATCCAATATATGTATTTATCCCTTACACCAGATATATCAGTAATTTATTTAAGTTAAGCTGACTAAATTCTGTACCATGCAACAGTCTATCAAATTTTAAGAGCGTTTTTTCTTTCTGGCTGTAAGGATGTATCTTTGATCCTATACCAAACAATCCCGTGTTTAAACGACCCTGAAAAAAGGAAAATTTTAGAAAACATTGCCAGAAATGGGGAAAATACTTGTTAGTAGTATATATTATACCAGTTTGAGGAAAAAACAGTTTTATACCGTTTTATACCGTCTCATACCGTCTCATAACTAAATGTTCTCTAAAAAAGGTTCCTAAAAAATTAAAAATTAAATTTAAAAAAAAAAAAAAAAAAAAAAAAAAATTTAATTTTTAAAAAATTTCATCATCACGCGTCATTGTTTCAGATACTGAATTACTCAGAGATACCGAGATATTGAGTCAATGAGTTACTGAGTTACTGAGTTACTGAGTCAATGAGATACTGAGATACCAAGATACAGGGATACCGAGTTGCTCAAGACAAACCCTTACATCAGTTAATTGCTTAACCCCCCCCATCAACCAACGCATCACGCAATGGCTAGCCAGTTTATGAGTTAGTGGGAAAAAATCGCTTGCCATGATTAAATAAAAATTGATTTTAAGCTAAAAGATCGCGCAGAGACAGTAGGTAAGATGACAGACTTACAAGATAAACCCACATCGAGTGATACACAAGTTGAAGAGTATCAACCACATGATGAAATAGAAACGTGTTTTCGTAATAAATATAAACAAAATAAAAAATTTAGTAAAGATTTTAATAAAAGACATAGCTATGAAGACAAAACAAGAGAAGAACAAATAAAAAAGGATGAAGAAGAAATTTTATGTGTATATAATAACTTTGCTAAAAATATAAAAAACCGCCTTAAAAATTTTATTAATTTTTATTTTGATGAATGTAGTGATATACTTAGTTGTAGTTTTACTTATGAAATGGAAGTGGAAATGGATAATGGTAAGTTAAAGCATGCCCCACTATGGAAGATTAAGTATGAAAAAATTGATAATATGGAAAATTATATAGATTATATAAAAAATTGCTTCCCAACTAGGCTTAATGGTTATATTGTTGATTTGTTAGATGAAGCTATAGAATCACTTCCGTCTGAATACAATAAAAATTATTTTTATTTTATTAATCAAATAAAAAAAGAAGCTAAAGAAACACTTCCGTCATTAACTTAAAAATAAAAAAAATTTTAAATTTTTTTCTTTAATAACAGTTTTCATTTTTATTTTGGTTGAAATGCACCATCATCAAGATTATTATACAGGAATATCGGGGGACGTATTTATCCAAGGATAAATTCTGTGAACCCCAAACACAGAGAGACTTAAACTTTGATATTCCTGCCTTAGTTAATGTTGAAAAGCGTTAAACTATCTTAAGAATCACCTTTAACTCTGTTTTCTATACCTTAACATAAGAAAAAGTATAGATAAAGTAAGGCGAGTCATGACACTACCATGATATAACCATTTTTACATGCCTCCTCACCGAAAACGAAAGAGGAAGTTATTTAATGCACAACAAAATGGTAGTACATTATAATATTAACAAACATTTTTACCCTGTTTTCTAAAAAATGATTAACTTGTATAATAATTGTATAAAATATTTAATATTGTTTTTTAAACAGCAGCCTTACAACATTGTGATATGGTATTAACTTACGGGTTGTTAGACCGCGCCAGAGGTGTTATTATTAATAATTTTTTACAACAAGGAAGTAAGACTGCTTTATTATCATTAAATAAAAAATTATATTTTATACAATTACCATATTCTGTTCATTTTTTTTAGAAAAAACAAAAGCAAAAAATTATTAATATCATAACATACTACCATCTCCCTAAAAGTCCAGTCTAAAGTGATATTATATGCGTAATACACATTTCAAAATATTGGAAAAAGTTGTGAAATACTATACCACGTGATCTTGGTGTGTGTATCGATAAACCCATTTTAAATATTTAACCCTTTACTGGGTTAAATATTTTTTTACAAGTCCAACTCTATAAGTATCGACACATGCGCGTTTTTTGCGTTGAAGTTGTTGGACCTTGTTATAAAGTTTATAGTGTCACATTGTTTTACTTCTAAAGGCTGAGGAAAAACTATGCAACTACAACCTTCTCTCTCCTTTTTCACTATGGAGTAGTCAGCCTTTTCAACTCCGTTTAAGACTATGTTAATTTTTGCCTCTTCTTTTAGGTTACCGCCAACTGTAACGACCTTTAGAGACCCCCTTATAATTCTGCCCGAGGCTGCCATGCAATAGCCTCCTAATTCATGATGTATTCCCGTGCTTCCATTACCGAAAGAAAACTCATAATTACCATTTTTTAATCCTCCTTGTTGCTCAGCATGAACGCTTATAACGGGTTTAAAGCCTATTTTACCATCCACGTAGGATTTTGTCGCTAAATCTCTCTCTTCTACGGGAGTTGCTGCATTTTTTAGGGAATAACCTTGAAGATTTACGTTAGCTACTGCAGAGAAACTCCCATCTGGATTTTTTATGATAGCCCCACCATTATCAACATAATTTTTATTGGCAGCGGCACCACGGTCAATAGGATTTGGTAATCCGGTAATCGAGTGACCTTTCATGTTTATTTCACCAGCCATTGAAAAAGACCCGTCTTGGTTTTTTGTCAAAGCCTTTTCACCTGCGGTAGCCAGCTCAATAACACTATCTACGTAAAGCTTATTCGCTGCATGGCTATTTTCAATTGGAGAAGCAACAAAATGAATTCGCCGGTTACCCATAGATATTTCTCCTATTGCAGTATAAAAGCTATCAATGGGGTTATACAAAAATGGTGAGGATTGACTATCAACATACCCCTTTGTTGCTACATCATCAGGTTCAGCTGGTGACAGGACATTAATTAACCCATAATTCCTCATATCTATATTTCCTGTAGCAACAAATCTTCCATCATTACGTTTAACAATGACACTTTCTCTACTAACCTTATCCACATAACTTCTTGTAGCAGCATCATGTGGTTCTTCAGGGTCATGTAGATTATGTATTTTTTTAAAACCCATATTGAATGGAGCAGTAGCAATAAAATTTCCATTTTCTTTTAATAGTGGTGATTCATGGCTTCCCCCTGCTGTATTATCAACATAATCCTTTGTCGCAACGTCTTGTGGATTTACTGGATTACTAACCCTCGTTAATGTGTTGCCATTCATATTTATAGAACCGACAACAGTGGTTGTTCCATCTTTACGTAAAAAGTTGTTAGTAATGTAAGCAAGTGAAACACCATCACCGCTTGTTTTAACATCATCCATTTTTCCAAATTTATTAACGGGCATCGTTTTTTAATATTACTAAAAAAGTTTATTTAAAACATCTTGAAATTTACTCACAGTGGCTCGTACACTATTATCATCGCATAACTCTTTAAGAATGAACAAACATAAATGACCGCAAAATACTTCACCCGCATGTTGTAATTGGTCAGTATTGTAGTATATAGGTTGTTTTAAATAATCTATAATTTCATTAGGTGGTTGAATACCATAACTATCAAAATAAATTTTTTTCTTACCATCTTTAAACCATGCAACCCAATGAGTACCAGGACCGCTAGAATCATCAAGGTTTAATATACCACATTCATTTTTTTTATTGTTTTTTGGTAGGGTATCTCTTAAAAATGTTCCTCTAAAATTTTTTAATTTTAATTTTTTTGCAGCATCATTTAGTTCAAAATTACTTAAAGGTTTATTTTTTAAAGTTACATTATCAATTTTTATATCTTTCATTTTTTATATATTTAAATATTTATAATAGCACTGTTGTCAACCCATGAATTAAACTCATCAGAATAACCTTTCCACTTTACAAGAGATTTCTTTTTCCCCTTTTTAATAACCTTTTCTATCCTATACACCTCTTGACTCGTTTTTTGTAGTTCAGGTTCATAAAATGAACCTTTTATTTCTTCACCATTTAAATCCTCAATTTTATATGTTACAGGTGATGTATGTTTTATTTCTGAAACTGTAAATACCTCTTCAGTCCATCTTGTGGTATAACCTTTTTCAAAAGTCTTTTTCTTTTTACTTATCCTTACTTTGTCTCCAACAGAAAACTTTGGTTTGATATCTTTTTTTACTTGATTATAATCAGGATACAGTGTTTTCCAAACTTTATTTTCATTCTTCTTTTTACTTGCTTCAGTTGGTGTCATCTTAATAGAAGAATGCCTCGTGTTGTTATATTCTTTAACAAGATTTGGTAACACGTTAATATAAACATTTGTTGAGTGAGCAGAGAAATACTTCCACATTTTTTCTTTCATTGTTCTAATCCATCTCTCAACAACGCTTGATTTTTCCTCGTTTTCAGTGGAATATAATTCAATCAAATCTTTAACATCTTTGTTATAAAACTCTTTACCTTTATCCACCCACATTTTATCAGGTTTTCTTTCCTTAAAAATACTCTTCAATGCAACAGAAACAGATTTTCCTGTTTTGTCTTTTAAGGGGATCAGCCAACCATATTTTGAAAAAATGTCAATGACAGCAAGAAGATATTTTACACCACGATTAAGTTTAGAAAATGCTTGCATATCTACTAAATCTGCAGCCCATATCCTATCGACACCCCCTACTCTAACTCTTCTTTTCTTAAATTTTCTTTTTACAGGTTTATGTAGTTCTTCTGCTAATGTTATATTTTCTAATTTTTTTTTTTATTTCCCATTCCAAATCTTTTCTTGGTTCCTATTAATGAGGAAACCAATCCTCTTTCCATTTTTTCCTTAATAGTAGGATTATAGATACCCTTTAACTCTTTAAGCATATTAGCATCACACACATCATTGCGTGTTTTAGTATCATCATGTTTAAGATAACATATATCATGATGATATGCTGCTTTATCAACACGATTTACAGGCTTTGACCATTCTTTAGGTGTTAAATCAGGCTTTAATCTTTTATTTAACTTAGTACCAGGACCAGTAAAATTATGCCCAGGTAAATGCATTTCAAAAGGTAAGTTATTAATTGCCTTGTTTAACAATGAACCACCTTCTTTATCCTTTTTAATAAACTGTGTTTTTGTTGTTCCACATTCAACACATTTACCCCTTTTCATATTTCTACCATTTTTACTTACACCATAACTTAAATCATTTGTTTCTGTTTGTTTTTTACACTTAACACAATACATTTTTTATATTAAAATAAAATTTTTAATATAAAATGGATATTGTTAATTTATCATGGAATGAAGCTTTAGCAAAAAGATTTAACCATCCCCTTTTACCAAGAAGTATCAGAGGTTTAATAGTAGGTAAATCAGGATGTGGTAAAACTACACTTTTACTTAACCTTTTGTTAAGACCTGATTGGTTAGATTATGATAACTTAAGCGTTTTTGGTAAAAGTTTGTTTCAACCAGAATATCGCATATTAAAAAAAGCTTTTGAAGAAGAAATACCAAAAGAATATATATTAAGATTATTTTCATTTAAGGATGAAGTACAAAAAAATGATATTTCTCCTTTAGCATTGGTTGAAGAATGGGCCAAAACAATTAAGGAAAAATCTGATATTAAGTGTGAATTTTTTGAAAATGCTTGTGATGTACCCGACCCAAGAGATTTAAACGGGCAAAACAAAAACTTAATGATTTTTGACGATTTACTCTTGGAAAGGCAAAACAAATGTGAAAACTATTATGTTCGTGGAAGACATAGTAACGCTGACTGTTTTTATCTATCACAAAATTATTTTAGATTACCTCGTCAAACTATTAGAGAGAATGCAAATTTTATTTGCTTGTTTAGACAAGACTTAAAAAATCTTAATCATATTTATAGTGATCATGTAGGGGATGATATGACAAAAACCGAGTTTGTTAATTTTTGTAAAAAATGTTGGGAAAAACCTCATGGTTTTGTTGTAATTGACTTAACCAACAACAAAAACAACGGAAAGTATAGAAGTGGTTTTGATAACTTTTATATTCCACAAAATTACAGCAACTATCATTAAATTTTTATAAAAAATATATTTTTTTTTGTTTAAAATATATTTTTAGTAAATATAAAATGGAAGAAGAATTACTAAAACAAATAGTAAAAAACACTGATCATAAAACATCATTTCAAATTATAGTAAGTGACAACAAAACAGAGTTTAGAACAAGATTTACTCCACCACTTCAATTAGAACGAGATAAAAAATATGAAATAGCTTTAGTCAATCTTGAAACATATTATTCATTTCCAAATATTGATAAAAGAAATGGCACTTTTGTTTATTCACCAGACAATGGTAATACATGGGTTAAGTTAAAAATACCTGAAGGTAGCTATGATTTAGTTGATATTAATGATTATATACAATTAGAAATGAGGAAAAGGGGTCATTATGATTTAATTAATGAAGAATATTATTTAAACATATCCGCTAACACTAATACATTAAAATCTGTTCTTAATGTTGAAAATAATTATCAGGTTGATTTTAACCAAAATAGAAGTATTGGTAAAGTATTAGGGTTTAACAAAGCAAAATATCTACAAGGATTTCACGAATCAGAAAAAGTAGTAAATATCTTAAGTATTAATAGCATACTTGTTAATATTGACTTAATTTCAGGTAGTTATGTTAATGGTTCTCAAAGAAACACAATTTATAGCTTTTTTCCAAATGTGGCGCCGGGTTATAAAATAATAGAGTCTCCAGTTAATCTGGTATACCTACCTTTAACATTAGATGAAATACATGATTTAAACGTAACGCTAACTGACCAAGATGGAAACGTATTAAATCTAAGGGGTGAAACATTAACGATTAGATTTCACATAAGAGAATCGCGTTAAATATAAAATGACAAATTACATTACAGTTAAAGTAAATATAACAGAAGGGCAAAAGAAAAAGATACAACATGCTGTTAAATCAAGTTGTCCTGTAAGTATTAGATTAAATCATGATGACCTAACAGGTGAAGATTTAATAGCGGTAACCGAGTCACAACTAAACAAATTAAATAAAGCATTAGAGGGAGGTAAAGGGGTAACCATTAGAATGACTATTAAACAACTTAAGCACAACATGAAAGTAGAAGGTGGATTTTTACCTTTGATAGCAGGGTTAGCTTCATCAGTTCTACCTACATTAGCAAGAACCGTTTTACCTGCTATAGGAGTTGGCGCTCTATCTGGTTTAGCATCAACAGGAGTTCAAAAAGCAATGGGTAACGGGCTTTACCTTAAGAAAGGGGGTTGCGTATGTCAAGTAGAAACTGATGGAGAAGGGCTATATCTTAAACCATACAAAGGTAAAGGGTTAAAAAATAAAGGTGAAGGATTGTATTTAAAACAAGGTGGGAAAATTTATGATGGAAAAGGTCTTATTTTAGGACCAAATAGCCCATTTGCTAATATTCCTATATTAGGAGCAATATTATAAATTAAAAAAATGAATGTACATAAATTTGGAAATGGAAAACATAGTTCAACCAAAAACTATTTTTTGGAAACCTGTTGAAGGTAAGTATCCAGCTAAAAAAGTTAATCCTGTTTCATGGGATATTTTTACTCAACAACCGTTAGTATTAGAAGGAGGCAAATCTATAACGATGGCCCTAGGTATGGGTTTTAATATGAGTAAAGGTTTTGTTTTAGTTTCTCTATCTTATAATCTAAAACTTAATCAAATATCTATAACAAATGAAGTTACGTTAGAAGAAGTGGATGACATGGTTACAACAATTACAAACAACTCTAGTAAAATAAAAAAAATAGAGGAAAACACCTTTTTGTGTCGTCTTTACTATTCAATTTAAAAAATAGTTATAATATAATAAAATGGAGCTAAAAGAAAAGATTTATCCAGACTTACCAGAAGCACGAAATATACCAAATGCGCCAACATTAGAACCAATAATATCAGCAGGAGACAATGGTCAATCATTCAGACTTAAAAAGATATCAGAGATTCAGGATTTTCTTGAAAATGAAGTAAGAGTTAGAGAACAGTTAAGTAAAAAGTATTTAAAGATTAGTAAGACTGTGGATAATGTGGAAGCAGCCTTAACAGTTGGAGCACTAGGAGCTGGAGCTGGGGGAATCGCTTTACTATCAACTGTGGTAGCGATACCTGCAACGATAGTCCTAGAAGGATGTGCTTTAGTTGTTGGGTTAGCAGCATTAGTAGGTAAGTTTATGGTAAGAAGAACCAGAACAAAATCAGAAAAACATCTTCAGATTAAAATGTTGGCTGATTCAAAGTTAAATACACTACTTACACATATATCAAAAGCAATATCAGACAATAAAATAGAACATGAAGAATTTAGTTTAATTATGGAAGAATTGGAAAAATACAAACAAATGAAGGAAGAAATTAGAAGTAAAACAAAGAAAAAAAGCAAGCTAGAGGATCAAGAGAGTTTAATAGAGAAGGGACGAATAGAAGCACGGGAGGAATTCAGGAGACTTGTAGAAAGGCACAATGGAAGCCATTCAAATTAAAAATAAAACCACCTAAATTTAAATGTTCTTGTGCATGTGAGATAGGTAATAGTGATTAAATTAAAATAAGATTTTTTTACTTAAAAATGCCTTTTATAAATGTTGATTATAAAACAAGAGATAAGATGGTAAAAGATTATCTTGTAAGAAAAAAACAGGTTCGTGATAGGTTACTTGCAGAAAGAGTAGGTGATATTGAATTGCAACAAGACTTAACTAAGTTTTTTAAACCCTTAACTAAAGCACAAAAGGAGATACAAGAAGAAGCAACTAAAAATATTGGTGCGTACCAACTAGAAGCAGCTAGAAGAATCACTCAGGGATTGACACCTATTAGGGAGGGGATTGAACAATTGCCTGAACGGTTACCTCAACAACAATTAATTACTGAAAAGGAAGAGGAAGAGGAAGCAGTTGGATATTCATTTTTAGATGAAAAATATAGAGATTTAAAAGAAGAATATGAAGAAAATATTGATAAAACATTTAGCATTAAAAAGAAAGGTATTAATTATAAAATAGGTGATAAAATATTTGATTATGATGGTGAAAAAATTTGGGTTGGTGCGGAAAGTTATCCAGCAACGGATGGATTATGGGAACTTATTATAGCAAAAAATCCAAGTAAAGAATATATTACTAATGACGATATTAAAAATTATGAAGAAATAATAATAAATTCCAATGTTATTTTTCATGAAAATAACCCCAGTCGCCATCCTAAAAGCAGTGGTGGAGTAAAATACAATACTTTTATTAAACCTATTTATGAAAAAATCAAATCAGGAAAAGGAATTACCATTATCCCATCTGACCCCAACGCACTATTAGAAAGGTTTGACCTTTTAATGTCTAGTAAAGATGCGGGTCATACAGGTGTAAAAAATGAGTTGGTAAGTATTTGTGATGAATTAAAAAGGCAAAAAGTATTAAATGCAAAGAGCTATAAAAAGTTAATGTCTAAATTATAAAATGATTACATCACAAAAGAGAGGAGTTAAAAGAACTTATGCTTATGGTGGAGCAGGTATATTTGATACCTTAGCTAATTTTTTAAGTAGGCTATTTACAAGTGGTGCGGTTAAGCAAATTGCAAGTTCTGCAGTTGATGTTGGTAAAAGTGTGGCTAAAGAAGGAGCAAAGAAAGCTTTAGAGGCAGGTAAGGCAGCTGCAGTTGATGCTGGAACAAGATTAGTTAAAAAGGCTTTAACACCTAAATCTAAAAAGATTATTGAAAAATATAGTCAAGTTCCAACCATACCAACAATACAACCTGTTGAACAAAATGTAAGTTCATTGATTGATGGTGGTGCCGTTAATATACAAACAATGGTTAAGAAGTTAAACAAAAAAAGAGGTAAAGGGATAAAAACAATTTAATTTTTTAATTTAGCTTAAGTAATTATTACATTAAATAAAAAAGAATGCCAAATCTAAAATTTAATTTAACACATTATGAAGAATACAGTACAAAAAAGGTTAGGATCCTTTATGCAAATTTTAAACTTGATGAAGATTGTGAAGTATTAGATTGCAGTGATACAAATTATGATTATAATAAGGTTTATTTAAAATTGTCACCTGAAAAAGCTGATATCATTAAGGAATTTGAAGAAGATGTAAATCAATATCTAAAAAAAAATAATATACCTAAGGTAACCATTCTTTATGGAAATAGAATTTATCTAAAAATGAAAAAAAACCTTACAGTAGAAAAAATTAAAAATATTAAACTAAAGGGTGTGTATGTAAATAATGAAAACAAGTCATTCCCTCAACTATGGGCAAATTAGTATAACAATTATAATTTGACTTAAAAAATTATGATTGTATATAAAAAAATGGACATTTTAAATGTTAAAGCACCAATTCTAAAAGATGATAGTATTGATGAATACGAATACTTTGAGTATGAACCTACCATAGGAACTAATTTGAACAACTCAGGGGGTAATATTAGGATTGATATAGGAAACAAGGATGTTTTTCTACATCCCTCTGAATCATACTTAAGTTTTGAAGGTCATTTGTTAAGAGATAATAATGGGCGTTATGATAATGATATTAATAATGCAAATGATAATTTGGTAACGCTAACAAATAATGCAATGATGTATTTGTTTAAAAGTATCAGATATCAACTTGAAGAGCAGGATATTGAGTATATAAATTACCCTGGTTATGTTAGCACAATGTTGGGGTTGTTAAAATATCCTGATGATTTTTCTAAATCACAAGGTTTAAACCAACTATGGTATAAAGATACCGGACTTAGAGCAAATCGTGATACTAATAGTGGATTTAAAGTAAGAAGAGATTGGATTTTTAGTTCAGATCCGGTTGGTTCATTTAACTTTTGCATTCCGTTAAAACACATATTTGGCTTTTGTGAAGATTACAACAAAGTGGTATATGGTATGAAGCATAGTTTAACCTTAACAAGAACAGGTGATGATAACGCAATTTTTAAAGCTGCTTCAGACCTAGATGGCGCAGGAAATCCAACTAATAATTTTAGAGGAAAAGTTGTTTTAAGTAAAATAACTTGGTTTATGCCACACGTAACACCTGAACTTGGTAATAGATCAGAACTTTTAAAATTTATTGAAAAGAAAGAAAGATTTCCTGTTGGGTATAGGATGATACAATCAGATACAATAGCGGTACCAAACAATACTAACTTTGCTTGGAGACTAGCAACTAAATCATCACCTGAGGTACCACGTTTTATCATTGTTGGTTTTCAATCAAATAAGCGTGATAATCAGGAAGCAAACCCGGCTATATTTGACCACTTAAATGTAAGAAATATTAAAGCTGTGTTATCCACAAAACAATATCCACATAATGAACATCAAATAAATTTTGATACTAACCTAATTGGAAGAATATATGAGGAAGCTGCTTCATTTAGAAAAAAGTTTTACAACATGGATGAACTAGTTTCAAATCCAAATATTAATCCTGATGATTATAAAAAACTTTTTCCCTTGTTTGTATTTGATGTATCAAAGCAAAGTGAAAGAATTAAGTATTCTGTAACTGATATTCATATTAGAGCTAGCTTTACAGCTAATCCAGGAGCAAATGTTGAAGCATATGCTGTTTTACTTAGTGATAGGTTAATTAACTTTCAGAGTGATGGAAATAAAATGGCAGTAGTATATTAAGTAATTTTTTGTTTAAATATAAAAATATGCTAAAGATTGCTGATTTTAAAAAGATATTAACAGATAACAATATTAAGTGGTATTCCTATTGGAACAAGAAAAAGTTTATTGATGTTTTAAAAGAGCATGGTTTGTATCCTGAAGATGAAGAAAAAAAAATTTAAAAAAAAATTCCTAATTATGATAGATTAAAGGATATTGCTAAAAATCCAAAGAGGGTTACCTTAAAGGATGTTGAAACTGAAGAGGTGGTCGAATTTCCATCAATTTACAAGGCAAGTAAGTTTATTAACCGATGCCCTCAAACGATTGAAAACTGGAATGGTAGAGTATGGAATGGTAAATATAGAATTGACATTCAATAATTTTATTATTTATGAAAAAATAATAAAATTTGACTTAAGAAAATTTTATTTATTTTAAAAATTATAGCGATGAATTCTTTTTCACGAAGATTTATCAATAGACTGGCAGATGCTAGTCAGTCAATTGCATCTAATTTATATAGTGGTGCTCAAAGGGTTGCCTCGGCAGTAATTCCTCAGAGTGTTAGAAGAAGAGTGTCTAATTTTACTAATTGGATGACTGGTAATGTTCCAGAAGAGCAAATTCCGCAAGTTATAAACGAGGTTTTAGAAAATGTAGAAGAGGACTTGCCGAGAAGAGAGATGCCAAACACCGTATTAAGACAAGAAGCGTCTGCATTAAGAGAATTTGCAACACAGTATGTTATAAATGGAGTAGGGGGATGGGGAGCAAATGATTTTTTAGAAGTATGTAGAGAAAGCATAACTAATTTTTTAAGAAACAATAGAAATACAAAGGTAAAGCTAGAACTAGTATGTTTATTTTTAAGGGAAAAAAATGATGGTGATATTGAATATAAAGAAGTTAAACTTTCTTCAAGTCACGAAATTATATTAAGGGAACGTGATGTAAATGACGCTTATGATGACATGGTAGAACGAGTTATGTTTAATTTCGAAACTTTTTTAATACAAGGAACTGGTTGGGTATTTGAGAGGGTTATAAGCTTAACATTACATGTTGTAGAAAATAGACAATTATGGGAGGGGCTTGCAGGTTCATGGATGCCTTTACCAGCAGGATTAAAAAGAGCAAATAACAGAAATGGGCTTGTTAATATTAAAAACGAAGAAGATCATAACTGTTTTTTATACTGTTGTATGAGGGTGGTTTATCCGAGAAAAGAACATCCAGAAAGACTAGATAAAAAATTAAAAGAACAAATCAAAGAATTAAATATGAAAGGAATCGGATGCCCCGTTAAATTGTGTGATATTAATAAATTTGAAAATCAAAATCCGGATTTTTCTATCGTTGTTATAGGTTATGATGAAAAAGATGGGTTATATCCTCTTAGAAGGCAAAGAAAAGAAACTTTTGGTAGAAAACATTTAGTGATTCTTTTGTTAATAAAAGATGAAGATGAAAATAGTCATTATGTTTGGGTAAAAAATCCAAGTGCACTATTAGCATCAAAAATATCCAAAGATGGGCATCAGATTTCTTTTTGTTGGAGTTGTTTAGGACATTTTACGAGTGAAAGAGTTTTAGAAGATCATAGAGTGTTTTGCTATGAAGAAGATGCTGTAAGAATTAAAATGCCATCAAAAAACCGGTGTACCGTAATGTTTAAAAACTGGGTTAAAACACAATGGCATCCTTTTGTTGTTTATGGTGATTTTGAAACGATGCAAATACCAATACAACATGCAAAACCAGACCCAAGTAAAAGTACAACAACAAAAACTCATATGCATGTCCCAACAGGTTATGCTTTCTTTTTAAAAAGTTTTAATGAAAATGTTCTTAAGTCTAGATTGTTGCTATATCGAGGACTAGATGCTGAGAAAAAGTTTGTGGAAGAAATAGAAAGTCTGACCAAAGAGATTTTTAAATTGTCAAAAAAAGATATGATACTTACCGCAGAGGATGCAAAAGATTTTAATAAGGCAGATACTTGTTATCTTTGTAATAAGAAGTTTGGGGAGGAAGAAGAAAGTGATGAAGAAGAGGAAAGCGATGAAGAAGATGGAGTGGAAGAAGAGGAAGAAAAAGAAAATAAAAAGAAAAAAGATGAAGATAGATGGAAAAAAGTAAGAGACCACTGTCATTTTAGTGGTAGATATAGAGGAGCAACACATAATAAATGTAATCTTAAATTTCGTAAACCAAACTTTCTCCCTGTTTTCTTTCATAATTTGTCTGGATATGATACACATTTGTTTGTTAAAAATCTTGGTGTTAGTGAAGGGGAAATTAATGTAATTCCAAATAATGAAGAAAAATATATAAGCTTTACAAAAAAGACTTTAGTAGGTCAGTGGGAAAATAAAAATAAAACAATAGATATTTATAAGGATATTAGGTTTTTAGATAGTTTTAAATTTATGGGTAGCGGTTTAGCAAAACTAGCAGAAAATTTAAAAGATTATCAATTCAAAAACTTAAAAAGTGAATTTCCAAAAGAAGAAGAGTTTAAACTTCTTCGTAGAAAGGGCGTTTATCCATATGAATATATTGATTCATTAGAAAGACTTAATGAAACACAATTACCACCTATAGAAGCATTTTATTCAAAACTTGCTGGGGAAGGAATTACAGAAGAAGATTATAAGCATGCAAAAAAGGTATGGAAAACATTTAAAATTAAAACTCTTGGTGAATATCATGATTTATATTTAAAAACAGATGTTCTTCTTTTGGCTGATGTGTTTGAAAGTTTTAGAGAAGTTTGTTTTAACGTTTATAAATTAGACCCTGCTTGGTATTTTACTGCACCTGGTTTAGCTTGGGATGCTGCATTAAAGTTAACTGGTGTTAAGTTAAAACTGATTAGAGATGAAAATAAAATCCAATTTATTGAAAGGGGGATCCGAGGTGGAATTTCAATGATTGTTAAAAGGTATATAAAAGCTAATAATAAATATTTAGGTAAAAAGTACAATTCGAATATGCCTTCAGTATTTTGTAAATATTTAGATGCGAATAACTTGTATGGTTGGGCAATGAGTCAGAAGCTTCCAATTGGCGGATTTAAATGGATGACGGAAAAGGAATTAAACAACTGGAAACGTCATTCTTGTTTTTTGGAAGTTGATTTAGATGTTCCTAAAGAACTGCATGATTATTTTAATGAGCTTCCTCTTGCTGCGGAGAGAAAAAAAGTAAATAAAGTTGAAAAGCTGGTACCAAATTTACATGATAAAAAGAAATATATTATACATTATAAAAGTTTAAAACAGTGTTTAAGTCTTGGTTTAAAATTGAAAAAGATACATAGAGGGATTAAGTTTAAGGAGAGCGATTGGTTAAAACAATACATAGATTTAAACACACAGCTAAGAACAAAAGCAAAAAATGATTTTGAAAAGGATTTTTATAAGTTAATGAATAATTCAGTATTTGGCAAAACTATGGAAAATATAAGAAAAAGGGTAAATGTTAGGCTTGTCAGAAGTAGGAAAACAGCAAGGAAATTTGTAAACAAACCAAACTTTAAGCATTTAGAAATATTTAATGAAAATTTGATAAGCGTTCATATGGGAAAAACACAAATAATATTTAACAAGCCTATTTATTTAGGGTTTTCTATTCTTGAGTTAAGTAAAACTTTGATGTATGATTTTCACTATAACTATATTAAAGCGAAATATGGAGATAGAGCAACTTTAGGACTTACTGATACGGATAGTTTATTATATGAAATTAAAACAGAAGATTTTTATAAAGATATTTCAGATGATGTTAAAGAAAAGTTTGATACAAGTGACTATCCAAAAGAGGGGCATCCTTCAGGTATTCCAGTTGGTGTAAATAAAAAGGTGATTGGTATGTTTAAGGATGAAACAAATGGAAAGGAAATAGAAGAAACTATTGGATTAAAACCAAAAATGTACAGTATTAAAATGGATGATGGGGTGGAAAATAGAAAATGTAAGGGGATTAAGAAAAATATAATTAAGAAAACTATAACGCATCAGGATTATCTGAATTGTTTAGAAAAAAATAATATTCAACATAGAACTATGGCAAATATAAGAAGTTATAAGCATCAAATTTATACGGAAGAAATTAATAAAATAGCATTAAGTGCAAATGATGATAAAAGGTTTATTTTACCTGATAGAATTCATACACTTGCCTGGGGGCATCATAGGATAGAGGAGTACAAAAAATAAATTTTTATTTGTGATAAAACAAATAAAAATTATAAATTTTTAATTTTACCACATGTTATACATTCTTTGGCACTGTTTTTATAATTAGAGCCTGTTAGATAATTTATTATTTTATAAAATAAACCTTCTTTGTGTATAATTTTAAATACGCCATAGCAATCATTTTCATGATGAAGATTGTTGTAACATTCTTTAAAAAGACCGTATTTTTTATTTTCAAAAATTGTATATTCTCTCCAATTTGTTAATTCCTGCATTTTCTTACATAGCTCACTTCTTTTTTCATTATAATTTGATATTAAGTTATTAATGATGACTACTTCTTCATTTATCTTTTCAATTGTCTCTAAATCTTCTTTTGTTAAAGTATCTCTATATTTTTCTTTTGTGTTAAGTAAAAGAACATGATTCTTTAATTTTTGTAAAAGTTTAATATAAGTTTCTTTTCCATATTGTATCTTTTTCTCTGTATTATAGTTTATTCCGTTTTTTAATTTTTCATATTTTTCTTTTAAAGTAATAGCTTTTTCTAAATTATAATATAAATTAAAATCATCTATACTACATTCTATGTGTGTTAATGAATATGGTATAAAATTTCTTGGATAAAATGAAACTGGATATTTTATTGGAGGTAGATACCTTTTAATTTTATCTTCCATTATTATTTTTTTATTAAATAAAAATTTTTGCTTAATTCATTTTTATAGAAACTTAAAGTTTATACTAAGTTCTTCAATATCGTTAAGACAGCTTTCTAGGTATTGATGTTCGTTTGGGCAATCTATAAATCTTTGTTTAAAGAGAGATAGCAAATCAGTTAACTCTCTAACATAGAAACAATGCCTAACATGCATGCCATTACCACCGGCATAGAATATTATCTTTAGAACATCTTCTTTAGGTTGTTCATAAAGCATTTTACTGCAGTAGTAGTATATATCACTAAACCATCTTGGGTTTTTATAGGGCATTAGACCGGTTCCATTTGTGTAGATAATTTTGTTGGTGTTTATAGGATAAATATTTGTTTTATCCCTAAGTAGATCGTTTAGCTTTTGTTTGAAATCAGGCTCTAGTTCTAGCATTTTTAAATAAAATAATTTTTTGTTATGGATTATGTATCATTTTAAGATGATATATAACCATGGATTATCATTTAACTCCTATTTTAACATGTTTTATAATTTTCATCTCGATTTTGTAACCAGTCAGTAAAACCTGCTTTTATATCTTCAATAAAAGATACTATAGCAAAATCTTGATTAAAATCTTCTTTTTCACTCTCTTTAACATGATCTATAAAATCTTTTGTGCAACCTTTGGTATACTCATCAAAGTAATACATTATGTCTTCTTTAACATCTTCCACGTTGTATAGGAGTTTAGACTCTAATTCTTCATAATATTCTACTTCTAGATCATCTAAATTAAGATACTCAACATTATTAAAATTTGTTTTAGGACAAAACAATCGAATATAGACACGCTCATCCTCATAGTCTATCCATAACTCTGCCCTGTCAAAATCATATTCTTCATATTTAGATTTGTTTACTTCTCCCCAGTTTTTAGTATGTTCGGGGTATCCTTTGAATTTTTTTGCTGTTTTTAATGCTTCTTCTAGTATCCATTTTTCTTTCTCTGTGTGATCTCTTTCATATCTTTCTTTATCGTTGAAATTTTCCCATTCTCCTACAAAATTTATATCTCTAACATTTCCGCCGCCATCAATAATAGTAAAAGCGTCGGTTTCTGGGTTATAGTTTTTATAACGGAAAGCCATCTCTCTTCTATGTCCAAAATCATCATCATCTTCTGCTTCTGGGTTATAGTTTTTATAACGGAGAGCTAAATGTGCTTTAAATGCCGCATCATCATCAACATATTGTGTTTGTTCACTATCTATGTTATTCATTTTGTAAGTCTTATTATCTTACCTACTGTCTCTGTGCGATCTTTTACCTTAAATTCATTTTTTTATTTCTATCAAAGGAATAAAAAATTTAAAATTTTTTTTATTTTTAAGTTAATGACGGAAGTGTTTCTTTAGCTTCTTTTTTTATTTGATTAATAAAATAAAAATAATTTTTATTGTATTCAGACGGAAGTGATTCTATAGCTTCATCTAACAAATCAACAATATAACCATTAAGCCTAGTTGGGAAGCAATTTTTTATATAATCTATATAATTTTCCATATTATCAATTTTTTCATACTTAATCTTCCATAGTGGGGCATCCTTTAACTTACCATTATCCATTTCCACTTCCATTTCATAAGTAAAACTACAACTAAGTATATCACTACATTCATCAAAATAAAAATTAATAAAATTTTTAAGGCGGTTTTTTATATTTTTAGCAAAGTTATTATATACACATAAAATTTCTTCTTCATCCTTTTTTATTTGTTCTTCTCTTGTTTTGTCTTCATAGCTATGTCTTTTATTAAAATCTTTACTAAATTTTTTATTTTGTTTATATTTATTACGAAAACACGTTTCTATTTCATCATGTGGTTGATACTCTTCAACTTGTGTATCACTCGATGTGGGTTTATCTTGTAAGTCTGTCATCTTACCTACTGTCTCTGCGCGATCTTTTAGCTTAAAATCAATTTTTATTTAATCATGGCAAGCGATTTTTTCCCACTAACTCATAAACTGGCTAGCCATTGCGTGATGCGTTGGTTGATGGGGGGGGTTAAGCAATTAACTGATGTAAGGGTTTGTCTTGAGCAACTCGGTATCCCTGTATCTTGGTATCTCAGTATCTCATTGACTCAGTAACTCAGTAACTCAGTAACTCAGTAACTCATTGACTCAATATCTCGGTATCTCTGAGTAATTCAGTATCTGAAACAATGACGCGTGATGATGAAATTTTTTAAAAATTAAATTTTTTTTTTTTTTTTTTTTTTTTTTTTTTTTTTTTTTTTTTTTTTTTTTTTAAATTTAATTTTTAATTTTTTAGGAACCTTTTTTAGAGAACATTTAGTTATGAGACGGTATGAGACGGTATGAGACGGTATAAAACGGTATAAAACTGTTTTTTCCTCAAACTGGTATAATATATACTACTCTTGTTACCACTTTCTTCTTTTCCTCAAAAGTTTTCTCTCCTGCCAGAGACAAATCGAATTATTAGAGACAAATTTACTTTATCGTCTGCGATTGATCTCAGCCTAGAGTAACCTAAAATTTTTGTCGTGTGGTAAAATGTGAAATTTAGGCTCGTTTAAGTCGAAAACATTTTGCAGACGGCACACGAAAACACGGCTCAAGCAATAGGAATCTTTGAGAGGTAGGAAAGATTGTAGACAAAGGAGAAAATGCGGGTTATTAGTTTGTTCTTCATTTGTTCTTCAATTTCCCCGACAATCTTCTCAAAACTGTCTTCCTCGTGGTTGTTAAAATGAGAATTTAAGCGCATTTTAAAGAAGTACAACGGGAGTTTGGCCGAATCTTTGAATTGCGATGTTCCAGTATTTTTTCAAAAAACATTTTTTATGTTTTAAGTTTAAATAAAATCCTCTTGAAATAGCAATGTTTTCAGAGTTGTATGAAATGTACTAGAAATACGTAGCCTCACAATTATAAGAGGCTTTGATATAGGATGGACAACGAGTGCCGATGCATACATGAAATATATTTCTCGTATACGGCATGACGTTTTCTATCCTACTTTTAGACTACGCGTGTATAGCGATTTCAATAATCAGCAAATTAGTTCCGAAATTATATAACGAAGATACAAGACTCGTGTTCGTAATCTATAAGCATAATTATATACGATAGTTGTATATGAGCCATGGTCTGTGATAAGGGGACTTAATGCATCTCCGTGATGCACGTTACCAAGCAAGCCATCACATAATTATGAATCCATAATAGCCACTTTTTTTAACAACCAACTGAATCATGAGGTTGAATGGTCCTTTGATACGTAGAAAATTGACCAGTAGCGAAAGTTTTAGGACCAGGTCGGCCTGCGCGGAGTGTGCAGGCTGACCTGAATCGATATTTTTCGCAGGTGCATTAAGCCCCCTTTTCATAGAGCATATATATACATATGCGGCTGTATACGGGAAATATACATGAGCTTCAACGAATGTACATTTCTTGTATACAACGGTACTTGTTTTCTATCCGACTTAGACCTCACAAATTGTATAAAGATAAAAATAAAGATAAAAGTGTCTGTAAATATATGTGCGCGCTACTTTTAGTACACATTTAGCAACTTTACAGTGTTTTTTTCTTTTACAAATAAGCTAAGCGAATACACTGTAAGAATATTTCAAATCTTGCTATAACATTTACATATCATGATATCCACAAATGAAGACACTCAGTGGTACGAAAGTGCAACTGTTCAGTCAGAAAGGCGGTGACATAACTGTAAGGTCTTTTTTTTTTTGTCGTCCCAGTTACAAAACTTCTGTCGTAAAAGATTGACACAGTACACTACTACCTTTTACTTCACAAAAAATGCTGATATAGCGTAAAAAAACCGAACAAACATACAAAACTGGTTTAATATTATTTTGTACTATTTCAGGATCAAGTTTACCCGTCTAGTTCAGACCTGAAGTCATGTCGACAAGACTGACATGCACAATTTACGTTTCTCTGGGATTTCTTGTAGCAGCAGTCGGTTTTCACATCACTGGGTTCCTTACTAATATTTGGTTTACAGGAACGTCGGATAACCAAAGTAAGTTTTGTTTGGCAATTGTAACTGAGTCATGCTCCGGCAAAAGGGGCTAATTCATCTCCAAGATGCATTTTAACTTGAGCAAGTCATCACATAATCATAGATCTATAAAATCCATGTTGTCTAACAACCGACTGAATCACGAGGTAGAATGGTCATCGGAAATGCAGAAAATCGACCAGTAACAAACGGTTTCGGCCCATGTCAGCCTGTGCTGACTGCAGGCTTGCTTGTTCGAAACTTTTTGCACATGCATTTATCCCCCTTTTTACAGAGCATGGCTCATCTGTACTTTTCCTATCAACCGACCATAAAAAATTCTTGGGCTTAACGGGAAAAATCGAATCGCTGGGCTTCTTAAACGGTCTCTGTTATAGTCTTTTAGCTCTATACCAAATGACAGAATTTTAAACTCGTCCATTTTGAAAGTAGACGACAAAACAGATATGGCCCAAAGGTGCAGTGATGCTGGGTACCAGCATTGCCTCGAAACCGAAGTGGCGGGTAAAATCAATATTGGGAACCAGTAATTTCTCGTGGATCACTCTCTCACCTGACAGCGAACTGTGTGGACGTCCACCAAGTCAGAAGCGTACAGAGAAATACGGAAATACAGACAGCTACTTACAACGTGAACTGCAAGTATTACTACCACATAAAGGACAGGTATCAGCCCCAAAATACCCAGCACACTTTATTGGCGACGAGGATAAAAACAAGAAAATTTTCAATTGTTTTCGGTGTTTTTGGTTGTTGGTACCACAGGGACTCGATCCAGTCTTTCTTTTTTTTTTTTTATCTTATAAGTAAATATAGACAAGGGGTCGAACATGACCGAAGGGCAGATATTGGTCGAAAAAGAGCTGAGGCCATTGTCTACCATAGAGAATTGTATGGTCCTGTGACGAAAATGGCTTTCTCCATGATGTTGATGGGGCAGTAGATGAAGAAACCTGGGATCAATTAGATTTCAGTGTTCCCTCAAAAACACAGTTAAAGAGAGAAAGGGCGGATAAAAGTTTGCCACTTCCTCCTTTAACTTCGCTAGAGGCAGAGGCGGCTGAGCTTGAATCTCAGGTTAGCGAGAATGAGGATCAGCTCCGCAGGCTCCTGTCACGCAGTGAGCCAAAGCCATCAAAGAAGGCTCAGGGTTTTAAGCAGCTATTTTCGGAATTACCCAAAGTTCCGAAAAGTGCTGCCACCCCACAAACCCCACCCCATCACACTAGACCTACTGTGCAAAAAACAGAAATGCCCCAAAAACATTCTGCAAAAGAAGAGCAGTTCCCACAGTTGGTTTCTCCACCCAAAACAACACTTCATTTGCTTCCGCCCCAATCACCTTTGACCCCACATAGGCAAAGTCCATTAAAGAGGCAAATGGATATGGTCACACTGCAAGTACTTCAAGAACAAACTTCAAAACAAATTCAAGACTTGCAGAAACTTATTAGGACGCAATTGGAGCTGCAACAGTCGCTGGTACAGCAACCGGCTACTTTTGACTTGTCTTCTAGACAACCGGCTTCTGTTGATGTGTCTTCTAGACAATCACCAGTCCGCACTGCTGCACCACGTGTCCCTCCAGGATTCAAACCCCTCACACAGGAGTTTGAGAATCTGGAGGAACAAGTACCAAAAACAAGCCTAATAAAAGACCAGAGGAATTGGCTCAACTGCCTAGTCCGAGACTCACCAGCACATGCAAAAAGTCTGGGAAATTGAGGATTCGCAGAAGACAGACTGGATTCTATCCGGACGAGTCTTCCTCAAATTGAAGTTCGGGTTCTCCTAACCCTATCAATGCTTTCGGATGGCAGGCGTCATCTAGACCCGCTGACCTGGAAAGAGGAAATCCAGCATTGCTGCCAAAAAATTTACATTTCAATGGCAAAACGAGCTGGTTCTCTTTCAGGAAAATGTTTGAAAGCTATAGGTCGGTTTTTAACTGGGGAGACCAAGAATGCAAAGACTATTTGACTTGGGGTCTAGAAGGCCTGATTCAGGCTTCAACAGTTAGCAGTACAAGATCTTTCTGGGGTCCTGCGTGGCTCAGTGGTAACGTGTAGAACTCGTAACCTGGAGGCCCCGGGTTCGAGCCTCACTGGATCCACTGGGTTTTTCGTGGGAGTGTCATTGGGCAAGACACTTCAGAGCCCTAGCCTAGTACTGGTGACTGTAAAGATCTTGTACTGTTAACGAGTTGAAGCCTGAATCAGGTCTTCTAGACCATTCAGGGCAGTATCCAGGCAAAAAGAGCAGTCTGGGCTCAGGTCTTCTAGACCAGCCAATGAACGATGCTCACTGTAAAGACAGCCGTCTTCTAGACGCTGTCATATTTACAGGAAATGACCGTCTTCTAGACGTCATTGGTTTTGGAGACATTGACGGGTTAGGTAGTAGAGAAGCGCACTTTGACATAACATTCCGTAAGGAAAGAAGTGTGAGCCATATCGGGTGTTGCACCGTCTCCCTGGCGGGTACGGCTGTCAGCACAACCACAAGAACGTGCTGGGGCTATTCTCTCAGTGAACTTCGGGACTCGCAACACAAAGATAAAAATCTCACCATGCTTCTAGCGTGGTTCGAGAAAAATCAAGTACCAGCCGAAAATGAGTTGTTCATTGCCAGCATTGAGGCAAAAAGTTACTGGCTGGATAAAGAACTGTTTAGGCTCATAGACGAAGTCTTATAAAAACAGAAAGCAGACGGAGACATGGGTGATTGGCTTTTAGTCGTCCCCGTAAGTCTGAAAGAGTCTGTCCTGTCCTTGCATCATGATATACCATCAGCTGGGCATCAAGGTGTCGCTAGGACTAAGGCAAAGGCAAAACTCAAAGAAAAGTTTTTCTGGTTTCGTATGTCAAAGGATGTGGAGTCCTGTGTACTGTCTTGCAATGTCTGTGACCAGAATAAAAAGAACAAGGCTTATGGAAAGGTCCCATTAACAGAATTACAAGCTGGGGTACCAATGGAGCGGGTTCATATAGATGTTATTGGTCCTTTACCTAAAACAAAGCTCGGTAATGTTCACTGCCTAATGATGGTGGACAAGTTCACGAAATGGGTTGAATTCGTCCCTTTGCCTACTCAGCGCGCGGAGGAAACGGTTCAGGCGGCCATTGATAACTTTTTCTCGCGTTTTGGTCTTCCACTACAGATTTTCTCCGATCAAGGCAGGAACTTTGACGGAAAATTATTCGAAGCTTTATGTAAAGCTTTGCAGATCCATAAGGCTAGAACCACTCCTTATAGACCTGCAGCAAACGGACAAGTAGAACGATTCAATCGTACTTTAATGGATGCTGTCCGTTGCTTTTTAGGTAAAAAGCAGGATCAATAGGACAAGTACCTCCAGCAAATAGTCATGGCAATAAGGGCTTCAGTTAACAGAAGTACGGGTTTTACCCCAAATAGATTGATGTTGGGACGGGAAATTAATACACCTGCAAATTTAAGGTTCCCTTGTCCCAAAGGTCAGTCGGTGACTATGTCAATGATCTGGTTAAAAATATGCAATCGGCTCATGACGCTGCTCGCCGGAATCTGAAAACTTCGCTGAAAAAGAATTACGATCTCAAAATTCTTTTAAGACCATATGCTGAAGGAGATGTGTATCTACTAGATACGGCAGCTAGTAAGGGACAGTCCAGAAAACTGTCATCTCCTTGGAAGGGACCAGCCATAATAATAAAGAAATTGTCTTCATACCTATACCGTGTGAAGCTCCATAAGTCTGTGTTTGTAGTGAACCATGACAGGCTAATGCCCTGTAGGGATAGGACTCTCCCAATTTGGATCACAAAGCATAAGTCCTTACCTGAGGATTCAGCAATCATTCCTGACAGTGCGGAGGGCACCAAGTATTGCTTGTGCCGCCAGCCCTGGAATGGTCGCTTCATGATACAATGCGATTATTGTGATGAGTGGTTTCATGGTTCCTGTGTCAATATCAGTGTGTCAGATGCATCGGCTATTGACAAATATAACTGCAAGGCCTGCAAGAGCGGAGGAACTGTGGAAGTCTCATACTAATGGACCACCCAGAAATTCTGAAGGGTTACCTGCTGGGTAGGAGGATATGGCTTCTAGCCTGTCTTTCTTTGCGGATGTACCCATGGATGTGGCTTCTAGCCCATCCCACAGCCAGGCCAAGGCCTTGTCAGCAGATTCGCCAGCTCTGTCGGAAACTTCTTTACCTTTCACTCCAGTTGGGTTTAGTCCCACTGCCTCCAGCCACGGGAGGGCCCCTGGAGAGGCGGCTCCTAAAAAGTGGGGAGAGGGGGTAGGTAAGAAGAAAAGCGAAAAAACAAATGAAGTCGTAAGGCGGCCTCTACGGCTGGGGCTTCTAGCTCCCCTAAGGGCCCGCAGACTTCAGATGTTTGTTCGTAAGACGGCCTCTAAGGCTGGGGCTTCTAGCTCCTCTAAGAGCCCGCTGACTTTTGGTGTTGCTGCGACACACACAGTAGCGCCTGTTGGCACAGACCTCCACGTCAGGCCAACTAGTGTTGCTGGAGGGAGTTGTACCCTTGCTCATAGTAGCAAGTTCTGGTGTTGCATTGCACCGTGGATGGAGACTGCGGAACTGGGGCTTTTCTCTAGCTTCTGTGTTCTACACGGAAGTATGTTAAGCCTTACCAAAGGATCCATCTTCACTGCTTCACTGGGAACCAGTGTGTAGTAGACGGATGGCTGATGGAGTTTCGCAATACCTTCCTGGGCTTCACCAACACGATCAGGGCTTTTAGTCTAGATCAGGTTGAGGCCTTGAAGTTGTTGCGGGGAGACCGGCTGCTGCTGGAGTCTGTTTTTTTCTCCTTGTGGCTGGGCCGGATGCCGTCTTCTAAATTTGGCTTCTAGCCAATGGCATTCTGGTGGAGGAATTCTCTCCTAAACTTAGAAAAGTACTGGTCTGTTACCCAGGATAAGTTAAGTGTGCTGTTGTATAATACACCAAAGAAACTTGGGATACTGCCTAGATTTTCTCTGCGGCTTCTAGCTCAGTGAAATAGAGCTTCTAGCTCCTTTCTCCTGTATTAGTTTCTCTCTAGCTTGTTGTTTTCCAGTAATATTTAGGCTTCTAGTCCACTTATTCAAAAGCTTTAAGCTTAAAAGTTCTTTTGCGGCTTCTAGCCCACTTAAGGGGCATTTTCAGTGGCTTCTAGCCCCAGTTTTTTTGAGTTGAGATCCAGGGAATGGTTATCACCCCACTTTGGAAGTAGTTCCCCCAAATAAGAATCCGTCAGCTGCCGCCGAAGCCTTCTTGGAGAAAGTCGGGGGGAGGGTAGTGATGCTGGGTACCAGCATTGCCTCGAAACCGAAGTGGCGGGTAAAATCAATATAGGGAACCAGTAAATTCTCGTGGATTACTCTCTCACCTGACAGCGAACTGTGTGGACGTCCACCAAGTCAGAAGCGTACAGAGAAATACGGAAATACAGACAGCCACTTACAACGTGAACTGCAAGTATTACTACCACATAAAGGACAGGTATCAGCCCCAAAATACCCGGCACACTTTAAAGGTTTGGGTATGGTTTTGGATGGGGCAATCAGCGTTTTTCCTTTTCTCACAATCTTTTCAAAACCCCTCTTCTTCAGGCCAGTTAACATTCAGGACCGTTCAGTAAAGGATAATATACAGAGGATATTTGTATTTTTCGGTGAAAGATCGAAATTTATTTTATTGAGTGAACAGCATCGGTAATATTTTCACGAGTGGCGCAGCCACGAGCGCCACTCGTGACAATATTACCGATGATTACGTCATATTTCCCTCCATTTGAATGACACGCGCTGATTTCCTAGGTGATCAGTGCAAGGGAACTACTGTTTCCGCCTTCAGCTGAAGAGTTAGACACAATGAAATCGGTATTTTCACTGGTCGTAACCATGAAATATCAAACCATAATCCACCGTTATTTCTCGATAAACTACCGAAAAGCATGAAATAAATTGACGTATCTAGGCATCAATGACAATCTATTATTCAGTTTGTCTGGTTGTTTGTAAAATGTTTAATGTCACTTTTTAACATAACATGGATTTCAGTTATATTATTGCGGCCAGAGAACCTATCAATACCGTCCTGGAGTTTCTTTAACTATAAATTTGCATATTTTTTCCCTAAGCCATTGGCTGCTTTCCCACGTAAAGATAGTTATAACAGTGATCACCGATGAGACAGGAGTGAATCTTGTTGTGATGTCTATCGTCAATCATCGGAAAGAAATTGATCGAGCTGGGGATACGAACCAGCGACCCCTTAGTTTCAAGCCCTGCACGTTACCGACTGAGCTATCGGAGTCGTCCTATAATTTAAAGAACCTAGATAAAATCAAAGGTCTCAAAGTCAGGAAAGGCGGATTTGTGGAAGAGTATCACGCTATGAAATGGTGTAAAGAAAATAAAATTTCCATCGCATGTAACTCGTGTATATGAGCCATGTTCTGGGGACTTATAACATCTCCTTGAGTCAAGCCATCGCGTTATTATGGACACATTATAGCCACTTTTAGCGGACTGCGCAGGCTGACCTGGGTCGATACTTTTCGCAGATGCATTAAGCCCCTTTTTCTCAGAGCATGGCCCATATGTAATTACTTATTGGAGTTAGCAAGGGCAAGGGAAGATAAAGTTTTTCTGGCAAGCGGACCACGAAAAAAGTGTTATCTGATTACTTATGGGGAAGTAATTTGTTCTATTAATCTGACACGTTTTTTGGCTGTATTAGATTTAGGTCTGTATACAAGTCTAGGACTGTATATACGGTATTGACAACAGCGAAGTGGAGGTGTGCACACTTAAACTGAAAGTGTAATAAGTAGAGCGCAAGCGTGTATGACAGTATGTGGTTCCGGTCAGACCGATTACAGTACGCGGATTTGCTATACAATTCCTCTAAAAAGTCAATCAAACTATCACTTAGGCGCCAGAACACTATTTTCGGCTAAACTTGTGTCGATCCACAACACGCCAAACAGAACTTTTTCAACAATTCAGTTCAGCCTGAAATGATGAAGAGCACTTAAATGCAACAGCATAGCCCAAATTCTTTAGGTTTGATAAAGAAATCATGTTAAACTTGTGAAATAGTGAAATTACTGACCAATACAGGCAAATGGCATGGTCAGAAAAAAAAAAAAAAAAAAAAGCCCTTTAGCCTATATTCCAAATTCACAAAATGCAAACCCAGGGAATTAGCCTGAAAATGCCAAGCTAAATTGAAACTCAAAACAATGATTAATTTGGGGATAAAAATCAAATAAAGTAACAGGTTACCACACTTTTTTCGCAATCTTTCTTAGCATTAGCCCACCATTGTTTTAGTACCTCGATGACCCGTCAGTTTCACATTTGGGGTCAAAACTAATGGAACAAAAAAAGATAGGTCATGACCTCCCGTTTCGAAGACAAACTGAATGCTACTTTTTAATAATCTTACACAATTCATGGGTGTAATAACTACTCTTCTTATCAAAATTGCATTGAAAACCTACCTTCCTCTGTTATTTCTAATTTTGACATGGCCAATTCGAAAAGAACTGTTTACATGTGCCCTAGACATTTAAAGAATCGTCCTCAGTAATTACGTTGTGCAGGGTTACCGAGTATTGTCATTGGTTACTGAGGATAACCGTTGGTTAATGAGGATTTCCGAGGACGTTAAAGGAGAAGTATGAATAATTATAGTGAACCAGACCGTTGGCTTCTTATGGAAATATGTAACAGTTTTTGTGGTGTGGTGCGAAGCATCCCAGCTCAGATTTTTTACCATGTGGGAAATTGAACCTAAAAAATCTGGGGTACATAACATTGCAAAATCATTACCTGGAAAAATAATACTATTAAAAAAAGCATTTTATTCACTTTGGCATCAAGGTATGACTAAAACGTTAACAATAGGGGAACTTACACGACTTGGGCGATAAATATGTAAACGAATACGCCATTATCATAACACAATTTAAAAAAGAGTGTTAGAATAGACTACCATGAGGCATGCGTAGGTATACGCATTTATGTGTCAGTTCCACCAAATCAAGAAGCGTCAACAAATGCCATGGAAAGCTTTGAAGCATCATGAGAACTCTTGTGGTAACTTCTTTGAATAGGATTGCTTTTTTTGTCTAGATATTGCTTTATAATACTTCTCACGTCGCTTCGTTTTGACATTCTATTGAAACCCCTCCCCTTACACACAAAAAAAGAGAAATTTGATAGTTTGCTCTGAGATTTATAGGAGAGATACCTCTCAGCTCTTTAAACGTCTGCTTGCTTTTACTCAGTTCTTTCTAGTAGCACTACGCGCTTATCATTTGGTGCAACAGCTAGATTTCAATTTGAACAGGATTAAACGCACCCCACCTCAGCAGAGCTTTCATCGCTTTGATTGTTTCTGAAAAGAGTGCTACTGCAGTTATCGTTCGGTATTCACCAACCATTGAACTATTCTAATACGCATAATTCGATGATAAGCGATACCACTGAGCGGGGCAGATCGTGAGGCTTGGATCTTAGATTAAGTATAGTATGTACCATTTTAGGTCTGTAAAATTCAGATCGCTGGCTTCAACCGAGTTTTCGCAAGCCGGAAAATCTTTCAGGCAATTCTACTGAATCATGTGATAATAGTCTGAATAGCAAGTCGCAATAAAGCGAAAATGAGACAAATCAGGCAAATTCGGCGAAAGCTCCAAGCTGAGGCACCCAATGCGGACAAAAAGACTGAGGCATTCGACATTTTCATAGGAATAAGCTATGTTCTGTGAAAAAGGAATTTAAGGCAACTGCAAAAAGTATCGACCCAGGTCTTGGTCGAAAGTTTTTGACTACTATTTTTTGTATGTTCTGAGACACCTGGGAAATCCCCCGAAAAACTTTCTAATGAGCTGACCCTCACCACCCCATGTATTTTCTGGGACACCCGGGAAAGTCCCCAATTTTTTGCTAATGAGACGAGCTGCTACGCCCGTAGTAATGGTTAGATATTTTTGCAAAAACTGCACTCATTGACCCCTGCCCCAGAGGTCGTGACCCCAATTTCCGGCGGAGTCGTTAAAAAAATATCTAACCCGCCGACAAAGGTGAGATATTTCTTTTCTCGCTGGCCTTTCCCAGAATTTCGGAGCGCGTTACAAGACTGCGTAAAAATTTATAACTCGTTTAAAAGTTATAAATTTTGCGGGATACTTTTATGTCCTAAAGCTAGAGTATTTACCCCATCCTCCAGAATAAACCGCTTATTATCCTCGGAACTTAGCGCTATCTTTCGTGGTTACCTAGTGTTTACGGCTCATCGTTCTCAGCTGCTTTTTTCTTGTGAATAGGCAGTCTTTGTAGTCGTTAAACCGTATCTCTTTTTTAACCACAGACTTTTTAATCCCTTTACACTTCTTTTCTTCCTCCCCTTCAAAAGTCTTGTAGGCATATAATTTAGCCCTTAGACCAACAAATTCCGTCATAATTTTACCGCCCAGCTCATCTTTAAACATACATTTAACCTTCTTGTTGACGCCGGCTTTTATTCCAGAAGGATGATCCTGGGGGTAGTTGCTTGTATCGAACTTTGCTACAACGTCGGGGGCAATGTCTTTGTGAAAGTCTTTAGTTTCTATCTCAAGTATAAAACTGTCGGTATGTGTGTAATGCAGCCCAACTTTTTGTTTGTATTTCCTCTTAAAGTAGTTGTAAATCTAAGCATTGTTTAAGAGCTTGGTAGAGCAAAACGTAATTTTTTTTCGCATGAAAGTAAGTAATAAGCTTTTCCACCCCGTTTATCTTTAAACGTTCGGTAGCTAGGGGGTAATCGTTGTGTAGATCATGCAGCTCTATAGGGTAATCGAGTTCTACTTCTAAAAAGCATGGAATGTTTTCCCAATTACCTAAATCTTTTTCCGTCATCCATTTAAATTCGCCGGTAGGAAGCAACGGACACTAGAGTAAAGAATATTAGCGTCTAAATACTCCAAATATATCGTAGGCCTATTTTCAACATATGTTTAAGTTGAGCGGAGCTCATCTTAAGCGTTGCTCCAACACCTTTTTCGTAAGCTTTGGCAAGCTTTTTTATTTGCGTATTGGTAAGGGCTAAAATATGTTCGCCTTTTAGGTCTTCATGGCCAAGACGAATGCTCGTGGAAGATTTAGCTTTCATAGCCGCTTTCAGTTTGGCTCTCTGACCCTCCGAAATATTAACTTTTTATCGTACTGATCTCCCATGTATGGATTGTTAGCTTTTAGTACACATGCTAATACCGCCTCTTTTGGCTCTTTCGACCATAAAGCAACATGTCGGGGTCCGATATCAGCTCTAATTTTACTTCCGTCGTTTTTAGTGCCGCATCCCAAGACAAGCCCGGAGCGGTATAATACCGGGCGGGATCTAAATCGTAGTAAAACAAACGTCTCTAAAGTTCTCAAAGATGTCAGCTAAAAGCAGCACATCTATTTTGTTGTAGATTTTGAGGTAATCTTCCAACGTTTTCATACCAAACGTTTTCCAAACCTTCTGAGCGTGTTTGTAGTCTTCGACGCTAATGCCTTTTTTTATTAAGTATGGAGTAAAAAGCTTCCATAGGAGGTAATTGCCTCTCTTTAAATTTTTCCAAGGAGTCTAAGTAATCGTAAAAAAAGACTCCCTTTCTCCTAACTAGCGGAATTTGGTGCTTAGGGAAAAACTTGGCGATATTTTTAAGCTGACTCTCTTTTAAATTGCTTGAGAGGCTTTCCAAGCTCGAATCCATAAACTTAAAGCTATCCACAAACCTAATTTTGTGGAATACGTTTTTCTCGAGTCTGATTCGTTTGCTAAATCTAATGTATTTTTCCTCATTGTTAGGAATGCAGTCGATGTCTCCCGAGCTCTTACCCAGGGCTTTAATAAAAAGATGAGAGTCATAGCCGCCGAGATTATGGAAAAACACGGGCGTAAAATTAGGGTTTCTGGCCTTTAAGTTGCATTCGTTGTAAGCCGCTCCTCTATACCTTCCCGTGTAGTGACAATGATCTTTAACCTTATAATTATCGGCTGTAAACTCACCACCGCAGATCCAATCGTTAGTTTCTCTGGCATGCCTTATTTTTTCTTTCACACCAAAAAATATAGGCTTATTTTCTCGGTGATACTTTCGATAGATCTCTTTTACGTTGCTCGTTAGCCACCTTACAAAGACTTTTGCCGCGTCTTCTCTGACGTAACTTCTTTCTATAGGCCCGCAGACCCCATCATTGAAGCAGATGATAACGTAGTAAAAGCTGCATGGTTCGTGTGTTTGATATGGTGCAGTGTAACTATTTTCCGGATTTGGCTGTCGAGTGTCTAGTTTTCTTAAGACGCTCTCAAAGTCGGCGTATACGACAAATGGAACTCGAAGCTTGTTAATATGGTTTTTAAATTGTACCGTTTCCCCCTTTTTTGGCATTTCTAGTCTGACGGGTTCGTGGGTGTTACAATAAGATTTATGCTTCTCTAAGAGGTCTTTTGTACCAAAATGGTTTAGACAACGAACGACAAAATACCATTTTTGCGATCTTATCAGTCTGTTAAAGCTTTTTATAAGACAGTAGTGTATCTGTTCATCCTTCTTAACTAAAAGCAAGTCGATGCCTCTCAAACCGGATTATCCCGTCGCGGCAATTTACGGGATACTCTATTCCGCTCATGTTAAGGGGGTCTTCTTTGTCTTTAAGATCACCGATTCGCTCGGAGTGGTGCTCTTTTGGGTAAAGCCTTCTTAGCATGCACCATAAAAAGCATTTATTATCCTTATTTTCCATGTTAATAACCGCCTTTTTATTCGCAATCCACTTAGGTAAAGAGAACTAGCCTTCATCAAGCAAAGGATCGTAGACCGTAGAGTGTAGCTCTAGCTGCCTTATGCTGACAAAAGCCAAACCGCTAGCGGGCCTCATTTCCTTGGCTAGCCTTTCGAGGATTTTTTCCTCCAATAGCTCTTCTTCGTTAGTCGTATCTAAGTTAGGCAACGTATCGGAGTGAAAGGCATATTCCCGGGCTGAGTTAGGTACTAAAGGGTCGCGCAATATAACCCTTAATATTAGTTTTATTTTTTTCCGCCGGTTTCTCCTAAGAATTTCCACGAGAGCGGCTCTCGATAACGTAAAAAATGTGCGAGGGCCGTAACCTTCTATACCTGGTATAACATAATCGTCAGCAAAGCGACTTAATGCGGATCTTTCTAAATTAGCTCTAAATTCTGGTTGAGGCACTTCTCTCCTAAGCTCATCTAAAACCCCATCTATGCGAGCAGGTTCGACTCTACTAGCTATCCAATCCGAAAATCTGTCCAATCTCTCTCTTATAGCAGCGTGTAAAAACCTTTCCAGGGAAACTCATCATTTTTGCTCTTGAACTCGTTTATCTTAGAGTGGATTTCTTCCTCCAGTTCTTTTAGCAGCTTTTCTGCGGCGCTTTTATTATAAAGAACCGCCTCATTAGAGTAAAACGGACTGTCCTCGCAAAATTCTCGGCGGGGTCCAAGATTAACCTCTGTCTTATACCACAATAATAGTCGGATTTTTTTTTCCACAGTTTTCCCTAAGTAATTTCATGATAGCGTCCCTCGTTAGGTTAAAAAACCTATGAGGATTACGCTCTTTTGCTCTCTCCCCTTATCGAATATGTATACGCGAGGCCTTCTCGCGCTTGAAACGCCAATAGTCATAACATCGTTTATATAATTCATCGGTGGTTTTTACATTAGATAATATTTCTTTAAAGCCTTTTAACAAAAACAAAAAACAAACAAAAAAAAAAAAAAAAACCAACAACAAAAAAAAAAAAAAAAAAAAAAAAAAAAAAATTATACGCGCGAACGTATGATATTTAGCTTTCTATACAAACTTTATACTTACTTTTCCAAGTTTTATTTACCCCAGTTAAACAAGGTAGCGGAGGACACGTCCACAAATTGCGCCGCTTTGTATATGGATGGAAACGTAAATTTTTCGTCCTTTTTAACGTCCGTAAGAGTAGTTTGCTTGGGTTTTTTTCTTATAGTTTTTAAAAACTTGCGAGATTTTTTTACACTAGGAAGCTTCGGAGGCCCGTTTTCTACCAGTCCTTTTCCGGTAAAAAGTTAAGTAGGCGTTTTTTACCGTAGTGCGAACGTCCTGATATATTATTATCGCGCAAACTTTTCTTTAGCTCTTGAAGCGTTACCATCTTTTTCTTGCAAAGAAAAAAAATTAACCTAGTAAATCAAACTCATCTTGTTTCCATCACTCTGAAACTTAAACTCTCGGTCGCCAATGACAACGGCAAACGCTTCTGTGTCTGCTGCTACGTCCTCGCTAAAAGTCATCACAACGTGTATGTCTGTGACGGCGTATTTTAATCTTTCTCTTTGTTTTCTAACATCAAAGACAAACAATGGGAATAGCAGTTTATAATCATCGGGAGTAATGTTTGGGTTTGATATTAATTCATCCATCCCGTAAAACTTAGATCTAAACGACGCCGCATTAAAGTAAGCTCGGCTAAACTGTTGCCTCGTAAAAGAGAGATTGTAGTCAGTCTCGGGGTATTTTCTAGAATTAAGAGTAACGGCGAGCCTCCAAGTGAAATTAGTTGCTTGATTAAGGGTAGTGTATCGCACTGTCTCCCCCTAAAAAGGACCGGCAAAAAACTTTAGTCTCTATCGTTTTATAGAGTTGGAATTTTTCCTGGTCTGCGGACATAACGTGGGGCATATACCACAAAATTTCGTTAAGTATGACTTCACCGGCATCGACTCCCGCGGCTCTAAAAATGGCGTCATTTTTAGACTTTCTTATGAGAGTAAGAGCATGCTTCATAATGTAATTTTGGTATAGTCTTCGTAAAAACCCAAAGATGTGCCTAAGTGGTACCGCAAAGCTCAACGTTCCTTTAGGATCCGGTCTACTAATTAAGTAGTCTCTTCTAATTTTAAAGCCGTTATTAGTTCCATCATCCGCGTCCGTTCCGGTGTCTTTGCACCACAGCTGGTTTAATCCTTGCGACTTGGAAAAGTCATCGGGATATTTTAGTAGCCCGAGTATCGTGGTCGCTTGCCCGGGGTGATTTAGATTTTCTAACAATTACCCTGAAAGCTCATACTTAATGTTGCTAAAAAGGTACATAATCCCATTATTCGTTAAAGCGACATTATCCGCGTTATCATAAGCCCCGGCGCCGCCAGCCTTCGTTAAATGGCCCTTAAATACCAAGTAACTTTCGCTAGGGTGAGTGAAAATATCTTCCGCATTAATGCTAATTACCATCTCATCCGATACACCGTTAAATGTCGCGCCCGTGATTGGCTTATGTGAGTGCCATTCATACTTTTTCTATACTTTCGTCTGTTATTGGGGTCTCTTCCCAAGTAAGTATCTCCATTTTTTTTTTTTAATACTAATTTTTTTTTTATGTCAGCTTAAGTCCGGAACCGGCGTTTTTTTTTTTTAAGTCTTGTATCGCAATTGCCTTTTGTACCCCGCTTCCATCTATTAAAGAGCTAATATTTTGCTTCCCCTACGTATTTACTAACTACTTTATCGGCCTCATAATTCGGCGCTTTAGGAGGTTTTTTTCTAAGAGCTTTCGTTACGAGCTTTTTACCGGCAATTACAGCGGCGCTTTTTCCGGCTTCCAAAGCTTTTTTAGCCCTCTCCTTAGCTACGCTTTTACCAACATCGAGAGCCGAGGAAGTGAGCTGCCTCGCTACGTTACTGGAAAATAGCATAGTAAAAAAGCTGGCAATGCTGTCAAAGATCCCCGAGCCGCCATAGGCGTAGCGCTTTTTAAAGCCGCGATTTTGTGGCATAAACATCTTTTTATAATAACGGCATTCGTTTTTTATATACCTCCGAACTTAGGACCTTTTTCCTCTTTAGTTAATCGCATACCGCGATAATTTCGTTTCTCACGCCGGTGTTGCCGGCTGTCCAACTAGCCATTAGCAAGTCTAATTTTTCCATTAACGCTTTTGGATCGCACGGAATTAGGACGGGGTTGACGCCCTCGCCAGTAGTTTGAGGAAATAGCTCCCCGATAGGAATCCTTAAAGGTTCTCCAGGGGGTTCCGTATCTTTTAAAATAGGCATAATTATTCTTTCTCGCTTGTACTTGTCCCCGCCCATGTTTATTTTATTCGTCTTTGTAAATTGAGCCCTAGTTTGCCATAGCAAATTGCCGTAGCTAATAGCGTCTTCCTTAGTAAAAATCTTTTCGGAGGTTTTTTTTACAATGAGCTCCCATAGACCCTCGGTTCCCTCGGTTACCGTTTACAATAATGTCGTTACCTTTAATGGTAATGGGTTTTTTACCCATACTATTGCCGTATCTATCCAGTCCATATGTTTTATCAACCTCATCGGTGTTGTCCTTGCGCAAATCCGTATACTGTTTAGCTAATGGACCTTTTTCCTCCTTTAGTGGGGCGCTTTCCTTAATTTCTTTCGCTAGTTTTTCGGTGGTCTCATTTTGCTTATCCGTTATGGGTTTTAAAAAAAGTTCCGAGGTCCTTTTGCAGCGTTTGTTCTCCGGCTCGCTCTTGAAGTAAATTATCTCGATTTCTTTTCCTGGTCTCAACAAACTCCTTTTACGAGCTCTTCCCTTTTTTTAGGATCGCTAATCTTTAAAAAAGACATCTCTTTTTTAAAGATACCACATATTTTAAACCCTATTTTTTAAAAGCCCATTTTAAACCCTATTTATATCCCGTTTTAAACTCCATTTTAAACCCTATTTTAAAACCTATTTTAGGTCTAATTTCTATGCTTCTCAACCAGCTTACGAAAGGACTCGCGGGCTTCCTGCCTCCCTCTCTCGATAAGGGATTCGCGCTGATCGTTATTGAGTATTTTATTTTTTTGCCCCCACTTCTTCTTTCATAGCCCTATACTTTTCCAGTTCCTCTAGTATAAGCTGAAACTCTTCATCGCTAACTTTATTATCGGCGAAAGCTTTGGAAATGTGTGAAGAGATGGTGTTTAACTTTGACAGAGCTAGCGTTTTTATCTTTTCATGCTTTTCCGCTTTTGCTGCGCACTTTTTAGTCGCGTATTTACCCGCAATACTTAGAGCTCCGGTACTTCTCCCGACGCCCTCCCTTACGACGAAAATTGGAGCCGCCACTATCGTCGACAAAAGACCTACGCCTCCTACGCCGAGCCACATCATAACTCCAATAAGAACAACATCAACGTTGTCTACTATCCCTACGGCTCTATGGTACTTTTTACTAAGAGCCACTCTCTTTTCCTTTTCCGTCTCTAGAATGCGTTGTATCTCGCTGATTTTTTGCAGCCTATATTCCTGTCCGCCATCTTCCGGAGGAGCGGAAGGTAGTGTTGGGTAAACCTTATCAATGTCCATTTTATAGTAGTAAAATTTTAAATAAGGTATTTTACGAGGCAAAGAGGTTCACCTTCTTTTACAGTTAAAGTCTCTTTAGAGTTGTTAAGGAGCGTAAAAACGATGTCTCTAACATCTTCGAGAACGGCCTTGTTTTGTGCGCTAAGCTTTTTTATTTATAGAGCTTGCGTTAGCGAAACTAAAACAATAACTTTAAGCATTTGGAGCCCGAATCCTAGACTAATAGTCTGGCTTTCCCTGGGTTTTACGGTTATACTGTCTTGCATAAAAATCTTCCACGTTACTGGACTAAATTTTTGCGGGGGGGTGGGGGTAGCGATTGCCTTCTAATGGCGCCCAACAGATTATTTTCGGCTGCTTTTGCGAGGAGCGTTTTTCACCAAACTTGTGCATTTTTAAGAGCGCGCAATTTTTTTTATAATATAGCGCCTAAAATAGGAATGTTAGCAAATGGGCTGTTGGGTCCCAAAAGAAGCCCCCTTCCGTCGTAAGACTTTCCCCCTGTCTTTCGAAAAAGACCATCGCCAAAATACTCTAGTTCTGCCCCGGGTTTTGGCTTTAGCAAAAGTCTTTTGCCATCCGTTTCTACTTGGCAAACGCAGCCCCCCTTTTTTAGAAAAAGGCCATTACCCAGAGCTTTTTGGACTCCCGTGCTAGCTAAGCCGGATAGAGCTCCAACTCCTAATGCTGGAAGTACCGTTCTCGCTAACGCGGGCAACGCTGCTGAGGCTAATCCGGCCAACATTCCGAGAAAGCCTCCCTTGATATGCGTGTTACGTTTAAGTTGAGCGGCGCTCATCTTAAGCGTTGCTCCAACACCTTTTTCGTAAGCTTTGGCAAGCTTTTTTATTTGCGTATTGGTAAGGGCTAAAATATGTTCGCCTTTTAGGTCTTCATGGCCAAGACGAATGCTCGTGGAAGATTTAGCTTTCATAGCCGCTTTTAGTTTGGCTCTCTGACCCTCCGAAATATTAACTTTTACTTCCTTGTACCGCGACATTTTATATAGTAAATATTTATCCTTATAAGGATAAATATTTTTTCATGCCTCCCTAATGTGGAATCTCATGGTAAGTTTTTCCTCTCTTAAGTTAAGTAGAACTCCATCTTGGTCTGTAAGGGCTACATTAAATTGGTCTATCTCGTCCGTTATTATGGGAAGGTAAACGAGGTTCCTCGGCGTCTCTACTATCTTATATCCCGGGGAGACGTTTGGGAAAAAAGAGTATATTGTGTTTTGTCTCGTGTTGTTAACGTAACTTCCACGGATATTGTCTATGTTAACGGGTATGCTGTTAATGTTAATAATGTTTACTATGTTCTCAGACTCGTGAAACCCTTCTACGTACTTTGCGTTGTTAAAACCTAACACTTTGGAAATGGAGCTGGGGTGATTAAAATCTACGTGGTAATTATTTTCCAAGATGAGAACTGCTTTTAGGGTGTTCGTGTTAGCGGAAATGTAAACGTAGTATTCCTCATTAACGGGGTCGTACTGCTCGTTTCTTTCCATTTCACGATGAATTGCTTCGTTAATGTCGACGATGTCGTAACATCCCTCTGGAATAGTTATTTCAAACCACGAGTTTTCCCCGTCAGGAGAGTAAGTACAGATATTGTTGCCTCTGGTAATGTTTGGAAAAGAGTAGTACGTTTCGAGGTTAACGAGCGCAATCTCATACTTTTTACCTTCAGCAAGCTCTATTTTAGGACTAAACCTAGTCGTAAATTCCGTTTTGTTGTCGCTTAATATGATTTGGAATGACTCTTTAGGCGCCGTATTTGCGGCCGTTTCTCTCGTGTTTTCGACCGTTTTTTGTAATAACCGCTCCATTTTTTATATGCTAGAAAGTTTATGTTGGTTCGGGGAAATAAAAATTATCAAAGCCATTTCTGTACTTTCCATCGTTTTTATCGCTACTCAGATCTATAAGAATAAACCCGAAGGGTTTTTCCCACGCTTTTTTACACAGTTTTCTAAACTCTCTTTTGGCATGTCTTGACTGACGTGATCCTCGTAAATGTGGTTAATATCTGTTGTCTTTTGCGAAAACAGTACGATAAAATTGGCGTTTCCCCTAATAGTCTGTCTCGGGAGTCTAAAGTAGTTTTGAGAGAGATAAAAGCAGACTACATTGCTACGTCTTCCTCGAACATAGTAATCTTCGCATTTGTTTTGTCTTTCTAACAACAAGTCGTCAAAGATTATCAGGTTCTTACTAGCGACATTTAAATCTCTAGGATCAGGCACGTCTTCGGTGTTTTCGTAAAAACTGCACTCTATGTCGGATTTATCGTTTTGTCCTTTCGCGCATTCCTCAAGCAAGGTCGAAGGAGGCACGCCCGATTCCATAATCCTATCACTCATTCCAAACAAACATAAAATGCTCTCTTTGGGCAGTTTTTCTTCAAAGGCTTTTTTAAGTATGCGATATTCCGGTTGAAAAAGGCTTTTCCCAAAAACGGAGAGTTTTTCGTAATCCAACCACCCCGGTCCAAGTAAAAGATTAAGTAAACGAGACGTTTTTCCGCAGCCCGATTTTCCTACAATTATGCCCCTTATACTTCTCGGGAAAAGCGGGTGCTTATTTCTATCTCTTTAAACGTCGTTCCACGAGTAGTCTTCTATATCCATTTTAAATCTAATCGCATATATTTAAAATGCTATATTGCGTAAAGTGTAGAAAACGTACGGAAACCTTCAACGAGACGCCCACCGTTTCTAGAAACGGGAAAAACATGGTAAAAGGAACGTGTGCTGTAAGCGGAATTACAAAAACGCAGTTTGTAAAAAAGGGAGGCTCCTTGCTAAACAAAGCAATTAATAACATGCCCTTCGAGATGCATCTTCTGGGGCATAATTTTACGGGGCCGGGCACAAAGCTTAAAAAAAGACTAAACCCGGATCTAACTCCTAAAGATTGGAGTAAGCCCATAAACAGCATTGACAAAGCCGCTTACCACCACGATCTTTGTTATCTAAAGCATAATGACACCAAGACCAGAAACAAGATATGCGATAAAAACATGCTAGAAGAAATGGAAGGTATTTATAATCCTACTCTAAAGAAAAAGATGGAAAGTTCTTTGGTAAGTAACCTAATTGGCGCTAAAAAACGCTTTGGTATGGGATTAAAAAAAGCTCTAGCGGAAGAACTGCACAAACCCGTAAAGAGAAAGTTTAAAAAAAGGAGAGTAAAAGTTGGTGGTATAGATAAGATATGGGCCGCTGATTTGGTAGATATGCAGGCTTTTTCTAAGCTTAACCGCGGCGTAAAGTATCTTTTAGCGGTTAAAGACGTTTTCTCCAAATACGGTTGGTTGGTGCCCCTAAAGGATAAAACGGGAAAGTCGGTCGCTGCCGCGTTAAAGGCCATATTTAAGGAAAGAAGACCTGAAAAGATGTGGGTGGACAAGGGTAAAGATTTTTACAACAAAGAGTTTAAAGACTCGGTTGAGTTGTATCCTACGGAGAATGAGGAAAAGTCTAGCGTCGTTGAGAGGTGGATTAGGACCATGAAGGAAAAGATGTGGAAATATTTTTCCGCAAACTCTACAAACGTTTACATAGACGCGCTTCCAAAGCTCGTTAAAGTGTACAACAACACGCGACATTCCTCCATTAAGATGACGCCCGTAAATGCGAGTAAAAAGAGTAACGAAAACAAAGTTTGGGGAAACCTTTATCCCGAACGATTCGAGATAAGAAAAGATATAAAACCCAATTTCTCCGTTGGAGACAGGGTTAGAATAAGTAAAAAAAAAAAAAAAAAATCTTCGAGAAGGACTACACTACGAGGTGGACTGAAAAGGTTTTTACTATCTCCGAGGTAAATCGGACTGTGCCGGTAACCTATAAAATCGAGGACCTTAGCGGAGAAGAAATAAAAGGCTCCTTTTACGAGCCCGAGCTGCAAAAGACGGATCAAGACGTATATAGGATAGAAAAAGTTATTAAGAAGGGAAAGAAGAAGTCTTTAGTAAATTGGAAGGGGTATACGGACGAGTTTAATTCCCGGGTTAACAACAGACATTGTAAATATAAAATAATGCTTATTAAGATTGGCAGCGTAACTTTGCCGGACAAACCTTTAAGTAATCTGCAGCTAGATTCTGCCGCGAGAGCATTAAACATACCTAACTTTAGGGGATTTTTTTTACGAGACGTGCCCACCTAAAAAACCTAAGGAGAAAGAATGCGGCATACTAAACCCAGACGATACTGGCGGGCCCGGAACTCATTGGGTCGCTTGGCATAAAAATAAAAAAAGCAATCATTACTTCGACAGTTACGGTTTGGCTCCTCCGAAAGAGTTATTAAAGTACTTAAAAAGTCCTATTTACTACAACTCGGAACGAGTGCAAAAAGCGGGTGAGACGTTTTGCGGCCACCTATGCTTGTACGTGTTAATGGAGATGGGGAAAGGCGTCGGCCTGCAACGCATAATGAATAAGAATGTCGGTTGATAAATTTGGAAGAATAGCGAAAACGTCTGACTCTTCCGTCGGCGTTTCTCTAACCTACGTAAATAAAAACTTTATGCGCAAGTTCGGAGAAAATACTGTCACGGGCTCCATTAACATGAGCGGAAATACGCTAACGAACGTCGCGGATCCCGTAAATTCCCACGATGTCGCGACAAAATCTTATATCGATGAGAGAACGGGAATGTTAAAGGAAAACGGAGCTTATATGGCTCTCGATCATATAACTATGGGGCTTAAAAAAATAAAAAACCTAGGCGAGCCTACGGAACCGAATGAAGCCGCCAATAAAAATTACGTAGATATTTTAGGAAGGCCTTTTAGGTTCGATTGGGGAAGATATTTTGCGGATAGGGATATAAGTATGAACAATCACAGGTTAGAAGGCCTCCCCGACCCTATAAACCCTCACGAAGTCGCTACTAAAAATTATATGGATAACATCGATAAACCGTTCCAGTACACTGGTAGAGAACTCCTATCTACTCATATAAATATGGGCAATCGCAGGTTGGAGGGCGTTGGTACGCCTCCAGAAGACCAACAAGCGGCAAATAAGATGTACGTAGACGCGAGTGCGGCCGCAACTAGGGCCTACGTAGACGATAATAGAATAATAGCACCGACGCTTATTGGTCCTAAGCCCATTATAAGCGTCCATGCTGAAGAAAAAGGAGGTTTAGGAAACGGCAATTACGAGTTTTCTTTCGGTAATGGAAGCTCGGGGTGGGAGCACGGATTAGGAGGCTACTGCATGACAGAATTATAAGAGGGTCTTTAATGGTTACTAAAGCAGCTAGTATTCTAAGAGGCGAGGCAAAAGTTAACATAGTCGTAAACGGGGTTGAAAAGATCGACTACTCCATAGTAAAAAAGAGAGGAGAAGGCTGCAGTTGCATAGTCTTTCCTTGGCCTTTAGAAATAAAACAATGCGACGTCGTAAACTTGATAACTAGACCCGACAACCCCGACGCGAAAAACGCTTATGTGTCGTTGCTGATAGAATTGGACTTGTAAAATTTATAACCTTAGTTGCGTTATAAATTTAGTCTTCTTCCTCAATGGCTGAACCAGCATCGTCCTCGTCCTCATCCTCATCATCAACAAAACCTAGCCCAATTTCTAAAAGAGATGGCGGATTAAGGGTTTTTGGTGGCTTTGCATTTTCTTTGGTTGTAAAAACCTCACAAAGTTTGGTTTGGACTTTGGTTGTGCTCGCATTGATGCCTTCTATCAGTAAATTGCCAACCTGTTTGCAATACCTGTCTTTATAAGAGACGGAGTTTTCTTTTACAAAACCTTTAATTACGTCTTTCTTTTTATCACTAAAAGTCGCCTTCCTGTAAAACTCAGTGGTTATTGCTATATTTTTTTCACCATTACTATAGTTGTCAACCAAAAGTTTTGGATAAAAAATGGTACCCTCTCTTTCCCTATAATTTAAGATTTCTAGACTATTAAAGTCTTTAGCTTTTTTACCTCCTTTTTCTGTTGGGCTTCTACCCCCGAAAAACTTTGTAATCTCCTCTATAACTTCTTTAAACTTGTTCTCTTTTTTAGTCGGCTCTTTTTTGTTGTGAAAACATACTAAGGACAAAGAGTAGCCTGTTATCTTTTTTACTCTTTTTATCCTCATATTCAGAGACACCATAAGAAAACAAAGAGGGAGTACGAATAAATAATGACCCTTTTTTTCCATCGGGATATTCATACTCCAACTTTATTTTTAGAAAACCATAAATGGGTTTTTTGTAAACTTCCCCGAGTATTAGCTTTATTTTATCGAAGTCTTCTGGTTTTACTAAAGATTGTAGTGATTCTAAAGTCTTAGTATATATTTTTTCTTAAGCCACTTTTCATTAATAAAGTTACTTAAAAAATAAGCTTTAATAAAAAAGGCACAGTAAAATGGAATTTCATCATGGAAATGATATTTTGAGAAATATTTGCGCTTTAAACGCGTCTACCGCAAACGTAGAAGGTTTAGTCGATATGCTTTTTGCTAGAGATATTTTAACGAAATCGATGGTGGAAGACATTTTGGCGGAAAAAAAACCCCGACCGCCAAAAACAATTTAGTCGTGAAACGAGGACCTCGGGCTTTCGGAGAACTTTATAACGCTTTGGTTAGCACCGGAAACGACCAACCCGCGGCTCTCATTAAAAGTTGCGCCGAAGCGAACGAAGCTCCTTTTATTCCGGAAGCATTGTCCGGCTTTAAAAAAGAAGCTAAAGCTCCGAAAATGTTTAACGACCTGGACAGGTGCGTGATCGAACTCTTTCCAGTATATAAAGAGTCTGACCGCTCTCCGCTAGGCGTTTACAAAACCGCCGTAACTTGCTTCGATAGACATTTACCGAAATCCGAAGTAGGATTGAACGAATTGCCGTTCGTAATGGCGTTGGCAAAAAGGTACACCGAAACGAGCGTGCTTTCCTGGTATAAATGTTCCCCGAGAATAGCCCTTAAAGATTCTTTTTCGGTTTACTCTAAAGAGCTAAACTCGGCTAAAAGAGTTTTCGAGGCCTTGGGAAAAGGGAGTATCGAGGTTTTCGCGAAAAAAAATCCCTCCCTGGAAAACCCTATTAAACTTTTGGGAAAAGATTTGGGCCTCGTTTTGGAGTCTTACGATCCTGAGAGTTATAGCGAAACGGAAAAGACGGAAATGGCCATGGTGCTGCACTTGTGCACGTATGGGAAAAGCTTCGGTTTCGTTATTAAGAAAACTTTCGCTCCCAAACCTTTGGCCTATTTAATTTGCAACGCGCCTTCTCTATCTAGGATTATTAAGGAAAGGGATCTCGACATCGTTGCGGCTTGTTTGCAGCAAGACGAAAGTAACTTTGAGGATGGCCTCGAGAATTTACCGCCTTGCCCCTGGCTAAACTAATTTATAACTTTTAAGGTATGGCCATCCTAACTCGCTCTTCGCGATCTCGTTTCTTTCCGTCCGATCTCGACATTTTCCGTAATAATTCGTAAGTATTTCGGCAGTATCGGAAGTATAACGGAAACGAGGATCTGGTTCCTTGCTTTATTCTTCAACGTATTGGTAAAACGCAGAACCAGCATTCCAAAATGGCATCCCGTGACATTTCCGACTGTTGTGTCAGGAAAGAAAGAAGAAAAAAGAGGTTTTACTAAGAGCATACGCACTATGTTGTAAGCTGTGCGGGACGAAATGTGTAGTCACTACCAAGATGGCGGACTGTTTACATGGAGAAAGGTGGGTGTCACATTTTATCATCAATAACTTTTTTTCTTGAAACCTTCCAGTCATGATACTGACAATATATTGTGGGGGAATGATATGGTAAGCCTCGGTGCTATATAGCAAAGAGCCAATGCCATTATTCGATACGTCATATCGGCGTAAACATTGCCATTCGGTAAAATTTAAATTTTAAGCGTGGAACTTGCATCGTTTTTAGTTTAGAATGGAAAATAAGCTAATGCAGTGGATGAAGATTGTTATTTCTATAGGTATTCATCACGTACTTTCCAATGACTACGGTAATATTTGTGAAATATGTCTAGAAAGACCCGAAAACATGGGTGTTGTATATCGCTAATGCAGCGGTGTAGTCCACATCAACAATTTCACACACAGCGGTGTAGACACGTTGTTTTCTGAACGGTTTAGACACAATTTAAAGCAGAATGTATGTACGGTTTAGACACAATTGGCTTGGTCTTGAAACGAATCTGTTCTTTTCTGAATATAACGTAACTTGGCGTTAATCTAGAATCCTGAAAATTGGCACCAACAGTTCGAGACAGTCTCCCTTATTACCGACACCACCGATAGTACCGTCTGGAACCGACAAGGGATCATCGTGGAACGAAAAGAGATAGTTGGGAACAAAAGAGTGCATCAAGAGATTATTTACGATATTATTTATGTAATAGTCAGTATTATATCTCGAAAAAATAAATTATGAAATTACTGATGAAAGTTTGTGCAATTATAAATGAATTCCAGCATGGTGGCAGCCATAATTCAATCATTCACTTAGGATGATAATTACCATCCCGGACTTGCCAATCATTTTTATTTCGGAGTTGTTTGAAATACTTTCGCTGATTCGTATCTTGGTATCTGTTTGTTTAATATCTAGTTAAAGTTTTTTGTTTCTGTGCCACTGTTCGAGTAATATATAACCGGTAGGTTAACAGGGGATGGGGGATCTACAAAAATTCCGACTGGCGTAAAAAGTATGTTATGTAATTGTTGTTTTTACCCCAAAAGGAAAAATCGTAAGATGGAATTCCGTGTGATCGATATTCACAATATTCACTTACCATTGTACAGTTTGATTTCATAATATACGGGTCATGGATTTATATTTATAAAATCGAATGTTACCCATTAAGATAAGTTATCTCATAAAGTTTTTTATTTATTCTTATCGTTTCCCGAATGTTTCTTTCGGCCCCGGACTACATCTGGTAGGTGAATAGGCAGACCCGTTCGCGAAGTACCAAAGAAATTTCAATTTCCCGTCTTTTGATAGAAAGACAGTCGATGATTAGCGAAACACTTTCAAAACATGAATAATTCCCGTGGCATCTTATTTGATATAAGTTTGTCCTTTAGAATTAGAATTGGTAGCACGTGAATGGCGTGCAACTGAAATATAAGATAGGCAAAGTGTTTTTTTTTAAAGCAGGTAAATGGTATGTAGCACAAATATCAAAGACAAAGTCTTTCCATTCCATGTCTAGACCACAGATACTGTCAAATTTTATGTCTAAACCGTACAGAATATAAAGCTTATGTCTATGTCTAAACCGTTCAGAAAACAACGTGTCTACACCGCTGTGTGTGAAATTGTTGATGTGGACTACACCGCTGCATTGGCGATTTACATAACACATGTTTTCGGGTCTTTCTAGACATATTTCACAAAAATTACCGTAATCATTGGAAAGCACGTGATGAATACCTACAGACACAACAACCTTCATCCACTGCATTAGCTTATTTTTCATTCTATAACTAAAAACGATGCAAGTTCCACGCTTAAAATTTAAATTTTACCGAATGGCAATGTTTATGCAGATATAACGTATCGAATAATGGCACTGACTCTTTGCTATATAGCACCGAGGCTTACCATATCATTCCCCCACAATATATTATAAGTATCATGACTTTAAGGTTTCAAGAAAAAAAGTTATTGATGATAATATGTGACACCCACCTTTCTCCATGTAAACAGTGCGCCATCTTGGAAGTGACTACACATTTCGTCCCGCACAGCTTACAACATAGTGATACGTGTAGATCACAACTATGACGATATTTCTTGGTACTATATTGGATATGAGTTCATAAAAAACCGAGGAAATTATTATCACGCGCAGATTCCACAGACAGTAAGTCGTGACAGTTGGAAGGATGGGAGACGAATTGTTAAACTTGGTGTTTTACTTCACAATTTGCGATCGTGTTCGTGTTGAATGGTGGCCTATCGCTGTATTCGACGTTGTCCATTGTTGTTGGGGAGTTACGAAAGGGACTTGGATGGAATCTGTATTTCAAATGTGAGAACACTGATAAATTAACTTAATTTGCATCCAAAAATAAACTCGCAATGATTGATTCTTTAGAGTAGACAGAAGACTACAGTGGAGGTCCACATTAGACTTAATGAGAGCTCCACAGTTCCCTACAGAAACAGTTAATCGTGTTGCTGCTTACAGGAAAACTCAGAGTTTAAGAAAGACTGAAATACTTTGCTGCCAACACTAAAGTGGGGGTACGTACATGTATGTTTATACAGCTAGCCTCCTTGAGGCTTGATTAACTCTTTACCAAAAAAACCCCCAAAAGAACCTGTGTTTTAACGACCCTGTGCCAGAAGGTCTGTGCAAACATTGTAGGAATAGGAGAAAATGTTGGTAATCAGCATTTCTTCTTTTTCCACAATGTTTTCTACCATATCAAAGACATATCAAAGGTGGAAATCATCATTTATTAAGCCACATTTAATTTTTCATCTGGAAATGCTTTGAATTTGAGTCCAAAATATTTTCGTTTATGCAGGATGGGGCCTTGGTAATGGGTTAAAAACTCTGATTTGAATGAATAACTGGAAAACATGTTTACTGTCACATAAATTACCAGCTATGTTACTGATGATTTCATTTGCTTTTTAATAAGTTTTATATTAAATGCCCCTTAGACTAAGTTTAGACTGTCAAAACTTAAGATCATTTGCAGACGACAATTCTTCAGATGTAGAGAGAAAACATTGTGGGAAAATGAGAAATTTCTTGTTACAGGTAATTGCTCTTTTTCCAACAATGTTTCCAAGATTAAAGATGATGCCGACACTTAAAAACGTATTCTTTTTAAGGTACAGGGCAGAATAAATGAAATTTCTACTTATTAAATGTATTAATTTTTACAGGCTGTATAGTGAAAACCCTTGATTGTGAAACAAATAGGTTTGGGGTAAATTTTGCATATTTTTTTTCTTAATTTTAGTGATGAGAGATAGCATTGGAGATCTGGAAAGACAAATAATTCCCCTGAATGTCAAGCCCACTTTAAAAGAAAATCTCCAAAGAATGGACTCCAGAGCAGGACAGTTTGTGGCTCCAGCATATTTGGTTTTAGACCTTGAAACTACTGATTTAAGTATGTAAAATTCATATATACATACAGTTTGATATATTTACTACCTGTCAAGCTAGATGGTAACTTGTGGGATTGATTGATTGACTGAATGATGTTTTACACCGCTTTCAACATTATTTCAGTTATATCACGGCGACAGCTCACAAGTTCATGTATTTCCAGGGTTTAACTAGTATTGGACTAGGGGTCTGAAGTGTCTTGTCCAAGGACACTCCCACGAAAAACCCAGCGGATCAGGTGGGGCTCGAACCCGGACCTCCAGGTTACGAGTCCCACACTCTACCACTGAGCCACACAGGACCCCGGTAACTTGTTGGAACACTGTAAATTATTTCAAACCCTTAAAATTAATATTGATGGTATTGTAAGCCGGTATGAGACAATGAATTTAGAAGTACTGCACAGTAAGGTAGAAAGGCCTTCAACATTGGCCAGATAGCAATGGATTTCTAGCCTTGCCAGGCTGCACTGACTGTAAACTGAGCTTGGTCGATGCTTATCAAAGACCCCTGGTGGTACCATTTAGAGTGAAGGGTCATATTTGTTTTTTATTCTTCTTTCTGACCCATTGCCTACTTTAGAGTTATTCGAACTCTATTTCAGATGTTCAGATCTACACAACTGCAATCCCAAGTCATACTGACCTGAAAGAAAATTACTGCAAAAGAGAGAATGCTGGTTTAGTTTAAACATATTTTATTGCCATACACATGTACATGTTTACAAAAACAATACATAAACAAAATTACCAGTACATGGAATGACACATGTACATTGGCAAAGGGGTCTGGCCACAAGTTCTCACAACTTAGATTCGGCCATTCCCCTCCTCCAATTACATGTTACTAAAACAAACAGTCTTAATGGCAGCTGAGAAAATTTCAAACATTTCAGTAATTAACGGATATTAAAGAAAAACAGATGATGCAACATTTGAACACTAAAGACTAAATTACTATTTAACATAAGAGTGATAAAGATAAAAGATAGATTGTCAGCCGGGATTCGAGATGGGACACGTCTGATCAAATGGCGACTCATTTAGGATGGGCTCAAGGCACGTATAATAAGCAGTCATTCAAACCTTCCTGAGTTTTTAATAAATCCTTGAACAAAATTAACTATTTCGATATTATCATTAAGACTTAAGTTATTAGATCCAAACAATAATAAATTTTAACTTAGAGGGTGGTACTTGCGAAGTTTGCGAAATAATATCAATCTCTGATTGTTATATGACGGGCAGTGAAAAAAATAATGCTCCGCATCTTCAACATAATAGCCACAGTGGCACAAATTACTTTCCGAAATATGGTTTTTGTGTAGGTCAAATTTCAGGTCGCTACAATTATTTCTTAATCTTGCATGAAAGACTGACAATTTGCGATCTCCTACACCAAAGTATTTTGGAACTACGGACACTGGAAATTGACGCAGGATTGTTGACTTAAACATAGAAAGAGATTGTAGTGATTTTGTTTCCAACGGCAAATTGTTACATAGAGATATTGCCGACGGAATGAACGATTTCGCAAAGATTTCGGTACGGCGGGCCAATGTTTCAATATCTTGGGAGTTTCGAAGGGAATATATTGTACTGTTTCTAACAGTTGATGGAAACAGTTGACATAAAAAGTCTGGGACTAGGCCATTGATGATTTTAAACGTTAGAATAAGCTTCTGGTATTTACGTCTGTCGGACAAGCTCAGCCAACCGATCTCAGTATACAAATTTTTAAGAGAAGTAGATCTTGTAAGTCCTGTGACAATTCTTGCAGCTTCGTGTTGAATTTTTTCTAGAGAGTCCCTTTCAGTGCAAGGACAGTTATCCCAGACAACTGAAGCATACTAAAGAATAGGACGCAAAAATGATATGTAAAGTTGGTTTAAAGAATTTCGGCTTATTTTACATTTTACCGCCCTCATCATTCCAAGGATTTTAGAAGCCGACTCCATCAATAGCCTTATATGTTCGCGCCATTTTCCGTTCGCAGAAAGTGTTAAACCTAAGTGTTTATGGTGTTCAACAAAATTTATTTGGACATTGTCGAAGACCAAAGTAGGGCTGGGAACGGTTTTAGAAGAGATCATTGCTACAGTTTTTTTGGGGGGATTGAATGTAACCAGCCATTGCTTTGCCCAGTAAGAAATCATAAGTAAATCATGATTAAGTATACCCTGAATATCTTGAACTGCTGCTGCTGAGCAAGCTAATGATGTGTCATCAGCAAATAAACGTGAAATGCTAAGCAGGTTTTCAGAAATATCATTAACATAGACTAGAAATAGAAGAGGACCGAGAACTGAGCCTTGTGGAACGCCCGCCTTAACATTCATTGGTTTTGACTTCGCAGTACCAACAATTACTGCTTGTTGTCTGTTTGAAAGATAGCATCTAATCCAGTTTAGCAAACAACCGTTAATTCCATTTTGTTGTAATTTGAAAAGAAGACCCTTATGCCATACTCTATCAAAAGCTTTCGAAATATCACAGAAAACCATACAAGTATTCTGGTTAGAGTCCAAAGAAGAAACAACTTGATGATAGATATCAATCAGCTGATGAACAGTAGAATGATCCTTTAGAAAGCCAGACTGCTTTTCGTATATTATGTCATTTGAAACAATGAAATTGTACATGTACTTGTAGAGACACCGTTCCATTAGTTTACCAACACAACTTAGTAAAGATATGGGACGGTAGTTGTTAACGCAAGATTTGTCTCCTTTTTTGAACAGGGGCATGACAATAGACTGTTTCCAACATTTGGGAAAAGTTTCTTGATCAAGAGATTTATTGAAGATCCTACACAAAGGCTTAGAAATACTGTGTTTTGTAGCCTTAAGTAGTTTGTGACTCACTTGATCAGGTCCAATTGCTTTATTTATGTCTAATGTTCCAATAATACTTTCAACATCTGCAACAGAAATATCAATGGTTGAAAGAATATTTAGTGTTTTCCGAACAAAGTTTGGTAAATTGGTATTTGAGTCATTTAATGTTGATATGGAAGTAAAATACTTGTTGAGACAGTTAGCTTTATCTTCGTCAGTGTAATGGAACGTTTCTAAGTCATCATGCAATCATGGAATCGAATTGGTGCTGGTATTGTTACTAACCAAACTGCGAAGATATTTCCAGTACTGTTTTGGATTTTCAAACCGTGATGAGGACAAACGTTCGTGAAGATTACTGAAATAACGTTGTTTAGCGTATTTCTTTAGATTATTTACTTTATTGCGCATTTTCTTGTATATGTTCCAATCGTTTAAACGTTCGGATTTCGTAGCTATAGTCTTTAGTCTGTCTCGTCGTCTACTTATTCTTCTTATCTCCGAATCGTACCACGGTCTGTCGTTAGGTCTTATCATAATTTCTCTAGAAGGAATACAGTGGTTCATCAAATTCATTAGAATACAATTAAAGTGGTTACATGCATCATTTATGTTAAGGTTGTCTATGAAATCCCAATTCTCATTATCAATCAACAGATTCAGTTGATTAAAGTCAGCTCTGTCGTAGAGCCATACCTTACGTTTTGAACAAGGCCTTAGAGGTTGACAGAAATTTATAAAGACTAGAGTTGCTTTGTGATCACTTATGGAACTGTCGACATCCAAGGTATCGGAATGAAGGGCATGAACAGTGTTTGAGATTAAAATTGGATCAAGAAGAGTTGCAGAAGTCTCTGAAACGCGGGTAGGTTTTGTAATGACATTAGTAAAATCGTTTAAAGAGATAATATGACTTAGGTGATGTTCGTTTGGATTTAGAAGGTCCACGTTAAGGTCGCCAAGTAAAAGAATATGTGGACAACACTCAAGTGCCTTTTCAATATTGATATTTAAATTTTCCCAAAATGCCACCGGTGTGCCTGGAGGACGATAAATTGTACATAGAAGAATGGCTGTGGACCGATATTTGATTTCAACCCAAACAGATTGAATAGCCTCAGATTCTAAGTCAAGTCTTCTTTTAGAGGCATAAATATTTGAAACATATACCGAGAGTCCACCAGAATGAGATGTAAGGTCGCGTCTATACATACTAGAATCATGAGTTTCTAACTGTAAGTCCTCATTCTTTACAACTACATCAAGATGTGTTTCTGTAAAACTTAATACATCAAAATCAGACAAATGATCCGTAATATAATTAAGTTTGTTTCTGATGCTGCGTATATTCAAATGCACACGAGAGAGAGAGCCGTTGTCGTCGCGTGGTAAACAAGAAAAGGGACCAGGATTCAGTTCTATATCTCCTGAAAGGAGAAGTAGGACTGAAGCGAGAAACCAAAGATGGATTCGAAAATTCAAATTAAAGATACAAAAGACCAGAATACATCCAATCGAAGTTAAGGAAGGTTCAAAAAGCTTATTCGTTGTCGAGAAGAACCTTTTGCCAAACCTGCTAGTTTTAGCACAGAATAGACCTATAGCCGCGCGCCAAATTGCAATAAATGTACCTGTGGTGGATCAGTTAAATCAAAATCTATAAATAACTCCGCACGCGAATATATGATCTTGAGCCGACATACAAGTGTGACAGACATATACCATCCTTGAGTCCCAGCTAGTTTTAAAGAACAAAAAGAGGAAATGTACAAAAATACAGAAAAAATAATAGGAATGCAAAAGAGGAGAACAAAAGTTGAGTCCATGAATAAGTCAAAATGTATAGAGGGGGCTAGTAACGTTGTAAGTATGACAGGAAAATCGAATAATGTTACACATAGCAATACCTTTAGAGTCAATAGTAACTGACAAAAAAATAAGACTTGCATAGTTTAGAAGTCAAAGGGTTAAGTACATATCAAAGGAATTACAGTAGATGTGTTAGTGAAAAGCTTTAGGATACATTATCTATTTACAATTTCCAAATATATATATATATTCTCCAAGAAAAGAATTTCCAGGGGAAATTTTATATAAACAATAAAAAGACATCTACAAGTTTATATATAAACAATAAATGAAACTTAATATAAGACGTTTAACAATAACAGTAGATGAACATCATCAAGGCAGGAGGTACAATATAAGGAAGAGCGCTTTTTATTATAGTTATAATTATTTCGCTGAAAAAAAAAAGAAAACTCAACAGGGAGTCAATGTAGGAGTAAAAGGGTATAAATTTTTTGATAAAATTGTCATGTTTAGTTTGCCGTTTAACTACAAATAGTAAAACCTAAATATTGCAGTTTCAAATTTGTGTTTTGGAAAGTAGTATCTACTAGTCGGACAGTATGGATCCAAGATCAGACCGCACATTCTGTGCAATCTAATCTCGATCCACACTGGCAGCAAAAGGTCATTGAGTGGCACTTAGCAACCAAAGGGTTAATATTCGATCTATTGGGGGGACTGCCCAACGTACAAGTGCTAAAGGGAAACATTGTAAGAAGAGGAGCATATGCTCGCAATAAGCACCTGCTTCTCCTCCAACAATGCCCCCCCCCCTTCTGATCCAAGTATTTTGGCATATATTACTCAAGTATCTCCTGAGTGACATTTTTAGACTCAGAAATAGCCTATGCGTATAAAAAACATGAGAGGGACCTTTTCTTTAGGTAAATAAGTAATTGGTAGTGATATCGTGTAAACCTTAGATCAGATTGCACACTCTACAGTCAGATCTCTGCTCATACTCTTAAGCTAAGTCACCCGAATCATAGTAACTAACGTGATATTACGACTTTTTAACCCACTCAATGTACATGGCCTAAACTAAGCACAAATACATTTTCACATGTCGTATAGTGTTCAGTGTAGATTGTAATATACTTTTCAGAAAAAGTAAAGTGACAATATGTAATATCAAAGATGTTCACCTAGTTGTGCAAACACTGTTGTCAACTCTTCAGTTGATTAACCAGAAAACAGTGCTAAAAGAGAAGCATTAACTTTTGCTGGCATCAAGCTTCCGTCTCTCCCACGACAATTCACGAAGTGATCCAACACGGTTCATAAAATTGTCTGCTTTCCGTCAAAAGTTTTTAGGATCGCAACTCTTTGATACTGTTAATTTTGTAAATTCTGAGGAACAGAGCTGGTAAACGAGCAAGTGAGCAAATGCTTGCAAAAAGCTTTAGATCATTCCCCAACAATGTTCACAAAAGCATTTGAGCAATATGTATGGACCATAAATTGGATTGAAGTGTATAGTTAACGCTTCACCACACAAACCGACTTTTGACGGTCTAGTGAAAGAAGCCTTTTGAAAACATTGTAGAAAAAGGAGAAAATGCTGGCAACCAGCATTTTCCCCCCTTCCCTCAATATTTACTACCCTTCCCCCCAAAATTTATAACTTTTCAGTCACTTCTATTTTTTCATCTGCAAATGCTTTCAATTTTTACTCGGTCTAAAATTTGTCGTATGGTAAAGAGTTATGTCCACCATCCTATAAGAACTCAATTTATATTGCATTGTTTGGAAACGAAACAGGTGCTCTCAATAAGCATCTCTTTCCTTTCTCACAGTGCTCCTTTACTTTTAAGATTGAAATGACTGTATTCATTATAGACTAGTATTTTGTGCTGTATTCAATGGGTCCAAGAATACGTTATACCGATGGAATTATCTTGACATTTCCGATTTTTAAGTCGGTAAACTGCCGATGAGTTTCAACTCTGTGGATCCTATTATGAATGTCTTTCACTAGTATTACACCGTCGGAGGTCCATGCTCCGTTTACTTGTTTGTTTTTCATTAGAAGTCGGCACTGGCGAAATATGTCACTTCGTGTCCGCGTTAGGTCCTCGTTGATATAGCAAGATTTGTAATTGCTCTGACGAAGCTTGGATTTCCTCTTATAAATTTTTGTCCTGGATCTGTAAGACGTGAACTTCACAATGATATCTCGAGGCTTTGAATCGCTATCTGCAGATCCTCGCGGTGGCCCTACACGGTGACTACGGTCAATTTCAGCCAATTGAATGTCGGCACCAATCGCTCTGGAAGCTTCCAGGATAATGTCGTCTGTATTTTCATGTTCGGTTTCAGCAAACCCTGACAATCTTAAGCAATTTCGTCTGCTGTACTGATTGGCTTTATCCTGTAATTCTTCAGCTATTTCCAATCGCTTCTCAAGGCTGTTTACCTTTTCTCTGAATGACTCATTTTCCATCTGAAGTGTCTGGATCTTTGATGTAACACCAGCAAGTGCTCCATCAGTTATGGAAGAAATCATATTTGAAATTTGGCTTTCAAAGGTTTTGATCAGCAAGGAACTGATCTTCCCAAGTTCCTCGTCACCAAGACGGATATGGGTAGAAACCTCCATTTCTGGACTCTCCGGTAAAGCACGAGCCTTTTTAGTTTCGTTTAAATCTAGTGGAGAGGAAAGTTCACGTTTACTTTGCTCCTTTGGGGTTGATCGGACAGGGGTAACAGTGGACTCACTCATCCTGGTTATTAATTTTCTGCAGTATACTATTGGACTACTCAAGTGTGACCACTGTAGATGAATGACACGAATGGCAGGTATCTGCTGCGATATTTATAGTCAAAGGCAGTCAAGCGGAAACTTCACAAGATTTCACAAAATGTCCAAATTTTGAATATTTCCCAAAATACCTGACCACCGGAACACCGCAGATAACTTCTTGATCCTCAACTCTAACTCAAGGTCCGACCCCTAGTACTATGAATCCGTCGTTTCCGTAAAAGATTAAAAAAAGTCCCCTCTTAGTATTTTAACAAACCGCCATTAGACTGACCGGAAGTGACTGACCGGAAGAGAATGCTGGTAACAAGCATGTCTACTTTTTCCTGGGTTTCTACCCTTCCTAAGGGAAATGTCATTGGTTAATCCTGATTAATCTTGTTGTCAGCAATTGCTCTAGATTTGGACAAGTCTTTAACTTTGTCCCCTGCTAAAGAGTAATAAATTTATATTAATTTTTCAGGCAGAGGACATCAACTCACTCGTCAGAACTCAGCCAATTCCATACCTACATATAACCTCGTGCGTATACAGGAGGCTTCGAATCTATTTTGAACTACCAATCACATGATCTTAAACATGGCGGCACCCCTGTAAATTGCTTAGCAATGACATGAACAACCAAGGCGAAGTTATTCACATCTATTGATCAGTCGATGAAAGTTCCCAAGGGAAATGATGAACCACGCTAAAAATTGAATACGGACGGAAATATTCTTAGAAAGATATTTGAAAATTGTGACTCATAGTTTCTTTGTTAAGAGGAGCCTTACAATTTCAATAATGGTAAAACGGTATACTTCCAGCGATGAAATATACTGACTAGGTGCATATCGAGTTACGTGATACAGCCGAGGGATTTGATCACTGGATCACCTGGGGTATGCCGAACGGATATCAACTGCCACATATAACACAAACAGCAGGACAAGAGGTGTAATACTGAACATGGTGTAAAATGTTTAGGATCACTGAGTAACCATTGCGTTAAATTTTGGAAAAATGTTTTGTGCATCAAAGCTTTCAACCTACAGAAGAAGAAGAAGAAAAAAAAAAAAAACCTTGCCAAGTTTGAATATCCTATGACCATGAGAAAAAAAGGTTTTGAAAACATTGTGGAAAAGGGAGGAAATGCTGGTAACCAGCATTTTCTCCTTTTTTCCACGTTTTCTAGCCTTTCATAGAGAAAAGTCAGTTTTTGAGTCACATTTATTTTGTCGTCTGCAAATGCTTTGAATTTGGACAAATTTCAAATTTTGGTGTTTGGCGCAGAGTTAAAACTGATAAACCAGACCCTTTTGACTAACAACCTCTCTTTAACAATGTGATTGTTTTACTATTGTGCATTTTAACCAAAGGATGTTGTTCTTGAGGAGTTGCTGTGTTTTTATTTTAATTTTTGTCTGCAGCTGCTTTCGATACGCAATCTAAAATGTGTCATTTGGTAAAGGGTTACAAACCTCTAGATAAGAGGGAGTGATAGTATTCTAAATCTTATTATTTCTCTTTCAAACCCTATGTTGTGGGTACTCATTAGAATCGTCTCGATGAGACAATTCTAATGAGTACCTATACCATAGTTTTTAGTGGAAAATGATTAATATTTTCAATTTTGAAATCAAAATCACTCCCTCTATCTGGAGCTCTGGCTGGTTAAAAAACTGAAAATCTTGTTAAAACCAAGTAAAGTAGTTATTATTTTACATTCTCTTGCTAAGGATATTATTTATTATGGTTTGATTATCGTAAAGTTTAATGATATTGTTTCATTCATAAAGTTTCTGACTCTGACTAGCCAATTACCTGAAAAATCAGATGCAGGAAATTTCAGTAGTACTTGTTTTTAATGTCAAATATTTTTCAATTTGGCTGGTAAAAATTATTTTCTTTCATCTTATTTTGACATAATATTGTCAAGGAAAATTTTTATATCAGTTTTAGGGGTTGCATTTTTTGTTTAAACTCAGAACAGCAGCTCTTTCACACCCTCCTTTTTCGGACATTGGAAAAAATGAGTGTTTAACCCTGTGGGGGTGAACATGTTAATTTGGTAATATGTTATACATATACTTGGAATGGCTGTTTTGTTACATATATTTGTAAGGACAAACATATTGGTGATAATAAAAACATAGACTACTTTTATCATTCTCTGTTGAGAAAAATAATATTGTACAATTTGGGTGGTGGCGGCCATATTGGGCGTAGTGTAACAGAAATTCAATTTTCTTGAAAACGACACGGTGAAATTCTTTCATATTTCACACTTTTATGTCTTATACAATACTCTAAGACCCTATACTAATTAAAAACTTGTATTTAAATGTTGGTGTTAGGATGGTTATACCTTAAACGATTTATAAATTAACGTTCGTTCTAAACCTAATCTAAATATAATTAAGGATATAAAAAAATATTTACATTTAAAAATGGATATTTTAAAAGCGGTCGAGATTGCAATAAAGGATGAAAATTTAGAACAGTATGAGTGGTGCGAATATAGACCTATTGCCGGGACAACCCTTAACGAAGCATCAGGCTGGATAGGGATTCCCATTTTGGAGGAAGATATTCTTACTCACCCAAGTGAAAGTTATTTACTATTCGAGGGTCGTTTAACAAAAGAGGATGGTGCGGATTATGCTCAGGAGGATAATGTCGCTTTAACGAACAACGGGCTTAGGGGAAGACTATTACTAATCTTTTAGTGAGATTACGTATGAGGTTTCGGGGGTAGAGGTGGAAAGTTTAAATTGCCCCGGTCAAGCAACAACGATGGTCGGGTTATTAAAATACCCTAGTGGTTTTTCTGAGTCGCAAAGATTAAACCAGCTGTGGTGCAAAGACGCTGGATTGGCGGCAAATCCTGAAACTAACAAAGGTTGTGGCGTTAGAAGGGATTACTTACATTAATTAAAAGACCAGATTCTAGAGGAACTTTTAGCTTTATAGTGCCACTTAGACACATTTTTGGGTTTTGCGAAGACTACAATAAGTTTATTTACGGCAGTGGGCAGACTATTACTCTCGTAAGAAAGCCCGATGATGACGCTATTTTTAGAGCTGCGGGAGTCGATGGCGGTAAAATCACCCTTAGTAATATTTTCTGGTATTTGCCCCGCGTTATGCCCAAGGTCCAAGAAAAAATACAGCTCTATGAAACGATAAAGTCTAAAGTTTCTTTACCAATCCTTTTTAGAACGATGATACTATAATTAATCCAGCAACTAGATTTACTTGGGGGCTCACCGTTAAGACACCACCCGACGTTCCTCGCTTTATTATCGTAGGGTTTCAAACGGGCAAATACCAAAACCAAGAGGCAAACCCAGCAGTCTTCGACCACGTTAACGTTACAAACATCCACGCCAGTCTTAACTCTATCAGATATCCCCGCCATGATCACAGATTTTCTTTTAATAAACAGCAGTTTAGCCGCGCTTACTTTGATGCGGTAGCGTTTAGATCTAAGCTTTACAATATAGATGAATTAGTAACGGATCCGAGCATTAATGTCGTTGATTATAAACCGCTTTACCTGTTGTTTGTCTTTGACGTTAGTAAACAGAGAGAAGACCTAAAACAATGCAGGTTTATAGATATAATAATCCGCGCTGATTTTGTAGAAAACGTACCAGCAAACGCACAAGCATTTGTCGTTGTAATTAGCGACAAAAAGTTTAAATTCTCGCCAAATTTATAACTTTTAAACGAGTTATAAATTTTCACGCGGTCTTGTAACGCGCTCCGAAATTTTGGGAAAGGCCAGCGAGAAAAGAAATATCTCACCTTTGTCGGCGGGTTAGATATTTTTTTAACGACTCCGCCGGAAATTGTGGTCACGACCTCTGGGGCAGAGGTCAATGGGTGCAGTTTTTGCAAAAGTATCTAACCATTACTACGGGGTAGCAGCTCGGCTCATTAGCAAAAAACTGGGGACTTCCCGGGTTGTCCCAGAAAATACATGGGGTGGTGAGGGTCGGCTCATTAGGGTGTCTCAGAACATACAAAAAATACAGTAGTAGCGAAAATGAGACAAATCAGGCAAATTCGGCGAAAGCTCCAAGCTGAGGCACCCAATGCGGACAAAAAGACTGAGGCATTCGACATTTTCATAGGAATAAGCTATGTTCTGTGAAAAAGGAATTTAAGGCAACTGCAAAAAATATCGACCCAGGTCTTGGTCGAAAGTTTTTGCTATAGGTAAATCGTCTGCTTTTCAAAAAGACAAGGGGTATCTATTACTAAACTGCGTAGATTTACGCATTTTTGAATGTACATACATACGATCTTTGCTTTACCCAAAGGTATAAGTTGGCGTGAAGTTATACAAATATTTACTGAAACCGTAAAGCTAATATTTACTGAAATCGTACAGCTCAGTGAAACGTGTTTTTAGACTTGCTTACCTAAACTGCGTACGCAAATTTCGTGCGTATGCGGTTTAGAGAAAGGTGCCCCCAGTTCCCTTCATGGTTCAGTCGGTTGTTTGACAAGTTGGATGCTTGCTTGGTATTATGTATTACGGAGATGCATTAAACCTCCTTTAGCCAGAGTATGGCTTAAATGTTTTACCCTTATTTGACATATCTTCACAAGTAATCCAATATGTAGCCTGGCATTCATCATTAAAGGGAGGTAATTAAACTGGCCAGAATAACGTTTGAATTCTCGCATATATGATAAATCCGTCCTCGGTACACCTAGACGACTTCATTTCATTTACTGAATAGTGATAAATGTCATTTTTTCACGTCTTGGTGCCGAGCCCCATGTACTGCACAGGGGGTCGCTGGTTCGAATACTCGGCTCGGCCAATTTCTTTCCGAGGATTGGTGATAGTTATTGCGACAAGATTCATTCCTCTCTCACCGCTGATCATTGTTTCGACGATGGTTATAGGGAAAAGCAGCGGCTTGGGAAGAATATTGTGCGGAGTACTAGTAAAAGGAAATCCAGGAAAGCATGGATACGTGCTCTTGACCCCTCAATATAACTGAAATAATGTTTAAAAAACCACCTTTGAACAAAAAACAAACAAACAAATAAACACACTCTATTCTATGTTGCCCAACATGAGTTAACCCTTTACAAAGCAAACCTGTTTTAACGACCACGAAGGAGAGGGTCACTTGAAAACATTTTGAGAAAAGGAGAAAATGCTGGTAACCAGCTTTTTTCTCTTTTTCTCAAAATGTTTTCTGTCCTTTTATAGACAAATCCAATCTATTTCATCCCTGTCAACCGACAATCTTTTCAATATGGCCGGGTCTGAAATTATCGTCGTCTGGTAGTTTAGAAAAATTCGATCTCTTATTGTCGATCATTTAGCAGATTTTACATTTTTTCCAGGTGATGGTATTATCTCAATAAGCATCGGTTTGTGGAAGCAGAAATTAGAATACAGAAATGGTACTTTGATTGAAGAAGGTAAAAACGTTTGTCACGTTTTATGGATTGATTTTGGCGTATATTTATTATTTATCAGCCCCACCGGTTGCCCATATTGGCGACGTCCCTAGAAGGCTGTTAACTATGTTGACGGGGGGAGGGGGTGGTTAGAGTTAGATACAAGACGAAACTCATTCTAAGTAACGCCTAATTCTTTGACGTGCTCTATGTACAGCCGTCACTCGTGACCTAGGTTTAACCGATCATTCGAAAGACGATTAGATCTAGTACATTTTGCTTTAGTTGTCCAACTGCTGAAATCGAACCCGAGCCGTCAAGTATCCCGTGATTTGTCTCTTACAAATCTCATGTCCGATCACGTGACTTTATCACGTTTCCGTTATTGTCTTACCCTTTTCCTTTTTAAAATAACTGACTTTAACTGTCTCGGCGCCAAATATGTGAACACAACCTCTTTCGGCGGCTGAAAATGCAACCCACTGAAACTTAGAAAGATGCTTATCTTAAAGGCTTGACTTAAAAAGGGGATGGTATAAGTCCAAGATCAGACTGCACGTTCTATGCAGTCTGATCTTGATTTATGCCGTTCGCAAAAGCTCCTGTTTTCGCTGATGGCACCGAAAGGCACTGAATATACACAAAACTTCTAAACGGCCCTTTTTAAGCTGGAAATCCCCGTAGATCGGTTTTGGCATCCGCTGTCCAGAAAAGCGACAGTTCATTTGATCTGATTTTTTGGAGAAAATTTACCAGGGTAAAAGCATACCTCAGCCTAGGTCTGAGAAGAATTTTTTGGCTTGTACTTTTGCTACCATCCATTCACTGAACATCGAAAACTGAAAAATCATTTTTTTCTTTTGAAAACTTCATGCTCCTTCTCTCGGTTTATATTTTTTGTGCCGAAAATAATTTTCATGTTTTTTCTCATTGTTGACAAAATGTCAGTAATTTGTGATTTTCTTTTTAACCTATAATGACTGATAGACACCATGAATACGCAAACGATGTGTTTTTCTTCTTTTGAAAAAAAGGATGCCTTCTGTTGGCAAAATCGAGAATCTTTTCATTACAATACTATGTCTAACGTCCAGATACGTGTTACAACTTGGTCAAATTTACAGGAGAAACAAAAGTGACAGGTTAGAAGTTTTGCTGAGTGTTGTACCCGCTATGCGATATTTCGTAAAGATGTATCATGGCCAATTAACCCTTAACCTACTAAAAAGGTGAAATGAAAATTTCAAGCCAAAATTTTGTTCTTTAATTGGTAACTTTTGAGGAAAAAACTCTCCTTACAATGTAGATCAAAGATCTGACTGCACATTCTGTGCTGTCTGATCCAGATCTACACTTAGCAGCCTAAGGGTTAAAAACATGGAAGACACATGTGTCATAGATCGACAAAAAAGCCCTAATAGTTTACTTTTAAAATGATTGTAGAAGGAGAAATATGCATTCGGGTTGTCGTTGCTCGGGCTGAATCTCATTAAAATATAAACAACAACAACAAAAAAAAAAACCTCGTGACAAGGTGGTTGCAAGTTCGATACCTGATTGAGGCAAACTTTCTTTCCGTCGATTTTTCGCCTCTCACCTCTGATGGATGTGAGAAATGTAGTCAGTGGCATGGAAAGAAAGTTATGTCAGTACTGGTGTGAGAAAGCTAGGAAATACATGCTTAGGTGCACTGACTGTGATATGACCTAAGCTATTAAAACGGTATTAAACTCAAATACAAACAAACAAATCATTGAGGTAAAAATAAAGGTGAACGCTTTTTTTTTGGCATAGCTGAATGTGCTGGCTTTCGACCTACTTTTTGGTTCTGATAACAAATGAAATAAATAGGAACTTGTGATTGGTCAAAAATGTAGACATGTTTATTTCAAGGGCCCCTGCCTTTTTGCTGGCAAATTTACGCCGTCTATCTTTTTTTTTTTTAAGATATTTCATGTTTTGAGTGTAACGAAAAACGGACAATGAAGGTCATAGTCCGGACACGCTTATGTATGGCTGTACGTTGTGCACAGTCTGTCTGCCTGCTGTTCTGGAGAAAGACTGCTGTAGTCAGTCACTGACTGACTTTTATTCTATCAGCATCAAAGCTTTTTAGGAATAATGCGTAAGCTGAAATTTACTATTCGTCGTAAAACACTTAGCAGATATATCTTTCCTTAGACCAATTTTTGAACATGCTTGTTGTTTGGAACAGCTGTACTCTTTATGAAAAGAAAAAAATCGAAGCTGTAAGAATTGTTACTGGACTCTCGCGCTCAACCAGTTTGTATAATTTATTTCATGAACAAGGGTGGCTAACATTATCAGAGAAGCGTAAACATCAAAAGTTTGTTCTCGCTTACAAAATCACACATATTCGTACTTGTATAATATGGTTCTGGATAATTTATGCTCACTTTTTCCAAAAATATGTGTGTGTGTGGGGGGGGGTGTGTGTGTGTCCTTTTCTGTATGACTATGTACAACCGTGTACTTGTCGTAAAATAAAATGTTCTGTTCTGTTCTGTTCCTTTATTTGTTGAGGACAAATAAAGTTATAATAATCATAGGCTTGTCATTATAAATCCCAAACGCTGTATCATCTCCCGTAACGCGGGATACTCTCTCTTTCTCTCTCTCTCTCTCTCTCTCTCTCAATCTGTTTTCCCTAGCCTTAACATTTTTTTTTTCTTTTTAGAAAGATACATTGCCACTTTTTTTCTGTCATGTAGTAAAGCATGTTTATTGTATAACCAATGAGGAGGGCCGTAACTAAGTATTGAAACTTGTGGCTTTACCCACTTACCGCCTCTCTTGTTTGTGGTTTTTAAACTGTATAAAGTATGGCAATAAAATATGTTTAAAACAGACTACTGTTGTTCAAAACCTTTTCAGCGCCTCAGGCGAAAACATGCGGCATAGATTAAGACCGGACTCAGCATTATGCGCAGTCTGATCTTGGATTGATGCCATCCGCTTGTGTAGTCAAGCCTATAAGATTAAAAAAAAAAAGTAGGCTCTTAGTGACATTCTCAAGAACATTACATATATATAAGCGTTATTTTCAAGAATCTTCTTAAATTTTAAAAAAATAACACAACTCCAGATTTAGTTCAGCCAGTCAGAAGTTGTGTTACTTTCTCAATCTAAAATCATTCCAAGAATATTCTAAAGAATGGTTGGTGAGTACGGACCCTGTGTTTGATTCTGTTTTTATCCGTCGAAAGAGATCTAGGTTATACTTTTGGCGCTGAAATACGGAATGAAATCATTTAAGACCCAAACTGAAAACATTGTTTCTCGACACCACATATGGTATGTCACAAATGATGAAATAGCAAAAAGTATCCATCCAGGTCAGCCTCTGCTGCAAGACGAGAAATAATCGATTGCTGTTGGTCATGTGATATTCTAATTATTCGAAGTGGGCTTTTTTAAGTTTCCTTTAATGGATTCGAATTATCGAAAGGTTATATTAATTAACCTTAAGTCAGACGACAAAATCTGAGACTCGACCGAATAAAAAGAATCAGCAGACAAAGAATTAACTTTGTCTCAAATGTTGTTCTTGAAATAGCAGAAAGCATTGTGGGAAAATGCTGGTTACCAGCATTTTCTCCTTTTCTAACAATATTATTAAATGCCTTTTTTCTTAGGGTCGTTTTAAATAGGGATTGAATGGGAAGGGGTTAACAACATTTATTTTCATATTTACAGATTCGAAGCTCAACATACGAGAAGAACATTATATTATGCTGGCCGAGGCGAGCACAAATTTTCTCCTGTGTTTTATCGTGTTGTTTAAGCAGATCAATGTCTGTGTGGGGATCATAGCGTTCATTAACATGACTCTCCTGTTATTATGTAAGTATAGATACAGTGAAACCGCTCTAACTTGTCTCTACTTAGTTCCCCTGTTTGGTTTTCCGATATTTGCCGTGTTCTAAACGGAGTTCATATGTTTAATATGTTTGTATAACAAACTGATCTTGTCGCCGTGTCCATGGTGTAGAGGTAAAATACTGGACACATGATCCCGAAGTAAAGGTCCTGTAAAATCTTAAGCTTGCCTTGTCCTTATCGGATACTTTACACCGCATACAGTTTTCACCATATTCAACATACACCATAAACAGTTTGCTCTGTGTTTAGCTTACATCGTAAACAGCTTGTATGGAACGCCTAAGCTGTCTGATATGACGATATTTCACGACATCCAGATATCTTTAATTATATAAAGGTATAATTTTAACATTTAAGCGGAAAATGGTTTGGGATGAAGGCAAGTGTTTACAATGTTCACCACATTTGCCTCAATGTGAGGGTATAAGACCCTGTTAACATAACCTCTTCTTTTATGTAGGCATACTGATATAACATAAACTACAACATATATAACATGCACATAAAAATGTATTGTATAAAGGTATATTTCCAATATACAGGTATATTTCCAATATACACAGGCAAACCAACATATTCATACATATTGATATTACATAAAGTACGATATATATATAACATGCACATAAGAAAATATTATATAAAGGTATATTTCCAATATACACAGGCAAACCATCGTGTTGTTACGGTAAAATTCAAGTGCTTCCTGTACGAACGTAAAAGGTCAATGCATGTGGCTATCTTATCTTTATATGGTTGGTTGGTTATTTCCGTTTATTTATCGTCGCTACCGGTTGCCCATCTGAGCGACGCCCCCAGAAGACGGTTAGTTGTTACGGGGGATAGTGCAAGGATACAGGTCGAAACTACTGAGAGCTTCGCCTGGTTCTTTAACGTGCTCGGCGTATAGCACCGTCACACGGGACCTCGGTTTAATGTCTCATCCGAAAGACTATTAATAATTTTTTTAGTTGGCCAGCCGGGGATACGAACCCACAATCTGTAGGACATTGTGTTCACGAGTCCTACGCTCTACCTACTGAGCTATATCGGCTGGTAATATCTTTATATGAAGGTAAAACAACTTTATATAAAGTGATTGCAAATCATCCGTGACGTTCATTCACTCGAGCGCTGCGCAGCAAGCGCTTGCAAACGGATTTTACTCCTAAATGATAGATAGCGGGAAACACCAGCAAACCATTACAAAATCAGCAACATTTAAAGGTTTTACTCGAAGGAACAAAATATTATGCGAAATTTACCATGTGTGAAGCATACTTTGTTAGAATTTCACCCCTAGAATAATGTGAAGTGAAATGGAAATAGCAATAATGAATGAACCGTGCTTTGTGAAAAGAGGGCTTAATGCATCTGCATAAAGTATCGCCTCAAGTCAACCTGCGCAGTGCAAAACTGACCTGGGTCGAAATCTTTTCTTTTGGTCAATTTTCGGTATGTCAGAGGACCAGTCTACCCCCTAATTCAGTCGATCGTCAGACAAAATGAATTTTATGGATCCGTAAATTTTTGATGACTTACTTGGTATAATGCATCTCGGAGATGCATTAAGCCCCCTTTTGCCAGAGCGTGGTTCATATATCATTTAACGACGCTTAGATTAAAATAGTTGAAGACCGTAACAAATTGATATAATATTTTTAAACCCTTTTAAGGAAACTAATTGATCTAGATGAAACGTGTACTGATCAAACGACTTTTTCCACACCTAATGTGTGTTACTGTGCTTGAAAGAGCATCATTTCTTTTCTAAAATATGACACGAGTACTAACTTTTATTTATGTTTTTCATTTATTTATTCATTTCCTCCATGTGTATGACCGAGCCCCGTAGCTCTGTCAATAACGTACTGAAGTTAACACAAGCGGTCGCAGGTTTGAACCTCCAGGCTCGGCCAATTTCAGGCTTTCCAAGGATTTATCATTTTCAATCGACATGATTCATTTGTCTCTCGCTGCTGATCAATTTTTCGACGATAATTATGCGGGAAAGCAGCTAGTGACATGGGAAGAATAATGTGCAAGGGACTGGTAAGAGAGACTCTGGAAAAGCATGGATAGGTGCCCTAGCCAACGTAATATAGCAAAAATAATGTAGGAAACGGCGATAAAAACATTTTAATTCAATCATTCAACTAATCGATCAATCAATCAATACTCATATCGAGGGTTACAGGTAAAGGTGGTATATGCAGTTTTCAGGGCCAAAATTCACTTTTTTACATAGGAACAGTTATTATTTGTATATCTTCCTTTTTAAAAAAAATTGCCTAAGCTGCAAAATGAATACTTTTAGAGTTATGACCAAATCTATTCCGTGATATTTTGTACAATGAGTTTACATTGCATGGTAAAAGGGGTTATATGTGCTCATATCGCTCTCTTCTGCCACATATGAGTCCGAATATTTGTCTTGATGACATCTAGGACAAGTTCAAAAAGGGGCACTAGTAGTATAGGAGGGTAGATTCGGGACAATGAGGCATTTTGTCCCAAATCTACCCTCCCTGGAGCCAATTTGTCCCGAATCTACCCGCCTAGGGAGGGCAGATTCGGGACAAATTGGGCAAAAGACCGGTCAAAACGTCAAACCGGAAGTAGATGTCCGCTTTTTCTGCCCCCCCTCCTCACACCACTGCAAAAATGTAAAAACAAAAGAGGAAACCGGAAGTGGAATTCCTAGCAAAGAATGGTGTGTCACCATGTTTTGTTAGGATTGATCCTGCATTTTGATTGGTCGAGACGTTTTCCAGCCAAAAATTTGAATTGAAAACGTGTGACACCACAGACTGACTCGGGGAAAAAGAAGGTGTGCCACCATCTTCACTCGGTTTGATCTTTCTCTATAACCGTCAGACAGAGGTCACCGTGTTGGACTTAGTCTTTCTCCACGATATGGTTATTTCCCCTTCTCAACTTGGGCCAAAGCAAAGATCATCGTTGGACTTAGTCTTTTTTCCGTCTTCGTTCGTCTCAATTTTTCTTTTTTCTCTATCACCGTGTTAGACTTAGTCTTTTTTCCACGATATAGGTTATACGCCATCTCACGCTGGTTCAGGCAGAGAGTATCGTTGGACTTAGTCTTTTTCTTCGTCTTTGTTCGCCTTGGTCGATCATCGTTCATCTCTATAGGACTTAGCCATCTCTGGACCGTCGTTGAACTTAGTCTTTTTCCGTCTTTATTCGGCTGAGAGCTGTTCTATCTTTCTCTATCGGTGTTGGACTTAGTCTTTTTTCCATCTTCGATTAGGTGTTGTAGATAATCAGTAGATAGAACATCCCATTCTATATGAAATAGAGCGTGATGTTCTATCTACATGCTTCCGCCCACGTTCGCGCTCTTAATTTTAATGGAATTAACATTAGCCAATCGTTGATCTCGTTGCATTTTTCTGCATTCACATAGATATTGTAGGACTTAGTCTTTTTCTCTAATCTCATTTGATCTATATGCTTTCGCCCATGGTCGCGCTCTTAATTCTGTTAATTCTGTATCAAAGTAGGTCAATCCTCCTGTCAGGCTATAAAGCCAGCAGATTTCTCTATAGATCATTTCCACGATGAAGTTGTCCGTGCGCTGTTCTCCATGGTGAGTCTTTTTCTGCCATGTTGGATTTCTAATACCAAGTTGTTGTGGGTTATTTGATGGAAGTTCGGGAAGGAAGTGAAGGAAGTTATAGTCTTTTCAGACCTAACCTAACCTTTCAGTTTTACTTTTCTTCAAATTGTCCTTTTCAGGACTAACCAAGACCCAGAAAGTCTGCTTCTTCAAATTGTCAAATTGTCAAAGAAACAAAGTCAAGTCCTATACATTTTATATCTTTATTTATACGCAATGCTTTGTAAGAAATTGTATTGTCAGAAAACTTTGAAGTACAGAAATATATACAATAACCATTACAATGAAATTTTTATTTAAAACAATGAACTGTTAGAAACATTGAACTGTGAAAATATAGATATATACACATACAATGAAATTTTTAAAAACATTCTGTACAATAATCATTGACTGACTTATAATCAGTCATGCCTAAAAGACTAGTACCTTATTCGGACAGTACGCTTCTAAAACCATGTCTAAAAGGCCATTGACAGAATTGCAACCCTAAAACAAGGTCTAAAAGTCTAGTACCCTAGTTAGTATCGTATTCAGATAGATTCTTCAGACAGAGCAAATGACGATGAGGCAATGCAGTCCATGTCGAATTTTAAGTATGAAATATATATATATATATATACAATTGTAAGAAGAGAAAAAATACTACCGACATTTGAAAAAATGTTTTTAAACAGTTCTTTTGAAACAATTCTTTCGAAAATAGTTCTTTCGGAAATGTTTTTCTGTTAAAAATTACAGACACAATTTTCTTTTTTTCTTCGGGATGTCAGGATCACAATCACTCTTACGTTTCTTTTCATTATTTTTCAATACAAGATCTGGACAACTTTTTGCGCTGTGTTTTTTGTCTTTCAAAAATTTCTCGTTCACAACATCGGATTTCCATCTACGTCTCAACTCGATATCTGAACAGGTCTTCTTTTCTTCTCGTCGAATTTTCTTTTCTGAAGAAAGTTTCTTGTTTTTCCCCTCTCCAGGTACTGAGGAGGGTTTCTTGTTGATTTTATCGTTGATTTTATCGTTGATTTTATCGTTGATTTGATTGTTTCCAATCGTTGAAGATTTATCGCTGATTTTCTTTTCTTCAGACCCTGAAGAAGACTTCTCGTATTGGGAGCTCTGTTCGCTGTTTTGGTCTTCTCCAGATTTCTGATCGAGTATAACCGTATCCTCTTTCTTTTCTGAGGAAGATTTCTTGTTTTTCACCTCTCCAGACCCTGAAGAAGGTTTCTTGTTTTGGGAGTTTTGTTGCGAACTTTGTCCCTCTCCAAATAACTTTTCTGAAGAAAGTTTCTTATTCTGCGACCTCTGTTCCTTGTTTTGTCCCTCTTCAGATAACTTTTCTGAAGAAAGTTTCCCTGAAGAGGTTTTCTTGTTTTTCTTCTTCTTCACAGGATAATCTATCTGAAGAAGATCGCTGAATAGAAAAGTTTGTGGCGATTTATAGCCTGTATGTTTCTCTATCTGTTCTCTACAGGCTTCTATATCACTGATAGATGCGTCGAAAATCGTTATATGCCTAACTGGGTCCTCGACGGCATAATATGATTTCAGAGCGCCAACATGAAACATGTCTCCGATTCCAATAACGTCTTCTGGATATGGTGAAAAAATGACGGAATGAGTGTCTCGATTCACGGAGAAATAAACACATATCGGTGTCTTTCTTGGTTTCGGTGGTCTGCCCTCATGATTAAGAAAAACTCTGGTAATACTGTAATCGTCTTTTTCATCAAAACGTTGGCTCGATAAAAATGATCCCACATAGTTACCACCATAATACTTTGGCGGAACATTGCTGATCGCATAATCGTGGGTGTATGGGTTAACATACAGATACATTCTCCTTTCAGAGGGAGTTGTACTTTGTAGGTCGAACTCACTCATTTTTCTATCGACTGCTCTGTTTGAAATCTTTCCGAAGAATGATGGAAATGTCAATCGTAACATCTTTTATGTCCGTTCGAAAAAGATATAAAAAGCCAGGTTTCTTGAGTTCTGGGACATTACTTGACTCGCAATCAGTCATAAAACAATGTCTAAAAGGTTAGTCCCGTATTCGGACAGTACAAGCGACGATGAGGCTATTCAGCCCATGTCGAAGAAGAGAAAAAAATTGCTGCCGGCAAAGAAAAGAAAAAGAATCCTAGTCTACCCAGACAGTAGCAGCAATGATGAAACCGACGATGAGAAATTTCCACCCAAAAAGAGAAAAAGTTTGAAAGAAGAAAGTCCTACTGGACCATTTTCACCCGAGGAAGAAAAAAGTGAAGACAAAAGATCTTTGAAAGAAGAAAACGATGAGAAATCTTTGAAAGAGCGATATCAAAAACCAAAACAGTCCTTTTCAGGACTAACCAAGACCGATAAAAAATCTTTGAAAGAAGAAAACGATGAGAAATTTCCACCGTCAACCTCAACGAAGGAAAAAACTAAGCGAATGAATGTGGACTGTACCAGCGAAGATGAAAAATTTTTAACCAAAAAGAAAAACTCTTTGAAAGAAGAAGACAGAAAATCTTTGAATCATGCTGGACCATTTTCACCGAAGAAAGAAGAATATTCTTCAGAGACAACGAAGGAGAAATCTGTACAAATGAATGTGGATTGTACCAGTGAAGACGAGAAATCTTTGAAAGAAGAAGACAGAAAATCTTTGAATCATGCTGGGCTATTTTTACCCAAGAAAGAAGAAAGTGGAGACAAAAAATCTTTGGATATGAAAAGTCTATACACCTTAAAAGAAGTGGGAAAAAAGAAGTCAAGAAAATTCAAAACAGAATCCCATGTACTGGAGGCATCTTTTAAGAAATTCGAGGAGTTACAACCCCAGCAACTGACTGGTTTATTCGACGATGTTATCCAACAAATCGTTCAAAAGTTAAAGGCTGAATCGAGGGATATGATTAGAATTAGCGTCAATCACCCCTCATTGAAAATAGGGATTCATATTCCCTTTCTATATGTGGAGGAGTTGGAGAGTCATACTATGTTGGACGAAATTGAAAAAGTTTTACAATCGAATGAAGAATTCGTCTTGAACGATGGCCGCATGACATTCGATATCACACATACGATACCGCCAAGTGGAAGTGGTAAAAGACTTACGGCCACAGAACTATTGGATTCAAAAGTTTTTGCAAAGAAGAAATATTCGGTTGTTGAAATTAACAATCGTGATCATCTATGTTTTGCAAGAGCAATTGTTGTGGGGATTTGTTACCATGAACGCGAAAACACCCAAGAATGGAATCGAAGATGGGATCTCATCAAAAGATCAAACAGACCACTTCAAAAGACTGAAGCCGAGAAAATGATGAATAAAGTTGGACTTTCATCGACACACCCTGTAGGTCTTGAAGAATACAAAAAAATTCAAGAGTTCCTGTATGAAAAAGACTATGTCATTAAAGTTCATCAACAGCAGTCGAGAGTGGAAAAAGTATTTGAACATCCAGAAGTGAAAGACGATAGTAAAATCATACATTTGTACTTTCATCAAAATCACTATGATTACATCAAATCCATCACAGGATTTCTTGATTGTGCTTATTATTGTGAGTTCTGCGACATACGTTACAAGAATCGGGAAGACCATACTTGCTCAAAGATCTGTAAAGGTTGTTTTCGTGCTGGAAAATGTCCATCAGAATCAAAAGAATATGTCTGCACCAAGTGTCATAGACGATTTTTCAGTGCGGCATGCTTGAAAAATCACAAAACACTTCAAGGTAAAGAGAAGAAAACCATTTGTGAATTAGTGAAACTTTGTTCAAAATGTGGAGGCCAGGTTTTTGACAGAAAGAAAAATCATGTCTGTAAGGGAAAGAAAAAGTGTCACCTCTGCAAGAAGATAGTTGACTTTTCTCATCGCTGTTTTATTCAGTCTTACCAGAGTAAGATGAAACACGACAGCGACGATGAGACGAGTTCTTCTCTAATCAAAAAACCTTTGTTCATTTTCTTTGATTTCGAATGTCAGCAAGACACGGGAGTACACATTCCGAATTATTGTATTGCACATCGAGCCTGTGCTGAATGTATCGATAAACCACTTGATTTTCATTGTTCCACATGCAGTGAATTCGAAGAAGGAAGAGAAGTTATTTTTCAAGGAAAAGAAACTTTGAGTCAATTTTGCAACTGGCTCTTTACAAAGCATCATAAAGGAATCATAGCTATTGCCCATAATCTCAAAGGGTATGATGGTCAAAATTATTCTCAACCACATTATCAACGTTGGGATGAAAGAACCAGAAGTAACCATGAATGGAAATAATATTTTGAAGTTAGAACTGAACGGTGTGTGTTTGATCGACTCCTTCAGTTTCATGAACTTTGGGTTGGCAAAATTTCCGACTACGTTTGGACTTCAAGAAATGAAAAAAGGCTACTTTCCCCACTGGGCAAATACAGATGAATTTTGGGATTACGTCGGCCCATACCTGGATATGTCTTATTACAAACCCGATTCAATGTCTGAAGAGGCTCGATCAAAATTCATAGTCTGGTATAATGATAAAGTTCAAAACGGTGAGGAATTCAATTTTCAAAAAGAGATGGAGATGTACTGTCGATCGGATGTTGATATCTTAAGACGAGGGTGTGGTGAATTCAGAAAGTTGTTCATTGAACAGAGTGGAATTTGTCCATTTACAGAGTCGTTTACCATCGCCGGAGCCTGTAACAAGATTTGGCGAAAAGATTATTTACCAAAAGATCAGATAGCCATCATTTCATGCAAAGATCCAGTCAGACGTCGGTTTTCTATGAAAGCAATACGTTGGATTCAAAGCATCGCTAGAGAAAAAGGGATTCATATTCAACATGCTAGAAATGGTGGTGAATTTCGAATAGGGAGATACAGCGTAGACGGATTTCACCGTCAATCAAACACTGTCTATGAGTTCCTCGGGGATTTATTTCATGGCTGCCAGACATGTTTCAAGGATCGAAAATATATCAGCCCCATCAATGGAAAAACAATGGATGAATTGTACAACAGTACTATCGAACGACTAGAAACCATCAAAAGAATGGGATATAACGTCGTGACCATATGGGAACATGAATTCGACGCCAAGATGAAGAAGGATAAAGAATACAGAAAAACCATTGAAAGTCTATACCCGAACTGTGACCCTATCGAACCAAGAGAGGGCCTGGCTGGAGGCACATGCAATGCAATAAAAATTGCCTATGATGTTGAGGAAAGCAGTGAGAAGGAAATCAAGTACATTGACATTTGCTCTCTGTATCCTTACGTCTGCAAACATAAATTCTATCCTGTAGGCCATCCCACAATCTTGACTACTGAGAGTATTGATATGAAAAATATTCGTCAGTATGAAGGGCTCATTAAATGTAAAGTTCTACCGCCAACTGATTTGTTTCATCCCGTTCTTCCAGTTCACTGTAACAACAAGATGATGTTTCCACTTTGTATGAAATGTGCACAAGAAAGCTCAAACGTTTGTAACCATGAAAAAGAAGAGAGAGCTTTGGTTGGAACTTGGGTTACATTCGAACTGTTCAAAGCTCTCGACTGTGGTTATCAGCTAATGCAAGTGTATGAAATCTGGCATTTCGACTCTGTTTCGGACCAATTCTTTAAAGGTTATGTGGACAATTTCTTGAAAATCAAGCAAGAAGCCAGTGGATATCCCGGCTGGTGTCAGACAGATTCAGAAAAGGCCCAATTCATTCGCGAGTATGAGGAAGCCGAAGGGATTCGTCTTGACCCCAAACGTATTCAAAAAAATCCTGGCAAAAGATCATTTGCTAAGATTATGCTGAACTGTCTTTGGGGAAAATTAGCACAGCGTGAAAACATGAGCAAGACGAAATACATCAGAGAACCGTCTAAATATTTCGAGTTGATTACCGACCCGAAATATACGGTAAAACATGTGGAAATCTTTGACAATGAGTGTCCATTCATTTTGGTCAACTATGAAGAAAAGATGGACTTTGTCGAAACGCATGCTACAGCCAATGTTATTGTAGCATCCTACGTAACAGCTTATGCAAGGTTGGAACTGTACAGCGTTCTTGAAAGATTGGGGGATAGAGTTCTGTATTTCGATACAGATAGTTGTATGTACATACATGATCCTGAATTGTGGAACCCTCCCATCATTAACAGCAGACTAGGAAAATGGACCGATGAAGAGCCTGATTGCAGAATTACTCATTTCAGAGGATTAGGCCCAAAGAATTACGCTTATAAGATGAAAACAAAAGATGGAAAAGAAAAAAGCAAATGTAAAGTCAAGGGAATTACTTTGGATCACAATACAAATCAGCTGGTGAATTTCGACACCTATTCAAAATGTGCTTTGGATCGCACGGTAGAAATTAAAGTTCAGTATGATTGTAGAATCAGAAGGCATAAAGACAGAACAGTGACCAGCGAACCACAGTCAAAAACGTTTCGCTCTGTATATACCAAAAGAGTCATTGTAAACGATACTGATACTGTCCCCTATGGCTATAAAAGTTTGAGGGTATAAATAACTGTAAGAAAACAACATCGTGTTACATTGAAGTGAACGATCAAAGTAAGACGTTCTTAAAAACAGTTTTAAAAACAGTTTTAAAAACAGTGAGAACTATCAAAAGAAGTGAAAAATCATGTCAAGTGAAATGCTACCTTTACCGATAGAACTACGTGAAAAAGATTATAGAGATTTCAGCCATCAGCACACGCTCGATGAACAAGTACAGTTTGACATTAAATTCAAATGTGTGAAACTTTGGATAGATAAATTGCATAAGGGAGTTGCAAAAGGAGAAACATCCTGCAAATTGTATGGTATACACAGCTTTATTGTGATGATGGGGGATGATACAAATTTCGATCTTCCTCTCCAAGCTTATTTAGCAATTTGTCTGTTGAAAGACAACTATATTGCTAAACAAATGCATTCCACAAGTCGATGGGTATTCATCATCGTAGGAAGAACAGAAGAAAGTTTTCTGAACGTCCTGAAAATGAAATCAGTTCTGTTTGACTTTTACTTACGCTACAGAAGAGGATCTATTCAAGACGGTGAGGAAACAATGGAAACCTTGGAAGGCTATATTCTATTTGATAGAGATGTCACAGAAGAAATCGTATATTCAGCTCTCTCGACAAAAGATATTTCAAAACATGTTTTTCCATTTAGTGGAGTACGTGAATATAGTGAAATGGACAGCAAATTCCCATTGTTTTTAGGCAATGAACAATTACACAAAGTTATTGTGGAACATGAAGACAAGTGGAAAAATCGAGGTATCTGCGAATTTGCATTGTAAGAATTGTTTGTAAAAACTTTGAATGAATCATGTATTTGATTGTAAGAATTATTTTGTCATTGTTGTAGATTAAAAACTATATTGTCAATGGTTTGTATATAAAATGTATAGCCAATGCTTTGTAAGAAATTGTGTTGTAAATATGTTATAGTGTTAGAATGTTTGCTTTAAACGTTACTGTTTTTTCATGTTATTGTAAGTTGAATAAAGTTTAAATATATACAATATAGTGTTAGAACGTTTGCTTTGTTTTAAACGTTACTGTTTTTAATGTTTCAAACTTTGAATAAAGAAAATGATTTAAAAAAAGTCGTCTGTTTTGATTTCTTCCCAGAAAACTTGAATAAAGTTAAAAACTTTGAATAAAGAAATGATCAAAAAACAAAAAGTCGTCTGTTTTTTGATTCCTTCCCAAAAGAAAAGTTCAGACTTGGACAATTAACAAGATCCCAAAGAAAAGAACAGAGATGGGAAAATGTAGCTAGAAAATAACATTCTATGTAAGATCATATAGAATGTTATTTTCTATCTACAATACCTACAGGAAATGTTCTATCTACAATGCCTACAGAAAAGTCTACATCCCAAGACAATCCCCTTCGATCAAAAACTATAAAATGCTGGCGAACTTTCTCTCTATAATCATTCGACTTTCGATTCTCGAATAGTACGAATAAAACTCTTAATTAGTGCGAATAAAACTTTTTTACAATTAAAAAAGTTTTGTTAACTAGTGCGAATATTTCGTGCTGGAAAAATGGATTCCAACTTAGACCAAACGGATCACGGAAGAATGGATTCCAGCTTAGACGTTTTAGTCGGCTCCTTACCACAAGAAAATCCCGTCCTAGACATTTCCTCACCACAGCTTGAAAATAGCAGAGATATTCTATCGATAGCTATGAATTCAACATTCATCGACCCGATGACAGGATCGTTTGATAAAATCGAAGAAGAAATAACCCAAATGATTTCAAACCAAAATTCTGTAATAACTCAGATTTTAGACGAAGTGAAAATATTAAACACAAATATGAATCAATTCAATAAAAACATTGAGACATTATGCCTACAAAATCAACAGAGTCGACAGGACCACCAGAGTCAACAAGATTCGTCTGTAAGACAAGATTCATCTGTAACGATCCCAGTCCAGGTTAACTTTGATAAAACCAGTTTTCAAAAGTTAACAGCTTCTATCGTCACTCCTGTAGAATATCAGACAACTCAGACAGAAGAACCCAAGCCAAGAAGAAGAGGTAGAAAACGAAAATCAGAGAAAGTAGAGAAAGACGATAACCAACTTCACAAAAAACAACGATTCGATCCCAACTCTGTAACACCACCAAAAACGGGGTTGGGTAAATATGGAAAAAACATTGATAACTTCAAGGAATTCAACTTCCCGACGATCTTGAAAGAACCAGAAGAAAAGTTATCATCAGAAGAAAAGCTGTCATCAGAGGAAAGTTCTCAATAGAGGAAAGCTGTCAATAGAGGAAAGCTCTCAATAGAGAGAAAGCTATACCAAAAATCGAAACAGTCCTTTTCAGGACTAGACAATGCCTAGGAAGTCTATCTTTTGAGAATTGTCAATCGATATATAGTTCATATTGTGGAGAAAGACTAAGTCCAACGATGGTCCAGAATTGGTTAACTCCTACAGAGGTGAACGATGATCGATCAACCTAAACCAGCGTGAGATGGTATATAACCTATATCGTGGAGAAAAAGACTAAGTCCAACAGAACCCTTGCCTGAACCAAGTTGAGGAGGGGAAATAATCCATATCGTGGAGAAAGACTAAGTCCAACACGGTGATAGAGAAAACCTGAGGCGAACGTAGAGCACAAAGGGAGACAAATCTTGTCTGACTAATTCAACCATATAACCCATATCGTGGAGAAAGACTAAGTCCAACGCTGATAGAGAAAGAAACAACAGCTCTCAGCCGAACAAAAGACGGAAAAAAGACTAAGTTCAAAAGAGACCTTTGCCTGAGCCAACGTAAGATGGCATATAGCCCATATCGTGGGGAAAAGACTAAGTCCAACATGGTAGAAAAAGCCGTAGTATGGGGGGACAAGCTTGTCAATATACCTAGAGAGGTGACTCCTCCTCACTCCTCCTCACTCCTCCTCACCTCCTCCTCACTCCTCTTTACCTCCTCTTTTCCTCCTCTTCACTCCTCTTTCGACATATAGCGCCATATCGTGGAAAAAAGACTAAGTCCAACGATGGTCTTTGGCTGAGCCGTGTCATTACGACCCCATTTCTACCAGATCATGACTCATAAACACCTGACCGCGGCATGTCTGAATTATATCGTTACGACCTGTGTGCGCGCGTGCGCAGCTGCATTAAGACCCCTTTTCACAGAGATAGTTAAAAAGGGGCTCTGACCGCGGCATGGGGGGGCAGAAAAAGCGGACATCTACTTCCGGTTTGACGTTTTGACCGGTCTTTTGCCCAATTTGTCCCGAATCTGCCCTCCCTAGGCGGGTAGATTCGGGACAAATTGGCTCCAGGGAGGGTAGATTCGGGACAAAATGCCTCATTGTCCCGAATCTACCCTCCTATACTACTGGCACTTCGGGTCTAAAATAGGTCACTGCGTGAAATTAATGAATACTATATGTATGCTTTAGGAGCTATGTTTTCAGTCCACTACTCACAGAACTTGGTCAGAATGTTTGTCTTGATTATATCTCATAAGAGTATGAAAATGGATCATGTCATGTCAAAAACTAGGTCATCAGGTCAAATTTTAGAAAAACCTTGTGTACACACTCAAGAGGCTACATTTCAATCCAATAGTCATGAACACTAGTCGGAATGTTTGTCTTGACGAGTTTGAATATGGCATGCCAGGTCAAAAACTAGGTCACCAGGTCAGATTTTTCAAAAGCCTTGTGAACTCTCCAGGAACCACATTTTCAGTCTTTGTCTTTGTATTTATAGTGGAGTTTAATGCCTTTTTAACAGCTAAGATAATATCACGGCGGCCAGTTCACCTATGCATGTGTTTCCTGGCTTTCTCACACCAGTACTGACACAACTTTCTTTCCAAGCCACTGACTACTATCCCACATGCATCAGAGGTGAGAGGCCCAAAATCGCGTGAAAGAAAGTTTGCCGCAACCCGATCTCAAACCTGCAACTACGTGCAACAACTAGGTCACGAGTCAGATGCGCTACGCTAATGACTGAGCTACCCGGCCGGACTTTTCAGTCCAAAACTCTTTGAAACTTGGTCAGAACGTTTGTCTTGATGATATCTTACACAGTTACACAGTTTGGAAATGGGTTTTTTTTTTGGGGGGGGGGGGGTGGGGGGTGGGGGGGAAGAGGAACTGGGTCACCGGATCAAATATGTGAAAACCTTGTTTATTTCTCTAGAGGCCACTTTTTTGGCTCAATACTCATGAAAGCTTTGTAGAATGTCTGTCTTGATATCTCAGACGAGTTTAGAAATTATTATTTCGGTCTCAGGTGAGTGACTTTCGGGCTATCATTGCCCTCCTGTTTCTGTATGTTTGTGTGTTTGCGTGTGTGTATGTGTCATTTTTTTCCAACCATTTCGATACCAGGAATACTTCAGTGATTAACAATTGCTTAGAGTCAGTCTTGCATTCAATCGACATTGAAATGTGTGCTCGTTCTTCCTACAAATAGTAACTTCATGGTGCGGTCTGACCTTTATCTACACTGTTGGCAAAATCACCTTCAAGCAGCAAGAGTTATCCTCCATGAAAGACATCCATAACAAATGGTAGCTCAAAGGTCGACCTTGCCGAAAAGATAGGTCAAAGGTCAAATGACGCTAATCATCGAACATAGTTTGTAGTATTTCTGATAGTGATCATCCATGCCAAACTACAACGCACTGTTACTTCTGGTTCTGGAAAAGTTTTTTTCTTTTTCTCATAAACAAAGAAATGATCACCATCTTGTAAAATGGCCGGAATCTTTTCGTAAATTTTTCATTGTAAGCCTTCAAAGAAACTGGTTATGATTTGATCGGATTCTGCTGATGTCTGTCTGTCCGTCCGTCTGTCTTTATCTTTTCTCTCAGTTTAAGCATTATACAAGCCCCTATGGCTCACAGTTAAAATTATGATCAGACTATATATGTACTGTCCGCATGAAGAAGGCTGGGACCCTAAGTCACATCTTGATTGCAAAACTAAAACTCAATCGAGACCAATATTACAAAAATGACGACCTATTCTTCAAAAAAAAAAAAAAAAATGTTCTGTATTTTACATTTCTACGGTTTAAGATTGGAGCATAATAGTCTACAAAAGTAATGTTCAATTCAGTGGCTGAAAGACGTGGGGGGAGGGGGGGGGGGGACGAGACGAACTGACTGACTGACCGACCGATGGACAGTATTTAGAATCTCGGAACTTTACAAAAGTTGATGATAATTTTACCTTCATTTTACGGTCACGAAATTCAATTATTGAAGATGAGGTTTGAAGATGAAGATATCATGTTCATCACTAACACATTTTAGGTTTTACATATTTAATAAATAAATAAAAGCGGTTGGGAGGGTGGGCTATTAAGATTACTGTTTTGCTTATCTTTCCACTTGGATTTTTGGAGCTGGCAGAACAGTTAACAAGTCGTTATGATGATGCAAGCCATCCCTGAAAACATCCTAAAGTGAAGTGGCGCGTAATATATAGTACGACGTAAGAAATGCCTCATTACAAATAAATTTCTTAAGTAACTTGAAGTGACCTCCCTTCAATAACTTTGGTGGGGGGGGGGGGGCTTTATGTCGATAGACGACAAAGCCTATTAAGGAGAAATTACTTAATTCATTGTTATCAAATTGTACCAAATTTTGCGATTTCGTACCACTGAAATGAAAAGAATGGGGGGAAGGACGGACAGATAGACAGACAGATATTTAAGTCATATCAAGGCAACAGCTCGCTTATTCATGTATGTCCTGGGTTACACCAGTTCTAGGCTCTGGCTCTGAATTGTCTTGCCCAAGGTTACTCCCTTTCTAGTACCCATCTTAACTCACTTATTCATAAGTATTCCGTCTCCATCATATAACTATTTAAAAAAAATTAGTGACATGTTATATAACTTTGTATGGGACGGAACGTGTAATAAAATTAAACAAAAAGTGCTAATTAAACATTATGAAGAAGGCGGCTTAAAGATGATTGACTTATTTAATTACCACCTGAATAAGAAAATTAAATGGATAAAAAAACTCATTTCCGATGGTAACAAAGACTCTTACGAATTTACCAACAATATTTTCGATATTAATAAACTATTCAATTCCGGAAGAAAGTATTGTGAACAACTTTGCAAAACGATAAAAAATGAATTCTGGAAAGACGTTTTATACTCACTTATGACATATATGTCAAAATGTTATTTTACAAATTGGATAGAACTAATCAATATGCCTCTATTCTATAATGAAAACTTAATGATTGGCTCTAAGCACTTTTTTAATCACGTTCTGTACAATGGTGGAATAAGGTATGTTAAAGACATGTTAAATGAAGATGGTAGCTTTAAAACGTGGAATGACATGAAAAATATTATTAATAACGGAATCAACTTTTTAGAATTTTATAGCATTATCAGCGCTATAAAAGCGCTGTTTGCAGAACATAACATCACTAACAAGAATAAGTCATTACAAGGTTTCCATAACCCAAATATAAACTGCTATTTTTATCAAATAATTATTAAGTCTTGTAGTAACAAATTCACATATAACGTTCTGATAAAGAATAACGAAAAACCGACATGTCATAGTAAGTGGAACAGCACTTTTCCAAACTCTAATATCAATTGGAATGTTATACACAGTAATGTTCTTAAATATTCAAGTGACAGATACTCCCAATGGTTTCAAACAAGAATAATACACAGGATTCTTCCGACAAACTCGCTTCTTTTTATAATGAACTTGGTCGAAACAAATATGTGTTCTTTCTGTAACAGCTGTGAAGAAACTATAGCACATTTATTTTATCAATGTCAAAATATCAAACCTATTTGGGAGCGCATTTCAATACTTGTTAATAATTTAGATCAGTCGATGTCAATAAGCAAACAAAATGTGCTTTTGGGTTCAAATGAAACAAATCTGAAGCTAGACAGATTACTTCTTGAAACAAAAAAATATTTTTACAAATGTAAAAACAAAGATATGAAACCATCTTTATTAGGCCTGAAAAATAGTCTCTTCTATAATCTTAGCATTATTAGAAGCTCAAAAAATTATAAAAATGAACGAAGGCTTACGACAATTGTAGAATACATCAGTCAAAACCTCCCATAAACCAAAAGCATTTTTTCCATGCACACGAACAATGCTGCAGTGCTGAAGCCTCAAAAGAGTACCTACCTTATGTTACGTTTGCTTTTTTGCTTTTGACGTTTCAATACTGTACATTGAACCAAGATCAAAGTAACACTTTATCAACACAATCACTTTCACACTCAAGCAACTCTCACAGAATTTTTTTTTTTTTTTACACAATTATATATAAAAATAAGCTTTTTCGTCCACATATTTAAAGAAAAAAAAAAAAAAAAAAAAAACTGTAACAAGTAAGAAAAGTAAACCTGTTATTAGTCATTATTGTTAAAATCTACATATTTTAGTAGCCATATCAATGTAGTAGTACAATAGTAGCTGTAAAAAAATCTGGAATCTGTAATTACGACTTTTGTTTGTATTTTAAAGTTCAATTACTAACACAGAATACTAACAACGATCTGTAAGGTGCATTGAGGGATGGCCACGACCCTCAAGTACCATAAAGACGTGGACAATAAAGTTAAAAAAAAAAAGTCAAAAAAAAAAAAAAAAAAGTCAAAAAAAAAAAAAAAAAGGTTACTTCCACGAAAATCAAGGTGCTTACAGTGAGGCTCGAAACCGGTGCTACCCGATTGTGAGTCCTACACTTTCCCACCGAGTCACACAGGACCAAGACAGACAAGGAGAAAGAGGGAGGGGACAGACAAAGAGAGTCAGACAGGGACAGACAGACGGACGGGCGTAATGGTCGACTGACTAACAGTTTGATAGAAATTTTAAAACTGTATAGATTTAACTTATACAAGAATCGGGCCAAAAATATTAAACTTTACAAGGGGTGTCATACGAAACTTATGAATTCATTCAAAGGAACTTTCGTGAAATATATTGTCGAAATGATACCATATAATGCTACTTTGGATAAATATATTGACGATTCCGCTCAGTACATTGAAACATTCGATCAATATAGCGAAGTTTGGTTCCATATAAACATGTTTTCATTTCATATACGGTTTAAATGAACCCAAATATTACGACAACAGTGCAATGAAGTGTAAAAGAACCGTATAAGACAGCCATGGCTTTCCATACATGTGGGTATCCTTTCTTTATATGCAGTGAAAACACCATTATATAAAGTAGATTCTTCTCACGTGGAGATTTTTACTACAGCACCGTCCTAGTTTCGCGCCAAAACCCACCCTGGTGTGACCGAGTACAATTCGTATGCATGCACATCATACAGTATGCTGGTGTCAGTCAAATATCAGTTTCGTATGACACCCCTTGTAAAGTTTGATATTTTTGGCCCGATTCTTGTAAAAGTTAAATCTATACAGTATTAAAAATTCTATCAAACTATCTTCTGTCAGTCGATCATTACGCCCGTCCGTCTGTCTGTCCCTGTCTGACTCTTATTGTCTGTCCCCTCCCTGTCTCTCCTTGTCTGTATTGGTCCTGTGTGGTTCGGTGGTAAAGTGTAGGACTCGCAATCGGGAGGCACGGTTTCGAGCCTCACTCTAAGCACCTGGATTTTCGGGGGAGTAACCTTGGGCAAGACACTTCAGAGCCACAGCCTAGCACTGGTGTAACCCAGGACATACACAAATAAGCGAGCTGTCGCCTTGATATGACTTAAATAATGTTGAAAGCGGCGTTCAATGCTATTTATCGATTCAATCAATCAAGCAATTTGTCTGTCTGTCTGTCTGTCGGTCTGTCTGTCTGTCTGTCCCTCTGTCTCTCCGTCCCTCCCTCCATTCTTCTCATTTCAGTGGTACGAAATCGCTAAATTTGGTACAATGTGATAAAAATGCATTGGGTAATTTCTCCTTAATTGAATTTTAACACCATAAATGAAAGTAAAATTGTCATTAACTTTCGTGTAAAGTTCCTTCGCATTTCAAAAAGCGAGATTCTAAATGCTGTCAATCGGTCGGTCAGTCAGTTCGTCCCCTTGTCTTTCAGCCACTGAATTGAACATTACTTTTGCAGACTATTATGCTCCAATGGTAAACCGTAGAAATGTAAAAAAAAAACATACCTTTTTTTCAAGAATAGGTCGTCATCTTTGTAATAGTGGTCTCGACCGAGTTTTAGTTCTGCAATCACGATAAATATATCTTTATATAATACTTTTTCTATGTGCATGTTATATATGTTGAGTTTATGTTATATCAGTATATCTACATGAAAGAAGAGGTTATGTTAAAAGAAGGGTTTTATACCTTCACAATGAGGCAAATGTGGTGAACATTGTAAACATTGGCATTCATCCGAAACTATTTCATGTTCATATCATAAAATTGTATCTTTATATAATAGAATGATATCTCAATAGGGTATCACGAAATCTGGTTGTATCAGACAGCTTAGGCGTTCCATAATATACAGTTATTGCCGTGTATACAATGTAGCTCTCCCTGCGTACTATTTGCTCTATGTAGATTGGTTTGTATTGGAGTTTAACGCCATTTTAACAACTCGGGTCGTATACTGTATACGAAATCACTCCGTACATAGCGGAAGTGGTCTATAACTACCTTGCAAGCTTTGTTGTAAACTGTATGATGTGAATGGAAATCTATTGTTCCACATGAGTTGTTTTGGTGGAGTTGTCCAGTAAGCTGACAGAGAGAGAGAGAGGGAGAGAGAGAGAGAGAATTGGACGTATTTTTTGCCTAAAGTTTTTTTTTTCTGTCTTTCAGCCGCCTTCTACAGTTTCGTTCACTTGGGAAACGCCAAGGAAGATTTGCAAGAAATATTTCTCGAGTGGCCAAACCTGATCGTATCATGGTCATTCTATTTCGTATGGGCTGGAATCCTTGTGAACATACTAGCAACCGGTGCCTTTCTCAGCGCACTGCTTATCAAAGGCGAAAGGAAAGCAGCGAATTCCTCCAAAGGATTAGGTCCCGTGCCACAAACCGTTTTCAGTCATATCGAGGAAGAAAAAATTGTGAAAGTATCAACTGTATCGAACGATAATTATGGTTATAGTACAGACGTTCATCACAAATATGCATATTCATGTCCGGGAACCAGTTATCATGATTCTAACCATGAACATGTGGCACCAGCTGTTACAACGAATACAAAGGAAACAGAAAACCGGGGGTCAGATTCTACTAGCATTAAACCGGAAGACATTGAAGTTCCAGGTTTTGAACAGGAGGAACCAAGTGAGCCTTTTTATATCGGGAGAATAAATGCCGATGATGCCGAAAATTTGGAATTTGGTTACGGAGTGTCTGAATCAGAATTTCCGGATACTACCGAGTGTGAAATCGGAAGTCTTCCGAAAGATGACGTTGTGACTGAAACGAGTAGGCTTTGATATTAGTGAATAGCTACAATTTTCCCACAGTGCTCCATACCATTAAAATTTGCCTTTCCTGCGACTGATTGTGCGGAATTTGTCAAATGTCTGAAAATACTTTGCACAGGGGAGTATCTATGACAACAGAAGCATTTCACACTCCGAAATAAGACTTTACCTCTTGCGACCAATCTATTTGAAAGTAACTGCATACGATAAATTAAATGTGGCTCAAATGGTGGTATTCTTCTTTGATAGGATAGAAAACGATGTTTGAAAAGGAAAAACTGAAAAGGAAAAACAGCTTAAGCTCCGTTTCCCGCATTATTTTTCAAAAGTCTGCTTTCAGAGAGCAGTGAAAACACAGGATTGTCGGTTAAAAATATAAGCTTATCGTTCATTTTAGACATTTGGTATTGTGTGCTTTCCCTTGCTGTACATGTATTGTGCGTTATGAGCAATACGCCTCTGCTTTAAAAGTATTGTGGGCTATTGGCGTGACGCCCTTGCTGACCAGGTAATTCGCGCAATAGAAGTTCTGCCTTTGTTGTACATGAATTGTGCGGTATGAGTGTTAGAACCGTGCTTGCTGACCAGGTATTTTGGGTTAGAGAAGATCTACCCTTGAGGTACAGGTATTGTGCGTTATGGGCTTTGACTCCCATGCTGTAGAGGCGTTGAACGTTAAAGACCGTACGCACTTGCTGTAGATTTTTTGTCGTGGTCTGTGCGTTACGCCCTTGATGAAAGGTATTGCATGTAATGGGCGTAACGCCTTTGCTGTATATGTATTGTACATCATGGCCAGTACGCCCTTTGCTGAACAGACATGCTGCGTAACGCTTTTCACGGTACAGGTGTTGTACGTGTTAAGCGATACGCTCACACTGAACATTCAGGTATTATGCGGTAAAGAGGTAAAAACCCTTCTTGGACAGGTATTGTGCGATACTGGTGTTACGCCCTTGCTCTACAGGTATTATAAGTTACTGGTGTAAAGTGTATAGTGCGAAATGGACGAAATGTCTTTTGCTATAAAGATACTATCCGTTTTTCGCGGTACGCTCTTGCTTTCAGGTATTGTAAATTAAAATGCTGAACAGGAATAGTGTGTTATGGATGTAACGCCTTTTGCTGTACAGAAAGAGTGTTTTACGGACGTAAGGTCTTTTTCTGTACATGTGTAGAGTGTTATACACGTAACGCCTTGTGCTTAAGGTATAGTGCGTTATGGACTTAACGCCTTTTGCTGTACTGGTAGTGCTTTATGGACGTAGCGCCTTTTAATGTACAAGTATTATGCGTTATGAACGTAACACCATTTTAGGTACAAGGTGAAGTGTGTTATGGACGTAAGAGCGTCACGCCATGTGCGGTACACGTCTAGTGCTTTATGGACATAGCGCGTTTTGCGCTAGTTAATTCATTAACAAGTTAATTCATTACCTCCAGTAGAGGATTTTTAGTGTCTTCCAGAAGATTTCTTTTTTGAAAAAATCTTTGTTGATGAGTAATTCTTCATTTGTTCAATTCATCAACGGATTGTGGATTCAATTCAACCCTCTTATCTCCCATTATGTATTATTCAGATTATGCAGATGAGTCCAACTGTTATAGAGCGTTGAAATAGTAGGATAAGAAGTGAAGTTGAAGCCTCTTTTAACATCGGATGTATTATCTTACATTCAATGCTCTGGCTAGGTAATACTGCCGAGCTTGGCTGGCTCATTTCGAAAACATTGTGGGAAACGGAGAAAGTGTTCGCATGTCTCCTTTTGTTTTTCCACCAGGTTTTCTAATTGTCGCAGCTTTTAGACTTAGATGTAGCACTTACACGTTCCAATGACAAGAAATCTAAATGAATCTCAAGTACTGAGTCATGAAAAGTCAAGTGTATAAAGTTAGCCAGTGGAATATACAGCCGATCTGATTGCCGAATAAAATGGATTGATGCACAAAAAACAACGCATTCTGGATTTAAATTCGATGTTCTTTTCTCCCTTTATGTATTTACCCAGATTTTGCCAACAAGTCCATCCTTTAGGCCGACAGAGCGTTTCGATATCGGAGTTTATATGTGAGCTGAAGTTGAATCTTCTTTTAATTTGTCTGGCGCTTTAGCTTACGTTTAATGCTCCAGGCATATAATAGCGAAAAGTTTCGGCCCCGGTCATATTATTTTCTTTGTATGTGTTTGTTTAGGCTGTTAGAATTAGCACTTACCCGTTCCAAAGGTAATAGTTCTTGACAATACCTCAAACATCTAGTCATAAAACGTCCAGCATAAAATTAGCTAATAAAATACATATGGCTTATCTGATTCTGAATTAAACGGATTGATACACAAAAACAAGAATTTTGTTGGTTACATGTTATGTATTCATTTACAAAGATTATATTGTGAAGCATACAATCATATTAAAAAAAAAAAATACAAACGAAACAGTTCAGATATTATACAGACTAGTTCATCTCTTGAAAATGTTAAATTGCAGTACTTAAAACGACATCATTAACTTAACACCAAACAAGAAACAGGACCAAGACTGCTCTGTATCGCTCATACATGGTGTTCAAAAATATATGTTGCACTTTCAAATATACCGAAGGTATGTTTTTTATGAAGGTATTACAGTAAAATTTATACCCTATGATAAGTCGAAGAATAAATTTTATGACATGCCCAGTATATAAGGTAACATTCCAAAATAAAGGCGGCTAGCGCCTCTCAAAACATACATTGATTTACATCAAATGTTCAAAATGTTGTCCATTTTCACGTTACAGAGCATTCAGCCTGTCCCTGAAATTTGTTTTCATCGATCAGCATGTCTAGGTGTCTACGTTATGATCGCTCTAATCTTTGGAACTATTGGATGAATTAAGCTCATCGGTTGTCTGAGGCTGGACTTTATACACAGTGTATGTGTTTTGCTTTGTGAGTGAGTGATGTAATTAGGCGTTTCTTCTCAAAGAAAATAATGAAGACGCTGCACCAATGATTGGGAAAGACATTTGTAGCTCTTTCCTTGAAACCAGAGTTTATGCCAGCACTTCGTGGTAGAGTATATAGTACTTAACGAAAAGCAGTTTCAGCAAAACAACGTGTAGATCCATGAAAGTAGATTTCATGGAAAGACTGTCAACATGAAAATCATCGTGACGTCATATAAATCGATGAATGTATTTAAAGACGCTAGTTACCTTTATTATTTAATTTTACCTTACTGTGCATGTAATAAAACTTTTTTCTTCGAATTATCAAATCAAATGGTATAAATATTATTCTAATACCTTTATAAATAATACACCTTAGGTACATTTGAAAGTGTGACATATATTTTTGAACACCCTGTATGAATGAAAAAAATATTATAGCTAACTATTGACATCGGGGACAAAATATCAAAGCATGTAGGCCCGTATTCATCAACCATTCTTAATAGCAAGCCAGAAATTGCGTTTATTTTTCCAGATTAAGAATGGATCGCCCTTGTCTATGTCGTTCTAGAAAAAGTATCAATATTTGTTTCGTTTTGAATCGCATCTTGTGTGTGAGTGACCCTTTATAGCACATGGAACATTATTCTATCGAGGGTCAAAAACGACGGTCGGACCTCTTTTTCTGATTGGGAAAATCTTAATAAAGGTCTGTATATTAGTCTAGGGTCATTGTTAATCCCATGGACACAATTGGAAAAACTTCAATACAGATCTATAAATTCATGTTCACTGAAGGACCCCCTCCCCCCCCCCCCCCAAAAAAAAAAAAAAAGTTTACTAATTAAAGCGCTTTTCACAACTTAAAGATACATCTATACACATTTTCAGCCAGTTTTAACCTGTTTCATCTTTATTAAACTATCAAACTATAACCATTTTTGTATCTTCAAGCCAAATGAAGGTTGCAAGTTTGCATGGATTACGACTGATAGAAAATTCAGATGACTGACTGAATTTGGAACTACAGTCTATCAAATTTGTAAGACGTCTTTTTTTCTCTGCCTGTAAGGATGTATCTTTAAGTCACCTTTGCGGCCAGTATAAATCTAAATCAGACTGTACAAAACATGCAGTATTATCTTTGAACTAGATTGTTCTCTTTGCTGAAACTGTGGGCAAAAGCATACATGAAATTACAATTTAGTCATGCTCTGTGAAAAAGGGCTTCAGTGCGTCTGCAAAAACTATCGATCTGCAGTCAGCGCAAGCTGACATGTGTCGAAACTTCCTGCTGTGTATAAATTTTCTCCGTGTCAAAGGACCAGTCTACTTCATGATACGGTCGGTTGTTAGACCAAATGGATTATTATGGAGATGAATCAAAACCCCTTTTGTCAGAGCACTGCTTAATTATTTTGATCTCATTTCTAGACTGAAAAGTTCTGTAGGGTTTTTTCAAGGAGTCAAAAGGGTTAACGGCCTATAGTTCCTGTGAAGTATATATTAGCCATGATCTGTGAAAAGGGGGCTCAGTGCATCAGCAAAAAGTATCGATCCAGGTCAGCCTGCGCGGACTGCCTGAACCCCTAAGCCAGAGCTTGGCATGCAGACACACGCACGCACGCACACGCGCGTGCGTGCGTGCGTGCGTGTGTGTGTGTGTGATTTAGACTGAGGAAGAACCCTCTCATTTTGACACAGGTCCAAATTTGTTCGATCTGACTCTAAACATTTATTTAATACAGGAAATCGTCAAGGGGCTCTCATATATAACTAGCCATTTTCCGATCGAATACCTAGAAAAATTAGACACAAAACCCACCAACCATAACATACATGTAGATCGGGGCAATAAAAAAAAAATAAGGATATATCTGCGCAAAATGTCAGCATTTCTCAGATTTTGGCAAATTTGGTGATAGGTTATCCGTGATCATCTCATACAAAAACTTGATCTTGTACAGTAAGTCATATTTGACATCAAAGTAGATGTAAAATTAGGAAAAACAAGAATGAACTGCTTTAAAACTTGTTTACATACACAATGCAAATAAGCTGAAGAAGAAACAGTTAAACAAAGCTTCACATATGAGGAATCCATCACATTCTGAAAGCAAAATGTCATCCCCAAAGTTTTCATTAGAATTGTCTCTATGCAAGTACTCACAAGACAGTCTTTGTTAGGAACTAAACAAATATTATTCTTTGAGCACTCCCTCCAATACATGTCAATCGAGGAGACGCATGTTGCCATACACAAAACAATAATGATTATTTAGTATTGATTCATGTCAACCTTGGAACCTTGGAAAGTATAAGTATATATTGTGTAAGTTAAAGCATTGGTAATGATCAACAGCAAATCTTTTTATGCAAGCATTCTCGAGAAATTCATAATTATTAGAATTTGAAACAATACATAACTTAAGAAAGCCACAACTTTTAGTTTAGCTTTATTCAAATCGTCATTTGATAGAAATATTCACTTTCTTTTCATTATTAGATAAGTAAAGAATTGCAACTCTTTGGTAAGAAAATTAAACAGATGCGTATTAGATTTATTATCTGAATTGAATATGAAGGAGAAAAACAGCCGTTGGAAACAAGCAAAAGTATAAATGAACCATGCTCTGTGAAAAGGGGCTCAAAAACTATCGAACCTTTTTGCTGCTGGTCAATTTTCTGCATGTCCAAGGACAAGTTTACCTCATGATTCAGTCAGTTGTTAGACAAAAGAGATCTTATGGGTCCATGATCATGTGATGACTTGCTTGGTATTATGCATAATGGAGATGCATTAAGCCCTTTTCAAACATGGTTCAAATGCTTTATTTCTGTTCACTAATTCAATCAAATACATTTTTCGTTACTCTGGTAGTATTACTACCAATGTCTTTGTAAGAGTTAAGGCTTATGTATGGCATGTTCTATAGTACATGTACCTCGATGAAGCCTCTATGTTAATTAAAGACACACTTGAGACCAGAAGTAAACTTTTCGGGAGTCAAAATGCAGACAGCTTTATTTCATATCATTTAAAAGTATGGATATTACTATGACTTTGCTAGTGTATTACAACCTAATCTGTCAACGATTCAATTGCTCGCAGAAAAATCCATTTGTGAAAATAGAACAAAAGTTGCCAACTTTTGTGCCAACTTTTTTTCAAGTTTAACAATACATTTTTCTGCCAGCGACTGGATTTTTGAGTGACCGTACTGTTACCCATTATCAGACTCGGAATAATGTCTTTACTTTTAAAGGGAATGAATTAAATTTGTCTACATTTTGACCTCCGAATTGTTTACATTTACATTTTGTGGGCCTTTAATTTAAAAAAGAAAAGTGATCCATAGAATTACACTAAGATTTTATTTGTCCTGTTTTTTCTTTACTGTTGACACCCGATATCCATCAACTCGACATATTTGTCCATTATCTGCTGTAGCAATTTTTTCTTCCCCCTTAATTTCTTCGTTTTATCTTGCCGTTCTATAATGACTGTAGACCCCGTCATTTGAAACCTGTAACTAAAATCACAAAGGCATTTTCCATTCAATACTTTTTCAGACGACAAAGTTTAAGACTCGTACTGTTTTGAAAGCACATACCGAAGATAAATGCGGCTCAACTTATGGGGTACGGAGTGATTCATAAAATCTCCTGCAGTTTCTATATGTAATATGATTTTTCTGCCAGCTTCCAATAATTACAATTTTGCTTGATATACATGTTGAGTACTTTGATACCTGAATGGTAGATAAAATAAGTCAAACCTTTTCACAACATACACATGATATGCTCTATATGCTCTATTATGACGTCAAGCCTCGTTCGAGAGTTTGCTATCACCCACATATTTCTGGCGTTATAATTCTATTTCTGATCTCTCGACAATTAGCTTGTTTTACCCCAAAAAGCACATTCGGTATTGTCGTGGCTTCATGAAACTTTCGGGGAAAACTTCATCTCCTTCAGGACTGACAATGTCTGGTCCCCTCATTCCTCGGACCTTGGTCCTTTTGACTTTTTTTTGAGGGGACATTTGAAAGACAGTGTATATTCACCTAAATCAAACATGAGAAATGAGATGAGAAAAATAATGCCAGAAATGTGTGCATCGGTGATAGCAAACTTTCGAAAGAGGCTTGACGTCGTAATAGCCCAGAATGGAAGTCATATAGAGCATATCATGTAAATCAAACAAAACTGTAATTATTGTAGTATTGTATTGTAGTAGAGTATTGTATATAAATTATAACAAAGTTTTTACTAGCAGAAAGGAAATATGACAGATTGAAACTGTATCAGATATTATGAATCACCCTGTATGTCCTTGAACAGATAAAAAAAAAATGGCGGTCGCTGGTTCGAATCACCGGTTCGGACAAGGTTTGATGATAGTCCTTGCGACCGGACTCATTGCTCTCTCGCCTAGTAAGGATATTCCAAGAAAGCATCGTTAGGTTCACGGACCATAGTGAAATAAATGAGACAATGATAATGTTGAAAACTAAAAGTTCTCTTGAACTGAATCATATCCTTTTGCATAATGCCTTTCAAAGATTTCTTCGCAAAGTTGTACATGTCACTCTCTATGTCGATAAATACCTACCAGTCACGACAGATATACGACTCTCATTCTCTACCAAACGACATAAGCTAAGATTTGTAAAGACTCTAAGTCATCACAAACGAAAAATTAAACGTTTGTTAAATAACGTGTTTTTTTTTTCTTTAAATTGCACGATATTAAAGTACTTTGAAAACGGTAAGACACTAAAACAAACACTTGTTAGGTGAATAATAACCTTTTTTATGAATGGTAAATGGACACTTTGACAACCAAATCGAAACAAGTCGAAAATAGTCCGCACAAATGTAACATCATCATACATGCACCATATTTCTGACCGGGTTTGACTCTGTGGTAGATACGGATTTTCTTTTGGTCATGCAGTGACAATATTTTAGCAGGAAAATTAGTAGATATTTAACAAGAGGGTCATGGTGTCCCTGTATCACTCCATACCTAAAACAATGCGTGTGCCGTGCACGCAATTAGTATCGACAGTATCGACAGTCATCGAATTGTTAGAAATCCGTATCACAAAAAAAACATTTCATAGTGAAAATATGCTCAGCCCGCAAGACTCGGAGCAATGACAGACTCGGAGCAATGACATAATCGTGCAGGCCTTTGGCCAGCGGAGCCAGTAAAATTATATAAAGATACGTAAATGATTTCGTGCAACATACAGTGTACTCCCATCCTTGGTAGTAGACTTTCCGTCCTTTGAAATGATGTAGTACATTTTGCCCTCTTCCAGTTCCAGTCCAGTGTTCGCACAGTGTATTCCCATAAAAAGTTCTATCTCATCGTTCTCTTTAATCGGTGCTGTGCCTACCATCGAAATAAGGCAAACATTTTGACAGCAAGCATTGTGAAAATAAAATAGTCAAAATAAGAACAAACGTTTTGACGAACTGTGTTGTGAAAATGAGGTCCTCTGCTAAAAATCATTTTCTCTCTATTGTCAGCTGAAAAACTCCATGTAACCAGTGTGGAGGTAGGTTCATTTTGTTTTCCTTTGTCTGTATCAGGGAATCTTTTTATGGCGTTGTGAATAGATATTTGACTAATTAGAAATGTCTATGGTCTTAGTGCTATTCACAGAACAGATGTAAGTGCTAAATCATCAGTGATACGTAAAAATAGGTTGTGATCAACTACCTGATCAGACTTGGTTTAGATATCAAAGCATAACAAGTGTGTTACGAGCAAGAAAGTGAACGATAATAACCATGTAATAACCTTTACAATCAATCAAACGTGCTTTATATATCTACAAATCCAAGATTTTGTTGGTTACATGATATCAGTTACATGATATCAGTACCATGATATCAAGTTTTCATGCTCATTGTCGAAAGGGAAAACTAAAATACTTGAGGTTTGAGTGTAGTTTCTTACCTAACCGTAATCTTGCTTGATTCAAATTTAGTAGGCCTAAAGTAGATGGCACTGTGACCAAAATATTCTGTCATATCATAACACTATGCATTAATAGTGTCAATACGAAGAGAATCCCCAGCAAAACGGCTTTTTTACATAATTTTTAGTTTCGATTTCATTTCAATTCCATCCACTCTGTGCCCTTTCAATAGTAAAGAGTGGTCAGTGGTAAGTTTTTTGAAATTCGATCACGTGACCTACTTTTGACCTAAGATGAGCTATTTTCAAATTCGTCCAAGACACAACTAAGACAAGCATTCTGACTTAATTTCATAACTTTTTGACACGTTACCCCAAAACTGCACACAACCTTTTAATGATCTTATTTTTGAACCAAGATGACCCACTTTCAAAACTGTCCGAGATATCATAAAGCTAATAGGTAAGGCATATTTCATGAGCATTGTACTGAAAGAGTAGCCTTTATAGTGCACATAAAGGTTTTCGTAAAGTTAATATAAGTTTTTATCACATAATCTTCCTTGTTTTCAGTATATATTCAGTAAGAATTTTCTTATTTTATACACGTGTGAGATAAGATTTCGTCATATAACATCGTTAGTTGACGTCATTTTTGATAACGTTATTTTCTTGCCCAGTATTTCCAAAAACAACGTCCGATACAATTTCCCGGTCAGTTAATACAAACAGTGAAAGTAATGATTGTACTAAGGTTTCTATAATTTTCACATTAAACTTCATGCAGTTTTATGTTAGCTTCTTTTAGACTATCTTAAGCTCCGAACGTGCACTTATTTCAAAGCAGTGAGTCGGTTTCATTCATGATAATGTAGGTTTCGTATAGAGATCTAACGATTTTTCAAGACATAGCTATGTGATAAAAAACAATCTGACATTCTTTGTCATTTGAAATGAAGTTTTATTACACTCGTCGAGAGAAAATGTTCTATTAGCTCACCAGAGGCTCGTTAAATAACATTTTTGCCAGGGTAGACTCGTTTAATAAAATTCGATCTCAAACGCTAACCTATAGTCAGATCCTTTATGTCCACAATAAGCCCCAAAAAGCAAACTCCATCCTAGTAATTCTGAAAAATGAGCCATGCTATGTGAAACGGTGCCTTAGTACATCTGCAAAAAGTATCGACTAACGTTAGCCTGCGTAGACCGTGCAGGCTTACCTGGGTCGAAACCTTTTGCTATACTGGTCAATTTTCTGCATGTCAAAGGTCCGGACTACCTCTAGGTTCTCTCGGGTGTTAGAGCAATTTTGGTTTTATGGATCCCTAATCACGTGATACCTTGCCTGGTATAAAGCATCAAGTAGATGCGGTGAACCCCATTTTGCCACAGTATGGCTCATATGTTTGGCAATCTTTGTGAAGAGGAATGTTTAACATGAAATTGGTGCTGTCGGTTAGAAAGTACATATACGTACCTTGATGGATATTTTCCAGTACAATAGCTTGCACTGATACAGTTTTCTGCTCAAAGCTTACAATCACTTTTGTTACTTTTACCGCCATGGCTGAAAACACAAAAACAGCAACGTTTAGACTTAAACCAAATAACCCAGCTAAGGCGAAGCTGAACGAATAGATCCAAAGCTAGGGATTCATCGCGTTAACGTTGATTACGCCCAGTTCTGATGGTAATTGTAATGATTGCGATTCTTTCGGTGAAAAATACATTACTCAAAATTTACTAAGCAAAAAAACATTTCATGAGATACATGTGTAGCTATTTGTACTAGGGAGGTAAAGAAAATGTAGAAATTCTCCTTTAAATGAATGAAAATACCCTATTTTGTGGAATATCGAACCTCTTTACCTTATCTTTTCAACAGTATTGGTAAAAATGTGTCTAGGCTTACGGATCGACACATATGCGCTAGAATAAAAAGAATGATAAATATCTGTTAAAGGTGATACTTTTGTCTATTCTTTTATAAAATATGATTACACATCATGTCAATTCTATGGCAAAAGCAACTGAAAATCACAAACAAAAAATGTCACAACATTTCTAACATCCATGTATGATACATCAGATGCAAAAAACCTGATAGAAACTGAAGGAGCCTTCGGTTTGATGTCATTATTATTATAGATCATACTTCAAACGATTGTCACTTCTTTGTACTGCTCCTTGTGTCTATAACGTTCATTTTGAATGCTCCCTATATAAGCCACGTTTAATAGTGCTCCTTATACCTATTTAATAAGCTATGTTTAAGGGTGCTCTTTTTACCTGTTACTTATGCTTTATTGTGCTCTTTATAGCCATAAGATATGTTTTATAATGCTCTTGTTACTCATAAGTGATGTTTTTAAAGTGTTATTAATACCTCAAAGTTAGTTTTTAAAGTGCTCCTGCTACCCTTAAGTTATGTTTTAAAGTGCTTCTGATAGCCATAAGGTATGTTTTATGTGCTCCTTATCCCCGTAATCTAAGTTTGTAGAAGTCCTGCTACCCATTCGTTATGTTTTATTGTGCTTCTTATACCAATATCGCCGAGCCGAGGTAGCTCAGTCGGTAGCGTACAGGACTTGAGATCCCCGGTTCGGCCATTTTTTTTTTACCGAGGATTAATGATTGTCATTGCGACAGAATTCATTTCTATCTCACCTCTGACCATTGTTTCGACAATGGTTTTGTGGGAAAGCAGCCAGTGGCTTGGAAAGAATATTGTGCGGATTACTGGCAAAAGAAACTCCAGGAAAGCATGGATAGGTAGTCGGTCGGTCGGTCCTTATACCAATAAGCTATGTTCTGTTGTGTCCCTTATACCAATAAGTAATGTTGTTAACTGCTGCTGATACCCATATTCTATGTTTCATAGTGCTCCTGTTTTATTACGCTCCTGCTACCCCTTTCTTATGTTTTTTTTATAGTGCTCCTTATACTCATGGTCTATGTATTGAAATCCTCCATTTATCAACAATGTTTTCTATTTTTTTTTCACACCCATTTTCTACGTTGTACACTTCTCCTTAGCTATGTTTTACAGTGCCTTACATACCGGTATTCTATGTTGAAAAGGACACTTTATACTCCTTAGTTATGTTTTATAGTACTCGTTATAACCGTTAGCTATGTTTTATAGTGTTCTTTATACCTGTTAGCTAAAGGTCTGTTAAAGGTGCTCCTAACACCCATTAACTACGATTTGTCATGCTGCTTGTGCCAGTTTGCAATGCTTTTTCGTGCTTCTAATACCAATTACCGATTTACCTATAAGCTATGTTTTGTAGTGCTGTTTTTACCAATAACCTAAATGCCCCTTTTAAAGAATTTTCGCACTCCGAGCTGAAACGGATAGTGAACTACTGAAAGCGGAGAAAATGTAGGTGTTTTCTCAACAGCTAGTTTTCTAAGATTTTTTTAGGTCGAGCAAAAATAATGAAATGTGTTTATAAATACTCAAACACATGCGTTTACTCTTCCAGTACTGTGACACTTTGTACCGTAGTACTTACTGTCAGCAGAAACCGCTTAGCATGCGTATGGACCGGGCAAGTGGCCAATACCGGTTTAAACCGTTTTTTATACCGGTCATTACTAGTCGATTGGTCGATTGAAATATAGGTGGTCACATAAGGCTCTTGTTTCCAGGTATCTTTAAGTTGGATAATGAATACCAAATACTTCGCGTTGTCTTCTCTTTCCATTGTAATGATCAACTGATTTCAAATAATAAAAACAAGTGACGTTAGTCTCGTGCATGTAACTCGCGCGTACCGCCAAACCACGTTATGATAAATTGCAACGCCGAGACGATTAAAGATTCGCGCAAAACATTTTTCATTCTAGGGGCGGCGAAAATATATAGTCTGATTAATTGAGCATTTCTATGAAAAAGAAATCCTATACCGCGTGCATCAGACTAAATGATTTTACACAACATCAAACAAATTTTAACACTGGCTATTTATGTAGAAGAATACTGGTTTTCCCCAAAAACTTCGAATGGATAAAGCTTTGTGTTCAGTTCTCGTTGTATATCCATTGTTGGTCTTCAACTTAAGCCATCGTTTGTCATTAATTGGCTGATATTGCCAGTTTTCAATGTATTACGGAAGTATCGTCAATCGGACTACCTCACCGACACATACTGATTATTCTGTTTTTCCGGTAATCTTATGGTGTTCACGTAGGCTGGCAAGGTATTCGGATTTTCATCTACGTCGAAAATAACTAATAACATTTGCCCTTAACTGTCCTTGTTTCTTCAGTGTCGCTCTATCTGAAACTGGATTAGGTTTGTTATCTTCTTGAATGTCAGCGTATGGCAACGTCCTTATTCTTCGGCAGCACAAAGACGTGCTGGCGTAAATGGGCTCTGTTTATCATGGTTACTAGGCACAATCGTTAAGGGGCGGTCATTCATTGTAGCCTCTATTCCTCCAATCACCTTTTTTAAATCTTCTGTACTAAGGTTCGTTCCTTTTAATCTCTTTTTAGATATTGTTTTGGTAAGTCCGATTAACCTCTTCCACTATCCACCATACTAGGGTGCACGTTTCGGTGTGAGTCTCCAGTCTTTAGCTCAAATTTTCTCAAAGGTAGAGGAATTCAAACAGTTTTCTTAGGTGTGTTGATGCCGCCATGTAGCTAGATGCATTGTCGGATATCATGGTACTCGGTAAGGATTTACGACTTGTAAATCGTCGGATTCTGTCAAGTTTGGAATGATTTCTAAATGTACTGCCCTCGTCGTTACGCATGTAAGAACACATATGTAAGCTTTAGATTCTGTTCCGTTCCGTCCCTCTATGTAAAGTGCTCCGGTGAAGTCTTACCCCGTAACTGTAAACCGTGGAGCGTCTTCGACTCTGACTGTGGGTAACGCTGTTGTTTCTGGAGTTTGGTATTGCTTTCCGCAACCTTTTTGGCATTACACCCATTTTCGTATGATCAATATGGCATACAGACGCAACGCAGGTATCCAGAATGTTTGTCTCAGGGCTGTAATCGTCTCGTTGAGTCCAGAATGTAGTTGGTTTTCGTCTGCGTGTCGCTCTAAAAGTGATGTAAACGAATGTTTTCTTGGCAACATATATGGGAATTTCGTCTGTTCGTCTCGAATTATTATTTATTTGTCCTCCAAAGCGTGTATCCTTTGACTTCTAAATAAGTTCGTAGTTGTTTCATTGTAGTAAGCTTCTTTTCATTTGATCTTATGTTATCAATTAAAGGTCCGAAAGTTGTAGACTAGCAGTTATGTATCGAAGTCATCTCGGCGTCATGAATCTCTCGTGAAATAAGTGGACCTGTTATTTTTTCTGCTACATTTCTGTTAATGTTTGTTACGAATCTGTGAACGTACGCTGTAACACGAAGCAATAGTGTGTAGTTCGAATATCTGGATATATGAATTATATAGTGAATTTCTTGTTCTACGGCATTTTATGCCAAAACTACTAATATTACTATACTGCAATGAAACTTGGCGATCTGACTGGATGATATGCTCCGAATATATATTGCTGTACACTGGCAGCTTCCAGGGAAAAGCCCGGACTCGAATCGAAGCCAGTCGCACACAAGACAAATACACCTTAGCATTACTTATTTCCTTTGACGATTGTCATTAAAGCGAAAAGAATGGATTATTATAAATGAAAATGGTTAATTAATATATATCATCGTTTGTTGTCATTTTAAAACAAGTCACTACATGGGATTAAAACGAGCCATCCCTTGGTCATGCAAAAAAAAAAAAAACAAAAAAAAAAACGTAAAGTGTTAAAGGGCATTGTAACGTTGAAACATAATGATAAACTAATTCAGAAATAATCTTCTTCAATAAATCAAGGTTGTGAATTATGGGGCACAATAAATAATCTGCGAGGGCGATAGCCAGAGTAGTTTATTCATTGCGCCTCATAACCGTGGTTTATTGAACGATAAACCACGATAGACAGATTATTTCGAAGTCCATAATACAAAATTATATGCTCTTAACCGCTGCGTTGAATCCTCATAACACGAGAAATCTAAACCTGCAAAGACGCAAAAGCTGGAAACCGTTACTTATATCACCACAGAAAGAGAAGATGGTAGCAATATTCTGTTTTGAGTTAAATATGCCAGAATGCAGAATAACCTGTGCAGCGTGATTTGGACTTTTTTTGGCTTGTGAGGATGATTTATCTGACGAAAAATATCTGGGTACAATTTGGTCACTGGAAGTCCTGGGATTTTCGTAGGAGTGTCCTTGGAAAAGACACTTCTCAGCTCTAGCCTAATACAGTTGAAACCCAGAACCTTTTTAAACATGAGAGTTGTCTCCGTGATATGACTGAAAGTGTTGTAAACGGCAGAAAAAGAAGATTCAGTCAATCAAACCATAAAGATCGTATATCAGAATCTGACCCCAACACCATTTTCCCTCTAATTTTGAACACAGTAACGGTCTTTGGGCCGATGTATAAAAGATTTATACAAAATACGTTTGAAAATGTTGTGGGAAAAGGCGATATTGCTTGTAACGAGAAATCTTTCCTTTTCCAACAAAGCGTTGTTTTGCCCCCAAAAAACCTCTAAACATCGTGCCGACAAAAAGGATCATAGACTATAGCCAAAATAATTTTTTGGAGACAATGGATGGATGATTCGGTCAAATGTATTTAGGATAACTATAGCAGTAATATTTATCTGACTAAAATTGTTCTACATCCAAAGAAAACACCATCCTTACCAGGTTCTCTGATAAACAGTGGATAAACGAGATGAACAATGATCATAATCATTATCAAATTTGATCATTGTTAACCTTCACGTAGACAATATAGACAACCATCAGCCTACACATCTCAGTCCATACTGATCTTAGTCTAGGCCTCAGTCAAATTCAACCGATGTGTTGCACTGTCATGAAAGGATTTGGTGGTTACTTATTTTGGATAGACACACTTCTTTAAGGCTTTACAAGAGAAGCCCTTGTTTTTATGGCTCTGGAGAAGAATAATTTTTGTATACATTGTAGAGAAAGGAAAAATGCTCGTACCCTACAATACCAAAGAGATCGATCAGTATATACCTTTTCTTTGCATTTCTGTATTCTCTGATGCATAAATGATTATGTTCTAGTCAACAATAATAAAAGTGCGAGAGTATCCCTGTGATGTATATAATGGTCGTTTACCTTTGCCAATAAACATAAAATGAATGGTGCCACGACTTAAAGTTGTTTAACCCATGTTTAAATGAAAGTTCATCCAATCTCAATGACTTCATGCACCAAACTGCACGTTTTATACAGTTTTCAGTGACGTCAGTTTCCAGTGTGTTGGGGCACTCAGACGGGAAAATCGATTGCGTAATCTTACTCGATCCGTGAAACCATAAAACACACACTTTGGAATGGTAAAACTTTGAAGTATAATAAACTCGTTGTCCGGTCAAGTGGCAGAGCACTCAGAAACCTGGTCACGGCTGTGGCAAATTACGTCGTCACCTCGACTGAGGATAGGGGCGACATGATTTGCTACAGCCGTGAACAAGTTTCCAAGTGCCCTGCCACCTGACCGGACGACTAATATAGTAGGGTTTGTAATCTTATTGAATATCTGTGGTGATATTTGTGGTTTCCACCTCGGCCAGTGTGGTTTATATGTTAAACAAGTCGGACCATGCCTCCATAACTTACTGTTTATCAACTGAATAGCTGGAGTGCCTCGTGTGTGCATATCGGTAAGCTTTTTTTTTTTTAATTTCCGATACACGGTTTTTAACTAAACGTTTCTGTGATTGCTCCGAAGGTAGCCAATGTGAAACAATTTGGCTTTCTGACCAAAATACCATGTTTTCAAAGGATTTTTTGAAGGTGTGTGGCTAGTCTAGCACCAACAACTGCTTCCATAAGCTGAAGTTCCGGAAGGGGAGAACTCTTAACTCGTGCTTCTCCATTCTTTGCCATAACCAAAACTGACTCACTATCCTACATAAGTATGCAGCTGCTCCGTATGCCTTCATGTTGAAATACTTGTAGACTGGTTTTCGGCTTTTTCTGTATTGATGAAATATCGTCTCGGAAATGTCATATTCGACGCCGTATTAATGACCTTTACATTACATACCTCACCACCCTGTCAGGAAAGAATCTAGTACGATTCCAGTTAGGACAGTGTTCGACTGTAGACTTTGCTAATGGACATAAAGAGCACTACAAAATAGCTAATGCGTATAAGGAGCACTAGAAAACATAGTTTATAATTATAAGGAGCAATACATAACTTAGCAAATAGGTTTTAGGAGCACAAAAGATAATGGATAAAGGGAACATTACAAGACATTGCTAATGAGTATAACGAGCACTAAATAGTGTTGCTAATGGATGTAAGGAGCAAAACAAAACAAAACTTATGGATGAAGGGAGCGTTAAAAAACATAGCTGACAAGTGTAAAGAGCGCTAAACAACATAGCTAATGAGTGTTAAAAACAGTCCAAAACTGGACTAATAGGTATAAAAAAAGCACAATATAAGGTAGCTAATGGATATAAGAAGCACCATAAGACAATTGAATAGGTATAAGAAATACGACAAACATTGCTTATGGCTATAGCACTACGAAGCACGGCTAGTGGATATAAGCATAGCTTGTTCGTATAGGGAGCGCAACAACAACAACAAAAAAAAGGGTACGTTGAGCGCTATAAAACAGTTTTTGCGATAGGGGCACGACAAAATGATGCATTGCAAAATATACCTTGTTGATAAAAAGAGTACTATAAACAATTGCCTAGTGTAAAGAGCAATATGAAATATGGCTTACCGGCGGAAAGTACACAATAGAATAGCTACTTGGTAAATTAGATATAGCTAATGAGTAAACAGGAGCATTTCAATAAATAGCTCAATGGTGTACAAAAGCACCACAAAACATAGGCCATGATTAAAAGGTTCACTTTTTTGTATAAATGATAGGAGCCACGCTCTGGCAAAAGGAGCTTAATATATCTCCGTAATGAATTGTAACCCTCAAGTCATCACATAACTATGGATCCATAATAGCCACTTTTTTTCAACAACCGACTTAGTCATGAGGTAGAGTGCTCCTTGGACATACAGAAAATTGACCAATGGCAAAAAGTTTCAGCGGTCATGTCTTCCATGATGTATGCTTGAGAAAAGTGGGTGGGGTAATTTGATATGATTTCAACTTCTAAGACTAAATTGAAAATATCTTCCATTTGAAGCTGCAATGAACAATTATTTATTTCATGTAGATTCTTCCCTATAAGAGGACATAAATGATGCAGACAATGTAAATCAACATTCTTCAGCAACGTAGCTATAATCACTTTTTAGTCGTGCCTAAATTTCGCTTTTTTTCAATCTCCAGCTTTGCGAAAAACCGCAACATTGTTTTATTGTTTTGTGAAAAACTAGGATTATGTTGAGATTATTGTACTAGTTATAGTAGACATTCCGTAATTATTAGGAATTTACTCTACGATGAACAACATTGGAATTGTCTGTCCTTGAAAAAGTGAAAAATGCTGTTTCTTTAATGTTCTGATTCTAAGTATACTTGCATTATATTTTACGTGACTAAACTCCCTCAAACGAAAATTTTGTAGGTGCTTGTTATAATAAGTATAGAATAAGTCATGGAATGGTGACCTTGACCTTTTTCAAGGTCAAAATGTGACCTAGAGCTCCAATTTATGACTGGTAATTCTCCTACTAGGGTTAAGCTAACAGACTTTCATGTCACAGTTTACGACTTTGTATTTACAAGATACAAGAATTTTGTACGCCCGTTGGCAAGGTTTAATATCGATGGCATGATACTTAATTACATTTTGGGGACTTTTGACTTGTTTTTTGAGGTCACCATGGGACTCCAAGAAATTCAAATTGTCTTCTTGTTGAGTTAATATATTTCATGCGATTCAATCAAATACGGTATAACATGTATATGTCTTTCAGGGTTAAGTACATGTATAAAGTGAATGTAGGGTTAGTGACCTTGATCTTTTTGAAGGTCAAAGTTTGACCTCCGATCTTTAATCCATGAGTATAAATTCTCCTATTGGGGTTCAAACAAGCATCTTTCAGGTCAAAATACAGGTTATATGCACTGGTAATATACATTTATGAATGTATTACAGGTGTTGACTTTGACATTTTGTCGATTTTATAGTAAGACCTAGAATTCCTTTCTCTAGTTGGTCTAACTGTGCATGTAAGCTTTTATGACTGGAAAATTTTTCTTTTTGGTCATGGAAATAATGTATCCCTTAAGTTTTTTTTATTCTTAAGTGCTTCGTTTGTCTATCTGAATGTTTTTGTACGCAATATTTCTATCATATTACGGGTGACAGCTCACTTTTTCATGTCTTTCCTGGGTTTCACTAGTAATAGGCTTGGGCTCTGAAGTGTTTACCCAAGGACACTTCCAGGAAAAACCCAGCATTTTGAGTGAGGATTGGACAATGGCCCCAGGTTTCTGACATCAGATTTTCACAATTTAGCCTGCAGGACTTTTGGTGTTTTCGTGTACTAATTGCACCCAATAGGTACAGCATATGGTATTCAATTGCCACTTCATCTTAAAAGATAATATACGGGGAAGCGAGGAGCTACCCATTGTAATGTTAAGGGGGACCTTGTCATGCACCCTACTTATTGGAACCTAGTCGAGGTTTCAACAGTATGCCTAGTCTGGATTACCTGCCCCTACCACTACGTTATAGGGTCAGGCAAAGCACAATAATGGCGGCCTCCATGGCGACCTCAAGTTTATCACTAAATGTTTTCCTGTTTTTCTTAATTTCATGTGATCCAGTTTGATCAGTGAATAAAATGAGACATATATACATTACCGAATCTAAAACGTGCTTTTGGGATGTGGTTTAAATATAAATTTGAATATGAATCATTTTAAAAGTAGGCCTATTTTCGGACGTTATATCGGTCCATTGAAATTTCGGATACTTAAGGCATTTCTAATACATAGTTTTTCTCGCTAAATAAGAACGACAATTTAAAAACTTAACTGCCATTACTTTTTTGCAACCGATCTGTTTTCAATTCAGCCTCTGGTAGGATTTGATCAAGTGAAATAACAATAATCCGTGACTTCTGCATATTACAAACGGGGGCCTCAATTATCGCGCTTTGTCTGACGTACTTTTGAAGCACGGCGGGGTATAGTATGCCACAACCCTGCAGCTGACGACTGCTGAAGGCTCCCTGGTACCATTATGTGACAGCAACATGGTTTTTTTATTCCCTTCAGCTTGCATCTTGAGTCTCACTTATACCCATGCTTGGTTTGAAGATAGTGGTTTTTACTCGAACAGACTATGCATAAGGATCCCCCTCTCTCGCAGCTGTGGTATAAGTGAGACTTTTACCAAGCTAGGTAGTCTGGAACTAGACTGCTTATCTGTCATTTACAGATGAGTCTAGCTACTGCTATTGCTAAGATATGACGAAGTGAGTTTTCATTCAACAAATAGTGCTGAGCATTGCCGTTATGGAGGTTGTTCGATTTTTGCCTACAGGTGGAATCAGCTGGGATTGACTTACAGAGCGTATTGTTGTCAACCAGTGCACACTGACTTGCACATCAGTAATGAGTTGAGGTTCTTAATACCCTCGAAGGCTTGTATTCTACGGCAAAAAATATGGGTTAGTTTTAATGGACGGTATAGCTCGTGCCCATACTACCAATTACGTGCAAGAGTATCTGAGAAAAGATGGTAGTGTAGTCCAATTCCCTCATCACAATCCCATAAAGAATATGTGGAATGGGCTGCAGGTCCAGATTATAGCTTGATATAGAAGTCTCTAATTGAATTGTGTAAAGATAAACCATAACATTATTGCAGATATATAAGATATGCACTTAAAGATTCTTGGTGCTAAGCAAACTTTGAGAAATATGAAATTTGAATGACATGAAATCAACGTGATGGGTATTGAATTTCTTCTGCTGAAAAACAATATATGTATTGTAATAGGCTTTTTTTTATTTGTAAAAAGTAATTGTAAAAAAAACTAAAAAGTATTTGTATCGTATTAGAATACATTTGAAAATGGTTAAAACCACAAGAAGAGAATTAGAATGTCTGAAAAAGAGCTCGAAGTCTCATTGTGACCATAAAAGAAAGACATTCTGTTGTAATAAAGGCACGTTCGTGAACCCTACATTTCAGTTGTTCGGAACAAGAAGATTTTTTAAGTTTTGCAGAAATAATTTTGTTGCAGGACTACAATTTGAATAATCCTAGTAGAGCTTTTCTAAATAAAGCTACTTACCAAATTTTGTAGCCTTATGGTTTATGGTAAAGAACAAGAGTAAGTTTTCATTGTATAAGCCGATGCAAAATTTGTGATCCCCTGGGCGGGGCCAATTTTGACACAAGGGCTATAATTTGAAGAACTTTCGTAGCTGGCTATTAGATGCACATAAGATGCCAAATTTATAAACCCAGGCCTTCTGTTTTCAAACAAGAAAATTTTCAAAGATTTGTAATACTTTTTTCAGTTTTGTTGCCATGACAACAAGGGACGGACGCAGTCACGGACGCACATGTGACGTACTAAGGGCCATGACATAAGCTCGTTGACTTTCGGTCGGTGAAAGCTAAAAACTATGTGAAAAGGATATTGAAATACTCACAAAACTCAAATTAGTTCAGGTAACCTCGTATTCTGTCGATTGACGAAAAATTTCAATAGACCAGGGAATTATTACACCCGGAAGTGAACCATATTGTTCATATGCAGACTTAACGGATGCGCAGACTTACCGGACTCGACTGTACCCATAAGGAATGTTTTACTGTCATTTTTCTCATTTGTTGTGGAAGTTTGGGCTTCTTATATCCGGTAGCACCCTCGTTAAACCCAGGTGTGAAGTATTACCATTCATCACCCTGGGACATTCAATTGCGAGACCGTCGTTTCTATGAATATTCATAAGATTGCGAATTACACCCTATAGCCAATCGAATTATCGATAACATAACTATAGTCTCTTGTAGTGGAGGATAATCACAATTCTTCCGTTACTATAAATAAACCGGGTAAAACCCACATCATTATCAACGAATATGACAGCCACCGGTGGGCCGTCCTTCTGTGGCATTTGCCTTACGACAATCCAGGGCAGACATTACAAATCAATGTATACAACGCCGAATGTTTTTAGTAAACTTTTGTCAATGATGTTCACGGCCTCAGCCATACCTAAAGTTTCGCCAGGCTTGATTTGAAACAAGCGATTTGATTGGTTGTAGACGAGGTGAAAAAAGAAATGATGGCATATGGGTGATAAAAGTAGATTATATTTTCTCACTGAAAAACTGAGATTACCACACAAAATACGTCATGAATAATTCACGAGAACGAGAAAACATACGTGAAATAACCCAGGGGCGATGAATGTAGTTTACGGAATACATCGGAATTGGGTCAACGAGGATGATTTTGTAGCATTTCTTTGTAAACCTCACAAATAGTACTTTGTATGCATAAGCTTAGAAATGAATTAAACACACTGACATGCCAGTACGAGACCCGAGTTTTCTTTTTCTAGTTTACATCAAAATACTAGAACGGGCTGACCCAAGTTTTCATTGTTCCGTATACATCAAAATAAGAGGACGGACTTACCCAAGTTTGCTTTGCTCGAGTCACACGTGTATCTTCGCAACAACTTTGCTGGACGCTTTCTATCCCTGGCTTCTTGTATACGATGTTCACCTTCATTTGGCTTCGGGCAATAATCTAGAAATACATGTACAACAGAAACAGTGATATATGTTCCACTCCTCTGCAATATTCTTGTCAATTTGTTATTTTTTTAACCGGTTATTCTTTTTCTTATCTAAGCTCTCCTCTTTTTCCCCGCTTATAGATTTTCTAAATTATCTGTCACCCCTTGCCGCATGGAGTAACGGCCCTCACATGGATAGAAAAAAATTGCAGCTGGTAGTTATCCAGTGATGAAAGTCGTCCCCGCTGCTGGTCCAGGCTCGTGCATCCGGTGTATGGGGGGCGTTAAACGGACAATGAGGGCAAAATTACCGAGCAACTGCAGGACAGTAAAACAGCCAAATAACGGACCACCAGACGAGTAATGGACGAGTACCGCTCTGGACGAAAGTGCAACTCAAGAAAAACTTACAAAACGTTAATAGAATTTGACGACTTTTTGTATCGGTCCTATAAGTAACAAAACGGATATAAATAGCCTTATGAATCTTTTTTTTTATTGTGCTACACGCTTTGCGCAATACCGGAGGGCCTCGAGCAAATAAACCTCCTACTACTGTTGTGTGCACAGGGAAATCTGTTAAAACTGGCATCTAGCAGGTCAATCTCCGGCTGGCCGTTTCGTATTTGTAGGTGGACTGTAACATGGCACTCCACGATCTATTTAATGAAGATCCTCTATGTTCAAGGAGATCTCCAACCATGATATACAAGAATATAATTGTAAGATGAAACAAGAGAGAAAAGACATATTTCATTATTCGACAGAATGTTTGCGTAATCAGTTTGGTCCCGTGAACCACCGTGACACATCCGTTTATTCGTCATTTACATAAGTATCTTGTTGGAAACCATTTGCTGAACATTCGGTTAGTCCAGAACTTCTCCTGTTAAACCACTGCATTGCCTGATTGTTGTCCGGCCAAGGATAAAGTCCACCGTACAACAACAAATCCGAACATAAAACTTGCAGGACAAGGAAAACATGGATTAGGAACAAAAAGAATGCCAAACTTTCCTCCGAAAAGAAGGGACTTTGCCTGACAAATAGCGAATCTGCCAAATGAGAAACGGACAGGAAACGCATGTGGGCAAAGACGAACGGATTGAAAACTTTGCTCTCCGTCGGACGACATATTACGCTATTCGGAAAGGTGTAACAGGTACGGAATACTTTACCACACAGAACTGTCTATTCCCTGAGGAAGAAGCCTGTCGAAAACATTGTGGGAAAAAGAAAATGCAAGTAACCAGCATTTTCTCCTTTAACCCACAAGCTTTACTACCTTAAGACAACCTCTTTCATTTTAGACACATATGATATTTGTCATCTACAAATGAGCAGTGCTCTATGAAAAGGGGGCTAACAGCATCGATTTAGGTAAGCCTGTAGCCTCCATGGCGACCGCAAGTTTAGCTCTAAATGCTTTCCTGTTTTTCTTAATTTCATGTGATCCAGTTTGATCAGTGAATAAAATGAGATAAATTTTGTACAAATATACATTACCGAATCTAAAACGTGCTTTTGGGATATGGTTTAAATATTAATTTGACTATGATTCATTTTAAAAGGAGCCCTGTTTTCGGACGTTATATCAGTCCATTGAAATTTCGGATACTTAAAGCATTTTTGATACGTAGTTTTTCTCGCTAAATAAGAAAAAACAATTAAAAAAACTAACTGCCATTACTTTTTTGCAACCGATCTGTTTTCAGTTCAGACTCTAGTAGGATCTGATCAAGTGACATAACAATAATCCGTGACTTCTGCATATTACAAACGGGGCCGCCATTATGGCGCTTTGATTGACGTACTTTTGAAGTACGGCAGGGTACCAGACTAGTTAGCCTGCACAGTCCGCGCAACCTGACCAGGACCGAAAGTTTTCGCTATAGGTAAATTTTCTGTGTCAGAATAGTAAATTTTCTGCATGTCCAAGGACCATTTTATCTCAAAATCAGTTGGTTTTTCGACAAATGGATTTTATGGATCCATGATTATGTGATGATTTACTTGGTATACTGTATCACAGAGATACATTAAGCCCCCTTTTGCTAGAGCTGGTTCATATGTTGAACGAGTAGATTTCATCAGTATTTTACATCATATTTTGATTCAGGGCGGCATAAACCTCTTGAGCGCTATATTAAGTAAATGGGATTATTCAGTCGAGAACGATCAAAATATATTACTTGCTTTTTGTAAGCCCCAGGGTACGACCGACTAAATTAAAACTGCAGAATAATCAAAACGGTATTCTTAAAGGTTTATATAAAGTATTAAGCAATACATTGCGCAGAACACATTAAAAGTCGCCGGCAACATTTCCATATAGAAAATAAAGTAAAATGTTCTCAGTGATGCCTTAATGCTCCTCGTGTAGTGATAATCATCAAAATTTAGGAGAAATTACAAGGACACACACGTCGGCATGAGAGGCGGGGTAGGAAGGCAAGCACTGGCTTCCGAATAAGTTTGCAGAAAAAGAAGGGAGAACAAAGGCTGTTTTGCCTAACCCGTCTCACTTGCTATATTTGAACACATTTTCATTAATCTTTGCCTATAAAAATGCCCGTTTGTGGCATATGGAAATGAGTAAAAAAAAACAACAACAACATAAGCTTCCATTATTTGCAAGTGTTCCTAATCCTATCTATCATACTAAAGCAAAAAAAAAAATACTGGCTGGACACGTACACATGCCAGTCTTCTTTCCATCGACAACTTCGCACTGGGACTCAACCGGGCGTGTAAATTTCTTCCCCGTACCGTAGAACTTTTGTTTAAACATATTTTATTCAACAGTACAATATACAATTTACAAAATACAAAACAATACAATCATATAACAAATATACTGAGGAAAAAGGATAAGAACGAAAGCTAGGCTTATAAAGTTCTCTAAATTTCAGGTAACGGTTAGTACATGATTATATCGTTCTTAATTTAAGAGAACGTAAGTCAATTTAGAAAAAAAAAGTAGGGGAAAAATAACAAGAGCGGTGTGGAGTGTTATTAGTGAAAATTTCAGTTGAAAACAACTATGTAATAGTTAAGGAACCTTCCAACTTCACTATCACAATTGATTAAACAAGTTATTGTTTTGCACAAAAAAAATAATGGTATTTTTATGTTTGCATACCGGGCCTGAAGGGTCCAAACCGTCAGTAAAATTTAAAAGGAGATGGGTGGAATAGAATGGTTTGATACAGATTCAGCTATAACCAAGATGGCATTAGAATTAGGCATTAGTAAATCTTCTACATTCACGGATATATGTATGCACGGCAGCAAATAATCTTTGGTTATCAAACCGATTAAGATTTTCATCCTCAAACAGAATGATTTGGGGTGTAAGTCTTGTTATAACGTTAACAGATAGGCTTAGACTAATTCTCTGGTTATTATAAAATGGACATTCCAAAAAATAGTGTTGGGTCGATTCCACTGTACCGCATCTACAGAGTGGGCTAAGCCCCCGTAGCTTAGTCGGTAGCGTACAGGACTTGAGAACAGGAGGTCGGTGGTTCGATCCCCTGCTTGGCCAATTTCTTTCCGAGGATTGATGATAGTCATCGCGACAGGATTAATTCCTCTCTCACCGCTGACCATTGTTTCGACAATGGTTATGTGGGAAAGCAGCCAGTGGCTTGGAAAGAATATTGTGCGGAGTACTGGTTAAAGAAACCCCAGGGAAGCATGGATAGGTGCACTGGCCGCCGTGATATAACTGAAATAATGTTGAAAACGGCGTTAAACACCTTACAATCAATCAATCATACAAGCAATCTACAAAGTGGCGATTGCACCACATTTTTTAAGTACAGATGCTAATTGAGACAGCTGCAACTGGCATGTATAATTTGAATTTTCCTGTCGCCAAAAAAGTAAAGCCTCCGTGGGCAAGGTTTATCTACGTTTATTTAACGGAATTTAAACGATGACAATGATTCCGCGTTCTTAGTTTCATCTGACAGGGAATTCCATTCATTAATCACAGCTGGCAAAAATGAAGTGTTGTACAGGCTAGTTCTACCTGCAGTATTCCTCAAATTGTTTGGCCTACGCAGGTTATAGGAACAAGAATTGCCAATTGTAGGTGGAACAAGAGTATTAAGATAATTTGTGGAAAGGCCATTTAGCATTTTATAGTAAAGAATAAGCTTGTGTTTGCGCCGTCTTTGGCTTAAAGTTTCCCACCCAGACTCTTGATATAGATCAGCCATAGCAACTATTTTAGTGCAACCGGTAACAATCCGGGCAGCCTCATTTTGCACCTTATCTAGTTGATCTTTCAACCCTTGAGAAAGATTGTCCCATATAACATCGCCATATTCTAGAATAGGTCTGATAAAATGAGAAATAAATAATTTGAAGTGAAAGGCGATCAAGACGGGTTTTTCAGAAGTCGCATGATTCCGATTCTTTTTCACGCCTTTTCGATAGATTTACTAACGTGAAAGTCCCAAGACCCATCGTAAGAAAGAAATATTCCTAAGTGTTTATGACTGGTAACAGAAGGAATTTCAATATTCGACATGAAAAGATCTGGATGGTTAATCTTAATACATTTACGAGATATAACTAAAGATTCGGCCTTTGATGGATTAAACTTGACTATCCACTTCTGCGCCCAACGAGTAATTTTATCGATATCAGTTTGTAACATAGTTCCAGCAGCAGTACGGGTCAGATACAACCATTGATAAGCTCGTGTCATCTGCGAAAGGGTTAATGTTTGCCTGAATGTCATCAACAATATCGTTAATATAAAGGAATAGAAGAGGTCCCAATATAGATCCCTGAGGCACACCGGCTTGAATGTGACATAAGTTTGATATACCACCTGGTATAATAATCCGTTGAAAACGATTAGAAAGATAATCTGAAAACCAGGACAATAATTTGCCTGTGATACATGCTCTGCGCAACTTGAACACCAAGCCTTTATACCAGATTTTGTCAAATGCTTTGCTTATATAAAAGAATACCGCTCTAAATTCTAATTCATTATCTAAAGCTTTACATATATTATTGTAAAGCAATGTTACTTGATTAACGGTGGAATAACCTGACATAAAACCTGCCTGGCATGGTGTAAAGAAGTTGATGTCCTTTAAATAATTGTAGACATGCTTGAATATGATTCGTTCTAAGACTTTTTCAATATTATTTAATAATGAAACGGGTCTATAGGTAGAAGGAAGAGAAAGGTCACCAGACTTAAATATGAGACATACATTTGATATTTTCCAATGATGATAAACCACGGTTCAATTGTCACGATGGTTTACGGCCTTAAAATGGTGCATCGCTTACTTCCCCTGATTTGCTTATCTCCCCTCCTTGTGTGACGTCACAGCGGCATTTAGTCTTCTACCTTTTCATAGGGATGCTGATATTCGGACGCCTTTTATGAAGAAAGGTCGTCATAAGGTGGATGACTTCCTGTGGACAGAGAAGGAAAAGAAGATTTTTGAGGATTTAAAGGACATTTTGTCATCCCCACCGGTACTGGCATATCCAGATTTTCCCTTCCTTTCGAGCTACATATAGACGCTTCGTCAAAAGGTCTAGGAGCTGTTCTTTATCAAGAACAGAATGGAATCAAACGTGTGATTGCTTACGCCAGTAGATCTTTGTCAAAATCAGAAAAAAATTACAGCGCTTTCAAGTTGGAATTTCTGGCTTTAAAATGGGCCATTACCGAAAAATTTTCGGACTATCTTACTCTGAACCACTTTACAGTTTTGACAGATAATAATCCTCTTACATATGTCCTGACATCCGCAAAATTAGATGCCACTGGCCACCGCTGGGCCTCCTCTCTGGGAGAATATTCCTTTGACATATTTTATCGTCCAGGACTTAGAAATACAGATGCAGACATAATGAGCCGATATCCATTCAATAAGTGCAAGGATGAACTGGAAGAAATGGATAAGGATACCATCAAAGCTGTGTGTAACTCGATGGTTTCATGTCCATATATAGAGACTCTTCCTGCATGTGGTATCGATCTAGTCGAAGCAACCGAAATCCCAGGACAATCACTAGCTCTGAAGGAATTACGGGAAGTTAGGAAAATGCAAAGGCAAGATCCCATGATAGAGAAGTGGAGGAAAGCAGTCATAGATAACGTCATGCCAAAGAACGTCTGGAGTAACGAAGACCTTTCGATGAGAAAACAGTTCAAGAATTTTAGGATGAAGCGAGGTCTGTTATTCAGAGTCATTTCAGAGGGGGATAGAGAAATTGAACAACTTGTTCTTCCTTTAAATCAGAGAGATGAGATCCTCAAAGGGCTACACAATGATGTTGGACACCCGGGTAGAGAGAGAACCCTTAGATTACTTCGAGACCGTTTCTATTGGCCAGGAATGACAACATCAGTGGATATAATGGGTCACGAAGTGTGAACGATGTCTTCGTAGGAAATCTTCAACGAATGAAAGAGCTCCATTAGTCAATGTCTCTACAACGTACCCATTGGAATTGGTCTGCTTTGATTACCTAACGTTGGAGCCTTCCAAAGGGGGTATATCAAACATCTTGGTGATAACTGACCATTTTACGAAGTATGCGATGGCAGTTCCAACACGCAATCAGACAGCGAGGACAACTGCTGAAGCCTTTTTCAACAACTTTGTCGTCAATCTGGGCATACCAACACGGCTCCATTCTGATCAAGGGGCCGACTTCGAAAGTGATATCATCAAGGAATTGTGTCTCTTAATGAACACTAAGAAGACACATACAACACCGTATCATCCTCAGGGAAATGCAGGCCCAGAGCGTTTCAATAGAACACTTCTGGACATGTTGGGCACTTAGAAACATCACAGAAAGAGGACTGGAAGAAATACGTCAATTCCCTAGTTTATTTCTACAATAGCACTCCCCATGAATCTATGAGGTTGAGCCCTTTCGAAGTCATGTTTGGTAGGAAACCAAGATTGCCCATAGATCTTGAATATGTTGCGATTACAGAAGAAAAAGCAAGTCGCACAACAAAAGAATACATTCAAGAGCTGAAAGATAGATTAGAAACTACTAGAAAGATAGTAGAAAAGTATGTTGACAAAGCTAAGGCTAAACAAAAGAAACAGTATGACAAAAGATCTACACCTGTAAAGTTGTCTGTCGGAGACAGAGTCCTAGTCAAAATTGTGTCTTTTAAGGGTAAACATAAGATTGCCGACAAGTTTGAGAAAGACACTTACCTTATCGTTGACCAACCTCGTACAGAAATACCTGTATTCAAGCTGAAATCTGATGAGTCAGGAATCGAGAAGACCCTACATAGGAACCTTCTTGTGAAAATACAAGGTCATGAAGTGACAGAGAATAAAGATGTAGTAAATAAAGATGAGTCAGTTGAAGTGGAGGAAACAGATAAGATGTTAGAAGTTAAGAAGATGCATGACGTCATGCCAGGTGATGAGTCCGATGATGAAGATGGTGAAAGTGGTTATAAAACACATCTGCATGGGGACACCCATAAGTCTGTTGTCGGAGCTCAGCAGGGAAAGGCAGATGTGCCTAAGGAGCATCAAGAAGATAGTCTTGAAGTGGATGATGAGATGATTGATGAGAATGTCAATGAAGAAGACAATGTAGTTGAAGTGGATGAAGAACATCCTCACAGGGAAGAAAGAGGAAATGATTTACAGGGTACGAGTGATGGTCAAGACAGAACAGAGTATAAAGATGTTAGAGATAGTGAACAGGAAGATGCGGCAATACAACACAAAAATATTGACTTACCTATACCAGCCCCGAGAAGATCGTCAAGGCAGAGAAAGCCTCCAGACAGATACGGAGAATATGTCTCCAAAGTTATGAGTCCTCGTCCATTTAACAACAGATTACATGCACTTGAGGAGTTAATGAATTCTGGTATTATAAACAACGTTGACTTAGACACAGCACACAGACTAATCGCTGCTATTATGAATGGATAACATCTTTTTAAACCAATATGTTTTTTTAACTATGTAGATTTTGAGTAGTACTACAAGATTTTTTTTCTATTTTTGCTTTTCTAGATGCACAACTGCTGTTCCCTTTAAAGGAAGCTGCGTGGACGCATCACCAAGAGGGGGAGAGACATTGCAAATTGTATATAGAATTTGTGGTTGTGATGATAGGTGATAATTTCCATTTGTATCTTCTTCTATTGCAGGGAACAGGATGTTTTCTTTATATGACATGTTGATATTGACGTCATTTACGTTAAATTGGATCGTATTTTCTTCAGACAAGCTACTTTGATATGTGTATGATAACATTAATTGCTATGCTCTATTCAGATGTGAATCATTGTTGTTTTAATTTTGTTCACATATATATATATATATTGTTAAGATAGCAGTTAACTGATAGAGGAAAAATTGGGTACGGACGAACGCAGCTTAGTGATAGTGACGTAATGATAATGACGGGACGTCATTTCTGAGAGTGGGGGAGTGTGTAACCCAGTCTGGTTTTACCAACTCCATTACTAACAGGGTATTTCATTGGTGTATTTCAAATGTCAATACTTGGCGCCCAATTATCACGTGATTTCTTTGTCTTGTTATTCTGCTCGTTCTTTAAGTTGAAAAAAGATCACGATTTGTCACTGTTTGGTATTAGTTGTAAACGTGGTAGATCAGAGGTTTATTGTGGTTTGTATTTGTTTATTACATTCTAGATCGTCATCTGAGATGTTGCTTTGATCATTGTATAGCTTCGCGATCAGATTGTCAAGTTTGACTCGGTTCCTCATTTTGTCATTGGAATCCACGGCCGACGTCCGTTTCGTCCCAAACCATATTCACCATAATTTTAAGCTGCATGTTTTTACACTAGTGACACTTATTTTACAGGAGCACGAATGATCGCACTTAAGAGGTGACTGAAGATTGGTATAGCAGACGATAGGCTCACAGTTCCTTTAACTGGTAAGTTTGGATCGTCTGCTATGTGAATTGTTGATAATTGTAAACAGTAGTCGATAATCGTAAATTATAGTAGATCTTATGTACTGTAATGTACATTGTTTAATTTCAGTTTGCCAATTCATAACTGTTTGGATCGCTGAAGTAAAGATCAGTCTTGCTTGTATCCTGTTCTTTTGCTCCGGACCAAACGACCCCACCCTCTACTATTGGTTGTCATCGACTGTAGACGACCACAAGGTTACACAAGTGTGAAATGGAAATTTACTAAAAAAGATGACAATTTGTGCAGCCTTTGGCAGTAACGTCAATTTGGGAATTCATAGAATTATTATGTTCAAATTTCAAAGAGAATTAAAAAGGAGAAAGCTATGGATTCAACGTTTAAACCGGGGTCAGGCGCATAATTGTAAACTGTGGCTGAAACACTTTGAGGACAGTCGGTTACTAATAAGTCCAAATCTAGCAAGACATTTGGTTATAGCAATTTTAGGCTACGAATGAAACCTGACGCTGTGCTAACATTATTCGAAATCGGAGATTTAAAAAACCCAGACACTCCGCGAGAGCCATTTCCAAAAAGAAACTTCAGCATGAGGTAAAAATCTTTTTTCTTGAAATGAAGATATTTTGAATTGGTATTTGTACTCTTTTTATCATTTTCATTGTGAGAAAAGGAGAAAATGCTCCTAACTCGCTGCTTTTTTTTCCGAAATGTTTTCAAATTCATGTTATGGCGTAATTTGGTGTGACCTGTTTTCAAATGTATTATTCCTCAAGGTCTGGGGGTTGGGTTATGTGCTAAAGCGTAAGTCTTTACCAGAAATCGAAATTTTAGATTCATCTGATTTCAAAGTTTTGCTGACAACAAGTTCAATTTTGAACATATAATTTATGGTAACTCTTTACCAGAAGACAAAATATTAGACTTGCCTAAATTGAAAGCATTTGTAGACGACAAAATAAAAGTGAATAATATGATAGTTTTTGCCTTGGATGTATAGAAAACACTGCGAAAAAAAGAGAAAATGCTGGTTACCAAATTTTCTCGATTTCCCACGATGTTTTCAAAAGCAATATTCCTCAGAACAGTTAAAAGTCGGGATTGTGGGGTAAAGGGTTAATTGCCTCCCAAAAGATGACAATCATAGTTGGAAAAGCGGAAAATGCTGGGTACGTTTCCGAAGGGTTTTTGCCTCGCCCGCCAGGTTCCTTGAATTTGGACCCCCCCCCCCCCAAATTTTCTTAATGGCCTCCCAAAATTCAAATGATTCGCCTTCTTTTATTCATTTGAAGGGAGGCCAATGAACCCCATAAGTAGTATATATTATACCAATTTGACGTAAAAACCGTTTTATACCGTCTCAAACCGTCTCATAACTAAATGTTCTCTAAAAAAGGTTCCTAAAAAATTTAAAATTAAAAAAAAAAAAAAAAAAAAAAAAAAAAAAAAAAATTTTACCTTTAAACCGCTTTAACCCATTCCTCCCTTACTTGCTTTAAACCGCTTTAACATTCACTAACTCACTAACTCACTAACTCTAGTTAACCAACGCATCAACTAACCAGCTAAAGCCTAACGAAGGTCCACATGCTAGTTAACCAACGCGTCACGCAATGGCTAACCGGCTTATGAGTTAGTGGAGGGCTTAAGATTTTTAATAAAAAAAAAAAAAAAATAAAAAATTTTCGTCATCAAATTTCTCTGCTCTACAACAAAAAATTTTTGATTTTACTTTTTAAAATCCCAAGAATATAATAGGTGAAAGCACATAGATAAAGATGAGTTTTACCACAGAACAAGAAAGAAAAGAATACATTAACGAGATGCTATTTCGTTATAACAACTTTAACCCTGAAACGGGGACCTTCTCCATAAACGTAAGTCCCTTCCCATCGGAAAAACCAGAGTTCAAAGAAATATATCCTGAAGGAGGTTGGGACGAGCTAGATCCAGAAGATCGTAAGCAATACCTTCGCAACGATCACACACACAAAGAAAAATGGCTTATCAAAACAATGTGTTACAGAATAAAACAGCTTAGAGGATACCCCGAACACACTAAAAATTATGGTGTCTGTAACAAGGCTAAATACGAAGATTATGATTTAAATGATCCAGAAGTATGGATAGATTATACTAACAACACCGTTAACGTCCGACTATATTGCCCCAAAACAAACATATCACATGTTCTTCAGGGAAGTCTAGAACTAGGTGAAGAAGCTTACGAGGAATATCTATCTAAAAAATTCGAAAAAGCTATGGACCTGTTTAAAGAGGATGTCGTCTATTACCTAGAAGGATATGCAGAAGACTATAAAGATGATTTCCTCGAGTATTTCGAAGATAATATTGAAGAAGAAAAAGATGAAGATGCCGTTTTGAACATGTTTATAGAGCATGTTATAGATCCACAGATTCAAGGGGAAATAAAAGCAAGACTAGATAAATTTTGGGAAGATGTGAGATTGAAGAAAATTTAAAAAAAATAAAAATTTTATAAAATAAAAAATTTTATAAAATAAAATGCTAGAGCCAGATTTTAAGCAAAAGCTAAGTGACCTACTTAAGGATAAATCAAATATTCATCCCATAAACACAAACAAAATTATCTACACAAATGGAACCGGGTTAATGCCTTATAAAAATCCTAGATGGTTTAGTGATATATACTATTACTACAGTAAAATGCTTTATGAACAATCTAAAGAAGATCTAAACATAATATTTCGCGGTGGTGGCAGCAGCATTTGTGTTAATCATTGTTTTTACTTTAAAGATTTAGATGATTTGAAACAAAGATTTTTAGACTGTCCAAACAAATTAAGTTTCCTTGAAAGTTGTATTAATGACATTAAAGATTACAGTATAAACTTTAAGTTTCTATAAATATTTAACCCAGTAAAGGGTTATATATTTTACAAGTCCAATTCTATCAGTATTGTCAAATATGCATTTCTAGCGTTTGGATTGTTTCTCTTTGTTATAAAGTTAATAACATCACATTGCTCCACCTCTAAAGGTATAGGAAAAACTGTACAACTACAACCTTCTCCTTTCTTTTTTATTATGGAGTAGTTAGGTTGTTCAACTCCATTTATGACAATATTAACTTTTGACTCTTCTCTTAGAGCACCGGTTCCTTTAACAACCATTAAAGTTCCTCTTAAAATTCTACCAGGAGCAGACATACAATAACCTCCTAACCCATGAGTTTCTCCGCTGCCTCCATTACCAAAAGCAAACTCATAACTACCAATTTTTAATTCACCTTGTTCCTCAGCATGCACGCTTATAATAGGTTTTGGACCTATGAGAGAAGGAAGTGATACTTTTCCATCCACGTAAGATTTTGTTGCTATGTCTCTTTCTTCTGTAGGTGCCGCAACATTTTTTATAGTAAAACCTTGAAAATCTACATCAGATATTGCTGTAAAACTTCCATCAGGATTTTTTACAATGGCTCCTCCATTATCAACATAATTTTTATTAGCAGCAGAATCACGATCTGTAGGATTTGGTAATCCAGTAAGTGGGTGAGTGTTCATATCTATTTTACCAGTTGCTAAGAAAGTTCCATATTGGTTTTTTGTTAAAGCATTATTACCTGCTGTTATTGACTCAACAGCGGTATCCACATAAAACTTATTTGCAACTTGCTGAGTTTCTATAGGTGAACCAACATTGTTAATCCTAAATCCATCCATAGAAATATCTCCTCTTGCTGTACCATCTGCTCCCAAAACAAAAGCACTTTCAGCAGCATCTACATATTTTTTATTAGCAGCTTCACTCAGTTCTTCAGGGTCGGCTATATTTTTTATTTTATTAAAACCCATATTTAAATATCCCGTCATATGATATCCTCCATTTTCATCTAACAGTCCAGCGTTTGCATCAACATAACTCTTTGTAGCAACATCCTGTGGATTTACTGGATTACTAACCCTCGTTAGCGTGTTTCCATTCATATTTATAGAACCAGCAACAGGTGTTGTTCCATCTTTACGTAAAAAATTATTTGAGATGTAAGCAAGTGATACCCCATCACCGCTTGTTTTAACTTCATCCATTCTTCCAAATTTATCAACAGGCATTTTTTAATATTGCTAAAAAAGTTTATTTAAAATACTTTGGAATTTATTACCTAAACCCAATTCTTTAAGAATGTACAAACATAAATGGCCACAAAATACTTCACCTGCTTGTTGTAATTGGTCAGTATTGTAGTGTATTAGACTTTTTAAATAATCTATAATTTCGAGAGGTGGTTGTATACCATAACTATCAAAATAAATTTTTTTCTTTCCATCTTTAAACCAAGCAACCCAATGAGTACCAGGTCCGCCTGCGTCATCAAGATTTAATATACCACATTCTTTATTTCTTACTTTTTTAGGTAGGGTATCTCTTAAAAATATTCCTCTAAAATTTTTTATTTTTAATTTTTTTGCGGCATCCTCAAGTTCAAAATTGCTTAATGGTTTATTTGGTAAAGTTATATTATCAATTAAAATATTTTCCATTTTTTATATACTTAAATATTTACAATAGCACTATTATCAACCCATGAATTAAACTCATCAGAATAACCTTTCCACTTTACAAGAGATTTCTTTTTTCCTTTTTTAATAATCTTTTCTATCCTATACACCTCTTGACTCGTTTTTTGTAGTTCAGGTTCATAAAAGCTACCTTTTATTTCTTCACCATTTAAATCTTCAATCTTATACGTTATAGGCGTCGTATGTTTTACTTCTGTAACTGTAAAAACCTCTTCAGTCCATCTCGTAGTATAACCTTTTTCAAAAGTCTTTTTCTTTTTACTTATCCTTACTTTGTCTCCAACAGAAAACTTTGGTTTGGTATCCTCCCTTACTTGATCATAATCAGGATACAATGTTGTCCAAACTTTATTTTCATTCTTCTTCTTACTTGCTTCAGTTGGCGTCATCTTAATAGAAGAATGCCTTGTGTTGTTGTATTCCTTAACAAGATTTTGTAATACATCAATATAAACATTTGTTGAGTGAGCAGAGAAATACTTCCACATTTTTTCTTTCATTGTTCTAATCCATCTCTCAACAACGCTTGATTTTTCTTCATTTTCAGTAGAATACAATTCAACCAAATCTTTAACTTCTTTGTTATAAAACTCTTTCCCCCGATCCACCCACATTTTTTCTGGCTTTCTTTCCTTAAAAATACTCTTCAGTGCAACAGAAACAGATTTCCCTGTTTTATCCTTTAATGGTATAAGCCATCCATATTTTGAAAAGATGTCAATGACAGCAAGAAGGAATTTTACTCCACGATTAAGTTTAGAAAATGCTTGCATATCTACTAAATCTGCCGCCCATATCCTATCGATACCATTTACTCTAACTCTCCTTTTCTTAAATTTTCTTTTTACAGGTTTATGTAATTCTTCTGCTAGTAAATTTTTTTTTTACCGACACCCATACCAAATCTTTTCTTGGTTCCTATCAATGAAGAAACCAATCCTCTTTCCATTCTTTCCTTAATAGTTGGATTATAGATACCGTTTAACTCTTTAAGCATATTAGCATCACACACATCATTACGTGTTTTAGTATCATTATGCTTAAGATAACAAATATCATGATGATATGCTGCTTTGTCAACACGATTTACAGGCTTTGACCAATCTTTAGGTGTTAAGTCAGGATTTAATCTTTTCTTTAACTTAGTACCAGGACCAGTAAAATTATGACCAGGTAAGTGCATTTCAACAGGCAAGTTATTGATTGCTTTGTTTAACAATGAACCACCTTCTTTTTGTTTAATAAACTGTGTTTTTGTTGTTCCACATTTAACACATTTACCCCTTTTCATATTTCTACCATTTTTACTTACCGTATACTGTATATCTGTAGTATCAGTTTTCTTTTTACATTTAACGCAATACATTTTTTTATATTAAATAATTTTTTTTAATATAAAATGGATATTGTTAATTTATCTTGGAATGAAGCGTTAGCAAAAAGATTTAACCATCCTCTTTTACCTAGGAGTATCAGAGGTTTAATAGTAGGTATATCAGGATGTGGTAAAACTACACTTTTACTTAACCTTTTGTTAAGACCTGATTGGTTAGATTATGATAACTTATACGTTTTTGGTAAAAGTTTGTTTCAACCAGAATATCGAATACTTAAAAAAGCTTTTGAAGAAAAAATACCAAAAGAAAACATATTAAGGTTGTTTTCACTTAAAGATGAAGTTCAAAACCATGATATTTCGCCTACAGCATTAGTTGAAGAATGGGCAAAAACAATTAAGGAAAAATCTGATATTAATTGTGAATTTTTTGAATATGCTAGTGATGTTCCTGACCCAAGAGATTTAAATGCAACAAATAAAAACTTAATGATATTTGATGACTTACTTTTAGAAAGACAAAACAAGTGTGAAAACTATTATGTAAGGGGTAGACATAGTAACTCTGATTGTTTTTATCTAGCACAAAATTATTTTAGACTACCCCGTCAAACAATTAGAGAAAATGCTAACTTAATATGCTTGTTTAGACAAGACTTAAAAAATCTTAACCATATTTATAGTGATCATGTAGGGGATGATATGACTAAAGCAGAGTTTATCAATTTTTGTAAAAAGTGTTGGGAACAACCTCATGGTTTTGTAGTGTTAGATTTAACTAAGAACCGTAATGATGGAAAATATAGATGTGGTTTTGACAACTTTTACATACCACGAGATTACAAAGATTACTATTAAAAAATATATTTTCAAATTATAAAATGGAAGCAGAATTACTTAAAAAGATAGTAAAAAATACAGATCATAAAACTTCATTCCAAATTATCGTAAGTGACAATAAAACAGAGTTTAGAACAAGATTTACTCCTCCACTTCTATTAGAAAAAGATAAAGAATATGAAATAGCATTGGTTAATCTTGAAACTTATTATTCATTTCCTAATATTGATGCAAGCAATAACATTTTTGTTTATACACCAGACAATGGTACATCATGGGTAAAAATAAGAATACCTGAAGGAAGTTATGATCAAGTTGATATTAATGATGTAATTCAACAAGAAATGAGAAAAAAAGGACATTATGATGCTGTTAATGAAGAATATTATATTAACATCTCAGCAAATACTAATACTTTAAAGTCTATTCTTATTTTAGAAAATGGTTATCAAGTAGATTTTAACCAACAAAATTCTATTGCTAAAGTATTAGGGTTCTCTCGTGCTAAATATGAACAAGGATTTCATGAATCAGAAAATGTAGTAAATATTCTTAGTATTAATAGCTTACTAGTTAATATAGATTTAATTTCAGGTAGTTATGTTAATGGTTCACAAAAAAATACAATTTATAGTTTTTTTCCAAATGTATCACCAGGATATAAAATAATAGAAAATCCAGTCAATTTAGTTTACCTTCCATTAACATTAAATGAAATACATAATTTAAATGTATCAATTACAGACCAAGATGGAACATTACTCAATCTTAGAGGGGAAAATTTAACAATTAGATTTCATATAAGAGAAGCAAGATAGATATAAAAATGACAAACTATATTAATGCAAAAATAAATATATCAGACGGACAAAAAGAAAAAATTTTACATTCTTTTAAAAACAAAGCTCCAGCTAGTATTCGTTTAAAGCATAAGGATATTCATGGTAATGATGTAGTAGCATTAACCAAATCTCAAGTAAATAAACTTACAAAAGCTTATAAAGCTGGTAAGGGGGCAACGTTTAGAATGTCAATTAAACAACTTAAGCATAATATGAAAGTAAAAGGAGGATTTCTTGGAATGTTAGCAGGATTAGCTTCATCAGTTTTACCTACATTAGCAAGGACCGTTTTACCTGCTTTGGGAGTTGGTGCACTATCTGGTTTGGCATCTTCAGGAGTTCAAAAAGCAATGGGCAATGGTTTGTATCTTAAGAAAGGTGGTTGCGTCTGTCAAGTAGAAACTGATGGTGAAGGTTTATTTCTTAGTCCATCTAAAGGTAAAGGAATGAGTTCCGTTGGTGATGGATTGTATTTAAAACAAGGTGGTAAAATTTATGATGGAAAAGGTCTTCTTTTAGGACCTAATAGCCCATTTGCTAATATTCCTATATTAGGTGCAATATTGTAAATTTAAAAAGATGAATGTGCATAAATTTGGAAATGGAAAACATAAAATAGTTCAACCAAAAACTATTTTTTGGAAACCTGTAGAAGTTAAGTATCCAGCTAAAAAAGTTAATCCTGTTACATGGGATATTTTTACTCAACAACCGTTAGTAATAGAAGGAGGACAAACGATGACGATAGCCTTAGGTATGGGCTTCAATATGAGTAAAGGTTTTGTTTTAGCTTCTCTATCTTATAATCTTAAACTTAATCAATTATCTATTACAAATGAAGTTACATTAGAAGAGGTGGATGACATGGTTGCAACAATTACAAACAACTCTGGTAAAATAAAAAAAATACAAGAAAACACCTTTTTGTGTCGTCTTTACTATTCTATTTAAAAATATGTTGCTGTTAATAAAATGGAACTAAAAGAAAAGATTTATCCAGAGCTACCAGAAGCACGAAATATACCAAATGCCCCATCATTACAGCCAGTAATAACCTCAAGAGACAATGGTCAATCCTTCAGGTTACAAAAGATATCAGAAATTCAGACTTTTCTAGAAAGTGAAGTTAGGGAAAGAGAGCAACTAAGTAAAAAATACTTGAAGATTAGTAAGAGTGTGGACAATGTAGAAGCTGGACTAACCGTTATAGCACTGGGTGCAGGAGCAGGGGGAATCGCTTTACTATCAACCGTAGTAGCGATACCTGCAACTATGGTTCTAGAAGGCTGTGCTTTAGTTGTTGGGTTAGCCGCTTTAGTGGGTAAGTTTGTAGTTAGAAGAAGCAGAACAAAATCTGAAAAACATCTTCAGATTAAAATATTAGCAGATTCAAAGCTAAACACACTACTTACACATATATCAAAAGCAATAACAGACAACAAAATAGATCATTCAGAATTTACTTTAATTATGGATGAATTGGAAAAATACAAACAAATGAAGGAAGAAATTAGGAGTAAGTCTAAGAAAAAAAGCAAGCTAGAGGAGTCGGAGAGTTTAATAGAGAAGGGACGAATAGAAGCACGGGAGGAATTCAGGAGACTTGTAGAAAGGCATTCAAATTAAAACTAAAACCGCCTAAGTTTAAATGTTCTTGTGCATGTGAGATAGACAACACAAATTAAAAAATTTTTTTACTTTTTAAAAAATGTCATTTTTGAAGATAAAAGACTCTTTAAAAAGGGAATTGACAGTAAAAGAATATCTTGCTACAATGAAAAGAATTCGTGATAATCAGCTTGCAGAGAGAACCGGGGATATCGAATTACAAAAAGACCTTTCAAAGTTTTTTAGACCTATTACAGAAACACAAAAAGCTTCAACAAAGGAGATTACAGAAGGGCTTAAACCTATTAAAGAGGGGATTGAACAGTTGCCTAAAGAGTTTCCTCAACAATTAATTCCTAAAGAAGAAGATGAAGAGGATTATGAAGGAGAAACAAAACTAGATAAAATATATAATAAAATGTTAAGTTTAAATAAAGGAAAAATGGATGAAATATTTGGTATTGAAAAAATTGGTGATGATTATTTTATAGGTGATAAACTTATTGATTATGATGGTGATTATATTATTATTGATGATAAGAAATACCCATCAACAGATGGATTATGGAAACTTATTACATCAAGAAATCCCCCTTCTAGAGAAAAGTATAATATAAATGATGAAATTATGTATGATGAAATATTAAAGGATACCAATGTTATGCACCGTGGTAATAATCCAAACAACCCCAACCCAAAAAGCAGCAGAGGGGAGAAATGGGAAAAACTGATTGGTCCTCTTTGGAGAAGTGTAAAAAAAGAAAAAGAATCAACATTAGGTAAAGGAATTACCATTATTCCATCTGACCCTAACGCACTATTAGAAAGATTTGACCTCTTAATGGCGAGTAAAGGAGCTGGTCATACTGGTGTAAGAAATGAGCTTGTAAGTATCTGTGATGAATTAAAAAGACAACGTATATTAGATACAAAAACTTATAAAAAATTAATGGCTATACTATAAAAAATGATTACATCGCAAAAGAGAGGATTTAAAAGAAATTATGCTTATGGAGGAGCAGGAATATTTGATAGCTTTGTTAATTTTCTTACAAAACTCTTTACAAGCAGCGCAGCTAAACAAATTGCATCTTCAGCAGTTGATGTTGGTAAGAGTGTAGCTAAAGAAGGAGCAAAGAAAGCATTAGAGGTTGGAAAGAGTGCAGCAGTTGATGCAGGTAAAAAGTTAGTTCAAAAGGCTTTAACACCAAAATCTAAAAAGATTATAGAAAAATATACTCAAAAGCCTACTACAACAACTCAACCTGTAGTAATACAAGATATTAGCAAGTTAATGGATGGTGGTGCCATTGCTATTCAAGATTTAGTTAAGAAATTAAATAGTAAGGGTGGTGGAGTTAAAGTATTATGAAATTTAAGTTAAGTAAAAATAAACATTAAATAAATGACTAATCTAAAATTTAATTTAACGCATTATGAAAAATACAATACAAAAAAGGTTAGTATCCTTTATGCAAATTTAAAACTTAATGAAGATTGTGAAGTATTAGGTTGCAGTGATACAAATTATAATTATAAAAAGACTACTTTAAAATTGTCGCCTGAAAAAGCTGATATCATTAAGGAATTTGAAGAAGATGTAAATCAATATCTAGAAAAAAATGATATTCCTAAAGTAACCATTCTTTATGGAAATAGAATTTATCTAAAAATGAAAAAAATCCTTTCAGTAGAAAAAATTGAAAATATTAAACTTAAGGGTGTGTATGTAAATGATGAAAACAAATCATTCCCTCAACTATGGGCAAATTAATATAAACAATTATAATTTGACTTAAAATTATAATTGCATATAATAAATGGATATTTTAAATATTAAAGCACCGATTTTAAAAGACGATAGTATTGCTGAATATGAATATTATGAATATCTACCTATTACAGGGACTAATTTAGACAACCCTGGAGGAAATATTAGGATTGATATTGAAACACAAGATATTTTTTATCATCCTTCTGAATCATATATACTAATTGAAGGAAAATTAGTAAAAAGAGGTGATGGTTCAGTTTATGGTGCAGCCAATGATATTACCTTAACAAATAATGGTTTCATGTATTTGTTTAAAAATATAAGATACCAACTTAGTGGACAAGAGATAGAAAGCATTAATTATCCTGGTCAAACTACAACAATGCTTGGACTATTAAAATACCCAGATGACTTTTCTAAATCACAGGGGCAAAACCAACTATGGTATAAAGATAGCAATTTCACCGCAGAAAGTAATAGTAATAGTGGTTTTGCAGTCAGAAAACAATATATTTTTAGTTCAAATCCAGTTGGAACATTTAGTTTTAGAATACCCTTAAAACATATATTTGGTTTTTGTGAAGATTATAACAAAATTTTATATGGTATGAAACAAACACTAACCTTAACAAGAAATAATGATGATGATGCAATTTTTAAAAGAGGGGACATTCTAGCTCCGGATGGTGCCGTGGCAACCCCGGCAGTTGATCCTGGTAAAGTTGTATTAACAAAAGTATCATGGTTTATGCCTCATGTAACGCCTGAAGATAGAAACAAGTTGGAACTTTTAAAATTTATTGAGAAGAAAGAAAAATTCCCTGTCGGATATAGAATGATACAATGTGATAGTATAACTGTCCCAAGATCAACCAGTTTTACTTGGAGGTTATCATCTAAATCATCCCCAGAGGTGCCACGTTTCTTAATTGTAGGTTTTCAAACAGGAAAAAGTAATAACCAAGAGCAAAACCCTGCTATATTTGACTACATAAATATTAAAAATATTTATGTAATGTTAGGTTCAAAAAAATATCCACTATATGATTATGATATAAATTTTCCTTTTAATCAAATTAGTAGAGTATATAGTGAAGCCGCTTCATTTAGAAAAAAGTTTTTTAACATGGATGAATTAGTATCAAACCCTAGTATTAATCCATATGAATTTAAATTTTTTTTCCCTTTGTTTGTGTTTGATTTATCTAAACAAAGTGAAAGGCTTAAGTATTCTGTTACTGATATTCACGTTAAAGCAACATTCTACTTACCTGTTCATGCAGATACCCTTGCATATGCAGTTTTACTTAGTGATAGACTAATTAACTTCCAGAGTGATGGGAATAAGATGAGTGTAGTATATTAAGTAAATTTTTACTTAAATAAAATGAAAAAGGTTGCTGATTTTAAGAAAATATTAACAGATAACAATATTAAGTGGTATTCCTATTGGAACAAGAAAAAGTATATTGATGTGTTAAAAGAGCATGGTTTGTATCCTGAAGAGGAAGAAAAAAAATTTTTAAAAAAAATTCCTAATTATGATAGATTAAAGGATATTGCTAAAAACCCTAAGAGGGTTACCTTAACGGATGTAAAAACTGAAGAGGTTAAAGAGTTTCCATCAATTTATAAGGCTAGTAAGTATATTGATAAATGTCCACAAACGATTGAAAACTGGAATGGTAGAGTATGGAATGATAAATATAGAATTGATATTCTTTAATTTTATTATTTATGAAAAAATAATAAAATTTGACTTAAGGAAAGATCTTTTTATTTAAAAATTATAGCGATGAATTCTTTTTCACGAAGATTTATCAATAGATTGGTAGATGCTGGTCAAACGATTGCATCTAATTTATATAGTGGTGCTCAAAGGGTTGCCTCGACAGTAATTCCTCAGAGTGTTAGAAGAAGAGTGTCTAATTTTACTAATTGGATGACTGGTAATGTTCCAGAAGAGCAAATTCCACAAGTTATAAACGAAGCTTTAGAAAATGTAGAAGAAGACTTACTGAGAATAGAAATGCCAAACACCGTATTAAGGCAAGAAGCGTCTGCATTAAGAGAATTTGCAACACAGTATGTTATAGATGGAGTGGGGGGATGGGGAGCAAATGATTTTTTAGAAGTATGTAGAGAAAGCATAACTAATTTTTTAAGAAACAATAGAAATACAAAGGTAAAGCTAGAACTAGTATGTTTATTTTCAAGGGAAAAATCTGGTGGTGGTATTGAATATAAAGAAGTTAAACTTTCTTCAAGTCATGAAATTATAACAAGGGAAAGTAATGTAGATGACGCTTATGATGATATGGTAGAACGAGTTATGAGAAATTTCGAAACTTTTTTAATACAAGGAACCGGTTGGAATTTTGAGAGGGTTATAAGCTTAACATTACATGTTGTAGAAAATATACAAGCATGGGAGGGGCATGCAGGTTCGTGGATGCCTTTACCAGCAGGATTAAAAAGAGCAAATAACAGAAATGGGCTTGTTAATATTAAAAATGAAGATGATCATAATTGTTTTTTATACTGTTGTATGAGGGTGGTTTATCCGAAAAAAGAAAATCCACAAAAAGTCGATAAAAAATTAAAAGAGCAAATCAAAGAATTAAATATGAAAGGGATCTATTGCCCCGTTAAATTGTGTGATATTAATAAATTTGAAAATCAAAATTCAGATTTTTCTATCGTTGTTATAGGTTATGATGAAAAAGATGGGTTATATCCTCTTAGAAGACAAAGAAAAGAAACTTTTGGTAGAAAACATTTAGTGATTCTTTTGTTAATAAAAGATGAAAATGAAAATAGCCATTATGTTTGGGTAAAAAATCCAAGTGCACTATTAACATCAAAAATATCCAAAGATGGACATAAACTTTCTTTTTGTTGGAGCTGTTTAGGCCATTTTACGAGTGAAAGAGTTTTAGAAGATCATAGAGTGTTTTGCTATGAAGAAGATGCTGTAAGAATTAAAATGCCAACAAAAAACCGGTGTACCGTAATGTTTAAAAACTGGGTTAAAACGCAACGACATCCTTTTGTTGTTTATGGTGATTTTGAAACGATGCAAATACCAATACAACATGCAAAACCAGACCCAAGTAAAAGTTCAACAACAAAAACTTATATGCATGTCCCAACAGGTTATTCTTTCTTTTTAAAAAGTTTTGATGAAAATGTTTTTAAGTCTAGATTGTTACTATATCGAGGAGAAAAAGCAGAGGAAAAGTTTGTGGAAGAAATAGAAAGTCTGACTAAAGAGATTTTTAAATTACCAAAAAAAGATATGATACTTACCGCAGAGGATGCAGAAGATTTTAATAAGGCGGTTACTTGTTATCTTTGTAATATAAAGTTTGGGGAGGAAGAAAAAAAGGATAAAGAAGAGGAAAGCGATGAAGAAGATGGAGTGGAAGAAGAGGAAGAAAAAAAGGAAAAAGATAAAGATAGATGGAAAAAAGTAAGAGACCACTGTCATTTTACTGGTATATATAGAGGAGCCGCACATAATAAATGTTATCTTAACTTTCGTAAACCAAACTTTCTTCCTGTTTTCTTTCATAATTTGTCTGGATATGATACTCATTTATTTGTTAAAAATCTTGGTGTTAGTGAGGGGGAAATTAATGTAATTCCAAATAATGAAGAAAAATATATAAGCTTTACAAAAAAGACTTTAGTAGGTCAGTATAAAAGTAAAGATATTTATAAGGATATTAGGTTTTTAGATAGTTTTAAATTTATGAGCAGCGGTTTAGCAAAACTAGCAGAAAATTTAGAAGATTATCAATTCAAAAACTTAAAAAGTGAATTTCCAAAAGAAGAAGAGTTTAAACTTCTTCGTAGAAAGGGTGTTTATCCATATGAATATATTGATTCATTAGAAAGACTTAATGAAACACAATTACCACCTATAGAAGCATTTTATTCAAAACTTGCTGGGGAAGGAATTACAGAAGAAGATTATAAACATGCAAAAAAGGTATGGAAAACATTTAAAATTAAAACTCTTGGTGAATATCATGATTTATATTTAAAAACGGATGTTCTTCTTTTAGCTGATGTGTTTGAAAGTTTTAGAGAAGTTTGTTTTAACGTTTATAAATTAGACCCTGCTTGGTATTTTACTGCACCTGGTTTAACTTGGGATGCTGCATTAAAGTTAACTGGTGTTAAGTTAAAACTGATTAGAGATGAAAATAAAATCCAATTTATTGAAAGGGGTATCCGAGGTGGGATTTCAATGATTCCTAAAAGATATATAAAAGCTAATAATAAATATTTAGGTAAAAAGTATGATCCACAAAAACCTTCAGTATTTTGTAAATATTTAGATGCTAATAACTTGTATGGTTGGGCAATGAGTCAGAAGCTTCCAATTGGTGGATTTAAATGGATGACGGGAAAGGAATTAAACAACTGGGGGAGGCATTCTTGTTTTTTAGAAGTTGATTTAGATGTTCCTAAAGAACTGCATGATTATTTTAATGAGCTTCCTCTTGCTGCAGAAAGAAAAAAAGTAAATAAAGTTGAAAAGCTAGTACCAAATTTACATGATAAAAAGAAATATATTATACATTATAAAAGTTTAAAACAGTGTTTAAGTCTTGGTTTAAAATTGAAGAAGATACATAGAGGGATTAAGTTTAAAGAAAGTGATTGGTTAAAACAATACATAGATTTAAACACACAACTAAGAACAAAAGCAAAAAATGAATTTGAAAAGGACTTTTATAAGTTAATGAATAACTCAGTGTTTGGTAAAACTATGGAAAATATAAGAAAAAGGGTAAATGTTAGGCTTGTCAGAAGTAGAAAAACAGCAAGAAAATTTGTAAACAAACCAAACTTTAAGCATTTAGAAATATTTAATGAAAATTTAATAAGCATTCATATGGGAAAAACACAAATAACATTTAACAAGCCAATATATTTAGGGTTTTCCATTCTTGAGTTAAGTAAAACATTGATGTATGATTTTCACTATAACTATATTAAAGCAAAATATGGAGATAGAGCAACTTTAGGACTTACTGATACGGATAGTTTATTGTATGAAATTAAAACAGAAGATTTTTATAAAGATATTTCGGATGATGTTAAAGAAAAGTTTGATACAAGTGACTACCCAAAAGAGGGACATCCTTCAGGCATTCCAGTTGGTAAAAATAAAAAGGTGATTGGCATGTTTAAGGATGAAACAAATGGAAAGGAAATAGAAGAAACTATTGGATTAAAACCAAAAATGCACAGTATTAAAATGGATGATGGGGTGGAAAATAGAAAATGTAAGGGTATTAAGAAAAATATAATTAAGAAAACTATAACGCATCAGGATTATTTGAATTGTTTAGAAAAAAATAATATACAGCATAGAACAATGACAAATATAAGAAGTTATAAGCATCAAATTTATACAGAAGAAATTAATAAAATAGCATTAAGTGCAAATGATGATAAAAGGTTTATTTTACCTGATGGAATTCATACACTTGCTTGGGGACATCATAGGATAGAGGAATACAAAAAATAAATTTTTATTTGTGTTAAGAACAAATAAAAATTATAAATTTTTAATTTTACCACATGTTATACATTCTAAAACATAGTTTTCATCAATATTTCTTCCTATAATATAATTCATTATATCATTAAATGATATGTTTTCTTTTAGTTTTCTTTCAAATCTGCCTAAACAATTATTTTCATGATGAAGAATGTTATAACATTCTTTAAAAAGACCGTATTTTTTATTTTCAAAAATTGTATATTCTCTCCAATTTGTTAATTCCTGCATTTTCTTACATAGCTCACTTCTTTTTTCATTATAATCTGATATTAAGTTATTAATGATGACTACTTCTTCATTTATCTTTTCAATTGTCTCTAAATCTTCTTTTGTTAAAGTATCTCTATATTTTTCTTTTGTGTTAAGTAAAAGAACATGATTCTTTAAATCTTGCAAAACATTTATATAAGTTTCTTTTCCATATTGTATCTTTTTCCCTGTTTTATAGTTTATTCCGTTTTTTAATTTTTCATATTTTTCTTTTAAAGTAATAGCTTTTTCTAAATCATTAACACTACTTTTTATGCGTGATAATGAATATGGTATAAAATTTCTTGGATAAAATGAAACTGGATATTTTATTGGAGGTAGATACCTTTTTATTTTATCTTCCATTATTATTTTTTTATTAAATAAAAATTTTTGCTTAATTCATTTTTTATTTCTTATAAATAAAAATAAAAATTTAAAATTTTTTATTTTTTTTTTTTTATTAAAAATCTTAAGCCCTCCACTAACTCATAAGCCGGTTAGCCATTGCGTGACGCGTTGGTTAACTAGCATGTGGACCTTCGTTAGGCTTTAGCTGGTTAGTTGATGCGTTGGTTAACTAGAGTTAGTGAGTTAGTGAGTTAGTGAATGTTAAAGCGGTTTAAAGCAAGTAAGGGAGGAATGGGTTAAAGCGGTTTAAAGGTAAAATTTTTTTTTTTTTTTTTTTTTTTTTTTTTTTTTTTTTTAATTTTAAATTTTTTAGGAACCTTTTTTAGAGAACATTTAGTTATGAGACGGTTTGAGACGGTATAAAACGGTTTTTACGTCAAATTGGTATAATATATACTACTCCCATATTAGAAAATGAGGGAAAAACCCAGCACATTTGGTATCTTTTTCTTCCCACAATGATTTTCAGACACTCTTTTTTAAGGGCACACGTAGTCAAAACTAGGTTTGTTTGGTAAAGGGTGAACTCGGGCCTTGGCTTCCCCTGGTCATGGTCATAAATGTTAATTATCACAACCAGTTAAAACAATACAGGAAATGATTACATAACACTTGCAATTCTCACCCCCTTACACTGTTATGTTTGTTTGTGACAGTATCACTCTCTTCATTTTGTTTGAAAATTGATTTGTAAACTAATTTCAAACAATCTCTGTATGTAATTCTGGTTTTTGCAAAGTATTCCCTTGTTCGCATCCATATGATATCTTCCAAACCATTGAGACCAATCTTTTTGATTCATGTGTCAGTATGAAAATTGTGAAATTTGAACTTTTGATACAAGTCATGCTCTTTGGTAATCAGAAAGAAGTGTGCAAATGGAAGAAGAAAAAAAAAAAAAAAAAAAAAAAAATACAGATCTGCATTTTGCTGAAATTACACTTCATCACACAATCCTGAGTTTGAACGACCCTAAGAAAGAAAGCCTTGGAAAAACATTGTGGGAAGAGGAGAAAATGATGGTAACAAGCATTTTCTCTTTTTCTCACGATGTTTCCACCCTTCCAACTTCATCATTTGAAACACAGTAAATTTGTTTGCAAATGATTTCAGTTTGAACAATTTATATTTTGTAACGTGGAAAAAAAGTTTATAGGAATCAGGATGTTCCTGACAAGGTTCAAAAATCAATGCTTTTACTCTTTATCTCACAGTCCTGACTTTTAACCATGCTTACGGAGACAGCTTTTGAGAACATGGTTGGAAAAAGAGAGATTCCTGGAAATTAGCATTTTTTTCCTTTTTCTACAATGCTTTATACCCTTTGTCAGAGCCTTACCATTGTCAAAGCCACATTTGTCGTCTTCAAATACTTTCAGCGTGGACAAGTCTAAAATTCTACCGTTTAGTAAAGGGAGCAAAGGGTTAAACCTTTACCAAATTATAAGATTTTAGAATCGTCAAATCCAAAGCATCTGAATAAAACAAATAAAATAGGATCGCAATTCGTCTTTGAAAGGACAGAAAATATTGCGGATAAAGGTATAAAGCCTTTTCCAATGCTTGAAAAGCTTTTTTCCTTGGGTTGTTGATACTGGAGAATTTATTGTTAGTGTTAACATTGACTTTTGCTGTCTGTTCAGAGAAGTTTGATTTTGAGAATAGGGAAAAGATTTCAGTGAGTTAATTGAAATTATTCTAATTCTAGCAGGCATACAAAACTTACTTTTCTTATGTGAATCCTTTAGACCAGTAAATAATCAACCTGAATGTTGTCTTACTTTGCAGTCACTTGATGCAGTTTGACATTATCCTAATACTCTACAGTATTACATTACAGGTCATATAATACAATATATGGCTACTTTTCCTCTAACCTTTCTTTACTCTTTCGCAAACGACAACATTTTGGACTCAACCAAATTGAACGCGTTTTCAGAAGACAAATTAAACATAGTTCAAATGACAATATATGTCCTTGATAGGGTAGAAACATTGTGGGAAAAGGAGAAAATGCTGGTTACAGCATTTTCTTTTCCCACAATGTTTCCAAAAGCCTTCTTCTTCAGGGTCGTTTAAAGTAGGGATTGTGTGGTAATGGGTTAAATAATAGCGATACAAATCTCATTGCAAGGAAATTCGTCACGTATATATATCTCCTTAGACCGTATAATTAGATGAAACATTTGTTCCAAATATCGAAACAGAAATTAACAATCCAGAAATTATGAAAGTACATTAAAAATGTTTCACGATTTTTTTCTCCTAATCCTAATTCCGCCCGTCGACCGACTGAAATCTCTTCAAATGAAACAAATTTTATGCAATATATTTAATTCTATCACGTATAAATCATTTTTTCCTTTTTGATGGTACAATTCATCCAGGGTGGCTCTTGTGGATGAAGAATAAACGTCTTACTAGGGATGAACCTACTTGCGTTGTTACAAACGACACCCGCATTTTTTTCAGCGTAGGTATTAATGTTACTATCATGTATAGAATCCCAATTATAATTTCTCAGACTAGTTCTGAGCTCATTATAATTTCCTTGGTCATATTTCCAAATTGTTCGTTTGATATTTTTAAACTTAGGTTTAAGAAAATCAAAAACGCCAAAGACAGGACAGTGATAACGCATTGTAAAACCAAGACATGGTTCCCCAAAGCCTGTTGTTAAGACTGATTCTTTATTGGTCACGAAAAGAAGATCAATAGCAGATATGGAATTTTCTGTGAAATGAGTAGGTTCGTCTATATATTGAGTCATTGATTACACAGAGATTCAACTTTACGGAATTGGTTTTGATTCATTACATTTAGATTAAAATCACTAGTTAGTTTAAACATATTTTATTCGTATATTGATAACATACGTATTCATAATTAACAACAGCTGACTACATGAAAAGGATCGGAACGAAAGCTATAAGTTTATAAAGTTCCTCTCCGATAAGTGGTCACTATTTAACAATAGTATGTTAAGGACAAAATATGGTCAGTTGTGTATGTGTGAGTGTGTGTGTGTGTGTGTGTTTATGTGAGTGTGTGTGTGCGCGATTGTATGTAGCATGGAGTGTCACCAACAAATATTCATTTGACATTTTAACAACATTTGCGGGAGAAAAGAGAAATAAAAAAAAAAAAAAAAAAAAATTAGTTATCAACCCTTTACAACATAATACAATCTGACCCTAAAAATGTGATAGAATAAGATAAGAATGTAGGGGGGAAAAAAAAGAGTACCAATATAAACAATAATGGTACCTTTATATTTAAAAGTGCAGAGTTTTTACAAAGCAACGGAAATGGCATCTCAAACCTTAAATCGTTTACTTTCCGCAATATAAGAATGAACTGCTGTAAATATCTTTTCATTATCAGCAATACTGAGACTCTCGTCACCAAAAAGAATTGTTTGTAGGCTAACAAGGCCAATTTCTGACACACGTTGGATTAAACGGTTCCTAATTTCACGATAATATCTGCAGTCAAAAAAATAGTGTTGATTTGATTCTATTTCACCACAAGCACATAGAGGAGATTCAGCTAAATTTCTGTAATAAAGATGTTGATTAAGTGCACTACATTTTGTCCGTAGCTTAGTATGAATAACCTGAATCTTCCTTTCTCCGAAAAAGTAAAGCTTGTTTGGAACCGGTTTTTCTCTATTAATGAAACTTTTAAAAGCTGACAAAGAGTCCAGATTCCTAACATCAGTGGGCAGAGCATTCCAATCATTAACAACAGAGGGTAAAAACGACTTTAAATACAGATTAGTTCTGCATGCTATAGTTTGTAAGTTATGAGAACATCTTAGGCTATAGGAAGATGTACTTCCAACTGATGCAGGTACTAAAGCATTTAAATAGGTAGGAGCCAGTCCCTTTACCATTTTAAAAAATAATATAAGTTTGTGTTTGGATCTCCTATCATTCAGTAATTCCCATCCAGACTCCATATTAAGATCAGCTAGAGACACAAGTTTACTACACCCAGTTACGATTCGTGCCGCCTCATTTTGTACTTTATCAATTTGATCTTTTTGGTATTGTGATAAATTAGTCCAAATAACATCTGAATATTCAAGAACTGGTCGGATAAAAGAAAAATATATTGTTTGAAGAGACGCTCGATCTAGCCGCATCTTTAGCCCTCGCATAATTCCAATTCTCTTCCATGCCTTCTCCAAAAACTGGTCTACATGATGATCCCAAGAGCCATCATTAGAAATGAAAATACCTAGATGTTCATGAACATGCACTGATGGGATTTCTACACCAGACATAAACAGCTTGGGATGGTCTGGTTTATTTCGTTTGCGAGATATTATTAATGACTCTGATTTTGAGGGATTAAACTTTACAAGCCACCTATTTGCCCAATCTGTTATTTTGTTGATGTCTGTTTGTAAAACTGTCCAGGCTAAATTAGGATCACCTACAACCATAGATAAACTAGTGTCATCTGCAAATAGGTTTATGTTTGATTCAATATCATTTACAATATCATTAATATAAACTGAAAATAGGAGAGGTCCGAGAATAGATCCCTGTGGAACTCCAGCATCAATTGGACATAAATCTGAGACAGCACCAGGTAGTACAACCCTCTGATACTTATTCGAGAGGTAGTCGGAGAACTATGAAAGAAGATTACTTCCGATTCCAGCTTTATGTAGCTTGAATAAAAGGCCTTTGTGCCATACCTTGTCAAAGGCTTTACTGGTATCAAAAAATACAACTCGGACTTCTAATCCTTCATCCAAGGCTTTGCAAATTTTATCATATAAAAATACAACTTGGTTGATGGTTGAGTCTCCAGGCATAAATCCTGATTGAGAAGGTGTGAAAAAATTAGTATCTTTCAGGTGATTAAATACATATTTAAATATTATTCTTTCGAAAACCTTTTCCATGGTGTTTAATAAAGATACAGGTCTATAATTACTTGCAAGAGCAGAGTCACCACTTTTAAATATTGGACATACATTTGAAATTTTCCAAGAAGAGGGAAATCTACAGGTGGTCAAAGATTGATTATAGAGTTGACTGAGAGGGTTGCATATTTGATGTGCAACTTCAATTAAAATTCTATTATTTATACCATCACGACCAGACGCCTTACCTAAACGGAGTGTTCTTAGAACATCTAATACTTCATCGGGGGTAATCGATATTGAATCCAAGAAGTTACCATTAATTCGGATATCATTATCTGGCAGGATATTGATTGGGTGGTCAATGCTTGATTGCTTGGCGAAAAATAAATTTAAAACGTTAGCCTTTTCACGTTCATCAACAACCATTGTGTCAGTGGAGTCATCCATTAGTGGAGGTATTGAAGGTGAAGAAGATGGATTCATGAAGGATTTGAGGACTTTCCACCAATCCCTCGATGTAATATTACTTGAAAGCAATTTAAGTGCCATCTGGTCCAAATGGTCTTGTTTCCTTTGTCGAATAAGAGCAATAACTTCATTCCTTAACGCTCTAAATTTAGACCAGTGATGCTGATTATTTGTACGTTTTGCTTTCTGATATGCTCTTTTTCTTTGCCTAATTTCTCTTTTTATTATACTATTAATCCAGGGAGGTTCATGTGGATTAATAACTATTTCACTATTTGGAATACAGTGCTTTGATTCTTTAGATATTAATTCTGTAATATTTTGAGTGAAAGTATCAATATCATCGTCCTGCAACTCACCCCAGTCAACTTCTCTAAGAGTATTTCTTAATTGATTATAATCACCTTGTTCATATTTCCATATGGTGCGTTTGAAAGTTTTATAGTTTGGTTTTATGAAGTTAAAAACACCAAAAATAGGACAATGATATCTCATATTAAGATCAAGACATGTTTCGCCAACACCAGTAGTTAAAATGGAATCTTTATTTGTCACGAAAAGAAGGTCAATTGTTGTTGTAGAATTTTCAGTGAAATGGGTAGGTTCATCAATGCATTGTATCAAATTAAAATGATTGCAAAGTAAGTCTACTTTTCTAGATTGACTTGCATTCAATATGCTCAGATTGAAATCACCAGTGATAATGACATCAGAAATATTAGAATCTATTGCAAGACCAATGGAATCTTCGACTAAAGAATCATATATTGAATCAGAACTTGGTGGTCTATGAAAGACACCATACAAAACATTTCTTTTGTTATGGAGTTTTATCTGGATCCAAATACACACAAGGCGATTTAACTCCAAATCATGTCTCCTTGTATATGTTAATGTATCCTTAACATATAGGATAACACCTCCATATCTGTCACTGACCCTGTCTTTACGTTCAGGTGGGTGAAACGTGGGAAAAAACAGATCTTGTGATGACACTGATTTATTTAACCAAGTTTCAGAAAAAGAAACAAGATCAAAATAAGAAAATTCTGCTATTAGCACATCAAACTTGTTTACTAGACTTTGTACATTATAGTGAACAGTAGACAGATGATTTGGAAGATTTAAAAAATTATATAAATCTGTCGAATTTGATGATTGGTCAATATAGTTATCACTACCAGGACCAGGATTAGGATGAATATCACCAGAAAGTAGAAGGAGCCTTCCAATCCCCAGAACAAAAAACAGGGTGGCAAAAAGAAAGAAGTGTAATACAAGCCAATATAAGGTTCTTGTTTTGGATCTGTCTTCTGCCAGTCAGAACACGAGTTTTATTTTGATGCATGACTTTTTGGGTCAGGTATGCTGTTGACTTAATACTTAAAAATATGGATTGTAAATGAATTTGGGAAATCTGAATTAGGGCAAGAAATAAGACAGTTATTGTAAGACTGAATCTGATTTTTGGACGGTATGCTGGCATCATAAAAGGATAATAGCTACTTTGTCTCATGTTATGTGACCAATTGGAGAATGAAATAGCAAAAAGCACAGCACACCCCCAAAGTTAAGTTCAAGTTTGGTCAAAAGAAATAAAATACACAGAAATATGAAAAAAAATGGTTGACACTCCATTAAAACAAAAAAATATGTGGTAAATAATATATACATGTAAGTAACAAATAGAAATAATGAAAAACGATAAGTGAAAAAATAACACATCTGTACAGGAAGATATCTATGGATGCGTCATTTTGTTCAAACAGTGTTGGCAATATTAATTTCAACATTGATCATTATTAATATGCTATTTGGGTAAAGCACAGATGGTGAGACCAAAAATAAGCAATAATTAGCAATACCCAGTTTTTGAGATTAATCAGATTAATCAGATGTAGCACATCATCATGTATATAAACAAATACATGCTTTATCCAAAGAGACAATAATGGGGAAATTCAGTTATAAAAGCATATTGCAATTCCTATTGCTCTTACCAACAGTGCAAATCGATATCAGGTCGCCCAGAATGTGTGGCAATAATTAGCAATACCCAGATCTTGAGATTAATCAGATGTATCACATCATCGTGTATATAAACAAATACAAGCTTTATCCAAATAATGGGGAAATTCAGTTATAAAAGCATATCACAATTCATATTGCTCTTACCAACAGTGCAAATCGAGATCAGGTCGCCCAGAATGTGCAGTCCAATCCCAATCCTCACCATCAGATATTATTTGAAATACTGTTACAACAAAAGTAAATGGCACTGCAATATTGTGGCCCAACAGTATACTGACTATATGTCTACTGTGTATATGCTTATGTTTGCAAATGTGAACGGTGAGAGTAAAAAAAAAAAAAATGAAACCTCTAATACTGAATACTATTAACAATATCCCACAAACAATAGTAAAGGAATAAACCCTGAAAAAAAAATCAGTTTGATTAAACAAGGGAAAGGCATAGATTCAAGATTAATCAGCACATTCTGTGCCGCACAATTCAAATCCAGGCCATCCTCAAAAACTCATGAATTCTTCCCGCCTTGTCAAATGGTTTAGCATTTTAGTAATGCAGAAAGAAATAGGCATATAGAAAGAAATACTCCCCCGGAAATACAGACTTAACCGAGCAAGTGAATGGCATAGGTAAATGATCAGACGGCATATTTCAAATTGCAAGATTCAAACCCATCCCATCTGCAAAAACACATGATTATGTTTGCCAATTCAAAGGATTAAGAAATTTAAAACTTTGTGCAAAAGAATAAGTCACTGAGAAAATGAACTTGACTAAATATGCAAAAAGCATAGATTCAAAATCATATGGCCCTCCTGATCCCAACCACGACAATCGTGACAAAACTCATTAAACCGCCTGCGGCATAAAAGGCTTCGCGATGCAAAACACTGTTAAAAGGGATAAACCACAAACAACAGAAATGCCTTAACAAGCAAAAGGCATAGATATACGATCAGACAGTGCTCTCAGCTTGGCCCGATCCAAACCCATGCCATCCACAAAACCATAGGATTTTGCACCGACGCTAAAGAGTCAAGCATTTCAAATTGATTACAATAGCAATAAACCCATTACAAAGTATAAACAAGGACAAACAAGCAAAAGGCATAAATTCAAGATCACATCGCCCATTCGTGCCACACGATATCCCAACCCACATAATTCCAAAAGATTTACATGATTTTTCTGCATCTGCAAAGGATTAATCCTCAGACACCGAGGAAATGAATATACTACAAAAAAATGAATACTGTATATGACTAAACAAGCAAAAGGAATAGTTCCAAGATCAGACTGTAACTCGTATGTCACCCAACCCAAGTCTATAGAATTTAAAAAAAGAAAAAAAAACTCATAATTTCATTTGTGGCATCAAAGGGACAAGCATACTAAAACACTGTGGAAAGAAATAGACCACTAAAACTTATGCACTTTCCTAAACAAGGGATAGACATAAGATCACTTTGCACGTCCCACGGACAGCAAGGACTGTCAGGGATATTAAAACACTGTACAGTACGAATAAATCAGCATAATCAGTTATACATTATGGAGAAGGCGTTATATGAAACTAGGCACCTGACAGCCTCAAACCATGTGACCAATTATTGGACTGGTCCAAACAGAAATTATTTGCAGACGACAAATTAAATGCTGTTTGAATAGTGGAATTTGTCTTGAAGGGTTGAAAACATTGTAGCAATAGTAGAAACTGCCGGCCACAAACATTTTCCCGTCCAACACAATGTTCCCAAAAATTAAGTCAAGGTCATAAAACCCCAGGACTATGTGACTAAGAGCTACCTATTTATCAAACAACAAAACCAGAACAAACTAAAGCATAAATTTGCAAAATTAGACATAGCTCAAATGATGTTTTATGCACTTCATAGGTTGGGAAAAATTTTTGGAAAGGAAAAGAAGAGCACAGCACCTTCCTCGTTCCCAACAAAGCCTCAAAAAGACTCCCCTACAAAAATCCCAAACCTGGGGGCATGTGGCAAAAGGCTTCTCATGCTTTATACACTACAACATTAAAACTCTATCATAACAAGGCTAGACAGATACCAATACTATAACTAGCACAGGTTTTCAGATATGTCATTAGTTATAATGGCATCGGAAATACCCGAATCCATAGCAAGGCCAATTGAATCTTCAATAAGTCAGTAATAAGCAGAGTCAGAGTTTGGTGGTCTATAAAATACACGTACAAAATATTCAAAGTGTTGCTGGACTTGATTTATATCCAATAAAATTTTTGAATTTTTTTTTCGCCACTAAGAGCTAATAGTCATGTCCTATTGATTTTTATTTACTAAAAAGTCACCCCTCTCCCCACAAAAAGGGGCCCGGTGACCTTTCACCATAGACAGCCACTCTACCAACTGTTAAAGATCGTGTGACAAGGAGTATTTCAATATGGAAATTCCCCTTGATACAGACGAGGTTAGATGTAGGTTACTAGGTACGGAATTGGCCGAGTTGTGACGAGTGCGTGGAAAAGGTAGAATAAACATAGTTCCCTGACAAGCCAGTTCCTGGACGACAATTTTTTCAGAGGCAGTTCCCAAACACTTTTGTTCTAAGTCAAACTACATGTACCTATTACTTACTATCATTAACAGTTATTGTTGGTAATCATTGAAAATTAAACATATTTATTGATAACACATGTTTTGTGATTGGGTCTTTTGTACCTGTTATTCGGTTATTCGATAGATCTTATAAACATTAACATTTTTTCCCTAACCATAACCGTCATGTTTTCACATTAATGTTACACTAAAGAAAATGAATTGTGCTTTATTATTCGATGGTATTTGGCAACGAAATAACTTGGTTGGCGTGCGCACTGTCCGTAGATGGTAGTATCCTAAACTACATAAGACAAACACACACACACAAACCTTTAAAATATAACGATTCGAGCCACTAGAAATGCATGGCATTTCAGAGCAATGTATTTACATGTTAATCTATAACTGAAATATGAAATATTGAAAATTAAAAAGTTTTCAGAATAAAGTAAAAAAAAAAAAAAAAAAAAACTGAAAGAAATAATTATCACAAAAGTACTAGCTAAGGTTCGTCAAAAATATAATCAAAATCGAGGAGAGTCAGAAGATGAGGCTGAACATTCCATACAGTGTGATCCCAGTTTACACCACCTACAGTTCAAGAGAAATTGCATACACATGCCTTGATAATTGTTGTCTGAAATTGTCGGGGAACATTATACAGATCTGTCGGGGAATTATCGTGTCGGGTAATCGTTTAGTTCCCGCAAAGTGAAGGTTGTTGCTATAAACAGACACCAGTAATGAATCTCAGCACATCTTGAAAGGCATATAGGCCTATAAAGAGGTTATGGCTTGAAAATACTTTGGGAAAAAGACAACCTTGTCTATTGTATAATTAAAATGTTTTGGGTCAAGTTTTGTCGGTTCAACCTCTCACAGTTGAACAAGTTAGCCTCCGACGCAATTTCCCTCTATGACCGAGCACCCATGCCGTTCGACATTGCCTGTCCCTTCTGTCATTGATCGATTTTAAATCAGAAAAGTGTATGAGGGCTGAAACCAAATTAATGCACTTTAAGCGAGTAATTTGGCCAATGGAAAAAGAATCGTCTTTAGTTTTATCAATAACTGCTCCCGCTTATAGCGGGGCTTCGTATGCACACACGCCAGACGACATTCATATAGTCTATTCAAATTATTCTCGGGTTCATGGAAAAGCCGAATTTCTTCTCTTGATAACCGCATTTCACCTCTTATGACCATATTTCACATCAAATAATGAATTCTTTGCCATGGCGATTCTCATTTAGCTAATTTATTATGTAAATATGTCAAAAGAAATCTTTTCAAAAAGAGTTACATGTAGTTCTAAGAAACCCTAACAAATTATTGTTAGAATAAGATATTTTCAAGAAAATTAGCATAAAATTATGATGTTCATAAATATATTTCATTGCAGGTGAAAGGTTATCACTACGGCAATAAAATTTGTCATACTTGGGTGAAAAACGGTCATCAAGAGGTGAAATTCGGTGAAATACGGTTCGAAGGGAAATTCGGTTTTTCCGATTATTCTCGATGTCAATGTGAAAAGTTCAGTGTTCGTGTATCTTAGAGCAGGACACATTTTTTTCAAATATTTACGAATCTGAATACATGAAAGGTAAGGGACGTCTTCGATATATCTGAAAATTTAGCAACTGAAAATTATGTACGATAGAAGCACTGAGGATAATGCAACATTACAAATAAACTATGCAACGTCTCGCAAACCGGAAGTTTGGACAGGAAGCAGTACAAGGCCGGAGGCATGCTTACGTCACCCCATGAATCACGATGATAACAATGAGAGCCTGGTTGTGAGAACTCTTCAATCAAAATATCAAGCTTATTAGCTATACTTTGTAACAGACAGCGGACAGAAAGATATAGGATTGCAGGAAGGAGGCTACAACACTATGTTAGACACTGGGAAAAAAAATCATCCAACATTCAGTTTGTTTAAAAAGAATCAAGCATGAAGACGGGGTCAAAATACAACCGAACGACAGACGGAGAGAGAGAGAGAGAAAGAGAAAGAGAGAGAGAGAGAGAGAGATCTACTAAGAGAGACAGACAGACGGACGGACGGAAGAACGGACGAACGGAAAGAGCAAAAGAACATTTACTATAATAAAGTACTACTCGAGCTGAAAGCAATGACCCTTCTGCTTTCCACAATGACCTTGTTCAACAAAAAACTGCGTTATAAAAACCATTCCTGGAAAAGGGGAAAACACCGGTCGTCAGCACATTTTCGCATCTCCCGCACTGCAATCGAGTGATTCAAGGACAAATCCGTTATCCTTGCTACTTACAACTGTTGTCATCAAATGCTTTCAATATGCAAAGATCTGAATTTTATCATGTCGTAAGGAAAGGGTCCCTATAAACTTAGAAACAGAACCGAAACAAAACGCAACGAAACGGAACGAAACGCAACGAAACGCAACGCAACGAAAGGAACGAAACGAAACGAAACGGAACCAGACCCAAAGAAGAGAAACGAAATAGAATGAAATAGAACAAAATGAAGCGGAAGTAAAACCTACATTACTTTTTTCCTTTTACACCATCTTCCTCTTGATTGCAATTAATGCAAATAGGTAAATATTAAAATTTGATAGCAGTTGTACGCACGAAGATCGCGTTATTGCAATGAATTATTATTATTGGATTATTGTTCACTTTGTTATAGAAATAATTCATCATTAAAATGTTCTTCAATACAGGTTAACTGTCAGTGAAGCGATTATGTCGCTGCTCAGTCAAAGCAGAGGGACAATATGATGGTCTAGATTATTTTCCTTATTTTCAAGGAGCATTTAAATTTCATCCAATAACGACGAGAGGGGCACAATACCCGTAAGCAATACCGCCCGCACCATAACTGATAACGGTTTGCTCAGCCCCCAAAACGATCGCGTTGCAGTACGCAACAGTCAGCATAACGTTCATTCCTGCATCGGAACAATGGTACACGACCATTAGCTCGAGACAATACAAATCTCGACTCATCAGAAAAAAAAAAACTGTCCGCCAAGGCTGTCTTGTCCAGTTTATGTGTACCAAGGCCAACTGCTCTCAATAATTGCGATGGCGGCGCGTCAGAACCGAGCGAACGTGCGGGCGACGTCTGAGCAAACCGTTATCAGCTAAATAAATCCGGGGATAACAGCAGCTGTAATGTTGCTCGTAGGTCTCGTAGGTACTGATTAACGATATATTGGTCTTAGGCTCGAATCGTAACGCGCGGTCTGCCGCTACGTGTAAGTCTGTTTGCACTTCAGGTTTGCGCAAATCGCCGCAGATGGCTGCTGACTGCTTGCGCGAATGCACCAACATGAACTGCAACCTCTGTAGTAGGTAGGCCAGCCTCCAGCATACCTATGACTCTTTCTGGTAAATTTTCTTTAAGTCTTGGCATCGATATTTCTGCTCAATACGTGGTCTGGATATGTTTATCCCTTACATCCACCGAAACTCAAACTTTGCCTTAAATAGCCACCAGGTCTTTTAGCTAGGAATTATCTGCCCAATTTTGCAAACTATGAACGGTTTTACATATTACCACGTGTGTATACATAACGTATGTATGTACGTCTCAAAGGTAACCTTGAAAATTTACATGTACTTTACGAAAGTTTCCTTTTTTTGGTTTAGTATATACAAAAAATCTTTGGTCCCGGAAAAGCTGGGACATTCGCGGCTTTCGTTTGATATTGGTGTTTATTCTTAATTATAACATGTATTATCATTTTTTAAAACGTGAGTTCCTTCGATGTTGGGGGAAAAGGTTTGGGTTCTAGCTCAGTCAGTTCCCGAATTTCTTAAAGGAACAATAGCTGTGAAAAGTAAACAAAGCAGGTATTGAAGTACATTTAGATTTAAATCGTATCATTTAAAAGTATGTAAATTATTGTGAAAATGACAATCTGATATTGTACAGTCGGTCAAGGTGTTAGTCGCTGGCAGAGAAGCTAATTTCAAAACCAGGTTTAAAGTTGCCAGGTTACTCCATCTTTTGTTTACTTTTTTCCTGATTTTAAAATTCATTTTTCTGCCAGCGGCTTACAACTGGACGTACCATAAAATAACAGATTGTCATCCTCACAATATTTTCAATACTTTTGATTTGGTATGATTTAAATTCAAATGTATTCTAACACCCGCATTGTGTTTTTGACCGCTATTGGGCCTTTAACTCATAATTTTCACATAGACAGCAATTTAGCATAAGAAGAGTGAATCTTTTCCTCGATATTTTCAAAATAATTGATACAGTGTGATACTTTTTTTTTTTCACAGAAAATAATAACCTTACTGATGTCGTGCGAATAATAATTATTATCTTTATCCGCTGTATGTCGTGCGGTAAGGTTTCTTACTCGCCAGACAGCGGTGTTGCAACCTACTTAACCCTTAGGCTGCTAAGCGAGACTCACGGACCTTTTGCAGACAGTGTAGATGAAGATCAGACGGCACGGAACGTGCCGTCTGATCTTGGATCTACACTTTCCGATAAGGGGATATTTTTCCCCCTAAAATAACTTTGAAATTTATAGCAAAATTTGGGTTTTTAATATCGGCTTGAAAGTTTCATTTTCAAGTATTTAGCAGGATAAGGGTTAACATTTTCAGATGACTTTAAGATAAGCTACTGCTTACAGTCACATCCTGTGCAAATGTTCGGATTCATTTATATAAATGCTGTACATTTATTTGTAACAAAGTAATGCCTTTGAAACTGAAGATGATTTCTTCTAGACTGAATTTATCTCCCTCTGCCAGTGTAGCCATTCACCTTTAAAGCGGTTCTAACAAACAGCCCCATTTTCTCTTTTCAGACCTGAATCCATCTCTTTATCTTACAGGTTCTGCCGAGACGTTCATTACATTGATTTATCATTATGGGGAAAATGCACAAATGAAAAACGAAAATCTGTGGGGACTCTATATACTGGCAAAGGTCGACTGAAAGCATCTTGAAGGGCATCGACTGAAAACCTCAAAGGTATTCACGGCATAATATGGTGTTCATGCGAAATATGACGGCTACCTGCGAGAGTGATATAATATCAAAATGAAATTGATTAATTGGATGATGTTTCAGGCCGTTTTCAATATCATTTCAGATATATGGCGGTGGCCAGTGCACCTATCTATGCTTTACTGGAGTTACTTTTGACAGTAATACGCACAATATTCTTTCCAAGCCACTGGCTGCTTACCCACATAACCATCGTCGAAAAATGGTCACTGTGACAGAGGAATGAATCCTGTCGCAATGACTGTCATCAATCCTTGAAAAGAAATTGGCCGAGCTGGGCATCGAACCAGCAACCCCCTGTTCTTAAGTCCCATACGTTACCAACTGAGCTACCAGGGGCTGGGTACCAAAATGAAAGAAGAACAGAATAGAAAGAAAATATAATCCCATTTCCGTCCAAAATCTTGCATCAAATATGTTGGAGTTTGCGCAACTTTCCCAAACACAGGTCCTGGTAACGGATTGTCGTTTAGATCAACTAATTCTGATTCTGACTAGAATTTCAAACCGGCAAATCACGCACGAGATGACGCAAATTTTTCAGTTGTTTCTGTGTGCTCTCCAAATAAAATGTGGGATAATCCAAGAAGAATGATACAAAAGAAATATGATAAATTGAGGGAACAAAAATAGTGGAATAAAACTCACTTTGCTAGATTTCGTTCTATTTCGTTCTGTTTCGTTCTGTTTCGTTTCGTTTCGTTGGGTTTGGTTCCGTTTCGTTTCGTTTTGTTGCGTTTCGGTTCCGTTTTTAAGTTTATAGGGACCCCTTAAGGAAACAGTATAGTATATATAGTTTGACAGCCTGAAGTAGTAATACAGATACTTCATTGAAATCTTGAGGTTTAAATACATTGGGAACCGTAATTCGTATCTATATACATTAAACTTACATACACAGAACCAGCTTGTCAAAAATTTAAAGACTTGTCGACAGAAAGACAACCGTCCTCCTGTATCAAGCCTATATTTTTTAACTTTTTTACCTTGGAGCTTAAATGTAAATGAAATAGGCTGCCATAATGAGGGAAAGCGGTCCGGCTTAGTAAATCCATTGCTGCTCTTGACCAGCACATATCTCAATACGTAGTAAATTGCCGATCAAAGATCAGACTGCAAATCCGTGCCATCCGATCTCGACCAACAATGTGTAGAAACACAACGAAAGTAGTGTACATGCCTTGGAGGTTTAACCATCAAAACCGCGGATATCGTACAGATCAAAGATCAGAACGCATTTGTGTGCAGTCCGATCTAGATCCATACTGCGGCAAAGGAACGAAAAGAATGGCAAAGCTCCTCAACCTCTCACCACACAGTTCCGACATTTTACGATCATGAAAGAAAAGGCTATGAAAACACTGAGGGAAAAGGAGAACATGCTGCTAACCAGTACCCTCTCCTCAACCCACTGTGTCGTGTATAATTTGTCGTCTGCAACAGCTTTGAAGCAAGACAAATCCAAAACGTTGTCGTTTAGTACAGACCTAAAGGTTTATTGTCAAAACACTCGCATTCCTCCCTTTTGAACAGCGCATTCGTGCATTCCCTCTATACCTTCAACAGGGAATAATCCCGTTATGTATACTGTATAAATAAATGAATGAACTACGTGGACCATAGTTTTAACCTTATGCTTAACATGTCCAGAGAGCAATGCAAGAAAAGGACCATCAGTCCAAAAATGGAAACAGGTCCATGATCAGACTGCACGTTATACGCAGCCCGATCACAATCCACACTTTCCTCTGTGAAGTAGTTACACTAATATACATGTATATGACAATGATATCTGTTGACCAAAAATAATGAGAAGATACATGTAATGAAATAATAATCCACATGTAACTGAATCCTGATTTAGTCAAGTTAAATACTAACAGTAAATTCTTCTACAGCTGAAGGTTAAGAACTGCCGACAGAAGACTTGAGCCGCTCAAGATCCTGATGTGACTCCAAACGATGGAGTTTAAGTTTCGTTCACATACACGTTGTTAAAACCTTTGGATCTCAACCTAGATTTATTTTTCAGTGATTTCTGTGTTGCTCTATACTGGTGAACTTTATGATGATGTCTCTCGGTTGAACACTCTGTCCGCTTGGTCGTCTAGGCTTACCCAACCGATGACTACGATCAATATCATTGATTGAAATGTCACTTTCTACTGCTGTAGCCATCTGTAACACCTTTTCATCGACGGACTCACCATCACTTTCAGGAATGCCAGAAATCCTATGACAATTACGCCTACTGTATTGTTCTGCCCGATCGACTTTAATTTCAAGCTCACGCGGCGCTTTAGATGAACATTTTCGTCGGAGAGTAGTCTTATCTTCTCACTTAAACTGCTAACAACACCGTCAACAATGCTGGAGACAAGAGACGGTAGCTCACTCTCAAAAGAACTCCTCAAGTAGCCGCTTATCTGTGCTAAGTTGTCCTCTCTAATGGTGATCTGTGTTGGAGAAATACCAGCTTCAGCTTCCTCGGAGATGGTAAAACTTGTGTTTTCCTTCTCACTTACAGGCTAAGTCTTCTTCAGTTCTGTCTGATCCGCTGGAGAAAACAGAGGTCGCTTCTTTTTTGGATTGTTCTGGGGAGTTGACTTCTTGCCGCTCATGGTTCCTTATCAACTTTGAATAGTATACCCCCAAAAAATTTGAATGTGCGCCTTGAACAATCACAGCTTAAGTAAAATGAGTACAGGGTTTACTGAAGCGTGAAGCGTGGCAACAATATATACGTTAAAAGGCAAATTATTCACAAATGCAACACAAAATGCACCTCACGAATTTCTGCTTGCAAAGTCCGAATGTTAATCTGGTCAGTTGTTCATCTATAGCACGTAATTCACAGTAGTTTCTCCAAAAACAACGTTAAACAGACCACGATACAAAAACAATGCTAATCTTCCATAACCGGAACCGGAAAAAGACCGGAGAGCAAAGGCTATTTTGCCTAACCCGTCCCACTTGCAATATCTGAACACATTTCCATTAACCTTCGCCTTTAAAATGCCCGTTTGTGGCATATGGAAATGAGTTAAAAAAAACCCATAAGCTTTGCAAGTTTTCCTAATCCTATCTATCATACTAAAACAAGACAATAAAAAAAAAAAAAAAAAAGGGGGGCCATGATGGCCCTGGATCGCTCAACTGAGTCAATAGGCGAAATTTCACCCCAGGGTCATAATGACCCAATTTAAAACTCATCTGAGATATTATTAAGATAAACATTCTGACCAATGGTCAGGTCAGTTGAGCTGAAAATGTGGCCTCTGGAGTGTCCAAAATGTTTTTTCTTCAATTTGACCTAGTGACCTAGTTTCATGACCCTATGTAACCATATTTCAAACTCATCCAAAATATCAAGACAAACTTGTTAACAAAGGTTCAGGTGAATTGGGCAAGAATTGCCGCCTCTAGAGTGCCCACAAGGTATTTCTGTAATTTGACTTAGTGACCTAGATTATGACCCTATGTGACCCAATTTCAAACCCATTCAAGATATCATCAAGTCAAACATGCTGACAAATTTTCAGGTCAGTTGAGCAAAAATTGCGGCCTCTAGAACGCCCACAATAAATTTCTTGAATTTGACCGAGTGACCTAGTTTATGACTCTATGCGACCCAATTTCTGACTGATCCGAGATATCATCAAGTAAAACATGTAAATCAATTTTCAGATCAATTTAGCTAGAATTGTGGCCTCTAGAGTGCCCACAGGGTATTTCTTCAATGTGACCCAGTGACCTTGTTTTTGACCTTATGTTACCCAATTTTAAGGTCATTCGAGATATCACAAAGACAAACACGCTGACCAATTTTCAGGTCATTTGAGCAAGAATTGTTGCCGCTAGAGTGCCCACAAGATATTTCTTTAAATTTGACCTAGTGACCCAGTTTATGACCCTATGTGACTCAATTTTAAACTCATCCAAGATTTTATCATGACAAACATGCTGATCAATTTTCAGGTAAATTGAGTAATAATTGTAGCCTCTAGAGCGCCCTCAAGGAACTTTTGTAAGTTGATCTAGTGAGACCTAATTTATGACCCTAGGTAACCCAAATTCAAACTCATCCGAAATTTCATCACGACAAACATTCTGACCAATTTTCAGGTCAACTGAAAAAGAGATGTGGCCATCAGCGTGTCCACGAGGTATTTCTTTAATTTGACCTAGTGACCTTGTTTATGACCCAAGGTGACCCAAATTCGAACTCACTTAACATTTCATCAAGACAAACATTCTGACCAATTTTCAGGTCAATTGAGTCCGAAATGTGGCCTGTAGAGTGTCCACAAGCTATTTCTTTAATTTGACCTAGTGACCTAGTTTATGACCCCAGGTGGCCCAAATTCAAACTCATCCAAGATTTTATCAACACAAACATTCTGACCAATTTTCAGGTCAACTGAGTATAAAATGTGGCCTCTAGAGTGCCCACAAGGTATTTCTTTAATTTGACCTAGTGACCTAGTTTATGACTCCAGATGACCCAAATTCAAACTCGTGCGAGGTTTCATCACAACAAACATTCTGACCAATTTTCAAGTCAATAGAGTACAAAATGTTGCCCCTAGAGTGTCCTAAATGTATTTCTTTAATTTGTCCTAGTGACCTAGTTTATGACCCCACGTGATCCAAATTCAAACTAATCCGAGATTTTATCAAGACAAACATTCTGACAAATTTTCAGGTCAATTGAGCAAGAAATGTGGTCTCCAGGTATTTAATTTGACCTAGTGACCTAGTTTATGACCCCAGGTGACCTAAATTCAACTCATCCGAGATTTCATCAAGACAAACATTCTGACCAATTTTCAGGTCAATTGATGAATCACAATACCTCACCCAGCACTTCGTGCTCAGGTGAGCTAGCACATAGGTCTAAGCATTGTCTGTGGCTTGTGATAAACAACATAAAGATGAAGTTTCAGAACATTTTGTCCTGTAGTTAAAGAGATATTAATCCATAATGAAAATATATGTGAAGCCCGCATTTTCCATGACACGACATTTAATCAAAAAAGGTAAAATAATGATATTGGCGGACTATCATAAGGAATACACGTATGAAGTTTCACAAACTTTTGTCCAGGATTTTGAGTTGAAGATACATGCATATTGATCCTTAACAGAAATATACATGAAGCCCCTTGTTCCTATGAGACCGTATTTGATATCAAAAAGGCAAAAAAAAAAAAAAATATCGGCGGACATCATTAGGAACACCTGTATGAATTTCTATTAGTTTTTGTCAAGGATTTTAGAAGATATCTGTCCTGAAAGACGGACAAACAGATGGTCATTGGTCCATGATGAAATTAAACATTTAGCCCCCTTCTTTCATGACATGGCATTCCATGAAATAAAAACAAATAACTGTTGTCTGTGGCTTGTAATAAACAATATAAAGATGAAGTTTCATGACATTTTGTCCTGTAGTTAAAGAGATATTGGTCCACAATGAAAATATACGTCAAGCCATGACACAGCAATAAAAAAAAAAGGTATATAACTGTGGTGTTGCATGGTCAATCTGGGTGAAACTTGTCGTCCTGCATTTCCTAATGGTGGTTGATAGATGGTACAAGTTCGATGTAAAAACTCTGTATAGTTTTCAAGATATGAGTCAAAACAAAAGTTCACTCTATATACTTTTATGTCCTACTTTGTGACCCCTGGGGCAGGGTTGATTTTGACCCCAGGGGCATCACTTAAACACTCTAGGCCTTCTAGTTTCAGACAAGAAGATTTTCAAAGTTTGCTCTACATATGATTTTGCCCAAATTTGTGACCCCTGGGGCCAGGCCAATTTTGACCCTGGGCAGGGGACATCATTTGAACAAACTTGGTAGAGGACTACTAGAAGATACTACATACCAAATATCAAAACTCTGGGCTTTCTCGTTTCAGACAAGAAGATTTTTAAAGATGTTGTAAATTTCCCCTTTTTTGTTGCCGTGGCAACCAGAGTTAATGGGTTAATTCAATTCTTTTAACAACTTCGGTAGAGCTTCACCCAAGGAACATGCCTGCCAAGTTTCAACATGACTGGCTCACCGGTTTAGGAGGAGAAGATGTTTGAAGGAATTGTGGACAGACGGACAGACGGAAAGATGGACGCCGGACAACGACTGATCCTAATACCTCACCTTGGCACTTCGTGCTCAGGTGAGCTAAAAACATACTGTCTAGACAGGTACACATGCCAGTCTTCTTTCCATCGACAACTTCGCACTGGAACTCAACCGGGCGTGTAAATTTCTTCCCCGTACCGTAGAACTTTCTACACTCGTACTCTGCGTTTAGAAATATAAAGATCAAATGCTAAACAAAACGGCAAGTAATAGTATTTTATTATATACCAAAAACTTTACAACCCAAAATCATCGTGAATCGAATCGAATACGACTGGAAACTAAAAACAAAACGTATCTACACAGTATCAAATACGGTCCCAGATATGGTTTGATGACGTTACCCATGTGCGGACTACTTTCAGTTGGGTTTCTAATTTGATCCTTTTAATTGTTAATGTTACGTTATAATATTTGTTCGGCAACCCCCCCCCCCCCTTCCAAGACACACAAACGATTTTCCCCACTATCTCACTATCTCGATATCTCGATGTGTGTGTGACAAATTTTGACATCTCGCTCAACCGTCGGTATCGTAAGGTACCAGATTTTCTCACGCTGTTTGAGACAAATGCAAGCCCCATGAAAATTACTACAACATTATATTCCGAATATATAGATTATGGAGGTACATGACATGTAGAGAATCTGATATTATATGTGTTAGATCAATACCAAACTAGAGGACTAGAATAAGGTCAGTGTGACCAGCATATTGGCGAGCGTCATATATCTAATTTTCTTTTATGATACACTTTGATATTGTCGCCATATATTTGGATGTATTTTTTCATATTGCATGCTTTCATATTACATACTTCAGAGCGTTTTCAAGTTTTCATTGTTAGACATCACGTTTTACGAACATTAAAACGCATAGTACTAAAAAAGAAAAAAAAAAAAAAATGCTGAAGGCGCTGAAGGCCTGGGCATCAGAACGGGAAAAGAGGTAGGAAGATGCGGCCCAGAAGCTTGAAGTTGCCATCACATTTGTACAGGCTTAAAATTGCCATCACATTTGTACAAACTAATAAAAAATATCTACATGTCTCACACTAACAGTGTGGATTTGAAAACAGAATGGAAAAAACATACATTTGTAAAGGCCAATATAATGAATACCTTTGTATAGCCTTGGCCTCATGGTCTTTAATGGATTGAAAGGAGAAAATTTTCAAAGGATTTTCTGTTTCTTATTTACTTCTTTTATGTTGCTTTGGCAACAAATCAAAATGGTAACAAACCAAATTTTTATTGTTGCCTGCCCCTGTTATAGGGGTACCCCTTTTGAAAGTTTAATAACTTGCTCAAGTTAGAGGTACATATCTTCAGGAAGAACAGAGATATTATAAAATGTCAAAGTTTTTGCACGACGACAATGACGCATAGGCTTTGACAATAGCTTGACGTTTTCTTCGTAAACAGATGAGCTAAAGACTACCAGTTAAAAAAAAGCATGTGGATGATACAAAACTGCTTAAGGAGCATTTCTATAAAGGTTTTGTCAAAATATCTGCTGTAAATGCCACTTTTCAGTTTTATTTAAAGTCACTGGTCCTTTGACATGCAGAAAATTTGCAAAAAGCAAAAGGTTTCGACCCAGGTCAGCCTAAACAGCTATGGAGATCTAGATTAACTGGTTTTCAATGGCTCGTGTTACAAACTTTAAAACATATTTGATATTGTCTGCGCCGAGTTTGCTATGGGTCGAAATGGTTATGATGTCATATCTGGGCAACTCTGACAGGAGGAAATAAGGCATAAATACCAATCAAATACATAGATATAACTTCAGACACGAGGTGCACATTAATTTTACAAAAATTAAAATCTTACCGGGTTTGAGACACCTTTTTCAGAGAAATAGCACACCGTTTGCGTAAAATACGTTATCATTATTTGTCATTCACATGGTGTCTAGAAAAAGGACAAACGAACGATCCCGATTAGTGCTCGGCAACAGCGCTCGTCACAACTCGGTCGATTGCGTACCTACATCGAAACATTTGATCAACGATCACCCGAGATTTGCGAATTGTTTCTTTCACTGTTAAGCGCACGAATTTGCAGTTATGAATAAGCTCACCAGGGCCCAAAATTCTCAGTCAACACTTTCGTACGATTAAAATCGCACACCTATCAAAGTTTGTTGTGAAATTAAACCTTACTATGGTGTTCAAATCGAAATACTTTTATTATTTTAAGGGTCGTTTCTTTCAGCGTAGTGAGATGAATTGCAGGCGGTACTTTTCACTTTTACACGGGGTTTTCCGTAAATGCTTGGATGGGGTTGAAATTTTGGTATACGATTCCTATGGCCTTGGGCTTGAAAAGCCAAGCCCAGGCCAAAACAAAAAAACAAAAAAAAAAAAAACAGAATATTTGTTTTCCGAATGATGGTAACTACAAAGATATGAAAAATGTGTCTATCGAACATGTTTATCGACGATGAAATTATTAAGCGATGGAAAGGATGCTCGGTCGCCATCTTGTTTGTTTACATACCTCTAGCAACGGTGACGTCATGATAAATCAGTATGGAAAATTCCGTGAAAGCACGGTAGGTCGACAAAAAAGATTTCTTATAGCTTTTGAAAAAAAAAAAAAAAAAAAACACAAGACAGTATAAAGATAAAAGATTTTTTTGAAAACACTGCTTTAATCACGGGAAATTATGTAAAGAATATTATAGGTTATTGCGCTTGTATTATATTGTGTTGAACCAGTTCTTTTGGTAGAGTAGCCCAAGCTTTGGAGGAAAACTACGCCAAAAGAACAAGTTCAACACAATATATTCCCAAGGAAGTGCCATAACCATTTTATTATAAACTTTGATATTGTTTACATAATTTGCCGTTATTTAACAGTGTTTTCAATAAATTTATTGATTTAGTTTTTTTTATTTCAAAACCAACAAAAATCTGTTTCCTCGACCTACCGTGCTTTCGCGGAATTTTCAATATTAGCTTATGATGACATCACCGTTGCTAAAAGTATGTAAACAAACAAGATGGCACGACCGCGTATCCTGTACCATCGCTTAATAATTTCATCGTCAATAACATGTTCGGGAGACACATTTTTTATATCTTTATAGGGGCTGTTATTAAGAAAACAAATGTACTGTTTTTTTTTTTTGCATTTTTTTTTTTTTTTTTTAGTTCTATGAATTGAAATGTTCGTAAAACGTGCTGTCTAACAATGAAATTTATGATAATGGCGGTCATTCATATTTTGATTTTTGGCAAATGGCGAGTTTTTGAAATAGTTCTGTATCTAGCGTCACGTGAAAAAGCTCTGAAGTACGTAATATGAAAGTATGCAATATTATAGGTTATTGCACTTATATGGGAATGTATTGTGTTGAACGAGTTCTTTTGGCAGAGTTGCCCGAGCTTGCGAGGGCAACCGTCCTAAAAGAACGAGTTTAACACAATATATTCTCATACACGTGCAATAATCTTTTTATTGTATATTTTGATATTTGGAGAATACTTTATAAAATATTAGCATTCAATAACTAAATGCTTCATTAACAGCTCGATTGAAAAGAAAGACAGGAAAAAATCGTAAAAGATTAAAAATAATAAAATCGTTCGATTCTATTAGAGGATGAATACATCGGTTACAAAGTACATGTAAACATTCAAAATGGCCGACAGTGTCTCTCCTGCATTGAAAATAACTGATATGGGTGCATTTCAAACAAAAGTAATGATACAGACCACAAGACTAAGCGACTTTTATGAAATATTTTCCAAATATCAAAATATACAATAAAAAGGTTATGGCACTTGTATGGGAATATATTGTGTTGAACTCGTTCATCTGCCAAAAGAACTCGTTCAACACAATATCTTCCCATAAAAGTGCAATAATCTATAACATAATAAAAAGGTTATTGCACTTGCATGGGTATAAATTGTTTTGAACTCGTTCTATTGGTCGCTTTACCAAATGAACTCGTTCGACACAATATATTCCCATATAAGTAATAAGCTATAATATATATACACCAGTCAATAAGTTTTTTGAAAATAATTATGAATTGATAAAGAACAAAAATGTGTTTTTAACTATTTCATTCAACAATTAACTGACAAACCGGTATATTACCTAGCTACCTTTGTCGTATGCAGCTTTGTTTTCCATTTAGATTTGAATTTTGTACATCGTACACAAGTTAACTAGAAGTATGGCGTTTAAAACGATCTTTGTTTTCCAATTAGCCAGCAACCACGGCAAAGCAGCTAGATTGTAACTATGTGAAAAAAAAAAAAAAAAAAACAACAACAAAAAACAAAACAAAAAAACTTGAATTCGGTCCGTGAATTTCTGGGTCCGATCGAGGAGACCTTCAGATTGCTTAGGGCGACTGAAAGTGCTTTTGCGGACAGTATTAATCATGATCATACTGCACAACACATAGTTTTATCTTTCACCTACACTGTCGGAAAAAGGTGAAGATTTTCTTGCCAAAAAGACTTTGGAGATCGCAATATTTAAGTCTTTAGACCTATTTTTCCTAAATTTTTCTAGGAGTATAAGGCAAAACGGGGCTTTACTGTAAATATAAAAAAAGCTAACCTGGCTTGTAGTAGTCATAAATCTTAATTGCGACTGTTTGTCTGTACAAGGTTTCGTTTTTTGAATCATCTTTCAGTTTTAATACAAATTCTTTTGGTTTGCTTGTGATCTGTATTAAAAGAAAAGTACTAACGATACTACAAAGGGGATGAGTGCTCTACAATACCATGCTAATGAGCTCTGGGCACAACAATCCAAGATCCAACCGAAAAACCGCTACATCGATCAGTGAACAACGCAGTGTGTTTGAGATACGTGCAGTTAGTTTGAAATGCTTACTCCTTCACCAGAAAGTTTCATGTTTTAACGACACCAAGTTAAAAAACTTTTAAAAGTATTGCTGGAAAAAAGAAAAACTGCTGGTTACCAGCTTGTTTATATTTCTCACAACGTTTCTGCCAAGATTGCATACCAACCGCGATTATAGTGCCTTCAGCGCTTTGATGTAAAAATACTGGTAGGATTCGTAAGTAAAAGTGACAGAAATATAACTGATGTGCACCTATACGGAAAGTACACATTCAACTTTTTACCGAGTTACACAGTTCTAGACTTGTCGAATTATAAAGCACTTGCAGCCGATCATGCTTCATGGATTCTTCTTTGATGAGATTGAAAACATTGTTGGAAACAGGGGAACTGCTGTTTACCACCACCACCACCACACACACACTTGTCAAACCTCCCAAACGGGGAACTAAGCTCTGAACCTACCAACTGGGGACTTGCATTTCCGATCATCGTGAGCAACTCAGATGACCTTGTGTATACCAAACGGGGACTTTGTGTATACATACCAAACGGGGACTTTGTGTATACATACCAAACGGGGACTTTGTGTATACATACCAAACGGGGACTTTGTGTATACATACCAAACCCGTCTTCGTATATAGGGAAGTGGAAATCGAATATACTAAACGGGTAACATAGTACGGAGCGGAATTTTTTGTATGATATTTGATTTTCAACGGGAAAATAATTAGATCTACCTTCTAAAAGCAAACCGATGAACGATTGTTAAAATCCATCACATACAGGCAATTATATCGTGATCGGAAGCATGACAGTAGTGATACAAACAATAATAATAATTACAAAACTTTCAGTTAAATTACGAAGTAGGATAACACTGTCGATTAACATGTTAAAGGCACTGCCGAGTCATACTGTTTTAAAACTTGATCTTATAATTACTTACGGATTTACTCCATCAGTTGCTTATATTTCCTTTATTCTCTTTTTACTCAAAGGAAATTTGTCGTTTACATGTCAATCATCCAAGTCGTGCTCAGTCGTTGCGATATTCAAATGATATGTAAACATGGAAAATCAAGACAATAACGTGAGAAAAATGGTTAGTCGTTCATTGAGAAAAGACCAAACAGAAGACAGAGAATATCAATCAAGGAAAATATCAGTATGATACCAAACACTGGCAATTATAATTACAGACGTTTTACTATTTGTTTTATGAATTATCCTTCAGAAAAACTGCAGAAACATTTAGTTTAGATGTTAAAAATTATGTAAATGAAAAGAACAAAAAAGGAGGGGGGGGGGGGAAACAACTGTTATTTGAAAAAATTAGGAATGTATGTCAATCTACACAACTCAGAAGTTTGGAAAGGCGAGGCTGGAGAATAGGCAGTAACATAAAGACCTCGGGAATATCAAATTTTAATACTATATGACTGCAGAACATGCCCAAACTGTCACACATACCTACACGTAAAGAAAAGAATTGTGACAGCACGACAAAGTCTGCAAATTTGTACCCGAAGATTAAACAAGAGTGACCTTTGAAAAATAAAAAAAAAGACGGCGTAAGAGGTACTCTGAAATTAATATTGAAACTCTACTGGAGTTCAATATGAAGTGAGAGATAATTAAGGTAACCAAGCCTCTTTTTCCTCGTTTTTTTTTTTGCGAATTATTGAAATTAAATTTTCAGACAGATGTAAAGAAGCCGCTGCTACTTGACTGGTGAGTCTAAAGATACGTGTAGGCTGCAAAGGAATGAGTAGAATTGTAATGGCATAACAGAAATGCATTAAGGTGTTAGTAAGCGCCAAGGTAGCAACGATTGTTTATTGGTGTAATAAATGGGCACGCACATAGGCCCGTTAAGGCCAGCTGAATATACGATGCTAACTCTAGCACTGGAAGTAAGCAAGACATAACAAAAATATTTCTATAAATCATTATAACCAAAGCTATAGAGAATGACAATAAAGGCCTTCAGTCTACAGCAGGATCTCTCTCCACAATTTGACTTCAACTGAAATTTGGCCTACTGCATTGCACACAATTTAAAAAATACATTCCAAGCAGAGTTTAATCGTAAACGATGTGAGATCAATGTCTGAGTATCTACAGAGAGAAGCAGATACCCCATGTGGACCGACCAAGCGCTATTCGGTGTATCTGTCTCAAAATTTGTCTCACATAGACCATATTGTTCAACAGACGCAGGGCTGGAGAGGTTTTAAAGATGAAAATTGACGTTTTCAAAAAAAAAAAAAAAAATACAGACATAACTCGAAAAGGCTTCTGTAAATCTTTATATCTATAGAACAGAAATCACATCGTCTGCCAGTAGACTACGCTTGGAATGTACTTTTTGAAGTGTGCGTAATGCAGAACACTAAATTTCATCTGACAAATTGTAGTCAAATAGTTGGAAAAGAGGTTCCGCTATACATTGAAGTCTTTATTGTCATTCTCTATAGCACTGATTATTAAAATTTAATGTTTTTGTTATATACTGCTTTCTTTCAGCGCCAGAGTCTAATAGGTGTTAATGGTGCTGTCAAACCATTGTAAGTGTCTAAACAGCATAATGATAGACTTAAAATTCACTCGATAAGTGGGAAGACTTCTCCTCAAGACGTGCTATGGTTCCCGTCTGATGCTCTAATCTCTTGGAGTAAATTCGGTATTATTGTGCGCTATACTTGCGTGCAAAAGTGTCTTTAACTCTTTACCAAACAAGTACTAGTTTTTATGGCCCTAAGGAAAATGACTCTTGAAAACATCTTGGGAAAAGGAGAAAATGCTTGGTATGAGCATTGTAATTCTATACTTTTTGAATTTGGGCAGGTCTAAGAATATTCCTCTGGTACAGAGTTAACTGTAAGCAGGGCGTACAGACGAACACAATAAAATGTTAACTTTTTATTTTCATGCATTATTTACAATTTAAAACAGAGTACTTTTTCTTGTTTAATTAACCCATTCACACTTAAATATCGTGTTTCACCTAATTAACGCGCCGGGGGCGCCGTGCAAAACAACGACACGGCACTCTTATCTCACAGTCGATTTCCCGAAATTTAGCAGTCACATAGTAGAGCAAGTATAGTACTTTAGTAGTAGCGCAAACCAGTTTACACGTCGTACATATTTATTGATTGGAAGATGTCAGTAATGTTTTAAAATGACGTCGCCTACCTTGACAAGACCATAATTCGCGGATATATTCGGATAGGAAAAAAAATATTATTAATTTCTTGTTTAGTGTCCGAATCTTTAGGAAATTATCTATTGAGAAAAAAAAAAAAAAAAAATGTGGCCGTAATAATTTTTACCTTGTCCGAATGTGTGTCCGACAGAAGAGGGGTAAAAGACTATCTGACAAATTAAGATCGTGTTTTCAATCTTGAAATATAAGTGTTTTAAATATCTTACCTATTTTGGTCACCTATTCCGTCTACCTATTCTGTCAACAAGATTTCATGCTTGTCACGGGTACACAAAAGTTTGCAGTAAAATTCGGATTAGAGGTATGATGAAACGTGCATTCGAAGAGAGAGGGTCGTAATGCAAGCGTTTGTTGTACTTATTTAAATTTGCTCTGCTCCAAGAAATTCATACCAGGTGACTGCCAGTCCACACAAAATGATCAATGCAATAAGCCAGTATCATGCCTTCTTTGTACTAGCTGATAGTGCCTTTTTTTGCGTTTAGTAATGGTTGTTTCTAGAAAACCTGGGCAGTCGTGTCTATATGTTTTATGTAGTCAGCAGAAAAATAAGTTGGGCTGTTTTCTCATTAAAACATTTAAAAAAATCCTTGCAGCCGAAATAAAAAAAGAATGCAAAGTTTTACATATAAATGGATTACCGATAAATAAAGAAAAGACGAGGTTTAGTATTTATTTATTACTTGACAGATCTATCATTTATAGAGGGACAACACAGCGATGGGTTAAACCATTTCCTGCATATTCACAGAAACGACTTTACACACTTAAAACTGTATAAGGTAACGTTACGAAAAAAAAAAAAAACGGAGAAACTGCCGGGAAAGGTTCAATCCTTAAAGAACCTTTCAAAACTTCAGTTGCTTTGCGACCTGTGTTAATTCCCTATAGTCGACCGAAGTGCACTTACGTAATACAAGATAAACCAAAACAACAGACAGCCGAGTTTTGTATGTGTATGAAAAGGGCAGAAGCGTGCGTATAATAGATTAGAGGGCATAAGGGCGGCGGTAAAAAAAAGGGGCAGGGCGGTGCCCTGTTGTTCCGCTCTAGAATAAATACAACACACCACTCGAAGTAGCAGCAGCTTCTTTTCCAATCATAGTTGAATTTAACTTTTCAATAATACGGAAAACAATAAGGAAAAAGAGGCACTAATTGGCGTGATTTCCCTTAAGTAATAATTGCTGTTAAAAGTAATCAAAGCGGACGATAAAGATGCATTTAAATGTAAATGTAAATGCCTGATTTTAAAATTCGTTTTTCTGCCGGCGACAAACACTTGGACCGACAACACAATAACAGATTGCCACCTCCACAATATTTTCCATTCTTTTGAATGGTATGATTTAAATGTAAATGCATTTTAACATCTGTGTTTTCTTTGCCGCTGTTTCGGGCCTTTAACTGTCTCTCTTAATACTGAATCCCATAGAGTTTCAATATTCATTTCTGAATACCTCTTATGCCATCTATCTCTCTCTCTTTTTTTAAAGGTCTTTTTTGTTTAATCTTTATATCCCCCACTTACAAAGTAGAGGAGGCATACTGGTTTCATCATGTCTGTCTGTATCTCCGTCCGTCCGTCTGTCTGTCCATCCGTCCGTCGCTTCGTTCGTCCGTCCGTCAATCTGTCCATCTTTTCGTTTCCGTGCTGTAACTCAAAGCCGTTTGACCTAGGATCTTGAAACTTTATACAAGTGTTGCTCATGACCCAAGAAGGCGCTCTATTGTATTTGGGTTGCGTGAGTCAAATGTCAAGGTCACGGGTGAACTTTGTTTAAAAACCGTTTCAGTGCTAACTCAAAAGCCGTTTGACCTAGGACCTTTAAACTGTATTTGTATACTGTACAAGTATTGCTTATGACCCAAGGGGATGCCCTCTTGTTTTGGGGCCACATGGGTTAAAGGTCAAGGTTACGGGTGAGCTTTGTTTTGATAAACATTTCCGTTCTCTGATTTTGCTGATTCAGTGACAAGGTGCTGGTGTGGGGCTGTATTTTTCCTCTTGGAAACAGTTCTAGTTCGGTCTAAATTTGCAATTTTTTTGTGCTGTCACAATTTTTATCTTTCCGTGTAGGTATGCGTAACAGTTTGGGCATGTTAAAATTTGATGTTCGAGCGGTCTTTATGCGATTGCTAACTCTCCACCCTCGCCTTTCCAAACTTCTGAGTTGTGTAGATTCATCTACATTCCCTATTTTTCAAACATGAGTTGTTCTCTCTCCTTTTTTGTTCTTTTCATTCATACAATTCTAAACATCTAAACTAAATGTTTCTGCAGTTTTTCGACAGATCATTCATAAAACACACAGTAAAATCGCTTGTCATAATGTCTGTTATCATTATTACTAGTTTTTTGTATCATATTGATGTTTTACTTGATTGATAGTCTCTATGTCTTGCTTGGTCTTTTTCTTAATAAATGAATAACAATTTTTCCCACGTCATTGTCACGATTTTCCCGCATGATTGCAAATTTAGATGCAGATTTCTTCCGCAATATTTTTCTTGATATCCAAACAACTGATAATTCTTAGTTTATCTGGAATTCATCTGACGAAGCATAATTGTTCTTAGAGGGGACGTAGTTACTGTCCCTGTGCCACTGTCCTATGGTAAATTGTGAAAACAAAATAACTGCATGTTTTTATGATTCTATACAAATATCTATGAGATAATTTCAAGATGACGAAATATGAAGACTATTTGAAAAAGAAATGAGTTTCCAAGCTCTAGAACATAAAAAAAATTTTCGCGTTAACCTGCACAAAAAAGAAAGTAGTTGTAATCTTATGTGTATATAAAACCTCAAGACAGTAATTTTTTCTCAACAATGTTTCACAAGTTGAAGTAAAACACCCTGAAAGAAGTAATCTAGTTTTTGCGTATATGTGTTAAACTAGAAATCTTCCCGGTCATATCGACATCAAGATTATTCAAACGGAATCGATTCCTCCAACACTGCTGAATGTTGTGTCAACGTTATTTATAAATGCGGGAATGTGCGCTGCTTGCAAGGAAAAAGGGTGATAACAATTTACTTTCAGAAAGGGTCTTATACATAGCTTATAATCTTTGCAATCGTATTTTCTTCATTTATATGGTTGATGTTTGTTGCACAATTTTGACCGAAGTCGTAAGATAGAAATTGTTAGTTTTCGACATGACCTTATTTAAATATAAAAATACAAAACTGATTCATTTAAAAATAATAAATACTTCAGCTTTCCGCATTTTGCTGATCTGCACCAACGTGTGTTCTTGAAATAGCCCAGCAGAAATGGCGGTAAAGTGTATGAAGTTTTTACGGCACAATCCTGGAACTGTACTGGACAAAGTGTAAGAATTTTTTACCGCACAACAGGGGAACTGCATTCCAACAGATACATACCAACTCGGATCAAACCAGAATATGTGTATAATGTGTGTGTGCTCCTAAACGTCCAATCGGGGACTGCGTCAGATTACTAATTTAAGATGACATGTTGATAATTAGGGGACTTCCCCGTTTGGTAAGTGCTCCCCGATTGGTTGGTGTGTAATCTCACAAAGTTCACCGTTTGGTCGGTTTCACACACACACACACACACACAATATGCTTGTGTTGCATGATGACGTGACCCGAGTTGCGGACTAGTTTAACTTGCTTTCTGATTTGATTGGCCAAACTATTTCGTCATTATGTTCATCCACCATTCATAAAAAAGGATATTCACTACTAAACAGTACTAAACAGGTAATGTTTTCTATTTCTTATCATTTTCGAATACAGTTGACTCTATTTTCGATACTTGTTGTCTGTAATTCATAAATATGTAATACAAGGATTTAAAATGTTATAGTAACTTACCTGTTGCTTATATTCGCTGCGTAAGAAACTTTGACATTTAAAATATCGGGGGGATATAAAATTTTCTCGAAGCAAATACTGGAAAGTAAATACAATACGATAATTCAACACAGGGTTTGTTTATTCCTATGCAACGACTAACATAAGATTTTCTTAAGTCACTAAAGTACTATTCATGTTCAGTCAAGTATAACCCAATTTACAGAAATTAGTTATTTGTGCAAATGAATACACCAACAACAATCTAAGAAGAAGAAGAAGATGAAGAAGAAGAGTCCTGAGACACGAAACAATCTTTGCTTACACTGTCAAGGTACATGATGAAAAATCCTTTTCCATCGCTGGGCATCTCATAGTTGTCAATCACCCCTTTTTCCTTCAGCTGTAAAATAAAGTAAAACATCATTAACCATTGAACACCTATTGCACCTAACATACCTTGTCAGTTAAGAGACAAGATCCAATTACATGTGGGCCATGCTCTGTTAATAGGAGGCTTAATGCATCTCCGAGATCCATAATACCAAACACGTCATCATAAAATTATGGATCCACAATGTCCATTTTGTCTAACAACTGACTGTATTTTAAGGTAGACTGGTCCCTTGACAGACAGATAATTGACCAATAGCGAAAAGGTGCGGCCCAAGTCAGGCTTCGCGAACTGACCTGTGTCGATACTGTCCGCAGATGCATGAAGCTCCCTTTTCATAGAGCATGGCTCAAAATACATGTTGTAATGGCCTTAGTTTTCTGTGACAGGTGTACCCTAGTTTTGTCACAAGTATCTACGTCCTTTGCACATTAGGAAAGATCGACAGAATTGACTTTTAACTTGCAAAGTTTTAGCCCTATCGGTATTTACCTCTAGTCATTGTCCGTTGACTGCAAATTCTTAACTAGTGCCAGAATGAATGTAAATCGTAAACATCGACAGCCATTTTGTATGTTTACCTTACAATGCATAAACTGGAGCTGTCAAAAATGCCAGACACGTCCCGCTTCTATTTCAGAGGAATCTTTACTTTTGCATCATTATATTTTGTTTTTATTGTGAAAGACAAACCTACTAACTTGTTTCAAACGTATGTATTTTGATAGGTTCTTTTTTTAGTGGGGGGGGGGTTAAGCATTATTTAATTGAATAATCGGTAACTTTCATTAAAGTTAGGCAAGTTTAAGTCTATTTTAGCCCTATCGGCCTCATAATTATGTTAAAAATGCACAAAAATGACTGTGCACTGCCGGCGTATGTACAACATTCAATGCGCATTTTGACTGTGCATGTTTTCAGTGTGCAGTTTCAACGTCATTTTGCACAATTTTGTAACGTGTTTTTCTGAAAGCCAATGGGAAGCTGTTCACTTCTCTTTGTTATAAAAGGCAGTACATTTCTTCCTCTGGGCCCCCGAAGTGAAATCTGAGAACGTCGTTTTGTAGTTATGCATGCTACATACACATGTATTTGAAGAACTAGATAGATTCCATTGCATAAAGCAAGTTTGCAAGTCACAGCACAGTAAAGAATCATCGTTTTTATCGAGGTTTGTTTTGTCATTGAATTTTCACCATCATTTTAATTTCAGGTAGGGAGCCAGCCTTAGTTTTACATTCGAGTATTGGTGTAGTTCCCAGGAAGCAGAATCGAGATATATATAGAGAATAGATGGTTGGTGTCTTGGATGGGTTAAGTTTATCGGGCAAGGCGGAGGAATTTATCTGGTGAGCCGAAGGCGAACCGGATAAATTTCGGAGCCGAGCCCGATAAACTTAACCCATCCAAGACACCAACCATCTATTCTATTTATCCTGTCACGCACTCTGCAAGAACAAAACAAAACAAAAAACAAACATTGATATAAAGACCGTACCTCCTATTCAATATCTTACGGTACTGATACCATAAAATTCCGAAGCCGAGCATGACAAACTTTCTTGAAATCAAAGACACTATGTTATTGTATAATTCCACAATCCACGACACTATTCTGTCAATCCTGTTTCTCATTTGTAAACAATCCTAAATCCGACTAGATAGAATATTTCGCTCGAAATTAAAGTACGTATTGACATCTTTCTCACTATGAAATAAACACACAAATGGCGAACTGTGTAAAGCGCTTTGGGTATGCAGCTGCAATAATGACGTCATAAATTATATTGACTACGTCATAAACGTGACGTAAGACCTCGGGAGAATGCTGTGGCGAAGAATTCTGTTTTATTTTAAATAATAAGAAAAATCAATATGTGCATCGAATTTTAAGCGATAATTTTACTTTAAAATATTGATTTCGTATCGCGCTAGGTAAAAAAGGAGTTCCGGCTGGTCACATGACCAACTAGCCTAATAAACCGACTCCTTTTTTACCTAGCGCGATACGAAATCAATATTTTAAAGTAAAATTATCGCTTAAAATTCGATGCACATATTGATTTTTCTTATTATTTAAAATAAAACAGAATTCTTCGCCACAGCATTCTCCCGAGGTCTTACGTCACGTTTATGACGTAGTCAATATAATTTATGACGTCATTATTGCAGCTGCATACCCAAAGCGCTTTACACAGTTCGCCATTTGTGTGTTTATTTCATAGTGAGAAAGATGTCAATACGTACTTTAATTTCGAGCGAAATATTCTATCTAGTCGGATTTAGGATTGTTTACAAATGAGAAACAGGATTGACAGAATAGTGTCGTGGATTGTGGAATTATACAATAACATAGTGTCTTTGATTTCAAGAAAGTTTGTCATGCTCGGCTTCGGAATTTTATGGTATCAGTACCGTAAGATATTGAATAGGAGGTACGGTCTTTAAATCAATGTTTGTTTTTTGTTTTGTTTTGTTCTTGCAGAGTGCGTGACAGGATAAATAGAATAGATGGTTGGTGTCTTGGATGGGTTAAGTTTATCGGGCTCGGCTCCGAAATTTATCCGGTTCGCCTTCGGCTCACCAGATAAATTCCTCCGCCTTGCCCGATAAACTTAACCCATCCAAGACACCAACCATCTATTCTCTATAAGTTGTAACAACTTGTTTCCCAATCGATGTAAAATGAATGTGTTTAAACTCGGTTTTACTCGTAGGACTAGAAAGATACATTTCACCATAGCTTATTACTATATAATTTAAAATTCTCAATGCTAAGCCTGTCGTTTCTGCATTCATTAAAAGGAGATAATTACGTTAGTCATAACAAAGGGGTTTGCTGTCAATTTATTACAGGAAGATTTACCGTTTTAAGATCTTCCTCAACAACAGCCACGCCTGTCTCTAGTCCCACATCCACAATAGACATCCCATGTACTCGGTTGTTCTTGGATCTGAAATCATGTATAAACGATCCTACTGACAATCTGTTAAATAAGCCACGATCTGGCAAAAGGGAACTTAATGCATCTCCGTGATATGTGATACCAGTCAAGTCATCACATAATTATGGATCCATAAATGCCACTTTTCTTAACAACCGACTTAATCACGAGGTAGACTGGTCCTTCGACTTACAGAAAAGTGACCAATAGCGAAAAGTTTCGGCCCAGGTCAGCCTGCGCCGATACTTTTCGCAGATGCATTAAGCCCCCTTTTCACACAAGCATTGCTAAGCCCAACTAAGAAATCGAGAAGACCTGTAATAAAGGAGTACTATACCACTAAATAATATTTTCGAAAGTGATAGGTATATGACAGTGGCAGCCAGTATAGAGGAAAGATCAGATCACTCTTACATGGTATATGGATATGCAGAGGACTAGACAACAGATTACATTAGTTTGTAAGTGAGATCACCACCTACATGTTTAAGATGCAAGACATCTGAACAATAACCGTAAACATCAAAACAAATAACTATGACTTAAAACTGAACATTTTCTATCAAGAAAAGCTGACGAAGGAAAAAAAAATGCTACGAGGAGTGTTCAAATAAAGATTGGACCCGGAGACTGAAACCTTGTATATCTGCTGAAGGTGAATATATCAAAATAAATAATTATGACTTAGAATTGAACATTTTCTATCATGAAAAGTTTACTTAACTATAGCTGACGAAGGAAAACAAAATGCTATTAGAAGTGTTAAATAAAGATTGGATCAAGAGAATGAAACTTTGTACATCTGTGGACGGTGAATAATTTGAGGGAACAAAATAAAAATTTCAGTGAAACTTATGAAGAATCAAATAGGTGCTTAGATGCATTCAAACTTGAACACTCCTTGTATGTTGTTTGACAGTTTACAGTTAGATTAAAAATCCTGAAAGAGGTCCATCCAAAGAAACTTTTTGCAAGTAATTTCTTGGCTGTGGTTTGTAGAAGGGGATGTTTAAAGATTTTCAGTAACTTAATAGCAACCACACTTCTTCATGGAAACATATTCTTTAATGGAGGACAATGGCAGAATGATTTCTGCGAAGTCTGATCAAAACTGGCTCAGTAATTTCAGGCAAGATGTTTTGAACCAAAATTAAAACAACAATACATGTATTTAGATTTCCTCACATTTTTACAGAGAAAATATGAATCCTCTTTCAGTTCCTAAATAACAAAACACTAAAAAGTCCATTTTATTGTTTCAGGAGTCTTACAGTCTCACACTTGCTTTATGCCTACCAAACATTTGCATTTAAGAAAGAATCCGTACGTGACATTGAATCTTAAGCAGTGCAGCTTTCCATTGGCAGCATCTGCATTACGTCTTCTTCTTGCATTGTGTGCTTGAACTTCAACAGGATCTTCGATATCATTTACAACATGATCACCATTTTTGACATTGTCATCTTCACATCCACACACATCACAGTTCCTGGAATTGGTTTAAACATAGTAAACAACAGTAAAGAAGAGCAACATTTTGACAATAATAATGGAATCATTGCTTCCCTCACTTTCTTTTTTTTTAAAAATCTGTTTCAATAAATGAGCCCTGCTCTGTAAAGAGGAAAGTTGATGCATCCACAGAAAGTATCGGCCCTTGTCTTGCCTGCGCAGTCCGCACAGGCTAACCTGGGTTGAAAGGTTTTTGCTATTGGTCAATTTTCTCTATGTGCAAGGATCATTCTACCCGATGATTAAGTCGTTTGTTAGACAGAATGGACTTTGTGAATCAATTAGTATGTGACGACCTGGCTGGTATAAAGCATCACGGAGATGTATAAAACCCTCTCCAAGAGCGCCGCTCAATTCGTCATGGCAAAAAGGAGAAGTGGCTTATGACGAACAGTTCATAATTTAGACAATGATCTACTAATAGTGGAAAAAAAAGAATGTCGTTACTAAACTGTTAATTGTAACCTAAAGGAGGTAGAAGTGTACTATTTATGGAAAGAGGACTTTTTTTTCGCTTTTTTTTTTCACGGAGATATGAACAAAAACAACTAATTACAGGTTTGTATGAAACAGCATCGATTATAATTTGTTAAAATATCCTCTTATATAATAGCCTGCTAACTGAGTAACACTCTTTCACATACAACATTGTAAACTGATGCGTCTATTGATGAGCGAGAATAAAACTCTTTTCACCATAGAAACTGGTAAGAATAAAACTAATTCCTTCCGGTCAACATACCAAAACAGGTTAAAGATAAGTTGTGATCGAGGCACACTATGCTTTTCGAAGCTTTTTGCTGTTCGTAAATTTTCTGCGTGTCAAATAACCACTCAACCTAAATCAGTCGATCAGTTGTCGTTCAATGAGGATTTTATGGATCTATGATTATGTGATGACTTGCTTGGTACATCACGGAGATTACTTATATATCTTGGTCAACGAGCTCAATCATAATAAACGAATGACAGGCGATAACGCACCCTGCATCATCATTTAGCCTATGTAACATTTACGGCACTCGTCAAAACTCAGCCGATTTCAAAACTACATCTAACTTCATCTGTATCAAGGTTTCAATCTTGAAATATTGTTAGTCACATGATCTTAAACATGGTGGCGACCGCAAAAATCGTTTGTCAACGACAGAAACATAAACAGTTACGTCATTCCTATAAATCAACCTGTCTGTGAAACCTGTCAGAGGAACTGATAAACCGCATTAAAATGAATTTACGAACTGCTAGTCAACGCAAAATATATTTAAAAAGATTTAAACAGACAATTAATACTTGCATTTCTTTTTTAAAGGGGAGTCTTACAAGCATAAGACGGTAAAACCGTCTATATCCGGCGAAAAAAGGTAAACCGAAGGTGCATATCACCAATCATAATACATTCGAGGGGTTTGACCAACGGGTTATCCGAGGTATGCTGAATGCTGTTTTATGGGTCCATGCTTCCTGCAAAATGGCAAAGTGTACAAATTCAGCACCTGATGGATAGGTTTCGCCGGATTTACGCGCCTCTCATACCTACACATCAACAACAATGCCCCCCCCCCCCCCGAAAAAAAACGATACTACACTTGTGCGCTATCAAAGATATGTGATGGGTTTAATACACTGCTGGAGAAGGATTTTTTATGTGGAAAATTCATACTTATTTACCTGCCGAAGTCCGGCATATTCTCCGACACAATAATTTGGTCGAGCTTGTTTAGCTCTTTCACCTCTATTTCGCCGCCGGCACCATTTATGTCGAAATCACACTGATCACCAGCTGCTGGTTGTCGGTTATATTTATAGTCTATGACAAGACGGCCAGACCCAGTGCCGGTCACTGTTACGTACATATGCTGCTTGTTACCTTCATTCACAGGTATCTACGTAGCAAAAGAAAGTCGTCTGTACTGACAGCAAACAGTTTTAAACATGGACAAAACAATTCAGTCTATTAAAGATCCTAGGGAATAAAGTTTTTGAAAACGGCAAGCAAGTATTACATAATTATGGATCCATAAAACCCATTTTTTATGCCAAACGACTGGATCATTAGGTAGACTGGTCAGTTGACATACAGAAAACTGAACGACTGCAAAAGTAAAAAAAGGGCAGCCTGCGCGGACAGTACAAGCTGACCCAGGTCGATACTTTTTGCTGAGGCATTAAGCCTTTTCAAAGAGTATGGCTAATGTTGCTTGAAATAATCTTCCTCTCAGCTTTCTTTTTCTTACGGTTCACAGAAGAAATTGTCGTTGGTGTTAAATTATCTAGATTCCAAAGAATGTATATGGATATGTTATGTTTTACCTTCAAAAAATTTCAAGATACATGCTTACAGCCAGAGAGAAAAAGAAAAGCTGTGGAAATTTGTTAAGACTTTAAAATTGGTCAGATTAATCAACTGTGTTAAAAATTGAATAATTACAAATATATATGGTGAAAGGGATAGATACATATATAAAAAATATTCGATTTAAAATCGGAAACGTCCCACCAGTGATTTCTTTGAAAGCCACCAGAACATGAAATGCATTTTCTATATGTCGTAATCTATGCAACTTTCCAACTGTCAGGGGCACCATTTGGCATAAAAATACAAGAATGATTACAGTTTAATAAAATAAAGATAAAATGGGTTAAAAAACTGACTGTAAACGAGTACATATGTATCTTTAAGTTGTCCCGATTTATTTCATGTAAACACCAAAAAGCAAAAGAACTTATTGTAACCGAAATTAAATTTACCTGATCCAGTTAAGTTCATAAGTTTCTCTTAGATTGTCTTTCATTTCAAGTGTGAAAAAATGCTTCTTGTCAGTTGTTTGATTAATTGTTTGTTTTTAGGTAATGATTCAATTTTGGTAAAAACACTGTAGAAAAACAGTAAAAGGGACACTCTCAGGTTGGGTGAAGTTTTATTTTATTAGATCAATGAAAGTGGTAGAAATAGCAAACCATGTCAACCAGAGCAGCTGACCTGTGATGTTCCTCAAAGCTTTTGTTGCTCGACCGGTAATATTCACCATGTACAATGCTGCATTTATATTATACAATATTTCCATCCCCGTTGTATTCCTACGCTAGACAAGACAAATGACTACATACTTGCTTCAACCTATGGAGAAGGAGTGCCTGGCAAGCTCCTTCAAGCCTTTCTTACAAACGTTATTCTTTTGAGTCGAAGATGAAAATTCAGAAAAGATCGTCGTCATGTACAGCTGCTGACAACAGCTTAACTCTTTACCACACTACAACATTCTAGATTTGGCCAATTTGAAAGGATTTGCAGATAACAAATTAAAGATGGCCAAAATGGCATTTGTCTTTAAAATAGTTGAAAACAGTGGCGAAAAAAAGAAAAATCCTGGTCAGCAGTACCTTTTCCTTTTGTCCACAAATCTTTAATAAATTCTTTCGAGTGTTAGCAAAAGTTAACTCCTTTTGAGTTGTTAAAACACGGAACTGTTAAAAGATTTACAAATAAGCATCTCATGCATAGGCACAGGTGGTTTGTTAGTTTGTACAGTGTAACGCTGTTTTCAACATTATTTCAGGTATATCGCGGCAATCAGTGCATGCATTCATGCTTTCCTGGAGTTTAAGGGGGTCCTTATAAACTTAGAACGGAACCGAAACGAAACACAACGAAACGAAAGGCAACGAAACGGAACGAAAAGCAACGAAACGGAACCAAACCCAACGAAACGAAATAGGACGAAATGTAGCAAAGTGGTTTTTATTCCATTTTATTTTTCTCAATTGATCATATTTCTTTTGTATCATTCTTAGATTATCCCACGTTTTATCTGGCGAGCACACAGAAACAATTGCTGAAATTTCTCGTCATCTCATGCATGGTTTGCAAATTTGAAAATCTAGTCAGAATCAGAATTAGTTGATCTTAACGACAATCCGTTACGAGGACCTGTGTTTGGCAAAACTGCACAAACTCCAACATATTTTGATGCAAGATAAAATGGAATTTTATTTACTTTCTACTGTGTACTTCTTTCATTTTGGTACCGAGCCCCTGTAGCTCAGTTGGTAGCGTACAGGACTTGAGAACAGTGGGGCACTTTTTCGATGCCCGGCTCGAAGATTGATGATACTCATTGCGACAGGATTCATTCCTCTCTCAACGCTGACCATTGTTTCGATGATGGTTATGTGGGTAAGCAGCCAGTGGTTTGGAAAGAATATTGTGCGAATTACTGTCAAAAGAAACTCCAGGGAAGCAGGGATGGGTGCACCGGCCTCCGCGATATATGTGAAGTAATGTTGAAAGCAACCTTAAACATTATCCAAATAATCAATTTCATTTTGATATTATATTACTCTCGCAGGGTGCCGGCATATTTCGCATGAACACCATATTATGCCGTCAATACCTTTGAGGTGTTGTATCGATGCCCTTCAAGATGCTTTCAGTCGACCCTTGCAAGTATAGAGTCCCCACAGATGTTTGTTTTTTTTTTTATTTGTAAAGTTTTCGCATATCAATAAGTCAGTAAGAATCTGTAAGATAAAGAGAAGGTTTAAGGTCTGAAAAGAGAAAAATGGGTAGGGCTGTTCGTTAGAAACGCTTTGTGGTGAATGGCTACATCAGCAGAGGGAGATAAATTAAGTTTAGAAGAAATCATCTGCATTTTCAAAGACATTACTTTGTCACCAATTAATGTACAGCATGTATATAAATGAATCCAAACATTCGCACTGGAGTCTGAAGGGTAAGCAGTAGCTTATTTTAAAAGTCATCTGAAAATTATGAGTTAAAGGCCCAATCGCCGCCAAAAACACAATGCAGGTGTTAAATACATTTCAATTTAAATCATACCAAATCAAAGTATGGAAAATATTGGGAGGATGACAATCTGTTGTTGTGTGGTAAGTCCAATTGTTAGTCGCTGGCAGAAAAATGAATTTTGAATTGATTTCAAACAAAAGATGGAGCAACCTGGCAACTTTTAACCTGATTTTTGAAATTAATTTCTCTGCCAGCGACTAACACAAATGTATTTCAATACCTGCTTTGTTCACTTTTGGCAGCTATTGTTACTTTAAGAAACTTCAGGAACTGACTGAACTAGAACCCAAACTTTTCCTCCAACATCAAAAGGAACTTACGATGATCACGTTTAAAAAATGATAATACATATAATTAAAAGAGAAATACCTTTATCAAATGACGGCCGCGAATGTCCAAGCTGCCCCTGGTCCAACGATTTTTTTTTCAAAACTTTATTTCAATTTCCTACATCCATGTAACATACAAACATTATTTTCAATAAGTATTACAGTTGTTTATAATCAGTGTAATGCATTAGATACTAATAATATTAAATGGAAATAAATTTGAAAGAAAGTTAAGAGTAAAGAGATAATCAAAGCACATGTGCTTTCGCATTTTTATAACGAAGGTCTTTTCTGTCGGATTTTGGACTTTAAGATGAGATACGAGTTTTCTTCTGATGACATCGATATAATCTGAAATCTTAAAGTGCCTTTCACAACTATATATTTTTTTGCAGTAAGCGTAGATCAAGATCAGACGACAAAAAATATGCAGTCTGATCTTTTATCAACACTGTCTCATTTGCTGGAACTTAAATGAAAGCAACCTTGCAGTTCATATTGGTGCATTCGCACAAGCAGTCAACAGCCTTCTTCGGCGATATTCGCAAACTTGGAGTGCAATAGACTTACACGTAGCGGCAGACCGCGCGTAACGACTCGAGCCTGAGATCAATATATCGTGAATCAGTACACACGAGACCTACGAAGAACAGTTACAGCCACTGTTAGCCCCAGAATCGTTTCGCTGATAACGGTTTGCACAGACGTCGCCCGTGCGCCCGCTCGGTTCTGACGCGCCGCCATTGCAATTATAGATAGCAAATGGCCTTGGGACACATAAACTGGAGAAGACAGCGTTAAGCGGACAATTTTCTCTTTTTCTGATGAGTCGAGGTTTCTATTGTCTCGAGCTAATGGCCGTGTACAATTGTTCCGACGCAGAAATGACGTTTTGCTGACTGTTGCGTACGGCAACGCAATCATTTTGAGGGCTGGGATCAGTTATGTTGCGGGGGCGGTATTCCTTACGGGTATTGTGCCCCCACTAATTGTAATTGGGGGAAATTTGAATCCCCCCCCCCCCCACAAATAAGAAAACATCTAGGCTTTCATATCGTCCCTCTGCTTCGACTGGGCAGCGACGTAATTGCGTCACTGACAGTTGCCCTATAATTGAAGAACAAAATGATGTAAGTTTTACTTCTGTTTGATTTTTTTTTTTTTCTATTTCGTTTCGTTTCGTTCTATTTTGTTGGGTTTGGTTCCGTTTCGTTTCGTTGTGTTTCGTTCCGTTTCGGTTCCATTTCTAAGTTTATAGGGACCCCCCGAGTTAAGGATAGTAAGTGCGTCGCGAAAAACTTATTCTTAGGCAATCGGCTGCTTTTATAACATAACCATCGACGAAACGATGATCAACGTTGACAGAAGAATGAACCCTTTTGCAAAATTTTACTATCATTAGTGCTCGGACTGAAATGCGCCGAGCTGAAGTTTCGACCTGTAAGTTACCATTTGAGCTACCATGCCCAGCAGCCTTTGGCGGATGCCGATACAAAACGTGTTGAGCGTGGTATGACCATAAACAGATATTTTTAATTTTGGTTATGAAACAAGAAAAGCAAGCAAGACAATTTTCTTTTTCAACAGCAAAGATGTAATCTCAGAAACTGAAGCAGGTCGTGGTCCATTTTCCATTTTCTTCCAAATTCGAGCTAAACACTTCACAATCATGATTTTATGATCGTCGCTAATTCTCTTTTTCAAAAGCCAGTAGAATTATAAGACCACTTTACTGACTGCCTGGGAGGCCAGAACTCGTGTTAAAACTGTTAGTCACTTGGTTCCAGTTGCCAACAATACGGAGCTATCGTGCGGAAATGACTGGTCGAAGGAAATGATAACCATAGCGGCTCGACTAAAGTTAATTTTGTACTGCAAAAATCCGGAAAAAAACCTCCCGATAGATGTATAACCTGTATTTAGCCAAGACAATCGAATTTACCATACAACATCGTAGAGTTTTTCAAACGTGAAACAAATTCTAATAGGGCTCAATATATCTTTGTGTTTAGACAATTTTATTGATGACTTTTTCTTACATTTGACTCTCAACAGTAGGAATTTCTATTTCAGATAGTATGTGGGATATAGATGTAATTACGTATTTAGAAATAATAATATCAATAATAGCAATAATGACGATAACAACAATAACAATAATAATAATAATAAAACAAACAAACAAAAGCTACTACTACTACTAATACTACTTATAATAATCATATAATAGCTAATGCTTACATCTTCGATTGTTTTCAAAAGATCTGAATTTTCTTTCGTCAGTTTGTGAGATTTGATTATTTTGTCAATGGAAAGACTTATTTCAAGGTCGACATCGGGCGAGTATGTAGCTATATTGTATTCCGAAAGGGCCTGTAGTCCAATAACTGTGTCCTGAAAGTAAAACAATAACTGTAATTGTCTAACAGTTTGTTTATTTCACACTTCTTGAGGACCGTCCTGTAATTTTGAATAATAACATGCAAAATTCTAATATTTTTTCTAAGTACCGGTAAGTGTATTATCCTATCATTTGCGATGATTTCGATCCGATAGTAGGGTGCCGGATATTTCTTTCGTTATTTGTCAGTAAATCAGGTGACCTCCGGGTATCTGTCAACCGGGCCCACTGTAGAAGTGTCTCAATAGACCTGTCCGATTTATGACTAGCGCGTGAGAGAATATCGGACGACGAGGTCTTGGCGAGGGAAAATCTCAAAGTGATCCCGAAATAGTCACCGTTTACAGTGGCGTAGCGAACTCGTGGGAAATTCATCGTTGTAATTTGAAAGCCTGAAACATCTGTTAATAATTTATACAGAGATTTAGTTAATCTGCGCTAATCTGATTTATGAGGACTATTCAATGATGGAATAGTATCTAGCAACGTCGGGAATTATCGACCGTCTTCAGTATTAGATGGAATAGTAGATCTACGAGGGCGAGTCAAAGAGTAACCAGCCTATCCCATTTCTGATTGACCGAGACTGTCATGACTTTCATGCCTCGTTTCAATACATGTTTTAGGTATGGGGCAAAAATTCACCTATACCGGCTCATTCATTAATGATATATTGAATGTCAAACATGGCTACCGATGCAAAGGCATGCTTTTCGTCTAAAGTTGAGTACCGCGCTGTAATTCCGTACTTGTATTTGAAAGGGAAAACAGGAAAGGAAATACACGGCGAATTAGCTGATGTCTATGGGTCCTCTGCACCATCGTATACTCGGGTTAAATTCTGGGTTGGGGAATTCAAACTCGATAGAACGTCTTTAGAAGATGAAACCAGGTCCGGACGCCCACTAGATGTTACCGATGAAGAAATGTGTAACAAAGTTCGGGATCTGGTATAGTCTGATAGGCGAATTCAGGTGGAAGAAATAGCGAAGGCATTTCACATTTCACATGGTAGCGTTTCAACAATTTTACATTATGGCTTAGGTATACCCAAATCCCTTAGCGATGGGCAAATACCAGAGCATAAGTATGCAGCACCTTGCTGTAAAGCGGTTTAGGTCGAGAGAAGATGATTTTCTTTTGCGTCTGGTGACTGTAGATGAGACTTGGGTGCATTATTATGAGCCAGGCGGTAAAGTTCAGAGTCGTCAGAGGGTAGGGCCTGGGTTTCCGAAGAAGTTTAAGACACCACTCTCTGCTGGCAAGGTGATGGCCTCTGTAATTTGGGACGTAAAATGCGTTATTATGTTGGACTTCTTACCAAAGAGAATTACAATAACTGGTGTGTACTATGCATACTTGCTAGACCAACTGAGAACCGCAATCCGTGATAAACGCCGGGGTAAAATCTTTAAAGGGTTTTCTACTCCAATAGGACAACGCAAGAGTCCACGCTTGCAAAGTTTTTACTGTATGTTGTAGAGCGAAACGGATATGAATTAATATCACATCCTGCTTATTCGCCGGACTTAGCTCCTAGGGATTTCTTCCTGTTCCGAAACATGAAAAAGGATATCCGTGGACGTCATTTCCGGTCTGATGAAGAAGTCGTGGCGGCAGTTGAGGAGTGTGTCAACCCCGGCTTCTTCAGTTCTGGGATGATGAAACTGGAACACCTTTTGCCGAAGTGCATCATTCTAGAGGGCAATTACATCGAAAAAGAAGAGGTCGATCTCGACCCGAAATAAGTTAGGCTGGTTAGTTATTGACTCACCCTCGTATCTAGCAACGTCGGGAATCATCGACTGTCTGCTCTGCTGCCATAGAAACGAGTTTTGAAAACAACGCTGGAAAAATGAAACATATCCAGCTACGACCAGTTTCTCCTTTTTCCGCGAGATTGTTTTAAGTACACATTACACTCTGTTACATTAACCCTTAATCCTGCTAAATAACTTGAATGAAAGTTTTCAAGTTGATAGTAAAATCCCAAATATTGCTATTTCAAGTTCATTGTAGGACGGTGTAGATCCAGGATCACACTGCACGTTCTGTGCAGTCTGGTCACGATCTGCACTGTCCGCAAAAGGTCAGTGAGTCGCGCTTATCAGCCTAAGGGTTAAGTAAACTCTACGATATCTATCCTTGAAATGCCAACGTTAACCCTAATGATTTTCACGTGTATTGGGCTACCAGATTTAAATGTATACGTGAAGTAAACTTCAATGAATGAACACAAATACATGTAGATCTTATTGAAAAAAACAAAACAAAAAAAAAAAAAAAAAAAACGTTTGTGCAAGTCAATTATGTGATATTACTGGTATTGCATGTTTTTTATTAAATTACTGTATTTTTCTCGTTCACTGGTCTGTGAAATGCTTGCCTATTTTCGGCTTCATGTAAGGTTAAAGTATAACATTTAAGAAACACTTTTGATTTTCAATAACCTACTTCGAAGTAAGAATAATTTAGTTAGAGTAGGTAAGATTGAGGCATAGCTCTTGCTAAGGTCATACATAGCCCAACAAGCAAAATTTAGCGATATGTTGCCGAACATCAGGGAGAACTTTGACAAACTGCAAAAGGATGCCAGAGAAAGGTACAGACACGGGTCCTTTGAACAGCTTGCGACAGATATCTTCAAAACTTGGGAATTTGATTACTGCTTAAGATAAAGACAAGAAGATATATTTAAGCATCTATGGAATCTCATTTGCTCCGCTAAATTTGCTGAGAGTTTGAATGCAAGCAGTGTATTTACCAGTCTTTTACCATTTCTTTGACTTGACTGCTCATAGTTCCATTTAACTGAAGGATTTGAGACGCCTCAAGTCTTAACTATCGTATTATCGTGATAATTCAAGTCCTGGGGTCAAAACTACACGTATTTATTAATCTGTAAGCATTGGGTGTTTGACTGCTTTTGGATGCCGTTCTTCAATATTCATGATTAAAAAAACTGAGGAGAAAAGAGCAGTTTCTTACATTCAGCGATTACTCAAATCTATTTGATTTCCAACTCGAGTATAATCTAGCAGCTATATAAACTAGCCCAACATTGAAAATAACGAAAACATGCGAAGTTTTCTCATGTCATCATCAGTCCTTAAAGGGGACTATTTAGTTTTTATACCGCAGTCCAACATTTCTTGTAAAATATCGATAAATACAACAAAATATAATTTTCTTTGCAGCCGTATACAATGCACAATTCTAATCGGTAACTGTTTCTATTTTTATTACATCAGATATTATGTCATCATTACGTTATCATAGTGATTTGAATCCTCGAAATCGACGCGTGTTATTGATCATGTGACAATCCCACGTGTCTTTGTGAAACTGTAACGAAATCTACATCTCAAATTACCGAAAGAGGCTTTTCATTACTTTTGTCTTTCTTCTTTATTGATAATTTGTCAGCTAATGGCCTACTGAATTCAGTGATAAGGCCTTTCTGAGTTGTTATTTACTGTTGTTTTACATGGCCTATTTTATTAGCCATGGGACTGGCTTAGAAACAAAAAACTTGTACTTTACCCACTAGTTTCTCCCTTTCAAACAATGGTTTCCTACCTATCAAATAGAATGATCAAATGGACGCTCAAGCGCATTTTAGCCTATCCATTATATACTTAGATTGGTCCACGTTCTAGGAAGACCGGTAGAAACGCAATAATATTTCGTTATATATATATTTCGTTACCATACGAAAGCATATTCGACACGACCAACTACTTTACTTAAACATGCAAACGATAGTGACTGGTGAGAATGGCCATATCATGGCTAGATATTATATTAAAAATGATGCAATGATTTTCCATACCTGTGTTGTTTTGAAGGAACCTGATGCACTTCGGTGAAAGGTTAACCATCTGACGATTTTACCGGCTGATTCTAGGTCGTTGAATTTTATAAGGGCAAGTAGAGCATATGCTGTGGTTTCAATTGAATTTGCGCTAGCAACACCAGCATCTCGGTCTCCCCAGTATAAAAAGTCTGTTATTAAAAACAAAGTTTCATTAATACAATACCTCAAGTAGTTGCCATAAATGAAGAAAAGAAAAGACGATAATGATAATCAATTATGTGAATAAAGATAATGTCTTGTCATGTGTATTAGACCTGGGGCAAAAGAGGTAGTTGATGTAACTTTGTGACACCTCCGTGCCACTCTGTGTTACAGTGTACTTTTATTAATGTGCAATGTGCTGCCGCATCAATATTTCATTGATCTACGTCAGTGTACCAGACTTTGTAAAAACGCCTATTCATGAAGAAAATAGTTTTTGGCAGAACTGATAAACGTTCCTTTTTGATGTTTATAGGCTTCACACTTATGGTAAATATTGATGGATCTCTAGAAGTCCAAGAACCGGGATCATTGTTCGCAAACAAATTTAAACATTTCCCCAGTCTAAAAGTATGAAAGTGAATCTCACATGATTTTCAGAATCTGTTAATTTGAGTTACGTTTGCTCCTGTCAAAACGTATTATTACTTTTACACGCCATTATTACCCATTACCTTCATTTCTGAAAAATATGCATTTGAATTTCACAATGATTATCAAAGTTATCATATCAAAAATGTGATGATTATAAAATAATACATCGAATCGCCAAAATCTGTTTTAAAACAAAACATGTCACTAAGACGTTACTGATGCCCCCTAAAATAGTAGCTTTTCCTTGTGAGCTTTAAACACACAACACTCATAAACGCTTCTGAATTAGCCTTGACCTTGCCTTTAGACCTAGGGACATGGTTCATGTACGCAACACATTGTCTTTCTGTGGTTAACCATTCTACACAGTTACATGTATATTGAAATTCATTAAAAACACACACACAAAAAAAGGCTGAACACAAACATCATCCCCCTCCCAATTTTCCTCTTAATGATATTTGGCCCTGCTGTGACCTTCACCTTTGACCTACTGACATGGTTCTTGTACACGACACATCGTCTTTATTCGATTAACAATTCTGCAAAGTTATACTGCAATTAATTCATTATTAAATTAAAGTATTCAAAGTACTGACAGACTAGCAAATTTGATTGATTGATTGTTTGTATGGTGCTTAACACTGTTTTCAACATTATTTCAGTTATGTAACGGTGGCAAGTGCAGATATCCATGCTTCCCTGGAGTTTCATTTACCAGTACTCCGCACAATATTCTTTCCAAGCCACTGGCTGCTTTCCCACATAATTATCGTCGAAACGCGAGAGAGAAATAAATCCTGTCGCAATGACTATCATCAACCCTCGGAAAGAAATTTGCCGAATCGGGGATCGAACCAGCGACCTCCTGTTCTCATGTCCTGTATGCCACCGACTGAGCTGCCGGGGCTATGCTTGCTACTGGTTAACTGTAATTATAATCCAGTTTAAGTTTAACCCTTAACTTGCTAAAAAAATTCAAATGAAACTTTCAAGCCAATAGTAAACACCTGAATAATGCTATTTCAAAGTTACATTTTGGAGAAAATATATCCTCTTATCAGACAGTGTAGATTCAAGATCTGACTGCACGCTCTGTGCAGTATGATCTTAATCCACACTGTCCTCAAAAGGTCATCGAGTCGCGGTAGTGCTGGTACAAGGAACTCCGGGAAAGCATGGATAGGTGCTCAAGCCGCCGCAATATCACTGACATAATGTTGAAAACGGCGTAAAACACTATGCAGTCAATTAGTCAATCTGCAGTAGCACAAGATTTGATTATTTAATTCTCTTTACAAAACAAAACAAAAAAAAAAATTACACTCGTCCAAATTCAAAGCTGTTGCAGACCATAAATTAAAAGTGGCTGAACTGATAAAACCGTATTCCAAAAGGGCAGAAAACAATGTAGGAAAAGGAGAAAATGATGGTTACCAGCATCTTTCTCCTTTTCTCGCAATGTTTTCAAAGGGATTCTTCCCGAGTGTCGTTAAAATTTTGGATTGTTGGGTAAAGAGCTAATGTTTAAGATTTAGTTTAACATAACAGTTTAACTTTACACAATGATCTAAATAATGAATGACTGAAGGAATGACAAGGGTTCCCTGTCCAGTGAGGGTAAATATACCTGGGACTTGTTACATGTTACCTAGGTGTATCTATTTATAGGTTCATTCATGTTACAGTGGTGTAGGAACAAGTGATTCTCTGCTTTGCATAGGTCACTTAATTTACCTATAAGCGAATACCTTGTACCTTTTAAATGACATCTTGTTCAGTTTATTACTTTGTTAGACGACATGTTCAATTTGGAGAGGTAGAGATTTAAGGGTTGTTTGTCAAATTGTCTAATATAACAGAATTAAGAACTCTAACAGAAAGAAGTATTTTCTGTGAGGCAGTATTTGACAACTGTGGGGTTTTTTTTTTGTTTACTTTGACTCCATCGCTAGTCTAAAAAGTTACAGGCCTTACACTAATACTAGCACCCACATACATTTGACCCAGCTGTAAACTTGACCTTTAACCTATGGACATGACTCTCACGCACGACAAATAGTCATAACATTTGTGCAAAGTTTTTTGTTTTTTTTCAAATTAGGAAACAAAAAGTTATGGCACGGTCAGGAGGACAGGCAGACGGACGGACGTACGGGACAGAAGGAAACACTAAACAAAAGCTGTTTGCCCCAAACCTTTTTTGGCGGAGGGGGTGCGGGGAGGGCGCGGTGGGCTGGAGGATAGAAACATTCAAGAAATCTGAGGGGAAAAAATAGGTAGGTAGAAACGTCGAAGTAAAGATCAATGAGTCAGTCTCAAATGAAGGCTGGTGTCACTAGGTTTATACAGAAACGGGTACGTCTAAAATACGAAAAGGAGTCCTTTTCGCGAAAAGGAGTCAAGATGACTCCTTTTCGCGAAAAGAACCTACGATTTTACGAAAAAGAGTCAGGGAAGATGACTCCTTTTCGCGAAAAGGACTTCAGATTTTACAAAAAGTAGTAAGTCCTTCTCGCGAAAAGGACTTTATATTCCACAAAAAGACCCCCTTTCACATTAGGACTTCTATTAAATAAAAGACGAATTTGTACGGTGTTTTCAATATCATTCAATTATATCCCGGCGGCCAGTACATCTATCAATGCTTTCCCGCAGTTTCGAAAAATAGTGTCTTAAATGCCTAAAGGGCTCCTTCTTTGTGTGAACTCTCTTCTGATGAAAAAGACTCCTTTTCGCAAAAAGGAGTCCTTTTCGTAAAGTAAGTATGAAATACGTAAAGGACTCCTTTTCATGAAAAAAGAAATAGATGTCAAGAAAAGAACTCCTTCGATGAAAATAAAATCCTCGTTTTCTCGAACATTTTGGCACGAATGTCCTGGGTATGGTCGACGCACATTCAAAATGTTCCGAAGTGATGAGATGAAATCAGTCACAGTAGAAAGAATAATCCAAGAAACTAGAAGTATATCTTCTAGATATGGGTTACCAAAGCAAGTACTGCACGCCAATTCAAGGATAGAAAACTTGATATTAGAGAGTAGCGCTTTGGCAAAACCGTCCATAAATGGCCTTGTAGAAAATGAGTGAGCGAGCGACCTTTGAACCGAATTCCGAAGAGAAAAACACTGGTGAAAGCAGTTTCAAGGGATGGGCCGCTGCTTGCACTGCAAATTAAATGTAGTTATAAAAAATAGCATATGTAATGCGGGAACTAAATCTCGATAAAATACGAACGAGAAAAGATCAGATTAAATGTATGGGTTGAACCTTCGATTCCGCGTATATCATTTAGAGATGCCGCAGAAAAAGCAGAAAGTACCAGCGCGGATTACAATGACTTAGTCCCACGATAATGGTTTAATGATAAAAAAAAAACTTGACCACAGTTCTAAGGGACATACGTTATGAAACAGAACATCACCAGATCACCTTGAGAACACATAAATAATTTTTTAATATGCAATAATGTTCTTATTAATGGATTGCCAGGAGGAAAAAAAAAAAGATAAAGTTTGAACATTTCTGTCATTTTTGTCACAATGCAATGGTTGATTTGGACCTTAGTTCCTGTCTGCTGATAAGCCCCTGCACGCCGTATAAATCAGGTATTCCGTCTGTTTGTACAATGTTAGTCTAAATTAAAGCCAGTAAAACTGGCATGTGCATGGATGAGTTCTCATTGTGGGAAGGCCTCCATTAACACTGAAAACTGCAAGAGAAGAGGACACAAAAAGGACCTGTGGACAACCTGATTTCGGTATATCCTCTAACTTCGTTGCGGGGGGATAAAAAGTGTAAGGATCAGTGATATATATATATATATTGTCCGGGTAAGGAGTGCAAAATATTATTTGCAGTGTTCTATATGTTACAATGTGTCCGTTGTCAATCTTTGCTTGAAAGAGCTTCTGCCCTAGAACTGTCGGACAAATTTTATTATAAGTTCACTGTTCACCCATTAAAATATCTATAAATTGTTCCGCTCCACCAAGGTGGCCGCCAGAGCTTAAAACAGAAAAAGCTGTTGATAGCCTTTAGTGGCCTTCTTCGAGATGCAGCCGGAGGTAACAATGACACCTTTGTTAACAACGTTTCCTACTAAATTGATTGACAAGTTTACTTTTTCTAAGATTTCTCAGAAAGAGTTCCTGTTTCGCCACATACCATAATTAATCGTGAAAAATGTAGTAAGGAATGTTTACATTTTCATTTTTGCAGGACAAAGTCGGAACGTTTTTTTTTCTGTCACGAAAGGCAGCAAACGTATCAATGTGTAAAAAACAAATGATTTTTTTCTTACATTTACTTGGGAAGCACAAGCAGAACATGCATTGTTTGAAAACAAACAAACAATATGTATAACAGCCGCGTTCTGCCAAAAGGGGGCTTAATGCATCTCAGTGATGATTATACCAAGCAGGAAATGTTTTCTAACCTTTGATAAAAAGATCCAGTAAGTTTAGCACCATTTACATGTACTTTGTCGTCTGCAAATCCTTTTAATTTGGACGGTTCTAAAATTTTGTCGTTTGCTAAAGGCTCTGGAACACATCGCAGAATGTTCACCCTGGGGTACCGGACAGTGAGTACTACAGATAAAATAACGTGGCTCATCAAATTTTGAAGGTAATGTTCAAATTTGGTATGTTGTCGATAGGTACAGTTAAGAACACTTGAAATCTGAATGATATATTGGAAAGGGATCTACCTGCGAAATGACTGCGAAAGACTGAATGCATTTCTATGCAGAAAACATAGCATACAAAGGCCATTGCTCGTTACCACTGAGGAATTATGACTTCCTTTTCCACAATGATTTCAGTGACCAAACGGTTCATTTCTATGGAGAGCATCTAAATTAACAAAATATTATATAAAATCATTCATAGAGGCAGGCTGAAAACGGAAAAGTTGATAATTTAATCCTTATCCTGTCACACCTGACCTTTTATGTACATGTATATCGCGGGAGATGTAGATCAGAATCGGTATTCACACGTGCAGTCTGATTTTGGTGTAACCCTCCACCTCTCTTAAAATCCGATGCTTATAAATAAACTTGCCGACGTTACTGTTGTAAGTTTTCAGCTGGATAGGATATGGGTTATTTGTAATAAAAGTATCATTTGAAAACAAAATTAAGTCACGATTGGTCCAACAAGAATGCCCCATTCCCACTTTTTTAAAATACTGCTTTGGATTCCTTTCGTGAAATCCTAAATCTTTTTCTTGAAAGCAATATATCTTTGTCATGAAAAGGGCCAAGTGTCGTGAACTGTTAAGTTCTGCGCATTACTATTCCTATTGCGAAAGGAGTTCCTTTTGTAATGTCCAAGGAGTTATGTTATGAAAAAGATTCTTTTTTGTTGAGTGAAAAGGGGTAAGTCCCAGGTATGAAAAGTTCCTAAAGCCGAGCCCTGTAGCGCACAGGACTTGAAATCAGGGATCGCTGGTTCGGATCCCCAGCTTGGCGAATTTCTTTCCAAGGATTGATGGTCAGTTAGTGCGACAGAAATCATATCTCTCACTGCTGATCATTTGATCAACAACGCTTGTCTGGAAAAGCAGCCAGGGTCTTTGTAAGAATATTGTTTGAAGTCCTGTTAATAGGAACTTCGGGAAAACATAGGTAGGTGCACTTGCCGCCGCGATATAACTGAAATGATGTTAAAAACACTATACAAACAAATCTTTTGGTGAAAAGAAGTCCTAATTTGAAAAGGAGTCTATTTTGTGGAATGTAGAGTTCTCTTCGCAAAAGGGCTAACTCCTTTTCGTAAAATTTAAAGTCCTTTTCGCGAAATGGAGTCAACTTGAAAAGTCCTTTTCGCGAAAAGGAGTCCAGTTGAGTCCTTTTCGCGAAAAGGACAATTTCTTCTATAAATCAGAATGATTGAGTTGTTGGAGCTGTTTTGCAGCCAAACAGGCAAGGAAACACACTTTCTCTTACTCTTACCCGACTTAAACCGTAAAGAAAGGTTTTATCAAGTTACATTTGAAATATTTAAGACAGTTGTATGCACACAAACATATCCAACAAGTAGATAGAAACTAGAGGATTGCCTGGGGGCAAACATGTCGAGCCCGCCATGTGGGAGTTAGTAAAGAACCTCTAAGCTGCACATGGAAAAAAGTAACCAATCACTCAATGTACATCTGTCTTATTTCAGACTCCTTTGTTTTCAAATTTGCATGACGATAGGAGTATTCCCTAAACCTTAGCAAGAAGAATTTTAATTTATGACCTTCAAAATGACCTTGACCTTAAAACCACTGAAGTGAATAATCCAGAGAGACACTTACTACTCAGTAAGTGGACAAGTTGTCAAAAATTTTATCATTTGACCATCAACTGTGGACTTGACCTTGGACCTACCTGAACAAACTTAGAAATAGCACATCTACTCCTACAGGAGAACAACTGTGCAAATTTGATTTGAAATCCATCCATATGTGTAGAAGTGATGGCTCGGACAAGATCTATAAATAACAATTTTTCCATTTGACCTTTAAGGGTGACCTTGGACCCACCTGAACACCTTTCAAACTGCACTTCTACTGGTATAGGAGAATACCTGTGCCAAATTATCTTTGAATGCATCCATAAATAGAGAAGTTATGGCTCGGAGAAGCTCTATTTATGACAATATTACCATCTGACCTTCAAGTGTGACCTTGACCTTGGACCCATCTGAACAAATGATTCAAATGGCACGTCGAGTGGTAAAGGAGAGCACTTGTGTAAAATTCTTTTCAAATTTATCATTTGACCTTCAAGTGTGACCTTTACCATGGAACTACTAGAAAAAATATTTCAAATACCACTTCTACTCATAAAAGAGAACAATTGTGCCAAATTATTATGAAATCCATCCACAATGTAAAACTTCTGGTCCAGATAAATTTGGACAGACACCGAAGCGACATTGTGACAGTTATGTCTCACTCACCAAAAGTGAGCTCAACAAAAATCCTCTTCTCAGCCAAAATAAAATGTGAAACCAAACATAATATAATAACATACCAAACACATCATCTTCACCAGGTATCTAAAGGTAATCCTGTTCTCTTGCCAGTCGAGCCAGATCATGTTTCTTTCGATTTTCATAGATAAACATTTGAAAATGAGTTTAAAGAAACCCTCTTATCTCTTTAATTCAATAACAGATTGAAAGAAAGTTTATGCAACGATTGATTAAGAATTTGGTGGATCAAGTAAGGTTCATCTTATCTGCTTCTCCTCATTTGCAAATATTTTGAGTTCTCAAGTGAAAAAGTTTAAAAGTAGAATATGTTCCTTACAACCCGCTTTAAATCAAAACATACTGCAAAGTAAATATGCCAACAGCATTAATTCTAAACGAACAACACTTAATCTGTTGAAGCCAATCGGACAAATATGTTAAATAATGACAAAATGGCTGGCCTTTGAAATATTTCAATTTTTCACAAGGTTTTAATATGTCTTCTAGAGCAGGAGTGGTAATCCTTAGAATACAAGAAAAATGTGTTTTCGCAAGGGCTATTAATCTTTCCGAAGTCTTCAGCTGTCGTCGTGCCAAAGACGGGTTTCAAATGACGATAACATTGTTAGGCCTACCCTACGGTATTTTAATAGTGAAATTAGGCAATTAAAACACCAATCACCTAGAAAATAACGTGCAAATGTTGCGCGTCGTGACATACGCCTTGTAAGTGTGAGGTCTGTCGGTTTGCATGGGGTGAAACGTTTTTGCTTTTTTTTCATTTATCACAATCATTTTATACCGATGAAAGCAGGCGTTGTTTACCAAGTATTTACAACTGGTTTGCCGTCTGATTGCATAAATTTCGTGGACGTTTCTTTTCTTTAGAATTGAAAAAAAGGAATTAATTGTAAACATCGTTTGACCCTTAAGTTATATCAGCTGTCTTTTGTATTGTATATCGTGGATCTTCATCAGTTAATGATTTCACATTTTTTTTTTCCGGCACGACAGACTGAGGTCAGCCGATTGACTTCTGACCATCTTTAAAACGCCGGACCCTTTACTAACAATTCTGAGCTTTTACGCATCCTTTCTTCAAACTGCAAATCAGCATGAATTTCTACCGACGGACACCCAAGCTGTGCCCGAACTGTACAGTAAAAACTCTCTTGCATAGAAATGGTAAAAAAGTTGATATTACTATCAATTATAATAAGCTTACTCTTGGCTCTGTTCTTTTTTCCAACACGCAGTAGTATGTCCCTGAAGCGGTACTTTTCATCACTTTGTGCCATAGCGAGTGCATACGTGGTAACAGCCAACAAATACGGGTTCTTTTCGTAAAGATCATCATTCAGACGTTCCAGATACTGAATAGCTTGCTTCTTTGTCTCTTCCAGTTTCTGTACATAAGAAATAGTTTTCATTCAGCGAAACACTTTTGGTGTTTAGTGAGAAAATATAGTATAGATAACCTTTCTATCATAAAGTCATGTCACGGTGGTCAGAGCACATATCTCTGTATTCTTCGAATTTCGTTTACCAATGATTTGAACACTACTCTTTCTAAGCCTTTGCCTTGCTCATGCATTAAAGAGTGTCTACAGACCGGCGGAATATATCCATCATAGCCCACTCAACTCTAACAACAGGGGATGTATGGTGTATATGATAACAGTTTTAATGAGAACACGCACGCAATGTCTATTCGAAATAGGTCATAAAACAAAATTTATTGTAATTAGATTAATAGATATATGTTCACTAGGTTTGAAGAACATATGAATACGTGTATTTTAGAAAAATACTTATACATTCAAAGGAATTTAACAAAAACTTCTATAACCACTTACTTCTGTATTTAAACCACATTCTAACAGGGAAATCAACACAAAGGCAGTTAGGGAAGGGTCGTTTTCTTGTATCTGGCCCTGAAAGTTTAATAATACAAACATGCATGTTGGATCAAGCGCACTAATACCACACAAGGGTTCAGAGGAACTCTCTCAAAGCCTGATTAAATGTTTTAATAGTGAAAACAGACTTCTTGCATCACACACAGAGATGTTAGTCCGTGTGTGTGTGTGTGGGGGGGGGGGGGGTTAACGATTGAAGTAAGGCAGCATAAATAAGCTGGTTGTTTGCGAAACAAACTTATTTTATTTATCTGCGTGCCTAAAGACAGGCAGGAAACATTAACTCTGCGGGGAATTCATAGTGGATATCAAATATCAAAACATAAAAGATAATGTTGAGTTTTAATTCCAAAACATAACTAGAGCGCTCTAGTCTGGTATGTGGACACTTGAAACTAACGTGAACGTAAATGAATCGTGCTCTGTGAAAAATGGACTTAATGGATCATCATGTTAAATCATTTCCTCCTGAAAAAATTGAGACCAACAATACTGAAATAATTCTGGTATTGTATGAGCTAGAATTTGGTAAATATAAGCTTTAACGTTAAAAAAAATAAATGAATAAATTACCCGTGAAACACGAGCAGTTTCTCTTTTTGACACTATCCTTTTAAAATGGAGAAGATGCAAAGAGAGAAAAGTATTTTGCAGGAGGTAATGATTTTAAACAATACCGCACAGACAATTCTAAACATAACAAGAGGTTCATTGGCCCTAAAGCGCTCATCTGAGTAAGATCATCTAGGATTGATAAGGCTGAAAAGATCCTGGTCATGATGATGTGATAGTGATCTACATTCTAACTGCTTTAGCCTTTGAGTTTCTAATCTGGCTCAAAATGTGGCCTCTAGAGTTGCACAAGGTTTTTCTAAGATTTGGCCCCGTTGACCAACTTTTTAACCTGACGTGACTTGATATCATTCTTTTTCGAGATTTCATCCAGACAAACATTCTGACCAAGTTTAATGAGTAGCAGGCTGAAAATGAAGCCTCTAGAGTGCACACAAGGTTTTTATAAGATTTGGCCCAGTGACCTACTTTTTGACCAGAGATGACCCAATTTTAAACTTGCCCGAGATTTTATCCAGACAAACATTCTGACTAAGTTTCATGAGTATCAAGATGAAAATATGGCCTCTAGGGAGCACACAATGTTATTCTGTAATTTGGCCCAGTGACCTACTTTTTGACTCTACATAACCCAATTTTCTATGTGCCCAAGATTTTATCAAATCAAACAATCTAACCAGGTTTCATCCATATCAGGCTGAAAATGTGGCCTCTAGAGTATACACAAGGTTTTTTAAGATTTGACCCGATGTCACCCAATTTCAAATTTGTCCGTAATTCCATCCAAACAATAATTTTGACCAAGTTTCATGAGTATCAGGCTGAAAATGTGGCCTCTAGAGTGTACATAAGCTTTTTCTAAGATTTGGCCCAGTGACCTATTTTTTGACCTCTAGAGTGCACACAATGTTTTTGTAAAATCTGGCCCTACTTTGTGACCCAATTGACCCGATTCCGAATTGTCCAAGATTTTATCCGGACAAAAATTCTGGCCAAGTGTCATTGATGATCTGGCTGAAAATGTGGCTTCCAGAATGCACACAAGGTAAATGTTGACGACCGCACGACGGACGACGCACGACGGACGCCGGACACAGCATAATCACAAAAGCTCACCTTGAGCACTTTGTGAGCTAATAAAGACTAGTGGATTTAACCTAGTAATTTTATATGGCACAAAATAGCAAAATTTTGAAAAAGTTTTTTTGCTCTTTTCTACCACAGCACGTTTAACAGCAAATCATATCGTGTGGGATTTGTCAGTGCGTGGTAGCTATCAATTAGAATTCCGAGATACTTAAGAACGAATAATTTCATTGTACTTACAATCATTTCACGATGAATGACTGGTAAAGGGTCATAGAAAGCACCGGTAGGATGAGTTTTTCCTTGGAGCCAATCGATTGTTGTCAAAACATGGTGCTCGAGATCAACTGCATCGTCTACCACCTTATGAGCTTGGCAAAATACTTTCGCAACAAATGCTGTCAACCTATTGAAATTTAATTTTTAAACCCGTGTTATGCTGCAACTGAAACAGAAAACCATTTCATAACAATTGACATGGGCCAGTTCTCTTAGTGTTATTTCTGCCTATCCTAGCACAGCATTTTAAAGGGCAAATCCGAAAATTTCTTGACTTAACTGCTTTTTTTTTCTTTCCTTTAATCATCTGCAAATGATGTCAGTAAAACATCTAAACCTCATTTTCGACAATTAGCACCCGTTAACATGCTATAAATCATGGTTGAATTGTCTTGATGTTTCACGATCCTAAAATGGTACATCGCTTACTTCCCCTGATTCGCTTACCTCCCGTCCTTGTGTCCTTGTGTGACGTCATAGGAGAGGATGTTGGTCTTTTGTTACATAGAGATGCTGTGGATCCAGCTCAGTTATCCAACTGTTTAATGAAAATTCAGTCGAAAAAAAAAAAAAGTAAATTTGTGCTGCCTACGGCTGCAACGTCGAATAGGAGATTTATGGAGTCAGTATATTCAAATTTCCTACCTTTAATCATGTATATAGAGGATCTTACATGAGTGTTTATGTATTATAAACAAGGTATTGCGTCATATATTTTTAGTCAACACGTTTGATAAAAATGATAATACAAAAACACGAATGTGAGATTCTATTTATCACATAAAACGAATGACTGGCAAAATATATCCTGCATCATCACCTTTAGCCTATACACCATTCACGGGCCCATGGTTACAGTTGTAGTTTCGTTTCAAATGTGTACCAGTAGATAGTTCTTTGATATTTACACCGAAAGTAGAATGAACCAGTTTCTAGAGGGGATAAGTTCACCTATTTCCGCAAGTTCGTTGATTTAAAAGACTTTCGCTGCATTTCTTTGTTTTTATTAAACATGAAAATCAAAAATTTCCGCGCGTATAAGCCTTAGCAACAATGACGTCATTTTTCCGCGAAACGGTGTAGTAACACAAATTCCTGCACGTGCTGTGGCTAGTTTCTCCGGCTTTACGCGCTCACGAGTAAAAACTGATCAGAACCGGGACCCAAAAAACGCTAATACACTAGTGTATTATCAAAAATAAGTCATGGGTTTAATATACACTGCCGGGGGAGGTTTTATGTGATAGATATATACGAGGGACACTTTTTAAGTTCGTAGAGTAGGGCGGTCTTTTTAAAACCGCTTGAAATATCAAAATTTTATTTATCTAAGACCTTCGAAATATGCCCCGTCTGCCTCCACACACATTTTACACCGATCTACCCATTTCCGGAACGCCGCCCGGTAGTCCTCTTTAGGTATATGTTGCAGACACTGGTAGACCGCACTGCTTATACCACAACGGGATTCAAAACGGTGCCCTGCCAGCATTTCCTTTAGTCTTGGGAACAACCAAAAGTCACAGGGGGACAGGTCAGGGCTATATGGGGGATGATCTAAGACATCGAGCCCAGATTCTTTCAGATATTCCTGTACCGTAGCGGATTTATGGGCCGGTGCGTTATCATGGAGTAATTTGATGCCGCGGACACCGGTGCGCGGTCTGCGTTTCTGATAGAAATCAACAAGTTGAGTAAGAACACTTTCTCTGTAAAACTTTCCAGTGACATAACTACCTTTCGGGACTGGAATTTGAAGGACTGGACCTTTCGAATCAAAGAATATCGCATACAACATGCGATTTGATGTTTTGCAACGGCGCGCAATGACAGGTCTGTCGCCCTCAGATGAAACCCAAACCTTATTTTTAGCCTTAGAATCGGATTGAAAATGATAGATCCAGGTTTCATCACCTGTAACTATCTCTTCCAAACGACGTGGGTCACATTTATCATATTTTTCTATAACTTGCGATGCAAGTCTAACCCGACTTTGTTTCTGCTCGTCAGTGAGCAAATGGGGCACCCAGCGCGCGCAGATCTTACGTAGCCCAAGTCGTTCACGTAAGATCTTCAAAACACTTGACGAATGAATGCCACTTAATTCTTCTATCTCTTGCACGGTATAACGTGCGTCTTCCTCAATTAACGTTTTCACAGTAGCAACGTTCTTTTCCGTCAAAACGGAAACCGGCCTACCCACCCGAGGGTCATTTTCAATTGACTCCCGACCATCATTAAAACGACGTACCCACTTGCAAACTGTAGCATATTTTAAAGCACCATTCCCATAAACTTTCTGCAAATCAGCATGAATTTCTGTTGGCGGAAACCCGAGCTGTGCTCGAATCTTACAATATACCCTCTGTTCAGAGATTTTTCCATCCATATTGAACGCTATATTTTACTATAGTATATAAAACCACGTGTTGAAAATACCCAGCGCAGCGCGCACGTGGACCTCGTGCGCCGCATACCGTGACACCGTTCGAGAGAGGAATGATTACGCAAGTTCTGTGTAAAAAATCGTGCAACTTCATAATCGCGTTAAAAAGTTATAGGCTTACTCTACGAACTTAAAAAGTGTCCCTCGTATATCAGGTGGACAGGTAGAGTTCCATTCAAACCGGTCATCCTTTCAAGGGCAGCAAGTAGTGATTGTATATATGTACGCGTTTTCTTTGAGTGCGCCTACAAGTTGATATGTTGAATTGTTTCTTTTTAGTAAATTGCAAAGCCTTTTTTTTTTTGTCTGATAAATCATTTAATTTTGAATATTAACTTTTTTGATTGAATAATGCATTTTGACAGCAATTTGAAGGTTTAAAGCATTTTCATTTCATGACAGACTTGTGTTTGAAAAGTGTCATTTGAAAAATGAGATGCACTTTCAACAATTCTCTAAATTATTACGAACATCTTTGAATGAAAACATTGTGTATCTATGCAGCAATTGGAGTGAACATTTATTGTTTATTACTGTATAATCATCTGCAAACAATGAACAAAAATGTCAGAAATTTCGTCTTTCACCTTTTTCTTTTATGAGAGAATATAAACCGCTTATGTAAATATTAAAGATCGTTGTAAAGGTAGAATCTCCTTGCTTCAAGCCGATATTAGAGGTTATAGATGACGATATTTTCTATTTTGACTTGGGCTTTAAATTTAGAGTACATTGACAGAAGCACAGTAAAACATTTGCCCTTCATGCCTTTATTGTTCAACTTTGTAAATACATGTACTTTATAGTTATCTAAAGCCTTTTTAAAATCAACATATAAGGCATAACATCTACCACCAGTCTTACAAAGGTATGTCTGTATCATACTTTGAGGACAAAACAACAATAACAACAACAACAACAACAACAAAAAACAAGAGGGCCATGATGGCCCTGTATCGCTCCACTGGCTTATAAATATAAACCATGAAGAGAAGTCTTCACTATATAAGCCCTTATAAAACTTTGACCCAAGGGCTACAGTCGGACTAAATGGGGAATATGTGTATTAGAAGAATAACATGCCAAATTTGGGAGTTCTTGGCCTTATGGCTAGTAACAAGACGGTTTCTGAACTTTTCACTCCATAAACCCATGTAAAACTTGTGACCCCTGGTGCAGGGCCAAACTTGATCCTAGGGCTGTAACTTGGGCCCTCTTTGTAGTTGTCCACTAGATAATGCTATAATTATGCAAAATTTGGTAGCCTAAGTCTTATGACTATGTACACCAAGATTTAAAAGTTTTCCCTATGTAAGCCTATGTAAATCTTGTGAACCCCCCCCCCCCACTGCATGAGGCCAAATTGACCCCAGGAGTATAATTTAGGCACTTTTGGTAGACCCCAACTAGATCAAGCTAAATGCAAAATTTGGTAGCTCTAGGCCTTATGGCTAGGTACAGGAAGATTTTTAAAGTTTTCTCTATATAAGCCTATATAAAACTTGTGACCCCTGGGGCAGAGCCAATTTTGACCCCAGGGCTATAATTTCAAGAAACATGATAGAGGTTTACTACATAAAACTACATGCCAAATTTGGTAGCCCTATGCCTTATGGTTTCAGACAAGAAGATTTTTAAAGTTTTCTCTATATAAGCCTATGTAAAACTTGTGACCCCTGGGGCGGAGCCAATTTTGACCCCAGGGCTATAATTTCAAGAAACATGATAGAGATCTACTACATAAAGCTACATGCCAAATTTGGTAGCCCTATGCCCTATGGTTTCAGACAAGAAGATTTTTAAAGATTTCCAATATTTTTCAGTTTTGTTGCCATGGCAACCAGAGTTTTTGAAGGAATCAAATTCTTTCAAAAGAAATTCTGAAGAGGACCATGGCAGGATCACTTCTGTGAAGTTTCATGAAAATTGGATGGGTAGTTTCAGAGAAGATATTTGAAATAAAAGTTAACGCACGGACGGACGGACGGACGGACGCACGCACGCACGGACGGACGGACGGACGCACGACGGACACCGGGCCATGACATAAGCCCGCTGGAGCTTAAAAAAAAAAAAAAAAACATTATCTACGTTAGAATATCCACTTCTAGAAACCGACTGCATTTTCAGTAATGATATTGAACTGGTTTGTCTATTTAAACGAGACGGTCAGTGATTATAATACAAACACTTTGTATGATACCTCTAATAAAGAAATACCGCTAGAATCATTAGAATCACTTTTGCAACCCGACTTATAAACAGGTACTAGGATACTTTCTAGCCATAAATGAGGGAGCATGCCCGAATCGAAGTTTTTATTAAAAAGTACAACTAGCCGATATGTAATGAATTGTTGATTTTTAAAATTTCGCTGGTATTCCATCGGTTCCATGAGCTTTACACGTTTTACATTCTTTGACCCAGTTCCGATGTATTCCGTAAACTACATTCATCGCCCCTGGGTTATTTCTCGTTCTCATGAATTATTCAATAAGGCATTTTGATTGGTCATCTCAGTTTTTCAGTGAGAAAATTTTTATCAACCATATGCCATTTTTTCTATTTTTACCTCGTCTACAACCAATCAAATCGCTTGTTTCAAATTAAGCTTGGCGATACTTGATTTGAGATAGGCAATCAATTCAAAACCTTCAACAGGATATGAAAATGGCATGTGGTTTATTGCAGCTTTTCTTAAAGTTACCAGAAGGATTTCAGATCATTACTCGCTAACGATAATGGCATTCTTTTTAAGACTGTTTTCTGGTTTCTTTTTTCGGCATATAGCTTTAAATTCATTTCTGTAAATCGTATGGGAGACAAAAATCAGACTGAACATTTGACAAACGATACTTTCGGAGCATATGGAACTTTTTTGTTTAACAATATCACATTGCCTATCCCATCAGTCTGGCTGTGTTTAATTTACAGAACAACTCGCATCCCTATTTACAGACATGTTTACGATTGAGGACTTATATAACTGAAGAGTCATTTACATTACCTTATCGACATCATCAGTTATAAATTGTCATAGACTTGCTTAAAATTATCATTAAACTTTGAAATGAAATCTTTTTTAAAAGTGATTTTCCTGTAGAACTTTTCAAAATTTAACAAATCATAAACACACTCACTCCACCACTATTTCGAAAACTGGCATTGGTTTTATTCGTTACACTGTCAAAAATGAACATAATCAGTTAAAAAAAAAATAATAAATTCACTTTTAATTCGAATCAATGTGTCTAACACGCCAACTATTTCAAACTGGGTTAAACAATTTTTCAGAGAAATATCATTAGACAATTTTTATAGACTGGCAATGTTAAGAAGGAAAAGGTCGTTTTTTCGTAGGTTTCATAGTCAAATGGACCTCGGTCGTCCAGCTAATCTATTCCGCAAGCTCTGGCCCCAAACTGTTGTCGCCCTATGGAATGCGATTCTCTGTGCGACTCACGCTCGCACGTGCTTGTTGGCCTATTCTTGACTTTTCCCCCACATTTCATACTTTGTACGAAAATATCACTCACTTCATCGTATCTGAATATTTCGTTTTCGATGATCAAATTTCACAGATGCAGATTGCCCCTTCTCTTTTATATTGTGTATGACTTGGATTTTTTGTTTGTAAAATTGTCACTTTTCTAATCACCGTGTCAAAGTATAAATTTTTTTTTGTATTGTTTTGTGGGACAGGGGCCTTATGTACGAAATAACTGCTTGAACTTAAACTTGGATCAGGATCTTCATGAACATCGCTTCCTCGCAATTAAAAAAGAAAAGCCAATACACACAAGGCATCAGGCTGTATAAAAATAAAGTGGACAACAATCTACAAAATTCTCCAATTTCAAAACAGCGTTTGGTTTTCAACAACCGTTTTAAATTGTGATGTACAACCTGTTTGGTCAAAGATAATGACTGTCAACTATTCATTAAGACTGAAAGCAGGAAGAGCAATTGTGAATTCTGTGTTACTACATTAAAGATAGTTGTGGGGATTCTAAAAGATAGTGATGTAATTTTGGTCCAGATGCGTGGAAGTGCAAGGAAGATGTGGAGAATCTTCAGCGGTAACGTTTTTTTGCACAATACAACAATGTTTCATTGATTAACCATTGAGTTGGGTATAATTAATTTCTATTTACAACCAGAAATGATATCACTGTTTAAAGGGATATCATAACATCTGTGGATGATAGCGGTCATTTAACAAATAAATCCCGTAAATCATTTGAATGGTACATGATAAAGATTTATTTCATTTTCAAACGCTCTCGTAAAGAATCATCGGCGCACATTTTTTCAGAGCGATTGTAGCAGATGCAAATGCTTAACTGTATTCTGTTCAATTTCAATGTTTCTTATTACTGTAACTCTGAATGCCATGCTGTGGTATTGATATTTCAAACTATATGTTTATGAAGCAGGATAAAAAATGGGGCCGTACTCACAAACCTTTCTATATTCAATTTTTTTTTCTTGCTGTTAAGATTAGCAGCTGGACCTCTTAATTGGAATAAGAGTAACATTAAGGAAGGTTTGTGATTATCGCCCTGGGATTAATAATAAAATCTTTACCATGTGCTGGATTGTCTATGAAGCCATGCACCGTAAGATCCGTCTTGCTTTCTGAATGTCAACTCTCTCTTAACACCTGAAAGAGTTTAGAGTTTATTTATTTCACATACATTAAGGCTTCCAGCCAATTATACACACATATTACATTTAACATTCAAATAAACTAAGTTGCGCTTCATCAAGTACATGCAATAACTTACCTTAACAGGTAACAAAAGTAGAAAAGAAAATGAATGGATCTAACAGTGGTTTCTTTTTTACATCCTAACGATCAAGACGAGACTGCACAAAATCTAAAGTCTGATCCCATCCTATACCATCCAGTTTGAATTGCACTTTATATCCAGCATACCATACTGTATGTATGGTAACATTAATCATACATGCATTAATAATTGCCATTTGAATAATATTTGGTTTTCATGATTCTAGATATATAAATAGCCAAATTTCTTAAATCAGAGTTTTCTTTTGTGTTTATAAGTCGGTAGAAATTTTCAATGGTAGCGTATCCTTCATACTAAGAATATAAAAATTCATTTCTGGTTTATTGAAATTAAAAGCATTGGAAAAGGCATGAAACTCGTCATCTATACAGTATATATTATCATGTGTTAAACAATAGTGACAGGATCGCTCGTTTAATGGTATTCCATGATGTCGTCCGAGTTCAATATTAAGTTTATAACTACTACATCTGAATCTAGCTAAATATCGCCGTAACGAATATAACATGTCACTTTTAATATACTGTAGTTTTCTGGTTCCAGCATCAATTTAAAATTACTGTACGTCGAGCATCTTATTTGGCTTACAATGTTTCCATACCAATTTTGTTGCGCACAATCTGTTCATTTTATTTTAAAATCGCTCAAAAACCCATATGGGTAGCCTACTTCCTGCGATAACCAAACCAAGCCAAAGCATATAAATACAGAAGATGCTTTACTGAAGATGCCAATGTACGTCTACCTAGATCATCTAAATCTATTAACATAGAATAACAGTTTTTTTCATATCTATGACGGGGCATATGTAATAATTTCAAACAATATTTGATACACCTATAGTATTAATCAACACAGAGGTGCAGTCGTCCACATTTTCCTAAAGCCATGCAATTATTTACAGATGAATTTATGCCCAGAAAATATACTTTTGTAATATCTAAAGCTAGTTCTGTACCCGATATTTCCGAACCAAATAGAAAAATGGGTTTCACCCTTGTATCGAATATTTTAAGACATTCAGTAAAACAAAACTTCCCAAAATGCTTTTCAAATGTTTTAATAGCGTAGACGAACTTTTTTGCTTGACATTACATTTTTAATTTTGTTTTTGACCAAGAAAGAGTAGGATTGTATAGTATTCCCATATATTTATATTCTAATGTAACGTTTACCTGGAATCCGTCAAAAGTCCACGATATATATAATTTCTAAGAGGCCCGCCGTTTCTGAATACAAATAATTGCGGTTTTATCTTTGTTGATTTCCAATGCCTGTTTGTTTACAAAACATTCATATTGAATTCCGTTGTAATTGTAGATTTATTACAGTGTCCGCTCAGTTTGCTACATCATCGGCAAAAGGTACGCAGATTATATCGTAAATCTGGTCATTAACAGAGATACCCCTGTGCCTCTTTTGCCTAAGCAAGGTACATAACTCGTTTATGTATAAGTTAAAGATTATTGTACTTGTTACGTCCCCTTGTCTTGTTCCAAAGTTACTATCATAAAGGGATTCTTGTACTTACCATTTATTCGGACATAATTTACCATATTAGATTACATAGAAACAAGAATACGCAAAACCTTATCATTTACTCCTATATTTTTCAAACAATTAAACAGATTAAGATGGATTAATGAATCAAAAGCATTTCTGAAGTCTACATAAAAACATAAAATCATGAAAGTACAGAGGTAATAGCGTTTGATTTGTAATCCAAATCTTCTAGATTCTATCCAGGCTGGCAATCAATTGAATTCTTTCTTATCTTTCTATATTGTGCTTTTTATTCACGATTTTTGCCCAGTATTTTTCTAAATTACACTTTCTTTCTGTATAAAATTCTACGATTAACTCGAGTATAAAATTCTACGATTAACTCGAGTACATGTACATCTATCGAATGTATTTGAAACCACATCTAGATTTTTTTCTGTATTTACTTTAAAGGGTGTTCGCCTCGTATAATCTAGTCGTATTAAAAGTCTAACCCTTTCTGCGTAATAGGTGAAAACATGGGCTTTTGAGAACAGTAAAGATTAGGATAAGATTGCACGTTCTGATCTTGGATTCTTACCATCAGCTTGGTTATCAGATCTACAATATAAACGTATTTGTAAGTTTTATTGTTTTCGTCAGTAACAGCTTTGCGCTAAGTATTGCCAAAAGACAATCACACGAAAAATCAGAGGCACAAGTGAGGCTCGCCCCCTGAACCTCCGGAGTACAGAGTCCATCGCTGTATCAAATGAGGCATGCAGAACCCATCTGATGGTAATGTAGATCCGGGAAGATATAACACTTTTTCGAATCCAAGGAAATACATGTATCCAAAGCTGAATGGGTGAATTCATAGTAAGAGAAACTCCTAAACATTTTTTCGATGGCAGAAGAATTTTAAACGGTATCAAAACTCGAACAGTTCTGTTTTGATGTTTCCTTTGGAGTTTGTCACAAGAAGAAATGGGCCTAGACATCCATAAGTACAAACAGGTTATTTTTCTATCTTTGCAACAAAAAATTCGAAGTAAAAGGAGGTTATCTGGTATGTAGACTGAATGTCCTGGAAGTAAATACTGGACCGTGCTAGTTTCTACATTAAAAATGTTCGCACCTCCTCTGATCCAGGCATTTCCGTCTCTTTCTCGTTGTTCATTCATTTGGTTTGTTTGCTTCCAATATGCCATTACATACACACTTGGTCCAAGGTATATCATGGTCTGCTCCCCGCATCCTGTCGGCTGTCGCAACATATGGTCTATACCAGAGATTGTGGTTCGTACCACATCATCCATAATGTTACCTTCAAAACCGATATCAAGGAGACAGTGTACCAATGTTAAAATACAAGATTAAAGTTTTTCAGCAGCACATAAATATTCTTATGATACTACTAGAATATATTCATTAAAAAGGTCAGATAATGATAAGTGTAATTTTGCAAGGCTATAGAAACTTTAGCATTAAATGTGTACAGCGTGTTTGTTACTTCATCACATTTAGAAATACATGTAAATCTAGAGCAGTTCCATCACCATCAAAAGGAACTAAAAGTCCCGCTACATTTTTTTTCAACAAAACAGCATACTTTACTTACCAAGTAGGAGTAAATTGGATCACAAAAAAATCTTTTTTTTTTTGCCTGATCGGGAAAAACAAGAGGACCTTGATGAGAAAGCTAAAGTTTCATAAACATAGCTCAAGGATTATTGAAGTCCTCATATTCTTTTGTTAATTTAGAAAATGTGACAGTGACCTTTATTCCCAGTACAAGATCAAAATGCGTGGATGATCCGCATATCAAGATATGTAATATGGCTTACATTCATTAATCTAATTCATAGATTCGTATGGGTTACTCATTTACACTCCATTCTACTTTTTCAGTAACAGTGATATTGGTCTCTACCTTCTGTAATAAAATGATGACATGGCTTCAAATACTAAAATACTGAACAGAAGCACTCTAGTCCTAATGAGTTTAGACAAGGACTTGCACTATTTAAAAAAAAAATCGTGCACAACTTATATGTTAAACATGTAATCCACGGGGAGAAAAGCCATCTTTGACTCCCAGACAAAAACTGGACCAACTTTGATAGAGGAACATAATGTAAAATAGGGATGTTAAGGTGTTTGTTGTGTATGAAATTCTTTGCAAAACATATGGTCACCTGGTCGGGACCATCTTTGACCCTCGAGGTACACTTTGAATAGACAGATTCTGAAAGAACTACATAAACAGTATCAACACTCTAGGCCTTTTGGTTTCAGACAAGAGGAAATATTTATGTTTTGCTTAATGAACTGACTCTACGTTTAACATCTGACCCTTTAGAGTGGGGCCGTTTTATAGCCCAATATACACAACTTGAGCGGTTTTGGCTTCTCTAAAACTAGTTCTAGGTCAACTTACGCTTATTATTGGTATAGCCTTTATAGTATCTCTAATACTTATTATCCTTACCAAATTTCAACGCTGTATGACTTATAGTTCTTGAGGAAAAATGATTCTTTTATTTCTTTTTTATTTTGAGCACATGGTGGTCAGATTTTTGAAACTTTTTTTTTAAAAATATTTATATCCCGAGATCCAAGTACATAGTATTTCGTTTCATTTTATTGTATACTTCTTTGGGAGAAGTCGTTCATGTAATTGCGAACGGAGGGGCAGGCAGATGTACGAATGACAGCAATTAACCGAAAAGCTCATGTGAGCACTTCGATAAAATTAGCTAAAAATAAAAAAAACGTGCGGACTCAAACTATGAACGAAAAAATTCCCCCAAAATAATAAGCATTCAAATAAATCATGGGTCTGGTTCGCTTGATGACGGAAAACAACCTGTTAGTCTGTACAAATCTTAGTGCTGGAACTTGCCTACTTGCTATTGGTTTCCCTTTTGACAACCTTAAGTTAGAAGTAAATATCTTAAAGAGAGAGAAATTAGAAAATTTGAAATTTTTTGTACGACGGCGCCGGAAACAACGCAGACGACGACAAGACTACAGTAATACTCAGAGAAGTTCTCTGGAGACAACCCCGGATACTCACTTACTGCATACCCATACGCTGAACCAGTGTCTGTGACTGCATTGTCTGGCAAGGTTAAATCAACCACAGCGGTTTGGATACCTGTTTAAAACCAGAGCAATAAAACGTTAGATACCAGCTCCTTACACTTAAAGCAGATTCTCTTGTTAGCAATAGCAATCTTCTCACCAACTGATTGCTTTGTTTGGTCCTGCATGCGACATCATTTTTAGGAACCGTTTGACAAGTAGTAGCCACGGTGGCAGTTTATCCAAATCTATCTCGCTTTCTTAGAAATGAATACAGCCATTGATCTATTACGACCGTAAAATTGAACAATTGTTCCAAGCATTTTTTAAGGTAAGAGTGACATGATCTATTGGTAGCAGAATGAAAAGCTTACCATTTTGAACACCTGTAGAAATGACACGCTTACTACTAGAACATGTTGTATCTTCTTCTTTGTGAATTGGGTCTAAGCAAACTGTAATTGACTCCCTTTCCTCTATTCCTTCGTTCTGGAATTGTAAGATCCAAAGACTAACACTGTGATAAACGACTAGCCAATAAGGGATTGTAATTTCGGCTTTAACGCAGTAAATATCGAAAGGGATTGGTTCAATCTGTAATAACTTATTTCACTATCGATGTACCAAAAATAGGTTGAAAATACATGTACAATGTACATGTAGTTTATGATACATTTCAATAACATGAACTACTCTACTTAACATGTATTTATAGTATGTAAACTTCTACAAGTGCATGTTTTATGTGATAAATCTCAATTGCACCAACAGAGCTTTAAAGTGTATACTTACAACAACGAGCAATTCCTTTTCTATGATGTCTACTTCAAATTGTGATCCAGATGTTAGCAGTGTCTTAACTCTGATTGGAAATTTCCCGGCTTTCAGCGGATGAATTGGTATTCTGACATTAAATGCGTCATTCCCTTTAACTTTGAAAGAAGCAATTAGCCTTGTTTTGCCATGTGGCACACCTGTACAGATTCCGTGTGTTCCCTCAACGTAAACATCTATCTGCATAAGAAATACACATAATAGATTCCCTTTTTATCTCATATATCGTGCTATTTACTTGACATAATTTGACGTTTTAGGTCATCGCAACCCTATGAATTCAGGGGGATCATTAAACCTTTACGATTTTAAGGAAGAAGGCTTTTGAAAATATCGAGGGAAAAGGAAAAAATATTTTCCCACAATTTTTTCTAACTTTCCAATGATAATTTCATTAATTTTGAGCAAGACTTAATTTGTCACCCAAATATTCTTGGGATCTGGGCTAGTCAAAATTTTGCAATTTGGTAAAGAGCTAATCAACCACTTAAATCTTGTTCTGTTTTCCATATTCTTACACAAACCAAATGATTGGCTGGGACAGACCACATCAGGCAATCACCTGGCTCGTAACGAAATTGGGAATTAGAATTAAATTTAGGATATCTGAGTGCTCGTTGTCAAATAAATTATTTAATGCCATAGCGAACAGTGTAGATCAGAACAAAATACATGAGGCATGTTGAATATAATCTCGGCTCTATACTGTACGATATATGACACATCCTGACAAAAGTTACATGTGATCAAGAGCATGAAAAGAAGAGTCTCTTTTCAGGTGTAATTTACCCAACTACACATATTCGACGCGGAACCCTCATCAGGACTCATAATCTTATTTCGAGCATGACATACACATAACAAATAATCTTAATTTGGCACTGAATACAAAACAGCTATACAATGAACAGTATAAATAAGCATGAGATGTGAACAAAGAAAAAAAGAGCAATCAAAACAATACAGAATGAGAGCCAACAGTACATGAAGTATTTCAGTAATGTTTTTACGAAGAACAGTTGAAATTGCAGTACTTTAATGTCTACTCTTTCCTTATAGGTTTTATTTATTCATAAACACTTTAGTGGTGAACTACAAACTTACATGCATATACATTTCGACAAACGAAATAATTGCGAATGATATCAAGTTAAAAGTAAAGCAATAGTAAACCTTTAAGCTGATGATTGCAACTACATGCCCTTACGAGGACGGTATAGGTCAAGATAAGATCTCACAGAAATGTAGTCTGATCATTGATCGACAATGTCCGATAAGTCGACCACTCCACGCCGCAAAGGATTTTCTTATCACTTCTTCTTATGCATTTTATATACTTGGCAGTTAAGGGTTAACTATTTGAAATTAATATAGCATATTTAGTCAAATCCAATTAGTTCAAACAATAGGAAATTTAAAAAAAAGGAAATGAAATATCACAAAACCTTTAAGTTGATAATTGCCCCTAGGTGAGCTTTTGCGAACGGTGGGGCGTCAAGATCAGGCCGCACAGAACATGTAGTCTGGTCACTGACCTACATCGTCCAATTCATGAAGTCCTCCTTAGTGCAAAATCTATTTATTCAGCAACTGAAGTAAACTACGTTCTTTGAAAGCGTTGTGAATGTATTTGGAAATCAAAGTGCTGAGAGTACTGAAAAACAGCGAGCTGGCGACTAATTATTTGGTTTCAAGCAATAATTGATTCAGGAAAGAGTGCCTTGAAACAATCCATCAGAACATTTCATACCCCAGAGGCCCCAAGGGAGACAACTTTCGAAAAAAATTTTGGAAAAAGAGAAAATGTTTTTTTCCATATTGTTCTTAACTGTATCAGAGATAAATCAGAATATCTGGGCAAAACTTTTCAATTGAAAGTGCTTTAAATATGTCTATTTTTTGTGGTAAAAGAATTCTGGGTTGATTTCAACTGAACAAAAGACCATGCTAAATAGTCTATCTGGCATGGAAAACGGGTATCTAGCCAGTAATTATGCAACAATACTTATTAAGGTAATGTAAATGTGTTGGGATGGTGTTGCATGCCTGATGCTCATTTAGAAAGAGAGAGAGACAGAAGTCAACATTTTTCAGTCACTAAAATTGTTAAACACAACATCTCTTGCACAAAAACCTAAGTGTAATCTGAAGTGACTTTTGAGAAAATTGTAGGCTTTGTCATTTACTCTTTGACTTACACTCAGACATGTGCAAAGAAGAAAGCAGTTTAGTTACAGCAATATATTTTTGACAGAAATGAACAACATTAGAAGTATTTGAGATTCAGAGGACACAATTAAACAAAACGTAAAATATTTCAATAATATGAGACACTTAGGGCTTGCCTTTGATTTTGTGGCATTTTAGTAAGGACACTAACCCTACAGTGCAAAGTGTGAATAATTTGCTTTCTACAATCTATAGCCAGAGGTTTCCTATTTACATTTTGGCAAAACTTATTTGGTGCCATCGCCCATTTCGAAGAATAATGGCAATGACAATTAGTGAAATCAATAGATTCTTATATTATTGCTTGATCCATTTTAAATGTTTTTCAATAAAGTTTCAGGGTTTTAGAATTAAATATTTGATAAAGATGTGGTATGACTTCCCAGAGTTGTTTGAGCAATTACTGAGAAATCATACCTTGTAAAGTAGCAGTTTATTTATAAGTTTTCCTAATGTATATACAAAAGTTCATTTACTTGTATTTTTAGTAAAAGTTGTCTTAGTGTTAGACTGATAATGAAGGAAATCGTGACATTAGAAAAAATTATCAACAGAAAACAAAAGCTGTGCCAAGCGGAGCAACATACGCGAGAAAGAAACCAACAGAAATCAGACAAGGGGTTTAAGAGCTATTGAGCAGGCATGATTAAATAATGAACATAAATTTCCCTTTTGACCCCTGCTGTGACCTTGACCCTGGACCTGAAACTCGTCCTAACATATTGTGTGTGTATATTTTCAAAATCAGACCATGTGTTTAAGACATATATAAAGCAGACATCAAACATCGAACAGACGGACAGAAAGATGAATGACCAGGGGCATAATAGGGGGTGTGATTAGTTAAAATTTAAATGGGAGTGGAGGAAATAGCCTCAACTCTTACATACATGACCTACGGTAAAATTTCTACGCAGATTCTCATGAGCTTCAAAGGGATCTTTTTTAAAAGACTGAAACTCATATTCATGGGCATAACACAGTTACTTTCCTTTAGGCATACAAGAAGTTTCAGAATGATTTCCATTGCAATTTTTGGTTCGTCGCAGCTTCAAAGATGAGGAAAGAATCAGCATATACGTAAACTAGGTGTTTTTTACCGCGCGAATTGATTTTTTTGCAGTTTTTACTGCATCACATTTCAATCACATGACACTCACAGTCCACTCATTTGTGTCTTTCCTGGGAATGTTTGCCCTTCTGAATTTTTTATAGGCAACTTGCAAGCAAAATTTATAAAGAAGATGATATAATTCACCAACAACATAGCAGTATCAGATGCATGCCACAAACAAAGTCACACATGTAAAAATAATACAGAACTGATATGAAATAATACCTAAAACTATACTCAGTCAAAAAAGAAAGTACCGACTTTTTACACCTTAATATTTCATTTAATATTGTTTTATCACAAATATAAATAATAAGCATTGTACAGGTAATCGTTGGAGCACCTTTTGACCTAAGTTTGGTCAGTAGTAAACCATGCCGTTCGGCGAGAGACTCGATTTAATGAATTTGCGAGTGCGCCTCGTGCGGCACGGGTCGATATCCAGTGGAAGAATCTGACCGGTAATAAGTCACAATTGAATAAAATCACGTAAAAACAAGTCGAAAAAAATGCCAAGATTAAATAATGATCAACGAAACCAAGCTATTGGGATGCTGAATGTAGGTACGTCAGTAACTGCAGTATCCCGCTCTTTGGTTGTACTCGTAAGGCGATAGAGCGTTTACGGAGACAATTCCGGGCTACGGGAAACGTCCGCGACCGTCCCCGGAGTGGTCGGCCACGTGTGACGACTGCTGCCGATGATCGGTACATCATCATTCAACATCTCCGCAACCGACGCCTTACTGCAACAGCAACTGGGAGACAGCAGGTTGTTCACCCACAGATTGTCAGGAATCGGTTGCGACAGAATGTCCAACCGATTCGCGCGTATCAGCCGTATTTCGTCCAAATTCTCACACACCGTCATTTGGACTGGCGGCGTAATGACTGGAAATTAGTGTTATTTTCAGACGAATCTCGGTTTAACATCAGTCATGACGACGGTCGTGAAAGAGTTTACCGCCGTCGGGGAGAGCGTTTTGCCGACGCGTGCGTCATTGAGAGGGACCGTTTTTGGGGGGGGGGGGTCGGTATTAGTCTGGGGTGGAATTATGGGTGGAAACAATACTCGCCTTGTAGTGATTAACAGGAATATCAATGCTCAGAATTACATCAATGATGTTCTAACAGTAGAGGTTATCCCTTTCCTTCAGCGCCATGGTCCGAATGCCACTCTTATGCACGATAACGCCCGCCCCCATACGGCTGCAGCAACTCGGCGGTTTTTGGCGGCTCATAACATCAACGTCTTAGACTGGCCTGCGAATAGTCCCGATTTAAATCCAATAGAACACGTGTGGGACGAGCTATGACGTCGTGTTCGAACAAATCACGCATTCAACATGGTAAATGACTTAACAGCAGCGTTACAAGTTGAATGGAATAATTTGCCTGCGCCTTTTATACAGCGTTACGTAAACAGTATGCACCGCCGAATCACGACGTGAATTGGACAAAATGATGGACACATGAGATACTGACTCCGAATTCAAAATTTAAAACCCATTTTGGGTGCTTAAACCCCATTCAAAATGGAATTAAACCTTCCTTGGTGAACCCAGTGTTATCGAAGAAAGTGTTATTTTTTAAAATAAACCCCTATGTCATTTCGCTCAATATTTTTCAATGAAAGAAATATCGCATCGACTACACATTTTCGCAGAATGTCAGAAAGGAATAATTATTGTTCTTTAATACAGATCAAAAAAATAGTCACAATATATGCTAGTTCCTAGTATATAGATAGAAATATACGATGAGTACTTCTTTTTTGGCTGAGTATATAACTAGAAATTCTATCATAAAAACTATCGAAACTAGATCAATGTACAATCTATGGTTACTATAATTCTAACATCCATGAAATATGATTGACGTGTTTATACGGAATTGACCTCTGTATCAAAAAGCAATGTTGCATTGCACCATTGCACATAACAGACATATTACATAAAAAATCAACACGTTTCAAGTTGCATTCTTACATTTTTGTTGGTCTTGTTAAAAGATGATACACTCGTACATGAACAAGGTTTTCTTTCCTGGCTTTGCACAAGTCTGATTATATAGTGTTTAAACGGCATTGTCAAAATTATTTCAGTTATATTACAACGGCCAGTGCACCTGTCTATGCTTTCCTTGGGTTTCTATCACCAGTATTTTGCATTATATTCTTCCAAAGCTACCGGCTGCTCTTCCGCAACAATCATCGAAACTATGAGCAACTGGCATTACACTGAACAATTAGAAATTTGAATAAATTGCCTTATGCTGCTCTAAGGAAAGGGCTGCAATTTATTACTGTAATTATTTAAAGAAACAAGATTGCTTATATTTCAACTATTGATGAACGTGAATAATCACTTTGAAGAAGAGATAGTTTTTCAAATCGCAGGCAATGAATTTACCAGGAAACCCAACAAAGGTATATGAAATTATGCACCATACCAAGAATGAATGTTAAAGGTTGAAGGTATTGAGAGAAGCAGGTAATTTTTCACATGTCTCAGGCATAGATGTTCATCAACATAAATTTACTAACGTATGGTTCAAACATAAAACCACAACGAGGCCTTTAGGTATCCGACGGATAGATTAATTACATAAAAAGCATAATGATACCTTTAAACTATTTTCCCTAATTCTCAGTCATGGATTCTCACCAACATAAATTTACCGCTGTACGGATTATTTACCCAAAGGCAACAAAGAGAGTTGTTTCTGCGTTGTGGATATATATATATGCTCTGCATATAAGTTTTATTACAAAACATTGAAATTATAAAATTCTATTTTTTTTTTTTTTTTTCTTTTTTTTTTTTTTTTCGTATTTTCCTTACTCTAATGCAGAGATTACTTTAAAAAAAAAAGTACCTTAGTCACGTAAGTCTTTCGTACAAATATTAAAGGGAGGTAACACAGTTACTCAAGACCACTGATCAACATCGAGTCGCTCATTTTACTTTGCCAAACGATGAATCATTAGACTTGTGCAAATTCAAAGCATTTTGGAAATTTTCTGCTGAAAGAATTTGCCTGTTATATGGTTGAAAACATTGTTGGGAATGGGGAAAATACTGGTCACCTGCATTTTCTCCAACAGAAACTGGAGAGCGTTTTTTTTTTTTTTTTTTTTCTCAGGGTCAACCAAATATATCCTGGGGTCTGATCGCTATCCCTGCATTCCGCTGTTTACCATCGTTTGCTTTTGTTTCTGCAATGTTTAAAAGCCTTCTTTTCGGACGTCGTTTAATCGATAGATTTATTTGTTACTTGGTTAAGAGGTGGTCCATGAACACCCCGTACACTTATTTTGATTCTGATTACATTGCATTCATTGCAATGACATATGTCGTATTATTGTAAGTACTTTTCATTCGTTATGAAAAGGATTCGCCAATTTTTGAATTAGCATCTTTATCGTCGCCCCCCCCCCCCCCCATCTGAAGGCTGTTAGTCTTTTTACTGGGGAATAGGGCAATATACAGGACGAAACCCTTCCTATGTTACGCCTGGTTCTTTTACTTAACGTGCTCGGTGTTAAGCACCGTCACATGAGTCCTCAGCTTAACGTCAGTAGATGAGAAAACTCCCTATCTGGCCCACCCCCCATATCCGTGGTCGATCTGGGCCACCCCCATATCCGCGGCCAAAAAATATCAAATTATCCATATCTGTGGTCAAAATATCAAATTAACCATATCTGTGATCCAAATATCACATCAACCACAGGCATGCTCAAAATAATTTTATAACCACAAGTATGCTTATAAAATCCATTTAACCAGTGTATTGTTAACACACATTTAAGTTATTACGCGTTTAGTAAAAACTCATAAGGGCATCAGAGCATAAGGGTAAAACCTCTTTTATAATTATTTTAAAGTAATTTCAATTTTCTTTCATCCATTAAATTTTTTTCGATTACGAGCAAACCAATGAACCAGATGCACCAGTGAACCTACCTAAGGAGCAGTGAACCAGACATAACGTTATATCAATGCGTCACTAAAAAATTGATTTTAAAGTTAAGTAATTTACAAATAATATAAAAAAATGAGTGTTCTATATGATTTCACTCCTGATATTATGCGTAAATTAATAGCAAATTTACAAGACAAAATATTATACAAGAAACATTATGAAGAATATAATCAACTAATGTTTTTTGAACAAACTGATAATATTGATAAAGAAAATGATTATCGTTATTTGTTAGGAAAACTAAAACCTGCTATTTATTATGAATATAGCTAACATAGACTAGAAGAAACTAATTATGACACAACTATTTTCGTGGCTTGGCCGCAAGATCCATATGTTGAATTTGCTAATGCTAATGGAAGACGTTTACCTATTTTTACTGGTATAAGAATTCCATTTGACAGAAGTGATAAATTTCTTAGTGTTTATGATAATGCTTTACTTGATTTGCTTAAAAATCCTAATAGGGTAAAACAACCTAATAATTATCATATATATCCAATGTTGACATTTAAAAATATTCATCCTGCAGAATTTTTTTCTTTTACTTCCTTTGTAGAATGGAATTTTGATTATTGGTATAATCTATATCAATATACTAGAAGACAAGATTATAGATATATGGATGGCGCAGGTTATCGTATTTTAGATTTTTATAATCAAATTAATCAAGAAGAAAATACTGGTAATGCATTAAACCTAGAAAACCTAGTCAACATACTAAAGAATGATAATATTAATGGAATTGAAACGTTTCAGGTAGAGGATTGCGTAATTTGTTTAACACCAAACCCAAATTTGCTTTTCTGTAATTGTGGACATATACCAATATGTAATACTTTATATGACAAAAACCCATTACACAAATGTCCAATATGTAAAACAAAATGTGATTTAAAACGTAAAATATAACTTTTTTACAAAGTTATATTTTAATTTTTTTTATTTAATTCCTCAATCCTATGATGTCCCCAAGCGAAGGTGTGTATCTCATCTTCCAATATATGCCTTTTATCATCATCAGAACCCAACGCTTTTTTGTTTATCTCCTCCGTATATATTTCAAGTCCTCGACTTCTCAATACATACATATTTCTATACTGGTCTTTTCTTGTAAGCAAACATTCTTTATAATTCTCAAAATTTATTTCACTGTTAACCACTGACTTTTTTATCCCCTTGCATCTTTTTAGTTCATTTCCATCTATAGTTTTATAAGCGTACATTTTTGCTCCTAAACCAACAAACTCTGTCATAATCTTACCACCCAATTCATCTTTAAACTTTCCAACTACTCTTTCATTACAATCATTTTTAGAAAATGATCATCAGGATATTTACTTGTATCAAACGTTGTAGTTATATCAGGGGCAATATCCTTATACAAATCATCAGTTTCTATCTCAAGAATAAAACTATCTGTATCAGTATAACATAATCTAACCTTTTCACCATACTTTGTTTTAAAGTAATTATAATAAGTTTTATGCTTATGTGTTTTACTAATATCTAATATGCTCATACCTAAGTAAACAGGTTTGTTATATTTTATATTAGTTTTCCTCATATGAACGGCAGTTAAGTTTTCATCAAATATTGTAGTATGGTGGTAATTTGGTTTTGCAACAAGTTTTTTATACCGGTAACTAACTTCATTATTAACCAATTGTATATCTACTCTATTCCGTAAACTTTCCATGGTTTTACCAAAAACAGAATTCATCATTAGCTTAAAAAACTCTTCTTCAAAACTATTGTTTTTAGCATTTTTTCTTAGTTCAACGTTTAAATCGATGTAAGTTTTAATATGAAGACTTTCCATAAACTTAATTCCACGATGTATCTTTGTAATTTTTAAACCTAAATCTAAATATGTTTTTAAAACCTCATAATGTAGAACATAATTTTTCTTATCACCCAAATTAGGAATAAGTTTTTCTACCTTTTCTATTTTTAAACGTCCAGGTGCTAAAGGAAAGTCATTATGCAAATCATGTAACTCTTTAGGATATTCTAAATCAACCTCTAAAAAACAGGGAATGTTTTTCCAATCTTCTAATTCTTTTTCATTCATCCATTCAAAGTTATGAGTAGGAAGAAGTTGACTCATTGCCCAAGGATAAAGACTGTTTGCATCTACATATATTATATATATTGAAGGTTTATTTGCATCATAATCTTCACCCATATATTTATTATTTGCCGCAGAATATCTTTTACTACACATGGAAATACCACCTCTAATACCTCTTTCAATCATTAAAAGCACATCAGGATTTGATAAAAGTTCTAGTTCCACTCCTGTTTTCTTAAACATAACATCAAAGGCTAAACTCGGAACAGTATAATACCAGTAAGGATCTAATTCATAATATTTAAGGCAAATATCCCTAAAGTTTTCAAAAACATCAGCTAAAAGCAATACATCTATTTTATTGTAAAGTTCTAAATAATCTTTAAACGTTTTCATACCAAACGTTTCCCAAACATTTTTTGCGTGGCCATAGTCCTCATTACTAATATGTTTTTTGTTTAAACTAGAGTAAAATGCTTCTTTAGGTGGTAACTGAGTTTCGTTAAGTTTTTCAAAAAACTCCTTTTCTTCTAACTAATGGTAAATGTTCTTTCGTAAAAAGTTTTGATAAAATTTTAATCTGCTCTTCATTTAAATTAATTGAAAGTTCATCCAAACTCGAAGACATAAACTTATAACTATCACGAAACCTACTTTTATGGCATATATTTTTCCCCACCCAAATGTTTTTACTGAAACTAATATATTTTTCCTCATTATTTTGAATACAATCAATGTATCCATCAGTTTTACCAAGACATTTAATAAAAAGATGAGCATCATAACCACATAAATTGTGAAAATACACAGGTGTAAAGTTGGGGATTTTTGCCTTTAGGTTGCATTTAGTATGTGCGGCACCTCTATATTTACCTGTAAAATGACAATGATCTTTTACTTTATAGTTTTTATGATCAAATTCCTCACCACAAATCCAACATTGTGTTTCTCTTTTATGTTGCGCTTCTTCCTGTTCTGTTATTTTAATTGGTATTGGGTTTTGATAATATTTTTGATGAATTTTTTGTATATCCTTTGTTAACATATCTAAAAAAAGTTCCTCAGCATTTTTTCCATTATATTTTCTTTCTATAGGGGCATTGACATTATCATCAAAAAATTTTATAATGTAGTAAAAACTACAAGGCATGTGCTTTTGCCGTTGTATAGTGTAACTATTTTCTTGGCTTGGTTGACACGTTTTTATAGGTTCTAATACACTTTCAAAATCGGCGTATACTGCAACAGGGAATTTGAGTTTTGTATCATGATTTATAAACTGTATTGTACTACCTTTTTTCAGCATTTTTAAAGTAACAGGTTCATGCTTAGCACAATATCGCATATGCTTTTCTAAGAGTTTCTTACTACCAAAATGAGTCAAACAAAGCATACAATATTCAACACCACCACGGTCAATTACTTGTTCTCTCATTAACCCATTAAAATTTTTTTTATGAGAGCATAGTGCGTTTTGTTTCCATTATCAATAAAAAGCAGGTTTACATGTTTACTTTTTAAATTTCTGGTAGCTCTAACACGATTAATTTTTTTATTTTTTGTATACTCAAAAACATTACCACTAATTTCTGGATTTTGTTTTTCAAACTTATCTATAGCATTGATTGTAACAGGATATTCTATTTTATTCATATTTAAACTATTTCCTTTGATTTTAAAACCTCATCAACTCTATTTGCATGTTTGTCTTTGGGGTTTAGTGCTCTTAAAATACACCATAAAAAGCATTTATTATCCTCAGTTTTCATACTGATAATTGCTTTTTTGTTTTTAATCCAATCTGGTAAAGGTATGTAACCTGAAGCTTTTAAAGGGTCATAGGCAACTGTGTGCACCTCTAATTTTATTATACTATGAAACATCCAACCACTACCCAACATTTGAAAATTAGTTATATTTTCTAAAATTCTCCCCATCATAATATTATATAATTCATATACATCGGTTCCTGTTAAATTAATCTCATTTATCTCAGAAGAAAAATTAGTCGGTAACGGTGTATCAACCTCATCAAATCTATACATATTACATTTAAGAACCATTTTTACTTTTATTCCACGATTATCGTTTAAGATATTTGTTATAGATGAGCGTGTTAGCTCTAAAAACTCTTCAGGGGATGAAACGGGTAACCCATTTATTATATATTGTTTAGCCCACCCTTTAATAGCTGATCGTTCATGATTAATAACTATTTGTTTTATATTACTATATATATCCTTTATTTTCTTTTTAAGAGCTTTTAGTTCGGGTGAAATACTTCTAGGTATTTCTTTAACTTTTTCTAAACTTTTTAATAACTCCTCAATTGCGGCTGTAGGAGAAGGGGAAGGTGGAGGAGGAGGAGGTAATGGGACAAAGGGTGTAGGGGCTACTATTGGAGCTATTATATTTCCAATATATCTATCTAATATTGGAGGTTCCCGATTACTTAAAAGTTCAATCAATTGGGCTCGTCTAAGCGTAGAGTATCCTCTGATATTTCTACGCTTAGCTAAATTTTTTAAATCTTTTACTGTGAGTCTTCTAAAATCGTTATCAATTTTATATATAATAGAAAAAAACTTAAGCTATATCAAAAATTTCATTATGACTATGACATAATGAAATTACTGAATATTAATCCTATATTTATTTTTCCAAACTTTACCTTTCCAGTTCACAATCGTTTGAGGACAATGATCTATAAATTTACCCGCCTTGTGAATTGATGGAAAGGTTTTTATTTCCCAAGTTTCAACATCCTCTAAACTAACTTTTCTAGGATTATGCATAATAGTTTTTAATCTATCAAATTTAGGATCTTTGCTCCTTACTAATATAGGTGTTTCACATTGTTTAAATGGCTCCTCAGGGAACAAACCATGTTCTTTCACCAACTCAACTAACTTCTTCTTATCCCAGTAAGAGTAAAATTTTATATTATTATCTCTAAGTATTTTTTTAAAATCTGATATCTTTATCATTTTTTTATAGAAAGAAAAATCTTACTACACTACACTCATTTTATTTCCATCAGACTGGAAGTATATTAACCTATCACTAATAATAACACCATATGCTTCTGTATCTGCAGGCACATTTGCGTTAAAATTCACCTTAATTTGAATATCAGTAACAGAATATTTTAACCTTTCACTCTGCTTAGAAACATCAAACAAAAACAGAGGATAAAGGGTTTTATAATCTGAGGGGGAAATGTTAGGGTTTGATACCAACTCATCCATGTTATAAAACTTAGATCTGAACAAAGCGGCATCGCCATATGCTCTACTAAATTGATGAGCGGGGAAAGACAAATTATAGTCAACCGTGAGATATCTAGTGGAATTTAACATAACATAAATATTTTTAATGTTTACGTTGTCAAATATGGATGGATTTTGCACTTGGTCACCCTTTTTATTAGTCTGAAAGCCGACAATGATAAAACGTGGCAACTCAGGAGATGATTTAACGGAAAGTCTCCAAGTAAATGTTGTTGATTGAGGAACCGCAATAGAGTCGCATTGTAGCATTCTATATCCAACTGGAAATTTTTCTTTTTTCTCGATAAATTTATAAAGTTCCATCTTCTCCTTATCCGCGGGCATAACGTGGGGCATAAACCGCGATATTTTAATTAAATTAACTGGGCCGTCAACAACAACAGGATTACCTCCACCATCTACAGCATTGCTTTTAAAAATTGCATCATTATCATTATTTCTTGTCAAGGTAAGAGTTTGTTTCATTCCATAAAGAACTTTATTATAATCTTCACAAAAACCAAATATATGTTTTAACGGAACTCTAAAACTGAACGTACCACGCGGTAACGCATTTCGTATAATATACTGTCTTCTTACTTCAAAACCACTATTGTTATTGTCTGCAGGAAGTGCAGTATCCTTATACCATAATTGATTTAACCCTGTGATTTAGAAAAATCATCCGGATATTTTAACAACCCGAGCATTGTGGTAGCCTGACCAACATGTGTTATGGATTCAATCTCCTGACCGGAAAGTTGATACCTAATATTTTTAAACAGATGCATCAAACCATTATTTGTTAGCGAAATGTTGGCGGCAACATCATAAACCGCTCCATTATCATTTCTTACTAATTCACCTATAATAAGTAAATAAGACTCAGAGGGATGTGTAAAAAGATCTTGAGTTTCGATGTTAATCCTGATATCTCCTCCAGAGTTGTTTAGATTGGTACCCGTGATAGGCTCGTACTCAAAGTGCTTATACTCATCAATACTATCGTCTTTTAAAATTGGTTCTTTAATGTTTAAAATGTCCATTTTTACAATTATACATATTATTACAATTATACATATTATTACAATTATAATTTTAAATCAAATTATAATTGTATTTAAATCTCTAACCAGAGTTGGGGAGAAGATCTTTCTTCATTATTAACAAACACACCTTTAAGTTTAATTCTTTTTAGTTGATCTATTGGATAAAAACTTTTCTTTTTGGGGTAAATCCTGTTTCCATACACAATTGTTATTTGAGATAACCCATTAGTTTCTAAATGATTATTTAACTCTTCCTCAATCTTTTTTATTATCTCTACTTTTTCAGGAGACAACTTTACAATAGCTCTTTGGTAGTTATATTCTGTGTCATTAATTTCAAGGATCTCACAATCCTCATCCAGTTTAAAAGATGCTCCAAATATGTTAATGGAAGATGTATCATGTTTACCATGATATACACGATCAAATTTTAATTTCAACATTTTTTTAATAATAGACATTAATTACTTAACTTAAATTTTTTTTTTTCATAATCCTTTAATGCCAGACCCACTATTTAATTTTTTAACTAAGTCTTGAATAGCAATGGCACTACCATCTATTAAGGTGTTAATGTTTTGCGCTGTAGGTGTAGCAGTATGTTTTTGTAAAAATTTTTGTGATTTTTGTGTCAAAGCTTTTTCAACTAACCTCTTTCCTGCGTCTACAGCAGCACTCTTTCCAGCCTCTAAAGCTTTTTTCGCCCCTTCCTTAGCAACACTCTTTCCCACATCAAAGGCAGAAGACGCAATTTGTTTAGCTGCGCTACTAGTAAAAAGTTTTGTAAAAAAGTTTGCAATACTGTCAAAGATTCCAGCGCCTCTGTATGAATACTTTCTTTTAAATCCACGCTTTCTTGTCGTTATCATTTTTAATAGTATAGACATTAAATTTTTATAACTGCTTGAATCTAATACACCTTGCTTTTTTAATTCGTCACATATGCTAACAAGCTCATTTCTTACACCTGTGTTGCCTGCTGCTTTACTTGCCATCAACAAGTCTAGTCTTTCTATTAATGCGTTAGGGTCACACGGGATAAAATTCCTTCTCCTTCATATTTTTTCCCCTATTCCTCCAAATAGGCCTAAGTATTTTATTCCACCTTTCCCCTTTAGAACCTTTGGGATATTTGCTATCCGGATCGTTATTACGATAAAGAGCGTTGGTTTTTAACATTAATCTACTGTAATTTGCAAGATCCTCATCTGTATAAATGTTTTTATCCGGTTCTTTAGCAACAATTAACTCCCATAGACCATGTGTTCCTTCATATGTTTTACCAGCAACCAATATATCATTATCATTAATTATGGCTAATTTGTTACCAATATAAAACATGCCGTTTTTGTCATATAGCCCATACGTTGTATCAGCTTCAGACTTAGTAGCAAACTTTCTTAGGTACTGCTCTGCAAGTGGTCCAGTAAATATTGGTTCTTTATCTTCTTTTTCCTTTCTTTCCAAAAAATGTATAACATCCCCATAATCCTTAATAATCTTTTTAGTTGGGTCTTCTGGTTTTTCGTAAGCTGTGATAGAAGGAAAGGCTGGAAACTTAATGGCTTGCGGTGAGTTTTCGATACCCTCTTTAATAGGTTTAAGTTCTTCTGTAATCTCCTTTGTTGTAGCTTTTTGTGTTTCCGTAAGGGTCTAAAGAACTTTGAAAGACCAGTTTGCAATTCTTGCTCACCTGTTTTCTCTGCTAGTTGACTATCTCGAATATTCTTTTTTGTTTCAAGATATTCTTTTACAATTAAGTCCCTTTTTGTAGGATCAGTGATTTTTAAAAATGACATTTTTTATTACGAACATTTTTTTTTTTTAATCTCATTTTCAACATAGTTTTTAGCATAGTTTTCAACATAATTTTCATTGGTTATTGCTAATCTTGCATGAAAAACTACAACTCAACTTGGGACATTTAATGAGTCTCACTTCTTTCACTGTTCTTTTCCACCAACCTCCGAAAGGACTCACGCGCTTCTTGCTTCCCTTTCTCAATCAATGATTCTTCATTTTCAGCCATTATCTTCTTTTTAGTTTTAGTTCTTATCTCATTCTTCATAGTTTTATATTTCTCCAATTCTTCCATAATTAACTTAAACTCATCATCAGATATATGATTATCAATTAAGGCTTTTGATATATGTGTGCATATTGTGTTAAGTTTACTATCAGCAATCAGTTTTATTTTCTGATGTTTCTCACCTTTACTTCTTGAGGATCTTACGGCATATTTACCAATAACACTCATTAAACCAGTAACAAGGGCTGACGCTTCTAATGCTATTACAGCTGCTTGCAACTACGGTTGACAACAAACCAATTCCTCCAGCACCACTTGCGATTGTTATGGTAATTAAAACTGTATCAATATTATCCACTATATTAGCAGTTCTAAAATATTTTTTTGCAAGAGCATCTCTCTTTTGAATTTCACTTTCAAGAAACTTTTGTACCTCAGATATCTTTTGTAAACGGTATGAATGACCATTGTCATTTAGGGGCATCAATTTAATATCTGGGGCTGAAGGTGGTAATTTTGGGTAAATATTTTCTTTCATCTCCATTTTTATTAGAATAATATATTTTTTTAATTGTGTAATAAACGAGACACAAAAACTCGTTTTCCTCAATTGTTACGGTATCCTTTGAATTGTTTGTAATAGTAATTATAATATCCACGGTATCCTCAAGGATAACCTCATTTTGTAAACTACACCGCTTAAATTTTAAAGAGTATGCTAACGCGGTTAAAACAACTCCTGTAGTCATCATAAACCCAAAACCTAATAGTATTTGTTTTGTTTCATTAGGCTTTAGTATAATCTTTTCTTGACTGAAAATTTCCCAAGTTACCGTATTTACTTTTCGAGGCGGATGTTTTACACCTTGCAACGGACGCCAATAAATTGTTTTTGGTTGAGTAATCTTAGGTTTTACACCAAATTTGTAAACACTCATTTATTTTTATTATAAATAATGTTTAAATATTATTATTATTTATAACACATTACAATATAGCCCCTAAAATAGGTATATTAGCAAATGGACTATTAGGTCCTAGAAGAAGCCCTTTTCCATCGTAAAACTTTCCTCCTTGTTTTAAATACAAACCATCGCCAACAGATTCTAAACCTTTACCTTCAGCAGGTCCTAAACAAAGCCCTTTTCCATCAGTTTCTAACTGGCAAACACATCCCCTTTTTTTAAGGTAAAGACCTGACCCCATTGCTTTTTGTACTCCTGATGAGGCTAAACCAGATAAAGCACCAACACCTAATGCTGGTAAAACAGTTTTTGCTAAGACAGGTAATGCTGCTGAGGCTAATCCAGCCAACATTCCAAGAAAACCTCCCTCTATTTTCATATTATGTTTAAGTTGTTCTGCACTCATTCTAATCGTTATACCTTTACCATAGGCTTCAGCCATTTTCTTCGCTTGTGAATTGGTAATTTACCTTGTAAATCTTTATGGCCTAAACGAATACTTACTGAACAAGCATTTTTAACAGCATATTGAAGCTTTTTCTTTTGCCCTTTTGATATATTTACTTTAACAGTAGTGTAACTTGTCATTATATATATATATATATATATATATGTATGTATGTATGTATATATATATATATATATATATATATATATATATATATATATATTTTTTTTTTTTTTTTTTTTAATCTCGCTTCTCTAATATGAAATCTGATTGTTAAATTCTCACCTCTAAGATTTAGTAATGTTCCATCTTGGTCTGTAATTGTTACCTCTAGGTTATGTATTTCATCTAATGTTATTGGTAAGTATACCAAATTAACTGGCGACTCAATTATTTTATAGCCGGGGGAAACATTTGGGAAAAAAGAGTAAATAGTATTTTTTGTTGAACCATTAACATAACTTCCTGAAATAATATCTATGTTAAGGAGCAGCCTGTTTATACTAAGAATATTTACTACATTCTGTGATTCACGAAATCCTTGTGTATATTTAGCGCGGGTAAATCCTAATACTTTGGAAATGGTGTTTGGTTGATTAAAATCTACTTGATAACCGTTTTCAAGGGTAAGAACAGACTTTAGGGTATTGGTGTTTGCAGAAATGTTGATATAATACTCTTCATTAACTACGTCATAATGGCCTTTTTTCCTCATTTCCTGGTGAATGGTATCATTAATGTCAATAACTTCCTTCAGGTATTTTTATTTTAACCCTTGTGCCACCATTGTCTGGAGAATAAACGAAAGTCTTGTTTGTTTCATTAATATTTGGAAAAGAATAGTAAGTTTCAAGGTTTACCAGTGCTATTTCACATTTTTTATCCTTTTCTAGTTGAAGTGGTGGATCAAACCTAGTTCTAAAGCGTGTTTTGTTGCTACTTACTATAATTTGAAATGACGTTTTATGCTCCGTATTTTTTGCAATCTGTTTTAAAAGATCTTCCATTTTTTATAAAAAATAATAATTTTATACTGACTTAGGTATATAAAAGTTGTCAAAGCCTTTTCTGTACTTTCCATTATCTTTTTTACTGGTTAAATCAATGACAACAAAACCATGAGGGCTTTCCAAACCTGTTTTACAAAATTTACGAAACTCCTCTTTAGGCATATCATCCCCTACATGATCGCTATAGATATGATTAACGTTTTTAAGATCTTGTTGGAATAAACAAATAAAATTTGCGTTCTCTCTAATAGTTTGTCTCGGTAACTTAAAATAATTTTGTGATAGGTAAAAGCAGTCAACATTACTATGTCTTCCACGGATGTAGTAGCACTCGCACTTATTTTGTTTTTCTAAAAGCAAATCATAAAAAATCATTAAATTTTTGTTTTCTGAGTTTAACTCTCTCGGATTAGGTACATCTCCAGCACTTTAAAAAAAATTACAATTTATATCAGATTTGTTTTTAATCGTTTTAACCCATTCTTCAATCAATGCCGTCGGAGAAACATTTAAATCTTGTACCTCATCTCGAATATTAAACAACCTTAAGATAAGTGATTTTGGTAATTTCTCCTCGAAGGCTTTTTTAAGTATACGATATTCTCGTTGAAACAGACTTTTGCCAAAAACGCATAAATTATCATAGTCAAGCCATTCAGGTCTTAACAAAAGGTTAAGTAAAAGAGTGTTTTTACCACATCCTGATTTACCCACTATTACCCCTCTAATACTTTTTGGTAGAAGAGGGTGATTAAATCTTTTTGATACTACTTCGTTCCATGATAAATTTACAATATCCATTTTTATATAACTTTTTTAATTTTTATATATAAAAAAATGTATTGCGTTAAATGTTAAAAAGCTACCGATACAACCAAAATAGAATATGTTGTTACTAAAAATGGAAGAAATATGAAACGTGGAAAATGTGTAGAATGTGAAACAACTAAAACTCAGTTTATTAAGGCGCAGGATGTAAAAAAAGGTGGGTCATTGCTAAATAAAGCTATAAATAATTTGCCTTTTGAAATGCATCTTCCCGGAAAAAACTTTTGTGGACCCGGTACAAAATTAAACAAAAGATTAAACCCTGATATGACACCAAAAAAATGGAGTAAACCTGTAAATAGAGTTGACAAAACATGTTTCAATCATGACGTTTGCTACTTGAAAAACATGGATACTAAAACACGTAATGAAGTATGTGACAAAAATATGTTACAAGAATTAGAAGGTATCTATAATCCTACACTCAGAGAAAGGATGGAACGTGGAATTGTTTCTTTATTGATAGGAACAAAGATGAAATTTGGAATGGGGGTTAAAAAAAAAAAAAAAAAAAAAAAAAAAATTCAGCGTGATAAATTTATCGGAAGAATTACACAAACCCGTAAAAAGAAAATTTAAGAAAAGGAGAGTTAGAGTAAACGGTATATATAGGAAATGGGCTGCGGATTTAGTAGACATGCAAGCACTTTCTAAGTTTAATCGTGGTGTTAAATATCTTCTCGCTGTCATTGACATCTTTTCAAAATACGGATGGTTGGTACCCTTAAAAGACAAAACACGGAGATCTGTTGCTATAGCATTAAAGAGTATTTTTAAGGAGAGAAAACCAGATGGAACGTGGGTGTATAAGGGTAAAGAGTTTTATAACAAAGATGTTAAAGACTTGATTGAATTGTATTCCACTGAAAACGAGGAAAAATCTAGCGTGGTTGAGAGATGGATTAGAACAATGAAAGAAAAAATGTGGAAGTATTTTTCTGCTCACTCCACAAACGTTTACCTTGATGTGCTACCAGATCTCGTTAAAAAATATAATAACACGAAGCATTCTTCTATTAAGATGACCCCATTAAATGCTAGTAAAAAAAAAAAAAATGAAACCAAAGTTTGGAGAAATCTTTACCCCGATCTTCTCGAAATAAAAGATATAGAACCTAAGTTTTCCGTTGGAGACAAAGTAAGGATAGCTAAAAAGAAAAAGACTTTTGAGAAAGGTTATACCACTAGATGGACTGAAGAGGTTTTTACAGTTTCTGAAGTAAAACATACATTGCCTGTAACATATAAAATTGTAGATCTTAATGGAGAAGAAATAAAAGGTACCTTTTATGAACCTGAGTTGCAAAAAACTAGTCAAGAGTTGTGTAGGATAGAAAAGGTTATTAAAAAAGGAAAAAAGAAATCTTTAGTAAAGTGGAAAGGTTATTCTGATGGGTTTAATTCATGGGTTGATAATAAAGACATTACAAATATTTCAGTATAAAAAAATGTTAGATATTGCAATTGAAAACATAATTTTACCAAACAGACCGTTAAACAATTTAGAACTAGAAGATGCAGCAAAAAGATTAAAGATTCCTTCTTTTAGGGGAGTATTTTTACGAAACACTCTACCTAATAAGTGTAGAAAAAAGGAATGCGGCATACTAAACCTTGATGACACGAGCGGGTCAGGTACACATTGGGTTGCTTGGTATAAAAACGGTAAAACTAAAATTTATTTTGATAGTTATGGTATACAACCACCTCTTGAAGTTAGAGATTATTTAAAAAGCCCATTACATTACAATAGTGATCAATTACAACAAGCTGGGCAAGTATTTTGTGGTCATTTATGTTTGTACATTCTTAAAGAGTTGGGTTTAGGTAATAAATTTCAAAATGTTTTAAATAAAGTTTTTTAGTAATAAAAAAATGCCCGTTGATAAATTTGGAAGAATGGATGATGTTAAAACAAGCGGTGATGGTGTGTCACTCGCTTACATAAGTAATAAATTTTTACGTAAAGATGGAACAACCACCGTTACCGGTTCTATAAATATGGCTCGTAATACATTAACGAGGGTTAGTAATCCAGTAAATCCTCAAGACGCCGCGACTAAGAGTTATGTTGACAGCAACTTAGGGCTGTTGGACGAAAACGGAGGATACCATATGACGGGGTATTTAAACATGGGTTTTAATAAAATAAAAAACTTAGGCGATCCTGAGGAGCCGAGTGAAGCTGCTACTAAAAAATAAATGGATGATAGTGGCAAAGCAATAGTACAACAACAAGACGGCACTTTTTCCGCTGTTGCAGATATAAATATGCGGGGGTATTCGTTAACGAATCTTATAGATCCCGCAGACCCACAAGACGTTGCAACTAAAAGATACGTAGATGTTGCCAGTCGAACCTTTGCTTACGGATCTGGAGGGTATATAGCAGGTGGTGACGTTTCTATGGGTGGGTGGAGAATTTCCAACGTCGGAACGCCTTTAGAAATCGACCAAGCCGCTAATAAGCTTTACGTAGACACCATCGTTGAGGCGGCTACCGCAGGTGAAAAAGCTTTGACAAAAAACCAAGACGGATCTTTTTCAATGGCTGGTGAAATAGATATGAGGGATCACTCGATTACCGGATTACCGAATCCCATTGACCGTGGCGCCGCTGCCAATAAAAATTACGTCGATAATGGCGGGGCTATCATAAAAAATCCAGATGGGAGTTTCTCAGCGGTAGCTAACGTAAATCTCCAAGGTTTTTCTCTAAAAAACGCTGCAACTCCGGTAGAAGAGAGAGATTTAGCGACAAAATCCTACGTGGATGGAAAAGTAGGCTTTAAACCCGTTATAAGCGTTCATGCTGAGCAACAAGGAGGATTAAAAGATGGTAATTACGAGTTTTCTTTCGGTAATGGAAGCACGGGAATACATCATGAATTAGGAGGCTATTGCATGGCAGCTTTGGGCAGAATTATAAGGGGATCTTTAAAGGTCGTTACAGTTGGTAATATCTTAAAAGAAGAGGCAAAAATTAACATAGTCGTAAACGGAGTCGAAAAGGTCGACTACTCCATAGTGAAAAAGGGGGGAGAAGGCTGTAGTTGCATAGTTTTTCCTCAGCCTCTAGAAGTAAAACAATGCGACACCATAAACTTTATAACTAGGTCCAACAACTCCAACGCGAAAAACGCGCATGTGTCGATACTGATAGAGTTGGACTTGTAAAAAAAAAAAAAAATATTTAACCCAGTAAAGGGTTAAATATTTAAAAAGGTTTATCTACACCCACGCCAAGATCACGTGGTATAGTATTTCACAACCTTGCCTAATATTTTGCAATGTGTATACACATAATAATATCACCTTAGACTGGACTTTTGAGGATGATGGTAGTATATTATGATATTAATAATTTTTTTGCTTTGTTTTTTTTTTTTTTCTAAAAAATGAACTGTATACGGTAATTGTATAAAATATGATTTTTATTTATGATAATAAAGCGGTCTTACTTCCTTGTTGTATCTTTGATTTTGTAAGAATGTTATTACTAACAACATGGTAACCTCTGGCGCGGTCTAACAGCCCGTAAGTTAATACAAAAAAAAAAAAAATGCTGACCTCTGGCAAGGGCTAACAGCCCGTAAGTTAGCAAACACTAACAACATGGTAACCTCTGGCGCGGTCTAACAACCCGTAAGTTAATACCGTATCAATACATTTCTTACACGTTAAAAACACAATGTTGTAAGGCTGCTGTTTAAAAAACAATAAGTATTTTATACAATTATTGTACACGTTAAACATTTAAGAAAAAAAAAAAAAAAAAAAAACGGTAAAAATGTTTGTTAATATTATAATGTACTACCATTTTCAGTTTTTGGTGTGTTAAGCAAAAGTTAAAGGGTTGTGTACTAAATAACTTCCTCTTTCGTTTTCGTTGAGGAGACATGAAAAAATGGTTTATATAATGGTAGTGTCATGACTCGCTTTACTTTATCTATACTTTCTCTTATGTTAAGGTATAGAAAACAGAGTTAAAGGTGATTCTTAAGCTAGTTTAACGTTTTTCAACATTATTTAGCTAAGGCAGGAATATCAAAGTTTAAGACTCTCTGTGTTTGGGGTTCACTGAATTTATCCTAGGATAAATACGTCCCCCGATATTCCCTGTTAAAAATTATAAGTAACTTTGTAAAAAAAGTTATATTTTACGTTTTTTGCTTTAAATATTTCAATATTCATTTTCCGATTCTTCTTCCGAATCATAGTTTGGATTAAGGTGAAATTCTAAATAAAAATGAAAAATTAAATCATCAGTTTCATGTATATATCTATTTAAATTTCTTTCATTAAACATTTCAAAATTTGTATAATCCGCTAAAAAGAATGCGATATTAATTTTTTTTTTAAAACCAATATTCATGTATTCATAAGTAAAATATTTATTTGTTTCTGTTAGTTTTTTACTAAATTCATAATAGACAGCAGGTTTTTCTCTTACTAATGTTTTCAAATAGTTATTAGTGCATATAATATTAGGGAATGTTACTACTTTTGAATATGGCCTATTAAAATAATTTGGTTTAAACATTAATTTATTTTTTAACGTTTTTTCTAATTTTTTTTTTTAAATCTGGAGTATTAGTTATTCTTCCAAACACCGACATTTTATATAATATTTATAATTACTTAACTTTAAAATCAATTTTTTATTTTTAAAAAAAATATTTTTTTGTGACGCATTGATATAACGTTATGTCTGGTTCACTGCTCCTTAAGTAGGTTCACTGGTGCATCTGGTTCATTGGTTTGCTCGAAATCAAAAAAAATTTAATGGATGAAAGAAAATTGAAATTACTTTAAAATAATTATAAAAGAGGTTTTACCCTTATGCTCTGATGCCCTTATGAGTTTTTACTAAACGCGTAATAACTTAAATGTGTGTTAACAATACACTGGTTAAATGGATTTTATAAGCATACTTGTGGTTATAAAATTATTTTGAGCATGCTTGTGGTTGATATGATATTTGGATCACAGATATGGTTAATTTGATATTTTGACCACAGATATGGATAATTTGATATTTTTTGGCCGCGGATATGGGGGGTGGGCCAGATCGACCACGGATATAGGGGGTGGGCCAGATAGGGAGTTTTCTCATCTACTAACGTCTCATTCGAAATCGTGTTTCTTGCCCTGTGTCATTTCAGGCGAATTCGGAATACCATGGATTCTATTTCCGCTTAGTAACGCCATAGCAACGCCCAACTCAGTGACGCTAACCGTAATGGGCTATTTGCCACTGTAAAAAAATAAGCTGCATTCGACAGCAAATGGTTATTTGCGCGTCAAAATTGTATTTAAACATGATGTACGATTATCATGGCCGTCTTCCGGACGTAGTTCAAGCACGGTGTAATTGGATTTGATGAATGTTAATGAATAACTATTTATTGTCAATCCCCAGAATAATCGAAGATTTCATTGATATTTCTCTCAACTACTTCAGATTTATATCACAGCCAAAACAAAGAAATTGTTATATGGGCAACGTCGGACATCCGGGCATTTTCGAGAATCATTTTAGAGGATCATAATCAAATAGATCTAGATCTACATTAAATTTAGTACGGAAATAAAAGAACGAACATACCTCTGTGACCTGTGTAAAATTCCAAATCCTCTCCACAAATAATCAACATAAGGGTGAATTAAGATAGAGAACTCATAAAAAGTAACATTTTTAAGTGACACGTGTGCGTTAAATGGTGTGAATCAATTAGCTGTAAGGCCTGCCACCCGGCTGTGCGATACCGAGATCAAAGGAGCACCGAGTTAACCCTTCATCCATTTTTCATGAAAAATAATATGATACGTTTCTTTTATATTTGAAAAATGGAGATGGAATATAAATATCTTGGAATGGAAGGTTTAAAATTTCAGCTTAAACTTCTCTTCTTATGTTAACGATCTAGACTCTATTTTACAGTTATTCGTCTGTAGAAACTTGACTAAAGCTGCAACAAAGAAGGTTCTATTTTTTTTTAGATCAGAATTTTCTAAATGGCCAAATTACGACTCGTCCATACCCAAAGAATGAGGGCGGAATGATGGAAATTGTCATATGCATATAGTGCTGTATGTTTAGTTGTGAAGCTTATAAACCCTATAGTAAACAATCCCGAGTTTTAACGACCCTGAGAAAGAAGGAGTTAAATAAATTTTGGAAAAAGAGGAAATGTTTGTAACTAGCGTTTTCACCTTTTCCCACATTCCTTTCTGCTTTTTCAAAGCCAATTTTCTCCATTTCACCCACATTTAATCTGTCGGCCTCACATTCTTTGGATTTGGACGAGTTCTAATTTGGCCATTTGGTAAAAGGTTTTAATCGAATAAGCTCTGACTTTTACTGTTACGGTTTAACTTATGAGGATCCAATGTCGTGAAAAAAGAGGGAATGGGGTAGACGAAAAGAATAGTTGAAGTACCATAGTATTTTTTTTTTTTTTTTTTTATTTCATAGTCTGATTGTTAAATCCATGGATGATTACAGAACCCAGCAGCTTCCATATTTGCCGAACTTGGTAGCGTCGGTAACGCACAGGGCTCGACACCTTGGGATCGTTGGTTCGATTTATTTAGGCCTAGGCTATATAAAACTATCGATTTAATATTTTTTCTAATAAAAAATAAAAGCGTTTCAGTGTCTGCAAAAAGACATGAACAGTCCATTTACAAAAAACTTAAACTCTATATAATTGAAAAAATCCGGACCCATAAAATACCATTTTTTTAGCTAACCTGAGCACAAAGTGCTCATGATGAGCTATTGTGATCGTGCTGTGTCCGGCGTCCGGCGTCCGTCGTGCGTCGTGCGACGTGCGTAGTCCGTCGTCAACTTTTTACCTTGTGTACGCTCCAGAGGCCACATTTTCAGCCCGATCCTCATGAAACTTGGTCAGAATGTTTGTCTTGATATTATCTCGGAGGAGTTTGAAATTGGGTTATGTGGGGTCAAAAACTAGGTCACTAGGTCAAATCTTAGAAAAACCTTGTGTGCGCTCTAGAGGCCACATTTTCAGTCAGATACTTGTGAAACTTGGTCAGAATGTTTGTCTTGATAAAATCCCGGACGCTCTAGAGGCCACATTTTCAGTCCGATCCTCATGAAACTTGGTCAGAATGTTTGTCTTAATAAAATCTCGGACGAGTTCGAAATTGGGTTATGTGGAGTCAAAAACTAGGTCACTACGTCAAATCTTAGAAAAACATTGAGTACCCTCTAGAGGCCACATTTTCAGTCAGATACTTGTGAAACTTGGTCAGAATATTTGTCTTGCTCAATTCTCGGACAAGTCCGAAATTGGGTCATGTGGGGTCAAAAACTAGGTCACTAGGTCAAATCTTAGAAAAACCTTGTGTGCGCTCTACAGGCCACATTTTCAGTCAGATACTTGTGAAACTTGGTCAGAATGTTTGTCTTGATAAAATCCCGGACGAGTTCGAAATTGGGTCATGTGGGGTCAAAAACTAGGTCACTAGGTCAAATCTTAGAAAAACCTTGTGTGGGCTGTAGAGGCCACATTTACAGTCAGATACTTGTGAAACCAGGTCATATCTCAGAAAAAACCTTGTGTGCGCTCTATAGGCTACATTTTCAGTCCCTTACTAAGTCAGAATCTTTGTCTTGATGATATCTTGGAAGAGTTTGAAATTGGGTCACCTTAGTTCAAAAACTAGGTCACCAGGTCAGATCTTAGGAAAACATTTTGTGCGCTCTAGAGGATACATTTTCAGTCTGATACTCATGAAACTTGGTCAGAATGTTTGTCTTGATAAAAACTCAGATGAGTTCGAAATTGGGTCATGTGGGGTCAAAAACTAGGTCATTAGGTCAAATTAAAGAAATACCTTGTGGGCACTCTAGAAGCCACATTTTTCGCTCAATTGACTTGAAAATTGGTCAGAATGTTTGTCACTAGGTCGAATCAAAGGAATACCATGTGGACATTCTAGAGGCGACATTGTTTGCTCAATTGACTTGAAAATTGGTCAGAATGTTTGTCTAAATTAAATCTCGGACGAGTTGGGGTCATAAACTAGGTCACTAGGTCAAATTGAAAAAATACCCTGTGGGCACTAGGTCAAATTGAAAAAGTACCTTGTGGGCACTCTAGAGGCCACATTTATTGCTCAATTGACCAAAAAATCGGTCAGAATGTTTGTCTTGATGAAATCTTGGATAACTTCAAAATTGGGTCACCTGGGGACATAATCTAAGTCACTAGGTCAAATTAAAGAAATACCTTGTGGGCAGTCTAGAAGCCACATTTATCGCTCAATTGTCTGGAAAATTGGTCAGAATCTTTGTCTAAATAAAATCTCGGATGAATTCGAATTTGGGATACCTTGGGATACCTTGGTTCATAAACAAGGTCACAAGGTCAAATTAAAGAAATACCTTGTGGGCACTTTAGAGGCCACATTTATTGCTGAACTGACTTAAAAATTGGTCAGAATGTTTTTCTTGATGAAATTTCAGATGAGTTTGTATAGCAAATCCGCTTACCTGTGATCGTTCTGACCGGAACCAAATACATCATGCGTAACGACGCATGCGCGCTCCCACTGTACTATAATATATGTTTGACCTGAACCAAATATACTGCTTATTCTACTTTCACTTTTAGCTTATACACCTCAACCTCGCTTTTGTCACTACCGTATATACTGTCCTACACGTGTATACCTATAGTCTGAAATCTAATACCAGTAAAAAACTGCGAAAGATTGCCGGATCAAAGTACAACTACTTAAACAGTAATAGAATAACAATTTTGACTTTCCCTGCCTTTTCTAACTCCATTTTAAATTGATTGCACATGTGTTGCATGTGATTTTTTTTTTACAACTTATTACAGCTGTATGTAACTCCACAAATCCGCTTTCCAGGAATTTGAGTCCTTTGATTGTCATGTGGTAACGAGTTAATACGATGAAAATGAGATTGGCTGCGTATCAGCTACACTGCTGACATCGTGGATCGTAAATTATGATTTCTGCTAATAACAACGACCCGACTTCTTTAGGTTTTATTTTTTTAACTAATCTTCTTGTCGTGATCTTTTCCCGATGTTTGTATTAACGAATTTTGGATTAAAGTTTAATAAAGATTATATTGCAAGGCTGTGTACCAGCTACAGCTGATGTCAGGGATCGTAATTTACGATCCCTGCTAATATACAACAGCCCGACTTTCTTTTTAATTTCTACTTTATCTTTTTGTTTTCTTGGCTTCTTACTTTGATTTTTTTCCTTATGTTTGTGTTGGCACAGTTTGCAGTACAGTTTAACAGCCCGACTCATCTTTTTTTTTAACACTGAGCTCCTTGTTTTCATCTTTTCCATATTTATGGGCGTAAATTACGATTTTTTTTTAAAATGATCTTGGACCTATTCAAAACTAAATGAATTCACTTCCGCCTTCCCCGTTGCATTCGAACAGAATTTAGTACATAAGGAGTAAGGGGCTTTACTTGAGACAAAATAGTTATAGCGTGTTGATGCGCCCGATACTAATAAAGCAAGTGAATACGGCAGCTCTTACCTCTGTGGCAAATTTCGTTTCTGGAAAGAGCAAGGTACGCCTGTTTATCACTGGAATATCTAACTTTTGAAGTTGGTCTTTGAAATTTATCCTGTGGTCTTTATAATGCGTACACTCAAAAAATATGTGATCAAATGTCTCAATGACTCCACAGTGTACGCAATTAGTTTTTTGATACCTTTCTGCTCCCAGTCGACTTACCCTTAGTCTTAACTTCGTATACACTGTGTCACGAGTGCGGGAGTTGCTGTATACTGTTAGAGATGATGGGCAAACACTGTATTCATAATAGTTTTTATATGGTGTGAATTCTACTTCCCTGAATTAGTATTTATTTTTTTGTTCTATCAAGTGATACATTTCCTGGATACTTAATTTGATATCAATACGCTCATCTGATCTTGACCCGGATTTAGCTGTCTGATCTGCTATTTCGTTTCCAAAGATACCATCATGGCTGGGGATCCACACAAATATTGATTTTCCAGATTCGGCTAATACTTCTATATATTTTAGAATCTGATTGAGAATTTCGGGTTGTGTATGGGATTTTCCTGATTTTAAAGACTGCAGAGTGCTTAAAGAGTCGGTGAAAATTTCCTTGCTCCGTGTGGCTAGCCACTCAAGTACTATGTTTATGGCGGATATTTCACACGAATAAATTGATACTCTTTGATCGAAACTGACTCCTTTTCTCATAATGACGCATTCGGCATTCCTCGGGTGATCTGGTGATCAAATCTCTCGGCTGTATCACGTAGCTTGATAGGCACCTACACGGTACATTACGCACATCTCCGGAAGCACGCCCCTTTACCGTTATTGAAATTGTAAGGCTCCTCTTAAAAAAGAAAACATGAGTAAATTTTCTTTCTAAGAACATTTCAGTTGGCAAACAGTTTGTACATTCAATTTTTAGCGTGGTTTATCAATTCCGTTGGGAGCTTTCATAGAAGTGAATAACTTCACTGTGGTTGTTCATGTCGCTGCTAAGCGATCTGCAGGGGCGCCGCCATGTTTAAAATCATGTGATTGGTAGTTCAAAATGGAAGTCTCCTTTATATAGACGAGGTTAGATGTAGGTACGGAATCGGCCGAATTGTGACGAGTGATGATGACGGAGTCTTTTTCATCAACATATCTCGAGCGTCTGAATTTATATAATTAACTTACCTTTCTAAAAAGTAGGCGCAAAAAAAAAACAGAAGTGTTTTCCGTAAATCAGGTTAAAATTGATACATCTGCTGTTTGAGACAGGAAAAAAATTGTGTCCTGATATCAAAATATCCTTTAATTCGTACAGTTGTGTGTGTGTTTTTTTTTTACTAATTTTTGTTGTACCATTAACAAAGGGAGAGAAGTTCTGAAAATCAGTAAAAATCAATGTGCCGTCGATACGCAGTGATCAAATTCTATCGAATGTTCCAAAGAGGCTCAGGTTTCAAGTTAAAAATGGAAATTTGCAAATTAGATTTAATTCAGTTTGCAGTTTTTGGTTCATCCCAGCTAAAGATGGGGGAACAGTTAGAACAAAGATCTTCATAAACGAAGTTGTTACTGGCTGAGTGAACTGTGTTTTAGGTTGTTTTCTGCATTACATTTCAGAAGGGATCATATATATACATGTTTAAAAAGATCCCTGATTTCAGTCATATATCTATTAACAATACTGACAGCCCAGCTTGGTAACAAGTATACCTGATGTTTATGATATACAGGAATTAAAGTTATGCTCAACCAGTCAACAAAATTTTAGAAATGTCAGTGTTAGTATTTTCATACAGCAAAAGAAATGTGGCTCAAATAATGGGATTTATGTACAGAAGGGTAGAATACAAAGTAAGAACAGGAGAAAATGCTAGTAACTAGCATTTTCTTTTGTTCTTTTAATCTTACCAAATGTCATTTGCCTCAGGGTTGAAAAACCACAGGATTGTTTGGCAAAGGGTTATGATAGCACCAGTGAACATATGATCATGTTGATTGATAAATACAATATCCTGTCCCAAACAACCACAGGATTGTTTGCCAAAGGGTTATGATAGCGCTTGATAGATACAAATCATCCTGTCCCAAACCATGTTAACTTATTCTACCAGCATTTTGTAATTTAGAGTTTCTCATTTTATGCATGTGCAGACAAAAAAAGAAAAGACTGAAATATTTCAGCAAATATTTTCAAAGTTAGCGTTTCCATTCATACTTATTTACTGCTAATATTCTTTTGTCTAAGTTTTGAATTTAAAAACAGACAAACACTTCAGGTGAACAATTAAAAAACACAATCTAAAACAGAACATGTGAACCTAATTATGAGCATGTGATTATTTAGATTTAAATGGTAGAATAGCACACAACACAAATTTAGACCAGCCAAATTTGAAAGATGAAAGAAATATAGATGACAAATCAAATTTGGCTCCAAACATGGAATTCGTGTGTGACAGGGTAGAAATTACTGTGTGAAAAAGGAAAAATTACTGGTTACCCTTTTCCTCTGGGTCGTCAAAACACAGGATTGTGTGGTAAATTGTGAATTTTTTAAATTAATCCCATAAAAAAAATCCTTGCTGATCTAAAAGAAAACAAATTTGTGTCATTTCAAATTTCTTTCTGCCTGAAAAATATCTGCAAGTTCTATGCAGTCAAATCTCAATGTACACCATGGTTGGCAAGTTTTAATCGGTTTTCATTGGCTGATTGAAATATAAGTGGCCAGACATGGCTCTTGTTTCTAGAGCCACCCCCCCCCCTCCCCAAACCCCTGCACAATCCCTAAATGAGCAGTGTCATTTTGTATACAATGTATATGAATGGATAGGTTTGCTATAATATTTCACATCATCATTATCAAACTTTCTGACCAAAAGTTTTCAATTAACCACTAATAACAACTTTGGGAGTATTGACTGAGGTTGTTTTACACGCTTATAAACCAGTGATGAAAACAAGGGGCTCCATTTCCCACAATGCTTTCAAAAGGCTTCTTTCTCAGGGTCATTAAAACTCAGGATTATGTGGTTAAGCCTTCAATAACCAAACATTTTTTTTTTTATTTTACTGCTTGTATATCCCCCACATATATTGCTAAAGATTAAGCCAAAGTAATACTAGTAACAAGCTTAATACATATGAACAATTTTTTGTACACAGTTAGGCAGATGGCTAGAAAAGAATGTTAAGGAAGATAACTTTTATGTCAGAGTGAGATTACCAATTTACCCAACAAACTTAGGGGATTTTTTTTTTTTCTCCGAGAAAAAAAAAGATTTTATAACACTGAGAGATATTAAACAATTGTGTCATTTAAAAAAACAATATCAAACTTTTCCTCCAAACATGAGCAGAAAATGGTTTTCCTTTCTTTGATTATCCAAAAGTTATATTTCCTGTGATACTTTAACTCTTTACCACACGGCAAAATGTTAGACTAGTCCAAATTGAAAGAATTGTCAGACGACAAACTAAAAGTGACTCAAAAATTGAATTTTGTTCCGGGAAGGATATAAAACATCGTGGGAAAAGGAGAAAATGCTGGTTACCAGCATTTTCTCCTTTTTCTACAATGTTTTCAAAAGGCTTCTGTCTTAGGTTGTTAAAACTCGGGATTGTGTAGTACAGCGTTAAGCACTCTAAACGTAGCAGCAGACCTGTTATATTTCAGTTGCTTGCACATTATTTAAAGATTGTTTCCAAAGTTGCTGACTAAATGGGCATAAACAGTTATTTTTGTACAGTATTAGGTAAAAGCATTGTGGTAAAAGAAAAAATGCTGATTACCTGCATTTTCCCCGTTTTCAATAATGTTTTCAGAAGACTTCTTTCTCAGGGTTATTAGAGCTTGGGATTGTGCTGTTAAAGGTTAAGTTATTACACATAAAGAATATGAACCGTTTACCACACAATACTGACTTTTAATGACCCTGAAAAACAATAGTAGTAAAAGAAGGCATTTTCTCCTCCCACAGTGTTTTCTAACCTGTCAAACAGAAATCACATCATTTGAGCCCCACTTAAATTGTTATCTGCAGATGCTTTCATTTTGAAGAGTTATGAATTTTTGTCATGTGGTAAAGGGTTGAAGAGTTAAAATATTGCTTGTAACAACTTATTGCACCTTTCCATCGTTTTCCATGAAGTAAGAAGAAATCCTCGTCCTTTTCCATCTAGACAACAAAGTTTAAAACTTGAGCAGAGATTTATTTGATTTGTTGTCCGAAAATGAAGAGCCTTCATTTTCTTAGGTTCAGCCAACACATACTGGAGTCTAATCACTGTCCATACACCCTGTTTCCAGGGCTAACACATATTTATAGTAAACTGGTCACCTTAATTGGAAGGGGGTATACACAGAGATCAGCCTACACAGTAATGTGAGGATCTGAACTCTGTCTAGACAGTCTGCTTCGGGAGTTGTCACATACATGTACTTGTTATGAATTGGTCACCTTTGCGGAGATGTGGGCAGAGATCAGCCGCGTGTAAATTTGGAATCATTGTAATGAAGTTTACTTATTGTCGAGACAATCAGCACATACATATACAGAAGTTGCTCGGTTTTCTACATTATATTTCAGTCATGTGACACCTACAGCCCACTTATTTGTGTCATTGCTGGGACGTCCACCCCTTCTGAAATTTTTACTGGCAACTTGTAAACAAGCAAAATTGATGGTATGATCCACCAACAACATAGCACAGTCAGATGCATGCCACAAACAAAGTCACACATGCAACAAAAAGATATTAATTTAATACCTGAAACTACAAGTAGAAATTTTATCACAAATACTATCGAAACTATTTACATTCTATGGTTACTATATTTCTGACATGAATACGATAAGCCCATTGATATGGAATTGACCTCTTTGTCAAAAAGCAATGTTGCATTGTAACAGAAATATTACATCAACAAAAAAAAAAAAAAAAAAATGTAGATCTACATGTCTTGATTTGCACCCTTACCTTTTTGTTGTTATTGTTCAAGGACGATACATTGGTACTTGAACAAGGTATTCTTTTTCTGGTTATATGGTGTTAAATGGCATTGTCAAAATTATTTCAGTAGTATTGCAGCAGTCAGTGCATCTCTCAATGCTTTTCCTAAGTTTCTATTACCAGTACTTTGCATATAATCTTCCTAAGCCACTGACTGCTTTTCAACATAATCATTGTTGAAACTATGAGCTACTGTTATTACAAACAAAATAGAATTTTGCTTCATGCGGCTGTAAGGAAAATGCTGCAAATTATTACTGAAACATTATTGCTAATATTTCAATTTTAACTGATACTGAATGTGTCGCAGGCAATAAACTGACCTGGAAACCCATCAAAGGTATGAGAGATTAAGTAGCATACTAAGAATGAATGCTGACCAACAGTTTTATAAATTGAGAGAAGCAGGTATTTTTCCTTATATCTTAAACATAGACTAGATAAACATCAACATGAACTAACAGTGGTATGAAATATGCAGAAGAGCATAATTTATTGGATTATGCTATCAATACTCATGAAGTTATTCTTGTTGTTCCTAAAAGAAACTTGTGCCTTGCATATGACTTATCATAACTGCATAGACTGTATTCACTTAAGATTTTGTGTTACAGGTATACCTGGTAAAGATAAATCAATTAAGATTTTAGTTGCATCATACCATCTAGTGATTTCAATGAATGCATTCTCGTTTTCCTTGGACTCGGTTGGAAGTAACTAGAAATTTAATCATTTTTAATTTCTTTTTTTAATGCTCATGACCCAAGTTTGAATACAAAAAAAAAAACTTACTTTTTCCCCCACTTTTCAAGATATTATCTTAAATGCACTTTTAGAATTTGCCACACTTACTGAATACCCTATATTTAGTAAAGTCACGAAACAACATCAGTTTTAGGTAGACATATTAAAGGGAGGTGATAGAATGGCTCACGGCGTTCTGTATGTTTTAGGGTTTGTATCACTTTACCAAACGACAAACCATTAGAACTGTGCAAGTTCAAAGCATTCAGCAAAATTCCTAATAAATCAAAGTACTGAAAGTACTGACTAGCGGATTTGATTGATTGATTGTTTGTATGACGTTTAACCCTGTTTTCAACATTATTTCAGTTATTTAGCAGTGGCCAGTGCACATGCCCATGCTTTCCTAGAGTTTCTTTTACTAGTACTCCGCACAATATTCTTTCCAAGCCACTGGCTGCTTTCCCACATAACCATGGTCGAAAGGTGAGAGAGAAATGTATCCTGTTGCAATGACTATCATCAGTCCTCAGAAAGAAATTTGCCAAGTTGGGGATCGAACCAGCGACCTCCTGTTCTCAAAGCCTGCACGCTACCGACTGAGCTGCCGGGGCTATGCGTGCTGCTGGTTAACTATAATCCAGGTTAAGTTTAACCCTAAATGTGCTAAAAATGTTAAATGAAACGTCCAAGCCAATGGTAAACACCTGAATATTGCTGTTTCAGAGTTAAATTTTGGAGAAAATATATCCTCTTATCGGACAGTGTACCCCCGCTCTGTGCAGTCTGATCTTAATCCACACTGTCCGCAAAAGGTCACTGAGTCGCGGTAGTGCTGGTAAAAGAAACTGCAGGAAAGCATGGATAGGTGCCCTGGCCGCCGCAATATCACTGAAATGTTGAGAACGGCGTCCTGAGATGGCTGAACGAATGACAAGGGTCCCTGTCCAGTGAGGGTTAACGTAGCTGGGATTTGCAACAAATTACCTAGGTGTATCTATTAATAGATCCATTCATAATGTTACAGTGGTGTAGGAATAAGTGATTCTCTTCTTTGCATAAGTCACTTAATTTACATATAAGCAAAGATCTTGTACCTTATAATTGACATCTGTTCAGTTAATTACTTTGTGAGACGACATGTTCAAACTGGAGTGATAGACATTTAGTGTTTTTTGTCAAAATTGTCATATATAACAGAATTAAGATTTCTAACAGAAAGAAGTATTTTCTGTGAGGCAGTAGTATTTGGCAACTGTGGGGATTTTTGTTTACATTGACTTTGGGTCAATCATGATGCCTATAGACTAGCTTCCCTAGTCAAAAACTGCTAGTGATACGGTTGGGAACATTGTGGCGCAAGGAGAAAATACCGGTCAGCTGCATTTTCTCCTTTACAAGAAATGTGAAGAGCCTTTTTTTCTTAGGGTCAGCCAACACATACTGGGGTCTGATCACTGTCCACACACCCCACTTCCAGGGCTCACTCCTATTAATAGTGAACTTGTCGCCTTGCTAAAGGGTACAAACAGAGATCAGCCTACAAAATCATATGGGGGTCTGAACTCTGCCTAAACAGTCTGCTTCGCAAGTTGTCACGTACATGTACTGTTACTTATTATGAATTGGTCACTTTTGCGGAGATGTGGGCAGAGATCAGCCCGCTTGTAAATTTGGAATTATCGTTATGAAGTTTATTTTTTGTTTCATAATAGCAAAGGTAAATAGGCCATTTACCAAACGACAAAATTTAAGACTGGTCTACCGCGATTGAAAGGATTGCAGATGACAATTCAAAAATGGCTCAATTGATGGAATACGCATATGATTGGGTAGAAAACATTGAAGAAAAAAGGAGGAAACGCTGGGTACCATCTACTGTTCCGCAATGATTTCAAAAGCCATCCTCTGAGGCGTTCTTGCATCTCATATATATATATAGATGTGTGTGTGTGTGTGTGTGTGTGTGTGTGTGTTACGAATAGGCGTGTAATGGAGGGTCGTTCAGACCCCTCGCCCCAACGGGGGATTTCTGAGTGAAGGAGCACGAATGACGATCTTGCGCTCTTGATGTCAATTGCTATGTTTCATGGATTTCTATTTGACCAGCGAAGCAAGTCTATAGGCATCATGATTGACCTAGAGTCAATGTAAACAAAAAACCCCACAGTTGCCAAATACTGCCTCACAGAAAATACTTCTTTCTGTTAGAAATCTTAATTCTGTTATGTATGACAATTTTGACAAAAAAACACTAAATCTCTACCACTTCAATTTGAACATGTCTTACAAAGTAACAAACTGAACAAGATGTCGTTTATAAGGTACATGATCTTTGCTTATATGTAAATTAAGTGACATATGCAAAGCAGAGAATCACTTATTCCTACACAACTGTAACATTATGAATGGATCTATTAATAGATAGACCCAGGTAACTTGTAGCAAATCCCAGCTATATTAACCCTCACTGGACACAGAACTCTTGTCATCCCCTCAGTCATTCATTATTTAGATCATTGTGTACAGTTAAACTGTTTTGCCAAACTGTTATTCTACGTCTTGAATATTATCCCTTTACCAAACACTCCCAAGTTTTAACGACAATGGGGTAGAATCCCTTTGAAAACATTGCAGGAAAAGGAGAGTATGCTGGTAACCGGCATCATTTTCTCCTTTTCCCACATTGTTTTCTGCCTTTTTGAATCAGGTTTCATCAGTTCAGCTACATCAAATTTATGGTCTGCAACAGCTTTGAATTTGGACAAGAGAGTTAAATAGTTACATGTAACTACATCTTGTGCTATTGGATACAGACTAATTGACTACATGGTGTTTAACGCCGTTTTCAACATTTCAGTGATATTGTGGCGGCCAGAGCACCTATCCATGCTTTCCTGCAGTTTCTTTTACCAGCACTACCACGACTCAATGACCTTTTGCGGACAGCGTGGATTAAAGTCAGACTACACAGAGCGCACAGTCTGATCTTGGATCTACACTGTCCGATAAGAGGATATATCTTCTCCAAAATGTAACTCTGAAACAGCAATATTCAGGTGTTTACCATTGGCTTGGAAGTTTCATTCAACATTTTTAGTAGGTTAAGGGTTGAACTTAAGCTGGACTACAGTTAAGCGATAGCACGCATAGCACCAGCAGCTCAGTCGGTAGCGTACAGGACTTGAGAACAGAAGGCCACTGGTTCGATCCCCGACTCGGCAAATTTCTTTCCGAGGACTGATGGTACTCATTGCGACAGGATACATTTCTCTCTCACATTTCGACGATGATTATTTGGGAAAGCAGCCAGTGGCTTGGAAAGAATATTGTGTGGAGTACTGGTAAAAGAAACTCCAGGAAAGCATGGGTATGTGCACTGGCCACCGCTACATAACTGAAATAATGTTGAAAACAGGGTTAAACACCATATAAACAATCAATCAATCAAATTCGCTAGTCTGTCAGTACTTTCAGTACTTTGATTTTATAATTGTGTTATCTATTAGGAGCAGGCTCATAACGGAAAAAAATGTTTTCTGACTATCAATATAAACTTGGTACGTCCGCTATCTGAAACCTTGAATAGTTTTGTACCCTGATTTCAAACTATACTTTATTCATACAGTGACAATACCCTGTTGTGTTTACTCATTTTTGTTGCTCTATTAGTAACGGGAGAGAAGTATTAACCCATAGGCTTTAAGCGCGATTCCAGAACCTTTTGCAGACATTGTCGATCAAGATCAGACTGCACAGAAAGTTAAGTCTGAACTTGGATCTACACCATTCGATAAAGAGCTATCTTTCCTCGAAAAATGCCCATGAAATAGCAAAAACCTTTGTTTCTGCTATCGGCTTGAAAGTCTCATTTCATTTATTTAGCAGGACAAGGGTTAAAGTTCACAAGAAATTGGTACGTCGTTATCAAGATACTCTATCGAAGCTTCGGTAGAGGCCTAATTTTAATGTTATAATAAACATTTGCTAATACTGGATTGCATTATTAATTTTCATACGACCACTTTCTGACAGGTTGCAAACTTTTAAAGGGAGTTTACTCTGCTATGTATTCAGGGAGATATAGGTCAACGATCAAAGTAGTTGCGCAGCAAAAATCAAATGTATTCAAATCGTCGTCATGCTATACATTTGCATATTTATTTACGAAACTTTGCATTTCGGAGCGTTCAGATTTACTGCCCTGGTGTCGTTTATGCTAAGTCTAGCATACAGATGTTTATTTCGAAGGGAAAAGGTTGAAAGGGTCGGCTTCTGATCCACTGTGTTTCGATCATAATTCTAAATATCCGGTAATTATCCTGGGGGAGTTCTCTCCGGGAGTTGTTTATCAAGGTTTCGAAGTTAATGTAGGTCAAGATTTCTGCTATTGATTCTGTTATATAGAAATAGGTTGTCACAAAATGGGTGCTTTGAGGAGAAAGATTGTGTCAAAATAGCGCCCAAGGTAATATGATCAGCAAACAACAGACATGCACATAAAAAATCGAGGTGGACATCGAATCTTGCCACCAGGGGAGCCTATCAAAATGGTGCATCAAAAAAATGAAAATATTTCAAAGCAAAATATTTTTTTAAACAGCGATTACGAACTCTCTGTTTAAAAATAGTTAGTTGCTTTCTTTTCTGAGATGACATAATTGACTGAAATTTATGAAGTGTTGGCCTACTGTAGTAAAAAAGTTTTTAAAAACTTTGTCCTGAGGTTGTGATACTTTGGACAGACTAGCAAAACGTGAAATTCATCCTCAATAGAACCCATGTTACGTTAAGTACATTTTCTTTCAGTAATGCCTATATCCTCGTGTCTTTTTGATTCTATTCTTAATTGATGCGAGAAAAGACTAAATTTGCTTAACGCTGTTCTATTTTTGTTTATTTTGATGGTTTCAAGATAATTTTCTTGTTCGAAAGACTTTATAGATAAAACAGTAAGCTGCCAATCTTCTTGATTTGTTTATATTTGAATGCCACGATTGTTTATAAATAACTTATAACTAAAGTCTAGTTTTTATTATGTTGAAGTGAATTTCCGTTTCATTAAAGAAAATAAAGTAATAAAAGAACATCATTCACATCTAGCCAACAGAGACTTGATTTAATTTGATGTGCCCAATTACTCCCAATGAATTCAATTTATCGTATTTTAATACTTTATATATTGACAGCCTTTGTCGATGTTGAGATTCTTATCAAACATTTGAACATTTCAATTTTAAGATATATATATGCCAAATTTAAACGACAGTAACTTTCAACATAAACCATGGCCATGAACAGTAATTGTGGCTGATTGGTTTTGCCACCCATAACCGTTATACTTCCTGCTCCCAAAACCATTGTCAGCTGTGCACTGCCTGTAATTATCGCGTTTGTTTGGACTGATATTTTTCCATTATGGTTCATGTGGGCCTCCACATTACATATGGTTGAAAGGTGTGAAAACTACTAAATCTTAGGTTGTAAAATGTGGTCCAAGCAATCATAAGATAAATAGTAATGAGCAACACGGTCTCTAATATTTCTGACTTGGAACAGCAAGCATACTCGTATCTGTGATAAAAATGTTTACATTTGCAAGCTAGTACCAGCCTTTGCTTTCCACACAGTCATGCTGTCATTTCATAATTCACTACTATACGTCATCATCATTTCTGCAGAGGGTACGTTTAATAAGAAATATAATCAAATGAATTTATAAATTTTTGAGATGCCATTGAAATAACTATAGTTTATGCCCGCATTAAATGCTTTTGAAACACATAATTTGATGTTCACTGTAGTAATGTCACAATTGGTTTATACATGTAGCTATACTTAGACACACCAAACTATTTTCGAGAAAATCAGGAAAGAAATACACCGTAAATAAATAATTTTATGCCACACTAACAAGTATTTTATACATGCAATTTTTTTTATTGATATCCCCCGCCGAAAAAAAAAAAAAAATCCCATAATTTCATGACCAGCATTAAATCTCTCTCTCTCTCTCTCTCTCTCTCTCTCACACACACACACACAAAACTATATCGGGTGACTATCATATGGAACACATGTATGAAGTTTCATCAACTTTCGTCCAGGATTTTAGACGATATCTGTCCGGACAGACGAACGGACGGACGGACAACACAAAAACTATATCCCGATCATAGTATTTAAGCTCATTTGTAACAATGTTGAATTCGTCGTCTGCAGATGTTTCAAATTCGAAGGAGTCTAAACTCTGTCATTTGAGAAACGCTTAACAGAGCCAGTTGCCGGCTCTAAGTTTTTTTTCTACTACAGGAGTGGACAAAAATTTAATACAAGTTATTTCCTTGAAATGGTATACCCCGCCGAAAAGACGTTTTTTGATAGAAACATATAAGAGGTATAGTGTTTTGCATGTGCATGTGGCCTTTTTGTTTTTGGTCCCTAATGAAAGAATTTTGGCGAACTATCATAAGGAACACATGAATGAAGGTTCATAAATTTTCGTCGAGGATTTTAGGAGATATCTGTCCGAGACTGTTATTGGTCCATAATGCCAATATACGTTAAGTTCTCTTTTTTCATGACATGAAATTTCATTAAATAAAAACAAATAAAGATTGTCTGTGGCTTATGGTAAACAATATAAATATGAAGTTTCATAAAATTTTGTCTAGCAGTTAAAGAGATATAGGTCCATCATGGAAATATGCATGAAGCACCCTGACTCGGCATATATATATATATATATCGGCGGACTATTATAAGGAACATGTGTATGAAGTTTCATCAAATTTCATCAATGACTTTAGAAGATATCTGTCCGGACGGACTGACGTACGAACGGGCAGACGGACAGGCTGGCGACGCAAAATCTATATCCCCCCCTCCAAATGATAAATACCGGACATATAGTTGAATTTCCCTCTCAAAAAATGCAAGACATTTCAAATGTTCTTTGAAGAACAAAACACTGTCTTGACTTCTTGTATTCTCCTTTATTGCAAAATGATTGAAAAATATAGTTTAAAAAATGTTGAACGGTACATAATATGGATAGATAATTTTCAGTCCTTTCCACCTGATGTTTGAGTGCAGAAATCTTGATATAAACTTTGGCTCTAGGTTGGTTCTGTGGATTTATACCGTCTGCTTGTTTAGTCAAGCGCGTAAGAAAGAAATCTTTCCGAATGTCAGTGGAGTTTATTTTCAATCGTCCAAAGAGACTTGAATAATTGGCGGTAAAACGTTTATTTTCCCGGCAGCATTTTAGAAGTTCAAGAAACAGACACAGCTACACCCATCCATCAAGGTGTATTTAACCGTGCTCCGTTGCTCGGCCGATAATTTTACGGATTTGAAACAGAGTGCTTACTGATTTGATTCCACGGTTTGCCTTTTTTTTTTTCATCAGATTAATGATAGGATGTCATTCCCCTCTCAGCCCTAAACATTCTCTCCAAGATGTTTATATGGGAAAGCAGCCAGTGGCTTCAAAAGAATGTTATGCAGTAAACTGAAAACAAAAAACAAAAAACAAAAAAAAGGAAAGCATGGATTCTATTAATTGGCTGAAAAGGACTTTAAGACACACACACACACACACACACACACACACACCCTAGATACGGAAAAGAAAACAGTAATTATACCTGTGTAGCTGAATTGTCTTTTAGTTTTCCATACCAAAAGATCGTGGCTGAGATTTCAAAATATTCCAAGCGTGTTGCCTTATATGGCAAGTTCAACTGCGCAAAAAGATTCTTCATGGCAATAACTTCAATTTGATCAGCTATACAAAAGCCCTCGTTCTCCGTTATTCCTGTTAAAAGAAATAAAACACTTATTCTGATCGAGGTTTTGTTCTGGTAGATCTCACGACGGCAATTTTATTGTTTCTTCTGCAAAAAATCTTGGTTTTGCCATATTGCCTATTAGAGCTTTTTAGCGGACGCCGAAGACGAGACCGGACAGCGGACGGCGGACTTCCATGCGGGGTTGTCTCAAAAATCACAAATCGATAATTGCTGTATTTAAAGGGAAACTGTTTCGAATCTTATTGTCAAATCATGTACGCCTTTTGTATACCAAGTCATTAAACATGTTCACTGCTTTGACACATAAACACCTTTGATGTATCAAAGTCGAAATTATTGATTTGTTTTTCTTTGAGTACAATAGTGACTCTTTAAAAGTTTAAACACCGTTTGAGATCTCTGCATGAAAATATAGAAACGGCTAGGCAACGAAAATTTGTTATAGCACGCACAGAGTCTACCATCCATTCGGCAAACCTCGATTGATGTGTTGATCAAATCTCTCGGCTGTATTACAATGGCTGATATTCACATACGCCTTACATGTCTCCCGCTTTACTGCTTTTAACCACTTATACTCGTGTAAAAAAGGGAAAAAAAAAGCCACGAGATATACCATTAACAAGAGCTCCTCATTTGGTCGACTTTTAGATTGATTGATTGTATGGTGTTTAATGCTGTTTTCAACATTATTTCAGTTATATCGCGGCAGCCAGTGCACCCTATCCATGCAATGTGGATCATCAATCCTCGGAAAGTAATTGGCCGAGTCGGGGATCGGGCCAGCGACCCCCTGTTCTCACGTCTTGTACGCTACCGACTGAGCTACAGGGGCTCGGCCCAATTTCAGACATTAAAGCATACTGATGAGCATCATTTATATGCAATCGAGTGCCGTTTCACTTCCCCTTTAAATGAAGAATGGACTATCCTTAAAAAGCACGTGCACTTTTTACTACCTGCATGGAGATATCGGAAATCGTAAGTACATTTGAATCTGGTTTTATAAGCTCACCTGAGAAAAACAAAAAAAAAAGATGCTTGAGATGAGTTACTGTGATCGCTTGCCGTCCCTCTACAATTACTTAAAGTATTTCTGTTCAGTTAATGCTTGATAAAATAAAATATCTTTGATAGCTTCGTGTTTGATTTTACTAAGAAATAATTGTTTGAATGGTCTTGGGCACGGGATCAAGATGGCCGTTTTTACTATATTTATCAGAAACCTTCAAACAAGATCTCCTCTCGAACAGCGGGTCAGATGTCGTTCAATCTTAGTATTGATTAAGAATTTCAGGAGTACCACAAAGTCTACCAAAATGATTGACTAAGGATAATCTTTGAACTACTTTTGGTAAGGTAAACTTGGGCTGCTTCATTTTATTGTTTATATCACGAAAACTGGGGTTGTGATTATACCAACCGTAGGGGTCTTCAACTGGAAAACTTCATCTGTAACAACTCTCACTTTTGAATGACACCAAATCAAAAACATATTTACATCCTGGCGCTGGCACATATTCTTCTCTTGATCTTTCTATATGCAGTCCAGTCATACTTCCTGATTTTGAATGGAAAGTTGGGAATGATCTATGTGGTAGTGACCACTTTCCAATCTTCATTTCATCTACTCAACCATCATCATTTGAACGTTCAAAGAAATGGAGACTCTCTAAAGCTAATTGGGAAAAGTTCAAAATTTTGTATGAGCAAACAATTACTCGAGATAAATAAAGGATTGTGAAGACCCAGCAAAACTCTTTACGTCATTACTCATTGATGCTGCTGAGCAGTCGGTCCCTCAGGCTTCGACAAAACCAAAAAAGCGACCAAAACCCTGGTTTACTGATGAATGTAAACAGACAATAAATGCAAGAAGAGAGGTTCAACCTGAGTTCAACCTGAGACCCACCTCTGAAAATCTTTCACATTTCCGTATTTCTAGGGCAAAAGCACGTCTTGCCATTAAGAACAGTAAGCGGAAGTCCTGGAGACAGTATGTCTCCAAACTGAATAGCCGGACTTCATCTAAAAAGGTCTGGGACATGATCCGTAAAATAAATGGCGAAGGTTCTTCACCCATCAACTACCTTAACATTCACAACCAAGAATTTGACACACCTCTTGATATTTCAAATGCATTAGCCAATACTTTTGCAAAGAAATCTTCCTCACAGAAATATTCTGAAGAGTTCTAGAGGAACAAGGCCCAAGAGGAAAAGAAATATTCGAATTTCAAATCAGATATCACAGAGCACTACAACAAATTATTTACACTTAAAGAATGTAAGTCTGCTCTTAGCAAAGCCCATGATTCTTGTCAGGGCCCAGACAAGGTTCACTATCAATTTCTAAAACACTTGCCATTCATACCTCTTACCATTTTATTAGATATTTTTAACGATGTCTGGCAGTCTGGAGATTTCCCCTCTTCCTGGAGAGAGGCATTGGTTATTCCTATCCCCAAACCAGGAAAGGACTCTAGTGATCCTAGTAATTACCGTCCAATAGACCTTATAGCTGTCTTTGTAAAACTCTTGAACGGATGGTAAACACTTGACTTGTCTGGTTCTTGGAACACCACAATGGAACACCACAATGTTGATGTTCAGAGTGGATTTCGCCGCCAGCGAAGTACAGTCGATCACCTTGTCCGCTTCGAAACATTCATTCGAGAAGCTTTTATTAAAAAACAACGTGTAGTGTCTGTATTCTTTGACCTTGAAAGTGCTTATGACACCACTTGGAAATACGGGATTTTAAGGGACTTACACGACTTTGGTATTAGAGGCCTCCTTCCTCTTTTCATTGCGGTCTTCTTAAATGAAAGGCTCTTTCGATTCCGTGTTGGAAACACCCTGTCAGGTGCTCGAGAGCAGGAAATGGGCGTATCACAGGGCTGTATTTTATCTGTAACTCTTTTTAGCATTAAAATCAATAACATTGTAAAAGCTATAAACCTGGAGTTAACTGTTTCCTATATGTAGACGACTTTATCATATGTTTTAGGGCTAGAAATATGAATACTACAGAGAGACAACTACAGCAATGTCTCAATAAACTCCAGTCCGATGAAAACGGTTTCAAATTTTCTAAATCTAAAACAAAGTGTATGCACTTTTGCAGCCTTCAGCGTCACCATCCAAACCCTGATCTCTTCTTGAATAAACACGCATTGATGTTGTCCCTGAATTTAAATTTCTTGGGGTAACTTTTGACTCCAAAAGTTCTTCTTCGCCTTTATCGTTCTCTTGTCCGCTCCAAATTGGACGATGGATCCATTGTCTACGGATCAGCTCGAAAGTCATACCTTAAAGGGCAAATCCAAAAGTTTTTTGACTTAGCTTTTTGTCCCTTCATTCATCTGTAAATGATGCCAGTAAAACATCTGAGCGTCATTATCAGAAATTACTGCCCGGTAACATACCATAAACCTCGGTTCAGTTGTCCTGATGATTTACGGCCCGAAAATGGTGCATCGCTTACTTCCCCTGATTTGCTTATCTCCCGTCCTTGTGTGACCTCATAGCAGCATTTAGTCTTCTACCTTTACATAGGGATGCTGATATTCGGACGCGTTTATCCAAGTGTGAAACGGAAATTTACGCCGAAAAAATTGCAATTTGTGCAGCCTTTGGCTGTAACGTCAATTCGGGAATTCATAGAATTAGTGTGTTCAAATTTCCAAGAGAATTAAAAAGGAGAAAGCTATGGATTAAACGTATAAACCGGGGTCGGACAGTAACGACGCATTTCGGGCCAACGAATAATTCTAAACTATGTCTGAAACACTTTGAAGACAGTCAGTGTTTAGTAAGTCTAAATATAGCAAAGACAGTTGGTTATAGCAATTTTAGGCTACGACTGAAACCTGACACTGTGCCAACATTATCCGAAACTCCAAATCGGAGAGAGGAAAAACCCAGACACTCCGCGAGAGCCATTTCTAAAAAGAAAATTCAGCATGAGGTAAAAATCTTTTTTCTTGAAATGAAGATATTTTGAATTGGTATTTGTACTCTTTTACTGTTTTCTGCATTATCTCTACATTGTGAGAAAAGGAGAAAATGCTCCTAATTTTTTTTTTTTTCCCGAAATGTTTTCAAATTCATGTTGTGGCGTATTTTTATGTGACCCGTTTTCAAAATCATTATTCCTCAATGTTAGGGGGTTGGGTTATGTGCTAAAGCGTATCTCTATACCAGAAAACGAAATTTTAGATTCATCTGATTTCAAAATTTTGCTGACAACAAATTCAATTTGGATTTATGGTAACTCTTTACCAGACCACAAAATATTAGACTTGCCTAAATTGAAAGCATTTGCAGACGACAAAATGAAAGTGACTGAAATGATGGTTTTTGTCGTTGGGTGTAAAGAAAACATTGCGAACAAAAGAAGAAAATGTTGGGTACCAACGTTTTCTCGATTTCCCACTATGTTTTCAAAAGCAATATTCCTAAAGGCCGTTAAAAGTCAGGGTTGTGTGGTAAGAGGTTAACTGTGTTTCAGAAGATAACAATCATTGTTGGAAAAGCAAAAAACGCTGGTTACCTTTTTGAAGGGCTTTTGCCTCGCCCCCCGGTTCCTTGGCTTTGGACGTCCAAATTTTCTTAATGACCTCCCAAAATTCAAATGTTTGCCTTCATTAAATCATTTGAAAGGAGACCAGTAAACCCCATATTAGAAAATGAAGGGAAAACCCTGCACATTTAGTATATTTTTCTCCCGACAATGATTTTCAAACACCTTTGAAGGGCACGTGTAGTCAAAACTAGGTTTGTTTGGTAAAGGGTGAACTCAGGCCCTTGCTTCCCATGTTCATGGTCATAAATGTTAATTATCACCAGGGATCGTATATTACACGATCGTATATTGCACGATCCTAGTTATCACCAACCAGTTAAAAAAATACAGGAAATAGTTACATAACATTTGCATATCTCACCCCTTTACACTGTTGTGTTTGTTTGTGACAGTATCACTCTCTTCACTTTGGTTGAAAATTGATTTGTAACCTCTTTTTGAACAATCTCTGTATGTGATTCTGGTTTTTGCAAAGTATTCCCGTGTTCGCGTCCATATAATATCTTCCAATCTGTTTAGACCTATCTTTTTAATTCATGTGTCAGTATAAAAATTGTGAAATTTGAACTTTAGATACAAGTCATGCCGTCTGGTAATCAGAAAGAAGTGTGCATATGGGGAAAAAAATACAGATCTGCATTTTGCTGAAATTACACTTCATCACACAATCCTGGGTTTTAACGACCCCAAAAAGGAGAGCCTTGAAAAACATTGTGGAGAAATTGATGGTAATCAGCATTTTCTCTCTTTCTCACGATACTTCCACCCTTTTGAAACACAGTAAATTTGTTGTTTGCAAATGCTTTCAATTTGGACAATTTAGATTTTGTAAAGTGGAAAAAAGTTAATCGGAATCAGAATGTTCCTGGCCAGCTTTACAAATCAATGCTTTTACTCTTTACCTCACAGTCCAGGCTATTAACCATGCTTACGGAGACGGCTTTTGAGAACATGATTGGAAAAAGAGAAATTCCTGGAAACCAGCATCTTTTCCTTTTCCTACGATGCTTTCTATCCTTTGTCAGACCCTTCCCATTGTCAAAGCCACATTTGTCGTCTGCAAATACTTTCAGTGTGGACAAGTCTAAAATTCTGTCGTTTAGTAAAGGGAGTAAAGGGTTAAACCTTTACCAAATTATAAGATTTTAGAATTGTCCAAAATCCAAAGCATTTGGTTATAACAAATAAAATATGGATCGCAATTTGTCTTTGAAAGGACAGAAAATATTGTGGATAGAGGTATAAAGCTTTTCCCAATGTTTGAAAAGTTTTTTTTCCTTGGGCTGTTGATACTGGGGAATTTGTGGTTATTGTTAACATTGACGCTTGCTGTCTGGCAGTGAAGTTTGATTTTGAGAATGGGGAAAAGATTTCAGTGAGTTAATTAAAATTATTCTAATTCTAGCAGGCCTATAAAACCTACTTTTCTTATGTGATTCCTTTGGACCGGTAAATAATCAACCTGAATGTTGTCTTACTTTCCAGTCTTTTGATGCTGTTTGACATCATCCTAATACTCTACAGTATTACATTGCGGATCATATGATACAATACCTTTCTTCTACCCTTTCTTAACTCCTTCCCAAACGACAAAGTTTTGGACTCAACCAAATTGAAAGCCTTTGCAGAAGACAAATTAAACATAGTTCAAAGGACAGTCCTTAATAGGGTAGAAAGCATTGTGGGAAAAGGAGAAAATACTGGTTACAGCATTTTCTTTTCCCACAATGTTTTCAAAAGCCTTCTTCAGGGTCGTCAAAAGTAGGGATTGTGTGGTAAAAGGTTAATTAACAGCGATACAAATCTCATTGCAAGGAAATTCATCACGTATATATCTCTCCGTAGACGTATAATTAGATGAAATAATTGTTCCAAATATCGAAACAGAAATTAACAACCAGAAATTATGAAAGTACATTAAAAAATGTTTCACAAGTTTTTTCTCCTAATTCCGCCCGTCGACCGACTAAAACTTCTCCAAAAGAAACAAATTTTATGCAATATATTTAACTCTATCACGTATAAATATTTTTTTAATAAACAATATCCGCCCCATCGTATCCAAATTTACCGATGCGCGATACTCACCATGTTGAAACATCCTCCACAAAATCGTCAATTTCATAGACTTCACCAAACGAAGAATTACTCTCGTCCTCATCCTCTGAAACTACATTATTTTCTCTACGAATTGGTTCTTACATGTACGGCCTTACGGGACAAGAATCGTCTATTTCTTCGTCTTCATTACTGCTCAAGTCGCTATCAAACACAACGTCCATTTTAAATTAAGTACGCCTATCACGTCACAAATCAAGGGATGCAACAATAAGTAAGGGAGATAAGCGATGTCGTAAAAACTAATAAGCAGAAATACAAATTGGAATAAAGTACTTTTTTCAGATTTTTTTTTCTAATTACAACATTACCAGGTTACCAACTGATAAATGTAGTTTTAAAAATTCACATTTTTTGAAACCTGTTGATTTGCCCTTTAAAGTCCTTGATTCTACTCATAATGAAGGCTTGCGTCTTGCCCTTGGAGCATTTAGAACTTCTCCGGTTAATAGCCTCTATTTCGAGGCTAATGAACCATCTCTTTACGCCAGAAGGCAAAAGTTAGCCCTTCAATACCTTTTAAAACTTAAATCTAACCCTTTTAATCCCACTCATAAGGTTGTTTTTAACCCTCAGTATAAAGGTCTATTTGACAGGAAACCCAATGCAGTACCGCCTTTTGGTATTCGCTTGGAACCTCACTTAAGTAATCTTAATGTGGATCTGGATACCATTGCTCAATATAAAATTCCTAACATTCCACCATGGACAATGGGAACAGCAGAGTATCGTTTTGACCTTATTTCTGATAAGATATCAGAAACAGACCAAAGTATGTTTAGAGTCCGATACAACGAGATCAAGGAACAGTACTTCTCTTTCAAGCCTGTTTACACGGGTGGGTCTAAAAATGGTGATACAGTTGCAGCTGTCGCTGTATACGGAACTAAAATTAAAAGAAATGTCGCCTTCCTAATAAATCGTCTATCTTTTCAGCAGAAGTGAAAGCAACTGGCCTTGCCCTTGATCTTGTTGAGCAGTCTACTCGCTTCATCATCTTTTCTGATTCATCATCCCCACTTCAAGCTTTGCACAACCAGAAACTTGAGAATCCGTCTGTCTGCGATGTCCTTGAACTTTTGGTTGAGTCTGAAAGCATAGTCTTCCGCTCACTCCCTAGTCACATAAGGGGCAATGAAAAGGCCGACATAACTGCCAAGTCGGCATTGTCCCTCCCCCAATCTAAATTTAAAGTTTCATAGATTTTATACCTTCTGTTTTAACCTATATCCAATCTTCTTGGCAATCACAATGGGATGCTGATATTTTTAATAAGTTACGTTCAGTTAAACAGGTCATAGGTGAATGGTACCCCGCTTACAGGTCCATTCGCCGAGATGAGGTAGTAGTTGCCCGCTGCAGAATTTGCCACATACGTTTAACGCATTCTTGGCTGTTTGCACCTTTTTTTTGACTGTGACGAGACACCAGAGTGCATTCCCTGCAATGCGCCCTTTTCAGTTGAACACATTTTTCTTGACTGTGTGGATCTTCATCCATTTCGTTCCAAACACTTCAGTGTTGACAGTATGAGAGCTCTCTTTGATACTGTCAGCATTGAGACAATCATTGCCTTCCTTAAGGAGATTGGACTCTATACAAAACTATGATACTGTTTAAAAACTTTTTCTTCCTTAATTCAGACCATTTTATTCTTATCACTGTATATCTAGCTTATTTTATTTCCATTACAGAATCATTTTATGACACATCTTTCATCATATATTCATTACTCATATTTTTTAGGTTCTATTTATGTCATTTCATCTCTTCAATATTTTATCCTACATGAAATGTCACCAATGACGGATCAAGGCATACCAGAAAGGTTGTCGATCTAATCAGGGACATTGCTTTTCTCAAGAAGATTAGACCATAAATTATATACAAAACTGTGATATTGTTTTACAACCTTTATTCCTATTCAGATCTTTTTATTCTTATCACTATATATCTTTTATATTTCCATTACAGAATCATTTCATGACATATCTTTCATCATATACTCATTACTTACATTTTTACGTATTATTTTTTCCTTTCATTACCTTTTCTATTTGCGAGCTAAATGACCCTAGATGTCGATGCGCCATCAAACACCATACATTCATTCATTCATTCTTTGCTAACACAGCAAGGACTAGAAAGAAATATTTTGCACGTACCACCACCTGGAGAGATCCTTTGTCAAAGGTGACTGTTGTTCAATTATGTTCAATAATATCCATACGGTCAAATATTGCACTAACTTACAAGTCACAGGTTTGACATGGAGTAATTTTACAGAGAATTAAAATAGAAAGAAGAATGTCCTAAATTACACAGCCTAATTTCCTAGGTAGCATTCTGTGGTCACCTCTCAAAGTCCAAATTATGTTCTCGGCTAAGAACAACCCTGTTTTAGAGGTCAAATGTTTTCACAGATTAAGTTATAGTGAGAATTTAAAAGAAAAATAAAAAAAAAAAAAAAGTCTAATCTAAAGCTACAAAGCGTAGACTGGAAATATGTGGTAAGTGGCATCATCTCTCGGTCTTATATGAAAGTTGTTTAAATCAATATGTATGGGTAATATGTTGTAGGCATACATAGATTTATAGAAATCTGTAACCATCTCATTCACTATGAAGACATTTCTATGAAACTTTGCATTGTGATAGATTTGATATGCAGATTATGCTTTAGCTATTACGTTAGTTTTAGGCTGAAGCGAAAGTCAAGGTCACTGTCACTTATAAATTAAAAAAGAAATGGAATATGCAATGGGTTCAAGTGTTTAAGTGCGAGATTTATGAAATTTGAACTTAGTTCGAAGCATACAAATATTGTCAAATCCGTGTTAAAAGACTGCAGTGTTAATTAGTTGTGGTTCTTGTTGAAATTCTACTGGGCAGAAAGGTCTGAGAAATCTTTGGCAATACTCTAAAACCTCTACTTGAATTAGGTTACAGAATTTCATCCTTTACTTTTATTTAGAGACATCATTTCAGAGAAGGGAGTTGTTTAAATAGGCAGAATGGTAATCTCTTTTCTCCTCAGAGCACACCAACTACTGAGACTGACTAAATGGTGCCATAATTAAGTCCTTGTTTTGTCTGATGAAACTCTTATGGAATACCAAACAGTGAGATATTTAGAAAAAGGTCTGATTATAATTGAAATACACAGCGTTTCATTGATGGAAAAGGTATGTAGTATAATACAATAAAAGTGAACGGGTAATTTGTAAAACTCGTAGCTAATAGAAAGTGTCTTTTGAGACAACCCCGCATAAAAATCCGCAGTCCACTGTTCGCTCTCGTTTTCGGCGTCCGCTAAAAAACTCTATTACATTGCAGCCAATCCGAGCAGTCGTTTCCAATAAAACACCAACAAATTACTCTATCCCATAATCTCTCTTGTTTCTAGTGTCATACAGCCATTACGGGTTTTCTTTCCTTGGCCCCCTGACACACTGTATACATGTAGCATTTCTACTGCGTTGGCACGGCGTTGTTTAAATTCCCAGAGCGCCATGAAGTCGCCGGAAAAATCGGATATTTTTCGCGAAGATGGGTATGTCACGGTGCCCTCACCGCGACCAAGGCGTTGCAATTGAGTTACTTTGGCGTATTATCGCGTTCCTATTGAGCTCTTCTTTGCATTCTCATGGCGCTTCCACTGTGTGCATTACGCTTTCACGGAGCTCACACTACGTACACTGAGCTTTCACAGCGTTTTCAAGGCTCTCACTCTGCTTTGACGGCGTGTTCATGACTTTCGTTTATGCTATTAAAGAAAACAAACTTTACACACATTTATTCATCAGTTACCTTGTTTGCTTTGCTCTTTTGTCAGTAAAGAATACAACTATGCCCGAAAGAGAAAAAAACAAAGGGGAAAAGAGCCTGACAAAACCTCAACCCCCTAAAACCTAAGCAAGTCAAACACCTTCACCTCATCAACCAGCAAGTAGCCAAGCTTGCTGGCGTACATCAGCTATGGTGAAATGATTGTTTATTTGCATTCTTTGTCTAGTATATGTTAGTTTTTGTCATGCAAAGACAGATGGACGTGGTAGAAGTAACTTGTAAGTGCAATGATCGCCTTGGTAGTTCCAAACAGCCGTTGTGAGAGTGCAGTAAAATAAATAACACTCCGTGTAAGCTCCGTTGACGCGCCTCATAGACGCTGTAGAGACGCAGTGACATCTCAGAGAACGCCTTACAATCTCCATGCAAGCGCCACAGACACACAGACAACCAAAGCGTTCGCACTGTGACATCTGTGCTGCTTAGGGCGAACCAACGGTGATCCCACTACGCTCTTATCAGAACGTCGATACACGGCGTTTGTTTTGTGTGTGCTCAAAGTACGCGACGTCGCTCGGCGTTCTATACGATTCAAACACGTCTACTGGCGATGCCAATGTGTTGCTGTGGGGACGCTTACGATCGTATTGCGCGCACCTCGGCGTTCTGCCTTTTTTCTTGGACGCGATAGAATCGCCATCCTAGTGTAATAGGGATTTTACACACGTTTGAGATAAGCACTATGTCACGTAATATACGTCATTTTATAACACGTTTGGAAATGTGAGTCTAATCTTACTCATGAAAATTCCCAATTAAGTGTGTACAGCGACGGTACTTTATAATCTTATTGTAAAGTAATACATGTAAATGTGAAAATGTTACCTAAATTGCAGATTTTTTCCTTAATCCTTTGGCTGCTAAGCGCGACTCAAGGACCTTTTGCGGACAATGTACATCAAGATTAGATTACACAGAACCCACAGTCTGATTTTGGATCTTTAATGTCCGATAAGGAGATAGCTTTCCCCCCACAATACCTTTGTCATAGCAAAATTTAGGATTTTACTATCGGCTTGAAAATTTTATTTCATTTATTTAGCAGGATAAGGGTTAAGCCTGTAATCAGTAAGAAAATAAAAAACTGGAAAGAATGGTTCTGGTTGGCTGACAGAAAGGGCGACATATGATGATCCGTTGTATGCCGTCCTAAGCTTCACATGTCCAGGAGAGTTCATCTGAGATTGCTCGATAATACACCACAATGCTTATACATAACTGTATTGATACACGCTAAACAGAAACTATATTAATCCTTTGTGCACCACGTGTAAAAATAGGGGCCTTTGCAGACAACATAGATCAAAATCAGACTGCACAAGCTGTTCGAGTCCACGTGAAAGTGATGCACGGCCTATATGTACGAGGGTTGATCAATACATTCGTGGAAACCATCGATATCTCCGTTACAAATAATTGCACTGCTATTGAATTTTACTATTTCGTAGAACCATAAAATGACAATACATATGTGCAAATTCAAACAGAACTTTATTTGGTATATGGACGCTAAGAATCACCATGGCAACCCAGTGCAGTACATGTAAGACCACTGCAACTCATAATCATATATTCTTGAGAATGGAACATCATTAGAACTAAGATTAATTTTGGCGCGCATTCGCACATAACGGAAATGACGTCAACATCATTGCATAACGACTTCAGAACCGGAAAAAGCAAGCGTTCAAAATTGTTATCTTGTTTTGTTAACGATGTCAGAGCAACATGCGACGTCATCAGAGCAAAGAGCTGTGATAAAATTTTGTGTGAAATTAGGAATGACGCCACAACAGACGAAACAGAATATTGAGAAGGTTTCTGGAAAGGAAAACGTAAGTCGATCACTGATTTACAAGTGGCACAAGAGATTCCGTGAGGGCAGAGAGGAGATTGAAGACGATCAAAGGTGCGGTCGACCAACGGAAAAACGGAGTAATGGCAATGTTCTTTTGGTAAAAGAGGTGATGGACACGGATAGGCGGACAACAACTAGGCAACTATGCGAAGAAACAAGCTTGAGTTATGGTTCTGTTCAGAAGACATTGACTGTAGACCTGAATATGAGACGATTAAGATGGGTACCTAGGATACTGTCAGAACAGGAGATGGATATAAGAGTGGGGCGTAGTCAGCGATTTCTGAGACGATACAAACGGGAAGGCCAGGGATTTCTCGACAGGATTGTCACTACCGATGAAACCTGGCTTTATTTTTATGATCCAGAGACGAAGCAACACAGTAGCCAGTAGAAGAACTCTGATTCACCGCCGCCGAAGAAAGCTCAGGCCAGTAGATTGATGGGAAAACACATGTTTATCATGTTTTTCGACAGCCGAGGACTGCTGCTGTGCCACGCCGTGTCATGTGGTGTGACGGTGAATGCCGAGTACTACCCGAAGGTAGAATATTTCTAATAATTGTTTCTACCATCAAGTATACTACTGTTAGTAATAGTTGTCTTAGTAAAACGGTAATTTTACAGTTTATAGACGGATCATTGCAATTTCAGGTCATCCGCCGTAACTTACTTACAGCAATACGACAGAAGCGGCCAGATGTTTACGCTGACTTGGAAAACATTATTCTGCACCTAGACAACGCTCCGAGTCACCGAGCAGTGGAAACCCAGTCAACCATCACCAGCCAGCTAGAGGCCGAGATCTTGGAACACCCACCATACTCATCTGACCTTGCACCCTGCGATTTTGCCTTGTTCCCCAAGTTAAAGGCCGAGTTAAAGGGTAACAGGTTTATAGGCTTCGACGACCTACAGAGCAAGGCACTTGCGGTGTTGAGATCTTTCGACAAGTCGTTTTATGCAAACATTTTCACTCAGTGGATGCATAGACATGAACGCTGTGTAGACGCTAATGGTTGTTACTTTGAGAAAATGTAACGCTGACGTCGTTTTTGACGTTATTTTGTGCTTGATCTGCAGTGATCTCGTTGGTATAGGTGTAGTAAATTCTTGTTTTTGTGTAAACTTACTGTAATTTTTATGTGAAATTTATACACCATATTCATAAAAGATCAGAGATATTTTCTACAATTTGCGCTTTGTTTTTAAATAAAAAATAAAGCCTTTGTGGGCGGTGTCCATGAATTTATTGATCAACCCTCGTACATGTTTAACTTTCACAAGCAAACTGTCTTTTGCTTTGGGAGTTTATATACCTAAGAACTTAAACTATGGAAGGGGTTGTAGGAAGAGAAGCAATAATTACTGTTCGTAATAATGGATAATTTTCCCACAAGTGATAATTTCCTTACCTTCACGGATTCTCTTACGTAATTAGCAAAAGTTTCTAACAGGTTTACAATAGCCTGTTTAGTGAAGGTTTAGAACAAGGCCGACAAGACAAACGGTAACTTACAAAAGTTTGTGCATCGTACCAAGTGCTCTGATCGTGAAGTAAGTTGGGCATCATGCTAAAAGTATTTAATTTCAAGAGAAGACAGCTTTTGGACGATATCTGTAAAGTGCGCCTTGAACATCTACATTTACTAGAAAACACAGCTTGTCATGATTGAATGGTGTTTAATGCAGCTTTCAGAATTATTTCTGTCATATCATCCCGGCAGCTTACACAGCGGGTTTCGCCAGTACTAGGCTAGGGCTCTGGAATGTCTTACCAAAGTACATTCCCATGAAAAGTCAGATGGTTTGAGTCAGGATCCAACCTGGAGCCTCCAGATTAGTTTATCCAATGTTTCAAAACTATGGAAACTAAAAAGGGGGACGAGTTCGCAAGTGCAGAATTGATACATTCTAAGGGGAAAAAAGAGCAGAAATATTACAGTTCAAGGTTATTTTTGCCAGAATATGTTACATATTAGCGGGTAGAGTAGATCAATATCAGACTGTATGATTTGTGTTGTTTGATCCTTTTCTACGTTGTCAAGAAAAGCAAATAAAGCTGGATCCAGCACTTTAAAAGTTAAATACCCTTATACAGACATATCGTCGGACGGCTAGGATGAATCTAGTTTACACCCGAAAGCACTTGTATTGAAGCTTAATCCACCCGCTCCAAACTATATCAATTCTTGTGGCTTCGTGTCAACTATTACCTCTAGTGGAACCTTGTGAGATTTCAAAGGTTACGACGGATAGAAAATGCAGTTCTTGAATTTGCGTACCCAAGTTTATTCAACTGTCATTTTTTAATGTCACGTCAATTAGAAGATGGGTATCACGTGACTGTTTACGTCCTCCACCTTGCATATCGATAAACTGGAGTCTATACCAGCATACTGTACACAGGCGTGCTTTTGCCGCGATCTAGCTATAGGTGAAAAGAACTCATCATCGAATCACTCGATATAGTAGGAACTTGTTGTCGGAGGTGCAGTGTAATGTATTTTTTTGATAATTCAGTTCATGGCCGTCGCTAAATACACATCATGTAATGCTAGTCACAGATCAGTGACAGGATGCAGACTATAATCAAGGCGTAGAAACTATGGGCTGCGACTAAATCTCTTCCGTGATTTCTGGTTGGTTCGCTGTAGACTTTGTGCGAAAATTCTGTGTGCACACCATTGGTGCAGATCGGGCGTGACAAAACTGAAGTTTGATAGATTAGCATTGTATGGTGTGTAAACTTTGGTTCATGTGAATATACCGATAATGTTTAAATGAAATGGATCTTTGAGAAAAAAGAAAGAATCTGAGGGAAGACGAGGATGCCCTTGTCCCTGCTGTAACCTCTAGCATAATTGCATTTCTAAATTTGAATGTGCAAATAACTTTGAATGGAATGTAGCAATAAGCGTTCACATCCCCCCCCCCCCGCTTTAATTACAAATTTGATCTTGGCGCAGTTTTCCCCTCTTCGTCTCTTTCTTTAACTCTCTGGGGTAATTATCCTTTATTCATTCATTTAAACACAAATACCTAAATTCTGTAATTATCACAGTTTACATGCACTTTACAGCCTAGCTCTAAGAATGTAACTTTAAGTCTTACCTACAGCTTGGATCATCCAGGTTGTTATTGATGATGGATAAATCAGGGACGTCTGAAGTAATCCCTTTCTGAAATTCCACGTAAATTGTGTTACTTTCATAGTAATGATAAAGAAATATTAACTTGAGTTTTTTTCATACGTTTTCTTTACACAAATTTACCTATTTGATATGAAAACGATAGGGCTGCGTGGTTTTATATTGCTCACCTCAGTCAAATTAAAGCAAAGTTGACTTTTGAAACTGTGTGCTTTTTTGTGAAACCCTACAGACTGAATTTAGTAATGCGTTTGAGTCACACTATGTGAAAAGGGCTTTTAACCCTTTGCCGCACAATGCCGCCTTTCGACGCCCCTGGGAAAGAAGCCTTTTGAAAACATTGTAGGAAAAGGAGAAAATACTGGTTACCAACATTTTCTCCTCTTCCCACAATGTTTTCTACCCTATCGAAGAAAATTTGTACCATTTGAGCTACATTGAAATTGTTGTCTGCAAATGCTTTTAAATTGGACAAGGCTAAAATTTTGTCGTCTGGTAAAGGGTTAATGCACTGAAAAAAAAAAAAAAAAAAACGACCGGGGTCAGGCCGCGCAATCCGCGCAGGCTGACATGACTCAAAACCTTTTCCTATGGGTCAGTTTTCTGCATGTCAAAGGAACAGTTTACCTCACTATTTGTCGGGTCTGAGACAAAAATGCATTCATAATTATGCGGTGACTTACTCGGTATAATGGATTAAGGAGATACATTCTCCAAGAGCGCTGCTCATTTATGTTTCACTCTTACACTGCCAATGACAACTTATATAGCAAAGAAAGTTCAGTCTGATCTTGGATCTGCACTGTCTGCACCAAATGCCTGATTATTACAAAAAATATCCTTAGTTGCAAGTTGTTAAGACTACTATTAGACCTTTGCTTAAGCTGGTTCCACGTGTGCACAAGATTGATCTTATTGTGGAACTCCATTGACTAACCCATCTTACTGCGAAACTTTGTATATTGACTTCCCTATTTTTTAAAAATCCTGAATTTTGTAGCTACATGTACTTCTCTGTTTTGTTGCAAAACCTTGTATTGAATTCAGTATCTTCTTGAAGAATTGGTATGACTTCCCTACTTTATTGCCTTTTTCTCTCTAATGACGGACCTTGGGATTTCCATATCAATTTATTTCCATATCAATAAATCAATCGAAAAGGCACGAAAAACAGTTAGGGATATGCGGCATTTGAAAATGTGTCTCTATCGTATATCACCCTCAAACCATTTACTTTTTCACTTATAAGGCCTATTTTGGAGTATGATGATTTCATTTGGGATATCTTTCTCTGTAGTTAAAAGGTCGATTAGACAAAGTTCAAATTGAAGCAGCGCGTATAGTTCAGGTTGTAATAAACTCGACTTGATGCTATCGTTGACTTTCGTCAAGAAAACTGGTTAGGAAACTTTAAGTGCAAACATAAGTTAATTCTTTTTAATGAAATGGGCAATGCCCTTTCTCTAAATTATCTTAACGTTCTTGCTCCTCAAACGGTTAATAACTCATCAGTTTATAATCTACGTAGACCAAATAATTTGAAAACCATTCCTTGCGAAACAAACTTGCATAATAATACATTTCCTCCGGCTGTAAGTAATGATTGCAATTACCTACCTGATGAGATTAAGAACGCAGACTCACTGGTATGTTTTATGTATCATTTAGACCCACATGTAGGTAAACCTATTTCATGGAGACAAATTCTTTGGAGAAAGAAAAAATCAGATGATTCATTTAGATTGGGCAACAAGTGCAGTTGTCTTTGAGGACGCTGCATTAGTTTCCCCTTCTTATTACAAAATTTGGAGTTGATTTTCCTGCATATTGCGGGACTATGAGCTGACTTTCCTGTCTTATTATTGAAATTTGTTTGACTATCTAATCATAGAACTTTGGATGGACTTATCTATTCTGAACAAAAATTCTAACCAAACATTCTTGTTTCGGTTTCACATCTCAATCTATATAAAATGGAATTTCTTGAAATTTCGACTTAAATCAACAACATGTGACAACAAATTTCTTAAAATATATATTTTTTTTAATCAATGGTAATTCACGTTTCATTGGTTTTATCCTCAATAGCAATTTCCATAATTTGCAAGTTCTTTTTGCACAATTTTATGATTATGATAATGTGACCTTCATTTGCATCGATAACTGCTGTGCATAGACGTCTCATAGATTTTACATAATTAATATCCACCTTTGTTGAAGCTGGTTCCACGTGTGCACAAGATTCCCCCTTTATAACTGAATAGTTCACCTGTTACAGGAGATTCGGAGCACGTCAAATTGTTTCGTTCAAAACATGTTCGATCGTATTTAAATCCGGAGTGCATTGCGGCCTAAATGTAATCCAAAACATGGGTTTTAACCGTTTACTTAGTGGTCTCATTCGCAGTACGTGGCCGAAATGGATGTACGGTCCTCTGGCATGCAGAACAGCTTGCCTAAGAAGGGTTCTTATAACTTGAGAAGAAGCGGTCGACTATGAGCACCAAACCGTTGTTCAGTACTTTCAGTAGCAGTTCTCTCAAATAAATTAAGACTAATACACGATCTTGGCATTCGTTTGTTACCATTCTTCTCGAGCTTCGTTGCATCAGTGACTGAGCCCGTGGCGTTTCAAACTTTGTCCGAAACAAATGAAGTCGATCAAATTGGCCAAAAGCAAAGTAGCAACGTGGATGTTTAAGGCTGAAAACCATGGACATGCATTTGTCAATTGATACTCAGAGTACAGAATATTTATTTAAAAATGCAATTCAATGTTTGATTTTGCAGCAATATACTGAAAACATGCACCAAATACCAGTGACGTGCTGGGTTCAATGTATCCTATGTCATGTGACTCTAAAACCAACAGTCACGGAAAAATGATGAATTGAACATGCCAGTGTGGTATGGTTACTTTCAGAGAGAATAAATAATAAAATATGTCATCTAACTCATTAAAGGGAGGTAATTACGAATATGTTAGAGGATCTGAAATCGGTTCTTTTTGCAAATCTAAGCCCTTGAACGTGTTCATTTTTTTTTTTTCTTTCTTTTAAATATAAAGTGTTCCAATTAACAGACGTGTAAAACAGAAGTTAGTACACAAAAACAATATTTTGAACAAAATAAAAGCAAATCTCTTTCTAGAAAGCTTGCCCATCAGCAAACCGACCTCTAGTCTGCGGTCTACAGGAGTCATACACGACATGTTTACAGTTTTTTTTCCCAGTTGTTTTTCGAGTACTTCAATCGACTCACTACCCGAAATAATGAAACAAAATATTGCACAGGTAAATCGTCATCATGGATCCTCTGGACTCTTCAAATGAATTAGGCGTGCAAAAAAGATCTTAAAAAATGTGTCTGTTTAGTTGGCAACATCATAGTTCAAAAGGTGTTCAGTTAGCTGTTTTGCCCAGTATATCTTATTGCATAACTTTTTATTGATATTTCTATCTTATTGCAAAACATTATATTTTCATTTATATCGATTTCCTATCTTATTTCAAAATTTTTGCGAACTTTCCTGTACTGAAGTTACAATTCCAATGCGGATTTTTATATTGACGAAACTATCTCATTGTGTAGCTTTGCACAGAATTTTCTAATTGCCTAGCATTACTATCTCATTGAAGAACTTGTATTGATTTACTTAATTTCTTCCGGATTTTTTTACATTGACTTCTTTGTCTTATTGAAAAACAAAAGTATTGACTTTACTCTCTTATTGATAAATTTGTATTTATTCTCGTACTTCATTTTTTAATTATGTATTGACTTTTCTACTTTATTGCTTTATGCTATGTTCAGTTTTCCCCCATCTTATTTTGGAACTTTGTATAGTTTTAATTATCTTGTTTGGGAATTCCATATTGATCTCCTATCATATTGCTGAATTTTGTATGAACTTTTATATCTTTCTATCTGACTTTGTGGTTGCTTGCCTATCTTTTTTTGGAACTTTGTATTAACTTTCCTATACTGTTGGGGAAGTTGATATCGATTTCTTATCTTCTTGCTGAATCTTGTATGAACTTTCTTGTCTTGTAGTGTAATTGTATGCTTACTCTTCTATCTAAGATTGACTTTCTATCCTGTAGCATTGTACTGAGTTTCCTCTCAGCCTGCACTAACTAGCTGAACTTTTCAGTAAATCCCCTTCCATATTACATAACTTCGGATTGAATTTCCTATTTCATAGTTTTATTGTGAATTATGTTCCTGTCTTATTGCGTAACTTGGTTTTGGCATTTCAATATTACTGGGAAACTTTGTGTTGACTTCCCTATCTTGTTTAAGAAGTTTGTATTTACTTTCCTATCTTACAGCCTAACTTTGCATTGACTTTACTTTTTGATACTTGTCTGTTGTATTGACTTGCCCATGTTTTTGATACAGTTTGTTTTGAAAGGTTATTTTCCCTTCTGACATAGTTTTGAATAGTCTACTTATAATCTAGATCTTTCGTATTTGTAGTCGAAATCATATTCAAGTTTATCTTTGTTCAGACGTTCTATCCTTTTTCTTAACTTTGCATTGGCTTTCCTTTCCTATACCTGAACTTTTTATTGACTTTCAAATGTTATTTCTGAACTTTGCATTATTGCTGAACCTTGTATTGGCTTTCCTTTTTGATTGCTGAGCACTGTTTTGAGTGTTCTATCTTATCGCTAAACATTACAAGCGAACCGAAACTTCCTCATGTAGGAAAGAATAGGGTATTATGCATAGTACTGTAAATTAAACACATGAAGACGATCGTGCAAACGTTTATTAAACCAGTCTAGGGTTAAACTATACACTTGTTTTAATTTCTAAATAGTTATGGTTACCAGTGGCTGGAATTAAGGAATGTTCATACTATTATGTAAAGTTTGCAATGGTAAATCGCAAATTATCATGAAAAAAACCCTATGATGAGGAACACTCAAAGGCGAAGAAAACAAACGAATAATGTGTCTACTTACTCGTCCAGGTCTACCTCCTTAAAGAACCAGGAATCTTTGAAGTTTTTTCTCGCCTGTAACCCACTGGCGTCAATGCCAAGATCTTTCAAAGCATCTAGATATTCATTCGAGTCATCCAGCGCAGATTTTGCAACAATATCATAATCTTCTTTAAAGAGAAAATGAGAAGAAAAGACATAATGAAGTTAAATATGATAAGTGTTAGCTGTAGTCGATAGACACAGAAATAAGTCTAAGGTTTCATTTTAATACAGCAAAGAACCTTTGGATATTGACTGACAGGAAAGATCTCGAGTCATGATCTTTAATAAATGCCAGTTATTCTTATCATAATATTACACGTTCTTTCCTTTCATTTTAGGTCCACACGACAAACACTTTTTTGAAGCATGGGCTTTTTTTTTTTTTTTTTTTCAGAAATACTCTATAAGAGTCAATACATTAAAATGCCCGCAATTATAAACGGCTTATGAAGTGATATGCAACCAGATAGTGTTTCTTCTCTTTTTGAGATTAAAAAAAAAAAATGCTTTTATGTCGTTAAGAGCACAGACAGAAATGCATGTTGAAAACAAGAAGAAGACCCATGGATGCTTCTTTTTTTATATATCCCATATATATGTTTTCTCTGTAAAATTCTTTATTGCATTTGCCTCGGGATAGCCATTATTGTGTAACAGTGGATAGATATATTGTTAACACGGAGGTTATCTAGTTGTGCGAAAAGCTCTGTCTAGGTTTTGAAGGTCACAGGTTCGAATGTCAGCGATGGCAAGTAATTTTTATCGTAATTTGAGGTCATTCTGTGTCAGTGAAGAGTGAACAATCAAGTGTTAATAGATTTTCTATTATTTCTACAGCTTTGTCAAAGGCTAATTTTAGGCAGCTTTAAATATTAACTATCAATGCTGAGAAGTGTTTTTAGTGTTCAGAAGCTAACTTAAACATAAGAGAACAAGACACATTCATTTTGAACAATACCGGCAATACTACCCTCTAAATCCTAAGCTGTCTAGCCTGACTCAAGATTATTTTGCAAAAAGTATAGAGTAAGAGCAGACTTTACAAAACGTGTAGTTTAATCTCTGATATTTACTGGCCCCTATGACGAAAATTTTTATACTAAGTAACTTACTCGTATAACATTTGAAAAGAAAACCAATACCAAATAAATTCCGCGTAATACAGGCATTAAAACACTCATTCCATCACCCTTTTCTAATGCTAAATGCATCTAATTATACTGTTATTCTATACCATTTACATGTACCTTCGAATCAAAATGAGCCGTGCTCTGGCAAAACGGGGCTTAATGCACCTCCGTGATATATGATACCATGCAAGTAATCGTATAATTATAGACACATAAATATAGAGGTAGAATGGTCCTTTGACAGGCATATAATTTACAAACAGCTAAAATTTTCGAACCATGTGAACCTGTGCATTCCGTGATCGAAACTTTTTGCAGATGCATTAAACCCCCTTTTCACAGAGGATAGCTAAAATGTAAATATTTCTTTACCAGAGGACAAAATTTTAGACTTCTCTCAAAATTGCAAACGTTTACCATAACGATTTATATGTGACTAAAATGATAAAATTCGTCTTTGAACGGGTTGAATACCATGCTGTCAACCCTCATTTTCTCCCTTTACCACAACGTTCTACAAAACCCTTTTCCCGTTTAGTGAAGGCCTCATACAATTAAATTTCCTACTATTTTAAATAAAAGTTGACCAACCACGTTTTATATCTTTCAAAAGTGCATGTTCTTACTTTCAACCCTATACTCTAGGAACAGATGCCACCAGAATGGATACAGTAATTCATAATCGATTCATGCTGTGAAAAGGGGTTTTAATGCATCTGCAAAAAGTATTTACTAAGTTCAACCTGCGCAGGCTGACCTGGGTCGATTCTATTTACTATTGGTCAATATTCTGCATTTCAAAGGACCAGTCTACCTCATGATGGGGCTGGTTGTTAGACAAAATGGATATTATAGAATTATAATTATGTGATAACTTGCTTGGTGAAATGTATCACAGAGATGCATTAAATCCTCTTTTCCCACAGCACCGCTCAATTATTACAACGAAGTTCTATTAATTAATTAGAAATAAATTAGTGATCTTCTCTATCAAGGCATTTCGTCCTTCAGTATGAACGTCACCTCCATTATCTGTTTCAAAACAAAGCAAAACGTGCGGAAAGATTAGACTTTATACACATAACAGGTATAAGGTATCAAGTCTGCTTTAAATTCTCATTTTTCCTAGTTAGTTGCGGAATAAAAGCAACATATGAGCCATGTTCTGTGAAAACATATCGACCATGTCATCCAGAAGTAGAATAGTCCTTTGGCTGGCAGATAATTTACAAATAGCAAAAGGTTTCGACCAATGTCAGCCTGCGCGGACTGCGAAAGTTTTTGCTATCTTTATTTTCTCTGCATGGCAAAGGACCAGTCTATCTGTGATTAAGTCGGTTATTAAACAAAAAGGTTTTTAGGAAGTCCATTATCATGTGATTACTTGCTTGGTATAATACATCACATAAGATGCATTAAGCCCCCTTTTCACTGAGCATAGGCCAAATTATTGTTAAAAATGAGCATTTTTCCCTTTTAACCATTTATCAAACTATCCCAAGTGTTAACGACTCTCAGGGAGAAGTCCTTTGAAAACAATGGATAAAAAATGAAACTCTGTTTACCAACACTCTCCACAACGTTCTCTTCCCGATAAAGGAATGTAAGTTAATTTATCTTGCTCTAATTTCCTATGCACATGCTTTGAATCTCGAAACTTGTTGTTTTATAAAACTTAAAAAAACATGAACTTGGACCATACTGATAGTCAAATTTTAATCGATCACCTTGTTAATTTTTCACCGCCAAAATTCGACAGTTCAAGGGAATTCAGGAGTTCTTTCAGTTTGAATTGTTTTTCGTTAAACAAATAGAACACTTACCTCTCTGGTTTTCAACGATGTATTCTATGCATTTCTTAAAGTAGTGATACAAACAGGAGTAAGGGTACTTGTACTTGGTCGACTCGTCCCGCCGATTTCCGACTTTAAGAGCGCCTGCATAGCACGTTGTCTGAGCATCTATTTCGTCTTTTCGAACTTCTAGCATATAGAGAACTTCTTTTGCATATTGTTCACCCTGATAGCAACATTCTGGCTGACTGGTATCATAACAGTACACCTCTAAATAGAGAATGAAATGTGTGTTGGAGAAAATCCTCTATGAGCCATGCTGTGTGAAAAGGGGGCTTAATGCATCTCCGTGATGCATGATACTAAGCAGGACATCACGAAATTTGGCATCAATAATATCAAGTTTGACTAAAAATCGACTAAAATCATGAGATAGACTGGTCTTTTGACAAGTAGGAAATTGACCAATAGCAAAAAGTGTCGGCTCATGTCAGCCTGCACAGAGTGCGCAGACTGACCTCGATCGATATATTTGGCAAATGCTTTAAGCCCCTTTTGCACAAAGCATGGCTCATATATTGCAAATTATATTGTATACCAAAAATGAACATGCGTATTCATCAATATGTATCATTAATGTTCAGACAAATAATGTACTTTTCATGAGACAATTCTTATATAAGTAACATTTAAAAAAAAAAAAAAAAAAATCAAGTTCTCGTACAAAAAGCTAGGGTTTCTTTTATATGATTTTGAACAGACTATCTAAATCAATTTGCAACTGAAAAGATTTTCGTAGTATACGTAAGCTTCATTTCTTGATGACATAGGTCGGATGAAAGTAATGCTATTATTTACGTTGAATAATAATAATAATTACAAAAAAAAAACAGACCATGAACTCCTTTCTTCTATTTGTTCAGCTTGGAACATAGTTCCAGCACTAATTCTAACAAAAGTAAGACGTTAAACTGTTGAAGAATATAATATTATGGCTAAGACAAATCACCAAAGGAAGGATGACGCAACTCAGAGCTGTATATTTTCTCGTCATAGTCATGTCATTATCATGTCATAGTTACATCTCGTTACGTCATCGTTACATTATAGTCACGTCACAGACACATCCTCATCTACATAACGTGATTTCACATGAGTCGATCTGCAGGACCACGACCCATATGAATTCACCAACTTTTTTTTAAATACATTCTTAGCCTTTTTTTCGAGATTTAGAAAACAACACGATTTCTGACTATCTGAACGAAATGGTCTAGCCAATCAGAAATCGTGTTTCTTTGAAATTTTAGACAATTATTGAGAATATAACGTTACAAGAATACTTGGTCCATAGAAGCCCAGTACACTTAGTTGTTGTTCGGCCAGGTAGCAGGGCATTTGAAAACTTGTTCACGGCTGTGGCAAATCATGGCGCCCTGACCCGAGGGCGAGTAATTCGCTATAGACGTGAACAAGTTTCCAAGCGCCCTGCCACCTGACCGGAAAATGAAATTATTATACTGCCAAGTTTTACCATTCCAACGTGTATTTAAGTGAATGTTTCCTGTTTTGTGGCCTCACTGATCGAGTGTTATGAAATAGAGTTTCCCTTTTGACTGCATCAACAGGCTGAAAAACTGACGTCACTGAAAACTCTGTAAAACGTGCAGTTTGGTGTATAAAGTCACTGCGATTCGACGAACTTTCATTTAAACATGGATTTAAACAACATTTTATAGCACTGTTGATTTTATGATTTGTTGGCAAAAGTAAACGACCATCATTTGCTTCAAACACCCGTTTATTTATCATTATTCGAGACATGCTCGCGAAAAGGGGGCTTAATCAATCTGCAAGAAGTATCGACCAAGATCTAAGCCGAATCTTTTCGCTATTGGTCAATTTTCTGTATGCCAAAGTACACAGTCTAGCTCATGGTTCATTCGGTTGTTAGACAACTGGATTTTATGGGTCCATAATGCTATGATGACTTGCTAGGTATCAAGTATCACGGAGATGCATTAAGCCCCCTTTTGTAAGAGCAAAAGTATTTTAACGTTACAATGCGTGATCTTGTACACTTCATGTTTTTTTTTTTTTTTTTAAACAACGAAGTGATTGGTCGTTGCAACCCCGTGCAGTGATTTGTTTTAGAATGACAACAAACTATGAGATATTTAACCATTGTCGTGTGTTCTCAAAATAGTCCGTTATTTCCGGTTTAATGACAACCGTCAAAGGAAACAAGTAGTGTTAAGGTGTTTTTGTCTTGTGGTGCGACTGGTGTCCATTCCTAATGTTAAGGTGTGGTTGTCTTGTGTGTGACTGGCTTCGATTTGACACAGCCATCTAGGATGTTGCTTTGAAGTGTATAAGTGTCTACGGTGCTCGCAACAGGGAAGCTGTGCTGTACCCTGGAAGTTGTCAGTTACAGCAATATATATTCAGAGCATATTATCCAATCAGATCGCGAGAAAGAATTGTATTTGTAGTGTAAAAAAAATTGTTTCAGCGCCAAATATACATGTACATGTTTGTACTCGACACCCTTTCTCCGACTTAACATAAAATTCACTGAAACTCAGAGACATTTTTATCTCATAGGTTTGACTAGACAACAGTATGATATAGATCAGAGATTAGAATGCGCGTTCTGTGCAGTCTGATCTTGAGCTATGCCGCCCGCAAGACCAAAGTTTTAGTTCATGGCACTAAAAAGGTTGATGTACTAACTAGTAGATCGCTTCTCTCTGGAGTGCTTCTCACAAGACACTGACTCTCTCACCAGACTGTTTCCGTGGATCTCGGCGTTAGTTACGACAGTCAAACCTGCGTCCTGAAATGTGTTACAGTAAATAGATACGTATTTACCAGTATTTTGATCTTAAAAAATGATTAAAGCACAATGCATAAATGTGTGAAATATGCAAACATGGCGTTTTATTTAATAATTCTATCTGGAATTTGTGGGGAAAAAAATAACAAAGAGTTCATGATCTTAAAAAATAGCAAAGAACTAGATTTAAATAAAGCGATAATAAAATTTTTCATAGAACTGTTTGTATCCTTCTGTTTGTTGCCGAAGTTCAAATTAATCAAGGGGGTAAACAACACTCGTTAAGATATCAATATACTGTTCAATAATTGAAAAGATGTCACAGCGTAACATGACAGACAGTGACCATTTGTTACATCGTGTGTTTTTAAAGACATTTTTTTTCTAATCAGGTGAAATATTATCCTGTATTTCGAAACCAGAGCATCTGTTACCTAAGAGGACAAGATCCAGAGATATGAAAACAAAAAAATAAAACGATTTAAGCTCTTTCTCTGAACGAATCTTACTTCTTTCCAGGCCTAAAAGAAAAGAAAATCACTGAAAACGAAACTAATTTTAGGCATGTACAAGTAGATGTGCAAGTTAGTGGATGACTTGATAGACGCGTTCATAAATACTATGTAAATCGCTATTATCAGCCGAAAGTTGATGTGTATTTTTTTATTTTCTATTATTGTGATTTTATTTCTCTCTCTCTTTTTAAGTTTCACGACAACGAATTTACAGTTCGACGAAAGAATGTGGATAAAATTATAAATCACCTACCCGCAAGACTTGCTCGGCGATTCTACCTCCACCCTCGCCGCACCCAAGATCATGTGATTTCATCATGTCAAACATCTGAAAGTGAAAGTAGTTCTGACCATTTCAAACATTAAATATATAATTTATGTTCTGATCTTGTTAAATATTTTCACAATCCCGCAACGCTTATCAAACAAAGCAAACGAAACAAAGGTTTTAGATGTATTGGTAGATTGGAGTTCTTAAAGACCCCTGAATTTTGAAATCAATTTAAAATGCCAGTACCGATACTTAAAAAAATCCTTTCAAAGTCTTGTAAAATTTCCTTATCAACTCTAAAAGCAAAAATTAGATTTCTCCTTTCACTGGATAGAGCATTTTGGCCGTTCAAGCTGTGTTAAAATTTTGCTCTGAAGCTAAATATTTTCCGACGGTTTCGCACAGTGACCAGAGCAGCAAACCTAAGTGGACAAGTACATGTCGTCAGTACTCACCTTAGTTAAATATGAGGCCTTGACATTGTTTTTCGTACAAAAAAATATAGATGCATACCTTACCTTACTACATATCGCTTTCAAGAATAGTCACTTTCATACAAATTTTCAAAGTCTATATAGTGATTTGTCTGATGTTCTCATGTATGTTGTCTGTTTTCCAATATTTGATCTCAGTTCTGTCTCCCGCATGGCTTCATATTTTAAACTACTTATGCGTATTGTTTTCATAAATAGGTAAACCCTTTACTCGGAATAGCCTTCCCCATTTCCATCGTTTTACTGCTATTTTGACATTAAAAAGTGAAACAAAGTTATCAAAAATTCTGAAAATTTCACAAAGGGCTGGTATATGTAATATTATTTATGATGCATTTTCAATGCAATTGATAAAGCATTTTTTAAGATATTTCAAATTTAAAGGGGTCCTGATGAACTTAACACTATCTATACGAATACCGAGAAAAACATAAGCAATTGCAATAAATGAGAAGTGCCTTGGAAAAACGGGTTTTAAGGTATCTCTGTGATGTATCATACCAAACACGTCATCACATAATTGTGTATCCATAAAATCAAAGTCTATCAACCGACTGAATCATGAGGTAAACTGGTCCTTTGACATGCAGAAACTTGAACAATAGGAACAGGTTTCGGCCCATGTCCTGCGCAGGCTGACCTGGTTCGATTCTTTTTTGCACATGCATTAAACCCACTTTTTACAGAGCATGGCTCACATTCTCCTTTCTGTATATCCAAGATATCATGAGTTACATTTGAAATTTGATTTGGTGCTTTCATAAATCGTTTTCAGGTAAGCATTTTGTTTCCCAAGTCCAATGTATGTTTGGTTGTAAAGAGACTTGTACTCTGTGCTTCCATTGGTATCATAAAACAATTGCCTTTTATAGTTAACACTGATAATATGACAGGTGTATATTAGAATTAATTAAATAAGCGGTGTAATTACAGTTGTGCTTTTTTTTTTTTCAACCGCTAGACATTTGTTAAATTAAATACACTTTATGCCATGCTCTGTGAAAAGTGGGTTTAACGCATCTACAAAACGCTTGTATTTTTCATTGGTGAACTTCCGGCATATCAAAGCACCATACTTTGGCTTGTTTAAGATAACCCATATTATGCGACAGATGCCCGGTTTAAATCATTCCGAAGTTGCATTGAACGACTCTTTTTCAAGAGCACCTCTCATGTTTATAAGATTTTCCCAAAACAAAACACATAATTTCTTGGAATCAATTGGAAGTAGGTGCAGTTAATGTCATCAATGAATTAAGTGCAACGGTAAGAAAGTTAGCCACTCTTTTGTTCTTATCACACATAAGCTTTTCAATTTCTGACTCTTACATATGCTACAAGGTTTCACATAGATATGTGTAAGTAAAGATACAATCAATCGATCAAAGCCAGGAAAAAGTTATCAACTTGCAAGTTTATCGTCTTTGAATGAAATAATATAACTAAACTTTAAAGCTTTCTACTTCGTAGAAAAAAAAGGGACTGGAATTTTCCTGACAAGCATCGATTCGTGCATCTCCCCAAAAGAATCCATGACACATAATATTTCAATCAAATTAGCCATGCTCTGTGAAAAAGGGGTTGCGTGATACCAAGCAAGCCATCACACAATTATAGATAAAATCCATTGTATACAGCAACCGACAAATCATGAGGTACACCGTACCTTTGACAGACAGAAAATCGACCGACAACGAAAACTTTCGACCAAGGATATCCTGCGCAGACTGCGCAGGCTGATCTAATTCGATACTATTTGCAGTTGCATTAAACCCCCTTTTCACAGAGAACGACTCAAATGTTTTCGGTCTTTCAAACAAGTAAGTCCAGGGACCTACTTTTTCCGTACATTCACTACAATTTAGTACAGGTATCTGTTGGAACGAGAGAAATGCCATGCTTTTTCTGACTAAAGTAGAACTTAGCACACTACCTTTACCATCTTTCTGTATTATTTTAGTCGAAATATAAATCAAGCCGTGTGAAGTTCCAATTATATTGATTGCAACAGTCTAATTTATGGAGAAATAGTAATGATAATTTGCCAAAGATCGGGTGAAGAGTAATTTTTTAGTTGTGATTATAGACATGTTACATTTTACTGGCCTTTCTGACCGAAGCCGAACTACTGCTTGATAGTTTTACCTTGTTTTTCCGAAGGACATTTGTACTGTTCAGCTGGAGTAGAGCGCTATCCATAACATTAAGTCCGACGTTCATACGTGGAGAACCAGTAATAGTTAAATCGTGGACGGAGTCAGGACCAACATTTTCACTTGTATCCAATTTTAACTGGTAAAAGAGTAGAGCAAATTTATCTTTTCATTAAATAAAAACAAACAGTGGTTGTTTGTGCTTATGATAACAAATATAAATATGAAGTTTCATAAAATTTTGCCCAGTACTTAAAGAGATATATTGGTACGTAATGGAAATATATATCAAGCCCCCTTTTTTACCACACGGCATTAAAAAAAAAAAAAAAAAAAAAAAAAATCATGAGAAACACATATATGAAGTTTGGTCAATTTTCGTCAAAGATTTTAGAAGATAGCTGTCCGGATGGACGGACGAACAGATGGTTATTGGTACATAATGAAACATTAAGACCCCTTTTTTCATGACATGGCAGTTCATTGAATAAAAACAAATAACGATTGTCTTTGGCTTATGATAAACAATATAAATATAGAGTTTCATAAGATTTTGTCCAGTAGTTAAAGAGATATTAGTCCATAATGGAAATATTCATCAAGCCCCCGTTTTATATGACACGGCATTAAATAAAATAAAAAAAAAAAAAAAAGAAAAAAAAAAAAAAAAAAAAAAATCCGTGGACTACCATAAGTAACACATGTGTGAAGTTTCATCAAATTTGGTCAAGGACTTCAGAAGATATAAATTTTGTCCAGTAGTTGGAGAGACAATAGTCCATAATGGAAATACAGTAAAACCTCTCCTCGCGACCACCCCGGCAATACGAGCAACCCACTATTACGAACGGAATTTTTCCTTCTTATGATCAATGATGACGAACCCGGAAATACGGACACCCCGCTATTCCGAAATTACGACCACCATGTTCAGTACCAATGAGACATTATCTATGGATTTTAACCCCGTGAAACGACCACTAATCTTCGCACCTTTTTAATGACTCACTAATTTTCACGCGTCCATAGTCGCGAACGGTAGGCAGTGCTTCATGTACGAATATTCTAGGGTCCGATAGAATCGGCAATCAATTATCGGTCTTTTGTTTATCTATTGACTGTTGTAACATGATTGTGTTTAGTGGTAAGGGTGTTACCTTACATAATGGAATTAGCAACGAATTGATAAGAATTAATTTGGCTTTTATGCGGTAATCAGGCGTTTCTCACACATTGCTGACCCGAGTGAAAAACATGTCCACTTCCGGGTAATTACGATTTGTATACGTAAAGCCCCCTTTTTCCATGACTCCTCATTATATCAAAAAAATTGTATCGGCGGACTATCATAAGGAACACATGTATGAAGTTTCATCAAATTTCGTCAAGGACTAGAAGATATTTGTCCGGACGGACGGACGGATAGACGGACGAACGGACAGACGGACGGAGGGACGGACAACGCAAAAACCATATCCTGTAGCCTTCGGCGGGGGATAATAATGTTATGATCTTCATTTCTAAATAAAAGTTTACATATCAAAACACATGGCTTTGAAAATACGACCCAAAATCTGCGGAAATGACATTCAAAAGCGGTTACCTAATGAAATGTATCACCACAAGCATTAAACTGTTGGTGTCTACATTTTAAAACCAATCATTCTGATGGCTTTAATATTTTTGATAGATAAAAAGCAGCTTAAAATTGTGATTAACACAAAACACGGTTATAGCCATACCAAATATAATTTAGCCATGTTCTGGCGATAGGGGGCTTAATGCATCTCCGTGATGCATAATACCTAGCAAGTCATCACATGATCATGGATCCATAAAGTCCATTTTGTCTAAAAAACGACTGAATCATGAGACAGACTGATCCTTTGACAAACAGAAAATTGACCAATAGCGAAAAGTTTCGGCCCAGGTAAGCCTGCGCGGACTGCGACCTGGGTCGATACTTTTCATAGATGCATTAAGCCCCCTTTTCACGGAGCATGGCTCAATTTATTTCGAATTACATTTCCTAACAATAAGACTTTCACAGACTGTACTACATGTCATAGTGATTTTGCTGTCAGATTTAGCATAAAGCATTGCCTCGTCTATTAATATATTTGCTAATGAATTATCATTCTAATGTTAAAAAACACCCCAACGAATCGTCCAGATTATTTTCGAAAGCAAAGACACGAAAAGAAAATGAGCCACGCTCAAAGCGGCCATATTTTTTAAGATTCAAAATTCTAAGTAAGCTTAAGGTATGACCATCCTAACTGGAACCTTTCAATACTTGTAAGTGTTTAATTGACTTCGGGTATTAGAGTATTGTATTAGGTATAACAGTGTGAAATATGACAGAATTTCACCTCGTCGTTTTCAAGTAAATTGATTTTCTATTATCCCACCCCCACCCTTTCGAAATTCCAATATGGCCGCCGACACCCAAATTGTGCGATATTTATATCCTCAACAAAGAATGATAAAAATAGTCTATCTTTATTTTTTTTATTATCACCAATATGATTGTCCCTACAAATATATGTAATGAAGTAGCCATTGCTAGTATATACAGGTGTAAGATATTGCCAAATTAAGATGTGCACCCCACAGGATTAAACGCCATTTTTTTCCAATGTCAGAAAAAGAAGGGTGTAAAAGAGATGCCGTTTTGAATTCAAATAAGAAATGCAACCCCTAAAACTGATATAAAATTTTCCTTGACAATATTATGACAAAATAAGATGAAAGAAAATAACTTTTACTAGCCAAATTAAAAAATACTTGACATTAAAAACAAGTACTACTGAAATTTCGGGCAACTGATTTTTCAGATAATTGGCTAGTTAAAGTCTGAAACTTTATGAATGAAACAATATCATTAAATTTTACTATAATCAAACCATAATAAATAATATCCTTTGCAAGAAAATGTAAAATAATAACAACTTGACTCAGTTTTAATAAGATTTTCAGTCTTTTAACTCTTTACCAAATGACGAATTTTAGACCCCGTATTGAAAGCGCCTGCAGACGAAAATTAAAATAAATAAAAACAGTGCAACTTCTCAAGAACAACACCCATTGGTAAAATGCACAAAGCAAACAAAATCATATTGTTAAAGAGAGGTTGTTAGTCAGAAGAGGGCTGGTTTATCAGGGATAACTTTTTACAAAACAACGAAATTCAAGACTTGTCCAAATTCAACGCATTTGCAGATGACAAAATAAATGTGACTCAAAAATTGAATTTTCTCTTTTACAGGGTAGAAAACATTGTGCGAAAAGGAGAAAATGCTGGTTACCAGCATTTTCTCCCTTTTCCACAATGTTTTCAAAGGCCTTTTTTCTCAGCATCGTTAAAAAGTGTGGTAAAGAGTTGAGGAGGTTGAAGTGAAAATTTTAGATACTTTTTTTTCCCATTTTCGAAGTGACTTGTTAGTTTTGGAATAACTCTTTCCAGAGCTTTTTTGACAGTTGTAACTCATGGTTGCACTGGAATAGTTTTCATTTGAAACAAAAAAAAAAAAAAAAAAAATCATACAATCAGTCTTCATTTCTCTAAAAAATCAGTTTTTAAATGAAAATAATTGCCTCCTGAACATTTGATATTCTCTGCTGTGCACAGTTTCGACAATACCACTGCTTATTAGGATATTCAAACTTAGCAATTGTTTTTTTTTTCTGCTTTTCTTCAGTGAACTGCATTATCAACACAATGTCTGTGGGTTGAAAGCTTTTATGTACAGCACAACCTAAATTTTAACACAACGGTTTCTCAGTGATGCTAAACATTTCACACCACGTTTAACATTACGAGTATTATACTCCATATTGAGTATGTTGCGCGCAAGATATGTTTATAACTGTCTTGGTGTTTGACGACACTCTTAAAAGCTGGCCTACTCCTCATTCCATTCCTTGGAGATTTGCTTTTAAAATGGGCTTGACATTCAGGGTAATTATTCGTTTTATTCCAGATCTTCAGTGCAGCCTCTCACCGCTAAAATTGAAAAAAAAAAAAAAAAAAACCCTGCAAAATTTACCCCAAACCTACTTGTTTCATAATCAAGAGCTTTCGATATACAGCCCATAAAAGTTAATACATTTTAACAAGTAGAAACTTCATTTATTCTGCCATATACCTTAAAACCAAGTTCAACAATTCGTCTCCCATCCTTCCAAACTGTCACGGCTTACTGTCTGTGGAATCTACGTGTGATAATAATTTCCTCGATTTATTATGAACTCATATCCAATATAGTATCAAGAAATATCGTCATATTTGTGATCTACACATATGCTCTTGGCAAAAACTCTTTTTTCTTCTGTCATTCCTGATACAAAACGGCCGGGACTGTCACGGGACGCCATTTTGGAATGCTGGTTCTGCGTTTACCAATACGTTGAAGAGTAAAGCGAGAAACCAGATCCTCGTTTCCGTTATACTTCCGATACTGCCGAAATACTTACGAATTAGTAAGGAAAATGTCGAGCTCGGACGGAAAGTAACGAGATCGCAAAGAGCAAGTTAGGATGGCCATACCTTAAAACGAATTCATACAAGGATCATTTGCAAGGGGTGCAAAATATTTATTATAATTTTTTTGTTTTTAATTGAATTCTCTGAAGGAATGCGGAAGAGACCCATATGGTAGAAATGTTTCCATAACACTTGATTCAAATGGATCATGTAGTTTCGCCTCAACAGAAAGTTTAAGAGATTTAAAGCATCCACGGACGCATAATAGAATCCAAAAACTGGCCAGCTTGCCTTTGGAAACCCCAGCCAATAAAACTGATAGAATATACTCACCCCTTTATCACGACATTTTGGCTCCAGTGAAAACTTATCGGAATCGGCTACTAGTTTTCTTGTTTTCTTGTCTACATAAAACCCAACTACACGTGCTTCAGGGGTAAGCATCTCTTGTGTAACATCCGATATTACCTCAGTTGACTCTGTGGCTACATCCAGGTAAAACTTGTCAATATACTTTCCTCTGGACAGGAGCTGAAAAAAAAAGGACCATGATGGCCCTGTATCGTTCCACTGGCTAATACGTGCAAACCATACATATAAAACCTTACAATTCAAGGCCAAATGGTTTTTAAGAAGAAGACCTATAAAGTTTTCTATAAAAGTCTATGTGAAAGTTTTGACTCACTTGCGAGGCCAGTTTTCACCACAAAGCAATAATCCTGGTAAAGGTGCACAAAATATCCACATACCAAATAATGCAGATCTAAGTCATATGGCTATAAACAAACACACTTTCAAAGTTTCCTCAATATAAAGCCCTTGTAAACCACGAGACCCCTGAGGCGAGGCTTATTTCAATCCCAGGGCTTAATTTTGAACAAATTCAAAAGTGATCCAAACTATAAAGCTATGTGCCAAATTTGGTAGCCCTAGGGTTTATGGTTATAAGCGAAAAGATTATAGAATTTTCACTCTACGAGTTTCCACATGTTAAGTTAATGACCCATTGAGTGGGCCAATTTTGACACCAGGGCTTTATTTCAAAAAATTTCGGAACAGGCCCACTGGATAATAAGACTCACAAAATATTGCAGTTGTAGCTCACGGTCTTTAAAGCTTTCACTACAAAAGCAAATGTAAAACTTTTAACTTGTGGGGTGAAGCCAATTTTGATACCAGGTATATAAGGAAATGTAAAACTTGTGACCCTAGGGCTATCATTTGAAGAATCTTGGTAGCGGTCTTTTAGATGAAGCTACACGCCAAATTTTGTAGCCCTAGGCCTTTTGGACAAGATGATTTTCAAAGATTTTCAAAATTTTTCAGATTTGCAACCAGAGTTTTTACAGGAATCAAATTCTTTCAATAAATTCTGAAGAGGACCGTGGCAAGATTATTTTTGTGCAGTTTGGCCAAAATTGGATTTGTAGTTTGAAATAAAAGTTAACGCACGGACGGACGCACGACGGACACAGGGCCATGACGTAAGCTCGCTGGCCTTTGGCCAGTTGCGCTAACAATCATCCAAACTGAACGCTTGTGGAAATGCGATTTTGGGTGGATTTAAATACATGTAAAAAGACATATTGAGAAAAAAAAAAAAAAAAAACTCAACTCTCGCGACATATCGAATACCCTCAAGTAGTGCCATATCACTTGATCAGTTTTGAACACTTTCCAATTGAATAAACCAGCGTTTTTAGCCTCTACGATACCCAAACGATTGAGTCCTTTCTTCATAAGCAACGAGTATTTTCAATTGTCCTATGTCTCATCACTTGGAGTCAATAGACAAGCAGATTTCGATCGTACAAAAGTTCTCTGGACAGTGGTCTTCACCTTTTTTTATCAAAAAGCCATGTAGGTCTTCCTTGGGTCTGAAACAACTCTGTTGGAGATTTTCATTGCCCTATTCAAATGCTTATTAACATTGACTTAGAGCATAGAAAAAAATAAAACGAAACTCTCAAGTGACCTTGACTTTTAAACTTTTATGGCCGCAAAAATAATTGGGTTTCTTCTAGGATCATAACTCACACTCATATGTTTCTTTTTGCCCTAGGTCACACACACACACACACACACACACACACTGTATAAACTAAATGTAGGAAATTTCAAGAGGACATTAAAGATAATAATAATAGTAAAAATAACAATAATAATTGACCCAGAACATGCTGACCTGAAAATAAAAAGACCTGATGATATTTAATTGTGTTTCGGAATTTCGTCTTCTATATCAATTGCTGGGGTCGTGGGACACGCAGTACTGGCTAAAGCCGTGCGTCATGATATATTGGAGGGGATCGTGTAGCGCAACATATTTGCTTAGGTCGAGCACGACGAGTAAAACCATTTTTGAGTCGCCTGGTTGTGGAGCAACCAGGCTCTCATTGTTATGATACTGATCTATAGGGTGACGTAAGCATATCTCCGGCATTGTACTGCTTCCTGCCCCGAGTTCCGGTTTGCGAGATGAATCATGGTTTTGTAATTATTCGGTAAACAAACAGTTTTTTCTGCTGTAAATAACTTACAATTGTGCCTTTGTGAGAATGAATACGTCCATGCAGACGACTATTTAACGGTTCAAATTTTAGAAATAATCGTTTCGTTCACAAGAGTACACGATAACCAATCACTTACACACACATCAATATCTAAAATTAGCGCATATACATACCTAAGAATAGTGGTCGTGAACTAAACAAGTTTGCGGACACGCTGAAAATACTCAGCGTGTAGAAGCGTCTTTTCTACGGCACGCTTCTGTTTGCAGAGAATTCTTAGTGAAAATTGTTTGATAATTACCCATTAGAAGTGCACTCTAAATCTCACAATCTGTCCTAACTGTAAGTCTTATTTCAATTCAATTCTCAACCTATGATCGAAAAAAAGAAAGGCCATACCGAGCAACATGGAAGCTTTAAAATGGAAATTTTCCCAACAGTAGGCTAATTTTTTTCGAACAAATTTAAATTGACTTGGAGTGTTTGCGTTGACTTCTTGGACATTCTTACACGTTGCCTCTTCACAGTGTTTTATTCTAGATTTTAAATACTTTGCACCTTAATTTTAGGTGCATCAGAGATCGTACTTAGCGTATGTAATGTGTACGGTTCTTTGCTGTACCAAGTCATCGCTTAGCAGGTGCTTTCTGGAATGTAGCTGTGCGACAAATATAGATCTTGTAATCACGTTTGTCAAAGTCAGCTTTTTTCAATTCACCTAGATCTAGTATTCATGAAACAATAATTTATCAGTGCGGGTGTCAGAACGCAAAGTGCTTTCGTAACTGCCAGAATCTGAATTCACTCGGGAATTCGACGTGAAACTACGCAGTTCTAACAACGAGCAATCTGAGATCTCGACTTTTTACTCCACTATAATTCAAATACCATAAAATAGATCAATGCTAACCCATTCATATAACAAGTTCTTTATTGGAGTGTTTGTTAGTGTTGTAAAGGGTAATTTAGAGCTTTGCGAATCGCACACATTTAGTTTACACCAAATCAATATACATGTTGATCTCTACAATTTTCAGTTGGTGTGGAAGCAGTTCTAATTCATGGGACGATTGTAAAACGCAGACAATATAGAACATAGAGTTAGGCAGATATTATACACCAAGAAGGGTATTGGAAAAGGGGATAAAACGCAGACAGTATAAAAATTATGACTCGAACCCAGTTTGTAAAAGTTTTGAAATTCAAATCCAACACCTTCACCACTAATCTACACAGGATTCTTCTCAAAGAAAGACCCTGTTCGTACTCCAAAGGCCATATCTTCACTCCAGTTCTCATTAAACTTCTTCAGAATTCTACAGTTTTTGTCTTGATGATATGTCAGACAAATTGAATAGTCAGTGACGTCTGGTCAAAAAGTTTGTCACAAAGTCAAATTAAAAAAAAGTTATAGGCACTTAACGGGAGTATCTTCAGTCCGATGCACATCAAACTTGGTGGAAAGTGCTTATTTTGATGAAATACTGCACATGTTTGAAATGGATTGCCTCCGGTAAAAATGTTGCTCATTAGACAAGACATAAGTAAAAGGTTTAAAGGCAGATGATCATGCTGTTGGGTTATATTGTTTTTCTTGAGCTGTAGCAGCCACATTCTTAGAGCCCATTGTGGACAAAACTTGAACTCGGACAACAACAAAAACAAATTGCTTCCAAAGAACATGTAGATTACTGACTCAAATATTTGTGTGTGCTCTAGCGGCATTTCAGTCCAATGATCATGAAAGTGCCCAGCTATTTGTCTCAATAATATGTTTGACAAAAAATGAATATGGGTCAAATCAGACGAAACCGTAATAGTGCTGTAGAATCCATCTATGTTCAGTCCAATATTCGTGAAACTGTCAGCCTGCTTGAATTAGATATGGGTGAGTTGCAAAAGGGAATTTCCGGTACAATTGTTTAAGTGGTTCTGCTCTGTTTCTATAAACTTCACATAAACTTCAAGACTGAGTAGTAACATTTCAAAATCACCGCCTCAGAAACTCTTTAGCAACTGATGCATAAATTTTAATTCGCACCAGATATTTTTTTTTTTCATGTGAATTTTGATATTTATGTTTGTAATTCTAGGATGACAATTCAGAAATATGCTTATGGTTAGGCTATTTTGTATCTCGAATGCTTTTAATAGATTTGAAATATCATAAGGGTGAAAACTTCTAACCCATTACCCACCAGGCGACTCTCAGAACTATCAGTCCCTTGATTATACTTGTATATGGCTATATAAGCTGGCGTTTAGATCTGTTGGGCGGACAGACATTCTCTTTCTCTAAGGAAGAGAGTGAGGTTGTGAAGATTATCTTAAGGGAGGAAAGGAATTTTGAGGTGAGTGAAGTTTAAATATTAAACTGTAAAGATTTTCAGATTGTTTTTAGCCTGGGCTTGGCTTGCCAAGCCCAAGGCTATAGAAATCGTATACCAAAATTTCAATCCCATTCAAGCATTACGGAAAAACCCGAGTCAAGCAGTTACGGAAAAATCCGAGTAAAAGTGAAAAGTACCGCCTGCAATCCATCTCACTACGCTGAAGGAAACGACGCGTTTTAATAATAAAATATTTCGATTTGAACATCACAGTAAGGTTTAATTTCACAACAAACTTTGATAGATGTGCGATTTTAATCGTACGAAAGTGTTGACTGAGAATTTGGGACCCTCATGAGGTTATTCATAACTGCAAATTCGTGCGCTTAACAGTGAAAGGAACAATTGGCAAACCTCGGATGATCGTTGATCAAATGTTTTGATGTAGGTACGCAATCGACCGAGTTGTGACGAGTGCTGTTGCCGAGCACTAATCGGGATCGTTCGTTTATCCTTTTTCTACACACCACGTCAATGACAAATAATGATAGCGTAGTTTACGCCGACGATGTGCTCTTTCTCTGAAAACGGTGTCTCGAAACCTCGGCAAGATTTTAATTTTCATAAAATTACTGTGCACCTCGTGTCTGAAGTTATAAGTATGTATTTGATTGGTATATATGCCTTATTTCTTCCTGTCAGATTTGTCCAGATATGACATCTCTGCCCATAACCATTTCGAACCATAGCAAACTCGAGGCATACAATACCAAATATGTATTAAAGTTTGTAACATGAGCCATTGAAAACCAGTTAACCTTTAAAAAACGATGAGATTTTAGACTTGTCTAACTTGAAAACCTTTGCGAACGGCAAGTTAGATTTAGCTGAAATGTTGGTTATTGGCTGTGAAAGTGCAGAAAACCTTGTAGGAAAAAAGAGAGCATTTTCTTTTTTATTTCCAAAAGGTTTTCATGAGGCTATATCCTTGAAGTCCTTAAAACTCGAAAATGTGTGGTGAAGAGTTAAATAACTGGTGGGCGTTTTACATCGAAGACCAAACTTGACATCTGATCTTGATCTCCATAGGTATTTAGGTTGACCTGGGTCGAAACCTTTTGCTTTTGGCAAATTTTCTGCATGCCAAAGAACTGGTGTACCTCATCAGTCGGTTGCTCCACAAAATGGATCTTATGGATCCATTAATATATGATGGTTCATTTGGATTGACGGATCAGGAAGATGCATTAAACCCCCTTTTCCCAGAGCATGGCTCATTTGTGCTTTCCATATTCACAACCAGGAGCTCTTCAAATTTATCAATTCTAGATGACTTTACTCTGATGAGGGCTTTAGGTCCAACGGCTCTCTTGTTCATGAAAATCGGCTTTCCAATTTGGTTGATCATGGCAACTTAGAGATTCCATAGACTTTCAATGCGAAAGTTGAAAAGTGGCATTTACAGCAGATATTTTGACAAAACTTTCATTGTACCTTGAGTAGTCCATATGATTTTATTCAACTGGTAGTCTTTAGCTCATCTATTTACGAAGAAAGTGTCATGCTATTGTCAAAGCCTATGCGTCATTGTTGTCGTGCAAAAAACTTCGACATTTTTTGATATCTCTGTTATTCCTGAAGATATTTACTTCAAACTTGTACATATTATTTACTGTCAAAAGGGGTACCCATATAACAGGGCAGGTAACCATCAAAACATTTTTGATACAGTTACACCCTTTTTCTCTTGCTTTAAATTTTCAGAACCTTTGACATTTTATCATATCTGTCATTAATGAAGATACTTACTTCAAACTTGAACTTTTCGTTAACTATTAAAAGGGGAATTTATATCAGTACAACAAAGGTAGGTAAGCACCAAAATATTTTTGGCAAAGTAATTAGTTATGCCCCTTTTTCGACTGAGAACTTTTAGCTCAGCTGTTTTTAGAGACATGGTATTTTCATAGCCCTAGTGTTATTATCTTCGTCGTTTGTGTCGTCGTCATGCAAAATATTTTTGTTATTACTGAAAATGTTTACTTAAAACTTGGACAAGTTGTTAACTATAAAAAGGGAAACATAAACAACAAGGGTAAATAACTATCAAGTTATACCCCTTTTTCGACTTTGTGTTTTCACTGAAAATCAACCGAGCACTGGCGCCCGAATGCGGACGTTTTTTGTTGCCATAGATACCAAAACTTAAAAATAAAAAGAAATACGTAAAAAATTGTCTTCTCAGACACCAAATCGTGCTCTGTGATATTAGCCTTTAAAGACTTTGTGCTTTTCCTTGTCATTGCTCGAAGGACATGGTTACTATTTCAACCTATAGACTGAGTGTGGTAAAATGAAAGAAAAATATGATTCATCGCTTGGCCAATGTGGTTTTTCTGCACTTTCTAGAAATATTCCCTGCTGTTGCACGCTGCTCATTTTGGTTTGTTACCACGATTTGTTGCCAAAGCAACGTAAAGGAAGAAAATAGGAAGCAGAAAATCCTTTGAAAATCATCTCCTTTCAATCCATAAAGACCATGAGACCAAGGTTATACAAAAATAGTCATTATATTGGCCTTTAGAAATTTGTTTTTCCATTCAGACTGTCAGTGTGAGACATGTAGATATTTTTATTAGTCTGTACAAATGTGATAGCAGGTTTTAAGCCTGTACAAATGTGATAGCAACTTTGAGCTTCTGGGCCTCATTTTCCTACCTCTCCCCCATTCTGATGCCCAGGCCTTCAGCGCTTTCAGCGCTTTGATTCATTTTGAGTTTTTAAGTAGCGTTCTTGGAAAACGATTCGTTCAGTAATTGCGGAAAATGAGCTAGTAGCATTGGAATGCAATGGAGGTTATTTTCCTGCAATGCAAGGTCGGGAAATTAGGTTGTTGTATCTGAAAATCAAAGTAGGAAAGAAACTGTAATTTGCTTGATAATTATTGTGGTCAGTTTTGATGATTTACTTTGGTCTTTGTTGTACATGTTCATTTTAGGGCTTATGAACTAAATATTGTGGTAAACGGAGGACTTGGTTATGGACAAACACGTAGAGTTGTATTACATCTATAGTAGTATATGCAAAATATTGTGGTAAAGGGAGCACTTACTAGCATTCACCCATGCAAAGAGTTGATATGACACTCATGGATTCGTGGATGTTCGTACGTGGTTTCGGGAGGTGAAAAGATTGTGAGAAAAGGAATTAAATAAACTTTAATATTTTACTTACTTAAAGCTTTTCTGGTTAAAAGGTTTGCTTTTTGGTTGGTTGTGTGGTGTGTCAGGTTGTTTGGTTGATATGCGGAGCGAACATTTGATGCTGTAGAAGTCGAAGCAAACCTACAGATTAGGCTTGTAAGTGCAGTGACCCACTAGATATTTTTGGTCCGGTGATGAGAGACCCTATTTTGGGGGGAGAACGAAAATATCACGCCTGAGACACTGGTGGCTTCAGGGTGACATTCGGCAGGGCACCATTTGGAGAATTTTTGGAAGTACGGATCCGAGTTCGGCAACTACGAGGTCGAGGTACTGGGTAGCGTGAAAAGAGTGATATTTATACATATCATTTTTGACTATACATACCAGTAAGTAAGCAAGTAAGTCTTAACATCGATGAACTTTTTGGAAATTCTTAAGGTAGATTTTTTTAGAACTTTAGGGAAATTAATGGGAAGTCGAGAGTGTTTCAGAAGACAAAGGGACGGACTCTACATTTGCCATTGTTAGATATTTGAGTTAGGTTTACATTTGCTATTGTTAGATATTTGTATTGCGTTATCATTTATTCTGTGATAGTTTGTTATATCATAATTTATTTGTAAATAGGTATATCATTATTTTTTGTATTGGGATTCTGACTATTTAATTATCCAAATAACGCTCAGTCGACTTGTGACAGCAAGAAACTCCGAAAGCACTGAGACAGGGTTACCACTCTTTTGCACGATACTGGTCCTGAATGTGATCTGTCTAATTCGGATATTTAGTGGCAATACCTTGTACAGTTTGGAAGCTATACTCCGTACAAAATAATGTGTAAAATAACAAGGGGTAATAACTCTAAAGATACTGAGCCAGTGTAAAGGATATTGAGCTATACGCTTGTCCTGAATGTGAGATATCTGCACATGTACATAAAGTTTGACGTCAACGAGCTTTTATACTATGGAAGTTATGGTCCGGACAAAAATCATAAATGTCAATTAACAAAGGAACTTAACTCAAAAAAATGCAAATCTTGTTCACTGCATTTTTCGTCAATATGATCTATGCGCATTTGAATTGGAGTCGACACCTTTTATATTTCATAAGTTATGCCCCAGACCGCAGTTGTTTTAAAGTGATCTTTCTGTATATGAAGATTTAAGTCAATGCGTTTTATACTCTGCTTCGGACACAAAACCAAAAGTGCAAATAAACAAAGGCATAATTCCAAAAATACGGACGGCAAATGCACTTTTCTTGTGCACCGCACTTGTCGATAGTTCCTGGTCTCTCTGCACATAAAATATGTAATCAATGACTTTTATACTTTTGATAAATATACCGCACAAAAATCCAAAGTGTAATCCGAAATGTAATTTACCTATATTTGAAGTTTTATATTTGGCGTTTTAAGTCAATAGTTCTTATACTTAAGAAATTATGCCATTGACAAATTTGCAAAACGCATAGACACACAGACGCACGAACAAGCTGACTGAAGCACATACCCAAACCTTGTTTATATGCGACAGTTTTAGAGTAATCGGAGGCATTATTCCATAGATATAGAAGGTCTGTCAAAAAATAGCTTGGACTCTTCTAATAAAATTGCTCATTAAACATTAGAGAAAATCGCTCGTCAGTGTATCCTAATACAGGATTTATGACAGACTTAAAAACTGACAAGCTCAGAAAATTTTAATATGTACCAATCGTTTAACATCGGCCAACACTTTCATAATAATTACGATGTCATCGTCATGAGCGTTACTCCTTTTCGAAACACTCGCCGTGGTGATCGATGGATTTGTAATGACGCGCAGCCCACTTCTCGTATACGCTGGCATACCAGCTGGTCTTTCGTCCGCCAAACATTCTAATAGCTTCTTGTTTTAGTGTCTTTAAGTTCTCAAACGTATGTCCTCGTAAAAGTGACTTTAGATACGGAAACACGGCAAAATCTAGCAGGGCTACGTCAGGGTTGTAAGGCGCATGTTAAAGTGTTCGAAAGCCAAAAAAGACCCAATTTCAACTGTGTGTGTTTAGAAGTTCGGCATGGAGCATTATTCTGGTGGAAGATGACGTTTTCTAAGTTGTCAGTAAGTCCCGGTCGCTTCTTTCGAATCGCACGCATGAGGTCTCGTCTGATTTCCTGAAAGTAAAATCGAACACAAACTGCAAACACAACGTAAATGATATTTTGATTTAAATTGTGTTTGAATGAAGAAGTTATTTATTTAGAAACGGTTTCTGTTTTTAGTATGAAGTGTTAAAAAGAATAAAGTCTGGACGGATTGATAAAATGTACCTTAGCGTGATATGTGGACTTCACCGTCTGGCCCAGTTGTACACAGCGGTAGAGAAGAACGCCCTGTCTGTCTATGAGGACGATGCACAGGTGCATGCCGATGGATTTAACCTGTCTGGCTTCCTTTGAAGGTGGGGAATCTGCGTATTTCCATGTACTTGACTGTTGTTTGTTCTCGGGTTCCGAATAATGCAGCCACGTTTCGTCGACTGTTATAATCTTGCAAAGACCCGGTCTCTCGCATACCTTCTCGAAAAAAAAAAAAGTTGAATACATACACGCGTCTTTCCTTTTCGTCTGCAGGAAGTAAGCGAGGCACTAATCTCGACAGTTTTAGTGTCTCACGGAAAATCCTGTGGACAGATGACTTGCTGATTCAGACGGTTTCCGCAATCTCTCTCACTGCCATGCGTCGATTCCCGTCGATGACGTCCCTGACGTTGTTTACTATTCGACTGTCTATTTCCTTTGGTCTCTCTGACTCCATACTATTTTCCTCTGTCCATCCTCCAGGAAATCACTTGTGCAAATTTCAACAGGAGCGAGCAAGATGCAGATTTGTACTTTTCCATAGTTTGCAACTGTTTAAACATCTGTGTTGGTGTCATTTTTAGCTCAACCCAGTATTCGATCACATATCGGTGGGCCTCCATTTTACCTTTGACGTCGACGCTTTTATTTGTTCAAATAAGACACCATTCGCGGTTTTGCTATTATATAAGTTTTTTTTTTTTTTCAAAATGGCGCCACGTGAATGATTTTCTTTTTTTTTTCAGAATGACGTCATATGTAATAACGGCAACGTACACGATACGATTTCGAGCAATTCTATCTAAAACCTCTGTTACAGAAGGTTGAAGTAACCACATCGTTAAAACCTTGGTTAAAATTTTGGCTTTGGAAGCATATCAACACAATACAATACAATACAGTTTATTCAATAATTAGGCCACGTGCCCATTACATATTACATACTGCATTAAGAGCGCTTACACTGCATTAGGCAGAGGGTATAGACTGACATCAGCAATAGCAATCTTACTTTTTGATATCGGTCTACACTCTCTACACTTTCCTATTCTTCATCCAGACTTTCTGTTCACGCCATTTTCTAAATAAATGCGTACAGAAATATAATATTTTTTGCAGACAGAAATACATAAAAGTAAGATAAGAACAAATATAGCGGTGTAAAGTATTAAAAAGGATCAACAGGTAATCAGAGATTGGACAAGATGAATAAAGTGTTTTAAAGATGAATCATTACGTCGTATTTTCAAGAAGGTGATTTCGGAATTTAAACGCTTGTACTAAAAAGTTGGCTATTCTTCTGATTATTTCAGTTGTATTGTTTGTTGATATTATGCCATAAAAGGTAGTGGCGCTCTTAATTCTTAACCAACTTTGTTAAAAATATATTGCTCTGAGATTACTATCTGCAGGGCAGTCACTGAAAAGGTGAACTTCATCTTCTATTACAAGAATATTTTGAGTAAAACATAAAGGGCAGTATCAGGAATCTCTGTCAATACAAGTTGTCTCCCTTCCTCGATCAATTATACTATGACACGGTACTTTTCGCAGATGTATTAAGCCCCTTTTCCATAGAGCAAGGCTCAAACTTTCTGCTTAGCTTCATGAGCTCAGGATTGTTCGTCAAAGGGTAGAAAAAATAAATGCGCGGCGTTCAGGGAAAAGGGAGTTTTATGCATCTTCTTAATGCATTATACCAAGCAAGTCGTCGCATGAGATTTGACCGATTTTGTCGAAAAAATAAAACGTTCAAATCATGAGGGAGAATGGTCCCGTAACATACTGACACTTAGTTACTTCCTGGTGTTTGTATTCGCTTCTCGCTGCGTCAGATATTTTGACATCTCCCTCAATTTTCAGTCTTGCGCGATACGAAATTTTCTCACGCTGCTCTATTATAATACTAGCACTAGAAAATTTACTACATCATGATATTTCGTATTGAGCCGTAATTACATCATTTATGCGTCATACATGCCTATGCTAAATTGAAGTTTTGACCGTTGAAATATTCGAAAAATGCTTGTGTAAACCTGATAGTTGTTAAATAGGCTATAGATCAGATTGCAGAGAATGTATACGTATCCTGGTCTTAGATAAACACTATACTGTATCGTTGAAAGACTGTAGCCTGAAACTTGCAAAAGATATTTTGAAGAAAGTGAAAGTTCCATCCAAAGTTACTTAACCCATACCAAACAACCCCATGCTTTCACGATCCTATTGAAAAATAGGTCATGCTCTATGAAAAGTAGGTTTAATGCATCTTGCTTAAAGTATCCACCCAGTGCAGCAGGCTGACCTGAGTCGAAACTTTTTGCTACTGGTTAATTTTCTGCATATCAAAGTCCAAGTCTACCTCATGCTTTAGTTAGATTCATAAACATGTGATGACTTGCTTCGTATAATGGATCACAGAAATGTAATAAAACCCCTTTCCCAGGAACGCGGCCAAAACGTCTTTGAATACGTTGTAGGAAATGCTGGAAACCAGCAACTTCTCCATTTCTCCGATACGTTTTCTGCCCTGTCAAATTCCATATTTTGAGCGACATTTCTTTTTTTGTATGCATAATGTTTTAATATGGAATATGGAAAACTTGTATTTTAGTAACGAGTTATCAATCTCAACAGAACAAGAGATGTTTGTAAAACATGTATGCCCCCCTAATGGCATCCAATTCTAAATATAACATGTGATTATAAACTGTTAAGTTCAAAGTGTAAAAACGAACAAAGGGTAATTACTCAAAAATTATTAATGATAAATTAACAATTCTTGGGCACTGCTCTTCCCATTTATGTGAACTTGTAAGGTTTCATGATTTTACCTCGCATACTTTTAGAGTTATGCTCCGGAAAAAAATTAAGTATGAAAATCAACAAAGGGCAATAACTCCAAAAATATGATGGGCAGAGTTATGGTACTTGTGCACTGCACTTCTCCTTAATGAGATCTATCCACCTACGAGGTTTCAAGATGATACCTGAAATACTTTTAGAGTTATGCTCCGGACAAAAATTAAGTATGAAAATCAACAAAGGGCAATAACTCCAAAAATATGATGGGCAGAGTTATGGTACTTGTGCACTGCACTTCTCCTTAATGAGATCTATCCACCTACGAGGTTTCAAGATGATACCTGAAATACTTTTAGAGTTATGCTCCGGACAAAAATTAAGTATGAAAATCAACAAAGGGCAATAACTCCATAAATATGATGGGCAGAGTTATGATTCTTGTGCACCGCACTTCTCCTTAATGAGATCTATCCACCTATGTAGTTTCAAGATGATACCTGAAATACTTTTTGAGTTATGCTCCGGACAAAAATGTGGTCTACGGACCGACCGACGGACCGACGGACCGACCGACAAGTGCAAAGCAATATACCCCCGCTTCTTCGAAGGGGGGCATAATAAGAAAAAAGAAAAAAACCTACAAGAAGTACGGTACCCGTAGAGGTTTCCTCTCTTCCATTCGAAAGTGTTGTAATTGTCATCTTTCCGTCCTATATTGATAAAGGGAAAAGTGTGTTAGCGTCAAAAAACATCAATTTTACTTAACGAGGCAGGAAAAAAATATCATGGTGACGAGGCTGTCCGAGTCATGATTATTTCACCCAGCCGAGTCAGATAACATACATAGTTTAAGACATAATATTCTCTTTAAATGCCATTGTGAACGGTTTAAATGGGAGATTCGATCGAACGAATTCAAACTTTAATCTATGTTTACGTCACACGCCTGGCATGTCTCATTGGATTTCCACAATGCACAGTACGCGAAGAAATAACAGTCACAAGACAAAACCCAGTGGCAGATGTGCTGTCATTATTTAATGACATTATATGATTTCGTTCTCTAATTTTTGATGAATAATCTTTTTGAGAAAGATATCCACTATAACCCATTACTGTCTGCATGTGTCTTAGACCCGCCATCTTTGGCAGCAACTGCTCCTTTTTCAATGACGATTTGGAGTATTGTCAATCTTGAAAATTATATCCGATTCAAAACTTCTCTTGTCAACATGTGCAATGCTATGCAGAAAAGGAGGCCACTTGCCAGTGTTTTTTTTTAATCATTTCTCTTCATATTGTACCAAAGAAGAGTTTCAATATTCATATTCCAGTTCATTTTTTTTTTAAATTCTTTCTTGATAGTATCAATAAAATTGTTCGATATCTTGAACCTTCATTCATGATAATCAGTTGATAAGTTTCAACAATATAATAGAATCATGCTCTGTGAAAAGGGGGCTTAATGTATGGGGGGGGGGGGAATCGATTCAGGTCAGCCTGCGCAGTCCGCGACTGCGACCTGGGACGAAACTTTTTGCTATTTATCACTTTTTCTGCAAGTCCAAGGTCCGGTTTACCTCATCATTCAGTCGGTTGTTAACAAAATGGACTTTATGGATCCTTGATCATGTAATGACTTGCTTGGTATCATGCATCACGGAGATGCATTAAGCCCCTTTTTGCCAGAGCATGGCTCGATAATACCTGTCTCATTGGCTACGTCTATGAAGGAAGCGACCTTTATTCAACAACTGCATTTTCAATTCCCAGATAAGGGAAATATGTGAAGTACCTGTACGAAGCAAAGGCCTGTCCTAACCCTGAACATAACGATTTCGATTGCAACGCCCATGGGGTTATAAAGCTCTTGAAAACATTGCAGCAGAAAGAGAAAACGTCAGTAATTAGATTTATTTCCTTTAATACGGTAACCAACATGACTGTTCTTTTCCAAGAAGGTTTTCTGGCTTCAAATTCCATCGTTTGATTCACATTTAATTTGCCGACTGCAAATGCTTACAATTTCGACATGTTTACAATATTTTCGTCCGATATAAAGTTACTCAAGTTCTAGTATCTCTTAGGTGCTTTCTGGATCCGTATTTACCGAGCATTCATAAGAACGTTCTTAGTTTTATTCTCCAGAAGTTTTTAAATTTGAAAGTAAAACAACTTCTGGTTGGCTAAACCATTCGGTTTAGCCAATCACAAGCTGTGTTACTTTCAAATTCAGAAATTCTTGAAGACTAAGAATATTCTCAAGAACGGTTGGTGAATACGGGCCCTGGATCCGGGTTTAACTCTGACTTACATCTATTTTTTGAGCCACTTGAATATGACTTGGTCCATCATAATCTTCAACTGTAAATTCATCGGTTTCATCGTGTCCTGTACCCTCCACATGGACCTGGAATTGAAATAATAACTAGTTTACAAAATAGTTCAATGATGGCTTTAAATACCGGAAGTGAAAAAAAGGCAAGCCTGCTGTGGTTTCAGGCCTAATATTTTTATTATGTCATAAAACTCTTTCAAAGTATAATACAGAACCTCATATGAAGGTTAACAATTTAACGCACGAAGATTTGCTATTTTTTTCTTCTTTGAGTCTATTTTATATCATTAACCCTCTCATCGCTATAAGCGGAAAAGGAATGTGCGGTCTGTCTTCTGTCTATATCGCCCGCTTGTTTATTCAACCTTGTAAGATAAAATTCTCGATCAGTTTCCTAGACTGTATTTTCAGCCGTCGAAAAAGACCGAGTTATGTATGTGGCGCTGAAAGAGTGAAACTGAACCTTACTAAACGTTCTAGCACACTAATACCACAACTGACATAACGTTACATCTGTACGAACCATGCACTGTGATAAAGGGACTTAACGCATCTGCGTAAAGTATCGACCCAGGTCAGCTTGCGCAGTTCGCGCAGGCTTGAACTGCGCAGGCTGACCTGCGCCAAAACTTTTCGCAGTTGGTCAATTTTCTGTCTGTCAAAGGACCATTCTACCTTTTGATACAGTCGGTTGTTAAACAATGAATTTTAAGGATTTCTAACTATGTGATGTCATGCTTGGTGTAATGTATCATGGAGATGCATTAAGCCCCATTTTGCCAGAGCATGGCTCATACATACAGATGTAGTTATGGATGGTTTTACAACACTGGAAGTCTGTGAGCTTGTCTTGAATTTTAAAAGTAAGTCAAAATTTGTCAAACCGCTCTTTCTTTTGTTCACTTTTTACATGGTTTTAAAATTCACCTTTTCTGCGAGCGGCTAACACTTTGGACCGACCGTACAATAATAGATTGTCATCTTCGAAATAATTTTCATACATTTCAATGATTTTCAATGGTATGATTTGAATCTAAATGCATTATAGCATTATGGTCGCTACTGTACCTTTAACTATTTTAATTTTTTGCTGATTATTAGAAACATATACACACACACTCAAAACTGTATTGGAAAACACCACTGCTTAAAAAAAACATCTATTTTTTACATCCTGTCTGATATTTACTTAATTTGTATTTAAAGGCCAAATTTAAACAATTCTGTGTGTATACCACATGTAAATATCATTCGTATGAATTAAAAAGTATGGCGATTATCATAAATCTGACAATCTACTAAAATACAAATGGCTAATGCCCCAGTCACAATGAATATTAAAGCTAGAATTATTATTGCCCACATTAATTCCAGTTTTTGGTATTCGGCTAATGACTGGAATCAACTGCATTTTGACAGATCGTCTGGCTAACAATAACCGCTATTCTTACTGACGTGAATGAAATTCATTCGAGCCATGCTCTGTGAAAAAGGGCGTTTAATGTCTGCCAAGGCTGACATGGCTCGAAACTTTTTGCTCTTCGTAAATTTTCTACATGTATACAATACAATACAATACAATACAATAGTTTATTCAATACTAAGGCCACAGGCCCATTATATATTACATAGTACATTGACAGAGTTTAAACTGCATCCAGCAGAGAGTATAGACTGGCATTCCGACCAGCAATTTTGCTTTTTGATCTCAGTCTACACTCCCTACAGTGTCCTATTTTAGAACCACTCTTTGGATTTTTATCATTGTCCAAATAAACACATATACATAGACATAGTATTTTTGCTGATAGAAATTATCGTTTTGGCATGTTAAGATAACGACAACTTTATATAAAAGGTCTATTCTCCCGCGCGATTCAGTCGACTGTTGGAACAAAATGGATTTGATAGATCCATATTTATGTGAAGATCTATTTGGTGTAATGCATCGCAGACATCCAATAATCTCTGTCAAAGGGTCGCTCATTTGCATTTTAAGCGCATGATTATTTGAGCCATGCTCTGGCAAAAGGGGGCTTAATGCATCTCAATGATGTGTGATACCAACCTAGTCGTTACAAGATTATGAATCAATAAAATCAATAAATCAATTTTATCTAACAACCGACGGAATCATGAGGCAGAATGATCCGTTGATCTGAAGAAAATTGTGTCGGCCCAGGTCAGCCTACGCGGACTGCGCAGGCTGACTCTGGTCGATACTTTTTGCAAATGCATTAAGCCCCTTTTCACAAAGCACGGTTCATTTGTACTTGGCGGCTATCGGGCCTTTAAAGAACATCCTTCGTACGAAACTACTTTGCTTAACTTCCCTTAGGTGGTATCTTAATGCACGTTTAGGTTTATGTATTGTCGAAAACAAAAGCATGTCGTACAACGGTTCGAACTGTAACCATAGAAAGATTGTTTTTTGTACATCCTACTGATGTCAGATTTATTTGCAAATAGACGTGGGAAACTTGTGATTCAAAATAAAACAAGAGGGTCATTGGACCTAAAGCGCTCACCTGAGTAAAGTCATCTACATTTGATAAAGCTGAAGACAGCCTGGTTTTAATGATGTAAAACAAATGAGTGTAAGTGAGCTACTGTGTGTGGCCTCTACCGTGCAGACAAGGTTTTTCTATGATTTGGTCCAGTGACCTACTTTTTGACCGAATGTGATCCACTTTGGAAGTTGTCCAAGATATCACAGACGAACTTTCTGACCAAGTTTCATGAAAATCAGGCTGAAAATGTGGCCTCTTCGGTGCACACAAGGTTTTTCCAAGATTTTGCCCAGTCACCTAGTTTTTGACAAGACACGACCCAATTTCGAACTTGTCCAAGATATCATCAAGACAAACTTTCTGACCAAGTTTCATGAGTTTCAGGCTGAAAATGTGTTATCTGGAATGCACACAATGTTTTTCTAAGATTTAGCCCTGTGACATACTTTTTGACCCGACATGACCCAATTTCGAACTTGTCTGAGATATAATAGATATAATCAAGACAGACAATCCGATCTAATTTCATGAGTATCCGACTAAAAATATGGCCTCTAGAGTGCACGCAAGGTTTTCATAAGATTTAGCCCAGTGACCTACTTTCTGACCGGCCATGACCCAATTTTAAACTTGTCCAAGATATCATCAAGACAAACATTCTACCCAACTTTTTATGAGTTTCAGGCTGAAAATGTGGCCCCTAGAGTGCACACAAGGTTTTTGTAAGATTTGGCCCAGTGACCTACTTTTCGACCCGACATGACCCAATTTCAAACTTGTCCAAGATATTATCAAGACAAACATTCTGACAAAGTTTCAAGAATATCAGGCTGAAAATGTGGCCTCTAGAGTGCACACAAGGTTTTTCTAAGATTTAGCCCAGTGACCTACTTTTTACCCGGACAAGACCCAATTTCAAACTTGTCCAAGATATTATCAAGACAAACATTCTGACAAAGTTTCAAGAATACCAGGCTGAAAATGTGGCCTCTAGAGTGCACACAAGGTTTTTCTAAGATTTAGCCCAGTGACCTACTTTTTAACCGGACATGACCCAATTTCAAACTTGTCCAAGATATCATCAAGACAATCATTCTGACCAAGTTTCATGCATAACTGACTGAAAATGTGGCCTCTAGAGTGCACACAAGGTAAAATGTTGACGCCGCACGACGGACGCCGGACGACGGACGCCGGACACAGCACGATCACAATAGCTCACCTTGAGCATTGTTCATGTGAGCTAAAAAAAACTATCGCACATTTAATATTTACATTACAACGAAAACGAGATTCTCACGGCACCAGCATGTTCTCCCTTGCGCCATAATTACTAGTAAGTAACGCAAATTTTACTGGGGGTGGGGGGCATCGTAATTACCGTGAACTTTATTGGTCCCTTCTGGTCGTTTGTATTGAAGAAAAATGAAGCAACTCCTTTCTTTATCTCTATTTCATCCTCATCGCCTATGCTTGATTTGGCTTGTACTATAATCGCTCCGTCAGGTTTGTCACCATTGGCCAATGATACTGTAACCTGCAGAAAACATTGCTTCTAACCCTTGAACTGCTAAATGTTTTTTTTTTTTTTTTTCGTGATTACTCAATACTGGTGAGTTCTGATTGACTACTGGAATATTTTTTTCACGACTCTATGAAAAAAAAAGTGAAATATGTCACGCAAATGGTGTTTCATTGGCTAATATTCATGTCCCCTCCCATACCCACCCCCATCTCCCACCATATACACATCGGTTGCCTCGTCATTGGATCAGCAAAAAAATGGTCATAACCCCTGCAGTGGTCAACTATCAACAATATTTGAGAAATAATTTGTGAAAAAGGAAGCTTAATGCAAATACAAAAAAGTATCGACCATTGTCAGCCTGCGTGGACTGCACGGGTAGAAACTTTTTGCTATTTGTAAATTTTCTGCATATTCAGTGACTATTCTACCTAATGTGCAGTCTGTTCTTAGACAAAATGGATTTCATGTAACTAGAATTATGTGATGACTTGCATCATGAAGATGCATTAAACTCCCTTTTGCCAGAGTGCGGCTCATATACAATTTGCAGGTACCTAAGTTCACAAGACGGGAAGACATTTATTAACATTTCAGACATACTGGTCGCAAAATGAAGGAGAGGAAGACACAGTATCGCATCAATGGACGGATGGACGGTTGGACAATCTGATTTCACCTTATGCACCAAACCTCGTGGTGGGAGTTACACCCAGAAAATTAGAAAAAGTTGTGTCAGAAAATGTGCCATATCGAATAATCACTATGGTCTGATTCTGACACCACTTAGATGGTGCAAAAAGGCGTACATATATTAATTTCAGTTCTGAAGGTATGTTAGAATATTATAAAGTTCCAAGCTTGAAGTTGTACTTTTGAGGTATTGTAAATCCAGAATGAAAAGATAGCCTCGGTCATATCTAAAATTAATCAGATACTTTATTCTGATCCGCGCGTAGCTGATACTCTGTAATGGCAATCGAACAAAACTATCCATCAATTTGTCAAATAGATATTCGACATGTAGACGTTTCTAATTCGACCTAGGAAATGACGGTTACTTACCTGCAGATTGTAAGAAAATCCTGGGTGGTAATATTTCTTGCTCTTTTCAAAACTAAAACGATACTTTCTACTGGAAAACACAGTCTGTTGACAAGAGGCATTTTCTATTTGACCGGTTGCCCTTTCAACAACTCTAGCTACCACGAGTAGTCGGCGACCGTCCCGATTGTCATCGATAACTTGTTTGAGTTGAGCTTCGTCCAAGTGAAACACACCTTTGCCATCTGGATCAAGCTATAACATGATAACTATAATGTACATAGTATACAGTATGTCCCGAGAGCTGTAACAGATACAAGTTGGCTTCTTTAAAAAAGAAGCCAGGACAGGTCAGCATCAATATTTTCAAATAGTTTATTGGCTTTAAATTTCAATATATTTCACAACATGTAAACAAACTTGTAAGGTATTACATGATTGCCGCATAGAAACATCTTATGCATTACGTGATAGACACGTGACCTTCCTGCGTTTTGAAGTTGGGTGATCTTTTCCCGCGGTGTTCTATCTCTTTTTTTATCGAAATTCTTTTTTCTTCCGCATAAATTTATTTGTTTAATAAAAAATTACAACTATCTGAAGCAGTCATTTTGTACTGAAGATAATGACTGTAATTGAAACTATCATTTGAATAGAAATAATATATAATTGAAACTATCCTTTGAGGTTGAGCAAGAATTAGCTCCCTTAGTTTCCCTTTCTTCGAAAAGATTAATGATGGAACAGAGAATAAAAGAAGAAAATATCGAAAATAATCTTGGTTTTTGTATCGACCGTCGAAAAACATTTGCAGCCAAATCAATACAAAAATCTTTTTTTCTTTTGAAATCCGTCACATAAAAACAAAACACGTATTTCTTATATCAGTTTTTTGATTTCGGTTTATTAATAAAACCATGACGAAACAGACTGTGTATCAGAACAATTTCGCAAAAAAAATGTTGATTTAGGTTGCAATTTCTGAGGCAGTCTGCTTTTTAAACGCACTACTGTCGGAGAGGTCTGATGGCCTCTCCAATAAAGCATCTGGCAGTTAGGTAACGTGTGTGGTAGAGAGAAGCTATGTCTGTTATATAGGTATATTGAAGGGTTTGATATTATTTTATGACCGGTGGCTTACAAAAATACAAATACTTAAGCGAGCCATTTTTTTTCTTTACTTTGGCTTTCTTTTTATTTGTAGTTTAGAAGCAAAAAACTACTCTAATTCCATTCATCTGTTGAAAATAAGCAATTAGATAGTTGCTTTATTTCTTTGCATCAATTCAAGTTATTTCATATGTGTTCGAGATTAATAATTCGAGTCTCACCTTAACTGACTTTTGAAATATGTTGCGGAGCAAAATACAAAGATACAGTTCTTTTAAGGGGATAACTATTGTCAAAATTACAGAAAATAGGCTTTAATTTCAAACCTAAAAAAGTTTCTTAAGGTAACAAATACTGCTCAAATAAATGAGTATTCTTAGAAATGTGATGTTTGTTAGTAGTAAAGAGCATTAATCGAAAGAATTAAGGCTCTAGACAGATCACAATAGCAATTGGAAACGTTCTAACGTGTCAACCAAGACTTATTGTCTGATTGGCGTAGATAGTTTTTAAATAATTTGATCATGTAATCGCCATGATGTGATATCTAAATGACTATGTAAGCTTCAGACTCTTAACATAAACAGAAGGTATGTAAAAATAGACCATTACCGCAATGCTAAAGTGAAATCGCCTTGACTTGTCGCATAATAAATATTCCGTCTCTTTACGTGAACTATTTATAGATCTCCGATTAAAAATTTACGATTTTACAGGAGGTTTACTTCGGGATCATGTGTCCAGGTATTTTACCTCTACAACATGGACACAGCGACAATGAGTTTATTATAAAAAACATAAATACTAAACATTTGAACTCTGTTTAGAATGCGGCAAATATCGGAAAACCAAACACTTTCACGAAAACCAAGTAATGACAAGTTAAATCGGTTTCACAATAGATCTCTTACAATTTACAATCGTTTTCCCGCATTGCCACTTTTAGTCCATTTCAATCAAGTTTTTATTTTACTGTGCAACAGCCAAAGTTCAACCTACCTACACGGATGTTCTCTAAAATCATGAAAGTCTCGCAAATGATGTTACGATCTGCCCAAGGTACTCTGTACCAAACTTGATCTAGATCTACCTCCACATCGCAAGCCCGGAACAGATTTTGTAATCTTACAGCGCCAATATAAATGGGCTATACTCTGTGAAAAGTGGGCTTAATCACAGGCGTTCGTTTTGTGACGAACTTCGCCATCTATATAATGTAATACTTGTGTATAAGAGAACGTGTCCAACTCTATTCCATACCGAACACCACCAGTCGTCAATCATCGGTAATTTTCACATTTGCTGTAACGGGAATGAAAATTTCCATGCTTTTGTCGTGTTTTGCGATGATTTATCTTTCCACTGGTATATAGGACGACAGAAATGAGTAATTAATAGAAGTGTTACACACGTCTAAGCTTTTGGGAAGGATATTTTTGGCCTGGGTTTGGCTTGCCCAGCCCAAGACCAATAGGAATCGTATACCAAGATTTCCACCCCTTCCAAGCATTTAAGGAAAGACCCGAGTAAAAGTGAAAAGTACCGTCTGCAATCCATCTCACTACGCTGAAAGAAACCTCTTAAAATAATAAAATTATTTCGATTTGAACATCAAGGTTTAATTTCACAACAAACTTTGATAGATGTGCGATTTTAATCGTACGAAAGTATTGACTGAGAATTTTAGGCCCTGGTGAGCTTATTCATGACTACAAATTCGTGCGCTTAACAGTGAAAGAACAATTGGCAAACCTCGGGTGATCGTTGATCAAGTGTATAGATGTAGCTACGCAATCGACCGAGTTTTAACGACTACTGTTGCCGAGCACTAATCGGGATCGTTCGTTTGTCCTTTTTTCTAGACACCATGTGAATGACAAATAATGATAGCGTATTTTACGCAGACGGTATGCTCTTTTTCTGAAAAACGTGTCTCAAAACCTCGGTAAGATTTTGATTTTCGTAAAATTACTGTGCACCTCGTGTCTTAAGTTATAACTATGTATTTTACTGGTATATCTGCCTTATTTCTTCCCGTCAGAGTTGTCCAGATATGACATATCGGCCCATAACCATTTCGACCCATAGCAAACTCGGCACATACAATATCAAATATGTATTAAAGTTTGTAATATGAGCCATTGAAAGCCAGTTAATCTTTATAAAATTACGAAATTTCAAACTTGTCTAAATTGAAAACATTTGCGGACGGCAAGTTAGATTTAGCTAAAATGTTGGTTATTGGCTGTGAAAGTGCAGGAAACCTTGTAGGAAAAAGGAGAGCATTTTCTTCTTTTTCCAAAAAGGTTTTCATGAGGCTATATCCTTAGAGTCCTTCAAACTCGGGCTTGTGTGGGAAAGAATTAAGGAACTAGTGAGCGTTTTATATCGAAGATCAGACTTGACATTCAGTGCAATCTGATCTTGATCTCCATAGGTATTTAGGCTGACCTGGGTCGGAACCTTTTTGCTTTCGGCAAATTCTCTGCATGTCAAAGGGCCAGTGTACCTCATGATTCAGTCGGTTGTTCAACAAAATGGATTTTATGGATCCATAAATATATGACGGCTCGTTTGGAATGATATATCACGGAGATGCATTATACCCCCATTTGCCAGAGTATGGCTCATTTGTGTTTTCCATATTCGCAACAGGAGCTCTGCAAATTTATCAATCCTAGATGATTTTACTCAAATGAGGACGTTAGATCCAACGGCCCTCTTGTTCATGAAAATCGGCTTTTCAACTTGGTTGATCATGGCAACTTAGAGATTCCATAGACTTTCAATGGGGAAAACTGAAAAGTGGCATTTACAACAGATATTTTCACAAAACTTTTATACAAATGTTCCTTGAGCAGTATTGTATCATCCATACAACTGGTATGGTCTGTTTACGAAGAAAATACCAAGCTATTCTCAAAGCTTATCCGTCATTGTCGTCGTGCAAAAACTTTGACATTTCATAATATCTCTCTTCTTCCTGAAGATATTTACTTCAAACTTTGAAAAGTTATTTTCTGTCAAAAGGGGTACCCATATAACAGGGGCGAGTAACCATCAATTTTTTTTTTTTTTGACACAGTTACACCCTTTTCTACTACTTTGAATATTCAGAATCTTTGACATTTTATCGTATATGTTATTAATCAAGATACTTACTTCAAACTTGGACTTTTTGTTCACTATTAAAAGGGGAATTTTTATCAGTACAACAGAAGCAGGTAACCACCAAAATACTTTTGGCCAAGTAATTATGTTATGCCCCTTTTTCGACTAAGAACTTTTAACATAGAGGCATGGTATTTTCATAGCATTAGTGTCATCATCTTCGTCGTTTGTTTGGTCGTCATGCAAAACCTTTGACATTTTACAATATCTTTGTTATTATTGAAGATGTTTACTTCGAACTTTGACAAGCTAAGAACTATCAAAAAGGAAACATAAACAATAAGGGGAAATAACTATCTAGTTATGCCCCTTTTTCAACTTTGTATTTTCACTGAAAATCAGGCAACTGCAGCCGAGCATTTGCACCCGCATATGGTGCTCTTGTTACCAAACACAACTGTTGCCGAGCATTGGTGCCCTTTTCATTTGTCGCCATAGAACCCAAAATGCAAAAATAAAAATAAATACCTCAAAAATTGTCGTCTCAGACACCAAATCATGCCTTCAAGTTAGCCTTTAAAGACTTTGTGGTTTTTCTTGTCATTGCCCAAAGGACATGGTAACTATTTCAACTTGTAGACTAAAATATGATTCATTGCTATGCCACTGTTAATTTTTTGCACGTTCCAGAAATGTTCCCTGGACTTGTCTTCTATCAGCAATTTTTTGCAAGAAGCTTATTTTTGTTTGTTGCCATTTTGATTTGTTGGCAAAGCAACGTACAGAAAGAAAATAGGAAACAGAAAATCCTTTGAAAATTATCTTCTTTCAATCCATAAAAGACCATGAGGACAAGGCTTTACAAAAATACTCATTATACTCGCCTTTACAAATTTATGTTTTTTCATCCTGTTGTCAACTCCACAGACTGTCAGTGTGAGACATAGAAATATTTTTTATAAGTCTGTAAGTCTGTACTAATGTGATAGCAGTTTTTAAAACTGTACAAATGTGATAGCAACTTTAAGCTTCTGGGCCTCATCTTCCTACCTCTTCTCCCCTTCTGATGCCAAGGCCTTCAGCGCCTTCAGCGCTTTGATTCTCTCTTGCCACTTTGCGACAGATATTTCGATTCCGCAGTGAATGTATCTGACGAATTTGATTGGTCAACGAAACATTACAACCGATTCTTAAAATAACCGCGTCCTCCCTAAAAATAGATTTATCGAGACTTGTGCAGTAATCGGTCCCTTCAATGAACAGATTGATTTTATGAAGATTCATTGTGGAGATTTTGTCGCGTGGCAGACAACCAGTTTAGGAAAGACATGATGAATGTTTTCAAAGGCAGAAATTAGAAGTTTTCCATAAGCGAGTTGCTAAATCTCGAGTTGCATCTTCCAATACATGCATTACTATGTCTGACATCATGACTGATGACTATGAGTGTAAGAAAATTTTACGCTTGAGGCTACAATCCTCGATCTCTGAGAAAGGATCATCTGCATAAAGAAATTGTACAAAGATATAATTATTAGACCTTAGTAATGCATATGGCAAACTATAAACTATTAAAACAGACACTCCCTGAAAATCTGCTGGCTGAGATTCCAAAGTTTCAATCTGTACCAAACATAGCAGCCCTTCAGTTCATGCAATGCTTCCTGGAAAATCAAATTTCCTGAGTGAAATGATAAGGTCAGAGGCACATCAGCCCTCAACATCAAATATACAGCATAGATTCAATATGTTGTCTGCAAATGCTTTCAGTTTGGACTTGTCTAAATTTTGTTGTTTGGTAAATAGTTTACCCTTTACGAAACGTTGAAATTTGGACTTGTCCAAATTGTAAGCATTTGCAGACAACAATATAACGCGACTTAAATGATGGATATTGTGTGAGCTATGTCATTTAAATGACAGATTTTGTCTGAGTTTGGGTATAACACTCTGTGGGAAAAAGAGAAAAAAATGCTGATTACCAGCTTTTTCGTCTTTTTTCCACAATGTCTTTGAAATTGTTTTTTCTCTGTGTCGTTAAATCATTGCGAAAAGATGCACTGCAATGTATGGGTAGTACTTATATATGAATGTATGGGCAAACCTTTCAACATTCTTTAGAAATGTACTAAAAGGAAAGCATTAATAGTAAATGTGCCTTTTTCAAATTTAAGGTCTTTGTAAAAAGGAAAACGAAATATAGACCTACATAAATATTTTTCATGAAGAAAAGGTTTAATGACTAGGCAAAGTTAATTTGGAATCATAACATGCATGTATGGCCGTAAAAATGCATAAAAAGATAGTAAATAATAGACTACCTTGTGTTTTTCAGAAGACGACTTTTGTAAACATTGTGACATAAGGTGATACTGCTTGTGCAGAACAATTACTCCTTGTGCAACAAATTTCATGACTTTTTATGGATTTAACATTAAGGATAAACTGTACAAGCAGACATATTTTTAATAATGAGCAGTAGCAGATGACAATGTCACTACATTGACTGAAGTTCTTTTAGAAAGGTTAGAAAACATTGTGTGAAAAGGAGGAAAAGCTTGGCACTAGCATTTTACATGTTCCTATTATGTTTAACTGAAGATTCGTTCAGGGTTGGTAAAACACAACGGTTGATTCACACTGTCTCTCCGTATTTTTGCAACGATGTCAAAATTCCTTATTGCTAATTTCGGTTTGATTATGATTCACATTGTGTTGTTTGTAGATTCTGCTGCAATTTTTTTTTTTTTTTTTTTGCCAAAATGACTTAAACTAAACTAGAACTGTCGCAAAGCAGACAAACACCCGCAACCAGCACCTTGTCACTGAATCGGCACAATCAGAGAACGGAAATGATTTTCAAGACAAAGTTCATCCATGACCTTGACCTTTGACCCATGTGACCCAAAAATAATAGGGCACCTGTATGTAGTTTCAGGGTCCAAGGTTAAACGGCTTTTGAGTTAGAGCACGGAAACGATTTTCAAACAAAGTTCATCTGTGACCTTGACCTTTGACCCATGTGATCCAAAAACAATAGAGCACCTCTTTGGGTCACGAGCAACACTTGCATATAGTTTCAGGGTCCTAGGTCAAATGGCTACTTGTATGAAGAACCCAAGAAATACTGTAGTCGTGTTACGGAATTCCTTTCCCAATGTGACTGAATCGTCACAAAATAATCAAACAAACAGGTGATTGGCAGAAACAGGAATTTTGGACTAAGCCAATTTGAAAGTAAGTAACAAGTTTTAAATCTTCACTGAAAGAGTGGATTAACCATAATTGTTGAAAAAGAAGCTATAATACAAGCGTCCTTGTTAACCCTTTACAAAACTTCCACACGTTTATATGACCATAAGGAAAAAGGCTTATGAAATCAATTTCGAAATTCGGGAAATATGAAATGTATTCAGCTCCCAAAACTTTCTGTCATTGTCCCTTCTCTAAAACAAAAGTTTATAATGTGGGTCAATATCAGAATGTACAATAATTTGGATCAATATCAGATGTACAATCCTATCTTAGTTAAACACAGCCTGATAAAAATTCACATGTCCTTAACATAACATATCCATGGTCTTATCGTCAATCAGCAATCCAATCTTGGTCTTTTCAATTTTAGTGCAGCATTATTTCTTAAATTCTATTACTTTTTGGACCGTTGACTAACCCCCCCCCTTCCCCTCCCCATTCCCCTTTGGCATCTCATATTTATTGGTTTGGCTGTAGATAAGTCTTTATCATGCAGGTCTGATCTTAGATCTAAACACTTTAACAATGGTGCATAACTGCATATGCAGACAATAACTGTAAAGTGGCTAGATAATGATTTGCCTGTTAACCCTTTACCAAGCAAACATGGGTTTTCACCACCCTAAAGTAGTAGACTTTTGAAAATATTGTGAAAAAATGATTAAATGCAAATAACCAACATTTTCACCTTTCCCACAATGATTTTATCCATCCAAAAATAAATCTCAATCATTGAGTCACATTTACTTTGTTGTCTGCACATGTTTTAAATTTAGAGAAGTCTAAAATATTAGGGAAACGGGAACTAGATTGATTTTTCTTTTGCTTCAATGCCTTTACACCTCCATCAGGATAGTAAACATCCGGGACTGTGTGGGAGGATTGGTTGGGTTATAATTACCAACGTTTAAATTCGACAAATATTTCCACCCTAAAAAGTTTATTCTGAATTTTCTTACATAATATTTGAAAATTACAAAAAAAAGTGCATCCGCTGACGAAATATAGACATTTTGTTTACAGTTCTGTACATGTATATGGCACAAAGACTTAGATTTTTTACTGTTCTAAAAATAAGCCTTACCTGGTAGAATTATGGAAAATGTTATGAACAAAACTGAAATTATTTCACCTTATGTAAAGTTTATATAATTGGGAAATAAAAATAAATGAGTTGCCGTATTTTTAGTATTCTAAATAGCACTCTACGTCATTTACCCAATGGCCAATCAAGAACGAGATTCAGATTTAGCCCGATCAAACTTTCTATCGCACGGTTGCAAGAGGGAAAACTTGACCGTCCCAAAAGTTTAGACCTTTGTAACTCTCCTATGCATTATTCATTTCTATCGTCCTATATACCAGTGGAAAGATAGATCATCGCAGAACACGATAAAATCATCGACATTTTCATTCCGGTGACAGTAAATGTAACAAGAGGGCCATTGGCCATTAAGCGCTCACCTGAATAAAGTCATCTACAGTTGATAAGAAGGCTGAGGTGATCCTGGTTTTAATGATGAAAAACACATGAGTGTAATTGACATACTTTTTGAACCAATATGACTAAATTCCAAACTTGTCCAAGATATCATTAAAAAAAATATTCTGACCAAGTTTCATGAGTATCAGACAGAAAATGTGGCCTCTACGGTGCACACAAGGTTTTTCCAAGATTAGGTCCAGTGACCTACTTTTTGACCAGATGTGACCCACTTTGAAAGTTGTTCAAGGTATCATTAAGGCAAACTTTCTGACCAAGTTTCATGAGAATCAGGCTGAAAATGTGGCCTCCAGAGTGCACACAAAGTTTATGGAAGATTTGACAACGTGACCTACTTTTTATCCCGACATGACCCCCTTTCAAACTTGTCTGAGATATCACAAAGATAAACATTCTGACCAGTCTTTATCTGTATAAGACAGAAAATGTGGCCTCTATGGAGCACCCAAGGTTTTCCTAAGATTTGGCCCACTGACCTTCTTTTTCACCTGACATGACCCAATTTCAAACATGTCTGAGATATTATCAAGATAAACAATCTGGCCTAGTTTCATAATTATCCGACTACAAATGTAGCCTCTAGAACGGATACAAGGTTTTTCTTACATTTAGCCCAGTGACCTACTTTTTGACCCGACATGACCCGATTTCAAACTTTTCAAAGATATTACCAGACTAACATTCTGGCCAAGTTTCATAAGTTTCAGACTGAAAATGTGGCTCCTAGAATGCACAAGAGGTTTTTCTAAGATTTCGCACAGTGACCTACTTTTTGACCCGACATGACCCAATTTCGAACGTGTCTGAGATATCATCAATCCAAACATTTTGACCAAGTTTCATAAGTTTTAGGCTGAAAATGTGGCCTCTAGAGTACACACAGGGTTTTTCTAAGATTTGGCCCAGTGACCTACTTTTTGACCCAACATGACCCAATTTCAACTTGTCCAAGATATTTTCAAGACCAACATTCTGACAAAGTTTCATGAGTTTCAGGTTGAAAATGTGGCCTCTAGAATGCACACAATGTTTTTCTAAGATTTGGCCCAGTGACCTGCTTTTTGTTCCGACATGACCCAATTTTGAACCTGTCCGAGATATCATCAAGACAAACATTCTACCCAATTTTCATGTTTCAGGCTGAAAATGTGGCCTCTAGAGTGCACACAAGGTTTTTTTTCTATGATGTGGCCCAGTGACCTACTTTTTGACCCTACATGACCCAATTTCGAACTTGTCCAAGATATTATCAAGACAAGCATTCTGACCATTTTTTTAAGTTTCAGGCTGAAAATGTGGCATCTAGAGTGCACACAAGGTTTTTCTAAGATTTGGCCAAGTGACCTACTTTTTGACCCGTCAAGACCCAATTTCGAACTTGTCCGAGATATTATCAAGACAAACATTCCGACCAAGTTTCATGAGTATATGACTGAAAATGTAGCCTCTATAGTGTACATAAGGTAATTGTTGACGCCTGGACGACGGACGACAGACGCCGGACACAGCACAATCACAAAAGCTCACCTCGAGCACTTCGTGCTCAGGTGAGCTACAAATTACCCATAATTGACGACTGGTGGTGTTCAGTATGGAATAGAGTTGGACAGCATGTCTTATATATTACATTATATAGATGGCGAAGTTCGTCACAAAACGAACGCCTGTGGGCTTAATGCATCTCCGTGATGCATGATACCTATAAGCCATCATATAATTATGGATCCACAATAGCCACTTTTTTAAACAACCGACTTATTCATGGGGTAGACAGTTTCTTGGACAATTGACCATTAGCGAAAAGTTTCGACTCGAGTCAGCTTGCGCGGAGTGCGCAGGCAGACCTGGTCGATAGTTTTAGCAAATGTATTGAGCACCCTTTTCACAGAGCATGGCTCATATACATGTAGACCTAAACACGACCTCTTTCGACGGTCGAGAATACAGAATGATTGACTGAATAGTGTTTGAGCCGCTTTCAAAATTATTTTAGTCATATCACGGCGACAGCTCACATATGCATTTCATGGGTTTCACCAATACTAGGCTAGGGCTCTGAAGTGTCTTGTCGAAGGACACTCTCAAGAAAAATCCAATGGATAAAGTGAGGCTCAAGCCCGGGGCGTCCAGGTCACGAGTCCTACACTTTACTCGAGAATACAGGCTGCTGAAACTTAGAACGATGTAAAATATAATAAAGGCTTGACAAGCGGATGTTATATATCAAAGATCACTGCACGTTCCGTGCAGTGTGATCTTGATCTATTCCGTCCGCAAATGGCCCTGTTTTCGCCTAAAGCGCTGAAAGGGTAAACAAAGTAAATGAAAGGCGTCCGGTTCTTCTAAACTGTGTCCTCGACCGTGTATTCGAATCTAACAACTTTTTTTTCTTTTCAAAAGGTATAGAACAACAACATTATTTATGTAAGAACACCAATGAAGGAAAGTTCCTGTATTACCCCATATCCTGATAAATAAGTGACATGAAATTTTCAAACCGATAGTAAACACCCAAATGATGTTATTTCGGACTTCTTTACTGGAAAAAATCTCGTTATCGGACAGTGTAGATCTACATTGTCCGCAAAAGGTCAGTAAGTCGCGCTTAGCAGCCTAAGGGTTAACATAGGAAGGGCCCCTCACAAGGTGTGTGGAACCCTAGATTTCAGCTCGGACTCTTTTGCATTCCTCGAAACCCGGCGAAAAACTTGATTCCTTAAACAGTCTTTGGTTGGTCTGAGTAAGGTAAGTGCAGTTTGTTAGACCTAAAACTTCATGCTAGATAAACATATACCGGCTGATAGAGGATTTCCGGAAAACTTTTCACAGTGTCATCATCAGTACTCGATACATTCAGAATAGCCGTCCCTTTCACTGGTTTACCATAAACGTACCTTGTTGAAAAGAATACAGAAAGTATGATATTAAATGAAATAGAAAATTAAACGACTCATTGTAAAAGCGATATAAGTAAATATGGGTCTGTATTAACCGCATGAACTAGATGCACATTAAAGTCCATTGTTTTTTTAAATGCATTTGATTTTTTTTTTCCTTTTTTTTTTCAGGATGCGTCAATCATCGTAGTCATATGTCTAAATAGATTATGAATTCAATCTTTATCAGACGGAAATAGTTTTAGATTTGTAAATAAATACATTTGGGCCATGCTCTGGCAAAGGGGGGCTTAATGCATCTCCGTGATGCATGCTACCAAGCAGGTCATTACATATTTATGGATCCATAAAATCCATTTTGTATAACAACCGACTGATTCACGAGGTAAACTAGTCCTTTGACATGCAAAAAAATTGACCAATAGCGAAAAGTTTCGGTCCAGGTCAGCCTGCGCGGACTGCGCTGACCTGAATTGATACTTTTCGCCGATGCATTAAGCCCCCTTTTCACAGAGCGCGGCTCATTGGAAATGGCAAAACCTTGGTTTTTACTATCGGCTTTAAAGTTTCATTTCACTTATATAGCAAGATATGGGTTAATTTTGTTCACCTATAAACCCTTTACAAAACAATTCGTTCAAACTAAAAGCATTTGCGGACGAAAAATTTATTGTAGCTAAATGCTTAGACTTGTCTTTTGAAAGGATAGAAAACATTGTGGGAAAAGGAGAAAATACTGGTTGCCAGCATTAACTTTTATAGCCTTTTATAGACCGCACTGACCAAAGAGTATGATCGTCTTCACCGTTCATCATCACCATGCTTGTATTAGTAAACTTTTTGCTGTTGAATTTTTGGTCAGGGCCATTTTTCAAATCGCCTGAAAGGAATTTATAATTCCATTTATTCAACTTTTTAGCAGTGGGTTCTTTGTTTTTAAGACTTTGAAGAAAATTGTAGTTTTCGTCACGTGTGGTTAACTCTTTAACAAACAACAGAGTGTTTTAGGACCCAGAAGAAGATTCCTTTTGAATACGTCTTGAGGAATGGAGAAAATGAGGTAGTATGGTCCTTGGACATGTAGAAAATTTAGAAAAAACAAAAAGTTTCGACGCATGTCAGCCGGCGCTGACGGCGCAGGCTAACATTGTGTCGATGCTTTTTGCAGATGCATCTAGCCTCCTTTTCACAGAGCATGGCTCAATTATGTTTTGTCTAGTATTTTTTTTTATTCACGAAAATAAGCTACTCTAGCTGAGCTTATACCAACTTACATTGCTGTGACTGTAATGCTGACGGATTTTGTTTCCGGCAAAATAACCTTTTCTGAAACCGCTATGTCCACATCAAACGTTGGTAAAACTACAAAAGAAGTGAAGTAAAAAAGTTTTTTGTTTGTTAAATAAGCGTTCTTGGTGCTTTCAACAAATTTAACTCTTAACGAAACGGCAAAATGTTCAGACTCTTCCGAGGTGAAAACGTTCGCAGACGACAAGTAAATGAGCCGTGCTCTGGCAAAAGAGGGCTTAATGCACCTCCATGATGCAATATACCAATCAGAACATCGCATTTGATGTAGCTCGAATGTTTCTCAATCAGTGTCACATGTTTTCATCATTTTTCATGTAGAAAACATTGTGAGAACAATAGAAAAATGCTAGTTACCGGCATTTCCCATTTCATCCTATGTCTTCAGAAAAACCGTCTTGCTCAGGATCGTTAAAGCACTTAGTTATAAGGTACAGGGTTCAATCATATCACGACGAAAAGCTCAATTTTTTCATTCAGTTTTGTGTCAAAGTGGCTAATATTGGTAGCCATTATATATGCTTTGTAGGAAAGAGTCTGCAATTAAACTAGAGTTAGCTCGTTGGCCCGTCAGGTGGTATATGAATGAATCCGAAATACTCGTGCAACTAGAGCAAACATTCAATTACGTAATACCCCCGGTTAGAATGATGGACGGATAGGACTGACAGAAAATCTCAAAACAAAATCATTGAGCCATTCGTGAAGCTGGTAAAGCATTAGACCAGTTTTCCCATGCTGTAGTCTTGACCTTGAAACCTGGCGCCTAAAATCTTTGTTCTGCACGCTGTCTAACTGTGCAATCAAGGTATACAGATGTGAAAAATTGGATCAGACAATAAAAAAATATGGATAAAACAATATATAAAATAATTTGACTTTGAACCCCCACTGTGACATTAACCTATTGGCATGGTGACAGAAATCTACGTTCTGAGCTTAAGCTCACTGAGGTCGACATATGTGGGAAGAAAATAAAAATAAAATCGGGCCTTGACCTTGAGTTGAGTGCCTAGTGTCTGAAACCTCTGCTTTGCACACTGTCTAATCAAGGTAGACACATGTGTGAATTATCTGCAATTGTAACTGAGCCATGCTACGTGAAAAGGGGGCATAATGCAAAAAGTATCGAAGCAGGTCAGCCTACGCAGTCCGCGCAGGCGCGCAGGCTGACCTCGGCGGAAACTTTTTGTTATTGGTCAATTTCCTGCATATCAAAAGACCAATCTACCTCATGTTTAGTCAGTTGTTTGAGGAAATGGATTTTATAGATCCACAATTATATGATAACTTCCTTTGTATCATGCATCAGGGAGATGCAGTAACCCCCTTTTTGCCAGAGCATGGCTCAATAAGAAAAAGCATTGACTTTGAACCTCTATTTTCATATTGATCTTTGAGCATGGTACCTTAAACCTACGCTTTGAACATCACCTTATTGCGGTTAAATTATGCATTTAGCAGCACCAACTGTTCAAAGAAAAACGGACGGAAGGGTACCCGGACGGACAGACAGGCCAACAGACAAATAGACGGACAGACAACGCCAAGATAATATCCGTCCGCCTATCGGCGGTGATGATAACTAAACAACAACAACAACAACAACAACAAAAAGACAAAAAACACTTACCATATTCCTGCACCATGAAGGTTGCCCTTGCTTGTGTCTTATACTGAAAAGAAAAAGCTGAACCTTGCATTCTGCGATCAACTTGCAGCCTCTTTTGAGTTTTCTATCAATCTTGGCACCTTACTCAATAACTCGTTAAATCGTAAAAAGTCGTTAAACTTTTTCTTCTAAAAGTAAAACTTATGTTCATTAATTCTTGTCCTGATATGCGCGACTACTGACATCTTATGCGGAGCGCACAGACAAAAATCAACCTGCACATTAGGTATGCTGTCTTCCCCGTTTTAGATGATACCAAATTTTAACCCGTTTACAGTTTTTCTCTGTTTTATAACTAAACTTGGGTTCGGCATTGTTTTGAAATGCAGCTAATGACTTGCAAAGTGAGCTATGATAAAAGTACTACTGACGATGATTAAAATGATGAATACATTAATAATAATTATAACAGATCTAAGAAAGCGTGGAAAAGTGCACTGTTTCAGTTTATTCAGCATAAAATTACATAAATTTTTAGCTGACAGTATGTAAATACAAACAACATTTGCACTTGCATAGAAAAAAGAAACACATTCAATTGAAGAGAAAAAAAATAATAAAAACTGTAAGATCGACATTCAAATAAAGGCCGCATAGTCTATTTGTGGCTGTTCAAAGAAACTTGCAATGTTCGTTTTTGTAGTTTTGTATGAGAAGTTCATGTTACAGTATTTACATAACCGATCTTCTCTTGGGATGTGCAGGTGTCTTCCCTTTTCGATAAATAACTCATGTGTTGATAATCTAAATTTTATTAGAGATGTTTTATGCTTTTTATTAGCTATTATAGAAAGGTACTCTTCTAATCCAAAATTTTCCTTGAATTTACTGTAAGATTCTAGCCTTTTTGGTTTCTGGATGTTAGAATGTATGTAATTATCAATAATCCGTTGTTATACATAAATGTAGTTGATGGTTACAGTGTCTTGATTGGCCCACAAATTAGAAAGTCCCAGTCTGTCAAGTAAAGTTTTCATATGCGAGGCCCAATTTATTCCTTTTAATGTCTTGTTATTATTTGCTTCGTTTTTTTTAACCTATGCAGACGATATGGTTTTATTAAGTGACGACCCTTTTGATTTACAAAACAGTTTAAATGCACTTTGTAATTATTGTAATAAATGGGGCTTAGAAGTTAACGCAGAAAAGTCTAAAATTGATGTTTTTAGAAAAAGAGGACATTTACGCAGGGATGAAAGTTGGACCTATGACAATGTTAACATAGAGGTTGTTAATGACTTTAACTACTTGGGAACTGTTTTTAATTACACTGGGTCATTCTTACTGAATCAAAAAATGTTGGCAGATAAAGCATTAAAAGCAATGAATGTTTTATGTAACAAAACCCGCTCAATCGACTTTGACATTACTACTCTTTTTCAATTATTTGACGCATTTGTGGGCTCAATATTAAATTTTTCTAGCGAGATATGGGGTATGTCTAAATCAAAAGAAATAGAGCGTTTGCATCTAAAATTATGTAAGAGGATTTTGGGTGTGAAAAGTTCCACATGTACTTCTATCCTATATAGTGAATTAAATAGGTACCCATTATACATTGATTCAAGCATAATTAAATATTGGGGCAAGATATTATCGTCCAATAATATAATAATAAGTACAATGTATAACGCTTTGTTAGCACAGAGCGATAGCGGTGCTTCAAATTGGTGTAGTAATGTCAAAAGCCTTTTATTTCGGTATGGTTTTGCATACGTATGGTTTAATCCACATAGCGTAAATCTGAAAACTTTTCGTGTTCTTTTTAAAAGCAGGGTCATTGACGAATTTACTCAAAATTTAGATACTTCTATAAATAATGGATCATTTACAATCTACAGATTTATTCTTACCCCAACAGACATTGAACATTATTTAAAAGTATTTACCAGGAAATGGAGAACACAGTTAGCAAAGTTCAGACTTTCATCACACCAATTAAGAATTGAGACAGGAAGATATGGTAACAACAGAGTGCACTTGTTGTGACAAGAACGAAATTGAAGATGAATATCATTTTTTATTAGTCTGTCCAGCGTATGTAGATTTTAGAACGGTTCACATCAAAAAGTATTTTTATAAACGCCCAAATATGTTTAAGTTTGTGAAATTATTAAATTCAAAAAACAGAAATAGTCTTTTAAATTTAGCCAAGTTTATTAAGCAAAGTTTTTCTCGAAGATCGGAAATTATTAACAACATAGAATAATGTTTAGGTAGTCTCGTGTGAGTCAACTTTTTCATTGTTCAACTATGTGCTTCTCTTCCTATAGTGTCATTTATTATTGTTATTTTCTTCATAAATGAAGATCTATTTGCTATCATTGTCAGAGTTGTCATTAAGATCTGTCTTTCTACCATTATCAATGTCATTGCATTATCTTTAACATCATTGATCTTTGTTCGACTATTCTATTGCTAGTCACTGTACTATTATTATTATTATTATTTTTTTTTAACGTTTGACGAGAAACTGTAGAGTTTAAGTCAATAAAGTATTGTCTTGTCTTGTCTTGTCCTATTATAAATCGTTTTAGTTATATCATTTTTGTCTAAAGTTAGTGGTTTTGACCAATATTTAACCATTACCATTTGTCTTCTAATTTTCATTGGGTAACGCCCTTCTTCTCCATATAAACCATCAAGATTTGTACTCTTTTGGACATGAAGTATTTTTCTAATAAATTTGCAGTGAATGGATTCTGTATCTTTGCACTCCTTATACCCAAGTACCTCTTGCCCCATAGTTTAATATTGGTGCCACTAAGTTATCGAATACTTGACATTTGTTTTTAGTCGTAAGATCAAGTTGGTTAAAAACTGTAAATAAATTATGTAAGGGATATTGGGATTGTTCTGTAAGTTTCTTTTGTGTCCGGGTCCATTTTCCATTTTTAAATAACGTTAATCCTAAATATCTGAACTGTGCCACCGACGATAGCTGATATCCGTCGTAATAAGATGTTCTATTGGTTGGGCGACCATTTTCAAAAATGATGACCTTAGTCTTACTAATGCTTAATACTATATTCCATGCTTTACAATAAGCTTGTGTTTCAGTCAGTGTGGTTTGCAGTGACTCGTGTGTCTCGGCGAAAATGACTGTGTCGTCCGCAAATAGCAGAATAAAAAGTTTTAAATCCTCTATTGTAAATATACCATCTATATTTCTATCTGTACTGTTAACAATGTTATCTATGAAGAATAAAAACAGAATCGTGGAACAGGGATCTCCCTGTTTCAAGGCCTATGTTTGATTCGATAAAGGGAAATAATTCAGAGTTATACCTAACCTTCGATTTTACGACGGAATACATACTTTTTATAGCGGAAATTAATTTGGAACTTCTGTTTTCATTAACCAGTTTAGCAAATAGCAAACTTCTGTCTTATCAAAACACTTTTCAAAATCTAAGAAAGCGCAAGTGTTTTTGCTATTATAGAATGTAATACAAATATGCAATCTATGGTTGACTTTTTTTTTTTTTTTTGAAAACCAAATTGATTTTGGGATATTTTTGAGCGCTTTTCGCTCCTGCGAGTTTAGTTTAAACATATTTTATTGCCAAAATAAAATACAGGTACTTCATGATACAAACAAACAAAAAAAAAAAAAAAAAAAAAAGGAGGCAAATGGGTTAAGCCACAAGTTCAAAAACTTAGTTACGGCTCTCCCCATGCATTAATAAAATGACATACATTACTACATGACAGAGAAGTATTTTAGGCAACGTAATAGATGCAAAACAAAACAAAAAAGGGATAGGTCTTTGGAAGTACAGAAAGTAATAAAAAGATAACAGAGCTACAAATACACAGCATTACCTATAAAGTAAATGAGTATGAGAGAGAGAGAGAGAGAGAGAGAGAGAGAATGGGCTACTCAAATGGGTTGCTCAGAGCCGTCTCTACTGTTAGAGGCGATAAATTAATCAATTTGCCATCCTGAAGCGCCCCGTCGCAGCAATGTACTTTTGAACAGTGTCAAAAATTAGAATGTTTGCTTCTGAGGAAAATTCAGGATTTCCACGTAATAAAAGATGGTAATTTAAGGGATGAAAATCTTTTAGAGTATTAAAAAGGTGAAGTCGTTCAAGACGGTATCTGGGACATTTGAAGAGATAATGTTCGGCATCCTCACATTGATTACAAATGGCACAACTATTATCACTAGATATATGATTGAGAAAGAGATCGTTTTTTAGGTCACTGCAATTGTTACGTAATCTTGCGTGAATAACTGATAGGTATCGTGTTCCATAAGAAAAATATGAAGGGACAGTGTTTGTTTGAAACATAATGTTAGAAATTTCTCGTTTAAAGGACGAAATAGTAGGTAAATATCTCACATTGCTCCTGCGAGTAAGACGGTTTAAGATGAGTTGTGAGTAAAATTTAGATAAAATATTGATAAAAGTAATCCCTCTTTAATTTTTAGGGTTATTTTATCTCCGCCTTTATGGACAGGATGGATAGTACCTTCACCAAAACAAGTAAGATGTTCTTCATTGGGAAGTAATCTGTTAAACAATTTTAGAATGAAAGGAGCTGTATCTTCAAAAGCGCATTTGTAAATTTCAGCGGATATTTCATCCGGTCCTCTACTTTTATTATTTTTCTGGTAAAAAATGGCTTCCCTTAATAGTGTCATGGTGATACCTTTGTCTAATTCTTCGTCATGTAGGTAAGTGTTGTTGAAAGTTGTATCGTCATGTGTTGTATTCTCTGTCCTGTAAAGATTTGTAAAATGATGATACATTTCTGAAATATTCACATTTTCGGCCCTACTCTCCTGTTTTGAATATTGTCTTTTTATGTTTTGCAAAAAAAGTTTCGGATTTGTTTTACTTAGTCGGGACAAATTTTCCTTCTCTCTTTGTAAAAACTTATATTTATTTACCCTTTTGATTCTGTTGTAATTTGATTTTGATGTCGTATAATCTAATTTTAGTTGTGCATTAGTTTTATTTCTATTAAAGGCATTCCTCGCTTTATTAAACTGTTTTCTAGCAATTTGACATTCCTGGTTAAATCATGGTTTCCTTTTTGTGGTAAATTACGTCATAGTTACGTACTATTTCTAAAAAAATAGGATCTGATACTTTACGGGCTAGGCCGTTTATATTCCATGACAGTACATGTAAGTTCTTCTCATGACAATCCTATTGTCGCATATCGTCACAAATTTTGCCGTCAACAAACTTTTTCTACAAGCCGTTATTAACATACATTTTATTCCCAGTTACGCGGATACTGTTTCCTCGGTCTTGTTCTTCCTTACACAAAGGGTAGAAGGCTTGTTTTTAGCATCTCTATATTCTTGTGGGGTTTGGACACCTATTCCAAGGTTAAGGTTTTTAAGTAGGCTTTTAACAGTTGGATCTATGGATTTTTGTCTCACCCTTTCCCGATCAGTATATTTCTCAAATTTGACAACAATTGGTTGTGTGAGTCTGCTAGCTCGAGATCTCAATCTATGTGCTCTATCGAAGATCATGTTTGTCGGGTCAATGTCCATATGTGTTTTGATGATCTCTTTCACATGGTTTTCGCAGCTTTCCTGATCGTTCTGCCTTGTTATACCATGAAATATTAGATTCTCACGCATGGAACGGGATTTTAGGTCCAAAATTTCCCCTCTAGACTTTTCATATTTTGATTCCGTTGCTTTCAAATAACCCTCTGCAGTTTTACAGTGTTTCTCAAGTTCTTTGATTCTTTTGTTGGAGTGTCACAGAGATGCATTAAGTCCCCCTTTTCCAGAGCACCACTCATTTTTATAGTTATCAATGATATCCTTGTGATCTAATAGTAACGTCAAGGTATTATAACTTCTTATATACCTGAAAGATTTCAGGCTTAAATACATCGTCGCGTGCGGATAAAATAACACACACGACAGGAAAAAAATCCGTATCTACACACTGTGAAATACAGTTCCAAATATGGTATGATGACGTACCTCACGCGCGGAAAGCTTGCGTAATGATTCACGATTTGATTGGTAAAACTGTTACTCTATAATATTTATTCGCCATTCATAAAAACGAAGTTTCTGGCCACTTTACCTTATTTCTTTTATTCCGTTTACCGTTATCGTATAAAACGTCAACAATTGCAAAACTTTGTCTTTGAAAGTGGGTATAGGCTGTAAGATTTGACCTGGCAGGGCATGGCTAACCTTTGACATAAGTCGACCAGTTTATTTTCCATTTTCAGAGCCTCAAGCCAGTTAGGAATTATTCGTCGTAAATTTACTAAAAACGTGCATCATAAAAGTACTTTATCGATCCTTTACTGCTGTTCACGATAATTTCCGAATAACCTATCTTACCTCAATCTAAAATGCAGTGAACTGTAACATATCTCCGCCCTGCAAGGTCAATTCTTTCAGCCTATAGGTATATGATACAAAGAAAATAATTTTGCGGTGACTTTTCTGGTGCTTGTATTTACTTCTCGCTGCGTGAGAAAATGTTGACATCTCACTCGACCTTCGGTCTCACGCGATATAAATTTTTCTCACGCTGCTCGAATTAAATACAAGGACCAGGAAAGTTACAACATAATATTCCGTATATATCCAGAAGCGCAAGAGTGTATCAACGGTTGATAGCTTTTGTTATATTCCAATGGTAGTATAACATCTCATGAAAAAAAAAAAAAAAAAAATAGAGGCCCTTGAGGACCTGAATCGCTCCACTGGCATGATTCTGCTGTTTTTTTTTTTTTTTTATAGCATACGCTATGAATTCATGAAGCCAAAAGGAAAAGCAAACACACAAAAAAATGGGGGAAAGGGTTGTTGCAACTGGGCTTGAACCCACTAAGATAGCACAAGTAGGCATGGTGAATTGAACAAAATTAATGATGGGGAAAAAAAAGAAAAAAAAAAAAAAAAAAAAAAAAAAAAAATTGAAGTACAATTTCTCAAAGCCAATTGTTTGGAATCCAGTCAAATTTGACAGGGTTTCAGTACTCACTGTTTTAAAAAATCCCTGCAACTTTCAAAGAAATGTGACCAATCATGTGGACTGTGTTGAGTAAACAATACTAAGTCATCAAATGGCTGCTTTTCCTAAACCGATTGCTAGATTTTCTTCATTCTTAATAGAGTTCAATCCCTTGATGTTACAAATAATCTTTGCAAGTTTCAAAAGATTGAATCAAAAATGTGACTTAATTGCATAAACAAGAAATGTCAATTTTCAATTTTAAATGGCTCCTTTTCCAAAACTGATTTTCAGATGTTTTGTTTTTTTCTTTTTAAATCCAAAGGGTTCAAGCTATTGATAATATAAAGCAACTTTCATGAACTTTCATGCAAGTTTCATGAAAACTCAACCACAAATGCCGACATTATCGCATAAACTAGAATTATGAATTTTCAAATTTAAATGCCTTCTTTTCCCATACTAATTGTCAATTTTTTTTTAAAAATCGATAGGGTTCAAGCTGTTGATGATACAAAGCAACTACAAGTTTCATGAAAATCCAACCACAAATACAGACTTTATTGCGTAAATAAGAAAAACTAAATTTTGACCTTTAAATAGCTACTTTTCCCATACTGATTGTCAGATTTTTTTTCAAAATCAATAGGGTTCAAACTATCAATGAGATAAACAAACTGTGTGAGTTTCACAAAAGTCAGACGACAAATGCAGACTTCATCGCGTAAACAAGAAACTGCAATTTTGAACTTTAAATGGCTACTTTTCCAACACTGATTTTCAGATTTTTTTCAAAATCATTAGGGTTCAAACTACCAATGAGATAAACAAACTGTGTGACTTTCACAAAAGTCAGACTACAAATGCAGACTTCATCGCGTAAACAAGAAACTGAAATTTTGAACGTTAAATGGCGACTTTTCCAACTGATTTCCAGATTTTTTTCAAAATCAATAGGGTTCAAACTATTGATGAGATAAACAAACTGTCTGAGTTTCACGAAAATCTGACAACAAATGAAGACTTTATCGTGTAACCAAGAAACTGAAATTTTGAACTTTAAATGGCTGCTTTTCCAACACTGATTTTCAGATTTTTTTCAAAATCAATAGGGTTCAAACTATTGATGAGATAAACAAACTGTGCAAGTTTCACGAAAATCTGATAACAAATGAAGACTTTATCGTGTAAACAAGAAACTGAAATTTTGAAATTTAAATGGCTACTTTTCCCACACTGATAGTCAGATTTTTTTTCAAAATCAATAGGATTCAAGCTTTTGATGAGATTAATAAACTGTGCAAGTTTCACGAAAATCCGACCACAAATACAGACTTTATTGAGTAAACAAGAAATTGAAATTTTGAAATTTAAATGGCTACTTTTCCCACACTAATAGTCAGATTTTTTTCAAAATCAATAGAGTTCAAGCTATTGATGATATAAACAAACTGTGCAAGTTTCACAAAAATCTGACGACAAATGCAGACTTTATCGCGTAAACAAGAAACTGAAATGTTGAACGTTAAATGGCTACTTTTCGCACACTGATTATCAGATTTTTTTTCAAAATCCATAGAATTTAAGCTATTGATCAGATAAACAAACTGTGCAAGTTTCACGAAAATCTAATGACAAATGCAGACTTTATCGCGTAAACAAGAAACTGAAATTTTGAAATTTAAATGGCTACTTTTCCCATACTGATTGTCAATTTTTTTTCAAAATCAATACGGTTCAAGCTTTTGATGAGATAAAGAAACTGTGCAAGTTTCACGAAAATCCGAACACAAAGGCAGACTTTATTGCGTAAACAAGAAATTGAAATTTTGAACTTTAAATGGCTACTTTTCCCATACTGATCGTCAGATTTTTTTCAAAATCAATAGGGTTCAAGCTATTGATGAGATAAACAAATTGTGCACGTTTCACGTAAATCCAACGATAAATGAAGACTTTATCGCGTAAACAAGAAAAACGGACGGACGGACGAACGGATGACGGAAACAACGCCATGACATAAGCTCTGTTGGCTTACAGCCAGTAGAGCTAAAAAAATGTTTGTAGAAAAGTTTGTTATTGGAAAGAACATCTCTGTTCTCTGAAGAGATCAGTTTTTCTTGTCAATTTTAAATCTTCAAAGGTAATAATCTTTGTACAGTCAAAAGTACATTCCTTATTTCGAATCCAGAGAGTCGTAATTCAAGATCTACATGCTAAGGTAAAAAGCCCCTGCTCACACATTTCCGTGTACCTTACAGTAAAGAAATGGCGGTTTGAGCACTATTTCGAATAAATTATGCAATTTTGTCGGATATGCTATAAATAGAATATCGCATTCATGTACAATTACTATCTTTATTATTTAACTCACGATTCAAAACGATAAAAAGTCGACAAGGCATCGTTTTTATCGTTTCCAGAATGATTTTGTTAAATAAAAAACCATAAACTACGGAACCCCTAAAGTGACATGCTCAACTTTTTTTTTTTTTTTTTTATGCAAATTTCTCATTTTATTTCGTTTTTACGAAATAATATTTCGTATTTACGAAATAATTATTTCGTTTTTACGAAATAATATTTCGTATTTACGAAATAGTATTTCGTTTTTACGAAATAATATTTCGTTTTAACGAAATAATTATTTCGTATTTACGAAATAATTATTTCGTTTTTACGAAATAATTATTTCGTAATTACGAAATAATTATTTCGTTTTTACGAAATAATCTGATAATTTGAAATACAGGCATCCTCGTTCGACTCGGGGTCGAGGCACTTGGATTGTCTTGTGATAGGGCTGCATAGGGCAGTAGGTAGGGCTGACTGACAGCCTCTCACATGATAGGTTATAGATTTGACTACCGAGTTGAGCTGTTTTATTCTTGAATTGCCTACACCATGTTCGATTTTGGGTTCTGTTTCAAAGAAGCTATCATCTAGAGTCTTTGATCTAATTTGTGCTTTTCCAGAATCGATGTCAAGTAAATAAGCATAATATCGCTACATTAGACAAGCATAAGGGGACAAGCATAAGTAATATGACTGATAGACTGATTGAGAGTATGGTAAACTCAAATCTATTCATTCATTCAGTCAGTCAGTCAGTCAGAACGTCAGTCAGTCAGTCCCGCGTCTGTCCGTCCGTCTGTTATTTCTTCTGTTTATGAAGTGTACGCACAATTGTCTTTGATAATGAAAAGCTAGTTACAATATTCAATTTGTTTCAAACACGGTCGAGTCGGAAACTGGAGGTTGAGGGTCCGATTCCCAGCTGAGTCATTCATCAGATTTAAGAATTAGAATTTATGGCTCTCTTTCTTATCACTCGGGTGCAGGAATCACTACAGGCTCACTAATTGTGATGGTGAGGGACTTGTAGAGTACGGAACTGGTTGACAGATTGATTGATGCCGGGCTAAATAATTATCAATCCTAATGACGAATAGCACTTATTTATGTATTCTTAGGTTTCACCAGTAGCCGGATGCGGTTCTGATGTGCCTTGCCAAAGAAGTGACACTCAAACAGCCCCGCCAGTGGGATTCTAACCCGGAACCTGTTTGTTATAAATACGGTCATTAACCTCCGTATATAAGAGGATTCGTAATGTTCAGGCATCCACAAATGCGTCTTACAAGATGGACAAATCAGCGTCGATGTATTTTCGAGTAGATATGCAGCTTGTTGACTTTCATTCCTTTTGTATAAAAATACAGATCTTTAATATAGTGCAGATCAAAGCATTGCTCTCTCGAGAGCTTTAACCGCTTCTTTAGCCGAGTGGTTAGGCTGTCCTACTTGAAATGCGAGGTAGCGGGGTCGATCCCCTGCAAATCCATTTCTCAGACTAACGAAATGGTAATAATAGCGCGTTCCTTATTCCTTTCCTTCTTTGCTCTTGGAAATACGGGATAACATTACGAATGTCCCTTAAGTATCATGGTAAGAGATTTGTAGAGTGATGATTAAGAGAGAGAGAGAGAGAGACAGAGACAGACAGGCAGGCAGGCAGGCTGACAGGCAAGTAGACAGACAGAAAGATAAACAGAGAGTTAAGGTAATATCACGGTGGTTAGTGATGCAACTATGTGTTTCCTGGCTTTCTCACACAAGTACTGACAGAACTTTCTTTTCAAAGCTAAGAGAGGGAGACCAGGTTCTTTAGAAACCGCCGCGGAGGTGGAGAACAGCGAGGGGTAACGTTAGTGTTTCCGTGCTCATACAAAGAAATTCAAATATGGTAGTAATGGAATTCCTTCCTTGGTACTCAGGGTTTCCAGGAGAGCACAACGACTGCCTTACCAGTGTTAGGATTATGGGACTTTTCAAGTGCTAGCTGGTGATGATAGCCCAGGATTTTTTTTTTTTTGTGAACTATTGTCGTGAAAATACTGAAATAAAAGATTGATGCGACGTTAAACACGAAGCAATCAAACATAATTGAGCCGTGCTCTATGAAAAGGGGGCTTAATGCATCTGCGTGATCCATGGTACCAAGCAAGACATCACCTTACTATGCATCGGCGGACCAGCGGGGGGGGGGGATCAAGGGAGTCCCGGACCCCCCCCCCCCTTTCCTCTAGAATTTTCAAAGTCACCGCTGCCTGCCTGAAATTTTGACCAAGTATGAATATTTCAAACAAATTCTACATCTATGCCAAACAGAAGTCAAATCCACAAAGAACTTCTAACAAGTTGAAATGCGTTAAAGAATAATGTGTAAAGTTGTACGCAATGGCAAATTTGAAATTGAGCCATGCTCTGACAAAAGAAGGCTAAATGAATCTCTGTGATCCATGACACCAAGCAAGCCATCACATACTGATGGATCCATAGTAGATCTATCCACTTTTTGTAACAGTCGACTTAATCATATGGTAGTTCTAGTCCTTTGACATACAGATAATTTACTGATAGCGAAAAGTTTGGTCCAGGTCAGCCTGCGCGTATTTGCGCAGGCTGGCCTGGATCTATTGCTTTACGCAAATGCATTAAGCCCCTTTTTCACAAAGCATGTCTCATATATAATGATCGATTCTTGACCCCCTCTCGAAAAAATCCTGGATCCGCCCTTGTTATGGATCCATAAAATCCATTTTGTCTTAGGAGCGATCGAATGATGTGTTCGAATCGCCCTTTGACATGCAGAAAATTTGAAGATATCGAAAAGTTTCGGCCCATGTCAGCCTGCGCAGACTGCGCTGGCTGACATGGGTAGATTCTTTTCTCAAATGCATTAAGCACCCTTTTCACAGAGCACGGTTCATTGTGATTTCGCCTAGATATAGATAGAATAATGATGACAGCGGCATTAACACCAGTCAATAATGGAATTCAAGGCTACGTGGCCTTTTGAATGGTAAAATTATTTCGTAATTACGAAATAATTATTTCGTAATTACGAAATAATTATTTCGTAAAAACGAAATAATTATTTCGTAAAAACGAAATAATTATTTCGTAAAAACGAAATAATTTTACCAGTTTGTACATTCAATAAGGCCACGTAGCCTTGAATTCCATTAGTGACTGGTGTTAACGCCGATGTCATTATTATTTTATCTATATCTAGGCGAAAACATAATGAACCGTGCTCATTGAAAAGGGTGCTTAATGCATTTAAGAAAAAAAATCGACCCATATCAGCCGGCGCAGTCCGTGCAGGCTGACATGGGCTGATACTTTTCAATATGTTCCCAATTGTCATGTGAAAGGGCTATTCGAACTCATTATTCGGTCGCTCATAAGACAAAATGGATTTTATGGATCCATAACAAGAGGGAATCCAGGATTTTTTTCGAGAGGGCGATCCAGAATAGATCATTATATATGAGACATACTCTGTGAAAAAAGGGGCTTAATGCATTTGCGAAAAGTATCGATCCAGGCCAGCCTGCACGGATTGCGCAGGCTGACCTGGGCCGAAACTGTTCGCTATCAGTAAACTTTCTGTATGTCAAAGGAATACAACTACCATATGATTCAGTCGGCTGTTACAAAAAGTGGATAGATCAACTATGGATCCATCAGTATGTGATGGCTTGCTCGGTGTCATGGATCACGGAGATTCAATTAGCCTCCTTTTGTCTGAGCATGGCTCAATTTCAAATTTGCTACTACGTACAACTTCAAACATTATTCTTTAACGCATTTCAGCTAGTTAGAAGGCACATCAGAGCCGCATCCGGCTACTGGTGAAACCTAAGAATACATAAATAAGTGCTATTCGTCATTATGATTGATAATTATTTAGCCCGGTATCAGTCAATCAACCAGTTCCGTATTCTACAAGTCCCCCACCATCACAATTATGAGCCTGTTGTGATTCCTGCACCCCAGTGATAAGAAAGAGAGCCATAAATTCTGATTCTTAAATCTGAAAAATGACTCAGCTGGGAATCGGACCCTCAACCTCCAATTTTCGACTGGACCGTGTTTAAAACAAACTGAATATTGTAACTATCTTTTAATTATCAATGACAATTGTGCTTACACAATTCATAAACAGAAGAAATAACAGACGGACGGATAGGCGAGGGACTGACTGACTGACGCTCTGACTGACTGACTGAATGAATAGATTTGAGTTTACCATACTCTCAATCACGAGAGAGATGTATATATGGGGATTCTAGCCCCACTTGCCCAGTCGCCCTTCGTACCACCACCCCCCCCCCCCATTAATAAAAATAATACGGCGCTGTTGTATATTTTCAGCGCACTCTTTCAGCGCACCCTTTCCCCCATCCCCCTCTTCCCTTCTCACCAGCTTGTTTTTCGTCTTATTTCCCCCTCATTTTTAACCCCTTTTCCCCCTCCCCCTATCCCTTTCCCCCCTTCACCCTCCCCTTTTCAGCGCACCCTTTCCCCCATCTTCCTCACTCCCCACCTCCCTCACTCCCCACACCACTAACTCCCCCACCTCTAGCCCTTGCGAAGCCCCCACCCCCGGCTTCCCTGCTAGGAGTTGCGAGTTAACGAGGACGCGGTGCATGAAGATTGTGACGTTGCGAGGTGAGAGGAGGTATGAAGGCACGGGTTTCGCATCTTTGCGAAGCCATATCTTTGCGAAGCCATATCTTAGCGAAGGTTGTTGGGCTTGGGAAGGTTGGTAAGGCTCGTGCGCCTTTGTGGGTTGTTGGGCTTGGGAGGTGGCTTTAACCCGACTCCGCATGAAGCCACTAACCCAACGATACTTGACTTCTCAAAGCTCGCGAAGCCGTAAAGCCGGCCATGCATGAAGATGCGGAGCCGGCAGGAAAGCTACTGAATGGGGGAGTTGCGAATTTGTGATGCTGCGAAGCCGGTCACTTTGTAAGGGTGGGGCTTTGCAAAGCCGTAAAGGCGCGTAGCCGGGGAGAAAATGACCTTTTTTTTTATTAATGGGGGGGGGGGGGGGTACGAAGGGCGATTGGGCAATTGGGGCTAGAATCCCCATATATACATCTCTCTTAAGGAAAAATTATTATAGGAAAAATGGAGTCGGATTCTGGTGACGACACCGATTACGAACTGGGTGGTTTCCAAACTGAGATGGGTATGAAGTACGGTAGGTTATTCTTTTCTCTTTGCGAAAAATATGAGCTATGGGAATTATCGTTTACAACGTTAAAGGAACTTATGTACGCGATACGGTGGTCGTACGAAAAGTTGCGTTATGAATATAATGAGGCCGTATTATTGGCGGGATATGAGGAAAGGGGGGGAAGAAATCCCGTGCTACCCACCCGAAAGACATTACGTAATTACTGACGGACTTTCTTCCGCAAAACCGAAAGAATATTACGTAAAGAAATATAATCTAGACAAGTTGGACGGGAACGAATTAGGAGAATTAGAGCACACGATCGAAACGTTAGGTCAAGAGCGATTCGAATATTACGGTTCTATCGAACTTACGGAAGACGGCTTTGACATAAGGATTTAGGTTGTGCCGATTTTTATGTTAGGTATTTTGAAAATCGACTCCGATTTAAAAAAAATATCGCTATAGAAAAATGGAGTCGGAGCAAAAAGAAACGTTGTTGCCTGTCCCCCTGCTACATGATGATGTGATAACAAAAGATCCCGAAAACAGCTTAAAAGACTACTATCGTGAAATAATGGTTCTTTGCGAAAATATAACTTGTGGAATCTGTCATCTCGGGAACTCATGGAGTTTTCTGAAGCGGTATGGTATTACCTTGAGCCGTTACTAGGCAACTCAAGGTGGAAACCGCGGATTTATGGAAACACGATAGAATTTTACTCGAAAAAATACGGTCTAGATAAAATGGATTGGAAGCAACTACGTATGATCGAAAGCGCGATCGATAATGTTGTATTTAAAGATCTGGTATGATTGATTAGAAACATATACGGTACTTAAGATATACGCGATATACGGCGTTATATATCTTTACTAAGATATATAACTATTCGTCGCACGCGTCTTTCATCGCTCTTACAATATTATCGAGAACGAATAACTCGCTACCCGTAACCTTATAATTGTTGTACACGACGTTTTCTTCCTTGAAAAGGTTAAGCATAAAAGCGAGCGAAATGAATCGTTTTGCGTAAACTTTTTCGGGCCAAGGTCGTTCTAAATTAACGACGTAACGATCTAGGATCTTTTTTTTCTCCGCTTTCCTTAAATTTCCCCATAACCTTTCGTGTTCTCGGATCTCGTTTTTAATACGTTCGACGTCCGAGTTTTTACGTTCTAGCAATTCGAGAAGTCTTTCTTTAGCTTCGTTCGAATAGGTAGAAGGAATCGCCATAGACCCGTATTTCGTGAGTATTCTTAAAGATTTTCGAAAGACAATAGCCGTTCGTTCCGCGTGGAGTATTTTTTTTCCTTTTCGCCGGGTCCGTTTCGTTCACGGCGCACTCGAGAAAAAAGGAATTTACCATTTTTTTTTAAAAATCTATTCCTTGTAGCCTGTAATGACCCGTCGATAGAGTATTTATACCATCATCTAAAACGTATCGAACGTCTTGCGTCGGTACTAACGCTATCTTTTTAACGGTCTCCGTAAACATTTCGTGATTATGACTGCTTATGATGTTAAAGTCTATCCTTTTTTTCTTTTCCGTCGTATACGCAAGAAAGAAAGTCTTCCATCGTAAGTTCGTTTTTCACGTCATTACCAATTCCTTTACATCTGACGATGTTTTCCTTTCCTTCGTCCATCCTAAGACAATATATTTTCGCGCAGGTGCTCGCGAATTCCTTAATCGGTTGTCCTTTGCATTCGTCTTTAAAGAACCCTACACGATTCGCGTTTTTCTTACTATGTAAAGGGTGATCGTTCGGGTAGTTACTCGTATCGAAATGCGTGTCGAGATCTTTCGAGAATTCTTCGTAAATATCCTCGCTTTTAACGCGAAAGATAAAACTGTCCGTATCCGTATACAGTAATGTTAGCCGTTCTCCGAATTTAGGAAATAAATACTCGTAATAAGTTTGATACATCTTAAGTTTAGACAATTCCAAAATTACGAAACCGACGTATATAGGTTTAGTGCATTTGACTACCGTCTTCTTTTTATGAACCGCTACGAGGGAGTCCTAAAATATCGTAAATTTCGTGTATTCGGGACTTCTTACAAGTTTTTCCGCTCGCTCTTTACGATTCGTAAGTTCTACGTTACACCTTTTTCTAGGATTTTCTATCGTTTTTCCGTAGATGCTATTGTTGGCCTTTTTGTAAAACGATATCGCGCTAGTTTTACCTTTCTTCGTCGCTTCTACCCTTTTCTTCGTATTGTTCGTGATATAAGGTTCGAGCCATTTCTCGACGCGAAAAATATAACCTCTATAAATCTTTTTAATCTTAGCACCCATTTTTACGTAAAACTTAAATAGTTCTCCGTAACAAAGGTATTCCACGCGGTCTCTTAAATTCCGTTTTTCGTGATACGTTCGGGAGCGATAGGATAGGCATTTAAAAAATCGTGTAATTTTACCGGTATCTCCAGGTCTACGACCACCGCGCAGGGGAAATTTCTCCAATCTTTTAATTCGTGGGCTTTCATCTTTCTGTCGATTGCGTACGGCAATTCTTCGCTCATGGAATCTCCGTAAAGGTTGTTTTTGTCGATATAAAACAGGAAAGAACTTTCTTCATTTGGGTTGTAGTCGGATAGGTAACGATTGTTCGCTTTCGCGTGACAAACGATACTCATCGACACACCGCCACGAATCCCTTTCTCGAAATCTTTGTACATTTCTCTATCCGTAATTAATTCTATTTCTTTCCCCGTGTATTTTGACATGTTTTTCCACGACGTGCCCGGGAGGGTATAGCATTCGATAGGATTGATTCCATATTCTTCGATATTAAGTTGTCTGAAGTTCTCGAAGATATCGGTCAGCAGAAGAACGTCTCTCTCGCAGTATATTTCTTGATAATCTTTCATCGTTTTACAACCGAACGCTTCCCAGCTTTCACGCGCTAGGTCGTATTCTTCTCGCGAAATACCTTTCCCGCGAAGGCGAGAACAGAAGTTTTCTATCGGGGGAAGACACGGGCTATCTAATTTATAGATGCTATCCATCCATTCGTAAGGGTAAATACCTTTCCCTCGGAGAATATGCGGAGGTATCATCGGAAAACGTTTCTCGGTTTCTACTATTTTGTCCCATTCTAATTCTTTCGCTAGTTGCTCGATACTAGAATCGAGAAATCGGTAACTATCGAGAAAATGAACTTCGTGATAAAAACCGTGCACATTTAGATATTTCGAGAAGGAAATGTATTTTTGTTCGTTCGAAGGTAAAACGGTCATTCTTCCGCCGCTATAAGCGGCTAATTGTTTGACGAAGAGGTGGGCGTCGTAACCCCCTAAGTTATGAAAGAAAACCGGCGTAAAACCGGGAGTTTTCCCCGTCTTTTCGCACCATCGTTTAGCGTACGAGTATACGGCCATCATTAATTTTTCTACGAATATTTTTCCGACGTCATCCTTACCGTCTTTCGCGGTATACTTCGTTAGAGACGATTTAATCGTTTTTTCGTCCAACGATTTTACGAAAAAGGAAAAACACGAAGGTCTATGTTTCTGAAATTTACGGTCATCATCTCCCTCACCGTCGTCGCACGGGATTAGAAAAGATTCGAAATCCGCGCATACGTAGAAAGAGGGTGTCATCCTATTTTTTCCCGTGTGAGAGACGATATTGTTAGGAACGGTGGGAAGTTCCAGTAAAGTAGCGTCTTTACATTTCTCTTCGTGACATTTTAAATTTTCTCGGGAAGAAAACATCTTTTGACATTTATAACAAACTTCTTTCCGCGCCTTATGTTTGGATATTTGCTTATGTAGTAATCTACTCATATTTTCGACGAGGTAAAAATGTTCTTCGTAATAGAGTAGATATATTTTCGGGATTTCTGTGACCCCCAAAAAGAGCTTAACGGTGTCCTTTCCGTCGTATATGACCGGCGTTCTTTTATTTTCGTTGTCGACGCCGAATATAATTAGGTGGATATGAGGGTTTTTCCTCTGAAATGTTTCGACGTCGTCGCTCGACGTAGGACAGCTTAAGTCACTAAAGTCCGCGTGACGATTAGGATCTTCTCGATAAATTTTCTTTAAAGTTGCATCGACCCTCGATTTGTTTTTTATGACCGGATTAAAAAATCGTAATATACTCCAATAGAAACATCTTTGATCTCCGGTGATCATAGATACCAACGCATTCTTTTTTTTTGAGCCACGATGGTAATTTTACACTGGTGCAACCACCCGTAAAAGGAACGTATTTTCCGAAGCTTAAAGAAACACGTTCGTCTCCTATTAATCTCCATCCACTACCTTCGTATTCTTTCCCCGCGAAAGATTCTAAGACCTCCGCGTATAGGTTTTTGTATAATTTTTCTTTGCTGTTCCACGGATAAACGGCGTGGGGTCTCAAATTAAAATATTTGTAAACGACTTCTTCGTCTTTTCTCTTTTGCGTGACTAAAGTCATGATTACTTTCGTACCGGAATTTTTCTCGAACGCGTTTAATACGCGCGCCTTCGTTTTACGTAAATAATTTTCCACCGCGACATCATTCCCGTTAGGGATAGTAAAAGCCATCTCCTTGAAATATCCGTTTAACGCGGATCTTTTCGTCGTCGTTTCTATGGTTTCCCGTTTTTTCTTTTTTCTCGCGTCCGACACCTTCGTCTTTGTTGCGAGCTTCGTCGGCGTTACGATATTACAATCTTCGTTAAAAAAGAAAGAATAGCACTTCATTTTATATATAATTTAAATAATTAAAGTTATATGAAAAAAGAATATGAGTTCCGTCGAAAGTGAGGTGCAGAGAGAAAAAAAGCCGCCGGTGTTTACGTTAGGGGGAGAAAACACGATACGGAGTGTTAAATCAGAAGAAATCCTTTACCGCGATTTTCTCAAGAAAGGAAGAAAAGGAGTTTACCTGAATTTAAAAGCGTCGGGTCCTCTTGATAGGCCAACGCTATACGATTACCGAAAAAAGACGATATATATTTACATCGCTTACAACGACATGTTAGAAGATTTTTTAGAAACGGTACTCGGGAGTTTTGACGACGAATCCTACGAGAAGTTAGAAGATTTTTTATTAAGCGGTATATTAGAAAAGTATAAAACAGACGGTTTTATAAAAGCGAAGGTAGACACGGAAAAATTTGGCGCGAGTTTCTTCCAAAAACCGGGATCTAAAGGTAAAGGTTTTAAAAACATGATTTACGAAGATTTCTTTCAGGATCGCATTCTTAACGGTGTTTATACTATTAAAGTAGGAGGAATATGGAGAAAACGTAAATCGAGCGAATCCGGCATATCTATTAAAGTTTTAGCCGTTTTAGTCCATAAAGTTGAAAAATATCGCAATCCCGAAGAAGACGAAGACTTCGAATATAATCAACTTATGTCGGCTAGAAATGCTGGCGGTGTTACCGATGATGAGGATTCGAACTAAATTTGATTCGAAGAAATTTCCCCGCCTATAGTATTTTGGGGCCCGAGCCCTTCGCGAACTTAGGTTTTAAGGTATTCGATTTTCTTGCGCACGTCCATTTTCCTCCTTTGATCACGTTACTTTCTCCGGAGAGTAACGTGATTTTTTTATGCATGTCCCGGGGACTCTTCGAGTCCATATAACCCCCTGGGCGAAAATCCATTCTTACAATTCGGGAGGGATAAAGAACTGATCGAACCCACAGCGATATTTCCCTTCGTCTCTACGAATGGACTGATCTATGACTACGAAACCGTAAGGAAATTCCCAACAATCTCTACAAAACTTTTTAAACGTACCGATATCCATATCTTGAGACGCGTACATATTATAGATGACACTTAAGTTTTTATCATCTTGATGATAGAAGCATATAAAATTCGCGTTTTCTCGAATCGTTTGTCTCGGTAACGCGAAAAAGTTTTGCGATAAGTAAAAACAATCGATGTTGTTGTGCCTTCCCCTCATATAGTATTGTTCGCATTTATTCTGTCTTTCTAGCATTAAGTCGTCGAAGATCATTAAATTCTTATCTTTGCGATTTAAGTCTCCCGGATCGGGTACTTCTTTTCCGTTGTTATGAAAACTAGGAACGATAACGGTGCCACCGCTCGGTGCAGATTCTCTGACGATGTCTTTAAAGATTTCTTTAAGGGGTCGTCCCGATGATAACACTTCTTCTTTGTTTAAGAAAATGTCGTTCAGTTCTTCCTTCGTGAGTCCTTCTTCTAATCCTTCCTTGAGGATTCTATATTTGTCTTGTTCGAATAAATTTTTCCTGAAGACGAATAGTTTATCGTAGTCTAACCATCCCGGTTTTAACAATAGATTAAACAATAGCGTCGTTTTTCCGCACCCCGATTTTCCTATGATCAGGCCTCTAATACTACTAGGAAACATAGGGTTATTATACCTAACTTTGCTATTTATATTCCACGAATAGTTGTCAATGTCCATGTTTTTTTATTATTAATATAAAAAATGACTGAGATATATTGCGTTGGATGCAAACGTAAAACTGGAACGAGGACTCCCACAGAAGGAATGACGAGTAATCATAAAAGAATATTAAAAGGTATTTGCGTCGAATGCGGTACGAAAAAGACGAGATTTTTACCGAGTATTAAAAAAAAAAAAGGCGCTGGGATAGTGAACAAGATCATCGAAAATATACCTATCGAATTGCATCTTCCGGGCCATAACTTTACGGGACCGGGAACGGATTTAAAGAAAAGGTTAAATCCCGACGGAACACCGATATGTGAAATATTGACCGATTAATAGAGTCGATCAGGCGTCTATGTTTCACGATATATGTTATAGGAAATATCCGGATACGAAGTCGAGAAACGCGATTTGCGATAGCCATATGGTAAAAACTTTGGATCATATCGTTAAACCGACTTTACGAGAAAGAATAGATAGAGCGTTTGTCAGACCTATTATAAGCACTAAAGCTAAATTGGGTATGGGAACGACAATCGCCAAAGGTCCGCCCGAAGTTTCTCCGGTTAAAAAAAAAAAAGTCGTTAAAGACGACGAAAAAACCTTGGGTGACGAATTACACCGAAACGTTAGAAGGAATTTTCCTACCAAAAGGGTATCCGTTCCCAGTATAGATGATACTTGGACCACGGATTTGATGTTTATACTGAAGGAATACGAAGAAAAAATAAATCTCGACATTAGAGGGAACGAACTTAAACCTACTTTTCTGGTCGTATTAGACGTTTTCTCGAAATACGCATGGGTCGTACATATGAAAGGAGATAGGAAAACGACTACCAACATTAAAGACGCTTTACTCGATATATTCGAATCATCGGGAAGAAAACCTAAAAAGTTTTGGACCGATCGAGGTTCGGAATTCGTAGGTCTTCTACGTAGAAACCAAAGGGGTGGGCAGGACGGAGACGTCAAACAATGGACAACAAAATTTCAGTGTCAATACTGCGAGAAATATTTTTCGTCGAAAAGTGACTTAAACCGTCACGAGAAGAAAGAATGTCCTTTTAGACCGGAAGCCGGAGAGATCGCTGATCCGAGAGGAGGCGCTTCCGTATTCAAAGATATTAGCCTATATCATACCGACGGAAGAAGTAAAGCCGCCGTAGCCGAAAGATTTATAAAAACGATTAAAGGAAAAATCTGGAAATATATGACCGATCACGGTAAAAAGGGAATTCTCGACGTCATTCCATCCCTCCTTGAAGAATACAACAATACGGTACATAGTACGATAGGAATGACGCCCGTACAAGCGAGTCTTCCCGAGAACGAAGATGCCGTTTACGAAAAAGCCTTCAAGAGAAAAAGAAAATCGGAGGAAGAGATCGAAAAGAATATTAAGAAAAATGATATTTCCGTGGGAGACAAGATGAGATTAGCGAAAATTAAAGCGAATATGGTAAAAGGATATGAACAAAATTGGACGCGCGAAATTTGTAAAGTTTATAAAGTAGGAAAAACTGACCCTATTACGTATCACGTAGAAGATGTTCACGGTCATAAAGTCGACGGGATATTTTACAAGCAAGAGCTTCAAAAGACCGAGGTTCCTATGAATCCTAATCTGAAAGATTTCGGAAGATCTAGAAAGAAAGAAGACGCTTGTCGAGGTCGCGAAGCCGTCAGGAAAGAAGTCAAGAGGCAAAAGGACTTAAAAAGGAGAGGAAAACGGAAAGAAGACGACGTAGATTTTCGAATGGCAACGGAGGAAACGACAGTGATGACGGGAGAAGGGATAGGCTACGATTCGCTAGAGATGGCTAATACGTTAACTTCTAAACTTCCTAAACGCATACTTTCAAACATCGACCTGGAAAAAGTTTGCGAAGATCTCGAAGGCTGGAGAGGCGTATTTTCCCGAGAAGTCCTAACGAAAAAGAATGCGGTATTTTAAATTTGGACGACGCGGAAGGACCGGGTACGCATTGGACCGCGTGGTATAAGATGAAAGGGACTAAGTACTATTTCGATAGCTACGGAATTCAACTGCTGTTAGAACTGCTGGACTATTTACGTTCTCCGATTTTTATATTCGTCCGATCAGATACAAGATTTAAATTCTTATATCTGCGGACACCTCTGTGTTTTCGTATTGGAAAATCTTTCCCGAGGATACGATTTATATCCTATCGTTTCTCATTTAATGGAAAATTAGTTTTCGGATTTTTGCCCATATAACCCCCTGCGCATTTTAAACGATATATATTTTTCGCGTGAAAAAATATATATTTTAAATAAAATGCCTATCAACAAGTTAGGACAACCTTATATCCAGGAAGACTATGGTCACTCCGAAAAACATTTCGGGGTTTCTCTCGCGTATATAGTGGATAAATATGTAAGACAGGATGGTACCAATACTATGTGCGGTAGTTTAAATATGGGGGGTAATACGGTAAAAAATATAGCGCCACCTACTAATCCCGAAGATGCTGCGACGAAAGAATACGCCAATTCCATGAATCCTTTCGAACTAAGAAACGGGGGGTTTATAGCGAAAGATAAAATATATTTCGGAGGACAAAAAATAGGAGGAATACGCATGCCTAAAAACAAAAATGAACCAGCTTCGAAAGAATACGTCGATCAAGAAATTGCTAAAGTTGAAGGGGGTGCAAGCAGGGAAACTAGAGGCGTGAATTTAGACGACGCAAAAAAAGATATTGCAACGAAAGAATACGTTGATCAAGAAATCGAGAAGATAGGGAAAAGCGTAACGAACCATGTAAGTGAGATATATGGCACTGCTATAGGAGATTTTAGATTAGGGAAACAATATAATTTTAACGGGGAAGATAGGTTTTATGTTTCACCTATACACGCTAAAATATTATGCGTGACTCTAGGAATAAAATATCGAGCAAATTCTAGACCGATAGGATGCAGAATAGAGATAAAATTTTGGAATGCTACTGACGTAGCAAACCCGAGAGAAAAAAATAATGACGTATTTATACGCAGACAATTCCAAAAGTTAGAAATAATACCCGAAGCGGCAAACGAGGTGAGTTTTACGTGTAAAATTTTTAAAGGTGAAGATCTCTTTTATGAAGTTTTTAATAAGGATAGAGATAGAATTAGCAGCACACCTGTAATTGAATACGTACTTACGGAATGTAGTTCTGTTACTGTCGTTCAGATGACAAATAATCCAAATATTATATCTTCTTTCGTTACTTTACTATTAGAATTACGCGACTACCAATAAACGGAAAAATATATTTTCGCAGCTTTACCTTCTCATATTACCCAACTCCCCCGGGTCCTCGATTATATCTAACAAATCTTCGTCCGAATCTTCGTCCGAGTTCTCTCCCCAAATTTCTACACTCGTTTCTTTCGTCGTAGTCGTCATAACGATCTTCTTCATTTTAGCAGGTTTTTTACCCGTTTCTTCCACCGCAACCGATTTTTCTTCCACCGTTTTTACGCTATTATTCTCCATTTTTAAATACATATAAAAAATATTTAAACCTTTTAAAAATGATATCTAAGCAAATCATAGTCACGAGCAATACGACGAAATTTAGGACGAAAATTTCTCCTTAAATCGATCTAGGGTATTCTCATTGGGAAATAGCCCTCATCAATCTCGAAACGTATTATAGCATTCCTAATATTCACGCTGGTAATAATGCTTTCGGTTATTGGAGTCCCATAAAGTATCACCAATTTACTCTTCCTAAAGGTAGTTACGAAATAGAAAATATCTATACAGAACTAAAGAGATACTTGAAAGAGAACGGGGACTACGACCCTACGAACGATGAATACCCTATTAACTTAAGTCTGGAAGAACATACCCTTAAATCCTCCGTAACTATTAAAGATGGATATAGGGTAGATTTCGGAATACCTAATTCGTTGGGAAAAGTATTGGGATTTAGCGAAAAAATTTTAGGAGCCGGTTATCACATGAGCGACCGTTTAGTACAAATTCTTCAGGTAAACTCAATCATTATTAACATCAGTAACATCGGTGGAAGTTACATCGGGGGCTCGCGATCGAACGCGATCTATAGTTTTTTCCCTAAAGTCCCCCCGGGTTATAAAATTATCGAAACTCCCCCGTTTCCTATTTATCTCCCTCTCATTTACACCGATCAAATCGATAGTTTAGAAGTAACGATAACCGATCAAAACGGTAAAATACTAGATTTAAGGGGAGAAGAAATTACTATACGTTTTCATCTCAGAAAAATTTTAAAAAAATCTATGTATTTAAAATGGCTGGCATGCAGTATACGTTAAAAGGCGTTTCATATTCGGATGGGCAAAAGAAAACTATAGCGAGAGCTATCAGAAATCGCAGTTCCGCGACCGTAAGATTAACCTATTCCCAATTGGAAGGACCCGACGAATTATATTTTACAAAGACGCAAATAGCGAAAATGAACAAAGCGAGAACGGGAGGTCACGGCACTCAGATTACTCTTTCGAAAGCGCAATTGAACCGTAATAAAGAACAGGTAGGAGGATTTCTGGGAGCTTTATTGGGGCTGGCCAGTAGAGCTCTCCCGCTTGTGGCGAGCGTGGCTCCAAAAACCGTTAGCATCGGGAATTTTAGGGTCTGTCGGGTCCAATTTGATGGATAAAATTATGGGGAAAGGCCTATACCTGAAATTGGGGCCTCACGTCGCCCAAATGCAAACGGATGGAAAAGGATTATTTCTTCAACCTTATACCGGTAAAGGGTTAAACCAATACGGAGACGGGGTATACCTATCCGACAGAAAAGGAATACAGGACGGTTCCGGCTTGTTGTTCTGGGACAATGCTCCTTTTAAAGATATTCCTTTCATAGGACCTTTACTGGAGAATTTATTTTAAAAATATTTTTTTGTATAGAGAAAAATGAATGCTAGAAGAAGACTACCCGAATTAAATTCTCAGCCTAAAACTATACTTTGGAAACCACATTCGAATCTTTCTTTTCCTCCTTCGAAAAGAAAGATAAAAGGTACAGAGGAATTCGATCATACGACGTGGAATATATATTCTCAAGAAAATATCACAATTCCTCCGAAGTAAACATTCCCAAGGGCGAACCATTTTGCAAATTAAGATATTCTTAAAAAATTTAACTTTAAAAAATGACGGATTTAGATCGTAAAATGTATCCCAGGTTACCCGATGAGGTTTCCGCGCCATCGGCTCCGCCGGATGAACGGGATTATAGCGATAGCGAAGGACATTCTTACCGCCTTCATAAAATTTTGGAAATACAAACGTTCCTCCAGAAAGAAGTTAAAACGAGGGATGCTTTAACGAAAAAATATTTTAAGATTTCGAAAATCATCGACAACGTAGATACCGTTTGGAAACGTTGACGTTAGCGACTGGTGCCGGCAGAATCATATTACTATCGACCGTCGCGGCTATTCCAATCACGAGAGCCATGGAAGCGTCGGCGTTAGTTACTGGCCTAATCGCCGTATTAGGAAAATACGCGGTAAAAAGGACGAGAACGAAAGGAGAAAAGCATCAGGAGATTCGAGCTATAGCCGATTCGAAATTAGATACGATATCTTCGCATATTTCTAAAGCAATCGTCAACAACCGTATTACGGACGAAGAATTTAAATTAATCTTGGACGAATTGGAAAAATATAAGAAAATGAAAAAAGATATTCGTCGAAAGACGAATAATAAAACGTTAACGACCGGAGAAGCCGAAAGTTTAATCAAACGAGGAAGACAGGAAGCATGCGAGTCCTTTCGGAGGTTGGTTGAAAAAAATCAGAGAAATCTGCATCCCTTTTAAAGGGCTCCCCAAATTTTACTGCAGTTGTACTTGCGAAATCGATAACTCGTAAAGATATACATCTCGAAAAAGAGATATATCTCTAAAGCGGAACGAAATTTTCGTCCAGGGGGTTATATGGGGAGATTTCCGATTTCCCGCGGAGGAAATTTCACTCAGGGGGTTATTCGGGGAGATTTTCGATCTCCGCAGGAGGAATTTCGCGACTTTCCGATCTCCACGGGAGGAATTTCGCGACTTTCTGATCTCCGCGGGAGGAATTTCGTGACTTTCCGATCTCTGCGGGAGGAAATTTTTAAAAAAAGTATTAAAAAATGTCATTTTTTACGAATTACTAATCCTTCCAAACGGAATTCTCTGGTTAGAAACTATCTAGCTTTGAAGGGGAGAATCCGGCAAACGGATAGAGAGCAAAAAAAGGGTGATCTTCTCAGAACGGAAGAACTGGAGAAAACTTTTAAACCCATTACCCCTTTGTTAGAAACGATCGAAAAAGGAGTGGCGCCACTCCCCGCCATCCTATCAAATTTACCCGAACAAATCGCGAAAAAAACCCAAAACTATTTACCCCCTATGATAGATTTTAATACTAATCTTTTGGATGAGCCCATTAAGGAAGAAGATGCTAGCCCCGCATTAACGCCCGAAATTAAGACGGAGGGAGGTGAGGATCTAGGTCCTATTTTACAAAATATACATAGTAATAAAGAACTGTACGAGCCATTGATTACGATAGAAGGACAAAAACTGATGAAGGGGGGTAAACCTATTACTATCCGAGAAAATGCGATCGTTTACGATGGGGTAAAATATAAAAGGTCGCCGGAATTAATGGATTTGCTATTCTCTTTAACCCCTTCCGAAGATAGCATTAAAAATTCGGAAGCGATGAAAGACTATACTCATATCATAGACGATTCTCAAATTCTTAACAAAGACGGGAAATTTGGTGCATCAAGCCACAATTCCAGATTTTCATCCGGTAACAGCTATATGAAACAAAGATGGAAAAACATTCATCAAAGACAATGGAAAACTAGGTTTCTTAGAATGAGCAAGGAAGATTTACAAAACGAAGATATTCAAAAACAGCTACAAGGAACTGTTCACTACTGGAAGGATGAATATGGAACGGAAGAAGATAAACGAGCGCTTATGGACTTACGAAAAAAAAATAGGAATACCGCCCAAAAGTACTAAAAAACGTGAAATTGTCGGACAAGGAACTATAATCCTTCCGGGTGATCCCGTTGCTTTAGTTAATAGATTAACGCTTTTGTTCGGAAGCAAAAACGCAGGTAATACGGATCTAAGAAACGAAATCGTTTCGATTTTAGACGAATTACTCAGACAAAAAGAAATAACTAGAAAGCAATATGACTCCTTAGCTCACGACTTGTAGAATTTTTTACTCCTAATTAAAAACATGATTGTAAAGCAAAAACGGAAAAGTTATAAAAGACAATATGTTTACGGGGGCACCAATTTTTTCGGGTCGATGGTGGACTTAATAGGAAAAGCTCTTGGTAAAACGGGTTCTAAAGTAATATCTGGCATAACATCGAGAGCTGCAAAGGATATGGCTAGACGTGCGGCTGAAAAAATCGCTACCGATGCCGGAAAAGCTGTCTTGCAAAAAGGAAGCGAGAGAATCTCGGGGTTAGTAAGTAAAAAAGTCGATGATCTAATAGCGAGAAAGAAAAACGGCGCGGGAATTAAAATAATTTAACTATATTAAAAACATGTCAGCAGAAATTTATCAATGGTCGGACACTATTTACGTCGACGAAGATACCGAAAAATACGAATACGTCGAGCACACCCGACAGTTTCGAGGGAAGCGATAAATAATGCCGGGGATATTTATATAACTTTGGAAGCTCAGAGCATCTTTACCCATCCGCATAAAAGTTTTTTAAATATAGAAGGTCAAATCGTAAAAGAAGACGATAGCAAGTTTACGAATGACGGCAAAATTACTTTCGCGCATAACCGTATCATGTATCTATTCGGTGGAATCACGTACGAAATCTCGGGAAGAGAAATCGAAGACATTCGACACCTCGGACAAGCGACGACGATGATAGGAATGTTAAAATACCCGAGAGATTTTTCGAATGCACCGGGATTACTCCAATGTTTTGTAAAAGATACTACTTTGGGAACAGCCGAGCCGTTAAACATAGGGTTCGACTTGAGACAAAAATACATCATGGAGAATAATGAAGAAGCTGAGGCTAAAGGTAATTTTTCTTTTAACATTCCGCTCTCACATATTTTCGGATTTTGCGAAGACTACACCCAAATCATATACGGAGTTAAACAACAATTAAAAATTACGAGGCAAACCGACGATGAAGCGATATTTAGGAATGGGGCGTGCGACGCAGGAAAAGTAGTTTTGAGAAAATTAACCTGGTGTATGCCCCACGTAAAACCTTCACTTGTGCGGGAAACCGAACCTTCTCAGATATCGGACAAAGTATTTTCGCTGAAAGCCGACGGAAGCAGGTTCATGCCCGTATTTTAAAAAAGTCTACATGTCTAAATTTTTAGATATATAGACGTGAATTTTTGATAGAAAAAAATACTTGGCTTAAGCATTTTAAAATATATGTAAAATGGACGTGCGCGGGAAAAATAAATCGGGTAAGATCAAATTTCCGTTAAAAGAATTAGGGTGTAAGTCGTTAGATCGCGTGATCCCCCATTTAATCGTAGACAATACTTTAAATTCCAATCTCGTTTCGGATATATCTAAGGTAAACTATACATCCGATTTGAAAGGATTATGTCGTTTAGAACCGTTAAAAGGGCTACCTTCTTTCATAGACGATTTATATGTATTCGGATATCTTCACGAAAAAGAAATCATTCAAAAAGGAAAAATCGTCAATTTCATAACGGGAGACGGTAGCCCCGCAAAATCCGTGGTCAGTTATATCAAATCGATCACTGGAGAACTTTTCGGTCATCTAGGTCGTAAAATCGAGCAAAAAATAGTCTTTACGTTAAATAGGCATTCGAAAGAAGACATCGCGAACGATATTAGAGAAATCGAAAAGAAAATGAATTGTAAAGCGTTAAAAGGTTATCACGAATACCATCGCCTTGATACTCCCGGCCAAGAAGTCTTACCCCCTCAGGCTATTTTTAAGTATAAAATAGATACTTCCGAGTTACCTATTAAAATCGTATTAAACTCTTTGAGCAACATGGAAAATAAACTTAATCTGAGAGGGTTCGGTTTAATCTCTATAGACTATACTAGAGATTTTTCGGGAACGTTGGAAAGAAACGCTCTGTATTCGCATTTTAAACGTTCGGGATTTCGCGAAGAAGGGAACGTTTCCAATCCCGAAGAAATTAAAGAGTTTAATGAGACGCCTATTTTACTGAAAACGGATCGTAAAGCCGGAAAAAATATCGTTAAATACCTTAAACATTCGGAAAATACCAGATACGTCGTTAAATACTACAATAAAATCGCGGCTAATTTCGAGGCCGGAAACGTACAAAATAAAGAAGGTAGTCATCTGGCGGAATACGCGCATTGCTATCTCCCCCATCTGGAAAAAACGTTTCGCCATCCAGACGTTTTAGAGAAAGGATTAATGAGGTTGGAAGTTTCCATCTTCAGGTTCGATAGTAACGTAAACTATTTAAAACTTCTTCAAAGGGAATTCGGTTTAATCAAAGATTTAAATGTATTTCACATTCAACCGGGCGCGGAACAATGTAAAAGATTAGCCTCGTTGATTAATAAAAGTTTCGTCATCGCGAATCGTACGACTAATACGGTTACTCACGTATGGTATGCGTCAAAACTGACGGGAAGATTCGCGGGTGTAAGGACTAACTTAAATAAAAACGTGCCTGGGGGTAAAGCTAAAAGATATTCGACGCCTAAAAAGACTAAGAAAGAAAAAGATGGGAAGGATAAAAACCCCCGGGTGGAAGAAAAAAAGAACCCGACTGAAAAGAAGGGGCAGAACTTAACTAAAAAAGAAGGAGCGAGAAGAAAAACCTAAAGATGTACCTAAAGAAAAACCTAGAGAGGAAAAGAGTCCCGAAGATCCAACAAAAGGCGACGACTTCGACGAAAAACCTAAAGAAATTCCCGAGAAACGAAAATCCGCCCAGGGGGTTACACGGGTAAAAAGAAAAAATCGCGATGTTACGAAAGAAGAATTTCATAACGTAATACAATGTATGACCTCGGATTTCGGGTTCGATGGGTTGCCGATCTATGTTTGCGAATTCGAGATCGTTGAAGATGACAAAGGTCAGAAGTTTGTCGAATTCGAGCCGATCTATACCGCAAGACGAGAAGGAAAAACGATATTAACGCCTACAAACGCCCCTCAAAAAGTATACGGTGAAAAGATAGGGGAACCGAACAACGCGTTACCCGATACTAATTATATTCGTTGGACATTTCGCCGGAAAACGAATCGAGATCAGAGTAGTCCGGGACATAAAAAATAAATAATCCTTTGTTTTACGAACCTACCGAACGAGAATTAGTCTGGTATCATACGCGAAGACGTAACGATATATTAACGAAAGAAGAAATCGAGAAAAAATCCGAGAAAAGGAAAGCGATCGAAGAAAAAGAACTGGAAAGACTACCTGCCCATTTAGAAAGGATGAAATCGCTCGTAAAAGAATTGGAGGACAGAAAGAAATCGGTGGGAACGGGAGATTTTAAATGCTGTCCGCCTCCGACGGAAACGGAAGAAATATTAAAAAAAATAGGAAAAATATACGTATACGCGTACAAGGAATATCCGCCTAGTAAAACGAACAACACCGGTTGTATACGTTTAGCTTACTATTACTATATAACGGCAATGATGGTGGAGAAGACAAGAAAAAAGCGTATGTTTCTCGACTACTCTTTTCAATAGAATCATAGAAAAGGAAGGAGAAAAAATCTTTACGAGGCCTCCTAAGGAAGATACTAAATTTAGATACGAGTGTCCCGTTTCCTATATACCGCGAGGAGCGATCGAAGTCATTAGTACGGATCTTAAGAAAGACTTACGAGGATTAAAATTAGTATCGTTTCCCGAAGAAACGAATGTAGATAGTATAAATCATCGATTGGCTAAATACGTAAAGGAACATACTCGAAAAGAAGAAGCGAGAAGAATCGCGGAGGAAAAAAGATTACCTACTTTAGAAGAAAAAGAATATTCGGTTAATTTTACGAATGCTGAACAGTTAGATGAAGGAGACTACAACTGTTACGCCTATTCGAGAAAAGAATACAGGGGTAGAATAAAGACTTTACTATATCTTACGAAAGATGAGAAAGAAAACCAATTTCCGGTTTGGGGGTACTTTTTACAAGATGAATTCGAGAAAATGGACTTAAAAAATATGTTAAGTCCTATGCGCATTAGAATCGGAGAAAAAAGACGTCATCCGAAGAAAAAAATAGCGGATAGAATAGTGTTTAAAATCTAATTTAAAACGGATATATATCTTTGGTAAAGATATATATCTAAAGAAAGAAAAGGTTAAATCCGAGAGATGTATATATGGGGATTCTAGCCCCAATTGCCCAATCGCCCTTCGTACCCCCCCCCCCCCCAATTAATAAAAATAAGGTCATTTTCTCCCCGGCTACGCGCCTTTACGGCTTTGCAAAGCCCCACCCTTACAAAGTGACCGGCTTCGCAGCATCACAAATTCGCAACTCCCCCATTCAGTAGCTTTCCTGCCGGCTCCGCATCTTCATGCATGGCCGGCTTTACGGCTTCGCAAGTTTCCACCCTCGCGAGCTTTGAGAAGTCAAGTATCGTTGGGTTAGTGGCTTCATGCGGAGTGGGGTTAAAGGCACCTCCCAAGCCCAACAACCCACAAAGGCGCACGAGCCTTACCAACCTTCCCAAGCCCAACAACCTTCGCTAAGATATGGCTTCGCAAAGATATGGCTTCGCAAAGATGCGAAACCCGTGCCTTCATACCTCCTCTCACCTCGCAACGTCACAATTTTCATACACCGCGTCCTCGTTAACTCGCAATCCCTAGCAGTGAAGCCGGGGGTGGGGGCTTCGCAAGGGCTAGAGGTGGGGGAGTTAGTGGTGTGGGGAGTGAGGGAGGTGGGGAGTGAGGAAGATGGGGGAAAGGGTGCGCTGAAAAGGGGAGGGTGAAGGGGGGGGAAAAGGGATAGGGGGAGGGGGAAAAGGGGTTAAAAATGAGGGGGAAATAAGACGAAAAACAAGCTGGTGAGAAGGGAAGAGGGGGATGGGGGAAAGGGTGCGCTGAAAGAGTGCGCTGAAAATATACAACAGCGCCGTATTATTTTTATTAATGGGGGGGGGGGGGGTACGAAGGGCGATTGGGCAATTGGGGCTAGAATCCCCATATATACATCTCTCACGAGTCTATCAGTCATATTACTTATGCTTGTCCCCTTTTGTCTAATGTACCGATATCAAGCTTATTTATTTGACATCGATTCTGGAAAAGCACAACTTAGGTCAATGACTCTAGATGATAGCTTCCTTGAAACAAAACCCAAAATCGAACATGGTGCAGGCAATTCGAGAATAAAACAGCTCAACTCGGAATTCAAATCTATAACCTATGATGTGAGAGGCTGTCAATCAACCCTACAATGTATCCCTATCGCAAGGCAGTTCAAGAGCCCCCACCACGAGTCGACCCGAGGATGCCTGTATTTCAAACTATCAAATTATTTCGTACTTACAAAATAATTATTTCGTATTTACGAAATAATTATTTCGTTTTTACGAAATAATTATTTCGTAATTACGAAATACTATTTCGTTTTTCGAAATATTATTTCGTATATACGAAATAATATTTCGTATTTACGAAATACTATTTCGTTTTTACGAAATATTATTTCGTTAAAACAAAATAAAGTGAGAAATTTGCATATTAAAAAAAAGTCGAGCATATCACTTTAGGGGTTCCGTAATAAACAGTGACCAGTTAAGTAATATTCTAAATATATTACAATATTTGTTTTGTAGTTATGTGGTAAAGAAATTAATTTCATGATCGACTGCGTTACTTGAAAGACAAAAATGGTGAGTTTGTCCTTCTATTACGTGACCCGTTTTCAACCAATACACGGAGACCTTTTAAAACACTTTCCACGTGACTTCATCCATACTTACTTGACCTTTAAAGTACGCTTTGATTGTCCACATTCCAAGTTCTGGGTGTGGTGGAAGTTTGAATGACTCTTTGAAGAACTTTTTGTCAGGCTTCTCTTTATTTACTCTATCAAACGTCAGATCAGATGGACTCTTCAAAGAAAAGAAAATTGAAAAGGATACCATGCGTAACAGGTACCGGTACATGAATATTTAAACTCTCTTGTCGTTCAATAAAGAAAAGAAAAATGAAAAATAACCACTCGAGCAATAACCCTCTTCCCCCCTCATTGTTTAGCATATTGCTGAAAAGTGAAAATTTGAAATCAAACTTATCATAGGCAAAAGAGGAGTTGCTGCAGAAATGGTATGTCTGAAAATGCATGAAGACTATTTAGTAAAAGGCACTTGGATTTTGACAAACTTCGCCTTCTATCAGCTAATATATACAGGACAAGGAGTTGAATCGTACATGAACAACCACCCCTTATCATTTGTCAGTATTTTCCAAAATGTGTAAACCGTGATGGAAACGGTTATTAATTTTACCGTGGTCTACGGTACTACACCTCGAGCTAATACATAGAATGGAACAAACAGATAAATACAGGGTGTCCAAAAGTAAGGTAACACTTTTGTACATTTATAACACACCTTTTAGTTTCAGTTGAGGAGATAGAAATACATATACATGTACAAAAATATGCAGGTTTTTTATGTGATAATTTCATGCACTTTTCTTTACATTACACACTTTTATACAGATTTCAAATCAGAAGTACCTTTTTGTCATTGGCGTCAGTGTAGTACTTAATGACATTTTCTCACTTCCGTTGTCTGTATATATTTGTAAACAAAATATGCAGTTTCACAGCCACACTGTTTTACAGAGACCGCTGCTCAGTGAAAAACTGTCACGGTGTCATTCGGCAATATGTCTTTAATGACACCATTAATTGACCTTTCTGCAAACGCGAGTTTGACACGCCCACCTTGGTAACGCGGCATTTTGGTCGCTATGCCAGACAAACAAACCAGAAAATTGCGTCGAATACATAGAAAAAGACAGATTATTTCAGTTTTATTCTAGCTTATGTTTCGCTCTAACTAAAGCACCCTTGGTTTTTTGGCCTGGGCTTGCCAAGCCCAAGGCCATAGGAATCGTATACCAAAATTTCAACCCCATCCAAGCATTTACGGAAAAACCCGAGTCAAGCATTTACAGAAATACCAGAGTCAAGCATTACGGAAAAACCCGAGTAAAAGTGAAAAGTACCGCCTGCAATCCATCTCACTACGCTGAAGGAAACGACCCCTTTAAATTATAAAATATTTCGATTTGAACATCACAGTAAAGTTTAATTTCACAACAAACTTTGATAGATGTGCGATTTTAATCGTACGGAAATGTTGACTGAGAATTTGGGGCCCTCGTGAGGTTATTCATAACTGCAAATTCGTGCGCTTAACAGTGAAAGAAACAATTGGCAAACCTCGGGTGATCGTTGATCAAATGTTTTGATGTAGGTACGCAATCGACCGAGTTGTGACGAGTGCTGTTGCAGAGCACTTATCGGGATCGTTCGGTTATCCTTTTTCTACACACCGTGTGAATGACAAATAATGATAGCGTATTTTATGCAGACGATGTGCTCTTTCTCTGACAAAAGGTGCCTCAAAACCTCGGCAAGATTTTAATTTTCGTAAAATTACTGTGCACCTCGTGTCTGAAGTTATAAGTATGTATTTGATTGGCATATATGCCTTATTTCTTCCTGTTAGAATTGTCCAGATATGACATCTCGGTCCATAATCATTTCGACCCAAAGCAAACTCGGAGTATACAATACCAAATGTGTATTAAAGTTTGTAACATGAGCCATTAAAAACCAGTTAATCTTTAAAAAACGATGAAATTTTAGACTTGTCTAAATTGAAAATATTTGCGAACGGCAAGTTAGATTTAGCTGAAATGTTGGTTATTGGCTGTGAAAGTGCAGAAAACTCATAGGAAAAAAGAGAGCATTTTCTTCTTTTTCCAAAAGGTTTTCATGAGGCTATATCCTTGGAGTCCTTAAAACTCGAGAATGTGTTGTCAAGAATTAAGTAACTGGTGGGCGTTTTATATCGAAGATCAGACTTGACATTCAGGGCAATCTGATCTTGATCTCTATAGGTGTTTAGGCTGACCTGGGTCGAAACTTTTTGCTTTTGGCAAATTTTCTGCATGTCAAAGGACCTCATGATTCAGTCGGTTGCTCCACAAAATGGATTTTATGGATCCATTAATATATGATGGCTCGTTTCGATTGATGGATCAGGGAGATGCATTAAACCCCCTTTTTCCAGAGCATGGCTCATTTGTATTTTCCGTAATCACAAACAGGAGCTTTTCAAATCAGATGAGGGCTTTAGGTCCAACGGCCCTCTTGTTCATGAAAATCGGCTTTCTAACTTGGTTGATCATGGCAACTTAGAGATTCCATAGACTTTCAATGCGAAAGTTGAAAAGTGGCATTTACAGCAGATATTTTGACAAAACTTTTATAGAAATGTAGCTTGAGCAGTCTTGTATCATCTATATGATTTTATTCAACTGGAAGTCTTTAGCTCATCTGTTTACGAAGAAAGCGTCATGCTATTGTCAAGGCCTATGCATCATTGTCGTCGTGCAAAAACTTCGACATTTTTTAATATCTCTGTTATTCCTGAAGATATTTACTTCAAACTTGTACAAGTTATTTACTGTCAAAAGATGTACCCATATAACAGGGCAGGTAACCATCAAAATATTTTTGACACAGTTACGCCCTTTTTTATTGTTCTAAATTTTCAGAACCTTTGACATTTTATCATATCTGTCATTAATAAAGATACTTACTTCAAACTTGAAATTTTCGATATCTATTAAAAGGGGAATCTAAATAAGAACAACAGGGGTAGGTAACCACCAAAATATTTTGAGCAAAGTAATTAGTTATGCCCCTTTTTCGACCGAGAACTTTTAGCTCTGTTGTTTTCAGAGACATAGTAATTTCATAGCCCTAGTGTCATCATCTTAGTCGTTTGTGTCGTCGTCATGCAAAATATTTGACATTTTACAATGTCATTGTTATTACAGAAACTGTTTACTAAGTTGTTAACTATCAAAATGGAAACATAAACAATAAGGATAAACAGCTATCACGTTATGCCCCTTTTTCAACATTGTGTTTTCACTGAAAATCAAACGAGCATTGGCGCCCGAATGCGGACGTCTTTTTATTTTTCGCCATAGAAACCAAAACTTAGAAATAAAAAGAAATGCGTAAAAGATTGCCCTCTCAAACACCAAGTCGTGCTCTCTGAAATTAGCCTTTAAAGACTTTGTGTTTTTCCTTGTCATTGCTCAAAGGACATGGTTACTATGTCAACCTATAGACTGAGTGTGGTAAAAATGAAAGAAAAATATGATTCATTGCTTGGTCATTGTAGATTTTTGCACTTTCCAGAAATATTCCCTACTGTTGCACGCTGCTCATTTTGGTTTGTTACCAAGCAACGTATAGGAAGAAAACAGGAAGCAGAAAATCCTTTGAAAATTATCTCCTTTCAATCCATACAGATCATGAGACCAAGGCTATACAAAAATACTCATTATACTGGCCTTTAAAAATTTATGCTTTTCCATTCTGTTGTCAACTCCACAGACTGTCAGTGTGAGACATGTAGATATTTTTTATTAGTCTGTACAAATGTGATAGCAGTTTTTAAGCCTGTACAAATGTGATAGCAACTTTGAGCTTCTGGGTCTCATTTTCCTACCTCTTCACCCGTTCTGATGCCCAGGCCTTCAGCGCCTTCAGCGCTTTGATTTTCCCATCTGTCTTATCAATTCGAACTAAATCGGCAAAGTAACAAGAAAATATAGTTTAAATAATGTCATATTTATGAGAAATCGAAAAATGAAAATAGCGCAAATATGTTCGTAATTCCGTGTTTGGTTACAGCATTTAAACTGAAAATACATTTTAAGTAGAGATTGCCGTCGGCATTATTCTCTTTTTCCTTAGATGTTTTTCACCCTTTCAAAGACAAATGTCATCATTGGAGCAACGTATCATTTGTCGACAGCAAATGTTTTCAAAATAGACAAATCTAATCTTTTGTTGTCTGGTAAAGATTTATCTAACAGCTCTAACACCTGTTTGAGTGTAAAGCAATAAGTTTTACTGTAAGAGATCAAGTAGGTGGTTTATCGTATTTGTTAACAGATGTTTGTTGTAAAAACTTTCAAACTGGTGGTATGCTTGGTCAATTGGGGTGATTATAAGGATCATACTGATTTCGAATGGACGTGCATTTATCATACATACATTGTATTCAGCAATCGACATAAACATGTCTTTAGCCATTTAAGTAAATACAAATACAATAATGACAGACATCATTTAAAGTAAATAAACAAAACCCAAACATGAATTAAAGCGGACAAAAAATAAATGACGGAAATAATACAAACCGGTAAGTTTGCGCATTACAGGGCACCAACTGAATATATGATTTTGATTAAATATGAATGAATAACTTAATTGACTTATACATAATGTACATAGACAATTACTACCACAACAACAACAACGAAATGTCCCACGTGATACAAATCTCTCTCTCTCTCTCTTATTTTTATTTCTCTGCTCTCTCTCTCTCAAGTTTTTTTCTCTCTCTCATTATCTATGAATTACATTGTGTTTATATATATATGTTTTTATATATGTGTATAACCATAACTAAGTTGTTACAATGAGTGTTACAGTATTGTAGAATGTCAAGATTTTTTTTAGGCAACAATATATCAGACGAAATCTGTTTATCAATCATGCGACGATCGTGGGGAAAACAAACAATCGCTCGAACCAGGCGAAAGTGCCATTAAACAGTCACATGCAATCGTCTTTGTGAAACAGGAGTAAAATTTGAATGCTGTCTAAAATATTACAATAAGAATCATATGATGACGTTTGCAATGTCAACTTATTTATTAAACAGGGTGACGAGTGGTTGTCAAAAAAATATCCTTCCTCCTGTTGCTCTGTTCGTGTGTAACGTTTACGACTGTCTACGAGTAATGGTTTGGAATTTGAAAGATGTTCGTTCAGTTAGATTTCAATAATGGTAGTTTAACAATACACTTTGGCATAATCGTTCTTTCTTTCCCGAAAGATTGAAGTACAAAAAATAAAACTTGCTTTTCTGTTAGTTGCTAAAGTGGCTGGTTTTTCGGAATCCTTGTCGAATCTACCGGCGACATTTTACGTAGATCTAGGTTTTTGGAATGGATAAATTTTGTTTTCCTTTCAGGGTATATAATTTCACAGTTGCCTTACCACACGGTTCTTACGTTTAACTTTAATCCGTTTTGAGGTGATCATTTTATCATCCAGTCTTCTATGGTTTAAACAAAAAGAAAACAGTTGACCTTTCTGCACACGCGAGTTTGGCACGCCCGACTTAGTAACGCGGTATTGTGGTCGCTATGCCCGACAAACAAACCAGAAAATGGCGTCGAATACATAGAGAAAGAGAGATGATTTCAATTTTATTTTAGCTTATGTTTCGCTCTAATTAAAGCACCCTTAGTGTTTTTCCCAACTGTCTTATCAATTTGTACCAAATCGGCAAAGTAACAAAAAAAAAAAAAAAAAGTTTGAATAATGTCATATTTATGAGAAATCGAAAAATGAAAATAGCGCAAATATGTACGTAATTCCGTGTTTGGTCACATTTACCACACAACCCGTCCTTTAACCTTGAAGGAGGAGACTTTTGAAAACTTTCTCTTTTTCCTTCGATGTTTTTTACCCTTTCAAAGACAAATGTCGTAATTGGAGCAACGTATCATTTGTCGACAGCAAATGTTTTGGAATTTGAAATATGTTCGTTCAGTTAGATTTCAATACAGATAGTTTAACAATACGTTTTAGCATAATCGTTCTTTCGTTCCCCAAAGACTGAACGAAAAAAAAAAAATTAGTAGAGTGGCTGGCTTTTCGGAATCCCGGTTGAATCTACCGGCGACATTTTACGTAGATCTAGGTTCGGAACGGATAAATTCAGTTTTCTTTTCGGGGTATATAATTTAATTTAGTCTTCTATGGTTTAAACAAACAGAAAACAATTACATTGTGTCTTAGTTGTAAAGTCTATCACTTTGTCTGACACTTTCGAGCTATACTGCGTTTCGATTGGCTGATATGACCTGCCAATAAAAATCGGCAGAAAGGTCAATTACATTGTCTGTCAGTAGTAAAGTCTATCGCTTTGTCTGACCCTTTTGTTTACATGAAGCGCAATACAGCCTTTTGATTGGCTGACAGGGCCTGACAATCGCAATCGGCAGAAAGGTCAATTCCTAGCACTACCAATTGCTTTTGAAAAAACATGTTTGTTCCCGAGCTTGAAGTCTCCTACACTCAAACACATGATTTATGCCGAATGGTGCTACGATACACACATCTACTACAGTGACAATTATCTTTTTACGATACGTTTGGTGATAGGGTAACCTCGAAACGATATCCGAAGGTAAAAGCTTGCGGAATAACGTGGCCTGCGAACAGTCCAGACCTTAACCCAAGCACCTTCTTCCTTTGGGGTTATTTGAAGTCAAAGGTCTACAATCCCAAGCCAAACAGCACAGGTATGCCGTCAAAGTTCACTAAACATGAAATCAAAAAGATTGATATTGGAATGTGTGTTGAAGTGATTGACAATTTCATCATGCGTGGTCGGCATGGAAAAAGCATGAAGCCGTCACATTGAAAACATCATTAATTATTAAAACGACGCCAATGACCAAAAAGTACTTCTGTTTTGAAATCTGTATAGAATCGTGTTATGTAATGAAAACAGAATGAAATTATCACACAAAAAACTTACATTTCTTACATACATAAATACATATTTCTATCTCATTATCTGAAATTGAAAGCCATGTTATACATGTATATGTACAAAAGTGTTACCTTACTTTCCAGACACCCTGTATTAAGCGAGAAATTAATAGGTGGACAAGTTTATCTCTTCCCACTATGAGATAGAAATTTTAATACCACAGTAAATATATAAAATCTGATAAGTCAACGAAATTTGAATATCAGCTTTGAAATAATAGTGCGATGGTAAAGCCAATTAGATTTGCCTAAGGTGCAGTATTGGATGAATCTGTTTGGTCAAAACTATTTTTAGCATCATGGCATCATTATTTCACGGCTGATAATCAAATTTCATTGACCATCCTGATTCGTTCAATATAGTCACCGTGGTTCTAAAGTTTCGGTGGGAAAAGAAACCTTGTCAGCTTCCAAAGTTTCGACTTTTTTTACTCTCTTAATATCATTACATTAAAATTTTGTTCTGTTCTATGTACACGACTGAAAATAAACAATCGCACAGACCGATATGGGTAACGACATTTCCATTCGGGTTTAGAAATAATGAAAAATAATGACAACTGACTCTGAAATGTGTTGGGCAGGTTATACATTTGGACATCCTTGTTGGGTCCCTTTAAATTTAGAAACCGAACCGAAACGAAACGCAACGAAATGGAATGAAACGCAACGAAGCGAAATGAAACGCAACGAAACGGAACCAAACAAAACGGAATCAAAGCCAACGAAACGAAACAAAATAGAACGAAACAAAATGAAATAGAAAAAAATTCAAGCGGAAGTAAAACCTACATTATTTTTTTCCTTTGAATCATCTTCCTTTTGATTGCAATTAATGCAAAAAAATAAATATTAAAATCTGATTGCCGCTGTACGCACGAAGATCGGGCTTATATTGTGAGTCTGGATTATTGTTCACTTTGTTATTGAAATAAATCACCATTAAAATGTTCTTCAATTAAGGCAACGGTCCCCTATAAACTTAGAAACGGAACCGAAACGAAACGCAACGAAGCGCAACGAATCGGAACGAAATGCAACGAAACAGAACGAAACGTAACGAAACGAAATGGAACCAAACGAAACAGAACGAAACGGAACCAAAGCCAATGAAGCGAAAGGAAATAGAACGAAACGAAACGAAGTAGAAAAATTCAAGCAGAAGTAAAACCTACATTATTTTTTTCCTTTGAATCATCTTCCTTTTGATTGCAATTAATGCAAAAAAAAAAAAATATATATATATATATATGATTGCCGCTGTATGCACGAAGATCGGGCTATTATTGTGAGGCTGGATTATTGTTCACTTTGTTATTGAAATAAATCATCATTAAAATGTTCTTCAATCAGGGTAACTGTCAGAGCCGCAATTACGTCGCTGCCCAGTCGAAGCAGAGGGACAATATGAGGGCCTAGATTATTTTTGCCTATTTGGTGGGCATTCAAATTTCCCCCAATAACGACGAGTGGGTACAATACCCGTAAGCAATACCGCTCCGCACCATAACTGATTCCAGCCCCAGAAACGATCGCGTTGCAGTACGCAACAGTCAGCATAACGTTCATTCCGGCGTCGGAACAATTGTACACTGTCAATGAGCTCGAGACAACAGAAACCTTAACTCACCGGAAAATAAAAATCTGTCCGCCAACGTTGTCTTGTCCAGTTTATGTGTCCCAAGGCCAACTGCTATCTATAAATGCGATGGCGGCGCGTCAGAACCAAGAGGGCGTACGGGCGACGTCTGCACAAACCGTTATCAGCTAAACGATTCCTGGGCTAACAGCGGCTGTAACTGTTGTTCGCAGGTCTCGTATGTACTGATTCACGATATATTGGTCTTAGGCTCGAGTCATGACGCGCGGTCTGCCGCTACGTGTAAGTCTTTTCAACTCCAGGTTTGCACATATCGCCGAAGAAGGCTGCTGACTGTTTGCCGCGGTTGCGCGAATGCACCAACATGAACTGCAACCTCTGTAGTAGGAAGCCAAGCCTCCAGCATACCTACGACTCTTTCTGGTAAAATTTCTGTAAGTTTTGACATTGATATTTCTGATCAATACGTGGACCGGATATGTCCATCCCTTACATGCACCTAAACTCGAACTTCGCCTTAAATAGCCGACAGGTCTTTTAGCCAGGAATTATCTGACCAATTTTTCGAACTATTAAGGTTTCAAAAATTGCCACACATGTAAACATGACGTATGTATGTACGTCTCAAAGGTAACCTTGAAGATTTTGCATATACTTTAGGAAAGTTTCTTTTTTTCGGAGTGGGGGGGCAGTATGTACAAAAATCTTTGGACGTGATTTTAAAACCACCCGAGCAGCAATTTTTCCAAACAATTTTCACCCAGTCTTTAACGCGCCGTCAGAAACAGGCCAGAATAGCAATGAAACACTTCCACTGGTTTAACCATTAGAGGGCTGAATTAACCCATATGACATTTTCAGTGTAGAAATACAATCAAATTAAGTGCAATTTCAAGGTTGCTTTCATTTAAAAGTTTCAGCAAAGGAGACAGTGTTGATCAAAGATCAGACTGCATATTTTGTGTGGTCTGATCTTGATCTACACTTGCCGCAAAAATAGCTATAGTTGTGAAAGGCACTTTAAAGTTTCAGATTATATCGATGTCGTCATAAGAAAAACGGTAAGTCGTTTAAAAGTTTCAGCAAAGGAGACAGTGCTGATCAAAGATCAGACTGTACATTTTGTGTAGTCTGATCTTGATCTACACTTGCTGCAAAAACAACTATAGTTGTATAGTTATATCGATGTCGTCAGAAGAAAAACGTAAGTCGTTTAAAAGATTCAGCAAAGGAGACAGTATTAATCAAAGATCAGACTGCACATTTTGTATGATCTGATCTTGATCTACACTTGCCGCAAAAATAGCTATAGTTGTGAAAGGCAGTTGGACATTCGCGGCCGTCATTTGATGAGTGTTTCTCTTTTAATTATAACATGTATTATCATTGTTAAACTGTATCATTGTAAGTTCCTTTGATGTTGGGGGAAAAAGTTTGGGTTCTAGTTCAATCAGTTCCTGAAGCTTCTTAAAGTAACAATAGCTGCCAAAAGTAAACAAAGCAGGTATTAAAAATACATTTTAATTTATATCATTTAAAAGTATGGAAATAAGTGTGAAAATGACAATCTGATATTGTATAGTGGGTCCAAGTGTTAGTCGCTGACAGAGAAATTAATTCAAAATCGGGTTAAAAGTTGCCAGGTAGCTCCACCTTCAGCGACTAACAATTGGACTACCACACAATAACAGATTGTCGTCCTCACAATATTTTCCACACTTTGATTTGGTATGATTTAAATGGAAATGTGTTTTAACACCAGCATTGTGTTTTTGGTCGCTATTGGGCCTTTAACTCATATAATTTTCACATTTAGAGCAATTTTACATAAGAAGAGCGAATCTTTTCCTACATAATTTCATAATAATCAATGTAGTGTCGTATCTTTCTTTTAATAGAAAATAATAACCTTACTGCTGTCGTGCGAAAAAATATCCTTTTCCGCTGTATGTCGTGCGAGGAAGGACTCTTATTCGCCAGAGGTGTTGCAACCCGCTTAAAATTTTCAGATGACTTTAAAATAAGCGTCAGATCCTGTTCGGGTTCATTTATATACATGTTGTACGTTTATTTGTAACAAAGTAATGTCTTTGAAACTGAAGATGATTTCTTCAAGACCGAAATTTTCTCCCTCTGCTGATGTAGCCATTCACCTCGAAGTGGTTCTAACCAAGAGCCCAACCCATTTTCTCTTTTCAGGCCTGAAGCCATCTCTTTATCTTACAGGTTCTTATTGACTTATTAATATGGGGAAAATGTACAAATCAAAAACAAAAAAACAAAAAAAGAAAAACATCTGTGAGGACTCTATACTCGCAAGGGTCGACTGAAAGCATCTTGAAGGGCATCGATACAACACCTCAAAGGTAATGACGGCATAATATGGTGTTCATGCGAAATATGCCGGCACCCTGCGAAAGTAATATCAGAATGAAATTGTTTAATGGGATGGTGTTAAAGGCCGTTTTCAACATTATTTCTGTTATATCGCGGCGGCCAGTGCACCTGTCCATGCTTTCCTGGAGTTTCTTTTGACAGTAATACGCACAATATTCTTTCCAAGCCAATGGCTGCTTACCCACGTAACCATCGGCGAAACAATGGTCAGCGGTATGAGAGGAATGAATCCTGTCGCAATGACTATCATCAATCATCTGAAAGAAATTGGCCGAGCAGGATATCGAACCAGCGACCCCTGTTCTCAAGTCCTGTACGCTACCAACTGAGTTACAGAGGCTCGGTACAAGAATCAGAGAAGAACAGAATAGAAAGAAAATAAAATATCATTTCCATCCAAAATCTTGTATCAAATATGTTGGAGTCTGTGAAACTTTCCGAAACACTGGTCCTGGTAAAGGATTGTCGTTTAGATCAATTAATTCTGATTCTGACCAGATTTTCAAACCCGCAAACCACGCCTAAGATGACGCGAAATTTCAGCAATTGTTTCTGTGTGCTCTCCACATACATCGTGGGATAATGCAATAAGAAATGATACAAACGATATATGAAAAATTGAGAAAAAATGATAAAATAACAATCACATTGCTAGATTTCGTTCTATTTCGTTTCGTTTCGTTAGCTTTGGTTCCGTTTCGTTGCGTTTCGTTCCGTTGCGTTTCGTTCCGTTTCGTTGCGTTTCGTTTCGGTTCCGTTTCTAAGTTTATAGGGACCCCACCTTGTTTTATATATCAGAGGGTGACGCTTGTCAAAAAAACAAAACAAGCGAAAAAGGTGATTAATGTTTAAAGTTGCAGGTTCTATTAATTCCCTAAGCACATACACATCCCCGCGTCATTACCATGATAGAGCTATCCAAAACCAGATTTTGATTCTTACTTTATGATTTGAAGACATTTAATATTGGAAAAAGGATTCAATAAGGAAGCGGTTGTTACTCTATACTCCTTGTGGCAGAAAACGATGAAATGTACAAAAAATGCTGCCTTGAGATATTGAACACTTATACTTTAAATTAGGATTTGCGCATATGTCTATACTGTTTGAAACCAAACACAAATTGAAAGTGTCAGACGTGTTCTTCTACACTTTACAGCACGATTCCGTGTTTTCACGGTTTTCACGACCCTGAGTGTAAGATTTTTTTTTTTTCAATATTGTGAGGTTACCAGCAGCATTTTTTCCCCATTTCCAACATTGTTTTCTACCCCATCAGAGACAAAACTCATAATATGAACGCCATTAAATTTGTCGCATGCAAAGTTTTTCAGTTTGATTATGTCTAGAATTTTGTCCTTTGGTGAAGAGTTAAAATATATCTCTATAACTTGTGACGTGATTGTAGCTACCCCATGACTAATGAGTTATGAAATTGCAATAACAGAAAAAAACGTGCAATTCAGCAACAGTCGTCTTTCTGCGTGTATTTTCTAGCAACATCCTCCTTGGCTTTTAAAGTGTCGAAAACTCCCAACAAAAATTTCGGTCAAGAAATAAAGCCTAATTAAATGCAGTGTCAAGGCTGATTCAATCAAGAGTGTCTCAGCCAATGCAGACAGTGTAGATCATTTTGACCGTTTGATCTGATCTTGATATATATTTGCCCCAAGGCAGCTTTAGTTATGGGTTAAAACTCTATCTTTGCTTACAGACATAGATAAACAGTCTTTGTTAAGGACCTGTTGATTCTAGATAGTGGGAAACATAAATCTTACCTCAATTACCAAAGATGTGAACATTAACCAAACTTCATTTACAAGGCTGGCGAACATAAATTTTACATAAGTTATCACTAGCCATTAAACCTCACCTCGTTTACCAGAGTGGCTTTCATAAACCTAATATATCTAGCAACGTGGTTAACATAAACCTAACCTTATTTACATGAGTGGCTATCATAAACCTAGGCATATTCACAGTGTAGCGAACATAGAGCTAACTTCACTTACTGGTGTGAAGACCATAAATATGACCTCATTAATCAGTGTGGCCATCATAAACCTCATACCATTTTCCTGATCTCAATAACAAGTGTGGCGAACATAAATCAGTCATCATTTACCAGTATGTGAAACATAAACCTTGCAACATTTGCCGGTGTGGTGAACACAAACCTAACCTTATTTACTAGTGTGGGGAACATTAACCTAACCTTATTTACCAGAGTGGCCATCATAAACCTAAGGATATTTAGCAGACTGGCTGACATAAAACTGGCTCCCTATTCACCAACAATTCAAAAGAACATTCTTAGTCTAATTCTAGATTAAGTAACACAATTTCTGATTGGCTAAATCAGTTGGTTTAAGAATTTTCTTAAGAATAATTGGTGAATACGGACCCTGCCCTAATTTACGAGTATGGCGACCATCGAGCTGACCGTAATTTCCAGTGTGTCAAAATTTTCTAAGGATACATGTTTTCCTCTTATGGGTTCCCCTTTTGATAGTTAATAATTATCCCAAGTTTTAATAAATATCTGAGGTAATATCAGAGATATGAGAAAATGTAAGTTTTCACACACCGACGTCAAAGGCTGTAAGTATTGCCGCGAAAAGATACATGTACGTAAACTTACGATAAGATCCATAGTAATGTTCCAGCCTTTTGCAAACTCCAGCGACTCCTTCATGGCCAAGGCTCGAACGTGAACTGAAAATGTACAAAACAATAGAAAAAGCACGAGCTTTGGAAAGCTATATTTCATATTGGTCTCGTAGTTCATATTACTTCACCCTTAAACGCCGAAAGATCTTCTCTTATTACCTGTAATTTTCTTTGCTACCAGTACACCCTACACATTTCGTTTCAGTGCTCTTTTCCATTCAGTAATGGTAGTAGTCGAAGAAAACGATATTAAACTCCTTGCCTCGTATTTAACCGCTATTTGACGCTTCTAAAGGAAACCTGGTATTGTTTCATCTCGTGAACATCATACCGTAATATTTTCACGAGCTGCGCCACTCGTGAAAATATAACCGATAATGTTCACTCGATGAAATAAATTTCGATCTTACACCGAAAAAACAACTTATCCTCTATCATATCTTAAACTTAATTTTAATCTTAATTTCCAGTAGTTTAGAAATACTCTTTTGCGTAGTATGCATGGGAAGGTGCGCTTTCGTGTGATGAAATTTCGAAAGCTGTTTGCTTACTAATCTTTGTAAAGCAGACAAGTGAGTGGAATCACAAACCGTATTCGATGCTAAATTTGTTAAACAGTTGTTGCGATCAAAGATGTGCTTCAATCTTAGCTGATACAACAAAAACACGCTTACATTTTTTTCTAGACTGTCCATTAAGGGAGGTAATATAATGTGCATGACAGTAATGATGAGGTACATGTAGATAAAAATTTTAGCAACAAATACATGATTTTGTATCAATACGATACTTTTCAATGATTCGGATTAGATACAAGTAGATATTAAATAAAAATAGAATTTCTCACCATCCTGTATTGGAAATATCCCTTAATTCTGCTAGGCGCCACCAGACGCTTTTGTGGGCAGTGTAGATCAAGGTCAGACTGGACAAAACGTGCAGTCTGATCTTTGATCTATACTGTCCGATACGGTATTTTCTTTCCGTTGAATTCAGCTTAGAAATCGCAATATTTCGATTTTTACTATTGAGTGGATTTTTTTTGTTTCATTAATTTAGCAGTTTAACCCTTTACCATACAATACCGAGTTTTAACGACCCTGAAGAAAACACCTTTTGAAAACGTTAAGGGAAAAGGAGAAATGCAGGTAACAAGCATTTCTTCTTCTTCAACAATGTTTTGTACTCTATCAAAGGCAAGTTTCATCATTTCAGCCACCGTTGAATTGTCGTTTGCAAATGCTTTGAAGTTGGACAAGTCTAAAATTCTGCTGTGTGGTAAAGAGTAAAGGGTTAATCGTCTAAGGATCATAAATGACCCCAAGAATAGTAGTTTGTGATTGTACACATACGATATGTCGGTAGATGTTTGACAAACGAATTTAAATGATGAAATTTGTCCTTGCAAAGGGAAGGAAACTCTGCTGGAGAAGGAATTTATCTACGCAGATGGTATGGTGTTTAACGCCGTTTTCAACATTATTTCAGTTATATCGCGGCGGCAAGTGCACCTATCCATGTTTTTCTGGAGTTTCTTCTACCAGTACTCCGCGCAATATTCTTTCCAAGCCACTGGCTGCTTTTCCACATAACCATCGCCGAAAGAATGGTCAGCGGTGAGAAAGGAATGAATCCTGTTGCAATTACTATCATCAGTCCTCGGAAAGAAATTGGCCGAGCCGGAGATCGAATCAGCGACCCCATGTTCTCAAATCCCGTACGCTAGCGACTGAGCTACCGGGGCTCGGATGTTGGAGAGGTAAAAATTGCCAGTAGCTACCGGCATTTCTTCTGTACTTACAGTTTTACCAATTACCCTTTTATACAGGATTGTTCAAACACGGGATGATTTGGTAAGGTGTCTTAATGAAAATGAGCCATGCATTGTGAAAGGGGGGATTAATGCATCCACAAAAAGTATCGTCTCAGGTCAGCCTGCACTGTCGTCGCAGGCTGACCTAGGTCGAAATCTTTTGCTACTAGTCAATTTTCTGCATGACAAAGGACCAGTCCACCTTCTGACTCGGTCGATTGTTAGACAAGATGGATTTTATAGATCCATATTTATATGATGACTGGTTCGGTACGCTTGTATAGCGCATCATGCATAAAACCCCCTTTTAGTAGAGTGTCACTCAAATATTAAACCCACCGTTCTCATTCGGGTGATACAAAGGTTTGGTGGTCTGCAGGAGAATATAACCTGTATGGTAACTCAATAATATCTTGGTCGAGTGCGTCCCAAAGTCTCCAGCTGTCGCGTACAGCATCACATATTTTGGTTTTTCCTCTCCATTTTTATTTTTATCAAACAAATCATTCTCGCCCACTTTTATAGTTGCAGTAACTGGTGTTTCTGAAACAGCAGAGATATAAATATATATGTATAGTCATTGCGACTTATCTTTTCTTATCTCTCTTTCTATCTTTATTCCTTTTATGTCACGTTGTTTTTCAGTCTCTTTGTGTTCAGTCATTTCGTTATATACATTTCCTTACCACTCCTTAACCACTGTTTTTTTTTTTTTTTTTTTCAGCTGCCATATAAGACATGTCATTTCTTAGACATGTTAATTGGAGAAGTTGAATGGCCAAACCAAAGGTGTCTGAACTTGTGGCCAGACCCCTTTGGCGATGTACATGCATCATTCTTTGTACTTAATTTTAATTTGTTGTATGTATTGCTTATGTAGACATGTATATATGGGAATAAAAGACGATCGCTACAGTTTCATCATCATTTTTTTTTTTTTTTAATTTTAGAATTTCACGAAACTTTGTCCTGTGATAGTATGTCATCTGATCTACAAAAATATGATAAAAAAAAAAACAGGGGGTCACCAGCAGCTTTGGAAAAATTCTATGATTATTTTTTTTAATACACCCTGTTTTCGGCAATTCAGAATGAAATTTCACGTACGGAAACTTAGTCTAAATATATTTTTTTTCTAATGATTACAGTTATAAACAAATTTAATCTCATTATTTTTGCGAAACATCAAATTCAATGAAACAAAATGATTTAAAGGTATGCTGAGTATGAATCTATTAGAAAATACCTTTACTTGTGGCTAAAACATATCTTCATTTTGGGAAAAAAAAAAAAAAGAGTATTTCTTAAACTTAATATTTTTCAATGTTCAAACATTCAGATTTTTCTTATTTCTTCCGTGAATAATATTTACGTACTAAACTACAAGATTCAGGCTTAAAAAAGATAGGTCACCAGCCTAATTTTTTTTAAAAAATACATTTGAAGTTTGTGGGTGGGGCGCTTAGTAGTGAGTATTGTCCCCGAGACAAGACATTATATAAAGTACAGTATTAACATTTTTCGACAATATTATAGTATTGATAAGATGTAAGTTTATTGCTTACAAACCAATACAAAGCATCTAAATGAAATACTAATGTAAGCATTTAACCCATTACCAAACAACAAATTTTAGACTCTTTTAAATATAGCTAGTTTGCAGACGAAAAATCAAAACCTAGTATCCATGAATCGCAGTTCTCTGACGGGTTAGAAATCACTGTGCGAAAGCGAGAAATTGATCGTTATGATTTTCTCCTTTTTCCTCAATGTTTTCTAATGTCGTCTGCTGCAGAATCGTAAAAACTATGGACTTGACTGGTAAAGGAGTAAGAGTTACAGCCCCTTGTTTTCTTTAATTTTCTATTTCTAACCTCTTGTTACGTATTTATTTTACAACGGAAAATTTCAAACATGCAGTTCACTTGATTTAATAATAATAATGAAATAATAATTATTTAAATGTGAAATACTTTAAAAATTTAATTATACTGTGCTTTATATCCCGAGTTGTCATTGTCCTTGATAGCCCTTAACCTCATGATTATTAAAAACTGTTAGATTCCATCCAACATGATTATCTAATTTTGCTTGTTTGCACTTGAAGCAAATAAAATTACTGCCATAACCAACAGCATCTTCTATATAATATTTTATAAAAATAGAACAGAGCAGGCCCAGATCAGGGAGCTCCAGTAAGAGCTGACTGATCAGGGTAAGCTTGGTTTACCATTTGTAGAATATCATAGATCTGATTTCTCTCTGTTGGTTATGGCCAAACTTCTTTGTTCTATAATACTGAAAATAAAAATGCACTACACGACACACTTTTAACCCTGTCCCCCATAGAAAAGATTTTGACGGGTATGCAGTCGACTACTTACAAAAATATTATGGGGGGGAAAGGGGATATTGCTCATAACGTGCAATTTCTCCTTTTCCCACAATGTTTTCCACACGCACACTGTCTATACACCAGATCAGTCTTTTTACATTGTTTAAGCTCTCAAATTGATCCGTTGATTTCGCTGTACGATATCTTTTTATTTGTTTCCACCTTTTATGCTTTCCACAGTCACATTTTATATGCAACATTGAACCATGATGTCTTTCTTCTACAGTATTTTGTCAGCTCTAAAATACGTTCACATCTATCACATTCAAACTGATTTGAAAGATGCCCCAGCTCAACAGTGCGTTTGCCAGATAGAACGCTAGTGGCATAAATTTGTGTCTATCTTGACCTGTTTGGTGACTTACTGTCGCTTTCAATCATTTAATTTTGATCTTTTGAAACCTTTACCATCAGATTCTTGGCTTGCATGTACATGTAAAATGCTTGATTAAAATTCTTTCGTGTTTGGTGTTTTGCTGACACGAAAGGTCCAATTTTTGTTCTTAGTTTATCCATTACTGCAGATTGACGAGTTTAACAGGATCGACTGTGAAAAGTTTGGGTTTGATAACCGGTGCGCGTGATAGTTACACCAGCGTGATAATGGAAACTGTCGCAATCGTCATTAAACTAAATTATTATATACAATGTACCTGAACAAATTTTCCGGGTCAAATATATGCGTAGCACGCAGGTAAAATATCACACATGACAGAAAGAAAAATCCATACACAGTGTAAAAAACTATGGTTCCAAATACGGTAAGATGATGTATAGGCCCATCTCGTGCATGGAATAAGCATGCATCACTTTCGATTTGATTCGTCGAAATATTACGCTACTTAAGATATTCACCCGCCATTCATAAAAACAAAGTTATTACAGACTAATCCATATTTGTTTTGTTTACCGTTTCCGAAGAAAATTTAAATAATTGCAAAATATTGTCGTTGAAAGTTGTAGGTATATAATAAAAGTAATATTATGTTATAGTAACTTTCTTTGTGCTTGTATTTTTTCTTCGAAGAATAAATAAGATTTTGACAGCCCCCTCGACCTTCGGTCTCGCACGATATATCAATTTTTTTTCACGCAGCTCGAATCAAATACAAGGACCAGAAAAGTTACTGCAACATAATATTTTGTATGTCTTGTTTCTATCGCTTTTGCTGACTTAGATTTCTTTGTTACTTTTACAGTCACAAATGATGACCGTGACAAACCTGCATGTGAGCCATGCTCCGTGAAATAGGGGCTTAATGCATTTGCAAAAAGTATCGACCAACGTTAGCTTACGAAGTCCGCGCAGTCTGACCTGGGCTAAAACTTTTCGCTGTTGTCAATTTTCTGCATGTCCAAGGACCATTCTACCTCATAATTAGATCGGTTGGTAAAAAAGTGGCTATTATGGACCCATAATTATGTGATTGCTTGATTTGTATCCAACATCACGGAGATGCATCTGGTCCCCTTTTGCCAGAGCATGGCTCATATCGTTTTGGCAATCTGTAGATTTACATAAATCCGTTACATAAAAGCCTCTGTGGAACGTTTTATTTTTCAGTAAGGGATGTATATACCTGTCGAAGAAGCAAATAAGGCCTTAATCTTATTTAGACAGATTTTAATCAACAGTCACATGTTAACCTATGCTTTCGTGAACTGTGAATTACGATTAAGATACTATTCTTTGAAAGCATAACTATGTTAAAAATATTTTTAGAGTTACCACCCCTTCTGGCATTGGTTCCCCTATTTATAATTAACAACTAGACCAAGTTTGAACTAAATGACTTCAATAACTACATAGATATGACAACCACGTCAAAGATTTTGCTGGAGGATAACGACGATGCAGGAGACGACATAGCTATGATAATACCTCGGCGTTTTTTGAAATCGAAAACAACCGAGCTAAAGAGAATGGTCATAATCTAGATTTATCCGGCTTTAACTTAGCTTCATTGTAGTGTTGTCTTTACATTATGCCCCCCTTTCGTGCTAAATATAGATGGAAGTCTTCAACGGCGTACTAGCTATACCGAGACCAAAGCTTTTTTGATCCCATTCCTCATATGTTTGGTTCTGCATAAATCTTTATCTGACGGCAAAATCTTAGACTCGTCCAAATTCCTAGCATCTGCAGACGACAAATAAATTGTGCTTCGAATTCTTGGAATTATAAGTAAAATGGGAGAAGACATCGTGGAAAAAAGGTGAAAATGCTAGTTACCAGCATTTTCACCTTTTCTGACGATGTTATTCAAAAGCTTTCTTTTTCAAGAACGTTAGAACACGAGTTTGTTCTCTATAGCATTAATCAGTCACATCTACATAAAAAAATCTGTTCAGTCGTAAAATAGATACATTGAAAACAGTATTGCATGATATGTGTTCTGCTGAACGAGCACCTGTTTTTCGGTAAGAGCTTATTATGTTACCCACACAAAACAAATGGGCCATGCTCTGTGAAAATGAATGTGCACAAAGTATCGACCATGGTCAGCCTGCGCAATCCGCTCAGGCTGACCTGGATCGAAAGTTTTCGCCATTGGTCAATTTTCTACATGTCAAAGGACCATTCTACCTATGTTTCAATTGTTTGTTAAAAACAAATGGCTATTATGGATCCACATTTATGTGATTTCTAGCTTGGTATCACGCATCACGAAGATGCATTAAGCCCACTTTTGTCAGAGCATGACTCATTCAATGTAATCAGGGAGAGAGGTTACTGGAATCAACCTGTCCGTCTGTCTGACCGTCCTTCGTCCATCCTTTGGCATGTATACAGGTAGGTTTTGTCGCAAACTCCTGCATTAGTTTTGCTGGCATTGTACTGAAACTTTTAACAGTATGAATCGAAGTTTTTCAAGAAGTACTGGATGTGCTTTGACCTTAGCGCATGGTCGAGCTTAAAATAGATAGAAAGTTCGAAAAACCAAGTAGTGCCGATATTTTGAACTTTCGTTACAAGTTGTGTGTTTTACCGAACGAGCACCTGGTCCGTATTCACAAAGCATTCTTGCGAACATCCTTAGTCTTATTCTCCACGATTTTCTAAACTTGAAAGTAACACAATTTCTGATTGGCTAAACCAAACTATTTAGCCAATCAGAAGTTGTGTTTATATCAGATATAGAAAATTCTGAAGAATAAGACTAAGGATGTTCTCAAGAATACTTGGTAATTACGGACCCTTTTGTTTGGTAGGAGCTTGTAATGATACCCTCAAAAAAACGTATGTTGTCGGGGGAGTGGTTACTGAAATCAAACTGTTCGCCTATCTGTCAGTCCGTCTGTATGTCTGACTGTCCTCCGTCCGTCCATTTGCCTGCATTTAGTTTGGTTGTGTCGCGAACACCTACCTTCTGCCTGCGTTCCTCTTAAACTTTGTATGATTATTAACAATTGCATTTTTTTTTTTTCGGATTAATGTCTTGAAGGCTTTGACGATTCATCTCCCTTGGACTTTTAGACGTTAGGTTTCAACATCTCTATTAACCTTTTACCCGATTCTTAATGACCCTGGGGGTTAACGCTTTTGAATCATTGCGGGAAAAGGATAAAATGCTGATGACCACCATTTTCTCCCTGACTCACATCGTATTTTCTACTCTTTAAAAGACAAATCCCGCCATTTGCAACAAAACTAGTAAGTCGTCTGCAAATGCTTTCAATTTGAACTAATCTACATTTGTACCGCCTAGTAAAGTATTAACCCCAGGGCTGCTAAGAGCTACTCAAGGACCTTTTACTGACAGTGTCGATTAAGATCAGACTGCACAGAACGTGCAGTCTGATCTTGGATCTACACTGTCCGATAAGGTGATATTTTACCCTCAAAAATACCTTTGAAATAGCAAACTTTGGTTTTTCGGCGTAGCTGAATGCGCTAGCTTTTGACCTACTTCTTGGTACTGGCAAAGAATGAATAGATGGTAATTTGGTAAAAAAAAATGTGCACATGTTTATTTGACGGGCCCCTGCTTGCATATTTGCTCACACATTTATGAAACAACTATTAACAAGCGTTGCTACTGCTAATCGATACCCTGGGGCCTTGATTCATACCATAGCTAAACAATGTAGTAGAGAATTATTCTTCTCTTGTTCTATTTGGAAGTTTAATATTTTCATAAGTGTTACCCGAAAACCCAATACTACTTTTTAACAAAATGAAAAACAGTGAGGAAAAACAGGCAATTACTCGTGAGGTCACTTTACATTATTTTACATCATACTGAGCCACAAAAAGAGTTTCAATATTCATAGTCAAGTATCTCTCACGCCGTCTATCTTTCTTAAAGATATTTCTTGTTTGACTATCGTCTTAAAAGTTTCTTTTCACTTATTCAGCAGGGTAAGAGTTAAAAGGCTTGTCGTAGATATATGGTCAATTTGTGCGACAGTTCTAGGAATACCGACAAAGTTTGATTTTGTGCAACACTTACTTTCGCTCTTGACGGTTACAGTTCGCTCTGAAAATTTCCTGTTTTTGCCTGCAATCTGAAGCCATACCTGTAAGAAATTTTGTGAGATATGAATTAGTTAAGGTAAAGCATAAACATTGCTTTTAGCATATTACATGTATATGTAACAACGATTAATAATAATAATAATAGTAGTAATAATAATAATAGTAGTAGTAATACTAACTTAATTTAAATAGAACAGTTTTATTTTTGCTAATCTTACGTTTTTTTTTTTTGTTTTTTTTTTCTGTCCTCTTATCAAATTTGTTTGTTTGTTTGGTGTTTAAAGGTGCCTATTAGGTTTTATGTCGTAAATCAAACATTCTTTCAAAATACCGACGAATACAACTAGATTTAGTTTTGTTTGCAATCGTATGAACTATAGATTGAATTAAAAGCACATGTTCGCGTTTAAATAGCGGAATGGGTGTTTTGCAATCGGTTAGTTCAGTATGATATGACGTAATCATACTGATTCGGATCAGTATACCAATCCTGGTTTATCGACGCGAATATGTGGCATGCCCAAAAGTCTTTGCAAAAGTCTAACAAGAAATCTTAAACTACTTAAGGCGGCAACATAGCCCAGTAAGGAAGCATCAATAAGACACTTGTTGTTCTTTTATGATTTTATAAAATCTAAAGTGAAGTATATAGAGGATATTTTTTTTTTCGGTGAAAGATCGAAATTTATTTCATTATGTGAACATCATAGGTAATATTTTCACGAGTGGTGCGGCCACAAGTGAAAATATTACCGATGATGTTCACGAGATGAAATAAATTTTGATCTTTCACCGAAAAATACAAATACATGTATTCTATTCACGTCATGCTTCTAACCCCGTTTTTGTTGAAACTTTCACCATAATCCAGTACAGTTGTTTTCGGTAAACCTGCGTTGCGTACCTCCGATACATAACAACGCATTACAATATTACGTAAAGCGAGAGAAATACAGAGTAAATTACGTCATATTTACCTCTATTTGAATGGCACGCTCTGTTTACCTTTAGTAACTAGTGCGCGGGAACTACTGTTTCCGTCTTCAATTGAAGAGATAAAAAATATGAAATCGGTATTTTTCAATGATCGTAACCATAAAATATCAAACCATAATCCACCATTATTTCTCGATAAAATACCGGAAAGTATGGAAATAAATCCTGGTGAGTATTATAATTCACCAGTGAATGTTAAAACTGTTATTTTTGACATGCCACGGATATTTATAGAACATGAATGAATGAATTTTTAATGGGTGAACGTCACGTTTTTATGACGTAGTCAACATCTCTCGTGATGTCATTATTACAGCTAGTTCATATCCGACTACATCCAATAGATCTATTTCGCTTGAAAAACGCACATATTTTTCACATGTAGATCTACTAAAATTATACAATAAAAGAAATGTTATAGTGAAGAGTATAAAATAAATTTTGTTTGTTTATGTGTATGATCGAAATTTCTTTCATCAATAAAAAAGCGAAGGCCTTTTTTTTCACTCGTGGTTTTGCCAATCGTGAAAATAGAGCTTTCGCTTTTCAATCGATGAAAGAAATTTCGATCATACATCGAACAGACAACTATCCTCTATTTCTTACCTTTGTTTTTCTTTTTTTACAGATAATATGCCAGCTATCACCTTACTGAATTCATTGAAAAATCATTTTCTAAGTTTGAGGAAACTATGAAAATCTGAATAGCTCCCTTTAAAAACGCCATTTTCAACATTATTTGAGCCATGCTCTGGCAAATGGTGGTTTAATGCATCTCTGTAATGCATGATGCTAAGCAACACATTACATAATTATGATTGATTTAATGGTGTTTTACGCCGCTTTCAACATTATTTTAGTCATATCACGGCGACAGCTCACACATTCATGTATTCCATGGGTTTCACCAGTCCTAGGCTAGGGCTCTGAAGTATATTGCCCAAGGATACTCCCTTGAAAAACCGAATGGATCCAGTGAGACTCGAGCCCAGGGCCTCCAGGTCACGAGTCCTACACTTTACCAATGGGCCACACAGGACCTCATATAATTATGGATCCATAAAATCCATTTTGTATAACAAACGACTGAATCACGAGGAAAACTGGTCCTTTGACATGAAGAAAACTGACCAATAGTAAAATATCTCGACCTAGGTTAGCCTGGGCGGATTGCGCAGGCTTACCTGGTTCGATACATTTTGCAGATACATTAAGCCTCCTTTTCACAGAGCATGGCTCATTTCTCTCTCTCTCTCTCTCTCTCTCTCTCTCTCTCTCTCTCTCTCTTTGTTTTTAAATACCAAAGGGGGTAATTCATTACAATGATAATTCATTGTAGGGCAAAGTATATAATGTGGCTCGGTTAAGTTTATATAACTGTTTCAAGTTCTAATAATATGAAATTCTTGAGGGTGCCATTTATAAGACTTGTTGTTTCCCTTTACCTATACTTTGCTTTAGGTTGGTTCAATGCCATGCTGCAAGCTAACTCAAACAATTAATCGAAGTCCTCCAGAGATAGTGTAGCAGCAGTTTTGTTATTACTTGATACTCGTATGTATATTTTTCTGAGCTCAGCTCTGCTGATCATGAAATTCCAAAGTCAGGTTTACAAGTCACATCGAGAGCCCCTGTAGAGCAGTCTGTAGCGTACAGGACTTGAGAACAGGTGTTCGCTGGTTCGAATCCCCAGCTCGGCTATTTTTTTCCAAGGATTGATGATGGTCATTGTGACATGATTAATTCTTCTCTCACCGCAGATCATTGTTTCGACTATGGTTACGTGTGAAAGAAGCCAATAATATAGGAAGAATGTTTTTCGAAGTAATGGTAAAAGAAAATCCAGGAAAGCATGGACAGGTGCACCGGCCGCCACGATACAACTGATACAAAGATGAAAACGGCGGTAAACACCATACAATCAATTAATTTTGAATGGCATGTGCACGGAGAAACGGTGCAGCGTTGGCGCATTGCGCGGAAATTTGCGTTCTCTGTCATTTGTGGTGGATGTATTTGTCGGTATTTTAGAAAAAAAAAAAAGGTTTTCGGCATCCTTTAAACTTGAAATATAGGGTCAAGGTAGGGTAAGCAAGAACCCAAGATTTCTTTAAACAGCTATCAAGCAACGGTTTACAATGACGAGGAAGAGGGGTTTTGAAAATACGGTCGGAAAAGGAGAAAATGCTGGTAACAGCATTTTCGTCTGTTTTTAACAATGCTTTGTTCAATGTTAAAGACAAATCCATATATCTCAGACACACCTAACAAAGTCTTCTACAAATGCTATGAAACTGGCAGAGTCTAACATTCTTCTTGTAAAGAGTTTAGCATCATCAAAGGGACATTGCCGTTTGTTTAACTTCTACGTACACATAGATATAAAGCAAAAAGTCCACCGCGTCTTGCAATGGACCTTCAATGAAAACATTGGGGCAAAAGGAGAAATTGCCGGTCACAAACAATTTCTTCCTTTGCCAGAAGATATTTACGAGTTCTAAGCTTCACCCTTTCCTGTCCCACACAATGCCGGCTACCGGCATTTTCTGCTTTTCCAAAACTGTTTTCAAAAGCCTTTCATCTCAGGGTCGCTAAAACTCGGGATTGTGTGGTAAAAGGTTCAAGTTGTCTACAGCATATTTGTGCAAGCTGGTATTGAGTTAAATTAACGCAAACTGAAACAAGAAGAAAAAGAATAGATTAACTGACAGCCGTGTTACAACCGCCACTGTTAAAGATACATCTTTACAGCCAGAGTGAAAGCACGCTGTTAAAACTTCAAAGTGCGTAGAATGGCTCAGAATTTAGTCAGCCGTGTAAAAGGAGATACATTACCAATATATATGGTGTAACGGATAGAGAAACTCAAGGGATTTGTCTTCATTTAATACCGGAAGCGATAACCGTGATTTCTTTGAAAGCCGCCAAATATTGAAATGCATTTTCTATCCTTCGTTATCCTTGCAACCTTGCCGCTGTCAACGACAACATCTGGCATGAAGGTAAAAGAATGATTCTAGTTTCGTAAATAAAAAGATGAAATGGGTTAAAAAATGGCTGAAAATGAGTATAGATGTATCTTTTAAAAAGATGCAAAACAACAAATAAACCGCAGTGTAAGGAATATAGAGAGCTCCGACTCACGGTTACATCCTTTGCGGGACTGTCTAAGATGCCAACTAAGATAGTTTCATCGTTGTTGAAGCGAATCACATTAGGTGCCGTCACGAAAAAGTAACTGTAATAAACAACAATTAGTCTGTTTGTTTTCGTTGGAAACATACAACTCGATAATTTGATTTTCCCTCCTTGAAGTACATCATATATTTTTGCAAAAACAATGATGAAAATATGTTGTCCATGTATCTTAGGTAAAAATCATGCTTCTTGTCATTAGACTCAATTTTTAATTTGAATTGGATATGAGCCATATTCTGTGAAAAGGGGGCTTAATGCATCTCCGAAACGTATCGACGCAGGTCAACCTACGCAGTCCGCGCATGCTCACCTGGGTCGAAACTTTTCAGTATGGGTCAATTTTCTGTATGTCGAAGGACCAGTCCACTTCACGATTTGGTCTGTTATTGGACAAAATGGACCTGATGGGTCCATGATCATATGGTGACTTGTTTGGTATCATACATCGTGGAGATGCGTTAAGCCCACTTTTGCCAGAGTGTGGCTCATATGTTTTTACATATCACAAAACAGCCAATAACCCCGCCCTCTTTGGTTCTCGAGTGGCATTGGATTGTATTGTGTAACGGCGGGACTTTGCCTGTCACTAGAGCAATACAGATGGCTTTTCGGTAGAAATATATGAGCCATTCTTTTGGAAAAAGGGATTAATATCTCTACATGATGCACTATATCAAGGATCCATAAAAAACATTTTGCCCAACAAATGACTGAATCCTGAGGAAATCTGGTTGGTCCCTTTACTTTCAGAAAATGGACCAGGCTCACATGGGCCAATACTTTTTGCAGATGCATTAAATCCCATTTCCATAGAGCATGGCTCATATTATTAATACTAGTCAAATGTCACTCTTTGTATTTGTAATTAAGTATCATGTAAATAGTTATTGGCCACAAGCCTGAATACTTCAATAAATACTGAATTGAATTGAACTAGATTAAGTCTCATATACGATAAGCTACAATTCTAAATAAACATAGACACATAATCCGAAATTCACAGTGCCCGTTCCATGTTTCTCTCTCTCTCTCTCTCTCTCTCTCTCTCTCTCTCTGTGCATGTGTTTGTGTGTGTACAAGTGAGAGAATATCGACCAGTAAAAAGAACGGATTTTTGCCTAAAAACGGATTTTGGATCTACACTGTTCGATGTTTTGCAAGAAATATTTCATCCACAACTCAGTACAATTTATCAACAACAATTCGGATATTCCGGTTTACGGACAATAAATATATAAGCCATGCTCTGCGAAAAGGAGGCTTAATGCATCTGCCAAAAGTATCGACCCAGGTCAGCCTGCGCATTCCGCGCAGGCTGACCTGGGCCGAAATTTTTCGCCATCGGTCAATTTTCTGCATGTCAAAAATCCAGTCTACCTCATGATTTAGATGGTTGTTAGACAAAATGAATTATATGGATCCATAATTGTATGATAACCCGCAAATGCATCACGAAGATGCATTAAGCCCCCTTTTGCCAGAGCATGGCTCATATTCATTAATCAGTCAGGAGAGGATACTATACAATTGAGAGGTGTACTGGGAAAAGAAGGTTTAATGCATATTTGTAATGCATGAAAGTCGTTGCTTAATGTTGCTCCGTTTTTGTTTACAGAAACGACTTAATGTTTACGTAGAATGGACCTTGGTGATGCAAGACAAACAATACCAATAGCAAAACGTGTCGACCCAGGTAAGCCTGGTTAGGCTATGTCCTTATTACTGCCAATAAGCGTATGTCATTTTGTGAATAAAAATCACAGACCATGCCGTAAATAGATGTATGCACAGGCCATAGCCTAGCTGCTTTAAATAAGCACAGGCTATGTCTATACATTCAATAAACACAGACAATGTCTTCAATCCGTCCAATAAACATAAAGCCATGCTTTAACGTCCTTTCAAAATCACAAGCCATATCCTTAATGGTGGCAATAGGTTCAGGTCATGTCTTAACCCTTTCCCAAACGACAAAGTTTAGACTCTTTCAAATTCAAAACATCTGCAGACGACAAATTCAAAGTTGGAACAAATGAGCTTAAGTTCTCTGATAGGTTAGAAAACATTATGGGAAAAGGAGAAAATACTGGTTACCAGCATTTTCTCCTTTTCCCACAATGTTTTCAAAAGCATTCTTTCCCGGGGTAGTGAAAACCAGGGATTGTTTGGTAAAGGGTTAAACACTTCCAATAAGCATAAATCATGTCCTGAATACCGCTAATAAGCAAAGGCTATGTGTGCTCAATATTTGCAGTAAGCACAGGCTGTGTCCTTAATACTTCCAATAAGCACAGACCTTGTTCTAAATACTGCTAATAAGCCCAGACTTGTCATTAATACTTCCAGTAAGCATAGACAATGTATATGCTTACTGGAAGGAATCAAGAAATATCCAGTACTTATTGGCAGTATTTAGGACATGGTCTATGCTTATTGGAACCTGTACTTATTGGCAGGATTTAGGACATGGTCCATGTTAAAATCGAAATATGATTGACATAGCCTGTACTTATGGGCTGTATTTAGGGCACGGTCTATGCTTATTGCCAGTATTAAGGACATAACCTGTACTTATTGGCAAGATCTAGAACACGGTCCATGTTAGAACGAAATATAATTGACATAGTCTGTACTTATTGCCAGTATTTTGGACATGGTCTATGCCTATTAATAGACCTTTGTCACCTACGCTGACTACGGACGGCGGACACCTGACTGTGGACTTTTAAAAGGGTTTGTCTCAAAGTGGCAAAATGAAAAAGGGAGGGAAATTACGTCTCTCAAACATTATTTATCCTTTAAAGCCCCTTTCACGACTGTAGTTGCCGTTGCGGTCAATGTAGTTTCAGGTCAGGCTGCACAAAACATGCATCCTGATCTTGATCTACACTGTCCACTTTGCTGAGGCACTGCAGACAAAAGCAACCATCAAATTGCAATTATTTGGGTCTTATTTCTAGACTGAAAATGATAGGTTTATTCGACACACCAAGGGTTATTTTGATGTAACAAATTATGTTTTATCTTCAGCATTGTTTGAGCTCATTCCGAGTTCACGTAGAACTTTTGGAACTTTCTTTTCATGAATTCCAGATTCGATCTGATAATATCCGCCAGAGATCAGCCCGCGCGGGTCGTTGTCTGCGCATGTCAATATTCTTCGAAAATTTGACCTGTCTGCTCATTTGGCATACCTCGGGTGATCAAATCCCTCGGCTGTATCTCGTAGCTTAATATGGACCTGCACGGTACATTTCTTCGCCGGAAGAACACCGTTTTATCGTTATTGAAATTGTGAGGCTCCTCTTAAAAAAAAAACATGAGTCACAATTTTCTATCGATATCTTTCTAAGAGTATTTCCATCGGCAAACAGTTTGTACATGCAGTTTTTATCTTTGTTTATCAATTCCTTTGGGAGCTTTCATCGATAGATGTGAATAACTTCACCGTGGTTGTTCATGTTGTTGCTAAGCGATTTACAGGGGTGCCGCCATGTTTAAGATCATGTGATTTGTAGTTCAAAATGGAAGCCTCCTTTATACGGACGAGGTTAGATGTAGGTATGGAATCGGCCGAGTTGTGACGAGTGCTGTCTGCTATGACGCATCAATGTCCTGCACAGGACAATTATTAATAAGCGGTGCGTAAATTGCCGCTTAAAAAGTGCAAGCGGAAAATGGCAATAAATAATACGTCTGTGGAAAAATCAAGCCACTTTTTCGCTACACATTTCTTAAAAAACAAAATGATTTCAAACGGGGAAGATTTTTTTTTTTTTTAAATATTAATTGTTTACTGCAAATCTCTGTAGACATTAGCTAAATATAGACAGCGGGAGAACCGGGTTTCGTGCATTAGACTGACAACAAAAGTAACGTCCCCGCCTTGCTGGGCAAGGCGGAGCTTATACCAGGGCTTTTTCCCCAAGATTATAGGGGCTTTGTTTATAAATGGCTGGTACACAGGTTTTATGCTAGCTTACCATGGCTTGATGAATCGTACAAGGTAGGTTTTAGTCAGTAAACCTATGTTTTATTTTGAAATTCGTTGCATTGATTGCCGCCTTGAAAAGTAGTCCGATTCTGTACCCAGAATGCCCATTTCAAATAGGTTATGTATTTGAAAAATGCCACCTAATGGAAGGCAATGCGCCCGGGTAGCTCAGTGGTTAGCGTATTTGACTCGTGACCTGGTGGTTTTGAGTTCGATACCCGATTCAGGCAAACGAATTTTCCGTCGATTTTTCACCTCTCACCTCTGATTCATGTGGGAAAAGTTGTCAGTGACTTGGAAAGAAAGTTGAGTCGGTACTGGCGTGAGAAAGCCAGGAAACACATGCATACGTACACTAACCGCCGTGATATTGCCTGAGCTGTTGAAACGGCGTTAATTAAACTCCAATACAAACAAACAAAACAAATCCGCCAGAAATCAAAAACTGGATATCAGTACGTTGTGAGATGAGTATTGTACATGTAGTATCGTACCTCAAATTGCACGAATTTATCGGTCTTAAATCCTTTTTCGTTAAAGGGGAACTATGTTGAAATAAACGTGATTTTGTAATGAAATCTATGTAGGAATATGTTCTTAACACCGTGAGAAATGAAGAAGTTGCTCGCTTCGAGTAATTCGTCCATTTTCTTCAAAATGTCATTTCCGTGCCCGTGTCAGATATTAACCCGGCACACCAACACCCTCAAACTCATACACCCCCCCCCCCCGCCCGCAACAACAACAACCGCCGCGTTGGCCAAGCGGTTAGAAAACCCGCCTCGTTAGGGGAACGGCGTGTGATCGAATCCAGCCTGGTCATACCTAAGACATGGTTTTGCAAATAGAAGTAATGACTCCCACGCCCTTAGCTGTCAGGATTACGGAGATAGCACTACGTCTGGCTTTCCAGTGTCAGGATAATGGACTGGGCAAATCCTTTTTAAAAAGTCCAGGAAAACACACAGGTAAGTAAATTGTCGTCGTATATAACGGAAAAGTTATTTAAAGGGGAGTACGACTCTAATTACCCACAACAATACCAGAATCACTTCGTTATGTTTTAAAAATAGTTTCATGGTTTGCACGATTTGTTAGATTTTAACCATGACGAGAAGATTTGAACTACATCAATATTCGTTGTTTATTCTATAGAATTTGCGCCCAACAAAAAAAAAAAGACCTTCGCTTTCCATAATGCCAGTGGTGTATCAAGCACAACCAAACATGTATGTTTTTTTTTTCAATCGCTCAATTTTTTCAGCTGCTTTACCGAGTAGATGTTATCGTTTCACAACCCTATTATATACTACATTAATACTTAATGTTGACGACAGGATAGTTTTAAGGGAGACAACCACGTGTAAGATACGTATTTTCTTTGTTTCCAGAAGATCTTCGCCAATTCTATAATAAAACGGGAGACACCTGAGACATTTATTTAATTTATCAACATTCTTGATGGTCTTGATGTTCAAAATAACAGATACGCATATAAACTGTCAGTTCTTTTATTTCTAGTGTGGTTGCGACAATATCCCAGCTTTTGTTTACTTTCCAGCATACTTAGCGTCAGTGTTTTCTCAGTAAAACGGACATTTACACACTGTTTCAATTTTTTGGAGACAATATTGCTTTTTTCATACGCTGGCTCTCTAGAATTCAATGGCAAGATCTAAACGGGAAATCAGACTAAATCCCATTAGCAGTCGGAGCCACTGACGGGACGTCGCACCGAATAGACATGCCTGCGATAAAACCACAGAAACAGTACTCTTCGGGTCATCCGAGATGCCATGTTATGCTTTCACAGATAATGACAGGACAGTAACGGAAAAACTGTATATTGAACGCAGGTTTCTTTGGCATGTGAATAACGCACAACAGCTCACCTTTCTGGTAAAGCTTGGGAAGTACTTGACTTCCCTGCTGACTGCATTTACTTTCGGATGGAATATATCCTAATCGATATCCTATACTTACAGCTTTTACAGCGGCCCGACAACAAAAATCAAGGAAGGGAACTGCGGAAATGTCGAAAGCTTAATCCACACTTAAAATCATACAGTGTGACAGTCGAACACGCATGAGCCAGTCTAAAGTCATACAAAGCAACTGGCGCAGTTTGGAGACACTCTAGGCCACTTCTAGGCAGAACAGTTAAGATTTGTGGAGGTCATGTCTGTCCACGTAAGAAAATTGGATTGAACCATTGAGATACCAAGTTAAACGTTCTAACTTATGATTCGTTATAGTTCTCCTTTAATTTCACTTTATTATTGTGGCGCCGCATGAGCGGCGGCACTATATTTTTATTCGGTTTTGTAAAGTGCCTATGGAGGCAGCCATATTGAACTGGTTCCATGCTTTGTTTTAACATCCACCTATATCTACTGTACTTTGATTACCAGATCGGGGTCCATAATAACTTTTTTATTTATTTGTGGGGATTTATTTTTTTGTTTTTGTATATTGCACTTTCATTGTTAGATGGATAAAAACACGGATCGTAGACATATCAACATTTTCCTTTCGAAAAATAAAAAATGCATTTCGAATAATAACTCACGTGATCAAAAATTATCTGTCACAAATTTTCGAAGCCACCATTTTAAATATCTTACGCTGGAAAAGGTTAAGAGGCATTTTCAAGCTCTTTGACCCTAGAGCACCCTATGTGGTACTTGTGACCCCACTTATATTTTTGTTCTAGTATTGTATGGATTGTAGAAATATTGTTTTCCTTTCGCGATCGTGTTTTTAAGACCAGCTAACTGTAACTAGGTCAATGTAGGGGGGTGACAGATGTTTCGGTAACAGACGAGTTCGGTAAATTGGACTTACAGAGTAAATCGATTGGATGTTTCGGCAACAAGGTAATTATATAGTGGTAATGCACCGTGACGTTTTTCACACCAAATAAAGTCTTGGTTCTGATTCGTTCAATGTTTCTCTTTTTTCTTCCACACACTTTAAGACATAATATTTTTGTTATGTTTCTACTGTTATGCTGTACGTAAAATGATACCCGAATCAAAGTTGAGGTAACGAATAACAACACCCAATCCTAAACTTGAAACACGTTGTATCTCCTTTTAAATCAATGCTTTATGATCCTTTCAATGTGAAAATATTTTCTTACTGAAAGACTTCCAAACCAGGCATTAACCCTTAGAGCGTCTGTTATTACTGCTGTTGCCATTGCGGCCGGTGCAGATCGAGATCAGAGTACACCAAACACGGAGTTTGATCTTTGATCTTCATTTGTCAATTTTGCAAGACTTTCAGAACAAGAAAACCTTGACACTGCTAAAAATAGGTTTTATATCTAGAATGAAAATGACCGTTGGGTTTATTCGACGCTCTTAGATTTAAAATTATGGATAGTTAAATTTAGTTCAGAAACACAGGTAATACAGGTAAAAATATTGTGGCAAAAGAAGAGAGCGAGCGCGAGAGATAGATAGTAGCAAATACTTTTTTTGACAAATACTTTTTTCAAACTGCACGAGCAGTGTGTGATCTAAACATGCCCAATACCCATAACTTTTACATGCAGTCTGATCTGCGAGTTTCTTCTTGTCCATTGGTGTTTCAGGTTTTCATAAACTGGGGTTAATCTTTAAGATCTACGGGAAACTTCTTTATCTTGTTGGCAATGGGAGGTGTGAAAACAGGCTGTAAACGCGTCTATATACAATATCGATGGGTGAGTGCAACACTATCCTAAGTGCCTATACAAAATATAGGCACTTAGGATAGTGTTGCACTCACCCATCGATATACAGTACTCCCTTCGCTCACAAATAGTACGCATACGATTTTTTTATGCAATGTTGTATTGATGAACGCACTTTAAAACCAGCAGACGCCGATTTTTGTGCACCAGACCAGATTTGAAAACTGTGTGGAAAATGGAGAGGAACAAAACAGAACAGATATCTTTTAGATGGGCACAAATGTTCATGGTCAAAATCACAAGAAGTATGCACGAAAGCATTATTGTCAAGGCCTCTCTCTCTCTATCTCTCACTCCCTCTCTTCATTTGTCACAATGTTTCAAATGTATTATCTTTATTTCTGAATTCACGTTAATTATCCATAATTTTAACCCTTAGAGCATCGAAAAAAGTAAAGGCTATTTTCATTTTAGAAACAGAACAATACATATATTACAATATACGATCCCTGGTCTAATATTAGCTATTTCAAAGCAAAGTTGTCCTTCTTCATAATGTCTTAGAAAAGCTGGCAGCGTAAACCAACGATCAGACTCTGGTTTTTTTTTTTTTTTTTTTGCTTTGCAGTTTGATCTTTGTCTGAATCGGTCGCAAGGGCAACAAGAGTGAAAGGTGTTCTGAGGGTAAATGGCTGGTTTGGAAGTTGACCAATTTGTTTCCGGAAGAAATTATTTTTCACACAGAAAACGTTGACAAGAATAGCGTCATTTTTAATAAAACATTTTTAAAAAACTTGAGGACTGGCTTAAAGTTGGAGTCTGTTATCTGTAGGACGATTAAGTAATACGGGTACAAGCTTAGGGCTGGGTTTTATCAGGGATCGTATATTATTCATTACATGAATCAGCTATGGGTGAAAAACGAAAATAAGATATGGTGATCAAAATTTACTAATTTCAGGTATTTATTTATACAGCATGGAAAGAACAACAAATATATTTACGTCAGAAAACGAGTGAGAATTGCAAATTAAAAGAAAAAACGTTTGCACAAACAGAAGCCATGGGTGTGAAAAACGTCACGGCACTATATTACTGCCTTGTTACCGAAACATCCAATCAATTTACTGTATAAGTCCAATTTACCGAACTCGTCTGTTACCGAAACATCCGTAAATCAATGTTGGAGCGCCTAACATGACTGGTATCATACAACGCGTCTAGTCTATATAGATATAAGGACTTCATTCAAGTCTTTATTATATGTATAATAAAGAGGGGTTGTATGATACCAGACATATGTGTTGGAGTGTCAGATTTAGCACAATCCGATAACAGACTTTTCTTTCGTTAATGTAAAATCTTCCTGTTCAAAATCAGACGGTCGAGAGTTTTGATATTTCATGTGTAGTATCGCTACAATGACCTCTACCAAGTACTAGTATGTTCAAATGGTGGCCTTCGGGTCAAAAGTTGCCATATGCTCCCCTCCACCCAGATGTCACAAATTTGCGCATAGCCATATTTGTTAAACATTTTTCAAAATCTTCTATCAAATATCAGAAAGGCAACAGCTCTAACATTTCTATCTACCAATTGTGTCCAAATGATGTCCTGTGGATAAAGAAATGGCCCAGTCCATGGATAAGAAGTTTGCAAATAGCGTTCAATGATATGAAATTTAAAAATCTTGTCAAAAACCAGATGGCCCAGAGTTTAAATACAGTATCACCACTTGGACCTCTACGAAGATTGTGCAAGAGATGCGTATTAGGAAATAACCCAATGCATTGTGCCCTGTTACAGAAACAACTAGTTTGCGGCGCCATTGATGTTCAGCATCAATATTTTCTTGTTGCATTATTTCGTTTGAGACATCCCCCATGAAAAGTCCGCAGTCAGCGGTCCGTAGTCCGTAGTATGCTACTGTGATAAAGGTCTAACTTGCAGTGAGCGGACTGCGCAGGCTGACATGGGTTGATATTGAGGAATTTTTAAGGGTCTTGAAAAAATTGTGAAAAAAAGAGAAAATGCTTGTAAACAGCATTTCCTCTTTTTCCCACATTGCTTTGTACCCGTTTAACCCTTTGGCTCTTAAGCGCGACTCAATGACCTTTTGCGGACAGTGTAGATCAAGATCAGACTGAACAGAACGTGCAGTCTGATCTTAGATCTACATTGTCCGATAAGGAGATCTGTTTCTCCAAAGAGTACCTTAGAAAATAGCAAAATCTTGGTTTTTAACTATCGGTTTGAAAGTTTCATTTCATTTATTTAGCAGGATAAGGTTTAAAGACAAATTCAAGCATTTGCGCTACATTTAATTTTTCGGCGGTAAATGCTTCGAATTTGGACATTTCCCAAATTGTGTTACGTGTGATAGAGTTAGGATGTACTTTGTGATACAATGCGCACAGCCTGATCTTGAATCTACATTATCCAAAAAATGCAGTCATTGTCATGGGCAACATTCAATAACTTGACACTGATTTCAACAAAATTTCAGTTTTATTCGCAAAAACGCGATTTTTTTCTTTGCTAAGATTAACATCAGATAGCGGACAGTATAGATCAAAGATAAGACTGTACTTTTTGTGCAGTCTGATCTTGATCTACGCCGTCAACAAAAGCTATCCAAGGCAACATTGGCAGTGAAAGAAGTTTAAGAATGCTCTGGCGAAAGGGTGTTTTGACATGCAGAAATTTGACCAATAGCAAAACAAATTCGAGCCAGGCCAGCCTGCCCAGACTACACAGGTTGACTGGGTCGAACATTTTTGCAGATGCATAAACCCAATTTTCACAGAGCATTGTTAAATCTTTCTTTGTATTTTTATGAGGTCACATCGAGTTGAATAGAAAAGAAGTATTTGCTTTAAAGGAGCACTTGCGCTATTGCTCCGATACTTTCCCTAGGATGCTTGACCGGTGTGTTCTCTTTCTGTTAAAGATACATCCTTACAGCAAGACAGAAAAATGAAACGCTGTCAAAACTTGGTAGTACGTATAATGTCCGAGACTTTGGTCTGCTGTGTAAACACTGCCAATATCTATGGTGTAAGGGATAGAGAAACTCAAGGGATTTGTCCACATTTAAAACCGGAAACGACAACAGTGATTTATTTGAAGGTCTTCAGAAAATGAAATGCATTTTCTATCCATTGTAATCTGTGCAACCTTGCAACCGTCCGGGCAACATTTGGCATAAAGATACAAGAATATAGTTTCATAAAATAAAGATGGGTATAGATGTGCATATATCTTTAAATTTGTCTCTGTTACGTAACTTGTACATATTTTCAGTTTCTCATCGGTTTAAATGGTCGATTGATAAACTCTTTCAGCGCTATGTAAATGATCCATACTCTGTGAAAAGAGGGTTTAATACATCTGCAAAAAGTATCAACCCATGTTAGCCTGCGCACTTCGCGCAGGCTGACATAAGTCGATACTTTAATGCTATTTGTAAAATTTCTACATGTAAAAGGACCTCATGATTCAGCCAGTTGTCGGACAAACCCGATTTTATGGATCCACCATAATTATGTGATCACTTGTTTTGTATCACGGAGATGCATTAAACCCCCTATTTCCAGAGCGCCGCTTAATTATAACTTCGATTTCTTTTTCTGATTGAAAATACAATCCACTGAAACTCGCATTTTCAACTTTTAGGGCTGACTTATGGTAACAATAGCTGCCAACAGTAAACAAAGCCGGTGTTAAAAAGCATCTAATTCAAAACATACCATTTAAAAGTAAAGAAATTATTGTAAAGAAAACAATCTATAATTGTACGGTCGGCCCAAGTGTTAGTCGCTGGCAAGGAAATTACTTTCGAAACTAGGTTAAAAGTTGCTAGGTCACTTTTGTTTACTTTTTGCTTGATTGTAAAATTCATTTTTCTGCCAGAAACTAACGCTTGGACCGACCTCACAATAACAGATTGTCATCTTGACCATATTTTCCATACTTTTAAATGGTTTGCTTTAAATTTAAATGCAATTTAACGCCTGCATTTTTGTTAACTGCCATTGGGCCTTTAACAAGCGATGATATAGATGTAGGATCACACTGCACACTTTTTGTGCACTCTTATCTTGATCTATGCCGTCTGCGAAATCGCCATTTTTTTTGCCTTTGACGCTAAAATGGTTCATGTAGAATATTGGTTTTACCCCTTTTCTGATGAATAAGTGTAAAAACCAAATTTTTGCTATTTCAAAAATATTTCGAAGATATTTCTAAGAAAAAGACATCTCCTTATCAGACAGTGTCGGTCCAAGATCAGACTTCACGTTCTGTGCAGTCGGATCTTGATATACTCTGTCCCAAAGAGGTCCCTGAGTCGCGCTTGTAGCCTAAGGCTTAAACACCTGCTGGTCATCGGGAAAATCGTTTGGCGAAGGACTGTAGTGCTTTTGTCTAATAGGCCTACAAGTGAAAATCCAGGAACAACATGAATAAGTGAGCTGTCGCCATGACATGACTGAAATACCGTAACAAAGGAAGGAAAGAAGGAAGGGAGGGAGGGAGAGAGGGAAGGAGGAAGGAAGGAAGGGATGACAGGCGGACGGACGGACGGAAGGAAGGAAGGAAGGAAGAAGGGCGGGCGGACGTACGGAAGGAAGGAAGGAAGGAAGAAGGGCGGGCAGACGTAAGTACGTACGGACGGACGGAAGGAAAGAAGGAAGGAAGGAAGGAAGGATTCTGAAATGCTACAGCTCATTTCTACCCAAAGCCCTGTCTAAAGGCTCCGTTTAAAGACACTGCTACAATCATGACAACAGAATGACTCAGACACGAAAAAAGAAATAAATTGGAAAACCAAAAGATAAAGTTAAATTCTACAGATAACAAATAAAAGTATTAACTGACAATGAATGAACTAACCTTGCATCCACGGAAGCGATCAGACAGAACAACAAACAAAGCTTTGTCTCCATCATTGTGTAAGCAAACCACTTCTGAGCCTCGATTGTCAATATACAGGCATATATGTTAAAGGCTTATAATGCACATGTAAGTTGTATGCCAGTGAAACTCTAAATTTGCTCCAGATATATATTTTTCCTAATTGAAATTACTTCATACTCTTCTGTAAATCATCATTTCAAAAAATGCATTTACATTGAAATGTGAATTTAAGTCAAGTCTCGCGGTAGCTGTTTGACTATCGTTGAAGAAAAATGCGTTTGGCGATAAGAAATGATTAAATTATGTTATCTGGACATGTTATCTGGAACAAGAACTAAAGAATAATACGCAGAATCTTGAACGCAGTTTCTGATTGGCTCGAAAGGTTTCAGAAAAAATCGGGACTTCCCCGAAAAAAACAAACCCTAGAGCTTATCTCATAGATCCAAGTACTTGCTTGTAGTTTTAACCCTTTAAAAGCTTTCAATCCTATAGTAACACCCAAAACTTTGCTATTTCAAAGGTATTTCTTTGGAAACAAATACCTCCATATCGGACAGTGTAGATCCAAGATCAGACTGCACGTTCTGTGCAGTCTGATCTTGACCTATATTGTCCGAAAAAGGTCCTTGAATCGCTCCTAGCAGCGTAACAGTTAAGTTTTAACACTTGTGTTAATCAAGTGCGTAACTTAAGCTGTTTCGTATATCTATTTTCGTCCGGCTATCACTATATGAGTTATTTAGAATCTGCTATGTATCAGATCTTGGCAAACATTGTGGCGTACTACCAGATGTCATATTTTTCGCATTTTCTGTTCAAGTGAATCATTTGTATACATTATCTCATTCATAGGAAGATCTATATTTGATTTAAACCGTTTCCTTCACATCTGTATTAAGATATATTGGTCAATAATGGCAGTAGTTTTACAGGCTCTCGTGGACTTCTAGGGGTCGGATTAAATACTTTTTAGGCTTTTAGAGAGGCTGTTTTCGAAGAAAATGTCGCATTATTGTCATAGCCCTGTCGTCTGCCACATCGTCGTGCAATAACTTTGAAATTATTTTATGATACGTCTTTCATTACTGACGATGTTTACTTCGAACTCAGAACTGTTGTTGACTATCAAGAGGGGAACCCATACAACAAGGGCAGGCAACCATCAAAATATTTTGGACATGGTTATGCCCCTTTTATAACTTCGAATTTTCTCTGAAAATCAATCTATTTCTAAAGGCCACTGCAGCCGAGCATTAGCGCCCATATGCTGTGCTCTTGTTTTCTTAACCCTTTACCCCACAATGCCGACTTTTAATGACCCTGAGAAAGAAGACGTTTGAAAACATTGCGGAAAAAGGAGAAAATGCGGGTTACCAGCATTTTCTCCATTTCCCACAATGTTTTCTACCCTTTCAAAGACTACTTCCACTATTGTAGCCACATCTAATTTTGCCTAGGGTTTGGACAGGTCTAAAATTTAGTCGTTTGGTAAAGGTTTAATCCTTTGATAGGAGTTACATTGGTATGTTTCATCAGTAAAATATTATCTCAGAATGATACAGAGTGACCAGTAGAAGAATATGCTAGTAACCGATTTAAAAAAAATCAGCAGAAATATAAGAAAAGATAAAAATCATAGTAAAAAGACATTTTACTATTGCTCAATAGTCTCACTGAAACACAGAAAGTCCCTATTGACTTCAAAACACTCTGTATAATAGGCATCTTTAATATGTTACCTTTAACACCTCACAAAGCAATCCTGTGTTTCTCGAACAAGTAATCATGCTTTCACAATCCTGAAAATGGCTTTTGAAAACAATAGGGAAAATGAGAAAATGTTGCTGAATTTCTTTTGTTTTCTTAATCTTGGAAGTTTTCTCCACTTTCACCACACATATATATTGTTTGTGTATTGTTAGGTGTCTTGATTGGTTTTCTTTTCTTTCTAGTGACTCACTGAACAGAAAAAGTAGTGACTGAAAAGACCTGACAACTTAAACCATTTCATTCTTATCATCAGAAAGTGAAAGACTCTAGGTTTCAGAGAATTTAAGTTTTTTTTTGTGTGTGTGTGTGTTTTCGTGATTGAATGAGTAATGACTACAGCAGCTTGAAAGTTGAAATGCCAAGTCTATAGCTCCAAATAAGGAGGAGCAAGGAGGATATTTAAAGATACTTTTTCTAATTTCTTGTCAGAAACATGCACTGTTTGTATCTGTTAGAATCATCACTATGAGAAAGTTCTAAGAGTACTCACAATGTCTGTTTTTATGGAGGAAAAACATTCCCTTGGTTACAATTGTTCCTTCTCCTTATCTGGAGCTATGTGAGTCAAAGCAAAGGTTTATTATTTCTTAAAAATAATGGTCAGGTGATGGTCTGGCTCCATGGTTGACCATGGTCCATGTCCATGGTTGGCTGTGGTCTGTGACCATGGTAAGACCATGGATAAAGACCATGGTTAACCATTAAGTTTTATGACTGTCAAGAGCCGTGGTGCCATTTAACAAAACGTAGTCAACCATAGTTTTCCATGGTTGTATGACCATGAATTATCATGGTAGTCTATAGTAGTCCATGATAGTTCATGGTCATCTGGCCATCATTTTCCCCTGGATTAAGACTGATTTTGAAGGCACTGTGGGAAAAGGAGAAAATGCTAACCAGCATTTTTCTCCTTGTCCAACAATGTTCCCTACTCTTCCAGAGGGGAATCCTAAAATTTTAGCCACACTTAATTTGTCTGTAAAAGCTTCAAATTTTGACAAGTCTATATTTTTACCTGTCTCAGGTAAAGAATAACCCTTAGGCAGCAAGAAAACATTCAGTCAGTGAGAAAGAAGCCTTTTGCAAAGATTGGTAACCAGTATTTTCTCCTTTTTCAACGATGCTTGCCACAATATCAGAGATACATTCAATCATTTGAGCCTCATATAAATTGTCGTCTGCAAATGCTTTCAAGTTAGACAAGTATACATTTTTGTCGTGTGGTAAAGACTTAAATGATAGCCTCAGAGTTTACATAAAATTGTTCAAATATCAGACATTGTGACCTACTGTTCGACCTGATTTGACGTGACGTGATTTGACGTGACCTATTTTAAAATTTCTTAGAGATAATATCGACACAAACATTATGGGTCAGTTTGATGGGCGTCAGAGTGAAAATGTGTCCTCTAGATTGTACACAAGATTTTCAAAGAATTGATCTGTTGACATACTTTTTGACCCGACATGACCAATTTTCAAGTACAGCCAAGATGTCATCAAGGTAAAGATTCCCTACTACTGCCATGGGTATTTGACAGAAAAAAGGTGGCCTCTAGAGTGTACACAAGGTTTTCAAAGAATTGACCTGGTGACTTACTTTTTGGCCCGACATGACCTTTTTTTTAAAAGCTCGTTTGAAATATCATTAAGATAAACATTCATTAACTTTCACGAGTATCGCACTAAAAATGTGGCATCTAGAGCGTACATAAGATTTTCTAAGATTTGACTCTGTGACCTACTTTTTGATTGACACGACCTATTTTCAATCTGGTTATTCGTTTTGATATAAATGGCTATCCGTTTAGATATAAGCGGCTCTTAAATCTACGTAAGCCGTCCAACGAACTAATAAAAAGACGATACTCATCCATGGTTTCATTTTTGACTAGCGAAGCTAGTCTATAGGCATCAAGATTGACTAGATCCAAAACCCCAAAGTTCTCTACCTCTCCGATTTGGACATGTCGTCTTGCAAAGTAATAAACTGAACAAGATGTCATTTATAAGGAACAAGATCTTTGCTTATATGTAAATTGAGTGACCTACGCAAAGCAGAAATTCACTCATTCCTACACAACTGTAACATTATGAATGAATCTATTAATAGATATACCTAGGGACTTGTAGCAAATCCCAGCTATATCAACCCCCACTGGACAGGGAACCCTTGTCATTCCTTCAGTCATTCATTATTTAGATCATTGTGTACAGTTGAACTATTATGTTAAACTGTTATTCTATTAACCTTTTACCAAACAATCCCAAGTTTTAACGATACTGGGGAAGGATCCCTTTGTAAACATTGTGGGAAAAGGAGAAAATGCTGGTAACCATCATTTTCTCCTTTTCCCACATTGTTTTTTGCCCTTCTGGAATCATGTTTCATCAGTTCAGCCACATTTAATTCATAGTCTGCAACAGCTTTGAATTTGGACGAATGTAAAATTTTTCGTTTTGTAAGGATAGTTAAATAGTTAACTACATCTTGTGCTATTAGATATTGACTAATTGACTGCATGGTGTTAAACGCCGTTTTCAAAATTATTTCAGTGATATTGCGGTGGCCAGAGCACATGTCCATGCTTTCCTCGAGTTTCTTTTACCAACACTACCGCGACTCAATAAACTTTTGCAGACAGTGTGTGCAGTCTGATCTTGGATCTACACTGTCCGATAAGAGGATAGAATTTCTCCAAAGTGTAACTGTGAAATAGCAATATTCAGGTGTTTACCATCAGCTTGAAAGTTTCCTTTAACATTTTTTAGCAGGTTAAGGGTTAAACTTAAACTGGATTATAGTTAACCAATAGCACATATAGCCCCGGTAGTTCAGTCGGTAGCATACAGGACTTGAGAACAGGAGGTCGCTGGTCTGATCCTCAACAAATTTCTTTCCGAGGATTGATGATAGTCATTGCGACAGGATTCATTTCTCGCTCACGTTTCGACGATCGTTATGTGGGAAAGGAGGCAGTGGCTTGGAAAGAATATTGTGCGGAGTACTGGTAAAAGAAACTCCAGGAAAGCATGGATATGTACACTGGCCACCGCTACATAACTGAAATAATGTTGAAAACAGGGTTAATAAACACCAATCAATCAATCAATCAATCAATCAAACAATCAAATTCGCTAGTCTGTCAGTACTTTCAGTACTTTGATTGTCATAACTAGTGCAGATACGTAAATTTCTTTGCACTCTGTTTTTGCCATATCTCCTCGAGTCTATTAACTGGTTTGTTGGAAATCTAAATTTTGCTGAATATCTTGTGCAATTCCCGGGTAATGTGTTTCAATAATATTCAATGTTTGTTGGGGTATGCATACATTTATAAACTGAAAATGATCCATAAAGAACTATCTAACTTCTGAGTCACTTCGTCAATGACCCTGAATTTAGAAAAAAGTCTGAAACGTTTTATGATGTACGCTATGTTGATTGAACCATACGCGTGCAAAATGATACTGACATTAAAGGCTTTTGACATTACTGCACCAATTGTAAACGCTTCTTTTACTCTGCACTCACAAAGCGCTAAACATAGTGCTAGTCATTATATTATCGGACGACAGAATCTTGCCCCAATATTTGAATCTACACACATGAACATTATAATCCACATGATTTTCCTTGTAAACGAAGTCCAAGGTCATCTGTGAAATTCGGAAAAAGTAGCGATGAAATTACCTACCTTGTTCAAGACAAACCTTACTTTCAAAACCCCCAGAAAGCAAATTATTAATTCTTACAAATCACTTCACCTTTTAATACGCTTGCGAAAAAAATCAGAATATAGTGGCAACTCTGAAAACCGTCTTGTTTCAAAGCATTTGATCTTAAGCATTAATATTTTTTTATATGGACTTTCATATATTGGACCTATATACCAACGTTGTTAGAAAATTACAGATTTTGGATCAAAAATGGCCCTGCCTTAAGGGGCCACAAGTTCTTGATGGCTGCTTAAGTGAAAGCTTTATTGAAAATTCTTGTTGGTCAAGAGCTGTAATATTTGGCATGTCGCTTCATCGCGGCTACTTTGTCAAATTAAGAACTCTTGGGTCTAAATTTGCCCTCGGGATCACAAATATTTTACACGGGCTTTATACAGAAGATACCTTGAAAATGTACTAGCTCAGTCCATCTATTTGGCCTGTGCCGATCCATCTATTGGGCCTGTGCCGAGATTGTTCGGGGTTAATTCTAAATTTAGAATCTGATTGGCTAAACCAATGTGTTAAGGTGTAGCTTTCAAATTTAAAAGATCTTGAGTGTTAGATTAAGAATGCTCTTCAGAATGGTTGGTCAATACAGGCCCAGATTATAGTCATGGACAAAAAACTGGTCCGCTCAATGGTATTTCGGGCGGTAAATTAACTGGATAGCCGTGTAGCAATTGGAAACTCCGTCTTTTTAATCGCATCAGATTATGACGTCATTAAACTGATTTGAATACGAATTCTCGTCACCGACTCGTGTTATTGTGATCATGTGACATTACCACAAGTCTTTGCCAAGCAATGGCCCCCCCAAAAAAGGCTTTGGGGTCTACTTTTTGTCATTCTTCTGATTATTTGCCAACTATCGCCTTGCTTTATCGAGTGTAAAATCGTGTATTTTTAAGTTTGGTGAGTTTATGAAAATCTAAACAGCTACCTTAAATATACAGCGAAAACTTACGTAATGTTCTTGTTGAAAAACAATATTCTCATGGTAGCGATTATGGGTCATTATGACGCTTTTGTCTCTCTTTCTGTCAGTGGATGCTAATAATTCTTCAGTCTTTTCCAAACAGTCCCACATTTTAACGACCCTGAGAAAACATGCATTTGAAAGCACTGTGTGAAAAAGAGAAAAGGTCGGGAACCAACAAACGTCGCCCTCTTTTGCTTTTAGGTTGCGGGAAATTTAAGTTTTTCAGGCTGATAATCAACTTTGAAAAAAATAGTGCAGCGCTCAACACGTTCAATTTGATGTTCGAATAACAAAGAAAAACACGCAAAAAAGCAACAATGTTACCCATCGGCAACCAAGCGCTACCCAAGGACCTTTTGCGGACAGTGTAGATCAAGATCAGACTGCACAGAACGTGCAGTCTGATCTTGGATCTTCACTGTCCGAAAAGGAGATACTTTGCTCCAAAAATAATAGCATTACTGAACTAGCACAATTCGGGTTTTAACTATCGACTTGAATGCTTCATTTAACTTATACAGCAGGATAAGGGTTAAAAAGTGGTATGCGAGCAAGGGGAAAAACGTCGGCAGCTATTAATGTAAACAAGGTCTGATAGCGTTTATCCAATAAATCTACAACTCAACCCTGTTGGGTTCAACGCTAGGTCTGTTAACCCTTACAAAACAAAGTTTAAAAATCCTATGAAAATACTGTGGGAAAAGGAGAAAATGGTGGTTAAAAAGGAAATGCTGGTAACAAGCATTTTTCCCACATATTTATTTTTTTTTTGCGCATTCACTGACATTGCCACGGATCAAGGCAGCATTTTATTTGCCGTCTGCATATTCTTTCAGTTTGAAATAGTGTGCGTTTTTTGTCATCTGTTAAAGATTTAGAAACTAACAAAGAATTTTCCAGGAAAGAAAACACTCTTGTCAGACGACAAAGTTTTATTTTTTTCTATTTTTTTATTTTTTTCTAGCGTAGCTGTACAAGCTGACTTCTGACGTACTTTCTGGTATTGATATTCTGTCATCAGAATATCGGCTTCAGGACGATTTGTGCTTTGACAATTTGTACCGGACAATTGGCAGGGGCGTAGCCAGGCCAAAATGAAGTATACGCAAAAGTAATACCAAATTTGAACGTGTCAAAAGTGTTGACGGCTGATAAAGACATGTTACAAGCAGTTCACACATTGTCTAAGACCAGGTAAAAAGTAAACAAAGGAGATAGCAACTTGGTAATTTTTGACCCAGTTTTGAAATTCATTCCTATGCCAGCAACAAGCATTTGCACTGACCGTGCAATAACAACAATTGGCATCTTCACGATTATTCCCAAACTTTTAAAATTTAATGGTATGATTTGAATCTAAAACCTATTTTATCACCTGTATAGATTACTTTGGCTGCTACTGGGCCTTTAGAGCTTTAGATTGTTTAGTAAAGAATCAGGATCCGTATTCACCAACCATTCTTATCATTTGCTAAGTCTTATTCTAGATTTTGGAAAGTAACACAACTTCTTATTGGCTAAACCATTTGGTTTTAGCCAATCAGAAGTTGCGTTACTTCCCTTATGAAACAAACCTGAAATCTAATGACCCTTAGCAAGAAGGCCTCTAAAAAAAAAAACAATGTGTCAAAAGGAGGAAATGTGGTGTCCGTGGTTGTGACATAGAACATCGGCGTCGTAATGATAAGGTATTGAGTTCGATACCCGGGAGCGGGTGTCAGCTTAAGGATTGTTCATTGGCCCACACATTCCATGAGAGTACTTCTGATTGGCTAAACCATTTGGTTTAGCCAATCAGAAATTGTGTTACTTACAACTTAGGAAAATTCCTGAGTATAAGACTAAGAGTGGTCCTTAGAATGGCCGGTGAATACGGACCAAGATAATTCAGGGACTACCTAAAACATAAAAAAAACAGGCATTACATATTTTCATAAATAATCTGAATATTTCCATCTGAATTTAATTACGTAAAACATTAAGCTCTTGGATGAATTATATTGCCTTGTAGCAGTCCACATGTAGAAAAGGAGCAAATGCTGGTTACTAGGATTTTTTCTCCTTGTCCCACAACGTTTCCTAGTCTTTCAAACAGAAATCCCAGCATCCGAGGCCTTTTCCACGTGGTCTGCAAATGCTTTGAATTTGAACAAATAAAAAATTTTGTCGCCTGGTACAGGTAGACGAAAACAAAATTTATTTATCAAAACTGAAGGCATATGCAGACGGTAATAATAATATGTCATGTAAAAAATAAAGAAAGCTGATTACCGGTATATTGTGCTTTTCCAAAATTTTTATCAAACCCCGTTTGCCTCAGCGTTGTTAAAATTCAGAATTGACTGAAAACATCGTGGGAAATTGAGAAAATGCTGCTAATCAACGATTCTTCTTTTGCCATAATGGCTTTTACCTTACCAGTTACAAATTATAAATTTTGAACCATGTGCAACCCTAAACCACACAATCCCAAATTTTAACGACCCTCACTGGTAGTGGCTTTTTGTAAACATTGTGGGAGAAGAAGAAAGTATTGGTAACCAGCATTTTTGTCCTTTTTCCGCAATATTTTGTATCCTTTCAGAGGAAACTTTTCGAAATTAAGCCACGTTCAATTTGGCATCTGCAAATGCTTTCAATACAGACAATCCTTAAATTTTGTCATATGGTAGAGGGTTAAAGGCCCTATAGCTGCCCAAAGTAAACAATGGGATGGTAAAATGCATTTTAATTTAATAACAACCTGTAATTGTACGGTCGGTCCAAATGTAAGTTGCTGGCTGAAAAAAATCCAACCAGATTAAAAAGTAAACAAAAGAAAGAGCAACCTGGCAACTTTTAACCTAGTTTTAGATTTCATTTTTCCTTCAGCAAGCCACTATCAAAGGGACCGATCGTACAATAAAAGATCGTGATCTTCAATATATTAATGTCCATACTTTTTTAAATGGTACGACTTAAATTTGAATGCACTTTAACATCCGCATTGTTTACTTTGGGCAGCTATTGGGCCTTTGATTTATCGTTTGCAAATGTTTTCGATATAGACGAGTCTAAACTTTTGTCGTCTGGTGAAACGTTAATCAAAAGTTTTTACGGATGTTATGACGGTCGTCTGCGACATACTTGTTTTTTTTTTTAGATAATGGTTCGATAAATTGTTTTAAAGGTTGTTTGCCTGGCGTTGACGCCATTTTAAACCTACCCTTTACCAAATGCCAAAACTTTAGACTTCTCCGTTACAGACGACAATTTAAGTGTGACTCAAAACGATGGACATTGTCTTTGAGACGGTAGAAGGATTGAGGGAAAGGGGCAAATGCTGGTTACAGTTCTCCTTTAGTTTAGTTTAAACATATTCATTTCACATTGATTTAGAGACATGGTCTTATAACTTATACTAATCTCTGTCGACTCTGCCTCCTGGAAACCACACCAGTGTTCGCATGGAATGTGCCAGTAAACAATCCTTAAGCTGACACCCGCTCTCGTGTATCGAACTCAATACCATATCAGTACGAGGCAGATGCTCTACGTCACAATCACGGACACCACATTTCCTGCTTTTACCACATTGTTTCTTTTAGAAGCTTCTTGCTAAGGGTCATAGATTTCAGGATTGTTTCATAAGGGATTAAGTTACATTGCAGCGTTCAGTGTCCTTACCGATGGTTTCGTGGAGTATCTTTTACAAGTACTGTTCACTCTTTCAAAGCTATCGGCTGCTATCCCATTAACATTGTTCACACAATCCCGATTTATAATAATCCTGAGAAAATAGCCTTTTGAATAAATTATGGAAAAAAGGAGAAAAAGCTGATAACCAGCATTTTCTCCTTGTCCCACAAAGCTTTCTACCGTAACAAAAACAAATTCAATCTTTTGAGCATCATTTAAATTGTCGTCTGCAAATGCTTTCAGTTTGGACCATTGTAAATTTTTGTCGTTTGGTTAAGAATTAAACATCGTCAACACAACGGTGCCAGATGAATGAACCCTGTCGCAATGAGAGTCATGTATCCTCGAAAAGAATCTGGCCGAGCTTGGATTGTTACATAGTTGTGCGAACGTGCATGTGAAATACGTAAGAATGTAGTTTTTGTTGTAATTTTTGTTTTTGTTTTCATTTGTTGGAAAAAGGGCAAAACATTTTTGTTTACATATAGTTCTCAAGAATCTTTCAAGGAACCACTGTGTGAAATTTATGGTCTAGACCGCTGTTAATTGCCCGCGGTAAAGGAAATTTCATCGCTTCCGACCGTCTAGATCTAAAATAAGACTATACATTCTGTGTCGTCTGATCTTAATCTAGACATGCAGCGAACGCCGTTTCAGTTTGAAATTTACGAGAACCGATGATTTTCACAATTATCGGATGTTTTTGTGTGGTTGTATTTTTCCGGAGAGGTATACTTAACCCTTATTCTGCTAAATAAATAAAATGAAATGTTCAAGCCGATAGTAAAAACCCGAATAATGCTATTCCAAACTTATTTGTGGGCCAGAAAAATATCTCCTTATCGGACAGTGTAGATCCAAGATCAAACTGCACGTTCTGTGCAGTCTGATCTTGAATCTACACTGTCTGCAAAAGGTCAGCGAGTCGCACTTTGCAGCCTCAGGGCTAAACCAATACTATGTCACGTGTACACACACACACACACACACACACACACACACACAATAAAACCAGTATGATCGGGGCTCTGGCAAAAGGAGTTTAATTGCATCTCCGTGATGCATCGTGTCAAGCAAGTTATCATATGATAATGGATCCATAAAATCCATTTTGTCTAACAACTGACTGAATCCTATGGCAGAGTAGTCTTTTGTCACGGAGAAAATTGACCCAGGCAAAACGTTTAGACCCAAATCAGAAAACCATTTAACCCTAAATAAGTGTCACCAACCGCCGTTACACTATACTGAAACAATCACAAGAAAATCCTCGTCTTTCATTAGCAATCATTCTAAGTTGTTATTCCTAGTTTTATTCTATATTTTAGGAATGCTTTGTGAAAAAGGGGCTGAATACATCTGCAAAAAGTATCAACCAGGTCAGCCTGCACATTCCGCGCAGGCTGACCTGGACCGAAATTTTTTGCCTTCGGTAAATTTTCTGCATTTCAAAGAACCAGTGTGCCTCATGATTTATTCGGTTGTTAGGGAAAATGGATTTTTATGGATCCATCATTATGACTTGCTTGGTATCTTGGATCACGGAGATGCATTACGAACCCTTTTGCCTGAGCATGGCACATTTAGAAAGGAACGCAATTTCTGATCAACCAATCAGAAACTGCTCTACGTTCAAAACTTAAATAAAAATCTTGAGAATTAGACTATACATGTGATTAAAGGTGCTGGTGCAGACAAGCCAGAGTTTAGATTAACTGGCATGAATACTCACTGTACGAACATGCACGTAGCACGCGTGGGAACTTAGTTTTTTATTGTTTCGCCTGTTTTCATTTCTTGGAAAACGGACGGGACCTTGTGTTTACAGAACTGTGTTTATCGCTGAAATCTGAAATTTTCCACGAAAACCCTTTCTGAAATATTTTTTGTGTATCCTGCTCAACTCTGTACCAAACGACAAAATTTTGGACTGTGTTTTTGAAAAGCATTTGCAGACGAAATATTGAAAGTAGATAAATTGATGATTTCTGTTTTTTATAGGATAGAAAACATTGTGGGACAAAGAAAAAATCAGTTACCAGCATTTTCTCCTTTTCTCTAAATGTTTTCAAGAAGCGTTCTCTTTCCAATTTCAATCATCAATCTTTATTTAATTCAGAAATAAAGGCCATCGGCCCATAATGCAAACCATTTTGCAAGACATTCCTTCACAAAATTTCACAAGTTCATAATTATATAAAACGAGACATTTAAAACTTTGACCGACGAAGAAATTTTAGTCTTGTCCAAATTAAAAGCGTCTATTGCCGACAAATCAATTGTGGCTCATCAGTTGGGTTGAATTTGTTTCTCCAATAGTAGAAGACCTTGTTTGAAAAGGAGAAAATGTTCGTTTTCTCCTTATCCCACAATTCTCTCAATATTGACAATTCGATTCAAAATTATTTTTTTCGAAAATATAACCATCGGCCAATGATACAAACATTTTTGTAAGACATTTCCTTACTAGAAGATTAACTTTCACAATTATTTAAACCTAGACATTTAACACCTTCTCAAATGAGAAAATTTTGGAGTTGTCCAAACTCAAAGCGTCTTCAGACGACAAATCAACTGTTGCCCAGGTCGTTAAAACTCGGGATTGTGAGGTAACGGATTAACTCTTTACCAACGGACAAAATTTTGTATCGGACCAAACTGAATGCATTTGCTGACTTAATGTTGATTTCTGTATTCAATTGAATAGAAAACACTGTAGGTAATGGAGAAAATAATGGTTATCAACATTTTTCCCTTTCCCACAATGTTTTCAAAGGCCTTCTCTTTCAGGGTCATTAAAACTCGGGATTGTGTGGTAGAGAATTAACTCTTTTCCAAAGGACAAGATTTTCGACTGTCCAAACAGACGACGAATTCCAACACTTGAGCATTTTTGGATTTTGACAAGTCCTAAATTTTGTCTTCTGGTAAAGATTTATCGAAGGGCAGATTCCAGACTTATCCAAATTGAAGTGTTTTACCAGTCTCTTTATAAGTCAACAACTTCTGATTTTTCTGTGAAGACTTTAACAACTTCATCTCTCAGCTAAGGAATCTGAAAGCATTGAAGGAAAACTTACAATGATAGAAGCTTCCCATACCTTAAAAAAAACATGAAAAATAATCGAAGTCCAGGTACATCCGGTTTTATTGCCGATTTTTACAAAGTTTTTTGGAACAAGTTAGGAGAGTTTGTTGTAAGAGCGTTGAACGAATCATACCATAAAAATTCTTTATCTGGAACTCAAACACAAGGTTATGACATGCATTCTAAAAGGAAATAAACCGAAACACTTCATAAAAAAATTGGCGGCCAATAACATTATTAAATACAGTCTATAAAATCGGAACAGGTTGTATCGCAAACAGAATCAAGTCATTGCTTCTTAAACTTATACACGCTGACCAGTCTGGCGGTATAAAAGACAGATACATAGAAGAAAATATTCGACCTGTGTACGATCTATTACATTACACAGAAGTAAATGATATTCCTGGTATAATACTTGTAATCGACTTCGAAAAAGCATTTGATTCCCTTTCTTGGTCTTTTGTTGACAAAACTCTCGAAACTTTCAATTTTGGACCAGGAATCAAAATGATGGTTTAATGTATTTTATCAAGATGCAAAGTCGACATTTTCTCAAATCTACGAAACACTAAATTCCCTAGCAAAATTTTCTTAACTATCCGGTTTAAACTAAAGTTGTTTGGGTCGGAAAGAAGAAATACAGTTAAGACACTATTAAGACAAAGCGAAAATTAATATGGGGACATGAGAAATTTGAGTTACTTAGTATAACTTTCCACGTAGATTTAAACAAAACAATTAATTTAAACTTCCTGTCAAAATTAAATGAAATAGAAAATACAACAAACAGATGGAACAGATGTATTCTTACACCAATAGGGAAAATTACAGTTATAAAAATACTAATTTCATAAATGAACCATTGTTGCTTGCCCTATAAATCCCCCCGAAAATGTATGTTTACAACTCCAAATACACTCTATACATTCGTTTTGGAAGGTTGTCATAAGATAAAAAGGTCAACTGTCACAAACGATTATGACGATGGTGGACTGAAAAATGTTAGATGTTACATTTTTATTAATGCTTTAAAAATCACTTGGATCAGGCAGCTGATTAAAAATAATGGTCGATGGGTAAATATTATCGATGAAATAATTGATATTAAAAAATTATGTTGATGTGGAAAAGACTACGTTCAAAACTTCATAACTAAAATTACAAATCCATTCTGGACAGACGTGTTCAAAGCAATTTGCCAGTTTATAGATAATGTCAGAGTAGACAGAACTAACATTCAAGACTGTCCAATATTTTACAATCCAAATATTATAATTGATAATAAAAGTGTTTACATGTACATGTTTTTAAAAAAGCTATATAGGCCGGCATTTATTGCATAGGAGATTTATTAGATACCAAATAGTTCCTTTTCACGCTTAGACCAAATAAATACAAAATACAACATACACGTATCGCTCATTTTTTTTTTTTTTTTTTTTTAACTTTCCAACAATTAACAAGCGCAATTAAAAAGTATCTAAAAGACTTGTCCTTAAAAACTGAAAACAATTGTAAACACCATAAACCTATAATACCACCAAACCTTCAGTCAATTCTTAAGGATTCAAAAGGTTCAAAAAGTATCTATCAATGTCTTAACAAAAACAACGATCATCCGGTATGTGTTGAAACTCGGGCACAAAAGCTGAACGTTAATATAAATTACCATGAATGGAAAGAGATATTTTCCTTACCCTTTTTAACAACAACAGATTCATACATATAATGGTTCCAGTACCGAATAATTCACCGTATTCTAGGAACAAATAATTTGTTGCATAAAATGAAATATGTCGACTCTGCAGATGCACTCTTTGTAATAACGAAAAGGAAACAATAGAACACTTATTTTGGAAATGTCCAAAAGTCCACCTAATCATTTCAACTTACTTAAAACATAATGGTACCATTTACTCAGATCTCGCTGTCAAAAAATACTTTTTGGATACACTTAAACTTCTACCTACGCAAAACAACGTTCTTCTCATTCTTTTTAAATTGTGCATTTTTAAATGTAGGTCTAGAAGACGAACACCTACAGTAGCCGGTGTCAGGAATTTTATATCATACAAGTTTGCAATTCTAAAGAAACAGCTTTGGAAAACAATTAGATACAATGCTTTACTAAAGATTGGGAAACCAGCTTCGTTTTTAGCTCTACTGGCTGTAAGCCAGCAGAGCTTATGTCATGGCGTTGTTTCCGTCGTCCGTCCGTCTGTCCGTCCGTCCGTCTGTCCGTCCGTCCGTTTTTCTTGTTTACGCAATAAAGTCTTCATTTATGGTCGCATTTACGTGAAACTTGCACAGTTTGTTCATCTCATCAATAGCCTAAACCCTATTGGTTTTGAAAAAAATCTGACAATCAGTGTGGAAAAAGTGGCCATTTAAAGCTCAAAATTTCAATTTCTTGTTTACGCAATAAAGTCTGCATTTATGAGCGGATTTTCGTGAAACTTGCACAGTTTGTTTATCTTATCAATAGCTTGAACCCTATTGATTTTGAAAAAAATCTGACAATCAGTGTGGGAAAAGTAGCCATTTAACGTTCAACATTTCAGTTTCTTGTTTACGCGATAAAGTCTGCATTTGTCGTCAGATTTTCGTGAAACTTGCACAGTTTGTTTATCTCATCAATAGCTTGTACCCTATCGATTTTGAAAAAAATCTGACAATCAGTGTGGGAAAAGTAGCCATTTAAATTTCAAAATTTCAGTTTCTTGTTTACGCGATAAAGTCTTCATTTGTTGTCAGATTTTCGTGAAACTTGTATAGTTTGTTTATCTCTTCAATAGTTTGAAGCCTATTGATTTTGAAAAAAATCTGAAAATCAGTGTTGGAAAAGTAGCCATTTAACGTTCAAAATTTCAGTTTCTTGTTTACGCGATGAAGTCTGCATTTGTGGTCTGATTTTTATGAAACTCACACAGTTTGTTTATCCCATTGATAGCTTGAACCCTATTGATTTTGAAAAAAATCTGACAATCAGTATGGGAAAAGTAGCTATTTAAAGGTCAAAATGTCCTTTTTCTTATTTACGCGATAAAGTCTGTATTTGTGGTTGGATTTTCATGAAACTTGTAGTTGCTTTGTATCATCAACAGCTTGAAGCCTATTGATTTTGAAAATAATTGACAATTAGTATGGGAAAAGAAGCCATTTAAATTTGAAAATTTATAATTCTAGTTTATGCGATAATGTCGGTATTTGTGGTTGAATTTTCATGAAAGTTGCATAGTTGCTTTATATTACCAATAGCTTGAACCCTTTGGATTTAAAAAGAAAAAAAAACAAAACATTTGAAAATCAGTAAGGGAAAAGGAGCCATTTAAAATTGAAAATTGACGTTTCTTGTTTATGCAATTAAGTCACATTTTTTATTCAATCTTTTGAAACTTGCAAAGATTATTTGTATCATCAAGGGATTGAACTCTATTAAGAATGAAGAAAATCTAGCAACTGGTTTATTTGATGACTTAGTATTGTTTACTCAACACAGTCCACATGATTGGTCACATTTCTTTGAAACTTGCAGGGATTGTTTAAAACAGTAAGTACTGAAACCCTATCAAATTTGACTGGATTCCAAACAATTGGCTTTGAGAAATTGTACTTCAGGTTTTTTTTTACTGTCAATTTTGTTCAATTCACCATGCCTACTTGTGCTATCTTAGTGGGTTCAAGCCCAGTTGCAACAACCCTTTCCCCCATTTTTTTGTGTGTTTTCTTTTCCTTTTCGCTTCATGAATTCATAGCGCATGCTGTAAATAACAGCACAATCATGCCAGTGGAGCGATTCAGGCCCTCAAGGGCCTCTAGTTTAATGTTTCGCACGCACAATATTGTTTTACTTATTGTAAACCTGGGAAGATGAACCTTTTTTTCCGTTTATAAATCGTTTTTTTTTTTCTATTCGTAGTTACTTTTTATATGTTTATATTTAGTTTTTAGTCCACTGGCCAAAGGCCAGCGGGCTTATGTTTTGTGTCCGTCGTGCGTGCGTGTGTGCGTTAACTTTTATTTCAAACATCTTCTCTGGAACTACCCATCGGATCTTAACAAAACTTTACAGAAATGATCCTGGCATGGCCCTCTTCAGAAAGATTTTCAAAGAATTTGATTCCTATCAAAACTGTGGTTGCCATGGCAACAAAACTGAAAAATATTGGAAATCTTTAAAAATCTTCTTCTCCAAAACCATAAGGCCTAGGATTACCAAATTTGGCATGTACCTTTATCTAATAGACCTCTACAAAAACTCTTCAAATTATAGCCCCGGGGTCAAAATTGGCCCTGCTCCGGGGGTCACAAGATTTACATAGGTTTATACAGTGAGAACTTTAAATATCTTCCTGTCCTAAACCATATGGCCTAGGGCTACCAAATTTGGCATGTAGCTTCATCTAATGGACCTCTTCTTAATTTCTTCAAATGATAGCCCTGGGGCCGAAATTGGCCCCGCCCCGGGGGTCACAAGTTTTACATGGGCTTTTATGGGTTAGAAATTTTAAAATCTTCTCACTCTAAACCATACGGCCTAGGGCTACCAAAATTATCTTGTAATTTCATCTGATGAACTTTTACGTAGATTCTTCAATTTATAGCCGTGGGGGTCACAAGTTTTACATGGGCTTATAAAGGGAAAACTTTGAAAATATTCTGGTTCTTTATGATATGGCCTAGAGCTACCAAAATTAGCATGTAGCTCCATCTAATAGACCTCTACTTAGATTCTTCAAATTATAGCACTGGGGCCAAAATTGGCCCCACCCCGGGGGTCAAAAGTTTTACATGGGCTTATACAAGGAAAACTTTGAAAATATTCTGGTTCTAAACCATATGGCCTAGGGCTACTAAATTTGGTATGAAGCTTCACCTAATTGACCTCTACTAAGATTCTACAAATGATAGCCCTTGGGTCAAAATTGGCCCTGGCCCAGGAGTCACAAGTTTTACAAGGACTTTAATAGTAAAAAAAATCTTTTAAAATCTTCATGTTCTTAGCTGTAAGGCGTAGGGCTACCAAATTTGGCATAAATCTTCATCTAGTGGATCTTTTCTGAATTTGTTCAAAATATAGCCATTGTTCAAATTGAATTAAATTCCCCTCATGGTTTATTAAGGAAACTGAAAATCTTGTTTATAAGCATACAGCCCAGTCCTATATTACTTTCTATGTGGTTATATCTTGTTGACCTCAACCAAGATTCAGTTAATTATAGCTCATAATTATAGCTTAAAATCGTAATCATAGGTAAAGAATAGACTCGCCCTGGGGTCACAATTTTCATGTGGGCTGTCTTGAAAATTATTTCGTAGTAAATCCATCTTAAAAACACTTTACCTATCTTGTCCAATATCTATTTACCTGTTGAAATTTTATGTACTTAACTCTACAGTTGTTGTTTTTTTAACATGCCAAAACGATAATTTCTATCAGCAAAACTGCTATGTCTCTGTACATGCGTTTATTTGGACAATGATAAAAATCCAAAGACTGGTTCTAAAATAGGACACTGTAGGGAGTGTAGACTGAGATTAAAGAGCAAGATTGCTGGTCGTGATGCCAGTCTATACTCTCTGCTAGATGCAATTTAAACTCTCTCAGCCAAGCCCCCGTAGCTCAGTCGGTAGCGTGTAGGACTTGAGAACGGGAGGTCGCTGGTTCGATCCCCGGCTTGGCCAATTTCTTTCCGAGGATTGATGATAGTCATTGCGACAAGATTCATTACTCTCTCACCGCTGACCATTGTTTCGACGATGGTTATGTGGGAAAGCAGCCAGTGGCTTGGAAAGAATCATGACTGTGCGGAGTACTGGTAAAAGAAACTCCAGGAAAGCATGGATAGGTGCACTGGCCGCCGCGATGTAACTGAAATAATGTTGAAAACGGCGTTAAACACTATTCAATCAATCAATCAATCAATCAATCAATAAACTCTCTCAATGTACTATGTAATATATAATGGGCCAGTTGCCTTTGTATTGAATAAACTATTGTATGTTTGTATTGGTATATAGACACTTTATCAGTCTTATTGTTAGAAGTCTGTAGGCCTAGAGTTGTATTGTTTGGCGTGTATGGTTTGTACACATTAGCCAGTGGAGCGATACAGGGCCATCATGGCCCTCTTGTTTTCCTTTCATTATTGTCCTTTACTGCAATAGAATTGTAAGATATGGAGAGGATGGCCCCCCCGACCCTCAAACACCAATAAATGGGGACAATATTTAAAAAAAAAGAAGGGGGGGATCCATAAAAGGTAGACTGGTCCTTTGACATGCAGAAAATTAACAAATAGCGAAAATTTCGGCCTAGGTCAGCCTGCGCGGAGTGCGCAGGCTGACCTGGGTCGATATTTTTCGCAGATGCATTAAGCTCCGTTTTCACAGAGCATGGCTCATATGCACACGACAAGCTGAATACTGCTCAAACAAATTGATATTTGTTGTCGACAGGGTAGAAGAGAATGTGCCACAGTGGTAAAAAGTGGTATTCGTAACGTGGAGGCCCCGGGTTAATCCTCACTCGAAGCTCCAGGTTTTTGGTGGAAGTCTCCTTGAACCAGACACGTCAGAGCCCTAGCCTAGTTCTGGTTAAACACTGGGCACACATGAATAGGTTCACCGTGATACAACTGAAACAATGTTGAAAGCACGCGAAAAACGTCATTCGATCAAGCAACCAATGTCAGAGTACGAAATTTTAGGCTCATCCAATTTTAAAATATTTGCAGACGACAAATTAAGTGCAACTCAAATGACGGTGTTTCATCTTTCAAAGGGTAGAAAATATTCTGGGAACAGGAGAAAATACGCATTACCAACCGAAATACTTTTTAAGAATGCCCAACAGGGGTGAAGCTAAGAATTCAGTCTTCTTTCCCCCCCCTAATTATTGTCGCAAAATAAATGTGAACACTTAACCTTAAACCTTATATCTAAGTTAGATGAATCTTTCCAGCCGATAGTAAACCCCTAAATGTTGCTATTTCAAAGCTTCTTTGTGGGAAAAATGTCTCCTAATCGGAACTTGTAGATACAAAATCAGACTGCACGTTCTGTGCTGCCTGATCTTACTCTACATTGTCCACAAAAGGTAATTGGGACGTGCTTAGAAACTCGATGCTGCATTCTACTGACAGTTTCTTGAATATTAACAGACTGGCAGTTATTCAATACTCTCATTTGTTGCATGCATTTCATGTTCACTACTTAAATGCGTCATTTGCTTTACTGCCTTCTATTAAATGGTCTACAGATATCCAAACCCAGTATATTCGTTTAGTTTTGTTTATTTCCTATTTTAGCACACCCCTAAAATCAGAGGTAATTGATAACGTAGATCAGCACGCGGCTGCAATGAACGTGACGTGTGATCTATCGTCTATACTCTCGACTAATTTGTAAAATTCAGGCAAAGATATGGTATGTAGACAGTACAGATCCAAAATTGAATTTATTTTTGTCCGTATTCCTTATGAGAAAGTGCATTTACTTAGTGTTTTGTTACCCCCTAACCTGCTTAATAAGTGAAAGGAAACTTTCAAGCCGATAGTAAAAACGCAAAATGTTGCAATATCTATTTCAAAGTTTTTTTTTTTTTTAATATCTCCTTATCGGACAGTGTAGATCCAAGACGTTCTGTGGAGTCTGATCTTGATTTACACTGTCCGCAAAAGGTCCTTGAGTCGCGCTTTGCAGCCTTAGGGTTAACGGACAGTGTTGAAGCCCAGGCTTCCTTGGTTCTGCCTGGCTACGTGCCTGACAAAATCCCCAAGCGAGTAAGTGTTGTCGTCTTTACAGGAAAACGCTTGACAAACTCTTAATTATAATGTTATATATCCACTTGTGTTTAGTATTTACACTTGCTGGAGACCTTGACGTTCTTAACAATTTAAGTGCAATCATCAATCTGATCTTGGATCTATACCTTCCGATTCTTTCGTATAACCTTTATTTTTTTTCTAACTTATAGTGAGTGGTCTGTACTTTTGGCCGTCGCAAAAAAGCCGAAATTCTTTAGACCTTGATGTTTTTTTAAGTGACATTTATAAGCAGAAAGTGGGGTTTATGCGGACGGCATACATCAAGATCAGATGGCACAGAACGTGCAGTCTGATCTTTGACCTATACCTTTCGCTTCTTAGGTCAAACCTATTAGATACATTTTCTATATAACTTACAGTGGTTTGTACTTTTGGCTGTCGAAAAGAAGCCGAATTAATTCATTTGGAGACGACAGAGTTCAGCTCTCTCATCCTTTGAGAACTACAACGAACCGTATTTACGAACCATTCTAAATTTTGTTCTAAATTCCAGTCTAGCAATCTGATTGGCTGGCTAGATTGCCTGAGCCAATCAGATGTGTATTTTTTTCTTTTTCTTTAACTATTCAACCGTTAAAACCTTGGGTGCAATTCAGTGCGACTTAACAGACTATATTATAGATCAAGATCTGTCTACACAAAACCTGCAGTCTGATCTTCGATCTATGATACTGTTTGATTCAGTGAAATTGTCCTGAAGACAAAGGTAAGATAAAAGCCTTTCGAAATCTGTTTTTTCTTTAGCTTTGTCTGTTGGTTCGAGTGTTGCACTAAAATTTAGCAGTTTACGAATAAACTCTTAACCAAACGACAGAAGTTTAGATTTGAACGTATTTGCAGACGACAAAAGCGATGTAGCTCAAAAGATGAGTACTGTCGTAGAAAATGGTGTGAGAAAAGGAGAAAATGCTGTTTACCAGTATTTTGTTCTTTTTCCCACAATGTTTTCAACAGCCATTTTCCCTGGGCCGTTTAGTAAAGGGTTACCCTAGCACAACTTCGGGGTCCGTGCTCACCATCCATTCTTAATTCTTAGTCTTACTCGCCAATATTTTCTAAATTTGAAAGTAACACGACTTCTTATTGGCTAAAATATTTCGTTTATTCAGTCAGAAGTTGTGTTACTTTCAAATTCAGAAAATTCTGGAGAATAAGACCAAAAACGTTCTTAAGAATGGTTGGTGAATACGGACCCAGGCTTGGTTGTGAATACGATTGAATGATTGATTGACTGATTGAAGTTTAACGCCATTTTCACAGCTTAGGTCATATCACGGCGGTCAGTGTACCTACGCATGTGTTTCCTGGCTTTCTCACACCAGTATTAACACAACTTTTTTTCCAAGTCACCGACTACTGTTCTTATATGCATCAGATGTGAGAGGCGATAAATCACTGGAAAGAAAGTTTGCCTCAACCGAGTATTGAACTTGCAATCACCAGGTCACGAATCAGATATGCTAACCACTGAGCTACCCGGACGGGCCTTATGAACATGAACTGAGTTGCCCTGTTTTACAGGTTTCGTATACCCTACAGTGAAGTTGCAGCCTGCTCTCGAACTCTAAACAATTCTAAACGTTGTTCGAATTCCTAATTCTAAAACAGATCATCTGGTTGGTTGAAACGAAGCAGATTGCTGGATTTGCAGTGTAGAGTTGAATTAAATAATGAAATATCCGGCAAGTACGATCCATGGTTATACTATTTTAGATGTACATTTAAGCTGGTCTTGACTTCAAATTTTACAAGTACATGTAATGTGATCTTGACTACACATAATTTCAAGCAAATATGTGGTCTGATCTGCACTTCACATTTAACGTTTGGATTGATCTTGACTACACTTTTGTTGCACATACAGTCCGATCTTGACAACACATTTTACAGGTACATGTACATGTATTCCTAACTTGCCGACACTGTTTTAGATTTACAGTCTGATCTTACCCACAAATTATACACGTGTATGTAGTCTTATCTTGTCCATACATATCACGGGAACATATTGTCTGATCTTAGCCATACATTTTCACACGTACATATTTTCTAACCTTGATAGCACATTTAACATGTACTTATAGTGTGATCTTAACTACACATTTTTACACCTACATGTAGCCTGATCTTGCCGACACAATTTACACCTACATGTAGTCTGATCTTGACAACACATTTTTACACGTAAATGTAGTCTGATTTTAACTAAGCCAGTCATTTTACATAGTATATAGTCTGATTTTGTCTATAAATTTTTGCATGTACATGTAGTTGATCCTGTATACTCATTTTTACACGCACATATAGTCTGATCAGTATACACATTTCACTCGGATTCGTAGACTAATCTTGTGTACACTTTTTATACCTAAATAAAGTCTGATTTTATCTACACATTTTAACATGCTTGTTAACATATGAATAACCCTTCACCAAACAACATAATTTTAGACCAGTCCAAATTGAAAGCATTTGCAGATGACAAATTCAATGTTGTTCAAATGATGCGATTTTTCTCTGTTAGGGTGGAAAATATTGTGGGAAAAAGAGAAAATGCTGGTTACATTATTTTCTCCTTTTCCCAGGATGTCTCTTCCACAGGGTTGTTAAAAGTCGGAATGTGTGGTAAAGGGTTAACAGATATGTAAAGCAAAAGTTAGTCCACGAACACAATAATTTAAACAGAGTTAAATCAAACGTCTTTTTGAAAGCTAACCAATCAGCTAACGGACCTGTCGTCCGCGGTCTACAAAAGTCTTACATGGCTTGTTACAGAGCTTGCAATTGCTTTTCGAGGATTTCTATCGACTCTCTACCAGAAATAATAAAAAAAATATTGAACATGTAACTTGTCATAGTGAATCTTAAGCAGATCTTTGATTTAAACCTACAACCCAATAAATGAATGATTGATTTACGTTGATCATGCTGGAGATTGTGTGTACTATGTTGGGACTCTCCACAATATTACGGCAATTAAAACAAAAGATAAAAATATGTCTGTTTTTTTGGTTAGTATCCTAGTTCAAAAGTGGTCGGTTAGTTGTTTGGCTCAGTATAGTTAAGATAATGGCAACAAGGTATAACAAGAAATATCTTTTGAAAAAAAAAAAAACAGACGGTGAAATATTTACTGGAATATCATTATTTACACTCATTCTTGGTTTGATATGAAGAGCTATAATCGATAGTGATCACGCCTGCAATAGCTCGAAAATAGGTGTGCGCCCGCAGAATAAACATGTCCTCATTTTAGACCAATCGCAGATACCCATTTATAAATTCTAATATAACAATACCAAGAAGAAAGTCAAAAGCAGGTGCATTCAGCAAAGGTCTTTGTTTTGTAACGAACTTCCCCATCTATATAATGTAATATATAAAAGTCTTATACATGTACACTACAGTATATAGAGGGCGATGTTTGTCACCAAACGAACGCCTGTGGCATTGAGCTACGCCGAAAAACACTATTAATTAACAATGAGTTTATATGCTCAAGTATTTTTAACCCTTTATTAAACAGACCTGTGGTTTAACGATCCTGAGGAAAAAGGCTTATGAAAATATTTTGCGAAAAGGAGAGAGCGCTGGCAAACAGAAGTTTCACCTTTTCCCACAATGTTTGCTATCGTCTCAAAAGCAAACTCTGTACTTATGGATACATTTAAATTTGCCGTCTACATAGCTTTCAATCTTGACTTTTCCAAAATTTTGCTGTTCAATAAAGAGTGAAGTATTTCAACAAGTTGACACTTATATACTTGGGATTGTGTATGTGCTTATCGTCAAAAGGTCAATTACTTGGGGATTTTAGATCCAGCCCTGTCCTATTAATGCGTTAAACATAAATAAGCCTTGCTCTGTGAAAAGGGGATTAATGCATCTGCAAAAAGTATAGACTCAGGTCAGCATGCGCAGTCCGAACAGGCTGACCTGGGCCGATACTTTTTATTCTTGGTAAATTTTCTGCATGTCGAAGAACCAGTGTACCTCAGGATTCAGTCGACTGTTGGACAAAATGGATTTTATGGATCCATAATTATGTGATGACCTGCTCGGTGTCATGAATCACGGACATGCATTTAGCCCCTTTTTGCCAGAGCATGGTTGTTTTTAAAAACCATTTATTAATATCTAGCACACACAAGAGCAATAATTTAGGAAATTTTAAACTTTTGCCAAACAACCCCGTCGTCGTCTAACTATCCCGGGGGGAAAAAAAGCTTTTGAAAACCTTGTGTGAAAAGGAAATGAATCTTGCAACTATGTTTTTTCCTCCTTTTCTCTCAAGGTTTTCTATCCTTACGAGGAAAAATTACAAACACTTGAGTCTCATTCAGTTTGTCACCTGCAAATGCTTTCAATATGACAAAGTCTAAAATTTGTCGGCTGGTCTAGACTTACAGAAAATGTGATAGGCTACCTACCTTGCATCGTGTGCTTAGCATCGAGAGAAAAGGAGACTGCTCTTTTTTCGGCGGAGCTGAATGCACTGGCTTTTGACCTACTTCTTGGTTTAATGAAACCTAATATATAGATGGTAATATGTGATTGGTAAAAAATGTGCACATGTGTTTATTCGGCGGGACCCTGCGCAGTAAATGTTCAAGTAGCTGTCACAGCACGTTATGGTATGATGCGCAGCTCCTTGATGAACTTAAGCGACGCACACTCAATCGTGATGCGATACAGAAGCGTGTCCTTACAGTTTTTTAACATTTTTTTTTTTTTTCTTTTTCAACTATGTGTTGGATTAGCATGTAATCTTCAAATATATCTTGAAATATACATATCTAGCTACCCCCCTTTCAACAAATCGAAAAAGTATGAAGAAAAAGAGGCAACTGCTGTCGAGGTTTTTTTTTCCTTACTATTTTTCTTCATTTTGAGCCACAGTAATAAAGTTTAAATATTTATTTTCCAGTTACTCTTGCGCCTTCTATCTTTTTTTAAAAAAATATTTCTTGTTTCTGTTACAAGCAAATGTCCCTTTTCTTCTCAGAACGTTTATAATAGATTGTTCATAGAGCGACACAAAATATTGTGAAGCCGTTTTAGCTTGTCACCTTGTTTCCGTGACCTTGTTCGGTTTTCTGATATTTTGCCTCGTTCTAAACGGAGTTCAAATGTTAAGTATGTTTGCATGATACACTGATCTTGTCGCCGTGTCCATCTTGAGGTAAAATACCTGGGCACGTGATCCCAAAGTAAACGTCCTGTAAAATCGTAAATTTATCGAAGATCCATGAATAGTCCGGATAGAAAGACGGAATATTCATTATCCCTTAACCTGCTAAGCGCGACTCACTGACTTTTTGCGAACAGTGTAGATCAAGATCAGACTGAACAGAACCTGCAGTCTGATCTCTGATCTACACTCTCCGATGCGGTATTTTCTTTCTGGTGAAATCAACTTTGAAATCTCAATATTTGTTTTTTGTTTTTTTTTTTATTGAGTGAAAATTTTCGTCTCATTTATTTAGCAATTTAAGGGTGAAGTGACAAGTTAAAGCGGTTTCACTATATCATGAGATGTTTTGTAACAAACATCGCTGGAGCTTTAAAGCAATCTTTGAAATCTCACTAGGACTGGTAAGTTTGCAGCAAATAGATTTCTTCGAAAAAGGGTCGTCAGTAATAACTTTTCAACTTGAGAAATTATTAGTAGCCGTCGGTGCCACTTATTTTGAACCTTGGGCAAAATATCTGCCTGGAAGCCATGAACAGACACTTCAAACCGTGTGCATTATCAACCACGCATCCGAGGTAACTTCACTAAACTGCGTAGATTTACGTATTTTTTTTTTGTGTGTGTGTGGGGGGGGGGGGGGAAGGGTCGAATATATAAACATACGATCCTTGCTTCACCTAAAGGTATGAGCTGGAGTAAAGTTATGCAAATATTTATCTTAATCGTAAAGTTATGCAGTTCAGTGAAACTTGTTTTCAGACTTCATGCCCTGCAAGTGCCTTTAACTCTCTCAGCGCCCAGTATATAAACTCCACCTTTTTCGACGGGCGGAAATACAATCAATTGAAACTCAGACGGGTTTTATCTCAGAGGCCTGTCTAAACAATCGTAAGGTATACATCCAAGATCAGACTGCACATTCTGTGCAGCCTGATCTCGGTCTATTTCGTCCACAAAAGCCCCTGTTAACTCTTTAAAAGTCAAATATACGAGCCATGCTCTGGCAAAAGGGGACCTAATTCTTTACCAAACAACAAATTCTGGATTTTTCCAAATGGAAAGCTTCTACAATTTCGATAGTGACAGAAATCAACTTATTTTTTTGGACGGGGTAGAATAAGTTGAGGGAAAATGAGAAAATGCTGGTTACAAGCGTTTTCTCCTTTTCCTACATTTTTTTTTTTCAACATTCTTCTCTAACAGGGTCGTTACAAGTTGCGATTGTGAGGTAATGGGTTAATACATCAGCGTGATACATCATACCAAGCAAGTCATCACGTGATCATGGATTCATTCAGACCATTTTGTCTGACAACCGAGTGAATCATGAGATAAACTGGTCCTTGGGCATGCAGAAAATTGACCAATAGCAAAACGTTTGGGCCCAGGTCAGCTTGCGCGGACTGCCCAGGCTGACCTGGGTCGATACTTTCTGCAGATGCATTAAGCACCCCTTTCATTTTTCTCCAAACTTTGTGAACCATTTGTAAGGTAAATGTGTATAAATCAGAAAGTTGTGAGTTAGTGAAATAAGAGAATTTTTAAAGATATACTACTTATTAGCGATTTATCATCAAACAGTAACATGGGGGTTACCTCCCTTGACATAAAGTTATGACCACTTCGACGTTTAACTCTTTACCAAACAATGAGATAAACAAGTTGGCTTCTTTAAAAAAGAAGCCAGGAGAGGTCGGCATCAATGTTTTCAAATAGCTTATTGGCTTTTGTTTTCAATATATTTTGGTAGATGTAAACAAACAAGTTAGGCATTAAATGAATGAGAAAAAAAAAACATGTTTTGATTTTCAATTTTGCTGGTGTAAAGGCACAAAACAGTGCATGTTCCACATTGTTATAATATTCTAGGAACAAGAGGCCTATAAGGACTAAAAACAGCTCTACTGGTATTTAAATACAGGCTCAATTTTTTTACAAAGAGTTGTGGAGGTATAATGAAATTGAGAGCTGATATGATTTCATGTTAGTTTCCAAAAATACATGCGGTAAGCTCTTGATAAGCTCAAAATGGATTTTTTTTAAATTTAAGGGCAAGGAATTTCTGACGGTTTGCAAAAGAATCCAGCTCCCATGAATATCCATAAACTGTGTGGGTTTTGTGAAGACTGAAAGTAAAATGAAGGCTGTAAGCTGTTCACAAGCTAAAAAATGTTGTTTTTTTAAGTCAAGAGCATGTAATTTGTGACTCCATGACCCGATTTTGCTCAATTTTGAAAGGAATCAAGCTCTCATAAATATCTAACAACGCGAGTTTGGTAAAGATTTGGAGAAATTGTAGGCCATATGCTATTAACATGCTCAGAAATGCATAGTTTTTTCAAAATTCAAGGACACAAAACTCGAGATGATGATCCAATTTGGCTCATTTTCAAAAGGAACAAACCTCTAATGAATGTTTGCAATGTGTCCTCAGATAAATATTTTTGGAAAGGAGAAATCATTCAATTAAAATTTAATACAATTTGCTAATTCCACTGAATAGGCAAGAACCTTACCTGATGACAATAAATACTAGACATGTTAAAAATACATGTAACATTTTTTCAGTCTTTTAACAAACAGCAATTTTTGGACTGTCCCAAACAGAAAAAGCATGCAGACGACAATTCAAACTTTGATAATTCATGTGGAAGATGGTGCTTTGATGTGATGGAAACCATTATGACAAAAGGAGAAACTGCAGTAACTAGCAGCTTCTCCTCTTCCCACAATATTTTGAAAAGTTGTCTGCTGCAGACATGTAAAATGAAGAGGTTGTTTGTCTAAACGTTAAAAATTTAAGAAAGTAGATAAATGAGCCATGCTCTGAGAAAAGGTATCGATCCATGTCAGCCAGCGCAATCCACCCAAAACCAAAGGACCACGGACTCTTTTGAGGTGTGCGGTACGTAGGGCGGAGGGGCACGACTTTTTTCCGCTCATAAGTTGATTTTCCCGGGATTCTCGCAATCAAGCATCCTAGAAGCAACTTTGTGTGTTATTTCATCAAATCTATATCATTATAAATCCATAGAATTTTTGTATAAAACTGATAAAAATGCTAGTCTAGTCAGTTTTGAAAAATAAAACTTGAAAACATACTGATCAACCTATTTATATCTATTCGTTGGATACGAGTTCTCCAGAGAACTCGTGCTCCCGAGATTAGGGTACGAGTTCTCCAGAGTACGAATTCTCCAGATAGTATCAAGTCACGGGATCTTTTCCCGCTGTGTTCTCTTTTTTAACGAAATTTTTCTTTTTGCTTAGATCTATTTGTTTAATGAAAAATTGCAATTATTGGAGAGGCCATTTACAATCAATATAGTATAATAAACCTTTTTGGAAATCCGTCATATAAAAAAAACACGTTTATTTCCTATTTCAGTCTTTTTGATTTCGGTTTATTTATAAAACCATGACGAAAAAGACTGCATATCAGCACAATTTCGCAAAAACAAATGGATTTAGACAGCGATTTCTGTGACAGTCTGCCTTTTAAACTCACCAGTGTTGGAGAGGTCTGATGACTTCTCCAACAAGTTGGCTTCTTTGAAAAAGAAGCCAGGAGAGGTCAGCGTCAATGTCTTCAAATAGTTTAGTGGCTTTAATTTTTTAATACATTTACAACATGTAAACAAACAAGTAAAGCATTATATGATAGCCGCTGCATAGAAACCTCTTATGCATTACAAGACAGACACGTGACCTTCCGCGTTTTCAAGTCGCGTGATCTTTTCCCGCAGTGGTCTTTCTCTTTTTTAACGAATTTTTTTTTTCCCGCATAGATTTATTTGTTTAATGAAAAATTACAACTACTGAAGAGGTCATTTTGTTCTGAAGATAATGGCTGTAATTGAAACTATCCTTTGAATAGAAATAGTAAATAATTGAAATTATCCTTTGAGGTTAAGCAAGAATTAGCTCCCTTAGTTCCGTTTTTCGAAAAGACGAATGATGGAAAATATCGAATATAATCTTGGTTTTTGTATCGACCGTCGAAACACATTTGCAATCAAATCAGTACATAAATCTTTTTTTTTTCTTAATCCGTCACATATAACAAAAAAAGTCTAGATCTGTTTCCTATTTCAATTTTTTGATTTCGGTTTATTTATAAAACCATGACGAAACAGACTGTGCATCAGAACAATTTCGCAAAGAAAGTGGATTTAGATTGTAATTGCTGAGGCAGTCTGCCTTTTAAACTCACCACTGTCGGAGAGGTCTGATGACCTCTTCAATAAAGAGAGAGAGAGAGAAAAGAGAATTTTTACAGGAAGACTACTCATCAGCGGTTTACCATCAAACAGTATCAAGGAGGTTACCTCCCTTGACTTAATATGCCCACTTAGACGTTTAACTCTTTAGCAAACAATTCCGTGTTTTTTAACGATCCAAAAGTTTAGACCTGTCCAACTTAAAAGCATTTGCAGATGGCAATATAAATGTACTTTTCTACAAACTTTGTAAATCAATTCTACGGTAAATATCTATGAATCAAAAAGTTGTGCGATAAGGCAGATGTAAAACAGTTCTTTTCGAATTTGGCATGGTCAAAATTTGATAGAATGGAGAAAAGCAGGTCTTCAATGCAATTTTGATAAGAAGAGCAGTTGTTACACCCATGAATTGTGTAAGATTATTGAAAAGAAGCATTCAGTTTGTCTTTGAAACAGGAGGTCATGACCTTCCCGTCTTTGTTCCATTAGTTTTGACCCCAAAGGCGAAACTGAGGGGTCATGGAGTTAGTGGCTAGCTTTAACCGTATAAACAATGGTGGGCTAATGCCATGAAAGATTGCAAAAAAATACATTGTAACTTGCCATTTTTGATTTTATCCCCAAATTATGCATTGTTTTGAGTTTCAGTTCAGCTTGGCATTTTTAGGTTAAGTCCATGGGTTTGCATTTTGTGAATTTTGCAATAAAGGCTAAAATGGCTTATTTTGACAATTCTTTTTCGACCATGCCAGTTGCCTGTATTGGTCAGTAATTTCACTATTTCACACGTTTAACATGATTTTTTAATGAAATCTAAAGAATTTGGGTTATGCTGTTGCATTTAAGTGTTCTTTATCATTTCAGGCTAATTTTATAGACCTTTTGTTGAAAAGGTTCTGTTTGGCGTGTTGTGGATCGACACAAGTTTAGCCGAAAACAGTGTTCTGGCGCCTAAATAGAGAACTAAGAGAATGTTTAAAGATATACTACTTATTAGCCGTTTATCATCAAATTGTCACATGGAGGTTACCTCCCTTGACATAATGTTACGACCACTTCGACGTTTAACTCTTTACCAAACAATGAGATGAATAGAGAGAGAGAGAGAGAGAGAGAGAGACAGAAAAGACGGGAGAGAGAGAATTTTAAAGGCAGTCTACTCATTTGCAGTTTATCATCAAACAGTAACACGGGGGTTCCTTCCCTTGACATAATGTTATGACCACTTCGACGTTTAAAATAGTCTGGATTACCTGCCCCTACCACTACGTTATAGGGTCAGGCAAAACGCAATAATGGCGGCCTCCGAGGCGACCTCAAGCTTAGCCCTACATGCTTTCCTATTTTTCCCAATTTCACGTGATCCAGTTTGACCAGTGAATAAAATGAGATGAATTCTGTACAAAAATATACATTACTAACTCTAAAACGTGCTGTTCGGGTATGGTTTAAATATAAATTTGACTATGAATCATTTTAAAAGTAGCCCTATTTTCGAACAATATATCAGTCCATTGGCATTTTGGATACTTAAAGCATTCTGATATGTAGTTTTTCTCCCTTAAAAAAAAAAGAACGACAATTAAAAAAACTAAATGTCATTACTTTTTTCGCAATCGATCTGTTTTCAATTCAGTCTATAGTCAGATTTGATCAAGTGCAATAACAATAATCTGTTACTTCTGCATATTACCGAAGGTAGCGCCATTAGGGCGCTTTGCTTGACGTACTTTTGAAGTACGGCGGGGTACCAGACTACTTTTAAAATAGAACTCTTCACCTAACAATTCCGTGTTTTTTAACGATCCAAAAGTTAATACCTGTCCAACTTGAAAACATTTGCAGATGACAATATAAATGTGACTCAAGAAAGGAAAACTTTTTTTTTTTTTTTCTTAAGGATAGAAAACACTGTGGTAACAGAAGAAAATGGTGGTCACCAGTTGCGACATTTCTTACAGATTTAATTACCACATACATCGATTGCATGTATTTTAGAGATTTTGCGTTTCATTAATTTGCTTGTTTTTGCTTTCAACACTCATGACCTGATTACGCTTTTTGTGAAGCGGGTGAAAGGCTGAAGTCAATATTTTGTTTTTGATTTTTGATTCCACGATAAAATAAAAGCCAGTTCAAATCTGGGTTATTTTCGATATTTTATTTCAAGATGGCGGTAGGATGTAGTGAATATAACAAGAACCATGTGATATTTGTTATTATCCTTAACGAATTCGAAATGGTCATGTTGAGTTATTTGCTTATTTGTAAAGAAAACTACACTAAGCCAAACTTCCAACGCACCACCAATGTTACATGATATTGTGTTCAAATATAACGGTAAAAATTTCACCATCAATTCTTACCAGCACAAGTGAAATCCGCCATGTACATTTTATTGATTTTCTGTCACAGTTGACTGAACAAATGATAAACACGTGTTTGGTGCCAAGCGTATTCCGCGACAGCACGTGATTATCTGGGGATATCACTTGCTCTTGCAGCGAGTTGAGGAACGCTTGTCCATCATTTTTAGCGCATGTATTGTACAGCTAAGCCGCGCTGAAAATGCCGAGACTGACCATAAAAGTCTGGGGACGGGCAATTGGATAGCTGAAAGCTGGCCAGTCTAAGCGTCAGGTAGCTTGTGCCCTTAACTGTGCCCCTTTTAAGATTACCAGATTGTTGAGTAAATTTATTTAAACAGGTATGTGCGACTGAACGATTTATTCTTTTGTTTCGTTTTCCATAACACAGAGATGACGAACCTTGCGTACCTGTCATATGGTTTAGCCAGTCAGAACTTATGTTACTTTCAAATTTAGAAAATCTTAGACATTAAGACTAAGAATATTCTTAAGAATGGTTGGTGAATACAGACCCAGATCTGGAAATGAAGCTGAAAGGAAGCAATTATTTTTTTTTCTTTTTATTATTTTTAATATAAAAATCTCAATCTTGATAAATGAATTGTCACTGAGATAACCCTTTACCAAACAATCCTGGGTTTTAACGACCCTGATAGTCAAGGCTTTAGAAGACACCTTTGTAAAAAGAGAAAATGTTGATAACCAACATTTTCTCCTTTTCCCACAATGCTACCCTATGAAAGAGAAATACCTTGATTTTAGCCATTTTTGACTTAACGTTTGCAAATTGCTTCAAATTGGATGAGTCTACAATCTTGTCGTTTGATAAAGAGTTAACTAAGCCATTAGATATTTGCTTAATACGCTACATAGTCTCTTAAGGTAATATTAAATTTGCGCCAGAGTGTCGCAAAGACCTGTGGGAATCTTAGTATGAAAAAATTGTATATCCCATATCTAGTGTAACATCAGATTGTTTTTTAACTCTTAGCCTGCTTAGCGCGACTCAAGGACCTTTTGCAGACAGTATAGATCAAGATTAGAGTGCACAAAACGTGCAGTCTGATATTGGACCTACAGTGTCCTATAAGGAGATATCTTTCGTAAATAAATAGATAAATAAATAAATAAATGAATGAATAAAGCTTTGAAATAGCAAACTTTGGGTTTCTACTGTCGGCTTGCAAGTTCCATTCCGCTTATTTAGCAGAATAAGGGTTAAACAACTCCAACTTGATAGAAAACTTGTACATGACCATGTAATGAATCAATGAATGAATGTGTTTTGAGGCCCGTCGACAATTTAGGTCATATTGGGGGCATTTACAAACTAAACCATGCTTTTACTTTAAGTGATACCGTGAAACATTGGAACGGGATGTTTAACTCTTTACCAAACGACAAATATGTAGACTTGTCCAAATTGAAAGCATTTGCAGACGACAATTTTAATCTGGGTCAAATTGTTGAAGTTGTCTTTGATGGGGTAGAAAACATTGTGGGAAAAGGAGAAAATGCTGGTTACCATTTTCCCACAATGTTTTCAGAAAGCTTCTTTCTCAGGGTCGTTAGAAGTCGGGGTTGTGTGGTAAAGAGTTAAAACAGTAACAATGAGGTAATTCGAGAGAAACTTGCAAGCATATGGAGTAAATAACTTGTCATCAATTATTCTTTTTTCTTTCAGAGGTATATGATAGAGATGATTATCTGAGAACACGTTTCCAAGACGAAGATGTCACAGACAATGCTTTCTCAATTCACAATGAGTCAAATCAAGTCGAAGAATATGTTTTACTTGACAGAGCTTACAAATGTGACCCAAACATAGACCTTTGTGATTTCATTCAGACAAAGTTTTAAGGAACCTATTTAAGTCTCAAGAATGAATGCAATAGTGGTCTGATGGAATTTCAAAAGTATGGTCATAAAATAAGGTCACACTACACACAGTATGTAAAACTTTATCAAGATAATGTGCAGCCCTTGGTACAGGTTTGTGTGACACTACTCGCTGATTTCAATGTTCGTAAAGCAGCGCATGGAATAGAATTATGAAGCTGTCACAGTATTTGGCCAAGGATTAAACCAAAAATAACAACACTAGGTGACATACAAAATGTATTACAGGAGTTGTCTTGTTACAAGCTTTGTCTTGGAAACCCTGATCAAGCCTTCTAACTTTACACATAAACTTTGACATCAAGACAAAGGGCAGCCTATTTAGACAATTTTGGTCAATTGACAAAAAGAGCTGTCACTATATGATAGAACATGTTCGCTGTAAGCAATGTTATTGTTACAGAGACACACACAAAGCCATATTCAGACAGAAAACAAAAATAGTTACACCAAAAAAAGAACTGGGTGAATACAAATGGTAATTCAAGGCTGACGGTTTTCCAGAAAAGTTGAAGCAGCTTCGCTTATTGGAGAGCTCATCAGACCTCTCCAACAGTGGGGAGTTTAAAAGGCAGACTGCCTCAGAAATTGCTGTCTAAATCCATGGTTTTTTTTACGAAATTGTTCTGATACACAGTCTCTTTCGTCATGGTTTTATAAATAAACCGAAATAAAAAAAAAAAAAACTGAAATAGGAAAGAGACGTGGTTTGTTATTCTATGACGATTTGAAAAAAAGATTTGTTATATTGACTTGATTGCAGATGATCTCTCTAATGGTTGTAATTTTTAGCTCCACTGGCCGAAGGCCAGCGGGCTTATGTCATGGCCCGGTGTCCGTCGTGCGTCCGTCCGTCCGTCCGTGCGTTACCTTTTATTTCAAACATCTTCTTTTCTGAAATTACCCATTCAATTTTCATGAAACTTCATAGAAATGATCCTGCCCTGGTCCTCTTCAGAATTTCTTGAAAGAATTTGATTCCCTCAAAAACTATGGTTGCCATGGCAACAAAACTGAAAAATATTGGAAATCTTTAAAAATCTTCTTGTCTGAAACCATTAGGTATAGGGCTACCAAATTTGGCATGTAGCTTTATGTAGTAGACCTCTTTCATGTTTCTTCAAATTATAGCCCCGGGGTCAAAATTGGCTCTGCCCCAGGGGTCACAAGTTTTACATAGGCTTATATAGAGAAAAATTAAAAATCTTCCTGTACCTAGCCATAAGGCCTAGAGCTACCAAATTTTGCATGTAGCTATATCTAGTGGGCCTCTACCAAGCAGGCCAAAATTTTAGCCCTGGGGTCAAAATTAGCCCCGCTGCAGGGGTCACAAGTTTTACATGGGCTTACATAGTGACAACTTAAGAAATCTTCCTGTACCTAGCCATAAGGCCTAGAGCTACCAAATTTTGCATTAGCTTGATCTAGTGGGGGTCTACCAAAAGTGCCCAAATTACAGTCCTGGGGTCAATTTGCCCTCATGCTGGGGGGTTGGGGGAGGTTCACAAGATTTACATTGGCTTATATAGGGAAAACTTCTAAATCTTGGTTTACATAGCCATACGGCTTAGGGCTACCAAATTTTGCATAATTATAGCATTATCTAGTAGACAAGTACAAAGAGGGCCAAGTTACAGCCCTAGGATCAAGTTTGGCCCTGCACCAGGGGTCACAAGTTTTACATGGGTTCATGGAGTGAAAACTTCAGAAACCGTCTTGTTACTAGCCATAAGGCCAAGAACTCCAAAATTTGGCATGTTATTCTTCTAATACACATATTCCCCATTTAGTCCGACTGTAGCCCTGGGGTCAAAGTTTTATAAGGGCTTATATAGTGAAGACATCTCGACAATCTTCTTGTTTCTAACCATAAAGCATAGGACTAACAAATTTGGCATGTTTTGAGCCTTGGGATCAAAATTTGTCCCACTCCTATTTTAGATAGGCTTACATAGTGAAAACTTAAGATATCTTTTTTTATCCTTACTGTAAGGCCTAGGGCTATAAAAATTTGGCATGCCGATTCATATTGTAGACTTCTATCAAGATTGTTCCATCTTTTTCATTGAAACCACTCTTCCAATTTTGACCAAACTTTACAGATATCATCTTGCCATGATGTTCTTCAGAATGTCTTCAAAGAATTAAGTTCTGTTAAAAGCTATGGTTGCTATGGCTACAAAACTGAAAAGTATTGAAAAACCTTTAAAAATCTTTTCCAAAAGCTTGTATTTACTAACGTCATTGTAGCTCATGAAAAAGATACTGCTTTTTAGCTCCACAGGCCTAAGGCCATCAAGCTTATCGTCTCTAAAACTGCTTCACCCAATAAGTCACAAGCTTTACATGGGCTAATATAGTGAGAACTTAAAAGGTCTTCTTGTTCCTTACCTTGAGTTACAGCTGTAATATTGTATGAGTGTAATCTAAATAACCTCTTCCAAAGTTATTCAAGGTTTGTCGAAATTAGTCCTATCTCATGGGTCATAAATATGTGCTTATAGCGTGAAAATTCAAAAAATCTTTTTGCTCCTAACCGCAAACCCAAGGGCTACCAAATCTGGACCCCCCCCCCTTTTTTTTTTTAAATTAGCCTTGCATCAGGGGTCTTTTGTTTTACAGAGGCTTTATATGGACGAAACTTGAAAATCACCTTATTTGTAACCATACAGCATACACTTGTATTATTTTGGCATGTGGCTTTATCTTGGGGACCTCTACCAGGTTTCAAGTAATTATAGCTCTGGGATCAAAAATGACTTTGCCCTGCGGGTCTCAAATTTCACATGGGCTTTTACAGAGAAAACTTTGTAAGTCTTCATTTTGAAACCATTTGGCTCAGAATTGAAATTTTTAGTATTTATGGTTTTTATTTATAAGCTAGTGGAGCGATACATGGCCATCATGGCCCTCTTGTTCATAAATAAAGCTAAGCGGGAAAAAAAAAATCGTTAAAAACGAAAGAAAAAAAGATCACGCGACTTGAAAACGCGGGAAGGTCACATGTCTGTCATGTAATGCAGAGGTTTCTACGCAGCGGCAATTATATAATGCCTTACTTGTTTGTTTACATGTACCAATATAATATATTGAAATTAAAAGGCAATAAACTATTTGAAAACACTGATGCTGACCTCTTCAACTTGTATTCATTAAACTTGGAAAACCAAGTTAATAGGCTCACACACAAAAAGAAAAGAAGGAGAGAAAGTTTTCACACAGACAGTATACAACTGGCAGAAGCAGATGATTTAGTATTTGGTATAATTATGAATAAGTCAGAAAAAGAAATACGTCAAACTTATCCAGATGAAAGTTCTTTGCAAAGATTGTTTTGAGAGCAACAAAAAAGGAACCATGAGCTTGCAAACAAAAGAAACATAAAATGGCATCCAATGGTTATGTACGATTTTGGAGCCATCTCAACTAAAGTCAGCGGGAATGCTGTCCTTATAGGAGTGATAAAAAAAAGACTGATCTGTGAGGCCAATGACCGATCGGATGAAAAAGTGAGTTGAAATGTTTCGGTAGGCCTAAAACACGCACTGGAATTTTTTCGACGAAATGGAATCGTTAGACAAAATGGTTTTTATGTATCCATAATTATTTGATGACATGCTTGGTATAATGCATCATTGAGATTGTATTCAGAATGCAAATTTGGCGAATTTGGCGCTTGAAGTCATGCTGTCTTATTTTGCCATATTCTGGCTATTCCAGTGACATTTTGCTTGAAATCGGTTTGATATTGGCAATTCTGGTAAATTTAAACGATTTCTGATGACACAGCAACAAATCCACATAAATATATGGCCAGTGCATTCTTCAAGTCTCCATTGTGTCCGGAAAGAGTCGTCAAGATCCGAAATTGCTTTATCGGACAATTCTGTGGCCAGTGATGAACTTGTAGTTTGGACCGACCCAACCGATAGATATGGCTATGCTGTATACCGAGTCTCGATTGATAGAAACTGAAACTGCTGGTTCATCTAGTTGCATACTTTATTGAGAAAAGTCCCTTCCAGCTGTGCAGTAACATATTTGTGTCACATTTGTCTATCAACAAATTATGCATGAATGTTGCTCACTTGTCATAAGAAAACATTTCCCTGTACAATGCATGTAAAGTTTGTCACCTTAATGGAAGATTACACTTGTCACAGAGGTTACCCGGACTGCTGGTTGGTTTTATTGTTGGTATGGTATGTTGAAAAAGTGTCATTTTGAACAGAAATGGAACCTGTGACTGGGAAAAACAGTGCTTTTGCAACTGAACAAGTACCTCATGATACAGTCGGCTGTTAGACAAAAGATTTTTAATGAGTCCATAAGTATGTGATGACTTGCTTGGTATCACGGGAGATGCCTTAAGGTCCCTTTTTCCAGAGCATGACTCCGATTGTACATATTGATATTGCTTTTCAGTTTGGAAAACTCTTCTTTTCTTCGGGAAGGGGGTGTTGAAGCGGCTTTTTACATTAGAATGTAGATCAATTTGCAGATATCCAGACTCGAAACAAGAAATTCCCCATTAATTCTAAGCCTGTTTACCCTTTTAAACACCTAAAATTGACAAGAAACACTTTATTTCTTAACAGAACAGAACAGCTCTTTATATTTTGAATATGCGTGAGATGTTATATCACTAGTGATTGATTGGTTGAATGGTGTTTTACGCCGCTTTCAACATTAAGTCATATCACGATGACAGCTCACATATTCATGTTTGTCCTGGGTTTCACCAGTAATAGGATAGGGCTTTGAAGTTTCTGGCCCAGTGACACTGTCATGAGAAACCCAGTGGATCCATTGAGGCTCGAACCCGTGGCCTCCAGGCCACGAGCCCTACATTTTACCACTGAGCCACGCAGAACTCCACTATATCACTAGTGGAATAGAACTCACGTTGTCCAACCGTTGTTACTTATTTCTGCGCTTCTGGATATGGTATAAAGTGTTTGTCCAGCTCGGCGTCGAACTTGTACCTATACGTAACAAAACCTCACTGTACAACGGCGGTAGGTTTGTCAATCACAGTCACTTCTGTTGTGAAAACAATCGCTCTCTTTTACTATTTCAGCGTCAAATATAAACTCGACCCCTTTCGATACCTAAAAATATAACCCATTGAACCTCAGAAACATTTTTTTTCTTATCTCAGAGGCTTGCCTTAACAAACAGGCGGTTCAGATCAAAGATCAGACTGCAGTATCTGTATAGTATCTGTGCAATCTGATCTTGATCCGTGACGTCCGCAGAAGCCGCAACTTCGCCAGGGCGCTGAAGGGTTTGACAGTCTTATAAAACGATTGATACCGAATTTCGTCATGCAGCAGTCATAAAGAAATCAGCCAATGAAATAAGTCGCAAGGTTAGTTAGATACGATAGATTTCTTCGTCGCAGGAAAACCTCTGACGCAAATACACGGGAAATGAAGATTAATATATATCAGTTTTATCACGGCGGCGCCAGTGCATTTATCCATGCTTTTCTGCAGTTTCTGCGCACAATATTCTTTTCACTGGCTACTTTTCCACACAGACATCGTCCAAATAATGTTCAGTGGTGAGAGAGGAAAGAATACTGTTGCGATGACTATCATCAATTCTTGGAAAGAATTTGCCTGGGCTGGGAAGCAAGCCATTGACCTCTGAGTTTGGAGTACGGTACCGGCTGAGCTACCGGCCTTGGCATTCCATTGTAAATGGCTAGCTTGGTCAGAAGGACTCAAATATGAAGTAGAATGCAAGGTAAACCTAAGATCAGACTGCATGTTACGTACAGTGTGATTTAAATTCGAGTCAACCTTTCCCAAATCCGACTTTACTGTCGTCAAAGAGGTTAGATGGGCCTTCCGTGTAAGATTAAAATCACCATGTTAAGTGTCGTCTTTTAACCCTTTAAAACACGATTTTCACATTTTAATTACCATTAGGAAGAAAGCTTTTGGAAACATTGTGGGAAAAGGAGAAAATGCTGGTAACCAGCATTTTCTTCTTTTCCCGAACATTTTTCTGCCCTTTCTAAGAAATCTCATTATTTTAGCCACATTGATTTTTCGTGTGCAAAACTGCTTTCAGTTTGGACAAGCCCGAAATTTTGTCGACTGGTAAAGAGTTAAAATATGTTTCGGATTTCCGCATAGAATCGGCGAGTGTTACAGAATCCCCTTAACCCTTACCCTGCCAAATAAGTTAACTAAAACTTTCAAGCCGATAGTAAAAACCCGAATAATGTTATTTCAGACTTATTTTCGAAGAAAAATATCTCCCTATCGGACGGTGTAGGTTCAAGATCAGACTGCACATTCCGTGCAGTCTGATCTTGATCTACATTGTCCGCAAAAAGTCAGTGAGTCGCGCTTAAGGGTTAACATATCAAGCCATTTTCTGTACAAATATTGGTTTGTATCCAGTTGCATTTTTGCAGTATTGTATAGTTCTATGGGAAAATGGAGTAACTGCTTGCAATCAATAATTTCTCCTTTTCCCACAACGTTTGTTCTTTGTGCCTACTAGTATCAACAATGTTTTTCCATTCTGTTTTCCATACTGTCTCCTTCATATATTTATCTTATGTGTATTTCTATTGATTTTGATAGGTCTAAGCTTTTTTGGACAAAACGTGCAGTCTGATTTTGGATCTACACTGTCCGCTATGATGAGACATTCTGTCCAGCAACCAACCTGGAAACGGTTTTATTTATTTATTTTTTCTGGCATAAATTTCTATTGTCTTTTGATATGGCATACGATCGGCCATTTGCCAGTTACTGGATGACCAGCCAAATATCATTTTATCTACCGTAGAGCAGTAAAAGATACCTTTTGCACTGCCTGATTTTGATATACTATCAAAACGGCCTAAAAGTTGCCCTTAGTCCAGCTTAGGAGACTAAGGCCTGAGCAAGCAACTTATGTGAACTCTTTCCCAAACGGTAAAATGTTGAACACTACCACATTGAAAGCATTTGCAGACGACAAATTAAGTGTTGGTGAAATAGTGAAATTCGTCTGTTAATGGGAAGAAAACATTGTGAGAAAAGCAGAAAATGCTCTTAAAGGATTATGCAAACATGTATTGAATTCCCAGAGAAAGCAAACATGATAAAAGATACCTGTACTTGAGAATGGTCTTTCTTAAAAGGGCATAAAACTTGACTTTTGTTTCGAGGGGTGGGCGATAAAAAAAAATGATATTTTTTAGGAAAAATCATAAGGTTGCGACTGTTTACTCTTAGTTGGGGGAACATACTGCAAAAATAATTTGCTATTTGACATTCGAAACCATGGCCCGCTGTCTGAGCATGTCATATTCTTCGAAGATGTGACCCGTCTGCTACGACGCATCATTTGATAAAATCAAAGTACTGAAAGTACTGACAGACTAGAGAATTTGATGGATTGACTGACTGTATGGTGTTTAACCCTATTTTCAACATTATTTTAGTTATATAGCGGCGGCCAGTGCACATATCCATGCTTTCCTGGAGTATCTTTTACCAGTACTCAGCACAATATTCTTTCCAAGCCACTGGCTGCTCTCCCACAGAACCACCGTCGAAACTTGAGAGAGGAATGACTCCTGTCGCAATGACTATCATCAATCCTCGGAAAGAGATTGGCCGAGCCGGGGATCAAACCAGCGACCTCCTATTCTCATGTCCTGTATGCTACCGACTGAGTTACCGGGGCTATGCATGCTATTGGTTGACTATCATCCAGTTTAACCCTTAACCTGCTAGAAAAATTAAGTGAAACTTTCAAGCCAATGGTAAACACCTGAATATTGCGATTTCGAAGTTATATTTTGGAGAAAATATATCCTCTTATCGGACAGTGTAGATCCAAGAAAAGACTGCTGTTCTGTGCAGTCTGATCTTGATACACACTGTCCACAAAAGGTCACTTAGTCGTGGTGGTGCTGGTAAAAGAAACTCCAGGAAAGCATGGATAGGTGCACTGGCCTTCATAATATCACCTAAATAATGTTGAAAACGGCGTTAAACACCACAAAATCAATAAGTCAATATCCAATAGTGCAAGATGTAGTGAACTATGTAACTCTTTACGAAACGAAATTCAAAGCTGTTACAGACCACCAATTTAAGATGGATGAATTGATGAAACCTGATTCCAAAAAGGCAGAAAACAATGTGGGAAAACGAGAAAATGCTGGTTACCAGGGATTCTTCCCCAGTGTCATTAAAACTCCGGATTGTGTGGTAAAGGGTTAATATTCTAAGCGTAAAATAACAGTTTAACATAACAGTTTAACTGTGCGCAATGATCCAAATAATGAATGACTGAAGGAATGATAAGGGTTCCCTGTCCAGTGAGAGTTAATACAGCTACAAGTTACCTAGGTGTATCTATTTTTAGATTCATTCATAATGTTACAGCGGTGTAAGAATAACTGATAATAGCCTGCTTGCCTAGGTCACTTAATTTACATATAAGCAAAGATCTTGTACCTTATAAATGACATCTTGTTCAGTCTATTACTTTGTAAGAAGACATGTTCAAATTGGGTGGTAGAGATTTCGTGGTTTTTGTCAAAATTGTCATATATAACAGAATTAAGATTTCTAATAGAAAGAGGTATTTTACTGTGAGGCAGTATTTGGCAACTGTGCGGTTTTTTGTTTACTTTGACTCTGGGTCAATCATGATGCCTATAGACTAGCTTCGCTAGTCTAAAAATGGACATATATTAATACGCGGTGCGTAAATTGCCGCTTAAAAAGTGGAAGCGAAAATGGCAATAATTGATACGTCTGTGGATAAATCAAGACAGTTTTTTTTTTTCTACAATTTCTTAAAAGACAAAATGATTTCAAACGGGGAATTTTTTTTTTTTTATAGAATATCAACTGTTTACTGCAAATCTCTGTATACAGTTTCTAAATATAGGCATGGGGAAAACCGGGATTTGTGCAACAGACTGACAACAAAAATAACGTCCTCGCCTTGCTGGGCTTATAAATACCGGGGTTATTTGCCAAGCTTATAAGGGCTGTGCTTATAAATGGCTGGTGCATAGGTTATATGCTAGCTAACCAGGCTAGATGAATCGTACAAGGCAGGTTCTAGAGAGTAAACGTATATTTTATTTTGAAATTCGTAGCATTGATTCCCGCCTTGAGAAATAGTCCGGTTCAGTACCCAGAATGCCCATATCAGATGGGTTATGTATTTGAAAAATGCCACCTAGCGAAAGATAATGAACCACGGCCTTCAAACCAATAACCCAACGACTCTTCCAACTGAGCTATCCAGGAAACTGGTATACTCCTGTGTTCCAAAGGTAGTTATGTGAATTCGCTCTACCGCAATCCTGGTTATCCCATTACAAACGCAATAACAATTTTTAGCAAAGGTTGGGTAATTCGTCGTGTTGTCTAAATGTATGTCTATCTATGTTTTAGTTTTAAAGTCATTCTTGCACTCAAAAAAAAAAAAAAAAAAAACACCAGTCTTTGCAAAGATTTTTCCAACAACCAAACTTGAGAAACGAAATCTGGTTGGATGTCACTTTAACCATTAACAACACAGTCCTGAATTTCAACGACCCTGAGAAAGGAAGACATTTGAAAGCATTGCGAGAAAGGAAGAAAATGCGGTAATCAGCATTCCTCCACAATGTTTTCTGCTCTTTCAAAAAAAAAAAAAACACTATCATTTGAGCTACATTTAAATTATAGTCTACAAATGGTATCAATTTGGACTGATCAAAATTTTTGCCATGTGGTGAATAGTTAAGTACGCACGTTTTAAACGTACCCCAGGCGCGTGCATAACATAGTTTAAACTTAGACGTATGAACCATGCTCTGGGAAAAAGGGGGGGGGGGTAATGCATCTCCGTTATGCATGATACCAAGTACGTCATCACATCAGTATGCATCCATAAAATTCATTTTGTATAACAACCGACTGTATCATAAGGTACAGTTTTTTTTGACATGCAGAAAATTGACCAATATCAAAGAGTTTCGACTCAGGTCAGCCTGTGCTGACTGCGCAGGCTGACCTGAGTTGATACTTTTGCAAATGTATTAAACCCCCTTTTCACAGAGCATGGCTCATATCTAATTTGGCATGATACAGGCAACTTCCCACCGCTATATCGCGACAACCCATGAAAATCAAAATTATACGTCAAAAGAGATTGCATTTTTTACAAATTCATTCCCTACACATCAGGTACAATATTGGTTAACGGAATGAAGCAGTAATTTGATTAATTTCTTATCGTTTCACTCATAAAACATAATGTGTAGTGGTGGGGTTTGCCGCTACTATGTCTATAATTTTACATTTATAAAAATCTGCCGGTTTCAAATATTTCCGGTATTATAAGTGATGTGTTTGCATGTACACACTCTCAATTCATCATTTCCCGAAGTCAACCCTATACCGGCAATCCCGTGTTTCAACAACCGTGGGGCAAGAGCTTTTGAAAACACTAAGGAAAAGAAGAAAATGCGGGTTACCAACATTTTCTCGTTTTCCCACAATGTTTCTTACCTTGTCTAAGAGCTTGAGTTCATTTGTAGCGCTTTTCGATTTGTCGTATGCAGATGTTTTCAATTGTAAAGAGTCTAGAATTTGTCGTTTGGTAGAGGATTAAAGTCCATCTGCTATACGTATGACTCTCTAGACGGGCGTCATCTAAGGGTTGATACGTCATCGACTTCATTTAAGCGTCCATCTTCCTTAATGCATAAAGAGTTTAAACATAATTGAGTCAAGCTCTGTGAAAAGGAGGCTTAGTGCATCTGCAAAAATGTATCGACCCAGGTCAGCCTGCGTACACTGCGTAGGTTTACCTGGGCCGAAACTTTTTGCTCGTGGAAAATTTTTTGCGTGTCAAAGGACCTGTGTACCTCATGATTCTGTCGGTGTTAGACAAAATGGATTTTTATTGATCCATAATTATGCGATGACTTGCTTGGTATCATGGATTACGGAGATGCATTAAGCTCTCTTTTCCCAGGGCATGGGTCATATTTATTTTACATTGATTAATGAAAAAGTTTCTTGCAACCTATACCAATCTCTCTCGGTTCTGTTTCCTTGAAACTACACAAGTACTCACTCCGAATGTGTGGGCCGATGAACACTCCCAAAAGTGACACCCACTCCCGGGAATCAAACTCGGGATCTTTTGGTTACAAGGCCGATGCTAGATACATCACAACCACGGATACTCTAATGCTTAGAGTGCTGAACGAATGATTGAATGGAGGTTTTACACCGCCTTCAACATTATTTCAGATATATCACTGTGATAGCTTGTGATTCTATCCGTGTCTTCTTTGTTTTATCAACACTAGGCAGGCGCCCGGATGTACCGAGTCCAGGGACATTCCATCCACAAAAATGGGAACAATCAAGCTGATTAAACCGAGGGCCTCTAGAGTTCTAGTCGCGTCCATCAGCTCATTCGATAAGATACCGGGCTTGAAGATGTGGGTCGCTGGTTCTACTAACCAGCTCGGCCAACTTCTTTCCGAGGATTGATGATAGTTATAGTAACAAGATTCATTCCTCTCTCACCGCAAAACAGAGGCTCGAGGACGTTTATTTGAGAGAGCAGCAAGCGGATCAGAAAGAGTACTGACAATAGTACTGGTAAAAGAAACTCCAGGAAAGCATGTGTATAGGTGCACTGGCCCCCGCGATATAACTGACGTGAAGTTGAGAACGGAGTTAAAATACCATGTAAACAAATAGGCCTAGACTACTGATCCAACACCATAACCTCGGCGCCAAGCAAAACCTAAAATAAAAGGATGATTTTCAATCAGCTGGAAAAACCGGTTGATCGCAACTTTAAGGTTATTTCGCCAAAAATGTTGCAAAACATAGTGGACATTGCAGATTCGAGCTCAGACGGCATGTTTTGTGCGTTCGGCGTTGTCTTTATTGTTTCAAATGTTATGGGGCCCTGTGTGGCCTAGTGGTAATGTGTAGGATGTGTAACCTAGAGGGCCCCGGCTCAATCATCACTTTGGGCACTTAGTTTTATGTCGGAGTGTCCCTAGACAAGATACTTCAAAGTCCTAGCCTACTACTGGTGCAACCCAGGACATACATGAATTTGTGAATTGTTACCGTGGTAGTACTGAAATAACGTTGAAAGTGGTGTAAAACACGATTCAGTCAATCAATGGTGCTGGTGAAACCCAGGACAAACATCAATATTTGAACTGTCGTCGCGATATGACTGAAGTAATGTTGAAAGCGAAGTCAAACACCATTCAATCCATCCATCCATCCATCCACCCATCCATCAAGCAATCAGTCAGTTAATCAATATTCTTCCCAAGCCATAACCATCGTGTCGAAATGTAATGTTCGGGGCTGACAGAGGAATGAATCCTATCGCGATGACTACAATCATCAATCCTTGGAAAGGAATTCGCCGAGCTTCTGATTCGAACCAGCGACCTCCTATTCACAAGTCCTGTTCGCTACAGAGTGCGCTATCGGGGATCGGCGTGACAGATGGAGATACTTGCAACTATGACAAATTCGTTCTTTTGGCACCATGTATGCTTGCTTCTTTCTCAACATAGGTTTGAGCTATGCTCTGGCAAATGGGAGTTTAATGCACTTTCGTGATGCATCACACCAACCAAATCATCACATTATTATGGATCCATGAAATGCATTCTGTCTAACAACCGACTGCATCATGAGGTAGACTGGTCTTTGGACACCAAGAACATTTATAAATAGCAAAACGTTTCGATTCATGTCAGCTTGTGCGGACTGCGCAGGCTGACATAGGTCGATACTTTTCGCAGATTCATTAATCCTCCCTTTTCACAAAGCTTGGCTCATTTTATTTAGATCTGTTTATTAGCTCCACTGGCCGAAGGCCAGCGGGCTTATGTCATGGCCTGGTGTCCGTCGTGCGTCCGTGCGTCCATCCGTGCGTCCGTCCGTCCGTCCGTCCGTGCGTTACCTTTTATTTCAAACATCTTCTTCTCTGAAACTACCCATCCAATTTTCATGAAACTTCACAGAAATGATCCTGCCCTGGTCCTCTTTAGAATTTTTTGAAAGAATTTGATTCCTTCAAAAACTCTGGTAGCCATGGCAAGAAAACTGAAAAAAATACTGGAAATCTTTAAAAATCTTCTTGTCTGAAACCATAAGGCATAGGGCTACCAAATTTGGCATGTAGCTTTATGTAGTAGACTTCTATCATGTGTCTTCAAAATATAGCCCAGGGGTCAAAATTGGCTCTGCCCCAGGGGTCACAAGTTTTACATAGGCTTATATAGAGAAAACTTTAAAAATCTTCCTGTACCAAGCCATAAGGTCTAGAGGTACGAAATTTTGCATGTAGCTATATCTAGTGGGCCTCTACTAAGCTGGCCAAAATTTTAACTTGGGGTCAAAATTAGCCCCGCCACAGGGGTCACAAGTTTTACATGGGCTTACATAGTGACAACTTAAGAAATCTTCCCGTACCTAGCCATAAGGCCTAGAGCTACCAAATTTTGCATTTAGCTTGATCTAGTAGGGGTCTACCAAAATTGCCCAAATTACAGTCCTGGGGTCAGTTTGGCCTCATGCTGGGAGGTGGGGGGGGGGGAGTTTCACAAGATTTACATGGGCTTATATAGGGAAAACTTCTAAATCTTGGTGTACATAGCCATAAGGCTTAGGGCTACCAAATTTTGCGTAATTATAGCATTATCTAGTGGACAACTACAAAGAGGGCCCAAGTTACAGCCCTAGGATCAAGTTTGGCCCTGCGTCAGGGGTCACAAGTTTTACATGGGTTTATGGAGTGAAAACTTCAGAAACCGTCTTGTTACTAGCCATAAGGCCAAGAACTCCAAAATTTGGGATGTTATTCTTCTAATACACATATTCCCCATTTAGTCCGACTGTAGCCCTGGGATCAAAGTTTTATAAGGGCTTAGATAGGGAAGACTTCTCGACAATCTTCTTGTTTCTAACCATAAAGCATAGGACTGACAAATTTGGCATGTTTTGAGCCTTGGGATCAAAATTTGTCCCACTCCAGGGTTCACAAATTTTAAATAGGCTTAAATAGTGAAAATTTAAGATATCTTTTTTTATCCTTACTGTAAGGCCTAGGGCTATAAAAATTTGGCATGCCGATTCATGTTGTAGACTTCTATCAAGATTGTTCCATCTTTTTCACTGAAAACACTCTTCCCATTTTGACCAAACTTTACAGATATCATCTTGCCATGATGTTCTTCAGAATGTCTTCAAAGAATTAAGTTCTGTTACAAGCTATGGTTGCTATGGCTACAAAACTGAAAAGTATTGAAAAACCTTTAAAAATCTTTTCCAAAAGCTTGTATTTACTAACGTCATTGTAGCTCATGAAAAAGATACTGCTTTTTAGCTCCACAGGCCTAAGGCCATCAAGCTTATCGTCTCTGAAACTGCTTCACCCAATAAGTCACAAGCATTACATAGGCTAATATAGTGAGAACTTAAAAGGTCTTCTTGTTCTTTACCTTGAGTTACAGCTGTAATATTGTATGAGTGTAATCTAAATAACCTCTTCCAAAGTTATTCAAGTTATGTTAAAATTAGTTATATCTCATGGGTCATAAACATGTACTCATAGCGTGAAAATTAAAAAAAATCTTTTTGCTTCTAACCGCAAACGCAAGGGCTACCAAATCTGGATCATTTTTGATTTTTTTTTTTTTTTTTTTTTTTGAAATTAGCCTTGCATCAGGGGTCTTATGTTTTACAGAGGCTTCATATGGACGAAACTTGAAAATCATCTTATTTATAACCATACAGCATAGACTTGTATTATTTTGGCATGTGGACCTCTACCAGGGTTCAAGTAATTATAGCTCTGGGATCAAAAATGACTTTGCCTTGCGGGTCTCAACTTTCACATGACCTTTTACAGAGAAAACTTTGTAAGTCTTCATTTTGAAACCATGTGGCTCAGAATTGAAATGTTTAGTATTTAGCAGTTTAGTATTTATGGTTTATATTTATAAGCCAGTGGAGCGATACAGGGCCATCATGGCCCTCTATTTTTTTTATCATTTGTTTCTTTAAAAGTAGCCTCTATATTAGATAGGCAGAAAAACTGTATAAGAAGAAAAAAACAATTAACCCTGTCACCATGTGGACATATGACAATACGTTAACACCAGATGGCTTTTGAAAACGATGTAGCAAATACAGCAAATGCTCGTAACGAGTAAGTCCTGTATTTGTCACAATGATTTTCTCTGCAACTTTCTGCAATATTGTTATTATTTATCACCATTTATTTGTCGTCAATTTTCTTTAAAATGTAGAATAATACAGAATAGATCAGGATAATGTCTACATATACTATTCAAAATTTGCTAAGGATCAAGACTAATGTTAAACATAGCCTACATAAAGACTTTCGATAAAACTTGCAATATCATTTGAGGGGGCTTAATGCATCTGCCAAAAATATCGACCGAGGTCAGCCTGCGCAGACTGACCTGGGCCGAAACTTTCCGTTGTTGGTCAGTTTTCCTCATGATACAGTTGGTTGTTAGACATTATGCATTTTATGGATCCATAATCATGTGATGACCTGCTTGGTGTCATGCATTACAGAGATGCATTAAGGCCCTTTTTCCCAGAGCATGGCTCATGTTCCTTTTTCCTTCTGTTCTGTGAAACAATTTTTGTTTAGTGATTTCTTGACTGATTGCAGACAAAAGTGTTTACTTCCTTTTTATCGTTTTTCGGGTGACCATAGAATAGAGAAACTTTGGTAAAACGCGTTATTTTCGAAATTCGTGAAGAAAGACAGCTACCGATACAAAGCTGTTAAATCAATATCAAGTAAAAGAATGTCACGGGATGAAATTATAAACTGGTCCCGTTCTAGATATACATAATTATTACAACAGACACAGGCTATATTGTGGCGTTGCTTTTCATTGGGCTACATTTATATCACAGAATAGCTAATCAGAGCAGCATGCACATTTCCAGTTTGGCTGTAGAAGTAAGATTGCGATTTTTGCACAATTTGAAATTGGTAATCGAAACTAAAAAGAATATTAGCATACATAAACATAAAAGGTGATACCAAAAATACAATTCACTTATTCGTGAGGTCAAAAATATCGGAAAATCTACTGCTCTGGAAGTGAGAGTAACCTCCCCTGAATCTCTATTAGTCCAGCGTCATGGCTGTTCTAAAAATAGACGGGCAGGATTCCGCCCGTTTTCAGTAGCCTGTACTGATCCCTATAGGTGTCGCACCACTACGAGACTGCTTCCGGGTCGTAGTAGTCAAAAGTAGTCTCATATGAAATTTTGCAGTAGCACTTCTGCTACACTGTTTCATGGAGCCGAGATTTGCTTCCAATTTGGGTATTGGGGGACCACTTAGATGCATTTGTAATGTATTTTGACAGGACTATTTTGTATTGCTGGAGGAACAAAAAGTTGGGGTCATGGCCGTGAACAGGTGTTCCTCAGACGGCAAATTTTAGGGTGCCTGTACTGGTTGGAATTTAGCGAAAAACGCAATCGGTTGATATATTGTTTGTTTTTTGCATTTTTTTTTTTGTTTTTTGTTTTGTTTTGTAGGCCTGTGGTCATACTTTGGAGAACAGCAGGCCGAGAAGCCAGAATTTTGCCATTAAGCGATCTGTGGAACTCTAAACATTGTCGATTTCGCTCTATTTTCAATGTGGCCAAAAACCAGTGGTGTGACACCTATACACTTGCTGCATCAGGGGAGATAACCAATGACATTATTGGAATAGGTATTACTGCCCATTAGAATAAACCAATCCATTATCTCCCGCTAGATGGCATTCTACAAAAACACATCTAATTTGGGCATCCTGGGTACAGAAGCGGAGTAATTTTTCAAAACAACAACCGTGACTTTGAATTTCAAATAAAATAAACATTTACTCAATAAAACGCTACCTGGTTCCATTCATTCAGCTATGATCGGCTAACATGTAACCTATGCACCGACCATTTATTAAAACAGCCCCTACATGCTTTGGTAATAGGATAATAGCTTCAATATAAGCCCTACTATTCCCCGGTATACGGGGGATGGGTGATGCGTCATATAAGACAGGTCGAATCTTCGAAGAATATGACATGCGCAGACAACGTAAACCAATCACCTAGTACACCGGCCTTAAATCTCACCAGGGTATCCAGTACGTTACCTCGATACTGCTGGGTAGTCAGTATGCTAAGAATGACAGTCAGGTCAAGAACAACGAGGTCTGTATATGAGCCATGCTCCGGGAAAAAGGGGTTTAATGCATCTCCTTGATGCATGATACTAAGGATTGACATCACATAATTATGGATCCATAAATCCATTGAGTCTAAAAACCGGCTTAATCATGAGGTAGACTGGTATTTTGACAATCAGAAAGTTTACAAGCAGCAAAAAATTTCGACTCAAGGGAGCCCGCGCGGACTACACAGGTTGAATATTGGTCGATACTTTTTGCAGATGCATTATGTCCACTTTTCACAGAGCATAGTTCATGAACATTCTGTTTCGCTCCGTGCTAGATCATGATCGGGCCGTCTTCATAGCGGCCATGTTAAGCAATGAAAACTGAATACTCTTATTATATCCGTATCTTACAGGTATGGTACATGTATGCAGATCACCGAAACAAAATGAAATTCGCGTGATGCATCATCTATATGATCTGCAGAAAATCGATGCCGGTCATTAAAGCATATGGGTCGTGATCTGTGAAAAAGGGCTTAATACATCTGCAAAAGGTCAGCCAGGTCAGCCTGCGCAGTCTATCTCATGATTCAGTTGGTTGTTGTACAAAACGGATTTTTGTGGATCTCTAATTATGTAATGACTTGCTTGGTATAATGAATCACGGAGATGCATTTAACCCCCTCGTGCCAGAGCGGCGCCGATATGTTTGCACCGGAGAACCATCTCAATAAATCACTGAACTATATCTATATATCTATATATCAAAAATATATATCATAACTTTATCTCATGCAAACTTTGAATTGCTTTGTGAAAACATTGGTACTTAGCAAACTTAAGGCAGTATAAAACTAAATACGCGAGGTATAAACAAGGCAACTGTTGTTGCGCACTAGTAAGTTGACGGTGTATAACGATCGAGCTTTTTCACATAACTTTTGAAAGTGATCGTGACTGATCTACACACTGAAGGTAAATTTGTTATTTAAATAAATAATTCATTCGCTTCAAAATGTATATATACTAGTAGCATGCCTGTAATTCCTTGTTGGAAAGGCCTTGTACCTTTATAGGATTTTTTTTTTTTTTTTAAGAATGATAACTATAATCATGAGTGTACAATGACAAACTGTTAATAAGATCACTATTACTGTATTACATTCAGCTTTAGTCTGGGCGGCTCTTGTATGTATTTCTAGCGTTATTCATTTTAATTAATTAATTATTTTGTAATACATACATTCCACATGACGAAAGCAATAATCTAAGACTCACTCTGGATAAAAAGTTACGTTTTTATTTTTCACAGAGAGATGTACATGTATTCAAATTCATTAAAGTTTAATTTCTGTTGATTGTCCACTTTGTGAGGCTGTTGAAAACCTGTATTGAATAACAAACTGTAGAGAAGTACGAATTGTTGTATTTTGTGCATGTAAAGGAGGGCGGGCGGACTTAGTAAGTATAAACAGAAATCTTAATAAACTTTTTGACAGGCAGTCCCCTATTTTATCGACCCTAAAATAAAGGCTTTTGTAAACATAGTACGAACTGGAGAAAATTGCGCTAACCAGCATTTTTCTCCTTTTCCCTGAAAAAGACTTAGAACTGCATTTTCATAAATAAACACCGTCATTTGAGCTACACTAATTTTTGTCGTCTGCGGATGTTTTTTAACCCCAAGGCTGCTATTTGCGACTCACGGACCTTTTGCGCACGGTGTAGATCAAGATCAGACTGCACAGAACTGCCCGATAAGGAGACATTTTTGCCCCCAAAATAACCTTGAAATAGCAACGTATGCGTTTTTACTATGGCCTTGAAAGTTTCATCTAACTTATTTAGCAGATTAAGGGTAAAAATTGGCCACTCTACAGCTACATGTATGTCATCTGATGAAAGGTTAAAACGTTCTGTGTGTTTACACAAAATCTACCTTCTAGTTTTGCTCCAGAAAGAAAAGAGGGAAAGTTATGGCACTGGGTACTTTCGGTACTTTTATCTAAATTGAAACAAGCTTGCCGCAGATGGCTTTGTAAAAACGTTGTTCATGAAAAGTAGGAGCCGTGCTCTGGCGAATGGGTTTGATTCCGAGATGCATGATACCAAGTAAGTCATCACATAATGATAGATCCATAAAATCCATTTTTTTTCCTATCAAGCGACTGAATCATGAGGTAGACTAGTCCTTGGATGCACAAAATTGACCAATAGCGAAAATTTCGGCCCAGGTCAGCCTGCGATACTTTTCGCAGATGCATTAAGCCCCCTTTTCACTAAGCATATCTCAATTATATTGAATGGAGGTTTGATACAGTATTACGACTTTTTTTTTTTTTTTTTTTGCAAAATGAGTAATTTCTCGTTACTACTCATTATTATAATCATTTTGGTACAATGTCGGGTTCCTGCATGGCTCAGTGGTTAAGTTCAGGACTTGTTACCTGGAGGCCCCGGGTTCGAGCCGCACTGGAAGCATAGGGTTTTTCGTGGGAGTGTCCTTGGGCTAGACACCACAGAGCCCTAGCTTTGTACTGGTGAAACCCAGGACACACATGAATATGTGAAATATCGCCGTGATAAAACTGAAATAATGTAGAAATCGGCGTAAACACCAATCACTCAATTAATTGGTACAATTTTGCCAAATCTGGTCTACTTTTTTAAATAAAAGAAATCGTCTGCATCTGTTGCCACGATCAATGGTGTAAGTGGCGATGAGACCTTGCATCAGAGCACGTGAACACTGTTATGTCTCCACAGAAAATTATTGCATTATTTTAATCTTTTGGCTGCTAAGCGCGACTAAGCGACCTTTTGCTGACATTGTAGATTAAGATCAGGCACACAGAACATGCTGTCTGATCTTAGATCTACACTGTTCGATAAGAAGATATCTTTTCCCCCAAAATATCTTTGAAATAGCAAAATTCGGGTTTTTACTATCGGCTTGAAAGTTTTATTTCACTAATTTAGCAGGACAAGGGTTAACGAGGAACAAGGCATTGGAAATTCGGATTTCAAATAGAGAGAAATTCCAGGATTAGAGCCACGTAGAATTTGCCGTCAGCAAACGCTTTGAATATAGATTAGTCTAAAAGTTTGTCGTATTTGTTTGTTTGTATGGCGTTTAACGCCGTGTTCAACATTATTTAACTTATATCGCGGCGGCCAGAGCACCTGTCCATGCTTACCTGGAGTTTCTCTTACCAGTACCGCGCACAAATATCTTTTCAAGCCACCGGCTGCTTTCCCACATAACCATCTTAAAAAAAATTGTCGTGTGACATACATACAGTTTAACTGCTGTTAGAAGTCTTATATTCACCTATAGTAAACAGCTACTACTCGTTACGCCATATCCTTTCTTACTTTCCAGGAAATAGCTCTTTCTGAAAATTATTTGAGTCGTGCTCTGGCAAAAGGGGCCCTAATGCATCTCCGTGATACACTATACCAAGGAAGTCATCACATAATTATGGATCCATAAAATCCATTTTGTAGGACAACCGGCTATGAGTTACACTAGTCCCCTGACACGTAGAAAATTGACCAATAGCAAAAAGTGTCGACCCACGTCAGTCAGCCTACGAGAACTGCGCAGCCCCTTTTCACAGAGCATGGCTCAAATCTAATGTTCACCTCTAAAAACAGTTTTGCCATTTTCTCTCTTGTTTTCCAGGAAAAAGCTTTTCTGGAAAAAAAAAAAAAACAAAAAAACTTTTGGCTGCTACAGACAGCTTAATGCGCTTTTGCGACGGCGTGAATTACGATCAGACTGCACAGAACGTGTAGCAAGCCATTGTAAATTCTGGCGTGAAATCTGAAATACATGTACCTTAACTCTTTACCACACGAACAAAATGTAGACGCTTCCAAATTGTGAGCATTTGCAGACGACAATATAAATATGGTTTAAATGATAGAAGTTGTCTTTGACAGACCTGCATCTTCTCCTTTTACCCGCAGTGTTTGCAAAACTCTCCTTCTTCAGAGTCGTTAAAACTCGGGATTGTGTGGTAAAGGGCTAAAAGGCAATATGTATCCCATCATGGAAGTGCTATCAGTTAGTTTCTCATTCTCGCATTTAAAAAAATACAAATTGTTAGTTTGCCGTCTATAAGCTTACCAAACTCAGTAATTAAGCATATTTACATAAAGTTTACCACTCATTTTTTCCTTTTCTTATTTTTTTCCCAGGAAGTTTCTGGAATAAGATTCTTGTCGTTGTTCCTTATTGTCCTCCAGATTATTCCTTTTTTAAGCCATGCTCTGTGAAAAAGGGGCTAAATGCATTTGCGAAAAGTATCGTCCCTGCCAGGCTGACCTGGGCAGAAACCTTTTGCTATTGGTCAGTTTTCGTATGTCTAAGGAACAGTTTGTTGTTCAAAAAAGTGGCTATTAAGAATCCATAATCTGTGAAGGATTGCTTGATATCATGCATCACGAAGGTGCATTAAGCCCCCTTAGTAGGGGGGGGGGGGAAACACAGTTTCTGGGCCTTTTGCTCGCTGCCTTAAATCCTCATATCTACCATATCCCAACCACATGTTTCTCAACCATCAAGTGGTTAAAAATCCTGCCTTTTAATATCTCAACCATCAAGTGGTTAAAAAACACGCACGCATTTGAGATCATCGAGTGCATTTTTTTTTTTTTTTTTTTGTCGATTCCCCGGTTTCCCTCATTACTATCCCTCTATCCCCCCTATTTCTCAACCCCCCGCGCCCCCTTCTAAATTAAAAAAATTATAACTCGCGAAGTCATAAATTTAAAAAAACTAAAATTAAAGCTCTTAAAAATATCGAAAAAAATTCGGGTTTTTTTCTATTTTTTATCGATAAAAAAATTTGAAATTTTTAAAATTTTTTTCCAACTAAAAGCGTATAAAAAATGGAAATGTCACGCAAAGAAATAGATTTAACCGAAATGGATTATAGATTAAACGGTTATTCCATAAAAACTGTCTTAGAAGTTATAGATGAAAGAATAAAACTTTTTAATGACTTTTTTTCAACCAACCCCTCCATATCGAAAGGAATTTTTTATAATTTTTTAAAATATTTTAACCTCGAGAAAGAATTTCGTTTTTTCGCTAAAAACCATGAGGGTAGTGAAGAGACATTATATGCTCCTTACGTAAAAACATTTGCGTCCGAATTAAAGGAAAATTTAAATAAGAGTACGAGAATTTTCGAAACCGAAGAGGAAGATAGAACGAACAATATACATCGCAAATGTATAGTAAATATTTTACCTTTAATACGCGATATTGGTTCTCTTTTTCTTTACTTTTATATTAGATTTAATGGTAGTAAGGATGATAGGAGTTTTTTAAGAGATCGTGCCCGAAAACATATTAAATCGGGTAATAATATGAATTATCACAGAAAAGGTTGGAGACAATATAAACGTAAGTAACCTTTTATCTATTAATTTTTTTATAGAAAATTTATAACTCGCGGAGTTATAAATTTCCGTTCTTTAAATCCTATGATGGCCCCAAGCTAAAGTGTTTATATTATCCTCCAATATATGTCTTTTATCATCCGCGAAACTTAACGCCTTTTTGTTTAATTCCTCCGTATAAATTTCATGTTCGTGGCTTCTTATTACGCTCATAATTCTATAATGGTCTTTTCCCGTAAATAAACAATCTTTATAATTCTCTAAATTTAGTTCGTTTTTAGCTACTATGCGTTTTACCCCCTTACATCTTCGGTCTTCGTCCTCACCCTCGTATATTAATTTTCCATTTTCGTCTATTTTCGTATTTAATTTTTTATAAGCGTACAATTTAGCGCCTAAACCAACAAACTCTGTCATAACGCCACCGTTCAATTCGTCTTTAAACATACCTAGCACCTTTTTGTTCTTTTGACTATGTAACTCATGCTCTTTAGGGTAACCGCTCATATCGAACATCGTATTAACGTCACGAGCAATATCTTTATATAAATCCTCAGTTTCTATTTCGAGAATAAGACTATCCGTATCGGTATAACACATCCTTACTTTTTCTCCGTATTCCGCTTAAAAATAATTATAATAAATTTTTTGCATGAGCGTTTTGCTAATATCTAATATACACATACCTAAATAAGCGGGTTTGTTATATTTTATTTCCGTTTTCTTCATGTGAACGGCAACTAAATTTTCATCGAATATCGTAGTATGATGATAGTTCGGTTTAGCGGTAAGTTTTTTTTAACGATAACTAACCGTGTCATTAACCAATTGTATATTTACTCTATTTCTTAAATTTTCCATGGTCTTACCAAAAACCGAATTCATCATTAACTTAAAAAAAATCTTTTTCGAAATCATTTTTCGCGTTTTTTCTTAACTCGATATTTAAATCGATATATTTTTTAATATCCAAACTTTCCTCGAATTTAATTCCGCGATGTATTTTTTGAATCCTTAAACCTAACTCTAAATACGTTTTTAAAACCTCGTGATGTATAACGTAATTTTCTTTATCGTTTAAATTAGGAATTAATTTTTCTACCTTTTCTATTTTTAAACGTTCAGGTGCCAAAGGAAAATCGTTATGTAAATCGTGTAACTCTTCAGGATATTCTAAATCAACCTCTAAAAGACAAGGTATATTTTTCCATCCTTCTAATTCTTCTTTACTCATCCATTTAAAACCTTGAACGGGTAATAATTTACTCATAGCCCAAGGGTAAAGACTGTTCGCGTCTATATATATTAAATATTTCGATTGTTTATTCTCGTCATAATCTTCACCCATATATTTATTATTAGCCTTAGAATACCTTTTACTACACATAGATATACCGCCTCTGATACCTTTTTCAACCATTAAAAGCATTTCGATATCCGATAAAAGTTCGAGCTTTACTCCAGTTTTCTTTAACATTGCGTCATACGCTAACCCGGGTGTAGTAAAATACCAACAAGGGTCTAATTCGTAGTGTTTACGACATACGTCCCTAAAGCTTTCGAATACATCCGCTAAAAGCAAAACGTCTATCTTGTTGTAAAGTTTTAAATAATCCTTTAACGTTTTCACGTTAAAAGTATTCCAAACATTTTTCGCGTGTTCGTAATCTTCGTCGCTAATATGTTCCTTGTTTAAACTCGAATAAAATTTTTCTTTAGACGGTAGTCGAGTTTCTTTTAACCTTTCGAAAGAATCTAAGTAATCGTAAGGAAAAACTCCCTTTCTTCTAACTAGCGGTAAATGTTCCTTCGAAAAATATCTCGATAAAATATTTAACTGGTTTTCGCTTAAATTTCCCGAGAGATTATCTAAGCTCGAAGACATAAACTTAAAGCTATCGAGAAACCTAATTTTATGAAATATTTTTTTTCCTACGCAAATAGTTTGACTAAAGCTAATGTATTTTTCCTCGTTGTTCGGTATACAATCGATGTAACCGTTAGTTGAGCCAAGAAGCTTAATAAAAAGATGAGCGTCATAACCGCTTAAATTATTGAAGTAAACGGGCGTAAAGTTAGGAATTTTCGCTTTAAGATTACAGCTCGAATGAGCGGCTCCTCTATATTTACCGGTAAAATGACAATGATCTCTTACTTTATAATTTTTACGAGTAAATTTCTCGTTACAAATATAGCACCTAGTTTCTCTTTTATGTTTTCTTTCTTCCTCTTCAGTTATTTTAATCGGAACCGGGTCTCCATGATATTTTCTAACAATTTCTCTAACATCGTCGGTTAGCGTTTCTATAAATTTTTTATTAGCATCTTCTCCGGTATAATCTCTTTCTATAGGTTGTCCTATCTCGTTAGAAAATTTTATAATGTAGTAAAAACTACAAGGAACGTGCTTTTGTCTTTTTATAGTATAACTTTCCTTTTCACTCGGTTGACAAGTTTCTAAAAGCATAAGCATCAGTACGCGTTCGAAATCCGCGTATATAGCAACGGGAAACTCGATTTTTCTATCGTGATTTGTAAACTGTAATACGCTACCCTCTTCAGGCATTTTTAAAAAAACGGCTTCGTGATCGGCGCAATATTTTTTATGTTTTTCTAAAAGTTTTTCGCTTCCGAAAGGATTCGCGCATCTTTTACAAAAATACTTTTTATGCCTGTCACTCGATATTTGACTACTCATTAAGCGGCTAAAATGTTTTATAATAACGTAGTGGTTATTCATTCCGTTCTTAAAGTAAAGCAAATCGACGTGTTTATCTTTTTCGTTTTTCGTAATTCTTAACGGATAAAATTTTTTTTCTTCGTTGAAACTAAAAACGTTTACGCTGATTTCCGGATTTTGTTTTTCGAATTTACCCGTATCATGAACTGTAACGGGATACTCTATTTCCTTCATATTTAAGCTATTTTCCTTCGATCGTAAATCTATGTCAATTCTTTCAGGATGATTGTCCTTAGGATTTAACGCTCTTAAAATACACCATAAAAAGCATTTGTTATCCGAGAAATTTTGCATATTGATACACGCTTTTTTATTCGAAATCCAATCAGGTAGCTTCATATATCCAGTAGCTCTTAAAGGTTCATAAATGGCGGTATGTAACTTTAAATGTACCACGCTATGAAAATCCCAACCGCTACCCATTCTTACAAAATTAGTGAATTTTTCTAAAATTCTACTTATCATAATATTATATAATTCATTCGCATCGGTACCCTTTAAATTAATTTCGTTCATGTCAGAAGAAAAATTAGCTTCTACCGGAAATTCAACGTCATCAAATCTATACATAAGACATTGAAGAACCATTTTTACTTTAGTATTCCGCTTACTTCTTAAAATTTCTATTATCGCGTGTCTCGTAAGTTCTAAAAACTCTTTGGGCGAAGAAACCGGTATTCCGCGTATTTTATGTTCTTCCGCCCACATTTTAAGAGCCGAACGACTTTTTTCGACCTTTATTCGTTCCGTTTTACTATATAATTTCTCGATCTTATTTTTAAGCGCGTTAAGTTCGGGTCAAATACTTTTAGGAACTTTTTTAACTCTTTGTAAACTTCTTAATAAATCCTTAACCGTTTGTTGTTGCGTAGGTGGAGTTGGCGGTACACTCGCTATTAGAGGTGGTGCGATTGTTGGTTGTAAAACGGGAGTCCTTATATTTTCGTTATCTCTATCTAATATTGGTGTCCCAGGATTACTTAAAAGATTAATTAATTGGTCTCGCCTAAATCTCAAGTATCCCCTGATACCTCTTAACTTAGCTAAATCTTTCAGACCTTTTACCGTAAGTCTATTAAACTCGGTATTCATAATTTTTTGTACGCGTAAAATAATTAAAAATATTATTCAATTTCATTACGATTTTTTTTAATCGTAATAAAATTTTAATACACTACGCTCATTTTATTTCCGTCGGACTGGAAGTTTATTACTCTATCGCTAATAATAACGGCATACGCGTGCGTGTCTGCGGGTACATTAGCTTCAAAATTTGCCTTAACATGAATATCGGTTACGGAATATTTTAACCTTTCACTTTGTTTACTAACATCGAACAAAAACAACGGATAAAGGTCTTTGTACTCTAAAGGAGTAAAATTAGGATTTGAGGCTAAACCATCCATAAGAAAAAACTTAGATCTAAACTCACCAACATCTCCCTACGCTCTACTAAATTGTTGTTTGGTAAAAGAAAGTTTGTAGTCCGTTCTCGGATATTCAAAAGAATTTAACGTAACGTGTATATCCGTAACTCTAACGTGATCAAATATAGCCGGGTTTCTGTCTTGATTATTTTGTCTACCCGTTTGAAAACCGACGATAATGTAACGCGGAAACTCCGGTGACGTTTTAACGGCGAGTCTCCAAGTAAATGATCTCGTTTGAGTAACTGTTGCGGTATCGCATTGTATCATTCTATAATTAACCGGAAAGGTTCCTTTGTTCTGGATATGTTTATAAAGTTCCATTTTATACTTATCCGTAGGTAACACATGAGGCATATACCACGCTATTCTTTCCAGTACAACTTTACCAGGATCATTTAAAACAGGGGGTCCCGCGTCACGAGCAGCTTTATAAATAGCGTCATTATCGCCGGCTCTTGTCAAGTAAAGAGTTTGTTTCATACCGTATAATACTTTATCGTAATCTTCGCAAAAACCAAAAATATGTTTTAATGGGATTTTGAATTCGAATGTGCCCTTTGGATCAGGCTTCATAATAATGAGATTATTACCTGCTTCTAACGTAGCCGCAGCTGATGTATCCTTAAACCACAATTGGTTTAAGCCCCGCGATTTAGAAAAATCATCATCATATTTTAACAATCCGATTATAGTGGTAGCCCACCCTGGATGCGTTATTCTTTCGATCTCTTTTCCCGAAAGGTCATACCTAATATTACTAAAAAGATACATTAAACCGTTGTTCGCTAAAGCAATAATGTCATTGTCCCCATATCTTGCATCATCATTTTTTACTAATTTACCTTCTATAAGTAAATAGCTTTCGCTAGGATGCATAAAAATATCCTGAGTTTCGATGTTAATCGTAATATCTCCGCTGGGATTGTTAAGATTATTAACGGCACCTACCATCGGTAAATACTCGAAGTATTCGTACTCTTCGATACTATCATCTTTAAAAGGCGTTTCAGTAATGTCTAAAATACTCATTTTTATTAGATTATAATAATTTTTAAATTATTATAATTTTTACGTCGTTTTAATCCCGGCACCGCTATTTAATTTCTTAACTAATTCTTGTATCGCGATTGGATCGTTACCACTTCCATCTATTAAAGCGTTTACGTTTTTCGAAGCTGTCGTCGTTGTAGGTATATTATTGTACTTTTTTAAAATTTTCTTAGATTTCGGCGTTAAAGCCTTTTCGATTAACTTTTTTCCCGCATCTACCGCGGCGCTTTTTCCGGCCTCTAAAGCTTTTTTCGCTCCTTCCTTAGCAACGCTCTTTCCCACATCAACCGCGGAAGACGCGATTTGTTTAGCCGCGCCACTACTTAAAAGTCTCGCAAAAAAGTTAGCTAAGCTGTCAAAAATTCCGGCTCCACCGTATCTATTCCTTCTCGTAAATCCCCGTTTCTTATAGATGTACATATTTTATAATAACGACATTATTTCTTTATAGCTTTTATTATCGAAAATGCCTTGCCTTTTTAGTTCGTCGCACACGCTTACCAACTCGTTTCTTACGCCCGTATTACCAGCCGCTTTACTAGCCATAAGTAAGTCGAGTTTTTCTAGTAACGCGTTAGGATCACCGGGGATAACAACCCCACTTCCATAGATTTCGGTATCATACCAAATGTGGGAAAGAAGATTTTTCCATTTGTAACTTTTACCGCTTTTTGGTAATTTACTTTTCGGATCATTACCGCGACGGAGGGCGTTGGTTTTATCCATTATCTCCTTGTAATTATCTAAGTCCTCTTCATTATATTTACTTTTGTCTGGTCTTCTAGCTACAATAAGTTCCCATAGACCGGGCGTACCTTCATAAATTTTATCTTCAACTAAAATATCATCTTCTAAAATTTCAACTGGCTTGTTGCCGATAAAAAATATACCGTTTTTGTCATATAGCCCGTACGTTGTATCAGCATCATCCTTATTGGTAAACCTTCTTAGCTGCTGCTGCGCGAGCGGGCCAATAAATAATGGTTGTTTTTCTTCTTCCATTTCTTCCATAAACCGACGTACATCTTCAAGATCATCTTCTTCCGATTTTTCGTAAGCCTTGATAGAAGGAAAGGCTTTAAACGTAATAGCTTGAGGTAAATCTTCTATGCCTTTTTTAATAGGTTCAAGACCCTCCGTAATCTCCCTCGTGGTAGTTTTTTGCGTTTCTGTATTGGGTTTAAAAAGCTCAGAAAGATCCTCTCGTAATTCTATTTTCCCCGTTTTTTCCGCTAATTCGTTAGCGCGAATATTTTTTTTTTATCGCGAGAAATTCTTTTACAATTTGTTCCCTTTTTACCGGATCTGCGATTTTTAAAAAAGACATTTTTTTATTAGAATTATTTTTTTAACCCGTTTCGTAACTAAAACTGCACGAAAACTTAATTTTAGGCTTTTTAATATTCCAACAGCCCACCGTGATGTTTTTCAACCAACCTCCGAAAGGACTCGCGCTGTTTTTTCCTCTCTCTATCAACGTCGCTTCCGTTTCGCTCGTAATCTTTTTCTTAAATTTAGACCTAATTTCTTCCTTCATCTTCTTATACTTCTCTAATTCCTCAATGATTAGCTGGAACTCTTCGTCCGTGACTTTATTATCCGATAAAGCTTTCAAGACGTGACTCGATATAGTATTTAATTTAGTATCGGCAATGATTTTTATCTTCTCGTGTTTTTCCGCTTTCGTCGTCGAATTTTTAACGGTATATTTTCCGACTAAACTTAAAAACCCGCAAAAACCCGCGAAACCTTCTAACGCTATAACCGCGGGTATCGCGACTACCGTAGTTAACAAACCTATACCGCCTATTCCCCCGGCTGTGGTAATCACAATTAAAACGGTATCTATATTATCTACTATTTTCGCAGCTCTAAAATATTTCTTACTTAAAGCTTCTCTTTTCGCGGCCTCACATTCTAAAAAGTTTTGTAACTCGTTAATTTTATGCAAATGATAACCCTGCCCCTCATCAATTGGAGTAGCTGTGGGTAATTCGGGATATTTATTAATCTCTTTCATTTCCATTTTTAAATAAGCGAAATTTTTTTAATATTGATAATAAACGAAGCATAAAAGTTCGTTTTCTTTTATTTTTACCGTTTCCTTCGAATTATTAGTAATAGCGACTAAAATATTCGCGGCATCTCCGAAGCTAATCTCGTTTTGTAAACTACATTTTTTATATCTTAGATGATAATCTAAAGAGGTTAGAATTACGCCTTTCCTCGACATAAATCCTAAACCTAATCCCCGCATAAATTACTTGCCCCGGAGTTAACGTAATTTCTTCTTGACTAAAGATTTTCCAAGTTACCGGGTTTACTTTTATCGGGGGATGTTTTAAGTTAGGATAGGGTACCCAATGAATCGTTTTTGGTTGAGAAATTTTCGATTTTACGCTAAATTTGTGAACATTCATCTTTTTTTATATTATAATATAAACTTATAATATAGCTCCTGAAATGGGAATATTGGCGAAAGGACTATTAGGACCTAGAATAAGACCTTTTCCATCATAAAATTTTCCTCCTTGTTTTAAATATAAACCATCACCAACGGATCTTAATCCTTTACCTTTATACGGGCTTAAATAAAGGCCTTTTCCATCAGTTTCTACCCGACAAAGACAACCTCCTTTTTTAAGGTAAAGACCCGATCCCATAGCTTTTTGTACTCCCAATGACGCTAAACCCGAAAGAGCGCCAACTCCCAACGCGGGTAAAATGGTTTTAGCTATGGCGGGTAAAGCGCTAGCGGCTAAACCTGCTAACATTCCGAGAAAACCTCCCTTTATTTTAGTGTTATGTTTAAGTTGCTTAGCGGACATTCTAATTGTTACTCCCGTACCTTTTTCGAAAGCTTTCGCTATTTTTTTCGCTTGAGACGAGGTAACAGCTAAAACATCATTACCATTTAAATCTTCACACGCTAAACGAATACTCGTTTGACAACACCCTTTTTTAATAGCGGATTTAAGTTTTTGCTTTTGACCATCTGATATATTAACTTTAACATTTGTGTAAGTAGCCATATTTTTTTATACGTTTTTTATTTTTTTATGCGTTTTATTTTTTTACGCTTCTCTAATATGAAATCTAATCGTTATATTTTCCCCTCTAAGATTTAGTAAATTTCCATTTTGATCCGTAATTTTTACTTCCATATCGTGTATATCTCGTAGCGTTATCGGTAAAAATACTAAATTAAGCGGAGGCTCGATTATCTTATATCCCGGCGCAACATTCGGGAAAAAAGAGTAAATTGTGTTTCGCATTAATCCGTTAACGTAGCTTCCTGAGATAATATTAATGTTAACGAGCATGGAATTTATACTGAGAATATTTACTACGTTTTTGGGCTCGTGAAAACCATTTTCGTATTTCACTTTAGTAAAACCTAATACTTTGGAAATGGATTTTGGATTATTAAAATCTTCTTGATAACCGTTTTCTAGGGTAAGAATAGATTTTAGCGTATTCGTGTTCGCGGAAATGTTAATAGGGTATTTATCATTAACTAAATCGGCGTGACCTTTTTTTCTCATTTCCTGATGAATGGTATCATTAATGTCTATAAGATCGTAACTTCCTACGGGTATTTCTATTTTAAACCAAGAAACGCCGTTGTCCGGAGAATAAATAAACATACTGTTTGATTCGTTAATGTTAGGAAAAGAGTAATACGTTTCGAGGTTTACTAAAGCTATTTCGTATTTTCTTTCATAATCCAGTCGGATCTGGGGATTAAAACTCGTTGTAAACAGCGTTTTGTCATCGCTTACTATAATTTGATAAGATATTTTATGGCGCGTATTTTCGACTATTTGTTTTAAAAGATCTTCCATTTTTAATAGTAAAAAAATTTTTTAAAAATATGTCTTTTGTTAAAAAGATATTTTTTTTTTAAGCGAGATAGATATCATCCTCAAGTAGGATCACTGGGTCGCCGTTACTTTTTCTCTAAAATCTATTAAAAGTTCAATCGCCTCCCATAATCTTAATAAGCTTTCTTCACCCAACTTTTCTAATCCGAATTTATCAATGTAATATTTTTTCGAATTTGCGACAAAATACTCATCCGTAATATCATCTCCCTTATATTTTATCATCGTTTGGATTGCGCATGTAAATTCCTTTAAAATATTATTTTTTAGATGCCATAAATTACGATTCTCTATAATACAATACTTAACTTTCCCATAATTAGATCTAAAACCAATTTTAACATTTTCACTTACGACATTATTTACTTCAAAACCATTTATTTTCTCCATTCTTTCACGATTATTATTTAATTTTTTAATTCTTATTTTCATTTTTTTTTTTTTTTTTTTTTTTTTTATTAACTCGGAATATAAAAGTTATCGAGACCGTCTCTGTATTTTCCTTCCTCTTTTTTACTCGATAAATCAATAACGATAAAACCGTGAGGCTTTTCCCATACTTTTTTACAAAAATTTCTAAACTCTTCTTTAGACATATCTTCGCTTACATGGTCGTTGTAAATATGATTAAGGTTTTTCAGGTCTTGACGAAAAAGACAAATAAAATTCGCGTTTTCTCTAATAGTTTGTCTCGGTAACCTAAAATAGTTTTGCGAAAGGTAAAAACAATCGACATTACTATGTCTTCCTCGAACATAGTAACACTCGCACTTATTTTGTTTTTCTAAAAGTAAGTCATCGAAAACCATTAAATTTTTGTTTTCCGATTTTAACTCTCTCGGGTCGGGTACATCTTCGGTATGTTCGAAGAAACTACATCTTATATCCGATTTATTCGCTAAGGTTTTAGACCACTCTTCTATCAAAGATGAGGGAGAAACGTTTTCACTTTGAACTACATCTCACGCGTTAAATAACTGTAAAATTCTTTCTTTTGGTAATTTTTCTTCGAAGGCTTTTTTAAGTAAGCGATATTCGGGTTGAAAAAGACTTCTCCCAAAAACCATTAAATTATCTTAGTCGAGCCATCCCGGCCTTAACAAAAGGTTTGGTAAAAGCGTAGTTTTATCGCAACCCGATTTACTGACGATTATTCCCCTAATGCTTTTAGGTAAAATAGAATTATTAAGTCTCTTCGATACTACATCGTTTCACGATAAATTCGCGATATCCATTTTAATTAAATTAAAAAAATTTAAACTTATAAAAAAAATGTATTGCGTTAAATGTAAAAAAGTTACTAATACCAGTAACGTTACTAAAAATGGAAGAAATATGGCGCGCGGTAAATGCGTCGTGTGCGGAAAAACTAAATCTAAGTTCGTTAAAAAAAAAAAAGGCAGCTCATTACTAAATAAGTTTATAAATAACTTACCCGTCGAAATGCATCTTCCCGGGCATAACTTTACTGGTCCCGGTACAAAGTTAAATAAAAGACTCAACGAGGATTTAACGCCCAAGGAATCGAGTAAGCCGATAAAGCGGCATACCATCACGATGTTTGTTATCTTAAACATAATGATACGGCTACCAGAAATTCTATTTGCGACGCTAATATGTTAATGGAATTAAAGAGAATCTATAATCCCACACTTAGGGAAAAAATAGAGCAATCCGTCGTTAGTAATCTGATTGGGGCAAAGAAAAGATTCGGAATGAGGGTTGATAAAAAAAAAAAATTCGTCATGACGAGTTTATCGGAAGAATTGCATAAACCCGTAAAAAGAAAATTTAAGAAAAGGAAAGTAAGAGTAAACGGTATTGATAGGATATGGGCCGCGGATTTAGTAGACATGCAAGTATTTTCTAAATTTAATCGCGGTATAAAATATCTTCTCGCTGTCATCGATATCTTTTCCAAGTACGGTTAGTTAATACCGTTAAAAGATAAAACGGGAAAATCTGTCGCCGCGGCATTAAAGAGTATTTTTAAAGAGAGAAAACCGGAAAAAATGTGGGTGGATAAGGGTAAAGAGTTTTATAACAAGGACGTTAAAGACCTGATAGAATTGTATTCTACCGAAAATGAGGAAAAATCTAGCGTCGTTGAGAGATGGATTAGAACGATGAAAGAAAAAATGTGGAAATATTTTTCCGCTAATTCCACTAACGTTTACATTAACACGTTACCCGATCTCGTTAAAGAATATAATAACGCGAAACATTCTTCTATTAAAATGACGCCGGTAAACGCTAGTAAAAAGGTAAACAAAAACGAGGTTTGGAAAACTCTTTATCCAGAACGTTTCGAAATAAAAGACATAGTTCCTAAGTTTTCCTTAGGCGATAAAGTAAGGATATCTAAAAAGAAAAAGACCTTCGAAAACGGATATACCACAAGATGGACTGAAGAAGTTTTTACAATTTCCGAGGTAAAACGTACGTCGCCCGTAACGTATAAAATTAAGGATCTTAACAGAGAAGAAATACGAGGTACCTTCTATGAACCCGAACTACAAAAACTAGTCAGGAGTTGTTTAGGATAGAAAAGGTTATTAAAAAAGGAAAAAATAAATCGTTGGTAAAATGGAAAGGTTATCCCAACGAATTTAATTCGTGGGTTAACAACGAGGACATAAAAAATATTTAGGTTTAAAAAAATGTTAGACATAGCGATTAAAAACGTAATTTTACCTAATAAACCGTTATGTAACTTCGAACTAGAAGATGCCGCGAAAAGACTAGAGATACCTTCTTTTAGGGGTGTATTTGTGCGAAACGATCTACCTAGAAAGTGTAGAAAAAAGGAATGCGGTATATTAAACCTCGATGATGCGAGTGGACCCGGTACACATTGGGTCGCTTGGTATAAAGACGGTAAACTAAAAAATTATTTCGATAGTTACGGTATAAGACCGCCTATCGAAATAGAAAACTACTTGCTAAATCCGATACTTTACAATACGGATCAATTACATCGAGCTGATCAAGTATTTTGCGGTCATTTATGTTTGTTCGTTCTAAAAGAGCTGACCTCGGGAAATGAATTCCAACGAGTTTTAAATAAACTTTTTTAAATATAAAAAAGATGCCGGTTGATAAATTCGGAAGAATGGATGACGTTAAACCGAGCGAGGATGGAGCATCGTTAACTTACATGAATAATAATTTTTTGCGTAAAGACGGAACGACGGACGTTACCGGTTCTATAAATATGAACGGTAATACATTAACGAGGGTTAGTAATCCCGTAAGTCCTCAAGACGTCGCGACTAAAAATTACGTCGATTCCAACGCGGGGTTATTAAACGAAAATGGGGGTTATCACATGGTAGGATATTTAAACATGGGTTTTAATAAAATAAAAAACTTAGATGATCCTATGGAACCGAACGAAGCCGCTAATAAAAAATATGTGGATGAAAGTGGTAGCGCGATAGTTAAAATGCGAGATGGTAGTTTTTCCGCCATCGCGAATATAGATATGCGAGGATACCAGTTGATAAATCTTTTAAATCCCGCACAACCTCAAGATGTAGCGACTAAAGATTATGTGGATTCCGCTAATCGAGCTTTCGTTTATGGTGGAGGAGGTTATATAGCGACTTCGGACGTTTCTATGGGTGGACGAAGAATTTCCAATATTGGAACTCCTTTAGAAGAGAACCAAGCCGAGAATAAATTTTACGTAGATAGTACAGTTTTAGCGGCTACGGGAGGAGAAGCTTTAACGAGAAACCCTGACGGTTCTTTTACCATGAACGGTCAAGTAGATATGAAAGGAGAAAGAATTACGAACTTTGCCAGACCCGTCGATAATGATGATCCTGTAAGGAAATCTTTTTTAACTGAGCGGCTATTAGCTTTATTGGAACATATAATAGGTTTATCAAGGCGAGAAAAAATTAAACCTATAATAAGCATTCACGCTGAAGAACAAGGAAGTTTATTAAACGGAAATTGCGAGTTTTCTTTTGGTAATGGTAGTAGCGGAAGATCGCACGGTTTAGGAGGTTATTGCATGTCAGCTCCGAGCAGAATTATAAGAGGTTCTTTAACGGTTTTAAAAGGAAATAGTTTTTTAAACGAAGAAGTAAAAATTAACGTGGTAATAAACGGTATCGAAAAAACCGACTACTCCTTAATAAAAAAAAAAGAAGAAGGTTGTAGTTGCGTAGTTTTTCCTCAACCTTTAGAAGTAAAGCAATGCGACGTCATAAACTTTTTAACGAGGTCTGAGAATCCCAATGCAAAAAACGCTTATTTAACGATACTAGTAGAACTCGATTTGTAAATATATTAAATAATTTTTCCTATTAAAAAATGGAAAAGGAACTAAAAGATTGGAAGCGACCCAGAAGATTTATTTAATGCTAAAACGGTAGACTTTATGGAACTTGCTAAATACGGGGTTTTGTTCCTCTCCGGAGATTGTCGTAAATTTTATCTAGAAGATGTTAACAGACTATACAGTTCTTTAATAAGAAATTGTAGATTTTCTTTAGCTCATTATTATAAAAAAGAGATCGAAAATATTTTTCCTGAAGAGGTCGAAACTTTACCGAAGATGAATGAAAAGACTGTGAATACTATTAAAACCGTTAAGTTTGAGAAGACCTGGAGCCCCGTAGGCCCGGAGACTGAGGAGTCTTAAAAAAAATTTGTAACTTTTTTTAAAAAAGTTATAAATTTATTCTTCATCATCGGAACCTAGCATTACTTCCGACGAAGGAGTAAAAGAGTTTTCGTAATTTTTAAAAAAAAAACATTCTTTTTAATAATAGCAACGTCAGAAAGTATCGTTCGTACTTCAATTACTGTACCAATAAAAATATCCACTATATCTATATAAGCGACTACTTTGCAATTTATTTTTTTGAGAGAATGAGGATCTTTTACTTTTTCGAGATTTCCTTCTTTATTTTTTTTCGTAAAAAATAGTGTTTATTTCGCACTTTGTAAGTTTACCTTGTTTTAGTTTCAGATAAAAAATACCATCATTAATGATTGTCAACTCTTCAAAATTATTATCTCGCTTCTTCATTTTTACAAACTTTTCTTCCGCTTCTTCTCGTAAAAATTTCGAAATACTATCTAACGATTTTTTTAAACTCGATTTCTTTTGCGCTCGGATTTTCTTTATCATAAAAAGATTTCAAAGGCATAAAGTAATCGGACGATTTACTCTTATACTGTTGAACTCCGAAAGAAAACAGAGAGGGAGAACGTTTCCCCGTCGGGATACTCATATTTAATCTTCATTGTTTGAAAACCGTAATTTTTATTTATTTCACCTTCGCAAAGTCTTAGCTTTTTTATATCGAAATCTTGAAAGTTTATATAATTATTATCCGCCATTTCTTGACAATTTATCGTAAAAAATATTTTTTAAAAATTCAAATTTTAAAAATGAAATTTTAAAAAATAATTAAAAAAAAAAAAAAAAAAAAAAAAATGGACGTAAAAGTTTCTACTCAAACATTTTTAGCTTACACAAACATGGATGACCTTAACTTAGAAAAGCTGTTCGATGAAATAACTCTAACCACGGAGTTAATATATATGTCCTACAAACGAAAAGAAGTAGGGGAAAAAGGCAAGAAAAAAAGTAAACCGAGAAATTTTTCGAATTGTATTTCGTTTTCCTTTTTCTTCGACGAGAAAAAGATCAATCTAAAGCTCTTTAAAAACGGGGTAATACAGCTTAAGGGGTGTAAAAGTTACGAGCATTGCGAAAAAAGCTTAGTCTTTTTATGGGTCGTACTCAAAGAAACTCCGTCATGTTCTTTACTTAATAACCTAAAGACCTACCTGGTTTCGGTAATGAGAAATGTTGTCTTTAATTTAGGGTTTCCCGTTGACAGGGAAAAACTAGAAAAATACTTCATCGAAAATAAAGAACATAGCCTTATGATAAACGGAGGTTTTACAGGAGCTCGGTTTATTAAACCCATAGAATCCATAAATGATATGCAGGTTTACGCACTCGATATAAGTGGGAAAAATAATACTGTAAGTTTAGAAAGGGAAATAACCTACGAAAAGTTTTGCGACTTAATCTCACTAGCGAGAAATAGGATTACTAAACAAACCACGTGCGAGCAAACCGAAAAATATGACGCCATAACCGTATTTAGGTCGGGGCGAATCATGTTTTCCGGAGTCCACGAGAAATACCAAGATCCTTCGATAAAATGGTTTTTAGATATAATATTTAGGATAAAAGATAAGATCGTCATGAAAGAATTCCCAGTTTGTTCGCTCAAGGACTACTTACCACCTTATGAAAAATAAAAAAAAATATTTTAAAAAATATTTTTTTTTTTTTTTAAAAATCATGGAAATAATTACCATTAATACTTTGAAATGTATATACGAAAAAAACTCGTTAGATACCGCTCACGAAATAATTATTAATAAATATTTAGGTTTTATAAAAACCTTATATAACCTAGATTTTACGGGAAAAATAGAATTTCCGGAAAGTATTCCCGATTTTGCGAAACAAAAATTAGTAAAACTTATAATTATGTCTTTAATAACGTACGAAAAAGAAATTCGAGATGGATTGTTATATATACCATTAAAAAATATAGATTGTTTTACATCGTTCATAAATTATTTTATTAGCGAGGGATTTAACTGGGGTAGACTAATTATGTTAGTTATCGTAGTTATTATTAGTGGAACTCAGAAATATTTCGATGATTACGGCCCTTTACAAAAAGCTATAACGATGAACGGAGGATGGAGTAAGTTCGCTAAAAAATGATAAAATTATATAATGAGAGTTCTATCTAAATTTATAACTTAAACTTAAGTTATAAATTTTTTCATGTTTTTTTAACTTATAAATTTTATAATTCTCGTTCTTTTACGGCAATGATGAAATTCGCTAATCCCATCCGGATAACCGATAATAACCGGTCGAGATATCCTAAACGTCCCGATAATGCCACTACGGCTAGTCTTACCAAACGTTCTTCCTCGTTAACCCTAGCCATTTTTAAAATCTCACGAAAACCTTCCCACTCGTACATTCTTAAATCCTTGAAATCGAGAAGGACCTTATCTAGTCTCTCGACAGTCGAGTAGAAATTATCTACCAAAATCGCGTCCTCCTCTATATTACCATCATGGTCTTCTAGGTCTAGGATATCTAAGAAGATATTTACTAACTCATTGAAGACCCGAACGAACTCGTCCCTAAAAACGTTCGCTTTATCTTTTTTTATTTTTAAGAAACGACGAATAAAAAATAGTTTTTTTTTTTTGGTTTGAACTACGGCAGCTCGACTCTCTAACCACCCAAAAAAGGTTAAGGTAAATGGCTCTTGTAGGAAGACCCTAAAAGCGTTGACGACCTCGATCACCGATCGAAATTTTTCCGACGTGAGCGTCTTACTTATAAAATTTAATTCTTCGGAAATACTCATTTTACTAGATTTAATGGTAAAGAGATTTTTTTAAAAAACAAAAATTTTTCCCGCGTTAAGAAACGCAATAATTACATTCGAGGTCAGATATATCCGTGCTCCTCTCCGCCGCCTCTCCTCGATAATAATATAACCCCTTACAACCTAATTCCCATGCCCTAAAATGAACGTCGTGAATATATTTTTTACCCGAACCCGAAGGGAAAAAAATATTTAACGATTGACCTTGACAAATATAATCTTGCCTATCTGCGGCGTATTCGATTACTTTTAGTTGATCTATTTCTTTCGCGGTTTTAAATACTTCCAAGAAATTCGATGGGAGATTGAGATGTTGTACCGAACCGCGATTAACGATAATACTATTCCACGTTTCCGGCGTGTCTAAATTAAAACTTCATAATATTTTTTCTAAATATTTATCTTTCATAAGAAATGAACTGGCGTGTGTTTTATGGGTAAAAGCATTAGCGATGACAGGTTCGATAGAAGGAGAACGATTTGCGATAATCGAAATATTAGAGGTAGGAGCGATCGCGATTAAATGAGAATGTCTTTTCCCCGTTCCTTTCATCGAAGGACACTCTCCTCGTTCTTTTCCTAGTTTTATAGAAGCTAATTCCGCGTATTCTTTTAGTTTAGAAAAGACAGTTTTATTTAACTCTTTCGCGGTAAACGATTCAAACGAAATCATCATCTAGCGATATAACGATCCGAGTCCCATAACTCCAATTCCTAAAGGCCTATCTCTTATCGCCCCCTTTTTAGCTTTAGATAATTCCGGGGGGCAATTTTTAATAAACAATTCTAAAACATTATCTAGAAAACATACGATATCTTCGACGACTCGTTTCGTCCATTTATGATAATATTCCGCGTTTAAAGAAGATATACAACACACAGCTGTTGTATCATCGTCCGTAGGTAAATGGATTTCGTTACATAAATTACTACTATAAATTTTTAATCCTTTTTCTTTCATCTTTTTAGGAAGAGATTTATTAATCGTATCGATAAAATTTAAATAAGGAGTTCCCGTCCTACTTCTAGATTCCAAAATTAATTCCCACATTTTTCTCGCATTCGTAGGCGTTCGTTTTTTAGTTTTAGGATCAATTAAATCGTAATCAGTACCATTTTTCACGGAACGCATGAAATCATCGGTAATATTAACCGCGTTAAATAAATTAAGATTTTTTCTATTCCGGTCACCCCCCGTGGGAATTCTCATCATAATAAATTCTACGATTTCCGGATGCATAATATCGAGATAGGCCGCGTAACTTCCTTTTCTAGTTTTTCCTTGTTTGTAAGAAGAGACGATAGAATTTATAGGGGACATGAAAGATACCGCGCCTGACGACTTAGAACTCGCGGATCTTACCGAACTCCAATCAGCTCCGACTCCCCCACCTACGATCGTAAACCAACAAGTATCCGCTAAATGTTCGATAATACCGTCTATTTTATCCGGAATATGGGAAACGAAACAGGAAATAGGCAAACCCCTTTTAGACGGTTTTCCCGCATTCGCTAAGATAGGAGAGGAAAACATAAATAATTGCGTAGATGCATAATCGTAAATTCTTTGAGCCTGTTCTAAGTTATCGGAATAAGTAACCGATGTGCGAGCGAATACTCTTTGAGGAGAATCGTTATCGTCCTGATAATAATATTTTTCAAGAAGATTTTTACCGTGTTCGGATAAAAGATTATCTAAATCGTTATTAATCGTGATTCCCAAATAATATTCCATTTCTTTTTAAATAAAAAAAAAAAATTCTTAAATTTTCAATAAAAAATTAATTGAACTTTTAAACGAATGAAATAATTATTTTAAAAATGGATAATAAAGAATCACTAACAATGACGGAGCCAGAATCGTTTTATAACGAAAAAATCGAGAAAAATAATGATCGTATTAAAGCGTTAGAAGGGATAATAAGTAAACTGAAAGATGAAAACAAACGTTTTAGAAAAAAAAAAAAAAAAAAAAAAAAAAAAAATCTATTATTTTTTTTTAAATAAAATATATATATTTTTTTATAAAATATATATTTATAACTTCTACCTTTTATTTGGCACGACGTTTTACACAAAGGACATTTTCTTAAATTAGTCGTATTATTGCACCCCTTGCATACAACTATATGACCGCAATTACAAAACATTATATTCGGTCTCGCGTCTTTGCAAATGACGCATTCTTCTTCAAGAAATGATGAGATACCGTTTTTTATTGCCTGATCTTCTCGCTCGTCCTGTATATTTTCCAATTCTTCTATAGGAAGAGGATCGCCCCATATATTTTCAAACTCTTCTTCTACAGCAGGAGGATCACCCCATGTACTAAAGATATCAAAGTTACCTTCTTGAAAGGAAAGCGGGAAATCATCAGGAGAAAACGTAATACCGCGGAATTTAATACTTAAAGATAACGACGATTCGCTTCCTACGTTTATAGGAAATAAATATTTAAACGCTATATCATCGTATCCTTCCTCTTCAGTTTTAATTTCCGTAATAAGAGCGTCCTCAAAAATTAAAATTAACGTTACTACTCCTTCAAACAATGGTTGATGATGGATTACTTTACTACAAACGTAGTAAACAGCTGGCTTTACTCGAAGTAACGCTAAACAACGGTTTTTACATCCGAATGGAGGAAATGCTACTAAATTCGGAGAACGATATAACCAGCACCTGAAATAAATTTTATCTTCTAGCGTTTTAACTAGATCTAAAATGAACCCGGTATTTAAATTCTTTAATACGCTCATTTTTTTATACGATTTTAGACGGGAAAAAAATTTAAAAATTTCAAATTTTTAATTTCGTAAATTTATAACTTCGCTAGTTATAAATTTCTTAGTTTAGAAGGGGGAGCGGGGGGTTGAGAGATAGGGGGGATAGAGGGATAGTAATGAGGGAAACACTTTAGCTTGGGGCCATCATAGGATTTAAAGAACGGAAATTTATAATTATATTATTTTTAAAATAAAATAATATAATGGTTAAATCCAGAGAGTTTCCCTTTACCATACTAAGGGGAGCAAAAAAAACGTAAATTATCAATCCGCATACAATATTTTTCATATTTTTTATTATTACGGAATAGATGAGGGAAATAAATGTTTTCGTGCAAAATATTACTCGCACCCTTCCCAAAAGAAAACCTAAAATGGTGTTTAATATACTTATTCCATGAATTAGAACATTTTTTACCATACACTATATTTTCAATATCCATTTTAGCCATGTGGATCTGATGAAAAAACGGATAGTCATATTTTTTGCGTTCAAAAAAATCATTTGTCCAGGTTTTACTGCCTAAAGTATCAACTTCTTCTAAAAACCCATCCTCGTCTAAATAATCATCCTGATGGGGGTTTTCAAAACTAGAATGGCAGTGATCTAATAAAAAATTTAATAAATCATGGATCTTTTCACGGTAGGTTTAATCATTTCCATAACGGATATAACCGTTAAATAAATAACAGTATTTAAATAACTCTCCGTAACTTTTTTTTATATCATCGTATATTTTTTCTTTTTCTTCGATATTTAATATGTTAACGTCGTCTTTCTTCATTTTTTCCACGCTTTTATTTCCTAGCATTTTAGCTACATCTAAAATGAGCCTAGTATTTATATTCTCCATTTTTTATACGCTTTTAAACAGAAAAAATTTTTAAAAATTTCAAATTTTTTTTATCGATAAAAAATAGAAAAAAACCGGAAACTTTTTCGATATTTTTAAGAGCTTTAATCTCGGTTTTTTTAAATTTATAACTTCGCGAGTTATAATTTTTTTAGTTTAGGAGGGGGCGCGCGGGGTTGAGAAATAGGGGGGATAGAGGTATAGTAATGAGGGAAACCGGGGAATCGACAAAAAAAAAAATGCACTCGATGACCTCAAATGCGTGCGTGTTTTTTAACCACTTGATTGTTGAGATATTAAAAGGCAGTATTTTTAACCACTTGATGGTTGAGAAACATGTGGTTGGGATATGGTAGATATGAGGATTTAAGGCAGCGAGCAAAAGGCCCAGAAACTGTGTTTCACCCCCCCCCCCCCCCTCCCCTTTTACCAGAGCACAGCTCATTTACTTTTTGCAATAGATCAGCAATTTCATACTACCACAGACAGATCCCTAATTCTACCATTTCCTCTTTTTTCTTTCCAAGAAATTTCCAGAGTCATAACTTTGATGCTGCCCTATTATTCAAAGTTTTTTTTCTTTAAATCCTTATCCTGCTAAATAAGAGAAATGAAATTTCCCAGCCGATAGTAAAAACCCAAAATTTGCTATTTCAAAGTAGCTTTTTGGGAAAGATATCTCCTTATCGGACGGCGTAGATACAAGATCAGACTGCACTTTTTGTGCGGTCTGATCTTGATCTGACCTTCAGTCGCGCTCAGCAGCCTGTGGGTTAATCTTCCATACTTTTCCAGAGCTGTAAGAGAAACAGGGGCTTTTGCAGCCGGTATAGATCAAAATCAGCCACGTCCTGTGCATGCTCTGTGCAGTCTGTTCTTTATCTATACAGTTCCCTTTTCTGGTTGAGCCTATAACATAAAACTCTTTCTCAGGTTCAGTGAACTGTATTTTCTGCCGACGAAAGATGCCGAGTTTATATTTTTGGCTCTGAAAATGTCATATTTCATTTTTGTTCATACTCTATGCTACATATTTTGCAATGATTTGTGTTTTTCAGGTAGCTTCCATAATGAAATTCTTCTCGATTCCCCTTCTAGTTCTCCAACTTATCCTTGCTGGTACCAGTCTTGGGGCAGTTTTCCCGAATGGATGCGAGGCCAGGAACCATATAGTCACGTGTTACAATTTGACATCATTTTCGCTACCAGTTTCCGAAGAAGTGGAACGTATTGAAATAATCAATGCACGACTACGAATCTTACCAAGTTATGCCTTCAAGAATATAAATTTTGACCTTAAAAGCATAGTGCTGGAGTCCTGTCATATCACTTCAGTTGCTAGTTCTGCTTTTACAGAAGCTACCTTTCATTCTCTTGACGAAATTATGTTTCATAATGTGGAGATCGGAGCGATTGAACCAAACGCTTTTAGTGACGTCGACTCGGACAGGGTCGTTTTCAAGAAATCAACCGTGAGTTCTATTCGTCCCCAAGCATTTTACGATGCATCCATTACAAACACACTTGCTATTATTGAATCAACAATAGGCGACATTGAAATGAACGCTTTCAGTGAAATGTTCAATGTAAACCTGTTTACGATTGAGCGGTCGCATGTGAACCAGGTTAAGACAGGCGCATTTGAAGAATTTAGGGGCTCGGACATTTTCTTAATATCTTTCAACATTTTTGACAGGTTCGGTCTATCAGCGTTGTCATATATCATAGAAGAACCCGATTTCACGGAGGTCAACATTTCTTCTAACTATTTCCAAACATTCACCGGTTACTTACAGGGTGCAGGAAACAAACCTACCCGAGAGCAGGGCGATTCTTACCGGGAGATAGCATTCATCAACAATACCCTGCCTTGTAGTAACAACGTGAGCAGTTTGTTAGAAAGTATCCTAGGCAAGGACATCTTCACCACTAACAACTGCTCGCATGAGTCGGCCAGTGACAGTACTCAGATTCAAAGTAACAAAACACAGACACGTATTGTTGTGACAGAACAGGGGGACAATTTCGAGTCAAACTCGGTCGATAACGTTAGTATGGTAGCCCGATCATCAGGCGAGCATACTACAGGAGGAGCCGCCGTACTGTCTCGGGCACCTTACCATACAGAGATGTTATATCTGGGTATTTACCTGTTGTCGGTCGTATTGGAGCTTATTGCATGTGTAGAGTGTCATAATTGATGTCAATGTAAATTAGCCATGCTCTGTGGAAAGGGGGTTAATTGCACCTGCAAAAGGTATCGACCCCAGGTCAGCCTGCGCGGACTGCGCAGGCTGATCTGGGCCGAAACTTTTCCCTATTGGTCCTTTTTTTTTTGCATGTCAAGGGACGAGTCTACGTCATGATTCAGTCGGCTGTCAGACAAAATGGATTTTATCGATCAAGGTTTATGGAATGACTTGCTTGGTATAATAGATCACGGAAATGAATTAACTCTTTACCAAACAAGAAAAAAGAAGACTGGTCCAAATTGAAAGCTTTTGCAGACGACAATTTAAAGATTTCCCAAATGATGGAATTTGTCTTGATAGGATGGGAAACGTTGTGGGAAAAAGGAGAAAAATGCTGGTTACCAGTATTTTCACATTTTTTTCACAATCTCTTCTCAAGGTTCTTCTTCCTCAGGGTCGTTAAAACTCGGGATGGTATGGTAAAGGGTGAAACCGCCTTTTTCCAGAGCATTGCTCCAATGTATGTTGTTTATTTCTGGAACTTGATTTCAATTATGTAGCGATGTTCTGGGAAAAGGGGTTTAATGCATCTTCGTAAGGCAGTGTATATCTAGAAAATCATTGTGTTTACTAATGTGAATTCATTTTGTTTAACATTCGCCTGAATCACCGGCTGAGTGAGAATGGTATTTTTACACGCAGAAAATTTTAACAATGGCAAAATTTCGACGCAGGTCAGCGTGCGCGGACTGCGCAGGATGACACGGGTCGATGCTTTTTACAGAGCATGACTCAGTAAAGGGAGAGAATGCTTGATAGAAAAGAACAATGGCAAGGACTGATATGATTACAATAATTGAATTGAACCTTTTTTTTTTCGTTTTTTTTTTTTTTTTTATTTTCCATTATTTTGTAATCGTTTACATGTAAATAACCATTGCAGTCTCTTTCAAAGATAAATAGTAGTTACTTCCCTTTAGATGAAATTTACCAAAAATACAAAAAAAGTATCAAAGGAAAAAAAGTCAATTTAATTAAATAGAATATGTATCGGTTGAACATCATCAAAGAATATTTTGCTGTATTCAGATTTATTAATCCGATTACATATATATCAAATATTTTCAAAACTATAGAAGAGACATTATGCTTCTTAAGTCTTTCACTGCGAATGTCGCCTAGGATAACTTTTGCAGGCTGACCTTTCTGTACGTCACTTTATACTAATCTTTGACAAAACTCAGTTTCAAATACAACAGAAAATATAGGTCTCAAAATAAGTCGAATCCATTTAGTTGGCAGCGACAGAGTTAAACATGAACAAAATTTCGTTAGGCTGCCAAGTGCGACTCAAGGACCTTTTGCAGGCGGTGTAGATCCAGATCAGACTGCACAGAACATTTAAGGAGGACGAGATGAGAGGACGAAATGCATGTTATCAGCTTAATCTGGGTCGTTGGTATAACCCTTAACTTGCTAGATAAATGAAATGAAACGTTCAAGCCGATAGTAAAAACCTAAATGTTAATAGTTCAATGGTATAGTTTGAAGGAAAATACCTCCGTATCGGACAGTGTAGATTCAAGATCAGACTGCACGTTCTGTGCGGTATGATCTCGTCTACTCTGTCCGCTTAAGGTCATTTAGTCACGCTTAGCAGTCTTAGGGTTAAGACTTTACCAAATGACAAAATCTTAGACTTGTCCACATTGAAAGCAATTGCAGACGACAAATTGATCCGATTTGTCTCAAACGATAGTTGGCTTATTTGTGTAAAAAAAGGTAGGAAACATTGTGGGGGGAAAAGATTCAATGCTGGTAACCAGCATTTTCTCCTCTCCCCACAATGTTTCCAAAGCCTTCTACAGGCTGCAGGTCGTTAAAACACGGGATTGTTTGGTACAGGATCAAAGCTCGGCTATATTCTCATATCTCTGTTATCATTGATGGTATTTGCTTTAAAGATACATGTACATCCTTACAGTCAGAGAGAGAGAGAAAAAAAACACTACTAAAAGTTGATAGTGTGTAGATTGGCTCTGAATTCAGTCAGCTGTGTAAACATAGATAAATTACTAATATATATGTTGTAAAAGATAGAGAAGCTGAAGGGATCTGTCCTTATTTACCACTGGAAAGACAACAGTGAGTTCTTTGAAGGCCTCCAGAAGATGAAATGCATTTTGTATCGGTCATTATATGTGCAACCTTGCAACTGTCAGGGGCAACATTTGGCATGACGATACAAAATGAGTATAGTTTCATAAAATAAAGATGAAATAGGTTAAAAACTGGCTGAAAACGGGTATAGGTGTATCTTTAAATTCGGACTAGTTGTTAAACATCTACAGCGGAACCGATACACCAGAGGCAGGTAAGCCTGAAATATTTTAGACTCATTTATTGCCCTTTTTTTAGAAGGAGACTGTACACTTAATAAACACCTGCACCTCTGCTTTTGCACCCACCTGCAGTGTTCTTGTTACATTTATATTTGAGCCGCGCTGTATCAAAAGGGGGCTTAATGCATCTGCCAAAAGTATCGACCCAGGTCAGCATGCGCAGTCCGCGCAGACTGACCTGGGCCGAAACTTATTGCTGTTGGTCAATTTTCTGCATGCCAAGGGACCAGTGTACCTTATGGTTCATTTGGGTTGTTAGACAAAATGGATTTTATGGATCTATAATACTTTGATGACTTGCTTGGTATCACGCATCACGGAGATGCATTAAGCCCCCTTTTCCCAGAGCATGGCTCATTTATAATTGAGCGGCCTCCTGGCAAAAGGGGGTTAGTGGAATTCCGTGATGTATTATACCAAGCAAGTTTTCACGTAATTATGGATCCATAAAATTCCATTTTTTCGAACAATCGACTGAATCATGTGGTAGAATGGTCCATGGACATGCAAAAGATTTACTGAATAGCGGACTGTGCAGGCTGACATGGTCGGTTTTTTTTTTCTCAAATCACTATCAAACTTCGGGGAGCATCCGTCGTTTGTCCTGGGTCCGTATTAACAATACATTCTAAATAGCATTCGTGGTCTTATTCTACATTTAGAATATAAAAAAATTCAGTCAAGTGTTTGATTAGCTGAACCATTTAACTCTTTAACAGCCAGTGTCGCCTTGGGCATCTTTTGCGAATGGCGTAGACCAAGATCAGACTGCACAAAACGTGCAGTTTGATCTTGGATCTACACCATCCGTTACCTGGTACTAATCTTTGACCAAAGTCAGATTCAAAAGTAACGAAAATCTACTTGTAGACTTCGAGAAATGTCGAATTCATTTATGTGGTAGCGAAAGAGTTAACCCTTAGGCTGCTAAGCGCGACTCAAGGACCTTTTGCCGACAGTGTTAGATCAAGATCATACTGCAAGGTCCGATAAGAAGATATTTTCCCAACCCCCATAACTTTGAAATACCGACATTTTGGTTTTTACCATCGGCTTGAAAGTTTCATAAGGGTTATGAATAAGAATTGGATTGCACTTTGCGCTATAAAATCAGTTTAAGGTTAGGGAAGTTTTCCCCGGGATTTGTGTATTTGTTTGTTTGCTGTTCAACGCTCCTTTTAACCTTATTTGGGTAATACACTGTCGACTATCCATGCTTTCCTTGAGTTTCTTTGGCAGTACTTCGCACTACTTTCCAAGCCACTGGCTACTTTCCATCGTAAACTTCATCAAAACAGTCTGCGAGCTGAAAGAGGAATAAATCCTGTCGCAATGACTACCTGTACTGTCAATCCAAGAAAAGAATTTTGCCAAGGTCGGTACTTGAACTTGCGAACCCTTTACTTCGAGCCCTGTACGTTACAGACTGAGCCAGGGGGCTAATGGTGAGAGAGACAGAGATAGAGAGAGAGAGAAAGCTGTTATTTAAAAAGGGATTGATTGGTGTTTTACGCCGCTATAAACATTATTTCAGTCATATCAGGGCAACAGCTCACATACTCATGTATTTCCTGGGTTTCACCAGTACTAGGGTTGGACTTTTAAGTGTCTCGCCCAAGGACACTCCCGCCAAACACTAGTGGATCCAGTGAGGCTTGAACCCTGGGCCTCCAGGTCCGACAGTTTACCATCAAGTCACGCAGGACCCAATTTAAAAAGGGAAGTAACTTTGGAAAATTTATAAGCACACACACAACAACACAATGACAGTTGTCTACTTTAAATGAGCCATGCTCTGACAAAAGGGGGCTTAATGCATCTTCGTGATGCATCATACCAAGCAAGACATCGCATATTTCGGGATCCATAAAATTCATTACGTCTAACAATCGACAGTACCAGAAGATAGACTGGTCCTTTAACATACGGAAAATTCGTTGTCTGCGCTTGTCATATTCTTCGAAGATTAACCTGTCTGCTATGATGCATAACTTGCTGAAAAATGGACATATATCAATACGCTGTGCGGAAATTGCCGCTCAAAGAGTGCAGGCGAAAATGGCAATAGATAATACGTCTGGAAAAGTCAAGCCAGTCTTTCACTACAAATTTCTTAGAAGACGAAATGATTTCAAACGGGAAAAATATTTTTCTTTAGAATACCAACTGTTTACTGCAAATCTCCGTCAACAGTTTCTAAATATAGACATGGGGAAAACAGGGATTTGTGCAACAGACTGACAACAAAAATAAAGTCCCCAGCTTGCTGGGCATATACTGAGGCTTTTTCCCATGCTTATAGGAGCTTATGTTTATAAATGGCTGGTGCATAGGTTATATGCTAGCTAACCATGGCTGGATGAATCTTACAAGGCAGGTTTTAGGGATTGAACGTATATTTTATTTTGAAATTCATTGCATTGATTCCCGCCTTAAAAAATAGTCCGGTTCTCTACCCAGAATGCCCATATCAGATAGGTGCTGTATTTGAAAAATGCCACCTAGCGGAAGATAATGACGGAAAATTGACCAATAGCGAAAACTTTCGGCCCAGGTCAGCCTGCGCGGAATGCACAGGCTGATCTGTTCGATACTTTTCGCAGATGCATTAAGCCCCCTTTTTACAGAGAATGTCTCAAATTTATAATCATTCTGTTAAAATCGGATATAGTATAATTCAGTTCGAAAAGTTGATGGACTGTTTTCGAGTATTGATATCGAAAAAGATCTTGTTTCTACTTGATCAGGTTTTGTTGGAGTCAACATAATTGATTACCTGGGTCGGTATTCACTAACCATTCTCAATAACGTTTGTAGCCTTATTCTCGAGAATTTTCTAAATTCTAAGAGTAACACAATATCTGATTGTCAATAAGAACAGAGTTTCATGAATGTCAACAATCAGAAGTTATGTTACTTTTCAAATCTAAAATTAGACTAAGAATGAAACGAAGATTGGTTGCTGTATACTAATCCCATCTGAGAGAGACAGACAGACAGACAGACAGACAGACAGACAGAGAGACCGACAGACAGACAGTCTGTGCTCGTTTTTCGACTTCTAACGGAGGTAACTCTTGACACATTTGCATACAAACAATTACGAGCAAGTGTCTGTCCAATCTGTATACTAGTATTTATTTAATATTTATTCTCGATCTTTTGATTAGGGGTATCTATTCTCGAAATTGGGAAGACCAAGTTCGAGTATTTCGCAAAAAGGACTAGGCTGATCAAACGCGTATCAGGACAATTCCCCCTAGACAACTGCCCCCTGGACAACTCCCCCCCCCCCTGCAAATTCCCCCCTGGACAATTGCCCCCCCCCCCCCCAGACAATAGCCCCCCGAGACAATTCTCCCCTGGACAAGTACCCCCAAAGGCAAACCCCCTCCCCCCGACAATAGCCCCCCAGGACTATTACCCCCCTGGGCAACCCCCCCGGACACCCCCCCCCCCGCGATAACTCGCCCCTGTCAATTCCCCCGGACAATTGCCCCCCCCCCCCCGGGCCATCCCCCCCCCCGGACAATTGCCCCCGGACAATCCCCCCAATCTAACTGGAAATTTCTTCTGCTTTTGCTTTGGGACGAGGTCATTGTCGGCTTTCAGCGTCAGACCCTGGGTTCACTTCCAAGGCCGAGTTCAACTGGAACTAGATTAGATTAGATTACTAGATTTTTCATGTGATCACATTTGAAGTACGCACGTCGAGTAGGAGTTCCTCGCGAACAGAAAATTGAGTTCATCGAGTTGTGCATATGATGGTATGAACATCCTGGTGGGAATTGTCTGGAGGAGGGAGTTGTCAGGGGGCAATTGTCCTGAGGGGCAATTGTCGAGGGGGGGTGTAATTTCCGGGCGGGGGGAATTGTCGGGGGGGGGGGAAATCATCGGGGGGGGGGAGTTGTCCAGGGGGTAATTGTGTGTGTGTGTGTGTGGGGGGGGGGGTGTCCAGCGGGTAATGGTCCAGGGGGTAATTGTCTCCGGGGGCTATTGTCTTGGGGGGGAATTGTCCAGGGGGAATTTGCAGGGGGGAGTTGTCCGGGGGGCATTTGTCCCGGGGGGAATTGTCCTAGACTCGATCAAACGTTCGAAAATGATTGTTCAGCCGTCTCAGGATGTTATAGTACTTTGTTGCTGACAAAAGCTGAGGTGGAAACATTTCTGTTGAAATGTCGGGTTTTATGAATTAATCCTTAGGCTGCCAAGCGCGACTCAAGGACCTTTTGCAGACCGTGTAGTTAAAGATCAGACTGCACAGAACGTGTAGTCTGATCTTTGATCCACACTGTCTGATAAGGAGATACCTTTCCCCCAAAAATACCTTGGAAACAGCAAAATTTTGGTTTTCCCTATCGACTTAAAAGTTTGATTTACCTTATTTAACAGGATAAGGGTTAAACCTTTACCAATTAATTCAGTGTTTTAATCCTTTCAGGAACAAACATACAGACTCAGCCTCTGTGAACTGCTGAAAGTACAATCTCCTAATACTTGAGGAAAAAAAAAAAAAAAAAACCCTTAGGCTGCTAAGCGCGACTAAAGAACATTTCGAGGACAGTGTAGATAAAGATCAGACTGCACAGAACATGCAGTCTGATGTTGGATCTACACTGTCCGATAAGGAGATATCCCCCCCCCCCCCCCCAAAAGTACATTTGAAATAGCAAATTTCGGGTCTGTACTATCGTTTTAAAAGTTTCATTTCACATATTTAGCAGGTTAATGGTTAACACGCTTAAATAAACAAGCGGACGGTATAGGTTTAAGATCAGACTGCACGTGGCACCGAAAGGGTTAGAGACCCAAAAGAATAAGCTTTTGATTTAAGCCTTAGAAGATAAATCTCGTTATTTCAGCCAAGTTTATTTCTTCCTCTGTAAACGCTTTCAATATGTACTACTATGAAATTTTGTCCTCTGGTAAAAGTCGAAGTGCCCTACCTAGGATGTTACGTCGTATTTTCAACGATAGTTTCTTGAATTGTCCATTTGTTGCGGCCGTTAGAAACATTTGTTTGGCTTTTTCGTAGCCAGCTAGATATATAAGGTTCAACTGTTTTGTAGATTTCCATTTCAAGTTCGTAAATAAGAATCGATTGGCGGAAGGAGTATATTCCAGAAGCCGAGGGTCCAGCGTGGATCGGGGGTAAAGTGTAGGACTCTCAAGCTTGAGGCCTTGGGTTCAAGCCTCGATATAAGCCGTGGGTTTTTCCTGGAATAGTCCTTGGTCAAGACACTTCAGAGCCCTAGCTTAGCACTGACGAAACCCAGGACATGTATGAATACCCAAACTGTCGCCGTGATATTGAAATAACGTTGAAAGCGGCGTGACACAACATTCAACAAAGAAGCTCAGCCCGGGGGCGCTTTCGGTAGCATACAGGACTTGAGACCAGGGATTCGCTGGTTTGAGTCCGCACCTCGGCCAGTTTCTTTCCGAGGGTTGATGATAGTCATTGCGACAGGATTTATTCCTCTCTCTCCACTGATCAAAGTTCCGACGATTGACATGTGGGAAAGCAATCATTGTCTTAAGAATGGTATTATGCGAAATACTGGTAAAAGAAGCTCCCTGAGCAAGGAGAGTTTAAGTGGCTGCCGCGATATAAATGAAATAATGCTGAAACGGCGTTAAACACGATACAAAGTATATCTAAGATCAGACTGTGCGATCTTGCAGCCTGCATGTGCAAGGACCACTCTACCACAGGATTCAGTCAAATGTTAGACAAAATAGATTTCATGGATCCATAATTATGTGATGACTTGCTTGGTATCATACATCCCGGAGATGCATTAAATCCCCTTTTGCAAGAGCATGGCTCAAACTCAACCTCAATCGACGGCTAAAAACACAAATCTAAATTTACAAATGGTAAAAAGTTTCGACCCATACCAGCCCGCTCGGACTGCATTGCGCAGGCTGACATGAGTCGAAACTTTCTGCAGATCCAATAAAACCCCTTTTCAAAGAACATGATTCATATAGTTTTGTGGCAGAGATTAATTTTGCACTGAAATTGGTTTACCCAGCTTTACAAACAGTAATACCCTGTAACACTTAGAACTGAGGATAAATGTAGCGTAGATTTTCAGCCACGAAAATATAAATTATCGTTGTACATTTTCAGGGCTGCTTTGTCCAGAATAGAGTGTACAAGTATGTTAAAATTGACTTGTGTTGATCCAAGATCAGACTGCTCGATCTGCCCTTGATCTAAACTGCTTCCCGCATAGTCTAGAGTTTGAGCAACTCCGAGAAAGCAAGCTTTTGAAACATTACTGGAAAATGAGAAAATGCTGGTAACCAGCATTTTATCCTTTTCCCACAATGTTTTATACCCAAGCCACCTTCAATTTGTCGTATGCAAGTGCTTGGAATTTTGACAAGTCTAGAATTTGGTCACTTGGGAAAGAGTTAAGAAAAGCATGGTGAAGGAGCAAATCGTCTATTAATGTTTCTTTTCCTACAATATTTTCCATACCATTAAGAAGCAATACTTTCTTTTAAGAAGAGTCGACGCATGCGTGGGGAAATGGCGGCGTTTTTTCATAGCTCTTCAATTTCAACCAAAAATAATAGGAAATAAGCCAAAATAATAGGAATTTATTGTGACAGTGACATACAAATAGTGTATTCTACCTGACTTTTGATTATCCATTGGTGATCTTGTGATACTAGCCTCATAAATGCTTTAAATAGTGTTTATTATCTCTGCATCAACGGGTCATTCTTATGCTGTAAGGTTCTCGATTTAGCACTCCTATTCTGATTTTGATCTGTGAGATTTGTCTCATATACATGCCCTTGTGAGTAAAGATTTTGTGTCTTTTTGCCTATACATTACCGGTAAGGACTTGTATAACGGACTATTTAGAGGTATGACATCTTTCTGTATGATTGTGATAGAACTTACAAACTGATAAAGGCAAAGGGTGGGATAAAGCGTGATCTTACCTACTATATTCCTTTTATCGCATTTCATATTCGTCACGCTTGATTGGCTTCTTGATCATTGCTCACTAACCCTGGTAGATCACCAACTCCGTCATGACTTCAGTTATACATAAGGGAGATAATCAACAGGGTAACCTGCTGGATGATATGCAGGAGTTAACTCCCGTACAAATAGACGCGAATACCACACTAAAAATTCCATGTGAGCAATCATTGCCCACTGCTGGACAACAAGTTTAAGTAAGCGATCAAGATACTGATGCATCGTTTATATGTGCTTCGAACGACGATCCTTCGGTGACAGATGTACTTCTTACTGACGAACAATTAAACAAACTTGTATCTTGTTATAATAGTTTTCCCAAAGATCTATTCAAGAACACTCTTCTGACATGGTACGCCTCCTGTGATAAAAAACTGAATGAAGTGCGCCTTGATCTATTCACCATCTTGTCTCGCAAAGACGATTTCCCATTTCGGGGTTGTAACTTGAAGCTTCGTGCTCAAAGAAGGAATGGTGAAAACCTTGCTGATAAGCTTGCATATGATATTTACACTTTGATTAGCGTACATGTAGAGGGAGACTATGACTCCCCCGATTTACGAAATATTATCAGTTCTCGTAGCAGACTAGCTTCCATTTCAACCAATCCTTCCACTAGTGCTCGATCTACTCCTGTACGATCGCAATCCAATCCTGATCGACCGACCGACTGTCCCACCAGAGCCGAGTTTCAAGCCTTACAGGAAACCACGTCCGTATTGCAAGCTGAAATGTTGACTCTTAAGCAAAACATTTGTGAAAGTATTAGTGATAAAAACAATCAGATCAGTGAGTTAAAGGAGGCCCTCCGGCAGATTGGTGGCCTTGTGCATGATTTGAAGCAAACTGTCCTGTGTGATTTACAGGATATGTCGAAATCATTGTCACGGATAGAGTCTCTGGAACTCAATTCTCTAACTCAAATGAAAAATGAACTAAACATTTTAAAACAGGATATGAAAAATTGTGAATGTTCTGTAGATATTATCCACAATAACTTCCAGAATGTTGTTCAGAAAAGCGATAAAAGTATGGCTCAGTCTAAAAAGAAGTCGTCTCCCAGCTCAGTTCGCTCTCGTCCTGCTGACCGACATGTACATGACGATACGTCAACGACCAGTTCGATCACGGGACGCGAGAAACACAATCGTATTCAAAATCTTGATACTGTTACTGAGACCGCCACGGGATCAGTTTCACATAGTGACTCAGGTGTCCAATCTCAGTCTATACCAATTATGTTAGATTCTTCTGTACCCACTGACCATCCTCGGGGCCTTTTAACGGTATATTCTCAAACAACCAGGTCAAAACAAACAAGTCCATTAACTGCTGTGAAGGTGTCTGCACCCCTTGACCCTACTTGCTGACCTTCCACGCCCGCTGGCCACCTCAATTCTTCGACTTCCCACAACAACTTGTATAGCATTAATGAGTTTCCAAACTTACCCAGTACTGCTGATACAGCTTCTACTACCGCTAAAACAACTAAGGTAGTCCCCTCTAATGTCGGAATGACTTCCTTATTGTCCCAAGGAAATCCGTCTCGATCCAATGGTGGGAATACAACCAATAATCCCTCGTACTCCAATGCTGTGCGTTCAAGCGTACAACCTGGTGAACGATTGACTAGGGGTCCCCGTGGAAGTACCCGTAGAGCAAACCATACTTCCGGTCCTAATCGTGTTAGGCCAAATGCTTCCAATAGGAACAATTACCAACACCATAGATTTAATCCTGAAAGTTCACAAACTAACTTGGATAAACCTTCAGCCTACGGAAACCGCTATTCAGATGATTATCACTATTCTGATAATGCAAATACACAAAATATATTGCACGACTCGACATATGTTGAGCATCAGTCTTGGCCGACTCGGTTTGTAAATAGCAAAGACGAGTTCTATAATCCGGTTAACACAAACACTCACGTTGTCGGTCGCAATGATCAGAATTTGCAAAGTGAATTGGTAGACTGTGATTATACTCAGGGGGATGACCTCGCGGATTATGTACGCAAACGTACATGTCGCTTTTTCGTTGGTGGGTTTAAGCCGTCTATCACAGAGCAAAAAATCGCCAACTATGTTAGTTTCAGAGGTCCCAAAGTGACAAAGGTTTCTATTTTTCGATATCGATCGAAACCGGTCGTGATCAGATTGAACGTCGAGGATGATGTAAATGCTAGACTCGTCTGTGACCCATATTTCTGGCCAGACGGCGTCGTCTGCAGGCCCTGGGTGTCCCAGTCAAAATATGATGTACGTGATTTTGACGTGGTGCGTAACGGTCGATCCCAATTAAAAGGCGACCAGGTTTATTATGATGTAGATAGATATAACGGACATCAATCCGAGGTACACAATCGTTTTAACGGTCTTGACAGTTATGATCAATATGAGTACTAACGGTGATCTCAGTCTGATCCTTTACACTTGGAATGCTACGGGCGTTATGACTAGCGGTATTTACCTGTCCGATCTTTTAAACCAATGCAACATTGACTTTTTAGGAATTTGTGAACATTGGTTGTTTGAAAAGGATTTACACTTTTTGAACACTTTCAACAATTTGTACTCGTCATATGCCGTCTCAGATAAAGATCTTGTATTTAATGGAAATTGCCGCACGGGCAAGGGTGGGGTAGCCATTTTATGGAAAAAGAAGTATGACAGCTGTGTTACCCAACTTCCTTTCATTTGTGACAGAATCCTGGGAATCCAAGTAGAATTTTCTCTGCAAAACTTTTTGTACCTGTTTCAGATTTATCTTCCTTCTAAAAATAATCCCATAGATAACTTCAAAGAATACTTAGATTTCTTACAAACGGTGATTTCTGAGTACAGAATGAAGGGATTGGTGGTACTTATGGGTGACTTTAATTGTCATGTCAACAGTAGGCATTTCCGTAAACCATTAGACAGTCGGGATAAGCTATTTAACACCTTTCTTTATGAAAATAATCTTACTACAGTTACGTCCCTTGATCTCTGTGGCGAAGCTCCGGTATCTTTTGAATCTAATTGCGGTAGAAGCATTATAGACAATATTATACTTAGTACAGATGACATGAATTCTATATCTTCTTGTGCAATTGTTGAGGACAACTCTCTGCTTTATTCTAATCATCGTGCAGTACAATGCTCAGTTACTTATCCAATTATCCCTAGACAAGCTTTTCTTCCCTTGAATAATTATGTTAATTGGTCCAAAGTCTCTCTTTCCCAAAAAGAGGCTTACAGAAGCTCTCTTGATTGTGATGTTGGTTTAGAGGCTCTGTTACGTTTGGACATCCAATCCACCAATGACATTGACTTCTTGTACTCGGCGTTGGTCAATACACTAGTCAACACAACCAAACTATGCATCCCTGCACCTTCGTATAAACCTTATTTAAAGCCATACTGGAGTAAGGAGCTTAGCGATCTTAATAAAAATATGAAGTCTATTAGGAAAGAATGGTTACGCTCTGGCTCTCTGAGATTCGGTCCTTCATTTGTGAAGCTTAAAAACTTAAAACGACTATTCCGCTTTAAGCACAGAAAGGCTGTTGAAAATTATTTTCAAAAGCTTTATGACGATATTGATCGGAATATCGAATTAGACCAAGAGCAGTTCTGGCGCTTGGTCAGTACTAAGAGGAAATCTCGCAATACATCCCCCGGGGCTGAAATTGATTTTAATGGTAATTTGTGCCGTGATAGCAGTTCTATTATCCAGGGCTGGAGTGATTACTTTCGGAATTTGTATTCTTTTGATGATGATCCTATTTATGACAGTGCTTTTAAAGAGCACGTAGATAATGAGCTCCAACTATTTCTCTCTTCGGAGGAGTCTCATAGCTACAACAGTTATGCACCAAAGGTTTCTGTAGATACTCTCACCTCTATTTTACAGACCGTTAAACGGAACAAATCCCCTGGGGCAGATAGTATATGTTACGAGCACATACTTTTTGGTAATGAGCTTTCGCATCGGGTCTTGGCCAAACTACTTTCCGTTATGTTACAGTTTTCTTATGTTCCATTGGCCATGAAAAGGGGCATTATTGTTACCGTATTTAAAGGTGGAAAAAAGAACCGTAAAGACCCTGATAGTTATCGTGCTATTACCCTTACCTCATGCATATTGAAACTTTTTGAAAAGCTGTTATTGCGCCGTATGCAAGCAACAGCGTCGCTAAGGCCACACTGTTTGCAAGGGGGGTTCCAGCGTGGTATTGGCTGTTTAATGTCGTCTTTTTGCTTGAGAGAATTCATTCATTTCTCAAAAGAAAATAGAAGTAAACTTTATGTCTGTTTCTTGGATTGTAAACAAGCCTTTGACAGGGTATGGGCAAACGGCCTTTTTTACAAGTTACTCAATTATGGTCTTGATTTGAAAACATTGAAGTGTTTACGTAACTTGTATACTGGACTCAATAGTTCAGTTCGGTTTAGAAATTCCACATCTAATGACTCTTTTCCAGTCTTACAAGGCACCCGTCAAGGGGGGATCACAAGTCCATTCTTGTATTTAGTGTACATAGATGGCCTTATCCATCAGCTCGAGACGTCTGGATATGGTATCTGTATTGCGGGTGCTGATTGTAGTTCCCTGAGCGTAGCCGATGATATGATCTTAGTATCCTTCTCTAAATATGGTCTGCAGAAGATGATGGATATATGCTTTAATTATTCTGTAAAGTGGCGCTACATGTATAACCCATCCAAGTGTGCAGTTATAGTCTTTAATGAACCCAAACATTTTATCGCTAATCGTTTATGGCGATTGGGCGATAGCGTTGTAAATGAGGTAGTGGATTATACTCATTTGGGCATAGTCTGTAATAAGTTTATGAAAAGTTCTGTCAACATTGATGATTCCTGTCACAAGCTTAAATCTACACTTTTAGGTTTATTAAATGTTGGAGTGCATGAAAATGGTCTTCGCCCCTTAACGTCCTTTAAACTCTACAAGTCTATTGTTCTACCAAAAGCACTCTGTGGCTGTGAACTATGGTCAGAAATTAACAAAACGCAGTCAGCTCAGTTAGAAAGAGCACATAGGTTCTGCGTCAAATATATTCAGAATTTACCGGCGTATACTAGAACCGATGTTTGTCTTGGTCTAGCCGGTGTTTTACCTATCGAATCTGAGGTCGATTATAGGAAACTTTTATTTCTGGGCCAAATTTGTCGTACCCCGAGCTTACACGTATGTAAAAAGTTGTTTAATTATAGGCTCATTTCTTTTTTTATGCGTGGTACTTCCGTTAAGCTTGGGTTTATCCCAGATATTCTAGGTATTCTCCGCAAGTATTCGCTGGAAGATTATTTACAGCGTTACATGGCCACAGGCCTTTTTCCTACAAAAGCTCAATGGAAAAGAATTTCTCGCAATGTCATTAATGGGCAAACAAGTACTACTTGGTTAACCAGGGTTCAGACCGACAGTCATCTATCGAGTTTCTTATACATCAAACCACAATTACTTCTTCATAGTGAACTATGGGAATTAAGTAGGTCTATCTCCTCTCCTGTGATAGCCAAGCATTGCAACAATTGTGTTAAGATGATAGCTAAATTTTATAGCGACTCATTTACAAATTTCTGTCATTACTGCAAAAATCATTTTTCAGTATCGTTATGTGAACATGTTTTATTGCATTGCCCTTCTACAGAGAGCTTGAGGTTTGAATTATTTCACTGTATCTCAATGGAGACAAATGAATGCATCTATCAGAGGTTTAGGAGCCTGAGTAATAATGGTATTGTTGTAGCTTTATTCTCAGGTCTTCGAAACATATTGGATGATAATGATATTAATCATAGGCTCTTGCTAGTTTTTATACCTATCCTTGGAAAATTTTGGAACTTTTTCCTCGTGTAATAGCTCTATGCTTTATGCATCACAGCTTTAAGTTATTATCTTAATTCCTTCAGCCCCTATGCCCAACCATCTGTGACATATCCATTTTTTGCCTTTCTTGTCTCGTTATATTACTGTGAATTTTTATTTATCTGTCGCTAACTCGAGCACTTTTTTTTAATCGATTGATTGAATGATTGTCTGGTTAATTCTGCTATACAGTATAGATTTATCCATTTATTTATTCAATCAATGGATTTATTCTAGGCGTCTGCTTATTGATGCAAGCCTTGATAAGATTAGTTTCTAATTAATGTGTGGCTCATGTTTGCCTTGCGTTTCGTTTTCGTTGCAAGGTTCCTCTCATTGATTCTTATTTTCCTTTTACTTATTTTTAACTATTCACTTTTGTACTCTGGGTTTATAACAATGTGCTCCCGCATTCTGACCAGGGAAGAGGCTTTTGCATTTTCGTCTTTTTAATGCAAGGGTCTTTTTCGGGTCGGAGTTTGGTCGTAAAGTGGTTCTCTTCCTCTTGACATACACTTCATAATTTTCTTCTTTCTTATTTTTGCTTTTTTTTTTTTTTTTGTATTATTGTTGTATAATGCTCGCCATTTTGGCGGAAAAACAATAAAATAATAATAATAATAATAATCTTCATTGATTTTGTACCCACAATTGGTGGTCTAGCTCAACGGCCACTGCATGTCACTTGATGAGCGTTTAACCAAAGGCTTCTTCATTAGGAATAATACATAGATAAATCTTATAAATGATGAACTACAATCGTAAATATACATATGAGTCATGCTCTGTGAAAAGGGGGCTTAATGCATCTTCGTGATGCATTTTACCAAGCAAGTCGTCACGTAATTACGGATCCATTTTATACAACAGCCAACCGAATCATGAGATAAACTGGTCCGTTGACATGTAGAAAATTGATCAGTAGCAAAAAGTTTCGGTCCAGGTCAGCCTGCGTAGACTGCGCAGGCTGACCTGGGTCGATACTTTTTGCATATGCATTAAGCCCCCTTTTTCACAGAATAATAATTTCGGAACTCATAATAGTTGTTCTGTGTTGATGTTTTGGATTGTATGTGTGTGTATATACAAGTAACACAGCGACTTATAGGTATAGTTTACAATGTTCAAAAACAGTGCTTGAAACAAGAATGAAACCAAAAGATAGAGCATATGGTTGGTAAAGCTATTGCTCGAATTTTTTCCATGCATGTTTTCGATCTTGATCCTGTAGGAACGTAAAAACACATAGCAGTCGTTTTGACGGTACTATACGTTTTTTTTTTTTTGTATTTGTTTGTATTAGAGTCTAACGCCGCTTTAACAGCTTAGGTTATATCACAGTGGCCAGTGCCTCTAGCATGTGTTTTCTGGCTTCCCTCACACCAGTACTGACACAACTTTCTTACCAAGCCACTAACTATTTTACGACATTGTTGATAGTATTTCAGCTTCATCGCGGTGGCAGCGGTACTGTCTGTCTTAACTGGTATACATAGTGTCATTCACCAGTTCCGACAGCTCTACAAAACATCCATGGTCAAGGTAAGTTGTACTATCGGATGGTGCCAGCAGTGATCGGAAAACCAACACCTTTACCTTTTTACCAAAAGACAAAATTTTAGACGGCTCCAATTTGAAAGCATTGATAGACGACAAATAAAATGTGGCTCAAATAGTGAAATTCGTCTCATAAAAAGTATAAAACACAGTGGGAAAAGAAGAAAATGCTAGTAACTAGCATTTTCTTGTTTTCCCAAAATATTTTCAAGGGATGTAAAAACTCGGGATCAAGTGGTCAAAGGTTAAATACATGTTTTGACTACGCAGAAGCCCTCTTAATTTTTTAAAAAGAGAGTAGATGGATCCATCTATCACGTGCGACTTCTGTAAACATTATGGCTGATGGACAAATTGCTAAGAATGCAATTCTCCATAAGTCTGTTTTTTTCTTCCAGAGAATCGGCTTATGACATCATCTGTACTTTCACTGTAACCATGTCACCATAGAGGCTTGATATTTTAACACACTTTCAAGTTATCTGAATTTTATTCAACACAAATTCACAACAAAGTCTATAACATGTAAAATAGCAATAGTGAACAACACTGGGCAAATAAAAGCCTGACTTTCAAGTGATCTTTCGTATTGGTGGCATCAGCACTTACGCTTCTTGCAGAATGTTCCGTATGAATTTTCAACGTCGGTGTCCATGTGTCAGAGGTTGGCCCATTCGGAAATACGGTATCAGTTTGTTCTGTAACATTCATCTTCAGCATAACTTTCACGTGACTTTTCGTATCAATGGCGTCACCACTTGCACTTCTTGTAGAATGCGTCAACTTGGCTCTCACAAATGGTGTCCATGTTTGAGAGGATGGTCTACTCGGTATTACGGAATCAGATTGTACTGTAGCAGCCGTATGTAATAAAGACATTTCCAATTCACTGGTCTCTTCGGTTTTAGCTCCTGGCGTAATTGTCAATTTCTTGCCCTTTGTCCTTTGCGTGTCTTTTGTAACACCTTCGGTCGAGAGTTGTTTTATTGTTACTTCATTTTCTATTTTCCTTAGCACGGAAGCATCGCCCTTTATTGCATTTCTGTAAACTTTATTCAACTCCGTGCCACCGATTCCGGAAGTAGACTCTCGAGCATCTGTTGATGCGTTATCAATATTTGTTATAACTGTTATGTTGTTAGATCTGTGAACATAAGTGTCATTATTCTGATACTTTTCAATGTCATTGAAAGGAAAACTTGAATTTATTATGTTGTAAAGGCTGTATGTATTTCCAGTGTTGTTATCTTGGCAGTAGTTAGACCTCAGATGTATTTGTGCGAATGGTTTGACATTTTGCCTACCCCAGTGACACGGTATTATGTTCTCGAATATTCCCACATGTGTTGCATTTTCAAAGGGAAAACTAACAGACTGTCCTTGGAGGTGTTTAACTTCATTATGAGAAACAGTAAGGTTTGTTGGCGTTTCTCCATTTAAGAAGTTTGAGAATGAGTCTAAATGTAAGTCATCAATTCTGTTATAGGAAAGATTACATTTTCCACCAAGACTAAAAGTGTCAAAAGCAGATTGTTCAATCAAGGATATTCTTAAACCTATCAACTCCATGTGCTCGAAATAATTGATGTTGAAGAAAGCGTGAGTCTGCACAGTACCTAAAAACGATGACTCCATATTAAACCGTCCAAAATCATTCATGTCGCTGAACGCGTATTCCTCTATCCGATGTATTCTTGTATCTTTTATTAAGAAAGAATCGATTTCGTGACATTTTTCAAAGGCTTTTGATTTGATAGTGAAAATCGTACAATTTACGATCGTTAAATTTTCGACAGAGAGGTCAACAAACGCCTGTGAGTTGATCGAGCCAATCTTGCTTGATGAAATTTCAAAGCTCAATAGGTCTGGCAATTCCTGCAGTGCTGACCTCGGTATTTCCTTCAAATGGGAACTTTCAATGAGGATTTTCCTTGTGTCGGGGGAAAATGATGATGGGTATGACGTCAGATCATGACACGTGACCTCTGAATCCGTACAGGTGCATTTCGTTGGACAGTTACTACCGTGCATCTGCTGGCCAAAAGCGTAAGACAGAAGCAAAACTATCATGAAACTGGTTACCATGGTTTTCGTTGTGTTGGTTATATATTCTAAAAAGTCAAAGATACCCGTATAAATATGATTATGAAGATTGTGCACGAATTCAGGTCGTTTATTTCTATTTGTGTCATGCTCTGGCAAAGGGGGGCTTAATGCATCCGCAAAAAGTATCGACTCAGTCAGCCTGCTCAGTTTGCGCCAATCTTGCTTTATGAAATTTCCAGGCTGACCTGGGCCAAAAAATTTTGCTATTGGTCAATTTTCTGTATGTCCCCTTGTACCTCATCATACAGTCAGTTGTTAGACATAGTGGAATTTATGGATTTATGAACATGTGATGATTTGCTTTGTGTCATGCAGAACGGCGATGCATTAAGCCCCCCTTTGCCAGAGCATGACTCCTATCTTTTATTTTCAATCTTTTTATTCTTGTGATAAGAGGATCATACAAGTCGACACAAATGTTAACCCTTAGGCTGCTAAGCGCGACTCAAGGACCTTTTGCAGGCAGTGTTGATCAAGTTTAGACAGCTCAAAATGTCCAGTCTGATCTTGAATCTATACTCCTCAGTAAGGAGATATCTTTCCCCCAAAAATACCTTTGAAATAGCTGAATTTAGGTTTTTAGTGTCGGCTTGAAAGTTTCGTGTCATTTATTTAGCAGGATAAGGGTTAAGGTTTGTTCTGGAGAGGGTTTTTGTTTGTATTGGAGTTTAACACCATTTTAACAGCTCAGGTCATATCATGGCGGTCCGTGACGCACCCATGTGTTTCCTGGCTTTCTCACACCAGTACTGATACAACTTTGTTTCCAAAGCCACTGACTACTTTTCTAACCTGCATCAGAAATGAGAGGCGAAAACTCGCCGGAAAGAAAGTTTGCCTCAGCCGGGTATCGAACTGGCAACCACCAGGTCACGAGTCAGATACGCTAACCACTGAGCTACCCGGGCGGGCTTTTGGAATGGGTACAAAACATTGTAAATAAAGGAATAAACGCTGGTTATCAGCGTTTTCTTCTTTTAACAAAATGTTTTCCAAAGGTCGTTTAAAACAAAGGATTGTATGGGTAAGGGTAACATTTGGCAATGCTTTTTCGACCCCCAAAGAAGAAGGCATCTAAAATATACCAGTTTTCCACATTGTCCACCATTAAGTCTGGGTCCGTATACACCAACCATTATGAGGAAAACGTATATGTCTTACTCTAGATTTAGAAAGTAACACGATCTCTGGCTGGCTGAACCAAATGGTTTAGCTTATGAGAAGTTGTGTAACTTTCAAATTTAGAAAATTCCTGAAAGTAAGATTGAGAATGTTTTTAACCTTTAGGCTGCTAAGCGCGACTCAAGGATCTTTTGCAGACAATGTAGATGGAGATCAGACTGCACAGAACGTGCAGTCTGATCATGGATCTACACTGTCCGATAAGGGGATATCTTTCCAACAAAAAACACAATTTTAAATAGAAAAATATGGGTTTTTACTATCGGTTTGAAAGTTTCGTTTAAATTATCTAGCAGGTTAGGGGTTAAGAATGGTTTGTGAATACAGACCCAGCTGCTGATCTTTCAAGACAAACTTCACCAACTGTGCCGAGCTAAATCTGGCTGCAAAGGTTTTCAATAGATCTGTGTGCGACCTTGAAACTGTGTACTCTTTGAAAGACTGGTAGAACTTCAGGCAAATCGTATTTGCCCGTAATGTTAGACAAGGGCTCGCTTGTATTACTCTAGGAATGGCAGAAATGGCAGCCAGAAACGGCAGGCAGGCAGTAAGCAAGCAAGCAAGATAGAAAGAAAGAAAGAAAGAAAGAAAAAAGAGAGAAAGAACGAAAGAAAGAAATGGATAAATGGAGAAAGGAAGAAATGGAGGAAGAAAGAAAGAAAGAAAAAAGAAAGAAAGAATGGAAATTCTAAGAGACTTACCACCCTAAAACTTTTTCTACAAGATAAAACAAAAACATAGAATAAATTCCTTATTAATACATTTTCCAAGATTATCACAGAAAGAATTAACTTAATAAAGAAAAGACAAGGAACTGACTCTTTGCCAAACAATCCTGACTTTTAGCGACCTCGACTCTTGAAAGCATTGCGATAAAGGAGAAAACGCTGATAACCAGTCATTTCTCCTTTTCCCACTCTGTTTTCTTCCCTTTTACACAAAAATCCCATAACTGAGCCAAACTTAATTTGTCATCTGCAAACCTTTTGTCCATTTAATACTAAACACACACCACATTTGTACATTGTACATTGAATGATAATTCCAGTTTAAAGCAACACTCCAAATATACAATTTCAAAGTTCTTTTTGCTAGAAAAAAAAAAAAACATATTGTACAGTGAAGATTTTTAGATCAGCTTGTATATTCTGTATTAAGAATTTAAAAAAAAAAAAAAGATAAACAATCAACTGCACAGAAATTAAACAGAGATGTATGAACAAATAAATGTACCTTTAATATTTAGATAGATTTTAAAAAAAAAAACAAAAATGATTTGAAAAGAGTGAAAATTAATGAAGTAAAAAAATAGGATTTATTAAAAAAAATAATAAGCCGGAGGTATTTACGAAATAATTCAAAATAATAAGATGTAGATAGATATTTTCAATATACGGAAAAACAAAAACTTAATGAATGATCGAACAAACAAAAACTACATGAATTAATGGGTAATATCAATGAGTATGAAATATGAATAAATTCCACAAAACCATAAATACTTCATACCTTAACTGTCTTACAGCTACCTCCAAAACAGTTGAGATCTTTAAAAGAATAAAAAAAAAAAAGACTCTATGTGAAAGAATGCCTTTCGTCCCGAATTTACTTCGTACTGTCAATGACGTTTCCAAACTCGAGCCTTCCTCCTTTATAGGCTACGATCCCTTTATCCGCCCACCACTAACCCTCTTTCTTCCCTTAATAACTTCTATCTCTTAGAATTTTTACGTCTTTCAACAAACCACTCACGTAAACATTATTGCAAAGGAGAGTATGTGTCAGACAATGCCGCGCAGTCTAGATCTTGGATCAGACTACACGTTCTGTACAGCTTGAATTACGCTTGTGTATCAGGGATTTAACACAAATGTTTTTGCAAGAAAAAGAGAAAGTTAATTTCAAGAAAATCTTAAAACGCTCCTCATTTCGTTATCATAAGTTTTCGCGATTACATATTTACTTTTGTTTCATTTTCGCTCTTTGATAGGATAACGTGACAACACTGCAAACAAGAATTATTATATTCCTATCAGTATATACGCCTTAATGATAGGTAGTTCGAAACATTGGGAGAAAAGGAGCTATCCAAAACGGTTGCCATGATTTCATCAACAACATTGGCCAAATATTTTTCACAACGTTTCTCCTTTTTGTACCGTATTAGGTTGTAAGTAACATGTCAACAAAATAGCCTGCGCGAGAATATGGAACATGATACAGAATGATAAAGTACGAGTATCGCTTAACCCATGATCATATAATCCCGAATTTTAACGACCCCGAGAATTTAGACTTGAAAACATTGTGTGGAAAAAGAGAAAATGCTGGTAACCAGCATTTTCTCCTTTTACCACAATGTTTTCTACCCTCTCAAAAACAAATTTTAAGTTTTGAGTCACATTTATTTTGTCATCTGCAAATGGTTTCAATTTGGACAAGTCCAAAATTTTGTCTTCTGGTAAAGAGTTTGCAACAAACTGCTTGGAACACATCTATTGAAAAATTGGGATTATCTAAATGAATTACTGTTTTATTCTTTATCACACAACAAAAAAGTAGACTTGTCCAAATTGAAAGCATTTTCAGACGAAAATTTTAATGTAGCTCAAATGATGGATTTTGTCTCTGATAGGATAGAAAGCATTGTGGGAAAAGGAGAGAATGCTGGTTTCCACAATGTTTTCGAAAGGCTTTTTCCTCAGGGTCGATGATTTGTGTGGTAAAGGGTTAACTCTTTTTCCCGACGAAAAAGTAGTAGACTTCTCCAAAATGAGAGCAGCTGCAGACGACAAATTAGATGTGTCCCAATGGATGGGAAATGTCTTAAGACTCTTAATCCTAAGGCTACTAAGCGCGACTTACGGACCTTTTGCGGACAGTATAGATCAGGATCGGTCAGACTGCACAGAACGTGCAGTCTGATCTTGGATCTACACTGTCCGACAAGGAGATATTTCCCCAACCCCCGTAACTTTGAAATACCAACATTTAGGTTTTTACTATCGGCCTGAAAGTTTCATTTAAGTTATTAAGCTGGATAAAGGTTAACCGAACGATAGACCTTTCCAAGTTGAAAGCTTCTGTAGACGAAAGTGATTTAAATGTACCAAAGTTCTTTCTTACGGTACAAAACATTGTAGACAAGAAAGAAAATACTGGTTATCAGTATTTTTTCATTTTCCCACAATGTTTTCAAAAGCTTACTTCTTTAGGGCCGTTAAAACTCTGGATTATGTATAAAAAGATAAAGGTTAGAAAACAGTGTGAGAAAAGGAGAAATGCTGGTTTCAAGCATTTTCTGCTTTTTCGATAACGTGGTTTGAAAGTGCCTTCCTCAGGCTTGTTAAAACACGGGATTTTTTGGTCAAGAGTTAAAATATAAGAACGAAGTCGAAATAGAACAAATTGCTTGTTACTAGCAAATTCTTCATGTATCACAATAGGAAAAATAGTATGTTGGAGGCAAAGAATAAACATCCATTTGTCACTGAAAAGTTATTCTCATGGAGGACTTTCTATTTTTACATGCTCATCGTGTTGCATAGATAAGCGATTCGTCCCTCAAACATTAGACAGCACTTGAGAGCACTTGAGTCTAGTTCATTCATGAATCTGATACTGGATTATCATTCTACTACAGTGTTTCCTTTAAGGGTTCTATTTAAATTTTTTACCATGAATCTGTTCTTCAGAGAAGCTTAACCCTTTCCCAAATGACAAATTTTGGACTGGTCTAAATTGAAAGAGTTTGCAGACGACAATTTTAAATTTGATGAAAATGGAAGGAAGTTCTCAAAATGGGTAGAAAACACTGTGGGAAAAGGAGAAATTGCTCGTTATGAGCAATTTCTCCTTTTCCCACAATGTTTTCAAAAGACTTGTACTGCAGACACGTGAAAACCAGGGCTTGTTTGGGAAAGGGTTAACGGAACAACCTAACAGTTGGTAGAAAAGTCCAATTCTGACATTAAATAACGGAGTGGTGGTTTTGAAATCGGTAACTCCGTCTTTTTTATAAGATCGGATGTAATGTCATTGTGCCTATCGCATAGATTGAACATGATCCAACCATACCGACGCCTGTAATTGATAACTTGACATTCCCATATGGATGGCGGGAAATTTAACCCTTAGGCTGCTTATCGCGACGACCCACCGACCTTTTGCGGACAGCGTAGATCAAGATCAGACTGTACAGAACGTGCAGTCTGATCTTTGATCTACACTGTCCGATAAGGAGATATCTTTCCTCCAAAAATACCTTTGAAACAAGAAAGTTTTGGGCTTCTACTATCTCCTGTAAAGTTTCATTTCTTTTATTCAGCAGGATAAGGGTTAACAATACCACAAGAGGCTACGTATCCCTTTAACGAAATACAATCTGTGTGTATGTGTGTGTTTTTCCCTTACTTGCTCTGGAACACGAGAAACAAATGAAAGCAGTTGCAAACGACAATTTAAATATGGCTCAAATAAAGGAATTTGTCTTTGATATGCTTAGAGAACATTGTGAAAATGGAGGAAATGCTGGTTACCAGTATTTTCTTCTTTTCCCACAATATTCTAAAAAGACTTTTTCCATAGGGGTGTTAAAACTCGGGACTGTGTAGTCAAGAACTAATGCATTTCCGTGATGCATTATACCAAGCAAGTAACACATAATTATGGATCCATAACTCTATGTTGCCTGACAACCGACTGACTCATGCGGTAGCATGGTCCTATAACATGCAGAAATTAGCTGCAAGCAGAATGTTTCGACGTATGTCAGCCTGCGCGGACTGCGCGGGTTGACCTGGATCGACACATTTGCAAATGCATTAAACCCCATTTTCACACAGCATGCTTCATTTAAACATGGTTGTAAAAGTAAATGTAGTTATCCAAAATAAAAAATCATCTTCCTTACCAAAGCAATGAAGCGAGAAAGCAAGTCAGAAGAAAGTCTAGATTTAGATTATAGAATGCAGAGAATGTATGTCTGGTCTTTAATTCACGCCATATGCAATGGCTTTTGATCTACTTTTTGCTACTGGTCACGATTAAACGAATGGTAACTCGAGACTGGCCCAAAAATATGGTCATACATATTCTGCGGGTCTCCATGGTAACTGCTCCCTTTTCATGGGTGATTTGAATTAACATCTAATCTCGAAAAAATATATTTTATTGCAAATTCAGCTTTTCAACAATATGCAAAAGAACGAGGAAAAATTATGCACCATTGCTGTCAGAGTTACTTTGCATTAATTTTTCTTCATATTGGACCACAAAAAAGCTTCAATCATTCATGTTCCAGAACCTTTTGGACAGTCTATCATTTTTCTTCATTTTTTTTTTTTTTTTTCACTTCCCCGTCTTACGTTTAATGGCTTGTCAGTTATTGCCTACTGAATTCAGTATTAAAACATATGAGACATGCTCTGACAAAATGGGGCTTGATGTAGCTCTGTGATACAGTATACCAAGCAGGTCATCACAGTATTGTAGATTCACACAATCCATTTTGTATTACAACTGACTGAATCCCGAGGTAGAGTGCTCCACTGACATGTAGAAAATTGACCAAAAGCAAAAAGTTTCGGCCCAGGTCAGCCTGCGCGGATTGCGCAGGCTGACCTGGGTCGATACTTTTGCAAACGCATTAAGCCCCCTTCTATCAGAGCATGGCTCATTTATAATTGCGTTTGGTGGGATGATAAATTTTGAATAGCTCCCTTAAACTTAAACCGTAAGTGTGTACAGGGTCTTGCGTGGCTCAGTGGTAAAGTATAGGACTTGTAACCTGGAGACCCGGGATCGAGCCTTACTTGAAGCCATAGATTTTCCGTGGAAGCGGCCTTGGGCAGGACATATCAGAGCCCTAGTCTAATACTGGCGAAGCCTAGGACATTCGTGGATAAGGGAAATGTCTCTGTGACATCACTGAAATAATCGTGAAAGCGGTTTAACAACAAACAAACTATTCAATTAATCAATCTCAGTGTGTACGAAGTCAGTAAGTAATACATGGTATCATTATACCACAGTCATGTGACCAGCATGACAGAAATAACTTTCGGACATTTCTGCATTTCGGTTACGCATACATTTACTTATGCTAAACATTTGAAAAAAAAAGTCACACGAAATTGTTATCATATTTGCGGTTAGAAAGTAGATGATGTGAGAAAAGGGAAACAGACGGAATCGCGTATCTTTTCCAAAATTAGCCCTCCGCTCGTATGGACGATATCAATGAGCCATGCTTTGGTGAAAAGGAGGTTTAATGCACCTTCGTGATGTATCACACTAAGTAAGTCATCACATAATTACGGATTCATACTTTTGTTTAACAACCGACAAAACCGTGAGTTAACATCGTCCTGCGACATGCAGAGCATTTACAAACAGCAAAAAGTTTCCAGTCATGTCAGCCTGCGCCAGGCGATACTTTTTGCAAATGCGTAAAACCCTGTTTTCACAGAGCACTGCTCATTCATGAAATAGGATACAAAAGGTAGGAAGTATCTCTATCCTAACTTCCACTTACTGACTGTCGCGTCGTTACATGTCTGATTAAATCTTTACCAACGACGAAGTTTTAGACTGGTCTAGATTGAAAACATCTGCAGACGAATTAAATTAAATGTTGCCCAAACGATTGGATTTGTGTTTGCCAGGGTAGAAAACATTTTGACAAAATGCTGGTTACCAGTAGTTTCTTCTCTTCCCGTAATGTTTGGAATAATGGTCCACATTAAATACTGGTCATATGGTAAGATAAGTCTTTGATAGGATAGAAAACATTGTGGGGAAATCAGAAAATCATGTTTACTAGCAATTTCTCCGTTTCCCACAATATATTTGAAAGCCTTTTTTTTTCCCCAAGGGTCGTTATAATTCGGGATTATTTGGTAAAGGGCTAAAACATTTGAGCCAGGCTATGTCTCCGAAATGCATTGTACCAAGCAAGCCATCAAATAATTATAGATCCATACTAGCCACCTTTTTTTCACAACCGACATAATAATGAGGTAGACTGGTCCTTGTACATACAGAAAATTTACCAATAGCGAAAAGTTTCGACCCAGGTCAGCCTGCGCGGACTGCGCAGGCTGACCTGGATCGATACTTTTCGCAGATGTATTAAGCCCCCTTTTTCACACCAGGTAAGTCGTGGGATATTATGGATCCATGTTGTCTAAAAACCAACTGAAACACGAGACAGAGTGGACCTTTGACATGCAGAAAATTTACCAGTAGCAAAAAGGTTTCGACCGAGGTCAGCCTGTGCGGACGACCCAGGCTGTTTTTGGTCGATAGCTTCAAAAGATAAATTTAACTACTTTTTTAAAGAGCACTAATCAGTTATGTGCCAGAACATGTCCATCATACAGAGAATATCATCCTGGAAAGTTCAGAAATAACCCTCCGAAGTACAGTTTAAAGGAGCAGAGAAGCAGCCCCCGTTATTATTATACCTTACTATTTATTTCTTCTTTTTTTTTCTTCTGCATTAGAAACCTCCTTTTACGTATGTGATATGTCAACCCTTAGGCTGCTACATGCGACTCAAGGACCTTTTGCAGACAGCGTAGGTCAAGATCAGACTGCAGAGGACGTGCAGTCTGCTCTTGGATCCGAACTGTCATTTAAAGAGATATTTTTCGCGGGCTGACATGAGTCGATACTTTCTGCAGGTGCATCAAACCCCTTTTTCACAGTCAACCCTTGGAGCGCCGGAAAAATCTAACAGACATTTTGAGTCTAAGAATTAGACCAAAATACTCACAGTAACAAGGTTAGTCTTGTCCAATGTGTCCTAGCAAAGTGGAGGGTAAAGATCAAAGATCAGACTGCCTGTTTTGTGCAGTCTGATCTTAGTCTACACTGGTCACAAAGGCAACCAAAGCTGTAAAGGGCGATTTAGGGCTTTTTGGCGGCAAGATAAAAATGTTGGTTTTATGTGGAGGACTGACTCAGCAGATATAATCAGGAACGGAACTTGTAGACATCTTGACGGAAGATCGACTCGTAAGTCATTGTCAAAGTTCGCCGCTTTCCGGAAAACCTACTCAAATGTTTGAATGGCAGTCTTTGTTCGTAACAAACCCAACTGAATTTCGGTTTTGATTCAGATTCTAATCATGTCAATGTTTGGAGTGACGGTGCTTATTAAACTCGGAGTGGCTGATGCATCTCATGAGAGATAAGAGAATCTTCCTACATTTATTGATGAAAAACACCACCACAACAACAAAACAGGCTCTGTACTATAAATAGGAAATACTTGAGGATATCTTTAGGGAAATTACATCTGTCTGTCTGCTTGTCTGTCAGCGCTCTCTCTCTCTCTCTCTCTCTCTAAGTTCGACCATATTTCGGCGTTTAGGATGTGCAAAATAAATTTGTATTCTTCTGTATGGGTTGCCTTGAGTTTGATTTGAATAATCACATAGCCCTTAAGTCCTTATTGTATAGGCGACTGTACCTGATTAAAAATAGATCTGCTTGGCCCGTAGGCACCAACCATTCTTAGTTTCGTTCTTAGTCTTATTCTAGATTCAGAAAGTAACACAGCTTCTGATTTGCTTTAGAAACCAAATGGTTTAGCCAATGAGAAGTTGTGTTACTTTCAAAAATAGAGAAAATTCTGGATAATAAGATTAAGAATGTGCTTAAGAATGGTTGGTGAATACGGACCCTGTTCTGCCCTGTTCTGTTCTATGACTGAAAAATGCGTTCTGTATCATTAGTTCAGAGCTAAGTAATTAGCTTACGGTGTAGATCTTACATAGAACTTGTTATGCAGTCTTATATGTTGATCTGTGCCGAAGACGAAAGCTAGTTGTTATGTCCCCAATGTGATCAAATATAAATTCAAACCAATATCTCACTACTTCAACCCTTTACCACACAACCCCAACCCCACAAAACAACTCCAAGTTTCAACGACCCTGACGTGGAAGCCCGTTGAAAACATTGTGGGAAAAGGAGTAAATGCTGGTAACCAGCAGTTTCTCCTTTAGTCCACAATCTTTTCTACCTATTAAGAGACAAAGTCCATCGTTTGAGCCACTTTAAAATTGCTTAAAACGTACGAAAGCCTACAGGGGTCAAAGTGAAGGTAAAATGCTTTTCTAAAATACGTAATAACGTGAATTCAAAACACGTAATAACGCAAAATAATAATGCACTGACGCGAAAAATCTCGTAATAACGTGTTTTGAAACACATAATAACATGTTTAAAAGTCGTATTAATGCGAAAAATATCTCGTTATAACGTGGATTCAAAACAAGTAATAACGGGAAAAAAAAGTCGCACTAACGCGAAAAATCTCGTAATAACGTGTTTTAAAACCCGCAATAACGCTTTCAAAAGTCGTATTGACGAGAAAAATCTGGTTATAACATGAATTCAAAACACGTACTAACGTATAAAAAAAAAAGTTGCAGTAACGCGAAAAATCTCGTAATAACATGTTTAAAAGTCGCAGTAACTCAAATCGAAAACTCGCAATAACGTTTCTTTCTACTGTTTGCGTTCTGATTGAGTTACGTGACATTCAGTCGAATCCCCCAATACAGATTTGTGTGTTTGGATGGTGCTTAACGTCGCTTTCAATGGTATTTAAATCACATCACAGCTGTAACTCGTTTATTCATCATCTTCCTTGGATTCATCAGCATAAGTCTGCAGCTTTACTGCACCTTACTATCAGACGTGACTGGCACCGGTAGCGGAGATCGAACCATGGTTTCTCATTACAAGTTAATAATTCTGACCACTAAGATTTCCTAATGAAAACTACATTATGAAATAAACAGTGCAACTTCAATAATCGGTCTTCGTTTTCATCAGTGTTTAAATCATTGTAAATTCATTTCTTCTTATTGGTTTTCCCATAATGAATACCGACTCGATGAACATCTGGTCGAGATCTCGGCGAGCTCGGTAGATCAGTTTGTAACATACTCGTACAAGGCTTAAAAACCCGGGGGAGTCGGTGGCTGGATTCATCAGCTCAGCCATGTTCTTTTCGAAGATTGATGAACGTCATTGCGAAGGGTTTCATTTCTCTTTCACGGCTTATCTTCTTTCGAAGATGTTGATGTTTTAAGCTGCTAGTTGCTTAAAAATACTGTCGTGCGAATTATTGGTAATTAATGGCGAGTTATTGGTAAAAGAAAACCCAGCAGGGTACGGATCACTCCCGCCTCTAAATAACTGAAACAATTTTAGAAAGGACGTGAAACACTAGTTAAACAAACATTTTCAACAATCTTGTCAAGATGGAGGATACTGATGGTGAAAATTCCTCTATCATTGTTCGAGCTGCACTGCCAGTGCTAGCTTCGAAGTCCTGACAGTTGTAAGGCAAAGTTGAGGTGCAGATTTATACAAGTGAATCCAAGAAAGATCATGAATAAAAAAGTGGTTGCTGTGATGTGGCTGAAGCCAACAAAATAATACAACTAACACAATCAAATATTTATTGGGAAATTCGACTGCCTCTCATTGAACTTATTGCACATACATATAAGCTGTTCTCATGTGAAGTGTTTTTAAAGTAAAAAAAAAAAAATACTGCGAGTTTCTAAATCGCGTCACTACGACTTTTAAACGCGTTATTACGTGTTTTAAAACACGTTATATAACTAGATTTTTCGCGTTAGTGCGTCTTTATTTTGCGTTATTACGTGTTTTAAATTCACGTTATAACGATTTTTTTTTCATGTCAATACGACGTTTTTTAAAAAGCATTATTATGTCTTTTAAAATACGTTATTACGAGAACTTTCTCGTTAGTGCAACTTTTTTTTTTTTTTGCGTATAACGTGTTTTAAATTCACCTTATTACGTGTTTTTGAAAAAAAAAAAAATCCTTCATGTTGACCCTTGTAGGGTTTCGTAAAAACGGGCTAGTTTTTTTTACATGAATAATACGTGTATATTCTTAGTCAAATGGAAAGTACTGGGCTATCCAAAATTATATATATATATATATATATTTTTTTTTTTTTTTTTTTTTTTAACGAATTTACGAGTTTAACCAATTTTTAGCCTGGGCTTGGCTTGCCAAGCCTAAGGCTATAGTAATCGTATACCAAAATTTCAACCCCATCCACATGATCCGAGCAGTTACGAGTAAAAGTGAAAAGTACGGCATGCAATGTATCTCACTACGCTGAAAGAAACGACCCCCAAAAACGCTAAAAATATTTGGGTTTGAACATCATAGTAAGGTTTAAGTTCACAAAGAACTGTGAGAGATGCGCGATGTTAATCTAACGAAAGTATTTGACTAAGAATTTCAAGCCCTAATGATCTTATTTACAAGTGGAAATTAGTGCGCTGTAACAATGAAGAAACATTGGCAATTCCTTAGAAGTAGTTACGGAATCGGCCGAGTAGTGACGAGTGATGTTGCCTAACAATACTCGGAATCTTTCGTCTTTCCTATATTTTGACACAATGTGCATGACAAAATGCAGACGATGTGCTCTTTCCCCATAACAGTTGAACATTTCAAAAACTCGATAAGATTTATTTTCGCAAAATTACTGTGCTTCTCGTATCTAAAGGTATAAATATGTTTTGATTGGCCCTGTATGTACGATGCCTTATTTCTTCTTGTCAGAGTTGTCCCGATATCCGATGACATCTCGAACCATGACAATTTCGACCCATTTTGGGCATTACAAACTCGGCACACAAAATCGAATATGTAACGTAACACAGGGTATAAAACTTTGTAATATGAGCCATGGACAACTAGTTAAGAAGACCTAAATGGCGAGCGTGTTATACCAAAGATCAGACTTCCCATTAAGTGCCATCTGATCTTGATTTTTGATCTCCTCCGCTGTTTATCGATAATTAATTGCTTGACCTGAGATTAGTATCAGGTGGTAGGCGTTTTATATCGAAGATCATATTTATTACTCGGTGCAATCTGATCTTGATCTAAGCTGTCAATACGGGATATTTAACCCTTAGGCTTCTCAGCGCAACTCGATGCTTTTTTACGGATATTGTAGATTAAGATCAGACTGCACAGAACGTGCAGTCTGATCTTGGATCTACACTGTCTGATACGGCGAGTTATTTTCAACCAACAACAATTTTGCAATCGCCATGTTACAGCAAATATAAGTGGCTTGAAAACTTCATCAATTGTATTGAACAATTTAACCCTTTACCAAACAATCCCAACTTTTAATGACCCTAAGAAAGAAGCCTTTTGAAAACATTGTGGGAAAAGGGAAAAAAATGCTGGTAACCAGCATTTCCACCTTTTCCGATAATGTTTTCTATCCTTCCCGAAAAAGATTTCAATTTTTCAGTCACATTTATTTTGTTGTCTGCAACTGCTTTGAATTTGGACAGGTCTAAAATTTTGTCGTTTGGTAAAGAGTTAAGGGTTAAGTGATAATAGGTACTGAAAGAGTTAGGTTTTTAACACACTGCTTACAGATCCATATTTTTACTGCCAGTTGTTGCAGACAAATTTGATGTTAATTCATTAATAAAGTTACTGTGTGCAGATGAACCCCTCCTTCCAAAATGATAGGAATATATTTTAAAGCTGATGTATTTTCAAAGGTGTCGGAGTGCAGGGCAATTCAAGACCGTCAGTATTAGTACTCATCTGTGTAAATCCACAATGTTACTAAGAATAATGTAAGAAAAATATTTTATCGTCCGATCATTTGGTTCGAGGCTAGTTTGTCCAAAAACTAGCTTGGCCGTGGGCATGTTTATCCCTGGGCTTTTTCATCCAGGCTTGTTTGTCCCACATTATTGCACCCTACTTTATTAAAATGAATTCTAAGTGAAACATGAATTAAAAAATCAAGTAACATCATATATCTATACAAATAGAAAGATTTATCTTTTTTCTTTAATTAATGTCTGTAAATCACTGGTTTTCTTAGAATTTTCACCATTAGCAATGGGGGAACAATCTCAAATTTGTCGCCATCATTGGCTACTTCTAAATACCAAGATTACCAATCGTCAAAATTCAGAATTAAGGTAATATAAAAGCTCAGCGCTTAAGTGAGAAAGGATTGAATTTTGTGGTAATGACTACCATCACTTTATAATATTTAATCCTTTACCACACAATCCTGAGTTTTAACAACTGTGATGAAGGAGGGTTTAGAAAATACTGGAGGAGGTGCTCAGGAAAAGTTGCTGGTGACCAGTATTTTCTCCTTTTTCCACATTGTTTTGCTACACTTTCCAATGTCAGCATTAGCATCACATTCGATTTGTCGTCTGCAGTAGATTTCAATTTGGACAAGTCTAAAATTTTGTTATTTGATGGATAAGGAGTTAAGATAATTTTGACAATTGCCACTATGCAAATATGAAAATTGGGTTAGCAAGTTTGTTTCCTTAGATTACGATGGTCACCAGTTAAAATTTTGGTCAATCTTGGTAAAAATAAATAGGTCACACAAGACAGATTACAACCACCCTTGTTTTTTTTTTTTTTTTTTGAGGGAGGGGGTGTGGCGTGGGGCAATACATTAGAATTATCTTAGATGATTTCGAATGGTTGCTCCCCTGGTCACAACACTGACAACTTGTTTATCTTTTTGAGACCATATTTTGATTATATGAACTGAGTTCATATTCACCAACTGTTCTTAACAACGTTCTTTGTCTTATTCTCCAAGATTTTCAGAATTTGAAAGTAAAACACTACTTCTGACTGGCTAAACTAGATGGTTTAGCCAATTAGAAGTGTTACTTTCAAATCTAGAAAATTCAGGAGAATAAGACTGAGAAAGTTCTTAGGAATGGTAAGTAAATAGAGACATCCTGATCTGTCCATCTGTCTTAATAGTATGCCATGCAAATTTCCGTTTTGTTTTAAAGCCAAGCCAAGACAGGTTGTTCAGTCTATTAAATACAAGGCTTGAAAGCCAGGTTTGCTGAGCTCTGCCTATTTCTTTCAGACAATTGATGATAGTCATGGGAAGAGGATTCAATCCATCTCACTGCTGTATATTTTTTCAACTATGTTTATGTGGTAAAGTAGCCAGTGGCTTGGAAAGTACAAGTTAAACCAATTCTAGGAAGGCATGTATAGGTGCACTGGCCTTTGCAACACAATTGAAATGATGTTGAAAATAGTGTTAAACCATAGAAGCAAGTTTTGGTCCAAATTTACTCAAAATTGTTGGGTCAAAATTTTGTATAGATAATCTTTTTGACTGTACAATACCGATAGGTCCATTTGTATATATTTCAAAAGCGGTATAAGCATGGGAAATCCTAAAAGGATATCAACCAGGTTACCCGCCTGCCCAGTGTCAATGAAACTTGGTCAAAATGTTAGATTTCAGTGTGTTTTAGGGTAGCTTTGGCTTTAAATTTAAATTGGGCAGAATATTTGTAATTTTAAACCAATGTATCCCTAAAACACAGTGAAATCTAACATTGAAATTGGCCAGAATATTTGAGTCCAGCGCCTGTAGCTCAGTCGGTAGCGTACAGGACTTGAGAGCAGGGGGTCGCTGGCTCGATCCCCGGCTGGGCCAATTTCTTTCCAAGGATTGATGATTGTCAATGGTACAGGATTCATTCCTCTCTCACCCCTGATCATTGTTTTGATGATGGTTATGTGGGAAAGCAGCAAATGGCTTGGAAAGAATATTGTGCGTAGTACTGGTAAAAGAAACTCAAAGGAAAGCATGGATAGGTGCACAGGCTGCCATGAAATAACTGAAATAATGTTGAAAAGGGTGTTTAACACTATAAATCAATCAGAATATTTGCCTTGATAAATATTTCAGACAAGTTTAAAATGAATCATATCAGGTCAAAAAGTAGGTCACAGGGGAAAATCGTAGGAAAACCTTGTTTGTACTCAGAGATAAAATTTTGCGTCAGATACTCTTGAAAATTGGTTGGAATTTTTGTCTTAATGACATCTCGTACAAGTTTGATATTAGTTTGTGTACTATCAAAAAGTAGGTCACTTTTATGAATCAGAAAAACGTTGTGTGCACCATATAGGCCACATTTATCAGCAGTAGGCCTATTCCTTTTTGCATGCTGCTCATTTTGATTGGTTGCATGAGCCTTTACAAATTTATGTTTTTCCATTTTGTTGTCAACTCTACAGACTGTCAGTGTGAGACAATGTAGAGATATTTTAGTCTGTACAAATGTGATCTAGAAGTTTCAAGCCTGTACAAACGTGATAGAAATTTTGAGCTTCTGGGCCTCTTCTTTCTTTTTCTTTACCCCTTCAGATGCCCGGGCCTTCAGTGCCTTTGGCACTTTGATTATTGTATATCCTGGTGGGCTTTTTTCCTACACTCTTGCAATCAATGGCAGCATGGACCTTGTGAAACAGTTTTGTGTTATTATTTGATCTCTAGAACTAAACGTTACTTATCTCCCTCTTCCTTATACTCCCACCAAAATCGAACTGATTCATAGCTCAGCATTGATATGCCAGCACTCCCCTCCCGGTCATTAAAATACTGATCAGTAACGCATGTTTCTAATTCAACTTTTGTGAAAGGTAAAAGGTCTTTTTAACAACTGACCTTGGTATTGAAATTACCATTATCGGGTACGGTAACGTACTCGTTGCCATCGAGGCTAGAGGTTCGGTTACACTGTCATAAAAATGTTATTATTTGGAACTCAGTTATTGCATTAATAATTTGTCCATATTTTATATGTTGATTTTTAGAGGCTATTAAGTATCCAAACAGAGTAATCGAATCCCAAGGAAAGCATTTTACTAAGCGTAGTGGAAACAAAGCCCGCGCGATCGGAAGTTTCGAACAAGCAAAAGGGCGAATGTTGACACCACACATGCGTACTGTTGACAGTGCCTCATTTTCGGTTGCGAGCTTTTACTATTCGTGATTCATGCCCTTCGTCATATCCGCCAAATTCTGAATACCACGGATTCTATTTCCGCTTAGTAACGCCATAGCAACGCACCACTCGGTGGACGCTACCCGTAATGGGCAATTTGCTACTGTAAAAAAAGAAGCTGCATTCGACAGCAAATTGTTATTTGCGCGTCAAAATTGTATTTGAACATGATGTACGATTATCATGGCCGCCATCCGCATGTACATGTAGTTCAAGCGCGGTGTAATTGGATTTGATGAATGTTAATGAATAGTGTCTACATCAGATTAATAGAAGGTTTCACTGGTATTTCTTTAAACTTCTTCAGATTTATATCACAGCCAAAACCAGAGAAAGTATTATATGGGCAACGTCGGACATCCGAGCATTTTCGAGAATCATTTTAGGGGATCATAATCAAATAGATCTACACTGAATTCCGTACGGAGAATAAGAACGAACATACCTCTGTGACCTGTGTAAAATTCCAAATCCTATCCAGAAATAATCAACATAAGGGTTAGTTAAGGTCAAGAACTGATAAGAGGTAACAGTTTAAAGTAACACTTTTGCGTTAAATTGTATGAATCAGCTAACCACATAACAGCATTAAGGTATGCCACCCGGCTGTGCGATACCGAGATCAAAGGAGCACCGAGTTAACCCTTCATCCAATTTTCATGAAAAATAATATGACCCATGTTTCCTTTATATCTGAAAAAGATGGAATATAAATATCTTGCAATGGAAGGTTTAAAATTTGAGCTCAAACTACTTTTCTTATGTTCATGATCTATACTCTATTAGTTTAAACATATTTTATTCAATACAATAATTACATAAATGTTGAATTCTAAAAATTTAAGTTGCACCAAAAGGATTGGAACGAAAGCTGTAAGCTTATAATGTTCCTCTCCCATAAGTCACGTCAATATCAGTGGTTTAACAATATTAGAAATTACAACAAAACATTGACAAATGTATACACAAAATGTATGTGTGTGTGTGTGTGTGTGTGTGTGAGGCGTGGAGTGCCACCAACAAATATTCGTGTTTCAGTTAAACAAAATTTGAATCGTAAGAACTTGTCATTCCTTAAAAACAGACTCTAACCGTGGAATAGTACTTAAATAGGAAGAGATTGTGTGCGAAAGTCGCCACATATACCTGTATATTAACAATGATGCATGTGAATTTACAAAACCGGAACAAAAAATCAAAAGGTGGAGCCATTCAACTTCTAAAACGGTAAGTATCAACAATGTATGAGTGAACGGCTGAAAGTATGTTTTCGTTATCGGCAACACTGAGATTATCGTCACCAAAAAGAAGTGTCTGTAGGCTTACAGCGGAGATTTCTAATACGCGTTGAAATAAACTGTTTCTAAATTCACGATAGTATCTGCAATCGAAGAAATAATGTTGATTTGATTCAATTTCGCCACAAGCACAAAGAGGAGAATCGATTAAGTTTCTGAAATAAAGGTGTTGATGAAGTGAACTACATTTAGTTCGCAGCCTAGCATGAATGACCTGAATCCTCCTCTTTCCAAAGAAATAGAGCTTATTTGCGGTCCGACGAATCACCGAAATACTGAAATACCATCGAAACACCGACATACCCCTATTTTTTATTACTGAGTTCCGATAATTGATAAAAGTATGTAGATTTTTTCTTTCCTTTTTTTTAACATAAAAGGCGTTTAATCAGAGTATTTATCATTACTGAGAAGAATGATGATGTTAATATACCCTGATAATATGGAGAACAATCACCGTAATACTTGCGTACGTATTACACACCCAAATACCCGTCGTGATTACGCCAAGCTAGACTACAGAGTTATCAGTATCATATTACCACTTATGTTTATCATTTCTTTGAATTATAAACACACACAAATGAGAGCGCTAATGCACTTTTTTTGCAAACGAAGTAGACCCAATTCAGACATTGCATGACGTAAGTCTCTCATCCATCGAAACGCACAAGTAGCCCGGTACGTTCTGTTCTGTTCTGTACTGTAAAAGTAAAGTGACCATAATTGAAGGTGTTAAATTTTACAAGCCACCTATTTGCCCAATCTGTAATTTTATTGATGTCCGTTTGTAATATTGTACCGGCTGTATCAGGATCACCTACAACCATGGATAAACTAGTGTCATCTGCAAATAGGTTTATGCTTGATTCAATACCATTTGCAATGTCACTAATATAGACTAGAAATAGGAGAGGTCCGAGAGTAGATCCTTGTGGAACTCCAGCATTAATAGAACTTAAGTCTGAGACAGCATCAGGCAGGACAACCCTCTGATACCTATTCGAGGGGTAGTCTGAAAACCATGAAAGAAGTTTGCCACCGATTCCAGCTTTTCGCAGCTTGAATAGAAGACCTTTATGCCATACCTTGTCAAAGGCTTTGGCAAGTTGAGTCTCCAGGTAAAACTCCTGATTGAGAAGGTGTGAAAAAATTGGTATCGTTTAGATGGTTAAAGACATGTTTATATATTATTCTTTCGAATACCTTTTGCATGGTGTTTATTAGAGATACTGGTCGGTAATTAGACGCAAGAGCAGGGTCGCCACTTTTAAAGATTGGACATACATTGGAAATTTTCCAAGAAGAGGGAACATTCGATTCGATCTGGACCAGACGCTTTCCCTAACGGAGCGTTCTTAACGCATCAAACACTTCAGCGGGAGTAATAGTTATTGAGTCTAAGGAGTTGCCATCAATTTGATTTATATCATCAGGAAGATTATTAGATGAGTCATCAGTAATTGATTGCTTGGCAAAGAATGGATTTAAAAAATTAACCTTCTCGTGTTCATCAACAACTATTGTGTCATTTGTGTCATCCATCAGTGGAGGTATAGAGGAAGAAGACGATGGGGTTATAGAAGATTTCAAGACTTTCCACCAATCTCTTGGCGTTATATTATTTGACCGTAGTTTCAGTGTCACTTGGTTTAAATGGTCTTGCTTTGTTCGTCTAATTAGAACAATTAATTCGTTTCTTATAGCTTTAAATTTGGACCAATGATGCACATTGTTTGAACGTTTAGCTTTCTGATATGCTCTTATCCTTTGCCTGTTTTTTTTTTTTTTTTTTTTTTTTTTTTTATCAAACTATTATTCCATGGAGGTTTATGGGGGTTACTAACTATAGCTTTATTTGGAATGCAGTGTTTTGATTCTTTAGTTATTATACTTGTAATATTGTGAGTAAAAGTATCAATGTCGTCGTCTTGCAGCTGATCCCAGTTAACATTTTCAAGAATATTTCTCAGCTTGATCATATTTCCATATGGTGCGTTTGAAAGTTTTATATTTAGGTTTTAAGAAGTTGAACACAGCAAAGATTGGACAGTGATACCTTATATTGAGATCAAGACATGGTTCACCTACAGCAGTCATTAGAATGGAGTCTTCGTTTGTTACAAAAAAAGGTCGATTATAGTTGCAGAATTTTCAGTGAAATTGGTAGGTTCGTCAGTACATTGTGTCATATTATACTGGTTGCAAAGTGATGCTACTTTTCTAGATTGATTTGGATTCAATGTGTTCAGGTTGAAAGCGCCGGTGGCTATTACATCAGAAATAGTGGAATCTATTGCAAGACCAATAGAATCTTCAACTAACGAATTGTAGATAGAATCTGAACTTGGTGGTCTATAAAAGACACCATACAGAACATTTCTTTTGTTATGCAATTTGATCTGGCTCCAGATACACTCTAGTCGATTTAACTCCAGATCATGTCTCCTAGTATATGTTAACGTATCCTTTACATAAAGGATAACACCTCCATATCCACTGACTCTATCTTACGGTCTGGAGGATGAAATTTAGGGAAAAGCAAATCGTGTGACGACACTGATTTATTTAACCAAGTTTCAGAAAAGGAGACAAGATCAAAATAAGAGAATTCTGATATCAGTACATCAACTTTGTTTGCTATGCTTTGCACGTTATAGTGTTCGGTAGACAAGTGATTTGGAAGATTTAGAAAATTGTATAAATCCGTAGAGCTTGACGAATGATCTAGATGGTTACTACTAACTGGACCTGGATTAGGATGAATATCGCCAGATAGTAAAATGAGCGAACCAATCCATACACCAAAATCAAAGCGCTGAAGGCGCTGAAGGACTGGTCATCAGAACGGGCGAAGAGGTAGGAAGACGAAGAGGTAGGAAGATGATGCCCAGAAGCTCAAAGTTGCTATCACATTTGTACGGATGTAAAAACCGCTATCACATTCGTACAGACTAATAAAAAATATCTACATGTCTCACACTGATAGTCTGTGGAGTTGACAACAGAATGGAAAAACATAAATTTGTAAAGGCCAATATAATGAGTATTTTTGTATAGCCTTGGCCTCATGGTCTTTATGGATTGAAAGGAGATAATTTTCAAAGGATTTTCTGTTTCCTGTTTTCTTCCTTTACGTGGCTTTGGCAACAAATCACAAACCAAAATGAGCAGCGGGCAAACAATTGCTGATAGAGGACAAGTCCAGGGAACATTTCTTGCAAGTGCAAAATATCGACAATAGCCCAGCAATGAATCATATTTTTCTTTCATTTTACCATACTCAGTCTATAAGTTGAAATAGTAAGTACGTCCTTTGAGCAGTGACAAGAAAAAACACAAAAGTCTTTAAAGGCTAATATCACAGAGTATACGGTGTCTTGGAATTTATTTTTTAGGTCTTTCTTTTTATTTGTGCATTTTGGTTTCTATGGCAACAAACGAAAAAGACGTCCGCATTCGGGCGCCAATGCTCGGCAACAGTTGTGTTTGGGAACAAGAGCACCATATGCGGGTGCCAACGCTCGGCTGCAGTTGTTTGATTTTCAGTGAAAACACACAGTTTAAAAAGGGACATAACTTGATAGTTATTTACCCTTATTGTTTATGTTTCCCTCTTGATAGCTAACACTACTTCTCCACGTTTGAAGTCAACATCTTCAGTTATACAAAGATATTGTAAGATGTCAAAGATTTTGCATGACGACGACACAAACGACGAAGATGATGACACTAGGGCTTTGAAAATACCATACCTCTAAAAGTTCTTATTCGAAAAAGAGGCATAACTAATAACTTTGCCGAAAATATTTTGGTGGTTACCTGCCTCTGTTGTACTAATATAAATTCCCCTTTTCAATAGTTAACAAAAAGTCCAAGTTTGAAGTAAGGAGCTTCATTAATGACAGATATGATAAAATGTCAAAGGTTCTGAAAGTTCAAAGAAATAAAAAAGGACGTAACTGTGTCAAAAATATTTTGATGGCTACCTGTCCCTTTTATATGGGTATCCCTTTTAAAAGTAAATAACTTGTCCAAGTTGAAGTAAACATCTTCAGGAATAACAGAGATATTATAAAATGTCAAAGTTTTTGCACGATGACAATGACGCATAGGCTTCGACAATAGCATGACGCTTTCTTCGTAAACAGGTGAGCTAAAGACTACCCGTTGAGTAAAATCACATGGATAATACAAGACTGCACAAGGAATATTTCTATGAAAGTTTTGTCAAAATATCTGCCGTAAATGCCACTTTTCAGTTTTCAACATTGAAAGTCTATGGAATCTCTTAGTTGCCATGATCAACTAAGTTGGGATGCCGATTTTCATAAACAAGCGGACCGTTGGACCTAAATCCCTCATCTGAGTAAAGTCATCTAGGATTGATAAATTTGAAGAGCTCCTGGTTGTGATTATGGGAAAACACATATGAGCCGTGCTCTGGCAAAAGGGGGTTTAATGCATCTCCGTGATCCATCATTCCAAACGAGCAGAGCAGAAAATTTGCCAATTGTTTCCTTCAGTGTTAAGCGCACGAATTTGCAGTTATGAATAAGCTTACCAGGGCCCGAAATTCTCAGTCAACATTTCAGAACAATTAGCATCGCACATCTATCAAAGTTTGTTGTGAAATCAAACCTTATTATGATTTTCAAATCGAAATAATTTTGTTATTTTAAGGGGTCGTTTCTTTCAGCGTAGTGAGATGGATTGCAGGCGGTACTTTTCACTTTTATTCGGGTTTTTCCGTAAATGCTTGGATGGGGTTGAAATTTTGGTATACGATTCCTATGGCCTTGGGCTTGGCAAGCCAAGCACAGGCCAACCAGTGTGACAAAACGAAAAATGTGTGATACAAGCCAATATGAGTATCTTATGTTTTGGGCCTGACTATCGCTAATCAGAATTCGAGTTTTATCATTATGCATAACTTGTTCGGTCAGACAAGCGGTTGACTCAATACTTAAAAGCATGGAATGTAGTTGAACTGTGGAAATCTGGATTAGTGCAAGAAGAAAGACAGTCATTGTAAGACTGAATCTGAATTTTGCACAGTATGCTACATCAAAGGAGGAAAATCCCTACTCTGTCTCATGATATGTGATCAATAATGGACAGAAATAACACAAAGCACAGCATACGTCCAAGAGTCAGTTCAGGTTTTTCTATAATGACGAAAAAAAAAAAAAAAAAATTGGGTGGCACTCCAAAAGGGCAGGCAAATGTGTAGTAATGTATAAATGCATGTAAGTAGCAAATTGAAGTGATGAAAACAAATACTGGTAAATGAAATAATCAAACAAGTTATCAAAAACGTTATTTACAAAACGAAATGTTCACCTGTTTAGTAGTTTCAGTTGTCTTAGTCACAATTAAAGTTATCTTTTTCATGGGTTGAGTGGATATATCTTGGTACAGTTCATATGGGCAGTGACTTTTTTTGTATAATACTGTAGATAATGACAACTTACTGTAATTGACATTTCAACAAATAAATGAGACATGAAAAGAACAATAAAGGTTTAACTCCCAAAAATATGACTTTCATGGTGATTTTTGCGAACATCGTACATTGAGATCAGACCGCCCAGAACGGGCTGTCCGTCCCTCTGTACTGTTCCACGTTGCAGAGATATTTCAATGAAAGCGATTGTGACACTGCAAGTTTGACCATTTATAATAACCGAAAATATGCTCATTAAAAATCACATGAAAACACTTCGTGCAAGATCAATCGTGAAAAAGGAAAAAGAAAAGTCAGATCTTCAAATACTTGTCACAATATAGTACAGGCGGAGGTCAGATCTAACTTGTCAGTGACTTGAAAATAAAGCTGTGTCAGTACTGGTGTGAGAAAGCCAGGAAACACATGCATATGTGCAGTGACCGTCGTGATATGACCTTAGCTGTTAAAACGTGTTAAGCTTCAATACAAACAAACCAATACAAATTTCTGACCAAAGTACACAGACGAATGCACATGTAACTCTTATTACAGAATCAGTGAGGATAAAAACTGACCCTCGAATTTCTTGTTACATGATTGCTTTTTGGAACAGTGTGGAGCGAGATCGGAACGCCAAGAACGTGCATCCGGGATCCTCGATCCTCACTGTCGGATGTTTTGTTTAGATACCATAATTAAGGAAGTAATACTGCAATGTTTGGCCAGACAGACAGGCTGAAATACACCAATCAGAGAACATACAAACACTTAATGCAGAATAACGGATGAGACCATCCGATATTCATATGCTTATTACAATTAACATTGCTTTAACAATTTTTGTATGTATATATAGATCAGACCACCCAGAGCGTGCAATATGGTCTTATACGGTGCACTGACAGAAATACACAAATGAAATCACCTCCAAGCACTTTATCCAGAATCGATGATAAGACTAATCAAATCTTCAAACATTACAGTTACAAACAGAAGTGTGTGGAGCGTGATCAGACCGCCCGTAACCTGCAGCCCGATTTCGATCCTCAAAGTCCAACATCCGAAAGTCTGAGTTATCCCTTTAACAAAAATGAATGACACTGTAACATTCTAGCCTTATACAGCATTCTGACTTAAATACGACATTGAAATCCCATAAACACTTTAATACAGAATCAGTCATTATAGAAATAGGTTCATCAAATCCCGTACAAAATTTCTATCATTTTCATGGACAGTGTAGACCGAGATCGTACCGCCAAGAACGTTCACCCCAATCAATGGTAATTTTCAAACATTTCTATAAAAGAGGTAATGGCACTGCAACCTGTTGGCATTAAACAGCATACTAAGCAAAATTACGTTAATGATTTCACATGTGAACAGTATCAATGATGCCAAAAAACAGATATTCAAATACTTAAAACAATTAACGCCGCCCTGCAGACAGTGTAGAGCGTGATCTGACTGACCAGATCGTGCAGTCAGATCCCCGATCCTCACCAACCGATCTTTTTTTTTTTACATTTTTCTATAACAGAAATATGTGACATAACAACCGAAATAGTCTACATACAGATAATACATTAATAAAAGCACAAGTAAACACTACATACAGATCCAATGATAAGAAAATTCAGATCATCAAAAACAACAAAATTGTTTTTACAACAATGTCGAGTGAGATCAGACCACTCAGAATGTGCGGTCCGATTTTCGATCCTCATTGTCGGATATGTTCGAGATATCACCATCAAGACAGTGACTGCAATAGCACGGCCTTGCATAGCATTCTGACAGAAAACGTGTGGATTAAAGCAGTTTTATATTAAAGGGGCAAATGACACCGCATTATTTTAGCTTTATGCAGCATTTTGACTTAAGTACTTTAATGAAATCATATGAAAACACTCCCTACAGGATTAATGTTAATACAAACTGATTCTTCAGATGCTTATCAAAGTTATAATGGTTTAGGAACAGTGTAAACCACGATCGGACACCCCAGAACGTGCAGTCTAATCCTTGATCCACACTGTCCAATATTTTCTGATATTTCTATAAAAGAAACCCTGAAACAGCAACATTTTGAAATTATACTATACACAGAGGGCAAGTATTTTAACTCTTTACCATACAATCCCGAGTTTTAACGACCCTGAAAGAGGCGGCTTTTGAAAACATTGTGGAAAAAGAGAAAACGCTGGTAACCAGCATTTTCTCCTTCTCACACAATGCCCTCCAGCCTATTCAATACATAAATCCCCATTTCAGCTTCATTTGATTTGTCGTCTGCAAATGCTTTTAATATGGACTGATCCAAAATTTTGTAGTTTGGCAAACATTTAAGGAAATCACATGTGCACACTTAATAAAGAATGAATGATGCTAAAAATCGGCTCTCCAAATGCCAATTAAGACTCATAGTGTTTTTACGCACCGTGTAGACCGAGACCGGACCGCCCAGAACGTGCAGTCCGATTCTCGACCTTCACTGTCCACTGCCTTTGACATATTCTTAAAATCTAGAGATCAGAAACATTACAATATTTTGGCCATAAGTAATAAACAAAAAGTATAGAAATATAGGAACACAGTCAAATAAACTTAGTCGATGGCTAGTTAGTGGTAAGTACAGTACTTTTCTGATTTTTTGTGTTGATAAAATCTAAGCAAAAAATACTAAAGGTAATATATCTCTTTCTTGAAACTGGGAAAGATCGTCTTCTTTTAGCACCCTGTGTATTTTACTGTTTTTGTCCTTTCGTCCTGTTATACTCTATTACAGTTATTCGTCTGTCGGAACATGACTAAAGTTGCAGCAAAGAAGGTTCGATTTTTTTTAGATCGGAATTTTCTTAATGGCCAAATTAGGACTCGTCCATATCCAAAGCATGTGGGTGAAATGGTGGAAATTGTCATATGCATACAGTGCTGTAAGTTTAGTTGAGAAGCTTACAAACCCTCTAGTAAACAGTCCTGAGTTTTAGCGGCCCTGAGAAAGAAGGCGTTAAATAAAATTAGAAAAAAGAGGAAATGTTTGTAACTAGCGTCTTTACCTTTTCCCACAATACTTTCTACTTTTTCAAAGACAATTTCCTCCATTCCAGCAACATTTAATCTGTCGGCTTCACATTCTTTGGATTTGGACGAGTCCTAATTTGGCCATTTGGTAAAAGGCTTTAATTGAATAAGCTCTCACTTTTACAGTGTAAATTAAGAAGATCCAATGTCGTGAAAAAAAGGGACAAAGGGGGAAAGAATAGAAAAATAGTTGATGTCGCCCACTTTGGCAGTGAAATACCGAGATCAAAAGAACACACGGCTAACCCTTTATCAGCTTTTTCAACGAAAACAATAATAGCAAATAATTCCCGACTCAAAATGAAGCTGAAATTACCTTTTTTGGAGGATAAAAGGAAAGTTTTAAATTTGACCTGACCTTCATTTTTATACGCCCGAAGGGTCGTATTATGTTATATCCCCGGTCGTCTGTCCGTCCGTCCGTCCGTCCGTTAGCAATTTCTTGTGTGCGCAACTCCTCCTACAGTTTCCATCGGAATTATTTGAAACTTGCCACAATGAATCTCCATGATGTCTAGTTGTGCACCTGACTCTTAGAATTTGGATCGCTGTTTGCGTCTAAAATTATCTGCCCTTGATTTCTGAAATAACCAGCTTTTCACTTTGAATTTTTGTTCAAGCCATAACTTCCATACCATAAAAGGTATCAACTTGAAACTACATACACTGATAGAACACATTATGGAGAAAAGCAGTGCACAAGAACCATAACTCTGCTGCTCTTGTTTTTTGAGTTATTGCCCTTTGTAATTTTCAGTTTGAATTTTTGTCCAGGCTATAACTTCCAAACTATAAAAGCTATTAACTTGGAACTTCATACACTGATAGAACACATTATGGAGAAGTGCAGTGCACATGAACCATAACTCTGCCACCTGTATTTTTTGAGTTATTGCCCTTTGTTAATTATCAGTTTGAATTTTTGTCCAGGCCATAACTTCCAAACTTTAAAATCCATCATCTTGAAACTTCAAAGACTAATAGAACATATTATGAAAAAGTGCATTGCACAAGAACCATAACTCTGCCATCCTTCTTTTTGAGTTATTGCCCTTTGTTAGTTTTCACTTTGAATTTTCGTCTGGGCCATAATTTCTAAATTATAAAAGCTATGATCTTGAACCTTCAAAGACTGATAGAACACCTTGTGGAGAAGAGCAATTCACAAAAATTGTAACTGTGCCACCCTTATTTTTTTAGTTATTGCCCTTTAATATTTTTCACATTAGATTTTTGTTTGGGCCAGATCTTCCAAACTATAAAAGCTATCAACTTGAAACAATATACACTGATAGAACAGATTGTGGAGAACTGCAGTAAACAAGAACCATAACTCTGTCACCCTAAGTTTTTGAGTAATTGCCCTTTAATAACTTCATTTTGAATTTTTGTCCTGGCTACATCTTCCAAACTAGAAAAGCTATCAACTTGAAACTTCATACACTGACAGAACACATTATGGAGAAGTGTCATGCACAAGAACTATAACTCTGATACCCTTATTTTTTGAGTTATTGCCCTTTATTTATTTTTAAATTTTTACTTTGAATTTTTGTCTGGGCCATAACTTCCAAACTATAAAAGCTCTCAACTTGAAACTTCAAACACTGATAGCACACATCGTGGAGAAGTGCAGTGCGCAAGAATAACTCTGCCACTCTTCTTTCCAGATTTATTGCCATTATTTTCCGAGTAATTTCCCTTCGATATAATTTACAGTTAGGGCCTTTCTTTCATATGTGGAGCATTTCCCTTTTTATACGCTCGAAGGGTCGTATTATGTTATACCCCCGGTCGTCCGTCCGTTAACAATTTCATCTGTGCGCAACTCCTCCTACAGTTCCCATGGGAATTATTTGAAACTTGCCAGAATGAATCTGTATGATGTCTAGTTGTGCATGTGACTGTTAAAATTTGGATAGGTGTTTGCATTCTAAAATTATCTGCCCTTGATTTCTGAAATAGTCAACTTTTCACTTTGAAATTTTGTTCAGGCCATCACTTCCATACTATAAAAGCTATCAACTCGAACCTTCATACACTGATAGAACTCATTATGAAGAAGTGCAGTTTACAAGAACCATAACTGTGCCATTCTTATTTTTTGAGTTATTGCCTTTCGTTAATTTTAAGTTTGGTCCGGGCAATAAATTTCAATTTATAAAAGCTATCAATATGATACTTCATACACTGATTGAACACATTGGGGAGAAGTGCATTGTACAAGAATCATAACTCTCCCATGCTTAAGTTTTGAGTTATTGCCCTTTGTTAATTTTCACTTTAAATTTTGGTTTAGGCCATAACCTCCAAACTTTATAAGCTATCATCTTGAGAGTTCAAAGACTGATAGAACACATTGTGGAGAAAAGCAGTTCATAAGAACCGTAAAAAGTGCCACCCTTATTATTTGCCCAAAGGGTCTTATGATGTTTTGGCCCTGGTCGTCCGTCTGTCCGTCTGTTAGCAATAGACAGTACAGTGCACGCGTTGTTCCATGTTGACAGCTTGGCACACTTGTTGTTCTATGTCATATAGGTAAGTAAATATATAATCACTTGCTTGATTTTTATAACCTTTCACATGGTATTATCACAATGTAGAAACCATTATTTCTGTATGTACATGCAGGTCCATGTACTGTCCATTATATCTCTCTCTCTCTCTCTCTCTCTCATGCCAGTACATGTATATGGTGCTATTTATACTAAGATAATTGATACCACAGAATAATAGAGCTACTTCTTTTTTCTCAAGTTGAAAATCATGTAGGAAACCTTTCTTTTCTGGCTTAATTCAGTTCTCATTATCTCCATTCCTAGCCTATGAAGCCAAAAATTTTAGGGTTAATATCCAGCATCATCCTCTCTAATGAGATTAGAAATACCTTATATTTGCGATATTTGTCATAGATATACAAAATCTCATGTGTGCATTTGCTACACAATGCAATACTTGTGTAAGTTTGATACACTATACATATCTGTATAGATAATCAAGTTATGTTTCCATATATGATATGTACACATGATCTTAAGAGTGGTTGGTCAAAAATATATGTATATCAGGTGTGGTAACTTTTCATTGACCTTGTGTATACTTACAAAACATATTGAACTCTCCAAGCTATCTTAATGTCAGGAACTCAATTCTGAATGGAAAGAAATATAAAGAAACTTTCTGTGGTATTAGTTGGTATTAGTATAAAGAAGTGACGCCTCCCAGCGGTAGCACCGGTAACAGGTATTCTGGAGTGTATGTTTGACTATTAGGAGGAAGCATGCATTTGGGACTGAAATGTTTAAAGTTTTGTCGGCGCATCCACCATTCTTTTGTGTATTGCTTGTAGTCACATCATTCTGCACCATACTCACCTGCATAATCACCTATTAGTGCATGTTAGACTAGACTTGTATGTTGTGGTTGTGGAACTTTTACAGGCATAAAAGACTCAACATATTCCAGATTTCCTGGCTGAAGTCAGTTCAGGGTTTGTGAGGAGTTAAAAGTTCATTATAAAGTATACTGTATTTCCAGGTAAGATTTAAGAACTGAAAATGGAAACACCAACAAAAATCTCAGGGACTCCATCCACATCCAACACAAAGCGGACAACCCCAGACAGTCCATGTGGGAAAGCAACTCTACAGCTCAAAGGGTTAATGAATAACATCAATGGCTTCTGTGAGCAACTTGATACCCAGCTGAGGGCCACATTATACTCCTTGACAATGAACGATAAGGAAGATGCACATAATACAATGAGGAGTATGCGCAGAGCCTTAAAGGACTTCCAGAAGAGTGCTGAAACAACAGTGAGAGATGTGTGCTTAAAAAATAATGCATTTGATAGACGAATGGCAAGCATGACTCGAAGTGTCAATCAGATCAGCACTGAGAAACGAGGTCTGAGTGACGACTTAAAGCGTCTGAAAACACAGGGGTCTGTTGAAGAGGAAAGATATGAAGCAAGCCAGACTCCAATTGTCAACCAGATCGGCGCCCAGAATCAAGCTCAAAATGATGAGTTACAGTTTCTGAAAACACAGGGATCTGTTGGAAAGGAAAAAGATGAATTTGAAGACATAGAGGAAAATCTTTTAATAGATGAGCCTCCAGCAAAAAAACGCAAAGACATTACCGAGTGATTTTTATTCAATATTCATGCATACAGACTGTGACTTTTTCGTTTCTTTGGTTTTACATAGTACTGAGTGATACTCATATAATAATAGTGCATATTGACTTTTGTTTTCTTTAAATGTCCAAGACTGGCAAAAATCATGCTTACTGACTGTCATTTTTTCCGTTTCTTTGGTTTTACGTAGCACAAAGTGAAACTCATACAATAATAGTGCATATTGACTTTTGGTTTCTTTAAATGTCTAAGACTGACTGATGTGATGATACATTACATTGATGGATTGCATATGAATATTCTTTACCATGGCTTATCTGTTCAGTTGTCCTAACCTTGACATTTGCTTGTGATATGAAAATTACAATTCAGTTGATGCTCAACATGAATCCAACTTTTAACAATCGTGACAAGTAAAGGTTTGGAAAACATCATGGAATAAGAACAAAGTGCTGGCAACTCTTTCAGTAAAATTTACCAATTGGGCTGAATCTAATTTGTTTTCTGCATTTGCTTTCAATTTGGGAATCAGCATTTTCTTCTTTTCCCACAGTGTTTCCTACCCGTATGATACAAAATTGAACTTGTAGACTGTATTATTTTGTTGTCTGCAATTTGGAGCAGTGTAAAATTTTGTCATCTCGTATAGATTTAGAACAGAAATTTACCATTTTCATTTTCACTTCTTACCACACAATTACGACTTTTAACGGCCCCTGTATGAGAAGCATTTTGAAAACATTATGGGAAAAGGAAAAAATGCTGGTAACCAGCATTTTCTCTTTTTCCCACAATATTTTCTACCCTTCTAAAAACAAATTTCAATATTACAGTCGCATATATTTTGTCATCTTCAAACGCTTTCAATTTGGAGCCTCCCAAAATTTTGTCATTTGGTAAAGGGTTGAAGCTCATATTTTGTAAAACGGATTCTGTCAATGTCTGATTCTGCCAATTTTTTAGAGAAAATACCTTGTTTTGGGGATGTCATGTTTCAAAAGCTTATTTATTTGTTTGCTTCTTTCTACTCTATATTATTTCAATTATATTGCATAACCTTTTGCGGCTTTGCCACTCAATCCATAGTTGAATAACTTCCAAAAACTTTTGAGAACATTGTGGGGAAAGAGGAAAAATGAACATTTTTGCCTTTTCCTACTTTGTTTTCTGTTGCAGAATACTCCTCTTCTGATTGACACATGCTTTCAATGCTTAGAATTCTGAAATTTGTTCATCTGGTAAAGATTTTATTTGTCAGCTTTCATGACTATCAGGCTTACACAGATTTGCAGTGTTATAAATCGTTATTGACGTCTTCTGTTTCTTTTTTTTTTTTTTTTTTTTCCTGCAACATTTGGTCTCCGCTAGAGTGTTTCTTTTTCATTACTTTTATGATTGTGTAATTACATTTATGACTTATGTTAAACAGACAGAAAAGTCTTTAAAGGGATCTTCATGTGCCAGCCAGTCTGATTTGAAATTGCAAATCTAACTTTTCTCTGATGACACTATGATTTTATTCAAGTTTGTCACTGATTTATAGTATGGTATATTTAACTCCATACCACACAATCCCGACTTTTAAAGACCTTGATTAAAAAGCATTTTGAAAGCATTGTGGGAAAAGGAGTACAGACAAGATTACAACCAAACTACAACACACAGAACCCCATATGGACTAGCTGTGTACTCCAAGTCACAGTTCCTGGTTGGTCCACATTCACTTTCGAAGTTTAATATTGAAGCTACATTGTTCACAGTTCAACAACAACCTCAAGTATTGTTTATCTTCTTGTACAAGTCACCAAAAGTACCCATTAAATCTTTGCTTCAACTCATACAGTGTATTCAACAAGACCATATTAAAGAATCATCAGCTTCATTTCTTTTTGGAGACTTTAATATAGATTGGACTATTCCATCTAAAGACAAGCATGAACTAGAACACCTCATGAATTCATTTAACTTCCACCAAATATTGGATGAACCGACAACTGATTATAATTCCATATTAGACCTTATTAGCTCACCTTAGCACAACGTGCTAAAGGTGAGCTATTGTGATCGCCCTATGTCCGGCGTCCGTCGTCCGTCAACAATTTCTTTAAACATCTTCTTCTCCTAAACCACTGGGCCAATCTTGATGAAACTTGGCAGGGATGTTCCTTGGTTGAAGCTCTACCAAAATTGTTCAAAGAATTGAATTCCACCCACAACTCTGGTTGCCATGGCAACAAAAAGGAAAAAAAAGCAAATTCTTTGAAAATCTTCTTCTCTGAAACTAGAAGGCGCAGAGCTTTGATATTTGGTATGTACCATCTCCTAGTGGACCTCTACCAAGTTTGTTCATTTGATGCCCCTGGGGTCAAAACTGGCCCCGCCCCGGGGGTCACAAGTTTGAGCATAGTCATAAAGAAGGAAAACTTTAAAAATCTTCTTCTCTAAAACTTGAAGGCGTAGAGCTTTGATATTTGGCATGTAGCATCTCCTAGTGGACCTCTACCAAGTTTGTTCATATGATGCCCCTGGGGTCAAAACTGGCCCCGCCCCGGGGGTCACAATTTCCAACATAGGAACAAAGAAGGAAAACTGTAAAAATCTTCTTCTAAAAAACTAGAAGGCATAGAGCTTTGATATTTGGCATGAAGCATCTCCTAATGGATCTCTACCAAGTTTGTTCATATGATGCCCTTGGGCTCAAAACTGGCCCTGCACCGGGGGTCACAAGTTCGAACATAGGAACAAAGAGGGGAAACTTTAAAAATCATCTTCTCTGAAACTTGAAGGCATAGAGCTTTGATATTTGGTATGTAGCATTGCCTAGTGGATCTGTACCAAGTTTGTTCATATGATGCCCCTGGGGTCAAAACTGGCCCCGCCCCGGGGGTCACAAGTTTGAGCATAGTAACAAAGAAGGAAAACTTTAAAAATCTTCTTCTCTGAAACTTGAAAGCGTAGAGCTTTGATATTTGGCATGTAGCATCTCCTAGTGGACCTCTACCAAGTTTGTTCATATGATGCCCCTGGGGTCAAAACTGGCCCCGCCCCGGGGGTCACAATTTCCAACATAGGAACAAAGAAGGAAAACTTTAAAAATCTTCTTCTCTAAAACTAGAAGGCATAGAGCTTTGATATTTGGCATGAAGCATCTCCTAGTGGACCTCTACCAAGTTTGTTCATATGATGGCCTTGGGCTCAAAACTGGCTCTGCCCCAGGGGTCACAAGTTCGAACATAGGAACAAAGAGGGGAAACTTTAAAAATCATCTTCTCTGAAACTGGAAGGCGCAGAGCTTTGATAGTTGGTATGTTGCAGTGCCTAGTGGACCTCTACCAAGTTTGTTCATATGATGCCCCTGGGGTCAAAACTGGCCCCGCCCCGGGGGTTACAAGTTTGAGCATAGTAACAAAGAAGGAAAACTTTAAAAATCTTCTTCTCTGAAACTTGAAGGCTTAGAGTTTTGATATTTGGCATGTAGCATCTCCTAGTGGACCTCTACCAAGTTTGTTCATTTGATGCCCCTGGGGTCAAAACTGGCCCCGCTCCGGGGGTCACAATTTCCAACATAGGAACAAAGAAGGAAAACTTTAAAAATCTTTTTCTCTGAAACAGGAAGGCATGGAGCTTTGATATTTGGTATGTAGCATCTTCTAGTGGATCTGTACCAAGTTTGTTCATATGATGCCCTTGGGGTCAAAATTGGCCCTGCCCGGGGGGTCACAAGTTCAAACATAGGAACAAAGAAGGAAAACTTTAATTTTTTTTTCTCTGAAACTTGAAGGCATAGAGCTTTGATATTTGGTATGTAGCATCTCCTAGTGGACTTCTACCAAGTTTGTTCCAAGGATGCTGCTTTGGTCAAAATTGGCCCAGCCCCTGGGGTCACAAGTTCGAACATAGGAACAAAGAAGGAAAACTTTAATTTTTTTTTTTCTCTGAAACTGGAAGGCATAGAGCTTTGATATTTGGTATGTAGCATCTCCTAGTGGACTTCTACCAAGTTTTTTCCAAGGATGCTGCTTTGGTCAAAACTGGCCCCGCCCGGGGGTCACAAGTTCGAACATAGGAACAAAGAAGGAAAACTTTAAAATTCTTCTTTTCTGAAACCGAAAGGTGTGGAGCTTTGATATTTGGTATATTGCATCTCAGAGTGGACCTCTACCAAATTTGTTCATATGATGCCCCTGGGTCAAAACTGGCCCCGCCCGGGGGTCACAAGTTCGAAGATAGGAACAAAGAAGGAAAACTTTAAATTTCTTTTTCTCTTAAATGGGAAGCTGTAGAGCTTTGATATTTGGTATGTAGCATTTCCTAGTGGACCTCTACCAAGTTTGTTCATATGATGCCCCTGGGTCAAAACTGGCCCCGCCCCGGGGGTCACAAGTTCGAAGATAGGAACAAAGAAGGAAAACTTTAAATTTCTTTTTCTCTTAAACGGGAAGGTTTAGAGCTTTGATATTTGGTATGTAGCATTTCCTAGTGGACTTCTACCAAGTTTGTTCATATGATGCCCCTGGGTCAAAACTGGCCCAGCCCCGGGGGTCACAAGTTCGAACATAGGAACAAAGAAGGAAAACTTCTAAATTCTTCTTTAAAACTGGAAGGCGTAGAGCTTTGATATTTGGTATGTAGTGATTCTCTTCTAAGTTTGTTTGCCCATCTAAGCGCAACAAGTTCATTGAGTTCAATATTGTGTCATCTTTGGTCATAAACTAGGTCACTAGGTCAAATTAAAGAAATACCTTGTTGGCACTCTGGGGGCCACATTATTTGCTCAATTGCCTTGAAAATTAGTTAGAAAGTTTGTCTTTATAAAGTCTCACATAAGATTAATTTGGGTCAACTTGGGTCATAAACTAGTTCACTGGGTCAAATTAAAGAAATACCTTGTTTGCACTCTGGAGGCCACATTTATTGCTCAAATGACCTGAAATTTGGCCAGAATGTTTGTCTTGATGAAATACCAGATGAGATTGGATTTGGGTCACCTGGAACCATAAACTAGGTCACTAGATGTTTGTCTTTGTAAAATCTCACATTAGTCTGAATTTGAGTCAACTGGGATCATAAACTAGTTCACTTGGTCAAATTAAAGAAATAGCTAGTGGGCACTCTAGAGGCCACATTTATTATTCATTTGATTTGAAAATTGGTAAAAATGTTTCTTTTGATATAACCAAAGACCTGTTCAAATTTGGGTCACCTGGGGTCATAATCTAGGTCACTTGGTCAATTAAAGAAATATCTTTAGGGCACTCGAGGCCACATTTTTTGCTCAATTGACTTGAAAATTTGTCAGAATGTTTGTCTTCATGAAATATGAGTTTGAAATTGGGTCACCTGCGGTCAAAAACTAGGTCACATGGTCAAATCAAAGAAAAACCTTTAAGGCACTCTACTAAGGTGAGCGACCCAGGGCCATCATGGCCCTCTTGTTTTCACAAATATGAACAATGTCAACACAGGAGCTGTAGAGGCTTATTATACAGATGATAAACTCTGTTGGATCAGTTGGGACTAAGGTATCATATCTTAGCACTTGTAATTGCTTTAACCCTTTACCAAACAATCCCTGGTTTTCACGACTCAGAGGAAGAAGGCCTTTGAAAACATTTTCTCCGTTTTCCACAATGTTTCCCAGACTTCCCAGAACAAATTTTATTTTTGGGAGATGTTGATTTTTATCGTCTGCAAATGTTTTCAAATTGGTCTAGTCCAAATTTGTGCTGTTTGCTAAAGGGTTAACTATTTACTATGAACCAAAATTTTAGACCTGTCTAAATGGTAAGCATTTGAAGGGGGAAGAAAATGACAGAATCACTGACTCAATTTTTTTTTTCTATTTTTTGGAAGGTCAACAGCTGGTTACCAGCATTTTTTCTTATTCCACTTTTTTTTTTAAAAAGCCTTCTTCCTCAGGGTCATGTAAAGTCAGGATTGTTTGGTAAGGGGTTAATATCATCTCTGTAATACAGTGATAACTTGAGAACCTCCTTCTGCTTTACTCAAGAATTTTTTTTTTTTTTTTTTTTTTTTTCAAAAAAGCATCATTTATTCTTTCAATCAATCAATCAATTCCACCGATACTTTTTAATCTTCAGTTAAGAAAGGTCAAACATCAAGGTCACTGTTTGACCTTTTGCCTTTACCAGATGGCAAAATATAGACCAATACAGACTGAAAGCACTTGCAGATAATTAATTATATATGGTTCAAACAAAGTAATTCGTGATAGAAAGGAAGGAAAAATCTATGGCTAACAAAGGAAATGCTGGATATCAGTAATCTCTTCTTTTTCCACAACATTTTCCAAAGCCTTCACTCATAGGGTGCTACAAACTTATGATCTTGTGGTAGAGGGTTAAATGCTTTTTTTTCCTCCAATAAACTATTACAGACAATCAAGACTTACTTTCTTTATCATGGAGAATAACTACTCTTCATTCACGGCCCATCCTTCATTTCAACTCATTTCACTGACAAGCCCCTTCGGGCGTATATGCGCCGCTCTGCGAAGCTCTTGTTTACGTTGTGATGTACTTGCTAGGGGCAGATTAACACACACTTGTCATGGTAAAGTTTCTATCCTTTTCAATCGTATTTTGATTATTTGCAAATATACGATCTGGGCAAGTCCGTTTTAATTTCTGACCCCAAATTTAATGATGCATTTTTTGTCCGAACACTTTTTTCTTTCAAATGCAATGGTATGGATAACTGGGGTTCAATATATTTCTCAATTCTAGCCCTGTACAACCAAGGCAGTTTGCCGTGATGTTTAATGTTTCTATCTGGATGCTTCGCTTTGGTTCCATAATAATGTAGTCTGCACACGAAAACTTTTATCATACCGCCCGACAGGAGAGAGGGCTTGTCTTAAACTTGTATAACTCCTCTTTCTGTAGGCTATACCGTGATGTTGATAATATGACATTTCTTTTCTGTCTCTTGGAAAGTGATAGTATTCATAGCGGGAAAAGGTTTAAGAAATCTTTCTCACAACTGCCCGAGAAATCCAACAGAATTTTACTGAACAAATATGACGCTGACAGTGATCGTTTACATGCTGTGTCCGATTACATGCGTGCACAGTAAGTTTATGGTGTCGCACCACTGCGAGATTGGTTCCGGGTCGTAGTATTCAAAATTAGTCCGATGTGAAATTTTGCAGTAGCACTTTTGTTGCACTGTTTCGAGGAGCTGAGAGGGCTTGGTGGTATATAATTTAGATTTGCTTCAAATTTAGTTTAGGTGTGATTTTATCATATATTGATTGGACTATTTTGTGTCAGTGGAGGAACAAAAAATTGGGGTCATGGCCGTGAACAGGTGTTTTTGAGAGGACAATTTCTAGGGTGCCTGTATTGATTCATCCTCGTTGACCCAGTTCCGATGTATTCCATAAACTATATTCATCGCCCCTGGGTTATCTCGAGTATATTTCCTCGTTCTCGTGAATTATTAATGAGGCGTTTTGATTGGTAATCTCAGTTTTTCAGTGAGAACATTTTATCTATTTTTATCAACCATATGTCATCATTTCTATTTTTACTTCGTCTACAACCAATCAAATCGATGAATGTAGTTTACGGAATACATCGGAACTGGGTCAACGAAGATGACGTCAACCCTGCTACATACCATTTTGGACTGCAACAGTACGCTGTATTTCTGAATATTTGCCTTTGTATACAAGGATTTGTAATGTCTGCCCTGGATTGTCGTAAGGCAAATGCCACAGAAGGAAGGCCCACCGGCGGCCGCCATATTCGTTGATAATGATGTTGATAATGATTACCCGGTTTATTCATAACAACGGAAGAGATGTGATTATCCTCCACTACAAGAGAGTATCATTATGTCATCGACAATTCGATTGGCTAATGGTTATAATTCGCAATCTCAATGAATATTCATAGAAACGACGGTTTCGCAATTGAATGTCCTAGGGGTGATGAATGGAGCAACTTGTGAAGCTTCAAAGATGGTCAATTTCACTCTATTTTCAATATTGCAAAAAACCTGTGGTGTGACACCTTATCACCGCGTAAAAATTTTTGAGTGCGAGATTTTGCGATTTAGCAAAAGTACCCGGATCGCAAGAATCACTAGTCTGGATCGGGTATACTAATTACCGGAATGTAACGGAATGTAGGTGCCTAATTCACGGAACGTAGCAAAATGTTACGGAATGTAGATGCCTAATTCACGGAATGTTACGGAATGTAATTTTAAAAGCCTAAATACCGGAATGTAGTTAAATGAATAAGAGATGTAGACAAAATACACACACACATACACACGCACACAAAACAAACCAATCAAGAAAGCTAGATTTAGAAAATCTTACGGAATGTAGATGCCTTGTTGGCGGAATGTTACAGAATGTGGAAACGGCAACAACGAAATGTTACAAGATGTAATTTCAAAAGTCTACATACCGGGATGTAGTTAAATAAAGAATAAATGAAGATAACACACACACGCGCGCACGACCGAACGCACGCACGCTCACAAAACAGACCCAAAATGTAAAGTTTCATCAATGGAACATTTAGAGAGTATTACGTAATGTAGGAGCCAAATTCACGGAATGTTACGGAATATGGAAACGGCGACAACAAAATGTAACAAAATATAATTTCAAAAGCCTAAGTACCGGAATACAAGTAAATGAATGTAGATAACACACATACGCGCACTTGCACGCGCGCGCGTACGCACGCACGCGAAACAGACCCGAAATGTAAATTTTCACCAATGAAAGATAACGGAATGTGGAAACGGCAAAGACAAAATGTAGTAAAATGTAATTTCAAAAGCCTAAATACCGGAATGTAGCTAAATGAAGAATTAATGTAGATAACGCACACACTTACGCACGAATGCACGCACGCAAAAAGGGACCGAAATGTAAAATTTCACTAATGAAACATAAAGATAGCCAGATTTAGGGGGTGGCGTGGCAGGGAGGGGAAACCATTGTTTACCTTAGCTTCTTTAATTGATCTCGTACATTGAGTAGAAAATTGGCTGCAAGAACTCATGAAACCCAGGACGAACATGAACAAGGGAGCTGTCGCCGTGAGATGTTGAAAGCTGCGCGAAAATCAATCAATCAATCAATCAGTCATAATGCTTGCCTGAAATGTAAGCCTAAACCCCAGAATCGTACAAGGAAATGTTCGAAATCGAGCTTTGGCAGCTGCACATATGGTCGTCGGACAGCACCCGTCAGTAGTATAGGAGGGTAGCAGCGGGACACGGCACCACCGTGTCCCGCTGCTACCCTCCCTGGCGTCCGAAACTGGGGTATTTTGTCCCGCTGCTACCCTACCCCAGCTCGTGGTAGGGTAGCAGCGGGACAACTCCCCCCCAAAAAAAAACGTCCAAAATGGCCAAACCGGAAGTAGACCTTGCCCCCCACCTCCCACCACTGCAAAAAATGCAAAAACAAAAGAGGAAACCGGAAGTGGAATTCCTAGCAAAGACTGGTGTGCCACCGTGTTCGTTCGGCTTGATCCTGCGTTTTGATTGGTCGAGACGTTTTCCCGCCAAAATTTGAATTGGAGACGTGTGACACCGCAGACTGGCTCGAGGAAAAGAAGGTGTGCCACCATCTTCGCTCGGTTTGGTCTTTCTCTAGTATCGTGTTGGACTTAGTCTTTTTTCACCGTCTTTATTCGGCGAGGTGTGCCACCGTCTTCGTTCACCTCTGTAGGACTTAGCCATTTCTCTATCACCGTGTTGGACTTAGTCTTTTTTTCTCCGTCTTTATTCGGTGAGATGTGCCACCGTCTTCGTTCACCTCTGTAGGCCTTAGCCATTTTTCTATTATTGTTGGACTTAGTCTTTTTTCCGAGACAAAGATCTTGTATCGGGCTTAGCAACATTGACAATTTGGATAAGAAGTCTTTCTAGGGTATTAGTTAGTCCTGAAAAGGACTGTTTTGTTTTTTTGTGGTTTTTCTGTCTTTTTCTTTTTTTTTTTTTTTTTTTTTGCTATGTTTTTTCTCATCTTTTCTCATCTAATGACAGCTTTTCTTTGTTTTCTTTTGGTACTTTTTTGAGTTTGAGTTTTGGGATCTTGAAGGTCTTGAAGTTATCAATGTTTTTTCCATGTTTTCCCAGACCCCTTTTTGGTGAAGTTGTATAATCGTGATCGTATCGTTGTTTTTTGTTAAGTTGGGTATCATCGTCTTTCTCTATTTTTCGTTTGTTTATTCTTATCTTCTCTAACTTTTGATAATGGGCTTTTTCTGGCTTTTTTTCCTTTGGTTGTTGATCTTTCTCTGTCTGTGTTTCCTTTGAGTGTTGATTTTTTTCTGACTGGTTTTTCTTTGATTGTTCATCTTTTTTTGCTCGCTTTTCCTTTGACTGTTGGCTTTTTTCCGCCTGATTCTCCTTTGACTGTTGTTCTTTTTTTACAGTAGTTATGATGAATTCTGTTAACTTTTGAATACTGATTTTATCGAAGTACTGGGATCTTTCCAGCAGCTGATGAATTCTGCTGACTCTGTTGACTCTGCTGGCTTTGCTGGCATAACGTCTCAATATTTTTACTGAGTTGGATCACATTTGTGTTCAAATTCTTCACTTCGTCTAAAAGCTGAGTCATTACAGAATCTTGTTTTGAAATCATCTGTCTCATTTCTTCTTCAAATCTGTTGTTTGATACTGCCATCGGGTCAATGAATGTTGAATTCATGGTTGAAGATAGAATATCTCCATTGTTTTCAGGCTGTGGTAAGGGGTTGTCTAAGATGTAATCAGCTAAGTTGAAATCCATTTTCCGTTAACAGCTTGTTTTACTCGCACTACTCGAGAAACGAGAGTCGAATGGCTGTAGAGAAATATCGTCAGCGTTTTATAGGCTGGTAGGCGGATTGACCTACTTTGATACAGAATTAAGAGAGCGCGGACCCGATCGAGAGCATGTAGATAGAACATAACAGAGAGAAATAATGGAAATCTTGGTTTTTAACTAACCAATTGATCTGTTCTCTATTGTGAATATAACATGTCCTATGATTGAACGAAGCAGTTGAATTCTAGTCAAGCAGAGATTATATTGTCTGTTCAATTTTTTCTACATAGTTATATTGGAGATAGTGATTTCCTTAGAGGAAATACTTTTGACTTGACTTTTTTTGTTTTGACAATTTTGAAAAGATAGAACTTTTCTTGTTGAATGTTAGCCCTGAAAAGGGCTGTTTTTTCAAAGACTGCATTTTTAAGCTCTTCGTCTATCTCTCATAACCTCTAACTCATTAAGCAAAGTGACGAGTGCTAGTAGATCACGGCGCATTTGTCGTCGACGTTCCCATTCTTCTATCCACCTCACTATCGAAAGACATGCCACCGCTCCAAACATTATCATGCAAAATATCTTCATTCTCGAGTATTGAGAGGAAGATAGTTAAAATGAAAACCTCACCGGTTTTTTTTTTTTTTTTTTTTTTATACGTTTACAGATAGATTGACCTACTTTTGACTTAGAATTAACGTTACCCAATTGTTAGTTCTGTTATATTTCTTTGGACAGATAGAGGATAGATGAAAAAACACTGGATAGTCTTAGTCTTTTTTGGAGTATAATTCTCTTTCTGTTAACTTGAAGAAAGAAATAGTCTTTTTCTTTAATCAGAATTCAATTTTGGAGTGACAATTTGAAGATAAAGAACTTTCTTGTTGAATGTTAGTCCTGAAAAGGACTGTTTTTCACTATTCTCTGAAATGAAATTAATTTAACTATCGGTTAAGTTAATTTCAAAACTAGAGAAAAGATAGAGGGCTCTAAACCTCCTCCTCATCACTATCTTCAGTGAGCAGTTCACGACGAAGTTGGTCGATCTCTTCAACTTTGGCATGGAGATACTCATTATACATAATGAGTACTCCTTTAATAGCACAAAGTTTTATTTTGAGATTGTATTGAACCGCTCTGCTATTGCACTTGTCGTAGCGTTTTTCCACTCCACTCAGGTGAATTTTAAGTAATTCAAGCTGTTCACACCCTCTTCTAAATCGGCGTTCTGCTTCAATCAGACGGAATCGCTTGTCAAGACTTTTCATTTTTTCGAGCATTGAGAGGAAAAACGGATTAAAAATGGAAATATAACCGTCCTTTTATAGGCTTACAGAGGGATTGACCTACTTAGATACAGAATTAAGAGCACGAACGAGGTCGAAAACAGTCTTTTTTTGAGTTGAAAGAACATAGTTATTATAGACTGCTATATCATTTACTATATTGTCTGGTCTTGAGTTTTTTTAATTAGAAGAAAATGTATTTCTGGATTGACAATTTGAAAAAACAGAACTTTTCTTGTTGAATGTTTAGCCCTGAAAAGGGTTTTTTTTTTTTTTTTTTTTGATGAAGTGTAGTCTTTCACTGACTACGATTGAGTTCTTCTTCTTCTTCTTCGGACTACACCATAATGAAGGCTTGACAGCAATGATTACACCAAATCACTATACCGTAGTCTTCATCATCGTTATAAAACCCCTCATCTGGCTCTGGACAGTTGTGCTTTTCTCCAAGATAGTGTAGGATACAAAAGCATTTCCCACACTCTATCGTACAGGCTTTATCACACTGAGGACAATAAGGAAACATTATAATCATTTTTGTTTTTTCTCGCCTTTGCTATACTTTTACAATTTTCTTATTCGCACTGCTCGAGAAAAACGAGAGTCGAATGGTTATAGGAGAAGTTAACTAGGAATTTTATAACTTACAAAACGGATTGACCTACTTTTGGCTTAGAATTAACGTAGTCCAATCGGTAGACTCGTTATATTTCTTTTGGATAGTTGAAAAAAAAGGGAGTGTCGAGAAATGGCGGGAGTGGGAAAAACGGTTGAAAAAAAGGCGGGAGTGAAGAAATAGGCGGACTTTTCTGATGGGACTTAGTCTTTTTTTGAGTCTGATGCAACTGTTGATATGATCTGAGGAATACATTTTTCTTTGTGAAATTGACAACTTGAAAAAGTAGTCTTTCTGGGGTAATGGTTGGCTCTGAAAAGAGCCCGCAATCCCAAAAAAGGGAAAGAGTAGTTCTAAAAGAACCATTGATATTATCCACTACACAGGATATGCCTTGATGACGGAAACATCTTTATACCTAACTACGTCCGCCAACTCAAATCCATCATAGCAGGCGACGACTTTGCAAACATATGCCTTTTTACCGTCTGCATTTTTCCAAATTTCAACAGGATATTTCATTTCGAAAATTATCTTGTTGGAACCTTGTAGACTAATAGTCTCGCCATATTCTACAGTAGATTGTACCATTTCATAAATTTCTGAAATGGTAAATCTTCTAGAGAACAAGCTAGGTTGCGATTCATCCAAGTATCGTTCTGCATCGAAATAATGTTTTCTAATGAAATGCTCATAATTAAAGTATTTCTTAAAGCGTAAATATTTCCTGCTATAATAAGACTGAGGTGGAGTACCAAAGCCTTGTCTCACGGACATATCGCTAGAATGTAGAAATGGATAAAAAAAAAGATAAAGGCAAAGAAAGAATAAAGTTAGGAAAAAAATCGATAACATTTTATAACTTGGTAGGGGATTGACCTACTTTGCGGTGGAATTAAGGAGCACGAACGGAGGCGAGAGCATGTAGATAGAACATAATGTACTATATGATCTATCTACAATTTCCAAGGACTGTGTTTTTGGAAAGAACTGTAATCAAAACATTCGAGTTTGTTTTTAAATCATTTCTTTATTCAAGTTCTTTAACAACATCATTAGAAACAATATAACATTTTTTACAAAGACAATTTTTACAAAGCAATTTTTACAAAACATTTTTACGGAAGCATTATTGAAGTTACATTATATACAAAACATTATTGACAATACAGTTCTAACAACAATTTCTACAATGCAAATTCACAGATATCTCGATTTTTCCACTTGTCTTCATGTTCCCTAATGGCTTTGTGCGATTGTTCATTGCCCATAAATATTGGATATACACTGTCCAAACCACTGAATTCACACGTTCCTCTAATTTGAAAGACGTTTTTGAATACGCCTTTTGCTCAAAGAGTTAAAAGTACATTTTTTTCTGTTACATCTCTATCAAATAGGAAATAGCCTTCCATGATATCCACTCCTTCGGCATTATCTCTTGTTCTTGTATAGCGTAAGTAGAAGTTAAACACCTCTGATTTCGTTTTCAGTAGGTCCAGGTAACTTTCTTCAGCCCTTCCTACGATAACGAATCGCCACCGACTTGTGGATTGCAATTGTTTAGCGAAATAGTCACCTTTCCACAAACAAGCTGTTAAATATCCTTTGATAGTGAGATCGAAATCTGAGTCGGTCACCAACATTGCAATAAAGTCGTGTATGCTATACAGCTTACAAGATATTTCTCCTTTTGCAATTCCCTTATGCAATTTATCTATCCAAAACCTCACACAGTTGAATTTAAGATTAAACTGCGTTTGTTCATCGAGCATGTGCAGGTGGATGTAATCTCTATAAACTTTTTCACGAAGCTCTATTGGTAAAGGCAGCATTTCACTTGACATGGTTCCTTACTGTTTTAAAAAAATCGTCTTACTTTGAGTGCTCACTTCAAGTCAGTGTAACACGATCTTGTTTCTTACAGTTATTTATACCCTCGAACTTGTATATCCATAGGATACAGAATCGTTACAATGCGAATTCACAGATACCTCGATTTCTAAACTTGTCTTCATGTTCCGTAATAGCTTTGTGCAGGTACTCATTACCCAAAAACATTGCATATTTATTGTCCAACTCACCGCATTCATGCGCTCCGGTAAATGGAAAAACACATATTAATTTGTCTTTGGTTGAAAAAGTTGAATATAGGACTTTTTTTGTTACATCTCTATCAAATAGAATATAACCTTCCAAGATATCTGCTCCTTCCTCGTCTTCTCTTTCTCTTTTGTAACGTAAGTAAAAGTTGAACAGAACCGACTTCATTTTCAGTACATTCAGAAAACTTTCTTCTGGTCTTCCTATGATAATGAATCGCCATCGACTTGTGGTTTGCATTTGATTAACAATATAACTATCTTTCACCAAACGAACTGCTAAATAAGCTTGGAGAGTGGGATCAAGATCTGACTCGTCCACCATCATTACAATAAAGTCGTGTATGCCATACAATTTGCAAGAAGTCTCTCCTTTTGCAACTCCCTTATGCAGCTTGTCTATCCAAAGTTTCACACAACGGAATTTGATATCATGTTGCAGTTGTTCATTGAGGGTGTGCAGATAGATGAATTCTCTATGAACTTTTTCACGTAGTTCTATCGGTAAAGGCAGCATTTCACTTGACATGATTTCACTAGTAACAATTCTTCACTGTTTTTAAAAAACGTCTTACTTTGGCTGTTCAAAACAATGTATCACGGAATCTGTTTTCTTACAGTTATTTATACCCTCAAACTTTCATATCCATAGGGTACAGTGTCAGTATCGTTTACAATCACTCTTTTGGTATATACAGAGCGAAACGTTTTTGTCTGTGGTTCACTGGTAACTGTTCTATTTCTATGTCTTTTGATTCTACAATCATACTGAACTTTAATTTCTACTGTGCGATCCAAAGCACATTTCGAATAGGTGTCGAAATTTACCATCTGGTTTGTATTGTGATCCAAAGTAATTCCCTTGACTTTACATTTGCTTTTTTCTTTTCCATCTTTTGTTCTCATTTTGTAAGCATAATTTTTTGGTCCTAACCCTCTGAAATGAGTGATTCTGCAATCAGGTTCTTCATCGGTCCATTTCCCTAGTCTACTGTTGATGATGGGAGGGTTCCACATTTCAGAATCATGAATGTACATACAACTGTCTGTATCAAAATACAGAACTCTATACCCCAATCTTTCAAGAACGCTGTACAGTTCCAACCTTGCATAAGCTGTTACGTAGGACGCTACAATAACGTTGGCTGTAGCATACGTTTCGACAAAGTTCATCTTTTCTTCATAGTTGACCAATTTAAATTAGCACTCGTTGTCAAAGATTTCCACATACTTTACCGTATATTTCGGATCGGTAATCAAGTCGAAATATTTAGCCGGTTCTCTGATGTATTTCGTCTTGGTCATGTTTTCACGCTGTGCTAATTTCTCCCAAAGACAGTTCAACATAATCTTAGCAAATGATCTTTTGCCAGGGTTTTTTTGTATGCATTTTGGATCGAGACGAATCCCTTCGGCTTCCTCATAGTCGCGAATGAACTGCTCTTTTTCTGAGTCTGTTTGACACCAACCGGGATATCCACTGGCTTCGTGCTTGATTTTTAAGAAATAGTTCACATAGCCTTTAAAGAATTGGTCCGAAACAGAGTCGAAATGCCAAATTTCATACACTTGCATCAATTGATAGCCACAGTCGAGAGCCTTGAACAGCTCAAATGTAACCCAAGTTCCAACTAATGCTCTCTCTTCTTTTTCATGGGTACAAACGCTTGAGCTTTCTTGTGCACATTTCATACAAAGTGGAAACATCATCTTGTTGTTACAGTGAACTGGGAGAACGGGATGAAACAAATCAATTGGAGGTAGAACTTTACATTTAATTAGCCCTTCATACTGACGAATATTCTCTATATCGATAGTCTCACTGGTCAAGATTACTGGATGGCCTACAGGATAGAATTTGTGTTTGCAGACGTAAGGATACAGAGAGCAAATATCAATGTACTTGATTTCCTTTTCACTGCTTTCCTCAATATCATAGGCAATCTTTATTGCGTTACATCTACCGCCAGCTAAGCCCTCTCTTGGATCGATGGGGTCGCAGTTCGGATATAGCGTTTCAATGTTTTTTTTTTTTTTTTTTGTACTCTTTGTCCTTCATCTTAGCGTCGAATTCATGTTCCCATATAGTCACGATATTGTAGCCCCTTCTTTTGATGCTTTCTAACCGTTCAATAGTACTGTTGTACAATTCATCCATTGTTTTTCCACTGATGGGATTGATATATTTCCGATCCTTAAAACATTTCTGGCAACCATGAAATAAATCTCCGAGGAATTCATAGACAGTGTTTGTTTCAGCGTGAAATCCGTCTACACTGTATTTCCCAATTTGAAATTCGCCACCATTTTTGGCATGCTGAATATGGATACCTTTTTCCTTAGCGATACTTTGAATCCAACGTATTGCTTTCATAGAAAAACAACGTTTGGCTGGGTCTTTGGTTGAAATGATGGCTATTTGATCTTTCGGCAAATAATCTTTTCGCCAAATCTTGTTACAGGCACCAGCAATGGTAAACGCCTCTGAAAATGGGCAAATCCCACTCTGTTCGATAAACAACTTTCTGAATTCGCCACATCCTCGTCTTAGGATATCAACATCGGATCGACAGTACAATTCCATCTCTTTTTGGAAATTGAATTCCTCACCGTTTTGAACTTTGTCATTATACCAGAGTATGAAATTCGATCTACCCTCTTCAGACATTGAGTCGGGTTTGTAATAACTCATGTCGAAGTAGGGCCCGACGTAATCCCAGAATTCGTTTGTATTTGCCCAGTTAGGAAAGTAGCATTTTTTCATTTCTTGAAGTCCAAACGTGGTCGGAAATTTCGCCTGCCCGAAGTTCATGAAACTGAAGGAATCGATCAAACACACACCATTCAGTTCTAACTTCAAAATGTTATTTCCATTCATGGTTAGTTCTGGTTCTTTCATCCCAACGTTGATAATGTGGTTGAGAATGAACTGGCCATCATAACCTTTTAGATTATGAACAATAGCTGTGATTCCTTTATGATGCTTTGTAAAGAGCCAGTTGCAAAATTGACTCAAAGTTTCTTTTCCTTGAAAAATAACTTCTCTCCCTTCTTCGAATTCACTGCATGTGGAACAATGAAAATCAAGTGGTTTATCGATGCAATCAGCACAGACTCTGTGTGCAGTACAGTAATTTCGGATATGTACTCCCGTGTCTTGCTGACATTCGAAATCAAAGAAAATGAACAAAGGTTTTTTGACTATAGAAGAATTCGCCTCATCGTCGCTGTCATGCTTCATCTTACTCTGGTAAGACTGAATAAAACAGCGATGAGAAAAGTCATCTATTTTCTTGCAGATATGACACTTTTTCTTTCCCTTACAGACATGATTTTTCTTTCTGACAAAAATTTGTCCCTCACATTTTGAACAAAGCTTCACTAATTCACAAATGGTTTTCTTCTCTTTAATTGAAGTGTTTTGTGATTTCTCAAGCAATCCGCACTGAAAAATCGTCTATGGCAATCAGAGCAGACACACCCTTTTGATTTTGATTTTGATGGACATTTTCCAGCACGAAAACAACCTTTACAGATCTTTGAGCAGGCATGGTCTTCCCGATTCTTGTAACGTGTGTCACAGAGCTCACAATAATATGTACAATCAAGAAATGATGTGATGGATTTGATGTAATCGTAGTGGTTTCGATGAAAGTACAAATGTATGATTTTACTATTGTCTTTCACTTCTGGATGTTCAAAATACTTTTTCCACTTTCGAAAGCTGTTGATGAACTTTAATAACATAGTCTTTTTCATACAAGAAATCTTGAATTTTTTTGTATTCTTCAAGCCCTACAGGCCGTGTCGACGAAACTCCAGCTTCATTCATCAACTTCTCAGCTTCAGTCTTTTGAAGCGGTCTGTTTGATCTTTTGATGAGATCCCATCTTAGATTCCATGTTTGGGTGTTTTCACGTTCATGGTGATAAATCCCTACAACAACCGCTCTTGCAAAACATAAATGGTCACGATTGTTAATTTCAATAATCGAATGTTTCTTTTTTGCAAAAACCTTCCAATCCAATAGTTCTGTTGCTGAAAGTCTTTTGCCACTACCACTTGGAGGTATCGTATATGTAATGTCAAATTTCATGCGACCATCGTTCAAGACGAATTCTTCATTTGATTGTAGAACTTTTTCAATCTCGTTCAGCATAATATGGCTGTCCAGCTCTTCTACCCATAGAAAGGGAATATGAATCCCTATTTTCAATGAAGGGTGATTAATGCTAATCCTAATCATATCCCTCGGTTCAGCCTTTAACTTTTGAACGATTTGTCGGATAACATCGTCAAATAAGGCGGTCAATTGTTGTGGTTGTAGCTGTTCGAATTCCTTAAAAGATGCCTTCAGTACATGGGCTTCTGTTTTGAATTTTCTTGACTTCCTTTTGCCCACCTCTGTTAAGGTATATAGACTTTTCATATCTAAACTTTTTGTGTCTGAAGAAGTAGGTTCTTCTTTCTTGGGTGAAAACGACTCGCTTTCTTCTTTCTTGGGTGAAAACGACTCATCGTGACTTTCTTCTTTCAAAGACTTTTTGCCTTTCAACTGTATAGATTTCTTGGTTAACGGTGAAATTTTCTCATCGCCGCTTTCATCATTGCTACTACTGTCTGGATAGACCAGGATTCTTTTTCTTTTTTTTTTTTTTGCCGGTAGTCATTGTTTTCTCTTTTTTGCTATTGACTGAATTGACTCATCGTCACTTGTACTGTCTGAATAGGGTACTAATCTTTTAGACATTGTTTTATGGTTAATTGTAAGTCAAACAATGACCCAGAACTCAAAAAAGTCTAGCTTTTTTATATCTTTTTTCAGACCCAAACGTGTATAAAAAGAGACGTTACACTTGAAATCTTCATCATTCCTCGGAACTTTTCGAACAGTATAGTTGGTAGAAAACATGAGTGGGTTCAAACTACAAAGTACAACGCCAAAGAGAATGTATCTGTATGTTAATCCATACACCCACGATTATGAGATCACCAATATACCGTCAACTTATCAAGTTTACCACGCTGGGAACTACGTGGGATCATTTCTATCCCACCAGCATTTTGCAGAAAAAGATGTTTATCGTATCACCAGAGTCCTGGATCAGTCAACATTCGACAAACGACATGGAGTGGGTGATATGAGAACGAATATTTGTTTTACGTGCGACAAACCAGGACATTGGGCCAGACAATGTCCAGAAAAAGAAAAACAGATGTGGAGATTCGTTTCTGTCTTCGTGGACCCTTATAGTCACGATGTCAAAATTTCGGAAACAATGGAAACCGGTGGTGAATTCCAACACATGAAATACGTCGGGGCTCTATTATCATATAAAGCTATCGAAAATAAATGGAAAACAAGTTCACCACAGGCTACAAGCTCATCGACTGAAAATCAGATCGAAAATCAGATCGAAAATATGGAGAATGATAACACAGATATCAGCGATACAGAGATCTGTAGAATTCAGGTAGAAATACATGATAAATCGCAACAAAGTTCACAAAAAAAAAAAATAAACTTTCTTCAGAGGACACTCTTATACTCGACCAAAACGACGAACCTTCTTCAGTGTCTGCGGAAAAGAAAACCAACGAGAAAAGAGAAAATAAGAAAAAGAAGAACTGTTTCTTTTGTAAAACAGAAAAACATGATGGTTGGTTGGTTGGTTGGTTGTATTGGGGTTTAGCGCCACTTTAACAGCTAAGGTCATATCATGGCGGTCGGTGACGCACATGTGTTTCCTGGCTTTCTCACACCAGTACTAACACAACTTTCTTTCCAAAGCCACCGACTACTTTTCTCACATGCTTCAGCAGAGGTGAGAGGCGAAAATACGCCGGAAAGAAAGTTCGCCTCAACCGGGTATCGAACTCACAACCACCAGGTCATGAGTCCGACACGCTCACCACTGAGCTACCCAGGCGGGCTGAAAAACATGATGCAAAAATCTGTCCAGATATTGTGTTGAAAAATAACGATAATGATAGCGATGAAAAAGTAAAGAAGCGTAAGAGTGAATGTGAGTCTGACATCTCGAAGAAGAAAAAAGAAAAACAGTATGAGTTGTAAAAAATGTGGCAATAAAAAACATTTCCAAGTTGAAAAACTGTTTAAAACGATTGATTTGCTTTTTTTTTTCACAGGTCATTATTAACGTTTTGTATATATTCTTCACAGTTCAATGTTTCACAGTTCGATGTTTCATTGTACAAAAAAATCGTAAATAAAAATATAAAAACATATGCATAGGACTTGACTTTTGTTTGTTTTGACAATTTGAAAGATAGTCTTGGTATTGGGTAGCCCTGAAAAGGACTGTTTTTCGAAGAGAATGCATTCTTCACCATTTCACCGAAGGATACATTCTCATCAATCTAGCCTGAAACCTCGATGTTCTGTTGGAGGCATCAACTCTGTCAAATCAGGGTAAATATTCCCCATCTTGACCATAGGAGAGATGTATAAAAGATACTTGTAGAACAATTTTTATTTTTTTCTCCGATTCGTTTGGTATAGTATTTAATTAATAATCCCACGGGCCATTTTATTTTCAGCGACTGATTTCAGCGACGAGTTTTAGCCTTCTCTATCTCTAAATTCATCCTTCTTTAAGCCCTAACCATTAACATACTTTACTTTCCGCCAAATTTTTCCTTCCCGAATTTTTTATAGTATTTTTTTTTCCATTCGTATCTTCGCTCGCTTCACTCCCCTCATTCACTTCGTTCATTCACTTTCGTTTTCGCTTGCTTCAATATTCGCGTAAATCATATCTTCATATCTTCGTATCTTCATATATCATATCATTTCGTATCTTCGTTCGCATCCCCATCCTTTTGTTTTAAAATCCCGCGAACCCTTCCTATTTCTAATCCTTTAAAACCCGTAAACTCGTAATCCCCGCAAACCTAGAGGGGACCCTGTGGGACTGTAAGGGATGGAGACTTCGGATTGTAAAGATTCGAAAGGCCGTAGAAGAAGACGGAGATCAGGGATAGCATGAGGCTTCAAAGGCTTCGAGGGCTTCGAAGGCTTGCAAAGGCTTCGAAGGCTTTTGTAAGTAGGGGGCAGGGCATTAGGGGGATAGCTGGGGCGTCTTCGACGCCCGGGGTTAGGGGCATTAGGGGGATAGCTGGGGTAGCTTCAAGAAGAGGAAGAAGAAGATACGGGGGAAAAGGGGAAAAGGATATTTTCAGAACGAGAATTAAATTTAAATATAAAAAAAATTTCTATAGAAAAAAATGTCAGTTTTCCCGAATAATTTTCCATTTAATTATTTACCGCCCCTGAATTCCGCTGGATCGGAAACGACGACGGAATCCGAATGTAAAACTTCTAAGTTAAAAAACGAACGAAAACGAGAATGTTTGTTTATACCTTCGGAAATGAATGAAGAGACTTTAAATCATACGATTAAAGAATTAACGAAAAAATCGTATTCGGAATTAAAAAGGTACGTTTCCACGTTAAATCTGTATTGCCTTAAATTAACGTACGAAACGTTCGATATTAGTTCTCCGCATATAGAAGAAGAAAAGCAGGAGGAACAATTCTCAGGTATTTTCTCCGAATGAGTGAAAGAATTACTCGAAGAATTTCGTTTAAACGAACTAGAGGATTGGGAGACCTTCTTTTTTTTAATCAAAATGATCAACGAAATACTAAGCGAAAGATTTATTTGTCACGAAAGTTACGAACCGTGTAGTGAAGAAGAAACGAATCACGTTTGTCTCGACGATACGAGAAGGGAATTCATGTACGCTCTCGTGCATCTTTTAGGGATTGATATTTAAAAAAGATTTTCGGTTTAAATAAAATTTCTATATATTAAAAATGGATCCTATAGAGAGAGATGGATTATATGGTATTGTTCCGCTTATATGGGAAGAAAATGAAGGAAATGGGAAAAAAGACGTATTCATGTTTGACATACTTTGCGAAGAATATAGAATACTGAAAGCATCGTACAAAGAATTAAGGGAGCTTATGTACGCATTGCGATGGCTATATGAAAAGAGGATATATGATTCCTCGCCCGAGGAAATTCGGGACGCTTTAAGAAAGTATAGTATTACCGACGATTATTTTAACGGGACAACGAAAGAATATTACATCGAGAAATACGGGATTTATAATTTAACTAAAGTAAAAGATTTCGGAAGATTAGATAAATTAATAGAAACTTTAATACAAGAAAGATTCGAACGACTCGGTAATCCTGAACCTTCCGAAAAAGTTTGGGATTATTAGATCTTAGCTTAAGAAAAAAATATCGCTCTAGAAATGGAGCTCGAAAATCTCTTATGTCATTCCTTTGAAATCGAAATGGAAGATAGGTATGGCGACTATTTTATATCAATTTGCGACGATTTTAAACTATGGAGAAAATCGTATAAGGAATTAAGGGAGCTTACTTACGCTATACGTTGGCTACGCGAAAAGAGGATATATGATTCCTCGGATTTTAGATTACCCGAAGGAACCCCGAAACCCGAAAGAAAGTACGGTATTACCGACGAGTATTTTAAGGGGAGGAAAAAAACGAAAGAATATTACATCAAGAAATACGGTCTAGATAATTTTAGCGGGGAATATTTAGAAGATTTAAGGCTTACGATCGAAGATTTAATTCAAGGCAGAATTCTATTTCACGGTAGAACCGAATCGCCATATCCGCCTAGAATTCAAGATTTCCATCCATACGAATATTTGTACGGATCTTCGCTCAGGGGGGTATAAGGACTAAAAATCGTTCTCCCGAAAATCTTTGTAAAGATATATATCTTCGTTTAAGATATATATCCGTAATCTTTCATCGCTTTTAAAAGAAGAAGATAGTCGAGATACGAAACGCTTTCCGCGGACTTCTCGTCGGCTTTGACTTCATTTTTCCCGAGATTTAATATTAAAGCGATCGATACGATGCCTTTGGAGTAAACTTTTTCGTCCCACGTCATTCCAGAATTTACGATACGACGATCTAGGAAATGCGTATATTCCGTTTTCTTTTGACAGCATCTTTTGTCTTTACATTCTCGAATCTCGTTTTTAATATTTTCGACGTTCAAATTTTTACGATTTAGTAATTCGAGAAGTTTTTCTTTTCCTTCGGGCAAGAAGTCCCGAGGAATTTCCATCGTTCTGTATTTCGTAAATAATAGAGTATCCCCCAGTACGATACCCGTTCGTTCTATGTCGAGTATTTTCTTCCTTTTTTTCAGATCCGTTTCATTGACAGCGCACTCGAGAAAAAAAGGATGGATCGATGCTAAAGTCATCGTCATCATCGCCATTTTTTTAAAAAATCTATCTCCCTTAACTTATAATGACCCAACGATAGCGTATGTATTCGATCGTCTAAAACGTATCGCACGTCTTGCGTAGGTACCAACGCTATTTTTTTAATGGTCTCGGTAAAAATTTCGTGATTTTTACTGCTTATTACGTTAAAGTCTAACCTTTTTTCTTTCCCTGCGTATATACAAGAAAGAAAGTCTTCCATCGTAAGTTCGTTTTTCGCGGTATTACCGATTCCTTTGCATCTGACGATATTTTTCTTTTCGCCTTCCGTTCTAATACAATATATTTTAGCGCAGGTAAATAGCCTCGCTTTTAACGCTAAAGATAAAACTGTCCGTATCCGTATACAGTAATGACAGGCGATTCTCAAATTTAGGGAGTAAATATTCGTAATACGTTCGATACATCTTAAGTTTGGACAATTCTAAAATCGCGAAACCTACGTATATAGGTTTGTCGCATTTGACGATAGTTTTCTTCTTATGAACCGCGACGAGGTCGTTTGAAAATATCGTAAACTTGGTATATTCCGGACTTCTTACCAGTTTTTCGGCTCATTTTTTCGTATTCGTAAGTTCTACGTTACACCTTTTCCTACGATTTTCTATCGTTTTTCCGTAGATACTATTGTTAGCCTTCTTGTAAAACGAAACGGCGCTAGATTTTTTTTCCTTCGTCACTTTCATCCTTTTCTTCGTATTGTTCTCAATATAAGGTTCTAACCAATTCTCGACGCGAAAAATATAACCCCTATAAATTTTAGTAATCTTAGCCCCTATCTTTACGTAAAACTTTAGTAGTTCTCTGTAGCAAAGACATTCTTCGCGATTTCTCAGATTCAGAACGAGTTTTTTGACCCCGTTTTTCGTAATATGTTCGGGCGCGATAGGATATTCATTTAGAAAATCGTGTAAACTGTACGGTATTTCCAAATCTACGACTACGGCGCAAGGGAAATCTTCCCAGTTTTTTAATTCGTAATCTTTCATTTTCCTTTCGATCGCGTACGGTAATTCTTCGCTCATAGAATCTCCGTAAAGATTGATTTTGTCTACGTAAAACAAGAAAGAACTTTCGACGTTCAGATCGTAATCGGACAGGTATCGATTGTTCGCTTTCGTGTGACGGACGATAGACATCGAGACGCCCCCTCAAATTCCTTTCTCGAAATCTTCGTACGTTTCCCTATCCGTAATTAATTCTATTTCTTTCCCCATATTTTAACATGTTTTGCCAGGACGTTCCCGGAAGGGTATAGCATTCGATAGGATCTATTCCGTATTCCTCGATATTAAGTTTCCTAAAATTCTCGAAAATATCGGTTAATAGAAGGACGTCTCGTTATATTTCCTGGTAATCTTTCATCGTTTTACAACCGAAAACTTTCCAACTTTCGAGTGCTAAGTCGTATTCTTCCCGCGAAATACCTTTCCCGCGAAGTCGAGAATCGAAATTTTCTATCGGGACTATCTAATTTAAGAAAACTATCCATCCATTCATACGGATATATACCTTTTCCTCGAAGAATATTCGTAGGTATCGAAGGAAAATGTTTGTCGGTTTCTATCAGATCCTCTTCCCTTAATTCTCCCGCTAATTGTTCGACGCTAGAATCGAGAAAACGGTAACTATCGAGAAAACGAACTTCGTGATATTTACCGCGAATCGATATATATTTCGAGAATGATATATATTTTTGTTCGTTTGAAGGTAATACGGTCATTCTTCCGTTACTATAGGCGGCTAATTGTTTGACGAAAAGATGGGCGTCGTATCCCCCCAAGTTATGAAAGAATACCAGCGTAAAAGCGGGGGTTTCTCCCTTCTTTTCGGTCCATTTTTTAATGTACACGTATAGGATAGACATTAATTTTTTCACGAATACCTTTCCGACATCGTCTTTGTTGTCTTTCGCGGTATACGACGTTAGAGAAGATTCGCGGATATTTTCGTTTGACGATTTTACGAAAAAGGAAAAACACGAAGGTTTATGCTTCTGAAATCTGATGTCGAGGCCGTCTTCCTCATACGGTACCAGAAAAGATTCGAAATCCGCATAAACTCGAAAAGCGGGGGGTATCCCATATTTCTTTTTCTTGTAAGAGATGGTATTGTTAGGAGAGGTAGGAAGTTCTAGCAAAGTAGTAAATATATCCTCAAGGCCGTTTCAGATGCCCGTCCCCGTCGATCTCTCCCATCGTATATGACCGGAGTTCTCCGATTTTTGTCGTATATTACGAGATGTATATGGGGGTTTTTCTCCTGAAATTTTTCGATATCGTCCTCCGTCGTAGGATAGTTTACGTCGCTAAAATCCGTGTATCGATCGGGATAAATTTTCTTTAAATCTTGTTCGATTCTTCTTTTGTTTCATTTAACCAGATTAAAAAATTGTAATATACTCCAATAGAAACATTTCTGATCCCCTGTACGCATGTTTACTAAGGCTTTTTTTCCGCGAAGCCATTCGGGTAATTCCTAACGCCTATCATAAGAACAGCTGCCCGTAAAAGGAACATATTTTCCGAAACTTAAAGAAACGCGTTCAAATCCTATTGATCTCCATCCGCTGCCTTCGTATTCTTTTCCCGAGAAAGATTCTAGGACTTCTTCGAATAGTTTTTTGTATATTTTCCCTTTCTTGTTCCAACGGTAAAGGGGATGCGGTCTCGAATTAAAATATTTGTAAACAATCCGTTCGTTGTTTCTCATTTTCACGACTATAGTCATGATTACTTTCGTACCGGATTTTTTTTCGAGCACGTTTAATACGAGGGGTCTCGTCTTGTTTAAATAATTTACTATATCGACGTCGTACCCGTCGGGGATAGTAAATTGTATTTCCTCGAAATATCCGTTTAACGTGGATTTTTTAGTCTTCGTTTCTAGAGGTTTTTCTTTTCTTATATATATAAAAAAAGAATGAGTTCTATCGAAAATGCGTCAAAGGCTTCGGCGATGAAATTTACGTTAGGGGAAGAAAAAACGATTCGAGGATCTAAGAAATTGGAAGAAATAGTCTATCGCAATTTTTTTAAGAAAGGAAGACGAGGGATTTACTTAAATTTAAACGCGTCCGGACCCGCTAACATGCCGTCCCTATGGGATTACGGAAAAAAGACGTTCTATATTAATATCGCTTATAACGAAATACTCAAGGAATTTTTACAAGCGATCATAGAGAATTTCGAGGATGATTCATACGATAGGTTAGAAGAAGATTTTTTATTAAGCGGAATTTTAGAAAGATATCGCTCGGAGGGTTTCATCAAAGCGAAGGTAGATACGGAAAGATTCGGGGATAGTTTCTTCCAAGAACCGGATCCTAAAGGTAAAAGCTTTAAAAACGTAAATTACGAAGATTTTTATAAAGATCGTATTCTTAATGGCGTTTATACTATTAGAGTAGGAGGAATATGGAGAAAACGTAATACGCGCAAATCCGGCATATCTATCAAAGTTTTAGCCGTTTTGGTCCGAGACGTCGAAAAATATCGCGATCCGGAAGAAGACGAAGATTACGAATATCTACAACTTATGGCAGCTAGAAACGTTCTCGACGAATGAAAAAAAAAAAAATTTGAATCTAAGAAATTTTCTTTCTTTCTTCAAAAATAGGGGTCAGGGCCCCATCGCGAATATAGTTTACTTCAATTTCTCGCCGCTCAGAAGATTTAACGTCCTCGCACCATTTTTTTCTCGATTACTTTACTTTTCTTTCGGAAAGTAACGTAATTTTTATACGTATACCTCCCTGGACGAAGATTCGTACGTTTTATGATTCGTGCGGGATATAGAACCTATCGAATCCGCAACGATATTTTCCCCCGTCCCTAGGACTGGTACGATCTATGACGATGAAACCGTAAGGAAAATCCCAGCAATCTCTGCAGAATTTTTTAAACGCGTTGATGTCCATATCTTGAGACGCATACGTATTATAAAGGATACTTAAGTTTCTATCGTCTTGAGGATAGAAGCATCTAAAATTCACGTTTTCTTGAATCGTCTGTCTCGGCAAAGTGAAAAAGTTTTGAGACAAGTAAAAGCAATCAACGTTACTATGCCGTCCCCTCGTGTAGTATTGCTTGCATTTATTCTGTTTTTCTAGCATTAAGTCGTCGAAGATCATTAAATTTTTGTCCTTACGATTTAAGTCCCCGGGTTCGGGTACATCTTTTCCGTTGTTATGAAAGCTAGGAATGATGATGGTACCGCCGTTCATCGTAGATCCTTCGGTGATTTCTTTAAATAGTTCTTTAAGGGGTTTTCCTAATCCTCGTATTTCGTCTTTACATAAAAAAAATTCGTTTAATTCTTCTTTCGTGAGTCCCGCTTCTAATCCTTCCCTGAGTATCCTATATTCGTCTTGTTCGAATAAATTTTTCCCGAAAATGAATAGTTTATCGTAGTCTAACCAACCTGGTTTTAACAATAGATTAAACAAAAGCGTCGTTTTCCTGCAACCCGAACTTCCTATGATCAGTCCCCTGATACTGCTAGGAAACATGGGGTTGTTTTCCCTAATGCTCATATTCATATTCCACGAATAGTCGTCTATATCCATATTTTTTTATATTAAATATAAAAAAAGATGACTGAGATCTATTGCGTAAAATGCAAACGTAAAACTCGAACGAATTCTCCGACGAAAGAAACGACGAGAAATTCCAGAAGAATATTAAAAGGTACCTGCGCCGTATGCAGTACGAAAAAGACTATGTTTTTAAAAAAAAAAAAAGGGCACCGGGATAGTGAACAAGATCATCGAAAATATACCTATCGAATTGCATCTACCGGGTCATAACTTTACGGGACCTGGAACGGATTTAAAGAAAAGATTAAATCCCGACGGAACCCCGAAAGTGAAATATCGTCCGATTAATAGGGTCGATCAGGCGTCTATGTTTCACGACATATGTTATTGGAAATATCCGGATACGAAGTCAAGAAACGCGATTTGCGATTCCGATATGGTAAAAACTTTAGATCATATCGTTAAACCAACTTTACGAGAAAGAATAGATAGGGCTTTCGTTAGACCTATTATAAGTACTAAAGCTAAATTGGGGATGGGTCAAGACGACATTTCCCCCGAGATCTATTGCTCAAAATGTAAACGTAAAACTCGAACGAATTCTCCGACGGAAGAAACGACGAAAAATTTCAGAAGAATATCAAAAGGTACCTGTGTCGTACGCAACTATAATATATATTTTCGTTTAAAAAAAAAAAGTCGTAAAAACCTTGGCCGACGAATTACATCGAAACGTTAGAAGGAATTTTCCTACCAAAAAGGTATATATTTAATGAGAGAAAAATAGTATAGGAATAGTAATATATATTTTCGTATAAAAAATATATATTTAATAAAATGCCTATAAACAAGTTAGGACAGCCTTATATCCAGGATAACTACGATGATTCCGAAAATCGATTCGGGGTTTCTCTCGCGTATATAGCCAACAAATACGTAAGACAAGACAGTAGTAGTATCATGAGCGCTAATTTAGATATGGGGGGGTAATACGGTAAAAAATATGCTTTTGCCGACTAATCCCGAAGACGCCGCAACGAAAGAATACGTCGATTCCATGAATCCTTTCGAATTTAGAAACGGGGGATTTATAGTGAAAGATAAAATATATTGCGGGGGGAATAAAATAGGAGGGGTACGTATGCCTAAAAACAAAAATGAACCGGCTTCGAAAGAATACGTCGATCAAGAGATCGCTAAAGCTAACAGGGACGAAAACGGGGAAACTATAGACGCGAAAAATCATAGGTTCATAAATTTAAGAACGCTGATAGAAGAAAAAGATGCTACTACGAAAAATTATGTAGATCGGGAAATGTCTAAACTTAAACGACTAACGGACGAAAATACTAGTAAGATTGAGAATTTAAAAGACGCCGCGACGAAAGAATACGTGGAACAAGAGATTGCGAATTTAGAAAAAAGCATATCGTCCTATGTAAGTGAGATATATCATACAGCTATGGGAGAGTTTAAACGGGGGAAAAAATATAAATTTAACGAGGAAGAAAGTTTTTATATATCGCCTATACACGGTAAAATAGTATGCGTAACTCTAGGAATCCATTATCGAGCAAATTCTAGGCCGTTAGGATGTGAAGTATAGATGATTTTACATAATGCTTCTTCCGCGTATTCCTTTGAAGAAACAGGAAAACGAATACGTCACGACGTAAATATAGCTAATTCTGGTACTATTTTCGAAATAATACCCGAAATGTCAGATTCAGAAGGTTTTCTATGTAAAACTTTTAAAGAAAAAAATATCTTTTTTGCGTATACAGGAATTGGTAGACCAATTTCTTTACCTTCGCTTAATTTGCTATATACGGATTGTAGTTATATCACTGTTACTCAAGTTACAAATAATCCTAATATTATATCTTCTTTCGTTACTTTACTATTAGAATTACGCAACTATAATATATATTTTCGTTTAAAAAAAATATATATTATCTTTTAAATTTCAGTCGTCATTTCTTCTTCCATTTCTTCTTCCGTCGTAGTAGCTGTTTCTTCTTCCGTTTTTTTCGTTTCTTCTTCCGTAGTAGTAGCCGTTTCTTCTTCCATTTCTTTCGTCGTAGTAGTCATTTCTTCCATCGTAGTCGTTCCCTCTTCCGTTACCGTCGTCGTTTTTGTAGTCGTTGTCGTTTTTTTTGATACTATTCTTACATCCGTCATTTTTTAAATACGTAAGAAAAAAATTTTTAAATCTTTTTCATTTAAAAAAATGCTATCTAAAAAAATCATAGTCTCGGATCATACGACAAAGTTTACGACGAATTTTATCCCCCATGTCGATCTAGGAAATTCTTATTGGGAAATGGCCCTCATTAATCTCGAGACATATTACAGTATTCCTAATATTCGCGCGAGTAATAACGCTTTCGCCTATTGGAATCCTACCGGATATCACGATTTTACTCTTCCTGAAGGTAGCTACGACATAGATAATATTTATAAAGAATTAAAGAGAATCATGAAAGAAAACGGCAACTACGATCCTACGAACGACGAGTATCCTATCAAGTTAGAATCGGAAGAACATACCCTCAAATCTTCCGTTACTATTAACGATGGATACAGGGTAGATTTCGGAATACCTAATTTGTTAGGTAAAGTATTGGGATTTAGCAAAAAGGTTTGGGATGTGGCTATCACGTAAGCGATCGTGTAGTACAAATTCTTCCGATGAATACGATAATCGTTAACGTCAATATCATCGGCGGAAGTTACGTTAGAGGTTTAAAATCTAGTGCTATCTATAGTTTTTTTCCTAAAGTCGCTTCGGGTTATAAAATCGTCAAGAGTCCTCCACATCCTATTTACCTCCCTATCCTTTACGACGATAAAATCGATAGTTTAGAAGTAATGATAACCGATCAAAATGGTAATATATTAGATTTTAGGGGAGAAGAAATTACGATACGTTTTCATCGTAGAAAAATTTAAGAAATCTATATATAAAAATGACGAGAACGGAATATACGTTGAAAGGAGTTTCGTTTACGGACGGACAAAAGAAAGCTATAGGGAAAGCTATTAGAGATCGCGTTTCTACGGCCGTAAGATTATCCCCCGCTCAAATGAATGGTTCGGATGAATTATATTTTACGAAGACGCAATTAACGAAAATGGAAAAAGCGAGAGCGAAAGGACATGGTACTCAGATTACCCTTTCGAAGGCTCAATTGAATTATAATCGAGGACAATTCGGAGGTTCTCTTCCTTTCCTCGCGGGATTAGCTAGAGCTGCCGTACCGGCTATCATGAAAGTAGCGCCGAAAATTCTTAAACCGTTCGCGACCGGTATTTTAGGTTCGGTCAGATCCAATTTAATGGGCAAAATCATGGGAAAAGGTATGTACTTGAAAATGGGTCGTCACGTTGCTCAAATGCAAACGGACGGAGAAGGTTTATATCTTCGTCCTTACAGAGGAAGAGGATTAGAACGATATGGAGACGGGGTATACCTATCCGACGGAAAAATGATACAGGACGGTTCTGGATTAATATTCGGGGACAATTCTCCATTTAAGAATATTCCTATCATTGGTCCTTCACTCGGAGCTATATTATAGGGTCTTGACGGATACGAGTAAAATATTTTTGTATAGGAAAAAAATGAATGCTAAAAGAAGGAAAACTGATTTTAATTCTCAACCTAAAACTATATATTGGAAGCCAGATTCGAACGTTTCGTTCCCCCCTTCGAAAAGAAAAATTAAAAGTACGGGAGAATTCGATCATACGATGTGGGATATATATTCCCAAGAAAAAATCGCGATTCCTCCGAAAGGAGGAAAAAGATTGTCTTTGGGATTCGGATATAGTATGTCTCAAGGAATATTAGTCACGTCTACTTGTACGTCTTGGAAAGATTCTTTAACGATATTTAACGGAATGTATTCTTCCGACGAAATGAAAAATATTGTCGTCTACCTTTACAATTTCACCCGGGATGAAGTAACTATTCCCGAGGGTAATCCGTTCTGCGAATTGCGATATTTTAAAAATTAAACGCTTTAAAAAATGACGGATTTAGATAGAAAAAATTATCCCAACTTGTCAGAAGTTAAACCTTCAGCGCCGTCGGAAATCGAACCTTCTAGGATATATCCAACTTTGCAAACGACCGGAGATAGCGGGGGTCATACCTATCGACTTCGTAAAATCTCGGAAATTCAAACGTTTCTCGAGGAAGAAGTTAAGAAAAGGGACGCTCTTATGAAAAAATATTTTAGGATTTCAAAAATCGGCGATAACGTAGATACCGTATTACAAACGATGGCGATAGCGACTAGTGCGGGGGGTATCGTATTACTATTGACCGTCGTAGCTATTCCGGTCATGACAGCTATGGAAGCATCGGCGTTGGTCACCGGTTTAATCGCAGTTCTAGGAAAATATGCCATGAAAAGGACTAGGATGAAAGGAAAAAAACATCAAGAGATTCGCGCGACAGCCGATTCGAAATTAGATATGATATCTTCTCATATTTCTAAAGCGATCGCCGACAACCGTATCACGGACGAAGAATTTAAATTAATCTTAGATGAATTGGGAAAATATAAGAAAATGAAGAAAGATATACGTCAAAAGACGAAGAAAACGTTAACGTCCGGGGAAGAAGAAAATTTGATCGAACGAGGGAGACGTGAACAACGCGAGTCCTTTCGGAAATTGGTTGAAAAAAATCATGGGGGTTCGTTAGCCTTTTAAAGGGTTTCCGAAATTCTTCTGTAGTTGTACTTGCGAAATAGGTAATCCTCCTACGACTTCGTGAGATATATATCTTTTCGCAAAAAATGAGGATATATATCTAAAGCCGAAAAACCAAAACTACCGTCATCGAATATATTAATTTCTAAAGTTTTCTAGAGACGGAAAATTTTTTAAATTTCGTAATACCTTACGATTTTCCTGTTTTTACAATTTTACGATTTTCCCGTTTTTACGATTTTACAATTTTACGATTTTTCCCGTTTTACGATTTTTACGATTTATGATTTTTCACGTTTTACGATTTTTACGATTTTACGATTTTCCCCTTTTTTATGATTTTATGATTTTACAATTTTTCCCCATTTTTACGATTTTACGATTTCCGCAAACGGAAATTTTTTAAAATATTAAAAAAATGTCATTTTTATGAATTACCGATCATTCCAAACGGAATTCCTTAGTTAGAGACTATCTAGCTATGAAGGGAAGAATCCGACAAACGGATAGAGAACTAAAAACGGGCGATTATCTCAGAACGGAAGAAATGGAGAAAACTTTTAAACCCGTTACTTCTCAGTTAGAAGAAGTCGAAAAGAAAGTAGGAGAAATCCCCGAAATTCTGAAATATTTACCGGAGCAAATCGCGAAAAAGGCCGGAGAATCGTTACCCCCTCTTTTTATGGGTGCACCTATTAAGGAAGAAGATCCTACCCCCGCTTTAATGGATGATGAAGGAAAAATTAAAGCGGACGGAGATCCGGAACTAGGCGAAATATTGCAAAATATCGTCAGTGATCCGGGAAATTTCGGTCCATTGTTTAAAATAGAAGATCAGAAACTGAAATTAGGAGATAAACCTATTACCTTCGGAAAAAAGACGATTACCTACGACGGAAAAAAATACGAAAGAACCCCGGCATTAATAGATTTACTATTCTCTATGGACCCTTCGGAAGATAGCGCGAAAAATCCGGAAGCGATGAAAGACTTTGATCAGATCATGTATGATTCTAAAGTTCTTTTCAAAGGCAAGAAATTTGGAGCAAAAGCCGCTTTTGAGCTTTTGAGTGGGCCCGGAAATTTAAGAAAAAAATGGGTTAGGTTTCATCGAAGACAATGGTACACTAGATTTCTTAGAATGACTAAGGAAGATTTAGACGACCCGGAAATTCAAATGCAGCTACAAAATATTACCGATAATTGGAAACGTATGGAACGGATGAAGACAAAGAGAAACTTGTAAATTTATGAAATAGATTAAAAATATCTTCCAAAAAGAAGGGAAAAAAAGGACGAGCGGCGTCGACTGTCGGACAAGAAACTATAATCCTTCCGAGCGATCCTACCGCTTTAGTCGGAAAAGCGGCTTTACAGAAAGGAAGCGAAAAAGTCTCGGGATTAGTAAGCAAAAGAATCGACGACTTGATAGCGAAAAAGAAAAACGGGGCGGGAATTAAAATAATCTAAACTATATAAAAAATATGTTGGCCGAAATTTATCAATGGCAAGATTACGTTTATGTCAACGAAGATACCGAAAAGTACAAATACGTCGAGCATGTTCCATTAGAAGGAGGGGGGAACGCTTTAAATATGCCGGGAGATATTTATATAACTTTCGAAGCTCAAAGCGTCTATACCCATCCGCATAAAAGTTTTTTAAATATAGAAGGTCAAATCGTAAAAAAAGCCGATGGAACTCACTTTGGAAATAACGATCTAATTACTTTCGGACATAACGGAATCATGAATTTGTTCGGTAATATCGCGTACGAAATCTCGGGAAAAGAAATCGAAAGCGTTCGATACCCCGGACAAGCGACGACCATGTTAGGAATGTTAAAATACCCGAGAGATTACTCGGAAGCTCCGGGATTACTTCAATGCTGGGTAAAAGATACTGCTTTGGGAACAGCCGCCGCGTTAAACGTAGGTTTCGATTTTAGACAAAAATACATCATGGAAAATAACGATGAAAACGTGACTAAAGGAAATTTTTCTTTTAATATTCCGCTCTCGCATATTTTCGGATTTTGCGAAGACTATACCCAGATTATATACGGAGTTAAACAACAATTAAAAATTACGAGAAAAGGCGACGACGAAGCTTTATTTAAAAATGACGCTGCAGCTGCTGATGGTGCTGGCGATAGGTTCGCAGACGGAAAAGTAAGAAAACTATCCTGGTGTATGCCCCACATAAAACCTTCGCTTCAACGAGAAACCCAGCTATTAAACGAAGTCGCGAATAGAACCGAAATAAAAATAGGATTTGCCCATAGACGATGCAATTCGGTAGCCATAGGACCGAATTCGACCAGTTGGTCGTGGGTTAAAGAGCAACCTAGATATTTAATCGTAGGTTTTCAAACGAATTCGAGAAATGATAAAAAACAACACCCTTCTATTTTCAATCATTTAAATGTAACGAACGCCGTCGTAAACCTTAATGATAGGCGATATCCTCAAGACGATAGAAATATGAATTTTAAGACTAATCAATACTCTAGAGCGTATCGCGACGCTAACGTATACAGAACTAATATAGACGATATAACTAGCAAGATATCAAATATAGGAATTAGTTATTTAGAATTTAAAAATCTCTATCCGATATTCGTTTTTAATATGTCTAAGCAAGACGATATTTTAAAAGCCGGTACAGTTACGGTTCAAGCCGATTTCGTATTCGCAGAACCCGTCCCCGCTAATACGTCGGCATACGCGTATTAATATCGGACAAAATATTTTCGTTAAAAGCCGACGGAAGTAAATTCATGCCCATATTTTAAAAAAAAGTCTACATATCTAAAATTTTTATAGAAAAAAAGTATTTGGCTTAAGCGTTTTAATACTATACATAAAATGAGCGAGGTCGTTAAAAGTATTCCGGATAAAATTAAATTTCCGTTAAAAGAATTAGGATATATGTCGTTAGAACGCGTAATTCCCCATTTAATCGTGGACAATACTTTAAATTCCAATCTCGTTTCGGATATATCTAAAGTAAATTATACGTCCGATTCGAAAGGATTATGTCGTTTAGAGCCGTTAAAAGGATTACCCCCTTTCATAGACGATTTATACGTATTCAGATATCTTCACGAAAAAGAAATTATTAGAAAAGGAAAAACCGTTAGTTTTATAACGGGAGACGGTAGTCCCGCAAAAGCCGTCATCAACTATATCAAGACGATTACGACGGAACTTTTAGGTCGTCTGAACAAAAAAATCGAACAAAAAATAGTTTTTACGTTAAATAGGCATTCAGTAGGGGATATCGCTAAAGATATTAAAGAAATCGAAAAGAAAACGAACTATAGAGCGTTGAAAGGTTATAAAGAATACCATCGTCTCGACGATCCGGGTCAAGAAGTCTTAGATCCTAGAGCGACTTTTAAATACAAAATAGATACTTCCGAATTACCTATTAAAACTGTATTAAATTCTTTGAGTAACATGGAAAATAAACTTAATCTGAGGGGGTTCGGATTAATTTCTATAGACTATACTAGAGATTTTTTGGGAACGTTGGAAAGAAAAACTTTATATTCGCATTTTAAACGTTCGGGATTTCGCGAAGAAGGAAAAGTTTCTAATCTCGAAGAAATTAAAGAATTTAACGATATTCTTATTTTACTGAATATGGAACGAAAAGCCGCAAACAATATCATAAAATATCTGAAACATTCGGGAAATACTAGATACGTAGTTAAATTTTACAACAAAATCGCGTCTAATTTTGAAGCCGGGAACGTACAAAATAAAGACGGCAGTCATCTGGCAGAATATGCACATTGTTATCTCCCCCATCTCGAAAAAACGTTTCGCCATCCGGACGTTTTAGAGAAAGGAATGACGAGATTAGAAATTTCTATTTTCGGATTCAATTGTAACCTAAACTATTCGAAACTTCTCGATATGGAATTCGGATTAGTAAAAGATTTAGAGATATTTCACGTTCAATCAGGTGCGGAACAATGGAAAAGATTGGCTTCGTTCATTAATAAAAGTTTCGTCATCACGAACAAAACGACTAATACGGTTACTCACGTATGGTATGCGTCGAAATTAACGGGAAGATTCGCGGGCGTGACGACTAATTTAAATAAAGGTATTGAGGTACTAGAGCTAAGTGAAATCCTACGGCTAAAAAGAAAAAGGAAAAAGAAGAAACCTCTCCGATAGGCGATACTACTCTTTCGAAGAAGTCCGAAGGAAAAAAAGAAAAACCTAAGAAGGAAACAACGGCGAAAACGAAAGCCGAACCTAAAAAGACTACGAAAGATCCGAAAGGCTCTAAAGATTTGAAAGACGCTAAAGAAGATCCGTCCAAAGTACATCCCAGACGCGTCATACGTGTCAAACGCAAGAAAGGAGAAAATCGCGATCTTACGGAAAAAGAATTTCATAAGGTAATTGATTGTATGACCTCCGATTTCGGTTTTGAATGTCTACCGATCTATATTTGCAAAATCGAAATCGTCGAAGATGAAAAAGGACAGAAGTTTGTCGAATCTAAACCAATCTATGTCGCGAGACGAGAAGGAAAAACGATATTGATGCCTACGAACGCTCCTCAGAAAGTATACGAAGAAAAGATAGGAGAACCGAACGACGCATTACCTGATACTAATCATATTCGTTGGTCATTTCGCAGAGAAAGGAATCGCGATCTGAGTAGTCCAGGATATAAAAAAATAAATAATCCTTTGTTTTACGAAACTACGGAAAGAAAATTAGCCTGGTATCATACGAAAAGACGTAACGATATACTAACGAAAGAAGAGATCGAAAAAGAATCTGAAAGAAGGAAAAAAATCGAAGAGAGAGAACTGGAAAACCTTCCGGGTCATTTAGAAAGGATGAAATCTCTCGCGAAAGAATTGGAAGATAGAAAGAAATCGGTAGGCTTAGGAGATTTTAGATGTTGTCCGCCCTCGACGGAATTGGACGAAATATTGAAAAATATAGGAAAAAATATATGTATACGCTTACAAGGAATATCCGCCTAGTAAAAAACGAGACGCGGTTTGTATACGTTTAGCTTACTATTACTATAGAAAGGAAGGTGACGACGCGAAAAAAGAAAAAGCATATGTTTCTCGTCTACGATTTTCAATAAAATCTTGGAAAATGAAGGGGAAAAAATCTTTACGAGTCTTCCGAAAAAAGATACTAGATATAGAAGCGATTGTCCCATTTTCTATATACCGCGAGGGGCGATCAAAGTAATTAGTACGGATCTCAAGAAAAACTTAAGAGGATTAAAATTAGTTTCGTTTCCCGAAAAGACTGACATAGATAGTATAAATCGTCGGCTAGCTAAATACGTAAAAGAGAACGCACGAAAAGAAGAAACGAAAAGAAAAATAGAAGAAAAAAGAATACCTACTTTAGAAGAAAAAGAATATTCGGTTAATTTTACGGAAGCTAGAAAATTAGACGAGGGGGAATACGACTGTTACGCCTATTCGAGAAAAGAATTCAGGGGTAGAGTAAAGACTTTACTATATCTTATGAAAGACGGGAAAGAAAACCAATTTCCGGTTTGGGGGTACTTTTTACAGGATGAATTCGAAAACATGGACTTGAAAAACAAAATAAGTCCTATGCGTATCAAAGTCGGAGGAAAAGAACTTCACCCGAAGAAAAGAATAATGGATAGAATAGTCTCTAAAATCTAATTATTTTAAAAAAAGAATATATATCTTCTTCAAAAGATATATATTCCCTACGTAAAAAATGTCTATTGCGGCTTCTATTTTAAAGAGATGTATAAAAGATACTTGTAGAACAATTTTTATTTTTTTCTCCGATTCGTTCGGTATAGTATTTAATTAATAAAGTAATTTAATTTTCGTTCCGAAAATATCCTTTTCCCCTTTTCCCCCGTATCTTCTTCTTCTTCTTCTTGAAGCTACCCCAGCTATCCCCCTAATGCCCCTAACCCAAGGCGTCAAAGACGCCCCAGCTATCCCCCTAATGCCCCTAACCCCGGGCGTCGAAGACGCCCCAACTATCCCCCTAATGCCCTGCCCCCTACTTTCAAAAGCCTTCGAAGCCTTTGCAAGCCTTCGAAGCCCTCGAAGCCCTCGAAGCCTTTGAAGCCTCATGCTATCCCTGATCTCCGTCTTCTTCTACGGCCTTTCGATTCTTTACAATCTGAAGTCTCTATCCCTTACAGTCCCGCAGGGTCCCCTCTAGGTTTGCGGGGATTACGAGTTTACAGGTTTTAAAGGATTAGAAATAGGAAGGGTTCGCGGGATTTTAAAACAAAAGGATGGGGAAGCGAACGAAGATACGAAATGATATGATATATGAAGATACGAAGATACGAAGATACGATTTACGCGAATATTGAAGCGAGCGAAAACGAAAGCGAATGAACGAAGTGAATGAGCAGAGTGAAGCGAGCAAAGATACGAATGGAAAAAAAAATACTATAAAAAATTCGGGAAGGAAAAATTTCGCGGAAAGTAAAGTATGTTAATGGTTAGGGTTTAAAGAAGGATGAATTTAGAGATAGAGAAGGCTAAAACTCGTCACTGAAATCAGTCGCTGAAAATAAAATGGCTCGTGGGATTATTAATTAAATACTATACCGAACGAATAGGAGAAAAAAATAAAAATTGTTCTACAAGTATCTTTTATACATCTCTCATAGGAGTACGAGTGTAGAACTCATAACCACGTCTCTCGAAGAACTCTCGGAGTGCTTTATGGTTTAACCTCTTCCTTTCTTCTCTTCTATCTTGATCCTTCTCCATGGATTCTTTTACCCATTTCTCCTCTACTTCTCTCTCAATCTTTTTCCTACAGAACAAGCCACAGCAAAAGTCGGACAACTTCATAGTGAAGAAATGATTTATAGAAAGAAAGCATAGACTTTATAGCTTTAGAGAGGGATTGACCTACTTCACGACAGAATTAAGAGCGCGAACGTGAGCGAAAGCATGTAGATAAGAAATAACGCACTATATGATCCATCTATAACATTAAAAGAGTGTCACCTCCAAAAAATGTAACGAGACTAACAATTGGATAACGTTAATTCTGAGTCAAAGTAGGTAAATCCCCCTACCAAGTTATAAAAGCCACCGAACTTCTATAGTCATTCGACTCTCGAGCAGTACGAATAAATCATAAAGTGTAGTAAGACGAGAAGAAATCAAAATATGGAACAGATAAACCATCAAGTAACTGACGCTCTCCGAGAGTATTTAATTGCTGGTGAAGACTTATTGGTAGTAAGGACTCAACTCATACAACTACAAAGACAAGTAGAGCAGATGTCACAACCATACAGAGAACTCGGTGAAAAATTGCTTGAGCTGTTTATGCAGACAAGAACCCCGGATCTCATATTGGTTGATGTTGAATTAGGGAGAAAGATCACTACGAATAATGGGGAAATGACAATTAGAAAAAGAGTTGGGAGTTGTCCCATCTGCCACGCGAATTTCGGTTGCTGTCATTAGATGAGAAAAAACATAGCAAAAAAAAAAAAAAAAAAAACAGAAAAACCACAAAAAAACAAAACAGTCCTTTTCAGGACTAACCAATACCCTTAGAAAGGTTACTTATCCAAATTGTCAATTTCGCTAAGTCCAATACAAGGTCTTTGTGTCGGGAGACATATGCGGTATATAGATCCATATCGTGGGGCAAAAAAGACTAACTCCAACAATAATAGAAAATGGCTAAGGCCTACAGAGGTGAACGAAGACGGTGGCACATCTCACCGAATAAAGACGGAGAAAAAAGACTGAGTCCAACACGGTGATAGAGAAATGGCTAAGTCCTACAGAGGTGAACGCAGACGGTGGCATATCTCACCGAATAAAGACGGAGAAAAAAGACTAAGTCCAACACGATACTAGAGAAAGACCAAACCGAGCGAAGATGGTGGCACACCTTCTTTTCCTCGAGCCAGTCTGTGGTGTCACACGTCTCCAATTCAAATTTTGGCGGGAAAACGTCTCGACCAATTAAAACGCAGGATCAGGCCGAACGAACACGGTGGCACACCAGTGTTTGCTAGGAATTCCACTTCCGGTTTCCTCTTTTGTTTTTGCATTTTTGCAGTGGTGGGAGGTGGGGGGCAAGGTCTACTTCCGGTTTGGCCATTTTGGACGGTTTTTTTGGGGGGAGTTGCCCCGCTGCTACCCTACCACGAGCTTGGGTAGGGTAGCAGCGGGACAAAATACCCCAGTTTCGGACGCCAGGGAGGGTAGCAGCGGGACACGGTGGTGCCGTGTCCCGCTGCTACCCTCCTATACTACTCCCGTCGAAGGTTTAGGCACTATTTTAAACTTCTTGGCGACCGCGCCTTTTTTACGGGGGGGGGGGGCGTGTGTAAATGTCACCGAGGGGAGCATTCGGCATACCTCGGGTGATCCGGTGATCAAATCCCTCGGCTGTATCACGTAGCTTGATATGCACCTACACGGTACATTTCGCACATCTCCGGAAGCACACCGCTTTACCGTTATTGAAATTGTAAGGCTCTTCTATAGAAAGAACACATGAGTAAATTTTCTATCGTTATCTTTCTTGGAGTATTTCAGTCGGCAAACAGTTTGTACATTCAATTTTTAGCGTGGTTTATCAATTCCGTTAGGAGCTTTCATCGACAGATCGATAGAGGTGAATAACTTCACAGTGATTGTTCATGTCGTTGCTAAGCGATCTACAGGGGCGCCGCCATGTTTAAGATCATGTGATTGGTAGTTCAAAATGGAAGCATCCTTTATACGGACGAGGTTAGATGTAGGTACGGAATCGGCCGAGTTGTGACGAGTGCGAGCGGAGGTCATTGAATAATGATTAAAGCACGTTGGCCGAGCACCGTTCGATCTCTGTCCGGCGCCTGGATTTCGTTTGTAATGCAGTTTAACGCATTAAGCTTAGGTCATATCAAGGCTGTCAGTGCGTCCGACAGTGTCTGGTGGTTGCGTCAACAACTTTAAAGGGCTAGACAGAGCCGTTAAGCACTTCGAAGCCGGCGATGTTCAGGACATTAGCTGTGCAAAGGTATGACTTGGACATTTTGTTATTTTCGTTTGTCTGAAATTTAAAAATAAAAGAGAGAGAAAACTTTGCAGTAGCTGAGTAGACCGCGTGCAAATCAAATTCTAATTAACCTTTTATGGTTAAAAATGAAATAAAATAAAACGTCAGGGTAACCAGATCTACCCTTCAAATGAGTATAACAGTTTCTCATTGATCTTAATAATTTGTGTGCATTTATGTCAGTGGCGTAGCTGAAGCCTAAATCACAGTATGCACATTTGAAGGGGTTTGGGGGTCCTCCCCAGACAGGGGTTAAGGGGGGGGGGTCAGTCCCCCTTAGGGAGACCGGGGGGAACGAAAATAAGGCAATATAGAGTTGAAAAAAAAAAAAAAAAAATGGCTCTCCATGGCCATTTTTACACACACACACACACACACAAAAGATTGAGCAGATATCTGAGTATGTGTCAGTAACACAACTGATAAGGTACTCTCACAGAAAGTTTATACAAAGAACAACATGGATCCTTTATGATGTCCTCCCCCGGGATGCCGACCTAGGCATCCCTCCAGGTCTGAATGCGGGGCCTTGTTTCGGGTTTCTTGGAGGGGGAGCGTCGGATTTACCCTCAGCCTTGGTCCACAACCACTTGCCGAGCAACCATCTTATTAGTACTATGCGATTAGTCGATAAAATTAGTAGATGACTGTTGAATTTACTAATGGATGTGCAGTCCCGAAAGTATTTGTCACCCCATGGTATGAAAAAGGAGATCAAAAATAAAAGTTATGAGTCAGGCAGGGCTAGACCCTTCTCAGGACCACCAAAAAAAAAAAAGTAAAACTAGCTATACATTATATACAACACTGGATTTAACATTTCACATTGTTCAGTGATTATATTATATCCAATATTATTTCTTTCAGATCGATTCATCTATTGTGTATGTAAGAGCAACCTGCCAGGCATCCATGAAAAAAGTGAGATACCAAGTCTATGTTTGTGTATCCATATGTAACAGTGGTGATTCAGTCATACAGTATGGTTATTGTCAGTGTCCTATTGGGTAAGTCATTTACCTTCAATACTTTTAGGACCAGTGTAAAAATGTTTGGTGAACCATTCATGTCTGGACCCAGATGTTTCTCCATAAGCAATACATATGTGACCCGTCACACGAAAAGGGGCCATCTGGGAAATCTGTAAATCAAAATTTTGAAAAAGAGATTGGATCAAGTCAGATCAACCAGGACAAATATTCTAAAAATAATGTAACGTAAGGTAGAATGATTATCCTACTCCCAGAAAATCTCCAAAAAGCAAAAAGTTTCGACCCTGGTCAGCCTGTGAAGTCCGCACAGTCCGAACAGGGTCAAAACTTTTCACTGCTCCAAGATCACTATTCATGTGTCGGGTCACATATATTTTCAATGAACAAAACTTGTTTGCATCATCTGATCATCTGCAAACATATGCAGATAAAATATGTAGTTGCTATTTACCAGATACTTTCCAGTATGTATAAACTGTAAGTCATGTATTACATTTACTTAATTTTCCATGTTTTATGCTTTGATTTGAATTGGGTTTTACGCCGTTTTGAACAATCTTTCAGTTATATCACGGCGAAGTTCACTTACTCATGTGCTTCCTGGGTATTACCAGTACTAGGCTGGGGCTCTGACATGTCTTGTCCAAGGACATACTAAGGTGACCAGCGGCGCGGGGTTGACTCGAACCCGCAACCCTCGACACCTCTCGGATTCCTGGATTACCAGTCCGATGCCCTAACCACTGAGCCACGCAGGACCCCCTCCCCCCCTCCCCATGTTGTATGCAGTTGCTTGTGAACCTTTCAAACTTCATTAAAACAAACCAGAACTTTCTTTTTAGCTTGAATCCATTCTAGTGCTGGATTTTCATTTAAAAAAAAAAAAAAAAAGAAACAAAAACAGATTAAATATTATATAATTCCCATTCTTCATACAGATGTTCACTGTAATTTTTCAGACTTGCTCAAGCATGCAGTCACATTGGGAGCCTTCTTTTTGCACTTAGTAATGCAAAGGCTGTAGGGGATGTGCCAAAGGACACGGATCAGCAGAGCTGTACATCAAAATTATGCCAGTGGAATGTACCACGCCTCACTGTTAAGCCCCAACCAATGAGTGTGCTGAATACAAGAAAAGCTTTACAGCAAGTGCCAGAAACTCGCATAGAAACAGACACCGTTTGCAATTTTGACCCCCGCCATACATCAGACCATGCAGTCGATGCCAATCAAAATCAGGAACATTTGAGAACTCTTAAAGACATTTTCCCAAATACAGGTATGTGTATAAATAAGAAAAGAATCTTGTGTAAGTTGGTATTTCTTCATTTGAAATGTAAAATTTGAACACATAATGAGGGAAATAAACACAAACAGAATAAATAAAGACAATGCAGAGATTGCATGGCAAGTGTACATTAAAATAAACAAAAAAAAAAGCACCCTGTACATAGAGCATAAATAAGAAAAAATAGATAAATTTTACACAAAATACTTCAGTTGCATGACTAGCTTCAGAAACTGCAAATCAATGAAAAATGCAACACAAGATTATTAAATAACAAATGGAAAACAGTTATATCACCATACATATTCACTTTATTTTGGTAAAGCAGTTATTTCTGTTACTGTAGGGGTTCTTTGCACTTCTCTCATACAGTAGATTTTGTTGGTTCTGGTGCAGACACATATCTGTAGATAGTTGTACAAGTAGGAGTCAATATTGATACAAAAATTTCCTTTGGGGGTAGAAAATATTGTAACAAAAGGAGATACTGCTCATTACATGCAATTACTCCTTCTGTTACAATGATTTCTAAAACTGTATGCTTCAAGACTGTGTAAAGAATGCTAACCCACAGTAAGAAAATTGTCAGTTGAAGACTTCTGTCTTCAACTAAAAGAGACATTTTTTTTCATAAGCTAAAAAAAGATATTTTTCATTTCTTCTGATATGACCTGTCTCTACACCACAATTTATAACTTTTACAATGCTTGACTTTGTACGACATTTTCAAAATATGCAATTTAAGAATAGACTACATGGACAATTTCCATTCATAATGTTGAATTGTACAATTTTATGATGATTTATTTCTTACTCAAAGAAAATGCAGATCACCGATGGCCTGCCCTTGTGAGCTTATTAATCTTGATTTACACTGTTTAAATGAATGATAACAGTTGAAGTGATGTAGCATGTCAAACGTCACTTATTTTTTAATATATATTTTCTTATGGTGTTATATAATTGGTTTACACATATCCAAAACCTCCTACATATCCATTTTCAGGAATGTCTCATCTGTGGAACATACCCGACCCTGTCCCTGATGTTTATGAGGAGGTGGAAGTCCATACAGATGTGCATCCCTTGTTTACAAAGATGCAGAATATGTTATTCAGCAAAGAAAATGGTAAAATACCAATACTGATACATTTTGCAATCAAAGCAAAACAGTTTAACCATCATTTCGGTATGGAGTGACCGTAATGGTTTGAGAAATAAAAACAAATATAACTATTTATGTCGATGCTAACTCTTCACCACCTGCAACATATCAGCCAGAGAATACTTTTCAAATAGGCTAAACTGTCTGAACAGTCTTTAGATATTAAATTGTTATTAAATAAATTTGGAAACATTGTGACTGAAGATATATTTCTTATATCAAGCAATACCTCCTTTTATTCTGCTACAAAAACAGTAAAATGTCATTGACAGGAAATGAATAATTCAAATAAATTTAGTACAAAAATGATGATAATTTTTATTATCTGAACCTACAAATAAGTTTCTTTGTAAGCACAGGGTGTATTTAAGTTTTTCATTTTTTTTTTTTAAATTGTACTTATAGTGCCCCCACTGACTATTGACCAGGAACTGGTGCAATACATAGAAAACTACACTAAAGGCCAGAGACTGTCAGAAATGTGGAAAAAGCTGCACATAGGTCTTCTGACAAGTTCTATATTTGGTGCTGTACTAAGCTCGGGGGATAATCCAAGGTCTCTGGTGCAGCAAATTTTAGAAGGATCCAGTCTAAGTAAGTATGATTTAATTATTATCCATATATCAACTGTTGAATTTTGATAGGTCTGCAGCAGACACACACTGAAAGTATTTAGAGGAAAATCCTAAAAACTGTTCTTTATCACAGCAAAATTTTCTGAAAGTGTAAGAAACTTTGTGACAAAAGGGGAAATTGCTCATCACAATCAATTTCTGCTGTTGCAACAATGTTTTCAAAAGTTTCCAGCTACGTAGTCATGACAAGGTGTAACCCATTCTGTCATAGAATCAAGCTTTGATGGGTCTTAAATTTAAAAATTTTGAAAACATAGGGGGAAAAGGAGAAATTTCTCACAATGAGCAATTTCTCGTTTTGCCATAATGGTTTCTTCTGTATCAGAGACTCAATACATTATTTTCTGAAGCCGATTTTTTGCCAGAAGCTTCCAAAATGGAAGACACACAGAATTGCATATCAGGGAAAGGGTTAAAAACTCAAAGTACAAATACAAATATACAAATATATTTAAATACCATTGCCAATGATTATTTTCTCAATATTTGTAATTTGCAGACCTGATGTGTTTTGGTATTTTCTTAAGTCATCACAACCTTGAATAAATCTACAGCAGATTACACAGCAAACATGCAGACCTGTGCAAATACAAGAATTTTTCATTTTGATATATAACTTCTTGACAGGCAAACATTTTCTATAATGGAAATAGTGCTCATTTTGAGCCAAATATCGTTTGTCTGCAATAATTTTTCAACAGCTGTCTTTCACAAATCAGCATTATCTCACCATAAGGCATTGAAGAGTATTCCTACCCAATAAACAAATCCAAAGCAGTAGGCCTACATGATCAAAACATATTTGGAAAAATGTTAAAAGTCCTTATAAATTTCAATACAGTGGATTCCACTGAATTGCAATCCTGATAATAGCAATTCACTGCTTAATTGCAACTGACTTAATGCACAAACATTAGATTTATAACACAAAAAGTTCCCTCTAATTCCATTTTTCTGTTATTAGCAAGAAAAATGTTAGCAATATGGTGTTGCAATTGACAGGAATCCACTGTATTACTTTCAAATAAAGTTGGAAAAGTTTGTGGCAAAGAAATATATATGTATTGTTCATAACCAAAATGGTCCACAATGCTTTTTAGCTCTCCTGAGCACAAAGTGCTCAAGTTGAGCTATTGTGATCGGGCTGTGTCTGGCATCCATCGTGTGTCGTGTGTCAACAATTACTTGTGTGCACTCTAGAGGCTACATGATATCTCGGACAAGTTCAATATTGGATCACATGGGGTCAAAAACTAGGTCACTAGGACAAATCTTAGAAAAACCTTGTGTGCACTCCAGAGGCTACATTTTTGGCTCAAATGTCTTCAAACTTGGTCAGAATATTTGTCTCCATGATATCTTGGACAAATTTAATATTGGGTCACATGGGGTCAAAAACTAGGTCACTAGGTCAAATCTTAGAAAAACCTTGTGTGCACTCTAGAGGCTACATTTTTGGCTCAGATGTCTTCAGACTTGGTCAGAATGTTTGTCTCAATGATATCTCGGACAAGTTTGATATTGGGTCAACTAGGGTCAAAAACTAGGTCACAAGGTCAAATCTTAGAAAATCTTTTATGCACAATAGAGGCTACATTTTTGGCTAAAATGTCTTCAAACTTGATCAAAATGTTTGTCACCATGATATCTTGGACAAGTTTGATATTGGGTCACAATGGGTCAAAAACTAGGTCACTAAGTCAAATCTTAGAAAAACCTTGTGTGCACTATAGGGGCTACATTTTTGGATCATATCTGTTGAAACCTGGTCAGAATGTTTGTCTTCTTGATGTCTTGCACAAGTTTGATATTGGGTCACATGGGGTCAAAAACTATGTCACTAGGTCTTTCAAAAACTCAGGTGAGCGCTATAGGGCCAATGGCCCTCTTTTTTAAAATCCATATGCTATAGACACATTATGTCTTCAATATGCAAAATGAAGAGTTAAAAAGGAACAAAAATTTTTATTTTTTCAATTCAGGTACAAAGCCTTACCCCCAGCTGTGCAGTGGGGTGTGGAAAATGAAAGTAAAGCCAGGTCAGAGTATATTGATTTGAAAGAAATCTTCAGTGAAAATTTCAAAGTAGAGGAAACAGGTTTGACATTATGTGAAACCCATTCTTTCATAGGAGCATCCAGTGATGGTAGGTTAACTGAAGATGGCTCTGTTGGTGTGCTTGAAATAAAGTGTCCATATTCTGTACAAGGGAAATTAGTTAACAAGATGGAAGTTTTGGATATCGTTGCAATGAACAATACAGAATTCTGTCTTGAATCCAGCACAGAGGGCATAAGGCTAAAAAAGACCCATAAGTACTATGCTCAGGTACAGGGTGAGATGGCAGTCATGTGTTTACCACGGTGTGACTTTGTTATCTGGACAGCAGCCCCCCAGAACAATATGTTTATTGACAGGGTTTACTTTGACACTGAATTTGTGAATTATATGTTACCAAAACTGGTAGGGTTCTATGTTAAACATGTTTTTCCTGCACTTGACTGTAATGTCAAACAATGAATATACTAATCTCATAACTACGGAAGTATGTAACATGATATACATGTATGATGAGCCGTCAGTTACATGTAGATTTTGTCTTGAAACAACATCACTTCTGCTTTTGAAATGAACACATTTTTCTATCATACAATCAAATCTCGGTACTTTAAACTTGCTTACTTTGTAGCAGAGTTTACATTGTAGAAAAGTCGAATTCCCTTAACCCTTTCCAGCATAGTCTCGAATTTTAGCGACCTTGAAAATAAAGCATTTTGAAATCATTTTCACAAGAGAGAATTTCTCCTTTTCCCATAATGTTTCCTACTCTTTCAAACACAAATACCCTCATTTTGAGCCACATTTCGTAAGTTGTCTGCAACTACTTTCTACTTGGACAAGTCCAAAATTTTGCCGTGTAAAAACGGTTAAAATGTAATTACTAGATACAGGTGTTTACAAATTTATATCAAAGGAAAAATAATGTAAAATGAGAAATTTCTCAAATAAGCAATTTCTACTTTTGCTACATGCTTTAACCCTTTCCCTCATAGAAGCAGGTTTTGATGAGTCTTACATTTAGGCCTCTTGAAAATATTGTGGGAAATGTAGAAAATGCTCATAATGAGCATTTTCTCCTTTTCCTACAATGTTTCCTATTCTGTCAGAAACTTAAAAGCATTATATTTCCCTGGTATATATATTTTCCACCATCAAGGATATGAAAGGTCTTTACTCTACCAATACTCCTTTGGACATGTATCCTCAGCATTGCAATTTCCTGAGTTTCAAAAACCTCTTCTGTCGTGAATTGTGCAGTAGCACCTCTGAACGGAGGAATGTTCAATGTACACTTTTTTTTCTCCAAAACGTCTCTGACTCAATAGTCAACTGTCGGTCTGATGTTTTTCCAGGCCAACCCTCCGATACAAATGAAATTACACCTGAAGGGGTAATCCCCACTAGAAACTTTACAGTGTTGTGATGTTTGTAATTTGAAAAAGTCATACTCTGATTTACAAGGCTGGATGATCTTTGTATGAAGACTTCTGTACAATCTAGTATTACTCTCACAGATGGAAATTTAGCTTTAAAAGATAGTGGCATGTTCTGGTCTACAATATCTCTACTTGGAAAAGGATTTAACGATTTCAATTCATGTGCCATTAAACATATCCATGTTGTGAAATATTTTGAAAAGGTTCCTTCTGAAATATGAAAACATTCAGATATATCACTGACAAACAGACCGACACGCAATCTAATGAGGACAGCAAACAGTTGGTCAATTAAATCAAGAGATCCTGTAGATGTTCTCTGTCTGTCTATAGTGTAATCTGTTTTGGCCCCAGTCCAGTATCTCATTTTTTCCGCTTTTGGTTTAAGGAAGCTGAAAAAGAATCAAGAGAAATTGTATTATGATTTTACTTTGCATGTACCGTGCTGATATTCAGGAAAGCATTTGTTTTTTTTGCGGTTCTCTGTGGTTTCACTGCAGTATGAGCTATGACTTCCTTTTTTACAATGTTTTCTTAAGTTTATTACGGTTTATTTTCCATTCAATCAGCCTTGATAACATTTTCACAATGCTTTTTGTTGTTAAATTTTGCAGGCTTGGTGCAATTAAGTTACCGTTTTGCTTCGGTTTGGAGATTGCTTTCCTCAGTTTCCATACTGTAACATACATATTCATATTTTTTTTTAAAATATCGTAACATCATGTTTGCTGTTTATATATGTAACTTGTATTATCATTTATTGTAATGATGACTAAACAATTTCCTAGATGTGCAGTTTTAAGGGTCTTCCATTTTTACATGCATCTGACAAAAGTCTTCAAAAATAGATATAAATAATGCTTTAAGTGTCTGAAAGAGTAGAAAACATTGTGAAGAAAGGAGAAATTGCTCATTTTGAGCAATTTCTCTTTTGCATGTAATTTTTCAAAAGTTGTAACTTTCAGACCCATCAAAACATGCTTCAAAGAGGGAAGAGTATAATTTAAAAAATAGATTCATAAATCACTGTACTTCATCTGTTGTTGAATTTTTTTTAAACCCTTTACCTCATGCAGATGCATTTGGATTCCTCAGGAGCTAGAGGTTTGAAAACATTGTTGGAAAAGGAGAAATTGCTCAGATGGAGCAGTTTCTCACTTTTCCACATTGTTTTCTACTCTTGTCAGAAAATGGTATGTATATTTATCTGAATTCTTATTTCCTTTCCTTTTTAACACGAAGATTTTGAAAATTGCTCCTCAGGCAAAGAGTTAGAGTACCATAATCATATGTGACATACTTGAAAAGCCATAGGAAAACAGCAAATGAAGGTAGTCCAGTATAAAATCTGGTCTTTCCATCATTATCTTTGATTTTTTCCACTCCCCACTTGTGATGGTTCAACTGCCTCATAGCATCATCCAGCTTCTTACGAAGGGAAAGATTTTCTTGAAGAAGTGGATCTGGATCACACTAAATTCCTGTAAAAGATTACTACTTTTAATGGTTGTTTACGTTCATATTAATTTGTAAAGCATACAAGTCTTATTGTTCAAGTTAGCAAGATGAGGTATCTTATGATGTTATCTCTGCCAAAAGGAAACAACAGTATGAGCCTGCATGGATCCAATTGTGTGAATCTACTGTCCCAACTCCAAGAGCCATTTTTAACAAGGGGGCATGACTGTGCTGTGCTGTAAACTTGGTATTGGTCTTACAGGAGATGATACAAACGATATATCAAAACTCTATGCATTATGGTTTAACCCAATACCAGACTCCAAAATTTTTACTTGTCCAAATTGAAAGAAATTGCAGACGGCATTACAAAAGTTGATTAATTTGAAATATAAGTATCATATACAGGGTAGAAAATCATTGTGGGTAAAAAAGAAATTGCTTGTTACAAGAATTTTTTTCTTTTTCCACCATGTTTTCTTCAATATTATATTTCAGAGTCGTAAAAAGTCAGGATTGTGTGGTGATGGGTAAGAGATAATGTTTAACCCTTTCCTTCATAACAGCCTGTTTTGATAGGGCTGCAATTCAATGTTTAAAATCTATGGACTAGTAAGCTGGTCCCTCTTTTCCTTTGATAAATCAAGTTGAAATTAAGAATGACAGTTTCATTGAAATGCAGTCTAAAATGTCTTCAGCAATCACCAATGGAAAGTGAAAATTTTGCTGCTTAACACACAGAAATGCTATGATGGGCCATTTCTACATGGCTGCTCTACAGAGGTAGTCTTTTCTTCAAAATTTACATGTTACTTACAGATTTCATCTGTATTATGTAACAATTCAGATGAGCTCTACAATTACAGACAGCTAACATGTGCTATTTAGTACTTGTATAGTTCAGTGCAGATTCAGTGTTTTACAATGCAAAACAAAAGCACTCTCCAATATGCGACCCTTCACGCAAAAAAGGACCTTGTGGGAATTATTTAAGGCAAATACTTGGTCCAGCAGAGGTTAATCAGGGTTGTAATTTCAAAAATGAATATAAAGTTAGGTAGAATGACCATTCCACTTTCAGAAAATCTGCCAAATGCAAAAAGTTTGAACCCTGGCCAGACTGCGCAGTCTGACCAGGCTCAATACTTTTCGCACTTCTGAGAAGTCCCTTTCGTGTGACAGGTCAAATATATTCCTGAGATACCAAAATAAGGAAAATGTTCATCTTATTCCATAATATCTCTCAACATAAATTTTTTAAAAGAAAAATCTTGTCTCAGAGATACAAATATTTTGACAAACAAAGATCCAAGGAAAAAATTCTGCAACAAGGCTTCAGCTTTTGAATTCATTTTTCTTCAATTAGAAACCTGCCATGTCTCATTTTTAAAGTTGCATTATAAAGCTTGGTACCTTTATCTTGGAAAGTCTTGATGTTGACATCATCCAGTTCCATATCCTCCACCATAAGACTCTGGCTAGGTTCGTCATCCACATGTGCAGTTATTGTACTTTTGCAGTACGAACCATGGCTGAAGAGGCTGAACTTGGAGTGACTTTCTTGTATTTAGTCCTCATTACCTCTGCCTCATTCAGCTCCTGCAATGCCAAATAAGTCATTCAATGTCTTTGCTTTATGATAGCGACAATAATACAAGTCATGCATCTATATTACTTGGTAGGTACTAACATACCCTCAGTTTCATACGGGAGTAGCGAATTATCAAACTTGTTAGTATCATGATCTTTAAGTTTTGGAGCCAGCCTAGTCAATCTACATATTACATGAAATGTACTAAGAAAATCTCAATACAATACTCATGAAGCTGTATAAGCCAAATTTCTGTATAGGTCGACTTAGTTCATGTCTGCAGTTAAGTTTATTCTGTAATCATTCCATCCTAACATTCTTCAAGGAAGCAAGGCAAAGAACAATACATGTATTCACAAAAAATTCTTGTCTTATTAACAAATTAGTTACCAATGTAGAATAAAGTGTAAATACTATAAATAAAGAAGATGTTTGACAATCCCAGCAATGGATTTTGTTCCTATTAATGTTTTCTGAAGATCGTAAGATTTATTTCAGACATTGATTTTTGCGAACACAAGCTGTCCTAAGTCAAAAATCATAAAACTCTTATCTTCTGTATCAGCTTTGCTAGTAAGTCCATGTAGGACTGAATCTCCCATTATCGTGGTACTAAAACATTCCACCGTGTGTAGTCCAAATATTTAGACGTATACATGCTTATTTACCTTTCAACATTTATCATCAGACATTTCACATTTTATTTTTCTTATGGCCGATGATATTTACCCGACAGTCGTGTACACACTGAAGAAAATTCATATTGCGAGGCCAACTGTCGTGTACTCAATGAAGGAAAACTCGTTGGGTGCCCGACGGTCGTGCACGGACTGATGAAATTTCGTCTTGGGGGCACGATTACATGCCCGCTATTTCCGATTTCTTCATTGAGTACACGATGCGGTCGTGTACGCACTGAAGAATTGGACTCTTACGCACACGTGTAAATGGGTTGGGCCAAAACGCAGACTTTTACGTGAATCGGCACGGCGTAGACAGTCTCATTGGAGCACACGGCAATAGTCATTTATACAGCGTGTTACAGAACAAATGCATGCACAAGCGTAGCTGGCATCCTTTTTATACGTCCGAAGGCTCGTATTACCTTATACTGTACACCCGGTCGTCCGTCCGTCCGTTTGGAATTTCTTGTGTGCGCAACTCCTCCTACAGTTTCCATCGGAATTAGATCTATTTGAAATTTGCCACAATGGTATCCAGTCGTTTCGGCACCAAGTCATTTCCACACCCAGTCAGTTCGAAACTTTTTGGTCGTATCGACCCATATTTAAGTCAATTCGACCCACAATTTTTTTTTTAGCAACAAATGGTAGATAAAAAGTATTGGTAATTCATTTGAGTAGGCCTACATGTATTGAAAGAGTTCTCTAGATAGGGGTATCCCAAAAAGTATTTAAAGCAGATGCAATTGAAATTCAGCTACATATACTATATGTGCTGTGGGAAATAACTATATAGACTACTTAAATTTGCAGTGACAAGAATATGTTAATAGTTGTTTTGTGTGTGTTTGTTTTTGGAGTTTAATGAATAATTTGGAGTTTTTAAAGGAAGTAGGGGTGTGGTCGGGAGGAGAAAATAGGCGGTTTCGTGCGATACATGTATGAGATGGCAGCATCAAATATGTGACACAGGTCGATCAAAAATTACTTTGTAGAAATTTTTATTTTTTCCCTCCACTGAAATAAACTACAGAAATCAATATCTGACTACACGAACCATACCGTCCGATCTTTCATCTACTGCACAATTAATCTCCCTTACCCTTTACCACACAATCCCAAGTTGTAATGACCTTCAGTTACAAGCCTTTAGGACATATTGTGAAAAAACACACATTTCATCCTTTTCACACAATGCTTTTAACCATATGATCAAAGAAAAACTCCATCACATTGAGTCACACTGAATTTGTTGCCTGCAAATGATTTCAAGTAGTACACGCACACGTCGTCAAACGTTGTGATCTTGTCCTTTGTTGTGTACTCTTAGACAATCAACCGCCTTCATAGTTTCAGTGGAAAAGCTTGGCTTACCATTAATTGTACTTATCGAGTTCACCCCTTATCCCGCTAAATAATTGATATGTAAATTCAAAACCAAAGGTAAAATCCTAACGTTTGATATTTCAAAGGTATTTTTGGGGAAAAGGTATTTCTCTATCGGTAAAAGTGGATCCAATATCAGACCTCACGTTTGTGCAGTCCGACCTTCATTTACATGAAAAAGTGTCGAACTGACTGGGTGTAGAAATGACCGGGTGCCGAAACGACTGGATACCTTTGTGACAAATTTCAAATAGATCTAATTCCGATGGAAATTGTAGGAGGAGTTGCGCACACAAATAACTGCTAACGGACGGACGGACGACCGGGTGTATAACATAATACGACCCTTCGGGCATGACACCCTGTATAAATGACTATTGCTCCACTGAGACGGTTTACGCCGTGCTGGTTCACATAGCAGTCTGCGTTTTGGTCCAACCCATTAATACGTGTACGTAATATCCCGTTTCTTCAGTGCGTACACGACCGCATCGTGTACTGAATGAAGAAATCGGAAATAGCGGGCACGTCATCGTGCCCCCAAGACGAAATTTCATCAGTCCGGGCACGACCGTCGGGCACCCAACGAGTTTTCCTTCATTGAGTACACGACAGTCGGGCACCCAAGAAGTTTTCCTTCGTTGAGTACACGACAGTCGTCCTCGCAATATGAATTTTCTTCAGTGTGTACACGACGGTCGGGTAAATAGTCACTTTCTTTTCTTATTGCCTACGTACACGATGAATGTCAGAATGAAAAATAACGTACGTAGGGGCTTATAAATAGGACTACACCGTGTGTAGAAAAAATAGCGTCTTGCCTGATATTTTTTTGTTGCAAAAAAATATGCAATGATATCTCATGTATATTTCTACGATAACTAATTTTCTGTTTGTCAGTTACCTATTTTAATTAAGGCAAAGCAGGGGCCAGCATTGACGAACTTTCAAAAAGGCTTACTTCCGGTATTATCGTGGCATTGAGATGAGGCCCTGGAAGAACTTTGGCAAATGAAAATTCAGTTCACGAGTCCTACGCTCTACGAACAAAATGAAAATTCAGTTATTTTCAAAGTGTTGAGATTATTTTATCAAGAATTATGAGCAACAGGTATACGTAAATTCTCCTTGTCATTTTGTGAGCGAGGTTTTACTTTGGGCACCTGTAAAGATGGAGGGAAAAAAAGGGACGTCTACAGATCCGTTTAAAAAAGCATCAAATGCCTCACTTTGGACCTCTTTTGTGGATAAAAAGTGAATATATAATTTCTAGAGTGTTCTCCCATTTCAAGAGATCAGGGAATATAAGTAAGAAAAAAAAAAAATGTAGTGCTTTGAGAATAGGATTTTTATAATTAGCGAGTCAAAAAATTCGTCAGGGCCTCTTATATTCATTTCCATATTTGGAAAGCGGTGACGTCATCATTTAATGGTCGTCTGAAATTTACATTCCTGTTTCATAAACTTCAGTGACAAGAAAACAAATTTTACCCAATTTTTATACTGATATTGCTTTTGTTATGCTGATAAGGTCATCAACTTCAACTAGGGGATAGAGTGATTTTGCAAAGAGGCAAGTTTTCTTACCATTGGGATGAAAACTTGATTTTACCTACCATTTTCAGAAAATTTGCCGATGTAAGTTTGCAAAGTGTGTTGACTGTATCTGACCTACAAATGCTCACGTGAGGACATCCTCAAGGAGGAGCATTTCAGCCTCACTTTCAGAAATTGTAAATACCACGATATTGAAGAACCCACGATAATACCGGAAGCGACTATATATATAATTAAAAAATAAATAAATAAATAAATAAATAAATAAATAAAAAGTACATATTTATTTTGTTTTGTTTTGGGTCAATTCTAAAAAATCGGACTGGACCTGGGTTCAAAGTGAAGAAAAGCAATCCTAAAATTTTTGTAGACATGTAAAATGGCTTGGGGTGGCAGTGGAGATCCACACATGCCAGTATTATACATACTTCCTCAAGATTCAGTTTCATGCCTATATAGACAATACATGATATAGCTGGTAGACGGAATAGTGTCTGACATCGACGTAAAATAAGCGTAGCCTTTGGCTCATAGCCTAATACAGAGTAAACAAGTAGAAATTAACAAGGCCGGTTACAAAAAATTTTGTTTCTATAATAACCTGTAGTAGATTTCGCCTACTCCTTCTGTCACATCTAGCGCTGTCTCCTTCACCTATAACTTTCTCTTTGTAGGAAAACAATGTCGGCCGGTAATTCACGTCGCTTGGATCGTCACTGTGCCAGCCATCTTGAAAATGACATGAGCAAATCCTGCTGTATTCGTTTGGCACCCAGTCAGCTCTGTTTATGGCTTTCACCCACGCCCTTCTCTTTCTGCTGTCGTTTGGAAAGCGAAAAAAACTGATACCCTTTTCTTTTGCGGCTTCGTTTTGTCTATTAGAACAGCGGAAGACAACACACTGAATAACCATGTTTGACAGTTGTCAATGTAAACATCGCCGTTATATAGTATATATGTTCATTATACATTTTAGTTTTAAATCACAAGTACAAGATATTTCGTAATGCAACGAACATGGATACATGAAAACTACCCCAAACTTACGATTTCAAGTAAAAACGAATCTATATTCAATGCGTCCGCAAATTCACTCTGTATTCTATAGTGTCCGCAAATTCCCTCTACATTTATATTGTCCGCAAAATCATTCTATGTTTATAGTGTCTGCAAGTAGCATCCGCAAGTTGCCTTCCATACTATATAATGTACATTAACCCGTAATTTCCCTCAATACCTCCATTAAACAGTATATATGTCCATTATACGAATTACTTCAAAAACAGAATTACAAGATAATTCGAATTGTGGTAAACATGGCTACATGAAAACTACGCCGAAAACTACGCCGAACTCATGATTCCTTGTAAAAACTAGTCTATATTCAATGCGTCCGCAAATTTCCTCTATATTCTATATTGTCCGCAAATTCCTTCTATGTTTACAGTGTCCACAACAGCATCAGCAAGTTTCCTTCAACACTATGTCATGTACATTCGTCCGAAATTTCCCTCAGTACCGTCATTATAAATACAAAAAAAAAAAAACTACGTCAGACCTATGATATATGGGCGAATAATCAAAACGTACAAAAAACAACAAGTTCCGACTTTATTCTATCTTTATATACTAGATACAGGCACAGAAGGATTAAAATCATTTGGCTGTTTATTTGATTATTCATTTTCAATAAAAAAAGAGTTTGAGAAATAAACATTTCAAAATAAAGACGTATTAAGAGTGAACAGAATAAAACTTGAAACTTGTAATTACAAATGGAAACAAATATAAACATACATATTTTTTAATCAAATTATCGATTTAAGTTTCATGCAAACGTATACAAATGATGATATAAAAGCCTTTCAAATTTGAAAATAACTTGTCTGTCTCCTTAAACGCGATAATTACTCTATATTCAATGCGTCCGCAAAATCCCTCTATGTTCTATATTGTCCGCAAAATCCTTCTTTGTATATATTGTCCGCAAAAAGCGTCCGCAAAATAGTAGGACCTATTTTGGTTGCCGGGCAAAGTGTATTCCCCGGCCCCACCCGTAAAAAATAGGCTATAATTCCCGGCCCCAACGGCTTCCCCATGCTAAATATTTTATTTATTGCTTGATTCTCCTGAAATAAGTATTATATGACAGCTTAGACATTAGCCTTTCATATGATATAAAATACAATATGATCATTGAAACATTTTTTTGAAATATCATCCATCAAAAATGGGCAAGTTTTTCATATTTTCTTCCAGGTATTTCATGAATTACACAAATCCGGCCCCTACGATAAATTCTTTATTTCATGGAAAACATCGCAGAAGTTGTTTCTAAATGAAAGTGTACGACTTTAGTTTAAACTTTATTTATTATGCTGATACAAATACACATGTAAAATAAAGGAAATGATACATGGGATAACAAAATTCAAAGGTTGATAGGTAGGATTGGAAAACAAGCTATGAATAACTTATATTAATTCCTCTCCTACGACTTTGGCTTTCCAACAGTACAAAAACGAGTGAATTCCGATATAAAATTATGGAATAATAAGTGTTTGAAATGATCGACCCACGATGTAAATCTAATGAGTTTCCTCACAAATCCGGCCCCTGTGCTAAAGTCTTTATTTCATGGAAAATATCGCGGAAATCGTTTTTATCCTGTCACCTTCTATAAATCCCGTCGTATAACAGGGGGTCATATAAACTTGGTGATATACGGTCACTTGACCACGTGACTAGGTTTATTATGTCAGTTGGTCACGTGATCAAGGTTTATTAGGCTAGTTGGTCATGTGACCAGCCGGAACTCCTTTTTTTAGGTACCGCGATACGAAATCAATATTTTGAAGTAAAATTATCGCTTAAGATTCGATGCACATTTTGATTTTTCTTATCATTTAAAATAAAATAGAATTCTTCGCCACAACATTCTTCCAAGGTTTTACGTCACGTTTATGACGTAGTTAATATAATTATGACGTCATTTTTGCAGCTGCATACCCAAAGCGCTTTACACAGTTCGCCATTTGTGTGTTTATTTCCTAGTGAGAAAGATGTCAATACGTGCCTTAATTTCGAGAGAAACAGGATGAACAGAATAGTGTCGTGGATTGGGGAATTAGACAGTAACATAGTGTCTTTGATTCCAGGAAAGTTTGTCAGGCTCGGCTTCGGAATTTTATGGTATCAGTACCATGCGATATTGAATAAGAGGTACGGTCTTTATATCAATGTTTGTTTTTTGTTTTGTTTTGTTCTTTCAGAGTGCGTGACAGGATAAATAGAATAGATGGTTGGTGTCTTGGATGGTTTAAGTTTATCGGGCTCGGCTCCGGAATTTATCCGGTTCGCCTTCGGCTCACCAGATAAATTCCTCCGCCTTGCCCGATAAACTTAACCCATCCAAGACACCAACCATCTATTCTCTATATAGATAAAATTTTACGTGTTATACTTTCCAACGGTGTAAAAAGGACTAAATTCTGATTGAAATTAATGGAATAATAGATGTGTGAAATGATCGACCCTCTATGTAAATTTAATGAGTTTTCCCTCAAACCCGGCCCCGTATATCAGTACTTTGTTTTTTGTTTAATTTTGATGAAATTAATTCCAAATGAAAGTGTATATTGAAACCATCAATATGACATAAAGCACAATACGTTGATTAAAATATTTTTTGAGATATCGTGTATGACATATAGGTACAAAACTCGCCATTTCTTTTCGGCATTTACACAATTCACACTAATTATTATTATTATTTTTTTTTTATTTGGGGTAACCATCGATGAATTTACTCTAAAAAGAATGTTTTGTGTTTGTAGCTTTAAAACTGTGTATAAAAAAATATCAGGCAAAAAGTAATGGAATATTAGCCAACTGAATATTTGAATATTTTCGTTCAGACCCAAAATTCAATATGTTATCCCCAAATCCGTCCGCAAGTTTTAACTCTATCACGATACTAAAATCTAGAATTGTCAAAATCCAAAGCATTTGCACACGTTCAAATTGTCAGAGTTGCCTTTGAATGGGAGAGATACACAATGGGTTAAATACAGACCGAGATCGGATGATTTCTTACTATATGAGGATTAATATTTCATCAAATTCAAAATTCCCATTGACTTACATGTATGTACTTAAGGGTACACGTATTCCAGCACGCGACTTTACAGAAGTTTGCCGTGATGAGATCACAAGTATTAACCATAAATACACAACCTAGACTTTATTTTTATGCTAATATATTACTGTATCTGAATGTTGGGATGGATCAGGATCAGACGGCACAGAAGTTGTACTCTCTCTCTCTCTCTCTCTTAAACATGTAGGCTGGAAAAGTCTTATCGTATTGGAGAGTGATGACAAATGGTCAGACTACGTGCTGTGCAGTCTGATTTTGATCTACCTTTTCAACACAGGTCCACTGCATATCTTTTCTAAACCAAAGCGTATACGCGACAAGTATTTGCTGTGTTCAGAATTATGAGTAGACTCAGATAATACTGGATGAACTTCCAAACTGATCTATTTCCTCACTTTCTGCAATCGCACACAAAACGGGCTCAGGGTCAAACTTTACAACTTTATGTCTAATATCAATCCACCCAATTCCCAATGAACCTCAACGGTACCCTATAAATGACTAATTAAGATATTGAAATCTTATTGTACATTTGCATTTCTACATAAAGATATATTCAAACGCATAGATCTATGGCTTTTGATAAAATTTGTTACAGACATAATGGTTTTGTAAAAAAAAGGCCAAACTATCTTCAAAATATAATAACAAAAAATCCGAAAGTAATGCAGAGTGCGAAAAAGGGTTGGCGTAAGCAAGCACGCGACTTCACAGTAGCACAGTGGAAATGGCATAGGTTGCATAATACGTAATAACTAAAGCATTGATAAGCGTATGTAATTGGATTGTGACGGCACCTGTCCCAAAGTTATCTGACCGACAACACATTGGACTCTTTCAACCAAAGAAAAATTTTAAATAGCATAAAGGTTTTAAAGGATTAACTGGTAGGCGAAAGAGAAGTCAGTACTAAGGTTAAATCAGCCTCATGCGCGGTAACATCTTAGTCTATTAAATTTAACACTTGGTAAATAGGTCATAAAACATCATGGAAAAGGGATTAAATGATGGTGATCAGCACTGTGACCAAAGGAGATACAGCTCTATTTAAATGAGTAATTCGTTCTTTTTCCACATTTTTTCCCTTCCTTTTGTAAATGATAATCTTAACCCCTAGACTGCTAAGCGCAACTCAGAGACCTTTTACGGACAATGTAGATCAAGATCAGAATGTGCAGTCTGATCTAAGATCTACACTGTCCGATAAGGAAGTATCTTTCCCCAAGAACCACCATTGAAATAGCAAATTTTAGGTTTTTAACATCGGCCTAAAATTTCCATTTCTTTTATTTAGCAGGATAAGGGTTAATTAAGAACTGATTGGCCACAAAAAAAAAAAAAAAAAACTGGACCAGCTTTTTCTTTGTCAAATTATAATGTTTCTATTTGATAACCACAAAATATTGTAGATTTGTATTTATGCTGTTCAATTTTCACATCTCGTCACGATTTCTTTTTGTACTTTTATGGCCAAAATACAAATTTTAGCTGATTTACCAAATGAGTGCATGAAAATGCATTTAATTCATGCATCTTTAAAATCCTACAACAGGTGAGCGTTTTTTCCTCGTTAATCGGTCCTTTGGGTACCACGAGATCACTCAATTTCGAGCATGGTGAAAAAAAGCTTTTTGAAACATCGTGGGAAAAGAAAAACATGCTGGTTGGTGTTTCGTTTCGATGTTGTTTTGTTTTATAAGCCTTTTTACGTGATACAATACTGTGTATGAATTGGAATAAATGCAATGAATGTGTACTACAAATTGTTTCATTTTCGATTGTCATTCTTCGAATTACCCGTTTGTAAACGCTAATTCGTGATGATCATATTCATACACTTTGATTTCCGGTATTGCCTGATTCACCTCGTAGTTTCCATATAACATTTGAAACCGAAATTCAAGGTTCTCTAGTTCATTTGAAAGCTGATCTTGTGAACTTTGAATCTTATCGTTTCCTAGACCAAAAACATAATAGAAACTTTATTTGCGTCTTAATCTTCACATGTTCCGTATTTCCAATTTTCAGACAAATGCAAATGAGGAAGCTCTTATAACTAAAGAAACACCTGAATCAATCCTTTATTACTTTTAACAATTTTAAAGCTAACATTATAACCTCGTAACTACATTAATTTCCATACAAACGGCCGGATATCTTACTCGTTCAATAAAAAAAATACTCAACATGTTTTCTAAATTGAAACGCCAATAATTCAAAAAAAAAAAGAGAAAAAGTCATGCATCAACCTTCATCTTTAAAATATCGCTCAAAAGCTCATATTATGCAGTTTGTAGCCCTGTTAAAAATGGATATTAGATACGTTATTAAGTCTAAAACATAGGGGCCGGATATGTTTATTTTCCATAATTCCACGTACATGTACATGTATATCTCTCCAAAGTATTAATAAATCTGAACGCTTATAGCACGAAAACGCCGGCACCAATTTCTAATTTCTATATACCATTAAAAAGCTTATATAATGAATTTTGATTTTATATCAAGATTCTTTAGATTTGATTAATATTGAAATTTTTAATATGGGGGCCGGATATGTTACTCGGTTCAAATTTCTAAATATTTATTTCTAAATATGGATAAAATTAAAACGCTTGCCTGGGTCAAATTTAATTTTCTTGGTATCATTTAAAAGCTTGAATAACAGAGTTTCTCATCATATCATTCATTTGTAAATAAAAGAAAAAATAAAGTTTTAAACATTGGGGCCGGATTTCTATCTCCTAAAAACTTCGGAACATTTTTGTTAAAAAATTGACAAATTTCAAACGCTTTTATCGCAAATTTACAAAAATGAAATATCATATTTCTATATACCATTGCAAAGGTTATAACATAAGCTTTGATTTGACTACTTTCATCAAATTCGGTACACAAATAAAAGATTTAGATAGTGGGGCCGTTGGGGCCGGGAATTATGGCTTATATGTTCGAGTGGGGCCGGGGAATACACATACCCCGGACCGTCCGGAAGCGTTTCTGCGCATGTGCGATAACCGGAAAAGAGAATATTTACACGAAATGATCTAAACTTTCAGTGTCAGAAACGAAACTTAATATTCCTTTAAAAGGTGAGGTGTCAGTGAGGTTAGGCTGACAGAACGAACAAACAGATTTTTTTTATAGAGTAACATTCTGATAAGAGGATGTAATCACCAATCGTGCATCTATTTACGACAAATACATTTGAACCAGTCGACTGTCATTTCGACACCCGGTCATTTCGACACCCGGTCATTTCGACACTTTTTGCAAATTTTGGTCGGTTCGACACCCGATTTTTTTCCGAGCATTATTCATAGCATCCAGGGTTTTAGCTAGCCTCTGAAATTCAGGAGTCATTGACCCCTTGGCCCTCAAATTTTAGGGGTCAAATCTAATTTTTCAAGAGTCAAACAAAAAAAATTCAAGAGTCAAAATGGTAAATTATAGTCTTTAGTCAACAATTTAGTCAACAATTTATTGTTGTTGTTGGATTTATTATTAATATTGCATTAAAGATGTGAAGTTAATTGATTTGTAAAATTTTACATTTCAAAAAGGACCCCCCCCCCACACACACACACACACAATATGTTCAAGGAGGCTAAATTTAAAACCTTGTCAACCTAAACAATCGATAAAAAATATGGTTAATAAATTTCACTCAGAATTCCTTTTTAAAACTTTGCTGAAATGAAGATACGATTTATTATCCAATTTCTAGTACCATCCAGAAATATGTGAAGTATCATAATTTTCTTGGGCCTGAATAATTAAAGTTATTCTTATTCGTTAGGACAGTTTAAGGTATCTTTTTGTGTGAAATGAGATGCAGATACATGTTTCATAGGTTACTTTTTTCAACTTACTGTTTTTAATAAAATTTTAAAAAAGTATGATCATTATTGGGTACAAATGCTGAGCATTATTGGGTACAAATGTTGAGCAGAATGGTGGACATCGGCAAGTGAAGATGTTTTACAATATCCATACATCAATGGTTAAACTTCAAAATGATATACCAATACTGAATTTATTGCCCTGGCTATCACTTTTAGCAAGGTTAGTGCCAGTTGTAAACAGGTCTACGATTATCATAGGTAACAAGTCAATTATCACCTTCCTTGCTGATTTTGTGCAGTAGTTTAACACCAATCTGACGATTTTCACGCCTTTAACATGATTATCTTTTGATATGATTGTTGTTTAATATATTTTTGATGCATCTCTGAAAATTTTTTGGGGTCAAAATGACCCCTTATTGGGAATTTTCTGTGTGTCAAAAAAGGGTATTCGAAGATTTTTGTGCGTCAAAACCTGGGTTTACGGGTCTAACTAAAGCCCTGGCATTAGTTCATATAATTTAATTACTCTAAATGTTTACTTTATAATTTTGTTTTAAGTCCATGTTCAATGTGTTTTTGTTCCATATGAAGATTCAAATAATGGGCATAATTAATCCGCGATGTCAATACTGAGAGCGGGTGTCGAAATGACTAATGTCTTGCTAGACAATTAAAATAACTTGTTTTTATCAATGTTCTGCCTTTATACTGATCAGTTGTTTCGCACGGACCAGTGCACCTATCCATGCTTTCCTCGAGTTTCTTTTACCACTACTCCGCACCTTATTCTTTCCAAGCATATGATTCATAGATATCAATTGCACTGGTCAGAGTCTTGCAAAGACTTGGAATGATACACAAGTTTAATGCCGTTTTCAACACTCTTTTGGTTATTTCGCAGCGATCATTGCATCTATCCATGCTTTCCGGTACTTTCTTTTACCAGTATTTCGATACCTGAGTTTGATCCTCAGCTTTGGTGCAGTCCAATTCCTGATTTACGCTGGCAATAACTACTTGTAATATGAATTTTTCCATCAAAATAGGTCTCATAAGTAATTGCCTTGTGAAGCTTATTTTAGTCAGCAAAATGCGACATAAGGAACGATGTAGAATCAAGATAGGACCTCAGTTTTAAGCACTTTGATCTCACCTCACACTGCTTGTAAATATGGTTGTAGAGACAGAAATAGGGGACCATTTTCGTTGAATCAAATCTTCTAAGAAGAAAATCATATGGCTGCTTTTGAAGGTTGTGCAGAATCTAGATCGATCACACCTTTATGTTCTCAACTGGCATCTATCGTATTTAAGAGTTTATCATCTCTCCTTTAACGATTATGATATCAATGAAGTAGGTGTCTATATGATATTTACATTGTTTTGCATGGTGTGTGACTGTTTATTTTCCCACCTTGGCCAGGCTTATTGATGACACGAACAACTACCCTTGTTGATAATTTTATTTATGACTTTCAACACTCTTGATGATGCAATTCAATAAGGTTTAAGCAAGAAAGAACAATCGGCTGAAAAGAAAAAAAGTGGTACAGCCAATAGCATACTCGGCCAAAAAAGTGCCGGACCGGCGACGACAGACTTGTCAGTTGTCTCCTCCCGACCACTACCTTTACAAACTCCTGTTTATTTACAAAACTTCAATAATAAACACAAAACAGCTTCAACAAATTTAACGTTACTTTTTTATCTTTTAAACTTTTACCACACAATTCGGAGTTTTAACGACCTCGAGGAAGAGGCCTTTTGAAAACATTGTGGGAAAAGGAGAAATGCTGGTAACCATGATGTTTTCTACCCTATCACTGACAAATTTCACACTTAAATTGTCACTTGCAAATGCTTTCAGTTTGGACAAATGTAAAAGTTTGTCATATGGTAAACAGGCCTCTGCCAACTCTCAGACTTCTGGGAGAAGTGACTTCTCCCTAGTCTGAGAATTGGGAGAAGTTTTTCCAAATGGGGAGAAGTGGTCTGACTTTTGGGAGAAGTTTAGACGGACATTAAGATGCGGACGTGGTTGGACTTATAGAAGGAAATAACAATATTTTAACAATTTAACAGTTTGATTGGATAGAAAACCATGTAAATTAAATGAAAATATTTTATACTCAGTGATTCAGATTGGTGCGGCCCTCGGCAAATTGCCGATAAAAAATACAATTTGCCGATTTTTTTTTCAAGAATCAGGGCAAAATTGCTGATAAAAATTTACTTTGTGGGACAAAATGGCCGACCGTTTTTCAAGAAATATGACAACGCTATATTTCAGGTCGAAATACGTTCAACATGAAGCCAAATTACGATTTTTCTTGTGCAGTGATCTCCCCTAATTCATTTTTAGCTCCACTGGCCGAAGGCCAGCAGGCTTATGTCATGGCCCGGTGTCCGTTGTCCGTCCGTCCGTCTGTCCGTTAACTTTTATTTCAAACATCTTCTTCTCTGAAACTACCCATCCAATTTTCATGAAACTTCACAGAAATGATCCTGCCATGGTCCTCTTCAGAATTTCTTGAAAGAATTTGATTCCTTCAAAAACTCTGGTTGCCATGGCAACAAAACTGAAAAATATTGGAAATCTTTAAAAATCTTCTTGTCTGAAACCATAAGGCATAGGGCTACCAAATTTGGCATGTAGCTTTATGTAGTAGACCTCTATCAAGTTTCTTGAAATTATAGCCCTGGGGTCAAAATTGGCCCTGCCCCAGGGGTCACAAGTTTTACATAGGCTTATATATATAGAGAAAACTTTAAAAATCTTCCTCTACCTAGCCATAAGGCCTAGAGCTACCAAATTTTGCATGTAGCTATATCTAGTGGGCCTCTACCAAGTGGGCCAAAATTTTAGCCCTGGGGTCAAAATTGGCCCCACCGCAGGGGTCACAAATTTTACATGGGGTTACATAGTGACAACTTAAGAAATCTTCCTGTTTTGATTTTTTTTTTTGAAATTAGCCTTGCATCAGGGGTCTTATGTCTTACAGAGGCTTCATATGGACTAAACTTGAAAATCATCTTATTTATAACCATACAGCATAGACTTGTATTATTTTGGCATGTGGCTTTATCTTGTGGACCTCTACCAGGGTTCAAGTAATTATAGCTCTGGGATCAAAAATGGCTTTGCCCTGCGGGTCTCAACATTCACATGGGCTTTTACAGAGAAAACTTTGTAAGTCTTCATTTTGAAACCATTTGGCTCAGAATTGAAATGTTTAGTATTTATGGTTTATAAGCCAGTGGAGCGATACAGGGCCATCATGGCCCTCTTGTTTTTTTTTTTTTATTTGCTCGATTAATTCCCTTGATTCTTTGCAAAGGATTCTGGGTGTTTGTGATTTAAAGCGTTCTTGTGATCGGTCAATGTCTTGTAGCTGCTCTAGACTACGCAATAAGAAAATCAAGCGTCTTACGATCGCGTCAGTAAGCCATGGCAACCAGAAAAAGAAAACTTGACTCGGGTCAGAAAACTTTGTTCGCCGTTGGTGTTTCTCGGCCTGAAAATGAAGAAAAAAAACTCAAAGACAATGAACAGTCAAGCGGCCACACAAACCCCCCCTGCAATTTTGAAATTGTCGTCTGCGTATGCTTTCAATTTGGGAGAGTCTAAATATTGTTGAGTGGGTCTCCTCTGTTTTCTCTTACAATATAATTATAGCTCAGACTCTATACATTCTGCATGGCAAAGAAATATCCTTTATTTGGACTCACTGTTTGAAGGGTTCTAATTTAACTTTTTCCCCCACTTGCTAATTTAAGCAAGTTCCTGCCTTTTCAACTTGCTAAACCATAATTTCTACTTGCTAAAACATAATCTTCTTATTCCTGTAGCCATAACTAGATGAATAAGCTACTGTATTTATGCTTTGCATAATTCAGCTCGCATTTTGCGAGTAGATCTATGCAAGTGCTAAATTGGAACCCTGACTCTGTAAACAACTGATTATTACTGTTGATGGTCTGTTCAATAAAACACTCTGTTTGAGTTCACATTGTTTGTTCAATTTAAATGTTAACACCTACCTAGCGGTATTTTTTTATTAATTTTGTGGCCAAAGTTTTTTTCTAGGTCAGGACAAAATGGCCTATAAAAAATTTCACATTTAGGACAGCTGTCTGGTAAAAATAATGTGCAATCTGAATCACTGTATACTATATATCTTTTTTTATGATTTATATACTTATTTCTGTTAGAAATTACATAAAACATATTTATTCATTGTTTACCATGCTTAATTCATACACCTTTTTGGATAAAAACATTATGGAAAGAGAAAACAAATACTTGCTGATTGGACACAGCTGTGAATCGGGTATAACGCACTGTTAGGTAATAGATAGATCTACATACGCCGATTGTATATCGAGTACCCGACGCTTGGTCAATATACGCGAGGCGACTTCTCAATTTTTTCAGGCGACTTCGATTTCGCTTTGCCCGGCGAAATGGGCGAAGTTTTTTTAAATAAGGCGACTTTTTCGCCCAAGTTGCCCACTCGGCCGAGGCCTGGGTAAAGGGTTAATAATCAATTACCTGGAAGACAATTCGTTAACAAACTACCGACTGTAACATTCAAATTAAAGCAAAACAGCAATGACGGGGTATAACTTGTGAAAAACAGTCGACACATTCAATTTAATCAAACAAAACAATTAAACCAACAGCGCGTTTCATAATTATCATTTATGAAAGCAGCATATTCATGAAAGAACATAAAAGAAGATACATATAGATGTTCGATTATTACTAACAAATAACACATTATCTTATCTGTCTTCTGCGTTTAACAACCTCCTCGTATAGAATTCCACCGATGTATCAATCAAGATCTGCAATAGAATAACAAAAGTAGTAAACACAAAGATCGGCAACTTTCGCTATATCTGTTACGTTGGTTCTTAATGGCGTAGGTTATCAACAATGGTAAAAGAGCAACAAAACTTGGATAAACAGCAGGCGTGCTTCCGCCATGTATTTTACGCTATAACCAAAAGCACAGAAGGTATCCAAATGAGGGCGGTTACAAATATACCGATCAAGGGTCGATCAATATGTACTTATACAACATCTCCCATACAAAGAAAAGCTCTTTTCATAACTAAACAAAATAAAATACATGTATACTAGGATTAGCTTTTGTGTCATGTCAACATTGAATGTCATAGTGTTACTAATAAAACAATCATCAACTTATTCTAATGTTTCTTGTTAGTTTTTCTTTTGAAAACTCTTATGTTTCTATAGGCTGGAGATATACCAGTCTTTTTACAAGTCAAGTCTTTCTGGTGGTTTGGATACACGCCCCGAGCGTGTCACAACATGTGAACTATCTTTCCTGGTGTCTGGGAATGACTCAACTTTCATTGGGACTGCCTCTTGATTTGGTACCAATGGTGTTTCTTGTCTATATGGTAATATTTCATCATGCGGCTGTGATATTTCGAGGTTAGGACATGGAACTAAGTGTCGCCTGTTTCTGCGTAACAGTCTGTTGTCAGTTCTCACTAGGTAAGAGCGAGGAGATTCTGTTTTTGCTACAATATACCCTGAGGATTTACAGTCTTTAATCCATACATGATTCCCAGGGATCAATGGAGTGAGTGTTTGTACTCTATGTCTAGAATCAAGTTCAGTTTTTGTTGATCCTTTGATGCTTGTTCTTTAGCACTGACATCATGTAAGTATGGCCAATTTGGAATCAACAGCTCTGGACTAATTGGAATGTTTGTTTTGATCTTTCGACCGAATAACAATTCAGCTGGACTATATCCATTTGCGACTGGTGTAGATCTATAAGAAAGAATAGCTTTATACGGATCCTCTGACTTGTTTAAAAGCTGTTTATTAGTTCTTACTGCTCACTCAGATTCTCCATTACTCTGTGGATATCGCCGTTACTCTGTGGATATCGCCGACTACTGGTAATATGAGTGAAACCCTATTCTCTAGCGAAGTTTGAGAATTCACCGGAAGCATATTGTGGTCCGTTATCTGACATAACCTCGTCGGGGATCCCATGTCTACAAAATATTGACTTCATGTGATTAATGACTGATTCTGAAGATGTTCAGCCCAATTTCCCTATTTCTATGTATCTCGAAAAGTAGTCCACTATTAATATGTATGTATTTCCTCTATGCGAGAACATGTCTGTTCCAACCTTTTGCCAAGGGCGTTCTGGCAATGGAGTTGGTAAAAGTGGTTCTGCTTGGTCAGCTTGGTATTGTACACACATTGGACAACTTTTCACCAAATTTTCGATTTGAGAGCTTAAACCTGGCCACCAAACTGAAATTGAAGCACGTTCACATTTCACAATGCCCTGATGACCTTCCTGAAGTCCTTCGAGTATCTCCTGCCTCGTGATCATAGGAATCACTATCCTGTTTCCTCTCATTAACAGATTATTCTGTATTGACAGCTCTGCCCTAAACTGCCAGTATATTTTTACTGTTTCATTAACTAGTGATCTGTCATTTGGCCACCCATTCAGAACATACCACTTTAAATCTTTGCACACGGAATCTTTCTCTTGTTTGGTGGCTATATTCAACAGTTTATTGTTTGTCGCTGGAATGTTACCTAGCACAGAATTCACATAACAATGTACTTCTGCAGCAAATTGCTCTTCTGTTAATGAAGGGTTTCCAATAGGGGCTCGCGATAACATGTCGGGTGTGTACAGCTCTTTGCCAGGCACGTGGCTTATATTATAATCAAATCTCATGAGTTTCGGTCGGAATCGTTGTATCCTAGGCGGAAGTTCGCTTAAGTCTTTCGTTCCTAACGAAGGTATGAGCGGTTTGTGATCAGTTTCTATTAAGAAAGTGCTTCCTATCAGGAAATCACTGAACTTGTCACATGCCCATGTGATAGAGAGGGCTTCCTTTTCTATTTGAGCATATCTGCGTTCATTCTCCAGTGTTCCCACTCACATCTCTTTTTGGGAGTGCCTGCGCTCCCTGCAATACAAGTTTGGGAGTGCAACAGAAGTTCTAGGAGTGCACTTAATATTGACAATTTTAGAGCATCTATGGAGGACAGTAAAGGTCTGTTGTATTGAAAATTTGTTTTGATGAGTCTTAACTCTGCAGTCAGCTGCTCTTGAAAACAATATGGGTAATTTAAAAAAAGAAGATGCTTGTTATAATTTCCTTACTCACAGGACCAGGTTCAGAGGGACAATTTACAGCCTGACGGCCGGTAGAATTTTCCATTTCTCTGTCAATTTCAGGCACTAATTCGCTTTCACTTATTGTTTTATAGAAATATTTATGTAAATTTACTGTTCAAAGTCATTGATAAAGCTAAATAGACAGTTTGAAATGCCTTTGATTGGACAGTGTCAAACCAATTTTTGTTGTGTCATGGGTTTTTGCGTTTCTTGCAGCGATCTTTTTTTCATGCCTGTTAAGTTTTGGAGTAGTATTTCCGCATGATTTGACATAGATTTGTGAATAATAATAGCATGTAACTTCAAAACCTTTCATTTTACACCAGAAAAGCGGATTGATACCAAGTTTGATTAGCGGTGATAAACAAGTGACTTTCACACTGATAACTTGTCCCAACTGGCGCCACTAGTGATGACAAAGGGAGTCCTGAAACTTGTGCGTGCATGCACGTTTCACTTCATATTTTTGTGCGTGATTATTCAATTCAGTGCGTGAATCACGCACATATGTGCATGAATGGGAACACTGAGTCTCTGACATTGCTCGTGACGCATAAGCAACTGCTCTTCGCGACCCATCTGATTGAATTTGCGCAATTACTGCTCCTAATCCGAATGACGACGCGTCTGATGATATTACTGTCTCCTTTGAAGGATCAAACATAGCAAGTGTGGGTGAACTGCACAATTCTTGCTTTATTTCACTGAACGCCTTGTCTTGGTTTGCTCCCCAGACCCACTGATGCTTTTTACTTAATAAATCGCGAAGTGGTTTAGACTTTTCTGCTAGACTATTCGAAAATTTCCCCATTTGATTGACGATGCCCAAAAATCTCCAAACACCACCTATGTCCTGAGGTGGACTCATGTCTCTAATTGCTTTGATTTTTTCTGGGTCTGGGCTAATGCCTTTACTGTCTATTACATGACCTACGAACTTAACACGTTTTTGCGAGAATTCACACTTCTCTTTATTCAAGGTAATACCAGAACATTTTAATGTATTGAGCACAGCTATTAATTGACTATCATGCTCAGCCTGGTTTGAACCATAGACTAAGATATCATCAGTTTGACAAACAACACCTTCTAACCCATCCAAGATTTCAGACATTCTTTTCTGGAAATGTTCCGGGGCTGAGGAAATTCCAAACAGAAGACGCTTAAAAAAATATCTACCGAAAGGAGTTATAAAAGTAGTGAGAAGGGCTGAATCCTTATCAAGCTCAATTTGATAGAATCCTGAATTAGCATCAAGTTTACTGAACACTTTGGCACCAGCCAATTTTCCCAGAGTGTGATCAATGATTGGTAAGGGATGTTTTTCCCTCATGACGCTCTTGTTTAAGTTAGTAAGGTCAACACAAATTCTTATATTGCCATTGGGTTTAGGCACTACCACCATACCAGCACACCAATCTGTTGCCTCATCAATTTTCTCAATTATACCTTGAGTTTCCGTACTTTTAAGCTCCTCTTTAACCTTAGGTAACAAAGGTAGAGGTACCCTACGTGGAGTATTGAGTGAAAAAGGGACTGCGCCAGGGATCAATTTTATTTGATAGTTCCCTTCTATCTTTCCAAGACCAGTAAATAAGTTTGGAAAATTCTCTTGAATGTTTTGACTAGTTTTCTCAATGTGATCAAGGTGAGCTCTAGACACAATATCTAATGCTTCAATAGCGGGTCTACCTAATAAAGGTGTATGGAGGTCCTTAGCAACATACACATCTTGATATGTAACCTTTTCTCCTAAAGCAAGAGAACTTTGGAATTTCCCGCAGACCTCCAACTTCTTTTGACCTGGACCGAAAAGAGTTTTATCTGACCTAGACAGTCGAGGGCCATTACTATTACAGTACAAAGACTTTGGGACCACCGTTACATCAGCACCTGTGTCAATCTTAAATTCGACCAGGTTGTTTCCCAGCTTCAACTTTACTAGCCACGGTAGGTTAGTATCACAATGGACAGACCCCAGAAACGCACTACTGTCTGATGACGGATTAAGCTCTTCATCGACATTATTGACCTTGACATTACGACAGACCTTGGCAAAGTGCCCTTTTACCTTGCATTTTAGACAATACTTATCTCTAGCAGGACAAGAATTTCTATCATGACCTGGGGACTGACCGCATCTACCGCATCGCTTATCATACTTTTGACCACTTGAGTGAGAATGCTTAAAATTTTGATTACCCCCCTTCTGCTTTGCAGGGATTCTACTCTTAGGCATACTTGCAGAAGTGCTATTCTTAAACCCAGCTTTTTGAGACGGCTTCTTAAAGTTTAACGCATCTAATCTACCTGTCGTGGTCTCAATATCATTTCTGACAACCGATTGCTGCTTCTTCACCGCTTCACTCTGACGCGCTTGAGTTACGGCCCGTTCAAGAGTCAATTTGTCATCGAGCTGAAGTCTTTCTGAAAGTTTTTCATCTCTCAAACCGACCACAATTCTATCTCGAATTATTTCATCGTGTAAAGTTCCGTATTCACAATATTCAGCAAGGGTGTAGAGGGAAGTTATGAAACTGTCAACGGATTCATGTTCTCCTTGTCTCCGTTGATTGAACTTGGCTCTTTCAAAAATAGTGTTTCTGCGGACAACAAAGTAATCGTTAAACTATTCAAAATTATGCCGTAATCTTTCTTTTCATCCTCTGTCAAGACAAATGAGTTTAATATCTCGTCAGCCTCACTCCCCATGGAATAAATTAGGGTGTTAATTTGTATGACACCTTCCTTTTCGACCAGGCCTGATGCTTGACGGAATCGTTCAAATCGACGGGACCATTTCGGCCATTCGTCCGGCTTATTGAATGAGAATTGTTCAGGTGGGTTTACTTGGAATGTAGCCATGTTAAATCTAAATGTCAAAATCTGAGCCGATATTCACACTATAATGTAATGGTATTCTGTTTAAAGGACGAAAGTACTCGAGGGCGAATCTCTCAGATAAATCCCATGAAGTCATCAGGTATCTGGCTCGATTTAAGTCAAACTATGGCTTATTCGCTGAATGTCAATTAAAGTCATTCATTTCAATGGGTGACAAACCTCTTCTGACACCATGTTACGTCGGTTCTTAATGGCGTAGGTTATCAACAATGGTAAAAGAGCAACAAAACTTGGATAAACAGCAGGCGTGCTTCCGCCATGTATTTTACGCTATAACCAAAAACACAGAAGGTATCCAAATGAGGGTGGTTACAAATGTACCGATCAAGGGTCGATCAATATGTACTTATACAACAATATCTACTCACCAAAAATACACCCAAATTTTGAAATCAGTACATCTTACAACATACTGCGCAAAAAATGACCTTTTTTTTTTTTTTTTTAAATTTTCGGTGATGGGGGAATCAACAGGTGTCGAAACGACCATTTTTTGCAAAAAAATTTATATTGGGTGTTGAAATGACCAAATTGGGGGTTGAAATGACCTGGTGTCGAAATGACCGGGTGTCGAAATGACTGGATACCACCGACCTAGATACCTTCAGAAGTTCAGTCTGAAGGTTCGCTCCGATGTTATTTTCATGACTGTTTCGCGGAGACCCAATCACAAAATAACATCGGAGCAACCCTTCAGACTGAAGGTAATCGACCTATTAAAAGGCTATTTTTACGCGGTATATGTACCTGTTTTTGAACCTGAAATGATATCTGGGTTTTCTTGCGAACTATGATGTGAATGATGTCGCCGATTTGTGTGAACCGCACATCTCGGTGTAAAAAACGGTGTTACGGCTGTTACTTTACGAAATGCTACGAAAGGTGGTTTTTTCTAACAAATTTCCATTTTCGAAGTGTGGGACTTCCATGACACCGGACAGGGTTCCCATTCATGCACATATGTGCGTGAATCACACACTTAACTGAATAATCATACACAAAAATATGAAGGGAATCGTGCATGCACGCATAGGTTTCAGGGCTCCAGTTGTAAATCGCCACTCGCCAGTGGCGCCAACTGTATGACTGTATAGTGTTTAATGCCGTTTTCAACATTATTTCAGTTATATCGTGGCGGCCAGTGCACCTATCCATGCTTTCCTGGAGTTTCTTTTACCAGTACTCCACACAGTATTCTTTCCAAGCCACTGGCTGCTTTCCCACATCACCATCATGGAAATAATGGTCAGTGACAGTGGCGCCAATTGGGACAAGTTAGAAAAAATGTCTCCAAAACTTAAGTACTGGTGAATCTTCTGGCAACAAGTAATGTCTTTACATGATATTTGAAAGATCTAAACTCTAACATATACAATAGGTATCAAATGTGAAAGTCACTGTTTATCACCTCTAATCAAACTGTTGTCATTTATTTGAAAAGTATTGATGATATCAATCCGCTTTTCTGGTGTAAAATTACAGGTTTCGAAGTTACATGCTACCCTAATTGACAAATCTATGTAAAATCATGCGGAAATACTTCTCTAAAACTCAACAGGCATGAAAAAAGAATCACTGCAAAAAAAAAAAACGTGAAAACTTTGTTGTCTGAGTTCTTCGCTGTAGGAGGGCATACACAAGTGGGAGAAAAACACCATTGATGAGTCCTTGGATGAAATAAAGTTGGGTGAAGAGGAGAGGTGCAACGGCAAACGTACCATCCATGCACCATTTATCGCAGGCTGCTAGTTGCCGGACATGATCTTGGGTGGCAAACACTATGACTCGCTCATCAGCATGTGGGCCGTTGTCAAACAGTAGAAAATCGGTTGGGTTATCACCGACAGTTTGGGTCCAAGGATGTTGAATAGTTAGTTGTTGTAGCGTCTGTGGTTCTGTTGGTCTATGTGTGGCTCTGACTCTTCGGAGGACTCTTTTTAAGGTGTCAGCTTCTGGTAACCGGGCTTTGACTTTATCTGATGCAGTTGATGTGGCGAATGTCACAATGTCTGATTTGGTTTGCCGTTGGTATTTTTGGCTGTTGATTTCATTTCGTGTCTGGTTATTTCAATCTCAGCAGCAACATTGTCGGATATATGGTTATGATTTGTCTTTAAGGTGGCACCTTCGTAGTCCTTTGTTGTTTGTATAATTGCTTTGCAGCCAGAAGTGGTTCTTTTAACACAACGCCAAGTTATTTGATTCTTCTCTTTGGCTACATGCTTACAGGTATACACATATCCATCTAAACATAACTTTTTACCACCGCACTTGGTATTAATAATCTCCATTGTAATGTTAACATATGGCTCAGCTTTTAGAATTTTTTTTTTATATATATATAGAGATCCAGTCCTAATGCTTTCTTTATATATCTATTAGAACTTCATTCAGAAAAATTTACATATCAATCACATACAGTAATTCTTTACTAACTACTTTGATCATTCATAAACTGTTTCAAACAAATTCATTAATACCTTTAATTTCTTTAATTGACAGTGATGATTAAAGTATGTTGTGTTCTACAGTTTCATTTCTCTTGCACTCCCAAACTTCTACCCAAGGGATTGCATGCACTCCCAAAAAAAGATGTGAGTGGGAACACTGCCGGAACACTATACTGGTATAATCAAATTTCACCAACGCTAGAGAAACTACACTCGCAGAATCGCACAAAACGATATCGATTTCCCTTGGTTATGTAACTTTGTAATTTTATCCAAATACTTCCGTGAAAAATAATTTTAGAACTTAAAACATCTAAATTCATCTGTCAAAACATTGTCAGAAGTGAGACAGTACAAAGTGGCCATCTATAAAAAGAGTAAGCCAATTTTGACAACTCTGGCTTTTTGAAAATTAGGCGCCCCAGAGAGGGCAATAAAATACAAAATTCACAGCATCACCTCTGCAATACTTATCGCCTTTCTAGGATATTTAATGTATCCCTTTCCTTTGAGAAATCGTAGATTAACTAAAACAAAAAAGCAGGTCTCAGAAAACAAAAATGGACAGTTGCATGATTTTCCAGGGTTTATTTCTAATGGGGCACAGAAAGATTATGGTCTAAATTAAGAAAGCAGTGTTGAAGATTAAAAGTCTTTAATTCTGAAAAAGAAAACCTTTTGTAACTCAGAGATAGAGGTATCTACACATATTGGTAGGTGGTTATTTTATCTGATTTGATCAGTTTTCTTTGGGAAAAATTGATAAGGACACCTCTGTCATTCATATGGATATATTTCCCTGTAGGTGCCACATACGAAATTCCAGCTATCAGTGTTCAAACAATGACTTGTCAAAGCAAAAATAGACATCACAAGTAAGTTTTAAGCTTATTTTTTTTTTTCAGATTTGCATTTAAAGGAGGCACCTAAAACATTCTCATAAAATGGCGGGAGAAAGGATGCTATAGGTCGCCTATGAACTTTTCCCATATTGATAAGTAATTTTCTGTCACCAGATCGGTAATGATAGCTCAGAACACTTTTGCTTCTATGATATCATTTGTTTTTATGATTGGATGATGTTACAGATATAGAAATAAAAATATTGCCTGGGAAGAGAGTTGGTGAAACTCGATTATTGGCGAAAGTCGCTAACGCTACTATAGTACCAAAGCTCTACCAACTGAGCTAGCAAGGCAACTGGTTGTGAGTCTACACGTCTACAACACTCCTGTCCCTCCTGCTTTTCTGGGAGTCATTAACTCTCCCTCCAGTCCCCATGGACTGCCGGTGGCCTACTCACGCTCACCAATTGACCTTGTCACCAATGAAGTAAATTGGGGAAGAAAAGTGTGTCCGACGGAATACTTACCGCAGCTCTGCCAACTGAGCTAGCCTGGCAACTGGTTGAGTCGAGAGTCTACCCAATGTCAGCAGCAACATTTTCAATTTAAAGAGTACCCAATTTAATTTAAATTCTCTTTCTAGAATTTGATCTCAGTCCTGAAATGTTTCCAACATGCGACATTGTCAGGGTTGATGCTAAAAAGTCATATGACCATACTTGAGTAATGTGACAAGAGTCAATATAAAGTACCTTAATCCTTGCTGTTCTAGTATTCTGTCAAGAGATAGCCATAAGCTCAGTTAAAACCGGAGGAATCATGAAATATTTTTAACTTCAGTGGAAGTACTGTAATTGACCAGGTTTTCCCGAGCGACGGAAATCTCTCCCTTTTTGTCCCCTGCCTTTTCAAAGAAAATGATGCACACGGTATTCCATTTTCTGGGGGTCTGTGGTTCAGGGTTTCTGTGGGTCTGGAGTTTTGTGCAGAAATAATGAGTGGGTGCTTACTGGGCACAACTCCTATAGTTTTATGCCGATTCGTTTGAAACTTTACAGGTGTTTAATAATTGTGATAGGCCTCAGGGTCTAAGTTTAGATACTTAACAAGCCATTAGCTTTTTTATGTTTGTACTTTTCAGATTGGTGTATTGGTATGTCTTTTGTTAAGGACACAACTTTTCAAGAAGAAGAAGATATGGCCATTAAAGCACCAGGTAAGAATGGTGATTGGTGGTTTTCACAGCATTCTTTAGTAGTAAATAAGAAATCTTTGTTGTCTAAGCAAATTCAACCTTTTACTACACAACCCAGACTTTTAATGACCCTGAAAGAAAAGGGCTTTAAAGACATTGTGGGAAAAGAAAAAAATGCTGGTAACCAGCATCATCTCCTTTCCTACCCTCTCATAGCACTCAAGTTCCTTTCTACCAGTTTTGAATTTGTTGTGTACAGATATTTCGAATTTTGATGGGTCCTAAATTTGTCAAATGTTATGAATATTTCTAATTGCTTTACCACACAATTCCAAATTTTAACCTTGAAGAAGAAAGCCTTCAAAAAAGTTGTTGGGAAAAGGACAATTTCTACTTCAAAGAAAAATCCCATAAACATGAGCCTCGTTAAATTTGAGTCATGCTCTGTGCAATGGAGGTTTAATGCATTTGCAAAAATTGGATTAAGTATGTATAGACTCGGGTCAGCCTGCACAGTCCGTCCAGGTGACTTGATTCAAAGCCTTTTGCCATTGGTCAGTTTTTTGCATGTAGATGAACTGGTTTACCTCATGATTCAGTTGGTTACCTACTCTGGTACCTTGCTGTACTTCAAGAGTATTTCAGTGCAATAATGGCGGCCCCCGTTGGTTACATGCAGAGGTAACAGGATTTTGTTATTTCACTTGATCAAATTCAGCTGTAGGCTGAATTCAGAACAGATTGGTTGCAATAAAGTAATGGCAGTAGGTTTTGCAATGATCACGTCTTATCAGTAAGAAAAACTACTTCTCAGAGATATATATTTTAAGTATCCAAAATGTCAGTGGACGTATATAACATCTGAAAAAAGGGCTAAAAAGTATTCATTGTCAAATTTATATTAAAACCATACCCCAACAGCATGTTTTAGATCTATAATGTATATTTTGTACAAGATTGGTCTCATTTTATTCGTTAATTGAACTGGATCATATGAAATTGGGAAAAACAGGAAAGCATATGGGGCTACCTCTGAGGCAGCCATTGAGACCATCTTTATTGCGCTTTGTCTGATCCGATAACGTAGTGTTAAGGGCATGTCATCCAGACTGTTGGTTACCAGGCAAGATTGATTTTATGGATACATGATTGTATGATGATTTGCTTGGTACAATGTATCATGAAGATGCACTTAACCCCCTTTTCACAGAGCATGGCTTATCTGTTGTTTGCAAATGCTTTAGATTTTGAGAAGTTTTAAATTTTGTTAACATTTTATTGTCTGGTATAGGGTTATCCCACCTGATGTTCTTCTTATTCCATCTAACGGAGTAAAATTTCAAATTTTTGATAAGCCACTGTTTCATAATTTGACTGGTCTGTTAATTTTCACATAGCTGTTCACGCAGTGTTCATGTACATGTAGTTTAACAGATAAAGGTGTGTTGTGGCATTCACTGATTGCTTAGCAGGAAGCATGTTTCCAAGCAGGAATGTCGCTAAATTGTTTGAAGACTATAAATGGTCTATAAGTTAGGCTTGTGAATTTTTTTTGTTGTTACATTTTTTATTTTTAGTTGGGGAATCAAAACTAGGCCAAACATGTACAGAACCCATGGAGGTTGGAAACTCTGATGGTGATCCTCAGTTTTTAAGTCTTCGCTCAAAAGGTCCTGGCAAGAAAATACAGATTTTTGGGAATGAAAGTGGATTGAATCCCAATGAGCCACAGCAAGATAGGTATGTTTATAATCTGAGACTTGTGTCCTATCAGGTCTTTTTTCCAGAGTACATCTTTATTTTTTAGCTCACCTGAGCACAAAGTGCTCATGGTGAGCTATTGTGATTGTGCTGTGTCCGTCGTCCGTCGTGCGGTGTGCGTCGTCCGTCGTCAACTTTTTACCTTGTGTACGCTCTAGAGGCCACATTTTCAGTCCAATCCTCATGAAACTTGGTCAGAATGTTTGTCTTGATTAAATCTCGGACGAGTTCGAAATTGGGTCATGTGAGGTCAAAAACTGGGTCACTAGGTCAAATCTTAGAAAAATCTTGTGTACGCTCTAGAGGCCACATTTTCGGTCAGATACTTGTGAAATTTGGTCAGAATGTTTGTCTTGATAAAGTCTCGGACAAGTTCGAAATTGGGTCATGTGGGGTCAAAAACTAGGTCACTAGGTCAAATCTTAGAAAAACCTTGTGTACGCTCTAGAGGCCTCATTTTCAGTCCGATCCTCATGAAATTTGGTCAGAATGTTTGCCTTGATAAAATCTCGGACGAGTTCGAAATTGGGTCATGTGGGGTCAAAAACTAGGTCACTAGGTCAAATCTTACAAAAACCTTGTGTACGCTCTAGAGGCCACATTTTCAGTCCGATCCTCGTGAAATTTGGTCAGAATGTTTGTCTTGATAAAATCTCAGACGAGTTCAAAATTGGGTCATGTGGGGTCAAAAACTAGGTCACTAGGTCAAATCTTAGAAAAACCTTGTGTATGCTCTAGAGGCCACATTTTCAGTCCGATCCTCATGAAACTTGGTCAGAATGTTTGTCTTGATAAAATCTCGGACGAGTTCGAAATTGGGTCGTGTGGGGTCAAAAACTAGGTCACTAGATCAAATCTTAGTAAAACCTTGTGTATGCTCTAGAGGCCACATTTTCTGTCAGATACTTGTGAAACTTCTTCAGAATGTTTGTCTTGATAAAATCTCAGCCGAGTTCGAAATTGGGTCATGTGGGGTCATAAACTAGGTCAAATCTAAGTAAAACCTTGTGTACGCTCTGGAGGCCACATTTTCAGTCAGATACTTGTGAAACTTGGTCAGAATGTTTGTCTTGATAAAATCTCAGACGAGTTCGAAATTGGGTCATGTGGGGTCAAAAACTAGGTCACTAGGTCAAATCTTAGAAAAACCTTGTGTATGCTCTAGAGGCCACATTTTCAGTCCAATCCTCATGAAACATGGTCAGAATGTTTGTCTTGATAAAATCTCAGACAAGTTTGAAATTGGGTCGTGTGGGGTCAAAAACTAGGTCACTACGTCGAATCTTAGAAAACCCTTTTGTACACTATAGAGGCCACATTTTCAGTCCAATACTCTTGAAAAATGGTCAGAATGTTTGTCTTGATTATATCTTGAAATAGTACGAAAATGTGCCATGTTTGGTCAAAAACTAGGTCACCAGGTCAAATCAAAGAAAAACGTTGTGTATGCTCTAGAGGCCATATTTTCTGTCCAGTACTCTTGAAAGTTGGTCAGAATGTTTGCCTTGATAATATCTCTGACTAGTTTGAAAATAGGTCATGTCGGGTGAAAGACTAGGTCAAATCTTAGAAAAACCTTGTGTAAGCTCCAGAAGCCACATTTTCTGTCTGATACTCTTGAAAGTTGGTCAGAATGTTTGTCTCGATAATATCTCAGTCGAATTTGAAAATGGGTCATGTTGGGTCAAAAACTAGGTCACCTGGTCAAATCTTAGAAAAACCATGTGTACACCGTTGTGGCCACATTTTTTGTTCAATACTCTTTTAAATTTGCTCAGAATGTTTGCCTTGGTAATATCTTGGATGAGTTTGAAAATGGGTCATGTTGGGTCAAAATCTACGTCACTAGGTCAGATCTTAGAAAAACCTTGTGTATGCTGTAGAGGCCACATTTTCAGTCCAATACTCTTGAAATTTGGTAAGAATGTTTGTCCTGATGATATCTTGGACCAGTTTGAAAATGTGTCATGTTGGCTGAAAAACTAGGTCACTAGGTCAAATCTTAGAAAAACCTAGTGTATGTATGACTCTCAGAAAGAAGCCTTTTGAAAACACTGTTTGAAAATGAGAAAATGCTAGTATCCAGCATTTTTTCCCTTTTTCAGAATGTTTTCTACCCCTTTGAGAGACCAATTCCACAGCTTGATCCACATATTATTTGTTTTATGCAGAAGGTTCAGACTGATGAGTTTAAAATTTTATTGTTTGGTAATACATATATCTCACAAGGCGTTGGAAATTGGTTGTGCTTGGTCAAAAGGCTCAGGTGAGCGACTCCAGGGCCATCATGGCCCTCTTGTTTGAGCTTTTTGACATTTTTTATCTCGGATGTCCAGCTCTAAAGCTTGATTGTTTTCTGCGCTTTGACAAAAGGGATTTTATGGATCTCTGATGCATGATACCAACCAATTCATCACATAATTATGGATATACATAAAGTCATTCAGTCTAAAGATTACAACAAAATTGGATCATAAGGTTATATTGTCCTTGAACATGCAGAAAATTGGCAAATAGAAATAAAGTTTTGGCCCATGTCAGCTGGCATGGGCTGTGCAGGCTTCCATGGGTGGATACTTTCTTACGAACATATGCATAGCTCAAATACAAACTGCCCCGGCTGGGATGCTCATTATTAAAGGATTGAAAGACTAGTACACTAATCATTGCGCAAAAGAAAATTCTCCCTAACACAGTTGCTAGGTACTGATCTTATACTTGAAGAAGCTATGTGCAAGGAAGGAGTGATCTCCCATAACTTGCCCCCTCTTTTGATGACATGATGCCTTTTAGGCAGAAAGTCTTTTTAAGACAACAAATGGCCAAACAGGCATGAGCCCCCATCTTACGAACATGAAAGTTCGCAACAAATGTATAGTTCAAATACAAAGTGCCCATGCTGGGATTCGAACCAGGGCGGCAAAGATCCTCATTATTAAAGTTTTGAAAGACCAATACGCTAACCACTGAGCTTTAAAGAATTCTCCCTTATGCAGTTCCTAGGTATTTATTTGATATAGGAAGAAGCTGTGTGGTAAGGAAGGAGTGATCTCCCGTGACAACTTTTTGCGAATGCATTAAACCCTCTGTTTCACAGAGCACAAGGCATTCATATTTTTGAATTGTGAGGAATTAGCTTACTCATTCATACAATGTAAATATTCAGGTATTTCCAAGATCTCATCAACACAAAAATTTCATATATGTGCAAAGAATGCAGGTGCCAGTTCTGTAAATAAAAGACTTGCATAATTATGATCTCTAAATTCTTACAGTATATGTTAACCTTGTCCACACAATGCTGAGTTTTAACAACCCTGACAAAGATGTCATTTGACCATATTGTTGCGGAAAGCAGAAAATGCTGGTTACCAGCATTTTTAGCTTGGTTGTTTTCGAAGAAAATGTTGAGGTATTGTCATAGCCCTGTCGTTGTCCTCGTATGCATTGTTGTCATGCAAAAATTTTGACATTTTGTAATATCTCTGTCTTTATTGGAGAGGTCATCAGACCTCTCCAACAGTGGTGAGTTTAAAAGGCAGACTGCCTCAGAAATTGCTGCCTAACTCCATGCTTTTCTGCGAAATCGTTCCGATACACAGTCTGTTTCGTCGTGGTTTTATAAATAAATCGAAATCAAAAAAACTGAAATAGGAAATAGACGTGTTTTGTTTTTATTTGACGGATTTCAAAAAGGATTAGTTATATTGATTTGATTGCAAATGACCTTTCCAGTGGTTGTAAATTTTCATTAAACAAATAAAGCTACACACACAAAAAAAAGAATTTCGTTAAAAAAGAGAACACCGCGGGAAAAGATCATGCAACTTGAAAACGTGGGAAAAAGGTCACGTGTCTGTCATGTAATGCAGAAAAGGTTTCTTCTTTTTACACAGCAGCGATCATATAATGCCTTACTTATTTGTTTATATGTACCAAAACATATTGAAATTAAAAGCAGTAAGCTATTTGAAAACATTGATGCTGACCTCTCCTGGCTTCTTTTTTAAAGAAGCCAACTTGTTAACTATCAAACATTAATCCATGCAACAGGGGCAGGTAACCATCAAAATAGTTTTGACTCCGATATACCCCACTTTAGACTTGAAATTTTCACTGAAAGCAACTCTAGCTGAGTGTTGGCACCAGCATGGAGTGCTCATGTTTCCTTTCCCCACAATGTTTTCAACCCTTTCAAAGACAAATCCTATCATTCAAGCTATATTTAATTTGTTATCTGTAAATGTTTTCAGTTTTGAGTAGTCTAGAGTTTGGTTGTGCAGTGTAGGGTTGACCACTTTCACTTGATAACCACTTAATTTGTTGTCTTCTAATGGACGAGTATAAAATTTTGTTGTCTGATTAGGAATTTAGTAAACATTTATCCAGAAAAAGGCATTTGTTTCTGTTGGTGTATAAATGAGATATTATTTCAGAAAGTTAACACTGCACTTACTATTTCCATGACAGATATTATTTCAGAAAGTTAACACTGCACTTACTATTTCCATGACAAGGAAAGTGAAAAATATGGATCATCTTTTTGTTCACTGATGAACTATATCTAAATGGTACCTCAGAAAATCATATTTTTTCAATTTGTATATGTATCTTGTTGAAACAATTAAGTTCAATCCATATATGACTGAATATACTTCAACAGGGTTACCTGGATGTTGGCTACAGGGCATGCTTAACTCTTTACCAAACAACAAAATTTTAGAGGTGCCGAAATTGAAAGCATTTGCAGACAACAAAATAATTGAGGCTATAAAATTAGAATTTGTTTTTTTGGGGCATAGAAAACATTGTGGGAAAAGGAGAAAATGCTGGCTACCAGCATTTTCTCCTTTTCCCTCTATGTTTTCTAAATGTTTTCCTCAGGGTCGTTTAAACTTGGAATTGTGAGGTACAGGGCTAAACAGGTTAGCAAAATATTGTCTAAAGACCTATTTTATATTCATACTGTAAAGGGTGTCACTTCAGAGCATAAATTGTGTGGCTTCATCACTACCTAGAACCTTTTTTGAAAACATCAAATAATCTTGAACACAGAAGTCAAGTACTATTTACAATACTGAGCAAGCCAGGGGTTTGTTAAGTATTGCATAACTGCATAATTTTCACAACGAAATTTGTGAGCAGTATTTGCATTATGCCATCGAGATTAAAAAATTCAAGCTGATATACAAACTAATTACAGGAAGTTTATATGTGCTATCCAGTAATCCAAGCCCCTGTAGTCCAGTTGGTTGCATATAGAACTTGAAAACAGGAGTTCGCTGGTTCCTATCCCCAGCTTGGTCAACTTCTTTCAGAGGAATTGTGACAGAATTCATTCTTCTCTCACCACTGATCATTGTTTCAACAATGATTATGTGGGAAAGCAGCAAATGGCTTGGGAAGAATATTGTGCGAAGTACTGGTAACAGAAACTATAGGAAAGCATGGATAGGTGCACTGGCCATGGTGATATATCTCTTACAATGTTGTTTAGTGGTGTCGATGGTTGTCAGGTAGAGTGACGGCCTCATAACCGTAAGGTCTCAAGTTCCATACCTGGGAGCAGGTGTCAACATTGGAACTAAACATTGGCCCACAGGTATGACGCAAGGACTGGTGTAGTTTCCAGGAAGCAGTATCAAGGGAGATTAGTATCACTTGCAAGAAATTGTTTCTCAATCGGTGTAAAATGAATATGTTTAATAATGTTGAAAACGGAGTTGAACACCATACAATCAATTTGTATCCAATAAAGAAACTGAACAATAGTTGAATCGGATTTGTATTTATATACTGTCTGTTTTAGTGCTTGAATATGTCCTCTTAAGAATGTGTTGCTACATGTATGTACTTTACAATGTTTTTGTCTGTGAAAAACGTCAATCTACTTGTAAGGGTTTTTATGTGGTCACATGATACTTGTCCCAATCAGTAACCCTATCCAATATATTTATACCCCCGCAAAACGAATGTTTTCGGGGGTATACTGGAATCAGCCTATCTGTCTGTCCGTCCGTGTGTCCGTCTGTGTACAAAATACTACTAATTTTGTGTCGCAAACTCCTCCTCCAGTTTTCTTTCAATTGTATTGAAACTTTGCACATACATTCATCATATATTGAAGGTTTGCAAGACGCAATTTTCAAGTGTCAACTCCTCCTGCTTCATGAATTATCTCCCCTTGAACTTGACACTTTTGTTTCTCTTAACATCAATACTAGTTTCTGTCAAAGCGCTGGCGAGGGTATTAAGTCACATTTAGTGACAGCTCTAGTTTGTACTGGTTATGGTATATTCTAATTCTATTTTCAGAGGTGTTTGGAGCAATGGAATGCCTAACCCATTTGGAACTCAAAATAAGGTAAAGACCTCTCTTGTAATTGGCAATAGTCCTAGTATATACACACCATTTATGCATATAAATGAGCCATGCTCTATGAAAAGGAGGCTTAATGTATTAGGGCTGTCACGATATACCAGTATACCGATATATTGCAATATACAGTAATTCAGAGTCAATACGTACTGCGATACAAACTTCACATACCAGGTTTTTGCGATATTTTCTAGTTTCGATGTATTTTCGGTTTATTTTGATCTGGTCATTTCTAAAACATGGCAGCCATGCAGACGCTTATCACTATTATAATTGTAGTGTGTATGAAAGTAGACTGGCAGCCTGTTGTCTATTGGACGGTTACGGGTACCAGTTTAGTACGAAAGCAGACTAGGGCATACTTGATTCGTGATTGTCAATATTTTATGGTCACAATCAATTCAATCCAAAGCATGCAATGCCGAGTCCCCAACGTGATATTTAAAACATCAAAAGTTACAGATTTTTTAAAAACAGAAATACGAGAATAAAGTTCAATCATACGATAATTAAATTAATGGAAAATGTGTGCAAATATACTGATGTATTTTCTTGTAATCCTACTTGATTGCGTCTGCATTTTCTGAATCAAGTATGACCATATCAACAATGGCTGCAAACGCTAATGCTATAGACGCGACCGAGGACGGTTACGGTAAAATACCGAATAAGAAGGCAAAATCAGATATTTGGGATCACTTCTGTTGAGACTGGGTGATTTAATTGATTCACTTCTGTTGAGACTGGGTGATTTAATTGATTCACCTACACTTGTTTTGGAAGAATTAAACCTGAATTATGAATAACAAAGGTATTTTTTAAAAAAAATATTGATTTTAACATGGACGCAATATATTGTGGTACATATCGCAATACAGTTTTTATGTATTGCAATATGTTGATGTACACTTAAGACGTATCATGACAGCACTATAATGTATCTGCCAAAAGTATCAACCCATTTCAGTCTGCATAGGCTGACATGGGTCAAAACTTTGCTATTTGTAAATTTCTGCATGTTAAAGGACCATTCTACCTCCAGCTCAAGTCAGTTGTTAGAATAAGGGCTATTCCAGAAAAAAGTGTCACTGGGGGTGGCACTGCAACTTTTTTCAGGGGTACCACCTAGAAATTTAAAATTGGTTTAAGGGCACAACCAAACAATAAAAAAAATACATTGACCCCCCCCCCCCCCCCCAAGGAATTTAACGTTTAGCTCCACTGGCCAAAGGCCAGCGGGCTTATGTCATGGCCCGGTGTCCGTCGTGCGTCCGTACGTGCATGCGTCTGTCCGTCCGTGCATTAGTCTTTTTCTTGTTTATGCAATAAAGTCCGCATTTGTGGTAAGATTTTCATGAAACTTGCACAGTTTGTTCATCACATCAATAGCTTGAACCCTATCGATTTTGAAAAAAATCAGACAATCAGTGTAGGAAAAGCAGCCATTTAAAGTTCCAAATTTCAATTTCTTGTTTATGCGATAAAGTCTGCAGTTGTGGTCTGATTTTTGTGAAACTTGCAGAGTTTGTTTATCTTATCAATAGCTTGAACCCTATTGATTTTGAAAAAAATCTGACAATCAGGGTAGGAAAAGCAGCCATTTAAAGTTCAAAATTTCAATTTCTTGTTTGCATGATAAAGTCTGCAGTTGTGGTTTGATTTTTGTGAAACTTGCACAGCTTGTTTTTCTCATTGATAGCTTGAACTCAATTGATTTTGAAAAAAATCTCACAATCAAGTGTAGGAAAAGCAGCCATTTAAGATTAAACATTTAAATTTCTTGTTTACACAATTAAATCTGCAATTGTGGTCAGATTTTTGTGAAACTTGCACAGCTTGTTTATCTCATCGATAGCTTGAACCCTATTGATTTTGAAAAAAATCTGACAATCACTGTAGGAAAAGCAGCCATTTAAAGTTCAACATTTAAATTTCTTTTTTACGCGATAAAGTCTGCAGTTGTGGTCGGAATTTTTTGAAACTTGCACAGATTGTTTATCTCATCGAAAGCTTGAACCCTATTGATTTTTAAAAAAATCTGACAATCGGTGTAGGAAAATTAGCCATTTAAAGTTCAACATTTCCTTTTCTTGTTTATGTGTTTTAGTCTACGTTTGTGGTCAGATTTTCGTGAAACTTGCATTGTACTGTAGGTTATTATGGTGAAAATTTTAAATATCTTTGTCCTAAACCAGATTGCCTAGGGCTACCAAATTTGGAATGTAGCTTTATCTAATAGACCTTTACAAAAACTATAGCCCCAGGGTCAAAATTGGCCCCGTCCCTTGGATCACAAGTTATATATAGGCCATTAATGCAAAATATTGTAAAAATATGTCAAAGATTTTTAGCTTTTCTGGCTGAAGACCAGCTTTTGTGGCCGAAGACCAGCGAGCTTATGTCATGGCCCTTGTGCGACCATCCTTGTGTCTGTCTGTGCATGCGTGTGTGCATGCATTAACTTTTATTTCAAACATCTCTGAAACTACCCATTGGATTTTAATGCAACTTCAGAGAAATGATCATGCCATGGCCCTTTTCAGAAACACTTCTAAGAATATGATTCCTTTAAAAAATGTGGTTGCCATGGCAACAAAACTGAAAAAAATGAAAATCTTGTTTTTTAAGTGTTGCACAACTTCCATCATTTGAGTCATGTATAATATCCTTTATCGTATGCAAATCAAATGCATTAAATTTAGAAAAGTATGAAGTTTTGTGGTTTGGCAAAGAGGTTTTTTTTTTTTTTTTTTTTTATGGTTTATGGTCTGCATAATTTTTAGCTCCAATTGCCAAAGGCCAGCAAGCTTATGTCATGGTCCTGTGTCTGTCGTGCGTGTGTGTGTGTGTGTGTGCATTTGTTAACTTTTATTTCAAACATCTTCTCTGAAACTGCCCATCCAATTTTGACCAAACTTCACAGAAATGATCTTGCTATGGTCCTTTTCAGAATTTCTTGAAAGAACTTGATTCCTGTGATAACTCTGGTTGCCATGGCAACAAAACTGAAAAATATTGGAAATTTTTGGAAGTATTCTTGTCTGAAACCATCAGGCATAGGACTAACAAATTTTGCATGTAACTTTATGTATTGGATCTCTACCAAGATTCTTCAAATTATAGCCCTGGGGCCAAAATTAGCCTTAGCCCGGGGGTCAGAAGTTTTACATTGGCTTATTCAGTGAAAACTTTAAAAATCTTCTGGTTTTGAACCATATGGCCTAGGGCTACCAAAATTGGCTTGTAGCTTCATCTGGTAGACCTCTACTAAGATTCTTCAAATTATAGCCCAAGGGTCAAAATTGGCCCTGCCCTGGGGGGGGAATCACAAGTTTTACATGGGCTTGTATAGTGAAAACTGTAAAAATCTTCTGGTTCTAAACCATATGGCTTAGGGATACCAACTTCGGTATGTGGCTTCACCTTTACTAAGATTCTTCAAATTAAAGCCCTTGGGTCACAATTGGCCCTGTCCCAATTAGAAACAAGTTTTACATGGCCTTTTATTGTGAAAACTTTAAAAATTTTCTATTTTCTAACTGTAAGGCCGAGGGCTACTAAGTTGGCATATATTCAATCTAGTAGATCTCTTCTGAATTCGTTCAAAATTAAGTGGTTGAATAGAAATAAGTCTGACTCTCATGTTTTATTGGGGAAACTTTGAATATCTTCTTGTTTATAACCACATGGCCTAGACCTGAATTATTTGGTATGTGGCTGTATCATGTTAACCTCTACAAGGATTCAAGTAATTATAACATGGTTATAGCTAGAAATCATAATTATAGGTCAAAAATGGACTTGCCTTGGGGCCACAACTTTCTTATGGGATTTTACAGAGAAAACTTTATAAGTCTTCATGTTGGAAATCATATTGCTTACAGTTGTAACCTTTTGTTTGTATGGTTTAGCCAGTGGAGCGATACAGGGCCATACTGGCCCTGTTGTTTTGTAAATTGATTACCGTAACATGTCGGTGTATTCGGACATCCTTAAAGTTCTGACATGATAAATTATTTTCAAAAACAATTTATTTCTTAAGTCCTAACTATGGACAATCCAAAAATTAGTTTTCTTAAATACAGTCGATCCTGGTTTATCCCAACACTTTTGTTTCCTTTGAACGTTTCCTGATAATGCCCTATTTCCGGATCAACAAACTGGGATTAACATGGCTTCCATGTTGGGGTACCTTGTTGATAAGGGACACTGTGCATCGCAAGAATTATAATGGCATATATTTTACACAAGCACTTGTATACATGTCAGTATTGCTCCTACTATTTTTCAGATTTATGAAATAAATTGTATCATAAATTTGCATTTTGTAAGTAGACATCAGAGTAGATACAAAACATGCTGTCTGATCTTCAATCTTTACCATTTACTGCTTGATTATTCATAATCATTACTTGGGATTGTAAATTATATACACCCCTGTTGTAAAAAGAACTAGTATTCATAAAAAGAGTTCTTCTTACAGGCCTAAAAATGGTAAGAAAATATTTCGAAAAAATGTATTTCAAGATTGAAAATCGCCCAACCTATACCACAAACAGTTTTTGACCCCTGCTGCTATAAATAGATGTAAAATTGTGGGATTTTACCCTTATTATTTCCAACTTTTTCTCCAAATAAGTTACAACCTATTATTTCGGCTACCCCCTATTTTTCAAAATGATAATTTCTAGGAGATTCGGACACTAAAAAAATATTTTTTTTTCTGTCCAAAAATATTGGAAAATTACGTTAATTTTAAATTTACTTATATAACAGGTCACTGGTAGATCAGATGGCTGTCTTTTCCACTAAATTTAACAGTGGTTTTATCTCCTACTTCATTTTCTATGTTGATTGTATGTTTACAGCCTGACACTTCTCTTATCATAGGTTTGCATGTTTTTCTCCATGTCGATTTACTTTTGAAAAAGGTATTTCCTGTCTGTTTTTACGGACACTTTAGGAAAGTAGACAGAACACTGTGGTAGTATAAGAATTTTAAGTGTCTGGTCAAGCTGTTTAAGGTCATGACTAAGGTTCAAAAGGTATTCTGAAGGGACTGTGACTGGACAATGTCAAATTGACAATTGTGTTGTCATGGGTCACTAATTTGCCAAAGATTTTAGCTCACATTTCATTTCTAATGCATTATTTATGTATTTCATTGTTTAACTCTATACCAAAGGACAAAAGTTTAGACTCCTCCAAATTGAAAGCGTTTGCAGATAACAATTATTATATGTGGCTCAAATTGTGCAGTTAGTCTCTGAAAGGGCAGAATATATTGTAGGAAAAGGACGCCATTCTGGGTACCAGCATGTTCTCCTTTTTCGCTCAGTGGTTTCGAATGGCTTTTTCTTCAAGGTCATTAAAGCTGGGAAAAGAGTGGTAAAGGGTTAAAGTTATAACTAAGGTTGAAAATGCAGTATGACGGGACTCTGATTGGATGATGTTAAACTGACACTTGTTTTGGTCAGGGGTTTTCATGTTTTTCTCCTATGTCAAATTTTTTTTTTTTTTTTTTTTGAAAAAAATATTCCTGTGTATATAGGGATGAAAATCTACAAAACATTATGGTCGTATGAGATATTAGGTGTTTGGTTAAGAAAAGAAATGCACAGAGGAAACTTGATTTCACACCAGTCATGTGTCAAATTTTTGCAGTAAAATTTGCATTAGGGGTATGACGTAACGCGCCAATAATTTGTTGTGAGAAGGTTGTACCGCAAGTGTTTGTCAAACACACAACTGTTTCGCCCAGAGAATTTACACTTGGTTATGGGCTGACCTCCAATCAAAACAAAATGATTATTCAATAAGCCAATATCTTGCCTGCCTTACATAAGCTGATATTGCCTTTTCCTGTATTGTAATGGTTAATTCTTGAACACCTGGGCAGTTGTCTCACTTGTATTGTGTAGTCAGCAGAAAATAAGTCACCTGGCTATTTTCTGAAATTTTTGTTGTGGTCATGATTAAAAAAAATGCATACCATAACTTGATGCATCAGTTAAATGGATTAATAACCGATGAATAAAGAAGAGAAACAAGGTTTTTGTCTTCAAAAATACTTTATTTTTTGTAATTGTGGGGACAACACAGGGCTTCAACCATTTCCCTCTGAGGAATGACTTTTCACGCTTCTGTAGAAAATGCCTTTCGAAAACGTGTAAAAAGGTGAAGCTGCTTATATAACATCAAAAAGCTGGGAAAGATTTTACCCTTACACATTTTCAGAACTTTAGTTACTTTTGCGGCATATGTGGATCAGGATCAGCGTATACTAAATGTTTTGTCTGATCTCTGATCTTAATCTTCTCTGTCCGCTTTGATGAGGCATTTCTAACCCTTACTATTTCAATTTTTTGGTGTAGTATCATGACTGAAAATTACCTTTGGGTTACTTGGCTCTCCATGTTCATAGCGGTGTTACGAATGATGTACAATTATGCATTCATTATACTGCCACATTCATTATACTGCCGATCATCCTATCTGAAATATTTTCGAAAAATTAAAAGTGATGTTCTGGAAAATATATTTTTCTGCCTGTTCCAATATTTAGGAAAACTGAATTTTCAGACTGTCCAGAGTTAGGACTAGACATAAATTGTTTTTGACAGTAATTCATCATTCCCGAAGATTTACATTGTCCGAATACATTTGCGAATTACGGTACATTTGATATCACTGTTAATGATATACAAATAGAAGTATATTGATGTAAAGTCTGTCTAAAGTAAAATTGCTTTTTTTATGTGAAGACAGGAATGGGCTAAAGTCCTTTTGTAATCAACTTTGCGTGCATTTGTCAAACAAAGCAATTGTGTGCAGCCTTAGTTGGTAGAAGTAATCAATAGGTAAAGGTGTGAAAAATTGTCACATTATGTGCACTGCATCGATTTTACATCAGTATTTGGTTGATACATGTAGGAAGTTTTTTTTACATTGAGCATTCATAACCTCATAAAGGTGGTTCAGATCAGACTTGGAAGTGGTCAACCCCCCGAAATTTTGGGAGTCATTGGACACCTGCGTTATAATAGAGTCATTGTTTTAGTGAAGTTCAATCTAGTTCCAGTGTATTTTCTTTTTCAAAGCACTTTTCAGGATATGTTGTCACTTTCCTATATAGTCTGAAGTATCTATTTCCTTTTGTTTTAGGGGCACAACCTTGATGTGAGCAGGTGTCTTTTAGGTAAGAATGAATTGACTAATTATCCAGTTTTCCTAGCACCATTAAGATTTTTGGATTGATGTATGCTTACCTTTTACTGCCCAAACTGATACACAAATTATTGCAGATCGTTACTCATATCTTTTCCAAGATCAGTCTTTACAATATGCGACTTATGATGAACACTATCTTCTTCTTGCATTAAAATTATGGCTAACCTGTTGGCTAACCTGGGATAATATCCAGACAAACTTCCTTGGAAAGTTTCATGAGTATCAAGCTGAAAATGTGGCCTCTAGAGTGCACATAAGTTTTTTCCAAGATTTTGCCTGGTGACTTCCTTTTTGATCTGACATGACCCGATTTCAAACAGGTGCGAAATTTCATCCAGACAATTATTCTGACCAAGTTTCATGATTATCAGGCTGAAAACATGGCCTCCAGAGTGCACACAAGGTTTTTCTAAGATTTGGCCTTTGTGACACACTTTTTGACCCAATGAGACCCATTTTCGAACTTGTCCAAGAATTTATCAAGACTTACATTTTGTCCAAGTTTCGTGAATAGCAAGCTGAAAATGTGGCCTAGTGCACACAAGGTAAATGTTGACGACTGCACGATGGACGATACACAACGGAAGCCGGACACTTAGTGCTCAGGAGAGCTTAAACAAGATGGCCATTGGCCCTAAAGTGCTTACCTGAGTATGGTCACCTAGGATTGATAAAGCTGAAAAGATCCTGGTTGTGATAAGGTAAAACACATGAGTGTAAATGACCTACTCTTTGACGAATTGACCTCTTGTTTCAAGACAAACATTCTGACCAAGTTTCAGGAGTATCAGGCTGAAAATGTGACCTACTTTTTGACCCAATGTAACCCAATTTCTAACTTGTCCAAGATTTTATCAAGATAAACATTCTGAAAAAGTTTCATGAGTATTTGAAAATGTGGCCTTGAGAGTTCACACAAGGATTTCCTAAGATGTGACCCAGTGATGTATATTTTGACCCGATGTGACCCAATTTTGAACATGTCTAAGATTTTATCAAGACAAACATTACAAAGCTTTATGTGTATTGGGCCTAAAAATGTGGCCTTTAGAGTGCACACAAAGTTTTTCTAAGATTTGGCCTAGTGACCTACTTCTTTCACCGAATGTGACCCAATTTTGAACTTGTACAAAATTTTATCCAAACAAACATTCTGATCAAGTTTCATGAGTATCAGGCTGAAAATGTGGCCACTAGAGTGCACACAAGATTTTGCCACTATTTGACTCAAAGACTTAGTTTTTGACCCGACATGGCCCAATCTGCATATATTCAAGATTTATCAAGACAAACATTCTGACCAAGTTTCAAGAGTATCATGCTGAAAAAGTAGTGTCTAGACTGCACAAAAGGTTTTTCTAAGATTAGGTCTGGTGATCTACTTTTGGACCTGACGTGACCAAATTTTGAACTTGTCTGAAATTTTAACCAGACATTCTAACGAAGGTTCATGAGTATTGGTCTGAAAAATGTGGACTCTAGAGTGCACACAAGGTTTTTCTAAGATTTGGCCCAGTGACCTAGTTTTTGACCCAACAAGACCCAATTTTGAACTTGTCCAATATTTTCTCCAGACAAACATTCTGACCAAGTTTCATGAGTATCAGGCTGAAAATGTGGCCCCTAGAGTTCACACATGGTTTTCCTAAGATTAGGTCCAAAGACCTAGTTTTTGACCCAACAAGACCCAATTTTGAACTTGTCCAACATTTTATCCAGACAAACATTTTGATCAAGTTTCAAAAGTATTGGGCTAGAAATGTGGCCTCTGGAGTATATATAAGGTTTTCTAAGATCTGGCCCAGTGACCTACTTTTTGACCTGACGTGACTCAATTTCAGACTTGTCCAAGATTTTATCAAGACAAACATTCTGACCAAGCTTTAGGAGGATCTGACTGAAAATGTGGCCTCTTGAGTTCACATAACGTAAATGTTGACGACAGCACGACAGACAACCGCATGACAGACGTCAGACACAGTTTGATCAGAAAAGCTCACCTTGAGCACTGTGCTCAGGTGAGCTAAAAACTGAGATAATAATGACTGTCAGTAAATCTGTAGTCGTATGTATTCCCTTGTCTTTTTCATGGCTAGGTCAAAAAGTAGGCCACTGGGCCAAGTCTTAGAAAAACCTTATGTGCACACTGGTGGCCACATTTTCAGCCTAATAACCATGAAACTTGGTCAGAATATTTGTCTTGAAGATATCTCAGACAAGTTAAAAAATATGGCAAGTGGGCCAAAAAGTAGGTCACAGGAAACCCCTGACTTTCGGATTTCAAAATAATTTGGCACAAGTAATTGCCTTGAACAAACATGTCGTGAGCAAAACCATGTTGCCAGCTCAAATGTCAAGGTCACAGTTTTTTCGGAAAACTTTGTCATATTCAGTGTGTAGTGTACAATAAAATGTCTCTGTCAATAAATATGGCTATAGATTTTTGTTCGACTTTGGAACTATACCATGACTGTGACCTTTTTAGCTCACCTGAGCATGAAGTGCTCATGGTGAGCTGTTGTGATCGTGCTGTGTCCATCGTCCGTTGTGCGTCGTCCATCGTGCGTCGTCAACTTTTTACCTTGTGTACGCTCTAGAGGCCACATTTTCAGTCTGATCCTCATGAAACTTGGTCAGAATGTTTGTCTTGATAAAATCTGGGACGAGTTCAAAATTGGGTCATGTGGGGTCAAAAACTAGGTCACTAGGTCAAATCTTCAAAAAACCATGCTCTAGAGGCCACATTTTCAGTTGGATCCTCATGAAACTTGGTCAGAATGTTTGTCTTGATAAAATCGCACACAGGTTCAAAATTGGGTCATGTGGGGTCAAAAACTAGGTCACTAGGTCAAATCATCGAAAAACCTTGTGCACGCTATAGAGGCCACATTTTCAGTCAGATACTTGTGAAATTTGGTCAGAATGTTTGGCCTATTGACTCAGGTGAGCGATCCAGGGCCATCATGGCCCTCTTGTTCATGTTGCAGGGATGTCCATTTCAGTTACACATTTGATTTCTAGTCTTTATTTTGTCATTCATTTTTGACTAGCGAAGCTAGTCTATAGGCATAAAGATTGACCTAGATTCAAAACCCCGCAGTTGCCAAATACAACCACACAGAAAATACTTCTTTCTGTTATTTCTGTTAGAAATCTTAATTCTGTTATACATGACAACTTAGACATAAACCACTAAATCTCTTCTCTCCGATTTGAAAATGTCGTCTTACAAAGTAATAAACTGAACAAGATGTCATTTATAAGGTACAAGATCTTTGCTTTATGTAAATTGAGTGACCTATGCAAAGCAGAGAATCACTTATTCCTACACAACTGTAACATTATAAATGAATCTATTAATAGATACACCTAGGGTAACTTGTAGCAAATCCCAGCTATATCAACCCCCACTGGACAGGGAACCCTTGTCATTCCTTCAGTCATTCATTATTTAGATCATTATGTTCAGTTAAACTATTATGTTAAACTGTTATTCTACGTCTTGAATATTAACCCTGTACCAAACAATCCCAAGTTTGTGATTCCTTCAGTCATTCATTATTTAGATCATTGTGTACAGTTGAACTATTACGTTAAAGTGTTATTCTATTAACCTTTCACCAAACAATCCCAAGTTTTAACAATACTGGGGAAGGATCCTTTTGTAAACATTGTGGGAAAAGGAGAAAATGCTGGTAACCATCATTTTCTCCTTTCCTACATTTTTTTCTGCTCTTCTGGAATCATGTTTCATCAGTTCAGCCACATTTAATTCATGGTCTGCAACAGTTTTGAATTTGGATGAATGTAAAATTTTTCGTTTTGTAAGGAGAGTTAAATAGTTAACTACATCTTGTGTTGTTAGATATTGACTAATTGACTACATGGTGTTTAACGCCATTTTCAACATTATTTCAGTGATATTGCGGCGGCCAGAGCACCTGTCCATGCTTCCCTCGAGTTTCTTTTACCAGCACTGTCGCGACTCAATGACCTTTTGCAGACAGTGTGTGCAGTCTGATCTTGGATCTATACTGTCCGATAGGAGGATAGATTTTCTCGAAAGTGTAACTGTGAAATAACAATATTCAGGTGTTTACCATAAACTTGAAAGTTTCATTTAACATTTTTTATCAGGTTAAGGGTTAAACATAAACTTGAGAACAGGAGGTCGCTGGTTTGATCCTCAACAAATTTCTTTCCGAGGATTGATGATAGTCATTGGGACAGGATTCATTTCTCGCTCACGTTTCGACGATGGTGATGTGGGAAAGGAGCCAGTGGCTTGGAAAGAATATTGTGTGGAGTACTGGTAAAAGAAATTCCAGGGAAGCATGGATATGTGCACTGGCCATCGCTACATAACTGAAATAATGTTGAAAACAGGTTTAACAAACACCATACAATCAATCAATCAATCAAGCAAACAATCAAATCCGCTAGTCTGTCAGTACTTTCAGTACTTTGATTTATGACTGTAAGACTCCACCCCTGCAAATTTTGCCAGACCAGTGATAAAAAAGGATGAATAAATAAGTTCTATAGGTCATCATGTCTTCTAGATATATCAGAATGTGTAAATCAGATCTTGAGATCTACACACACATACAGGGGTGTAAAATTTTTTTTTTTTCTGCTCGCCCTGCTGTGTGAGTAGATAGGTATAAAAAGTTACTCGCCCTGCAGATTTCTTCACTCGCCGATCTTCTTTGTGAAACGTATGTGTAATACGATTGAAAGTCTTGGAATTAATAGTAGTACTTGCACGTAATTTAGAAAGAAAATAAATGTCAAGAAATCGTATCATGTCTTGATTTTTAGCTTTTTATTTAACTGCCTGTTCTTTATCATCATTCAATGAGAGGAGTACCGTAAAGTGCTTAAGTTTTGGGACAGTAAAAAATAATTAATTTTTTAGATGTCCCAATATTTACGTCCACGAAAAATAATTATTTTCCGAGGTGTCCCAAAACTTACGGTCAAACAAGACAACCTGTCAAACTGTTTGTCACTCTGACCATTTACCAGTTGAATATTAGCGTTACTATTTCAATAAAACTACGATCACATGCTGGTCTGTCTATTTTTAGACAAATTGAATTCCTGTAGTCAATTCGTGCAGTAGGAATTTAAAAAATTTGTATGTTTTCATTGTTTTCGTTACTGATAAACTAAATGTTTTCAGTCATTTTTGTGTGCGTCCCTGGAAAGCAATCAGCATCGGTGGTTTGCACTTATATAAATACTTTTACAACATATTTAACCTGTTAACGTGAGGTGAATGACGATTTGATTTCCGCTCTGAAAAGTACCTGCTCTGCCTGTTCTCAAATTTGATTGGTTCACAATCTTCAATCGATAAATCCCAGTTAGAATATAGGATATCTTGATTTTTATTTTTAAACAACGAACCCGATTGACCCTGAAACACACACACGTGTCAACTACTTAACGACTTCGGATGTACGTGTATACATGACATGTACCTTTGCCCTTTAGTACAAGTTTATTACACCCTTTTTACCCTTATTTCAGTTTTTTTTTTACAATTGGGTTGTTTATTGTCTGTCGGGGTGGTCGGATTTTTTTTTTTACAATCGGGTTATTAAATTGTCAGGGTGGTCGGATTTATTTGTCTTGAAACGGGAGATTCCGTATGATATCGAGAGGGTTTGGAAGCAATGCTTACGTGCAGAAATGAACCTCGCGAAGCAAATGCTTGTAAATAAAGGGTATCAAGCGGATTAAAATTTTTTTTTTTTCAGAGTGGATATTCACTGTCCCAATTTTTTGGAACAAAAAAATGCTGTTGTATTTTGCAATTTTTAGTATTGTCCAAATCTTTGGGTTATGAAAAATAATTATTTTCACGTTTTTCTTTGGGTGTCCCAAAATTTAAGCAAAATACGGTACATTTTCTAAAGACAACCTGTGTAAATGTAAAAATAAAAACAGACGGTGTTCGCGTACAACGCGCTAAGGGGTCGATAGTACCCGACTTTGCTCTAGTATGAATATGTTATAACATTACATTTTCTGATAAATGACTTTCCGATTGAACCTTCTAACATGCATAACCTAATTTGTGCTTAGCAGTTTTTCAATCACTTTACTGAAAAAAAATGTCATACCATTTCTTCAGTAAGTTCAGAAAACCTCTGAACTGGATGGGAATTCCCTCGGCTGTTACATGTTTTGTCTAGTTACACACCATACAGCATACAATGCTAATCAATCAAATTTCAATTTTGCCACACCCCATTTGTATCCATGGTGAGTGCTCACAGAATTTTCACACAATATCTATTGCTAACCAATCAGGAATCACTTACAAAATTTAGTCACCACCCATAATTTCTAAAGCCACACCTTGATTTGGCGTAATATGATGTGCATCCTGTCACAAATCTATGACTAGCATTACATACTGCATATTTAGTGACTACCGCTATTACATAAGATAAGAAAATAAGACTTTTAATAGACAGCTGAATATACTCTGAGTCATCCCGATTTAAAGATCATGCACATCGATCAACGATGGATAGAAACTTCTGCTAGTTTCAGCAGTTCTCTGTCTGAAATTTCACCAAATTTTACAGATTTTAAGTGCATGTTTTATGTCAGAAAGTGCACATGCCCAGTTGGGCTAGTCATGTATTTTTTATACTCACCCGAAGTCAAAGATCACTTACCAGTGCTAGCAGGGGAATGGAATTTTGTGCCCCTGATATATTTGCATAAAACTTGGACTAAGGTATGACGTAAAGTGTCAATGTCTGGATAGGAGAGGGTTTTAATGCAAGTGTTTGTTGTTGACACTTAAACTGTTCTGCTCTAAGAAATATATACCCAGACGCATGCTGACATCCAATCAACACAGTATAATCAGGTAATAAGCCAATATTATGCCTTTGTAACTTATGGTGGTAGTGCCTTTTTGTGTTTTGTAATGATTATTTCTGGAACTCCCAGGTTGTGTCACATGTTTTGTCAATGCAGAAGAAAAATGAGTGGTCTAGCCTATTTCTGAAAAACTGAATTGAGGCTGAAGTTTAAAAGAATGCATACGGTAATGCATGGGTTGAATGGATTACTGGTTAATAAAGATAAAAAGCAAAGTTTCGTATTTAACAATGCTTAATTGTTCTATTGGGACAACAAGGTTATGTTTAAAACATTTCCCCCACAGGAAGAACTTTTCAGGCCTCTGCAGAAGGTGCCTTTTCAAAACATTGAAAACCAAAAGAAAGTGATTGTTAAAGTATTGAAAAACCAGAAAAGTGTTAACCTTTAAAGCACCTTCACAATTTTCCAGTGGTTGTTTTGGCAGCTAATGTAGATTGAGATCAGGCTAAAATTTGTGGCGTCTTAATTTTATCTACACTGGCCAATTTGACATGAATTGTCTTTGATTTTTCCCTTAACTCTTTCATAAATGGAGGTAGTTAGATTTCTTAGACTGTTTTTTGTTGACTTATGGCCAAAGCAGTACGGTAGGTAAAGAGAGGAAATTCCTGAGAAACCTTGTGTGCATGTTATAGGTCACATTTTCAAATCATTGCTCATCATGAAACTTTGTCTGAATGTTTGTACTCATATCTCAGGGAAGTTGAAATAGGTTCAGGGTCAGCTTCTGTGATCATGCTTTGTCTCTCATCTATTGTGTCATACATTGTCAGATACTCAGGATATTTGTCTCAATGATACCTCTAAAGAGTTTAAAACTGGATCATGTCAGGTCAAAAAGTATGTCACTTGGTCAAATCTCAAAAAACCTTGTGTATGCTCAAGAAACCACATTTTCTGTCTGGTTTTAAGAAATGTGGTCTGAATATTTGTCTGATATCTTACGACAAATTTGAAAATAAGTCATGTCTGGTCAAAGAGGACGTCACCAGGTCATATCTTTGAAAAATCTTGTGTTGCTCTAGCGGCCAGATCTTAAGTCCAATACTCTGAAAATCTGTCAGAGTGTTGGCCTTCATGATATCTCAGTTCCGAAAATGGGTCGTTTAGGGTCAAGAGTAGGCCAAGGGTAGTATCTCAGAAAAAGCTTGTGCACTCTCTACAGGCCATATTTTGAGTCAAATACTCATGAAAGTTTGTCAGAATGGTTGTCATAGTAATATCTCAGATTGAGTGTTAAAGTGGGTTACCTTGGGGCAAAAAGTTAGTTACCAGACCAAATCTTTGAAAAACCTTGTGTACTCAGAATAGTCAGAATGTGTACTCAAAATGGTCAGAATGTTTGCCTTGATGATATCTTGACAAGTTCGAAAATGACTCTCATCTGGTCAAAAAGTAGGTCACTGAGACAAGTCTATGAACAACCTTGTGCACACTTTAGAGACCCCATTTTCAGTCCAAACTACCCTTAAGTTGGTCAGAATGTTTGTTTTGATCAGATCAAAGATGATTTCAAAAATTGCTAACATAGTGTCAAAAATTAGGTCACTGGCTGAAATCTTTAAAAACACAACCTTGTGTACTCTATAGAGGCCACATTTTCAGTGCAATGCTCATGATTGTTTGTCTGAATGTTTGTCCTGATGATTTGGCAGACAAGCTCCAAATTTGAGCCAGGCTAGGTAGCTCAGTGGTTAGTGCAGTGTTTTCTCCAGCCTGTATTTTTGCCTTTTTAGCACAGTAAACTTACAAAGGGCGCACAAAAATGCGCAGTCGAGGTCTCTTGGGGCACAGTTAAATGCCTCACCTGAAATCATGAGAGCCAGGCCGGGAATTCCTGGGGAAGCCGATTTCGATGTTAAACTTTGGCCTGGTAAATATGAAATCAAGACATGATTTAGTAAAGAAGTTTAACACATTACACGTATACAATCACACAGAACTATAACACACTGCTTCCAGTCTAGGAAACCAAGACTGGATAGAAGCACTGAACACTGTGATATGACCTAAGCTGTTAAAACGGCATTAAACTCCAGTACAAACAAACGAATCCAAATTTGGTTGAATCAGGTCAAAAAGTAAGTCACTGGGACAAATAGAGAACATTTCACTCTAATGCTCATCAAACTGGGTTGGAATGTTTGTTCTGATGATATCATAAATAGTTTTGAAAATTCATCTGTCAGGTAAAATACTTGGTGTCTAGCTGATATCAGACAAAGAAAAACTATAATGACTATACTTTGTATCACATTTTCAAAGGACACAGGCTCGGGTGAGCGAGTCAGGGCCATCATGGTCCTATTGTTTGCTGGATGTTTGTCTTAATTAAGTCTAGAATTAGTATGGTAATAGGGAACCTCCATTGACATAAAAGGTCACAGTGTCAGACCTTAAAAATGCCTCGTAGTTAAAGCATTTTATTGATGCTAAGCTGAGCAACCCAGGGCTATCGTTGCCCTTTTGTTGGATTGGATTTTTATGCTTGTGAAAAATTTAAGAAAAAAGAGAGAATCTATTTGGTGGCAAAGTACACAAATGTTGCTCAAATGATCATCAGACCAGTGTTACAAACATATTCAAATGATGGAATATGTCTTAAATAAGATAGAAAACATGATGAGGTAAACGGAGCAAAGGGAGATACAGGTTTTCTATTTTTGCAGTGATTAATTTTTTCTCAAGGTAGTTTTAACCATTGGTCCAATTGGCAAATGATAGAGGGAAAACTCTTTCTATTATGAACTTGCGAAGGCTGATCCAAAAGTTCATGAAGAGTATGTGTAAAATAAAACTTACTGTATATATCGATCTAAAATTATGCTGTATACTTGTGTCAATATAATCAATAGTTTTGACAGATTTCATTGTTATTGACTGAATATTGATATAACTACAATCTTTTGAACACAGGCAGTTCATGATCCTCGGTGCAGCTCAAGACATTGAGTATGACATTACGTAATATAGGGTAGTTTAATGTCAATGTTGCAGTGTCCCATACTTTCCTGAAATGCATTCGGCATACCTCGGGTGATCCGGTGATCAAATCCCTCGGCTGTATCACGTAGCTTGATATGCACCTACACGGTACATTTCGCACATCTCCGGAAGCACACCACTTTACCGTTATTGAAATTGTAAGGCTCCTCTTTAGAAAGAACGCATGAGTAAATTTTCTATTGTTATCTTTCTAAGAGTATTTCAGTCAGCAAACAGTTTGTACATTCAAGTTTTAGCGTGGTTTATCAATTCCGTTAGGAGCTTTCATCGACAGACTGATAGAAGTGAATAACTTCACAGTGGTTGTTCATGTCGTTGCTAAGCGATCTACAGGGGCGCCGCCATGTTTAAGATCATGTGATTGGTAGTTCAAAATGGAAGCCTCCCTTATACAGACGAGGTTAGATGTAGGTACGGAATCGGCCGAGTTGTGATGAGTGTTCTGAAATGCTCGCCCATGTACTGAATACATTTTTTTTGTCAATGAACCCAGTCGATAAATGTCCTAGCATACCAATTCCTGCTGAAAGATGCCAAACTTGCTTGTGTAGCAGCTCGCAACCTCTCCAAACTTTTGAACTATTGTCCTCTTAATTCTGTGTTCAATCAGTGACTTTCACTGGTCTGCAGGACCACTAGTCATCCTCCATGCTTTCCCGTCTCTCAGAAAACCAGCAGTACCACTTATAAACAAGTTACCGACAAATGGAAGGCTTGTATATGTACCACTTTCAAACATGCGTTTTCCCAAGATTTACCCAAACTTGTATGATCATATTTTACTCACCTTTAACAAAACTGGAAATTCGAATGGCTTAAAATCTTTACAAAATGATGTCATATCCATACAGGTAACTTTATTATGGCGTTTCCTTCCATTTAGATGGTTTACATGGTCTGTAAAGCATATACAACAGCTGGACATGTATGATTGAAAAAGAAAAAAACTGGACTGTGTCACGGTCTTGATACTACCTCTATTCAGACTTTAATACCTTATGAAGAAATGGTTGTTTTGCTCTAAAATTGGGTAGTCAGAGTCAGAGTAATCTGTACCATGATATATGATATCAGGAAAACATTAAGGACATCATTAGTAGCATTGTCTACGAACCTCTGGATCAGCCCTCATATGAATGGATATATTACTTGTGCGGCAGAACATGTCCTTTTGTTCCAATTGTCTTCTGCTGCATAGAGGTGAAAAAATGTGTTGTGTACAAGTGAATATTATTGCAAAAGAAGTGTAACAAGCAATTTCGCCTGTTGCCATTTGTTTTTAATTTAATATGAAATTACCTGAAATAGAATAGAGATGAAAAAAGAACTAAAATACACAGAAAGTAGAGTGAGAGAATTTCTGTAATGGAAATTATTAGCTGTTTTTCTTTGTCTAAAAGGACTAGAAATCACAAAATGCTGAGAATCTTGGTGTGTAGGTAAAGTACACCACGGATTGTCTTGTAATTCATTTATCATGGAAATGAATTAAAGCAGATGGCTTTGAAAATGTCTTTATACAATTGGCAATAATTCAGGATCAAAATATAACTTTACAGAAAATGATTGAGGAAAAATAAAGAAGTGGCTTGTTGCAAGCAATTTCATCCCTTTACCTAATGTTTTCAAAAGTTTTTGTCTGCAAGACAAAAAATTTCTTTTGCTGCAGATGTATTATATTTTATATCTATATGTTTCAGAGGAGGAGAGAAACTCTGAGAAAAACAAAACTCAAGAACCATTTCCTGCCATAGCATTTTCTTCAACAAGTGGGATCAAAACACTTCAACCTCTACATGATAAGAATCTGTCTTCAGAGTACTCCTTACCTTTGAAAAAAAGATTCCATTTGTTAGAGAGTGTTCCCTATTGCCGTAACACCAGCCATGATGAGAAAGTGAAGAAAGATTTGAGAAATTTGAAAACAGAAACAGAGGAGCAGTATGACATAGCATACCCACTGAAAGAGTTGAATCAATTGATGATAGAGCATGTTCTTCGGTACACTTTACAAAACAAAACCTATATTTCCATAGATGATAAACCTTACAGAATTGCTGCTATTCCTGTCCATTCCCCTGATAGAAGTGAAGAAGAGTTGTTCCATGGTATTATTGACAGACCTCCACCACAAGTACGAGGCTCATCAGACCAGAATTACAGCCATGAGTACATTGAAAGGGTAACTGGATATCCTGAAGTGGAAGAAGATGAGGTTTTTGAAGCAGAGAGCTCTAAAATTGCAGACCAGCCACTTGATTTGAGTTTAAAGTATGGCCCACCAGATACTGAGAACACAACAGAAAAGGTAGGAAGTCTAGAGAATGTTGTTGAAAGCCAGACACCTTCGATTTCAGGTGAGAATGTCAAGGAGGATGTAAATATTGGAAAAGAAGAGATAAGTACATATACTGTGTTAAGATTTGCCCAAGTCATCCAGCAGATGCAGACCAAGAGAGTAATTCCGAGGGAAGCAGAAATTGAAACCACTAAAGCATATACAGCAACAAAAGCAGACACACATGACAATGTTGGTACTGAGGAAAGAACCGACCTACCAGACTTGAACTCCCTGGACTTGACCGACAGAGATGGTTGCGTTAAAGAGTCTTCCACAGAAAAGATAAAGGAGGGGCTAAGAAGAAAGATAAAGAAAAAATGACGCAGAAAAACTGAGAACATGAAAACATACCAGGAGAAATAATTAAGGACAATTGCTGTAATCATTTTATTTTGGAAAATAATGTACATGTATATAAGGGTGAAGTAAACCAATAACAGACATGATTCACTATTCAGTAGGTTTAATATTTGGATCTTAAGATGCTATCGGCCAAACATTTTGGGCAGAAAAATTATTGCACCTATGGTTGACTTAAATCGTGCAAAATCAACTGTTTCATGAGCTGTGACACTCAATTAAAGCCTTTTCTTAAGCAAGCTGATACTATATGTACAACCAATGACAGAAAAATGAAATAGAATCTAATTCAAAGTTCTAAATAACATTTCTGTCCAATAGGGAGGTAAAATGAAAAAATGGTTGTTCTTAACAAAAGTTTAACCCTTTACCACACAATCCCAAGTTTTAATGACCCTGAGAAAGAAACCTTTTGAAAACATTATGGGAAAAGGAGAAAATGCTGGTAACCAGCATTTTCTCCTTTTCCCACAATGTTTCCTACCCTATCCAAAACGAATTTCAAATTTTGGGTCATATTTATTTTGACGTCTGCAAATGCTTTCAATTTGGACTGGTCTAAGATTTTGCCATTTTGTAAAGAGTTAAGAAAACTGTAGATTCCATTTCCATGAAACTTACGAAGTCACTTCCATGTGAGTCACTTTCTGTGAAAAAAAATGAGGAACTTTCACCGTACAGTTTCAGAGATATGGAAATTGAAATTGTGTGAAGAGTGATTTTGCAGTCAAAATCATGCCTTATATTGCATCATGATATCCCAAACTGAAAAAGATGTTGGTCTAATTCCATTGGTACATGTTAAACTATTTTAATATTTACTGTGATGGATCTTCCAGGTGCATCCAAAGTATAGGAAATGTTTGTATCAGAAATAGTGCAAGAGGGCCACTCCGTAACTTTCTCACTTTCTACTGAAGTAGAACAATGTTTATTAACCCTTTCCGACAAATTCAAATTGGTACAAATGAGCTTAAGCACTCTGATAGGGTAAAAAACATTGTGGGAAAAGGAGAAAATGTTGGTTACCAGCATTTTCTCCAATGCTGGTTACCAGCATTTTCTCCAATGCTGGTTACCAGCATTTTCTCCAATGCTGGTTACCAGCATTTTCTCCTTTTCCCACAATATTTTCAAAAGTCTTCTTTCCCAAAGTTATGAAAACCAGGGATTGTTTGGTAAAGGGTTAACATTATCAGTTTGCTTCAGTCTCTTGTTTCCTAGATGTAATGAACTTCCCTGAAAGAATCCCCGACATTTAAGTATTTCCTTGCATAGAAGCATATATAGTAAAAACATATCGATTAACAATCTTATGCTCAGAAAAGTGCACATTAAAAACTACCACGAACACCTTTGATTGGAAAAGAGATAGAATTACAAAATCTTGGGGTACAGTTTTCTTTTAGCAACTGCCTATTTAATGGCATACCAAATGATAAAATTTTTGACTGTACCAAATTGAAAGTATTTGCTGAGGACAAATTAAATGTAGCTCAAATGATGATTTATGTCTTTGATAGGGTAGAAAAAAATGTGGAAAAGGGAGAAAATGCTGGTTACCAGCATTTTGTTCTTTTCCCAAAATGTTTTCAAAGCCTTCTCTTTCAGGGTTGTTAAAACTGGGAATCATTTGGAAAAGGGTTCAATGAAGGGAACAGCAATGGTCTAGTATTCATTGTTCATTAGCAATTTAATTTTTATTTTAAACATTGTCTTAGACTACGCAAAGCATTAAAACCAAACTTCATGGGATGATCTTTGCAGTAGTCCTCAGCAAAATAACTCGTATGAAATCTCTTAATTTTAAGCATGGCTGTTTCTAAAGAACACATGAAGTTAATTGTCATAGCCCTGTTGTCATCTGTGTTGTTCTGGCGCCAAAACTCTTGATATTTTCTATTAAAACTTGGGCTCCCTCTATACTTATTAACCCTTTACCACACAATCCAGGTTTTTAACGACCTAGAGAAAGGAAGGCATTTGAAAACATTGTGGGAAAAGGAGATACTGCTGGTAACCAGCACTTTCTCCTTTTCTCCTTTTCCCACAGTGTTTTCTGCTCTTTTAGAAAAAGTTACTATCATTTGAGCCATATTTAAATTATCATCTGCAAATTGTTTTCAACTTGGACTGGTCTAAATTTTTGATATGTGGTAAAGGGTTAAACACAGAACTCTTACCAGAAGGGTAAGCAACTCTTGAAATATATTTGACATAGTTTTGCCTCTTCTTTCAACATTCATTGAAAGAGCAACCTCTGGCTAGTGTTGATACCCTCATATGGTACTCTTCATCTCTTTTTCAAACTTCTCAACTGGATTTCTCTGAAAATTGGAATGAATAATCATAGGCCGGGCTTGTATTTCAGTTTTCTGTATAGATTGGACTCATTTTAGTTTTCTCAATAGAATCTTTGTCTGCTTTGGGTGCAGCTTTTTTTCTTAGCTTATATCAGTTATGTATGCAGATTTGCTTCTAGGGTGTAGGATTGCAGGAATCCAGCAAAAATTAACTTCTTGGTGCAAAAAAGTCATGCCTCTTTGTGCTATGTACTGCACGCTTCAATAGAGTCCCGTAATTTTTGCTGTTTGTTGCACCAAATGTGATAAATTTATTAGTGGAGTGATGCCGCCGTAGAATTATTAGTGGAGTGATGCCGCCGTATAATTATTAGTGGAGCGCAGCTTCCACTGTTTCCCTGAGACCGTTTATCGATGGCAGTGCCTGGTCAGAAAATTGATTCTGCTTGGTAGCCAACCATTCAATGACCCCTTTGACTGCTCTTTAGAAATTTTCTGGGAATTTAGAAGACATTATAAACTGGTCCTCGGCTCTCCTCGAATATAAAGCATTTGAAAATGCCAAGAATCATGAAATTGCTGAACAACTTCAGATGAATCAAACATTGATCACCTCTACATGAAATAAAAGGAATGCCAAAGAAATATTCTTGCCTGTAGGTGATTCTTCAAAGCTCTAAACTCCAACATAAAACAGTATGAATCAAGTGTGAAGGATGCACGCATCGCTGTTATCACAGCTAAGCAAGCTGGCCTGTCATTAATGATGTTAGTCTGCTTATCTACTATAAAATGACAAGTGCAAAAGTGTAATGTCCAAAACACAACATGAATCTGAAAGGCTTCGAAAATAATACACCTGTATTTATTATACCACTGGGGGAGAAAAAAAAAAGAAAAAAAAGCCACTGGCAAAAATCTAAATGTGTGGGTCCCTTTTGGGGAAGTGATGGCCCCTTTTTGGGAAGTTATGGCCCAATTTTTTAAAATCCTAGAAGTAACACTGTATGCTATATTAAGCTGTACTTTACATTTGAGCCATGCTCTGGCAGAATGGGGTTTATTGCATCTCCGTAATGAATGATACCATGGGTTGCAAGCAAGTCGTAACAGTATGGATCCATAAAATCCATTATGTCTAACAACTGACTGAATCATGAGGTCACTGGTCCTTTGACGTGCAGAAAATTGACCAATAGCAAAAGGTTTCGGCCCAGGTCGGCCTGCCCAGAGTGCCCAGGCTGACCTGGATTGATAGTTTTTGCAGATGCACAAAGCCCCTTTTTCACAAAGCATGGTTCATTTGAATTTTGAACTGTGCTTTCCATATGCACATTTGTTTTTGAAGTGCACTTTCAATAGCTATTTTGAACTGTACTTTCCATATCTATTTTGAAGTGTGCCGTACACTTGCAATTTGAACTAACTTTCCATATATATTTTAAACTGTATTTATTATGTACTTCGAAATGTACTTTCAGTATGGTATAGATTAACTTTTGGAGGGCTAAATGAATTAACTTTTTTCTAGTAAGGAAAGTCTCAGACCCAAACAGGACATCTTTTCACAAATTAATGATGAGCAGTGTGGACCAGGATCAGAAAATGCTGTTAAACAGCATTTTCTCCTTTAATACAATGTTTTCTACCCTTTTAAAGACAGAAAGGATCATTTGAGCCACATGTACATGTAATAAGCTTTCTTAGTGTGAGTTAATGTAGGTATAATAATCATTAACCGAAACACTGGCCCACACTGTTGAGATGTATGTTGTATGTTGTAAGATGATGGGTGACCATCAGCTGTGTGTTTCTATTACAAGCTTCCAAAGATAAAGAGCAGGTACCAGTCAACTCTGTACCATACGACAAATTTTAGATTTGTCAAAGTTCAAAGCATTTGCAGACAATAAATTAAAGGTGGCTCAAATGATGGAACTTACCTTTGATTGAGTAGAAATTATTGTAGGAAAAGGAGAAAATGCTGGTTACCAGCATTTTCTCCTGTTCCTAAAATGTTTTCAAAAACTTTTTGTCACAGTTATTAAAACTCGTGATTGTGCGGTAAAGGGTTAAGTGGATAGGTGTACTGGCCATCGATGTAACTGAAAATAATGTTGAAAACGGCATTAAACACCATACAATCAATCATTGAGAAAGGGGGCTAAGGTTTGCTCCATTTTAAAGTCCACTGGAGAATTTCACCATGCCAGCTCTTGAAATAAATTGAAATCTGTCCAATTTAAAAATTGTCACAACAAGCCTATATATTGTTAGGATTAATTGATTGTATGGTGTTTAACATCATTTTCAACATTATTTCAGTTATATCATAGAGGCCAGTGACCTATCCATGCCTTCTTGGAGTTTCTTTTATAAACACTGTGCACAATATTCTTTCCAAGCCACTGGCTGTTTTCCCAGGGTCAGGGGTGAGAGAGGAATGAATCCTGTCACTATCATCAATCCTCGGAAAGAAATTGGCCAAGCCGGGGATCGAACCAGCGACCCCTGTTCTCAAATCCTGTACGCTACTGACTGAGCTACCGGGGCTTGGCATATTATTATTCTGAAAGTTTTAGGAAACAAAGGGTTCATGCCTATGACTCACCATGCTTACAATAATATAGTAGTAGGAAAGATGGTACAATCTTTTAGATATACAGTTTTAACACTTAGACTGTTAAACGTGACCTTTTGTGGACAGTGTAGATCAAGATCAGATGCACAAAACATGCAGTCTGATCCAGGATTGGCACTGTCAAATAAAAAGATATCTTTCTCTCCTGAAAGTTTCATTTCATTTATTTAGCAGGATAAGGGTCAGTAGGCTGTAGAATTATTCTGTTACATGCTGCACAGTTAGGTATATAATAGATTGTAGAACTTTGCTTTTTTGTGTTGTGTTGTTTTAGTTCAAAACCGAAAGTTCTGACCAAGTGCAGCAAGTCAACCAATATTTGTCCGCCTTAATCTGCTCTACAGTTAATGTAATCTCAATATTTTATTGTAAACATTGTCCGAAAATTCCAGTTTTTACTTTTAATGAATGAAGTTATTGTCAGTATTTCATCTGTTTCACCTACAGTATGTGATGCTTTAGTATTTTTTAACCCTTTACCACACAACCCAGAGTTTTATTGAGCCTACAGAAAAGGCTTTTGTAAACACTTTTGGAAAAGGAGAAAATGCTGGTAAGCGTGATGTCATCTGCAAATGCTTTCAGTTTGGACAAGTCCAGAATTTTGTCTTTTGGTAAATAGTTAAATTGACTGAAAAAACACACCACGCCTCAAATAGATTAGGAAACAGAGATACTAGTATGCGCTCCCACAGTAAGAAGTAACCAGTATTTATTCCTTGTCTCACAATGTTTTCTACCCATTTTATGACAAAATTTAAAATTTCAATGACATTTCATTTGTCGTCTGCAAATGCTTTCAATTTGCAAGAATCTAAAATTTTGTTGTTTGGTAAAGAGTTAAGACAAGTCCTTGCTCAAAGGCCCAATAGCAGCCCATAGTAAACAATGCTGGTCTCCCTATCTTCTGCTTTTTTAGCTCACCTGAGCACAACATGCTCAAGATGAGCTTTTGTGGTTGTCCGATGTCCCTCTTCCATTGTGCATCGTGCGTTGCCAACATTTACCTTATGGACACTCTAGAGGCCACATTTCTTACTCAATTGACCTGAAAATTGCTTAGAATGTTTGTCGTGATAAAATTTCGTATGAGTTCGAATTTGGGTCACCTAGGGTCATAAACCAGGTCACTAGGTCAAATTAAAGAAATAACTTTGTGGGCACTATAGAGGCCACATTTTTGTTCAATTGACCTCAAAATTGGTCAGAATGTTTGTCTTAATTTAATGTCGGAATGTTCGAATTTGGGTCACTTAGGGTCATAAACTAGGTCACTAGGTCAAATTTAAGAAATACATTGTGGGCACGCTAGAGGCCACATTTTTTGCTCAATTGACTTGAAAATTGGTCAGAATGGTTCTCTTAATTAAATTTCGGATGAGTATGAAATTGGGTCACCTGGGAGCATAAACTAGGTCACTAAGTCAAATTAAAGAAATACCGTATGGGCACTCTAGAGGCCATATTTCATACTTAATTGACCTGAAAATTGGTCAGAATGTTTGTCTTGATAAAATATCGGATGAGTTTGAATTTGGGTCACCTAGGGTCATAAACCAGGTCACTAGGTCAAATTAAAGAATTACCCTGTGGGCACTTGAGAGGCCAGAATTTTTGTTCAATTGACCTTAAAAATTGGTCAGAATGTTTGTCTTAATGAAATCTCGGATGAGTTTAAAACTGGGTCACGTGGGGTCATAAACTAGGTCACAAGGTCAATTTAAAGAAATGCCATGCGGACACTCTAGAGGCCACATTTCTTGCTCAATTGACCTGAAAATTGCTTAGAATGTTTGTCGTGATGAAATTTTGCATGAGTTTGAATTTGGGTCACCTAGGGTCATAAACTAGGTCACAAGGTCAAATTAAAGAAATACCTTATAGGCACTGTAGAGGCCATATTTCATGCTCAATTGACCTGAAAACTGGACAGAATGTTTGTCTTATTAAATTTCGGATGAATTTGAATTTGGGTTACCTAGGGTTATAAACTAGGTCACTAGGCCAAATTAAAGAAATACCTCGTGGGCACTCTAGAGGCCACATATTTTGCTCAATTGACTTGAAAATTGGTCAGAATGTTTTCCTTAATTAAATCTCGGAATGTCAGAATGTTTGTCTTACCAAATTTCGGATGAGATTGAAATTGGGTCACCTGGGGTCATAAACTAAGCTACTAGGTCAAATTAAGAAATACCTCATGGGCACTCTAGAGGCCATATTTTAAACTCATTTGACCTGAAAATTGGTCAGAATGTTTGTTTTAATGAAATCTAGGTCAATTTAAAGAAATGCCTTGTGGACACTCTAGAGGCCACATTTCTTACTCAATTGACCTGAAAATTTCTTACGAGTTCGAATTTGGGTCACCTAGGGTCATAAACTAGGTCACTAGGTCAAATTAAATAAATACCTTATGGGCACTCTATAGGCGATATTTCATACTCAATTGACCTGAAAACTGGACAGAATGTTTGTCTTATTAAATTTCGGATGAATTTGAAATTGGGTCACCTGGGTCATAAACTAGGCCACTAGGTCAAATTAAGAAATACCTTATGGGCACTCGAGAGGCCATATTTCAAACTCAATTGACCTGAAAATTGGTCAGAATGTTTGTTTTAATAAAATCTCCGTTGAGTTTGAATTTGGGTCACCTAGGGTCATAAACCAGGTCAGTAGGTCAAATTAAAGAAATACCTTTGTGGGCACTATAGAGGCCACATTTTTTGTTCAATTGACCTCAAAATTGGTCAGAATGTTTGTCTTAATTTAATGTCAGATGAGTTTGAAATTGGGTCACCTGGGGTCATAAACTAGGTCACTAGGTCAAATTAAAGAAATACCTTGTGGACACTCTACAGGCTACATTTCTTTCTCAATTGACCTGAAAATTGGTCAGAATGTTTGTCTTGATGAAATATCGGATGAGTTCGAATTTGGGTCACCTATGGTCATAAACTAGGTCACTATGTCAAATTGAAGAAATACATTTTTGACACTCCAGAGGCTACATTTTCAGCTCAATTGAACTGACAATTGGACAGAATGTTTGTCTTAATGATATCTCAGATGAGTTTAAGATTGGGTCATTATGACCCTGGAGTGAAGTTTTGCCTATTGACTCAGGGGAGTGATCCAGGACCATTATTGCCCTCTTGTTAAAAAACTTTGGATTGTGTGGTTAAGGATTAAATGAAGTTATGTACACAATCAGGTTGATTGATTGATTGATTGATTGATTGATTAAATGGTGTTTTATGCAGCATGGCGACAACTCAACGCATACATGTATGTCCTGAGTTTCACCAGTGCTAGGCTAGGGCTCTGAGGTGTCTTGCCCAAGAACTCCAACAAGAGACCCAGTGCCCCAGTGGGTTTGAACCTGGGGCCTCCAGGTTACGAACTCTACACATTACCACTGAGTCATGCAGGACCCCGCACATAATCCAGATATCAACCTTTATCATCATGTGAATTTTTGTTGATATCAATGAAAAAAAAGTTACCATAAATTTCAGCTTTTACCATTTTCAGTAACAATTACCACAGCCTTCACTTAACTCTTATCAAACAACAAAATTTTAGACACCTCCAAATAGAAATAGTTTGCTCATGATTTATGTAGCTAAAATAATGAAATTTGTCTGTAAATGGGTAGAAAAAATAGTGTGAAAAACAGAAAATTCTGGTCACAAGTATTTTCTCCTTTTCCCGCAATGTTTTTTGACAGGAGGCTTCTTCCTCAGGGTTGTTAAAACTCGGGATTGTGTAGTAAATGGTTAACTGTAAACCTAGCTATTAATTTTAAGTGAACTTATAATTGACCTATGCTTTGTGAAAAGGGGCCTTCATGTATCTGAAAAATATATTGACCCACGTCAGCCTGTGCAGCTGACCTAGGTTGAAACTTGTTCGTATTTGTTAATTTTCAGCACGTCAAAGGACCAGTGGACCTCATGATTCAGTCAATTGTTATAAGAAATGGATTTTATGGATCCATAATACTGTGACGACTTGCTTGGTGCCATGCAGCACAGAGTTGCAATAAACCCTCTTTTGCCAGAGCATGGCCCTATTCTAAATTAATATTTAAGATAAATTCCAAGTAACAAACTGTTGTCTACATTTTATGCTTTATCATGGAGAGAGTGTTGCTCATTTTAACTCTTTATGAAACAATCCTGTGTTTCAAGACTCCTAGAAAAGAAGCCTTTCAGAACATTGTGGGAATGGAGAAAATGCTGTTCACTAGCATTTTCTCCCTTTCCCACAATGTTTTCTACCATATCTGGAACAAATTCCGCCATGTGAGCCATTTAAATTTGTTGTCTGCAAATACTTTCAATTTGGACTAGTCTGAAATTTTCTCATTTATTTCATACCATGGGCAAGATGGATGCAGTATTTTGCAAAGTATGAGATTTATAGTAAAAGGTCATTTTGCGTTTCTAATGAAATCACCGGTAAAGTATTTACACCTACTGTGGCCGTAAATTCTGTTTAAGTCTTACGCCCTTTTCAACATTAATTCAATTATATCAAAACCATGGTTGCTTATTTACATATTGCCTGGGTTTTGCAAATACTTGTCAAGTACTTTGCCATACCTTGCCTAATGACACTCCCACATGCTTAGTGCATCAACTGAAGATAAGACCAATTTCCTCCATCAGTTTGCCACATGAATGCCTGTGATTGTAAAGGAACGACGTATTTCTCTTCCCCCCCCCCCCCCCCCCGACACACACACACACACACACACACACACAAACAAGTGGGTCATTGGCCCTAAAGCACTCGCCTGAGTAAAATGCATCTAGGGGTGATAAAGTTGTTCAAAGAGATCCTGGTTGTGATGATGTAAAAGATATATACTATACTCAGTGTGCATCATTAGAATTAAATTTTTCCTGCATTTTGTACAAGTAACATTTATTGACATGAGTGCAATCCCAACTTTTATGAGAATTACTGAAAATATAGCTTCTTCAGTGCACATTAGATTTTTGTTAGATTTGTCCCAGTGACCTTTTTGTCCCGAAGTGACCCATTATCACACTTGAGATTTTATCAAGACATACATTCTGACCCTATTTCATGAGTATCCAACTGAAAATATGGCCTCTAGAGTGCACGCAAGGTGTTTTAGATTTGTCTTGGTGATTTACCTATAGACCCAACACGACCCAATTTTAAATTTGTCAGGGATTTCATCAAGACGAACATCTGACCAATTTTCATGAGTATCCAAAAGAAAATGTGACCTGTAGAGTGCAAACAAAGTTTTTCTAAGATTTGTCCCAGTGACCTTTTTGTCCCGAAGTGACACATTATCACACTTTTTGATCTGATGCAACCCAATTTCAAATCTGTCTAAGCTATCATTTAGACAAACAATCTTACCAGTTTTCATGGATATCAGACTGAAAATGTGGCCTCTAAGAGTGCACACAGTTTCTTTCCAAGATTTGTACTGATGACCAACTTGTTGACCCGATGTCAAACTTGTCAAGATACATTTTGAAATAATGGCCCCGAGTAGACACAAGGTTTTTTTTTTTTAGATTTATCCCGGTGAACTACCTTATGGCTTAACTTTTGACTTGTTAGAGAAATTTTCAAGACAAATATTTTGACCAACTTTCATGAGTATTGAACTGAAAGTATGGCCTCTAGAGTGAACACAGTTTTTTAGCTCACCTGAGCACAAAGTGCTCATAGTGAGGTATTGTGATCGTACTGTGTCCGTCGTGCGTCGTCCGTCGTCAACTTTTTACCTTGTGTACGCTCTAGAGGCCACATTTTCAATCCGATCCTCATGAAACTTGGTCAGAATGTTTGTCTTGATAAAGTCTCAGACAAAGACGAAATTGGGTCATGTGGGGTCAAAAACTAGGTCACTAGGTCAAATCTTAGAAAAACCTTGTGTACGCTCTAGAGGCCACATTTTCAGTCCATTCCTCATGAAACTTGGTCAGAATGTTAGTCTTGATAAAATCTCGGACGACTTCGAAATTGGGTCATGTGGGTCAAAAACTAGGTCACTAGGTCAAATCTTCGAAAAACCTTGTGTACGCTCTAGAGGCCACATTTTCAGTCAGATACTTGTGAAATTTGGTTAGAAAGTTTGTCTTGATAAAATCTGGGACGAGTTTGAAATTGGGTCATGTGGGGTCAAAAACTAGGTCACTGTCAAATCTTCGAAAAACCTTGTGTACGCTCTAGAGGCCACATTTTCAGTCAGATAGTTTGTCTTGATAAAATCTCGGATGAATTTGAAATTGGGTCATGTAGGGTCAAAAACTAGGTCACTAGGTCAAATCTTTGAAAAACCTTGTGTACGCTCTAGAGGCCACATTTTCAGTCCAATCCTCATGAAACTTGGTCAGAATGGTTGTCTTGATAAAATCTCAAGCGAGTTTGAAATTGGGTCATGTGGGGTCAAAAACTAGGTCACTAGGTCAAATCTTCGAAAAAGCCTTGTGTACGCTCTAGAGGCCACATTTTCAGTCAGATACTTGTGAAATTTGGTCAGAATGTTTATCTTGATAAAATCTGGGACGTGGTCGAAATTGGGTCTTGTGGGGTCAAAAACTAGGTCACTAGGTCAAATCTTCGAAAAACCTTGTGTGCGCTCTAGAGGCCACATTTTCAGTCAGATACTTGTGAAATTTGGTCAGAATGTTTGTCTTGATAAAATCTGGGACGAGTTTGAAATTGGGTCTTGTGGGGTCAACAACTAGGTCACTAGGTCAAATCTTCGAAAAACCTTGTGTACGCTCTAGAGGCCACATTTTCAGTCAGATACTTGTGAAATTTGGTTAGAAAGTTTGTCTTGATAAAATCTCGGACGAGTTTGAAATTGGGTCATGTAGGGTCAAAAACTAGGTCACTAGGTCAAATCTTTGAAAAACCTTGTGTACGCTCTAGAGGCCACATTTTCAGTCAGATACTTGTGAAATTTGGTTAGAATGTTTGTCTTGATAAAATCTCGGATGAGTTTGAAATTGGGTCATGTAGGGTCAAAAACTAGGTCACTAGGTCAAATCTTTGAAAAACCTTGTGTACGCTCTAGAGGCCACTTTTTCAGTCCAATCCTCATGAAACTTGGTCAGAATGTTTGTCTTGATAAAGTCTCGAGCGAGTTTGAAATTGGGTCATGTGGGGTCTAAAACTAGGTCACTAGGTCAAATCTTCGAAAAACCTTGTGTACGCTCTAGAGGCCACATTTTCAGTCAGATACTTGTAAAACTTGGTCAGAATGTTTGTCTTGATAGAATCCGAGACGAGTTTGAAATTGGGTCATGTGGGGTCAAAAACTAGGTCACTAGGTCAAATCTTAGAAAAACCACGTGTGCGCTCTAGAGGCCACATTTTCAGTCAGATACTTGTGAAATTTGGTCAGAATGTTTGTCTTGATAAAATCTGGGACGTGGTCGAAATTGGGTCTTGTGGGGTCAAAAACTAGGTCACTAGGTCAAATCTTAGAAAAACCATGTGTGCGCTCTAGAGGCCACATTTTCAGTCAGATACTTGTGAAATTTGGTCAGAATGTTTGTCTTGATAAAATCTGGGACGAGTTTGAAATTGGGTCTTGTGGGGTCAACAACTAGGTCACTAGGTCAAATCTTCGAAAAACCTTGTGTGCGCTCTAGAGGCCACATTTTCAGTCAGATACTTGTGAAATTAGGTGAGAATGTTTGTCTTTATAAAATCGTGGACGAGTTCGAAATTTTTTGTCTTGATGATATCTCGGATGAGTTCAAAATTAGGTCACATAGGGTCATAAACAATGTCATTGGGTCACATTGAAGAAATACCTTTTGGGCACTCTAGAGGCCACAATTCTAGCTAGATTGACCTGAAAATTGGTCTACATATTTGACTTGATGATACGAGGGACACTTTTTAAGTTCGTAGAGTAGGGCGGTCTTTTTAAAACCGCTTGAAATATCAAAATTTTATTTATCTAAGACCTTCGAAATATGCCCCGTCTGCCTCCACACACATTTTACACCGATCTACCCATTTCCGGAACGCCGCCCGGTAGTCCTCTTTAGGTATATGTTGCAGACACTGGTAGACCGCACTGCTTATACCACAACGGGATTCAAAACGGTGCCCTGCCAGCATTTCCTTTAGTCTTGGGAACAACCAAAAGTCACAGGGGGACAGGTCAGGGCTGTATGGGGGATGATCTAAGACATCGAGCCCAGATTCTTTCAGATATTCCTGTACCGTAGCGGATTTATGGTCCGGTGCGTTATCATGGAGTAATTTGATACCGCGGACACCGGTGCGCGGTCTGCGTTTCTGATAGAAATCAACAAGTTGAGTAAGAACACTTTCTCTGTAAAACTTTCCAGTGACAGAACTACCTTTCGGGACTGGAATTTGAAGGACTGGACCTTTCGAATCAAAGAATATCGCATACAACATGCGATTTGATGTTTTGCAACGGCGCGCAATGACAGGTCTGTCGCCCTCAGATGAAACCCAAACCTTATTTTTAGCCTTAGAATCGGGTTGAAAATGATAGATCCAGGTTTCATCACCTGTAACTATCTCTTCCAAACGACGTGGGTCACATTTATCATATTTTTCTATAACTTGCAATGCAAGTCTAACCCGACTTTGTTTCTGCTCGTCAGTGAGCAAATGGGGCACCCAGCGCGCGCAGATCTTACGTAGCCCAAGTCGTTCACGTAAGATCTTCAAAACACTTGACGAATGAATGCCACTTAATTCTTCTATCTCTTGCACCGTATAACGTGCGTCTTCCTCAATTAACGTTTTCACAGTAGCAACGTTCTTTTCCGTCAAAACGGAAACCGGCCTACCCACCCGTGGGTCATTTTCAATTGACTCCCGACCATCATTAAACGACGTACCCACTTGCAATCTGTAGCATATTTTAAAGCACCATTCCCATAAACTTTTTGCAAATCAGCATGAATTTCGGTTGGCGGAAACCCGAGCTGTGCTCGAATCTTACAATATACCCTCTGTTCAGAGATTTTTCCATCCATATTGAACGCTGTATTTTACTATAGTGTATAAAACCACGTGTTGAAAATACCCAGCGCTGCGCGCACGTGGACCTCGTGCGCCGCATACCGTGACACCGTTCGAGAGAGGAATGATTACGCAAGTTCTGTGTAAAAAATCGTGGAACTTCATAATCGCGTTAAAAAGTTATAGGCTTACTCTACGAACTTAAAAAGTGTCCCTCGTATCTCGGATCAATTAGAAACTGGATCTCATTTGGGTATAAACTAGGTCACTGGGTCAAATTCAAGAAATGTATTGTGGGCACTGTAGAGGCCACAGTTTTTGCTCAACTGACCTGAAAATTTGTCAGCATGTTTGACTTGATGATATCTTTGAATGGATTTGAAATTGGACCACATAGGGTCATAATCTAGGTCACTAGGTCAAATTACAGAAACCCCTTGTGGGCAATCTAGAGGCGGCAATTCTTACCCAATTCACCTGAACCTTGGTCAACAAGTTTGTTTTGATGTTTTGGATGAGTTTGAAATATGGTCACATAGGGTCATATACTAGGTCACTAGGTCAAATTGAAGAAAGACATTTTGGACACTCCGGAGGCCACATTTTCAGCTCAATTGACCTGACAGTTGGTCAGAATGTTTGTCTTAATAATATCTCAGATGAGTTTTAAATTGGGTCATTATGACCCTGGAGTGAAATTTGGCCTATCGACTCAGGTAAGCGATCCAGGGCCATCATGGCCCTCTTGTCTAAGATTTGACCCAGTGACCTACTTGTTAGCCTGATGTGACACAATTTCGACTTGTCCGAGATATTATTAAGAGAAACATTCCGCCCAATGAGTATCCCACTGAAAATGTGGCGTTCAGAGTGCACATCAGGTAACTGTTGACGGCTGGACGATACATTTTACATCAGGTAACTGTTGACGGCTGGACGATACATTTCACATCGGGTAACTGTTGACGGCTGGACGATACATTTCACATCGGGTAACTGTTGACGGCTGGACGATACATTTCACATCGAGTAACTGTTGACGGCTGGACGATACATTTCACATCGGGTAACTGTTGACGGCTGGACGATACATTTCACATCGGGTAACTGTTGACGGCTGGACGATACATTTCACATCGGGTAACTGTTGACGGCTGGACGATACATTTCACATCGGGTAACTGTTGACGGCTGGACGATACATTTCAAACGACTTACAACGGATGGATTACCACGGACACAGCACGATTCCAAAAGCTCACCTCGAGCACTTTGTGCTCAGGTGAGCCAAAAAACAAAAGGGCCATGAATGCCTTGTATCACTCCACTGCCTTTTAAATAGAAGTATCGTGCACTTAATTGGCACTGACAGAGACACAAATCATAAGAAGTCTGTATGGCAACAAACTTTCATAGGAAAAAAAGTCTAGCCCCCGTCCAACAAAGGCAGGTCTGAAAAATATTGAAAACCTTTAAACATTTTCTTGTCCGAAGCCACAAGGCCTAGGGCTACCAAATTTGGCATATAGCTTCATCTAATAGACATCTACCAAAATGCTTCAAGCTGTAGACCTTTGGTTTAAATTAATCCAACCCTGGGGAACACAAATATTGCAAGGGCTTATATTGTGAAAACTGTAAAAATAGTCTGGTTCCTAACCATAAAGCATAGGACTACCAAATTTGGCATGTTGCTTCATCTAGTGGATCCCTACTAATATATTATTCAAATTATAGCCCTGGGGTAAAAAATGGCCCCACCCAAAGGGCCACAAGTTTTACATGGGCTTATATAGTGAAAACTTAAAAAAATATTTTTGATCCTAACTGTGAGTTCACGGGTTACGAAATTTGACATGCAGCTTCTTATCAAAGACGTCTACCAAAATAGTCCGATTTATAGCCCTTGGGTTAAAACTGGCCCCATCCCGGTTTTCAAAAGTTTTACATGGGCTTATAAGCTGAAAATTAAAAGAATCGTCTCGTTCCTGTACGTAAGGTCTAGGTTAACCAAGTTTTGCACGTAGCTTTGAACATCTAGTGGTCTTTTAGCAAGATTTTTAAAACTACAGGTCTAGGGTTGACACGTTTTAATACAGAAAACTTTAAAAATCTTGTAGTACACAAGTCAATGCATGCTTTCAACTTTCACATAGTGATCAAGGAAAATGACCAATGTTATGATATATAGTATGTTACCATTTACCTCCCTTGATTATCAAACTGCACTTCTACATGATTGGTGTTGGGTATTCAAATTTTTTAGAGAGAAAATGTTCAGTTTTCAGTGATGGTGTTTTATTTTGATGTTAATAGTTATGCTCGGATGAGTTGAATCTTCAATTTAAAGTAGGGTTTCTTTCATTCAGGTTTTTGTTTCAGAACTTTAACATTTATGCCACTGAAAATTGTTCTTTGCTTAGAGATTTAGTAATCCTCTTGTCAAAGTGCTCTTCGTTAGCTTTCATGGATATTTGGTATAAATGATACTTGACTAGACCTTCTTGTATTCAATGACATAAGCTTTGCACTTGAAAATAACACTTTTTTTTGGGGGGGGGGGGGGGAAAGGGGGCTAGGCTATTTCCTCTATGAAAGTTTATTTCAATAAAGACTTCTAATGATTTATGTCTCTGTCGATGCCAGTTTAGTGCATGATACGTTTATGTCGAAAGCAACTGAGTGGTACGGGGCTATGATCACGGCCGCTTATCTCCTGAATCACAACAATGTGTTGTGAATGGAAAAATGTTGAGGGGACATCCGGTTGAACTTTAGGGGACTATAAATCGGACGATACGAAGGTGAGGGTTACGATTTTACCTGGATTTTTTCTGTTCCAGGGCCAAATATCAAAAATCAGAGAAAGTCATGAAACCCTTTATTCATTTTCCTGCAAATATGACTCTCATTCGAAGACAGATAACGAATGATACAACAGAAATCCGTTTTTTCCAGGAACAAGAATGATCGGAGGTATGCCATTTTAATGGCATGCGAACAGTTTGGACTCACGTTCTGGAAGTCGGCGAGCACAGTTGGTTCCATCCATCAGCATATGCGTGTTTATGAAAAGGTCTCTCAGCTTATTGTAATTTACAACCAAAACTATATTCCGTTACGTCCTTTTTCCAAGAAAACGAAATTTTTAACGAAATGTGTGGTTGAGGGGATCTGTTGTGATTAAAAGGATAGGCTGCGATTTAGGGGACGAAGCAGTAGGACTACAGCAGCAGTCATCAAGATACTGGCGTTCACGATCTAATCTTGTTCATGTCCTCATACACAGGCCTTTGAAACTCTGTTTGTCTGTCACGAAATTTTCCTTGGTCGATCATTGCAGATTGGTGCATCGCCTGTATATCACGGATTACTCAAATTTTCTTTACACTGTTGCTATAAATAGAACATTGGCGACTGCCTCTATATTGTATATAAGAAGACAAGCTTGTCCTTCTATATACCATATAAAGGTAGTCGTCAATGTGCTATTTATAGTAACGATGTCCGCTCAGGAAAATTTTGTCATCCCGTCACTTCCCTGATAGATCAATGGAATGTTAGTGGCCTATGCCTCGTATAGGTACATGATATATGTGCAGCTGAAACGTATGGTGGTAAGATAGATGGCATTTAATTTTTTCGGCAAACCTTGGGTGATCACGCGATCAAGTCCCGCGGCTGTATCACGTAGCTTGATATGCACCTACATGTTACATTTCTTCTCCGGAGGAACCGTTTTACTGTTATTAAAGTTGTAAGGCTCCTCTATAAAAAGAAAACATGAGTCTCAATTTTATACTGATATCTTTCTACGAATATTTCCGCCGGCAAACAGTTTGTACTTTCATTTTTTAGCTCGGTTTATCAGTTCGTTGGGAGCTTTCATCGACAGATCGATAGATGTAAATAACTTTACCGTAGTTCTTCATGTCGTTGCAAAGCGATTTACTTGGACGTCGCCATGTTTAAGGTCGTATGATTAGTAGTTCAAAATGGAAGCGTCTTTTATGCGGACGCGGTTATATGTAGGTACGGAATCGGTCGAGTTGTGACGAGTGCATCTAATTTGGCCCTTTTTAGCTCACCTGAGCACGAAGGTGAGCTTTTGTGATCGTGCTGTGTCCGGCGTCCGTCGTGCGTCGTCCGTCGTCCAGGCGTCAACAATTACCTTGTGTGCACTCGAGAGGCCATATTTTCAGCCAAATACTCTTGAATCTTGGTCAGAATGTTTATCTCGATAATATCTTGGACAAGAGTGAAATTGGGTCATGTTGGGTCAACAGGTAGGTCACTGGGCCAAATCTCAGAAAAACCTTGTTTGCAATCTAGAGGCCACATTTTCAGCCTGAAACTTATGAAACTTTGTCAGAATGTTTGTCTTGATAATATCTTGGACAAGTTCGAAATTGGGTCATGTTGGGTCAAAAAGTAGGTCACTAGGCCAAATCTTAGAAAAAACCTTGTGTGCACTCTAGAGGCCACATTTTCAGCATGGAACTTATGAAACTTGGTCAGAATGTCTGTCTTGATAATATCTCGGACAAGTTCGAAAATGGGTGATGCCGGGTCGAAACGTAGGTCACTGGGCTAAATCTAAGAAAAACCTTGTGTGCACTCTAGAGGCCACATTTTCAGCTGGAACTTGTGAAACTTGGCCAGAATGTTTGTCTTGATAATATCTTGGACAAGTTCGAAATTGGGTCATGTTGGGTCAAAAAGTAGGTCACTAGGCCAAATCTTAGAAAAAGCTTGTGTGCACTCTAGAGGCCACATTTTCGGCCCTAAACTCATGAAAGTTGGGTAGAATGTATGCCTTTATAATATCTCGGACAAGTTTGATATTGGGTCATGTCCGGTCAAAAAGTAGTTCACTGGGCTAAATCTTAGAAAAAGCTTGTGTGCACTCTAGAGGCCACATTTTCAGCCTTATACTGATAAAAATTATCCAGAATGTTTATCTTAATAATATCTTAGACAAGGTTGAACGTGGGTTATGTCGGGGCAAAAAGTAGGTCACATGGTCAGATCTTAGATAAACCTTGTGTGCACTCTAGAGGCCACATTTTCAGCCTGGAACTTGTGAAACTTGGTCAGAAAGTTTGCCTTGAAAATATCTTGGATAAGTTTCAAAGTGGGTCACATCTGGTCAAAAAGTAGGTCACTGGATCTAATTTTAGAAAACCCTTGTGTGCACTGTAGAGGCCACATTGTCAGTCTGATAATCTTGAAACTTGGTCAGAATGTTTGTTTTAATATCTTGGACAAATGTGGAATTAAGTCACATTGGTTCAAAAAGTAGGTCACTTTTACATCATTAAAACCAGAATCTCTTCAGCTTTGTCAACTGTAGATGACTTTACTCAGGTGAGCGCTCTAGAGCCAATGGTCTTCTTGTTTGGCAATGGACGTATATCTTAGTCTAATGTGGTTAGGATAACTCGCAATAATATTTATATGACTAAAGTGTTCTACATCCAAAGAAGACACCATCCTTACTAGGATCTCTGACGAAGAGTGGGTAAACGAGATGGACAATAACCATAATCATTATCAAATTTGAGCATTGTAAACCTTCATCGTTCCTTTCACGTAGACAGTATAGAAAGCCATCAGCCTACACATCTCGGTCCATAGTTTCTGCTTTTTAGATAGATTCGGCAAAAATGATATTGGCCGGATAAAAAAAAAATAACGGAACTCAGATCAAAGGGTTAGAAGTACTTTTCGAATGCAGATTAAGAGCCTTCATGTAATTTTTTTTACAATCAAAATCGGGACAATTTAGTGCAAGACCAGTATACAACTATTATGCAATCTGATCTTCGTCTTGGCCTCCCAAAAATTCAACCGATGTATTGCAATGTTATGAAAGGCTTTCTTGGTCGATTATTTTGGATAGACACACTTCCTTAATGCTTTACAAGATAAGCCCTGGCCATGGTTAAGAATAATTTTGAAAACATTGTGGAAAAAGGAAAAATGCTCGTACCCAGCATGTTCTCCAACAATGTTTTTGACAACTCTTCGAGAGACAAACTCCATCATTTGAGCCAAAAATGTTTTGTCTACAAATGTTTTCAATTTGGACGAGATCAAAATTTTATTGTCCGATAAACAGTTAAATTCATGAGTAGATATATAAACGCTCGATCTGGCTCATTTCCCTCTCAACACGACTCGCCTTACGCAACTCGACTCGCCTTACGCAACACGATATGCATCTCCAAAATTTCATGTAACACGCAGCAAAATCACATGCTCATGAAATCAAAACCAACGAACTCGTTTACGTCAGTCGCAAACCAAAAGGTTAAGCATTCATAATTAAATCAAACAAACCTCTATCTTAATCATTTTACCTTAAATTCAATTTTTATATCATATCAATCCCTTATGTAGTAAATGAAAAATTTTCGAAAAAAAAAAAAAAATTTAATTTTTTAATTTTCATCATCTCACGTCATCACATCAACCAGTACGTCATTGCATCAGATAATCATTGCATCAGGCTAACATAGAGCATCAACCAACGCATCACGCAATGGCAAACCGGTTTATGAACTAGTTGCTGGCTTAAGATTTAAAAAAAAAAAAAAAAAAAAAAAATTTGATAGAAATAAAAAATTGAATTTTACTTAAAAAGTTTCAGCAACATAATAGGTTAAAGAACAGAAGATATATGAAATATGGAAGAAAATAAGAAAGAAGTTGAAGCAAGTAAAATTGTAGAAAACAAATGGGAAATAGATCAATTCCTATTAAGAGTATCTATGGATAGTAAACAAAATTATGAGTTATATAAAGAAATAACAGACAGAGCATTTAAAACATTTTCCGTAGAGGATAAAGAATATATACAGCTGGTAAAAGTGATAAAAAATTTTGTAGAATTAGAAATATTCTATAGAAAAATAGATTGTTATACTTACTATCTAACCCATAGCATATACGGCGGTGTAATGCAAGAATGGTTTGATAAAAATTGTGAATTTGGAGATGAATGTATATATCTAGATCAACTAATATCCGAAAGAGAAGAAATAGAAAGAGAAGAAATAGAAAACGGTTTATGAGATAGTGAGTGACTTAAGATTTTGGTAAAAAAAAATTAAAAAAAAAATATTTTTTATTCCTTTTGATAGAAATAAAAAATTGATTTTTACTTAAAAAGTTCCAGCAACATAATAGAACCATGAGTTCGACAAAGATGAAGAAAGTTTTAAAAAAATTAAGTAAAAAAGAAAGAAAAACAATAGAAAGATGTTTAGAAGATAGACCGTTTAATTTTGAAAAAAGTCCAATAATAAATAAAAGCAAAACTGAAGCATTTGATTTTAATGAAACAAATGGTGATGAGTTTAGAAAAATAAAAAGATTAAAATCTGCTTTTTATTATTTGATTAGTAGAGAAAAAATAAAAAATGAAAAAGAATTTGAGGTAAGTATAACATGTTATAAAAAAGTAAAAAATATACTTGATTACAACCCTGAAGATATTTTTTTATTTAGAAAAAAAATAAAATCAAATAATTTTTTTCTTTATGATAATTTTTTTAAAGAACTATCAAGAATTTTTTACCCTTATTTTACAAAATTAATGATAACATTTAGTGGTGGTAACTTTGAAGAGGAAAAAGTAAAAAAAATTAATAATGGTAAAATATTTAAATCAGAAAAATGTGTAATATGTATGGGAGAAACATTAAATGTACATTTTATTGATTGTGGTCATATTTGTTTATGTTTTAAATGTTTTATTAAAAAAGTAGAACATGCAAATAATGATGTTAATGTTGCTTATAAATGTCCATTATGTAATACAATAAATTATAATTATAATTATATAAATATTTAATCTTTTTACTAGTGAGTGGGCTTAAAATTTTAATAAAAAAAATTTAATTTTTTGATAGAAATAAAAAATTGAATTTTACTTAAAAAGTTCCAGCAACATAATAGGTTAAAGAACCGACGATATATGAAATATGGAAGCAACAAAAAAAACAAGTTTAGATAAAGATAGATTGCGTATTGAACGTGATCCTAAATATGATATTAAAGATTTTACAATACGAGAATTATTGGCAGATTTTGACGAACAAATAGATTTTCTACTATATCAAATTGATAATAATTGTAGTAATAATCTTATTGAGTTTGTCGCTAAAGTTATTAAAAGTAGAAAAAATGGTTTAAAATTAAAAATGAAGAAAGGAAAAAATAAAAATGAACAAAGGAAAAAATTTATAATAGATTCTATTAATAATAACTGTAAATCAATAAAAGAAAAAGCCAAGTTTTTTTATGAAAATGAAGAGGATAAAACTAATAAAGAACATTTAGATAAAAGAATAGATATAATAGATAATCTTGACTTAATTTTTGGTATTTGCAACATGGTAATTAAAAAAATAAAAATTAAAAAATAAAAAAATTAAAAAATTTTATTTTTATTTGTTTATTAACAAATAAAAATTTTTATTATTACGTTTTAGTGAAAAAAATTAAGTTAAAAAAAAAAAATAATAAAAAAAAATTATTTAATTTTTTATTTGTTTTATGATTATGGATAATTACCAAACAAAAGTTTCAACACACACTTTTATCGCATACACAAATTTAAAGGACTTAAATTTAATGCAATTATTTAATGAAGTGGAAATTTTAGATCCTTTAGTTCATTTGAGATATAGATGCAACGAAAAAGGTCATAAAAAGAACCAAAAAAGCAACAAGACACAAAAACAAAAAAACTTTTTAAACTGTATTTCTTTTTCTTTCGTTTATGACAACAAAAGCTTAAACCTTAAATTGTTTAAAAACGGAGTTATACAAATAACTGGTTGTAAATCTTTAGAAGATTGTAAAACAGCATTGATTTTTATTTGGCATATAATTAGTGATTGTCATGTGGATGATTTTAAAATTTACCTTGTGTCTGTTATGAGAAATATATATATTAAGCCTGGGATTAATATAGATAGAGAAAAACTAAGCAAAATAATTTTATCTAAAATTAATGGTGTAATATGTCCTTGTTTAGGAGGATTTGTAGGAAAACAATTTTTATTTCCAATTGAAACAATAAAAGATATGCCTGTTTATAAATTTACCATAAAAAGAGATGAAGAAAACAGAAAGTTTTTATCAGAAGAAAATGAAATTACATATGAACATTTCATTTCTATTTTTAGTAGTTTAAATATTGACATACATAACAAACTATCTATAGAAAACACAACAAAGAGAAAAATAACAATTTCAGTTTTTCATTCAGGAGGAGTTCTGTGTTCAGGTATACATGAAAAATACCAAACTGAAGTAGTTGAGATGTTTTTACAACTAATAAATAATGTTAAAGAGGAAATAACAATAAAAAGCAAAAAAGTATGTTCATTAAAAGATTACTTAATTCCTAAACATTGGTAAATATTTTTTATTCCTTTGATAGAAATAAAAAAATGAATTTTACTTAAAAAGTTCCAGCAACATAATAGAACCATGAGTTCGACAAAGATGAATGAAACAGTTAATTTTGTAAAACCAGAAGACTTTGATATAAAAAATTTAATTTTGTGTAAACCGGAAACAAACCAAAAATATAAATTTCAAACAATGAAGATTAAATATGAGTATTCCAATGGAACAAAAGATAACCTTTATATCCGTACTCCTTCCTTGTTTTCTTTTGGTATTAAACCTTATATTGATAATGGTCCATCTGAGTACTTTATGAGTTTGTTAAGCTTTTACGATTATGAAAACCCTCAACCAAAGGAAACTTTGTTCAAAGAAACAATAGAAAGTATTACAAATTTTTTAAAAGAAAAAGCACCGAAAAAATATGGAAACAAGAAAACTAATTTTAGTGATTTAGAAATTTTTGTAGGAGATAATCCAAATCCTATTTTTTTCCCAAAAATGAAACACACTAAAAATTATAATAAAGGTAAGTTAGAAAGTATTAACATTATCACAGATATTTACAGAAAAGAAGATGTAGATAAAAATAAACTAGTAAAAATAGATCCTCTTTCTTTTACTAGAAAACAATGTAAAGTAGTTGCTTTCGTTAATATAGAGGATATTTTTATTAGATCAACCAATGTTAAAGTACGAACAAGCATTTCATCGGTTATTATAAATAAAAAAAATGTTGATCCCCCTAAAAGAGTTAAAAAAGAGTCACAACCTTTTTCTTTTATGGGAGGATTAGGGTCTGATGATGAAAACGATAGTGAAAATGAAAGCGATAGTGAAAAAGAAGAAAATTAAAAATGACATACAAGAAATGTAAAAACTTTTCTTTTTCCAATTAGATAAATATTTAATCTTTTTACTAGATTAAATATTTTATTTTGTTTTTGGTCTTGCCCCCTGTGCTTCATACATTTCTCTTTCTTCTTCTGTTAATCCTTGTAATCTATAATGTCCATATGATAATGTTCTATAACTTCCATCCCTCAGTATCAAACCTTTTTTATCATCTTCAAAACTTAAAGCTATTTTCTTCATTTTTATAGTTGTTATTTCATGAAGTTTACTTTTTATTCCTCCCATAGTTACACAAAAATCATTTTCTGTATCCAAACAATCTTTATAAGTTTTAAATTTTAGTTCATTTTTAATCACAGACTTTTTAACTCCTTTACATTTTTTAGTTTCTGCTTTCTCATTTGTTTTATAAATTTGTTTACCATCTTTATCTTTAGCTTCTATAGGCATAATATAAATAAATTTACCATCTTTATCGGTTACTGCTTTACCTTCTTTATCCTTTTTTAAGACTAATTTTTTCATAGCATAAGTTTTTGCTCCAGGACTAACAAATCCTGTTAAAAGATTTCCTTCCATTTCATCCTTAAATTTACCTAACACATTACAATTTTTATCACGATACAATGAATGATTTTTTGGATAATTACTAAAGTCAAACAAATCATTGGCATCCTCTTTTAAATCTTCATACAAATCTTCTGTTTCTATTTTTAAAACATAACTATCTGTATCAGTATAGCACATAAATACTTTATCTTCACCAAATTTATTTTTAAAATAGTTATAATAATCTTCTAACATAGTTGTTTTGCTAATATCAAGTATACTTACTCCTAAATAAATTGGTTTTTCATATTTAATCCATGTTTTTTTCATATGAACAGCAACCAAATTTTCATCAAATATAGTATGATTATGAAAGTTATGTTTTGCTGTTAACTTTTTAAAACGTTCACTATTTTCACCATTAACTAATTCTATGTTTACTCTATTTCTTATATTTTCCATGGTTTTACCAAAAACAGAATTCATTGCTAACTTCCATAAATTATCTAAAAATTTATTTTTATCCTTTTTTGCTTGTGTTCTTAAATTTACGCACTTATCAACATATTTTTTAATAGCGGTACTCTCTCGATATTTAATTCCTTGATGTATTTTTTTAATTTTTAATCCTAATCTCTGATAAGTCTTTAAATCTTCATAATGAAGTAAATATTTTTCTTTATCATATAAGTTTGGTATTAACTTTTCTACTTTACTAACTTTTAATTTTTCTACCGCTAAAGGCATTTCATTATGCAAATCATGTAACTCTTTTGGATACTCCAAATCAACCTCCAGGGTACACGGATATTTTTCCCAGTTATTTAATTCTTCTTCAGTCATCCATTTAAAACCGCCTACTGGTAAAGGCTTACTCATAGCCCAAGGATAAAGACTGTTTTTATCAATGTAAAACCCATATATACTAGGTTTTGTTGAATCATACTCATCACCCATATACTTATTGTTTGCTTCAAAATGTCTAATACTTGTTGTGCAAACACCACCCCTTTTTGATGCTTCAAAAAAGTTAAGCATATTAATATCAGTAAGTTTTTCTAATTTTATTTCGCTTACCTTAAGCATAGCATCCCATCCATATCCAGGTAAAGTATAATACCAAGCAGGGTCTAAATCAAATTCTTTAAGCATAGAAAATCTAAAGTTTTCCATAACATCGGCTAAAAGTACAACATCTGTTTCATTGTATAGTTGTAAATAATCAGACATAGTTTTACAACCAAAAACATCCCAAACTTTTAACGCATGTGTCAAATCTTTTTCTTCAATTCCTTCTCCATTTAAGTTTGAATAAAATTCTTCTATAGGTGGTAGTTGTGTTTCTTTTAACTTATCAAAACTATCCATCCATTCATAAGGAAAGATACCCTTTCTACTTAACAATTTTAATTTTTCTTCTGTATAACCACCACGATGATTTTCTAAATAATACTTTAAATTTTTAAAATTTTTATCTTTTAAATTTTCTACAATTTTTTCTAAACTACTAGCTAAAAACTTAAAACTATCAAGAAATCTTAATTTAATATTTTCATCTCCTACCTTTAGATTTTTTGTAAAACTAATATATTTTTCTTCTGTGTTAGGTAAACAATCAATTCTACCACTAGTTTTACCAAGATACTTAATAAAAATATGAGCATCATAACCAGATAAATTATGAAAGATAACAGGTATAAAATCAGGAACTTTTGCTTTAAGATTACATTCATTATGTGCGGCACCTCTATAATTACCAGTAAAATGACAATGATCTCTTACTTTATAATTTTCATGAGTAAATTTACCACCACATATCCAACATTTTACTTCATTTTTATGTTTTCTAACTTTATCTTCAGTTAAAATTTCCATTTCTACTGTATTTTCATAAAATTCTTTTAAAAGTTGTTTAGTATCCTTTGTTAAAGTATCTATAAAATGTTTTTCTGTATCCTCTCCTACATATCCTCTTAATTTTGGTTTCATAATTTTATCATCGAAAGGACAAATTAAATAGTTATAACTTACAGGTATATGCTTTTGTATTTCAATAGTATTACTTTTTTGTTGTGATTCTATTTTTTGTAATATACATTCAAAATCAGCAATAACTATAAATGGTACCATAATTTTTCTACAATAGTTTTCAAACTTTATTAAAATTTTTTCTGGATTTTCAGGATCAAACTTAGGCAATATTATATCAACTCCATCATGATCTTCACAACGCTCCATATGTTTTTCTAAAAGTTTTTCACTACCAAAATGATTCATACAAAGCATACAATACTTTACATTATGATTAGAAGCAGATTGTGTTCTCAGTAAAGCATTAATATTTTTTATTAAAACATAATGTGATTTTTTCTTTTTTTCTTCAATATATAACAAATTTATATGATTTTCTTTTAAACTTTTTATAACTCTAATACGTTTGATTTTTTCCTTACCTTTTACTATCCCAAAAACATTAACGCTAATTGTTGGATTTTGTCTTTCAAACTTATCTATATCCTGTAAAGAAACGGGATATTTTATTCCTTTCATATTTAAGATATTTTCCTTAGATTTTAAATCACAAATTCTTTCATTATTTTTTTCTTTAAGATTAAAATGTCTTAAAACACACCATTTAAAACATTCATCATTCTCACTTTTCATATTAATACAAGCCTTTTTATTTTTTATCCAATCAGGTAAATCAATCCATCCACTTGCTCTTAATGGTTCATAAATAACACTATGTAACTTTAAATGAACCACACTATTAAATTTCCAACCACTACCATTTGTAATAAAATTATAAAAATTTTCTAAAATTCTTTCCATCATTTTTTCATATACTTCTCCTACATTAGTTCCTTCTAAAAAAATCTCATAAATACCAGAAGAAAAATTTGCTTTTACTATTTGTCTATTATTACCCTCTCCTCTTTCCATAAAACATTGAAGATTTAATTTTACTTTATGACTATGCATGCTTCTTAAAAGATCTTCAATTGTCGGTTTTGTTAGCATTAAAAACTCTTGTAATGTCTCAACAGGTATACTGTCTATTTTATGTTCAGTTGCATAATCTTTTAAGGCAGACCTATTTTCATATAAAATTATTTGTTTCTCTCTTTCTTCATCATATAAACTTTTTAATTTATTTTTTAAAGCATTAAGTTCAGGTGATATATTTGGTTGTTCTACTCTTACATTTTCTAAACTCCTTATCAAATCATTAACTGAAGTAGTTTGTTGTCTGATTGGTGGTGGTGGTATATAGGGTGTTGGTTGTAATATTGGCGCATCAATAGTAACTAGGTCTCTATCTAACATTGAGGGTCCCGTATTATTCAAAAGAGTTATTAATTCATTACGCCTAAGCCTTGAGTATCCTCTTAATCCCCTTTCCCTTGCTAGATTTTTCAATCCAGGTACAGTAAGTTCATCTAACTGACGATCCATTTTTTTTTTTAAATATTAAATTCTTTTCTTAAGTCAAATTTTATTATTTTTTTTTCATAAATAATAAAATTAAAGAATATCAATTTTATATTTATTATTCCATACTCTACCATTCCAGTTTTCAATCGTTTGTGGACATTTATCAATAAACTTACCAGCCTTATAAATTGATGGAAACTCTTTTACCTCTTCTGTTTCAACATCCTTTAAGGTAACTCTCCTTGGATTTTTAGCTATATCCTTTAATCTTTCATAATTTGGAATTTTTTTTTAAAATTTTTTTTTCTTCCTCTTCAGGATATAAACCATGCTCTTTTAACACATCAATGTACTTTTTCTTGTTCCAATAGGAATACCACTTAATATTGTTATCTGTTAATATTTTCTTAAAATCAGCAACCTTTTTCATATTTTATTTAAGTAAAGATTTACTTAATATACTACACTCATCTTATTCCCATCGCTCTGGAAGTTGATTAGTCTGTCACTAAGTAAAACCGCATATGCTACAGTATTTGCATCAACGGGGTCGCTGAATGTTGCTTTAACATGGATATCAGTAACAGAATACTTAAGCCTTTCACTTTGTTTTGATAAATCAAACACAAACAAAGGATAAAGGGTTTTGTAATCTGAAGGAGTAATATTGGGGTTTGATACCAATTCATCCATGCTAAAAAATTTTTTTCTAAATGAAGCAGCTTCACTATATATTCTACTAAATTGATTAGCAGTAAAATTTATATCATGGTCATATAGTGGATATTTTTTTGAACCTAACATTACATAAATATTTTTTATACTTATGCCGTCAAATATAGCAGGGTTTTGATTTTGGTTATTACTTTTATCTGTTTGAAAGCCTACAATTAAGAAACGCGGCACCTCAGGCGATGATTTAGATGATAACCTCCAAGTAAAACCTGTTGCTTGTGGAACTGCAATACTATCACATTGTATCATTCTATACCCAACTTGGAATTTTTCTTTCTTCTCGATAAATCTAAAAAGTTCCAGCTTATTACCATCTTCCGGTGTTACATGTGGTATAAACCAAGATACCTTCAGTAAATTAACTCTACCAGCATCTGTACCACCAGCTCTATAAATTGCGTCATTATCATTATTTCTTGTTAAGGTTAAAGTTTGTTTCATACCATATAAAATTTTGTTGTAATCTTCACAAAAGCCAAATATATGTTTCAAAGGTATCCTAAAACTAAATGTTCCAACTGGATTTGAGCTAAAAATAAATTGTCTTCTGATTGCAAAACCACTATTATTAGCACTATTTGCTTCTTCACCGGTATCTTTAAACCATAGTTGGTTTAATCCCTGTGATTTAGAAAAGTCATCTGGGTATTTTAATAGTCCTAGCATTGTTGAAGTCTGACCAGGATAATTAATTGTTTCTATCTCTTGTCCACTAAGTTGATATCTTATATTTTTAAACAGATACATCAAACCATTATTTGTTATGGTAACCTCATTAGCCGCACCATAAACTGTACCATCATTTTTTACTAATTCACCAATAATGTATAAATAAGACTCAGAAGGATGATAAAAAATATCTTGAGTTTCGATATCAATCCTAATATTTCCTCCAGGATTGTTTAAATTAGTTCCTGTAATAGGCAGATATTCATAATACTCATATTCATCAATACTATCATCTTTTAAAATCGGTGCTTTAATATTTAAAATATCCATTTTATTATATGCAATTATAATTTTTAAGTCAAATTATAATTGTTTAATTAATTTGCCCATAGTTGAGGGAATGACTTGTTTTCATCATCTATAAACACGCCCTTAAGTTTAATATTCTTAATTTTTTCTACAGAAAAGTTTTTTTTCATTTTTGGATAAATTCTATTTCCGTAAAGAATGGTTACCTTAGGCATATTATTTTTTTCTAAATATTGATTTACATCTCCTTCAAATTCCTTAATGATATCAACTTTTTCAGGTGACAATTTTAAAACAGCTTTATCATAGCCATATTTTGTATCACTGCTATCTAATACTTCACAATCTTCATCAAGTTTAAAATTTGCATAAAGAATACTAACCCTTTTAGTATTATATTTTTCATAATGCGTTAAATTAAATTTTAGATTCGTCATTCTTTTTTATTTAATGTAATATTTTACTTAACTTAACTTTAATTTATAATATTTTAACACCACCACCCTTTCTATTTAACTTCTTAACTAAATCTTGTATAGCAATGGCACTACCATCTATTAAGGCATTAATATTTTGCGCGGCAGGTTGAGTTGTTGTAGTAGGCTTTTGAGTATATTTTTTTAAAATCTTTTTAGATTTTGGTGTCAGAGCCTTTTGAACTAACTTTTTACCTGCATCAACTGCTGCCGTCTTTCCAATCTCTAATGCTTTCTTTGCTCCTTCCTTAGCCACACTCTTACCAACATCAACTGCTGAAGATGCAATTTGTTTAGCTGCACTGCTTGTAAATAGTTTTGTAAGAAAATTAGCTAAAGTATCAAATATCCCTGCTCCTCCATAAGCATAATTTTTTTTAAATCCTCTCTTTTGTGATATAATCATTTTTATAATATAGACATTAATTTTTTATAACTCTTTGAATTTAAAATATGCTGTCTTTTTAATTCATCACAAATACTTACAAGCTCATTTCTTACACCTGTATTACCAGCTCCTTTACTTGCCATTAAGATGTCTAATCTTTCTAATAGAGCGTTAGGGTCAGATGGGATTACCGTAATTCCACTTCCTATTTTAATCATATCCCAAATTTTACTAAGTATATTTTTCCACTTTGGCATCCCTCTAGCAGATTTATGTCTAGTTTCTAATGGGTTGTTATCGCGATAAAGAGCATTGGATTGTATCATTATGTCCCTATAAAAACTTAAATCGGTGTCATCATATTTTGTTCTGTCTGGGTCTTTAGCAATAATTAATTCCCACAAACCAGATGTATCAGTTTCATAATCTTGTTCACCAACTAACACAAAGGCATCACCCAAAATATTAACTTCTTTATCACCAATATATAATGTTCCATCTTTTTCATAAAACCCAAACGTTGTATCAACTTTATCTTTATCATCATATCTTTTTAACTGATTTTTTGCAATTTCTCCAAGAAAATTTGGTCTTTTTATACCTTTTTCATCACTTTCTGTTAATATATCACCTATTTCATCAGCATCTAATTTTTCAAAATCATATGCTAATACGGAAGGAAACCCTTTTAAATTAATAATATTTTCCAATTTTTTTATTCCTTTTTTAATAGGACCTAGTTCTCCTACAATCTCCTCTGCTGTTTGTTTTTGTCTTTCTGTAACAGGTTTAAAAAACTTAGAAAGCTGTTGTTGATACCTTAATCTTCCTGTTCTCTCTGCAAGATTACTATCTTTTATTCTTTTCTTTAAATCAATAAATTCTTTTACTGTTTGTTCCCTTTTTAAAGGGTCTATTATCTTCAAAAATGACATTTTTTTAAAAAGTAAAAAATTTTTTTAATTTGTATTATCTATCTCACATGCACAAGAACATTTAAACTTAGGCGGTTTTAGTTTTATTCTTAATGATGTCCACTGTTTCTTTCTACTAGTCTCCGGAATTCTTCTCGTGCTTCTATTCGTCCCTTCTCTATTAAACTCTCCGATTCCTCTAGCTTGCTTTTTTTCTTTGTCTTACTTCTAATTTCTTCCTTCATTTGTTTGTATTTTTCCAATTCTTCCATAATTAATGTAAATTCTGAATGATCTATTTTGTTGTCTGTTATCGCTTTTGATATATGCGTAAGTAATGTATTTAACTTCGAATCTGCTAGCATTTTAATCTGAAGATGTTTTTCAGATTTTGTTCTGCTTCTTCTAACTACAAACTTACCCACTAAAGCAGCTAAACCAACAACTAAAGCACAACCTTCTAGAACTATAGTCCCAGGTATCGCTACTACGGTTGATAGTAAAGCGATTCCTCCTGCTCCTGCGCCTAGTGCTATAACGGTTAGTCCAGCTTCTACATTATCCACAGTCTTACTAATCTTCATATATTTTTTACTTAGTTGCTCTCTTTCCCTAACTTCACTTTCTAAAAAAGTCTGAATTTCTGATATCTTTTGTAACCTGAATGATTGACCGTTATCTCTTGCTGTTATTACTGGTGCATTTGGTATGTTTCGTGCTTCTGGTAGCTCTGGATAAATCTTTTCTTTTAGTTCCATTTTATTAACGGCAACTTATTTTTAAATAGAATAGTAAAGACGACACAAAAATTCACCTTCATTAATTTTTTTTATTTTACTAGAGTTGTTTGTAATTGTTGCAACAATGTCATCCACCTCTTCTAATGTAACTTCATTTGTAATAGATAATCGATTAAGTTTAAGATTATAAGATAGTGAGGTTAAAACAAAACCTTTACTCATATTGAAGCCCATACCTAAGGCTATCCCCATCTTTTGTCCTCCTTCTATTACTAACGGTTGTTGAGTAAAAATATCCCATGTAACAGGATTAACTTTTTTAGCTGGATACTTAACTTCTACGGGTTTCCAAAAAATAGTTTTTGGTTGAACTATTTTATGTTTTCCATTTCCAAATTTATGAACGTTCATATTTTTTAATTTACAATATTGCTCCTAATATAGGAATATTAGCGAATGGGCTATTAGGTCCTAAAAGAAGACCTTTTCCATCATAAATTTTACCACCTCGTTTTAAATATAATCCATCACCTACGGAACCTAATCCTTTACCTTTTGCAGGACCAAGAAATAAACCTTCACCATCAGTTTCTACTTGACAGACGCAACCACCTTTCTTAAGATAAAGTCCGTTGCCCATTGCTTTTTGAACGCCTGAAGATGCTAAACCAGATAGTGCTCCAACTCCTAATGCTGGCAAAACAGTCCTTGCTAATGCTGGTAATGCTGCTGATGCTAGTCCCGCTAACATTCCAAGAAATCCACCTTCTACTTTCATATTATGTTTAAGTTGTTTTGTCGACATTCTAAACGTTGCTCCTTTACCAGCTTTATATGCTTTTGTAAGTTTATTTACTTGAGATTTGGTTAAAGCTATTACATCTTTACCGTGAATATCCTCATGCTTTAAACGAATACTAGCTGGGGCTTTGTTTTTAAAAGAATGTAAAATTTTTTCCTTTTGCCCGTCTGATATATTTATTTTTGCATTAATATAGTTTGTCATTTTTATATTTATCTCGCCTCTCTTATATGAAATCTAATTGTTAAATTTTCCCCTCTTAGATTGAGTAATGTTCCATTTTGATCAGTAATTGATACATTAAGATTATGTATTTCATTTAATGTTAGTGGAAGGTAAACTAGATTGACTGGATTTTCTATAATTTTATATCCTGGTGGTACATTTGGAAAAAAACTATAAATTGTATTTCTTTGTGAACCGTTAACATAACTGCCTGAAATTAAATCTATATTAACTAGTAAACTATTAATACTAAGAATATTTACTACATTTTCTGATTCATGAAATCCTTGTTCATATTTAGCACGAGAGAATCCTAATACTTTGGCAATAGAATTTTGCTGATTAAAATCAATCTGATATCCATTTTCTACAACAAGAATAGACTTTAGAGTATTAGTATTTGCCGAGATGTTAATATAATATTCTTCATTAACAGCATCATAATGACCCTTTTTTCTCATTTCTTGTTGAATTACATCGTTAATATCAACTAGATCATAACTTCCTTCAGGTATTCTTATTTTTACCCATGATGTACCATTGTCTGGTGTATAAACAAAAATGTTATTGCTTGCATCAATATTAGGAAATGAATAATAAGTTTCAAGGTTAACCAATGCTATTTCATATTCTTTATCTTTTTCTAATAGAAGTGGAGGAGTAAATCTTGTTTTAAACTCTGTTTTATTATCGCTTACGATAATTTGAAATGATGTTTTATGATCAGTGTTTTTTACTATCTTTTCAAGTAATTCTACTTCCATTTTATTAATTTGTAAAATATATTTTAAAATGAAAATATATTTTTTTAATAATAATCTTTATAATCTCTTGGTATATAAACGTTATCAAATCCACATCTATATTTCCCATTATTAGGGTTCTTAGTTAAATCTAACACTACGAATCCATGAGGTTGTTCCCAGCACTTTTTACAAAAATTGATAAACTCTGTTTTAGTCATATCATCTCCTACATGATCACTATAAATATGATTAAGATTTTTTAAGTCTTGTCTAAACAAGCATATTAAGTTTGCATTTTCTCTAATAGTTTGACGAGGTAGTCTAAAATAGTTTTGTGCCAGATAAAAACAATCGGCATTACTATGTCTACCCCGCACATAATAGTTTTCACACTTGTTTTGTCTTTCTAAAAGTAAGTCATCAAATATCATTAAGTTTTTATTTGAAGCATTTAAATCTCTTGGGTCGGGAACATCGCTAGCATATTCATAAAAATCACAATTGATATCAGATTTTTCCTTAATTGTTTTTGCCCATTCTTCAACTAATGCTGTAGGTGAAATATCACGGTTTTGAACTTCATCTTTAATTGAAAACAGTCTTAATATGTATTCTTTTGGTATTTTTTCTTCAAATGCTTTTTTAAGTATTCGATATTCTGGTTGAAACAAACTTTTACCAAAAACGTATAAGTTACTATAATCTAGCCAATCAGGTCTTAACAAAAGGTTAAGTAAAAGCGTAGTTTTACCACATCCTGATTTGCCTACTACTAAACCTCTGATGCTCCTAGGTAAAAGAGGATGGTTAAATCTTTTTGCTAAAGTTTCATTCCAAGATAAATTAACAATATCCATTTTATATTAAAAATTATATTTTAATATAAAAAATGTATTGCGTTAAATGTAAAAAGAAAACTGATACAACAGATTTAAATTGTGTAGAAAGTAAAAATGGTAAAAAAATGGTGCGAGGAAAATGTGCTATTTGTGGTACCGTGAAAACACAATTTGTTAAACAAAAAGAAGGTGGTTCATTGTTAAACAAAGCAATCAATAACTTGTCCGTCGAAATGCACTTGCCCGGACATAACTTCACGGGCCCGGGCACTAAGTTAAAAAAAAGATTAAATCCTGACTTAACACCTAAAGATTGGTCAAAGCCTGTTAATCGTGTTGACAAAGCAGCTTATCATCATGATATTTGTTATCTTAAGCATAATGATACTAAAACACGTAATGATGTGTGTGATGCTAATATGCTTAAAGAGTTAAAAGGTATCTATAATCCAACTATTAAGGAAAGAATGGAAAGAGGACTAGTTTCTTCATTGATAGGAACCAAGAAAAGATTTGGTATGGGTGTGAGTAAAAAAAAAATTTGCTAGCAGAAGAATTACATAAACCTGTAAAAAGAAAATTTAAGAAAAGGAGAGTTAGAGTAAATGGTATCGATAGGATATGGGCTGCAGATTTAGTAGATATGCAAGCATTTTCTAAACTTAATCGTGGAGTAAAATTTCTTCTTGCTGTCATTGATATCTTTTCAAAATACGGATGGTTAATACCATTAAAGGATAAAACAGGAAAATCTGTTTCTGTTGCACTGAAGAGTATTTTTAAGGAAAGAAAGCCTGAGAAAATGTGGGTAGATAAAGGTAAAGAGTTTTATAACAAAGATGTTAAGGATTTGGTTGAATTGTATTCTACTGAAAATGAAGAAAAATCAAGCGTTGTAGAGAGATGGATTAGAACAATGAAAGAAAAAATGTGGAAGTATTTCTCTGCTCACTCTACAAATGTATATATTGATGTATTACAAAATCTTGTTAAGGAATACAACAACACGAGGCATTCTTCTATTAAGATGACACCAATTGAAGCAAGTAAGAAGAAGAATGAAATTAAAGTTTGGAAAACATTGTATCCTGATTATGATCAAGTAAGAGAGGATATCAAACCAAAGTTTTCTGTTGGAGACAAAGTAAGGATAAGTAAAAAGAAAAAGACTTTTGAAAAAGGTTATACTACGAGATGGACTGAAGAGATTTTTACAGTTACGGAAGTAAAACATACGACGCCTATAACGTATAAGATTGAAGATTTAAATGGTGAAGAAATAAAAGGTAGTTTTTATGAACCTGAACCACAAAAAACGAGTCAAGAGGTGTATAGGATAGAAAAGATTATTAAAAAAGGTAAAAAGAAATCTCTCGTAAAATGGAAAGGTTATTCTGACGAGTTTAATTCATGGGTTGATAATAATGCTATTGTGAATATTTAAGTATATAAAAAATGGAAAATATTTTAATTGATAATATAACTTTACCAAATAAACCTTTAAGCAATTTTGAGCTTGATGATGCAGCAAAAAAATTAAAAATAAAAAATTTTAGAGGAATATTTTTAAGAGATACCTTACCTAAAAAAGTAAGAAAAAAAGAAAGTGGTATATTAAATCTTGATGATGCAGGAGGACCTGGTACTCATTGGGTTGCATGGTTTAAAGATGGAAAGAAAAAAATTTATTTTGATAGTTATGGTATTCAACCATCTCTCGAAATTATAGATTATTTAAAAAGTCCAATACACTACAATACAGATCAATTACAACAAGCAGGTGAAGTAATTTGCGGTCATTTATGTTTGTACATTTTAAAAGAATTATGCTTAGGTAATAAATTTCAAGATATTTTAAATAAACTTTTTTAGCAATATTAAAAATGCCTGTTGATAAATTTGGGAGATTGGATGAAGCAAAAACAAGTAGTGATGGTGTATCACTTGCTTACATCTCAAATAATTTTTTACGTAAAGATGGAACTACCCCCGCTGCTGGTTCTATAAATATGAATGGAAACACACTAACTAGAGTTAGTAATCCAGTTAATCCGCAGGACGTAGCTACAAAGGCTTATGTTGATACAAACGCTGGGTTGTTAGATGAAAATGGAGGATATCATTTGAAGGGATATTTAAATATGGGTTTTAATAAAATAAAAAATATAGCAGACCCTGAGGAACCGAGTGAAGCAGTTAGTAAAAATTATGTGGATGAAGCTGAAAATGCTTTTGTTTTGGGAAAAGATGGTACAGCAAGAGGAGACATTACCATGGATGGATTTAGAATAAACAATGTTGGTTCGCCAATAGAAACTCGTCAGGTGGCGAATAAACATTATGTGGACACCGCTGTTGAAGCAATAACTGCGGGAAATAATGCTTTAACAAAAAACCAATATGGAACTTTCTTAGCAACTGGTAAAATAGATATGAACACTCATCAGCTTACTGGAATATCAAATCCTATAGACCGTGATTCAGCAGTTAATAAAAATTATGCTGACAATGGAGGAGCTATTGTAAAAAATCCTGATGGAAGTTTTACAGCAATATCTGATGTAGATTTTCAAGGTTTTACTATAAAAAACGCTGGAAATCCTGTAGATGAAAGAGACTTAACGACAAAGTCTTATGTAGATTCAAAAGTATCACTTCCTTCTCTCATAGGACCTAAGCCTATTATAAGTGTGCATGCAGAGGAACAAGGTTCTTTAAGTGATGGTAATTATGAGTTCTCCTTTGGTAATGGAAACACAGGAAGGGCTCATGCAATAGGAGGGTATTGTATGTCTGCTTCTGGCAGAATTTTAAGAGGGAGTTTAATGGTTGTTAAAGGTAATAGGTTTTTGCGTGAAGAGGCAAAAGTTAATTTAGTGGTAAATGGGGTTGAACAGGTTGATTACTCCTTAATAAAAAGTGAAAAAGAAAAATGTAGTTGCGCAGTTTTTCCTCAACCTTTAGAAGTAGATCAATGTGATGTTATAAACTTTATAACAAGGTCAAATAATCCAGATGCAAAAAATGCATATGTATCAATACTGATAGAATTGGACTTGTAAAATAGTTAAATATTTAACCCAGTAAAAGGGTTAGATATTTATTTTGTTTAATAATCTATTTTAAATTCTTCTTTTTCTTTTATAATACCTTCTTTCAATAAGGCTTTCAACTGTTGTTCTGATTCTTGTTGTTCTAATACTGTAATTTTCTTTTTCTTTTTTGACAAAAGATTTTGTACTTTTTTCCTAAATTCTTCTCCTTTCTTTTTTAAAAGAAAACTTATACTGTCTAGGGTTTGTTCTTCTAAATAAAGATAAGCATCGTTAAACTTATTTTTTATTCCAAATAATGAAGGCATATTATAGTTTTCATCTTCATCATCGCTGCTACTAATATTTTGATCTTCATATCCATCATTGTTTAAGTCATTAAACTTATCTTCCATTTCACATGCTGAAAGTTGATTATTGTCTTCATCTTTTTTATTGATGCTACTAATAAAAACAGGATCTTCATAACTACCCATTATTCTATTGTTTTCTTTTTTATTGATGCTACTAATAAAAACAGGATCTTCATAACTACCCATTATTCTATTGTTTTCTTTTTTATTGATGCTACTAATAAAAACAGGATCTTCATAACTACCCATTATTCTATTGTTTTCTTTTTTATTGATGCTACTAATAAAAACAGGATCTTCATAACTACCCATTATTCTATTGTTTTCTTTATTATAATTTTCTTCATCATATGGTGAAGTCAAATAGTTTTCAATTCCAATTAATTCAAACATTGTTTCACTTTATTTTGTTGTAAGCTTTATTATCTTACGTATTATGTTGCTGGAACTTTTTAAGTAAAATTCAATTTTTTATTTCTATCAAAGAAAAAAATATTTTTTTTTTTTTTTTTTTAATTAAAATCTTAAGTTACTCACTATCTCATAAACCGGTTTGCCATTGCGTGATGCGTTGGTTGATGCTCTATGTTAGCCTGATGCAATGATTATCTGATGCAATGACGTACTGGTTGATGTGATGACGTGAGATGATGAAAATTAAAAAATTAAATTTTTTTTTTTTTCGAAAATTTTTCATTTACTACATAAGGGATTGATATGATATAAAAATTGAATTTAAGGTAAAATGATTAAGATAGAGGTTTGTTTGATTTAATTATGAATGCTTAACCTTTTGGTTTGCGATTGACGTAAACGAGTTCGTTGGTTTTGATTTCATGAGCATGTGATTTTGCTGCGTGTTACATGAAATTTGGGAGATGCTTATTGTGTTGCGTAAGGCAAGTTGAGTTGCGTAAGGCGAGTCGTGTTGAGAGGGAAATGAGCCAGATCGAGCGTTTATATATCTACTTTCATGTTCTATGTAGAAGTCTGCAGCTATGTTTTGTCTTAAAATCGAGTCTACTTAGCCGGACATTGCAGTAAGAGATTGATCAGTATCTTTGTTGTCTGATTACGAGTAACCCTTTTTCGCCTTTCTGTATTCTCTGATTCAGAAATGATAATGTTCTAATCAAAGATAAAAAATAGTGCAAGAATATCCCTGTGCTGTATTAGTGTGGTGTCTTGTTGCCCTGGCTCGACATGTTTTTTCGGTGCGCTTGACAAAATCTACTTATAAGGTTTAGGTCCTACCACAGGAATAGCTACCTTAGTCAGGATAGACTGGGGCAAGGTGGATTCGAGCTAAACTAGTTTTATGCAAACTTGCTTAAAATCCTTGTCTACCCAGACCAGGATTTTAAGCTGGTTTGCATAAATTAAAACCAGTCTCGTATGCAACCTTTGTTATGCAACCGGTCCAAACGTTAAACAAGAAGGCAGACTGAAGGGTAGCTATAATCCCCCGCCGCAGCTGCACCTAAACAGCACTTCATTGCACTGAGCCTTTCATCGTTGTATCATGACTGAAATACTGTTGACGGACATAAAACACCAAACAATCCATCCATATCTTTGGTTGCATTAATGAATTCAAAGAAAACCGGTATTTCAATGTAATTTCTTGATAATATATCTATTAACACGAAATCCGCAAACACAAAAGCACCAAACACAAGAATACGCAAACACAAAAGCTGTAAACACGAACGCCGAGCTTTAAACATCAGATCCATGGCTGGGACTTTAGTCATCAAATCATTGTGACCTTAAATGGCCACGGATATGAGTTCTGCACATTTTCTTTTACCACTGTCAATATGTTAGGAATCATGTGTACTTCACGTATCCTCTACATGATCTATATGTATCTGAAGTATGGTGTCAAAAGCTTTTATACCTTGAAAGTTATGCTCTGGACAAAAACCCAATATGTAAAACAATGAAGGGCAATAACTCCAAAAATAACGAAGACAGTGTTATGAAAAATAACGAAGACAGTGTTATGGATCTTGTGCACTGCACTTGGCCTCAATGTGATTTATCTGCATATGAAGTTTTAAAACCCAATATGTAAAACAATGAAAGGCAATAACTCCAAAAAAAACGAAGACGGAGTTATGGATCTTGTGCACTGCACTTGTCCTCAATGTGATTTATCTGCATATGAAGTTTGAAGTTGCTTTAATACTTTGGAAGTAATGCTCCGGACAAAAATCGAATTTGCACAGTAAAAAAGGGAAATTACCGCAAAAATACTGAACATAGAATTATGGATCTTGTGCACTGCACTTGTCTTCAATGTGATTTATCGGCATATGAAGTTTGAAGTCAATAGCTTACATACATTTGAAGTTATTCTCCGGACAATAACCCAATTAGTAAAATAAAAAAGGGCAATAACTCCAAAAATACTGACTAAAGAGTTATGGACATTGTGCACTGCACTTCTTCTCAGTGCGATTTATCTGCATATGAAATTTGAACTTCATAGCTTTTATACTTTGGAAGTTATGCTCTGGACAAAAATCCAATGTGTAAAATAACAAAGGGCAATAACTCCAATATTAATGAAGACAGAGTTACGGATATTGTGCACTGCACTTGTCCTCAATGTGATTTATCTGCATATAAAGTTTGAAGTTGACAGATTTCATTCTTTGGAACTTATGCTCAGGACAAAAATCCAAATTGTAAAATGACAAAGGGCAATAACTGCAAGAATACTGACCACAGAGTTATGAATTTTGTGCAGTGCACTTGTCCTTAATGTGATTTATCTGTATATGAAGTTTGGAGTTGATGGCTTTCATACTTTGGAAGTTATGCGCCGGACACAAATCCAATTTGTAAAACAACAAAAGGAAATAACTCCAAAAATAATGAAGGCGTAGTTATGGATCTTGCGCACTGCACACCGTCTCACTGAGATGAACACATGACCAAAGTTTGATGAAAATCTTTCGAAGGGTTCAGAAGATATGAAGCGGACAAGAAATTGTTACAGACGAAGGCCATTCCTATAATCTTTCCCCCTTTCCCCCCCCCCCCCCCCCCGCACTTTGCGGCGGTGGATTAGAAATAGTGCGATAGTATCCATGTGCTGTATTAGTCTATTAGTCTAATACGCACTGCATTCCTAAAGCCAACTTAGATGTTATCTATCCTACTATTGTGCTATTTTAGCTGCCCATATATATGTACCTAAGTTAGGACATGAACAAGATTAGATCGTGATCGACATTGTCTTGATTACTGTCGCTGTACTACTTCGTCCACTAAATCGCAGCCTATCCCTTTAATCACCACAAATCCCCTCAATCACACATTTTATTAAAAATCTCATTTCTTGAAAGAAGGACTATAACAAAATATAGTTCTGATCGTAAATTACAATAAACTGAGAGACTTTTAAATACACGCTGATGGATGGAACCATTTGCGCTCGGCGACTTCAAGAACCAAATTGTTCGCATGCCATCAAAATGACATGCTTCCGATCACCCTTTCTCCGGGAAAAAAATGGATTTCTACTGTACCATTCGTAATCGGGCCTCGAATCGGCGTCATATTTGTGGGAAAATGAACAAAGGGTTGCATGACATTCTCTGATTTTTTATATTTGACCCTGGAACAGAAAAAGTCCCAGTTCAACCGTAACCTTCACCCTTGTATCGCCCGATTTATACTTCACTGAAGTTCAACCGGATGTCCCCTCAACATTTTTCCATTCACAACACATTGTTGCGATTCAGGAGATAAGCTGCCGTGATCGTACCACTGTTTTTTTGCGTAAATTATACATAAATTTCAGTATAACTCTCCATAAATGTCAACCACTTAACCCTTTACAACACAGTATCGAGTTTTAACAACCACGAGAAAGAGGCCTTTTGAAAACATATCGGGAAGGGGATAAAATTCTGGCAACCAACATTTTCTCTTTTTCCTACAATGTTTTCACACCACATCCAATTTGTCGTCTACTAAATGCTTTCAATTTGGACAAGTGTAACATTTTGTTGTATGGTAAAGGGTTAAAGACAATGTGTCACCTGCAAGTCATGTTCATAGGTGAAAGGTCAATGCCAAATGTTTTCAAAATTAAAAATTTGGGGGTTTACGCTCATGTCCGGCCTGTCACTTTTTAATTTCTCAGTAAATATGAACATAACTATGCAGAAATGCCCATCACATAAGCACACATAGATGATATATCATGTGCAAGAATTATATCGGTATGTCAATGGTCAACGTCATGGCAATATCAACGTTCATGTTCACAGCTCAATAGAAAGGGTCATATTAACTTTGGGGATATCGGTCACTTTTCAGTGACACGACTTGTTTCGTCGTGTAGAGCAGACAACTTCTTTTTGTCTTTTAGTTGACCACTTTTAACCCTTTACCCCACAATCCCGACTTTTAAACGTCCCTGGTGAAGAAAGATTTTGAAAACAGTGTGGGGAAAGGAGAAAATGCTGGTAACCTTTATTTTCTCCTTTTCCAACAATGTTTTCTACCGTTATAAACACAAAATTCAATTTTTGAATCACACTATCTTTTTCGTCTGCAAATGTTTTCAGAGTTGTCAAAACACGTGACTGTTTGGGAAAAGAGTTTAATTTGCCGAAAGAGCAAGTATGTCATTGCCATGGCTGCCATTAACGATTGTGGCTTTAAATTGATTGAGCATCTGCCTTATTCGCCTGATCTCGACCAATCAGACGTTCATCTATTTCCAAACTTGAAAAAGGCCATTTCCGGTACCCACTTTCGGTTAGATGATGACGTCATTCATGCAGTAGATGAATTACTGAACGGTCAAGAAAAGGACTTCTTTACAAATTGACATGCAGCCCTAAATTTCGCTGGCAAAGGTTTATAAATACAGATTATGTTGAAAAAAAAAAAAAATAATAATAATGCAATGTGTTCACCGACATTTAAACCTGTACTTGTGAGGTTCACAACTTATCAATCAGCCCTCGTAAATGCTAGTACGTTGTTCAAAATGTCACATAAGAATCATGGCTATGATAAAAACTTTGAGAAGGCAGGACTTCACCAGACTAAACAAGGGTAGGAAAGTTTTACCGGATGATACATAGAATTCTTCCTCCATTACAGCAAGAGCTCTCGTTGGGCCCCCTGTACCGCCCCGAAACTTTGGCGCACCAAGGAAAATCGTGGTACCGTTCTGTGGAATTTTGTCTAAGTTAGCGACATATTCCATTAACGGCACTTCATGAGACTGTAGATAGACATGAACTTTTAGTTCATGTTCTTGTCCCAAATCTACCGACGGCGTGTCTGATCCCACCACAAGAACGCTTCTTTTAGTCAACAGAAACTTGGCGGCTTCCATAGTATAGCCTGGGAAGTGGAAGGTCGTGGAATCATTTAGTGTCTGGGTGCCAAATACTTGCTCGGGCCGTGGGTACTTCAGACCCCAGCCGGTGTTTAAAACCACTATTGCGTTATCGTGTATACGCCCAAACTCGGCTTCGTATTCTTCGATGTCGGCTACAGTCAGTCCATAGTCGGGGTTCTGCTCTGCCTTTTGTTTAATGTCGAATACAACACCTGGTCCCATCAGTTTGTGTACGGGTATTTGTTCGAGCGTCGATCTACCTTCAGCTGTATGGATTGGAGCATCGATATGGGTTCCCATATGCTCATAGTACTCCATATAATTTATGGCTACCCTGGAAAAGAGTAACGTAGTCAGGATTGTCACGGACAAAACCTCTTTACACAGAATGTTTTCGGTTACATCTATCTGAGTCATGCTCTGGCAAAAGAGAGTTTAACGCATCTACATTATGCATTCTACCAATCAATTCACCACATAATTATGAATCCATAAAATCTATCTTTTTAACAACCGACTGAATCATGAGGTAGAATAGTCCTTGGATAAGCAGAAAATTTACAAAAAAACAAAAACAAAAGAAAAAAAAAAAAAAAAAAATCGACCCATGTCAGCCTGCGGAGACTGCGCAGGCTGACTTGAGTCGTTAATATTTTGCAGATGCATTAAACCCCCTTGTTACAGATCATTGATCATATATTTCTAGTCTTTACTTTAAACAGGTTAATGGTAATGAAGTGAGTGGACTATAATCACACTGCGTAAAACTTGCACATATGTAGAATCTGGCACGAATTGGTGTTTGAAATAAAATTTAATTGAACGAGTCCACAATAAAATGATATTAAGCGAGCTTTTGGTAATAAATGTTTACCTCAAAAGCCAAGAATGTAAGATTCTTTTTATTATATACTGTATAACGATAATTACAGTCCATGATGTGTTAAACATAGGCATACATGTACAATGTGTAATAAAATTTACATGAAGCCTATTCGCTTCTTTGACAGGCACATTACGAACGAAAAAAGTTCCAATGAAACTTGATTTTGTTTTGAATCTAAAAGTGATTAAATTCGCAACTTTATCATTATTACCAACTTTGACTGTTAATTTCACACATGAATCTAGTCAGCAAAGTTTCAGAAATGTGGTGTATAATTACTGAATGTTGACCAAACACGGCACTATTTCTTAATCTCAAACGTGTGTAAGACAAGAACATTCGTTATGGGCTGTATTACATTGAAAGCAAGGGGAGTGTTGTGATAAAAAAGGCTCCTCAATCTTTTCCAGACGACAAAATTTTAGACCTATCCAAAATTGTTTCAAGCGTTTGCAGACAACAAATTGATGGAGACTGAAATAATTAGATTTATCTTTGAAGGGGTAGGAAACACCGAGGGAAAAGTAGAAAATGTCACTCATTAGCATTTTCTCCTTTTCCAACATTTTCTTTTTTTTTTTTTTCAAAGATGTCTCGTCCGGGTCATTAGAAGAGAATATTTAGTAACGGGTTAAAACAAGCTCTTAATATTGCGCTGATTGGTTGATTGAAACCTTGCATCAGATATGTAATATCCAAATCTGGATGTCTGTCAGGAAAAAGTAATTTTTTCGAAATTCATTTTAAGAGGAATCAAAGGACTGATAGTCCTGAGAGTCGCCTGGATGGTAATGGGTTAGAAGTTTTCACCCTTTTTTGTTCAAATCTATTAAACGCATTCGAGATACAAAATAACTCAACTATAAGGCAGTATTATATGCAAGCATATTTCTAAGTTGTCATCCTAAAATTACAAACATATTAAAATTTACATTAAAACAAATATATGTGGTGAGAATTAAAATTTAGGCACAAGGAACAGGTTTAAAAAGTTCAAAGTCTCTTACCCCAGGCGACTTCATTTAAAAAATGGTTTTCAAAAGGTACAATCAATACAAAACAAGTCATTTCGTTGAAATGATATCCACCTCCGAAAAAAAACTTTTTTTTTTTATAGAAACATAATTATAAGAGGTATTTTGTTTTGCATGTAAATGACCTTTTTTTGTTATTGGTGAAAATATACATTAAGCGCCCTTTTTTCATGATAGGGAATTTCATTAAATAAAAACAAATACTGATTGTCTGTGGCTTTTGATAAACAATATAAATATGAATTTTTATAAAATTTTGTCCAGTAGTTAAAGAGATTGGTCCAGAATGGAAATATACATCAAACCCCCTTTTGCTATGACACCGCTTTAAAAACAAAAACAAAATACAACCGAAAGACATCAAGCGCCCTTTTTCCATGACAAGGCATTACATTTAAAAAAAAAAAAAAAAAAAAAGTGTATCGGCGGACTATCATGAGGACCACATGTATGAAGTTTCATTAACTTTCGTCAATGATTTTAGAACATATCTGTCTGAATGGACGGAAGATCGGATGGACGAACGGACAGACGGACAGACAACATGAAAACTATATTCCCCCCCCGCCCCAAAATTCAACGGGGCGTAATAACTGTCTAAGTTAAATCAATATTTACAGTTCCTCCCTAGCTTGATAATGCCTGTAAAGAATGTGGACAAAAATTTATGGTTCTAGTTTGATAAAAATTTTTTCTAGCGCAGAATCTGGGTGACTTAACTTACATGTATATCTTCATTCTTACACATTTTGCTAAAACAAGCATTCTAAATAATTTCAGTAGAATAGGGAATACATTTACTCCCCAGATTTAGAGCAAGTTGTTTTTATATGACACAAATTTTCTAAAATTGGACAACATGGTTATACATATATCGTTTAATTTCAATAATTGTCCTTTCCAAATACAGGATGCTAGATATGAAATTTGGGTATAATTGCTTATACAGTTTCAGAGGCTGTTATTTTGAAATGTTACTAGTTCTGAAGCTTCTGTGAAGTTTATAGAAACAGAGCTGAACCACTTGAACAATTCTACAAGAGGACCATTTAGGCAACATTAGTATGGAACTCAACTGAACTTTGTCTTCTGGTATTGGATCTAGTGACAAACTTTTAGACCAAAAATACTCTTTTGCAACTCACCCATATCTAATCTAAGCCTGACAAGTTCCGTGAGTACTGGACTGAAAATAAATGGATTCTACAGTACTAGATCTATTACGGTTCTGTCTGATTTGACCTAGTGACAACCTTTTTCTTTTAACCCCTGGTGACCTACTTTCAGTTTTGTCAAAAATTATTATTAAGACAAACAGCCTGGCAATTTCGTGATCATTGGACTGAAATGTCTCTGGAGCACACACAAATATTTGACTCAGTAATCTACTTGTCCTTTGGAAATAATTTGTATTTGTTGCTATCTGGGTTCAATTTTTGTCCACATTGGACTCTAAGAATGTGGCTGCTACAGCTCAAGAAAAACAATATAACCCAATGGCATGCTCGTCAGCCTTTTAACTTTGTCTGTTTTATAACGTCCCAGGAATTAGTACTGCTTCCACACCAATTGAAAATTTTAGAGATCTACATGTATACTGCTTTGGCTTAAACTAAATGTTTGCGGTTCGCTTTAAATTACCCTTTACAACAACCCTTTACAAGATTACAAACACGCCAATAAAGAACTTGTTCGAGTGGGTTAACGTTAATCTGTTCTATTATATTTGAAATATAGTGGAGTAAAAAGTCAAGTTCTCAGATTGCTGGTTGTTAGAACTGCGTAGTTTCAAGTCGAATTCCCGTGTGAATTCAGATTTTGGCAGTTACGAAAGCACCTTGCATTCTGACACCCGCACTATTAAATTGTTGTTTCATAAATACTAGATCTAGGTTAATCGCACATTAAAAAAAAAAAAAAAAAAAAGCAGACTTTTACAAATTCACCTCTTTAAAAACGAAAAACTATTAATCAAAAAAAGTATACTTTAAACACTCTCTCTGCATGGATCGGTAAAGCGTTAGGTCGGTGTACGCTGAAAATAAGGGCCGCTTTGAACAGCGACTGATTCATAAATATGTAAATTTATAAAGAATTCCGTGGTGCAAATGACGTTACACGTCACGTGATTATAAGATCTATATTTGTCGCACAGTTACATTCCAGAGAGCACCTGCTAAGCGATGACTTGGTACAGCCTAGAACCGTGTGCATTACATACGCTATGTACGATCTCTGTGCACCTAGAATATTGGTGTGCAAAGTATTTAAAGTCTAGAATAAAAAGCTCTGAAGAAGCAACGTGTAAGAATGTTTAAGAAGGCAATGCAACCATTCCAAGTCGTTATAAATTTGTTTTAAAAAAATAGCTAACTGTTGGGAAAAATCTCCATTGAAATCTTCGATGTCAACTCGGTATCGCCTTTCTCTTTCCGACCATAAGTTGAGTGTTGAATTGTAATGAGACGTTTAACAATTAAGGACAGATTGTGATGTTTAGAATGTACTTCTAATGGGTAATTATCGAACCATTTTCACTGAGAACTGTCCACAAATAAAAGCGTGTCGTAAGAAAGACGCTTGTCGTCGGAGAGTATTTTTCAGCGTGTCCGCAAACTTGTTTAGGTCACGACGGCTATTTTTTGATAAATACATAATGCGCTATATTTAGAGATGACGTCTGTGTAAGCGATAGGATATCCACTCTCTTGCACTCCGGTTCATTCACATTCACCTCTGTAGTGGGCTCAGAAAGTAGTCCGTCCTCTCGCGAGATTTTCCGTCACATGACCATAACCCCAAATGGCGACACAAACGCCGGTGAAAGAAAGATGTATCGATTGTTTTGTTTGCTGTTCAAACAGCATACGGCCAATCAAACTTAGTGGGAGCTTCACGCTGTTTAGGTCTTAACTCTAAATTCTTGTCGTAGGACTGTATAATTTTGTTTAACTTGTCTTCATTCGTGGGCGCAGCCATTCGGTTTACAATTGGCGTAGGAATCTGACCAGTGAAGAAACTCGAAAAAATAGTTCCACTGTATACAGGTAAATTCATCAATTTAAATGCACCTATAATGCATCTGGAATCATATTTGCTTTGTCTACTTTATCATGTTACACATGAAACAGTTAAACAGTAACAAAACATGTTTTCCTCGGTTTGACAAGATTCTTGTCATTTAGCCCATCGCAGAGATGTATGTGAGATAACGAACGACAACTCTGCTCGGAGATTGTAGGATATCGTGTACCCATGTGGACGAAAAGATTGTTTCAAAGGTTTAAACCGCTAAAAAGCTAAGTCTTTGTAGACATATTCATTATCACAAAGGCACAATTGTAATTTATGTACGACAGAAACTGGGTTGTTTACCGAATAATTAGAAAACTATGTTTTATCTCGTAAACCGAACTCGGCCAGGAAGCAGTACAAGGCCGGAGGTATGCCTACGTCACCCCAAAGATCAGGATGATAACAATGAGATCCTGGTTGCTACGCAACCAGGCGACTCAAAAATGATATACTGGCTTGTGTGTCGGTTCGTTTGAACAATGCAATGTAGACTAACTAGCTTTGCTTTTTGACGATTGACTAAATCGAACTTTCTTAGATGCTGCCTGAGGAGACCTGCGTGGCTCACTAGCAAAGGGTGAAACTCGTATCCTTGAGGCCCCGGGCTGGAAGAATAGGTACTTTCATGGGAGTGTCCTTGGGCAAGACACTTCAGCGCCCAAGCCTAGTATTGGTGAAACCCAGGACATACATGAGTAAGCGAACCGTGTGCTATGACTGAAATAATGTTGAAAGCGGCGTAAATCACAATCAGTTGATCAATTCACCGCCTTAAGAAAAACGCCAAAATCTAAGGAATACTCAGACCCTCTCACATGTACATGTATATGCTTGATTAAGTGTTAAACTGACCGTGCTCTAACTCCATACCGTACCACAAGATTTTAGCCAAATCCAATCAGTTGTATTCAAAAAATAAAGCGTAGCTCGAAATTGAAATGATTCTCTAAAAAAGTAGAACCCATAATGTTTTAATAGTTTCATTTTTCAGGGTCGTCAAAACTCATGACGATTCTGTAATGGTTGAATATAATTTACTTCCATGCGTCGTTTCCTTGTGATATTAACCGTAATACCCGTATTGTGTTTGTTTTTTTTTTTTCCCTTCAACAACTGAATAAATACTTTCCGAACTTTGTTCAGTGAGTGGTTTACAATCAAGTGTTGCATACTTAAAATATATATATATATATATATATATATATATATATATATTTTTTTTTTAATTTATTTTTTTTTTTAAATAAAACCAAATTGAAGCAGGAAAGGGATATACACTGGCCTATAAGAATACTAGTATATGTTTTTCCCCTAAAATAACTTTGAAATAACAACACTTGGGTTTTTCCCATGGGCTCGAACGTTTCATTTCACTTACTGGTATATAGCCGGTTTAGAGTTACCCTTGAGCTCTGTACTGTCTACCTCAAGCAAATTCTCTATTTCCCAATTTCTTTTTAAAAACATGTCTCTGCAGAGGTACAAAAGAGTGGCAATTGTTTTGTAACAAAATGCAGATTATGTCATATCCAGGTGCCGATTTCTTTCATTCTGACTTTAGTCCTTGTTCTGCATTGCAAGGTTAGACATAAGATTGGTGGAGATAGAACGTCTCAATCAAACAGATGGATAGTCTAGGGGTTTCGAATGATAACGAGGCATACAAACCAAAAGTGTTTCCAGCGAGTCCAGAGTATTTTTGTATTTTTCATCATATCTTCCTCTTTCAAATATCCGCCAAGCGGCCATTTTGGAGCGTTGCTGTCAAGCGTATGAGTGAGATCAACGAACTTCCGGCCCTCTGCACCCCGTGACAGGAAGCACATGACCAACAGTATGCAATATTTTATATACATTTTCAGCCTCTAAAAAGAAATCAAAAGAAAATCTGTAGTTATCCTATCAACAACAATTATCCTCTTGCACGTCCAAGGTTGATGTACCGCTGGAATTGTTAAGTTTTTTTTGTAAGCGGTATTTTACAGCTAAATGTAAACAGTCAAAGAATGTCGAATAAGCTATGCATAGTTCTGTAAATAGCAGAAACAAAGATATAATCGCAAATTACAGTTAACTGTATTAGCAAATTTTACGGTTATGCCTTCTTACATTTAAAATCTAAATAAAATATTGTAAAACACAACATAAGTCACAATTTCAACCTGTTTTCGAGAATTAGATCTACAAAAAGAGATAATATTTTTGACTGGCTCGAAAGGAGCATCGAAGTCTGGTTATCTGTATTGTTTTACGTTAAACACACAAAATTATACAATGAATCGAGCAAGTACATTTCATGACAAAAATAAATACGTTTTAAAGCAGCTAGTTACGTATGTTCGTATTTATGTCACGAAAACTACCTTAGTTTTGAGTAGAAAATCTTGACTTTTTACGACTTATTGTGTTTTGCAGCATACTGCCTTCGAAAATATGCGGCAATTGCCCTCTTTTCTACTATGACCATACTTCCTTCAATGCATTAGAAAAAATAACATTAATGCATGTTAACGATTCTTATCTCAGATGTTTTTTTTTTCAAATTATTCCTTGAATGTTTTTCAAGTGAGGTAACTATTTATGCAACCAGTTTCCCACCTGCTGCTGATGGTTGTCGGTGACAAATTGCTTTTGCTATCACTATAGATTAAGCTCGGGCTGCAGAGAACGTGCTGTGTTCTCTTTGATGTTCAATGACCCTGTTGTATGTTTTACAAAGCTGATGTTTATATGTTTTTGTATTTTCAGCGATTATTGGTATTTAACTGGCCCATGCTCTCTGAAAAGGAGGCTTCATGCATCTGAAAAAAGGGGCTTCATGCATCTGCAAAAAGCATCGACCCATATCAGCCTGCGCAGACTGACATGGGCCGATTCCCTTTTGCTATCTTTAAATTTTCTCAAAGGACCAGTCTACCTCACGATTCAGTCGGTTGTTAAAACAAAATTGATTTAAGGGGGGGGGGGGGGTCCATAATTATGTGATTACTTGTTTGGTATAATGCATCACGGACATGCATTAAGCCCCTTTCTGCCAGAGCATGGCTCATGTCAAAAATCATGTCATATCATCACCTTTAACATTCATCAGATCATCACATTTAACATTCATCGGATCATCACATTTAACACTGGGTTTAACATGAATGGATGTGAATACAAAACTACATATTTTTGAAAAAAATTTGATAATGATTCAAAATACCGATGTGTTTACATCTATTCGCTGAATTATATCAGCAATATAAACCAATTTACCTGTATAAACTGTACTTGTATTCAGTTTTCAATAAATATCGCAAATTTACGCTTTTATATCCTTCAACATATTTGGATCTCCATTTCTTTGGTTTAAAATGAAGATTAAGCTCACTTTTCGATCTCGTCTGACGAACACATATGAGCCGAGCTGTGGGCAAAGGAGGTTCTATGCATCCCCGCGATTCATTATACCAAACATTATATTCATATTATTCATTTTACCATCACTTCAGCCATAAAATCAATTTTTTCAATTTTTGTCTAACAACCGACTGAATCATGAGAAAGAATGGTCCTTTGACAAGCAGAAAAATAACCAGTTGCAAAACGTTTCGACCCAGATCAGCTTTCGCGAACTGCTCAGGCTGACACGGGTCGATACTTTTTGTAGATTCATTAAACTCAGTTATCACAGAGCACGGCTCATATACAATGTACCACTTTCAGTATGTATCTATGTTTCCGTATTTAGAATTTTGTTTTCTGAAAAGCGTCGGGACTTCAAACGTAAGTTAATGATAAGATCAAATTCGAAAAAACTGGGCGGTAACACGCATTAACAAGAGGACCATGATGGTCCTAAATCGCTCACCTGAAATGCAACTGAGCTCAACACCATAATGCTACATGCCAAATATGAAAGCTCTAGCCCTTACGGTTTGGGACAAGAAGATTTTTAAAAATTTCCTTCTTTATCTCTATGTGAAATCCGAGAACCCACAACATAGACCCAATTTTTAACACCAGGGCCATAATTTGAAGTAGTTTGGTAGAGGGTCACTAGATGATGCTACATGCCATATATGAAAGCTCTAGCCCTTACGGTTTGAGACAAGAAGATTTTTAAAGATTTCCTTCTTTATCTCTATGTGAAATCCGAGAACCCACAACATAGGGCCAATTTCCACACTAGGGCCATAATTTGAAGTATTTTGGTAGAGGGCCACTAGATGATACTACATGCCATATATGAGAGCTCTAGCCCTTATGGTTTGGGACAAGACGATTTTTAAAGATTTCCTTCTTTATCTCTATGTGAAATCCGAGAACCCACAACATAGGGCCATTTTCAAAACTAGGGCCATAATTTGAAGTATTTTGGTAGAGGGTCACTAGATGATGCTACATGCCATATATGAAAGCTCTAGCCCTTACGGTTTGAGACAAGAAGATTTTTAAAGATTTCCTTCTTTATCTCTATGTGAAATCCGACAACCCACAACATAGGGCCAATTTCCACACTAGGGCCATAATTTGAAGTATTTTGGTAGAGGGCCACTAGATGATACTACATGCCATATATGAGAGCTCTAGCCCTTATGGTTTGGGACAAGACGATTTTTAAAGATTTCCTTCTTTATCTCTATGTGAAATCCGAGAACCCACAACATAGGGCCATTTTCAAAACTAGGGCCATAATTTGAAGTATTTTGGTAGAGGGCCACTAGACGATGCTACATGCCATATATGAGAGCTCTAGCCCTTATGGTTTGGGACAAGAAGATTTTTACAGATTTCCTTCTTTATCTCTATGTGAAATCCGAGAACCTACAACATAGGGCCATTTTCAACACTAGGGCCATAATTTGAAGTATTTTGGTAGAGGGCCACTAGATGATGCTACAGGCCAAATATGAAAGCTCTAGCCCTTACGGTTTGGGACAAGAAGATTTTTACAGATTTCCTTCTTTATCTCTATGTGAAATCCAAGAACCCACAACATAGGGCCAATTTCCACACTAGGGCCATTATTTGAAGTTTTTTGGTAGAGGGCCACTAGATGATACTACATGCCATATATGAGAGCTCTAGCCCTTATGGTTTGGGACAAGAAGATTTTTACAGATTTCCTTCTTTATCTCTATGTGAAATCCAAGAACCCACAACATAGGGCCATTTTCAACACTAGGGCCATAATTTGAAGTATTTTGGTAGAGGGCCACTAGATGATGCTACATGCCACATATGAAAGCTCTAGCCCTTATGGTTTGGGACAAGAAGATTTTTACAGATTTCCTTCTTTATCTCTATGTGAAATCCGAGAACCCACAACATAGGGCCAATTTTTAACACCAGGGCCATAATTTGAAGTATTTTGGTAGAGAGTCACTAGATGATGCAACATGCCATATATGAAAGCTCTAGCCCTTACGGTTTGGGACAAGAAGATTTTTAAAGATTTCCTTCTTTATCTCTATGTGAAATCCGAGAACCCACAACATAGGGCCAATTTCCACACTAGGGCCATTATTCGAGGTATATTAGTAGAGGGCCACTAGATGATACTACATGCCATATATGAGAGCTCTAGCCCTTATGGTTTGGGACAAGAAGATTTTTACAGATTTCCTTCTTTATCTCTATGTGAAATCCGAGAACCCACAACATAGACCCAATTTTTAACAGTAGGGCCATAATTTGAAGTATTTTGGTAGAGGGCCACTAAATGATGCTACATGCCAAATATGAAAGCTCTAGCCCTTATGGTTTGGGACAAGAAGATTTTTACAGATTTCCTACTTTATCTCTATGTGAAATCCGAGAACCCACAACATAGGGCCAGTTTCCACACTAGGGCCATTATTTGAGGTACATTTGTAGAGGGCCACTAGATGATACTACATGCCATATATGAGAGCTCTAGCCCTTATGGTTTGGGACAAGAAGATTTTTACAGATTTCCTTCTTTATCTCTATGTGAAATCCGAGAACCCACAACATAGGGCCATTTTCAACACTAGGGCCATAATTTGAAGTATTTTGGTAGAGGGCCACTAGACGATGCTACATGCCATATATGAGAGCTCTAGCCCTTACGGTTTGGGACAAGAAGATTTTTACAGATTTCCTTCTTTATCTCTATGTGAAATCCGAGAAGCCACAACATAGGGCCATTTTCCACACTAGGGCCATTATTTGAAGTATTTTGGTAGAGGGCCACTAGATACTACATGCCATATATGAGAGCTCTAGCCCTTATGGTTTGGGACAAGAAGATTTTTACAGATTTCCTTCTTTATCTCTATGTGAAATCCGAGAACCCACAACATAGGGCCACTTTCAACACTAGGGCCATAATTTGAAGTATTTTGGTAGAGGGCCACGAAGATTTTTAAATTTTTTGATTTTGACTTATGGAGTGCAATTATGTACAAATGGTTCTTGTGAGTAGCACCTTCATGTCCATGGATATGTGGTGACGGTTCTCAATGTGGGGTAAGTTGTCCACGTTTGTGAGATTACAGCCATAAATGCTGTACATTTATCACATTTCAGACAATTTACACCTCTTGCTTTTTAACTGTCACAAGCTGTTTAACCCATTACCAGACGACAAAATTTTTGACTGGTCCAAATTGAAAGAAGTTGCAGACGACAATTCAAAGATTAAGAAAATTGAAAAATAAGAGTCATATAAGGTAGAAAACAATATGGCAAAAGGGAAATTGCATGCAACAAGCATTTTCTTCTTTTTCTGCAATGCTTTCTTCTATATATCGTAAAAAGTCGGAATTGTGTGGAAAAGGGTTAACCCTTTACTGTACAACCCCTGGTTTTCATGCCCTCGTGATTTTATACTTGGGAAAGCTTCATCGAAAAAGAAGAAATTGCTTGTAACAAGCAATTTCTTCCTTTTCCACAATGTTTTCAATTCTGTAGGACTATTATTTTAAAATTTCACCCGCTTTTTATTGTTGTCTGCAATCTCTTTCAGTTTGAACTGGTCTAAAATGTTGTTGCACAGGAAAGGGTTAAAACACATCATCCCGATAGGAAGAACACTTGCCAAGTTGCATCAAAATCCCTTTGTGAATGGCAGATTTGTGGACTGCACACAAAGTATAACCAGTAAAAGCTTTGAAGTCTAAATACCACCTTGACCTTTGAGCTAGGGGTCTGGGTCTGGATATGTCCTGATATCTAAATATCCGCTTTTCTTCTTAACCCTTTACTGTACAATCCCTGTTTTTTACGTCCGTGATTTTATACTTGGGAAAACATCAATGGAAAAAAAGAAATTGCTTGTGACAAGCAATTTCTTCTTTTCCCACAATGTTTTCTACCTTTTAAGTTGGTTTTTGTCCCAATTAGATATACCTTTTCTTGTTGCCTGCAACCTCTTTCAATTTGGACAAGTCTAAGATTTTGCTGTACAGGAAAGGGTTAAACAGCTGAGCTAAACGTTCTCTTTAGTCTACTGTTAATTTAGACTTATTTCATAGATCAAACAACAATTTTTTTTTTTTAGTGTTTTTGGTCCAGGAATGTTCTGTTGAATGAAAGTTTATACATATAGCTTACATGAAAATTTACTATTCCGATTTGTTATTGAGGTATTATTCTCACATATTACAATCTACCAAAATTAACATTTGCATTGGATTTTATGCCACTTTTAACAATTTTTTAGTCATATCGCATAGAAGTTCACTTACTCATGTGCTTCCTGGGTATCTGGAATTTCTTGCCCAAGGACATACCCATGTGACGAGAGGCCCGGGCGGAATTCAAACTCACGATCCTTGACATCTCTCAAGTCCGCCCCTCTAACCACTTACAGAATGAGATATTTTTTTATTGATGGCAAGACGTTTATAAACCCTTTCCTGTACAATCCCTGGTTTTTATGTCCCTGTGATATAACACTTGAGAAAACATTGTGGGAAAAGAAGACATTGCTTTCATAAGCAATTTCTTTTTTTCCCCACAATGTTTTCTACCTGTAAGATGGTTGTTTTCCAATTTAGCCACTCTTTTTGTTGTCGTCTGTAACACCTTTCAATTTGGACAAGTCTAAAATTTTGATGTACAGGAAAGGGTTAATAGACGCCCACTGGCACACATTGCCTTGGCAATATGACTATAAAAAAGAATATCTCAGATACTTAGTTATAACTGCAAATAACTGTCGAAAGTCAGAAATGAATGGGGATTATTTCTTTCAATGTAGATTTTGATAGTAAATATCTGAGCCCGTGTTATGACAATAGGTAGACTTTTTTCTTTGAGAAGTTAAGCTAAAAATGAAGAACAAGTCGCTATTCAGGGAGCCACTTTAGTATTCAACAATTTTCTAAGGCTTTAGGGCATTAAATGTAAACTAGAATGGTTGTCCAGGGACAACGTGTCGAGACCGCAAATGTTTGACCTTGAACTATGGCACTGACCTTGGGCTTATCTGAAATAACTTTTCGCATGACACTAATACTCTTCAGGGGGAACAATTGTGCCTAGTCATTTTGAAATCTATTCATGAATATAAAAGATATGCTCTGGACAATTGTTTGAATGGGGTTTTATGCCGTTTTGAACAATCTTTCAGTTATATCACGGCGAAGTTCACTTACTCATGTGCTTCCTGGGTATCACCAGTACTAGACTGGGGGTCTGACATGTCTTGCCCAAGGACATACACACGTGACCAGCGGTGCGAGAGGGACTTGAACCCGCAACCCTCGACACCTCTCGGATTACCGGATTACAAGTCCGTCGCCCTAACCACTGACTTGTAATCCAATAATCCGAGAGGTGTCAAGGGTTGCAGGTTCGAGTTCCCCTCGCGCTCTGTACAAGGTGAAATATGTCATTTGACCTTGAACTGTGACCTTTACCTTGGGTCTATTGGAACAAACTTTTAGCATGAACTTGGTACTCATCAAGGAGAACAATTGTGCCAAGTTATTTTAAAATACATCCATAAATATAGAAGATATGCGCCAGTCAAGGTGAAATTTGTCATTTGACCTTGAACTGTGACCTTGACCTTGGCCTATCTCAATGAACTTTTCGAATGACTCTAGTACTTATCAAGGATAACTGTTGTGCTAAGTTATTTTGGCATTTATCTGTTAGTGTAGAAGATATGCTCCGGACAAGGCCAGATTACACATCTGACCTTGAACTGTGACCTTGACCTTGGGACTATTGGAATAAACTTTTTACATGGCACTAGTACTTATCAAGGATAACAGTTGTGCCAAGTTATTTTGAAAACCATCCATAAGTGTAGAAGAAATGCTCCGGACAAGGTCAGATTACACATTTGACCTTGAATTGTGACCTTGACCTTGGGTGTATCCATATAAACTTTTCACATGACACTAGTAATCATCAAGGAGAACAATTGTGCCAAATTATTTTGAAATACATCCATTAATATAGAAGATAAGCTCCTGACAAGGTGAAATTTGTCATTTGACCTTGAACTGTGGCCTTGACCTTGGGCCTATCGGAATGAACATTTCGCATGACACTAATACTCAGGGAGAACAATTGTGCCAACCATAAATGTAGAAGATATGCTCTGGACAAATTCGGATGGACGCGCACACTAACGCACGCACGCAGGCATGCACATACATGGAACTATCATTGTGACAACTACGTCCTGCTCGCTGCAAACGGGCTCGACAAAAACAGTATCAACAGCATAGTTCTATTCCAAAGATAAATACAGGATTCTTTTTTGTTAAAATATTTTTAAAATGTTTTTTTTATTTCTTAAAGATTCCAGGATCATCAACAAACAAAAGTTCAATTACTTATGAACAAAACAATCAAACAAACCTTAACAGTTTTTTAACAATAACTGCATTAAATGAGCCCATTTTCAGTTTGTGATAATCTCTTGCCAGTCAAGGGTCACCAGCAAAATGAAGATAACCCAAAACATTTTTAAGAAAAAAAGTTAAACAAGAAGTTTCTGAAGGCAATGGATTATTCATCTAGATTCTGTAGATAGCAAGAGCTGTCCCCAGACAGTGTGCTTGTCTATTCTTGGTGCTTGTAAGTAAATGGGCAACTACGATACCTCCCCTCTTCTTGAAATAGTCAAGCTAAGAATATCAACAAACAGCCATTTTTTTCATCCCATACAGTGAACAATCTTAGACTTTATAAAGACCATCTCAGGAGTCTTTTTTTTTTTTTTTTTTGACTTCAAAAAGTGCGCAAGTTTTAAAATATTCACTAATGACCTAGTTAAACCCTAACATATACAAGATATTTTTGTGAAACACTAATGCTCCCGCCGGCCATTTTTTTCCGAAAATGACCTTGACCTTGGTACCTACAGAAAGGTCTTTCCACAAGGAATACACACGTGAACAACAAAAAAGAACCTGAAAAAGTATTTTAACAATAACTACTTTAAGGACGTTTTCAGTATTTTACTAGAGTTATCTACCCTCAAAATTACCAAAAATGTGCAAAATCACTGCTCAATCTACTAGCAGGCAAATTTAAAAGAAATTATATGGAGGGGTTTATTTTAATGCCCATATGAAAAGGATGAGAAGAAACCCTGAAAACTCCCGCACAAGTCCTTAACTCTTTACCAAACGACAATATCTTAGACTGGTCCAAATTGAAAGCATTTGCAGATGACATAATAAATGTGAATGAAAAATTGAAATTTGGTTTGGCAAGGGTAGAAAACATTGTGGGAAAAGGAGAAAATGCTGGTTACAAGCATTTTCTCCTTTTCCCACAATGTTTTCAAAAGCCCTCTGTCTCAGGGTCGTTAAAAGTCGGAATTGTGTGGTAAAGAGTTAAATGAACACATTTTCTGTTTGTGGTAATCCTTACTAGTACAGTGAAAAGATACTTCAAAAACAAAAAATGAAAACCAATATTTTTTTCACAGTTTGTCAATCATCCTAAATACTTTCTTCTTTAAGGTATCTTTCTTTCGCTTCCAAATCAACCCTGAATATCTTTTACTTTTTTGAATTGCCTTAACACAGTGAGAAGGCTTTGGCCGTGTCTTAGTATCAAAAAAGCTTTTGAAAAGTTTGTTTATTTCCTCTTCTTCTTCTTTGCTCCAGTACATTTTCTTCACAGGCTGAGATGGCCGTTTCCTAAATTTCTGATTTGATTGTTCGTCAGAATGAGGGAAGAATGCCTCTGCTTCATCAAGAGCTTCCATAACAAGGTTAGGCGAGGTCAGGCCAGTATCACTCTCCACGAGGTCCGTTTCTGTTATTCCACTAGTAGATAAATGATCAGGTACAACCTTTTCATCAAACACCACATCTGCAAAAGAGATATATATTGGCAATGTCATTATCCTATAAAGTGAAATCTAAGTTCATGTTCAACACACACAAGTCAAAGTTGACATTCTGCACAGAAGGCTTGGGCCAAGTTCCACACACACGTTATTTGTCATGTTTAACAAACAAATCATAGGTTTTGTTAAACACACAAGGCATGGGTCATGTTCAACACACAAGTCATCAGCCATGTTCAACACACAAGTCATGGGTCATGATCAACAGTCATTGGTCATGTTCAACACACAAGTCATGGATCATGATCAACACACAAGGCATTGGCCATGTTCAACTGACAAGTCATTGGCCATGATCAACACACAAGTCATGGGTCAAGTTCAACATACAAGTCATTGGTCATGTTCAACACACAAGTCATGGGTCATGATCAACAGTCATTGGTCATGTTTAACACACAAGTCATGGGTCAAGTTCAACTCACAATGCATAGGTTCTGTTCAACACACAAGTTGTGGGTCATGATTAACACACAAGTCATTAGCCATGTTCAACACACAAGTCATGGGTCAAGTTCAACCCACATTTCGTGGGTTCTGTTCAACACACAAGTCATAGGTTATGTTCAACAAACAAGTTGGGGGTCATGATTAAGGCACAAGTCATGGGTCATTATAAACACACAAGTCATGGGTCATGTTCAACACACAAGTCATTGGGCATGTTCAACACACAAGTCATGGGTCATGTCATGCTACAGAACATTGTTAACAGAACACGGCATGTCAGCGCAAGGTCACTGGCTGTTAAATTTTACTTAACTGATAAAGTTAGTAATGAACAAGAATGTATACGAATTATACACTTTTGTCTGTAATTAATCTTTGCCGTAGATTCCAAATATCATATATTGTGATACAATGTCCAAAATAACAAAATTGATTAATCTTTGATTTATTTATCTCTCAGATCTGAAAATAGCAGAATTACCATAATAGTCAAAGTGAAGAGCAGTGTGTTCATCTTAGATTTTACAACAGTTGTTTTTGTTCTTTATCTATATTAAAAAAAGAAATTTGGTTAAGTTAATTAAATGGTTTTCCGCCAAAATTTATACATTAGGTTCAACCTAGAAACAATTTGTACAGTCCAAGGTTCCATTTGATATCTAGATCTAAATCTGTGCCAACTTTCAAGGGTGATACTTGTTTCTACTGAAGTACAATGCAGTTTTTACAAAGACTAAATACCAACCTTCCAACTGAATATCGTTGAGGCATTTGTTCTTAAATTCCCCTACGCGATCCTGATCCTGTAGCAGAAGCAGCTTGGAGATTTGAGTCCTCTCTAACAGATCACTTGTTGCTCTGAAACAAGTAAATTGTTTTGAATATATCGCAGGTTTTATTTTCTGCAGCAACCTGATGTTCTTTTTTCTCGGAAAGCATATATTCTGATGGTTTAAGCAATTTGACATTGTAACCAAGTTTAAAGTTGATATTAACTGACAATTCTCACTCGGTCTTTGAATAAATTTCCTTGTTTGCAAAGAAAGTTATTTTTCTAATGACCGGACAATAAATTTGTTTGTTTGTATGGGGTTTAACGCCACTTTCAACATTATTTCAGTTATATCGTGGCGGCTGGAGCACCTGACAATGGGTTCCTGGTATTTCTCACACCAGTACAACCACAACATCCTATCCGAGCCTCCAGCTGCTCATCCCACTGAGGCGATTATTCACCCATTGGTGAGAGACAAATGATTATGTCAAATGTCGGAAAGAATGTTTGCCGCGCCGTGGGATCGAACCCGTGAGTCCATGATTCGCAGTCATACGTGCTACCAACTGCGCTACGGCCGCGGCCGACAGGATAATAAAGACGAGTTTCCTAATAAACAGAGTTTAAGCCATTCAGTTCAATACGTAAATCATTAAACTTCTTGCATGCAAAAAATGGAACAAAAAAAAAAAAAAAAACAAGATGTGTTTGTGAAACACTAATGCCCCCCCCCCCCCGAAACTGCAATTTTTTCAGAAATATGACCTTGACAGATGACCTTGACCTTGACTGATGACCTTGACATCGGCTGATGCCTATCGTTGAAAGGAGACTACATACCAAATATCAGCATTGTCACTTAAATAGTTTAGAAGTTACAGGGAAATGTTAAATTTTTTGGTTAACCTTTCGACAGACACACAGACGGACAGACGGACAATGATTAAACAATATGCCCCTGATCTAATCGATGCGGGGGCATAAAAATATAAAAAATAGAGGCATAACTTTGCAAAACAACAAACCAGTTTTATAGAACCTGTGCCTATACAGTTAAATAATTATAGAGAACTATTCAGTGTATGTAGTTTCATTTCAATTCATTCTCTTTATATAGCAACATGCATGATGATATGCCTCAGGTCGATATGCCTTATAATATTATGTTAGTGGAAGTTTGAGTACCTATAGGACAGGTGTAAAAAGGGCGTGTATTATACAGCATGCAGGACACTGTCTGCCACAAGAAAACCTGTTGATAACTTGATACCCTGCTGTTCAGTGATTATCTTTTTTTTTCGGGAGGGGTGGGGGGAGGAGGGGAGGGGGTTTCCCTTAACCCTTTATCTTAAAATGATGACTTTTGACACCTTTTGGCAAAATTGTGGGAAAAAGGTTGGTAACCAGCATTTTTTCCATTTCTATGTTTTTCACCCTATCAAAGATCAATTTATTGTTTAATGTAATACATGTATTTATTTTGTCGTTTGCAATTGCTTTCAAGCCTAAAAAGTTTGTTGTCTGATAAAGAGGTTAATTACGGAAAAGTTTTTGGAAAATATCACATAAACTTTTGTCTTAGCCCATTCCCTAATACACCATTTTGAGATTGTCCCAAATTCAAAGAAGCTGCAGACAACAATTGAAATGTGGCTATTACAGGACTTCAAAATGCAGGTTGCATAGAAAACATTGTGGTAAAATTACTCATTTTGAGTAAATTCACCTTTTTCCACAATGTTTTCCTAAAGCTTTTTTCTTCAATGTGTTAAAAGGAGACGAGTATATATGGAGGAAAGGGTTAAACAGACATATTTTCATGTGTTGAAAACCTATAAATCTACAGTTTCTACACTATTACTTTATAAGGTTGCATTTTTTCACAATGTTTTACAGGCCATCTTAAGAGCAAAAATCTTTTTTTTATTAGCCTTGTTTATTATCAATCCATGTGATAAGGGGCTGAGCTGATAAAATTAATGACATGAATAAAACTTTTTGTACAGTACCTATGTCAAACAAAAACAAAATGAAGGAAAGTGACCAAAACATATATATTAATTCTTACCGAACAATAAAATTTAGACTCTTCCACACTGACAGAATGTGTAGAAGACAAATTTAATGTTGCTAAATTAAAGATTTTTGTCATTGTAAAAGTTGAAAACATTGGAGAAACAGAAAATGTTGGTTACCAGCATTTTCTTCTTTTCCCACAATGTTTTCAGAAGCCTTCTTTTTCAGGGTTGTTTAAAGTCTGGGTTGTGTGTAAGGGTTAAGGAGATGCATGACAAAACTTGAATTGAATTTAGTTTACATATGGAAATCAAATTGTAGAATCTTTTACAAAATCAGTTTTTCAAGTCATCTGCTGTAGATTTTTGAAACATTTTTAAGTGCATGAAGGGATAAATGTGACAAAAGGACTAAAGATAGAGTTATTTTCAAACATTGTGTGAAAAGATGACATTACCAAGCATTTTGAAGAAAATTAATTTTCATTTGAGTCTTTCATGTGTTGTGTTTAAAGCTGTAATTGTATAGCTTCATTCTATACAATTTATTCCTGGACAAAGTTGACAAGTTTTTGCATCATGTTCCTTGAAATGTCAAAAGTATTCATAATGTAATCGCAAAAGTATTCATGAATACATGAATTTTGGAATGTATTCGAATACAAATACAAATAGTTTTATTCTCAAAATGGCACCAATACGGAATACTTTAAGAATACTATGGAAGTGTATTCGAATAGTATTGGAATAAGAATACAAATGTGATTACCCCAGGTGAGTGAAATTTTGATAAACTCTCAAAGATTAGATGTTATTCATCTATACAAAGTGCCAACTGGAATAAAGAAACCAATCATACTTAATTAATCTTGATGGAACGCACAATATTTTAAGGAAGGCCTAAAGATGCAACAACTAAAATTAATGAGCTTACATGTCATCATCAGATTTAACATAGACCAACATCTTGTCATTTGCTATGGACTTCACAAGAACTGGGCACATCACCTTCAACCCTTGCAGTTTGGCCCATTGGAAAGTTCCAACATAGTTCTGTAACAAACTTGTGGACGATTTAGCAAGAGATATCTTTCAAAGATCAGGGTTATATTTTTTTCCCAAAAATAGAAGGAAACAAGCACCAATGCCCCCACCGGCCTCTTTTTTTTTAAAAAATCAACTAGACAGTAGAGCTGTAACACACACTCTAATATTCGGTGCCCCGAATATTTTTTTCCCGGCGAATTCGTATTGGCAGATTCAATAAATGGACTGATACTTCATGTTAACACATTTAGATACGAAGTTTAGCAAGATCTCATTCTGGTAAAAACTAAATTGATCTTTATACGTCCCAACACTTTGTAATAATTGTGTCCCTCAGCAAAACTAGAAGCCATTACCTCTTTATTGACATCCTGACTTAATTTTCTCTTATCTGTTACATCAGGTTCAATCTTTCTCTTTTTCCCCTCGAGTGAAACTTTGGTATTTTTTCTCTTCCTACCCATCTACAAAAGATTTAAAGTTACATGATGTATATAACTATTGATAATGTAAAGCATTATAATACAATGTGACACAAGATATTTCCTCTTACAGCCAATTTCTTGTGGAGTTATTTGTCTTCCTTTTCTAAATTATAAAATATATTTTTTTCTAGACAGACTGCTCAGCAGTTGGAAAATCTTATGTAAGCAACTTTGCTTAAGGAACGTAACTCAGAAAAATACTTTTTTTTTTATAATAGACCTCCAGTTTTCAAATCAGGTCATCAAGAGGTATAAGCATAAATAATATCACACTATTATGTCATTATTTATTTCTATCCATCCAATTTCTGTGGGTCAATCTGTCCACATTTTATGAGCTGCAATAAAACCACAGAAATTTGGTTATATGACAATCTTATGTATGTCAGAAAGTTCAAATTTCAGCTATACTGTCCATTAATTTTTTGTGGGGTGACCTGTGTACATTTTCTTAGGTGCAACCCATAAATTTCATTACATACATACTGGTTAAGCTTAAAACTGAAATGGGTCCTTCTGAGATAAACTGCAACACCATTAGTTGACATTTTGATTGAAACAAACTACATCATTCAAAAAGGGCAGAGTCACATAGAAAGTTGTAAATGAATTAAAACTCCTTAAGGGATACAATAAACAATTTTAGAGCGTTAATTGGTCATCTTCTAATATTTTTTTCATTTTCAAAAATGTTCAAAAATGCCTAAATCTGTGGACGTTTTTTGTGACAAAATCGGCAAGAAATTTTGAAGTAACAAAATCTGACAAAGCGTTTAACGGTGCATATTTTGTGTATCTGTTATAAACTGTTACCACTAAACTATCAGTCTTCTGCCCAGAAATCAAATCCATTAGGACAAATAGCCCACTGAGTTTGAAAAAGGTGGGCCATTTCAGAAAATATGGGGGCCTAGTGAACTTCCCATATATGACGCTAATGGTTTAGTCTATAAGCATTTAGACAAGTTGAAAAGACTTAGGAACTGTTTAACTATTAATAATGTGTGCATTCAAATCATGTTTTGAAACTTGCAGATAACATGTGTAAATTGTGAAACTATTCAGTCTAAGTAATTTTTGTGGTCTTTGCTAGCTGCATGACGAATTTATAAGTGCACTCATCTCAAAATTTGTACAAAGGCCAGTAGATCTAGTAAGTGTATTGGTCTTCTTATTATTGTCACACAGTTAACATGTCATGGCACCAGACCTCTCTTCGTACTGCTACAAAATTGTATTTCTCTAGCCATTGAGGATTTTGATGTCATTTCTCTTTATTTTTTGGTCTGACGAGTCATTTTGATACGGGACAGTTGTCCAACGATTTTTCGTCACTGTGGAGATAATGTGATTCGCAGATTTCGGAGGACGATGTAGCATAGTTCGGGTCATTTGTACTTGGCCCGGCCGTAGGAGGAGCTAATCCTTTATTTGACTTAATTTTTTAGCCGAAGATGCTTGAAAAAAAGTCTAATAAGGTCTTAGAACCCCTTTCAACTTGATCCATTGCTTAGCAATTCTCTAATTCGAAAAGGTAAAATCACGCTCTCGTTTCCCGCGTTACCTCGCCAGACTCTGAGCTCTGAGGAATTTGCCGATCGAAAGCTTCTTTGTTCTTTATAAAATTAGATTATGAAATAAGACAGTAAATGTATTTGGAATCAAATTGTTTATAGAAAAATCGGAATCGATTGGAGCGTAAATTTACTTGATTTTAATACATGTTTTGACTAGTATTTACAACAAAATTAGTTAAAACACGACTGTTGGCACAGGTGGTCAAATCTCCCGCTGGTTCCCGATACGTAGGCAATCTAACCCCGGACCTTGAGAACCAGTCTATCCCCTGACCTTGAAGTTTCGCGTGATCTCGATCTCGTTCAAATTGAGATTGTACGATGTCAAAAAGGTCAATACGTAAACGCAGTATGGTACCCGACTCGATTAACTGTCCGGTATCTCAACGTGTATTTACAAATCTAAGCGCGGGGAACCATATCGAAACTGGACTAGGGTAAAACGCCAAAACTACATTGCGGAAGTCGGATTTCGTCGTCTTTCGTTTAGAAAAATTTGGCGCGCCCTCGGGCCCATCCATTTGAGTTTTTTTGCGCCCTCTATTTTTTAGCGCAAATGGCTCAAGGGCGCGTCCTTGGCAAAACCCTGCACTATTTTGTGATTTCATCAATGATAATTTTGCTGAAATGGGCTCCTTGACACTTGAGATGACTTTGAAATATGCTATTCGGACGTTAAGCTGTCGGTCATACTAACGAGAATTTTAAACTGTTTTTCATATCCTTAATGCGCAACATATTCTTACTATCTTTATGGTGTGTTGCATTTAAGTATTCACTCTTGCTATTAAAAATCTAATTTGCAACGGGAAAACAGCTGTTACGTAAAAACAAGAGCACCGCAAGCGGGTGCCAACGCTCGACTGTTGGGTGCTGGATAGTTAATAAAAAATATGGTGCTGGATAGCTAATAAAAAATGTAAGTCCAAAAAGGGGCATAATTCTCACAAAAATGTATTTAGATTTACCTCCCTTGTCAGTATGGATTGATCTTTTGATAGTGAACATATATTCCGAGTTTCAAGAAATTATCTTCAGAAATAACAAAGATATGACCAAGGTTAAAGTTTGTCACGCCGCCAACTCCTACACCGACGACGACATGGTGATGACAATACCTCGACTTTTTGTCCCAAAACATTCGAGCTAAAAATGGACTACGTAACACCCAAGATCAATTGGTCAAAATTTTGCGTACATAACCTGTCCCTCAAAAATTGTGTTTGCGCATATACAAACGCGGGTCACTTCCAGGCCTGGTCGCGTCTGGCTGTAAAATTTTTATTTTCCGCTGGATTTTATGCGAGCGAGATATTCCAGTGTATTGTTGGACTTTTTCAAGTTTGATGAGTATTTGATGCAATTAATTCATCATTACTCACTCATTACATAGAAACTGAAATAAAACAGTCAGAAGAAAGAATACAGACTTTCATTTTCATCTATAGCAACATTTCTGTAATTTCTATTCTATTTCATGAATTCCTCCGATGACTTTGCAGAGCACCGCCTAATGACATAACATTTCAAACCCACCACCATATTTACAAGTGCATTCACAGTAAGACTCACACGAGAATAGAGGCAGTGGAAACCTTTTTTTTTTTCCATGGAAGGTACATCACTGCTACCCAATTATAACAGCTGGGTAGACTGAGGCGGTGACTATTAAGTGTCTTGCCCAAGGACAAACCTCACCCAAAGGAGGACTCAAACACGCAACCACTGGGTTACGGGCCGAGTGCTCTACCAACTGAGCTATCGAAGCAGTCAGATTTCTTATAATTTATGATCCTTACGCGCTTGTGTACACGGCAAAAACTTCATACTGGAAGTGAAACTCACGACTGCGCAGACTTCTCGGACATGTAAATAAACTTCGAAACACGAGGGTAAGTAACAATTGGTTTACGAAATTTTTTGAAATTCTGGATGGTACCGATTTAAAAGACCCTAAATTTGACTCTTGACAGACACTTAGGGCGTATTCCTTTCACTACTCCGAGTACTCCGAACGTGTTCTAGATCAATGGAATTTTTCGGAACAGTGTGCTGTGTTCCGCAGATCATGTTCTGGTTGTTTTAAAATTATTCGAGGTGTAGCGCACCTGCTGAAGGTGTGGTCATGTGTTACAATATGGCCGAAAAAAGTCGAACAAATCTTTTAGGACCAAACTTGCAAACGTTTTTTTGACAATATTCATGCCTTTTTAAGCCTACTTAACAGCGTTTTCTACTTTTCCCACAATGTTTTCAAAGGCATATTTCTCAGGGTCTTTAAAAATAGGGATTGTGTGGTAAAGATTTAGAAAAGATAAAATTGATTTCAATTTTCTTTCGTTTTGATATTGAGAAGAACAGTGTTCTGAAAATGCTCCATTCGGAACATCACTCCAGAACCACAGGGACTCGATCCAGTAAATTTTTTGGTGTATTGTAAGTAAATATAGACAAGGGGTCGAACTTGAGAGGAGGGCAGATATTACCGGGTTCGAATTAAGGTCCAATTGCAAAGTCAATTTCCATTCAATTTTGTCATGAAATGTACCAAATCACAGCAAAAGGAATACGTTCTTCGATGATGCTAAAGATTATCACCATAATCTATCCTTTTATCGAACACAGATCGAGATATCGAGCAAATTAGGGTCAATTTCGCAGGTCGGACACGACCTTGCAACTGGGACACCACTCTATTTTCAGGGCTAAATAAGACATATCAGCCACTGACAGCCGATTTTCCTACCACATGTATACGTCCATTCATTTTTCAATGGCTTCCAGACCTGTTTTGAACAAAATCCCTCTATCAAACATAATTTCAGTATTCACAAACAGTTAACACTGTGTAGTTCGCCATCAAATCGTTGTTGCGACTATATTACGGACGTCAATTCAAACACAAACATTGACCGACTTGACTTAACTCCATTTCGACAGAAACCATGAGGAAAGCTTGCGTACGAAAATTGATGACGTAGCACACGATTTTACAACGTCACATTTGAAGATTCGCCCCTCAGTTTAATCGACCCCAAACACGATTTCGAGGGATAAGCTATGTACACAAAATTGGATTGCATAATTCAAATTCACGATTTTGCCAGCATTTTCTCCTTTTCTCAAACTGGTTTCGAGTGACTTCTTCCTAAGGGTCTTTTAACCCTTTAACAAACGACAGCAATTTAGAATGGTTAAATTTGAGAGCACTTGCAGACGACAAAATAAATATTACTCCAAAAATTGAAATTTGTGTCCAACATGGTAGTCTACCCCTACCTATTGTGAGAAAATGAGAAAATGCTCGTAAACAGCATTTTCTCCTTTTCCCTTAGTATTATCAATGGGCTTCTATCTCAGCGTCGTAAAAAGCAGAGACTGTTTGGTAAAAGGCCCATTTCTTCGTGCTTATTGACCATCTTTTTTCCCCACGTGTGATTGCATTTGATTGTTGCATCCAACAATTTTAGGACTAAATTTTGGACTACACCAAATTGAAAGCATTTGTTGCTTACTTACACGGCTAACTTTATTTGTTTTTTTGTCTGATGTGGGTAAAAGAAAAAAATGCTGGTTATCACTATTTCTTATATTCCAACAATGTTTTCAAAAGCCGTCTCTTTCAAAGTTGTTAAAACCGGAGATCGTGAGGTTAAGGGTCAATACATGTGATTATCATCTGAGATGACCTATTGATTTGTTAACATGAATCTGCCTAATGCCTAAAGCATGTGCATAATTTATTAAAAAGAGACAAAATGTCTACAGCTACGGCAGCCGTACTCATAATCCAAAAGTCTAAAGATACGGCATCGTGTTTGTGCATGTGCAGCAACTTGCATTTCCGCCAGACCAATGGCGTCCTCCCCAGGTAGTGGGACTGCCCGTGCCGAACTCGGGGAAAGGTTTGGGTTAGGGTTAGTTTTGGCATGAAACTGCACAGGCGCAGCGCGGGAATAAACGAACGTCTTCGCGCATGAGTATGTCTTCTGCGGTATGAATAGTCAATGATTGTTCGGATACGGCACTGCGCAACAAAACTGCCGTATCCCTAGAATGTATATTTTGGTGTACGGCTGCCGTACCCGTAGCCAGCGCCTGAAAGATATGTCTATCTTTACTCATTTCCCAAACAAGCCCTTCTTTTTACGTGTCTGCGGTAAAACTCATTTGAAAACATTACGTTACGATCAGTTTCTCCTTTCCCCACAGTATTTTCTACCCCATTGGAGAACTTTATGTCATTTTCATCAAATTAAAAAATTGCCGTCTGCAAACTCTTTCAGTTTCGAAGTGTCAAAAATTTGTCGTTTGGGAAAGTGTTGAGTTTCCTGCTCTAAACCATATTATACTTGAGCCATGCTCTGTTAAAAGGGGGATTAATGCATCTGCGATAAGTATCGTTTCAGGTCAGCCAACACAGTCTGCGCAGGATGACCTGGACAAAAACTATTTGCAATCAGTCAATTTTCTGTATGTCAATGGACCTCTTTTCCCACAGATCCAGTCATTATTTAGACTGTGGAATTTAGTGGTCCCTATTTATGTAATGACTTGCTTTGAACACTGGATCCTGGAGATGCACTAAGCGCCCATCTTGCCAGATAATGGCTGACTTATATTTCGTGTACACATTGATTGCAAGAACGGTGCTGGGCATGCTGCGTTATCTTTCTTACACATAACGCACAGATGTTCTAGACAAATGGCTGAAAAAGATATTAAAACCCCTGATTTCAGCTTTTTTATTGCGGGTTCATCATTTGGTTTTCTTTCTCTGGTCCTTTTCTTTTCAACTTTTTTTATTACCCTGTACTTGAGAAGTAACTTTTTTTTTCTTCTTCATAAGGTCGGCTAATTGCCATCGTCCAATATTTCACCTTAGACACTTTCATCGGGGTTTCTACCCCATTGCACATTAGATTAGTCCCCCACTTTTAGCCTATCCTCCTTGAATATTCTGCTCCTATTTACAACTAAAACCTCTCCATCCTCAAAGCATCGCACTAAAGAACTTGACCCCGATTCGCGTGTTAGGCTTCTTGACGACACGATACTACCGTACTAAATTTATGAATAAGTAATCCGAATCTCAAAAACAAGGCTGATGTAGAGGGCAAGAAGCAGGCATTCACGGCCAGCGCGAGACCTTATATTGTAACTGGGCAGGCTTTGAGTAACAGCGATTACGAATCTACATTGCTTTGATCACGGTAACATTACTGTATTTTGTAAGAACTGATTGGGGAGGACAATAAAAGGTGTTGTTGGCAGGAAATAATTATGATCATATGTATCGACCATTTTCGATGAGGAGGCATAATTAAGATTAATCCCTGCCAACACAAGGTCCCAAAAATACCCAATTCTTTTGGTGCCAGTCTATGCCTCAGACAGAAAACTGTTAAATTAATTATATATATATGTGTGTGTGTGTGTGTGTGTGTGTGTGTGAGAGAGAACAAACAGGACGATTTTTCTTTACTCTTTTCAAGACGACTAAATTTTAAAAGAAGTCCAAATAGAAAGCTATTGCAGACGACAAAATAAACAACTCAAAAAGTGAAATTTATTTCCAGCAGCATAGAAAACATTATGGGAATAGGATAAAATGCTAGTTACCAGCATAGAATAAAATGCTAGTTACCAGCATAGGATAAAATGCTAGTTACCAGCATAGAATAAAGTGCTAGTTACCGGCATAGGATAAAATGCTAGTTACCAGCATTTTCACCTTTTCCCACAACATTTTCAAAAGCCTTCTATCTTAGGGTCGTAAAAAACTGGGATTGTTTGGTAAATAATAAACACAGACTAGTTTGTCCTTCAAAATGTTCATGCACTTTGTATTACAGGATACTGGCACATATAGGTAATCGTTGATTGTCCTTTTTTAGCTTCTCTTCTGTCTTTTCGGCTGTTATCACATCTGCCCTGAAAACAGCTCCTCATGATAAAACCTAGTCAATCGAGGTTGTAAAGTCCACGTAAATTAATACAATGCAATACAATAAATTTAATTTGCTTGGATGTGAACAATGTACATTTCGCAAAATAACAGTACCTACATAATAATCAACGTGACTTTTGATACATGTACAAAATTTGAATTAGGCAATCAACTTGCGAAGTGGACACTCGTGTTGTACAGTGCATTTAAATGTATGCTCAACATTCGGCTTTGGTGTCGCGCGTGAAGACCAAAGAATAGAAACGTTGCGCAATGGATAAAACTTCGCGCGCGGAGACATATCAAACTTTGCGCGGAGCATCAGAATTCATGCGCGAAAGTCCGCATAACTTCCAAATAATCTCGCTCGTGGATAACGTTATTTCCCCCCCCCCCCCCCCCAAACTTCACGGAAAATCTGCGCGGAAAAATTTTAAGATTCGCGCGTGATGCGCGAATTCTCGAAGATTCGCGGCGACTGTACTGTATCATACTATTATGCCATTATTTTTTATCTATCCATCTAAACTGTGGGACAATCTGTCCACATTTAATGAGCTGCAAAACATCCCATATATTTGTCTATACATGTATAACAATCTCTAATGTGTACGTAAGAAAATCGAATTTCAGCTATATTGTCCATACTGTGAGTTGACCTGTGCACATTTTCTGAGGTGCAACCCATAAATTTGATCGTTATGCAATCTGAAGTAATGTATTACTTAGTACATGTTCTACAGAAAATATAAACTCCTACAGAGCAAGCGCAGCTTGCGACTAGGAAATTGTATTTTCTACAGAACATGAATTATCAGCCGCTATCTGGCTTACTGTTCGAGATATTTTGTTGACCCATGATATCGCCGTATATACCAAATTTTCGCTGCTCTAAGTTGTATAAACTCGCCAATTTGAACTCTTTTACGAGCTCAATTACAGGAACGCCCACAATTTAGATGAAATAAAACTCCTTCCAATACAGGTAGTTGTTTATATATTTAGCTCGGCTGTTTTGGAACAAAAAATCAAGATATTGTCATCGCCATGTCGTCGTCGGTGTAGTAGGCGTTGGCGTGAGAAATTTTTTGAGGTGCAACCGGGAAATTCCATTGTTATATAATGTGAAGTAATGTGTCATTTACATATATGTATACATCTAATAATTGTGAGGTGACCTGTGCACATTTTCTGAGGTGCAACCCAAAAATTTCATTGTTATACAATCTGTAGGAGAATATGGGCCCTCCCCTTTTTCAGGAACATGTAATATCCGCCCCGTCCCAAGATTTATCGAATTTTTTGACTCCCTGATGAAATTTTAAATGCATTTCTTTCATAGTTAGCTCGCTTTTTGATAACAATTAATGATAAATATATTTCTTTTGGCCTTGCATTCAAATTGTCAACATTTTGGGTAGAGTGACGTCCCTTTGTAATGGCGGCTGTTTTGAAAACGTGAAAAAAAAAAAACCAAATAGAAATTTGTTGAGATAAAAGGTATTGGACATTGAAGTATTACATGATTCATATAAGAAGTATCGGTATGTTCGAGTGACTTGTATTGCAGTTGCAGAATTGTTGTACTGTTTAAATAAGAACACAATTTTGAATTGGACATTTTCCATTGTCCGCGGTAAAACAATTTACCTGTAGACATACTGTTTTGATAAGACAAGTAGTACACTATACATCCCAATACAGTGTAAAGGGTTGACTGACAGCAGCTGAAAAGTAAAGGGTTCAAGATATAGAGTGACCGAGTCATAGCATAAAGGGGCACTTATTATTTTTTATCGAAGCCGGCTGACTATACGACCAGGTGAATTCGAGTATATTCCAATACAATATATAGACATGGGGATTAGTATATCCCAGTGGAGATCAGCTATAGGGTGCTTTATACAACCTCGGAAAATCAGAAATGCCTCTTTACATTTTCTAGTACTGCCGTTTCACTTATCTTTGTCTGTACGTGTGGTATTATTCCTTCTCCTCGTCATTTATGGGATTGAGTCAAACCCAGGACCTTCTACCAAAAACTTTGCTTCTGGTGCCACTGGAAAAGGTATGCCAGCGGGAAGAGGGTCTCGGGGAGCAACGGTTGAGGATGTTTCTGATATGCTCAATGATTCGCAAAACAGACCATGTGTAACAGGCCCACGTCGTTCACAAAGGAACAATTCTAGCAACAGCGAAATTAGTAACTGGTTCAGGTCAAAATCATCTGGCGATATACAGAGTGTACTCAATACAACTGCACAAGCAAATAATAGTGAAACTGAATATAGCACTACATGTGAAGACAGTAACAAAGATAGGAGTATTGATGCTGCTGCTGATGATGATGAAGGTGATGATGATGACATCAAAACAATAATGCTCAACATTCGAAAAGATGTAAGAAAAATGAACACAAAGTTCGATAAGCTGGAGAGTACAGTTAATGAGCTGAAAGAAGAAAACAAAAGATTACTAGAGCAGAATGAAATACTTAACATAAAAGTACAAACATGGAAAAAGCAATCTCGGAAAATGCATTAAAAACAGAACAATTGGAAGCGCAGTCTAGGCGGGAAAATTTGAAGTTCTATAATCTCCCAGACAATGGCCAAGAATCATGGGAAGAGTCAGAGCGGAAAGTGAGAAAGTATATCGGTGACGAACTATCACTAGATGAGTCCAAGATAGAGATAGAACGAGCTCACAGACTACAAGGTAGAAATAGACCACGTCCGGTCATTGTGAAATTCTCCCGGTATAAAGACAAAGATTTAATACTAAAGACATACAAATCACATGTGAAACAAAGAGAACAAACAGAAAATGTGTCTTCTGGACCAAGTGTTAGAATAAGCGAAGACTTCCCGGCTAGAGTTGGACGAGTCCGATCAAAGTTAATACCATTCATGCGAGACTACATCAAGGAAAATAGAACTGCTTATCTGCGATACGACAAGTTGATAGTAGACGGGCGTGCATATGTATATGATGATGTCAGTGGGATGCTAGTTTTAGATTCGAATCAATAATGTCGTGGCCGAGGCAACTTGAATAATAATCTATCTATGAGTAATAGAATATTAGACAAGACAAATTTTTGATGCTTAGCATCAAAGAAGCCGGCAATTTTTTTGTTACCATCAATGAGGAAGGTGCTTTAGGAATAACTCGCTTATCAGAAGTTGTGTTACTTTTAAATTAAAAATTCTGGAGAATAAGACTAAGAATGTTCTTAAGAATGGTTGGTGAATACAGACCCAGTAGAAAATTTGACCGACTGCAACAATTTGGGGGCTAATTAAGATTTTTTTTTTTCTGTGAATGCCTCTTTCTCAGGGTCGTTAAAACACGGGATTGTGTGGTAAAGAGTTAAACACTAATATAAACTTCACTTTTTTTCCTGCATGCATTCGGAAAGAGGACAGTTACATTCAGTAAACAGGAATGGTGCAATTTTGCTCTTCAGATAAAAGCATGGTCATTTTGGATTAGGTATTTTCTCTATTTTGACAAGATCAAAATACTGTTATCATTCTTACATGAATATGATCCTACATACCGTAGTCAGACCTCCAGGTAAGAGGGAGTGATAGTATTCTAAATCCATTATTTCCCTTCCAAACCCTATGTTGTGGGTACTCATTAGAATCGTCTCGATGAGACGATTCTAATGAGTGCCCATAACATGGAGTTTAGTGGAGATTGATTAATATTTTCAATTTTGAAATCAAAATCACTCCCTCTATCTGGAGCTCTGCCGTAGCTGATGCATATTATTGCATGATCACTTGACATTCCAACAAGCCTTCACAAAATTTTAGCCAAAAGCTAAAAAACCTTTACCAAACAATTACATGTTCTAATTAATGACCCTGAAGAAAAAGGCTTCTGAAACCATTGCGAGAAAAGTATAAAATGCTTGTCACAAGCATTTTCTCCTTTTCCACAATGGTTTCTATCATTTCAGAGCCAAATCTCATCATTATAACCAAAATTAATTTGTCGTCTGCAACTGCTTTGAATTTGGACAATACTGTCCAAAATTTTAGCCCTGTCCAAGTTGAAAGCATTTGCAGACGACAATTTCAATGTGGCTAAAATGATTGCACTTGTTCTGAAAGGTTAGAAAACATTGTGGGAAAAGGAGAAAAAGCTGGTTACCAGCATTTTCTCCTTTTCCAACAATGTTTTCAAAAGGCTTCTTTCTCAGGGTCGTTAAAAGTCGAGATTATGTGGTAAAGATTTAATCCTTCACTAAACAATTATATGTTCTAGTGACCCTGAAGAAAAAAGCTTCTGCAACCATTGCAATAAAAGTATAAAATGCTTATCACAAGCATTTCTTCCTTTTCCTACAATGCTTTCTACCAGTTTAGAGACAAATCTCATCATTATAACCAAACTGGATTTGTCGTCTGCAACTGCTTTGAATTTGGACAAGTTCTAAATTCTTTTGTAGGGTACAGAGTTAAGAGGCTAACTAGTCCATTGAAGAAGTACCATCAGTTTGTTTTTTATTTGCTTCTTGCTTTATTTCTTGATTCTTAGTCAGCTATTGCCTTACTAAATTGAGCAATAAAATATTTTCAAGTTTGGTTTGACTATGAAAAATCTGAATAGCCCCCTTACAAAGTAATAGTTGAACATGTAAATGAGCCATGCTCTGGCAAAAGGGAGTTTAATGCATCTCCGTGATCCATAATACCAAGCAAGCCATCACATAATTAAGGTTCAACAATATATGTAGCCTCTTTTTTAATACAATCAACTTAATCATCAGGTAGACTGGTCCTTAAATATACAGAAAATTTACCAATAGCGAAAAGTTTCAGCCCAGGTCAGCCTGCACAGTCCAAGCGGGCTGACTTGGGTTGATACTTTTCCCAGATTCATTAAGACCCTGTTTCACAGAGCATGGCTCAAGTGCAATGGTGTACAACATCAGTCAAAAGCTGTCGAGGGTCATTTATAACCAGGTGCAAAACCCAAGTTTGGCTGGAGCCCTAAGGCCACAAAAATAAGTGCAATACCCTTCAACGCTACATCAAAAGTTCCATTACATTTCCTTTCCAGCCTTACTTTAGACCTTTGAAAGGGTAGAAAACATTGTATGAAAAGGAGAAAATGATGGTAACCAGCATTTTGTCCTCCTGCAACTACGTTTCAATAGTCTTCTTCTTCAGGGTTATTAAAACATATGAGACATGCTCTGGCAAAAGGGGACTTAATGTATCTCTGTCATCCATAATTCAAGCAAGTCATCACATATTTATGGATCCATAAAATCCATTTTGTCTAGCAACCAACTAAAACGTGAGGTACACTGGTTTTTGACATGCAGAAAAATTACCAAAGCAGAAAGTGTCGGTCCAAGTTAGCCTGCGCGGACTGTGCAGGCTAACCTGGGCTAATACTTTCTGCAAATGCATCAAGCCCCTTTTCACAGAGCATGGCTCATAAATAAATGCCCAAGGATTTAGTGTGTTTCAGTTGTGCTCTGAGTATGCAAGGCTTGTCACAACAAAGGTACATTCTTACAAAAAGTTATTACAAAAAGTTTCCAATAGTAAACAGATTAATCACACACCTACAAACTCTCCTGCTAAAATACAATATATTGCACACGGATAAAAATAGACACAGTGGAACAAAAAATCTGAGAAATCTTTAGAAATAAGAGTTCAAATACAAAATCTGTAGTTTTCATGCTCGCAATTTATGTGAACATGTGAACAGCACAAGGGAAAAAAAAAGCGTAATATTGCGCTAATCTACTAGCTTTAAACTGGTCCCTTGTTGTATCGTGTATTACACGTGTAGTAGTATCAGGGGAGGTAACCAGTCTATACTAGTTTAAGAAGAGTTACGCTGCCTGTGGGGTCAATCATTAATCAGTTATTAAATAAATATCTATAAATACGAAATCTTTACTTTTCATGCTCGAAATTCATCTCAACAGTACATACAGAATAATGCATAAATTTGAGCTTAATAGCAACATACTATTAAAAGTATTTGAGTGAATATGTCGGAAAAGTTGTGCAATGATGTATCCCAAAACTCCCCATGTGCATAAAAAAAAAGCATTCCTATTGGAAGCCGGCTTCAAGAGCCGGCTTCCAATAAGCTTTCCTCAATTTCCATATGTTCGCTCAACATACGGGGTTTAAGAAAGTTTATCGACCAATCTGAATTTTTGCAATATATCAAGCGTTTTGATATTATTGGTTTATGTGAAACATGGAAGTCTTGTAATGACCATTATACACATTTTGTAGACGGTTATCATGCTTTTGACTGTATAAGAAAACGTAAGAAACGTTCGATTAGAAATTCAGGGGCGATTACTGTGTTGATTAAAAATCAATTATTCAATACGGGTTATGTAAAGCGGATTTTTCAACATTTGTCTGAATGTATTGTTCTGTTATTCGACAAACATTTATTTCGTCTAGATCATGATCTTATCATACTTTTTGTTTATGTTGCACCTGAACATTCACCTATTTATGAAGACGAAAATTCGAATGGAATCGAATTATTAATGGATAGCGTGTTGAATATTAGTGGTCAGTTTCCAAATGCTCATCTATTATTGGCGGGAGATTTTAACTCTCGTACCAAAGATTTGCCTGACTTTATTGACAATGATCATTTAGATCACGTGTTTCGAAATGTTACTGATTATCCGAGCGATAATTTCGCTATTCCAAGAAAGTCCAAAGATTGCGCTACAGTGAACAATTTTGGAAAATCACTTCTTGATCTTTGTAGAACTTTAAACGTTCATTTTCTTAACGGTAGGACTACTGGTGATCTAGTTGGGAATTTTACATGTATTTCGAATGACGGCAAAAGTATTGTAGATTATATCATTGTGTCGTCTGATATTTTTCAGTATGTTAAAAGTTTTTATGTAGATGATGTTGAGTTTTCTGATCATTTTCCTCTAGTTTGCAATCTATACTTTGAAAACATTGTGGAAGAGGGTCCATTTAACGCTTATGATAATAAATGTTCAGAAATTTATCATTATTACAAATGGAAAGAGGAAACAAAAGAAGATTTTTTAGATAAATTTACTGCCGATTTCACTTATTTTTATGATAGATTGTTATTTCCTCTGATTGATGTGGAAAATTTATTAACGCGCTTCTTGAATGTCTATTACGTTTCAGGATCTGCAATGAAAAAGTTTAGCAATTTAAATCATGACGCGATAAATAGTTATAGTCAGCCACCTTGGTGGAATAATGAATGTCAGGAGCTGAAAAGATTAAGACAATATAAGTTAAAAAAATTTCGTAGCAGCAATTCAGATGACGACTTTATCCACTACAAGATAGCACGTAACCATTTTAAAGCAAAATGTAAACTACAGAAACGACTTTATTTTCGTGAAAATCGGAGGAAAATAGTGGATTCAAGAAAAAATCCCAAATTATTTTGGAGTTTGATTAAACCACCGTCGTCTACTATTCGTAGTAACAATGATATAAGTAATCAACAATGGCTGACTCATTTCAGTAATGTTTATAGAAATAACGAAATCGAGCATCGCGATAATGATAATATATTAGAAAATATTAAACACGATTGTGACGCGTCAAACCTAAATCAGCCAATCCATTCTGACGAAATAAAAAACAGCATAAACCGCGTCAAATCAAACCGTTCCCCTGGGCCAGATGGAATTTGCATTGAAATGTACAAATCAACTACACATATAATATTACCATTTTTAACAGAATTGTTTAACTATATATTTGAATCGGGAGTTTTCCCGCCTAAATGGAGTAGTAGTATACTTGTACCCTTACATAAGTCCGGACCAACAAATGATCCAAACAATTATAGAGGAATATCCCTTATAGATAGTTTATGTAAAGTTTTCATTGATGTGTTAAGTAAAAGACTTTATACTTGGACTAAAAGTAATAATTTGTTAAACGAAGCACAAGCTGGATTCCGTAAATCATACAGTGTAATAGATAATTTATTTGTGTTACAGTCGCTTTGTCAGAAATACATATCTAAACGACGTGGTAGATTTTATTGCTTATTCATAGATTTTCAAAAGGCGTTTGATTATGTAGATCATAACAAGCTTTGGGATTCGCTACAAAGAAGAGGTATCAATGGAAAATTTCTGAATATTTTCAAGTCTATGTATGGTCAGCTTGGTTTTCAGCTTAAGATAAGGGATTTTCTGCTTGAGCAAATCAGATGTGAAAGGGGAACCAGACAAGGATGCGGGAGCTCCCCTACCATATTCTCTCTTTTCATAAATGATCTCATAGAGTACTTACGACAGGAGTGTAACGCTGGTGTATTTATCTCAAACGAAGTTGAAGATATTTTGGCTCTATTATTTGCAGACGACGTTTCTTGCGTATCAGATACTATTTTCAACTTGCAATAACAGTTAAACGTCATTCATAGATATTGCAATGCAGTTGGTATGAAATTGAATTTAGATAAAACAAAAATCATAGTTTTTAGAAATGGGGGAATTTTGAAAAAGGATGAGAAATGGCACTATGGTGAACATAAGATTGAGACTGTTTCATTTTACAAATATTTGGGTTCGATGTTAACATCTCGTCTTTGCTGGAATAAAACTAAATTAAATCAAGCTTCTCAAGCCAAGAAGGCATGTTACAGCATATATCGGTCTCAGACCAGATTAGGATTTTTTAGTGCAAATGATGCTTTTAAATTATTCGATTCTATGATAAAACCAATTCTATGTTTTGGGTCAGATATTTGGGGCTTTGAGTACAGCAGTATCATAGAAAAGGTTCACATTGACTTTTGTAGACGTATATGCTATCTCAATCAAAATACAGCTGACTTTTTTGCTTTAAGTGAATGTGGACGCTATCCCCTTTGCGTAACATATATGACGCAATGCATAAAATACTGGATTAAACTCACACAATATCCACCCAATCGATATCCAAAACAATGTTATCTTATGCTGAGACGGCTAGACGAAAGCGGTAGAAATACATGGGCATCGATGGTTAAAAATCTTTTATTTGAACATGGTTTTGGGTATGCATGGTTAAATGACGGAATTGGAAATCCTAGTCACTTTATAAAATGCTTCAAGCAACGTCTTAAAGACTGTTCTATGCAACACTTACAAATGAAAATACAAAACTCATCCAAGGCGTCACATTATAAACACTTTAAATCTTTACTAAATATAGAAAGATATTTGTCTGTTGAAATGTCCGTTTTTTCTCGTCGAATTTTATCGAATTTTAGATGTTCCAGTCATTGTTTAAATGTTGAAGTTGATAGACACCAAAATGTTGATTACCATCTCAGATTTTGTAAACTTTGTATTGATACCAGTGTATACCTTGTGGAAGATGAATATCATTTTTTGTTAGTCTGTCCAGTATATGAAGATCTCCGTAAATTGTACTTTCAAGAAATATGGAAAAGGGCATACCCAAGCAAAAGATTATTTTATGAGATTATGCAAGACAATAGACCCTTACATGTAAAGTCACTGGCAAAGTTTCTCACTGAAGCATTCAAATTTCGAAAGTTACGATTAGATAATGATATATGACTTCGTAAAACATTTGAAAAAGTTACTAGTTTATTTGTTTTACACGTAAACCTATTCGATATGACGTCACTCATGTTTGTAACTATTTAATATGTATTTGTTATGTATAATGGGCCGGAGGCCTTTATTGCAAATAAAGAATTGTCATTGTCATTGTCATTGTCATTGATAGAATTACTGTAGGAACCAAATTCAAACGTTTATACAGTAGAAAACTTACCAAGATTAAATTATCGCTGTAATTATGAAATTCAGTCCAGACACTGGTTCCTAGTTACTAGCCTACTGATATAAATGCTCATTTCATATACGACAAAACTTGTACCTTCTCCAACCTCATGGGCGCCGCCATTTTGGTCGTATTCGCGCGATCTATATGTGTGGAATTTAGAACTCACAAGTGCTGGTGGGAAAATACTATTTTCCGACGCAAACGAAATAAACCTAGTTCTATGAACTGAAAAAACTATTGAAAAAAGCTTAACTTAAAAAAAAAACATTTGAAAAAAAAAAGTGTAAATACTTACGTTTCTGCTTTTCACATAACCCCACGTGTTGGTGAGCGAACAAGTGCGCGAGCGCGAAACAGATGCGCGCGCATGCGCTAAACAAGTGCGCGCGCATTTACTAACGGAAATGGTAGCCACGGAAATTATCGATCTGTTACGGAAAACCCGATCGATAATACAGAATTTTTAATGTTGGTCATCATTATGTTGTCCGTCCATTTATCCGTGATTTATGAGTTGCATTTTCATGTCTGATTTCTGTGGGCATATAATGACCATACAAGTGGGTTTAGATGTGCAACCCACAAGTAGCAAATATCAGCACAAGTCTGCACTGTACCCACAGTGCAACCCAGGACTACCCTCCCATGAGAGCGGACGGACGGACGGACGGACACACGGACGGACGGACGGACGCCGGACAACGATGGATCACAATAGCTCACCCTGAGCACTATGTGCTCAGGTGAGCTAAAAAGGTACAACCACAGTGTTTGAATTAAGGATTGGCCGCTTTTGCAATCGGTAATTCCATCTACTTTTATAACATCATATATGACGTAAACTTATTTGGAAAAAGTCCTACATATTTGACGCATATTATTAATCACAAGACATTTCCCCAAACCTTTTAAAAATTCTGGCGCGAAATTTAGAAGTATTTTAAGAGGCTATTTAGTCCAATAAGAAAAGTATATTTTTCCTTGTCTTTCTCCGTTACTGATGGTTTGCCAGCTACCGTCTTACTTATTTCGCTGATGAATCATTTTTTAAGTTTGGTGAGATTACAAAAATCTAAATTGCCCGTCTTAAGACATCAAAAATTAGAATGAAAAAAAGTAAATTCGTACCTTTTCTAACTTTGACCACCCGTTACACGTCGACAGTACATGTATCTTGAAGAACAGCTTCATACACTTTAAATACCGGGAGGCACTTCTTCGTACAACTGACATAAGCTGATAAACTACTTCAGACACCTGTCTGATTATCCGTGATTTATAAGCCTGGTTTTGGCTTCTTGATTACCTGTGCATACTGAATGCTTTATTTAAACAAAGGTAAGTCCGAAAAGAAGTTCAGTGGCTAGTAATACTGGTTTAGTGTAGCGAGATTAAATCCCGACTCGGCACTGTGAGATTGCAACCACCGACTTTGAAAGAGTGCTCTGCGAAGTAATGGTTAAAGAAACCACAGCAACGTATGCCACCGACGATGAAGACATACCGACGACCGAAATTATGTTGAAAAAGGCATAAACCCCCGCACAGGCATGAACAATATTTAAATCAAAGCACTGATAGTCTGTAAAAAATTACGGTCATCGTTTATTCCCTTTGTTCCCTCCTTTTATTGCTCAGCTCATATATTAGAAATAAGATCAATTGGTTTTTAGCGCTGGAATATTTGAAAAGGTGCAGAAAATAGCTGAAGTCTCGATAGTTTAGGCCGAATCGAATTAATGACTTTAATAATGGACATGCTATTGGAGCCTATGCCCTGAGTAAATCACTTCACTAGAATGGCCCTGTCTCTACGGCAATATCACGACCTACATTCGAATCAAAGCGCCGACACCGTATCTAGGACAACCTGCTATGGTCTATGCCTTTTATTATATATGTGCCTGAAAATTGTCCCAAATACGTGCATCGCTTGAGGATAGAATCAGGCATGAAGAGATAAGAAATCCATAGCTACACAATGTGAAATACGTATCTCGCGCGCGAAATACGCTCATAGTGGTTTGCATTTTGATTGGCCAAAACTTTCTCTGTAGTATTCATCCGCTATTCATGAAATCGAGGTAAATTAATTATTACCCACTAAACCGTGAATTCATGTGTTTTATTTTTGTCCCCTTTTTCTAATAAAATTGTCGCTAATTGCATTTTTTTGTTGTACAAACTGTTATATAATGGAAGGAATATCATGTCGGAAAATAGCGATACATTGCTAATGTTATTTTGTTGTTAAACCGACGTGAAATAAAACTTTGTATTGTATTGTATCATTTCGTAGGAATTTTTCTGGTGTGACTCGAAGTGCTCAAGGTGAGCTTTTGTGATTGTGCCGTCGTCCGTCGTCAATTTTTACCTTGCGTACGCTTTGGAGCCACATTTTCAGTCAGATAGTCATGAAACTTACGGACGTTTTTGGTAGTTTTCTTTTCACAACTTAGTGCGCATGGAAAAGAGCTTATTCGTTCCTGGGCTTGTTCGCCCGGGCTCGTTCTTCCGGGCGTGTCCGTCCTTTTGAATGATCTCATTTCTTTTCATATCATGTCTGGAGTACAAGGAAGGCATATTAGTATAAAGGATGATATTTGACTCTTCCATAAGGATAGTTGAGAAGTACTCGGATGGTTTCACCGTAGGGCGCAAAATTGTAAACAGTGTAAACATATTTCGCTTTAAAGTACATTTTTTTCTGAGGAAATCTAAGTTAGACCGTATTTCAAGGGTCCAGGCTGCATTTCATAGAAATGATACTACAAGAAATACCGACTGTATGAAACAAGCGAGGCTGAAGAAACGAAGGTCACTGTCAGTTCCCCGCATTCTTTTAATGCAAAGTGTACAAAAACGTATTCTCGTGATGAGAAATTAACATCGTAAAACAAAAAGTTGAGAAGTGGTCATCGAATTAGTAGCCTACGTCGAATTATTAGCCTACAGACTTGACTAAACAAGCCATTTGTATAAGACCCAAGATCAGACTGCACATTCTGTAGTCTGATCTTGATCTATGCCTCCACTAGATCCCCTGTTTTCGCCTATGGCGCTGAAAGGGTTATACTTACCTGATGTTAAGTAATGCATATTATAACCAGCTTACATACTTCGAACATTTTCGAACCCCATTTAAGATAAATTTGAAAATTTACCATGTTTACCTGAACCGATCTTCACTAATGGTGGTCCCTGATAATAGGTGATCTCACTTAACTTTGTCTTATTACATGTTTTATTGTTACTGCTATTTGTAGGGAAATACGGAAGGTTACAGAAGGCATCTGCCGAAACATTAACAATTTTTGACGTAACGCCAGACTCGAATAGCAGAAAATAGGTAGATATGTAGAGTATGTGTAATGATGGAATGAGGGTGAATTAGTCCTTAAAATTACTGTTTATACAAAATTTTAGATGTTTTTAAAAATGTTATAAATAGTCATCTAGTTATGTTGAATGTTTAGTAGCAAAAATGAGCTTTGAAACTGGGACATATATTTTGGGGCACCTTGTATATTATGTAAAAATTTTATGCTGAATATAAATCTAAAAAGAAAATAATATGGTGACATTTTCGTGTTATTGTTAAAATTCCTGTTTCCATGGTATCAGTATACCCCCAAATTCTAAAATTTGTGACTTTTGCTTGAGAATGATGATAACACTATCAGGCAGATTTGGTTTTATAATTCATACAAAATCAGAGCTAAAGATTTATAGAGTTTTATCTAACATTCAGAAAATTTGACTTTCATTTTGCACTTTTGTAGTTAGGGTTATTTTATCGCACTTTTGTAATCACAAAAGGCGAAAAATTAAGAGTGCTGGAAGTAAAACTGATTTATCAAAAATACCCGTCCATGGATTTTGTCCATTTTTGTTCTGTATAGAATCATTGGAGAATCTACTATTCAAATTTAACGAAGAAAGAATAGTTTGACGTGTTCACATTTTTACAAATCACAGTTTCCATGGCAAACTTTACACATTTTACACAAAAATTCATGGTTTTACCGAAAACTGACTAGATCTAGGCAAAATTATCTTTAAAACATACAAGTATGACCATTACATCTTGCACATGTCCACCCATTTTCTGCTGTATGAATCTGTAACCTTCCGTATTTCCCTACATGTATATAGCAGTTATAAGTTCAGTAAACATGCTGGATGAGGCCGAAAGTACATAGATTTAGCCAATTATAGAATGAGTTTACATGGAAGTGGGACAACCCACAAATTTCATAAAGAGAACATACATGTACATGCATGTAATAGGATAAATTATGGACCTCATAGAAATCATGGGATTGAGGCAATCTGTAAAAGTAGTAGTAACTTTCCACTCGTTTCAAGAATATCAATCTGATTGTCTAAAACAAACGTTTTTTTTTTTGTTTTGTTTTAAATCAAGATAGACGACGGAATTCCACGATAAATCTAATGAATGACATGATATATAACTACCCAGGACTTCGACTGGATAAGGTGCTCAGCAATCAAAATTCTTATCAGCAAGGAAAGACATGGCAGTTTATTGTGGCGCCGCATGAGCGGCGGCACTATATTTTTATTCGGTTTTGATAAAAGTGCCTATGGAGGCAGCCATATTGAACTGGTTCCATGCTTTGTTTTACCATCCACCTATATCTACTGTACTTTGATTACCAGATCGGGGTCCATAATAACTTTTTTATTTATTTGTGGGGATTTTTTTTTGTTTTTGTTTTTTGTATATTGCACTTTCATTGTTAGATGGATAAAAACACGGATCGTAGACATATCAACATTTTCCTTTCGAAAAATAAAAAATGCATTTCGAATAATAACTCACGTGATCAAAAATTATCTGTCACAAATTTTCGAAGCCACCATTTTAAATATCTTACGCTGGAAAAGGTTAAGAGGCATTTTCAAGCTCTTTGACCCTAGAGCACCCTATGTGGTACTTGTGACCCCACTTATATTTTTGTTCTAGTATTGTATGGATGGTAGAAATATTGTTTTCCTTTCGCGATCGTGTTTTTAAGACCAGCTAACTGTAACTAGGTCAATGATGGGGGTGACAGATGTTTCGGTAACAGATGAGTTCGGTAAATTGGACTTATAGAGTAAATCGATTGGATGTTTCGGTAACAAGGTAATTATATAGTGGTAATGCACCGTGACGTTTTTCACACCAAATAAAGTCTTGGTTCTGATTCGTTCAATGTTTCTCTTTTTTCTTCCACACACTTTAAGACATAATATTTTTGTTATGTTTCTACTGTCATGCTGTACGTAAAATGATACCCGAATCAAAGTTGAAGTAATGAATAACAACACCCAATCCTAAACTTGAAACACCTTGTATCTCCTTTTAAATCAATGCTTTATGATCCTTTCAGTGTGAAAATATTTTCTTACTGAAAGACTTCCAAACCAGCCATTAACCCTTAGAGCGTCTGTCATTACTGCTGTTGCCATTGCGGCCGGTGCAGATCGAGATCAGAGTGCACCAAACACGGAGTTTGATCTTTGATCTTCATTTGTCAATTTTGCAAGACATTCTGAACAAGAAAACCTTGACACTGCTAAAAATAGGTTTTATATCTAGAATGAAAATGACCCTTGGGTTTATTCGACGCTCTTAGATTTAAAATTATGGATAGTTAAATTTAGTTCAGAAACACAGGTAATACAGGTAAAAATATTGTGGCAAAAGAAGAGAGTGAGCGCGAGAGATAGATAGTAGCAAATACTTTTTTTGACAAATACTTTTTTCAAACTGCACGAGCAGTGTGTGATCTAAACATGCCCAATCCCCATAACTTTTACATGCAGTCTGATCTGCAAGTTTCTTCTTGTCCATTGGTGTTGCAGGTTTTCATAAACGGGGGTTAATCTTTAAGATCTACGGGAAACTTCTTTATCTTGTTGGCAATGGGAGGTGTGAAAACAGGCTGTAAACGCGTCTATATACAGTATACAGTACTCCCTTCGCTCTCAAATAGTACGCATATGATTTTTTTATGCAGTGTTGTATTGATGAACGCACTTTAAAACCAGCAGACGCCGATTTTTGTGCACCAGATCAGATTTGAAATCTGTGTGGAAAATGGAGAGGAACAATACAAAACAGATATCTTTTAGATGGGCACAAATGTTCATGGTCAAAATCACAAGAAGTACGCACGAAAGCATTATTGTCAAGGCCTCTCTCTCTATCTCTCACTCCCTCTCTTCATTTGCCACAATGTTTCAAATGTATTATCTTTATTTCTGAATTCACGTTAATTATCCATAATTTTAACCTTTAGAGCATCGAAAAAAGTAAAGGCTATTTTCATTTTAGAAACAGAACAATATATATATTACAATATACGATCCCTGGTCTAATATTAGCTATTTCAAAGCAAAGTTGTCCTTCCTCATAATGTCTTAGAAAAGCTGGCAGCGTAAACCAACGATCAGACTTTTTTTTTCTTTTTTTTTTGCTTTGCAGTTTGATCTTTGTCTGAATCGGTCGCAAGGGCAACAAGAGTGAAAGGTATTCTGAGGGTAAATGGCTGGTTTGGAAGTTGACCAATTTGTTTCCGGAAGAAATTATTTTTCACACAGAAAACGTTGACAATAATAGCGTCATTTTTAATAAAACATTTTTAAAAAACTTAAGGATTGGCTTAAAGTTGGAGTCTGTTATCTGTAGGACGATTAAGTAATACGGGTACAAGCTTAGGGCTGGGTTTTATCAGGGATCGTATATTATTCATTACATGAATCAGCTATGGGTGAAAAACGAAAATAAGATATGGTGATCAAAATTTACTAATTTCAGGTATTTATTTATACAGCATGGAAAGAACAACAAATATATTTACGTCAGAAAACGAGTGAGAATTGCAAATTAAAAGAAAAAACGTTTGCACAAACAGAAGCCATGGGTATGAAAAACGTCACGGCACTATATTACTGCCTTGTTACCGAAACATCCAATCAATTTACTCTATAAGTCCAATTTACCGAACTCGTCTGTTACCGAAACATCCGTAAATCAATGTTGGAGCGCCTAACATGACTGGTATCATACAACCCGTCTAGTCTATATAGATATAAGGACTTCATTCAAGTCTTTATTATATCTATAATAAAGAGGGGTTGTATGATACCAGACATATGTGTTGGAGTGTCAGATTTAGCACAATCCGATAACAGACTTTTCTTTCGTTAATGTAAAATCTTCCTGTTCAAAATCAGACGGTCGAGAGTTTTGATATTTCATGTGTAGTATCGCTATAATGACCTCTACCAAGTACTAGTATGTTCAAATGGTGGCCTTCTGGTCAAAAGTTGCCATATGCTCCCCTCCACCCAGATGTCACAAATTTGCGCATAGCCATATTTGTTGCACACTTTTCAAAATCTTCTATCAAATATCAGAAAGGCAACAGCTCTAACATTTCTATCTACCAATTGTGTCCAAATGATGTCCTGTGGATAAAGAAATGGCCCAGTCCATGGATAAGAAGTTTGCAAATAGCCTTCAATGATATGAAATTTAAAAATCTTGTCAAAAACCAGATGGCCCAGAGTTTAAATACAGTATCACCACTTGGCCCTCTACGAAGATTGTGCAAGAGATGCGTATTAGGAAATAACCCAATGCATTGTGCCCTGTTACAGAAACAACTAGTTTGCGGCGCCATTGATGTTCAGCATCAATATTTTCCTGTTGTTTCTGTAGACAGTGCAAATCAGTGTTACAGAGAAAATCTTTTAGGCGACTGTACTCTTCTTCTACGTGATCATGTTGGCCTGAATTAAAAATTTATACCCTTATTTGTAATCTTTACTTGTTTACTTAGGTGTGCAACAGGTCCAGCAGTTTTCACCTGTTTGCTGCATTTTTAGCTCACCAAAGCTTTTGTGCACTCCAGAGCACATACGTTCAGTCCAGTACTCATTGAAATAAGGTAGAATGTTTGTCTAAATGATTTGAGCCATGCTCTGGCAAAATGGGGCTTAACGAATCTCCGCGATTCATTATCCAAGTAAGTCATCGCATAGTTGTGGATCTGTTACCTACGTTGTTTCTAACAATCGACTGGAGAGTGGTCCTTTGACATACAGAAAATTGATCAATGGCAAAAAGTTTCGACCCACGGACTGTACAGGCTGACATGGATCGATACTTTTCGCAGATGCATTAAGTCCCCTTTTCACAGGGCATGGCTCATATACTGGATAAGTTAGTAATTTCGTCACTTAGGGCCTAAAAGTAAGCCACTGGGACAAATCGTAGAAAAAAAAAAAAAAAAAAAAACTATAGAGGCCTTATTTATCGATTCTCATGAAAGTTGGTAGAGTGTTTGTCTTGATGATATCTCAGCCATGTTTGAAAATGGGCCTCGTCGAAAAAAAGAATAGGTCACTTGGACAAATATTTGAAAATATCATATTTCCAGTCTGACACTCATGAAAATTTGTCCGATGTTTGTCTTGATGTCTTGTCTTGAAAGAGGGATGATACCAGTCCCAATACAAAAGGATGATAGTCATTGCGACAGGATTTATTCCTCTCTCACCGCTGATCATTGTGTGGACAAGGGTTGAATTTATGGATCATGTGTGAAAACCAGATAGTGGTATAGCTATAATTGGCGTGCAACACACGAAAAGGTGCCTTCGGACATATGCGTAAAAGTGTGTCATCCCAGATCAGCCTGTGCAGTCTGTGACTAATCCGAGACGACACTTCCCGTTTTTGTGTGATATTCTGTTTCACGATAGTATACTGTTTAAAATCAAAGTACTGAAAGCACTGTTGGAAGGCAAGTTTAGAATAGGCTTAATATACAATGTATTTCAAATGTAGTACATATCCCTATAACAAGAGGGCCATGATGGCCCTGAAGTTGTTCAACTGAGCTTGTTGACCAAACACGACTTATTTCCAATCGTTTCCCAGATAACATAATCATTCTAACAAACTTTAATGAGTACTGGACTGAAAATGTGGCTTCTAGAGGGTACACAAGGTTTTTTCAAAGATTTGTCTCCATGACCTGGTTTTTGACTCAGTGTGAGCCATTTTCAAACTCATCAAAGAAATCATCAAGACAAACATTCTAATTTTCATGAGCATTGGACTGAAAATGTGGACTCTACAGCGTATACAATGTTCTTTAAAGATTAAGCCCAGTGACCTACTTTTTGACCCATTTTAAAACTTGTCCTGAAAATCATCAGACCTCTCTGACCAACTTTCATGAGTATTGGACTAAAAATGAGGCCTCCACAGTGTTTACACAAGGTTTTTCTATGATTAGACCAGGTGACATACTTTTTGACCGGAAATGACCCATTTTCACACTCATCTAAACAGAAGCGTAAGGAAGGTTTTTCAAAAATTTGATCTAGTGACCTAGTTTTTGACCCAATATGACCCATTTTCAAAAACATCAAAGAAATCATCAAGATAAACATTCTGACTACTTTTCATGAGTATTTGAAAGTTTGGCCTCTGGAGCGAACCGAGGTTTTCCAAATATTTGACCTAGTGACCTAGCTTTTGACCCAGTATGACCCATTTTCAAACTCATCCAGGATATCATCAAGACAAACAATCTGACCAATTTTCAAGAGTATTGGGCTAAAAAATTAATGTGGTCTGTTGAACAGAAGGGTTTTTTCACAAGATTTTATCTGGTTTCCCAGTTTTTGGCCAGACAGGATTTTTGTTCTAAATTATCAAAGAAATCATCAAGACAAAGATTCTGACCACTTTTCATGAATATTAAAGTTGGCCTGTAGAGGAAATATAAGGTATTCCAAAGATTTGACCTGGTGACTTGGTTTTTGACCCGGTATTACCTATTTTTAAAACTCGTTTGAGATTTCAAGAAAAACATTCTGACCAACTTTTAAGAGTATTGGACTGAAAATGTGGCCTCTATATCATACACAAGGTTTTTCAAAGATATGACCTGGTGACCTCGTTCTTGACCCGACATAACCCATTTTTATACTCATGTGAAATATTATCAAGCCATAAATTCTGACGAAGTTTCATGACTATCGACTGGAAATGTTGCCTCTAGAGCGCATACAAGGTTTTGCTAAGATTTGGTGTAGTGACCCAGATTTTGACCCAACGTGACCAGTTTTCAGTCTGGACTGAGATATCATAAAGACAAACATTCTGAGAAAGTTTCATCAGTATCAGACTTAAAATGTGGCCTCTATCTAGAGCATACACAAGGTTTTTCTAAGGTTTGATCTAGTGACCTAGTTTTTGACCCAACACAAATCATTTTCAAACTCTTCCGACAAATATTATCAAGACAAACATTCTGACTTACTTTCAAGAGTATTGGACTAAAAATGTGGCCTCTAGAGCGTACACAATATTTTTTTTTAAGATTTTAAAAGTTTTTCAGTCGACGTGACCCATTTCCAAATTTGTGTGAAATATTATCAAGACAAGCATTCTGACCAAGTTTCATGAGTATCTGACGGAAAATGTGGCCTCTAGATCGTGCACAAGCTGTTTCAAAGATTTGACCTAGGAACTTAGTTTTTGACCTGATGTGACCCATTTTTAAACTTGTTCAAGATATCAGCAAGACAAACATTCTGACAAAGTTTCATGAGTAACCCGCTGCAAATGTGGCCTCTAGAGCGTACACAAGGATTTGATGTTGTGACCTCGTTTTTGACCCGACATGACCTATTTTCAAACTTGTCCAAGATATCATCAGGATAAAATTCTGACCACTTTTCATGAGTATCAGACTGAAAATGGGGCCTCTAGAGCGAACTCAAGGTTTTTCTATGACCTACATGTAGTTTTTGACCTGACATGACCCATTTACGAACTCATTTGAGATGTCATCAAAACAAACATTCTGACCAGGGTTCATGAGTATCAAGACAGAAAATGTAGCCTCTAGACCGTACACAATGCTTTTCTAAGATTTGACCTGGTGAGCTAGTTTTTGACCTGATGTGACCTACTTTCAAACTTATCTGAGATATCAAGACAAACATTCTGACCAACTTTAGTGTGTATCTGACGGAAAATGTGGCCTCTAGAGTGTACGCGTTTTTTCTTAGATTTGACCTAGTGACCTAGTTTTTGACCCGACATGCCCCGCTTGTGGACTCGCCCGAGATACCATCAAGACAAATATTCTGACCAAGTGTCATGGGTATCCAACGGAAAATGTGGCCTCTAGAGTGTACACAAGTTTTTTCTAAGATTTGACCTGATGACCTAGTTTTTGACCCGACGTGACCCTTTTTCAAACTCGTCGGACATATCATCAGGAGAAACATTCTGACAAACTTTCATGAGTATCTGAAAACATACGGCACCAGAGATATTGCCAGATACCTACACTTTCTCCACATCCCACAATGTTTTCTGTATTTTCAAAAGCAAATTCGATTTATAGAGCATAATACGTGTTCCAACGGCTAGCTAACGAGCAGAGATTGAAAACCTTTTTGTAAAACACATCAGTGGCTCGTAAAATGTGATTGCTCTTTTTCCCTATTTGCTCTCAACAGGAAAACATACTTTTTCGTGAAACATTGTTGGAAAAGATTTAAAATTCTGATTACCAGCATTTTATCTTTTTCTTATGGTGTTAAGAAGATGTTTCTTTCTCTTAGTCATTTAGACAGGATTATGCCAAGCCCCGTAGGTCAGTCGGTAGCATACAAGACTTGAGAACAGGAGGTCGCTGTTTCGATTCCCGGCTTGGCCAATTTCTTTCCGAGGATTGATAATAGTCATTGCGACAGGATTCATTCCTCTCTCACCGCTGACCATTGTTTCCACGATGGTTATGTGGGAAAGCAGCCAGTGGCTTGGAAAGAATATTGTGCGGAGTACGGGTCAAAGAAACTCCAGGAAAGCATGGATAGGTGCACTGGCCGCTGCGATATAACTGAAATAATGTTGAAAACGGCGTTAAACACCATACAATCAATCAGTCATTAGACAGGATTGTTTGGATAAGGCTAAAATGGAGACTTTACACACTAAAAAATCTTTACCATGCTCAATTCATATACTTTTTGGATAAAAACATTATGGAAAGAGAAAGCATTACTTGTTTAAGTAATGGTTTCTCCTAACACATTTTTTTCTTAATCTTTTAAGCCCCATTATTTCCAAAACCCTAGACAGAATTTTTAGCTAAAAATCATTATCTTTACCAGGGAAGAAAATTTCTGACTGTCAAATTAAAAGCATTTGCAGCAAACAAACAGATAATGGCTCAAAGGCTGTAAATAATGTTAAAGAGTTATGAAAATATTTTGTCAAAAGGAGAAAAGCTTACTACCAGCATTTTCTCCTGTTGCCACAATGTTTTAAACTTTCTCATGGTAAGAAAACCCAGTTTCAAGGAAATTTAAGTACACATGTAATAAGACTTGTCCAAATTGAAATTTTGCATTACTCATTGCAATAGTCTTCAAAGGGCTAGAAAATATTGTGAGAAAGGAGAAATGCTAGCAACCACCATTTTCTCCTTTCGCCACAATATTTTCAACTTTCTTATGTTATGTAAACCTCAGTTCAGGAAATTTAAGACTTGTCGCAACACAATTTACAACAATACTTTCCATCGGTCTTAGTATATGGGACTATTCAAGTCAAACCATTTGGTTCAGTTTTTTTTTTTTAGAGAACTTGCAACCTTTCGCAGGGCTGGCCGATACACTGAATATCACTGTCTCTATCAACTTTGACAACTTGCAAAATTTTGGACTCAAGTCATCATTTAGTGTCAGTTTCGCTGCAATAACTTTCATTACCCCAATACTTGTATCAAACAATGAAGAGTATTTTGACAACAATTGCTCTACAGAACCAACTTGGCGAGTCCAATTAATTTTCTTCCAGTGATGCTTGAGTTCCATTAACCCTTTACTGCACAATGCCGCCTTTTAATGACCCTGGGAAAGAAGCCTTTTGGAAACATTGTGGGAAAGTAGAAAATGCTGGTAACCAGCATTTTCTCCTCTTCCCACATTGTTTTCTACCCTATCAAAGAAAATTTGCACCATTTGAACCACATTGAAATTGTCGTCTGCAAATGCTTTCAATTTGGACAAGGCTAAAATTTTGTCAACTAGTAAAGAGTTATCCACTTTCTTCCAGATAGAGAAGGACTGGTCATCTCCATTCACAACAATTAATGGTACACTTTTCTTTTGATGACCATATTTGAGAGTTACTTTACCTTGTCTAGAACTCTATATATTGTGTAAGTTTTCAGCAACACAGTTGCTCAAGTGTCACATGACTCAAAGTACTTCAGTGTGCTCACTAAGATTTTTGCAAGTTGGATTCCAGGAATCCAAAGCAGGAAAAAGTTGGATTCCAAGCTGAAAAAATTGGATTCCAGATCGAAGAAGATGGATTTCCCTAGAGTCAGGATGAATTTTCATACACAAACAATAAACATCTAAAACCTGTAAATTTAGATTTGTGCATCATGGAGATATTATGTCTATAATGGACAAGTCTACATTTACATTAGAAATTACTAGCTAAGGCTTTATTTGTAAAATTTTTGCGCAAAGGATAAAAGAACTTTTCACTTTATCTTTTATTTAGATGAATGTAAATGATTCAACATGATAATGTATATTTTGAATATTCATGACAATAATGGACCGAGCCCCGTAAGCTCAGTGGGCAGCATACAGGACTTGAGAACAAGGGGTCAATGGTTCGATCCCCGGCTCAGCCAATTTCTTTCCGAGGACTGATGATAGCCATTGCGACATTCCTCTCTCACCGCTGCCCATTGTTTCAATGATGGCTGTGTGGGAAAGTAGCCAGTGGCTTAAAGATAATATAGTACTGATAAAAGAAACTCTAGGAAAGCATGAATAGGTGCATTGGCCGCCACAACATAACTGAAATAATGTTGAAAACGGTGTTAAACACCACACTGTCATTATCAATCAATCAATAATAATTATGGAAACAATTCTTGACCCATCTTCACGAACATTTGTAAATTCAATTTTAATACCGTTTTAATTTGTAATTAGAATTTAGAATTATCTGTCCATGTGGACCATGATGTCAGTTAAATCTTTTCAATGACAATGTCTTGGACCTGTCCAAATTTAAAGCTTGCATAAATTTGCATAAATTTGCAGATGACAAGATAAAGATGGTTTGAACAATCTATTTGGTCTTTAAAATGTTGAAAACTATGTGGAAAGGAAGAAAACGCTTCTTTATTCACAAAGTTGTCTGAAGCTTTCTTTCTCAAGATTGTTAAATTCTGGACAATGGATTGTTTGGTAAAGGATTAATTAGCTTTTTTTTTTTTTTTTTTTTTTTTTTTTAACTTCCACACTTGTCTGATCACTAGGCTGATCTTGAGCTTTCCTTTTAATCCCCAGAAATTTCTAAAAAAAATTCTTCATTTTGAAATTTGTTCTCCGATCATATCAAGCACATGTAAAAAAAGAAAAGTTTCATTGAACATTGTTTTTAATTAAATAACTGTTTTTACTCAAAAGATCGATTAAAAAATTCAGCTGAAAGTTGATAGGTCATGGACAATGGTCAATTATTTATTACCATTGCTTCCTGTTGATTGCATCATAAGATGCTCACCGCCTTTCTTTAATCGAGTACATAGATCAACATTATCTCTGTAAAATAGTCTGTAATCTGTTGATTGATGCATAATTTGCAATTGTCAAACAACATGCGGGTAATTAGGGTGTCAGCTACTCGTCATCCATAGTTTAACAGGTACTGGACGGGTAATAAAGAATGACGCATGGAATGTTTCCAAAACAAAAGTCATCGAGGCCCCTGCATCTAATCCCATATCACAATCTGTACTCTCAATCTGCACTGAAACATTAGTAGTATAGGAGGGTAGACCTCGGACAAAAACCGTTTTGTCCGAGGTCTACCCTCCCTGAGTGCCATTTTGTCCGAGGTCTACCCTCCCTGAGTGCCATTTTGTCCGAGGTCTACCCTCCCGGGGAGACAAAAGACCGGTCAAAATGTCAAACCGGAAGTAGATGTCCACTTTTTCTGCCCCCCCACATCACACCACTGCAAAAATGTAAAAACAAAAGAGGAAACCGGAAGTGGAATTCCTACCAAAGAATGGTGTGTCACCATGTTTTGTTCGGGTTGATCCTGCATTTTGATTGGTCGAGACGTTTCCCCCACCAGAAATTTGAATTGAAAACGTGTGACACCACGAACTGGTTCGAAAAGAAGGTGTACCACCATCTTCACTCGGTTTGGTCTTTCTCTATCACCGTGTTGGACTTAGTCTTTTTCTCTATCATCGTTGGGTTTAGTCTTTTTTCTCCGACTTTGTTCGCTCGTCTCGAACTTTCTCTATCACCGTTGGACTTAGTCTTTTTTTCCACGATATGGGTTATTTTCCCCTCCTCACGCTGGTTCAGGCAGAGAGCATCGTTGAACTTAGTCTTTTTTCCGTCTTTATTCGCCTCAATCTTTCTCTATCACCGTGTTGGACTTAGGCTTTTTCTCTGTCATCGTTGGACTTAGTCTTTTTTTCTCCGTCTTTGTTCGTCTTAACCTTTCTCTATCAACGTTGGACTTAGTCTTTTTTCACCACGATATGGGTTATTTCCCCTACTTACGCTGGTTCAGCCAGAGAGTATCGTTGGACTTAGTCTTTTTTCCGTCTTTTGTTCGCCTCAACCCTTCTCTATTACCGTTGAACTTAGTCTTTTTTTCCACGATATGGATTATATTCCCTACTTACGCTGGGTCAGGCAGAGAGTATCGTTGGACTTAGTCTTTTTTCTCCGTCTTTGTTCGTCTTAACCTTTCTCTATCAACGTTGGACTTAGTCTTTTTTCACCACGATATGGGTTATTTCCCCTACTTACGCTGGTTCAGCCAGAGAGTATCGTTGGACTTAGTCTTTTTTCCGTCTTTTGTTCGCCTCAACCCTTCTCTATTACCGTTGAACTTAGTCTTTTTTCCACGATATGGATTATATTCCCTACTTACGCTGGGTCAGGCAGAGAGTATCGTTGGACTTAGTCTTTTTCCGTCTTTATTCGCCTCAATCTTTCTCTATCACCGTTGAACTTAGTCTTTTTTCCCCTCCTCATGCTGGTTTAGGCAGAGATCATCGTTGGACTTAGTCTTTTTTCCGTCTTTATTCGCCTCAATCTTTCTCTATTACCGTTGGACTTAGTCTTTTTTCCCACGATATGGGTTATTTTCCCCCTCCTCAGCTTGGGTCAGGCAAAGACCATCGTTGGACTTAGTCTTTTTTTCTCCGTCTTCGTTCGCCTCAATCTTTCTCTATTACCGTTGGACTTAGTCTTTTCTTCGGCTCCTAGCAGTATAATCTTTAGACATTGCCTGATTATATGATCTGAGTGTGGGTTTTTTCCGGCATTTCCCGAAAATCAGTTCATCTAGACTTACCCGACCTTAGATTTATTCGTCCCTAGTTTTATTCGACCCTAGTTTTTTAATCTGCAAAACTTTTTAAAATTGTAAAAATTTTTACCCGAAAATTTTTATCCGAAATTTTTAAGCGTAAAAATTTTCTCTATCGAAAAAATTTGACTGTAAGATTTTTTATTTGAAAAAATTTTTCTCTGTAAGATTTTTTGAAAAAATTTTTCTATCGATAAAAATGTTTTTTCTCTCTGTAAGATTTTTTTTAATCGTAAAAATTTTTCTATCGCCCAAAAAAGTTTTTTTCTCTCTGTAAGATTTTTTTAAAAATTGAAAAATTAGCTGCTCCATATTTGATTTTTTCTCGTCTTGGTATACTTTATAATTTATTTGCACTACTCGAGAAACGAGAGATGAATGATTATAGGAAAAGTTCACTGGATTTTTATAGCTTACTGGAGGGATTGACCTGCTTTTGTCTTTGAATTAAGAGTACGAACGGTAGGTGAGCATGTAGATAGAACATAACGTACTGTAAAAATTCATTCACATAGAATGTTATGATCTATCTACAATTTCCAAGACTGATCTTTTTTGAAGAAATGATTGAATAAAAATGCTTTCATCGTTATTTATGTTGTCATTTTATTATTAATCCCTAAAGAGAAAAGTAAAGAAATCATGGAGGTGGATGTACAAGCTATTTTATTTCAACATCCTTGTAATATTTTCATCACAGGTCCGAGTGGTTGTGGAAAGACAGTCTTTGTTCATAAATTAATTGACTATCGAGAAGATTTGTTCAATATCGTTCCTGAAAGAGTTGTCTGGTGTTACAAAGAATGGCAGTATGCTTACAATCTTATGCAGGAGAAATTCAATTCACAGTTTGAATTAATAAAATTGTGGAAGGAATTCCTGACGATGAAAACGAACTTGTCAGCGATGTATCTATACCACATTTAATCGTCTTTGATGATATGCTGGGTGAAAAAGATGAGGAAAAAATTAAACTTTGGTTTACAAGAAAAGGACATCACCGTAATGCAACCGTGATTTATATCACACAAAATATGTTTCAACAATCGAAATCGAGTCGAACCATCAGTCTTAATTCAAGATACATGATTTTATTTCGAAATGAGCGAGATAAAAATCAGATTAAAACACTAGTTCACCAAATGCAAGCTCCACATTTACTGTCTGCTTATGAAGATGCTACATCGGTGGATCATGGATATCTTGTCATCGATTTCCATTCACGAACAAATAAAGAATTAAGACTGCGAACAGATATATTTCATCGTTATGAAGAAGACGAAAGAGGTCCAACCGTTTATTCCCCTGCTTAATCGTTACAATGTTTTTTTAAGATAAAAATGACTTCATTTTATTTTATATTGTCATTCTATCAATAGGCGACAGTGAGTAAACATGGCTTTACCAACCACACCAACTTCAATTTTAGCTGCTTTGCGAAATTTAAGTCAACAAACCAATAGATATGAAAGAGAATCTGTGTTGAAAGCAGGATTAAAAGAAATTTTAAAATGGTTTACGTTGGCAGCACAAAACATCATTGAAGATAAAATCAAATTACCAAAACAAACCACCACGTATATGACAAAACATAGAGCAGATATCGAGCAGTTAGCAGATCCGAATATTGATGAGGAAATTAAACGTAGAATTATTTTAAAACCTGGAGGTGGTGGATTTCTAGGTGGTGTTATTATCAGAAGTTTACTGAGATGGGATGGAACTAAAACCGTTAGGAAATTTGGGGGTGAAAGGCAACCTCGAAAACATGCTCCGCGAAAGAGGAAATCTCCAAAGAAGAAAAAATCTCCAAGGAAGAAAAAGTCTCCAAAGAAGAAAAAATCTCCAAAGAAGAGAAAGCCCCCGAAAACGCATGCAAGAACTATCACCTCACCACCTATGATTGATGAAAAAACCACCACCTCACCACCTATAATTGATGCAAGAACTACCACCCCACCGCCTATGATTGATGAAAGATTTGTTACTATGCGAAGGCCTGTAGGAAGCAGCATTTCAGAACATCAACGCTATCCGAAATCCAGAAAGGAACTATTAAGTGAAAGAATGCAAAAACTCAGAACAAAGTATTCACAATTTATAGAACCAGGGAGAAAATTGAAGTTTCAATCCATTCCATCCACCTCATGGTCTCCAAATACATTAGCTAAATATAAAAAAGGTAGAAAGGCAGAAGATCGACTGTTTGGGGATATAATCCAATATAACCTTGACACAGGAAAATATCGTGTTGACTATGACAAGCGTCTGATTCATCTTGGTGGTGGAAGAACCATTCCTCTGCCCGACAGAGGGTCAGATGTAGAAGAAAGCGAGGATGAAGAACTCACTGATTCCGATTCGTAGTTTTCTTTTGTAAAAAAGACAGTATGATAAAACATCAGGTATAAATGATAGTGACATGGAACTTTTATTTTCATTTGATGTGAAATAGTGATAAAGTCAACATGAAGAAAAGACCTCTGATAAAAAAACACGGCTCAATGGTTATGGCCATGATACAGGCTACACCAAAAATACGTAAAAAGCTTGTCAAAGATTCACCCTCAGAAGCGATAAGGTGTATATCGGAATGCTGTCATAATGTTTTAAAAGGCAATGTACATTTATCACCAGATCAGAAGAAGAAGTTGTATTCAAGCCGACAACATCTCAGACGTTTAGCTTCAAAATCAGTCTCTGTAAAAGATAAAAAACAAATTTTAAATCAAAAAGGTGGATTTCTTTCATTGCTTGCACCTGCATTATTACCTTTGTTAGGAAAAGCCGTTATCGGAGGAATAGGAGGAGCTCTAAAAGCCTTGTAGATAAAAAATCTTGTAGATGAAAACATTTTCAATGAAAAAAATCTTATAGATAAAAATCTTGTAGATAAAAAATCTTATAAATAAAAAATCATGTCTGTTAGAAAAATGGTTATCGTACCTTACCAGGTCTTAGAAAACATGAAACGATGGAAAGCCGAACAAGCTCAAAAACCTCGTTTACCACCTAATCCACAAGTTGCAGATGCATCACATCTTCGGCAAGATATGAGTCAAATTTTACAAAGTACCGACCTGTCAGAAACAGAAAAGGCTCAAAGATATGGCGAAACTTTGATTAAGTTACAAAATTCGCTTCAGAAAACAAAACCAACTTCGATCAATTTTCCTCCAAAAACCGATGATGGTGCACAGGAATCAGCATCTGTTGGCCTGCAATCTGTTGCCTTGTATGATCGAATTTTGCAAAGTGTACCAAAAACCATGAAAAGAAAAGCTGAGTTACTTTTGAGTATGATAAAAGACAACGATAATTTAACTTGGGACGAACATGGGGTGGTGTCATATAAAGGTACACGCATCCATGGCTCCAATATTATTGATCTTGTCAATGATGCGATACGTCAAAGAAAAGGATGGAAAACATTTTCAAAGGCATTACATGAAAGTAATATACCTCAAGAAGTTATTGGTAATTTGAACAGATGGAAATGGATACAAAAAGTCCATGATAAATCACCGAGTAAATCATTGAGCGAAGATGAAGATTCCCATGCAGAATCCTATGGAGATTCCGATTACTTATTTCACACACCAAAAAGCGTACGAAAAAGTACTAAGTTAACTCCTATAAAAAGAAGTATGAAAAGAATAAAAGAAAAATCTCCATACATGAAACCTGAAGAAAGAGAACGATTGAAGCAATTCTATGTTAAAGAACTGCTAACTCCCCCAAAGTCTATAAAAAAGACTCCGAGCCGTAAAACACTTCAGTCATGGGAGGCATGGTAAAGTCAAAACTTGATTACGTGTTAAGAAAGTTGTTTTATGATCCTAAAAGTACTGTAGCATTTAGTGGAGTAAAGCAATTGTATCACGCTGCGAAATCTGTTTTGAAAGGAATAAGATACAAAGATGTTCAAGAATGGTTACAGGGTGAATCCACCTACACCTTACACAAACCGATTCGTCGTCGTTTCAAAAGACGAAAAACTATTGTAGGTGGTATAGATTATCAATGGCAAGCTGATTTGGCTAACATGCAACATTTAGCAAAACAAAATAATAACAAGAAATATTTACTTTGTGTGATTGATGTGTTTTCGAGATTTTCATGGGTTATCCCTATTCCAGACAAAACGGGTAAAACTTTAATCAAAGCATTTCAATCTATCGTTCAGAAATCAAAACGAAAACCTTTAGCGCTTCAAACAGACAAAGGTTCGGAATTTAAAAACAAATCGTTTCAAGACTACTTGAAAAAGAATCAGATTCATTTTTTCACCACTGAAAACCCAGAGACAAAAGCAAGTATTGTTGAAAGATTTCAACGAACTTTGAAAACGAGAATGTGGAAATACTTTACGTACAAGAAAACAAGGCGTTACATTGACGTATTGAATTCTTTAGTTAAGAATTACAACCATACTTTTCACAGAAGTATAAAAACATCTCCTGTAATGGTAACAAAATCCAATGAGGCAGAGATTTCAAGAAATCTGTATTCTCAATTACCGACAAATGTAATGATGAAAAAGCCGAAATTCAAAATTGGAGATCATGTTCGAATCAATAAAACAAAACGTACATTTGATAAGGGCTATTTACCGAATTGGAGGCAAGAAATATTTGAAATCAGCCATGTCAACAAAACATTTTCACCTATTACCTATAAAGTAAAAGATCTACTGGGAGAACAGATTTTAGGAACTTATTATGAATATGAACTTCAATTAATAAAAGATGATGATATTTATGAGATTGACTCAGTTCTTGATAGACGTACAAGACGTAAGGGTAAAAAATTAATCAAAGAAATAAAAGTCAATTGGAAAGGCTATCCAAAAAAATGTCAAAGTTGGATACCAGAATCCTATTTGGTGTAATCCTATTTGGTGTAATCCTATTTGGTGTAATCCTATTTTAGTGTTTTGAAAACATCTTTTCTTATAAAAAATCTTATAACTTAAGAAAAAAGTTATAAAAAGTCAGTACATTCATAATGAATCCACAGTCAAACATCGAGTGTGGAACAGAAAAGTCTGGAATAGAAGAAAAGTTCGGAATAGAAAACTTCGATAGCAGTAGTAGCAGTAGTATCAGTAAGAACTACAATTGCTGTGGAAATCGTGTCCCAAAGAATCAGTTTACCTATATTTCACAGATTTTAGTCATTTATGCAATTATTGCAACCTCAATAGTACATTTAAGTATTCAAAGTCAAGATCGTGAATTGTGGCTGATCCTGTTAAGCAGCTCACTTGGATATATTCTTCCATCACCAGGGTTAAAATTCAGCAGATCAGAACAAAAGCAGTCAGGGTGGCCTGATAGTAAAAAATGAATTCGTTTTATCTCACTCTACCCAGTGATAGTTCCATGGACCTTTATCCGAACAACACCCAATGTTGTTTTAAGGTTCATTTACCAAAGACAGTTCATATTGACAAGGAAACTTGGGAAGACGCATTAGTTCAACTTATCACCCCCTCTCAGTTCTTAAACATAAGTGAAGAAGAAGCACAGTTCGATCTTATAACAACTGATAAGGACTTAGTCAAATTAATATCACAGATAGACAAAAGAGGAGATAATATGAAAATAAATATATTAAGACAAAATAGTGGAGGTGATATAATAAAATGGGGAATTCGATTTAACATTCCATCCGGGAATTACACTACACCTGGGCATCTTATAGAGACGATCAATGATGTGATTCAAACCGCTATAGGCCCTGCTCTTCGTAAGAATTCGTCGGGTCTGCACATCACTTATTCATCTTCAACCAAACGTCCGAAAATTACATTTGATAATATTATAAAATCAGGGCTCAAATTACATCCATCCCTGTTTTTAAAACTGGGTGGATCACCAGAATTCAAACATGATACAATTTTTCAGGGTAAAAATATTTTCAAATACTTTAAAACAATCCAAATATTGATGCTGGCTACAATCATCTGTATATTTATTCAGATATTGCTGAACACACTATAGTGGGTGATACACTTGCTCCCATACTTCGTGTTTTGCCTTTCAAAACATCCGATTTGGTTGAAAATGGTTGTGGTTCTCAACATACCAATCATGAAATTACAATACCGCATTATATTCCCGTTTCGAAATCCGATTTCGATCATATTCACATTCAAATAACAGGGGATTTAGGTATACCGGTTCATTTCATTACTGGTAAGACAATAGTGAAGTTACATTTCAGACAACGTTCAACTGACAATCATTGAAAATCATCGAAAATCATTTTTAAAAAATGTTACCAGTTTATCGTGGTGTAAAACATCAGTATGGCTATGGGTTAGGTTCGCTATTTAAATCGGCAATTAAAGTAGTGACTCCATTGCTTAAACCGTTGATTAAATCTGGTTTTAATGCCGTGAAAAAAGAAGGAATCAAACAAGGAATAGACGTAGTAGAAGATATCCTTTTACGTGGTGAAAACCCCAAAAAAGTTGTAATTTCACGGGGAAAACAAGCCATTCATGATCTAGCAGAAAAGGTAATACCAGGGATAAATAAAAGAAAATCACGAAAACCACGTCATTCCCCCTACCGCCTTCACAGTGGTAAGATCATAAGACAAAGAGATAGACGACCTCTTGATATATTTGATTAATATAATTGATTCATATATTGAATTCATCTACTTAAATTATATAAAAATGATGCAAAGTGGGTCCTGTGAATGCAGTAAGTCAGAACTCGATGTTCTTTCTGTACCACCTACAATGACAACGATGCAAGAAAGTCAATGGATTGAACATTTTCCAATATCGTCTTTGGCAAACAATGCACCAATAGAATTCATCATACCACCTCAAACCGAACATTGGACAGATTTGTCACAATCGTATTTGTATGTCAAATACAAAGTCGTTCAAGCTGACGGTGGCAATTTACTTGCCAATGCAAATGTGGCCCCTGTAAACAACTTCCTACACAGTTTGTTTAGCAGTGTCGATTTGTATCTAAATAATAAACTAATCACCAGCAATTCAGACACCTATCCATACAGAGCATATATTGAAAATCTTATGTCATATAATTCTGACAGCAAGACTACGCATTTGAAAGCTGGTGATCTTTGGACTGAAGACACCACTGGTCATTTCAATTCACTCAACCATGATGGAGATAATGCAGGGTTAAAAGATAGAATGGGTGAAATTGCACAAAGTAGAACTGCCGAACTTTTTGGACGCTTGCATCTTGATCTATTTCAACAAGAAAAATATTTACCTAATGGTATTGAAATCAGACTTAGATTAAACAGATCTTCGGTAAACTTTTGTCTCACAGGAGGCGGTGGTGCACCAGCTTCAAAAATTGTACTGGAAACAGTCAGTCTTCATGTGCGAAATGTCGAATTGTTGCCTGTTGTTGCAAATGATCTAAATCATGTTATTGCTCAGCAAAACATGAAAATCCCTATTCGTAGGGTTGAAGTAAAAACTTTTACCATTTCTACAGGCCTTCAGTCTAAAGTTGAAGATCATTTGTTTCAAGGACAACTTCCAAAACGCATTTTCATTGCAATGGTAGCAAATACTGATTATAATGGGGATTATGGTAGAAATCCATTTTTCTTTCATCATTTTAATCTGTCAAAAATTGATGTATCATGTAATGGTCACAGTATTCATAACAGACCCTTTGAACCTAACTTTGAAGCAGGATTGTATTTGAAATCCTTTCTATCATTGTATCAGGCTAACTCATCTTTAGCACTTAATAAATCATTTAATATTGGTAAAGAAGACTATGCTGGTGGATACTGTTTGTGGGGATACGATTTGACAGCGGATCAAGGTAGTGAAGAAGGACAACTTCATCCTATAAAAACTGGAAATCTTCGAATTGAACTTCAGTTTGCTCAAGCTCTGGCAGCAGCTATCAACGTTATTGTCTTTGCTGAATTTGACAATCAGATTGAAATCAACAGTTTGAGAGAAGTTATCACAGATTATTAATCCTGGAAAAATCAACAGAAACTCTCTGATCAAAAGATAGCTTTCACAAAAACAGTTCTTTTCAGGACTAAGGAATATAATATCGAAAACGACAGTTCTTTTCAGAACTATTGAAAAACAGTCCTTTTCAGGACTATCTACAGGACTAAAGAACTAAAAAAACAATGTTGGGACTCAGATTTGCTATAACACTTAGAGAAGAAGCAGAAAAAGTGAAATATTCCGTATCGAAGTGCATCTCTACTCGGAAAAATGACATTCATAATAGCTTCGAAAAACATATGACTGAAAAATTAAAAAATCTTATTGTCAGTGAAGTTACCAACCAGTGTTACGGATGTCAAGTGGATCATCCCAGTCAAACACAGCATGAACTGTGTTTATTCAAGGATAGACAAGAACATACAGATATGTTCATAGAAAAAGCCATGATGGAATTAAATCCATACGAAATCATGGAAAAATGGTATCCTGAACTCATAGAAATGAAACTCGATGAAAGTGACTACGTGGAAGCCTACAGATTATGGCGAAATATAAAACAAAACATTTTATCTGAATTCACGGAGTCGTGGTTACAATACTGGTGTGACAAAGTAAAACAATCCTGGGAAGAAAAGTGATTGGAAAAAATGTATACTTCTGAAATTCAATACATATTGGATCACGGAACATGGATAAAAAATCTACAGGCAAAAGTCTGTGCAAAAGACCAGCTACCTCGACAAAAACCCAATCATGTGAAAGCCTACATTGTGAACACAGAGAAATCAACCGGTCCAGGAGAACATTGGGTAGCCGTGATATTCAACAATAATGGTGATGTACTATATTTTTATCACTACGGACTACCACCACTTGAGCCAGAAATCATTAACTTTTTAGACAATCATTCTTATTCGTGGAGATACAATCGACAAACTCTTCAGAGTCCACAGGGAAAAGTTTGCGGATTTTACTGTATCTTCGTATTGGATGCTGCTGCCAGAGGATACAACATACAGAAATATCTTCAACAGAAATTCCTCTCAACGGAACATCGACGAAACGATCGAGATGTAGTGTTATGGTTCAATCAGCAGTATGGAATTCTATTCAATAAAGCTCAGAGACTTTCTCCCTACAAATAGTATATAAATGTATAATAGTTCTTTTTATCTATGTGTTTGTTGTTAATATGTTCATTGCTCAGTTCATTGTTCAGTTCTGTTCAAATAAAAGTTATACTGTTTAAATGGTGTTTTTCATTCTTTTTTCCACAAAGATAATTTCTCCACAAAATATCAGTCTTGGAAAAAATGTAGATAGATCATAACATTCTATGTGAATGAATTTTTACAGTACGTTATGTTCTATCTACATGGTCTCGCCCACGTTCGTACTCTTAATTCCAAGACAAAAGTAGGTCAATCCCTCCACCAAGCTATAAAACCAGCAAATTTCTCTATATACCATTTCATTTCCACGATGGGTTTGTTCAGATTCTGCTGTGGACTATTTGGTAAAAGCCGAAGGAACGAGGAGAAGAGAAAACGTCAAAAGACAAAGACGTCGGCCGAGTTCTCTGCAAGACAAGGGCATAACCCCTATACCCAGAACCCAACAGCTAATTTCTACCCCGATCTTTGGGTTATACCAACTGATGATCCAATCTTTGGGGAGTCTGTGATATCAACCAACCAATGAGGTGATGAGGAGGAGGTTTAGAACCCTCTATCTTTCTCTGATTTTGGAATTAACTTGCTCGGATGATTAATTTAATTCCAATTCAGAGAATGATAAAAAACAGCTCTTTTCAGAGCTAACATTCATCCCAGAAAGTCCTATCTTCGAGACTTGTCAATTTTACGACCGAGTACCATCCCAAGAGTTACATTCCAAGAGTTACATTCCAAACGATATACTTCAATTCGAATTAACTCAAAAAAAGGTTAAGCCCAACACGATGCTTGTATGGTAAGGATTTATGCTATAAGCCATCTCTGATCAACTCAGAAGATAGCGTATAGCATAAAGGTGTCAAATCTTGTCTGACTAATTTAATCAAATCGACAAATAGTGCTATACATCACCTCAGCTCTCAGATCTTATAGACAAGTTACAAACAATACGATCTTTATCCCCTAAAGCTAGTTTTTTAAAAAAGACTGAGTTCGTCAGACAAATATCTAAAGATCATACTGCTAGGAGCCAAAGAAAAGACTAAGTCCAACGGTGGTAGAGAAAGATAGACGAACAAAAGATGGGAAAAAAGACTAAGTCCAACAATGATCTCTGCCTGAACCAGCATGAGGAGGGGAAAATAACCCATATCGTGGAAAAAAGACTAAGTCCAACGGTGATAGAGAAAGATAGACGAACAAAAGATGGGGAAAAAAGACTAAGTTCAACGGCGGTAGAGAAAGATAGACGAACAAAAGATGGGAAAAAAGACTAAGTCCAACAATGATCTCTGCCTGAACCAGCATGAGGAGGGGAAAATAACCCATATCGTGGAAAAAAGACTAAGTCCAACGGTGATAGAGAAAGATAGACGAACAAAAGATGGGGAAAAAAGACTAAGTTCAACGATGCTCTCTGCCTGAACCAGCGTGAGGAGGGGAAAATAACCCATATCGTGGAAAAAAAGACTAAGTCCAATGGTGATAGAGAAAGATAGACGAACAAAAGATGGGGAAAAAAGACTAAGTTCAACGATGCTCTCTGCCTGAACCAGCGTGAGGAGGGGAAAATAACCCATATCGTGGAAAAAAAGACTAAGTCCAACGGTGATAGAGAAAGTTCGAGACGAGCGAACAAAGTCGGAGAAAAAAGACTAAACCCAACGATGATAGAGAAAAAGACTAAGTCCAACACGGTGATAGAGAAAGACCAAACCGAGTGAAGATGGTGGTACACCTTCTTTTCGAACCAGTTCGTGGTGTCACACGTTTTCAATTCAAATTTCTGGTGGGGGAAACGTCTCGACCAATCAAAATGCAGGATCAACCCGAACAAAACATGGTGACACACCATTCTTTGGTAGGAATTCCACTTCCGGTTTCCTCTTTTGTTTTTACATTTTTGCAGTGGTGTGATGTGGGGGGGCAGAAAAAGTGGACATCTACTTCCGGTTTGACATTTTGACCGGTCTTTTGTCTCCCCGGGAGGGTAGACCTCGGACAAAATGGCACTCAGGGAGGGTAGACCTCGGACAAAATGGCACTCAGGGAGGGTAGACCTCGGACAAAACGGTTTTTGTCCGAGGTCTACCCTCCTATACTACTAACATTCCTTTCTGAGCTAGATGGTGATCTCAGATTCAAAAGTAGCTATTCTCCCTCATTTTCATTTTCAGACTGACTGAAAATTCGATGTTCATTCAGCAAATGAATTTTGGACTTTTCCTTATTTTTCTTGTCCCGTTTGGCCTTAGGCTGTGAACGTATTTCAGTCTTTTATAGTCTTTTTCAGACACATCTTGCTTATATGACTTGACCTTTATAGCTAACACACTTTGCATTCTTGTAGAAACATGTCTGTCATGATTGGTTTTACCACACCAAAACCACTGTGTAAAGACTTTTGTAATCATGGGCCCTTGGTTTCTGACGCCTCATTGTCCACCAGTTCCAAACTAACAGACACACCAGCTGCCTTTTTCACGGTTAATTCTACTTCTGACAATAACATTCTCTGAATAAGTGTTCTGTAACCCACAGACAAAACAGTCTCTCAGCTCATCTAAAAATGTCCCAAACTCACAAGACTCACTTAGCCACATCAATTATAGTCTGTTAAATACATGGTTACAGTTTCATTTTCACTTTGCATCTTACAATGAAACTTAAACCGTTCTCCAATGATGAGCGTTTCCAGTTGCAGGTAATTTTGAATAAAGGTTTTCAACTCTGTCGAAAGTCTTGTCACTTGGATTTTGAGGTGTAACAAAATTACAGAGCAGGTTGTAAGTCTTAGATCAGACTGTAAGTCGTAGAAACAAAATTAGCTCTTTTCTGATCATTATCAACGATGCTATTTTGCATGGAAAAGCGCTGTTCCCCGTTCTCCACCCAGCTGTCGACGTACAGTCGAAAGTGAAACTTCTTACCAAACATTTCAGGTTATATTTACTGCATACGGAGAGACATTTTTGTCGCAACTGCAATGTTTTTTAGGTCTGGACAACAGCCATGAGCAGCATAAATGTAGCTTTTTTAACTTTTTGATTATGGAAATTCTTTACTCTCGGAACACATGCTTACCTACGATTAATCAAAGTACATTAAATACTTCCACCTAATACGGATCAAAGTACTAAAATATGTAGTTACAATTAATAGCGTTAATCAATGACTTATTTAAAACAAAAAATAAAATCGTGTATCTAAGCGTTTTGCGTACAGATTTTGTTGTAAGGAAAGTGTTTTTGGGTGTAATGACAGTAGTTTTAGGTGATTTTCGAGTGGTTTTGGGTGTTTCCATACTTATTCACCTGCGATAAACTAGGCCATGTCAAAGCCGCGGAAGGAGACTAATTCCAAATTTAGAGCGAATTCTATGACACTTAACTCTGAAATTTACTGACTGTGTAATTGGCTTACACAGACTTTTTACCCGCATGTTAATTTCACACATCAAATGAAACAGACGCGTCTGTTCGTTGATCTACGAGGACCTATTTTTCTTGAAATAGAGGAGTGAATCGTCTTCAGTCACATTCCAAAAAGCTATCCGATTGGTTTAATTATTTATTCATTGTGGAGAAAAGTAGGTCCTAATGACGTCATTTTTACTGCTTTCGATTGGCTTATTACAATTACAATTTATTCGTTGCTGCGGCAACACAATTACATCATTACAATAAACTGATCCAAAATATTTTGCATTTACCTGAAACTATGTTTTTCAGGAATTTGATTTCATTCTTTTTGTAAATTTGAAGTTTCTCCTTGTTGTTCTGATTCAATTTACAATGATCTGGAACTGTTTTAGTCCTTTTGTACTCGAGATGTATCGAACTATTTGAAAGGTGGTTGGATAAAACTGTTCAGAGGCATTTGCAGCAAACTGCTGAGTGATTACATATGAAGGCTCTCGCCTTCAAAAAATCTCATGTAGTCGTAAAGTGCCGTCTCGGATCAGCCTGTGCGGACAGGCTAATCCGGGACAACACTTTACGCAAATGTTCGAGGGTCTCATTTCGCATGTTGCGGGCTATATACGATGTTCTGACAGGGAGGATTTTGAAGTTGTACTACCAATCTATTGTATCTGCATATACAACTGTATGGCTGACAAAAACTTTTAAGATTTTCTTATTCTCAGAAAGTCAAAAGATAGCATCAACAATTACAACGGTCTGGTCAGGAAAAATGAGTGTTAAGATGATATTAGTTATGCCAGAACGAAAACGGCAACTATTAGCCCTGTTCACAAAGCAGCAGCATTTTTGGCCTGGGCTTGGCTTGCCAAGCCCAAGGCCATAGGAATCGTATACCAAAATTTCAACCCCATCCAAGCATTTACGGAAAAACCCGAGTCAAGCATTGGCGGAAAAACCCGAGTAAAAGTGAAAAGTACCGCCTGCAATCCATCTCACAACGCTGACGGAAACGATCCCTTTTAATTAATAAAATATTTCGATTTAAACATCACAGTAAGGTTTAATTTGACAACAAACTTTGATTGATTTGCGATTTTAATCGTACGAAAGTGTTGACTGAGAATTTGGGGCCCTCGTGAGGTTATTCATAACTGCAAATTCGTGCGCTTAACAGCGAAAGAAACAATTGGCAAACCTCGAGTGATCGTTGATCAAATGTTTTGATGTAGGTACGCAATCGACCGAGTTGTGACGAGTGCTGTTGCCGAGCACTAATCGGGATCGTTCCTATATCCTTTTTTTACACACCATGTGAATGACAAATAATGATAACGTATTTTACGCAGACGATGTGCTCTATCTCTGAAAACGGTGTCACAAAATCTCGGCAAGATTTTGATTTTCGTAAAATTACTGTGCACCTCTTGTTTGAAGTTATAAGTATCTATTTGATTGGTATATATGCCTCATTTCTTCCTGTCAGAATTGTCAAGATATGACATTTCGGCCCATAACCATTTCGACCCATAGCAAACTCGGAGCATACAATACAAAACATGTATTAAAGTTTGTAACTCGAGCCATTGAAAACCAGTTAATCTTTAAAAAAATATGAAATTTAGACTTGTCGAAATTGAAAACATTTGCGAACGGCAAGTCAGATTTAGCTGATGGTTATTGGCTGTGAAAGTTCAGAAAACCTTGTAGGAAAAAAGAGAGAATTTTCTTTTTTTTTTTCCAAAAGGTTTTCATGAGGCTATATCCTTGGAGTCCTTAAAACTCGAGAATATGTGGTCAAGAGTTAAGTAACTGGTGGGCGTTTTATATCGAAGATCAGACTTGACATTCGGTGCAATCTGATCTTGATCTCCATAGGTATTTAGGCTGACCTGGGCCGAAACTTTTTGCTTTTGGCAAAGTTTCTGCATATCAAAGGACCAGCGTACCTGATGATTCAGTCGGTTGCCCCACAAAATGGATTTTATGGATCCATTAATATATGATGGCTCGTTTGGATTTGATGGATCAGGGAGATGCATTAAACCCCCTTTTGTCAGAGCATGGCTCATTTGTGTTTTTACATAATCACAACCAGGAGCTCTTCAAATTTATCAATCCTAGATGACTTTACTCAGATGAGCGCTTTAGGTCCAACGGCCCTCTTGTTCATGAAAATCGGCTTTCCAACTTGGTTGATCATGGCAACTTAGAGATTCCATAGACTTTCAATGCAAAAGTTGAAAAGTGGCATTTACAGCAGATACTTTGACAATTTTTTTTTTTTTATAGAAATGTACCTTAAGCAGTCTTGTGTCATCCATATGATTTTATTCAACTGGTAGTCTTTAGCTCATCTGTTTACGAAGAAAGCGTCATGCTATTGTCAAAGCCTATGCGTCATTGTCGTCGTGCAAAAACTTCGACATTTTTTAGTATCTCTGTTATTCCTGAAGATATTTACTTAAAACTTGTACAAGTTATTTACTGTCAAAAGGGGTACCCATATAACAGGGCAGGTAACCATCAAAATAGTTTTGACACAGTTACGCCCTTTTTCTATTGCTTTAAATTTTCAGAACCTTTGACATTTTATCATATCTGTCATTAATGAAGATACTTACTTCAAACTTTTCGTTAACTATTAAAAGGGGAATTTATATCAATACAACAGAGGTAGGTAACCACCAAAATATTTTTGGCAAAGTAATTAGTTATGCCCCTTTTTCTACTGAGAACTTTTAGCTCAGCTGTTTTAGAGACATGGTATTTTCATAGCCCTAGTGTCATCATCTTCGTCGTTTTGGTCGTCGTCATGCAAAATATTTGACATTTTACAATGTCTTTGTTATTACTAAAACTGTTTACTGAGTTGTTAACTATCAAAAGGGAAACATAAACAATAAGGGTGAATAAATATCAAGTTATGCCCCTTTTTCAACTTTGCGTTTTCACTGAAAATGAACCGAGCATTGGCGCCCGAATGCGGACGTCTTTTTGTTTGTTGCCATAGAAACCAAACCTTAAAAATAAAAAGAAATACGTAAAAGTTTGTCTTCTCAGATACCAAATCGTGCTCTGTGATATTAGCCTTTAAAGACTTTGTGTTTTTCCTTGTCATTGCTCAAAGGACATGGTTACTATTTCAACCTATAGACTGAGTGTAGTAAAATGAAAGAGAAATATAATATATTGCTTGGCCATTGTGGATTTTTGCACTTTCCAGAAATATTCCCTTCTGTTGCACGTTGCTCATTTTGGTTTATTACCATGATTTGCCAAAAGCAACGTAAAGGAAAAAAATAGGAAGCAGAAAATCCTTTGAAAAGTATCTCCTTTCAATCCATAAAGACCATGAGACCAAGGCTATACAAAAATACTCCTTATATTGGCCTTTAGAAATTTATGTTTTTGCATTCTGTTGTCAACTCCACAGACTGTCAGTGTGAGACATGTAGATATTTTTTATTAGTCTGTACAAATGTGATAGCAGTTTTTAAGCCTGTACAAATGTGATAGCAACTTTGAGCTTCTGGGCCTCATTTTCCTACCTCTCCCCCATTCTGATGCCCAGGCCTTCAGCGCTTTGATTACCCCTCGCAATGATAATACAATGGGTTTATGATGATGTGTGAGAAAATTATTAAGAAACATCAATTTTTAAATCTTTGAGAGAGTTTCTTTTGTCCCTCTGAAAATTTTGAAAAATGGCATATAGAAAAACGGCTTTCAACCGGCGACACATACATTTGCAATCGTTAAATTCAATTGGCTCTGAATACATGTATGTAATTTGTCTTTGACAGGGTAGAATATATCATGGAAAACAGAGATAATGCTGGTTTCGACATGTTGATAAAAACTTTCATTTACATATCATGAAGCATTTTCCATAAAAAAGACTAAAAGATAAAGGTTTAAAACGTGCTAATGAGATAGAAAAATATTGTGCAAAGTACTGGAAGAAGAAAGTCCAGGAATGTATGGAACAGTGCACAGGCAGCTGCGACATAACTGAATTCTTGAAAGCGGCATTAAATACCAACCAATCATACAAGATTCTTGTTATTGCTTTGACTTCTGAATTTTGCATTTGGGGTCAAAACTATAAGACAAAGAAAGAAAGGTCATGACCTCTCGTTGTGAAGACAAACTAAGTGCTTCTTTTCAATAATCTAACTCAATTCGAGGGTGTAGTAACTACCTCTTCTTATCAAAATTGCATTGAAAGCCTACCTTTTTCCATTATTTCTAATTTTTATCAAGGCCAATTCGCAACGAACTGTTTAAATTTGCCAATGGTGTCACACTGTTAACTTTTGGTTTATTGAAAATAGACCAAAAACCACTCTCTTCGACTGGTTGCAACTGATTCCCTGACGAAGCAGGAGCTTTTCAGTTTTTTTTTTTTTTTTTTCTTTTCCCATCAAACATATTTCCAATTTCCTCCACAAACAGGTGCAGAAAATGGCATTATAATCGATGAAACTTTTTGCTATTCCTCTTCAAACACATCACAACCCTCGGAAAATCGCTATGATTCAAGGCCCTTACGGATTTTAGACCATGCCTCTTTTCCAGGTCACATACAAACAATAGAACAGAAAGAAATGCAGAAAATGAATGAACTCTCTACAGAAATAATCAAATCAACCCCAAAACACATTTTAGACATGTTCTCTCATCTTCCATGATAAAACAGTGTGCCAGAAGTGCAAAATATTTTCAAGCTGGACAACTTTTGGGTATTACGGCCCGCAAGCATTCCGTTCTGATGTTACAATTAGTGCACACTATCAACTCCGTTCTCTGAAAACGAAGCCATTCTGTATCTATGATGCTATTCAACTGAGGACGAAGATTAAACGATACATCGACATTGGGTCTAAAAGATCTCAGATGATAACGAAAATACGAGTACCACTGGAATCGGATGGAACCTTTGAAGATATCTGGGAACTACTTAAAATAATTTCCACCATCTTTTATCTCAGAGGCAGCTTCTATAACGTGCTCTGCATGTTTGTGTTTGTATTTGGAAGGGTAAAGGTTTCGATCGTAAAAAAAAAAGTGAGCAAATAAGTATCCATAAATGACATGGGTCGATACTTTTTTTTTTCCGCAGATACATACATTAAGCCCCTTTTTCACGGAGCATGGTCCATAATGTTTAGCCAATCGGAAGTTGTGTTTCATTTTAAATCTACAATAAGAGTAAAAAGAAGACTAAGAATACGACTAAGAATGGTTGCTGAATGCAGATCCTAGATTTAATGACGGGATAGGCAAATTGACTTAACCCCTAGGCTGCTAAGCGTGGCTCATGGACCTTTTGCAAACAATGTACATGATGATCAGCAATACAGAATGCACAGTCTGATGTTTGATGCACACTGTCCGATAAGGTGATATCCCCCTTCCCAACAAATAACTTTGAAATAACCGTATCAGGATTATTTCTATAGACTAGAAACGTTTCATTTAATTTATTTAGCATGTTAAGGGTTAACGCGAATCGGTCAAAGTTTCGCCGACGATTTTTCCTGACATACTACAACTGGTACAGGCTATTGTGATATTAGTTTTCATGGGATAGCCAATCGGAGCATCTTTCATGTTTTGAGTTTGGCTGTATATCTAACATAGCGGATTTTTTGCTGAATTTGAAATTAGTAATCGAAACTAAAAGAATTTTAGCAAAAATGATATTAGATAGTGATGTCACGTACGTAATTCACTTAATTCAGCGGTCAAAGATTCGAAAAATCAAATGTACTAGAAGCCTAATTGGTCTCCCCTGAATCTCTTGAATCTCGCGATATCTCTATTTTGAAAATAGACGGGCAGAATACTGCCCGTTGTTCGTAGCCTGTACCGATCCCTTGACACTAGCTGTATCAGGGGAGGTAACCAATCTAGATGTTTCCTAGGACAAATTCCATCATTTAAGCCACATTTTTTTTTTTTTTGTGGCCTGCAAACGCTTCCATTGTGGTGAAGACTAAAATTTATCGTCTTGTAAACAGTTTAACGCTTTACCACATAACACAAAGTTTTAACGACCCTGACAGAAAAGACTTTTGAAAACATTGTGGGAAAAGGAGAAAATGCTGGTAACCAGCATTTTCTCCTTTTCCAACAATGTTTTCTCCCATTTCGAAGACAGAAATCATTTTTTTCAGCAACATTGAATATATTGTCTGCAAATGCTTGTAATCTGGACGACAAAGTCCAACATTCTGTCGTTCAAAGATACATTCTTAGAGCCAGAGAGAAACAAAAAAAAAAAAAATAAAACGCTGTAAAATTTGATAGACTGTAGAATGGTTCAAAATTTAGTCGGCTTTGTAAACATAGATAAATTACCGATATATAATGTGTAAGGGACTAATAAATATATCGGAAATCTTCGCTTTAAAACCGGAAACGTCCCAAGAAAATATAATGCATTTTCTATCGGTCGTAATCTATGCAGCCTTGCAACCGTCAGGGGCAACATTTGGCATGAAGATACAAAAATGATTAATAGTTTGGTAGAGCTGAAATTACCATATCATCATGAAAATGGTGGCGTGTGATCAGATCGATTTCACTGTAAGCGAACCAAGCTCAATAGAGCTGAAGTCTGAGGAACTCGCCAATAGTGCGAAACGCCAGGAATATTGGAATTTCAATTTCCTTATCTTCTCTTTTCTCTCTCACTGTTTTATTTCACTGAGTGTTGTGCTGTCGTCGGGTTTGGATCTTATTATTTCTGTCAAGCGGTAAAATTTATCTTGTTATTTGTAGATTTTGTTTCCGAGAAGGAAAACAATCGATTTGATTACAAAGGTTGTAAAATGGATTGGCAGACGTATGAACTTATTGGTTTGTAAGGCATAGCTACCCATCAGATAGTAAATCAGATGGACGGGCGGATAGATAGATAGATAGATAGATAGATAGATAGATAGGCAGACAGACAGACAAACAGGTAAGGACGATAGAATGTTAATAATAATTGCAATAGATAGATAGTTGTGTGTGTGCGTGAGAGAGAGAGAGAGACTGAAAATAAGAAGAAGAATAAAAGAAGTGTGAGAGTGTTTAAGAGGGAATTGCAAGCTCTCTCCGTTTGACTAACAACCAAGCAATCCTCTTCGTTCTGTAAGTGTGTCTTATCATCCTTTGTTTCTTCTATTATCAGTTCACATTTTCATTATTAACCTACTGTACAGTGCCAACACAACTCCTTTGTTATAGTATAAACAGTTACTAGATTTCAAGAGAATTTTAACCGTTTATTCTTAAACCTTTTTCGAAAGAAGCCCATGTTTGAAAGAACCTTGTGGGATAGCCTGATGAAACATTGCTGGAAAAGAATAAAAATGCTGGTAACCAGCATTTTCTCCTTTTCTAACAATATTTTCCATTATTTCTACGACAAATTCCATTATTTTAGCCATTTATCGTCTGCAAATACTTTCTTTCCGTACGAAAGTAAAATATTGTCATGTGACAGACGGTTTATACATTGCATGACACTTTGGCGCGAACAGAATGTACCGTAACTCTTAACAGGTCTATAAGATTTTAGACTCGTCCAAAATGTGAGCATTTACAGACGACAAATCCAATGTGGATGATCGATGTCTTTGAAGGGGTTGATAGCACGGTGGAAACGGGAAAAATGCTGATTACCAACCCAAAGTTACTGGTTGGATTCCCAGCTCGACTAATTATTTTCGAGATTTTGATAATAGCTATTGTAACATGATTAATTCCTGTCTAACCGCTGAACATTGATTTGAATTTTCTTATCTGGGAAAGAAACGAAGCCCTAGGAAAATATGAATAGTTGAACTGGCTTCGGCGATATTGAATTGAAATCTAGTTGAAAATAGCGTTAAACACTAAGCAAACAATTGATCCATGTATTGGCTTACACCACATTCTATGCATATTGAATTTACTAAACAGAGTACTTAAATTAACTGAGTTAATAGTGCAGTCCGATACTAACTCTACCAAACGGCAACATTTTTGCCCCGTTCAAATGGAAAGCATTTGTAGACGACATATTAAGTGTAACCCAAAACATTAAATTTGTCTTTCATAGGGTAGAAAACATTGTTAGAAAAGGTTAAAATGCTGGTTACCGGCATTTAGTCCTTCTCCCACAAAGTTTTCAAAACGTTTCTTCCTCAGGGCCGTTCAAAGTCGGGACTGTGTGTTGAAGGGTTTTAATCAACCTTGTCACGGATTTGTTGTTACTATTTGGTAAACTCTAGACAAGATGACAAAATAACAGACTCGTCCAAACTTAAAGTATTTACAAAAACATTTCGAACAGGTCTCGACTGCTGGGACTTAACTTTTGGAGAGTAGAAAACATTATGGAAAATGGAGAAAAAGGCTGGCTACCAGCAATTTCTACATTTGCCACAATGTTTTTAAAAGTCTTCTCTCCCGAGGTCGTTTAAACTCTGGATTGTGTGGTACAGGGTTAACGAAGTTTACAGACAGAGATTAAAGTGAAAGTTGTATTAAACCTCACGTCTACAAATCTTAATATGCATACATTACTACACATTGTATATGAGCCATGATCTCTGTGAAAAGGTGGTTTAATGCATTTACAAAACGTTTCGACCCATGTCAGCCTGCACAGTCTGCGTAAGCTGACATTAGTCTAATCTTTTTGCTATATGTATATATTTTTGCTTTTTTAAGGACCGTTCTACCTCATGATTCAGTCGGTTGTTAGACAAAAAGTATTGTATGGATCCATAGTTGTGTGATGACTTGTATTGTATAATGCATCACGGAAATTTTATAATGGAATGTGTAAATGATGTATGAGAGAGAGAGAGAGAGAGAGAGAGAGAGACAGACATGTAACTCTTTGGTTTAACCCTTAACCTGCTAATTATGTCATATGCAACTTTCAAGACGATAGTAAAAACCAAAATATCATTTCAGAGTTTTTTTTTTTTTTGGGGGGGGGGGATATCTCCTTATCGGACAGTGTAGATCAAAGATCAGACGGCACGTTCTGTGCAGATCCTTATGGCAAGTTACTGCAACAGATACAATTACTGATCTCCTAACTAATCGCCATTTTAGTTGTACTCATGTTGAAAGCATTTTTAGGCGATGTATTACGTGTGGTTCAGATTGTGAGATTTGTCTTGAAAAGATAGAAAACATTGCTGAAAAGAAAAAAATGCTGGTTATCAGCGTTTTTTTTTTTTTTTTTTTCCTTTTCCCACAATGTTTTCCTAACCCTTCATTTTTAAGGTCGTTAAAACACGGGACTGTTTGGTAAAGAGACTGATATCGCCTTAACCGGAAATACTGCCAGAGTGAGAAGAAATATTAAAACCCAATGACAGGGATTTTAGCTAACTAGCTAACGATGACGTTATTCTACTCCGTGAAAACGTGATTTAATTCATCTCAGTAATGCCTTTTACCGAGCAAATCATCACATAGTTATGGATCCATAAAATCCAGATTGTCTAACAACCGACTGAATCATGAGGTAGAATTGTTCTTTGACAAGCAGACCACTGACCAATAGCAAAAAGTATCGACTCAGGTCAGCCTGCGCGGACTGCGCAGGCTGACCTGAGTCGATACTTTTTGCACATGCATCACTGAGCACGGCTCATATATCTTCAAAAAAGTGGTGTCCGTGGTTGTGAGGTAGAGCGTCAGCCTTATTACCAGAAGGTCCTGAGTTCGATACCCGGGAACGGGTGTCAACTTTGGAACTGTTCATTGGCCCGCACATTCGGCGCGAGAATTGGTATAGTTTCCAGGAAGCAGAATCAAGAGAGATTAGTTTGAGTTGCAAGAACATGTTTCTCAATCGATGTAAAATAAATATGTTTAAACTAAAATTTGCGTGAATTTGCCTACAAATAGGCGTGCTAGGGCCCTTGAATAAACGCGAAAACATGTTCTACCAATCACAAATTTCTATTTATTCATTCGAGCATAACAATACCAAGAAGTAGATCAAAAGCTGTGCAAAAAAGAATCCTATACAGACGAAAAATTTGGAATCGTGTTACAGCAATTTATAGATGAAGAACAGCGGACTATGTCTTTACCGAAAAGCCTCCAATCTTTACTGTGTGCTCGGGTACGCTTTAGTAAAATCACAGCAAAAAGAATTTATCCTTCCGTTCCTTCGCTTTGAAATGCAAAATAGATGTAAATTAGATGATATCAACGATTCTGATGGAGATTCGGCCTCCGTTTTATTCGACCATTACATGACATTGTATCCTAGGACGACATGCCGTATTGATTTACTTTGTTGTCCCATTAACCTATCTCAAAACTTAGAAGGAGAGTACAAGTATATGCTGCCAAACAGAAAGAATGCACTGCTCCGATTTTAAATACCGGTTACAATTACAATTCTTGAAGTGTTTTCAAAACTCCTACTTCTCTAATGTCTAACTGCAAGTGTGAGATCAAATTCTTATCATATTCTTCGAAGATTGACATGTCTGCGATGACGCATCACTATCCTGTACAGGAAAAATATTAATACGCTGTGTGCATAATTCAAAACTCTGCTGCTACAAAAGTAGCAAGCGTAAAATGGCTATAAATTATATATTCTCTGCAGAGAAATCAAGTCTGTTTTTTCGCTCCAAACTCATTGAAAAATAATAACTTCAAAAAGGGAAAAATAATTGCAAAAAAATACCATTGTTTACTGCAGATCTATGGGTACAGTTTTTTTTTTTTTTTTTCTTCTCTTTTTAATATGGTTTTAAGGAAAACCGTCAAAGCATCGTGTGCACAGTCAAATAGATACACATAGTGGAATGCCTGTAATTTTGTAACAAATTCAATACACATCATTGTATAATCATATTCTGATGAAGCTGTGACAAAGTCGCTCGTAAACTGCCGTTATAAAAGATTCACGAATCGTACCAGTTAGCGTTGTTTTGAATAAAAGTATATTTTATTTTGGAATTTGCTGCATCGGTTGCCATCTTGAAAAATGATCTGGTCCTGTATCCAGGACGCTCACATCAGATAGGTGATGTATTCTAGATATCATGTCACAAAATCTACACATAACTGACATTCTATTTTGTTTCAGTTGTATATGTGAACTGCATATATATCTACATGTACTACAATTACAATGATAGAACGCTAACTGTAGAACACTACATCCATTCTTTGTTGCACATCAGAAGTGAAACTATCTTTCAGTTTGAAAACTTGCACACCTCTCGCTTGTAGAGGAGATATTATTTTCGGACAAACAAGAACACATAAGTTGACCGTACCCATAAATTACATGAATTTGGTAGAACTAAGAATTAAACGCTTGGCTAAAACTGTCGTACGGTTGAAAACAAGGGAAGAGAGAGAGACAGAGAGACAAATAGAGAGAGAGAGAGAGAGAGCGAGAGCGGACGAACAGACGCCGGGAAATAGAAAGACAGACAGGCAAGGATTGCCCATTCCCACGCCTTGCACTCTTGTACATTCTTTAATTTGTCGCTATCAATCTTTTTTTTTCCCCAATCAAGATCGATATAAACAACATTTTCGGTCGGTGTGCTCAGAAAGAGCACTCTGATATTCCACCTCCTCTGACGGCTACTTCTGTAGCAATCATGGCCAGATCGTCCCTTCGTTTGAAGTGTGACTGTATGTTCTGCCGTCAAAAAAACGAATGCGACTTGTTTATTTGACAAGGACAGAGTTAAAAGCAAAAATCGCCCATCTCATCCGTTCACGATTGTTTTCATATTGATTCGTTCACAAAGCACATTTTCCCTTAACCCTTTACCAAACGACAAAACTTTCCTTAGATTGTCCAAACTCAAGGCATTTGCAGACGGCAAAGTAAATCTGATTCTAAAGTTGTCTTTGAAAGGGTAAAAACATCGTGTGAAAAGGAGAAAATGATGGTTCTCCTTTTCTCACAATGTTTTCAAAAGCCTTATTTTTTAGGGTCGTTAAAAGTCGGAATTGTTTGGTAAAGGGCTGACCATGCGTGTCAAAAAGTTATAAATTCACAGGATTTGGTAAAGGGTTAAGCCGTTACTCGACAAAAATTAATACGACTTAATATATGTTCCTGCGCTTGCTATTATTTGAACATATTGAAAGATTGATTGATTGAATGGTGTTTTACGCCGCTTTCAACATTATTTCAGTCATATCACGGAGACAGCTCAAATATTCATGTATTTCCTGGTTTCACCAGCGCTAGGCTAGGGCTCTGAGGTGCCTTGCCCAAGGACACTCCCACGAGACACCCAATGGATCCAATGAGGATCGAACCCGGGGCCTCCAGGTCACGAGTCCTACACTTTACCACTGAGCCACGCAGTACCCCACACATTGAAAGAAATGGGCAATTACTTCGTTTTTGACAGTTGTCCTTTAAAAAGCCTTTTTCATTTTTCTACTTTTCGAGGGAAAAATTTACCTAGGAACGTCGAATGAGGGTGCCTAATTATGATGTGCGACTATTTCCGGTTGGATCGAATAGTCGATGGCGTGAATATGGTATTCGTACTGTCAGAATTGTTTGAAGACTTGTGTGGTGGCATATTTCTGCCACGAGATACGAGAAAACTATCGGGAAAATTTCAGAAAACTATCACGATAATTCAAGGTTTCCTGGAAACTTTATCTAGATAGTGAAAAGTTTTCGGAAAAAAATGATAAACTTTGTTATCAAGAAAATTTTACATTGATAAGTAAATATTATAGGCTAACGCAAAATTTCTCGTTCGTGCACGAAGCTGACATTCAAGATAAAATCATCGGGATAGTGTTATCGGGTTCTCCATACAGTCCAGTCAACGTATCAGATGGGTTGCAACTAATTGCAAAAGTTTTTAGTTTTGCATTCCACGTCAGAAAACGAATATATTAATCCCCAGAAAAAAGTTGCACCGAAAAATCATTGCCCGAAAAAAGATATTTGTAACTAAAATTTGCAAATTTCGGGAAAAAATGCGAGCTCGATGATGGCCCGATTAACCGCCGTATTGAATACTCTATCCAACCTACGTCAAAGTTATCACGCGCCATTCTACGAGTCAAATGTAAACACAGAGGATGATGACCAGCAAAATGTACTTCGGGAAAGAAATTTAAACTACCGATGTATCAACGAAACTTCGATGATTGCTTAAAAGGTATACCTCCTTCACTTACCGATATCTTTCATTTCAGATGGTCGTTTGAATTCGAAAATAGACTTCTAGATCTGTTTATTCGTCCATGATTTCACGGGCGTCGATGATCATCTGACGAGTGTCAGATCATAAAAATACCCATTTCTGTGTTTCTATGATTGTCTATCAGCTTTATATATCGGTGAAGTATCTTTTTAATGAGATAAAATCCGTGCAAACTGTTGTCACTGTGTATCAACGTACACCGGATATAGCGATTGTCCAATCGAGGGAAATGTTTACGGAGTGAGATACACGGTCAGTATTTCTTTTATTATTTTTGTGTTTTATAGTATTTTGCCTGGAAAATATAGAACTTACATCCATGATAGATTCGGGTATATGTATGAATATGTGAAACACTTAGGAAAAGTATTTCTGCACTAGAATTTAGCAGAATGACCTGCCCAATCACTGGTGTTTTTCTTGACATTTAACAGGCCGACTCAAAATTTTCGTATTTCTCAATTTTATTGTTATTCAGGCCCGCAATTCGCTTTGTTATAACTTCTTGGAGGTCTTAAGTACTTACAAACGAAGTTTTACTTCCAATTTGTTCTTAGTTTTCCGAATATTTAGATTTAAAAAAAATAGCCAGTGTACGGTCTATAGCAGGCAGTTGTCAAATTGGTGTACGACTTATAGCAAAAGCAGTGTACGGACTATAGATGAGAAGAAAAGTTTATATTCTGACGTAAACGGGAGTTATATGTAAATCTAGAAATGAATACCTGTGCATGCCTTTTTAGAGACATTGGCAAGTATCAAATAATTATTGATTTCTTGGTTGTGTGCCGAAAACAGAGAAAATTGGAAATGCAAGTGATTAAAGCATGATTGCATTGAGGTTACAAATCATTGACAGAACTCGAGCGAATCATTACACAATATTGTTTCATTGCATTAATGCTTAACCTTGTTTGAGCTTATCATACGGTTCTTAACTTAAAACAAGTTTAGGCTTTCTTAGAATGCAGCCAGTCTTCTGTCTTCTGTCGGAAGGACACTTTAGGTGACAACAAAGTGGTTCTTTGCATGAAATTCACGAGCTGCAATTTGTTTCTTTTGCAGTTTAAAGACTTGATTTTGAATCTCACATACTAAGGGCATTGGCAATTATACTGACATCTTTATAAGACGATCATATCATTTAGATGCCCTATCACCCTAGGTTTTTAAATACAGCGTAACACTAGGATGTAAAGGGGTATAAAGTACTATTTCTTTCTGTTTAAAACATGGATTGTGGGTGTTCATTCTAACGTGTACCAATAGTCTTTAACAAAGACCCGATACACATGAAATGAAATGTCATTTTCACAGCTGGTGAGAATTGAAGTGTATTGAATATGTACTGATGAAAAAAATTATGATTTCTTGCTCTGTTATGGAGCGCTTAAGTCCTTTGCTTCACTAATTAGGTAGTCAGCTTTGTGAAAAGAAACATTGGCCACAATAAGCCTTTTCAACCCATACGGTAACATGTCCATGTTATACTCAGCAATTTTATAGCATTAAGATGACGAATGTCAATTCGAAATTTTCGTTCATTTTTCTGTTTCTTTTCTCTCTTTTTTTTTTTTCTTTCCAAATAGATTGTGGGTACGCGTTGGAACCGTCCGTAAGGCTCTGACAGCTTCAAGGTTGGCATACTTTCGTGATGTATAATACAGTTATCATTACGTTAACATACCTATGCAATATATTGCTATTTGAAGTCACATATGGGACAAGCCAAGTTGTGCTTGCGGGTGTGTCAGGTGGTTTCTCCCGGGGTACTCCCGTTTTCGACCTACCTACCGATTAGCTTGTCTCGACTTGTGTGAAATAATCTTGAAAGGGACGGAAAAACTGAGTAATAAAAAATAATAATAGTTATTGCAGGATTTCTCTTTTCATCATAGGGCTAGGTAGTGATTGTCCATCTATGGTCGGTGTACACATGTACCTCCGGTGTCATTTTTCAAGCGCGGTGTCCTAGTGTCAAAGTCGGATTTCTGAGAGAGGTCCTGGGTTCGATCCTCATCAACGGCGTAACCGTGTTGTGTCCTTGAGCAACACACATTTACTCCCCATAGTACTGGTTAAATACCCAGGAAGCAGTGGCTCCGTCCCAACATGACTAAAAAATTGTTGACTGGGACGTAAACTCAAACAAACAAACAAATATTTAAGAGTTTCATAGAAAGTTTTGGTCTTCATTTATTAACACGTTTTGTCGTAGTTTGCGGCGTTACATGTATGCCCTGTATTCAGGGCTGGAAAAAAGAAATAAAAATAACGAAAATACAGTCATGATAATTCTAATAATTAAGGGACAGGATACGTTCGAATGACAAAAATCTATCCTCGAACAGCAAACTCGTCTATTTCCAGCACTAGACAATGTATTTCACGAAGATTTTATCTCGCTATCGACCGTACACTCCTAACAGGAGCTTTTGCTATATAACGTACACCATCCTCCTGTAGACCGTACACCGTAGAGAAAAAACAAAGATGAATATATCGAAAAATGCAGTTTTAAAAATAAGTCAGGAATTTTTCTAGCGATTCGCCATGATTAACTAGGCTATTTATCATTGATTTCAATATATGACGGATTAATATTTTATCAAAACAGTCTTTAAAAGCAGCGTTTTCGTGACAGACAAGAGGAGATTATCAGTGATTAGGGGAGTATTTTTGTTATTCGTAGCTCTTGTGGATGTTTCCCAACCATTTGCTGTGGTAAGACAGCTACATTAATGTGTCAGTAACGACTGCCAAATATACTTACGGTGAATTTTTATGTATTTCAACGAAAACATTGGAAAAGTACTGACCTTGTACTGTACTGTGTGAAATTTCCCTCGATTGGACAATCGCTATATCCGGTGTACGTTGATACACAGTGGTTGTGTGTATATTAAGTGTGGAGTAAATCTAAGGATCAATAAAATTTGATGACGTCACGACAAGCGATATGGTTGCAAAAAAGTACGGAAGCAACGTAGTGCCTCAATTTCACGGTAATAACTACACGATATAATTTCTTTTATTTTATAACTTTTGTTGTCGTTGTTACTTTAATATTATGTTTCATCATACTTTTCAATTTATTTGTACTTGATTCGTCTCTCTCAGATGGTTGAATATTATTGACGCTTAAGAAAGATTGAGTGAATACATTAATTTGAAACTCAAGTAGTTAAAACAAGTTGAACGATAAACTAATTCATATCATTTTTACAACAGAAGTGTAAGCATGATTAAACTTTTATTCAGTGTTAGTTGAATGACTTACTGGCGTTCACTATGTTTCACTCACATCACAGCGAACTTCACTTGTTCATGTAGTTCATGGGTTTCACCAGTACTTTGCTGCCTTGCAAGAAGACACTCCTGTGTGACCAATGATGCCAGTGGGATTCCATTTCATGTCCCCTGGATTACAAATCTAACTCGTAACCAGTGAACCACAGATGGTTTCATGTTAGTGCTAAGAGTTAGACTAATTATACTTGTAGAACACAAGCATGTTTTTTTTTCTTTTTTTTTTTTTTTTCTTAAAAATTATAATCTTTTTCTTCCTTCATTCCCAGTAAACAAGAAACACAAAATAAGATGAGCACTACATGTACATAACTAATGATAATGAAAAGATTTAGTTCATACAAATATAAAGTGTTTCTCCCTTTATTTTGGGAACATGAACATGACATTCAAATGGAGAATTTTACTGGCCATTCCATTACCATTGGGAAAACTAATGAATAGAAAATTCTGAGATTTTTAGCTTATGACGGGGGAAATCGTAAGTCAAATGGCAACTTTTGTTTCATCAAATTTAAACAATGAAATATTACCAATGAAAAAGCATTTACCATTAAAAGGACAAATGCCTTACTCATTCCAAATCTAGTATTTTATGCAGCAATTAATCTGTAGACTGGTATTGCGTGAAAAATTCTGAAAATGATATGAACTGAAGATGTGTTTGTTTCTCTACTGTGTACTTCATAAGGGAACGCAGTTAAAGAATCTAACTAAGACTGCAACCCAAGTTAAAAAAATTCATGTTATCTCATTCTTTTTTGCGGATCAAGTCGCAACACTGTGCTATTTGCATGAAATAATTTGACGATATCGGAGCAGCACCAACAATGAAACTCACAACATGTCTCTTTTAACCAGATCTTTTTATTCATTTGATTAAAAAAAAAATATGTTGTGTGGAAAAGACGTAAAAATAAATTTGAAATGGGCGATGGATGGTTACCCTGTTTTATAGCCAATAAATGAGAGCAGGACACAATCATATTAGTTAAAAGTCTTTAATATTCCTTTTTGGTGGCGATTTTCAGACACCCTCAACATCTACTGATTTTAGAAGTTAGCTTATGAGAAGGTTTACATTTGTACAAAGTCAGTCATTATCACCTACTTCAGCTGCAATGTTCAGAATTTCGTTCCCTTCGTGTGCACTTTGAGATACAATGCTAGATAGCCAACACAACTTTCATTGCAGAAGAATGGGTCTAGGAACAAAGAGATTGAATATTCTTTCCAATAAAAACTAGCCTTCCCCTGCCCCAGATTATGAATATATATTGAACATAGTCCGTTTAAAACAAACTGTGATACAAAGAAATGTAAAATTGCGAAAAACGTGGTTTAGATCGTTTAGGTCGCTCGGAGATTTTCACTTGCGCAAAACGGCATATCATTTGCAGAATTTGTTTCTTTCAATTGCGGAAATTATTTATATATCGTTCGCGGAAATTTTAGAAACATGATTACCTCTTCCGTGAGCCAGTCAGTGTTAAACATCCATACTAGATTACCTTGCTAGATCTTTACTTGTACTGGCTAGATAGTCCAAGACCTTTAGTTTTTCGCTACCAGGCTTGGCTAAGATAAAATCTACAGCATTGTAGGAGCATCATGGTGAAGGTTTCCTTTATGACATTATGCATTACCTTTATGAAGTTAACATGTACAGTAGCTTGTTCTAGCTTCAAATAGTGGTCCTCACAAAGGGAAATGATAGTATTCCACATGCTGTTGTATGTAGTTTGTGTCTTGACGCAGAGTAAGGTGAACAGAAGCGGTTTGTAATGTCAATTCTTTAGACCATGGATACCGCACAACTTTTGTAAGAACTTTTGACAGCACTTAAATACTCCAACAATAAAACGGTCTGTTGCAGAACAAAAACATTTCAGGTTCTTGCTACATGAAAATACTATTATTCCTTTGATAAGATTTTAAGGTGAATTCTATTATCGAGATAATATTCCCGGAAAGTTTGTTTTATCGCAATAGTTTTCTTAAATAATCGCAATATTTATCTCGTATCTCGTGGCAGAACTATGCAACCACCGACTTGTGAGTGTCAGCAAGACGTAGATTCTTGGCTATAGAGCAGTGAATCTACGTCTCGCTCACGCTTATTGGAATAAAAAGAATTATTTCCGGCTTTGTCTTGCGATATTTAACGAATGAAAATAGTAATGTTTCACTTTCTTTGACTACAGCCTGGTGAAAACAGCTTTTGTTGTCGTTGTGGACGGGGAGCGGGAAAAGCTTCTTTTGATTGTGATGCTTTTTCACGATTTTACATCAGAATTTTTCGACTGTAAATCACAATGGTTCGGAAGGTGAACTGGAGAAAAAATGGCATCGGGATTCTGGTACAAATCATATGTCGTTTGAGCTTTTCTTTTTTTAGGATTATCTGCTTGGTAATCGTTTATATTGCAATGTTTTTCATATACACGATGACTGTAACCTGCGCTCAAACAGAACGTCTTTGTGTGTTTCTACCATGCGATTTAAAATCGTCAATACAAAAAACATCAGGCTCTCTATTTCCCTTTGACGACACTGTATCAACCACTTCCGGTGTAGGTGACAATTCTGGCACCCAGCTTGGATTCATATTGGTTAATTGGCATGTTAGACAGGGGGCCAGTTGGCTGCAGTGATTGTAACAAACCCTTTTCTCCTGAATCTGTAGAATAATAAATAAAGACACGGAAATCTCCAGTTGTAATATTTACATGTATACATTCAATGATCAAATTTAAGCTGCGCTCTGGCAAACGTGGGGTTTACTGTATCCTCGTGATGTATGATAACAAGCAAGTTGGCCGCATGCAGCAAATTTACAAACAGCAAAAGGTTTCGCAGTACGCATAGCCTGATACTGGTCGCATAGCCTGATACTGGTCGCATAGCCTGATACTGGTCGATACTGTTTACAGATACAGTAGAGCATGGCCCAAATGTATGGCTTAATTGTAGAGTTTGCCTGAAGAGATTGTTGATAACTCCTGATGCGACAAATAAACCAACACACATTTACAGGAGAAAACCATACTAAGTGTAATATCACTGTTGCTTTTGCTAAAAATGTCTCTGAAAAGCGGACAGTGTAGATCAAAGATCAGACTGCGCGTTTTGTGCACTCTGATCTTTATCTACATTGGCCGGAAAGGCTTTAATTATTTAAAATGTGATGATGTCCTATGAATGCACGAATAAGGCATGTCTAACCTAAATACTCTACCAAGTAGTCACACGTTTTTACAACCCTATAGAAATATGCTCTCGACAGTATAGAAGAATATGCTCTCTACAGCATTGAAGAAAAAGGAGAGAATGCTGGTAACCAACATTCTATCCTTTTCATCCGCAATATTTACTTTTCTCACATTCAAAGACAAATGTTGTCATTTTGACCACATTTAATTTGTGGTTTGCAAAGTGTATTTAATACGGAGAATGTCTAAAACTTCACAGTTTTGTCATCCGGTAAATAGTCTATCTTATTGTTTTCATCCAATGTCCTACAAATACGACTTATACTTCACTGCGCAAAACTATTCTCGAAAACATCTGAGGAAAAAGAACAATCTTTTGTTACAACAAATGAATGAAAGAAGGAATGAAAAGAAAGACATAATTAAACAGAGAGATTTTGTTTTTCTAACACTCTCTATTTCAATTAAGATGTCCTTTTATTGATATTATGGAAAAAAAAATGATTGATCAATTGTATCGTGTTTAAAGCCACCCGTTTTCCACATTATTTCAGTTATATCGCGGCGTCCAGTGTAACCATGCATGCTTACCTGGAGTTTCTTTTACCAGTACTACACAAGATATTCTTTCCAAGCCACTGGCTGCTTTTCCACATAACCATCATCGAATCAATGGTCAGCGGTGAGAGAGGAATGAATCCTGCCGCAATGACTCATCAATCCTCGGAAAGAAATTGGCCGAGCAGGGAATCGAACTAGCGACCGCCTGTTCTCAAGTCCTGTATGCTACCGACTGAGCTACCAGAGCTCAGCGCATAGAAAAATGTCTTACCTTACTCTTTGCTTCTTTCTTTCTCCTCCTATGAACGGTAACAAGTCCTATGGCAATTATGGTCAGCAAGAAGACGCTTAGAATAATGGCATAAGCTGTTTCGTAACTCACCTGAAGTAAACGTGAAAGCAACCATTATAAATTATTAGTACCTATTTGAAAAAAAAGGAGGTATTACGATTAGTATAATTTCCTTTCTTTAATAATTCAAATGAGCTGGACTGTTAAGGTGCATGTGTATGGGCATTTAAGCCATGCTCCGTTAAAAGGAGGACTAATGTTTCTGCAAAAAGGATAGATCCAGGTCAGCTTCCGCAGTCCGCGCAGACTGACCTGTGACGAAATTTTTTGCTTTTGGTAAATTTTCTGCATGTCAAAGGACCACCTCAAGGTTCAGATGTTTGTCAGACAAGATTTTAAGTATCCATAAATATGTGATGATTAGCTTGGTGTAATGCATCACAGAGATGCATTAAAGTCCCATTCTCCAGAGCCAAAGCATGGCTAATTTCTATTAAAGTGTCGAATGAATCAGTCTTTCTTCATTTGGTAGCCTAGCAGCCAGAGGCTTTCGCCGTTTCTGTTTGGCTTGTTTTATTTGTTCTTTGTTGTGACTTTCTGGCTGTCAAACTTGTAAATACTAAGAAATCTGAACTATTTCAGCAGCTTTATCGCTTTACCTGGCAACACAATTTCAGACTAAGCCTTGTCTAAATTGAAAACCTGTGAAGCGACAAATTAGATATTAAATGTATGAGGTGATTTGTCTCTGGATGGGTATCAAACATTGTAAGAAAAAGAAAACAAAGCTGGTTTCCAGCATTTTTCCTTTTCCAATAATGTTCTCAAAAGCCTCTTCCCTCAAGGTCGTCAAAACTCCGGATTTCGCTGATAAAGAGTTTACTGTTAGATAAGAAACATTAAAAACTCAATACTTAGAATTACTAAAGAAATACGAAGCACATACTTTACATTCGTCCGAATCGTCACCGCAATTGTCCATGCCGTTACAAGATAGACGAGCGTCGATACAACGGCCGTTCCTGCAGTGTAATTCGTCTTGATGACATACCGAAGCTGGAATATACAGGATGTTTTAGTTGCAACAAGAACGATGGAAAAAGAAGACAGACAAATACAGCAATTTAAGCGCCAAGATGGGCCACTGCAAATATTCTAAGGCGTTCGCCCTGTCAACCTTCGCCTATATATATATCTACATACAGCACCAAACACTACGCTTGGACTGTTGCACGTGCAATGACCGTTTGCCACACAATACCGACTTTTGAGACCCTCAGGAAGAAGGCTTTTGAAGACATTGTAGGAAAAGGAGAAAATGCTGGTAACCTACATTTTCTCTTTTATCGCACAATGTTTTTCTACCCTATTCAAGGACAGAAATAATAATTCTAGCTGCATTTAATTCGTCCATTTGGTCGAGTCAAAAATTTTGTGGTTTGATAAAGAATTAGTTAAAGGGAAGATAATTATGCCACTCATAAAAACTTCTATAGCCGCAAAAAGTAAAAGAAAAATGGTATTTTTTTCAATTTTACTTTATTTTCATAAAACGCATTAAGACATAGAAAAAGGATGGATATGCAAGGCATTCTCTACATCCGGTTTTTCGAACATACACTGATTCGGATACATTTAAGTCGTGCTTTAACTATAAAGACTGACTATGCACAGTGTTGATGTAAAAATTTAAAGCACGTGGAGTCTACTGTGGCTTAGTGGTTAATTCTTTACCACACAATGCCGAGTTTTAACGACCCCGAGGAAGAAGCCTTTCGAAAACATTGTGGGAAAAGGAGAAAATGCTGGTAACAGAGAAAAATCCAATCGTTTGAGCCACATTGAAATTGTCGTCTGCAAATAAATGCTTTCAGTTTTGAATGTTTTAAAATTTTGTACTTTGGTTTAGGGTTACGGCATAGGATTTCTAACCAGAAAACCCTGAGATCGATTCCCGCTTAAAGTATTAGTCAAGTCACAATGTCATTGGGCAAGAATTTGCAGAGCCCCAGCGTAGTACTGGTGAAACATAGGAACGAGATATTAAGTGAGCTATGTACAATGCATCTCCATGGTATAACTAAAATATTGTTAAAAGTGGCTTTAAATACCTTTCACTCGTGTACAAACAAGCAAAATACATTTTGAGGGAACAGATTACAGATAAACTTTAAGAAAGTGGGTACTTACCTTTATGAAATGCTGTAAACACAATATCAAATCCGTTCTTACGGTTTTGAATGTCACTTTTAAAATAAACTGTCAGATTTCTGCCGGAAGTGATGTAACTTCCGCTAGGAGCGCTCTTACCACATAGTCGCCCTGGAAAACCTACAATTTGAACAAAAGTCTACGGGTTAAGTTGAGATCAGTAAAGGTACATTAGAAGCACCTCAGCTGGGAATCGATGAATTATAAAAAATTATCTAAACGACACGGCCACAGCCTGAACACATTCTTAACTGAATAATTATGGTATTGGCTAGGTCTATATCACTGTTCTTCTTTTCAATGCTACTTTTTAATGCAGTCTCAAAATGCATTTAAATTGATTCAAACTTTTTCCACGAGAAGTTCCATGAATACCCGTTACAAGAGCCTACCTTACCGCTTTCCCACCACCCACGCCTTTAGCTAATGCGTAACGTAGATGGTGTGCCATGGTCAAACTCGGGTTTCAAACATGAAGCAATCACGATCATTAGATGACAAAGAATCGGGGGGAGGGGGTGTCCTATTCCACGTCATACATGACTTTTCTTGAAAAGCTTCTGTTGAACAAGTTATCGACCAAAACTACAATCCATGCGTATTTAGGCACTGCAAACCTATTGTGCCGATTGCAAGTTATTAAAACTGTCAGCGCAATCGCTGTGTTGAGAGCTCTGGACGTATGATGGACATGTTTTGAAGCAGTAATACAATGGCAACAAACAGACATAAAATCTTAGGACTTCTTGAAAATGAGCCGCGCTTTGGCAAAAAGCGGTTTAACGCATCTCTGTGATGCGTTAAACCAAGCAAGTTGACACATAATTATTGATCCATAAAATCCATTTTTGTCTGACGACCAACTGTATCACAAGGACAAGGTAAACTGGTCCTCTGACATGCAGAAATTAACCAATTGCAAAAAAGTTACGACCCAGGTCAGCCTGCGCAGATTTTGCTGATGCATTGAGCCCCACCCCACCCCCTTTTCACAGAGTACTGCTTACATCAAATGTAAACTGACATTTCTTGAGACAAAGTGTTTCAGAAGCACTTGGAACCGAATTCGTGGCTATAGATTTTTTTAAAAGTACGCATTGCGTTTGACATTCCGTGCTGTCTGATCTTGATCTATGCGATTCAGAAAAGCAACTAATGGCGTGCGTCGAAAGGCAGTATCGATTTAGCGAAAGGTGTAACAAATTTTCACCTGAAATAGGAGGAGAGTCTGGGTTAAAACCATCCAGTATCTGAACGTAGTCGTCATCACAGTTAGATTCGAATTCTATATCGAGTGTCCTGAAACAGAGATATACCATTAACCCTTTACCGTGTTTTAACGAGCGTAAGGAAGAGGCTTTTTCAAAACGTCGAGGCAAAAAGGGAAAATGCTGATTACCAGCATTTTCTCCTTTTCCGACAATCTACCCTGTCTTAGACGGGTCCAAAGATATGTGTCCCGTTTGATTTGTAGGTTGCAGATGTTTTTAATTAGAAATTTTGTCGACTGGTATTGAGTTGCAGCAAATTCCAACCAGGTTTCGTTTCGACAAGCCTTTTGAAAACATAGTTGGAAAAAGAGAAAATGCTTCTACCCTTTCTCAGACAGGCCAAATGATCTGATTTACATTGTAGGCTGCAGATGCTTTCAACTTAAAACCGTAACAAATTTTGTTGACTGGTATAGAGGTAAGTAAATCCGATCCAGATTTCGTGTCGACAAGTTTTAGAGGAAAACTTTGCACAACCTATAAGCGATCCTGCAGAGATGCCTTTAATCCTGTACCACGCAATCCCGAGTTTTAATGACCATGAGAAAGATAGCTTCAGAACACAATGCGGGAAAAGGAGAAAATGCTGGCTGATAACCAACATTTCCTCCTTTTCCCACAACGTTAAATTTAACTCTGACAACTAACCCTTAACCTGCTAAATAAGTTAAATAAATTTTCAAGCCCATATTAAAATCCCGAATAATAATGCTATTTCAAACTTGTGTTTTGGAGAAAAATATCTTCTTATCCACAGTGCATGTCCAAGATCAGATTACATGTTCTGTACAGTCTGACCTTGATCTACATTGTCTGCAAAAGGTCAGTGAGTCGCGCATAGCACCCTAATGACTAAAAACATCCGAATTTTCGGAGATCTGGAGCTATGTGTAACAGACAGCAGGCTGAACTGAGTCGATACTTTTCGCAGATGCATTGAGCGTGACAGTTATGTATCATTTTTGTTTTCAGGTCAAAGTTTTTTTAAACTAAAGTTCACAAAACTTCAGCCAAATAATTGCTCTATCGGTCCAAAGTTCTTGGTATTCCTGAAGGATATTAGCCAATCCGATTCGAGCAAGTCGGTCCGATGCATCAAGTAAACAATAAGGGTAAATAACTATCTAGTTGTGCCTCTTTTTCAACTTTGTATTTTCACTGAAAATCAAACAACTGCAGCCGAGCGTTGACACCCGCATATGGTGCTCTTGTTACCAAACACAACTGTTGCCAAGCGTTGGCGCCCTTTTTATTTGTTGCCATAGAAACCAAAATGCAAAAATAAAAAGAAATACCTAAAAAAATTGTCGTCTCAGACACCAAATCATGCTTATGTCTTTCCTTGTCATTGCTCAAAGGACATGGTTACTATTTCAACTTAAAGACAGAGTATGGTAAAATGAAAGAAAAATATGAGCCATTGCTTGGCCACTGTGGATTTTTTGCACTTTCCTGAAACGTTCCCTGGATTTGTCCTCTATCATCAATTTTTTGCACCCTGCTCATTTTGGTTTGTTACCATTTTGATTTGTTACCAAAGCAACGTAAAGGAAGAAAATAGGACACAGAAAATCCTTTGAAAATTATCTCCTTTCAATCCATAAAAGACTATGAGGCTGAGGCTATACAAAAATACTCCTTATATTGGTCTTTACAAATTTATGCTTTTCCATTCTGTTGTCAACTTCACAGACTGTCAGTGTGAGACATGTAGATATTTTTTTATTAGTCTGTAAAAATGTGATAGCAGTTTTTAAACTTGTACAAATGTGATTGCAACTTTAAATTTCTGGGCCCCATCTTCCTATCCCTTCTCCTGTTTTGATGCCCAGGCCTTTAGCGCCTTAAGCGCTTTGATTTATTTTACCGCCGGAAATCAAGAAATTACATGACTTAATTCATCAACATAAAATAGAAGGACTGTAGGAAAACAAGTTATCACAGATTTATCGATGAAAACCAGACGATCTTTGCTGATAACACGTTTGGGGCAGTTATAGGCAGTTTTCATTATAAGCTGGTCCCGTATTCACCAAACCATTCTTAAGAACCTTCTTAGGCTTATTCTAAAGACTTTTCTAAATTTTCCACTCTTAGGATCAAGTACATATTCACCAAACCGTTCTAAACTTTAGAACGTTCTAAATATGTAGACTGTTATTAAGAATTCGAAGTCTTCCTTCTACCATGCTCAAAATCGTTCTAATATCAAGAAAAATGGCCGCCCTTTGCCGTATGAATCGCATTGAAGCAGTTGAATATCTGCTATTTGGACCGGTATCCCCAATTCAGAGGCTTGCTCCGATTTTATTCTTTATTGTGTCTCCGGAGCGGAGAAAGGATCACAGAATAACATCGGAGTAACCGTTCAGACTGAAGGTAGTGGACCGGCAGAATCCGTTGTCCAGAGGTGTTAACGACTGGCGATGTACATGTATTTGCTTGAAATCGTGCCGAGCACCATCTTATGTTTGTGTGAGCATTTGCCAACTTACCTTGAGTTTGGTAACGACAAGAACTCACCGTTACCTGTGCTATATCAAGTGCATATAACATTGAGGTTTTTCGCTACCGGCAGTTTGGGTGATGGACAATTCATACCCTGGAGAACTCGAACTCTGATCTGAACAGTACGAGTTCTCTGGAGAACTCGATCACGGGGTGCGAATTCTCCAGAGAACTCGTTCCCCACAAATAGATCTCGGGATAGATATTCATTTTATTCAGATAAATCATTCAAACGAGCACAGAGGAAGACGGCTTCTGAAAGCATTGTGGGAAAAGGAGAAAATGTTAATAACCTTTTGTTGTTGTACTTTTTAGTATTTCCTCCTTTTCCGACGTGTTCTATCTTGTCAACGAACTAAACTTCATTTGTATCAAATTTGAATTTTTTGTCTGCAGATGTTTAGAATTCGGGAAAGTCTAGACTTGATAAATAATTCTTAGTCTTAGTCTAGAATTTAGAAAAGTTTGGTGAATACGGGCCCAGGGCTAACAAGTTTTTCAGTCTTCCAATTCGCGGCGACCTTGATGCTTCAATACTTTCTGATAGAGATATTTTGAGACTCAACAGAAATATAGCACATTGGCTCTGTCACTTGAGGTGCCGGCTCATAAGTACTGTAAAGTTCAATGGTTCGAGTTTTCATGACGGCAATTTAGTTAACGCTGTTTGCGGTATATTCCTTGTTTCCCGAACCAAAAATAAATATTATCCTAACAGGTTAACTTTACCAAATTTCAAATTTTTCATCCCACTGTGACTTGAGGCGGTCTGATTCACTTTCATTAATGGGTTTAATCAATTCTTCGCCTTATCGCTCTTACGGAAAGATGTTAAGACATTTTTTGATTCGCCTTTTAAACGTTTTTTTATTCAAAATCACTTCCTCAGGGGAGAGAAGGAGTGTACTTACATACTGACCTTAAAAAAAAAACTGTCTATAAATTGGAAATTTATTGGACAAACTTTAGTTCAAAACCTTGTTGGAAAATCCACAAAACTGCCTTTCTTACCTGAAAACAACAATGAGTCGTTTGTTACTAGGAGCAACCACAGTGACGTAGCAACTTAACTGGTTCCGGTATTTAAATCTTCTAGTAACAAGTAGGCGACCAGCTGTTATATCGTCTTCGTCCATATTTATAACCATACCGCAATCATCTTCCATGTAATCTGTAAAATGAAAGACGTTCAAAAGTTTTAAATCTTCATTGTCTCTAAACAAAGGGAGAAAAGTACGCGAAGAAAACAAGAAGAGTCTTCCACTGTACGATCATTTCCTGTTATCCCGTTACTCTCGCAGAAGCCTTTATCGCTTTTAAGGGTATAAAAGAGTGGCGCTCCGGAAAGAAAGGCGTTTAATACAGCATTATGCAAAGCAAGTCGTCGCATACTAAGGATCCGTTTTCTCTAAAATTCAGCCGAATCATGCGGTGGAATGTTCTTTGACCTGCAGAAAATATACCAAAAGCAAAACGTTTCGACTCGGGTCAGCCTGCGCGGACTCTGCAGGCTGACATGAGTCGATTCTTTTTTCACCCCCTCTTCATAAAGCATGACTTAATTATACCTTAAACACGTTTTGTAAGTTAATTGTACGGATAGCCTAGTGTTTAAAGTCACTGGTTTTGATGCTCGCAGGACCGATACTCGGAGTTTACAAATGTATTGTATGGTGTTTTTGTGTGATATTACCGGCTAACACTAAACGGCCACGTCCTGATAATTCTCTCCCCAATTATCTGTATTTTGTTATCACATAAAAACGGTCCATAATCAACGGTGAGAGAGACATGAATACTACCGGTCTCGATAATATTCATCGTTCTTCAAGACTTTTAGCAAAACCTACAATAAAGCTCATTACAATTTGGACCTTTGTAAATTAATAGGTGGGTTATGAAAATTTCATACCGACAGCTTAGAGAAAAGTCGTGACTTTAAAGACTTTAAATGAACGTGTATAATTAACTAATAGAATTGCGTCAGCAACAACATCGGACATTGGTGCATCAAACACGGAATAGTTGCATGTGTGCCTAGGCCATACAGGTCCTCCGCGGACAAACAGATTGGCATCTTGACAGACATGCACGTCTAAAATAGAAAGATGCTACCGAGGCAGACAGATGCCCTAACGTCAAACAGTCCCACTTAGGACAAACATGTCCGCCTGGGATAGACAGTTGCGCTTGGTCATCTTGGTACAAACAAGTTCTCTTGGGAGATACTGGTTCGTCTGAGACATTTCTGAGACAAACAACTGTGCCAACAGGATGAAATCGCTTTATTTGGCTTTTTACTATTGTTTGGAAATTCTCATTTCTATTAGCAGTTGTAGGCTTAATTGTGAAGATGGGGTTGTTGCAACAAGGAGATAAATGAATGTTCCAACATTTTACACATTATGCACTTGCATATTGTGCGTTATGGACGCAACGCTTCTGCCTTTAAAACACAAGGGGGGCTCTAAATACAGAAGAGCCACAGAAAAACAGGTGCACCTTTTTGAAAAATAATGTTTTCTGTTGTATAATGCCAAGTTGAGCTCGGGTCATTTCTATTACAGAACAAAGAAAAAAAAAAAAAATACTGAACACCGTAGCAACACAGAAGAAATGTACCAAGTAAAAGTCGTTCAAGGTTGAGATACATGTATATATGAGGGTCAAAAGGTTCTCAGCCTCTTGTACTTCCGAATACCCAGGGATGAAAAGTTGACTTTTACTTTTCAGTATGATATCCATTCGTCTTGATGCACTTTGTCCATCGCTGTTCTAGTCAGCTTATCCCTTTGAAATAGAAGTCTTTATCCTGGTCCCCAAGTACTCATTTACTGCATCTACGACACCTTGACTGCTTCCGGATCGTCGACCACGAAGTTTAGTTTTCAGCTGTGGGAACAGATAGAAGCCAGAAGGGGCTACATCAGAAGTATATGGGGTCAGGAAGGACTTCGAAGCCGCATTCAGTTGGAGCAGCCATGGCAACTTGCGACTTGTGGGCAGGTGCATTGTTCTGCAAGAGCAGAACGCCATGAGTCAATTTTGTTAGTTTGATACACCCTACCCCTCTTTACAGTGACTTCCTGGTGTAATAAAAAGCGTCAGAATCCTATTTAATTCTTTCAACCTTAAACCTTCAATAAGATTAGATTATCAACTGATCGGGATTTGTTTCAATGTATTGATCTAAGTAAATTGAACCAAGGGCTGTTTGATCGTACCTCGTAATTGTGAGGTGATCTGGCAAAAGGGGGTTTAATGCATCTTCGTATTTGCATTATACCAAGCGCGTTATCGTAATATCATAATCATTGATCCATAAAACCCATTTTGTCTACCAGTCGACTGAAACATGGGATAGAATGGCCGTTGGACATGCAGAAAATTTAGAAATACCAAAAAAGTTTCTGCTGCGCAGGCTGACATTGGTCGATGTTTATGACAGATGTATTAAACCTCCTTTTCACAGAGCATGTCTCATATGTACATTACTTACATTTCTGTACTGAATTTACCCCATCAGTAATGATAGTTCCAAGAATTAAAGCTACTAGTAGCTTTGTAGTTCGCATTTTGATGCGTCAACCAGGGCAGCAAACGGAAATGACGTCAGATGTTGGTGTCGCAATAAAATGTCGAGGCCGTATTCACAACCCAGTGTTTAATTTATACCCTAATTCCAGGTTTGGAATGTTACACAATTTCTGGATGGCTAAATCACACGATGCATACGTCATATCATAATATATGAGCCAGGCTCTGTGAATAGAGGGCTAAACACAATTGCAAACAGTATCGACTCATGTCAGCCTGAGCGGTCCGAGCAGGCCGAGCTGGGTCGAAACTTTTTGCTCTTTGTACATTTTCAGTATGTCCAAGGGCATTCAGTGTTAGACAGAATGGGTTTTATGGATCCATACTTATGTCATGTCTTCCTTGTTATAATGGATGACGGAGATGCATTAAATCCCCTTTTGCCAGAGCACGGCTCATACAATGTATGATTTATGTATGACACTGTTTATTACGACCACTTTCCAAAAAAGACTAGACCAAGATCAGCCGAAACATCAGTGCAATTTGATCTTAGTCAACCCTTCTCGATATTGGCTTGACCTTTAACTCTTTACCACATCATCCCGCGTTTTAACAACCCTGTAAGAGAAGGCTTAAAATAGATGGCGTTTTCTGCTTTTGATCGATGTTCTCTACTTTGTCAAATAAAATAGGTTTTTTTTTATTACTTTCGAATTTGTCGACTGCAGATACTTTCAGTTTATATGAGTCAAGATTTATTATTTTGTTAAAAAGTTAAATTGTCAAATAAATGAAAATTATGAATATAAACATCCGATGTTAAGTCTTAAACTGCTAAATAAGTTAAATGAAAACTTCGAGCCGAAAGTAACAGCCAAATGTTGTTATTTAAAAGGTATTTCTTGGAGGAAAAATGTCTGCAAATCGGACAATGTAGATCAAAGATCAGACTGCATGTTCTGTGATTTTGATCTTGATCTGCACTGTCTGCGAAAGGTCAATGAGTCACGCTTAGCAACCTATGGATTAAAAGTCCTAGCAATTGCGATTTCCAAGTTCATTTCGCTGGAAAATTCTCATTGTATGACAGTGTAGAGCCAAGATCATACCACATATGTTACACAATCTGATCTTGATCTGCACTGTCCGCAAAAAGCGTAAGAAGTCGGCCTTAAATCCCATGGAGGCCAAAAAAATGCAAATTTAAATCGAACGATTTAAAAGTATGGAAAATATTGTGAAGAAGTCAATATGTTATTGTACCGCCGGTCCAAGTGTTAGTCGCCGACAGAAAAAGTGATTTTGAAAGCAGGCAAAAAAGAAAACAAAAGATAGAGTGACCTGGCAACTTTTAGCCTAGTTTTGAAATTAATTTCTCTGTCAGCAACTAACACTTGGACCAACCGTGCAATAACAGGTTGTTATTTTCACAATAATTTCCAAACTTTTAAACAGTATGATTTGAATTCAAATACGTTTTAACACCCCCTTTGCTTACTTTCGGCAGCTATTGTCACTTTAACAGACTTAGGGTGAACAACAGTGTGTCTAGTATTGTAGACAATGGCTGACCCCTTTAACTTCTGTATCAGTAATATCATCTAAAAAACTAAACAATGAAATGAGCTGTACTCTGGTAGGCCTATAAGGTAGTTTACTGTTTCTCCGTGATCCATCATACTAAGCAAGTCATCACATAACTATGGATCCATAAAATCCATTTCGTCTAAAAACTGACTGATACATGAGGCAGAAATGGGATATATGGTCAAAATTTACAAACAGCAAAAAATTCGACCCATTTCAGCCTGCTCCGACTGCGCAGGGTGACATAGGCTGATACTTTTTGCAGATCCCATTAAAGCCCCTTAAAGCATGACTTAAATGTATTTTTAGTTATCCAATGAAATCACATGTTTAAATTTTAACATTAATTATAAAATCCTATAACACATTTCTTTTACGAGCATATCACACCCAGTTGTAAAGAAACGTATAACGCGTTTTTTACGAGATTTCACTAGTTTATGTCTGAACATTTGAGCACCAAATAAAGCATCAAAATGCTATCACTTTTGCAGACAGAGTATACTGTAGAAACTTTTGCAATCTGATCTAAAGTCTACACTGTCCGAATTGTTTGATAAATTATTCATCCAGAATGAGCCTCGAATTTGTATTTTTGTTGTTGTTGTTTTGTTTCGCCTTTTTTTTACCGACTGGAAATGTACGAGACAGACTAAACGTTAACTCTTTCAGCTACAAACATAAAATCAGGACCTCTGTCTACTGCTGAAATTACAACCCAATGAGTCTCCAAAAGATTTTTATCTTATTTCCTTGATTTAACAATCGGACGGCATAGATCCAAGATCAGACTGCACGTTCTGTGCAGTCTGATCTTGATCTATGCCTTCCGCAAAAGCCTCAAGGTTTCAACTATGACACCGAAAGGGTTAATATTCAAGTGACCCCTTTTATTGCTGTGGATAAAGGTCAACACTAATTATAAGTGACACGGTCGTTTTTCTAGGCGCTCATAATCTGGACAGGTACATTTAATAATTCTCATCTTTAGTAGAAAACACAATTTTAGACTCGTCTTTTTTTGAAAGCATTCGCACACGATAAATCACATGCAGTTTAAATGATATGATTTGTCTTTGGAAGGGTAGAAAACATCGTGGGACAACGAGATTTCGCACAATGTTTTCGAAAGATTTCTTTTCTAGCAATGGTAAAACTTTGGATTGTTCGGTAAACGGTTAAAAGTGGCTCGTATCTTTGGTAAAAAAGCCATACTTGGTGATGGTGAGGTGTGTGTATACTTGGTGACGGTGGGGTATGTTTATACTTGGTGATGGTGGGGTATGTGTATACGTGGTGGTGATTGGGTGTGTGTATACTGGGTGATGGTGGGGTGTGTGTATGCTGGGTGATGATGGGGTGTGTGTATACTCAGTGATGGTGAGTGTGTGTATACTTGGTGATGGTGGGGTGTGTGTGTACATGGTGACGGTGGGGTGTGTGTATACTTGGTGATGGTGCGGTGTGTATACATGGTGATGGTTGGGTGTGTGTGTACTTGATGATGGTGGGGTGTGTGTATAATTGGTGACGGTGGAGGTGTGTATACTTGATGGTTGGGGATGTGTATACTTGGTGATGGTAGGGGCGGGGGGTGTATACATGGTGATGGTTGGGTGTGTGTATACTCGGCGATGGTGGGGTGTGTGTATACATGGTGATGGTCGGGTGTGTGTGTACTTGGTGATGGTGGGGTGTGTGTATAATTGGTGACGGTGGAGGTGTGTATACTTGATGGCTGGGGATGTGTATACTTGGTGATGGTGGGGGGGTGTATACATGGTGATGGTGGTGTGTGTGTGTATATGGTGATGGTGGAGTGTGTGTATACATGGTGATGGTGGGGTGTGTGTATACTGGTGATGGTTGGGGGTGTGTATACTTGGTGGTGGTGGGGTGTGTGTATAATTGGTGACGGTGGAGGTGTGTATACTTGATGGTTGGGGGTGTGTATACTTGGTGGTGGTGGGGTGTGTGTATACATGGTGATGGTGGTGGTGTGTGTGTACATGGTGATGGTGGAGTGTGTGTATACATGGTGATGGTGGGGTGTGTGTATACTGGTGATGGTTAGGGGTGTGTATACTTGGTGATGGGGGTGGGGGTGTATACATGGTGATTGTGGTGTGTGTGTGTGTACATGGTGATGGTGGAGTGTGTGTATACATGGTGATGGTGGGGTGTGTGTATACTGGTGATGGTTGGGTGTGTGTATACATGGTAATGGTGGGGTGTGTGTATACTGGTGATGGTTGGGTGTGTGTACGAGGGTAATTCTTTTAATTATGTCACTGATGGGCCTCCATATTGCATGACCATACGTATCACAAGGAAATAACGGTATTTTCGCAAGGAAGTTGTTCTGAATACTGGCACAAAATTTTGTAATAGGTTCATTCTTTCAATAGTTATTGAAAGTTAAAGTAGGTGCAGTTATATACACTGGCTATATTACTGAAACCAGATTAAGAGACCTGTGCCTTATTCATGACAATGCAGCTGCTCACAAGTCTGCAATTGTCGAGAATTTCCTGGAAACGGAAAAGGTGGTACAGCTTCCCCACCCACCCTATTCTGTCGACCTCAGCCCATGTGACTTTTTTCCATTTCCTTTATTGAAGAAAGCTCTATCTGGGCGTCGATATGACTCTGAAAGTGCCCTGGGAAGTGCCATTTTTCAGTGTCTGCAGGGTATTCCCAGAAAATCCCATTTTGCAGATTTGAAAAATGTATTTCTGTCAATTGAGAATATTTTAAAAGGATGATGCATGATGGACTTTATATAGTGCGTCTCATAAACACCCAGTGACACAATTAAATGAATGACCCTCGTATACTTGTTGATGGTGGGGTGTGTGTGTACTTGGTAATGATGGGGTGTGTGTATACTTGGTGATGGTGGGGTGTGTTTTTCTTCGTGATGGTGGGGTGTGTGTATACTTGGTGGTGGGGTATGTGTATACTTTGTGATGGTGGGGTGTGTGTATACTTGGTGATGGTGGGGTGCGTGTATACTTGGTGATGGTGGGGTGTGTGTACTCTTGGTGATGGTGGGGTATGTATATACTTGGTGATGGTGGGGTGCGTGTATACTTGGTGATGGTTGGGTGTGTGTATACTTGGTGATGGTGGGGTGTGTGTTTACTTGATGTTGGGGTGTGTGTACACTCGGTGACGGTGGGGTGTGTGTTTACTTGATGGTGGGGTGTGTGTATTTTTGGTGATGGTGGGGTGTGTGTATACTCGGTAATGGTGGTGTGTGTATACTTGGTGATGGTGGGGTGTGTGTATACTTGGTGGTGGGGTATGTGTATACTCGGTGATGGTGGGGTGTGTGTACTCTTCGTGGTGGTGGGGTGTGTGTATACATGGTGATGGTGGGGTGTGTATATTTTGGTGATGGTGGGGTGTGTGTATACTTGGTGATGGTGGTGTCTGTGTACATGTTAGATTTGTAGGGGCGTAGCTGCCGTTACGCAAAAACGCAGATGCGTACACTTTCCAAAAAAGAAAGAAAATAAATTTCTTGTAATGGTCGAACTCCATTGTTCATGAAATTCATGAAATTCTAAGCCCTTGCTTTGGCAAAACTTAGCCAAAAGACTTCACAAGAGGCCACCAAATACCTTAGTAGCTTCTACAATTTCAAACATTTTCTGGGGATCATCCCCTGGAAATGCCCCCTCTCGTACCCTCTCCCCCTCTCGGCACTTCGCGCCTTCAGTGTTACTGTTGTGTACCCTTCGTTTTTGGCTTGCTGGGCTCCTGACTTGTGAACGAATGTTAGGTTTGAACCGCAGTGGCAGCAAATAGTTTTGAACGAAAACAAAAGATTGAAATGTAAAGGAACTAGGGCCCTTCATCACCAACCATTCATAATTTTATTCTCAGTCATACTCTAGATTTAGAACGTAACGCAACTTTTGTTTGGGTAAAACCATTGATTAAGCCAATCAGAAACTGTGTTCTTTTCAAATTCAAGTGATTTCTTGAGAATATGTCTAAGAATGTTATTAAGAATCGTTTGTAATATAAAGAATATAAAGTTTATGTGTGTTTAGGAACCATTGCTTGCTGAAATCATCGGTCATACTTAAAAGTTTCAGTGGCGGCCAGCAGTAAACACTGCGGGTGTTATTTAAAGTGCATTTGAAGTTAAATCACATCATTTCAAAGTATGGAAATTGTTATGAAGATGACTATCTGTTATTGTACAGTAGGTCCAAGTGTTATTCGCTTGCAGAAATTAGACTTCAAAACTAGGTAAAAAGTTATTAAGTTGCTCTACCTTTTGTTTACTTTTATCGTTTTTTTTTTTCATTTTTCTGCCAGCGACTAACTCTTGGACCGACCGTACAACAACAAATTGTCATTTTAATTGACACATTAAATGTGGCTCAAATGATCGAGTTTGCCTTTGAAAGGCAAGCAAACATTGCAGAAAAAGGAGAAAGTGCTTGTTACCATTTTCTCCTGTTTCACACATAGTTTTCTAACGCTCATTTCCGTTCGGACTTTAAACACGAGATTGTTTGGGCAAGGTTTAATTTTAAAGCTTGTTTAACCGATTTTATTCATACGAGACTGCCAATAATGACTACCTTTGTCTGCTGCAGTTTTCCCGTGAAAAATCAAAAGTTCTGCCACTTCACTCGCCCCTCTGCACCCCACCCTCATTAAAGAGAGAGAGGGAGAGAGAGAGAACGTGAATGCCAATTCCGGCAAATTCCACAAATTAAACAATTAATTAGACTTTCAAGCCTTATAACCATCAATGTTATTCCACACAACAAAGGAACGAGAAAAAGCTATAATGTGGTTTATTGCCCTCAAACGAGACTCGATTGATGAAAACGAGACTGTTCATTTCCGGAAACATGACCAGGCTATTTCTGTGTACAGAACTATTATTCCATATTTAGAAATGGCTCATTAAACGTAGTCTTTTGTTCTATATTTGATTTAAATTTATCATGATTTTAGATTTATCATGATATTATTCTTTCAAGTCTCCAAAGGGCAAGAAAACTATCGGTCTAGGCTATATGCGAATGCTATGGACTCAAACTAACCCTTAGGCTGCTAGGCGTAAACGTACAGTCTGATCTTTGATCTACATTGTCTGTAAAAGATCCGATTGCAAAGAACGGGCAGTCTTATCTTTGATCTACACCCTCCAATAAGGAGATATTTTCCCCCAAAAATGCCTTCGAATGGCAACCCTCCCGCCCCCCCCCCCCCCCCCCCCCCCCACACACACACACTTGTAAAACCTCCCAAACGGGGAACTAAGCTCTGAACCTACCAATAGGGGACCTGTATTTCCGATCATCGTTAGCAACTCAGATGAAGAATTTGACGGTTTTAGGGCTGTTTAATTCTTTTCTAGTTGTGAAAAACGTCCTAAATCAAAGATTTTCCATGTGAAATTTTTACCAGCAAAACGGGGAACCAAGTTGTGTATATCAAACGGGGACTTTGTGTATACATACCAAACAGGGACTTTGTGCTTACATACCAAATGGGGTCTTTGTGTATAGGGAAGTGGAAATCGAAAACAATGTATACCAGACGGGTAACATAGCACGGGGTGAAATTTTTTTATATGATATTTGATTTTCAACGGGAAAAAAATTAGATCAACCGTCTAAGAGCAAACCGATGACTGATTGTTAAAATCATCTAAGGAAACAACTCCATCATATGCAAGCAATTATATGGTGATCGGGAGAATGACGATGGTGATACAAACAATAATAATAATTACAAAACTTTCAATTAAATTACAAAGTAGATCTAACAGGATAACATTGTCAAGTAACATTATAAGGGCACTACCGAGTGATACTGTTTTAAAACTTGATCTTTTAATTACTTACGGATTTACTCCATCGGTTGCTTACATTTCCTTTCTTCTCTTTTTACTCAAAGGAAATGCGCTGTTTACATGTCAATCATCCAAGTCGTGCTCGGTCGTTGCGATATTCAAATGATACGTAAACAGGGAAATCAGGACGAGACCAAATAGAAGATAGAGACTAATATCAATCAAGTAAAATATCAGTATGATACCAAACACTGGCAATTATAATTACAGACATTATGACAAGCGGTTTTCCTGTTTGTTTTATAAATGGTCCTTCGGAAAAACTGCAGAAACATTTTGTTTAGATGTTCAGAATTGTGTGAATGAAAAAAGAGAAAAAAGTAGGGGGAACAACAGTTATTTGAAATAATAAGGAATGTAGGTCAATCTACACAACTCAGAAGTTTGGAAAGGCGAGGCTGGAGAATAAGCAGTAGTCTGGTACCCCGCCATACTACAAGAGTACGTCAGGCAAAGCGCAATAATGGCAGCCCCTGTTGGTAATATGCAGAGAAGACGGGATATTGTTATTTTACATGATCAAATCGGATCATAGGCTAAATTCAAAACAGATCGCTTGCAATAAAGTCATGGCAGTGAGTTTTTCTACATGTCGTTCTTATTTAGTGAGAAAAACTACATATCAGATATGCTTTAAGTATTTGAAATGTCAATGAACCTATACAGCGTCCGAAAACAGGGCTACTTTTAAAATGATTCATAGTCGAATCTATATTTAAACCATACCCCAACAGCAAGTTTTAGATTCGGTAATGCATGTTTTTGTACAAAAATTGATCTCATTTTATTAACTGATCAAACTGAAATTGGGGAAAACGGGGAAGCATGTACAGGTACGCTTGAGGACACCAAATGAGTAGAATTGTAATGCATAAAAGAAATACATTTATTTTTTGGGAGAATCCATTTGCTAAGGTGTGAATGAGCACCAAGGTAGCAACGATTATATATTGGTGTAATAAATGGGCACACAAAGGCCCGTTAAGGCCAGCTGAATATACGTCGCTAACTTAAGCACTGAAAGCAGGACATAACAAAAATATATAAATCTTTATAACCAATGCTGTAGAGAATGACAGTAAAGGCCTTCAATCTACAACAGGATCTCTTTCCACAATTAGACTTTAACTGGTCAAATGAAATTAGGCCAACTGCATTGCACACACTTTAAAAAATACATGTACATTCCAAGCAGAATCTAACCAATTCACAAATTGCAAAACGTTTTGACCTATGTCAACATGTGTAGACTGCGCAGGCTGACATGGTCGGTAGGTTTTGCATTAAACCCTCCTGTCATAGAGCATGGTTCTTTTGCAGATGAATTATAGTGTGACACGATGGAAAGAACATCACGCGATATAATCTTTTTGATGCGATATTTTGGCAACGTGGTCACCGGCTCACTTTCTCTTAAGATTTTGACGTATATATGGCGGCGTGTTTCGAAGGGTTTCACCAATAATTATTTGGCCAATTTGTGGAAATTTAATCATTTCGATTTCAAAGTTCTTTTTGCCAGGAAAACTCTCATCGCATCGATCAGTGTAGATCCAAGATCAGACTGTACCAGTCCTTCTGTACCGTCAGATCTTGATCTACATTGTCCGCAACAGCGCATTCAATTGAACTTAGAAGCTGTAGGCTAACAGATTTTTATAATAAAATATAGAAAGCTGAACATTTATAGACTATATTTTCTGTTAGCCCCTGAGGGTAACGTTTACAGCTCATAGACCTACCTTTGTCGCTTCTGGTGACTGGTCCGATCAAGATCAGACTGCGAAGGACGTGCAGTCTGATCTTGGATTTACTCCCTCTGCTTTTTCATGAGAAATTCTGTAAAAAAGCAGTTGGTAAAGTTTATTATTTTTTCTCTTTCTTTACGAACTGCCCGAAGTTTTCTAGTATTTTGCGTTGTAAATCCGAAAATATTACAACCGTCTGACGGTTTTGGTCCTGTCGAACGCACATCATTTTAAAACATTGTAGTATATGGCCGTGCAATCTTGTCCTCAAGTCACAATGCTTTTTCATGTATTCATGGATTAACTCTTAACCGAAGTAAGTTCAATGGAAATTTCAAGTCGATAGTAAAATCCCAAATGTTGCTATTCTCAAAATTATTTTGGAGGAGGGGTGGGGGAAATATCTCCTTATCGGACAGAGTAGATCCAAGATCAGACTGCCCGTTTTGCGCAGTTCTTGGCTTTCACTGCCCGCAAATGGTCAGTGAGTCTCGCTTAGCAGTTTAAGCGTTAAATCTGAATTCATGTTTCATCATTTTAGAAGGATTTTAAAATTTGTATCAGGAAATATGTATGTAGAGTGAGTTCAAAAAGATATCGGAAGCTATCTGACGATTTGATGCAGGGGAATGTCCTTGGGTAAGACACTTCAGAGCCTTGGCCCAGTACTTCGGAAATGCACGATACTATCATACGGAAAAGATGAGCCGTAGCCGTGGAAGGACTGAAATAATGTTGAAAGGGGCGTAAAAGACCATTCAGTCAGTTAATCAACTGACATTTGGTGCAGACAATTCAGATCTTTAATTGTATGAGGGAAGGGCGATCATTTATAATATGATCTGCCAGAAATAGCTTTTATTGATTTAGGTAGCCTGTTTGTTCCTTTAGAAATATCTGAGTTATACTCTGTGAAAAGGAGGCTTAATGCATCTCCATGATGCATTGTACCAAGCAAGACATCCATAAAATTTACTTTGTCTAACAACCGACTAAATCATGAGGTAGTATGGTCCTTGGACATACAGAAAATAACCAATAGACACGTTTCGCCCTACCCAGGCTGACCTGAATCGGTACTTTTCGCAGACACATTAAGCCCCCTTTTCACAGAACATGGCTCATTTATTTCCTCAACACCAAATATAGAAACTCGACTTCTTTAACCCTTTACCTAACTACCCTGATAAAGAAAACTGTGGAAAACATTTCGGGAAAAGGAGAAAATGCTGGTAACCAGCATTTGCCCCCTTTCCGACAATGTTTTCTACCCTTTTAGAGCAAAAAAGCGTCATTCAGCCACGTTTAAATTGTGGTCTGCAAAATTAATACTTTCACTTTTAACGACTCCAAATTTTTGTCTTTTGGTAAATACTTTAATACAATCTACCGAAACTCGGAAGAAAAAATTAGGCTTGACTATACACGCGGACGGTATAGATCATAGATCAGACTGCACGTTCTCTGCAGTCTGATCTTGATCTTTCCAGTCTTTCCGGTCCCCTTTTTTCGCCCGTCTTAGTGAAGGGTTAGTACATAAATCAGCATCGGCTACATTTAGTCATTTTTGCTGATGGCGTAGATCACGATCAAACTGCATGGCCTGTGCAGTCTGATCTTTGATCTACACTTTTCTCCTACATTCCGACCAAGTACAAAAAAGCAGTTTTTTACTGTCACAAATCATCTGGTACTCTTGGGCTTAATTTTGCGGTAGAACACTTTTTGAAAAAGTCGTAGCAAAAGGAGAAATTGTTCTGTTGCTTTTTGTCTTTTTGTCACTATGTTTTCATGTGTGTTCATATATTACACAATTCAGTATGTTGACCTAACCAGTATTTTACATGGACGGGTTATACAAAGTAAGCTGTTTCAGCAGGTAAAATACCGCAATTTGATTCTTTACAAACCTGTTAACAGTCTGTATTGAAAGCATTTGCGTACAACAAATTAAACCTTAAAGAGAAAGGAAATTTCTTGCCGATAGTAGAAAAATGTTGCTATTTCATTGTTTGTTTTTTCTTTTTAAATCTCCTTATCGGACAGTGTAGATTCAAGACATTCTGTGCAGTCTGATCTTGATCTATAGTGTCCGCAAAAGGTCTTTGAGTCACGCTCAACAGCTTAAGGGTTAAACATGGAGAAGGAATTTGTATTTGAAAAGGAAAGAAAACATTGTAGGAAAAGGAGAAAATGCTGGTAACCAGCATGTTCTCCTTTCCCAACAATGTTTTCAAAAAGCTTCTTCTCTCAGAGTTGTCAAAACACGGGACTGTATTTGCAGAGCAATCAGATACATGTATACAACACAGTTCCGGTTTGTATGAGCGGAAGAGATGGCAAATACCATCATTTATAGAATTGTCTTTCTAAAATAGCCATTATTGATTTAGGTAAACGGTTCTATTAGGGATATTTATCACCATATGCCATTGGAATAGGGTTTGCGGGCAGTCTAGATAATGTTGAAAACGGCCGTAAACACTATACATTGTACATGTATCTTTTTCCCACGAATACTTCACTTTTTCTGCAGGGCTTAATAACATAGGGTCGTTTGGGAAAGGGTATTGTAAACTTTTTTACACATTTTTTAGTGTAATAACAAAATGATAATATGCAAATTTCTTTGGAACTATTTTTCGTCCGTGAAGTACGGTCAAAAAAGCGAACAGGTTTCATGTAAATTTCACTAAACATGTACATGTAAGGATTGTAGGTCTGTGTTTAACACAATATGTACTACAATTCTTGAGATACAATTATGTGATCATAAAAAAAAGTCTGATGTTCTTTGCCATTTTTAGTTTAAGTTCCATTAAACTTGTCCAGAAAATATTCCGTATAATTGGATCACCAGATCAACATTTTTTTTTTCTACACTTGGTTAGTAAAATGATATCTCAAATGCCAACTCATGTCAGATCCTGTATCCCATTAGTGTACAAATATACATATATATATAAATATATATATATATATTTTTTTTTTTCGCGCCTGCAGTTAACACTTTTTGAAAAAAATTCTGAGATAACGAGCAATTGCCTGTAACAAGCAATTTGTCCTTTCCCCACAGTATATTCTACATTGTTTCAAAAGGGTATTTTTCCTTCCACAAAATGTTTGACCTTTTTGTAATTTTTCATGATTTTTGGTAGGTCTTTAAATAGTTACACAGACATGGATTCTATGGGAATAAGTGCCATATATATATATATATATATATATATATATATATATATATATATATATATATATATATATACCTAACTGAGTCATGGCCTTGCAAAAGGGGGCTTAATGCATCTCCGTAATCCATGATACGAAGCAAGTCGTCACATAACTGTGGATCCATCAAATCCAGTATCTCTTATAACCGACTGAATTCTGAGCTAGAATGGTCCCTTGACATGTAGAAAAAATGACTAAAAACAAAAAGTTTCGGCCTATGTTAGCTTGCGCGGACTGCGCAGGCTGACCTGAGTTGATAATCTTTGCAGATGCATTAAGTCCTCTTTTCACAGAGCATAGTTTAACATTATATGGATGACGAAATTTGTATCAAAACAAACGCCTGTGGTTCGAAACCCAATTTTGGGCGATTTATCTCTGAGGACTGATGAAAATCGCTGCGGAACGTTTCACTGCTCTCTCACCGTTGATCATTGTTTCGACGATGGTTGTATGGGAAAGCAGCTGTATTCACCAGCCATTCTAAAGTTAGAAAGTAACAAACTTGCTGATTGGCTAAACTAATGGTTTCAGTTATCGGATATGGGATTACTTTCTAAATTAGGAAATACTTGAAAATTTTGAAAGTAACACAATTTCTGATTGACTAAATCTAATGGTTTATGTGGGGTTAATCAGATACTAGTTTACTTTGTGAATTAGAAAGTTCTTAAATATTAGACTAAGAATACAATCTAGAGCAGTTGCTGAGTGCGGTTTATTGCGCCTTATCTACCAACCTTTCAAATTTCAAATGAGCAATATTCCGTGAAAAGGGGGTTTCTGCAAAAAGTATCGACCAAGGTCAGCCAGCGCATGTCAAAGGACCGGTCTACTTCATAATTCAGTCGGTTGTCAGACAACATGAATTTTATAAATCCATAGATGTAATATATGATGAATTGCATGGTATAATGCATCGCGGAGATGCATTAAACTCCCTTGTGCAAGAGCGCCGTTCAAAGTTTCTCCCTCGCCCCGCCAAACTTCCGAAGCTAGCCATCTGATAGACCGGGACAGAAAGTCTCGACCAACCAAATTGCAAGTCTTGCAACTAAAAATAAGAACAATGTGTAGAAATCGTGGATACGCTTCCCAAACATGTAAAGGATAGATTTAAACGACAAGGATTGATAAACAATCTTCTTGACCGTTATGCTGTTCCCGATAGACCAATTTTCTCCTTGCCGCTCATTGCGATATCTTTCTGCCTAAATTAATTACCATAAATCTTTACCGGAAGTTTTACTTATAGAATCGAGTCCGCACGTGATGTGGAAATGAAACACTATTTTCTTTTATGCTAGAAAGGTTTTGATGTATATTTAAAAATCATTGTGACAAATTTTGATTTTGTGAGGAAAAAAGAAAGAAAACTATTCTTCTTGTGTATTCTCAAGCATGTTTCACCTTTAGGCTGCTGAGCGCGACTCAAGGATTTTTGCGGACAGTGTAGATTCAAGATCCAACTGCAAAGAACGTGCTGTCTAATCTTGAATCTACACTGTCTGATAAGGAGATTTTTTTTTTTTCAGAAAATACTTTTGAAATAGCAACTTTCGGGTTTTTACTATCGTCTTGAAAATTTCATCTAACATATTTAGCAGGTTAACCCTTTATCAAACAAGCCCTGGTTTTCACGTGTCTGCAGTACACGTCTTTTGAAAACACTGTGGGAAAAGGAGAAATTGCTCGTAACGAGCAATTTCTCCTTTTCCCACAGTGTTTTCTCCCCTTTTTGATAACTTTCTGCCATTTTCATCAAATTTAAAATTGTCATCTGCAAACTCTTTCAATTTGGACCGGTCTAAAATTTGTTGTTTGCGAAAGGGTTAAGGGTTACATAACCATTTTATCCCTTACATACTTTTACATTATACGTATATTCTATAAGTCGGTGATTTAACCCATTCGCACTCAATACCGAGTTTTAGCGACCCTGAAAGAGAAGGCTTTTTAAAACATTGTGGTAAAAGGAGAAAATGCTGGTGACCAGAATTTTCTCGTTTTCCTACAATGTTTTCTATCCCTTCAAAGATGTTCCATCATTTGAGCCACATTTGAATTTTTCGTCTACAATTGGTTTCAATTTGGAAAGTGTACATTTTGCAGCGTGGTAAAGAGTTTAAGAAATGATAAATTCCTGGCAGGGTTTCACAACTTGATATCGACCATGCTGATTTATAATTACACTTTGTAGTCTGATCTTCATCTACATTGTGTACAAAACAACGAAAACGAAATCACATTTCTTGAAAAGTAAGCTCAATTGAATGTGCTTATTTGCTTAGAGGTTGGATATTTCCGCCTTTCAGCTCAGCTGTTTGAAACCAAAAACTGAAATTTGAAAACTGTCCCGGCAAAAGGATCTGTCCAGAAATTACTATCATTTTTGCTGGAAGGTGTGTGTGTGTGTGTGGGAGGGGGGGTGTAGAAAGGGGGGGCGGGGGCATGATATTTTCCCGGCTTCTCAATGGTAACCTTGCTCTGTTAAAATATAAACTATAAACTGTAAAAAGTGAAAAGAAAGTGCCCCCCACCCTCCACCGAAGTAAGTGCAGTTAAGGTTGATGGCACTATATTAAAAAAAGAAAGAAAACTGGTCAGTATTTCGAGGTAAGCGATATCATTCGAGTGACCATTTATTCTACTTAACTATCTTTTAACCCTTAGGCTGCTAAGCGTGACTCAGTGATCTTTAGCGGACAGTGTAGACAAGATCAGACAGCACATGATCTTGGATCTGCACTGTCCGATAAGTAGACATTTCTCCCCCCAAAATAACTTTGAAATACCAAAATTTGGGTTTTTACTATTTTTACTATTGTAAAAATTTAAAAAATTTCATTTAACTCATTCAGCAGGATAAGGGTCAATACGTGGTCCTGACCATTTCTTTTATCGACCTCTGCCGTTTTCTTAGCAGCAATATGCATGAACTGCAATCATGCTTTCCTTTTTTCGATTGATGTGACGTACTGTGCCAATTTCCATAGTCTGATCTTTATCTCTTTACTTAGTGTTGTAATTTGCACCTCTAACACCAGACGACAAAACTGTAAACTCGTCAAAAAAATGGAAGGTTGCAGACGACAAAGCAAATGTTGTTTCGTGTCAATTTGATCTTTACATCTCCCGCGTTCATCTTCCAAGTTGCGCATCCACACACCAAGCCTTGTATTAACATTTAGGATGCTAAGCAAGACTCAAGGATATTTTGCAGACAGTGTAGATCAAAAAAAGGAAAATTTAGGTTTTTTATCATTGGCTTGAAAGTTTCATTTCACTTATTTAGCAGATTCAGGGTTAAAATATTTTGAATACGCAACCTATCGACTAAAATTGCATTATGTTCCACAATCCAATCAAGTCACACATTATTATTGAAAAAATATTGCGATAAAAGACAACTACAGAGTTTTCATTATCGTCTATCGGACCAAAAACTATCCTATCGCGTCATGCTATGCACTATATAGAAGAATTTAGTGCTCTTGTGAGAATTGTATATGGTTCATGCCCTGTGAAAAGGGACTTTAATGTATCTGCAAAAAGTATCTACCCATATCAGCATGTGCAGTCCGCAAGGGCTGACGTGGCTATTTGTAAACTTTTCTGCATATCGAAGGACCATTCTACCTCATACAATTCAGTTGGTTGTTAGACAAAATGGTTTTTATGGATCCATATTTATGTAATGATTTGCTTGGTATACTTGATCACAGAAATGAATTGAAAACCTTTTTGCCAGAGCGCCGCTCATTTCTAGAATACAATAACAGCGACCTACATATTTCGTGTAGACCTGATACTCCCGTAGGAAATTAATGAAAGCTTGAACAGTGTTTCCTGTTGATTGCACAAAGTACAATAAAGTTACCATCCTGTTACTCCATGACCAGATATCGTCTCTTCAAATCAATTGTGTTTGTGTCTCTTGTTGCCTTAGAGTCAGAGAGCACGTTAGTCAGAGGTCGTAGGCTTAAACCTGATCTTGTCATACCAAAGACTATAAAATATCAAGGGTCTTTGCTGATTTTACTCGAGTACGTGCTCTTGGAAGCTTTTAAGTCGAACGATCCTTTAACGACACAAATTTTGTGTTTTAACACTTAGACTGTTAAGCGCGATTCAAGGACCTCTTGCGAACAGTGCAGATCAAAAGTCAGATTTATAGGTTGTCCGATAACAAATATATTTTCCTTAACCCTTTCCCAAACAAGCCCTGGTTTTCACGTGTATGCAGTACAAGTCTTTTGAAAACACTGTGGGAAAAGGAGAAATTGCTCGTAACGAGCAATTTCTCCTTTTCCCACAGTGTTTTCTACCCTTTTTGAGAACTTCCTGCCATTTTTATCAAATTTAAAATTGTCGTCTGCAAACTCTTTCAATTAGGACCAGTCCAAAATTTGTCGTTTGGGAAAGGGTTAGCTGCTGACTTTGTAATAGCAACATCCAGATTTTTACTATCGGCTTGAAAGTTTCATTGAACTTATTCACCAGGTTATGGGTTAATTACCCCGAAAGGAATTCTTCCGTAGACAAGTAAAGGAGATATCTTCATTTAAGGAGAGAAAAGGGTTACCAGCATTTTATCCTTTTCCCGAATTGCTTTCTACCCTTTCAAAGCCAGAGTCTAATCGTTCAGTCACATTTAATTTGCTGTCTGCAAATGCTTTCAATTAGGGCAAGTCTCAAATTTTGTCGTTTGGTAAAGAGTTAAACCCCCTTTTTCGCTTAGTTTGCCTCAAAAATAAGGCTCACCTGAGTTGAACAAAAAGGAGAAGGTTTTTGTAAATTGTGGTTTTGGGAATCAGTATACTGGTAAGTTGTAACCGGGGACTTGAGAAACTTGGCAGAGAAGAAGGAAAGAACGAATGAATTTGAATAAATGTCAAATGACAATTAGTAGACTTCCATATCTTGGTTCTGCTTTAACTCTTTGCCACACCACAGCATCTTAGGATCGTCTCTATTGAATATACCTGCAGACTATTATTTAATCTGCCTCAAAATATTGGATTTGTTTATGAAAGGGGAGAAAACTTTGTAGGAAAAGGAGAAGATGCTGGTTACCAGCATCTTCTCCTTTTCCAACAATGTTTTCAAAAGCCTTTCTCGGTAGGCCAAATGAAACACAGAATTGCTTGATGAAGGTTTAAGTACCGTTGAGTTCCGCTAATTATTCCAATTCAGCTGGACGAACGTAAAACTCGGGGACAGGCTGACGACAGAGAAATTCCAACTGAGAATGCGCCGCTACAGAAACCATTACCCGATTTTTCCAGTGACAGATTACTGTGAATAAAGATAGAGCCCGGATGTCGGAAAGAAACCGACTTTCTCAGAAATGTGAATTAGCCAAAACATTAACCCATTTTCTAGAACGCAACATTTTAGGCAAAACTATATTGAACCCATTTGCATGCGATGATTTAGTGGCTCAATGATGGGTTGTGTGTTCAAATTGGTATAAATCATTGTGAGAAAATGAGAAAATGCTGGTTACCAGCATTTTTCTCCTTTTCGCTCGATGTTTAAGAAAATCTTTTTTTTTTTTATCTTAACTGCATTGTGTAGTACAAAAATGACCCATTAGTTTGCGTCAGTCTTTTTAGGGGCCGAGCCTGGGTAGCTCAGTCGGTAGTGTACAGGACTTGAGAACAGGAGGTCGCTGGTTCGACCCTCGGCTCGGCCAGTTTCTTTCCGACGATTGATGATAGTCATGGCGACAGGATTCATTCTTCTCTAACTGCTGACTACCATTTCGACGATGGTTATGTGGGAAAGCAGCCAGTGGCTTGGAAAGAATATTGTGGGGAGTACCGGTAAAAGAGACTCCAGGAAACCATGGATGGGTGCACTGACCGCCGTAATATAACTGAAATAATGTTGCAAACGGCGTTAAACACCATACAACCAATTAATCTTGTTTAGTGGTACTGACTGAATCTCTCTAGTAATAGTTGTTTACAAACTGTTGTTTTAAAACTTAAAGAAAGTGACGTCGACATACTAATGAGTCAAACAGCCGAGCCGGACGACATACGTCTTGGCGCCAAAATTTTGGAGGAAGCATTTTTTAACAATAGTCGGCAAATGACCTGTTTTGTCTGACCTGCCCTGGTAGGACATACAGCATATAAAATGGCACTAAAGTAAATTCTTATCTTAAATTACTACATGTAATAGTCTTTCGGATGAGACATTAAACCGAGGTCCCACGTGACGGTGCTACACACTGAGCACGTTAATCAACTAGGCGTAACTTAGCATAGGTTTCGTCCTGTATCGTGCACTATCCCCTGTAACAATACTAACAGTCTTCAGGGGAGCGTCGCCCGTATGGGCAACCGGTGGCAACGATTTATAAACGCAAATCCAATCAATTCTTATGCACAGTGAGAATTTACTTTGTGTCTGTACATTGGTAAATGATTCATACATATTAATGATTTAAGATAACCCGAAAAAAATACTTTCACTCGTTTTGTATTTAATCTTCACGGGTTGGTCACGAGCTTTGCGGTCATATCTCGTATGATAACGTATATTATATACGATATAGAGGCAAAATTAATGCGCTAATGCGCTAATTTTAGTAACAGTGTCCGAAGATCAACCAGTGAAAATTTCGGTGTTCCGTGATAGACAAATGGGGCTTCTAGGGCATGTAGCCTAACTTGTGTCTCCAAAGTTTGGTAGAGAGTTGAAATACAGTTAGGAGTTAACCTTTTCCTATACGACATATTTTAGAGCCTTCAAATTTCATTACATCCTCAAACGACAAAATTCAAAATACGTTTAATGATAGGATAGAAAACTGTAGGAAAAGGAGAAAATGCTGGTCACCAGCATTTTGTCCTTTTCCCACAATATTTCAAAAGCCTTCCTGCTCAGGGTCGTTAAAACTCGGAATTACGTGATAAAGAGTTAAGTTTAAGTATACGCTACTCCATACCTAATTAAATAACCGTATATAAATTTATGAATGGTTTATGCGACACACAGTACCTGTATTGTAAGTTCACATTTATTACACCAGCAGTCACTTTAAAATTCTTGTCACAATTTTTAGTTGAATCTCATTACAGAGGATGACAATACCTAGTTGAGCCCCACCCTGTACCTACATTGTAATTCCACATCTATCAGACCAGCAAACAAACAATTTGAAGTTCTTGTCACAGTTTATGTTGGATTTCATTACAGAGGGTGACCGTATCTAATTGAGTATTAATAAATTTATGAACGGTTTATGCAACACCCTCTACTTATACTGTAATTCCACAGTTATCAGAACAGCGATGAACAATTTAAATTTCTTGTCACAGTTTTAAGTTGGATTTCGTCTTAGACGGTGTCCATACCTAATTGAGTAACCGCTTATAAATTTGTGATTAGTTTATGCAACACCCTGTACCTATATTTTAATTCCACATTTATCAGACCAGCTATCGAACAATTTAAAATTCTTGTCACAGTTTAACTTGGATTTCGTTACAGAGGGTGACTGATTCTGAATTAACGTAAGTTTTTAGGTATATGTGAGTTTCATGAATTGTCTTCTACAGAAAATTGACATCGGTAAACCGAATTTTAGATAGATAATCTTATTTTTCCGCAACTTCAAATCAAATAGTTTTAATATCAAAGGTATCTAGAGGGTAGATAGCATTGTTAGTTCAGACGCATTATTTTAAAGTCACTTTTAACAAAGAACGTCGACGGATGTTATTCTTGACAGGGGCGTAACCAGGGTCCGTATTCACCAACCATTCTTAAGAGCATTCTTGGTCTTGTTCTTCAAAATTTTCCAAATTTGAAAGTAACACACCTTCTGATTGACTAAACCATATGGTTTTGGCTAAACCATATGGTTTAGCCAATCAGATGGTGTGTTACTTTCAAACTTGGAACATTTTGAAGAATAAGTCTAAGAACGCTCTTAACAATGGTTGGTGAATACGGACCCAGGACCTCAGAATCATTGCGCACCCCAAATCGAGAGTGCTGCTTCACCTTTAGGCAGATAAGCGCGACGTAGTGCGTTTTCGCGGACAGTGTAAAATCAAGATCAGACTGCACATAACGTTCTATACATAGTAATAAAAGTTTTGCATCCCCTGTGTTTTTACCGATTTTGATTTTTTCTAACGCAAATAATAAACAATAGGGTAGAAATTAGAATCCGGCTGCTGCATGAACCAACAAACCAGTCTTTTGCCTATGAAATGAACTGAACTGAGGTATCCCTTGACCTCATGATAAACAGGAATCTTGTGCTTAGATATTGTTTTCAAACCCAAGAAAAAAGAGAAGCTTTGTACGGTTAAAACTGGGAACTTAATGTCGAAATAAAACTTACGACAGGTTGAAAGTGATCTGCAGAGAATGGGAACTCACTATCAGTCAACATTGCGTACTTCTGCCTAGGGCTTGCAGAACAGCTTGCAGTCTTCGTCTTATACCTCTCACAAGATGATGAAACAGCTCGATCAGTAGCCGCTGCCATTAGGTCAAGGGATATCTCAGTTTAGGTCATTTAAGAGGCAACTGACGGGTTTGTTGGTGTATGCTGCGACCAAATTCTAATTTCCACCCGATTTCATATCATTCACGCCAGAAATTCAAACCCGCTAAAAGCACAGGGGGTGCAGCACTATTTTTACCATGTATATTAAATGATAAAAACATATTTCGCATGTTCTCATCTTTTCTACATTACGCACACGCCTACATGTTATGCGTTGTGGACGCTACGCCTTTGCTCTAGGCCATTAAGTCTTCAAGGAAACATGTCTGGGAAGTATTCCAGGAGTTAACCCATATCCTGCTGAATAAAAGGAATGAATTTTTCAAGTCGATAGTAAATACCCGAATTCTCCTATTGCAAAGGTACTTTTGAAGGAAAGATATCTCCTTACATGACAGTGCAGATCCAAGATCAGACTGCACGTTCCGTGCACTCTGAATTTGATCTATGCTGTCCGTCAAAGGTCAGTGAGTCGCCCTTAGCAGCATAAAGGTTAATGAACTAGCAGCTAGATAGAGCTTCACTGTCTTCACAACACCTCAAAACTTGCTCGATAAATTCATGTTTAATCAACTACATGTCAATCATTTAGAATCGTCTATCATTAAAAGCATTTGCAGACGATAGATAAATGAGGTCTGAACTAGTGGGGTTCTTTTTTTTTTTAATCCTTTCCTCATGCTGTTTCCAGAAACCGTCCTCTTCGGTGTTCCTGAAGACATGGTAACGTTAGCTTAAGACTCTAAACAAGCTGCATTCTACCGAGAGAATTGTTCTTTTATAGTTGCAAGGGTACCCGAAGTATTGAGACAAGAGTACAAAATAGTGCCGATAGGAATGTGTTGTACTTATATACATGTACAATCATTAATGCCGGTCATAAAAATGAAGAAAGAAAGAGCAGACAAAAAAGACAAATAGACAGACCGACGGATAGAAAAACAGCAGTGTAAGAAAATCGATTAAGAGGGAAGATAGGAAGGAATGAAAATGCGAACAGAGAGGACGAGAAAGCCAGGAAGAGCATACAGACAAACAAATACTGAGCAAATGATTACGAGAGTTTACAGAACCCTTTACCACACAATGCCGACTTTTAACAACCCTGAGAAAGAAAGCTGTAGAAAACATTGTGGGAAAAGGAGGAAATGCTGGTAACCAGCATTTTCTCCTTTTCCAACAATGTTTTCAATCCTTCCAAAAACAGATTCAGTTTTTCAGTCACATTCATTTTGTCGTCTACAAATGTTTTCGATTTGGACTAGTCTAAAATTTTGTTGTGTGGAAAAGAGTTAATCATCTATCATTGTAGATTAACGGATAGTCCAAGCGGCAACCAAATCAATAATATCGGCTTTGTCAACGAGGATGAGAGCTAAAAACTTCGTGCTTCATGCTACGTAATCAGTTTTCCAATTGTACATAAATATGAGCTAGGACTGTAAGTAAAGCGACTTGCCGTAAACGTGCAACTTTTTCATGTGTATTACACCAAATAGTTCGGAGCACATGTACGTTTATTTTGATGTACTTAAACAGATGAGCCATGCTCTGGCAAAAGGGGGTTTAATGCATCTCCCTAATGCATAAGACCAAGCAAGACATGATCTAATCATAGATCCATGGAATCCATTTTGTCAAACAACCGAACGATTTATGAGGTAGAATTATCCCTTGACGTGCACAAAATTCAATGATATCGAAAAGTTTCGGTCCATACCAGCCTGCGCGGACTGCGCAGGTTGACATGGGAGATACTTTTCTCAAATGCATTAAGCCCACTTTTCACAAAGCATGGCTCACACACACACACACACACACACACACACACCTTTGGCCAGAGCATGGCTCTTTTATTGGCAGAGGTAAGATAACGACAGCTGCCATACTGGAATTTATATATAAAACTTGAAACAACATTGATAAGTGACTTATTATTCATATGCATGAACAACAGAACAACAGAGACAAACAGATATAGGTCAATAGAATACTGTTTGTACAGATGTAGATCTACAGTCGTGATAAGGACCAACGTTTTGTTCCACATTATCAACGTAAGCGAATTTCCGAAAAGAAAAATAGTTTAACTTCTACAGGTAAAAACAGGTAAAAACACCATACAGTATCTCTGGAATAGCGAGGGGCCCATTTTATCAACAGTCCTTCGATTATGGTATTCTTACCGCAGAATTTTATTCTGTGAATATCGCACGACAAAATTTAAGCCTATTTTACTAGGGCTATCTCACGTAGGACCTCTTTGAAGGTCACACACGGCCTTTGATCGAGCGAAGCATTGCGAATCGTCCGACAGAAATGAGCGTGCGACAATTGATAAAACGCATCCCAAGCCAGGCTGGATTTTGGTGCTTTATATTCCCATTACATTTCTTTCCCCTTCCAGAACTTTCTGCCCCGAGAGTCAATCTAGGTACATGTATATCTGGGATCGATGATAGAGTAAATTCCAGTATGGCAGCTGTCGTTATCTTACCTCTGCCAATAAATGAGTCATGCTCTGGCCAAAGGGGGCTTTAATGCATCTCTGTGATGCATCGTATCAAGAGTTATTACAAAATTATAGTTCCATGAATTCCATTTTGTCTTACAATCATAGCAAATAATTTCATCCCAGCTCAGCCTATACGGACTGCTTTTGCATTAAGCCCCATTTTCACAGAGCACGGCTCAAAAGTAATGTACACCAGCTTGGACCACCTATGTAGATACTAAACCTGTTCCATCCGTAGAAAGATCAAGGCCGAACCGCATCGCTGCAGCAAGACTGATTTTACGAGCTTCCTACTAAAAAATAACAGACCGTCAGTAGTTTTAACGACCCAAAGCAAAACGCCTTTTGAAAACATCGTTAGAAAGGGGAGAAAATGCTGGTAATTTTCTCTACCATTTTAAGGACAAGTTTCATTATTTAATACCACATTTTATTTGTCATCTGCGAGTTCTTTTAATTTGGACTTGTTCAAAATGTTTTCTACGATGGTTTAGAACAATGATTTCAGGTTTTTTTTTTTTTATTAGATTTGTCATCGTACTTTTCTGATTTATAGTTTTATGACAGACATTTGAAAAAAAAGAATTTTTTTTTTTCCGGCTAACTTAGAATTGAAAATATTTCATCCACGAAGCCAAGCATTGTAGCTTTGTAGCTAACATACAGAGCTTGAAACCAGGGGTTGCCGGTTCGATACCCCAGCTCGGCCAAATTTGTTCCGAGTTTTGACGATTTTCATTGTGACAGGATTCTTTCCTGTCTCACAGCTGAACATTGTTGCGAGGTCGTTTTTTGGGGAATGCAGCCATTGGCTGTGAAAGAATATTGTGCGAAGTACTGATAAAGAACCTCGAGGAGTAGATGCACTGGTCACCGTTAAGTAACTGAAATAATGTTTAAAGAGTCATTAAACATCATAAACAAACATGCAAATTCATCCGCGAAATAGTATTATATACACGTATCTCCTGTTCTGCGCGATAGCACAATTTTGACCGTAACTAACCCTTCATTTCCGGTACACAACATAGGAAATGGCAATTATACATATATGTAGATTGGTTACCTCCCTGATATAGCAGTGTATAGGGATCGGTACAGGCTACTGAAAACGGGCAGAATTCTGCTGTCTAATTTTAGTATAACGGGAGGTCACTCTTGTTTACTTAACATTCAGGGGAGGCCACTCTTACGCAGATATCTTACTCAGATCAAAATAACTCATTTTTTAGATTTTAACAACTTGTAAAGTACATGTATTCGTGTACTTTGGAACGTGCAACAACTTGGCCACGTATCCGCGCGCTAATCATAACGCTCGCTGTCTAATTTGCACGGAGAGAAATACACCAAACCGCATAGTCTTTCACCAGCGGAGACATGAGCTGGTCCACGTTGTATGCGCATAATAATCGGTTATCTGCATTAATAGCAGTAACCAATCTCTAGCTAGTCTGATACCCGCCGTACTTCAAGAGTACGTCAGGCAAAGTGCAATAATGGCGGCCCCCGTTTGTAACATGTAGAGGTAACGGGATATTGTTATTTCACTTGATCAAATCGGATCCTAGGCTGAATTCAAAACAGAACGCTTGCAGTAAAGTAATGGTTGTGAGTTTTTTAACTGTCGTTCTTATTTAGTAAGAAAAACTACATATCAGAAATGCTTTAAGTATCCGAAATGTCAATGGACCTATATAACGTCCAAAAATAGGGGTACTTTTAAAATGATTCATAGTCAAATTATCTTTAAACCATATCCCAACAGAACGTTTTAGATCCCGTAATGTATATTTTGTAAAAAATTGATCTCATTTTATTCACTAACCAAACCGGGCCACATGAAAGTGGGAAAAAACAGGAAAGCATGTAGGGCTATGCCTTGCCTGACCCGATAACGTAGTGGTAGGGGCAGGTAATCCAGACTAACCAATATCCTGTTACCAGATGTGATACACAAAAGATACCCCGATTGGCTAATCTAGCTAATCTAGTATATCAAATGAAAACAAATGTCACAGTAGCCTGTACCAGTTGTATATAGTTGTAAATGTACAACGGGGACCAGTTTAACATACATCTAGTAGCTATGGAGCACATGTATGAAATTCATTATCTTGATGGAAAAAAAAACATGCAAAGAAATCTGCTCTTTCAGCCAAGACTTTGGTTTTTTCAAAAGTGCAGAGGAAAAGGTTAAAGTAGTTCCGTTTCTTTGCATTGAGATAATACAGAGCTTGCATCTAATGCCATAAACACTGCTCCCTGTTATTTTTTCATGTGACAGACAGAACAGTTTCGAAATCTGTGTTTCCTTGGATCATTACAAATCTGATTACATGGCTGATTCAATCCTCGCCGTGCCATATATATAGGGGCCATGTCCTGGCAAAAGGGGGGGGGGGTTTAATGTATCTCCGTGGTTCATTAGACCAAGCAAGATATCACATAATCATGGATCGATAAAATCAATTTTGTCTAACAATCAATTGAATCATGAAGCAAACTGGTCCTCTGACATGCAGAAAATTGACCAATAGCAGAATGTTTCGACCCAGGTCAGCCTGCGCCCAAATGCGCAGGCTGACCTAAATCGATACTATTTGCAAATGCATTAAACTCCCTTTTCCCATGGCAAGGCTAAAATGAGTGTGACGTTTTCATTAGGTAAAAAAAGCAGACTATGGAAATTGTAAAGATTTACATGTACTAGAATATTATCTGAAAACAGCGGAAAGTGAAAATTGGTTCAAGTTGTTCGAGTTCAGTCTACTTGTGTTGGCTGTCCAAATTTTTAAAAACCAGTTTCTTCTAAAAAAAAAACGTCTAAGATTGTCTTAGGCATTGTGAAGATAATGCGAAAATAAGCAGAACTTGTTTGTCATTGTTTAGTTAATTTGTGTTTGGCGTCTCTCTTGGAATAAGAAGAAGTATTGATTCATACACACTAGGAACTATTTTCTCGGAAGTCGCAACTTTAATTTAAACAATTAAATGATTTTTACTCACTCTTAAAACTTTAAACTGGCCTGTTTTCATTTCAAGTTTGTCTTAAATAAGATATAACACTTAGATGGAAGAATTTTATATCAAAACTATCAAAATTATCTTTTCGGGAAATTCGACGTCGTCTTTGAGCCACTGTAACACTCTGGCAGCAGCTGAAACTATTTATTCCCGGGGGTATTAAGCGCAATTCTTCTAGTATAGCATGTATGTCAATATCTAGTATGTATACATACGCTGGTTCAATACATTTCACGCTTTGTGAAACAAATGGTTAACAAAGGAATAAACTGACAATAATAAAATGACCCATCCTTTATAAATCAACTTCGCTGGTAAGCAGTATTTTCTTCTTTTCCCCAAAGATTCCTCCTTTTAAAATCAAAGTACTGAAAGTACTGACAGACTAGCGAATTTGATTGATTGATTGATTGATTGTATGGTATTTATTAACCCTGTTTCCAAGATTATTTCTATGATTTTTATGTAGCGGTGGCCGGTGCACATATCCATGCTTTCCCGGAGTTTCTTTTACCAGTACTCCGCACACTATTCTTTCCAAGCGACTGACTGCTTTCCCACAAACCCATCGTCGAAACGTGAGAGAGAAATGAATCCTGTCGCAATGACTATCGTCAATCCTCGGAAAGAATTTTGCCGAGTCGGGGATCAAACCAGCGACCTTCTGTTCTCAAGTCCTGTACGCTACCGACTGGGCTACCGGGGCTATGTGTGCTGTTCGTTAACTATAATCCAGTTTAAGTTTAACCTTAACTGTAACTTTCAAGCTGATGGTAAACACCTGAATATTGCTAATTCAAAGTTACATCTTGGAAAAAATATATCCTCTTATCAGACAGTGTAGATCCAAGACCAGACTGCACGTTCTATGCAGTTAAATCTTAATCCACACTGTCTGCATAAGGTCATTGAGTCACGGTAGTGCTGGTAAAAGAAACTCTAGGAAAGCATGGATAGGTGCTCTGGCCGCCGCAATATCACTGAAATAATTTTGAAAACGGCGTTAAACGCTATGCAGTCAATTAGTCAATATCCAGTATCACAAGATGTAGTTAACTATTTAACTATCTTTACGAAACGAAAAATTTTACATCCGTCCAAATTCAAAGCTGTTCCAGACCATGAATTGAATGTGACTGACCTGATGAAACATGATTCCAGAAGGGCAGAAAACAATGTGGGAAAAGAAGAAAATGATGGTTACCAGCATTTTCTCCTTTTCCTGCAATGTTTTCAAAGGGATTCTTCCCCAGTGTCATTCAAACTTGGGATTGTTTGGTAAAGGGTTAATAGACTAACAGTTTAACATAACAGTTTAACAGTACACATTGATCTAAGAATGACTGAAGGAATGACAAGGGTTCCCTGTCCAGTGAGGGTTAATATGGCTGGGATTTGCTACAAGTTACCTAGGTGTATCTATTAACAGATTAATTCATAATGTTGCACTGGTGTAGGAATAAGGGATTCTCTGCTTTGCATACGTCACTTAATTTACATATAAGCAAAGATCTTGCACTTATAAATGACATCTTGTTCAGTTTGTAACTTTGTAAGACGACATGTTTAAATCGGAGAGGTAGAGATTTAGTGGTTTTTGTCTAAATTGTCATATATAGCAGAATTAAGATTTCTAACAGAAAGAAGTGTTTTCTGTGAGGCAGTATTTGGCAACTGTGGGTCTTTTTTTGTTGTTGTTGTTTACTGTGGCTCTAGGTCAATCTTGATGCCTATAGACTAGCTTCGCTAGTCAAAAAGTGGATAATTTCAGTGACATTGACCTTTCGTCTGTTTATGTTACCAATACGGATGCATCGTCTGTTTAGAATCAAAAAAATAATTAAGATTTACTCCGTTATTTGATAAAGCAGTTTTCGGAGTTTTATTTACAACATGGCGCAGACTTGTAATGGCAGAGGAGAAAATGCAATTGAGCCATGCTCTGTGAAGTAATGCATCTGCTCCCGCCAATTTTTTGCGTGTCAAAGGACCATTCTATCTCACGATTCACTTAATTGTAAGACAAAATTGATTTCGTGGACCAAGAATTTTATAATGACTTGCATGGTATAATGCAAGACGAAGTAAACCTCTTTTTGCTAGGGTATGGCTCATGTGTACATGTGGCTGTAAAAAGTATCTAATAATTGTTTTCCCTTCTCTTTTTTACTTATTAGTCAAAGAGCCTATGCTGAAAAAAAAAGAGGGGGGGGGCCGCTAAAATAAAAGTTTATTTATGACCTATATAAATTCTGGGGTTATATTTTCATACTCTACACCCTGTAGCTTTGATTTATGGTTGTTAACAAGATGGAAAGTGGTGCAGGTTTTATTATTATTATTATTTTTTTTTTTTTTACATGGGCAATAACTCATGTGCTGAAAGTCACACTTTCCTAGCATGTATGCATTCATACTATCAGTAATATCATATTTGCATGGACAATTTTACATTTACACAAGGAAGAGAACAATCGTACTGTTAAATGGAATAATGGATATGTCTGTTTTCATTTTTTACATTTTTAAGGACAATATCTTGATCCAACATGGCCGCTAAATGGCCGCTAAAATCCCAGATGGCTGACGGTGACAAACGTTTTTTCTATAAATTGTAGTGTACAAGGATATAATTGTATATTTACTTATTCTACAAGCAAATTGCATTTATATTGATAAAGACAAGAAATAATACGAATATAGACAAAGCCTAAAGGCGAGCAGCGTTATTTTACCCAGATCCAACAAATATTTACAAAGCTGTCAAATTTTGTTTACCCCTTGAAGAAAAGAAATGAAAATGTTTCGATGAACTGTTTCTTTTGATGAATTAAAGGAGTTCTATATACCTGTTTCGTTGCGTTTCAAGTTTGTACTGCAATGCCCTGTGAGCCAGAGGCATCATGTTCGAGTCCCACATCAGCCACCATACCCCCCTCCATAATTTATTAATGGACATACGTGTATTTGAGGGAGTATATGGACACATAGACAGACTGAAAAATGGACTGACGGAATTATCTTTATGAATTTATTGCATCCTTCAACTAATCAAAACAAACAGAAACATTTTCATCTCTTTAATTCCAGATCTCGGGGTAAACAAAATTAGACAAAATCAGAGTACAACGAAATAAACATTTGTTGGATCTTGGTTAAAATGGTACCCTGTAACGAGCTTTGGGTTTTCTTGGCTGGCTCGGTGCTTAACTCTTTTCATACCATAGACAACACCAGAAGCTTGCATGGACCCAGGGAGGGGGTGAAGACTGAACGTTTTTAGAGATTTTTGTTTTTAAATCTTTGTAAATATTTGTTTGAATGGAGCTTTATGTTGCGTTCCACAGCAACTCAGCTTATGTACTTGTTGTTATTAATATATTTTTTCCTTAGTGGTGGCTTTGGGGTGCGATGCTCAAGGATAGTGCAGAACGGGGATGGCAATGCGGCTGCATCCTGTCACTGACCTTAATTCGTTTTTGGGAATGGTAATGAATATTTAAATATCTGGATATCATGTCAAACGTTTGAATCGTCCGGCTTAGTTTTTGAAATAGGAGTTAGTGGACTCGGTCTTTCAAACCCTTACGAGACCAAAACGACGAATTTGAAGTTTCTAATCCAGACTCTAAGTAGTTCCAGAGAAACAGGATGAACAAAAAAGTCTACAGGCAGACCAATGGGGTGAATTCGAATGTTTGAATTCTTTCTCTCATCTCCCCCTTTTCTCTCGCCTCCTACTCTTCAACTTTCTATTTCAGAGGCTTTAAGTGTCAGTCATTTTTATCCGCTTAAATCTCTGTATATACGTTAAGATACATTTCTTTTATTCAAACAACTGAGCAATACTTAATCAGAAGCAACTTTTTGATATATTTCTACACACATTTCTTTCACAGAACACAATTTCATTTAGAGCAGAAATCATACTGCATTATAAAAGCAAGACCCCTGAATTAATAAAACGGACCTCCTCAGTTAGGGAAATTAATCGAAACATTGCAATATCAGGGTTGTTTGGCCACAATGTGTCACAAATAAGCGAAATGGCCGTTTTTGGCTGGCTCTGTGGTAGAGTGTATGACCCGTAACCTGGAGACCCCTGGTTCGATCCTCACTCGAAAAACTGGGTTTTTTTTGCGGGAGTGTCCTTGGTCCAGATACTTCAGAGCCCTGGCTTGGTACTGGTGAAACCGAAGGGTCGTAATTTTATGGGTAGGGGGAAAACAGCATTTTCTCTTTTCTCCAAAATCTTTTCGAAGAAGTCTCTCTCTCCCAGTGATGTAAAGTACGGGATTGTTTGGCAAAGGGTTAATTTTGGGTAAATTAAAAAAATATCCATATGGTTGGTTGTGCCAACCAACCCCAGTGTAGTTCCAAAACCACCCCCCTCATAACGAACGACGAATTACCGATTTTCACCAACGAAACCTATGAAATAACCAATACTCTGTACATACAATGGTACTACACATTTCTGTATTATAGAAACGCAACCGAAAACAAGATATGCAGTTTGCCAAAAGTTACTTTCCATCGTTAAAATTGGACTTTCTTACAGTAAATATTTACATTTGGCTTCACAGCAGCATGAGTCTCTGAGTTTTGGATTTTTCGAAATGGCCGAAAAGATGTGCACAATAAGTGACAAGTATGCGGATGACTAGATGACATCAAACTTCGTCATGGCACAACAAACCCGTGGCACATTCAACCTCAATCACCGACGCCACAAAATTCCACATTACCAATAACGAGTAATATAATAGGAAAGCAATGAAACTGCTATCTTTTAATTAGCCATACATTTCAAAGTTAACGGGGACATATGTGGTTAAAATACATGTCAGTTTATTATATAAAGCACCAAATCAGTTATTTTATTTAACCTTAAAATACTTTTATGCATCAAGTAATGTTAAAAAGGTAAGAATATGGAATCATGGTAGGTGTTGGTGCAGTATGAAAATTACAATGCATTTTCGGGGGGGGTGGGGTATGAATTAAGCATGTATTTAGCACTGCACGGGACATTTTTTTTTTTTATCAAATTAAGTGTTTACTTAAATAATTACTATGTTCTGAAAAAATAACAAAAGGTTCTAGACACCGTCATTTCATGAAACAACCTTTGATACCTACAATAAAGTCAAAAAACAGCAAAACGAATATATTACGTAAAATGTGTAGGTGGGGAATGAAAGATACCTGTTAAAAAAACCCGGCACCACCTCATATCTTCAAACAGGTATACATCAAATTTATAAAGGTAAACGGTTAAAAGATTTTCCAATTCCAGGTCCCACCCCCTAGACTATATGTCCTTACATTGTACATGCCATGGATGAACGCAAAATCTGGCTAAAGCCTTTGATTGCCGAAAGCATTATTTCTAGTTTAGATCCTATGGTGGTCCCAGTTGCAGCCGTTTTGTTTAGAGCCGTTTTGTTTAGGGTACTTCGCAAATATAGGACAGATTAAATACCGAATGTTCTCTGCAGTGTGATCTTGATCTACACTCTTTGCCAAATGACCAAAGTTTTGACTTCAGTTTTGATTTAAAGTTTTGGACAGGAATGCGATGGATCAGTGTTAGATTCCAAGAAACCTTCAGTTACGATAGACGTTCTTATGAAAGGATAGTCATCTCTCTGGTCCGCCATCTCGCTATGTGTTACAGTCGCTGCGTGTGCGTTGAACATAGCTGTTGGAAAAACTGACGAAATAAAAACCAAATGCGGAGGGGTAAGTTTTTATAGGTCCACATGTCAATGAATAATGGTCTTGCTCAGGCTATAAACAGTGTTTGGTTGTTTCTCGGCGGAGATCAATACGCTGGCTTTTGACCTACCTCTTGGTATTGATATACTCGAGTGAAAAAATAGTAATTGGCGACTGGTCAAAATTGTGGACATGTTTGTTCGGCGGGCCCCTGCAGGGCTTTTTGCGGGCACATTTAGGACACCAGTATACATGTACAAGGGTTGCTACCGCTAATCGATTCTCCTGCGCGTTTATTCTCGCCACAGCAAACAAGGGATTGGTGATAACCCTTTTCTTGCACTAACTGGTTAATCATTACATACTATTTTGAAGCGTTACACTATAACCTATTATTGTATATCTGCATGTGTCTTCAGACACATCATATTTTGCAGCAACTGCTCCTTTTTCAACAATGATACCGATTAACATCTGATCTTGAAAGATATATCTGCTTGGAAGTTTCACTTTTCAACAATATACAAAAAGCAATAAAGAAAAAGAGGCAACTGCTGCGCTCTCTATATTGAACAACAAAAGAGTTTCAATATTCGTATCCTAACATCCAAAACGCCGTCTGTATTTTCAACGTTTTACCACACAATCCCGACTTTCATCGACCCTAATGAAAAGGGCTTTTGAAAACATTGTGGGCAAAAGGAGAAAATGCTGGTCACCAGCATTTTCTTCTTTTTCCCACAATGTTTTCTATCCTCTCAAAGACAGAAACCATAATTTCAGCATCCATGAATTTGTCGTCTGCAATGTTTTCGATTTGGTCCAGTCCTTAATTCTGTCGTTTGGTAAAAACTGAACCGATTTGAATTTCTCGGCAGGTTTTCTCTTTTCGTTTCATTTCGAAAGAAACCCGAGGAATCGCTTTGAAATACAGACCACCTTTATACTACTGACAAACTAAGCGGACATACTGGGATATATTGCTAAACTTTGACAAAGCTCATATACGCAGGGATACCGACAAAATTGATCGGGGATAAACTTAATGATGTGAAAACGAATTTGAAATAACATCAGGACGGGTTTGTAACGTACAAATAACGACATAGCAAACCAGGGCGGATGCTGAACGAATATCAGGTGCGTAGCCAGAAATGTAGTCACTAAAGATGAAGCCTAGTTCGTTTTGAATTTTCTTCTCTCCTTTTTCTTCCATGGTTTTTACTCTTGCGAAATAGATGTTAGCATCTTAAAGAGGCAAGCACAACTTTGTCATTTTTGTAGACAACGTAAATCAAGATCAGACAGCATTTTATTTACAATTTACACGTAGATTAAGATCAGGCTGCACAGAACGTGCAGTCTGATCTTTGATCTACATTGTCCGCGATTTAAGTTTATGGTCAATGAGATCGTCCTCAAACTTGAAGTTTAATTGGTGCTGTAGATGGCGGGGAAATTTGAAAAATACTTTTAAGTCAGATTTTTGTCCTTTTTTTCTAATTGGTACTTTGTCTGGAAATGTTAGTAAGACGTGAATGTTTTCTCACAGCTGGGAAAAAAAAAAAAACGCACAACCAAAACAAAATCTAACAGCCGTAAGTTGATTTCGCACTTGAGACCTTCGAACCAATCGCCTGTTAACATTTGAGCACTTCGGACAACTCGCGCTTGTTGACATTCAGATTCCATAACAGCATCTAGCCTCGTCCGTATCAAGGAGGTTTCCTTTTTGAACTGCCAATCACAATGATCTTGAACATGGCGGCGCCCAGGGTCCCTATTCACCAATCATTCTTAAGAACATTCTTGGTCTTGTTCTTCAAAATTTTCCAAATTTGAGAGTAACACACCTTCTGATTGGCTAAACCGTACGGTTTAGCCAATCAGAAGGTGTGTTACTTTCAAAATTGGAAAATCTTGAAGAATAAGTCTAAGAACGTTCTTAAGAATGGTTGGTGAATACGGACCCAGGTGAGTCGATTAGCAACGACATAAACAACCACTGTGAAGTTATTCACATCTATCAATCTGTCTGTGAAAATTTCCTACGGAATTGATAAACCACGTTAATGTACATACTGTTTGTCAATGGAAATGTATTTAAAAGGATTTTATGGATCCATTATTATTAATGACTCGTTTTGTAGCATGGATCGCGGAGATGCTTTAAACCCCCTTGTGCCAGAACATTGCTCATTAATCTATTTCTGTGATAGTCGACGATGTAGTTTTCGCAGGACATGGGTTGGTTTCAGGAAGTGTCTGGAAGCTTCATGTGGTTTGACGGGTCAATAACAAATGTAGCTTCCTGTCTCATGAATAATTATTCCAGTCAATGTATTGACCCGTGCCCTAGAAATCCACCTTTACCAGCTTAGAAAGAACTACAACTTCAGTTGCATTGGGTCTTCAGCAATACAACATTTACGTAAATCAGTTTATCTAACAACCGACTAAATATTCAGGTAGAATGGTCCTATCACATGCACAAAATTGACCAAAAGTAAAAAGTTTCGGTCCAGGTCAGCCTGAGCGGATGTACGAAATTCACAGGCTGACCTGGGTCGATACTTTTTGCAGATACATTGAGCCCCCTTTTCACAGAGCATAGCTCATTTTGTTTTAGTTTACTGGCGTGTAATAGGGATTAGATGACGATTGCTACAACAAGGAGGTACTCTTTTACGAACAAGGTTGACGAAGATCAGACTTCCGATGTGTTGCCTGATTTTGGTCTCCACTTATCAGAAACTTCATGTATGGTTGCGTATAGCAGGATAAGTGTTAGGTTAATAAAAGAAAAGATAGGAGCAGACAAGACTGTGGTAAAGGGGCCGTTAGCTCCATATGATTTAAATATTGTTCGAACTCTAAATGCAAAAGTAATAATCTGATTGGCTATAACGTTTTCTGTGTTTCCTCTTTGTCCAAATTTGATGCAAACTACTATAAAAACCACCTTTTGAAATATGCATAGTTACGAGGAATTATGGTATCAAAACTTCTCCTTCTGCCGCAAAGCTTTCAAAACTGGTTTGGCGCAAGACGCAAAAGGTCATCTGAATGGGTTTATAAGGTACGGTTTTTGCGTCTGCAAACATATGAGCGACGCTCTGGCAAACGGGGGTTTAATGCATCACTGTGATACAGAATACCAAGCAGGTTATCATAATTATGGATCTATGAAATCCATTTTGTTAAACAACCGACTGCATTATGAGGTAGATTGATCATTTGACACGGACAAAATTGACCAATAGTAAAAGGTTTCGACCCAGGTCAGCCTGCGCGGACTGCACAGGCTCATCTAAGTCGATGCTTTTTGCTGATGCATTAAATCCCCTTTTCAAAGATCATGGCTCATACATAAATCACGAGACAATGTTCTGTCTAGAACTGACACAGTATTTTATTTGTCCCCGGGGATTAAAATATCTATGGAAACATCAGTTTCTCCAGAAATGTGATATTTTGTGTGATCATAAAGCTCCTGGAAGATTTTTCTTTGTCTACTCTCTTTACCAGGCGACAAAATTCTAAACTTGTTAAAACTGGAAGCGTTTGGAGACGACAAAATGATATGGCTCAAATAACAAGAATTGTCTTCGGAAAGGTAAAAAAAAGCGTTGTGAGAAAAGGACAAAATGCTAGTTACCAGCATTTTTCTCATTTTCCAACAATGTTTTAAAAAAATTTTTCACCTACGGGGCTCGTAAAAAACGCGGGATTACTTGGTAAAGGATTAAAGTGGGTTGTAGGTTATATGTGTCAATGCTTTCAAAGTCATAGACTTTTCTTCCTCTTGAATAATAATTATTTTGTAAATAAAGGCAAATCTGAGTTAACCACCATTTCTGCTCAGTAGCCACTTGTATTAACGGGACATATGTTTTTATTCCAAAAGTGAAAGTTTTCGATGTGAAGGTGTCTGTGTTTAACCCTTAGGCTGCTATCTGTATCTACGCTATATGACAAGGAGATACATTTCCCACAAAAATAACTTTGCAATAGCAACATCTGGATGTTCACTATCGACTTGAAAGTTTCACTTAGGTTATATAGCAGGTTAAGAGTTAAGAGTCCCTTGTCTCAGACTTGTTTTATTAGTTTGGCCGCTTTAGACATGTGTGACTTTATGTGTAGTCTGTGTCCAAGCTTATAAAATTCGAGTGCATCCTCAACTAAGTATGTACTCAAACTCGAAGTCTCATTCATTCTTAAATGACGGTCTGAAAATCTTAAATTCTTTGATTTCATAAACAGAGTGAAATAAAAGCTCTGAAGTTCTGAAGTAACTCCATAAGGTTTATCAAATTACATTTGTACACCTTTGAAATTTCGTGTTCAGCTGAGTTGAGCACGAAAAAGGTTTTATAGGCATTGATCCTGATCTTGCACCTGTATTGTATTTACTGTTCGATATTTGAGAACGACAAAATAGGCTGTTTTTTAACCCTTATCCTGCTAAATAAGTTAAATAAAACTTTCAGGACGATAGTAAAACCCGAATAATGTTATTTCAAACTTACTTCTTTGGAGAACAATATCGCCTTATCGGACAGTATAGATCCAAGATCAGACTTCACGTTCTGTGCAGTCTGATCTGGATCTACACTGTCCGCAAAATGTCAGTAAGTCGCGCTTAGCAGCTTAAGGTTAATTACAAAATTATCAGTTCCCCAATGGCTCGTATTGAGCAATTTTTCCTCCTGCCAACTTTTTTTCACATGCACTCTTGTGACTAAACATTGATTCACTCTGATTTTTCCCGTTGAAAGGTCGAATAGATTCCAAAGGTAAACAAAGCAGGGGTTAAAATGCACTTAAATCTAAGTCATACCATTTATAAGTACGGAAATTATTGTGTGGATGATAATCTGTTATTGTATGGTCGATCCAAATCTTAGTCGCTAGAGATGAAAAAATAACCAGGTAAAAAGTAAACAAAAGATAGATGGACCTGGCGGTTTTGAAATTCAATTTTCTGTAAGCGACTATCCCATGTACTGACCGTACAATAACAATAACAGGTTGTCATCTTCACGATAATTGCCATAGTTTTAAATGGTATGGTTAAGATTCAAATGCATTTTAACACCCGCTCTGTTTACTTTTGGTCCTTATTGGGGCTTTAACAAGGGTGTCTGCAAAGTTATCAGCTGTGAATCTGTTTCAGTAGACACGTGCTAAAAGCTTTTGACACATTGAAATACTTGTAAACATTACTTTGATTCGTGCCCTCTGTAAGACTGTAACATCAAATTCTATTTCTTTCCAAATGATTATCGTAGAATAAAGAAGCTGATTGCGATGAAAGATCACATTCATTGAAGTCTGATCTTGATCCACTAGGTCCGCAAGTTATTTCTGCTGTTTTGTAACCGATAAGATTAAGTAAATCTAAATAAATGCATTGTTTACCAACAGATGAATAAATGATAAATAAATAAATAAATAAATGAATAAATAAATAAATAAATAAATAAATTCAGAAGCGGGCGGTGTGTATCCAAGATCCAATTGCACGTAAACAAATACATCGCCGAGGACCTTGAAAGGATTGTGAATATTTTCTGACAATAAATTTGATGACCTATCTTTCCAACTGGAAAATCTTGTTTGCTTCGAAATTCAGTTTTCAAAGCATAATTTTAAGCGTCTTGCACACGCTACATACTGTACTTTCTAGTTTTCTAAATCAAGAGTACACGTTGCTTCGTCCACACCATCCGTAAAATAGAAATCTATTTCTTCTCTGGCCTCGAAAGGGTTTTGAAATTCGTCTGGCAACATTTTTCGTCACCTTCGATCCTATCGAAAATTCTCATGACACTGCCGACTGCGTTGATAGGGCTATGTTATGAAATCTGTCTGGCGGTATCGACAGAAACCCGTCGTAAGAGAATATATTTTTCTTTTACTTTTCTTTCAGAAAAAAATATGTATGTTAAAAGCATATGCCACAGTTTTTTCTGCTCATCCGGTTGTCCATGTGTTCTTTTTGTAACCCTGAATTATATTGCATTGAGTTACTATGACAGTGAGATAGAATATTTTTATCTGCCATGTGTCAGTTGCCTTTTAGAAATGAAGAAATCACAGACACAGAAGAAAACTGGCAGATTAATGAATGATCGGGATGCCAAATTACGCAAAAACAGACGTTTAGTGTGAAGGGAGGTAAATTATTTTGTAAATAACTCTTTAAAAAATGGACCGTATCTCTTAAAAATGTTTTCCGCTTGATATACTTTTTTTTTTTCTATTACTATTTACGAGAAATTAGAAAGTACTATTTCTGTGCATACTTTCAAAGAATCTGTCCGTTAATTGTTTGCTTTTTTCATTGCAGAAAAATGATCAGGAATAAGTCTTTGTAGACACGTGAGAACATTTCTAATTGTTACAGTGATCTGTCTAGTGCTTTAATTCTTTTTATTAATCTTTACTATAGGCAAACGTCGCATTTCTAATAATAATAATCTATTTGAGCAGTATTTTTTACTTTAAGAACCTTGTATTTTTTTTTTTTTTTAATTTGAAATCAAAGCCTATTTGCTGTAATTTTGACAAGTTATATCCTTTGGAGAACCGTATCTTTGCTGTTTTGCACCGCAACATTGGATTTTCTTTTAATTTTCTCACTCTGTATACATTGAACGAATATGAAAAAAAAAAAAAAAAAACCTGTCCGTGGGATAAAAAAAAAAAAAAAAAAAAAAATTGTGGCATATGCCCTTAAACAGTGAAACTGGCGTCCATTTAAAAATATTCTTGCATCTAATACTACAGTGAATTTTGACTTGGAAATGGACATAGTGTATTACTTCAATAACGATTATTTTGGTCCACGACTTTTACCGTTTCAGAACATTAATTTATTGTTTTATAGAGGACACTACTTATGATTAAATGGATGTGTTTGTTTTTTTGTCCATAAAATGGACAACAGAAAACACTGTAGACTCAGATCACGCATAGCAAAACGTTTCTCTATCTAATGGTTTCTTTACTGACGTTGGTCGCGTGGATTATGTAGGGACTTATACGAGGGCAGTTAAAAATACGCATAAAGAACTATTATTCACTCAGATATTGCTTAAATACAGGGAAATGTATGTATATTGTAGACAAAACAATACTGTAATAACAGTATAAATTGCACGTCAATATCTCAACAACTTTTAAAGATATGGTGGTTATGGCAACGTCATCGCTCAAAAACCGGCCCAACGTCATCCAGCGTCAATTTTACGTCGCGTTATTTACGTGTTTCTTTCACATACCTGGGTGAGATAACTGTTTAAAGAATTTCATCTTTTTCAAAATACTCTCCTCGAAATGTAATACACTTTTTTCATCGTTTCAAAAACGATTTTTGAATGACAACTGACGTAATGGAATAGCCTCGCTCTGTGTCCTTTTTCCAGATTTAGCTTAGTAAATCTTGAGATTAAGATTTCTCAAACAGAAAGTACCTTTGTGCAGTGACGTTACTACGACGTGGTGTGCCGTTTCGAACTTGTCCCTGTGTTGTTAGGGAGACTTTCTGCGCCAACCATATAAATTGGGCCTTTGTCGAGTTGAAAATACAGCATTGTACGGTTAACTCAAACTTAAAAAAAAATGTTTTACAGGTGTGTTCTAACTCTTTGCCAAACGACAAAATTTAAGCCGACTGTTTCAGTTGGAGAACATTTGCAGATGACATAATAGCCTAAATGTGACTAAAAAATTGAAATTTGTTTTGAGAAGGACAGAAAACATTGCAGGAAAGGTAGAAAATGCTGGTTGCCAGCATTTTCTCCCTTTCCCACAATGTTCCCAGAAGTCTTTTTTTTTAGGGTCGTTAAGACTCAGGATTGTATGGGAAAGCGTTAACAAGCGTGCGATATATAATCAAGATCAGACAGTATGTTCTGCACAGTCTGATGTTGTTCTACGTCGCCCGAGTAACCATGATAATAAACATGATATCTTAAAAATAACAGACATTGTCGACCAAAATCAGACTACATATTCTGTCTGTTCTGATCTTGATCTACACTACCTAAAAAACGAAGTCAATTCGAATTTGGCACTGGTACGGGGGCTTAAGGTATGACTAGTCTGTATCCAGTTTGACCCTTTACCAAACATCCCAACTTTAACGGCCCTATGGAAAACCTCATTTTAAAACATTGTGGGAAAGGGGAAAATGCTGGTTACTAGCATTTCCTCCTTTTCCCACATTTTTTTCTATCCTTTAATAGATTTCATCATTTCAACCACATTCAATATGAAGTCTACAAATGCTTGCAATTGGGCTAGTCAAAAAAATGGTGGTTTTGTAAAGATTTAATCAAATAAACCGACGACACTCTCCAGGAATACTGGAATTATCTTGGATATTTTTTTTCCTTTTGTTATTCAGGAAATGTGAACTTCAGACGTTTTATAATTATATCAAGTTACCATGGCAACGATACCAGATTCTCCAGTTACCGGAAAATATTCCATGTTTAGAAGTCAGGTAAGTTGGGCGTTTTTTTTTATACTTGTGCGTAAAGTATGTAAAACAAAAGGCTCATTGATGGAATTATTTTTACACCACTTTCAACAATATTTCAGTTATATCTCGGCGACAGCTCACTTCTTCATGTTTGTCCTAGGTTTCGCCAGTACAAGATTGGAGCTATGAAGTGTCTTTCCAAAGGAGACTCGGATCATGAAAAAACGAGAATCTTCATGTGAGGATGGTACACCGGGGTTCTCCAGGATTCGAGCTCTATACCTTGCCACTGAGCCACCAGCATTTTCTCCTTTTCCTACAATATTTCAAACGCTATCTCCTGCAGGGTCGTTTAAACTCGGGACTGAGTGGTAAGGGGAAAAATGTTGTTGAGAGCATGACACTTCAGACCCCCAGCCAAGCGCCCAGGTGAAACCCAGGAAATATGAACTACAGCTGAACTGTTGAAGTCGATGTGATTGAAATAAAACCATTTGAGACATGCTCTGACAAAAGGGGGTTTAGTACATCTCCGTTATTCATTATACATAGCAACCTTGGACATGGAGGAAATTGGCAGATAACAAAAAGTTTCGACCCATGTCAGTCTGCGCAATCTGCGTAGGCTGACACGAATCGATATTTTTTTTAGATGCATTAAACTTCCTTTTCACAGAGGATGGATTATGTAAAAGCAAGAATAGCAGCTACATCTAAAATTTGCCGAACATCTTGTGTGAATAAGGTAAAAAGATAATTCGTTCACAAGCATGAGTGTGGAAAGCCTGAAAAACAACATTAATGCTCTTTCGTTGCAGATTAAAATGAATCGACATTTCTTGATGTTTTCAAGTATACTTTTCGTTGTATTTAAAGCTGCTTTTGGTCAGAAATCAGTATCAGGTAGCGGGCAGTGTAGATCCAAGATTAGACTGCACCTTTGGTGTAGTCTGATCTTGATCTACGTCATCCGCAAAAGCTATCCAAGGCGACACATTGACAGTGCAAGAGTTGGACAGACAATTTTCTAGGAATTTTCCCAATACCTTGTGTAAACAAGGTAAAATGGAAAATTCTCAGAGATTTTTTTCCCCATTCACGAACCATCATTATTTGAGATGGGAGGTAATGAATCAAAACAGAGAGAAGAACAAGATAAGGAAATAAAAGACACAAACAGGGCTCATCCATTAACGTTATCCATTTTCTTCATATAAACCTGATCTAATCCTACTCATCTGTTGACAGAAAACTTTTGGAGACTCTGTGACAGATGGTGAAATGGTTCAAAATCAGTAATTTCCCCGTTTATCTCAAAGGTTTTTTTTTTTCGCTTGACTGCCTCAGGCTGATTTATGCAGTTTGCCTATTTTTTTTTTCGCTTGACTGCCTCAGGTTGATGATGCAGTTTGCCTATATTTTTTCTTTATATGATGTTGTTGTAATTAGTAAGTGGACAGTGACTTTTCCGAGCAAGATTTTGTTTTCATTCTCTCACCCTCTCACTGCCAATGGTGATTCAAATAGCTCATACTGAAGGTGTGGGTCAAGATCAGACCGCACAGAATGTGCAGTCTGATCTTGGACCTACCCCTTCCCCTACCTGATGCTAAGCTTTACCAGAAATGTACTAATAGTATTCACATACAGCGGAAATCCTCGGAAAAAAAGTCGAATTAATTCTGTTGGCAATGAAAGATTTACTTGGCACTAAGTGCAATCTCTTCCTCGCGTCCATAGTGCCTGCGATAGAGGAGACCAAAAACAAACTAACCCTCCAAGCCTTGAACCCAGATTGACAGTATATGTCAAGATCAGAATGCTTGGAAGGTGCAGTCTGGGTCCCTATTCACCCACCGTTCCTTGTCTTGTTCTTTAGAATTTTCAACATTTGAAAGTAGCACAACTTCTGATTGGTCTAAATTTGGTTTAGCCAATCAGAAGTTGTGTTACTTTTAAATTAAGAAAAGCTTGGAGAATAAGACTAAGAATTTTCTTAAGAATGGTTCGTGAACACGGACTTCAGTGATTTTGTATCTACACTGTCCACTACTTTGCCAGGTATTCTGACAAAGATAGCCTCAAAATTGCAAAATCTGCGTGTTTAGCACTGACTTTGAATGTGTAGTTTTTTCCGGGAAAAAGGTTATTTAATACATCTCCGTAAACTATTATAATTATACCAAGCAAGTCCTCACATCATTATGGATCCATAAAATCCATTTTGTCTAACAACCGGCTGAATCATGAGGTGGACTGGTCCTTTGACATGCAGAAAATTGACTAATAAAAGAATGTCTCGACCCAGGTCAGCCTGCGCGGACTGCGCAGGCTGACCTGGGTCAATACTCTTTGCAGATGTATTAAACCTCCTTTTCACAGAGCATGGCTCAATTATTTATCATTACAAGGGTTAATCATCTACTATAACGTACATAAGCTAGGCGCAAATGGTGATTTTAAATCTACTTCGGCTTGTTTACCATACAGAACATAGGACAGTGTAGATTCATCATCTTAATGCACATTTAATCCAGTCGGAAAGTGAAGCGCGATCTTAACCCTTATCCCGCTGAATAAATGAAATTAAACTTTAACCCTTTCCCAAACAAGCCCTGGTTTTCACGTGTCTGCAGTACAAGTCTTTTGAAAACACTGTAGGAAAAGGAGAAATTGCTCGTAACGAGCAATTTCTCTTTTTCCCACAGTGTTTTCTACCCTTTTGGAGAACTTTCTGCCATTTTCATCGAATTTAGAATTGTCGTCTGCAAACTCTTTCAGTTTGGAAGGGTCTAAAATTTGTCGTTTGGGAAAGGGTTAAGCCGATTATTAAAAACAAGATTTTACTATTTCAAATGTGTGTTTTGGGAGGGAAAGACATCTCCATATCGGACAGTGTAGATACAAGATCAGACTGCACGTTCCGTGTAGTCTGATCTTGATCTACGCTCTCCGCAAAAGGTCCTAGAATCGCACTTAGCAACCTAAGGGTTAAAAAATGTCCGCGAAAACAATTGGAGGAAACACGTAGCTCTTTAACAGATGACAATATCTTCGACTCATCCATATATATTGAATTAACCCTGAAGCTGAATAAATGAAACACATTTCTACTCAATAGTAAAAACCTAAACATTGCGGTTCCAAAGTTGATTTCACTGGAAAGAAAATACCGTATCGGACAGTGTAGATCAAAGATCAGACTACACGTTTCGTGCAGTCTGATCTTGATCCACACTGTCCGCAAAAGGTCAGTGAGTCGTGCTTAGCAGCTTGAGGTTTAAGCGTTGGCAGACCACAATGTAAAGGCCCAGTTGCAACCAGAAGTGAACAGTGTGGGTGTTGAAATCCATTAAGATTTAAATCCTACCATTTAAAAGTACGGAAATTGTTGAAGATGACAAATATTATTGTACGGTCGGTCAATGTGTATAAGTCGCTGGAAAAAAATGGATTTTAAAATTTTTCAGTAAAAAGTTGCCAAGTCGCTTAATCTTTTGTTTACCTTCTACATAGTTATAAAAATCACTCTCTGTGCAGTCTGATCTTAGTTCTATACTGTTCGAAAAGACAAACAATAATTGAGCGATGCTCTGGGAAAAGGATGTGTAATGCATCTCTGTGATGTATTATACCAAGTCATCACATAATTATGATTCTATGAAATCAATTTTGTCTAACAAACGACCGACTTATGATGTAGAATGGTCCTTTGACATGCAGAAAATTGACTAATAGCAACTAGTTTCGACCCAGGTCAGCCTGCAGGACTACGATACTTTTTGCAGATGTATTTCTAAACTGAAAATTTCTTTTTTTTTTTTTTAAGAACAAAAGTAAATTTGTAAAATGTCATCTATATACGAAATAGTTTCTCGTTGTTAACCTTTCACGACTGCATTTACATTATACATGTATGTCTGCTAAAGTACTGTTAATTACTTACAGCAATAAAATTATGTTCTGTTCTGTCTTAAACACTGTTATCACAGGGTCTGGCCCATAATATTTGTGATAGGTACAATTTAGTTTAGTCTGCACTATGAATTTCAACAAGTTATTCAAATTCCACAAAAGATCACATGGATCTAAGCCATGCTCTGGCAAAAGGGGGCTCAATGCATCTCCGTGATCCATGATACCAGTCGAGTCATCAAATTGTTATGGATCCATGAAGTCCATTTTGTAACAGCTGACTGAATCCTGGGGTAGACTGGTCCTTTGACATGCAGAAAATTGACCGATAGCGAAAAGGTTCGACCCAGGTCTGCCTGCGCCGCTGAACAGACTGACCTGGGTCGATACTTTTCGCAGATGCATAAAGCCCCATTTTCACAGAGCATGGCTCGTCTGTATTTTCGTGAGAGAGACATCAATATTTTATCCTGTAAAACAAATTTGAAGCAGAAAAACCTTCGTCACATCCCAGTTAGAATTTGGATCATTAATTAACCTTAACTTGCTAAATAAGTGAAATGAACCATCCAAGCCGAGAGTAAAACCCAAATTTTGCCATTTCAAATGTATCTTTGGGAAGAAAATATCTCCTTATCAGACAGTGCAGATCCAAGATCTGACTTTACGTTCTGTGCCGTCTGGTCTTGATCTACACTGTCTGCAAAGGGTCCCTGAGTCGCACCTAGCAGCCTGAGGGTAAAGTTTTATACATGAATTAATTTACAAGAGCGAAGAAAATGTTCATTAGGTACGATCTCGATGGTTGTCAAAATGTTTTCAAACATATGAGTTATTTGCTGAACCGGTGATTTTTGCAACATTCTTGTATTTAACCCTTTACTGAACGAACCTGAAAAAAAGGCGTTTGAAAACATTGTGGAAAGTGGAGAACAAGTATTTCCCCTTTTTCCATGATGTTTTCTTTCGTTTCAAAGACACGTTCGTCAATTTGAGCCACATTTAATTTGTTTTCGGCAACTACTTTCAACAAGGGAAGAGTCTGAAAGTTTGTCAAGCGGTAAATGGTTTACGATTTAAAATGCGATCTTTGAAAATAGAACAGAACAGAACACATATTTCATTAAACGAGAACAAGTGTCAAGATTACAACATGTATACAACAAAGCATTTGTCAAGGTCTCTCTCTCTCTCTTTCTCTCTCTGTCTCTGCCTCTCTCTCTCTCTCTGTCTGTCTGTCTCCCAGTCTGTCTCTCTGTCCGAAAATAGACGGTAAAAAATGACAATTAATTGTCTCAAATGCTTGTAACATACACTTATCATTTCCGAACAGCATAACATTTCACCAAAAAACACAATAACATAAATTTTGACGACTGTACATCGAAAGCGTCCGGTGAGATCGAGTCTCTATTTTCTTTGTAAAGGGATATCACTCAAGATTTAGAAATTTGTCGGTAAAGATGAGTTGCGTCCCTTACAGAGAAAATTCGAACTAAAATGCGTTCTCAGTTGTCACAGTTGTTGTTAATTTGAATCCTAACACAGCAGTGAGAGGCAGATTAACCCTTTACCAAACAATTCCATGTTTCGACAACCCTGACGATTAAGCCTAATGAATGTTGGTAAGCAGCATTTTCTCCTTATACCACAATCTTATGTAACCTTTTAAAGACGAATCCAGCATGTAAGTAACGTTCGATATTCCAACTGTAGATGCTTTCAAATGCACTGGTCTAAAATGTTTTATAAGGTAAAGGTTTAAGGAGAGATCGCTTATCTGCGGGTGGCAGATACCCTTTACCACACAATCCAGACTTTAAACGACCTTCAGAAAGAAAGCTTTTGAAAACATTGTGGGAAAAAGCATCCGTTTCTCATTTTCCCAAATTGTTTTCTACCTTTTTCATAGACCATTTTAGCCACGTTTAAATTCATTGCTGTAAGTGCTGTTTATACAGACAAGTCTATTTTTTTGTTGTGTGATAAAGGGTTAACGATGGACTACTGAGTCAAAGGATGTACATGTACACATATTGATCAGAATGACAGAACCAAATACAATTATTTCTTGAGCCATGCTTTGGCAAAAGGGGGCTTAATGCATATCCGTAATGGATCCATAATAGCCGCTTTTTTTTTTTTTTTTTTGAATCATAAGGTAGACTGGTCCCCTGGACATACAGAAAATTGACCAACAGCGAAAAGTTTCTGCCCCGAGGCCGACCAGAGTCAATGCTTTTCGCAGATGCATTACGTACCCTTTCACACAACCATGGCTCCGTCACGTATTGCAACGTTGATGCTGGTTTAGTGAATAGTTATCTCACAAAATATGTCTTGATTAATTAATTAGATAGTCTTTAGCGCCTCTTTTAACATTATTTCAGTAATATTTGAACGACAACTCAAATATTCATGTATGTCCTGGGTTTCACCAGTTCTAGGTTTAGGCCTTGAAGTGTCTTGCCCAACGACACTCCTACGAAAAAAACAGTGCTTCTAGTGAGACTCGAACTCAAGGCCTCAAGGTTACAAGTCCTGGACTTTACCATTTAGCCAAGCAGGACCCCCGGAATGTATGTAGATCCAAGATCACATAGCAAGATTTTGTGCAGTCTTATAAATTACATATGAGCAAGTCTTCCTTTTGCCACAATAGTCATAGCCAACTTTCGCGGACATATAAAAATCGATATCTGCCCATTTTACCTGTAATTTTTTATATAGAATTATGAAGGGCCCTGAGATAAACGTTTATAACTTCATCAATTTTCAGAATTGAAAATTTTCTCAAGTGAGGTAAGAAAATTCAGTTTATCCTCTTTCAAATGAGCTAAGTTTTATAAATATCATAAAAGAAACTTTTGGTCCTTTTTTAACTCTAAAATTGCAGGTATAGTTTATATAGAATATAGAGGCAAATTGCATTTACCAAAGTTAAATAATGAAATATTTGTTGAATTTTCTTTTCTTGTGTTGAAATGCCAAAATTTTCTCAAGTGAGGTCAGAAAGCTGATTTATTTCCCTTTAAGTTGGTATATATTGTAGTCATTTAAAAAATAAACTTTTGGTCCTTTTTACAGTTTTTTTAATGCCCCTGTCCTATTTTTTACTTTTTTAGTGATTGTTCGGATTGTGTCGGAGTTTCCCGATGATAGCCGAGTCTCGCTGTTCGATAAGCCGTCTATCGGGTATCTTTACTGTGTTACGTAATGTTATCGTCAGACAGACCCCCTGCTATCTTTAGGATATACATGTACCCACATAATTTATGGATCAAAAATATGCACCCGGGTTGTTTGATCATGACAGTATTCCTAAGACATCATGTATTTTACAGATCTAACATAGGACAAGACTTTTGATATTTATGAGAATGTTTAGATTCGATTTAAAACTATCAAGATTCAAAGTTAGAAAAAGTTCAGTTGCTGCCCGTTTCCACTCTTCAGCTTTTAGATTCAAATGTGTGGTGATTAATGCCATATCAAAAGTATTTTATGGCGACAGTTCACGTATTCTTGTTTCCTGGCTACTTTAAAACCGTTTCCTGACCTATCACATCATAATGAAGCTTGCAAGCTAGTTTGTTATGCTTTCATCGCGACCGAAATAAGCGATAAAGTACCTGTAAGCCCTTACATAGAGGGGAAAAAGTGTCGTTTTGAAATTTCTCTGTGGGGAAAAGTTTTACTTAAACCTTTAGCTCACAATCCCGAGTTTTAACGATCCTTTGATAACGTTGAATGAAAAGGTAAAAATGCTGATTACCAGCATTTTCCCCCTTTGACCCTTTTAAAGACAAATTCCATATTTTTATCACATTTTATTTGTCTTATGAAAATGATTTCACTTTAGAAAAGTCTAAAATTTTGTCATTCGGTAAACAGTAAATGAAAAATTTAACCTACTTCTGTACAAATACGACTTCTAACGACCCCATCTAATGATGGCTTTGGAAAAATTGGGGAAACCGGCGCACTAATTTCTAGCAAGTTATCTCTTGCTTTTTCCGAAATGTTGGTTTTCTCTTGACATCACTCCTACAGATTAGCCTTAGTTTCAAATATTTTTCTTTTGTATTACATGTATATTAATAGTTAGTTCGTAACAATTAGTCCAGTAATTGATTAATTGTAGATCCGTCCATATTTAAAACAACGCAAACATTAAAAAAAAAAAAAAAAAAAAAAAAAAAATCGCATAAAAAAAGACTGTACTAATAGATTAAAACTGACATGCTATGAATATAATGGGGTAAAAGGAGTAATACAAACGATTTCTCTGTACTGCATATCAATATGTCTCTAAACTAAAACTGTGGATTTCTGAATTTTTAAACTACTCACATGATTGGCTGCAACAAAACATCTCAGCCTATCATATCTATGGCTAGTGCTGAGATTTAGAATTAAAAAACGTGTTTAGAAGCGTATAAAAGAAATCAAACTTTGCAAAAAGTCTATCCTTTACCAGTGCTTCGCAAAATATTCTTCCCAAGCCACTGGCTGCTTTCCCACATAACCATCGTCGAAACAATGGTCAGGTATATCTTGGTTTGAACTTCCTGCTAGTGATATCCATGTATGGTCATTTATATGTACACTGTCTGCATCAAACATAGCTTTTTTTGAAGGGGAAACCGTTTGGTTACCAACATTTTCTCCTTTTCCAACAATATTTTTAAAAGCTTATTCTCTCATGGTAATAAAAACCGTGGATTTTTTGGTAAAGGGTTAATTCATTACCAGTAGATGACAACTGGTCCAAATAAAAAGTGTTTATAGCTTGGGCGACAAAGTATATTAGGGCTTGCATTATCTGTCTTTGAAAGGGTAGAGAACTTTGTGAGGACACGAGAAAATACTAATTACAAGAATTGTCTCCCTTCTCCCACAATGTTTTCAACAGCCTTCAATCTCAGGGGTTGTTAAACCTCAGGATTATTTGGTAAAGGGTTAACTACCCTTGTTTTCAGTGTACACTCGAATAAAGAATAAAATCAGAATTTTCTTATCTTAAACCTGTTTCTCATCAGCCAAAGTTATGGCAGTTCTACAACTACCACCTTCTGATTAGCTTAACTATTTGGTTTACCCAATCAGAAGGTGTGTTACTTTCAGATTTAGAAAAAAATCTTGAGAATAAGACCGAGATCATTCTTTAGAATGGTTGGTGAATATGGGTCCTGGTGTTTGTAGGCTTTTGGAGTAAAATCTTATCAAACTCTTTGTGAAGAAAAGATATGTTTACATTGTTATAAACTAGATCTCGTACTGTCGGATTCTGTATGGATTACAGACTGTACAAACAGTCAATTCTGTGAAACCCGACACTTAAATTGTTGTTATTAATTTTGTATCAGTTAATTGATCGATAGACTGAAGCGGTCGCAGACAAACTGGTTCTGTTCAACTGACAATTGAAAATCGTTAACCCGTTACCAAACAATCCAACGGCCCAGTTCAACGACCCCAGGATGGAAGGCTTTTGAAAACGTTGTGGGAAAAGGAGAAAATGCTGGTAACCAGCATTTTCTCCTTTTCTCCCAATGTTTTATATTTTCTCTAAACTCCAATATTTTGGCCACATTTGATTTGTCGTCTGCAAATGTTTTCAGTTTGGACACACCTAAATACGTTTGTCATTTGGTAAAGAGCTAAGAGAGATCCCGGGATAAGGAATCAAATAGCACTGTTCATTAAGTTAGAAGCACTCTCAAGCAGTTGCTATTATTCCCAAAACATTTCTAAACCTGTCTATTACAGTGACACAGAAAGTAATATTTATGTACAATGTGGTGCTTGTGTAGCAAAGTCTCTAGCGTGCAACATTGCTCTTACAAATAACAGCTGAGAAACCTAAGAAAACTTAATAAAATCAATTTTGCTAGAAGACAGACACTGTCATTCCTATTTTCAAGGTTATCTGGTCAGACAGAGCAAATAATGGTTGCATGCCGGTCTGTGCAGTCTGACCTAAATTAACCCCTAAGCTGCAAAGCACGACTCACTGACCTTTTGGGGATATTTTAGATCAAGATCAGACGGCATATAACGTGTAGTCTGATCTTGGATCTACACTGTCCGGTAAGGAGATATTGTTCTCCAAAAAATAAGTTTGAAATAATATTCTTCAGGTTTTTACTATCGGCTTGAAAGTTTTATTTAACTTACTTAGTAGGATAAGGGTTAATGCAGTCAAAAAGGTATCAATTAAAAGGGGGTAAAATTTCACATTTGCATGGTGCAATATATCAATACAAGTTTCAAGTTTTATTTCATTTTTCCAGAAGGTCATAGACCCACGTGGCATACAAGTACAGTTGATGCAACAGTGAACATAGTTTTTCATGAATGCATGATAATATACAATTGGCTCTAGACAAATTAAAACCAGAAGTAAACAACATTACAACTAAACCTGACAAGTACCGACAGAAAAACGAACGTGTGCATCATTCTTATATCAATTACATGTAAAGTGTATGCATTAGATTCGATGGACGAGTATAAGTCAGGTTACTCTGAGTTTCAAACATGATAATGTTTGAAAAAAAAATACATCCATCAGTAATAAAAACGTACTCTTAAAGCAAAGGACAGTTTCCAATGCCGTTTAACTTTCAAAACACCGCAACCACAGCAGGAAACAAATTGTAGTTAGGATGGTTTGGAAGCAAATTGACGACACGTTTCAGACATAATAACATTAGCAACAAACTATATCAATCAGTAATAAAAACTTGTTCTTAAAGCAGTGGGCAGTTTTCAATTTCAGTTTACTTCCAAAACACCGCAACCATAGCCGGAATCCATTTGTGGTTACGATGCTTCGGAAGCAAACAGACGACACATTACTTTGAGTTTCAGACATGCTTGAAACAAGCTGTAGTAACGATGTTTCGAAAGCAAACAGACGACACGCTATTCTGAGTTTCAGACATGATAACATTAGCAGCAAAATATATCAGTCAGTAATAAAACCTTACTCTGAAAGCAGTGGACAGTTTTCAGTTTCCGTTTACTTCCAAAAAACCACGTCCGCAGCTTGAAACAAGCTGTAGTTACGGTATTTCAGAAGCAATAAGACGACATGTTTCTCTGAGTTTCAGACATGATAACATTAGCAACAAAATACATCCATCATTAATAAACGCTTATAAATTCTTAAAGTACTGGACAGTTTTCAATTTCGGTTCCGGGAGCAAATAGACGACACGTTAATCTGAGTTTCAGACATTATAACATTAGCAACAAAATATATCTATCAGTAATAAAACTTGTTCTGAAAGCAGTGGGTAATTTTCATTTTCCATTAAATAAAACAGAATCCCTTATTGTATTTGCTTTATCAATAAATATACTTGAACTCATAAGTTCTTTCTTTTTATAGTTCATTAATTGAATTAGTTTATACATTTTAGGCCTTTCTCTATAGTATGTGATTAAAGGTATAAACCTAAAATAAATTCGCGATATTTATTTACTTTTAATATATTTAAGTACAGTTAAAAACGCATAATTACAAATGATCTGTAAATTAACTACTTAAGTTGTTCATTCGACTATGCCAATCTTGAATGAATTGGTCTTTGATTCTCTGTTTAACTGGTAAAAGAAAACTCTTTTTATTCTCTACCCCATGTTTAAAACAAACCAAGACTAAACAATGAATTTCTTAAAAGAGAGCACCATTTTATAACACTTTCATTGAGTTCAATGTCACTTTTTAGTAAAAGATATACTTGTTGAATGTACTTCGTTTCACTTGAATGTACTTTTTTAACCAGTATCGCATAATATTGAATATTCTTAATTTATGTGTGGGCAGTCTATCCAGCAGCCCACAAATGAAATCATTCCGAGTTGACTTTTTTACTTTTAATAACATTTTGCAATACTTAACATGAATTCTCTCTACAACTAAATCTTTGTTAAAACCCCATACCTCATCACTGCCATAGGTAAAGATAGGAGTTATCAATTTATCAAAAAGTTGAAGTCGATGACTTATATCTAGGCTTGTAAACTTACTTAAGTATTTATTCATGCTATATATCGCTCTTAAAGCCTGACCAGACATCAAAAAAGACCCACCAGTAGTGAAAACTAGACCTAGGTAAGTGAATTTATTTACTATTTCTAATTCATCAACGCTATAATAAAAATTCAAATTTTGAGGCAAGGTATCAGCTTTTCTTAAAATTTATCTTTAATTTCCAACGCATACAATAACCATGTACTGTTTGCTTCATTTAACATGATCCTGACGTTTATGCTAAATAGGTAAGTAGGCATATAAAAAGAACCCCGACTTTTACTCGGGAAGTTAAGTTCGCATTCGCTGAAGTTACGGAGGACTAGGGCTAGTTCTCTGTATATACACAGGTAAGCCATTTACTTCGCGCGTACCGCACATAGTATTTCCTTGACCATTCGGGACACATGCCGAAGTCAGTCCCGTGCTGTGCCGAAGGTAAAAGTAGAATTTTAATTTATGTAAATGATTTTGACTTGGGTCACGTTAAATGATATGAGCTATAATGCATTCAAACTTGTTTGTAAATCGGCTTCAAAATTGGCAAACACAACAATTTCATCTGCGTACAGAATCAAAAACAGTTTTAAAGTGATACATCAATTCCAGGTAGCCCCTTTTCAGGAAAAATATCCTCAATGTCGTTTAGAAACATTGCAAATGAAAAAGGTGATAAATATACGCCTTGTCTAACTCCTAATGAGCATTCAAAACTGTCACGTAAATAATTTTGGTATTTAACCTGAGACTTGACAGACGAGTACACTGACCTTATTATATCTAAAACATTTCCACGAAGGCTAAGCTTTATTAACTTATACCGTAAGTTTTCTCTTGTCACGTAATCGAAGGCTTGACTAAAATCTATAAAAGCGCGATACAGTTTTTTACCATTATTAATCACATGATTAATCAGATCGTGTGGTACAAACATATTTTCTGTTGTACTCATATTTGCCCTAAAGCCCGTTTGAGCTTCAATGTATACAACGTAGTGTTCGGCCCAATCATTTAACCTAATATTAGTACCCGAGTAAAACAGTGACAATTACCTGCAGTAAGAGAGAAAGATCAGTTGCATAAGATTGAACTGCAAAGTTGCCTGTTTAATTCTAATATAGGTATAGTTCCAAAGACCATCTTCACTGAGACTTTCTGTATTTTTATGGTCCATTATAACACTGTGGGAAAAGAGAAAATGCTAGTGAGCAGCATTTATTTATTTTCCCGCAATGTTTTCTACCCTTTAAATTCTTGTCATTTTAGCCACATCTGATTTTTCACCTGCAAAAAGAATTCAGTATGGACGAGCCAAAGATTTTGTCGTCTGGCAAATCATTAAGGTTACCGTGCTACAAAAAGGTTCCTGAATTTTAATTACTGTATTTGGGAAAATGGCATATGTCTCATAAATATCAAATAAACAGACAAATAATTGCCCATTTCCAGTGTTTACCCTTAGCAAATAAGGCTTCAATCAATTTTTGTTTAGAGGCGCAAGATACGTGTTGCATGATATTGGCAAGTAATATACTGAGCGAGTTTAAAACGCACTACGAAATCAAATGAGGGTAAATATGTATACATCGCTTAAGAATAAAAAATATACATGTACAGCCTGATAGGTAAACAATTTAGCTTTTTATTGGCAACAATTTCATTTGAAAACAATTCATTATTTTTGAGAGATCGAACAATGTTTGGACCAACCCATCAAAAACAGCATTTCTGCAATATTCTTCTGTAAGAATAAAAGTTTCTTTTGAATCAAACATGAGTCCACAGGGAAGTCAAAATTCATTCCAATGAATAGGATAGCTGAACACAATATCAATACTGCGTATGATCGCTTCTTGCTCTAATAACTGCATCACAACGTCTTCTCATTTACAAGACAAGACGGCGAATAAATTTCTGTGGAACTGCAGTCCATTCTTGCTGGAGAGCGATCTCAAGTTGATAGAGCGTACGTGGTACTGCCCTACGACAATAAATCCTCCTCCCTAACTCATCCCAGACATGCTTAATAGGACCGAGGTCCGGGCTTATAAAGATGGCCACGGCAGGACCTTAACGGCATTTTGACGCAGGTATACGAAAGTAACTCGTGCTGTGTGAGGTCTTGCATTGTCATGTTGATAAACGTTGAGGGCATTGTTCCGCATAAAAGGAATAACTATCGGCTCGACTACGTCAGCTCTGTACGCCACAGCGTTTAATCAGCCGTGAATGAAGTGCAATGGCGTCTTATGGTTGGCATTTATACCTACCCATACCGTTACTCCACCACCGCCCCATCTGTCAGCTTCCTGAACACAACACTGAGCAAAGCGTTCGCTTCTTCGGCGCCATACTCGACGTGTACCATCCGAAAAGCTCAGGTTGAATTTACTCTCATCAGTAAATAACACAGTTCGCCATTGCGGCAAGATCCACTGTCTGTGCGTAGTTGCCCACTGAAGTCACACCTGCCTTTGCCTAGCCGTAAGCATGGAACCAACGTACGGCCGCCGAGCCCGAAGGTTGCCCGCGAGAAGGCGTGTCCTGACAGTAATTTCATTAATGGGCCTGTTGTGAGTGCCTCTGGTTTCTGCGGCTGTACGACTGACTGTTCGAAACCTGTCCCGGAGATGTTGCACCCGGATATACCGGTCCTGATTCGGCGTTGTCACTCTGGGTTGTCCGGGCCGAGGCAAATCGTGAACTCGTCCAGTTTGATGGTAACGCTGCTGCAGTCTCAATATCGTTGAGCGGCGACAATTAAACATGCGTGAAACTGCCGCAAGTGACTTACCGGCTCTAAGCAAACCACTTGCCTGGTTACGTTGGTCATTTTAGACCCTCGGCATTTCAAAATCGGTAAAGTGATTTCAAATTTTCTACCTGCTTTCAGTGTCCAACAGATGTTACACATGTAACCAAATGAATCCAACAAATCATAAAAATGCACGCGCTCGACATGACCAAACATCAAATTGGACAGCCCGTGCCGACACGGTCAAAAATTGGGACACGGTTATGTGCGTATGACGTAGTCATTACCCTCGAGATAGCATTGATGAGTTCAATGAAAAATAACATCATGTTCATATTTTAATTTAAATTTACTTTGGACTGAAATGATATAGAAGAAACTTCATATACTACGGTTCTAAAAAGATTGTGGTTTCAGGGATGTAGCTGGCCCATAATAAAGTACATGTACATGGAAAAGGTATTATCGGAGGTGCGAAGTGCCGAGAGGATGCGGGGGGGGGGGGGGGTACTTCCCAGGAGGGTTGGGAGGGCCTCCCCCAGAAAGCTTTTGAATATAGAAGCTACTTGGTGGTCTCTGGAGACAATTTTTGGCAAAATTGTCTTTCTATTTTCACGTTTATTTTGCAAAATGTATGCAACTGTGTTTTTGCGTAAAGACATGTTCATCCCTGAGTCTGAACAATTTAATGATGAAAAACTGTCTCTGCAATGTTTGTAGCTTATCTGCAAGGGTCCGTATTCACCAACCATTCTTAAAATAGTTTTAGTCTCATTCTCAAGAATTGTCTAAATTTGTGAAGTAATACACCTTCTGATTGGCTAAACCAAATGGTCTAGCCAATCAGAAAATGTGTTACTTTCCAAATCCATAATTAGACAAAAGAATGCCCTTAAGAATGTTTGGTGAATACGGACCCAAAGCGCAAGGAGCTGGAGTTGAGCTTTTGCAATTATTGCTATGTCCATTGTTCCTCGTGCATTGTTGGCATTAACAATTACATGTATCTTACGTGCACTCTGTGTGTCTTGATGATATCTTAGACGAGTCTGAAAATGGTTCAATTTGGTCCCAAAAGTAGGTAATTGGAATGAATATCAGAAAAACCTTGAACACCTTCAAGAGGCCTCATTTTCCGTTCAGTTCTTATGACCGTTGGTCAAAATGTCTGTCTTGATTATATCTCAGACCAAGTTGAAAATGGGTCACACAAGGTCACATAGGGTCAAAAAGTAGGTCACTTGGACAAATCTCAGAAAAACCGTGTGTGCACTGAATACGGGCCATATTTTCAGTCAGATTCTCATGAAAGTTTGGTCTGCACTCATTTCAGTTAATATAACACACCCAAATTTTTTATTGTGAAAGAAATAAATTGTCATCATGCATAGTGTATATAATGTATGTACCGTATATTTTACATCATCACTACCAGGATCCTTCAACTTTTTCAATCCTAGATGACTTTAACCAGGTGAGCACTTTAGGGCCTATGGTCCTCTTGTCATTTATTGAAATTGCCAGACTGTCTGAAGAAATACTTTTGTTGACAATTCAGAACTATTTGTTTCAAACATCTAGTTCACAATCATTCCAATCAATACCTGCATTTTCTCCTTTTACCACGATGTTTTCAAAAGCTTCTTCCTCAGAGCCAACGAAAGTCTTGATTGTTTCGTAAAGGGTTAAAACTCACTTAGAGTTAACCCTTAAAGTGCTTTTCACAACTGTAGATGCCTTTGCGGACAGTATAGGTCAAGATCAGACTGCACAAAACGTGCAGTCTGGTCTTTGATCTACACTGTCCGTATTGCTGAGACATTCCGAACAAGAGTAACCTTCAATTTGGATTTATTTAGGTTTTATTTCTAGACTGATAAAGTATGTTTGGTTTATTCAACGCTCTAAGAGTTAAAATGATCTAACAGAAAGTTCAGATAATGACATTCTGAGTGGCAAAGTCTGAACAAATTAATATTAAGAGATTGTCGCGTCAGCATTCTTATTTCTCTCAATTGCCAGACACTCTGGGGAACCATTTTTGACGACACTCCAGAATTAGTCCGTTTCAAAAGCAGCTTGTTCACTACCAGTCCAATAGGTACCTTTCCAGTCCAGATGGTTTTAAGCCAGGCCCTGGTGACTTTTCCATGGGACAAATATTTAGACTTCCCCAAAACGAAGGTTTTGCAGACGAACAATAAAATACAGTTCAAATAATCTGGTTAAGTGTCCTTAAGTATTTACCCGACGACGAAGTTGTAGATAGGGCCTCATTGATAGCATTTGCAGACAACAAAATCAATTTAGCTCAAAAAATAATTTCTGTCTTGGAAAAAGACGAAAATATTGAGGGAAATGGAGAAAATGTAAACAATCCAGGAACTGTTTTAGGCCTATCCATATTGTTTTCAAAAGCCTTCTTCCTCAGGGTCATTAAAGCATGAAATTGTTTCGTAAAGGGTTAAACATTGTGAGATCCTTTTCCAATAATGTTTTCAAAAGCTATACAATGCAGGCTTGTCCAAACATGGGATTGTTTGGTAACAGTTAAAGGCCTGATAACGGCCAAAAGTAAACAATGCTGGTGTAAAAATTCATTTAAATAAGTCATTCATTTTAAAAGTATGACAATCTGTTATTGTGCGGTCTGTCCGTGTCTTATTCGCTGGCAGATAAACGAAATTTGAAATTTAGGTTAAAAGTAAACAAAAGACAGCGCAACCTGGCAAGTTGTAACATAACTACAAATTTCATTTTCTGTCAGCGACTGACACTAAATGGACACACTGTACAACAACAGATTGTCATCTTCACAAAAACATTCCATACTTTTAAGTGGTATGATTTAAATCTAAATGTAGATTAATACCAGGATTGTTTACATTTGGCCGCAATTGGGCCTTTAAGTCGTTTGAAACCTAGATGAGCAAAGGGGAAAACAATAATTTTGAAATGTAAAAATAGGCTGAATGGATCAGGGTCAGACTTCAAAACAATGATGCGGTCTGATCTTTGATTTACAGTCAGATATTTTGTGATATATTGGTGATAACCTTGGCTTGTCCCTGCAATATTTTACTCTTTTCTATCGCCTTTCGTTCATCCATTACCAAACAATCTTCAGTTTTTATGACCCTGGGGAATTAGACTTTTGAAAACATTGTGGGAAAAAGGGAATCATTTTCATACAATATTTTCTAACATTTCAGAAACAACTCCTATCATGTAAGCCACTTTTTGTCGTCTGCAAATGCATTCAATTTGGACCAGTCTACAACTTCGTCATGTGGCAAAGAGTTAAAAAACCATTTCATTTATTAGCCATTTACCACACAATCCCAAGTTTTAAACTCTTTACCAAACTGCATTATTTTTCTAATTGAAAGTATTTTTAGATGACAAATTAAATATGACCTAAATAGTGGATTTTTTTCTGTGACAGGGTAGAAAACATTGTTCGAAAAGGAGAAAATGCTGGTTACCAACATTTTCTCTTTTTCCCGCAATGTTTTCAAATGGCCCCTTTCTCAACGTTACTAAAACTCGGAATCGTGCACGTGGTAATGGGTTAAACAACCTTGAGGAAAAAGGCTATTGACAACATTGTGGATAAAAGAGAAAATGCTAGTAACCAACAGTTTCTCCCTTTCCCACAAAGTTTTCTTCTCTGCACGAGACAAATTCCTTCATTTGTGCCACATTTATTTTGTTGTCTACAAATGCTTCTAATATCAAGGCACTGGTGACTGATTTGTCATTTGATGAAGTATTAACTCTTAACTAGCCAGTCTCGACTTTTAACGAACCTGAGGACAAAAGCATTTTGAAAGACTTTTGGGATAAGGAGAAATTGCTGGTAACCACCGTTTTCTCCTTTGCCCATTCTGTTTTCTACTCTTTCACAGGCAAATGTCATTATTTGAGCCCAAGATATTTTGTTGCCTGTAAATGCTTTCAACTGGGACAAGTGCAGTTTTTTATTTGTCTGGTCACATACCTATAATGCCGTATAATTAATCCAAAGGTTAATTGGCAAAAGTTAGAGTTTTCAACCAGATGTCATGTCAAATCACTGCACAGAAAAAGCAGTCCAGCTTGGTCTACAGTCCGTCAAATATCTAAATTGGAGACCGAAAAACCTTGAAATGGTATATTGATCCACTCCACAAACTGGAACGTCAACGTTCATCTATTTAGCTAATTGATATAACAACCTATATCTCTGGGTGACATGCATGTCGACACAACTGCAGCTGTTTGTGGTTATGGTCCGCACTCACCAACCATTCTTAAGAATGTTCTTAGTCTTATTCTCCAAGATTTTCTACATTTGAAAGTAACAACTTCTGATTGGCTAAACCAAATGGTTTAGCCAATCAGAAGTTCTGTTACTTTCAAATGTAGAAAATTTTGAAGAATAAGACTAAGAACGTTCTTAAGAATGGTCGGTGAGTACGGACCTATATCTCCTAAAGATGCCAGTCAACTCTTTTACAAAACGACATTGTAGACTTGCTCAAATTTAAACCATGATTGAAGACTGCAAATTAGATGCTTATCAAAATCAAGGTTTTTTATATATTACTTTTTGATAGGGTAGAAAACATTGGTTGCCAGCAGGTTCATCTTATTCCCACAATGTTTTCAAAAGCCATTTTCTGCAGGGTCGTATAAAAATGGAAGTGTGTGGTAATTGATACCACACGACAGTAGTTTGGACCTCTCTAAATTCAGTTTGCATTAAATTTTGTGGGTGACAAATTAAAATTCTGGCTCAGAGGGTGGAAATTGTCTTTGAAAGGGTTGAAAACATTGTGGGAAAAGGAGAAAATGCTGAAAGCCATAATGTTTTCAAAAGCCCTTTTCGTCTGGGTTGTTAAAAATCGGGATTGTGTGGTAAAGGGTTAATGATCAGACTGTAGATTCAATGTCCTCTGATCTTGATCTAATTCAGTCCACAGATCATCTTTATCATGCCCTTCCTATGTTAAAAACATACACAACAAAATCTCGAAGATTTTTGAAACTGAAAGCATTATGCAGACACCAAATTAGATGTGATTCACATTAGAGGATTCGTCTTTGAAAAGGTAGAACACATTGTTTTTTTTTTTTAGGAAAACATTTCTGGTTACCTGCATTCTCTCTTTTTCCAACAATGTTTTCAAAAGACTGCTTCAGGGCTGTAAAAACACAGGACTGTACAGACCATTAGACAAAGATTTACAGAATAGTAAAGACAAGTTGTCCGGACAACTATAATCAGTACCTACAACAAAGGTTTTAGAACAGGACAGAACAGAACGTATTTTATTGTGACTTGTACAAAGTACATCTTCAGCTGCACATACAATATATAAAAACCATATGGTACATAGAAATTAGATGTACATGTATCTCAAGATGTTACGGAAAGAAATAGGTTCAAAAGTATGTTAAGTAGAATTTGACAAGCAGTAGAGAGTGGACATTTAAGAAGCTATAAATTACAATATTACCAATCTTTTTGTGATAGCAAGTTTGACGTAAACTGCAGTTTTCTTAATGTTTTTATCCTTGGATTTTATAGTTCAATATATTTGTACATAGATGGGCGATTTCGAAAATATACAGGCAAAAAAAAAAAAACAAAAATGTGTCTAATTTTCGCTATACATGGACACAAAAATCATGATGATGATATTCTTTATTCCCCCAATGCACAAGATTTACAAAGAACATACAATACAAACAAAGTAAATGTATATATAAACAATTACAAACAGATAACATGAATATAATACATTTACATGCACACAAGAGATAGAGAGAGAGGATTTTAACATGTCACGTAGTTTAATGTTTACTTAACCCTTACTTAACCCTTTTCCAATCGACAATTATTTTAGACTCTTCCAAATTGAAAGCATATGCACACGACAAAACTGAAAGTGGTACAAATAAAATGAGGTTCTTTGACAGAATAGAAAACTTTGTGGGATAAGTGGAAAATCCTGGTTACCAACATTTCCAACAATGCTTTGAAAGTGATAAGAGTCTTCAACGTTTGTTGCATTACAGCGGTGAAAAAATCTTTCCGAGCGCGGTATGGGGGTGGGGGGGGGGGGGGGGAAAGGGGGTTTGCAGTATCTGCCAGTCTCGATTCGTAGCTTAAATGATGAAAATCTGAATCGTTTAAAAACAATTCTCATATCTCCTGATGAAATATCTAAATATGGCTAAATTCTCATATCTCCTGATAATTAATTAAAAACATCTGAAAAACCATAGTCATTTAAAAAAAAAAAGAAAATTAATGTTACTGACCCAGTTTTTGTAGCCATTATTGCTGTCAGTTACGGCTTGGTTGTAAACCGTTCTCAAAATACATGTAATATTATCAGAAGTAAACAGTTTACACCAATATTTTGTCAATCGACAATATCGCGCAATGTACATAGGACAGCGATCCAGATCGCCATATACAGCTGCAGAACAAGTACTTCTTTTGACACCTAAAATACGCTTTAGAAAACTTCAAATGAGTACGCTCGACCTCTCTCGATTTAGAATAGCCGCATATTTCGGAACCGTAACATAGAGTTGAACAAACAAAAGAATCAAATAGTTGACTTTGGGCTTTAAGACATTTATGAAATAAATAGTTAAGACTTTTCAATGAAATACCAACAGCGTGTTCGTTATGGCTAGAAAACGTGCCCGTATAGCGAAAAATACAACCTAGATAATTAAAAATCATCGGTTACATCTAAAAGTGTATTATTGTAATACCAACGTTCATCGTCTTTCAATTTACCTCTTGTTAAAAAAAAAAAACATAATTTTAGTTTTGGCCTCTTTTACTGTCAAGCTACTTTTGTCACAATATCTCGCAAAGAGGTGGACAGTAGAGGGCCAAGATCAGACTGCACGATCTCTGCAGTCTGATTTTAGACCTACACTGTTTCACAAGCAATTTGATTCAGGTTATATAGCGCCACACAGGTTAAATTTCTTTAAAAAAAAGGTGATCCTATGGTGGTGACATATGATTTGTACTGTCAATTCTCTACCAAAAGACAACCTTTTAGTTAGTTCAAAGACTTTTAGACTAGTTCAAATTAAAAGCGTTTACAGACGAGATATTCAAGGTGCCCAAATGACGAACTTTGCCCTTCATATTGTTACGAACTGGTTTAATGTAGTAGCTGGGAGTAGAAATGACCCAAGACCCTGAGTTGTGTTTTAACGTAATACAGCTATGTGGTGTATTCTGAATTTAATTCAAAGTATAAAGCGACAATATTCAGTGGGAATAATTATCAATAAACAGCTAACAATAGATGAGACTAGAGTTAAAAATACATGTTCTGGCAATTTCAATGAGTAGACCTAGATCTAGTTTCCCTTTTGATCACAGAGTTTGGTATAAAAATTAGACAGACTTATAATACGTAACGAACCGGCAATCTAGGAATGTTACTGTTAAAATTCCTCAAACAAAGTCAAAATAGTTCTGATGCAAATGACGTGACCGAGTTCTACAAGCTCAAGCGAAAGGAATCCCTCAACACGCAAAATCACGTTGCTTTTATAGTCTCCAGCCAAGCCACTGGCCCAAAAATGGTAGAACTACCCAGTTTTGGTAGAAGCTACCAATATCTGGCGGAAAGCCTGCTACCGAAATCGGGTCGCTACCGAAAACTGGTAAAAACGTCTACCCAAAGCGGGTAGAAAGGTTGTGAGAAAATGGCCGTGATCCCGTGTGAAAGTTAACACCACCAAAGATTAAGGCAAAATAAAAGGGATAAATGCAGTAACTATGTGTACCTAACAAGTAAAACTGTATAGCAGGATATTTAAACTTGCCGCCGAAGTGATGTCATCACCTTCTCGAAGCGTAACTATCCCACCATGCAAAGTTTAAAGATGGCTGACTATGGCTAGTTTTGGAATCTGTACAATGTTTTCAATCGCTAAAACGTGCGAAATATTCAGGGATAAGTGTGATAGCCTTGCTAGGATAAAGCTAAAGTGACATAATTTACACAAAAACAACTTTATGAACATACATGCTAGGATTGACACGATCTAGTGCAGTATATTCAAGCAAACAAGTCACGTTGACAGAGTGAAGGTCATTTACAGTGTAGCTTGGATTTACCACATTCAACTCTGGAAAGGACCTACTAGAACGAAAGGAACTACCATTTATTTCATGCGTAGACTGGCTGTTTATTTGGACTGAGCCAATTTACTCACTTAATCAATGGTTAGTTGCCATAAACACCCTTAGATCACAGAAATGGAAAATATGAACTGCACATGAAATGACTAGAGAAAATCAAAGGTAAAGTTTCTGTTGAGAACTGTTCACAGTTGAATGTTACAAGTTACACAGTTTATGAAAAATGTTTAGTCCTTGCTTTACAGTAATAACAACCCTGGGATGTTTCACTACCCCCTCCGACTAGTGGCTAAACTCCTGTTGCCACTTAATAATAAAAAGTTAATAGTTAATGGTTAACTAAACTTTTGAGACCCTAAGGATTAATACATTCTATGGTAAAAGATTCGGCATATTACAAAGTTACTGATCACCTGTTAATGACAGACATAAAGACTTAAAACACTAAATTTTTAAGAGTTAATCAATTACTGTTCATGTTTACGCAACAGAGATAAAGACTTAAAACACTAATTTTTAAAAGTTAATCACTTTGATTAATTCACTTTGATAACAGTTTATCACTAAAATCTGTAAAGTTCCGAAAACGCTGCCACTGCTGATGTAGCTATAGATTCAACAAAGATGTAAGTATGACTTGTTCCACATACCCAGTTACCCTGTGTGTGCCCTCCTGCCATTGACAGGCTCAAAATGGGCCTACCTTTTTCGCCAAGGTAAGCGACTTGCTCCATGCATAGCTTGTCTTGCTGCAAAAGGACAACGGGGCACACACAAGACAGCAGGTTCTGGAAGTTGATCAAAAGTGAAACAAGCAGGTAAGGTTATCTAACATGAAATACTTCAGAATTACTTTTTGTCTCCTTTGACCTTTTTCACCACACTCTTCACGTTGTCTTTCCCGGATGAGCTCCTCTTCCTACTCGTACTGGGTTGGAAAGCTGGTGTGCGTGACCTCCTCCTGGGGGCACTCCCTGGACTGGGACGGGCAAACGCACGGGCGCAGGTCCTCTCAAGGGAAAGTATAGCCCTTTGTAAGCCGAAAATGTCATCTCTAATGGCTCGCATATTTCGGTTCACTCCATGAAGTTCTTTCCCATTCGATTCAATCGCCCGAAGTATGTCTGAAAGCAATTTTTCCTGTCGGTCTTGGGCTCCCGCTTGGCTGTCACGACGTGCTGGTGGTGAAGAACAGCTAATAGGAGGCATTACAGGTGCGGTCTTCTCTACTGTCTGCGAGTTGATCTTGCTTCCAATCGACAATCGCTGTTCTACCGTCTGACCTTCCAAGTACAGCGGGTCCGAAACATATGACTGGTCCAAAGGGCTATCAAAAACAAGGTACCTTTCATCTTGCAAGGGTGTGGCCGCTGAACTTGGGACTACAGAGGGTGTCGACGTGGCAGGTGCTGGAACAGTGGCCAAGCTAGCTGTAACACTGGCCTTGGGATTCAAATCCTTTTGACATGCTACGGCTCCTTGTGGGTGAAGCACCGAGGCAGGTCCCTGTATGGGGGTCTGGAACTGAGGCATAGATGGTACCCCTAACTGAGGTGTTTCCAAAGCCGCTAGAGAAGTCGTGGCTGGCATAGCTGGCGTCCTAAGTTTGGTTGAAACTGGAGTAGCACATGTGATGGCTGGTACACAGATGTTGGAGGAGTGTCTCTGCAACAAGTTGCCAAAATTCAGTGGTGATCCCAACAGGAGAGGAGTGGTCTTAACTGGACCTTTCGGCAAGACACTCATCGTCGTCGATCCCCAACTTTCTGGAACAGTTGGCACTTGGGTTTCTGCTGTCGATACACACGGAAGTTCGAAGCCTTCAAGCCAGTCTGGAAGAGTCGGCTCCACTGGTTCCTGTGCCTCGAAGATGCTGAGATCAAGACCAGCACTATCCAAATCTACCGCAGGGAAACTTGAATCCACAGCAGAGATCAAGGTCGATGCGTCTATGGGATTCGATGATCTGTTCAAGATCTGCGAAAGGTTTGATACCCCCAACTTGGCAGCTTCTTCCCGATGACGTTGGTACTGGTTGATGTGGCCAACGAGGGTCGCTTTGTCAGTGCAACGGAAGTTACACAAACTACAAGAAAAGGGGACTCTATCCATCGGAATGTGGTATTTCAAGACATGGCCTAGGATTCTGCCCTTCCGGTCCTCTTTTCCACACAGCTTACACTTGTACCTCCTGTGTTTCTCAGCAGTTTTTTTAGCAAGCATCTTTCTGAAATATATAAGCAAGAAGCCTCAAAAGAATCTGTTATCAATCAAAGCATAATAACACCAAATCAGTGAGGTTTCTTATCGTTGTACTTTATCTTGCATGGTTTGCACGACTTCTCAAGACTAGGTCTCTCTGACTTATCAGGTAAGTGCGCCTTCTCTTCTAGAGTTCTCATGGTGTGATTAGATTTAAGGTATGACGACTGCTATCACGAAGAGACCTCACTGCTACAGATTACCAAGGTACGTTATTTTCCTTTTGATCTATTAAAAATGCAGAGTTAATTAATGCAGGAGTGCTTTTGCACTGATTAATTTATTGGTTACTGCTGATCATTATTCTTCGCAAACACCACTTGTTATTATTAATCTAAACACGAAGTTTTGTTTTCTATTTCCAGTTACTACAACCTTATACGAAAAACTGAGTAAGTCCATTAGAGTTAATGACAAACGCTTGTGCGTTTTCACTGAAACAGGTAACCAAATCAATCCTACATACAAATTTAATTCACAAATCACAAAATAACAATCAGTAAACATCTCAAAACAAAAATCGGGTTTCGGCATTCGTTCATTTTTAAGCACTATTCCGCCCTCTACACTTAAAGCAGTCTCTTTATGCGCTTGGATACAGCAACCGCCCATTTTGGAGGGCTTTCTCCCTCGTAAGGTTTTAGCTTATTGTGGTAGACGACCTTATATGTCCCTTCCTTATCGAATTGGAGCTCAAAGTTCAACTCTGAAAGCTTGCGTTTCACAACAAATGGTCCGTCGTATCGTTTCTCAAGTTTTGGGCATACGCCCACCTTTCTGGTTTCATGAAGGTACCATACAAGATCTCCAGGCGAGTAATTGCTTAAGACCACCCTTGTATCATATATAGCTTTGCTGCGTTTTGCATTTGAACAGAGGTATTTACGAGCAACTTCGTGAGCATGTAGCATGCGATCTCTCAGATCTTCGATATAGTCACAGAAACCCGGGACATCTGCATGGCTGGTACCCTCCTTGTGACCATAGACAACATCAACAGGCAAACGTATCTCCCTACCTAAGCTCAACAGGTTGGGGCTTAAGTTGGTGGATTCGTTTGGTGTAGCCCTGTATGCTCCGGTAAGACATCCAAGATTCTGGTCCCAAACCTCCTGTTCACCTGACAGGTAAGCACGCATCATTTTGAGCAGGGTCCTGTTGAACCTTTCCGTCTGGCCATTACCACGTGGGTTTCTTGGACTGGTACGAGTTTTCCGCACGGACAGAAGTCGACACATTTCATTGAAAACTCTACTCTCAAAAGCGGTTCCTTGATCGCTATGAATCTTCAAGGGAGTTCCCCATCTTGACACGAAGTCGTTGACCACAACCCTTGCGCAGTCTTCTGCTTTCTGGTTAGGGACTGGTATCGCTTCTACATACTTAGTGAATGTGTCTGTCATCACCAATATGTACCGATTACCTTTCTTGGTTTGTGGAAAAGGGCCCAAATAATCTAAAGCTAGAGTATCCCAGGGAGCACCGCTCTTCAAATGTCCCATGGGGGCCTTTGGGTTACCAGTGGGGGGCTTGTCTGAAGCGCAGATATCACAATTCCTGATAAAATCTTTTACTTCTTGTTTTAGATTATACCAGTAGTATCTCTGGGAGATCGTTTCTTTTGTTTTCCTCACACCAAAATGACCTGATAAAGCGCTACTGTGCATTTGGCTCAGTACCTCTTTCCAAAGACTTCGTGGTAGGACTAGCTGGTCGAAGTTCCCTGTACCATTAAGCTTCTGATATACCTTGCAAAGCACTCCTTCCTTCAAAATGAGATTGTCCCACACTATCCAATAATGACGGCATGCTGGGCTTTTGGACTCCATGTCGTCAAGACTCGGCCTACGCCCTTCACGTTTGGCCAAGAGAATTGGTGCTATGTCCGGGTCCTTCAGTTGACTGTTGACAACTTCCTGGGATGGCATAGACCAACACCAGTCCCCAGTCTTATCGGGACACATTGCCTTAGATGTACTAGGCGCATCAGTTTCTGTTCCCTGGTTGGTTATTGCCCTAACAGTGGAAGTTTCAACAGCAGCTGGCTGCTGCACCTGCCTATCAACTAAAACAGAGCTTTCACTCGGCTTTGGTAGCTGTAAGACCATCATCTCTGCCCTTCTCAAACATTTGGCACATGGACCACATTTCAATGGCTCACTAGTATCCACTTCACTACATTCGCAATCTTTCGGCGAGGCACATCTTGACAGGGCGTCTGCATGAGCCATCTTATTGCCAGGACGGTATTGTATTTCAAAGTCATAGGGGGCTAGTATCTCTATCCACCTAGCGATCTTGCCACTAGGTTCCTTTAGCCTGAAAAGCCAAATAAGGGCTTGGTGGTCACTTTGCACAACAAACTTTCGGCCTAACAGGTACTGCCTAAAGTATTGGATAAAGAAAACCACGGCCAGCAACTCCTGTTCAGTAACACAGTAATTTCTTTCTGCTTTGCTCATACCGCGACTGGCGTAAGCTATCACTCGCTCCCTACCTGCCTGCATTTGAGAAAGGACTGCCCCTATCCCTGTCCCTGATGCGTCTGTATCAAGAAGAAATGTGCCACCCTTATCTAACGGATATCCCATAATTTCGGGACCCATAAGGATCTTTTTCAACTGATTAAACGCACTCTCACAATCCTCAGACCAATGGAAGGGAATATCTTTCTTTGTCAAGTTGATCAATGGCCGGACTATCTTTGCAAAGTCTCGCACAAAACACCGGTAAAAAGAACCTGTTGCCACAAACTGTTTGACTTGCTTTTGAGTAGTCGGCCGGGGCCAATCTGCAATCTTCATCACATTTGTGGGGTCTGGTAGGACACCGTCCTTTGAAACAACATGACCTAGGAATACGACTTTAGTCCGTAGCATATGACACTTCTCTGGTTTCAGTTTTAACCCAGCCGCTTTAATGCGTACAAGCACCTGCTCCACTCGCTTTACGTGCTGATTGAGATCTGACCCATAGACGATGATGTCGTCAATATATACCAAGCAAGTCTCCCACTGCAGCCCTTGGAGTGCGATTTCCATAGTTCGCTGAAACGTGCTGGCTGCATTATTGAGGCCAAAAGGCATGCGAGTCATTTCATAATGTCCGAATTTACAGCAGAATGCGCTCTTGGGAATATCCTCCTCCTTTAGTGGGATTTGAAAATACCCACTTGTGAGGTCAAAACTGCTAAATAGTGTTGCTCCGGCGACGGCATCCAAGCAATCCTGGACTCGTGGAAGGGGAAAACCATCGGGCCTGACCAGGGCATTCACCTTCCGGTAATCGACGCACGGCCTTATTGCTCCTGATTTCTTTTTCACAAGAACAATAGGGGATGCCCAGGGTGACGTACTCTTTCGGATTACTCCTTTTTTTAACAGGTCCTCTATTGCCTTTTTCTCCTCCTCTGCATGAGCTAATGGCACTCGTCTCGGCATCTGCTTTATTGGCGGAGCATCACCGGTATTGATACTGTGTTCTGCAAGGTCAGTCAGGCCGATGTCCCAATCTGACGTGGAAAAAACGTCCTGATATTTCACCAATAAACCAGCAATAACCTGTCTTTCGTAATGTGTTCTGTCCATGGTGGATTTCTCAAACAACCCTTTTAGGTGCACCGGTACATCGCTCTCGCTAGCAAGGTTTTCAAGCGGTCCAACGGTTTCATCATCTACACAAGTATTCAGCTGTACTCTTCGCAAACACTCAAAACTATGTGTCTCATGTTCGTGCTCCGCTGCGGTTATCATGCTAACCACACGCTCAATTTTTTCCGCCTTGCCAATCTCAGCATCCTGCTTCAGCGTTACCTCAAAAGGAAATGGGTTTAGAATACGAATTTTGCATGTAGGTCCCTGATTTGCGTTGACCAATGTACATGCCATCTGCAGCGGATAGCTTTCCTTAAAGTGGTCAGTCGGTTCCACAATGAAGTCTGCAGACTGGTAATCGTCTTCTTCGAACCTCTCAAGAAAGACACTAACAACAGCTTCTGCTTGACCTGGCAACCTGATATCGTCAGCCACAACAACTCGTCTAGTACGTTTACCACAGCCTATCTGGAAGGTCGGGATATCTACTCCTCCAAGCTCAATCCTGTTTTTCGAGAGCAAAATATCAGCCGGCCCACGGTTACTTCCCCTAAGAATGTCATATCCCAACAGAGCCTCGTCCTCAATGTCGGCGACAAACACTTCTCGTTGTAACTCTAAAGGCCCTAGAGTAATATTAAACCCAGCCTTTCCCACCCCCTTAATTGGGGCACCTCCTGCACCCACAATACATGCAGAGTGATCAAGTTTAGGGCGACTCGCTTCCGGGATTTTATTATACACTCTAGTGGAGATAATCGTCCTTGACGCCCCAGTGTCTGCCGTGTAGACCACCGGTTCCCCATTAGCAGTGCCTCTCACATAAATCCCATCAGAAAGTCCCCTCCTTGGCTGGCCATTTATTGACTTCTTTTCTAGCGGTTGTTCTGCTGACTTTTTAGTTTCTCTTTCAGGTGACTGGCCGTGGGCGCTTACTGGGACCTCTCTTTGGCCGCAAGAGCAGGTCCTTTCATGTTTAAAGGCTTGCTTCTTTCTTCTTTGTTTTTGCCTTCTTGAGAAAATCTGCCGGGACAATCCCTAGCATAATGTCCAAGCTGATGGCAGCTATAACACTCTTCCTTTCCCTTGTCTCTTTTTCTCCTGTCTCTCATATTTTGATGCCTTCCCTCCAGCTTGTCAACTCTAATAATCAGTTCCTGCAATAGCCTGCTGCTGTCTGACCCGCAGTTTTGCTCTATACTTCTTTTTGAATGTTGTTGTCTTGATTTCTCATGGGTCCTATTTTCTGTCAGCTCCGGTTCTGCAGCCCATCTGGCTTGAAAACGCCCTCTTCTTTCTCCTTTGCCTAAGTTTTTTATCTGTCCGTAATTCACTGCATAATAAACAGCCTCGTCGATATTGACTGGTTCTTTATTGAACTCTACCGCGAACCTGAGGTCCTCGTCGATTAGACCATCGAGAAATCTTCGCACTAGATCTTCATCTCTCGCTCTCTTGCTTCGATAACCATGGGCCTTGTCGTACAAACGCTTGAGTTCTGCAGCATACTCCTCCAGGCTCTCATCTTGCCTCTGCGAGCGACGGCTAAAACTTGCAGCATACGATCTAGACGTTTCTATGCTTCTATAGCGGGTATCTAGTTCGTATTTCAATTCGCGGTAGTTGTCGAGCACTTCCCCCGGCAGTTGAGTGAATACAAATTGCGCTGCTGTCCCCTCTATTCTTGGAAGCAACTGATCTAACATATCAGACTCAGACCAGCCATAACGTCGAGCTAAGGCCTCGAACTGCGCTACCCACGTTGGCCAATCATTATTTCCATTAAACGGACACATTTTGATGGGCTGGCGTTGCACATGGCCATACGCCCCTGAGTTTGCTTCAAACCTGGTCCCCTGGGTCTGGCGGCAAGATGGGTAGCTCCTGCAGGTCGGCCCAGCCGTACTTCCTACCATGACACCCATACTATTATTGGCACTTCTGTTACCGCTGTAGCCAACACCAAGAGACCCACTTCCTAGCCTTGGCTCTTGAAATCTCTGATCCAGCGACTGGTGGTAGTTGACTTCGAACCCGGAGTCGTCTCTGTAACTAGGCTCTCGGCATGGCCTGTGACTGTCTTCTGCTAAATTACTGTCGTTCCCGCTTAAACACCGGAACTGTCTGTGACTTGAAAAATAACCTGACTGGTCAGGAGCACTGAGATAGTCAGTCTCACTTACACGACTTGCCGGATTCGTACGATTTATCCCGTTATTTTCCAGTGCGTTTCTACTGCACGGCCGTGTGTCGGCTAACTGTAAACCCGGAGAACTCTCCCGAACCCCAATATTGTCTGTACAGCCTAAACTCTCATTGATCTGGCCTCTACTGACATAGCCGTTTGCTTGCTGTCCAGGTTCTCGGCCGTTCAGGGCTTTTATCGACTTAAGATCCCGGACTACGTCTTGTAAAAGAGACGCAATGCTTGTAATTTGATCCTGCATTGTTTCTTTCTCCACAATGTTTCCCTGATTCCTTAAATGGTTATGACTCTCTACCTGTGCCGGCGAGGGACTTGATAAACTATCGACTGTATTCATGGTACAGATATCTTGCTCTTCCTCTGCAATCTGCTGATTATCAGATCTAATACGAAAACTTATCTCCCCTGAGCTATCAACTGGGATCGGACTACTCATCTTCAGAAACTTATTATCGCTTATGCCCTTGATAGACTTATAAATGTTATTTAAACTTTAAAACTGTAGTGTCGGAGACTGTTCGTATCACTGGACCTGTTTATTTTATAACAGATCCCACCTCTGCCACCAAGAAATGTGTTACGAACTGGTTTAATGTAGTAGCTGGGAGTAGAAATGACCCAAGACCCTGAGTTGTGTTTTAACGTAATACAGCTATGTGGTGTATTCTGAATTTAATTCAAAGTATAAAGCGACAATATTCAGTGGGAATAATTATCAATAAACAGCTAACAATAGATGAGACTAGAGTTAAAAATACATGTTCTGGCAATTTCAATGAGTAGACCTAGATCTAGTTTCCCTTTTGATCACAGAGTTTGGTATAAAAATTAGACAGACTTATAATACGTAACGAACCGGCAATCTAGGAATGTTACTGTTAAAATTCCTCAAACAAAGTCAAAATAGTTCTGATGCAAATGACGTGACCGAGTTCTACAAGCTCAAGCGAAAGGAATCCCTCAACACGCAAAATCACGTTGCTTTTATAGTCTCCAGCCAAGCCACTGGCCCAAAAATGGTAGAACTACCCAGTTTTGGTAGAAGCTACCAATATCTGGCGGAAAGCCTGCTACCGAAATCGGGTCGCTACCGAAAACTGGTAAAAACGTCTACCCAAAGCGGGTAGAAAGGTTGTGAGAAAATGGCCGTGATCCCGTGTGAAAGTTAACACCACCAAAGATTAAGGCAAAATAAAAGGGATAAATGCAGTAACTATGTGTACCTAACAAGTAAAACTGTATAGCAGGATATTTAAACTTGCCGCCGAAGTGATGTCATCACCTTCTCGAAGCGTAACTATCCCACCATGCAAAGTTTAAAGATGGCTGACTATGGCTAGTTTTGGAATCTGTACAATGTTTTCAATCGCTAAAACGTGCGAAATATTCAGGGATAAGTGTGATAGCCTTGCTAGGATAAAGCTAAAGTGACATAATTTACACAAAAACAACTTTATGAACATACATGCTAGGATTGACACGATCTAGTGCAGTATATTCAAGCAAACAAGTCACGTTGACAGAGTGAAGGTCATTTACAGTGTAGCTTGGATTTACCACATTCAACTCTGGAAAGGACCTACTAGAACGAAAGGAACTACCATTTATTTCATGCGTAGACTGGCTGTTTATTTGGACTGAGCCAATTTACTCACTTAATCAATGGTTAGTTGCCATAAACACCCTTAGATCACAGAAATGGAAAATATGAACTGCACATGAAATGACTAGAGAAAATCAAAGGTAAAGTTTCTGTTGAGAACTGTTCACAGTTGAATGTTACAAGTTACACAGTTTATGAAAAATGTTTAGTCCTTGCTTTACAGTAATAACAACCCTGGGATGTTTCACTATAGTAGAAAACACTGTGGTAAAGGGAAAAATGCTGGTTATATACTGTGTTATGAGTTAAATACTATTTGAGGCCAGGTAAAACGTCATTCAAAGTAACAAATGAGCCATGCTCTTGCTCTTACAACAAGCAAGTCATCTCATAATTATAGATCCATAAAATCCATGTTATCTAAAAACGGATTGGATAAATAAGGTAGAATGGTATGCAGAAAATTTACCATTAGAAAAAAAGGTCAACTCAAGCCAGCCTGCGTGGACTACACAGACTGACCTGGGTCGACACTTTTTGCAGATGCATAAAACCTCCTTTTCACGGAGCAAGAGTCAATCTATTCAACTGTTGCAAACTGGAGCATATTATTAGCTAGTGTACCGTCAAGTGTTCATATGGTGGCATATTTCTGCCACAAGATACGAAATTACTATCGGGATAATTTTAGAAAACTATCGCGATAAATTAAAGTTTCCTGGAAATTTTATCTACATAGTGAACTGTTTTCTGAAAAAAAAAAATCACGATAAACTTTGTTATCTAGAAGATTTTAAATTGATCAGTAAATAGTTAAGCGCAAAATTTCTCATTCGTGCGCGAAGTTGACATTCGAGACAAAATCATGGCGGTAGTGCTACCCGTTTCTCGATATCAATAAATAGAAAATTCCCCATTTGGATGAACTCGGTAGTTTTTGACTTTACAAGATGGCGATAAGTAAAAATTCGAAGTATTTACAAATATAGCTTAATTTGTAAATGAACTGAATTCTGTTAAGTACTAGTGTAGTATTCTATCATCAGATTACATACTTACAAAACGTATTTACCAAACAATGTTTGATGACTGTAACATGGATCTCAATGATTGGGCTAAAAGTGTAAGGTTTATTCTTAACTTTTCTGGGTTTTCTTACATCTGGAATAATCGATTTCACACAAGTCTAAAAAATTTCCCGACTTTGTTTTAGCAAAGGATTGCCGATATTTTTGTACAAACTTGGTCATTCAATATCAGTAACAATCAACCCTCTAAGATATACAAACATTTAAAAGACACTTTTTATATAGAAGATGATGTTAACCTATTTCGTGAAAGATTTTATAAATATGTCGCCAAAATGCGCCTATCATCACACGATCTAAAAGTAGAAACTGGTCGGTACGAAACTCATCGTATCCAATATGACAATAGATTTTGTGAATATTGTGACAAAAGAAAAGTCGAAGATGAACATCATTTTATTATCATTTGTGAGGCATATTCGGATATCCGCCTCAAATATATAAAAACCGTGTAACAGAAATAGACCTAATATGTTCAAGTTTATCGAACTTTTAAAAAGCAGCAACACAACAGTTCTTAGCAATCTAGTTAAACTCGTTCATGAGGGTTTGCAACGCAGACAATCACTTGAAAATGTATAACTCTTATTATGTCAACCATTGTTCCTCTTTCCAAAATGTTCTTTTCATTTCCATTTTCTTGACATACCACCATTCTCTACGTCTAAGCAGTGTCTGATTATATGTAAATGTACATGTATGTATGTATGTATGTATGTATGTGTGTGTGTGTGACCTTGTTTCTTGACATAAAATTCCATTTGTACGTAACAAGAAACTGTGTAGTTAACGTTACTTAAAATAAAATGTCTGTGTCTATGTCTATTAAACACGAAGACCACTCGAAATGCTTCTTACGAACGACTTTGAGACCATTCAGGGAAAACAAAAAATCATTTACTTGTACATCTATAATCTGGGTTTTCCCACGATTTTCCGTTCTATAGATACCGTGAATGTCAGTTGTGGGCCCGAACGACATAAAAAAAATCGTGATACAAGAGAGAATTATCGCGATATTTTTATCTTGAAACTTTCTATTATCTGGATAATATTTCCAGAAAAGTTTGTTTTATCGCTATAGTTTTCTTAAATTATCACAATATTTATCTCGTATCTCTTGGCACCATATTTTGAAGCAGATTGACATGTTATTTAAAATTCAATAATGCCTCCTGCATTCTGATTCATGCGTTATCCTAGTATTACACTGAACACTTTACTCGGATTTGAAGCCACTATAGATATAGACCTTGAGCGACCAATAGACTTTTAAAAACATTATAATTCTAACAATTATAACAATGAGACTTGCGGTAGATCATTACACACTATATGAAGTCTGTTCTAGAAATGTGTGTGTGTGTGTGTGTGTGTGTGTGTTGCAAGTCTATGACACGAGGAATTACCTCGTAAATATCTTAAAAATTCTATGAAGTTCCTGTTCTCTTCATAATGTCTCAATTTTATTACAACCGAAAAGTATCAATATGTACACATAAAACCATTTATGAATCACTCTGGGTTTGTTATCCTAATAATGATTCTAAAGTAGCATTTTGCAAAGCAGGATTTACCTTGGTCGAACTACAGAGGCTTCCCTTCACAGCATAGAGTATGAGAAAGCATTTTAGAATTGAAGGAACTATACCCCATTAGATCACTGATAATTTCTTCCTACAGGTGGGCAATTATTGGTGCATTATTCATCATTCTCATAATATGATTTTCATAAGCTTAAACCGTAAAAATTCAGTGTTTCCAGTGCTTTGATTTGCACCAAATGCTCTTTTAATTTGTAATAAATATAAGGAAATATCTTAATATAAGTTTATTTCATTACCTGAGATCATTCGGGACTTACAGAAGGACTAAAATTACCGAAAACTGTTAACTGCTGATCAACTGATCAATAAGGTGCAGTTAGAGATGCACTTGATGACCTTGGACCTCTATAACTCGCAAAAACTCAACTCGCAAGATGGCAGACTTTGGGAATGTGCTCAGAAGACATTGGGGAGTAAGAAAATTAGAGTCCCGAAAATTCTCCCGGTGGGGGGGGGGGGGGGGGGGGGGGCGGGGCGGGGGAGGTGTGGAGGAAACACCCTGCTGGCTCATAGTCTAATAAGATCATGCTGCAAAGTGCATAGACTGAAGCCTAAGGATGCTTGGCGCGATTCACGGACTTTTTGCGGACAGTGTACATCAAGATCAGACTGCAGAGAATGTGCAGTCTGATCTCGGATCTACACTGTTCGATAAGGAGATAGTTTTCACCTAAAAATAACTCTTAAATAGAAAAATTGGGTTTCACAGCAGGTTAAGGCTTGATTATTTGCAATATCTTCTGTCTTATATAACCCTTTACCACACATTCCCGGTTTTCACGACCCTTAGAAAGAGGCCTTTTGAAAACATTGAGGGAAAAGCAGAAAATGCTACTAACCAGCATTTTCTCTTTTTCCCACATTTTTTTCTTCAATTTCAAGAGCATATTCAATCAACGTGGTGGCATTTAATTTGTCGTTTGCAAATGCTTTCAGTGTGGACAAGTAAAAAAAAAAAACGTGTCATTTGTTAAACTCAAGCATCTCAAGGGTTTAACCCAAGCATCTCAAAATTCCAATTTTTAACCTTTATTGTAAAAAGACTAGTTGTTAAGGCCCCTGTCAACGTTCCGCCTCCAAAAATAATATATTGCAATTGTTTGAGACAAGTATGTACCCTTTTCCACATTGTTTTCCATATCATTTTTAAAGGTTTTTTTTTTTTCATTCCTTCAGTAATTCGTTGTTTTAAATAGCCATTTAACAACTGTATCAGATTTTGAAGGATCTAAAATTGCATGAAAGTTGATAGAGTTCACTGTTTTTTAACTGAAAATTTTTGGTTAATTTTATTGCGTGCTGTTGGAGTGTAAACAAAAATCCGGTGCTTTGAGGTGTCATCTCAGTAATTTGATTATGCAAGGAAAGAGAGAGAGAGAGAGAGAGAGAGAGAGAGAAAGAGAAAGTGAGACAGAGAGAGAGAGAGAGAGAGAGAGTATGCATCATCATCATCTGTTATTTTGTACACCCCATTGTCTGTACAATATTTAGCGTGACTGATAACTCTAAAGCACCAGATAAGGGCGGAAACTTTTTGCTACCTTAAAAGTTTCTGTCTGTCAAACGACCATTCTACCTCAAGATTCAGTCGGCTTTTAAACAAAATGGATTTACGGATCCATAATAATAAGATGACTTGATTGGTACAATGCATTACAGGGATGTATTAAGCCCCATTCTGTCAGAGCATGGCTCATTATTATAAATAAATGGATTTTTTAATCAATATAGAAAGTGAAAGGATATTAGAAATATTGCAAAGTTTCTCAGCCATTTCAGCAATTAATTGAAGACAAACAGAAAAAATATTAAAGTTGACGCACCGGAAAATTAATTGGAAAAAAAAGAAGCATTTTACTTTTCATTGATTGTTTGGGTAATATGGAGGAAAAAAGGAGCAAGTGTATGCTACAAGCATTTTGCCACAATGTCTCAAAAACTGTCAGTACACTATAGTACATGTTGTAATTTTGTAAAAATATGGAAAAGTAAGCCGAGACTTTTAAACTGTAACTTAATCCTTTACCAAACCATTCCAAGTTTAAAACACAACGAAAAAAAAAAGAAAGAAAAGCTTTTGAAAACATTGTGGGAAAAGGAGGAAATACTGGTAACCAGCATTTTCTCCTTTTCCGACCATGATTTCAAATGCTTTCTTTCTCAGGGTTATTAAAAGGCGGGATTGTGTATTAAAGGGTTAAAACACTAACATCATACAGGAAACATTATGAAAAAAGGTGCATGTAGCATCTGAAACAAACTGTCAGCGGACAACTTTTAAAAGATAACTCTTATAGAATATTGATTATTAACACAAGTTTAGATTTTTTTGATACCAGTAATTAACATTTAGACAAGAAGAGAAATTGCTTGATACAAGCAATGTCACCTTTTACCACAATAGCAAGACAAGCTGTAAAGCGCAGAGATGGTATCTGCAAATGAAAATGAAAATGAGAAAAAGAAAATTCTGCATAGAATATTCAAGGTCATTATAATATCTACAGGGAATTCTGTACAATCATGTTGTATAGCAGAGAAACTCTTCAGTATGAAGGTGGAGAAGTAACTGTGCAGTACTTGTGTGATTGGATTTTCTAAGCTGTCTGGTTTTTCTCTATTTATTGGAGGATAAAATCGGTGAAAGTTTTACAGAATTACTGATACTAGTAAAGGACAATCCGTTTTGTTTTTGTTGTTTTACTGGATTTGTGGTGAAAGATTTAAGTCTTTGCCATACCAGAAAATTTTACACTTGTCCAAATTCAAAGCAGTTGTAAAGTAGATATGGTTTCAATAATGGGTTTGTCTGTGAAAGGTCAGAAAACAATGTGAGAAAAGGAGACAATACTGATTACCAGCATTTTCTCCTTTTCCCACTATCTGTTCAGGAGTCTTCGTCTTCATGTGGGATTGTTTGGTAAAGGGTTAAATGAAACTGTAAAGTAAAACTTAATATATTGTTTCAATAAGTGTCGTTCAATTTTATGTCTAGATTTATTTGTTGTTAATAAGTGAGCCGAGGTTTATGCATGCTTACGTAGGTTAATACAATAATTGCCAAAGTGGAAATTGGGATTTATTAGTAGTTTTTCAGCGTAGCTGATAGTGGTAGCTTTTGACCTACTTCTTGTTATTGATAGTCTGAAATCAATAAATAATAATCTGCTATTGGTAAAAAATGTGAACGTGTTTATTCCGAGGGACCCTGCAGACCTATTTGCGGACAAACAGATGAAACAATGTACAAAGGCTACTGTACAAAAGAACTGCTGGTATTTTTCAAGCTTTACCCTATAACCTATTACTGTATGTCAACATGTACATGTTTTTTTCAGAAACACATCAATTTTAGTAACAAATGGTCCTTTTCCACCGATGATTTAGATTTACATCTTATCTTGAAAACTAGATCTAAATGAAAATTTCACTTTTCAAGAAAATAGAAGACAGTATGGAAAAGAGGCAATCGGTTACCTTTTAGCGCACATGATTGTCTTGATGATATCTCCGACGAGTGTGAATGGGTTATGTTTGGTAAAAAAGTAGGCCACTGGACCAAATCTCAGAAAAACCTTACATGCACTCTGGAGACCTCATTTTCAGCCCAATTCTTTTGAAGGTTTATCAAAATGTTTTTTCAAGGTGATATCTCAGAAGAATTTAAATCTGTGTCAAAAAGTAGGTCACAGGGAAAAATCTTTGAAAAACGTGTGAACGCTAGAACCTATATTTTCTGTCTTATTCTCAGGAAAGTTTGTCACAATGTTTGTTTTGATAATATATTACTTGAGCGTGAAAATGGGTCACATTGGGTAAAAGATTAGGTCATTAGGACCAATCTCTGAAAATCTTTGTGTACATTCCAGAGGCCACATTTTCCATTCAGTAATTATGAAGTGTTCGTCTCAGATAACAATAAAATTGGTCACCTTGGGTCAAAAAGTAGATCACTCGGACAAATCTTAGAATAACCTTGTGTGTTGTCTAGAGGCCATCTTTTCAGTCCAGTGCTGAGGAAGGTTTGTCAGAATGTTTGTCTTGAGGATATTTTGAACTAGAGGCCACATTTTCAGTCCAGTACTCAAGATAAAATGGTCAGAATAATTGTCTTGGTGATATTACAAAGGAGTTTGAAAGTGGGACAAGTTTAGTCCAAAACAAGGTCACTGGAGAAATCTTTTTCAAAACCTTTTGCACACTCTATCATGGCTCACTCTATGATGGCTCATTTTCTGTCCAGTTTTCATGGCTATTGATCAGAACGTTTGTTTCAATAACATCTGACGAATACAAACATGGGTTACTTCAAGACATGGACTAATCTTGGAGGCACTGTATAGAGGGCACAGTGTCAAATTTTAATGACAGTTGGGGCTGTGCTCGTGTCAATTAATGTTTCACATGCAATATTTACCCATATTAAAAAAAAATCTCATTATGCACTCTGAATACATTTTGTACCTGATTAACATGATTATCACTATAATCTCTTCAACTTTATGAATCCTAGATCACTTTTCTCAGGTGAGCGCATTAGGGCCAGTAGCCTTCTTGTTTTAATTTCTCTTTAACTTGAACCACAAAAGAGTTTCATTATTCATAGTTCACAGTATTATAATCTGCGCTTTGTTTTACATGTGAATCTATAGAGGATGACTAAGTCTTCAACAAAATTTAGACTCGTCCAAATTGAAGCAATGGTAGATGACAAATGATGGTAATTGTCTTTGAAAGGATAGAAAAAATTGCAGGAAAAGGAGAAAATGTTGGTAACCAGCATATTCACATTTGTCCATAATGTTTTCAAAAGTCCTTTTCATCAAGTTCGTTAAAACACAGGATCGTGTGGTAAAGAGCTAAGATTGTCATGGCAACACAAGTTGTTGTACATGTATTCGACAAATCAAGCTGTTGCATTACTAAAAGAAAACTATTGATTCAAAACTTGATGTAGAATATGTCACGTCCGTAGCTCTTTGGAAAGGGGTCTTATTGCATCTTTAAAAAAGTAGTTCGCGCAGGCTGACCTGAATCGAAACTTTTTGCTATTGGTCAATTTGCAGCATGGTAAAGGACGTGTGTATCTCATGATTCAGTCGGGTGTTATACAAAATGGATTGTATGGATTGTATGAATCTACAATGAATATGATGACTTGCTTGGTATCATGGATGACAGAGATGCATTAAGCCCCCTGTTGTAAAAGCATGCTTTCTTTCTCAGGGTAAGATCCAACTGGGTTGTTGGGTAAAAGGCGAATTAAGTCTGATATGTATCGACAGAATGTTCTGTACACGGTAATTCTGCATATACATGTACATTTATGGAGCATAGATTAGCATAATTAATCCTTTACAACATAATTCCATGCTTTAACAGCACTGAAGGAAAGGGCTTCCGAAACAGGGGAAAAGGAGAATGCCGGTCATCAGCATTTTCTCCTTTTCTGACAGTGTTACCTACCATTTTAAAGGCAGAAATCGCCATTTAAGCCACAACTGATTTGTTTTCAAATGCTTTAAATTTAGTCTCCTGTAAACTTTTGTCATCTGGTAAAGAGTTAATTACATGTACATGTGTTATAGGCAACCTTAATTCTTTAGGAATTCAGTGAGTACTGATTACTTGACATCTTTTCTTCTTTTCGTTAACTCTTTACCAAGCGAAAAAAAAAAAATCCAAATTGAAAGCATTTGCAGACGACAAAGGTGGCTCAAATGACGAAATGTGTCCGTGGTAGTGTAACCAGCATTTTCTCCATTTCCCACAATATTTTCAAATGGCCTTTACCTCAGGGTCGTTACAAGACCTGGAATGTTTGGTTAAGGTTTAAACCTTTGCTGAACAACCCTGTGTGTTTTAGTAACCATTGGGAAGAGTTTTTTAAACATTGTGGATAAATGAGGAAATGCTGACCAGTGCAGCAGTTTCTCATTTTTCCACAAAGTTTTCAACCCTTTCAAGACAAAATTTTGTCTTGTTCAATCTAAGGTTGTAGTTACCATGGTGCACTTATAGCAGAAACATTGTTGCAAGAAAAATGCTTATTTCAAGCAACGTTTCCTTTTGCCAGAATGTTATCAAATATATTCGTTCATAAATTAACTATTACCAAACAACAAAAGTTTACTAATCTTGCAGTCAAGCTGAAAGCATTTGCATGTGACTCAAAACATGCGTTTTGTCTCTGAAAGGGTAAAAACATTGTGGAAAATGCTGGTTACCAGCACTGTCTACTTTTTTCACTATGTTTCCAAAAGGATCTTTCCTCGCAGTTGTCAAAGCTGTGGACTGTTCAGTAAAAAGTTAAACCTAAATGTATGTTGATGATACATATTTTTGAAGGACATATCTAAACCGGTCTGCTGTAAAGTTGTCTCAGAAGGAAATGTAGAAAATATTGCTATATAGAGCTGTCATGGGACTTGTGGTATTGATTCAGCTTTTCAAAGTTGTCAATTAGAGCTGTCAGTGTATGGACACCTTGCATTTCATTGATATAAATAAAACTTACTTGTGATTGTCATTATGGCTAAGTGGACACCTGCCTTCAGAGTGAGAGGTCGAAGGTTTGTATCACAGTGGTGGAGGACGTTGGTTGTATATGTTGGTTTGTGTCAGCCACAAGCTAGCAAAATACAATTATCCAACATCCACCTGCCTGGTGCCTTGGCACTAAAGATTAAGACCTGTACAGTAAATATGCCAGACAGAGAGGTTTCATGGCTGTATGGCCATTTCAAACGGGATGACATTATAATCAACACTAACAATTTACTTTGTGGAAGTTTACTGACAACTAGAACCATGAAGGGAGAAATCAGACAGACTTTCAAACCATTCAACTCAACTGTCAGTGTACAAAAATCATAAGGGCATACCAACCATAACACAAGGGTCGTCTCACAAGTATGAAGACTTTTTCTGTAACTCCACTGTTTACAGATTAGTAGCAAAAATGTGGCAACATATTATTGCATGTTTCATTGATACATGCTACAAGTTTCACTAAAAAACAATGAGTGAGTAAAATGTTACTTTTAAGGATTAAAAACACCACTAACTACCATCCAGCGCATTTCATAAGGTCACTTTGACTTTTCAATGAAAAGTCTCCTTAAACTTTTTTAGTGAACTGTTAGTGCATTTCCATCATAACTGAACCATCTGTAGACATACTTATGGCGCAACCCTAAACTGGGTGACTTAAAACTTTAGGAACAAATTAAAGAAATTGCTCTTGTTACTAGAGAATAGAGAATACTGGAGTCTGATCTTGGATCTATCCCATTTGCTTGTTTAGTCATGCCTTTAGAATAAAAAAAATCTGTGGTCAGTGGATTGTTTTTTTTTTTCAATCGTCAAAAGAGGTTGAGTCTATACGTGCACATACAAGTCATGCTTTGTGAAAAGGGGGCTTAATGTATTCCGTAAACTACATTCATCGTCCCTCGGTTATCTCGCGTATGTTTTCTCGTTCTCATGAATTATTCATGAGGCATTTTGATTGGTAATCTCAGTTTTTCAGTGAGAAAATTTAATCAACTATTATCAACCATATGCTATAATTTCTATTTTTACCTCATCTACAACCAGTCAAATCGTTTGTTTCAGATTAAGCTTGGCGATACTTTAAATATGGCTGAAGCCGTGAACATCATTGACAAAAGTTTAGAAAAAACATTCGGAGTCACCCTCCTACATACCCCTTAAGTATGCAACAGCACGCTATATTTCTGAATATTTGCCTTTGTATACAAGGATTTGTAATGTCTGCCCTGGATTGTCGTAAGGCAAATGCCACAGAAGGAAGGCCCACCGGCGGCCGCCATATTCGTTGATAATGATGTTGATAATGATTACCCGGTTTATTCATAACAACGGAAGAAATGTGATTATCCTCCTCTACAAGAGTATCATTATGTCATCGACAATTCGATTGGCTACTGGGTGTAATTCGCAATCTTACGAATATTCATAGAAACGACGGTTTTGCAATGGAATGTCTCAGGGGTGATGAATGGTAATACTTCACACCTGGGCTAACGAGGGTGGTATGAGCCATGCTCTGTGAAAAGGGGATTTAGTGCATCTGCAAACTGTATCGACAAAGATCAGCCTGCGCTGTTCAAGCAGGCTGACCTGAGCTGAAACTTTTCGCTAAATTGGTAAATTTTCAACATGAAATTCTAGCGGATCTGCTGCTAGCAGGAAATTCAGTTCGATATTCAAATCTAAATTAGATTTCATACAACATCTACATGCCTATATAGAAATCTTTACGATTCTGCTGCTAGCATGATATTCAGTTCGACATTCAAATCGACATTCGATTTCATACATATCTACATACCCATATGGAAATCTTGGCGAATCTGCTGCTAGCCAGAAATTCATTGCGATATTGAAATCTTTATGCGAGATCATACATCATCTGCATGCCCATACAAAACACACACACACACACACACACACGAATTTACTGCTGGCGTGAAATTCATTTCGATATTCAAATCGTTATTCCTTATTGTTCGTAACTGTCTCTTGAGTTTGAAAAAAATACCCAATCTACTGCTGCATGAAATTCACCTTAACAGCATATTCATTTCTGCATTGAATATCGAACTCCGACTGTCGAACTTACTGCCAACGTCACACACCACAAATAATTGCAGTTTCAATGTTGCTTTTGTCTACAATGTCTAAGCAAAGTGGACAGTGTAGCTCAAAGATCAGACTGTATATTTGAGAACAGTCTGATCTTGAACTACACTGAACACAAAAGTAGCTTTTGTCATGAAAGGTGCTTTAAGAGTTAAATTATCACCTCCTGCAGGCAACATTATTTTGTCTTGCAGCCAATATCGGAAGAGAGATTTCTTTTAAGCCTTTACCACACACTCCCGGGTTTTAACGACCCTAAAGAAGTTATAAGCCTTTTGAAAACATCGTGGGAAAAGGAGAAATGCTGGTAACCAGCGTTTTCTCCTTTTCCCTCAATATTTTCTACCCTATGAAAGAGGAATTCCGTCATTTCAGCCACATTCTTTGTAGTGTGGTGAAGAGTTAATATACATTTTTTTTCTTATGACACAATGGCTGTACTTGTACATGTATATCTGTATGGAATTGTTATTCGTTAGATAAAGCCAGATTTCATGGAGGAGTGTGCGACATTTCGTCGAAAACCATCCCTAGCCCTGACCCTTACCCTAACCCAGACGAATTGTGGCTCAAATCTTCCTCCCAGACAGAGCCTTTCATGACATAAATCTAGGAGTTTAGCAATCGATATTTTAAAACATACACAGATTTCGACGAAACACCCTTTCGACGAAATGTCGTGCACCGTTCATGGAGATAGTATGAATTTTTGTGTTTTGTGACAATTCGGTTTTAGAAGCAACAACTTTTGGGAGAAATCTGTATTTGAAATTGCTTCTGACTTTCAACGCCGTTAATATGTTACTGTCAATTTACTGACATGCACCTTACCAATATTTATCTCTGAGATAAATCAGACATTGGTGATAAGAAAGAAACAGAAAACATCGGGAGAAATCGAAATTCACAGCTGCTCTTTTAGGACAGTGTAGCTAATAAAATGGCTTTAGGTCATCACTGAATTCTTAACGCTTTCAGCCCCATCTGCATAAACATGGGCTTTTGTGGACGGCATAGATCAAGATCAGACTGCACACAGGGTGGAGTCTGATCTTGGATCAATCCCATTTGCTTGTTTAGTCATGCCTTTAGAATAAAAAAAATCTGTGGTTAGTGGATTGTTTTTTTCAATCGTCAAAAGAGGTTGAGTCTATACGTGTACATACAAGTCATGCTCTGTGAAAAGGAGGCTTAATGAATCTGTAAAAAGAATCGACCCAAGTCAGCATGCACAGTCCGCGCAGCCTAACCTGAGCCGAAACTTTGCTATTCGTCTATTTTCTGCATGTCCAACAACCAGTTCATCTAATGATTTAGTCAGTTGTTGGACAAATGATGGACTTTAACCTGAATCCATGATCATTGATGACTTGCTTGGTATCATGCATTATAGATATGTATTAAGCCCCCTTTCACCAGAGCATGGCTCATACATATTTGGTGCTGAAAGAGTTTAACTAATTCATGAAGTCCATTTTAGCAATCAATTTCCTTTACAGTCTATTTGATTGCATGTGACTGAATATCCCCACATATGAATTTTGCACTGGCAAAAGGGGGTTTAATGCACATCTTTGTGATGCATTATACCAAACATGACATCACATTATTATTGATCCATACAACCTATGTTGTCGAACAAATGGCATAAACCTGGGGTAGAATAGTTCTTGAACGTGCAGAAAATTGACCAGTACCAAATACTTTTGACTCACTGACCTGGGTCGATACCTTTTGCAATTGCATTAAAGCCCCTTTTCACAGAGCAGGGCTCATATACATGTACATGTATATACTAGACCTGTCAGAGAGAGATCAGTATCTGCAGCTGTGTCAGACTTTCTCCGACTCTCGTCTTGTCACACTCTGCTGACAATTTATTTGGCGATATTTTATTTAAGTTCCCTGGTTACACATTTTAAGCTAAATATAAAAAATGTGTTTAATCAATAGATCAGCAATATCTATGGCCCCAAAGAATGAAAAAACGTTTCAGATGTGCCACTGGAAATGAATCTTAGTCGGGAGAAAATTACGTCCAGCCAAAATTGTCAACAATGGGGTAATCGTGCTTGTTTTTTCGCTAGAGTCATCTGCATACCCCCATCAAAAATAGAAAGCTACTTGTTGTTTCAACACGGGAAATAGTGCACTCGTCTATTTGTAGGATCATATCTTTTCCCCTTCTTTCAGCAATAACACTTTAAATGTTAATTTACACATACGAAATTTACATTTCTACTTTCTTTAATATCATTCTACTGCACTCTCGAAATAGAAATCCGACATCCTCGAATAAACTTGCTATTGAGTTCTTGTGACAGAGGCTGTTGCGACAGTACACCCTTTGTAGAGTACCTTAACTCCACTTTCCAGCCGCATGAATTTGCAAGGTGAAGTTCACGTGACAAGCATCATGCGATATGGATCCCATTATCTTCCGCTAGCATTCGGCACACTTCGGGTGATCCGGTGATCAAATCCCTCGGCTGTATCACGTAGCTAGTCTGGATTACCTGCCCCTACCACTACGTTATCGGGTCAGGCAAAGCGCAATAATGACGGCCTCCATGGCGTCCTCCAGCGTAGCCTTTCATGCTTTCCTGTTTTTCCCAATTTCATGTGATCCAGTTTGATCAGTGAATAAAATGAAATCCATTTTGCACAAAATATACATTACCGAATCTAAAACGTGCTGTTGGGGTATGGCTTAAACATAAATTTGACTATGAATCATTTTAAAAGTAGCCCAGTTTTCGGACTTTACACAGGTCCATTGGCATTTCGGATACTTAAAGCATTTCTGATATGAGGTTTTTCTCGCTAAATAAGAATGACTATTAAAATCAAAGCGTTGAGGGCACTGAAGGCCTGGGCATCAGAACGGGTGAAGAGGTAGGAAAACGAGGCCCAAAAGCTCAAAGTTGCTATCACATTTGTACAGACTTAAAAACTGCTATCACATTTGTACAGACTGATATAAAAATATTTACATGTCTCACACTGTCAGTCTGTGGAGTTGACAACAGAATGGAAAAACATAAATTTGTAAAGGCCAATATAATGAGTATCTTTGTATAGCCTTGGTCTCATGGTCTTTATGGATTGAAAGGAGATAATTTTCAAAGGATTTTCTGCTTTCTATTTTCTTCCTTTACGTTGCTTTGGCAACAAATCATGGTAAAAAAAACAAAATGAGCAGCGTGCAACAGCAGGGAATATTTCTGGAAAGTGCAAAAATCCACAATGGCCAGGCAATGAATCATATTTCTCTTTCATTTTACCACACTCGGTCTATAGGTTGAAATAGTAACCATGTCCTTTGAGCAATGCCAAAGAAAAACACAAAGTCTTAAAAGGCTAATATCACAGAGCACGATTTGGTGTCTGAGAAGACAATCTTTTACGTATTTCTTTTTATTTTTCAGTTTTGGTTTCTATGACAACAAATAAAAAGACGTCCGCATTCGGGCGCCAATGCTTGGTTGATTTTCAGTGAAAACACAAAGTTGAAAAAGGGGCATAACTTGATAGTTATTTACCCTTATTGTTTATGTTTCCCTTTTGATAGTTAACAACTTGTCGAAGTTTTAAGTAAACATTTTCAGTTATAACAAAGATATTGTAAAATGTCAAATATTTTGCATGACGACGACGCAAACGACGAAGATGATGGCACTAGGGCTATGAAAATACTATGTCTCTAAAAACAGCTGAGCTAAAAGTTCTCAGTCGAAAAAGGGGCATAAGTAATTACTTTGCTAAAAATATTTTGGTGCTTACCTACCTCTGTTGTACTGAATAAAATTCCCTTTTAATAGTTACCGAAAAGTTCAAGTTTGAAGTAAGTATCTTCATTAATGACAAATATGATAAAATGTCAAAGGTTCTGAAAATTTAAAGCAATAAAAAAAGGGCACAACTGTGTCAAAACTATTTTGATGGTTACCTGCCCTGTAATATGGGTGCCCCTTTTGACAGTAAATAGCTTGTACAAATTTGAAGTAAATATCTTCAGGAATAACAGAGATATTTAAAAATGACTACCAGTTGAATAAAATCATATGGATGATACAAGACTGCTCAAAGTACATTTCTATAAAAGTTTTGTCAAAATATCTGCTCTAAATGCCACTTTTCAACTTTCGCATTTAAAGTCTATGGACTCTCTAATTGCCATGATCAATCAAGTTGGAAAGCCGATTTTCATAAACAAGAGGGCCGTTGGACCTAAAGCCCTCATCTGAGTAAAGTCATCTAGGATTGATAAATTTGAAGAGCTCCTGGTTGTGATTATGGAAAACACAAATGAGCCATGCTCTGGAAAAAGGGGGTTTAATGCATCTCCGTGATCCATCAATCGAATCGAGCCATCATATATTAATGGATCCATAAAATCCATTTTGTGGAGCAACCGACTGAATCATGAGGCACACTGGTCCTTTGACATGCAGAAAAGTTTCGACCCAGGTCTGCCTAAATACCTATGGAGATCAAGATCTGATTGCACTGAACGTCAAGTCTGATCTTCGATATAAAACGTCCACTAGTTACTTAACTCTTGACCACACATTCTCGAGTTTTAAGGACTCCAAGGATATAGCCTCATGAAAACCTTTTGAAAAAAAAGAAAATGCTCTCTTTTTTCCCACAAGGTTTTCTGCACTTTCAGAGCCAATAACCAACATTTCAGCTAAATCTAACTTGCCGTTCGCAAATGTTTTCAACTTAGACAAGTCTAAAATTTCATCGTTTTTTAAAGATTATTGATTTTCAGTGGCTCATGTTACAAACTTTAATACATATTTGGTATTGTATACTCCGAGTTTGCTATAGGTCGAAATGGTTATGGACCGAGATGTCACATCTGGACAATTCTGACAGGATGAAATAAGGCATATTATACCAATCAAAAATATATTTATAACTTCAGACACGAGTTGCACAGTAATTTAACGAAAATTAAAATCTTGTCGAAGTTTTCAGACACCCAAAGAAAGAGCACATCGTCTGCGTAAAATACGTTATCATTATTTGTCATTCACATGGTGTGTTGAAAAAGGACAAACGAACGATCCCGATTAGTGCTCCGCAACAGCACTCGTCACAACTAGGTCGATTGCCTACCTACATCAAACGTTGTCTGCGCATGTCATATTCTTCGAAGATTAACCTGTCTGCTATGACGTATCACTTGCTGAAAAATGGACATATATCAATACGCTGTGCGTAAATCGCCGCTTAAAAAGTGTAGGCGAAAATGGCAATAAATAATACGTCTGTGGAAAAATCAAGCCAGTCGTTCACTACAAATTTCTTAGAAAACGAAATGATTTCAAACGGGGAACATTTTTTTTTTTTAGAATACCAACTGTTTACTGCAAATCTCTGTCAACAGTTTCTAAATAATGTATAAACATGGGAAAAACCAGGATTTGTGCGATAGTCTGACAACAAAAATAACGTCTCCAGCTTGCTGGGGACAGCGCAAGAGGAACAGTTCTGAAAAATGAATATGAAAACTCTTTATTGTGGCTCAAACTGAAGAAAAACAGGGGGGAAAAAAAAAGACATAACCTCGACAGCAAACGCCTCTTTTTACCCGCTGCTTTTTTCATTTTGTTGAAAAGAGGAATTTTTTATACGATAGCCTATAATAAAATATTACATTTCAAGATTACATTTAATTAATCCAAATTATTGTTGAAAAAGGAAAAAAAAAAAGAAACTAAAAAATTGTTCGCAGTAAGAACATACTTCAATCTCGGAAATCTTATGATTTGGTCACACTAACTTTGGTGCGCGTCGCTTCACCAGAAAGCCTTCATCAGAAAGCCGTGCATCATATCGTACTGCTGTGACAGCTACATGAACAATTTCTGCGGAGGCACCTATAAAATTAGAAACGGTACCGAAACGAAACGCCGTGAAACAAAACGGAATGAACCGGAACCAAACCCAACGAAACAAAATAGAACGAAACGAAATAGAACGAAATCTAGCAATGATTTTTATTAATTTTTTTTCCTCAATATATCATATTTCTTTTGTTTCATTCTTCTTGCATTATCCCATGTTTTATATGGAAGCACACAGAAACAATTGCTGAAATTCCGTGTCATCTCATGCGTGGCTGAAAATCTAGTCAGAAGCAGAATTAGCTGACCTAAAGGACAATCCGTTACCAGGGCCTGTGTTTGGGAAAGTTGCACTAACTTCAACATATTTGATGCAAGATTTTGGATGGAATGGGATTTTGTTTTATTTCTATTCTGTTCTTCTGTCATTTTGGTACCGAGCCCCTATAGCTCAGTTGGTAACGTACAGGATTTGAGAACAGGGGGTCGCTGGTTCGATCCCCGGCTCGGCCAGTTTCTTCCCGAGGATTGGTTATAGTCATTGGATTCATTCCTCTCTCACCGCTGAGCATTGTTTCGACGATGTTTATGTAGGTAACCAGCCAGTGGTTTTGAGAGAATAGTGTGCATATTACTGTCAAAAGAAATTCCAGGGAAGCATGGAAAGGTGCACTGGCCGCCGAGATATATCTGAAATAATGTTGAAAATGGCCTTAAACACCATCAAATTGATCAGTTTCATTTTGCATATATAAATTATTAGTCTCGCAGGGTGCCGGCATATTTCGCAAGAACACCATATTATGCCGTCAATCAATACCTTTGAGGTGTTGAGTCGATGCCCTTCAAGGTGCTTTTAGTGGACCCTTGCGAGTATATAGAATCCCAACAGATGTTTGTTTTTTATTTGTACATTTTTTCCAATATTAATAAGTCAATGTAATTAACATCTGGGCAGAATCTGTAAGATATAGCTGGATGTTATCAGGTCTGAAAACAGAAAATTGGTACGGCTGTTCGTTAGAACCGCTTTAAGGTGAATGGCTACATCGGCAGAAGGAGATAAATTCAGTCTAGAAGAAATCATCTTCAGTTTCAAAGGCATTACTTTGTTACAAATAAATGTACAGCATGAATCGGAACATTCCCACAGGATCTGACGGTAAGCAGTAGCTTATTTTGAATTCATCTGAAAATGTTAGCGGGTTGCAAACCACTGTCTGGCAAAAAAAGAATCCTTACTCGCACGACATACAGCGGATAAGGGATCACACGACAGCAGTAAGGTTATTTTCTATGAAAGAAAAATATGACACTGTATTGATTATTTTAAAATTATCGAGGAAACGATCCGCTCTTCCTACGCTAAATTGCTGTCCATGTGAAAATCATATTAAAGGCTCAATAGCGGCCAAAAACACAATGCTGGTGTTAAAATACATTTGAACCATGCTCTGTGAAAAGGGAGCTTAATGCATCTGCGAAAAGTAACGATTCAGGTCAGCCTGCGCAGTCCGTGCAGGCTGACCTGGGCTGAAACTTTTTGCTATTGATCAATTTTCTGTTTGTCCAGAAACAAGTCTACCTCATTATTCAACAGGTTGTTATACAAAATGGATTTTAGGAATGTACATGTATGATTCTGTGATGATTTGCGTGATATCACATATCACGGAGATGCATTAAGCCTCCCTTTTCACAGAGCATGACTCATTGAAATTTAAATCATACCAAATCAAAAGTCTGGAAAATATTGTGAGGATAACAATCTGGTAAGTCCAAATGTTAGTCACTGGCAGAAAAATGAATTTTAAAATCCAGCAAAAAGTAAACAAAAGATGGAGTGACCTGGCAACTTTTAACCTGGTTTTGAAATCAATTTCTCAGCCAGCGACTAACACTTGGACAGACTGTAAATATCAGATTGTCTTTTTCACAATAATTACCATACTTTTAAATGATATGATTGAAATTTAAATGTCTTTCAAAACCTGCTTTGTTTACTTTTGGCAGAAATTGTTACTTTAAGAAACTACAGGAACTGACTGAACTAGAACTCAAATCTTTTCCCCTAACAATAAGGACCTTACAATGATCACGTTTAAAAAATGATAATACATGATACAGTTAAACACCCTTATCAAATGATGGTTGCGAATGTGCCAGTTGCCCCGGGTCCAAAGATTTATGTATGTACTGAACCAAAAAAAAGAAAAACTTTCGTAAAGTATGTGCAGAATTTTCAAGGTTGAAGTGTACATAAATACGTCATGTATATATGTGTGGTAATTTTTAAAATTGTAATAGTTTGCAAAATTGGTCAGATGATCCCTAGCTTAAAGACCTGGTGGGTATTTAAGGCAAAGTTCGAGTTTTGGTGCATGTAAGGGATGGACATTTCCAGTCCACGTATTGATCAGAAATATGAATGCCAAGACTTAAAGAAAATTTAGGTATGCTGGACGCTGGGCTTCCTGCTAGAGAGGTTGCAGTTCATGTTGATGGAAGAAGTCAGCAGCCTTCTGTGGTGATTTGCACAAACCTGGAGTCCAAAGACTTACACGTTGCAGCAGACTGCGCTTCAGACCAATATATTGTGAATAAGTACCTACGAGACCTAAGAGCAACAGTTACAGCTGCTGTTATTCCTGGAATTGTTTAGCTGATAACAGTTTGCTCAGACGTGGCCTGTACGTTCGCTCAGTTCTGACATGCCACCATCGCAGTTATAGAGAGTAATTGGCCCTAGGACACATAAAGAGGACAAGACAGCTTTTGTGGACAATAATTTATTTTTTCTGATGAGTCGAGGATGGTATAGTCTCAAGCTAATGGCCATGTATAATTATTCCGACGCAGGAATGAACGTTATGCTCATTGTTGCGTACTGCAACAGGATAGTTTTGGGCGCTGGGATCAGTTATGGTGCAGGGCAGTATTGCGTATGGGTATTGTAGCCCACTCTTCGTTATTGGGGAAAATTTAAACGCCTTCTACAAATAAGGAGAATAATCTAGGCCCTCATGTTGTCCCTCTGCTTCGACTGAGCACCGACGTTATTGTGTAACTGACAGTTGCCCTATGATTGAAGAACACTTTAATGATGATTTATTTCAATAACAAAGTAAACAGATTCACAGTAATAGCCCCATCTTCGAGCATACTGCACAGGGTCCCAACAAATAAACATATGCACATTTTTTACCGATCGCAAGTTACCGTCTATTTATTCGATTTCATTTTACCAAGAAGCAGGTCAAAAGCTAGCACATTATCCAGACAGCGATGCCAAAGAAAAGAATTTATCACTTAATTTAGCAAGGCTGACAACCATCAATAAAGCAGAAAGTCAATGTGAGGAAAAAATATTTTTCAGTGGTATGTCCTAACTGTGCTAGGATACAAATTCATTTTGAGGCTTGATGATAGCCATAGCGACATGGTTCACTCAGATCGGCAAAAGTTAGTCGAAAACAACAGTTGTTGGATAGGCATGGATAGGTAGAGCAATGTTATAATTTAATATTAAAATATAGCAGCAAACACCAAACATGTATAATTATTAACAAACAAAAAGTTATTATTAACCATTTGCCACACAATCCTGCGTTTTATTGACCATGGGGGAAAAGCCTTTTGAAAACATTGTGGGAAAAGAAGAAAATGCTGGTTATCAGAATTTTCTTCTTTTCCCACAAAGCTTTCTAACCTTTCATATGAAAAATTCAGTCATTTGAGCAACAATGTATTTGTTGAAGCAAAATTTTCTTCTTTTCCCACAATGTTTTCTAACCTTTCATATGAAAATTCAGTCATTTGAGCAACAATGTATTTGTTGTCTGCAAATGCTTTCAATTTTGATGAGTCTTAAATTTTATCATTTGGTAAAGAGTTAAGCAATAATAATACTCTTGGAAACTACATGTAATAACATTTCAATATTATGTTCATATTATATATCTCACAAAAAAAATATGTTGACTGATGACTATAATACATTGTTACAGTATTTAAATACAGGATATAACATCATAGAAATTTTTTCCAGGCCTCTGGGAGAAGTCTGTTCACAATTTTTGAAGAATCAATATTCTTTTGTCCAAATTGCTCCATCTAACCATATATGGAAATTATGATTAAACTCCTATTTCCCCTGTGGGGTGCGAGTTTCACTTTACAATAACATGCTGAAAACAAATGGATTTTCTATGGAATAAAGGCAGTGTAGAGTAAACTTGATCGTTCAAACATGCAATAATTCTAGCAATCATTATCCACAGGTCAACCCTAACCCTTCCCACAATCCAAGTCCTAACGACACCTGAGAAAGAAAGCTGGTGGTGGGAAAAGGAGAAAATGCTGTTAACCTGCATTTTCTCCTTTTCCCGCAATGTTTTCTACACAATCAAAACTTCGAGCCATCTTTAGTTTGTCATCTGCAAATGATTAAATTGAATTTTTGACAATTATAAAACTTTGTTGTGTGGTACAGAGTTAACCAGAATGGCAAAATGCAGGGCTCATCAATATTGAGGGCATTTCCAGAGAAATTTAACCTGGCATGAATGAAGGAATTTGTCTTTGAGAGTGGTATAATCACTTCTGGTTATGGGGATTTTCCCATTTTACCACAATGTCTCAAAAAAACTTGTAACTCTGGGTAGTTAACACTCCGGATATGAAAAATATCGGTGCCAGTCATTTTCTCTATTTGGCGTTTTCTTGTGCCACATTACAAAATCTATAGCAAATGGCCCCAAATGCGAGGTCCAGTGGGAACCCTGCAAATGTTAACCACATTGATACGATGCGTCATGCGCAAGATCATGTCTGTACGGTAGAGGTCAAGGTCACAGTAAGGTCATGTGTGTTTTCGGGGGCATCAGTCACTTCTCAGTGACAGGTCCTGTTTCCACTATGTTTTTAAAAGTCCTATATCCCAGGGTCTTCAAAATTCAGGATTCGCTGTGTACTGAAGGTTTTCTGCCAAGCCAATGATTTCAACAATTTCAAGGGCTAAAAATATTCCAAACTGACATTAGGCATTCTGATCATTTATTAACATGAAGTAGCAGAATGCTTAGATCAAAGATTAAATTGCAGTTTCTGTGCAGTCTGATTTTGATCTACCATGTCGATGATACCATGTTGATAATACCAATCAATGCAAGAGTTAAATTGGTTTTTTAACATTTAATAATTTCTCAGAACAATTTTCACTAACAGGGCCTATTTGATTCAGTTCGTTAACATTAGGCTAGAATAATCCTCCAAAATTGCATGTATTCATGAGGGGATAAACACGAATGTATAATGATGACCTTTATGTTTGCCACTGTTTCCTTTAAACATGAGTTCTGTGCCTGCAAATTATTAACCACTCCAATCAGTATTTTTATCTAATTCTGGGTTTAGAATGTAACACAATAATTATGTCTTAAACTCAGTTTATTTACCAATTTACTGAATAGTTTAGCAAGTCAGAAATTTATATGACCCATGCTAAGTGAAAAGGGGGTTTCAAGCATCTGCAAAAAGTATCAACCCATGTCAGCCCATGCAGGCTGACCCGAGTCAATACTTTTTGCTATTTGTTGATTTTCTGCATGTCCAAGGACCATCCTACTTCAGGATAAGCCTGTTGTTAGACAGAAATTGATTTTATGGATCAATAAAATGTGATGACTTGCTTTGTATCATGCATCACAAGATGCATTAAACCCCCTTTTGCAAGAGCATGTCCCATATATTATGTTCCTTTAACCCTTTCCCAAACGACAAATTTTGGACTGGTCCAAATTGAAAGAGCTTGCAGACGACAATTTTAAATTTGATGAAAATGGCAGAAAGGTCTCAAAAAGGGTAGAAAACACTGTGGTAAAAGGAGAAATTGCTCTTTATGAGCAATTTCTCTTTTTCCCACAGTGTTTTCAAAAGACTTGTACTGCAGACACCTGAAAACAAGGGTCCGTATTCACCAACCATTCTTAAGAATATTCTTTGTCTTGTTCTCCAGAATTTTCTACATTTGAAAATAACACAACTCCTGATTGGCTGAACCAAATGGTTTAGCCAATCAGGAGTTGTGTTACTTTCAAATGTAGAAAATCTTGGAGAACAAGACTAAGAATATTCTTAAGAATGGTTGGTGAATATGGACCCAGGGCTTGTTTGGGAAAGGGTTAAAATTCAACAAATTCATGAATTCATGAAGACTGAATGCAATTTAGAATGGCTCATGAATACAGCCCCCATCATGTTGCTAATCTATGAGGCACAAACTACAACTACCACCTGGTCCTGAAGATCGGTGTTAAAGCTTTCAGCTTCGCCAGGTATTTGACCCCTTTTGCCGGCTTAAATACAATCTTATAATGCCTATCCCACACAATCCCTTGCTTTAACCTGGAAAAATGGGCCTTCATACACATTGTGAGCTCAGCCATTTTTGAAGGAAATGTCAGGGTATTGTCAAAGCCTGTCACTGTCTGCATCGTCGTTCAAAAACTTTGACATTTTACAATACCTCTGTTGTTACTGAAGATACTCACTTAAAACTTTGACAAGTTGCTAACTATCAAAAGGGGAACCCATACAACAAGGTTAGATAACCATCAAATATTGTAGACACAGTTATGTGGCAACTTATGCCCCTTTTTTAACTTATAATTGTCACTGTGATCAAGCAACTGCAACTGAGTGTTGGCAACCGCATGTGGTGGTCGAATCTTTCCTGTCTCAATTGTGTTTTTCACCCTTCTAGAGACAAATCCAATAATTTGAGCCACATTTAATTTGTCGTCAGCAAATGCTTTGGATTTGGATGAAATAAGAATTTTGTTATTTGGAAAAGAGTTATACTGAAGAGTGAGCAATATTATAGGCTTGACTTAAACAAGCCAATGGCAAAGAACTAGGAGCATGTTCTGTGCAGTCTGCATGATCTCAAACTATGTCGTTAGCAAAAGCTCAAGGACGGACAGTGTTCTTGCCTATGGTACTGAACAGGTTTATTTGTTTTAAGAGATAGTCTGTAAGAATTAACCTGGCAGGGCATGGCTAACCATTGACGGAAGTCAATCAATTTATTTTTCATTTTAGTGGCCTCGAGCTAGTTCGGAATTATTTGTCATAAATCTATGTTACAAACATGTGCATCATAACAGTTCTTTACCGATCCATGACGGCTACCCAGGATGATTTCTGAATAACCTGTCCGACCTCAATCTAAAATGCAGTGAACTGTAACATAGCTCTGCCCTGCCAGCTCATTTCTCACAGCCTATAGTTATGAGCAAAATTTTCTCTTGCCACAATGTTTACAATAGGCCTAGTATTAATGCATGAAACAGTTCATGGGGATTATTTATATTTAACAAACATGTTTACAAAGCCACATGCTGCATATTTGTTTTGAGAGATAGTGGCTCGAAATAACTATCTTGCCTTGAATTTGCCCTTGTGATTTTTTTTTAATGTTTCAAGGCCATATTTGAAATAAAGAGCTTTTGTAGGTGGCATAGATCAAGATCAGATGGCACAGACCATGTAGTCTGATCTAGGATCTCTTCCATCTGCTTGTTTAGTCAAGCCTATAAGACAGAGGATTGTCTTTACAGCTATTTCAAACATGGTTAAGTGTATACATATATGTTAAACTGAGACTGTATTAACCAACTGAGTTTTAGCCAAATTTTAAATTCATAAATAAATGACTTTTTTTTTCATTCAATAAGTGAAATAATTGTGAGAAAAGGCTGTTAAACAGAATTTTCTTCTTTTCCGACAATGTTTTAAATGCCCGTTTTTCTTATGGTTGTTTTAATTTGGGAATGTTTTGTAAAGAGTAAATGAAAATGTAACCTGTTGAATATCAATGACAGAATAAAGAATGCTGACACTGATGTGGAATTCATATGAGCCATGCTTTGTGAAAAGCAGGTATAATGCATCTGCAAAAAGTATCAACCTGGATCGAAACTTTTTGCTATTGTAAAATTTTCTGCATGTGTAAGGACCATTAACCCTTTCCCAAATGATAAATTTTAGACTGGTCCAATTTGAAAGAGTTTGCAGACGACAATTTTAAATTCGATGAAAATGACAGAAAGTTCTCCAAAAGGGTAGAAAACACTGTGGGAATAGGAGAAATTGCTCGTAATGAGCAATTTCTCCTTTTCCCACAGTGTTTTCAAAAGACTTGTACTGCAGACATGTGAAAACCAGGGCTTGTTTGGGAAAGGGTTAATATCTAAATGATTTGGTTGGCTGTTTGACAAAATGGATTTTATGGATCCATAATCACATGATCACTTGCTTGGTTATAGCACACCACAGAGATTCTCGGAGATGCACTAAAGCCCCTTTTGCCAGAGTCAGCTCATATAGAAGAGTTTGGTTGTTGCATCCGTGTCAGAGTTGTCATTCTGAAATTGCTACCTGCACCTTGACAAGTCAGATCCCACAATCTACTTGCTGGCGGACTGTTTTGGACTACTATATGTACAAGCTGGGCATCTAAGGCTGAATGATTTATATAGGCAAATGAGGGAAGTAAAGAATGCTGAATTATTCATAAATAGGCCAATTACCACATTTTCTGTAAATGGGAAATTGATAAACCCTTTTCACAGAGTCTTTATCCATAATTTTTAGCTCCACTGGCCCAAGGCCAATGAGCTTATGTGATGGCCTGGTGTCTGTGTGTGTGCGTGCATCAGCGCGGCATCAACATTTATTTCCAACATCTTCTTCTCAGAAACTACCCATTCAATTTTGATGAAACTTCACAGAAATGATCCTGCCATAATCCCCTTCAGAATTTCTTCATAGAATTTAATTCCAATCAAAACTCTGGTTGCCATGGCAACAAAACTAAAAAATATTGAATTTTTTTTTAAAAACCTTCTTGTCTGAAACCATAAAGTCTAGGGCTACCAAATTTGACATGTAGCTTCATCTAGTAAACCTCTACCAATTTTTTCAAAAAATGGCACTGGGATCAAAATTGGTCCTGTCCCAGGGGTCACAAGTTTTACATGGGCTTTTATAGTGAAGAAGTTTAAAAATGTTTTGTCCCTAAACCATAAAGCTTGGGGCTACCAAATTTTGCATGTAGCTTTATCTAGTTGACCCCTACTAATGTTATTCAATTTATAGCCATAGGGTCAAAATTGGTCCCACCCCAAGGGTCACAAGTTTTACATGGGCTAATGTAATGAAAACTTCAAGAATCTTTTTTATCTCAACTGGAAGGCCTTATGGACTACCAAATTTTGCATGTAGCTTCATCTTGTTGACCTGTTGCTGGATTGTTTAAAGTATATCTGTCGGGGGTAAAACATTTTACAAAGACTTAAATGGTGAAAATAGTGAAAAATCTTCTTGTGGTAAGTACTATGATTTAAGCTTTCTGTACTGATCAAGAGAAATAAGCCAATTAACAGATATATTGTTTGTGACTATTTACCTCCCTTGATTATCAAACTGCAAGTTAAATTTACATGATTGGTATTCGGTTACTTGGGTATTCAAGTTTTTTGGAAAGAAAATGTTCAGTTTTCAGTGAGATAGATTTATTCTGACATTAATAGTTATCCTCAGATGAGTTGAATATATTGTATAAAGTAAGGTTTCTATCATTGTTTTTGTTTGAGATCATTACCACTCATGCTATTGAAAAATGTTTTCTGCTTCTAAGATTTTGAAATTGTCAAAGTATACTCTATGATAGAGTTAGATGATACTTGGTTGGAATGATACTTGATTAAACCTGCTTGTATTCACTGACATAATCTTTGCATTTGAAAAAAAAAAAACGTGACCTTTTTTTGGAGGGGGGGGGGGCTAGGGAAAAAGTCTTTGCAGATAGTGCAGATTCAGACCAGACTGCTCAGAACATGCAGTCAGATCTTGGATCTGTCATGCCAGTTTTCTGAGTTTTTCTACTCAAGACAGCAATGGTCCTGCAAGATTTAGGCTGCTTTTCCAAGCTTAACATGTCTATTTTAACAATTTAGCACTCTAAGTGCAAATGTCAGCAACATGGTTGTCTCATCAGCTATTCAATATTGGTCAATTCTCACCCTTTCCACATTTCAGATAAAGAGATCAAGGCTACCGCAGTTATGCTCTTGCTGATTAGAATGACTCAAATACAATTACCAGTTTTGGCTATGGACAAGTAAAGTCGCTTTTGAAGACAATAAAAGATAAAGATAAGACTGTCCTTTGAACGCAATATCACAGACGTTCATATCTTAGATCTAATTGTCTGTTTATTTGGGATGTATATGGGGGAAAAAAACGACCATGAAATTGTAGCCTAATGTTGTTTTCCTGACTGTAAAAGGCTAGTCGATCAACTGAGTGTTTTAACTCTTAACCAAACTATCCTTTGTTAATGGCCATGAGAAAGAAGTTGAAAACATTGTGAGAAAAGGGGAAAATGCAGGTTACCATTTTCTCCTTTTCCCATGTTTTTTTACCCTTTCAACGATTCACATCATCATTTGGTCTATGTTTAATTCGTCATGTGCAGAGGCTTTTGATTTGGACAAGTCTAAAATTTTATCATTTGGTAATAAGTTGACGGTTAGGGAGCTATTGGGTATCTAAATTCTTTGAAAGTATAATGTAGGAGAAATTTGCCAGCAGATGTTTGGACTGGACGATTTGGCCTGCTAAAAAATAGGTAGGAAAGTTTGTCAAGATGAATACGATGTCTTGTTAAAAATGGAAAAATGAAAGGCCCACAAGCAGCCAAAAGTAAACCATTCCAAAGTTATAATGCAGGCATATTTTATACGGCTTTTATATGTTACAATACAGTTACCAAAGTTGCCAAAGTTGCAGAAAAGAATATATGTATTTTTTCACTCTTTTAAAGGGTTGGTAGGTACTGCTGTTCATGATGAGTGATAACTAAAACTTGATAATGGGTATTGCTGATCAGAATTTTCACATATCTTTTATGTTCTATTACTGTCGGCTGGCAAACATAGCCTATATTTTAACCAATCGTTAAACTACTAATTTGTAAAAGACAGTTTAAAAAAAGTGGGATCCTACGTGGCTCATTTGTAATGGTGTAGGATTTTTTGTCCCATACATAGTTCAAACATCTACCATTTGATTTGTGATTTCAAACCACTGTAATTACTCAGTGTAGACCGATTACAGTGCTTACAGCACTTTGATATCTATCTGTGGGATAGACCAGTGCATATTATTATACTCTCCCAACATTATGGAGATTTGTCCACAAATCCTTGGAGTACTGTTACTCTATTTATCAACTTACTTGGTTTTTATATGGTGGGCATGATTTCACAGTTCTAGTAAATATTGCTAAGGTGGGAACTGAACTCAGGACCTCTTGATCCCAAGGTGAATGCTCTACCATGTCTCTACAAAGCTAGCTCTATAGCAAGGCAGTATAAGTGTACCCTGTTACAAACACAAGCTTCATTTAGGTCTATCTGTGGGATAGACCAGTTTATTACACTATGTTCAGAATATTGAAGACAATTGAAAATGGGGTGAAGAATACCTATTGGTAGTCATGATTTCTATTTACATTGTCATGTACATAGAGAAAAAGGAAACAGTGTTGCAAATGAAGAAATGGTTAACCCTTACCTTGCTAAAAAATTCAAATAAATCTGTAAGCCGATGGTGAAAACCAGAATGTTATTTCAAACTTATCCATTTGGAGAAAAAAATCTCCTTATCAGAGAGTGTAGATCCAAGATCAGACTGCATGTTCTGTGCAGTCTGATATTAATCTACACTGTCTGCTAAAAGTCAGTGATTTGCACTCAGCAGCTTAAGAGTTAATAGAGGGCAAGTTATTACGTCAGTATTTTAACTCTTTACTACACAATCCTGAGTTTATATGCTCTTGAAAAGGAGAAAGTGCTGGTAACCAACATTTTCTCCTATCCCCACAATATTTTGTACCCTTTCAACTGAAAAAAAATCCATTACTTGAGCCACCCTGAATTTTTTGTTTGTAAATGCTTTCATTTTGGACCTGGCTAAATTTTTGCCATTGGGTAAATTTTGAAAATCAATAATAGTTCTAACCATGATGATTTATCAGAAGAAACATCAAATTTTGTGACATTTCTTGTTAAACTGTTAATTTCTTGCTATTTAAGCAGTAAATACTTCTATGGATAATAAATTTAAAGATATACTTACTTCCTTAAAGTGATTAGACAAAAACAGTAGATTTTGAATTTCGAAAATTTTTAACATTTTGAAAATTTTACTACTGAATAGTAATCAATTTAAATCTCAATGCTAGATGTACAAAAACACTCATGGCCATCACATTAATTCTTTACCAGCTGAGAGTACAAATATGCCAGAAATTCATAGAGACAGATTTTATATCTGTGCAATAGCCATGTACTTGGAAACATGCTTGAAATGGGAGCAATTACTTTAAAAGCAATTTCTCTTATTCCGATATTTTATATGTATCATTTGAAAACCATAAACTGTTTCTAAATACTTTATGACGGTAAACCCTTGATTACCCCCTACGCTTTACGACAAAATTTGAGCTTTGCCCAGAAATTGAGATTATTTGCCCACAACAAATTAAGTGTTACTCAAATCATGAAATTTCTCTTTCATAGGGTGGAAAACATAATGGGAAAAGGACAAATTTAATGCTGTTTATCAGCATTTTCCTCTTTTCCCACAATGTTTTTTTTTCTCAGGGTCATTAAAAGTAAGGATTGTGTGGTAAAGGGTTAAATGATTCTGTGTTCAACAACCTTGATGAAAAGGGCTTGTAGAAACATTGTGGGAAAGGGAGAAAGTCTGTTTTCCTTTTTCCACAATTTTTTCAACCATTTCAAAATCAATCCCATCAATTAACCACATACCTGCTACATTTTATGCTCTGCAAATGCTTTCAATTTGGACAAGTCTAAAATATTTTTATTTGGTGAAAGGTTACTGGTAACTCTCTACCACACAGTCTCATGTTCTAACAACCCTGAAAAAGAAAGCTTTTGAAAACAGTGTAGAAAAATTAGAAAATTCTGGTAGCCAGCATTTTCTCTTTTTCCCACAATGTTTTCTACCCTTCAAAGAAGAAATTTCAAATTTTGAGTCAGATTTATTTTGTCATCTGCAAAGGCTTTCAATTTGGACAAGCCTCAAATTTTGTTGTTTGGTGAAGAGTTAAGAATAGTAATTATACACTTATATTAACTATAGAATTATGATAAAAAGATGGATAGTGAGGGGGAAAAAAAGTGACTTGTGTTGAAAAGAAACTCATGAACATCATTAGACATTAGGAAATTAGACATCTGTCAGATGAGATTAACTTAGTTCAGTGACAAGATTGATTTACAAAATGGCTGCAGCCAACATTGAAGCACAAACAGAAGAACAGACAGTGAAGGAATCAGTCAATTCTACTAATAAGGTAAAAGAGCCATTAAAGAAATTATTCTATAATTTCTGTCTGTCTTTGTCGTTGCCATAAATTTTTCACTTTTTAAATATGTGCCAGAAAAGAGTATTTAGACTTGCCTAAATTGAGAGCTCGTTTGTAGATGAAAAGGGTTGCTCAAAAGATGTTTTTTTCTTTATGAAGGGTAGAAAATGTTGTGGGAAAGGAGACAATGTTGGTAACCTTGACTTCTCTTTTTCCTACAATGTTTCCAAAAGGTTTCTTCCTCAGTATCAATCTATTGTTTGGTAAGTGGTTAATTAATATGGTTTACACCAAACTTTTAGTTTTGATAATGCACATAATACAATGTTAACCTTTTACTAACAATCTTGTGTTTTAACGTGCCTGTTGGAGAAAGCTTTTGAAAACAATGTCAAAAAAAGGACAAAATACTGGTTACCACAATGTTTTCTACCCTATCAGAGAAGTTAAAGCCATTTGTACTAATTTCAAATTTGTTGTTTGCAGATGTTTTGAGTCTCAAGAGTCTGAAACTTGTCGCTTTGTAAAGATTACACCAGGACCTTGAATTTACAGTAACTGTTGCTGGTTTAAGAAAACAAGATATAGAGGATAAAAAAAAATGTGGACTATTAGCAGATGTTGAGGTTAAGATATGAATGAATACACAATATTCTTGATCTATGTGGTAATTCTGCATTATAGAGTTTTTGCTTTTTTGTTTTCTTTACAGACCCAGTCTGATTTCTCTGACACATCAAGCGTGAGTGAATCCAAACATCTGTTTGAAGATGAGAGACGAACAGACAAAGAACAGAGCAATATTCCGATGACTAGCTTTAATTTTATCAACTCTATAATAGGGTCTGGAATTATAGGTAACTTTGTGTTCAATGCTTTGTCAAATAATCCCAAGTTTTTATAATTCCAAGTTTTAACAACCCTGAGCAAGATGCCTTTTGAAAACATTGCGGGAAAAGCAGAAAATGCTGGTAACCAGCATTTCCTTCTGCTCCTATGATGTTTTTTTTTTTATCTTTTCATAGCCTGCAAATCCCTTCAATTTGCACAAGCCTCAAGTTTTGTCATTTGGTAAGTAGTTAAGCAAACATTATGTTACTGTTAGTTTTTTTATCATCTGCATCTGCATAGTCATCATTGTTTGAAAACTTTGACAATATCTGATATCTCTGTCATTACTGAAGCAATTTACTGCTTCTTGTTGTTAACTATTAAAAGGGGAGCATCTTCCAGAAGGACAGATTACCCTCAATATATTTTGACAAAGTTATGCCCCTTTTTACCAACAATTTTCAATCAAAATGCAACTGTAGCCAAGCAATGGCAGCCACATGTGGTGCTCTTGTTTGTCTTTTGTCCCTGTGTTTGATGTTTCTCTAACCATGTCAATCTGTATCAGAGCCAAACATAAACTTGACCTGTTTTGATGGCTAGAAATACAATCCACTGAAACTTCGACTGATTCTTTAGGCTAAAGGCATATCTGAAGTGGATGGTATAGATCAAACATCAGACTTCTCATTTTGTGCTGTCTGATCTAAATCTTTGCCCTCTGCATAAGACCTAGTTTATACCTATGGGGCTGACTGTGGGTTAACCCTTTCAGCGCCATAGGCAAAAACAGGGGCTTTTGCCGACAGTATAGATCCAGATCAGAATGCAAAGAATGTGCAGTCTGATCTTGGATCTATGCTGTCCGCTTGTTCAGCCAAGCCTATGCCATGAAAATCTGTCTGACTCTCATGAAAGTTTGCAACAAATGCATAGCTCAACTACAAACTTCCCCAGCTGGGATTCAAACCCATGCAGCAAATATCCTTGTTTATTGAGGTTTAAAAGACCAATACACTAACCACTGAGCTAAAGAGAATTCTCCCTAACACATTAATATCAGGTATTGATTTTATATGGGAAGAAGCTATGCTGTAAGGAAGGACTGATCTCCCGTAACACACCCCCTCTTAAAGAGAAATCATCATTTTGATGACAGAAAGCCTTTTTAGACAGTAAATCTATTATTATGACAACAAATGGCTCAGTGGCTACCTACAAGCAATTCTATAGACAAGAAATGGCTCAAAGGCCAATCCCGGACGAGACCTCATGAAAGTTCGCAACAAATGCATAGCTCAAATATAAACTCCAGGTGGGATTCAAAACCTGTGCGCAAAAGTTCCTCATTTATTGAGGTTTAAAAGACCGATACACTAACCACTGAACTAAAGAGATCGAATTCTCCCTAACACAGTTGTCAGGTATTGATTTTATATGGGAAGAAGCTATGCTGTAAGGAAGGACTGATCTCATTACACAGTCCCAAGTTTTAATAACCCTGATAAAGAATGCTATTGAAAACATTGTGGGAAAAGAAGAAAATGCTGGTAACCATGCTTACAATTATCCTCTATATATCTTATTACTTTGAAGATTTAGAACTTTGAACACAGGCTATATTCTCCAACCATTCTTTATTCAGTTCTAATTCTGAATTTCTAATCATCTGATTGGATGAGACAGAATGTCAAAGCCAACCAGAATGATTGTTTTTGAATTGAGAATCATAAAAGATTTTAGCACTGTTTGTAAACAAAAACTTTGTTCTCAATTCATTTTCAGGTGACAAATTTTGACCTTGTGGGGTCCTCTTGATTTATCGAAATCTTGAAACAAAATGAATCACAGAAATTTAACGAAAATCTACTTCCATGAACATAGAGAATAACATTAAATACCATAAAAGTTCCACTTGTTTTCTGTCTCTCTATCCAGTCGGAGTAACCATGGCAACGCTTCAGTTTTTATTTCCCCTATATTTTGACATGAGGATGGGCTTTGTCAGAGAAATAAAACACTCTGTGTAAACAGAAGATAATTTTCCAATGGTCTAAAAGATGGATTAAAAAGTTTTTTTTTTCCCTTTCCTGAACTTATTGTGTCTTAAGACAAATTCGAAAACAATGTTATAAAATATGAATGTTCAGTACAAATTTGTTTTTTTTTTAAGGAATACATGGAAAATTTTGTGGCAAAGGGAGCCAATGCTTGCTACCTGCAAATGCTTCATTTTGTATTGGAAAAAGAAAAGTCACCATTTCTAAGAACATTCTTAAGTCTTATTCTCAGGGACTTTCCAAATTTGAAAGTAACACAATTTCTGATAGGCTAAACTAATCAGAATATGTGTTCTGTTCAAATTTAAATAAAATTGGAGAATGAGACAAAGAATGATGTTAAGAATGGTTGGTGTATACAGAACCCTGGTCTTTCAAACATCTCTGCCATGTTGCAAATTTTGGTTTAAATATATTGGTATGCGGGTATCTCTTAGCCATTAGGACTCTGAATAAAGTCATTTATAGACACTATACAAGTAGTTTCTAGTCTATTATCATTTATTATCCGCCGAAGGCAAGGGGATATAGTTGTTCGTCTGTTCGTCTAGCTGTCTGTCAGGACAGAATCTGAGGTCTTCTAAAATCCATGACGAAATTTTATGAAACTTCATATGTGTGTTCCTTATGATAGTCTGCCAATATATATATATAACATATATATAAATATTTTAATTTAATGCCATGTCATGGAAAAAGAGGGCTTTTTTTGGCAGAGTAATATCATTTCAACGAAATAGCTTGTTTATTTAAATTTTGCTTGTATGTGATGGGAACTTTCTAACACAATATTTTCTGAAGAATATTCTAAACTAGCAGAAACAAAGTGCTTTCCAGAGATAATAATTGATATACTAACCCTTTCCCAAACATATAATTTTAGACTCTTCCAAATTCAAAACATCATTCACCATAAATTCAAGATTGGTACAAAAGAGTTTAAGTTCTATGATAGGGTAAAACACATTGTGGAAAAAGGGAAAAAATGCTTCTTCCGAGAAGTCGTTAAAACTTGGAATTATGTGGTTAATGGTAAACACTTTACCAAACTACAAAAGTTTTGACTTGTCTGTTGTTAAAACTCTTGTAGACAAAAAATTGAACCTAGCAAAGCTGATGGAGTTTGCCTTTGAAATGGCAGAAAACATTGTGGAAAAAGGAGAAATGCTGGTCAGAGGGTCAAATGAACCAAACAGATATTTTCAGGCAAGAAATAAAACCCAAATAAATGTGACGCCATGGTTGCCATATATAGTGTTTCAGTGTTCAAATGAACATGGTAGATCAAAAATTAGATAGCATGTTCTGTGCAGTCTGATATTCATCTACAGTGGTCACTAAGGCAAGTACAGTTGTGCAAAGTGCTTTAAGGGTTAATCTTTTCATCAATCCATCTTCCTGTCTGTGACCTTCCATCAATCTGTCCTACAATTAGTCTACAAATCCATATTAAAATATCTTCAGGATTGAAATTGAAAACGTTAGCAACTGCAAAAACTTTAGAAATATCTATAGACTGTTGATGAAGGTTCATGGACTATTCTAGGGATATATGAAATATGTGGGTTTTGTCATATACATTGTATGTATTCATTTCAACACTATGGTCAAGGTCAAGTATGACTTAATGGTATTTAAAATGCAATTTGTTACAGACCATATAAATTTTCTAGAAAAACTAACAACGTTTTTTGCTTTGATTCTTGAAATATGTAGCCATTACTTATTTGTTCTGTATATTCCTTTTATAAAACCCATTTCGACTGTTTAACTTTTTACCAAAATTTAATGACAAAATTTAGGACTGGTTCCAGTTGAAGGCAATTGCAGTTGACAATTGGAACATGGCTCATTGCAAACTATGAAAATTAGTCTCTCAAATGGTAGAAAATATTTTGGGAAAAGGAGAAAATGGTTGTCGCCAGCATTTTCTCCTTTTCCCACAATGTTTTTAAAAGCCTCCTTCCTCGGGGTCGTTAAAACATAGCACTGTTTGGTAAAGGGCTATTTTTACTGTTATGGATATTTTTTTCAGTCAGTTGAATGGACTAAGAAACTGTTATTGCAATGCCTTTTTCCCCTAAATGTTGTATAATAAAAGCATTGAAAGCACTGGTGTGGCATTTGTCAAGGGGCCATTGTGTGGAATTAGTAATTTGAAAACTAAACAATAGAAATAGTTTTGAAATATTCACTCGAAAGTCAACTACTAGATATAGTCAATTTGGTAGGAGAATTAAGTCCGGGCAAACAAGCCCAGGGACAAATAAGCCCAGAAGCATATCCACAATTGGTTGCCTTATCCAATTTATTTTAATACTCCCTTTTCAATTTTATATATGAGGGTAATCGAAACACTTGTTTGTCTTTGAAAAATTGAGTTTAATTGGGTTTACTTCCTTCGGTTTTGCACAAATTACGATACATGATTTTCAAAATGTCATATTGACCTCATAGTGGCATTGTCTTCGACAAATGCCACAAAAAATTATAGTCTGCCTTCCATAAAAATTAAAATCTGATTTGCACTGTCTACAAAAACAATGAACTGCACGTTACAGTGCCAAATATTATACAAATGATAATAATCACAATTACATAAGTATAAACTCAACACCTCACCGACAACTGAAAATACTATCCACTGAAATTTAGAGAGATTTGAACCATGCTCTGCGAAAAAGGGGCTTAATGCATCTGCAAAAAGTATTGACCCACATCAGCCTGCTCCGTCAGAAACTTTTTGCTATTGGTCAATTTTCTGCATGTCAAAAGACCATGCAGTCTACCTTATGATTGAGTTGGTTGTTAGACATAACAGATTTTATGGATCCCCAATTATGTGATGACTTGCATCATGGAGATGCACTAAGCCCCCTTTTGCCAGAGCATGGCCTAATTTTATCTTACATTCAGCTTGATTAAACAAGCTGATGGTTAAGATTGAAGATTCTGTGCAGTCTGATCCTGATCTTTTCCACTTTTGAAAGCCCCAAGTTTTAGACTCTGCTGCAGATGGCTTTAAAACAAATGTGATGGGTACGTCAAGAAAACTTTGCGGAGGGACAAGGAGAAAATAGAAGAGGGAAAAAAATGAACCTGCTGTACTGAAAATTGATGGAATATTGTTAGACCAATTTGTCTGAACTACAAGAGACTTTAATCAATTTACACCAATTTGTATGCACAGCTGGTCACAGTTGGTTTGGAAAGAAAATTCAAACAGATACTAGAAGATCACAGTCTAAAACAATCCTATGAAAGAATTGCATTTAGGATGAAAAAAGGCAGTTTGTGAACACAATTGTTAATCTAAATTTGAAAAAGTGTGTGCTGGAATCAGATTTGAAACTCCTTACTATCACCTTACCATTTTGCCTTTGAAATTAATTCAATTATCTAGCCAGCAATAATTTTAAAGACCAGTATGTGTTTACATAGGGACAGGGTAGGAAAAACAGAAGGAAACTGTAAACATGATATAAAACAGTCATGAAATTTTGTTACAGCAATTTGTCTGAATCTAGAGAAACCTGATAGAATTTATACTAAAATACACACAACAGATGGTGGGATGGGAAAGAACATTAAAATAAATGCTTGGAGACCGTAGTCTAAACAATCTTGTAACAAATTTCATTTGGATAAAAACCCAGTTTATCTAAATTGGGAGAGGCATGTACTGAGAAAATACTGGAAACTGGCTTTTTCTCTTTTTTCCTGACGTGTTTCAAAGACAAACCCAATTTTTCAGTAACATCAAATTTGTCAAAGTTCAGATACTAAAATTTTGTGTTTTGACAAAGAGGTGTAGAGACAGTTTGGTTAGAGGCAAGAATGAGGTAGAGGATTGTGTATACTAACCCATAGAGCACTAAATATACCGAAAATACTAACCCATAGAGCATTAAATATACCGAAAAGACATTTCCATCTAAGAAAAAAGAGTTGCAATTCTCCAGAATGTCTCTTCAAAGCTGACAGTGTAGATTCCAAATATCAGACTGTATGTTTTGTGCAGTCTGATCTTTATCTACACTGGCTGCAAACGGGCAACTATAGTAGTGAAAAAGTGCTTTATGGATTTAAGATCAATATATGATCTGTGTTGTCTGACCTTAATCTATGCAGTCTATTAAATCTAATTTAAAACAAATTCTTTTTTGCAAATTTTAACAGGCCACTTTTGAAAACATTTAGGGAAAATCAGAAATTGACTTGAGGAGTAGTTTTGGTACAAGTAATTGCTCCATTTTCGAAACTTTTTCCAGAATCATTTGACAACAAAGATGTTTGTAGTCTAATTTTACAGTGATGAGGTCAACAAAATTTAAGACTCATGCAAATTGACAGCATTAATTCTTGTAGACAACAAATTAAATATTACTCAAAATATGAAATTTGACTTTTAAAGGGTAGAAAACATTGTTGGAAAAGGAGAAAATGCTGGTTACCAGCATTTTCTTTTTTTTTTTTCCCACGATGTTTTTAAATGGATTGTTCCTCAAGGTAATTAAAACCCAGGATTGTTTGATAAAGGATTAAACTTTGGTTGAAAGTGAAATGCACAAAGGAGAAAAATGACTGTTTCTCAGAGTTACCAGTAATGATTTTAACTCTTTATTCAGAAATACCATTTGTAATGACTAGGAAGTACTTAGATTGGTTATCTCCCCTGATTCAGCAAACTGTATAATTATGATGTCACACCTCTAGTTTTTTGCCACATCAAAAATAGAGTAAAATCGACCACATTTGCAGCTCAACTGATTGCTTAATAGCAAAACTATGGCTTCTCCGTCTGTTGCTCACAAAAGTGACATCCATAGTATTTAAAAAAAAAATGCGAAAAAAAAACCCAACATGTCAACCAGTTGCATTTTTTGCTAAATCCCAAGCATCACAGGCACCCTAGAATTTGTCCTCTCAAGAACACCTGTTCATGGCCATAACCCCAAGTTTTTCTTCCTCCAGTGACAAAAATAGTCCTGTTAATATACAATAAAACCACATCTAAGTGGACTACCCAAGTTTGAAGCAAATCTAAATTATATACCACTTAGCCCGCACAGCTCCATGAAACAGTGCAACAAAAGTGCTGCTGCAAAATTTCATATGTGACAACTTTTGACCCAGAAGAAATCTTGCAGATGTCAGACACCATATTTACACAGAATATCAGTTTAGAGAGCGCTTTCAGTACTACCAGTACTTTGGTTCATTTACAAGAATACTATTTGCAATGACTGGCTGGCTCTGAAACTTCTTCAGAAATACCAATTGCATTGAAGGTTGCTGGTTTGAGTGTTGTTACAGGAATACCATTTGCACTATGACTTGCTGGCTCCAAATCTTCTTCAGGAATACCATTTTTGACGAAAGATGCTGGTTTTGAATTTATACCTTTTGCAATAGAATTGACTGACTTTAATCCTTTTACAGGAATACCATTAAATTTTGCAGTCAAGCAGTCAGGTTTTGTTTCTTTTACATGAATACCATTTGCAATGAAGCAGGCTGATTTTGATTCTTTTACAAGAATACTATTTGCAAAGAGGAAGTCTGACTTTTATTTTTGTACAGCAATACCACTTGCAGCAAAGCAGGTTGGGTTTAACTTTGTGTTCTTTTTTTTACCGGAATACTATTTGCAATGAAGCAGGTTGGCTTTGATTTCTTTTTCAGAAATGTCTTGTGCAGTGAGGCAGGCTTGTATTGATTTCTTTCACAGACATACCATTTTGCAATGAAGCAGTCAGGTTTTGATTCTTTTACAGGAATACCTTTTGCCATGAAGCAGGCTGGCTTTGGGCTGGGAATCATCTTGCTTATACTGGTGGCCATGATTACAGGTAAGTATTGTTATGGATTATGAAACTGGGGACATAATCATTGCCTCCTGTCCTTACATTTTTTGTGTTTTCTTGATGTGGCTAGTACTATTCTGTTACTCTTTTCTGTTCTGTTATATATGACCTAGTTTTTCACCATGAATAGTTTTACTGACAGCTTAACCCTTTACCAAACAACAAAAATTGAAGACTAGTTCAAATTAAAATCATTTGCAGATGACATATTAAATTTGGTACATGTAATGATTTCTGTCATTGATAGGATAGAAAATATTGTGGTAAAAGGAGGAAATGCTGGTTACTAGCATTTTCTCCTTTTTCTCACAATGTTTTCAGACGATTTCTTCCTCAGGATCATTCAAACAAGGGATTGTGTGGTAAAGGGTTGAAATACAATTTCAATACTAATAAACAATCAAACTGCATTATGGTTTACAAATAAGTTGCAGAGAATGGACTGTCTAGTAGATTCGAGTTTAGACTGAGCATTATGTACAAATTCTAACTTCAACCTACACAGTTGGCAAGAGCTTCTTTTAACGCTTAAAAATAAAAAAAAAAAAAAAAATCAAATGTATTGCTAAATAAATGAAATGAAACTTTCAAGCTGATAGTAAAACCCAAATTTTGCTATTTCAAAGGTATTTTTTGGGGAAAGATATCTCCTTATCATACAGTATAGATCCAAGATCAGACTGAACATTTTCTGCAATCTGATCATGATCTAAACTGGCTGCAAAAGGTCCATAAGTTAGCAGCCTAAGGGTTAAAAAATATCTGAATGTAGAAGGGTGAGCCACTCCCTAAGTAACAAATATTAGACCCTTCAAAATTGAAAGCATTAGCAGACAAAAATTAGAGAATTGATATACATGGAATGAAGATCTAGGATTAGATAGAAAAGAATGTGGGAAGAGGAGAACATAGGCTTAGATAGAAAAGAATGTGGGAATAGGAGAACATGCTACCTACCAGCATTTTATCCCTTTTTCTTTAGGGTAGATAAAACACTGATTATTCAGCAATGCTGCTAATCATTTTTAACCCTCAACCACACAATCCCTAGTTTTAATAACCCGGACGAAGAAGCCTTTTGAAAACATTGTGGGAAAAGGAAAAAATGGTGGTAACCAGCATTTTATCCTTTTCCCACAATGTTTTCTATCTTTTCTAAGACACATTTCATCATTTTAGACAGATTTATCTTGCCATCTGCAGAGGCTTTCAATTTGGACAAGTCTAAAATTTGCTATTTGTGAAAGAGTTAAAGACATTACTTTTATCATCAATTTCATAAGGCATTTTTTCAGATTATTCCATCATTTTGCTAATTGAAGCTGGAAAACTGTCAAACACAAACACTTATCAGGTAAGTATAAATGTTACATTCCCTTTCAGCTTCATCCTCTAACCCAATATCAGACGACAAAAAGTTACGCTGATCCATATTCAAATTTATTTGCAAACATTTATTTTGGCCCAAGAAATTGAATCTGTCTGACTACCATCATTTTCACCTTTCCCATTGATGATTTCAGGAGGCTATTTTCAAAGGGTCGTTAAAACATGTAACTGTGATGCTATGGTGAAGGGTTATGAAAGAATTCCATGTTTTGACATCCCTGAGAACCTCAATATGGGCATCTCCTAAATTTTGTTGTCTGGTTTAGAGTTAACATAATGAGTTGAAAATTTGTTTAACCCTTTACCAGACGACAAAATTCTAGACTTGTCTGTATTGAAAGCCTTTGCAGACAACAAATTTAATGTAACTCAAGTGATGCGATTTGTCTTAAAAAGGGTACAGACACTGTGATAGAAGGAGAAATTGCTGGTTACCAGCAATTTTTCCTTTTTCCTACAATGTTTTCAAAGGCTTTTTTGTAAAGGGAAATTAAGACACACGATTGTGTCATAACAAGTTTAAAAGCACAGTGAAATTCAAGGTACATGTACACTAAAGTTTCAAACAGCTTGAGCTTTCAAAGTTATTTTGTGGTTAATTGAAAAATTTTTTTTTTTCCTATCATACCTTTTAACCCTTATCCTACTAAATATACTAAATAAAAGAAATGAAAATTTTAAGCAGATAGTAGAAATCGAATTTTGCTATTTGAAAGGTAATTTTTTGGAAAGATATCTCCTTATTGGACAGTGTAGATCCAAGATCAGACTTCATGTTCTGTGCAGTCTCATCTTGATCTACACTGTCCACAAAAGGTCCTTGAGTCGCATTTCGCAGCCTAAGGATGAGACTTTGCTGCAAATTGTTAGTACGGAATTTCCTTGTTTGTTGGGCAGGATATGATGTTAGTAACATGTGGACGGCCAGGATTTTATCTACTTACAGCTCTACAGTTTATATATCCATTTATAGGTAAGTCTGGTTCATTGTGGCACACTGCCCCCTATAGACAACTTTACTGATCTGGAAAGGGACCACATTTGAAAACAATGAAGCTAAAGGAGACTTTGTTTATCACAAGCAAATATCCCTTTTGCCGTAATGTTTTACAGGTATTTACAGTAAACCCTAAAAATATTTTAGAAGAATTTTGTTCATATTGTCTGCTGCAAATTGGGCAAAATGAGATGAGCAACGTTGCTGTTCTAATTTGGTCTTCCAGATTGTAGGTCTTGTTATATAAATAGTGAAATATTTTGCCAGACTTAACCCTTTGCTAGAGAGGACAAAATGTAGACTAGTCCAAATTGAAAGCATTTGTAGACTCAAATTATATGTGGTTCTAGTGATAAGATTTGTCTGTAAAAGTGTAGAAACAATGCGGGAAAAGGAGAAAATGCTGATATCAGCATTTAAAACTTGGGATTGTTTGGTAAAGGGTTCATAGATCTAGTAATATGTCTTATTGATTTGTACCATTTGTGAGAGTAAATAATTATAAGACCACTGGTCACACAAAACACAAGCTTTTGAATCCCTTCATTTAGTACTTTGGGACAGATGAACTTAGATGAGAAACTAAAACTGGATACATTTTGTGATTAATGACAAGGCAAATACATTCTTTTCTGTAATACTTGGATCATACATACTCACGCCTTATTTTCCTATTAGCCTAGAACCAGAACTTGTCCTAACATCCAGCCAAACAATATTCGAACTTTCAATATCTATATGTATATACAGTATACAGTACAAAAGTATATTAACTTTCACTAACTACTAAATGTAGTACAGTTCATAAGTACAGGACAGAATCGTATCATAACACACAAGCTCTTAAGTATTACGATAAATGTATAAGAATTTACTTTTATATGTGCTTTTTTTTTCAGCCATGATAAGTTACAATGTTATAATAGGAGACACCATTACAAAAATCATAGCAAGACTTGGGGGAGAAAGTAAGTAGCATGTTTCAGTGGTATTTCTTCAATTTTTAATACAAAGGTCTCATTACATGATCTATCACATTATTTCTGTCTAGAGGACTGGTTCTACCTGAAGTGCAATAACTCTTTTGCTGTCTAAATATACAAACTCAAGCCAGGCTGGGTAGCTCAGTCAGTAACATACAGGGCTTAATACCCAGAGGGTGTTGGTACTAATCCCCAGCTCAGCCGATTCCTTTCTCACTGATCATCGTTTTGACAATGATTCTGTGGGAGAACTCCCAGTGGCTTGGAAAGAATATTGGACTCTGTAATATCTGAAACTTATCTGTGAACTTTTCTAATTGATTTATTTAGATATGTAAGGGTCAGTTTTTCAAAGAAGGGCCAAATTATTCAAAGCTTGTTCTTATTCAAAATATCCAGACTTGCCTACTGCTCTCTTTGGCTTAGACATTCTTTCTGGACAAATCGAGTGCCTTGGAATTGAGAATTTCAACTGTTTGAATTAATGTAAGATTGGTTAGTGATTATATTGTACCCTGTAGGTGAATATATTGTACCCTGTAGATAAATTCTCAACAAAAATTTTGAGACAGTTTTGGAGCATTTGTTCTTTACAGCTTCTTTAGCTCACCTGAGCACAAAGTGCTCAACATGAGCTTTTGTGATTGTGCTATGTCTGTTGTTCGTCATTTGTCAACTGTCTAGTGTTGTGTATACTCAAAAGGCTTCGTTTTCAGTCCTATACGAAAGAAATTTGGTCAAAATGTTTTTCTTGATAATTTCAAAAATGTTTTTGGAAATGGGTTATGTAGGGTCAAAAAGTATGTGTAGGCCCAATCTTCAGAAATGATTAAATGTTTGTACACTCTAGAGGCCATGTTTTCAGTCCAATACTCATGAAAGTTATTCAGAATGTTTTTCTTGATAATATCTCAGACCAGTTGGAGATGGTGTCATGTTTGGTCAAAAACCAGCTCAGATCTTTGAAAAACCTTGTGTACACTCTAGAGGCCATGTTTTTGGTCCAATGCTTATGAAAGTTGGTTTGAAATTTTGTCTTGGTAATATCTTGAATTAGTTTGAAAATGGGTCATATCTGGTCAAAAAGGAGGTCAGCTGGTCAAATCTTTGAAAAACCTTCTGTGCCCTCTAGAGGCTGCACTTTCAGTTGAATACTCATGAAAGTTTGTCCAAATATTTGTCTTGGTAATATCTTAGATATGAAAAAAAATGGGTTGTGTCAGATCAAAAACTAGGTCACCAGGTCAGATCTTTGGAAAACCTTGTGTATACTCTAAAAGCCACATTTTCAATGCAATACTTATGAAAATTTGAGAATTGTGATGCTTTCTGTGAAAAAGTTTAAAAATGGGTCTTTTTGGGTAAAAAATTATGTCATCGGGTCAAATCTGTGAAAAACCTGGTGTTCACTCTAGTAGCTGCATTTTCAGTCCAGTACTCATGAGAATTTGTCAGAATGTTTGTTTTGATCATATCTTGGAGGAGTTAAAAATACTGTTATATAGGGTCAAGAAGCAATCTATTAGTTAAAATTTCCAAAGGCTTTGTGTACACTCTAGAGACAATATTTTTTGTCCAAAAACCATGAAAGTTGATCAAAAATTTTGTCTTGATGATATCATTGACCGGATGCAAAATGTAAAATGTTTGGTCACTAGGTCATATCTTTGAAAAACCTTATGTACGCTCTAGAGGCCACTTTTTCAGTACAAAACTCATAAAAATTGTCTTATAATTCCTCAGACGAGTTAGAAACTTGGTCATGTCAGGTTGAAAACTAGATCACAAGGTCATATCCTTAACAAAACTCTTGTGTACACTCTAGAGGCCATATTTGCACTCAAGTACCCATGAAAGTTGGTCAGAATGTTTGCCTGGATGATATACAGGATGTATCTCAAAATGGGTTACGTTTGGTCAAAAAGTAGGTCACTATGACAGATCTTAGAGAAAGCTTTTGTACACTCTAGATGCCACATTTTCTGTCCAATACTCATAAGAATTGGTCAGAATATTTGTCTTGATGATATCGCAGATGGGTTTGAAAATGGGTCACATCAGGTCAAAAAGTAGGACACTGGGCAAATCTTCCAAAAACATTGTGTTCACTGTTGATACCACATTTTCACTTCAAATCTCATAAAGTTGGTCAGAATGTTTGTCCTGATGATATGTGAAATGAGTTTGAAAATGGGTCATGGAGGTAAAGAAGTAGGTGACTTAGACAAATGCTTTAAATAGCTTGTCTACACCCAGGAGGCCACATTTTTTGTCCAATAATAATGAAAATTTGTTAAAGTGCTTGTCTTGATATCTCAGAAGAGATTGGAAATGGGTCATATTGGGTCAAAAGATTAGCACCTTCAAGGCCATCATGTCCCTCTTGTTTTTAAATTCTGTTTTGCAAAATTTTAACTTTCTATGCACTCACTTTAAAAATAAGCAGATGGTTATGGTAAGTTAATTTCATCTGTAACCAATGATAACCTACCTCATTTAATCAAAAGGCTTGGCTTGTTTTGAAGAAAGTGATTTGTTTTGACCCTTAAATTGTTAAGCAAAATTTTAGATGCTTCAATGGACATTTTTAATCAGAATCAAATCTAAGATTAAATCTTCATTTGAAGTATACCCTGGCAAAATAGAAGTTTTGTAAAAGATATTTTCAAAGATTGAAACAACTGTACATTCATCTGCAAGGGTGGTCTCCCTACTTTATGATAAATGATTGTATAGTCAGAAAATATGTCAGAAAAATAGAAACATGTCCAATATTTTTCCTATTAAAGTTTTAACCATGTTCAGTTGTGAAAGAATCTACAGCCTTACATGGTTGAGTTGCTCTTTCTTGACACTAAAGTTGTGGGTTCAGTCCCTTTGATTGTTATTTTCATTTTGTTTTGGGTTCAATTCATGCCCTCCCTCTCCCTGTCCTGATGATATCTCCTTTTTTTTTCAAACCAATTATCATGTTTCTTCCTCTTAAAAAACACTGTAGATATCTAGCTTTTAGTCATTGATTGATATTAATATGAGAAAATAATTACCCTTGGTTTTGGTTCTTCTAAATTATTGACTACAGACATGTAAGGTATAATATTTTGGACAAATTTCTAGTCTGGTTTGCAAGATATGGTGAAACCTTAAAGTTTGTTATTTATATTCATTTGAAGATGGATTCAGATAGGAAAGCAAGAGTTTAATTTTAACTTGTCCATACACAGAGCTAATGAGACAAACCAAATACAGTTAACATATTCACCTTGGACACTTACTTCTTTACCAAATGACAAAATTTTAGACTGGACCAAATTGAAGCATTTGCAGATGACAAATTAAGTGCTACTCAAAAATTGAAACTTGTTGTAGGAAGGTTAGAAAACATTGCGGGAAAAGGAGAAGATGTGATTACCAGCATTTTCTCCTTTTCCCACAGTGTGTTCAAAAGCCTTCTCTTTCAAGGTCATTAAAAGTCGGATTCATGTGGTAAAGGGTTAAGAAGCTGTTCTTTTGATGGTATGAAGCCATTTTGGAATGAAGTTAATAGTAGTCTTTATTAGACACAAGCAAGCCTATCCCAGAGGAGCCCATACTTGTTATAGGCAGCATTTGAAACACAAAGGGCATGCAAGGCAAGCCAGATGAATATGGCAAAGGCAACCAAAATTTCATAGAAATCATCATCATCATTTCCTCTTCTTCACCCTCGCCATAACAGTGGCATAAAGCCATGTAGTGAGCAGCTATTGGTTTTTTATCAATTTAAGTTTTTGGACTATTCGGTTTGACTAATTGTTTATGATCAGATGGTTTAAAAAAAGGTATAATATAAAAGGAAGGTTATCTAAAAGAAATCAGTGGGCCAGCCGAATACGACCCTTTCAGGACCACAGTGTAAAAAAACAGGTTTTAAAATATATGTTTACATTGTTTACAATACTGTTGAGCATTGCCTTTCTAACTACATAATGTTATAGACTTGTCTATTGCTTAACCCTTTACCGCACAATGCCGCATTTGGCACCCCAGGAAAAGAAGCCTTTTGAAAACATTGTGGGAAAAGGAGAAAATGCTGGTAACCAGCATTTTCTCCTTTTCCCACAATGTTTTCTACCCTATCAAAGAAAAATTGCACCATTTGAGCTGCACTGAAATTGTCGTCTGCAAATGCTTTCGATTTGGACAAGGCTAAAATTTTGTCGTCTGGTAAAGGGTTAATATCTATTTAGTGGACTCTCCAGTGTTGGCAAATACTAAAAGTAGTGAACGAAAGGTTTATACTAAAATTGGATTGTTGTTGTCTCACTAGTCATTCACTTCCTAATCTATTTTGTTCTAAAAAAAAAGGGGGGGGGGAAGAGTAATATCTCGAAGCCAACATATATCAGAGAGCTCTCAAAGAGGTAAATCAAAACAAAAACATACACTATAAGAGCTGTGGGGCTTCCTTCAGTCCTGCCTGCTGTGCAGGGCAATCCCCTCACAGTACGGGCATAAAGCCAAGACTACTGGGGTGCCTGTTCTTTCCCTACAGCCCTATCCACAGCAGGTCCCAAAGTGGGTAGAAACTGCAATAAAAAAAAAATTTCATAGAAATAGTTAAGGCTCACATTTTATACCCACACAAACACCCTGGCACTTTACCAGTCCTAGCCTCTCTCATTTGCATTTATTAAAGGAAGGTAATTTTGCCAGCGACAACAGAATCTAGAGAGATGAGACATTAATTAGGCTAGTTACAGTTATGAAAAATAATCAGAAAAGATTTTTCTGGAGGACTAAGTAACAGAATTGTTCTTAACTGTAAAAAATTGAGACCTCACTTAAAGTTTCTTGAATTGCTGAAGTTTGTATTGATTTGTCTATACGATAATTCTTCATACTATTAAAATTCTTTAGACTGCTATTTTAGACAGGACGGCATTGTCTGTTGGTCTATTTTTTATTTGAATATTTTAACATTTCAGATTTGGAGGGAACAGTTTTGAGTAACAGACAGTTTATAGTGTTTCTGGTGACTTTAATGGTGACCCTACCTTTATCTTTATACAGAAATATAGCAAAACTTAGCAAGGTGAGGATTACAATAACAACATACCTTACTTGTTACCAAGTATTTAACAATGGTTCAAGTATAAAAGATTTCCCATACAAATCTTTAATTAAATTTAGAATGGTTTAGCACATCACCAAAGGCAGAAAAAATTTGCAGTAGATCAATATTTTAAAAGTTTTAAAAGCTGTTTCTTCTACTGCCATAATATTTTTACATGGTTTGATGTCGTAAAGCTTAATAATTGATGTTGACAATCTGCATTTTACAAATAATATTCTGAATTGTCTGCTGTAAATGAAAAAAAAAAGAGAAACATTATCTATATAGGCTATAACCCATTAATGTGTATACATGTAAACTTTTTAGCTTTTAGCCCTACCAAGGGGACACAAATGAGAAAAAAAAATTGATGGTAGGGAAAATTGTTACCATGCAGATTATAAGGAGCGATTTCTCCTTTTCCTACAATAATATCAAAAGTTATACTTTGCACAGTAAATGGTAAACAGCCTCAGGCATTATCATTGAAATAATTTCTTTCTCTCAAAATCTTTTCACTCTCTCTCTCTTTTATATTTTTCTCTCTCTTTTCTTCATTTTCTGTATCAATGAACTTTATGTAAACAAAAATGTGGATGTGAAATAGAATTGGCACATGAGGCCTGAAAAGTTATTTTTGACATTGCTTTATTTGTCAAAGGTTTCCTCATTTTTGAAGCAAGAAGACCTAGGGTGATAGTGCTGAACTTCTTGCCTCAAAAAATGAGGAAATCTTTGACAAATAAAGCAAGAAGATCTAGGGTGATAGTGCTGAAGGGGTCGTGGGTGGCTCAGTGGTAAAGTGTGGTACCCATAACCTGGAGGTCCCAGGTTTTAGCCCCACCTGATCCGCTGTCTTTTTCTTGGGAGTGTCCTTGGGAAAGACACTTCAGAGCCCTAGCTTAGTACTGATGAAATCCAGGAAATACATGAATACGTGAGTTGTCACCCTGATATGAAAGAGTGTCGAAAGCGAAGTAAAACACCATTCAAAGGAAAAACAAGAAAACATAGTGCTGAATAATTTGATCTTGTTTTGTATCTTTTCAGTGGGCCTTTATCTCACTTTTACTTGTAGCTGTTATACTGTTGTTTATTTGTATCAGACTTGGGACTTTTGCTAATTCTATGTAAGTATGCAGTTGTTTGCTTGGAGGAAGGGAGGATTGGATGAAAGGATTTTAAAATAACGTGATGGATGGATGTGTAGGTTGACATACTTATAGAGGAATGCATGCATATGTGTGTCATGAGGTTACTTTTACTATAAAGAGGCCAGTAATTATGCAATGTTATGCTTGTTAAAATGGAAGTTAAGCATCAGTCCATACGGTTAGTTTTATAGAAAGGTGACCCATGGTTGTCAATTGCATGTCATGGCTTCCATGGGATCTTAACAATTCTGAAATTGCAATCTCATTAACCCTTTGATATTATTTACTTAGTCATTTGTGCAGAAATATTCTTTTTCATTATTAGTCTATTTTCCAAGCAAAACAATTCCGAATGAAGACAACATATTAACTTATATTAAATGTTTAGATGATACTATTCTGTTTTGTTTTTTCAGCCCAGCCACAGAGAATGCCTGGAGTTTTGCTAACTGGAATATTACTCAAGCTATTGCCATTATGGCTTTTGGTATGATTTTTCAAAACTCTATAGTCAGAAAGGACCTCCTGTCAGTTTGTGTCATATTCTAGTGTCCTTGTTTGTCCATAGGAGATTGTGTGTTCTATTTGTGTCCTATATTTATGTCCTGTCCTATATTTCAAACATCTACTTGTAAGCTAAGGAGCCAAACTTCTTTAAAATGCATTTGCCATTGTCCTCTTAAAATTGGCTTCAACAAATTCAGTTCCATACTGAAATCTTGTTGCTAAAACAATATAGTTAAAACTTATGAAAAATCTTTAAAAAAAAGAAGTCCTGTGTCATTTGTCACAGACGATCTTTCAGATTGTTGATAGAATTATGGAAAACAACACCATGGCTGTCAAGTACTTTCTCTATATTCAATCTATGGTGCAAAATTTAGATTCCTTGTCAGAATCCATCAATACCTGACGTAATAGATCTAATATTTATTTTGGCTTTTATGTTTGTTTCTTTATTCATGATCTGTGAAAGCAAATTATTTCTGTTAGAAGCAGGTAGTCCAAATTGATTGGTATTTTGCATTAAAAAATCCTCATATACCATATACCTGTTTTAATATTCATTGATGACATCATGATGCATTAAGAATTATGCCCATGACTGGGGATCTAAAGTTGGTTTATTGCATTTGGATTCAAAATTAAAAGTTGTTGGGTTTTTGTTAATCTGATTTCTACTACCATATGTTACATGAAGTGCGAATTTCTTTCCTTGTAATGTCATAGTCAGAGCCATTTATAGTCTGTTTGCTTTATAAGATTACCAGTAGAGTTATACAGGGCCATCATGGCCTTCTTATATTGTCTGCTTCATGTATTTCATAGTCTAAATATAATGAACATGCACAAACATAATAATAAGATATTATCACTTGCAGGCAACATGTTTTTGTGTTGCAGCATACAACTTTTGAAAAGACTGTGGTAATTTCTTATGAAATATTCAAAGGATTTTCCTTGAAATAGTAAGAGAGAGAATGTAATTTTTGTTTCTACACAATCTTCTATATTTAAAAACTTGAACAGCAAAGCCCATAAAGAAATTGCAAAGAAATGACATAATTATATAGAAATGCTGAACTTTAATATCCAATCAATAATAATACCTATTTTATGAAAAGTAGGGAATAAACATGCTTGACTGTAAAATACATCAGTTCCAGTTCTTTAATTCTCAAAAATTTGATTGATGAAATACATGATAAATGGCAAATTTGGCTTAAAGTAAGATTAGTGTATAATAAAACATTTGTAATATGATTGTGGTGTTTTGGAATTTTTTCCTCTAAGGATTTTTATTATTATTTTTAAATCTTTTCTTATGCAAAGTAATTACCACACAAATTATGATAAGTTGTGATCAGTTTTTTTTTTTTTTTTTTCAAACTCTACATTTCCATTTACACTCCTAAAGTAAAATCTCTTTGTATAAAAACAGAGAAGTCAAACTGAACATATACACAAGGTTCAGTCCTGAAAGTGTATTGACTTGTATTCTGGAGAATTTGTTAAAGTTTGGAAAGAATATTGGCATAGTCTGGAATTCAAACTTTCAACCCAATAGAAGAAGAAAAATCTAGTATTTCAGCTGCAATGGCTTAGTTATAAAAGTGTTTATTTCATAAAAAATCTTTATCTTTCCTCAGCTTACATGTGTCACCATAATACATTCCTGATTCATGCATCCCTGGAGAACCCAACCAAAGAAAGATGGAACTTTGTAACACATGTTAGTGTTATGTTCTGTATGGTATTTATGCTGATATTTGGACTTGTTGGATACGCTTCCTTCACAGGCTGGACCCAAGGTCAGTTTATTGTTATTTATTATTTGTTAATTTTCCTTCATTCACTTGTTTTAAAGATTCCAAATTGCTTGTAATTGCAACTTATTACATACTTTAATTATCACCACCACATTTTAATGGCCTAGAGAACACAAAAAAAATAATATATTGATAATTGCAAATAAAATTATTGCCAATAAAGAAGTGATATGACACTGCCCTGTTTGGCAGTTGCTTATTAAGATATTGCAGAAAAATGTACGATGCTTTCCATAGTCATAAGCTGCAAACTGTACATATATGTGTTCAAAATTAATGCTGCTGTATTTGAATGGATCCTTTAACCTTATACTGGCGGATTATTGACCCTCATAAACTAGTGCTCATTTGCAAGCACAAACATTTTGAAAAGAGGAAAGTACTTTTTTAAAGTGGTAATGAAAACAATGTGGAAAAAGGAGCAGATTCTTGTCACAAGCAAAAGGTCCTTTTATCACATTTGTTTTTCAAAAGCTGCAATGTATGGGCTTGAAAAGTTTTGTATTCATGTACTATTCTGTTAATGTGAATTTTTTATAGGAGATTTGCTTGAGAATTATTGTCACAATGATGACCTCATGAACGCTGCAAGATTTGGTTTTGCTGTTACAATCATGTTGACATATCCAGTGGAATGTTTTGTCACCCGAGAGGTTAGACCAGTTTCTCTTTGAATACTATTGAAAAGGTTTCAGAAAAAATCGTTAATAATCATGTCTTTTCATATCTATCACAAACTAATTTCTTTACCCCGTTTCATTCTGGTTTTTTGCCCGGTGATTCCACTGTTAATCAGACACTGTCACTATATCATAATATTTGTAAAGCGTTGGACAATGGACATGAGTTTTTAGCTCACCTTAGCACAACGTGCTAAAGGTGAGCTATTGTGATCGCCCTATGTCCAGCGTCCGTCGTCCGTCGTTCGTCGTCTGTCGTCCGTCGTCCGTCAACAATTTCTTTAAACATCTTCTTCTCCTAAACCACTGGGCCAATCTTGATGAAACTTGGCAGGGATGTTCCTTAGGTGAAGCTCTACCAAAATTGTTCAAAGAATTGAATTCCACCCACAACTCTGGTTGCCATGGCAACAAAAAGGAAAAAAAAAGCAAAATCTTTGAAAATCTTCTTCTCTGAAACTAGAAGGCGCAGAGCTTTCATATTTGGTATGTAGCATCTCCTAGTGGACCTCTACCAAGTTTGTTCATTTGATGTCCCTGGGGTCAAAACTGGTCCCGCCCCGGGGGTCACAAGTTTGAGCATAGTAACAAAGAAGGAAAACTTTAAAAATCTTCTTCTCTGAAACTTGAAGGCGTAGAGCTTTGATATTTGGCATGTAGCATCTCCTAGTGGACCTCTACCAAGTTTGTTCATATGATGTCCCTGGGGTCAAAACTGGCCCCGCCCCGGGGGTCACAATTTCCAACATAGCAACAAAGAAGAAAACTTTAAAAATCTTCTTCTCTAAAACTAGAAGGCATAGAGCTTTGATATTTGGCATGCAGCATCTCCTAGTGTAAATCTACCAAGTTTGTGCATATGATGCCCTCGGGATCAAAACTGGCCCTGCCCCGGGGGTCACAAGTTTGAACATATGAACAAAGAGGGGAAACTTTAAAAATCATCTTCTCTGAAACTGGAAGGCATAGAGCTTTCATATTTGGTATGTAGCATTGCCTAGTGGACCTCTACCAAGTTTGTTCATATGATGTCCCTGGGGTCAAAACTGGCCCCACCCCGGGGGTCACAAGTTTGAGCATAGTAACAAAGAAGGAAAACTTTAAAAATCTTCTTCTCTGAAACTTGAAGGCGTAGAGCTTTGATATTTGGCATGTAGCATCTCCTAGTGGACCTCTACCAAGTTTGTTCATATGATGCCTCTGGGGTCAAAACTGGCCCCGCCCCGGGGGTCACAATTTCCAACATAGGAACAAAGAAGGAAAACTTTAAGAATCATCCTCTCTAAAACTAGCAGGCATAGAGCTTTGATATTTGGCGTGAAGCATCCCCTAGTGGTCCTCTACCAAGTTTGTTCATATAATGCCCTTGGGGTCAAAACTGGCCCTGCCCCGGGCGTCACAAGTTCAAACATAGGAACAAAGAGGGAAAATTTTAAAAATCATCTTCTCTGAAACTGGAAGGCGTAGAGCTTTCATATTTGGTATGTAGCATTGCCTAGTAGACCTCTACCAAGTTTGTTCATTTGATGCCCCTGGGGTCAAAACTGGCCCCGCCCCGGGGGTCACAAGTTTGAGCATAATCACAAAGAAGGAAAACTTTAAAAATCTTCTTCTCTAAAACTTGAAGGCATAGAGCTTTGATATTTGGCATGTAGCATCTCCTAGTGGACCTCTACCAAGTTTGTTCATATGATGCCTCTGGGGTCAAAACTGGCCCCGCCCCGGGGGTCACAATTTCCAACATAGGAACAAAGAAGGAAAACTTTAAAAATCTTCTTCTCTGAAACAGGAAGGCATGGAGCTTTGATATGTGGTATGTAGCATCTTCTAGTGGATCTTTACCAAGTTTGTGCATATGATGCCCTTGGGGCAAAAGTTGGCCCTGCCCCGGGGGTCACAAGTTCGAACATAGGAACAGAGAAGGAAAACTTTAGGAATCATCTTCTCTGAAACTGGAAGGTGTAGAGCTTTGATATTTTGTATGTAGCATCGCCTAGGAGACCTCTACTAAGTTTGTTCATATGATGTCCTTGGGATCAAAACTGGCCCAGCCCCGGGGGTCACAAGTTCAAACATAGGAACAAAGAAGGAAAACTTTAATTTTTTTTTTCTCTTAAATGGGAAGGCATAGAGCTTTGATATTTGGTATGTAGCATCTCCTAGTGGACTTCTACAAAGTTTGTTCCAAGGATGCTGTTTGAGTCAGAACTGGCCCAGCCCCTGGGGTCACAATTTCGAACATAGGAACAAAGAAGGAAAACTTTAAAATTCTTTTTTTCTGAAACCGAAAGGTGTGGAGCTTTGATATTTGGTATGTTGCATCTCAGAATGGACCTCTACCAAGTTTGTTCATATGATGCCCCTGGGTCAAAACTGGCCCCGCCCCAGGGGTCACAAGTTCGAACATAGGAACAAAGAAGGAAAACTTTAAATTTCTTTTTCTCTTAAACGGGAAGGTGTAGAGCTTTGATATTTGGTATGTAGCATCTCCTAGTGGACCTCTACCAAGTTTGTTCCAAGGATGCTGCTTGGGTCAAAACTGGCACAGCCCCGGGTGTCACAAGTTCGAACATAGGAACAATGAAGGAAAACTTTAAAATTCTTCTTTAAAACTGGAAGGCGTAGAGCTTTGATATTTGGTATGTAGTGATTCTCTTCTAAGTTTGTTTGCCCATCTAAGCACAACAAGTTCATTGAGTTCAAAATTGGGTCATCTTGGGTCATAAACTAGGTCACTAGGTCAAATTAAAGAAATACCTTCTTGGCACTCTCGAGGCGACATTATTTGCTCAATTACCTCGAAAAGTAGTTAGAAAGTTTGTCTTTATAAAGTCTCACATAAGATTAATTTGGGTCAACTTGGGTCATAAACTAGTTCACTGGGTCAATTTAAAGAAATACCTTGTTTGCACTCTGGAGGCCACATTTATTGCTCAAATGACCTGAAATTTGGCCAGAATGTTTGTCTTGATGAAATACCAGATGAGTTTGGATTTGGGTCACCTGGAACCATAAACTAGGTCACTAGGTCAAATTAAAGAAATACCTTGTGGGCACTCTATAGGCCACATTATTTGCTTAATTGCCTTGAAAATTGGTCAGAATATTTGTCTTTATAAAATCTCACATGAGTTTGAATTTGGGTCAACTGGGGTCATAAACTAGGTCACTTGGTCAAATTAAAGAAATAGCTAGTGGGCACTCTAGAGGCCACATTTATTATTCAGTTGATTTGAAAATTGGTTAAAATGTTTCTTTTGATATAGTCCCAAGACCAGTTCAAATTTGGGTCACCTGGGGTCATAATCTAGGTCACTAGGTCAAATTAAAAAAATACCATTAGGGCACTTGAGGTCACATTTTGTGCTCAATTGACTTGAAAATTGGTCAGAATGTTTGTCTTCATGAAATCTGAGTTTGAAATTGGGTCACCTGCGGTCAAAAACTAGGTCACATGGTCACATGGTCAAATTAAAGAAATACCTTTAAGGCACTCTACTAAGGTGAGCGACCCAGGGCCATCATGGCCCTCTTGTTTGATGTTAGTAAAGCATTTGATAAAGTCTGGCATAAAGGTCTTTTGTTTAAGTTACACCACGCTGGGGTACAAGGTGGACTTTTACAATGGCTTACTAATTATCTTTCAAATAGATATCAAAGAGTTGTTCTTAATGGGAGCTACTCTGATTTATGTATTTTAAAAGCGGGTGTCCCTCAGGGGTCTATATTAGGTCCATTATTATTTGTAGTTTATATTAACGACATAGTTGCTAACCTGGAGACTAACATAAACCTCTTTGCAGATGACACTAGCTTATAACTAGAAATTGACAACCCTGATTCTTGTGGGACTAAACTGCAGTCTGATATAAATCAGATTAAATTGACTGGGCGCAAAAATGGATTGTCAAGTTCAACCCTCTAAAATCTGAATCGTTAGCTATTACACGTAAAAATAACAAGCCTATACACCCTGGCTTATTTATGTTAAATACAAAAATACCAAACGTCCAAAGTCATAAGCATTTAAGTATATTCATATCTGACGACAGCACATGGGATTGCCAAATCAAAAATTTAGTGGACAAGGCTTGGAGTAGAATAAATATCATGCGTACTCTTAAATGTCGTTTAGGTAGGAAATCGCTACAAACTATCTATTTTTCCTTTATTTGCCCCTTAATTGAATATGCAGATGTAGTATGGGATAACTATCCACAATATCTGAAAGAACAACTTGATAAAATTCAGACAGAATCTGCTAGGATAGTGACTGGCTGTACAAAATTAGTATCCCTTGGTGATTTAACAACGGAGGTAGGATGGGAATCCCTGCATGACAGAAGACGCAAGCATAAACCGATATTATATTTCAAAATGGTGAAAGGACTAAGTCCTAATAGTTTGAGCTCATTAGTACCACAAAGTGTCGGTAGCATATCCTGATAAGTCTCCGTGGTTCTCAAAATCACCGAATTCCACTATGTAGAACTGAACTTTACAAAAAGTCTTTTCTTCCAGCATTCATTGAGGACTGGAATGAATTACCAATTGAAATACGGAATGAAGATTCATTATCGTGTTTTAAAAACTATCTGAATCGTAACAAACCCAGTCCCAACAAGTTGTACTTTGTTGGAGAAAGGAAGCTACAGGTCATACATACACAAATCAGAAATAAATGTAGTATTCTCAATCGCTATTTATTTATGAAAAATATTGTTGATTCCCCACTCTGTATTTGTGGTGGGGTTGAGACCAGCGAACATTTCTTTTTCAAATGTAATAATTATGATGCTACTAGGACTAGACTATTTAATACAATATCTACATTTGGCAGTATTGATCTTGAGATGTTACTTTTTGGGAAAAGTAATCTAGTATATCGTGACAATGAGAAAATTTTTCTTAAGGTCCAAAACTTTATTAGGGATAGCAACTGATTTCTAGAATGACAATTTGTTTCTATTTTTATACAATCTTAGCAAGAATAATGAAGTTTATTAAAAAATGGAACAGATTCATATTAGTACCGTATAAGAGTCTTTTAAGAACACTCCTTTACTCTGTTTCTTGCATTACCTCATCTCTTCCACCTTCTTCTTCTGTACTTCTCAATCTAAGTCTTCACATTTTCCCATTAAAACATATCTCTCCTTTATACCTAATCAATTAATAATTTTTCTGTCAATGTTTAGTATTAGCTCAAATGACTTGTACTCGTTCAAGCCACCAATTTGGAGAAGAACACTATAAGCTCTGCTTTCGTTCTGATCCATTTTGCAGAAAAAATGTTGAATTATTTGTAAATTATTATGTACTGTACATTTCATAAGAATATGCAAATAAAATATGTTTAAATTGAATTAAAGATTGTTGTATTGTAGTTAGAAATGTAAATACTGAAGTGATAAACTTATTCTAACCCTTAGGCTGCTAATCGCAACTCAAGGACCTTTTGTGAATGTTGTAGATCAAGATGAAACTGCACAGAGTGTGCAGTCTGATCTTCAGTCTACATTATCTGATAATGAGACATATTTCCCCAAAAATATTTTTGAAATAGGAAAATCTGGGTTTTTACTATTGGCTTGGAAGTTTCATTTCACTTATTTAGCAGGATAAGGGATAACTCTAGGATCTCAAAATAATATTTCTTTGTAACTGGATAAGACCCTATTGTATCTATTCAAAGCTGAATCAAGGGTATCAGACTGTGTGTCAAATAGTGGAAAGTTTTCTGTGCAATCTGATCATGCTCTTTACTTTTCACAGAAGCATCTTACGATACCATAGAATGCTAGCATTCAAGTCACTTTTCATAACAGAAAAAAAAAAGATCAGACTACTGTAAGAGCATACCATGTGATCTTGAACCCATACTAGATGACATTTGTGAGATACTAGACCTTGATAGCATTAAGATTATCCTTTGTAATATCCTTTTTACTACTGACCTAAAGATTTCCATTTTTACGAAAAGGCCAGCAGAGCTTATGTCATGGAATGGTTTCAGGCTTCCATCCATCCTTCTGTCTGTCTGTCTGCTAGTCCATTAGCCTTTTTAGCTCCTCTGGCCAAAAGCCAGTGGGCTAATGTCATGGCCTGGTGTCAGGTGCACATTTGTCCGTCCGTCTGCCCATCCATCTGCGCATGTGTTAACTTTTTTCTCAAACATCTTCTTTTCTGAAACTGCCCATCCAATTTTCATGAAACTTAACAGAAATTATCCTACCATGGCCCTCTTCAGAATTTCTTCAAAGAATTTGATTCTAATGAAAACTCTGGTTGCCCATGGCAAGAAAACTGAAAAATATTGAAAATCTTCAAAAATCTTCTTGTCAGAAACCATTAAGCCTTGGGCAACCAAATTTGGCATGTAGCTTCATCTGATAGACCTCTACCAGATTCCTTGAAATTATAGCCCTGGGGTCAAAATAGGCCCCGCCCAGGGATCACAAGTTGTGCATGGGCTTATATAGTGATTTTTTTTTCTCTTTTTTTTTTACCATAAAGCATAGGGCTACCAAATTTTGCATAAAGCATCATCTAGTAGCCTCCTACTAATGTTACTACAATTGTAGCCCTGGGGTCAAAATTGACCCCACCCCAACACTCACAAATTTTAGATGGGCATATATAGTGAAAACTTCAAAAAATCTTTTGAACCTAACTGGAAGGCCTAGGCCTACCAAATTTGGCATGCTGCTTCATATAGTAGACCTCTACCACGATTGTCCCATTTATAGCCCTGGGGTCAAAACCCGCCAACCTGGGGGGCACAAATTTTATATGGGCTTACAAACTGAAAACTGGAAGAATGGTCTGTTTCCTAACTGTATAGTCTAGGCTTACACAATTTTGCATGTAGCTTCATCTAGTGGACCTGTAGCAAGACTGTTAAAACTATAGCCCTGGAGGTAACATATTTTACTAAGGCTTAAATAGTGAAAACTCTGAAAATATTCTTTTAGCATTATGAAGCCAGTTTAAACTTTTGTGTTCTGAAGGGAAATAACTGCCATTATAATAGATATAAAGGTTATTACCATTTATCCCCCTTGATTATCAGACTACACTAATACATGACTGGTGTTGTGTTTTCAGTGAGACCAATTTATTTTGATATAATATTTATGTTCAGATGAGTCTAATATTTAGTATAAAGTAAGGTTCTGGGATTTCTATCATTCAGTTTTTTTGTTCCAGTACCTAACCATTCATGCCATTGAAAAATTGTTTTCTACCTCTAAGATATGGAAATCTTCTTGTAAGAGTACACTAATATTTGGTATGAATGATACTTGATTAGACCTGCTTGTATTCATTGACATCATCTTTGCATTTGAAAAAAAAAAGACTTTTTTTGGTGTTTTTGTTGTTGGGGGGGAGGGGGGGAGGAGGGGCGGGATAGGCTTTTTTCCTCACAGCATGGTTTTACTCTTTACCTCGCAACAAAATTTAGACTAGTCAAACTTCAAAAGCATTTGCACAGACAACAACAAAAATGTGATTCAAAAGTTGAAATATATTTTGGGAAAGGCAGAAAACATTGTGGAAAACTTGGAAAATGCTGGTTACCTGCATTTTCTCCTTTTGCTATGATGTTTACAAAAGCTTTCCTATTAAGGGTAGTTAAAATTCAGGATTGTGTGCTAAACAGTTAAAGCCAGTGAAACAATACAGGGCCATTGTGGCCCTCTTGTTCTTGCTTACGCAATTAAGTTGGCCTTTGTAGTCACGTTTTCTTGAAACTTGCACAGTTTCTTTATATCATCAATAGTTTATTGATTTTGAAAATAAAGATCTAACTATTAGTAACAGGAAGGAAGCCATTTACAGTTGCAAACTTACATTTCTAGTATACTCAACAGAGAAAGTTTTCATTTTGTGGTTTGACTCTGGTGAAATGTGCATAGTTCCTTTACATCATCAATAGGTTGAACACTACTGACTTTAAAAATAATCTGACTACTAGTAAGCAAAAAGTAGCTTTTTAAAATTGACAATTTTCATTTGTTGTTTTCATGATGAAGTCAAGCTTTTTTATCCAATTCTTTTGAAATGTGCATAGATCATTTATAAATATCTCGGTATTGAATCCTATTGTAAATGAAGGAAATCCAGCAATCATTTTAGGAACAGCAGCAATTTGATGACTTCAGTCTTGTTCACTCGGCAAAGTTTACATTATTGGTCCCATTTCTTTGAAACTTGCAGAGATTGTAGAATGAGTACTAAATCTATATAAAATATGGCAGGATTCAAAACAACTGGTCTTGAGAAATTGTTCTTTGTTTGTTTCACTATTTGTTCAACTCACCATTCCTACTTGTTATGCTGTCTTAATGGGTTCAAGCCCATTTACTAAAACACTAACCCCCCCCCCCCTTTTCATTTTTAATGTGTGTGGGTTTGTCTGTTTCCTGTGTGCATCATGAATTCATGATGTGTGCAAGGAAATGAGCAAAGTCACTGCCACTTGAGTAATTTAGGCCCTCAAGGGCCTTAATTTTTTCCAATTGTTCAATTTTCCCAAAGTAGAACAATATTACTAAGCCTAGTGCTGGTAGGGATTTAAAAAACAATGCACAACATGAAATATTTGAATAAAGATATGTCAAAAGCAGGAATAATTGTTACAAAAAGGAATAGATCATACGCCAATTATTGCCAGGGTACAGATAAGCTAAACAGGAATGATGGGAATGTAACATCACTTGTTTCATAGGTTAAAGTCATGTGAATCTTATGATTATCAAATACTGTTTTGATCTTGAAATGGTCCAAAAATTTTTGTACATGAGAGGAGCAGTAAAGGTTTTGAGTCAGTCAAATCTGATCGTTAGAATTTCTTATGAAGTCAGATTGTATAGATTCAAAGTCAGAATGATTGTATTTATATGCTGTCTTGCCAGATCTTGGGTGTACCTTGTCAGGAAAAGTGTGTAACGTTGATTTTAGTCTAGTACAGACATTTTTATCCTTCTACAGGTAATAGAAAATGCAGTGTTTCCAAGCACAGGAGAACGACCGCCAACATGGCGACATTTTGTTGTGACTGTAGTAATCTGTGCACTGGTGTTGGTAATCTCAATGGCCACTGACTGTCTCAGTATAGTTCTGGAACTGAATGTAAGTTGTCTTTACTTGTGTCTTGCTTAATCCCTTGAGGCTAACATCTGGAATACAACTGTGAAACTGTCTTGCATCCTCTATGATGATCAAAACCATTTTAACTCTTTACCACACAATCCCGACTTTTAACAACCCTGTGAAAGAAGCCTTTTGAAAACATTGTGGGAAAAGGAGAAAATGCTGGTAACCAGCATTTTCTCCTTTTCTCACAATGTTTTCTACCCTTCCCAAAACAAATTTCAATTTTTCAATCACATTTTTTTTGTCGTCTGCAAATGCTTTCAATTTGGACCAGTCTAAAATTTTGTCGTTTGGTACAGAGTTAAGAAAGGTTTAGTAGCTGGCATGTCTCAGTGTGTAATCATATATATATATGCCCTTTTGATCTCGTCAACAATTGATTGCTGTTAAAAAATTAAATAACTCTTTGAAAACTTTGTTCTTGTTTTATTCAAACTTTCTGAGAATGATAACAAAAAAAAAAAAGTATCTCTACAAGACCAAGTTGTAGGCATGAATCGTAATTAGCCTGACAAGGTTGTATGCCCTTAAACCTATAAACCTAATTCATTTTGGGTGAAGAAGGTCCTTTCAGGTTTTTTTTTTTTTCCCCAATGGCTTCCTAATTTCATGAGAATAATAGTTGAGAACCATTCATGTGAATATTCAAAACATACATTAATATAGTTACTTGTGTTTTAATATTCTTAACATTGTAATTTATTTCACCATCAGACATCTCCTGAAGCATAGTTTGTCTGTTTAAAGCTTTCTTTTGTGTTCATTAGACTGGAAAAAATTAATCACGCAATAAATAATATGCTCATTCAAAGACTGTATCACACATTACCAAGGTGTTATATAGATACTGTTCTTTATTGTTACAGGGTGTTTTAGCTGCTGCTCCCTTAGCTTTCATAATACCACCACTGTGTGTTATGAAACTGCGCCAGGAACCAATCTTGTCTAAAATCAACATTATTCCTTTGTTAATCACCACGTTTGGTACCCTGGTTGCAGTTATTGGATTCATCATGGCAATACTGAACTTTTCAGAAGGGAACCAGTGCAGTCATGGGAAAGAAATGGAATATTGTGCTCCAAGTGGGGAACCAATCCCAGTTTCAAATTTTTCAGGGATAACCCCTCCTTTATGAAGATCTTACCTTTAGTTTTCCTCTAAATGCAAAATATATTCAATCATCATGGCGAGTTTTATATTGTCTGAAAGTGACACTTTCAGAATGTTCAGTTCTTAAAGTTGAAGGTTGTAGTAACAAATATATGAGGGTACGGTTCTTGCTGAAGTCAGCAACCAACCTTGATTATTGGAGAGGTCATCCAGTCTTTTTGCGAAATTGTTTTTATACACAGTTTGTTTCGTCATGGTTTTATAAATAACCCGAAATCAAGAAACTGAAATAGGAAATAGACGTTGTTTGTTTTCGTAAGACGGATGAAAAAACTTGAATGTCATATTGATTTGATTGCAAATTACCTCTCCAATAATTATAATTTTCATTAAGCAAATAAATGTAAGTAAAGAGGAGGGAAAAAATCGTTGAAAAAAAGAGAGAAAGAAAACCGCGGGAAAAGATCACATAACTTGAAAACCCGGGAAGAAGGTCACGTTACTGTCATGTAATGCAGAAGTGGCATTAACACGGTAGTTATTTAATGTATTACTTGTTTGGCACATGTACCAAAATATATTGAAATCAAAAGCAAATAAACTATTCGAAAACATTGATGCTGACCTCTCCTGGCTTCTTCTTTAAAGAAGCCAACTTGTTGTCCCAGTGCTTAAATCATCGTCTAATTAATTGGTGATTATGGTCAGTTGATACAAAATATCGGAGCCAATCACTGGTGGCTAGTTTAGGACTTTCAAGTAGGAATGGAATTAGAAGTCTACTTGAAATGGAGTTTTTTAATTCGATGTATGTGTGTCGTGTGATACAAAAGAATTAACAATACTATTTTTTAGTGAATGATATTGGTCATTTTACTTCTTTATATACCAAATATTTTCATATATCAGAGTAAATATTGAAAAGAGTCATCCAACAAAGATTAGATAGTTGTGCAGCATTATATTATCCAACGGTTGCTTATTTTACCCTTTTCCACACAATCCCGTGTCTTAATGATCCTGACGAGAAAAGCTTTTAAAACATTGTGTGAACAATAAAACTATATGAAAATCTTGGCTAAATATTATGATCAATGGGAGCCATGTTTTTGAGATACGTGTACATTGACTTCACTGCAATGGCCTTGGCTTCGAGAAACAGCGTAACAATGGGTCTGGTTGCCTTATGTAAAGGATCAAATCAACTGAGCACTGGACATGTTTATTTTTGAGTGTTAGGGATTGTATTTATCTGACAATTTTATATGATATCCGATGTGTTTTTTGAAGACTAACTGACATCGTTGATGAATCAACTTATCACAGACCTAAATAAAAGTTTCAAGGGACTTTCTTTAAAATAGGAATCGACCGATGAGACTATAGTAAACACCACTTTAGAACGGTATCGGGTTATATTGTATTAATATACTTATTAGTCGAACAAATTGACATGAAATAAATGATCTCAATTACCACATATTACACGCTTGGATTACTGTCCAAACTTAGCTTCGCCTTTTGTCGTCTGAATGCGGAAATATGTTAACGATTTCAATTCTTTATGCGACTAATAGATTTATCTGCCTTTAAAGATACCTGACATAAACATGACTTCGTTGGTTTAAATTGGTAGTACGTGGTGGATGACATTGATCTAAGATGCAATTTCTGTGCAGTCTAATCTTGATCTAAGTCATCCGCTAAAGCGTCTTAGTTTGACTGTGGCACTCAAAGGGTTAAACCCGGTAGTAACCGTTCATAGAATTTCCATACCGTCCGGTTATAAGCGATAATAAAAATATTCACTCACGTAATTATTCTTTGCAAAGAGGTCAATTTCAGGTCAATTTGTGCGAGTAATACCTATGATTAACATATATTCATCGGTTGATTAACTTTCAGTGGCACTATTGTTATCGTCACAAATCCTAATATCACTTTCAAAGTGATGATATCATTTTTGAAAAAAGGTGTCACCTAGGTTTCAATAAAGACGGCAGTGATTTTTTAAATAAATACGCTTGCTCGGTAAATATGTCACTCGAATAAATTGCTAGCCGGTTCAAAACCCGTTCATTCGTGCTTTTCAGAAGGCTAACAAACAGTTCGCATGACATGCTGTTAACCCTAAGGCTTCTTGGCACGACTCAAGGACCTTTTGCGGACAACGTAGATGAAGATCAGACTGCACAGAATGTGCAGTCTGATCTTGGATCTACACTGTCTGATCAGGAGATGTTTTTCTCCAAAAAATTACTTTGATATAGCAATATCCGGGTTTTTACTATCGGCTTGAAAGTTTTATTTCACTTATTTAGCAGGGTAAGGGTTAAAAATTTGTTATTTGAGTGTTTGACACTCATTTAAACCCATTAAAACATGTATATATAATGTCCCGTAGGCCTAAGTTACTGGAATAAAATTGTATATATGTATGTATGTATGTATGTGAATGTACGTATGTATGTACATACGTACGTACGTACAAATGTATGTATGTATGTATCACACGAGTACAGTTGATTTTCCTCTACCAGCACTATAGCACTATAGCTACTAACTCTTTACCTGGCGACAAAATTTCAGACCTCTCCAATTTGAAAGGATTTGCAGACAACGATTCAATGTGGATCAAAGGATAGGGGTTTTCTTTATACGGGCAGAAAACGTCATGCGAGTTTATTCTGTTTCTCCAGTGTTTTCTAAAGCCTTCCTCCTCGGGGTCGTTAAAACACGGGATTGTTTGGGAAATGTTAAATACAGGGTATAGGCTGTAAGAACTGCCCTGGTAGGGCGTGGTTATCCTTTGACATAAGTCGACCAGTTTATTTTTCATTTCAGTGGCTTTGAGCCATTTCGGAATTATTCGTCGTAAATCTTCTAAAAACGTGCATCATAAGAGTACTTTATCGATCCTCTACGGCTACTCCCGATGATTTCCGAATAACCTATCTTATCTCAATCTTAAATGCTGTGAACTGTAACATAGCTCCGCCCTGCCAAGTCAATAATTCTTACAGCCTATAGATTTGTTATTCATTATTCTGTTTCAAATGTTAAAGCTTTTATCCTGGTTCCCAGAGTATCATTATTTATGTAAGAGAAGTTTAATACAATTTATTTCATGCTTTTCGGAACTTTATCGGAGAATAAAGGTGGACTATGGTTTGATAATTTCACCATTTCGACCAGTGAATTGACCGAATGATTATTTCACTGTTATGGAAATACCGTGAGCTCCCCTCTACTTTGGAATTCCCAACAAAAAAGGGTTAGAAGCGTGAAATAAATGGAATATTTGTTTGTTTTCGGTGAAAGATCGAAATTTATTTTACTTCGTGAACATCATACGGTAATATTTTCACTCGTGGCTGCGCCGCTCGTGAAGCTAGTTACCGATGATGTTCACTCGATGAAATAAATTTCGATCTTTCACCCGAAAAAAAAAAACCTTTGTACCCTTCTCATATTTTTTCAAGGCGTTACATATTGTTTTTTTTTTTTTTTTTAATTATGTATTACAAACAGTACCTTATTTAGATCTACTCCCATGTTACACAATGTTCTATAACATTCTGTGAACCACAGAAGTTTGAATAGTGTTGTCTAGGCAAATTTCGGCCTCACAAAACATCAGACTTGTCGTTAACTCTTTGCAAAGGATACAATTTTGGACACAACCAAATCTAAAGCATTGAATGGTGGCTCAAACTGTGAAAATTATTTATGAATAGGTAGAAGACATCGTTGGAAAAGGAGAATATGCTAGTTACCAGTATTTTCCCTTTTCCAATAACGTTTTCAAATGTTTCCTTCTTCTACAAGGTCTAGAAAAACTCTGGATTGTTTGTACTTAGATTGTTTATTAAATAAAGAATGATGCTTCTTTACTTTCCTATCATAGAGGAGCGGAAAGAAGAGTCTATCCTGGCTGGCGAACATGAGATCTATACACCTAGGATAGGAATTTCATTACAATATTTATGTAGCTGCATATTTTTATATTGTTACGATGTAAGTTTAAATATGAGTGTTTTATTCAAAGTGTTTATATTACAATAGCTTTTCCAGAGCAAACAGCAAAAAGGTGTTCATATCTCATTATTTTCCACTCACTAGCTGGAAGCTGTTTACTACAGGGGCTCGCAGTGCTGAAGGCGTAATCCGTCCCCAAATAGTCCCGAGTTTTAACAGTCCATGGGAAGAAAGGGTTTTGAAAAGGTTGTGGGAAAGGGAGAAAATGCTGGTAACCATCATTTTCTGAATTTCCCAGTGTTTTCTATCCATTGAAATACATATCCAATCATTTGAACCAGATTTGATTAGTGATTTGCAAATGGTTTGATTTGGACAAGTCCCATATTTTTTCGTTTGCCGACTATAAATACGCCAGGCCTTCCTACTTGCCTTTGTGACGTAGTTTTAGCAAGGGAAACAGCGGCGGATAAAATTTATTTGTGTCATGTTTGAGAAAAAGGGGCTTAATTCATCTACAAAATGTATCGAACCATGTCAGCCTGCACAGTCCGCACATGATCGAAACTTTTTGCTATTTGTAAATTCTATGCATGTCAAAGGACCACTCTACCTCCAGATTCAGTCTATTTCATGGTTCAGTCACTTATTTGACAAAATGGATTTTATGGATCCATAATTATGTGATGACTTGGTATAATGCATCACGGGGATGTATTAAACCTCTTTTTGCGATACAATGGCTCATTGGTGGCCAACCGGGTGAGCAATCTTGACATATTGTAAATCAAATGAGTCATGCTCTGGCAGACGGGGGTTAATGCATCTCCCTCCGTGTACCAAGTCATCACATAATTGTGGATCCGTAACCTCCATTTGGTCCAACAACCAACTGAACCATGATATAGACTGTGACTTTGACATACAGAAAATTGACCAAAAGCAAAAAGTTTCTACACGGGTCAGCCTGTGCAGGCTGACCTGGGTCGATACTTTTTGGAGATGCATTAAGCCCCCCTTTCACAGAGCAAGGCTCAAAGGCAAGTAGAAACCGAGCTCAGTAGCTCAGTTTATAACACAAAGCTTGAAACCCAAGGACCGCTGATTCGAATCTGGCCCGTCTAAATTCTTTCCTGAGACCATGATTGTCATTGTGATAGTGTGCAATCCCCTCTCACCGTGGAACCTTGTTATGGTGATGTTTATGTGGGACAGAACCGAGCGGCTCGGAGAGAGGGCTGTGTGAAGTCTTAATAAAAGAAACTACAGGGAAGCATGGATACTGACCGACACACAAAAAAGCCTGAAGTTATCTTGAAAATAGGTTTAAACTCAAAACACAAAAGACCATTGTCAGATATCAAGTTCATGCGACTTGGTCGACCAATCAAATTCTGTAACATATTTTTCCCACGTGACGGTGACTGTCATTTCATCAATTAGTTGTTATAATGCAATAGCTGATATATCGTGGTGTTGCTCTTTATAAACGTTGAGTATGGGTGTAGGAGCGGTATGGCAAGATGTGGCATTTTCTTGTGCATCTTTGGACCGATTTTGCTGTATAAATGCAACTTATAAAGCCTTTGAATTCAACAGACCTTTTTAGAAAATATGTGGACAGAGGGGCAGCTATTTGTTTACTCTATTTTCTTTTCCCACACTTTTTTGGTTTTTTTTTTTTTTTTTTTAACAATTAAATGTTCAAATTATTGTTTGTTAGGTATAATGTTTCATACAAAGTGATATTATGTTATATGCTAACATGCAGGTATCTGTCCTTTTCGACACTTATTTATTTAGACTGAGGTGCAGCCTGTGATTTGAAGATGGGGTCCAAAAGCATCAAGATAGGGATAATGTATAAACGTCCAAAATGTCTACACATGTAGAATGTACGTGCGTCACAGATGGAACAAATGCTGTGGATATCTTTCCTAATTTTATGGTCACATTTACGGTCAAGCACGTAGTTAACCGTAGTTCACTTCTGCCACAGTGTTACTACTGTCAACTAGGTTGAGGTACGTTTGCAGTAGGTTTAAACTTGGCAAAAAGAGGAAATGGAGAAAGTCTAATGAACTACCTGTAAGTACGGTCAACTTCATTCGACTGCTAGCAAAGTCGCAAGGGTTAACTAAGGTATCACCACGTCTAACTACGAGTAACTACGTTACAATACGAACAGACTACGCCTCAAGCACGGGCAACTACGGTAAATTAGTGTTAACTGCGTAAAGCTACGGTACAACGTTGTGGCTGCGCCTGCTCAGTACGGGTAAGCTACAGTCATTGCGCTTTTAGAAGTTAACGAGCCAACACTGCTGGTCGCTTATTCTGCCATGCTCCTATGAAGAAACGATGTATTGTTGCCATGTTTCGGTAGGTACTACGATCAACCACAGTACGCACTACGGTTAAGTAGGGTCAATTACGCTTACCTAAGGTCAGTTACTTTCAAACGACGGTCACAGTAGGGTCACAACGTCTTAGTTAACTGTAACCAATTTTTAATCAATCTGCTTGCCGACCGATTAGAGACCACAAATTTCGGAAACCCGTCCGCCGAGAGCAAACTGATGTAACTGAAACTCGTAAAAGCTTTTACTTACAGGGATTTACCTGCTGTGACCTTATCCCATACTTAACTTTTCAATAAATTATGTAATAAAAGGCGGTTACAATTTGTTTAGCGTTGCGTTACTTCATAATACCAGTATTATCAAAATCTCTGGCCAGTAAAAACTGGAAATTTTGTAGCAGTTTACTTTCAACATGATTATAAGAAATGGGGTCCGTGATATGCAGTAACTTTATGTCCGTGATAATTATGCTGCAACTTTTTGAATGAAACGAGATTGAATAAAGAGTATAGGGTGATGTAAGCACATCTTGTCGTCGTCTGTTGTCCATGTCATTCGGCAAACTTCGAGTGGTCCGTTGATAGCTATACGTTGTTACGGTATCGGCCGAGTTGTGACGAGCGCTGTCCGTATATGTAGTCGATGATGAAATGATGCCTTGAGCAAAGATCAAATCGTATCAGAAAGGAGTTTGTAAGGAAACATTGCTTTAACCCTTTACTAGACGACAAAATTTTAGCCTTATCCAAATTGTAAGCATTTGCAGACGACAATTTAAATGTGGCTCAAATGGTGCAATTTTTCTTTGATAGGGTAGAAAACATTGTGGGAAAAGGAGAAAATGCTGGTTACCAGCATTTTCTCCTTTTCCCACAATGTTTTCAAAAGGCTTCTTTCCCAGAGGAGTCAAAAGGCGGCATTGTGCGGTAAAGGGTTAAAAGAATTTAAAAATTTAGATCGCTCTGCCCTTGAGCAAATTGACGTAAATGCTGCTCGTAACAGCCGTAAGTTTTTGAAGCTGTGAGGATGTAAAGTTGTGTAAGGGTTATGACCCTAGCGGAAAGGCCATTACGTAAACATTTTCAGGGTAGACTGGTTATTTCACGCTTGCAACTTTAGTAACCGGACGGTCTATTCACAATACATGGATCCGTGGAAATCGATATTTGACCAATCAGGTCATCGCATTTATTTGGCCCGATGTGCAGCCTTGCTGTCTGCTATTTTGGCTCCCAAACAAACGACTGTTACTGTCGGTGAATTGCGATATTATGTGTGTTTACAACGCTTGAATTTTAGGAAAAAGTTTAAAAGATGTGCTTTGCGAACGTGTACGGCTCACGCAGAGACTACAAGTTTGCATTATGATTATGATCAACAATGGGAAGCAAAGATCTTCGATCAACGCTATATTACGCGATGGATGAATTAATTTAAGCTTTTTTGTTTTACTCTGAAACTCTCTGAAAGAGACATAAAATGTTTTACAGAGGAAAACATAGGTAAAACATACGAAATACTAATAATAAGGAAGTACTTTCACTAAAATATCTGACCTGGTATAATAACCTCTGCATATTCAAAAAGAGGCACTTGTCATCAATGTTTCAGTTTGACGTTTTGGTGCATGAAGAATGCTGAATGTGTAGATACAGATCAGGGTGCAAAAAATGCAGTTTATTCTTGGGTTCAAACCATCTGCTACTTAAATTAAGCACACTTACGTTTATCCTTTACTGAAAGTACATACACATTTCAGTTATGAAACTGACTGAGTTCTGTCCTGTACAGTTTTGGAAGTTCAGCTCTAAAGGCGACTTATGTTAATTAAATCAACTTTTGACTTAGCCATATTTAAGTGGATTAGCACATCTGCCATTTCAAAGGGTATGTTGGTAAACTGTTAATTGATCGGACGTGTGTTTGATTGCCACTGTAATCCACTCGACCTCCCGTTGTGTCCTCAGTATATCATAAGATAAAAAAAATCAAAGCGCCAAAGGCACTGAAGGCCTGGGCATCTGAAGGGGTGAAGAAGAAGAAAGAAGAGGCCCAGAAGCTCAAAATTTATATCACATTTGTACAGGCTTGAAACTTCTAGATCACATTTGTACAGACTAATAAAAATATCTCTACATTGTCTCACACTGACAGTCTGTAGAGTTGACAACACAATGGAAAAACATAAATTTGTAAAGGTTCATGCAACCAATCAAAATGAGCAGCATGCAAAAAGGAATAGGCCTACTGCTGATAAATGTGGCCTATATGGTGCACACAACGTTTTTCTGATTCATAAAAGTGACCTACTTTTTGATACTACACAACCTAATATCAAACTTGTACGAGATGTCATTTTAAGACAAAAATTCCAACCAATTTTCATGAGTATCTGACTGAAAATTTTATCTCTGAGTGCAAACAAGGTTTTCCTACGATTTTCCTCATTGACCTACTTTTTGACCCGATGTGATTCATTTTAAACTTGTCTGAAATATTTATCAAGGCAAATATTCTGATTGATTGATTGATTTATAGTGTTTAACACCCTTTTCAACATTATTTCAGTTATTTCACGGCAGCCTGTGCACCTATCCATGCTTTCCTCGAGTTTCTTTTACCAGTACTATGCACAATATTCTTTCCAAACCACTTGCTGCTTTCCCACATAACCATCGTCAAAACAATGATCAGGGGTGAGAGAGGAATGAATCCTGTCGCATTGACTATCATCAGTCCTTGGAAAGAAATTGGCCCAGCCGGGGATCGAACCAGCAACCCCCTGCTCTCAAGTCCTGTACGCTAACGACTGAGCTACAGGGGCTGGACTCAAATATTGTGGTCAATTTCAATGTTAGATTTCGCTGTGTTTTGGAGAAACGTTGGTTTAAAATTACAAATATTCTGCCCAATTTCAATTTAAAGCCAAAGCTACCCTAAAACACTGAAATCTAACATTTTGACCAAGTTTCACTGACATTGGGCGGGAAGGTAACCTGGTTGATATCCTTTCAGGATTTTCCATGCTTATACTGCTTTTGAAATGTATACAAATGGACCTATCGGTATTGTACAGTCAAAAAGATTATCTAGACAAAATTTTGGCCCAACAATTTTCAGTAAATTTGGACCAAAACTTGCTTCTATGGTTTAACACTATTTTCAACATTATTTCAGTTGTGTTGCAAAGGCCAATGCATCTATACATGCCTTCCTAGAATTGGTTTAACTTGTACTTTCCAAGCCGCTGGCTACTTTACCACATAAACGTAGGTGAAAAAATATACAGCAGTGAGAGGGGTTGAATCCTCTTCCCATGACTATCATCAGTTGTCTGAAGGAAATAGGCAGAGCTCAACAACCCTGGCTTTCAAGCCTTGTATTTAATAGACTGAACCACCTGTCTTGACTTGGCTTTAAACACAAATGGAAATTTGCATGGCATACTATTAAGACAGATGGACAGATCAGGGTCTCTATTTACTTACCATTCCTAAGAACTTTCTCAGTCTTATTCTCCAGAATTTTCTAGATTTGAAAGTAACACTTCTAATTGGCTAAACCATCTGGTTTAGCCAATCAGAAGTAGTGTTTTACTTTCAAATTTTAAAAATCTTGGAGAATAAGACAAGGAACGTTCTTAAGAACAGTTGGTGAATATGAACTCAGTTCATATAATCAAAATATGGTCTCAAAAGTATAAACAAGTTGTCAGTGTTGTGACCAGGGAAGCAACCATTCAAAATCATCTCAGATAATTCTAATTTATTGCCAAAAAAAAAAACAACAACAACAAGAGTGATTGTAATCTGTCTTGTGTGACCTATTTATTTTTACCAAGATTGACCAAAATTTTAACATGTGACCGTTGTAATCAGGAAACAAACTTGCTAACCCAATTTTCATATTTACATAGTGGCATTTGTCAAAATTATCTTAACTCCTTATCAAACAACAAAATTTTAGACTTGTCCAAATTTAAATCTACTGCAGATGACAAATAGAATGTGATGCTAATGCTGACACTGGAAAGTGTAGCAAAACAATGTGGAAAAAGGAAAAAAATACTGGTCACCAGCAATTTCTCCTGAGCCCCCTCCTCCAGTATTTTCTAAACGCTCCTTCATCACAGTTGTTAAAACTCAGAATTGTGTGGTAAAGGATTAAATATAATAAAGAGAAATACTAAGACTAAATGTGGTGAAGATTTGGCCAGAGATGTAGTCTTCAGATGGTTGGTATTTGCTACAGTTTTACTTTTAACTTTATCCAAGACATGGTGCATAAAAATGATTTGCTGATGGTCAATATTTTTGGGGCAAAACATGGCCCTTCTTGGGGTAAAAAGAAAATGGCTCTCTTTTTTGTAAACAAGCAATTTGCTCTCTATTCTTTTTGATTCTTTAAAATTTAAGAACAATGGGCCTGTTCCTAACCTGTTCAATACATTTTCTGCATTTTCGAAGTGATTCAAGATACTGCTGCTTTTATGTATACTAGCATTTTCCCCTTTTCCCACAATGTTTTCTACCTAATCTGGAACAAATTCCATCATTTGCAAAGGCTTTCAATTTGGTTAAGTCTAAAATTTTTGTCATTTGGTAAAAAGTTAAAACCAATTACTGCAGTCGAGCCCCATTAGCACTGTCGTTAGCGTACCAGACTTGAGAACAAGGGGGTCACTGGTTTGAATCCTTAGCTCGGCCAATTTCTTTTTGATGATTGATGGTAGTTATTACGACACAATTCAATCCTCTCTAACTCAAGCACTGAGCTTTTATATTAACTTAATTCTGAATTTTGACGATTGGTAATCTTAGTATTTAGAAGTAGCAAATGATGGCGACAAATTTGAGATTGTTCTCCCATTGGTGATGGTGAAAATTCTAAGAATACCAGTATTCACAGACGTTAATTAAAGAAAAAAATCTTCCTAATTGTAGACATATGATGTTACTTGATTTTTTAATTCATGTTTCACTTAAAATTCATTTTGATAAAGTAGGGTGCAATAATGTGGGACAAACAACCCTGGATGAAAAAGCCTAGGGATGAACATGCCCACGGCCAAACTATAGTTTTTGGACAAACTAGCCTGGAACCAAATGCACGACTGGACGATAAAATATTTTTCTTACATTATTCTTAGTAACATTGTGGATTACACAGATGAGTACTAATATTGACGGTCTTGAATTGTCCTACACTCTGACACCTTTGAAAATTCATCAGCTTTGAAATATGTTCCTATCATTTTGGAAGGAGCGGTTCATCTGCCCACAGTAACTTTATTAATGAATTAACATCAAATTTGTCTGCAACAACTGGCAGTAAAAATGTGGATCTGTAAGCAGTGTGTTAAAAACCTAACTCTTTCAGTAGCTATTATCACTTAACCCTTAACTTTTTACCAAACAACAAAATTTTAGACCTGTCCAAATTCAAAGCAGTCGCAGACGACAAAATAAATGTGACTGAAAATTTGAAATCTTTTTCGGGAAGGGTAGAAAACATTATTGGAAAAGGAGGAAATGCTGGTTACCAGCATTTTTTTTCATTTTCCCACAATGTTTTCAAAGGCTTCTTTCTTAGGGTCATTAAAAGTTGGGATTGTTTGGTAAAGGGTTAAATTGTTCAATACAATGGATGAAGTTTTCAAGCCACTTATATTTGCTGTAACATGGCGATTGCAAAATTGTTGTTGGTAGAAAATAACTCATCGTATCAGACAATGTAGATCCAAGATCAGACTGCACGTTCTGTGCAGTCTGATCTTTATCTACACTATCCATAAAAGAGCATCGAGTTGCGCTGAGAAGCCTAAGGTTAAATATCCCGTATTGACAGCTTAGATCAAGATCAGATTGCACCGAGTAATAAATCTGATCTTCGATATAAAACGCCTACCACCTGACGCTAATCTCAGGTCAAGCAATTAATTATCGATAAATAGCGGAGATCAAAAATCAAAATCAGATGGCACTTAATGGGAAGTCTGATCTTTGGTAGAACACGCTCGCCATTTAGGTCTTCTTAACTGGTTGTCCATGGTTCATATTACAAAGTTTTATACCCTGTGTAACATTACATATTCGATTTTGTGTGCCGAGTTTGTAATGCCCAAAATGGGTCGAAATTGTTATGGTCCGAGATGTCATAGGATATCGGGCAACTCTGACAAGAAGAAATAAGGCATCGTACATACAGGGCCAATCAAACCATATTTATACCTTTAGATACGAGAAGCACTGTAATTTTGCGAAAATAAATCTTACCGAGTTTTTGAAATGTTCAGCTGTTTTGGGGAAAGAGCACATCGTCTGCGTTTTTTTCATTCACATTGTGTCTAAAAATAGGAAAGATGAAAGATTCCGAGTATTGTTCGGCAACATCACTCGTCACTACTCGGCCGATTCCGTAACTACATCTAAGGATTTGCCAATGTTTCTTCAGTGTTACAGCGCACTAATTTCCACTTGTAAATAACATCATTAGGGCTTAAAATTCTTAGTCAAATACTTTCGTTAGATTAAAATCGCGCATCCCTCACAGTTCTTTGTGAACTTAAACCCAACTTTGATGTTCAAACCCAAATAGTTTTATCATTTTTGGGGGTCGTTTCTTTCAGCATAGTGAGATACATTGCAAGCGGTACTTTTCACTTTTACTCGGGTTTTCCGAAACTGCTCGGATCATGTGGATGGGGTTGAAATTTTGGTATAAGATTACTATAGCCTTGGGCTTGGCAAGCCAAGCCCGGGCTAAAATAACTACCGCCAATGATATTAACAAGTTTGTTAAATGACAGCACACTCTACACATTTTAAAATCATCAGACAACTATTTTCCCTTAACTTGAAATTGCAACACCTCTCTGTTGAATGAGACAATCTATAGATATTTCAAAATGCATGTAATTTAGTGTAATTCATTATCGAATATGTTGAGACAACCTAACAAGCCTAACAAAAATATTAAGCACCTTCAATTCTGTTATTCTTAAGCAAAACTGAGGTTTATGAGGCATTTCATTCTTTCTCATTGAAGTTCAAAACTTTGCTGGCGCAGGTATTACACTGTCCGTAGCCCCTGAAATTCACAATTTTTGTACATATCCTTGTGTAAATAAGTTCAAGTATCCATAAATTTCTTACCGAGAATCCATAATCGGCAGAAACATAATGAAAAGGAATACTTTTCCGGCTTTTAATCTATATAAACAGTCATGATAGTACGAGTTAAGTAGCCTTTCTGCTATACCGTATATGTTTTTACTGCGGTTGTTTAGGAGCCCTTAGTGACGGTGACCAAGGATGTCGGTTTATCTCATCGTCACGGATCCATGTATACTAACCAACATAGATCTGATTGCGCATTTATCAGCATAGGATGTATTAAATGGTTTTCATAGGCCTTCATCCCCTCCTTCCAGTCACGGCACCACCATTTTACACGGTCACTAACATTTTTCTTGTTTTTCAAAGTTTTATTTGCCACTGCTGGTATGATGGGAGTCGTGGCCATCTCCCACCATACCTTATAATTCAATATTAGTAAAAAGCTTTTGTTAATAATTCATAATGATCATAATGGTATAGATAATAGTCACTTAAAGAAGAATGCTTTAAATACTAATATTCAAAAAGATTTGTCTCTTAATACTAACCAAGATTGTATTATTACATAACTGTTCTATTCCTTAAATGTGGCTTTACTGAGAGAGAGAGAGAGAGAGAGAGAGACCGGGCAAACAAAAACAAACAAACAAACATACATACAAAACGAAATGGAAACTATATGGAAGTGTGTGTGTATGGGTGTGTAGATATTGAGTAAGGAAAAAGAAACTTGGTTAAGAAAATAATATATTTAGAAATGTTTATACGCTGTAGCATATCGTTTGTTTGGTTTTCTTGTAGTAAATCTCTATTCTATATTGGCTCATGGGAGATTTTGAAAAACATGCTCTAAAATTGTCATGTTATATATGTCAACTTCATGCAGTGCAGTTTTGAATATTTAAAGTAAGGTTTAAAGCATTTTTAGACCAGTCCTTGTAGGTAACTTTTCTTTATTCCTACAGTGGTAAATACATTTTTTTGAACTCTAAGAACAGACTATCCAATTGAAGATTGTGTTTATACGTGCCCAAAACCAAAGCTCGACTATCAGTATTTAAAGTATGGTCGAAGATACTTATTATTGATGCAATAGTATTAATCAAAACCTTGGTGAGTTCACAGTCATGGAATAAATGTAGAATGGTTTCCTCATGTCTTTTACAAAATGTACATAAATTAGTCTCTATCAATTTCACCTTAAACAACAGAGAATTGTTAGAATAATTCTGTGTATTTTTCTTGTTTGAAACCATTGTGTGTAAGTGTCTTTTGTGCATCTAAAAACGTTTCCATGAACTTGTTTCCAATCGATATTTACATTATTATATAGCGATTCCCATCTAACTCTGCTTAAACGTATTTCATCGTTGTGTATCAAGGTATTGTAAGCATATTTATTTATGTCAGTTCTAGTTAGTGTATGAAAGAAATAGCAGCTAATAAAAGGATTTTGATATCTTTTTAAAGAGTCTTCTTTAATCGAAATTTGATGTTTGAAAAGGAAAGTTTTCATTGAAGGTATTATACCATATAAGTTTAGAAAATTCACCTTGTTGTTAGTCAGTTTTTTAATATCTCTCCAACTTTTAAAGCTTCCATCTGCGTTTAACACGTCTTTTATGTATCTTATACCACAGTCATATAGTACTTTGTTATATATATGTTTAGAGTCTAGAGTCTACCATAATATTCTTATCAAAAGACAGAGGCATATTGACCATATCCGACAATTGTGTAAAATTAGATTTCGAGATAAATAAGGTAAAAGATTTTAAAACATCAATGCCAAAAAAGGTAGCACAATACAGTTTATAAATCATGATAGGAAACTTAAGTCTCCTGTTGCTGTATATGCCGATTTTGAAAGTATATTAGAACCTGTAAAAACATGCCAACCAAGTTCAGAAAATAGTTATACGATAAAACGTCAAAAACACATACCTTGTAGTTTTTATTATATCATAAATTTTTTTGATGATGATGTGTGTGCTCCTATAGAAAGAAAGTATAGTGGAGAAAATGCGGAGGAAGTTTTTATAGATATGTTAGCACTGGATATAAAAAAAAAAAAATCATAATAAATACTATAAAAACCCAATACCAATTAAAATAACAGAACAGGAACAAGTGCAACATAAAAGAGAAGCACATTGTTGGATTTGTGGTGAGGGATTTGATCATAAAAATTATAAAGTAAGAGATCACTGCCATTTTACAGGAAAATATAGAGGTGCCGCACATACTAAATGCAAGCTAGAAGCAAAAATCCCCAACTTTACACCTGTGTACTTTCACAATTTAAGTGGGTATGATGCTCATCTTTTTATTAAATGTCTTGGTAAAACTAATGGGAAAATTGATTGTATACCAAAGAATGAGGAGAAATATATTAGTTTCAGTAAAAACATTGTAATTGGAAAAAATATATATCATAAAATTAGGTTTCTTGATAGTTTTAAGTTTATGTCTTCGAGTTTGGATAGTCTTTCAAGTAATTTAAATGAAGAGCAGATTAAAATTTTATCAAGATTTTTTTTCCAAAAGAACATTTACCATTAGTTAGAAGAAAAGGAGTTTTTCCTTATGAATACTTAGACTCTTTTGAAAAACTTAACGAAACTCAGTTACCACCTAAAGAAGCATTTTACTCTAGTTTAAACAAAAACCAGATTAGTGATGAGGATTATGACCACGCAAAAAATGTTTGGGAAACGTTTGGTATGAAAACGTTTAAAGATTATTTAGAACTTTACAATAAAATAGATGTATTGCTTTTAACTGATGTCTTTGAAAACTTTAGGGATATTTGTCATAAATATTATGAACTGGATCCTTGTTGGTATTATACTGTGCCGGGGTTAGCCTTGGATGCCATGTTTAAGAAAACAGGAGTGAAACTAGAACTTTTATCAGACCCTGATATGCTTTTAATGATAGAACATGGTATTAGAGGTGGTATTTCCATGTGTAACAAAAGATATTCTGCGGCTAATAATAAATATATGGGTGAAGATTATGACCCAAATAAACCTTCAAAATATTTAATATATATAGATGCAAATAGTCTATATCCTTGGGCAATAAGTCAACCTCTCCCTACTCATAACTTTGAATGGATGAATGAAAAAGAATTAGAAGATTGGAAAAATATTCCTTGTTTTTTAGAGGTTGATTTAGATTATCCTAAAGAGTTGCATGATTTACATAATGACTTTCCTTTAGCACCAGAACGTTTAAAAATAGAAAAGGTAGAAAATCTATTCCAAACTTAGGTGATAAGAAAAATTATGTTTTACATCATGAAGCTTTAAAAATATATTTAGATTTAGGTTTAAAAGTTACAAAGATACATCATGGAATTAAGTTTAAGGAAAGTCTTTGTATTAAAACTTACATTGATTTAAACGTTGAACTAAGAAAAAAGGCTAAAAATAAGTCTGAAGAAGAGTTTTTTAAGTTAATGATAAATTCTATTTTTGGTAAAACCATGGAAAACTTGCGAAATAGAGTAGATATACAATTCGTTAATAATGAAGTTAGTTACCGGTATAAAAAAACTTGTTGCAAAACCAAACTACCACCATACTACAATATTTGATGAAAACTTAACTGCCGTTCAAATGAGGAAAACTAATATAAAATATACCAAACCTGTTTACTTAGGTATGAGCATATTAGATATTAGTAAAATGCATATGCATAAAACTTATTGTAATTACTTTAAAGCAAAGTATGGTGAAAAGGTAAGATTATGTTATACTGATACAGATAGTTTTATTCTTGAGATAGAAACTGATGATTTGTATAAGGATATTGCCCCTGATATAACTACAACGTTTGATACAAGTGGATACCCTAATGATCATTTTCTAAAAAATAATTGTAATAAAAGAGTAGTTGGAAAGTTTAAAGATGAATTGGGTGGTAAGATTATGACAGAGTTTGTTGGTTTAGGAGCAAAAATGTACGCTTATAAAACAATAGATGGAGAGGAACTAAAAAGATGTAAGGAAATAAAAAAGACAGTGGTTAACAGTGAAATAAATTTTGAGAATTACAAAGAATGTTTGTTTACAGGGAAAGACCAGTGTAGAACTATGAATGTACTGAGAAGTCGTAATCATGATATATATACTGAGGAGTTAAACAAGAAAGCATTAGGTTCTGATGATACCTCTTATTGGAGGATAAGATGCACACCTTGGCTTGGGGACACCATAGGATTGAAAATTAAAATATAACTTTGTAAAAAAAGTTATATTTTTATATTATAATATACATTTTGAGCATTGGAATATATCCTCAGCTTTGTCTGTTGCTTCTCCTCTGTAATAATATAACCCCTTACATCCTAGCTCCCACGCTTTAAAATTTATATCATGGATTTCTTTCTTACTAGCGTTTGGTTTCATAAACATATTCAAGGATTGACCTTGACATATGTATTTCTGCCTGTCAGCGGCATATTCTATAATCTTGATCTGATCAATCTCCTTAGATGTCTTAAATACATTTTTAAGGTGATGGGGTAGATCTAAATGTTGCACCGATCCTTTATTTCTGATTATAGTATCCCAAATGGTTTTAGTGTTCATATTCAACTTTTCTAGCTCCTCCTTCAGATATTTATTTTTATATAGGAATGTACCAGCTCTTGTTTTAGGGGTGAAGGCATTAGCAAATATTGGTTCAATGGATGGGGAGCAATCTGTTATTATGGATATACTGGAAGTAGGGGCAACCGCTAGTAAATGAGAATTACGCCATCCGGTTCCTTTCATTGATTCGCATTCTCCCTTTTCTTTGGCTAATAACATGGTATCCTTAACTGCGTATTTCTTTAGGGTTTCGAAAATTTGCGTGTTTAATACCTTAGCCTCAAATGATTTAAAAGAGATACCCTTCTTTTGGAAAAGAGACCCTAACCCCATTACTCCTAACCCTAAAGGTCTATCCCTTATGGCTCCTTTTTTAGCCTTGGGCATGGAAGAGGGGCAATTTTCTATAAATACATCTAATACATTGTCCAGGAATCTAATGATATCGCGAATAAATTGTTCATCCCATTCCCAATAGTATTCCGCTTTGACTGATGATATACAACATACGGCAGCCGTCTCATCATCTGTAGGTAAATGTATCTCATTACACAAATTACTACCGGGAATTTTTAAACCCTTCTTCTTCATCGGCTTGAGTAGACCCCTGTTAATAGTGTCGATGAAATTTAAATATGGGGTACCTATCCTACTCCTGGATTCTAGTATTGTCTCCCATATTCTTCTAGCGCTGGTAGTGGTTTTAGTTTTAGTCTTTGGGTCTATGAGGTTATAATTTTCACCATTTTCTATAGCTTTCATGAATTCGTCGGTGATGTTGACAGCGTTGAACAGGTTTAATTTTTTTCTATTGATATCACCGCCTGTAGGTAATCTCATTTAGATGAATTCGGCTATTTCGGGACGTGTTATATCAAGGTAGGCGGCATAACTCCCTTTTCTAGCGTTTAACGGTGATAGGAAAGCTATCGCACTTGGTGATTTCCCATCTGGCATCCTAATGGAACTCCAATTTGCTCCTATCCCTCCTCCAACGATTGTATACCAGGCGGCATCGCTTAAATGTTCTATGATTCCTCCTATCTTATCTGGGACATGGGATAAAAAGCATGAAATGGGTAAGCCTTTTCCTAGCCTTCTAGCGTATGAAGGGGCATTACTCAAAATAGGAGATGAGAACATAAATTTATGAGTTGACGCATAGTTATATATTCTCTGGGCAAAAGCCATATCCCCTTTACTATAGGCAACGCTAGCCCTGGCGAATGCTTGTTGAGGGGTTTCATTTTTTAATAGATAATACTTTTGTAGTAGTTCTAAACCATGATCACTTAATAATTTATCCAGGTCGTTGTTAATCATAATACCTAAATGTTCTTCCATATTTTTATATGAGATTATAATTTTTTAAAAAAAAATTATTATCTAATATATGGATAATAAAATTATTTACTATACAATTATTTTTAGTATATTATCAAATGATTCTTTTTCTGAACAAGATGTGTCTATCATTGTCCAATTACTTTGCGTATTGAGATATATTTTATTGTAATTTTCTTTTACTCTAACCTGAAACTCTTCTATTTCATATAATTCATCGCTTTTTGTTATTTTTGGAGTATTAAGATATATTACTATATCAGGCTCTGGTAAGCCTTTATCTACCTCAGTAAAGCATTCCATAGGAATAGAAGGATCTAAAGTTTTTGTGTAAACTATAACAGAATAATAATATCTATCAGCTATAACAATTTTACCATCTTTCAAACCATTCTTTATAATACTCGCTTTTTCCCATCTATTCGCTGAAAAAAGTAAATGAGAAATTCTAGGATCTTTTATTTCAGTTTTGTTATTTAAATAATCATTTAATAATTTACCTGTTTGCGTTGTTCTATCAGGAAATCTTAGTAATAATGTATTGGGTAATACGTTAACTAATTTTTTACTATGAGTAGTTTTACCACTACCATCACATAATTCAAATACTATAAACATATTTTTATATGTGAAAATTATAATTTTATTATCTAGCCTATGGATAATAAAATTAGTGGTTGTGTTATAATATTCTAACTATGGTGTTTTCTGTATTACATAATGGACATTTGTATTTTTCACTCAGTTTATCACCACACTCATTATAAATTGGTATATGACCACAACTACAGAAAATAACATTTGTTTTTTCATTAAAACATATGATGCACTCATCTTGTTATATGATTGACCTTTGTTAAATTCTTTTTGTGACATATTTACTTTATTTTCAAGTTCACTCACATATTGAAGGAAAGCACCACCTTCATGTTCAAGTTCTCTCACCCGGTCATTGAGTAAATCAACTTCATGTTGAAGTTCCTGAATTGCTTTATAACAATCTTCAAAAGGAGTATATGGGGATTGATGAAGTATTTCCACCCCATCAACAAAATCACATAATCTAAAATCAAAGGAAGGAATAATTTTTATGTTAAAATATAATTGGCCGGGTAGATCTCTGTAAGACTCATGATAAACGACAGGTGGGAATTTTTCTTTAACGAAGACATCATATTTTTGTAACATTCCTTCCTCCCCATCTTTAATTTCTCGAGAACTCTGGTAAACTATATCCATTGGTAAAGTATAATATATCTTGAATCCGCTAGTTCCACTTTCTATATGTTTGAATCTACTATATTCGAAATAAAGAGCTGGTTTTATCATTTCAAAACCATCTATATAATTTTGTTCTCTTACACATGGGTAAGATATTACCCCATTAGTTCCATAACGTCTTTGTGAAAGTATCATTTTCAACCTTTGTATCTTCTCTAACCTTTTAATAAACAACTTTGAGAATTTAGCTAGGGCGGGCGTATCCCTAAAAACAATAAAAATTTTAAACTGAGTAATACCACTTGGAATAGGTCCTTCATGGTATTCGGTAACAAAGAATTCACGGTTTAAAAAATATATAAGTTTATTAGTGTCTTTTATAATTACTCTACCCCCTTTATAAGTATACATTTTCATTTTACTCATATCAAAATAGGGTTGTTCATGTTTAAATTTACTATATTCATAATAAACTAAAGGAGTAAAGCCATTATCCATAATACAAGATGGGGTAGCCCCATAGCTTTTGACATTGAAACATAGTTTATTTGCATGTGTTTGTTTTTTACTTGATTGATGAAAAATTTTATCCATATATATTCTTTTTAGTTTAATTTTAAATTCAGCATTTGTAATACCACTCATCCTATTATTATAGCAATATAGATTTTTTTAAAATTCAATTTTTTTGCAGCACAACTGCCTGAAATCAAAAAAGCTTTAGTGGATGAAAAAAAATTGAAATTTCTTTAAAATAATCATAAAAGAGAGATTTTTATGTTTATAAGCATACATATGGTTAAATGGATTTTATAAGCACATTTATGGTTATAGAATTATTTTGAGCACAGATATGGTTAATGTCATACTTAGACCACAGATATGGTTAGTTTGATAATTTAAGCACAAGTATGGTTAGTTTGATATAATCGTGGTTGGTCGCGGTCAAATGCGCCAGCTCGGGAATATATCAATCTACTTCTGACGATAAAAGACCATAACTGAGTGTTTTACATCTTTACCAAACTAACCCGTTCTTAACGACCCCGAAAAAGAATGCTGTTGACAACATTGTGGAAAAAGGAGAAAATGCAGATAACCATCATTTTCTCCCTTTTCCCACAATATTTCTCTTTTTCTTTACCCTTTCAACGATTCAAATCATCTGTTGATTTACATTTAAGTCGTTAAATGCTCTCGATTTGGCTAAGTCTAGAGTTTTATGATTTGGTTAAGGGTTGAGGGTTAGGTAGGTCTAGTTATTACATGCTTTTGTCGGGAAATGATGGTGGATTATACGATTTGATAATTCATGGTTACGACTAATGAAATTTATCGTAAATATTTCCATAACTCTTCAATTGAAGGCGAAAACAGTGGTTCTCGTGCACTAGTTACTTAGGTAAACTGTGCGTGCCATTCAACCAGCACTCGTCACAACTCGACCGATTCCGTACCTACACCTAACGGACTTGATCAGCGGATCACCCGAGGTTTGCCGAATGATTCAACCAGACGGAAATATGAAGCAATGTACGTGCATTTACCCTACATTTCTTGTTGTTATGTGGAGGGAGGTACGCCGTGGAGAATAATCGAAAACAACTGTACTAGATTTTGATGAAAGTCCCTACAAAAAAAGGGGCTAGAAGAATGAACTAAATAGAGTCTAAGTTTTTTTTTTTGTTGTTGTTGTTGTGAAAGATCGTGAACATCAATTGCGCCACTCGTGAAAATAGGACCGATGATGTTCACTCGATAAAATGAATTTCGATCTTTCACCGGAAAAAAAAAATCCTATTTATTGGGTATCTACATTTTTTGAAAGTAATGTAGGAGAAATTGGCTAGCAGATGTTTTGGACTGGACGATTTGCCAAGCATGATTTAGCCAGCTAAATATATTACGTAGATCAATTTGTGTAGATAAATACGATGGATTATTAAAAATATAGCCTAAAAGTAAAAGGCTCGCTAGCAGCCAAAAGTAAACAATTCGAAAGTCATATTTCATACACTTATTCATACCATTTTAAAGTATGGATATTATTATGAAACTGACAATATGTTACAGTTTGATTGATTGATTGTATGGTGTTTAACGCCGTTTTCAACATTATTTCAGTTGTATGGCAGCGGGCAGTGTACCTATCCACGCTTTCCTGGGGTTTCTTTTACCAGTAGTCCACACAATATTCTTTCCAAGCCACTGGCAATCCTTGGAAGAAATTGGCCGAGCCGGGGATCAAACCAGCGATTCCATGTTCTCAAGTTCTCAAGGGCTCGGCATATGTTACAGTACAGTTACCAAAGTTTCCAAAGTAAAATATTTTTTTAAACTCTTTTAAAAGGTTGGTAGGTAGGGCCTACTGTTATTCATTATGAGTGATTTCTAAAGCTTGATAATGGGCATTGCTGATCAGAACTGTCACTTATATTTTACGTTCTTTTGCTGTCGACTGGCACACATATATTTTAGCCATTCCGTTTAACTACAAATTTGTAAGAGACGATTAAAAAGGTGTGTTCTGCGTGGCTCAGATGTAAGGTGTAGGGAATTTTTAATCCCATACATAGTTCAAACAACTACCATTAGATTTGTGATTTCAAACCAGTGTAGTAATTCACTGTCGACCGATTAAAGTGTTGACAACATGTTAAAATATTATGTGCTTACTACGGGTAAATCATCAGTTCAAACTACGTTCATTACTACGTTCAACTACGATTATCTACGTGTAAATACTTTCCACTATGTCTAATACGATCAACTACGGACAACTACGGTCATTCATCACTACAGTCAACTACGTAAGATGTGACCACGGCTTGAAAGACGACAAAGAAAACATTAACTTAAACTTGTACAAAGATCTGGCAAGCTGCAACAAAAACTGCTAGCATTCAACTGCACAGCGCGAACCGGGCTTAACTAACATTACAGTGCCAAGTAAAAATCAAACTTTGACTCTTAGGCTGCCAAACGCAACTCAAGGCGCTTCTGCGGCCAGTGTAGATCAAGATCAGACTGCACAGAACGTGCAGTCCGACTTGGATCTACACTGTCCGACAAGCTTCAACCCCCCCCCCCCCCCAATTGACTTTGAAACATAGATATATTTGGGTTTCGTTGACTTGAAACGTTTCTTTTCACGTATTTCGCAGGTTAAGGGTAAAAGTCGACGGAATAATTAGGGACATGCTCTGTGAAAGCGGGGGCTTAATGTATCTCCGTGATGCATGATACCAAGCAAGCAATCACATAATTATAGATCCATAATGCCACCTTTTTGACAACTAAGAATTATGAGATAATATTGTCCTTTGCTATGTAGAAAATTAACCAATAGCGGAAAGTTTCGGTCCAGGCGCAGATTCAACGTTTTGTCGGCGTAGCTGAATGCGCTGACTTTTGAACTACCTCTCGGTATAATGAAATCGAACGAATAGATGGTGATAATTATGCAACTGGTGAAAAAAAGTGTACATGTTTATTCCTCGGAACCCTGCGCAGTAAGTGTTCAAGTACATGTACCTGTCAAAGCAGTACGGAATGATGCTCGGCTCTCCGATGAACTGAAGTGACATACACTAAGGTTAATGCCTGGATGGGTAACCAAATCGTGATGTGATGTGATAGTGGTGTGTGTTGATTAAGTTTTTTTTTTTTTATTTTATTATTTTTCAACGATGATATTGATTAACATGTAATCGTGAAATATATATATTATTATATCCTAATAAAAAATCCCTTTTTCAAAACAATGAAAAACAATGAGGAAAAGGAGGCAATTGACATTTACCAGTTCCTCTTACGCCGCCTATCTTTTTTTAAAGATAGTTCCTGTTTAGACTGCCATTTCTGTTCAGCACGTTGTCTCGTCAAGGTGCATATGTGTGTGAAATATTTTCGAAATCGGACCATGGGGTCAAAAGATATGGGGCGGACATGAAATTACTAAAAATGGACTGGGTTGTAAGACATCATCAGAGATCCTAGACATACGTACAACCTTTCCGCCAACCGATTTCATGGGAAAAATGTAAACCAGTTTAATGTATCCAAATTAACAACAACAAAAAAAAAAAAATCAAAAGTAATGGTCATATACTACCATTTAGTACTGAAATTTGTCTTGTTTTTGTTTGTATGGTGTTTAAAGCCGTTTTCAACATTATTTCAGTTATATGGTTGCGGCCTGTGCATCTATCCATGCTTTCCTTGGGTTTCTTTTACCAGTACTTTGCAAAATATCCTTCTCAAGCCACTACCTAATTTTTCCAAAAAATCGTCGTTGAAACAATGTTCAGCGGGATGAATTTTGTCGCAACAACTATCATCATTCCTTGGACAGAAATTCGCCAAAATGGGGCTCCCTGGTTTCAAGTCATTTACCCTACCGGCTAACGGGCTCGGCAACTAGTAGATGTAGCTCGACGGCGAAACATTTGAAGGAGAGAAACTAATGCATTTGATTAACGTGGATTTCCAAACGTTGTGAGGGGAAAAACTTATTTCATGAGAACTGCCAGGCCGAGAAGCTCAGTTGTTAGCGTATCCGACTCGTGACCTGGTGGTCGTGGGTTCGATGCACGATTGAGGCAAGCTTTCTTTACGATGATTTTTCGCCTCTCACCTCTGATGCACGTGGGAAAAGTAGTCAGTGACTCAGAGAGAAAGTTGTGTCAGTACTGGTGTGAGAAAGCCAGGAAACAAATGCGTAGATGCACTGACCGCCGTGATACGATCTTAGCTGTTAAAACGGCCTTAAACTCCAATACAAACAAAAGTTGTGAGAAACTCTAGCAAAAGTAATCTCTTAATTGGAAAATGTGAGACTGCACATATTTTCTTATGACTACAAAGTTTCAGTTTAGATCCCATGCAGTCTTTAGAGAATTTTATGTAATTTGATTCATTGGGAATTTCATGCAGTTCATATGAGGGTCCGTAACTTGACTTATAAAAGTAGTTGCAATCATCGCCCGATAAACTAAACTAAACACATTAAACTCCTATATTTCTGAATTTGTTTTCATATAATTTCATTTCATAACTTATACATTAATACATTGGATTGTCGAAATATATTAGTGAATAGACCCGTTTACAATCGTCAGATATATTTGAGTCATGCTCTGTGAAAAGAGACCTTAATGCATCTGCAAAAAAAAAATATCGACCCATATCAGCCTGCGCAGTCCGAGTAGGCTGACCTGAGTCGAAACTTTTTGTTGTCAGAAGAACCGTCTACCTACATATTCAGTCGGTTTTTAGACAAAGTGGATTGTAAGGATCCCTAATTATGTGATATTTTACTTGGTACAATGCATCATGTAGAAGCATTAAGTCCCCTTTTGCAAAAGTATGACTCATTTACAACCATATAATTAGCCAAGCAGATAACTTTTTTAGCATGGAATTCAAACACTATGTATATGTATGTTGCGACGTTAAAATCAGTTCTCCGTTAAAATCAGTTTTTGAAAAAAAACTGAGTTTAACGATGGACATACAAACGTTAAAGTCAGTTTTTGCCCTTAAAGTCATTTCTGTTAAAATCAATTTTCACTTTTTATCTCCGTTAAAATCAACCGCCCACACGCTAAAATCACCACTGCTTTTTTGGTAGTCTTTACAGACCAAAAGTGTTTTTATGTTCTCCTGACTCACAAATTGATATATGTGGTGCGCCTACATTAAGTTGCAATATTCTCCATGTACGGAAACTCCTTTCAAAAAAAAAAACGTGCCATTTTCAAGATTTTTATGCCCCTTCTTTTCACATCATTTAAGTACACATTGAGCAGATACTTAAGACTTAAGTCACAATCGACTTTAATTACAGCAATTTAAACAGCAATTAGCTGTTAAATACGGGTCTTTATATAACGCATGGTATATGAATCATATATATGGTCTGTTACATGCAATTTGGGGCCTTGGAATATTGATTTAAAGTGTCCTTCTGGGTAAGACTACGCATTATGAGCAGGCTGACCCGGGGCATCACTTTACACAAATGCCCGAAGGCCCCAAATCGCATGTCGCAGGCCAAATGTCATAGTTTGAACTGTTCAAGTTAGCAGTACTTGGATGTCATGGTTTTTAATCGGTCGGTGGACCGATTAGAGAGATGGCAAACTTCGGAAACCCGTCCGCTCAGGGCAAACTGATGTAACTGCAACTTGTAACAGCTTTTACTTACAGCGTTTTAACGCTTATACCTGCTGTGATGACCTTATTACAAAAACTACTTTTGACCAAGATAACCCCACTTTTGACCCAGATAAGCGAAGGAATAGTAATTAGGGGTAAACAGGTGTTAAGTAATGTCAAGTAATCCCATAATAACCTTTAAATCATGTAATAAACGGCGGTTACAATTTATTTAGTATTGAAGTATGTCATAATTACAGTTTTATCAAAATCTCCTGCCAGCAAAAACTGGAGCAGTTTACTTTCAACACGATTATAAGAAATAGGGTCAGTGATTAGCAGCAACTTTATGAATGAAACGAGTGCGAATCAAGTGTATCGGGTGATGTGAACACATCTTATAGTCGTCTGCTGTCCATATCATTCGGCAAATTTCGAGTGATCCGTTGGTATTTATACGTAGTTACGGGATCGGCCGAGTTGTGAGGAGTGCTCTCCATATATGTAGCAGGTGTTGAAAAGATGATGTGTCATTTTGGTCTTGACAGGAATAAAATCGCAACAGAAAGGTGTTTGTAAGGAAACATTGCTTTAAAAAAATTTGAAAATTTAGATTGCTCTGCCTAAGAGAAATTGATGTAAATGCAACTCCTAACAGCCGTAAATTTAAAATAGTAACCGGCCGTTGGTCGTTTAATGCAGAGATTGTATGTGTGAGGCGAAGCGTGTGAAGCTGTTGGAACAAAGGGTATAGAGTTGTGTAAAGGTTATGGCCCTCGCGGAGAGGCCATTACGTAAACATTTTCAGAATGGACTGGCGATTCACGGCTTGCAACCTTAGTACCCAGGCTGTCCATTCACAATACTGACTGATTACGCATCTTTCAGCGTATGATGTATTAACCCTTAGGCTGCTAAGTGACTTTTTTGCGTATACTGTCCGATAAGGAGATATTTCTTTTTCAAAAAAAAAATTGATATTGTTTTCCTGACTGTAAAAAGCTAGTCGATTAACTGAGTGTTTTAACTCTAAACCAAACTATCATTTGTTAATGCCCATGAGAAAGAAGTTGAAAACATTGTGAGAAAAGGGGAAAATGCAGGTTACCATTTTCTCCTTTTCCCGTGTTCTTTTTTTTTTTTTTTTACCCTTTCAACGATTCAAATCATCATTTGGTCTACGTTTAATTCGTCATGTGCAGATGCCTTTGATTTGGACAAGTCTAAAATTTTATCATTTGGTAAAGAGTTGACGGTTATGGAGCTAATGGGTATCTACATTCTTTGGAAGTATAATGTAGGAGAAATTTGCCAGCAGACGTTTGGACTGGGCGATTTGGCCCGCTAAAAAATAGGTAGGACAGTTTGTCAAGATGAATACGATGTCTTGTTAAAAATGGAAAAATAAAAGGCCCACAAGCAGCCAAAAGTAAATAATTCCAAAGTTATCATGCAGGCATATTTTATACGGCTTTTATATGTTACAATACAGTTACCAAAGTTGCCAAAGTTACAGAAAAGAATATATGTATTTTTTCACTCTTTTAAATGGTTGGTAGGTACTGCTGTTCATGATAAGTGATATCTAAAACTTGATAATGGGTATTGCTGATCAGAATTGTCACATATCTTTTACGTTCTATTGCTGTCGGCTGGCAAACATAGCCTATATTTTAACCAATCGTTAAACTACTAATTTGTAAAAGACAATTTAAAAAAGTAGGATCCTACTTGGCTCGTTTGTAACGGTGTAGGATTTTTTGTCCCATACATAGTTCAAACATCTACCATTTGATTTGTGATTTCAAACCACTGTAATTATTCAGTGTCTACCGATTACAGTTCTTACAGCACTTTGATTTTTTATGCGAGTTTGTTACACTCGTTTGTGTATAGACTACTCTTTTATGTTAAACTATCACGTAGGAACTTCTGCTTTTTTACATTCTAGTCTCTTGCAAAGTAACGAAGATACGTTGTGAATGATAGTTTCATATGTACGTGTAATTATATCTGTGTTAAAAAATAATAAAATTCGTCTGCTGCAGACATGGCCAGTCTTCCATGTATAAGGGAAATGGTTCACATCACCACTATTTGAATAAGTTAAGTGTCTTCTCCATAATGAATTCTTCGGCAGATTAAGAGCATAAACCTCTCTCCCACTGAATCCTAACGCATTGACATGATTGCAGTACAAGCTGGGTGCCTCTTCTAAATCGCGTAGTTTATTTGGTGGCTTTGTCGACTTAAAATGCATGGTCACCAGTTTAAACTCCGACTTACAAAGCAACTTTATATAGTGATTATTTACAGATATTATTGCCCGATTCATTCGCCTCTTTCCTGAATATTTCGGTCTGTAAAAGCTCTTTGAACACGCCGAATAATGTCACATGTTTTTCCTTTAAACCCCTGCAACTTCACGCGTCTGCATCATTTTCAAAGAGCATTACATGTGTTGCAGTTCTGAAAAACTCGACCTTGGATCGAAAATCCGAAGGTGAACGTTCTAACACGTCGCTACAAAACTATCTTAACAACAAGGCAGTATTAGTGTCCCCATCTACAAACACAAGCTTCATAGATCACTATATTACATTATCCCCTCCCATCTGAGATCGTCCTCAAATCTTCCAGTTGGAATAGTTTTATTCTAATTTTCTCAACCCCATGTTTTTTGACGTTGGGCGCCAGCTCTGAAAACCTGATGTGACTCGGGATCGAACCAGGGCCCTCCAATTCTGTAGGTGAACGCTAGATACCACGTCGCTTAAAAAGCTAGCTTTAAAGCTGAGCAGAATACGTGTCCATTTAAACAAACACAAGCTACCATTTATGTCCATCTGCGGGCTAGACCACTATACTACACATTCGACTCGCAATCAGGTGCCATCCAGAGCACAGGGTAGTGAATCAGCTGCCCTAAAATCATCCGTTGAATCCATCTACTTATAGAGTATGGTAAGGAACAAAGGGCGCATGATATTCTAGAAGCCTAAATATTTTGTTTTACTGAAATATGACTGAAAAAGCGTTAAAATTAATCAGTCAATCGATCAATCAATCGATTGATCAGTCAGATCCGTCCGTCCGTCCGTCCTTACACCTACCAATCCATCCATCCATCCATCCATCCATTCGACAGACATATACTAAATGCAATATTTTTGCTAAGTTGTCAGACTTATAAAAGGACAATCATTCCAAACGTTACAGTTATAGACCGAAACCAAACACCTAGTCAAGATGAAATGCCCAACTTACAGAAAGAAAGAGAGCATGTTTCATTTTTTTTTTTTTTTTCTTGTTTCTAAATTAGGGCACTGACTAATAATGTGGGTGAAACCAAGCGTAAAAGCGAGTATTGCCGTTATTCTTTATGTATTAGTTGTTTTAGGTCGGTATATTCCATACATGTGAAAAACTGATTTTAACGTCATTGAAATTAGAAAAAATATTACGACTGATTTTAACGTGAGTAAAATTTGAAATTGATTTTAGCGTGTGGCGGTTGATTTTAACGTAGCTGATTTTAATGGCAAAAACTGATATTGACGTTGGTATGTCCTCCGTTCAGGTCCCGAGCTGATTTTAACGGAAAACTGATTTTAACGTTGCAACAATGGATAATAGAAAGTTATGCAATCTCAGGTGCATGAAACTATGACAAATTTCCGTTTTTCGACAACCTTCACCTCAAGATCCCCACTAAACTAGGTTGACTGAAATGTACATGCATGTACCCTTGATTTAGATAAAAAAAAAAACAGCGCAATCTTCACAACGGAGGGGTTATCCTGGACAAATTCGTGTTTTCGGTAGTTTCTACATTCGGATTGCAATATTCCATTTCTTTTCCATGGCTGCACTGGATCCCTTCTGAAAAGTTCATCATTGCCATAATAAATCCTATTACTGCAACCAGGGTACCAAACGTGGTGATTAACATAGGAATGATGTTGATTTTAGACAAGATTGGTTCCCTGCGTAGTTTCATAACACACAGTGGTGGTATTATAAAAGACAGGGGAGCAGCTGCTAAAACACCCTGTAACGACAAAGAAAAGTATTGATAACCATATTGTAATATGTGATACAGTCTTCGACAGTGCATATTACCTAATCAAAATTGAATTTTATCATTCCATTAATTATAAAAAGAAATCTATAACCAAAAGTTAAAGCTTGAACAGCAGATAAAAGGTGGTGAAATGAATTGCAGTGTTAAGGATATTGAAAGGCAAGTAACTACAGTAATGTATGTTTTGCATGTTCACACGAACAATTCTAAACTATTATTTGGAAGAAACTGGACAAAACAGCGGAAAGGATTTTTTGTCCGAAGAGGTTCTTCACTCAAAATGATCTACGTTGAAGGGCAGCAAAACTTTGTCAAGCTCATGATACATGGTTACAACTTTGTCTTGTTGAGATACCATTTCTTTTTGTCATCCGCAGAAAGTCTGAATTTGAGGTTGGGTGCGAAGCATCTCAACTCAGCTATAACACTTTTCTAACTGAAAAAAAAAAAATGATTCCCGGGTATCTAACATCGCAATATCTGGCAAAACAGTACCATTAAGAACATCCTCCATTCAGTTTTGCATTAAAGCAATTCTTAAACAACGTTAACATTATGGAAAGTTACACGCCCTGTAAAGAAATACACATAATCATAACAGAATTTAAAATAGAGCGTTGGGACAGCCTACTAGGATCAGACCGAAGAAGCAATCGTGGAATACGGGTGTTTGTATCGCCTCCATTAAAAAGCGAGAAGAAGCGTCAAAAATTGTTATGGAAAGACCAGAAGCGTCACGAAAAGACTAAAAACGACATAAGAAACCTCAGACTAATTCTTTTGGACAAGATTGGTTTATCTGACAGATATTGCGCAGAAATACTTTTCACACTTTTTTTATCCTGAAATGCTTTTGAAACAGCCCAAGTAAAGTAATAATACCCACAAGCCCTCTTTACATACACTAAAATAATGTGTTTATTCATGGCCATAAATATGTATATACATGTATTTCATGCCAAATAAAGATAGTATTTGGAGTATTTGAGGGCAAGAAAATTGAATAAGAAAATTCCTATGCCTGAGACTCACTGGAGAAAAATCATAGGCAATGTACAACAAATAACCTTAATTCCAATGTCTAGCCCCCCCAGCCCCCCCCCCCCCCCGCGATATTTGTGCCAGAGAAAGCTGTACATTAAGAAAACGGAGAGGAAAAGCCCCTTTTTTAACAAATAAAGCAAGTAAATGAAATGATAAAGAGGATACCAAGAGTTTTAATTAAACAAGAGGATCATCGTTGGCCTGTATCGCTCTACTTACCCGCAGATAAATGAACCAATGAGGCTTACATTAAATGCAACAAAATGATCAAGTTCATGTAACCCTAGCCCCTCGCTGTCACCCTGACTGGTATGTAAAGCCTCTGCTCTGCAAGTAGTCTCATAAGCTGAACATGTGTGCATTAAACATTTTCAAAATTCATCAAGGGTACCAAGACCTAACACCTTTCTAGTTCATATGATCTTTGAATACCCCCTGTCAACTTTACCTTGGAAACTTGCACATGAAAACTTAACTCTCAGAAGGAGAAAGCTAATGAAAAAGTGTACCTTCTGTGCCAGACATAGTCAACTAGGCTGAACATAAACATTTTCTGTCCAGAAACTTGTATATTAAATACCAACAATGTTATGGTGTAGTTAGACGATCAAGGGAGATAAATGGTAACAACTATCTGTCATACAAAAGAGACATTACAATATTTCCATTTACATGTAACCATATGTAGCATGCAATGGCCTGGTCATTCATCCAGACATTTACCACAACGCACGCTGCTTAACTTCCGCGGAAAGATATACAACAAGTCGCATTGCCGTGAAAGCTAGCTCAACAGCAAGGAAAGTTTAAAATGCTTATGTATCTAATCGTTCTTCATTACACTGCGTTGCTTTACCCCGAGACTTATATACAAAGAAACCAGAGGAACATAAAAGGGTAAGGCACTTCCAGTCCGGCAGTTATCATAATCCCACCTTTGCCACCAAATACGATGTGCAACGGCCTGATCACCCATCAAGGCACTCACCAAAACGCACGCTGCTTCACTTTCACGGACAGCTAGCTCAGCAGCAAGGCAGGTCTGAGGTGCTTGTATATCTAATCGCTCTCCATGACATTTACAAGGTTAAGCTTATGGATGGAGTCAAATTGTTTGAGTTCATTGTACTGATGCAATATATGGCAGAAATAATTGAACAGAGGCAAATAGACATTTGAAGAGAATAAGTTTTCGTAATCAATTAGAGTAGTTTAACATTGTATCTTAAATATTTATACCTACTTGTTTGATTTCTTGCTTGCCTGTATATTTCATAAAATCCATGACGATCTTTGATTCAGTTTAACATCAGCCCAGAACTCTACATTTCTATTTCAATACCGATAATTTCTAACTTACATGTAGTTCAGCACTACATGCTAATCATATCGGTAAATCAGTTTGAATCAAATTGGGTTTGCTTAAATGCACCCCACCTCGGGTCAGTGCTTTCAGTGCTTTGATTTTAACAACAACCAAATGCTGGTGAGATCTAAAGGGCTGCATCAACGATTGAACTGAGACATGCCAGTAACTGAGCGCCTTTCATAAAATGGTTTCAATCACCACAGAGGACGCAAAACAGTTTTCAAAGTTGTATTCCAGTTGTTAGCTTATTGGGATGAAACAAGTAAAGACAACTTACATTCAGTTCCAGAACTATACTGAGGCAGTCAGTGGCCATTGAGATTACCAACACCAGTGCACAGATTACTACAGTCACAACAAAATGTCGCCATGTTGGCGGTCGTTCCCCTGTGTTGGGAAATACTGCATTTTCTATTACCTGTAGAGGAATGAAATGTCTATAATCGCTTGTTTTCTTGCTCAAGTTTTGTTTTTCCCCGAACTAAAAGTAAAAAGTCACGTTCTGAGTTTTCTCTGCAAATTATCAACTTTTTCCTAAAAACGTTCCAAGGTCAAAATCTAATTTCATGATGCTTTTACAACTTACCGAGTGTAGACTGCTTTTTCCTTCATGCAGCAGATCACACTGACAGAGAGAAATGATAACTACAAGTATTTAATTGTCTTGCCTGCATGACGAACCTTTAAACTGTTACATAAATGAAACGAAAATTTCCACACAATCGTAAAACACAAATATTGCGATTTTAAAGTTGATTTCACTGTAAAAAATACTGTATCGGACAGTGTAGATCCAAGAACAGACTGCACGTTTTGTACAGTCTGATCTTGATCAACACTGGCTGCAAAAGAGCGCCGTGTAGCGTTTAGCAGCCTAAGGATTAATAAGGAGTAGCCATGTTTTACAAGAATGCTGTAATCCCTTTTAGCGTCATTCAGGAAAAGAGGGGTTTCTGAAGACGGCTTGGATAAAGATCAAACTACAAAGAACGTGCTGTCTGTCCGAGCCAGGATCTGTACTTTCAGCTTGTTTAGTCAAGGCATTATGTATGATTTAGTGGGTTGTATAGTTACTGATCGGGCGAAAGACGCCGAGTTTATTTAGTTAGAGCGGGAATGGTTCACCGTTAGGCTGTTAAGCGCGACTCAAGGACCTTTTGCGGATAGTGTAGATCAAGATCAGACTGCACAGTCTGATCTTAGATCTACATTATAGGATAAAGAGATTTAAGAGTATTTTCCCAAAAAATAACTTTGAAATAGTAGAATCATGGGTTTTACTATCGGCTTGAAGGTTTCATTTCCCTTATGTAGAAGCCTAAGGTTTAAAGCATAGCCATTTAAAAAAAAAAAATTATTTCTACGAATATGCACAAACCTCTCTTGTGACAAAAGCTTCCATCGGATAGGTCAACATGACTGTTACAGCAAAACAGAATCTTGCAGCGTTCATGATGTCATCATTGTGACAATAATTCTCAAGCAAATCTCCTATAAAAAAAATTACCACAAATGCAGCCTTTAAAAACGGTATGGGAGTAAAAGCTGTTGCATTTAACAAACAGTAAGTCCTTTCACCAGAAATTTGTTTATACCGCGTTTTTTTTTTGTTTCAAAAATCTAACATGTGTTTAATCCTTAGGCTGCAAAGCGCCACTAGGGGCGCTTTTGGGATCAGTGTAGATCAAGTTCAGCCGGCACAACTGAAAACATTCCCACAAAATGCAGTTTTCTTTAACCGATGTAAAATACAGCATTTAAAAGCAATAAAATGAAATGTCACTTTAAATAGTCTGAAAACAACTACTGCACCCTTCATAATAGTATTTACAATAATCTAATCGACGGATAAATACTTACTTTCCCTTGTGTACCTGTCTTAACCCTTAAGCTGCTAATCGCGACCCACTGACCTTTTGCGGACAGTGTAGATCAAGATCAGACTGCACAGAACGTGCAGTCTGATCGTTGATCTACACTGTCCGATACGGTATTTTCTTTCCGGTGTAATCAACTTTGAAACCGCAATGTTTGGGCTTTTAGTATTGAGTAGAAATTTGCGTCTCATTTATTCAGCAGCTTAAGTGTTAATTCTTGACATGTATTGACACTTATCATTTTATTTGGTTGTTCGGAATCACGCCCTTGGCATTTTTCTTGCCATTTCTTTACTGTGTGTAGAATATAACCAAATGAGCCATGCTCAGTGAAAAGCGGGATTGATGCATCTGCAAAAATCATAGACCCAGGTCAGCCTGCGCATTCCGCGCAAGCTGACCTGAACAGAAACTTTTCGCTACTGGTCAATTTTCTGTATGTTCTAGGACCAGTCCATCTCATGATTAAGTCGGTTGTTAAAAAATGGCTATTATTGATCCACAACTATGTGATGGCTTGCTTGGTATTAAGCATTACGAAGATGCATTAAGTCCCCTTTTGCCAGAGCATGACTCAAATATGTTTTTCTTTAAGCCCCTTTTGGCCATATCTAAAGTCCTTCCCTGATGACGTTTTAAAACGTTTAAAAGCGACATATGCGAAATATCCAGTACCTGGATTGAATCGAGTGTGTTTAGGATGGAAACGAGATTTGTATGGTGGGATATTTCTGCCAATACAAGATATCTTTTGCGATAATTCAACTATTTACCACACAATCCCAACTTTTAACGGAAACCAACATTTTCTCCTTTTCTCACAATGTTTTCTAGCCTTCTCAAAACAAATTTCAGGTTTTGAGTAACATTTATTTTGTCGTCTGCAAATGTTTTCAATTTGGACTAGTCTAAAAATTTGTCATTTGATAAAGTGTTAAGAAAACTATCGCGATAAAAGAAACTTTCTTGAAAATATTATCTCGATAATGAAAAAGTTTTACGATAAAAAATATCGCGATAATTCTCACTTTTATTACAACCTTTTTTGGCGTTCGTGTCCACACCTGACATTCACTGTATCTATAAATAGATACCGTTTCGGAACATCTTTGCCATCCTGTACTGTCAAAAACTACCGAATTCATCCAAATGGTGAATTTTCTATTTATAGATATCGAGAAACGGGTAAAACTATCCCTATGATTTTTATCTCGAATGTCAGCTTCGAGCACGAATGAGATATTTAGCGTTAGAATGTATACTCTACTGATCAATGTAAACTTTTCTTGATAACAAAGTTCATCATGATTTTTTTTTTTCTTTGAAAACTTTTCTCTGTCTAGATAAAATTTCCAGGAAACTTTGATTTATCGTGAAAGTGACAGAAATATGCCACCATAGACTTGAGATCTTAAGTTTTATCGAGTAATAAAATATTGTGTAAGCGTTTTAGGATCTTATGATTTTCATAGCTAGATCATAATACATTTTATTTTTATCTTAAAGGGTAAAATATGCTACACTGTAAGGCCATGTGTTCGTGTAACGTCTTTTATCAAATTAGAACTTTCGAGGGTATTTCCTGCTGCCGTAACACTGCATTACAACTTCACCATAGGCAACTTGTTCATTACCCTCCTTAGAAAAGGAGTTGTAAAATTCCATGTCATACTAAAGTGTTGTCAGACAATCATAAATGCCACACAATAGCTTTCTGACCATGTATCTGGCGGTAAAATATTACAACTTACCTTCAGTCCAGCCTGTGAAGGAAGCATATCCAACCAGGCCAAAAATGAGGTTAAACACCATACAGAACGTTACACTAAAATGTGTTACAAAGTTCCATCTCTCTTTGGTTGGGTTCTCAAGAGATGCGTGGATCAGGAATGTATTGTGGTGACACATGTAAGCTGAGGAGGGAACAAAACAAGTTATCATGAGGTAATAAAAGCTCTCATATCTGAAATGAATGGGAAACAGAAATGGTAGAAAAGGAGACCGTTCTTAATAGCTGCAGACCTTAGTGCTTTCAAGTCCAGATATAGGAGCCATGCTCTGTGAAAAGGGGGCTTGATGCATCTGCGAAAAGTACCGACCCAGGTCAGCCTGCGCAGTCCGCGCAGGCTAACCTGGGCCGAAACTTTTCGCTATTGGTCAACTTTCTGTATGTCAAAGGACCAGTCTACCTTATGATACAGTCGGTTGTTTGACACGAATGATTTTATGGGTCCCTAATTATATGACGACTTACCGTGCTCGGTATCATGGATCAGGGAGATGCATTAAGCCCCCTTTTGCTAGAGCGTGGCTTATAGATTTTTGTTTCATTTGACGGCTGAAAATACAATCATCTGAAACTTAGAATGATTTTCTGTCTTATAAAATTGATTGAATAAGTGAACGGTATAGATCCAAGATCAGACTCAAGTTGTGTTACTTTCAAAATATATAAAATTCTGTAGAATAAAACTCAGAATTTTCATAAGGATTGTTGGTGAATACGGACCCTGAAGATGTTAGAAATAAAAAAATATATATATATATCTGGAATTAATTAAGGACACATACGGACACAATGCCAGGATATATGCTCGCTGGCTTTCGATCTGTGGAACTAAGATACATACCAAAAGCCATAATGGCAATGGCTTGAGATACATTCCAGTTAGCAAAACTCCAGGCATGCGCTGTGGCTGGGCTGTAAAATCAAGAGAAATATCATTGGTAAGAACAAAGTTATAATTATAAAACTTCATTTCGTTTGATCTCCAACAGTTTTATGTGTGTTCTGTTTGGCTTGCAGCACGAAATTTTGTTAGCGTTGTAGTAAATAGAGAAAAAATATATAAGCTGTGCTTTGAGAAAAGGGGTTTTAACGCATCTCCATGATGTATTTTACCAAGCACGTCGTTACAAAATTATGGATCCATAAAATCCAGTTTGACTGACAACCGACTGACTCAAGAGGTAGAACGGTCCTCTGACAAGCAGGCAATTTACAAATAGCAAAGAGATCAACCCGTGTCAACCTGTGCGCAGTCCGAGGGCTGACCTAGGTCGAGACTTTGCAGATGCATAAACCCCCTTTTCACAGAGCATGGCTCATATTTTTTCTCTTTTTTTCACATGTTTTTCAATCGTATTCCTTCATCAATCATTGAAATTTTTTATACTTGATGATTTTTCACATTTCACTAGAATGTTTTAAATTCGCTTGCTTCAAATTTGTTCCAACAGGCAACGACTGGACAGTAAAAAGAAACATCTGGGTCTGTATTCACCAACCATTCTTAAGGCCATTATTAGTCTTATTCTCAAAGATGTTCTAAATTTGAAAGTAACACATCTTCTGATAGGCTAAACCATTTGGTTTAGCCAATCAGAGGTTGTTACTTTTTAAAATTTAGAAAATTCACAATTTGTCTTACGCACACATTTAATAACATTCACAATCTATGGTAATATTTGTCTGTCATAGGAAGGTATAGGATGATGTATGCCACAACGTATTAATTGCTAGATAAGGCTAACACATACACACGATAGAGGCTGGATAAGATTGACTCTAGCAACCTTTACCGCAACCGAATGCGGACTACATACAACCGGACTACATACAACCGACTTCCATAAGGATTTTTTTCCTGAAAACATTTTTACGTCACTGATGAAAATAGTTCAGAGGTTTGCTCTCGTTTATCATTTTGTCTACTAGTAGAACATGTTTTTTTTTTCTTAACAATTTTTTGGAAGGGATTGTTAATGTGATGGCGCCATATAGAAATTTGAGTCAGCAAAAGACCCAGTTACTTTTTCAAAAGAACGATATGCTTAACGAACGATTAAGGGAGCTCCCTGTCGCCTATATAAACAATTCACGACCGTTACCTTTTTTGTATGAAACATCCCGTCACGGAAGTTAACCGTGCGTTTTAAAGACTAGGGATCGTTTTAACCAACTTTTCTTAATTGCATCTTCGTCTTGTTCTAGATTTAGAAGTGCGTTACTTTCAAATTTTGAAAATTCTTTATTGCAGTTTGTATATCGAAAAGTGTTATCAAATTTCAGATTTTAAAGTTACTGTCTTAATGTAAAAAAAGGCAGACATCAAACAATACCACAGTAATCATTTATGTGACTGAGGACGAATTCCATCTCCAAGTGTTTCATAAGTACAAGAAAATGGGAAAAACGGACATGGAACAGGGGTTCATATATATACATATGTGTCCTGCGTGCCTCATTGGTAAAATGTAGGACTCGTAACCTGGAGGCTCCGAGTTCGAGCCTCGCTGGAAGCGATGGATTTTTCATAAACGTGTCGTCGGTCAAGACAATTCAGAGCCCAAGCCTAGTAGAAGTAAAACTCAAGGCATACATATACATGTGAGCTGTCCTCATGATATGGCTGATATAATGTTGAAAGCGACATTAACCCTTTACCACACAATCCCGACTTTTACTGCCCGAAAGGAAAAAGGACTTTTAAAAACATTATGGGAAAAGGATAAAATGCTGCTAATCAGCATTTTCTCCTTTTCCCTCAATGCTTTCTACCCGTTCAAAGAAAAAATTCCTAATTTGTGCAACATGTATTTTGTCGTCTTCAAATACTTTCAATTTTGACCGTATCAAAATATAGTCGTTATGTAAATAAGCTATGCTCTGTGAAAAGGGGGCTTAATGCATCAGCGAAATATATCGACCAAGGTCAGCCTGCGCAGTCCGCGCAGGCTGACCTAGGCCGAAACTTTCCGTTATTGGTCAATTTTCTGTATGTCCAAGGACCAGTTTAACGCATGATTAAATCGATTATTAAAAAGAAAAATGGTCTTTATGGATCCATGATTATGTGATGACTTGCTTGGTAAAATGCATCACGGAGATGCATTTAGCCCCCTTTTGCCAGAGGGCGGCTAAACTGATTAAACACATTTCAGTTCTTCGTCGAAGTAATCTTACAATTACTTGTATACTTACATAGAATTAGCAAAAGTCCCAAGTCTGATACAAATAAACAACAGTATAACAGCTACAAGTAAAAGTGAGATAAAGGCCCACTGAAAAGATACAAGAGAAATTATTCAGTCCTCTTATTGGAGATCTTTTTTCTTCCGCCTTGAGGAAATCTTTTTAAAAAAATGATTGAGATAGAGGTAATTCGTTTTTTTTTTTTTTATGAAAGATCGAAATTTGTTTTATCGAGTGAACATCATCGGTAATATTTTCAGTGGCTGAATTGGCTGCGTCACTGGTGAAAATATTATCGATGATGTTCACTCGATGAAATAAACTTCGATCTTTCACAAAAAAAAAAACCCAAAATCTATTTATTTCATGCTTCTAACCCCTTTTTTGTAGGGACTTTCATCAAAATCCAGTAGAGCTGTTTTCAGTAATTCCCCGTGGCGTATCCCCTCACATAGCAATGCATTGCAATATTACGTAAAGCGGATATAGGGTAAATGCGCGTAAATTGCGTCAAACTTCCCACTGGTTAAATTACTCGTGCTGTTTACCTAGGTAACTAGCGCGCCGGAACCACTGTTTCCGCCTTCAATTGAAGAGGTAGAAAATATGAAATCGGTATTTATTGAATGGTCGTAACCATGAAATATCAAACGATAATCCACCATTATTTCTCGATAAACTACCGAAAGGCATGAAATAAAATATAAAAATTAGAAAAATGTATTTGAGGCGGTCCTTATTATAACAATTTCGTTGCTATTTTAGTCTGTATAATAAGAAAAAGGTCATACAATATACCATTTTTGACTTAAGTGACAGGCTTGCTCTTTGAAAGGATAAAACATCGTGGAATAAGTAGAATACCTTCTTCTTTTGTACGATGTTTTTTGTGAATGCTTACTTCCTCTAGATTAGAAATTACGAGATCTCTCCTTAAACTGAATTATTTGTGCTGTTCATAGAAATGATAATTATGATTGCTGAATTTATCGGTAACCACGATGACAATTTATTCTTTTGTATTGGAGTATAATGCCCTTTTAATAGCTTATGTCGTACCACGTCGGTCTGTGCATCCACCCATGTGTTTCCTGGCTTTCTCACACCAGTACTGATACAACTTTTTTTCGAAGTCACCGATTACTCTTCTCACATGAATCAGAGGCGAAAAATCGCTGGAAAGAACATTTTGCCCCAACTGGATATCGAACTTGCAACCACCAGGTCACGAATCAGATACGCTAATCACTGAGCTACCCGGCCGGGCACAACAATTTATAACAAGTTTTGATCTTTCTACAATTGCTTGTTCATTTACTGGCTAATCCTTTACCAGACGACAAATTTCTTATCTTGTCTAAATTCAAAGCAGTTGCAGACGACAAATCAAATATGATTTAGATGACAACTTTCGTGCCTTAAAGGGAAGAAAACATTGTTGGGGAAGGAGAAAATTCTGTCTGGTTATCAGTATTTTCTGTCAGAGACTTTTTTGACTCCCAAATTGCTTGTTTTTGGCCGCTCGTATGTCTTTAACTTTCAGTTGATATATGTATTTATGGCAATACATTTGTTTAGTTTAAACATATTTTATTTGCATATTCTTATCAAATGTACAGAATAATTTACAAATTATTCGGTATTTTTTCTGCAAATGAATCAGAACTAAAGCAGAGCTTATAGTGTCCGTCTCCAAACTGGTGGCTTAGGACGAGCACAAGTCATTTCAGCTAATATACTAAACAGTGAGAGAAAAATAACTGTGTAGGTAAAGAGTAGGTAACGGGAAAACGTGAATAGTCAGACTGAGAAGTACAGGAAGAGGAGGGGAAAAGATGAGGTAATGGAAGAGACAAGGTAAAGGAGTGTTCTTAAAAGACTCTTATACGGTACGGATATGGTTATGAATATTAAATTTGTTTACCTTGCTAAGTTTTGTTATATTTTTATATAAAGACAAAGGTAGGGTCACCATTATAGTCACAACGAATACTATAAACTGTCGGTTATTCAAGACCGTTCCTTTTAAATCTGAAACAATATAATGTTTGAACAATAACAAAACATGATAAATCAATCCATTTTAGTTGCTCTTAAGTACTGAATTTTTTCGATCCTAGCACGCTCTGTCCAGATGAAATTTTTCATGTGATGTTTACATTGATTCAAGGGATTAAAGAAGACTGTACAGAAACGTAACATCAGCCACTGATAACAACATTTTAGAAACCTTCCTGAATTTGGATTTTTCCTGTTGGACAATTGAACAAGCACTCATTTTCTCATTTTCCCACAATGCTTTCAACCCTTCCAAACACAAATTTTAATTTTTTGAGTCAGCTTTTTATCTCGTCTGCGAACGCTTTTAAGTTGGACAAGTCGAAAATTTGTCGTTAAAAGGGGTGTTTTAAAATTGATCTACAGCAAAGAATTTTTAAACCCCATTTCCAATGAACGACGATTCCGCTACGCTTCGAAGGTTTGGTCAAAACGCCGTGAATCGTGGCAGGAACGGCAACAGCGCAGTAGAAACGCATTGATCGTAGTAGAAGCGTATCGGAAGTTTCATGATCGCCGCTTCACGGCGCCTATTTTGACCTTGCTCAAAGTTTACGTTGCAGAATCGCCGTGGACTCGACGTGCTGCAAAAGGGCAGTAGAAGCGTAGCAAGAAATCGATGAATGAAGCAGTGCGAGTAACTAACGCAAGCGCAGTTGCATCAAAACAGCAGGGTCGAGGTATTTGTCTAATATCAGGCCTAGTTCAAGCGCTTTCCTGAGGTTGGTGTCACTATTCTGGATTCTAGGACTAACTCTATGCAAGACCCCATCAAACATGTGAGGCACCATTCTCATTTAAATGAAAAATGAACTGCCGTCTACCATCCTGAGTTTTCTCATAAGTTGGTCATGATGACCAAAATGGAGCCTTTGTTTAACAGACAATAATGAACGGACCTAGGTCCGTATTCACCAACGATTCTTGAGAACATTCTCAGTCGTTAAGAATGGTTGGTGAATACGGACCAAGGACCTTATGGCTTATCTCTCAACACCCAACCTTATCATTCTGTTGTTAATAATTTCAAGCTTGAGCACAGCTACTCGAACAAATCGAGCCATTATCTTCGAAGTTTGTTGGTCAACTGCTGCGAAAGTAGTTAAAGCGCCAGTTTAATTGAGAAACGTTCCAAAAGCGCAACAGAAGCTCAGCTCCTGTGCTTTGGTCGAAGCAAGGTCGCTGCATCAACATAGCAAGCTTAATGTAAGCGTAGCCTGAAATCCCGTGCCGCAGTGGAAGGGTAGTAGAAGCATCTTGGAGAAACCTCAGCCGCCGTAGAAGTGCAATAGCAGTGTGACAGGATTGTCACAGGCGCAGCGAGATCGTTGTTGAAGCGTACTATGAGCGTTGTAGAAATTCTCAAGTCCCAAAATGATGCATATGTTAGTGCTTCGGCGGCGATTCGGGAGCCTTTTTAGAGGCACCATGATCGTCATGAGCGCAGTGGACTCGTTGCCCAGTGGAATGGCGGTATAAGGGTATAAGGAATTAATAACTGCTATTGCATCGCTGAACATAACGTATGATCTACCTGGGCCGGTATTCACCAAGTTTTCTTAAGAACTTTGATTAAAAAAAAAAAAAGAAGCAGCAACATTATATGTACTTACTTTCTCCCCCAAGTCTAGCTGTAATTTTTGTGATTGTGTCTCCTATTATGACATTGTAACTTATCATGGCTGCAAAGATACAGAAAAGTGAAACAGGGTACATGTAGACTGTAAGTACAACTGGTTCCGACCGCTACCAAAAAAAAAAACCACGGAAAAGCCAATCGATTTCTGTGATATGATTCATATACATTTAACTCTTAGGCTGCTAAGCGCGACTCGGGGCGCTTTTGCGGAAAGTGTAGATCAAGATCAGACTGCACGGAACGTGCAGTCTGATTTTGGATCTACACTGTCCGCTACGATTTTTTTTTCCTTGAAATCAACTTTAAAATCGCAGTATTTGGGTTTTTGCTATTAAGTGGAAATTTTCGTTTCATTTACATGTATTTAGCAACCTCGGCTTAAATTACCCATGAAAAATGTCTGTTCAAAACACCATGACCTAAGAAGAAACACGATAGACGTTCGTGAAGAGATCGTTAACATCGGTGGATATTATCTATACATGTGGTTGTTAATGTATCGTAACTCGTACGTTATGAAGTCTTGGAGTCGTTTCAAATTGGTTTTCAGTTCGCTATGTTTACCCTTCAATGAAGAAACCTGTTGGGGTTTTGTGCGTAATTGATTTGTGCGTTCTGTTTGCAGTACTTTCCCACAATTTGTCATAGTTTAAATCACTCGTCACAATTCGGCCGATTCCGTACCTACATCTAACCTCGTCTGTAGAAAGGAGGCTTCCATTTTGAACTACCGATCACATGATCTTAAACATGGCGGCCCCCATGTAGATCGCTTAGCAACGACATGAACAACCACGGTGAAGTTATTCACTTCTATCGATCTGTCGATGAAAGCTCCCAACTGAATTGATAAACCACGCTAAAAATCGAATGTACAAACTGTTTGCCGACTGAAATATTCTTAGAAAGATAATGACAGAAAATTTACTCATGTTTTCTTTTTTAAGAGGAGCCTTACAATTTCAATAACGGTAAAGGGGCGTGCTTCCGCAGATGTGCGAAATGTACCGTGTAGGTGCATATCAAGCTACGTGATACAGCCGAGGGATTTGATCACCAGATCACCCGAGGTGTGCCGAATGAGTTTAAATACGCCTTTACCTATAAATGGATACATAAACTGCAGAGCTGTAAGTAGATAAAATCCTGGCCGTCCACATGTTACTAACATCATGTCCTGTAAAAATAATGAAGTACATATACTTTGTTTGGATATAATAATATTAAATGTACGTGCTATAGAAAAAGAAAAATGGAACAAAATACTACTTACAAGTACGTGTACTCTGCATGTTCATGGAAATGACATCTCTGGTAAGTCTAGCTTAATCATCCAATAAATCCTATTGCAATGACTAAAAATCCATCCTCGACAAGACTAGCTGTTCTGGGATGCCAGCCCCTGGAGGCCCTATACGGTAACACTGAACTGCCAGATTTTGCGTTTGTACTAGTCTAAAAGTCCCGTAAAATAATAATCTAAAGGCGAAAAACATGGCCTGCTCAGGACAGCTTAGATCAAACTCTTACTGCATAATACAAAGTGTTGTTTAATCAAGGATCTATACTGTACGCTTGTTTGGTCAAGCATTCGTGATAAAACAAATATCTGAGATTTTGAGGTCCAGTTTATATATTTGGCGCTGAAAGACTTGTTTGAAAGGAAATATTACAATTAAACCAACCTGATAAGTGTTTGTGTTTGACAGTTTTCCAGCTTCAATTAGCAAAGTGATTGAATAATCTGAAAAGAAAGCAACAGAACTTCTTACTGACAACTTTTAAACGTGTGGTAGAATTTAATTCTTTACTGCTTTTAACTCTCATGCCATCACTGGAAACATACATGTAAGTACTGTTTTACCCTTGTGTAGAGAAAGATCTGCCTGTACAAAATGTTTAGTCTGATCTTAGATCTACACGATGCACTGTTTGACTCTAAATGGTGACCAAATCGTCTCTTCTTTTGTTGTTAAACTGTAGATTAAGCTGTTCTGTGATGATTAAAGCATCTATTGGTTACAAAATGATTAATCCTTTCCTTTCAGTGCTATACGCGAAACTAAGAGCTCTTGCGGAAGGAAGAGGTCATGTTCAGGCTGCACAGACCGTGGATCTATACTTGGATCTATATCGTCCGCTTGCTTAGTCCACCCTATAACGAGAAAATCTTTCTGTGTTTCGATGGGTTTATTTTCAACCGTCGAAAGAGGAGAGTATATATAAGATGCTGAACAAACTAACCATATCGAAGTACATGTAGATTAGAATTGTCAAGGTAAACAAACAAATGGACCATGCTCTGTGAAAAGGGGCTTAATGCATCTGCAAAAAGTATCGGTTCAGGTCAGCCTGTGCAATTCGCACAGCGGAGTTGGGCCGAAACTTTTTACTTTCGGTCAATTTTCTGCATTTCTAAGGACCATTCTAGCTCAGGATACAGTGATTTGTTGTAAGAAAAAATGGATATAATGGATCTCAAATAATGTGCTGACTTGTATAGCATAATGCATCATGGAGGTGCATTAAGCCCCTTTTGCAAGAGCATGACTTATTTAATGCAATTGCTTGTTCTATAACATAAATAGTCTTCAATCAAGCAATTCTGGATTATTCTGACCTTGATGTAGAAGACTTTTCAGAATACATGTACCATGGTAAATTAAAAACCAGTATTTCATCTCTTAATGATTTCAACACTTTTAATAGAAATAACCATCAGTGAAGGTAAGTATAGGTTGTGGTCTGCAAACGTTTCCGATATGTACATCTCGAAATGTTTGTCGTTTGGTAAAGAGAAAAAATGAGAGATACTATAACTTAGTAGTTCATTGAGATGTTTTTTTTTAATTCATGTATTTTTCTTCAAAAATATTGTTACAAAAAAAAGAAAAGTGCTAAGATTTATAAAACATATCAATGCTTACCTGTAATCATGGCCACCAGTATAAGCAATATGATTCCCAGCCCAAAACCAGCCTGCTTCATTGCAAAAGGTATTCCTGTAAAAGAATCAAAACCTGACTGCTTCATTGCAAATGGTAAATTCTGAAAGAACTCAAAACCAGACTGCTTCTTTGCAAATGGTATTTCTGAAAAGAAACCAAAACTAACCTGCTTCATTGCGAATGATATTCCTTTTAAAAAATCAAAACCATTCTGCTTCGTTGCAAATTGTATTCCTGTAAAAAATTAAAAACAATCTATTTTATTGCAGATGGTATCCTTGTAAAAGAATCAAAACCAGCCTGCTTCATTACAAAATGGTATCCTTGTAAAAGAGTCAAAACCTGTTTTTACTTAATTGCAAATGATATTCCAGTAAAAGAATATAACAAGCCTTTATGACTGCAAACGGCATTCCTGTAAGAAGACCGAAAACCAACCTGCTCCATCACAGATTGTATTCTTGTAAAATAATTATTTAAAACCAGGCTGCTGCTTCATTGCAAATGGTGTTCCTGTAAAAGAATATAAACCAGCCTTTATGACTACAAATGGTATTCCTGCAAAAGATCAAAACCAACCAGCTTTATTTTAAATGGTATTCTTGTACATGAGTCAAAATTTACCTGCTTTTCTGTAAATGCTATTTCCCCCGCCGCCCCCCCCCCCCCCCCAAGAAAAAAGATTAAAACCCAAAAACCCAATAAGCTTTTTTTCTAAGTGCCGTTCTTTCAAAATAATCAAATCAAGCTTTCTTCATAGCAAATGGTATTCTTTCAAAATAATCAAGGCTAGCTTGTTTTAGTTGCAAATGGTATTCCTGTTGAATAATTGAAGCCGGTTTGCTGCATTATAAATGTTATTCTAATAAAGGAGTCAATGAACTCAAAACCCCATTCCATCTTCTGTAACAGATTTTCGGCAGTCGACATAGGAAACACATAAGAAAACTATGCAATGGTTTAACAAGAAATATGTAATCACAACTATGTGCTTTCACTACAGCTGCCAACATTAACTTAGGAAACAATCCTCTTCCTCATGCAAGGCTGCACGCAAATCATTGACGTAATCAGGCTGATTTCGACGTCAGCGCCTGTCAAGGTTGTCCCAGAGATCTGGGCTTTTTGGTGGCCAGTTGGCAATACAAGTAAAATCATGATTATGTGTAAATTGTCACAAGCGACGCGTGGTCTAGCGTTATCTTGTTGTGATGTAGAAATGATGCCATCATTTTGCAGAAGGTGAACAACGTGGGCGCTAGATAAAATTGTCCGTAACGGCAGACATGTAGGTGGCCGTCAGTGACAACTGCAACATGCGGATTAAAAACGCCTGTGTTCAACATCCCAACTGACCTCTCATGCGATTTGGTGTCCTTGGCATTGAAATTACGCTGGCAAACCCTCATTTTTTTTTTCCCAACAAGCCTCAAATTCTACAGACTGAACTTTTGTAAAAGAAGACCGGTGGTGCTGGTGCAATGCTTGCATGTGCAAAACAGGTTTAAAACTGAATTGGATCACTGTTCCGATATATTAGCCAATCAGCGCTCAGCATTTGGTCTGTATATGTTGCATATATGACGCTTTATCATTCCACATAGTCTAGGTCGGATAGAAGAAAGCTCGTAAGGTTGTCTATCTCATATAGACACGGACTAACGCTCGTGTCTTTATCACATAGACAACCTCACTCGTTGTCTATCCGATACTTAACTTGTCCATTTATCAAAGTAGAACGTCTACTAAAGTAACTGCATGTACAGTTATACACACGTGTCAACTACATGTATAACATTGAAAACTGTACATGTGCTTTACGAAATTTTCTTTTTTATTTGAGTAGAAATGGGCCATGCTCTTGCAAAAAAAAGGATTTAATACGTCTCTGTGATGCATTGTACCAAGCAAGTCATCACATAATTATGAATCCATAAAATCCTTTTTGTATAACAATCTACTGGATCTGGAACTAGAATGGTCCTTTGCCAAGCGGAAAATTCACAAATAGCAAAAGGTTTCGACCCATGTCTGTCTGTTAGGACTGCGCAGGCTGACCTGCGTCGATATTTTTCACAGAGTATGGCTCAATATATATACCTATGAGCATGCGCCAAAACAGATTTTCGCCATAACAGGAGGACGAAGACATGGACAGTCTGATTCTAGAACACAACCGTAACCACTCGTCTGGTGGGACTTTGATAAACAACAACAACCCTGAACGTAACGTTACCTATGATTCCAGATCCTAAAACAGAGTTGATAAAATTAAAGCTGGTCATCGGAATGTTGCCCTGTTCTTTGTCTGTCCGTCTCTCATCTTCAAACAGATATTTGGATTCATTCACACTTGATGTGTCGGAGAAATCAATCGGAGTCTGTAAAATATAATAAAAATAGTCATTCTATAGTCATGATCCCTGCTAGATTTTTTTTTTTAACCAAAACATCATGGCAAAAGGGAGAAATGCAAAGAAGATTTTTTTCTTTTGGCCTGAATGTTTTCACAGTATTCAGGTATAAGATTTGCATTCACGAACATGTACATTATGCAGAGTTATTCAAACATTATGGTAAGGAGATAAGCTCTCACATCAAGCTAGATGTCCTTTTGCCAAAATGTTTTCACATGTATTCATGCGTCAATATGAATTCATAATGATTAGTCATGCTTTACAAAAAAGTTTCTGTAGTCATCTACTCTTAGTACATTTGAAAACGCAACAGTTGAGGAAAGTTGAAAATCAGCCGAAAGATATATAAGATCTGACGTGAGCTGGATTTTGAGATAAAATTTGATTACATGGACTTAATAACCGTATCTCAAGAAACCTTTCAGGAAAAAATCGGACAACAATGAGCTGTGGACGCCTCATAGCAGGTCATGTTAATGTGACAGAGGTCCTAAAATTTGATAAATGCGAGGGATGACCGTACTCGATACCACTTATGTGACTTTTTCAAGACTAGCGAACGCTAGTCTATTGCTATCGAATGTACCCAGATCTTATGTAAACGAGAAATATCTTTAAAAAAGAAAGACGGCGTAAATTTGCCAGAAAATAAGCATGAGCCCTTTAAAAAAGCATGCCTACATTTCTGACCAATCACAATTTTCTGTTTATTCATTTGTTTCAGTACCAAATTGTAGGTCAACTGCCAGCACATTCAGCTAAGCCGAACGAAAAAAAAAACCACAATCGCCAAATACTTCCAATGAAAATAATATTAATCTGTTAGAAATCGTAATTCTGCTTTACATGACATGATGTTAACATGAACTACGAAATCTCTACCACTCCAATTTGGAGGATGACCACTTACAAAGTCATAACCTGAACAAGATGCCATCAATAAGGTACAAGCTGTTTGCTTGTATGTAAATGAAGTCAGTGACTTATGCAAAACAAATTCGTCTTTACTTTTTCAACACAACCTTTTTCGGCCTAGTGTTTTTCGCGGGTGTTGTAGGTATCGTCTAGCTACGAGTTCGTTCAACCGGTAAGAAAGTGAAAAAGCAAGGAAAGTGCATCTAAAACTTAACTCTAGAAAGTATTCAAATGCCAGATCATCAAGCTAATATGTTCTTACCTTTTTTTTTTTTTTTCAATTAAAGATCTACAAACCGTTTTTTCCTGGCATTTCCAATTGTGACATGTAAATAGCTATAAGCGGTGGGTAAAGTCATCGGAGCGGACCAAATCGAACTTAATAAGCGGTTAAGACCGGCCGAACTCAGTGGTTAGCGTATCTGACTCGTGACCTGGTAGTTGTGAGTTTGATACCCGGTTGTAGCAAACTTTCTTTCCGGCGATTTTTCGCCTCTCACCTTTGATGTATGTGAGGAAAGTAGTCGGTGACTTGGAAAGAAAGTTGTGTCAATACTGGTGTGAGAAAGCCAGGAAACGTGTGTGTAGGTGCACTGACAGCCGTGATATGACCAAAGCTGTTGAAATGGCGTTAAACTCCAATACAATTAATCAATCAATCACCTCGACCATAGCCGCTCATTCCACATTCGCAAGTTTGTCAGTACGTTAAGTGCTTTGATTTATTTGCACTTGGAAGTTTTATATACGGTTTTCTATTCGAAAAAAAAAAAAAATCATTCTTACAAAATTTGTATATATAACTTTTGAACAAGTAAATAACTATGAGTTATATTGAAGGTAAATGAGACCAAAACTTTATCTTCCGGCTGATTTTCATCTTTTAAGGAGTGTTGTTTTTTAAATGTACTGAGTGTACAAGTCATTTCCTTCGTCACAACGCGGTCGATTCCGTAACTACATCTAACGTCGTCCGTATCAAGGAGGTTTCCATTGTGAAATACTGTCAGTTACATGATTTTAAGCATGTTGGCGCACGTTAAAATCGATGTCCAGCCTTTACAACTACCACGGTGAAGTTACATGTATTCACATGTATCAAGCTGTGTGTCGCATGAAGGTGAAAACTGCCAAAGAGATTGATAAACCACGTTAAAAAATAAATTTACAAACTGTTTGTCAACGGAAATGTACATAGAAAGATTTTAATACAAGATTGCAACTAGTCGTTTCCTTCTTTATGGGGAGTCTTACTGGTTTGAGAAAGGTATTAAAACCGGTAATATCTGGCGAAGAGATGTACGGTAGTTGCATATCACCAATTGTAATACAGTCGAGGCATTTGTTCAACAGATCACCAGAGGTTTGCTGAGTGGTCGTCAGTATCAAGGGTCCATTTTATCGAGTACTGTCCGTCACATGATTTTAAACATGGCAGCGCCCCGGTAAATCGATTATCAACGACATCAACAACCACGGTGAAGATATTCGCATGTTTCAAGCTATGCATTAATATTAGCATTTAAATGTAAAGGATCGCTGGAAAAAAGGCAAAAGACATGATCTTACAAGAAAACCAGGACGCCATATCCCATGTTGAAACCGCAAGTGAAATTCTGGTTTTAAATGTGGGTTACGCAAATGACTCACTCACGATTTTCCCCAAGTGTTTACGATTTCGACCTGTCGTAATTTTCTCCTGACCAAGATTCATTTCCAACGACAAATCTGAAACTTCTTATTATTCTTTGGGGCCACAGATATTGCTAATTCATTGATTTATAAACAAAAAACAAATTCTGTAAATAGAGTCATAAATGACTGAAAATGACACTAAAGTCACTTGAATTGCATTAAATAAGGAAAGTCTAAAATTTTGTCGCCGAGGTTTCACTGAGTATTGTATCAAATGAGTTGTGCCGCGAGCTGAAGCATGGGTCTGACGAGCAAGTACTACCTGCATGAAAGCCATACTTCAAGGACCATTGCCAATCCAAATCCGAATCTTGCCGTAACGCCCCATTCCTGTCCGCGGGAACTATCGGAAGTCTCGTCTTAACCAATGTACATTGACTACAGGTGACTTTCCAAACAATCAAAGCTTCGTGTTTCAGTTAAAAAGTCATCAACATAGAAAGCGTGATTGTATTTGTAAAAAGGCTAACTAAATTGGCAATTTTATCATAAAAATACAAATAACACGGCAATTCTTGGTGTTTTCTACATGTATATGCTATATTGTAATCTCTGTTCTTACATTTCAGATATATCAAAACCTGCGGGCTTCTCCTCAGTTTCTGCTTCTACCTATGATTGTGTACTTCCAGCCTAGAGGTAAGCTACGTCTTGTCCGCTAAACCCTAGAAATTTTCTTCGTCGGCTTGACGGACATCTATTGCAAGGATACAATTTACTGCAATCAATACGTGAGAAAGAAATAAGAGAGTTCAGTAATTGTTCAATTACCTTTTTTGTAGAACTACCAGATTCCGTTGTTGTTTGTTCATCAGACTGTGTTTCCACATTGGCTTCAGACATTTTGTAAATCACTCTATCACTGAAATTATAATATCATCTGCTATACTTTCGTCAATTTTTACATTCAGCGTGTATTTTCCCACAATCCATCTCTACTCTGAAGAATAAGGGGTTTAAATGAATTCCCAGACTCTTCTAAATCGAAATAATTAAGAGTGTTCACGAGAAATAATGAACAATTAGTTTCAAGGAATACAGTATAACGAAAAAACGGTGTGACACTTAAAGAAATTTTATGAGCATTTTTATTTTCTACGCTTCGGGATTTCAAAATATTCACCTGCTATGTTTTGTATTTGTATCCGCAGTGGGAACATGTTTTATAGTAACCCCCTTAACATGCTAAAGAACTTAAAAACTTTCAAGCTGACGGTAGAATCCTGAATTTTGCTATTACAGTTATTTTAGGGGGCGAAATATTTCTTTGTCGGACAGTGTAGATCCAAGATCAGACTGCACGTTCTGTGCAGTCTGATCTTGGATCTACACTGCCCAAAATTGCCATGGAGTCGCGCTCAGCAGCCTACGGGTTACAAGCGCTGAAAATGGCGAAAAAAAAAAACGTTTAGAAGACCGAAATCTAGCTATTTTGATCTCAACATATCACAAAGCACTGAACAATGTTTGTCCTAGATAAAAATGCAGTCTGATCTTGATCTAAGGTGTCGACAATCGCCTCTGAAGATATCCTTCGCAGCCAAAGGGCTCGGATGAACCACTTGAGAATATAACTCATGATGTAACAATACTGGATAATAAACAGAACTTGTGTTTGAATATCAATATTGTTGTTATCAACTTCTACTTCTTTTGTTTTTTCATAAGAAGTTTTTTTGTTTTTTTTTTGTGGCAAAAGGACAAAAGTGCGTGCATGAAGCATTTCCCCTTGTACCACACTGATTTTACATTCATTCATGCATCAAATCTACCTATAATATGTTCGTTTATCTATATTTCACCTGTATGTCTATAAACTCGTCTGATGTAGATTTGTTTCATGAGGTTAGAAGTTTGGTTTGACCCTTTGTCCCACAACTCCGTGTTTTAACAACCCTAAGGAAAAAAGCTTTTGATAACATTGTTGTAAAAGGAAAAATGCTGGTAACCAGCATTATTTTTTTCCTTTTCCCACATTACTATCTAACCTGTAAAAAACTCCGGTTCATTTGTACCACTTTCTGAATTGTCGTCTGCAGATACTTCCAGTTTTTAATACTTTAAAAGGGTAAACAATATTAGATATGCTAGATCAAAATACAAATGAGACATGCTCTGTGAAATGAGGGTTTAGTGCATCTCCGTGATGCATAGTACCAATCATGCCATCACATAATTAGGGATCCAAAATTGCCACTTTTTTAACAACCGATTAAATCATGAAGTAGACTGGTCCTTGGGTATACAGAAAATTGTCCAATAACGAAAACTTTCAGCCCGGGTCAGCCTGCTGCGCAGGTTGACGTAGGTCGATATTTCTCGCAGATGCGTTAAGCCCTCTTTTCACAGAGCATGGCCCAAACGGGCAATTTAGATAAACGATTGTATCAGCGAGCATATTGTAATTGGCCATGTTTCAACTGTTGAGTGCACTTTGTTGCAATAAAAGTGTAACACCATGCATGGTTGGCGAACTGAAGCTTACTTTTCATACAATTAATTCGTCTCCTCCTCTCACCATATAGGTAAAGTGTACTATATATAGGTTGATAGATGTGAATAACTTCACCGTGACTGTTGGTGTAGTTGCTAACCGATATCCAGGGTGGCGGGGGGGGGGGGGGACGCCATGCTTAAGATCATGTAACTGACAAAACTCCAAAATAGATAATGACGAGGTTAGATGTAGAACTTTACGGCATCGGCTGAGTTGTGACAAATTCGCAGCTGTACGCAATTCCAGAAGAGGCGTCAGACTAGGTCTCACAGGTTTTTGCCTTTGTGTATACTATAGGCCTACGAGTAAATGGTGTTAAACCCCTTTACCAAAGAAAAAACCGCTTTTTAAAGGCACTATAGCTGCCAAAAGTAAACAGTGGGATGGCAAAATGCATTTAAATTTAAATCCTGACATTTAAAAGTATGGAAATTATTGTCAAGATGACAATGTGCTAATGTACGTTTGGTCTAAGTGTTAGTCGCTGGCAGAAAAAGTTAATTTTCAAATCAGGAAAAATGTAAACAAAAGATAGAACAATCTGGCAACTTTTAACCTAGTTTTAGATTTCATTTTTCTGTCAGCGACTAACAAATGTACCGACCGTACAATAACAGATTGTCATCCTCACAATAATTTAAAAAATATGATTTAAATTTGAATGCATTCTAACACCCGCATTGTTTACTTTTGGTAGCTATAGGGCCTTTAACGACGCTGAAGCAGAAACCTTTTCGAAAACATAATGGGTCAAGGAGAAAATGCTGGTTTCCAGCATTTTCTCCTTTTCCCACGATGTTTTCAATCCTATCAGAAAACTACACTTCTTTTGTACCAATTTCCATTATGAAGTTGTAAGGTATTTTCAATTTGGATGAGTCAACATTTTGCTGTTTTGGAAAGTGTAACGGGGAAGAAGCACGATCATGTGAGGGTGAAATGCACTAAGGTTGACGATATGAGTCTACGTTATCATAAACTGTCTCTTCTGTATAGGAATAGGAGTGCTGCGTGGCTCATTGGTAAAGTGCAGGACTCGTAATCTGGAGGCTATGGGCTCCAGTCTCATTGGACGCACTGGGTCCTTCGTGAGAGTGTTCTTGGACAAGGCACTTCAGAGCCCTAGCCTATTGCTGGTGAACCCAGGACATACATGAACATGTGAGCTGTAGTCGTGAAATAACTGAAATAATGTTGAAAGCGGCGTAAAACACCATTCAATTATTCCACCTGTCCAGAAAAATAGAGTTACTTTGTAGGACAATAAACAGTTACAAAAGAATCAAGATCCCGAAGTATGATCCACGTCCTCATTTTTCACGAAACATTCGAACAAGTACAATCATGAAATGGCGACAATTTTTGGGCCGAGCCCGGTTGTCTGTTCGGTAATACAAATAGAGCTGGTAAACCAGGAGCTGTAAGCTCGAATCCATGCGCGGTCATACCAGATAATATTAATGTCTACAAGGCAAGCTGATACCTAAAAACGTTTTGAGGACGTAGTTGATTGATTGATTGACTGATTTATTCATTCATTCATTTTTTCATTTTTATCACCATTTTCAATATTATTTCAGTTATATCACACCGGCCTGTGCACCTATCCATGCTTTTCTGGAATTTCTGTCACCAGTGCTTCGCACAATATTCTTTCCAAGCCACTAGCTGCTTTCCCTCATAACTATCGTCGGGACAATGATCCGCGGTGAGAGAGGAATAAATCCTGTCTCAATGAGTATCATCAGTCCTCGGAAAGAAATTTGCCGAACTAGGGATTCGAACCAGCGACCCCATGTTCTTGTGTCCTTCACGCTATCGACTGCGCCACCGGGGCCCGGCAAATAGTAAATTCAGATCAGACTGCATAGAACGTGCTGTGTTATCTTAGATCTACACTGTCCGATATGATTAGATGTTTTTGCCAAAAAGAGCATTAAAATTGCAATGTTTAGTTTTTTATTCTCGCGTTAAAATTTCTATCATATTCTTTAAGGTTAAAGTTTATTTTTCTTTTTTCATACATTTTTTTCCCGGATTTGAAACGTCACTGTATCCTGAATGAGATTATAGAGGTCAGTTACATTGTTTTCCCGAGGAATGAAAGTCACATGGACGTCATGTTACGGGAATGATCTACATACACATGCAGTATAAAGATAATTAATAGATATCCGGGACTTCCCCGTTTATTTCTCGAGAGCTCTGCGTCATAGCCCTTTTAGCTCAGAGTCGAAAACAAGGGCTTTTGCTAGCAGCGTAGATCAAGATCAGACTGCACACAACATGCAGTCTGATCTTGGATCTTTACCGCCCTTTTGTTAACTTAAGACCATAAGATAATTATTCTGGGGTTTAGTGGATTGTCTGTTCAGCCATCGACAAAGTTGAGTTTTCTTTTTTTAGCTATGCTCTTTGAAAGGGAGTTCAATGTACATGCAAAGAGTATCCAGCCAGGTCAGCCTACGCAGTCCGCGTATGCTGACCTGGGTCGAAACCTTTTGCTATTGGTCACTTTTCTGCATGAATTTTCTGCATGGACCATTCTACCTCAGTATTCAGTCGGCTGTTGGACAAAATGGGTATCATGGACCCATAGTTATATAATGACCTACTTGGTATAATGTATCACGTGATGTATTATGGCAAGCATCTTGTAACATTCTAAATCTCGCATGATGCGTTTGGTGTCCTAGTTTAACCCTTTCCCAAACAAGCCCTGGTTTTCACGTGTCTGCAGTACAAGTCTTTTGAAAACACTGTGGGAAAAGGAGAAATTGCTCGTAACGAGCAATTTCTTCTATTCCCACAGTGTTTTCTACCTTTTTTGAGAACTTTCTGCCATTTTCATCAAATTTAAAATTGTCGTCTGCAAACTCTTTCAGTTTGGACCAGTCCAAAATTTGCCGTTTGGGAAAGGGTTAAGAGTGGTATGATAGACATTTACAGTCTACAAATGATACCCAACTATTTGCAAATTCATGGTTGTTTTTGTCCAGATGTAAATGGTGTATATCAAAGATTACACTGCACGTTTTGTGCAGTCTAATCTAGATTTACACTGACAGCAAATGCAACTATTGTGAAAGCACTCTAAGAGTAAAAGTTTATTTTATACTGTTAGCTTTTTCTTTACAAATATTGAAAGATGCACATTTTATAACAAGTTCTATTTTCCTAAGATATTTATTCCCAATTTCCAAGAAAAATGTGAAACATTGTTGAAAACTTTTATGTACCAAATTACAAATCACCGACTGAAATATAAAAATAAAAAAAAAACAATATTGCAACCCGAATTAATTTATTATCCCAAACTCATATACATAAATATTCCTGACGCTTGATAAAATGGTTGTAAAAACTAAGGGAAACACACAGACACTCCGTTCATCTGCCCACCTATCTGTCTGCATACCTTCCCGATGAACAGACAGACAGAATAGACAAACAGAGCAGGATAAAATAATCAGGAAGAAAATCAGTGTTTATCCGGAAATCACTGATTAACCTTTATGCTGTTAAGGGCGACTGAAAGACCTTTTGCGGACAGCGCAGATCAAGATCAGGCTGCACAGAACGTGCAGTCTGATCTTGGATCTACACTGTCCGATAAGGAGATGTGTTTTTTTTTTTAATGCCTTTGTAATGGCATTTTTTTAACTATCTGCTTGAAAGTTTCATTTCATGTTACAAGTATTTGTATCGAGGCCACTATGGGATCACACACTCTCATTTCATTATATTATGCTCTGGCAAAAGGGCGCTTAACCCTTTCCCAAACAAGCCCTGGTTTTCACGTGTCTGCAGCACAAGTCTTTTGAAAACACCGTGGGAAAAGGAGAAATTGCTCGTAACGAGCAACTTCTCCTTTTCCCACAGTGTTTTCTACCCTTATTGAGAACTTTCTACCATTTTCATCAAATTTAATATTGTCGTCTGCAAACTCTTTCAATTTGGACCAGTCCAAATTTTGTCGTTTGGGAAAGGGTTAATGCACCTCCGTTACGCATCATACAAAGCGAATTTTCATGTCAATATGGATACATAAAATCCATTTTGTCTAACACCGACAGAATCACGAGGTACAATGGTCCTTTGACAAGCAGAAAATTGACCTATAGCAAAATGTTTCGGCCCAGGTCAGCCTACGCGGACTGTGCTGGCTGACCTAGGTCGATATTTTTTGCAGACGCATTAAGTTTCCATCTTACAGGGCATGGCTCATTTAAATTTTGTTCTTTTTCTAAAAATTCAAATATGAATATAATTACGATAACGATACTTTCAACTGTATCAGCAATAGCTAATTATAATATTCAGGATGCGTACAAACTAATTTCCGAAAAATGCATTTTTAACAATTTCACCCTTTACCAAAAGACAAAATTTTAGACTTGTTCCAAATTCAAAGCATTTGCAGACGACACTTTAAACGTAGTCTCAGCGATGATACTGGTCTTTGAAACAGTAGAAAAGATTGTGGGAAAAGTAGAAAATGCTGGTTCCCAGCATTTTCTCCTGTTCCAACAATATTATCCAAAGCTTGTTTTGGTATAGTCGTTAAAAGTCGGGTTTGTGTGGTAAAGGATTAATTGATATCTTTATTAAACACTCTTTGAAAAATCGGCAAGTGGGTGAAAAAAGTTTTAAAATTTCGAAAAAAAATATGTAGGTGCTCAACAGCAAATCTCTAGAAGTGTGGAAGTCACTTGAATTCAAACATGTCATTCGGGTAAATACTGCCGAAACAACCTTAAAAATGCTTTTTTTTTTTTGCCATTTCTGCCTGACTGAACATAGAATATTGAATAGTTTCTAAAAGATACATCTATACTTGGTTTTCAATCAGTTATTAACGCAATTCATCTTTATTTTATCAAAATATAATTATTCTTGAATCTCCAGGCCATATGTTGCCCTTGGCAGTTGCAAGGTTGAATAGATTGATTTACGACCGATAGAAAGGGCATTAAAAATGTCACTGTTGTGACGTATTCGGTTTTAAATCGAAGATTTCCGCCATAATATTATGTATTTATTCCATACCCATAATATGTGTCAGTCTGGGTTCCAGACTGATCATTTTTTCTTTCTTTTTTTTTTATTCGGACGTTATTTGTGAAAATGACTTTCATTTCTGCCAATATAACTTTTGAATATAAAAAAGGAAATAAATGATGATCGGACCGGAACCCAGCCTACATGTATATCGGAAATTTATCTCTGTTTACACAGGTGACTAAATTCTGAACCATTCTACAGTCTATCAATTTCAACAGGTTTTTTTTTTTCTGACTGTATAGGTGTATCTTTAAACTTTTTGTGGTAAAAAGTTACTTCTTTACCGCACAACAACATTTTGATAAATAGACTCGTCTATAGTTAACTCTTAAATGTGTGACGAATTCTAGACTCTTCGAAAAAAAGCTTCTGTAGTTGACAAGTTCGACACAAATGAACCTAAGTTGAAAAAATTGTGGGAAAAGGAGAAAATGCTGGCTACCACCATTTTCTCCATTTCCCTAAAATGTTTTTAAAAGCCTTCATTTTCTCTTAGTTAAAGAGACGTGCACCTTTTGTGTGTTTGTGGCTGAGCTTGGGTTTGATAGATTGTCATGCCGAGAACGAAATCATGGCCAAATTTGATTGCATGAGTCTAGCTACTCTGGCAGGTGTAAACGTCGACAGATATGGGCAGTTACTATCGCTACTTTTATCATTATCTTTATTAGAGTCCCAGTCATGTACAACAACATTTACAAATGGCATAAAAGACATGGAGGTACATGTACATGACCATTCAATACAGAGTTATAAGAGACTATCACATCTATTTTTAGTAGTGCATAAACATTCTATACATTCTAAATGAGTGGTTAGATTCAGTTGCTAATTGTGCTATAAAATACATAATTCTTAAAACGTATTTAAAAATTACAGTTTATAGTTTACATTACAAAAAGGGTCGCTTGGACCGTATTCAGGGATTTTCGGTATAAATTAGCAGCTGAATCTTGTAAAAACAAAACAAAACAAAACAAAAAGTAAACCAAATAAGTAAAAGTGTTATTATTTACAGAGATAAATACACCGTAGATTAAATATAGGATACTGTACTTTTTTTTTTCGTGAAAGATCGAAATCTATTTAATCGAGTGAACATCATCGGTAATATTTTCACGAGTGGCACTGCCACGAGTGATAATATTACCGTACGATGTTCACGAGATGAAATAAATTTCGATCTTCGCCGAAAAAAAAAAACACAACAACAAATATTGTATTTATTTCATGCTTCTAACCCATTTTTGTTGGGACTTGCGAAGCACAGGGGAGCTCTCGTTATGTCCGTACCAGTAAGTTTACCAATCGGTAAATTAACTCGTCAAAACGGTGAAATTATCAAATCATAATCCACCATTATTTCCCGGTAAACTCCGAAAAGCATGAAATAAGAATACACGTATCTAGACAGGTTTTAGTACATAATTTCATTAAAATTTAATACTCGTTAGATAACAAAAGGCTTAGCTGATCGGATTTGCTTGAAGTAAAAAATCCCGGGTGGATATCAGGGGAGAACACCCGTATAACAACAGACGTAGTATAGGTGTATTTCTTCTAAAGTTTTGTGATAAGATTTTCTTTTCCTCATCTTTCGTAATAAATTACGTATCGATAAACCTAGGCAAATGACTTTTCTCAATACTTGTTGAGCATATACGAGTAAGCAGACTTTTTTTTTTTTTTCATTTTTTCAACATATGTAAAAAGTTCTGCATTTTTTCGGATAGGTAACAATACTCTTGGACTGCGAAACAAAAATGATCAGAGGAAACATGTTTTTCTCCATACATAAATCCTTAATAGTAACACTTGTGCTGCTAAGCACGACTTTGTGGGCTTTTGCGGACAGTATAGATTAAGATCAGACTGAACAGAACTGTCCGATGAGATTTCTCCGACGAGTGTTTAAACCGTAAACTATGGGTCTTTACTACTGGCTGGAAATCTTTAGTTTAATTTATTTAGCAGCTGAAGGGTTAAGAGTATTCGTTTATTTGGTGTTTCAGTTACATTGCAGCGGCCTGTTACCTTTGTATCAGTACTTCACACAATATACTTCTCAAGCCACTAGCTGCATGCCCACATAACAACCATCCAAAAAATGATCAGCGTTGACAGGGGAGTAAATCCTGTCGCAATGACAATGATCAATCCCCATGAAGAAATTTGCCGAGCTGGGGATTCGAACCAGCGACCCCTGATAATTTCACTTGCGAACCGATCAGTTATTCTATCGATTGTTTTAAAGCCTCTTTCGTCCGTTTCTGGGCTTTGCCTACTTTCATATGAGTAGCACTCTGGGAAAAGACAGTTTAATGCATCTTCGCAGGTTTATATCAAGCAATTCGTCTTAGAATTATGACTCCAGATCTAACCATAAGATAGAATAGTCCACTGACATACAGAAAATTTACAAAAGCAAAAAGTATCGACTCAGGTAAGCCAGCGACATCGGTCCATACTTTTTGGTCTTTGCATTGAATCCCCTTTTCATAGAGCAAGATTGAATGATCTAAATCTCCAATCCAAACGAAAGGTGAGACATTTATGTGAGCTGTGCTCTGTGCAAAGGACGTTCAACCCTTTCCCAAACGACAAATTTTGGACTGGTCCAAATTGAAAGAGTTTGCAGACGACAATTTTAAATTTGATGAAAATGGCAGAAAGGTCTCAAAAAGGGTAGAAAACACTGTGGGAAAAGGAGAAATTGCTCGTTACAAGCAATTTTTCCTTTTCCCACTGTGTTTTCAAAAGACTTGTACTGCAGACACGTGAAAACAAGGGCTTGTTTGGGAAAGGGTTAACCTATTTGCAAAAAGTATCCACCCGGTCCCAGCAGGCTGACCTGGGTCCAACTTTTTGCTATATGGCAATTTTCTGCAAGTCAAAGGACCAGTCTATCTCGTGATTCAGTAGGTTGTTAGACCAAAATGGATTTTATAGATCCATAATTATGTGATGATTTGCTTGATATAATGCATCACCGAGATGCTCTAAGCCCTTTTTGCCAGAATACGACTCATGTATTTGGTAGAAAAGCGACAGATTTTTCAGAGCACATACGTCTAATATTAAGATTATTAATTAAGTATTGGTACCCGATGAGCCGATTCTCTGAAACAGGCTCGTACAACGGATAGAATTGGAGTCGAAGAATTCAGCTGCGCCGCGCTATGTCAAAAGGGTTTTGATGCATCACCGTGCATTATGCCAGGCAAGTTATCACAAAATTATGGATCCGTAAAATCCATTTTATCTTAGAACCAACTGAATTAAGGGGTAAACTGGTCCTTTGGCATGTAGAAAAAATGACCAATAGCAAAAAGTTTTGACCCAGGTCAGCCTTTGCGGAATGCGCAGGCTGACCTGGGTTGATACTGTTTGCAGATGCATTAAATACCCTTTTCACAGAGCATGGTTATATTTTTCCTTCGGTCAGTTTGATTGCGGTTTCGATTTAAACTTATACGCGTGATTTAAATTCTGACGAAACGGTAGCACTCCCGATTTCGAACATAGAAGGTCTACGTGTAGTTTTAAAAAAAGTTGAAGACGAAAGCAAGCGCTTTACCTTATTTTTCTTTTATATTTCTGAACATACAGCGTAGATTGCAATCCTTTATATTATTGTGAGACATTATTTGTACCTTTCTAACAGAAGTCTCTCACTTATGCGTACTGTTTAACATTGACTGTAAAATTTCTCCTTTAGGGGCGCTCAGTTCCAAGCCGCTTAAGATAATGTTAATTACCATTATTATAAAAATTCCATATGTAACCAAATCATTTTTTGTAGACTTTTCCTTACAAAATTTATCAAAACACGGTTTCTTCGCATTGGTGCCAACAGCCATTTCTACAGCGCTTAATATCACCTCCTTGACGCTAAGTCCAGCGTCTAGTTCATCAAGATTGTCATGCTTTATAACGTTATTTTTTTCGCGCGTATCAATTTGACCTTCGGAGACACGTGACGAGGTGCTGTCTGTATCAGTCCTGTTTTTGGCTGGGGCAGGTGATATTTCTTCTGCCAGTGATACGGAATCCTCAGCTGATACCGACGGAGTTCTAGACAGTTCTTCTCCACTATTGTCTCCTTCCTGTAAACTGTCGGAATGTTTCTTACACTGCTGGTGGAACTCTTGTTCATCTTTACAAAGGTTTATAAGAATAGAGCCAACAACGACCTGTAGTATTATTGAGAAAATGACGAGCGTTAAGGCCAGGATGACTCTGAAGTTGAATTCAGGCATTTCAGACAGGAACTTCAGCTGAGATACATTAGCCATCAAAAGTGCAATGTCCATATAGCTGGTTGCTTTGGTTTTATCGTTTGCATATCGTGAGCTCTGAAAAAAAAAAGATCTAGAAGGCGTGAGAGCTACTTGATTATTGATTATTGAAGCTCGTTTATGTTTCAGTATGGAGAGAAATATCGAAGAGTAACTACGCCATGAATTGCCACTTCCTACTCATCGTTTTGCACATTGCTGAAAAACAAATGTTCATTTAATTACGAGCCATGCTCTGGCAACAAAAGGGATTTTAAAGTATTTCCGTGATGCATCATACCAAGCAAGTCATCAAAATTAATAGTAATGGATCCTTGAAATCCAGTTTATCTTACAACCGGCTAAATCCTGATGTAGACTGGTCCTTGCACATGCAGAAAATTGACCAAAGCAAACACTTTCGACTCTGGTCAGCGTGCGCGGACCGCAGGGGTCGACCTGTGTCGACACTGTTTGCTGATGCATTAAACCACCTTTTCACAGAGCATGGTTCGTATGAATTTATTTTTAAGATTACATGTAATATGTAATCCAGTTCATTATTAGAAAAGGAACAGTTCTTGCTAAAAATGGCGAGTCTGAAAATACATGTAGACTGTACAGTAATGGGTTATAGAATAAAGGATGAAAAATACATACTTGCCAATTAAGACGGGAAAAGTTTTATCCCTTACCGTATCCATTTGTTACGGTGTGAATAAGCACAGCGAAATATCGATCTACGGAAGCAACCATTGTATACCGGGATATTTGCTGCCGGACAGACCGATCACGGTAAGCGTTACGAAAAGTCTCTCCTTCTGCAACAATGTTTTCAAAATATTTTAAAAATTGTAGATATATTATGAAATTTGCCAAAATATTGTCGAACTTGCAAGGATGTTTTCCTGTTACAAGTTTGATTCCATTGAAGCGGTTCACAACAACAAGCATGATGATGATGATTATGATGAAGATCTTTGAATGGCGATTTACGCCGCTTTCAACATTATTTCAGTCATATCACAGCGACAGCTCACATATTCATGTATTTCCTAGGTTTCACTAGTACTAGACTATGGCTCTGAAGTGTCTTACCAAAGGGCACTTCCGAAGAAGAAGAAGAAGATCATGATATGATGATGATGATTGCGTCTAACGGCAAAAAATAATAAAAAGACACTCACCTTTTTTGTCATCGTTGAGTAGTTGCGTTCGAGCTTCAGCACTAAAAAAAATGTTGATCTTGCAGAGTCTCTTTCAACTACCAGTATTTGCTTACAATAGCTTTCCTGTGATGACCAATCCAATACAAAATGATCATATTTATAGCATATCAGGCCTTAATGTATTACTCACTGAAGAAAACCCCAGTCACATTGAGGACATTTCTCAAAAAAAGTACTTAACCCTTGGACTGCTAAGCCCGACTCAAGGACCTTTTGCTGACATTGAAGATCAAGATCAGACTGGACATAACGTGCCGTCTGATCTTGGATCTACACTGCCCGATAGGGAGATGTCTTTCCCCCAAGAAATACCTATGAAATAGCAAAATTTGTTTTTTTACTATCGGCTTGAAAGTTTAGTTTCACTTATTTAGCAGGATAAGGATTACACAAGTGATACAACACTTGTGTAATCCTTATCCTGCTAAATTGTTATAGTAACGTAATATAACAATACAACAGGATATAAATACTTTTCCCGCAAACTGATTGTTAGCCCCATTCGTCTTAAGTACAAAATTTTAGTTTAAGTTTGCAGACAATTTTTGTTCCTGGTTTGGAATCCAGCAGCGAACGAGATTAGATTCAATATCGAACTGCACGATTTAGGCAGGTCGTTCTATACGAGGTCCGCTGCACAGTGAATTTATCTATGCTGCCCAAAGCTGTGAAATGGTATAATTAACCCACACCCTCTTTCAGACGATACTTTTCGTCATGACGCAGGTCACTTTTGAAAAGATTTTGTCAAAAAAAAAAGACAATTGACCAAGAACCAGTGAGTTCTCGTTTTGTCACAATGTTTTTACGTCCACTTACACATGTAACTATAATTCACGTTGATTATTCATTCTCTACAGGGCTGTTTTCAAAAGTTTGTGTAATGTTTTAGGAGGTAACTGGTTAACTCTCTATCAGATGACAAATGAGATATGTCCAACCCGGAAGCTGTTGCAGACGACAAGTTCATTGTGGCTCAAGTGGTGGGATTTGGCTTCTGAAATGTAAGAAAACATTGTGGAAAAAGGAGAAAATGCTGATCACCAGCATTTTCTCCTTTTTCCACATTTTTTCAAAGGCCTTCTTCATCAAGATCTTTGAAACTTTGGGACCACACAGTAAACAATTAATGCACGTATTTCTGAGCGTCCTGAATTAACCTTTCATCAAAACAACCACGTCTTTTAACGACCCGGAAGAGGAAGGATTACGAAATATAATCGTTGGATGAGGGTACTGAGCATTTTCTAATTTTCCGAAAGTATTTTCATTTTTTTTTTTTTTTTCATTACCAGTATCATATATTCTCTAAGGGTCGTATGTTTTGAAAATAGCTCTGCGAAAATTCTGTTTGCTCATACAAACAATCAGAAACGTTTCGACTGTTGTCTGCACATGTCATATTCTTCCAAGACTGACCTGTCTGCTCACTCGGCACAACTCGGCTGAATCCATACCTACATGTAACTTTGTCCTTATAGAGGTTTCCATTTTGAACTACCACTCACATATCTTAAACATAGCGGCGCCCATGTTAATCTTATAGCAGTTACATGAACAAGCACGGTGAAGTTCTTCACATTATTATATCAATCTGTCGATGAAAGCTTCCATCGGAATTGATAAACCACGCTAAATATTGAATGTAAAAACTGTTTGCCGACGGAAATATTCTTAGAACGATATCTATAGAAAATTATGACTCATGTTTTCTTTTTTTAAGAGGAGCCTTACGATTTTAATAACGGTAAAATGGTGTACTTCCGACCAAGAAATGTACCGTGTAGATGCATATCAAGCTAAAAGAGACAGCCGAGGGACTTGCTCACTGGATCACTCGAGGTTGTCCTAATGCTGTCAGCTGTGACGAATCACTGTCAAGGGCTATTTCTCAAGCTTATAGGGGCTGCATTTATAAATGACTGGTGCATATATTATATTCTAGCGAACGCTGACGGAATGAATCGTACCAGGTAGCGTTTTATTAAGTTACTGTTTAATTTTTAAATTCGCTGCATCGATTGTTCTCTTGAAAAGTAGTCCGTTTGTGTAACCAGAATGCTCAAGTCAGATAGGTATGTAACTGACAAATGTCACCTAGCGGAAGATTATGCGTTTCGACGGTATTTCAAAGAGAAACAAAATAACTGTGGGGTACATGACATGATTATTAATGGTTTTAGTGCATTAAGCAATTTCACTGATTGTCTTAAATTCACTTCACTGATAGTTGGGGCATATTTCTTAACCCTTCAACACACGATCCTTACTTTTAACTACCCTGAAAAAGAGGGCTTTTGGAAACATTGTGGGAAAAGAGGAAAATGCTGTTAACCAGCATTTTCTCCTTTTCCCACAATGTTTTCTACCCTTTCAAAGAAAGACAATTTCCATAATTTCAGCCACATTGAATTGTCTTCTGTAAGTACTTTGTGTTTGGACGAGTCCAAAATTCAGTCGTCTGGTAAAGAGTTACGTAATTCCACTGATTGATTTAACTTCATAGATAGTTGGGACTCATCTTTTGATCTTCCTAGTCGACCCATCCAGGTTTTATTGAAGATAAAATCATTTATGATCAGAAATGTTTTCATTTCAATGTTTATTATGAATGAAGTGTTTTTTCAGTCTTTTTTTTTTTCACCTCGTATTTTCTCATTAAAACTGGGGGTAGGGGCGGCAAAGGTAAAATTCTATTGTCATGAATTACTAACCAATTGAACTTCAGTCTTTGATCAAATAGTACAGGCAGAGTTTCTTCCCTTGATTTTTTTTTTACTCTGTAGCCACGTTTGACCTAATTCTCATTTTCGACAAAAAAGGCAGGACGGCAGTTCTCGTTGCAATGATTTCCCGTCAGTAACCATCTCATTTCCTCGAAGACTTATACAGAGCAGTTTTAGTTGTATTAACCTTTAGGCTACTCAGTGCGACTCAAGGACAATGTAGATCAAGATCAGACTGCAGTAAACATGCAGTCTGATCTTGGATCTACTCTGTCCGATAAGGAGATATTTTTCCCCCAAAAAATACCCTTGAAATAGCAAATTCGTTTTTTTTTATTACTATTGACTTGAAAGTTTGATTTCAAATATTTAACAGGTTAAGGGTTAATGTAGTACTAAGTGTACTTTGTTCTAACTTCAAGAGGCCGCCGTACTAGCGGGATTATTTGCTTTTCTTTTCTGCCTTTTACTGTGGGGCTTAACGTCTTTTGCATTTGAGAGATTGAGAGAAAGAGTGTGTTTGTGTGTAGGAGGGGTGAAGTGTGTGTGTTCGGGGGTATGTTCACGTCGCCATTTCTATCTTAATTCCAAAAGGAGCCCTTTCCCGAGAGTATCTAGTACCAATAGTACTTTGTACTTGTTCAATAATATTCCAGACAGAGTTACCTCCCTTATTTACCAGCACCACTTCCCCTCCCTGCCTTCGGTTCCTTTCAATGCAGGAATTTAACTTTGTGTTCTGTTTACGGTCGTCTGCAGCATATACCTTGCAGTACTGCCCGATTACTCGCTCGGGGGCTTGCGATCTATCCTAGTCATAACAAGATCGCGAAGGATCGCAGCAGACTTACACGTTTTCAAAATTCTGACGCGACTGCATGCAATCAAGTAGTATCGATTTGACGTCGTGCAACACCCATAGTGTGACGGGTCTTTTGCGTCCAGCCATGCGTTCGTGTGCGTATGTGATGCAACCATGAGACTGTTATTCGACAATTCGCATCACATCGATCAACATAGTACTAGTGTTGTACGACTGTTGTGCGACTGTTAGAGACTATTCGACTATTCCTTAAAGTTTATATACGATACATCTGTCAACTGTACTCAGGGGTAAAAACCAAATTTTGACCCTTTTGTAGGGTCAAGGGGAGCTGGAAGGGGTTAGAAAGTTGGTAATTTAAATGGACAAATTTTGAGGACGTGACTATTCACACTTGAATAGGGAAATAGGTTATTCTAGTATCTTAAGAAATTAAAAAAGTTGAATTACTGGAAGAAGAAAAATGGCCTATTCCATCATTGCCATAAAATGTTAGAGAATGGATGGGGGGCTGTTTTTTATTGTCGTACATAAAAGTAGGCTACAAGCTTTTCAGCTCGCTTTCTGTTTTCAATTTTCACAAAAGTACATTCGTCAACAATAAATCGCAGTTGTACAGTAATGAATTCACGACAGAGTTTTTTCCCCAATAAATGATAAAGAAAAAAAAACTTTGGGACTAAACTTAGCCCATGAGAATAAACTTTTATCTAACTCTTAGGCTGCTAAGCGCGACTCGAGGACCTTTCGCGGACAGTTAGAATAAAGATCAGAAGGTACAGTCTGATCTAGGATCTGCACTGGCCGATAAAGTTTGAAATAGCAATACTTGGGTTTTTGCAATCGGCTTGAAGGTTTCAACTGACTTATTTAGCAGGCTCGGGATTAAAAACCTTGATCTTTGCCCCGAGTAATCAGGCAACAAAACTGGCTTCTTTTTTGGGAAAATGATTTAACCCTTTCCCAAACGACAAATTTTGGACTGGTCCAAATTGAAAGGGTTTGCAGATGACAATTTTAAATTTGATGAAAATTGCAGAAAGTTCTCAAATAGGGTAGAAAACACTGTGGGAAAAGGAGAAATTGCTCGGTACAAGCAATTTCTCCTTTTCCCACAGTGTTTTCAAAAGACTTGTACTGCAGACACGTGAAAACCAGGGCTTGTTTGGGAAAGAGTTCAACGTTTTTCCCGTTTGGGTCCATGGGCCTACGTGTTAACACTATTTCCACTTTTTTGGTGAACTGCTTTTGACAAAAGTTATCTCCTTCTGAGTAGAACTGGTTTAAGATAAAAATTCGTTCGACCCTTTACCACACAATCCTGAGTTTTAACGACCTTGAGGATATATGTTTTTTAAGTTTAATCATATATAAAATACATGTATACTTAAGACAATAAAATCAAATGAACGCTTTTGAAAATTGTGGGAAATAGAGAAATAGAGAAAATGCTGGTAACCAGTATATTCCCCTTTCTCAATATTTGTTTTCTACCCTTCCGAAGACAAGTTTCGGTTTTAAAGCCATCTTTAATTTGTCATCTGTAAGTGCTTTCAATTTGAACCACTCTAATGTTTTTCCGTTTGTTAAAGATTTAAACTCAAGCTGTTTTAGTTCAAAAGGTCCTATATGAGAAACCTCTTTACTAAAGGGGAGAACTCAGATTTTTATTAACAAACCAAACTTCAAAAATGTCTTATATCTGAATTTAGTACGACGACAGCTGGTAAATCATTAGCAGGTAAGAGAGAGATTTTTTTTAAAGTTCTATTTCCTTAATGGGATACGTAACCTCTTAAATTATTTTTAAATTTCGCCCCAGAATTTCGGTATGGCATGATGGGAACAGCACGTTATCAATAACATATTTCAATATAACTGTCTTCAAATAAGCACGTTGGCACCATATCCGGCTTCATAAAAATAGGCGGAGTTACAAATCGCTGCCCTACCGTCCGTTATTTAAACGTCAAAATAGGCAGAGTTACAAATCGCTATCCTACCATCCGTTATTTAAACGTCAAAATCGCACCTTTTTACTTTCTAAAGCTTGAATAGAAAAATATTTCGCCGTTTATAAATGTGTTTTACGAAATAAAAATGATCTTCAGCAGATAAAGCTGAATCGGCCCATGTAAGTATGCGCAGTAAGTTAGATGAAAAACAAAAGGAGGAAACTGAAGGATTATTACAATATAATGAAGTAACGGATACGCTTAAAAACATGAAAAACGATAAAAGCCCAGGAGGAGATGGTTTCACTACCACTTTCTATAAAGTGTTCTGGAATAAGATAGGCTACTTTGTCGTCAGAGCATTAAAACACGCATTCATTTCTAAATCCATTTCATAGAATGTTAAATTAATAACTTGCATACCAAAAGATAATAAACCTAAAAAAATTCTAAAGAACTGGAGACCGATCACACTTTTAAATGTTTTATATAAGCTTGCTTCAGGTAGTACTGCCAACAGACTTAAGTATGTTTCGGGTCATATCAGATCAGGAGACCAAACTGGGTTTTTAAGGGACAGGTTTATTGGGGAAAACACAAGACTAGTCTATGATATCATGCAACATTGTGAAGAACATCGAGTCCCTGGACTTTTAATGTTAATAGACTTTGAAAAAGCTTTTGATTCCCTTTCATTCAATTTTATTGAGAAGGCGCTAGAATATTTCAATTTCGGTGCGATGTTCAGAGAATGGATTAAATTATTTCTGCATAATACTGAAGTATGCATACAAATAAATGGTTTCCTATCAGATTACTTCAAAGTCAGAAGGGGGTGTCGACAAGGCGATCCAATATCAGCTTATATTTTCATCCTGTGTACTGAAATTCTTAATATTAAATTAAAATACGATAAAAATATAACAGGAATAAAAATTAAAAAAGAAGAATACATCATATCACAATTTGTTGATGACACAACACTTTTTTTAGACGGTTCAGAAAAATCAATCAAAAGTACTCTAGAATTACTTGAGAAATTTTCATATATTTGTGGCTTGAAAGTTAATTTCGACAAAACAAAACTAATATGGATTGGCAGTATGAAATATAGTACAAGATCTATCAAGGCAAAATGGAAACTATCATGGGTAGAAACACAGTTTAAACTTCTGGGAATCGAGTTCCATGTTGATCTAGACAAAATGATAAGGCTTAATTTTCAACATAAATTCAAAAACATAAATAACAGTATTGCTTATTGGAAAAGAAGAAAATTAACACCTACTGGAAAAATAACTGTAGTCAAAAACCTTTTATTACCTATACTTACACACCTATTTATCAGTTTACTGTCACCAACGAATGAATTTATGAAACGATTAAACGACACACTTTATAAATTCGTATGGGACGGTACTGCTAAAATTAAACAAACTGTATTCACAAAGAATTACATTGAAGGAGGTCCAAAAATGATAGATATAAATAGTTATAATAGAAGTATGAAAATAAAATGGATAAAAAAACTAGTTGCTTGTGGTAAAAGTGATTCCTTTAAGTTCATAAATAATATAACTGACACACACTAGCTATTTAATTTTGGAACGATGTACTGCGAAAAAATCATTAGAAGTATTAATCAAAGCGCCAAAGGCACTGAAAGCCTGGGCATCTGAAGGGGTGAAGAAGAAGAAAGAAGAGGCCCAGAAGCTCAAAATTTCTATCACATTTGTACAGGCTTGAAAATTCTAGATCACATTTGTACAGACTAATAAAAATATCTCTACATTATCTCACACTGATAGTCTGTAGAGTTGACAACAGAATGGAAAAGCATAAATTTGTAAAGGCTCATGCAACCAATCAAAATGAGCAGCATGCAAAAAGGAATAGGCCTACTGCTGATAAATGTGGCCTATATGGTGCACACAACGTTTTTCTGATGCATAAAAGTGACCTACTTTTTGATACTACACAAACTAATATCAAACTTGTACGAGATGTCATTAAGACAAAAATTCCAACCAATTTTCAAGAGTATCTGACTGAAAATTTTATCTCTGAGTGCAAACAAGGTTTTCCTACGATTTTCCTCATTGACCTACTTTTTGACCAGATATGATTCATTTTAAACTTGTCTGAAATATTTATCAAGGCAAATATTCTGATTGATTGATTGATTTATAGCGTTAAACACCCTTTTCAACATTATTTCAGTTATTTTACGGCAGCCTGTGCACCTATCCATGCTTTCCTCGAGTTTCTTTTACCAGTACTATGCACAGTATTCTTTCCAAACCACTTGCTGCTTTCCCACATAACCATCGTCAAAACAATGATCAGCGGTGAGAGAGGAATGAATCCTGTTGCGATGACTATCATCAATCCTTGGAAAGAAAATGGCCCAGCCGGAGATCGAACCAGCGACCCCCTGTTCTCAAGTCCTGTAGGCTACCGACTGAGCTACAGGGCTGGACTCAAGTATTCTGCCCAATTTCAATGTTAGTTTTTACTGTGTTTTAGGGAAACGTTGGTTTAAAATTACAAATATTCTGCCCAATTTCACTTTAAAGCAGAAGCTACCCTAAAACACAGTGAAATCTAACATTTTGACCAAGTTTCATTGACATTGGGCGGGAAGGTAACCTGGTTGATATCCTTTTAGGATTTTCCATGCTTATACTGCTTTTGAAATGTATACAAATGGACCTATCGGTATTGTAAAGTCAAAAAGATTATCTAGACAAAATGTTGCCCCAACAATTTTCAGTAAATTTGGACCAAAACTTGCTTCTATGGTTTAACACTATTTTCAACATTATTTCAATTGTGTTGCAAAGGCCAGTGCATCTATACATGCCTTCCTAGAACTGGTTTAACTTGTACTTTCCAAGCCACTGGCTACTTTACCACATAAACATAGTTGAAAAAATATACAGCAGTGAGAGGGGTTGAATCCTCTTCCCATGACTATCATCAATTGTCTGAAAGAAATAGGCAGAGCTCAGCAAACCTGGTTTTCAAGCCTTGTATTTCATAGACTGAACCACCTGTCTTGGCTTGGCTTTAAACACAAAAGGAAATTTGCATGGCATACTATTAAGACAGATAAGACAGATCAGGATCTCTATTTACTTACCATTCCTAAGAACTTTCTCAGTCTTATTCTCCTGAATTTTCTAGATTTGAAAGTAACACTTCTGATTGGCTAAACCACCTGGTGTAGCCAATCAGAAGTAGTGTTTTACTTTCAAATTTTGAAAATCTTGGAGAATAAGACAAAGAACAGTTGGTGAATATGAACTCAGTTCATGTAATCAAAATATGGTCTCAAAAGTATAAACAAGTTGTCAGTGTTGTGACCAGGGGAGCAACAATTCGAAATCATCTAAGATAATTCTAATTTATTGCCAAAAAGAAAAACAAGAGTGACTGTAATCTGTCTTGTGTGACCTATTTATTTTTACCAAGATTGACCAAAATTTAAACTTGTGACCATTGTAATTAGGTAACAAACTTGCTAACCCAATTTTCATATTTGCATAGTGGCATTTGTCAAAATTATCTTAACTCCTTATCAAACAACAAAATTTTAGACTTGTCCAATTTGAAATCTACTGCAGACGACAAATAGAATGTGATGCTAATGCTGACATTGGAAAGTGTAGTAAAACAATGTGGAAAAAGGAGAAAATACTGGTCACCAGCAATTTCTCCTGAGCCCCTCCTCCAGTATTTTCTAAACCCTCCATCACAGTTGGCACACTTTTATCCTGCTAAATACTTTGCAGTAACTTTTGATTTAAAATAATAGTAATGCTATTTTCAAAATAATTCTAGGAGGAAAGATGTCTTTTGATCGGACATGTGGATCCGGTATCATGCTGCATATTGTGTGCAGTCTGATCTTGATCCACATTGTCTGCAAAAGGTCAGTGAGTTGCGCTTACACTGTAATTGGTATGAACTTCGAGGGATAAATGTTTACCTTTTTCTGTATTTTAATCAATAGATGTTATGTTCTGCAAGAGAATTATGCATAATTTGCTTTCTATTATAGACTAAACTAAAATTTTTCAGAAAGTGCAGACTCAGATCAATATGTTGATTACATATGTCGATCTCAGCCTACAATATCTACTAGCCTCATAATTTAGTCATGACAATCCCTTAAACGTTTTAATTGTATTTGTCACTCTCTGTATATATATTTCATGTCATTGTACAATGGGCCGATGGCCTTAGTATTGAATAAAGTATTGTATTGTATTGTTAAAACTCAGGATTGTGTGGTAAAGGATTAAATATTAATATAAAGACAAATACTAGGACTAAATGTGGTGAAGATTTGGCCAGAGATGTAGTCTTCAGATGGTTGGTGTTTGCTACAGTTTTACTTTTAACTTTATCCAAGACATGGTGCATAAAAATGATTTGCTGATGGTCAATATTTTTGGAGCAAAACATGGCCCTTCTTGGGGTAAAAAGAAAATGGCTCTCTTTTTTGTAAACAAGCAATTTGCTCTCTATTCTTTTTGATTCTTTAAAATTTAAGAACAATGGGCCTGTTCCTAACTTGTTCAATTCATTTTCTGCATTTTCGAAGTGGTTCAAGATACTACTGCTTTTATGTATACTAGCATTTTCCCCTTTTCCCACAATGCTTTCTACCCTATCTGGGACAAATTCCATCATTTGCAAAGGCTTTCAATTTGGTTAAGTCTGAAATTTTATCATTTGGTAAAAAGTTAAAACCAATTACTGCAGTTGAGCCCCATTAACACAGTCGTTAGCGTACCAGACTTGAGAACAAGGGGGTCACTGGTTTGAATCCTTAGCTCAGCCAATTTCTTTTCGATGATTGATGGTAGTCATTACCACAAAATTCAATCCTCTCTCACTTAAGCACTGAGCTTTTATATTACCTTAATTCTGAATTTTGACGATTGGTAATCTTAGTATTGAGAAGTAGCAAATGATGGCGACAAATTTGAGATTGTTCCCCCATTGCTAATGGTGAAAATTCTAAGAATACCAGTGATTCACAGACATTAATTAAAGAAAAAGATAAATCTTTCTATTTGTATAGATATATGATGTTACTTGATTTTTTAATTCATGTTTCACTTAAAATTCATTTTAATAAAGTAGGGTGCAATAATGTGGGATAAACAACCCTGGATGAAAAAGCCTAGGGATGAACATGCCCACAGCCAAGCTAGTTTTTGGACAAACTAGCCTCGAACCAAATGCACGACTGGACGATAAAATATTTTTCTTACATTATTCTTAGTAACATTGTGGATTTACACAGATGAGTACTAATATTGACGGTCTTGAATTGCCCTGCACTCCGACACCTTTGAAAATTCATCAGCTTTGAAATATGTTCCTATCACTTTGGAAGGAGCGGTTCATCTGCACACAGTAATTTTATTAATGAATTAACATCAGATTTGTCTGCAACACCTGGCAGTGAAAATATGGATCCGTAAGCAGTGTGTTAAAAACCTAACTCTTTCAGTACCTATTATCACTTAACCCTTAACTTTTTACCAAACAACAAAATTTTAGACCTGTCCAAATTCAAAGCAGTCGCAGACGACAAAATAAATGTGACTGAAAAATTGAAATCTTTTTCGGGAAGGGTAGAAAACATTATCGGAAAAGGAGGAAATGCTGGTTACCAGCATTTTTTACCCTTTTCCCACAATGTTTTCAAAAGGCTTCTTCCTCAGGGTCATTAAAAGTTGGGATTGTTTGGTAAAGGGTTAAATTGTTCAATACAATGGATGAAGTTTTCAAGCCACTTATGTATGCTGTAACATGGCGATTGCAAAATTGTTGTTGGTCAAAAATAACTCATCGTATCAGACAATGTAGATCCAAGGTCAGACTGCACGCTCTGTGCAGTCTGATCTTAATCTACACTATCTATAAAAGGGCATCGAGTTGAGCCAAAGGGTTAAATATCCCGTATTGACAGCTTAGATCAAGATCAGATTGCACCGAGTAATAAATATGATCTTCGATATAAAACGCCTACCACCTGATGCTAATCTCAGGTCAAGCAATTTATTATCGATAAATAGCGGAGGAGATCAAAAATCAAGATCAGATGGCACTTAATGAGAAGTCTGATCTTTGATATAATACGCTCGCCATTTAGGTCTTCTTAACTGGTTGTCCATGGCTCATATTACAAAGTTTTATACCCTGTGTAACGTTACATATTCGATTTTGTGTGCCGAGTTTGTAATGCTCAAAATGGGTCGAAATTGTCATGGTCCGAGACGTCATAGGATATCAGGACAACTCTGACAAGAAGAAATAACGCATTCTACATACTGGGCCAATCAAAACATATTTATACCTTTAGATACGAGAAGCACAGTGATTCTGCGAAAATAAATCTTACCGAGTTTTTGAAATGTTCATCTGTTTTGGGGATAGAGCACATCGTCTGCATTTTGTCATGCACAGTGTGTCAAAACATAGGAAAGACGAATGATTCCGAGTATTGCTCGGCAACATCACTCGTCACGACTCGGCCGATTCCGTAACTACATCTGAGGATTTGCCAATGTTTCTTCAATGTTACAGCGCACTAATTTCCACTTGTATATAAGATCTTTAGGGCTTGAAATTCTTTGTCAAATACTTTCGTTAGATTAACATCGCGCATCTCTCACAGTTCTTTGTGAACTTAAACCTATGATGTTCAAACCCAAATATTTTGATCATTTTTGGGGGTCGTTTCTTTCAGCGTAGTGAGATACATTGCAAGCGGTACTTTTCACTTTTTCTCGTAACTGTTCGGATCATATGGATGGAGTTGAAATTTTGGTATACGATTACTATAGCCTTGGGCTTGGCAAGCCAAGCCCAGGCTAAAAATGATTTCTGGATTGATGTTTTATAATCGTTTACCTTATTTATCTCGAAATCTAATTTTACACAATTGTCGGATATAGTCAACATGCTTCTGTCTTTTAATAAGAATATTATGGTAGACTCTAAATATATATATAACAAAGTACTATATTACTGTGGTATAAGATATATAAAAGACGTGTTAAACGCAGATGGAAGCTTTAAAAGTTGGGGAGATATTAAAAAAAACCTGACTAACAACAAGGTGAACTTTCTAAACTTCTATAATATAATATATTCAGTGAAAACATCAAATTTCGATTAAAAAAGACTCTTTAAAAGAATATCAAAATCCTTTCATTAGCTGCTATTTCTTTCATACACTTACTAGAACTGACATAAATAAATATGCTTATAATACCTTGATACACAACGATGAAAAACCTTCAAGCAGAGTTAAATGGGACTCGTTATATAATAATGTAAATATCAATTGGAAACAAGTTCATGGAAACGTTTTTAGATGTACAAAAGACACTTACACACAATGGTTTCAAACAGGAATAATACACAGAATCATCCCAACAAATTCTCTGCTCTTTAAGATGAAATTGATAGATACTAATTTATGTACATTTTGTAAAAGACATGAAGAAACCATTCTACATTTATTCCATGACTGTGAACATACCAAGTTTTTGATTAATACTATTGCAACAATAATAAGTATTTTCTACCATAGTTTTACATATTGATAGTCGGACTTTGCTTTTGGGCACGGATAAACAAAATCTTCAATTGGACAGTCTGTTCTTAGAGTTCAAAAAATATATTTACCACTGTAGGAATAAAGAAAAGTTACCTACAGGGACTGGTCTAAAAATGCTTTTAACCCTTTCCCAAACGACAAATTTTGGACTGGTTCAAATTGAAAGAGTTTGCAGACGACAATTTTAAATTTGATGAAAATGGCAGAAAGGTCTCAAAAAGGGTAGAAAACACTGTGGGAAAGGGAGAAATTGCTCGTTACGAGCAATTTCTCCTTTTCCCACAGTGTTTTCAAAAGACTTGTACTGCAGACACGTGAAAACCAGGGCTTGTTTGGGAAAGGGTTAACCTTACTTTAAATATTCACAACTGCACGAAAACGCATGAAGTTGACAAATATAACATGACAATTGTAGAACATGTTTTTCAAAATCTCCCATGAGCCAGTATAGAATATAGATATATTACAAGAAAACCAAACAAACGATATGCTACAGCGTATTTACAAATATATTATTTTCTTAACCAAGTTTCTTTTTCCTTACTCAATATCTACACACCCATACACACACACCTACATAATAGTTTCCTTTTTGTTCTTGTATGTTTGTTTGTTTTGGGTTGTTTCTCTCTCTCTCTCTCTCTCTCAATAAAGCCACATTTCAGGGATAGAATAGTTACGTTATAATACAATCTTGGTTAGTATTAAGAGACAAATCTTTATGTACATTAGTATTTAAAGCTTTCTTCTTTAAGTGACTATTTTCTATACCATTATAAGCAATATGAATTATTAAGCAAAACTTTCTTCTAACATTGATTGTAAGGCATGGTGAGAGATGGCCACGACTCCCATCATACCAGTTGACGTGGCAAATGAAAAAAAAAAAAAAAAAAAACAAGAGGACCATGATGGTCCTAAATCGCTCACCTGAAATGCAACTCAGCTGTCATTGTTATGGCCACTTGCCTCTTGTTTTTTGCTGGAATGTTTTAGTTTTGAAAATGATTCATCCATATGACAATACCAACAATCAGAGCAGGTAAGAAAATGATAGTCGAAATTATAGGCCCTAGAGTGTAAACAATGGAATTGTCATCAAGATCCCCTATTTTGATTCTTTTAGCTTTCCCCATTTTGATCAGATTTGTCCTTAGGTCATTATGAACATCCAGGGAAATTTTGAGTATGCCTGAGCCAGAATTGTGGTTGCTGAGTGTGTTCATGTTCATGTTCACAACCTTACAAACATTCTGGGCGATGGATCAAGATTATGCTCGAATTATGATACTTATATAATAAACAGTGGAATTTTGGCGATGCATATTCAAGGATACATAAAAGCTAACCATGAGTATGTTATGCTCAGGTCAGCTGATAATGGGTTTTCAGACAGAATCACATGCCAAATGTATGTTGTTGGCCATACAATATGGAACAGGAGGATTCCAAGAATACACTCTTTACATATTTGATCCCACATTGTGACTACAAAGGACTTTTTGTGATTCCAAGGAAGAAATTTGGTAAATGCTATTAACAAACAAGAGCCGTCAAGTGGTTGTTGAGAAATCGCTTCGGACGGACAGACAGACAGACGAAGTGGCGACTATATGCTCGCCTTTACGGGAGCATAACTATCCACCAGTCCATGATGAATATGAAAGTTCTAGGGTTAATGTTTGGATGAAAGCCATATATGAGAGCTCTAGCCCTTACGGTTTGGGACAAGAAAATTTTTAAAGATTTCCTTCTTTATCTCTATGTGAAATCCTAGAACCCACAACATAGGGCCATTTTCAACATTAGGGCCATAATTTGAAGTATTTTGGTAGAGGGCCACTAGATGATGCTACATGCCAAATATGAAAGCTCTAGCCCTTACGGTTTGGGTAAAGAAGATTTTTAAAGATTTCCCTCTTTATCTCTATGTGAAATCCGAGACCCCTCAACATAGGGCCAATTTTTAACACCAGGGCCATAATTTGAAGTATTTTGGTAGAGGGCCACTAAATTATGCTACATGCCATATATGAGAGCTCTAGCCCTTACGGTTTGGGACAAGGAGATTTTTAAAGATTTCCTTCTTTATCTCTATGTGAAATCCGAGAACCCACAACATAGGGCCATTTTCCACACTAGGGCCATAATTTTAAGTATTTTGGTAGAGGGCCACTAGATGATGCTACATGCCATATATGAAAGCTCTAGCCCTTACAGTTTGGGACAAGAAGATTTTTAAAGTTTTTTCTTTCGGTTGCCATGGCAACCAGAGTTCTTCATGGAATTCAAATCTTTAAAGTATTCTGAAAGTGCATCACCTAAGGATCATTTCTGTGAAGTTTCATTGAAATCTGATTGGCGGTTTCAGAGGAGAAGATTTTTTAGTAATTGTTTACGGACGGACAGACAGACGGACAGACGGATGACGGACAATGACCGATCACAATAGCTCACCCTGAGCACTATGTGCTCAGGTGAGCTAAAAAGTATGCGCAGTCCGCGCAGGCTGGCCTAGGTCGAAACTTATGGTAAATGTTCTTCATGTCAAAGGACCATTCTATATAGTGGTTCAGTCGGTTAATGCAGCTCCTTAAACGCTAAGTTCCCTGCTGAATGCAGCAACCTGCTGATCAGCAGAAATACACTAAAACACTAAACTGCTAAACTGCTGATAAAATAAATCTATGATTCTTATAAACTTTATAATACATTTACATGTCATTTTCATTTTATGTGTTTAAACATATTGTCGACCTTTTGTTTGTTTTGATTTATAATTAATAAATGAGCCATTTCTCAAGAAAACAAAATATAGTGTTATGTTGCTGAATTGCTGTTAAAACGAATATGTGATTCTATAAAGAAAAATGTAGTACTAATTTCTGATTGATATGTTTGAATATAAAACTGTGTTCCACACACACACACACACACACACACACACACACACATATATATATGTATGTGTGTCCACACACACACACACACACACATATATATATATGTGGGGGGGGGGGCATCTTTACGAGAAAAATAAGTTTAAGCAAGTTTCAGAGACCGGATATGGTGTCCTGTGATGTAGACAGTTGCTTAAGCGAATTTCACTGGTTCTTAACAACGCGTTCGCAAAATATTGCAAATAATGCGTTTCTTTTTCCTTTGAGTATATACTTACCGACGCCACCATGAAAAACAAGTAACATTAAATGACACCGTTTCCTCTTAAACATGGATGAAAATTCCCCGTAATTTCAGCGGCAAAAATCTGTATTCTACCCATGTTAGGTTGGTACATAAATGATAAAAATCTACCGACAAAAATCAAAAGACATCAATATAAAGTGGTAACAAGTATTCTAGGTCAGCCTGGCAGCGTTCTTAAAGTCTCAATAGCGGCCAAAGATAATGCAGATGTTAAAATTCATTTGAATTAAAAAGAATATTATTTAAAAGTATGGAAAATATTGTGAAAATGACAATCTCTTTTAGTGTGGTCGGTCCAGGTGTTAGTTGCTGGCAGAAAAATGAATTTTAAAACCAAGTAAAAAGTAAACCAAAGATAGAGCGACCTGGCAACTTTTGACCTAGTTTTACAATTCATTTTCATGCCAGTGTCTAACATTTGGACCGACCATACAATAACAGACTGTCCTCACCACAATCGTTTCCATACTTTTAAATGGTACGATTTAAATTTAAATGCATATTACAACCCCTTTTGTTTACTTTTGGCCGCTATTGGGCCTTTTAGTTGGTACATAAGTGATAAAAATCTACCAACAAATAATGAAAAGATATCTCTATAACATGGTAACAGATATTCTGGGTCAACCTGGCTGCGTGGTTAATCCTTAGGCTGCTAAGCGCTACTCGAGGACTTTTGCAGACACAGTAGATTAATATCAGACTGCACAGAACATGCAGTCTGATTTTGGAACTTGTTACGGGAGATCACTCCTTCCTTACAGCAAAGCTTCTTCCCGTATAAAAATCACTGCGTTGGGGAGAATTCTCTTTAGCTCAGAGGTTAGTGTATTGGTCTTTTAAGCCTCAATAAACGAGGATATTTACGCATGGGTTCGAATCCCAGCCGGCGCGGTTTGTATTTGAGCTATGCATTTGTTACGAACTTTCATGTTCGTAAGATGGGGGCTCGTCCGGAATTGGAATTGGAGCCATTTGTTGTCCGCCCGTTATTGGCCATTGAGCCATTTGTTGTCTTAATAATAGACTTACTGCTTAATAAGGCTTTCCGTCATCATAATGATGAGTTCTCTTATGAGGGGGTGTGTTACGGGGAGATCACTCCTTCCTTACAGCATAGCTTCTTCCCGTATAAAATCAGTACCTGACAACTGCGTTGGGGAGAATTCTCTTTAGCTCAGGGGTTAGTGTATTGGTCTTTTAAGCCTCAATAAACGAGGATGTTTGTCGCACGGGTTCGAATCCTAGCCAGGGCGGTTTGTATTTGAGCTATGCATTTGTTACGAACTGTCATGTTCGTAAGAAACTACACTATCCGATAAAGAGTTATCTTTTCCAAAATAATACCTTTGAAATAGCAAAATATTGTGTTTTTTTTTTTTACTCTCGGCTTGAAAGTTTTATTTCACTAATTTGGCAGGACAGGATCGTATGTATAAAACATGTAATTTACGGTCCCTGAGCAGGATAAGGGTTAACATAGAGGTGTTTAACTTAATAAATGTGCTCTCTAAGACAGGTTTTACTGTGTTTGTCCGGTATTGATTGAAGATGTCAGGGTATAAGTCACAAATTCTTCGTTATTAAGGTTTTTTTTTTTTTTTAACAATACGCTCACTTCTATTTTTAATGTAATCTACATACGTTAATAAGTATACATTTTTTTTACCCAAATATGGTCACGTTGTGAAATCCGCACACGTTTCACTATAATCCTTTACAACCAATGTCAGATGATTTTCTCTCCTTCACTTATACTTTCTAACCATTTTTTATCTCCACAGTCGAAGACAGGGCGTTTTTGAAGACGGCGTAGATCAAGATCAGACTGCACAGAACGTGCAGTCTGATCTTGATCTATACCGTCCGCTTTCTTAGTCGTGCCTATGAGATAAAAATGTTTCCGAGGTCAGTGGATTGTATTTAAGCCGTCAAGAGAAGTCGAGTTTGTATATATGTCACGGAAAGGTTTACTATATATACAACAGGATCATTTTAAAGGCATGAATTAGCACCTTTTTCTAAAATAGTTGACTGGAACCTTAGTACTGTTTAGAACTTTGACATGGCTTTCTAAACGGTAACAGTATTCCAAAATGTAGGTTTCCATTCTATAAAAAGGTAGCCAGTATTCGCAACTATAAAACTTGTCAAGTTGAAATAAATTACTCGATATCAAACAGTCTAATCTAAGATTAGACTGCATGTTCTGTGCAGTCTGATCCTGATCTACACGGTTAGCGAAAGTTACTTGTGTCTCGCTCAGAAACATAAGGATAAATAGTAGAAAAATGGCGTATTGTACTCACGCAAACTATAAGTGACTACTTAACAAAACAATACGTCATATACATGAGCAGCGTTCTGGGAAAAGGGGATTCAATGCATCTCCGTGATGTACCAAGTAATTCATCTCGTATTTCTGGATCCAGGAAATTCATTTTGTCTAGCAACCGTCTGAATCGTCAGGTAGCACAGTCCTTTGACGTGCAGAAAATAGGCCAATAGCAAAACGTTTCGACTCAGGTCAGCCTGGGCGGAACTGAGCAGGCTTGCCTGGGTAGATACTCTTTGCAGATGCATTAAACCCCCTTTCCACAGAACATGACTAATATAGTTAATTAACCCTTGACACACCAAGTAAACGAAATTACGATTAGGCAATAAAAGGGCTCTAAATACTTCAATTTGAAGATTTGTTTTGGTCAGAATATTTAATAAACTATCGGACAGTTTAGATGCAAGATCAGACTGCATTGCTGTGAAATCTAATCTTAATTTACATTGTCCGCAATAGCAACTTATGATGTCTTTGGTGCCGGTGGGGTTTAAAGGGATTATGGGACTTACCCCACGTGACAACCAGTGACAATCAGTCGTGGAACATACGATGTCTTTCTAATGCCGTATTTTACTCAGAATAACAGACAATATATAGGATTGTGAACACTCAAGATCGGGGTCCTGCTTGGCTCACTGGTAAAGTGTAGAACTCGTGATCTGGAAGCTCCGAGTTTGAGCCTCACTTGATACAGTGGGTTTTTCGTTTGAGTGTCCTTGGGCAAGACAGCTCAGAGCCCTAGCCTAGTACTGGCGGAACCCAGAAAATGCTTGAATGTGGGAACTGTCGCCGTAATATGATTGAAATAATGTTGAAAGCGGTGTTAAACACCATTCAATCAATCAATAAATCAGATTGCACGTTCTGAGCGGTGTGAAACTGATATACTCTACACTTGAATTACATGTACCTGCAGCCACCTGCCTCTTCATGTCTAAACGTTATCATTGCAAGAAGAAATGACAGCGTCTTTATCGCAAAGAGCTCCATACGAAACAGCAAAACGAAAAATTGTCGAAAGCCACTAGCGAGGTTTTGACCTCACAAGTATTAACCCGGTATCTCAGTCTGTAAAGCACATAACATGTAAACAAAGTATTGTCAGTTCGAATCACGGCTCCTTTAGCCTTCCTCACAAGATTTGTTGAAAATCAAATGAAAAGGAATCATACTACTGTACTGTTAAAAGGGTCCGCCATGACGCAGTGGTTTATATTCGGACAGCCTGGTTTAATTGTTACTTGTTTAAACCTACATCTATTTATTTGTGTAAGATTTCAAGAGCTCACAAGCACACGGCTTTAACCCTTGCCCTGCTAAATAAGTGAAATGAAAGTTTCAAGCATATAGTAAATCTTTTGCTATTTCAAAGGTATTTTGGGGAGGAAAAGTATCTCGTCACAGGACAGTACAGATCCAAGATCAGACTGCACATCTTGTGCAGTCTGATTTTGATCTACAGTGTCCACAAAAGGTCCTTGGGTCGCGCTTAGCAGTTCAAGAGTTCAAGAAATATTCACTAAGCCAATGGGGAACGCATTGCTCGGTATGTTTGTGGTTCACAATGTGGCCATAATAAGCTACCATACACACTGTGTTTAAAGTTAGACCTAATTGGCTATAGTAGACATTTCCTGTCGCATAATTGGCTCTCCGAGTTAAATACGATGACCCAGACAGCTGCCCTCGAAATGCGAAACTTCCTCGTGCAATACAGGGCTTAACGGGAAGAAAAAAGTGATTAACTTAATATTAAGAGTACGAACAAATATCGTAATATTTTTAGAGTGTTTCATTTAGAAACTTTTGTGACGATAATTACAAGCAAGAATCTTTGTGTGAAAAGTTACTTCAGGGAGAAAGAAGATACAACATGCTTCTGACGATTGTAGCGGTAAGTTTCATCATCATCATGGTTATCATCATCTTCGTCATCAACATGGTGTTGTCCGTAGCTCTCTAGCAGAAAAGATGGATTTGGAAATCGCCATGTTACTCGGCCTTTCTTGTCACGTGGGAGTGTTCCTTGACAAGAAACTTCATTATCTTGGTCAGAGATCCGAGTATATGTGAAACCAAGAAAACCCTTTTTAAAAGTATACCTGACGCCGTGACATGACGGCAAAAACGTGGTGAAAACGGTAAATAAATCATGTCAATCACCACTTTAGTTATCTATTTTGTTGATTTTAAAAGTTATTTGCAGCTACCATAATTGTAGATTATTTGTTTGCACTTAACACTTTTTTTTTTCAATGATTTCTTAATAATTACGGTAGCACAGAGGTGATACACACAAAAAGGGAAACAAAATCTCCTAGCGAGTAGATCTTCATAACTATCTCGTGCCATCAGATAATTATCCAATGAAAACACAAGTGATGGAGTGTCTGAGTATAATTTTCATTGGATGATAATCTCTTGGCCTCTCAAACAACAGATTCCGAGTTAGAATCCACTCGATGGAAGGGTTCAGTTTTAGGAACCACTCAGGCCAAGGCTCGAGTGTTGACCAGGTTTCTGGGAGGCAACCACCAGTGATTAATTATTAAATCTACGCTGTCCAAAAGGGCGAAACTTTTTCGGTGGATATTCGTGAGGCCTGATACCAAGCAAGTCATCACATAACTATGGGTCTGTGAAGTCAATTTTGTCTAACAACCAACCTACGGAATCATGAGGTAGACTAGTCCTTTGACATGCAGAAAATTGACCGACAGCAAAAGGTTTCGGCCCAGGTCAGCCTGTGCGGAGTGCGCAGGCTGACCTGGGTTGGTACTTTTTTTTTGCAGGTGCATTAAGCCCCCTTTTCACAGAGCAAGGCTCAATTATATGAAATTGGCCGACCGATAGTGAAAAAGAAAAAAAACAAATAATGCTATTTCAAAATTATTTTCATCTGAAAATCTCAGATTGCCAGAGAGTATAGATCCTAGATCATATTGCACTTTCTGAGCTGTCTGATCTTGACCTGCACTGTATGAAAAAGCATGTATACATGTAGTCGCGTTTAACAATCTTAATTTTAACCCTTTGGCTGCTAAGCGCGACTCGGGGCGCTTTTGCGGACAGTGTAGATCAAGATCGGACTGCACAAAACGTGCAGGCTGATCTTTGATCTACACTGTCCGATACGGTATTTTCTTACCAGTGAATACATAAAATCACAATATATGGATTATACTACCGAGTGAAAATTTAGTTTCATTAACTTAAAAGTTTAAGTTCATCGATTCGCCGACCCTGGTACCTCAGCTGGTAACGTGCATGGCTTGAAACCAGGGGGTAACTGGTTTGATTCCATAGTCCGGCCAATTTCCCTTCGAGAATTGATGAGCCACTGCGACAGGATTCTACCTCTGTCACCGCTGAGCATTTGTTCGACGATGTTCTTGTAGGAAAGCAGCCAGTTGCGCGAAAAGAATATTGTGGGAAATACTGGTAAAAAGTAACTCCGACAAAGCATAAATATGTGCTTTGGCCGCAGCGATATATCTGAAATAATGTTTAGAACGGCGATAAACAAATTACAAACAGTCATCAATCCCTTTGAGGCAATAACTTAAGACGCTGACGTCATATTGATGGGCTTCTGTAAACAGCGAAGAACCAAGATCAGACCTAAAGAAACGTGCATTCTGATCTTATACTTACTCGTTTCGATTTTCTTAGTTTTTCTCCCGAGTAAACCGGCCAAACTTTGAAACAGCTCTAAAACGGTAGCATCTCATTCTGTCTTCTACAGACGGAAAATGGCTATTTTATTTATTAATCCTTTACTGAACAATCCCGTGTTTTAACGACTCTGGATTAAAACACTGGTGAAAACATCGCCGGAAAAGGAGAAAATGCTGGTAACAAGCATTTTCTTCTTTCCCAAAAATGTTTTCTTTCCATTCAAAGACAGATCCTATCATTTGACCTACACTTAATTTGACGTCTGCCCATGATTTAAATTTTGTCATTAGTTAAAGAGTTAAGCCTTTACCACACAGTTCCGAGTTTTAATGATCCCTAGGGACGAGGCTTTTGAAAATGTTGTGGGAAAATGAGAAAGTGGTAGTAACCAGCATTTTCTCCATCCATTCCCCACAACGCTTTTACCCTTCTACCCGATTCCTCTTATTCTAACCACATTTAATTTGCCGCTTCCAACTGCTTTAAATTGGATGAGTCGAGATTTATGTTGTTTGGTAAAGAGTCGAGTAGTTGTATGGTTCATTTTATTTCAAAACATGGTATAGTTTTACAATGTGCATTTGTTATAGACAGTTCTTCCCTGGACTTGAGATCCTCGTTCGCCATCTTTTACTCTTTACCAGACGACAAAATTTTTAGACTGGTCCAAACTGAAAGCATTTGCAAACGACGATTTAAATGTTGCACAAATTATGAATTTGTCTCTGAAAGGATAGAAAATATGGGAAAAGGAGAAAATGCTGGTAACCAGCACTTTCTCCTATCCCCATAACGTTTTCATAAGTCCTTTTTCTTGAGGGTCGTTAAAACTCGGGATTGTGTGGTAAAGGGTTAACTCTGAACTAGGCGACCTTTTTTTTCTTACTCAGGTATGTAGTGAATTTTGTAGACGACAAATTTACAGCGGCTTAGATAAAGGTGTCTCTCTCTCTGAAAGGGCGGAAAATATTGTTGGAAAAGGTTACCAGCATCAGCTCCTTTTCCCACGATGTTTTCTAGGGCTTTGACCTTTCCTTTGTTTTTTTCGGTGAAAAGGTAACAGCAGGTGTCGTTTGATAGTATTTTTAAATGGTAATTGTGTACAGTTATTTAATCGGTAAATTAATTAACCAATTATTCAATTAGTTTATTCATTCGATACTGCAATTGCTCAATAATTCATTCGGCAGTCCGTGGATCGGTCATTCTTACTCACTCACTCACTCACTTCATCCATTCATTTAATCCTACTGTTCATTCAGTCAACTGCTCTAATTCATTTAGTCACTTTCTCCATTCATAAAATTCCTTTATAGGTCCGTCAGTCATTCAATAGATTTGTTCAATCTTTTTAATCATTCATTTGATTATTCCTTGCCATCTTTATTCCGTCTTTCCTCTCGACGACATATCATCATCATCATCATTGTCATCATCAACGACAACAACACTCTTATCAATATGTGAGCTGTGCTCTGGCAACAGGGGGCCTAATGCATGTCCGTAATGCATGATACCGTGTAAGTCATTCCAGTATTATAGATCTATAAAATCCGTTTTGTATAACAACCCACTGAATCATGAGGTACACTGGTCCTTTGACATATAGAAAATTGACCAATAGCGAACAGTTTTGGTCCAGGTCGGCCTGCGCGGACTGTGCAGACTGACGTGGGTCGACACTTTGCCCAGATGTATTAAGCTCCCTTTTCACAGAGCATGGCTCAAATGTTAGCATTCATTAAACCTTTTTAAATATTTTTATTTTACAGGTGTTTGGCGTGTTTCAACTATCTGCAGCAGGTATGTTTTAAGCTTTAGAATGATCTTATCGCCACAAGTCCTCACCTACTGAAACAAAATTGCATCGGATGAAATTTTCTGATAATTCATTTGTTGACTGGATTCTGTTTTACTTTACCCAACGACACAAATTTTAGACTCGCCCAAATTGAAAGCATTTGCAGACGACAAATTAGATGGCTCAAATGACTGGATTTTTTCTATGAAAGGTTAGAAAGCATTGTGGAGAATGGAGAAAATGCTGGATACCAGCATTTTCTCCTTTTCCCAGAATGTTTTCAAAAGACTTCTCCTGCAGGGTCGTGAAACTCGGGATTACGTGGTAAGGGGTTAAATCTTCCATTGAGACAAAAGAAAAAAAAAACTTTAAAGCCCGATGAATACACACACTTAACTCATAACTACCTACAGACGCCAAATTTTCTGTCAAGTCTGAAAGCATTGTAACAAAATAGACATTTCCTTATCATGGGTATCATTGGTTGTTTTCAAATCCTCTGTTACAGAGTTCGTACCCGGAGTATACATGTATATTCTTTACCAAAAGACAAAATGTTAGACTTGCCCAAACTGAAAGCATTTGCAGACGACAACTTAAAAGTGGCTCAAATGACAAAATTTTGTCTTGATAGGATGGAAAACATTGTGGAAAAAGGAGATATTGCTGGTTACCAGCAATTTCTCGTTTTCGCTCAAAGTTTTCAAGTATTCTGTTTCAGCTTCGATAAGATTCGGGATTGTGCGGTGACTGATTGATTGTATGGTGTTTAATGCCGTTTTCAACATTATTCCAGTTATATCGCGGCGGCCAGTGCACATATCCATGCTTTCCTGGAGTTTCTGTTACCAGTACTAGGTACAATATTCTTTCCAAGCCACTGGCTGCTTTCCAACACAACCACAGTCGAGACAATGGTCAAAGGTGAGAGAGAAATGAATCCTGTTGCAATTATCACCAATCCTCGGAAACAAATTGGCCTAGCCGGGGATCGAACCAGCGACCCCCTGTTCTCAAGTCCTGTACGCTACCGACAGAGCGACCGGAGCTCGGCTTTAGTGGTGAAAGGTTAATTGAACACGTCCTATGACGGTACTATGCGCCCGAAAGCGAATAAAAGAGACAACTTAGGGACGCACGAACAGACTGATGAACGGAGGGATGGATGAATACTTGAAATAAAAGGGAGGGAACCTTGTCTACTCTCTCACTCACTCATGAATATTTTGTCATTGATTAAAAAACAAATCGCATGAAAACAGGAAGTGAGACGGCGACGCGAGGGATAAAGAACTTATGTTTGATATACCTACTTATTCCGTCTTTTGTAACGATACATTTGAGCCATGCTCTGTGAAAATGGGGTTTAATGCATCTGCAAAAAATATCGACTGAAGTCAGCCTGTGCAGTCTGCATAGGCTGACCTGCGTCGGAACTTTTTGCTTTAGGTAAATTTTCTGCATGTCCAAGGACCTTTCTTCCTCATAATTCCGGCGGTTGTTAGACAAAATGGGACCCATTAATATTCTGTGATGACCTGCTTGGTATAATTCATCACGGAGGTGCATTAAAACCCCCTTTTATCAGAGCATGGCTCGTTTGCTTATTATATTTCTGGAGGAGTCTTTAGGACAAGATCGACCTGAATATACTCTTGAGGTCTGATCTTGGTTTACAGCTCCGCTCTTCTGATGTTCTCTGACAGTTTATCCAAGTTTAATGCCAATAACTTGAACGAAATCTATTTTCATGCTTGTAAACGGTTTAAAATGTTCAGGATATGTTTTAACGGAAATGTTGCGGAAGAAGGTCGTCAGAATTCGGCCTGCATTACAAGTGTTCTTACTCGTAACCCTTTACCAAACGATCCCGAGTTTTAACCCTTACCTTGCTAAACGCGACTCAAGGACTTTTTGCGGACAGTGTAGATCAAGATCAGACTGCACAGAACGTGCAGTCTGATCTTGGATCTACACTGTCCGATGAAGACATATTTTCCCCTCCCCCCAAAAGACTTTAGAAATAGCAATATTTGGGTTTTTGCTATATCTTCGTAAAAGTTCCATTTAACTTATTTTGTAGGTCAAGGGTCCATCATCCAGAGGAAAAAAAACTTTAGAAAATATAGTGAGGACGGGAAATAAAAAACAACATTTTCTCCTATCCTCACTGCGCTCTCTAGGTCATACCCTTTCACAGACAGATCTCGTCATATGAATCACATTTATCGCCTACAGCTTCTTTGAAATTGGACGAGTCTGAAATTTCAGTTGTTTGGTAAAGACTTAACTCTGGAATCGCTAAATAAATCTAAATAAATTTCACATTAACATTTCAAGTTGACCACATTTTCTACGCATTGCAACTTCAAGGTTGTTTTTTGCCAAAACATTTTTTAAAAGAATAGGACTGTCTCAGATCAGACAGAACGTTCTTCCAGTCTTATCTTGATCTTCACTGTTAGTAACGGAAAATACACCATATTTACAGTTCTCATAGTTAATTAACTGCGGTCATAGGCCTACGCAATTGGTAACACTAAAATGTGCCAATCCTGTAACATGAGGATTGGAAAGGAAAACATAATCAAAGTGCTGAAAGTTCATAGAACCAGGCTATTTTTTGACAAAAAAAGCATACATGTATACATATTGCCAGTGACGAACCGAATGACCCCCCCCCCCCCCACCTTCCCGCTTAGATTTATTGCTCCAGGGGTCCGTATTCACCCACCTTTCTAGAATTCCATTCTCAGTTTTATTCTGAATTTAGAAAGTAACATCATTTTTGACTGGCTAAACCATTTGAGCCATGTTCTGGTAAAAGGAAGATTAATGCCTCCCCGTTATCCACTTTACCGAGTAAATCATCCAGTAGTTATGGATCGATGAAATCCACTTTGTCTAACAACTGGCTGAATCATGGGGTAGAATGGTCCCTTGACACGCGGAATATTGAATAATGGCAAAAAGTTTCGACCTATGTCAGCCTGCGCAACTAAATCTTACCATTCATGTAGAATATGTAGAATATTTTATGCATAGTTGTTTTTTTTTTTAATTAGATATGATAGTCTCTTATAATTCTATATGAATGGTCATGTACACGTACTTCCATGTCTTTTATATCAGTTGTAAATATTGTTGTACATGAATGAGAAAAAAAAATATATATATCCATAGGTCGATGCTTGCAAATGCAGTAATCACCCTTTCATAGAGCATGGCTCATTTGGTTTAGCCAGTCAGAAGTTTTGTTACTTTGAAATTAAGGAAATATTAAGGAATTATACTAAGAATATATTTCAGAATGGTTGTTGAATACAGCACTTGGTCATTACTTAGAAAAAAACTAGAGGCCCTTGAGGGCCTGAATCGCTCTACTGGCGGTGATTTTGCTTTTTTTTTTTTTTTTTTTAGCATACATTATGAATTCATGATGCAAAAAAGGGGAAAAAAAAGGGGGGGGGGGTGTTGTTGCAACTGGGCTTGAACCCACTTAGACAGCACAAGTAGGCATGGTGAATTGAACAAATAGTGAAAAAAAAAAACCTGAAGTACAATTTCTCAAAACCAATTGTTTGGAATCTAGCCAAATTTGATAGGGTTTCAGTACTCGTTGTTTTAAACAAGCCCTGCAAGTTTCAAAGAAATGTGACTAATAATGTAATTTGTTGAGTAAACAATACTAAGTCATTAAATAGGTGCATTTCCTAAAGTGATTGCTAGATTTTCTTCATTTTTAATAGAGTTCCGTCCCTTGATGATACGAAGAAATCTTTGCAAGTTTCAAAAGAATTGGATAAAAAATGCGGACTTAACTACGTAAACAAGAAATGTAAATTTCAAATTTAAATGGCTGCTTTTCCCATACTGATTGTCGAATGTTTTTCAAAATCAATAGGGGTCAAGCTATTGATAATATAAAGCAATTGTGAAAGTTTCATGAAAATTCAACCACAAATGCCAAGTCGTTAGCGCGTAAACAAGAATCGTAAATGTTCAAATTTAAATGGCTACTTTTCCCATACTGATTGTCGATTTTTTTTTAAATCAATGGGGTACAAGCTGTTGATGACACAAAGCAACTGTGCAAGTTTCAAGAAAATCCGATTACAAATGCTGACTTTATTACGTAAACAATAATGTAAAATTTGAACTAGAAATGGCTACTTTTCCCATATAGATGGTCAGTTTTTTGTCAAAATCACTAGGGTTCAAGCTATTGATGAGATTAACAAACTGTGCATGTTTCACGAAAATCCGACCACAAATGCAGACTTTATCGCGTAAATAAGAAATTGAAATTTTGAACTTTAAATGGCTACTTTTCCCCCACCGATTGTCAGATTTTTTATTAAAGTCAATAGGGTTCAAGCTATTGATGAGATAAACAAACTGTGCAAGTTTCACGAAAATCCGACCACAAATGCAGACTTTATCGCGTAAACAAGAAATTAGAATTTTGAACTTTAAATGGTTACTTTTTCCACACTGATTTTCAGACTTTTTTCCAAATCAATAGGGTTCAAGCTATTGATAAAGTAAACAAACTGTGCAAGTTTCACGAAAATCCGACCACAAATGCAGACTTTATCACGTAAACAAGAAAAAGACTAACGGACGGACGGACAGACGGACAGACGGACGGACGGACAAACGACGGAAACCACGCCATTACATAAGCTCTGCTTGCTTACAGCCAGTAGAGCTAATAACAGCACCCCCAACCCTACTTTATAATTTCATAATCGTAGTTCATTAATATCATGGGGGGGGGGGGGGGTGTCACTATTTTAAATGGAAAATGGTGGTGGCTCGTAACATTACTAATAGTCTTTCGGATGAGACATTAAACCGAGGTCCCGTGTGACGGTGCTATACGCTGAGCACGTTAAAGAACCAGGCGAAGCTCTCAGTAGTTTCGACCTGTATCCTTGCACTATCCCCCGTAACAACTAACCGTCTTCTGGGGGCGTCGCTCAGATGGGCAACCGGTAGCGACGATAAATAAACGGAAATAACCAACCAAGCTCGTAACATTATGATCGAGGACGGGGTGTCGGGGACTCAATATTGTCTTCTGGTAGAGAATTAGTGGACACTTCTGACTTTATTCTTCGTGTACTTAATAACCCTTATCCTGCTAAATAAGTTAATTCAAACTTTCAAACCGATAGTAAAAACCCGAATAATGCTACTTTAAAAGAAAAATATTTCCTTATCAGACAGTGTAGATCCAAGATCAGACTGCACGTTCTGTGCAGTCTGATCTTGATCTACACTGTCTGCAAAAGGCCAGTAAATCGCGCTTAGCAACTGAAGGGTTAAGCTTTGGTTAAGTGTCTCTGTGTGCATGTTTTACCCAGGCATGAGTCGACGTTATCATAACTGAGTAGATTCCTTTTTGTTGTGTTTTTTTTTTTCTATTCCCTCTTCTTCACAGCCAATAAACAATACATGTAAAGTCATCATGTTTATTAAATCTTATTTCACCGAATCCCCGTAGCTCAGTCGGTAGCGTACAGGACTTGAGAACAGGAGTTCGCTGGTTCGATCCCCAGCTCGGCCAATTTCTTCTCGAGGTTTCATTCCTCTCTCACCGCTCACCATTGTTTCGACGATGGTTATGTGGGAAAGCAGCCAGTGGCTTGGAAAGAATATTGTACGTAGTACTGGTAAAAAGAAACTCCAGGAAAGCATGGATAGGTGCACTGACCGCCGCGATATAACTGAAATAATGTTAAAAACGGCGTTAAACACCATACAATCAATCAATCAATCATTAAATCTTAGTTGTACTTCAAGTCTGACCAGTTTCCTTACAGATTTAATAACCGATGTTTAAAATCACATTCCATCCTGTATAAGGCACGCACCTTAGGTGCACTCAAAGTTCTCTAGCTAAGACAGGTCCTTGCTTAACCCTTAACCTGCTAAATCAGTAAAAGGAAACTTTCAAGCCGTTAGTAAGAAGCCAAATTTTTCTATCTCAAACTATCCTCAAACTATCTCAAAGTTATCGGGGGGGGGGGGGAATATCTCCTTATCAGAACTGCACGTTATATGCATTTTGATCTTGATTTACGCTGTCTGCTAAAAGGTCTTTTAGTCGGGCTTAGCAGCGTAAGGGTTAATTGATAGTGTAACATTTTAACATATTTTGCTTTTTCTGGGGACGTAAATTATGCTTGCCTAATACAGGTTGCTTGCTCAATAGAGGTGACCACTAGAACAGCTGTTTCTGTATTCAATGTTGTTTTTCCCCCTGGCTACAAATCCTAATCTCATTCAGTACATGTGGCGTGTTTACAGTTGCATTCAAAAACAAGAAGAATCCACCGGTTTTTGGTCTTCCTTTTGGTTTTCTCATCACGTGTCTCTAACAGCAGAACTAACTTTGTAGGACAGCGCATTCACACATTTTTTTTTTTTTTGCGTATCTGTTTTCAAAACAAACCAAAATACAAAAAAAAAAAATCGTGATAATATTACAAAGTTTGCAGGGAGGGCTTATGTGATATTTATTCAGAACGATATAGTCTTCCACTAATCAACAGGGAAAGAGGACTGATATCGGAAAAATATACTTTTTTGCGGGGTGGGGGAGGCAGGGAGGAATTACCTAAATATCACACGTTTTGAAGATTATTGTAATTACTGCCTAGCCTATTGAAAGACGATGCATGCTTCTACAATCCAGCTTCTTTACATCTAGTCTTACTTTGATGACCCGTCAACAAAGACCATTATGACAGGGAAACTTTTTTATATACATAGTAAAATTAGTGTTGCACCCCCTGTGTTTTTTACCGGGTTTGATTTTCTCACGTGAATGAGATAAAATTGGGTCGAAATTATAATTCGGCTGCTGCATACACCAACAGACTCGTCTTTTGCCTATAAAATGAACTGAACTGATGTATCCCTTGACCTCACGGTAAGTGGGAATCTTTTGCCTAGATGTTGCTTTCAAATTTAAGAAAAACGAGAAGCGTTTAAGTTTGGTTAAAACAGGGAATTTAATGTCGAAACAAAACTTACGACAGGTTGAAAGTGACCTGCAGAGAATGGACACACAAAATCAGGCAATATTGCGTACTTCCGCCCGGGGCATGCAAAACAGCTTGCAGTCTTTGTCTCGCACCGCTCACGAGAGGTTGAAACAGCTCGATCAGTAGCTGCTGCCGTGAGGTTAAGGACACCTCAGTTCATTCCATTTCAGAGACAAAGACTTGTTTGCTCTTGTATACAGCAGCCAGATTCTAATTTCCAACCCATTTCATATCATTTACGCCAGAAAATTAAACACGTTAAAAACACAGGGGGCAACACTAATTTTACTATGTATAGTTGCTTTGCGGTGACTTGTCATTAAAGTTTCAATGAATTTCTGGGTAAACACAGAGACATATATATAAAGGTATAAAAATTGTATTAATGTTTTTGGAAGCCAAACACTAAACAATTGTTTGACATTACAGGCTTAAAAAGTTTAAGCGCTAATTTTTTTGCGTACTACTACAAAAGTATGATCGAATACACTTGCTACCTAGAGTAAAGAAAAAAAAAAGTTTCGATACAGCTGAAAGTAGGTCAAGTAAAACCTACTCAATCCTGACTGACGTTTCAACTTCGCCCACATTTTTCCGTAAACGGCTCTCAAAGTCATCATATTTGTGTTTTAGATCAATTAAAAACCCAATGACTTATACACAGGAATCAGGACATGAAGTGTGAGTTAACACATAACTCCATAACCAACGGTGTAAGGGCAAAACGTTGTCCTTTCACATCAGAGGTCCCGAGTTCGAATCTCATGATGAGCCGGGCCAACCTTCGGAACTACCCAGATCATGGCTCGAGATTAGGTTAGGATTCCGTTGAGCAAACATCGAGATTGGTTAATATAAAATAGTAGAAGTTGTTTCACACTCGACGTGAAATAATAAGGTTAAAACCAAACTTTGGTTGAACAGCCATGCCTTTTCATTTTTTACCGCATAATAACCACATTGAAGGAAAAGGAGAAAGTAATGGTAACCAGCATTTTTTTTTTCATTGTCCCACATTGTTTTCTAGCCTTTTAAAGACAACTTACAACATCTATGCTACATTCAATTTGTCATCTTAAAATGCTTTTTATTTGGACCAGTCTAAAATTTTGTCTTGTGGTACAGAGTTAAACCTGTCTGTATTTAATCATCATTATAATTATTGTGAAACAAGTTGTGTATCGTGTGTCAGTCCCTCTCGAAGGTAGCATAACGTGGGTAGTCCCTTCATGACGAGATTGAACTCAGAGAGACTGGCGCCCTACAGATAGACCTCAGTCTCCAAGGTACCGTTCATAATTTCATGGGGCGAAAGGGTACCGTTCATAATTTCATGGGGGGAAAAGGATTGGTTTGTATTGGAGTTTAACGCCATTTTAACAGCTCTGGTCATTTTATGGCGGTCATTGACGCACCCATGTGTTTCCTGGCTTTCTCACACCAGTACTGACACAACTTTCCTTCCAAAGCCACTGTCTACTTTTCTCACATGCATTACAGGTGAGAGGCGAAAAATAACAGGAAAGAAAGTTTTCCTCAACCGAGTATCGAACTCGCAAGCATCAGGTCACGAGTCAGATATGCTAACCACTGAGCTACCCGGGCGGGGCTGGGGAAAAAGGGTACCATTCATAATTCTATGGAAAAGAAAGGTACTGTTCATAATTTCAATTTCATAAAAAAGGGCACCGTTCATAATTGGAAAGGGTGCTAGGGGCCTGGAAAGAAATGTTCTATTTTTGTCGAAATATAAATTTCTTTTTGTTGTTGGGCTCTGAACAGAATAAACATCAGTGAAAATTGCTAGCCAGTACAAATTCCAGATTTTTCGAAACTGAAAGCATCGGCAGACGACAAATTCGAAACTAGAAAAAGTAAACCGAAATTCTCTGAAAGGTTGGAAAACATTGTTGGAAAGAGAGAAAATGATGGTTACCAGCATTTTCTCTTTTTCCCACAAAGTTTCCAAAGGCTTCCTCCTCAGGGTCTTTAAAACACGGGATCGTTTGGTAAATCTAAATTCAGAATGAAGTTCCACGCAATTCGTGTGTAACGTTATTGTTTTCTGGAGGAAAACATTTAAAAGGCGAAATTTGTTTAAAATTTATTTTCCTCCTTTTCTTTGCTTGCAGACGAATGCTCGAGTGAACCAGCGGACTTAATTTTCGTGCTTGATTCGTCTTATAGCATCTGGCCCCCGGATTTTGAGCGGGAACTACGTTTTATGGACAGCGTTATACAGACATTTAATATCGGTTCCCGGTACAACGAGACAAGAGTTGGGGCGTTGACGTTTGGTCATGGAGTCTGGCCGAAGTTTTATCTAAATACCTATTTTAGTAAGATCATGTACAAACTTTTTTTTCTAAGTTGTGTTTCCAATGCTGTTTAATTTCTCGGGAGACAGCGCCCCTAACCTTGCGTTCCTGAAGTTTCCTTGACATAACAAGGTAACACAACATTTCCAAGTTACAGGCGGTTTTCTCACTTCAAATCGAAAGCTGTGAGAGAGGATAGAATCTTACCCCATGGACGTTTTTCAATCTTCGGACAAGAGTGGCGGCCAGACAGAGATTCCAACACACAACCTGTGGATTATCCTTTTACCATACAATCCCTTGGTTTAACACCCTGAGGAAGACGGCCTTTGAAAACATTGTGAGAAAATGAGAATAGGCTGGTGAAAAGCATTTTCTACTTTTCCCACAATGTTTTATTCTCTTAAAAGACAAAATCCTTCATTTCAGCCACACTGAATTTGTTGTTTTCAACCACTCTCAGGACTAAAATCTAAAACATGAGACACGAGATAAAGAATTAACCCTTAAACTGCTACATAAAAGAAATGAAACTTTCAAACCGATAGTATAAACCCAAAATTTCATATTTCAGAGATATTTTTGGAGGAAAGATATCTTATCGAACAGTGTAGATCCAAGAATAGACTGCACGTTCTGTGCAGTCTGATCTTGATCTACGCTGTCCTCAAAAGGTCAGTGAGTCGCGCTCAGCAGCCTAAAGACGAAAACCTTTAAACGTTAGGCCTACCACCGAACTATTTTGGTCTAGCACCAAAACCGTTTATATGTTAAACATGTGTGTGAAAGGGGGAGGGGGCAATATATCTCCGTCATAACTAGGGGGTAGGTCCTCTAATTGTCCCACTTCCACCGAAGGGTCACTATTTACTATAGAAATGTATACGATTAATGACGACCCTGCAGTTGTGTGTTGTTTGAAACACTGTTGGTGAAAGAACACACAATTTATCTTTTATCAAAACTTATTTTCAAAGTTAGTTATTTTAGATATTTTCCTTTTCCTTAAATATTTCTCGATTGCGTCATCATAGTTGGACTTATGCGGTGTATCAAACAATGTACCCCGCCGTACTTCAAAAGTACGCCAGGCAAAGCGCAATAATGGCGACCGTCTTTGGTACATATAGACTAATATGCAGAAGTAACGGGATATTGTTATTTCGCTTGATCATAGAATGAATAAAAAACAGATCGGTTGCAATAAAGTAATGGCAGTGAGGTTTTTTTTTTCGTTCTAATTTAGCGAGAAAAACTACATATCAGAAATACTTTAAGTATCAGAAATGTCTATGGACCTATATAACATCCGAAAATAGGGCTATTTTTTAAAAATGATTCATAATCCAATCTATACTTAAACCATACCCCAACATCACATTTTAGATAATGTATATCTTGTACAAAATTGATCTCATTTTACTCACTAATCAAACTTGATTACATGAAATTGGAAATAGACTACGCTTGAGGCCGCCATGGAGGCGGCCATTATAGCGCTTTGTCTGACCTGATAACGTAGTGTTAGGGGCACGTAATCCAGACTATCAAATAATAGGTTCTATGGCAAGATGCTGAATCATTGCGCAAAAACGATTTGCGCATTCCCTCGTAATTTGCTTATGTTTGTATGATGTAAGTTTGTTATTTCAAGCCCCTTTAAGGAACAACTTTTTTCTTTGATATATTTACAGACATATCTGACATCAGAAGGGCCATTTCCACCATTAAATATGAAAAAGGGGAGAGAACCAACACAGGTGACGCACTGACATTCGCTCGTGACGTCATGTTCTCGGAGAGAGCAGGTGCGCGCCGGAACGCTACAAAGATCATCATCGTAGTGACCGACGGGAGATCGCAGAAGACATACCTCACACAGGATATCGCCAAATACCTTCAAGATGACGGAATCACCATGTTTGCTGTCAGTATCGGATTTCGATTGGACGAACAAGAACTTGCCGCCATTGCAAGCGACCCAGATGACAATCATTACTTTAGTCTTGATGAATACTCGAGTGTATTGCCTGTTCGGGAACGGATCGATGATAAAATATGTGGCGACGCCAGTAACAGTAAGACCACAAAATTTTAGATTCGTCCATACTGAAATCTTTTGCAGAAGTATTACGGGAGATCACTTCTTCCTTACGACATAGCTTTCCCGTATAAAATCAATACCTGACAACTGCGTTGGGGAGAATTCTCTTTAGCTCAGGGGTTAGTGTATTGGTCTTTTAAACCTCGATAAAAGAGGATCCTTGCCCGCACGGGTTCAAATCCCAGCCGTGGCGGTTTGTATATGAGCTACGCATTTGTTGCGAAATTTCATGTTCGTAAGAGAAGTCAAATCAAATGTTACTCAAATGATCGGATTTCCGTTTGAAAGGTTAAAAAACCTCATAAATAAATAACCTACATGGCAAAGGTAATATTTGCTCGTTACGACCACTTTCTTCCTTAGCGACATTTTAGTAATATTTATGGAAACAATTCGCCTTTACTCATATTGAATATCGATATTTTTCTAAGGTGATTTTAGGCCTGTCCAATGCAAATTTATGTCCAGATGTGTTAAGTACTACATGTGACAGGGCACTTGGAAACCTATTATACTGCAAAGAAATTTCTCGCAATCTGCTTGAATTATATGCTTCCAGTATGTATTGTTGCTCACCGGCAGCAACCAGGGAATAGCGCAGTTTACCTGTCGGGAGCCCCATACACTCGTCACAACTCGGCTGATTCCGTACCTACATCTAACCTCGTCTGTATAAAGGAGGTTTCCCCATTTTGAACTACCAATCACATTATCTTAAAAATGGTGGCGCCCTTGTAAATCGCTTATCAACGACATGAACGACCACGGTAAAGTTATTCACATCTATCGATCTGTCGATGAAAGCTCCGAACGGAATTAATAAACTACGCTAAAAATTGAATGTGCAAACTGTTTGCCAATGGAAATATTCGTAAAAAGATATCGATAGAAAATTGTGACTCATGTTTTCTTTTTAAAGAGGAGCCTTACAAATTTAATAACGGTAAAACGGTGTACTTCCGGCGAAGAAATGTACCGTGTAGGTGCATATCAAGCTACGAGATACAGCCGAGGGACTTGATCACCGGATCACCCGAGGTATGCCGAATGGAACCCTGTAGACACTTCAACGCAATTTTCCAACATGGCGGTGTCGAATCGAAGTGAGTCGCCCACAAGACAAATACAATGTAGACCTTATTACAAATTGACTTCTTTTTAAAAAAAAAAAGCCAGGAGAGGTCAACATCAATGTTTTGAAATATTTTATTTTCTTTTAATTTCAGTTTATTTTGGTTCGTGTAAACAAATAAGTAAGGCATTAAATGAATGAGGGAAAACGTTTTTTTTTTTTGCTTATGAAATGGCACAAAACAATACATGTTCCACATTATACAAACGTTGAGGTCTGTATCAATTGTAAATAAACATTCAACCGTATTTTCATAACACCGCTGCGTAGAAAGCTCTTATGCATTACATGACAGTCACATGACCTTCTTTCCACGTTTTCAAGTCACGTGAACTGTTCTTGCGGTGTTCTTTCTCTTTTTTTTGACGAACTTTTTTTTTGCTTAGATTTATTTGTTGGCTAAAAAATTACAATTATTGGAAGAGGTCATTTGCAATCATATCAATATAACAAATCTTTCTGAAATCCGTCATAATATGAAAAAGGCAAAGCCTCAATACGAGCGACATGAATAATTTGTGGAATAAATAAACCTATCTAGATCTAATAATTGGAATGACGGGCTAGATGTTTTACAGATCTGTATCATTCCCTGAAATACTGCTTACTCTCTGCAATACTCCCAGTGGCTTTGATCGCCAGAAAATCATGTATTACCGCCATGAAGGGTTTGGATGGTGATTAGGGTCGACTGGATTCTATCCAACCCGGGCGCTAGTACTGCGCTAGCGGTATCTGATCATTACCGTGACTGATTATCCTGATCTCTCAATTTTTAAAGATTTACGATGTTCTGTAACAGTGCGTCCTTATCACTTCTTCGGCGATAATTTTGCGGGAAATCAGCCAGTAGGCTGGGAAGAATATTGTGCAGAATAGATCTACTGATAAAAGAAACTCCAGGAATGCATGGAAGGTGCACTATATAGATCTACATTGTAATTGAAACAATGTTGAAACGATGTCAGACATCATACAAACTAACAAAGAAATACAAACTTCTAATTATAAATTTCGACTGAAAAAGAGAGAGAGAGAGAGAGAATCTCTTTTTTTTCTGCATGGATTGTAAGCAGTCGGCTTGTTTTATTTGAATGTATCGATAAGATATCAATATAAGTGTTAAGATACCTTCTCAACAAAAAACCTAGATGTTGTTTTAAAAGATGGGAGACAGATTTCCAGAAAAACCTCAAATACTTTTGTTCAAATTCAAATCACATGCTGCAGATAATTTCACTGGGTATCCGGATGATTAGGGATATATGGGTGGAAACGGGTGGTTTGGAATCCTACCTGTTATTAACGAGGGCCCTATATCTATGTTGAAGTCTTACAATCGATTGCTGTGCTAATAACAGACAATTTCGAGCAGGAAAAGTAAATTACAAATAATCTAATTAAGGCGATCTACGCACTCTGATTTGTTTGTATGGTGTTTAGTGCCGTTTTTCGACATTATTTCACTTAAGTGTATAGATCTTTCCTGTCGGTCAATGCACCCACCCATGCTTCACCTGAGCTTTTTTAATCAGATTATTTGTAGCCAAAATCAGACTATTAGTAGCTCTGTTTTCCCTATCTGTTTTCCCACGCGTCTATCTTTGAAACAATGATCTGTAGTGAGAAAGGAATGTATGCTGTCGCAACATTTGACAATCAACAATCCTAGGAAACAAATTTGCTATGCTGTTGATACATAGGCCTATCCGGTTTATGGATTTAAAAAAAACAAAACAAAAACATTTAAGATCTATAAGCAAGCTTTCATACTTAGTGAATAAATAAAATATTATTTATCATGAAAAAAAAAAATCAAACTTTAATCTCACTTACTCTGTAAATGACATGACATTTTGAAAAAAAAAATAGTTTTGTCACGATTTGTTAGGTTCTTTCTTGCTGAAAAAAAAAAAAATGTGGCTCGTGCAGGATATAAAAATAGTATTACATGCATGTATGACGTCATTATTTTCTAGCGTAGACTATTGCAGATATTTATACAAAATTAGACGTTCAATACTCTGAAAGTAAGTTGGAAATGAGATAACCTGTACTCAGTAAACTGACAATGATTTTAAAAGGATCATCCGATCGATAAACAATAAATGTCATGTTTGACCAATCAAGGAAATTTGCGAAAGGTTCTGATCCTGTGAGGCTGAGCGACCAACCGGAAGACATACGATTTTTAGCCCATCCCCATCTAGATTTAGACTGAAACCCAGAACGAGGTCAAAAACGTTGTTGCCGCAAAACGAGCTTCGCTCGTTATCGAAACAAACCACGTTTATTTCTTATTTCAGTTTTTTTTATTTCGGTTATTTATATAACCGCGATGAAACAGGTTGTGTATCAGAACAATTCCGCAAAAAAAAACTGGGTTTAGACAGCAATTTCTGAGGCAGTCTGTCTTTTAAACTCGCCACTGTTCGAGAGGTCTGATGTCCTCTCCAATTCCTTGTTTCCCTGGATGGTTGTCCTTAAAGCAGAGAGAACTGATTTTTTTTAAATAATACGAAAGTCATAACATATAATCGTTTCATCGTTTGTTGTCATTCTCAAACAAATATAGGAGGTTAAAACGAGCCATTCATTCGTCATGTTAACAAAGCGTAAAATGTCAAAGACCACTTGGCTCCGACTGTTCGTATCCCGCGATGATAAGACAAAATATGATAATGAAATTAAGAATCAAGACAGCCGTGAACGAGTGCGTGTACTAGTACTGAGTCCGGTAGCTCAGGTGGTAAACTTAAAACCCAGGGCTTTCCCATTCATTTCCCAGCCTGATCAATTTCTTTCCGACAATGAATGATGATCATTGCGACATGATTCTTTCCTCTCTCCCTCCCGGTAGCCCAGCAGGTGGTGTTCACGACTAGAGACCAAGGGGTCGCTGATTGAAATCCCCAGCTCGACCAATTTCTTTCCAAGGATCGATGATAGTCTTTACGACAGAGTTCATTCCTCTCTCACCACTGATCATTACCGTTGATGGTTATGAGAGAAATTAGACACTTGCTTGAAAAGAATATTGTGCGCAGTAGTAGTAAAAGAAGCTCCAAGAAAGCACTGGCAGATGCTGATGGATAGGCGCACCAGCCGCCACGACGTAACTTAAACTATGTTAAAAACGGTGTCAAACAAACAAGTTCACATTCCCTTGTTTTCAGGAAAGATTGACAAAGCATAAGCAGTCCTCATCCGGTCCGGGAGAAACTTGGCACTATATATCGATTTTGTAATACAGGCTTGCGCCGAATTGACCCCTAAATTAGTCTCTTAATACTCTTTTAATTTGTTGACTGCAAGTGCTGTTAATTTAGACCAGTCTAAAATTTCGTCGTTTGGTAAAGAGTTAAAGAGGCTATCTATTGAACTTCAATTTGAGCCTTAATCTGTGCAAGTGTTTAGCTCTGGAGTGCACACAAGGTTTTTCTAAGATTTGGTCCGGTGACCTTCCTTTTGACCCGACGTTACCCAATTTCGAACCTGTCCGAGATAGCAAAAGTGATATGAGGGGATAAAGTGTTGAGGAAAAGAAAACAAAACTATTTCAGGTAATGTATTTGTGGGAAAAGGGACAATGGCTTGAAAGAAGATACTTCATTTCCAGCTATGTTTTCAAAAGCCATTGGGAATAAGTTGTTTTATCTATACGGTCATAAGTTTACCGCTCAATTCTTTGTTTTTCAGATTTCCAAGAGTTCAAAGCTGGACGGGAAGAAATCCGAAAATTCTCCGACGATGATCTAGCTATAATGATGCAAGGTAGGTTTCACTGCACCTCCCCCTGCAGACAACTTTTGGCGTTATGCAGTAGATTATACCGCACCTCCACCTGCAAATAGCTTTTGCTGTTGTGCTGCAGGTTATACCGCATCTCCCCGCAGACAACTTTTGGCGTTGTGCTGTAGGTTATACTGCACCTCCCCCTGCAGACAACTCTTGACGTTGTGATGTATGTTTTACCGCACCTCCCCTGCAGACACCTTTTGTGTTGTGCTGTATGTTTTACCGCACCTCCCCCTGCAGACAACTTTTGTGTTGTGCTGTATGTTTTACCGCACCTCCCCTGCAGACAACTTTTGTGTTGTGCTGCATGTTATACCGCACCTCCCCCTGCAGACAACTTTTGGCGTTGTGCTGTAGGTTATACTGCACCTCCCCCTGCAGACAACTTTTGGCGTTGTGCTGTATGTTTTACCGCACCTCCCACTGCAGACAACTTTTGGCGTTTTGATGTATGTTTTACAGCACCTTCACCTGCAGACAACTCTTGACGTTGTGCTGTATGTTTTACCGCACCTCCCCTTGAAGACAACCTTTGCGTTGTGCTGTATGTTTTACCGCACCTCCCCCTGCAGACAACTCTTGACGTTGTGATGTATGTTTTACCGCACCTCCCCCTGCAGACAACTTTTGGCGTTGTGCTGTAGGTTATACTGCACTTCCCCTGCAGACAACTTTTGGCGTTGTGATGTATGTTTTACCGCACCTCCCCCTGCAGACAACTTTTGGCGTTGTGCTGTAGGTTATACTGCACCTCCCCCTGCAGACAACTTTTAGCGTTGTGCTGTAGGTTATACCGCACCTCCCCCTGCAGACAACTTTTGGCGTTGTGCTGTATGTTTTACCGCACCTCCCCCATACAGACAACCCTTGGTGTTGTGCGGTAGGTTATACTGCACTCCCCCTGCAGACAACTTTTGGCGTTGTGCTGTAGGTTATACTGCACCTCCCCCTGCAGACAACTTTTGGCGTTGTGCTGTAGGTTATACTGCACTCCTCCTGCAGACAACTTTTGGCGTTGTGCTCTAGGTTATACTGCACTTCCCCTGCAGACAACTTTTGCGTTGTGCTCTAGGTTATACCGCACCTCCCCCTGCAGACAACTTTTGGCGTTGTGCTGTAGGTTATACCGCACCCCCCCCCTGCAGACAACTTTTGGCGTTGTGCTGTATGTTTTACCGCACCTCCCCCTGCAGACAACTCTTGACGCTGTGATGTATGTTTTACCGCACCTCCCCCTGCAGACAACTTTTGGCGTTGTGCTGTAGGTTATACTGCACCTCCCCCTGCAGACAACTTTTGGCGTTGTGCTGTAGGTTATACCGCACTCACCCTGCAGACAACTTTTGGCGTTGTGCTGTAGGTTATACTGCACCTCCCCCTGCAGACAACTTTTGGTGTTGTGCTCTAGGTTATACTGCACTCCCCCTGCAGACAACTTTTGGCGTTGTGCTGTAGGTTATACCGCACCTCCCCCTGCAGACAACTTTTGGCGTTGTGCTGTAGGTTATACCGCACCTCCCCATGCAGACAACTCTTGACGCTGTGATGTATGTTTTACCGCACCTCCCCCTGCAGACAACTTTTGGCGTTGTGCTGTAGGTTATACTGCACTCCCCCTGCAGACAACTTTTGGCGTTGTGCTGTAGGTTATACCGCACTCCCCCTGCAGACAACTTTTGGCGTTGTGCTGTAGGTTATACCGCACCTCCCCCAGCAGACAACTTTTGGTGTTGTGCTCTAGGTTATACTGCACTCCCCCTGCAGACAACTTTTGTGTTGTGCAGTATATTTTACCGCACCTCCCCCTGCAGACAACTTTTGGCGTTGTGCTCTAGGTTATACCGCACCTCCCCTTGCAGACAACTTTTGCGTTGTGCTGTATGTTTTACCGCACCTCCCCCTGCAGACAACTTTTGCGTTGTGCAGTATGTTTTACCGCACCTCCCCCTGCAGACAACTTTTGGCGTTGTGCTGTAGGTGATACTGCACCTCTCCCTGCAGACAACTTTTGCCTTGTGCTGTTGGTTATACCGCACCTCCCCCTGCAGACAACTTTTGCCTTGTGCTGTAGGTTATACCGCACCTCCCCCTGCAGACAACTTTTGGCGTTGTGCTGTAGGTTATACCGTACCTCCACCTGCAGACAACTTTTGACGTTGTGATGTACGTTATACCGCATCTCCCCCTGCAGACAACTTTTGGCGTTGTGCTGTATGTTTTACCGCACCTCCCCCTTCAGACAACTTTTGGCCTTGTGCTGTATGTTTTACCGCACCTCCCCTTGCAGACAACTTTCGGCGTTGTGCTGTAAGTTATACTGCACTCCCCCTGCAGACAACTTTTGGCGTTGTGCTGTATGTTTTACCGCACCTCCCCCTGCAGACAACTTTTGGTGTTGTGCTGTAGGTTATACTGCACTCCCCCTGCAGACAACTTTTGGCGTTGTGCTGTATGTTTTACCGCACCTCCCCTTGCAGACAACTTTTGGTGTTGTGCTGTAGGTTATGCTGCACTCCCCCTGCAGACAACGTTTGTGTTGTGCTGTATGTTTTACCGCACCTCCCCTTGCAGACAACTTTTGGTGTTGTGCTGTAGGTTATGCTGCACTCCCCCTGCAGACAACTTTTGGCGTTGTGCTGTATGTTTTACCGCACCTCCCACTGCAGACAACTCTTGACGCTGTGATGTATGTTTTACCGCACCTCCCCCCTGCAGACAACTCTTGACGTTGTGATGTATCTTTTACCGCACCTCCCCCTCCAGACAACTTTTGCGTTGTGCTGTATGTTTTACCGCACCTCCCCCTGAAGACAACTTTTGGCGTTGTGATGTATGTTTTACCTCACCTCCCACTACAGACAACTTTTGTGTTGTTCTGTATGTTTTACCGCGCCTCCCACTGCAGACAACTTTTGCGTTGTGCTGTATCTTTTACCGCACCTCCCACTGCAGACAACTTTTGCGTTGTGCTATATGTTTTACCGCACCTCCCCCTGCAGACAACTTTTGGCGTTGTGCTGTATGTTTCACCACACCTCCCCCTGCAGACAACTTTTGGCCTTGTGCTGTATGTTTTGCCGCACCTCCCCTTGAAGACAACTTTTGGCGTTGTGCTGTAAGTTATACTGCACTCCCCCTGCAGACAACTTTTGGCGTTGTGCTGTATGTTTTACCGCACCTCCCCCTGTAGACAACTTTTGGTGTTGTGCTGTAGGTTATACTGCACTCCCCCTGCAGACAACTTTTGGCGTTGTGCTGTATGTTTTACCGCACCTCCCCCTGCAGACAACCCTTGGTGTTGTGCGGTAGGTTATGCTGCACTCCCCTTGCAGACAACTTTTGCGTTGTGCTCTAGGTTATACCGCACTCCCCCTGCAGACAAGTTTTGGTGTTGCACAACAGGTTATGCTTCACCTCCCCCTGCAGACCACTTTTGGTGTTGTGCTGTCGGTTATACCGCACCTCCCCCCACCCACCTACCCTCCTGAAGACAAATTATGGTGTTGTGCAGAGACCACTTTTAAAAACATTCTGACGATGAGAAATTACTCTTTACCACCAATTCCTCTTTTGCCCTGATGTTTTTAATTTCATTAATGTATTAAAACTAATGTTAATTTGTGTTGGTTATCCATAGTTACAGAATTATTTTGAAGATTGTCTAGTGAAATTTTGTGTCATGAGCAAGTGAGCCAATCGCTATTATTAGTAGATAAAATAAATAAACATGTGATGAAGTTAGTTAAAAAGTAAAAAAGATGCATAACATATGAGTCGTGCTCTGGCTTAATGGGGCTTAATGCATTTGCAAAAAGTATCCACTAGGTCAACCTGCGCAGTCCGCACAGGCTGACCTAGGTCGAAACCTTTTACTATTGGTGAATTTTCTGTATGTCAAAGGACCAGTCTACTTCCAGATTCAATCGATTGTTTGACAAGGATTTTATAGATCCATTGTTATGTGATAACTTGCTCGGTATCATGCGTCACGGAGGTGAATTAAGCCTTTTTTTGCCAGAGCATGGTTCATATTTCTTTTTAACCTCAAAATACATGTATGTGGTCTTGATCTAAACCGTCCCACAAAGCATCTAAGCTCTTTACCAGGCGACAGAATTCACTGTACTATTCTATACTCTTTTCTCTGATATTTATGTACTGGTCTCAGCCATTGTTGAAGAATATTCAGTCCGTGCAGGAATACCGCATTTATCAAACATTCACTTTGAATCAATGTGACAAGCGCGTGCTCCATTAATTCATTATGTATATAGACCGCTCTCTTAATGTACGTTTAGCTCTTTCACTGCGAATAGGGACTTAACCAGCATTTTTGGACGGGGTGGATCAAGTTAAGACTGAACGTTCTATGCAGTCTGACTGCTGTACGCCGTCTGATATCTGACATTATACTATAGCCATAATTATTTTCATTTTTAGTTTCTACTTTTCGCCTTCCTGATGAGTAATGTTTTATTTAGGAGACAACGACAGGGTCATCGTTCTTTTTGTATGCAGTTCTACCTCTCTTCCTTTCAAGGTTGCACAGGGAAACGAGCGGATATTTTCTTTGTCATTGATTCATCCGACAGTATAAATGAGGACAACTTTGTCAAGGAAATAGATTTCGTCCGAGAAATTATCGAAGTCCTTGATATCGGGCCCAACAAGACTCGAGTTGGGGTCATGACGTTCAGCGATACCGTCAGGTTCCATGTAAAGCTAGATTACACTATGACTAAAAAAGAGGACTATGAGAGCGCTCTTAACACCGCTACATATATGAAAGGCGGAACCGACACGGCCACCGCTCTTCGACGCATGCGCGAGGAGGGATTTTACGGAACACTGAATCAAAATCGTGGTGAAGAAGTTGCTAGAGTAGCCATAGTGTTGACTGACGGCCTGTCTCGAACTCCTGACGTCACAGCCAGGGAGGCGCAGCTTGCCAGAAAGGTTGGAATTCAAATTTTCGCTATCGGTATAGGCGAAGGCATTGATAAAAGAGAGCTAATGGATATTGCCAGCAAACCAACAGACAAGTTTTTCTTGCATGTAGATGACTTTGGATCCCTGCTTAACATCAAAGTGAAACTTGCTGCCCGCTCATGCACCGTGGAACCACTAGACGGGTTGTCAGGTCTGGCAGACCATGCAGGTAATTTATGGCTACAGTTTTAAGCTGTCTCTTGTTTTTACGATGTTAGGTTTGTAAATACCCTGACGTTTTCTATACATCCGAATCGAAACAAACGCGTCTTGCTTAACTCTCTAAAAACCGGTCGACAACATTTTGATAAAGCCAAAGCATTTTGCTGACGACAAATCAAATGTTGCTCAAATGGTCTAATTCGTCTTTGAAAGAACATAAAGCATTGTGGGAGTAGAAGTAAATGCTGCTTACCAGTGCTTTCTCCTATTCCCCACAATGTTTTTAAAAAGTTGTTTACACGAGAGTCGTTAAAATTCAGGATTGTGTGGTGAAGAATTAATTGAAGGTGGCTATTCAGTTTTTCATGATCTCGCCTAACTTAAAGAAAAGGTTTACCACTGAATTAAGCAATGCGATAGCTCACAAGTCATTAGTGAAGAAAAACGACAATTGTAAGGTAAAAATTTTTTTTTTTTTTCAATGGTATTTCCTTAACGCTTTACCAAACGACAAAAATGTGGATTTGTCCAAATTGAACACATTTGCAGACGGCAATTTACACGTTGCTCAAATGATGGAACTTGTCTTTGACAGGATAGAAAACATTGTGGGAAAAGGAGAAAATGCTGGTTACCAGCATTTTCTCCTTTTCCAACAATGTTTTCAAAATGCTTCTTTCTCAGGGGCGTTAAAATTTGGGATTGTGTGGCAGAGGTTTAATGGGAACTCAGTTCTAGCGACAAATCTCATTATTTGATTCAATATTGAGTTGTCATCTGCAAATGTTTCCAATTTGGACAGTTCTGAAATTTTCTCGTCTGCTAAAGGGTTACATCCCAAGACAAACCTCGACTTTTGATGACAGGTCGTTGACAGTGCCATTTTCTCTTATGTCGCTACAAGTCACCATATATTTTGTTGAACTAACTTAAAAACAAGTGAAATTAGCGGACAACTCACCCCACCCCCATTTCGTTCCATTATTGTCCTTCTCGCGTTTTTTTTTTTTTTTCAACTTTCCGTTTTGTACTTTGAGATAATCCTGTCCTTTTCAGTGTGTCATCCAAGAAAACCAACCGATCTCTTATTTGTCTACGATGCACTAAAACTCGGCAGCTGGCGGTCGCAGACCATTTCACAGTTTGCTGCAAAAAGCGTTGAAGAATTCAATTTGATGAACGGTGATCTCCGAATCGGTCGAGAAGTTGAGAATTGTCCCACCGGAAATATTGCTCTAGGAAGTGTTTTAAAAAGTTCGGACTTGTCACGAGTCGAGTACCAGTCATTGTCAAATATGTTGAGGGGGGTAACCAGACAAAGTTTCTCAGTCGAAAATGGCGGACGTCAAAATGCATCAAGAATGGTGGTAGTTTTCCTTGATTCCTCACAAAGATTAAACCACAATACTTTTGTGGAGGTTCAAAAACTAAAAGACAAGGTTGACTTTTTATACATAGTGACAGTAGGACAGGACGCGTACTACGGCTTGCTGAAAGAAGTAGCAGATAAAGGTCATTCAATAAGTGTGAAAAGTTATGACGACTTAATGGCCTATGCAGATAAGCTTATGGGAGATATGTGTGACTTTTTCTTTACACAATAGTTGACAAATAATGAGACAAATTAGCAAATGTAGCTTATTTCAATTGTAGATAGAGGTGAAGAGCATTCTACACTTACAATGACGTCAACGAGTTTTGATACATCAAGTGAAGATAACTCAAGGTGTTACAAGCATGGGTCGTATATACGACCTCTGTAACGACCAATTTATCTTTTTGTTGCCAACAATGTTTTCCATAACCTAAACGACGGTATTTCTTTTGGTTATTACTCATTTTTAGCTCGGCTGCGTCGTTTTCGTGCAAAACTTTTGACATTTTGTAATATACCTTTCTCTGTTATTGCTGATGATATTTACTTCAAAGCCGGACAAGATGTTGACTTTCAAAGGGGGAACCCATACGACAAAGACAGATAACCATCAGAGTATGTTTGACACAGTTATGCCCCCTTTTCGCCCTAGAATTTTCACTGAAAATCAAGCAACTTCAGCCGTTGGCACCCGCATGCCGCGGTGCTCTTGTTGTCGGGTGTACAAGTATGTGGTAATTCTAAATTTAGCTTGACTTCAAAATGCGATAGAGAAGGGCGTGAGATTTGAGCCTTCTTAATATTTATGCTCTAAATCTACGTTCTTTCTGATGCATAAAGCATTATAACAGTAAGTGTCATAAGTGTTGGATTTAGGCATTAAGAACGGCTTCATCGTTCTGTCCCTCATTACCAGTATAAGACTGACCGTAACTTCATCCCACTCATTTGCATACAACCACAGACATCCAACACATGATATTGATCGTTTGACCTCTAGGACTGTTTAACCCTTAGGCTGCTAAGCGCGACTCACGGACCTTTTGGGGACAGTGTAGATCAAGATCATACTGCACAGAACGTGCAGTCTGATCGTGCATCTACATTGTCCTAGGAGATATTTCTCCAAACCCCAAACGTTGATCGTAACATTTGGGTCTTCTCCATCGACTTGAAAGTTCCACCTAAGTTATTTAGCAGGTGTAGGGCGAAGACTTTTGCGAAATTCTACCAAGAACACACAAATTACCCTAACTGCAGACTTATCCCGTCCAGGATAACCATTTTTATAACACTTTCACACCGACCTTTCTTACTGACGAAAAGCAAGTTTACAATGTATTGTTTTCTATTCAGTGCCCATAATATTTCTGAAGTTTGATGGGATTATGGAATCATACATCTCGGTGATGATCGTTTTAAAAACATGTGCAGTTTCTCCTCGAAAGTATAATCGTGAAAATTTATCGTTCATGCTTGGAAGACGTTTGTTTTAGCAAACTTGTTTCATTTTAATCCTTAACCAAACAATTCTGATCGTAAGAGAAAAAAATGCCGGAAAAGGAGAAAATACTGGTAACCAGCATTTTCCTCTTTTCCCACGACGATTTCAGCTCTTTCAAAGACACATTTCATCTTTTTTTCCCACATTTAATTTGTCGTCTGAGAATGCTTTCAGTTTGAACGAGTCCAAAATTGGGTCGTTTAGCGACCCTTGTATGTCTTGGTCAGCTAGATGTAGATATTAGATTTAGGTAGAATTTTAGAATGGCAATACTTTTTGCATGTACCAAACAGACAGTTCGAGCAGAACAGAAAATACCGGTATATGCTTGTAAATGCAGACTTAACCCTGAAGGTGCTGATCGCGACCCACTGACCTTTTGCGGACAGTGTAGATCAAGATCAGACTGCACAGAACGTGCAGTCTGATCTTTGATCTACACTGTCCGATACGGTATTTTCTTTCCGGTGAAATCAACTTTGAAACCGCTATGTTTGGGCTTTTAGTATTAAATAGAAATTTGCGTTCCATTTATTCAGCAGCTTAAGTGTTAATAATATTTGTTTGATCTTCTCGCAATTCGTTACATATTTTGGAGAAAATACATGTGTATGTATAAGCAATAGGATTTATATGTAGATTATGATTTTTTTTTTTTTTTTTTTTTCTTTCTTTCTTTATCTAAATAAATTACTTTTGAATTCTTTCTTTTTTTTTTTTATACCACTTAATTTTTGTTTTCTCTTTATTGTCCACTACAAGACATGGATTTGGCCCAGCAATCTTTTGTCACAAGTTGAATCCATTACTCTTTACCAAACGACAAATTTCAACCTCTTCCGATTTCAAAACATCTGCAGACGACCAATTCGAAATCAAATGACTAATGACTCTGATCGGGAAGAAAACGCTGTGCGAAAAGGAGAAAATTCTGGTAACAGGGTTTTCAAAATCTTTCCTCCCTACGGGTCGTTAAAATCTGAGAATCGTTTGGTAAAAGGTTAGAGTGTCAGGGACGGCCTCAACTTTCGGCAGAATCTTCTCTGCCAAACGTTTTTCAGAAATTTCTTTGACACCACAACAGCGTTACCCTTGAATCCATCACAGCACCATTCGGGGTTAGCTTGTACCTGGGGCAGGTTATCCTTTGTTAACGCTTAAGCTGACAACAAAATTTAGACTCGTCATTTTGATTGATTGAAAGTATGGTATTAACGCTGTCTTCGACATTATTCCAGTCATATCGCGGCGGTCAGTGCACCTATCCATGTTTACCGAAGGATTGTTTTACAAGTGATTTTGTGAGGGACTGGTAAATTAATCTGTCAGAAAACATGGATAGGTGCACTGACCGCCGCGATATATCTGAAATATTGTTGAAAAAGGATTCTTCCCCAGCTACTGGCTGCTTTCCTACATAAAAATCGTTGAAACAATGACCAGAGACAGAAATGAATCTTGTCGCAATGACTATCATCAATCATCGGAAAAAAAAATGGCCGAGCTGGGGATTCGAATCAGTGACCTCCTGTTCTCAAGTCCTGTTCTATACCGACTGCGCTATTTGGGCTCGGCATTTTACAAACTGACTGCTTTCGCAAACGTCGAACCGTGTGCGGCTAAAATGATAAAGTTTGCTGCTGAGGGAGTAGAAAACCTATTGGGTAAAGGAGAACATGCTGGTTACCAGCGTGTTCTCCTTTTCCAAACACACTTTCAAAAACCTTTTTTCTAAATGGTCATTAAAACATGGGATTATTTGGTAAAAAGTTAACCCATATCCTGCTGAATAACTTAAATGATGCCTTCAAGTCGATAGTAAATACCCAAAGGTTAACTATTTCAAAGTTATGGGGGGGGGGAATATCTCCTCATCGGACAGTGTAGATCCAAGATCAAACCATACATTCTGTCTTATTTGATCTTGATCTACACTGTCCACAAAAGATCACTGAGTGGCGCCTAGCAACCTAAAGGTTAGGCTTGCTATCCACATCAACCCAAATGCTCTGCGCAAGGGCTGTGGATAAACTTTTGTAAGTTTCTGGAACCTTTCGGGAACCATTCGGGATCAACTGAACACTAAAATGACTAAAAGGTAATCGTAAAGTGATCGTAGAAGGTAATCGTAGGGGCCCAAATAGACATATCTCGTTAGTTCTTCTTTTGACCCTATGTTGTGGGCATACTCATTAATTCTGCCATATCAAAGTAGTTTTACAGAGTATTCATAACTTAGGTTTCTACCTAGGAAATACTTTGCCTAAAATCTGATGACCTCTCCTACTTGGGGCATCATTCTCTGAACTGCGTCCGTACGAAATTTGCGTACGCCGTTTAGGTAAGCAAGCATCGAGTCTGAAACAAGTTTCATTATACGATTTGAGTAATATTTGCATAACTTTACGCCAGCACATACCTTTGGGTAAAGCAGGGATCGTATCCATGTTTATACTAGTACGTGTATTTAACCACAACTCCCCCCACCCCCACCCCCACCCCCCCCCAAAAAAAAAAAAAAAAAGAAAAAAGCGTAAATTTACGCAGTTTAGTGAAAGGTACCTTTGGACTTTTGAAACGGCACACGAAGGGTCCCAGTAGCGTTCAACTCGCTATCAGATGACAAAAGTTTAGACTTGCCCAAACTGACAGCATTTGACAAAATAGAAGCCGTTCAAATGATGGGAATTTTCTGTGAAACTTCAAAGGGTAGCAAACATTGTGGGAAAAGAAGAATATGCCGGTTACAAATGCTGGTTACAAGCATGTCCTTCTTTTTACCAAAATATTTTCAAAAGATTTTGTCCGAGGGGTCGTTTAAATACGGGATTGCTAAATATAGGGACAAACACCAGAAACTACCATGCAGATTCCGTATATGAAAGAATACCAACAGTTCCCGAACTGACATCTAAACAGTCAGGCATGTTGTTATGGTATTTTTTTATCCTTCAGCGTCTTTGGTTACACTGTCGACACCTTTCTTGCAGCTTCGGTGGTAGAATCAAAGTAGTGAAAGTACGAATAGAAGGTGATGGTAGAAACTGCTAAATTTGGTTTTAGTAACAGTGGACCTTTTCATTAAAATTCACTCATCTGACGGTTGACCGTGTTTTCCCCTAAGACTGATGGCATTATATTTCATGACTATTTTTCATAAAATCGTATATCTAAGCGTTTTGCATGCAGTCTTAGGTGTTAGAAAAGTGTTTTTTTGGTGTAATGAAAGTGGTTTGGGGTGTTTTGAGGTGTTTCTTTTAGTTGTTCATCCCCGGTGTATACTTTATAAACTAGGCCATGTGAAGCTCCCAAGCGAGGCCAGTTGCAAATTTGGTTATTTCCGTTTATTTATCGTCGCTACCGGTTGCCCATCTGAGCGACGCCCCCAGAAGACGGTTAGTTGTTACGGGGGATAGTGCAAGGATACAGGTCGAAACTACTGAGAGCTTCGCCTGGTTCTTTAACGTGCTCGGCGTATAGCACCGTCACACGGGACCTCGGTTTAATGTCTCATCCGAAAGACTATTAGTAATTTTTTAGTTGGCCAGCCGGGGATACGAACCCACAATCTGTAGGACATTGTGTTCACAAGTCCTACGCTCTACCTACTGAGCTATATCGGCTGGTTCCAATTGCAAATCTAGAGCTAATTCTGTTATATTAACTCTGAAACTCTTTGTGATTGGCTCGCACATTTTTTCAATCCGCATGTTATTTTAGCATGCCATAGACGTCTGTCCATTGATATACGAGGACCTTGAAACAGTGGAGTGATCCGTCGTCACAGGATTTCAGTATGGCGGTTAATATAAGACGGTGAGACCTAAAAGGGTAGAATAAACTAGGGCACTAAAATTTTAGAAATCTTGACATTTGTTTGCCAACATTCTGTCATTGACATTTTCATTCATCCGTGGAAAAACAAGTACGGCCGGCGCGGATCTGAAACCTGGAATCCCTCGATCATAGGGCGAGTTCTCTAACCACTGAGGGGTCTTGCGTGGTTCGGTGTGGGACTCGTAATCTGGCAGAACCGAGTCTCACTGAAAGCACTCTGTTTTTTTGAGAGTGTCCTTGGGCAAGACACTTCCAAGTGCTGGTGAAACCCAGGATACACGTGAATACGTGAACTGTGGTTATGATGTGACTGAAATGATGTTGAAAGCGACGTAAAGTAATCAATGATCAATCTCTAGCCACTGAGCTAACTAGACCACTCTACATCGACGCTACCGTTTATCACCACACTCCTTTCCCTTCTAATTTTTGGGAGCTACCCCATAGTACCGGTTCTCCAGTCCCTAATGCCTAGGGCCCCATAGCTCTGTCAGTACGGTACAGGGCGGTTCGATTCCCAACTATATCAAATTCTCTGTGAGGATTAATGAAATTCATTGCGACAGTATTTGTTTCCCCCACCCCCCTCTCGCCGCTTAACCTTTACTAAACGCATGAATAATAGATTAATCCATGTTGAAAGCTTTTGCTGCTGGTGAAATAAATTTGGTTTAAGTGACAAAAGTTGCTTCTGAAAGGGTGGACAATATTGTGCGAATAGGAGAAAATGCTTGTTACCAGTATTTTCTCCTTTCCACACAATGTTTTCAAAAGTCTTCTTTCTCAACGTCGTTGTAGGGATTGTGTGGTAAAGGGTTAACATTGTTTCGGCTATATCGATGTAGAAAGGCAGCAAGCGGCCTGGAAGGAATGTCGCACCTAGCCCTGATATAAGATGCCCAATTCAAACAAGTATAAGTGCACTTGCTGCGGCGCTGTTACTGAAATAAGGCTGAAAACTGCATTAAACACCAAACCAGCAAGTCAGACCCTTGTAGTCTTTTAACCCTTTTGCACCACAATCCCGAGTTTTGATGAGCCTTGAGAAGGTTTTCAAATGATTGTGGGAAATGGAGAAAATGCTGGTAACCAACATTTTCTCAGCCTTTTCCACCATTTCAGCCACATTTGATTTGTGTCCCTGCCAAATCAGAGCGAAAGACGAACGGACAACGTCAAAACAGTACCCAAACTCAGGACCCCTCGCTTCAGGGATTAAGTGTTCTACTGAGCTACCTTGACCGCCTGGTGTTATCGCTACTGTCTATCACTTCAAATTTGCCATGTAGAAAAGGCAACTTGTGCTGTACATAATGTTAAAAGGTCTAACGACGGACTATGCTTATATATGTACCCGTTTATTTGATCTTCATTAAAAAGTTATAAATACTGAATACGTACATGCACCCGTTTAATTTGATCTTCATAACAAAGTGAATCAAAATGTAAAAAGAAAAACGATAATAATAATAAATAGATATCGCTTCCCAGAATACATAATATATAAGGCATAATACTAATAAAATGTGTAATTTTCTGTTTATCAGTCGCACATTTTAGTTCAAGTTTCAATAATTTCGCTAAAAGGTTCCTATTTAACGGTACTTGTAGTCTTCAAACAAGAAAGTGGGGGGAGTAGCGGCCCTTGAGTGCCTGAATCGCTCTACTGGCAGTGATTTTGCCTTTTTCCAAGCATACATCATTAATTCCTAATGGAAAAAGACAAACACACCCAAAAGAAATAGGGTGGTGGTGGTTGTTGCAATAAATAGTAAAATAATCAAAGTACAATTTCTCAAAACCATTTGTTTGAAATCCCTTCAATTTTACTAAAGTTTTAGTACTCATTGTATTAAACAATCTCTGCAGGTTTCAAAGAAATAGGACCAATGATGTGGACTTTGTTGAGCAAATGAAACAAAGTCATTAAATGGATGCTTTTCCTAAACCAACAGCTGGATTTGCTTCGTGTCCCATAGTGTTCAATCCCTTGAAGATACAATGATCTGTGCAAGCTTAACTCTTTCCCAAACGACAAATTTTGGACTGGTCCAAATTGAAAGGGTTTGCAGACGACAATTTTAAATTGGATGAAAATGGCAGAAAATTCTCAAAAAGGGTAGAAAACACTGTGGGAAAAGGAGAAATTGCTCGTTACGAGATATTTCTCCTTTTCCCCCAGTGTTTTCAAAAGACTTGTACTGCAGAGACGTGAAAACCAGGGCTTGTTTGGGAAAGGGTTAAAAAGAATTGGATCAATAACGCTAACTAAACTGTGTGAACAACAGTTGCAAAATTTCAACTTTTAATGGCTACTTGTTCCTTTCTAATTGTCGAAATCCTATCAAAGTCAAAAAAAAATAGGGTTTAAGCTACTGATGATATAACTGTACCAGTTTCATGAAATTATTACATGTACCACAACTGCAGACTGTATTGTGTAAACAAGAAATGTATAGCTCAACTTTAAATGGCTACTTCTCCCTTAATTTTTTTTTTTTTTTTTTTTTTTCTTTTTCAAAATCGAAAAACTTCAAGCTATTGATACTATAAAGTAACTGTGCAAGTCTCACGAAAATCCAACCACAAATGCTGACTTTATTGCCTAAACAAGAAATGTCAATTTTCAACTTTAAAATGCTACTTTTCCCTTACTAATTGTTGGATTTGTTTCAAAATCAATGGGTTTCAAGCTATTGATGACATAAAGAAAGTGCAAAGTTTCATGAAAATCCGACGACAAATGTGGACTTCACTGTGTAAAAAAGAAAAAGACAGACAGACAGACAGACAGACCACAGAAACCACACAATAACATAAGCTCTGCTATCCTTTTGTCAGCAGAGCTAAACAAAAAAGAAGAAGAAAAAAAATACTCATTAAACCCTCACACACACACACCCTTGGCGACGACCCTTAAAACAGACTGTGATTCCTCTCACCATTTGACAGAAAGGATATAAATTGCACAACATTGTAAAAGAAGCACTTATTGATGCTATGTGTACATACAAAAATATAAAAGACGATGTGTTTTCAGAGAGGAAGACCCTAATAGTTCTAACACGTGACTGTATGCACTGCTTATACTCCTGATACTGATAATGTTTCAATGTTGTCAATCAGTAGCACCGCATCGAGTGCCAGAACTTCATCTTCATAATAAAATAAATCCAGATATAAAAATATTATTGAAAAAAAAAAAAACAGATACTGCCACCAGAATACATATGTAACATAATACTGATACAATAATATATTATGTTTGTGGATTTCAGACATGGATTTTATCAAAACATCCAAGACACAACCTAGAGGTCATGTGACCTCACTCACCATTGGACATGAAAGAAACAAATTGAACAGCCTTATAAAAGAAGTACGTGTACTACATACAAAAAGATCAATGCTCCAGGCCTTTAAGTTTCAGAGAAGAATATCCTGATACTCGTCCATGTTAAACTTAGTTATATTTTTGCTCTGTAAGAATCATTTTTCACTGCATTAAATTTCAAGATCTGTAACCTTGACCTTACCGATATGGACATGGCCAGGATATTGTTCAATGAAATATTAGACCTATATCTGTCAGCAAGCCAAATATAAACCAAATCCATCATTTAGTTTGGAAAGTTCTAAAAGAAACTTTAACCTAAAATGCAGAGCTATCTATTCACATACCAAATATGTCCCAAATCCATCATACGGTTTAGAAAAATGTGAGCTCTTAAAAATTCTTTAACGCAAATGTAAAATATCGAAGTCTACAACCTTAGGATAACAGGGCCGGGCCAGGGTATTGCTGAAAAAAACTGTTGACATATCTTTCTATCATCATACCAAATATATGAACCAAATCCATCAGATGGTTTGGAAAATGTTGAGCTCTTACAAAACTTTAACATAAATTGTAAATATAGCCGTCAATTCCACTCCAAATGCCGATGCTAAAACTGATGCTGGGTGTGGTGCATTAGTTCTTCCTGAGTCCGTATTCACCAACCATTCTTAGTAATGTTCTTAGGCTCATTTTCCAAGATTTTCTAAATTTACGTAAACGTAACACAAATCCTGATTGGCTAAACCATTTGATTTAGCCAATCAGAAGTTTTGTTTCTGTCAAATTTAGAAAATCTTGGAGAGTGAGACTAAGAACATTCTTAAAAATGGTTGGTGAATAAATCATGGACCCTGGACATCACCCAGGTAAGGTAAAAACGAATGTCAATGAAGCCAAAACCTAAATCCCAGGGGTTTACTCGGGTTTACTAAACGTGACTAGATTATGAAATAAATATGCCTTTTTACCCTTTATCAAACAACGCCTTGTTTTAACGACCCTGAGAAGTTGGCTTGTGAAAACACTGTTGGAAAAGGAGAGAGTGCTTGTAATCAGCATTTTCTTTCTTTTCCATAGATAAATTCCATTTTTTATGCCACATAATTTGTTGTCTGCAAATATTTTCAATACAGACTAGCTTAACAATTTGTCATTTGATAACGGCAGACGACAAATTAAATGTTTATCAAATAATAGGCTTTATGTTTGCAAGGGTAGAAAACATTAGAGTAAAACGACTAAATGCTGGTAAGTAACATTTTCTCCTTTTCCAACAATACTTTCAAGTTAACCCTTTCCCAAACGTCAAATTTTGGACTGGTCCAAATTGGAAGAGTTTGCAGATGACAATTTTAAATTTGATGAAAATGGCAGAAAGTTCTCAAAAAGAGTAGAAAACACTGTGGGAAAAGGAGAAATTGCTCGTTACGAGCAATTTCTCCTTTTCCCACAGTGTTTTCAAAAGACTTGTAAGGCAGACACGTGAAAACCAGGGCTTGTTTGGGAAAGGGTTAACTGCCAAAGTGCTGGGTAATTCAATACCAACTATGGTTATGCTTGAAATAAAATTGTTCCTAAACACCACCCTGTCACAGGTGTTTATATTTGTCACATGCATCTAGAAGTATAGCTTGTATCCCTGGCTCCTTGCTGCTATGTCCGGCACCTGGTACAATGTGAAACTCAGCCTCTGGAAAAACCTAGCAGAAACAGAATGTAGTAACTGTGACTTTGATCCTTTACCAAACAATCCCAACTTTTACTAACCCTGGAGAAAAGTTGTCTGAAAACATTCTGGGAAAAAGAGACAATGATGGTAACCTGCATTTTCTTCTTGTCCTATGTTTTCTATCCTTCAAAGACAAATCTCATAATATCACCACTATGTAATTTGTTGTCTGCAAATGCTTTCACTTTGGACCAGTCTTAAATTCTGTTGTGTGGCAAAGAGTTAACTCTCTACCACACAACAAAATTTGAACTCTTCCAAACTGAAAGAAGTTGAAGAGGACAAAATCCCTGTGGCTAAAGCAATAGGATTTGTCTTTGAAAGGATAGAAAGGTTGGGAAAGGAGAAAATGCTGATTACCTATATTTTTCCCTTTTTCCACAATTTTTAAACAATTTCTGTCACAGGGGCATTGAAACCTGGGGTGGAGTGGTAATTAGTTAAGTTTACTTATTTTTCACATCTCATTCTTTCGCTGTCAACCCTGTTACCATCATTTTTTTCTTTTGCCATAATGTTTTCAAAGGTCTATATCAAGGTGTTAAAAAATAGAATTATTTAGTAAAAGGTTAACCCTTTACCAAACCATTTTTAAAAAACCCTTAGGAAGAAGTCTTTTGAAAACATTATGGGAAAAGAAGAAAATGCTGGTAACCAGCATTTTCTCCTTTTCCAACAATGTTTTCTATCCTATCAAGGACAAATCTCACCATTTCAGCAAGAATTAATTTGCTGTCTGCATATCGTTTCAATCTGGACCAGTCTAAATTTTTGTTGTTTGGTAAAACCATATAAAATAATCCAGTCAAGGTATCATCAGGGCCATTATCTCCACTAAAATTGGGGTCAGATCTGCTGACAGATGAAATCTAAAGTTAAATTCTAACAGCCAGAGATACAAAATGCTGCTATAACTTGAAAGAGAGTAGAATGGCTAAGAATTTGGTCAGGTGTGTAAACATACATAAATCACTGATATAATAACTACAGTATATGGTTAAGGGATGAGAAACTCAAGGGATTTGTGCTCCTTTAAGGCTGGAAATGACAACAGAGATTTCTTTCAAGCCTGCCAAAGAATGAAATGCATTTTCTATCTATTGTAATCTATGCAACTTTGCAGCCGTCAGAGACAACATTTGGCATGAAGATACAAGAAGGATTATATTTCATGGAATAAGGATGAAATGGGTTTAAAGACTGGCTAAAAATGGGTATAGATGTATCTTCAAACATAATCCTATTTTCCCTCTGTAAACACAGGTACTCTGTAAACACAGGTAACTCTTTACCAAGCGGCAAAACTCTAACCTCGTCCATATTGACAGCTTTTGCAGACATTAAAATAACAGTGGCTATCATGCTGGGAAATGCTTTTGAAAGAGTACGAAACAATGGGTGCTGTTACAATATTGTTACAAGCATCATCTGCATTTCCCACAATGTTAACAAAAGCCATCTTCCCGAGGATAATTAATTTTCGGGATTGGTTCATAAAGAAACAAGAACACTCAGCTGCGGTTGCTTGCTTTTCAGTAAAAAAAATATAAGTTGACAAAGGGGTATAACTCTGTCAAAATTACTTTGATGGTTACCTGCCCTTGTTGTATAGGCTCCTCTTTTGATAATAAACAACATGTCCAACTTCGAAGCAAATATCTTCAGTAATTACAGAGATATAAAATGTCAGTTTTAGTTTTCGCACAACGACGCAGACAACACCACCAGGGCTACGATAATACCCTGACGTTTTTTCAACTCACCAACACAACTTACCTTGTGTAATTTCCAAGCCATTACCAGAGGACAAACAACATCATAGCGGCCATGAACAATAGTAGTTGAAATATGTCTTATTTTGTCTATATCATTAAGCAGCTGGTCTTCGTTCCTCAAGAAACAGCCATGGAGTAAATAATGACTATAAAATAGTACAGAAATGATAATGAAAACATGTACGGTGAGCTAAGCTCTGTGGAAAGGGGGCTTAATGCATCTGCAAAAACTATTTGCCCAGGTTGGCCTGCAGTCCGCACAGGCTCGAAACTTTTTGCTATTGGTCAATTTTCTATATGTCAAAGGACCAGTCTGCCAGGCCAGGTAGCTCAGTGGTTAGTGTATCTAATTCATGACCTGATGGTTGCAGGTCCAATACCTTGTTCTGCCAAACTTTCTTTCCAGCAATTTTTTGCCTCTCGCCTCTGATTCATGTGAGATAAGTAGTCAGTGGCTTGGAAAGAAAGTTGTGTCAGCACTGGTGTGAGAAAGTCAAGAACCACATGCATAGGTGAACTGGCAACCGCGATATGACCTAAGCTGTTAAAACGACATTAAACTCTGATACAAACAAACCAAGGGCCAGTCTTCTTCATGATTCAGTTGGTCGTCAGGCAAAATGAATTTATGGATCCATAATAATGTGATGACTTGCTTGATATAATGCATCACGCAGATGCATTAAACCCCTGTTTGCCAGAGCATAGTTCCCATACATTTATCTACTTACTTCTAATTAGTTTCCTGCAATTAACACCAGGCCTGATAGGCTCATTTTAGTAGGTATGGCAACGGTTAGTAAAGTTACTAACCAGTTAGCCGGTAAATCTTTCTACCGGTTAACCTGTTAACCGAACGAAGGACTTTGTCAATTTATCTATCATTGGAAACACCTTCATATGGGACGATGTTTTGCTCTGGGTAGGAAGGAGGAAGGGTGGTGCATACGATACACATACCCGTGAAATACACTATAAGCTGATCAAGGCACTTTAGGCAATGTCATAAACGGACAAGTTTTCTCCCTGTCCTCTCTCTCGGGAACAAGACAGTTCCCCGAAAAGGCAGTTCCCCCACAAATTTGAAGACACTTCCCAACACATTAGAAGCAAGTTTCCTGACACTTTTGTTCGATGTCAAATGACAAGAATCGTGGTAAAATTGGTTGCTGAGTGATTTTTTGGATAAATGATTTATTGTGATTGATTTGAACGTTTGTACATGTACCTGTAACTGATGAGTACATTTGGCCACCGCAAGATTGTACATAATTTTCTATGATTGCAATTGTGGAATGGCTATAATTTTCTGTAACTCAGCTTTGTTTGACGGGAGAGTTTGACGACCTTTCGATGCAAAACGCCAAACAATATCATAACACTGCATTTTCCTCAATGGTATAGATCTATATAATACGCATGGGGTTAGGGAGAGAGTCTACAAGGTAAACAAAAAAAATCACGAAGGTGAACCTCTCTCTCTCTCTTAATTCTCCTCGTAATTTGAAAACACATCATAGAAATATAGAAACTACAAATACTACCCAAACATATGGTTTTAACTTTCATGCTGGCGAAGTCTTCTTATAAAGTCACTTATTTTCATGATAATCGTGAATCATCGTGAGTTCACCAATGAGAGAAGTTTGATACATCAATTCTCCACAAATATTTCTAATTTGTCATGATTATCAATTATAATTATCAGTAACGGGTTGTTTGGAATAGAACAAAAGTGTCGGGCAACTGTCTTCAAATTTGTCGGGGAACTGTCTCGAAAACTATTGTCGGAGAACTGTCGTGATACCTCTCTCTCATACCCTTGTGCATGATAATAAAATCATGAGGAATCGTTTCTCCCACAGTGCTTTCGTGTTTATTAGATTATTTATATGAAAGGTCCTTTTAAGGCTGTACAGTAGATCTAGCGCCATGTCATAAACGGACAAGTTTTCTTTCTTCCTCGCAAACACACATAAACTTCTGATTATTTAATCATAAGCACCGTGCATTTCACAGTGTTCTCGTCGATGTTACGTTTGGAAAACTTCCAAACAGCTGACGTAGCTGGAGGCATTGTTGTTTATAATTTCAAATATTCTTTAATAAATTTCGATGTTGATTGTTGTATAGATAGATTGATAATGAAAGAAGGTTAATCGATGTACAATACATGTATATGGCTGCTAATTCGTGCATAATAAATTTAAATTATTCTAATGTGATTGGTCCGTTTCCATTGAATGTTAATTAATGAGGGTGGGCAAACAAACCAATCAAGACCAAACTGTAAAAGTGTATGCCTTTGATTACAACAGAACACCTGCAATTGATAGGTTATTAATTGTCATCAGGGCCCACTAAGCGGATTAAAGGAAAGACAAACAACTGTCATCCTCCATTGTTTGCTTCACAGACCTGTCAAACTGTATACATGTGTATCACACCTCCGCCGAGTGGGCTAGTGGCAATACAATAATATACAACACTTTATTCTCTTCCAGGTATGCAAAAGTCACACAGCATGGAATTTACATAGCAACAAACTAGATATGGTCAAAAACGAGCGGATTTCAAAGAAATAATGAAAAGAAATAGAATAAAGAAACTAGCACAAAATACACGCAGACAGGCATATACACAGACATACAGACATAAAACAAACGCACTTGCATATTACCAGAACGTAGAAAGGAAAAAAAAAAGTTATGGTTTGGAAAAAACTGCAGCTAATTTTCAGATTTGTCGTTAAATAGAACACCTGCCATAGTTATTGACTTTTTTTTTTAAAAGTAATCAGAGAACAATTTTGAAGATTTCCTTTTATGTGTGATACATATATGCGCTAAATGAATGGACTTCTCAGTCAGAGGGAAAATAAAAGGAACAGCAATATGGATGTGTGGATAATCACGGTGTAGGACCGGAAGTGTACAGTGTTTGAGATTGTATGTCACTTGGGAGTCTGTACAGTGGCGAAATGTCACTTGATTCTTGAAAATTGAGTTTACACGGTAAGTGAAGTTAATGTTTTTTCGTTTATTTTTGTAATTAATTGAAATCTTTCCATCCACTTGTACTTTTGATATATATTAAACATACCAGGCACCTGATCGTGCGATGCGCAACCTCCTTATAGCAATAAGAATGTCTTAATCAGTATGGAAGGGGATATCCGCCATTTCAATCATTATTCATGATGAGACTTTCATTCTTCCTGATGAAATTTTCAACTATGTTTTACAATTTTAACGTTGACTTACAATTACGTTTTGCCTATTATATTGTCTATGTTGACATTTAAATTACTTTTTTTGTTACTTCATTTTACAACAAACTATTTTTTATCTAACTCATCACTTTTTAATTCTTCATTTAACCCTTCCTAATATATTTGAGACATTTAATTTCATATCGACATTCTTAACACAACGAAAAAGATCGATGTTTAAATTATAAATTATCAACCAAAAGAGTTTTACTAAAAATCATTTCAAAAGTTTTAATTTCCACTTTATAATGACAACAAGGACAAGTAAAAGACAAACGACGAAATTGAATTCTTCTTTGCGCTGAAATTTGGCCCTTCTAAAATATGGGAGGTAACTCTTAAAAAAACGACTGCTCCCCTGCACGGTGCTACGCTATATTTTTCCCAAGGAAACAAGTCCGTCTGTAAGCAGATGCGTAGTGTGAAAGTCCGTGGTGGTATGAATCACTTTGACAGAGGTAAAATACCGGCAGGCGTGTAGGTTTTTCGGCCAGCAGGGTCGCAATTTTTTGCGACTTACGTCACTTTCAAATGCTTAAATCTAAGACCATACTTAAGTTAGCCCATTTTCAATTAGTGGGTTATGATAAGTATAGCTGGAAGTTTGTGTGTGCCAAATTTGAAGCAATTCGAAATTTTGACAGTTACCTCTCACTGACCGGGTCGCACCTCGTACGTTTGGGTTTGAAAACAGATTTTTTTTTTGGGGGGGGGGGGGTCGTCAAAACCCATTAAATTGGGTATCAAAATGTTCGTCTTGATCCCCTGAGTCCACCTATGTCAAAGAGGAAGAGATTGGTGCATATATGAGCAGTCTGCACTATCCAGAAGGATTATAAAAGAATGAAAATTAATTAAAGACAGGCTGTCTGTAGGTACAGTCTGATCTTGGGCTGCACTTTCATTCAGTTAAAAGTGGAGTATAGTGAGACTGCATGTATGTGCAGTCTGATCTTAGGCTGCACTCTCCACAAACACCATAAGAAAAATGTTGAAAGATATTGAAGGTTCGAGCTTTAGAACAAGACTGCAGTCTGATCTTAGGCTGCACTCTCCACAAACACCAAAAGAAAAATGTTGAAAAGATATTGAAGGTTCGAGCTTTAGAACAAGACTGCATGTATGTGCAGTCTGATCTTGGGCTGCACTCCCATTCAGTAAAGAGTGGAGTATAAGATCAGACTGCATGTTTTTGCATTTAGCTCTAAGGCTGCAATTTTCACTGTCATGAAGTGAACAAAATTTTGAAAAAATTTTTCCTTTGAAAGAGGATGGGTAGCCGTAGAAGAGACTAAGATCAGACTACATATAAGAGCAGTCTGATCTTGACCTGCACTATGTACAAAGATTATGAAGGAAAGAAAAATAAGTAAAGACAGAAGGACTAAGTGGGGCTGCACTTTCATTCAGTAAAGAGTGGAGTATAAGGTCAGAATGCATGAATGTGCAGTCTGATCTTAGGCTGCACTCTCCACAAACAGCATTTGAAAAATGTTGTAAAGATATATTGAAGAGTGGAACTTTAGAATAGACTGCATGTATGTCCAGTCTGATCTTTGGTTGCATTCTTATTCAGTTAAGAGTGGAGGTTAAGATCAGCCTGCATGTTTGTGCAGTCTGATCTTCAACTTCAGTCTTCAATAACACGAAGGGAACCAAATGTTGAAAAGATTTGTCCTTTGAAAGGATATGGTCCTTTGAAAGAAGATGGGCAGCTGTAGAAGAGAGTGTAGGTTAAGATCAGCATATATGAGCAGTCTGATCTTGGCCCACACTATCTGCCCTCTATTCTTCTTAGTATATTGCTGGAATGGTCTAAAATTTGTCATTCCAGTCTGATCTTGGGCTGCACTATCAGCATTCTCAATCGGTTAGGACTGGAAGTTAAGATCAGCCTGCATGTTTATGCAGTCTGATCTCAGACTACACTCTTGAATAACATAAAGAAAACCAAATCTTGACAAGATTTGTCCTTTCAAAGAAGATGGGTTAGGGTTAAGAAAGACTGCAGAATAAGATCAGACTACATATATGAGCAGTTTGATCTTGGGCTGCACTGTCTACAAAGATAATGAACGAAAGAAAAATAAGTAAAGACAGACTGCATGTAGGTGCAGTCTGATCTTCGGCTGTATTCTCATTCAGTAAAGAGTGGAGGTTAAGATCATCCTGCCTGTTCGTGCAGTCTGATCTTAGGCTGCACTCTACACAAACACCATTTGAAAAATGTTGGAGACATATGAATAAATAAAAGACCAAAGACACAACTTCGTCTTTTTAAGCAATGACTTTACTCTCCAAACGGAAGAAGAAATGTGTTGGCTATGGTTTTATATTGTCCTTTTAAAAGGTACCCTGTAGATTTAAGCCCCGCCCAGAAGGAGGGATTTTGTTCGCTTCCCTCTATTCTTCTAAGTATATTGCTGGAATGGTCTAAAATTTGTTGTTCGAGTCTGATCTTGGGCTGCACTGTCTGCATTCTCATTAAGTGAAGAGTGGAGGTTAAGATCAGCCTGCATGTTTGTGCAGTCTGATCTTAGACTTCAGTCTTCAATAACATGAAGAAAACCAGTATGCTGAAAAGATTTGTCCTTTGAAAGAAGACGGGTTAGGGTCAGGAGAGAGTGCAGATTAAGATCAGACTGCATATATGAGCAGTCCGATCTTGGGCAACACTATCTACCCTCTATTCTTTTGAGTATATTGCTGGAATGGTCTACAATTTGTCGTACCAGTTAGATCTTGGGCTGCACTATCAGCATTCTCATTCAGTTAAACGTGGAGGTTAAGATCAGCCTGCATGTTTGTGCAGTCTGATCTTACATTGCAAGAAATAAAAGAAAATAAAAACTGTTAAACAGCCTTTATTTGCTGAAAAATAACATTCTCTTCATAACTTTTTACCAGATTAACCCTTTACCACACAGTCACGACTTTTAAATTAACAACCCTGAGAGAGAAGCCTTTTGAAAACATTGTTGGAAAAGGAGAAAATGCTGGTAACCAGCTGCTGGTAACCAGCATTTTCTCCTTTTCCCACAATGTTTTGTACCCTTCTCAAAACACATTTTAATTTTTCACTCACATTTATTTCGTGGTCTACAAAATTCTTTGAATTTGGACCAGTCTAAAATTATGTTGTTTGGTGAAGAGTTAAACATTAACACTTGAAAATCAGACATTTTAGATTTTTTTTTTTTCTTTAACATCAGACATATTTGACTTGTTTCTTTCTTTGAAAGCATTGTGGGAAAAGGAGAAAATGCTGTGTTCTACCCTTCTCAAACTTTTAACAACCCTGAGAGAGAAGCCTTTTGAAAACATTGTGGGAAAAGGAGAAAATGCTGGTAACCAGCATTTTTTCCTTTTCGCACAATGTTTTCTACCCTTCTCAAACTTTTAATTACACTGAGAGATAAGCCTTTTGAAAACATTGTGGGAAAAGGAGAAAATGCTGGTAACCAGCTGCCGGTAACCAGCATTTTCTCCTTTTCCCACAATATTTTGTACCCTTCTCTAAACACATTTTAAATTCTAAGTCAGTTGTGGTCTGCAAATGCTTTGAATTTGGACCAGTCTAAAATTATGTTGTTTGGTAATGAGTTAAACATTAACATTTGAAAATCAGGCAATTTAGATTTTTTTTTTTTTAACATCAGGCATATTAGACTTGTTTCTTTCTTTGAAAGCATTGTGGCAAAAGGAGAAAATGCTGGTGACCAGCATTTTTTCCTTTTCCCACAATGTGTTCTACCCTTCTCATACTTTTAATGACCCTGAGAGAGAAGCCTTTCGAAAACACTGTGGGAAAAGGAGAAAATGCTGATAACCAGCTGCTGTTAACCAGCATTTTCTCCTTTTCCCACAATGTTTTCTACCCTTCTCAAACTTTTAATTACCCTGAGAGAGAAGCCGTTTGAAAACATTGTGGAAAAAAGGAGAAAATGTTGGTAACCAGCTGCTGGTAACCAGCATTTTCTCCTTTTCCCACAATGTTTTGTACCCTTCTCAAAACACATTTTAAATTTTCAGTCTTTGACTATCAGACATATTAGACTTGTTAGGGTTTTTCTTTGACTACCAGACATTTTAGATTTTTTTTTTTAATTGACTATCATAAATTTTAGTGTTTTTTCTCAAGCACACATTTTTGAGTCTTGTTTTGACTATCACACATTTTAGAGTCTTGTTTTGACTAGTAGTTTATCACACATTTAGAGTCTTGTTTTGACTAGTAGTTTATCACACATTTTATAGTCTTGTTTTGACTAGAAGTTTCTTGTGTTTTTTTTATTTTTTTCTGTTGTTCAGTCATAGGCCACTGTCTTGAGCGTCAGTCTTTTAGTCTGTCTGTTTTGGTCTGTTTGAATATCTTTATTAAGTTCCTAATTTTGTCCACAATCTGTTTTGCAGTTAGTTGTCCGCAACGCGTCGGTCGTTTAGTCATAAGGTATTTGACTTTCTTCATTGTCGGTGGCTCTCCTGTCCTAATGTAAATGTCAAAGTCCTGTCTAATAATGTCAGTCATTTCCTGGGTCATAAATTGTCGTTTTCTCTGCCTTACCTGCTCGAGCACCTCATCCTGCTGAGCCTGGACCCTAGCCTGTTCCTGCCTCCTGTCCTCATACTCATCCATTTCCCTTCTAAACTGAACTTGTTCCTCGGATGGTCCAGGGTCCAGGCTCTGCAGGAGGGGTGAGTGAGATGGGGTCGAGACCGTCAAACCATCATGTTCGTCCGTCGTCAGGTATGCGTCAAACTGGTTTGCAATCAGGGCAAGCACCACTGTCAAGAAGTCCATCTGCTTGTTGGAGGCCCCCAAGTTAATCAAGTTCAACACCATGCTAACTATGTCCATTCCATATTTCATTTCAACGCCAGTCCTGAGGGCCTCCGACAAGTAGAAGGCTTCCGTCATCATCTTATGTTTTCTGTCAGTCTCGTCTGCCTGGGCCCGTCTCAGTATCCGAGACTAGTCCAGGTCCGTAACAAAGGTCAAAACTGTCTTATAAAAGTCTGTCCTCTTCTCTGGTAATTCTAGTCTTGAGAGCAACCTTTGCCTCAGTCTGGAATTGTCACCGAAATTAGAAGCGTCCATCACATTTGTCTTCGTGGAAGTCTGATTTGGGCCTGGGGTCTCATAAGTCACAGTCTGGTTCGAGGAAGTGTCACTGTGAGACGGGCTCGTCGGGGTCCGGTCAGTCACAGTCAGGCTCCACGGGTTCTTGTCAGTGTCTGTCGCCGTCCTTGAGACCTTCTGTCCGCCCCCATAGAAGTCCTGCATTTTCGTTACTGTCCGGACGGAGGTCCCAATTTTGTCTATAAGTCTGTAGTGTGTGTCAGCTGTCGTCCGTCTATGGCAGAGTAGTTCTGCCAGGTCGTCGGCGATCAGGGGGTCGTGCTGTTGCATGTCGGTCGTCAGTCCTTTCCTGTTGATGGTACAGGAAAACCGTCCGTACTTAGAGCACCTGCTAGCAGTCCATGCTCGACTTAGACATCGGTTGACCAATGAACTGCTATCGAATGCTCTTCCCCTGTTCGTAAACAGTCAGTCAGTGTCCGGGTGTAGCTGTGTCTGAAGGTCCTCAAGTCGTCGGTACAAGGCCTCAGACACCGTGACCACCTCAGAGCCCGCGGTGCCTGAGGTCTTGTGCATTGTAACCAGGATGCAGAAGAACGTCCTGTCATCTTTCGTCTCTTCCATCGAGTCTTCTTAGGCTGTCAGCGTCATGTTGGTAACGACGGACGGCCTGCATCCGTTGGTCATATTGACCCCCATCGCCAGGCAGTCCGTCAGACGGTCAAGGTGGTCATGTCTGTCCTCGTCCGTCATCTAGTCGGCTGAGGTAACGTTATCGTAGTAGTCTGAAGTCCAGTATGTCCGTCTGGCTTCGGGCCACAGAAGTGATGCCAAATCCCTTGCCGCCACTTCCGCCTTCCGTTCCGCTGCCCTGTTCCTGAGGGACCAGATGAAGACCTGGATGGTGAGGCTGGTGTGGTTCCACCAACCCTGAATGCCTAACACCAAATCCAGAAACTTTAGGAGGGATGTGAAGTGGGACTTCAAAGTTCCTACAACCATCACATCCCTCTGCCTCCCCATCCAGGCCGAGACCAGTCCTAGCAGGAATGTGTCCAGTCCGTCCATGCCCGTTTCTGTCTCGTCTGTCGTGTGTGGTTGGTTGCATTCGCAGCTGTAATGGCTAACCCCGCGTTAGAGGTTAGCCAATGTCTGAATCTTCATGTATTCTACTGAAAGGGAAAGAAATAGTTGTTAGCCGATAAAGTCAATGCAACAGGACGCAATCCTGCCTCATGTTAGAAAGCCGCCAGTGGCTTGGAATGAATATTGTGCAGAGTACTGGTCAAAAGAAAATCCAGGACAGCGTGGATAGTTGCACAGGTCTGCAGGACCTAACTGAAATATTGTTGAAAACGGCAGGTAGGGAAGCCGCCAGTGGCTTGGAAAGAATAATGTGCTGAGTACTGGTAAAAGAAAATCCCAGAGAGGATGGATAAGTGCACTGGTCGCCAGGACATAACTGAAATAGTGTTGAAAAAGGCAGGTGTGCAACCCGGCAGCAGCTTGGAAAGAATATTGTGCGGAGTACTGGTAAAAAGAAAATCCAGGACAGCATAGATAGTTACACTGGTCGCCAGGGCATAACTGAAATAGTATTGAAAACGGCAGGTTGGGAAGCGGGTAGGGAAGCCGCCAGCGGCTTGGAAAGAATAATATGTGGAGTACTGCTTAAAGGAAATCCAGGAGAGCATGGATAGGTGCACTGGTGGTCAAAAAGGGAAAAATTAGAGGAGTAGGAGACAGATTTTCAGGCTGTCAGACTATTAATAACTGCTATATATTTTAATACTTTTTGTACTGGCATTAAACCAGTTCTCGCCAAGTACCAGTTCTCGCCAACTTATGTCTTACATGGCTTTACAAAGGTCCATTCTCTGTAGTCTAAGGTGCAAATCCCTATTTTTGCTTCTCTGAGTATGTGCAGGCTTTGCCCCATTCCTACATGCAATAAACAAAGTGTCACTACCTGACCTGGGGTTGATTACATACCAATGTAATCGATTACAATTACAATTACTCCCAAGTTTTATGATTACTGATTACATTATGATTACACAAATTTTCAATGTAATTGATTACAATTACAATTACTTTTGCATTGTAATCATGATTAAATTATGATTACTTGTGATTACATTCTGATTTTTACATTAATATGACATACTGCAGTCCATATAAAAGGTTGAGAACTATTCTTTCACATTATGATAAAAGGAGATATTAATAATTACTACATGTACTAATATTCTCACTTTACAATCATGTTAAGATTAATATGATCAATTTATTTTTGACCAAAAGCAGCATTTTAATTTTTTAACTTGAGAGTGATAGTCGAATACAAAAACATATTTACATTCTTTGAATACAACTGCTCTTAACTCAGCCAAAATTTCTCTCTTAATCACAGTGATAACTTAACCCTTTCCCAAACAAGCCCTGGTTTTCACGTGTCTGCAGTACAAGTCTTTCGAAAACACTGTGGAAAAAGGAGAAATTGCTCGTAACGAGCAATTTCTCCTTTTACCACAGTGTTTTCTACCCTTTTTGAGACCTTTCTGCCATTTTCATCAAATTTAAAATTGTCGTCTGCAAACTCTTTCAGTTTGGACCAGTCCAAAATTTGTCGTCTGGGAAAGGGTTAATATTTGACAAGAACTATTAAAATTAAAATTAACCCTTTCACAAATGACTAATTTTAGACTCTTCGAAAGTGAAAGATTTTGCAGACAACAATTTGAAATTTGATGAAAATGGAAGAAAGTTCTCCAAAAGGGTAGAAAACACTGTGGGAAAAGGAAAAATTGCTCATTACAAGCAATTTCTCCTTTTCCTACAGTGTTTTCAAAAGACTTATGCTCCAGACACATAAAAACAAGGGCTTGTTTGGGAAAGGGTTAAAGGGTTAAAGGAAATTCTTTGAGTGACTGATCATAACCGTCCTCATGGCCCAGTCTTCAATAAAGTGTTTGGTTATACCTAGTAAACCTTTCATCTGGCGGTTGGACCAAAGGTCGATAGTAAGGCAGACACTTGGTGCAAATATTTGAAAACTGCATCTTGCACAACTTCAATATGCAATCAATGTATCAACAAACTTTCAATATCATAGCAGCAAAACTGTAGGAGGAGTCACCTGGTTTCCTCATATGTTACCTAACTATCCTGACTTATTATGCCCTTGAGTGACAGAGTGAAAGCATTTGAAAACACCGAGTGTAAAGGAGAATATTCTGATGATTAAAATCAGATAAAAGAAGAAAAGGCATTTCTCCCTTTTCCTGTATGTTTTTCACCCTACTTGTACAAGTGTAAAATCTTGTTGTCTGGTAAAGAGTTAGCCTGAAGTTAACCCAGCTACAATTTTTTTGTACCCAAGGGTTTTCGTAAATTTCACTGGAACATTTTCAGTTTTTGTAGACTATCATACAACTTATGTTCATATTTCATACTGTCCTAAATGGTACTGGTAATAGTCTTTCTTTGATAAAAGCAAAGGGGGCATGGAAAGCTTGGGGGCTTTATCCTGTTATCTCAGTTTGACACCTCTTCCACCCTTTATCACTGTTGACCACATGACTGATTTTTAAGACCTCATTATAATTCCCTTTACCAAATGACAAAATTTTTTATGTTACCAGATTGAAAGCATTTGCAGAAGACAAATTAAAAGTTGCTAAAATGATGATTTCTCTCTTTGAAAGAGTAGAAAACACTGTGGGAGAAGGAGAAAATGCTGGTTATCGGCATTTTCTCCTTTTCCAACAGTTTTTTTTCCATAGCTTTCTTCTTTAGGGTTGTTAAAAGTTGGGATTGTATGATAGAGATTTAGATCTAAATAATTACACTTTAGCAGATGACAGAATTGAAGTCTTTATACTGTAACTAATAAACTAGCACTTCCTTCCTCTTGTAATGTTTCCAAAATTTATTATCCAGGCAATATAACTGAAAAATTGTTGATAAAGAAATTGGCTGTATTTCTGATGACAAGCTCTTTCTCCTTTTATCACAATGTTTCATAAGCTAATTGCTCTCTGACCTTCTTTTCCCACTGTTTTCTCAAGCTGTTTGTTAAAATCGGAACTGGGTTGCAATGGGTTGGTAATGGACAAAGAAGAGGATGCTTGTATTAGAAACCATTGTGGGAAAAGGAAAAATGACTGATAACTAGCACTTTCTTTTTTCACATAATGTTTCAAGAATTCATTACTCAGACAAACTGAAAGACATTTGTATCTTTTTACCTTTAATTGCCTTTGATTGATGCAGATTCTGAAAGAGTGGAGATATTCTTTATGTTTTCCAGACTAATAATTCAGATAATTGCAACATGAAAGACAAAAACAAAACTACATTTAGTTAAAAGCATTTGCAAGCGACAATTTAAATGTGAATCAAAAATTAAAACTTGCAAAATGGGAAGGCTAGAAAACATTATGGGACAAGGAGAAAATGTTAGGTCCTCAAAAATCCAGATTGTGTGAAAAAGGGTTAAACAATCAGTGGCCCTTACAATATCAAATTTATTACTGTTTGGAAAAATCAGAAACAGCCTGCCTTTTCCCAATTAGTATTTTCCGTAACAATAATTGACCCTAGGGTCATGAAAACAATGAACTGTTTGAAAGAGGGTTAAATCATAAATATGTGCGACTTGCCTTCAAATGGGTGACAAAGTTTGAGGTTGTCTTTATATAGATCCTGATATGGTACTTGCACAGTATTTACACTTAGCTTTAACCCTTTCCAAAATGACAAATATTGGACTGGTCCAAATTGAAAGAGTTTGCAGACGACAATTTGAAATTTGATGAAAATGGCAGAAAGTTATCAAAAAGGGTAGAAAACACTGTGGGAAAAGGAGAAATTGCTCATTACCAGCAGTTTCTCCTTTTCCCACAGTGTTTTCAAAAGACTTGTGCTGCAGACACATGAAAACCAGGGCTTGTTTCGGAAAGGGTTAACAGGGTCAGATCCAGTTAGTGTGTCACTAGATGGAATGTCAAAATGTTCAAAAACCTTAGCAGACATGTCTACTGATTTTCACTTGATCAAAACTAAAATTCACTTTAATTCCACCAGAGTTTGTATCCTTATTTCTATCAGTACAATAATGAACAGAACCTCAGCCAAAAATATGGTGATATTTTATAGTATGGGATGATTGAGTTCTCACAAAACTGTGAAAACTTTCTTTAATAAGGTGATAAATACTGCAATTAATCAAACAAATTATATCCACTCTTCATTAATTGGGACTGGTCACCATGCGAACTTTTGAAAATCTCTCTTTGAAGTTATCTCAGTTCTTTATTTGTTTCAAATATATTTAAAACAAAATAATTAGTCAATTAAAGCACCCTTTTTGCATAAAATCTTTGAGAAGCCCCCCCCCCACCTGTAATGGAAGAAACCCACCACTGACAAGTGGCAAAGAATATTTTCCCATTGTAATCATAAAGTAATTGAAATGTATTCATGATTACAGGCATTTTTACAATGTAATCATGAAAACTCGAGATTACAGATTACATTGCGATTACCCAGATTTTGTAATCGATTACATGTAATCAGGATTACAGATTACAATGACCCCAGGTCTGGTCGCTACGCCGTGTTTTCCAAGTCTATTCCGGTCTTTTCCGGTCCATTAATGTCTATTCCGGTAATTCCATATACCGGTCTATGCCTGATCCGGTGAATTTTACGTACCGGTAAAAAATGCATTTTTTCAACGGGTTTACTCTGTATACATGAACGAAATTGTAGAAAATGGAATTCAGCTGAAATTTCTTTTTTCCCCTTTTCTCTTCACACATAAAAAAATAAACAGATGAGCAACATTCATGTGATAAATGCGGTCGGCTACGGCGGTAGCTCAGTCAGTGGTACATCGCTAACACTTAGCGTAATTCGAATCACAAACCTGTCTCACCTCTCCCAAGTTGATTCAACACTAAATCAATGAGAGATAATGTTATTTATACATACCTGTCCAATGCTTGGTAGGTATCATCAGGGCCTGCCACATCTAAGGTTCCGGAAGTCTGAGTAAAATATAGCGTAGCACCGTTAGCCTTGAGGGAGAATTTAGTTTCTCAGTGGCGACCCCTGTCGTAATAATGAGATGTGGTTCCCTGCTTCATATTATCCTTATTGCATTATGCTTGTTTACATTGGTATTTACATTCTGCTTGTTTGTATTACACTTGTTATCTTGTATTGTTGAAGTAACTTTTGTTAAAATAATAACAATGTTGATATGAAATTAAATGTCTCAAATATTATTAGGAGGGTTGAATGTATAATTACATATGATGGAATTAGATAGAATAGTTGATTGTAAATTGAAGTAACAAAAAAGGTAATTTAAATGTCGACATAAACAATTAAATAGGCAAAACGTAATTGTAAGTCAACGTTAACATTGTAAAACATAGTTGAAAATTTCATCAGGAATAATGAAAGTTTCATCATGAATAATGAGTGAATTGGCGGATATCCCCTTCCATAGATCAGCTTGACGTGAGAAAATTGAAATGATTTTCGACTACAAAAAATACCAGAATTTTCGCTTTAGCGCACACGAGAGAGTTCTTTCTACGATATAAAGGTCTGTCCGTGTTTATGCTTCTCTTCATCAACAAGTTTCAAGTTGTGACCTTAAAAGCGATGAAAAATGACGAAATTCCTGTATGTTTACTAACACAATTTTGTACAGTCACTTGAAAACCAATATTTTAGGTTTGTACTGTCACTTGATACGACTTTGTACGGTCACTTGAATCCGTTCTCAAAATTATTTTGTTCTTACATAAGGAATTTTGACACTTTACTACAAAATCTTATTTGCTTTGATCCTGTATTTTGACCTACATGATGGAAACAGAGAAATGAAATCGACATATAAAGTATTATTGCTCTTGTGTTGTGTCCTCTGGCTGAAAATGGATTATATTTCAATTGTGGCTTCATACGCTTTAAACACAGAAAATGATTAGCCAGCGTAGAATACAAATTGAAGATACTACTAATGTGTACCAATTTTTAAAGTGGATAGAGATTATGATGACGCATTTCGTGTCACAAACATTCAACTATGCCAACTGTTGACTGGCATCATAGGTTTGGTTTCTTGATTTTGTGGTGATATTAGGAGCTAATTTATAGCACCATGATGTAGTAGAAAAATAAATACTTCCCTTGCAAGAGCTTAAACAATCTAAAAAAATCCATATTAAATCTGATTTTTGGCTCTATGTCATTATTACCCCACCGATTCCAAAATGATAATGGCACTTTTATTTGATTTAATTATTTTTGGGGTTTATTTTTTTCTTTCTCATTTGGTGCTGCATTAAATAGATAAGTTTTAATAAGGCTGTGTCGTCTGCTCATGGTAGAATTTGACAAAGTGTTGCATAGTAAGCAGCGACTGGTGGGGACAAGATAGGGCTAGGCGGATACGCAGATAGGCCTTGTATATTTCAGTACATGTAGTTTTGACAAATTAGGATATCTGCAATTCCACATTTATATTATCCCTAGTTATGGCCTTAGTAGCAATAAAATGTGGCTGAAAATAATTATTCTGTTTTTGTCCCTATACCACATTTTGACTTCTATTGAAACAACTTTTTACGCCCCTGAAGCTGATATCTTCAAAAGTAGATATGGCTCGTAATTTATGTTGACTTCATATCATCCTATTATGTTTGATGCCGCTGAAAAAAGCATATTTTTACTTTGCTATAAGTATGCGTCATGTGTAGGCCTAACTTGTACTGAAGTTAGGTAAGTCTAAAATATTTTGACTTTGGACATGTCCAACGTTTTGTCGTGTGGTAAAGAGTTGAAGCGTTGACGTGAAGCATTCTTGTACTAGACAAATCAGGTCATGAACACGACGTAATTGATAATTTACCATTAACTGCCTTTGGTAAAAAACTGACAACTTCCTTTTTTGAAGAATTGTCATTCCATATTCACAGGGTATATTCTAGACGTGTAGGCATATCCAATTTATGGATAACATACTATAATTTTTTACCACACACAGTCAATACAGTTTACAGTCAATGACACAAACAAGTTGGCTTCTTTACAAAAGAAGCCAGGAGAAGTCAGCATCAATCTTTTTAAATGCTTTATTGGCTTTTAATATCAATATATTTTGGAATATGAAAACAAACAAGCAAAAAAGCCGCCGCGTAGAAGCATCTTATGCTTTACATGACGGTCATTTGACCTTCTTCCTGCGTGGGCAAGTTGCATGATCTTGTCCAGCGGTCTCCTTTCTCTCTTTTTTATTAAACAAAATTCTTATTTTTTTTTCTTCTGCCTAGATATATTTGCTTAATGAAAAATTACAATTACTATAGAGGTCATTTGCAACCATGGCAAATATAATATAACAAATCTTTACTAAAATTAGTCATATAAAAATAAACCTCGTCTATTTCGTGTTTCGGTTTTTTGATTTCGCTTTATTTACAAAACCATGACGAAACAGACTGTGTATTAGAACAATTTCCCAAGAAAAAAGGATTTAATCAGCAAATTCTGCCGCAGTCTGCATTTTAAACTCACCACTACTAGAGAGGTCTGATGATCTCGTAAAATAAATGAACATGACCACACGTTATTTAATATTGGGATACTGTCGCGTGACACCATTTCTTACCTTAAATTCCGATTAATTAGCGTCATATTACTTACAGAATCTTATACCAAGGTCATTTTTTTTTTTTTTTAATTTATGAAACTCGCCAAAGGCTCGCTTTATGAGTTTCATATGTATGAATTGAGCACTCGTGTAAAATCCTTTATTTTCTGATGTTCATCTAAGTTTGAACGACACTGGGTCGCGTGCAAAGTTTAGTTTTAGTTTAGTTTAAACATATTTATTTTACACTGATTGAGAAACAAGTTCTTAAAACTTAAACTAATCTCTCTCGATTCTGCTTCCTGGGAACTACACCAGTACTCGCGCCGAATGTGTGGGCCAATGAAAAATCCCAAAGTTGATATCCACTCCCGGGTATCGATCCCAGGACCTTTAGGTTATAAGGCCAACGCTCTACCTCACAACCACGGACACCACCAAAGTAAATGCAGCCCAAGGGGCTTCGTGTATTCTTTGCTAGCGACCCGGTGTCTCTCAATCTTCGATAAAAATCTAGGCCCAGTTGTTTAAAGCATCGTTACCTTAATGAGTTCGTTTTAGTTTCAGTTGGCTTACTGTTTGAGCGAAACCTATATCAAATACCCTGATATGCTATGCTGAAAAGAAAAAGCTCCTCGAATTTTTTTCAGCCCAGATATCACAGTATATGCGTTTAAAACTTCACATTTCGTTGACAAACAACGTCATGGTTCTACGTTTAAATCACAGAAAAAGTTGAAAGATTTGTTTGTTTGAGCAGCTTAACATCGTGAACTCTGTCAAAGTGAAATTAGATTCTCGGGATCAATTGTTTACACTAGCCAAAATTTACATAAGGTGATACCGCGTGACCCGATCGATGTATTCAAACCAGTATGTTCTGAAGGATTAACATAAAGCATTTTATTCGTTGTGCTTGTGGCTTTTGTGTCGTTTGTGGCAATGGATTTTTCATTATTTGTTTTTAGCTCACCTGAGCACGAAGTGCTCAAGATGAGCTTTTGTGATCGTGCTATGTCTGTCGTCCGTCGTCTGTCGTCCAGGCGTCAACATTTACCTTGTTTGCACTCTATAGACCACAGTGTCAGGTAGTTATAAAACTTGGTCGGATTGTTTGTTTCGATGATATCGCGGACAAGTTCGAAATTGTGGGCTGAATATTTAAAGAAGCTTGTGTGCACCCTTTAGACTACTTTTCTCAGTCCGATATGCTAGAAACTTGATCAGGATGTTTGTCTTGTTAATATCTTGGAAAAGTTGGAAAACGGGTCGTGTCACTCTGTCAGTTACTCATAAAACTTGGACAGATTGTTTGTCATGATGATATCTTGGACAAGTATAGTACTGGGTCACGCCAAGTCAAAAAGTAGGTCATAGGGCTAAAGCCTATAAAATCCTGTTGTGCACTCTTTCTGAGGCCACATTTTCGGCCTGGGGCTGTTAAGATATGTCAGAATATCTGTCTTGATGATAGCAAAGACAATCACGAACTTGGATATTGCGGGGTCAAAAAGTAGCTCACAGGGCTAAATTTTAGAAAAACCTTGTTTGTAGTCTACAAGGCACAATGTCAGCCTCATACTCAATCTACTTTAAAGTAGGTCAAACAAGTCAGAGTCTCATATCACTTCAAATAAACAACTTTCTGTCGAATTTCCCTTTTCATTCTTCGTAATAAAAGACACGCTCTTCAAGTCACTGTACAAAATAAAATATTGCAGATCTCAAGCGACTGTACAACAGCTTATCAAGTGACTGTACAAATTCCTTTTGTCGACATGCCATTTTAAACGAACGATTATGAGGATTGTAGTCGATTTTGTCACCAAACCTTTACATGTTTTCAAAAAAAAGTGAATAAAGAAAATATCTTTACATTTTCCGTTCAGCAAAAAAGCTTTTAAGGATGGTTAATCAAACAAAATACCTCGTTGTTTTGAGGCAAAATCATCTGTATTTTAGTATGGTTACATGATCAAGGCATCCCCATTCCTCCAAGAAAGATTTACAGAGCACATGGATGTTCCTGATACGGTCTATAATTAACAAACAAAAAACTGGATATGAAGGTTTTATAATATCTATCAAAATAAATGAAAAATCACCAGCTTGACTTACCGTGTCATAGCAGTTTACAACGACCAAGTGACATTTCGCCACTGTACAGACTCCCAAGTGACATACAATCTCAAACACTGTACACTTCCGGTCCTACACTGTGATAATGCATAATGTGAACAGCGGACAAGGAGCCATCAATTTTTAAAACTTTTTACAGTTCATTTTCGTAATTTTGTTCTTTTTTTTTTCTTGCTTTTTTATTTCTCTAATCGGTTACCGATTTTCTAACCGGGTAACCGATCATTCGATTGGTTAACCGTTGACATCCCTACATTTTAGACTTAACTCTTCCGTCTCTCAACTAATTGTATTCCACTTTCCTCGACATCTCTAAGCATCTTTTTGTTTTAACTGAATCTGTTTTCTGATTAAAAAATAGCATCGGATGGCAGACGGTGACAATAAAAAATTAGACACCATGTTTTGTGCAGTCTGATCTTGATCTATGCTGTTCGCAAAAGCTATACAAGGCAATCTTGGCAGTGAAAGAGTTAAACCTTTACAAAAAATGTCTGGTCCTTTTCATGACAAATCACCCTGAGCAGGGATCATGAATAGTCAGGGAGAAGAACCACTATAGAACTTAAGCAAATTGTCTGACATACAAACAGGACAACATTTAACAACTTTATAAACAACTTGATAAATAAACGTGTTAAATGATTATCATCTAAGCTATACTCTGACAAGAAACACTCGTTCTTTGTTAAATCAAGAGCACGCATGCAGGTGCCAACACTCCACTGTGGTTGCTTGATTTTCAGTGATAATTTTAAGTCGAAAAAGGGTCATGTGTCAAAAATACTTTGATGATTACCGGCCCTTGTTGTACTGGTTTCCCTTTTGATAATAAACAACTTGTCCAAGTTTGAAGCAAATATCTTCAGTATTAACAGACATTTCCTAAAATGTCAAAGTTTTTGCACAACGACGCAGATGCCGTTGCCAGGGCTACGACAATACCTTGATGTTTTCTTCGAAAACAGCTGAGCTAGAAATACGGCATTCTTGAATGACAGCAGTAATTCTAGATAGCTAATACAGCGTAGTACTTAGGCTAAAACAATATGCTTCTGTTTCAAACAATAGCAAAAAAACCCTCACTTTTGACCCATTTTATGCGTTACACCCTTTAACTCCAGGAGAGTTTAACTCTTTACCAAACGACAAAATTTTGTACTTGTCCAAATTGATAGCATTTACACACAACAAAAGGAAATGTGATTGAAAAATTGAAATTTGTTTTGGAAAGGGTAGAAACACAATGTTTTCAAAATGCATCTTTCCTAGGGCTGTTAAAAATCTGGATTGTGTGGTAATTGGTCAATGCGCATCCGCATGTCAAAGATTTATTTATTCATAAATATTTACAGTATATAGGAAGTTATACATGTATATTGTTTATAAGATTTGTTGTTTAAGTCGTCTACCTATATCATTGCTTAGTGTTAGGCCAAATGACAAAATTCCAAGGTGACAGTCGATCTCTATTGATTTAGCTACAAGTTAAGTAACAATAAATAGCTAAAAATTGGAGGGGCATGTGACAAAATGTCAATGACACTAGTCTGATCATGTGGCAAATACAGGTGCTCGCAAAGGATGACATGCACATTTTTGTGACAGGATCGGCTTCAATTGAAGTATATAAACTGTTGTTTTTTTTCACCCTCAAGATTTTTTTTTTATTGCTTGTGTTTTCTGGTTTTGAATATTTACACATGTTTGGGTTGATAATGAACAGGAAAAATTAACAAACACTAAAAATTTATTGTCAAAGAAGTAGTTAGTCCCTTTAAGGGTTCAGGGAAATAGGAACAGGGTACTAACCATTCTATTCTAGAAATCTGTGTTGACTTTAAGCCTGTTTCAGCACTGGCAAGGACTGAAGAATCCATATGCAATCGACTGAGTTTCCCTTCCCACTTCCTCCAGGCTTCACCACAATGGATTGCTATTTCTGTGTCGTCCCCTGTCAATCTTTGGTAATAGGCACTTACCAAATCTCCTCTCTCTCCCTGATAAAAAATTTCAATTGTTTAACTCACTACCTCATGTAGAAAACATTTTCCTTCATACTGTAGACCACTCCTAAAACCATTTTGGCAAGAGGAGAAACTGCTTCTTACAAAAAATGTATAAAATTGTTCTTGTGCCACAATCCTCCTACCTGTATCAATGTACGTGTATTTAAACTTAACTTCAGACAGAGACACCAAATTAAAGCTAACTCACATGATGATTTCTGTATTTGATTTCTCCTTTTCCCACAATGTTTTCAAAAGTCTTCACTATAAGGGTCATAAAAACTTGGGCTTGTGTGGTAGAGAAATAGCTCTCATATAGCTTGTTATACTTACATCTGAAGCCCAAGGTCCTAACTCAAATATTGTGATTTTCAAGTTCGTCTCCCATGAAAAATCTTCATATAATGGATAGTGTAGATCCAAGATGAGACAACACATTCTGTGTCATCTGATATGAATCTACACTGTCAGCAAAAGCACACCAAATCACAGTAGCTTGAGGATTAACTATTTTGCCTGGTATATAATCAGGTATTTCCTGCCAGATAAAGGCTATGAGAGAAAAATCCAGTAGAGATTTTTTTAATGAGATTTTTTAAAAGAAAATATGGTATACTTGTTGTCAATGCCAAAGAAATTTTATTCAAAGGGATAAAAAACAGCTCAGCAATTGAATTGAAATGAAAATAAAGTCATCCCCCCATTCTGCTACACATTTCTAACATATCATCTAAATCTAAGGTCCATCATAGCCTATGAGACATACACATAAACGTAGGAGATCAGCCGAATGCCGATCATACTTGTACTTGGTTTTGCATTAGGCAAACCTAGGGTGATCGTTTGATCCATTCCTTGGCTGTATCACGTAGACTGATATGCACCTACACAGTGCATTTCTTCTCAAAAAATACACCGCTTTACTGTTCTTAAATCATAATACTCCACTTAAAAAAAAAAAAAAAAAACTTATCACAATTTTGTATTAGAATCTTTCTTGATACATTTACGTTGAAAAATAGTTTGTACATTAATTTTCTACCTTGGTCTATCATTTCTCATTGACGGTTGGAAATTTGAAATGACCCCGGTTTTTTACCCTAAAAATATCTGCCTATGCGCCAATCTGATGCATGAGATTATCTGCTCAAGCTTCGTGCAAATTAGCTTGAGCGCCTGTACCCGGCAGATAGCCTATATGGGCTTTAATAAGTTACACACTCAGTATCAAATGTGAAGGACGCACACGGCTCTGTTTATCACAGCAAATCAAACTGGCGAGTCATTTTATGAAAACGTGATTAAAGTGTTCATCCCTTTATCTAGTGTAAATGACAGATTTTAGAGTTACCTGCTACTCTAACTGACGAATTCATGTCAAATAATGCAGAAATACTTCTCCTAAAATTAACCAACATGAAAAATCGGACGGTGAAAAACACAACGCAGAAACCCATGACACAACAAAGGTCAGTTTGATATCATCCGATCAGAGGCACATCAATCTGTCTTATCGTCTTTGATAACAAATTTAAACAGTGAATTTACACAAATCTCTGGATAAATCAAGAAGTGGAAGCCAAAATATCTGTTTTGTAGTGAGTAAAAACCATTTGTTGCTTTATGTATGACAACCTACAAATTAGACAAGGGAGGGTGGAGGCTAGGCTTTCTTGTCTTACAGTGTTAGCACTGCAACAAGTGTTTAAGAAGGTATCGGTCATTCATACAAAGATAGAAGACTAGAATGAAAGAACCCTTTAATGATGGTGACCTTCCTTTTCTCCCTTTTCCACAATGTTCTTGTATGCTACATGTACATGTATATGAAAGCAGGAATCGTATAATACACGATCCCTGATGAAAGACAAATCCAGTCATTCAAGCCTCGCTTGAATTGTCGTCTGCTACTGCTTTAAATGTAAAGAGTCTAAAATTGTGGTGTTTGGAAAACTGTTAAAACACTGTTTGTGTCCATTTATTCATAATGACGAAATGTATGCCAGGGCTGCAAGTTAAAATTCATCCCTTAATCTTTCTGATGATCAAGTGCATGGAATTACTAAACAGTTGTAATCAATATTTGAAAATGCACTCGTAAACATGAAAATGAAGAACATGAAAAACTGTTAGTTTCACCCGTATTTCTCCATAACTACTGAGTAATTTTGATCCATGGATATGAAAATTTTCTCTTTGATTCTTGGAAATTCCATTTTGACTCTTGAAGATTTGCGTTCAAGAGTCAATGACCAGGATTCAGAACCTAGTGAAAATCCTGGTATCCGTATTTTAGCAACACATTTTCTTTTTATACAATGCTCAGCATATAACAGATGAAAAGAATAAAATAAACTGTCATATTTTACAATCAATCTTACTACCTGAGCAATATATACAATTAAAGAAAGTTAACCTTATGGGATTGAAACATACTATACTATGTGAACAACAATGGGGTAAAACTTAATTTTTACTCCTCTACCATTAGAATTTTCTTGCTTAAAAATTTGCTGCTTAATTTTTTTAAGCAATTTTTACTCTACCATTAGAATTTTCTTGCTGAAAAAAATGCTTCTTAAGCACATTCCTTTCATTTTACCCCTATCATAAGAAAATGATGTTTAAATACTCCTTGGCTCAAAAAATTATCTGGGGCTCTGGTAATGTAGTCTAGATTCAAGCGTCTACATGATATTGATTTATAAATACAGGTGCACCAATCTGAATGATTTAGTCCCTTGTTGAAGGCCAAAAACGAATGTAAAAATGTCTTTTGTTATAATCGATCTTCTTGCATTTGCAGATTTTTGATGAGATTTCTCTGATTTTTCCGCCGTAATATCGCAGAATTACGGCACTGGCATATCCCTGAATAACGTTGCCTTTACCATCCTTGAAGTTTAACCCTTTACCACACAATCCTTAGTCTTAATGACTCTGAAGAAGATGGCTTTTGGTCCTATTCCCACAATGTTTTCTACTCTTCAAAAGGCAAACCCATCAATTTGATCCACATTCAATTTATTGTTTACAGATATTTTGGATTCGTAAAAGTCCAAAAGTTTGTTTTTTGGTTAGTTTTAACATATTTATTTTTACATCTACTGAGAAACAAGTTCTTGCAACTTATGCTAATCTCTCTCAATTCTGCTTCCTGGAAACTAAACCAGTACTCACGCTGAATGTGTGGGCCAGTGAACAGTCCTAAAGTTTATGCCTGCTCCTGGGTATCAAACACAGAACCCTATGATTACGAAGCCAACGCTCTACCTCACAACCATGGACACCAAATTGTTTGATAAAGATTTAAAAGTAGAATTGCTTTCTTAAGCCACTCAAACCTCTTACCTCTGGAATAGGAGCAATGTACTCCTCCCAGGCATCTGGGAATAAGATGTTGGCTCCGTCTTGATTAACCCAAGTTACCTCCTTCCTGGTTATACAAAGCAATATCAAGTTTTAACATTATACCACACAATCCCGAGTTTTAACCACCTTACAGAAGAAGCATTTTCTCCTTTTCCCAAAACATTTTCTACACTTTCAGTTCCAAATTCCAACTTTTAAGCCAAATTTGGTTTGTTGTCTACAAATACTTTCAATGTGGGCAAGTCTTGGATTCTGTTGTTTGGTAAGGAGTCAAACAAAGAAAGTCTCCATGTCATCATACAAATTAACCCTTTACCACATAATCCCCAATTTGAATTTTGGCTACTGAAAATATTGTGGGATATATTTTCTAAAAACTTCTCTTGGGTCGAAACAATACGGCTTTGTATGGTACAGCGTTGAAAAACACTTGAACAATTCCGTACATGAACATTTTCAAAACCTTTCTTTATGTTTAGCAAGGTTTCACTGTTTACCAAATGACAAAATTTTAGGCTGGTCCAAATTGAAAGCATTTGCAGACAACAAATTGAAAGTAGCTCAAATGATGATTTCTGCCTTTATAGGGAAGAAAACATAGTTACCAACATTTTCTCCTTTTCCCAGAATGTTTTCAAAAGGTGTTTTTTCTAAGGGTCATTAAAACTCAGGATTGTTTGGTAAAGGGTTAACTCCCATCCTTTTTTCACTTCATGGTAACTATGAAGCTGTACTGTAAACTCATGACAAACAAATTTGCAGACAACAAATCAAGTCTTTGCTACACAACAAAAATTCAGATTAGTGGACACTGAAAGTATTTGCAGTCATTAAGTTAAATGTTACTTCACTCATCACCAAACAACAAAATCTCAGGCTAGTCCAAATTGAAAGCATTTGCAGACGACAAAATAAATGTGACTGAAAAATGAAAATTTTGAGGTAAGAAGGGTAGAAAACATTGTGCGAAAAGGAAAAAATGCTGTTTCCAGAATATATTTTTCCCCACAATGTTTTCAAGAGACTTCTTTTTGGGGTTGTTAAAAGTCAAGATTGTTTTGTAAAGGGTTAAAACATGAAATTTGTCATTAAAAGGGTAGAAAATGTTGTGGAAAAAGGAGAAAATGATTTTCTCCTTTTCCCACAATGTTTTCAAACATGTTCTTTCTCAGGGTTTTTAAAACTGAGGATTGTGTGGTAAAGGGATAGTGACATCACTGCTATGGGTCTTAACTTTTTACCAGGCAGCAAAATTTACAACTTGTCCTAGCTGAGAGCATTTGCAGACAACAAATTAACCCTTAACCACACAATCAGGAGTTTAAATGTCAAAAACAGTAAAGGCTTCTGAAAACATTTTGGGAAAAGGAGAAAATGCTGGTAACCAGTATTTTCTCCTTTTCCCACAATTTTTTTTCTACCCTTTGGAAGACAAAGCTCATTCTTTGTGCTACATTTCATTGATCGTCTGTGAGTTCTTTCAGTAGGGACAAGTTAAAATTTCATCGTCTGGTAAAGACATAACTCTTTACCAAAAGACAATATTTTAGACTTATCCAAATTGAAAGCATTTTCAAATGACAAAATAAATGTAATTCAAAATTTCAAATTTGTTTTGGAAAGGTTAGAAAACATTCTAGGAAATGGAGAAAATGCCAGTTACCAGCATTTTCTCCTTTTCCCACAATGTGGTAAAAGGTTAAATGTGGCTCAAACAATGGGATTTGTCTTCAAAAGGTGGCAATAAGAGAGAATGCTGGTTACCAGCATTTTCTTCTTTTCTCGCAATATTTTCAAAAGTCAGGGTCATTAAAACAGTAGATTGTTTTGTAAAGGGCTAAGGTTGTGTAAGGATGAATACAGTGTATCTACTATAGATGACAGTACAAAGTTCTCTTAGACCAGGGTCAAATTTATGTGTGACCTGCTCGTGATTTTTTTTACTTTGAATGTATTTTTTCGGGGTTTTTTTGTGCATTTTTCAGCACATGTGACATCAAAGTTTCACCGCACATACATACAGCAAGACGGAAACTTCTGTAATACATCAAAAAGCATAGAAAAATAAAAGATTAACTAGAAATGTGTCACCAACACAGATGCCCCTGCCACATAACAAAGGTCACAGTCATGGTATAATTCCAAACTCAAACAAGGACCTATAACCATACCTATTGGCAAAAACAATTTAAAACACACACACACACACACACACACACACTGTGTATGCAAAAGTTTTCATGAAGCACTGTGACCTTGCCCTTTGAGCTGGCAACACTGTTTTACTTGCAACATGTTGTCTGTACATAGCAATCTCAAAATTTGAGATACATGTAGCTGAAAGTAACAATACCTTGTTCCACAGAAGATTCCTCGTAGTATCATTGCCTTCACCCTGTCTGGATGAGTTTCTGCATACACAAGGGCTAAAAGGGAACCCCAACTCCCGCCAAAAACAACCCACTTATCAATGCCCAGATTAATACGCAATTTCTCTATGTCATCAACTAAGTCCCAGGTAGTATTTTCCTGAAATTTTTTTAATACTCATATTTCAATTTCACATATATATAATAGTACATGTATAACATTGAAGCTGTGTTTATTTATTCTATTCAAAATCCTAATACAATATGAATGAGCCATGCTCTTGCAAAAGGGGGTTTAATGCATCTCCTTGATGCAGCATACCAAGCAAGTCATTTCATAATAATAGCTACATAAAATCCATTTTGTCTTCCAATAAACTAGATCATCCGGTACAGTGGACATGCAGAAAATTAACTGATAGCAAAATGTTTCGACCTAGGTTGGCATGTGCGAGCTGCGCAGGCTGACTTTGGTCCATACTTTTTGCAGATGCATCAAACCCCCTTTTCACAGAACATGGTGCAAATATAAGAGGGCCATGGTGACCCTAAATTGCTCACCTGAGCCATGTTTCTTTAAGAACATATTAATATTGAGCTTAGTCCATGTTTTACTGAGACAACCTAGTGACCTACTGGTACCTTTGTGCTAGGCTGCCCCGTTTTCGAATTCTTTATGACATTATCAAGAAAATAATGTGACAAAGTTTGATGAGCATAAGAGTGAAAGTGTAGCCTTTACAGGTTTTTCCCACTAACCTACTTTTTGACCTGATGTATCCAATGTTGGAAGTTGTGTGAGACTGATATCTTACACAAACATACTAACAAACATTCAAACATTCTAACCAACTTTCATTAGCACTGTGCTGAAAATGAGGCCTCTAGAGGGTATACAAGATTTTCAAAGATTTGTCCTTGTGACCTACCTTTTGCCCTGATGTAACCAATTTTAGAATTCCTTTTAGACATAATCAATAAAGAGAATTGGACTGAAAATGTGATCTCTAGAGAACACAATGTTTTTCAAAGATTTGTCCTAGTGACCTACTTTTTGACTCAACATGACCCATTTTTGACATCATATGAGATATCATCAAGACAAAGATCCTGAAAAATGTGGCCTGTAAGAGGTTTTCACAGATTTGACCTTAAGACCTATTTTGTTACCTGATCTCATCCATTTTCAAACTTATCCAAGATATCATGAAGACAAAGAATCTGAAGATATAGTTATATCTTTAAATAGTTCATGAGTACTGCACGGCAAATGAGGCGTCAAGAGTGTGCTCAAGATTTTTCAAAAATTTGACCAGGTGACCTGCATTTTGAACCAATATGACCCATGTTTACACTTGTCTGAGATATCATCAAGACAAATATCCTGACCAACTTTCATGAGTTCTGAAATGGAACTTTAGGCCTCTAGAGTGTACACAAGGTTTTTCTTACACTTGACCTTTTTGACTCAAAATGACTCTTTCTCAAATTTGGGTCAAGAAATCATCAAGACAAACATTCTGACGAATGTTCACAAGTACTGGACTGAATATGGCCTCTAGAGTGTACACTAGATCTTCTAAAATTTGACCCAGTGACCAATTTTTTGGCCCAACATGAGTCACTTTTGAACTTGTCCAAGATATCATCAAGACAAACATTCTGACCAACTATGATGTGTATAAAACTGAAAAGGTGCCCCTCGAGTGTACACAAGGTAAAAGTTTTGATTCCAGAAAGCCCTTGAAAGGCCTAATGGATAGGAACAAAAAGATATTTAAAGTTTTCACTATAAAAGGCCCAAGTAAAACTTGTGACTCCCTGGGCCTGGCCAGTTTTGATCCCAGGGCTGTAACTTGAAGAATTTTGGTAGAGGTCTATCAGAAGAAGCTACTCGACAAATCGGTAGCCCTAGGCCATAATAATGGCTTTGGACAAGAAGATCTTTAAAAAAATTCAATATTTTTCAGTTTTGCTGCCATAGCAACCAGAGTTTTTTATCAGAATCAAATTCTTTGAAGAAATTCTAAATAGGGCCATGGCAGGATCATTTCTGTGAAAGCTGGACAAAACTGGTAGGTAGTTTTAGAAAAGAAGATGTTTAAAATACAAGTTAATGCACTGACACACAGACGACACACGGACACAGGGCCATGACATAAGCTCCATGGTCTTCAGCTAGTGTAGCTTAATATGCTGGTAACCAGCATTTTCCCCTTTTCCCTACATTATTTTTCACCTGTATTGAAAAACAAATCTCAACATTTAAGTAATTAACATTTAATTTGTCCCCTGCAAGTGCTTTTGACTTTGCCGGGTCTAAAATTTTGTTATCCTGTAAACAGTTTAACAGATGTAGGCTAACATGACTACATAGAGTACATGAAAAAAAAACTGAATTCTGATTGATTGTTTCTAGTGTGTGAAAAATCATTTGCTGTGATGTAAGATTGCTTTAGTTTAACCCTTTACCAAATGACAAAACTTCAGAATTGTCGAAATAGAAAGTATTTGCAGACAGCAATTTAAATGTGACTGAAAAAAACAGAATGTGTCTTCCATAAGGGAGAAATGATTGCAGAAAAAGGAGACAATGCTGGTGAACAGCATTTTCTCCTTTTCCACAATGTTTCCAAAAGGCTTCTGCCTCAGGACTGTTAAAACTTGGGATTATTTGATAAAGGGTTAAACATATTTTACACTGATTTTGAAACAAGCTCTTATAACTTATATTTTCCACCTCAACCACTGCTCTCTGGAAATCATAACCAAAGGCTGACCTCAAGCACCATGTGATTTGAACCTGGAACCTTCAATGTAAGAGCTAGGGGGACCCTCTTTCCCTACACCACTGTTTCCCATGTGAGGTAAGGTATGCACAAAAATAAAGTATTTCTAACAATGTGTTTTCTGCCTGGAGAAATTTAAGTTTTGTTGCATTTACCTTCAGTTCTCCCGCAGGAAGGGATTTTCCAGCCCCTCTCTGGTCCATCAATATAATTCTGTATGCATTGGGGTCAAAAAAGGTCCTATCCCTCTCACAGCATCCAGAGCCTGGGCCTCCATGTCTGTTTAAATCATCAAACTATTTCATGAAAAGTCTTTTATATGAAAAAGGATAAGGAAAGGCTCTGTCACATTCAGAAATCTCTGCCCAGATAGGAAGGGGCAACACTTTTGTCAGACTTATTTTCATGAACAAGACGAGGCTCACATGCACATTCATACTGTTATTACCACAGTGACAAATCATCTCAAGTGGGCTCAAGAAAAAACTATGACAGCTATCTGATGCAAGATGCTCTATTGGGTACAGCTTTAACCCTTTCCCAAACGACAAATTTTGGACTGGTCCAAATTGAAAGACTTTGCAGACGACAATTTCAAATTTGATGAAAATGGCAGAAAGTTATCAAAAAGGGTAGAAAACGCTGTGGGAAAAGGAGAAATTGCTCGTTATGAGCAATTTCTCCTTTTCCCACAGTGTTTTCAAAAGACTTGTACTGCAGACACATGAAAACCAGGGCTTGTTTGGGAAAGGGTTAAATGACCGTTAAAATGTCCTTTATTCTGTTAGATACTGACAAAAAAGGAAGTTAACATAGTAGGAAATGACAAAATTTTAGACTTGTCCAAATGCAAGGCATTTGCAGACGACATTTTAAATAATTCAAGTGATTGAACTTGTCCATGATAGGGTAAAAAACATTGTGGGAAAAGAAGAAAATGCTGGTTACCAGCATTTTCTCCTTTTCCCTGAAATATTTTCTATAGGCTTCTTCCATAGGGTTGTTAAAACTAGGAAATGTGTGGTAAAGGGTTAAACCCTGTGGACTTCAATTCACCCTTCTAACCTTCTTATGCACTTACAGGAAAATAACTGGATTCCCAGTTCTGTTCCCCGACTGTTCATAGTATATGTTGTGGATGTCCGACACCTTCAAAAATCCCGAATCATATGGTTCTATATCTGGATACATCTCCCTGTTCTTGATTTGCTCTATAAGTTGTGTGCTTCAAATGTTCTGTGAGAGGTCACACTTTGACTGTGTCTCTGGAACAACCTGTAACATATGTTAACGCTTTTTCAAATGACAAAACTTTGGGCTTGTCAAAATCGAAAGCATTTGCAGAGGACACAATAAATGTGACTAAAATTTTGTGGTCACCTTTGGCAGGCAGTTTTTCGGTATAAGGTGTTTTTGGGACAAGCATGTTATCAAAAGGATCTGAACACAGAGTCAACAGTAGATCAAATCTGTAAATTTATTATCGTATATTTGTATTTGAATGATGGTAGATTTATGAACAAGTCTCTCTCTCTCAAAGTGTACTTGCCGACAATTTCAAGAGTTTAATGTCTGTGTGACACCCCGATTTGTAATTAATATTCATCTGGTAGAGGATGTTTTTTATTTAATTACCGGTAGGTAATGGGGTCAGAGAGACACTTATCTTACTCTACCATAAAATTATGAGAGAAAAACAAAAACTTATAGATCTATATTAGAGACACAGGCAGGAGAGCCACAGTCACAGACAAGAGGGAAAGACAGAGACAGACTCACAGAGAAAGTGAGAGGTCCTCTATTCTTCAACCAGTCCTAAAGTTTTTCTCTTTTCCCCCCTTAAAACAGAGCTCCAGATATGAGGGAGTAATGGTATTCTAAATCCATCATTTCTCTTCCAAACCCTATGTTGTGGGTACTCATTAAATTGTCTCGATGAGACGATTCTGATGATTACCCATAACAGGATTTTGTGCAGAATGATTAATATTTTCAATTTTGAAATCAAAATCAATCCCTCTATCTGGAGCTATGCTTAAAATTCTATTTATAGGATCTGAAAGAGAAGAAAATTAATCATTTAACCCTTGAACACGCAATCCCACAGAAGACGGCTTTTAAAACAGTGCTTGTAACCAGCATTTTCTCCTTTTCCTACAATGGTTTCAAATCTTTAAAAGCACAATCTCGTCATTTGAGGCAATTTTATTCGTCATCTGCAAATGCTTTCAATATGCACAAGTCTATAATATGGTCATTTTGCAGAGTTGTATACACTTTGGAACTGAAAATACACCTGGAATTTTTGTTGTTGTTGTGTTTGTTTGCGAGGAGACGTAGACTACATTTATAACACTGGGTGAAACGTCTTAACGAAAAAAAAGGAACGTAATATCAGCTTGTCTCCCCAATCTCCAATGTAAACAACACGACTAAATATAAGCATACGCGTATTGGTTTTGAAATGTATGTGGGGACTATTTCTCCAGAAAATATCTGCTTAATATTAAGGTAATATTTAGGACGATTTTCCAGCATTCGCAAGAGGTCATGACCCTTGGAGGCGACTGGTTACCGTCAGTGGTGTTGACTAGATTCATTGAGTGTAACACACCACTAAATTTAAAAAAAAAGAACTGAAATGGGATAGTAGTTGAAGTGAAGATGTGAGTTTTTGGGAGATGGTAAAGACTATGATAAATTTGGCGCTCTGGGAAGAGGGGATTTTGGTTTAATGCATCTTCCTGGTGCAAAACGTCGCGTGAAAGGCATGCGTACACATTGTCTGAAAACTTGCTGAATAACGAGGCAGATTGATTCCTTGACATGCAGAAAATTTGCTAATAGAAAGTTTCGACCCATGTCAATCTGTGCAGACTGCGTCGAAATTTTTTGCAAATGCATTAGATCTAAACTGCGTTTTCACTATAGCATAATCCATTTATAATTCTGTACAGTCTACCCGCGAACGAACATAGATATATCTATTGATTATGTTACGCTCTTTGTCGCCTGTTTGTTAGCAATTTCGTGTCCAATTACAAGGGGAAGGGCGGATTCTGGGACATTGTCCAAATAAATTGAAATCAAAGGACTCAAAGTCCTGGAAAGCTGATTTGTGGAGTAGCAAAAAGCTGTAATACATGCATGCTGTAATAACAAATAACTTCATATGCGACACATGTACGAGTATGTACATGTATACATGTACGTATACATGTATAGAATACATGTAATCATATAATGGAGTCGGCAAGAAAGTCGTTTGCCAAGCAGGCCGCGTAGTAACTGTTATTCTATTGCTTGTTAAGGAGTGGTAATTTGATCCACCAATTTGACGCATTTTTCACTGGTATTAGATATCGGACTATAGGTATAAATGTGTAGGGCTGTTTATAATGTAGTGACAAAAGCGATGTTGAAGTATACTAGCTAAAACTGAAAACAGAATGGGTAGAGCGCAAGCGTGTATGGCAGTATAATTGTTAGTCTGGTACTCCGCCGTACTACAAGAACACGTCAGGCAAAGCGCAATAATGGCGGCCCCGTTGGTAATATGCAGAGGAAAAGGGATATTGTTATTTCACATGATCAAATCGGATCATAGGGTGAATTCAAAAACAGATCGATTGCAATAAAGTCATGGCAGTGAGTTTTTCTACATGTCGTTCTTATCTGGCGTTAGATTAGAAATGCTTTAAGTATCCGAAATGTAAATGGACCTATGTAACGTCCGAAAACAGGGCTACTTTTAAAATGATTCATAGTCGAATTTATATTCAAACCATACCCCAACAGCACGTTTTAGATTCGGTAATGTATTTTTTGTACAAATTTGATCTCATTTTATTAACTGATTAAACTGGATCACATGAAATTGGGGAAAACGGGGGAGGATGTAGAAGTACGCTTGAGCACACCTAGGAGGCCGCCATTATTGCGCTTTGTCTGACCCGACAACGTAGTGGTAGGGGCAGGTTATCCAGACTATATAATTGTTTGGTTGGTTGGTTATTTCCGTTTATTTATCGTCGCTACCGGTTGCCCATCTGAGCAACGCCCCCAGAAGACGTTTAGTTGTTACGGGGGATAGTGCAAGGATACAGGTCGAAACTACTGAGAGCTTCGCCTGGTTCTTTAACGTGCTTGGCGTATAGCACCGTCACACGGGACCTCGGTTTAATGCCTCATCCGACAGACTATTAGTAATTTTTTTTTTTTAGTTGGCCAGCCGGGGATACGAACCCACAATCTGTAGGACATTGTGTTCACGAGTCCTACGCTCTACCTACTGAGCTATATCGGCCGGTGAAAATTGTTTGGTTCAGGTCAAGCCGATAATATAGTGCAAAATGAGCGCGCATGCGTCGTTATGCAAGATGTATGTGGTCCGGTCACAACAATCACAGTAAGCGGATTTGCTAAACAAATCCTTAAAAAAGTAGTCCCTGCATACTGACCATAGATGAGACTGAGTTCCTTTCAATCAAATTTATTTGAGAAGTTATGAGAGCTTTTGTCTCACTAATTTTGGAAGTGTTCCCTTTTTCTTGAAGTTCACAATTTATTTGTCCTTTCTCTCAATAATTCTCGGCTAAATGCTGTTTCATACGTATTGAATCTGGTGTCTGATTAAAACAAAAAAATACTTTACACATCTGTTCAGGGATCGTAAATATACGATCTCTGATCTGTCCTTCTTGATTGTACTACGTGCAGAGAGGAAGATCCGCGTAATTAGGGTATCCAAGATGAAGGGGGGGGGGGGGGGCGGGTAAAGTTGAATTATGTATGCTCCTTATTTCTTGAACCTTTGACCTTTATTTGAAAATATTTCACTGTAAGCACCTTGATGAGGCGATGAGCTGATTTTGTGTTCAGGTGCTCAAGGTCTTATGTATCGCTCAAATTTCACATCATGCTCCTAAAACGCGCCAACTTTAGAATGCCTGGTCCGTTTTAGAAAATACAACTGGACCATGCTCTAGCCAAAAGGGGCTTAATGCATCTCCGTGATGCTTAAGCAAGTTATCACATAATTGTGGATCAATAAAATCTGAGATGACATGCAGAATAAATGTTTCTTGCACCGGGAATTCACCTTAATATGATAAATGGACCGATTGACCTAATGACCGCTAGACAAACTGGCTACGATTAATTTTCTTCAAAATGATGTAACGGTCATTTGGAGAAGCCTTTGATTGCATTGTCATGGTGATTTTAACCTGAAAAAATATTCGTTGACCTGTTGGACTGGCCTTAGATTGACTCAGAAAATTTATCTTGAAATTGACCCATGAATTTATTGGATTGGTCACTGAAAGCCTCTAAGAATTCACATTATAAATGATTATGTTCTAGTTACCTTTATGACTGGTCATTAATGGTTTCGGGAAGTTCCCCTTAAAATGATATTGCTACTTCCAGGACTAGTCACCGATAGCCCTGTGGAAATCATCTTGAAAACTGTGAAGGGACCTTTAGGACAGATCACTGATGGCCTCGAGAATTTCACATAAAAATGGTCTAAAGATACCAAGGATTGGTCTCTGATACCCTCGGGAAACTCGCCGTGAAAATAGTCCAGGGACTTCCTGTTCTGGCCACTGATCAATGAGTCTCAAGGAATTCACCTTAGAAATTACCTGGGGGACCTTAAGCACTGAGGTAACTAAAGGCCTCGGAAAATTCCCCGTGAATATTGATGGCCGCGTGGAATACACATTGACAATTATCGCGCGACTTAAAAGACTGGTCAGTGATGGCATCGGGAAATTCACCTTGATAATAGTCGAGGAAACTTTCGCATTGATCACTGATTGCCTCGAGAAATTCACCTTAAAAATGCTTGAGGGACCTCTGGCACTGGTCACTGCTTACGCCGCTTTTAAGTTTTCAACATAATTTCAGTCATATCACGGCGACAGCTCACATATTCATGTAAGTCCTGGGTTTCACCAGTACTAGGCCAGAGCTCTGAGCTGTCTTGTGCAAGGCTCCAGCGAGAAGCACAGTGAGTCAAGTGAGTCTCCTGGTTACGAGTCTTACCGTTGCCACATTCTTGCCTGGTTCTCTGATTGCCTCGAGTAATTTACTTCGAAAACAGTACACGGACTTCTAGCACCGGTCAGTGACGGCCCCAGAGAATACTTTTAGAACATGGTTTAGGAATTTCTTGGACCGGTCACTTATGGTCTGGAGGAATTTACAGTGAAAATTATCAAGGGATCCTAAGGTCCAGCAACCGAGGCCTGGACGATTCAACCTTGAAAGTGGTCAAGAGACCTTTAGTTATGCTAAATCATAGCCTCGGAGAATTCACCATGAAATGGGCTAGGAATCTGAAGGACTGGTCACTGATGGTCTCGATGAATGGACTTTGAAAATGGTCAAGCGACTCTCGGATCGGTCAGTGATGGCCTCGGAACAATCCTCCTTGAAAAAGACTAGTTACCGATGGCCTCTGGTAATTTCCATCGAATATGATCTAGCAACATCTTTGACTGGTCACTGATGGCCTCGAGGATTTGACCTTGAGCATAGTACACCGACTTTTAGCACTGACGACAAATTGCCTCGAGAAACTGATACTGAAATCGGCCTTGAGAGCTTGGTTCAATAACTACAAGTACTGGTCACTGATGGCCTCGAGGAATTGACCTTGAGCATAGTACACCGACTTTTAGCACTGACGACAAATTGCCTCGATACTGAAATCGGCCTTGAGAGCTTTTGGACATCTGGCATTGGTCACTAATGGCCTCGAGGAACGTACGTTAAAAAAGGGTCAATGTTCCTCTTGTGCTGGTCACTGAATGTCTACAGACTTCACCTTGAAAATGATCTAGTAACTTCAAGAACTGGTTAGTGATGGCCCAATTGATTCACATTGAGAATGTTCAAGGAACTTCAAGGGCTGGACACTAATCCTTCGAGAAATTCGCGTTGAAAATGTACCAAAGAGGGGATCGGTAAACAGTGCTTTTGGTTATAAGGTTGATTTTATGATAAATTTTCCGAAGCAGTCAGTGACCAGACCTAGTTTCAACAGGTCAGTTTCAACTAAAATTCCCTTGGCCATGTGTGGCCAGTCCTAGAAAATCTATACAATGTTCAAGGTTAATGCTCCGACACAATCAGAGATCCCCATACCTTTTTCACGATTATTTCCACGAAAACATCAGAGACCAACCCTAGAGGTCATTTGCTAGGTAACTTCAACGAGACTATCAGTGACCAGCCCTAGAGGTCCATACATCATTTGCTAGGAAACTAGGTGACTAGTTCTAGAAGTCCCTTGATCAATTTTAGGTAGAAGTCCCCGATACCACAGGAAACTAGTTCAAACGATCCTTAGGTCATGTCTGGTACTTCCACGTGGCCATCAGTGATCAGTCATAGCAGTTCCCATATTATTTTCACGGTTAACTTCTTGAAGCCATCAGAGGTCCCAGAGGTCCACAGTCTTAGAAATCCCTAGAGGGAATCTCCAATACAAAATTCTTGAGGTCGCTGAACCATTTTCAAGATAAAAACACATGGGCTTTCAGTGAGCAGTCGTACCCATTTCTCATTTATTTTCTAGGTAAACTTTCCGAAGCAATAAGTAACTAGTCCATAAACTCACCTAATAATTTTCATGGATAATTCACCGAGGTCAGTAGAGACTAGTCCTAGAGGTCCCTAGACCCGTTTTAAGGTTAATTTTCCGATACGATAGAAACCAGTTGAACAGGTCTCTGGATTATTTTCAAGGCGCGTTTCCTGATGCCATCGATGACCAGTTTGAGGTGCCTGGATTAGGTTTAAGGTAGATTCCACGATGCCTTTAGTGAGCGGTGCTCGAGGTTAATAGTTCTTTGTAAAGGGTAATTCTCCAAGACCATCAGTGACACTCCTTGAGGTCCCTAGTCCCTAGAGTGATTTCTAGTGACCATTCCCACTGTTCAGTGTGTCCTTATTAAGTTTAATCGCCGGAGTCAATCAGTATGTCCAACATGCTCCACATGTCCCTAGCCATTTTTAGTTGATATCTCACGAGACCATCAATAACCTGTCCTTCAGGTGCCTTGACCAGTTTTAGGTGAATTCCAAAAATCTGTTAATGACCAAAGACCCGAGCCCCATGTTAAATTACAGCAGTCAATATGTGACATGTCCCACGCGTCCCTTGGCCCCTTTCAAGTAAATTACTAGTACCCTAAGACAGTTAGTGACATGTTCATCAGATCCCTTGGATGTATTCGAGATGGATTCTCCGAGGCCATCATCAATTCACCTGCCCAAGTCGGCCAAAAGCCTTTTCAAGTTAAACTGTTTTTGGCCATCAATGGCCAGCCCCTCTCGTCCAAACGGCATTTTCCAGCAAAATTCCCAAGACTATTTTTATTCTAATTGCTAGTTAATTTCGCTGAGTGCATTTATAAGTGACTTATCGTTCATGTCCTACGATTATTTTCCTGTATAATCGCCCGTGGCTGTCCCATTCCAGATGTCCCTTAGTCATTTGAAGCTCAAATCCATGAGACCATTAGATACCAGTCTCTCAAGTCGTTAAGTTCAATTTCAGACTAAATTCTCTGAGGTCATCAGTTACAAAAACTACAGGCCCATTTTTTTTCATGTTAACCCTTTTAAAAGCTTAATAAGTCAAATGAAACTGTCAAGCCGACAGAAAAAACAAAATGATGCTATTTAAATATTTTCTTTTTTAGGGGAAGGGGAATAGCTCCTAATCGGACAGTGTAGATTCAAGATCAGACCGCTCGTTCTGTGCAGACTGATCTTGATCTACACTGTTGGCAAAACTTTTGCCAAAACTGCCAAAGGTCAGGGAGTCGCACTTAGCGGCCAAAGGGTTAATTTCCGTGGGACCATCGGTGACTTGTACCACAGGTCCAATATAACGACTTTATAAAATTTCCTGGGGGCCATCAGGGACCAGTCAAGTCTTCAACAGATCATTTGAGTTGCCCCCGCAACCATGATTGACCTGTTCCACATGTTCCTGAGTCATCATAAAATTAAATTCTCCAAGGCCATTGCTGACCAGTCCCACTCGTCCTCAAGCTATTTTCGATTTGAATTATCCGAGGTCAGATAGAACAAAAAAAAAAACCAGACAGACAGACGTTGTAGTATTATGTGTCTAAGAAAGACAACTCTTTAGTCTTTGTCGGTACATTGTAAATAGTATTTAGATTATATCCCTTGTGTCATTTATTCACTATGTATTGTTGTACACTTTGATACTTATTTTACTCTTGTATAAGCAGTCACTGATTAAACATTAGTTAGAGCACATGTTGTAGTTCTATATTATATTATCATCCAAGAGCTGATATAACATGGTGTCAGAAGTGGGATCCAGTTGAATTCAGAGAAATTATTTCTTTCTGACATTCATACAGTGATTTTGTGGTTATTTCATTAATCATGGAATTAACGGGAATACCAACTCCAGTTATGGACTGGGACTCACCCAACCTTATAGATGCATGGACTAACTTCAGATACCATGCCGAACTGATTTTCTCAGGTCCCCTGAAGGAAAAGGAGGAATCTGAACGATGTACATATATCCTGCTATGGATTGGACAAAAAGGTCGTGAAATCCATAAAAGTTGGAATCTGTCAGCAGACGAAAACGAAAGTCTGGACATTTTGTTTGAAAATTTTCAAAAATACGTTGAACCCAGAGTGAACTCTGTTTTTAAACGGTATCAATTCAACAGCATCGTACAGGGTGAAAAATCAATTGAAGAATTTGTCACAAACTTACGAATTGCGGCAAAGGACTGCAAGTTCAGCAACCCTGAAGAAATGATTCGAGACAGGATAGTATTTGGAGTGAAGTCATCAAAAATACGAGAAAAGCTTCTAAATGAAGGCGATGATCTGACGCAAGACAAAGCAATCCAGATCTCGCAGAGTTACGAATATTCACAAGCACAGCTAAAGACAATGGACAAAAATGGACAAGACGAATCCATCAATTCCGTCAAAAGGGGAAATTCAACATCAAAATCAGCCAAAAAGCAACAAAAAGTAACACTAAAAGAAAGGCACAATAAATGTCAAAAGTGTGGGCGGCGACATGAAAAGGGGAACTGTCTTGCCAAAGGAAAACAATGTTATGCATGTAAAAAATGGAACCATTTCAAGTCAGTCTGCAGATCCAAAAATAAGCTTGTTCACAATATTGTTAATAATTCAGAAAGTGAAGATGAAAGTGAATTTAATGTTGATTGTGTGAAGGATGCACAGAAGAAACAGGTATTTGCTGAATTGTGTGTTTCTAGTAAGAAATGCAAGAATTCCGTACCCATTTCTTTCAAATTAGATACAGGAGCCAGTTGCAATATTCTAACTGAAAGTGCATATAAGTCACTAAAATGCACTAAACGTCTACAAAAGGTGAACTGCATCCTTACTGCATACAATGGTGCAAAGCTTGATGTTTTGGGAAGAATCAGACTGAATTGTCAGTACAAATCTATCACAAAATGTATTGATTTCTTTGTTGTTAGAAAAAGCAAATGTCCAATTTTAGGACTGCAAGCATGTCTTGATTTCAATTTGATCAAAATAGTCATGTCTGTAGACAACGCCTGTCCATCTTTGACAAATGATTTAGTCATGAAACAATACAGTGAACCATTTCATGGCATAGGTAGACTTCCTGGGACTTGTTCAATACAAATTGACAAAAATGCTGAACCAGTAGTTCATCCACCCAGACGCGTTCCAGTAGCTATTCGTGATAAGGTCAAAAAAGAATTAAACAGGATGGAAAAAGCAGGCATAATTGCCAAGGTCAATACTCCTACATCTTGGGTAAATTCGATGGTAATCGTAAACAAGCCAGGATCTGGCAATGTTAGAATTTGTCTAGACCCGAAAGATCTGAACAAGGTAATAACCAGACCACATTATCCCATGAAAACGCTGGATAACATATTACCAGAATTGTCGTCTGCAAAGGTCTTCTCAAAACTTGACTGTAAATCTGGTTATTGGACTTAAGTTCTTGATGAAAAATCTTCATATCTGACAACATTCAATACGCCGTTAGGAAGAATTAGATATCTTCGCCTTCCCTTTGGTTTGAACTCTAGTCAAGATTTATTCCAAAAACTAATGGATGAATGTCTTGAAGGTTTACCAGGTTGTGCGGTTATCGTTGACGACATAATCGTATATGGTAAAGACGTCAAGGAACATGACAAAAATCTAAGAAAAGTTCTTGAACGATGTCAAGAAAAAGGTATCAAACTAAATCCTGATAAAATTCAAATTGGAGCAAAAGAAGTCAAATATTTCGGACATATTTTGACTGAAGACGGACTAAAACCTGACCCTGACAAGGTTATTGCTGTCCAGAACATGGAGCGTCCACAAAACAAAAAAGAACTTGAGACTTTCTTAGGTATGGTTACCCATCTGGCAAAGTTCTCATCAAATTTGTCTGAAATCACAAAACCTCTGAGAGATGTTTTGAAAAAAGATGTATTATTTCACTGGGATGAGCCACAAATGAAAGCATTTCAAAGCGTGAAAGATACTGTGACAAAATCTCCTGTATTGACATTTTACAACCCAGATAAGCCACTGACTTTGCAATGTGACAGTTCAAAGTATGGACTAGGCGCTACGCTCTTACAGGAAGGTAAACCAATTGAATATGCAAGCAAATCACTGACAAAGTCTGAAATAAATTGGGCTCAAATTGAAAAAGAAATGCTAGCAATTCTTTTCGGATTAAATCGGTTTAGACAATATGTATATGGCCGCAAGGCTACTGTTCAAACAGACCATTTACCATTATTGGCGATAATGAAAAAGCCACTGCATGTTGCTCCAGCAAGATTACAACGTATGATGCTACAGCTACAAAGTTATGATTTTTCCTTAGAATACAAATCTGGTACACAGATACCACTTGCTGATACTTTAAGTAGAAAATCATTACCAGAGACATTGCCGGAGTTATCCGAAGCCACAAATGTACATGTTCATTATGTCATGGATCATTTGCAATACAATGACAGAAAATTGCATGAAATTAGAGAGAGTACAGAAAAAAATCCGCAAATGCAATTGTTAAAGAAAACTATTCTTGAGGGATTTCCTGAAAAACGGAATCAATGTCATTCTCAACTGCTTGAATTCTGGAATTATCGTGATGAGTTATGCTATATTGATGGTTTGATTATTAAGGGCCAAAGAATAATTATCCCGCAAAATCTGAGAAAGTCAATGTTAGACACTTTGCACAGAGGTCACTTTGGTGTAGAGAAATGCTTGCGAAGAGCACGGTGTACTATGTTCTGGCCTGGAATCACTGCACACATCAATGAAAAAGTAGCAAAATGCTCTACATGTATCGAATATAGAAGCTCGAATCAAAAGGAAACATTGGTTCCTCATGATATTCCAGATTATCCGTGGCAAACTGTAGCAACCGATGTATTTACTTATGAAGGAAATGATTATCTTTTAATAGTTGACTATTACAGCAACTATAATGAATTTGAAAAAAATTCACAACACTTTAAGTGTATCGGTTATCAAACTATTGAAGCAATGGTTTGCTCGACATGGCATTCCTGAAAAATTAGTATCAGACGGTGCTAGTTATTATACATCAAGGGAATTTCAAACCTTTGAAAAGCAATGAGATTTTCAGCACATCTTTTCTTCTCCAAACTATCCTCAGTCAAATGGTTTGGCAGAAGCAAGTGTTAAGATATGCAAGAAAATGTTAAAAAAGACAAAAAGTACAAATTCAGATCCATTGATTGCTTTACTGGAATATAGAGCAACCCCTTTGAGTACTGGGTTCACTCCAGCAGAACTACTGATGGGAAGAAACATAAGATCTTTCCTTCCCAGAACCAAAAAACAGTTACTTCCCCAGAAAATAGACAACAAAAAGGTCAAGTCTACACTGAAATCAAAGCAAGATGTTCAGAAACGTACATATGATAAATCGGCTAAAGATTTACCCCCGTTAAATGTGGGAGAAAATGTTCGAATTCAAGAGAAAAAGGGTTCATGGCAACCTGCAGTAGTAACTGACCAAAGTAATGATCGTTCATATACTGTCCGAACATCTAATGGTGGGGAATATCGTAGAAACAGACGACACTTACTAAAGAGTAAAGAGTTAACTTCTGAGGAAAGCGTTAAAGCTAAGAACGAAATTGAACAAACCACCTGTGATTCTCCAAAAAAATTGAATGACCCACAATACAAGGATTTAGACATTTCCCAGAGAAAACAAACACCGTTATCAGACACCACCCATACACCTAATTATGATAACAAGGGTAATTATGTTACTAGATCTGGCAGAGTTGTAAAACCTAAGATAATAGAATCAATGTAATCTTAATTAAGAGTAAATTCCTTGGTCAATGTCATCAAACTATAATTAGTTGACAAAATTGTTCATGACAAGAAAGTATGCTACAAAGAATATAATGATGATCAGACTCTGTGAAAATTTATCAGTGAAAATTTATCTTTTCGTTCTTTACCAAACAGAGGGGGATGTAGTATTATGTGTCTAAGAAAGACAACTCTTTAGTCTTTGTCGGTACATTGTAAATAGTATTTAGATTATATCCCTTGTGTCATTTATTCACTTATGTATTGTTGTACACTTTGATACTTATTTTACTCTTGTATAAGCAGTCACTGATTAAACATTAGTTAGAGCACATGTTGTAGTTCTATATTATATTATCATCCAAGAGTTGATATAACAGACGTGGACATGTAACTTTCACAAGCATGGGACGAAAAATATTTATTTTTACTTTACAAGTTTTAGGTGTGTCATACTAAATTGATCAAAGTCCACTGATGGAATGTCACGTGTGGCATCCAGTTCGAACCGAAAGTAGGTAGATACGAAACGTGAACATTAAAGTAAACGGAACCAACCAATAGCTGAATAGGCATGTATTATTCACCTTTTTTTTTCATTACAAATTCTTTTAGTATAAATTTGACACTAGAAATACTGACCTAGTGAATTTGTACCATTCCTATGTCTTCAAAGATTGATTTGAAGGAATGTTCAATCCTCTTGCATTGGTTACGGTTCAAAGGGTAGCTTCGAGTACTGCAGTCTACAGTAGATATTGTTTGTCCGCTTTAAGATATGGTTACCTGCATGAGACCTCAAAACTATGTCAAAGTTCGTGAAGATAAGGATTGGGACAACATGTATCCTTAGTACAGTACCTCAATTATATGTTCTATATGACTTTACTCTTGATATTCCGATATGAAAATCATTAAAAGGGCTCAGGAAACATGAAGGCTTGAAAACACATAGAAATATTTCAGGCATATGGACAAAAAGGCATACTGAGTGCGACACATATATAATAATCCGTAACATTTGACTCTCCAAAGCTGGAATTCTAGGTAGTCTGAATCACACTGGAATGATGGGTCACACTAAAATATGCCACAGCAGTAATTTACGCCACAGGTATGCCACAGGAGAAACTGACACGCCACAGCACATTTATAACTTTAAACATGTATTTTTTTATGCTTAGATATCTTACTTAACATGTTATTTGTAATATATTGAAGAATACCTATGCAATTTCATGTATTTTGGTGGAAATTTGATCTTGGAAGACGGCAATATTCTGTGTTATTCGTGAGTCACGATCTCAATGACGCCATGGTTGTATAATACATTAATTTCTTGAAGATGTGTGTTTGTACAACTTTCAATAGATTTATTTGTTTAATACTTAGGATATTTAACCATATTAAGAACTGAATCATCACTTTGTAAACTGTAGCATCTGCAAGCTAAAGATTAAAGTGACAAGTATCAAACTTTCATTAGAGTTATCTCCCTTCACCATCTCCTGTACATATCCGAATTAACACATAAATCTTGAGACGATAAGGTTAACAAAGTCATAATTCTCTTATTAATAGCGTTAAATATTCGTAGAATTGAAAAATAAAAATATTTAAAGTTGTAAAAACACACATCTTCAAGAAATTGGTGTTTTTATGCAACTACTAAGTACTGTATATGGAGTCATTGGGATCGTAACTCTGCGTATGGCCGTCTTTTAAGAACAAATTTCTACCAAAATACATAAAATTTCTCAACTATACTATAACTCTTTACCACACAATCCCGAGTTTTAATGACCTTGAGCAAGAAGCCTTTTGAAAACATTGTGGGAAAAGGAGAAAATGCTGGTAACCAGCACTTTCTCCTTTTCCCACGTTTTCTACCCTATCATTGACAAATTCCATCATTTGAACAACATTTAAATTGTTGTCTGCAAAGTAACATCTTAATTAAGATACTTAAAGGTAAAAAATATGCATTAAATGTTATTTATATGTTGTTGCGTACCACTTTCTCCTGTGGCGTAAATTATTCCTGTGGCATATTTTAGTGTGACCCCTGGAATGATACTGTTTATGACATAGAAGAACGGTAGAGACTCAGTATTGTCCTGGAAGAACCAGCATTGCGCAATAAATCCAAGTTTCTTGATATCTTTTCCGGTAATCCCTTCTTGTATTAAACATTTTAAAACATCCAGGGCTGTTTGCCAGTTCAAGAAAGTTTATCAGAGTTCCCATTCATGCACATATGTGCATGATTCACCCACTGAATTGAATAAGTCATTTCAAACTGGGTGTATTCCATTCACCTGTTCTAGAACATTAGTTTGTGTTCCGGAATTCTCTTCTAGAACGGGCGAAAGGAATATTTCAGCACATGTGCACTGTCCTGGAATGATGTTGTGAATGGAGCATTTTTGGAACATTGTACTTATCAATATCAGAAATGTTTTGTCTTTCATTTGTTCTAAACCTGACAACAATATTGCTGTTCGATATTGGGTATATGTGTCTAATCCCCTTTCCAACCCATTGTTGGTGATTAAAATATTCTAACCTATTTCACAATTAAACTTTAAATCTATTGCAAACTTTTCTAGAAAATAGGGAAACGGTATGGGTGTATTAAATCACCTCAAGACAATTTGCTGAGGGTTAGTAGTTACAAACCAAACATCAAAATTTCAGACCTGTCCAAAGCAAAAGCATTTGCAGGTGACAAAGTCAATGTGACTCCAAAATTGAAATTTGTTCTGGGATGGGTAGAAAACAATAGGGGTATGTAAAAATTGCTGCTTGCCAGCAATTTTTCCCTTTCTAGCAGATTTGTATAGCAGATCCGCTTACTGTGATCATTCTGTCCGTAACCAAATACATCATGCATAACGATGCATGCGCGCTCACACTGTACTATGATATCGGTTTGACCTGAACCAAATACACAGTCATTCACGCTTGCACCCATTCTAGTTTCAGTTTCAGCTAAAACACTTCAACCTCGCTTTTTCCACTACCCTGTATACTGTCCTACGTGTGCATACTTACAGTCTGAAATCTAATACCAGCAAAAAATGCGTAAGACTGACGGATCAAATTACCACTCCTTAAACTGTTATAGAATGAGTTACTGCGCAGCCTGCTTGGCAGAACAATTTTGACTTTCCCTGCCCTTGCTAACTCCTTTTTAAAATGATTGCACATATGTTGCATCTGATATTATTTTTTATTACAATGTATTACAGCTTTATGCTACTCCACAAATCCGCTTTCCAGGACTTTGAGTCCTTTGATTCACAATGATTTCAAAAGTACATGTATTCTTTTTCACCTATATTTTGATGATGACAAAATCCCGTAAGTTGCAAGTTTTATTTTTAGCTCTACTGGCTGTAAGAAAGCAGAGCTTATGTCATGGTGTGGTGTCCGTTGTCCGTCTGTCTGTCCGTCCGTCCATCCATCAGTCTGTCAGTCCGTTTTCTTGTTTACGCTATTAAGTCCACATTTGTGGTCAGATTTTCATGAAACTTGCACAGTTTGTGTATTTTATCAATAGCTTGAACCCTACTGATTTTGAAAAAAATCTGACTATCAGTGTAGGAAAAGCAGCCATTAAAAGTTCAAAATTTCAATTTCTTGTTTATGCGATAAAGTCTGCAATTGTGGTCAGATTTTCGTGAAACTTGCACAGTTCCTTTATGTCATCAATAGCTTGAAGCTTATTGATTTTGAAAAAAATCTTACCATCAGTGTAGGAAAAGCAGCCATTTAAAGTCCAAAATTTCAATATCTTGTTTACACGAACAAGTCTGCAATTGTGATCAGATTTTCTTGAAACTTACACAGTTTTTATCTCATAAATAGCTTGAACACTATTGATTTTGAAAAAAATTTTACAATCAATGTGGGAAAAGTAGCCATTTAAAATTCAACATGTAAATTTCTTGTTTACACGATTAAGTCTGCATTTGTGGTCAGATTTTCATGAAACTTACACAGATTGTTTATCTCATCAGTAGTTGAACCCCATTGATTTTGAAAAAAATCTGACAATCAGTGTAGGAAAAGTAGCCATTTGGAGTTCAACATTTAAATTTCTTGTTTACATGATAAAGTCTACAGTTGTTTTCAGATTTTTTGAAACTTGCACATCAATAGCTTGAAAAAAATCTGACAATCAATGTTGGAAAAGTAGCCATTTAAAGTTCACCATTTCCTTTCCTTTTTTATGTGTTTTAGTCTATATATTTGTGGTCAGATTTTCGTGAAACTTGCACAGTTTATCTTATCAATAGCTTGAACCTTATTGATTTTGAAAAAAAATCTGACAATCAGTATGGGAAAAGTAGCCATTTAAAGTGCAAAATTTTCATGTATTGTTTACATGATAAATTCAGCATTTGTGATTGGAGTTTCATGAAACTTGCACAGTTGCTTTGTATCATCAAAAGCTTGAACCCTATTGATTTTGACAAATATTTGACAATCAGTATGGGACGAGGAGCCATTTAAATTAGAAAATTTACATTTCTTTTTTACACTACAATGACTGGGCATTTGTGGTCGAATTTTCATTAAACTTGCACAGTTGCTTTATATTATCAATAGCTTGAACCCTATTGATTTTGAAAAACATTCGACAATCAGTATTGGAAAAGGAGCCTTTTAAAGTTGAAAATTTACATTTCTTTTTTATGCAATTTAGTCTGCATTTTAGATCTATCCATTTCTTTTGAAAGTTGCAAAGATTGAACTCTATTGAAAATGAAGAAAATCTAGCAGTCAGTTTCGGAAAAGCAGCCATTTGAAGATTTTGTATTGTTTACTCAACACGGTCCATATTTCTTGTCACATTTCTTTGAAATTTGCAGGGATTGTTTAATGCAATGAGTACTGAAACCTTATCAAATTTGGCTGGATTCCAAACAGTTGGTTTTGAGAAATTGTACTGCATTTTTTTTCACTATATGTTTGATTCAACATGCCCACATGCGCTTTCTTAGTGGGTTCAAGCCCAGTTGCAACAACACCTCCTTTTTAGCTCACCATGAGCACAAAGTGCTCATGGTGAGCTATTGTGATTGTGCTGTGTTCGTCGTCCGTCCGTCGTCAGTCGTCAACTTTTTACCTTGTGTACGCTCTAGAGGCCACATTTTCAGTCCGATCCTCATGAAACTTGATCAGAATGTTTGTCTTGATAAAGTCTCGGACAAGATCGAAATTGGGTCATGTGGGGTCAAAAACTAGGTCACTAGGTCATATCTTCGAAAAACCTTGTGTACGCTCTAGAGGCCACATTTTCAGTCCAATCCTCATGAAACTTGCTCAAAATCTTTGTCTTTATAAAATCTCGAACGAGTTTGGAATTGGGTCATGTGGGGTCAAAAACTATGTGACCAGGTCAAATCTTCGAAAAACCTTGTGTACGCTCTAGAGGCCGCATTTTCAGTCAGATACTTGTGAAAGTTGGTCAGAATGTTTGTCTTGATAAAATCTCGGACGAGTTTGAAATTGGGTCATGTGGGGTCAAAAACTAGGTCAAATCTTCGAAAAACCTTGTGTACGCTCTAGAGGCCACATTTTCAGTCAGATACTTGTGAAACTTGGTCAGAATGTTTGTCTTGATAAAATCTGGGACGAGTTTGAAATTGGGTCATGTGGGGTCAAAAACTAGGTCACTAGGTCAAATCTTCGAAAAATCTTGTGTATGCTCTAGAGGCCACATTTTCAGTCCGATCCTCATGAGACTTGGTCAGAATGTTTGTCTTGATAAAATCTCGGATGACTTCGAAATTGGGTCATGTGGGGTCAAAAACTAGGTCACTAGGTCAAATCTTCGAAAAACCTTGTGTACGCTCTAGAGGCCACATTTTCAGTCAGATACTTGTGAAATTTATTCAGAATGTTTGTCTTGATAAAATCTGAGACAAGTTTGAAATTGGGTCATGTGGGGTCAAAAACTAGGTCACTAGGTCAGATCTTCGAAAAACCTTCAGTCAAATACTTATGAAACTTGGTCAGAATACTTGGCTTGATAAAATCTGGGACGAGTTCAGAATTGGGTCATGTGGGGTCAAAAACTAGGTCACTAGTTAAAATCTTCGAAAAACCTTGTGTACACTATAGAGGCCACATTTTCAGTCAGATACTTGTGAAATTTGGTCAGAATGTTTGGCCTATTGACTCAGGTGAGCGATCCAGGGCCATCATGGCCCTCTTGTGTTTGAGGGGGGGGAGGATGTTTGTCTTTCACCATTTTGCATCATGAATTCATAATGTATGCTAGGAAAAAAAGCAAAATCACTGCCAGTAGAGCGATTTCAGGCCCTCAAGGGCCTGTAGTTTCGCAGTGCAACTAATTGGGTGTTGACTCTTTTACAGTGCTGATGTTAACAGCACTTTGATTTATACTTTGGCCATATGGACTGGAGTATTCTGTGCTTTTTTCATAGTACATTTGTGCCAAGACATGAGGAAATGAGAAAACAATTGAAACCAACACAATGGCTTGGCGTTCAGCATGGATCTAGAGCACTCTGCACATCTGTGAGGTCTGTTCAGAATCCATACTGTTTTCGCACTGAAAATTTGTTTGTCTTTCAGCCATCTTGTAACATGTGAGGAGGCATTCAGCAGGTGCGCTGCACCTTGATTCATTTAGAACAGCCAGAACATTTTCTGAAGAACACAGCACCGTGTTCTGAAATATTCCATTGATCTACAACATGTTCGGAGTGTTCCGAGTAACAAAAGGAATACGCCCACTATCTATTCAGCTTTATCAATGACTTTAAACAGTAACTCTACATAAATATCTCAATAAAAAATAAGTGAAAGTTAATGAGTGTCTGAAATTGACACTGAAATGGAAAATTCTACTGACCGTCACATTGTAAGTTGTCCCTCTGAAATTGGTCCCTTGAGTAAGGAAATATAACGAGCATCTTCTTTTTTTTAATTACCCTTATTGTTTTCAGAGCAGATGACACAAATTTTCAATACAACAGACCCTTACTTTCCCCCATAGATACTCTGTAATTGTCAATGTAAGTGCATTCCTAGAATTCCTCTTGCACTCCCAAACTTGTATTCCAGGGAGCATATGCACTCCCAAAAAAAACGTGAGTGGGAACACTGGTTTATCCAGGATCATCACAGTGCCGCCAGGGTTGTTCTCCTGGATGACCATGGCTTCCCCTGGATCACAAATTGGGACTTACTGGGGTTGCTGAACTGGGAGAGTGAGAATGGGGCTTTACTTTTGGTAGCTAGTGGGCCTCTAAACCATGACCAGACATTTAAATTTTTGACTAGACCAAACTGAAAGCATTTGCAGAAGACAAAAATGAATATACCGCAAGTGACGATTTCTGTCTTTGATAGGGAAGAAACATTGTGGGAAGAGGAGAAAATGCTGGTTACCAGCATTTTCTCCTTTTCCCACAATGTTTTTAAAAGGCTTCTTCCTCAGGATCTTCAATAGTCGGGATTGCGTGGTAAAGGGTTAACAAAGGCTTCTAATATTCATTCACATGCAAAGATCACTTTCAAGTTGAAATATAAATACATGTAGAAAACATTTTATTTCGTTCTTTTTGGTAGTTTATTGAGAAATTATGTTGGATTATGGTTCGATATTTCACGGTTATGACCAGTGAAAAATACCAAAATTTCATACTTTCTAACTCTTCAGTTGAAGGCGGAAACAGTAGTTCCTGTGCCAGAGACGATTCTAATGAGTACCCACAACATAGGGTTTGGAAAAGAAATAATGGATTTAGAATACTATCACTCCCTCTTTTCTGGAGCTCTGCATCTTTGGTAATATTTTCACTTGACCTAGGGTAGAAAACACTGTGGAAAATGGAGAAAACGGTGGTTACCAGCATTTTCTCCTTTGCCCACAATGTTTTCAAATGGTCTCTTTCTCAGCATTGTTAAAACTCAGGATTGTGTGATAAAGGGTTAATTTGTTGTCTGGAAATGCTTTCAGTTTGGACCAATCTATAATTTTATTATCGGCTAAAGAGTTAAACATAAAAAAAAAAATCAATGCTTTCAGGGAAGGTGCTATCTGGGTTGATAAAAGGCAGAAGCATGACCAGCATGTCGACAGATGCGAGAGCGATGTATCCAACTATAGAGCCGTATGATAAGAGTTTTCTAAAAGTATCAGACATGCACCAAGTGTACTTTGAACAGTCTGGCAACAAGAATGGAAACCCAGTGATCTTTTTGTATGTACCTCCCCACTTTTTACTCTAAGACTTTACCAGATAAAGAATTAAAAGTGTTTGCAGATGACAAAGTAAATGAGGCTCAAATGATGGAGTTTGTCTTTAAAATTGTTCACCAGACCTCTTTTTAACCCCTCTATTATATGAAAAAATTTCAGACTGATTCATATTTAACCGTTGCCAAATGGCAAAATTTCACATTTGTCTGAAATGAAAGCTTTTGCAGATGACAAATTGAATGTGGCTTAAATGATGACATTAAATTTTGTTTTAGGTAGGAATGAAAACATTATGGGGAAAAAAAAAAAAGAATATGCTGATTACGAGCATTTTCTTCTCTTCCCAAAATGTTTGAATTTCATAAGACCTGTTTTTCAGGGTTGTTATAATGTGTGATAAAGGTTAAATCAGAAATCAGTTATTGCACAAATGATGGTATCTGTCTTTAACCCTTTCCCAAACAAGCCCTGGTTTTCACTTGTTTGCAGTACAAGTCTTTTGAAAACTCTGTGGGAAAAGGAGAAATTGCTCGTAACGAGCAATTTCTCCTTTTCCCACAGTGTTTTCTACCCTTTTTGAGAACTTTCTGCCATTTTCATCAAATTTAAAATTGTTGTCTGCAAACTCTTTGAATTTGGACCAGTCCAAAATTTGTCGTTTGGGAAAGGGTTAAAAGGGAAGAAATTATTTTTGGGAAAAGGGAAAAATGCTGGTAGCCATTATTTTCTCTGTTTCCCACTATGTTTTCATAAGCTATTAGATCTACAGTTGTTAAAAAACCAGTTTATTAGGAAAAGGGCTGTTGATCACTCTTTTAGACATGGAGGCCCAGGTGGAGGTTGCTCTGAGAGGGACAGGACCTTTTTTGATCCTGATGCATACAGGATTATATTGATGGACCAGAGAGGGGCTGGAAAATCCCTTCCTGTAGCAGAACTGAAGGTAAATCCGCCCAGTGTGCGTTACCTAGCACATAGAGTGCCAAGTAATAGAAATAAACCCTTTACCAAACAATCCAATATTTTCACGACCATGAGGAAGAGGCCTTTTGAAAACACTGTGGAAAAAGAAGAAAATAATAGTAGCCAGCATTATCTCCATTTCCCACAATGTTTTCAACCCTGTCAAAACAGTTTTTAAAGTTCATTTCTACTTTCCATTTTGCCATCTGCAGATGCTCTCAATTTGGAAAGGTCTAAAATTTGTCGTTTGGGAAAGGGTTAATGGACTTTATTTTTAGCTCACCTGAGCACGAAGTGCTCATGGTGAGCTATTGTGATCGTGCTGTGTCTGTCGTCCATCATCAACTTTTTACCTTGTGTACACTCTAGAGGCCACATTTTCAGTCCGATCCTCATGAAACTTGGTCAGAATGTTTGTCTTGATAAAATCTCGGACGAGTTCAAAATTGGGTCATGTGGGGTCAAAAACTAGGTCACTAGGTCAAATCTTCGAAAAACCTTGTGTACGCTCTAGAGGCCACATTTTCAGTCAGATACTTGTGAAATTTGGTCAGAAAGTTTGTCTTGATAAAATCTCGGACGAGTCTGAAATTGGGTCATGTGGGGTCAAAAACTAGGTCACTAGCTCAAATCTTCGAAAAACCTTGTGTATGCTCTAGAGGCCACATTTTCAGTCAGATACTCGTGAAACTTGGTCAGAATGTTTGTCTTGATAAAATCTGGGACGAGTTCGAAATTGGGTCATGTGGGGTCAAAAACTAGGTCACTAGGTCAAATCTTCGAAAAACCTTGTGTGTGCTCTAGAGGCCACATTTCAATCAGATACTTGTGAAATTTGGTCAGAATGTTTGTCTTGATAACATCTGAGACATGTTGGAAATTGGGTCATGTTGGGTCAAAAACTAGGTCACTAGGTCAAATCTTTGAAAAACCTTGTGTACACTCTAGAGGCCACATTTTCAGTCAGATACTCATGAAACTTGGTCAGAATGTTTGTCTTGATAAAATCTGGGATGAGTTCGAAATTGGGTCATGTGGGGTCAAACACTAGGTCACTAGGTCAAATCTTAGAAAAAACGTGTGTACACTCTAGAGGCCACATTTTCAGTTGGATCCTGATGAAACTTGGTCAGAATGTTTGTCTTTATAATATCATGGACAAGTTCGAAATTGGGTCTTGTGGAGTCGAAAACTAGGTCACTAGGTCAAATCTTTGAAAAACCTTGTGTGTGCTCTAGAGGCCACATTTTCAGTCAGATACTTGTCAAATTTGGTCAGAATGTTTGTCTTGATAAAATCTCGGACGAGTTTGAAATTGGGTCATGTGGAGTCAAAAACTAGGTCACTAGGTCAGATCTTCAAAAAACCTTGTGTACGCTCTAGAGGCCACATTTTCAGTCAAATACTTATAAAACTTGGTCAGAATGTTTGGCTGGATAAAATCTCACACAAGTTCAAAATTGGGTCATGTGGGGTCAAAAATTAGGTCACTAGGTCAAATCATCGAAAAACCTTGTGCACGCTATAGAGGCCACATTTGCAGTCTGATACTTGTGAAATTTGGTCAGAATGTTCGGCCTATTGACTCAGGTGAGCAATCCAGGGCCATCATGGCCCTCTTGTTAGGAAACTGATCAAAACCTTGCAGCAGACACTGTGGACCCAGGATGAGACTTCATGCTTCGTGCAGCCTGATCTTCGTGTATAACCTCCCTAAGAGGCATGTTAAGATGTACTGGGCACTCTGAGGGTCAAGTCACAGAGTGCCGATTAACACTATCAACCTACGAAACTTAAGACTTGTCAAATTGAAAGCATTTGTAGACAACAAATTAAATGTGACTCAAAAATTGAAACCTGTTTTAGGAAGGGTAGAAAACATTGTAGGAAAAGGAGAAAATATTGGTTACCAGAATTTTCCTCCTTTTCCCATAGTCTTTGAAAAGCTTAATCCGTTTTGGACATTGAAACTCAGGATTGTTTGGTAAAGGGTTAAAGTATTTACAGAGGATAAAGGAAAGGCTGTTTTGATTAGAGTGTTTCTAAAATTGGATATTCCTTGCTCAAGGGGCCATAGATTATGGAAGTCTGAAAGTTGCATAGGGTAAATCATAACAGAATATACTTTTTTGAGACCAAACCAAAATTTTTATAAATCAGACATAGGGCAACAATCAAACAGAAAGGAAAATATCGCTTTTTAATCCTTTATACACCTTTCACTAGTATAGTTGCCTTTACGGCCAGTGTAGATCAAGATCAGACTGCACAAAACATGCAGTCTGATCTTTGATCTACACTGTCCGCTTTGATAAAACACTACAAACAAAAGGAAGCCATGAATGTGCAACTGTCTTGCTCTTATTCTAGAATGAAAATGTCCATTGGCACTTTAAGGGTCAATGTAATGGGAATCACTCAGGAAAAGTAATGATTGATTGTTTCAGATGTTAGCTCCTTTCCCCCACAATACCTTTCAAGACTACCAGCTAGGGATATAAAAAGTTGTATTTCAAATGTAAATTTTCCGAGTCAAATACAAGGGTCACAAACGGATGAAATAACATACATGACAGAAAGAAAATCCGTATCTACACACTGTGGAATACGGTTCCAAATATGGTATGATGACGTAACTCGTTCACTGATTAACCATGCATTGATTTGGGATTTGATTAGTTGAAATGTTACATTATAATATTCATCTGCATTCATAAAAAGAAAGTTGCTACTTTCTACAGGACTAATTGTCTCATTTTGTTTACTGCTTTCAAATAAATTGTCAAAAATTGCAAAATCTTGTCGTTGAAAATTGTAAGTATATAATAGAAGGAATATTACGTTGTAGTAACTTTCCTTGTGCTTGTATTTACTTCTCTCTGCTGAAGAAAATTTTGCATCTCGCTCGACCTTTGATATCAGATTTACTCATGCTGCTCGAAGTACATACATGCACCAGGAAAGTTAACTATGACATAATATTCCGTATGTATATGTGCATTAATAGTTTTATAAAGGCTATCAAATGGCATTTTCATACTTAATTACAGGACAATACAACATGGCATTTAGTTGATGATATAGAAAAATTACGTTGTCACCTGGGCATTGATAAGTGGGTGGTGTTTGGTGGCAGTTGGGGATCAACTTTAGCCTTGGCGTATGCAGAGACTCACCCTGACAGAGTGAAGGCATTGATCTTGAGAGGAATTTTTACGCTTACAAGGTACTGAGTTTTTTATAGCAGTGTCCATGTAGTATGGAGGGCTTGCCTCACTGGGGTTTCATTGATCTAGAAGAAGAAGGCTTTTAAAAACATTGTTGAAAAGGGACACAATGCTGGTAATCAGCATTTTGTCCCTTTTCATCCATATTCTCTACCACTTCAAAGAACAGTCTTATCAATTACATCACATTTACAGATAATTTGTCATCTTCCAACACTTTCAAGTCAAAAATTTTGTTGTCTTGTAAATGTTAAAACACCTTAAAAGATCTTAATCCTTTCAGTGCCAAAGATGAAAAGGCTTTTTCAGGCAATGCAGATCAAGATTAGACTGCATAGAACATACAGTCTGATCTTGTATGTAAACTGAGTGTTGCTTAGTCCAGCTTACGAGATAAAAATCTTTTGTGAGTTTCAGTAGATCATATTTTCAGCTGTTGATTGAGGTCAAGTTTATATATTTGACACAGAAAGAGTGAAACATAATCAAACCTGGAAAGCTCCTGTGTTTCATGCAAGAAGGACTTTCTGTGAACAACTTTGAAACACATTGATTGTTTCTTTTTTCTTTTCAGACGAGAGTTACTTTGGTTTTACCAGGATGGTGCAAGCATGATATTTCCAGATGCCTGGGAGGAGTATGTGGCTCCAATACCTGAGGTACTTCAACATTTTAGGCTTCCTTATTTTAACCCTTTACAAAACAATGCTGACTTTCAACAACCCAGGGGAAGAAGTCTTTTGAAAACATTGTGGGAAAATGAGAAAATGCTGGTAACCAACATTTTCTCCTTTTCCCACAATGTCTTCTCTACTATCATAGACAGAAATCATTATTTTAGCAACGTTTAACCCTCTACCACACAATCCCGACTTTCAACAACCCTGGGGAAAAAGGATTTAGAAAACATTGTGGAAAAAGGAGAAAATGCTGGTAACCAGCATTAGTAACCAGCATTTCTCCTTTTCCCACAATGTTTTCTATCCTTGCAGAGACAAATCCTATCTTACGAGCCATATTCACCTTACCGTCCTTAAATGCTTTTAATTTGAAAACATCAAAACTACTACTGTGTGATAAAGGGTTAATTTGTTGTCTGCAAGTACTTTCAATTTTGTCCAGTCCAAAATTTTGTTGTTTGGTAAAGCGTTGAACCAAATTTCTTAGCAACATTTGCCAACAGAATGTGCCTACTGTGAAAATGAATAGTATCTGAATCGCTGCCAATATGTTGTTACTATGAAACATTCTTCAACAAGTAGCTACTCCTTTTACACTTAATGTTTTCAAAGGCTCTCTGTTGAAAAGGCATGAACGGTTATACTAGTATTTGTATGGTAATAAATTTCAATAAGGGATATTGTTTCTTGAATGACTTTTTATAGGTGGAGAGAGGTGACATAATGAGTGCATATTATCGACGTTTGACTGGGGATGATGAGAAGGTGAAGGTCGAATGTGCTAAGGCCTGGAGTAAGTGGGAGATGGCGACATCAAGGTTGTATGTGGACCCAAGCTACCTTTCTAGAGCTGAAGGAGATATTTGGGCTTTGCAGTTTGCTAGGATAGAGTGGTAAACATTTGGCTTGTTTTCACTGACCATTTTTAGCTCCACTAGCTGAAGGCCAACAAGCATACGTCATGGTTGTGTGTCTGCTATGCATCCATGTGTTAACTTTTATTAGGAATATTTTCTTCATGGAACTACAGTAAAACCTCTCCTCATGAACACCCCGGCAATACAAGCAACCCTCTATTACGAACGATTTTTGTCAGAACGGAATTTTTCCTTCTTCAGAATTCATGACCACAACCCCGGAAATAAGGGCACCCTGCTATTCCGAAATTACGACCACCATTTTTAGTACCAATGAGAAATAACCTATAGATTTTAAACCTCTGAAACGACCAGTAATTTTCACAACTTCGTTATGGCCGGTTAATTTTCGCGCGTCCATGATCGGGCACTGTAGGCCATTCTTCATGTACGAAAATTTGTTGGTCAGAAGGAATCAACAATCAATTATCGATCTTCTGTTTATCTGTCGACTATTGTAACATGATTGTGTCTAGTGATCAGGGTGTTATCTTACATAATCAAATGACCGATGAACTGATGAGAATTAATTTGGCTTTTATGCGGTAATCAGGCATTTATCCCACATTGCTGACCCGGGTGAAGAACATGTCGACATCCAGGTAATTACAATTTTTTTTTTTTGCATTCAGCTGTTGTAATTTGAGACGCATGGGTTAATATCTAGTGATCAACATGGGCTAATTATTTTGTTTCTATTACACATTAAAGCCATACTTCGTACAGAATATGCGATTTGTAAACAGGTGAACATTTCAACTGTGCGATCGACGATTAGTAGGACTGCTCGAACATTCAACTCGAATCAAAATGGAAAAAACGAAAAGGAAAAAAAAAACTGTAAACGTCAGGCTGTTCAATAATTAGCACTTATTCGAAATTCTTTGCTTAAAAATGAAACCAGCATGTGAAATATGGGTTATTGAGACTACACAAAACAGGGAATATGATAACTTCTGTCAGTAACATTAAATTTTGTAGACTTTAAGTTCGGTTTCTTAATTTGACCGTAAGAGTTTAAATATGCAGTTATGAATGTATATGCACTTAAATGTGGATATATTCATAAAATTCAACAAACATAACCAACTTTTCAATAAACTTGAAAATTTTCTTGTCGTCATTTTCATGTGTTTGCACAGGCTTCCCTGACTAATATACATGAACATTACTTTGTACATAATTTAAATCTACATTAGTCCACATAGAGTATGGGTTTGATTCAAAATCTAGTTGGATGAAACCCAGAAATCAGACCACCCCACTAATAAGACCAATTTTCAAAAGTGCCACGGATGGTCTTAATAGAGGGGTTTTACTGTACATATCTAATTTTGACCAGGCTTTACAGAAATGATCATTCTATGGCCCTCTGCAGAGTTACTAAGATTATTCATAGTATAGCCCTGAAATTCAAAATTGGCCCCATCCTAGGGGTCACAAGTTTGACATGGGCTTATATGGGGAAAACTTCAAAAATCTTCTTGTTCCTAACCAGAAGGCCTAAGGCTACCAAGTTTTGCATGCAGTTTCATCTAGTAGATCTCTACCATTATTGTCCCAATTATAGCCCTGGGGTCAAAATTGGCTATCTAAACAAACCTTCTAGTTCCTAACCGTAAGGTCTAAGTCTACCAAATTTTGCATGTACCGGTACCTTCATCAAGAGGACCTGTAGCAAGATTGAGTAACCCATGTTCATTCATATATCACAGATATATGTTGTTTGTATCCATCTTAACTTGATGATCAAAGTACACAATTACTTGATTGGTGTTGTGTATTCAAGATTTTTAGATAGAAAATGTTCAGCTTTCAGTGAGAGCAATATGTTTTGATGTTAAAAAGTATGGTCAGATGAGTTGAATAATTAATATGGAGTAAGTTTTGTGTCATTAAATTTTTTGTTTTAGAACGTTACCATTAATGTCACTGAAAATATGTTTTCTGCTATTTATGTTTTAGAAATCTTCTTGTCAAAGTACTTTTTTTTAGAGTTCATTAATTATTTGGTATGAGACCTTGTAATTACTGATATCATCCTCGCATTTTAAAAAAGTATGACTTGTTGGTGGTGGGGGTGGGGCTAGGCAGTTTTCTCTATTGTAGTCTATTGCCTAACCAACTTCTTCTGATTTAACGTCTCTGGCAATGCCAAGTGCATGATACAATTATTTAAAAGTCAGTGGAGTGATACAGGGCCATCATGACCCTCTTGTTTCAAAATACTAACTCTAGATTCCACAAGCTGTTTGATTAAACAAAATAATCCAGCCTATCACATTACTTTTTCATGATTTTACAATTTGCATGAAATTTAGAATTACAGAATTATTTCTCTCATAGCCAATGTTAATACAGTCAAATCTGTATAAACAGCCACACATGAACAGCATCCAATCTATGTGCAGCAGCCAACACAAGTCTGCCCATTTATATTTCTTCTCTAATTACTATGTGCACAGCACCAATCTGTAAAATGCAGCCAGCAGCCAGCTTAATTGGTATGAATTAACTGTTTATGACACCTACACAACAGCCACATTACCACACTTTCACACAGTGTGTACTTGAAAAAAATCAGTAATTACTATCATGATTAAAGGATTAAAGCTGATTAATAATGCCAGTCTGTTTTTTTTTATCAAAGATATAAATTTAGATGTTTGATTCAACTGATCATTATTAAATACTCTGATAAATAATCTTTATTGAATTGTGTGTTAAACTGTGAGAATGGACAAATGAGACAAATATGGGCTGTCCAGTGTCCATGCAGATTGGCCCAAAATGGCCATGAGAAACAATATTCCACAACATTGCATAAGCTGCAAAATGTTTTTGCTATAATTAAGCTGTATTTTCATTTCATGATTTTTTTTTAATAATTTCTTTTCACAAAATGTTGTTGAAAACTTTTTTATGCAAAAGTACAGTTTTATTTGCCATACAAATTTTGAACTAGATCTAAATTTTAAAAAATATGTTTTATTTGTGTTTTTTATTTTTGTGTTTTAAATAGAAATTGATTGAAAGTTAATTACAAACAAACCTTTACCTATTGAAACCATCATGTTCGCAACTCAAAATAGTGTGAGAAGTGCCTATTCTGGACAACAGCCAATCTGTGAACAGCAGCCACTTTCAGAACTTCCCTTCAGTGGCTGATGTACACAGATTTGACTGCACTATAATTATATCCTAGGTTTGTATTCATCAGCTATTCTTCCATTTCTCAAGAATACCCTAAATTTTAGAGTAACACAATTTCTGATTGATATAGTAGTTTTGATTGGCTAAATCAACTGGTTAAGCCAATTAAAAATTGTGTTGCTTTCAAAATTAAGACTAGGAACACTATAGATGGTTGGTAAATATGCACCTTTGTCAAGAAAGCTAAAGGAGGTATAATAGTTTTTATCAAATCTGTCATTTTTACTTGTCTGTTTACAGGGAAAAGATAAAAGCATTTAAAAACAAAAAGCTTTGACTCAAAAGAGGCTATTCCTCTCAAAAACTTTAAATCTTAAAACTTTAAGAACGGTCAGGTCTTCAAGATCTGACTGACATACATGTTCACAATTCACCAACAAATTACATTGAAAATGCACCAAATTGCTTGCCAATCTTTTGAAATATGCATGCAATCAGTAAAAACAGACTTACTTGTAACAAACAGATAGTTCCTCAGCCAAAAAATCTTTAGTTCAAGATGTAATTGATGATTTATCTGAAACCGTGAATCATCATCAGCTATATCGAAAATTAATGGAAGACCCGGAAATTAGCCAACGACGGCTCGCAGAGTGGAAAAATGGTTTATTATGCCTCAACTTGAAGATTTTTTGACTGAGGAACTGTCTATGAGTTACAGGTTAGTCTGTTTCTATTGATAGCATGCATTTTTCAAAAAACTGGCATGTAATTTGGTGCATTTTCAATGTAACTCATTGGTGAATTGCATACATGTACATTGGTCAGATCTTGGCGACTTGACCATTTTCAAAGTTATAAGATTTATTTAAGTCATCACAGCATAATTGTGTTCATTCATGGTTGATAGTTTTAAAGAAAAATATATGTATCATTGATGAAAGACATAGTTGTAGGATTTTTATATGTTTTGTGGTAGTTCTGTTATGTAAATTGACTGAATCCAGGTACCAGTAGTTCATTTGGAGTTGTATACCTTTCTAATATTAGAAACAGACATTTCAATTTTTTAGCTCCACTGGCCAAAGGCCAGCGGGCTTATGTCATGGCCCGGTGTCCGTCGTGCGTCCGTCCGTCTGTGCGTTAACTTTTTAGCTCACCTTAGCACAACGTGCTAAAGGTGAGCTATTGTGATCGCCCTATGTCCGTCGTCCGTCGTCTGTCAACAATTTCTTTAAACATCTTCTTCTCCTAAACCACTGGGCCAATCTTGATGAAACTTGGCAGGGATGTTCCTTGGGTGAAGCTCTACCAAAGTTGTTCAAAGAATTGAATTCCACCCACAACTGTGGTTGCCATGGCAACAAAAAGGAAAAAAAAGCAAAATCTTTGAAAATCTTCTTCTCTGAAACTAGAAGGCGCAGAGCTTTGATATGTGGTATGTAGCATCTCCTAGTGGACCTCTACCAAGTTTGTTCATATGATGCCCCTGGGGTCAAAACTGGCCCCGCCCCGGGGGTCACAAGTTCGAGCATAGTAACAAAGAAGGAAAACTTTAAAAATCTTCTTCTCTGAAACTTGAAGATGTAGAGCTTTGATATTTGGCATGTAGCATCTCCTAGTGGACCTCTACCAAGTTTGTTCATATGATGCCCCTGGGGTCAAAACTGGCCCCGCCCTGGGGGTCACAATTTCCAACATAGGAACAAAGAAGGAAAACTTTAAAAATCTTCTTCTGTAAAACTAGAAGGCATAGAGCTTTGATATTTGACATGAAGCATCTCCTAGTGGACCTCTACCAAGTTTGTTCATATGATGCCCTTGGGGTCAAAACTGGCCCTGCCCTGGGGGGTCACAAGTTCAAACATAGGAACAAAGAAGGGAAACTTTAAAAATCATCTTCTCTGAAACTGGAAGGTGTAGAGCTTTGATATTTGGTATGTAGCATTGCCTAGTGGACCTCTACCAAGTTTGTTCATATGATGTCCCTGGGGTCAAAACTGGCCCCACCCTATGGGTCACAAGTTTGAGCATAGTAACAAAGAAGGAAAACTTTAAAAATCTTCTTCTCTGAAACTTGAAGATGTAGAGCTTTGATATTTGGCATGTAGCATCTCCTAGTGGACCTCTACCAAGTTTGTTCATATGATGCCCCTGGGGTCAAAACTGGCCCTGCCCCGGGGGTCACAATTTCCAATATAGGAACAAAGAAGGAAAACTTTAAAAATCTTTTTTCTGTAAAACTAGAAGGCATAGAGCTTTGATATTTGGCATGAAGCATCTCCTAGTGGACCTCTACCAAGTTTGTTCATATGATGCCCTTGGGGTCAAAACTGGCCCTGCCCCGGGGGTCGCAATTTCGAACATAGGAACAAAGAGGGGAAACTTTAAAAATCATCTTCTCTGAAACTGGAAGGCGTAGAGCTTTGATATTTGGTATGTAGCATTGCCTAGTGGACCTCTACCAAGTTTGTTCAAATGATGTCCCTGGGGTCAAAACTGGCCCCACCCAGGGGGTCACAAGTTTGAGCATAATAACAAAGAAGGAAAACGTTAAAAATCTTCTTCTCTGAAACTTGAAAGCGTAGAGCTTTGATATTTGGCATGTAGCATCTCCTAGTGGACCTCTACCAAGTTTGTTCATATGATGCCCCTGGGGTCAAAACTGGCCCCGCCCCGGGGGTCACAATTTCCAACATAGGAACAAAGAAGGAAAATTTTAAAAATCTTCTTCTGTAAAACTAGAAGACATAGAGCTTTGATATTTGGTATGTAGCATCACCTAGTAGACCTCTACTAAGTTTGTTCATGTGATGCCCTTGGGGTCAAAATTGGCCCTGCTCTGGGGGTCACAAGTTCAAACATAGGAACAAAGAAGGAAAACTTCAAAATTCTTCTTTTCTGAAACCGAAAGGTGTGGAGCTTTGATATTTGGTATGTTGCATCTCCTAGTGGACCTCTACCAAGTTTGTTCATATGATGCCCCTGGGTCAAAACTGGCCCCGACCCGGGAGTCACAACTTCGAAGATAGGAACAAAGAAGGAAAACTTTAAAATTCTTCTTTTCTGAAACTGAAAGGTGTGGAGCTTTGATATTTGGTATGTAGCATTTCCTAGTGGACCTCTACCAAGTTTGTTCATATGATGCCCCTGGGTCAAAACTGGCCCAGCCCGGGGGGTCACAAGTTCGAACATAGGAACAAAGAAGGAAAACTTCAAAATTCTTCTTTAAAACTGGAAGGCGTAGAGCTTTGATATTTGATATGTAGTGATTCTCTTCTAAGTTTGTTTGCCCATCTAAGCGCAACAAGTTCATTGAGTTCAAAATTGGGTCATCTTGGGTCATAAACTAGGTCACTAGTTCAAATTAAAGAAATACCTTGTTGGCACTCTCGAGGCCACATTATTTGCTCAATTGCCTTGAAAATTAGTTAGAAAGTTTGTCTTTATAGAGTCTCACATAAGATTAATTTGGGTCAACTTGGGTCATAAACTAGTTCACTGGGTCAAATTAAAGAAATACCTTGTTTGCACTCTGGAGGCCACATTTATTGCTCAAATGACCTGAAATTTGGCCAGAATGTTTGTCTTGATGAAATACCAGATGAGTTTGGATTTGGGTCACCTGGAACCATAAACTAGGTCACTAGGTCAAAATAAAGAAATACCTTGTGGGCACTCTAGAGGCCACATTCTTTGCTTAATTGCCTTGAAAATTGGTCAGAATGTTTGTCTTTGTAAAATCTCACATGAGTCTGAATTTGGGTCAACTGGGGTCATAAACTAGGTCACTTGGTCAAATTAAAGAAATAGCTAGTGGGCACTCTAGAGGCCACATTTATTATTCATTTGATTTGAAAATTGGTTAAAATGTTTCTTTTGATATAGTCAAAGACCAGTTCAAATTTGGGTCATCTGGGGTCATAATCTAGATCACTAGGTCAAATTAAAAAAATATCTATAGGGCACTCGAGGCCACATTTTTTGCTCAGTTGACTTGAAAATTGGTCAGAATGTTTGTCTTCATGAAATATGAGTTTGAAATTAGGTCACCTGCGGTCAAAAACTAGGGCACATGGTCAAATTAAAGAAAAACCTTAAAGGCACTCTAATAAGGTGAGCGACCCAGGGCCATCATGGCCCTCTTGTATTTCAAACATCTTCATCTCTGAAACTACCCATCCAATTTTCATGAAACTTCACAGAAATGATCCTGCCATGGTCCTCTTCAGAATTTCTTGAAAGAATTTGATTCCTTCAAAAACTTTGGTTGCCATGGCAACAAAACTGAAAAATATTGGAAATCTTTAAAAATCTTCTTGTCTGAAACCATAAGGCATAGGGCTACCAAATTTGGCATGTAGCTTTATGTAGTAGACCTCTGTCAAGTTTCTTCAAATTATAGCCCTGGGGTCAAAATTGGCTCAGCCCCAGGGGTCGCAAGTTTTACATAGGCTTATATAGAGAAAACTTTAAAAATCTTCCTGTACCTAGCCATAAGGCCAAGAGCTACCAAATTTTGCATGTAGCTATATCTAGTGGGTCTCTACCAAGCGGGCCAAAACTTTAGCCCTGGGGTCAAAATTGGCCCCGCCGCAGGGGTCACAAGTTTTACATGGGCTTACATAGTGAAAACTTAAGAAATCTTCCCGTTTTGATTTTTTTTTTTTTTTGAAATTAGCCTTGCATCAGGGGTCTTATGTTTTACAGAGGCTTCATACGGACAAAACTTGAAAATCACCTTATTTATAACCATACAGCATAGACTTGAATTATTTTGGCATGTGGCTTTAACTTGCGGACCTGTACCAGGGTTCAAGTAATTATAGCTCTGGGATCAAAAATGGCTTTGCCCTGAGGGTCTCAACTTTCACATGGGCTTTTACAGAGAAAACTTTGTAAATCTTCGTTTTGAAACCATATGGCCCAGAATTGACATGTTTAGTATTTATGGTTTATATTTATAAGCCAGTGGAGCGATACAGGGCCATCATGGCCTTCTTGTTTAATCATGTAACTGTCACCTTTGAGAAAGCCAGGAAACACATGCGCAGGTACACTGACCACCATGATAAGACCTATGCTACTAAAATGGCACTAAACTCCAGTAAAAGCAAACAAACATACAAATTGAACTGGAAGATTTACACAACTCTCTTTTTACTTTGACAAAGGTCAAAGTCACTGAGCATGCAGGATGTGGGTGACTTGCCCCCTAGAACTGTTCTTGATTTAAACCTTTACAACACAATCCCGAGCTTCAATGACCCTTAGAAAGAAGCCTTCTGAAAACATTGTAGGAAAGAGAGAAAATGCTGGTAACCATTATTTTCTCCTTTTCCCACAATTTTTTCTGCCATATCAAAGACAAATTCCATCATGTTAGGGACCTTTAATTTGTTGTCTGCAAATGCTTCCAGTTTTGTCAAGTCTACATTTTTGTCAGGTGGTCAAGAGTTAAATATCTTACTCTTTGCTACCTGAAAGATCAAGGCAACAGACAACTTTGAAAAATAAGAATTATCAACATGAACACAGTGTAAAACCCAATTACATGTGAAAACATTGTGCCAAAAGGAAAAATTGCTTGTACCAAGCAATTGCCACACTGTTTTCTAAAGTGATGTGCTGCAATATGTAAAAAGTTATTTTTAGGAGGATATGAGTTAACTTATAAGCACACAACAAACTTTTAGACTCATCCAAATTCAAAGTATTTGCAGATGACAAATTAAATATGATTAAAATGGTGAAATCTGTCATCGTTAAAACTCGGGATTGTGTGGTAAAGGATTAAAACACTTGGCAGTCAATAACTAATGATAGGCAGATAGAACTTTTTCTTTCTCTTCTTTCAGTCATTATTTTGTTCATGGGGGATTTTTCAAGACCAACGGTCAGCTCCTGAACAATGCGAGCAAAGTAAAACATATTCCAACTACCATAGTTCAAGGTCGATATGACCTTGTATGTCCCATGGAAACGGCCTGGAAACTTCACAAGGTAGTGTAAACAGGAATTGTATAACCTTTTTATCAAGCCCGCTTGCAGTGAGTGAGACATAGTTGTCACTATGTGGCTTCAGTGTGTGTGTGTGTGTGTCTGTCTGTCCGAATTTGTCCGGACCAGAATTTTTAACATTTGTAGATAGATTTCAAAATTATTTGGCACAATTGTTCTCCTTTATCAGTAGAAGTGCCATTTGAAACATATGTTCTGGTAGGTCCAAGGACAAGGTCACATTTGAAGGTCAAATGATAAAATTGTCTTACATAGAGATTGTCTGAGCTACAACTTCTACATTTATGGATGGATTTCAAAATAATTTTACACAAGTGTCCTCCTTTACAAGAAGACATACCATTTGAATTATTTCTTCAGGTAGGTCCAAGGTCAAGGTCACACTTGAAGGTCAAATGATAACATTTTCATAAATGGAGCTTCTCCGCACCATAACTTCTATATTTATGGATGCATTTAAAGTTAATTTACTTACACCAGTAGAAATGCCATTTTAAACATTTGTTCAGGTAGGCCCAAGGTCAAGGTCACCCTTAAAGGTCAAATGGTAAAATTGTTGTACATATAGCTTGTCCGTTCTGCAACTTCTACATTTATGGCTGGATTTAAAAATGATTTGAGACAAGTGTTCTCCTTTTCCAGAAGAAGGGTCATTAGAATCATTTTTTCAGGTAGATCCAAGGCCAAACTGAAAGGTCAAACGATAACATTTTCCTTAATAGATTAGAGTATGTCGTAGCCATAAATTCTACATTTTAGATGGATTTCAAAATTATGGGGCTCAATCATTCTCCTTCATGAGTAGATGTGCCATTTAAAATACTTGATCATGTAGGTCCTAGGTCAAGGTCACACTTTAAGGTTAAACAGTAAAATTATCATAAATAGGTCATGTCCAAGCCATAACTTCTACACATATGGATGGATTTCAAAACAAAGTTGCACAATTGTTTTTCTGTATGGGTAGATGTGCCATTTCAAATTTAGTGCAGGTAGGTCCAAGGTCAAGTTCACACTTGGTCAAATGATAAATTTTTTTACGACTTTTCTACTTAATAAGTAGTAAGTGTCTCTCTGAATTACTCATGTTGGTGGTTTCAAGGTCAAGTTAATATTTGAAGTACTTGAATTAAGCTTCTTCTTCTTCATAAATAGGTAATACTCGTATCCTCGTGCAAGTTTGAAAACAAAGGGGTCTGAAATAAGATAGATGTACATTGAGTGATTGGTTACCTTTACCGTTACTAACTCCAACATGGTGGGTTCGATGTGTTTGCCTCCGGGCAATCTTCTAGTTCAACTTTTTGTTACTCTTGGATTCACTAAACTTACTTCTTCCTGAAATTAAACTTGCAGCAGATAAAAAAATTGTTGAAAGATAATGTGAAAAAATATGATTATTCAGGACTCTACTGAGTCCAGTATGCATTTAGATATTTTGTATTCATGAGTTTAAATGACCCTGAGGGGTAACGTTTTTGGAAAATATTGTCAGATAGGAGAAAATAGTGGTAAACAAGCATTTTCTCTTTTTTTCCCACAATGTCTTCTACCCTTTCATAGACAAAGTTTATTATTTGATCCACATTTCTTTTGTTGTCTGCAAATGTTTTTAGTTTGGACTACTCTAAAATTTTGTCATGTGGTAAAGGGTTAAAGGTGAAAGGAAATCATCAGGAACAGTAATGGGAATGAATCTACATGTATACAAAAAGACCAACCATTCTTAAAAACATTCCTAGTCTTATTCTCAAGAATTTTCTAAATTTAAAAGCAAAACATCTTCTGATTGGCTGAGCCATTGGTTTAGTCAGTCAGAAGGTGTGTTACTTTTAAAATCTATAATTAGGTCAAGAATGTTCTTACGAATGGTTGGTGAATACAGACCCAGGGACACCTTTCACTAAACTTCGTAGACTAAGGCAAATTTTGGGGGATTGAATAATCCCTGCTTTATACCCAAAGATATGAGCTGGCATAAAGTTATGCAAATGTTTTCTCAAATCGTAAAGTTACATAGTTCAGTGAAACATGTTTTCAGATTTCATTCTTGCTTTCTTAAACTGCCTACGCAAATTTCGTGGTATGCAGGCTTGAGAAAGGTACCCCAGAACTTTACATCATTCTTCAATATGTACTTCAGGCACTTCCCGAAGCAGAGTTCCATATAGTAGCAGATGCCGGACATAGTAATAAAGAGCCAGGGATAGAGTCCAGACTTTTAGATGCTTGTGATAAATATAAGACTCTGTGATTGGTTGGTTTTAACCATTGACCACAAAAGCTCGAGATTTAACAAGCATGAAAGAGAAGGCTTTTGAAAACACTAAGGGGAAAAGAGAAAATGCCGGTAACCAGCATTTTCTCCTTTTCCTGCAATGTTTTGTACCCTATCAGAAACGGAAATAATCATTTGAGCTACATTTGTCAACTGCACATTCTTTCAATTTGGTTGAGTCCAACAATTTGTCATTTGCTAAATAGTTAATTATTTGCCACACAACAGAAATATTGGAAGCATTTGCAGACGACACTATAAATGTAACTCAAATGATGAAATTTATCTTTGATTGGGTAGAAAACAGTGTGGTTACCAGCATATTCCTCTTATCCCATGATGTTTTTCAAAAGGCTTCTTTCTCAGGGGTGTTAAAAGTTGGGATTGTGTCATAAAAGGTAAATGGATACTTTAGCTCTTTTTCAGTCCCTTTAATTCTTTTCCTTTTGCAAAAACTTTCAATTTTGTCAAGCCAAAAGTTTTGTTGTTTGGTACATGATTAACGTTTTCCCAGATGAGAACATTTTTGACTTCTCCAATTTAAAAGCATTTGCAGATGTACAAATTACATGTGACTCAAATGTTGGTAGTTTTCTTTGGAAGGGTAGAAAACAATTCATAGCAGAGACAGAACAAAATGCTGGTAACCAGCTATTATCCTTTACCCACAATGTTTTCCAGAGTTTTGATCTTCAGGGTTTTCAATATACAAACACCATATAGTGTGATAAATTAACCCCTGTAGTGTTAAACATGAAGGAAATTGATCTCCTTGATCAATAAGTACTACAGATGCAGATATTGCAGATATAAAGTTGTTTTTGTTAGAATATCTGGCAGAGATGCAGAAAGTGTAAATCCAAGATCAGACTGGGCACCCTGATCTTGATCTTCACTGTCTGCATAAGCAATTGAATCTGGATTCAGCATTACAGGCATTAAGTTTTAACTGTTTACCAAATGACAAAATTTTAGACTTGTCCAAACTGAAAACAACTGCAGATGACAAATATGACCCGAAAATTAAAATTTGTTTAGGGAAGGGCAGAAAACTTTGTGGGCAAAGGAGAAAGTGCTGGTTACCAGCATTTTCTCCTTTTCCCACAATTGTTTCAAAACATTTCTTGTTCAGGGTCGTTAAAATGCGGGATTTTGTGGTAAAGAGTTAGGTAGATAACAGTTTTTAGCTCACCTGAGCACGAAGTGCTCATGGTGAGCTATTGTGATCGTGCTGTGTCTGTCGTCCGTCGTGCGGTGTGCGTCGTCCGTCGTCAACTTTTTACCTTGTGTACGCTCTAGAGGCCACATTTTCAGTCCAATCCTCATGAAACTTGGTCAGAATGTTTGTCTTGATAAAATCTCGGACGAGTTCGAAATTGGATCATGTGAGGTCAAAAACTAGGTCACTAGGTCAAATCTTAGAAAAACCTTGTGTACGCTCTAGAGGCCACATTTTCGGTCATATACTTGTGAAATTTGGTCAGAATGTTTGTCTTGATAAAATCTCGGATGAGTTCGAAATTGGGTCATGTGGGGTCAAAAACTAGGTCACTAGGTCAAATCTTAGAAAAACTTTGTGTACGTTCTAGAGGCCACATTTTCAGTCCGATCCGCATGAAATTTGGTCAGAATGTTTGTCTTGATAAAATCTCGGACGAGTTCGAAATTGGGTCGTGGGGTCAAAGACTAGGTCACTAGGTCAAATCTTAGAAAAACCTTGTGTACGCTTTAGAGGCTTCATTTTCAGTCTGATCCTCATGAAATTTGGTCAGAATGTTTGTCTTGATAAAATCTTGGACGAGTTCGAAATTGGGTCATGTGGGGTCAAAAACTAGGTCACTAGGTCAAATCTTAGAAAAACATTGTGTACGCTCTAGAGGCCACATTTTCAGTCAGATACTTGTGAAATCTGGTCAGAATGTTTGTCTTCATAAAATCTTGGACGAGTTCGAAATTGGGTCATGTGGGGTCAAAAACTAGGTCACTAGGTCAAATCTTAGAAAAACCTTGTGTACGCTCTAGAGGCCACATTTTCAGTCCGATCCTCATGAAACTTGGTCAGAATGTTTGTCTTGATAAAATCTTGGACAAGTTCGAAATTGGGTCATGTGGAGTCAAAAACTAGGTCACTAAGTCAAATCTTAGTAAAACCTTGTGTATGCTCTATAAGCCACATTTTCAGTCAGATACTTCTGAAACTTGTTCAGAATGTTTGTCTTATGAAATCTCAGACGAGTTTGAAATTGGGTCATGTGGGGTCAAAAACTAGGTCACTAGGTCAAATCTTAGAAAAACCTTGTGTACGCTCTAGAGGCCACAGTTTCAGTCAGATACTTGTGAAACTTGGTCAGAATGTTTGTCTTGATAAAATCTCAGACGAGTTCCAAATTGGGTCATGTGGGGTCAGAAACTAGGTCACTAGGTCAAATCTTAGAATAACCTTGTGTACACTCTAGAGGCCACATTTTCAGTCCAATCCTCATGAAACTTGGTCAGAATGTTTGTCTTGATAAAATCTCAGACAGGTTTGAAATCGGGTCGTGTGGGGTCAAAAACTAGGTCACTAGGTCAAATCTTAGAAAAACCTTTTGTACACTATAGAGGCCACATTTTCAGTCCAATACTCTTGAAAAATGACCAGAATGTTTGTCTTGATTATATCTTGAAATAGAACGAAAATGTGCCATGTTGGGTCAAAAACTAGGTTACCAGGTCAAATCTAAGAAAAACATTGTGTATGCTCTAGAGGCCATATTTTCTGTACAGTACTCTTGAAAGTTGGTCAAAATGTTTGCCTTGATAATATCTCTGACTAGTTTGAAAATAGGTCATGTCGGGTGAAAAACTAGGTCACTAGGTCAAATCTTAGAAAAACCTTGTGTAAGCTCCAGAAGCCACATTTTCTGTCTGATACTCTTGAAAGTTGGTCAGAATGTTTGTCTCGATGATATCTCAGTCGAATTTGAAAATGGGTCATGTTGGGTCAAAAACTAGGTCACCTGGTCAAATCTTAGAAAAACCATGTGTACACTGTTGTGGCCACATTTTTTGTTCAATACTCTTTTAAAGTTGCTCAGAATGTTTGCCTTGGTAATATCTTGGATGATTTTGAAAATGGGTCATGTTGGGTCAAAATCTAGGTCACTTGGTCAGATCTTAGAAAAACCTTGTGTATGCTGTAGAGGCCACATTTTCAGTCCAATACTCTTGAAATTTGGTTAGAATGTTTGTCCTGATGATATCTTGGACCAGTTTGAAAATGTGTCATGTTGGCTGAAAAACTAGGTCACTAGGTCAAATCTTAGAAAAACCTAGTGTATGAATGACTCTCAGAAAGAAGCCTTTTGAAAACACTGTTTGAAAATGAGAAAATGCTAGTATCCAGCATTTTTTCCCTTTTTCACAATGTTTTCTACCCCTTTGAGAGACCATTTCCACAGCTTGATCCACATATTATTTGTTTTATGCAGAAGGTTCAGACTGATGAATTTAAAATTTTATTGTTTGGTAATACATATATCTCACAAGACGTTGGAAATTGGTTGTGCTTGGTCAAAAGGCTCAGGTGAGTGACTCCAGGGCCATCATGGCCCTCTTGTTTTTTATCTTGTCTGTTTTGGACACAATGTGAACTATGCTGAAATCTGGCATAAAACAACCTTGAAATTGCAATTCTTCAGGTCATTTTAGCAGACTGTAAATGTCCAGGGTGTTTATTTTGCGCTCTACAGTTTCTGCTGTTTAAACTGGTCACAGTATTCTAATGTAGATACATGTTTTCAGCTGGGACGGACACATTTCTGTTGAAGTGTCAGTTACCTCAGTTTGTTCACTGCAATCATTGGTTGTTGGGACAATAATGTACTATCTGATCATGTTAGAATATTTTGGATCAGAGAGAGACAATTTTGACTTTTAAATGTAGTTATTTATAGAAATATAGAAAGGGTACTGCATTTATTGGGAATGTTAATAAAGAATTCTAGTCTATTGCTGTTTTTTTTTTTTTTTTTTTTAAACTATATCAACATTATTGTAATTGTAAACTCTGTTACCATCCTCGTTAACCCAGTTCCGATGTATTCCGTAAACTACATTCATTGCCCCTGGGTTATCTCGTGCATGTTTTCTCATTCTCATGAATTATTCATGCAGCATTTTGATTGGTAATCTCAGTTTTTCAGTGAGAAAATTTAATCTCTATTTATCAACAATACACCATCATTTCTATTTTTACATCGTCTACTACCAATCAAATTGATGAATGTAGTTTACGGAATACATCGGAACTGGGTCAACGAGGATGACTACACCCTTGCTACATACCCCTAAGGAATGCAACAGCACGCTGTATTTCTGAACATTTGCCTTTATATACAAGGACTTGTAATGTCTGCCCTGGATTGTCATAAAGCAAATGCCACAGAAGGAAGGCCCACTCGCGGCCACCATATTCGTTGTTAATGATGTGCATTTTACCCGGTTTATTCACAGTAATAGCAGAAATGTGATTATCCTTCACTACAAGACAGTATCGTTATGTTACCGACAATTTGATTGGCTATTGTGTGTAATTCGCAATCTTTTGAATGTTCATAAAAATGACTGTTTCGCAATTGAATGTCCCAGGGGTGATGAATGGTAATACTTCAACCCTGGGTTAACGAGGGTGCTCTTTTACCACATGACGAAAATGTAGACTAGGCCAAATCGAAAGGATTTTGGCATACAACAATTTAAATGTTACTCAGATGTTGGAGTTTGTCCCTTGATAGGATATAAAACATTGTGGGAAAAGGAGAAAATGCTGGTTACCAGCATTTTCTCCTTTTCCCTCAATTGTTTCAAAAGGCTTCTTGCTTAGGGTTGTTAAAAGGTAGCATTGTGTGGTAAATGGTTAAACAATGGCCCGTCTCATATTGATGTATCCTGAACATGTAGTCCTTTGCCAAATAATCCTGTGTTTTAGGGACCCTGTTGGGGAAAAGTTATAAGACCATTGTATGAAAAGATGAAGAAAATATATGTAACCAACCTTTTTCCTTTCCTCGCGATGCTTTCTTCCCTTTGAAAGGAAAGTCCAGTCAATTGTCACATTTCAAATGTGGTCTGTAGAAGCTTTCAATTTTGACTGGTCTGACATTTGGTTATCTTGTAAAGAGGTAAAAATTTTGTTGTTTGGTAAGAGTTATAACAAAAGTGCCAGTCACAACTTTGTTTGCTTGTGCAGACTATGAACATGTCCTAAATCGAATGAGGCAGCACAAAATGTACGGTCTGATCTATTACCTTCACTGCCAGCTGTGCCCATATATTCTTGCCAAAAACATGCTTTGAAATGACAATAAGTTGTTTTTCCAGACAACAAATTTAATGATATCTTTTTCGTTTGTTTTATATAGCCACCTGGAGATGATATTTGTTATTATGCACAAGACTGCCTTTGCAAACAAATTCGCAAAAATGCAAATTGGTCTTTTTCTTCTCTTGCCACAATGTTTTCACACATTTTCACGTATACGAACCTCAATCTATTATCCGTACTTCACAAAGATGTTTGCTTCAGATCTGTTTGGGGAAGTAATGAGAAGCCAGACCCTTTAGCTGTTTCCCTTTTCCACCGCCAACCTCTCTGATTTTTATGACCCTGACCACACAGTCCCCAGTTTTAACAACCCTGAGGAAAAAGTGTTTAAAAATATTGTCACAATAGGAGAAAATGCTGGTCATAATCATTTTCTCCTTTCTAAAAATGTTTTCTACCCTATCAAAGGCTAATTTCATCAATTTAACTGCATTTAACCCATTACCACACAATCCCGACTTAACGAACCTGAAACATTGTGGGAAAAGGAGAAAATGTTGGTAACCAGCATTTCCTCCTTTTCCCACAGTGTTTTCTACCCGATCCAATAAATAAATCCCCATTCAAGCTACACTTAATTTGTCGTCTGCAAATGCTTTCAATTTGGCCCAGTCTAAAATTTTGTCATTTGGTAAAGGGTTAAATTGTCGTCTGCAAAGGCTGTCAATTGAGAACATGTCATGTGGCAAAGAGTAAGCCCCTTTACCATACAATCCCAAGGCCCTGAAGTAAAAGGCATTTGAAAAAAATTGTGGGAACATGAGAAAATACAGGTAACCAGCATTTTCTCCTTTTCCCACAATGTTTTCTACCCTTTCTGATAAAAATCCCATCACTTTTGTTGTCTGCTAATGCTTTGAATTTGGACCTGTCAAAAATTTTGTCATTTGGTAATGAGTTATGAAACACTGTGGGAGTTGAAGCTACTGATGATGTAAAGACACTGCTAGTTTCACCAAAATCTGACCACAAATGCGGACTCTATTGTGTACTTGAGAAATGTAAATTTTTAACTTTAAATAGCTATTTTCCCTTACTAATTGTTAGGCTGTTTTCAAAATCGATAGAGTTCAAGCTATTGACAATAAAAAGAAACTGTGCAAGTTTCAACAATATCTGACCACAAATTCAGATTTCATCTTGTAAACAAGTGTGTGTATGTATGTGTGTGTGTATGGTAGTCCAGACTGGAATCTAGGCAGATCTGCAATCTGCTTAGACCAGATTGGAATTCTATTTTGGTCTAGACCAAATTAGAATTCTACTTTGGTCTAGAAAGATTCCAGATCTGACTAGACCAAATTAGGATTCCAGTTTGGCTAGGCAGATCCAGAAACTGCCTGGACCAAATTGGAGTATTTTCTAGTTAAGTACAGTGTGACTACATATAAACAGGGATCGTATATTACGATCCCTGATATAAACCATCTGATTTAATTTAAACCCCAAAATAAAAGAGGTTTCAATCAGAAATTCAGAGTAAGAATAAATTTTGAATATTTTGCACTTTAGCGGAAAAAAAAGTGTGGGAATTGTTGGGCGGGGGGGGGGGGGCCAAATTGCTTTAATTGAAAAAAAAAAACTCAATTTTAAACGATGTGGATTAAAATGATAAATAAATCTGGAAAATACATGTAATCCAATAATTAGGTAGTAAGCATTGTAGGAAAAGGAGAAAATGTTTAAATTTCCTTAGAATTCCTACCTCAGAGTTGTAAACCTTTTTTTTTTTAGGATTGATATGGTTATAACAATTGAGAGAAACTATTGGTAAATCAAGTAGAAAGTATTGTGTGGGAAAAGGAGAACTGTTAATTGACTTCACTTGTAAATACTATATATTCTTTGTTTTCCATTAAATAATGATTGATACTATGTGAAAAGGTCAAACTGCCCACCTGGCACAAATGATTTGTGAAGAGACAATGAAAGTTGTTAGTTGCCAAAATATTGTTAAATGCCAAATTTGGTAGCCATAAAGGTATGAAGTTGCTTTCAATTTGAAATTTTCCCACAATGTTTTCTAAAGGTTTCCACCGATCTTTGTTTACGCTTCCTGCAAAATATGATTTAAGTTGGGAATATAAAAATGCCAGAAAAAAAACGTTATAGAGACAATAAAAACTTACAATCTGACCGTCACTTAAGTGTTTACTTAAAAGATGGAGATAATCTTGAGTGCTTGGTAGGTATTTCACACACACACACACACACACACACACACACACACGTGTGTGTCATGCTCTGTGAAAAGGGGGTTTAATGCATCCGCGAAAAGGTCAGCCTGCGCAGACTAACCTGAGTCGAAACTTTTCCCTATGGGTCAATTTTCTGTCGTTATCAAAGGACCTTATGATAGTCTACCTTATGACCTGTCAGTTATTATACAAAATGGATTTTATGGATCCCGAGGCTATTTGGGCTAATTTACGAGGAGTGTTCAAATATGAATGCATCTAAGATGGCCTACCTTAAATTTTATTCTTCATAGGTTTCACTGAAATTTTTATTTTGTTCCCTCAAAGTATTCACCTCCAGCAGATATACAAAGTTTCAGTCTCCGGATCCAATCCGCTTTGAAGGCATTTTAATAGTCTTTCTATGTATACTATGAAGACACTGGAATACTGCAGAACCGAGGTGTTTGCGCTAAGCAAATTTTCGACCTGAAACATATTTTTTTAGCTTTGGAAACAAAGAGAAGTCAGAAGGGGCAAGGTCACGTGAATACGGAGGGTAAGGGAGCACAACGCCTTTTTTTTTTTATTTGTTTCAGAAAGTCATAAGGCTTGCACCTAGTACAAAAACAATGAAACTGATGGTTTACGACGTTGATATAGAGTTGACAGAAATTTTGTCGTTATTAAAGTGTGGTGTCCGTGGTCGTGCAGTGCGGTAGAGCGTCGGCCTCATACCCAAAAGGTTGCGAGTTTGATACCCGGGAACAACTTTGGGACTATTCACTGGCCCACGCATTCAGTTCAGTTTCCAGGAAGAAGAATCGAGAGATATTAGTATAAGTTGCAAGAACTTGTTTCACAATCGGTGTAAAATATATATGTTTAAAACTGGACTAAAAGTAAAGCGATACAGAGAAATTTTTGGCTCTTAATGAGATGTGATCGAGAACTGGACTAACCGTAAAAAATTGGTCTGAAAATTATTGGCCTGGGCTTGGCTTGCCAAGCCCAAGGCCATATGAATCATATACCAAAATTTCAACCCCATCCAAGCATTTACGAAAAAAAACTCGGGTCAAGCATTTACGGAAAAACTCGAGTAAAAGTGAAAAGTACCGCCTGCAATTCATCTCACTACGCTGAAGGAAACGATCCCTTTAAATGATAAAATATTTCGATTTAAACATCACAGTAAGGTTTAATTTCACAACAAACTTTGATAGATGTGCGACTTTAATCGTACGAAAGTGTTGACTGAGAACTTGGGGCCCTCTTGAGGTTATTCATAACTGCAAATTTGTGCGCTTAACAGTGAAAGAAACAATTGGCAAACCTCGGGTGATCGTTGATCAAATGTTTTGATGTCGGTACGCAATCGACCGAGTTGTGACGAGTGCTGTTGCCGAGCACTAATCGGGATCGTTCGTTTATCCTTTTTCAACACACCATGTGAATGACAAATAATGATAACGTATTAACGCATACGATGTGCTATTTCTCTGAAAACGGTGCCTTAAAACCTCGGCAAGATTTTAATTTTCACAAAATTACTGTGCACCTCGTGTCTGAAGTTATAAAATAAGAATGTATTTGATACTGGTATGTATGCCTTATTTCTTCCTGTCGGAATTGTCCAGATATGAAATCTCGGCCCATAACCATTTCAACCCAAGGCAAACTAGGAACAATACCAAATATGTAGTAAAGTTTGTAACATGAGCCATGGAAAACTAGTTAATCTTTAAAAAACGATGAAATTTTACACTTGTCTAAACTGAAAACATTTGCGAACGGCATGTTAGATTTAGCTGAAATGTTGGTTATTGTCTGTGAAAGTGCAGAAAACCTCGTAGGAAAAAAGAAAGCATTTTCTTTTTTTTCCAAAAGGTTTTCATGAGGCTCCTTGGAGTCCTTAAAAGTCGAGAATGTGTGTTCAAGAGTTAAGTAAATGGTGGGCGTTTTATATCGAAGATCAGACTTGTCATTCAGTGCAATCTGATCTTGATCTCCATAGGTATCTAGGCTGACCTGGGTCGAAACTTTTTGCGTTTGGCAAATTCTCTGCATGTCAAAGGACCAGTGTACCTCATGATTCAGTCGGTTGCTCCACAAAATGGATTTTATGGATCCATTCATATGATGGCTCGTTTGGATTGATGGATCACGGAGATGCATTAAACCCCCTTTTGCCAGAGCATGGCTCATTTGTGTTTTCCATATTTACAACCAGGAGCTCTTCAAATTTATCAATCCTAGATGACTTTACTCAGTTGAGGGCTTTAGGTCCAACGGCCCTCTTGTTCATGAAAATCGGCTTTCCAACTTGGTTGATCATGGCAACTTAGAGATTTCATAGACTTTCAATGCGAAAGTTGAAAAGTGGCATTTACAGCAGATATTTTGACAAAACTTTTATAAAAATGTACCTTGAGCAGTCTTGTATCATCTACATGTATATGATTTCATTCGAATGGTAGTCTTTAGCTAATCTGTTTACGAAGAAAGTGTCATGCTATTGTCAAAGCCTATGCGACAACAATTCGTCGTGCAAGAACTTCGACATTTTTTAATATCTCTGTTATCCCTGAAGATATTTACTTCAGACTTGTACAAGTTATTTACTGTCAAAAGGGGTACCCATATAACAGGACAGGTAACCATCCAAAATATTTTTGACACAGTTACGCCCTTTTTCTATTGCTATCACATGAAGATTTCTTCATTTTTGGCCAAAATTTGTATTTTTTTTTTTTCTTTAAGCCTCTTTACTTTCCTGTCAGGTATTCAAACTTTGTACAGTTCCAAGCCAACACTATGAATGCCTTGCAACTCTATTTATATTACATCAGGATTTTTGTCTTTTCATGCTTTGTTATGTCAAAATGAATGAAATAACAAATACATGTACCTGTAAATCCTGGCATATGTTTTCAAAATTCAAAATTGTTTTTATTTGTACATTTTTTTCATACTTATATCATACTTTTGCAGAGGTTTTGTGTGCAGTGCTATCACCACATTGATAACCTAGGTACCGGTCTGTAAAAATGTACCTGATATGGCCAATGTACAGAAAGGATATCCTTAAACCTTTTCTGTTGCAAAATATTTTGTTCCACAACAGTGTGAGAAATAGATTTGTTACACTTTGTTACATTTAAGGCTTTATTCCTTTATCGTAAAAGGATTTACTACAGATTCACTATGTCGGATACACAGGAGAGCTAGATAGGAATGGCTGCAGGTGGATTCTCGAACAGTGATAAAAAATTAATTGATTTTACCAACTGCATATTATGCCACATGTTGAGACATCTGCAGACTTGCTTCAATTTTTGTCATAGTTTGGAAAACTTGTATCGGATCATGACCCATGTGCATCTCACCATTTTCCTTAACTTTCAACGTTTTATGACGACGAAAGCAAAAGTGACACATCATTGGAGACTTAACTATGAGATTAAGTCATAACTGACTGAAAAAGTTTTTACTAAGGAACAGATTCTTCTTGGAACTAGAAGAGCAGTCAAAGGCAATGCTGCTGATATTCTGCTTAGACTTGGTCCCGGAATATCACTTGAAGCTGTTGAAGTTCAGCAGTACTTTTGGAAGTGTTGAGACCAAGTAGAGCATTCTAAATAAACTTTACTCTTGTAAGCAACAGCCAAAGGAGAAAGTTACCTCCTTTGCTACTCGCCTTAAGAGATATACTCTCTAGCAGTAGCTTTGGATGCATTACGCAAGATGACACTGTGTTACAGAGAGTGTTATACCAAGATCTACTCTTTGATGTTAAACACATGGCTGCTTATAGGCACGATGTCATACGTGACTATGGTAAGTTGAAGATAGAACTTAGAAAAACAGAAGCTGAATAGGATCTTTCAAGTACCAAACAGTGTCATGTATCTGTCCCTATGGAACAAAAGTCATCAGAATTGGGAGAAGTGAAAGATTTACTTACAAAGCTGCATGAAAGAATTGACAGATTAGAAAAGCAGCAAGAAGAGATAAAATAGGACAGTACTCTAATCCTTGGCCTAAGAAAGGACAAACAAATCATTTAGAGGTAGAGGAAACACTAGTTAACAGAGACAGAGGTCAAGGCAACAGAAGTGAATTTGCGCCAACTTGCTTTGGTTGCAATGAAAAAGGACACAAAGCCAAAGATTGTCCAACCAATAGACAGAGGCAGTGCTAGAAAGAAAGACCCTGAATTAGTTGGAAACACCAATGAGGTCTCTGTTCAGATTGGGAACACCAGTACTAAGGCTTTAGCAGATACAGGTAGCACTGTATAAGAGCCTTTCTATAAAAATATTTTAGGCATTGACATTCAGCCTTTGGATAATATTATTTAAGTTGAATGTGCTGATGGACAGCCATTACTTTACTGTGGATACATCGAAGCTGATCTTACCGTCTTAGATGGCGTTCCAAAATCGTCATCTACTTCTTTATTTCTAGTGACACTTGACTTCAACTACTCTTCCTCAACTCCAGTAATATTGGAAACTAATATTCTGGATGTTTTACTACAAGAGTGTTAATACATTTTTTGAAACCAATTTTTTACAAATAGCTTCTCTCCACACACCATGGTATTTTGTCTTTAGATGTTTGGTTCTGAGAGATAGAGAACTTAGAAAAAAAAAGGAAATACCATTGTAAAGTCAGCAGAACCAACCAAGATTATCTTAGGTCCCAATGGGGAAAAAAATTCAAGGATATACGGACAATGAGTTGAGCTATAGAGATACAAATGCTCATATCCATGAAACAAAGGACTCGTCTTTGCCTCATTACATCGACATTACACCGGCAATTATCAATTATGAGCATGGCAAAACAAAAGAAGTCAAAGTGACTTTCTCCAATGTGACATTGAACTGCGTTGTCATCTCACCGAAAGCTGTTCTTTGTGAGTTACCAGTTTTAATTGAGGAAATGAGTATCAAGGACGAACAGAACATTGAACAAGAGATCCTCAAACAAATACATGTAGATACAAACCAGAAATTGGATCCGGATAAGTTATTCTGTTGCAAAAACACATCGATATTTTTTTCTACTAGAGAATCTGACAATAAATAGCATCGCGTTGATCTCACAGATGAAACACCCTTTAAGCAATAGACCAGAAGAATCCCCCCAGCTATGGTGTATGAAGTAAGACGACACATAGACGACTGTTGTCAACAGGGATTATAATAAAGTCGAAATCACTCTGGTCGTGGTTTTGGTCGGGAAGAGAAACGGGAAGCTGCGGATATGCGTGGACTATCGCATGTTGAACAAAATAAGCGTAAAGGACGCATACACTCTACCAAAGGTTGAGGAGATCATTGATATTTTACAAGGGAGCAAATACTTCTCTACCATAGATATGAAATTCGGGTACGATCAGGTAGAGGCTGTTCAAAGAGATACACAAGGAAAGAACAGTCTTATATCTAATCTTGGCTTTTTTTTTTTCAGTAATTTCAATGCCCTTTGGGCTGACTAATTTCCCAGCTACATATCACCTCCTTGTGGAGGAGTGCCTATGCGATTACAATATGACTGTATATATCATATGTCTAGACGATCTGATCACTTCCTAAGATACATTTGAAGAGCATTTACAATGTCTGGACCTTGTGTTAACAAGATTGAAAGAGTGTGATCTAAAACTCTCTCCAGGAAAATGTTTATTCATTCAAGACAAGGTTCCATTTTTAGGCCACATTGTAAGTGAGAACGGTATTTAAACAAACCCAGCAAAATAGACAAAGTCAGATTAACTTAGATAATTTTTTTGGTATTCTGTGGCTACTACAGACGATTTATTAAGGATTTCTCCAAAATCACAAGACCCTTAGCCGATCCGTTGCCATCAAGAACAAAGTTGTAAACCACGATATATTATGTAGGTTTTTCTCTAGATCTTTCAAGCTAAATAGATGGGTTAATTTGATGCACAGATGTCCAGATGCTTTACAATAAATGCCACCCTCGTGCTTCCTCCCCCATCGGCACTTCGTGCCTGACTGTATGTATTTAAATATTTTAATCCTGGCTACGCCTATGAATAGATACCCAATCTTTCTTTTTTACCTGTAGATCCACTGGAACTTAACAAATTTAAGAAATTGACGTTTGATTGATGAGGATCAACATCGTGCAAAGGAGGAGAAAAAGGCTTAATAGTTTGTAGTATCAGTATTTTTTGCGAAAGGGATAGACCTAATCAAATGATATTTTCTGTGAACATTCTGTCAAATTGACAACAGATAATGGAAACACAGAACTTTAAATGTAATTTGCACTTTTAAGAATCTTGCTTCAAATGGTCTTTTTCCGACTAACTTCCGAGGTAACTTTTGCCGAAGTGTTACATGGTTTCCACCATAATCATTGTTGATTTCCTTAACACCCCCCTTCCTCCCCACACACGCTATGTACAAGAAGTTGTCAAGTGATGTTTCTGCAGAGTCTGTCTGGGGCTTATCGGGCCCTTTTGGACGTGACAGGTACGGCCCATAGCCGAACTTGCCCTAGCCTGGGTTCCAGTCCGATCATTTTTTCGTTCTCTAATTGAACTTTACTGTCAAAAATGACGCCTCAGTTTTTGACAAAGTAAAGTCCGAAAATAAAAAGGGGAAAAAATTATCGGGCTGGAACCCAGGCTAAACTTACCCCGCACTTAAACCAAATGTTCGTCATTGTATTTTTCATTTCAACGTGTTTTTAGATTTAGTCTATTAGATCAAATTTATTTCTCATCGTGATTGAATTAAACATGCATGCTTGTGTTCAAATGTAAATGTAGATCTAGGCTACATAAATGTCTAGCTTGGATTGTCCCGACAAGTAAAATATTTAATACAGATCTAGATCTAGTCTGTAGATGGAGACTATGATGTAAAACTGTTTGCCTAATTAGATGTATGTCATTGATCCGCTATATCCGATCATCCTTGATCTTCTATGAATTTCAGAAACATCGTGGTGAAAAAAGTCTTAGTCAACGCCACTCCAACAGATATTCTGCAATTTAAAGCAGTAGAACACTGCGATAGTATACCTATTTCGGATGAAAACAAAAAGAATCGTTAAAAGGACAAATGCTTGTCATCGGCAATTTGTCAATTTCCCACAATGTGTCCTATCCGTTTCAAAGACACAAATATCATCTTAAGCCACATCACTTTTGATTTGTTGTATGCAAATGATTTCAGTATAAAGAAAAAAAGTCTGGGGAAAAAAGTCTAGATTTTATCGTCTGGTAAAGAGTTAAATCTAGATTGGTTTAGGCCTATTTAACCTGAATTTCAAAATTCTATTTATGTATACGTGTGTTTAGGGAGTACCGTTCTTTTGGAGATCGAGCACGTTTCAAAATCTGGGCCTCATTAAGCCTATGAACAAGGGTTTTTTTTTTTTTTTTTTTCAGAATTTGGCTTTTAAAATTAGTTTTGGTTTAACGATATTGAATTCCGAGTTCAAATTTGATGAACATGTATACGATACACCACTTGTCATGAATTGATTGCTTTGCACGAGGCTTTATAAGATGAAAGATACTGTAGGTGTGTTTTCATAGTGTTTCATTATAACCTGAACGCGTCTCGTAACAGGAGAGTTACAGAGGTCTGAATTTTGGAGACGTACAATTATTCTCTCTTGCAGCTGTTGGATGGAAAGTTTCATCGGGTGAATACAATTCTCGTTCTTGATTGGCCATTGAGAAAATGAATACCATTTAGAATACATAAAATACGGTAACTCATTTAGTTTAATTTTCTAACTACATGTATTTAAACTTCATCTAAAGTAAAATAATTACAGGTTTCGTTTGTACTTTAGTTTTGTTCATTTAATTTTCGATAACTCTTGCAGTACAGGCTTATTTTCCGAACAAAAAAAAAATGCACCAGTTTTTGAGCTATACATAGAACTGAAAACACAACATCTGTTTCTCCCACGGGCGTTCGTCTTGTGACGAACTTCGCCATTCATTTAATATAAATCTGATGGTGAAGCTCTGGATGTCTTATATAAATTAACTTTCTCAAGCACTTACCCAACTAGGAACCCCGTTGTTTCTTTGTAAAACTGCGGGATACGGGCAATTGCCCACCCGGACATTTGACCACTAGGACAATTGTCACCTGGACAAATGCCACCTGGACAAAAGCCCGCCCGCAATAGTAGCAACCCGGACATTTGCTTACCCGCCCTTTCCCCCTTGTTTTCACCTATTTTCATCCATTTTACGTGGTTTTAAGTTAAATAATTTTTCACAATTTTTCCTACACGTATGAATTAAATTCCCAAACAATGTAATTGTTTAAGGTGGTTTAATTATGAATTAAATTCTTTTAATATTAACAATAGGAGAAACTTGAGCAAACAATATAATTGTTAAAACTCTGTTGAGAATGGAGAAATGTTCGTAGTGAGCAATTTCTTTCTCACACAATGTTTTCAACAGCAGACACGTAAAAACACAGGTCCGGCTTCTTCTCCACGTTGTAAAACAAGGCTTCATCAGTAAAGGATTGAGATAGTCAATAAAAAAAATGCATGGGCCCATATAACAAAGTAATTTGCAGACAACAGTTTTAAATGCAGCGAAAATGGGGGAAAACTGAATGATGGGATAGAAAACGTTGTGGTTGATGGAGAAATTTGTTCTTTTCCCGTAATGTGTTCATTAGTCTTCAGCTGCATCCACATAAAAACGGGTCTTTTTCCGCTCGTCGTAACAGCAAGGCTTCATCCGGTAGAGGGTTGAGACAGTCAATCAACGAGTTAACTATCAACATAGTGTGGGAGTGCTTTTGTCCTAGGTGGAAAATGTCCGGGTGGGCAAATGTCCGGGTGGCAAATATCCGGGTGGGCAAATGTCCTACGCCCTTATTCCGCTGGTATTTTTGTGGTTGTTTTTGTTACTCCATGGAGAAACAATCACAAAAATAGCATCGGAACAAACCTTCAGACTGAAGGCAAGGTCCAGACAGCACCAATTTCTTAGGGTCCTGTGTGGCTAAATGGATATGTAATGTAAGAGTTCAATCATTAACTGTGGCACTGGTCACATGAGATTTCTTAGGGCTAGTCGCTGCAGAGCCCTGGTTTGTTGTTAGTGACACCCAGGAAATACATGAAAAAGTTAGCTGTCACTGTGATATGACTACCATATTGTTGAAAGCAAGTTAAAATGCCATTCAATCAAAGAAACTGTGTCCGGGTTCCCGGTTTTTAACCCTCTACTAAACAATTCCGGGTTTTAACGACCCTGATGACGAAGCCTTTTGAAAACCATTGTGAAAGGGAGAAGATACTGGATTTTCTCCTTTTTTTCCACAATATTTTCCAACCTGTCAGAGACAAATTTTGCCATATGAGCCACATTTAGTTTGTCGTCTGTGAATGCTTTCAATTTGGACAAAATTTTACAAATTTTGTGGTAACGAATTAAATAACTGAAGTTTAACCAGATCCCCATTTTATTGAAATCCTTTTGCCAGAGCGAGTACCTGGACATAGAAACATGAAACCTGGGGGTTCCTGGTCTGACTCCACAGCTCAGCAAAACTATTTTCTGAGGATTGACCGCTGAACATTGTTTTAATGATGTTTAAGCAGAAAAAAAGCAATTGCTTTGGAAAAAATGTGAAAAATACTGGAAAATTAAGCTATAGGTAAGCATCATAGATGTGCTGGTTTATAACTGCAATATAACTGAATTAATGTTGAATATATCACAAAATAGCAGACTGTATAGATCCATGATAGACTGCACATTTCATGCATTCTGATCTTGATTTAATCCAAAATAAGGCAATATAATCTTGATCTTAATTGCATTGCCATAGAAAAGAACTTTGACTGTACCAGAGCTGTTTATGGTTTAAAATATAAGGAAAATCTATTCATCTAGTACAGAATATAAATGAGCAATGTTCTAGGAAAAGGGGTCTGCAAAAAATTATTGACCCAGGTCAGCCTGCACAGTCTATGGTCAAGTATCTGCATGTTAAGGGACCAGTCTACCTCATCGGCTCATGATTGATTTGGTTTTTCTAGACCACAATGGGTGTTATGAATCATTGAAAGAAAAAAGCATTTTGGAAACATTGTGGGAAAAGGAGAAAATGCTGGTTACCAACATCTTCTCCTTTTCCACAATTTTTTTTTTTTTTACCCTTTCCAAAACAAGTTCCAATTTTTGAATCACATTTGTTTTTGTTGTCTGCAAATTCTTTCAATTTGGACAAATCTAAAATTTTGTCATTTGGTTATGAGTTCAACCCCTTTTTCCACGGCTCAAATGCAATAATTAACACTTTGCCAGACAACAAAATTTTGGACTAGTTCATATTGAAAGCAGGGCAGAAATGATGAGATTTATCTCTTACTCTTTAACAAACAACAAAATTCAAGCCTGGTCCAAATTGAAAGCATTTGCAGATGACAAATTCACGATGGCCCATATGGTGAAATTTATCCATGATAGAGCAGAAAACAGAAAACATGCTGGTTACCAGTATTTTCTCCTTTTCCCATAATGTTTTCCAAAGGCTTCTTTCCCTGGGTCATTAAAACCTGGGATTGTTTGGTAAAGGCTTAAGAGTAGAAAAAATTCTGGTCACCAGTATTTTCTGCCTTCCCCGCAATGTTTTCAAAGGTTATTTTCCCCTCAGGGTCCTTAAAGTATATAGACTTGTTGGTAACCAACATTTTCTCCTTTTCTTACTTTGTTTTGTGCCCTGTCAAAGACATATTCTATCAATTTCAAGCCACATTTTATTAGGCCTCAGCCAGTGCTTCAAAATCAAAGAAGTTAAAAATTTTGCTGTTTAGTAATGAATGAATGAATGAATGAATGACAACAGCTTTGGTCATTTAGCACCCATGGACGTGTGGTGAAAAGTTAGCTCTTGACGTATTGACAAAGATCTATAACCATCCCTGTTAAAGTTTCAAGATTAAATATCCAATGTGACTCAAAATGGTTGAACTCTTTACCAAACAACAATAATTTAGACTGGTCCAAATTGAAAGCAGATGTAGACGACAAATTAAAGGTTGCTCAAATGACAAAATTTGTACTTGATAGAGTAGAAAACATTGTGGGAAAAGGAGAAAATGCTGGTTACCAGCATTTTCTCCTTTTCCCACAATGTTTTCAAAAGGCAACAAATCAGATGTAGCTAAAAAGATGACTTCTGTCTTCGATAGAGTAGAAAACATCGTGAAAATGGAGAAAATGCTGGTTACTGGTATTTTCTCCGAATCTCAGAGTTTTCTAAAAGCTTCAGGGTCATAAAAACTCTGCATTGTGTGGTAAAGGGTAGAAATCATCGTGGGAAAAGGAGAAATATTTAGTACCAGCATTTTCTCCATTTTTATACGCCCAAAGGGTCGTATTATGTTATACCCCCGGTCGTCCGTCCGTCCGTGCGTCCGTCCGTCCGTTAGCAATTTCTTGTGTGGACAACTCCTCCTACAGTTTCCATCGGAATTATTTGAAACTTGCCACAGTGAATCTCCATAATGTCTAGTTGTGCACCTGACTCTTAGAATTTGGATCGCTGTTTGCGTTCTAAAATTATCTGCCCTTGATTTCTGAAATAACCAACTTTTCACTTTGAATTTTTGTTCAGGCCATAACTTCCATACCATAAAAGGTATCAACTTGAAACTACATACACTTATAGAACACATTATGGAGAAGTACAGTGCACAAGAACGATAACTCTGCTGCTCTTGTTTTTTGAGTTATTGCCCTTTGTTGATTTTCAGTTTGAATTTTTGTCCAGGCCATAACTTCCAAACTATAAAAGCTGTTAACTTGGAACTTCATACACTGATAGAACACATTATAGAAAAGTGCAGTGCACATGAACCATAACTCTGCCACCTTTATTTTTTGAGTTATTGCCCTTTGTTAATTTTCAGTTTGAATTTTTGTCCAGGCCATAACTTCCAAACTTTAAAATCCATCATCTTGAAACTTCAAAGACTAATAGAACACATTATAAAGAAGTGCATTGCACAAGAACCACAACTCTGCCATCCTTCTTTTTGAGTTATTGCCCTTTGTTAGTTTTCACTTTGAATTTTCGTCTGGGCTATAATTTCTAAATTATAAAAGCTATGATCTTGAACCTTCAAAGACTGATAGAACACCTTGTGGAGAAGAGCAATTCACAAAAATTGTAACTGTGCCACCCTTATTTTTTTAGTTATTGCCCTTTAATATTTTTCACATTAGATTTTTGTTTGGGCCAGATCTTCCAAACTATAAAAGCTATCAACTTGAAACAATATACACTGATAGAACAGATTGTGGAGAAGTGCAGTAAACAAGAACCATAACTCTGTCACCCTAAGTTTTTGAGTAATTGCCCTTTAGTAACTTCATTTTGAATTTTTGTCCTGGCTATATCTTCCAAACTAGAAAAGCTATCAACTTGAAACTTCATATACTGACAGAACACATTATGGAGAAGTGTCATGCACAAGAACCATAACTCTGATACCCTTTTTATTTTGGTTATTGCCCTTTATTTATTTTTAAATTTTTACTTTGAATTTTTGTCTGGGCCATAACTTCCTAACTACCAAACTATGAAAGCTCTCAACTTGAAACTTCAAACACTGATAGCACACCTCGTGGAGAAGTGCAGTGCACAAGAACCATAACTCTGCCACTCTTCTTTCCTGATTTATTGCCATTATTTTCTGAGTAATTTCCCTTCGATATTATTTACAGTTAGGGCCTTTCTTTCATATGTGGAGCATTTCCCTTTTTATACGCTCGAAGGGTCGTATTATGTTATACCCCCGGTTGTCCATCCGTTAGCAATTTCATCTGTGTGCAACTCCTCCTACAGTTTACATCGGAATTATTTGAAACTTGCCAGAATGAATCTGTATGATGTCTAGTTGTGCATGCGACTGTTAAAATTTGGATAGGTGTTTGCATTCTAAAATTATCTGCCCTTGATTTCTGAAATAGTCAACTTTTCACTTTGAAATTTTGTTCAGGCCATTACTTCCATACTATAGAAGCTATCAAATCGAACCTTCATACACTGATAGAACTCATTATGAAGAAGTGCAGTTTACAAGAACCATAACTGTGCCATTCTTATTTTTTGAGTTATTGCCTTTTGTTAATTTTAAGTTTGGTCCAGGCCATAAACTATTACAGACAATCAAGACTTACTTTCTTTATCATGGAGAATAACTACTCTTCATTCACGGCCCATCCTTCATTTCAACTCGTTTCACTGACAAGCCCCTTCGGGCGTATATGCACCGCTCTGCGAAGCTCTTGTTCATATTGGTTTCAATAGTGGTCTTCCTCTGGTGGATGAAAATGTGAAAATTGCAATAAATGATGACTGTGTTCGGTATGGAATAGAGTTGGGCACCTAGTCCTATAAGTTACTTTATACATATGGTGAACTTTGTCACAAAATGAGTGCCTCTGCATCCAAACTGGTAATGTTTTGGGCTTGATTGAATCCCAGCTGAGCTAAACTCTTTTTCGTGGATAGACAGTAGTCATTCTTCCCACTCTCACTGCTTTGTTTCAACACAATTTATGCTACACAGCCGATAGTATGAAAAGAATGTGTGTTATACCAAGTAGTAACTGTTGTAATGGGAACACTTGGATAGGTGGACTGACCATCATAATATGACTGAAATAATGTTGAAAGCACTACTAAACACCAAGCAAACCTTTCATTTAAGACAAGTTCCATTTTAAAGGAAAAATATCATCCATGCAATGGATCTGCTTCACTAAATTTATTCTTTTAAGATTTAACTCTGTACCACTCAATCGCAACTTTTAACGACCCAAAGAAAGCTTATTAAAACATTGTGGGAAAAGGAGACAAGAGGGCCATGATGGCCCTGGACCGCTCACCTGAGTCAATAGGCCAAACATTCTGACCAAATTTCACAAGTATCTGTATGAAAATGTGGCCTCTATAGCGTGCACAAGATTTTTCGATGATTTGACCTAGTGACCTAGTTTTTGACCCCACATGACCCAATTTTGAACTCGTTTGAGATTTTATCAAGCCAAACATTCTGACCAAGTATCATAAGTATTTGACTGAAAATGTGGCCTCTAGAGCATACACAAGGTTTTTTGAAGATCTAACCTAGTGACCTAGTTTTTGACCCCACATGACCCAGTTTCGAACTCGTCCGAGATTTTATCATGACAATTATTCTGACCAAATTCGACAAGTATCTGACTGAAAATGTGGCCTCTAGAGCACACAAAAGGTTTTTCAAAGATTTGACCTAGTGACCTAGTTTTTGACTCCACAAGACCCAATTTCGAACTGAACTCATGTCAGATTTTATCAAGACAAACATTCTGACCAAGTTTCATGAGGATCCAACTGAAAATGTGGCCTCTAGAGCGTACACAAGGTTTTTCTAAGATTTGACCTAGTGACCTTGTTTTTGACCCCACATGACCCAATTTCAAACTAGTCTCAGATTTTATCAAGACAAACATTCTGACCAAGTTTCATGAGGATCGGACTGAAAATGTGGCCTCTAGAGCATACACAAGGTTTTTCTAAGGTTTGACCTAGTGACCTAGTTTTTGACCCCACATGACCCAATTTCAATCTCGTCCGAGATTTTATCAAGACAAACATTCTGACCAAGTTTCACGAGTATCTGACTCAAAATGTGGCCTCTAGAAAGTACACAAGGTTTTTCTAAGATTTGACCTAGTGACCTAGTTTTTGACCCCACATGACCCAATTTCAAACTCGTCCGAGATTTTATCAAGACAAACATTCTGACCAAATTTCACAAGTATCTGACTAAAAATGCGGCCTCTAGAACGTACACAAGGTTTTTCGAAGATTTGACTTAGTGACCTAGTTTTTGACCCCACATGACTCAATTTCAAACTTGTCCGAGATTTTATCAAGACAAACATTCTGACCAAGTTTCATGAGGATCGGACTGAAAATGTGGCCTCTAGAGCGTACACAAGGTTTTTCTAAGATTTGACCTGGTGACCTAGTTTTTGACCCCACATGACCCAATTTCGAACTCGTCCGAGATTTTATCAAGACAAACATTCTGACCAAGTTTCATGAGGATCGGACTGAAAATGTGGCCTCTAGAGCGTACACAAGGTAAAAAGTTGACGACGGACGACAGACACAGCACGATCACAATAGCTCACCATGAGCACTTCGTGCTCAGGTGAGCTAAAAAAGCTGGTAACCAGCATTTTCTCCTTTTCCCACAATGTTTTCTACCCTTTAAAAATCGAATTTTAATTTTTGAGTCAACCTTTGTTTTGTCGTCTGCAAATGCTTTCAATTTGGACCAGTCTAAAACATCATCGTTTGGTAACGGGAGAAGACAAAAGAGATTTGAACAATAATTTAAAGTATCTCTGTGAAAGAAAATATTTGAACCCTTAACCAAATGATCATTTTAACCCTTTACCACACAGTGCTGACATTTAACGAACCTAAAAGAGAAGGCTTTTGAAAACATTGTAGGAGAAGGGGAGAATGCTGGTAACCAGCATTTTCTCCTTTTCCCACAATGTTTTCCACCCTTTCAGTGACAAATTCCGCCATTTAAGCAACATTTGTCGTCTGCAAACACTTTCAATTTGGACAAGTGTTAAGTTTAGTCATTTAGTGAAGAGTTGAACAATTTACCAAATGATTCCAAGCTCTAACAACCTTAAGATGGAATGCTTTTGAAAACATTGTGGGAAAAAGAGAAAATGCTAGTAACTAGCATTTCCTCCTTTGCCCACAATGTTTTCTACCATTTCAAAGAGTTCTAACCACATTTTCAGCTACAATGAAAATCATCTGCAAATGCTTTAGAAAGTTTAAATTTTGTCAAATCTAAATTTTTTTATGTGTGATAAAGGGTTGAGACCTTGTCAAAGAAGGCTAAATTGTAAATATCATGGGGAAAGGACAATCAACATTTTCTCACATTTTTCCCGACCCTCTCAGAGAAATCACATCGTTCAAAATCGACAAGGTTTGAATTTCGACAGTAGAGTTGATCTATATTACAGAAAGAATAACTACATGAAACTAAGAAAATGGTGTAGAAAAGAGAAATGCTACTTTTTTTTTCACAACTTTTTATTATGCTTTACTATACAACATTTTATCAGTCTATAAAATAGAGGTTACCCTATAACCATACAGGTTAATTTCAGACACACCATTAACTCTTTACCAAATAACAAAAGGAAGAAAACATTGTGGGAAAAGGAGAAAATGCTGGTTACCAGCATTTCTTCTGTTTTCCACAATGTTTTCAAGAGGCTTCTTTCTAAAAGTTGTTAAAACCTGGGATTGTTTGGCAAAGGGTTAACTTTTATGCCCTTGAACTGTACATGTTCCTCATAGCAACTCATAGGTTGCTCACCGAGCAAAATCCACGTGCAGTTGTATTGTTTTAGGTAGTACTGTGAGGAAATAATTTTTCAATTTCACTCCATGTTACTGAAGAACAGAACTTTGGACAAAAGACCTGTTATTATAAGGTAACCTAACTCAAAATCTAGTTCACAATCAATTTGCTAATGTCATTCCTGTAACATCACGATCAGTTCAGTAGAATCACACAATCAACTTGCAAAAAACAGTTTTTCTCTTATTATTTCCCGAGATGTGAATAGTGTAATGGTAATTTGTGGAACGATACTGTTTAGTACAATGTACAACATAAATTGGTCTAGGTCTTCTTTTAAAAAGGATGGTTCATATTCTCACCATATTCTCTCTGTGTGGCTCTAGTGCTATACTTGACCTAAAAATAAAACAAAAGCAAGGGTAAGGAACAACAACCACATCCCCAAAGTAGGCCAAAGTTATACATGTGATTCAGCTTATTGCTCTCATAGAATTACAAATTTTGAACATTATATGAATATATTCATTCATATAAAAATTATTTAATCCTTTACCAATAAGCCGACACAATATTGCATTCTGTATCGTACATCAGAGACTGAAACAGACAAGACTGTTCACCTAGCACGGTGTGGCCAATATTTTAGGGAATACATCTACAGCATGTTCATGGTCATTTTATAAATTTGCTCATTTTGGTGTCAGCTATGTAATGACCATTCTTCTCTTATTTTGGCCTAACAGTCTTTTATGAAAATTATTAACTCACTACCATACAGGTATGTCTTGTTAAGCCTCTGAAAAAGTCTGTTTGTCAGCAGAAAAATACTACTTGCATATTACAATAAATGGCTCCTTTTCTCCACAAGTTTTCCATATTTTTCAAAAGAGACAACTTTCCTTTCTGCAAATATTTCTCCACTATGGCATTTTTCTTAATAGATAAAAAAACAGCCTGTTTGGTAATAAGTAGAACCCTTTACCTAACTAATATGCTGACACAATATCTAATGTTTCTTTTATACACTCCAGACATCAGACAAGACTGTCCACCTAGCACAGTGTGGCCAATATAGGAAGGAGCAGTTTCTCTAGGCATGTCCTTGGCCATTTTCTTACCTGCTCAATACAATATGGCTGTCAGCATGTCAATGGCCATCTTGAAGTCACTTTGGGTTAAGACTGCAATGCTTTCGGACATGCCTTGGCCTGACAGTCTTATTATGAGACACAGGGAGCAGTTGTAGAAAATATAATATTTGGGTCGAGGTTTTGAATCAGACTTGGCAGGGATCCTATAGTTCTCCATAGATAATCCCCACACCAGGGTTGCAACACACTCCAAGACAGTACCATCTTAACCTACAAAATACTTTGTAACAGAAAAGGCTTAAGGCCCTATATCCTTTTCCGTACATTGGCCGTATCGGGTACATTTTTACAGACCGGTACCTAGGTTATCAATGTGGTGATAGCACTGCACACAAAACCTCTGCAAAAGTATGATATAAGCTTGAAAAAAATGTACAAACAAAAACAATTTTGAATTTTGAAAACATATGCCAGGATTTGCGGGTACATGTATTTGTTATTTCATGCATTTTGACATAACAAAGCATGAAAAGACAACAATCCTGATGTAATATAAATAGAGTTGCAAGGCATTCATGGTGTTGGCTTGGAACTGTACAAAGTTTGAACACCTGACAGGAAAGTAAAGAGGCTTCAAAAAAAAAAAAAATACAAATTTTGCCCAAAAATGAAGAAATCTGGTATTTTTTAAATCTCATTCCATTGGAAATTTATGTAAGAAAGAAATTTTGAAGTTTTTATCTGATGGTATGATGACCTTTTTTTGGGCCAAATAGTTTAAAAAAGGTATTGCTTTGGACCCAAATTTAATATTGATTTATTGTATGGTGTTAATGCCGTTTTTAACATTCAGTTATACTACGGCAGCCAGTGCATCTATCTGTGCTTTCTTGGAGTTTCTTTTACCAGTACTACGCACATTATTCTTTCCAAGCCAGTGGCTGCTTTCCCACATAACCATGTTCGAAACAATGGTCAGCCAAATTTAATGCAAGCTAAATTTATAAGTTCACCTGAAGAAACCTTTTACTTGATACCATATTATGCATTTGATGCAAGTATTTAGAGATAATTGAAAAAAAGGTATTGCCAGCAAACTGATAGTTGAGACTTCCATTTGTGCTAAATAACCCCTGTCCCTGGCCACAATGTATATAATGGAAATTTCTACTGTCAGTTTACTGAACCTCACCAGACTATGGGAATATGATTTAGATGAAGAAATTGCAGAGACCTTTTCCCTGGTATGTTGTGGTAGATTTGACCTCATAGTTCGCAATTAGTGTAAAACTATATTGACTGTAATTTGATGACTGAACAGAATAGCTCCTTTCCCTGGCCACAACACCGTGAAAAGGATGTGTCAGTAAACCAAGCCTTGCCTTTCTCAGGCGTTTAATGCAGGTATGGATGCAACATCAATCAAACCTGATAGAACTTTTTACTACAAAGATCTACGTACATGTAAATCTACATGAAAAAAATATTTATTTTTTCTTCAACGATCAATTTGACATTTTTAGATATGGAAAATTCATAGGAAGAACTTGGTTACACGTACTTGAATAAAAAAGTACAAAAATTACTAACCATTGCTTGGTTTTGTACCTGTAACCTTCAAAATTATATCTAGGCATACTAAGCTTTCTGTTCCACTGACTAAAGTACGTTTAAGCTGTATTAATTGCGCTTTATCAATAAAAGCAACCCCATAACAAACCAGAAATGTTACAGAAAAAAAATAATGGGATATTCATTATGATCTCTGCATGTACAAGATCTGTCTATATCTTAGTTTTAAAATCATCTTTTGAGGCAAACAAAAATTAGTTTAAAATTGTTTATTCTCAAAAACATGGTAAAAGAATTCTGGTTGTGTGTCACTTTAATCAATACAATATTTGATTTATTTGTAGTCAGTTGTCTACTTAATAAAAGTCATGTAATGTAAAAAAGGTATTGCCAGCAACCTGGTAGTTCAAATTTCCATTTGTACTATTCAACCCCTGTCCCTTGCAAGTGTACATAATGGAAATTCCAACCTCCAGTCTGCTGAACCTCACCTGCCTATAGGAATATAATGATAGTAAAATGTTTTTATAAGTAAACTTAAAACCTGATCCTTTAACTCATATCTACCCTAGCAGGTAACATATTTGTATGTGTAAGATCATAACATGGGTTTTTGAGGAACCTGAAAGTTGACCAACCTTGTAAACTTATGCTTCATACGTATTTGACGTCACAGTTTGTATATCATGAAGTTTACAGATGAGTTTGCTAGCAACCTTAGTTTAATGTAGGTATGACTTACAAATCAACCAAACTTGTCTATTTATGTTTGCATACATATTTGACCACACAATTCATATATATGTAGTTTACGGACGAGTTTGCAGCTACTGAATTTAATGTAAGTTTACTAAGTTGACTGAACTTGCCACAACACCATCATTTGTGTTTATTTGAGGTAACCGTTCACACATACATACATACATATACATGTAATTATATGATGGTACTTCCAAGAATTTATCATGTTTCACAAGTTAAAGAAATTTAAACTTTTATAAACAGTTTTGCCAGCAAACTGATAGTTGAAACTTCCATTTGTGCTATATAACCCCTGTCCCTGGCCACAATGTATATAATGGAAGTTCCTACCATCAGTTTGCTGTACCTCATCTGTTTAGCAAAATGTTATGCAAGCTGAAATTTTATAAGTTGACAGGAAAAAAAAAAAGAAAACTAGTGTTTTGAAAATAAAAGGTTTCAGGTGAAAATAAATCCAAAACAACAAGGAGCAGGTATTATGGGTTTTGGAAATTTTGCAACTGTGACCATTTGAATGTAGTTAATTATTTATGACCGTCACCCTGGCTGAACATGATTTGTGAAGCAAAAACCTCAAGTTTGATGCTATAATGTCCTCCTGCCTGTCTGCCAATGACATACCCAAATCTAAAATAACTTTCCACAAACTTACTCCAAGTGAGCTTATAGAAATCATGAGGAACTAGAACCTAGCAAAACTTTGTACACTCACGACCAGTATGAATGTCTTGTACCCAGTGTTTCAACTAGTATGAATGTCTTGTATCCAGTTTTTCAACTACTGAGCCAGTACTGACAAAATGAAGTGCACAGCAGACAGAGATTTTATGCACAAAATGATGAATCAAAAAATACACTTCAACCCTACCTAGCTTTATGAATAAAAGTTCTATTGAGCCACAGAAATATGAATTTAGAAAAAAAAAACATGATTGAGAAAACAGCTCAAAACTGACAGAAAACTTTGACCTACCTCCAGTCTGTCATCATGCTGCAGTTTCCCCAAGCAAGCTCATATCCTACCTGAAAGAGATTCACAAGGAATAGCTATATACATGTACTCTAAATAACTTTGATTCATTAGCAAACTTGATTGGATTAATTAGCAACTTCTAACATGAACTTCTACATACTGATATGTAGTTGATTGCTTTCCTGCACACTTCAAAAATACAACTCCAGTTACATCTGGCATTGTTTACCAGCTGCCCTAACTTTCTCTGCATAAACATCTTTTGAAAGCATTTGCAGATGACAATTTCATTGTGGCTCAAACAGTGCAATTTTTCTTTGATAGGATAGAAAATATTGTGGGAAAAGGAGGAAATGCTGGTAACCAACATTTTCTCCTTTTCCCACAATGTTTTCAAAAGCTTTCCTTCTCAGGGTTGTTAAAAGTCGTGATTGTGTGGGAAAGGGTTTAAAAAGTAAGGAAGAGTAGGAGCACAGAAAAAGAGTAGGGAAAAGTATGGCCAGCTTGAAAGCCTGTATCCTAGAACGTGGTACAAATTGCAAAGAATATAATTCCCAACTTTGTTAGTATTTTTAACTCTCTACCACACAATCATTGGTTTTAACGACCCTGAAGAAGCCTTTTCAAAACATTGTGGGAAAAGGAGAAAATGCTGGTAACCAGCATTTTCTCCTTTTCTCATGATGCTTTCTAACCTTCCCAAAACAAATTTCAATTTTTGAGTCACATTTATTTTGTGGTCTGCAAATGCTTTCAATTTGGACAAGTCTAAAATTTTGTTGTTTGGTAGAGTTAATCCTTTATCAAACAACAAAAATTTCAGATTGGTCCCTGAATTAAATTTGCAGATGACAACTTTATGCAGCTGTGAGTTTTCTCCTTAGAAAGGTAGAAAACCTTTTCCTGCACAAGTATGATATTTATGCCTCTGGCAGGTGGAGGAAAACTCTGGGGATAGGAAGCAAGCAATTATTGCTGATTTTTCTAGATTTTTTTTTTCAAAACTATAAAAACATGAGGCAAGAAACTGCTGCTTTTTCCATAATGTTTTCAAAACATGGTATTCCTTTCTATCAAATATTTACCCCTAGAATTTTGGTAGACTTGTGTGAAAATAGCCTGTACAGAAATGGTTTAATTTTTAACCAAACACTGCAGCTGTAAACCACCTTAACTTTTTACAAGCCAATAGAGTTTTAGTTTTGTCCAACTTAAAATCATTTGTAGAAGTCGACTTAAATGACACTTAACTCTTTACCAAACAACAAAATTTTAGACCGGTCCAAATTGAAAGCATTTGCAGATGACAAAATAAATGGGACTGAAAAATTGAAATTTGTCATGGGTAGGGTAGAAAACATTGTGGGAAAAGGAGAAAATGCTGGTTACCAGCATTTTCTCCTTTTCCCACAATGTTTTCAAAGGGCTTCTTTTACAGGGTAGTTAAAAGTCGACATTGTGTGGTAGAGGGTTAAATGACTGACTTCACTTTTGAAACTACAAAAACCATTAATATTGGGAAAGGAGAAACACTGGCATTTTCTCCTTTTCCCACATTGTTTTACTAAGGCCTATTTTTCAGGGTATGGATCGTGTAGTATCGAGACAGGAATGAAGGCTTTTGAAATTTTTGTGGGAATGGGAAAATGCTTGTAACAATGTTTTTACTCCTTTAACTCTTTACCAAATGACAAAATTTTAGACTAATCCAAATTGAAAGCATTTGCACGTGACAAAATAAATGTAACTCAAAAATTGAAATTTGTTTTGCGAAGGCTAGAAAACATTGTGGGAAGTGGAGAAAATGCTGGTTACCAGCATTTTCTCCTTTTCCCACAATATTTTCAAAAGCTTTCTTTTTCAGGGTTGTGTGGTAAAGGGTTAAATAAAAATATAATTATTTGAGCTTCATTGAATTTGTTGTCTGCATAGGTTTTATCGTTTATCCTTAGGAAAAAGGTTTAACTCTTCACCAGATGACAAAATATAAGACCTCTCCAAGATAAAAATAGTTAAAGATGACAGATCAAATGTGGGTAAAATGGTGCAATAAATGTTAGGGCAGAATAAATTGTTGGGGAGAAGTAAATGCTATTTCCCAGCATTTCTACTTTTCCCATAATGTTTAAAAAGCCTGCCTTAACACAGTGCTGATTGGTACGGAGTTAACTATTTCAGCATATAGGTTATTTCCAACTCAAACTATCTACAAGCAAAGTTAGTAGGGTTTGAAATGTTACAATCTGAAAGAGTTCAACTTACCATCTTGATACAGTGTCATCCTAGAGACCCTACTGATAACTGCCCCTTGTAATGTGTTTGTCATGTTGTTCAGGCAATGTCACTTCAAAGCCATGGTACCTTAAATTAGAAATAATTAAAAAAACAGGAAAACCTCTGCATAAATAGGAGGGTGGGGAGGGGTGGAGGGGCCACTGTTAAAGTTTGTAAGGTCATAACCTTACATTTGTCGGGAGAGGAGTGGGAGGGTTCGAAATATTCTCTACTGTTTTAAGTTTTCTAAGGTCATTCTTTTACATTTGCCACAAGAGGGGTGGGTGGGCTGAAAAGAGTCTCTACTGTTTTAAGTTTCTGAGGTCGTAACCTTACATTTGCCCGTAAGGGGTTGGAGGGTTGTAAGTATTCTCTACTATTTAAAGTTTTCCAAGGTCATACCCATACATTTGCCACAAGAGGGGTGGGTGGGCTAGGATATTCTGTACTGTTTTAAGTTCCTCAGGTCATAACCTTACATTTGCCAGGAGAGTGAATGGTTGGAAATTTTCTCTCCTGTTTTCTCTCCTGTTTTAAGTTTCTAATGTAATACCCTTACATTTGCCAGGAGAGGAGTGGAAACAAACTTCCCAAGGAGGGGGGGTCAGAAAAAATCTCTACTGTTCTACCGTTAAGGTTTGTAAGGTCATCTTACATTTACCGGAAGAGGTGGGGAGTGATGGAAATATTTCCTTCTATTAAAGTTTTTAAGGTCATAACCTTACATTAAATTTTGCAAGGAGGGGGATGTGAGTGGAAATATTTTCTATTGTAAAAGTTTGTAACATCATAACCTTGCATTTTCCAGGAGTGGGTTGGAAATATTCTCTACTGTTAAAGTTTCTAAGGTCATAACCATACATTTGCCAAGAGAGGGGTGGGAGGGTTGGAAATATTCTCAACTGTTTCAAGTTTCTGTGGTCATAGCCTTATATTTCCTACCCAATTTACAAACTGTGAAAATGTTGAATAAACTCCAACAATACTTCTTAACTCTTCACCAAATGACAAAATTTTATACTCTGCTTAATTTACAGCATATGCAGACAACATATAAATATTGCTCAAATAATGGAATATGTCTTTGAAAGGGCAGACAATGTGTATGAAGGAAAATGCACTTAACCAGTTTTTTCTCCATTTTCCACAATATTTTTCAAGGCATACCTCATAACGTTTGTGAGAACATGAGAAAGGGTTAAATGACCTTCAGTGAATAGACAATGGCTAACTCTAGTGTTAATATAAAAAAAAGTTTCTTTTACTCTCTCTCCATGTCTCTCTCTCTTTCTACAAATTACTGCAGTTAAAGGTAAAAAATTGAGAATCAATGGAAATGCTAGCTTCTGATACTTTCTGCAATATTGTGACCAGGGACAGGGGGTATCAGAAACACGCATAACTGTTTGAAATACCCTAACAGAAAAAACAAGAAGTATCTTTAAAAAAGAATGTGTAAGAGGAACTGGAATATGAATATCGTGCCTCTTTTGTGGTTCAATGTAAATAGAAATAATGACTCCTGCCGCAATGACTATCATCAATCCTGGGAAAGAAATTGGCCCCATGAGGGATTGAACCAGTGACCTCCTGTTCTCAAGTCCTGTACCCTACTGACTGAGCTACTGGGTCCAAAAAATACATAAAGCCTATCTCTATAGGAATGTGAGAAAATGGAAAAGGGAAGTGAACAGACAAAGCCTAACTATTGTATTAAAAAATATGAAATAGCTTTCTTTACTCTCTCTCTCGCTGTACGAATTCCTACAATTACATGGAAAAATTGAGAATCAATGGAAATGCTAGCTTCTGATACTTTCTGCAGTATTGTGACCAGGGACAGGGGGTATCAGAAACACACATAACCATTTGAAATACCCTAACTGAGAAAAAAAAAATGGATGATAATTTAGATACTTCATGTACAAGTAACATAAGTTATGCAAATAAACTGCTAACATGAAAAAAAAACCTTGTATACAAAGAAAATGAAACTCGTGGTTCAACTTAGTAAAATTAAAATTCCTTGCTAAGATATAAAACTACTTAACCCTTTCCCCAACATCAAATTTTGGCCTCAACGACTTTGAAAGCATTGGCAGACAACGAATAAAACACGGTTCAAATGATGGGATTTGTCTGCAAAAGGGTGGGAAGCATTGTGGCACATGGAGAAAATACTGGTAACTTGGCAGCATTGTCCTTTTTTTGCAGATGTTTTTAATACCTTTAAATCAAGTAATTGTTGGTGCTAATTTTTATCCCTCTCAAAATTATTACCAATTTTGTATGCTTTTTTCCTTTATCACTTGTCTTATCAATACCAGTAATCAACACTGATCTTTCCACTGACCTTTAGAAAAAGAGGCTAGACTTGCAAAACCACTGAATATGAATACTTTGTATTGGCGGCAAGGGTGAAACGGCCTGTTCCAGGAGTAACATGCTGGTGATTAAACCAATCCTATATTGGGTAGAGTACTGCTGTGCATCAGCGTACTTTACTAGAAGGGTCTTTTCAGAATCACAAATGAACATAGACTTTGAGATGCATTGCTCAAGTAAATTCCCACAAGACCAGCCCATCCAGTAGGGTACAAAACCAAAGGACACATTGACTTTTGACCACTTATGTCTTGAGTACTGGACCACAGCTTCAGTGACGGTTGATAGTTTGAACCTTGATAATATTTTGATAGCTAACCTTTGGAGATAAGTGACCCTCTGCTCTACAGGAATCTCAGGAGTTTGAGAAAGAGACCTGTGCTTTAAAAAGGATAATTCAAGGGTTTGTTTTACCTTATTAAAGGATTCCAGAAATAGGATATTATTATATACTTGTAAGTTTTCTGGGTTAAATACATGCGTCGCACGCGGCTAAAATCACACACGACGGAAAAAAAATCTGTATTCCACTCAGTGGAATACGGTTCCAAATATGGTATGATGACGTAACACTGTATCCACGTGAACATGGCAGCCATTTTGATTGTTTTATATGTTTAACACAATGGGCGTGGTGGAAATAATACTAAATAAAATTCATCCGCCATTCATGAAAAAAAGATGTTAACGCCTACTAAACCAGTTTTTCTTATAACTATGCTTCATTTTCAAATAAAATTGTCACTAAATGCATATATTTTGGTTTTTGGTAGTTTAGGTATATAATAAATGGAATATTATGTTGTAGTGTGTTTCCTGGGGCTTGTATTTACTTCTCGCTGCGTGGGAAAATTTTGATATCGCACTCGACCTTCGGTCTCACGCGATATCAAATTTTCCCACGCAGCTCGAAGTAAATACAAGTCCCAGGAAACACACTACAACATGATATTCCGTATATATTAATCAGTGGGTATTCAAATGTGTCTAAATTTCATCAATTGCAGCAGCCCAGAAACATCTACTTGTATCAAAATACTTGTACCGGCCTTCATAACCCAAGTGCATTTTTGTACTTGACTCTCTGTCTGTCCATCTGGTTGTCTAAAACCAGTTTTAATAACAAATTCCCCTAAAACCCATGCAGTCCAATCTGTTCCCACCTGTCAAGATTAAACGTCCGAGTCAGTATGTATGTGTAAATGTACATAATGTGGTGTGGAAAACTGTAATCTCCATCAGACTGGGATGGAATCTGGTTAACCAAAGCTGAGACAGCCATGTTCCTGAAGTGTGTATTTGTGTGTCCAAAATTCTGTTTTTGATGAGGCATGAAGATCATTTATCTGTGTTTGCTGATTCTATTATGGCAAGTACTTAACCAAATGTTTTTCAAACTACCTCCAACGGATGAATGGAAATTACTGGCCCTGATTTAACTGTAGTTGCAAAGATTTACAGGATATTTATTGTTGAATTATGCTATTATGTGAATGTTACTAATACATTAAACGTGTATAAAAAATGCACTGAGGTCACCCGGGGGGTAGGTTCTTGAGAATTAACCAATGTTTCTAGGCTTGCTACATATGTAGAAACTAAGACAAATGTCATGATCCTTATTTTTGTTTTTGAACTTTTAACAATCAAGCAAAACTTCATGATGTCTTCGTTTCCTAAATTCCACCTAAACGCATGGCAGAATTTACATCGTGTTTGTTTTTTCTCTGACATAGTGGCCAGTATAAACCACAACTCTGACCATAAACTTTCGAAGTACTATTGATTAAAACATAGCAGGGTTTAACCAGGCAATTCCTTATCAGGCAAGTTCATACTTATTTTTATGTTTCCTTTGTTTATTTTGATTTGACCATTCTTGATTTATTTGCATTTGTTACATAACTGAAATATGTAATTATTGTAGCTCAAGTTCTTCAAGTGTTTCTTGCTCAAACCAGTTCTGGGAATGACCTATTGCTGTAGACTGTTAACCTATAGAGCACCATATAAAACCAATAGAAATGTCCAACCTAGTAATATGACCAGAATAATTGCAGTTCATGTTTGCTTTACTCTAGTGTTTCAGCTTACTTTTCTGAAAATGACATGTAGCTGTAGACAGTTAAGAATGCAATTTTTATTTTGCTGATTTCCTTTTTTTTTCAGAAGCTTCAGCTTCTTACCTTATTCTTGATCTACTTTTGGGCCAACTGATCTAAAATAGGTTTATTCATGAGATATTTCTTTTTCATCATGGGGCATGGGGACAAAAATGATAGTAGATAAGTATAAAGAGATGCATATGAAAAAAAACTGTCAGGTTTTTACCATCGTAACAGAATAAACAGTTTTCTGTTGAAATAGAAGGTAGCTCCGTAGCACCAAACCACTGAACTACTAAAAATGTAAACAAACTATTGAGTTGGTATGACAAGCAAAAATAATGCTATTATCAAACTGATTTTGGTATGAGAGACAAAAATAATGATAATAACTACAAGACTGCCTAGGGGCAAAAATGTCGAGCATGCCATGTGGCAGTAAAGAACCTCATAAGCTGCATTTGGATAAAAAGTAACAGATTACACACCATGTACATCTATCTTGAGATCCCTTTGTTTTTAAATCTGTATGAGGATAGCAGTATGCCCTATTTATGAACAAGAAGAAGCTTCATTTATGACCTACAAATAGGCCCTTGATCTTGAAACCACTGAAGTGAATAATTCAAAGAGACACCTACTACTAATTAGGCTGAAAGGTTATCAAAAATTTAGAAAAATAAAATCACTTTGACCTTGAACCTACCTGAACAAATTTAGAAATGGCACATCTCCTCATGAAGGAAACCAGTTGTGCAAATTTATTTTGAAATCCATCTATGTGTGTTGAAGTTCTGGCTCTGGCAAGATCTATTGTTTGACTTTAAGGTGTGACCTTGACCTTGGAACTATATGATTAAATAGTTCAAACAGCACATCTACTCATGAAAGAGAATAATTGTGCACAAAATTTTGTAATTTATATAAAATGTTGAATTTATGGCTCAGGCATGTTGTATTAGTGACAATTTTTATCGTTTGACCTGTCAGTTTGACTTTGACCTTGGATCTACCTGAACAATTGATTCAAATGACTCTTCTACCAGTGAAGGAGAACACTTATCTAAAATTATTTTTCAATCCATTTAAGTTGTAGCTTGGACAAGCTTCTTGTATGACAATTTTACGATAGGACCTTGAATGGTGACCTTAGAATTGGACCCATCTAAACAAATGTTTCAAATGGCACTTCTACTGGTAAAGGAAATCAATTTTTCCAAGTAAACTTTAAATGCATCCATAAAAAGTGAAGTTATGGCTCAGAGAAGCTCCATTTCTGACAGTATTGTCATTTGACCTTCAACTGTCACCTTGACCTTAGACCTACCTGAACAAATGATACAAATGGCATGTCTACTGGTAAAGGAGAACAACTGTAAAATTCTTTTTATTGTGATGAATATGTCTGACAGTATTATCATTTGACCTTCAACTGTCACCTTGACCTTAGACCTACCTGAATAAATGATGCAAATGGCATGTCTACTAGTAAAGGAATACAACTGTGTAAAATACTTTTTATTGTGATGAATATGTCTCACTCAGAGCAAGTGGGCTTGACAATAAAAAACCGATGTAAACTGTTGTTGTTCTTTTCCTCTATATAGAATTGGTGTGTAATGAAGACCTCTAAATAAAATGGCAAGAAGTTTTCATAACCTAATGTAGTAAAATGAATATTTGACCTGATCTGACCTATTGACAGAGAGTAAAAGGGTTTTTACTTTGTTGCTGATGTTGGTATTCAAATGTATTTCAAAAGCTGATTTGCATGAAGTTGAACACTGAAATCAGATAAAAGAAATATGCACAGACCAAGGTTTGACACAAATGAATCTTTTAAAAAGCACCGAGTGTTGGAATATGTCAAATATGTTTCTCATATTTGGCGTCCAAATTAAATCTAAAATCTTTTCACAGGAAACATCTTTGAGATGTTTATAAACCAAGAGGGATTAATTTCAGACTTTTATAAATGACACAGAAAAAAATTATTTGACCTCACATTATTAAACCTACAATACAACCTAACTAGATTGAAATAACACTTTGTATTGCAACATTTGGCCATGTATGAAAATAATCATTTCCTAACACAATCAAAATAAACAGTTCCTTTGTGGATCAACTCTTTACCAAACAATTTCAAAATTTGACAACCTTAACAGTGAAGGTTTATGAAAACATTGTGGGAAAAGGAGAAAATACTGGTACCCACCATTTCTCCTTCATTCACATTGATTTCTACCTGTCCAAAGATAAGTGCCTATAACTTTTCTGAATGTGCTTTTGATTAGGACCTGTTTGGTAAAGAGTTAAAGATCCTTTAACATACATCGTGAACAATTTAACTTGATATTACATGTAAAGTAAAAAACATTTATGTATCAAAAATGATAACTTGAATTTAAGTATATATCCTAAACTTCTTCATATTCACTGGATAAAACCCCTAGGGTGCCAGATAACACTTTTTTGACCAGGATTTTGTCAACATGACTATAAATTGGACAGTGCATATGCAAGAACAGAAATCCAGTCTGATCTCAATCTACACTGACCTAAAGAAAAAGGTTAGATCCCTATCATTCCTGATTGCATGAACCATAGAGTGGATACAGAAATATATAGAATGATACCTAACATCACTGCCTGATTTAAGTCTTTTTGGAGTTGAAAGAACAGAGTGAACAGCTCAATCAGCTCTGGAATCAAATTTTAACTTAAAATTGCCTCCAAAGCTGTTTGATTTTTCCGGGCCTATTTTTTCTGGTGGTACAACAGTCTGATCCTGATCTATGCCAAAGGTATATGCTTCTTGTATAGCTTCTGGCAGTGAAAGGATGATGTAAACCTGTTGATGTAACTTTTCAAAAGGGCCTTTTTTGACTGTGATATTGTAATTCTTTTTCAGTTACATGGTTTTAGACAAAGACGTGAAAAGTTGACTTTGCAAATGAAACACGGCTGCCCCTGAATAGACTGACAACTTTTCAAGCTTGCCTTAATCCGTCATTGGTTGACAGCATCAGCTCCTTTTTTGCAGACAACTGTGCATTTATAATAAACCTGCCATTGACCTGGACTCAAACCAGTACTAGCAAGGTTATACTGGACCAATTTATGACCTATATTACTGATCAGAAGATGGTTTGGGGACAGTATGTCTACAAGGAACTGGTGTTTCTAAACTCAGTAGAGATGAATTTCCTATCATTATCTGCCCCTGTATAGATCAACAACCTTTCTGGCTTGCCTTGACCCGTCATTGGTGGCATTTTATTCCTGATTTTGTTGTTAGCTCATATGTAAAACGATATTAAAAAGTAAAAATTAAAATATAAAAATATTGGTCATAAGACCTGATTTTTTCCTGGATCCCACCCAGTAATCAACTCTGCTCTGTATCTTTCTATCTTTTTGTAATTCCTGGATACTAACCAGTGTAAGGAAATCACCCTTTTAGCAAAGACAACCTTTATGAAAAATAAATTTAAAATAATTTTTGTTTCATTGCCACAATTCGATCTCAAATTTTTGCCAAAGTATAAAAATTACATTACTTTATCCAGCCATTTTCAAAATTTACATCAAAAGATTTAGCTCATTAATCTTATATAGGGAAAAAAAAAAAACAATAATACAAAGTCTTTGTAACATAATATTAGTCAATCTCATTTTTCTTGTTTTTTACTTTTGGATTTAAGATCCTTAACATCGAACATTGCATGAAATTCTGAATTTATAACTTTACATTATTCATTGTACATTACACTACACTTTACATTATACATATTTAGTTTCATTAGATACATTATTTGTTGCATGGGACTTGAATGCAAAGATATTTATGGATTTAAGATCCTTAACATTCATTATTGCACAAGACAGATTACTTATTTACTTAAATTGGATCTAAGATCCTAAACATAGACTTGTACAGTGTAGATTCATTGAGTTACAAGCAACATGTACAAAAATTTAACCCTTTACCAAGCATTTCCAATTTATAACCATCCTGCTGAGGAAGGTTTTTTGAAAAACATTATGGGAAAAGGAGAAAATGCTGATAACTAGCATTTTCTCCTTTTTCCACACTGTTTTGACCATTAAAAAGACAGAAATAATATTTTAGACTACATCTACTTTGTTGTTTGTAAATGTTTAAAATATAGTCAAGTCTTAATTTTTTTTTTTTTTTTTTTTTGTAAAGAGTTATAAAACATATACTTCAATACAGTGAATAGACATGATATAAAAATGTTGAAAAAATTCAGTTACTTTCCTTTTTTTGTTTTTACTTATTATTAAGAATTTACTTATTACAGATTACTTATTTACTTAAATTGGATCTAAGATCCTAAACATAGACTTGTACAGTGTAGATTCATTGAGTAACAAGCAACATGTACAAAAATTTAACCCTTTACCAAGCATTTCCAATTTATAACCATCCTGCTGAGGAAGGTTTTTTTGAAAAACATTGTGGGAAAAGGAGAAGATGCTGATAACTAGCATTTTCTCCTTTTTCAACACTGTTTTGACCATTTAAAAGACAGAAATAATATTTTAGGTTACATCAACTTTGTGGTTTGTAAATGTTTAAAATATAGTCAAGTCTTAAATTTTTTTTTTTTTTTTTTTGGTAAAGAGTTATAAAACATATACTTCAATACAATGAATAGAAACGATATAAAAATGTTGAAAAAATTCAGTTACTTTCCTTTTTTTGTTTTTACTTATTATTAAGAATTTACTTATTACAGATTACTTATTTACTTAAATTGGATCTAAGATCCAAAACAGACTTGTACAGTGTAGATTCATTGAGTAACAAGCAACATTCAACCCATTACCAAGCATTTCCAATTTATAACCATCCTGCTGAGAAAGGTTTTTTGAAAAACATTGTGGGAAAAGGAGAAGATGCCTATAACTAGCATTTTCTCCTTTTTCCACACTGTTTTGACCATTTAAAAGACAGAAATAATATTTTAGACTACATCTACTTTGTGGTTTGTAAATGTTTAAAATATAGTCAAGTCTTAATTTTTTTTTTTTTTTTGGTAAAGAGTTATAAAACATATACTTCAATACAATGAATAGAATATAAAAATGTTGAAAAAATTCAGTTACTTTCCTTTTTTTGTTTTTACTTATTATTAAGAATTTACTTATTACAGATTACTTATTTACTTAAATTGGATCTAAGATCCAAAACAGACTTGTACAGTGTAGATTCATTGAGTAACAAGCAACATGTACAAAAATTAAAACCCTTTACCAAGCATTTCCAATTTATAACCATCCTGCTGAGGAAGGTTTTTTTGAAAAACATTGTGGGAAAAGGAGAAGATGCTGTTAACTAGCATTTTCTCCTTTTTCAACACTGTTTTGACCATTTAAAAGACAGAAATAATATTTTAGGCTACATCTACTTCGTGGTTTGTAAATGTTTAAAATGTAGTCAAGTCTTAAATTTATTTATTTATTTATTTTTTTTTTTTTTTTTTTTTGGTAAAGAGTTATAAAAGATATACTTCAATACAAGGAATAGACACGATATAAAAATGTTAAAAAAATATTTAGATTTTAAAAGATTTCAAAAGATTTAGCTCATTAATTTTATATAGGGAAAAAAAAAAAAACAATAATACAAAGTCTTTGTAACATAATATTAGTCAATCTCAATTTTTTTTTTTTAACTTTTGGATTTAAGATCCTTAACATCGAACATTGCATGAAATACTGAATTTGTAACTTTACATTATTCATTGTACATTACACTACATTTTACATTTAACATATTTAGTTTCATTAGATACATTATTTGTTGCATGGGACTTGAATGCAAAGATATTTATGGATTTAAGATCCTTAAAACATTCATCATTGCACAAGACAGATTACTTATTTACTTAAATTGGATCTAAGATCCTAAACATAGACTTGTACAGTGTAGATTCATTGAGTAACAAGCAAACATGTACAAAAATTTAACCCTTTACCAAGCATTTCCAATTTATAACCATCCTGCTGAGGAAGGTTTTTTGAAAAACATTGTGGGAAAAGGAGAAAATGCTGATAACTAGCATTTTCTCCTTTTTCCACACTGTTTTGACCATTTAAAAGACAGAAATAATATTTTAGGTTACATCAACTTTGTGGTTTGTAAATGTTTAAAATATAGTCAAGTCTTAATTTTTTTTTTTTTTTTTTTGTGGGGGGGGGGGGGGGTAAACAGTTATAAAACATATACTTCAATACAATGAACAGACATGATATAAAACTGTTGAACAAATTCAGTTACTTTCCTTTTTTTGTTTTTACTTATTATTGTAGCAATAGAACAGAAAAATGAACTGAAGTAAGGAAAACTTTCATTTTTGTTTGCAATAATTTGGACTTAACCCTTTGTTGAATGATCTTGTATTTAACAAGTCTTGAAAATAAGAGGGCTTTGAAAACATGGTGGGAAAAATAAAAAATGTTGATAACCAGCATTTTCTCCTCCCACAATGCTTTCTATTTTTTCGAAGACAAATTTTACTCGAGCTACATTTGTTGTCTCCAAAGGCTTTTAATTTAGACAAGTCTAAAATTTTATCATTTGGAAAAGGGTTAAGATCCTTAAAATCAAGAAATCCATGCTGATAATACCTTTGTGGCTACAAAAAAATCCCTTTGATTTACTAACCCTCAAACATGTTAAAGTAAATGTGTGTCTGCAAGTTACACATCATGGTTAAGATACTTCATGTACCATACCTACCAATTTAAAAGACAAGGTGCTGTTTTAAAGGATTCATCTGTTGTTAAAGTTTTGTTATGTAATTCTCTATAATTTATTTCTCAGCTAATGAAATACTTTGAAGACAAGACACAAACCTCAAACATTGGAAACTTATATGGATTGCCCCAGTAGATTTTTTTTCCACTTGACCTATGGAGCCAGGGAGCCACTGATGCCTGAGCCAAAAGTTATAAAAAGAAAAAAAACTTTAAACTGAAGTCAGAACTATTAATTTGAGAGTAAAACCCGCTTAAGTAAACCCATCCATGTAAGGATTCTTAACATACTAAAAACCCTATCACTTGCGTGATAAAAATTGTCAAAAAAATTGAATAAACGTATTTTTTGATGTTGAACACAATAACTTTGTATGTCATATTTGGTTTGATAGACATCATTAAATTCTCAACCTTTCTTGCACATTGACCCTGCAAGTTTTTATTGGGACAAAAAAAATTGGTCGTGTTTCTTGCAGAAAATTTAATTATTAAGGTGTTTACCTAACTTGTATTGGTTAATTTTAAAACCGTTTTAGTTCAACAAGCGTAACATTTGTGACTGACATAAAGTCAAAAAAATTCAGTATCAATAATCTTGGAAACATTATAAATAATGTGGCTATGTGTGTGACTTAAAGCAAATGCTAAGTAGTGTTTTTATAAACCACTAGGACACTTTTTCTGACGAGTCCTATGAATAAAAATGTGTAAATCATTTTGCACAAAAAAAAAAAATGGGAATTCATACTGATTCATCATGTTGAACAAAATATCAGGAACTCTAGAGATTTATTGTCGTGTTTCATCATTATCAGGAATTCTTAATGATCTATTTTATCACATTTTACAGTTTTTTTTCCATGTTTTACAGTTATTCAGAATTCTTATCCAATCATTTTATCATATTTTTTACGATATCAGGACTTATGATGCATTCATTTTTATCATGATTTACAATGTTAGGATTGCTTAATAATTTGTTTTTTGACAATACCCACTGATTCTGTTTAATTTTTCACCCATTAAAGTTGACCTATAACTACCAAATGTAAAGTGACTCTTACCTCAACAAAGTCTACTTCTCATCAAACTGTAGATCTAAAAAGATAAAAATAAATCCTGGTGATTCCTTGTAAGGAATTTTGGTTAACCTTTTACTGCACAATTCTGAGTTTTCACAACCCTGGCAAATAAAGTTTTAAAACTATTGTAGTTTGTCATCTGCAAATACTTTCATTTTTGACCAGTCTAAAATTTTGTCATTCTAGTCACAGAGTTGAGGTACAAGTATTCTTCAATATATAATAACATTATAATCACTAATGAGAAGAATGATATTGTTTGTACATAGCAGTCTAGGCTAGAAGCCTGGATGAGATTTTATTGTAAAAAATCAGAATCTTTCTAGTGAGGCAACCCTTTACTGCACAATAACGCCTTTTGACGCCCCTGGGAAGGAAGCCTTTTGAAAACATTGTGGGAAAAGGAGAAAATGCTGGTAACCAGCATTTTCTCCTTTTCCCACAATGTTTTCTACCTGACCAAAGAAAAATTGCACCATCTGAGCCACATTGAAATTGTCGTCTGCAAATGCTTTCATTTTGGACAAGGCTATAATTTTGTCGTCTGGTAAAGGGTTAATTTGCCATATTTTGCTGAATTGTGCAATGCATACCGTAATTAGGGAGGCATGCCATACATGTATAGCAAGATATAGTTCAAATATACTATTTAGCAGACAATCCTTTCTAACATCTTTAAACATGTACATCCATGTATATCACTTTTTAGCAGACAATCCTTTTTAACATGTTTTAACATGTACCTCCAGGTACATATTATGGTATAGGTCAAAGGCATTAGACGACATTTTTAAGTGAGTATTCAAGAATGTGTGACATATGTAATTTACAGATCGTGTCTTGAGAAGTCAAATTCTAGTGTAGTAAGATTCGATTTGCTGTGGAAAAACATTATGGAAAACGGTATTTGGGAAGCAGACATTAATCTATTCTCCAAAAGGGTCAGTAGTACATGATATGGACAACATTTTAACATGGTTAGAAAAGTCCTCCTCTCTTTTGGATGCAAGCAGACAGATTTTTTTCCCTAACAATGTGAGCTACCATAGACGAAAAGCTGTCACTGTCTCTGTATCTGAATCCCAGTAGGGCAGTCGGTAGCATACAAGAGAAAACAAGAGTCACTGGTTTGAATCCCCAGTTCGGCAAATTTCTTTCTGCGGATTAACTATAGTCATTGCAACATGATTCATTCCACTCTTATCATTGATCATTGTTTCAACAATGGTTTTAATGGGAAGGCAGCCATTGGGAAGAAATACTACATGAAGATTTAGAACTTGCAACAGAAACTCCAGGAACGCATAAATAGGTACACTTGCGTCTCGATGTATTATTACATTGTAAACATGTTAAACACAATCAATCAATCCAGTCAATCATTAAACCACTCTCTCTGATAAAAAAAATTGTGTGTTCAATGAGTTTTACACAGAATGAAAACTGATTCAATCATCATATACTGATGGCTCACTCCTTCATATACTGAACTTGGGTTCCACAGTGCCTTGTATAAGGACACTTCCACGTGAAAAGTTCGACAGTCAGTGGAGATCAAATTAAATTTTCCGATTACAAAATCAACACCATAACTGCTGCTGATCATGGTATGTATGTTTGCCAGTGAGTGAGAAGTAGATGACATAATCTTACAAGTGTAGAATCATGTAATATATTTGGCAGACGACAACTGTCCGTTTGTCTGTCTTTATGAGGCCTCCAGTGCTCACACAAGGTAAAAGTTGACGACAGACATAGTATGATCATGACAGATCACTTGAAGTGCTCGGTCAAGCTAAAATGTTGACCATGATGGACACAACACAACCACAAAGCTCACCTTCAGCACTCTGTGCCTAGGTGAGCTAAAAATCCTTTGAGCCATACTAATTTTGTAAGTTGACATCTCATCTGCAAATCCTTTCAATTATGCCCCATTATTAACCCTTTACCAGACAACAAAATTTTAGCCCTGTCCAAATTGCAAGCATTTGCCGACGATAATTTCAAAGTGGCTCAAATAATGCAAGTTTTCTTTGGTAGGGTAGGGCAGAAAATATTGTGGGAATAAGAGTAAAAGCTGGTTTCCAGCATTCTCTCCTTTTCACACAATGTTTTCAAAAACCTTCTTTCCCAGGGTCATTAAAAGGCGGCATTGTGCGGTAAAGGGTTAACTATAGATGTTGCCGACAGTAAGCTACTCACAATGTATTTCTATTTAAAAAGCTGTGACTGAACATGACATAAACATATCTGTGCTATTTTTACTCCTCGATTTCACACAAATATGGCATTATTCAAAGTATTTTTTTCTTGTTACATTGCCAATTTAGTTAGAATTGATAAGAAAGCTGGGGGAAAAAAACTTGGGGTGCTTAAATTAGAGTGAAACATCACCTAGAATTAACCGAAATAAACTCTCTTTCTCTATGTTTTCAATGCCATTTTCTAGTTTGTTTGTCAGGAGTAGAAACCAAAATACCCCATTACTATGGTGGGCTTGCCAAACGCGTGTTTGCAGAAAGCTCAATTCACAAAACAGTTCTTTGTTTAAATTTGTAAGGAAGAGATAAGGTTATAAAAAACATTTTTGGTAAGGAAAATATTCTGATATTGAACTAGTCTTTTTCCCTTTTTCCACAATGTTTTCTACCCTTTGTGAATCAAGTCTTATCAAAAGTAGAGAAGTTTGTTGACCCTTAATGACACAATTCTAACTTTTAACAACCCCGAAAGAGTAGACTTTCAAAAACATTGTGGGAAAATGGAAACTTGTTGGTGATGCAGTGTTCTCACAACTGATTGTATGGTCTCCAGCCAAATTTGATAGGGTTTCAGTACCCACTGTATTAAACAATCCCTGCAAGTTTCAAAGAAATGTGACTGATAATGTGGACTGTGTTGAGTAAAAAATAATAAGTCATCAAATGGCTGCTTTTCCTAAACCGATTGTTATATTGTCTTCATTTTTAATAACGTTCAATCCCTTGATGATACAAACGATCTGCACAAGTTTCAAAAGATTTGGATGAAAAATGCGGACTGAATGGCATAAACAAGAAATGTGAATTTTCAACATTAAATGTCTCCTTTTCCCATACTCATTGTCATATGTGTTTTTCAAAACCAATAGGGTTCAAGCTTTTGATAATATAAAGCAAGCATGCAAGTTTCATGAAAATTCAACCACAAATGCTGATGGTATCGCGTAAAAAAGAAATGTAAATTTTCCAATTTAAATAGCTACTTTTACACTACCGATCGTCATTTTCAAGCTGTTGATGATACAAAGCAACTTTCAATTTCATGAAAATCTGATTACAAATGCCAGCTTTATTGTGTAAAAAAAGAAATGAAATTTTGAACTTTAAATAGCCACTTTTCCCATACTGATTGTCAGATTTCTCTTTTTAAAAACCAATAGGGTTCAAGCCATGAGATGAACAAACTCTGCAAGTTTCACAAAAATCTGACCACAAATGCAGACAATTTCAATTTAACAAGAAAAAGAAATTTTGAATTTTAAATGGCTACTATTCCCATACAGATAGGCCGATATTTTTCAAAATCGATAGGATTCAAGCTACTAATAAGATAAACAAACTGTGCAAGTTGCACAAAAATCTGACCACAAATGCAGACTTAACCCTTTCCCAAACAAGCCCTGGTTTTCACGTGTCTGCAGTTCAAGTCTTTTGAAAACACTGTGGGAAAAGGAGAAATTGCTCGTAATGAGCAATTTCTCCTTTTCGCACAGTGTTTTCTACCCTTTTGGACAACTTTCTGCCATTTTGATCAAATTTAAAATTGTCGTCTGCAAACTCTTTCAATTTGGACCAATCCAAAATTTGTTGTTTGGAAAAGGGTTAATCATGTAAACAAGAAATTGAAATTTTGAACTTTAAATGGCCTCTTTTCCCACATTGATTGTCAGATTTATTCAAAGCTAATAGGGTTCAAGCTATTGATCAGATAAACTGTGCAAGTTTCACGAAAATCTGACAACAAATGCAGACTTTATTGCATAAACAAGAAAAAGACTAAAAGACAGACAGATGGATGGACAGGCGTATGGAAGACGGAAACCACGCCATGACATGAGCACTGCTGGCTTACAGCCTGTAGAGTTAAAAGTCATATTTCCATTTCTGGTTCACGTATATTTTGCTGTCTGCAAATGCTTTCAATTTTGACAACCCTAGAGTTGTGTACTGTGGTAAAGGACCAGATCAGCGATGAAATTTACAATTCTGAAAAAGGCCATTTACTTAATCAAAATCCATCAAAACTTTTGGGGGTTTTTTTTTATTTTTTCTTTTTAACAAAATATCCCAACATCTCCCTTGAAAGAGATTTAATCCTTTTCCAGAAGGTAAAATTCTGGACTAGCCCAATTTGAAAGCACAAATAAATGTGGTGCAAACGATGAAACTAGTATTTGAAAGAACAGGAAACATTGTTGGAAAAGGAGAAAATGGTGGTTACCAGCATTTTCTCTTTTTCCCACAATGTTTTCAAAACCCTTCACCAACAGGGTTGTTCAATCTCGAGATTGTGTAAATTTTGTTCAACCAAATCAACCAGCACGAACATCTTTTGACACCAGCTAGCATTAATGAACCTAGATCAGTTTACACATCTGTGCATTTTGATCTTGCTCTTGTATATCAGGATTAGATTGTAAAGAATATGCAGTTTGATGTCGTCCCTCCATTATATGATGTCTTATCAATATATTCTGATCAAAACAAGTATAACAGTTTGGTTAGCAGTTGAGAAATGTTCAGTAAGAAAAAGTTATGATGCAATTCCAAGGCTTCTTTTGCCAGAAAATGGATATTTCTTGCTGTGATATTAATTCAAAAGCAGTCTATGTTCTGTAAGGTCAGATCTGTTCACATAGATCTTAATTCTGTACTTTACGTAGAACCAGCTTCTAAGTCACTGGCTGCTTTCCCACATGACCATGGTTGAACCAATGATCAGCAATGAGAGAGGAATGAACCTTATCACAGTAAATATCATCATTTCTCAGACAGAAATGAATGTGCACAAGATTTGAGCCAGCAACCACCAAGTCAAAAATAGAGACATTACTTGGATTCAAGCATGAGAGAAATGTTGAGCTTTCCTGTAGGTAATGGGTTTATTGTCTGGTGCATGGAGATAAATTCTAAAGGAATCAGCCTATGATGACCTTGGAAAACATTGTGACAAGATGAAAAATGGCTTAGAGCAGTTTTCATGGGATGGGTGGCCTGAAGGAAAATACTTTATTCAGTATCAATCTCATATAGATCTAATATGTTTTATGAAAGCTGAACATTTCTCTTATATTTTTACAATACTGCTATGAACAGGGACAGGGATCATTTTAGCCTGGCATTCAGGCACTGCATTATTCTATAAAACAAGGCCATGTACAGTAATCTCACAGAAATATGTGTTGTTAGCCTGGCTGTTTTATTTTATGATTTAATATAAAAATGTTCTATTTAACCCTTTACCACACAATCTGGACTTTTAACGACCCTGTAGAAAAAGCCTTTAGAAAACTTTGTGGGAAAAGGAGAAAATGCTGGTAACCAATGTTTTATAGCCTATCAAAGACAACTTACATCATTTGATTCACATTTCAATTGTCGTCTGCAAATGCTTTCAATTTGGACCAGTCTACATTTTTGTGGTTTGGTAAAGAGTTAACAGACTGATACAAGAATAGAATAGTTTGTTTTCACCTTCAAAGCGTCTGAAGTTTTGAATGATTGTGGCCATTTAGCTTTCCATATACTCCACATGTAAGTCATGTGATACTTCATCACATTCACAGTGTTTCAGAAAGTCCACGTTTTTGTGTTTTTGACGGACAAAATTAAAGTCTGACGCAACAAAATTAATACACTGCGTCTTCCTTGACGCAACATAAATCAGCATTTTCTCCTCCTTTTCCCACAATGTTTTCAAAAGTCTACTTTCTCGGGGTTTTTTTAAAGTCTGGATTGTGTGGTAAAGCGTTAAATGATGGGATTTATTGAAGGATAGAAAAAAAATGCTGGTTACCAAATGAATTTTTATATGGGTTACTCCCCCCCCCTTTTGACTTTGTTGACGATTTAAATATAATCTACATCAATCAAAACTTTTCTTCAAAACGTAATGATAATACTTCTCCAAAGACACGTAGATCTAATAGATTTAGGACAACATCTTAAGAAGAAACTTCAAGAGCGGGATCACCAACAGATGCGCAAAAAGACGTTGGACACTGAATAAGGACAACAAAAGAAATAAATCATAAATTAAAATAAGTCTACCATACTAGGTCTTCATTCAATTACTGAGGAACACAATCTCTAACGATTACAAGCGAATTAAAGACTTACTTTATTTTTTTTTCCCCGGATCAAAATGTTTTGCCTTCGTTCGCAGTACACCATTCCGCCCGCCAAAATGTTGAGTAGTCACGTGACCGCGTGACCGTTTGATCAATCAAGGGGGCAGCCTTAAACCGACAAAACAAGACAAAATATTTGTAAGCTTAATATATCTTTGAATAACTTTTTTTTTTTTTCAAATCTTTTTATTATTTTGAGAAAAAAAACTTGCTTCATATTGATGAATTTGTTAGTCATGATAAACGATCATATATGTCTTTGAGACTTAGAACTACAATCTCACGTGATCTTTTTTGATCATTTGAGAATTTCCCCAAATCTACCAGAGGCGAATTGACAATATTCTCAGCGCCACCACTCGTCACAACTCGGCCTATTCCGTTCAGTTCTACATCTAACCCCGCCCATGTAATGAAGGTTTCCATTTTGAACTAACAATCATCTATCTTGCATTGCACTCGGGGATTCTCTATAAACATAAACGGTGTGGGATCACTGGCCGATGCTTTAAATTATGTTAGGGCCTCTCTTTTGGATAGGAAAATTTCCAGTCATTTCGTACCTAGGTCATTTCGTACGATTTTGGTCATTTCGTACCTAGTGGATTTTTCATTTTGGTCATTTCGTACCCACTTTGGTCATTTTGTACCCACTTTGGTCATTTCGTACCCACTCTGGTTATTTCGTACCTAGTATCAAATTTTTATTTCAGTCATTTCGTACCTAGTTTTAATTTCCATTTGGCTATGATTTTGTGTCTTCTATGGTAATTTTCCACCGAGTTTTGTCCCTTATTTTGATAAATATGATATTTTTCTTTAAACTTTACACGTCCACAAACTTATATACATGTACTAACTTGCCTACATTGGATCCATTTGGAGACGAAAAAAATTAATTTGGATCAGGAGACGAAATTGTTCTTGAGAGGCTAGAAAACAGTGTCGCCAGCAGTTTTTCCTTGTCCTGAAGAAGTTACTAAGGACTGTGAAAATTAAGGTCAGACCGAAAAGAATGTGCAGTCTGATCTTAAACCACAATTTCCGATAGGTACAGTTACATTTTCCCGGTAAAAGCGCTCTTTCATCACACAGCTTTTTTTTTTTTTTTTTTTTTAAGTTACTGGAAATGTTCATTTAATCATTGCCACTGTCACTTGGTATATAGCGTGTAGAAGGTCTTCAGATAGAGGGTAGCAGATACTTTATTCTCCCTGTACATGATTCCAGTACTGAAACAAGGTCGTTGTCGGCGGTCTGGCAATGGCCGTACCACATTTTCGGCTGAATATGGTATTGAAGTAAATCAGGGGAGAAAAGTGTGCCTGACGTGGGATTCGAACCCACGATCCCCGAAAAACTAGCACCAGCTCTACCAACTGAGCTAGCCGGGCAACTGGCAACGCCGATTACAACACTGCTCCCCCACCTGATTTCTTGGGAGTCAACAACTCCCCCACCGGTCCCCACGGACCGCCGGTGCCGCATACCCGCGCTCACAAATTGACCTCGTCGCCAATGAAGTAAATCAGGGGAGAAAAGTGTGCCCGAAGTGGGACTCGAACCCACGACCCCCGGAACACTGGTACCGCAGCTCTACCAACTGAGCTAGCCGGGCAACTGGTCGTGAGTCTACCCAACGCCGATTACAACAGTATCGATCGCACCGCTTGCAAATGTCTTAGATTAAAAAATCTTTCCACTTAGTGCCTTCTCTGGTAGCGTCAAAGCTCCTTTTCAGACACTAATGTGGCCTAAATCTTTATGCCTGCGATTCTTTAATCCTTGATAAAAAAAAATAACTCGTACACTTACGGAAAAAAATCCAATACAGCGCCAATACTCCAAAATGCATGCAATGGGTGAAAAGCAGTACCACTGCCCAACGGAAATACCATGTAATCGTCCAACGTAAATAAAATACATCACGATCTACGTACACCGAGTTTAAAGCACTTGGACAAAGTTAAAAATTTGTGGTTAAAAAAAAAAAACAATAATAAAAAAAAAAAAACATTTTCACAGGGATAATTCAATACTGCCATGAGATAATTCGCATAAAATTACTATGAAGATTCAATGAGAACAAAAATAGAATAAAATGACCGTAGTGCATGTACATAGCTAAGATGAAAATAGCACCATAGTGTCAACACCTGTGTCCGAAACCATCTTCAACACTTTCCTATTTGATGTAAGACGGTGGCACGCACAAAGGGAATCACAATGCTACACGAATTGACCGATGGATTAAGACTATATATACCATGCGTTTGACATCATCATTTCACACCTATGTATTTGTTTCTGTATGATCAAATCGGGAATTGAAAAGTAGGTATAAACATTTCTATGGAAAGCAGGCCGATGAAGTCAACAACATGGAAAACATAACAGGAAGGTAACTGCTAGAATTTGCACAAAATAAAGATAAAATATTACACCGGGGGTGGGTGGGGGGAGGACCTTATATAATGATGATAATAAAATTAAAAAATGTTGCAAGTAAAAATCTTATTACTTTGGCCTAGTAAATCAGTAAACTTATTACGACTACTGAGAAGAGGAAAATGGGAATAAGTTTTGATATAGCAGTCGACGTAAGGGTAGGAAATGCAAGAAGTGTAGACAAAACTAGCAAATACAAAAAAGTTAGGTACAGCTGAGTATCAGATGCCACAGTGCAGTCATAACCATGATAACATATGCTGTATATAAACAGGTGCACAAGATACTTGGAAACATTTAAATAAAAATCGGAATTTATCAAAAGCGTGACAGGGTACGAAATGACCAGATAAAAGTCATTTCGTACCAATTAGAGAGTTCAAAATAGAGAAATAGCTACGTAATGCCCTGGGTACGAAATGGTTGCTACTAGGTACGAAATTACCGAAAAAGTGGGTACGAAATGACCAAAATCGTACGAAATAACCTAGGTACGAAATGACCTAGGTACGAAATGACCGGTTACCAATTTGGTGGAAAATCAAGTTGGCTTCTTTCAAAAAGAAGCCAGGAGAGGTCAGCGTCAGTGTTTTCAAATAGTTTATTGGCCTTTAATTTCAACCTCTTTTGCTTTACATGACGGTCATTTGATCTTCTTTCCGCCTTCTAAAGTCGCATGATCTTGTCCAGCGGTCTTCTTTCTCTTTTTTGACAAAATTCTTCATACTTTTTCTTCTGCTTAGATTTATTTGCTTAATGAAGAATTAAAGTTATTTGAGAGGTCATTTGTAATCATGGCAAATTAATGTAACTAATCTTTTCTGAAATTCGTCATATCTAAAAGTGGGTGCAGGACAACTAGCCCCGAAGATAACTCGCCCCAAGGCAACTCGCCCCCCCCCCAAAAAAAAAAAACTCGCCACAAGGCAAATCGACTCACCTTCAGAAGACAACTAGCCCCAAGTTATGAGACAACTCGCCCCACATATAAGACAACTCGCCCCGCTCTTATTACTATCACCTGAACGTATTTATAAAACTACACGACGATTTTTTTGTGGGGCGAGTTATCTTTGGGCGAGTTGTCTTTGGGGCGAGTTGTCTGTCATTCCTAAAAATAGAACCACGTCTATTTCTTATTTCGGTTTTTTGATTTCGCTTTATTTACAAAACCATGACGAATCAGACTGTGTACCATACTAATTTCGCAAGAAAAATGGATTTAGACAGCGAATTCTGTGGCAGTCTGCGTTTTAAACTCACACTGTTGGAGAGGTAAGGTTACTTAGGGTGGCGGATACTCTCTTGGAAGCGGAGACCCTAGTAACGAGGGGTATCCCCCCGGCACCATTTTATCCCCTCTACTCTCTTCTCTTTTGGTCAATGATCTCCCTGCTACAAGCGATTGGACAGGGATGGTTATCAGTCAGTTTGCCGATGGCTCCGGCGGCTGGCTAATGGGATCCGACGGTCAAACCCTGCAACAGTAAGGCACAGGCAGGGCTGGATTCTATATAGCCAAGAATGGGGAGCCTTTAAAATCTCAAAAACAAACCTGTGGGAGTTATTTTCGGAAACTGAAAATTAAAAGAACTTGACGAATATTTAGGCGGCACCGATTGTGGCTCGGACAAAAATTCGTTCCTTATTCTCTACAAGTCTCTAATAAGTCCAAGCTAGGCTACGGTGCCTTAGTCTACGCTTGTGCCTCGCCATCGGCACTAAAAATGCTAGATGATATCAACGAAAGGCCCTGATAATAGCCCTGAGAGCACTGCGCTCCACCCCCTCCGTATATCTTGAACTTGAAGCCGGAATCGGGCCTTTAACCCTACAGATGGAGACACAAAACTTAAAATACTGGGTGCGGATTTCTAGCAAGCCATGCAACCCTGTGAACGCAAATCATTGGGAAGGGGTTCTTTGTTAAGAGTAAATTTAAAAAACCCAGCTCCTCCGTTTGTGGCTACCACAGCCAGCCTGGTGGAGGAACACCTTCACATTGTAAGCGGTGTAGCGGACTCTAGATCGCGATTCGCGGCACCGTGGCCCTCAACCCCCCCCCCTCCAATGTCGAAAATTACAAAAAATGTGATCCCCCACTTCTCACATTTTGGCAATTACGAAGGATCATGTATATTCGAGTTATGCTGAGCACTTACAAATATATACTGATGGCAGTAAAAATGTAAATTCAGCAGTTTCTGCGGCAAAAGTTATATCAGCCCTAAAGGTCAAAACAACAAAAAGAGTCAGCTACAAGTTTCACTGCCACACAAAGTTGCTATTCTGTCTGATTCTCTTTCGGCCGTACAATCACTATCATTAAGGAATAGCAACTCCCAGCCCGATCTCTTAGAAAACATTCTGTCTATTTACGATCGATGCCACTTGAATAATTTGACAGAGGTTACCCTTGTGTGGTGTCAAGCACATGTCGGTCTTATGGGGAACGAAATAGCGGACGGAAAAAATGGTCAAAAGAGCTGGCAGAACGATTTAAGGGCCAGTCCTACTATGGTAATGGAGTGATTTTTAGACCGCCGCACAGTTATTCAACAAGTCATAGGGTGGATAAGTGTGTGACGCGTCTGAGACTGGGCTGCAATTTTTCGCCAGGGAGCCACATATTTAGGGGTTCGGCCATTAGCCCCACCTGTGGTGTCCGTAACTCCAGGGCACATTTTCTGCTGGACTGCAGTGTTCACTCGGTTGCAAGGCAAAAGTTCCTCCAGTGCTCTTTCTCGGAAGGATGCAGTTTTTACGATAAATAATATACTTTTTCCTTCCAAAGCCCTGCAATCCTCCGCAAGTAGCGTCAAAGGTACAGGAGGAATCCTCGGTATTTTGAAGAAAATCGTCGGTCAGCAAAATTCTCGGTGGATTGATGACGTCATGAGCAAAATCGTCGGTGAGCAACATCCTAGGTGAGCAACATCCTCGGTGATCTGATGACGTCATTGTCAAAGTAAATCGTTTCACAGAGAGCAGAGTCCTCGCTGCATCGATGTCTTCATTGATAGTGCATTGAATACGTATTACTTTTCAACTACCGTTTGACGGATCCATAATGGAGATGTTACGGTGTATTTTTTCAGTATTTAAAAAGTTGTAAATTGCCCTTGATGAAAAATTTTGGGTGGACATACATTCTGTTCTTGTTTGTTTTATAAGTTCCGGGTTACTATAGAAAGGTTACGCGTGTTAGGTCACAGACATAAAATTGCTTAAAGTAAGCACAGAGTGAGATAGTTCCGTATATTTGATTAATGCCTTTTCACAGCCACCCGTTTTAGTTGACAAAATTAGAGCATGGCGTTAAGTAACTGGTAAAACCGATTAAAAAAAAAAAAAAATCCAGACACTGTTGCGGATGAATTCATCTGCTGAAAAAGTACGAAAACATAGTGCACGTTTATTGATGCTGCAACAATTGTACTATATAGTGAATACTTCACCCATCATTTTACCCAGACGACAGTGTGCACCACCCTCTCTTAATTTACCCTGACAACAACGTGCAGTACCCTATTGTATCCTTCAGTACAATGTCAGTTTGTCTTTAAGTGCTTTAAACAATCTCTGTCTCCTTTACAAATAACAGGAGGGAAGGTTGAAAAATATCTCAATGTGCCCTATATGAAATAGCAGCCCTTAGTCCTTATATTTCAGATGAAAATACATATTACTTTTACAATTTTTCTTTATTTGTCAGTGTCATTCAGTTTGAATGTAGACGAAAGAAGGTTCCCTTCCACATTTCTAGTCGAGTGTTTGGTTGTGTATTTTATTTCACTGTTAACACGATATTACAAACAAGCAACTCAAATTGGAAAGAGTCTGTTAGATTACATAACTTAAAAACTGGAACGCTTAGTTTGCTTTGTTTTTAAATCCAGAGGTTGACATGTGCCAGGTCAAACACACGATTCGAACCTCTGAAATTTCCTATAAAAAGCCGCCGCCTCAAATCCGTTTCAATTTGCTCTAAAATAAAAGCCGTCTCTGAAACCGCAACAATATCTTGTTTTTTTTTTAGACTTTATTTAATTTCGTTTTGATTTTGTTTTACCAGTGTGTTCGTGGACATAAACCTTGTTTAACTTCCTTTTTATTTTATTTCACCCTTACCAAGAAGAAAGAATGGATCCTGCTCACATTAATAATTTTTTGGATATGAACTATGACCTGTACTTTAGACAGAAGGACTCGAATAAAGCAATATCAGGTTCTAGGAAAACTGCCCCGCGGAAAACTGCCTCCTCAGGAAAACTGCCCCCGAGGAAATCCCCCCCCCCGGGAAAAATCTCCCAAAATGCCCCCCGGAAAACTGTCCCCGGGAAAACTCTCCCCCTCCGCACATTCAATATTTCTAACTCTTCCCCCACCCCGTCCTGCACATTCGTTATACCGATGCTGATGTTGTTGATTGTTATTTTAACTTTAGTTTATAATTATCATTAAATACTTCTATTTTGGACCAGTCTAAAATCTTGTCGTCTGGTAAAGTTGAAATTTGCTTTCTTAACGAATTTTAAACGACTGTTGAGGGCATTGATTCTACTCTTAAAACTGTATTGTGAACATTTAAAATGTTTTCTAAATATAATGTTTGATACAGATGAAAATAATATAGATGATAGTATTAAAAAAGGGGGGGGGGGAGTGCTGATAATTCTGTGTATGTATATTACCTTTGTTAAACCCTTTATCACACAATCCCGAGTTTTAACGACCCTTAGGAAGAAGGCATAGGAAAGCGTTGTGGGAAAAGAAGAAAATGCTGGTTACCAGTACTTTCTCTTTTTCCCACTATGTTTTCTAGCCTTTAAAAATCCAATTAAATTTTTTGAGTCACAATTATTTTGTTCTCTGCAAATGCTTTCAATTTAGAAATGTTTAAAATTTTGTCGTTTGGTAAAAAGTTAATGTTCCTATTACAGTATTGTGAAATACACAGAAAAGTATAGGCTGGGGCAGTTTTCCAGGGAAGCAGTTTTCCTAGGGGGCAGTTTTCCGGGCAGTGGAAGTTTTCGAGGAGGGGAGCAGATTCCGGGGGGGGGGGGGGGTTTCCGGGCGGGGGGCAGTTTTCCTGATACCACAATATCAATAATCTACAGCGAGAAAGGGAAGAGTTACAACGTGATTTGAACATTGAAGATAAAAGACTGAAATTTCTGGAAGAACGATTCACTGTTCAAGAACAAGTAAAAAAGAATTTACAAAAACTTAAATCTCAAAATGCTATAAGCAGAAGAAACATTCAAAATAAAGATATGCAAATTATTGATTTACAACAACAGCTCATAAGTTACAACATAAGCTCTTGTATGGAATGGATGTGCCTGTTACTGGTCAGTCATTACTTAACAACCTGAACCGTTAGAACTATAGATGATGTCAACATATCCACAGGCAAAACTCGCATGCCAAACGGGATTTCCATCTTTAAGAAAATGGATAAGCCAATGCCTAGAACTTCCGATGTAGATTTAGATCTTGACAGAAGTTCAAGTCCCAGATCTCCTACCTTGGTGTTGCCTACAAACCTAACCACAGCCGCTTCTACAAGTCAGATTACGATTTCCCTTCCTGCATTACAAACGTTTTGATGCCAGACATGTCTGCTGTAAATGCAGACAGACCGTTCCCGAGCACGTCAGCTGGAAATACTTGCAGTCCAATCCTGAGTACGTTGACTGAAAATGCACCCTGTACGAGTAATGTTATGAATGCACACAATGCAATTGATGCGTTGAATGACGGAAATGGAGTCTTTGTCACAGGCTGGCTCGAGAACTAAGCTATTTCAGATGCGGAGGACAATTGAACTAATCTATAAAGGGTAAGTTTTTTGTTGTTGTTGTTGTTGTTTTATTACTTCACGCTGCAATATAACACTTACTAGTTTTTTTTTTTTTTGGAAACTGCAACGCAGCACTCAGTATAAACTGAGATTAAACTTGACTGAAATGCTCAGACTAACTTTGTACATTAGGACAAATGTAGAGAAAAAATGTAAGACATGTTTTATTCTATATTTCTATGCAGAATTCAATCATCAGGTGTACCGTCAAGCTTTGTATCATAGAACTATAAATTAAAGTTTAAACCTGCTTTAAGGTCTTCACTAAAATTGTAGAAACAGGTGCTTTTTTAATTTCAATTTGTTGAAATTGATGAAAAGTTATATCTTTTTTCTTTAATTCTTATCGTTTTTATTCTGATATGAAAATGGAAAGAAGTAAAGTAATGATCAAAATGAAGTAATCGAAAGAAAAGAAATATCCTTTTTTTCTCTGTAAAAAGATAATTTATCGATCCTTGAAAAAAAGATAAAGCAGTTTTAAATGTCTTTTGCTTTAAACCTTTTCCCTCCTATATTTGACACGAAAATGTCTTCAGCAGATAAGGTCGAAAACATTTGGGGAAAAGAAGTAATTGCTCTAATTTTTCCTTTTCCAAATATGCTTTCTTTTTATCAGAAACTATTTGTATAAGTTTTGAGTACATATCTTTAAACTGGAAGAGTCTATGAATTGTTTAATGAGGGAAAGGTTAGCGAATGTTTGTCATACTTTTGACTAAATCCAAAAATATACATATTCATATCACAGTCTTTAACTTTTAGGCAAAACTAAAAAAAATATATAAAACTAAAACTGCGTGAGGTATGAATATATGGATTTCCTCACAGCCTGAATAAAGTAACACTGTTCAAAAGGAGGTAGCCGATTTAATAACTTCAAAATGTGAAACAATGAATATACAGAGTTTATGATAAACTGATACTAGGAAAAATGTTTGTGTCAACTCTTTCTCTATCATAGGCATTTTATTACTTTAAATAAACAAAGCAAATTAAGATCAGTCTGCAGATTTGTGCAGTTTGATCTTGCTCTGCACGTTTTTCCCAAATATTTCTACATTGAGTAACCTTTATTTTTTTTATTTTTTTTTTTTTTTTTTTGTTACACAGATTGTACCAACAATGAAAGCATAAGCTTAAGAAATTTGAAAATGAAAGGGTTCAAAATATTTATTTCTTCTCAACCCTATGAAAAAAAATGGTATAAGGGAGGTAACTGTTGTACAAATCTTCAAAAAGTCTAACATTTAACTCTTTTACCAAACAACAAAATGTTAGACTGATCAAGATTGGAAACATATGCAGACGTTAACTAAAGTATGATCCGAAAACTGAAATTTGCCTTTGGAAGGACAGAAAACATTATGGAGAAAGGAGAAAATGTTGATTACTAACATTTTCTCCTTTTCTCACAATGTTTTCAAAGGCTTTTTTTTCCCCCAAGGTCGTTAAAACTGGGACTGAGCGGTAAAGGTTTAATAATAATCTGACATCTTGTGTTATACGTTTCAATGGATTTTGAAAATACTGTGGAGAAAGAAAAAGAATGCATTGCTCGTATCGAGTTATGTTTTTCTTGCACAATTTTACTGTCCTCTTATAAAATCAAAACGTATACTATCTAAAATGTTATAATAACAATATATCTATCTTTAATTTGAAACAATTCAAACTTATCATATTTCTCAAAAGGGAATTTTTTTCTTTTTCAGATCGATGTCTCTTTGCAAGCATTGGAGACTCAATTATGACCCAGAATTTGACACAGCAGCAACTGATATGGACATGCAAAATGTCTACAGACAGAATAAATTTTCAACAACAGCTTGTGATATGGATAAGCAAACTTACTTATGTGAATTTTTCAACTCTTAAGGCTCTCAACTCTGGATGTAAGTGATATGTGTAAAAAAATGTTATGCTGCATAGATAAGAGTTTGCAATAAAAGTGTAATACTACTGAGGATTAAGATCAGACTAGGCATACACAAGTTTGATCTTGACAGTTGTAGACAATTAACCCTTTACCACACGTCAAAAATTGTAGACAAGTCCAAATTGAGAATATTTGCTGATCTTAACGGATAAGAGTTTGCATTAAAAGCTAATATCAGTGAGGATCAAGATTATTCTAAACATATATAAGCTTCAAAGTTGTAGACAGTTAACCCTTTACCACATGACATGATTGCAGATAAACTTGGCATTTGAAAGGGTGGAAAACAAAATGGCAAAAGAACAAAATGCTGTTTACAAGCAGTATCTCTTTTTCCTGCAATGTTTTTAAAAGCCTTCTTCTTCAGGGTTATTAAAAGTCAAGATTGTGTGCTAAAGTGTTGAGGGATATGGTTATTTTTAGAAAATATATAAAGCATGAAAAAATATAAGATGTGAAAAAAAAAAGAGTAGCCAATGGATATATTGGTCAAAACATCTCTCATTTTATTTACATTTTTTTTTTAATTTTACCAAATGTGAATGAATGTGTAATTTAAATAAAGATGAACAACCTTAAAAATGGTATATAGAGACAAACTTGGAATGTTTTGTGCATTTAGGCAAACATAGAATGCTTTATGGAAACCATTGTAATGCAGAAATTTATTTTCATACAATGATTTTAAAAATTAACGGTGAATATATCAGTGATATTTCAAAAACACCACTTTACAAGTTCTAACATGTCAACACCTAGAGCAATTCTGCCGCAGACAACTTTAAAACAGCTTTGTTAAAGTACGGAAAATCTCTCTGAATTTCTTTTTGATATGCAAATAGTATGCCAAAACATTGAGGCAAATGCGGAAAAAAATGCTTCGTCTCCAAGATGCATAGAGGCGTCTCTAGTTGTTGAAGAGGTAAATCATTATTTTTATTTAGATATATCATAAAAAGCTTCTTTAAGAATTATTAAATTTCTTTAAATGAAATAATGTACACAAAGTAAAACAATGATGATCAAGATTATATTATATGGATATAAATGCATAAGCCTGTCTTAATGTTCCTTTTTTTTTTTTCACTGATAAAAATATCTTTCAGGGAAAAAACATACATGTTGTTAACCCTTCCCCAGTTAATCCCTTATCTTAATGGGTTTTAGCAGACAACTTCAGAAAACATTGTGAGAAAAGGAAAATCTTTTCATCACGAGCAATTTCTCCTTTCCCCATCTGGCATGTTTAATTACATGGTAATGTTTTTTTTGTTTTTTGTTTTTTTAAATCATTGTAATACAAAAAAGAGAACTGTTTTTCTTTTCATTCAATGTTTAAAAAAGAAAAGAAATGAAATGTGAATAAAAAGAAAATATCCAACACACATCGGGATTTCTAGATCGTGTTGAAAGCATACGGTAGATGCCCTTCAACTTCAACTTCGGACCGCAACGGGACGTAAGAGTGGTTTACAAACGTAATATCGAAAACCGTTATCAACCATATAATTAACAACATTACTCTTCTATTTAGGATTTATATTTTTAGTGGCAGTCATGGGAAAAAAAAAGATACTGTGAAAAACATTTTCTGCAATTCGTGTAAAATGTGGATAACGGAGTTTTTACGTATGCAGACACTTAAACAGCAAGTCTCATTTTACGCAAAATCACTTTTCAACAAATTTAGACAAGCCAGTTTATACAAAGCCAGCTTCGAAAATGTTTTTAAATCGAAACGACAAGGTAGAAGGAAGCTGAACAGACACAAAGTGAATGTAACCCAAGAGGAAAAAACGTCGGAAAAACAGTTTAAAAATTACACCATACAAGGTAGCACAATAAAAAAGTGCTCTCGTGATCAAACTGAAGATAGCAGTGACAGAGGACATAGTCAAATGAATTTACCCCCTGCATCGGATATGGCAAAACAATCAAAACATTTAAAGAAACACTCCAAAAGAAGACAGTAAAAGAAACTCCACAGAATATTTTAGACTTTTTCAAATATGGATGAGTGGGACTTTGAGAGCGTGTTGCAGGGTGATGGTAACGAAATAACCGGGACTTTCTCGTTGCAAACAATAGATATGCAAAGCTTGAACAACGGCGATGTCAAAACATCCTCACCGTTTCCAGAGGACTTACTGAGCGGGACATTTCCCACTACTGAAACAATATGTGATGACCCTCATTTGAATCAAATATCATGGTATAAATATGCTATTTGTAATCCAAACAGATATAAGGACTACGAAAATTGGTAGAAATGAGTTCGGGTGAAATTGTTTTGTTCGGTCAACGCATAAAAACGGAGTAGTATGCTTCGTACGATGACCTTGTATGAAGGTTTGAGCACTGGCCCAGACAATTGAAACGGAAAAAATATGTGCTCGCGAGAGCATTTTTTTTTTAAACACCAAAGAAATAGATATTGCAGAATGCTGTGCTTGTGAAATTAGCGTGAGTCAGTGGACACCCCATCACATCGCAACTTTAACCCTTTACCAGATGACAAAAATTAGCCTTGTCCAAATTTAAAGCATTTGCAGACGACAATTTCAATGTGGCTCAAGAGGCGCAATTTTTCTTTCATAGCACAGAAAACATGGGGGAAAAGGAGAAAATGCTGGTTACCAGCATTTTCTCCTTTTCCCACAATGTTTTCAAAAGGCTTCTTACCCAGGGTCGTTAAAAGGCGGCATTGCAGTAAAGGGTTAAAGAGAAATGTTTTGGGTGTCAAAATGTTTGTTTATCTCAGTTGGATCATGCGTGTGTTACTTTATCAGAGGGACAGCTATTGGAATTATATATGGACGATATTCTTTCAGCTGTGAATGATATCATGCTAGCAAACTGCTACAAAAGCTTAATTTGTTCTGAACTTTTCCCCAAAGTCGTTGACATTTTTTTCTGGCTATCACTAAAAGCTGGTGTGTAAGCAATACGAACTCTGTTGAGTGGAAAACCAAAATGAAAAAAAAGAACTACTTGTCAAACTGATCTTGTTGAATAGAAGGTTGTTTTAAATATGTATGTAATATGCTGTTGTATCATGGAATATGTTGCTGTATCATGTAAATGGAGTAAAATATATTAAAAATGTATTATCAGCATTGAGTATTTTTGTTTTATACTCTATCCTTGAATATAAATAGAGTTTTGCAGTCGTTTCATATCACTTTTATATACACTTTCATTATGGAAAGTGAAGTAAAACTAGAAGCAGATTCTACAGCACGATTAATAGGTTAGTTTTGTTGTTGTTGTTTTCCGATTATTGTCACTTTTTCAAACCAAAATTATTCATAAGCATATTTCAACATACTGCTAAATCCTTTATTTATATTTCAAGTCCTAGTAATGTTGGAAAAAGTACATTTGTATTCCAGCTGTTAAAAGAAGCTGATGGAGCCTCTACTAAACCGATTAAGGCGACTTATTACTGTTACAGTGTTGATGAACCCTTATTTGCAAAAATGAAAGAGGTTATTCCTAACATGATGTTCTACGAAGGTCTTCCAATAAAAAAACGAGCTAGAAACTTGGCATTTGGGAGAACTAAGGGAAAAAGTTCTCGTCACTGACGATCTAATGACTGAAAGCGCCCAAAGCAAAAATGTTGTTAATATTTATTGCAAATACGCGAATCACTTAAAGTTTTTCCTGCGTGCTCATATGGCAAGATGCTTTTTGTCCCGGACGAGAATTTCGAACTCATTTTTCTTCTTATTTGAAAAAAGTGCTCGCGATGAGTTTCAAATACAAACCTTAGGTCTACAAATCTTTCCAAACAACCTGAAGTATTTCATGGATGCTTACAGAAAAGTAACTGATGGTAAATACGGATATCTATTAGTAGATCTTTCACCGCACTCTGATTTAAAGTATAAATTAAGGAGCATGATTTTAACTTCTCAGTTGATGATTGTGTATCAGCCGGAGTAAAACACGAGAAATTTTGACCAGAAATTTTCTTATTAATACTTCATAAGACAGCAGAAAATATTAGTGGAGAACAATGAAAAATCTCAGTTGAATGCTAACATTAAGTTTGTTTTTAACGTTATGCAGGTTATCGTTCGCTATCTGATAAAGACAAAAAACGTCTGTCAAGACAGAAAGAAATCATTGGCAATTTGTCAGCAAAGGAATTTCAATGAAAAGAAGAAAGTTATTGTTATTTAAAAATCGGAACATATTTTTACCTTTCTTAATCGCTGTGAAAAAATGAATTCTAGATATGGCTCGCGAGTTAGTGCTGGTGCCCAAAAGCAAATATGAATTCATAGTTAATTTGGCTAATCTGTTACAACAAACCGGTGGAAAACAAGAAAGTAGGAAGTACAGTGTAATGCTGAAAATAAATATGACAAAAAAGAAATTAAAAAATTGGTTTATAATTCATATAATCAAGACTCTGTTGGCACGGATAACGACTCAACAGCAGAACAGTTTGATAGGAGACCGAAACTTCACGAAGATAAACCGAATTCAAAAATGAACTTCAGTACAAAAATTGTGAAGAGAAGCGGTATCAACCGAAAGAAATCAGAGACCATATCGAAACTGAACAAGAGGAAAAAGTGGATAAATTATAGAATATAGTATTCAAAAATACATTGAAAGTGTTGTGAAGATGCACAAAACTTAACCTATGATTCATTTTTTTTTTTTTTTTTTTTTAGTATAGTCTCCGCATAATTTTGGTGCCATTTACGGCAGCTTATATATCTGGCGTAGACGTGTACCTGAAACATTTAACAGTGGTTTGTCTGACTGTTAAAACTCACATGTGGCGGAAAAATGTAGTCGTGTAAAATGAGTTTTGAATTAATTCGTAACTCGAAATAATGAAACGGAAACATCATGATGATGATGTTGATGATGATGAACAAATTGACTTTATGTGTACAATATGTTTTTAGAAATGTAGGAATTGAAAATCATTCAAAGAACATATGGAATGTCATAAAGCAAAGCTGAAATGCAATTTGTGTGAAAAGTCATATGTTCGTCAATCTGATTTGAATAAACACAAAAGCAGACAGCATGGATTAAAATACGAAAAGGAAACAAGATGCATCATTTCACTGTCAAGTTTGTCATAAACAAATTTCCAAGCGGCATGATCTCGCCAGACATAATACTTCTGCACACGGAAATCGATCTCAATGAGACGAATCTACAAAGTTTTCTTGTAGACACTGTGGCAGGGAATTTCGAAATTATGATAACCTGTTTCATCATGTTCAACAACACCCGCTGGATCAAGAAGGTGGGAGAATGGCAACGGCAAACTAAACACTGAACTCGGAAGAAAAAAGAATTAAATCTCAAAATAACACTGAAAAAGGAGAGCGACAAGGTCATAGTGAAACGGCTTTTGGAGGCAGCCCTTCAGAGACATATAAAATATTCATATCCAGTTATTTGTAATGTACAGACCATATCAGGAACACGTATGTGCGCTGTGAACCTATCTCAGAGCAATGGGGATGCTTTGATTATTTGACCGTGCTAAAAATACAGATGATTTTGTCCTAAAACGATGCACTTTCTGATCGATTACTTGGCGTTAAAACCTGTTTTCTCAACGGAAAATGTATACACAGTTTCTTTATTCATTTTTTTGTGAAAAGATGTCCTTATCCTTCGTTTAAAATGGCATATTAAGAAAAGAAATTTATACAGTCACTTGTAAGCGGTTAAAAGATCTTAAGCGACTGTACGACAAAAAATTTCTCAACGTGTCATTCATCACCTGAATCTTCATCTTTTGTCGTTTCGAAACCTCCTTGTTCATTCCTTTTTCTCTCATCTTCGTCTTTTTTGTGGGCACTTCTTTGTTTCCTTTCTCCAAATATAGTCTCTTGTTTGGGACTGGTTTCTCCATTTTCCTATCTCCTATCGTAAATATGTGATTCCTGTGAAGAGTTCCAACAGTGTCTGAGATTTCTGATCTCACTCTATATACAGGAATCTTTTCATTCGGATGCTCAATGACTGTGAAGATGGCTTGTTCAAGCCTATCCTGGAGTTATGTTTCCCTTCGAAAGCTAGTACTTTTACCGATTAGAAGTTTTGCAGTTCTTGCTTTTTTGTCATACTCCGTTTTCAGTTTAGCAGCATCTTTAGAAGTGTTTGAGAACAATCTTTCTTGTTGTTTCCATTCGATGTTGTAAATCTTCTATATAGTCCTTGGTTGTTCTATTGGAAGTTTCAGCTACATGTTTGAAAAGAGAATCTATCGGGAGTTTCGGCTTTCTTCCAAACATGATTTCAAATGGTGAATGTTTTGTTGAGCTCTGAGGGATGCGGTTGTAGGCATAAACTAAAGAGTTGGTGTATTTCTTCCTATCAGTTTTCTGTTCTAATGTTCCCAACATTCCCACAAAAGTTCGGTTAAATCTTTCTGGTCCCGCGTTTCCTTGTGGATGGCAGATGGATGTTCTTGATTTTTCCATATATTAGTTAGATGACAGAGTTCCTTGATTATATTTGACTCGAAATTTATCCTTGATCGGAATTCATCCTTGTTTGGATTCCATAATGAAGGATAAAGTTGTTGTAAAAGGCGTTTTTTTTTCTTGGGGGGGGGGGGGGGGGGGGGGAAGATAGCCATTGCAAATTTGGTGAAATGATCTATAATAACCAATCTATTGCATATCCCTCCTTTTGATGGTTCTAATGTCAAATAGTCCGTGCAGACTAACTAAGTGGATAGCTGGTGTGTACATTTATCAAAGGGTCTCTATTGTCTGCACCACACTTTCTTCTGACACATCGTTAACAGCTGTCTACCCATTCCTCTGCATCTTTAGTCATGCCGGGCCAGAAAAATCCTTCTCTCAACAGACTTATTGTTCTGTCCCGTCCTGGATGATAAACTTGTATTGTGGGAAAAATGGTAATCATGTCAGCAAATGACATGATAAGCCTTCTCACCAATACATTAGAAATGCATCCGTGACTGAAGCAGAATGAGATCAGCTATTCTATTATTATTTGTTAAATCTTTTAATTTCAGAGTGTTGGTTCTTTGCTTTTCTAGGACTCTGACAATAGAGATCGGAAACAGAGACAGTTGTTAATTCCTTCCTGGACCACCCATGAAGAAGAACCCACATAAAAAAGCAGCAAGTCAACAGTAGTCTAACCGGGGGCCTTGTTATAGGAACAAAACAAGCTCCCCAGCACGATAGTTCACGAAACAATTGTTTTAGGCAGTTCCACGACAGATTTGAAGACAGTTCCTTTACACTTTTAGTCTGTGTCAAATGACATTTAATCAAGGACAACAATGGTTATATAATTAAGGGTTTTTAGATAAACAATCTATTGTGGTTGAAATTTATGAAATGTTTGTGGATGTGATTAACTGACAAGTACATTTGTTATGATGAGTTTGCTTCTAATTCTTCATAATTGCGATGTGAATATTGTCTGTATAGTTGTTTGAAACTCAGCATTAAATTAGGGAAGACATGTAGCTGTATTTACCTTATTTCTAAAATAAGAAAGATGTTTCAGATGTACATTTGGAATATAAACTTAGTATACGTAAATGTTGCGTGTACGCAGCTAATTTACACCATAAGTTGGGTGAGCGATACACGGCCATCATGTCCCTCTTGTTCATAAGCGTTCGGCCGCTCTTGAATAATTCAAAATGGCTGCGCCCTTGCAAACGTGTGTTAGGTACAGAAAACAACTAGTTCAGCTATTTTCTGGCCGACAAAACCACCGAAGCCTCTTGCGACTTGCACCAGCTGTAAACAATGAATGCATTTCAAATACTTCAACAGGTAATAGGTGGTGTCCTCTTGGAAGGGCATCGCAAATAGGAATTTTCATTTACGAGTATTCACTATTTGTTGTTTATATTTATATTCATTCATTTTAGGAAAACTTTACCGTGGAAAATGCCAAATTAGTACCCCTTTTTGTTTCTTTTCGTTCTATACTTCTTTTAAAATTTATTTACCTATCCATGTTACTAGAGCGATACATTATTATGCCACTTCGACCGTAAAGACTTGTTGTCCTTACTCGTGTAACAAAATGATGCAATTTCAGACAACGGTCGTCTATAGTCCTATTTAAAAGCCCCTGCGTAGGTTAGTTTTCATTTTGATATTCATCATGTACATAGAGTTTTATCGGTTTCTTCTCGGCTTCTTTTAGCAAACTCCGACATCGAATTTTGTCACTATTTGAACAGCAGATTAGGATACTTTTAACTGAACCTATTCAATATATTATACATCAGAAGTTAAGATAAATAAATAATTTCTTGATTGAAAAAGGATATTTGTCCAAAACTTGCCCAGTTAGCTAAATCCATTCCAATTCAACACTGCTCTGTTTTGTTATGAATTGCTATGGAAAAGATATGGTTGTTCTGAATGAACTGTTGGTTACCATCATTTTCTCCTTTTCCATTAATGTTCTCTACTGTTTCTAAGACAGAAATAATTTTTTGAGCCACATTTAATTTGTCGTCTGCAAATGCTCTCAATTTGGTCGAGTCGACAATTTTGTCGTTTGGTAAAGAGTTAAAGGCCCATAGGTAGGCAAAAGTAAACAATGCAGGTGTTAAAATGCATTTCAATTTGAAATCCTACCATTTCACAGTATGGACATTATTGTGAAGATGACTATCTATTATTGTTCGGTCGGTCTAAGTTTTAGATGCTGGGAGGAAAATGAATTTTTAAAATCAGGTAAAAAGTAAACAAAAGGTGGAGCGACTTTTTTATCAAAATTTTCCATTCATTTTTCTGTCTGCGTCTAACGATTATGCCCGCTGTACAATTACAGATTGTCATAATCAAAATAGTTTTCACTATTCTATATGGTATGATTTAGATTTACATGCATTTCAAATAACACCCGCATCTTTACGTTTGGCCGCTACTGGGCCTTTAACCAAAAACCCTAGTTTTCTCTATGGCGTTTTCGAGATGATTTCTAGAGTCTGAATACTTCGTTGAAATGTCCTTCAAACGAGACATTCCAGAGCCTCAGCCTAGAACTAAAGCCGCGAACAATTTATAAAAAATGTGTGTCGAAAGCTTGTTGAGAGCAGCTTAGAGCTCCATACAATCAACCCATCAATTACATTCAGTCTGGCAAATTGAATTAAAGTTTCTTATCCCACTTGAGATAATTTTTAATTCAGAAAATAGACGAAGTTATAAGCGTTTATCTACTAGGACCCTTCATAATTCTATACAAAAAAAAAAACACAAGTAAATTAGGCAGATACCGGTTTTTACAAGTCCATGAAAAGTTGCTATGCAATTAAATGAAAATGCCCGTAGCCAAAATATTCTAATGTAACAGAAAAATAAAAGATTTAGACTCCACTTTCTCTGCAGTCTACTCTTGATCTACACTGACTGTCAAAATCAACTTCGGATGCCTTTTGCGCTCATAGTTAAACATTCTAAGGCAAAGAATAGCTCAGGGACTGTTACTAAAACCACGGAAACACAAAGGTAGGCGACCCGTCGCTTGTTATATCTAATTTCATTCAAAAGAACATGAAATCTCATTCTATCTAGAATTTGCGACCTCAAAGAAAGGTAAAGCCTACTGGATCTAGGCTTGATCATTTTCAAACTGACACGGCAATTGAAGAGTAACTAGCCTGAAGTTTCCCCCGCTCTATTCTGTATATTTCTGTACTGGAAACAATCAGGATGTGAATAAATATATTCACTGCTTGCTATTTGTCTGAATTGAATTATGCAACAAATCATTTGGCAATGCTTTAAATGTATGTGTCCATATCACACGCGTAAATGCAAGTTTGTTTTGAATTCTTTCAGATAGTTCTATATGTACCGAAAGTATATGGATCAAAACCAATTTCCATTAACTCAATACAGGAGAGTTCGACAGTATTAGCACCAGTACTGTTTGATAAGTAACAGGTTATCATTTATACATTTCTAAATGTGAAACTTTGTAGCGTGTAAGTTGCAAACACGACACTAATATGGCAATAAGGAATGTTCATAATCAGTTTTACATATATTATGCATTTTACTTTGTTATTACTCTTCGTATGAAGCTGTTAAAATCAGGATAGTTCATTGCTCATACCGCCCTAGGATCATTAAGTCTGCAACACTTTAACTATCAAAATTCTCCAGTAGATAGGTATATTGCCCGCTCCCCTGTTTTCACTGCTGAAGTAGATTTTCTTGAAATAATGAATTATTTTTCACGTCGTTAGATCCAGATTAGAGTCTTATGATAAATAATAACAATCAATATAACGCATGAATTGTTTAGCGTTTAAAGGGGACTATTCAGGTCTTTTATAATAAAAGAAAACTTCTAATATATGTTATAACCAAATTTAGTAGGGCAGTAGCTAGAATACCATCAATAAATGAAAATGAAACGAATGAAAAAAATATATATATATATCTGTAACTTTATTTCCTTAATGGTATACGTAGCCTCTTCAGGTATTAATATATTTCACGCCAATATTTTTGCACATGGGTTGTGGTAATGTGACATGATAAATAGGTTACATCGATTATATGGGATCGTATCAAAATAATTCTGATGACGCTACACAGATCCCACAAAAATAGACAAAGTGACTGATTGCATCATGACCATCCTTCTATTAAAACGCCAAAATTTAATCTTTTACTGAATTGAATCGTTCAGTTTCTTCACGATTACATATAATTACACATATTGTAGTCGATCTTTTTTATCATTGTTTTACAAAAGAAAAGAAAAAAAAAAAAAAAAATGAACAGCATAGAAATCTAAGTAGGCCCTAGTATACCGGAGATACAGTGGATATACAAATGAGTCATGCTCTGTGAAAAGGGGGCTTAATGCATCTGCAAAAAGTATCGACCCAGGTCAGCCTGTGCAGTCCGCACAGGCTGACCTGGGCTGTGGGCTGAAACTTTTCGCTATTGGTCATTTCTCTGTATGTCAAAGGACCAATCTACATCTAGATCCAGTGAATTGTTAGACAAAAAGGGTTTTTTGGATCCATGATTATGTGATGGCCTCATAGGTATCCCGCATCACGGAGATACATTAAGCCCATTTTGTCTGAGCATGGCACAAGTATATGAGTCATGAGTCATGCTCTGTGAAAAAGGGGTTTACTTAGGTATCTGCAAAAAGAGTTGACCAAGGTCAGCCTACGCAGCCGAGACGGCAAGCCTAGGTCAAAACATTTTGCTATCAGTCAATATTCTGCATGTCAAAGGACGATTCTACATTATGATTTCAGTCGGTTGTTGTACAAAATGGATTTTTATGCATCCATAATTATGTGATGACTTGCTTGGTAATCTGCGTCACGGAGATGCTTTTAACCCCCTTTTCACAGACAATGCCTCATATTTATTGCTACGAATTATCATTATTATTATTATGATTATTATCATCGTTAACTACTTATAAGTACGACAATATATGCTTTCTCTGCAAAGTTCAAGAAACTCGACGGTTACATGCAGTAAAAATGTGCAAATTTAGCGTTCAAATAACGGGCTGGTCGTTGCGATTGGTAACTCTCTTCATTTTTATGAGACAAACTATGAAGTGATCATACTAATTTGAATACAGTCCCATGTAATCGACGCGTTTCATTGATCATGTAACATTCTCAAAAATCTTTGTGAACAAATCCTGACGCGAAAATTTAAAAAGAAAAAGCACTAGAGGCTCCGTATCTCGTGAAGAAAATACCCTGATTTTTTTTTTTTCCTCACACTTGTCTTCTTTTCTGCTGATGGTTTGCCAGTTATTGCTTTGCTTAATCAGTGAATCATTCATGAAGTTAAGTAGATTACTTTAAAAAATGAATACCTCTCTTTAATGACCTGTCCAATACTTTACATTTATGTCACGACATCCATTGGACTTATCCAGTTGTTCTTAGTGTTTTATTTATCAGTATTGCGCTCACAACCTCTGCTGTAAGGCACAAATAAAATCGAAACCATGTCAGCAGCGGGAGAGGATGTGACTGCAGCAATGACTTTCAATAAGTTTCGCAAAAACTTTGACAGAAGTTTGATTAGAACTCGGCTTTGCATGTTATCACGTTGGGACCGGAACTTGGCTTTACATGCGTAATCCTGTTTACAACCATATACACATTTTTTCATCTATATAACGCAGACTCACATTAATAATCTTCACGTGCCTGCAAGATTTTACAGACAGTTTCAATCAACTTATGTCACTGTCAGTAGTAAATGTTTTCATATGAAAATAAGATGACCATTGAAAGGCTGTTTCGTTAGACTTTAGGTCCATAGTTTATGACAATTCTGTTTCCATCATATTTACTTATTACGAAGCAGTTGCATGTAAATGCACTAAAAAATTACATCCAGACTGTTCATTGCTACACAAGAGTTGTCCGAAAACTACGGAATCCTGTTTCCGCCATCCACTTTTCGACCTACGAGGAACTCGAAAAGTAGAAATTAGGCACACTAACTTCCACTTTTCTAGCAAAAAAGTTACCTCGAAAAGTCGAAAAGTTGAAGTTTTTGACCTGACAATTGTCAAAAAACTTTCAACTTTTCGACCTCACGTTTGTCTAGAAAAGTAACAATTAGGAAGTACTAACTTCAACTTTTCGCGTTAAACTGCTAGGTCGAAAAGTAGAAAAGTGGAAGTTTTTCACATGACAATTGTCAATAAAACTTCCACTTTTCGACCTAATTTCTACTTTTCGAGTTCCTCGTAGGTCGAAAAGTGGATGGCGGAAACAGGATTCCGTAGAAAACTGCCATAATCCAGTGAACATTTGTGTCCTAACCGAAGAAACAAAAACAGACAAAAAAAGAATGGTCTTATCATTTCATCTTCCTTTTTTTTTTTTTTTTTTTCTCAGCATTCTCTGAGAGTCTAGAAATGAATATCACGAAATTGTCCTGTTCCATTTTCTCACCAAAGAGAATGCAAGCAAGGAAGATGCACAGCTTATATAGAGAGAAACACATTATTTTTTTTGTTAATACGTGTTATAAATTCACTCTATAATGCGAGCTTTCGCGTCAGTACGACTTTTAAACACGTTGTTACGTGTTTCAAAACACGTTGTTACGTGTTTCAAAACACGTTATTACGAGAATTTTCGCATTAGTGCGACTTTTTTGCTTTATTACGTGTTCTAGATTCACGTCATAACGCGAGTTTTGCATCAATACGACTTTAACACGCGTTATTACGTGTTTAAAAACACGTTATCACGAGAAATTTCGTGTTAGTGCGACTTTTTTTTTTTTTTTTTTTCGTTATTACGTGTTTTAGATTCACGTTATATAACGCGATTTTTCGCGTCAATAAGACTTTTAAACGCGTTATTACGTGTTTTAAAACAAGTTATTAGCTGATTTTTCGCGTTAGTGAGACTTTTATTTGCGTTATTACGTCTTTTGAAACACGTTATTACGTCTTTTTGAAAAACATTTTACCTTCATGTTGACCCTTTAGGCTTTCGTACATGATAGATTTTTTTTTTCTTTTTAATATAGGCAAAGAAACGGCAGTACTATATTATGTATGCTGTTGGAACAGTAATATCGAAAGTTTTGAAAATAACACGGGCTCTGAAGAGAAATAAATTAATAATTCATAGCATTCGTTGAAGAATCCTACAATTTAAACGAAATTCAGTTTGACACCTCCAAATGCTTACAGTTTTCTTGTCAAGTATAGAGTTAAATAGTGACGTTCTTTCAAATGTTTCTTCGTACCGTTCTTGATGCTATTGAGTTTGGCAACGAAACGAAACGGAAGGAAACGAAACGGAAGGAAACGAAACGAAATAGAACGAAATTTAGCAAGATGATTTTTTTTTTTTTCCAATTTATCATATTTCTCTTGTATCGTTACTTATTGCATTATCCCACGTTTTATGTGGAGACCACACAGAAACAATTGCTTAAATTGCAGGTCACCTCATGTGTAGTTTGCGGGTTTGAAAATCTTGCCAGAAACAGAATTGGTTGATCTAAACGACAATCCTTTACCAGGACCTGTGTTTGGGAAAGTTGTACAAAGTCCAACATATTTGACGCAAGATTTTGGATGGAAATAATTTTTTTTTTTTCCTTTCTATTCTGTTCTTCTTTCATTTTGGTACCGAGCCCCTGTAGCTCAGTTGGTAGCGTACAGGACTTGAGAACAGGGGGCTGTTGGTTCGATCCCCGGCTCGGCCAATTTCTTTCCGAGGACTGATGATAGTCATTGCGACAAGATTCATTCCTCCCTCATTGCTGGCCATTGTTTCGACGATGGTTATATGGGTAAGCAGTCAGTGGCTTGGAGAGAATACTGCGCATATTACTGTCCAAAGAAACTCCAGGAAAGCATGGGTAGGTGCACTGGCCGCCGCTATATATCTGAAACGGCAATAAAACACCATCCAATTAATCAGTTTCATTTAGATATAATATTACTCTCGCAGGGTCCTGGCACATTTCGCACGAACACCAAATTATGCCGTCAATACCTTTGAGGTGTTGAGTCGATGCCCTTCAAGATGCTTTCAATCGACCCTTGCGATTATATAGAGTGCCCACAGATGTTTTTTTTTTTTTATTTGTACATTTTCCCCATATGAATAAGTCAATGTAATGAACGACTCGGCATAACCTGTAAGATAAAGAGATGGCTTCAGGTCTGAACTGAAAAGAGAAAATGGGTAGGGCTGTTGGTTGGTACCGCTTAAAAGTGAATGGCTACATCAGCAGAGGGAGATGAATTCAATCTAGAAGAAATCATCTTCAGTTTCAAAGGCATTACTTTGTTACAAATAAATGTACAGCATGTATATAAATGAATCCGAACATTCGCACAGGATCTGACGGTAAGCAGTAGCTTATTGTAAAGTCATCTGAAAATGTTAAGCGGGTTGCAACACCACTGTCTGGCGAATAAGAGTCCTTACTCGCACGGCATACAGCGGAAGAGGATAATCATTCGCACGACAGCAATAAGGTTATTATTTTCTATGAAAGAAAAATATGACACTGTATTGATTATTATGAAATTATCAAGGAAAAGATTCTTATCCTAAATTGCTGTCTATGTGAAAATCATATGAGTTAAAGACCCAATGGCGGCCAAACAACAATACTGGTGTTAAAATAAATTCAATTTTAAATCATACCAAATCAAAAGTATGGAAAATATTGTCAGGATGACAATCTGTTACTGTGTGGCAAGTCCAATTAAAATCGGACAAAAAGTAAACAAAAGATGGAGTGACCTGACAACTTTTAACCTGGTTTTGAAATTAATTTCTCTGTCAGCGACTAACACTTAGACCAACTGTGCGATATCAGATTGCCATTTCACAGTAATTCTCATACTTTTAAATGATACGATTTAAATTTGAATATACATGTATTTCAATACCTGCTTTGTTTACTTTTGGCAGCTATTGTTACTTTAAGAAACTTTAGGAACTGACTGAACTAGAACGCAAACCTTTTCCCCCAAACAGCGAAGGAACTTACAATGATCACGTTTAAAAAATGATAATACATGTTATTATTAAAGATAAACACCGTTATCAAATGACGGCCGCGAATGTCCCAGCTGCCCCGGGTCCAAAGATTTTTGTACATGCTGAATCGAAAAAGAAAATTTCTTAAAGTATGTACAAAATTTTCAAGGTTACCTTAGACACGTAAATACATACGTCATGTATACACGTGTGGTAATTTTCAAAACCGTTAAAGTTTGCAAAATTGGTCAGATAAACCCTAACTAAAAGACCTGTCGTCCATTGAAGGCAAAGTTCGAGTTTCGGTGCACGTAAGGGACGGACATATCCGGTCCACGTATTGATCAGAAATATCAATGCCAAGACTCGAAGAAAATTTACCAGAAAGAGTCGTAGGTATGCTGGAGGCTTGGCTTCCTACTACAGAGGTTGCAGTTCATGTTGGTGCATTCGCGCAAACCTTGGAGTGCAAAAGACTCACACGTAGCTGCAGACCGCGCTTTACGACTCGAGCCTAAGACCGATATATCGTGATTCAGTACCTCCGAGACCTACGAACAACAGTTACAGCTGCTATTATCCCCGGGATCGTTTAGCTGATAACGGTATGCACAGACGTCGCCCGTACGTCCACTCGGTTCTGACGCGCCGCCATCGCCACTATAGAGAGCAAATGACACATAAACTGGACAAGACAGTGTTGGCGGACAATTCTTTTTTTTCTGATGAGTCGAGATTTCTATAGTCTCGAGCTAATGGCCGTGTACAATTGTTCTGAGGCAGGAATGAACGTTACGCTGACTGTTTCGGACTGCAACGCAATCGCTCGTTCTGATCTTGACCTGCGCTGTCCGCAAAAGGTCCATAAATCGCGCTTAGCAGCCTAAGGGTTAAGGACTATGCAGAACAAAATCAACAGCATATACATAAACAGACAAAACCTAAATTTTGTTCAAATACTTTTCAAATCTAATTTCAAAGACTAGCCACCTTGTTGTTCGAAGCGGCCTGTCTAAGCTAATCAGGTTACAACTCCTTAGAACTTAGGAGTGGAATTGAATTAAGAATGATTGGCGAATAGTACCTTTAGAATTATTTTCTAAGCAGCTTGTCTTCCCCTGATTTGTTATTAATATTCTTGTTCGTTTAGAATTAATCATTGAAATCAAAACTACAGCTGCTTCCACTGGTTATATAAATAAATCAGAGCAAAGTTTAAAGTAACTATCAATAGCATACTTTTATAATTTATAATTTATTGACTGAGTTTTCGATGATTCATGAAAGTGGTTGCGGGATTCATTTCTGTCTCACTTTTAAATATTGTTTTGACGATGTTTAAAACAGATATTCTGCCAGCGTTTTAGGAAAAAAATGCTGTGCGAAGTACAGGTAAAAGAAACTTTGGGTATGCTTGGATGGACGCACTGTCGGCGCGATATAACTGTAATGGTGTTGAAAATGCGTTAAAACCCGAGCGAGGAAACTTATTGTCTAAAGAAAACCGTTCGTGGCAAGACTTGTGAGGAATTTTTGACGCATAAATCCCATGTACCAATCTGTATCATAGGTTAATAAAGTATAATAATCAGTTTTGATTTGAAGTCATTAGAACAATATCAATTGATTACAAAATCAAAGTGTAGCACTGGTGTGGCATTTGTCAAGGGAGCCATTGTGTGGAATTAGTAATTTGAAAAATAAACCATAGAAATAGTTTCAAAATATTCGCTTAAAAGTCATCCTACTATATAGTCATGCACAATCCGATTGAGTAGCGTGCAATCTTGTGGGACGAACAAGTCCTGGCGAACAAGCCGTGGGACGAATAAGCCCATGAACGAACTGGTTTTGGGACGAACAAGCATGGATCCAGCGGTCAGGGGAAAAAGGTTGTGTGTATCATTACGCCAATAGATTGATTGATTGATTGTATGGTGTTAAATGCCGTTTTCAACATTATTTCAGTTATATCGCGGCGGCCAGTGCAACTATCCATGCTTTTCCTGGAGTTTCTTTTACCAGTACTCCGCACAATATTCTTTCCAAGCCACTGGCTGCTTTCCCACATAACCATTGTCGAGACAATGGATAGAGGTGAGAGAGGAATGAATCCTGTCGTAATGACTATCATCAATCCTCGGAAAGAAATTGGCCAAGCCGGGGATCGAATCAGCGACCTCCTGTTCTCAAGTCACGCCAATAGAAGGCCATAGCGGATCACGCTACTTTCGACAGTTTTAAAAGAAGTATTTTCACGGTCGATAGCCTAGTTCAGTTTATTTTAATACGCCGTTTTTAATTTCATATCTGAGTGCAATCGAAATACTTATTTCTCTTATAAAATTTGAGTTTAATTAGGTGTACTTCCTTTGGTTTAGCACAAACTACATGATTTTCAAAATGCCGTACTGAACTCATAGTGGCATTGACTTCGACAAATGCCACAAAAATGACTATATTATACCTTTATTTTCAATATATCTTAACTATGTGAAAAGGGGATTTAACCCTTAGGCTGCCAAAAGCGACTCAATGACCTTTTTGCGGACAGAATAGAACGTGCAGTCTGATCTTGGATGTACACTGTCCGATAAGGATATTTTTCCACAAAAAATCCATTTGGAAGAGCAAGAATTGGGGTATTACTATATGCTGGAAATTTTCATTTCACTTATTTAGCAGGATAAGGGTTTACACATTTGCCAAAAGGATCGATTCAGATCAGCCTGCGCAGTTCGTGCAGGCTGACCTGTGTCGAACATTTCTGTAAATTGTACGCATGTCCAAGGACCACTCTATCTCAGGATTCAGTCGGTTGTTAGACAAAAATGAATTTTATTGATCTATAATTATGTGGCGACTGGCTTGGCATAATTCATCACGGAGATGCATTAACTCTTTCACTTCTAACTCCAGAAATTACATGTTTTTTCCGAGCTCTAAAAATAGATTTCCACTGCCATTTGAAACGACATTCATCATAGTTTAAAAATAGAGGAGCGGACAGCATAGATCAAGATCAGACTGCACGTTCTGTGCAGTCTGATCTTGATCTACGCTGTCCGCAAAAGGTAGTCAAGTCGTCATTAGTAGTGAAAGAGTTAAACCATCTTTATCCAGAGTATTGCTCATTTTGTAGATGTTTCCTGCAAATTCGTTTCAAAATGTATTGAAAGAATGACTGAAAGGAATGAATGATAAAACAAACCAATAGGCCTATTGCACGTTCTATATTACATCAGTGTCACGTGATATTGCACAACACATCTAATCAATGATCATTTTAAATGCCAAGTTGGAATATCTACTAAGCGTATGAGACGAAGTGAATAGATTTTACTTTAGGTGAGCCGTAAGCAGCCGATCTGCTGACGGTAGAACTGGTTTCGAGCTGTTCGACACTCATCTTTCCCCCCCCCCCCCCCCCCCATCATATAAGAATATGTCTATTGATTTATTTTTCGTGTATTCCATGAAGCTTGAACACAGCGCTTAAATATGATAAAATCCTGGTCTGATTCCCATTGCCTGTGTAGGAGTGTCCTAGGGTAAGGTACTGCAGAGCCCGAGTCTAGTACTGGTTTAACCAGAGAAAATCTATTTAGTGAGATGTCTCTCTGATAGGACTTAATTCCCTATAAACAGCGTAAAACGTTTAAAGATACCTCCTTACAGCTAAAGAGAGAAAAGCGGTTAAAGCTTGAAAGTGTGTAGAATGGCTCAGAATATGGTCAGCTGTGTAAACATGGATGAATTACCAGTATATATGGTGTAAGGGATAGAGAAACTCAAGGGATTCGCCTTCATTTAATACCGGAAACGACAACAATGATTTCCGTGAAGGCTGCCAAAAAACGAAATGCATTTTCTATCCGTCGAAGTCTTTGCAACCTTGCAGCTGCCAGGGGCAATATTTGGCATGAAGATACAGGAATCGTTGTTGTTTTATAAAATAAGACGAAATGAGTTAAAAAGTGGCTGAAAACAAGTAAACATGTGTCTTTAAAAAGCCGGACAAGTAATTAGGTCAGACCTATACTACTCGAAATGCATTAAGTACCAATATTTACGTCCATAGTTTTTGATCCAACTAAGGACATTTCAAACTGGAAAATCAGCTTTCTAAAAGAACGTTGAAAACTCGGGTTTTGGCTCATATTTAACTCAGAAAGGTACAGAGAGACAAGTCCTGTTTTAGCAGCGATCTACCTTGGCCATGTTTGTTTCCATGGCAACATTTAATGGTCCGTAACGGTAAAAATGTCCTGTCCCGTTACGCGACATCAGTTGTACAATGGCGAGGCGCGCGGGAGTTCCGATTTTGATTTAATAATAATTGTAATATGTATTTATTTAGAATGCTTTCATTCATCTATGAAAACAACAAAAACTCAAAAGTTTTCTTTCCAACAAAATTGGATTGAACGGTGTGGACTTGATACAAAACAGTTATTTACAAATGCTGACTTTGCTTTTTAAGGTATTTTAAATGAAGATGGCGCTATTTTTTTGTCCATAGCATGAAATAATGTTTACTGTGTCAGATATACAGTGAAGAGGACCCAAGAAAGAAGAAAGAAGAAAATATAAATTTGAGCATGAGTAACGGCACTGACTGTCATGAACGGTAAAGACGGGTTCGTAACGGTTTGGACTTCTCTGGAGGATCAGGCTTTCTGCCTATTTTTGAGCGTCAAAAATGGGTAATGTCGGATTCCCAAGCGTCAAAATCTTGGGTCCCGGGTCAAATGAGAACCCAGTAAGTAGATACAGAAACGCTCGATCCATTATGCTACGCATTCGTTTAACAAAATAATCCGTGGTTAAGTGAGCTAGCAATTTTAAGTTGCGCATGCAATTATGCATTTATTATCGTTTATCAAAATCAACCACGCTTAAGCACACTGTGTAAATTTATGCAATCCAACCATGATTAAGCATATGGCTAACCCTTATCCAATCAACCCACCCTTAAGTTTATAGCTAACCCTTAACCATTCAACCCATCCTTAAGATTATAGCTAGTCATTAAACAATATAACAATTTCATGTAACATTAACATGCTCATAAAATTAACATAAAATGGGGTTAACAAGTCAATCTGATTAAGGTCAGCAATCAAAATAGCATAACCTTTTTTAACAACATTTTTTACTTAAATCAATTTTTAAAAATTAAAAAAAAAAATTGAAATATTAAGCTAACAAGGTGCATCATGCTAACCGGCTAACACATCAGCCAACAATCACTTACATCTGACAATTGCTTAACCTTTTTTCCCACCCCATCAACCAACGCATCATGCAGTGGCTAACCGGCTTATGAGTTAGTGGGTGGCTTAAGATATTGGTAAATTAAAAAAAATTAAAAATTGAATTTATTATCTCAAACTTGTATATAAATTTATAAAAATGCATGTGTTGGATAGGTTTACAAAAAACGAATTAAAAACTTTACATAGGTGCCAAATGGATAAAGCGGTTCACCTACTACCTAAAAACTATGGAAACTTAGGTAAGTCGGTAAGTGTTAGTCTTTTACAACTACCAAGCATAGAAGAAAACAGAAGATATAAGAAATTTAAATCAGTTCTATATTTTCTTCTATCTAGAGAATTAAAAAGAAACACAAAACCATTTTATTACGCATCTTGTGTTAGATTTAATTATAGAAATATTGATGGTGGTTATCCTGTTTATAATAAAAAAGTTAAATCTTTTGAAAGAATTAACGATCATTTAAAAATGCTTGCTTTTATTTCAAGAACGGAAAAATTAAATGTACCAGGTGTATCAATCATGACAATAGTCTTTAGTAATGGCATGTTTGATGAAGATAAATAAAAAAATTTTATTTTTATTTGTTTAATACAACAAATAAAAATTTTTATTAATAAGTTTTTGGCCTTGCCCCCTGTGCTTCATACATTTCTCTTTCTTCTTCAGTTAATTTTTTAATCCTATAATGACCATGTGCTAAAGTTCTATAACTACCATTCTAGAATACCACTCTTTTATCATCTTCAAAGCTTAATGCTCTTTTGTTTATTTTTATAGCTGTTAATTCATGAAGTTTACTTCTTATTCCACCCATATTTGTATAATAATCTTTTCCAGTATCTAAGCAATTTTTATAAGTTTCAAATTTTAGTTCATTTTTAATCACAGACTTTTTAACTCCTTTACATTTTTTAGTTTCTGTTTTCTCATTATATACCATATTACCATTTTTATCTTTTTTAACAGGCTTATCATAAATAAACTTACCATTTTCATCGGTTACCGCATTACCATTTTCATCTTTTCTTAAGATAAATTTTTTCATAGCATAAGTTTTTGCACCAGGACTTACAAATTCAGTTAAAAGATCCCCCTTTAATTCATCCTTAAACATGCCTAGTACATTTCTATTTTTTTCACTATACAATGGATGATTAGGTGGATAATTACTAAAGTCAAACAAAGCATTGGCATCCTCTTTTAAATCTTTATACAAATCTTCAGTTTCTATTACTAAAACATAACTATCCGTATCAGTATAGCACATATATACTTTCTCTTCACCAAATTTTTTTTTTTAAATATTCATAATAATCCAATAACATTGTTGTTTTACTAATATCAAGTATGCTTACTCCTACATAAGTAGGTTTTTCGTAAAATATACTTGTTTTTTTTCCATATGAACAGCAACCAAATTTTCATTAAATATAGTATGATCATGAAAGTTATGTTTTGCGGTTAACTTTTTAAAACGATCACAGTTTTCACCATTAACTAATTCTATATTTACTCTGTTTCTTATGTTTTCCATGGTCTTACCAAAAACAGAATTCATCATAAACTTCCATAACTGATCTAAAAAATCATTTTCATCCTTCTTTGCTTGTGTTCTTAAATTTACACACTTATCAACATATTTCTTAATATCGGTACTCTCTTTAAATTTAATTCCACTATATATTTTTTTAATTTTTAATCCTAACCGAATGTAAGTCTTTAAAGCTTGATAATGTAGTGTATATATTTTTTTTTTTATCATTTCAGTTAGGAATTAACTTTTCTACTTTACCTGCTTTTAATCTTTCTGCTGCTAAAGGCATTTCATTGTGTAATCATGTTTTTCTTTTGGATACTCTAAATCAACCTCTAGTAAGCAAGGATAATTTTCCCAATTATTTAATTCTTCATCAGTCATCCATTTAAAATCACCTACAGGTAAAGGTTTACTCATAGCCCAAGGATAAAGACTGTTTTTATCAATATAAAACAAATATTTACAAGGTTTTGTTGGATCATACTCATCACCCATGTATTTATTATTTGCCTTTGCATATCTAACGCTTGCCATACATACACCTCCCCTTTTTGTTCCTTCAAGAAAGTTAAGCATATTTATATCAGTAAGTTTTTCTAATTTTATCTTACTTTTCTTAAGCATTACACCCCATCCATATCCTGGTAAAGTATAATACCAAGCAGGATCTAAACCAAATTCTTTATGAATAGAAAATCTAAAGTTTTCCATAATATCAGCCAAAAGTAAAACATCTGTTTCATTGTATAACCGTAAAAAATCCTTAATATTTTTACATCCAAAAACATTAAATACCTTTAAAGCATGTTCATAATCTTTATCACTTATATGTTCATTGTTTAAACTTGAATAAAATGCTTCTTTAGGTGGTAGTTGTGTTTCTTCTAATTTTTCAAAAGTATCTAACCATTCATATGGGAAAATACCCTTTTTTCTTAACAAATGTAATTTTTCTTCTGTATAACCTTCACGATCTTCTTCTAAATAATCTTTTAAATTTTTTAAATTTTCATCTTTTAAATTTTCTGCAAGTTTATCTAAACTACTTGCTAAAAACTTATAACTATCGAGAAATCTTAACTTAAGATGTTTATTTCCTGCCATAAGATGTTTTGTAAAACTAATATATTTTTCTTCAGTGTTAGGAATACAATCAATTCTTCCATTAGTTTTACCAAGGTATTTAATAAAAATATGAGCATCATATCCAGATAAATTATGAAAGAAAACAGGGATAAAATTAGGAACTTTTGCACTAAGATTACATTCATTATGTGCAGCTCCTCTATATTTACCAGTAAAATGACAATGATCTCTTACTTTATAATTTTTATGAGTAAATTCATCACCACATATCCAACATTTTACTTCATTTTTATGTTTTCTAACTTCATCTTCTGTTATTTTAATTTTTACTGGGTTTTTATAAAATTCGTTATAAAGTTGTTTAGCATCCTTAGTTAAAGTATCTATAAAATGTTTTTCTGCATCTTCACCCACATACCCTCTTAATTTTGGTTTTGAAACTTTTCTATCAAAACTACAAATTAAATAGTTATAACTAACAGGTATATGCTTTTGTGTTTCAATGGTATTACTTTCTTGTTGTGTTTCTGCTTCTATTTTTTGTAATATACATTCAAAATCAGCAATTACAATAAAAGGCGCCATAATTTTTCTACAATAGTTTTCAAACTTTATTAAAATTTCTTCAGGGTTTTCAGGATTAAACTTAGGCATTATTAAATCAACCCCATTATGATCTTCACAACGCTCCATATGCTTATTTAAAAGTTTTTCACTTCCAAAATGATTCATACAAAGCATACAATACTCTACATCATGATTAGAGGCTGTTTGAATTCTCAGTAAAGCTTTAATATTCTTTATTAAAAAATAATGAGATTTTTTTTCTTCTTCATCTTCAATATATAACAAATTTACATGATTTTCTTTTAAACTTTTTATAGCTCTAATACGTTTGATTTTTTCCTTACCTTCTACTATCCCAAAAACATTAACGCTAATTGTTGGATTTTGCCTTTCAAACTTATCTATATCAAGTAAAGAAACAGGATATTTAATTCCTTTCATATTTAAACTATTTTCCTTTGATTTTAAAGGATAAGTTCTTTCAGGGTGATCATTTGTTGGATTAAAAAACCTTAAGATAGACCAAGTAAAACATTTTTCATCATACTCATTTTTCATATTAATACACGCATTTTTGTTAGCAATCCACTTAGGTAAAGGTATCAATCCACCTGCTCTTAATGGTTCATAAATAGCACTATGTAATTTTAAATGAACCACACTAACAAATGTCCACCCACTGCCACTTGTAGTAAAATTAACAAAATTTTCTAAAATTCTTTCAATCATCTTATAGTATACTTCTGTTTTATTAGTTCCTTCTAAAATAATCTCATAACTATCTTCAGAAGAAGAAACAGAAGAAGAAAAAATTGCCTTTACTATTTCTTCATTATCACCTTCTCCTCTTTTCATTAAACATTGAAGATTTAATTTTACTTTAAACCCATGCATGCTATTTAAATGTTTTATAATTGATGGTTGTGTTAGCTCTAAAAACTCTTGTGGTGTAGAAACAGGTATTCCTTCTATTTTATGTTCAGTTGCATAATTTTTTAAGGCGGATCTATTTTTTATTACTTTTATTTTATCCACTTTATCATATATACTTTTTATCTTCTTTTTTAAAGCATTAAGTTCTGGTGATATACTTGGTTGTTCCACTCTTACATTTTCTAAGCTCCTTAACAAATCATTAACTGAAGTAGTTGCTCTTTGTCTTGTTGATGGTAAAGGTTGAGCTATTGTTGGTTGTAATATTGGAGCATTTATATTTTTTACTCTTGTATCTAATATAGGATTACCCCCCAAGTTTAAAAATTGAATTAATTCTTGTCGCCTTAAACGTGAATAACCCCTCAATCCTCTATTTCTTGCTAAAGCCTTTAATCCATTTACAGTATAATTATCATAATTGATATCCATAATTACTTTTTAATATCATAAATATAATCCTTAAGTCAAATTTTATTATTTTTTAAAAAAATAATAAAATTATTGAATATCAATTCTATGTTTACCATTCCATACTCTACCATTCCAATTTTCAATTGTTTGAGGACATCTATCAATAAACTTAATAGCCTTGTAAATTGATGGAAATGTTGTTTCTTCTTCAGTTTCAACATTCTTTAATATTACCGTTTTAGGATTTTTACTAATATCCTTTAGCCTATCATAATTAGGTACTTTTTTAAGTGGTATAGCTTCTTCAGGATACAATCCATGCTCCTTTAAAACATCAATATACTTTTTCTTGTTCCAATATGAATACCACTTAATGTTATTATCTGTTAATATCTTTTTAAAATCAGCAATCTTTTGCATATTTTTTTATTTAAAATAAAAATTTACTTAATACACTACACTCATCTTATTCCCATCACTCTGAAAGTAAATCATCCTGTCACTAAGTAAAACCGCAAATGCTTCAGTATTTGCAGGGGGGTTATTAGTAAATGTTGTTTTAATATGAATATCAGTTACAGAATACTTTAACCTTTCACTTTGCTTTGATACATCAAACACAAACAAAGGAAAAAGGAGTTTGTAATCTGAAGGAGTAATATTAGGGTTTGATACTAATTCATCCATGCTAAAAAACTTTTTTCTAAACAAAGCGGCTTCACTATATATTCTTGCAATTTGATTAGCAGGAAAATTTATATCATAATCATATAGCGGATATTTTTTTGAACCTAACATTACATAAATATTTTTAACATTTAAGTTGTCAAATATAGCTGGGTTACGTTCTTGGTTACCACTTTTATCAGTTTGAAAACCAACAATTAAAAAACGTGGCACCTCAGGAGATGATTTAGCTGATAGCCTCCAAGTAAAACCTGTTGCTGCCTGTGGAACCGCAATACTATCGCTTTGTATCATTCTATACCCAACTGGAAATTTTTCTTTTTTCTCGATAAATTTATAAAGTTCCATCCTATTACCATCTTCCGGCTCTACATGGGGCATAAACTAAGATACCTTCAGTAAATTAACTCTACCAGGGTCATTTAATACTGGTGGTCCGGCAACCCTTTCTGCTTTAAAAATTGCGTCATTGTCATCGTTTCTTGTTAAGGTTAGTGTTTGTTTCATACCATATAAAACTTTGTTGTAATCTTCACAAAAACCGAATATATGTTTCAAAGGTATCCTAAAACTAAATGTTCCAACTGGATTTGAACTAAAAATATACTGTCTTCTTACTGAAAAACCAGCATTAGTAGCACTGGCTGCATTGACTCCGGTATCCTTATACCACAGTTGGTTTAACCCTTGTGATTTAGCAAAGTCATCTGGGTACTTTAAAAGTCCAAGCATTGTTGTAGTCTGACCAGGATAATTAATGCTTTCTATCTCTTGCCCACTTAGTTGATATCTGATATTTTTAAACAGATACATCAGTCCATTATTTGTTAAGGTTACCTCATTAGCTGCACCATAAACGGTACCATCAGTTTTTACTAATTCACCTATAATTTGTAAATATGACTCTGAAGGATGATAAAAAATATCTTGAGTTTCGATATTAATCCTAATATCCCCTCCAGAGTTGTTAAGATTGGTTCCTGTAATAGGGCCATACTCATGATATTCATATTCATCAATATTACCATATTTTGAAATCGGTGCTTTAATGTTTAAAATATCCATTTTATTATATGCAATTATAATTTTTAAGTAAAAATTATAATTGAGTTGTGTTTTTAATATTCTAACCATAGTTGAGGAAATGATTTGTTTTCATCATTTACAAAAATATCCTTAAGTTTAATATTTTTAAGTTTTTCTGCAGAAAGCTTTTTTCTCATTTTAGGATAAATTCTATTTCCGTAAAGAATAGTTACCTTAAATATTGATTTACATCTTCTTCAAATTCCTTAATGATATCAGCTTTTTCAGGCGATCATTTTAGAACAACCTTTTTATAATCATAACTTGTATTGGTATCTTCAAGAATTTCACAATCTTCATTTATCTTAAAGTTAGCAAAAAGGATACCAACCCTTTTAGTATTGTATTTTTCATATTTTGTTATTTTAAATTTAAGATTTGACATTCTTTTTTTTATTTAATGTAATAATTTGCTTAACTTAAATTTATTTTTTCGTAATACTTTAACTCCGGAACCCCTACTATTTAATTTCTTAACTAAATCTTGTATAGCAATGGCACTACCATCTATTAAGGTATTAATATTTTGCGTTGCAGGTTGAGTTGTTGTAGTAGGCTTTTGAGTATATTTTTCTAAAATCTTTTTAGATTTTGGTGTTAAAGCCTTTTGAACTAACTTTTTACCTGCATCAACCGCGGCACTCTTTCCAACCTCTAATGCTTTCTTTGCTCCTTCCTTAGCTACACTCTTACCAACATCAACTGCTGAAGATGCAATTTGTTTAGCTGCGCTGCTTGTAAAAAACCTTGTAAGAAAATTAGCTAAGGTATCAAATATCCCTGCACCACCATAAGCATAATTTCTTTTAAATCCTCTCTTTTGTGATATAATCATTTTTATAGTATAGACATTAATTTTTTATAACTCTTTGAATTTAATACACGTTGTCTTTTTAATTCATCACAAATACTTACAAGCTCATTTCTTACACCTGTATTACCAGCTTTTTTACTTGCCATCAAAAGGTCTAATCTTTCTAATAGTGAGTTAGGGTTAGATGGGATAATGGTAATTCCTTTTCCAAAGGTTAATTTATAATATGGTTCCCAAATATCATCTTTAATAAAATTAGCTTTTTCCCTTAAGCTTTCATCTATATCTCCTTTTCTATGTTTTTTAAAATTTTTATTTGTCGGGTCATTGTTGTTATGCATAGCACCAGTTATTCTTAAAATATTACCATATGTCGAAAAATCATTTGCTGTATAAGAGTAAGGGTTATGTCCTCTATAAGAAATAAGATTTTTTAACCCTTTCGTTAGATGAAAACTGTGTTTATCATCAATAATAATTTTTCCTTTAGAAATTTCAACTGGTTTATTACCCATATACATTCCTTTAGTTGTTTTACGAATACCGAATACATCATCAGGATTAGCTAAAATCTCAATATCTATTTTCTCTTGTTCTTCTGTTTTTTCTTCTGTTGATGGTATGAAGCTAGCTTCTTCTCCTAGACTTTCAGGAATTGATAGTAAAGGGCTTGCTGACCTATAACTAGGAGGAGCTGTGCTCAAAGGATAACCTATTTGTTGAGGAAACTCTTTAGGTAATTTTTCAATCCCCTCTTTAATAGGTTTTAACCTTTTTGTAATTTTCTTTGTTGTATCTTTTTGTGTTTCTGTAATTTTTGTTGCTGCTTCTTTTTGTGTTTCTGTAATAGGTTTAAAAAACTTTGAAAGGTCTGTTTGTAATTCAATTTCACCTGTTCTCTCTGCAAGCTGACTATCACGAATTCTTTTCTTTGTAGCAAGATATTCTTTTACAATTTGGTCTCTTTTCACAGGGTCTTTTATCTTTAAAAATGACATATTTTTTTAAGTAAAAATTTTTTTTATCTTATTTTTTTAATCAGTATTACCCATCTCACAAGCACAAGAACATTTAAACTTAGGTGGTTTTAGTTTTAGCTTTAATGGGTTCCATTGTTTCTTTCTACTAGTCTGCGAAATTCCTCCCGTGCTTCCTGTTTCCCCTTCTCGATTAAGCTGTCCTGTTCCTCTAACTTGCTTTTTTTCCTTGACTTAACTCGTATCTCTTCCTTCATCACCTTATATTTTTCCAATTCATCCATAATTAAAGTAAATTCTGAATGTTCTACTTTGTTGTCACTGATAGCTTTAGATATATGTGTAAATAGTGTATTTAACTTTGCATCAGCTAACATTTTAATCTGAAGATGTTTTTCAGATTTTGTTCTGGTTCTTCTAACAACAAACTTTCCTATCAATGCTGAAAGTCCAACAGCTAAGGCGCAACCTTCTAAAGCTATCGTTGCTGGAATTGCTACCACAGTTGATAGTAAAGCGGTACCACCTGCTCCGGCACCTAGTGCTAAGGTGGTTAGTCCTGTTTCAACATTATCCACACTCTTGCTAATCTTTAAATATTTTTTACTTAACTGTTCTCTAACCTTAACTTCATTTTCAAGAAATGTTTGAATTTCTGATATTTTTTGTAACCTGAAGGATTGACCATTGTCTTCTGCTGATAGTATTGGTTGTAATGATGGTGCATTTGGTATATTTCGTGCTTCTGGTAATACTGGATAAATCTTTTCTTTTAGTTCCATTTTATTAATTACAACTATTTTTTAAATAGAATAGTAAATACGACACAAAAATTCATTTTCATTAATTCTTACTAGCTTACTTGAGTTGTTTGTAATTGTGGTAACCACATCTGGGGTTTCCTCCAACACTACCTCATTTGTTATACTTAATTGATTAGTTTTTAGAGCATAAGATAGAGAAATTAAAACGACACCCTTACTCATCATAAAACCAAAACCTAAAGCAATAGTTTTAGTTTCTTTTGGGTTTAATATAATAGGTTGTTGTGTAAAAACATCCCAAGTAACAGGATTAACTTTTTTAGCTGGATATTTAAGTTCTACAGGGTTCCAAAAAATAGTTTTTGGTTGAACCATTTTAGGTTTATTTCCAAATTTATACACATTCATTCTTTTTAATTTACAAAATTGCGCCTAATATAGGAATATTAGCAAATGGGCTATTTGGTCCTAAAAGAAGGCCTTTTCCATCATAAATTTTTCCACCTTTTTTTAAATACAATCCTTCGCCTTTATTTTTTAACCCTTTACCTTTGTATGGTTTAAGATATAAACCTTCACCATCAGTTTCAACTTGACAGATACTACCACCTTTCTTAAGATATAATCCGTTGCCCATTGCTTTTTGAACTCCTGTTGATGCTAAACCAGTTAGGGCACCCACACCAAAAGCAGGCAATACTGTTTTTGCTAATACAGGTAAAGCAGCTGATGCTAATCCAGCTATCAAAGGTAAAAATCCTCCTTCTACTTTCATGTTATGTTTAAGTTGTTTAGTTGACATTCTAAACGTGGTTCCCTTACCAGCTTTATAAGCTTTAGTAAGTTTATTTACTTGAGACTTAGTTAATGCTATTACATCTTTACCATGTAAATCTTCATGTTTTAAACGAATACTTGCTGGGTTTTTGTTTTTAAAAGAATGTAAATTTTTTTCCTTTTGCCCTTCTGATATATTTATTTTTGCGTTAATGTAGTTCGACATTTTATATTTAACGTGATTCTCTTATATGAAATCTAATCGTTAATGTTTCTCCTCTTAAATTTAATATGTTTCCATCTTGGTCAGTTAGTGTAACATTTAAATCATGTATTTCATTCAACGTTAAAGGTAGGTATACCAGATTAACTGGATTTTCTATTATTTTATAACCCGGAGCAACATTTGGAAAAAAGCTGTAAATTGTGTTTCTTCGAGAACCATTAACATAACTACCTGAGATTAAATCAATATTAACAAGTATGCTATTAATACTTAAGATATTAACTAAATTTTCTGATTCATGAAACCCTCGGACATATTTTGCTCTGCTAAATCCTAATACCTTTCCAATACTGTTTTCATGATTAAAATCTACCTGATATCCATTTTCAAGAATTAAAACTGATTTTAATGTATTAGTGTTTGCTGATAAACAAATATAATATTCTTCATTAAATTGGTCATAATGTCCTTTTTTCTTCATTTCTTGTTGTATATAATCATTGATATCAACTAAATCATAGCTACCTGTTGGTATCTTCATCTTTTCCCATGTTTTACCACTATCTTGTGAATAAATAAAAATGTTGTTGCTATCAGTAATATTAAGAAATGAATAGTAAGTTTCAAGATTGACTAAAGCTACTTCATATTTTTTATCAGCTTCAAGTTGAAGTGGTGGAGTAAATCTTGTTTTAAAATTTGATTTGTTATCACTTACAATAATTTGAAATGATGTTTTTATGGTCGGCGTTTTTTACTATTTTTTCAAGTAATTCTGCTTCCATTTTTTATATTTAGTAAAAATATATTTTAAAACAAAAATATATTTTTAATAGTAATCTCTGTAATCATGCGGTAAATAAAAGTTGTCAAAACCACATCTATATTTTCCATCGTTACGGTTCTTAGTTAAATCAATCACAACAAAACCATGTGGTTTTTCCCAACAGTTTGTACAAAAATTGATAAACTCTGTTTTAGTCATATCATCCCCTACATGGTCACTATAAATATGATTAAGATTTTTTAAGTCTTGTCTAAACAAGCATATTAAGTTAGCATTTTCTCTAATAGTTTGGCGAGGTAATCTAAAATAATTTTGTGCTAGATAAAAACAATCAGCATTACTATGTCTTCCTCTTACATAATAGTTTTCACACTTGTTTTGCCTTTCTAAAAGTAAGTCATCAAATATCATTAAGTTTTTATTTGATGCATTTAAATCTCTTGGGTCAGGAACATCACTAGCATATTCAAAAAATTCACAATTGATATCAGATTTTTCCTTAATTGTTTTTGCCCATTCTTCAACTAATGCTGTAGGTAAAATATCACGGTTTTGAACTTCATCTTTAAGCGAAAACAACCTTAGTATGTATTCTTTTGGTATTTTTTCTTCAAAAGCTTTTTTAAGTATGCGATATTCTGGTTGAAACAAACTTTTACCAAAAACACATAAGTTGTTATAATCTAACCAATCAGGTCTTAACAAAAGATTAAGTAATAGTGTAGTTTTACCACATCCTGATTTACCTACTATTAAACCTCTAATACTTCTTGGTAAAAGGGGGTGGTTAAATCTTTTTGCTAACGCTTCATTCCATGATAAATTAACAATATCCATTTTATATTAAAAAATTTATTTTAATATAAAAATGTATTGTGTTAAGTGTAAAAAACAAACTGAAACAACCGATTTTGAATGTACGGTAAGTAAAAATGGTAGAAATATGAAACGGGGTAAGTGTAAAGAATGTGGAACAACAAAAACACAATTTACTAAAAAAATAGAGGGTGGGTCGTTGTTAAACAAGGTTATCAATAACTTACCTGTTGAAATGCACTTACCAGGTCATAATTTTACTGGTCCTGGCACTAAGTTAAAGAAAAGATTAAATCCTGATTTAACACCTAAAAAATGGTCAAAATCTGTAAATCGTGTTGATAAAGCAGCATATCATCATGATATATGTTATCTTAAACATGATGACACAGCAACAAGAAATTCTGTTTGTGATGTTAATATGCTTAAAGAGTTAAAAGGTATTTATAATCCTACTATTAAGGAAAGAATGGAAAGAGGATTGGTTTCCTCATTGATAGGAACCAAGAAAAGATTTGGAATGGGAATTAAAAAAAAAAATCAGAAAATATAACGCTAGCAGAAGAATTACATAAACCAATAAAAAGAAAATTTAAGAAAAGGAGAGTTAGAGTAGGGGGTGTCGATAGAATATGGGCTGCAGATTTAGTAGATATGCAAGCATTTTCTAAACTTAATCGTGGTGTAAAATATCTTCTTGCTGTCATTGATATCTTTTCAAAATATGGCTATCTTATCCCCTTAAAAGATAAAACAGGAAAATCTGTTTCTATTGCACTGAAGAGTATTTTTAAGGAAAGAAAACCTGAGAAAATGTGGGTGGATAAAGGTAAAGAGTTTTAAAACAAAGAGGTTAAAGATTTGATTGAATTATATTCCACTGAAAACGAGGAAAAATCAAGCGTTGTTGAGAGATGGATTAGAACAATGAAAGAAAAAATGTGGAAGTATTTCTCTGCTCACTCAACAAATGTTTATATTAACGTGTTACCAAATCTTGTTAAAGAATATAACAACACGAGGCATTCTTCTATTAAGATGACACCAACTGAAGCAAGTAAGAAGAAGAATGAAAATAAAGTTTGGAAAACATTGTATCCTGATTATAATCAAGTAAGGGAGGATATCGAACCAAAGTTTTCTGTTGGAGATAAAGTAAGGATAAGTAAAAAGAAAAAGACTTTTGTAAAAGGTTATACCACAAGATGGACTGAAGAGGTTTTTACAGTTTCAGAAGTAAAACATACATCACCTGTAACATATAAAATTGAAGATTTAAATGGTGAAGAAATAAAAGGTTCCTTTTATGAACCTGAACTACAAAAAACGAGTCAAGAGTTGTATAGAATAGAAAAGGTTATTAAAAAAGGAAAAAAGAAATCTCTTGTAAAGTGGAAAGGTTATTCTGATGAATTTAATTCATGGGTTGATAATAGTGCTATTGTAAATATTTAAATATATAAAAAATGCATGATATTTTAATTGATAATATAATATTACCAAATAAACCTTTAAGCAATTTTGAGCTTGAGGATGCCGCAAAAAAATTAAAAATAAAAAATTTTAGAGGAATATTTTTAAGAGATACCCTACCCAAAAAAGTAAAAAATAAAGAATGTGGTATATTAAACCTTGATGACACTGGTGGACCTGGTACTCATTGGGTTGCCTGGTATAAAGATGGTAAAACTAAAATTTATTTTGATAGTTATGGTATTCAACCACCTATTGAAATTATAGATTATTTAAAAAGACCAATACACTACAATACTGACCAATTACAACATGTAGGGGAAGTATTTTGTGGTCATTTATGTTTGTTTATTCTTAAAGAGTTGGGTTTAGGTAATAAATTTCAAGATGTTTTAAATAAACTTTTTTAGTAATATTAAAAACTATGCCTGTTGATAAATTTGGAAGAATAGATGATGTTAAAACAAGTGGTGATGGTGATGGTGTGTCACTCGCTTACATAGGTAATAATTTTTTACGTAAAGATGGAACAACCCCTGTTACCGGTTCTATAAATATGGCTGGTAATACACTAATACGGGTTAGTAATCCAGTAAATTCTCAGGATGTTGCAACAAAGAGTTATGTTGATGGTATCTCAGGGTTGTTAGATGAAAACGGTGGATACATTATGACGGGATATTTAAACATGAGTTTTAATAAAATAAGAAACGTACCTGAACCTATGGAGCTAAGTGAAGCTGCTAATAAGTTTTACGTAGATAATGGTGGTGCTATCATAAAAAATTCAGATGAAAGTTTTTCAGCTGTTGCGGATATAAATATGCAAGGTCATACTTTAACAGATGTTAAGGCTCCCTCAGAACCACAGGATGTTGCAAATAAGCTTTATGTAGATACAGTTGTGAATGAGGTAAGCGGTGGTGAAAAAGCTTTAACAAAAAACCATGCTGGAGCTTTTTTAGCAGCTGGTAAAATTGTAATGAACGGTAACCAAATCACCGGCTTACCAAATCCAATAGACCGTGATGCTGCTGCTAATAAAAATTATGTTGATAATGGTGGAGCTATCGTAAAATATCCTGATGGAAGTTTTTCAGCTGTTGCGGATATAAATATGCAAGGTTTTTCTATAAAAAATGTTGGGGAACCCGTAGAAGAAAAAGATTTAACAACAAAATCTTATGTGGATAAAAAAGTAACGCTCCCTAAACCTATTATAAGCGTGTGTGCCGAGGAACAAGGCGAATTAAAAAATGGTAATTATGAGTTTGCTTTTGGTAATGGGAGTACCGGAGAAAGCCATGGGTTAGGAGGTTATTGTATGGCTGCTCCTGGTAGAATTTTAAGAGGAACTTTAATGATTGTTAAGGGAACCGGTATTCTAAAAGAAAAGGCAAAAGTCAATATAGTTGTAAATGGAGTTGAACAGGTTGATTACTCCATAGTAAAAAAGAGAGGAGAAGGTTGTGGTTGTATAGTTTTTCCAAAACCTTTAGAAGTAGAGCAATGTGATGTTATAAACTTTATAACAAGGACAGATAACCCTAATGCTAAAAATGCATATTTAACAATACTGATAGAATTGGACTTGTAAAAATATTTAACCTGGTAAAAGGTTAAATATTGCAAGAGTGAACTATTTTCCCATTAGATGGTATTCATGGGAAATATAATTTTTTAAGTAAATTATATTTCTCTAATGATTACATTTTCAGTTTTACACACGGGGCATTTATTTTTATTATATGCTATAAAACATGTATTACACATACATAGATGACCGCAATTACAAAATAACATGTTTGGTTGTTTTTCAGTACAAATTACGCATTGATCATATTTAAATGATTTGTTTTGATTTTGGTTAACTTCTGGTTCAACATCACTTTTATAAATTTTTTCTATACCAAAATTATTATATTGTATTACATATTGCCCAGGAGAAAAATTATCTGTATTGATTAACCAAAATTGGCCAGCATCACTTTCTTGATATCTATCATTGTCTGTTGATGTTATTTTACACGGCATAAATGAGTAAGTATAAGATGGTAATGGAGTTTGGTTTTCATCTTCTTCACTAAATAACACTTCTCCATCTTCTGTTTCATCTTCTGATTCATCTTCTGGTTCATCTTCTTCATAATTCATTGGTCTAAGAATGCTATTTAGTGTATCAAAATGTGGATAATAACTTATAAGTGAAGCTTCACCTATGTGAATAAAAGGTGTTACCTTTTCATCATTTTCTGGATATGAAAGATTTTGAATATCATTATCTATAAAATCAGCATTATGAAATAATTTTTTGAAAAAAGGGTCAGCATCAATTTCTGCACCATATAAATACCATATTGATAAAGAAGTTGTATCTAACACTATTTTTTGAAAACTTGTATTATACATTATACATTTAAAAATATCTATGTAATAAAAACTTCTAGTCATTTCATTTATAAATTTACTAAATTCATAATATATAGCTGCTACTAGTTCTTTATTACGTTTATCAAAATAATTATTTATAGGAGCTTCCTTCTTTAGCCATGAAAAATATATTTCTTTATTTCCATACTCATCAAAAGTTGTAATTGTTTTTTGCTTTCTTTCAACTATTGATAAAAGCTCATTTTTAAAAATACTAATAAATAAACTATCATGATGGGGTTGATTAAAATATTTAAAGCACTTTTTCCTTTCTTTACTCATGCTTGTATACTACTTGTATACGTTGGTTATAAAATTTCAATTTTTTATAAAAATAAATTAGTTAAAAAAAAATTTTATTTGTTTCTATTCTAACAAATAAAAATAATTTTTTTTTTAATTTTAACAATTGGTTTTTATATTATTATTTATAGTTTTACATAATGGGCAACGTCTACCATTTAATTTTATATAAAAACCACTATCAATACAAGAAAAACAAACACATTTATGCCCGCAATCAAGAAATTTAACATTTGGTGTATTTTCTAAACATATAACACACCTATCTTCTTCAAAATTTTTATTAATTATATCTTCCGCTTTATCATCACTAAAATAACCCCCATTATAAATAAAATTTAAAAATAATAGTGGGTTATAAATTTTAGATAATTTTTTTAAAAAATTTAAATTAGAGTAAGTAAAAGTTTCATTCGATTTTATTATATTAAAAGTAATTGCTTTATCATAATAAATTTCTGATCGTTTTTGCGCGTTTTGGTTTTCTGGTTTGTCAAAAATCCTCCTCAGTTTATCTTTAGGTGGTAAGCATGTTATACTTAAATTAAATTCTTCTTTATTTTTTATTTTTTCCCTACTTACCAAATAATAAATCAGTGATAATAATCTTTTATAATTTCTATACTCACCACAAGTTGTAATAAAACAAGGTTCCACTGATTTCATATCATTAACTACTATTGATGTATTAAAACAATATGGTTTATCACTTAATAATCTTTTTAAATTTTTTCTTTCTTGTTTTGTAAGTTTATTTAACACGCTCATACTTAATATATTACTTACATATGTTGGTTATAAAATTTCAATTTTTTATTTGTTTCTATTCTAACAAATAAAAATAAATTTTTTTTATTTGTTTCTATTCTAACAAATAAAAATAATTTTTTTTTTTAATTTAATTTAAAAAAATTTTTTTTTACAAAGTTCATTTTTTACATCTTGTTTTACCTGTTGAATATAACTTATCATAAATTTATTTATTTTTTCTTATGCTTGTTCTGTTGTAAGTGATAAAAAATCTTCTTTTCCATTTTCTAAAAATTTTTCTTTTACTTCTTCTTTAAATAAATTTTTATAATAATTATTTATTTGGTGTTTAAGTGGTAATGTTATTAATTCTATTCTACGCTCATGCTTACGATAAATTTTATCTAAAATTGATTGGTCATAAAGCAAAGTAAACCTTCTACCTCTTTCTTGCATTTCCCTAATTACAAAATGTTTATATTTTAATGTAAAATTTTTTTCTTTTTCATATTTTCCCTCTCTTTCCCAACTGCTACCATTAAATATCCATTTTTCATTTCCTTCTTTCCAACTTTCATTTTCCCCTACAAATCCCCCTGGTACTTCATTACTAAAACCATCTTTTACAAAGCTTTTATAATAAATTTCTTCATCTTCACTATGCACAAAATCCCCTTCACTAATATTTTTTATTATTAGTTTATCATGTGAACTAGTCATTTTTTATATAATGTAATATATTATTTCAGATAAAAATTTTTATTTGTTTCTATTCTAACAAATAAAAATAAAATTTTTTTTTTATTTAAAAAAATTTATTAATCTCAACCTCAATACTTTCTTTACATTTTTCTATGAATTTTTCTAAAAATTTCCTTTTATCAAATTCTACTTTCCATAATGGTTTATCATGAAAATTTTTAATATCATTTTTATAATTATGTAAAAAATTTTCAAACAAGTAGTCTTTCGCTTCTTTAATAAAATTTTCTATTTCTTCCGTTACATCATCTTTAACTAAATCAAGATCTTCTTGTAATTCATCACCAAGTTTATCATCTATTCTAGAAAAATTATATTCTCTTTGCTCTTCTTCTGGTAATGGTTTACCATCATCATCAATAAAAACATCATCTTCAAAATTATATTCATCAATATACTTTTCATAAAACTTTTTTTCCTCTTCATTTGCTGGTTCATATGCATAAGTTTGTTTTGCTTTATCATTTGTAGTTTTATTTTCATCTGCCATCATTTTCATGTATGGTATGTTATTGTTGGATATTTTAAAAATAATTTCAATTTTTTAATATAATAATTTATATTAAAAAAATATTTTTTAAATTTTTTTTTTTTTTTTTTTTTTTATTTAGTTTTATATAATCTTTCTTCAATATTAATCTCAATACATTCTTTACACATTTCTATAAAATTTTCTAAACATTTCTTTTTCTCAAATTCTACTTTCCATAGTGGTTTATCATGTAAATTTTCATCATTAATAACATCATTTAAATAAATACTCCTAAAATCATCCTCAGCTGCTGTAAAAATTTTTTCAAGATCAAGTGTTAATTCATATTTAAGATTATCAAGCTCTTCTTGACATTCATCACCAATTTTATCATCTATTTTTTCATATTGCATCTCTCTTAACTCTTTTTCTGATAATGGTTTACCATTTTCATCAACATGATCATTTTCTTCATAATCATAATCATATTTATGTTCTATAATATATCTTTCATAAAACTTTTTTTCCTCTTCATTTGCTGGTTCATATGCATAAGTTTGTGTTGCTTTATCATTTGTAGTTTTATTTTCATCTGCCATCATTTTCATGTATGGTATGTTATTGTTGGATATTTTAAAAATAATTTCAATTTTTTAATATAATAATTTATATTAAAAAAATATTTAAAATTTTTTTTTTTTTTTTTTTTTTTTTTTTTTTTATCAAAATCTTAAGTCATCCACTAACTCATAAGCCGGTTAGCCACTGCATGATGCGTTGGTTGATGGGGTGGGAAAAAAGGTTAAGCAATTGTCAGATGTAAGCGATTGTTGGCTGATGTGTTAGCCGGTTAGCATGATGCACCTTGTTAGCTTAATATTTCAAAAATTTTTTTAATTTTTAAAAATTGATTTAAGTAAAAAATGTTGTTAAAAAAGGTTATGCTATTTTGATTGCTGACCTTAATCAGATTGACTTGTTAACCCCATTTTATGTTAATTTTATGAGCATGTTAATGTTACATGAAATTGTTATATTGTTTAATGACTAGCTATAATCTTAAGGATGGGTTGAATGGATAAGGGTTAGCTATAAACTTAAGGGTGGGTTGATTGGATAAGGGTTAGCCATATGCTTAATCATGGTTGGATTGCATAAATTTACACAGTGTGCTTAAGCGTGGTTGATTTTGATAAACGATAATAAATGCATAATTGCATGCGCAACTTAAAATTGCTAGCTCACTTAACCACGGATTATTTTGTTAAACGAATGCGTAGCATAATGGGGGATGGCCCAGATCGAGCGTTTCTGTATCTACTCCAGTAGACCCATAACATCCTTTCACTTGGAACTTTACTCTTTCAACAGTGGGTCATGTTTTAACTCTATTGAAACCCTGTTGGTTAGACAAGGCATTACCAATGTTTAATAATCTTTATCAACACATAATCGTTGTTTTTTAACTGAAAATATACTGACGGGGGTGGAGGTTAGACTTTCTTGTAATTAAGTATTAGCACTGGAACAAGTGTGAAAGAAGAATTTATTGGAAAAAAAAAAGACTAAAATTTAAAGAAATAATACTGATAGATGTGACCTTTTATTGTCTTCCTTTTTCACAGTGTTCTAAGCTATGAAAGACAAATCAAGTCGTTCCAGCCACATTTGAATTGTCGTCTGCAAATGCCTAAAACATGATCAAGTCAAAAATTTGTTGTTTGGTAAACAACTAAAAGCTTGTTTGTGTTGTTTCATAAAGATGAATCGCATGCCTGAGCTGGAAGTTAAAATTCATTTATCTCATTTATTCCAACAAGTCTGTACAAAAGATGAGGTATTTTCTAGTCTAATTTTGTCCTTTTAAATAAAGAACATAAATGAAAATTTGTCTTTATTTCATCCTTACCTCTCCATAATAACCAAGTAATTTTGACTTATGTACATTTCTCTTTGACTCTGGGAAATTCCACTTTGACTCCTGAAAATTTTGGCCCAAGAATTAATGACTCTCGGGATTATGGACCTAGAGAGAACCCTGCAGTCTAGTAATTTTAGATTATTGCTGTGGCAGAAGTAGTTACTAGTAAATGTATAGCAAAGTGCTGTAATGGTGGCCGTAACTTCTCCCATATAAAAATCACCGAGACAAAGTAATATTATAGTTTTAGAATTTTAATTATTTCAGAACAAACTTTTAAACTATGAACGTCGATCATTCAAACCAAAGTATGAAAAGATTAAAAAATCCAGCCGATTTCAAATCAACACAATTCAGAAACAAACTGTTTACTTTTGTCCTTATTCCTTTATGCTCATTTCGCAGCTCATTTTGTTGACGCTCTCTCACATGATTGTGAGTGTTTTGACGTCTATTATCAAACAATAATTGATAAACATACTGATCAAAATAAGTAAAAACGAGGCAACAAATTGAACATGGTTCTAATGTGTAGGTTGTGCCTAATATGGCTTGCAATATGCGAAATGGGGCTTCGGACATTTGCGTAATTTAAGTGTCGTCTCAAACCAGCTTGCGCAGTCCACGCGGGCTAAACCGGGACGGCACTTTACGTCAACAAACGAGTTTGTCCAACAGGATATTTGCATGAAACATAGGATCACAAAGAGTGGAAAGTGTCGTCTCAGATCAGTTTGTGCGGACAGTAGTAAAGGAGGGTAGACCTCGGACTCGGTCCGAGGTCTACCCTCCCTGAGTCCCCAGTCTACCCTCCCGGGTCCTTAGTCCAACCGCCATGGCGGTTGGACTAGGGACTGGCTTGGGCAAAAGACCGGTCAAAATGTCAAACCGGAAGCAGATGTCCGCCATCTTTGACGCGGCTGGGGTCCTTTTTAACCATGGTCTGTGAAAAGGGGTCTTAATGCATCTGCGCGCACGCGCGCACGGATCGTAATGATATGGTTCGGCAGAGACTATCGTTGGACTTAGTCTTTTTTCTTCATCGGAGGTAGATGTTCACCATCTTTGACACGGCTGGGGTCCTTTTTTTAACCATGGTCTGTGAGAAGGGGTCTTAATGCATCTGCGCGCACACGCGCACGGGTCGTAATGATATGGTTCGGCAGAGACTATCGTTGGACTTACTCTCAAAAGACCGGTCAAATTGTCAAAACGGATGTAGATGTTCACCAACTTTTGACGCGGCTGGGATCCTTTTTTAACCATGGTCTGTGAAAAGGGGACTTAATGCATCTGCACGCACGGGTCGTAATGACATGGTTCAGGCAGACACTATCGTTTGACTTAGGCTTTTCTCTGTCATCGTTGGACTTAGTCTTTTTTCTCCGTCTTCGTTCGCCTCAGGCTTTCTCTATCACCGTTGAACTTAGTCTTTTTTCCACGATATGGGTTATTTTCCCCTCCTCAGCTTGGCTCAGGCAAAGACCATCGTTGGACTTAGTCTTTTTTCCGTCTTTGTTCGCCTCAGTCTTTCTCTATCACCGTAGGGCTTAGTCTTTTCTTCGGCTCCTAGCAGTATGATCTTTAGATATTTGTCTGACGAACTCAGTCTGTTTTTAAAAAACTAGCTTTAGGGGATAAAGATCGTATTGCTTTGTAACTTGTCTATAAGATCTGAGAGCTGAGGTGATGTATAGCACTATTTGTCGATTTGATTGAATTAGTCAGACAAGATTTGACACCTTTATGCTATACGCTATCTTCTGAGTTGGTCAGAGATGGCTTATAGCATAAATCCTTACCATACAAGCATCGTGTTGGGCTTAACCTTTTTTTTTTTTTGAGTTAATTCGAATTGGAGTATATCGTTTGGAATGTAACTCTTGGAATGTATCTCTTGGGATGCTACTCAGTCGTAAAATTGACAAGTCTCGAAGATAGGACTTTCTGGGATGAATGTTAGCTCTGAAAAGAGCTGTTTTTTACCATTCTCTGGATTGGAATTAAATTAATCATCCGAGCAAGTTAATTCCAAAATCAGAGAAAGATAGAGGATTCTAAACCTCCCCATCATCACCTCATTGGTTGGTTGATATCACAGACTCCCCAAAGATTGGATCATCAGTTGGCATAACCCAAAGATCGGGGTAGAAATTAGGTGTTGGGTTCTGGGTATAGGGGTTATGCCCTTGTCTTGCAGAGAACTCAGCCGACGTCTTTGTCTTTTGACGTTTTCTCTTCTCCTCGTTCCTTCGACTTTTACCAAATAGTCCACAGCAGAATCTGAACAAACCCATCGTGGAAATGAAATGGTATATAGAGAAATTTGCTGGTTTTATAGCTTGGTGGAGGGATTGACCTACTTTTGTCTTGGAATTAAGAGTACGAACGTGGGCGAGACCATGTAGATAGAACATAATGTACTATATGATCTATCTACATTTTTTTTCCAAGACTGATATTTTGTGGAGAAATTATCTTTGTGGAAAAAAGAATGAAAAAACACCATTTAAACAGTATAACTTTTATTTGAACAGAACTGAACAATGAACTGAGCAATGAACATATTTACAACAAACACATGGATAAAAGAACTATTATACATTTATATACTATTTGTGGGGAAAAAGTCTCTGAGCTTTATCGAATAGAATTCCATACTGCTGATTGAACCATAACACTACATCTCGATCGTTTCGTCGATGTTCCGTTGAGAGGAATTTCTGTTGAAGATATTTCTGTATGTTGTATCCTCTGGCAGCAGCATCCAATGCGAAGATACAGTAAAATCCGCAAACTTTCCCCTGTGGACTCTGAAGAGTTTGTCGATTGTATCTCCACGAATAAGAATGATTGTCTAAAAAGTTAATGATTTCTGGCTCAAGTGGTGGTAGTCCGTAGGGATCAAAGTATAGTACATCGCCATTATTGTGGAATATCACGGCTACCCAGTGTTCTCCTGGACCGGTTGATTTCTCTGTGTTCACAATGTAGGCTTTCACATGATCGGGTTTTTGTCGAGGTAACTGATCTTTTGCACAGACTTTTGCCTGTAGATTTTTTATCCATGTTCCGTGATCCAATATGTATTGAATTTCAGAAGTATACATTTTTTCTAATCACTTTCTTCCCAGGATTGTTTTACTTTGTCACACCAGTATTGTAACCACGACTCCGTGAATTCAGATAAAATGTTTTGTTTTATATTTCGCCATAATCTGTAGGCTTCCACATAGTCACTTTCATCGAGTTTCATTTCTATGAGTTCAGGATACCATTTTTCCATGATTTCGTATGGATTTAATTCCATCATGGCTTTTTCTATGAACATATCTGTATGTTCTTGTCTATCCTTGAATAAACACAGTTCATGCTGTGTTTGGCTGGGATGATCCACTTGACATCCGTAACACTGGTTGGTAACTTCACTGAAAATAAGATTTTTTAATTTTTCAGTCATATGTTTTTCGAAGCTGTTGTGAATGTCATTTTTCCGAGTAGAGATGCACTTCGATACGGAATATTTCACTTTTTCTGCTTCTTCTCTAAGTGTTATAGCAAATCTGAGTCCCAACATTGTTTTTTCAGTTCTTTAGTCCTGTAGATAGTCCTGAAAAGGACTGTTTTTCAATAGTCCTGAAAAGAACGGTCGTTTTCGATATTATATTGCTTAGTCCTGAAAAGGACTGTTTTTTGTGAAAGCTATCTTTTGATCAGAGAGTTTCTGTTGATTTTTTCCAGGATTAATAATCTGTGATAACCTCTCTCAAACTGTTGATTTCAATCTGATTGTCAAATTCAGCAAAGACAATAACGTTGATAGCTGCTACCAGAGATTGAGCAAACTGAAGTTCAATTCGAAGATTTCCAGTTTTTATAGGATGAAGTTGTCCTTCTTCACTGCATTGATCCGCTGTCAAATCGTATCCCCACAGACAGTATCCACCAACATAGTCTTCTTTACCAATATTAAATGATTTATTGAGTGCTAAAGATGAGTTAGCCTGATACAATGATAGAAAGGATTTCAAATACAATCCTGCTTCAAAGTTAGGTTCAAAGGGTCTGTTATGAATACTGTGACCATTACATGATACATCAATTTTTGACAGATTAAAATGTTGAAAGAAAAATGGATTTTTGTCATAAGCCCCATTATAATCAGTATTTGCTACCATTGCAATGAAAATGCGTTTTGGAAGTTGTCCTTGAAACAAATGATCTTCAACTTTAGACTGAAGGCCTGTAGAAATGGTAAAAGTTTTTACTTCAACCCTACGAATAGGGATTTTCATGTTTTGCTGAGCAATAACATGATTTAGATCATTTGCATCAACAGGCAACAATTCGACATTTCGCACATGAAGACTGACTGTTTCCAGTACAATTTTTGGATCTGGTGCACCAGCACCTCCTGTGAGACAAAAGTTTAGCGAAGACCTGTTTAATCCAAGTCTGATTTCAATACCATTAGGTAAATATTTTTCTTGTTGAAACAGATCAAGATGCAAGCGTCCAAAAAGTTCGGCGGTTCTACTTCGTGCAATTTCATTCATTCTATCTTTTAAACCTTCATTAGCTCCATCATGGTTGAGTGAATTGAAATGACCAGAGGTGTCTTCAATCCAAAGATCACCAGCTTTCAAATGCGTAGTCTTGCTGTCAGAATTATATGACATAAGATTTTCGATATATGCTCTGTATGGATAGGTGTCTGAATTGCTGGTGATTAGTTTATTATTTAGATACAAATCGACACTGCTAAACAAACTGTGTAGGAAGTTGTTTACAGGGGCCACATTTGCATTGACATCTAAATTAGCACCGCCAGCTTGAACGACTTTGTATTTGACATACAAATACGATTGTGACAAATCTGTCCAATGTTCAGTTTGAGGTGGTATGATGAATTCTATCGGTGCATTGTTTGCCAAAGACGATATTGGAAAATGTTCAATCCATTGACTTTCTTGCATCGTTGTCATTGTAGGTGGTACAGAAAGAACATCGAGTTCTGACTTACTGCATTCACAAGAACCGTTTTGCATCATTTTTTTTATATAATTCAAGTAGATGAATTCAATATATGAATCAATTATATTAATCAAATATATCAAGAGGTCGTCTGTCTCTTTGTCTTATGATCTTACCACTGTGAAGGCGGTAGGGGGAATGACGTGGTTTTCGTGATTTTCTTTTATTTATCCCTGGTATTAGCTTTTCTGCTAGATCATGAATGGCTTGTTTTCCCCGTGAAATTACAACTTTTTTGGGGTTTTCGCCACGTAAAAGGATATCTTCTACTACGCCTATTCCTTGTTTGATTCCTTCTTTTTTCACGGCATTAAAACCAGATTTAATCAACGTTTTAAGCAATGGAGTCACTACTTTAATTGCCGATTTAAATAGCGAACCTAACCCATAGCCATACTGATGTTTTACACCACGATAAACTGGTAGCATTTTTTAAATGATTTTCAATGATTGTCAGTTGAACGTTGTCTGAAATGTAACTTCACTATTGTCTTACCAGTAATGAAATGAACCGGTATACCTAAATCCCCTGTTATTTGAATGTGAATATGATCGAAATCGGATTTCGAAACGGGAATATAATGCGGTATTGTAATTTCATGATTGGTATGTTGAGAACCATAACCATTTTCAATCAAATTGGATGTTTTGAAAGGCAGAACACGAAGTATGGGAGCAAGTGTATGACCCACTATAGTGTGTTCAGCAATATCTGAATAAATATACAGATGATTGTAGCCAGCATCAATGTTTGGATTATATTTAAAGTATTTGAAAATATTTTTACCCTGAAAAAATGTATCATGTTTGAATTCTGGTGATCCACCCAGTTTTAAAAACAGGGATGGATGTAATTTGACCCCTGTTTTTATAATATTATTAAATATAATTTTCGGACGTTTGGTTGAAGATGAATAAGTAATGAACACACCCGACGAATTCTTACGAAGAGCAGGACCTATAGTGGATTGAATCACATCATTGATCGTCTCTATAAGATGTTCAGGTGAAGCGTAACTCCCGGATGGAAAGGAAAATCGAATTGCCCATTTTATTATATCATTTCCACTATTTCGTCTTAATGGAATTATTTGTATATTATCTCCTCTTTTGTCCATCTGTGATATTAATTTGACTAAGTCGCTATCCGTTGTTGTAAGATCGAACTCTGCTTCTTCTGCACTTATGTTTAAGAACTGAGAGGGAGTAATAAGTTGAACTAGTGCGACTTCCCAAGTTTCCTTGTCAATATGAACTGTCTTTGGTAAATGAACCTTAAAACAACATTGGGTGTTGTTCGGATAAAGGTCCACGGAACTATCGCTGGGTAGAGTGAGATAAAACGAATTCATTTTTTACTATCAAGCCACCCTGACTGCTTTTGTTCTGATCTGCTGAATTTTAACCCTGGTGATGGAAGAATATATCCAAGTGAGCTGCTTAACAGGATCAGCCACAATTCACGATCTTGACTTTGAATACTTAAATGTACTATTGAGGTTGCAATAATTGCATAAATGACTAAAATCTGTGAAATATAGGTAAACTGATTCTTTGGGACACGATTTCCACAGCAATTGTAGGTCTTACTGATACTACTAGTACTACTGCTATCGAAGTTCTCTATTCCGAACTTTTCTTCTATTCCAGACTTTTCTGTTCCACACTCAATGTTTGACTGTGGATTCATTATGAATGTACTGACTTTTTATAACTTTTTCTTAAGTTATAAGATTTCTTTTATAAGAAAAGATGTTTTCAAAACACTAAAATAGGATTACACCAAATAGGATTACAACAAATAGGATTCTGGTATCCAACTTTGAAATTTTTTTGGATAGCCTTTCCAATTGACTTTTATTTCTTTGATTAATTTTTTACCCTTACGTCTTGTGCGTCTATCAAGAACTGAGTCAATCTCATAAATATCATCATCTTTTATTAATTGAAGTTCATATTCATAATAAGTTCCTAAAATCTGTTCTCCCAGTAGATCTTTTACTTTATAGGTAATAGGCGAAAATGTTTTGTTGACATGGCTGATTTCAAATATTTCTTGCGTCCAATTCGGTAAATAGCCTTTATCAAATGTACGTTTTGTTTTATTGATTCGAACATGATCTCCAATTTTGAATTTCGGCTTTTTTGTCATTACATTTGCCGGTAATTGAGGATACAGATTTCTTGAAATCTCTGCCTCATTGGATTTTGTTACCATTACAGGAGATGTTTTTATACTTCTGTGAAAAGTATGGTTGTAATTCTTAACTAAAGAATTCAATACGCCAATGTATCGTCTTGTTTTCTTGTACCTAAAGTATTTCCACATTCTCGTTTTCAAAGTTCGTTGAAATCTTTCAACAATACTTGCTTTTGTCTCTGGGTTTTCAGTGGTGAAAAAATGAATCTGATTCTTTTTCAAGTAGTCTTGAAACGATTTGTTTTTAAATTCCGAACCTTTGTCTGTTTGAAGCGCCAAAGGTTTACGTTTTGATTTCTGAACGATAGATTGAAATGCTTTGATCAAAGTTTTAACCGTTTTGTCTGGAATAGGGATAACCCATGAAAATCTCGAAAATACATCAATCACACAAAGTAAATATTTCTTGTTATCATTTTGTTTTGCTAAATGTTGCATGTTAGCCAAATCAGCCTGCCATTGATAATCTATACCACCTACAATAGTTTTTCGTCTTTTGAAACGACGACGAATCGGTTTGTGTAAGGTGTAGGTGGATTCACCCTGTAACAATTCTTCAACATCTTTGTATCTTATTCCTTTCAAAACAGATTTCGCAGCGTGATACAATTGCTTTACTCCACTAAATGCGACAGTGCTTTTAGGATCATAAAACAACTTTCTTAACACGTAATCAAGTTTTGACTTTACCATGCCTCCCATGACTGAAGTGTTTTACGGGTCGGAGTCTTTTTTATAGACTTTGGGGGAGTTAGCAGTTCTTTAACATAGAATTGCTTCAATCGTTCTCTTTCTTCAGGTTTCATGTATGGAGATTTTTCTTTTATTCTTTTCATACTTCTTTTTATAGGAGTTAACTTAGTACTTTTTCGTACGCTTTTTGGTGTGTGAAATAAGTGATCGGAATCTCCATAGGATTCTGCAGAGGATTCTTCATCTTCGCTCAATGATTTATCATGGACTTTTTGTATCCATTTCCATCTGTTCAAATTGCCAATAACTTCTTGAGGTATATTACTTTCATGTAATGTCTTTGAAAATGTTTTCCATCCTCTGGGCTCGATACCTTTTCTTTGACGTATCGCATCATTGACAAGATCAATGATATTGGAACCATGAATGCGTGTACCTTTATATGACACCACCCCTTGTTCGTCCCAAGTTAAATTATCGTTGTCTTTTATCATACTCAAAAGTAATTCAGCTTTTCTTTTCATGGTTTTTGGCACACTTTGCAGAATTCGATCATACAAGGCAACAGCTTGCAGTCCAACAGATACTGATTCCTGTACACCATCATCAGTTTTTGGAAGAAAATTGATCGAAGTTGGTTTTGTTTTCTGAAGCGAATTTTGTAACTTAATCAAAGTTTCGCCATATCTTTGAGCCTTTTCTGTTTCTGACAGATCGGTACTTTGTAAAATTTGACTCATATCTTGCCAAAGATGTGATGCATCTGTAACTTGTGGATTAGGTGGTAAACGAGGTTTTTGAGCTTGTTCGGCTTTCCATCGTTTCATATTTTCTAAGACCTGGTAAGGCACGATAACCATTTTTCTAACAGACATGATTTTTTTATCTACAAGATTTTTTTTTTTTTTTTTTTTATCTATAAGATTTTTTTATCTATAATATTTTTTTTTCATTGAAAATTTTTATCTACAAGGCTTTTAGAGCTCCTCCTATTACTCCGATAACGGCTTTTCCTAACAAAGGTAATAATGCAGGTGCAAGCAATGAAAGAAATCCACCTTTTTGATTTAAAATTTGTTTTTTATCTTTTACAGAGACCGATTTTGAAGCTAAACGTCTGAGATGTTGTCGGCTTGAATACAACTTCTTCTTCTGATCTGGTGATAAATGTACATTGCCTTTTAAAACATTATGACAGCATTCCGATATACACCTTATCGCTTCTGAGGGTGAATCTTTGACAAGCTTTTTACGTATTTTTGGTGTAGCCTGTATCATGGCCATAACCATCGAGCCGTGTTTTTTTTATCAGAGGTGTTTTCTTCATGTTGACTTTATCACTATTTCACATCAAATGAAAATAAAAGTTCCATGTCACTATCATTTATACCTGATGTTTTATCATACTGTCTTTTTTTTACAAAAGAAAACTACGAATCGGAATCAGTGAGTTCTTCATCCTCGCTTTCTTCTACATCTGACCCTCCGTCGGGCAGAGGGATGGTTCTTCTACTACCAAGGTGAATCAGACGATTGTCATAGTCAACACGATATTTCCCTCTGTCAAGGTTATATTGGATTATATCCCCAAGCAGTCGATCTTTTACCTTTTTACCTTTTTTATATTTAGCTAATGTATTTGGAGACCATGAGGCGGATGGAATGGATTGAAACTTCAATTTTTTCCCTGGTTCTATAAATTGTGAATACTTTGTTCTGAGTTTTTGCATTCTTTCACTTAATAGTTCCTTTCTGGATTTCGGATAGCGTTGATGTTCTGAAATGCTACGTCCTACAGGCCTTCGCATAGTAACAAATCTTTCATCAATCATAGGTGGTGGGGTGGTAGTTCTTGCATCAATCATAGGTGGTGAGGTGGTAGTTCTTTCATCAATCATAGGTGGTGAGGTGGTAGTTCTTGCATCAATTATAGATGGTGAGGTGATAGTTCTTGCATGCGTTTTCGGGGGATTTCTCTTCTTTGGAGATTTTTTCTTCTTTGGAGATTTTTTCTTCCTTGGAGACTTTTTCTTCTTTGGAGATTTTTTCTTCTTTGGAGATTTCGTCTTTCGCGGAGCACGTTGTCGAGGTTGCCTTTCATTCCCAAATTTCCGAACGGTTTTTGTTCCATCCCATCTCAGTAAACTTCTAATAATAACACCACCTAGAAATCCACCACCTCCAGGTTTTAAAATAATTCTACGTTTAATTTCCTCATCAATATTCGGATCTGCTAACTGCTCGATATCTGCTCTATGTTTTGTCATATACGTGGTGGTTTGTTTTGGTAATTTGATTTTATCTTCAATGATGTTTTGTGCTGCCAACGTAAACCATTTTAAAATTTCTTTTAATCCTGCTTTCAACACAGATTCTCTTTCATATCTATTGGTTTGTTGACTTAAATATCGCAAAGCAACTAAAATTGAAGTTGGCGTGGCTGGTAAAGCCATGTTTACTCACTGTCGCCTATTGACAGAATGACAATATAAATTAAAATGAAGTCATTTTTATTTTAAAAAAAAAAACATTATAACGATTAAGCAGGGGAATAAACGGTTGGACCTCTTTCGTCTTCTTCATAACGATGAAATATATCTGTTCGCAGTCTTAATTCTTTATTTGTTCGTGAATGGAAATCGATGACAAGATATCCATGATCCACCGATGTAGCATCTTCATAAGCAGACAGTAAATGTGGAGCTTGCATTTGGTGAGCTAGTGTTTTAATCTGATTTTTATCTCGTTCATTTCGAAATAAAATCATATATCTCGAATTAAGACTGATGGTTCGACTCGATTTCGATTGTTGAAACATATTTTGTGTGATATAAATCACGCTTGCATTACGGTGATGTCCTTTTCTTGTAAACCAAAGTTTAATTTTTTCCTCATCTTTTTCACCCAGCATATCATCAAAGACGATTAAATGCGGTATAGATACATCGCTGACAAGCTCGTTTTCATCGTCAGGAATTCCTTCCACGAATTTTATTAATTCAAACTGCGAATTGAATTTCTCCTGCATAAGATTGTAAGCATACTGCCATTCTTTGTAACACCAGACAACTCTTTCAGGAACGATATTGAACAAATCTTCTCGATAGTCAATTAATTTATGAACAAAGACTGTCTTTCCACAACCACTCGGACCTGTGATGAAAATATTACAAGGATGTTGAAATAAAATAGCTTGTACATCCACCTCCATGATTTCTTTACTTTTCTCTTTAAGGATGAATAATAAAATGACACCATAAATAACGATGAAAGCATTTTTATTCAATCATTTCTTCAAAAAAGATCAGTCTTGGAAATTGTAGATAGATCATAACATTCTATGTGAATGAATTTTTACAGTACGTTATGTTCTATCTACATGCTCAGCCCTCGTTCGTGCTCTTAATTCAAAGACAAAAGCAGGTCAATCCCTCCACTAAGCTATAAAATGTAAACAGATTTTTCCTATAATCATTCATCTCTCGTTTCTCGAGTAGTGTAAATAAATCATAAAGTATACCAAGACGAGGAAAAATCAAATATGGGGCAGCTAATTTTTCAATTAAAAAAAAAAATCTTGCAGAGAGAAAAACTTTTTTTGGCGATAGAAAAAACATTTTAGTGATAGAAAAATTTTTTTCAAATAAAAAAATCTTGCAGAGAGAAAAAACTTTTTGAGCAATAGAAATTTTTTTACACTTAAAAATTTTTATCATAGAAAAAATTTGGATAAAAATTTCGGATAAAAATTTTTACAATTTAAAAAAGTTTTGCAGATTAAAAACTAGGGACGAATAAAACTAGGGACGAATAAATCTAAGATCGGGTAAGTCTAGACGAACTGATTTCCGGGAAATGCCGGAAAAAAAACCCACACTCAGATCATATAGTCAGGCAATGTCTAAAGATCATACTGCTAGGAGCCAAAGAAAAGACTAAGTCCAACGGTAGTAGAGAAAGATTGAGACGAACAAAGACGGAGAAAAAAGACTAAGTCCAACGATGCTCTCTGCCTGAACCAGCATGAGGAGGGCAAATAACCCATATCGTGGGAAAAAAAGACTAAGTCCAACGGTGATAGAGAAAGATTGAGGTGAACAAAGACGGAAAAAAGACTAAGTCCAACGATACTCTCTGCCTGAACCAGCGTGAGGAGGGAATATAGCCCATACCGTGGAAAAAAGACTAAGTCCAACGGTGATAGAGAAAGGTTAAGACGAACAAAGACGGAGAAAAAAGACTAAGTCCAACGATGCTCTCTGCCTGAACCAGCGTAAGGAGGGAATATAGTCCATATCGTGGAAAAAAAGACTAAGTCCAACGGCGATAGAGAAAGATTGAGGCGAACGAAGACGAGACGGAGAAAAAAGACTAAGTCCAACGATGACAGAGAAAAGCCTAAGTCAAACGATAGTGTCTGCCTGAACCATGTCATTACGACCCGTGCGTGCAGATGCATTAAGTCCCCTTTTCACAGACCATGGTTAAAAAAGGATCCCAGCCGCGTCAAAAGTTGGTGAACATCTACCTCCGTTTTGACAATTTGACCGGTCTTTTGAGAGTAAGTCCAACGATAGTCTCTGCCGAACCATAGCATTACGACCCGTGGGCGTGTGCGCGCAGATGCATTAAGACCCCTTCTCACAGACCATGGTTAAAAAAAGGACCCCAGCCGTGTCAAAGATGGTGAACATCTACCTCCGATGAAGAAAAAAGCCTAAGTCCAACGATAGTCTCTGCCGAACCATATCATTACGATCCGTGCGCGCGTGCGCGCAGATGCATTAAGACCCCTTTTCACAGACCATGGTTAAAAAGGACCCCAGCCGCGTCAAAGATGGCGGACATCTGCTTCCGGTTTGACATTTTGACCGGTCTTTTGCCCAAGCCAGTCCCTAGTCCAACCGCCATGGCGGTTGGACTAAGGACCCGGGAGAGTAGACTGGGGACTCAGGGAGGGTAGACCTCGGACCGAGTCCGAGGTCTACCCTCCTTTACTACTGCGGACCCCACAGGTTGATCCAGGACGACATACTTATAAAATATGTAAGTTGTGAGAGAAAATGAGAAATTGCTTGTAACATTTGAGGCTTTTTTTTTTTCCCAAAAATAGTTTGGTCGGATATGCTAAAACGCGGGCCTAATTTTGTAAGTTGTTAAAATTTGGCAAAACACAAAACCTATTTTATTTCCATGAACATAGCATATCAACTTTTACCATGCAGTCAGAACAGGCTTTCCTCAGCTCATACCTTCCACCCCAGGTATATTTACGGAATATACATGAACATAATTAATATTTCAACGGTCTAATCATCATTGACAGAAATTGTCAATCCTGATCAGCCTGTAGTGACTGAATCGCGTTTAAAGAAGATATTTTATGGACACAGTATCTACATAAGCTTTTTAAAACTGTCAATAAAACATTATTTAATGAAAAAACACCTGTAATATCTTAACAGATATGCTAACATGAACATTAACAATCTTGCTCAAGAACGGATTTGATCAATTTCCAAACGTCGGGTTCGATCTGTAGGTGCGTTATAGACACAAGGATGAGAGGGGGAATCAGTGTCAAGACATTTTCTGGCACTTGATACCAAATGTCGTCAACAATTAAAGGCCAGAAAAACCTGTTGTCTCCAATACTGTGTGAGACCTTGACTTGCAGTAAATTTCCGTCTACGTCCTGCATAATTACAGTGTATGTAAGTTGTCATATAATATGTAAAACAATCTATTTACCAATCAAAGTGTCAATTACTTTTTTCCTCCGTTCCGGATGAAGGATGAACGGAATGGACAGTTAACGGTATGGACATTTTAAAATAAATTTGTACACATCACCATTATGAAAACCGGCCGCTGTTATCCATAGCATTTACACGTTTGTATGTAAATAAATTGAGTTGTTTTTATATAATATGACGAAAATACCACAACATCAGTGGAGAAAAAGTTCCAACAAGAACGGTAAAGACATGTAATAAACATAACCTGGACAAATTGGTACTTAGAGCGTGATTTAAGTTCTTTCGCTCCACATCAACTCTCTTTAACCACCATCAAAACTCGGATGACGTAATCAAAGGCTGAAGGCGCGGGAAAGTATTGATATTTGTATAAATCTACAATCATAATGCCACATGGACTGAGCTTGTAACGGTGTGGACAAAAATCTGTGGACGTTCCCATTTTCACTTTTTTTATTGACATAACAGTACTTGGTCAACTGTTCTTACTGAAGGTACACATGGGGATGATATATATAATGCGAATTACAAAACAAATTATATATACCTTGTTATTTACACTTAGATAAATAGATTTGTAATCTGAAGTTAGGGGATCAGACATTTTAGCGTTACACTGACTTGTCAGGACCTATTTATTAATGGTTACAAAAAGAGAAAAATGGCAGATAATCTAAATTAAACAGGTGAAATTATATAGGATAAATGCAAATAATGTTTTTTACGGAACCCCTAAAGTGACATGCTCGAGTTTTTTTTTATATGCAAATTTCTCACTTTATTTCGTTTTTACGAAATAATATTTCGTATTTACGAAATAGTATTTCGTATTTACGAAATAATTATTTCGTAAAATCGAAATAATTATTTCGTAATTACGACATAATTATTTCGTTTTTACGAAATAATCTGATAATTTGAGATACAGGCATCCTTGTTCGACTCGGGGTCGAGACACTTGGATTGTCTTGCGATAGGGCTGCATAGGGCTGTAGGTAGGGCTGATTGACAGCCTCTCACATCATAGGTTATAGATTTGACTTCCGAGTTGAGCTGTTTTATTCTTGAATTGCCTACACCATGTTCGATTTTTGGTTCTGTTTCAAAGAAGCTATCATCTAGAGTCATTGATCTAATTTGTGCTTTTCCAGAATCAATGTCAAATAAATAAGCTTAATATCGGTACATTAGACAAAAGGGGACAAGCATAAGTAATATGACTGATAGACTGATTGAGAGTATGGTAAACTCAAATCTATTCATTCATTCAGTCAGTCAGTCAGTCAGTCAGTACGTCAGTCAGTCAATCCCTCGTCTGTCCGTCCGTCTGTTATTTCTTCTGTTTATGAATTGTGTACGCACAATTGTCTTTGATAATAAAAAGGTAGTTACAATATTCAGTTTGTTTCAAAGACGGTTAAGTCGAAAACTGGAAGTTAAGGGTCCGATTCCCAGCTGAGTCATTCTTCAGATTCAAGAATTAGAATTTATGGCTCTCTTTCTTATCACTCGGCTGCAGGAATCACTACAGGCTCATAATTGTGATGGTGAGGGGCTTGTAGAGTACGGAACCGGTTGACTGATTGATGGATGCCGGGCTAAATAATTATCAATCCTAATAACGACTTATTCATGTATTCTTAGGTTTCACCAGTAGCCGGATGCGGCTCTGACGTGCCTTGCCAAAGAATTGACACTCAAACAGCCCCGCCAGTGGGGTTCTAACCCGGAACCTCTTTGTTATAAATACGGTGCCTTAACCTCCGTATATAAGAGGATTCGTAATGTTCAGGCATCCACAAATGCGTCTTACGAGATGGACAAATCAGCATCGATGTATTTTCGAGTAGATATGCAGCCTGTTGACTTTCATTCCTTTTGTATAAAAATACAGATCTTTAATATAGTGCAGATCAAAGCATTGCTCTCTCGAGAGCTTTAACCGTTTCTTTAGCCGAGTGGTTAGGCTGTCCTACTTGAAATGCGAGGTAGCGGGGTCGATCCCCAGCAAATCCATTTCTCAGACTAATGAAATGGTAATAATAGCGCGCTCCTTACTCCTTTCCTTCTTTGCACTTGGAAATACGGGATAACATTACGACTGTCCCTTAAGTATCACGGTAAGACAGACAGACAGAGAGAGCTAAGGTAGTATCACGGTGGTTTGTGATGCAACCATGTGTTTCCTGGCTTCCTCACACCAGTACTGACAGAACTTTCTTTTCAAAGCTAATAGAGGGAGACCAGGTTCTTTAGAAACCGCCTCGGAGGTGGAGAACAGCGAGGGGTAACGTTAGTGTTACCGTGCTCATACAAAGAAATTTAAACATGGTAGTAATGGAATTCCTTCCTTGGTACTCGGGGTTTCCAGGAGAGCACAACGACTGCCTTACCAGTGTTAGGATTATGGGACTTTTCAAGTGCTAGCTGGTGATGATAGCCCAGGAAATTTATTTATTTATTTTTTTTTGTGAACTATTGTCGTGAAAATACTGAAATAAAAGATTGATGCGACGTTAAACACGAAGCAATCAAACATAATTGAGCCGTGCTCTATGAAAAGGGGGCTTAATGCATCTCCGCGATCCATGGTACCAAGCAAGACATCACCTTACTATGCATCGGCGGACCAGCGTGGGGTCAAGGGAGTCCGGACCCCCCCCCCTTAGAGAATTTTCAAAGTAACCGCTGCCTGCCTGAAATTTTGACCATGTATGAAAGTTTCATACAAATTCTACATCTATGCCAAACATAAGCCAAATCCACAAAGAACTTCTAACAAGTTGAAATGCGTTAAAGAATAATGTTCAAAGTTGTACGCAGTAGCAAATTTGAAATTGAGCAATGCTCTGACAAAAGGGGGCTAAATGAATCTCCGTGATCCATGACACCAAGCAAGCCATCACATACTGATGGATCCATAGTAGATCTATCCACTTTTTGTAACAGTCGACTTAATCACATGGTAGTTCTAGTCCTTTGACATACAGAAAATTTACTGATAGCGAAAAGTTTGGCCCAGGTCAGCCTGCGCGGATTGCGCAGACTGGCCTGGGTCGATACTTTTCGCAAATGAATTAAGCCCCTTTTTCACAGAGCATGTCTCATATATAATGATCTATTCTGGACCCCCTCTCGAAACAAAATCCTGGATCCGCCTTTGTTATGGATCCATAAAATCCATTTTGTCTTATGAGCGATCGAATGATGAGTTCGAATAGCCCTTTGACATGCTGAAAATTTGAAGATATCGAAAAGTTTCCGCCCATGTCAGCCTGCGCGGACTGCGCCGCCTAACATGGGTCGATTCTTTTCGCAAATGCATTAAGCACCCTTTTCACAGATCACGGTTCATTATGATTTCGCCTAGATATAGATAGAATAATGATGACAGCGGCATTAACACCAGTCATTAATGGAATTCAAGGCTACGTGGCCTTTTGAATGGTAACATTATTTCGTAAAAACGAAATAATTATTTCGTAATAACGAAGTATTATTTCGTAAAAACGAAATAATTATTTCGTAAAAACGAAATAATTATTTCGTAAATACGAAATATTTTTTCGTAAAAACGAAATATTATTTCTTAAATATGAAATATCATTTCGTAAAAATGAAATAGTAATTTTGTAAATACGAAATACTATTTCGTATAAACGAAATAAAGTGAGAAATTTGCATATTAAAAAAAAGTCGAGCATGTCACTTTACGCGTTCCGTAGTTTTTAGCTATTTTCATTGTGAGATTTTGAGAAAAGAATTTCATTAAATTCACTGTCCTATTTTTTTTTTTTTTTTTTTAAATATACAATGCACCTTACATTTCGTTATTACTTTATTGGTGTATACGAAACTTGTCGCGCGTTTACTGTGTACTTACTCGGTTTTACGAATTTGCATAGGATTTAAGTTTTAAAACGACAAGCTCGTTGTGAATTATAATTACGTATAAAGGATCCATGCTCTGTAAAAAGGGGGCTTAATGCATCAAAAATATCGACCCATGTCAGCCTGCGCAGTCAGGCTGACAGGGGTCGAAACGTTTTGCTATTCGTAACTTTTCTACGTGTCAAAGGACCATTCTACCTGCAGATCCAGTCGATTGTTACACAAAATGGATTTTTTTGATCCATGATTGTGTGATGGCTTGCTTAGTATAATGCGTCACGGAGATCTCCCTTTTGCTAGAGCATAGTTCACATGTATGTGATTTGTTGCTATAAATGGAAACTTGTCATTTTCTCCTCATTGTCTCATCAGTTTTCTAAGTATCCTTCGTAAGATGTTGTTCTTTGCTTGAGCAATCATAGCGTCATACCTCATAGTTGGATCATACGGACTGAAATCCCATCTCCAATCCATGCATTCCGTGGCCCGGTTTGAACAGGCCGGTCCGGACGTGAAGTACCCTCTTTTAACCCTTAGGTTGCCATATAAACACTATAATTCGGTTGCGCCAACGTTTCCAGCAAACAGGTGGGATGGCAGATCGTCCTAGACTTGGTCATTATCTTCCGCTTGGTGGCATTTTTCAAATACATCACCTATCTGATGTGGGCATTCTGAGTAGAGAACCGGACTATTTTTTAAGCCGAGAATCAATGCAACGAATTTCAAAATAAAATATTACGTTTACACTCTAGTTACCTACCTTGTACGATTCAAGCCATGATAAGCTGGCATATAACCTACACTCGTCACAACTCGGCCGATTCCGTACCTACATCTAACCTCGTCTGTATAAGGGAGGCTTCCAATTTTGAACTACCAATCACATGATCTTAAACATGGCGGCGCCCCTGTAGATCGCTTAGCAACGACATGAACAACCACTGTTAAGTTATTCACTTCTATCGATCTGTCGATGAAAGCTCCTAACGGAATTGATAAACCACAGTAAAAATTGAATGTACGAACTGTTTGCCGACTGAAATACTCTTAGAAAGCTAACGACAGAAATTTACTCATGCGTTCTTTCTAAAGAGGAGCCTTACAATTTCAATAACGGTAAAGCGGTGTGCTTCCGGAGATGTGCGAAATGTACCGTGTAGGTGCATATCAAGCTACATGATACAGCCGAGGGATTTGATCACCGGATCACCCGAGGTATGCCGAATGATATAACCTATGCACCAGCCATTTATAAACGTATACATGTAAGCTCCTATAAGCTTGAGAAAAAGCCGCGGTATAAGCCCAGCAAGGTCGGAACGCTATTTTTGTTGTCAGTCTGTTGCACAAATCCCGGTTTTCCCCATGCCTATATTGAGAAACTGTTGACAGAGATTTGCAGTAAACATTTGGTATTCTAAAAAAATATTTTCCCCGTTTGAAATCATTTCGTCTTCTAAGAAATTTGTAGCGAAAGACTGGCTTGATTTTTCTACAGACGTATCATTTATTGCCATTTTCGCCTGCACTTTTTAAGCGCCAATTTACGCACAGCGTATTGATATATGTTCATTTTTTATCAAATGATGCGTCATAGCAGACAGGTTAATCTTCGAAGAATATGACATGCGCAGACAATGAGACCTGGTAGACCTAGGTGTACAAATCCTCGGATGGACAGATTTATTACATTGACGCACCTTCGACGTCGCTTCCGAACAGCGTCAAAAACTGCAAGGCAGTGGGGTATCAGCAGCCAGACAGTGCTGCGCCGCCTCAGGCAAGCTCGGGCCCCTCCTCGGCCCCCTCTAAGTGTGACCAGTCCTGACGGCACGTCATCGAGCTGCGCGTTTGCACTGGGTCCGACAACAAAGTTTTACTTCCGAAAACAAGCACGCTGACAGCGCTTAAATGGTGCAAAAATCATTATGAAACCCTAATAAATGTAGTTAACCCTTTACCAAATGACAAAATTTAGACTTGTCCAAACTGAAAGCATTTGCAGACGAAAAATTGAATATGGCTCAAATGATGAAATTTGTCTTTGATAGGGTAGAAAACATTGTGTGAAAAGGAGAAAATGCTGGTTACCGGCATTTTCTCCTTTTCCCACAATGTTTTCCAAAGGCTTTTTGCTCAGGGTCGTTAAAAGTCGGGATTGTGTGGTAAAGGGTTAAAACGTAGTATGCTTGCCGTGGCCCATGAGTCTTAGGAATTCGTGCATTTTCCTTATATAAATATGACGTCTGATTGTGAAGAAAATAAAGATTAAACCATACTGACCGAGTCCCGGTAGCTCACTGGTTAAGTCAGGTCTAGTAAGTTAGAATTTCGGCTCTTTCGGGAATCCTTTTGATAATCGTGACAAGAAATATCTTTAAAAAAGATAGACGGCGTATATTTAGCAGCAAATAGGCAGGGGCCCTTCAAATAAACATGTCTGCATATTTGACCAATCACAAATTTATATATATTCATTTTTTATCAATACCAAAAAGTAGGTCAAAAGCCATTACATTCAGCTACGCCTAAAAAGACAGGAAGTCAGAATTCACTATGTGTCACTTTCCAACAAGTAACTAAACAGGCACCTATGGGATACTAAAAATGTGCTTTCTACAGACGGGTAATTGATTGATACAGCTACCTCTCAACATCTTCCCTTGGAACTGAATATATTGTTCCTTAAACTGTGACAATTTTTGCCCAGTTGAGGGGGTTAATAAGTCAGGTTTTGTCGTAGTTTACGTGGAAAAGTACCATATGGCCTTGGAAAACGTTTCGTGCGAAGAACTGGTAAAAAACTTATGGGTGTATGGATAGATGCACTGACTGCCAAAATAGAGCTTAAAACTACTGAAAAACGCCGTTACACTCCAAAGAAGTATTTATATGGCTTACATAGTCCACAAACCTTGTCAAACTGAGCAACCCTGATACTAAAGATCCTGAGCAAAGCTTAACGCTTTCAGCACTTGGCAAATTATGCGCATTTTGCAAAAAAATGAAGATCAAGTTCACACAGCATGGAATGTGAAATCTGGTCGGAGATCTTTTTATTAGTTATTCTGAGAGATATTTCTGCATGTGCAAAGAAGCGTGGACATCGTTTCATGTCACTATACGTTCGGCGACACCTCAGATATTCTTATGTGTCATGAGTTTCATCAGTCCTAGGCGGGGCTCTTAAGTGTGTTTCCCACAGGCACTTACACTCACACGACAAACTCGATGGATGGAAATCGAACCAAGGACGGAAGAATAACGATTTCATCACCAATGAGCCGTGCAGGACGCTACCCCATTTTTTGCATACACCATTTGTTGCACAAAGTTATTATTAAACAAGTATAAAAACTAATCTTCCGGTTACCCCCATATAAAGGCTTACTAAGATACTAGGTTACGGTTACGAAAAAAAATTATTCCCGTGCTATACATATCATCCCTTTCATGATATAGATACAGGAAAACTGACAGCTAATCGTTCAGTAAAAAATAAACGTTGGGCAGCTAATCGTACAGTCAACCTTTAGACAGTACCTCAGTAAAAGTTGAATAATTTCAAAACGAAAACCACCTAGTAATATTACTGATATTTGTAAGTGAAGTTGAATGATTTCTTAATCTGTGTGCATAATCAGAAAGTGGTTTAAAGTCTCCTCAGAGGAATAGAAAGCAAAACTCTAGCGGTCACAGCATCCGTCAACGGCAAAAACCAGTGATTCGGCATTACTGTGCAAAAACGGCAGGTTTTATGTCCTAGATCGCAGTACATCCGAATAGAAAAATATCTTAGCTTTCAAATGATGTACCTCTGATGAGTTTCTGTCAAATAGAATTCCTTTTCGAGCCTGTTTTTGCAAACTTGTTTACCGCAGCTAACTGATTTTTGGTGTACAGTGACTTCAGGTTCCGAGTTACGAGACTGTACGTGGGTCCATACTGAGTATAGTGGATTACTCTGATCGTCACTTCAACCGGGACTGAAGTAGCTGATCTGCCGTCGGTAGAACTTCGGTCGAGCGGGCGGTAGCAACTACGCTGACTCAATACTCATCTTTTTTTCTTTTTCAATCGCCCCACATTATATTTGCTGACTTAAAGTTTTTGAATAAGAGTATACTCATTAATTTCAGGGGTACCAATTTTATCAGTTTCAAGTAAAGCATTGTTTATCCTACTGGCACAGAATTGAAAGAAAATATGAGCCATGCTCAAGCAAAAGAGGTCTTAATGCATCTCCGTGATCCATGACACCAAGCAAGTCATCACATAAATATGGATCCATAAAATCCATCTTGTCCAACAACTGACTGATTCATGAGGTATACTAGTTCTTTGACTGCAGAAAATTTACCAAAATCAAAAAGTATCGGCCCAGGTCAGCTTGCGAGGACTGCGCAGGCGGACCTGGTTCGATACTTTTTTGAAGATGCATTAAGCCCCCTTTTCACAAAGCACGGCACACACACACACACACACACACACACATATATACACACACATATATATGTATGTGTGTGTATGCGCGCGCGCAAATTACGTGTGTATGTATGCATGTACACAATGGATTTAAATTCATGTTTGTAGGTACATATGTATGTATATGAATGTAAATTATATGTATGCATGTATTCATGTATGTGTTGGGGGACGCCCGAGTGAATGCATACAAAGTCCTTAGGCCTAGTAATGGTGAAACCAAGGAAAGACATAAATATGTGAGCTGTTGCCGTGATATGACTGAAATAATGTTAAAAGCGGCGTAAAGCACCAATCAATCAACAAAGTCCCTAGCTCAGCTCTCTGTCTCTGTATGTTATGATCCTACTGAAGCTTTTTTGATTCCTTTTGTTGAGCATGGAATATTTAGATACAGTTCAAACACACATTTACTTCCTGTTATAAACATGTATCAGTAGGCATTTCTTCTTACAGGCATTTGGTTGTTCTTTTTAGCTCAACTGGCCGAATGCCAGTGGGCTTATGTCATGGCCCTGTGTCTGTCGTGCGTCCGTCCGTCCATGCATGCGTTAACTTTTATTTCAAACACCCTCTCTGAAACTGCCCATCGGATTTTAACCAAACTTCACGGAAATGATCTTCCCATGGCCCTCTTCAGAAACTCTTCAAAGAATTTGATTCTTAATAACTCTGGTTGCCATGGCAACAAAACTGAAAAATACTGGAAATCTTTAAAAGTCTTCGTGTCCGAAACCAAGGCCTAAGGTTACCAAATTTGGTGTGTAGCTTCATCTACAAAAACTCTTCAAATCATAGCCCCGGGGTCAAAATTGCCCCCCCCCCCCGTCACAAGTTTTACATAGGTTTATATATTGAAAACTTTAAATATCTTCTTGTCCTAAACTATACAGACTATACGGCCTAGGGCTATTAAATTTGGCATGTAGCTTCATCTAATAGACCTCTACAAAAACTCATCAAATTATAGCCCCGGGATCAAATTTGGCCCCTCCTTGAGGGTCACAAGTTTTACTTAGGTTTATATTGTGATAACTTTAAATATCTTCTTGTTCTAAACCATATCGCCTAGGGCTACCAAATTTGGCATGTGGCTTCATCTAATGGATTTCTACAAAAACTCATCAACTTACAGCCCTAGGGTCAAAATTGGCCTCACCTCTGTGGCCACAAGTATTACATAGGCTTCTATGGTGGAAACTTTAAGTCTTCCAGTCCTAAACCATATGGCCTAGGGCTACTAAATTTCGCATGTAGCTTTATCTAGTAAACCTTTACAAGAACTCTTCATACTACAGCCCCAGGGTCAAAATTGGCCCTGCCCCGCGGGTCCAGTGGAGCGATACCGGGCCATCATGGCCCTCTTGTCTTTGTGTGTGATTGAGAATATAAACAATCATAGAGCAAAAAAAGAACTAAATATTGATAAGTGAAAAGTAATGACTTTTGTAAGTTTCATGTGCATGGTATGCTGTTGCCACATTGTCTTAACCCTTTACCATACAATCACAACTTTTAACAACCTTGAGAAAAAATGTTTTTGAAAACATGGTGGGAAAAGGAGAAAATCCTTTTCCCTCCATTTTTTCTGCTTCATGAAAGACAGATTTCATGTTTAGAGAAACTTTTCGTTAATCATCTGCAGATGCTTTAAATTTGGACAACTGGTAATCGTTAAAAGTCAACCATTTCGGACATGTCAAAATATTACTATTACACCATTTTTGGGAAAAAAAATACATTTTACTACCCTAAAAATATATATACAAATCAACGTTTTGTACAAAAAATTTGGCACTCTGTATATTTAGTAATCCATACATAAATGACTCTTACAAAATGACTTTCTATTGTATGGTGCTTAACGCTGTTTTCAACATTATTTCAGTTTTATCGCGGCAGCCAGTGCACCTATCCATGCTTTCCTGGAGTTTCTTTTACCAGTACTACACACAATGTTCTTTCCAAGCCACTGGCTGCTTTCCCACATAACCATCGTCGAAACAATGGTCTGCGGTGTGAGAGGAATGAATCCTGTCACAATGACTATCATTAATCCTCGGAAAGAAATTGGCCAAGCCGGGGATCGAACCAGCGACCTCCTGTTCTCAAGTCCTGTATGTTACCAACTGAGCTACCGGGGCTTGACGAAATGAATTTGTAAATTAGTAGTTAGACTTTGTGTCATGCATGTACTATTATATTTCAATAATATTTTCTCATCAAACCATACTGTTGAATAATGAAACATTCATACAATCTGGAGAAAGGAACCATAATACTGCTAATTCATGACTGTGTTGTTTAAAATATTTAAAAAAAAAAAGTCTATCTAAATCAAGATCAGAGATTTTGTACAGCTCGATCTTGATATCTAAACAAAAAGCACCTAATAATGCCCCCAGCATACAACAATTTCATATCTTTTGAAAAAAAGAAATTCTTCAATCTGTTATTTCCATCAGTTTCATCACCCCTATGTACTATATAACATAAAATTTAAATAGTTTTTATTCATATAATCTCAAATTCATTGTTAAAATTATAGCAGGACTGCTTTTTTCTTCTTTTGTTGGACAACTAACATTCCCTCTGTTTTTGGATCATCACTTAGTGTATTAATATTCTCTTGATGGGGTTTTAACACTTCAACTGGATTTCCAGAGGACTTCTGTATTACACCATTCACATTAGATTGTGAAACAATTTCATTTCTGTGCTCATAAATCAGCAATGCTAAATGATGCTGACTTGCCAAACCCTCTAAGTTCCGAGTCACACATTGCTGATATTGTGCAGTTGAAACTCTGGGATCACAAGTGAGATTCATCCATTTTAATTTGAGATTTGGTTCAACAGCCCGAAAGACATGAAAATTACTGAATGATAAAAACATGCTGAACAAATCTTCAGATTTAACAGCAGTCAAACTTAATGTCTTCCGTGCAGTTTTAAAGTCTGAACTATAAAAACTGCAATGATCATATAAATCTGTACCGAATTGTCCAAGTCTCTGACCAATTTCAACTGACTGTGGATAAGCCTTTTTATTATAAATAAGGTTTGGTTTGTACTGTGAAAAACCCATGGGAAAAAATACCTGTTTTCCTTTAATTGTATTCATTCTTACTCTGTTTAGATAACTACTTGTCAAATCAACAGAAAACTCTGCATTGACAGTACTGAAAAGTGTAAGGGAATCCGTTCTTATTTCTGGAAGCAACTGATCCATTATCATAATATCAGTTAAAGTATGGTCCATAGAATTCCATGATAGTTTTCCTTTTGTGTCATACTTCTTACCAGTGTCTGTTATTAAAGTTTTAACTCTCCCAAATAGATCATTACCCTTGGTTTTGGTATCAGTCTGCAACAAAACCACAATCAGTCTGACATCCTCATTAGCTTGAATACAAGCCCGCACATAGGAATCTAAAAATGTATCAAACATGTAAATTTCTGACTCTCTCAATGGCAACACAATGGTAACCATCATGTTTTCTGTAACGTAAGGCATTGGAACCAGCTCTACCTTCCCCAATGGTCGAACAAGATGCACACGCTTTACTGTCTCTGTATTCCGATGATGACGGTCGCTAAGCAACAGGTCAAGGATGTACTCCATCCCTCTGGTCGGATCAAAGCGTCTGTATCCATTTATGATCTTTTTCAGCACGAATTGGGAATGGTACTTTTTATTTAGATTTTCCATGGCATTGGCTTTAATGTCTGCAATGTCCAGCTTGTCAACACCTTTATAAAGGGATAAAAAAAAGTATTTTACTCTTTACCAGACCTGAAGTTTTAGACCCATCCAAACTCGCTGAGGACAACTTAAGTCCAAATGATGAGATTTATCTGTTGACAGGTAGAAAAAGGAAAAATTGTGGTTCTTCTTTTCCCATAGTGTTTCCAAAAGGCTTTTCCTTAAACTGCAGGTTTGTTTGGATACGACTTGAAGTCAAATTAGATGTAGATGATTATCAAATTTCTGAGATTTTCTGAAATTAGTTTCACACCCTGCATTAGACAGATTCTGAAAACAATAAGGGAGACAGAACAATTACCACTAAAGTGCTGAATATCACTCTATATGACAATTCCTTTCCTTATAACTTTTCTTTGATTAGCCACTGACTATACCAAGTAACATACAGCTCAAAACAGTCCATCTTGTAAATAGCTAAACCTTTCTTTATTCTTTACCCATACCAAACATTTCCAAGTTTGAACGACCCTAGAAGAAAAGGCCTTATGAAAGCATTGTGGGATATGGAAAACCTGCATTTTCTACTTTTCCTACAAATTTTTCTATTTTGATAAAGACTAGTCCCATCATTTAAGTAGTATGCAATTTGTCATTTGAAAGAGCTTTTAAATTTTGAATAGTCTAAAAGTGCTGCCATTTGAACAAAATTTTAGATTTATCCAAGTTGAAAGCATTTGCAGTTGATGAAATAACTGTCTCTCATATATTGAAATTTGTTTGTGGAAAGGTAGAAAACATTAAGGGAAAAGGAGAAATTGCTGGCTACCAGCATTTTCTCCTTTTCCATAATGTTTTAAAAAGTCTACTTCTTACAGGTTGTTAAAGTCCAAGATTTTGTGGTAAGGATCAAGACATTTCAGGCAATGATTAATGATTGTCCAAACTAAAATCATTTGCAAATGACAAATCCAGACAATAGGATTTCTATTTGAAAGTTATAAAACATTGTGGAACTTGAAATGTGTCAATGATACGGATGCCCCTACAACATGACAAAAGTCACATCCATGGTATAGTTCCAAACTTAAACAAGGATCTATAGCCATATTTATTGACTTAATGCATATATACACTGTTTATAGGAAAACTTTTGCCAAGCACTGTGACCTTGACCTTTGAGCTGGAAATACAGTTTTGCTCACATGTCCCTTCAGGGCAATTACTTTTGCCAAACTACTTTGAAATCCACACAGGGGTAACACAATATGCCCATCTGCCATTTTATGGCAGGGGCATAATAGGGCAGTTGCCTGCAAAGATGATAACTCGTGAAACCTAAGTCTGAGAAACCCACTTTTGTGTTTGCTAGTAAGTGATTTTCAATAAAGAATCCAAAAATTGTGAGAAAAATAAGCCTGCTGCATACCAAGTATAAGTGAGGGAGATAAATCCAACTCCAGTCACTTTACCCTTATATATCATGACAACCCTATTTCATGTTTTTAGCAGCTCTACTTTCATTAAAACGACTCCACTGGTTAAAGGGTTATGGCCTGCGCGAGATTTTACCACTAGGGGAGATCACAGAAAATAGATGGAGTAAGCCAGGAGTTACAATTCTGAAGTGCACCTCTCCATCTTGATATCCTTAGCATCCCTATTCATTACAGCCAACATATCTCAACTGGTAGGGGAGTTTTGACTTAGAAAATCTAACTACCAAGGGAGATAACTCAAAAATAGTGTTCAGAGTTGTCTTTCTTGTATGTGACATACCCACTTAACCCTTTCAGCGCCATAGGCGAAAACAGGGACTTTTGCGGATGGTATAGATCAAGATCAGACTGCACAGAATATGCAGTCTGATCTTTGATCTATACCTTCCGCTTGTTTGGTCAAGCCTATATGATAAAAATCTTCTGAAGACTCAGTGGATTCTATTTACAGCCATCAAAGAGGCCGAGTTTGTTTATTTGGGGCTGAAAGAGTTAATAACATTCACAGCTTGATGAAGTATCATGAAAAGTTATCAACAGGTTAAAGGGATATGGCCTGCAAAAAAATTTAACTATGGGAGATAACTCACAGAGTCAACTGAGAACCGTGACCTTGACTTTTAACCTGATGACACGGTTCTTGCATGCAACACATGGTCTAGCCATGGTGATACTTTGTGCCAGATAATTTCGTAATCCAACCAAATAGGCTGGAGAAGAAGAACCATCCTTACTATAAATGTAGCAAAAATTGACAAAGTTAAACTGAGCACTGTGATCGTGACCTTTCAGCTAGCAAAAAGGTTCTTACACACCGCACATCATGTATCCATGGTGATTTTTTTGTACCATATTCTTCAGAAATCCAAAAATGCATTTCACACTTATGGGACAAGAATACCTGTCATCACAATAATTGTAGCAAATATTGACATAGGTCAATCAAGGAGTGCGACCTTGACCTTTCAGCTGGCAACAGGGTTGGTGCATGTAACACATTGTCTATTCATGGTGAATATTTGTGCAAAACAATTTTAGAACAGGACCATGCACCTGGAAGTTATTGGCCAGACAGGAACACCTGTCATCACTATAACTGTAGCAAATATTGACTAAGTTCAACCAAGCACTGTGAAATTGACCTTTGAGCTGGTAACACTAACATGCTGTCTATCCATAATGATTGTTTGTTTCAAATAATTTTTGAAACTGGACAATAAATCTGAAGTAATTGACTGGACAGGAACACCTGTCATCATTATAGCAAATATTGAAGTTCACCCAAGCACCTTGACCTTTGAGCTGGCAACACTGTTGTTGCATGTGACACGTTGTCTCTCTCATGGTGATCATTTGTGTGGTATTATTTTAGAATAGGACCATATACCTGGAAGTCATTGGCTGGACAAAAACACCACCATTTACTAACCATGCATATATATATATATATATATATACATACATTGTACATGTATGTACATACAATCTTGCATACAAACAAACAGGGGAAACACTATATCCAGGGCTTTAGTTAGACCCGTAAACCCAGGTTTTGACACACAAAAATCTTCAAATACCCTTTTTTGACGCACAAAAAATTCCGAACAAGGGGTCATTTTGACCCCCAAATATTTCAGATATGCATCAAAAAATATATAAAACAACAATCATATCAAAAGATAATAATGTTAAAGGTGTGAAAATCATCAGAATGGTGTTGAACATTAATTAAAATGCTGCATATAATCAGCAAAGTGTGACCGGAAGGTGAAAACAGGAGATACAATGGGTACCAGTTTATGGTTACCTATGATAATCATAGGTTTACAACTGGAACTAACCTTGCTAAAAGTGATAGACAGGGCAATAAATTCAATATTGGTGTATTCTTTTGAAGCTTAACCATTGATGTGTGGATGTTGTAAAACATTTTCACTGGCCGATGTCCACCATTTTGCTCAAAATTTGTACCCAATAATGATCATGCTTTGAATTTTATTAAAAACAGTCAGTTGAAAAAAGTAACTTATGAAACATATATCTGCATCTCATTTCACAAAAAAAAGATACCTTAAACTGTCCTTATGAATAAAAATAAATATAATTATTCAGGCCCAAGAAAATTATTATACTTTACATATTTCTGGATGGTACTAGAAATTGGATAAATAAGTCTTATCTTTATTTCAGCAAAGTTTTAAAAAGGAATTCCGAGTGAAATTTATAAACCATAATTTTCTTATCCATTGCTTAGGTTGAAAAGGTTTTAAAACCTTTGCCTCCTTGAACTTATTGTGTGAGTGTGTGTGTGTGTGGGGGGGGGGGGGTGAGGGTCCTCTTTGAAATGTAAAATTTTACAAGACGGTTATTAACTTCACATCTTTATTGCAATATTAATAATAAATCCAACAACAACAACAAAAATAAATTGTTGAGTAAAGATTCTTAAATTTTCCATTCTGACTCCTTAAATTTTTTGGTTTGACTCTTGAAAAATTAGATTTGAACCCTAAAATTTTAGGGTCAAGGGGTCAATGACTCCTGATTTTCAGAGGCTAGCTAAAGCCCTGATATCCCCTCCATTTCATGGCGGGGGCATAAAAAGTGGAAAATGCTGGTCCTTTGAATATCACAAATATCAGACACTATAAAGAAAATCAAGGATCACACTGAATGTTCTGTGCAGTCTGATCTACACCCAAACTGCTTGAACAAGCTGGTTTGGTTGCTTTGCTATGTTCAATGTTTAAAAGATGCAAATTAATTCTTTTGTCCAAGACTTTTTCTTTTGTCATAAGTTGTTCTTTATAACGGGAAGGAATGAAATTTTAACTTAACCCTTTACCTGATATTTCTTTCATTCCTGTTAGTTCATCGGGTAAATACATTTGAGTTTCTGTAAAATAAGTCCACTGTATCACTGAATATCTGGTGGGTGGCTTGAATGGAGCTGGGACACCTGTGGATGACAACATAAGAAAGCCTTACATTCAACTGAACAGTCTTAACTCTCTGCCACAATATAAAACTTAAAATATTATCGAAATTGATAGCAGTTGTAGACTGCAAATCAGACAAGGCACAAATGATTGAATTTGTTATAAAAAGGGTAGGAAACATCATGGAAAAAGGAGAAAATGCTGGTTACAAGAATTTTCTACTTTTTCCACTATATATTTTAAATGCCTTCTCCCTCAGGGTCATTATTGTGTGCTAGAGGTTTGACTGATTATCGTTCACTGCAGACTGCCGTTTTTCTATAAAAGTAAGACAAGTTTCACAAAGGAGAGACATTCTCAAGGAAGGAATAATAATGTTATCCCTAATTTTAAAAACATGAAAACAAGCAATTGCTTTTACATGCCTTTTGACCATTTTTTGAACTTCAGGGGCACAAAAGTCAAATTTGTATATCAATGGACATAGGAAAGACAAATGGTTCCAGATTAAACTACAATTTTTCATGACCCTGAAGCTGAGAGCCATTGGCAGTATCTGCATCATTTGTTATTTATCAGAACAGCATTACCACTGCACTACCACTAAAGCATTACCACTGTACCAACAGTAAAACATTCACCACTGTACTTAAATTATGCATTAACACATGACCAACAGTAAAGTATTACCACTGTACTAATAATGAACCATTACCACTGCAATACCCGTAAAGCATTACCAATACAGAACCATTAGTATATCATTATCACTGTACCAGCAATAAAGCATTATAAATGTACTAATAGTCTAGCATTACAACTGTACTAACAGTAAAGCATAAGCACTGTACTAACAGTAAATCATTACCAGTGTAATAACAGTCAAGCATTATCACTGTGTCAAAAGTAAAGCATTATCACAATACTAACAGTAAAGCATTACTACTGTACCAACAGCTAGAATATTAACAAGGGGCCACATGTAGAGCCAGCCATGGGGGATTTCAAATGACACATCTACTCATGAAGGTAAATAATGTGCCAAACTACATTGAGATATATCTAAAATGTTGACTTCATGGCTCAAACATGCTCTGTTAATGACGATTTTATCATTTGACCCTTCAGAGTGTCCTTGACCTTGGACCTACCTTAACAAATGATTCAAATGACACTTCTACTGGTATAGAAGTTCATTTGTGTGAAACTGTTTTTAAATCTATTGATAAATGTAAAAATTGTAGCACAGACAGGCTCTATTTATGACAATTCTAGCATTTGACCTTTAAAATCCTTGAACCTGGACCTATCTAAACAAATGGTTCAAATGCCACTTCTACTGGTAAAGAAAAACACTTGTGTAAAATAAGTTCAAAATCCATCAATAAATGGAGAAGTTGTAGCTCAGACAAGCTCCATTCATAACAATTTTATCATTTGACTTTCAAATGTGACCTTGACCTAGGACCTATCCGAACAAATGGTTCAAATAGCACATCTACTCATAGAAGAGAACAACTGTGCCAAATTATTTTGAAATCCATCCATAAATGTAGAAGTTCTGGTCTGGACAAATTTGGACAGAGGCACCCACACACTAATGCACCGACGGATGGACGCACATACACCAAAGTGACATTGTGACAACTATGTCTCGCTTACCACACGCGAGCTCGACAAAAATCATTATCCATGCACTTGCATTACCACTGTACCAAAAGTAAATCATTGCTACTGTACCAACAGTAAAGCATAAGCACTATACTAATGATAAATCATTACCAATGTATTACCAATAAAACATTAGCAATCTATCCGCAGAAAAACATTACCACTGTACTAACACTAAAGCATTACCACTGTAACAACACTAAGGCATTACCACTGCACCAACTGTTAAATATTACCACTGTACTACCACTAAAGCATTGCCACTGTAACAACACTAAGGAATTACCACTGTACCAACAGTAAAGCATTACCACTGTTTCAACAGTAAAGCATTACTACAGCACCAACAGTTAATCATTACAACTGTACTAACAGTAAAGCATTACTACTGCACTTACACAACAGCATTACTACTGTACCAAAAGTAAAACATTGCTACTTGACCAACAGTAAAACATTACCACTGTATCAACAATGTACTAACAGTAAAGCATTACCACTGTACTAACACTAAAGCATTACCACTGCACTAACAGTCAATCATTATCACTGTACTAACAGTAAAGCATTACTACTGTACTAACAGTAAATCATTACCACTGTACAAATAGTAAAGCATTGCCACAGTACTAACAGTAAAACATTACCACTGTATAAAAAGTAAAACATTACCACTGCACCAAGAGTAACACATTACCACTGTACCAACAGTAAATCATAACAACTGTACCAACAGTAAAGCAATAACAATGTACTAACAGTAAAGCATTACCACTGTAGCAACAGTAAAGCATTACCACTGTACTAACAGTAAAGCATTACCAGGGTTTCCATTTATGACGTAAAAGTATCTATATATGTACGAAAATCAGCTCCGACGCAAAATATCAAAGCTGATCACGTCCCTTGGACGCAGTCAAAAATGAGTCTAAACCATGATGTAATCTAACTACATTAATAATGAAAACAATGAAAAATTTGAATATGTAACATTTCTTGTGCAAACTGACCATCAGAATTCCAAAGTGTCTATAAATAGATCTTGGTATGCCAAGATATTACCTAGAATGATAAAAATAAGATCTCTCTGTTGTCAACTTCGACCAGTTACCAGTTTTATGTTCATTTTGTCTTTTCTGGCGAACCGACTGCAGGAAAACGGCTGTTGTTTAGCATTTCTTTACTGAAATTGAATATAGCTTCCAGGGCCAAAAAGAAAAAGCAATTGCAATCTTTCCAAGACCAATGGCTGAAAGATCCTGCCTTCCTGAGATTAGATGCTAAGAGAAATTCATTATATATATTTCTCTATTAGGGTAAATGTGTTTGATTTGTTATGAAACTAAGCAGAAAAAAAGTTTTTACAAAAGTAATAACTGTCAAGGAAGTTCCGTGATGTAAGGTACTATTTAGAGCAAGGATCACTGGCGTGCACAGCACATTAAATCTACGAAAGGTTCCATAAAGAAGTAATTTGAAAGAGCTTCTTCTTTCTATTCACTAACCAAATTTGGACTTGTCAAACGGATGATTTATGCAAACAAAACTGGGACACAGAAGGAATGCAATGGGACTCAACTTTTGCAGTTGCACTGGGTCCCATACACTCAGTAAAATTTTATTCAAATGGAAACAATGATTACCACTGTACCAACAGTAAATAATTACCACTGTACCAACACTAAAGTATTACCACTGTACCAAAAGTAAAAGGACCAGTCTACCTCAGATTTCAGGTAGGTTTTAGACCAAATGGATTTTATGAGTCCTTAATTCTATAATGACTTGCTTGGTATAATCCATCAGGGAGATGCATTAAACTCCCTTTTGCGAAAGTGCCACTCAAATATAGAAACAATCAAACCTATAGGCCAGGTAAGGCTGTCTGTTCCTCCAGGAGAATATTCAGACAAGTCAATGATGTTTTTCTTGGCTGCCATAATTTCATGTCTTGTTTCATTTAAATCCACATAACAAAAGTACCTGCAATTTAAAATACAACTAATTATTTTCAAAACATAAATCTTAAATCTTCCTGTAATCCTTACAAGGCAAGGGCAACATGATGTATTTTTGTGGACAAGGCAGATCAAGATCAAACATTTTGTAGGATGCTGTAATCAAAGTAGCCTTCAAACTGTCTAAAATTTTCATGTTCCAAAGTCAATCCTACCACATGCAAACTATACATTTAAATGATGTGGCATTATGTAGATTGTCCTTCAACCATATAAGTACAAACTTTCATGGCCCTGTGTGAGAAATGTCTTAAATTATTTTCAATTCGTTGTACTAGAATAATGAGTATATCTTTTATGTCGTATAAAATGGTTTTCAGCATCACTATTTGAACAACATTAGCTCTTATTTGCAAACTTGTATCATGATGATAATGATTATAGAACTAACTTTTTAAAGGGCAAATCAACAGGTTTCAGACAATGTTAATTTTCAAAACTACATTTATCACTTGGTAACCTGGTTATGTTGTAATTGGAAAAAAAAAAATCGGAAAAAGTACTTTATTCCAATTTGTATTTCTGCTTATCAGTTTTCACATCGCATATCTCCCTTACTTATTTGTTGCGTCTGCTGATTTGTGACATCATAGGTGTTGTTTCAAAATAGACTTTGTGTTTGACAGCGACTTGAGCAGTATTGAAGACGAAGAAATAAATGATTCTGGTCCCATAAGGCCGTACATGTACGAACCAATTTGTAAAGAAAATAATGCAGTTTCAGAGGATGAGGATGAGAGTAATTCTTCGTTTGGTGAAGACTATAAAATTGATGATTTTGTAGCGGATGTTTCAACATGGCGAGTATCTCGCATCAGTAAATTTGGATACAATGAGACAGATATTGCTTAATGAAAAAAAGATTTATACGTGATAGAATTAAATATATTTCATAAAATTTGTTTCATTTGAAGAAGTTTCAATCATTGGACGGGCAGAATTAGGAGAAAAAACTTGTGAAAAATTTTCAATGTACTTACATAATTTCTGGATTGTTAATTTCTGTTTCAATATTTGGAACAATTGTTTCATCTAATTACTGTATACGGTCTAAGGAGATACATATAAATGACGATTCCCTTACAGTGAGATTTGTATCGCTATTAATTAACCCTTTACCACACAATCCCTACTTTTAACAATCCTGAAGAAGAAGGCTTTTGAAAACATTGTGGGAAAAGAAAATGCTGGTAACCAGCACTTTCTCCTTTTCCCACACTGTTTTCTACCCCATCAAGGACAGAAATCATCCTTTGAACTATGCTTTATTTGTCTCCTGCAAACGCTTTTAATTTGGTTCAGTCCAAAATTTTGTTGTTTGGTAAACAGTTAAGAAAGGGTAGAAGAAAGGTAATGAAAAAAAAGCTTTGCAAACATTGGAAAAAGCTCTGTACCGTTATCCACAACATTTTCTGTCCTTTCAAAGACAAATTACACTCCATATTTTATTTGTGATATTCAAATGCTTTGGATTTGGACAATTCTAAAATCTTATAATTTGGTAAAGGGTTAACCCTTTACTCCCTTTACTAAACAATAAAATTTTAGACTTGTCCACCCTCAGCATGCACACTGGGTTTTCAATTCTGGGGGTACATGCATGCACCCTCCGGGTTTTGAATTGGGGGTACAAAGAAAAATTGGGGGTACATTGTACTCCCTAGGTTTTGAATTGGGGGGTACAAAGAAAAAGTAGAGGCCCTTGAGGGCCTAAATCACTCCACTGGCATGATTGTGCTGTTTTTTACAGCATACGCTATGAATTCATGATGCAAAAAGGAAAAAAACAAACACACACAAAAATGGGGGAAAGGGTTGTTGCAATTGGGCTTGAACCCAACTAAGATAGCAAAAGTAGGCATGGTGAATTTAACACTACTTTTCCCACACTGATTGTCAGATTTTTTTCAAAATCAATAGGGTACAAGCTATCAATGAGATAAACTGTGCAAGTTTCATGAAAATCAGGCCACAAATGCTGACTTTATCACGTAAACAAGAAATTGAAATTTTGAACTTTAAATGGCTACTTTTCCCACGCCTATTATCAGATTTTTTTCAAAATCCTTAGGGTTCAAGCTATTGATGAGATAAACAAACTGTGCAAGTTTCACAAAAAATCCAACCATAAATACAGACTTTATCGCATAAACAAGAAAAACGGGCGGACAGACAGACGGAAACCATGCCACGACATAAGCTCTGCTGGCTTACAGCCAGTAGAGCTAATTAGGGGGTACAGAGTAACTTTTGGTTTTTTTCAGTTTTATTAATGAATCTTAACACCCTAGCGTCTTTACCCACACTGTTTTCTAATAAATAATAAATAAATAAATAAATAATAAATGAGATCTTAATTGAATTATTAAATTGTGCATTTGGTTATCATTATGGATACATCATATGTCTCCAGGGCATGCACATACTTAGCTATAATCGCAACAGCAGTCAGGGTTTAAAAGCCTAACACGGCCATGACTTCTGATAATGAACCGCCTTTATGGAAGATTTTTCACCTTTATTCCTTTCTTAAAGTTTTGAAATACATTAGAACTGCTCTAAAAAGGAGGCGTAGACAGATTGATGCTCATTGTCCAAGATGATGTTTGTAGATCTGGCTATTTTAAAATCACAGAGGAGCAGGCCGATTAGCTCAATGAAAGTTCAAACTCTGTCAAATAAAGGCCACGCTGTGTTTGGGCAAAATAAAACAAAATGTGTAATGGTAGAATCACTTGTGTCAACCTACCTTTCTCAGATCTTCACGCTGTATAATATTTTAACAGCTTTTGCTGTGATGACATTTTTTCTGCAGCGGACGCCATACATACGAAAATTATACACATTTAATTTGCGGCTTGATTTTTCAGCGTTCATATGTCAAAAAAATGTGTTTTTAACAATAAACTACCCATCATAACATCATTAAATGATTTCAATTACTCACCGAAAATTAATTAACATGTGGTAGATTTTGACACCTTAAAAAAATAGTGGTGAAAATTCTTCAGGCAGATGAGGGAGCCACAAAATATATATAGTGAAAATATTTGGTAACCCGCTCTATGCTGAGGAAAAAGCGTTGTACCCACTTACGAAGGAAACCTACTTTCGTTTTGTTTGTTTGGCATGCAATACGAAATGGTATCTAATTTGTACATGCAGTTTACATAATTACTTTCCTTTTTGTACGTGCATACTTTTGACAGTGCGTGCATGCACGTAAGCACAAAAAATTTGTACGCGTGGAGTACAATTTATACGTGAATTACGTACTGCAATACGTGATTGGGCACCCCGACACTGAAAGTATTTGCAGTCAATCAATTAGTAAGAAGAGCACTAACACTACGTACTGATGTTTCTCAACAGAAACATTAGTCATTCCTGATTTAGGGTGGTTAGAATACAAACAAACCATTTTCAAAATTTTCACATGTATCTTATCTACTAACACTCTGGACCAGAGTCAATATTGGACAGTGACATTCAAATGGATTATTATGACAATTTGTGAAAATATCTGGCAGATCAATCACTCATTAAATCCCATCCAGTTGCCATCACTGGCAAGAAGGGAGAACTGCTTATACCAAGCAACTGCTCCTTTTCCAACACTATTTTCCAAAGCTGCCAACTATTTGCAGTTTTTGTGCAGTACAATAAGAGCACCACATGCAGGTGAAGCTACACTCGGCGGCAGTTGCGTTTTGAAATAAGATTGATTTTCATTGAAAATTTTGAGTAATAAAATATTTCACTGGTTACCTAACCTTGTTGTATGGGCTGTCCTTTTGATAATCAACAACTAGTACAAGTTTGAAGTAAATATCTTTAGTAATGCCAGAGATATTACTTTGCACAAGGAAGATGATGATACAGACACCCACAACAGGGCTATGACAATACCTTGACGTTTTGTTCCAAAACAGCCGTGCTATAAATAGTGTACTCATGAAATAAACAAGTATGGCTATACAAAATTATTACCTGTGAAGTTTGTAGAGTGAAATATCATCTGGCATAGGAAACAAAGTCAAAGACTCATTAAAAGCCTGCTCTTTCTTTAGTCTGTCAATATCTCCATCATAATCAAAGTCCTCAAGCTGATAGTACTTTAATAATTGGTCCTGTATCAATGAAAAATATATGAGCCAAGCTCTGTGAAAAGGGCATTTAATGCATATGTGAATAATATTGACCCAGCTCAGCCTGCACAGTCTGCACAGGCTGACCTGTGTTGAAACTTTTTGCTTTTGATAAATTTTCTCCAAAGACATTCTACCTCAGAATTCAGCCACTAGTTGTATTTCAAGGATCCATAATTATGTGATGACTTGCTTGGTATAATGAATCACAGATGCATTTGACCTCTTTTTGCCAGAGCATGGCACATGATCATAGATCTACTCAAACAATTTCATTTTAGGAAAGACATAAATAATACCACCCTTAAAGTCTTGCAATTATTTTTTTCCAAAAACCTTGGCCTCAGTCATCTATGTAAAGTTTCATGATGGTGAAAAAGAGGTGGTGGCCCTTATAGTAGGAAAATTTTCTCGGAAATAAAGGAGAATACAATACAGTTGCTGGTAGAATTGAAAATTGATATTTAACCGGCCAAAGTCCCAATTTATATAGGCTACCATTTCCAGGCGCTATTTCAGAGTATGGTTCTCGAACACCTTATTTCTGTTATGAAGTAGGGTGGAACTTTTTGAAGACATCACAAAGTTTGGCTTCATTGTTTGAAGCCTACTGCAGACAGGTTAATCTAAAGCCAAACTGTGGAGTTGTTCAAAGGGCTCCAAGACTAATTACTCAGAATGTGTGCATATTGCTGTGAAAATGAGGAAATAACCATTTGATTGAACGGTGTGAAATGTATTACTTGATATTAAAATACACAGCTGTATGAGAATTAGGAAATACGAAAATATAATGAAAACTTTAAAATGATACAATATTATACATGTATGTATATCATTGCATAAGAGTCAAAAATGCAAATGTATACAGATCATAATACAAACTATAATACCTACTACTTTTTGTTTCATACCAGTATGTCCTTCAAGTAACTTGGTGTAAATTAAAGAATACGATAGATGGTTGGAGCCTGTGATTGGGAAAGTTTATCGGGCATGGCACAGGAATCTCATCTAGTGAGCTGAAGCTACTCAGATAAAATTCTGGAGGCCAGCCTAATAAACTTTCCCAATCCAAGACAACAACCATCTATTCTATGTGTTCTGCTTCTCAATTGTAATACATATTCCACTGAATTAAATATTTCTCTTGAAATAATGCACATACAGAGATCTTTTCAATACATGGAAAAACGAAGAACTGCAAAGCATCATTATAATGTGCATGCAGCTGCTGCTGTAATAATGACGTCATCCCTAATACTAGTAATGATTAGGTCATAAACATAATGTTTATCGTTGGAAAATGGTATGTCATAGGAGGGCATAAGTTTCATGTTTCTAGTTTAAAGTATTTTAACAAGTAAGAAAACAAAATCTTATTTAAAGTTGCAATTTTACTTTCAAAATTAATATTGATTTCATGTACAAGTCACAAGAACTTCAAAAGGTAGTTCCTGCTGGTCAGGAGACCAATAGCCGAATAAACCTTGATCACATGACCAACTGATATAGCCCTTTACCACAATCATGAATTTTAATGACCCTGAAAGAGAGGGCTTTTGAAAACATTGTGGGAAAAAGACAGAAATCACCATTTGAGCTACATTTAACATTTTATCTGCAAATGCTTTCAATTTGGTCGAATCCAAAATTTTGTCGTTTGGTAGAGAGGCAACAAACCTAGTCATATAGTCAAGTGACCATATATTCCAAGTTTATGTGACCCCATGTTATGCCACAGGGTTTATGTAGAATGTGACAGGATAATTACAAGGGTCATTCAATATATAATGCAACCTGTCTAATAATTTCCTTCACCTTCAAACTTGACATGCAGATACTCCAATAAAAATGCAATGGCATGTGCAATGATTTCATCAAAATATGACGTTATATGACGTCACTGTAAGCTTCAAGGCTGCAGTCATGTCTCAGGATCAGCATAGTTACATAAAGATTGAATCCTAAAGTACTAAAACAGCAAAGGGAATATTTAGTGCATTATGGGAAGCTTGGGAGAAAATATGCTCTATCATGTTCTCAAGTTACAAGACGGGTGAATGAGTTCAGGAAAAGCAGGGAGTGTGTTCAAGATGCCCACAAAGCAGGTAGAACTGTGACGGCTACCGACAATTATAATATTGAACAATTAAAAGGTTTGTTGAAATCTGACGGAATGATTACTTGTGAAAAAATGGCTCATGAGTTGGAAATAAGAGTTGGGTCAGTTCATGCTATTTTACGTGACTGTTTGAAAATGAGAAAGGTTTCTGCCAGGTGGGTGCCACATGGTTCTATGCCGGATCAAGCAGAACATCATTTGGAAGTTGAAAACCATCTCCTTTCATGGTTTGATTCAGAAGGACAAGATTTTTATCAATAATTGTTGCTATCAAAGAAATGTGGATGAGGTAGTATGAACTGGAACTGAAGAGACAATCAGCTGAGTGGCACGCACCAAGCTCCCCAAGGCCGGCAAAGTAAAGAAGAAATCGGTTTTAACTGAAAATGTTGATAGTTTTTTCCTACGAAAGAAGTGGAATTGTGACTACTCATAAGCTGGGAGTGGTAAAACCATTAATAGGAAATACTATGAGGATTATGTTAGAAAGAGACCTTGAACTTTTGGCAGCCGGTCCAATACTTCTGCATGACAACGCAACACCACGTGGTGTGGACAAGGTGATGTCATTGCTAGGGCGGTATGAGTGGGAAATGTTGGACCATCCCCTGGCCTTTATTCTTGGGACACTATAAGTCCCTCTGACTTTGATCTTTTTCCCAAACTAAAGGAGGATATGAGGGGTATTCGTTATAATGATTTAGAGGAGCTTGAATCCTCCATAGCCACAAGGGTGAGGGCACTGGAGAATGGTTGTCTAGCAACAAGTATTGATGGCCTGCCAAAGAGGTGTAAGTCTGTCGTTGACCACAAAGGATATTAATATGAAGGAATGTAGAATGGTAACAACCTTACAATATCTACTTCAGAAAATATTCAACAGATTGCATTATACAATATCCCCCGTAACTCTTTACAAAATGACAACAGAATAACCACCGTAACTCTTTACAGTTTAATGACAACATTTTTGGATTAGAGAAAAACTGAAAGCATTTGCAGACAACAAAATAAATGTGACTCAAAAATTGAAATATGTTTTTGGACGGATAGAAAAAATTGTGGCAAAAGGAGAAAATGCTGGTTACCAACATTTTCTTCTTTTCCAACAATGTTTTCAAAAGCTTTCTTTCTCAAGGTTGTTAAAAGTCAGCATTGTGTGGTAAATGATTAAAGAGAACAATTAGTTTTTGACTTTTTAAAAAAGCTATATGTTGATCAATATTCAAGGGTTTCAAAAGACTTATCCTAGTAAGGTAACAATTACTTCCAAGTCTTTCAAACACAATGCCCATCATTTTAGTTAGTTGTTTGCTTTCAATATGTACAAGTCTTAAATATTGTGGTCTGGCTAAGAGTTATCATCTGCAATGAAAAACCAATCATACTCAGTTACTCACCCCTCCTTTGGGTGTACACCGTCTCTGGGACGCATGATATACACATCGCCCAAGGGTAATACTGGGGTTGTCAGGGTGTGTGTTGCTTGTACACCAGTCTATGTTGGCCAACACTTGCTGCATCACAGACTAGAAAACAAAAGATTGGATTAACCCTCACAGCGCCTTTCACAACTATAGTTGCAGTAAGTGTATATCAAGGTCAACAGTCTCATTTTTGATCTACACTGTTTTCTTTGTTGAAATGCTGCAGAAACAAAGCAACCATGAAATTGCATTTATTTGGGTCTTACTTTGAGACTGAAAATGTCTGTTGGGGTTTTTTGGTGCTCTAAGGGTGAACCTATTGTTTTACAAGTATAGTGTGATTTTTTATCTCATGTATATGAGCCATGCTCTGGCAAAAAAGGGCTTAATGAGTTTCTGTAGTGCATTATACAGCTAGTCATCACATAATTATGGATCCATAAAATCTGTTCTTTTTTCTAACAGTTAACTGGATCATGACGTAGAAATCATTGGTCCTTTGACATGCAGAAAATTGACCAATGGCAGAGTTTCAATCCATGTCAGCCTGTGTGGATTGCACAGGTGAACATAGGTTGATACTTTTTGCAGATGCATTAAGCCCCGTTTTAACAGAGCATAGCTCATAGATATGTTGTCTCAATATTTAAAATAGAGGTAAAAGAAGCTTTTTAATTGGTATGGTGTCTAACACTAGTTTCAACATCATTTCAGCTATATTGCAGCTTCACCATGCTTTCCCAGAGTTTCTTTTGCCAGTTCTTGGCAAAGAATTCTTTGTAAACTTTAATCAAAGGACTGATAGTCCTGAGAGTCGCCTGGAGGGTAATGAGTTGGAAGTTTTCAACCTTTTTTGTTCAAATCTGTTAAAAGCATTCAAGATACAAAACAAGCCAAATTTTTTATGCATAGCATCAAGGAAGCCGGCAATTTTTTTGTTACCATCAATGAGGAAGGTGCTTTAGGAATAACTTATCAGAAATTGTGTTACTTTTATATTAAAAATTCTGGAGAATAAGACTAAGAATGTTCTTAAGAATGGTTGGTGAATACAGACCCAGTAGAAAATTTTACCAACTGCAACAATTTGGGGGCTAATTAAGATTTTTCTTTTGCTGTGAATCCTATTTCTTGTTTAACTCTTTACCAAACGACAAACTTTTAGACTAGTCCAAATTAAAAGCATTTGCAGACAACAAAATAGATGTGACTCAAGAATTGAATTTGTTTTGGAAAGGATAGAAAACATTGTGGGAAAAGGAGAAAATGCTGGTTACCAGCATTTTCTCCTTTTCCCACAATGTTTTCATAATGCCTCTTTCTCAGGGTCGTTAAAACACGGGATTGTGTGGTATAGAGTTAAACACTGATATAAACTTCACCTTTTTTCCTGCACGCATTGGGAAAAAGGACAGTTACATTCAGTAAACAGGAATGGTGCAATTTTGCTCTTTTGCTCTTCAGATAAAAGCATGGTCATTTTGGATTAGGTATTTTCTCTATTTTGACAAGATCAAAATACTGTTATCATTCTTACATAATATGATCATATATACCCTAGTCAGACCTCCAGGTAAGAGGGAGTGATATTATTCTAAATCCAATATATTTTCCTTCCAAACCCATATTGTGGGTACTCATTAGAATCGTCTCAACGAGACGATTCTACTGAGTACCCATAACATGGGGTTTAGTGGAGACTGATTAATAGTGTAACGCCCCAGCTCTGGACTATTAACTGACATTTAGCGTAAATAAGTAGAACTGCTGCAGTGAGGCATTTTAAGTTTATTTCTTAGTCCTATCTTGTTGGTACGAAATATAGACGTAGATTGAGAAAGCGTTTTTATTGTCGAGTTCCACTAGTCGGTAGTGCACTATTTGTGCAGTAAAATTCAAGGCGGAAAGGATGGATGAAGACCAGCCTGCATATAATGTGCAGTCTGATGTGAATCTTTGGTTTTCGCAAAACTTTGGTGCTTGACTACTAGCAGGATAGTTTAGAAATGTTATTTAAAATAGTGACATACTTTTAGTCTTTTCCTGTAAGAGTTGGTTCTTGCGTGATGCATGGGGCAAGTCACCACTCATAGCATATGCAGACAGGCACTGTTGAAAAGCCAGTCGGCCTGCATATAAAACAAACAGTGAAATGCCATTTTATCTCTTTATCCGTGTCTGTGTAGCTTGCATGGGTTATTTTTAGAGTCAGCCGTTGTAGTGTTGACCTTACTGCTCAGCCTCATGTCTCCGTAAAATCACTTGTTATTATCCTTAATCCTTTATTAATCACTATTTTGTCTAAGTATGTGTATTTTGTCACAAGTTGGCTCCTTTTTGGCCTAGTATGCGCACGTAATTCCAGTGATGTTGCAGTTTAAATGTTTGTTCACTGTAAACTTTACATTAGATCGGCCATGTTTAAATTGCATTGTGGGATCGATACGCTTGAGTGTATGCAAAGTCACCGTTCCAGATTGTGATTTAAACCCTTCTCATCAGTTTAATACTAGTTAGGTGTGTGTGCTAGTCTGATTCTACTTGTATTTTAACTTTAACTTTAGGCAAGCAAGCCTATTTTGCCATTTTTTAGCGTCGCCATCTTGCATTTTGGTCCGATGGTCTTTCTACCAAGTTTCGGGTATTTCGACCAGAGTCATGTCGGTAGCTACCAGTTTTTGGTAGTGGCCAGGCTACCAAGCGTCGGTAGTCACTACCAGAAAAGGGGTATCTACTGTGTTTCTACCAGTTTTTGGTCAGGGTCGCTATATAAGCAGCGCGTTTTTGGTAGTAAAGGATTCGATTTCTAAGAACTGAAAAGAGAAGTCACGGCTATTCGTTTTGTCAAACACACTGTAAGAATGTAAAATTAGATTCTTTTTAAATCGTGTAAACTTCGGAAATAGAAAGAAGTCTCGAGCCGTAGAGTTTGTATTGAAAGTCGGACGGAGTAATTTTTGATACAGCTTTTATCTTTTCTGACGAGTTTTTCGTTCCGCTTTGATTCTATATATAGAAATAAGTATAGGTCGAGGGCAAATTGACCGTTCCAAATAGAAGGGAAGTTTTACTTAGTAGAATGCACGGAGCTCATCTTGTGACGCTGAACGCTTTATTACACTAGGCTGTTTGTAATTTTAAATGGTGTTACAGTAATCTAACCTTTTTCATGAATTTTCAACTGATGTATTAAAAGCTGTCTGTGTTTTTACCAAGCGTTGCTTTCAAATTCTATCCACATTGCGTCGGGCTTACCGAAAGACAGATAGGGATCAGACCCCACTCTACCAAACCCAGTTATAGATCCACACAAGTCTGTCTTTCGTACCAGCTGGACCGTAACACATATTTTTCTTGGTGGCAGAGGTGGGATCTGTTTTTTTAAAAAAAAATCAGATCCTGTGATTCGGACCAGAGCTTCGATTTAGTCGGTTAGATCTACCTGGTAAAAGTCTTTGCTTTTGATAGAATCTATTTATAGCAACGTACAACAAGTTTAAGAACAATGTTGCAACCCGTTCAAGTAGATAGCGAGATAAGCTTTAATGTCAATGCGCAGTCAAATACATCCCATAGTCGACATAGTATCGACTTAGATCAGACGGACGTAGTTTCAGAATGTGGATCCGATCATGGCAGACGTGTCGACCAGGCTATTAACACATCCTATGGGGTTGAAGAAGGGGCGTTGCACCAGCAAATAACGAACATGGCTAGTTTGTTACAAGACGTCGTGCAAGAGCTAAAGTCTCTTAAATCTAGGGATAGTGACAACTCACACCAGACAGCTCCAAACAACAGTCGTGGCATAGATTCGGAGTTTAGACCCAATCATAGAGAATTCTGGAATGACCGCCGTTCAACAGCAACAGTAGGGGAACAAGAAGGTGATTTTCACCACTTATCTACCCAGACCACGCGGCAAGCCAGTTGCATGGGGAATAGGTATCAAAGTACCGGTAACACCTACGGGGCGGAATATCAGTATCCGGAGCGAAATCTAGGCAGGGTAAGCTTTGATGGAGGCGAGTTTGACAGGAAGCGGAGTAATAACATGGGGCACAATCAACACGTCCTTTTTGATCATAGAAATATGGCAGTTCATGGCCAACCTCCACCAGTCAGAAATCAGACGACGTACCCCTTAATAAAGATGCAACCATTTAATGGTGAAAATGAGTGGTCAACTTGGATCGCCCAGTTTGAAGCGATAGCCCGCCGAAAAGATTTGAGTGAAAATGAAATGTTAGATCAATTACTCCCTAGACTGGAGGGACAAGCGGCACAGTTTGTTTTTACGCAGCTTCCCCCTATGGTTTTGGACAGCTACCAAATGCTGAAGGAAGAGATGGATAGTAGATTTAAAACGATAGAAACAGTGCGCTCTTTTGCTTCAAAGTTCAGTCGTAGGTCACAGCGCCAGAATGAGTCCTTGGAAGAATATGCGCCAGATCTGAAAAGATTATATGACAAAGCGCATGGTTATCGTAGCAGAAGGGCCAGGGACGAAGACTTAGTTCGTAGATTTCTTGAGGGACTCTTGGATGACGAGCTTAAGTTTGAGCTTGAATTTAATAAAGAACCTGCAAATATAGACGAGGCGGTCTATTATGCAGTAAATTATATGCAAATTAAAGGGATTGGGAGGAATGATAAAAGAGGTCGTTTTCAAACACGTAGGGCCGCAGATGAGGTCGAATTATGTGGCCTTAAGTTAAATCCAAAATCGCCAGCGCACACACAGAGCTATAGACAGCTGGGGACAGACAAAGACAACGAGAAAAGTTTGCTTCAAGAAATAATAACGAGGATTGGCAAATTAGAAGAAAAGTGTCAACCTAATAAGAAGAAGGACGGAAAAGAGTGCTTCAACTGTCACAAGCTTGGACATTTTGCGAGAAATTGTCCAGAGAAGAATAAGGAACAAGGCAGCTCTCAGAAGGGAGACAAGTCTTTAAACTTGAGCAGACCTTCTCTTGTGGCCAAAGAGAGGTCTCAATAAACGTTGAAGGCCGACCTGGAAAAGTAGTGAAGGAGGCTACCTTGAGTAGGTCTGGTGCAGGGGATCAAGTGAAATTTGGGACAAAACGTAGTTTTACTGACGGGATCTATGTGAAGGGCAGTGTAAACGGACAGCCAGTGGTTTATACTGCGGACACAGGGGCATCTCGTACAATCATATCCACACGAGTTTACTACAAGATACCGGAGGCTAATCGACCCAGTCTTGTTCAATCAACAAATATTGTGGGAGCAGGAGGAGCACCGATCAGGGGCACGGGTAAAGCAGAGTTTGAAATGACTCTGGGGTCACTTCAGTTGCATAGGGAAGTGTATGTAGCGGACATAGAGGATGACGCTCTATTGGGCTACGATATTCTTATGGGAAGTGTCGGAGTGCCAGCTGATATTTTGCTTTCTCAGAATAAGATAGTGTTAGATGGGGTCGAAGTGCCTGTGTTTCAGATCGGCAGCAGAGGACAGACACGACGTGTCGTGGTAGCTGACGATGTATTGCTTCCTGGTCAGTCGGAAGTAGTTGTGGACGTTTTTGTCGAGAGATTTGAGGAAGATGATAGATTCCACTTGGACTTCATTATAGAACCAACAGAAAATTTCAGGGAAACTTATCCATTGCAAATGACGAGTACACTAGTGAGTAACAATGAGAATCCAACCTGTAAAGTACGCCTGCTTAACCCTTTTCCGAGTGAATTCATTTTGCGACAAGATGCACATATCGGATCAGCAGAAACGATCGCTAGAGTTGTTAGCACTATTTCAAAAGCAGAACATGCAGCTGAGACTGGAAACCTTGCGTATCTACGTAGAATACAGGCGACGGAGGAACCAACGGAAACATTTGAAAACCTTTTGATGCCAGAGTGTGAAGGAAGCGTTCCAGAACATCTTATAAATCTATTTCAGAAGTCAGTAGAGGGTCGTTCAAAGGCAGAGAGACAAGCCATAGCTAGTCTACTGATCAGACATAAGAATACCTTTTCCAAATCGGAGTGGGACATTGGCCTTACTTATGTAGCCGAACACAGTATTAACACCGGCGATGCTCAGCCAGTTAAACAGCATCCAAGGAGAATACAGGCGACGGAGGAACCAACGGAAACATTTGAAAACCTTTTGATGCCAGAGTGTGAAGGAAGCGTTCCAGAACATCTTATAAATCTATTTCAGAAGTCAGTAGAGGGTCGTTCAAAGGCAGAGAGACAAGCCATAGCTAGTCTACTGATCAGACATAAGAATACCTTTTCCAAATCGGAGTGGGACATTGGCCTTACTTATGTAGCCGAACACAGTATTAACACCGGCGATGCTCAGCCAGTTAAACAGCATCCAAGGAGGGTACCACTAGCACATGCAGATGATGAGAAAAGAGCAATTGAAGATCTCTTACAAAAGGGGGTTATTCACAAAAGTACATCTCCTTGGGCTTCTCCTATCGTCTTGGTGAAGAAGAAATCGGGTGCCATCAGACCGTGCGTGGATTACCGCAAAGTGAATGCCTTAGTTAAGCCTGACGGATTTCCTTTGCCTCGTATTCAGGATTGTCTAGACGCGGTTGCTGGTGCTTCACTTTTTAGTAGTTTCGATCTTACTAGTGGGTACATCCAAATTCCCCTTAAGGAGGAAGATATCCAAAAGAGCGCATTCTGTTGCAAATACGGACATTACGAAATGACAAGAATGCCTTTCGGCTTAAATAACGCAGCAAGTACATTCCAGAGGACAATGGAGCTCGTGTTGCAGGGACTCCAGTGGGAGACCTGTCTAGTGTACATAGACGACATCATTGTATACGGCTCGGATTTCAACCAGCATTTGCACCGAGTAGATCAAGTCCTTAATCGAATCAAGGAAGCTGGGTTGAAGTTAAAGCCTGACAAATGCCATATGCTACAAACCGAAGTAGTGTTTCTAGGCCATGTGGTTTCCAAAGAAGGTGTCCTACCGAATCCCGTGAACACGTCAAAAATTGCTGAATGGCCTCGACCAGTGAATGCTAAGCAAGTGAAACAGTTTGTGGCTACTGGGTCGTTTTATCGTCATTTCGTAAAGGATTTCGCAAAGATAGCTCGTCCCCTCATTGACCTGACAAAGAAAGATGCTACCTTTCTTTGGACAGGTGACTGTGAAGAAGCTTTCAATCGTTTGAAGCAAGTTCTAATGAGCCCAGCTATAATGGGATATCCCTTGAATGAAGCGGGCACTTTTTATCTCGATACAGATGCATCTGGGACAGGTATAGGAGCTGTACTTTCTCAGATTCAGGCTGATAGAGAGAGAGTGCTAGTCTATGCAAGTAGAGGAATGAACAGAGCCGAGAAAAACTACTGCATTACAGAGCAAGAGCTGCTTTCTGTCGTATACTTTATACAGTACTTTCGCCAATATCTCCTAGGTTGCCATTTTGTTGTTCGTACTGATCACCAGGCACTAGTTTGGCTATTTAGATTAAAGGAGCCCAGTGGCAAAATAGCTAGATGGCTAGAAATTCTCGCTGCTTACGATTTTGAAATTGAATACCGTCCCGGTAAGAAGATGGCTCATGCCGATGCTTTATCACGCTGCACTACGCCTCGAGATTGTAAATGTAGTGAGGTTGATATGAGTGAACCTTTAAAATGTGGGCCCTGCTCAAAATGCACTCGGAGGGCCATTCTCATGGCATTGCAACAACCCATTCCGGATGGTGAGGAACAGTCAGGGAAAGATGATGAGCAGAAACAGAATGAGCAAGTTCAGGTGCGATCATCTGAAGATCAGCCGACTCCAGGACCCTCCAATTCTGGGAGAAAAAGTGCGGACAAGAGTTGGTGTTTGTCCATCTCACCTGAGGACTTTGCCGCAAAACAGTTGCAAGATCCAGACATAGAACCAATAATTCGTGCAAAGATGGCTGATAACAAGCCAACTCGTGATGCTATGGAGTCAAGAAGTCCAGAATGTAGACACTATTGGATATTATGGGACAATCTTTTTATCAAGGAGGGCGTTTTGTGCAAGTCTTTTTCAAAGAAAAATAAAACAGGGGAGTTCACCCAAATATTGGTTCCTCGGGTGCTTCGTTCTGGGATACTTGCTCAGCTACACGATAACGTTCTGTCAGGTCACCTGGGTGTGCGGAAAACCAAGGAGAAACTTTCCCAGCGTTTTTACTGGTACAACTTAAGGCAAGATGTTAAGTGGTTCATCGGAAAATGTGACGTCTGCGCCGCAGATAAGCCACCAGTAAAGACCCCTAAGGCTCCCATGGGTCACATTAAGAGTGGTGCACCCTGGGACACATTGGCACTTGATTATCTTGGTCCATTTCCAATAACTCCGCGAGGTAATCGCTACATACTGGTCTTAACTGATACGTTTACAAAATACGTTGAAGTCTTAGCCGTTCCAAATCAAAAAGCCAAAGATTGCGCGAGGCGAATTGTGAACGATTTTGTGTCTCGTTGGGGTACCCCCTTACATATTCATAGCGACCAGGGGGCAACCTTTGAGAGTAGGGTATTTCAGGAGCTGTGCCAATTACTAGGAGTGAAGAAGACCCGGACTAGTCCAAGAAATGCTCGTTGCAACGGCCAGACTGAAAGATTTAATAGAACCATTTTAAAGATGATCCATGCCTATCTAACTGGGGAGCAAGGAGACTGGGACCTACATCTAGGGTGTCTGGCAGGAGCCTATCGCGCCACACCGAACAAGTCCACTCATCTCAGTCCAAATTTGTTGAGCTTAGGGAGGGAGATACGTCTACCAACTGATATTGTTTTTGGCCGTTTTGTGAACCCCCACTATCCGGATGCGCACCGTTTTTGTGACTATATCGACTGCATCAGGGATCGAATGCTGCACGCACATGAAGTAGCGCGTAAATACTTAGAGTCAAGTGCAAAGCGGAGCAAAGAAATATACGACACTAGAGTTGTTCTTAATAACTTTGAAGAAGGTGACATGGTATGGTGTCTTCACGAGGCCAGAAAAGTTGGAGTTTGTCCAAAGCTAGAAAAGCGATATGATGGACCCTATGTGGTAAAGAGTAAATTGTCAGACTTGGATTTTGAAGTTCAGCTAGATAAAGATGGGGTAGCCAAGGTGGTCCACCACAACAAGTTGAAACGGTACACTGGAGAAAACCCACCAAATTGGGTCCTTTCTTTATCCAAGCGTCTGAAAAGGAAGGTGTAATTCCGGAATCAGTGCGAATTCAACATCTTCAATATTTTAAACGGAGTGAATTTTTTTGTTTTCTCTACAAACATTTGTTTTGAAACTGAGTTTAATGTATCTCTGCGCTGTGTTTTAAAAAAGTAATCATTAAAGTGATTTTAGTTTTAGTGGTTTGTTTCCACTTTGTGCAATTCCGAACAGGTGAAAGCCATAATTAGCGTCGACTTACATTATGTATTTGTATTGTGATGCAGCGAACATAAGTCTATCGGTAACAAACGAAATACGCGAATGTATAAGAATAAACTATTAAATTGTGTTTAACTAGGTAAAATCTTAATAAATGGTACGCCTGCGTACAGGGTAAAACAAATGTCAAAAGTTGTACAAGTTCTAAAATGAAAACATTGCGAAAAACTTAACAGTGTAAAGGAGAGTGGATAGCAAGACATTTAAAGGAGGCTATAAAATATGCATAATTTTGATCTACAATACAGAAATAGGTCCCAACACGTACTAGCAGTGGTCATTGTTCTTTTTCCAGAAACACGATGTCAAAGGCACCAACAACAACCTTCAAGCACAAGCAGTATGGATGTAGGGTATGCCGGAAGGTAGACCGAAAGGCACGGATGGTAGCGCATGTTTTTAAGCATCATGTGCCCATGGACCGGATCCCTTATGTCTGCAGCCTCTGCAACTTCAGATGCCAAGACAAGGCGACTCTGCTGAACCATGTTACACAGTACCAGCGGCACCGGACCAAAGTCTCGAGGTTAGGGATTACTGACCAGTCAACAGTGCTACAGAAGTCACAGAATCCAGTCGACCCTAACACCTTTATGTACGCGTTGGATGGGAACCTGGCCTACCTGGCGACAACTAGTGATGTCCGTTATGATATCTATGAAGAGGACTCTGAAGAACCCACACTTCCAGATTGGTTAGAAGGCACTGGAGTGGTCCAAACCGCTGCTTCTGTTGGGTTAACCCCTGTCTCTTCTATTGTAACCGCTACTCCTACAGTTCCTGGTTCAGCATTTCCTGTTGGGTTTAGTCCACTGATGGCCAGTCCAGCCGTTACAATGGATCACTCTGGGGTGTTTACCAGTACTACCCTGCAAGCACAGGTACCTGTTGAGCGTGGCCCACCAATGTCTGCTTCAAAGGGACCAAACAGATTTGCTGCACCAACGTCAATGTCGACCTCACTTTCTAGTCAACGGAGCATTGTGGACCATGGTTTGACAGCATCAGTTTTCAACTCGTCGTTGCCTATTCCACCATTTACTTCCAATAATGGAATCCCTATTGCCACAGCCATCGCTTCTGAAGTGCCACTGCCAACAACCATGACGCTGTCCATGCCAACCATTGAGAGTCTACTAGCCACGCCAAAGGTATCAACAACCTGCCAAATTCCTTCTTTTTCGACGAACAGATTATGTACAAATGTGACACCTGTAAATGCTACCATTGGCTCAACCCTGGACCAGACACCCGTCCAAGACGAAGCAGTTGTTGTATTTGACGGCCGGCTTGATACTAGCATCGATAAGGATCCACTGTACATAGAGGGCTTAAATGCAAACATCAACAGTGCCAAATCCACCATGGAGAGGAAGACCCAAACATCAACAGAGTTAGAGAAGACCTCGAAAGGTGACGAGATTCTAAGGAGCATTTTGAGGGCCATCGAGAATAACGGCAGGGAGCTCAGGAATGTTCAACGGAGCGTGAATTCAGTGGTAGACGAGATTAGATCGGTAAAGAGGACCATTGTCTCCCTGGAAAGATCCATAGCCCGGCAGAGTAAGCCTGCCCCTGCTCCAAGAAGGTCAAGGACTCCACTCTTTAGGTCGCCTCATAACAAGAAAAGTGACCAGCCTAGTGGAAGCCGCAATGTCAAAAGTGCGGTAAAAAGGGTCTAAATCGCATATGGTCCAGAGGTAACATTTTTATTTATATCTTCATGTTTCTTTCTTCTACTATGATGTGTATAGTAGACCCACTGTGAGCCTGTCAATGGCAGGAGGGCTCATAGTGGGTAGGCTTTGAGGACAACAAAGTTAACCACAGTTTGACGTTGACAACAGTTTGTCTTGAATCACAGTCTGAAGTTACCCAGTTTTTTTCATTCAGTGACTATTCCTAATTAGTTTTAAAGGAACCTTTTTTCTGTGTATTTTTGTAATTTCGATTTAAATAGTGTTTCTCACAGTTTTCAGTAGTGTAATATTCTTAATGTGAACTTTAATGACTATGTGGCTACAGAAGTTTAGCCATAAAGCCGAGGGGGTAGTGTAACGCCCCAGCTCTGGACTATCAACTGACATTTAGCGTAAATAAGTAGAACTGCTGCAGTGAGGCATTTTAAGTTTATTTCTTAGTCCTATCTTGTTGGTACGAAATATAGACGTAGATTGAGAAAGCGTTTTTATTGTCGAGTTCCACTAGTCGGTAGTGCACTATTTGTGCTGTAAAATTCAAGGCGGAAAGGATGGATGAAGATCAGCCTGCATATAATGTGCAGTCTGATGTGAATCTTTGGTTTTCGCAAAACTTTGGTGCTTGACTACTAGCAGGATAGTTTAGAAATGTTATTTAAAATAGTGACATACTTTTAGTCTTTTCCTGTAAGAGTTGGTTCTTGCGTGATGCATGGGGCAAGTCACCACTCATAGCATATGCAGACAGGCACTGTTGAAAAGCCAGTTGGCCTGCATATAAAACAAACAGTGAAATGCCATTTTATCTCTCTATCTGTGTCTGTGTAGCTTGCATGGGTTATTTTTAGAGTCAGCCGTTGTAGTGTTGACCTTACTGCTCAGCCTCATGTCTCCGTAAAATCACTTGTTATTATCCTTAATCCTTTATTATTCACTATTTTGTCTAAGTATGTGTATTTTGTCACAAGTTGGCTCCTTTTTGGCCTAGTATGCGCACGTAATTCCAGTGATGTTGCAGTTTAAATGTTTGTTCACTGTAAACTTTACATTAGATCGGCCATGTTTAAATTGCATTGTGGGATCGATACGCTTGAGTGTATGCAAAGTCACCGTTCCAGATTGTGATTTAAACCCTTCTCATCAGTTTAATACTAGTTAGGTGCGTGTGCTAGTCTGATTCTACTTGTATTTTAACTTTAACTTTAGGCAAGCAAGCCTATTTTGCCATTTTTTAGCGTCGCCATCTTGCATTTTGGTCCGATGGTCTTTCTACCAAGTTTCGGGTATTTCGACCAGAGTCATGTCGGTAGCTACCAGTTTTTGGTAGTGGCCAGGCTACCAAGTGTCGGTAGTCACTACCAGAAAAGGGGTATCTACCGTGTTTCTACCAGTTTTTGGTCAGGGTCGCTATATAAGCAGCGCGTTTTTGGTAGTAAAGGATTCGATTTCTGAGAACTGAAAAGAGAAGTCACAGCTATTCGTTTTGTCAAACACATTGTAAGAATGCAAATTTAGATTCTTTTTAAATCGTGTAAACTTCGGAAATAGAAAGAAGTCTCGAGCCGTAGAGTTTGTATTGAAAGTCGGACGGAGTAATTTTTGATACAGCTTTTATCTTTTCTGACGAGTTTTTCGTTCCGCTTTGATTCTATATATAGAAATAAGTATAGGTCGAGGGCAAATTGACCGTTCCAAATAGAAGGGAAGTTTTACTTAGTAGAATGCACGGAGCTCATCTTGTGACGCTGAACGCTTTATTACACTAGGCTGTTTGTAATTTTAAATGGTGTTACAGTAATCTAACCTTTTTCATGAATTTTCAACTGATGTATTAAAAGCTGTCTGTGTTTTTACCAAGCGTTGCTTTCAAATTCTATCCACATTGCGTCGGGCTTACCGAAAGACAGATAGGGATCAGACCCCACTCTACCAAACCCAGTTACAGATCCACACAAGTCTGTCTTTCGTACCAGCTGGACCGTAACAATATTTTCAATTTTGAAATCAAAGTCACTCCCTCTATCTGGAGCTCTGCCGTAGCTGATCCATATTATTGCATGATCACTTGACATTCCAACAAGCCTTCACAAAATTTTAGCCAAAAGCTAAAAAACCTTTACCAAACAATTACATGTTCTAATTAATGACCCTGAAGAAAAAGGCTTCTGAAACCATTGCGAGAAAAGTATAAAATGCTTGTCACAAGCATTTTCTCCTTTTCCACAATGCTTTCTATCATTTCAGAGCCAAATCTCATCATTATAACCAAATCTAATTTGTCGTCTGCAACTGCTTTGAATTTGGACAATACTGTCCAAAATTTTAGCCCTGTCCAAGTTGAAAGCATATGCAGACGACAATTTCAATGTGGCTAAAATGATTGCAATTGTTCTGAAAGGTTAGAAAACATTGTGGGAAAAGGAGAAAATGCTAGTTACCAGCATTTTCTCCTTTTCCAACAATGTTTTCAAACGGCTTCTTTCTCAGGGTCGTTAAAAGTCAGGATTATGTGGTAAAGATTTAATCCTTCACGAAACAATTATGTGTTCTAGTGACCCTGAAGAAAAAAGCTTCTGCAACCATTGCAATAAAAGTATAAAATGCTTATTACAAGCATTTCTTCCTTTTCCTATAATGCTTTCTACTTTTTTAGAGACAATTCTCATCATTATAACCAAATTGGATTTGTCGTCTACAACTGCTTTGAATTTGGACAAGTTCTAAATTCTTTTGTAGGGTACAGAGTTAAGAGGCTAATTAGTCCATTGAAGAAGTACCATCAATTTGTTTTTCCTTTGCTTCTTGCTTTATTTCTTGATTCTTAGTCAGCTATTGCCTTACTAAATTGAGCAATAAAATATTTTCAAGTTTGGTTTGACTAAGAAATTATGAATAGCCCCCTTACAATGTAATAGTTGGACATGTAAATGAGCCATGCTATGGCAAAAGGGGGTTTAATGCATCTCCGTGATCCATGATACCAAGCAAGCCATCACATAATCAAGGATCAACAATACATGTAGCCTCTTTTTTAATACAATCAACTTAATCATCAGGTAGACTGGTCCTTAAATATACACAAAATTTACCAATAGCGAAAAGTTTCAGCCCAGGTCAGCCTGCACAGTCCAAGCGGGCTGACTTGGGTTGATACTTTTCCCAGATTCATTAAGACCCTTTTTCACAGAGCATGGCTCAAGTGCAATGATGTACATCAGTCAAAAGCTGTCGAGGGTCATTTATAACTAGGTGCAAAACCCAAGTTTGGCTGGAGCCCTAAAGCCACAAAAAAATGTGCATTATCCTTAAACGCTACATCAAAAGTTCCATTACATTTCCTTTCCAGCCTTACTTTAGACCTTTGAAAGGGTAGAAAACATTGTATGAAAAGGAGAAAATGATGGTAACCAGCAACTACGTTTCAATAGTCTTCTTCCTCAGGGTTATTAAAACATATGAGACATGCTCTGGCAAAAGGGGACTTCATGTATCTCTGTCATCCATAATTCAAGCAAGTCATCACATATTTATGGATCCATAAAATCCATTTTGTCTAGCAACCAACTGAAACGTGAGGTACACTGGTTTTTGACATGCAGAAAAATTACCAAAGCAAAAAGTGTTGGTCCAAGTTAGCCTGCGCAGACTGCGCAGGCTAACCTTGGCCAATAGTTTCTGCAAATGCATCAAGCAAACTAGTAGATTAGCGCAATATTACGCATTTTTTTTCCTTGTGCTATTCACATAAATTGCGAGCATGAAAACTACAGATTTTGTATTTGAACTCTTATTTCCAAAAACGCTCAATATGATTTTAATCGGGATCTCTCGCGCAACACTGAAGAATTTCTACTAAATTGCATGAGATATCCTGATTAAAATCTTATTGAGCGGCCTAAAAATCTCGTTGTATCGTGTATTACACATATGGTAGTATCAGGGGAGGTAACCAGTCCATACTAGTTTAAGAAGAGTTACGCTGCCTGTGGGGTCAATCATTAATCGGTTATTAAATAAATATCTATAAATACGAAATCTTTACTTTTCATGCTCGAAATTCATCTCAACAGTACATACAAAAAAAATGCATAATTTTGAGCTTAATAGCAGTATACTATTAAAAGTATTTGAGTGAATATGTCGGAAAAGTTGTGCAATGATGTATCCCAAAGTTCCCCATGTGCATAAAAAAAAAGCATTCCTACTGGAAGCCGGCTTCAAGAGCCGGCTTCCAATAACTTAACCTTAAGACTGTATTATATGCAAGCATATTTCTAAGCTGTCATCCTAAAATTACAAACATTAATACTAAAATTTACGTGGAAAAAATATGTGGTGAGAATTAAAATTTAGGCACCAGGAACAGGTTTAAAAAGTTCAAAGTCTCTTACCCCGGGTGACTTCATTTGAAAATGGTTTTCAAAAGGTACAATCAATATACAACAAGTCATTTCGTTGAAATGATATCCGCCGCCGAAAAAAACAACTTTTTTTTATAGAAACATAATTATAAGAGGTATTGTGTTTTGCATGTAAATGGCCTTTTTTGTTATTGGTAAAAATATACATTAAGCCCCCTTTTTCCATGACAAGGCATTACATTAAAAAAAGTATATTGGGGGACTATCATGAGGAACACATGTATGAAGTTTCATTAACTTTCGTCAACGATTTTAGAATGTATCTGTCTGGATGGACGGAAGATCGGAGGGACCAACAGACAGACAACATTAAAACTATATCTCCCCACCCCGAAAATCGGCGGGGCACAATAACTGTCAAAGTTCCATCAATATTTACAATTCCTCCCTACCTTAATAATGCCTGTAAAGAATGTGGACAAAAATTAGGCTTCCAGGTTGATAAAAATGTTTTCCTGTAACTAAGTGCAGAATCTGGTTAACTTACCTTACATGTGTATCTTAATTCTTACACATATTGGTAAAACAAACATTCTGAATAATTTCAGTGGAATAGGGCATACATTTTCTCTCCAGATTTAGAACAAGTTGTTTTTGCATGACACAAATTTTCTAAAATTGGACCATGTGGTTATACATATATCGGTTAATTTGAATAATTGTCCTTTCCAAATACAGGATGCTAGATATGAAATTTCGGTATAATTGCTTATACAGTTTCAGAGGCGGTGATTTTGAAATGTTACTACTCAGTTCTGAAGCTTCTGTGAAGTTTATAGAAACAGAGTAGAACCACTTGAATAATTTTACAAGAGGACCATTTAGGCAACATTAGTATGGAATTCAATTGAACTTTGTCTTCTGGTATAGGACCTAGTGACATACTTTTAGACCAAAAATGCCCTTTTGCAATTCACCCATATTTATCTAAGCAGTCTGACAAAGTTCCGTGAGTATTGGACTGAACATAAATGGATTCTACAGCACTATTACAGTTTCGTCTGATTTGACCTAGTGACAACCTTTTTCTTCTAACCCCCGGTGCCCTACATTCAGTTTTATCAAAAATACTATTGAGACAAACTGCCGGGCAATTTCATGATCATTGGACTGAAATGTAGCCTCTGGATCACACACAAATATTTGACTCAGTAATCTATTTGTCCTTTGGAAATAATTAGTCTATGTTGTTGTCCGGGTTCAAGTTTTGTCCACAGAGGACTCTAAGAATGTGGCTGCTACAGTTCAAGAAAAACAATATAACTCAATAGCATGATCATCAGCCTTTTAACTTTGTCTGCATTTCATAACATCCCAGGAATTAGTAATGCTTCCACACCAATTGAAAATTGTAGAGATCTACATGTATATTGCTTTGGTGTAAACTAAATTTTTGCGATTTGCTCTATTACCCATTACAACAACCCTTTACAAGATTACAAACATTCCAATAAGAACTTGTTGTTCGAGTGGGTTAACATAGATCTGTTCTATTATATTTGAAATATAGTGGAGTAAAAAGACATGTTCTCTGACTGCTGGTTGTTAGAACTGCGTAGTTTCACGTCGAATTCCCGTTTGAATTAAGATTTTGGCAGTTACGAAAGCACCTTGCGTTCTGACACCTGCAATAGTAAATTGTTGTTTCACAAATACTAGATCTAGGTTAATTCCGTGTGAAAATGACGTTATACGTCACATGATTATAAGATCTATATTTGTCCCACAGCTACATTCCAGAAAGCACCTGCTAAGTGATGACTTGGTACAGCCTAGGACCGCATTACATACCCTATGTATGATCTCTGCTTGTGCACCTAGAATATTGGTGTGCAACGTATTTAAAGTCTAGAATAAAAAGCTCTGAAGGAGCAACGTGTAAGAATGTCTAAGAAGGCATCGCAACCATTCCAAGTCGTTATAAATTTGTAGAAAGAATTATCCTATTGTTGGGAAAGATCTCCAGTGAAAACTTCCATGTTGACTCGGTATCGCCTTTCTCTCTCCAATCATAGGTTGGATATTGAATTGAAATAAGGATAATTACTGATAATACAATTAAGGACAGATTGTAAGATTTAGAGTGTACTTCTAATGGCTAATTATCAAACCATTTTCACTGAGAATTATCCATAAATAGAAGTGTGCCATAGTAAAGACACTTATCGTAGAACAGTATTTCTCAGCATGTCCGCTAACTTGTTAAGTTCATGACGGCTACTTTAAGATACGTACATAATGCACTATTTTTAGAGATGATAGGCTATCATGTACCCTTGTGGACGAAATGATTGTTTAAAGGTTTGAACTGTTAAATAGCTCCGTCTTTATAGGGATATTCATTATCACAAAGGCACAGTGTAAGTTATTATACCCCACACAACGAAGTGGAGAGGGGTGAAGTGGAGAGGGGTATACTGGAATCGCCATGGCTGTCCGTCCGTCCGTCCGTAGACACAATTTTGTCCGGAGCTTTTTTCCTACAGTTTTTCAAGTTCTGCACTGAAATTTACACATAATGTTTGGGTACATATGAAATTGTGCATGTGCAATTTTCACGACCTTGCTGCCATTGGTTGCCGAATTATCTCCCCTTAAGCTTGTTGCCCTTTGTAAATTTTAACTATGGATTTTTGTCCAGGGCATAACTTCCAAAGTATAGAAGCTAGGAACTTCAAACTTCACACAAAGTTAGATCACATTAAGGAGAAGTGCAGTGTACAAGAACACTAACTCTATTTCATTTTTTTTTTCGAGTTACTGCCCTTTGTAAATTTTAACTTTGGATTTTTGTCCAGGGCATAACTTCCAAAGTATACAAGCTTATGACTTCAAACTTCACACACAGATAGATCACTATAAGGCAAAGTGCAGTGTACAAGAACCATAACTCTATTCCATTTATTTTTCGAGTTATTGCTCTTTGTAAGTTTTAACTTTGGATATTTGTCCGGGGCATGACTTCTGAATCATTTAAGCTAGTGACATCAAACTTCATATACAGATAGACCACATTAATGAGAAGCGCAGTTTACAAGTACCATAATTCTTTTCCCACTTTTTTTTTCAACTCTTATTTTTTTACGAAACCATTCTGCATTCTGTGACAAAGAGCTGTTTTGTGACAAGGAGCTGGTGGGGGGTATGATCACTTTTAGTGATAGCTCTAGTTTACAACAGAAAAGCTGGATTGTTTACCAAACAATTAGAAAACTATGTTTTATCTCGTAAACCGGAACTTGGGACAGGAAGCAGTACAAGGCTGGAGGTATGCTTACGTCACCCCATAGATCAGGATGATAACAATGACAGCCTGGTTGCTATGCAACCAGGCGGCTCAAAAACCATTTGGGCGAGGATTGAATCTTGTCAGAATGGTGTTATAAATCCTCAGAAAGAAGGCACCCGAGCTGGGGACTCAGACCAGAAACCCCCTTGAGCTATAGTGAATATGTTGTCTTCAAGTTCTTTCAATTTGGTTCACTGAAGTTTGTTGTCTGGTAAAGAGTTACGGTAACCTTTTACCACACTTTTATCAACCTTGAGACAGATGCCTTTTAAAAATGTAGTGGGAATAGGAGAAAATGATGGTAACCAGCCTTTTTCTCCTTTACCCACAATATTCTCTAACCTTTCAAATATAAATTTCAGTTTTTGAGCCTTCGTCTGCAAAAGCTTTCAAATACCATATGACAAGTCTAAATATTTGTCATTTGGTAAAGAGTTAAAGTGTTAAATCAGCACATGCAAAGGAGCAATTTTTCACAAAATACTGTTTTACATTCCTTTAGTTGTTTCACCTTAATGCTTTATACTTATTCCATTCAGTGGTACAAAAGCTATGAACAAGACAAGCATTTTGTTGTGTGGTAAAGAGTTACAAAAGGGTCGAGAAAAATTCTCACAGCCCAGCTCATAAAATGTTTTAACTGCAGTGGGAACATAAGTGCGCAGCTGCAACAGGGGCAACCTTAATTACAAACAAATGTTTTGTATTAAAGGATCCTTTAACTCTTTACCAAACAACAAAATTTCAGACTAGTGTAAATTGAAAGCAATTGCAGATGACCGGCAATTAAATGTGACTCAAAAATTGACATTTTTCTTTGGAAGTGTAGAAAACAAGGTGGGAAAAGGAGAAAATGCTGGTTACCAGTATTTTCTCCTTTCCCCATGATGTTTTCCAATGTTTTCTTCCTTAGGGATTTTGTGGTAAAAGGGTTAAGCACTTTTCATGAATAGGTTTCCTATGTGACCAGTGTAGATCAAATTCAGACTGCAAAAAATAGAGTTAGATTCATGATCTATACTGCTCACCAAGCTCAGACATTCTAGACAGGAGCAAAAACTGACTCAAAAACTGACATTTTTCTTTGGAAGTGTAGAAAACATTGTGGGAAAAGGAGAAAATGCTGGTTAACATATGTTTTCAGATGCCTTCTTCCTTATGGATTTCATTGTAAAAGGGTTTTAAAGCACCTTTCGTAAATAGGTTGCCTATGTGACCAGTGTAGATTAAGATAAGAACTCAAAAAAGAGACAATTAGATCTATGATCTATATTGCTCACCAAGCTCAGACATTCTGGACAGGAGCAGCCTTGAAATTGCTTTTACTTGGGTCTTTTTCCTAGACTGAAAATGTCTGGTGAGGTTATTCCAGGCCCTGAGGGTGAGACTAAGATTTGGCCTAGTGACCTACTTTTTCATCCGACAATTTCAAACCTGTCTGAGATATCATCAAAACAGACAATCTGACCTAGTTTCATGAGTATCCAACTACAAATGTGGCCACAATATTTTTTATAAGATTTAGCCCAGTGACCTACTTTTTGACCCGACATGACCCAATTCCAAACTAGTCCAAGATATCATCAATAACAAACATTCTGACCAAGTTTCAATAGTATCAGGCTCAAAATGTGGCCTCTACAGTGCACACAAGGTTTTTCTAAGATTTGGTACAGTGACCTACTTTTTGATGCGACATGACCCAATTTCAAAAGAGTCCAAGATATCATCAAGGCAAACATTCTCACCAAGTTTCATATGTATCAGGCTGAAAATGAGGCCTCTACAGTGCACACAAGGTTTTTCTAAGATTTGGCCCATTGACCTACTTTTTGACCCAACATGACCCAATTTCCAACTTGTACGAAACATTATCAAGACAAACATTTTGACCAAGTTTCATAATTTTCAAGCTCAAAATGTGGCCTCTAAAGTGCACACATGGTTTTTGTACGATTTGGTCCAGTGACCTATTTTTTGACCCGACCTGACCCAATTTCAAACTTTATTAAGATATTATCATGACAAACATTCTGATCAAGTTTCATAAGTTTCAAGCTGAAAATGTGGCCTCTAGAGTGCACACAGGGTTTTTCTAACATTTGGCCCAGTGACCTACTTTTTGACCCTACATGACCCAATTTCAAACTTGAGCGACATATTATCAAAACAAACATTCTGACCAAGTTTCATGAGTATATGACAGAAAATGTAGCTTCTAGAGTGCACACACGGTAATTGTTGATGCCTGGACGACAGACAACGGACACAGTATGATCACAAAAGCTCACCTTGAGCACTCTGTGCTCAGGTGAGCTAAAAAGAAGTTGCTTGTGATGTTTCCTTAATCACACTCATGGGACTACATTAAGAAGAAAACTTTCAACCCGATGCACAGTAAAATTTAGCTTTCACCTATTGTTTTAAAGAGAGATTTATGTTAATTCACTGTATAAAGCCATTATTAAAGCTGAACAGACAGTTTTAAATGCGATGTCAAACCAATCTTTGTTGTGTTATGGGTTTTCACATTTTTTGTAGCAATCTTTTTCCATACCAGTTAATTTTTGGAGTAGTATTTCCATATAAATTTGTCAATTTGGGTAGCATGTAACTTCAAAACATGTAATTCTACCCTAGAAAAGCTGATTAATATCGTTAATACTTTTAAATAAATGACATAATAGCTTGACTAGCTGTGATTAACAGTGAACCGTGCTTCACACTTGATACTTATTGCATATGTCAGAGTTCAGATCTTTCAAATGCATATATCATGAAAAGAAATTACTTGTTGCTAGTAGATTTGCCAGTGCTTTAGTTTTGGAGACATTTTTCTAACTTATCCCAATTGGAGCCACAGGTGATTGACAGCTGGAGCACTGAAACCAGTGCAACCATGCATATTTCACTTCATATTTTTGTGCGTGATTATATAACTAAGAACATGAATTATGCACATATGTACATGAATGGGAACCCTGAAACTCATTTTTTGATTTTAATAAAAAAAAAAACACAGTCTGCCTTCAACATCATGCAGAAAAAATTAGTGGGCCTCATTTTCATGTCTGGCATCTTTTTCTGTGAAATTTAGCATGCTAGTGAAATCAAAACACACAAGCATCCTGTAGAAAACCTATTACTCATTTTCCACCCCCTGTGACACTTGATGCCCTTGAACACTGCAGACAACACATTATAGACTTGTTCAAAATGTGAGTGTCTGCAGAGGACAAATTACGAAAATGTGGCTCAAATGATGGGATTAGCTCTAGAACTAATAGAAAACATTGTGTGGAAATACAGGAAAATGCTGGTTAACAGCATCTTCTCCTTTTCCTGTAACGTTTTTGAAAGCCTTCTTGCTCACATTCATTAAAACATGGGACTGTTGTGTGGTAAAGGGTTAAAAAGAACATTTGGACAGAAAAGGACATTTTTTTGGTGAAAACCGTCTTTAATTTCTCATTTGATATGTCATACTGTTTTAGAGAATGACATTATTAAGAGGACTTTCTGTTGAGGGGCTTGTGGGGGGGGGGGGGAGGGGGGCACTTTCTTTATCAGAGCAATAGAGAGGGAGAATATTTTGACATTCAGCAAGGCCTGTTTTCTTGTGCCTTCACTTAAACTTTTAATAAACAAACCTTATATTTTTAATGTCTCTCATAAAATGGGCTTTGAATTGAAAGCATTTGCTGGCAACACATTAAAAGTAGCTTAAATGATGATTTCTGTCTTTGATAGGGTAGAAAACACAATGGGAAAATGAGAAAAACGGTTACAACCATTTTCTACTCTTTCCGTAATGTTTCCTAAAGCTTTCTTCATTAGTTCATATACATGCTACTGTAGCCCCTACTTTCATGAGAATTTAACTGACAATGAGGTCATGAGAGTACACACAAGGTTATTCTACAGATTTGTCCCAGTGACCTACATGACATTGTACTTCTTGATTCTGAAAAACCATCTTTACTTCAGACTGAAAATGTTGCCTCCAGGCTCCAAAGTGTACGCAGTTTTTCAAAGATTTGTTTTGGTGACATACATCTGGACACAGCATGCCCACGGGGTTTTCAATTTGGGGGTACATGCACCCTTCAGGTCTTGAATTGGGGGTACAAAGAAAAAATTGGGGGTACACTGTACCCCCTAGGTTTTGAATAGGGGGCAAAGAAAAATTAGGGTGTAAAGAGTAAATTTGGGCTGTTTCAGTTTTATTAATGAATTTTAACATCCTAGCTCCTTTACCATAATGAATGGGGTCTTAATTAAATTAGTAAATTGTGCATTTGGTGATTATATAGATGTATCATATGTCTCCAGGGCATGCACATACTTAGATATAATTGCAACAGCGGTCAGGGTTTAAAAGCCAAACACAGCCATGAGTTTTGACAATCAACCGCCTTCATGGAAGATTTTTTACCTTTATTTCTTTCTCAAAGTTGCGAAGTACATGTGAACTGCTTAAAAAAGGGAGTGTAGACAGATTGATGCTCGTTGTCCAAGATGATGTACGTAGATCTGGCTATTTTAAAATAACAGAGGTGCAGTCCGATTGGCTCATTGTAAGCTCAAACTCTGTCAAATAAAGGCCATGCCGTGTTAGGGCAAAATAAAACAAAATGTGTAATGGTGTAATCACTTGCGTAAACCTACCTTTCTCAGATCTTCACGCTGTACAATATATTTTAACAGCTTTTGTTGTGATGACTTTTTTTCCGTAGCAGACGCCATACATACGAAAGTTACATGTTTAATTTGCGGCTCGATTTTTCAACTTTCATATGTCAAAAAATATGTTTTAAACAATAACTGCGCATCATAATATCATTAAATGATTTTAATTTCTCACTGAAAATTAATTACTAGATTTCCCTGTACACATGGTAGATTTTGACACCTTAAAAAATCCTAGCGAAAATTATTCAGAAAGACGAGGGAGCTGCAAAATATACATAGTAAAAAGGTAACCCGCACTCTATGTTGAGGACAAAGTGTGGTACCCACTTACGAGGAAAACTAATTTCGTTTTGTTTGTTTGGCATGCAATACGAAATGGTATCTAATTTGTACATGCAGTTTACGTAATTACTTTCCTTTTTGTTCGTGCATACTTTTGACAGTGTGTGCACACACATAAGCACAAATAATTTGTCCGTGGGGAGTAGAATTTATACATGAATTATGTACTGCCGTACGTGAATGGGCACCCTGTTAGTCGCAAGTCAAAACTGCCCTCCAGGGCTTCCATAGGTTTTGTTCATTTAGCTGCCAATTTTTGCACACATTCTTGAAATCATATTCATAGAACTCAAGTCATAAGTCTTAATAAGTCATTAGTTGCAAGTAAAAATTGCCCCCAAGGGCTTCCATAGGAAATAAATAATTGCTTGCAAGTGCAAGACATAAAAAGTCATATCTGCGAACGTGAATAAACCTTTTCCAAAAAATCTATCATTCATAAGGCTCAGCAAAGAAGGTAACCAGCTTGTTCTTCTTTTTCTCTGTTTTACTATCCTTTCAAAGGAGATTAAATTTTTTTAACAACATTCAGGGTTCCCATTCACGCACATATGTGCGTGATTCACGCACTGAATTGAATAATCACGCACAAAAATATGAAGTGAAACGTGCATGCACGCACAGGTTTTAGGGCTCCCGTTGTCGATCACCAGTGGCGCCAGTTGGGACAAGTTATCATGTGTGAAAGTCACTGTTTATCACCGCTAATCAAACTTCATATCAATCCGCTTTTTTTAGTGTAAAATTAAAGGTTTTGAAGCTACATGCTATTCTTATTGACAAATCTATGTCAAATCATGCGGAAATACTACTCCAAAATGTAACAGGCATGGTAAAAAGATCGCTGCAAGAAACGCGAAAACCCATGACACAACAAAAATTGGTTTGACATCGTCCGATCATAGGCATTTCAAACTGTCTATTCAGCTTTATCAATGACTTTAAACAGTAAATTTACATCAATATCTCAATAAAACAGTAAGTGAAAGCTAATTAGTATCAGAAATTAACAGTGAAATGGAAAATTCCACTGGCCGTAAGGCTGTAAGTTGTCCCTCTGAAACTGGTCCCATGAGTAAGAAAATTATAACAAGCATCTTCTTTTTTTAAATTACCCATATTGTTTTCAAGAGCAGCTGACTGCAGAATTAGACTCATCAAAACAAATTTTCACAACAACAGACCCTTACTGTCCTCCAAAGATGCTTTATAATTGTCAATATTAAGTGCACTCCTAGAATTTCTCTTGCACTCCCAAACTTGTATTCCAGGGAGCGCATGCACTCCCAAAAATAGATGTGAGTGGGAACACTGAACATTTAATTTATTGTCTTCAAATGCTGTCAATGTGGACAAATCTAAATCTTGTAGTTATTACCTGTGATAACAAGATGCCACCTTCCACCATGCAAATGTTTTTGTCCACTCCAGGCACACCCATGTAGACATCATCTCTCACACTTATATGTTCCACCAAATCAAAATACTTCTCTCCTCTCAGATATGTGCGGTCTGATATAAACAGATAAAAGTCAAAGGTTTCTGCATAATGCTCCTTAACATATTTTAAAATGTGAATGGGTAGCATTTCCAGGTGTTTGTCTCCGAATGCCACCATAGGGAGTCCACTAGGAATCGTCAAGGGCTTCAAGGAACTAAAGAAAATGATTTTAGTGACATGTTTTGACATTGTCTTATCAACAGCAACACCAAGTTTGTCCACAGTGGAGGAACTTGTTAAGACTCCAACGAAGAGTTTTTCCCGTATTCCAAGTTCTGTTGAAATGTATCGTGGTCGAACAACTTTTGGCTTGACAGCTTCTTTGTCAATTCCAGAGTTGTTGCTTGGTATCGGTTTGACAATTCTGGCTTCAAAATCATCATTTCCTGTTGGCAGATTGTTCTTGATACCAGCCTTTGTTGTCCGAGAGTGAATCCTCTTAGATGTCATGGAAGCTGACTTTCTCAGGGATGCCACATCACAACTTTCCTCCAAGAATGGTACAAACATCATGTGTATTGTAATTCCAAGGCATAATCCAACAACCACTGGTAAGACATACGGACGGAAACAAATATATCTCTGGACTGGGAATCCTAATGTTCCAAGGAATAAATTCCAAATTTGGCAAAAAAAGTTTTGAACTTTGTGTGCCATCATCGAATTTGGGAGGTCCACCTAGAGTAAAAAGTAATGGGTGTCTACCACAAACTGTGGCACAGTGTTCACTTTTATCGTAGACTGAGCACCACTCTATCGTTCTTTACCTGTTTTCATCTATTATAGAAGTCTTTCCGCTTGATTTTTTATCTGATTTTTTTTTGAAGCTGGATTGAATTATATCCACGTCAATAGACGCTTGAAGAGAAATTTCAAACGTTCGAAACCTCGACCGACAAATTTTACCATTCGGCAAGCATCGGAAATCTAATTACGGAATTGACCGAATGAGTTCGAATGATTACGGATTTAACCGAGATTTACCGAATGGTTTCAGGTTTTATTTGGCTAAATTACACGGCACTGTGATCGTGAACCAAATTGAAAATAAGTCTAGCAATCCTTGTTAACCATGTCAAATAGAAATGTTCTTTCATTGGTATTAAAGATTAATCTCTAGTAATAAAAGTGTTTCATCTTGAGTTCTTCAAAAATAAAGCCCTCTCACGAGAATCACGAGTCCGTATTTTAGCCGAGGCCATAGTTCATCATTGTCAGAAAACGCTCTTAAAATTCAGTTGAGTTGAAAAGCGTTTCCTACAGTCGCATGAATAAGGGAAAATGGCGAATCAGGTACATGTATCAAGTATATTCAGTTTGTTTTTATGTAGATTACATTCAAAACAGGTGACTAGCACTTTTAATCAATCAGGAAAGTGTGACATTTAAGGGTTATGGCTTCAGCAACATCAACACCAGTAACATTACAATCTGCAGAATGAGTATTTACAAGGGACTACCTTTACACATAGACTCACCGGACCCCGTGCTCGCCCAGTAACAGTAATTATTTTGTATCACTTTTAATAAACAGAGTTGTTATGGAACGCTGTAGTATTCATCACATAGCTGGACATTGTTGGAATACAACACGACCTAATTCGATCGTAAACAAGAACATTTAGGGACTTTTTTAATAGGTCAGAGACAACCAATTTTACATGCTCAACGTAGAAGCGAGCGGACCCATGCTCGCCCACCGCTATTTTTCAAATACAGAATGGATGCCGTTTGGAAATTTATATCATACTCTTCATCTTGTCTATCAATATTTAGCAGGTAATTTAGTTTTTAAAAAATCTTAAATATTTAATATAGAATTTATCTTTTAAATATACTTACTAGTGAATATATATTTGGCGCTCTTGTAGTTATGGGTAGGGTGTTGACAAGTAGTAATTTGAATAACACGAATTGTTTAAATACAATGTAAAGATTTAAATTAAAATTCAGAAACACTTTCTCAAATTTCAAACATAACAGTAACAGTTAACAGGAAGAACAGGAACTGTTAGTAGTCATGGTTTTCAGTCTCCAAACACTACTCCTCCTCCTCACAATACCGACACGACCATTCTGTGCTGGTCACCAGACTTAAATCAATATCTGTTTGCACATTAGATGGCAAGCACTCATAATGGTACCATTTATCACATCTGTCACACCCTACCCATGTATATCCTTCTCTGTCACCAACTATGCATACAACGCAGACATCTGTACTGTCAAGCTCGATCTGTAGAACCTCTTTTTCGGTTGTTTTTTGTTTGTCATTTTCAGAAGCATGTTATATCTATTTGTGTTCCATCACTGAGTATCTTTTTTGTCTTTACAGGTTTACTGGTTACTATGGATCGTGCATTTGCATATAATTTCCTTTTGGATCCAGATTTTTGCTGTTTAGGCAGAGGGGGTTCAACCAAGATAGAACTGAGATCCTCAGATATAATTCCCAACTTAACGAGTGTATTTTCTTTCGAGTGGCCACAGTGTTCACAAACAGATTCATTATTTTCATGAGATGACGTGGTTGCATGTTCAGACTGTTTAGGTTTTGTTTCAGGAATGAGAGCCTTAACAGCCCCTTTGTTGAGGGGATATATCCCAGTGCATTTAAATGCCGATACAACAGTACTTCCTGAAGTTTTGTTGAAAGCTTGCATCAAAATTTTGGGGAAGAGATGTCTTGGTAATGTTTTGATGCCTAAGTACCCAAGTTCAGTAGAAATGTCAGCAACTTTTTGCTTTATTACATGAAAATACCCAGAATCTTGGGGCTGTAAAAGATGCGAAGAATGTGCAGGCAGATATAACAAGTCCACTTTATGCCTACGTGCTGCATCAATGAAAGCCTTTGATATATGAGTAGAATGGTCGTCAAGAATGAGAAGAACAGGCCGTTTCTCCCCAATGTATGGTACAAAATTATGTTCAAACCACTCAAGAAATAAACCTGTATTAATGTAACCTTTCTCGTTTGTTACAAATGTCCAGTTTTCAGGCATACCATCAGAAACCATACGAGGCAGACACTGAGAAAATATCAACATGGGTGGAGTAGTCTGTCCTGCTGCTGATATTGCATTTAAAAGGGTGACATGGCCAGAAAGATTAACCATACTCTGATATGCATGTCTTGTACCTTTGGGAACAATTACCTTTTTACTTGGATTCAGTTTCCCAGAAAACCCTGACTCATCACAGTTGAATATCCTGGATGGTTCATTTCTTATTCCCAAGTCATTCTGGGTTGCCTCAAGCAATTCAAAGTAGTCCGTTACAGTTCTTTGTGACAAAGTAACCCGGTCCTGCTCGAGAGGATGTGCTCTGCGTACTGACAAGCACTGGTGTCTCTGCAGAAATCTCCTCACCCATTTATCAGAAGGTCCTGTAGCTGTATTGACTCTAGAGTCTCCGCCTCTTTGCAAAATGATTTCAAAGGCAATGCGTTTTAAAACAGGCCTGGTTAGTGGTACACCCCTTGATGCCATGAATGTAGCATAATTTACAACTGTTAGTTCATCTTGAGCATCTAACAAAGGACTCTGGCCAAACTGTGTCAAATATCCTTTGTATCGGCCATTTAAATGATCTTTGAGAGTGCTGTATGGGATTTCAAGTTCATTTGCTGCCTTGTGTAACGAATATCCCTCATTTTTGACGAGTTTTCTAGCTTTTTCAAAAGTCTCTGCAGAGTGAATTTTTTGTTGCCGAGGCATCTTGGTCAGTCTGAAGATATGGGAAAAAAAAAAAATTTTTTTTTTGTTGTCTGACCCTATTGTAAGCTTATCTAAATATAGTAACGCAATGACATACGAGCAAAAGTCGATAAATTGGCTGAAAACCGACGTTTATAAGCTTCCGATTGAATGTTCACTCTAAAAAATATTTTATTTCATGATTGTTACAAAATTTAGCAGTTGCTTTGGAAAGATAACTCAATAACACGAAAAAAACACGGCAAATTGTGCCGGCCCTGTAAACGGGATGTTAAAAACACTTTGACAGCCGCAACAAATAACGATTTTTTGACTAGATTACGGCTTATATTTTGATAAATTCTTTACATGAAGGAAGAAAAACATTTATTCTTATTTTTGATTTAGTTTTTTATACCAGTATTACGGATTTACTCAATCTGCGTTGTCTTTTTTATTTTCCGTTATTTTCCTTTCGCTTTCACTTGCGTTTTCATTTTCGTCTGCTAGCGACCTTTTTACTTCCGGAAAACTCTTCAAAAATGAGGTAAAAAATCGTGACACCATAAACAACAATAAACAACAACACATGTTTATGGAAAGTTCTTCCTTTATTGGTTAACAACAAAATAATACAAAACTGGGCGAGCATGTGCCTGGGCGAGCATGGGTCCTATGAGTCTAGTATGAATTCATTTTGTGTCAGAACAGTAGCCAGGGATAGCAAAATCTCAAAACAAATCTACTTGTCCACGGACAAGTGGTTTCAAAAAAGCATGTCCGTACCGAAAGTTTACTTGTCCGTACCGAAAGTTTACTTGTCCGTACAGAAGCCTTTTCGTTTGGAGCAGACATTAAATACAGGGAAAGATAATGAAAAATGAATCATTTCAGGGGTGCATGGAAATACCGAATAACACCTGATATACCGAATAACACCAAATTACGCTTTATAATACCGAATTATATCAGCAAAACACTTTTTAGGTAAATATAACATTAATCAGACTTGTTAAGATTAGTTCTTTGTGGTTATCTACAGTTAAATTCAGTAACAAAACAATACCAAATTACACATTTAAACTGAATTCGGTATCCCGGAGAACTCGCAGACCTATTAATACCGAATTACACTTTATAATACCAAATTATACCCGCAAAACAAGTATTAGATTATTATGAGATTAAATAGACTTTATAAAAACAGTTCAGCATGGTCAACAGTCTAATTCTGTACTAAAAAAAAGTACCGAATTACACCTTCACACTGATTAAGGTATTGCCAAGCACTCAGAGAAATATACAGATTAACACCGAAATACACCAAATATCACCGAATTGTATCTGCAAAACACTTACTCAGTAAGTATTACATTAATTAGACTTGTTATGATTAGTTTTTTGTGGTCATCTACAGTTTGATTCTGTAAATAAACAATACCGAATTACACATTTGAACTGAATTCAGTATCCCAGAGAACTCGCAGACTGAATAATACTGAATTAAACTTTATAATAGCGAATTAAAACCACAAAACACATTTTAGCTTGTTATGACATTAATTAGACTTTTTGAAAGTTCAGGATGGTCAACAGTGTAATTCATTACTGAAAAAAGTACCGAATTACACCTTCACACTGACTAAGGTATCACCGAGCACTCAGAGAAATATACCGAATTACACCGAATATCACTGAATTATATCTGCAAAACACTTATTCGCTAAGTATTACATTAATTAGACTTGTTAAGATTAGTTTTTTGTGGTTATCTACAGTTTAATTCGGTAAAAAAACAATAACAAATTACACATTTAAACTAAATTCGGTATCCCGGAGAACTCGCAGACCTATTAATACCGAATTACACTTTATAATACCGAATTATACCTGCAAAACATGTATTAGATTATTATGCATTTAAACTGAATTCGGTATCCGGAGAACTCACAGACCGAATAATACCAAATTACACTTTATAATACCTAATTATAACCGCAAAACACGTAATAGATTATTATGACATTAATTAGACTTTTTGAAAACAGTTCAGCGTGGTCAACAGTGTAATTCGGTACTAAAAAAAAGTACCGAATTACACCTTCACATTGACTAAGGTATCCCCGAGCACTCAGAGAAATATACCGAATAACACAGAATTACATCGAATTACACTTTATAATACCGAATTATATCTGCAAAACACTTATTAGGTAGATCTAATCTGCATGTTTTCCTTTTCCCACAATATTTTCTTACCTGTCCTAAATCAAATTTCAATATTTTTCAGTCACGTTTATTTTGTCGTCTGCACATGCTTTCAATTTGGACAAGTTGAAAATTTTTTGGTTTGGTAAACAGTTAATATACATACTGAATTAAGGTTATTAGTTCGATGGATCGATTTCAAATCATGTGTGATGATTCAAGTTTATAATTAATGGTGCTTGGAAGAAACTGATAAATAGAAGTACCCAAATTCATTGCATTAATTGTTAACACCGAATAACACCAAATTCCATTGCATATTGAGTGAATAAAATGTCAAAGCCTGATGCAGTTGAAATATCAGACTGCTCACAAACAATTGATAGCTTAACCCTTTCCCAAACAAGCCCTGGTTTTCACGTGTCTGCAGTACAAGTCTTTTGAAAACACTGTGGGAAAAGGAGAAATTGCTGGTAATGAGCAATTTCTCCTTTTCCCCCAGTGTTTTCTACCCTTTTTGAGACCTTTCTGCCATCTTCATCAAATTCAAAATTGTTGTCTGCAAACTCTTTCAACTTGGACCAGTCCAAAATTTGTCGTTTGGGAAAGGGTTAAGACTAATTTGAAAGTTTTGTAAACCATTCCATATAAATATATTGGTTAAAAGGTAATTTCACAATTGACAACTTGAAACTAAAACCAGACAACTAAGGAAAGATGGTTTTGAAAATTGCTTTATATGGTGACTGTTACATAAAACGACTAGGGACATTCTGTAACTATGACATGGAGGTATGCAATGAATTTTATGGAATTAAAAATAATGCATGTATTTCTCGATACAATGATTCTAAGTAGTAAAAAAAAAAGAAATTTTATGTATCATACTTTGAAGTTGTACAGAGAATTTCCCTTGACATATATATACAATTTTGGCGTTTAATGCAATGTAAATGTTGGAAATAGGAGAAATTACCGCAAATTCTTACCTGACCCATTTCAGAAATATGCCGACTCTATTTATTGTGGACATTAGAAATTACCAAAATGTCAGTTTTTCTCCAATATAAAAACAAAATTAGTTTCAATGAATGCACCGACTGCCCAACTTATTATAGGATCCGATGATGAGAAGTCGATAGTCAAGGCCGTACAGACAATTTTTCATGACAGTACGCACGTCCTTTGTACCCGTCACTTGCATCAAAATACAAAGCAGAAATTGACTGATGACGCTGTTTTTCTTCAGACAAGAAATCAAATACTACGACAAATATACAGAGACAACGGCATTATATCATCATTTGATACAGTATGTTTTGAAGACTAGTGCGACGAATTAATCAATTAATCACATCCTGAAACAGTCTGTTGACAGTCTGTTGATTGCAAAACAAAATCCCTGACTGACTTGGTCACAACATTAAGATCCCTAGTAGACAGACAGTATGCTGACTTAAAAAGTGCTCTCCTCGGGACTGGAGAATATAGACTGTCCCACAGCCACGAACATCTAAAGGTTTCAAAAAGGTCATGGATTTCCATGACTGACGGACATAGAGACAGACTGTATAAAAGGTTTCGGTCACACCAACAACTTCATCAAGGTCTATTGACATCGACAGATGGACTAACGACTATCGTGGCACCAAAGACACATGGCAAAAGGCCAAATCAGGTTAAAAGAAAAATATACGCAAAGATATTGACTATTAAGCGACAGAAAAGGGTGTAAAATTCTGAACCTTTTATGTAACTAGTACGCCGCACATCTCTGTTGAGTGCCCCGTAATATATACCTAATAGGTGCTTTGCAGATATAATTCGGTGTTATTAGGTATATCAGGTGTTACTCGGTATATTTCTCCGAGTGATCGGCGATACCTTAGTCAGTGTGAAGGTGCAATTCGGTACTTTTTTTTAGTACAGAATTAGACTGTTGACCATGCTGAACTGTTTTCAAAAAGTCTATTTAATCTCATAATAATCTAATACGTGTTTTGTGGGTATAATTCAGTATTATAAAGTGTAATTCGGTATTAATCGGTCTGCGAGTTCTCCGGGATACGGAATTCAGTTTAAAGGTGTAATTCGGTATTGTTTTTATTACCGAATTAAAGTGTAGATAACCGCAAAGAATCTTAACAAGTCTAATTATTGTAATATATACCTAATAAGTGTTTTGCAGATATAATTCGGTGTTATTTGGTGTTACTAGGTATATCAGGTGTTATTCGGTATATTTCTCCGAGTGATCGGCGATACCTTAGTCAGTGTGAAGGTGTAATTCGGTACTTTTTTTTAGTACAGAATTAGACTGTTGACCACGCTGAACTGTTTTCAAAAAGTCTATTTAATCTCATAATAATCTAATACGTGTTTTGCGAGTAAAATTCGGTAGTATAAAGGGTAATTCGGTATTATTCGGTATGCGAGTTCTCCGGGATACTGAATTCAGTTTAAAGGTGTAATTCGGTATTGATTTTATTACCGAATTAACATGTAGATAACCACAAAGAACTAATCTTAACAAGTCTAATTAATGTAATATATACCTAATAAGTGTTTTGCAGATATAATTTGGTGTTATTCGGTGTAATTCAGTGTTATTCAGTATATCAGGTGTTATTTGGTATTTCCATGCACCATCATTTTAGCATCTTATATGTTCAATTTTGTTGCTTAGATGATTCTTTTTTCTTGAAAATGTTGTGTGACTATGAAAACACATTAAATATTTAAATGGATATTTCCAAGTTCTAACCCATTTTTCTTTTGAACGTCACACATGAGCTCAAAGTCTGAAAAAGGTTTCCTGTTTTTTGCCACAGCAAAATTTGCATTTAATGCTGTATTAATTAACATAAGGGCTGTCACAATATACAGGTATACCAGTATATTGTAATATAATTTAAAGTCAATACGTACCGCGATACAAACTTCATATACCATTTTTTTTTTTTTTTTTGCAGTATTTTGTATTTTCGATGTATTTTCTGTTTATTTTGATCTGGTCGTTTCTAAAACGTCGCGGTCATGCAAACGCTTATCACTATTATAATTGTCAGGGCTACAGAAATTTTGTAATCTCAATCGGTCCGGCCGGTCAACGGCGCGTTCGGCAAACTTCGGTTGATTCTGGAATTGGCCGAGCTGTGACGTGTGATCGACGGCGGCAAGTCCACTTTACCCCACCCACTTTCTTTGTCAAAATAAACTCGCGATTATTGGTCCGGGAATGTCCCATTTCAAACTCATTGATGGTGATGGCATCGGTTAAAATTTTCTGAAGAATATTTTCTTCTTCATTTTCAGCAAATGATTTCTGTCCGTCGCTTTCGCTGCCATCAAAAATTCGCTGCAAAACGCCTTAAAATGTCAGTCTGCGTTTAGCCATTTTACTTTCGTTTTCAAGAAGAACGTGGCCGAAGTAAACGTGAGTCTCAGTCTGCTAAAATTACATCCGATTGATTCGTTTCTTCGGAAAGTATAACGTAAAATTACTTTGTTCAACATTACATAATTCATGTCTACAACCCTGAGTGAGCATACCTATACCAAAAGCGAAAACGAGGCAAATTTCTTAGGCAACCGCCCGGCGCAGACAGTTCTCCGATATTTGGAATCACTTTTGTTGAGATTGGGTGATTTAATTGATTCACCTTCACTTTTTTTTGAAGAATTAAACCTGAAATATGAATAGCAAAAAAAGTATTTTGAAAAAAAAAAAAAATTGATTTTAACATGGACACGATATATTGTGGTACGCATCGCAATACGTTTTCTCTGTATTGCAATATATTGTGGTACACTTAAGGCGTATCGTGACTGCCCTAATTAACATTTTAAAACGGTCTATTTGACCTTTGTTGTGTCTTGCTATTGTTTTTCCAAATCTCCTTTGAAATATTGGTTTGAATTTTTCATTTGCTCTCGTTCATGTTTTAACAAACAAGCACTGTGCTTTGCACTTTTATCATGGGATTTTGACAAATCTTTTCGAGTGACTACAATACCTTTATAAAACCGACTTTTCTGATCAGTAATTGATGAAAATTGATGACAAATTTTGCAAGTAGCGTGTCCCTCATCGTCTATCCTGAGCCAGCTAAATTCGCCAATCCAGCTCGATTTAAAACTTCTGATGCGTTTTTCATTATCATACTTTTTATCATAATCTTGCTTAGTCTTTTTTCTTTGGTGTCTCGTCCGAACTCTTGACTGCATCATTGGCTGAGGAAGGTTTTATCAAGAACCGATGCATTTTCGTATTTAAACCAGGACAGAAGTTTTTTATTTCCGGTCGGGTACGGAATAAATTCCGGACAAAGCACTCCTAGGCAATTTCCGCTACCATCATGCGTTATTGGACAAATTGTTTTACACCTGCACACATTCGGTTTCTGTTTACTAACACTTACTAAAGAAATGAGACACACTGAAGGGTAGATTGCTTTGAATATAGATTTGCTTTATCTTTTACAGACATGTAGGCTCTAAAAGGTAAATTTTTTAGGATATTTGTAATCAAAATTTTCAAGTTTCTACTTGGACAAGTAAGAGGGAAAATTACACTTGTGCAGAGCAGTAATTTTACGACTCAGACAACTCGGACAATTTATTTTGCCATCCCTGATAACTAAGTGGAATGATTTAACAGACAATATCGTGACGGCTACGTCAGTGCTCAGTTTTAAGACCATGTATGATAGATACATGGGGGATCAGAAGTACGGTACATAACTGGAGATATCTATGAATGGAGACTTTTATTGGATAATCAAAAATTCCAAATGAGAATTACAATGCTGCCCAATAACATTACAAATATGAACTTTAATGTAGTGCTGGAAGTTAGTTTATTAAATTGATAGCTAAGAAGAGATGTAGAACAAAAGCGACAGGACTTGCATGATTCTACGACCTACACGTTACAAGTTACTGGATGATGAACAAATCAAATGACTCTTTTCCCAACTGTTTTTTTTTTTTAGCTCACCTGAGCACGAAGTGCTCATGGTGAGCTATTGTGATCGTGCTGTGTCCATCGTCCGTCATGCGGTGTACGTCGTCCGTCGTCAACTTTTTACCTTGTGTACACTCTAGAGGCCACATTTTCAGTCCAATCCTCATGAAACTTGGTCAGAATGTTTGTCTCGATAAAATCTCGGACGAGTTCGAAATTGGGTCATGTGGGTTCAAAAACTAGGTCACTAGGTCAAATCTTAGAAAAACCTTGTGTACGCTCTAGAGGCCACATTTTCAGTCCGATCCTCATGAAACTAGGTCAGAATGTTTGTCTTGATGAAATCTCGGACGAGTTCGAAATTGGGTCATGTGGGGTCAAAAACTAGGTCACTAGGTCAAATCTTAGAAAAACCTTGTGTACGCTCTAGAGGCCACATTTTCAGTCCGATCCTCATGAAACTTGGTCAGAATGTTTGTCTTGATAAAATCTCGGATGAGGTCGAAATTGGGTCATGTGGGGTCAAAAACTAGGTCACTAGGTCAAATCTTAGAAAAACCTTGTGTATGCTCCAGAGGCCACATTTTTAGTCAGATACTTGTGAAATTTGGTCCAAATGTTTGTCTTGATAAAACCTCGGACAAGTTTGAAATTGGGTCATGTTGGCTCAAAAACTAGGTCACTAGATCAAATCTTAGAAAAACCTTGTGTACGCTCTAGAGGCCACATTTTCAGTCCGATCCTCATGAAACATGGTCAGAATGTTTGTCTTGATAAAATCTCGGACGAATTCGAAATTGGGTCATGTGGGGTCAAAAACTAGGTCACTAGGTCAAATCTTAGAAAAACCTTGTGTATGCTCTAGAGGACACATTTTCAGTCCGATACTTGTGAAATTTGGTCTGAATGTTTGTCTTGATAAAATCTCGGACGAGTTCGAAATTGGGTCATGTGGGGTCAAAAACTAGGTCACTAGGTCAAATCTTAGAAAAACCTTGTGTGTGCTGTAGAGGCCACATTTTCAGTCAGATACTTGTGAAATTTGGTCAGAATGTTTGTCTTGATAAAATCTGGAACAAGATTGAAATTGGGTCATGTGGGGTCAAAAACTAGGCCACTAGGTCAAATCTTAGAAAAACCTTTTGTACACTATAGAGGCCACATTTTCAGTCCAATACTCTTGAAAAATGGTCAGAATCTTTGTCTTGATTATATCTTGAAATAGTACGAAAATGTGCCATGTTTGGTCAAAAACTAGGTCACCAGGTCAAATTTAAGAAAAACGTTGTGTATGCTCTAGAGGCCATATTTTCTGTCCAGTACTCTTGAAAGTTGGTCAGAATGATTGCTTTGATAATATCTCTGACTAGTTTGAAAATGGGTCATGACGGGTGAAAAACTAGGTCACTAGGTCAAATCTCAGAAAAACCTTGTGTAAGCTCCAGAAGCCACATTTTCTGTCTAATACTCTTGAAAGTTGGTCAGAATGTTTGTCTCGATGATATCTCAGTCGAATTTGAAAATGGGTCATGTCAGGTCAAAAACTAGGTCACCTGGTCAAATCTTAGAAAAACCATGTGTACACTGTTGTGGCCACGTTTTTTGTTCAATAGTCTTTTAAAGTTGCTCAGAATGTTTGCCTTGGTAATATCTTGGATAAGTTTGAAAATAGGTCATGTTGGGTCAAAATCTAGGTCACTAGGTCAGATCTTAGAAAAACCTTGTGTACGCTGTAGAGGCCACATTTTCAGTCCAGTACTCTTGAAATTTGGTAAGAATGTTTGTCCTAATGATATCTTGGACCGGTTTGAAAATGTGTTATGTTGGCTGAAAAACTAGGTCACTAGGTGAAATCTTAGAAAAACCTAGTGTATGAATGACTCTCAGAAAGAAGCCTTTTGAAAACACTCTCTGAAAATGAGAAGATGCTGGTATCCAGCATTTTTTCCCTTTTTCACAATGTTTTCTACCCTTTTGAGAGACCAGTCCCATAGCTTGATCCACATATTATTTGTTTTATGCAGAAGGTTCAGACTGATGAGTTTAAAATTTTATTGTTTGGTAATACATATATCTCACAAGACGTTGGAAATTGATTGTGCTTGGTCAAAAGGCTCAGGTGAGCGACTCCAGGGCCATCATGGCCCTCTTGTTTTTTAAATTGTCTCCATATACAACAATGTACTCCCCGATTCAGAGGTTGTTCAGATTTTTTTTGAGTCTCTGCTAGCCCCTGCAGCAGCCATTCTTGTGCTCATTCTGGATTGAAAAATGAAAAACTGGCATCATTTGAAATGCCTGGATTCATGATTCTTGTTATCCGGTACTTTTACTAAATTGCAATATCTCGCACTCAGAAATACTCAAAGGTGATAAACCTAATGTGTACGCTTGTTATCGGACACTGTCAGCGTCAGATTTGTTCAGTAAAATTCTGTTGAATTTCTCGGACATTTGTGATAAAGATTTAGAAAACTTTTTTCCAGTTATGAACTTATGAATACTCTCACTTTCGAAGAGACAAAACAGTAATATCTTATTACCTGTATCATGGTATAGCCTACAGAAAGAGAAGTCATACAAGTTCCTGTGTTCCTGTTGGACGGTATTATAAGTTTTCGTAGGCAGACTACATTATTAAGGGATCAAAACGAAGTATCAAGATAGAAATAATAAACATCACTCAAACTGCCTTGGTTTTACAGGGCTAGAATTGAAAAAATAATTAACTCCAATATGCGGTTATCCATACCATTGCATTTGAAAGCAAAAAGTGTTTGGATCCCCCAAAAAATGCATCATTAAATTTGGGGTCAGAAAATAAAATGGATTTAGCCACTGTAATAGATTTTAATAATTCCAGATCTTATATTTACAAATGATCAAAATAAGATTTAAAAGGATAGAAACTTTATCATTCCAAGTGTATGTTTATCTGAACCTAGCAAGTACATCACAGTGCTCCTACATGTTACACACTTTGGCAGTGAAATTCGAGATCAAAAGAACATACCAAAACAATTATAGCAGATACTTCCCAACTCAAGTGAAGCTGGAATTACCTTTTTTTGGAGGATGAATTGAAGGTTTGAAATTTTACCTGACCTTTGTTATTATGATAGTCATCTTAAGGTAATTAAACGGGAACATGACAAAAAATGCAACAAAAAAAGAAATTATATTTTTGGGGTTTGGATTTTCCCAATAAATTCAAACTAAGTGGCATTTAAGTTTTTTGTAAATGGACTGTTCCAGTCTTTTTGACGACACCTTTTTTTTTTTGATTACAGAAAATTACCAAATTGATAGTTTTATATAAATAAATTGAACCAATGATCCGGTGTCAAGCCCTGTACGCTTCTGACGTAGCAGATATGTGTCATTTTTCATAAAAAATGGATGAAGGGTTAACTTGGTGCTCCTTTGATCTCGGTATCATACCGCTGGGTAGGAGACCTAACAGCAATAATGGGGTTAATTGATTGATACAAATTAATGCACACATGTCACATTAAATGGTCACTTCTTATCTGTTCTTGATCTTAATTCACCCTTATGCTTATTATTTGTGGATAGGATTTGGAATATTAAACAGGTCACAGTGGTAAGTTAATTCTTGTTCTCCGTACTGAATTTGATGTAGATCTATTTGATAATGAACCCCTAAAATGATCACCGAAAATGCCCTGATCTCCAGTGTTGCCTTTTTTTCTCTGGTTTTGGCTATGATATAAATCTGAAGTAGTTGAGAGAAATATCAGTTGAAACCTTCAATTATTCTAAGGGTAGATAATAAAGTCATTCATTAAAATTCATCAAATCGAATTACACTGTGCTTGAACTACCGAGTTGCACGTTGCTATGCACGTTTCTAAGTGGAAATAGAATCCGTGGTATTCAGAATTCGCTGGACATGACGTAGGACAAGAACAAGGAATACGTTGATCCATTCTTTGTCAGCTGGCAATAAGGTCCTTGATCAATAGACTAATGATTATTCATTACAAAAAACACTAATACGGTTAAAAAATTGTAATTTCATTTTTAAAATGTAAATAATCATTGACCTATTTTGCAAGGAAATCGAAACTAGGCATGACAGTGAGAAATTCAACATACTTAACTTTTTCAATAGTACGCAATCAGGTTTCTTTTCGGAACAGTTTAGTTATAAATAGTCAATTTTCTGTCACCATGCATTTAAAAAAACTAAAGTAGTTTCAGGGAAAAAGTGGTAAATTTTACCTAAACCTCATTTAAATCTTTACCACTCAGTAAAAATTTAAAAGCATTTGCAGACAACAATTCAGATGTGGCTCTGACCATGGAATTTGTCTTTCAGAGGGTAGAAAACTTTGTGGGAAAAGGCGCATTTTTTCCTTTTCTCACAATGTTTTCAAAAGGTTTCTCCCACAGAGTCTTTAAATCTGTGTGGTAAAGGGTTGGTAAAGGGTACACCCTTTACCACATAATCCTAACTTTAAACAACCCAGAGAAAGACAGCTTTTAAAAACATTGTGGGAAAGTAGAAAATGCTGTTTACCTGTATTTTTAGCTCACCTGAGCACAACGTGCTCAAGGTGAGCTTTTGTGGTTGTCAGATACCCGGTATCCGTCGTGCGTCATCCATCGTCAACATTTACCTTGTTGACACTCTAGAGGCCACATTTCGTACTCAGTTGACCTGAAAATTGGTCAGAATGTTTGTCTTGATGAAATCTTGGATGAGTTCAAATTTGGGTCACCTAGGGTCATAAACTAGGTCACTAGGTCAAATTAAAGAAATACCTTGTGGACACGCTAGAGGCCACATTTCTTTCTCAGTTGACCTGGAAATTGGTCAGAATGTTTGGTATGATAAAAACTCAGACGAGTTTGAATTTGGGTCACCTGGGGTCATAAACTAGGTCACTAGGTCAGATTAAAGAAATTCATTGTGGGCACTCTACAGGCCACATTTATTACCCAATTGATGTCAAAAATTGGTCAGAATGTTTGTCTTGATGAAATCTCGGATGAGATCGAATTTTGGTCACCTGGGGTCATAAACTAGGTCACTAGGTCAAATTAAAGAAATACCTTGTGGACACTCTAGAGGCCACATTTCTTGCTCAATTGACCTGAAAATTGGCCAGAATGTTTGTCTTGATGAAATCTCGGACAAGTTTAAATTTGGGTCACCTGGGGTCATAAACTAGGTCACTAGGTCAAATTAAAGAAATACCTTGTGAACACTCGAGAGGTCACATTTCTTACTCAATTGACCTGAAATTTGGTCAGAATGTTTCGTATGATGAAATCTCAGATGATTTCAAATTTGGGTCACCTGGGGTCATAAACTAGGTCACTGGATCAAATTAAGGGAATACCTTGTTGGCACTCCAGAGGCCACATTTCTTACTCAGTTAACCTGAAAAGTGGTTTACATGTTTAACTTGATGATATCTCAGATCAATCAGAAATTGGGTCTCATAGGGTCATAAAATAGGCCACTAGGTCAAATTGAAGAAATACCTTGTGGACACTCTGGAGGCCACATTTTGTACTCACTTGACATGGAAATAGGTCAGAATGTTTGTCTTGATGAAGTCTCGGATAAGTTCAAATTTGGGTCACCTGGAGTCCTAAACTAGGTCACTAGGTCAAATTAAAGAAATACCTTTTGGGCACTCTAGAGGCCATATTTTCTGCTCAACTGACTTGAAAATTGGTCAGAATGTTTGTCTTGATAAAATCTCGGATGAGTTTGAAATCAGGTCACCTGGGGTCATAAACTAGGTTACTTGGTCAAATCAAAGGAATATCTTGTGGACACTCTAGAGGCCACATTTCTTACTCAATTGACCTGAAAATGGGTCAGAATGTTTGTCTTGATGAAATCTCAGATGAGTTTAAATTTGGGTCACCTGGGGTCATAAACTAGGTCACTAGGTCACTAGGTCAAATTAAAGGAATATGTTGTGGGCAGTATAAGGCAACATTTTTTACTCAATTGATCTCAAAATTGGTCAGAATGTTTGTTATGATGAAATCTCAGATGAGTTGGAAATTGGGTTACCTGGGTTCATAAACTAGGTCACTAGGTCTAATCAAAGAAATACCTTGTGGACACTCTAGAGGCCACATTTCTTACTCAATTGACCTGAAAATTGGTCAGAATGTTTTTCTTGATGAAATCTCGGAATCACGGGACGGATGAGTTTGAATTTGGGTCATCTAGGTCATAAACTAGGTCACTAGGTCAAATTAAAGAAATACCTTGTAGGCACTCTAGAGGCCACGTTCTTTGCTCAATTGACTTGGTAATTGGCCAGAATCTTTGTCTTAATAAAATCTCAGATGAGTTCGAATTTAGGATACCTTGGGTCATAAACTAGGTCACTAGGTCAAATTAAAGACATACCCTGTGGATACTATAGAGGCCACATTTCTTACTCAGTTGACCTGAAAATTGGTCAGAATGTTTGTCTTGATGAAATTTTGGATGAGTTTGAATTTGAGTCACCTAGGGTCATAAAGTAGGTCTCACTAGATCACCTTACAAAAATTCCTTTTGGGCACTCTAGAGGCTACAATTATTACTCAACTGACCTGAAAATTGATCAGCATGTTTGTCTCGATAAAATCTTGTATGAGTTCAAAATTGAGTCACATAGGGTCATAAACCAGGTCACTAGGTCAGATTTAAAGAAATATCATGTGGGCACTCTAGCGGCCACAATTCGTGCTCAATTGACCTTAAAATTGGTCAGCGTGTTTGTGATATATCGGATGAGTTCAAAATTGGGTAACATAAGGTCAAAAACTAGGTCACTGGGTCACATTGAAGAAATACCTTGTGGGCACTCTAGAGGCCACAATTCTTGCTAAATTGACCTGAAAATTGGTTTACATGTTTGACTTGATGATATCTCGGATCATTCAGAAATTGGGTCTCATAGGGTCATAAACTAGGTCACTAGGTCAAATTCAAGAAATGTATTAGGTATTCTAGAGGCCACAGTTTTTGCTCAACTGACCTGAAAATTTGTCAGTATGTTTGACTTTATGATATTTTGAATGGGTTTGAAATTGGGTCACAAAGGGTCATAATCTAGGTCACTAAGTCAAATTACAGAAATACCTTGTGGGCACTCTAGAGGCGGCAATTCTTGCCCAATTCACCTGAACGTTGGTTAACAAGTTTGTCTTGATATCTTGGATGAGTTTGAAATATGGTCACATAGGGTCATAAACTAGGTCACTAGGTCAAATTGAAGAAATACATTTTGGACACTCCAGAGGCCATATTTTCAGCTCAACTGACCTGACCATTGGTCAGAATGTTTGTCTTGATAATATCTCAAATGAGTTTTAAATTGGGTCATTATGACCCTGAGATGAAATTTCGCCTATTGACTCAGGTGAGCGATTCAGGGCCATCATGGCCCTCTTGTTTCCTCTTCCCACAATATTTTCTAACCTTTCAAAGACAGATCCAATCACTTCAGCCACATTTAATTTGTTGTCTGCAAATTATTTTGATTTGACAAGTCTAAATTTTGTTCGTTTGCTAAATAGTAAATGAATAGCCAGTTTGTTGACCGCAAATGCTCCGAATTCGGACAAATATATAATTTTGTTGTTTGGTAAAGGGTTCATATGATTCTTGTTAACTTTTTACAGAAAATGGAGGTAGATGGTGAGGGACCACCACCAAATCATGAAGGGATTAAACAATATTACAGCAGTAAAATTGAGTCATTACAGGTAAGAAATCAAAGGACTCAAAAGTCCTGAAAAGAGGATTTGTTTAACTCTTAACCCTTTCCCAAATGATGAATTTTAGACTGGTCCAAATTGAAGGGGTTTGCAGACGACAATTTTAAATTTGATGAAAATGACAGAAAGTTCTCCAAAAGGGTAGAAAACACTGTGGGAAAAGGAGAAATTGCTTGTTATGAGCAATTTCTCCTTTTCCCACAGTGTTTTCAAAAGACTTGTACTGCAGACACGTGAAAACCAGGGCTTGTTTGGAAAAGGGTTAAGTAAATTAAGTTTTGATTTGGTGTGATGAAAAATACAATTTCCATCACACATAATGCATGGTGTAAATAATTGATTAGTGGAAAAAGCAAGGGCAGTGAAAGTCAAGTGGTTCTGCGAAGCAGTAACCGTTAATTAGCTCACCTGAGTGCAAAGTGCTCAAGATGCTCAAGGTGAGCTTTTCTGTTCATGCTGTGTCTGTTGTCCATCATATGGTCGTCAACAAGTATCTTGTGTACACTCTGGAAGCCACATTTTCAGTCAAATTCTCATAAAATGAGGTCAGAATGTTTATCTTGATGGTATCTCTTACAAGATCAAATTTGGGTCATGTTGGGTCAAAAAGTAGGTCAGTGACAAATCTCACAAAAATATGTGTGTACTCTAAATGCCACACTTTCAGTCTGATAATCATGTAACATGGTGAGAGTTTTTTTCTTTATGATACATGTACATGTATCTCAGACAAGATCAGATTTGGGTCATGTAGGGTCAAAAGTAGGTCAGTGGGACAAATCTCAGAAAACATTGTGTGTACTCTAGAGGCTACATTTTCAGTCTGGTACTCATGAAATTTGGTCAGAATGTTTGTCTTGATGATATCTCTGACAAGTTCCAAATTTGCCTCTCACCTTTGATGCATGTGAGAAAAATAGTTGGTGGCTTGGAAAGAAGTTGTGTCAATACTGGTGTAGGAAAGGTATGTGTAGGTGCACTGACCACTGAGATATGATTTAACCCTTTCCCAAACGTCAAATTTTGGACTGGTCCAAATTGAAAGAGTTTCCAGACGACAATTTCAAATTTAATGGAAATAGCAGAAAGTTATCAAAAAGGGTAGAAAACACTGTGGGAAAAGGAGAAATTGCTCGTTACGAGCAATTTCTCCTTTTCCCACAGTGTTTTCAAAAGACTTGTACTGCAGACACGTGAAAACCAGGGCTTGTTTGGGAAAGGGTTAAGCTGTGATAAACAGGGTTAAGCTCCAGTACAAATATATTTGGGTCATTTCAGATCAAAAAGTAGGTCACTTGGTCTTACTTTACATCACATCTTTTCTGCATGGTAAGGGATTAGATATTAGCAAATCATCTCTGAAGTTTTATCAAACACTGATCAATTAATCCCAACCCTAAAGAAGAAGGCTTTTGAAAGCATTGTGAGAAAAAGGTTTTCTTTTTCTTGCACAGTGTTTTCTACTCTTTCAAAGACAATTTCCATCATTTAATTCTGTACCAAACAACAAAAACACAGACTCATCCAAAATTCAAAACCATTCCAGACAACAAATTAAGTGTGGCTTTAATGATGATATGTATCTCTGAAAGGGTAGGACATTGTGGAAAAAGGACAAAATGCCAGTTACCAGCAATTTCTCCTTTTCCCATGCTGTTTTCAGAAGTTTTCGCCCTCAGGATCGTTAAAATTTGGGATTTTGTGTCGGTAGAGTGTTAAGCAATAGTTGTCATTATATCCCCCACCTACAAAGTAGAGGGGTTATACTGTTTTCACCGTGTGTGTCCATCGGTCCATCTGTCCGTCCGTCTATCAAGGTGATCGTGGGGGGTATTTTTGTCTGCTTTGCGACAGTTCTAGACTTTTGTTATTTGATAAAGAAATAAACTTAATGCAGGTATTGTAATTCTTTTGCTCTTTTAGTTGGTTGTCACAGAGAAAACCCAAAACTTGCGTAGACTGGAGGCACAGAGAAATGAGCTCAATGCAAAAGGTAAACATTAACTTCAGTACTTGTTTTAAGTCTTTGCCCCCCCACCTCCCCTCACTGCTGTCAAAGATGCTAAACCTACAAAAAAATAGAAACAACACAGATGACAAACAAAATGACAAAGGACAAAGTTAATTTTCAGCTCTATACCACACAAGCAAATTTTAGGCTAGCCTAAACTGAAAGCATTTTCAGACAACAAATTCAATGTTGCTTAAGTGATGGGACTTGTCTTCGAAAGGGTCAAGAACATTGTGGGAAAGGGAGAAGTGCTGGTTTCCAGCATTTCTCCTTTTCCCACCTTGTTTTTCAAAGCTTTTTTTCTTGGAGTTGATAAAACTTGAAAAAATTGGAAATTGTGATTGTGTGTTAAAGAGCTAAAGGTATGTTTTTTCAACTGTGTAACACAGGGCCAACAGATACAAGCAGCTGCTCCTTTTTCCAGCCTGTTTGCTTTAACTTTATAATATAGAAGCAGACATCCAGATAAATCCATTATTTCTCTACCAAACCGTATGTTGTGGGTACTCATTAGAATCGTCTCGATGAGGCAATTCTAATGAGTACCCATAACATAGGGTTTTAGTGGAGAGTGATTAGTACTTTCAATTTTGAAATCAAAATCATTCCCTCTATCTGGAGATCTGAAGGGATAAAGTAGGATTAGAACAGTTAAATATTAAGTTGTTTGAAACTGTAAAATTGGATTGTAGAAAATCAATTGGTTGTATAATGGAGAGATAAACTTCAACACAATATTCTGGGAAGCATATTCATGAAAGGTCTAGAAAGTACTTGTTGTGATCGTTTGCTTCAATCCACACGGGCTAACCTGGATGGAAACTTTGTGCAATTGGTCACTTTTCTGCATATCAAAGGACCAGTCTACCTCATGATATAGTAGGTTGATAAACAGAATGGATCCAAAATTATGTGATGACCTCCTAACAATCAAGCAATGGTGTATGCTAAATGTATTTATTTACAGTCCGAATGTTAAGGGAAGAGCTGCAGTTACTTCAAGAACAAGGGTCCTATGTGGGGGAAGTTGTGAAACCTATGGACAAGAAAAAGGTTTTAGTCAAGGTATATATGGTGTTTACTCTTTACTAAACAGTAAAGTTTTAGACTTGTCCAAGTTGAAAGCATTTGCAGATAAAATAAATGCTACTCACAAGACCAAATTTGTCTGTCATAGGGCAGAAAACATTGTGAGAAAAGGAGAAAATGCTGGTTACTGTTTTCAATAGCCTTCTTCAGGGTTGAAAAAAGTGGGGATTATGTGGGAAAGGGTTAAAGTACCTTTCCTAACTTATGTTGCCTCTGCAGCCACTATTATTATGATCAGACTGCACAAACCCAGGCTTTTAATTTCATTTTTAGCTTGGCTGTTTTCCAAGAAAACATAGAGGTATTGTCGTAGCCCTGTCATCTTCTGCATAGTCATTGTCGTGCAAAAACACGAAAACATTTTTTCGGGTACATACAGTTTTTGTTTAGTCCATCTGTCCACTTTTTGTGTCCAAGCCATAACTTTTTTCCTATTGTTCAATTTCAGTATAAATTGGCACAAATGTTAATCACATTGAGATGATGTGTCATGCTCAAGAGTCATGACCGTAGGTTAAAGGCCAAGGTCACAGCAAGGTCAATGTGTTGGGGGAAAAGGGTGGGGTTTAGTATACGTGTCCAGCCTGTAACTTTTTATTTATGAATGAATTTAAATATTACTTTGCAGAACTATTCACCACATAAAGACAATGTGTCATGCCCAAGAGTCATGTCCGTGGATTAAAGGGCAAGGTCACAGCAAGGTCAAATGTGTTTTTGGGAGGGGGTGGGTAGTCTTTGTTGTGAAAAAGCCACCTTCCCCATTAGAAGCATGGAGTGTAGTAACTTGGTAAAACTTGCATTTGATCTTATGCACAGCTATTGTTTCACCCTTTTAACAACCCCAAGGAGACAGACTTTCAAAAACATAGTGGAAAAGGAGAAAATGCTTCTTACCAGCATTTCTCCTTTTCTCTGAATGTTTCTTACCCTTTCAAAGACATATTTCATAATTTGTGCAACATTTGTCATCTGCAAATGCCTTCATTTTGGACCAGTCTAAATCAAAATATATTGTCTCTAAATGAGTTCTCTTTTCCCTGTGCAAGGACCTTTTAATTTGTCAGCTGTTGAGTTATTTTAAAAAACAGTGTAATAAATGGAGAAATTGGAATGTATGACTGTTACATGCATGGTTTTCTTGGTTTTTCACAACAGTTGTATTGATTATTTTACAACACAGGTACATCCAGAAGGCAAGTTTGTTGTGGACATAGACAAAAATATAGATATCAATGACGTAACGCCAAACTGCCGAGTGGCCTTGAGGAATGACTCCTATACACTTCACAAGATACTTCCAAATAAGGTAACGCAGTCAGTGGCATACAGAACTTGAGAACAGGGGGTCCGCCGTTACAAATTCCCAGCTCAGCCAATTTCTTTCCAAGGATTGATGATAGCCAATACTACAGGATTCATTTTTCTCTCACCATTCATTTCTCTCTCACCACTGATCACTGTTTCGACCATGGTTATGTGGTTCAGTGGCTTTTGAAGAGTATTGTGCAAATTACTGGCAAAAGAAACTCCAGGAAAGCATGGATAGGTGCTCTGGCTGCTGCAATATAACTGAAATAATTTTGAAAAAGGCATAAAACACCATACAGTCAATCATTTACCTAGTTTTTTCTTTATTCAAAAGACCTTTTGAAGCCTCAGGGGTTGAGGGATAACTAATGTACATCCAGATAATGAAAGTTTTTGTTCCTGTGGAAATGATAATGAGAAAGAACAGAAAAAAATCAGAAAATTGTGAGTCAAAAACTTGGCCAAAATCTTGATATCCTCCTTGGAAAAGTGGATCAAAAACAAGTCACAAGACTATCCTTGTAATGGTTAATGTAAGAACTTGAGAGAATATATTCTGCCATTGTCTGTGAAAAGAAACAGTGGTATATCTTTGGATATTTGACAGAACAGAATAGCATAACCCTTTACCATACAATCACAAGTTCAAATTTTCTCCATTTCCCACAATGTTTGTAACCCTAACATAGAATTCTGCTCATTTGTACACATTTTGAATTTGTCATTTGCAGATGTTTCAAATTTATTGTTTGGGGAAGGGATACTGCATTGTTGATGAGAGTTTCTATTCTGCATGTTGATCCACTTCTTCATTTGTGTGGAAAAAAAATTACAGTATTCACTGTATGCTATGAAAATGATTTTTGTTTTCAGTAGAGAAAGTAAACAGGTTAACTCTTATGCTGCTAAGTGTGACTCACTGACCTGCAGACACTGAAGATCAAGATCAGATTACACAGAAGGTGCAGTCTTGATCTTGGATCTACACTGTCCAATAAGGATATATTCTTCTCCAAAAAATAAGTTTGAAATAACATTGTTCGTGTTTTTGTTATCAGCTTGATAGCTTGATATAACTTTTTTAGCAAACTAAGGGTTCATACAGTACTTGTAGTGCTAAATAAATGAAAATCCACATTCTAAGTTCTACTGATGCAGATATTGTAATTCAGAGCTGTTTTTGTCAGAGCAGGGTTTAGTGGTGAAGTGTGGGGCTCGTAACCTGGAAGTCCCAGGTTTTAGCCCCTCTGGATCCCTGGGTTTTTCGTGGGAGTGTCCTTGGATAAGACACCTCAGAGCCCTAGCCTAGTACTGATGGAACTCGGGAAATATATGAATATGTGAGCTATTGCTTTGATATGACTGAAATAATGTTGAAAGCGAGGTAAAACACCATTCAATCAGTCATTGTCAGAACATTTGGCAAAGAGGTGGTTCATGTATATTAAAGATCAGCTTTTACCTTTTGTGCATGCTGATCTTGATCTACATTGCTGGCATAAACAAGTAAATCAGGGTTCAGCTCTACAATCTACCAAATGACAGAATTGCAGACTAGTCTAAATTGAAAGCATTTGTAGACCACAAGAAAAGTATGACTCCAAAATTGAAACTTGTTTTTGGAAGGGTAGAAAACACTGTAGGACAAAGAGAAAATGCTGTTTACAGTGTTTTTAAAAGCTTTCTTTCTTAGGGTTGTTAAAAGTCAGGGTTGTGTTATAAAGGGTTAATCACATTATAATAATTATGAGAGTAATGATAAGTATCAATGATTGTACTGCAGGTTGATCCACTTGTTAGTTTAATGATGGTAGAAAAAGTCCCAGACTCAACATACGAAATGGTTGGAGGGTTAGATAAACAGATTAAAGAGATCAAAGAAGTGATAGAACTGCCAGTCAAACATCCTGAACTCTTTGAAGCTCTTGGTATAGCGCAACCCAAGGTAAAGTATATAGCCATTGCTATGTCACATAATAACTTCAGTATACAGAAAAATTTAAGTGGGCCATGCTCTGTGAAAAGCATGTAAAATACATCTGCAAAAAGCACTGACCAAGGTCAGTCTGTGCAATCCGCACAGGCTGACCTGGGTCAAAACTGTTTGCTTTTTGTAAATTTTCAGCATGTCCAAGGACCTTTCAACCTCAGGATTCAGTCTGTTGTTAGGCAAAATGGATTTTATGGATCCATTACTATGTAATGACTTGGTATATTGCATCACCAAGGTGCACAAACCCCTTTTGCCAGAGCATGGCTCAAATTATTCAACTAAACACAAATTCAGATATATCTTTGAATTATTTTCTCATTCTGGAAGGAAAATATCCAAACAAAATGAAGGTACAGGAACTCTGATGGCAATTGATGGGTACCTGTACTGTGTTTTATAGACCTACTCATTACTATTCAATATAAACATTCTGTTGAAGCACAGGTTAATTTTTCAGCTTTCTGGAAAATAGTGTGTGTAGAGGAGCTGTTGTTTGTTACAAACAATTGCATTTTTTCCCACAGCATTTTAAGAAGTTATTTGTTGTAATAGTTTGAAAATTCATACAGCAAAACCATGTAAATTCTTGTGTCGCTGGTTCATAGCTATGTGTTGGTTCGTATGCTATCTCTGGTCTTGATATTCATCTTTCTTTATTGTTGTTAATTTCCTTTGAATACTTTGCATGTTTGTAAAGTGTTTCATGCCTCCAAACTATATTTCGAACACAAATTACTACGTTTAAGTAGTAGATAAATTAATCGGGAAGTTACAAAGGTGTAAGTACTCATGACCAACCTTGATTTTCACACTTGTTGATGGATGATGTTGATTGGTACCAATCAGTGATAAACTGCGAATGTAATTAAAGGCGTTTGGTTTGTAATTTCAATTAATCTATCAAAGTGACAATTTTCAACTCCGAAATTGCTTACACATACAAACTCAAATAAGAAAAAACTGAATATTGCCCTATATTTGTATCAACATGACTATGTTACACACACAACCAATAGCTGTTTGTTTTTTTATAGAGATTATGATCAAAACGGTCAAGCTCTCTTTTTTGAATAACAAAGTCTTGTACATGCACTGATTGTCCTTAAATGAAATAAATTAGGTTAAGGGATTAACAAATGATAAAGGTCGGAATGTCCTTGGGAAAGGCACTGCAGAGCCCAAGCCTAGGACTGGTGAAAGCCAGAAAATAAAAGAAAGTGGGCTGTAACCATAATAATTATGAAAAGAAAAGGATTGTAAGTCTGTGTTTAAATAAATAAACAGCCTTTATGTGTGTATTTTATTGACAGGGAGTCCTGTTGTATGGCCCGCCTGGGACAGGCAAAACATTGTTGGCAAGGGCAGTGGCCCATCATACAGAATGTACATTTATACGAGTATCGGGGTCTGAACTAGTACAGAAATTTATAGGAGAAGGCTCTAGAATGGTTCGAGAGCTCTTTGTAATGGCCAGGTGAGATATTGTTATTTAATTGCTTTGCTTAAACCTTTACCCAACTATCCGAAGTTTTGATGAGACCAAGAGAGAAAGCTTGAGAAATCCTTTTGGATAACGGATAATATGGTTGCAACCCGTGTTTTCTCCTTTTTCCACAATATATTTCCACTCTTCAAAGTGAAGTCTGATTATTTGAGCCACAGTTATTTTGTCGTCTGCGAATGCTTTCAGTATTGATAAGTCTATGATTTTGTTATCTGGTAAAGAGTTAAATGTATTTATCTTACCATAAAGAGATGCCTCGTTATTTTTAAATGTCATGAAGACATCTCTAACATTACTCAGCAGATACTGCAGATTGATTTTGAAAACAATTTTCAAATGAAAAATTTCTCAGAACAACAAACCTACTCATTTGGTATATTATTTTATCACATAAATGCCCATATTTTTAGTGTTATACAACCAACACGTTTTAGATAAGGTTATAGTCCCTTATTTGGTTAACGCTATGTCATCATAGGCCTCATTTCAAAAACCTTGCTGACGCAGACGTCTCTGAAATTTATTTACCGTCAAAACTGATGATTGTGACAAGTCTAACAAAATCCTTATATACAAGTTTCTTTGGAACTATTTTTTGTCTGTGCACATGTCTGTCAAAGAAGCAAATAGGCTTCATGTAAATTTCTGTACACTTGTACCTGTAGGCCTATGTTTGAAAACATCATGAATGATTATTCGTGAGATTCAGTTATACAGTAGGATAAAAAGAATCTGACATTTGTTGGCTTTTTAGGGAAAATTTTATTGAACTGGTGGACAAAAAATGTTTTTAAGCTCGCCAAAGGCTCGCTTAATAACATTTTTCCAACACTCGTTTGATAAAATTGTATCTCAAATGACATCTCATGTCAGATCCTATATTTCTTGAAAATTCTAATTGGAAATCATAGTTCCCAATATTTGACAAAGATGTGCTGCCAGTCACATTTTATTAGCTGGGCTGTTTTCAAAGAAAACATCAAGGTATTACCGTAGCCCAGGAGTCATCTGCATTGTCATGTGAGAACTGAGACATTTTATAATATCTCTGTTATTGCTGAAGATATTTGCTTCAAAATTGGACAAGCTGTTAATAATCAAAAGGGGAACCTATACAATAAGGGCAGGTAACCATCAAAGTATTTTTGACAATAATGCTCCTTTTGAGACTTAGATTTTTGCTGAAAATCAAGCATCCCCAGCTGAGTGTTGGCACCCGCATTTGGTTCTCTTAGTATTCTTACTAGTCAGCCATTGATTATTTTTGTATATAAATCCAAGTTTCCTCTTAAAGGAAGTATGACAAGAATTTATTTGAATAACAAAGTTCAAAAATGAATTCATATGTTTCAGAATGTCAATGTATGAAAAATACCGCTTTGGAAAATATGTGGAAAATATCAAGATATGTTAAATTTTGTGGGATTGAGGTGATATTGAAAGGAAAATGTGGAACTATATTGTATTTTTTAGAGAGCATGCTCCATCTATCATATTTATGGATGAAATTGACTCAATAGGATCTTCTAGGCTGGAAAGTGGATCAGGAGGTATGGACCTTTAGATATCTATTGTTTATCTTTTAACCCTGTACCAAACAATCCCAACTTTTAACGACCCTGGGGAAGAAGCCTAATGAAAATATTGTGGGAAGAGGAGAAGATGCTGGTTACAAGCATTTTTTCCTTTTCCCACAATGTTTTCTCCCCTATCAAAGACAAATATCACCGTTTATCAACATTTAATCTGTTGTCTGCGATTGCTTTCAATTTGGTCCAGTCCAAAATGTTGTCGCGTAAAGAGCAAGAGGATGGGGGGGGGACTTGTTACTGCCTGTAACAACTTAGCTGCCAACAAGTGAGAAAACAATCTTGTGAAGAAGGGATGATAAGCTTGATATGTCAAGAAATAGGAGAAATTGCTACTAACTAGCAAGTTTGCCTTTTGCCATGATGTTTCAAAACTGAAGGATAAGCCAAGTTGTGTTAGAGAAATGTTGTTTGAAATATTTTTTGTGTAAGCAACAATGTGTCTAAAGGCATGTGAGGTGCCAAATGAACAAGAATGGATATTTTCACAGTGTTGAAGACCGAGCTGTTGTTGGCCGTCTTAGCCCAGAATATAATTTTAATTCCATAGTGTTTTGTCTTGGTAGAGAATGGGAAAAATGCCCATTGACTCTTTACCAGAATCTTGAGTTTTAACGACCCTTTATATGAACACTTTTGCAGTCATTGTTGGAAAAGGAGAAATTGCTGGTAACCAGCATTTTCTCCATTTCACACAATGTTTTCTACCTTATCAAAGACCGAAATTGTCATTTGAGTTACATTTGTCATCTGCATATGCTTTTAGTTTGGTCCAGTACAAAATTTTGTTATGTTAGTGTTTCATCATATTAGTTAATAAGAACATAGCTCAAAGGATTGCAAAAACCAAACTGATTGATGTTTTTTTGTATGTGTTTATCAAGGCTTTACCAAACAATCCATAATTTTAGTGACCCTGAGGGAGAGGCCTTTTGAAGTTATTGTGGGAAAAGATGAAATGCTTGTAACCAGCATTTTCTCCTTTGCCCCACAACGTTTTGTACCCTTTCAATGACAATTTTCTATCGTTTTATGTGTGAAAATGCTTTTGATTTGGTAGAGAGTGGTACTTGGTGGTTTGGAAAAGGTTAACACAGTAACAAAATACAGCAGAGTCTTACCTTAGTTCAGGTGAAACCAAGGAAAGACAGGAATAAGAGAGTTGTTGCCATTTATCATTCTATTACTGAAATACTGGCGAAGCTCCGTACAGCTCCATACAACCTAGCAAAAAACAAAATAGAAATGACGTTCTTGTGATTGACAGATACAACTGCCCCCAGCTTTGGTTTGATATTCACCATTCTCGCTAGCCATGGAAGACAAATTCTATGCTGCTCTATTCACCCTTGGCTGATCAAGTCACAATTTGTAATTCCCAAGATATGTGTAATTGTCAGTTGCAGTCGTTTTTTTCTAAAAGCACCAGTCAAATGGCATATCACATTTGCAATCCTTCATCAGCAAAAGGTAAATAAAAGTAGTGATGGTAGGAGAGAATTGACAGATATGCTGGTAATCATTACAAAAAAAATATAGACAAACAATATTTACTGCAACATTCATTGTAACATATCAGTTAAATGAAGTTTTAGGATACATTCCAACATCAGATGATAGACTGTCAAAATTTGTGTCTGGATTTTGCAGAAAGGGTTATGTTACACGATGTTTGATTAGTTTTCAATGATGAAATTATAGGTGTGATAACTACCAAAGTCCAGCAGATGGTGTATAGAGGGGATTACAGATTTCAGCTCGATCAGCCACATGTGAAATAGGCAACATAGTGATCAGCACTCTTGGCTAGGGAATACGGATGTTTATATATTATGTACTTGTATTTTGTCAAAGGGTTTCTAGAGTTCATGCAAGAAGAATGTGACTGCACATAAATGATCTGTTATTCTTTACAGGAGACAGTGAGGTGCAGAGAACTATGCTGGAACTACTGAATCAGCTTGACGGATTTGAGCCTAAACAAAATATTAAGGTATGTTTCTTCTTTATTTCTCCAGAAACAAACTTTCTCATTGGTTTCCTGATGTCACTGGTTGTTCACTTTGTAAGTCTGTTGGTCAATGTTAGGTACCATGTTCACGCTGCAACTTGTTAAATGAACTCCTTGCAAAGTTTTCCTCTAATATATTCCAAGTCTAAGAGAAAGATAAGATGGAAAGATATGAAAAGACTGAATAATGAGGTAGATTGGTTCTTTGACATGCAGAAAACTGACTATTGATAAAAAGTTACGACCCAGGTCAGCCTGCGTGGATTGCACAGTCTGACTGAGTCAATACTTTTTTGCAGATGCATTAAATCCACTTTTACAAGAGCATGGCTCAATTATTTTACAAAATGACATTTTCCGGTTTTAATCGTTCCCTCTTAAAAAAAAATTGCCACAGAAAATTTAGGAAACAAATTCTTCAAAGTTGAATAAATCAACATGAACTTGGGTTTGACTCTAGTTTACCAGACAACAAAATTCTTCACTTTTCCATTTTGAAAGCATTTGCAGCCGATAGATTAGATGCAACTGGTGGGATTTCATTTATGAAGTTTAGAAAATATTGTGCGAAAAGGAGAAAATGCTGGTTACCAGCATTTTCTCCTTTTCCCACAATATTTTCAAAAACCTCTTCCCAGGGTCGTCAAAACTCAGGATTGTGTGGTATGAGGTGAAACATATTTTCACAGGTAATCATGGCCACAAACAGAATTGATATTCTTGACTCAGCCTTACTACGTCCAGGACGGATAGACAGAAAGATAGAATTTCCCCCACCAAATGAGGAGGTATGTGAAGTCAGTGTGTGGATTAACTGGTCTCTGGATTGTAATCCCTAAGTCAGCACTGAGCATTGTGCCTACTTGGCTTACATGCAATGGATAAAGACAGTGATGCACATAGTAGTGATAAGGAAACATCTGGAATAGAGGGATAGCAGCACTGGCAGCTGTGCTATGACAATTGAAAAATAGCGATAAACAGCAAACAAAATCAAATCTTAAGAAAGGATTTTGGCTCCTTTTTCCAGGACTATAATAGAAAAATATCAGGAGATATTCTTGAAGTAGGTTTATGAAAATTATCCTGAAACATTCCAGTGGACATTTATTGCATCTTTCAATCCAGGAAAATTGCTTGTTGCTTTGAAAGTACCCTGTGTATGGTACTAGCAGGCTCTCAAGCAAGCCCTACTTTTCCCTACTTTTTTGTGTCCCCCTACTTTTCCCTACTTTTTTCTGAAAATGCCCTGCTATCCCTACCTTTTTATAGGAAAATGGAATATTTATAAAAAGGGTAAAAAATATGAAAAGTCATTGGTGAAAGTTTTTGTATTATGATGGAATTCTATATTTTCAGGGTTCAACTAGGTCATTTATTCCAAATCATCTTAATAAATCTTGTATCTATGGCATATAGCTAGCTAACCAATCTCCAGGTGTTGTATCAATAAAGTTTATTTCCTATCTGCATTTCCTTGAGGCCTTTCCAGGTCATTTATGGCTCTCATTGAATATCTGTAACAGAGATTCCACTACAGAATTGGATGAATTAAATGGCTAAGTATACTTGGAATATTTATAGGAGCATTTCATACTACCTACTTGAAAAACTTCTTATGACTGGACCAGAACATATCGGTTAACCAATAGATAATTATTGAACAGAAAATTTGCGTACTGCATCATAACATGGCTGCAGAGTTAAAATGAAGATTTTCACTGTTAGAACCTCCCAGATTTAACTCAAAAGAAATTGAAAAGGACATGCAAAATAAATGGGGGTGGGAATGGCTAAATGAAAGAGATTTAGGCTGTGAAGGATATGCATCTGGTTAATAATGCCCCATGTAACTGGAGTTGCATTTTTAAAGTGTACATGAAAACAATCAACTACAGATCAGAAAGCCTGTAGCCCTGCATGCTTGTACATGTAGAAGATTTTTATGTATAAATGAATGCAAGTTCAAAGGGTAGATTATTAAAAGAACCATGTCTTTGAAGGTGTCAATCCCTGTGTTAGCCTACCCAGGTATGGCGCTAGTTTATTGGCAAAAAACTTAGTTGTATGGTAACTTAAAAATTGAGTGAAAATACATGGTGCCTTTTTGAAATGAGGTTGTCAGGAAAAGGGTTTCAACATGAATAAAAAAGCAATGTTTCTGGAGCTTCCGGGGGCCATTGGCCCCCTTGGACCACCAGCCAGGGCATTCCCCTGGCCCCACTGTGGGCCCTAACGGCCCCCTGGACCCCAGCAAAATAAATTCAGTATTTTCAGTTTTTAGCTCCACTGGCCGAAGGCCAGCGAGCTATTGTCATGGCGTTGTGTCCGTTGTGCGTGCGTCCGTCCGTCCGTTCGTGCGTCCGTAAACTTTTTCTTTAAAAAACTTCTCCTCAGAAACTATTGACTGGATTTTTACCAAATTTCACAGGAATGTTCCTTTGGTGGTCCTCTTTCAAATTCCTTCAAATAATTGTGTTCAATGAAGAATTCTGGTTGCCATGGCAACCAAAGTAAAAAACCTTTAAAAATCTTCTCCTCCCAAACCGCTATTTGGATAGCATTATTATTTTGCAGGAATGTTCCTTAGATACAGGTTTACAGAATTCCTTTAAAAAAAAATGATCTGTCAAAAAACATGGCTTTTATGGGAGACTCATTTTCCTTTTATGGTATAAAGTAAAATCTTTGAAAAATTTCTTCTCTAAAACTATTCATTGGATTTCATTGTTGTTTTGCAGGTAAGTTCCTATGGTGGTTGTCTGCCAAATTGTTTCTATGGTGGTTGTATACCAAATTCCTTTTTAAAAAATGATACACCTAAAAACACATTTTTTTATAGACAAGGCTTATATTTCAAAAAAGTGTTCTTCTCCAAAACTATTTATTGTGTTAGTTTTATGGACTAACAAAGAAAAAGGAAGAAAATTGGATTGACTTGACCTAGTCAGGGCTGTCCTATTTAAGCCCACACATTTTCCTTGGTATTAAGATCACAATTTACTCCAATGATATGCTATTAGTTAGTACTAGTAATAAAATATCACTGGCCATAAATAAGATAAAAGCTTGAGCACCTTTCACAACTTGAGCTTTTCAATTTTGCCTTATTACTAAGCCTGAGTAACCATGCCAAGATAAAAAAGAAAAAGTATTTTAATAACAAAACCCCCATGTTGTAGGTACTTTATAGTCCTTTTGATATAGAACAAGAGAACCTCTGCACTTTTATTAGTTCTGGTAAAGGTTTGTTGACCTACCAATGCGTAAATGCAGAGTGGACAGAAGGGGTGTAAATCCTGGTGACCTGGTACAAACGGTGTCTTCCCAGTTCGCCCAATTCCATTTCGCCCATTCCCATTTCGCCAAACTTTTCTTCCCATTTCGCCCTTTGCCGTCTTGTCCCCTACCCCTTTTGCCCTTTTTCATTTTGCCCCATTGCCACCTCGCCCAATCATCTTTTCGCCCAATTACCGTTTCGCCCTTTTGCCAATTCACCCTTTGCCGATTCGCCCAATGCCATCTCGCCCCTTTATCATTTCGCCCCTTCACCACTTCGCCCAATGCCATTTTGCCCAGTTATCAGCTCTCCCCATCACCATTTTGGCCCTTACGTGTTGTAGCCTACACCCTGTTCCTTTACCACTAAATTGAGGAATTAACTTATTAGAGAACTTTTCACTAGTTTTGGGCCCAGATGTCAGAAAAATGGCGTTTGGGCGAAATGGGAAGGGGCCTTGTGGGAAAAGGGCGAAATGGTCTTTGGGCGAAATGGGAAAGTTGGGCGAGATGGCTCCTGGGCGAAATGAAAAGTGGGCGAAAATGAATTTGGGCAAAACGGGAAAAGGGCAGGACAGATATTTGGCGAAATGGGAAACGGGCGAAGCTGGAAAGGGCGAAAAAAGAATGGGCGAAACGGGAAAAATTCTGGCGAAATGGGAATGGGCGAAATGGGATTGGGCAAACTGGGAATAAACCGGTACAAAGTGGGACAGGGCTTTACATTTGTGATAAGGCATTAATGTTATCCAGTCAAACTGATCCCGCAACTTCAGTACACCAGAATTAATCTGTGCCCTGGAGCAGGATATTTGATTTATGTAAATGCATTTGTAGACCATTTTGTGTTGTTTGCCACAGAAGACATTCTAACTGTGACTGTGAAAAGTTGATTATTAGGGATTAGGTGTTCATTGTATGCCAGCATATTTCATTCTATCTGGTGTATTGATGTAAGTTGATCTATATTGCTATAACATTCATTCATTTGCGCTCCTAGCTGTTCTTTTAGATAACCCCTTACCACACAATCACAACTTTTAACGACCCTGAGAAAGACATATTTTCTATATTTTGATGTTTCCCCACCCAAAATGGTTTGTGAAAGGACCTGTTGCAGACAACATATCTTCAAATTAGTAAGACATATATAAAAAAAGATAGAAATTATTGTGGGAAACTAAGAAAATGCTGGTTACCATTTTTTTCTTCTTTTCTCACAAGTTTTTTCCATACCTTTTTAGCTCACCTTAGCACAACGTGCTAAAGGTGAGCTATTGTGATCGCCCTATGTCCGTCGTCCGTCGTCTGTCGTCCGTCAACAATTTCTTTAAACATCTTCTTCTCCTAAACCACTGGGCCAATCTTGATGAAACTTGGCAGGGATGTTCCTTGGGTGAAGCTCTACCAAAATTGTTCAAAGAATTAAATTCCACCCACAACTCTGGTTGCCATGGCAACAAAAAGGAAAAAAAAGCAAAATCTTTGAAAATCTTCTTCTCTGAAACTAGAAGGTGCAGAGCTTTGATATTTGGTATGTAGCATCTCCTAGTGGACCTCTACCAAGTTTGTTCATTTGATGTCCCTGGGGTCAAAACTGGCCCCGCCCTGGGGGTCACAAGTTTGAGCATAGTCATATAGAAGGAAAACTTTAAAAATCTTCTTCGCTAAAACTTGAAGGTGTAGAGCTTTGATATTTGGCATGTAGCATCTCCTAGTGGACCTCTACCAAGTTCGTTCATATGATGCCCCTGGGGTCAAAACTGGCCCCGCCCCGGGGGTCACAAGTTCGAACATAGGAACAAAGAGGGGAAACTTTAAAAATCATCTTCTCTGAAACTGGGGAAGGCGTAGAGCTTTGATATTCGGGGGTCACAAGTTTGAGCATAGTAACAAAGGACAACTTTAAAAATCTTATTCTCTGAAACTGGAAGGCATAGAGCTTTGGTATTTGGCATGTAGCATCTCCTAGTGGACCTCTACCAAGTTTGTTCATATGATGTCCCTGGGGTCAAAACTGGCCCAGCCCCAGGGGTCACAATTTCCAACATGGGAACAAAGAAGGAAAACTTTAAAAATCTTCTTCTCTAAAACTAGAAGGCATAGAGCTTTGATATTTGGCATGTAGCATCTCCTAGTGGACCTCTACCAAATTTGTTCATATGATGCCCTTGGGGTCAAAACTGGCCCCACCCCGGGGGTCACAAGTTCAAACATAGGAACAAAGAGGGGAAACTTTAAAAATCATCTTCTCTGAAACTGGAAGGCGTAGAGCTTTGATATTTGGTATGTAGCATCGCCTAGTGGACCTCTACCAGGTTTGTTCATATGATGCCCCTGGGGTCAAAACTGGCCCCGCCCCAGGGGGTCACAATTTCCAACTTGGGAACAAAGAAGGAAAACTTTAAAAATCTTCTTCTTTGAAACAGGAAGGCATGGAGCTTTGATATTTGGTATGTAGCATCTCCTAGTGGATCTCTACTAAGTTTGTGCATATGATGCCCTTGGGGCAAAAGTTAGCCCCACCCAGGGGGTCACAAGTTTGAACATAGAAACAGACAAGGAAAACTTTCAAGAATCATCTTCTCTGAAACTGGGGAAGGCGTAGAGCTTTGATATTTGGTATGTAGCATCGCCTAGTAGACCTCTACTAAATTTGTTCATATGATGCCCTTGGGGTCAAAATTGGCCCTGCCCCGGGGGTCACAAGTTCAAACATAGGAACAAAGAAGGAAAACTTTATTTTTTTTTTCTCTTAAATGGGAAGGCATAGAGCTTTGATATTTGGTATGTAGCATCTCCTAGTGGACTTCTACCAAGTTTGTTCCAAGGATGCTGCTTGGGTCAAAACTGGCCCAGCCTCTTGGGTCACAAGTTCGAACATAGGAACAAAGAAGGAAAACTTTAAAATTCTTCTTTTCTGAAACTGAAAGGTGTGGAGCTTTGATATTTGGTATGTTGCATCTCAGAGTGGACCTCTACCAAGTTTGTTCATATGATGCCCCTGAGTCAAAACTGGCCCCGCCCTGGGGGTCACAAGTTCGAAGATAGGAACAAAGAAGGAAAACTTTAGATTTCTTTTTCTTTTAAATGGGAAGGTGTAGAGCTTTGATATTTGGTATGTAGCATTTCCTAGTGGACCTCTACCAAGTTTGTTCATATGATGCCCCTGGGTCAAAACTGGCCCCGCCCAGGGGGTCACAAGTTTGAACATAGGAACAAAGAAGGAAAACTTTAAAATTCTTCCTTAAAACTGGAAGGCGTAGAGCTTTGATATTTGGTGTGCAGTGATTCTCTTCTAAGTTTGTTTGCCCATCTAAGCGCAACAAGTTCATTGAGTTCAAAATTGGGTCATCTTGGGTCATAAACTAAGTCACTAGGTCACATTAAAGAAATACCTTGTTGGCACTCTCAAGGCCACATTATTTGCTCAATTGCCTTGAAAATTAGTTAGAAAGTTTGTCTTTATAAAGTCTTACATAAGATTAATTTGGGTCAACTTGGGTCATAAACTAGTTCAATTGGTCAAATTAAAGAAATACCTTGTTTGCACTCTGGAGGCCACATTTAATGCTCAAATGACCTGAAATTTGGCCAGAATGTTTGTCTTGATAAAATACCAGATGAGTTTGGATTTGGGTCACCTGGAACCATAAACTAGGTCACTAGGTCAAAATAAAGAAATACCTTGTGGGCACTCTAGAGGCCACATTATTTGCTTAATTGCCTTGAAAATTGGTCAGAATGTTTGTCTTTGTAAAATCTCACATGAGTCTGAATTTGGGTCAACTGGGGTCATAAACTAGTTCACTTGGTCAAATTAAAGAAATAGCTAGTGGGCACTCTAGAGGCCACATTTATTATTCATTTGATTTGAAAATTGGTTAAAATGTTTCTTTTGATATAGTCCAGGACCAGTTGAAATTTGGGTCACCTGGGGTCATAATCTAGGTCACTAGGTCAAATTAAAGAAATATCTTTAGGGCACTTGAGGCCACATTTTTTGCTCAATTGAATTGAAAATTGGTCAGAATGTTTGTCTTCATGAAATATGAGTTTGAAATTGGGTCACCTGTGGTCAAAAACTAGGTCACATGGTCAAATTAAAGAAAAACCTTTAAGGCACTCTACTAAGGTGAGCGACCCAGGGCCATCATGGCCCTCTTGTTTCTTCAGTGAGCTAAAATGCAGGATTGAATGGTAATTGTTAAAAACTTCTTTTTGCCATTATAGAAATATCAGGCCTGTGGAGCGATACAGGTGCTCAAGCGCCTCTAGTTCAAAGTTTCATCCATGAAAAAGTATTTCTTATTCTGGTCTGTAGTTATATCTCAGAATGTCTGTTCTGAAGGCACACTGAGGTTTTGGGTGGAATTCATGGTGACATGGAGCTAACCCTTGTCAAGCCTCAATGGCTATGCTGAGGTTACTTCTGTTGCTGTGCTATGAATTCTGTATGTACACAGATGTTGCCTGATGTATAGAGAGCAAGTATATTTACATGAAGTAGTCAAATGTGTGACTAGATAGTAAAATCTTCGTTGTTGTTGTTGTTGAAAAAATATCGTAAGTTCTCCTTAAATATGCCCTACTATCCCTACTTTTTCTTCCTTATAATCCCTACTTTTTCAAAAAGTTTCTCCCTACTTTTCCCTACTTTTTCACAGAAGGGCACTTGAAAGGCTGTACTAGTTAAGAAACAACAAGAATAGATGGATGATACACTGGCTGCTGCAACATGCTTTAAATGCTGTTGTAAATGATGTGAAACACATAAACATCTATCGAAGTCTAAAAATGTATTGTCAGCTGTTATACAAGACTTTCTTTTTATACATTGATTTTTATGCATTTTTCAGGCAAGACTGGATATTTTGAAGATTCATTCAAGAAAGATGAATCTGACCCGTGGCATTAATCTCAGAAAAATTGCAGAAATGATGCCTGGAGCCTCAGGGGCGGAAGTGAAGGTAAATCAAATTTAAGCCTGGAGCTGCTATGCACAACCCGAGGACCTTTTGCGGACAACGTAGATCAAGTCAGACACCACAGAATGAGCTACACTTTCCAATGAGGAGATATCCCCCCCTCCCCGCCCCCCCCCCCCCAAAAAAAAATTGAAATAGCAATAAATATCAACTTGAAAGTTTCATTTGACTTGAGAGGTTAAGGATTACTTCAATATCAGATATGAGCCGAGTTAGACTAGTCCACATTGAAAGCATCTACAGAGGAGTCAGGACATACTATATTGTGCTTAAAATTATGGGAAATGTCCAAGAAAATTTTGAAAACATTGTGGAAATGGAGAAAATGCTACATGTAAATACCCACATTTTGATCCTTTACCCATAATGTTTTCTTAAGCTTTCTTGTATAGGATCATATTAATTATGTTCCTCACCTAAGCCCAAGTTTTTGGTACATATGAATTTCCTAATCAACAGAAAATCTCTTCTCTCAAATTATTTTGATATTTTCAATTCATTCTTAAATTATGCAGAGAAATTTGTGCAGCACTCAGGTAAATTTTTATTGGCAACAATGTTAACCCTTTACCACATAGCAAAATTTTAGGCTCCACGATATTGAAGGAATTTACAGATGACAATTCAAATGTTTTTCATATTATAGTATTTGTCCTTGAATAGGTAGAAAAAATTGTGGGAAAGGGAGAAAATGCTGGTTACCAATATTTTCTACTTTTCCCACAATGTTTTAAATAACCTTCTTTCTCATGATTGTCAAAACTTGGGATTGTGTGGTAAAGGTTGACAGTTTTAAAGTATTCTTATCGTTCTGCTACAGGGTGTATGCACAGAGGCAGGGATGTACGCCTTGAGAGAAAGAAGGGTTCATGTTACACAGGAAGATTTTGAATTGGCAGTGGCAAAGGTAAAGTTATTTTCACCAAATGGTTTCTCTGTCATCCTTTGCAGTAAAAAGATGACTTTTTACATAATATTACGGTGATAGATAGATTAGGAAAACATAATGGAAAAGGAAGCAAGTTGCTTGGCAAGAAATAATTGTCCTTTTCCATACTGGTTCCATTCTTTCCTATGTGCAATAGTTCGATTTAGTAATTGGTTGTTGGGGATGTGTTGTAATAGCTTTTTGGTAATGGGTTAACTCTTTACCAGGGGAAAAAATTTTCGGCTTGTCCACTGATGACAACTTAAATGTGGCTCAAATGATAGGATTTCTCTCTCAAGGGTTAGTAAACATTATATGAATTGGAGAAAATACTGGTTGCCAGATCAATTGGATTGGCCGTTATATTGTGTTCTGACAATATAATTATCATGTTTACAGGCATAGCAGCTGCTGTGTATTGTTTGGAAAGAGGTTTATTTTTAGCGTTTGCATTATACAATAAAGCCTATCTTCAGACTTAATCCCAAAATTATTGCAAATTACACAGAGAAAAAAAAACATTGGACTGGAAGGAAACTACTACTAACAGAAATTATCAGAAAAGGAACCATTGCTTATTACAATCAATTGCTTCTTGTCCCACTTGTTTTCAGAAGCTTTCAACTCTTTACCACACAGTCCTCTTGAGGTCTAACAGCTGTAAGGACAACCTATTCAAAACATTGTAAGGAAAGGAGTTTCTTGTCTGCAAGTGCTACGAATACGACTCTGTCTAAAATCTGTCATTTGGTAAAGAGTTCAGTTACTGTAGGGTTGTACAATGTTGTATTTGTGAAAAAATGTGTCATTACCTTTCCCTGTTTTTTTTTTCCTCAGATCATGTTAAAGGATTCGGAGAAGAACTTTTCCATCAAGAAACAATGGAAATAGGTTTACAGCTTTCAGTTATGTGATCAGGGACAGAGGAAGACGGAAAACCATCATCAAAATACACATTCTCAGACTTGTTAAGGGTTATCTCCACCCCCCCTTTTTTTCCCCAATGGAGAAATATACGAACCTATTTTTTAAACTGTGCTAAACAAAAAAGAAATCTGGATAGAAATAGGTAGAAAAAAACTTAATCTTAGAAATATTCTGGTTGAAACAGACAAGAAAGCATTATGACAAATCCGATAGTTTGATTAAGCCTTTACCACACAATTCTGAGTTTTAATGACCCTGAAGAAAAAGTCTTTTGAAAACATTGTGAGAAAAGGAGAAAATGCTGGTTTCCAGCATTTTCTCTTTTTCTCAAACTGTTTTCTACCCTTCCAAACACAGAATTCTATATCTGAGTGTCATTTATTTTGTTGTCTGCAAATGCTTTCAATTCAGACTGGCTTAAAATTTTGTGGTGTGGCAAAAAGTTCATTCCACCATTTATTACAATGTTTTTACAGTTTCCTTGAACATAATTTTGCAAAAAGGGGTCAAGGCTAAGGTTATAAGAACCGAACGAATGATACAACAGATCCTCATTAGAAGGGCAGGAACTTTTACCAGACAACAAGGTATCAGAATTGTCCAAATTGGAAGCATTTGGAGACAGTAAGTTAACACTTTACCACATGAGAAAAGATTCTGACTTGACCAAATTGAATGCTTGGTGACAAATCACATTTGTCTAGAATAATGGAAATTGTCTTTGATATGGTAGAAAGCATTGTGGAAAAAAGAAAATACTGCTTACCAGCATTTTCTCCTTTTCCCACAATGTTTTCAAAAGGCTTCCTTCTCAGGATCCTTAAAACTTGGGATTGTGTGGTAAAGAATTAAAGGTGTCTGTGATGGACATTGTATTTGAAAGGGTAGAAAACAGTATTTGAATAGGAGAAAGTGCTGGTTACCAGCATTTCTCCTTTTCTTTCAATGGTTTGAAAAGCCTTTCTTTTCAGGGTGGTGAACACATGGGTTGGTTTGGTAAATGTTTATTGAGTGTATCATTGAGAATAGGAGAATTAGCTTGTAACAAGAAACTAATCCATTTGCTAACAAGAATTTGATCCTCTTACCTCAGTGATTTCTATAGCTTACAAGGACTTCAAAATTTTGTCCTGATAATTTAGGTATATGGCTCTTCTTTACCATTCAACAATTTTGTTTACACCTTACCTGTCTAAATTGAATACATGAGACAGAATAAAAAATAATCTTTACCAAACGAAAAAAATTTGAACATGACCAAGCTGAAAGCCTCTACAGACAACAGAATAAATGTAGCTCAAATGATGATTACTGTCTTTGATAGAGTAGAAAATATTGTTGGAAAAGGAGAAAATGCTGGTTACCAGCATTTTCTCCATTTCCCACAATGTTTTTAAAAGCCTTCTTTAGGGTTTTTAAAACTGGTGTTTGTGAGATAAAGGGGTAAGTGTGTCTTAGATAATAAGATTTATGTTTGAAATGGTGAAAATCAGTTTGAAAAGGAGAAAATGCTTGTTAATACATATTGTACATGTACAAGGTGGAAAAAGGGTGCAGTAAGGTAGAAAAGAAATATCAACTTACAGGGTCAAATTTTTAAAGGTTTTGCAACCATCTTTAAAAACAAAGTTATTCACTACAGAAGAAAGTGCTTTTAACGCTTTGGCTGCTAAGCGTGACTCAATGGCCTTTAGCGGGCAGTGTAGACCATGATCAGACGGCACAAAACGTGCAGTCTGATCTTGGATCTACACTGTCCTATAAAAATAGATATTTCTCCCCTAAAAATTACTTTGAGATAGCAAAATTTGGGTTGTCACTATCGACTTGAAAGCTTCATTTAACTTACTTAGCAGATTAACAGTTAACATAATGTGTAGAAGAAAGTTTCATTGAGAAAAGGATGCATTAAAACTTTATTTTGTACTTTGTTCGACATTTACGAAAATTACATGGACAAACATTCATCTTTGTGTTCCATTTTTCTTCTCATGTTCCATTTTTCTTCTCATCATAACTTAACCCCTTCCCTAATAACAAACATTAGAACATTTGCAGATGATTCAGAGTTGCTATAAATGAGCTTAAGTTCATAATAAGGTAGAAAATATTGTGGGAAAGGGAGAAAATGCTGGTTAGCAGCATTTTCTCCTTTTCCTACAATGTTTACAGAAGTCCTCTCAGCTAGGGTGAATAAAATTCAGGATTGTGTAGTAAGGGTTAAACAGAACATATTTTAACTTAACCTTAAACAAGCAGCAAAATCTCCAATTTCCAATTTGAGAGCATTTGCAGTCAACAAATGAAATGTGGTTCAAAGACAGGAACAAATATCCCTCTTCCAAAAGGGTTCTGAAAGCTTTCTTCCTAAAGGTTGTTACAAGACTAGAATGTTTGGAAAAGGCTTAATCCTTTACCACAATCCCAAGTTTTAACAACCCTGTGGAAGATGTCTTTTGAAAACAATGTGGGAAAAGGAGAAACGGCATTTTCTCCATTTTCCACAATGTTTTTCATCCTATTACAGACAAACTCCATTTTTTGAGCCACATTTAAACTGCCATCTGCAAATGCTCTCAAGTTGGACAGGTCTGCATCTTTGTCATGTGGTAAAGAGCAAGAATGACTTATAAAAATGTAGGTGAGTGTTGTTTTCTTTTTTTCATATTCTGAAAACATCCTTTTTGAGTACATTTATCCTTGGAGAGCAAGGTCCAACATTTCTAAGTAACTTTGGTAAACAGTGTGGATGAAGATCATACCTTGAAAAACAACTAACTCTGGCATAAATAGCCTTGAAATTGCAAACCTTTCATCTGTTTTTCACACATAAAATGTTTATTTTGATTAATTTAGTACATTTTGAGTTCATAGATTTAACCTTTTACTACACAATCCTGAGTTTTAATGATCCCAAGGAAGAGGACTTTTTAAAACATGGCAGGAAAAGGAGAAAATGATGGTAACCAGCATTTTCTCACAATGTTTTCTACCATTGCAAAGACAATTTCATAATTTGTGCGATATTTGTTGTCTGCAATTATTTTCAATATGGGCAAGTCATAAATTTTGTTGTTTGGTAAAGGGTTAACCCTTTACCACACAGCAGAATTTTGGACTTGTTCATATCGAAGGAATTTACAGACCACAATTCATATCTTTTTCAAATGATAGTATTTGTCCTTGAATAAGTTGAAAACATTGTGGGAAATGGAGAAAATGCTGCTTACCAGCAATTTCTTATTTTCCCACATACCAGCAATTTCTTATTTTCCCACAATATTTTCAAAAAAGGAATCTTCCTCAGGGTCGTTAAAAGTCGGGATTGTGTGGTAAAGGGTTACGGGATTTAACCTAAAAACCAATCTATCACAATCTGCCGATCTACAGACTAGTATCTCTTATTACTGTACTAGACAATGTTTTTTAGTGATATCTACTTACTCTTTACATAACAAACCAATAGTTGAATGACCCTGATGAAGAAGACCTTAGAGAACATCCTGGGAAAAGAAGAAAATGCTCCTTTGCTGATAGTAGTTTCTACCTGTTCCAAGACAAATTATTTGAGTCATACCGGTACTTTCTTTGTTGTCTGTAAATGCTTTCAGTGTGGTCAAGTCCAAAGTTTTATTGTTTGGTAAAGGTTAGGCATTAATATTTGGTGAAAACAGCTGAGGAAAATTAGAAAAAGTCTGCAGCTTTCTGGCGCTTTTTTGGAATCTGTAATAAATTATCAGTCAAAGATGGGGTATGATGTCCTGCCCGCTTGCTTCCAGGAGTTAAATTGCCAGGGGTTTTAGTTCCAGGTGTTCTAACATGAGGAGTTCCTTTTGGAGTCTTAGTTTTAGGGGTCAACACTGGCGTTTTATCCCCTGGTAGTCTATGAGATGGTGAGGGGGTGTAACTATCCCTCAATGCTTTGTCAGTCCCTGTTCTAACTCCAATTCGGGAACCAATCAGACGCTGCGCTGCCGGTGACAATGATGCTATCCTGTCTGCTGTACTTTTCCCTCCAAACTTTGGCACTGGGCTGTAAAAGGAAATGGAAGTAAAAGTAATGAAAATCTGATGAAAAATTTACCTGCTACAATTTTCTTCTCTTGCAATTTAAAACTTTCCAGGACATTGTCAGAAAAAGAAATTGCTTGTAACAAGTGATTTCTCTAGCTGCCATGATATTTAACATGTTATTAGCATAGAAACATTTGACATTTTATAATCTCTGTTATTACTGAAGATATTTGCTTCGAACTTGGGACAAGTTGTTAATTATCAAAAGGGGAACCTGTACAACAAGGGCTGGTAACAACCATCACAGCATTTTTGACACAGTTATGCCTCTTTTTGACTTAAAATTTTCATTGAAAATCTAGCAACTGCAGCCAAGTGTTGGCACCGACATGCGGTGCTCTTGTTACAGACTAAACCTTGATTCATGTTGATTAGCCACACTTGATATGGCTATCTTTACAGTCTTAGTAGTAAATTTGTTTCAAAAGGTGAATCAGTAATCTTGCTAAATAGGCTTGTAGGTGAAGCCCAAATACTGTCATAGTTGTGTTTGTCTTAAATATCTCAAAAACATCAGGCAATATTGATCTACAATCAAACGTCATATTTGTGATCATGACTGCAAGGATAAAACTGTCTCAGTCACGAACATAAATTTGTTTTCCCTGAAGGCTTAAAATTAACCCTTATCCTGCTAAATAAGTGCAATGAAACTTTCAAGCCTATAGTATGAGGAATGTTCAAATATGCATGCATCTAAACACCTACAATTTGATTCTTCATAGGTTTCCATGAAATTTTTATTTTGTCCCCTGCAACAGATATACAAAGTTTCAGTTTCAGGATCCAATCTTTGAAGGCGTTTTCATAGTCTTTTTTTTTAGGTATACTATGAAGGCACTGGAATATTGCAGAACCAAAGTTTTTGCGCTGAACAAATTTTCGACCTGAAAGGTAATTTTTTAGCTTTGGAAACAAAAAGAAGTCACAAGAGCCAAGGTCAGGTGAATACGGAGGGTGGGGGAGTACAACAACATTTTCCTGCTTCAGAAAGTCTTACACCTCATACAAAAGATGATGACTGAAACTGATGGTTTACACACATTGAAACAGAGCCGACAGAAAATGAATTCTTGTGTCTTCATAGTATACCTAACACAGACTATGAAAATACTTTCAAAGATTGGATTCCGAGACTGAAACTTTGTATATATCTGTTGCAAGTGAATACTTTGAGGGAACAAAATATGAAATTTCAGTAAAACCTATGAAGAATCAAATTTTAGGTGCTTAGATGCATGCATATTTGAACATTCCTCATAAAATCCCAAGTTTTGCTATTTCAAAGGAAATTTTTTTTGGAAAAAAATTCTTCTCATTGGACAGTATAGGTACAAGGTCAGACTGCATGTTCTTTGCACTCTGATCTTAAACTACAATCTCTGCAAAAGGTCCTTGAGTCGTGTTTAGCCAAATGACAAAATTTTAGACCTGACCAAATTCAAAGCATATGCAGGCAACAAATATAGTACAACTAATTCAAGGTGTCCATGAAAGGGTAGAAAACATTGTGGAAAAGAAAAAAAAATTGGTTTAGATTACCAGCATTTTCCCTTTTTCCCACAATGCTTTCAAAGGCTTTCTTTTTGAGGGTCATTAGAACTCGGAACTGTAAGGTAAAAGGTTAAATCACAACAAAAGAGAAAATTTTAATAGCACTGCAAAATCACGAACATATACATGCATTATATGGTTTCCAGTATTTTCTCCTTTTCCCACAATGTTTTCAAAGGCTTTCTTTTTCAGCCTTGTTAACATGTGTGGTAAAAGGTTAAGCCAAAACTAAAGAGACTTTTTCATAACACTTCAAAATCACAGACATATACATGTATATCATGGTGAATATCAAATGTCAGACTGCACATTCCAAACAGTCGCCGATAGTGAATGCAAAGCAAAATATAATTGCCTGAAAGGTGTTTTTGTCTCCTGCCTATTCCAAAAAAAAAATAGGGGACAATAGGGGCTATGTGGCTTTCCGTGGTTCTGTTATTTGGTGATTCTGTCTTCTCATGAGTACGTAACTTGTGTGTACAATGCCTCCTGCACTTTAACTCTTAACCACATAGCAAAATTTTAGACTAGTCCATTGATTGACTGATTGAATGGTGTTTTACCCCACTTTCAACATTATTTCAGTCATATCACAGTGACAGGTCACATATTCATGTATTGCCTTGGTTCCACCAGTACTAGACTAGGGCTCTGAAGTGTCTTGAACAAAGACACTTCCACGAAAAATCCAGTGGATCCAGTGAGACTTGAACCAAGGGTTTCCAGGTCATGAGTCTTACAGTTTACCCCTGAGCCTTGCAGGACCCGTTTATACTAGTCCAATTTCAAAGCATTTGCAGATAACAAATCGTATGTTAATCAAATGACATTTGAAAGGGTAGAAAACATTGCGATTGATCGATTGTGTGGTGTTTAATGCCGTTTTCAACATTATTTCAGTTATATCATGGCGGCCAGTGCACCTATCCATGCTTTCCTAGAGTTTCACTTACCAGTACTCCGCACAATATTCTTTCCAAGCCACTGGCTGCTTTCCCACATAACCATTGTCGAAACAATGGTCAGCGGTGAGAGAGGAATGAATCCTGTCGCAATGACTATCATCAATCCTCGGAAAGAAATTGGCCAAGCTGGGGATCGAACCAGTGACCTCCTGTTCTCAAGTCCTGTGCGCTACCGACTGAGCTACGGGGACTTGGCTGAAAAGATTGTGGGAAAAGGATAAAATGCTGGTTACACAATGTTTTCAAAAGCTTTCTTTCTCAGGGCTGTTAAAACTTAATAACTCGGGATTGTGTGGTAAAGAGTCAGGCAGATCCTTTTGAAGTTTTACAAGTGTTTTATATTCTTATGAAGTAAACAGTGAATAGCTAGCTCTGCAGCAAAATATGCACCTTGCCAATCTAGAAGCAAGCTTCAAGGCAGTCTGTTTCTTGTCTCGGTGCTGTTTACTGGCTTTCTCAGCAAGTTCAAGTCCTAGTCTGTCCCGTTTAGGTATGGCTGGCATCTTGAAAGCAGAAAGTAGTAAATATTCACACTAAAGGTGGCTTTACACTTCACTAAACAATCCTGTGTTTGAACTACACCGAGGAAGACAGGTTTTTGAAAGCACTGTGGGAGAGGGAGAAAATGCTGGTAACCAGCATTTTCCTCATTTCACAAAGTGTTTTTTTTTTCCTCATCAAAGGTAAAGTATTTTTTCAGTCGCTTTCAATATGAACTTGTCTAAATTTTTTTGTCTGATAAAGGGTAAATAACAATGACAGAATCCACATGCACAAAATTCAGCTTTCACATGTGATTGGTCAAAATATTACATTGCAATATCTATATATCACTGATTCAAAAAAAAAAAGATGTGTTTGAAGAAACACTATGTCCCTGGATGGCAGCCAATCATAAATGCATGGCAAAACATTAAATCCTTTAAGTTTAAATACTTTCTACAAGCATTTCACTTAAAGCCATATCAGAAACTTGGTTTCATTTGCTGATAAGCACTAGAGTAACTTGACAAAACCAAAGAATTTCTAATCATCAGCATTTCAAAGCTCAATATCTCTGGTAAATATGAACAGATCTTCACCTATGGCTAACTCATAATATACGAGGGTTGTCCCAGAAATTCGAGAACATTGCTTATTTTAACAGAAAATGATAACAAACACCAGTCGGTTTCTGATAGCTTTAAAACTGGCAATAATAAACTTACATGGAAAAAAAGACACCCCCCCTCCCCCATAACAAAAACAAGAGGGCCATGATGGCCCTGGATCACTCACCAGAGTAGAGTGCCTTAAAGGTATAACTTTAATTTGACCAAGTGACCTAGTTTATGACCCCAGTTGACCCAATTTCAAACTCATATTTCACAAAGACAAACATTCTGACCAATTTTCAGGTCAATTGAGCAAAAAATGTAGCCTGTAGAGTGCCCTAAAAGTATTTCTTTAATTTGACCTAGTGACCTTGATTATGTCCCCGGGTGACCCAAATTTGAACTGGTCTTGGACTTAATCAAAAGAAACATTTTAACCAATTTTCAAATTAACTGAATAATAAATGTGGTCTCTAGAGTGCCCACTAGGTATTTCTTTAATTTGACCAAGTGACCTAGTTTATGACCCCAGTTGACCCAAATTTAGATTCATGTGAGATTTTATAAAGACAAACATTCTGACCAATTTTCAAGGCAATTAAGCAAATAATGTGGCCTCTAGAGTGCCCACAAGGTATTTCTTTAATTTGACCTAGAGACCTAGTTTATGGTTCCAGGTGACCCAAATCCTAACTCATCTGATATTTCATCAAGACAAACATTCAGGCCAAATTTCATGTCATTTGAGCAATAAATGTGGCCTCCAGAGTGCAAACAAGGTATTTCTTTATTTAACTTAGTGACCTAGTTTATGACCCCAGTTGACCCAAATTCAGACTTATGTGAGATTTTACAAAGACAAACTTTCTGACCAATTTTCAAGGCAATTGAGCCAAATAATGTGGCCTCGAGAGTGCCAACAAGGTATTTCTTTAATTTGACCAAGTGACCTAGTTTATGACCCAAGATGACCCAATTTTGAACTCAATGAACTCACTGTGCTTAGATGGGCAAACAAACTTAGAAGAGAATCACTACATACCAAATATAAAAGCTTTACGCCTTCCAGTTTCAAAGAAGAATTTTAAAGTTTTCCTTCTTTGTTCCTATGTTCGAAATTGTGACCCCCGGGGCTGGGCCAGTTCTGATCCAAGCAGCATCCTTGGAACAAACTTGGTAGAGGTCCATTAGGAGATGCTACATACCAAACATCAAAGCTCTACACCTTCCCGTTTAAGAGAAAAAGAAACTTAAAGTTTTCCTTCTTTGTTCCTATGTTTGAACTTGTGACCTCTAGGGCGGGGCCAGTTTTGACCCCAGAGGCATCATATGAACAAACTTGGTAGAGGTCCACTCTGAGATGCAACATACCAAATATCAAAGCTCCATGCCTTTCGGTTTCAGAAAAGAAGAATTTTAAAGTTTTCCTTCTTTGTTCCTATGTTCGAACTTGTGACCCCCCGGGCAGGGCCAGTTTTGACCCCAAGGGCATCATATGAACAAACTTGGTAGAGATCCACTAGAAGATGCTACATACCAAATATCAAAGCTCCACGCCTTCCTGTTGAGAGGCAGATTTTTAATGTTTTCCTTCTTTGTTCCTATGTTCGAACTTGTGACCCCAGGGGCTGGGCTAGTTTTGACCCCAGCGGCATCGTATGAACAAACTTGGTAGAGGTCCACTAGGAGATGCGACATACCAAATATCAAAGCTCTGTGCCTTCCAATTTCAGAGAAGAAGATTTTTTTTGTTTTCCTTCTTTGTTCCTATGTTCAAACTTGTGACCCCCGGGGCGGGGCCAGTTTTGACCCCAGGGACATCATATGAACAAACTTGGTAGAGGTCCACTAGGAGATGCTACATACCAAATATCAAAGCTCTACGCCTTCAAGTTTCAGAGAAGAAGATTTTTAAAGTTTTCCTTCTTTGTTCCTATGTTCAAACTTGTGACCCCCGCGGCGGGGCCAGTTTTGACACCAGGGACATCATATGAACAAACTTGGTAGAGGTCCACTAGGAGATGCTACATACCAAATATCAAAGCTCTGCGCCCTCTAGTTTCAGAGAAGAAGATTTTCAAAGATTTTGCATTTTTTTCCTTTTTGTTGCCATGGCAACCAGAGTTATGGGTGGAATTCAATTCTTTGAACAAATTTGGTAGAGCATCACCCAAGAAACATCCCTGCCAAGTTTCATCAAGATTGGCTCAGTGGTTTAGGAGAAGAAGATGTTTAAAGAAATTGTTGACGGACGCCGGACATAGGGCGATCACAATAGCTCACCTTGAGCACTTTGTGCTCATGGTGAGCTAAAAAAAAAAAGCCATATCTTTTTCAAATGCAAAGGTAGTGTTGGTGAATACATGCAGGTTTTCTAAATGGCATGAAAGGTAAATTGCTGGAACAAAAAACTGAATGATAGAATATTCCACCCATCTGAGAATAACTATTAGCATCAAAATAAAAAACTTTCCCTAAAACTGAACACTTTCTACCCCAAAAACTTAAATACTTAACACCAATTATGTAATGGTGCAGTTTGACAATCTGGACAATCAAAGGAGGTAAATAGTAACAAACTTATAATTATATCTTATATCAGGAGTTATTTTCCTTGATCACTATATAAATGAGCCATGCTCTGTGAAACGGGGGCTTAATGCTTTTGCGAAAAGTATCGACCCAGGTTAGCCTACGCAGTCTGCGCAGGCTGACCTGGACTGAAACATTTCACATTTGGTCAATTTTCTATATGTCCAAGGACTAGCCTTCCTCATGATTAAGTCGGTTGTTTAAAAAAAGTGGCTATTATAGATCTATAATTAACTAAAAGACAGACGATAGATCGCTCCTCCCACTGATGTCACGTGACCCACGACCCACGTGACCCAGACACGAGGGCTTAGCTAGGAGACGTATGCAAGTTGCCAAAAGATATTTTAACACGAAATAATTGTTCAAGATAAAATAAGCATGGGAACAATTTGAGAATAGGTAGTTACATCTTTTGGATTTAGGTTTTTCGAAGTTTTAGAGGTGAAAATTGACATAGAGGCTGTTTATTTCGAAGTCAGTTGACTTACACCCCTTAGGCCACTTACATTTGATAATGTAGACCTGTATAATATGTGTACATGTAACTCGTGCTTCCTAAATATTTCTTACAGTCATTGGTCTGCAAATGCAATTCATCAAAAGAGATACAACCAGCTTTCAAAATTACGAGTCAACTCGATTTGGTAAGAAAATGAATTATCGAGTATATATTTAAATGAAAAATAAGGCAAAGGAAATAAATAACTGAACATGATAAAATCCAATCAGTTGTCTAAAATATTATCTATACATTTCTTTTAGAAAAGAAACGGGTATCTGTTGCCAAGATTGAAATTCTGGAAAATTCATGACAATAAAACATGTTAACAAGAAGTATTCATTTATTTTTATCCTTTTAAATCTGAATTTGTCTTCTGCAACAATAGTTTTACCTGGTGTAACTCTGCATCTTGAAATTGCAGTCCTAAGGATTAATAATGGATATCAAGTTTAAAGTTATTCATCAGGTTTTTTCCCATAAATATACTATACATATATACTCCTAATGATTCAGAATGTCTAGGTTTTATAACGGCAAGACGGCTTCCACTCTGAATGGAAAAATGCTGATCGCTGATTGGCGTATTGATTTTTTTTATTGACAGCTGTCGTTTGGTTAATTATGTGATGGCATCGTCGGTATAATGGATCACGGAGATGCATTAAGCCCTCTTTTGCCAGAGCATGGCTCAAATCCAAGTTTCTCTAAAAGCCTGTGTTAAACTTGTGATCCCCAGGATGGGGCCAATTTTGATCCTATGGCTATAATCTCAAGAAATTTGATACAGGTCTATTAGAAGAGGCTACATGCAAAATTGGGTAGCTCTAGCCTTATAGTTTCGGACTAGAATATTTTCGAAGATTTCCAATATTCTTCAGTTTTGTTGCCATGGCAACCAGTTTTTACAGGAATCAATTTTTTTTTTCAAGAAATTCTGAAGAAGACCATGGCAGGATCATTTCTGTGAAGTTTGGTCAAAATTGGGTGGGTAGTTTCAGACAAGATGATGTTTAAAATAAAAGTTAACACATGCACGCACGCACAGCGGACACAGGACAATGACATAAGCTCACTGGCCTTTGGCCATTAGACCTAAAAATCAGATTTAATCTGTTTCTGGACAATTATTTGATGGAAACAAAGATTTCCTGGATTTTTAAAATTTCAAAAACCTAAAACCATTATAATTTCTGCAGGTTTCTGACTTCAATTAAATTCATCAATAAGAAAAATAAAGCTATGCATAAGATAAGATGAATATCTGTTGATAAATATTGATTTTGTATAAAAAAAAAATAATCAAATACAAAAAGACCGAGAATATGACTGTGTAGTGGTAATATTTGAAACCGAGAAAAACAAATTGCATGAAAAAACAAAAAACTGTTATCAGACAACACAGACTGCCTGGAAAAGTAATTTGTTTGGGGGTGGCAGTGATTCATTTTGAAACAGCCTTGCACAGAACACTCAACGTCAACAGTGACGCCAGGGTTAGTGCAATAGCTCAACCTTGACCTGTTGGCCAGAGGCATGGACAAGGGTATAGCTGAATGAAACTGGACCTGTATCCATCGCCATGCTAAATATGAGCCAAATCAACCATACAGTCTGGAAAATAGGCGATCTAGAAAAACTTTAGCATGAAATTTCAAAATCTGTGACCTTGACCTTAAGGTCAGGGGTAGAGACATGGCTAGGGGACAGCTCAGTGAATGTTTGGGTCACCTGTATCCGTCATCAAGACAAATATGAACCAAAATCCATCATTTAGTTAGGAAAATATGAGCTTTTCCGAAATTTTACCATAAACTTCGATGCAGAATATCAAAGCCTACCGCCTTGACCCTTGCCCATGTTCATGAACATGGGCAACGGTATTGCTGAAAGAAATTTTGGACCTTTGATATCTTTGCAAAACTTTCCTGGGGCTTATGTCTCCTTTAATCTTGCAATGATATCAAATGTTCCTGTGCAGCTCATAACAAATAAAAGCCCTAGAAAACTAACTTCTGCTGACATAATATTCCATAATAATCCTAGCACCATTACTGTGCAAGTCAATTTTAGGATTAACTTGTTACAATACAACAAAATTTTGAACTTGTCCAAAGTGAAATGATTTGCAGACGACAAATGAAAGGTCACTCAAATGATTGAATTTGTTTTTGATAAAATTGAAAACATTGTGGGAAAAGGAGAAAATGCTGTTTACCTGAATTTTGTCCTTTTCCAACAATGTTTTCAAAAGCTTTCTTACTCAGAGTCGTTAGAACTCAAGATTATGTGGTAAGGGATTTGACTAATGTAAGTGAATGTAACTGAATGGCTCAAAAGTTTGAATTTTTGTCTTTAAAAACATAGAAAACACTGGCAAAAAGGATAAGGATAGGATGCTGGTTACCTGCATTTTCTCCATTTTCCAAAAGGTTGTCTACCCTTCCACAAATAAATTTCAATTTATTAATCACATTTAAGTTGTTTTCTGCAAAAACTTTCCATTTGGACAAGTCCAAAATTTTATCCTTCTGTTAAGAGTTAATATCATCCATACATACCTTAAATGAAGGGGCATTCGAGGGGGCAATTGGTGTTTCATTGGCATCAAGTTGAAATGGCGTCCCTTCAATCTCACCCCAAGTCATTAATGGAGATTCCTCTACACCTGGTGCAGGTGAAGGGGTTGCCACAAATCCATATCCATTGACTCTTGGTGTCAGACCAATATCAATTTCTTTCCCATCATGCCCTATTCTCCCAGACTGCATCAGGGCTTTTTCCGATGCTGCCTGTTTAATAGTCTCTTTACTTTTCTGGTTATTCCAGGGGTTTGTTTTAAAGCGAGTGTTGGCATGTACAATTTTACGAGGTTTTTTCTTTTTTAATTCCACCAGTTCAGAGGCACTAAAGTCTTTCCCATCAGGCACATACATGAGAGCATTTCTCGTTTCATATTTCCAAGTATCCACCCCCGACTTTCCATCTGTTATCATAGCTTGTTCTTCAATAGAGGGCAAAGCCAGTCGATCCACTTCTTCCTTTAAAAAAAAAAAAGGAAAAAAAAAAGATAAATAATCAGGAATTACAATAAAACTTTTATGACTGGATTACCAAAAGACTACAAAATAGGATATATATACTTGAATCACAATAAATGATTGTCATAACATGAACTCGACCAGATCCTATGATGAGAATTACAGCAGACATTTACACACAAAACAATTACCCTACATGTATATAAAACATATAAGATGAGAGATAGAGGATAATTGTTTGTTTCAGTGTTTGATCGAAATTTCTCTCATCTTGTAAAAAAGCAACGATTATATTTTCACAAGTAGCTTTACCACTCGGGAAAATACAGCCCTTGCGTTTCACGAGATGAAAGAAATTTTGATCATACACTAAGGCAAACAATTATCCTTTCTCTTTTATGCTAGTCACTGAGAGTATTGAGCAACTCATCAAAAATTAAGTTTTCATAGGAATCAACCATTTTGGAAGGGTTGAGGGAAGCAGACATGTCTTTTTTTGTAAGGAGTCTATTATCGTTACATTAGTAAGGAAGATAAGCAATAGGAGAAAAAGTTGTTCAAAAGCAAAAGTTATAAAATTCACTGGTCAATTATACAATTCCGTGATGATTTCATAAGGTTATAATTTACTGTTGGATTTCTATAAACTGAAAAGCTTTAAAAAATTACCTTTTTTCGATTTTCCTCATTTTCATACAGCCATGCATGTTTTTCTTTTTGTTTCTTTGCAGTTTCTGCCAGGATTATGTTAAAGGAATCATTGTCTTCACTAGTATTTTTTGACAAAAACGCATCTAAATGCTGTTTGGGTTTGTCAGAATCTGAAAGCATAAAGCACAAACTTTGTGTTCAACTTTTTGTCTTGGGCATTTCCCTGAGCTGCATACTGTAAATAATATGCTTACCTCTATACCACACAATCCCAAGTTTTAGCAACCCTGAAGAAAGAGGGCTTTTGAAAATATTATGGGAAATGGAGAAAATGCTGGTAACCAGCATTTTCTCCTTTTTCTTCAATGTTTTCTACACTATCAAAGACACAATATCATCATTTGAGCAACGTTTTGTTTTGACGTCTGCACTTATTTTCAATTTGGTTGAATCTAAAATTTCATTGTGTGGTAAAGACTTGACCCTTTACCAAACGAAAAAAATTTAGACTGGCCCAAACCGAAAGGATTGGCAGGCGGCAAATTAATTCTTGCTCAAATGGTGAATTTTTTCTTTGATAGGATAGAAAACATTATGGATAAAAGGAGAAAATGCTGGTTACCAGCATTTTCTCCTTTTCCCACAATGTTTTCAAAAGGCTTCTTCCTCAGGGTTGTTAATAGTGTGCCTTGTTTGGTAAATGGTTAACAAAATGGTTTGGTTAATGGTAAATGGTTACAAAGCAATCCCATAGTTAAATGAGCCTGCCAACAGAGGTTTTTAAAAACTTTTAGAGAAAAGGAGAAAATGCTGGTAGCAGCATTTTTCCTTACCCACAATGTTTTCTATCCTTCTAAAGACAAATTACACTATTTGAGCCATACTACATTTGGCTTATGCAAATGCTTTCAATTTGGGCAGGTCCACATTTTTGTCATTTGGTAGAGAGTTAAACCCATACAAAACAATCCCATAATGTAAAGAGCCTGCAAAAAAAGATGTGTGAAAACTTTGAGGGAAAATGAGAAAATGCTGGTAGCAGTATTTTCTACATTTCCACAATGTTTCTATCCTTCTAAATACAAATCATATCATTTGAGCCACACTTAAAATTTTGGCGTATACAAATACTTTCAATTTGGACAGGTCTAAAAAATTAACTCTCTACCAAACAAGAACATTTTCAGTTTGTCCAAATTGAAAGCATAGTAAATGTTTACAAAATAACCATCACTGAAAGAACAGAACGTTGTAAGAAAAGAAAAAAGTGCTGGTTACCAGTATTCTCTCCTTATTCCATAAGGTTTTCAAAAGCCTTCTGTCTCAAAGTGCTTTAACCCTTTACAACACAATGCTGCCTTTTAACGACCCTGAGAAAGAAGCCTTTTGAAAACACTATGGGAAAAGGAGACATGAGGGCCATGATGGCCCTGTATCGCTCTACTGGACCCGTGGGGTAGAGCCAATTTTGACCTTGGGGCTATAGTATGAAGAGTTCTTGTAAAGGTTTATTAGATAAAGCTACATGCAAAATTTACATGTAGTAGCCCTAGGCAATATGGTTCAGGACTAGAAGACTTAAAATTTCTACCATAGAAGCCTATGTAGAACTTGTAGCCCCAGAGGTGGGGCCAATTTTGACCCTACGGCTATTAAGTTGATGAGTTTTGTAGAAGTCCATTAGATGAAGCAACATGCCAAATTTGGTAGCCCTAGGCGATATGGTTTAGGACAAGGAGATATTTAAAGTTTTCACTATATAAACCTAAGTAAAATTTGTGACCCTCGGGGCGGGGCTAAATTTGACCCTGGGGCTATAATTTGATGAGCTTTTGTCGAGGTCCATTAGATGAAGCTACATGCCAAATCTGATAGCCCTATGGCCATATAGTTTAGGACAAGAAGATATTACAAGTTTTCACTATATAAACCCATGTAAAACTTGTGACCCCTGGGGCCAGGCCAATTTTAACCACAGGGCTACAATTTGAAGAGTTTTTGTAGAGGTCTATTAGATAAAGCTACATGCCAAATTTGGTAGCCCTAGGCCATGCGGTTTAGGGCAAGAAGATATTTAAAGCGTTCACTATCAAACTTGTGACCCCCCGGGGTGGGGGCATTTTTGACTGCAGGGCTATAATTTGAAAACTTTTTGTAGAGGTCTATTAGCTACACACCAAATTTGGTAAACCTATGCCTTATGGTTTTGAACAAGAAGATTTTTAAAGATTTTTAATATTTTTCATTTTTGTTGCCATGGCAACCAGAATTTTTATAGTAATCAAATTCTTTGAAGAAGGGCCATGGCAGGATCATTTCTGTGAAGTTTTGTTAAAATCTGATGGGGAATTTCAGAGAAGAAGATGTCTGAAATAAAAGTTAATGCACACATGAATGTATGGACAGACGCACGGTGGACACAGGGCCATAACATAAGCCCGCTCGCCTTTGGCCAGTGGAGCTAAAAATGCTGGTAACTAGCGTTTTCTCCTCTTCCCACAATGTTTTCTGACCTATCAAAGACAAACTCCATCATTTGAGTAACATTTAAATTTTTGTCTGCAAATGCTTACAATTTGGACAAGTCTACATTTTCTTTGTGTAGTAAAGATTTAAATGCAGCACTGTTTACTAAGGAGCTACTCAAGTCTAAAATGCATTAAAGTAAACGAACAAATTACTATTTAAAAGCAGCTCCTTTTATGGCTGGTTTAGAAAAAAATTTAACAACTGGTAACCAGCATTTTCTCCTTTTACCACAAAGTTTTCTACTCTTTCAAAGACAAATAACATCCTTTCAGCTGCATTTGATTTCTCCCCCTACAAATGTTTTTTTAAAACTAACCAGTCTAAAACTTTGCTTTTTTTGGTAAAAAGTTACAGCTAGAAAGCCAGCTTTCAAACATCTTCTTCTTGAAGGTCAAAATAAAAACAAGAGAGCCAGATGGACCTGCATCTCTCCACTGCCAAATAAACTACATGTTCATTACTACAGCACTATATGGGTTAACCCTTAAAGCGCCGTTTCCCAACTATAGTTGCCAGTGTAAATCAAGATCAGGCACCACAAAATGTGCTGAAACACTTTAGTCTACAGCAACCTTGAAATTTTGATTATTTTGGGTTTATTTGGCGCATTAAGGGTTAACAACTGGTAATTTTCAGAGTGCTGGTTTTATACCAGAAGCAGCATATCACCATGAAATTATCCTCTCTTTAAGAGAGTCCCATCAGCAGAGAACTTTTCCACTTGCAGCTAAAAATTTTTTGAAAACATTGTGGCAAAAATAGAAATTGCGCATAAAGAGCCATTCCCCTTCTGTCACACTGTTTTACCAAGCAATTAAAATTTTATCCTTTTTGTCACAAAGTTTTCACAAATATTCATGAATTATATGTAAATGTACAAGGTGCAGACGGAAAGTTCTAGGACTAATCATTTCATAAGCATGTAAGCATCCAAATCATGCTGAAATTGGCTACACATTTAAATCTCATCACATGCTTATCGTTTGCATATGTTTGGAACATGTTTAAATGATAATGTGTTCATGAAAAATGCTAAACAATGGGTATATATGTAGTTACAGAGCACTTTAAAAAACTTAGTATGTAGGAATTTTTATTATAAACAAACATCATAATTTTGATTAAATTGTGCCATAACGTCATGAAATTTTGCATGAAGTCACATCAACGTTATTTCAAAACAACTCTGAAGAATCAGCGAGATCAATCATAATCTTTAATTTGAGTATCACTTTTGATAGCAGTGGAAAAAAATCTTGATGGTCAACATCAAATGATCACATGGAGCAACTTGACTTGCAGTCAGTATGCCAGAGCCAGAATGACACCGACAGACATGTGGAAATTCATGAATCAGAAGGAGGTTGAACAGAAAGTATCCAGAAGTATTGTGTTTGAGTGGCATTGAGGTTTTAAAGAAGGCTTTTCAGACATAAAGGATAATGCTAGAAGCAGGAGACCAAAATATGCCAGTGAAGTCAAGAAAGTGGAGATCCTTGTTTTGTCAGACTGACAAAAATCAGTGGACAAAATCGCCAATACAGCACAACCTGACCATGCAACTGTGCATAAAATACTTATGCAAGATTTGGAAATGAGTAAGGTGCTTGATGGGTACCTCGACTATTAACAGCAGAGAACATGCAAAACAGAGTTGAAGCATCAGAGAAGTTCCTGCAACTTTGGGGAAAGGACGGCGATTACTTTTTAAACAGAATCATAATGACTGACGAGACTTGGATAAACTTTTACAACCCAGATACTAAGAGAGAGTCAATGACGTCAAAACGAAGGTCCTCACCAACTCCTAAGAAAATGAAAACAGCCAAATCAGCTAGGAAAATAATGTACACTTTCTTCATGGACAATTAGGGGATGCTCCTTCAGCATGCTGTACCCAGCAAACAGAATTGTGAATAAGGGGTATCATCAAAAGGTAAGTTCTTTTTTAAAAGCTAAAGTCTTTCGATTAATTTTAGTAACAGTGATTCATGTAAATACTGTAAGATAGTTCTGCAATCAGTAGTTACACGTAAACTCACAAGAAAGAAAATTGTTTTCCGCAGCAACTCTATGAGAAAAAAAAAAAAAAAAACGGCTGAATTGTGAAATAGTAAACCTGATATTCCATCACGATAATGCACCAGCTCATTGTTTAAATGATACATTAATGACAATTGATTTCCTAGGATATGAAAGACTGCAACACCCGCCCTATAGTCTGGACCTGGCATCACTGGACTTTGTTGCAATCCCCAGGCTAAAGCCAGAACTATGAGGCCGCAAATTTGAATATGAAGACAAACTTTGATTTGCAGTTCAATCTGCAGTGGGCAGCTTTGAAAAAGAGTGTTTTCCACAACTGGGTAGACCGCCATCAAAAGTGTGTAAGAGTGCAAGGGAAAATACCTTGAAAAAATAGTGACAGATAGAACACATAATGATTAACCCATTACTGCACAATGCCGCCTTTTGATGCCCCTGGGAAAGAAGCCTTTTGAAAACATTGTGGAAAAAGGAGAAAATGCTGGTAACCAGCATTTTCTCCTTTTCCCACAATGTTTTCTACCCTATCAAAGAAAAGTTGCACCATTTGAGCCACAGTGAAATTGTCGTCTGCAAATGCTTTCAATTTGGACAAGGCTAAAATTTTGTCGTCTGGTAAAGGGTTAAAGCCCTGTTTGACACTGTGCTCAAGTAAGAAAAGTTCTGATGTCAGAGTGCTCCATGCAGTACTAGATTGTCATTATTTGAGATGCTATATATTGGTCATAACTGTACAAACACCCTTTAGTTATGCACTGATGTACAGAAAAATGTTTTTTGCTATCAGAGTAATATATTACAGTGTTCTGCACCAGGACATGCTGACACAACAAGAGCCATCCTGGGACTTTTTAACTGTACCTTGTATATCAAGACTTCATTCATGCTGATTACCAACATTTTGTTTTTTTCAAAATGTGGCACAATGTTTTCAAAGCTTGTATACAGCAAATTTGTCCTACTAGATAAATGGCTGTATTCAAAAAAGGGAATGTAAGGTATGCAAAATCTTCTTCTCCTTCTGAACCTACCTTTCTGTGAGTCATCTGTAGCTGTATTCTCTAACTGTCCTGTATCAATATGTGATTTGTCTGCCTCCTTGCCTGGCCTGTGCTCTGGGGTCTCAAATGTGGATGGGGTAGAATCTAGAATTAAGAGAAACATACGGATAAAACACACAGAAAGCTGAACATAGAAAGGAGAAGTTTATCCAATTTTGCTATCCTTTCACACCTTCAGTTGTTTTCAACCCTTTTAACCTCAAGTTTTAATGACCTTGCCAAGGGGCTAATACCACCATCTGAGCAACGTTTAAAAATTAACTCTTTCACTGCCAATTTTGCCTTGGATAGCTTTTGCAGACAGCATAGATCAAGATCAGACTGCACAGAATGTGCAGTCTAATCTTGGATATACATCGTCCGATATCTGATGCTAATGTTCAACAAAAAAAAAAGGATTAAATTGAAACAATTGAGAAGAAAACGATACATATAGACTTTGAGGAAAGTCAGCTCAATTCATTTGGCAGCAAAAGATTTTATCAAATATGCTTTGGATTTGGACAAGTTATAAATGTTGTGATCTTTGGTTAAGAGTTAAAGGGAGCCTTTTTCGGATTTCTTTTGCTGCAAGTATTAAAATCTTTTGTTTAACACCAATCAATGCTACAAAATGCTTTTCTCAATGAACGTAAAGAAACTGGCCAGTTACCTTCAGTACAATGGGGCAAATTTGGTGTTCAAAAAAAGGGTTGGATGTTTGCAATCCATAAATTCATATATTTAACCCTTTACCACATAAAAAATTTTACATTTGGCCAAATTGAATGATTTGCAGATGACAAACTAGATATGGCTCTTTTGGTGATATATGTCTGTGAAAGGACAGAAAACATTGCGGGATAAAGAGAACATGATGGTTATCAGCATTTCCTCCTTTTTCCACAATGTTTTCAAAAGGCCTCTTTCTCAGGGTTGTTAAAACTAAAGATTGTGTGGTAAAGGATTAAACAAGATAAAATATGACATCACTGCACTTGCTGAGATACAATCTCTACCGAACCCCAATCAAGCTCTACTTACACATAGATCTGCCTGTGTCAGGTCTTTTGGAATATCTCAGTTGTATCTCTCTCAATTTTACAAGATCATTTTTTTCTAATGCCTCAAAATACTCGGTCTGCGCTTTCATCTTTGATAAATCTGGGAAGAAGTCTTTTTCAATGATTACTTCTAGTTCCTGAAATAAAAACCATGTTAAGATTTACAGTTTATAAAAATTGTTGAGGTAATTCAAAACTTATCAAATAACAGCCCCCCTATTATAGGCTTCATGGTGCAAATGAATTGTGTACCTTAGAGTATAAATGATGGTACATGTATTTGCTGACAAGCTTTATTCTGCATATGCCGTGTACTCTACTTCGGTAAAGACTGCCTTCAGAAACTACTAGTTAATTAGTACTGTTATTACAACATGTATGATTGATCTGGCCCAATAGAAAACCACTTAGAACATGTCTTCAAATTAACAGACAAATAGAGTGCCAAAATGGAATATGTCAGTCTCGTGTCAATTATACCATACCAAAGCTGACTAAAATACAAATTTTATACAACAGTAAAACCCAAGTACACTGGTTGTGTCACTTATCTGTGATGAACGGTGCTGGAGCTCCCTAGACGATTTCCCTGAAGCCATCAGTGACCAGGACTAGAGATCCTTAAAGATAATTACTTTATTTCTTGTCTTCTGATGCAACTAATAGAAGTTCTTCTAAACAGACTCAAACACTAACACCATGCATAAATGATAAAAAATGAACAGGTGTTACCTAGCCTAGGTTCCAGACTGATCCATTTTTTCCTTTTATATATTCAGATGCTAGATCTACTTTGTCCAAGTAATGTCCGCAATTAATAAACAAGAGGGCCATTTGCCCTAAAGCACCCACCTAAATAAGGTCATCTAGGTTTGATAAGGCTGGAAAGATCTGGTCGTGATGATGTAAAAAGCATGAGTTTAAGTGATCTACTTTTTGACTGCTTTAGCCTGTTTTTGAATTTCTAATCTGGCTCAAAATGTGGCCTGTAGAGTCACACAAGGTTTTTCTAAGATTTGGCCCGGTGAACTTTTGACCTGACGTGACTTGATATCATTCTTTTCCCAGATTTCATCCAAACAAACATTCTGACCAAGTTTCATGAGTATCAGGCTGAAAATGTAGCCTTTAGAGTGAACACAAGGTTTTTCTAAGATTTGGCCCTGTGACCTACAATTTGACCTGACGTGACCCAATTTCGAACTTATCCAAAATTTTATCCAGAAAAATATTCTGAGCAAGTTTCATGAGGATCTAGCTGAAAATGTGGCCTCTAGAGTGTACACAAGGTTATTCTATGATTTGGCCCAGTGACCTACTTTTTAACTCAACATGACCCAATTTTAAATGTGTCCAAGATTTTATCAAATCAAACATTCTAAGCAAGTTTCATGCATATTGGGCTGAAAATGTGGCCTCTAGAGTGTACACAAAGTTTTTCAAAGGTTTAGCCCAGTGACCTACTTTTTGACCCGACATGATCCAATTTCCAACTAATCAAGAGATTTTATTCAGAAAAACATTCTGACCAAGTTTGATGAGTATCAGGCTGAAAATGTGGCCTCTTGATTGCACACAAGCTTTTTCTAAGATTTGGCCCTGTGACCTACTTTTTGACCCAGCATAAAGTAATTTTGAACCTGTCCAAGATTTTATCCAGACAAAAATTCTGACCAAGTATCATTAGTTTCAGGCTGAAAATGTGGCCTCTAGAGTGCACACAAGCTTTTTCTAAGAATTGGCCCTGTGACCTACATTTTGACCCGACATGACCCAATTTCCAACCTGTCCAAGATTTTTATCCAGACAAACATTCTGACCAAGTTTCATGAGTATCAGGCTGAAAATGTGGCTTCTAGAGTGCACACAAGGTTTTTCTAAGATCTGGCTCCGTGACCTACTTTTTGACCCCAGGTGACCCAAATTCGAAATGGACGGATATATTATCAAGACAAATATTCTGACCAAGTTTCATGAGTATCAGGCTGAAAATGGAGCCTCTAAAATGCACACAAGGTTTTTCTAAGATCTGGCCCTGTGACCTACTTTTTGACCCCATGTGACCCAATTTCAAACTTGTCCAAGAATTTATCCAGACAAACACTCTGACCAAGTTTCATGAGGCTCTGGCTGAAAATGTGGCCTCTAGAGTGCACACAAGGTATGCCCTTTTCTTATACCTTCGTGAACCAAACTGGTATTTTTAGATTTAATTTAGGCAAACTAATAGACAGGGAAAGAGTCAGAAACCAATTTTGGACAAGGGAAAGTACAATTAACCTGTTTTTCATAGTGAAATTATCCTTAAAATGCATTTGATCGCCACCAGAAATCGACCAGACGACTTCCCATAACTCCGTGAATGATTTTTGAAAAAATCAGAGTCATTCCAAATGTAGTCAAATGACGTCATACAGGGGGTATTCCTAAAGGTCACAGCCTCTACACTTATGACTGATGCATTTTCTGTTTCAAACTTAGAATTCATGAGCTTTCAGTGTAATGAAATGATGTGTTGTACATACAAATGATGAATTATGGGGGAGAAATATGATTCTTGATAAAATGTGATTTTTTAAAATTGCAATTATGTTTTTAACATTTCTTTGGCGTAGACTGTTGAGCTTTTCTGGAATGTTTACGTCTGTAAAGGTTTAACAGGAGCCACGAAAAAAAAGTGTGCTAGAAAATATTGATAGCAAACATAGATTCACGAAGATATGAGAATTCACGGAATAATGGGTATCAACGATAAACGTTGACAACGCACGCCAGATGATGCTTGATGGACACTGGACACAGCACGATCACAAAAGCTCACCTTGAGCACTTTGTGCTCAGGTGAGCTAAAAAGCAAAAAATGATCGGACTTGAACCCAGGCTAGTGTTACCAGCTTACAAGTATTTCATACTTTTCCCACAATGTTTCCAAAAGGCCTCTTCCTCATGGTCAATAAAACTTGGGATTCTGTGGTAAAGGGTTAACAAACACAGAGGCTTAATGTCAAGATTGTCTGTGTGACGAGGGTGGGGATGATATGTCCAAAAATGTAATTGTGGGAAGAACTTCCAGAGATATTGTCCCATTTCCTGTTCAATTCAGGGACAATTTCTCTTGTATTCTGAGGCCTCTGCCAACTCCCAGACTTTTGGGAGAAGTGACTTCTCCCTAGCCTGAGAATTGGGAGAAGTTTTTCAAAATGGGGAGAAGTGGTCAGACTTTGAGAAGTTTAAACGGACATTAAAATACGGATGTGGTCGGACTTAGAGAAGGAAACAACAATACTTTAACAATTTAACAGTTTGATTGGATAGAAAACCATGTAAATTAAATGAAAATATTTTATACTATATATCTTAATGATTAGTATACTTATTCCTATTAGAAACTACTTTAAACATATTTATTCATTGTTTACCATGCTCAATTCATACACTTTTTGGATAAAAGCATTATGGAAAGAGAAAACAAATACTTGCTGTGAGCAATGGTTTCTCCTGCACATTTTTTTTCCCAAAATCTTTGAAGCAGTATTTTTTTTTTCCAAAGTCCTAGGCAAAAAGTTTTGCTGAAAATCATTATCTTTACCAGGCATCATGTATAGTACAATCCCTGTCCCTGACCAGGTAAGAAAAAATCCTAAATCTCAAATCAAAAACATTTGCAGCAGGCAAATGGATAATTACTCAAAGGATGTACATGTAAGTAATGTTAAAAAGTAACGCGAATATTGAGTCAAAGGAAGGAAAGCTTGCTACCAGCATTTTCTCCTGTTGGCACAATGTTTTCAACTTCCTCATGGTAATTAAAGCCCAGTTTCAGATAGCAAGAGAAATCGAAGATAAGTTTGTCTGAATACAATTTCTCCTGCACAAAAAATACTGCTGATGACAAATATATCGTTAATGAAAACATGGTTCAGGACATCATTACATTTCCAACTTAAATACCTGTTTCAACCTCGTAGATCGTTCGTTCACGGTAGATAGGGTCCAATCAAGAAAAATGTCAAAATTTTGACAGAGTATAGGATCAATAACAATGTACATGTATGTATATTTTTTTAATTTCATCTTTTTCTTCGCATCAAAGAAAAATACACAATTTCATCCAAACTTTTGAAAGACTAGAAATAGGTGTGTCAGAGACACGGATGCCCCTGCTAAATGGTACTGGTCACAGGTATGTCATATGAGAGAATCAGTAGGTATTACAGAAAAATGTTGTTTTGGATAACAGCTTAGACAGGGTTAACATTGGTGGTATATCACTTCTTGTTGACATAGCAGCCAGCAGCCATTACATAAAGATGAAAACGAGGTTCATGACAAATTCATTCAAAATTTCAATGATGCCATAAATCATGGAATTTTTAAAGAGAAGTTTATATTGATTTTAGAATGGATCAAATACAATATTGTTGTTGTAATGGTACAAACTTGAGCCAAATGTTCTATGATAATTGATGAATCTATTCTTAAATGCACCAGTTACGCTGCATGCAAGGTCAAGTTTGTCATTTGACTTTCAACTGTGACCTTGAACTTGGGCATATCAGAACAAGCTTTTTGCATGGCTCTAAAACTCTTAAAGCACAACAGCTATACAAATTTACTTGAAGTCTGTCAGTTAATTTAGTAGATATGCTCTGGACAATATCAATTTTGTCTTTTGACCTTTAACCCTTTACTGCTCAATGACGCCTTTTGATGCCCCTGGGAAAGAAGCCTTTTGAAAACATTGTGGGAAAAGGAGAAAATGCTGGTAACCAGCATTTTCTCCTTTTCCCACAATGTTTTCTACCCTATCAAAAAAAAGTTTTACCATTTGAGCCACACTGAAATTGTCGTCTGCAAATGCTTTCAATTTGAACAAGGCTATAATTTTGTCATGTGGTAAAGGGTTAATGTTGATCTTGACCTTGAACCCATCAGAAAATTCTTGCATGACACTAGTACTCAAAATGAAGAACAAGTTTGCCAAGTTATTTTGAAATTCATTGATAAATGTAGAAGTGGTGCTCCGGACCAGGTCAATTTTATCATTTGACCTTTAACTGTGACCTTGACCTTGGGCGTATCGAAACAAACTTTTTGCATGGCACTAGTACTTGTTAAGGAGAACAAGTGTGCAAAGTTTTTTTGAAAGCCATTGATAAATGTAGAAGTTATGCTCCTGACAAGGTCAATTTAAACATTTGACCTTCAACTGTGACCTTGACCTTGGGCGTATTGAAACAAACTTTTCGCATGACACTAGTACTTGTTAAGGAGAACAAGTGTGCGAAGTTTTTTTTGAAATCCATTGATAAATGTAGAAGTTATGCTCCGAACAAGGTCAATTTAAACATTTGACCTTCAACCGTGACCTTGACCTTTGGCATATCGAAACAAACTTTTTGCATGACACTAGTACTTGTTAAGGAGAACAAGTGTGCAAAGATTTTTTGAAATCCATAGATAAATGTAGAAGTTATGCTCTGGACAAGGTCAATTTAAATATTTGACCTTCAACCGTGACCTTGACCTTGGGCGTATCGAAACAAACTCTTTGCATGACACTAGTACTTGTTAAGGAGAACAATTGTGCAAAATTATTTTTAAATCCATTGATAAATGTAGAAGTTATGCTCCAGATAAGAATGGGACACACACATGCACACACACACGCACACACACACTAACACACACACACAGATGGACACAGGTAACTCTATAGGCCCCCCCATTTCATGGCGGGGGCATAAAAACCGCCCTTGAGCTATATGTGAACGTCACAATACTCAGCAGCCATTTTGAAATTGAATCATGTGACTTACTGGAATTCGTCCAAAAATCAGTTGTAACGTGACACAGTTGGTGCCAGTTTGTAGTCGCACGATTTGAAAATATTGCCACATGATTTTAGCCGATCATCTAAATAAGTCATCATGTCTATTCATTAGTTAAAGTGCGAGTAAAAAAGGATGGGGTAACTGGTGTTTTAAAAGCAAGGTGCCGATTTCAATTCAATTGCGGGACATTATATAAACGTTGATATCTGAGTCAGGGTTTTACACTGAAAAAAAAGAGGCCAGACAAGCCGCTAGACGGCACCGATTTTTGTTATGACTGGCGAAATATATTCGTTAACTTCCCAAGAATTTTAGTGACCTGACAGGGCAAAGGGGTGAATATTGTCGGTAAAGATGAAACCTATCAATTAAGAAAGGGTGTTTGGTACCTGAGAAACTAATTAACAACTGCTTGTCAAATCGGACAATTAAAACAATTAATTTCGCTGATTGAACACCAGCTGTGAATCGGGTATAATACACTGTTATGTAAATGATCTACACACGCTGATTGTGTATCGAGTACCCGACGCATGGTCAATATACACGAGGCAACTTCCCGATTTTTTTAAGGCAACTTCGATTTCGATTTGAACGGCGAAATGGGCGAAGTTTTTTTTAAATCAGGTGAATTTTTCGCCCAAGTCGCCCGCTCAGCCAAGGCCTGATTCTTTCCTTGCATGGAATAAAAAAAATACTGTCACAATCGACACAGTAGTGGAATAGAGGTATGTTACTTGGAACTCGCCACCAATTTATCATGACAACCCATGAAAAATAAAAAATTAAGCATCAAAAACATTGCAATATTTTATGGATTCATTCCATAAAATACACTACGGAATAACGGAATGAACATTTCGTTAATTTCTTACCTTTTCACTCATAAAACAATGCCACATATAATGTAGCAATGAACTGTTTAGTCGTGGCGAGTTGCCCGTATCATGTCGGAATAGGAATATTTGGTTGATAGAAAAACTACTTTTCATGATGTAGAAAGACAGCATACATAAACTTAAGACAAATTTTCTCTGAAAAAAAAAAAATAGAATGGAAAATAAACTGTTAAACAGCAGCAGTCACAAACCTCCGTGTATTTCTCTTCATCTAACACGTTTACTTTCTTTTTCTCAGGCCCGAGAGTGCCTTTAGGTTTTGTGACAACTAAGGCTTTACTGCATGCCTTCACCAAATCCATTCTTAGTCGTTTACGGTAGTTTTAATTATGATTTTGACTTCTCCTAACGTACTGTCAACATAAGATTTTTGTCGCACAGACGCTTAACTTGTAACGGGCTGTTCAAGCGTTTTGTCATTCGGCAAATCTCGTGGTGATCCGTTACGGAATCAGCCGAGTTTTGACGAGTGGCATCTTGTTATTTGGCTATCATCACGTCTAGGTTGATACGTTATCAAGACAGTCCCGACACAAGTTTTCCAAGCAGTTCCCCGACAGATCTGAAGACAGTTTCCCGACACTTTTGAGGACAGTTCCCAGACACTTTTGTTCCATGTCAAATAACCTGTTACTGATCATTATCAGATTATGACTGATAATCATGAGAAATTAGACATTTTTTTTGGGGGGGGGGAGACCGGGGAATAGTGTATCGTGATTAAGACGTGGTTAATGGCCTCAAATCTAAAAGTTGTTTGAGTTTATTTGTGCAGTATATACATGTAAATGACATTGAATTTGAAAAGTGTCTTGATGTTCTTCCCATAAACAAACGAACAGCTTTATCGCGTTTACGTCTTTCTTCACATAAGCTACTTATCGAAAGCGGGCAATTCGTGAACAGAAGATAAGAACGCAATGAACGCAAATGTACATATTGTCATATGAATGACCCAGAAGACGAATATCATTTTGTCTTAGTTTGCTCTGCATACGCCGACTTATGAAGATCAAAGCGCTGAAGACGCTGAGAGCCTGGGCATCAGAAGGGGTGAAGAAATAGGAAGAAGAGGCCCACCAGAGCTCAAACTGAAAATTGCTATCACATTTAGCTTGAAGCTGCTATAAAATTTGTACAGCCGAATGAAAACACCTAGAAAGTCTCACGCCGACAGTCTGTGGAGTTGACAATTGAATGGGAAAAACATAAATTTGCACAGGCTGATATAATTTGTATTTTTGGCCTTGTGGTCTTTATGGATTTAAAGGAGATAATTTTCGAAGGGTTTTCTGTTTTGTTCTTTGGCTTGCAATGGCAACCAATCAAATTGCCGGGTTAAAAAAATATGGCCGATAGAGTACAACTCGGAGAACATTTCTGGAAAAGGACAAAAAAATCCCTAATGTCTCAGAATTAAATGCCATTTTTTCTCTTTTTTCCATTTTAGTCTATGGCAGCTTTTAAGTTGCCATATTAACCATACATGTCCTTTGAGAAATGAGATGCTAAAACACAAAGTCTGTAAAGGCTAATATCATAAGATGGATAATTCCATGAAGTCTCAGTCTTACAGAGCACAGGGTTTCTAAGAAGATAATTTTCTTAGTATTTTTTCCACTTTTGCATTTTAATCTCTATGATAACAAATAAAATGAGCACTGCATGGGGATGCCAACGCTCTGCAGCAGTTGCTTACAGACTAGATTAAGTAGAAAGGGGGGGCATAACAGTGTCAAAAATATCTTGATGGTTACCTGCCTCTGTTGCTTATGTTCACCCCTTTTTGATATTTAACAAATAGATGTAAATATCTTCATGAATGACAGAGATATAATAACACGTAAACCTATCATAAAGGTTTTGAAAATTCAGTCAAAAAAAAGGCATAACGATGTCAAAAAATATTTTGATGGTTATCTGCCCCTTCCGTATGGGGCAATCTTTTGATGTAACGTTTAAGGTAAATATTTTAAATAAATAACCAATGATGGCGACGGATTCCAGATTATTCGCCCATTACTGATGGCAAAGGTTCTACGAAAACCACTGATGCACAGACTGGTGTTTATTAAAGAAAAGAAAAAAAAAGGATCATGCGATAAATTAAATGTGGGACAAACAAGCTCGGACGAAAGAGCCCAGGGAGGAACAAGCCCAGGGCTAAACTAGTTATAGGACAAAAAAGCCCGTAACCAAACACATGTTCGGACGATAGAATGTTTTCTCTTACATCATTCTTAGTCACAGTGTTGATTTATACAGTTGAATACTTAAATGTAATTGATGGCCTTGAATTGCCCTGCACTCCAACACCTTCAAAAATTCATCAGCTTTGAAATATGTACCTATCATTTTGGAATGTTCGGTTCATCTGCATGCAGTAACTTTATAAATGAAATAACATCAATTTTTTTCTGCAAAAAATGGCAGTAAAGACATCCACAAGCAGTGTGTTTAAAACATAACTCTTTCACTGCCTATTAACACTTAAATATCCTGTATTGACAGCATAGATCAAGATCAGATTGCACGTATTAAGAAGTCTGATCTTCAATATACATGTAAAACACCCACCATCCGATACAAAACTCAGGTCAAAATTCGTCAGCAGATACCGATAAATACCTAAGGAGATCAAGAATCAAGATCAGATAGCACTTAATGGGAAGTCTGATCTTTGAAATAACACGTCCGCCATTTAAGTGTACCTGACTGGTTTTCCAATGCTCATATTACAAATTTTTATACCTTGCGTAACTTTACATATTGGATTTTGTGTGCCTAGTTCGTAATGGGTCGAAATTGTCTTGGTCCGAGATGTCACACGATATCGGGACAACTCTGACAAGAAGAAATAAGGCATCGTACATGCTGGGTCAGTCAAATATATATTTATACCTTTAGATACGAGTAGCACAGTAATTTTATGAAAGAGAAATCTTACCGAGGTTTTGAAACAGCTATTTTGGGGGAATGCACACATCGTCTGCATTTTGTCATTTACATAGTGTAAATAGGAATAGACGGCAACATCGCTCGTCACGACTCGGTCGATTCGGCAACTACATGTAATCATTTGATCAACGGATCGCCCGAGTTTTGCCGAATGTTTCTTTCAATATTACAACGCAATAATTTGCAGTTATAAAAAAGCTCGTTAGAGCTGGAAATTCTTAGTCAAACACTCTCTTACGATTAACATCGCACATCTACCAAAGATTTTTTTTTTTTTGTCAACTGAAACCTAACTATGATCTTGAAACTCAATTTTTTTTTAATGATTTTCACGGGCCGTTTTTTAAGCGTAGTGAGATGCATTGCAAGCGGTACTTTGCACTTTTACTCGGGTTTTTTCCGTAGGTGCTTGGATAGGGGTTGAAATGTTGGTATACATAATTACTATGGCCGGTCGGCTTGACAAGCCAAGCCCAAGCCAAAAAGTACATTAGAAAATATTATTATAAGAAGCGAAGGGTACATAAATTCATTGAACGTATGACTACTTAAATAGCCTAATATTAAAGAACCTTCGTAAGTTTGTCATGGAAGCCTTTAAGCATCGTTGTTCTTTAAGCTGCTTTTGCACTATTATTATATTACTGTCTGAGAATACACACAATTTTCTGGTAGAAAGCATTATATTTCGGGTTAAACCTCCAAATATATATATAAAACACTTTACAAACAAGCATAAGTGAAAATAGTTTTACTTTTGATAAAATGAATATGTAGAAGGCAGTGACAAAGAGTGAAGATATTTCTCTAGAAATTTTCCCTGTTCCTCACATCCTTCTCTAATATTTCTCCTAGCTAAAACCCATAAACTTTCAGTAAATGATAGCTTACTATACAATAAGCAGAAACAAGGTCGAATACTTTTTCTTCCGTTCTGCTTACCTTACCTTACTCCAACTGAACTAATACTGTAATTACATATGTATGTTTGTGAGAATGTGATGATGAAGATCTGTAAAGATCGAGTCTTGAAAAAAGGATTTATTTATGTATCTATATTCTTGCATATGGTCAGCAGAGCTAGAGAAAAACAAGGCAAACACCCTCAGGCACTATCGAAGGTGCGAAGGGGGCACAGGCGGGTATTTTCATTTTCATCGTCCCCACCAGTTTAGCGGGTAGGGGCCTATATGGATCTATGTAGAGTACTCCATCCGGTACTCCTTCCAGCGAGGGTGAGGACATATTCTCCGATAGCATCAGCCCCCTTCACACCTCCGATTAATACCTGAATACAAGTAGGCCTACACGAGTTTTCTTTGGCCGATTTTGTCACCCAAATAGGAAAAAGGAAACTCGGATATTATCGGACAGACAAAATCGGGAAACAAATCCCTCTTTTTACACTATAGCACATCTTCGCAAGCCAAGGATACTAACTCCACTTTGTTCGTTACGTACCCTTGGCCGATCGCCTCTTTAAAAATCGAAACTACCGTTGCGCCACCTATCGAATATCGCGAGTTGCGTAACCTTCGCTGATGTTATTTCTGACCAATCAAAATGCTCGTAATAAAATGTGTTAGGCTATGCATCAAATATGGCTGTTTGTTGATCTTGTTAAAACAAGACGAACAGACATACGATGATTCGCAATCATTTGGCTGTGGAAACCGTCCTAATATTTCACATAATTGATCATGAACTATAAAAAACTCATTAAATATCGATCGTCTACTCTTTTTTGGCAAATTTTCGTCACAAACACGACAACTTTCGTTTTTGACGGGCGCCGCCATTACTGTTTTCTGTTTCGCGGAAGATTTCTTTTTCGAGTGGTTTGATTGGACGCGATGGGTTTTGATCGCATCCAATGAAATGGCGCAGCGGGAGTTTCGATTTTTAAAGAGGCGAGCGGCCAAGGGTACTACCTTAGTATCCTTGGCTTGCGAAGATGACTATAGCAAAGCAAATATCTTTCGAAAAGCAGCAACTTCCACGAGTAAAATTTCCTTTTCCTAAGTTGATTTTCAAAGCCGGCAACTGCAGTGGCTTAGCCCTTCACAAAAAACAATATTTGAACGACATTACGCAAAGGCTTTTGAAAACACTGAGGAGGAAGAAAAATTGCTGGAAAGCAATTTTTCTTTCGTTTCCAATAATGTTTTCTTCTCCTTTTAAAACGAATTATATCATTCGAACAGTATTTCATTTGTTGTCTGCAAATGATTTAAGTTTGTATAAAGTTTTCTCGTCTCGTAAAGAGTTTAACCTTTTACCATATAATCCAAACTAATCCAAGCCCGGGGAAGAAGGTTTTTGAAAACATTGCGAGAAAAGGAGAAAATACTATTCTCCTTTTCCCACAGTGTTTTCTATCCTATCATGAACAAGTTTTGTCATTTGAGCCTATTTTAATTTTTCATATGCAAATGCTTTCAATTTGGACAAGTCTAGAATTGTGTCGTCTGGTAAAGAGCTTAAAAGTGTATTTTATACAATAATGGGTTAAGATTTGTGGCTGAGGTGCAAATAAGAGTTTTTGTCCAGCTAAATTGTTTCCGACAGGAGAAATATTACAATTTCGGAATTCCTTTCCTCTTCAACATAAGTCTCTTCTACTCAATCGTGTATCAATTCCACAATGATCATATTCGTGGAAATGGAACAATGTAATAAAATCAAAACCTGCAGAAAAGTTTGAAATTTCAATCACACCTCATCCGACTAACCCTTATAGGCTTTTAAGCACGACTTAAGAACCTTTTGCTGATAGTGTAGATCAAGATCAGACTGCACAGAACGTGCAGTCTGGTGTTGGATCTATACTGTCCGATAAACAGATATTTTTCAAAATAAAAATGGAAATTGCAAAATTTGGGTTTATACTGTCGGTTTGAAAGTTCATTTAACTTATCTGGCAGGATAAGGGTTAAGAGTAGATGGACATGTTTGTTCAGTTTGTGGAGTTTTGACAGGCGTTATGTCTGGCGAGATTGGTCAAGATTTCAAAGGTCATCAAGATCGGCAAGTTTGGTCACAGTTTTCAATTAAGTGATAAACGGTAAATTCAGATCTGTCAGTCATGACGAATTATCGAATATTAATCTGCCATAGACATAGTACCTATATAAAACCAACAAGCTGACACTCAAACCAACAATACTCTAAGGATAGCAAACTTGGTCTATATATTAAAAATATGTATTGACAATCTGAGACGATTTGATACTAAATATCGAAAACTTAGATTTTGTCTGAAACCAAAACTATACAATAATAATCGTGCCGATTGTAATATTTACTATTGGATTTTGCATTCAAACATAAAGTCCGTAATGGATATGAGTGACGTGAAGACGCCATTGATCGACGCTGACGCTTTTGAGGAATGTTTTTACGACGCATTGGATGAAATAGAAGGTAGCTTTACAATTTAATTCTTGGCGAACGACAAACTTCTTTTTCTGAGATATTCTGTCTTTAATCATCTCTGTATGAGCTTTGAAGGAAGACATCTCAAAATCACCTGTTTATCAGGCACACCATTTTGTACCTTTAACAAAGATAAAATGTTGACAGGACTGTTCAATTTTTCAGACTTATCCAGATTATGAGCATTGGCGGACGACATATTAAATGTTTGTTTTTTAGAGGCAGAACATATGTTGAACAGGGGACCATTACTAGTTTTCAGTTTTTTCTACATTCTCTACAAAGCCTTATTATTCACCGATATAGAAGTAGGGTATGTGGACTATTCGTTAAATGCTGTTTTACGCATTTCAGACGAGTCTTCCGGTTATGAATCTACAGATACAAACGAGAACGAGAACCACCCTCCAAGAACTCCAAGAAGAAAACAGTGGACTGGTTTCGATTCTTCAATAAAATTTCGGTACGGGAAAAATGGCTCTTTCAAGTTTAAGAGCACCAGTCTACTTTGTGAAGACCTAAAGTTAATCTTAGAACTACCTGAAATGTGTGACATCACTTTTCTCGTTGGCGTGAAGCAAGTTCCGGTGCACGCCGTCAGAGCAATTCTCGGCACAAGAAGCAGGTGAGTGTTATACTTTTGCACATTTTGTTAATCTAGCGCATACTTAAGAATGTCATTTCTCAGCCTAACTGATATTTGTAACAAAAGTATTTTCCTTTCCCCGAAGTGTTCTAGCTGTTAATCTACTTAATAAGTTCAATGAAACCCTAAAGCCGATAGTAAACACCCGAATAATGCTGTTTCAAATTTATTTTTCTGAGAAAAATATCTCCATGTTGGACGAAGTAAATCCAAAATCAGACTGCACGTTCTGTACAGTATGATCTTGATCTACACTGTCCACAAAAGGTCAGTGAGTGGCGCTTAGAGGCCTAGGGGTTAAACCGTTTTGTAGGGCCTAGTGTTAATTCGTAGGTCAAAAACTAGTCCCTACCGTGATTGGTAAGATGGCAACCATTGTTATAAGAATCTTTCTTTCTCTCAGTTCTCTTACAACTGGAAAGTGGAAGTTAATTTAGGACGGCTGGAAAAATGTTACTCTTTGCGCTGGCCTAGAAATAACAAAAAAATCTGAACGGGAGTATAAGGTAGTAAATATAACGACGATAATTCTACGTAGCCATGCTCTGGCCAAAGGGGTTTAACCCTTTCCCAAACAAGCTCTTGTTTTTACGTGTCTGCAGTACCAGTCTTTTGAAAACACTGTGGGAAAAGGAGAAATTGCTCGTAACGAGCAATTTCTCCTTTTCCCACAGTGTTTTCTACCCTTTTTGATAACTTTTTGCCATTTTCATCAAATTTAAAATTGTCGTCTGCAAACTCTTTCAATTTGGACCAGTCCAAAATTTGTCGTTTGGGAAAGGGGTTTAATGCATCTCCGTGATGCATTATACCAGAGAAGTCATCACATCATTGTGGATCCATAAAATCCATTTAGCCTAACAATCGACTGGTTCAATACGTATACTGGTCCTTTGATACGCAGAAAATTTACAAAAATCAAAAGTTTCGACCCATATCAGCCTTTTCAAACTGCACAGGCTGACACATATCGATCCATTTTTTTTTTTTTTTTTTTTTTTGTAATGCAGTAAGCGCCCTTTTCACAGAGCATGGCTCAAAGATAATTTTCTCTGTTATATGCTGCAAAATATATGCTGCACAAGTTAAGTTTTTCCCTTATGTTGTATCTTTTCTTTTTTTGATTTACAAGTATGTACTTGATGATTCGGAAATCACATGAGATTTGGTGTTTAGTTTGTTATTCAGCAGTAACAGTCACTTTAAGTCAGATTTTTGTATGTATGTTTTTGTACAAACGGCAGATGGCCTAGATACTAGAATTGAATATCGATTTGTTGTCTAGGTTAGTTGAAAAATATGAGTAATGCTCTGTGAAAAAGGGGCTTCATGCATATGCAAAAAGAATCGATTCAGGTCAGCCTGCGCAGTCCACGCAGTCTGACTCGGACCGAAACTTTTCGCTGTCGGTCAATTTTCTGCATGTCAAAGGACCAGTGTACCTCATGATTCAGTAGGTTGTTATACAAAACAGATTTTAGGGATGTATGATACTGTGATGACTTGCTTGTTATCATGCATTACAGAGATGCATTAAACCCCTTTTTTCACAGAGCATGGCTCATATCTATTTGAATTATTGATTTTATTGTAATTACATGTAGCTACGACAATTTACATGTACTGAAACAGAGTTTGTTGTTTTTTTAATCATTGTTCTGTTCTGTTTTTTCCAGGGTTTTCTATCAGCTTATATTACAACAACAACAAAAGCGATCTATAGCTAACAACGAGAAGAAAAAACAATTGGTGTCTCACAGACTGTACATTCCAGTCAAGAAATACGAGCCGGAAGTTTTCCAAACGCTCATACAGTATGTGCACAGTGGAACAGTAACGATAACTCATGATAATGTAACTGGTAAGATACTGCATATTTATCGCCGTTTACATTTGGATATCTCTGCATCCCCCTCCCCGTTTGCTTGTCAAGTGACCATTCATTTTCAATTTTATATTGATTGTAAAATCAGATTTTACAACAGCGATCAATCATTCTCTGCGATTGCTTCCTTGAAAGCCCTAAGCAGTACTCGCGCCGTGAGATAAGTACGTTCAGTTCATAATGTTGACCGCGCTCATCAGGTATTTTTTTTTTCGGCGTAGCTGAATGTACTGGCTTTTAACCTACTCTATGTTGTTACATTCAAATGAATAATCAGAAATTTGCAATTGGTAAAAAAGTGGACATGGTTATACTAAGGGCACCTGCAGGCCTATTTGCGGCCAAATTTACGCCGTCTGTCTTTTTTTCTAAAAACCAGTTCTTGTTTAAACTCTTTACCAAAGTACAAAATTTTGGATTCGACCGAATTGAAAGCATATACAGACGATAAAATAGATACACCTCAAAAGATGACTTCTGATTGGGTAGAAAACAGTGTGGGAAAAAGAAGAAAATGCTGGTTACCAGCATTTTCTCTTTTTCTCACAATGTTATCGAAAGCATTCTTCTTTAGGGATAGATTGGTAAAGGGTTTTAACTGCAACCTCTGATACGAGGGGCCAACGCTTTATCTCGCAGCTACTTTCTCCTACCATTCATTTATAGAAATATGAATTGTTCAGTTATAGGTATCTTCATGAATAAGATTCAATACAGGTAAAAGCATTGGCACCAAAGAAAAACTTCTCCTTCATCCACAATGTTTTCAGGCGTGGTCTGCTACTAGACAACCTTTACCAGACGACAAAATTTTAGACCTGCCTAAATTGAAGGATTTAATTCAACCAAAGTGTCGTTAAACACGGAATTATACTTATAAAGGTTAATTGGGGTTACTGCTGGGCTCAGAGATAAGGTGTCACACCACTGGTTTTTGGCCACATTGAAAATAGAGCGAAATCGACAATGTTTATAGTTCCTCAGATCGCTTAATGGCAAAATTCTGGATTCTCGGTCTGTTGTTCTCCAAAGTATGACCATAGTCCTAAAAAAAAAAAAATGCAACCCCCCCCCCCCCCAATATGTCAACCGATTGCGTTTTTCGCTAAATTCCAACCAGTACAGGCACCCTAAAATTTGCGCTCTGAGGAACACCTGTTCACAGCCATGACCCCAACTTTTTGTTCCTCCAGTAATACAAAATAGTCCTGTCAAAATACAATACAAATGCATCTAAGTGGGCCCCTAATGCCCAGATTTGAAGCAATTCTAAATTATATACCCCCAAGCCATCTCGACTCCATGAAACAGTGCAACAAAAGTGCTACTGCAAAATTTCATATGGGACTACTTTTGGCTACTATGACCCGGAAGCAGTCTCGCAGTGGTGAGACACGATAAAGTGTAGGACTCGTATCCTTGAGGCACCGGGCTCAAGCCTCACTGGTAGCACTGGGCTTTTCGTGGGAGTGTCCTTGGGCAAGACATTTCAGAGTCATAGCCTAGTACTCGTGAAACCCAGGACATACAGGAACATGTGAGCTGCCGCGGTGATATAACAGAAATTATGATGAAAACGGCGTAAATTCAACCAGTCAATGAAAATATTAACTTCCTGTCTTTGTGTTACAGGTTTGTTATGTGGAGCTGGTCAATTCCATCTTGATGAGCTAGAGGACGCATGTTGGGAATTCATCAGACGGTGTCTGGTCTCGGGCAAAGGCGAGACTTTACTGGAACCTACGAGACGTTACAAACACTTCCGGGTCTCAGAGACCATACTGAAAGAGGTGAGCCAGTTTTTGTTGCCTTTGTTTGTATCATTTTTGTTTCGACCATAGTTGAAGATTTCGCCAGTATTTGCTCCTATATCAGCTTTCATATCAATTTTCCCCTTTGAATCATGACATGTAGGCGTCTGTTAATGAAGTAATTTTTCGAAAATAAAGTGAGGTAAAAGTGACAATGAAGAAAGTGCTGAAAACAAACATTATGAGTCAAATAAGGTTCATCTGTAAATCAATGGCTAAGATGTCGGATTTACAAACAAGGTAGCCTTGCAGTGATCCTCGATTGCGGGGTTAATCCTCGGTAGTGGACGTGTCTTTCGACAATGCATGCTCAAACCTAGTACTAATGAAACCCAGAGTATGTACACAAATAACTGAGCTGTCACCGTGATGTGAATGAAAGTGGAGTTTTGCTCCACCCAAACAAGCAAATGAGTCATGCTTTGTTTAAAGGGGCTTAATGCATCTGCAAAAAAAGTATCGACTCATGTCAGCCTGCTCAGTCCACGCAGGCTAACATGATTCGAATTTTTGTGCTGTTAGTAAATTTTATGCATTTCCGAGGACCATTTCTATCTTCAACTTCAGTCAGTTGTCAGACTTAACAAATGCTTCCGTTTCACTGCCTTTTGGTACCAGATACGGTCTTCTTGAATACTCAACTTTGCGGAATAAATTTTCATATAGACATCAATGTTTTCACGCTGCAATGTTTTCATAATCAGGACGTAGACTCGCTGCCTCTTTAGGCTACACGGATTTGATCTCGTAAGAATTTGTCGAAATCAGAAACCTGAAAAAGTTGCCATTGAAATTATAGGCTTAAACAATATCATTAAATGAAAGAACGAAACTCCTCCTGAGGAACGTGGGTATAATTCACAAGACTTATCAGTTTATAACAATTGGCCGTAAAAGTACTAGTGACAAGCCCGTTATACTTAAGTAGTTTAAAATTGACCGTATATTCTAGAAGAGATCCTGTGCTTGTAAAATCTTAATTGAAGGTGACTGTTTACTCTTGCTGAAGGGAAACAAAACACATTGAAACGTACTATTCAGTTACAAATAAAAATCCCGTTCTTGAAAGGGGGGGATGGCGGGGCGGAGGTAGGTGGAGGGGGAGAGGAATGAGCTAAAAAATAACAACTAAGGTAAGCGTCTTTAGCGATAGGGCAAATCGCGCAATTTCATAACTTGTTACTCGATAGAACCCACCGCCATAGTGGCTACTGGGTAAAGAAATTGCACATATTAGGATTGGTGGAACACACAATTTGGAAAAGGAGGCAATGCCATCGACCAGCATTTTCTCCTTTTGCAACAATGTTTTGAGAAGCACGCGTCTTCTAGGTGGACACTTGATCAGTTTCTGCATGTCCAAGGACCATTCTGCCTCATGACTTAGGTAGTTGTTTGACAAAACGGATTTCATGGATCTATAATTTTGCGATCAGTTTCTTGGTATCACGGAGACACATTGAACCCCTTTTTGTCAGAGTGCATCTTACATGTATAGTTTTTCATTTTTTCAGATTTATGCTTTGTTGGACAAACGGTTTCCAAACAGTGTGCCGCTAGAGTCAACTGTGTGATACAGATTATCAGGAACGACCATCAACAAGTGATCCGTCATTTCAGTAGCGGAAGTTCATCCTAACGGCTACATCGGACATACTTACGATTAAGAAATCAGACTTCCAGTTGTTGCTATAGCTATCGTGTCACATAAAGCAGGTTTTGTGTGGTAAGTGGTAGCCGGGGTCCAGGCGATAGTGATTTCTGTATCACTCGTCATTGCAATCTCCTGACCACGGTCTAGAGAGTTCTGTGGTAATAGACTGTTAAACTGTTCTACTATTGTCACCTATCATTACCTGTCATTTTGGACGAAGTAACATCAGAAAGATATAAAAGAAAAGTATGATCAGACTGGAACACGGGCTAGGTGGATGGTATAGAGCTCGCCGGTGGAAAACAAGAATCCAGGAAGTGACGTATGGAGATCAAAAGTGTCACATAGATACAAACTGCTGTCTCAAGAATTTTTAACTCGTTACCATGAGACAAAATTTGCGGCTTGTTTAAATTGAAAGCATTTGCAGACGACAATTTAACAGGTCTAAAAAGTAATTTGTGTCTGGAAGAGTAGAAAGTATTGTGGAATAAGGAGAAAGTGTTGGTGACCTGCCGTTTCTCGTTTTTTCACCGTGTTTTCAAACGTGTTCTTCTTCGGGGTTATTTAACCACGATGTTGTTTGGTAAAGAATTAATGTATGTATACCCATAGTGCCGAGTTTTGACTCTTGATGACATTCACGATAAGGATGATTTGAGATCAGCTCGCAAGTCCTAGACCTACTCTTCTCCTTACCTGACTGACCGCGGTGTTCGTGTAGAAGGTGTGTTTGTAAGCGTGTCCGTCTGTCTGCTGTGTCTTTAGTTGGAAGAGTTGCTTGCCGATAAATCATATTTTTAGTTTATACTGTTCTCCCTTTCTTTCTCTCCCCCTCTCCATCTGTCCACTTTCTTTCACACCCTGTCCTTTCGTTATCTGTCTCCCTGAGTCCCTCTTTCTTTCTCTCTCTTTCTATTGACTTTCTTGTTTCTCTCTCTCTCTCACTTTAGCTTATTTCTCTTTACATTTAATATACTTTTGAGAATCTAAACAATACTGTTAACTTATATAATCATAATGTTCATATAAAGCTACGCAATAAACAATTTAAACAGATAAACAGATGTATGTTTTAAATAAGAGACTTATTATTCATGCTTGATTAAGATCGTCGCAGTACCAGACGGCAAACGAGAACTGTTTCTCTATATCTAATGCATTTGCAAACGACAAATCAAATTTGTGTCATGCTCTGTAAAAAGAGGGCTTTTTCCTTCTGCGCAAAGTATCGACCCTAGTCAGCCTGCGCAGTCCGCGCAGGCTGACTTGGGTAGAAACTTCTCGCTATTGGTCAATTTTCTATATGTCCAAGGACCATTCTACCTCATGATTAAGGCGCTTTTAAAAAAGTGGCTTTTATGGATCGATAATTATGCCATGGCTTGTTAAGTATCATACGTCACTGAGATACATTGAGCCCCCTTATGCCAGAGCATGGCTCATTTGGTTTAAATGACGTCTTTTCAAGAACTCTTCGAAAACGTTCTGAGAAAATGAGAAAATTCTGCCTACTAGCGTTGTCCTTTTTTTCTACAATGTTTTCAAGTTGTTTTCTAGTAATATTTTCAAAGTTCTTTTTCGCACAGCTTGTTTAAACACAGTAATGTTTGGTCAAGGATTAAACAGACTGTGTTATAAACATCCCCCCCCCCAACAGTTCAACAGTTGACGCCGTACATAACGTTTTTTAATTATCTATAGTTACTCTGTCTAGAGGTGAAATACAGAAGATAAAAGAACTTTATTGCTGTAATTATTTTACACTACTTTAAGCAATACATGAGCACAATTAAAAAAAAAACATTTTGCCAAAAGAAGAAGTCGCTCGTGAAATGCTGCTTTTCCACAATCATCGGATACTCGTGCAGTAAGTAGATCTACAATAAAAAGAGCCACTTTCTTTTTTTTTTTCAAATAAATCTCCCGCGCGTCACTTTTAGTCATTCAGTGATCACTGGAGGACAGCATTTTAGACTCATCCAAGGCAGCTGCAGACGACAAGTTAACGTGTGGCATAAATAATTGATTTTTTTTGCAGTGGTAGAAAACACTGTGGGATAATGTGAACATGCAAAAATGCTAGTAAATGGCATTTTCTCCTTTTCCATCAGCGTTTTCAAAAGCCGTTTTTCATCTGGTTGTTTCGACACAGAATTGGTTAAATAAGATGAATATTTTTAGCCCTTTACCACACAATTCCGAGTTTTAACGACCCAAAGCGAAGGAGACTTTTGAAAACATTTTGGTAGCCAGCATTTTCTCCTTTTCCCGCAGTGTTTTCTACTCTTTCAAAAACAGGTTTAATTATTTATGCCATGTTTTAACCTGTCGTCTGCAACCGCCATGTTTTCTACAATATTAACAGTATTCTTTTTGATTCAGCCGCATTTAATTTGTCGTTTGTAAATGTCCTCAATTTGAACGTGTTTTAAATTTTGTAGTTTGGTACATGTAAATGATTTTCCCGAAAAGAAATTAGTAGGATGGCTTCGTAAATAACCCTTTTAATTATCTAGATTCAACCCGTATCAAGGTTGTATACATGAGCACAATTGGAGAAAAAGAAACTGGCAAAAGAAGTCGGTCTTGAGGAGAAGTTTCTCCTGTTTTTAGCTCACCTGGGCATAAAGTGCTCAAGGTGAGCTTTTTTGTGATCGTGCTGTGTCCGGCCACCGTCGTCCGTCATGCGTTGTGCGACGTCTTCCGTGCGGTCGTCAACATTTACCTTGAGTGCACTCTAGAGGCCACATTTTCAGCCAGATCCTCATGAAACGTGGTCAGAATGTTTGTCGTGGTAAAATCTTGGAAAAGATCGAAATTGGGTCTCGTGGGGTCAAAAAGTAGGTCACGGGGCCAGATCTTAGATAAACTTTGTTTGCACTCTAGGGGTCATATTTTTTGTCTGATACTCATGAAACGTGGTCAGAATCTTTGTCTTGATAAAATCTCGGATGATTTGGAAATTGGGTTACGTCGAGTCAAAAAGTAGGTCACGGGGCCAAATTTTAGAAAAACCTTGTGTGCACTCTAGAGGCAACATTTTCTGCCTGATACACATGAAACTTGGCTGGAATGTTTGTCTTGGTAAAATCTTGGACAACTTTGAAATTGGCTCACGTCAGGTCAAAAGGTAGGTCATGGGGCCAAAGCTTAGAAAAAACTTGTGTGCACACTAGAGACAGCATTTTCCGCCCGATACTCATGAAACTTGGTCAGAATGTTTATCTGGATAAAATCTCAGATAAGTTTGAAATTGGGTTATGTCTGGTCAAAAAGTAGGTCACCGGGCCAAATCTTTGAAAAACCTTGTGTGCACTCTAGAGGCCACAATTTCAAACTTATACTCATGAAACTTGGTCAAAATCATTGTCTGGATGAAATCTCGGAAACATTTGAAATTGGGTGACGTCGGGTCAAAAAGCAGATCACTGGGCTGAATTTTAGAAAAACCTTGTGTGCACTTTAGCAGCTACATTTTCAGCCTGATACTCAGGAAACTTGAACAGAATTTTTGTCTTGATAAAATCTTGGACAACTTTGAAATTGGGCCATTTCGGGTCAAAAAGTAGGTCACGGGGCCAAATCTTAGAAAAATGTGTGTACTCTAACGGCCACAGTTTCTGCCTTATACTCATGAAACTTGGTCAGAATGTTTGTCTGGATAAAATCTCGGAAAAGAATGATATCGAGTCACGTCAGGTCAAAAAGTAGGTCAGCGGGTCAAATCTTTAAAAAAAAAAAAAAAAAAAAATTGTGTGACTCTACAGGCCACTTTTTGAGCCAGATTCAAAATTAAAAAAATAGACTAAATCTGTCAAAAAGTAGATCACCTACACTTATGCGTTTTACACATTCACTACCAGGATCTTTTCAGCCCAACCAATCCTAGATGGCCTTACTCAGGTGAGCACTTTAGGGCCAATGGCCCTCTTGTTACAATATTTTCAGCGGTAGTTTCTTGCATGGTGTCTAGACTGTCGGCTGAAGGATGATATATGTTTTAGAAACTTTAACGCTTTACCACGAAATCCCGAGTTTCAACGAACCTGAAAAGGAGGGTATTTGAAATAATTATGGGAAAAGGAGAAAATCGTCATAACCAGTATTTCTCTTTTTCCCACATTTTTTTTTTACTCTTTCACAGACAAAGTTCATCATTTGAGACATATTTCATTTATAGTTTACAAATGCTTTCAATTAGGATCAGTCTTAGATTTTGTTGTGTGTAAAGTTAATCCTTAAGCTGCTGATCGCGACCCGCTGACCTTTTGCGGACAGTGTAGATCAAGATCAGACTCCACAGAACGTGCAGTCTGATCTTTGATCTACACAGTCCGATACGGTATTTTCTTTCCGATGAAATCAACTTTGAAACTGCAATGTTTGGGCTCTTAGTATTGAGTAGAAATTTGGGTTTCATTTATTCATCAGCTTAAGTGTTAAAGGTGAGCCTTGTTCACGTGCCGTTCTTAATAATAGTGTTAAAGATAATTCTCAAGCATATTCTAGAAGAGAAGGTAACACAACTTCTAGGTCCGTATTCACCAACCATTCTTAATATTCCTCCACGATTTCTAAATCTGAAAGTAAAAACTTCTGACTGGCTAAACCGTTTAGTTTAGCCAATCAAAAGTTGTGTTACTTTCAAGTTTAGAACTTTCTGGAGAATACGCCAAAGAACTGTCTTAAGAATGGTTGGTGAATACAAACCCTGATTTACTAAACCAAATGGTGAATGGCGTTACTTTCTAACTTAAAAACCATACTAAGAATGCAGTTTGGAATGGTTGACAAATACGTCCCCGGGTCTCACAGTAATGTCACCGCCAAGATTTATTTCTATTATCTGCTCTTTTTACCTCTAAATCCCCGTAACTTGACGATGTCAGAAAATAATAGTAACACGCGTTCAAGGGTTTTATGTTTCAATTTTCGATCTTTTGAACCCGGTGAGGTCAAATTTATTGCAACAATCTGCAAATATCAATTAAGGTGATATCAGTTTTTTGGACCCTTCTATAAATTGTCTTCTTTTGAATTTAGCTAAATATATTAAGAAAAGCTTTGCTTTAACATCGGAAACTATTAAAAATAACACGGAATGAATATTCGGCTAATCTCGTGTGAGGCAAATTGTCTAAGTATGTGTTTTTCTTCCTTTTCATGCCAATTATTATTGATATTTCCTTCATAAAGGCACACCTATTTGCTTTCGTTTTGCTTTTTATTTGCTCTTGCCAGTTCTTTTTGTAATATTGTGTGCCCGATCACTCAGGATCTATATTGTTCATTCATTCTCTTCGAGAATGATAATTCGTTTTCTGATGCAGACTGTTTTTGACACAGTGTTTTGATGCCTTCAAGCTGTTAAATCAAGTTGGTATATTTACAACGAAGTTTTAAAAGTTGTATACTACAATTCTATTTCGGGAAATAATGAATAAAACTATAGACTGACCAACTAGTCGATTTAACCCTTATCCTGCAAGCTAACAGGAATGAAACTTTAAAGCCGATAGTAAAAACCCAAAATTTTCCAGTTTCAAAGGTATTTTTGGAGGAGAGATATCTCCCAATCGGACAGTGTAGTCCCAGATTCAGACTGTACGTTCTCACAGTCTGAACTTGATCTAACACTGTCCGCAAAAGGTTAGTGAGTCGCGCGTAGCAGCCTAGGGGTTTATAATGCATTTCTATAATATGAAACTAGTCTGATATTTGGTCTGTCATCGCTGTTCACAATGTATCGTTTAACATTGATTTAAAATAAGACAGCAAAATTCTATAGGCTATACAGTCTGATCTTGATTCACACTGACTGCACCTTAAATAGCTCGAAGACTATTTGTTTTCCTATCTTTGATTTCATCATAATTTCCCATTCCTCCCTGTCGATGATATGATTAAAAATACGATAAAAGAATGTCGAATAGGAATAAAAAGGGCAGCAATATGTTGATTATTAAATCATGGGACAAGGGATTAAGTGACAACCAATTTCACTTTCCCGGACATTTACGAGTAGGACCGACAGTCAATACGAACTTATACGAGCTAGACCGAATGTCTCCTGGAGCACTTTACGATTATTGGGAGACGCCATACGTCAATTCTGATATGTCACTTTACGTGGTTTGTAAGAGAGGCACGCGACACAAGTCCCGGTTGTCCTGGTGACATAAATCACCCAGGATTATTTAGCTACAGGTGAAGTTTGTTTATTATTAGACTTGGTGGTATTTTCTCAAATATCGTAAATCATTGTATTACACGACAAACGACTGTATGACTCTTAGCCTCGATGTTTGGCTTTCATCCTTCTACCCCTTTTGCACGAATTTGCCGAAAATCTTTCCTATTTCAAAACCATCAGCCCGAGTACAAGACTACACAATCTTATGCTATTTTATATTAAAGGCTGAACGAATGGTACTGTCTTTGAAACGTTGGAAAATATTGTGGAAAAGGAGAAAATGTTGGTTACATTTGTCGTCTGAAAAATGCTTTTAATTTGGACAAGTCTAAAATTTTGAAGCTTGGTTGAAGAGTTACACAAAGACAACGTTGGTGACGAAGACGACGTTAATAATGATAATGATAAAGTATTTATGGGCAAAGTTTTGTCTGTCTGTCTGTCCGTCCGTCCGTCCGTCCGTCTGCCAGCCTGCCTGCCTGCCTGCCTGCCTGCCTGTCTGTCTGCCTGCCTGCCTGCCTGTCTGTCTGCCTGCCAGCCTGCCTGCCTGCCTGTCTGTCTGTCTGTCTGTCCGTCCGTCCGTCCGTCCGTCCGTCCGTCCGCCCGCCCGCCCGCCCGCCTGCCTGCCTGCCTGCCTGCCTGCCTGTCTGTCTGTCTGTCTGTGGGCAATGGAGTTTCAGGGAGTGAGACATGATGAAATATCCTGTGTTCGATCGGTTTATTTGTTGGTTATCACGATTATTTCACATTGATCACCTGAAATGTTATATATTTGATCTCAGTTTTCTACGTTACTGTACTTGAGAAGTCATATAATTCTTTTTTGTATTGTATCCTAAATCAAGAACAGATTTAATATTATGGCGCCAAGTATATACACGTACTGTCCTCTTTGACGGCAAAATTCCACTGAAGAAGAAAGGCGAACGATTTAGACCCGAGATGAGACAGCACGTTATGTGTTATAGAACGTTATCTGATCTTTGATCTATACCCTCCGAAAGAAGCTCCTGATTTATTCCCGTGGCGCTGAGAGGGGTGGTCATCAAACTTACATTCGAAAATTGATGGTGAAATACAGACTTTAACCTTTTACCACACAATCCCGACTTTTAACCACCCTGAAGAAGAGGCCTTTTGAAAACATTGTGGGAAAAGGAGAAAATGCTGGTAACCAGCATTTTCTCCTTTTCCCACAATGTTTTCTACCCTTTCAAAGACAAATGCAATCATTTGAGCCCTATTTAAATTGTCGTCAGCCAATGCTTTCACTTTGGACAAGTCTGCATTTGGCTTCTATAGTAAAGAGTAAAACTCCACTAGACCTATCTAAGTTTTTTTCACCGACTGAAAGAAAAATAACATTTTGTTTTAAGACGAGTTCAACAATAACGACGGCGACGGCACCAACGGCGACAGCAACAATAACAAGAGCCATGCTCTGGAAAAAAGGGGTCTTAATGCATCTCTAAAATACATGACAACAAGCATACCACCATATAATTATAGAATCAAGGGTAGAATGGACCTTTGACAAGCAGAAAATTCACAAATAGTAAAAGTTTCTACCCATGTCAGCCTGCGATACTTTTTGCGAATGCATTAAGTCCCCTTTTCACAGAGCATGGCTCACATTATTTACAGTATCATACAACGACAAGAACCTATACATGTAGACGCAAATCCTCCGAAATGAATGTGCATCATTTAATTTAGAATGTTATTAAATTGATACTACAAAATTTTAAATAAATATTTGTAAAAAATAGTTACTTGTTGTTTTATACTTGCTTTATTTACAGTCCAAAGGACTGAACCCTAACAAGCTGACACCATATAGCTGTTAAACTGATTTTTTTTTTTATTTAAAAGCAAAACAGCGACTTGTGAGAAAGGATAGTTGATTGTATGGAATGATCTGTCCGTTCCAATATTTATCGCAAATAACGGTAAAAAGGAGAACAGAAGGGACACCGTTCAAACGAGGCTGGGGGTCGACAGATGTGAGAGTTGACCCTGGGGTCACTGAGACTGGGAGAAGATACCAGAATATTTGCATAATAATTTGCGGCCCTATAACGGTAACTACAACACGATAAAAAAGCGCCATATGGGCTCATAGAAAAAGTGGGTGGGGCTAGTACTTCCGTATATGGAATTTCTAATTTGATCAGACTTCTCTTGTAATAGGAAAAATATTTTCAGACAGAGGGGAGAAAAGTGATATAGTCAATGAATTAATTCATACACTTCAAAACTTTTTTCCCAACATGTATATATAAAAATGTTGATAATAAGACGTATCTGTGATACAGAACAATACTAACTGCATGTCAGGAGTGACACCTCGGAAAAAAGAATATAATTGCCCAGTTCTTGGATAAAATAAAACCTTTTTCTCGGAACTATTTTTACGGTAATATTTCAGCAGTGCAGTTTGTTTACATACATAAAAAGGGGGCGTTCTCCGTGTTTATATCATCATCGACCTTAAAGGAGATACAAGAGTTCTAAAAGTATCAGGGAGCCATTCTTATTTCCCTGGAATTTTTCAGTTGTGTTGCACCGGCGTTTTAATTTAACAAAATCTTTGGGATTTTTCGCAATTTTCATGCATTTGTAACTTGAAACAGTTTTATATCCGCCACCGTGCCTTATATAGTGGAATTGCTCTAGTGTTACAAGGTAGGTTTATATTTTAATAAGCAAATTATTATTTATCCAATTCTCAGTCGTGTACATCTGTATTTAAAACCCTGGCAAGCCGATGACAGCATTATGCGCAGCCACTATTTGCTATTATCAATAATTAAAGAAAAAAAAAGAAAACACAATGTAATGATAAATTATTATTATTATTATTGGAGAAAAAATCTGTTACATGGTGATTTACACTGTGATTCAAATAAACTGGTTTTGGTGAAGGCAATCAAGCCTTGATATTATGATGATGATGACATTTGTTTCATGCATGGTGATTTATTGATAATGTCGCTTAGTCCCAAGAGTGATGATGATGATGATGATCATGACGACGACGATGATGATGATAATGATATTAAATGATGCAATAAATGAGGATAATCTGAGTTTTTTTTCACGTATATTGATTTGATTATAACTATGTTTCAGACAAAATGATGAAATATTTCACACATAATGTTGATGACACTGTTTATGAATCCCGGTTTTAACATTATTAATATAATAATGACTGAGTACACTGACTCCCCTAAAAGAACTTAAACGCGTCTCAGATGATGGCAGTTGTCTTTGAAAGGCAAAAAAAGTGCGATAAATGGAGAAAAGCCTGGTTCCAACGTTTACTCCTTTTCTCACAATGTTTTCAAAAGCCTTTTCTGGTCTTTAAAGCTCGGCTTGTTTGGTAAAGGGTTAGAACGAATATCTGGCACTATTTACGGAAAGGAATATGGGACAAGTTTACGAACTAACGCTGGAGCATTTGAAATAAAAGATGTAATAGTAAGTGTTGGGAGATTTGCGTTTACTTACACCGGAAAACTGCAGTGTCGATATTACCACCATCGGTGATTTGAGGATCCATGACGATACATTAGAGCGGCGCTCTGTCAAAAGGGGGCTTGAGGCATCTCCGTGATGCATGATACAAAGCAATTCATCACATTTATATAGATCCATAAAATCCAGTAAGTCCAACACTCGACATGATCTGGACGTAGAGTGGTCCTTTAACACTTAAGCTGCTGAATTAATGAAACACAAATTTCTACTCAGTACCAAAGGCACAAACATCGCGGTTTCAAAGTTGATTTCACCGGAAAGAAAATACCGTATCGGACTGAGTAGATCAAAGATCAGACTGCACGTTCTGTGCAGTCTGATCTTGATCTACACTGTCCGCAAAAGGTCAGTGGGTCGCGATTAGCAGCTTAAGGGTTAACATGCAAAAGATTTACAAATAGCAAACAGTTTCCACCCATGTCAGCCTGCGCAGACTGCACAGGCTGATCTGGGTCGAAACTTTTTGCATATGAACCAACTTTTCTTTCCACAGGGCATGGAATGTTCAAAACTTTTTTTTTTTTATGTCTCTTTGGAATATTTTTAATTCATGTCTCTGTACAAGTAATTTATGTGCAGAGAGAACACTTTGAATCAGCCTTCAGGTGACTAAGCTCGACCTGGTGCGCCCTTTGTGGGTAGTGTAGGTCGAGATCAGACTGCACAGAACGCGCAGTACGACCGATACGGCGACAATTACATGTACATGTATCTAACAAAAGAATTTAGACTTTTTGTGATTTTCTTTTAATTGGTTGGACATTTTCATTTATTTTTTTAGAAGTTTTAGGATTAATAGAATACACGACATAGTAAGGAACTTCAGTCCAGTTTGAATCAAAATACAAAGGAGAAAATCTTGCTGCCATCCATGTACAAACATGTAAAGTGTATTTTCTCCTTAAAGATACATATATACTCATTTTCAGCTAGTCTGTAACCCATTTCATCTTCATTTTATCAAACTATAATCATTCTTGTATTTTCATGCCAAATGTTGCCGCTGACGGTATTAAGGTTGCACAGATTACGATCGATAGAAAATGCATTTCAATTTCTTGGGGCCATCAAAAAAATCACTGTTGTGACGTTTTCTCTTTTAAATCGAAGATTTTGCGATAATGTATTTATCCCTTACACTATATATCCATAATTTATCTATGTTTTCACATCTGACTAAATTTTCAAGCATTCTGCAGTCTATTAAATTTTTACTGTGCTGTTTTTTTCTCTCTGGTTGTAAGGGTGTATCTTTAAAAAAGATCCTGTTAAAAAATCTTTCGTAACGTTCAAAGGCTCGTTAGTCACACCATGGCGGCGGCTTAATGACGTGACAATACGCCTCCTGTTATGAGGGAAGCAATGAAAATTAGATTGAGTAGATTATAGCATTGAAGACCACAGACAAAGCAGAACTTGATATCACAACACGTAAGTGACAAATTACGTAAGGGCCCGATTAGAGCATTTATTACGAGCACGCTAAATCAAACTATGGTCACAGTTCCGCTGGTGCGAATTTTCTGTCTGACATGTTATTTGAGGATTAAAAATAACGATATAAAATGAAAATAATTGAGCCATGTTCTGACAAAAGGGAGTTTCGTGCATTATACATGCAAATAATCCCATAATTATGGATTCATAAAATCCATTTTGTATAACAAAAGAATTTTATATAACAGAGAAATTTTGTATCTAAAAAAAGAAAAAAACGTAACGGACGTCTAGGACGTCAGGCTTGTTGCTACATATGTTTAAATTCTGTAAACACTCTGTTGAAGGCGTAAACCGAAACGTCGCTAACGATTTTTTTAATGAAATTTATACGTGTTGTTACAGATTTATTCCGTTCACCGGGTTAGTATGACAGAGAGATAGTATACTTTTAAGTGTAATATGTCGTTTGCTTTTTGAGGACATATGCCGCATGTTTTTTCCTGGACAGATTTTTTTTTTTTCATTTTCGCTCAGATGATAATATAATGTATGCGGAGTAAAAAATGAAAACGAAAAGAAAATCATATGTTGCGGAACAAAATACAAAGATACAATTGTTCTAAGGGGACAACTTTTGTCAAAATTACAGATAATAGGCTTTGATTTCTGAAGAAAAGATTCTTAAAGTAAAAATACTGCTCAGATAAATAAACACTCTTTGAAATGTGGTGTTTGCTATTAGTAAAAGGGATTGATAAAAAAAATTAAGGCACAAGACAGATCACAGTGGCAATTAGAAATGTTCTTACATGTCAACGGACTTATTTTCTGATTAATTTTCTTAAAAAAAAAAAAAAAAAAAATCACTGGACAGATTTTTTTAAAAATTTTGCACAGAAATATTGCTTTCTAATATCATGTAAAAAATTAACAAAAACAGTATATCAAGCGGGGCATTTGTAAGAGTTACAGTGCATTTTTTAAAGTTATTGGCATTAGGAATTACCTCCCTTTATAATAAACTTCCATTTTTGATTTAGCATCCTGATCATTTATAAATCTCCCATTTTCCTCAGGTTCTGTGATTTTTAGATATTTAAAAGGCAACGGACATATTACATATAGAAATACATGTATTCTATTTCTTTGTCATACTAAACCAGTGTATCACAATAAAGTTTACAAAAAAAAAACATGCGCGAACCAGTGAGCAGGAAAAACTGTGGCATATGTCCTTAAATACTTGGAAATTAAAGAAACTGCAGAAACAGTTGTAAAATGTGATACTTATAAATGATTGGGATGCCAAATCATGCCAAAATAGACGTGTATTATGAAGGGAGGTAATTCATCTGCCAATAACTTTTAAAAATGCACCATATCTCTTAAAAATGCTCCGCTTGATATCCTTTTTCTGTCATTTTTTTAAAACAAGATATTAGAAAGCACTATTTCTGTGAAAAAGTAAAAAAATCTTTTTTTAATTATTAAATTTGATCAGAAAATAAGTCTTTGTTGAAACGTAGGAACGTTTCTAATAGCTACTGTTATCTGTCTTGTGCCTTAATTCTTTCAAATAATCCGTTTGACTATGGCAAACATCACATCCCTAAGAATAAACGTTTATTTGAGCAATATTTGTTGCCTTAAAAAAACTTCTTTTAGGTTTGTAATTAAACCCTATTTTCTGTAATTTTGACAAAAGTTATGCCCTTAGAAGAACTGTATCTTTGTATTTTGGTCCGCAACATTTGATTTTCTTTTATGGAAATAATTGTAAAGATGACTAACCTGTTATTGTACAGTTGGTCCAAGTGTAAGTCGCTGGCAAAAAAATGATTTCAAAACTAGGTTAAAACTTGCCAGGTCATTCTATCTTTTGTTTAATTTTTGTCTGATTATACAGTTCACTTTTTTTGCTCGCGACTACTTCTTGGACCGACCACACAATGATAGATTGTCATCTTCACATTATTTTCCATACTTTTAAATGGTATGATCTAACTTTAAATACATTCTAACACCTGCATGGATTTTTGACTGCTGTTGGGCCTTTAATATTTCAATGTGCAAAACGGCGAAAGTGGAGGCGCAAGTGGACCTCGTGATGTTGTTTGGAAAAAAAAAATATAAATTTACCACTTTTTTAGACTAGAGGTCATAAGATCGCTTGTCTATTGCCATCAAGAGCGACCCAGATCCAAACGTAAACAAAGCAACCGACAGTCGCCGATTACTGCCCCGCAGAAATAATGTTTTCTGTTAGCACCCTGGTCAACAATTAACTCGTCGTCTGCAAATGCTTTCGATTTGGACAAGTCTAAAGTTTTGTCGTTTTGTAAAGAGTTTAAGGTGTGAACGAGAGTCATCATTATATCAAATATTGAATCTTTATGTCATAAGTTTGCGATAATTGACACTTTCAACAGATACCATCGACATGTTAACGGTAGGGGGTGAAGGTTGTCACTAAAAACCGGTTAAATTAGCACCGTCTTTCGATTTTTGGTTTTAATAGAAAAAGCAAATGATAAGGTAATGCGAATGTTTCCTGTTTTTGCGATAAAACCTAAAGAGATCGGCATTTTTACAGGTTTTTATCGGGACCGGGCATTTTTAAGCGCATGGTCACCAGCTACAACTGAAACAATGCACACGCGTCGAGCTATGAGGTGAATTTCCTCTTGTGTTTTTCCCTCAAGTACCAATGTATTTTGCCGCTTCAAGTTAAAAAAAGGTTAGAAAACGTTGATAGATGAAAAGGGAACCCTGTCGTTACTATTTGAAACAAAACAGACTTTAATCAATCACGTTACCTATAGAAGAACTCTTAATTACAGTTATCTTGCCGTTTTTTTGTAGATATTTTGAAAATACCATCACTTGAATATTGGTTTCATATCCAAATTCAGACCTGTTGTTTTCTAGGAGAAAAATGTCTTAGAACAAGAATGCCTGGCGAAATTAAAAGTACATGTAATTATAATGAGACTTATGGTCCACCAAACTTATTTCTTTGCGCGACAGACTTCTTGTTCCTACAACAAAAATGGTCCGAATATAGGCTCGTTTGAAAGTTTTTGACCATCCAATTAACTCAGAATTTGCAATATTTCCTCTCACTACAACCGGTCTTTTATTTGCGATGCTAAAGAACGGTGGAATTAGAATTGGGTACTTGGATCAGATATAAAGCAGAAACAAAGTCGACTTGGCAAGTTCATTAGAATCCTCGTTTTCTTTGATACGCGTGTATAGGAAGCTAGAAAAATGCAAACTTCCTTGTGTCAGAGAGAGAGAGAAAGAGAGGGAGAGAGAGAGTGAGGAAATGAGGAAATTTGATAAAGAACAACACAGATAGATAGATTTCAATGGATTCTTTTAATCACAAATAGCCTGTACATAAAGGAAAAAGGGAATTAGAGAATGAGAGCCAGAGGCGGGAAAAAAAAACCTCATACAAAACCTTATTGGGGTATAGAGAAGATTGGGCTGGTTCATTTGAGTTTCGAAACCTACCAGATAGATAGGTATAGTTTCAGTATTTTGTTAGGTTAAACAGACTGACTCATCTGATATGCTTTTTCCCTTTTCAACGATACTTGGGATTAATTTGTAATCTTTAAATATCAATCTAATTAAAAATTCCGCTTTCAACAAAGAAGAGACAATAGCTGTCAAGGTTATATTTTAACTGTTTCTCTACATATTGAGCTATGAAAATAAATAAATAAATAAATAAATAAATAAATAAATCTGAGCCATGCTCTGGTCAAACGGTCTCAAAGCCTCTCCGTGATACATTATACCCAGTATGTCATCACATAATTATGGATCTATAAAATCCATTTCGTCTATCAGCCAACTGAATCATAAGATAGACTGCTCCACTGACGTGCAGATAATTGACCAATTGCAAAAACTTTCGATTCATGTCTACCTGCGCGGACTGCGCAGGCTTACATGAGTCGATATATTTTGCAGACGCATTAAGCCCACTTTTCACAGAGCATGGCTCATATTTATTTTCCAATTCCTTAGACCGTCTACCTTTTTTTTTAAAAGACATTTCATGTTTCAAATTCGCCTGCTTCAAAGTTGTTTGCGGAAACGATGCTTCAAGACAAATACGGACAGATTTGTATAGTATAACGTCCATATGTTTTTCACTTAGTAAAGGTGAACCAAATGGTTTTTTCCGATAGAAATTACATAAAAGAAAACTTCAGTAAATTTTAAGAAAACGGTAAACTACATTCCGACATATACAGATACAATGATCCCGAAATTCACGGTGTCTGTTTTGGATTGTTGTTTCGTACTGTTTTGCTATATGCAAGTGATTAATGTTCCGTTTATCTATCTTCGCTACCGGTTGCCTGTATGGGCGACGCCCCTCCCCCCTCCCTTGAAGACTGTTACTTATGTTACGGGGGATAGTGCTCGATACAGGACGAAACCCGTCCTAAGTTACGCCTGGTTCTTTAAGGTGCTCAGTGTATAGCACCGTCAAACGAGACCTCGGTTGGACGTCATATCCGAAAGACTATAAGTAATTTTAGGTGGGTAGCCGTGGGGCTCGAACCCTCACCCTCAAACATAACTTTTACAAGTCCTATGTTGTACCACTTGAGCTATTCGGGCTGGTCTAGATACAAGTGACACCCTATCGGCGTTTAAGTATACAGCCCCTGGTTTTGTTTTATTGTGAATGTTTGACCCATCGTGACCGGACACGACCATTCATGGATTGTTTTGACCAGTGGGCAAATCGCCGTGAAATTCTAAACGTAATATAATATCAGTCAAACCAACAAAGCTACACGGTGCAAATTACTGCACCATATTACAACAGGACCACGCCCTCTGACCCCGAAGGTCAGGCCGATTGGACGGCCAAGGAGAGTTGAAAAACTAATTATAAAGCTGCTACACTGATTCAAACCATTATCATACAGGATATTTTAAGACGTTACCAAAACGAGTTAAAGTCACGCGCAGTAAGCAGTTATAGAAAATGAGGTTCATTATTAATGACACAGAAAACATTGTGATAAAAGGAGAAGTTGCCTGTTACAAGAGGTAGTTCTTCAGAAGCTGTCTACTGCAGTTCCATGACTTGAAAATGGTACGGATCACATCTTTGCTTTTTTCTATCAACTAATACGTATTCTATTCTAAAGCGATGGGTAAATAACACATCTGGATTACGATACTCACTGTCACGATGTACGGGTTGAAATCCCGATTCTGTGGGTAAATGCGACATGCGCACCTCGAAAGTCCTTTATCCTTAGACTGCTAAGCGCGACTCAAGGACCGTTTGCGGACAGCGTAGATTAAGATCAGAACGTGCAGTCTGATCTTGGATCTACATCGTCCGATAAGATATTTTCCTCCGAAAAATGACTTTGAAAAAGTAATACTCGGGTTTTTACTATGGGCTAGAAAAGTGTCATTTAACCTGTTCAGCAGGTTAAAGATTAATAGCTTTCTTTGTATTCTGGACGGCAGGCCGAATGGCCCCAAGAAAATGTTTGCTGAAAACGTCCAACCGAATATTGCCTTTAAACATCTACATTGCTAAATAATCCAAACAAAGAATTCAGGATTGATGATAGTCATTGCGACAGGATTCATTCTGCTCTCATCGCTGAACATTGTTTCGACGATTATTATATGGGAAAGCAGCCAGTGGCTTGGAAAGAATACTGTGCGAAGTACTGGTAAAAAGAAACTCCAGCAAAACATGATAGGTGCACCGGCCACCGCAATATAACTGAAGTAATGTTGAAAACGGCGTTAAACACTATACAATCAATCAATCAATTAATCAATCAATCAATCAATCAGCCAAACAAAGAATTCAACTTTGTATAAAAGGCCAGTCAATAGAATTGTCAGAATATCCCATAGAATAATTAACAGGACTGACACTTTGCGTAAAGTGTCGTCCCGGATTAGCCTGAGACGGCACTTTACGACAACATAAGATTTTTTCATACAGTAGACTTTAGTGAAACAGAAACTCGCACAAAAACGGGAAGTTCCGTCTCGGATTAGTCACAGAATGCACAGGCTGATCTGAGACGACACACTTTTACGCATATGACCGAAGGCCACTTTTCGTGTGTTGCACGCCATATCATACATTATGATTTGAGCGATGCTCTAGCAAAAGGGCGCTTAATGTATTTCCGTGATCCATGACACCAAGCAAGTCATCACATAATTATGGATCTATAAAATTCATTTTCTCTAAAAACCGATTATATCATGAATTACACTTAATTGTTCTGTGACATGCAGAAAATTCACAAAAAGCAAAAAGGACTGCGGGCTGCGCAGGCTGATCTGGGTTGATACTTTTTGCGGATGCATGACGTCCCCTTTCCACAGAACATGGCGCCTTTGTATTTTTATCATCTATAGTACAGTAATACAAACGTGGTGTACGTCTTATTTGCCCTTAAACCTTTACCGCACAGTGCCGCCTTTTGACGCCCCTGGGAAAGAAGCCTTTTGAAAACATAGTGGGAAAAGGAGAAAATGCTGGTAACCAGCATTTTCTCCTTTTCCCACAATGTTTTCTACCCTATCAAAGAAAAGTTGCATCATTTGAGCCACATTGAAATTGTCGTCTGAAAATGCTTTCAATTTGGACAAGGCTAAAATTTGTCGTCTGGTAAAGGGTTAACCGAGAATTTTGTGTCCAGTTTGATTCTTCTCTTATCGTCAATGCTCCTTACAGTACTCAAATGTGCAGGTCTAGCCCTAAATGTACGGCTAAACGAGCTGAACATTTGTTGTTCTTGTTGTAGTTAACATAGTTTTGGGAGAGACATAGAGGAGACAAATAACTGAGCCATGGTCTGTGAAAAGGGGGCATCATGCATCTGCAAAAAAGTATCTTCCAGGTCAGCCTGCGAAAGCTGACCTGGCCGAAACATTTGCCATTGGTCAATTTTCTGCGGTTCAAAGGACCATTCTACCTCATAATTATGTCGGTTGTTATACAAAGTGGATTTTATGGATCCATAATACTGTGATAACTAGCTTGGTAAAATGCATCATAGAGATGCATTAAGCCCCCCCCCCCTTTCCCCCCGCTCTTTTGCCAGAGTATGGCTCAATTACTTGGCGATGAAAGGATCGAAAGAAATCGTCAGAAAAGTTTTAGACTGGGCTAGGGGTGTTCGTTCGGTGTATGCACCTTGCAGACTCTACATGAATTTTAATATAAACAGTGTCAAAATTACCCCCGCTATCGCCCGAGTCAATATTTATATTTGATTTTACCCCATAATGCAGAACATGAGTAAATAAAAGCCTCAGTTACAAGTACATTAATAAGTGTCACTTTGTCCTTTAATTTAATAGCAGTTTCTAAACAAAGGGATCAAAACCCATAAATATTGTGAATGGAGCGTGCCAGTTTCTCCACGAATTTGTATTTTTTTCCCTTTTGCAGTACCAGGAAACTACTAGTTTGCAGTTTTTCATTGAAGTTTCTCGAAAGTCGTATTCAGTGATTCAGTATTAGATGTCTATCGTATAAGTGGATGAGGAAACGATAAAACATGAACAAAAAAAGAACACTTTTAAACAGTAGGTTGATTTTTTTTTTAAGTAAAGTTTTTAACGTGGTCAGGGGAAAGCATTAAATTCTTCACCAGACAAAATTAAAAACTTGGCCTCTTATTGAAAGCGTTTGCGAAATTGTAAATAAAATGATGGGATTTTTCTCTGAAAGGGTAGAAAACATTTCGGGGGAAAGAGGAGGAGACGCTGATAATCAACATTTTCAGCTTTCATAAAGATGTTTTATCACCCGGGTTCAACCGAATCGTAAAGGCACTTGGCTGCTCGATAAAGGGTTAATCTCAAGACTTTGTTCGGTTAACGTCCAGTACTTGAAAATGAAGTGCACTTCTTGGACACACTTGATTTGTACCATTACTGGACACCTGTCCCATAAATAATTTCGTTCTTTTGACAAAACCGAAAATGACTAATAGTTTTCTTCGTGTTTTTCGCATTCAGCCATTTTTAATTTAATGCAGTACCACAAAAGATATTTTAACACAAATAGTTTATTTGGACAGAAGAGAAACATCTGACGTGAAAGAACATATCTTTTCTGTAGAATACACAAAATATTGCCGGAAAAGGAACAACCAGTTGCTACCTTTTGTCCGAATATTCAAAGGTACACTACACTCTGACCATGATTCTAATGAGTCTCAATCCCCTGTCCGAGTATTTTGTCCCTAATGCAGACGATGACTAGATTTGTCATCGACAACATTTCTTTTTCCCACAATACATATATTAGATAATCTGTCTAACATCAATGGAAAAGTCTGGAGAAAGCTTACATAAAATTCCGAAGGCAAAATTTCAACATATTTAATCTTTGATGATAAAATTACGCTGTCGGCCCTTCACTCAAGCGACTTTCACAACTACAGTTGCTACTATGGCCAGGGAAGGTTACGATCGGACTGCACAAAACGTGCAGAAAGTATCCGTTGCGTTTATAAGGCCCTTTACTTACTAATGTTGGACTTACTCCATTTGCTAGGATAGATTATCTTGGGTTAAATCATTCAACCCCACCCCCCTCTGTCTGTGGACAGCTATGAAATGGAGCGCACATAAAACGCTGAAAAATGGTCGGAAAAGACAGTTCAATACAGATAATTATCGGAAACACTCACAGCTTCCGCTTGACTATTCTACAAGGAATTGTTCCAAATTGAGATGACGTAACAGATCCCAGGTCACGTGAGCTGCACGCGCGCCATTTAGATCGGCCTCACTCGGCGGCAAGTCGGACATTTACCGAAATGTCACTGGCTCGGATTGAAAAATGGAGCAGACATAAAGTAATTTGATAAAAACTGATCACTGATAACAAGGTTTTCTCGTTTCGACGAGTGACTAGTTACACCATCACCGCATTAATGTAATGTACGTCCCTTAATGGACCCTTCAGACATAAGAAGAAGATTTTGCAGATGGCATAGATCAAGATCAGACTTCACAGAAGGTGCAGTCTGATGTTTGATCGATACCTCCAAGTTGTATAGTTAAGCCTATAAGGTAAAAATCTCTCCAGGGTCTGTATTCACCAACCAATCTTAAGAACTTTCTTTGTCTAATTGTAGATTTAGAAATTAACACAACTTCTGATTGGCTAAACCATTTGGTTTAAATTAAGACTATGCATATTCTTAAGAAGAGTTTGTGAATACGGACACCGATTTCATTGGAGAGTACTTTCGGTGGTGGAAAAGAGGTCGAATTTATATGCTGAACAAAAATTCTAACCGAACACTTTTTGAAAGAAGATATTATGCATAAAACTACAGAATAACATCAGGGCTATCGCTTTTGAACGCGTTATTTTAAAATGCGATACATCTTTCAAATTTGAATGGCATTTTTTAAATAAGATAGAGCATTCAAACATTGAATGGCATTTTACATAAATGTTGTGTCTTGTTTGAAAAATAGCAGTGACATGCTGGGCTCGATGTATCCACATGTTATGTGACTCTAAAATAAAAGTCACCATAAAGACACTAAATGTGTTTATCTTTAGTTTCCGGATAAACAGACATGTACAACATAAGCTAGTCCACGAACACAATAATTTAAACAAAATAAAACCAAAATGTCTTTTTGAAAGTTCGCCAAACAGCGAACCGACGTCTCGTCCGCGGCCTATTAGAATCTTACACGACATGTTTACAGCGGTTTTTGGCCGATTTTTTTTTTCTATTTGTCAATTTTCTGCATGTCAAAGGACCAATCTACCCATTGATTCCGACGGTTATTAGACAAAATGCATTCCATGGATCCATAACTATGTGATGTCCGGCTTGGTATAATGCATTATGGAGATACATTAAGCCCCTTTATGCCAGAGCATGGCTCAAATGCATTTTCTATCCTTCGTAATCTGTGCAACCTTGCAGACGTCAGGGGCAACATTTGGCATGAAGATACAAAAAAGATGATAGTTTCATAAAATAAAGATGAAATGGGTTGAAAATTGGCTGAAAATGAGTATATATATATGTATTTTTAAATGAAAACTGCAAACAAAAAGTAAGAATCGAAATGATGTAAAGACCTTTTCGCCGGCAAATCTCTCCATATCGAGCAGTGTAAATCCAAGATCAGACAGCAAACCTGGTCAGTGTGATCATGATCTAGGCTGTCAGAAAAATGGCAGTAGGTAGCGCCCAGCATTCTAAGGGTCAACACTACGGGGACAGAAGCAACTGCTTAACAATGTTTAAAGATATTTATTTTAAATCGACTGAGAAACAAGTTCTTGTAACTTTACTAACATTTAGGCTGCTAAGAGCGACCCACTAACCTGTTACAGACCGATCAAGATCAGACTGCACAGAACGTGCTGTCCGATCTTGGATCTACACGGTCCGATAAAAAGATATTTTTCTCCAAAATATGAATTTGTAACAGCATCATTCGGGGTTCTACGATCGGTTTGAACGTTTCATTTAAGTTATACGGCAGGATAAGGGTTAATCTCCCTCGATTCTGCTTCCTGGGAACTTCACCGGTACTCGCGCTGAATGTGTGGGCCAATGAACAGCCCCAAAAGTGACACCCGCTCCCTGGAATTGAACTAAGGACCTTTTGGTTACGAGGCTGACTCTCTTCTTCCCGACCACGGACACCACACAACTTAGTTTGTAAGTGTCAGTAAAAAAAATCATTTCCGTTGGATGTTGCCCTTTCGAGCGATGTGTGGTCTAATCGGTAGTGAAATTGTCTGAAATGTGTTTCTGCGGCATTTCCTTGTACCTTTCAATCTTTCTTTAATTACTTGATCTCAAACATAGTCGAGTTTTTTTTATCTATTCGAACAGGATGCAAAAAAAAAAACCGAATAATTTCTTTAACGGTTTGCGTCACAGACTATTTGCAAAAACAAGTGACTGGAGTATACACGAATGTAATACCTGAGTGTATGTTCCTACCAATGAATTTGAAGACAATAAAAATGCCCTCTTTTTTTTCCTCAGTCAAATGAATTAAATTCTGTATCTTAAACCACGTTAAACAATATTTCTGTTTTGTCACAGCGAGACATTTCTTACTCATGTCCTTCCTTAGTCTTGCATCTAGGCCCTGTTTAAGCCATATTGATAAATAAGGTACCAACCTAGACTAAACTTATAGAGGTCTACCAAGTTATGTGTGTTTGTGTTGCAATTTTATTTTATGAAAAAAAAAAACTTTGATACCAGTCTATTTTTCCCTGGGCTTTCCCCTGTACTACATCTGGGCCCTGCCTTGACCCAGGACAATCCGACCTGACTGGAGCGATCTGTGGGATCAACCTATAGTTTTAATATTACAAATTCAACTCTTTAATCATAGGGGACATCAGTTGTCCAGAAAACATTGTTGGAAAAGGAGGGGTAGCTCAATTTTCGTTAACAAGTTAAACCCTATCCTCATCAGGGACGTGACCAGCGATTCCTTGCTTTGCCGCAATGTTTCTCAACAATTTATGTATTCTTGCATTTACCCTTCATGAGTTAACTATCCGTACTTTATCGTCGAGAAGTTTCCTTGACGCTGCAGTTTTTCTATGGAGACATTAATTAAAAAAAAACAAAAGCCAGAGTGGCAATCTTTCAATGCCATATATATATATATATATATATATATATATATATATATATATATATATATATATATATATATATATATATATATATATATATATATATATATATATGTGTGTGTGTGTGTGTGTGAGCCATGTTCTGGAAAAAGGGGGCTTAATGCATCTCCGTGATGCAAATACCAAGCAAGGCATCACATAATTAGGGATCCATACTATTCATTCAGTCTGAAAATGGGCTGTGTATGGAGGTAGAACGGTGTTTTGGACATGTATAGAATTTAGAAATAACAAATAGCCTGCGTAGGCTGACATGAGTCGATACTTTTTGCAGATGCATTAAGTCCCTTTTCACAGAGCATGGCTCATACAACACTCAGCCTCTTTCGACGCTGAAGATGAACAAGCCCACAACGTGGATCTCACGTTTGATCTATGACGATCGCAAAAGCCCCTGATTGCGCCAGTGGCACTAAATGGGTAGATGACCTTCTGTTTTTCTTCTTATTTAACTTTTGACCTGTTTGTAAACATAAGCCCGTTTATCATCTAATGCTAAAAAAAGTTTTAGACAAGAATCACAAATGTGAACAAAAAGGGCTGTCGGTCGAGGGAAGAAACTCGAACTTTCTGAAGACACATACTTTCATCAATGATATACCATCCTCTATCACCGAACAAAGAATGCCGATAAAAAGAAGCGATGAATAGCGGGAAAAATAAGATAAGCATTGACTAGGCATACTTTAAACTGATATTTTCCTAAATATAAATTCTCTAGGAAATGAAAACAAAAAATGCCGTATTGCGGAGGGCGTGTAGGGAAGCACTTGGGAATTAATTGAAGGGACGAACGTTATTTCGGAAACTCGATCTTTATGAAGATTGATATTTAAGTTCGGTATAATAGAATAGTTCTGCCAACCTGGCATTTATCAGCTAATAATGCAACATAATTTGACGCTTCTTTTAGGCTGGTTTACGCCCTTGCAACAATGCGTCTTAGATTTCCGTAAAAACACCAGACAATGGAGGGAATCCGTTAATTTAGTATTGGTACCAGTCACAAGCTTTCCAATCCCATCTGATGTCCTCCATGTATTTTCTATTCTCATTCGACTGACAACAGAAATTCTTATTTCAACAAAAAGCTAATATCACTTCTAGCCTTACAAAATATTAAAAAAAAAAAAATGTATGCAAATATTTCTCATGTAGAAAACAACATTAAATAAAGAGACTGGCGAACTTCTTACGATATATATGAGAGCCATGCTCTGTGAAAAGGGGTTTTTTGATGCATCTTCAAAAAATATCGACCCATGCCAGCCTTCATAGTCCTCGCAGGCTGATATGGGACGTAAACTTTTCGCTATAGATCAATTTTCTTCATGTCAAAGGTCCACCCTATCTCTTGAATCAGTCGGTTGTTAGACAAAATGGATTTAATGGATCAATAATTATGTAATGTCTTGCTTGATACATGGCGATACGGAGATGTATTAAACCTCCTTCTACCTGAGCACAAGTCATAAATGGGCCATGCTCTGGCAAAAGGGGGCTTAATGCATCTCCGTGATCCATGATACCAAGCAAGTCATTACATAATTATGGATCAATAAAATCCGTTTTGTATAACAACCGACTGATTCGTGAGGTACACTGGTCCTTTGACATGCAGAAACTTGACCTATAGCGAAAAGTTTCGGCCCAGGTCAGCCTGCACGGATTGCGCAGGCTGATCTGGATCGATACTCTTTCGCAGATGCATTAAGCTCCCTTTTCACAGAGCGCGGCTCAAATATAATTTCTGATACACTGAATGCTAGAACTTATATTGGCAGTAAACCACCATTATTGCAACATTTGGAAAAGAGATTTTTTTGCAACATCTGGGAAAAAAAGGATGGGTGTGTAAACATTAATTTTGTGGAATTCGAGCCAGATTTCAATATTTATGACAGATTACAATTATGAGAGATAACAATAGTGCGTGACCGTGAGTTTAAACAGTTATCATAGCATAACCATCTACTGGTGCAAAGAAAATACTGTAGAAAACCTTTCAAAATATTGTGGGAAAAAGAGAAAATGATTGTGACCAGCATTTTTTCCTGTCGTCGAAAATATATGATATATTTTTTTCCACTTTTATCAAAAGCAAAACTATTCATTTGAACAACGCTGAATTCGTTGTCTGTGAAAGCTTTCAATTTCGACAAGTCTAAAATTTTGTCCTCTGTTACAGAGTTAAATAGTAAGTGTCACCTCTGGCACACTGATAGTCAGAATTTTGATGATCACGTTTTTGCGGGAGAACAGATTTCAAAACGTTTTGACGCGTTAAGAAATTTGTCTACATGTCACAATGTTTTAAACGGACAAGGTAAAAAAAAAATAAGATCTTTGGGGTAAAATGACTTATCATCAAATTTCTTTTGCTGCCCTAAGCATCTTAACTAGGTTCAGAACTGACACTCTCAAACCATGACAGATGGGTAGGTATTCCGCTATTGTTCCTGTAAGGCCGGGACTTTTTGTAGTCTGCTCAATGAAACACTAATTAGTGACGTAACTTCACGCCTCGTGAATTCCGTACCATGGAGATTGGGCGAGATTTTGCGAGATTTCAGCTCCACGCGCCCGGATGAAAGATTCGATGCCTGGAAAATGTCTCGGCATATGGCGAACTCCGCGTCGAAAAATAACGACAAATGGTTCAAATCTCTAATTTCATTAATTGAATTTATGATTATTAAACGAATTGTGAAATCCCGGTTGGATAATTGGCGAATCGGGCCGTGACGAAACTGCATTTGTTTGGGTTTTCTAATCAGACTGTCCATAAACGTCTGAAAGCGTTAATTAAGTTATCTCAGAAATGAATCAATCAAACACTTTAAAAAAAAAAAAGATTTCATTCGTTCAAAATAAAACCGGGTGTGTAACAATCCCCCGCCAATTCATGAAATAAAAGAAACCAAATCTCATTATAACTGTGACCAGTGGCGGCAAATACTAGTATTAACTTTCTACCAATCGACAAATTTTAGACCAAAGTATTTACAGAGGATAGGAATAAATATGACTTTAAAATTGGAATTTGTTTTGAGAAGGGTAGAAAACATTATCGGAAAAAGGAGAAAATGCCGGTAACAAGCATTTCCCTTTTTTCACATTGTTTTCAATCCTTTCACGGAAAAAAATTAACCACATCTGTGCAACCAGCCACACTTATGCAAATGCTCTCAATTTGAATAATCTAAGATTCTGTCGCCTGGTTAATACTTAAGTAAATAATTTTTTATCACCTAAGAACCCTTATTTTCAGTGTAATACAGCATTTTTTTTTATCACATAAAACCTCCTCTGGCAGTGTATTAAACCCATGACTTATTTTTGATAATACACTAGTGTATTATCGTTTTTTGGGTTCCGGATCTGATCAGTTTTTAGTCATGAGCGCGTGTATCTGGAGACACCAGCCACAACACGTGCTGGAATTTGTAATAACAAGCCGTTTCGCGGAAAAATGACGTCATTGTTGCTAAGACGTATACGCGTGGAAAGTTTTTGATTTTCTAGTTTAATAAAAACCAAGAAATGCAGCAAAAGCTTCTTTAAACCCAATAAAATTGCGGAAATATGTGGACTTATCCCCTCTAGAAACCGTTTAATTATATTTTCAGTGTATATGTCAAAGAGCTATCTACTTGTGTATGTACATATTTGAAACCAAACTGCAACTATAAACATGGGCCCGTGAGTGGTGTACAGGCCAACGGTGATGATGCAGGATATTTTTTTGTATGTCATCCGTTTTATGTGAAAAATAGAATCTCACATTCGTGTGTCTGTATTATCATTTTTATCGAACTCGATGACTAAAATGTATCTGACGCTCGCCAATTCTCGCATTATACATTTTAGTCAACTCGTTCGAAAAATGATAATACATAAACACTGATGTAAGATCCTCTATTTATCGTACACACGTTCGAGACAAGTAAATAGTGCCGTATTTTGGTCAACACTCTGTAATCAGACGTCACAATTCTTAGACATCCCTGACCCAGATTTCATTACGAAATGAACTGTCAATATTGGTGATAGTGACAAAGCAGCCAGTCTTATTTTATCACATAAAACCTCATCCGGCAGTGCATTAAACCCATGACTTATTTTTGATAATACACTAGTATATTATTGTTATGGGTCCCGGTTCTGATCAGTTTTTTGTCATGAGCGCGTGAAGCTGGAGAAGCCAGCCACAGCACGTTCCGGAATTTGTACTACTAGACTAAACCGTTTCGCGGAAAAATGACGTCATTGTTGCTAGGACGTATATAAGCGTGGAAAGTTTTTGATTTTTATGTTAAAAAAAAATGAAATGCAGCGAAAGTTCTTTAAATCAACAAAGTTGCGGAAATAGGTGGACTTATTCCCCTCTAGAAACTGTTTCATTCTACTTTCGGTGTAAATGTCAAAGAGCTATCTACTTGTGTATGTACACATTTGAAACCAAACTACAACTGTAAACATGGATCCATAAATTGTTTATAGGCTAAAGGTGATGATGCAGGATACTTTTGTCTGTCATTCGTTTTAAGCGATAAATAGAATCTCACATTCGTATTTATGTATTATCATTTTTATCAAACTCGTTGACTAATATGTGTTTCACACTCGCCAAAGGCTCGCATCATACGTTTTTAGTCAACTCGTTTGATAAAAATGATAATACATAAACACTCATACAAGATCCTCTATATCTTTCGATTCTAAACAAAATTATTATATGCAAGTTTCTTTGAAATCATTTTTCGTCCGTCATGTACCTGTCAAAGAAGCGAAAAAGGCTTCATATAAATTCCAATACACATGTACATGTAGGTCTATGAATATCATGAACTGTAACTCTCCAGTCATGTGATAAAAAGAATATGACAATTGGGTTTTTATTTTTAAAAACTCGCAGACGAAAGATTGTTTTTAAGCTCGCCAAAGGCTTGTTTAATAACATTTTATCTGTAGACTAGTTCAATAAAATTCAATTACAAATGACAACTCTTGTCAGATCCTATATTTATGTGTCCCTGTGTCCCTGGTTTCACACTGAGCACCCGGTGTAGAGGATTTACGCTGTGTGGACGGATGAAAAGAGAGAGAGAGAGAAAGACAGGCAGACAGACAGACAGACAGACAGAGAGCGAGAGAGAGAGAGAGAGAGGAAGAGGGAGAGGATGGTGAAACGTTTGGATAAATGAAGGGTCGTTTACACCACCGCTATTGACAACTTTGGAGCTTTGGAAAGCATTGTGGAAAAAGGATTTATTCAATTGTGGGAAGCAATTGCTTCTTTGACAATTAGTTCCCTGCCTTTGGATCATCTGTCCTCTAATGTTTGTCATTTAAATGTGTTACTTTAGTATGTATAAAATAACTATATCGGCTGTTTTCTGAATTTTTTTCTGGCTGGGAGAAAAAATACCTCTGCAAAAAGTTGAGGTAAAAGATGACGTCTCCTTTTAAATGATAAAAAAACACGACGGAAAAAGGGAACACGTGTCCTTTTTCCACAAAACATTGCCAGACAACTACTGGAATGTTGGATGGGAGTCGCACATGACAGGGTAGAAATCCTTTTGGGTAAAGAAGAAAATGTTGATTACCAGCCCATTTTTTCTTTTTTTCCAATTGTATTTAAATGCTGTATTCCTAAGGGCTGTCAAAACACCATTTGCTAAATAATTAATTTGAGTACAAGTAAATACTAGAATGGGTTTAAGAAAATGTGGACGCTGTTTTGATTGCCCGTTTTGTGCAATCTGAACCCGATATACAATGATTGCCAATACAATTAAAACTATGACAGGCAATAAAAAGGTCAGTGGATATATTCACCGCTAACCGTCTTTCTCATATTTCAACGAACCTGTGAACGCTTACTTAAAAAACAAAATGTGCGGAAAGGAGAGGATGTCAGTTACAAGCATTTTCACCGTTGCCAACAATGTTTTCTACACATCTTAAGACATTCCCTCGTTTCGAGTTCCATTTTTATTGTCATCTTCAACAGCTTTCAGTTTGGACAAGTGTAACACTTTGTCGTCTGGAAAAGCATTAATCAATACAGGAGAAAATCACTAGAATCCATGGCTGGCCATCTCATTTATAAGGGAACCATTATCAAACTTTATCGATGAGACAATATCTTCGCCCTTGCAGATTGGCACTAACTTCATATTTTTCGGCGTAGCTGAATGTGCTGGCTTTAAACGTACTTTTTGTACTGATAAAAAATGAATAAACAGGAATTTGTGATTGGTAAAAAATTTAGACATGTTTATTTGAAGGGTCCCTTACTATTTGCGGGCAAATTTATGCCGTCTATCCTTTTTATAGATATTTCTTTGTTTCTTAGTCTGTTTTGTCTGGCGCGTAACTCTTTACCAGAAGACAAATTGTTTAACTAGCCCAAAATGAAAGTATTTGCAGACGACAATTTACATGTGGCTCAACTTACAGGGTTTGTCTTCGAAAGGGTAGAAGACATTGTTGGAAAAGGAGAAAATGCTGTTTACCTGCTGTTTACCAGCTATTTACCAGCATTTTCTCCTTATCCAATAGTGTTTTCCAAGGCCTCTTGGTTGCGTGATAAACGGTCAGGGAAAGTTTTCACTGTCAAGGTGCTATGCACGACCCAGGGCTCTTTAGCGAACAGTGCAGATCAAGATCAGACAAAAAACGTGTAGTCTGATCTTTGATCTACACTATCCGATACGGTATTCTCTTTCCGGAGAAATCAACTTTAAAACCGCAATATTAGGTATTCTAACTATATTTTGATCGGAAATCTTCGTTTCATTTATTTAGCAGTTTAACCCTTTCCCAAACAAGCCCTGGTTTTCACGTGTCTGCAGTACAAGTCTTTTGAAAACACTGTGGGAAAAGGAGAAATTGCTCGTAACGAGCAATTTCTCCTTTTCCCACAGTGTTTTCTACCCTTTTTGAGACCTTTCTGCCATTTTCATCAAATTTAAAATTGTCGTCTGCAAACTCTTTCAATTTGGACCAGTCCAAAATTTGTCGTTTGGGAAGGGTTTAAGCATTAATATGGGTCCCGGTGTCGTCCAACTGTTCATAATGTCCTAGCGGTATCGCGAATTATTGTTTAAACCATGACGATCCAGGGCTCTTCACTGGAGTAAAATGGGGCCATGTGGGGTGTTTGAGAATGTAAACACTTTTTTTAGGGATAAAAATAGATAAAAATATCCAGTTCATACTCAGTTCATCACGCTTCACAGGCTACTTTCCACCGGCACAAACCGATGTAATATAATCTTGACTTTTTGAATTAGGCTAGACGCCGTTTTCAGCGATAGTTCAGTTACATCATGGTGGTCAGTGCACCTATCCATCTCGAGTTTTGTTTTACCAATACTATGTACTTTACAGAAATTCTTCTTTTGCCACAGCATTTTTTATTTGCTTGGGCTGTTTTGATTGTGCTGCATGAAGGTAAAGCGTTCAACATGTAATGATTACAGTGTATAAATCGAGAGAAAATGTGTCACAGCTCGACCAATAAAATGTAATACTCTTGAATTATGATATAATATGTATAATACCGATCTTCAATGATCCTAAGAAGGAAAGCTAGGGTGGTCATTTTTGAAAGGAAGAAAATACTGTTAATACTGGATTTTCTGGAAACCATCGTTTTCTCCTTTTCAGACAGTGTTTTTACCCCTTGAAGGACAATTTTTTTATTTTTAGAAACTTGTAGTTGTATATACAACTATTTAAATTTTGGATCAGTTTAAATGTTTGTCGTCTGGTAAAGAATTATCAATTAAATGTTCTAATTTTCATTAAGATTGAGACAACGTTCATAGCCATAAACACAATCACAATGTATGCTTTCTTCCAGAGAAAATGTCTTCAACCTTTGATAACTGTTATGTGTAAATGGATATCATGTATGTATGACTAGAAGCTGTATCAGCTTACGTCAATAAAGATTGTCTTGTCTTGTCTATATAAAGTACTGCGGTAGCGTATATAACTATTTAACCCTTATCATGCTAAGTAAGTTAAATGAAACTTTCAAGCCGATTGGAAAAACCAGATTAATGCTATTTCAAACTTATTTTTTTCTTTGATAAAGTATCTCCTTATCGGACAATATAGATCCAATAAAAGAAGAATTTGCGGTCTTAATTTGGATCTACACTGTCCGCAAAACGGTCAGTGAGAAGAGCCTAAGGGTTAAAATCCTTTGGCCCTAGCTTGCGAAAAGAATTAAACGTAAATTTTAATCCAATGGTAAAACCCCGAAAACAAGGGTTGCAAGGTTGTGTTTGCCAGGAAAGCCTCACTGTATCGTACTGTATAGATCCAAGATCAGACTGCACGTTTTAATCTTGAGTGCAGCGAGTCGCGCTTAAAAGTTGCAGGACTGTAAGGTTTACGGTACAATTAGGGCATTTAAAAAGCTTGCATTACTGTACTTTTTATCCAGACCTTGTGAAAAAAAATAAGTGGTCTATAACAAGGAAATTTTTCTCTTTCATTGTATTATATCAGAAAAATTATATCCCTTTATGTCACTTTTTAAAAAGAAATCATTTTAACCCTTAACCTGCTGCATAAGTTAAATGAAACTTTCGAGCCGGTAGTAAAAACTAAAATAATATTATTTCAAGCTTATTTTTTGTGGAAAAAAATATTTCCGTATCGGACAGTGTAGATCAAAGATCAGACTGCACGCTCTGTGCAGTCTGATCTTGATCTACATTGTCCGCAAAAGGTCCTCGAGTACCCCTTGGCAGCCTAAGAGTATACTATTTTTTTGATTGGTCTAAATTGATCTTTTACCGTACAAAGTTAAGGTCAGGACATGGTACCAATCCAACCTTTCGAGACAACAAAGTTTGTTCGTCTGTTTGTTTGAATACTGTATCAATGACTACATTGCCCTGTAAAGGTTTTCTTGCAATCCCAATCTCTGGATTTCAAGCTACCAGACAATAAACACACACTGTAAATATCCCGTCAAAGTTACGTTATCTCCGGACTCTTCTGGTTGTCGGATATGAAGTATCGTTTACCGTTTATGGTCCCTATTCGTGGCTTATCGTATCAAGATTCTTGTCCATATTTCAGCCTCAAGATCGTTACCATGGTGACAGAGTATTTCATAACGACAACTTGTCATTAATCCTTCTCTTTTTGGCAACATATTTCTCTGTACCCATTTAAACTTTGCCGTCATGGGCCGTTTTAGATGATTTTTCAAGCTATGCAGATTAATAACAGACCTTACACAAAGTGCAGTTTGATCTTTGATCCACCCTCTCTGATAATTATTGTAGTAAGATATAAACATAAGAAACGCCTTGATATTTGAATAAACAAGGGTTCTTTTTAGTTTCAAGGCCTTAAAAAACGACTCATGAAGATTTCTCTGTACAAAAGGAACGCTCGTGAATGTGTTTATTACGGTTTAAAAAACAGATCTACAAGGAAATCCACACTATCCAAAAATGGCTTTAAGTAAATAATTCTTAGCCATGAAAGGGATGATTCGACGTTTTCAAACTGATCTAAATCTTCATACCTATCAGAAGAAAAAGAGTTGAAACTTCAATCTTGGCAGACAAGTTTTAAACCGTGAATCTGCTACAGACCGCTTTTGGAAAGATTGGAACAAAAGGAAATTGCCCGTTCTGAGAAATTTCACCTGTTGTCACAATGTTTTTGCTTACATGAATCAAGTGTTACTGTATTCTTTTCTATCTTTACAAAGATTCGTTATCCCCAGATTTGTAACAGAAGGTAACGGGTTAACTCCACAAAAAGACAAAATTTTGGACTGGTACATATTTAAAGCATTTGCCAACGACAAATAAAGTGTAGCACATATTATTAAATTTGTGTCTGAAAGAGTAGAAAACATTGCGTGAAAAGGAGAAAATGCTGGTTATCAGCATTTTCTCCTTTTCCCGCAAAATTTTCATAAGGCTTCGTCATCAGCTTAGTTAAAACTTGGGATTGTGTGGTAAAGAGTTAATCACCACCATTGTAAAGTCGACAATGTGTGGCAAGCACTTGACTGCTGAAATAAAATGTTGGTAAAAATTCATTACCGGATCGATAGTTCCCCTGTTTTTATCAAATTATCAACAAACGGAGCCCTGTCTCGTTTATTTAAAGCCTACGCGTATGAATAACTTTAGGGACTACTTTTTGTGAGGAATTCGTTCACTTTGCGTTAACGTCGTTTTAAACATTGGATCAGTTATATCAAGAATGGCATTACACCTATAGATATATGCATTCCATTGACGAATTCCAGGACATCTAATTGGCTGAGATGATCTGCCTTAGCCAATCACTTGGCTTGCCCTGGAATTAAGGATATCTGTATTGTTCGTAAGCTGTTACGAGTTCTATCTATCTATCGTCCAGCGTGGCTCAGTGGGAGGACTCGTGACCTGGAGGTCCCGGGTTCGATCCTCATAGGATCCATTGGGTATTTTCGTAGGAGTGTCCTTGGACAAGACACTTCAGAGCCCTAGCCTAGTACTGGTGAAACCCAGGAATACATGAATACATGAGCTGTCGCCGTGATATGACTGAAATAACGTTGAAAGCGGCGTAAAACACCATTCAATTAATCAGTCAATCAATCAATCAGTCTATCTATCCATCTATCCATCTTACCACTTGCTGGAAATATGAAAATGTCTGTTTAATTGATGTAGCAGTATAAGGTTAAGAACCGAATTAAGTCCCTTCGAGAGTAAACAATGTGAGAAACGTTTGACTTTTAATCAGTTTCCCTCCTTTTTCTGTGGTACACAAAAATTCAGTGTGAATTTTCTCCTGTTATCATGTCAAATTACCTCCACAGTTTTATCATAAAGGCCTACCTTATGCTGATATTCTCTTCAAATGTCACGGAAACTATATCGTAATACATATATTTACATCATTTGCCCTAATAACATAATTACAAGTATATGAGCAATGCTCTAGCAAAAAGGGGCTTATTGCGTCTCCGTGATGCATTGTACCAATCAAGTTCTCACATAAAAACGGATCCATAATGGCCTCCTTTTTTTTAACAATCGACTGAATCACGAGGTAGACTGGTCCTTGGACATACAGAAAATTGACAAGTAGCCAAAAATTTCAGCCCAGGTCAGCCTGCGCGGAATGCGCAGACTGACCTGGGTCGATACTTTTCGCAGATGCATCAAGCCCCCTTTTCACAGAGCATGGTTCGTATGTTTTTAACTCACATGTTCAGGCTGTTTTCAGCCTATAATTAAACCATAACAATTTTCACTACATATTTTTTTAAAATTATATTTGAGTCGTGCTCTGTGAAAAGGGAGTTTAATGTATCGGCTAAAACGATCGACCTGGTGGGCCGAACAGGCTCACCTATACCGAAACTTTTTGCTGTTGGTCATTTTTCTGCATGTCAAATGACCAGTGTACCTCATGATTCAGTCGGTTGTTAACAAGCTGGATTCTATGGATCTATAATCATATGCATCACGCATTAAACCCTGTACAGTGCATCACGCATTAAACCCTGTATAGTGCATCACGCATTAAACCCTGTATAGTGCATCACGCATTAAACCCTGTATAGTGCATCACCCATTAAACCCTGTATAGTGCATCAAACATTAAACCTTGTATAGTGCATCACACATTAAACCCCGTATGCTGCATTACGCATTAAACCCTGTACAGTGCATCACGCATTAAGCCCTGTATAGTGCATCACGCATTAAACCCTGTATGCTGCATCACGCATTAAACCCTGTATAGTGCATCAAACATTAAACCCTGTATAGTGCATCACACATTAAACCCTGTATGCTGCATTACGCATTAAACCCTGTACAGTGCATCACGCATTAAACCCTGTATGGTGCATCACGCATTAAACCCTGTATAGTGCATCACGCATTAAACCCTGTATAGTGCATCGCGCATTAAACCCTGTACAGTGCATCGCGCATTTAACCCTGTAATGTGCATCACGCATTAAACCCTGTATAGTGCATCACGCATTAAACCCTGTATGATGCATCACGCATTAAACCCTGTATAGTGCATCACGCATTAAACCCTGTAATGTGCATCACGAATTAAACTCTGTATAGTGCATCACACATTAAACCCTGTATGGTTCATCACGAATTTAACTCTGTATGATGCATCACGCATTAAACCCTGTATGATGCATCACGCATTAAACCCTGTATGGTGCATCACGCATTTAACCCTGTATGATGCATCACGCATTAAACCCTGTATGGTACATTACGCATTAAACCCTGTATGGTGCATCACGCATTAAACCCTGTATGGTGCATCACGCATTAAACCCTGTATAGTGCATCACGCATTAAACCCTGTATGGTGCATCACGCATTAAACACTGTATGGTGCATCACGCATTAAACCCTGTTTTGCAAAAACACAGTGCTCATACTTTTTTTGGTTCACATACACAGGCTGTTTTGAAGCCTATAAGTAAAATCATGACAATATTCATTAGATTTCGTTACAAATTAAAGCTGTACATAATGAATTAACAAAAAAATGTGAGAAAAGGAGAAAGTGCTTGCTGAGAACATAAACGCGACTCAGTAAGCTTCTGTCAGGAGACGGTACAAAAAGATCGGGGTCCGTATTCACCAACCGTTCTAATGTGCGTTCTTATTCTCTAGAATTTTCTAAATTTGAAAGTGACACAACTTTCGATTGGCTAAACCATTTTGTTCATCGCCTTTGCGTACCCATAAGATAGAATTCAAGCTGCACAGAATGTACAGTCTGATCTTGGATCTGATCAGGCTCTACAATGTCAGTTATATGTGGAGGCATTCAAGCGCTGGTGCACCTAATAAATTACTCTTCCGATACTTCTCGATTTTATCATTCAATTTTCCACCATACGACACATTCTTTGATACTTCCAAATTGAAAGTATTCGCATACGATAGATAAATAAAAAAAATGGTGCTGCTTCAATTATGATTTGGGTTTGAAAGGGTAGAAAGCATTGTGGGAAAAGGAGAAAATAATGATTACCAGCATTTCCCCCTTTTCCTACAAAGCGTTCATAGCCGTCTACCCCAGGGTCGTTAGAACTCGGAATTGTGTTGTAAAGGATTAAAAAAGAGTTTTTCAACTACAGTAAAATAAAGACATAAATTCTTGCTGTTAGCTCACGCTTCATCATTACTCGCTTTTATCTGTACAGGACATCAAACCCTAGCCAAAATATCAACCCCATTTTCTCCCACAATAAAGGGCTAATTATCGGGGTTTTTAGAGCTCGACAGCTTCCCCTTTTATTGATGCTGATACTTAATTCACATAGGTCGTATTACACCACCCCGCAGAGGGTATTTTTTTTTCATTGTTCATCCTCTTTTTTTTTTATATCTCTTTTCTCTTTTACGTTGAAGTTACACAATAAAAAAAAAGCCACGAACTCATTAAAATGCATGTATAAATACAAGTCTATAAGTATGCAACACATTTATTGTTTTATTATTTTATTGTTTTTTCCTCATTATCTCATTATTTCGGCCAATTGCTTTTGTCAGGTAAGAAAAGAACGTAAATTCCGTTACGTTTTCCCCTCTTGATAACGGCCGCTGGCCGAAACACCGCAAAAAAATGCTTTCGTGTAATGTCTTATATTTGAGCGGAGCTCTGACAAAGCATCTCCGTGATACATAATACCAACCAAAACAGTTAGGGATCCATTTAGTGTGACAACGGACCGGATATAGAGGTAAACTGGTCCTTGGACATGCATAAAATTTACAAAGAACAAAAAGTTTCGGCTCACGTCAGCCCGTGCGGACTGCACAGGCTGACATGGGTATAGATCTTTTTTGCAGATACATTAAGCCCCCTTTTCACAGAGCATGACTCATTTATTTCATTCCTCCCAGGTAAAATCGGGTACAACAAGAGGCAATGGCACGAAACTCAAATGATTTGAAAACCAACATTTTACCAACATTTTTCCTCTCTCCCACAATGCTTTCTTCAACGATAAACTCCATTATTTGAGCCACATTTAATTTGCCGTCTGCAAATGCTTTCAGTTTAGACCAGTCTAAAATTGTGACATTTTGTAAAGGGTTACGGGTAGTGATATCAGAGAAAATTGATTTAAAACGAATTTATAAAAAACACTGGAGCACAAGTATGCCGACTGAATGTCTCCAGAAGAGCGTGATAATAGTTAAGATCGACTGTAAATGATTAAATGACACCCACTGACATTAATGTGAAGCTTTTTTGGAAATTGTTTAACCCTTAGACAGCCTGCTAAGCGCCACTCGAGGACCTTTTGCGAACAGTGGAGATCACGATCAGACTGCACAGAACGTGCAGTCTGATATTGGATCTACACTACCCGATTAGGAGATATCCCCCCCACACACACAAAATTGAAATAGCAGTATTTAGGTATTCACTGTCGGCTTGAAAGTTTCATTTGACTTATTTAGTAGGTTAAGGGTTAACGCTTCCCAGGCGGCACAATTTTTTACGTATCCATATTTAAAATCGTTGCAATACAACAAACTAGATGTTCCTACAGTGACAAGAATTGTTTTAGGAAGAACAGAAAACATTGTAGTAACAGGAGAAAATGCTGTATCTCAGCATCTCTCCTTTTTCTGCAGTGTTGGCAAAAGCCTATTTTCTCAAGGTCGTGAAAAGAAGGAGAAATTTGGTAAAAGGTTAACACTTATCTGAAGTGTTGGGTTAGATGAATCTGTCGACAGTTTCGAACAGAGAGCAGCTCTCGATCAGGTAGTAGTAGATCTGTGACCATTTTGCTGAAAAATCTTTCAAGATGTCGGACAGATTAGAGTAAGATCAGAATTGCACGTTTTGTGCCGTCTGATCGTGATCTACATTGTCCGCAAAAGCACCTTGTGTCATGCCCAGTATTTCAGTAAGGTTCTCCAATACGTATTGTTTGGATTTCGTACACTAAGGGCATTTGAAAGAAAATCAAAAGGCATAAATTAAGTACTTCCGCATCGTTGATGCTCAATTATTATTGCATCGAATGGCGATGACTGATTTCTCAATTTGTCAAGTGATTTCAAAGCAAAGGCATCAAGTAGAGCTTGTACTACAGGAAAAAGGCTTATAACATTTGAGTACGATTAATTTCGGATACGGTTTCGTTTTTACGACGGCGCACGCGCGATCGGAATCAAGTCACATGCTTGCCACGTGGTTCATGGTCAGTGCCCAATGAAAATGTCAGTTGCTTGTAGTGAATCAACCCGGGCTGAAGTGATAAACTTTCAATTTAGAAGTAATGTCACTCTCGATTGATCCAAACATTTCTGACTAATTTCCTTTTAGTTACCTCCCTATTTACAAACAAACATAAAATATGACACTTTTTACGCCAAGGCGTTATGGAACTGTGGCTAAATATTACTTGAAAGGAGCAACATCCTGTCTCAAAATGCTTCCCACGTCGTTTAACCCTTTCCCAAACGACAAATTTTGGACTGGTCCAAATTGAAAGAGTTTGCAGACGACCATTTCAAATTTGATGAAAATGGCAGAAAGGTCGCAAAAAGGGTAGAAAACACTGTGGGAAAAGGAGAAATTGCTCGTTACGAGCAATTTCTACTTTTCTCACAGTGTTTTCAAGACTTGTACTGCAGACACGTGAAAACCAGGGCTTGTTTGGGAAAGTGTTAAAAAGACACAATTTTCTTTCATTAAATAAAGCAGCCTTTCTTTCTTTCCAATGATTTCTTCTTCTTAACTACCAAATAAGATTTGAGTCATGCTCTGTGAAGAGGGGGCTTAATGCATCTCCGTGATGCATGATACCATGCAAGTCATCACATAATCATTGATCTATAAAATCCATTCTCATTGACAACCGACAGAATCATGAGGCACATTGGTTCTTTGACATGCAGAAAATTGACCAAAAGCTAAAAGTTTCGGCTCAGGTCAGCCTTTTTGCAGATGCATTAAGCCCTGTTTCACAGAGTATGGCTTATTTGTTTGTTTGTCTGTGTGGTCTTTAATTCAGTTTTTAATATCATTTCATATCGCGGCAGCCAGTGCACCTATCTATGCTTTCGTGGAATTTCTTATACTATTTCTTCGCACACTATTCTCCCCAAGCCACTGGCTGCTTTCCCACATAACCATCCTTGAAGCAATGAGATAAGAATGAATCCTGTCGCAATGACTATCACAATCAAGAAACTGGACGAGCTTTTTCAGAATCACTTAAAACCAGATCCTACATGTGACTGTGGTAATGGCATTGAAAATGCTGAACACTATTTTTTCAAGTGCTCTCGCTTTACAGACATAAGAATCTTACTTTTCCAAGCAACAAGATTATTTCATCCTCTAAATACTATAAAACTTCTTTTCGGCAGTGCTGATCTAAGTCACGACCAAAATTGTTTACTATTTGAAGCAGTTCAGTTGTACATTAAAGAATCTAAACGTTTTTCGTAATTTTCAGTCTATTTTTGTAACTGTTAATGACAACTTTATAAAGTTTTAGGCAATCACAGAGAACACCATCTTTTTTTTTTTTTCCTGTTTTGAACTTTTCTTTTTGTTTCTCTTTTGTTATTCTTTGTAATCTTTCTATTTCAACTTTTAGCTCTCTCTTACTGCGTTTCTTTTCTTTTTCATATTTCATTGTTGTTGTATTTGTACATACCATTGTTAGAACTTTATAATTTGTGCTGTAGGGGAAGGGCCAATTCTAAGTTGTGAGAACTTGTGGCCCAACCCCATTTCAACTTATGAAATAAAATATGTTTAAACTAACTGGACGAGCTGGGGATTCGAACCAGCGATGCCCTGTTCGCTACTGACTGCGCTACCGGGGATCGGCTAGTGTACAAAGAAAAACGATTGTGATATCGACTTAACCATTACCACGAGGTCCCCTGACTTTTACAACCTTGAGTAACAAGTCTCTTGAAAACAGAACCGAAAGACCAACGTGTTCTCCCTTTTTCCACAATTTTATCTACCTTTCCAATGACAACGCCTATCATCTGAGCCATATTTTTATGGCAAATGCTTTGAATTTTGACGAGTCTAAAATTTTGTCATGTGGTATGGAGACAGCAATTTTTCATTTTCTTACTCCAGAAATCAGGTCAGATAGTCAGGGGGACGGACAGCCCGATCTTGTCAACACTGTCCGCAAAAGGTGCCTGTGTCGCGGTCAGCAGTTCAGGGTTAACTCTGTAACTGCTAACTTACAATCAAATGAACATTTCGCGCCAATAGCATAAATCCAACAACTGCTTTTTCAACATTCTTTTTTGCCGAAAGAATCCAACAGCCGTATCGAACTGAGACGGTCTAAGATCAGATTGCACGTTAACCTGCTAAATAAAGTAAAACTTTCCAGTCGATAGTACTCACCCAAATGTTGCTTTTATTAAAAAAAAAAAGTTGTTTGTTGGAAGGATATATCAACTTATCGGACAGTGTAGATCCAAGATCAGACTGCACGTTCTGTCTGCAAAAGGTCCTTGAATTGCGCTTAACAGCCTAAGAGTTAATCGATTTTTAACCTTAGTTTTCCACACTGACACTGTATCTAAATGTAACTGATTGTCTCGGTATAACTGCTCTGCTTGTTCAAATACCAGGGCTGTTCTCCCTGTCTCTTATTACTTCACAAAACATTGTGTAGATATAGGATCAGACTGCACATTAGACAATCTAATCTTAGATCTCAACAGCCTGCATAACCCCCTTCATCAGCATCATAACGGTTCACTCTTTACCAAATGATATTTTTTCATCCTCACTCATAAGCAAAGAATTAAAATTTCGCTATGACAAATCCAATGAGTCCCAAATGGTATGATTTGCTACTGAATTTGTAGGAAACATTGTAGGAAAGGGAGAAAATGCTGGTAACCAGCATTTTCTTCTTTTCACGCAATGCTTCCGAAACCCCGTGTAAACCAGGAATCGTTTGGTAAAGAGTTAATGCCTAAATGCTATATCCGGGTTGCCCTACTCCACAAGCTCTTATCTTTTATCAAGATCGATCAGTTCTGGGCTTTATATCAAATTCGTGAACAGATTGCTGGAATTATCTTTTCTATCAAACTCTGACAGAAGTTTTCTTTTCCCGTCAAGATCTTTTACTGTCCGCCTCGACATAAAACATTTTAATCGATTTAACGGAACAACGGCAAATATGTTCACCTATCCTTCCATTGTGCTATCAAAACGAAAGTACCCCAAGTGCGCATGCTCAGACTGCACATTTGGCCGTCCTCCATTATAGAATTAAATTACGCAGTACAATGATGTTTGAAAGGGGCGCTGTGCGTGAGATGCGATATTTATAAACGGGGAAATGCCTCGCCGAACATTAATAAATAACACACCATCACACGAGACGATGTTAATCGTTTATTTTCCCGACTTTATAGCTTCTTTTTCACCCGAAACACTTGGATTGGTGGAGGGGGTAATAGAAAAGAATTGATAATCGCAGTTTGTTGACCCGTTCAGATATAAAACGAATCAAAACCAAAATATAGAAAGATCAGATGTCCTTTAAAAAGAGTGAAGACCAAGATCAGATTGGTCTCACGGCGACTTACTTCTTCGATAACAAAGTTAATATTTGACCATTAGCCTGACCACGGAGTTCTGGAAAAGTCATCTTTGAAACATTCGCAGACGACAAGTGAATTTGAGAGTCAAATGATGGAAACAATGGAAAACATTGTAGATAATGGAAAAAAAAAAAAAGATGGTTAACAACATTTTCTCCTTTCCCTCTATTTTTTCAAAAGCCTTTTTCCTCGGGGTCGTTTCGCGAAGGGTTTAGCTTTACAGTCAACAGTGAGGGGATCAGAAAATAAATGAAAACAAGGACAGATAAAATGAAATTTCAAGTAGGATAGAAAAAATATAGGAAAATAGGAAAAACAGGATTTCTTTTATTCCAACGATGCCTTTGTCAGATGAAAAAAGCAGATTTTGACCCCCCGGTGTTTTTTTTTTTTTTCGTTCGGGGAGTGTGTGGGGGGAAGGGCGGAGTAAAATTTAAAAAAAAAAGATAAATGCACAGCAGTTTAGTTTTAAACTGTATGATGCTCGCAAAGAAGACCAACAGTACATGTATGTAGATAAAAGTCGGACACTCAATGTATCACTAAAAGTAAATGAAGAGTCTGGTCTAATAATTATTAATGCAGTATGCCTACGGCTTAAGTGGGTCATACAGTTCTATTCTTTATTCTGCGGACTTATTACATTTAACTAATCAACTTATTGAAAGTACTGACAGACCGGCGAATGTGGAATAAGCGGCATCGGTAAGATAAAACTCGCTTGGTCCTTACTTTCCAAGCGAAGAAAAATGGTCCAATCCGGTTATTAAGTCCGAGCCGGTCCACACTGTTTATTATGTCTGATCTGGTTTAACTTAACTTACATAATATTATAAGCAACCACCCATTAGCTTATCGATGACATCTTATTCTGTGTATGACTTCTGAATATCGTTCAAATTGGAGCGGTAGAGTTTTAGTAGTTCATATTAACATTGATTTACTTTTTCTAACAGAAATAATTATTTTTTGTGGGCAGTATTTGTCGACTATGAGGTTGTTTGTTTGCATTTCAATCTGAATCACTCTCGATGGCAAAAGACTAACATTCGCTAGTCTAAATATAACTATTGTTTAACAACTATTATTATTTAAAAATAAAGTTGTAAAACTATGTAATAAAAACTATTGTTCAATGAGGCATTTGACTTGTACCTGATGGCAAAAATTTTAGACTTATCCAAATTTAAAGCATGTGCAGACGACAAAGTAAATGTGACTTAGAAACTGAAACGTGTCTTAGGAAGAGTAAAAAACATTGTGGGAAAAAATACTAGTTACCACTATTTCATCCCCCTCCCCCGCCCTCCTGTATGTTTTAAAAGTCGTTTTTCTCTGGGTCGTTTAAACTCGGGATTGTGTGGTAAAAGCATTTGTTGATTTGACATGGCACATGTGACAGAATTTGTAAGAGTTGAAAACGTGGTAACCAGCATTTTCTTCTTTTCCTACAATGTTTTCTATAATGTGGCATGCAAAACCAATCATGACGGTTACATTTGATTTGTCGTCCGCAAATGCTTTCAATTTGGACAAGTAAACGAGAAATTATCGTCAGGTACAGAGCTAAACTTATGAACAGATAGATGTAAACGTTTGATTCTTTATAAAAGATTACATGTTTTTACCAACCTCTGGGACCAGACTTTTGAAAACACTGTGGAAAACTTAGAAAATACAAGTCCTAAGTTTCCTACGATGCTTTCTACCCTTTGAAAACAAATCGCATTATTTCAAACGCATTTTCATTTGTTTTCAAGTCATAATGATACTCAGTATCAAGTGAACCCTTCACCAAACGACAAATTTTTGGACTTGTCTGAATTCAACGCACATGTAGACGACAAGTCAAATGTGGAATTTACCTTCTAAAGGGTAGGAAACACCGTGGGAAAAGGAGAAAATGCTTGTTACCAATTTTTTCAAATGCCTCCTTTCTCAGGGTCGTTAGAACTCGGGATTTTGTAGTAAAGGATTAAATGAAAGAAGAAAACTAAGAAGAACAATTGGAAGACAAGATTTCGAAAAACAGACATTTAAGGTTTCGGGGGAAACGTTTTCTATTCCTAATTCGAAAGTTATTGTATCATTCGAATGGGAAAACAGCTGTGAGCAAAACAGAAAGTTCGAATAACATGTAAACATGTAATATGTAAGCAAGCGCGAGACAAGTTTAATATGTTTTAAAAATTCATTTAAACACTTTCTCTTGCAGACTAAACAATGCCGATTCGATCGATTCTTCATGACGACATTGAATGCGAAGACGATTCCGACATACCGACAGATGACGAACTCTTTTCGGAAACCGATGAAAAGCCGGATAACCAAATTAGCGACAAGGAAAGCGAAAGATGTAAAAAATCTCCAAAACGGAAAGGTAATTCATCAAATGACACAGAGGAGCAGAAAATTCCAAAGAAACGCGGGCCAAAGAAGAAAAAGATGACGAAAGCAAGGCTTTTGAAACTACGAATACGTCGAGTGAAAGCGAACACGCGAGAAAGAACCAGAATGCACGGACTGAATGATGCTTTAGATGTACTAAGAAAACATGTGCCTTGCTATTCAAAAACGCAAAAACTGTCCAAAATCGAAACTTTACGATTGGCTTGTAATTATATTGGTGCTTTATCTAACATCCTTAAAACAGGAGTTAGACCGGATGGTGTCACATTTGCAAAGTCTTTGTCGAAAGGGCTTTCCCAGAATACCATGAATCTTGTGGCCGGATGTTTACAGCTAAATCCGCGAACTTTACTTCCAGACAATTCTAATTATTCCAAGCCATATCAGTTCCTTTACGAACACACCTTTGAATACCAAACATCTGCGATAAGATCCCCTCAGCTTGCCAGTCCTTATTTCCCAAGTTACGATACATATCAAGTACAAGGTCAGCCAAACGGTTGTTATTCAGTGCCTTCCGTCAGTCAAGTGCCTCATGCAAGCATCCACAGTCCAATCTCGAGTTTTGGTACACCTCGGATAATGAGTCCATTACAAGGATATACTGCAGATACCAGCTTACATGTCGACGCCATGACATCGACAAATTACATGCGCGGGGAAACCTCCATGGATTCGTACCATAACACATTTGGAACACCCCTGACCCACGTGACATTTTCTCAAGGTCAGATTGCCCAGATCACGGAATGCAATCCTTGCGTTATGCTAGACGAAATTACAGATCAAGTGATAGAGAGCGATTTAGGCATTATGTCAGGTCAGCAAAATATATTCGACCAAATTACCAACTGATAATTCAACAGAGTCAAGACTTTATGGTCTGCCGTCACGTATTCATATATATATGAGACATGCTCTGGCAAAAGAGGGCTTAATGCATCTCTGTGATGCATCATACCAAGCAAGTCAGCACATAATTATGGATCCTTAAAAGCCACTTGTTTTGATTATCGACTTAATCATGAGGTAAACTGGTCCTTGGATATACAGAACATTGACCAATAGCGAAAAGCTTCGACCAAGGTCAGACTGCGCAGATTGGGCTATGCTATGAGAAAAGGTGCATAATGCATCTGCGAAGGGTAACGACCCAGGTCAGACTGCGCATTCCGCACAAGCTGTCCTAGGCTGAAACCTTTTGGTGTTGGTCAATTTTCGGCATGTCAAAGGACCAGTGTATCTTATGATTATAAGTAAGGAAACGAAGATGATTTTAACTAAATAATCGAAAAATCGCCCAAAACGTCAATTTATGAGCCATACTCTGGCAAAAAGGGGAGTTAATGTATCTGCGTGATGCATGATACCTACCCAGTCATCACATGATTAGGGATCCATAAAATCCATTTTGTGTAACAATCGACTGAATCGTGAGCATGAGGTAGGATGGTTCTTCGACATACAGAAAGTTGACCAAAAGCAAAAAGTTTCTACGTTGGCTGACATGGTCAATACCTCCTGCAGATGCATTGAACCCCCTTCTCACAGAGCATAGCTTATATTTAGACTGATAATCACTAGTATTCACTTTGCTTGGGTTCACCAGCATTTTCTCTCATTGCCTGAGTCTTTTAAAAGCGTCTTTCCTCAAGGTCGTTAAATCTGGAATTGTTTAGTTAATGTGTAAGGAGTTATTTTTTATGTTTTATCATGTACTACATAGTGCAATGACATATTATCTTTAATGTGTAATGTAAGAGCAATAATTTTATATAAATATTATACGGAATATTATGTTGTAACTTTCCTCGTGCCTGTATTTGATTCGAGCAGCGTGAGAAATTTTGATATCGCGCGAGACTGAAGGCCGAGCGAGATGTCAAAATTTTCTTACGCAGCGAGACACAATCACCAGGAAAGTTGGGTCATCACAGCATTCCTTTGGATACATCCCTAGAACTTTCAACGACAAAATATAATGTATTTATTGACATTTTACTCGGAAAAGGTAAACAAAATCAAACAGTTAATTGTTTTTTAAGTAGTAACTTCTTTTGATGTTCCAGCGTAACATTTTGACCAAGCAAATCGCAAATTAATATGTACATATTCCATTTGCGAGATACGTCATCATACCATTTTTGGAACCGTATTTGGCACTGTGTAGATACGGATATTTCCTATCGTGTGTGATATTCTTATCCCTGTGCGATGCGTGCATTTGAGCCGAAATATTTACAGTCGTCGTCGTTGGGTTTGTTTACCCTCGCCATGCGGCATTTCGCAATGCGGCGAGCAGCTATTGGTTCTTTACTAAGAATAAACGTCTATTTGTTTGGAATCTATATATTTTAACAGACAGCAACACCTCACGGTTTAAGAAAAAAAAGTTATAAATATCTACGTAAAAGCCAAAAGGGGCTTAGGTCAAAAATGACCCTTCTCATTAAAAGAATGAAATAAAATAAATATAATGTAAATAAATATAATAAATATAATGTAACAAAGGTACTTACATATAATACAAGGCCGTGAGGCATTACATGTCCGAACACAAAAATTTAGTACTTGCCTTAAAAATTGCTATTTGGTACGCTCGACAGTGTCAATATCCTAATTATTTAATTACTAATTATTACTATTTATTACCACGGGTTGGAAGCATACTAATTGTCTTGTCTTATGTTTTTGTATTCTTTACATTTTTATCTTCAACGGAGGTTTATAACTAAGCAAAGTGTCAAAGCCGACTAGAGAGCTCTTCAAAAAAGAAATGGGGGGGGGGGAGAATATACACACAGCCGTCAGTCCTGCCTGCTGTGCGGGGCGATCAGGACGACATCTCGCAGTAGGGGCATTAAGCCAAAACTACTGGGGTGCTCGTTCTTTCCCTACCGCCCCTCCACAGCAGGTCCCAAAATGGGTAAAGACTAAATTAAAAATGAAAAGGCTAAACATTGACAAAAAATACAACCCTAACGGGCAGGATTACAGGGACTCAGAGCTAACATAGTAAAAGCCCCTGTGTCTCTAAATAATCTCCACTAAAAAATCGATTATCGACCCGGATCAGATCCGGGGCGAACTGACTGACGGCTGCTACTCAAAATTGTAATTAAAACAATAAATTAAGAAAGTGGTATTAAAAAGCATATACATGGCCACAATGATCTTGCCTAGGACTTATCACAAAATAGAAAAAGGAAAAAATGAAAATCCCTTGTAAGGAGGGGAATACCCGGGCTTGACCAAGTGACCCGTAAATCCCAAAATACATCTAATATACATGGGATGTGGAATACTATAAGAAGTAATTTTAAAACAAAAGACTGGCAAAAAAAAAACCCTTACTTATTTGAATACCAAGATGAGACTTAGTTAACAAATAAGTAGCCAGTTTATATAACTATACTGAGGAGGAGAAAAAAAAAAAAAAAGGACACATTAGGGGGACGGGCGAAGAGCTCTCTAAGAGACAAAAAATAAGAAGAAGAACAGAAAGTCCGATACTGGGGCGATTTAGGAGCGCGCCATTGGTCTAGTTCAGGGGAGAAAAAATCAAAAGGAAATACTTGCATAAAGAAACATGCCAAGACATTAGCCCACTACCACACAAAATTTCTTACCCAAAAGCTGATGAAAGGGTGCTATTAAAAACATTGTGGAAAAAGGAAAAGATGCAGGTAAACAGCACCGTCTCCCTCTCCCACAGTATTTCCCACCCCCTTAATTAGGAGAAGTATAAAGCGTGTTGTGTGGCAATGGGCCAATGGGCAGTATAGAAATAATATTGTATATTGTTAGTGTCTCCCACAAGGCACGAATATGTATAAAAACTATTTGCGTAAAACTGATCTTAGGCACCCTGAGCAAGGTTCTGGAAAAAAAGGGCCTAATGCGCAATGAAAGTCTGTTGAAAACAGATGTATTAAAATAATGATGGGAGCCTTCATTTTATTATAATAAAAACTAAACGGGAGACTTTATCTTACAGAATTAAAAGACCATGGCACGTCCTTATCTTAGATGACTGAGAATCAAATTTTGTAATATTTACAGGTACACAGTAAAACATTTTATTGTGGGCCTATTTCGCTGTCAGCCAATCGGTGGTATGAAAATAACGACGCCCACTACAAATCCGATGCAACATGCACCTTTTACTTTTGGATAGCAGAGAGCATGGGCGTGTCGGAGACAAGGTGGCCTGTTTTTACGTTACATTGTCTGCCAGCTGATTGTTCAATGACTGAGTGGTTGATAGGGGTCGTCATTTAGCTGAGACTATCAGTTATATAAACTTATGAGCAATGATATATCGTATTTATTTCAATTTTAGTATTCTTCAGAGAAAAACTATCAAGTATGGAAAAGCTTCAAATAATCCAGCGAGCACAAACATTACCAAGTGCGTTTCAAAAATACTATGGTCTTATGGGTTTCTATCTTGAATATAGGTATATTTTTATGTTTTTTATATGTGCAATATTTCAAACGTCTTTATTTGCCTACATATTATCGCTTTTATAACTGTACATGAAACCTATGCAGAGTGCAATAAATCATACGTGTAACATGGAACCAATCCTGTTGTATCTTACATAAAGTTGACGCTATCATGTTGTTGTTGTAATTTCTTCATCCTTTACTTCATGTCGGTCATACTGTGTTTAAAGGAGGTTAAAAGCATCTACAATGTCTGCGTGCAGTATTATTTCAAAACTATCTGTTTTTTACCTGTGTTTATGATTAAAAGTCTTCGCGTCCGAATCCGTTCGTGCACTGTAACTATGTACTTTTTCCTTCGTGAACATTCTTTCTTATCTGGATAGACCCGTCTTTCTGATCTGCCGAACCGCCCCTCCCCGTCCAGTTAAGTCTTCTCTCAGTAATAGTTAAAGAGCTCACCGCTTAACCCTTAACTAATGTTCCTTACTTTTTCTTTCCTTTTTTTTCGAAATTTGCCCTGCCTACCCCTTTCACAGATAACTGTTTTTCCGAATGTTTTTTCTTTTTTATTCTTCTTTGTTCTCCTGGATAATCAATGGTAATGTATTTATGCATCATCAAACTGGCAAATCTAGATATGTCATAACCCCGTGTTCGATGTACAAGTCGCTGGGTGAATAAATAATAGTATTGTTGTTTGGTAAGGAGTTAAAGTCTTATCCAGCTATGTAAGTGAAATGAAACTTTCAAGCCGGTAGTAAAGACCCGGATGTTGCTTTTTCAAACTTATTTTTTTGAAGAGAAATATAACCTTATCGGACAGTGTAGATCCAAGATCAGACTGCACGTTCTGTGCAGTCTGATCTTGATCTATACTATCCGAAAAAGTTCAGTGAGTCGGGCTTAGCAGCCTAGGGGTTAAGGCAGATGGTTGTTTCCGTCTGGCTGTAAGTCTTTTTGAAGGCTTTGTGAAACAAGAAGAAATTGTTCCCGACAAGAACAACACATTTCTCTTTCTGGCACAATATTCCTCGATTGCATTAATTAGTATAAGCACCTAACGAAGATCGAAAATTGTCCGCTGTATCAGGACGGAAAGTTAAAGGGAAGCAATTGGTACTTAAATATAATTTCCAGTGTCAGCATGATTACTCCCCTTTGCACAATCGCCCAGTCGTGTGATTGACATGTTATTTATTTGTGATGAATTCGATTTAATTTGGATTTTTTGTGCTTTTGTGTGTTTGTTTGAATTTTTTCATTTTTTTTACATTATTTCAGTTATATCACGGCGACCAGTGCAGATATCCATGCTTTCCATGAGTTTCATTTTCGAAGAACATTCTTACCAAGCCACTTTACTGCTTTTCGGTCATGTAAACATCGTCGAAATAATGTTCATTGGTGAGAGAGGAATGAATCCTGTCGCATCGATTAGATCATCAGTTCTCGAGAAGTATTTAGCTGAGCTGAGGAATCGAGCCAGCGATTCCTTGGGTTCAAACCATCGGGCTCGGCTTGATTTTATATCTAACTTCTTAATGCTGTCGGTAAAGACAGAGCTCTTGACATTGCGGCTGCGAGTATGAATCCTGACGTGGCCTTAATTTCTACCGAGATTTGAAAAATCAAAGTTGTTGTAGGATTATTCTCTATCCGTTCCCATTGTCTTTACTTTATGCACACGGGAAAGCAGCCAGTGGCTCAAAAAGGGCGTTTTGGGTTTTACACTTAGAGAAATTCCAGAACAGCTTGGCTGTATTCACCACGTGCAATCATACGATAACTTATGAAAATGCGAAACAAAGCAAACAATAGTGATGTAATAAATTCAGGAACTGGGCTGATCACAATCAAACTTCACCCAAAGTACAGTTTGATACGGTATTTGATCTATTTTGTCCGGTGTGGCCAAATATTCTACAAATAGTGTTTTTTGCCAAGCTTTATTCGGCTTATTGAGATCTCTTTGATGGATTCAGGGTCAAAATTTGTTGTTAACCTTTGACCAGCTAAATAAGTTAAAACGGAAATTTTCAAACCAAAATTAAAAAAAAAAAGCTAAAATATTGTATTTTCGGAGTTACTAATTAGGAGAAAAATATCTCCATATCGGACAGTGTAGATCTAAGATCAAACTGCACGTTCTGTGCAGTCTGATTTTGATCTACACTGGCCGCAAAAACGCCATTTGTCGCTCCTAGTAGCCTCTGGGTTAAATGAATTTACAATAAACGTTCGAGTGAAAACTGGACTTTTTACACCAAAGTCCCTACCTTTAACTATCCCGAGGAAGTCGCCTTGTTAAAACACTATGGGAAAGGGAGAAATTGCTGGTAACCAGCATTTTCTCCTTTTCCCCTCAATGTTTTAGACCTTTTCAAGGAAAAACCCCATCCTTTAACCCTTTACCAGACGACAAAACTTTAGCCTTGTCCAAACTGAAAGCATTTACAGACGACAATTTCAATGTGGCTCAAATGGTGCAACTTTTCTTTGATAGGGTAGAAAACATTGTGGGAAAAGGAGAAAATGCTGGTGACCAGCATTTTCTCCTTTTCCCACAATGTTTTCAAAAGGCGTCAAAAGGCGTCATTGTGCAGTAAAGAGTTAATCCAGATTCATTTTGTCGTCTGAAAATGCTTTCAATTAAGGCGAGTCTCAGATTTTATCGTCTGTTAAAACAGGAAGTGGTTACAACATATCTCTGTCCAACATAAGGTCACACACTGTCCTGGGTGGAATGGTGATTTGTGCTACTTTCAACATTTCAGTATCAGGTTGACAGCTTGCTGATAAATGCGAGCTACCTGCAGTGGCTTGCCCAAGGAAACTCCCAGTGAATCCAATTCATCAACCACCAATCCACAAAGGATCTCAGGGAAATAACAGGAAAAGGTTTCTTGTATGCATTATCAAGAACACTGCGAGAAAAATGGCAATTGTTTTTATCCTTCGGCTACTAAACGCAACTCAAGGACCTTTTGCGGACAGTGTAGATGAAGATCAGACGCCATGAACGTGCAGTCTGATCTTAGAATCTACACTGTCCGATAAGGAGATATTTTTGCCCCCAAAATAACTCTGAAATAGCAACATTTGGGATTTTACTATCGGCTTGAAAGTTTCCTTTAACTTATTTAGCAGGTTAACCTTTAAGCTGATAAGCGCGACTCACTGACCTTTTGCGGACAGCATAGATCAAGATCAGACTGCACAGAACGTGCAGTCTGATCTTGGATCTACACCGTCCGATAAGAAGATATTTTTCTCCAAAAAAATAAGTTTGAAATAACATTTTTCGGGTTTTTGGACTGTCAGCTTGAAAGCTTTGCTTAACTTTTTCTAGCAGGATATGGGCTAAGGGTTAATATTTCAACCTTTCATCGTTTAGACTATTTCAAGGCTTTTCACCCACTAGTTATCTCCAAATACATGTAAATAGATTCGACATTTCTCGAGACATATACGTATATTTTCGCTGCTTTTGAAGCTAATTTCGGTCGAAGATAAGTATCAGGTAGATAATGGTGTAGCTCCAAGATCAGACTGCACCTTTTGTGCAGTCTGATCTTGATCTACAAAAGATGTCCTAGGCGACATTGACAGTGGTGGAGTTAACTGTGTACAAAACTACCAAACTTTACACACGTCCGAATTGAAAATATTTGCAGGCGATAAATTCAGTGTCTCTAAAATGATGGGAAAAGTAGAACATATTTGTTATCGACATTTTCTCCTTTTCCCACATTGTCTTAAACCTTCCTCAAGGTAGGTAAAACTCGGGCTCGTGTTGTAAAGGTTAAAAGGATATACTAGAAACTTACTTCTATGTTAAATGACAATTACGGAAGACCTTTTTTCGAGAAAGAAAAATATCTTGTGATAGCATATTTCTTATTTTCCTACCATTATCTACCAAGCCCCGGTAGCGCAGTCGGTGGCGTACAGGTCTTGAAAATAGCGGGTCGCTGGGTTAAATCCCCAGTTTGGCCAATTTCTTACCAAGGATTGGTGATAGTCATTGCGACAGGATTTATTTCTCTCTCGCACCTGATCTTTGCTCCCACGATGTATATTTGGGAAAGCAGTCAGTGGCTTTGGAAAAATGCTGTCAGAGGAACTGGTTAAAAAACTTCAGAAAAGCACTGAGGGGTGGACTGGCCGCCGCGATATAACTGATAGAATGTTGAAACGGCGTTAAACACCATAGAATCAATCAATTTTACACTTTCCAATAATTTCATTTTAGTTTTTCATGCATTTTTTTTAATGAATCTATCCGAAATAAATGAAAATACAACTACTTCTGAAATGGGAAGAACCAAGTACCAAGCGGATCAAACGTCTGATGAAATATCCGGTAGAACATGTTCAAATAAATAAAATTGTAGGGATCTTCGGGAGAAAATAAAGAATTTTTATCAAATTTGGCTGTTTTTCGGTAAGGGGTATAAATATCTTCGGGGGAAAAAAGCGTTTTTATCTTATTTGGCTGTTTTTCGGTAAGAGGCATTAGTGAAAAAGAAGTGTTATATTTTCGCACTGTAGTCAATCCATATAAGCCTAATAACAACCAACACGTGTCTCCCAGTTTTTGATTTCACATTTCTTGCAGTATTTAACCTCGTATTAGATGGCAAAAGTTTAGACTCGACCTTAATTGAAAACATCTGCAGGTAACAAATCATAGATAGTTCTAAAGTCATGGGATTTGCGAGTGAAAGTGTAGAAACCAGCATTTCTCCTTTCACCACAAGATTTTCTAAAACCTAATTCCCCAAAGGTCCTTAAAAACGGGACTTTTGGCAAAGAGGAGTATGGACACGATGGTGGACATTTTGGTCTTAGAGAACAACGTATTATGTAACCGTATACAAGTTGAATAACAATATCTATCCGTCCTTCTTTTCTCACCATGTTTTCAAAGGCCTTCTCAAGTAGCAAGACCATTAACAGTCACATTTACATAGTAATGGACCGACAAAGTCACGACTCAGTCTAGAGTTACACACTAGTCTAGGTGACAGGATGTTCTCGATTGTTAAATTATGAAAATTTATCATTTTGCTTAAATGAAACTGAATTAATATTCATCCAGCTTCAACCCAATACTTCCGTTCAAGAGTCATGTGACCGAGAATTTGATATCGTACCTAGGTCTATTCGTGCCTATCGTTAGTATAGAAAGTTACTAAAGCGTGTATCTTAACTCTTATGCTGCTACGCGCGACTCGAAGAACTTTTCCGGACAGTGTAGACCAAGATCAGACTGCACAGAACGTGCAGTCTGATCTTGGATCTACACTGTCTAGTTAGAAGATATTTCTTCTCAAACAATAACATTTTAACTTTGAAATAGCAACATTTTACTTTTTACTAACGACTTGAAAATAACATTTGATTTATCTAGCAGGTTACAGGTTAATTTAATACAAGTCATGATAAAACGATGCTCACAATATTCGATTTCAAGTTAAAATTCGAATTTTGTCGAATTTCATATTTTACAGAATTTCATGAGGACTTTATATAAAGATTTATTTACCAGCTCAATACTCCAAGGACTGTATTAGACTTACATAACGACTAGCATATGACGGACGCGATGGTATCGTTAGTCAACGGTCTGAAAAACATAGCAGGAAAAGTAGTATTTATTGCCTGTTATAAGTTGTCAACCTACGGGTCCAAAAAGTCAGATCTTTACAGAATTTCATCAAAATTTTCAAAACAAACCTTTGTTTCAACCCTTTACAACACAATCCCGAGTTTTAACGACCCTTCAGGAGATGGTTTATGAAAACATTTTGGGAAAGGAGAACATGCTAGTAACCAGCATTTTCTACTTTTTTACACTAACATGGTTTTCTCCCAACGACAACTATCATCGTTTGAGCTACATGTGGTTTGTCGTCTTCGAATACTTCCATTTGGACGAGTCTAAAATCTTATTTTGTGGTAAAGAGTAAACAAGCTGGTTACCAGCATCTTATTCTTTTCCCACGTTTCCTATCATTTCGAAGAAATATTCGATTATTTGAGCTACATTGGAAGTCATCGCATTCGAATGATTCCAACCATGGATCGGTCTTAAATTTTGTAGTCTCGTGGAAATTAATGTCGTTAGTTCTTATTTGATAGAAAAAACAAAAAGTCTTGTAATTGAGACGTGACCGTTATCCTGCTAAATAAAAGTAATGAAACTTTCAAATTGACAGTATTTACCCATATTTTCCTATTTCAAAGTTATTTTTGTAGGAAAGATATCTCCTTATCGGACAGTGTAGATCCAAGATCAGACTGCACGTTCTGTGCAGTTTGATCTTGATCTACACTGTCTGCAGACGGTCAGTGAGTCGCACCAAGTAGCCTAAGGGTTAATACAGTTAAAACATCGTTAACACGACATAATACTTTGGTACATTCGGTTGATAACTCAAGCTGTCGTTCAATGAATAATCAGACACAATAAACGCTGTGTTCTAACGATATATTTCATTGTAGAATCTATTGTGACACAAGGTGAAATTGATCATCTGTAACAATTTCACACTTTTCATATTTTTCAAAAATATCAGTTGCCAAGACTACAGTATTAAAAGGCATGAAAAGATTTTTGTTCTGCTGCTTAAGGCTGCTTCAGTTGACTGAAATTTCCGGCGTAACGACGGTCGGTGTAGCGATGGTCGGTGTAGCGATGGTCGGTGTAGCGATGGTCGGTGTAGTGACGGTCGGTGTAGCGATGGTCGGTGTAACGATGGTCGGTGTAGCGACGGTCGGTTTAGCGATGGTCGGTGTAGCGACCGTCGGTGTAGTGACGGTCGGTGTAGCGATGGTCGGTGTAACGATGGTCGGTGTAGCGACCGTCGGTGTAGCGACGGTCGGTGTAGCGATGGTCGGTGTAACGATGGTCGGTGTAGCGACGGTCGGTGTGGCGATGGTCGGTGTAGTGATTGTCGGTGTAGTGACGGTCGGTGTAGTGACGGTCGGTGTGGCAATGGTCGGTGTAGCGACGGTCGGTGTGGCGATGGTCGGTGTAGTGATTGTCGGTGTAGTGACTGTCGGTGTAACGATGGTCGGTGTAGTGATTGTCGGTGTAGTGATTGTCGGTGTAGTGATGGTCGGTGTAGTGATTGTCGGTGTAGTGATTGTCGGTGTAGAGATGGTCGGTGTAGTGACGGTCGGTGTGGCGATGGTCGGTGTAGCGATTGTCGGTGTATTGACGGTCGGTGTAGCGATGGTCGGTGTAGTGATTGTCGGTGTAGTGACGGTCGGTGTAGCGATGATCGATGTAACGATGGTCGGTTTAACTTTATCAGATGGCATAATTTCAGAAATTTCTAACTTCAAAGAATTTTCAGAGGACACTTTACTTTTTTTGCCCAAACATTTGGATTGTCTTTGAAAGAATAGATAAAAATTATCGGAAAAAGGAGAGAATTTTGTTCACCAGACAATGTTTTAAACCTTATCCTGATGTTCACGAAATTCATGTATTATTGCGTAGAGTGGAAAGGAAGATCAGCCTGCACATACGTGCAGTCTGATCTTGCTCTACACTCTCCACTGTTTTATAAATAGTTTCGTACATATGAACTCAGTTCAATGCCAACCTCCATGTGTGAGCATCTAAGATACAAATTCAGCAGGATAAGGATTGAAAAACTTCAAGGTCCTTCCCTCCTTCCTTCCTTTATAACTGAAATTAAACAATTTAGATGCTATCTTTGTGCTTACTGACCTCACTGTGATGATTCAGATAATTTCTGACTTATCACTGTCAATGCAGCAGCATTTACCCTAAGGCTGCTTAGCGCGACTCGACGCGCTTTTGCCGATAATGGAGATTAAGATCAGACTGCACAGAAATCGCAGCTTTGTCATGGATCACAAGGTCCGATACGGTAATATATTCCTCGCGAAAGATTAATTTTCATTCAATCTATTTTACAGTTTGTGGTTTAATGTATGTGAAGGTGGCTTATGAACCCAACATTTCTTCTGTTCTTCAACAGTCATTTGCGCGTCGAGCTTCACGTGCCACTGAAGTGTATAGCGGTGTATGTTGCAACAAAAATAATTTTTGAGGCCTTTGAAAATTAAAGGTGGCGCTGGAATTCAAACTTAAACCTCTGTTATACAACATTGTGCGATGTCGACTGCGCTTCCTCCACTTTGCTAATACTCCTCACATAAAAATACTATATGACGGCTTGGTTTATGGTACATGCATTTGACGGATACCAACTTTATTCTTTTTGAAAGGTGCTTTACTTATTCCACTAACATCACGGCGACAGCTCACTTATTCATGTTTTTCCTGTGTTTAACCAGTTCTAAGGTGGATCTCTGTGTGATCGTATGTGGTCAGCGCTGCCACCGTGAATCTATCCCAGGTTTTCCTGATAGTGAGTCCCACGTCCTAACCACTGAACCTGGGAGCAACCCATTTTTTTCTATTTCATAATAACGTCATAAGACTTGAATGGAGTCGAACTTGCGATTGCCTGTAGATATTTTATTTCAAAGCAGAAATTAGTCAGCCAAGAACAACCTCAAGATTATCAGAATATAATCGAAAAATTGTTTACGTATTACAACGTTTTCTTTTCAGTTCAATGAACACCTTCCATGGCGCATGTCCGCAGGCCACGTGATTGTGACGTATGATAATGACGTCCAGACAATTTTATCGTGTCTATGAGAATGTACCGTATCGAAACTGGCACTTTACCCCTTCGACTGCCCTTTTCATTCGTTAACCCTTTACGAAGCAGTCTTGAGTTTTAATGACCCTGACGGGGAGGTCTTTTGAAAACATTTTGGGACAGGGAGAAAATGCTAGTAAGATTGTGGGAAACGCAGAAAATACTTTTGAACAGCATTTCTTCTTGTCTCACAATGTTTTCTATTCTATCAAAAAAAAAAAAAAAAAAAATCCATCACTTGATCTACACCTAAATTGTTGGCTTCGAATGCTTTAAATGTAGACAAATCTGAATTATCCTCGTCTGGTAAAGAGTTAAAAGAGAGCCAGGAATGAAAGTTTGGCCAAAACCTTTCGAAACATACCACAGCCTAGAATCGAGCCGAGAAGTGCATTTTGTACTTTTCAGCCTTAATCGTCTGCAGTCTCCCCTCTCCCCCATAAAAGTACAAAAACATTCCTTCAATACGCTTAACCGTTTACCACACACAATCCCGACTTTTTTAAAATTGAAAAAGACGGCTTTTGAAAACATCATGGGAAAAGGAGAAAATGCTAATAACCAGAATTTTCTCCATTTCCAACAATCTGTTCTACCCTTACAGATACAATACCTATTATTTTTGTCACATTCAATTTTTTGTCTGAAAAAAGTTTCAGTTTGGAACAAGTCGTTTTATCGTTTGGAAAAGAGTAAACCATTGCATACAAAAAAAAAAAGACAGGTATACTCCCCCAGCAGGAGAAAGGTTTTGAAAACAATGTGGGAAAAAGAGCGAATGCTTTTTATAAGTAATTTCTCATTTTCCACCATGTTTTCGATAGAATTGAAGAAGATTCATTTCCTTGTTTTACCACAAAATATCGGTCCTTTTTCCCTCTTCAGTTCTAAGCAGACCAATTTTGATCTACACTGTCCGATATGGTGATATTTTTCCAGAGAAAGAACTTTCAAATCAGGATATTTTTGTTACCAGCCGGAAATTTTAATGTGTGGGGTTTTTCAATAGTGAAACGGGTTAACAAAACAGGAACATATCGATGCTGTTTGATCACGTGTATTAAATCTTATAACAGCGTTTAGAATATTTGTGCCGTGCTTCCAGAAAAGGGGTTTAATGCATCTGCAAAAAGTGTCGACCCATGTCAACCTGGGCAGTCCACACATGCTGACACTGGTCGAAACATACTGCTATTTGTCAATTTTCAGAATGTCCAAGGACAATCCTACCTCACGATTCAGTTGGTTGTTGGATAAAATGGATTTTATGGATCCATACTTATGGTGCTCGGTATAATACATCGCGGAGATCCATTAAGCTCCCTTCTTCCCCGAGCGCGGCTCATTTGAAAACTACCACGCAAGGGTAAATAGATAAATAAATGGATGCCATTCGAGAACAGTTTTTCATTAATTTGACACGCTATTATTTTTGTGAGCAAGAATTTGAGAAATGTCGGGGGGATTGTGAAATAATCCGAACTACTCATGTGTTGATATAAAAATTAATAGTTGGGTAATTTGTCAAGCATTTTAAGGGTATGTCAGCTACATCACGGCAGTCAGTGTACCTATTCATGCACTCCTGCAAGTTTAAACAGTTCTACGCACATTATCGTTTCAGAGCCATTGGTTGCTTTTCCACAATTAAACAATGTTGAGAGATGGAAAAACGTTTCTTTCACAATGACTATTATGAAATCTCTCTGTAGCGGCTCGTTTGTTAGACCTCGATGAGCAATTTGGGCATATCAAATGTGACACGTCATCGTTCACCCTTAGGCTGCTACATACTTTAAATGGAAAGTTTGAAGAAAATGTAAGAACCCAAACACATGTATTGTGGTTTTTAAATTTCTTTTATAACGGAAAAATCCCCACTATAATCGCAGATTTGTGATCTTGGGTTTACACCGCCGCACCGACTTCATTGAGTCTCAGTTGGCAGCCTTGGGGTTCGGATACAGGTTGAAGGACGAGTAGACAGAACAGTTAGAAGATGAATAACCACGTTTGACAAGTTTTGTTCCATTTTTTTCCAAAAGGTCATAGACCCACGTAGCATACAAGTACAGTTGATGCAACAGTGAACATAGTATTTATGAATGCATGATGATATAAAATAGACAAATTAAAACTAAATTTAAACAATATTACAACTAAACCTGCCATGTACATGCTAGCACTGGCAACAAAATACATCCATCAGTAATAAAAAATCTTATTCTTAAGGTATTGAACAGTTTTCAATTTTGTTTTATTTCTAAAACATCGCAACCACAGCTTGAAACAAATTGTAGTTAAGATGTTTTGGAAGCAAACTGATGACACATTACTCTGAATTTCTGACATGCCTAAAATTCTGTAAGCTAACAGACTGCACATTATTCCAAGTTTCTGACATGGAAACATGAGCAGCGAAATACATCCATCAGTAATAACAACTTTATTTTTTAAACAGTGGACAGTTTTCAATTTCGATTTACTTCCAAAACACCGCATCCACAACCTGAAACAACCTGAAACATGTTGAAGTTACGATGTTTCGGAAGCAAACAGATGACACGTTATTCTAAGTTTCAGACAAGCTTGAAACAAGCTGTCGGTACATTAGTAACAAAATATATCCATCAGTAAAAAACATTTATTCTTGAAGCAGTGGACATTTTTCAATTTCGGTTTACTTCCAAAACACCGCAACCACAGCTTGAAACAAGCTACTTACATGTTTCGGAAGCAAACAGATGACATGTTACTATGAGTTTCAAACATGATGACATTAGCAACAGGATATATCTATCAGTAATATTTTTTTTTTTCAGCAGTGGCAGTTTTCAGTTTACATTAACAATATTTTATTGTATTTGTCTTGTCAATAAATATGCTTAAATTCATTAGTTCTTTCTTTTTATTAGAGTTTATCAATTGAATTAGTTTATACATGTTAGGACTCTCTCTGTAGTATCGACTCATATATTTATTTCTTATATCAGAGTATAAGGAACACTCCATAATGAAATGGAACTCATCATCCAAACGCATAATTGCAAATGATCTATAAGATAAAGCTCTACTTGAATTGTTTATTCGATTATGCCAATCTTGAATGAATTGGTCTTTGATTCTCTGTTTAACTAATAAAAGAAAACTCTTTTTATCCTCTACCCCCCTGTGTAAACCATGCTTCACCCAACCCAAGACTAAACAATGAATTTCTTAAAAGAGAGCACCAATTTATAACATTTTCGTTGAGTTCAATGTCATTTTTAGTAAAGGATATACTTGTTTAATGTACTTCATATCACTTGAATGAACTATATATTTTTAACCAGTATCGGATAATACTGAATATTCTTAATTTATGTAAGGGCAATATATCCAGCTCCCCATAAACGAAGTCATTCTGAGTTGACTTTTTTACTTTTAATAACTTTTTACAATACTTAACATGAATTCTCTCTACAGCTTAACCTTTGTTAAAACCCCATACCTCACTACCATAGTTTAAGATAGGAGTTATCATTTTATCAAAAAGTTCAAGTCGATGACTTACATCTAGACTTGTAAACTTACTTAAGTATTTATTCATGCTATAACTCGCTTTCAAAGCCTGACCGGACAATGTTTGTTGTGCATCGGAAAAAGACCCACCAGTAGTGAAAACTAGACCTAGGTAAGTGAATTTATTTACTATTTCTAATTTATCAACGCCATAATAAAAATTCAAATTTCGGGGCAAGTTACCTGCTTTTCTAAAAATAACTATTTTAGTTTTTGAGGTATTTATCTTTAACTTCCAACGCATACAATAACCACGTAATGCATTTAAACTTATTTGTAAGTCGGCTGCAGAATTAGCAAACACAACAATGTCATCTGCGTACAACATCAAAAACAGTTTTAAAATACATACATCAATCCCAGGTAGCCCCTTTTCAGTAAAAATATCCTCAATGTCGTTTAGAAACATTGCAAATGAAAAAGGTGATAAACAATCGCCTTGTCTAACTCCTAATGAGCATTTAAAACTGCCTCTTAAATCATTTTGGTATTTAACCTGAGACTTGACAGACGAGTGCACTGACCTTATTATATCTAAAACATTTCCACGAAGACCAAGCTTTATTAACTTATACTATAAGTTTTGTCTTGTCACGTCATTAAAGGCTTTACAAAAATCTATAAAAGCGCAATACAGTTTCCATCATATTAATCACATGATTAATCAGACCGTGAAGTACAAACATATTGTCAGTTGTACTCATATTTGCTCTAAAGCCCGCTTGAGCTTCAGTGTATACATTGTAATTTTCGGCCCAACCATTTAATCTAATATTAAGCACCCGAGTAAAAAGTTTACCAAATACGCTTAGTAAGATTATTCCTCTATAATTGTTAACACCGTTAAGAATACCCTTCTTATATGGAGAGGTACAACATAACCTTCTGTCCAACATTCGGGAAAATAGCCAACTTCAAAAATCCTATTAAAAATATTAACTATGACAGGTGTCAGAACTTCTTTTCCATGAATAAAAAATTCATTAATTAAATGATCTGGTCCCCGACTTTTGGATGACTTAGCCTCTGTCCTAGAGATCAGTGCACACACACACACACACACACACACACACATATATATATATTCTCTTAAACATATGATACCTGCTCTGGCAAAAGGGTGCTTAATGCATCATAATACCAAGCAAGCCATCCTATAATTATGGATCAACAAGAGCCACTTTTTTAACATCCGACTTAATCATGAGGTAGACTGGTCCATGAACATACTGAAAATTGACCAATAGCAAAAAGATTCAGCCTAGGTTAGCCTGCGCTGGCTGAACTGGGTCGATACTTTTCGTAGATGCATTGAGCTTCCTTTTCACGGAGCATTGCTCAATTATTTATTTGGGCACATAAATTCCAAAGGTTACCTTTGAATTAAGATGGTTTACGTCGGTTTCAGTAGTATCTCAGTAATATCACGAACTCTGGTCACTTATACCCTTTTCTGAGTTTTACTAGGACTGGGCTGGGATCCTCCACTGCCATTCCAAAAGACCCTCCCATGTGACTGATTGCGTCAACAGGAATCCTACCTGGATTTCCTGGCTATATATCCATTGTCTTCACCACCCAGGCACTGGTGGACGACGACGGTGGATATGAGACTTCAAAGAGGATGTTCTATGTCTGAGAATTTTTTGCAAAATGAAAACTCGGCCCTGCTGAATGTTAATTTCGATTTACTGACCCAAAGGGAAATAACCAGGAATCACAACTCATGTTATTAACGCATTTCTCCTTATTTATCTAGAACGTAGCCACTTTGAGTATATACTTATTAAACTGTTAATGCACTTGAGCCAGCAAAATGTAATTCTATTGGAAGCTCGAGCCCTGCTTGTGGTTGGTATTGAAGGAAGCAATGACTTGTGATTGAAAGACCTTTTATCATTATTTTGATTTGTTCAACAGCCTTATGAAGAGAAAATGGCACAAGTTCCTTTATTATACAATTAAAAAGTATGGACATTATTGTGAAGATGACAATCTGTTATTGTGCAGTCGGTCCAAGCGTTATTCGCTGGGAGAAAATTCAGTTCTCGGTTGAAAGGTCACTCTATCTTTTACTTTTTGTCTGATCTTAAAATTAATTTTTTCCCTGTCAGCTACCAACACTTGGACCGACCACGCAATAACAGATTGTCTTCTTCACAATATTTTCCATACTTTGAAATAGTACGATTTAAATTTAAATGCATTTCAACACCTGCACTGGTTTTATGGCCGCTACTGGGCCTTTAAGTGTTGTATATTTGTTCAGCATAACTCTTTCTAAGATATTCAATCAGAACATCACGAAAATCAAATCGATTCTTTTTTTGCGATTTAAGTTCATTCACATAAAAGAAATAAAAGAAATTCCTTTTAGTAGCTAGTTCCCCTTTTTTACCAAATTATAGGATTCTCATTGTGTTCCAAACCTACATGTAAGTTGTAATTTATCATTCTACACTCCATAGGGTTTTACAGTCATTGTTTTGTCCACTAAACACAATAAAAGTAGTTTGTCTTGGAAAGCACCTTAGAATTTCAAAATTACAAGCGATTTTAAGTACATGATTTCACCCTTTCTTAATCTGTAAAGAAAATTGACTGTTTAACATGATACACTGGTCCCCGTTGTACATTATAATGCCTAGGTAAGTCGGACTAAAGGCCCAGCGCTAAGACTGAGGAACTTACAACTTTATCCCTCAACAACACAGGAGCCGTACACCTGTATGAAGAATTTACAGTTTGTTTCATTCGGGAAATAATGGTCGATTATGGTTTGATAAATTCGTGGTTACGACCAGTGAATTTACCGATTTGACAGCTACCATTACGGAACTACTTAGATTCTGGCACCTTTTAAACGCATCAGGTCTAATTCAGATAGCGATTAAATCGAATAACCTAAGGAAAAAAAACACACTTTTTAAAACGTTTATTAATCCTGTTAAATTCAGGTTTATTAGTTTTGTTGATTTTTTGTTGATTTGTTGTGTCACTTCCAATGTAAATAAATGGAGGACACTAATGACACTAACGCAGAAGGATATATTAGGCCAGCGGAAGATTAAAGATTAAAGATTAAAAAGCAGTTAAGTTGAAAATTGATTATTGTAATTTTTAATTAATTCACTGAATGCGATGTTCTCTCAAACTGATTAAAACACAACCAATATTGTCATAACTCTAGTATATACCAACGAACTATTTTCTTTGTAAACCGGTAAATACATTCTTATTTTAATGCGGTCCTATGTGGGGGTACTCAACGGAGAATTACCAAAAACAACTGTACTGGATTTTGATGGATTCTTGTTTTAAAGATCTGTCCACAAGTGCCAGACAGACTGATTCAGCGATTTTTTTTTCAAACGGGATGTTTTGAGAACTTTAGTTAACGAGTGAAGGAAATTATATACATTTAGAACAATTATTATTGTCAAGGGGAAGGGTATCAGATATCAGCCCGTTGTCCCTGCGTATCTGCTCTCGCGGATCCACAATTTACACTTACATGTATGTTACAGCATTTTCAATGTTACTTTTAATAGTAGAGAAAATATTACCGTACAGGGTTTATGAGAGGAAATAAATTCCGATCTTTCACCGAGAAGAATATTCTATTTATTTCATGCCTCTAACCCTTTATTCGTTGGGACTTCCACGCTGTGAAAAGGGGGCTTAATACATATGCGAAAAGTCCATGGTCCATGAATGTAATAAACAGGCTATTTACGTGGCTGATGAGGGCTGGATAGTGATATCGGTCCGCCACCTCGAAAGCTGCCCTCGGGCTAAAGCCCGTGGGGCAGATATCAAGGTGGCGGGTGGATATCACTCTTTGGCCTTCATCAGCCGTGTAAAAAGTCTACGTACTCGTATACATTTATTGCCATGTAATAAAGTCTACATACTCGTTTACATTTATTGCCATGTAATAACGTCTTTGTACTCCTATACATTTATACTTTTTTTTTTCAATTATTCTCTATATCACTGTGTGCTATATAAGCGTGCCGTGGGTTTCTTTGAATATTTGCTTTGGCACGTGTGTGCCGATTTGTCACTTTAAAACCTGATTTCACTATTATGGATTCATATTAATGTGATGGCTTGATTGGTTCAATGCATTACGGAGATGCATTAAGCCCCCTTTTGCCAGAGCATGGCTCATTTTTCGTTTTTTTTTTTTTTTTTTGAGTGGGGTGTCACTATGTAAGTAGTTTAGATTTACCTTTACTTCACCACCATCGACTTTATTATTAGCAGTAGTATTAGTATTATAAATGGATTATCAATCAAATTTTTATTGCTATTTTTGATATGATAAATGGATAAGGCTGAACCTTTTTGTGTTCGAAAAATAATTTGATCGAATTGATCAGCTACTCTGATGATGACGTCATAGGAACTCCATTAGAAAATTTGGTCTGCTGAACTTCGGAGGGGGTTACATTTTCATAGCAGGCATTTCGCCCAAAGTGTTCCTGTTTTGTTGGTTTTAGCGATGTTCTTGAGAAGAAGAATGGGTCTCTCCTGGGGTTCTCCAAAATCCTACTATACTGTTGCTTCGAATTTTGAATTGTAGCCAAAAGCAAACAATTTGGGGATAGAAAATGCAGACAAATTTAATTATATCTATTTAAAGATATGGATACGTATTGTTATGGGTCAGATAATGTGTTACATTGCACATGTTATACATTTCCCTGCCAGCCATTAGAACTTTGACAGGCCGTAGTTATAGTGCACATGTTATACATTTCCCTGCCAGCCACTAGAACTATGACAGGCCGTAGTTATAGTGCACATGTTATACATTTCCCTGTCAGCCACTTGAACTTTGACAGGCCGTAGTTACAGTGCACATGTTATACACTTCCCTACCAGCCACTGGAACTTTGAAAGGCTGTTGTGAAACTTTTTTGTAAGACTCATAACGATATCTTTACTTTTAAATGGTATGAATTAAATTTGTCTGTATTTTGACGTTCCAGTTGTTTACATTTGGCCGCTAATGTGCTTTGATCAATGATTAGACTGTCCGTCGTAGGAGTAGGCGAAGGAGACCTTAAAGTCATTCCTATTTATTTCCTTTTACTTGGTTTTATACTAAGCATTAACCCTTTACTACACGATCCTGAGTTTTAACAACGTTGAGGAAAAAGGCCTTTTGAAAACGATGTGGGAAAATGAGAAAATGCTGGTTACCATCATTTTCTCCTCTTTCCAACAATGCTTTCTATCCTTTCAAAGGTGAATTTCTTTTTTTGAATCAATTTTTTATTTGTCGTCTGAAAAAGCTTCCAGTTTGAACACGTCTGAATTTCTTTCGTTTGGAAAACGGTTAGCGAAGGAAGCCCTGCAACGAAGACAGTCCACGGAATTTATGTATTACCTTTCTTAATGTTTTACGAGAAGACAGACTTTTTAAACTGGTCCAAATTGAAGGCATTTAAAGTCAAAACTTAATGTGGCTAAATGATTGGATTTGTCTGCAATAGGATAGAAAACAGTGGGAAAAGGAGAACATTCTGGATACCAGCATTAACTTATGTGTTCATCATGTTTTCAAAAACCTTCCTCGAAGTTGTTTGTCCGTAGTTTCATGTTATTTTATTATTGTTTATCACCAATTACTTCATTCATTTCACCTAAACGTAATCATTTTTTATCATTACTAATTCACTTCAATTCAAAATACAGAGCCGTGTTCTGTGAAAAGGGGGATTATGTGTCTACAAAAAGTATCGACCCATTTCGACATGGGCCCAAACCTTTTGCTATGTGTCAATTTTATGCATGTCAAAGGACCAGCCTAGCCCATAATTGCATTAGTTATTAAATACAATGGATTTTATGGATCCATAGTTACGTGATGTCTTGCTTGGTACAATGCGTCACGGAGATGCATTAAGCCATCTTTTTCCAGAGCAAATCCATATTACAAAGAATATAAGAGCACTATCAACATACCATATTTATTACGTGACGAAGAGGGTTTGTTTTCTACAGTAGGAGAAGTCTGGATAAGCAAACTAAGATTTGTTTTTCTTTTCATGAGATACCATTTAGCATTTTAGATCTTTACTATGCATCCTGAACATCATTATCATCCTAATTTCACGTTTTACTTTACAGGCAACATTGTGAAAAAAAGACTTGTGTCAGGTTTATTGCTTCTTGAAAGACTGCATGTTATGCATTTCGAAAATAACGTTGTTATTATTATTATGTTGTTGTTGTTGTAGTTTGTTTGTTTCTTTGTTTGTTTAAGTGGTTAAATGTTACCAGTGGTTTGTCTAGAAGATGTGACATGCTGTATCGCTTTATCATAATCAGGCCAAAATCAGAGTTGCCCAGGGACTTTCGGGTTAAACTAGAAACGCTGTACGGTTGTAAAAGTTCGACCTATGGCTGTTCTCTAAATATAAGTTCGAGTAAAGTTTACTGGGCCATATTTTTTTGCTGACAACAGAATGAACACCATACAAGCTGCAGTAACCTTTTTGTCATTCAGACCCCTTTGTCTGGGCAGTTATCTACTTGTTCCGGCAGTTTTGCTATCTCGATGACTTACGACATAACCTCAGTTTAAAGGATGTGCAGTTTCTCCCATCGGCACCATGTTTGTAGAACACTTCCTATGTATATTTTTGTCCACAGATCTCTATAAGTAAAACCTCAAGAAAGTTCCAAATAAGTTCATCAGTAGAACTAATTGAACTGAAGATAATTGCCGGTCAGTGGCCTCATTGATTTGTCCAAAAAGTACACTAGATTTTTCGAGTGCAGTGGGTTTTTACTATCAAGCACGCAGCCATATGCAAATCTGTATTTATGTTGCCCGCTGGCAAAGATGGCCATCTCACTAGGCCGATGTAGAGATACCTGTCACATTTCACAAAGTGTGACCAATATCCAAGTTCTTTTGACCGAGCCGAGCCCGGTAGTGCAGTCTGTAGCGTACTGGACTTGAGAACAGGGATGGGTGGTTCTAATCCCGAGCTCGGCCGACTTCTTCCGTGGACTGGTGATATTCATTGCGAAAGGATACATTCCCCTCTCACAGCTAATCTTTGTGTCGAAGATGGTTATATGGGAAAGTGACTCTGTAACAAACATGACAAGAAGCACTATTCCTCTCTCATTGCTACACAATTATTGTTTTAACCCTTAGGCTGCTAAGCGCGACTCACTGACCTTTTGCGGACAGCGTAGATCAAGATCAGACTGCACAGAACATGCATTCCGATCTTGGATCTACACTATCCAATAAGAAAATATCTTTCCTTCGAAAAAACCTTTGAAATAGGAAAATTTGGGCTTTTACTAGCGGCTTGAAAGTTTTATTTATTTTATTTAGCAGGATAAGGGTTAATTATTGGTGTAGGCAATATTCCAAAACGCCAGTGTTTTAACTAGTTGGTGTAAAATTTCAGAACCGATCTTTTTTGACATTTGTCTGGTAAAAAAGAAGATTCCAGTCTTTGGAAAGCGGACAAAAGCACCCGACTCAGCAACTCGGCCACAAATGTTGGAATAATCCAACAAACCAATATTATGAAGTTTAAAACACGATCGTTTTCGAATCATTGTTGTTGAAAACACTAGACAGAAAACGTGTGCAGGTTGAAATCACTATATCACGTGACCAAAATTATATATTTTTTTAAATCCTTTTTTAAGTAACTGTTAATTACTATTATAACTTTTATTTGTGCGATGAAATAATCGTTAACAATTGTTTCTATGCAGTATAAATCAGAATATTACAAATCAATGATTTAGACTATATCACTGGGGCACTTGTCTTTTAGAATTTGTTACATATAAAGCGTTTTGGAGTGGCGGCAAAGTTCAGCGGAAAAGGAGAACGTACAACGCCAAAAGCTACAAAATAATCGCACTTTTCCAAACTGCCATTATAGAATAGTATAGTTGGGGGCTTGGTATCTCTTTGGACTGATGAGAAGGTTTGTTTCTGGCCGAGCAATTTGAATTTCTGTTTAAGTTTTGCTAAGGAGTCGGTCCATTCAGGTTTTCAGGTAGGTGGGTGTACACTATACAGAAAGGTAATTTAGCGGTATTTGTTTAGCCCATTGTTTTGTAATCATCTTTATATAGTCTGTACTGTTTAGCAAACACTTTACCTGTTTTAAATTGTGACATTTCATCAAGGATTTTAAATGTGTTGGAAATCTCACATAAAATTTTGAGATGAAGCAAAACAAGACCTAAAGGGCAAAAGGAAGACAAGTCAAGAAATAAAACATAATACATATGCATGTTTTAGGAAACGATAAATAGAAGAATATTCTTATTTGGCATATCCCCATGATAAAGGTAACAAATAACTTTTCATCAAAGAGCCAGATCAGTGCCATGAATGAATGGCTGGGAATGATGCCCATTTAAAGTTTTGTGTCTCTGTATTTCGGAAAGCACTCTATAACTTACTTGTCATGTATTTATTTTGCAGTAATTACATAGGTCTGTCTATTTGTTGTTTCAGAGTTGCTACACAAAAGCGCCAAGTCAGAAAATAAGAAGCATTCAACATAATGAAAAGGTCAAAAGTCTTTAAGCCAGGCCCGTCAGCACTTCCATCCCCAAAACAGATCGAAATAATCCAAAATGTGTGTACGACAATCAGAGTGATGACGAACATTATGAACTGCATGTTGAGGAAATAAAGAGAGTGTATGGAAAAACGAAATCAGATCAGATTCACCTGAAGCAGCTGATGCAGCAAACATTTAAAAATAGAAAGCGATGGATTTCCAAACAGCCCTCTGGGAAAAACTAAGGCAATCCTTGAAGAATTCCCATTCCTTGCTGAGAGGACCTTTGTAAGTAATTAAACAGGGTATTCAACATAGGGTTTGAGACCAGCGATGGCTTTGGTGAGCCCTTGCATTTGCAAGTCTCCCTAAAGCATCCGCTGTCCCTCAGTTGAAGTATGGACCCAAATGCCAATTCAGACAGAAAAAAAAAACTCGTTATCACATATGAGCTTTGTTTAGTAGTATTCTGACATTCTTGTAGACAACAATTCTAAAGGTGGTAAAATGGAGGAAAGTTTACTGACTGGATAGGAAACTGCTCGGCACAAGTAATTTCTTGTTTTCCATCAAAGTTTTGATAGGACTATAATTACAAACACTGAAACATGCATTTTTGTATGAATGGGTTCAATGTGTTAAGTTTCAGTAAATTTTAGAGCTTTATTGTTATACCCCCTACCTGGGAAGTAGAAGAGGGTATACTGTTTTCACTATGTCTGTCTATCCGTCTGTCAGTCCATCCATGCTTTTATTTCCATGCTCTAACTCAAAAGCCATTTGACCTAGGACCCTGAAACTTTATACAAGTATTGCTTCTGACTCAAAGAGGTGCACCATTGTTTTTGAGTAACATGGGTTAAAGGTCAAAGTCACAGATGAACGTTAATTGAAAATCGTTTCTGTGCTCTAACTATATTGCTGTTTTACCTAGGACCTTGAAACTTTATACAAGCGTTGCTCATGACCCAAGGAGATGCCCTCTTGTTTGTCGGCCACGTGTGCACTCTAGAGGTTACATTGCAGTCCAATATACTTACGAAACTTAACATGTTTGTCATGATCATTTATTAGACAAGTTTAAAATGGATCACAAACGGCCATCATGGCCATCATGGCCTCTTGTTGTTATCATGTGACGTTTTGTTGGTTCTTGAAGGGTGTTCAAGATTCTGAGCTGGCAAAGGTGCTTTCGTCAAAGAAGTTAGCCCCACCTAGCCCAGTGCTGTTGTTGACGGAAGAAAAAGAGGTCAATAAACAGTTTCTCATCGGAGATGAAACTAGAATCGCAAAAGATACAGATAGTGTTTAAGACGAATTGTTCCTTCTTCTGTTTTGGTAGATTATCACTGACCTGGAATATCCTAGATGTTATTCATAGCCCTTTGGCTTTTTGCCAAACATCATTTTTAAACAATCTTTTCAGTTCCAAAAATCATCATCATTTGTGCATTTTTGAGCAAGATAGACAAACTTCTTACCAAGCAGGTTAACAAATAATAGTACTGAGGAGAGCGAGAGTATTTTTATTCGTTGTTTTAAAATACTTAGAAAGAATAAGAAGCTAAGAAACTCAGGAAAGCATGGATAGGTGCACTGACCGCCGCGATGTAACTGAAAGGATGTTGAAAACGGCGTTAATCACCATACAATCCATTAATCGATTGTAAAGTGTAAAGTTTTATAGGTTAAATTTGCTCTTCAAACCCACTGTTAAGATTGAATATTGTTTCTTATGCCGCTTTCAACATTATTTCAGTCATACCACGGCTATAGCTGACATATTTATGTTTGTTCTGGGTTTCACCAGTACTAGGCCAGGGCTCTGAAATGTCTTTTCCATGGACACTCCTGTGTAAAACCCAGTGCCTTTAGAGGGATTCGAACCCAGGGCCTCCAGGTCATGAATTCATACACTCTACCACTGAGCCACGAAGGACTCCCTGAAAATGTTTACATGTTTTCAGACGCTTATGCTAATTTCTTGCTACCCAGCTTTTTTTTCTGTAAATATGATCCAACTACCATTTTCAAAATTAAGGCCAGCTGGATACATCTTGTGAAAATACTCGATTATCTGGATTTTTTCCATGAGAAGTCTGAATTAACTTAACCCACTTGCATAAGTATTTGTTTTCATTTATTGAATAATCTTACAGTGACAATGTTTGGTACATGCCTTCCTTTTCCCGGGCTCTGCATTAACATGTACATGAACCATAAACATGTACATGAACCAAAAACATATTTGACAATGTTCATTCTCCATTCCTGTAAATCTTAAAAAAGTATATTTTTTTATAGGGAAAAAATAAGTATTTTGTTTGACCTTTTAGCCCTTTGTAAAACTATATTTGTAAACATGTTCATGTAGGAAAGTGTGGAAACATAATTTGAACCATTAGAATGTCAATTTCATATATAATGTAGCAATTGTAGTGTTACAGTCTTAAACATTTATGTTTTAGAATAAAACACTCAGGACTTGTAAAACGTGTTTATGCGTTTTCAAATCGTTACAGTGCTAAAACACGTGTAAGGTATTTTCAGACAAAACACTTTTTTCACACAATGGTGTTTTTTGATAAAACACTAGTGTTGTGAAATAAAACGCATGTGTGGTTTGAAATCGGAATGCACCCATGTTTTAATTTAAAACACAAGTGTTTTAATATAAAACATGGGTGATTTTCGAAAACACTTACACGCATTTTCAAATCGTTACAGAGAAGTGTTTTTATATGTGTTTGATTTCAAAACACCTACTTTTAGAGTGTACTAAAAACCAAAACATTGCGGTTTCAAAGTTGATTTCACCGGAAAGAAATTACCGTATCGGACTGTTTAGATCAAAGATCAGACTGCACGTTCTGTGCAGTCTGATCTTGATCTACACTATCCGCAAAAGGTCAGTGGGTCGCGATCAGCAGCTTAATGGTTAAAGGCCCAGGATCGGACAAAAGTAAACTTTACGCTCGTTAATGAGCATTTGAATTTAAATCAGGACACGACTTAAAGTATGGAAATTATTGTGAAGATAACAATCTGTTATTGAACAGGTTGTCAACGTGTTAGTCGCTGGCAGAAAAATGAATTTTAACACTAGGTTAAAAGTTCCAAAGTCCCTCTCTCTTTGCCTGGTTCTAAATTTCATTTCTCTACCAATGACTAACACTTGGACTTACCAAACATTAACAGGTCATCATCATCTTCACAATACTTTCCATACTTTGAAAAGGTGTGGTTTAAATCCAAGTGCATTTTACCCGCATTGTTTACTTTTGGCCGGTACTGGCCTTTCAAGTAGCTTCACTGACAGGTGGATGGACCGGTATGAAATTTGATGATAAAAATGTTGAAAATGGCTTGAAACACAAAACAAACTAACCTTTTATATTGATCGACCTTCCGTCCTGGTATTTGACGGTTTCTGCTAAATAAATAATCAAAGGACTGATAGTCCTGAGAGTCGCCTGGAGGGTAATGGGTTAGAACTTTTCACCCTTTTCTGTTCAAATCTATTAAAAGCATTCAAGATACAAAATAATTTAACCATAAGACAGTATCATATGCAAGCATGTTTCTTAGTTGTCATCCTAAAGTTGAAAACATTTAGGCACCAGGAACAGGTTTAAAGATTTCGAAGTCTCTTACCCCGGGTGACTTCATTTAAATAATGGTTTTCAAAAGGTAAAATCATTACAAAATAAGTCATTTCGCTGAAATGATATCCACCGCCGAAAAAAAATTTTTTTTTTAGACAGAAACATAATTATAAGAGGTACCGTGTTTTGCATGTAAATGGCCTTTTTGTTATTGGTGAAAATATCCATTAAGCCCCCTTTTTCCATGACACGGCATTTCATTAAATAAAAACAAATACTGATTGTCTGTGGCTTATGATAAACAATATAAATATGAAGTTTTATAAAATTTTGTGCAGTAGATAAAGAGATATTGATCCATAATGGAAATATACATCAAGCCCCCTTTTTCCATGACACTGCATTAAAAACAAAAACTAAATGAAACAAAACAAGCAGACCGGAAGACATCAACCTTCTTTTTTCATTAAAAGGCATTACATTAAAAAAATGTATATCGGCGGACTATCATGAGGAACACAAGTTTCATTAACTTTCGTTAACGATTTTAGAATATATCTGTCTGGATAGACGGAAGATCGGACCGATGAACTGACAGACGGACAGACAACATGAAAACTATATCCCCCCACCCCGAAATTCAGCGGGGCATAATAACCGTCGAAGTTCCATCAATACTTACAGTTCCTTCCCAGCGTAATAATGCCTGTAAAGAATGTGGACAAAAATCAGGCTTCTAGGTTGATCAAAATGTTTTTCTAGCGCAGAAACTGGGCGACTTAACTTACATGTATATCTTAATTCTTACACATATTGCTAAAACAAACATTCTAAATATTTTCAGTAGAATAGGGCATACATTTTCTCTCCAGATTTAGAACAAGTTGTTTTTGTATGACACAAATTTTCTGAAATTGGACCATGTGGTTACACATATATCTGTTAAACTGAATAATTGTCCTTTCCAAATACAGGATGCTAGATATGAAATTTGGGTATAAATGCTCATACAGTTTCAGAGGCCGTGATTTTGAAATGTTACTTTTCAGTTCTGAAGCTTCTGTACAGTTTATAGAAACAGAGCAGAACCACTTGAACAATTTTACAAAAGGACCATTTAGGCAACATTAGTATGGAACTCGACTGAAGTTTGCCTTTGATACAGGATCTAGTGACATACTTTTGGACCAAAATTGCCCTTTTGAAGCCCACCCATATCTAATCTAAGCAGTCTGACAAAGTTTCGTGAGTATTGGACTGAACATAAATGGATTCTACAGTACTAGATCTATTACATCATTTGACCTAGTGACAACCTTTTTCTTTTAACCCCCGGTAACCTACATTCACTTTTGTCAAAAATATTACTGAGACAAACAGCTGGGAAATTCCATGATCATTGGACTGAAATGTAGCCTCTGGAGCACACACAAATATTTGACTCAGTTATCTACCTGTCCTTTGGAAATCATTTGTTTTTGTTGTTGTCCGGGTTCAAGTTTTGTCCACAGTGGACTCTAGAAATACGGCTGCTACAGCACAAGAAAACAATATAACCCAAAAGCATGATCATCAGCCTTTTAACTTTGTCTGTGTGTTATAACGGCCCAGGAATTAGTACTACTTCCTCACCAATTGAAAATTGTAGAGATCTACATGTGTATTGCTTTGGTGTAAACTACATATGTTTGCGGTTAGCTCTAGTACCCAGTACAACAACCCTTTATAAGACTACAAACACTCCAATAAAGACCTTGTTGTTCGAGTGGGTTAACATTGATCTGTTCTATTATATTTGAAATATAGTGAAGTAAAAGTCAAGTTCTCAGATTGCTGGATGTTAGAACTGCGTAGTTTGAAGTCGAATTCCCCCGTGACTTCAGATTTTTGCAGTTACGAAAGCACCTTGCGTTCTGACACCCGCACTAATAAATTGTTTCATAAATACTAGATCTAGGTTAACCGCACCGTGATTGAAAAAAAAAAAAAACAAGAGCAGACTTTGACAAATTCACCTCTTTAAAAAAACGAAAAACAATTAATTGAACACAGTAAACTTTAAAACACTCTCTCTGCATGGATCGGTGAGGCGCTAGGTCGGTGTACTCTGAAAATAAAGGCCGCTTCAGCGACTGATTCATTCATAAATATGTAAATTTATAGAGCATTCCGTGGTGCAAATGACGTTATACGTCACGTGATTAAAAGATCTATATTTGTCGCACAGCTACATTCCAGAAAGCACCTGCTAAGCGATGACTTGGTGCAGTCTAGAACCGTGCGCATGACATACGCTATTGTACGATCTCTGCTTGTGCACCTAGAATATGGGTGTGCAAAGTAGTTGATGTCTAGAATAAAAAGCTCCGAAGAAGCTACGTTTAAGCATGTCTAAGAAGGCAACGCAACCATTCCAAGTCGTTACAAATTTGTTAAAAAAAAAATTGCCTACTTTTGGGAAAAATCTCCATTGAAAGCTTCCACGTTAACTCGGTATCGCCTTTCTCTTTCCGATCATAGGTTGAATGTTGGATTGAAATAAGACTTACAATTACGGACAGATTGTAAGATTTAGTGTGCTTCTAATGGGTAATTGTCAAACCTTTTTCACTGAGAACTGTCCACAAATAGCAGCGTGCCGTAGTGAAGACGTTTGTCGTCGAAGAGTATTTTTCAGTGTGTTCGCAAACTTGTTCAGTTCACGACGGCTATTTTTAGATACATACATAATGCGCTATTTTAAGAGATGATGTCTGTGTAAGCGATAGGCTATCGTGTACCCTTGTGGACAAAATGATTTTTCCAAGGTTTAAAACGTTAAAGAGCTCAGTTTTTAAAGACACGTTCATTATCACAAAGGCACAATTGTTAGTGAATTACAACAGAAAAATTGGGTTGTTTACCGAATAATTAGAATACTATGTTTTATCTCGTAAACCGGAACTTGGGGCAGGAAGCAGTACAAGGCCGGAGGTATGCTTACGTCACCCCATAGATCAAGATGATAACAATGAGAGCCTGGTTGCTACGCAACCAGGCGACTCAAAAATAACGAACAGCAAGTCAAACCCAAATGCTGCAATTGTTATGCTTTTTTTTTTGTCCGAATACATCTCATTCCATCAGGAATGTGTGTATATTCATGATCAGGCTGCACATTCAGTTCAGTCTGATCTTGTCTACACTGCCCACAAAAACGCACTGAACGGCCTTACAGCCAAAGGTAAGGGTATTAAAAGGTTCTTTGTTATAGCCACATATGTACGTACATATCTCAACTTTAGATTCTCAATTTCACCCTTAACGAATACATTGCTAAGCGCGACTTAAGGACCTTTTGTGGACACTGTAGATCAAGATCTTAATGCACAAAACGTGCAGTCTGGTCTGGGATCTACACTGTCCGATAAGGAGATCCCCCCCCGCCCCGAAAAAAAAAAAAAAAAAAGATATAACTTTGAAATAGCAACCTCTGGGTTTTTACTATCGACTTGACGGTATCATTTAACTCACTCAGCAAGATAAGGGTTAATAAGATGTATAGTTAAATCCAATAGAAAACAGCTAAATACAGCAATTTCTTAGTTCTCCATACCTGAAAAATCTAACCGTATCCTAAAGTATTGATCGCAGATCAGATTGCACGTTATGTGTAGTCTAATCTTGTTCAAAAGTTGCGTCAAAAAGTCTAGAGTCGCGTATTCGTAGCAGGTTACTATGCTTAAACGTTTTTTTTTTTATGGAGTTGTCTTACAATAATTAATTGCAGGTATGTTTTTAAAACCACAATTTTGGGACCCAAAGTGATCTTTGCATGAAGAGAAAATATTGTGGAGTGCAAAAGTGACAGGTATGAAGTAACACTGGAGATTAAATCTCCATTTAAATTAGCTTTAATCAAACTTTGCGTGATCTTTAACTTTTCGTCGGAAAAATGGAAAAAAAGGTGTTTAAATTTGTAAAAAAAAACCTCGAGATATTCCATTTAACAAAATATTTCAATGTTTTCTGGCGATTTATCTAAACCATCAGGCTGCTAAGCGTGACTCAATACGCTATTGTTGCGGACAGTGTAGATCAAGATTAGACAGCGCAGAAGGTGAAATCTGGTCTTGAATCTACTCTATTTGACAAGATATAATTTTTTTAATCTGATGAGGAGCTTAAAATCGGACTATTTCGGTTGTAAATGCTGGCGGGTAATGTTCCTATAAATCTTTACCGACAACATTGTAAACTTGTTAATATCTAAAGCGATCACAGACGACAAGTAAACTGTGGTTCTGTAAGTTAGATCTGTCTGTAAAAGGAGGGTAGATAACACAGTTACAAAAGGAAAAATAATTTGCTTCTTTCCCACAAAGCTTTTATAAAGCCCTCTTCCTCACGGTCGTTATTTTATCTAGCAGGACAAGGGTTAATTATTGGTGTAGGCAAGGGTCATGGTGACATGGTTACAACATTATACTATTTCCAAACTAACACAGTAAACGCGGTGGGATTTTCATATATTTTTTTTTTTATGTGAGAACATTCTTTTGGATCCTTGTAGATCGAGAGTGAAGGAATGTGAATTTCAAACGAAAAGTTCACCGGTCGGTCCCCGGAACTAGTATCAGTCACGCTTTGCTTTACCTGAATTTCGCTCTTGCAAATGAAAGAAAATATCGTCTCCTCAAGATTGAAAACAGAAATTCCAATCAAAGCGAAAGAGAGGGGTTTCTTTGATTGCAGTCTAGGATCAGAGCAGTCTGATCTATATGTAGATGTAAGCTGTCCGCAATGATGTCACGGTTAACCTTGATCTGGCCGAGTAAACCCGGATATTGGCTGGTACAGGCCATGTCTTAACCCTTATCCTGCTGAAGAAGGTAGATAAAACTTTCAAGTCGATGGTAAAAACCCAAATTGGCTATTTCAAAGTTACTTTAGGGGAAAAATATGTCCTTATCGGACAGTGTTGATCCAAGATCAGACTGTACGTTCTGTGCAGTCTGATCTTGGATCTACACTGTGCAAAAAAGGTGTATGAGTACCGCTAATCACATAGCAGTCTGATCCCATATGAATCTACACTGTCCGATAAGGAGATATTTCTCCCAAAAAGATCCCTTTGATATAGCAAAATCTGGGTTTTTAGTATCGGCCTTAAAGTTTCATTTCACTTACTGGTATTTAGCAGATTAGATAGATAGACAGACAAAATATATATTTATAATGACAACATAAAAGCACTATACTTGAGATAAAATGAACATCATAATGAAAATAAGTCAAACTATATTTAAATACAAAGGGCGATAAAAAGGGGTTATAAATCCCTATTTCAATTGTGGTTAAAGGTTAATTTGGACACATCTACACTTTTGTCATCTGGTACAGGGTTAATAGAACATTTCGATCAGGTAGCTCAGTTGTTAGCGTATCTGACTTGTGACCTTGTGGTTGCAGATTCGATACCCGGTTGAGGCAAACTTTCTTTCTGGCGATTTTTCGCCTCTTACCTCTAATGCATGTGAGAAAAGTAGTCAACGTCTTGGTCAGAAAGTTGTGTCAGCACTTGTGTGAGAAAGCCAGGAAACACATGTGTAGGTGCACTGACCGCCGTGATATCACTTAGCTGTTACAACGGCCTTAAACTTCAATACAAACAAAACTTGTAAAGCTTTTCGGCCAGTAGTAAAAACCCAAATATCCTGTTAACAAAGGATTTATCTCGAGGAAATCTCGCAAGGATGTCGATCAAAGATCAGACTACATATTCTGTGAAGTCTGATCTTGATCTACACTCTAAAGCTCGTCAATTGAGACTTTGTTCAGCAGCCTACGGGTTAAAAAACCCTTCTGGTGTTGGGTCTATAATGTCAGCAACATTACTCAAATCTTCCACCAAAATTTTTCCATATTCTTTATGGAGCTTCACTTTGAACCGTCGAAATCAAGTCTACCTTATCTATCCACCCCATCCGCACCCACCCAGAAGAATAAGGCAAAACAAAACAACAACGAACAAGATGTCCACGCACGCGGAAACCCAACACTCATCACGTTCTGTACACCCTAAAACTACATGCCCCGTTTTGTTTTACCGAGGCTGAGTGGTGAACGGATACCAGTCACGTGACTGAAAATGTGACAAACGAGTCCTCTCCCATTTCTTGATGTTTTTTTTTTAAACCCTTTACTAGTCTACACAATCCCTAGTTTTAACGATCCCAAGGGGGGGGGGGAGCATTTGAAAATATTGTAGGTAAAGGAGAAAATGCAGATAACCAGCATTTTCTCCTGTTCCCACAACACTTTCTACCCTTTCTGATACAGATCCCATCATTTGAGTATCAATTTTATTTGTCGTCTGCAAATGCTTTCAATTCGAACCAATCTTAAATTATGTCGTTTGGTAAAGAGTTATTAAAAGACGGAAATGATCGCATGAGATAAGTATATCGTGCTCCAATTTCTAGTCTTTAAAGTTATTTGTTAACCCTGAGAGCATCGAATAACCCAATAGACATTTTCAGTCTAGGATAAGACACAGATAATCAATGCAAATTTTATAGTTGCTTTTTGTCTGTAGTGTTTCAGCAGTACGGACAGTGTAGATCAAAGATCAGTTTTGTGCACTCTGATCTTGATCTATAATGGCCGCAAAGGCAACTATGTGAAAGGCTCAAGAAGGGTTGAATATAGGCCGGAGTGAAAATCTCGAAAATCCGCGAATTTAACTCCTCGAGCATAGGTGTATTTTGCGGAAAGTGTAACGTAAGATCAGCCTGCACATACGTGCAGTCTAATGTTGCTCTTCGCTCTCTGCGACCCTGTCAGTTATCACGGTCATTATAAAACCCTTTAAATCATTCTTTTTTCTGTTATCGTCAACAATTGAACACTTTAACCAAATGACAAAAATTTAGACACGTCCAAATTGAAGGCATCTGCAGACTGCAAGTTAAATGGGAGTTAACCCTTAAGCCGCTAATCGCGACTCACTGACCTTTTGCGGACAGTGTAGATCAAGATCAGACTGCACAGAACGTGCAGTCTGATCTTTGATCTACACTGTCCGATATGGTATTTTCTTTCCGGGAAAATCAACTTGGAAAACGCAATGTTTGGGCTTCTACTATTGAGTGGAAATTTTCTTTTCATTAATTCAGCAGCTTAAGTGTTAAATAATGGTTTTGCCTCTAACAGAGTAGAAAACATGTTGGGAAAATGAGAAATGCAGTTGACCAGCAATGTCTCCTTTTCCCAGTATGTTTTCACATTCTTTTCTTGTGGTCGTTAAAACCCCGGACTGTGTGTCAGAGGGTAAACTCGGCATGATAAGGGTTCAAATAACGACGAAATATCAAAGTACTTGTTCACTGCTAACCACAAGAAAACAAAACCCTACAGTTAAATTAATTTGTAAGCGTCTGCAGACGTCAAGTGAGACCTTGCTCAAATTGCAGAATTTAGCTTGTAAGAGTGCAAACAGTTGTGGGTAAAGGAGAAAATACTGGCTTCCGGAAAGTTTTGGTATTCCCACAATCTTTTCAAAGGCCTTTTCTCTCCAAGGTCGTCAGATGAATCGGTAAAGGATTTAGCCCTATCTTCTTCGTTTGTATGGTGCTTGACGTCGTTTTCAACATTATTTCAGTTATATGTCTGCTACCAGTGCACCTGTACATGCTTCCCTGTTGTTTCTTTAAAAGGACTTCGCACAATTTTCTTCCCGAGCCACTAGCTGCTCTTCCAAATAACCATCGTCAAAACAATGATCAGCAGTGAGAGAGGAATGAATCTTGTCCTACTGGCCATCATCAATCCCCGGAAAGAAACTCGCCGAGCTTGCGATTCGAACCAGCGACCCATGGTTTACTGTACCTGATGATTTATTGACTAACTGGTGTTTCACGCCATTTTCAGCAATATTTCGGCCATATCATATCGACATATTCAATGAGTATGTCGTCATGATATGGCCAAAATATTGTTGAAAGTGACTCAATTCATGGTCTCTGTTTCACATGTACTAGGCTAGGGCTCTCCGGTGTCTTGCCAAAGGACAGCACATTCAGACCAGTGCTGTCAGTTGCGATCGCACGCGGCTTTCCTAATAAAGATCAAAGAATCCCATGTTTTTATACAACCCTTGAGAATTATTGTTTTGAAACTATTGTTAAAACGAAGAATTTGCTGGAAACCAGTGTTTTCTCCTGTCTCCATAATGTCTTCTATTTGTCTTTTCACAGAGATATGCCATGTTTTGTGACACATTTAAATCATTGTATGCAGGTAAATGTACAGTTTCAGCCCTAACAGCTGCCGAGAGTAAACTGCCGAGAGTTAACGTTACAATGCATTTAAAATTAAATCATACACTTAACAATATGGAAATTATTGTGAAGGTAACAATGTGTTATTGTACGGTCGGTCCAGTATTAGTTGCTGGCCGAAAAATGAAATGTAAAAGCATGCCAAAATCTGCCAGGTCGCTTATCTTTTGTATACTCTTCACAATAATTTCCATACTTTTGAAAGGGATGATTCAAACTAAAACGCGTTTTTAACACCCGCTTTGTTAACTTTTGACCCATGAGGGACCCCGGTCGCTATTGTAGATCTGTCGAAAATTTTAACCCTTATCCAGCTAAATGGGTTAAATACAAGTTTTTAGCCGATAGTAAAAATCCGAATTGTTATTTCGAACTTATATTTTCGAGATAATCATCTCCTTATCGGACAGTGTAGATCCAAGATCAGACTGCACGTTCAGTGCAGTCTGATCTTGACCTACACTGTCTACAATAGTTCAGTGAGTCGCGATCAGCAGTTTAAGGGTAACCTTTTACACATGGAAGAAACATCGAAAGAAAAGGAAAACATTCTTTACCAAATTTGAGGCTTACCTAATTTGAAGGCATAGTTATGAAGACGAAACATTACGTACAGCTCAAATGACGGAGTACGTCGTTAAAAAAGTAGAAAACATAGTAAGAAAAGAAGAAAATGCTGGTGGCCAAAATTTTCCCCATTTCCTGCAATGTTTTTAAAAGCTTTCTTTTTGAGGTCGTTAGAATACGTAACTGTGCGATAAAGCGTTAATTCATACGATTCTACCTTTTGTCTAATTGTCCAACGATTTGATTATTTTCAATAATAGGGTTCTTGAACTATGTACATTATTTATTGTTACTCATGATATGGCCTTACTATCAGTAGATCTACATGTACATTGTAGTTCGTCACGAAACCTTATACAGTTGTTGAAGTTTTAATTGTGATACATCAGGCCCGTTCTACATTGTATTTTGTGATTATAAAGCTCATATTCCCGGACTGAAATATTAAACAAAACCTCTGATACTTTGTAACCATAAGTAAAGAATAACTGATGGCGCAAGTGAAGCAAGACCGTATACTGTACATGTATAGGAGCCATGTCCTGTGAAAAGGAGGCTTAATGCATTCGCAAAAAGTGTCCATCCAGGTCAGCCTGCGCAGTCCGCGCAGTCTACGCAGGCTGGCCTTGGCGGAAAATTTTAGCTATTAGTCAATTTTCTGCAGGTCAAAGGACCAGTGTACTTCATGATTCATTCTGTTGTTACACAAACTGAATATTTTATGTATCCATAATAATGAGATGAACTGCTTGGTATCATGCAGAGATGCATTAACCCCCTTTTGCCAGTGCATGGCTCATATCTATTTTTATATTCTATCATCACTGATAACCAGTTGTTTGTGTTTTGTGTTTATAGTTGTGCACGCAGCATATTAATGAAGTACACTGTCTTTGTAACCTAATACATAAATACTCTTGAATAATAGCGAAACTACGGTTAACATCTAATCAAAGGACTCAAAGTCCTGAACAGTAGATTTGTGGAACAGTAGTCAGCTATTATAGGGTGTGATGAAAAGTAAAATTTCCATTACATGTTGAGCATGTACATATATATATACATGTATATATATGTAACTATTTAGTAGAGTTAGCAAGGGAAAGGAAAGTCGAAGTTGTTCTGTTAAGCGGGACCTTGCAGTAGATCTAGATCTATCTGTTATTTTATTACATGAAGTTATTAATGAGTAGCAAATAAATCCAACAATCTGACGCAGCTTTCTGCTGGTATACCATTTAGGACTGAATATACACGTGTAGGACTGTATATACAGTAGTGACAAAAACGCTGTCGGGGTGTACTACTTAAAACTGAAATGCATGGCAGTATTTGGTTCTGGTCAAATCGATAGCGTAGTACAAACCAGCTACTTAAATCTCAAAAAGACCGTGCATTAGGCATGATGTATTTGGTTCCGGCAAATTCGATCACAGTGAGCGGATTTGCTATTGAATTGATTTGAAAGTGTGTAGAATGGCTCCGAACTATTGAGCTGTTTAAATAGATAATTTACCAATATGGTGAAAGGGATAATAAATTATCAATATATATGGTGTAAGGGATAGAGAAAATCAAGGGATTTTTCCTTATTTACAGTTGAAAACGACAACAGTGATTTCTTTGAAGGCGTCCAGAAAATGAAATGCATTTTCTATCCGTCGTAATCTGTGCAACCTTGCAACCGTCGCGGGGGGAGGGGGGTGTTTGGTAACATTTGGCATGAAGATAGATACAAAAGTTTCGTGAAATAAAGATGGAATAGGTTAAAAACTGGCTGAAAACGAGTATAGATGCATCTTTAAATGTAAATTTCTAGTTACTGATAAAAACCCAAATGTTGCGACCTAAAAGTTCGTTTCCTATGAAAGAAGTTTCACCATATAGGACAGTTTAAATTCAGATTCAGATTGTGCGTTATGTACAGGCTGATCTCGACCGTCACGGTCCGTTTAGTCTAGATTTGCAGCCTATGGGTTTACCAAATGCCGTTGCACACTTGTACACCGCGGTGTTTCTAGTTACTTATTCAATATTTATTGCTAAATAATTGCATGTACATGTACTGTATTTTATCAACGTTAAACTTTGAAAGGCTCAACAGTGGCCGAATATAAGCAATCGATGTGGTAAAATGCAATAAAATTTAAATGATACCATTGAAAAGTATGGAAATTATTGTGGATTGCCAGGAAAATGAATTTTAAAACTAGGTCAAAGGATCTCTATCTTTTGTTTATTTTTTAACTGGTTTTCATTTTTCTGCCAGCACCTAACACTTGGACCGACTGCACAAATAACAGATTGTCATCTTCACAATAATTTCCATACTTTTAAATGGTATGATTTACATTTCGATACATTTTAACACCCCTATTGTCTTCTTTTGGCCGCGACTGTGACGGTAAGTGCCGCAGATATACGTTCTGATGCTGTTTGTGTAGATGAAGGTTATCCTGATCAGTATGTGCTGCCTGATCTTAGACCTACACCTATATTTTATGTGATATTCTGACAAAAATAGTAAACAAAAATGAGGATTATTGGAAACTATGCACACTGTCTATGAAATTATCATTTTGAATAACCAGACAGTTACACACATGTAACTTTTTTCTTTACCAATACTAACAACAATGAGATGTGATTTGTACACCATCTGTGTCATTTTCTGTAACAAGGAGGCTTCATGCATTTCATTGATACCAAGCAAGTCATCATAATTATAGATTTATAAAGTCCATTTAGTCAAATAGTTGACTAAATCTTGAAGTAGAATGGTCCTTGGACATGCAGGAAATTCAAAGATAGCAAAACGTTTCGGCCCATGTCAGCCTGCACAGTCCGCGCAGACTGACATGCGTCGATACTTTGTGCAGATGCATTAAGCCCCCTTTTGACAGAGCATGACTCATCTTTTTTCCTCAAACCAAGTGGATCTTACCTAGAACCTTCGTTACTGTAGATTTGCCCGCTGTCTCTTAAAAGTTTTTCGCCCTAACTTTTTTTTTTTTCTGTAAACCACAATAGATGTTGTTTTTTATGTAGTTGATAAATATTCAACGAATGCATCTGAAGTGAAGATAAAATAAGGAATGATGTTTTGTGCAACGCAAAGCGCTGAATGATCTGAACAACCTTAACATTGAAACTGCTACATGAATTAAACAGCCGTTTTCAGAAAATGGTAGATATGCAAATGAGCCATACTCTTTGAAAAGGGGGCTTAATGCATCTACCAAAATTATCGATCCAGGTCAGCCTGAACAGTCAGCGCAGGCTGACCTGGACCGAAACTTTTCGCTATTGGTAAACTTTCCAAGTGTCAAAAGATCGTTTTACCTCATGTTTATATTTTTGTCGTGTCTCTACCTACACTGTCTACCTCTTTATCTATGGTGTTCGATATTTTGTCAGACGTTTTCTCTTTTAAAGTTGTAGATTTATTGTTGCAGTTTAAAGGAAAATAATTTTACATTATTTTTTTCTGCTATGCGATTTGGTTAAGAAAAAATGCCTTAAAAAACGTATATAGTTCAAGTTTAACTTTAGGACAGTGTTTTTGTATTTTTTGTTTTACCGATTTTTTTTCGTGAAAAATTAGGGACAAAGGACGGGGAAAAAAATCACCAGAACTAGACTTATCTCTGTCATTTTATTGATATTGTAGCTACAAACGAGGGCATATTAAAACTATTCCTCTTTATCTTTTACCAAACAGTTCTGTTTTAAAGCAAACCATAGGAAAAATGTCTTTTGAAAACATGGTGAGAAAAGAAGAAAATGCTATTGCCCACTATTTTTCCCTCTTTTCATCAAAAGAGCAATCATATGAGCCGTTGACTGAGTGATTGATTGATTGCTGTTTAACGCCGTTTTCAACATTATTTCAGTTATATCGCGGCGGCCAGTGCACCTATCCATGCTTTCCTGGAGTTTCTTTTACCAGTACGAAGCACAGTATTCTTTCTAAGCCACTGGCTGCTTTCCCACGTAATCATCGTCGAAACAATGGTCAGCGGTGAGAGAAGAATGAAACCTGTCGCAATGACTACCATTAATCCTAGGAAAGAAATTGGGATCGAACCATCGACCTCTTGTTCTCAAGTTCTATGCGCTACCGACTGAGCTACGGGGGCTCGGCGTCATATGAGCCAAATTGAATTCATATCTGCAAAAACACCTCTTCTGGGACTATTGTAATTTGGTAGTATGGGCAGGATCAGCTTGCTTAAGCTACAGTCTTTTAATTCTACAGTAGAGATTAAAGACAGCAGCTATAGTAAGCTCATCCTGCAGTGTGTTTTGCTGGAAAAAGAATGATAAAAAAGTCATGATTTACAATCATGCAAAACATAACTGTCGTTTGACGGACGGACGGACGGACGGACAGACAGAGGGGGGATTAATGCACTCAAAAATAATTATAGATTTATTCCTATAACTTCCAGGAAAGAGTCTTTAGCACATACAAATAATGTGAAATTTATTCTCATATATCTTTTATTTAACTCTTTCACTACTTATGACAAATTTGTGGCTGGTGTAGATCAAGATCAGACTTCACAGAATGTGCAGTCTGATCTTTGATCCACACCGTCTGGTACCTGATGGTAGACTGTGACGCAATTCATCTTCAATAGCAGAGGGAATCTTCCCTTAGATCTAGGAAATCAAAGTACTGAAAGTATTGACAGACTAGCGAATTTGATTGTTTGTATGGTGTTTAACCCTGTTTTCAACATTATTTCAGTTATGTAGTGGTGGCCAGTGCATATATCCATGCTTTCCTGGATTTTCTTTTACCAGTACTCCGCACAATTTTCAAGCCACTGGCTGCTTTCCCACATAACCATCGTCGAAACGCGAGAGAGAAATGAATCCTGTCGCAGTGACTATCATCAATCCTCGGAAAGAAATTGGCCGAGTCGGTGATCGAACCAGCGACTCCCTGTTCTCAAGTCCTGTATGCTACCGACTGAGCTGCCGGGAATATGCGTGCTATTGGTTAACTATAATCCAGTTTAAATTTAACCCTTAACCTGCTAAAAATGTTAAATGAAAACTTTCAAGCCGATGGTAAACACCTGAATATTGCTATTTCAAAGTTACATTTTGGAGTGTAGATCCAAGATCAGACTGCACGCTCTGTGCAATCTGATCTTAATCCACACTGTCCGCAAAAGGTCATTGAATCGCGGTAGTGTTGGTAAAAGATACCCCAGGAAAGCATGGATAGGTGCTTTGGGCGCAGCAATATCACTGAAATAATGTTGAAAACGGCGTTAAACATTATGCAATCAATTAGTCAATAACTATTTAACTCTCTTTACAAAACGAACTAATTTACACTCGTCCAAATTCAAAGCTGTTGCAGAATTAAAAGTGGCTGAACTGATGAAACCTGATTCCAAAAGGGCAGAAAACAATGTGGGAAAAGGAGAAAATGATGGTTACCAGCATTTTCTCCTTTTCCCGCCATGTTTTCAAAGGGATTCTCCCCCAGTTTCGTTAAAAGTTGGGATTGTTTGGTAAAGGGTTAATATTCAAGACGTAGAATAACAATTTAGCTTAACAGTTTAACTGTACACAATGATCGAAATAATGATTGACTGAAGGAATGACAAGAGTTCCCTGTCCGGTGAGGGTTGATATAGCTGGGATTTGCTACAAGTTACCTAGGTGTATCTATTAATAGACTCATTCATAAATGTTACAGTGGTGTAGGAATAAGTGATTCTCTGCTTTGCATAGGTCACTTTTTTTTTTACATATAAGCAAAGATCTTGTACCTTATAAATGACATCTTGTTCAGTTTATTACTTTGTAAGACATGTTAAAGTTGGAGTGGTAGAGTGGTTTTTGTCAAAATTGTCATATATAACAGAATCAAGATTTATAACAGAAAGAAGTATTTTCTGTGAGGCAGTATTTGGCAGCTGCGGGTTTTTTTTTTTTTGTTTACTTTGACTCTGGGTCAATCTTGATGCCTACAGACTAGCTTCGCTAGTCTAAAAATGGAATTTCTTGAGTTATTAGTGAAAGAGTTAAGGGAAGTTGGAAAATAATGAGCATTTTGTACTTCAAGGTTGCAATGAATAAATCTGGGTTATTTTTACAACGATTGTGTCATTGCAGAATCGGAGATAATTACAATGGATTCACGGCTGTCTGCATGTGCTAGACAAGTTTTTAACATGTATAGGTTCTCTTGTGACATAATTCCATTAACCTAAGACATTTCGCATAAAAAAATGCACTATTATTATTTTTTGCCAATCCTTCATATCTACTGCTTAGTAATCGTACTCAATAATTTTCAATATGCGACAAATGTCTCATCAGTTTCTTTTTTTATTAGACATAAATTTATGTATTTTTGTAGGAATATCTTCTAAAATATGTCGAAATAGTAAAAAAAGAAACCAGTATTAAATATCAGTCTACTAATGCCGACTTCTTGTTTAAGACAACTTTTGAGGAAGGCAGACGTCTTCTTTCATCACGACACATCGGTAATTTTTCGTTCTATTACTGCCACTGGATTCGCATCTAAATCCTTTTTTTTTTTCTGCGAATTACCAAGTATAGCGCCCTAGTCTAAATCTAGGTTTATATCTAACAAAATGCTGTGCGAGTTTTAAATATTTGCTTCTCTTTTAGTTAAGTGAACAGATTTATTCCATTTAATAATTTACTGCAAATGAAAGTCACCGGTGTTAAGTTGAAATCTCTACTACCCAAAAACTCCCCACGTTTTTTACACTTACCACAAATGACACGACAAAAGACAAAAAACAGAAGTCTTCCGGCACGATTCTTGTATTAGTAAACGATTGGCCTGTATAGATATTTTATCACACGAAAACCAGTTTTGCGTTATGAGAAATTGTTCTTGCTATTGAAGCGTAGTTAGACGTCCAAAGAAGGGTTTGTTTACTATCGCATAGGGCATGCGCAGCAAAAGTCTCGTGAATGTAAAAGGCGGGAAAGTAAAATCACAACAAGGCTGTGTGTAAATTTAGCAGCGAATTTGATTGGAATTTGATTTACATACACGTGCCATGATAAAAGTTATTACGTATATCGTGTTCTCAGTTAAGATACGATGTTTTTGAAGTAACCCAATGCTTAATTTGTATGTAGGCCTACATACTGAATCCTGTTTCCTAGGGAATCCTGTTTCCGCCATCCACTTTTCGACCTACGAGGAACTCGAAAAGTAGTAATTAGGCACACTAACTTCCACTTTTCTAGCAAAAAAGTTACCTCGAAAAGTCGAAAAGTTGAAGTTTTTGACCTGACAATTGTCAAAAAACTTTCGACTTTTCGACCTCTCGTTTGTCTAGAAAAGTAGAAATTAGGAAGTACTAACTTCAACTTTTCGCGTTAAACTGCTAGGTCGAAAAGTAGAAAAGTGGAAGTTTTTCACATGACAATTGTCAATAAAACACCGAATAATGTTGGAGCCGGTGGAGGGGTAAAAATAAACTGGTACCCGTTGTATCTCCCGTAGCCGTCCGATAGACCATAAAATAAAGATCGATAACAGGCTGCCAGTTTAGGGTAAAAATTCCTGTGTCACCGGTCCCGCGGCCAATTTATCCTGCGAAAAATTAGTCCTAACTAGAAAAGTGGAAGTTTTAATCGGCTAATTTCGACTTTTCGACTTTTCAACTTTTCGACTTTTCAACTTTTCGACTTTTCGACTTTCGAAAATCCATAATTATGTGATGGCTTGATTAGTATCATGGAGATGCATTAAGCCCCTTTTGCCAGAGCATGGCTCATATATAAATGGCAGTCTAATGTCGACCTTCTTCTATTGGGCCGTGGCATTATGGGAGAAGCAACAGGTACCCGTTTACGTGATGTACTTTTCCTGACTTCCTCCTTCCTGAATTTGATGACGTAACAGAGAAAGACCGTTGAAAGAATTTTCAAAATTCTCAGTTGTTAACCGTTTTCAAGACAGTGTGGGTACAATGTTGGTGCTTGTAAAAACGACGTTCATGTATTTTGGTATGCCGTTCTGCTAATTGAGTGGGAGCGGTGATGGAAAATGAAATTGAAGAAAAGTACTTTTATATTTATTATTATTATTATTATTATTATCATTATTATCGGTTTCATTAAAAAATTGGGTCAGCGGAACGGTAAAAAGAAAAAAACCGTCGCCTAACCGTGTGAGGATATTCGCATTTTAGTTTGGGGCCCTGCGTGGCTCAGTGGCTCAGTATAGGACTAGCAACCTAGTTTCGAATCTCATAAGAAGCACTGAGTTCTAGAACACTCATTCTCCTTTCTTGACGGCAACTGTGGCAACAACAATAATTAACCCTTTGACTGCTAAGCGCGACTCACTGACCTTTTGCGGACAGCGCAGATCAAGATCAGACTGAACGTGCAGCCTGATCTTGGATCTACACTGTCTAATAAGGAGATATCTCTCCTCCAAAAATTTCTTTGAAATTGGAAAATTTGGGTTTTTAAAATCGGCTTGAAAGTTTCATTTCTTTTATCTAACAGGATAAGGGTTAAGGAAACGGAAGGTAGCTTACGTTACATAGGGTATAGCTGTTTGTTTCGAAGTAAGGTGAAAATATTATTTCAGTAAGTAAATGAAAAAAACGATATTTTTTTCGAGTGAAATTTTGATTGTTTGTGTTCAAAAATGAAATTATGCCTAGATCTTTACACACAAATAAAACATCACTTTTTCCTTTTGCTTTTATGCTAAAAACTTGCCAAAATAAAGACATTAACACCCCAATGTATTTCCATGAGAAGACATTACGTTCATGACGAGAACTGTGTGACGTTATCAATACTTGTTAACCCAGCTAGCGAAATTACAGCAGTGAAATCACTATAATAATGCAATGACATTACAATATTACGTTTCATTACGATATTATAATTTCTCAGTAATGCTCTGTGAACAAGAGGCTTAGTGTATCTGCAAAGAAGGTATCCAAAGGACCATTCTACATCCTGATCCAATCGATTGTTAGACTTAATGTGTCCATAATTATATGATTTCTTGCTGGGTATAATGCATCGTGGAGATGTATTAAACACCCTTTTCACAGAGCATTACTCATTTTTATTAAACATAGAATAACATGTAATGAAAAGCATAATCGTTATCCAATTTGTTGTTGGTTTGAATATTCATAATTTTCTCGAACGAAATGTTTAGCATTCATAAAACTAGTTCTAGACAACTGACTTAAAAGTTTGTTTTGTTTGTTCGGGTTTTGACACCGTTTTTAAGTTATTTCTGCTATAGGCCACTGCGTCCCTCCATGCTTTTTTGTACTTTTCTTATACCAGAACTTTGTACAATATTCTTCCCAAGGAACTTGATACTTTTCTACATAGATGTTGCAGAAAATATATGCAGCTGTGAAAGAGGAATGAATCCTGACTCAGTGACTAGATTAATACTAGTAGTCCTGAATTTGGCAGAACTATTACTTGAACCTTGAAAACTTACATTCAACGTCACGTGTGTATGCACATGTGCACTTGCACGTGGAACAAGAACGTTCTTGTAAGGAACAAAAACCTTAAAATCTAGGACACATCTGTCGAAATTTCCCCTTTTTACCCGATATTCCAAAGAACCAAGTCACATTTTCAAACATATGCCCAAGTCATATTTTGTTCGTATAAAATTAATATCTATGTAGGCTGACACCATTCGTTTCAAATCAGGATGTTGGGTGTCATTTGACTTCCGGTCGCCATTAACATAAGTGATAGCTTTCTAGCCTTATCTGACGATTTGATTTATGTTACCTCGGTCTGATACTTGAAGTTTTGACGGCAGTAAAAACCCGAGCACATCTCTCAATCGAAAAATTATCCGTGAGAAACACTCTCGTCCCTATTTTGTGGTCTGTGGTTTCAGGAAAAAACCGCTGGCACCATACCTCTCTTATTCTCTCGTTATTCTGAATCAGTTTCGTTTCTTTAAATTCTAAATTCCGAGACTAGCTCTCTGATTGGATGAGGCAAAATATAACAACCAATCAGATGGCCAATTTTTGAATTTACAATCATAATCGAACTTAAGACTTGCAATGGGAACACGTTCCAGAGGTTAACTTTATACATATATATTGTTTGACAAAATAAGGAGAACATCGGAAACCAAATCGTCGCAGTTTGAGCTTAGGTTTTAAAGATACATATATAATCGTTTTCAGCCAGTTTGTAACCCATTTCATCTTTATTTCATCTAGCTATAATAAGTCTTGTATCTTCATGGCAAATGTTGCGCCTGCCGGTCGAAAGGTTGCATATATTACGACTGATAGAAAACGTATTTCAATTACTGCAGGCCATCAAAGAGATCACCGCTGTGACGTTTCCGGTTTTAAATCAAAGATTTCCGATATAAGTATTTATTTATCCCTAACACTATACATTATATAATACTAGTATTATATTGGTAATTTATCCATGTTTACACAGCTGACTAAATTCTGAACTATTTTACATTTTATCACATTTTAACAGCGTTGTCCTCGGTTTGTAACAAAAACACGTAGTTGCTCCCGAATCTCAGGTTGTTTTGGCTGAGTTACTAACTAAAACTATCATCTAGGGCTTTGTAGGTCTAAGATTTGAGAGCAGACTGCGCACCTGGGCTGCCTTTCACTATACTGCGTAGACTTACGCAAATTATTTGGGATTGTGTTCACACATACGATCCCTGCTTTACCCAAAGATATGAGCTGGCCGTAAAGTTATGCAGATATTTACTCAAATGGTAAGGTTACGCAGCTCAGTGAAACTCGTTTTCAGAAGATGCTTGCTTAGGTAAACTGCATAACTACGCAAATTTCGTGCGTAGGCCTACACAGTTTAGTAAAAGGCAGCCTAGGTCTGAACTTTATGAAGTTCGAACATAATTTATCAAGACAGTGTGCAAAGGAAAAACAAAGATGTGCGCCTTTGCACTGTTAAAGATACATCCTTCCAGTCAGAGTGAGAGAGAGAGGGAACTTGAACTTGAAGGAGTGTGAAATGGCTCAGAATTTAGACAGCTACGTAAACATAGATAACTTACCAATATATATCGTGCAAGGGATATAAAAACTCCAGGGATTTGTCCTCATTTAAAACCGGAGGCGACAACAGTGATTTCTTTAAAGGCCTCCCAAAAATGAAATGCATTTTCTATCCGTCGTAATCTGTACAACCTTGCAGCCGTCAGGGGCAACATTTGGCGTGAAGATACAATAATGTTTATAGTTTCATAGAACTATGAAGAAATGGGTTAAAAACTGACTTAAAACTAGTATCGATGTATCTTTAAATGAAAGAGAAAATTTCAGTTTTCAGGAAAGATTTTATTCATTCACACTGAAAGGATTTACAGGTACAATATACTAGTAGTTAAAGTTTGTTACTTTCTTAATATATGTAGATAATATACAACATATATTTGAATCCATTTGAGATTTTTAAATCAGACAATCAGAAAATCTAGAACACATTTCCTGTCAATTTGTCACAGGTTTAAAGTTCGGCAATTTTACAACTCCAAAACTACCTATTTCATTTTAGCCATGCCCTGTGAAAAGGTTTAATATATCTATCTGCAAAGTGTATCAACAAGGTCAGCCTGCACGGTCCCAGCAGGCTGATCTGAATCGAAACATTTTACTATTGGTCAATGTTCTGCATGTCCACTAACCATTCTATCTGATGATTCAATAAAATGTAAAATTTACACGAATTTATGGATCCATAATTATGCGGTGATTTCCTTGGGTAATGGATCACCGAGACGCATTTTCCCAGAGCACCGTTCAATGTTTGTAACGCTTAAAATGCCAAGTAGAACCTTCATCCCTTTTTCGGACAGTTTAGATGTAAATTAGATGTAAATTAGATGTAAAATTACGCTGTACAAGTAGCGAACCTTCATGGTATTCGGAAAAAAATATGATTTCGTTAGATAGGGCTAAATATGCAGATTTTTTCCACAACCCATAAACTGTGAAGTAAATTAGTTAGACATTTTGAGCCATAGTTAACAAAATACAGACTGCACTTTATGTGCAGTCTGATCTGAATCTACACTGTCTGAAAAGGTCTGTTGAGTCGAGTTTAGTGCCCTAGGGGTAACAGACTGTAAACGTACAAGTCATTTTTCCCTTGGACTATATAATGTTTCTTTTTTACCCCTAAAAATTTAAGAATCAATAGAGAAGAAGAAGAAGCCAAATTAGAGAGAAAAAAGAAACATGCAGTAGGGCCTACATGTATTTTTAACATGAAACGACTGGAATGCATGGTTGATATATGTGGTGGATTTTAATCAGAGTACTGTTTTGACGATACCGAGTATCGTGCTGTGATACCAAAAACAATTTGTTTGGTTTAACCCTGATCCTGCTAAATAAAACTTTCAAGACGATCCTAAAAACCCGATTAATGTTATTTCAAACATATTTTTTGAAAACAATATCTTCTTATTGGACAGTGTAGATCCAAGATCAGACTGCACGTTCTGTGCAGTTTGATTTTGTTCTACACTGTCTGCAAAAGGTCAGTGAGTCGCGCTTAGCAGTTTAAGAGTTAAGTAACTGAATTATAGAAAACTATTTTCGTGGCTGCCAGTGTGATATAAAGCTTTAAACAGAACATTTGTTTTTTTCGTCGAAAAAAGATGTCTTCCAAGACTTTTGTGACTTTCCCGTAAATGTACATGTAACAATAAGGGATCCAGAGCATGTGACCCTTGACCACCTGACTGTGACCTTGTCCCTGGAGTGTGGTCTAAAATTAAACGTCGCTCTGCACGTACTGACAATGAGGTGGGTACATGTGTCTTAAATTATTTCAAAATCAGACAAGAAGTACAGGAAATATGGAGCGGACATTATTTCAGTACGCATGACCTGTGAACCCCGCTGTAACCTTGACCTTGGAGGCAAGAAAGTTGTGACCTTTCTCTCCACGTCGTCTTATTGGGTTGAAACACGAGCGTACTTTTCTCAGTCGGACGTAGGGTTCAGGATACATGGAGCAGGCACGCAAATGTCATATGGAGACGGAAAGACAGACAGACAAGTCTGATGAAACTGTACGAGCCATGCTGTAAGAAAAGAGAGTGCAATGCATTTGCAAAAGTATCGATCCAGGTCAGCCTGCAAAATCCGCACAGGCTGCACTGAGTCGAAACTTCTTGCTCTATTGGCCAATTTTCTGCATGTCAAAGGACCAGTGTACCTCAAAGTTCAGTCGACTGCTAGAGAAAATGCACTTTATAGACCCATAATCATGTGATGACTTGCTTGGTATTATGCATCATGCATGCATGAAGCCACCTTTTGCCAGCCAGAGCGTGGCTTACATGTCTTTCCTAAATTAACTTGAGAGAGACATTATTGCAGAAAAGAAACGAAAAGCAATGAATGAAACATTTGTGCCAAGCTCTATGAAAGGGGAACTTAATGCATCTCTGTGATACATCATACCAATAACGTCATCATACAACTATGGATAACTGCATCAGGAGCAACAAAGTTTCGAACCACGGATGGATATTTTTGCAGATGCGTTAAGCCCCTTCTCAAACAGCATGGCACATTTACTTTTCTCTTTATGTTATTCTTTTACACAGATACTTTCAGTGCAAATCGTGTAAAGAAAGGACGGCATTTTTTGCGCGAGTAAAGGAAATTTTGCAGACAGTGTAGATCAAGATCAGACTACACGTTCTGTGCAGTCTGATCTTCATCTAATCTGTCCGATAGAATGATATTTTTACCAAAAAAATTTTAAAGTAGTAAAATTTAGGTTCTTTACTATTAGCTTGAAAGTTTCATTTTATCTATTTATTAGGTTAAGGGTTATTCACGCCATCAAAATCACTGATGATTTCCGAGTCTTTATCACACCACAAAATTCTAGATTCATCCTCGCATATGCAGGAGATCTATCAAATGTTGCTGAAATGATAGAATTTATACTTGAAAGGAAGAAAACGGCGTTTTTAAAAGCCTTTTCCTCAGGTAATTAAAATACGTGTTTGTTGGCTGATGGGCGTATAAATGCTGAGATACACGACTTCACATTATGTGTAGTTCACCTATAGAAGTATAAAGTAAGAGTCTCGAACATTGGTAAATCCAGGATACGATGTAAATCTGTTTGTACGGAGAAGATGGCAGAGGTTTAGTACAGACACTGCTGCTGAAACACATGGAAACATAGATAGGTACACTGGCCTAAAAAGAATTGATCCACGCTCTGGTAAAAGGGGGTTTAATGCACCCATTTGTATACCAAGCAACTCACCACATATCTAGGGATCATTAAATCTATTTTGTTTCACAATCAACTGAATTATGAGGTAGGTTGGTCCTTGGACACGTAGAAAATTGATCAATAGCAAAAAGTTTCGACTCAGGTCAGTCTACACAGACAGCGCAGACTAACATGAATCGATAATTTTTGCAAATCCTTTAAATCCCTTTTCACAGAGCAAAGCTCACTTGGGCACCTTAAGTGCTGTTGAATATGGGATAAGAAATTCAAATAAGACATAAACAAACAAATAGAACTAAGGCATAGATTTTTCGACCTGGCTTGTTTTAAGCTGACGACATACGATCGTGATAGTTCGTCAACTTGCTCTCCTGTTGATTGTAATGGAATATCGTTTAAACTTTCATATGTTAATAACGTAAGACATATCAACAAAGGATTTCCGCTCTTCAAAAGTAACAGAGTTTTATTCAAAAAGAAAAAGGAACTCTAACAAAAAAAAAAGTAAACCAATCACGTGTCTAGTGGCATGATGAAACTATAATGTTAAAGCTTTGGTATATTATACGACTTTCGTAGGTAAAACGAGACACCGCATTTCCTTTATTAGTATTCAAAGTATTGTAATTTTTTCAAATGTAGTTCTGATAAGATTGTGGTTTTGGTTGTATAGCAGTGTAAGAACGCAATAAGTCTGGTGATATATGGGTAACAAAACTTATGTTCTTTAAACAGCTGACTGTCCCAGATAAGCTTAGAGGTACCCATCTCAACTAAATTTAGCCATGCTCTGGGAAACGGAGGGTAGGGACTTAATGTATTTACAAAAAGTATCGACCAGGTGAGCCTGCGCAGTCCGGCTGACCTAGGCCGAAACTTTTTGAACTTGATCAATTATCTACATATCAAAACCAGTGTACCTCATATTTCTGTAGGTTGTTATACAAAACGGATTTTAGGGATGTATAATACTTGGATGACTTGCTCGGTATCGTGCATTCAGCTCTCTTTTCACAGAGGATGGCTCATATCATTAAATCTGCCTACAGTCTCAGTTTAATGTTCTACATAATAACATGATTAGGCTGCAGACCAAATAGCCCTTTACAATACTATAAACGTTTAGACTCGTCCAAATTGAAAGCATTCACAGACGGCAGATTAAATTTGGCTCGAAGTTTCTTCGAAAGGTTAGGAAACATTTATAGAAAAGGAGAAAATGCTGGGTACAATGTTTTCAAAAGTCTTTTTCCTCAGGATCGTTAAACACAGGATTGTTTGGTGAAAGGGGATATGTAAGCATCATATACTGAACAAAACGTCTGACCGAACACTTTTTGAACTATAGATATTACCCACAATACGGACATATTTTTATCTTTTGTTTTGCATGCCACAATCTTGTGGTGAGTCTCTATGCAGTGCACACCATCTCTAGCATAATCCACTTGTAATCATTCATTCATGGGATTGAAGGTCAAACCAAAGATTTACTTAATAATCACGATGACGAGTTTCATCTGCAATATCTTTTTAATTATTTCTGATAGCGAGTCGAATGAAATACCAGAAAAAACAATTAAAAACGCTGTAAACATGCTATTTATGACTCCTGTCGACCGGACGAGAGGTCGATTCGCTGATTGGCGAGCTGTAAGAAAGACATTTTGGTTTTACTTTGTTTACATGTCTGTTAATCAGAGCACTTATCATTTTGAAAAAAAAAACACGTTCAGTGACTAAGATTTGCAAAACGAACCAGATTCAGGTCCTGTTACATATTCGTAACTAACCCCCCTCTATGAGTTGAATAACAAGTTGCTTTGCCGAACAGGTTAGATTTAAGATCAGACTGAACAGAAGCTCCAAACTAACCTTTGATTCGCATATGTTCCTGCCATCTGCAGCATTATTCAACTTTTTTGTATGTCTGTTCCATTTTCAGCAGTACTCTATTTTGTGGACGTTAATGCCATTTTCGGCTCTTATCTTTTTGTCTTTTGTATGTTAATGCCATTTTTAGGCTGCAGTCTTCTTATTTTCGCATAGTGATACCGTTTTATCAGTAAACCATTACTGTGTGTTAATGCCATTTCTAATGTTTGTGTGTTCGTACGGCAAAGCTATTTCAGCAGTGTTAATGCACTTCAGCACTGTCTTCAACAGTATTCTATTACTGTCCGTTAATACTATTTTTATCAGTATTCTTTTATTTATGTACGCCTTTTTATCAATATTCTGTTATTGTACGTTCATGCCGCTTGCAACAGTTTTCGTTTGTTTTATATCTGTGTGTGTATCATGTCAGCATTTTTTCTATTAGCAGTATTCCATTATCACAAGCGTATATGATTCTATTATTTAGAGCCGTGTTCTTTAATTCATGGTAAGTTCCATTCTCAGCCACTCTCAGCCGCATTCTTTTCATTGTATGTCTTTGCCATATTTATTCTTTCCCGATTATTGCATGACGTTTTATAGGTACTCCATTATTGTATGTCAGTGTCGTTTTTACAAACACTCCATACAATTGTATGTCAGTGCCGTTTTATCAATACCCCATTTGTGTATGCCTGTGTCGTCTTTATCAATATTCCACTTTTGTATGTCCGTGCCGTTTTTACTAATTCTCCATCCTTGTCTGCCAGTGCCGTTTTTATCAATATTCCATTTTTGCATGTCAGTGCCGTTTTTATCAATACTCCATCCTTGTCTGTCAGTGCCGTTTTTATCAATGTCAGATTTTTGTTTGTCAGGACCGTTTTAATCAATATTCAATTTTTGTCTGTCAGTGCCGTTTTTTATCAATACTAGTATCACATTTTGGTGTGGCAGTGCCGTTTTTATCAATATTCCATTTTGTCTGTAAGTGCCGTTTTTATTAATATTCCATTTTGGTGTGTCAGTGCTTATTTTGTCAATATCACATTTTTGTCTGTCGGTGCCGTTTTTACCAATTTTCCAATTTCGTTTGTCAGTACAATTTTTATCAATATTCCATTCTTGTATTTCAGTGCTATTTTACCAACACTCCATTCTTGTATGTTAGTGCCATTTTTTTTTTTTTTTTTTATCAATATGCCATATTTGTATGTCAGTGCCGTTTTTATCAATATTCCATTTTTGTATGCCAGTGCCGGTTTTAACAATACTCCGTCCTTGTATATCAGTGCCATTCTTTATCAATATCCCATTTTTGTATGTCAGTGCCGTTTTTTATCAATATCCCATTTTTGTAAGTGCCATTTTTACAAATATTCCATTTTTGTATGTCTGTGTCGTTGTGTCGTTTTCACTAAGGCCCCATTTTTGTATGTCAGTGCCGTTTTTACCAACACTCCCTTTTTCTATGTCAGTGCCATTTTTCATCGATATTCCATGTTTTGTATGTCAGTGCCGTTTATTAAGACTCCATTTTTATATGTCAGTGCTGTTTTCACTAAGACTCCATTTTTGTATGTCAGTGTGATCTATATCAGGATTTCATTATCATATGTCGATGCCCTTTAAATCAATATTCCATTACTGCATCAAAATGTCAGGTTTTTGATGAATCTATGTTAATGCAATTTTTAGTTTTTAGTACTTTTTCAGTTTTCCATTATTTTTTCTTTGTTTTGTTTGCCAGTGCTAATTTGATCGGTTTTCAATCAGTGTAACATGTCAGTCGTTTTACCGGTAATACATTTTTTTTAAAAGCAAGTGCTTTTTTACAGTAATGCATTATTGTATACAAGTGCCTTATTGCACTAATCCATTTTTGTATCCCAGTGTCAGTTTATCATACATTTATTTTTGTAGTATATTTATGACATTTCAGTAGCATTCTGTTATTATGTGCATCTCTCATTTTTATAGTGACTTTCAAGAATGTCTCCACCCACATTTTTCTTGTGTTTTATTCTGTATCTAGATGTATATTCTGTTGTGTTTGTAAACATAAAGAAAAACAACACACACACACACACACACACACACACACACACACACACACACACACACACACACACATATATATATATATATATATATATATATGTGTGTGTGTGTGTGTGTGTGTGTATTTCCCCTATTCTGGGGGACTTTTGAAAAAAGAAAGAAAACCTCCATATGACAACGAAAAGTAGCGCAGGTCTTGTGTTAACCCTTTGGCTGTTTTAACCCTAGGCGCGACTCAAGGACCTTATGCGGACAGTGTAGATCAAGATCGGACTGCACAGAACGTTCTGTGCAGTCTGATCTTCATCTACACTCTCTAATTAGAAGATATATCTCCCCCAAAATTAACTTTGAAATAACAATATTTGGGTTTTCGCTATCGGCTTGAAAGTTTCATTTATTTAGCAAGTTAAGGGTACAATGCTCAAGAACGTCAACTCTGTGAGTACATGTTTCTACGCTGTTCTGGTACCAATAGTAACGCTCCGTCCAACAAATACATAAATTCTGCCTATAATTATGATACCAGTGCGTTTGATGTTCGGTGAAAAGGGCGGTTGTCGACTTCTTAGCGCAAAATAAAAATAAAATCTATTTTCTATTTACAGAGAAAAATCTTGTATGTTGTTGTTGATGGTAAAAAAAGATGCAGCACCAATGTCCAATAAAATATTCGGGACATTTTAGTGCAATCTAATATCCATCTACACTGTCCGCAAACACTTGTAGTACTTTACTATGACGCAAATACTAATTCCTTGTCGGTTACCAACGATTAATACATGCTGGTTCCGGTCTTTCTTAAAAATTTGGGTCAACTGTCAAATAATTCAATTGGAGAAAAATGGCCTTAAGATATCGATATTCTTTTATAATTATTTACCTTATGTAAGTTTCATTCTTTTTTTCTTTTTTTGCATATTGGGTTCTCGACCACATGATGGCCACAATCGCTCGGGGCACCTCTTGCTTTACCCAGCTGGTGACGGTCATGATGAAACAGCACAATTCCATTCCAGCGTTTATAATCGTGGACTGAAGTCATTTTGGCAATTGCTGTGATTAATGATTTGAGTTTCAAAGCTCGACTCCAGGCACCTTTTGAAACTTGAATGTAGACTAGAACCGAACTGCACAGAACGTGCAGTTCGATTCTGAATCTACTTTCTGACACGATATTTTTTCGGTAAATAACAACTTTTGTGAATTCGCAATTTTGGGGTTTCTAATGGCTGGAATTGGTGGTGCAATTCATCTAACGTGTAGTGGGGGTTATATGGGCTTAGACAATTTACGGGTGTTGACACATGTACATTTTGAGACATTTCATGTCTCGAACAAATGCATGTCCATAGAATCGGATCTTAGCCCGCACTTACTAATTAAATTTTCAAACTTAAGTTTGCGGCATTTCTGATTATTTAGGAGATAAATTTCGGGTTAAAAAAGAACAAACAAGCAAACAAAAAATTGGCAGAAACAATGCTTTTGTAAACAAAGTTAAAGCTGGCGAAACAGTGAAAGTCGGCTCCGTCATCTCTGTTCTACGGATTTTTTTTTTGTAAATAGAGAAAGTTCTATAACTAAAATACCCGAAATATGACCAACGCATAAAATGAAGTTGACCACGTGACTTCCTGTTGCCCTGGAGACCTAGTTTTGGTGAAATCTTTGAATAAATCAGATATATCATAACGTCATAGTTTTCCAAGCGTTTAATGCGTCCTTTTATATACATATTAATATTATCATTTTTGTTTTTTCTTAATCCTAAACACGTGCTTTTACAAGGCGCAAGGAATAACTTTGCGCAATGTTATTTTCCAAATGCCCGAAGGCTGTCCATGACTTTCTCCTAGGCTCTTTAAGTGCATCACATTGACGAAAAATAGCGTCATTTTGTATCAAGTTAACTGTGTAACAAAAGTTTGGACCGGACCAAATTGAAAGATCCTCAAATAAAAAAAAAAAAAAAAAAAAAAAAGATAGACGGCGTACGAGACATGAAAAATGAAACTCCTTTGTGGTGCAATATGAAGAGAGTAATGCCAAAAAATCTCGCCAACAATTCAACCATTTCCTCGTCGTTTTACATATTCTGTAAGTGAAATTTTCAAATAGATATGAACCAGGCTCTGTGAAAAGGGGGCTTCATAGATCTGCAAAAAGTACCGACACGGGCCGAAATGTTTTGCTATCTTTTAAATTTTCTGCATGTCAGACCCGTTCTACTAGGTGTTAAACAAAATGGATATTAGGGGGTTCATAATTATGTGACGACCTGCTTGATACAATACAGCACGCAAATGCTTTAAAACCCATTTTGTCAGAGCATTGCTTATATACAGTCCTTAAGATTTGATTTTTCTCATTACTGGAAAAGGAGCTGTTGCCGATAAAATTGCTGATGTTAAAAACAATTGTCTACTGTTCTATAACTGCTTATGGGGTTAACGCATAGAAAACTTGTATTACTAATTAAGGACAAGTAGATCTAATTATCCTTTATCAATTCCAATTGTGAAGGCGTGAATAAGCGCCACGGGGTGATGATTAACCCGGCTCACTGACCTTTTGCGGACAGTGTAGATCAAGATCAGACTGCACAGACCGTGCAGTCTTATCTTGGATCTACACTGTCCGGTAAGAAGATATTCTTTTCCTAAATATAACTTTGAAATAGCATTATTTGGGATTTTACTACTGGTTTGAAAATTTTATGTCAGTTATTTAGCAGGATAAGGGTTAACTTGTATATTGGTGTCATGAACAGGCCTTGAAATAGGCCCGCAGAATAAACAAGTCCACATCATTCTACCAATCGAAAATTACTACTTATTCATTCGAGACTAATACAAATGTAGCAAGAAGTAGGTCAAACGTCAGTTTATACAGCTACGGCAAAAAGCTGGGTCCTTATTCACCAGCTATTCCTTAGAACATTCTTAATTTTCTAAATTTGAATGTAACACAACTTTTGACTGGATAAACCATTTGGTTTAGCCAATCAGAAGTTGTGTTACTTTCAGATTTAGAAAAATTTGGAGAATAAGACTTAGAACGTTCTTAAAAATGGTTATTGCCTGACGACAAGCCAATGTCTGTGCTACCAAGGAGCGGTCAGTCAGTCAGTCACATGACGCAGATGGCCGAGATGGTCATTAAGATGAAGTCTTGACATCTACTCTTTATCGGATGAAAAAATCTCTGATTCAGCCATACTAAAGGCATTTGTAAACGACAAACTCAATGTCGATAAGAAAGATCGTATTTATCTTTCAAATATGTAGAAAACAATTCGCAAAAAGAAAAGAACTGTCAGTAATCAGTATTTTCCCCTTTTCCCATAATTATAACATGTAGTTTAAAAAGCATTTTCGTTAGGGTTGTTAAACCACGTGACTGTTTGGTAAAGGGTTGACCAGGTTCGCTGTCTTGAATGACGCACTTTCTGACCTCAATCTTTGAGTGATAAAACATAGGCAGGTAGGTGGGTAGGTAGGGGTGGATGAACGGGCGGACGGACGGACGCATGGATGTATAATTGGGCGGGCGGGTCGGCGGACGAACGGACGGACGGACAGACAGACAGACAGTCAGACAAACAGACAACCAGACAGACAGACAGGCAGATAGATAGATAGATAGATAGATAGATTCGACGGTGTGCCCGTCCCCACATGCACCCGAACATCTAACTATCCACTATCAAAAAACCAAACCAACCATCTACTCCCTATAACATCCATACGTATCCATCCATCCATCCAGAAAAAATCAAGACGAATTTATATCGATTTTATTTGCCCGGAAAGACAATAATTCACCTGTTCAACCACATGGCACAGTGATCAGCCCCAGGAAAACTAGGGGTGATATTTTATGAGATAAAAATCGAATACAATAAGCGGTTCGATTACCTCGAGGGGTATTGTTTTAATCCTTTCAAGTCCGCACACATCCATATGAGCTTTACCGGAATAGGAAAGATCTAGATCAGACTTTACAGATCGCGCAATCTGATCTTTTATCTACCCCTCCAAATTTTTTTTAAACAAAGACCAAAATGCTTACTTATTTGCGATGAAATTTAATTTTTCGAAGTCATGAAAGGTAAACTTTAGTATTTGGCTGCGACAGTGTTCAGTACTGCACACATAAAACTGAATGATTCATTTATGTACTTTTCGGCCCGTTTAAATTGAGGAAAAGGCAACAATTTCTCGTAAAAAAAATCATTTCCCAATGATAATTAATGCCTTGAAAATTCTTTCCGGCTTCATATTTTTTTTCCTTTGTCTAATTTGATTAAGTTTTGACTCGTCTACAAAAAGCCTGTACAGTGTTGGGGAAATTTTACTTATCAAAGATAATTCGAACACGACTGGTTTTAAGAAATAAGGTCGAAATAGTTAAGTACTCAGATCATCGAAAAGTGTGGCTCGAAAATTCTCTTGTCTTTAAAATTATAATTGTAAAAACGTGTAAACAGAATACACCAATAGATTATCATCATCATCATCATCGTCGTCGTCATCGTCATCGCCATCGTCGTCCCCGGTCTAACGCAGTCACGATAATTCATTCATTAAGTTTTTTATGTTATAAGCGACCGTTTCTTACAGTTTTTGGCCTGGGCTTGGCTTGCCAAGCCCAAGCTCATAGGAATCGCATATCAAAATTTCAACCCCATCCAAGCATTTGCGGAAAAACCCCAGTCAAGCATTTACAGAAAAAACCCGAGTAAAAGTAAAAACTATCGCCTGCAATCCATCTCACTACGCTGAAGGAAACGACCCCTTTAAATAAAATATTTCGATTTTCACATCACAGTAAGGTTTATTTTCACAACAAACTTTGATAGATGTGCGATTTTAATCGTACGAAAGTGTTGACTGAGAACTTGGGACCCTCGTACGGTTATTCATAACTGCAAATTCGTGCGCTTAACAGTGAAAGAAACAATTGGCAAACCTCGGGTGATCGTTGATCAGATGTTTTGAGGTAGGTACGCAATCGACCGAGTTGTGACGAGTGCTGTTGCCGAGCACTAATCGGGATCGTTTGTTTATCCTTTTTCTACACACTATGTGAATGACAAATAATAATAGCGTATTTTACGCAGACGATGTGCTCTTTCTCTGAAAAAGGTGTCTCAAAACCTCGGCAAGATTTTAATTTTCGTAAAATTACTGTGCATCTCGTGTCTTAAGTTATAAGTCTGTATTTGATTGGTATACATGCCTCATTTCTTCCTGTCAGAATTTTCCAGATATGACATCTCGGCCCATAACCATTTCGACCCATAGCAAACTCGGAGCATACAATACCAAATATGTATTAAAGTTTGTAACATGAGCCATTGAAAACCAGTTAATCTTTAAAAAACGATGAAATTTTAGACTTGTCTAAATTGAAAACATTTGCGAACGGCAAGTTAGATTTAGCTGAAATGTTGGTTATTGGCTGTGAAAGTACAGAAAACCTTGTTGGAAAAAAAGAGAGCATTTTCTTCTTTTTACAAAAGGTTTTCATGAGGCTATATCTTTGGAGTCCTTAAAACTCGAGAATGTGTTGTCAAGAATTAAGTAACTGGTAGGAGTTCTATATCGAAGATCAGACTTGACATTCATTGCAATCTGATCTTGATCTCCGTAGGTATTTAGGCTGACCTGGGTCGAAACCTTTGCTCTTGGCAAATTTTCTGCGTGTCAAAGGACCAGCGTACTTCATGATTCAGTCGGTTGCTCCACAAAATGGATTTTATGGATCCATAATATATGATGGCTCGTTTGGATTGATGGATCAGGCAGATGCATTAAACCCCCTTTTGCCACAGCATGGCTCATTTGTGTTTTCTATAATCACAACTAAGAGCTCTTCAAATGTATTAGTCCTAGATGACTTTTCTCAGATGAGGGCTTTAGGTCCAACGGCCCTTTTGCTCATGAAAATCGGCTTTCCAGCTTGGTTGATCATGGCAACTTAGAGATTCCATAGGCTTTCAGTGCGAAAGTTGCAAAATTGCATTTACAGCAGATATTTTGACAAAATTTTTATAGAAATGTGCCTTGAGCAGTCTTGTATCATATGATTTTATTCAACCGGTAGTCTTTAGCTCATATGTTTACGAAGAAAGCGTCATGCTATTGTCAAAGCCTATGCGTCATTGTCGTCGTGCAATAACTTCGACACTTTTTGATATCTCTGTTATTCCTGAAGATATTTACTTCAAACTTGTACAGGTTATTTACTGACAAAAGGGGTACCCAATATGACAGAGCAGGTAACGATCAACATGTTTTTGACACAGCTACGCCCCCCTTTTTTTTATTGCTTTAAATTTTTAGAACCTTTGTCATTTTATCATGTCTGTCATTAATGAAGATACTTACTTCAAACTTGAACTTTTCGTTAACTATTAAAAGGGGAATTTATATCAGTACAACAGAGGTAGGTAACCACCAAAATATTTTTGGCAAAGTAATTAGTTATGACTCTTTTTCGACGAAGAACTTTTAACTCAGCTGCTTTTAGAGACATGGTATTTTCATAGTTCTAGTGTCATCTTCGTCATTTGTGTCGTCGTCATGCAAAATATTTGACATTTTACAATATCTTTGTTATTACTGAAAATGCTTACTTAAAACTTGGACAAGTTGTTAACTATCAAAAGGGAAACATAAAACAATAAGGGTAAATAACTATCAAGTTATGCCCCTTTTTCAACTTTGTGTTTTCACTGAAAATCAACCGAACATTGGCGCCCGAATGCGGACGTCTTTTTATTTGTGCCATAGAAACCAAAACTTAAAAATAAAGAGAAATACGTAAAAGATTTTTTTCTCAGACACCAAATCGTTCTCTGTGATATTAGCCCTTAAAGACTTTGTGTTTTTCCTTGTCATTGCTCTAAGGACATGGTTACTATTTCAACCTACAGACTGAGTGTGGTAAAATGAAAGAAAAAACATGATTCATTGCTTGGCCATTGTGGATTTTTGCACTTTCCAGAAATATTCCCTGTTGTTGCACGCTGCTCATTTTGGTTTGTTACCATGATTTGTTGCCAAAGCAACGTAAAGGAAGAAAATAGGAAGCAGAAAATCCTTTGAAAATTATCTCCTTTCAATCCATAAAGACCATGAGACCAAGGCTATACAAAAATACTCATTATATTGGTCTTTCCGTTCTGTTGTCAACTCCACAGACTGTCAGTGTGAGATATGTAGATATTTTTATATTAGTCTGTACAAATGTGATAGCAGTTTTTAAGCCTGTACAAATGTGATAGCAACTTTGAGCTTCTGGGCCTCATTTTCCTAACTCTTCACCCGTTCTGATGCCCAGGCATTCAGCGCCCTCAGCGCTTTGATTTAGTTACGTATCTCTCTTCTGTGTCTTAATCTCTATTCCTTTGTCTGTTTGTATAAACCTTTTTTTTTTTAAATATCAATACCTTTCCTGTACAGCATATTTTAGCAAAAACAAAATGAGTAAGATCGGGTGTATATTTATTGTCTGACAAGTTTATAGCCCCGGAAGTTCGGTTAACGGGTCCCGTAATCCAGGGGCAGTGAATTCTAAACCAAGTCCGGCCACACTCTATCAGAGAATTGATATTCTTCAACTTACATGCACTGGTATATTTTGTCATGAATGCCTCCACCTAACTGTCAGCATAGTGTCAGTATCTAAGTCCGAAAACCCTCCCCTAAGGGACATATTTAGATGTTTTTTGCAGTGAATCAAAATCTGGAAAAAACAAATCTGATAAATACTACAAACTATATTTTTCTTTGCAAACTTAAAGAAACTAAATGGTTACATTCAGTATGCAGGGGGAATTTTGGATAACGGGATTGGTAAAGCCGCTTACATTAATTAAAATTTCCGGAAAGAAATTTAAAAATACATGTACCTTAAGGGGCTTCAATGAAAATGTCTTAATTCTCACACTTCTTTTTGTTATTTGTTTATGATTTGCCAGCTATTGCCTTGCTAAATTCAGTTACAAAACATTTTTGAGGTTTTGTTTGATTAAGAAAATCTGAATGGCCTCCTTTTAGGTTCGTCCTTTCTCCTTTTTTTTTTTTTTTTTTTGTCTAAATCATTCTCAACATTCTGCACTTAACATAGATCTGAACCATGCTCTGTGAAAAGGGGTCTTAATGCATCTGCAAAAAGTATCGAACCAGGTCAGCCTGCGCAGTCCGCGCAGGCTAACCTGGGTCGAAACTTTTTGTTACCGGTCAAATTTCTGCATGTCCAAGGACAAGTTTACCTCATGACCCAGTCGTCTGTTAGACAAAATAGATTTAATGGATCCATGATCATGTAATGACTTCCTTGGTATCTTGTATCACGGAGATGCATTAGTTTGAGGTTAAAACTATTGTCGTCCAGTAGATTTAAAGGTATTCACTCGGCCCCTCCTCTGCCAGTGTAACTCTCCGTTCACTGGTGACTTATCGCTGCTCTTAGAATCAAGTTCTTAAAATGGTCGACGTAGGACCTCTCAGACCATTTCTAAATGGGTATGTAAAAATGACTTATAGTTGCTTCATAATACCTACGTGTAAATTTGTTCTTGTAATCATTGCCGCATTTATCGGTCAATATATTGTCTTTGAATAAATACCGATAAAAACTGCACCGAAATAGAATCATAAAAATCACAAATGTTTAAACGGATAAAACTTTTCAATTGAACAGGTTCAATTGAAAATTAGATCATCTTTCATCACATGGGGTAATTCGGATGTCCAGACAGAAATTTACCGCTTCACGGAAATTAGCATCGTTCTCATTGTGTGTTACGTCATTATCAATTATTGGCCATCAAAGATCGTAAAGAAATTCTCCCCCCCCCCCCACCCCCCCTGTACATTTTTGTCAGAAGATGTTTGACCTTTAACCAACGACTATACATGCTAATTCTAGATTTAGTAAGAACTATTAAAAATCTTAGGAAGAAAAAAAAATTGAAAGGAAGGGGCTGTCATTGTTTTAATTGTATAGACAATTATTGGAGATCAGTTTAAAACCGAACGCACTTGCTTCTTTTCCCATAATGGTTTCAAAAGCACTGTGTATTATAGGGGTGTTCAAAAAGGGTCAAATGAACTTATTTTATGTTTCGGGTCATTTCGTTTTATAATATCTTCGTTAAGAGCGTTAATTAACGACATTCTCAGACGTAATAAAAGTACGTATCTCTAGTGTAGGGAGGATGAAATTTTCCTTATGAATGAATGGATGGATAGATAGATGGACGGATGGATGCTTGGAAGGGTGTTTTGATGGATGGATGGATGGATCGCACAGACGAGCAAACAGGCAATGGATGGATGGATAGTTGGATAGATCAGTTTATAAATCTATAAACCTCTCAGTTAATAAATTGTCGAGTTATACGTCAACAGATTTCGGAAAAGAATATCTCGAAACATATGAGCCATGCTGTGATAAAAGGGGGCTTAATGCATAATGATCCATGATACCAAGCTGTAAGTCTATTTTCTCTAACAACCGACTGAATCAGGAGGTATACTAGTCCTTTGACATGCAGAAAATTGACCAAAAGCAAAAATTTTCGGCCCAGTTCAGCCTGACCTGGGTCGATACTTTTGCAGATGCATTAAGCCCCCTTTCACAGAGCATGGCTCACATATAAACGGTACAGGGAGATAATTACGCGTAATTTACCTTTTTTTTTTCAATATATTAGTTGGAGTGTGTTTTTATAAACCACTTGCAAAAAGCTAAAAAGTATTCAACATCAAGATGCAGTTACCGATATTTTAATTTCCTGACTTTGAACGGTAAAAAGATGCCCTGTATCGCTTTAAAATCCATAAAACTCTTGAAAGCGAATAAATTTTGAGGCGGAGAGTTTAGCGGGTGATAGCAATCGTCATGTGGAAGTATTAAGTAAGAAAAGGGCGGGAATATACAATTCAAAGTTTTGGCAAAGGACCCGTATATCCCTTCGTAAACAAAACTATCAATAAACATGTAATACTCAGGTCCAAATTAATTGTTTACAAAATGATCCCACGATTTTCCGACCCTAAAGTAGAAAGTTGTTGAAAACACTACGTGAAAAGGAGAAAATGCTGATTACCAGCAATTTCTCCTTTTTCCGCAACGTTTTCTATCTTTTCAGCGACATGTCCGCACTTAGAGATCAAAATTATAAATGTATCATCCGCGACTGCTTTCAACGTAGAAATCTTTAAATTGTTTTCGTCTGATAATTAGAAAACAAATACAAATAAAACTCGCCTGAGAAAACCGAGAGGTTGTGATTTGTTTACCTTCTTTGTGATCCATTTCCCCCTGCACATTTACACGTCTTTTCCAGTCGACCTTCCAAGGAACCCATTGTCATTTTGGACAGATTTACATGTCTTTTCCAGTATACATCCGAAGTAATCCATTACAATTACATGTCTATTCAAGTCACCCTCCCAAGTAACCCACTGTCCCTTTGGACAAAGTTACATGCTTATTCCAGTGGATCTCCCAGGTGACAAAGTGGGCCTTGAGACAAATTTACATGGCTATTATTGTTGACCTCCCAAATAACAAATTGTCCCATGTGACAAAGATACATGTTTATTCCAATCGATCTCCCAAGTAACCAACTGCTCCTTGGGACAAATTTAGATGTCTATTCCAGTCGACATCCTAAGTAACCCAGTGTCCCTTGCATTAGATTTACGTGTCTATTTTACTCCAACTCCGATGTAAACCAATTCCTTTGGGACGAATATAAATTTTATTCCAGTCAACCTCCCAAGAAGCCTGTTGTCTATACGAACACATTTACATGTCTTTCCAGTCAACCTTAAAGTATTCTACTATCCCTTTGGACAAATTAACATGTCTATTCCAATCGCCCTCCCAAGAAACAAGTTGTCCGTTGGAACACGTTTACATATGAGCCGTGATCTACGAAAAGGGGGCTTCATGCGTCTCCGTGATGCATTATACCAAGCAAGTCATTACATAATTATGAATCTCTAAAATCCATCTTACCTAACAACCGACTGAAACATGAGGCAGAATGGTTCTTGGATATGAAGAAAATTTACAAATAAAAAAAATCGACTCATGTCAGTCTGAGCAGTCCGTGCAGACTGACTTGAGTTTGTACTTTTTGCAGGTGCAGTAAGCTCCCTTTTCACAGAGCTCAGTTCATATAATTTTCAGTAGACCTCTCAAACAATCTACTGTCCCTTTAATCAAATTAACATGTCTATTCCCGTCGACTTCCCACGTTACCTACTATCCTTTTGGACAAATTAACATGTCTATTCCAGTCGACCTCTAAATCAACCGACCGTCCCTTGAGACAAGTTTACATGTCCACTCCAGTCGACCTCCCAAGTAATCCTCTGTCCCTTTGGAAAAATTTACATGTCTATTCCAATCGACCTTCCAAGTAACCCATCATCCCTTGGAACACATTTACATTTCAATTCCAGTCGACCTCCCACGTAAGCCGTTGTCTAGTCGGATACATTTCATGTCTATACCCGTCGACCTCCCAAGTAACCCTCTGTACTTTCGGGAAAAAAATACTGTCGAGCTCCCAAGTAACCTACTATCCCTTTGTACAAATTTACGTGTCTGTTCCAATCAACCTTCCAAGTAACCCACTGTCCCTTTGGACAAATTTACATGTCTGTTCTAGTCAACCTTCCAAGTAACCTACTGTCCCTTTGGACAAATTTACATGTTTATTCCAGTCGACCTCTTTAGTAATCCCTTGCCCATTGAATCATATTTACAGGTCTATTCCAGTCGACCAGGGGTAACACTTTGTCCTTTACGGAATACCATTAGAGCCATGACCTTTGAATGTGTTAACTTAAAACGCGTTACTCGATAGTTAGATGATGATAACACGAAATCACGAAACAACGCTGATGAAAACGCGACAGTACGATGACGACAACGCGATACTACGATGGTGAAAACGCGACAATACGATAGTACGATGATGATAGTGCGATATAATATCGTGTTTTCACTATCGTATTGTCGAATTTTCACCATCGTAGTATCGTAGTATTGCATTATCACCATCGTACTGTCGCGTTATCATCATCGTACTATCGTGTTTTCACCATCGTACTTTCGCGTTTTCACCATCCTAATGTCGCATTATCACCATCGTACTATCGTGTTATCATCATTGTACTATCGCATTCCGGTGAATATGCGCATAAACGTTCAAAGGCGATTGTCTGAACGGTATTCCGTACTCATCAGCCATGTAATGGCCTCTAAGAATCAGACTGCATAAAATATGCAGTTTGATCTTTGATTACTGCTGATTGCTTTGCTGAGACATTATGTACAAAGCCAATCTTGAGGTTACTCTCATTTTTGTCTTATTCCTTTATTTCTAGAATGAAAATGTCCATTTGGTTTATTGGCAATGTAAAGGTTAAAAATCAATAATGTTTTTTTTTCAGACAGGGGATCTAAACAGATTGGGAATTCATAAAGTCAAATTGTCTGTTTTTGAGATTATCTGAGTGAAATAAAAAGTTATTTCTGCTACCTTTTTTCCCATTGTTTTTACTTGGGAAACTGGGAATTGTTACATCTGAATGATTTCCATTCTCTCCATTTATTACTTCCACTAGCATTCACTGGAAAGGTACGTTGAGTTTTTCATAGCTCAGTGTTTAGGGCATTTGGGTTTCTTTAACGAAGAAATTATTAACTCACAGAGCGCTAGACTGGACATTTACTCTCACGTTACCAATGGACAAAACTTGTCTTAACTGAAAGCATTTGTAGACGACAAATCAAATATGGTTCAAATGGGCAAATTTCTCTTAGAACGGGTAAAAAATATTATAGGAAAAGGAAAAAATGCTGGTCACCAGCATTTTTTCCTTTTCCCACAATGTTTTCCAAATCCTTATTTCTAAGGGTCATTTAAACTCGGGATTTTGTACTAATTAAAGAGGTGAAATCGACATTTTAGGTCAAGATCAGACTGCAGCGAACATGCTTAGTGCTCTTGAATCTTCATTGTCGGATATTCTGTGAGACATTACGTGAGATGAGACAGTTTAAGCCAAAATATCTCACAACACACCGGACGGTATAGAATTAGATCACACTACACGTTTTGTTGAGTTTCATCTTAACCCTCTACCAAACGACAAAATTTTGAACTTGATCAAATAGAAAGTATTTGCGGACGACAAATTAAATGTAGCTTAAAATCTTACTTTTGTCTTATATAGGGTGGAAAAAAATTGTAGGAAATGGAGAAAATGCTTGTTATCAGCTTGGAAATGATATTCTGCAATGTACTGGCAAATGAAACTACAAGAAATCATTGATAGGTGCACTGGCCGTCGCAATACAGCTGAAATAATGTTGAAAACGGCATTAAATACCAAATAAACAAACCGCATATTCTTTGGCTACAATGATTTAAAAAAAGACGCTTCAAAGTTTGGCAAATGGGACACGTCAAATAACATTTATTTTCCCAGCGAAATTGGTTAAAAAAGGTCTTCGTTAAAAATTCAGATGCATTCATCTTTATCCTGCCGAATTTTAATTCTTGGCGATTACACAGATTTCAATTGGTTAAACGGCAAAGGATGGGGTTTCGTTGACAGAAATTAATGATAGAGCAGCGGAGAGTGCAGAACAAGATCAGACTGCACATACATGCAGGCTGATCTGGCCCTACACGCTTCGCAAAATAAATCCATGATTGCAATCGGCAGGATAAGGACTAATGCGTTAATCTTTTTATATTTCTACAAGCAAACAAGTTAACCCTTTCCCCCACAACAACACACAGTTTTAAGGATCTTAAGGAAGAAGGCTTTTGCAAACCTTGAGGGAATAAGAAAATGCTGGTAACCAGAATTTTCTCATTGTCCTGTAAAGTTTTCTGCGTGGCCAGAAAAATTGCAGTCTAGTAGAATTAAACTGAGTATCGTTAGGGCAATCACCTTTGAATGTGTATGCGCATGCGCTCCGGAAGGCGGTAGTACGATGGTGAAAACGCGATAGTACGAGGACGATAATGCGAAAGTACAGCGGTGAAAACGCGATAGTACGATGATGATAACACGACAGCACGATGATGATAACACGACAGCATGATGATGATAACACGATAGTACGATGGCGATAATGCGACAGTACGATGATGAAATCACGGTAGTACGATGGTGAAAACGCGAAAGTACGATGATGAAAGCACGATAGTACGATGATGATAACGCGACAGTACGATGTTGATAGCCTCATACTACGATACTACGATGGTGAAAACGCGACTGTACGATGGTGAAAACACGATATTATACCGCACTTTCATTATCGCACTATCGTATTGTCGCGTTTTCACCAGCGTAGTATCGCGTTTTCGTCATTGTTCTGTCGCAGTCATCGTAGTTTCGTGATTTCGCATTATCACCATCGTACTATCGAGTATCGCGTTTTAAATTAACACATTCAAAGGCGACGGTATTCCGTAGTCCTGTGGAACACATTTACATATATACTCCAGTCGACCTCCTAAGCAACAAATTTACCAGTCTAAATCAGTCGACCTAACAAGAAACCCACTGTCCCTTAAAACGAATTTACATTTTTATTCCAGTAGACCCTCCAAGTAAAACACTGTCCCTTGGGACAAATTTACATGTCTTTTCCAGTCGATATCCAAAGTAACCCATTATCCCTTGGAACAAAGTAACATGTCTTTTTCAGTCAACCTTTCAAGTAACACAGTTTTCCTCGGGTCAAATTTGCACGTTTATTTCAACCAAAATCCCAAGTAACCCACTGTCGCTTGAGACAAATTTACATGTTTATTCAAGTCGACTTCTCAAGTAACCCAGTATCCCTTTGAACAAATTTACATGACTTTTCAAGTCGTCCTCCCAAGTAACCCATTGTCTCTTAAAACAAATTTACATGTCTTTTCCAGTCGAGCTCCAAAGTAACCCTTTGTCTCTTGAGACAAATATACATATCTACTCCAGTCAGCCTCCAATGTAACCCTTTGTCTCTTGAGACAAATATACTTATCTACTCCAATCAGCCTCCGAAGTAACCTACATGTCTTTTCCAGTCGATATCCAAAGTAACCTATTATCCATTGGAACAAAGTAACATGTCTTTTTCAGTCAACCTTTCAAGTAATACAGTGTTCCTCTGGTCAAATTTGCACGTTTATTTCAACCAAAATCCCAAGTAACCCACTGTCGCTTGAGACAAATTTACATGTTTATTCCAGTCGATCTCCCAAGTAACCAACAGTACATCGGAACAAATTTACATGTTTATTCCAGTCGACCTGCCATGTTACCCACTGTTCCTCGAAATAAATTTATATGTCTATTTCAGTCGACCTTCCAAGTAACCAACTGTCCCTCGGAACAAATTTACATGTTTATTCCAGTCGATCTCCCAAGTAACCAACAGTATATCGATTCAAATTTCGTGGGAACGACTTTGACAACGTACCATGTTAAGCCTAATAATATCTAATAAACCTAGTTATACCTAGTAAATTATGAACCAAGGTTTAACTGCAATGTAGATTTTATGAACATGTTTAGTTAACATTAAAAATACATATATGAATTATTGCAATTCTAAGATTTGTTTCCGTCACAAAAATCTCACCCTACCTGACACTGTAGATCTAAAATCAGACTGAATGTTCTGTGCAGTCTGATCTTAAACTACATTGTCCTCAAAAGTGCACTGAGTCGCGCTTTGCAGCGCTCACATGAATATACATGCATGTATTTGGAAGTATTTGGCAAAAGGAAAATTGACTCGTTACAGCCACTTTCCCATTTATGTTTTTTTTTTTTTGAAGAGGCGCAGAGGGATGTAACCCGTGGGTTTCATTGTATAAAAGAAAGGTTGTTTTGAATAAATATTTCTTTGGAGAAAATCGTTGTTTTGTTTGATATTTCAGGTAATATACTGGCAGGCGGTTAGTGTAACTATCAGGTATATACTTCCAGTATTGCTAGTATTACTCAAACCACATGTTTTCCATCATTAGCTTAGTCGAAACGATATAAGCCGTACTCTGTGAAAAGGGGTTTGATGTATCTGCAAAACGTATCCACCCAGGTCAGCCTGCACAGTCCACACAGGCTGACCAGAATCGAAACTTTTTGTTTTTTGTAAATTTTCTGCATGTCGAAGGACCATGCTACCCCAGGGTTCAGCCGATTGTTAGTCACAAATAGATTTTATGGGTCCATTATTATGTGATGACTTCCTTGGTATCATGCATCACAGAGATGTATTAAATCCCCTTTTACCAGAGCATGACTCATATATTGTCGGTGAGAGGAAGGAGTCCCACATCAAGTCTTTCAATAATATAAAAGATCTGGGATCGAACTCTCATTTCCTAGAATAGCTGTTCTGCGCTCCAAACCCCGGCGCCACAAGTACATGTATTACTTTTGGGAGTGGGTACTATAGACATTGTCGAAAAAGAAGGAATTCATTTATCGTACGGGCTGCGTTTCACTAAACTGCGCACGAAATTTGCATACGTAGATTAGGTTAGCAAGCATCAAGTCTGAAAACAAGTTTCACTAAATTGCATGGCTTTACGATCTAAGTAAATATTTGCATAACTTTACGCCTGCTCGTACCTTTGGGTAAAACAGGGAACATATACATTTATATACAACCCCAAATAATTTGCGTAAATCTACGCAGTTGATTGAAACGCATCCCTGGTTCTATTTCCAAAATATGTGAAAAAAAAAGTATTTTTTTTAGGCAGAGTCGTGGAACTAGAAATAAACATGGCTACATAACTATGTTGTCTGTAAAATAACAATTACGAAGACAAACAACGCACCGACTTAGACAGACAATAAAAGGGCTCTTATTATTAGGGGTCAGACACCTCGTTGACCCTTAGCACACCAGTACACAATGTCACCCTTTACTCCACCAAGTCTCCTCCTCTGTTATGGCTACTGGTGAAACTGATACCTGTACTTAGAATAGGTCAAAAACATTGTTAGAAACGGAGAAATTATTAACCCTTTTTGGACCTTTTACGACTATAATTGCCTTTGCAAACAGTGTAGATCAATTTCAGACTGCACAAACGTGCAGTCTGATCTTTGATCTACACTCCCTGCTTTGCTGAAAGACTATGGACAAAGGCAACCAAAAAAAATGCTATATAAATGTATTTAGTTCTTATCTCTAGACTGAAATTGTCCGCGGGATTTATTCTGCGTTCTAAAGGTCAAGAAGGAGCGATTTCTGCGTCTGCCTCCCTTTTTGTTCAAATTTGATTCCTCCTTCTGAAGACACATAGACGGAGAAATCAAGGTGTCACAATGTTCGTATGAAAACGCCACCATTGTCCCCAAGTGTTGACGACAGCCTGCTATCTAGGACCCTGTGTATCTATGTAGGGATGCAATACCCTCTAAAAACTTTTTTTTTTATTGGCGTCTTGTAATAAAGCAATTTTAACCGGTAAGCATGTGTTCAGGAGTTTTCTTTTTTTGCGCAACCTACTGCGCATGGAAACGAGCTTTTTCGTCCCCGGGCTTGTTCGCCCGAGCGTGTTCATCTTTTTGAATGATCTCATTTCTTTTCAAATCAAATCTAGAGCGCTAATAAGACATATTAGTACAAAGGGCGATATCGACTCTATACGTAGGAAATAGTAATACTCGGATAGTTTCACTGTATACTACAAGAAATACCGACTGTATGCAACTAGCGAGGCAGAAGAAACGAAGGTCACTGTCAGTTCCCCACCCACTTCTTCTGATGCATGCATGATTGATTGATTGATTATATGATGTTTAACGCCGTTTTCAACATTATTTCAGTTATATCGCGGTGGCCAGTGCACCTATCCATGCTTTCCTGGAGTTTCTTATACCAGTACTCCGCACAAGCCACTGGCTGCTCTTCTGATGCAAACTGTACAGAAACGTATCCTCGCGGTGAGATATCATAATCGTCGAGCGAACTATGGAAAAGTGGACGTTGAAGTAGTAGCCTACGTCGAATTATTAGCCTACAGACTTGACTTAACAAGCGGTTGGTATAGATCCAAAATAAGACTGCATATTCCGTGCAGTCTGATCTTAATCTGTGCCATCCGCTAAAGCCCCGGTTTTCGCCTTTTGCGCAGAAAGGGTAAAGTGTTGTTTTTGTTGTTGTTTTTTTACCCAGGGTTATACTTGTACTTACCTATACTTGATGTTAAATAATCCATATTATAACCAGCTTACATACTTCAAACATTTTGCGAGCCCAGTTCAAAATACATGTAAACTGAAAATTTACCATATTTACCCAAACCGATCTTCAGTTCTGGGTGGTCTTTAATAATAGGTGCTCTGTCACTTAAATTTGACATATCAAGTGTTTTATTATGATCCTGGTATGTTTTTAAAAAAAAATGGGTTGCCAGTTTTCAGAAAAACTCGGCATTTTTTGTGAAAAAAAAAAAAATTCTATGGTTGCCATGAAAACTGTAATTTTGTGAAAATCTAAACTCGAACCCCCCCTTTTTTTTTTTCGTTTGTTAAATTTGAATAGAAGATACTTCAATGATTCTATACAGAAAAAATGGACAAAATCTATAGAAGGATATTTTTGATGACTCAGTTTTACTTGCAGAACTCTTAATTTTTTCGGTATTTTTGTGAATACAAAACTGCTAAAAAAGTGGTCCTTCCTGAAAAAATATGAATGGAATTCAACTTTTCTGAATGTTAGATTAGGATATACCAATATTTGGCTCTGATTTTATATAAATTATAAAATTAAAGCTGTCTGACAATGTTAAAATCATTTTCAAGCAAAAGTCATTCTTTATTTTTAGAATTTGGGGGTATACTGTTACCATGGAAATAGGCGTTTAACAAGAAAACGAACTGTCAACATTTTTATTTTTGTATTCAACATGAAATTTTACACAATACTCCACTTTCTGTGCGGTCTGATCTTGATCTACACTATCCGCAAAAGGTCCTCGAGTTGCGCTTAAACAGCCCAGTGGTTAAAAACGTTGTGACAAAAACATAGGTTTTCCGAACTAGTAATTTCTTAGAGGTTTCTCCTTATGCCATGAATTTAAGTGTAGTAAGTTTTTCATTCATGTTGAAAATCTTGATAGAATGCTAGGGGTTCTTTTTAAGTTGCTGAAAAATTCCCTCTACTTCGGCGACTTCTCTCATTATATTCCGTGCATAAATGTTAGAACTGGCGGAGATATACGGACTATTCTGTAAGAGGTCGACCGTGATAATCCAGGTCAGAGTAAAAGCACACACAACGTGGTTAAGGGGCAATGCCGGCTTTTATCGATTTAATTTTACTCAAGAAACTTTAAAACCATTTTCTTTTTTTTTTAAATAAAATGATTGCTTATTGAGTAATTTCACATATATTTGACGAAAAAAAAAAAAAGTCAGCAAGATTTGGAATTGTCTCCAACTTTTTCAGCATATTCCGTGAACGCCGAATATCACAACTGCGGATTGATTATTTACACTTCCTGTAGAAGTCGATAATTACAAACATCTACGGAAAATTCTGATAGAAATTTATGAAACAACTATGGGCAGCTAAATTTGACAACAGTCGGCGATGACGATGAAGTACGAAAGTTCCGAAAGAAGTCGATAAATATGATCTATATAGACAGTTCAAGCCTGGGTCCAGGCGCCAATGTTTTCTTAATCCCTCCATTTGTCTTTCTCCTTTTCACTGAATAGAACTGTAGCAATAATCATATCCGTAATTATCATTGTCATTTTTGTTAAAAAATATCGGAATATATAAATGAAAGAAAGAAAATGATTTATTTGGAACCCAGGCTATGACAATTACGATGTTGGTGATGCCGATCATGTGCAGACGATTCCGCTAGAAACAGGTTATGATGATTGTGCACAGACAATACCGGTAGAGGTCGACAGCGACAATCACGTTCGTAATATACACAGAGAAATTAACCAAAAGTGATTTACAAACATGATCAATGGTAGCTTAATTCTTTCAAACCCAAGTGCAATCCCACCAGAGCAGTCTAAAGAAAAATGAGAAATGAGATTAGCCAGAGGAGCATAAACGTGTAAAATCACGTTTAATGTGGCTACACAATCAGAAAAACATATGAGCAATGCTCTGGCAAAAGGGGGCTTAATGCACCTCCCTGATCCATGATACAAAGCAAGTTATCACACACTTGTGGATCCATAAAATTCATTTTATGGAACAATCGACTGCATCACGAGATAGACTAGTCCTTTGACATGCAGAAAATTGACCAGTAGCGAAAAGTTTCGGCCCAGGTCAGCCTGCGCGGACTGCGCAGGCTGACCTGGGTCGATACTTTTCGCAGATGCATTAAGCCCCCATCTCACAGAGCATGGCTCATATGTACACGCCATGCTCTTGCAAAAAGGGGGCTTAACGCACCTTCATGGCGAATGACCCCTAAGCAAGTGATCACATGATCATGGATCCATGGATTCCATTTTGTATAATAACAGACTGAATCATGAGGTAAACTGATCCTTGGACTTGCAGAAAATTGACCAATAGCGAAAGGTTTCGGCTCAGATCAGCCTGCGCGAAGTGCGCAGGTTGACATAGGTTAATTGTTTGCTGATGCATTAAGTCCCCTTTTCAGAGTGCATGGCTCAATGTCCCTTTATTACCGGATGGTTGAGGTAAGACAATTACATGCGATCTAGGACAACATGGGTACGATTTAGCACTTTACCACACAATCCCGAGTTTTAGAAATCCTGGGAAAAATAACATTCGAAAACATGGCAGGAATAGGTAGAACTATTGGTAACCAGCATTTTCTCCTTTTCAAACAGTGTTTTCTACCCTATCAAAGAGAAATTCCATCATATAAGCCACGTTTGAATCTTAATTTTTGACGTCTGGCAAGGAGCTTGGATTTTTATTGAAGTAACTCTGAATATTATTCATGTAGATAACTTCACACTAAAACATTGTATGAACTTGTGTCAGCTCAAATAAGTGTTAAAAGTTGGAACAATAGAAAATAGGGCCTCAACAGAACCTGTATTTGGCAATATTGAATGGTAGTGGAAATTTGTGCAAACTACTTAAGATACAAGGAGAAATCCACTGATACCCTAGGGATCAAAGTTTTAACTCGGTTTTCTTTTTACAATTTCTAACTGAAGCGAGATATTTGCTGTTATAAGAATAAACGCCGTGGCTATTTATGTGAAAGACCAGGGTATGATTATCGCTACGCAGATTTATCGTGAAGTCCTGGGTCCGTATTCACCAACTTTTCTCAAGAGCATTCTTGGTCTAATTCTAGGTTTAGAAAGTAACAGAACTTCACAATATACAATACAGTCAGTTTACAGAAATGATCTGTAGAAATGGATTGGAACGGAATTACGATTTTTTTTTTTTTTGACAGTCTGTCTGGCTGACAGAGCTTCAACAAGTTATGCGGTGAGAATTTAAGACGGTGGTCAAAGGCGTTGTATCAAAGGTTTTGGGTTCGAGTTCAGAAATTGTCGGGGTCAAATGTAAAGAAAAAGAAAACTGTCAATACTTTCAGCACTAGGACTAACCCATCAACATCAATTGTCTGTCTCGAATTTTCAACAATATTTCAGACATGTCACTATAAATGGTGTATTGGACGACCATCCAGCTTTGTAGACATTTATTACGGCTCAAAATTGCAAGCACCCGATTACAAGCATTTACGATATCTCCTTACAGCCAGAAGAAAAAAAAAAAAAAAAACGCTGTTAAAACTTGAAAGTGTGTAGACTAGCTCAGAATTTGGTTAACAGTGTAAACATAGATAAATTACCAATATAATTGTTTGAAGGATGGAGAAAGTCAAAAGATCTGTCCTCACCTAAACCTACATGTCTAATTCTTATGTTGTTTTTTCGCTTCGTTCTGTTGGAAACTCAACGTGTAGTGCTCTCATCTAAAAGTTGAATTATATGAAATATATTGATAGCTTTGCTGAAAGCACTACACGCATAAGTCATTCTCCCCGACATACTTGCTCCAAAATTGTAACATGTCATTATTATTGTTGCTGAGATTCATCAAAGATTCCATTGATATTCGAAAAAACACCCTAAGCCTACATGTCCAAAGTTCTTTCTTTTTATGTCTGTTTGCTTTGTTTCAGTTTTTTGTATACCTACTGTTCAGTAGACAAATATGTGTGTAGCACTGTCAAGTAAAACTTAAATTATATTAAACATATCTTTTAACTTTGCTAAAAGTGCTACACACATTTATTGTATAATGCAGGTCCTTTTACCGTCTGTCATACTCTCTAGATCTCGTTTTATTTCATGTTTATAAATGATACTTTTTGTGACTATGTACAACTGTGTACTTGTCTTGTAATAAACTTCTGTTCTGTTCTGTTCTGTTCTGTTCACTTAAAACGGGACACGACAACAGTGACTTCTTTGAAGGCTGCCAAAAAATGAAATGCATTTTCTATCCGTCGTAATCTGTGCAACCTTGCAGCCATCAGGGGCAACATTCGGCATGAATATAAAAGAATGATTGAAGTTTCATGAGATAAAGGTGAAATAGGTTTAAAAATGGCTGAAAGCGAGTATAGATGTATCATCAACTCTTTACCAAACGACAATTTTTTTCACTTGTCCTCATTGAAAGCATTTGCAAACAAAACTTAAAATGTGGCTCTCATGATGGGAAATGTCTCTGATAGGCTGAAAAACATGATGGGAAAAGGAGAAAATGCTGGTTGCCAGCATTTTCTCCTTTTCTTACCATGTTTGAAAAAATTTCTTCCTTAAGTTCGTTAAAACCCGGGATTGTTTCGTAAAGTATTAAACGAAATTAACTTCGGAAATTCCTGGTTAAAAAGTATTTTTTTGAAAACCTTACTCGCATTGATATTAGGCAATGCAATTATGTGAAGTATGATAATTTATTGCCGAAAACGTTAAAAGAAATGTAGATACTTAATTAATTGAGTACAGATAACACATAATCTAATTCAACAGCCGCGGGATATACAAATTGAGCCGTTACATCACGTCCTACTTTTTGTATATCCAACTATTTTGTATCGTGAGGTATGCTTTGGGTTATAAATATTTTTTTTTTTCAGCATGACGAAAGTTGCGGAAACAGAAATTCAAAACACTGGTTTTATAAGATTGCGAGTTGCATCAAGGATCAGTATATCAAAGATAAGTGTATTTGTGTACTAGATTTAAATATAGGTTAAAAGTAGTTCCCTAAAATGCGGGTCAGGTATCCGTACGCGCGGAACCATCTGAGTATGACGACAAACCGAATTACCGACGGTTTATGTATATCAGGGTAGCCGCACAGATCTCCAGTAGCTGTTGAAGCCGTCTGCTGACAAGACGTGGAATTATTTTACACCTTCCAACAACTGGACCTGTAAAATAAGGTTAGACAATACTAGTTTGATCTTACTCTGATTTATTCGAATATTTATATAGACATAAGAAATGTTGGTACTTATTCTTTGTTTACATTATAAACTCTAGAAGTTCTCTGTTAATTTTCTTTTTGAAAAATCCGTCAAAACTTTGTAATGTGTTTGTCCTAACTAAAAATAAAATCATAAAGTGATTATCATTTATTATCTTAATTACTATTATTATTTCCTCATTTTCATGATCATTCACCAAAAATTACAATTGTTCAAATTCATCATCTAAACAATTTTGAAAGTAATATGCAAGTGTTTATGAAATACTGCACTAACGAGTTTCTTTCCATAATCGTTGGAAGTAGACACTGTGTGCTAGGGTATATGTAGTCGGTAACTTAACCCTTATCCTGCTAAATAAGTGAAATGAAACTTTAAAGCCGATAGTTAAGACCCAAATTTTACTCTTCGTTAAGGTATTTTTTGGGGGAAAAGATATCTTCTTATTGGACAGTGTAGATCCAAGATCAGACTGCACCTTCTTTGCAGTCAGATATTGATCTACACTGTCCACAAAAGGTCTTTAACCCTTTACCGCACAATGCCGCTTTTTGACGCCCCTGGGAAAGAAGCCTTCTGAAAACATTGTTGGAAAAGGAGAAAATGCTGGTAACCAGCATGTTCTCCTTTTCCCATAATGTTTTCTAACCTATCAAAGAAAAGTTGCACCATTTGAGCCACATTGAAATTGTCGTCTGCAGATGCTCTCAATTTGGACAAGGCTAAAATTTTGTCGTCTGGGAAAGGGTTAAGTCGCACTCAGCAGCCCAAGGGTTAACAGTCAATATAACGGACACTTATAGAGACGAAAAATGCTTTACTAAATATGGACATAATATTTTTGGGGGTAAGAATACATTGTGACAAAAGACAAAATTGCTTATGATAAACATTTCGCATTTTGTCACAATGTTTTCTAAATCTATCGGTGGCCAAGACCTTTACATGTTAAAAAATCTTTTGGTTACTGAATCGGTCTCAGTGAGGTCCGACTATATCTGAAATGTTACAATATCAAATGAGGCATACTCTGGGAAAAGGGAGCTAAATGCATTTGCAAAAAGTATCGACTCAGGTCAGCCTGCAGTCCTTAGGATTCAATCGGTTGTCAGACTGAATGGATTTTATGGATACCTAATTATATGTTGATGTCTAGCTTGGTATCATGCATCACGAAGGTGCATTAAGCCCCCCTTTTGTCAGAGCATGGCTCAAATACATAGAATTCGACAATTTCAGTTCGTTGATAAGGTTAACCCCTATCCTGCTGAATGAAAGAAATGAAAGTTTCAAACCAACAGTGTAAACCCAGTTTGTCCTCTTTCAGAGGTATTATTTGGAGGAAATATATCTCCTAATCGGACAGCGTAGATCAAAGATCAGACTGCACGTTCTGTGCAGTCTGATCTTGATCTACACTGTCCGCAAAAGGTTAGTGGGTCGCGATTAGCAGCTAAAGGGTTAAGATACGGCAAAAACCACCAGGTTTTTTTTTTATAAAATACCGTTTAGTAATATTGGAGACACAGTGTAGAATAGACAGAATGTTTACTGTAAGATATAACAAGTAGCTGTGATAGTTATGTAAGGGTAGAGAAAGTATCCAGTGTCGTACACCACTATTTTGTATTATATTACATGTATACACAACTTAAAAAGACACATCCAAAGGATTGTTTTCGGTCATATAATACTTACCTAACCCTTTGCTAAACAGTGCCATATGTTTACGACCCTGAGGAACAAATCTTTTGAAAACATTGTGGGAAAATAAGAAAATGCTGATAACCAGCATTTTCTCCTTTTCTCACAATGTTTTCTACCTTTTCAAAGGAGAATCCCGCCATTCTAGTCTTGTTAAGCCTTTACCACACAATTCCGAGTTTTAACGGTCCTGTGACAGAAGACTTTTGTAAACTTTTCGGGAACAGGAGAAAATGCTGGTAACCAGCATTTTCTCCTCGTCCCAAAATTGTTTTATACCTTTCAACGACAAAGTCCAACATTTGAGCTATATTTACATTGTCGTCTGCCAATGCTTTGAATTTGGACAAATCTAAAATGTTGTTTGGTATAGATCTAACCCTTTCCCAAACAAGCCCTGGTTTTCACGTGTCTGCAGTACAAGTCATTTGAAAACACCGTGGGAAAAGGAGAAATTGCTCGTAACGAGCAATTTCTCCTTTTCCCACAGTGTTTTCTACCCTTTTTGAGGCCTTTCTGCCATTTTCATCAAACTTAAAATTGTCGTCTGCAAACTCTTTCAATTTGGACCAGTCCAAAATTTGTCGTTTGGGAAAGGGTTAAATGTGTCGTCGGTATATACTTTCGATAAGGAAGAGTCCAGAATTCTGTTGTCTGGCACAGGGTACAGTCACTGTCTCCTGTATCGATGATGCTGATGCTGAAAACTTTTATCATTGTAAAACATATGAGCCATGCTCTGGCAAAAGGGGGGGTGATGCTTCTCCGTGATGCTTTATCCAAGCAAGTCGTCACATAATTATAGATCCATAAAATCCATTTTGTCATACAACAGGCTGACTCTCGGGGTAGAATGTCCTTTGACATGCATCAAATTGACCCATAGCAGAAACGTTTCGACCCACGTCAGCCTGTATTGACTGCGCAGGCTGACTTGGATTTACACTTCTTGCAGATGCATTAAGCCCCCTTTTCACAGAGCATGCTTCAGATATTGATAAGTCACGGAATTGGAGTGACATACATAAATACAACTTTGAAAAAAAAAATCATTGTGGTAGAAAAACGTTTTTTGGTGGTTACGAGCAGTTTCTCTATTTGCGACAATATTTGTTTTGCAAAGGTGTCTGTTGCATTACAAAATGAGCCGTGCTCTGTGAAAAGGGGGCTTAATGCATATGCGAAAAGTATCGACCCAGGTCAGCCTGCGCAGTCCGCGCAGGCTGACCTGGGCCGAAACTTTTCGCTACTGGTCAATTTTCTACGTGTCAAAGACCTATTCTACCTCATAATTCAGCTGGTTGTTGAAAAAAGTGGCTATAATGGATCCATGATCATGTGATTGCTTTCTTGGTATAACGCATCACGGAGATGCATTAAGCCCCCTTTTTACAGAGCATGGCTCAAATATATTTGGTCGTACGCGATATCATGCTACCCCAGTACCAGACATACAATCTTAACTTTATACTGTAAATTTTACGTTCCTCAGCTTAACCCGTATCCTGCTATAAAGGTTAACCCTTTACCATTCGACAAAATTTTAGACCAGTCCAAATTGAAAGCATTTGCAGACAACAAACTAAATGTGACTTATAAATTAAAATTTGTTATGGGAAGAGTAGAAAACATTGTGGGAAAAGGAGAAAATGCTGTTTACCAGCATTTTCTTCTTTTCTCACAGTATTTTCAAAAGGCTTCCTGGTCAGAGTAGTTAAAACCCGGGATTGTGTGGTAAAGGGTTAAATAAAACTTTCAAGCCGATAGTAAAAACTCAAATAACATTATTTCAAACGTATTTTTTTTTTTTTTTTTGAGAAAATAGCTCCTTATCGAACAGTGTAGGTCCGAAATCAGACTACACGTTCTGTGCAGTCTGTTCTTGATTTGCACTGTCCGCAAAAGGTCGATGGGTCGCGCTCAGCAGCTCAAGGTTGAATTAAAAGTATTTGTGGACGAAAAATTGACATGACTCAATTAATCAGATTTGCCTCAAAAGCCGTAGACAACACGGTGGGAAAAGGGAGAAAATACTCATAACTATGTTCTCCTTTTTCCACAGTATTTTCAGAACTATTCTTCCTTTGGGTGTAAAAAAGCGAGATTTTTAGCAGCAAAGGGAGAAAACATAAATGAACCGTGCTCTTTGAAAAGGGTCATTAATGTATCACCGTCATGCATTGTTCATAGCAAGTCATCACATAATTATGGATCCTTAAATCTTTACCAAACAAGCCCTGGTTTTCACGTGTCTGCAGTACAAGTCTTTTGAAAACACTGTGGGAAAAGGAGAAATTGCTCGTAACGAGCAATTTCTCCTTTTCCCACAGTGTTTTCTACCCTTTTTGACAACTTTTTGCCATTTTCATCAAATTTAAAATTGTCGTCTGCAAACTCTTTGAATTTGGACTAGTCCAAAATTTGTCGTTTGGGAAAGGGTTAAAATCCATGTTGTCCCACAATGGACTGGTTCTTGAGATAAAACGGTGCTTTGACATGTGGAAAATGTTCATATTGCAAAAAGTTTCGACCCTTGTCAGCATGAGTCAATACTTTTTGGCAGATGCATTAAGCCCCCTTTTTACAGAGTATGGCTCAAACGTATCACTAACGATTACAGCGACAACAAGAGACTGAACTATTTGAAGTAAAATAGAATAATGAAAACTACTTGTATTGTTGTGAAAAAGAGCGATTGTAAATAGAAAAAAAATATCTCTTCTTCCACAGTGTTTTCAACAGATATCCGTCCGATTGTTTTAACTCTTTACGAAACGACATAATTTTAGACCAGTCTAAATTGAAAGCATTTGCAAACGACAAAATAAATGGTACACAAATAAGGATATTTTTCTTTGAAATCGTAGAAAACATTGCGGGTAAATGAGAAAATGCTTGTGACCACGTTTTTTTTAAAAGTTCTTTCCCTTGGGGTCGTTTAAACCTAGATTGTTGTGTAAAGGGTTAAATGCGCGTACATCGTAATTCCTTTTATCATAAAATCCCTTGTTTTAACGACCCTGAGGAAATAGGCTTTTGAAAACACAGTGACAAATATAGAAAATGCTGGCAAACGGTAGTTTCTAGTTTTACCTTGTTTTTCCAGCCCCCCCCCCCCCCTTTATATTTTCCGTCACAATTGCTATTTATTTTATCGTTTGCTTATGCTCCCAGCTAGGAAAAGTCCGAAATCTTGTGTCGTCTGGTAAAGATTCAAATTCCTCGTTTGTGCCTTGTCTACCTTTTTATTGGTGATAATTCATTTTTTTTTAGCTTAGAGAGAAAATAATTGTAAGCAACAGCATTCGAAGATTTCATATATCTTTTATTGGTTATGCTATTTGAAGGAATTCTAAAATTAGACCCTTTTTTTTTTTTTTTTATTTAAAACTGATTTCAATGAAATGAATATCCCAAAGTAATTTAATTTTCAGCCATAAATTCGTTTCAAGTTTGCTTATCATTTAATGATTACCTCTTGAATCCATTAACTTGCAGACAACTGTATGCATACTTGTAGAATTTTGATAATCAATATAAGTGAATGTTTGACATAATAATACGAATATAAATGACGAAGGGAGAAAAAAAAAAGAGAAATTTCTCCATTTGCCACAATATTTCCCACAGTAAGATGAAAAAGAAATCGTCTGCAGGGGAGAGGGGATATTGAATAAAGCGATTCTTGTCACTGATTCGATTTCAATTACTGTTTATTTCATTATGCACACATTGAAAGTTTATTAGTTTCGAACTGGTTTGATGTCGAAATTTAAATTATTGTAGTAAAGCAGTTCGTTTGTACTTAATTATGTTACGTATCTTGCGAGTCTCTACGTGTGTGTGAGAGAGACTTGTCTTCATTTGTGATTACGTCCGTTTCATTTCCTTCCTAGACGGTGTATATCAAGATCAGACTGCAAAAACGCATAAAACGCGCATCTGCAGATATTAACATAACTGAGACCTAAAATATTCTAAAAATCAAGTAACACTCTTCCAAGAATGTGTGATAAGACCAGCAGGGTCCGTATTCACCAACCACTCTTAAGAATATTCTTAGTCTTATTCTCCAAGTTTGTCCAAATTTGAAAGTAACACAACTTCTTATTGGCTAAACCAAATGTGTTACTTTCAAATCCAGAAAATGTTGAGGAATAAGACTAAGAATATTCTTAAGAATGGTTGGTGGATACGGACCCAGCATATCAAAGTATTTTCTCAGTTTTGTTCATTCGACAGATTTCTTTAGACTTCGTCCTGCAGACTAGAAATATCAACCGAAACCAAGCAACATTCAGCATTGGCTTGTTGCTGATATTGTACAGATAAGTGAGCCATGCCCTGTAAAAAGGGGGCTTGAAATCAGCGAAAAGTATCGATCCAGGTCAGCCTGCGCAGTCCGCGCAGGCTGACCTGGGCCGAAACTTTTCGTTTTGATCAATCCTCTGCATGTCAAAGGACCATTGTTTAACATAGCGGGATTCCAAAGCGATTTGTCGCATGCAGCACTTCAAACTTTTTTATTAAGAGCAACAAATCAGTTATTTTCCTGTTATATTTTGCAAGAGCGGAGAGCGGGATTCAACCTCGAAAGCATAACTATAGTGGCCTTTGCCGCATGTGTAGATCGTGTAGATCAAGATCAGTCTGCACAAAAATATGTTTGATCTACGCCATCCACTTTTCTGGTGCATTATGGGCAAAAGCAACTTTGCAATTATTTTTACCTTATTTCTAGACTATAATTGTCTGTTAGTTTTTGTCGGCATTCCGTTCCATCTACCCAAATATAGACGTACTGTGTTTGAAAATGTACAAAAAAAAGAGGAATCACGCAAAATATGTCATGAATGATACAAACGTGTAAATTGTGATGGAAATTTTATTTTCAATTATGTATCGGCGTGAGTGCAAAACGGAATCCTTGTCGGCTTAAATGCTGCTGTTAACTCAGTCGGTGATCTTGCTGCCTTTGTAGTGTAGAGGTTATGAGTTTTAATCTCGGCCCGGCCGAATTTCTGTTCGATATTCGAGGATAGTTGTTGCATCAGGAATCCCTCCTCTTGAACCGTTTTACAATGCACTGGTCCTGTTTATGGAAGAAAGCAGCATGCGGCTGCAAGAAGTTAATGTGCGTAGACCTATAGACACACAGAGTGTGAAAGAATGATTTATTATGTACAACTGTCACCGAAAATTTATCAAAAACTGCGTTAAAAGTTGACATCAAATAATTATGCAACCTCACTCAGCCTTTCAACGTGATCTTTAGCCAGATACACTTAAACCATGCTCTGGCAAAAGGGGCTTAATACATCTTCGTAATACACTATACCAAACACCTCATCATGTAATTTGGGATTAAAAAAAATCCACTTTGACTAACAACCGACTGAATAATGAGATAGTCTGGCCCTCCGACATACAGAAAATTGCCCAGTAGCGAAAGGTTTCGGCCCTGGCTGACCTGGGTCGATATTTTTCGCAGACACATTAAGCCCCCTTTTCAGAGAGCATGACTCAATTATACATTTTTATTATCATGTAACACAACAAATGGGACCGATTTGATATGGCAGCCTTTCACCCTTAAGGTGATCAATATTTTAGTGCGTGAAAAAAAAAATCAAAATGGTGACATTTTAAGGCCGTTTTAATAGGATTTACAAACGTTATCTAACAGTTAAGATGAAAGATCAGATGTTGGGTTATCTGCCATCTGATCATAATCTACACTGTCCGTAAAATCCGTTATAGTGGTGACGCTGCCTTGAAGGGTTCATAGACCAAAATGTTAATCAAACCGATGTCATACATCATTACAATTTGTATGTAAATACATTACATCGTGTTTATCCTTTACCCAACAACCCTGGTTGCTGGTTGACAAACTGTTGTTTGGCAGATCTGACTTAAAGATACAACTATACTCGTTTACAGCTAGTTTTTGAACCCATTTCATCTTTATTTTATGATATAATCATTCCTGTATCTTCATGACAAATGTTGCCCCTGACGGTACCAAGGTTGCACAGATTATAATCGATAGAAAATGCAGTTAACTTTCTGGGGGCCTTCAAGGAAATCATTGTTGTCGTGTCCGATTTTGAATCGAAGCCATATTCCTTGAGTTTCTTTATCCCTTACCCCACATTTATAGTGGTAATTTATCTATGATTCCACAGCTTACTTAATTCCGAGTCATTTTATACACTGTCAAGTTTTAAAAGCGTTTTTTTTTTTTTGTTTCTTTGGCTGTAAGGAGGTATCTTTAAACTTGGATCAAAATTGTTTACTTTTTCACGCAGTTCACATGTATTCCAAAGATAAAAAGCGTTTTAAGTTAATTGACATCTATTGTACATAACAGTGTTGAATTCACCGGTCGTCCATGCATCCAACAGAGAGCGCCATCAGATTTTCTTTCATTTCTCTTTCCCTTTCCACCAATACTCTTCCTCCTCTCTCTCTCGTTATGTGTTGTATATATTAAGAATAAGAAATAATTATACTTGCATTTGTTAAAGAAAAAGAATTATTGGAATTGTACTGTATGGGAAGGACCGACTGTAAGTTGACAGAACTTGTGGTCCAATCCCATTTGAACTCAAGTTAGATAAAAAAAATGTTCAAACTAATTGACTCAGACACTTTTCAAAGGCATGGAACAAAAGAGAAAACATATTGGTAAATACCATTTCCTTCTTTTCTCATCAAGTTTTCGTTCCCGTCAAACGAGGATCCAGTTATCGTAGATACATATAACATTTTACCAAAAAGTCCCGATTTTTAACTACCCTGAGGTGGAAGACTTTTGAAAACATTGTGGAAAACAGGAGAAATACTGTTTACAAGTATTTTCTCCTTTTCTCAGTCGGGCTGCAGTAGCTCAGCCGGTAACGTACAGGACTTCACAAAAGGGGATCGCTGGTCCGATCCCCGGTTCGGGCAATTTCTCTTCTAGGTTTGATGATAGTCATTGCCACAGGATTCATTCCTCTCTCGCCGGTGACCATTGTTTCGACGACGGTTGTGTGGGAAAGCAGCCAGTTAAAACTCCATATAATCAACCAACCAATTAATCAATCAATCAATCAACCTTATGCCCACAATGTGCATCAAGCCCCCTTTTTACAGAGCCTGACTCATATATTGTCTGTAAATGTTTTTGATATAGTTACCGCTGTATTCTCCGTGTCCATGAATGTTTTCTAACCTTTCCAATATAAAACCAACAAGAGCGTTTTGGCATGTAAATTATCTCCATAAGTATGCTAATTAGCTGTTTCTCCTTTTCCCGCATTTTTTTCCCATCCTATTGAATTAAAAATCCATCACTCAACCCGTAGTCAAATTGTCGACTGCAACTTACTTTCAATTTGGACCGATCCAGAGTGTTATACGGTTTAAATGTTTTTTTTTTGTTCTGTAATCATGTGATATTCCTTTCCTTAATGCGACAAAGTTAACCTTTTCCTGTAGAGAAATTAGTAGATTCTTCGAAACTGAAAGTTTTCTGCAGATGGCATTGGGAAATTGATACGAATGGGCTAAATTACACTGATAGGAGAGAAAACATTGTGGGAAAAGGAGAAAATGCTGGTAAGCAGCATTTTCTCCCTTTCCTACAATATTTTCAGAAGCTTACTTTCTTCAGGGTCGTTAAATCACGGACTGATGATTGTTTGGTAAAATGTTGAGATATGTAAGCACACAAACTAAACAGTTTAAGTCGCGGGTAAAAAACCGATTTCATGATCTTAATCTTTAGTCTGCTGATCTGTACTCCATGCACATTTACGGACAGTGTGGGATCAGACTACAAACGACATGCAGTTTATTCTTAACTTAACGCCGTTAGGTACAGTCAGATATTTCCGGTGAAGAAAAAAAATGCAACTACAACGTTTGGAATTTTAGTTTGGGCTGGAAATTCCGATCTAATTACATAAATAGTAGTTCAGAGTTCGATCTATCCAGTACACCCCAAAATTTTAGACACTTCCAAACTGACTGCTTATCAGCATTTTCTTTTCCCAGAGTGTTTTTAATAATGTTTGTCTTCAGGGTCGTTAAAAAAAAAAGGATTATTAGATTTGTTTGCATTGTTTTAAGGCCTTTTTCAACATTATTTCAGTTATATCGCACATCCTTGAGTTACTTGTACTAGTACTTTGTAGTTTTGTTACCAAGCCACTTTCCGCTTTCCCACAAAACCTTCGTCTGAACAACGATCAGCGGTGAGAGAACGACGGTATAGGTTCAAGAAAGGGGGAAAGTGGAAGGTTGAAAAGGCCACTGCCTGCTTTCACACTATTCTTCCTACATTTGTCTACACCGAGAGGGAAAAATCTCGTATCTGTATTATGTTGGTTGTATTCGTAGAAAATTACATTAAAATATGCATTGCAACTTTTAACATGCATTAATCAATCTAACCCCTAACTCCCCACAAAATGTGATTTTTACACATCTGCTGTAGGAGACTTATGAAAACATCGTGGAAATCACAAAAAAATGGACATGAGGAGATTTGTCTTGCTTTGTATACCATTTTGATTGATGTGATTAGATTCAGAATATACTTGTTGGGTTAACAGATTTTTACCCACGCAATGATTCGGAGAGGTCATTTTTGTTTAGAATAACGAGAAAGGTCTGCCTTCATTGTTAAACCTTGACCAATCACCCCCGTATTTAAACGACTTGGGGGAAGATGAATGTATAAAAAATGAGGAAAAAAGGGGAAAATGACGGTAAACAGCATTTTCTCCTTTTCCCACAATGTTTTATAATATTTATTTTCAACAGTCATATCACATTATATGAGCTACATCTCATTTTAGATTATTTTGTTTCGTATTTTTCGTGTGTTTTGATGTCTGGAATAGAGTTAAGATAATAGATTTGTTTCTAGCGACGAAGTTGGAACAGAATGACATCTTTCGGCTCAAATCATCAATCGGTTTCGGTAGAATTCTTAGAACGAATAAACAAAACTTACTAAGCGAACTTTTCAATCTCACGACCAGGGAGAGGGAGCCTCCAAAGTGTAAATGACACTCGGGTTAATGATAACAAACAAGTTTGGTTGCATAATTAAAATTAATCGTTGTCATCAAAACAAGTTATGGAGTGATTTGTACACCCCGGCGAACAGTTCGCGAGCAGTTTTTTGACAGTTTTTTTTTTAAATTGTCCAACAACTTGTTACCGCTGAATCTGGTGATCATTGTTCTATAATTATAGGCGTGTCTTTTTTAGTTACAAAGATAAAAACACCATATGACAATATCAATAAAAAAAATCGTTGGGAAAAGTGTACTGAAGTGTTCATGGATGCTTCTTCTTCCGACACCAAATGTATAGATAACAAAACACGTGCTTACAAACAGTGAATTCATCTTTCGGATACGTTCACGTTAAATGTATTTAAAGTATTCATATACACGTATGAATGTGATTCAAACAGATTTCATTTCAGTATGTATATGTTTTGCTTTTTTGTTTACTGATAAACTGTTGCTTCGTAAGGTATAGAATCGTACATACTAGATCCTTACAGCGATAAAGGCTAAAATAGGGGCTTTTCGGATGGTCTGGATCAAGTCCACATTGCACAGAAGGTGAAGTCTGATCTTGTATCTATATTGTCTACTCGTTTAGTCAAGATTTTTAGACAAATTTTTCGGGTTTTTCAATGGATTGTATTTTAAGTCTCCGATACATGTTAGGTTTGTATTTTTCTTGCACTGAAAGTATAAGTGGGCTGCAAAAAGCTGAATTAATCTTAAATGGTACAATTCATTCATAACTGATCGTCTTAAATGATGTTACTGCAAACTGAGAATATGCCAATTCCCAGCCGAATACCTCTATTAGTAACGATGTTTTCGAAAGGTATTTTTGTGCATGGGACATTTAGAATCGTAGTGTTTCTTGTTGCAAGCTTTGCTAAGAAGTATTCTCTCATGATATAGCGACGATCTAATTAATTAACTCATTTGTTACGATGATTTCAAAACTCTCGAATGAAAGAGGAGTAGAATTGATTGATTGTTAAACAGACGACATGATTTTAGAATGGGCCATTTTGAAAGAAGTTGCAGAATAACAAATAAAATTTGGCTCAAATGATGGGACATGTCTTCGAAATAGCAGAAAACGGTGCGGAAAAAGGATGAAAATGCTGGTTACGAGCACTTTCTCCTTTCTCCAAAATGTTTTCGGAAGGATCTTCCCCTCCAGGGTCGATAAAAACGGGATTGTATAGGACAAGGACTAATGTAGACGGAAAGATCGGCCATACGGACTTGCAGTCTGATTTTGTCCACTGTTTTTGCAAGCGTACAAAGATCGTGATACGCAGGATAGCCAATAGGAAAGCCGTTAAGCTCAAAGATCCGATTGAATTCATCATTAGAATGCTAAGCGCGACACGGGGCGCTTTTACGGTCAGTGTAGATTAAGATCAGACTTTACAAAACATGCAATCTGATTTTGGATCTACACTGTCTGATACGGTATTTTTTTCCGGTGAAATTAACTTTGAAATTGTAATATTTGAGTGTTAACTATGAAGTAGAAATTTTAGTTTTATCTTTTTAGCAGTGCCAGGGTTAAAAACCCAGTGTTTGTAAACTACATTCAACTCTAACATAGAGACACGCAATCCGCTCATAAAACCGCAAGCTTTTTACCAGGCCACAAAATGTTACACTTGCCAACGTTTAAAAGCATTCGCAGACGACAAGATATTTCTATGGCTAAAGAATTATGATAAATGTCTTTAGCAGGCCGGAAAACATTGTGTGAAAAAGAGAAATTGCAGATCGCCAGCATATCCACCATTTTCCACAATGTTTTCATGAGCCATCGCACACATAGTCGTACTACGAGTATCAAGCGTTTTGTGAGGGATTGAACTATTTCGATATTGTCATGGCTCTGAATCTGTGTTATATCAGATGTGTAATAATTCTCACGTGCTTGTAGCTGTTTTGTTGAAACTTCCGCCGGAACAGTCTGATCTCTAATTCTTTACGAAGCAGCTGCATGTTTAACCCTTTCCCAAACGACAAATTTTGGACTGGTCCAAATTGAAAGAGTTTGCAGACGACAATTTTAAATTTGATGAAAATGGCAGAAAGGTCTCAAAAAAGGTAGAAAACACTGTGGGAAAAGGAGAAATTGCTCGTTACGAGCAATTTCTCCTTTTCCCACAGTGTTTTCAAAAGACTTGTACTGCAGACACGTGAAAACCAGGGCTTGTTTGGGAGAGGGTTAAATGACCCTGATAAAAAGGGAGATATTGTAATCATTGTTAAAAAGGGAGAAACTGTTGGCAATAAGCACTTTATATCCTTTTTCCACAATGTTCGTTTTTCTTACCCTATTAGAGACAATTTCACTTTAGGCATAGTTTATTTTTGACGATATAAACCTTTCAATCTGGACAGGTCTCAAATTTTACCGTCGATTAGACTGTTCTAAACTTTTTATTGATGTTACTTTCCTTAAAAGATTGCGTCAAAAAACACCGTGGAAAAAGAAAAAAAAAAAAAATGCTGGTGAACAGCTTTTACTCCTTTTCCCAAAGTGTTTTAAAACGGATAAAACAAGAAAAACCGCGTGGCAGAAGTTCACTCAGCTCAAAGAGGTCAGCTTTGGACGTTTTTTTTTTCAATTTAAAGTTTCCCCACCACATTTTCTTGAAGATAAGGTGGCCTTTCACAAGGCATCAAGGCTGGAATGGTCATGTAAAGGGGAGAAAACTATGTAGCGGTAATTCTTATTGTTCGTAAAATGTATAAATACGTACACAAGCAAACTATACAGTTGCTTATAAATGAACTTCATTAGAGAGAAGTCCGAACAATATTTGTTGAAAAGCAGAAAACTTAACTCTTTACACAACATCAATAATGTAGAATTGTCAAAATTGAAAGTATTTGCAGACGACAAGTTAAATATGACTTAAATGATGCCTTTGATAGGGTAAAAATCCATTGTGGAAAAACAAAGAAAATGCTGGTCACCAGCATTTTCTCCTTTTTCCACAATGTTTTCATAATGCTTCTTCCTCAGGGTCATTAAAGCTGGAGATTGTGTGGTAAAGGATTAAATTATGTATGAGGCACAAATCCGGGATATGTATAATCAAATTGCCATTGGTATATTAAATCGTTTCAAATGATCTGTATTGCTATACGGTAATACAGGAAAACTAAATAAATACAGTCTACATCGACTGGCTTGTTTGGAACATAAGTAAGTTCTACGTACCAAAAAGTGGGGACATTCATTCGTTCATTCATTCATTCATTCATTCATTCATTTTTGCCAAGCCCCTGTAGCTCAGTCGGTAGCGTGCGGGACTTGAGAACAGGGGGTCGCTGGTTCGATCCAATTGGCCAATTTCTTTCCGAGGATTGATGATAGTCATTACGACAGGATTCATTCCTCTCTCACCGCTGACCATTGTTCCGACGATGGTTATGTGGGAAAGCAGCCAGTGGCTTGGAAAGAATATTGTGCGGAGTACTGGTAAAAGAAACTCCAGGAAAGCATGGATAGGTGCACTGGCCGCCGCGATATAACTGAAATAATGTTGAAAACGGCGTTAAACACCATTAAATCAATCAATCAATCAATTCATTCATTTTTATTTTCTGTTTCAGCCATGGATGATCAGGATAGAAAAGACGCAGAGGAATACAAAAAACAGGGTAAGGATTTATTTTGCTAGCGGACTAGAGCTCGAAATACTCGGGAAGCTACTGTGGTCAGTAAGGTCCGTCAACAAAGACAATAACAGAACATCGTTTATTTGACAAAAACAGCATGGTTTTCATTGTACATATTGTATATAACTGTATTCTAAAATACACGTGATTTCTTTCAGTTTACTTCTTACAATAACCATAATTACTGCTTAACCCATGGGCCAAATGCAAATTTGTTAATACGATGAAAAACAATGGTTATAGACCCTTTCGTGTGCAGACTACCCTTTTGTGTACCTTGATTGTAGAGCGCAAGTAAGCTTTCCATAGAAGGAAAAATGACATGTATAATAGCTTTTACCTTTTTTGAACAAGAGTTAAAAAAAATAAAACTGGAAATAGATCTTGATATGCAGATCTTATTCTATCTGTGAAAAGGGGGTTTAGAGTGTCGATCCAGGTCAGCCTGTGTAGTAAGCGCAGGCTGACATTAGTCGAAACTTTTTGCTATCGGTCAATTTCCTGCTTGTCAAAGGACCAGCTTACATCATAGTTCAGCGGGTTGTTAGACTAGATGGATCTTATAGATCCATATTGATTATATGGTGTGTTGTACGATGCATCATGGGGAAGCATTAAACCCCATTTGCCAGAGTGTGGACCAATACATATTCAAGGTAAAGGTCATGCCGCTGTTACTAAATATAGAACAATCAGGATCCGAGCTCTACTTGTTGTTTGCGGGCCACAAGTCTCGATCGTTCTTCCTCAGGTGAGCGTTACAGGACCATGATGGTCCTCTTGTGTATACTTCACGTAGACTTGTGAGTTCAAAAATGCAGTTCCGTGACGTATTGCCTAGCAACAAATTTAAAATGAAATAGTAAAGAATGAGCGATTAAAGTAATGAGCAATTGGCATATCCGTCATCTTTTGATGAATCTGTTTTTATCTGTATTTACGTGTTTTTGGTGACGGATGATTTTGTATGTAATACGGTGTTATGTTCGTTACGTCATGGACATTAGCGTGAGAGCAAGTAGTGTTCCAGCACATACAAACATGAGCCGTGCTCTGGTAAAAGGGGGCTTAATGCATCTCCGTGATACATGATACTAAGCAAGTCATTACTTGATCATGGATTCATAAAGTCCATTTTGTCTAACAAGCGACTGAATCATGAGGTAAACTGGTCCTTGGACTTACAGAAAATTAACCAAAATCAAAAAATTTCGGCCCAGGTCACCCTGTGCGGACTGCGCAGGTTGACCTGGGTCGATACTTTTTTGCAGATGCGTTAAGCCTCCTTTTCACAGAGCATGGCTCAAATATTTTGACGCCTGAACTGTTTAACCCCTAGACTGCTAAAAAGAATTCAACTCATATTTCAAACGGGTGAAGAAGTCCTAAGAATTGAGATTTCAAGGCTGTTTTCACTCTTTAAAACCTATAAGACAGAGGATAGATTACACTGTTTACAGCGTCCACTACAGGACATACAGTCCGGTTTTGCAGTTAACATGTTATATATGAAAAGTCTAAGTCGAGAGAAAAAGTACCCCAGTTCTATTTTTGTACAGAAAAATCTCATAGAATGGGGTATGTTGTAAATCAATGATCAGACTACATAACATCCAGTTTTTGAGCTTTGAACTACACGTACACATTCGGAGGTAGCATTTAAGGTTGTCCAGAAAATGGCAAGCGTTGAAAGGAAATACTTTTAGGAGTTTTATCCGAGCAGATGTACGTCGATAAAACTTTCAAGCCGATAGTACTAAAAACCTAAATAATTTTCTTATAGAGATATTTTGAGGGCAAAAATATCTCCTTATCGGACAGTGTAGATTCAAGATCAGGCTGCACGTTCTGTGAAGTCTGATCTTGATCTACACTGTCCGCTAAAGGTCCTTGAATCGTGCTTAGCAGCCTAAGGGTTAATCTGTAAAAGTATGAGCAAGTCATTCCACTACAATTTGAACCTGTTACCTTGCTCGAAACGAACAAGTTCTCTTCTAGCCGTACTTTTTTTTTTTTTGAATTGTTTGGTGGCTAAAATTTTGTTCAGTGAAGTTAAAGATACCAGCATATAGCCAGACAAAAGAAAAACTGTAAATATTGACAGACTGTAGAATTGTTCAAAATTTAATCAACTGTGTAAACACATAAATTTCCGATATATATGGTGTAAAGGTATTAAAACATAAACAGGAATCTTCAATTTTAAACAAGAAACATCACAACAGTGATTTCTTTGATGGTCCCAAGAAAATGAAGAGCATTTTCTATCGGTCGTAATCTGTGCAACCTTGCAACCGCCAGGGACAATATCTAGCATGAAGATACAAGAACGATTATAGCGTAATAGAGATGAAATGGGTTAGTAAGTGGCTGAAAACGAGTATAGATGTATCTTTAACATTCACGTATTCACTTTTATTTCTTGTCTTCACACGGACTTAACCCTTTCCCAAACAAGCCCTGGTTTTCACGTGTCTGCAGTACAAGTCTTTTGAAGACACTGTGGGAAAAGGAGAAATTGCTCGTAAATTTCTCGTTTTCCCACAGTGTTTTCTACCCTTTTTGAGACATTTCTGCCATTTTCATCAAATTTAAAATTGTCGTCTGCAAACTCTTTCAATTTGGACCAGTCCAAAATTTGTCGTTTGGAAAAGGGTAAACCAGCCGCCCATGCTACACACATATTTTTCTTTCGTCCCTGAAACGACGTTGTGTTTTACCGTCCTGAATAAATCAGCGATTGAACCCGTTATCGAAAAAAAGGAGAAACTGCTGACTCACTGCATTTTTTATTTTTCCCCACCATGTTTTCTACACTATTAACCCTTTACCACAATTCCGAGTTTTACCTACTCTTAGGAAGAAGCTTTTTGAAAACATGGTGAGAAAAGGATAAAATGCTAGTAACTAGCATTTTATCCTTTTCCCACTGTTTTTATCCTTTAATAGCCCTTGTCACTATTGCCGTGCGACCAGTTTACGACCGCCTGCATCACCTTTTTACCGACGTTGCACGACCGCTCGCATTGTGTCTTGCGTTCTGTTGCACTCATTGCAAAGTCGCAGGTAGTCGCAACCGATCGTATTATCTTAATTAGACTTTTGAACAAGCTCAAAATTCTGATGCGACTGCGTGCGACCACAACATTTGCATTTTGTCTCACGAACAGTCGTGCGAGCGTTGCTAAACCGTGCTCGACATGACGCACGAACTTGCGTGTCTTGGTTATAGTACTTGATCTCTTAGACGTTGTGCAACACTCGTACGTGTATTACGGATCTCTAGCTACCAGTCGCACGTTCGGTTGCGTTTGGACATTTATTGGACAATTCACACCCCTCGTGCAACATTGAACTATCGCTGTGTGAATGAAAAAGACCCTTTGAAACTACTATAAAGAGAAAAATCTGCCAGTTGCTGAAATTGTCTTCAGCCCCTTTTGAAGAAAGCTGGAGGTTGTAGCCGCTAACTCTCTGTTTTTGCCCAGTGTAAGTTGTCTTTTTTGACGATATTTCGTTCGTACTTTTGAGTACAGTGTTGATCTGACCATATTCATATTTAGCCGAGTATTACTCCCCGGCTCGTTGCACGGCCTCTCCTACGACCAATCTCATGATCGTGCAACCAGTCTCATCCAAACACTCGACCAATCGCTCACCTTTGAGACAAATCGCACGACAACGCCATCGATCCCAACAGTTGTATGGTTGACGTCACACCGATCGCTGTTACTCATGCAGCACTCACAGGTAAACGCACGATCGTTCGCACAACCATACGCGCCTTTGTCTTGTAATGGTCGCTTCCACTCGCTCTTGTTGTACGACTTCTGTTGTATTTGTGAACACTTTTTGCGATCCATTGCGAAAGTAGCGTTTTAAGTCGATCGTGCGACCAAATTGTCGCATTTAGTCGTACTCCAACTGTGAAAGGGGCTTTAGAGTCAGGATTCATCAATCTAGCCGCATTCAGTTTCCGTCTGCAATGGCTTTGAATTCGGACGAGCGTAAAATTCTTGTCTTTTGATAAGATAAATCCTCGATTATATATCATATCTACCTACAAATGTTTTCTAAATCGACGAATTTGACATAGAGTCGTTGATAGAGATAATATATGAGTAATTACGGCGTGATCCTATTAGCTCGGATGTTTTCGCAGAAAGAGTGGCATTGTCATTGCCAGACTTCCAGAAAGAAGGGTGTGATAGTATTCTAAATCCATTATTTCTCTTCCAAACCCTATGTTGTAGGCACTCATTAGAATCGTCTCGATGAGACGATTCTAATGAGTATCCATAACATTGGGTTTAGTATAGAGTGATTAATATTTTCAATGTTGAAATCAAAATCACTCCTTCCATCTGGAGCTCTGGTCATGGCCCTGTCGTCATCTGCATCTGAGTCGTGCTTTTCGTCCAAAAAAAACTTTGACATTTTACAATATCACTGCTATTACTGAAGATGTTTACTTCAAACTTGGACAACCATCAAAAGGGCAGGTAAGCATCAAAGTATTTTGTCACAGTTATGTCCATTTTTCGAATTAAAATTATCAATGAAAATTTAAGCAATTACAGCCGAGCGTTGACAATCGCATGCAGTGCTCTTGTGTTTATTTACAAATTATTTGATAATTAAACTGAAGTACAGGTATGATAGCGGAAATTGAGAGAGGACCGGTAAAGGAAAAATTGTGAAAGGAGGAACGGAATGGGTTTTATTTGAATGTACTCGTCACAACTCGGCCGATTCCGTACCTACATCGGACCTCGTCTGTATAAAGGAGGTTTCCATTATGAACTACAAATCACATGATCTTAAACATGGCTGCGCACATGTAAATCGCTTAGCAACGACATGAACAACCACGGTGAAGTTATTCACATCACTCGATCTGTCGATGAAAGCTTCCATTGATAAACCACGCTAAAAATTGAATGTAGAAAGATGTTAATAGAAAAATGTGGCTCATGTTTTCATTTTTTTTTTAGAGGAGCCTTACAATTTTGATAACGGTAGGGTTGTATTTCCGGCGAAGAAATGTACCGTGTAGGTGCATGTCAAGCTACGTGATACAGCCAAGGAACTTGATCACCGGATCACCCGAGGTTTGCCGAATGATGTGAATGGTGCCTTTGCCACTTTCAACAATATTTCAGCGATATCACGACAGCAGTTCACATAGTTTAGTCATGTCTTTCCTGGGATACACTGCTACTCTTCCGCATCTTGCCCAAGGGCTCATGCCGGTGGGGATGAACCAGAAATGTCCTGATAACAATTTAAAGACCTTGCCAACTGAATCGAGGAGGACCTTAGATAGAATGAGTTTAAACTTAAAAAAGTATAAATGGAAGAAAAATGAAGGTGGGAACTTTGTAAGTAAGCAAGAAAGGTAGGATACAAAGAGATAAATGTTGAAAAGGGAAAGCCAGAAAAAAATTTTGAAAGAAAAGTTTATGGATAGACAAATAGACAGACGGTGTAATGCAGACAATGATAGTGGGATCACTGACTTAAATGCGGATATAAAATATAGGTGAGACAGGATGTTTGATTAAATGATTTACTTTCACTCCGAATCCCCAGAAACCGATTGCCAGGTGGCAACTTTGAAAATATATATGTAAACTTGGGATTATCAACACCATCTAAAGTTTAGCCCTTTACAAAACAACCCCGACTTTGAACGACCCGAGAAAGAAAGCTTTTGGAAACATTATGGGAAAAGCAGAAAATGCTGGTGACCAGCATTTCCTCCTCTTTCACAAACTTTTCTACCCTCACAAAGACAATTCAATCATTTGGGCCACATTTTATTTGTCGTCTGCAAATGCCAAGGCTTTTATTTGGACAAGTCTAAAATGTGTCTGGACAAGTCTAAAATATGTCGTTTGGGAAAGAGATAATATAGGTCTGTATGAAAAACTTGAGTGTAAAGGAGAGACTGTTACCACAGTTACTTTGAAAGTGGTACACCGCAGGACGAAAAGTCATCAGTAAATCTCTGGTTTTTTTCTGTACATTTGTTTTTACAACTGACTTCACAATTACTGCCATGATGCACACAAAAATACAGGAACAAAATGGCCGCCAGCGAGCACTGGTCCATTCCCTAATACAAAATAGTCCCTAAAGTGATATGAACTTTTTAAATAGTGTCATAATTACGTCGCCAATAGGTCCATCAAATAGGTCGGGGCTTAATTAAGATTATAGAGCAGCAGACCACTTCAACATATTTGTCTGTCTCAATCAGATAAAACCCCATTATATCTCTGTCGTTTATTTTGTCTGGGTTGGTGACGTAACGGTACACAGATTTTGTATTTCTCCCGGGGTTAATCGCTAGACGATAACGTTTTGATTTCATAAAAATTATGTACGCTTTAAGGCAAATGCTGGTTTTTTTTTTTTTTGTGGACAGTGCAGATCTAAGATAAGATTGGACAAAACTTTCTTTCTGATCTTAGATATCATATTTCTCGTTTAAAAAAATGCCATTTTACTGTATAAAAACATGAAAAACTTGAAATCGAAGTTAGGTAGATACTGCTGCACTTTAAGCTATAAGTTATGTAGTGACAAATCGTTCTTAAAACGTTACAATACAGGGGACAGAGAGATAGAGAGAGATAGAGAGAGAGACAGAGAGAGAGACAGAGAATTTCTTAATTTTGCGAAATGTTAAATTGATGACTTGATTGTACATGTAGCTCTCAGTTTTTGAAATCGCATTTGTAGAACACTACAAGGATAGTCTTTTGTTTTGAACTTGTCGTCTTTGTTAAAAGGATGAAAATCTGGATTCGGATGCGAATACATTTGATCCATGCTCCGGCAAAAGGTCATTGAGTCGCGCTTGGCAAACCAAGGCTGAAGTATCTGTAGAGTCGAATTCCATAGAATAGTATATTGATAGGTCGAAGTGTTATATAAATTAAAGGGACATTCTCAGTTACTTTTAAATTGTTGTTTCTTTTTCTCTCTCTCAGAATATATGGCAAAGAAACTGACAGGTTATATTAAAGATTAGACCACATGTTCTGTCTCATCATGGCGCACACTTCCACAAAAAAAAAAAACATCTAAAGATCACTTAACTCGTTACCAAACGAGAAAATAAATTTAAGCCTTGTTCAGACTGAAAGCATTTGCGGACGACAATTTAAATGTTAATCAAAACATGAAATTAGTCTTTCATAGGGTAGAAAAACATTGTAGGAATGGTTACCAGCATTTCTCCTTTTCCCACAATATTTCAAAAGCTTTTTATCTCAGGGTCGTTAAAAATCAGGATTATGTAGTAAATGATCAGGTGTTTTTAAGGTTAATTCGGACTCGGCGGACCATGGATATTATATCCTTTTGGCCTGTAGTCTGCAGGTTCGTTGGTTCCTCAGTTTGTTCTGTGGCCTACAAAGGCATATGCCTGTTTCCAGCCCCTTTATCTTCTCGTTAGGGTTTCTTATCCCCTAATGCAATCCGAACCCCCGGTTTCTCACATGGCATATTTCAATTACGTATCTAAGAAAGGTTCTGTTGTTTTGAGTTCATTTAAATAAGAGTAGGTTGGTTTAGTGTGTAAGGATTTTGTATTTGTACGAGTTGGTACTTGCTATTCAAATCTACATTAAAACGCACGCTACGAACAGTTACCAATTCGTTTTTTTCTATTTTCTTCCCAGGTATTTTAAAAAATAACTCAGATTCAAAGTTTGGTAAGTATTTTCCCAATACAGTTCGCATGGCCTATGTGTAACTCTTCCGTGTTCATAATAATACAAATACATATATGTACTAAACATTCTACTTTTTTTCCAAATTTACTTTTGTGTAATCGGAGTAGCTATGTAATGTAGTGAATGTACCCACGAACAGTATCGAGCATTTAGACTAACTTAAGCCAAATCTCGATAACCCGAGGTAAACATCCATAAAACGAGGGAAAGCACGATAACACGAGTTTGAATATGACTGAAAATGAGTTCAAACATTCAGTGTTCCCAGATTTACGAGCTGTCACTCGAATCTTTAGTATATTTCAATCCGTTACCGGACAAAGACGCCCATGCAAAGGTGATTTCAAGGTCTGTAATATGGAAGAGAATGGAAATAAAGCATCGTAAGAAAAACTGCTGAATGATAAGGGGTGGGGTTTAAGTCAAGTTTGGAAAAGGAATCAGATTTTTGGTATGTTTAATGAATATCACGTACTATGATTACTTTGACTAGTGTCCAACGTATCGCATATCTCAAATAATTTGCAAAAAAAAGTAGACGAGAATCTGTTCACTTATCCATACTGTCTCCTCTTAATCTGCTCTCTTCAATACCAGGCCAAATAATTTACTAATAACGGTACCCATTTAAGTTGCTGGCGGATCTCTAACCGCGAATGCTTATCCCATGAATATCTGTTACACGGAAAAGCGAACAATGCCAAAAGCTAAAGATTCAGATGAAATACCACACAATGAACCGCTTGATACGGATCCAAATACTTTTTACTTTAACTGAACTGGTCCCCATTATAAATATACATATTACAACTGGCACAGGGTATTGTGTCCATGCTTTTCATTGGGCTACATGAATATTATTGAATAGCCAATCGGCGCATCTTACACATTTCCAGTTTGGCAGTAAAGGTAACATGGCAACTTTTTGCACAATTTGAAATTCGTTATTGAAGCTAAATCAATATTACCAGAAATTAACATTAAACGGTAATACCATATATACAATTCACTTATTTGTGAGGTTAAAATTATCGGAAATTCTCTTGTATATGAAGTGATAGTGACCTCCCCTGAATCTCGCGATATCGCTGTTCTAAAAATAGACGGGCTGCCCGTTTTCAGTAGCCTGTGCCGATCCCTATACACTTGCTGTATCAGGGGAGGTAACCAATACTTCAACAAGATAATCTGTCTGCACCATGATCTACATTAGATATGAGCCATGTTCTGTGAAAAGTGTGGGGGAGGGGGGGGGGGGGGGGGGTTAATGCATGTGCCAAAAGTATCGACCCGTGTCAGCCTGGGCAGAAACCTTTTGCTAGTGGTCAATTTTCTGCATGTCCAAGAACTAGTTTACCTCTTGATTCGGTCGGTTGTTAGGAAGAATGGACTTTATGGATCCATATTAATATGATGCCTTGCTTGGTATCATGCATCACGGAGATGCATTAAATCCCCTTTTGCAAGAGCATGGCTCATCTTTTGTAGTATCTGGAGGAAACCTATTGCCCCCTTTCGGAATATTGTGAGATCTACGGTTTTGGAAAATTGACCTTTACTTTTTGAAATATCGACAAAATCTATCCATGTCCAAACTGAACGCATTTGCAGACGACAATTTAGACCTATCTCATAATTATTGGATTTGTCTTCAGAATGGTACCGGCATTTTCTCCTTTTCCCACAATATTTAAGATAATCTTCTTCCTCTTGGTCGAAAGAAAACGATATTAGTGTGGAAAGATTTAAAGACACAAATTATATCAGTCAGGCTGAATGTTTGTAAGCAATGTTACGACCTGTACATGACGACAAAATGCTAAACTTGTCCGCATGAGAACTGTTTGTAAATAAATGCTACAAAAAAGAGGCGATTGAAAAGGTAGAAACAATGCAGGAAAAAGAGAAAATGCTGGTTTCTTCCTTTTCCAACAACATTTCAAAAGCCTTAATCCTGTGAGTCGTAAACACGGGATTGTTTTGTGCAAGGACGATTTTGAGGAAACGTGCTTAAACGCAATGAATATTTTCTAACAAATTTCGGTCGTCGTTAATGTGTGCTATCAGACTGAAAATTTTCTTGGAAAAAATAAAGTGTTCAGGGCCCGTATTTATCAAACATTCTTTAGAAAATTCTTAGTTTTATTCTCCAGAATCTTCTAAATTTGAAAGTAACACAACTACATGTATACAATTATACTTTTTTCATGAATTCTGAAGACTCTGGACAAGAACGGAAGAAATAAAATAGGTGTACATGTGTAAACAAGCCATCACACAGCTTCTACAGAGCGGGTTACAGATTGTTCACGCTTCCGCGTTCTCTCTGGAGCACCTGCTTTATAAATATAAACGAGCTATGCTCTGGCAAAAGGGGGTTTAACGCATCTCCGTGATGCATTATACCGAGCAAGTCAGCACATACTAGTGATTATGGATGCAGTGAAATCATTTTGTCTAACAACCGACTGAATCATCAGGTAGACTGATCCTCCGAGATGCAGAAAATCTACAAATAGCAAAGTTTTGGCCCATGTCGGCCTGCGTGGACTGCGCAGGCTGAGATAGTTCGATACTTTTTGCAGATGTATTAACGCTTTAACAGAGCATGACCCGAATGCTTCTTTATATTTACTTAACCCTTTACCAAGTGCCTTTCTTTTTCTCGACTCGCTCATATTGAAAATGCTTTCATACGACAAATAAATGCGGCGAATGATGCGATTCGTCCCCGAAAGAGCTGAATATATTGTGAGGAAAATGATGAAGTGATGTAGAAACAGAGGGTCCTTTGGCCAAGGGTTGATTTCACCACCTCTAAAACAAATACGGGATGAAAAGGAGAACAGAACAGCCGCAATAATTAGAAACTGAGGAGAAACAAGAAGTTTGTTCAAGTTCATAAGTCTGTTGAGATCAGGGATAAAGTAGACACTTGCATGTCTGGCGAAAGGCGGATAATGTTTCCATGGTAGTGCTGGTCGTCATGCTATCTCGAGAAATGATCACAGAAAACAACATTAAAGCGATTCACTGGAAAAAAAGAGACGCTTCTGTACTTCTATAATTCTCTCTCCCTCGGAAAAAAAAATCTTCGAACAAACACTTAAAACTGAGTTATACATTCGATATATTGCATGTTTGAATAACCAGAGTTTACGTTGCATTTGTAAGCACACACATATCGAATCTTTATTCTAACAAGGCACTGGAATGACTATAAAAAGCTTGGGTTTATAAATGTCCGACTGTGTGATGTAAATCTGGGTGGAATGTGAGGAGTTTTTTCTACTGTGTTAATTTATATAGAACAATCTATTTACCATTTGAAAACATTTTACTGGTCTATATTGGAAGGATTTTGTGATGTCGAATGTGTTTCAAATTACTTGATTTTTCTTAGGAAAGGTAGAAATCACTGTGGGCAGAAGAGATGCTAATATGAGGTTATTTAACATGTTTTAGTACAATACTGAAGTCTATTGGACGAGTACACAGCAGAACCAGTCGATAGGTCGCCCAGTCCAAAATATAGACTGGCTCTGGAGTGTGCCAATCCAGTTAAATTCTGTATTGTACCCAAGCAAGTTAAATACCTCTTTATTTCACACCTACGTACTGACTTTAACGTAAACGACAAAACTGTAATACTTCGGCCATTTCATTAAAAAGAATATTGAAACAAAAGATGGATTTTAAGCGAGTAATGGTGCTTTATGACAACGGATTTTGGTAGACTACTCTTCTGAGCAAATATCAATATTCGGGACTGTAGCCTCGTTTTGACAAATCCATATTCGGGACTCTACAGAGTCCAATATGGATTCAGATATTTTGCACTCACGTGGTTATATTTAAGCGATTTCATTGGAGTTAGATTGTAGGTGTGAAATAATAAACAACTCTTTCCCTTTTCCAGTAATGTCTTCAAATGTCTTCTGCCCCAGGGAAGTAATTGTTTGAACAAACATTGTACCTGTGATTACCGTGCAGATATTGTGAAACAGAGGTATTCTGTGCAGACGGAGCATTTGTCATTTACGTGTTTTTGTCCACTAAAAATACATTTTGACGCGTTTGTAATAGACATCATCCATACGTTATTATGTAAAGATAAAGATTCTATTAGCCTACTGTCATTGTGGGTTGTAATATTAAGAATATGCTAGAGCATTTCGAATTATAACATTTGTCCCTGTGACAAAACCGAAATATTCTCTGAAACTCTAGTAGAAACTACATATTCAATGTGATGGATAAACGAACAAAATGTCCCAGGCTTTTTTTAACCAGACAAAAAACGTATCGCCGCGGTTTAAAAAAAAATCAGTATCGAAACGAGACCTGCTCTTTACAGCGGAAAAGTGTTTTAGTGAATGCCATGTACCCTGTACTCTCCTGTCAGATATGGTTACATCCGTAAAATAACACCTGGGCACATATTCACCAACCATTCTTAAGAATATTCTTAGTCTAATTCTGTATTTAGAAAGTAACACAACTTTTGATTGGCTAAACCATTTGGTTTCAGAATTTGTGTTATTTTTAAATTTAGAAATTTCTCGAGGTTAAGACTAAGAATGTTCTTCAGAATGATTGGTGAATACGGTCCCTCTGGCTGGATATTTACCTTTTACAAGACAGCAGAATTTTAGACTTGTCCAAACTGAAAGCATTTGCAGACAATGAATTGAATGTGGAGCAGATAACGGAATCTGTCTCTAACAGGGTACAGACATTTTGGTGTGGGAAAAGCATTTCTCTCAATCTTTTTGAAGGCTCTCTTCTTCAGGGTTGTTAAAAGACGGGATTGTTTGGTAAAACCGATAAAGCCTGACTGAATTTTATTATATCTAATTATATATTTTAGAACATCCCACTATCTATTTTAAAGTTACTAATTATCTATTTTCAGGTGGACACAGAAGGGGCAGTTTGTATGCCAACCTTCAGCTGCCAAACAGGCCAAAGAGACCTACCCTACCTGGAGATGGTAACTTAATGTTTATGTGTTATTATTATTATTATTATTATCATTAATCACATTATGAGTATTACCATTTGATATCCGCTTTCTTTTCACCAAACGTTGTGACTGAACACAGTAGCTTATACTTACTTAGTGTTAAATGATATCTCAACCACAATGTTTATTAGCCATGCTCTGTGAAAAGTATCGACCCAGGCAAGCCTGTGCAGTCCGCGCAGGCTGACCTAGGCCGAAACTTTATGCTATTGATCAATTTTCTGTATGTCAAAGGACCAGTGTACCTCATTATTCAGTCGATTGTTAGACAAAATGGCCTTTATGGATCGATATTAATGTGATGACTTCTTTAGTATCATGCATCAAGGAGACGCATTTAGCCCCCTTTTGTCCACTGATAACATGTGATTTAACAATGGTATAACTTAAATCAGACAATCGATTTTACTAATCGATATTCTGTAAGCCATAGGTGTTACTATCCGATTTCTAGTTTACGTTTTTATTCCGGACCGCTTGACCGGTTTACCGAAAAAGTTTGTTCTATTTATAGCTCCCGCTGAGGATTTCCAAAGTCCCCTTGACAGCGAGTATTTTCCTCAAGATGTTGTCCAACATGTGCTGAACAATGTAAGGGACACTGCTCATAGAAGTCACAATGTCTTCTGTCAACTGGATACATTGAAGAAATACAATGACTGGGAATGGAGAGAAACTGCAAGGTAAGGTGGAACAAATTAAAGAAGTGAGGGACAGGTTAATTTTATGGGTCCAGTAGCAGCCAAAAGTAAACAATGAGTGTGGTAAAATGATTTTTAAAGTATGGAAATTACTTTGCAGATGACAATCTCTTACTGTGCGGTCGGTCTAAGTGTTCGTCGCTGGCAGAAAAATTGAATTTTAAAACTAGGTTAAAAGTTACCAGTCGTTTTATCTTTTGTTTAATTTTTGCCTGGTTTTAAAATTCGTTTTTCTGCCGACGACTAACTCTTGGGCCAAACTTACAATAAAAAATTGTCATCTTCACAATAATTTCCATACTTTTAAATGGTATGAATTATTTTTCGTAGATGCATTTTAACACCCCATTGCATACTTTTGGCCGCTTTAAACAGTGTAATGAACTCTTATTAGGATAAATTCAAAACTTGATGAATGTTCATGCGAAGCCTGCGTCTTTTATTTTTTAAATAATGAATGAAAAAAGTCGGTCGGTGTACTATGTCGATGTCATCAATAATCTGCTTTTTTAAATGCGATCATTGAATGAGCCATACTCTGTGAGAAGGGTGCTCGATGTATCTGCAAAAGGTATCGACCCATGTCGATACCTTTTGCTATTTGTAAATTTTCTGCTTGTTAAAGGACCATTCTACCTCCAGATCCAGTCGAATATTAGGACAATATAGATTTTATCCCTCCATAATTATGTGACGATTTCTTTGGGTATAATGCATTACGGAGATGCATTAAACCCTCCTTTCCAGAGCGCGGGTCAATTTTATTCAACTTGAAGGGTAGTCTGTAAGACAACTAATTTAAGAAGGGTAACAAAAACCCTCGAAGTAAAGTCTGAAGGACGCAGCTAAGCAACATATGAGCCACGCTCTGGCGACAGGGGGTATAATACATCTCCGTGATGCAGTATACCAAGGTAGCCATCACATAATTTTACGGATCCATACGAGCCACATTTTTGTAACAACCGACTGAATCATGAGGAAGACTGGTCCTAGGAAATACAGATAATTGACCAATAGTGAAAAGTTTTGGCCCAAGTCATCCTGCTGACCTTGGTTGATACTTTTCGCAGATGCATTAAGCCCTCTTTTTACAGAGCATGGTTCAATTTTACACTTTTTTTTTTTTATTGAATTTTGATAAACATTACATCTAATTATTGCAAGTTTCATCGCATTACTAGGTGGGTGAAGTTTGAGGAGGTTGTTGAAGAGGGAGGTAAGAGATGGTCCAAACCTCACGTTGCTTCCTTGTCAATGCACGCCATTTTGGAGACAAGAAAAATGTTGATGGAAGGGGCTGTATTGTTTGACCTTGATGTACACAGTATGGCCGAGCTTTCAGGTATGACGTCATCGACTTTCTTTATAAGGTGATTCTGATAACAGATGTTATTTTTAAGCTTCTTATCTAAATGACCCATATCTGGCCTGGTACATTTTTAAAAACACCAAAAACTAGGGCAAGTGATGGAAATGGGAAAAATTTTAAGAGAAGAAAAGGATAACAGTTTTGATAAACAACCCGGGACCTTTAGGTCCCAGGGCAGAGGCTCTATCATGTCGCTACGAAAACTTATTAAAAAATTACCTTATACAAACATGAACGAAACATTTATCTATTAACCATTTACCATTTTTAGATGCCCTGCTAGATAGCTGGGTAGATTCAGACATGTTGGATAGCCGGCTACGACCACGCATGCGTGATATTACATTACGTAGGCATAAACACAGTCACGTGCCGAGACCAAAGTCAGAGAAAGATTTGAATAGAAGAAGAGAAAGCCTGGGTAAGTTTTTTTTTTTTTTTTTTTATTTTCAAACATCCTTTATTTTGAAAAAAAATCTGAATCAAGAGATTGATTATAAAAACTTTTTTTCATTTTGATGGATTGCATTTGAAAAATAATGACTATCATTTTAGAAAATTCAAGTTTCTTGATAAGACCTTGTGAAAAATTGTTTGACGACCTACATGCTTTGGTGGATTTCCGTCGAGGCTGTAGACCACATGAAGTTTTTGTAGTCTTGTATGTAGTTGTTTTTTTTTCCCAATGCGCCAATTTGGATTTTGGTATCAAGACCAATTTGTGATCCTGACCAACTATTGTCGTTATTTTTAATAATTCTTGTCACGTCATAGTTGTTATGGTAACAGATCTGCAAAAGATTTCATCGTTGAAATAAAGTGAAGATTTTTCGTGACGTGTGTTCTTCATATTCATAACTATCATTATTAAATGAGATGAGCTGTAAACCAATTTAATCATAAGGTTGCTAAATGTGACTAAATGCGCTTATTCGGACAGTGTAGATCAGGATCGGGCTGCACTTTTTTTGCAGTCTGATATTGGATCTTTACTGTCCGATGCGGTAAGTTTTGTAAAGTGGAAAAGGCAACAGTTTGGTCGTCACTAGTTGGAAATGTTCATTTGAACTATCAGACATTATAAGGGTAAACGACTGGTCTTGAAATTTACAATGAATCAGACCGGTTGGTTTATCTGAGTTTTTTATGCAGTATTTACATAGATGTATCCGCCCAGGCAAGGACATGGAACGACGCATTCAATTTGATTTAATAAATACATTGTCTTAAAAAATGTCAAGATTTCTCTGTATCTATTGAATTATCTGCTCTAATATATCGTTTTTCTTGATGTACAACATGATTCGTCTAGTGGAAAATGAAAAAGAGATTTAAAAAAAAAAAAACTGAAGAAAATGTCGAAAACTTACTTAATGGATCATTCCCTTTAAGAACCAATTTATCTTCTAGACCACGTGATCAATCTTTATAAATATACCAAATTAGGGAAATTTTGAGAGAAAGAGAAAACTGATAATAAAAAAAGAGATGCAATAGAATTGCTTTTAATTACACAGGTTTTGTCACTGTTATACCCTCATTTCGGGGTCCCCGTAAATCTCTACTTATTGGTAACACGAACTCTTTCACTGCTAATGGCAATTTTAACCTCTAGGCTGCTAAACGCGACTCTAGCGCTTTTACAAAAAGTGTAGATCAAGAACAGAATGCACAAAAGCTGCAGCCTGATCGTGATCTACACTGTCCGATAAGGTATTTTTTACCGGTGAAATCAACTTTGAAATCACGATATTTGGGTTTTTTACTATTGTGTGAATTTTTTTGTTTAATTTATTTAGCAGCTTAAGGGTTTTATAGCTTTCACGAAAAGGGTAGATCAAGATCAGACCGAACAAAACATGCAATGGGATCTTAGACTTACATCGTCCGCTACATGGTGCTAACCTATGAGCAGAATTAACTTCCATGGTAGTTGAAATTTACTGTTAAGCCTTAGAAAAAAAAATAGAATTTATACCAAGTCGGCAGATATTGAGTTAAATCTGCACAAAACGTGCAGTGTGATCTTGGATCTACATTGTCCGCTGCTTGATGCTAATTTTTGACCAAAATTAGCGTCAAATGCTACGAAAATAGACTTATAGGTCTCGAGAAAAGCCGAATCCATGAAGTTGGCAGCGAATGGGTTAAATTAGAGAGATTGTCTCGGGGCGCTCTTCTGGAATCAGTCGGTCGGTCGGTCGGTCAGTATATTGCGTTCGAGAATTGATCTTCTCTTAATTGGCATTACTGTCTGTTGCAATTTTACTTAGTCAAATTAGATTCAAGTCGTTAAATAAAAAGTACATGTAAATTCTACCTCAAAATATAGGGCCCGTAAAAATCATATTTTCTACCCCGCCAAATGGAACGCGAATTCACCCCACAGTTTGACACACTATTATTTTTCGCTCAGTCTTTGTTTTCTGCTTGTAGAAATAAGGACCGACATCAAAAACACACAGGAAAATTATGGACTTTTTTGCCATTTATATGGCTAATTTCAACTTCTTAGATCTAATGCTTTAGTCTCGTTACAGAGGCTGTTGAATGTGCTTTCAGGTTTAAATCGTTCAAAGGAAAATGCCATTTTTTGAAGCAAAGAAGTGATTTTATCGAATCCATTTCTTTTGTGTTCACTTAGTGATAAAATATCCACGTACCGTATCTAACGGGGTACCAATAACCAGGAGCAGCACAGTGCCAACCTCGTTACACTTAAGAGGTCAGAGTCACGTGACGCGTAAGAAGTTTACGTCATCAGCATGTCTAGGCACAAGGCGTATAATACAGGTTCCCAGCTTTGAAGCATTTTAATCTTTATCCTGCTGCATAGAGTTTAAAATCTACGGTACCAGCAGTTGTACTAGACGCGTTTATTTAATTGCCGATCTCTTAAATTCCAGAAAAAAAAAATGATTTTTTCAATTAAAAAAAAAATCAAACAACAAATTCAAAGTAGCTCACATGATGGAAATTGTCTTTGATAGGGTTGAAGCTACAGCGAGAAAATATGAAAATGCTGCAGAATTTTCTCGTTTTTTCCTACAATGTTTGTAAAAGCCGCATTCCTCAAGATCGTTTAACTAGGGATTTGTTCGGTAAAGGGTTAAAAGAGTATGTAAACAGTTTGGCCCAAGATCTTACTGCCCGGAAGTGCAAGACAATTTCGGCGAGAGTCGTCTTGCAGGAACTACCGAGGTTTTGTTTTGCAGGACAAAGGTTAAAATGCAGTAAAATATGTACTCCCACGCCGACCTTGCATTTATGACACCCTAAATGCTTTTCGATTTGTCACCAGTTGGACATTTATGCAGCGTATAGATCTACCCTCCCCCTGCCAATAGTCCTCATTATCACTTCCTCGTACACGAGCCTTGCTCTAGCAAAAGGGTGTTTAACCCTTTCCCAAACGATAAAATTTAGACTGGTCCAAATTGAAAGAGTTTGCAGACGACAATTATAAATTTGATGAAAATGACAGAAAGTTCTCCAAAAGGGTAGAAAACACTGTGGGAAAAGGAGAAATTGCTCGTTACGAGCAATGTCTCCTTTTCCCACAGTGTTTTCAAAAGACTTGTACTGCAGACACAGGGCTTGTTTGGGAAAGGGTTAATGCACCTGTTTGATGCATGATACTAAGAAAGTCATATGATTATGGGTCCATCAGAACCATTTTGTCAAACAACCGACTGATTGATGAGGTAGACTGGTCACTGGACATGCATAATGTCACAAATAGCAAAAAGTTTCGATCCATATCAGCCTGCGCGGACTGCCCCCTTTCCCCGTTCACAGTGCATGGCTCATATGTTTACACTTCAGAAACTTAAGTTGTGTTTCTGGACATTGAAAATGGAGATCGTTCTATTCAGAACGTGCTGTCTTTAAAGCTGCAATTGGGGAAAAAATCATCCTAGAACAGCGGGGTCTCAGCTTATAGAGGTTTGCTTTAGCTTTTGCTGATCAGCCAGTCCTTGCATAATTTTTTTTTTTTTCATCATTAACTCTTTACCAGGCGACACAGTTCTATATTTGTCCACAGTGAAAGTAAATGGAATTTCACCATTTTCTACTTTTCCCACCATGTTTTTAAGCTTGATGAAATGGTTTCACTTTGAGAGGGTTGGTAAAACGGCAAACAAATGCTGGTTACCCGAGCATGTTGTCCCACTCCAGCAATGTTTTCAAGAACCTTACCCTACGGGGTCGTGGCCCGGTCGGGTAGCTCAGTGGTTAGCGTTTCTGACTCGTGACCTGGTGGTTGCGGGTTCGATACCCATTATAGGCAAACTTTTCGGCGATTTTTCGCTTCTCACCTCTAATGGATTTGAGAAAAGTAGCCAGTGACTTGGAAAGAAAGTTGTATCTGCACTGGTGTGAGAAAGCCAGGAGACACACGCGTAGATGTACTGACCGCCGTATGATGACCTAAGCTATTAAACTCCAATACAAACGAACAAACCTACTGATCGTGACAACATGGTGTTAATAGTATAGTAACGAATTAACGTTGCTGTAGTTATTCAGTTTTCAGTGACCAAAGATTTTTGTATGGAATTTAGCATCCGTAGTTTGTGTTGCATGTTATTTTCAGCACGATTTTGAATGATTATGTAGTCAGTGTAGATCAAGATCAGACTAACTATGGCCTACTGTCTGATCTTGAGTCTGACAAACTTATACCTTAGTCTACACTGCCTAGCATCTCTGCCAAAAGCGTCAAAAACCCATATTCCGTTAATCTGTCGCTTCTGTAGTTGTCTATCACAAAAATACTCGTAGACTTAGCATTTAATGGTGTTGAGTTGACAGAACAACATTCATAAAGGAACGGAAAATGTAGACCAAGATCAGGCGCCACGTTTATGCAGTCTGATCATGGGCCACACTCTACAGAAATTACGTCATTGGTCTCCTACAGAAGAAAAATAATGGTTACGTATTCTGATGTTTACGAGTTAAGCTGGCATGTTAAACGTTACTTTTTGGTTTAACTTTTTACCACACGACAAAAATGAGGACTTGTCCAAATTGAATGCATTCGCAGACGGCAATTTAAATTTGGCTGAAATGATAGAATTTGTCTTTGATAGGGTGGAAACATTGTGTGAAAAAGAGAAAATGCTGGTTACCACGATGTTTTCCGCAGGGTCGTTAAAACTCAGGATTTTGTAGTAAAGAATTTTAAAAGCACGTCTTCGTTAGTTCACTGTATGACTTTATTGTGAACTTGAGTGTAGAATACACAGTGGCAACTTGATTATTGAAACGCGCAATATCTCAAATGTGTCGATTCATTCAAAGTTATACAGATATAATTTTGCGAAAAACAAGCACTACCCAGAACTTTGTGCTTGCATGGTGCTTTGAGGCTCTTTCCAACAGCTACAGTTATATCCCGGAGATAGATCACATATTTATGGTGGCATATTTCTGCCACGAGATACGAGATAGCTATCATGATAATTTTAGAGAACTATCGCGATAAAACAAACTTTCCTGGAAATATTACCTAGATAACAAAAAGTTTCACGATAAAAATATCGCGATATTTCTAACTGTTATCACGATTTTTTTTTTACGCTATGGTGGCATATTTCTGCCGCGAGATACGAGATAGCTATCGTGATAATTTGAGAAAACTTTCACAATAATTCGAAGTTTCCTGGAAATTTTATCTAGATAGTGATAAGTTTTCTGAAAAAATTATCACGATAAACTTTGCTATCTATAAAATTTTATGTTGATTATTTCTCACACGTGCACGAAGCTGACATCGAGGTAAAATTATCGCGATAGTTCTACCCGTCTCTCGATATCTATAAATAGAAAAATCAACATTTGGATGAACTCGGAAATTTTTGACTGTACAGGAGACAAATATGATCCGAAACAGTATCTAATTATAGATACCGTGAATGTCAATTGTGGGCACGAGCGTAAAAAAAATCGTGATAACAGTTAGAAATATCGCGATATTTTTATCGTGAAACTTTTGGTTAGCTAGATAATATTTCCAGGAGAGTTTGTTTTATCGCGATAGTTCTCTAAAATTATCATGATAGCTATCTCGTATCTCGTGGCAGAAATATGCCACCATAACGCTCGTGCCCACAACTGACATTCACGGTGTCTATAATTAAATACGGTTTCAGATCATCTGTACAGTCAAAAACTTCCGAGTCCATCCAAATGGTGATTTTTCTATTTATAGATATCCAGAAACGGGTAGAAACATCGCGGTAATTTTACCTCGATGTCAGCTTCGTGCTCGAATGAGAAATGATCAACATAAAATTTTCTAGATAACAAAGTTTATCGTGATATTTTTTTTTTCAGAAAACTTTTCACTATCTAGATAAAATTTCCAGGAAACTTCGAATTATCGTGAAAGTTTTTCTAAAATTATCACGATAGCTATCTCGTATCTCGCGGCAGAAATATGCCACCAAACATATTCATACCTTTCTGGGGTTACTGTACTGAGCAAGGGGTTTTCAGCAGTCCGCGCAGGCTGACCTTGGCCGAAATTTTTGCTATTGGTCAATTTTCTGTATGTCAAAGGACCATTCTACCTTATGACACATTTAGTTGTTCGACAAAATGGGTTTTATGGATCCCTAATAAGGTGATGACTTGCTGGGTATAATGCATCTCGGAAATGCATTAAGCCCCCTTTTGCCAGAGCATGGCTCAATTATCTATACATGTAATGCTCTGGCAAAAGGGGATCTTATTCATATCCGTGCATTTTACAGGGCAAGTCATCACATTATCATGGATCAATAAATTTAAAATTACTTAAATTTATTTTGAATGCGCAGTGCAATTATGGCTCTGCACCGTCCATACCTGATGCTAATCTACGACCAAAAAACATGGTCAGTTCCAGTCGAAAATCTAGTCTAAGACTTCAAAAAAGTTGGATCTATTTGAGCGGCGCTCTGGCAAAAGGGAGTTTAACACATCTCCGTAATGCATCTTACCAAGTAAGTCATAGCATAATGTTGATTCCGAAAAGTCCATGTTGTCTGCAACATCAGAATCCTGTGGTACGAGTAGAATGGTCATTTGCCATACAGAAAATTTACCGGATTGCGCTGGCTGACCTTTGTCGATACATTTTGCAGATGCATTCAGCCTCCTTTTCACAAAGCAAGACTCGTTTCATTTGCAGCGAAGGAGGTAAACTTGTGCTAAACGTGAAGTCTGATACCTGGTCTAGGCTTTCCATTGGTTTGTTTTATATAAAACAAATCTCTCTTAATCTTGGAGCGAAACAATATTAGTAGCTCTTGAATAAGTGTAAACAATTTGACCTGGCAAAAGGATGGCTAATGCATTTCCATAATGCATTAACTCTTTACCAAACGACAAAATTAAAGACTGGTTGAAATTGAAAGCATTTTCAGACGACAAAATAAAAGAGATTTTAGAACTGAAATTTGTTTTGGGAAGGGTAGAAAACATTGTGGGAAAAGGAGAAAATGCTGGTCACCAGCATTTTCTCCTTTTCCCACAATGTTTTCAAAAGGATCCTTTTTCATCAGATAACCATAGATCCTTAGAAATCATTTCGTCTAGCCTCTGACAGAATCATGACGTCTAGCCTCTGACAGAATCATGACGTCTAGTCTCTGACAGAATCATGACGTCTAGCCTCTGACAGAATCATGACGTCTAGCCTCTGACAGAATCATGACGTCTAGCCTCTGACAGAATCGTGGCGTCTAGCCTCTGACAGAATCATGACGTAGAAAGGTCCTCAGACCTGCAGAAAATTCCCAATAACAAAAAGTTTCAACCCGTGTCAGCCTGCACGGACTTCGCAGGCTAACATGGGTCGATACTTTTTTGCCGATGCATTAAACCTTCTTTTCATAGAGCATTACTTACCTGTTCGGTAGTAAAAGCGGAAATACACTAACGTAAACATGTTTGATTTGTTCATTGATTGATCACCTACGTGCCTTTTCCTGTTTGTTTGAACCCACCACCAGGCCAGGATACGAGTTCAATATTTTGTGTCATGATTAAACATGTGTTGTTAAAATCTTTTAGCCCAAATGGCAATATCAGTGCCTCCTCTTTCTAAAAGCGTTCAAGATCAGGCTGGACACCATAATGCGGATAAAGGTTTAGGTGCAGTCTGATCTTAGTGCACAACGAAATTTAGATTCATACTCACTTTTTAAAGCTTTGTCTCCTAGACTTGGGCATTTTGATCCAATAAGTAAAACAAAACAAAACAAAACAAAACAAAACAAAAAAACATTAAATGTTACTTGTAGATTTAGGTATATTCGTCTGATTTCAGTAACATCAAACAGTCAGACAAGTTTGACCGACTCTCATGGAAGCTCAGGAGATTTGGAAGGATTGGTGTCCCAAGATTACAAGGTAACTACGGCAACCGTCTTATAGCAAATATTTAAGCATGATCTGGATGCCATTTTTTTCACATATGATTTTGTTTTCCATTATCTCTACATACGTTACCTCTTCAGATTACACACGAACATTATAATTCCACCAATTTTCCTAGGTCACCGTCGCACCGATCGGGTCTGTACAAGACATCACAATTTCCCTCGAACATCGCAGTTTCTCCCAAACATCACGGTTGCTCCAGAACATTACAGTTTCTCTCGAACATTGCAATTTCTCTCGAACATCACAATTTCTGTGGAACACAACAGTTTCTCTAGAACTTCACAGTGTGTCTCGAACATTACAGTTTTTCCCAAACATCACCGTTTCCCTCGAACATTACGGTGTCTCTAGAACATTACAGTTTCTCTCGAACATCACAGTTTCTCTCAAACATCACAGTTTCCCTCGAAAATTACGGTGTCTCTAGAACATTACAGTTTGTCTCGAGTATCAGAGTTTCTCCAAAACATTTTTATAGTATCAAACAAATGTGTTTCCATTGTTCCAGTTAGTCCGTCATCGAGTGTTTATCTCCCTACCTCTTGTAAACCTTCTTCACGCCTTGCAGCTGAACACTTTTGCAAACGTTGTGATAACTTATTTGAAAATGTCGAAACGAACAATTTCTCCCTTTACCACAATGTTTTCACATGTATTCATTTACCATGAATCTTACTTCATTATTATATTCCACAAGTTTGTTTCCGAAGTCATCCTTAGACCTACAGACTTGTTTCAAGATGTATTGATTTGGACCTAGATCAAGAAACAATGAAGAATTGTCATTTCTTAAAGAAGTTGACTGTTGAACAATCAAAATATTTGAGCCATGTTCTGGCAAAAGGGGGCTCTTCGAGATGCATTATACCGAGCAAGTCGTCATGTAATCATGGCTCCATACAATGCACTTTGTCTAACAACCAGCTAGATCTGGAGGTAGAAGGGTCCTTTGACATGCAGAAAATTTACAAATAGCAAAAAGTTCCAACATGGGTAAAGATACTTTTTGCAGATTCATTAAGCCCCCCTTGTTACAGAGCGTGGCTCATTTATGGGACAAAAACATTTGAGCGGCGGCCTACGGAAAAAAAGTGGGGGTTAATGCGTTGTACCGAGCAAGTCGTCAAATAATTTACATCTATTATGTCTGAAAAATATGGTTAATCATTAGGTAGGATGGTCCTCTAACATCCAGAAACTTTCCCAATAACACAAAGTTTCGATCCAGGTGGTCGATTAATACGTTTTGCAGATTATCAACCGGTCGTTACATAGAGCTTGACTCATTTTTGTTTTACTAGCCAAACAGCGCCTTCATGAAGAAGATCCCTAAAGGTTCTGAAGTGTGTAATATTATGGTTGGGGAGGTTGAAGATTTGGAGAAACCAGTTTTGGCCTTCCTACGATTGAAGGAAGCCAGGTTGATGGAAGGACTCTCAGAAGTGAAACTACCGACAAGGTAGGGATTCATTTGGCCGAGTTTCTGTGTCAAATGTTCGATATTTTTTTCATCCTTAGTGTTATCATCATATAATCATTCATTGATGTGGTGCTCAAAGCCACTAAAATTAATCAGTTAATAGTTTAATAGATATATCATGGCGGACACCTATCCATGTCTATTTTTGGCTGGTGTCTTTACGAGATAGAAGGGTTCTCGTTGCTTGGCGCTTTATCGTCGGACATAGAAGTTTAGTTGTTAAGAAGTTTTGCTAACCCATCTACACAGTTAACTCTCTATCAAATGATAAAATTTTCGACTCGACCAAATTGAAAGCATTTACAGACAATTAATATAGCTCAAACTGTGTTTTCTGGCCTTGATAGTTTAGAAAGTATTGTGGGTAAAGATGAAAATGCTTGTTACCAGCATTTTCTTCTTTTCCTGCAATAATTTCAAAAGCATTCTCTTTCAGGCTCGTTAAAACTAGAATTGTGTGGTTATAGGTTAATGACTGTCGTTTTTGCTTCTATATTTGTTTTTATCTGATGAATTTCGTGAAGACCCTGCTTATGTTTACTTACAAAGATCGTTGTAAATCTTGTCCCTTTTTACAGGGGAGGTGGATATCATATAGCTCATGTTTAATATCATCATCATCATTATTATCCATTTTATAATAATATACGATTTCCGTTACAGATTCGTTGTGTTCATATTCAGTCCAAAGGGACAGGTGAATGTCAGAGAAATCGGGAGATGTGTTGCCACAATGATGATTGATGAGGTATTCATTCCTCCCTTCCTTCCTTCCTCCCTCCCTCTCTTCCTCCCTCTCTCCGCCACTTGTTTATTCTTTTTCTCTCCTGCGTGTTTAATTCCAGGTCAGTTCGATCATATACTTTACAGATATTGCCGTTAGTTTGTTGTCAGTCTGATAGTCGATATCGATCAGTAGATTCAAAGTAAAGAAGTAACCGTTTCACTGCCAGTGGCCTCTTTAGGAGATGTAGCAGATACGTTTAGACTGGTTTGCGATCTGATTGGTAAAACTGTTAGGCTGAATTATTCCCCGAGAATTGATTTGAAATTCGTGCTATAGAAACTTGGTAGGAAAAAGAGCAAATGTTTGTTGCAAGTGATTGCTCTTTTTCCTACAATATTTTCAGTTAGCTTAAAAAAACCGATATATTCCTTTCCTTCATATGGTTTTACGTCGTTGTGATTTATAATATTTTTTGGTTGATCTTATATACGGCCTTACAGTTATTTGCTAATTCCTACTTTTGTTACCCAGGTGTTCCGGGAAATCGCCTACAAGGCTCGTGCCCTGGATGAGCTGGTAGCAGGTTTGGACGAGTTCGTAGAGCAGGTTACTGTACTTCCCCCAGCTGAATGGGATCCGAAAATTAGAATTGAACCACCTCAAAAAGTGCAATCTCAGGTCAGTTATCTATATAGAATAAAGTTTTTTTTTTAATATTGTTTACACCTACTTTTACACAGATAAGACTTACTGAATGTGGGTCTTACGTAGAACTGCGTGTAACTGATGTAAAAATACAATCACTGGTTAGATTTTGCATGGAACAAACTAAGATAAATTGCGTTTTTTGAGCGTTTTTTCGTGGTACAACCTTCCATAGCATCGTACTCACAAAGAGTTATGTGGATTTCAGAAACACAGAAAAATGTCCTCTGCTCAACTGGTAGCGTATAAACCAGATGACGAAGATGAAGGCGGCCATGGAGACGATCCGACCTTGGCCTTCACCAAAGTGTAAGTGTCCTACATATGAGGGATGCTCTCTGAAAAGGAGGCTTAAGGCATCTGCAAAAAGCATCAACCTGGTCAGCCTGCCAGTCCGTGCAGGTTGACCTGGGTCGAAACTTTTTGCTACTGGTCAATTTTCTGCAAGTCCAAGGACCAGTGTACCTCATGATTTAGTCGGTTGATAGACAGATGGATCCGTGACCATGTAATGGCTTGCATGGTATCATGCATCTCGGAGATGCATTAAGCCCCCTTTTGACAGATCATTGCTCCTATCTAAATACTAACATTACATTTCACAACAACAAGCAGACAATAACTAAACCGTTGCTCTGCATGCTAATTTTCGACTGTGGTAGTAAGATTACACAAATTTATGTACAAACATTTAAAGAAAAACAACACAGAAAAAAACTATTGGGAAAGGAGCTGTTTCTTGTCGCTAAATATTACTTCTTTTCACGCGATAATTTTCGAAGCTTTCTACTACAAAAAGCAAAAAAAGTAATTTCACTCTACAGGAATAGACAGTGTCTACGTAAGATCGCTTACATGAAAAAAAAAAGCTATTTTTACAATGACACCCCACAAAACATTGGACAGTGCCCCTCATAGGTACAAGGTTAGACAACTCATTATGTGCTATCCGATCTTCTTTTACAGTTTCCGCCAATGAAACCGACGTTAACTGTAGAGGGTCGAATATAAGCGAACATATGAGCCATGTTCGGTGAAAATATTTAATGCATCTGCAAGGAGTATCGACCCAGGTCGGCCTGCTGCAAACACTGAATCATGTTTGTTATTTGTAAATTTTCTGCATGTCCAAGAACCGTTTAAACCCCCCACCCCCAAGATTCATTTGGCTGTGAGACAAAATCGATTTTATGAATTGCTTGGTTTAGTGCCTCACTGAGGCGGATTAACTCTCTACCAAACGTTAAAATTGTACACTGCTCCAAATTCAAAGCATTTATAGACTACATGTAGGATGGTACTAAAATGATGGGATTTGTATCAGAAAGAGTAGAAAACGTAGTTTTCAAATGCCACTTACCTCAGAGTCGTTGAAAGTCGGGCTTAAACCCCCTTTTGCCAGAGCATGGCTCATTTTTTTTTTTTTTAAATTTGTTTTATAGCCCATGTGCAGGTTTGATAGCTGATATCAAGAGGAAAGTCCCCTTCTATCTGTCGGATTACAGAGATGCATTACACATACAATGTCTTGCTGCTTTTGTCTATGTGTTCCTGGGTACATTTACACCAAACGTCACTTTTGGGGGTCTGCTTGGTCAAGCCACAGACCAATACATGGTGAGTTTCCTATATCTTTCTTTTATACAAGGTACTTTTTCGCCAAACATGACCTTAGGCTGCTAAGCGCGACTCACTGATCTTTTGCAAACAGTGTAGATCAAGATCAGGACTGAACGTGAAGTCAGATCTTTGATCTACACTGTCTGATACGGAGATATTTCCCTAAAAAAAATAAGTTCGAAGTAGCATTTTTTTAGTTTTTACTATCAGCTTGAAACTTTTAACTTATTTAGCAGGATAAGGGTGCAGGGACCTGCTAGGTCAAACCACTAACTAAGCCATTGAGATTTTTGAATGGTTTTCTTTGTCTTTAACATCCAACGTGACGTTCTGGGTGGCCTGCTTGATTCAACCACGGACCAGTAAATGTCAAGTTTTCTATGTTATTTTTGTCGTTGATTTATTTTGAGCCCCCTCTCTCTCTTTCTCTCTCCTCAAAGTGCTAAATAAGATTTCTTATTTTTGTAACATTAGATCAAAATTAGACTATACAACTATACAGAGCGTGTTGTCAGGTATGATTATTTATTGACCGATACTTTATGGATTACAGTTAAATTTACTAATTGAAAAATTATCCTTTTGCTTTATTAGTATACACAGACAACTTGGCAAACATCTTCAAAAAATTTGATTGTTGAATCAAGTTAAATATTTAGAAAGTTTGTAGGTACATCCACGTGCACGTGTATGTCACTGGGCCAAAAGCTGTTCGTTACGAGAAATTGCACCTTAATCTATAGACTTTTTGAAATTGATCAGGTGCCGGTCTGCAGGAGGTAATGAGTCAACGGTTAAAGATACATCTATACTCATCTTCAGCCAGTTTTTAACTCATTTCATCTTTATTTTATCAAACTGTAATCATTCTTGTATCTTCATGCCAAAAGTTGCCCCTGACGGTTGCAAGGCTGCATAGATTACGATCGATAGAAAATGCATTTCATTTTCTGGTGGCCTTCAAAGAAATCACTGTTATGACGTTTCCGATATTTGTGTTTATCTTTTACACCATATTATGTATCAATAATTTTTTCTATTTTTACACAGCTAATTCTGAACTATTCTACAGTCTTTCAACTTCTTTAACGTTTTCTTCTCTCTGACTGTAAAGATGTATCTTTAACAACTTTCACACTGACAGTTACCGTATTTTGTAAATTTTTATCAGGGTGTAATGGAGTGTATTTTTGCTGCCGCTGTCACTGGAATCATGTTTGCTCTGTTTGCCGGACAACCACTGAACATCCTGGGAAGTACAGGACCTATGTTAGTGCTGGAAACCATCATCTATAACTTGTGCAAGTAAGTGAGCTTCTAACCTGGGCCCAGGATTGTTACAATACAAACTTAGTCAACTTATATAATTAAATGTGAGCCGTGCTCTGTGACAAGGAGGCTTAATGCATCTGCAAAAAGTATCGACCTATGTCAGCCTATGCAATCCGCGCAGGCCTATAAATGGGCTGATTCTTTTTGATATCTTTAACCCTTTACTGCACAATGTCGCCTTTTGACGCCCCTGGAAAAGAAGCCTTTTGAAAACATTGTGGGAAAAGGAGAAAATGCTGGTAACCAGCATTTTCTCCTTTTCCCACAATGTTTTCTACCCTATCAAAGAAAATATATACCATTTGAGCCACATAGAAATTGTCGTCTGCAAATGCTTTCAATTTGGACAGGGCTAAAATTTCGTCATCTGGTAAAGAGTTAAATTTTCTGTATGTGAAAGGACCATTCTACCGGGTGATTCAGTCACTTGTGAAACAAGATGGATTTTATGGATCCCTAATAATGTGACGACTTGTTCGATATAATACGTCACAGATATGCATTAACCCCCTTTTTGCCAGAGCACGGCTCATATTTTTGCGATTTACAGTATTTGCTCAAGAATCTGGACAGGTGTCAACTTTCAGTCTACTATTTTCTATCAATCTTAAAACTTGATACTGTCAGTGTTGGCAGTGAACAACATGAATGCATTTTCTCTGTCAAGCTCTTGCTAGTCTTTATATCAATAAGGTGATATGGAGGAATAATGGGCTGGTTTCGTTGATTAAACAGTGGTGAGATCCATCTGATCATTTTTTCTGTCATACAAAATGAAGTGTCTGTTATTCTATATATCTGTATGAGTTAGGTTGTCTTACGAAAGACAATTTGTTATTCCTTAATGTTGAAACGAGTATCAACATATGTGAGCCATGCTCTGGTAAAAGGAGGCTAAATGCATCTCGGTTATGCATAATACCAAGCAAGCCATTACATGATCATGGATCCATAAAGTCCATTTTGTCTAACAACCGACTGAATCATGCGGTTGTCTGGTCCTTGGACCTGCAGAAAATTGACCAACAGCTAAAAAAAATTGTGGACTGCGCAGGCTGTCATAAGTCAATACTTTTTGCAGATACATTAAGTCCCCTTTTTTCACAAAGCATGGCTCATGTCTAGTAGGCCTAATTAATGTCTATAGCATCATCGACAACATCATGTCTATCATTCATATCATCATCGTGATCATTATTACTATTGTTTATCTCCAGGGATAACGACTGGGATTTCATGCCTGCTCGTGTATGGATCGGACTTTGGACCTCCGGCTTTATATTGTTGATTGTGGTCTTCAATCTCAGTGCCCTCGTGAAATACATCACGCGATTCACCGAGGAAAGCTTTGCCACTCTCATCGCCGTCATCTTTATCGTGGAGTCGTTCAATAAACTGTTTGAGATCGAGACAGACCACCCGGTGAATTTCGACCCCGATAAACCCATTCCGACAAATTGCACCTGTCTTCCCCCGCCATGTGAAAATAACACAGCTGTTCTTGAGGGTTTGTCTCTCTGACTATCTCCTCTTTATATCTTTTTGACTCGCTATCTTTCTCTGTAAGCCTCCCATTCCATCTCTCTCTCTCTCTCTCTCTCTCTCTCTCTCCGCACGTTCACCTTTACCCACTTACATTTACATTAATAATTTACCTGAGCCACGCTCTGGCAAAAGGGGGCTTAATGCATCTCCGTGATGCATTGTACCAATCGGGCCATCACATAATTAAGGATCAATAATAGCCACTTTTCTAAACAACTGAGTCAATCATGAGGTAGACATGTCTTTGGACATACAGAAAATTGACCGATAGCGAAAACTTTCTGCCCAGGTTAGCCTGCGTGGACTGCGCAGGCTGACCTGGGTAGATACTTTTCGCAGATGTATTAGGTCCCCTTCTCACAGAGCTCACAGGTTCAATTGATACTGACAGTTTTTCAAGTGGTGAAAATGCAAAAGAAGATCGAACTCTTTAATTAACTCTTTCAGCAGCAAATATATGAGCCATGCTCCGTGAAAAGGTGGCTTAATGCAACTGCGAAAAGTATCGACCCAAGTCAGCCTGCGCAGTCCGCGCAGGCTGACCTGGGCCGAAACTTTTCGCTATGGGTCAATTTTTTGTATGTCAAAGGACCAGTCTACCTCATGATTAAGTCGGTTGTTAAAAATAATGGCTATAATGGATCCAGAAGTATGTGATGGTTTGCTTGGTACCATGCATCACGGAGATGCATTAAGCCCCCCTTTGTCAGAGCATGGCTCAATTATAAATTCTATCTGTATCGACGGCTGATCAAACAATGTACTGCACCTCAGACTGATGTCAATTTCAAGGCTTGACTAAACAAGCCGACAGTATAGATCCAAGATCAGACTGCACGTTCTGTGCAGTCTGATCTTGATCTATGCCGTCCGCGAAAGTCCCTGTCTATGCCTATGGCGCCGAGAGCAAGCTAAAGTCGCGATTACTCAATTATGTGAAAACTCGAATCTTCATATAAAGTTGATGCACTAACTGTAACGATCATTTCCTTTGTGAGCAATAACAACAATAAGAGCAAATGAAAATCGAAAAATATTTGAACCGTGCTCCGCGAAAAGGGAGTTAAATGCATGTGCAAAAATTATCGACTTAGTTCAAAACTGGGTCGAAACTTTTTTGCTTTTGATAAAATTATTTTCTGCTTGTCTAAGGACCATTTTACCTCAGGATTCAGCCTGTTGTTAGACGAAATAGGTTTTATGGATCCATAATCATGCCATACTTGCTTGGTATAAGATGCATTAAACCCCGGTTTGCCAGAGTATGGCTCGTTTACACTTATTCTACACTGTCTATATTACAGCAACCACCGAGACCCACAACCTGACAGCGATGTGTTCGAACATCACCTCACAAATGCCTCCTGTTGACTGGAGCAGTCTGTCCGGGCCGGAATGCCAATCCTGGCTCGGAGAGGCCATTGGCGAAGCCTGTTTTTTCGTGCCCTACGTACCTGATGTCTTCTTTTTCTCCATCCTATTGTTCTTGGGCACTTTTGGACTTGCTGTTGCACTGAAGGATTTTAAGCTATCTTCAATCTTCCCAACGTTTGCCCGTCAACTGATCAGTGACTTTGCCGTGCTTATCTCCATCGTACTGTTTGTTGTGTTGGACGCTGTGCTCGGAATCAAGACTCCAAAACTGATTGTCCCTGATGAGTTCAAGGTATATTATGACTCTCTGGCAGACAACCAAGGAGGTTGTCCATCGTATTTTCTGCGTGTGTTTTCTGATAGTACCTCATTTTTAAAGCCAGCTTTCTTGGCGAGTATAGATTATCATGTATTATATAACTCAATTTGCTGAAACGAAATCTTTTCATAGTTCTCGTCAGCATTTTTTCTGTCTTACACTGATTCTAGTGAGAAAAAGTGGTACACTGAGACTAGCCCGAGTCACTCATGCACGCAGGTGACAATTTCATTCAAAAGTAACTTACTTTACTTTTATTTGTGAAAAACATTGTGCGAAAGGGAGAGTTGCTTTCTTTAGGCAATTCAGCCATTTTCCCTGATAAACTCAGTATCTGTCGTCGGCACTTACATAATGGCTCGTTTTTTTTTTTTTTTTTTATATCCAGTAATTATTTACTCTATATTTGTATAAATACGGTATGATGATTATATTAATAGCCCACACGTGATGATCGTGGATGGTTCATCAGCCCCGTCAGCGACAAGAACCCATGGTGGATAGCAATTGCTGCTGCTGTTCCTGCTCTGTTGTGTGTCATCTTGATCTTCTTGGATCAGCAGATTACTGCCGTCATCGTCAACAGGAAAGAAAACAAATTACAGGTTGGTTAGAAGTTGTCTCATAATGCTTTGGGTGGGGTGGGATAAACCAATCCTTCGAACAGACGAAATTTCTGGGCTCCTCGCTAGTTTTGTTGTTCAATGTTTAGATCAGTAACAGTTAACTATAAATAGGTCCATAGATAGCGAAACAGTTTTCAAAGTCAACAAAAAAGGGGGAAAACAAAATAAACTATTATCTCCCAATTTCTAGAACATAAAAAGTTCAGACCAAAGAGTTTCTAGGATCAGTGCATAAACTTATAACGTCTTGATTTGAAAGTTTAATTTACCTTCTCCAAGCTATCACTTTACAGCGGAAATGAATTGTGTCGTGCACTTCAAGTTTAAAGTTTTCCCACACAATCCCAAGTTTTTTTAACGACTCTCAAAAAGTAGGCTTTTGAAAACATCGTGGGAAAAGGAGAAAATGCAGATTTCCAGCATGTTCTCCTTTTCCTACAATCTTTTCTACCCTATTAAAGACAGAAGTCATGATTTGAACTACTTTTAATTTATTGTCTGCAAAAGCTTTGAATTTATCGATTCCAAAATGTTGTCGTTTAGTATAGCGAGTTAACATGGTAATAACAATGCTTTGTAAAACTAGGGGTACTTTGTAATGATACAATGATGGAAGGCTGTAGCCGAAAAATACGTGTAATTGAAGACGACCATCTATCTATTCAAATGAAGACCTTTTTACCCCCTCTTTGATTTCAGAAAGGAGTCGGTTACCATTTGGACATGTTTGTTGTGTCTATTACCGTTGCTGCCCACTCGTTGCTAGGGTTACCATGGTACGTGGCTGCCACCGTGTCCGCCTTGGCTCACATTAACAGTTTGAAAAAGGAATCTGAATGTACTGCACCCGGTGAAAAACCCACGTTCCTCGGTGTCAGGTATGCGGAGAATAATTTTTTATGGTGAATTATTTTAACCCTTAGTCTGCTAAGCGTGACTCAAAGACCTTTTGTGGACAATGTAGATCAAGACCAGACTGCACTAAGCGTACAGTCTGATCTTAGATCTACCCTGCCCGATTAAGAGACATTTATCCTCCCAGAAATACCTTCGAAATAGCAAAATTTGGGTTTTTACTGCATGCATTAGCTTGAAAGTTGCATTTCACCTATACAGCAGGTTAAAGGTTAACTCCTGACCAGGGTCCGTGTTCACCAACCATTCCTAAGAACTGTTCTTTGTCTTATTCTCCAAGATTTTCCAAACTTGAAAGTAACACAACTTCTGATTGGCTAAACCATTTGGTTTAGCCAATCAGAAGGTGTGTTACTTTCAAATTCAGAAAATTCTGGATAATAAGTCTAAGAACATTCTTAAGAATGGTTGGTTAACACAGACCCAGATGATACAATTTTAGGCTCGTCCATATTAAAAGTATTTCAAGACAATTACATAAATGCTTCTCATCTTATGGACTTTGTCTCTGTAAGGATGGATATATCGTTGGAAAGGAGAAAATACCGGTTACCAGCATGATTTCTACTCATGTTTTCTACGGACATCTTTTTTCCGGGAAAACCAGGAAACTTATTATTGTTATTAAAGTGTTATTGGAAAAGAAGTCATATCTTATAACAAATATAATGAATAGAAAAAGAATTGAATAGATCGACATAAATGTCATGTCTAAAAATGTGCTTGTTCTTTCAGGGAACAGAGAGTTACCGCCCTTGCAATAGGCGTCTTGTCCGGTGCTGCTGTCTTCATTACAAATGTCCTCAAGGTATTTATAGTAACTTGTCATTCATTCCATAGGAGTCACTTGAAAAAAAAAAACATCGATTCAGTTTTTCATCTAGAGCACCATAGTCAAATAACCATTTTCTTTGAAATAGTGTAGCGACAGTTTGCTAACGTGAGGATTCTTTTATCGCCAACATTTCTTCAGAAACATGAGCCAAAGCAGTCGTAACTACTTTTTGGCTTTTAATTCTTTCATTTTGAAAACATTTTTATATCTTTTATCATTTTTTCTAGTTTCTTTATACCTGTCATTGTACGTGGAATAAGGGTAATCAGGGATTCATTCAAATTTCACCAAAAAAAAAAAAACCAGTTATTCCTGAAATGTTCTGATGAATTTCTAGTAATCGGGTCCGATCTCTGATTTCTTCCGAATCCGGTAACATTACAAGCAGAACTTTATTCGATATCCCATTCAGACCTCAGTGCTTTGATTTTTCTGTTACAGGTTATTCCTATGCCGGTGTTGTACGGTGTTTTCTTGTATATGGGTTATTCAGCCATGAGAGGAATGCAGGTAACTAGTACAAAATCGGGATCAGATTTATCATTCTAAATTCAATGAGCCATGCCTCAGATAAGGGAGCTTAATGCACTTGCAAAATGTATCGACCCGGGTCAGCCTTCGCAACTCGCGCAGGCTAACCTGGGCCAATATCTTTTGCTACTGGTCGATTTTCTGCATGTCAAAAGACCTGTGTATCTTTTTTTTTTTTTTCTAGATTTTCTTCTTTCTTTCTTCATTTTTGAAATAATTTCTTTAAAGAAAGAAAAAGGTGATCAAAAATGAAAAAAAGAAAGAAGAAAATTTAAAAGGGGGTTGACAAAAAATGATATTAAAAATTAGAAGATGACGATAAATACTGGCTAAAGAATTGTACTTTTCTTTCTCTGAAAATCGTGTTTTTGGTTCCATTTTTAGTATAATTGTACATTCCTCAGATTTCTTTTAATACATTTTACACTTTATATATTTCAGTTTGTAGACCGATTGTACCTATTTATCCAGCCTGTGAAATATCAACCCGACTTGCCATATCTGCGACATGTTCAGCTGTATCGTGTCCATATCTTCACACTGATACAGATCATCTGCCTCGGTGTACTCTGGGCCGTCAAGTCTATCAAACTTATCTCTATTGGATTCCCATTGATGGTAACTTCTGTTTTTACGCTCTCTCTGCCAACAGCGACTTATACCAAACAAACTGTCAAGGCGCTAGTAAAAACCATTATTTTGCTGTTTCAAAGGTAATTTTGGGGGGAAAAATATCTCCTTATCGGACCGTGTAGATCAAAGACTGCTCGTTCTGTGCAGTCTGATTTCGATCTGCACTATCGGCAACAGGTCTTTGAGTCGCGCTTAGCAGCCTGAGGATTAACACACTTATTCATGTACCGAACAACAGTTCGTGTCAGTTACCCATATCTTACAAGAATACTTACAAGGTCGTCTGCTAGAAGTCATCTAGACGATAAGCTGTTACAAGTACAAATGAAAAGGGAGTCATTTCAAGATCATTATACTGTTTTACAAGAAGAGTTCACATAAAATACGGCATTGCAGATCCAGGAACAGAAGGCAGGTTTTGTGTAGCCTGGTCTTGATCTACACTGTCCGCTAAGGGTAACAAAAGTTGAACACTGTATTAACGTTTCTCCGACAGGTGTTAGCTACAGGTCTCGTCCGTAAGATAATGGAAATCAAGTTCACTCAATACGAGCTGAAATGGTTGGATGATTTATTACCAGGGAAACATGCGGAAAACCCTCATGAAAAAGAGGAAATTCTTGGCAAGGTATTTATGCTTAATTTTTACTTACCACACAAAACGCTTGAAAATTGTGGGTGCGTGTCGAAATTTGATATTTTGGTCATACATGCACCATTCAGATGCAAAACATTGACTCTTCTTGGTGCAATTGTCGCCTAGAAGCCTCGTCTATTAGTTGGAATCCCGTGTTCACACTTTGAAAACAATTCATTCCGGAGGTTTTCAAAGAAATCTCGGTTGTAACGTTTCCGGTTTTAAATCGTAGATTTCTGTTATAGATCGATGTACTTTCTCCTTACACCATGTGTATTGGTAGTTTGTCTTTGTTTACACAGCTTACTAAATTCTGAACCATTCTACAGTCTATCAAATTTTAACAGCATTTTTTTCTCTCTTGGGCTGTAAGGATGTATTTGTAAGCATTACATTCGTATACAAAGAACGGTTTTACCCTTATGCCTTGGACTGAATTTGAAAATCAAAACTCGATCAAAAGAAAACTCCCATCAAGATTTAAGTTAACACCACTGAAATGTAGATCTCCATTGTTGATAAAGACAGTCCCAGTTTTTCTTGACTGTGCTTATTGTCACTTTACGTGGATTCAGTACAATGTTTACAGTGTACACGTGGTTTACAAAACAGAACTGACCTATCGCTCATCAATTTTCGTGTGCTCTGGGAAAAACTCGAGTTCCAATTCAATATATTAAATAACTCATATTTTTAACCAAATAAGGTCCGACTATTCATAACTTTCATAGAAATGAGCCATGCTCTGTGATAAGGGGGCTTAATGCATCTCGTGATGCATGATACTGAGCAAGCCATCACATAATTATGAATCCATAATAGCCACTTTTTCAACAACCGACTTAATCATGAGGTAGATTGGTTGACACGTAGAAAATTGACCGACAGTGAAAAGTTTCGGTTCAGGTCAGCCTGCGCGGACTGCAGCAGTCCTGGGTCGATACTTTTCGCAGATGGATTTAGCCCTCTCTTTTTCACAGAACATGGCACAAATATTGATATACGTCAGGTTACCCTTGTTTTGTAATACAGTGTACTTGTAAATCTGGCTCTATCTCCATATCGTGTCAAAGTTAACATGTTTCATGTAAACTTTTCATATACAGTTGAACTACTACGATGATGCTCTGGCCAACGGCTCTAATGGCGTCCACATCATCTCAGAGAAAAAGAAGCCAGTATTCTTTGTGGATGACGAGAACGATGACTTTAACAGACACAGCAAAGCCTCAACAAACTTGTAAAAAGTAGCAGATAGATTATAGACAGGAGTATTTAGTGAACAAATAACTCAATACACGTGTACGCTACACAACTACAAAGAGGTGTTTTGTGTTGACCAAAACTTTTCGTGTTCCAGTTCAAATCTGTCTTTGGAAAACAAAACCTTAACCCTTAACCTGCTGAATAAATTATATGAAACTTTCCAGTTGATAGTGAAAACCCAAAATCTTGCTATTTCAAAGCCATTATGTGGCTCATTGGACAGTGCATTTCCAAGATCAGACTGCACGTTCTCTGCAGTCTAATCTTGATTCACACTGTCCACAACAGGCCCTTGAGTAGCGCATAGCAGCCTAAGAGTTAAATCGTTAGTCCAAAAAAATAATAATAATGATTTCGTTGTTGGTCTTTCTCTGAAAATATTGGGATAATTCGGGATTTTGGACATGATATATATCCAAGATCAGACTACATAGTCTGTACAGTCTGATCGTAATCTTTACTGTCTGATAAATGCCTTTAGCTGGATAAAAGTTATGGTAGAAGCTGTTAGATTTCTGCTCACATTTTATAGTCAGTACAATAAAGTACAGTGGTTGCAATATCAATGCCTTAGTGGCCACATTGTCTCACACAAAATTTCGGACCTTGTATACCCAAGATCAGACCGTAAGTAATATACAGTCTGATCTTTATTACACTGTCTGCAAAGAGAAAAGTTGAAAGTCTGTTTGATTTTCTAGTTTGAGTGGATTTACTCCTGTTTTTTTTTTCTCTCTACTGGAACATTTGGTCATTATACATAGCGATGTAACAATGATAACACATATTGACGTTACCAGATAGATGAGCAAGTGAAAGCTTACTTATTTTTTTTACAGTGATAGATTTTTTGTCGTTTTTCTCTTTTTCTTTTTTTTAATATCTTGTGTGTTATTTTTTATGAAGAGTGTGCGTAATTCCGAGGGACCCAATTACTTACAGAAGATTGTTGAACGTATAAATAGTCGCTATCATCAAATTTATCAGAGGAATGATTTATATACAGTTGACATACTTTATACATATTTCGTTTTAATAACAGATACATAGATCTTGACATAGCTTTTACACCGATATACTTGTGTAAACTAGAGATTTCAAAGGAATAATCATAAACATATGCGCCATGCTCTGTGAAAAGGGGGTTTAGTGCATTTGCAAAAAGTATCAACCCACGTCAGCCTGCGCAGTCCGCTTGGTATATCCTGCAGATGTGTATTGTTCAGTTATGCAACTTCAGCACTCCCCTGTACGACCATGTTAGTTACCTTTTAATAGTCAAGAACATTCCTGTTTTAGCATGCACTACAGTTTTAAGTTTAGGTTTTATTGTTCATTGTTCTACTAGCATACAGTCTGATTATTTTTCTTTCTTTTTTGAAACCGATTTTGAATTGCATGTTTCAAATATGGTCAAAAAGGAGATAATTTGAAAACGTTTTATGTCAAAATATCAGAATTAGATACCCGTACAGTTGTTGCACGGGTATTTCATGATCCAAGAACATCTTAACCCGTGTCCTGCTAAATAAGTGACATGAAACTTTCAAGTCTATAGTATAAACCAAGATTTTGCTTTTTCGAATGTATTTTTTGGTGAAAGATATCTCCTTATCGACAGTGTAGATCCAAGATCAGACTGTTCGTTCTGAGCAGTCTGATCTTGATCTACACTTTCCACAAAAGGTTCTTGAGATGCGCTTAGCACCCTTAGAATTGATAGGAAAGATAAAAAAAAAATAATAATAATAATTCAAATGGGTCATTCAGATAAAAGACAAATGCAGTAATAATTATGACGGTTTATTCTCATTTTTCTCAAGCATGATTTAGAATCTTGACTTTAGACATCTGTTCTCTGTTTTGTTTACTTTTTATACATCTTTATAATAAACCAGAGATATCTTTTCATAGATTTGGGATTTTTTCTATCGTTTATTGTATAATCTTCATGTATTGGTTCAGTTCTAGATCTTCGACTTAAACTGCGTTTCAAATGTTCCCGTTGTTTTTAACCTTTCCCAAACCACAACATTCTAAACTTGTCCAATTTGAAGTCATTTGCAGACGGACAAAATGAATTTAGCTCAAATTTCTCTGATGAGGAGCAGACATTGTAGAAATGGGAGAAAATGATGATTACCAGCATTTCCCCCCTTTCACACAATAATTTCAAAAATCCTTTACTTCAGGGTCGCTAAAAATCGGGATTTTGCGGTGAAGGGTTAAATCAGTTTTCAACCGTATTTTAGCTATTTGACGGATTGTTTATTGATCGTCGGTTGGTCTTTCGATCGGTCGGTCGGTCCGTCGGTTATACGGCGACAGGACAAATAATCGCGTGGACCGGTTTAACTAGTACTAGGTTTGTCCTCTACAGTGCCGTATGTGAGTCCCCACCCTAATATTCATTACACGTATACCTTACTTAAGTACTGAGCTGTAGAGGACCTGGGCCTGCGTTTTCACCAACTATTCTTGAGAATATTCGTTGTCTTTTTAGAAAGTAACACAACTTCTGACTGGCTGCAACATTTGGTTTAGCCAATCAGAACCTTGGTTACTTTCGAATTAAGAACATTCTTAAGAATAAGACTAAGAAGGCCTTTAGGAACGGTTGGTGAATGCGGACCCTGACCTGAAGTACATGTATGTGCAGTCTGATCTTGACCTGCAAAAGGTCCTTGGGTCGCGCTTAGCAGTCTAGGGGTTAAAAGGGAACCCAAAGTTCACTGGTCTATATGTACAGTATACCTACTGGCGGAGGAAAGATAAACTTTACAGTGTCAAGAACTTGAAACGACTTTCCAAATCAGAAAAACAAACCAAATTATTGCCATTTACATAGAGGACTTTCCAAATCAGAAAAACAGACCAAATTTTTGCCATTTACATAGCAGATTTTTTTTTTTTTTTTTTTTGGGGGGGGGGGGGGGGTTGTTGAAAGATCGAAATTTATTTCACGGAATGAATATCATAGGTAATATGGTAATATGTTTTCAGGTGGCGCAGCCACGATTGAATATATTATCGCATGATGTTTGCGAGATAAGATAAATTCCGATCGTTCACCGAGAAAAAATTAAAATTCTTATTTCATGCTTCTAACTCCTTTTTTGTTGGGGCTTGCGAAGTACAGGGGAGCTCTTGGTATTTCCATACCGGTGAGTTTATCAGTGGGTAAATTCACTGGTTGAAACGGTCAAATTATCAAACCACAATTCACCATTATCTCCCGATAAAGTACCGAAAATCATGAAATAGTGTTTTCGCAAAGAAAACATCTAAAAAAATAGCAGTATAGATCAAAGCACGTTCTATGTAGTCTGGTTTTGATCAATACTGTCCACAAAAGGCAGTCTGATATTTATCTACATTACCTGCAAACACAACTCTTGTGCTCGGCTCCTTTAAGGTTTAAACTTAACCCTTTAAAACGACAAAATTTAAGACTTGCCCATATTGAAAGCTTTTGAAGACGACAAAACAATGTGATTCAATGATACAAATTAACATTTTAAAGGGTAGAAACCATTGTGGGGAAAGGAGAAAATGCTGGTTACCAGTATTTTCTCCTATTCCCATATTTTTTTCCCATATTTTCAAGAATGAGAACAAGTGCATATCACTACCATATTCATATCATACCGTAATCATCAAACTTTAATTATAGTGTTCAAATAAAGGAAATATTTGGTAGGTACGATATCAGAATTTGTACATGACTGTGTTCATCCCGAACGACTTGGAAAACGGTGTCCTAGTACAAACAATGCATCATCTCATCATTTTGGGTGACGAGTGAGCCCTCTTCCGTAGGTTTAAACGAACATGGTTGTAAGCAATTTAGGGTATCAAACTTTTAAAAATAGTTGACATATCAATCAATCAATCAAATGATAAATCATAATACGAGCTATGCTCTGGAAAAAGGGGGCTTAATGCATCGTGGTGATGCATATTACCAAGCAAGTCATCGTGGCTCATATATAAAGTGCACTATTGGACATTTAGAGGCATCGGTGACAACCCCTCCGTCCAACAATACTTTGATATGAACCGTGCTCTCTGAAAAGGGTTTAACCCTTTCCCAAACAGGCCCTGGTTTTCACGTGTCTGCAGTACAAGTCTTTTGAAAACACCGTGGGAAAAGGAGAAATTGCTCGTAACGAGCAATTTCTCCTTTTCCCACAGTGTTTTCTATCCTTTTTGATAACTTTCAGCCATTTTCATCAAATTTAAAATTGTCGTCTGCAAACTCTTTCAATTTGGACCAGTCCAAAATTTGTCGTTTGGGAAAGGGTTAATGCATATGCGAAAAGTATCGACTCAGGTCAGCCTACGCAGGCTGATCTGGGTCGAAACTTTTCGTTATTGGTCAACTTTCGTTATCGCCAAGGACAAGTCTACCACATGATTCAGTCAGTTGTTAAAAAGAAAATGAGTACTATACTTGACTTGAATTATAAATCTATAATTATGTAATGGCTTTATTGGTACAATGCATCACGGAGATGCATTAAGCTCCTTTTACCAGAGCACGGCTCATATTATGATTTATTAGTTACAGTTTTCTTTTTTTTTTTAAATCTTATTCTGCACTGCTAAGCTCGTTAGCGCTTTACCAAACGACAAACTTTCAGACTCCCTCCAAACTCAAAGCTGTTGCAGACGACAAATCAAGTGTGACTCGTATTATGAAATTTGTGTCTGAAGGGCAGAAAACATTGTGAACAGAGAGGAAAATGCCAGTGACCAGTATTTTCGCCTTTTCCCCACAGTGTTTTCAAAGGGTTTCATTCTTAGGGTCGTTAAAAATTCGGGATTGTTTGGTAAAAGGTTAAGTACCGGACTATTATTGAATATTGTATTTTTCTTGAACATTTCTCCATTTCGTATTATTTGTAAAATAATAAAGTAAGAAAATGATTGATACACAATTGATGAGCATAGCAAATATCAGGGCCTGTATTCGCCAGCCGTTCTTAAGAACTTTCTCAGACTCATTCTCTAGAATTTTCTAAATTTGAAAGTAATACAACTTCTGATTGGCCAAAAAAGTTGTTCTAGTTAATCATCTTGGAGAATAAGACAAAGAATGTTTTTAAGAATGGTTGGTGAATACGGATCCCAATCAAGTGTATTCAATACAATTAATTAGTTAGCACCTAGGTAATAGTGTATTCAATACAATTAATTAGTTAGCACCTAGGTAATGACGTCTACCATACTTCCATAATTGATGTAAAGGTTTGTCACAAATTAAAGCTCTCAGACATCCCAATCTACTTATCACTTTTTAACTTTACTAAAACAAACCAATCAAATGATCACATGACAGATGCCAGATTGGCTAATGATGCTTGACACAAACTGTTCTCTGTCATGGAAGCGATTATCGTTCAGATATCGTCGAAAATGGCGTTACAATGGTCATTGAAATTAAAAAGAAACGTTACTATGTATACTGAACAGAATGAACAACGTATCTCAGATAATATGCGACCGCCATGGAACAATAGTCAAATACCTTCTTTTGTATCAAATATTGATGAGTCATTTATTAGTTCTATTGAGCTTCAACTTAATACTTATCCACATTCTGGATCTACAATAGACAATATAACATATTCATTACAAAATCTCTTCCAAAAAGCGGCTCAGTCTGCATTTTCAGCAAATTCGAGGCAAACAACAAATTATCCAAATTCTACAAACAAACCCTGGTTTGGGTCAAAATGTAAACGATCGCGAGATAATTATCACAGAGCGAAGTCAACGTACGCAAAAAATAAAACATATACAAATAAAGTTAATTTAAAAAATTCAAGTAAAAAATATAAGAGAATAATGAATTATTACATTAAAGAATATAGATATAAATTTGCAAATAAATTAAGAAGTATGAGCACAAAATCACCGAAACAATACTGGAGATTTCTGAATGGAATAACGCAGAAAAAACAAAAAATAGATTCTCCGAATATCGACACCTTTTATGATTATTTTAAGTCTACGAACACAAGTGACTCATATGAAGAGATAGATATGTCTAATTTGCCAATTAACGGCAATAATAATCTAAATTTAGATTTTACCGAAGAGGAAATTAATAAATGTATAGACAGCCTTAACAACTCCAAGTCACCTAGCCCATCCGACAATATTATTAATGAATATATCAAAACTACGAAGTCAGTATTAACACCAATATATATCAAATTATTTAATATCATACTAGAAACAGGAATTTTACCGCGTTCTTGGTTAGAGGGTTATATCATACCAGTCTATAAAAACAAGGGTAGTCCCACAGATGCAAGTAATTATCGACCCATTACCATTTTAAGTTGCTTGGGCAAACTTTTTACTTCAGTATTAAACCATAGGATTACAAACTTCATCGATGCGAATAACTTTTTAAATGAAAATCAAGCTGGATTTCGGAAAGGATACTCATGCTGTGATCATATATTTACTCTGCATTCTCTAATAGAAATTTTAAAAAAGAAAAAGAAAAAATTGTTTTGTGCATTCATAGATTTTAATCAAGCATTCGATAAAGTATGGCGTTACGGTCTCTGGCAAAAAGTTCTTGCCGTAATAGATGGCAAAATTTTTCGGGTTACTTATAATATGTATCAGAATATAAAATCATGTGTTAAGCACGATGGAGCTTTATCGGACTTCTTCCGATCTGAAATTGGTGTCAGACAGGGCGAGAATTTATCTCCTATTCTTTTCTCTATTTACCTGAATGATTTACAGGATCATCTCCTAAACGACAGTGCTATTGGTGTAGAGTTGAATGATACAATTGATGAAACTCATTGGCTTAAACTGCTTATTCTTCTCTATGCTGATGACACAATTATTATTTCTGACAACGCAATTGATTTTCAAAACTGTCTTAACTCCTTCCAGCAATACTGTGTTAATTGGAAACTTAAAGTTAATTTATCAAAAACAAAAGTAATCGTATTTGGGGCTAGAAATACGCAAAATTTCGAGTTTAAAATTGGTGTAAACCCCATCGCAATCATATCGAAGTATAAATACTTAGGCGTCATATTCACTAGCAATGGTTCCTTTTTACAAGCTCGCAAACACCTTGTTGAACAAGCCAAAAAGGCCATGTACTCCATTTTTCACAAAATAAACAATGCATACTTACCTGTTGATCTTGCACTGAAATTATTTGATCATACTGTTACTCCCATACTTACCTATGGTTCAGAAATATTTGGATTTGAAAACATAAATATGATAGAAAATGTACACAAAGAATTTCTTCGGAAACTTACAGGAGCCCGTAAAAGTACCCCATTATATATGCTTTATGGAGAACTGGCCCGTTACCCATTAGAAATCATTATCAAAACCCGCATTGTCTCTTTCTGGAATAAATTAATAATGGGCAAAGAGCATAAATTATCCATGAAAATTTATAGATACATGCTTAACCAAAATATAAACTATAAATGGATAAATAAAATTAAGGAAATACTTGGACAATGTGGAAGAAATGATATATGGCTATTTCAGCCACTCTTAAATCAAACATCAGTCAATAAACAAATTAAAGCTATACTTATAGACCAGTTCAAACAAGACTGGCATTCCCAGTTAGAATTGTCCAATAAATCGAAAGTCTATATGTCTTTTAAGGGAAATTTCCAGTTAGAAAACTATTTTAAAATCCTACCAAAACAAGATTATTTAATACTTTTTAGGTACCGTACTGCTAATCATCGATTGCCCATTGAAACGGGTCGTTATGATGGAACTACTTTCGAAAATCGTAAATGTGAATTATGTTCTCTTGACAAAGTTGGATCTGAGAAACATTACCTGCTTGAATGTACATACTTTGCTGAAATTCGATCTAAATGTATAACAATAACTCGCCAAAATCAAGATACTTTTTTTGCAAGACTAATTAATTCTGAATGTAGAAAGACATTAGTAAAGGTATGTCAAGTCATTTGTTCCATTCTTCGAAACTTTTAGTCTCGCCAGTGCCCTCAGCTTTCAGCTTTCATCTATTGCCTTCGGTCTTATTCTCTAGAATAATTTTGATATGTATAAGCAATTTATTCTTGCTACAAGAAAATAGGCCTTTTGAAACATTGTGGGAGGGGGAGAGAATGCTGGTGGCCAGCATCTTCCCCCATTCTCACAATGCTTTCAACTTTATCAATTTTCATCTTTTGCCTTCGGTCTTATTTTCTTGAACAATTTTGATATGTATAAGCAATATACTCTTGATACAGGGAAATAAGCCTTTTGAAGCATTGTGGAAGGGGGAGAGTAAGCTGGTAACCAGCGTCTTCCCCCATTCTCACAATGCTTCCAACTTTATCTATCTTCATCTTTTGCCTTCGGTCTTATTCTCTTGAACAATTTTGATATGTATAAGCAATATACTCTTGTTACAGGGAAATGAGCCTTTTGAAACATTGTGGAAAGGGGAGAGGATGCTGGTAACTAGCGTCTTCCCCCATCCTCACAATGCTTTCAACTTTATTTATTTTCACTTTTTGCCTTCGGTCTCATTCTCTTGAGCAATTTTGATACGTATAAACAATATACTTTTGCTTCAGGGAAATAGGCCTTTTGAAACATTGTGGAAAGGGGAGAGGATGTTGGTAGTCAGCTAGCATCTTCGCCCATTCTCAAAATATGTTTTCTACTTTTATCAATTCTCATACTTTGTCTATGGTCTTATTCTTTTGAACAATTTTGATATGTACATATAAGCAATATATCCTTGCCTCAGGGAAATAGGCCTTTTGAAACATTGTGAAAAGGGGAGAGAATGCTGGTAGCCAGCATCTTCGCCCCTTCTCAAAATGCTTTCTACGTTTATCAACTTTCCTATTTTGCCTTCGGTCTTATTTTGCCTTCGGTCTTATCTTCTTGAACTATTTTGATATATATAAGCAATATGCACTTGCTACAGGGAAATTGGCCTTTTTAAACATTGTGGAAATGGGAGAGGATGCTGATGACCGGCATCTTCGCCCATTCTCAAAATGCTTTCTACTTTGTCAATGACCGAGATGATTGTTTTTCTTACATCCAGTTTAACCTGTCGTCTGTAGATTCTTACAATTTGGTCTAGCTAAATATTTTGTCGTTTGGAAAGGGGCTACGTAACTACGATTGGCTCAGATAATTGGCCAAATACACAAAGTGTGGACCCCCACCCACTAACCCTTGCACTTCAACAAAAAGAGATTTGGGCTATTTGACCCTTTCCCGAACAATCTCTGGTTTTTACGGGTCATGTATAGAAGCCTTTCGAGGGCATTGTGGAAAAAGGAGAGAATGCTGGTAACCAGCGTTTTCTCCTTTCCCCACAATGTTTTCTACCCTATCATATAGAAGGGTCATCTTTTTGGCAACTGTTGATTTGTCATCTGCAAAGTGCTTTCAATTTGGTCTGGTCCAAAATTTGTCGTTTGGGAAGGGGTTTAATCGGAAATGGTTTACTCTAAAAAGATATCAGACAGTTATAAAACCACTGAATATACCGGAAATCTTGTTTTAACTTTGCTTGGTATTCGTCATTTCCCCTTTTTGTATGATTTGTATACATGGGAGAATAAAAAGATTTGTCTTGTCTTGTCTTGGCAACAGGTATAAATAAAATATCGGGTTTCCCCATATCAGTCAACTGCAAAGTTATACATAGCATTATACAAAGTGGAAATATTTAGAGCAGTTAAACGATTTTGATATATTGGTTTATATTGTTTAAAAAAAAGTTGCTACGGATATTTGCATCTTAAAGTGTAAAACCGTTTCACAGAGCAAATTACATGTACAAACTCAACAACTTAGTAAAGACGGATAGCAAAGACAAAAAGGAGCAAAACAATTAAAAGGGCTTAGGCTGGAACGTTTTAAACGAGTGTTTTCGACATGGATGATACAGATATGACCAGACAACTCTTACTGGAATCGGATTTCTATGCAGAACAACTATATTGGGACATCAACTATGAGAGTGATTTTGAAGGTAAGATATTTCATAATATGATATTTCATTCTATATTCTTGCAATCTTAATCACCCCCATACCAAATGAAACAGAGAATATATGGTTGGTGCCGAGATGGATAAAGTTTATCCGGTGAGGCCTAGAAAACTGAGAGAGCGACCTTTAGAGAGCGACCTTCAGCGTTTTTCAGCCGAAATATCGGCACCAACCATATATTTGATTTATCCCATTTTCAAAAGGTAAAAAGCACAATTCTACTTCTCTTTTTTCACTTTTTGATTTGTTTACACTAGGTTGGTTCCCCGTGCGTTCTCGATGATCAAGAGGCTATCACAGCCTAAGTACGCACTTATTTTAGTGATCCGAGGAAAGCTATCATATCCGCCATCCATACCAGCATATCATCAAAATGAGTCATTTTTTCACATTTTCTTGCGGGATATCAATGTTTTTATTTTTAAATATGTCATTTTAAAGAATCATAAACATGGGTTAGAAAAAAAAAAAAATTGGGGCTTCTCTATCGACCTTCGCGCTGCAGTACACAACTGCCGGATAAAGCTAAGTTTATTAGGTTACCTTTCGATGAGGTCTGTGTAAATAATGAAAACACGATATTCAACGTGATTTCCAGCGCAGAATTATGAAAACTTGTACGAAAACCCCGAGGAAGACGGCTTTTGAAAACATTGCGGTAAAGGCGGAAATTCTGGTAACAGCATTTTCTCCTTTTCCCATAACGTTTTTACCAGTTCAAAGACAATTTCTATTATTCTAGTCACATGATTTATCTTCAGCAAATGCACTTAATTTAGACAAGTCCAAAAGTTTGTAGTTAGGTAAAGAGATAAGGTTTGTCGCGAAAAGAAAATCTACTCCTGATTAGGATTACTCCTTTCAGGACTGTTTTGAAAGAAAGGAAAAAAAAAAAAAACCTCTACGTGCGGTAGCTTTTATAAACAAATTTGAAAACAACGGCGTAAAAAGCACCAATTAGATGCAAGCACTACAAGTCTTCTTTAGTATTAATGTCGCTTGAATTTAGTGATTTTACGAAGCGAAAGAAAAAGTCTTGGTAGCCAGCAGTTTTTATCTTCTCTCGCAATGCTTCCTTTCCTCGGACAAATTCCAAGACTAGTTCTATTTTTTGGTGATTGTAAAAAAATAAAATTTTGTTTTCTGGGATAAAAGTCAATTAATGTGATGTATCTTTACAGAAACCTCTGATATCTCCTCGGGATACAATTCTATAGAAGACCTCTGTTCTATGTCCTCGGAGGAATCACGTGACAACCTTCAGGAACCAATGAAGAAGCAAGCGGAACCGGAAATAATGAAATTCAGAAGCGCCCGGCCTCTTTGCGACAATTTAAAACTGATTTTGTCCATGCCAGAGTTATGTGACGTCACGTTCCTCGTTGGGTCAAAGGAGGTCCCTGTACATGGTGTCAAGGCGATACTGGGAACAAGAAGCAGGTAATATATCTAGAACATTTATATTGATAAACAGTCGTTGCGATGCATACTGCACTCAATATTCAGAAATTAGAAAGTTGGCGTAAATATCAAGATCGAAAAGTCGCCATTTTGAATGTTACCAGCGAAAAGGAGAGTTATTCGTATGTTTTGTCACTATGTATTTGTGCTTTGTGCTTCTTCTTTTTGAATATTTCTTCGTTAGCTTATAATCTGTATAATTAACTAAAGGAAACTATTTAGCAATATACATCTGAGAAAAGGGAGTTGGCATCTGCAAAAAGAATTGATTCAAGTCAGCCTGCGCAGTCCATGCAGATTAACGTGGATCGAAACTTTTTCTTATTTGTCCATTTCTGCATGTCCGAGGGCCGTTGTACCCTATGACTTGCCGGTTGTTAGACAAAATGATTTTATCAGTCGACAATTATGTGATTAACTGCTTGTCAAAACGCTGCTCAATAGTTGAACCATGCTCTGTGAAAAGGGAACTTAATGCATCTGCACAAGGTGTCGTCTCATGCCAGCCTGCGCAATCTGACACGGGCCGAAACTTTTTGCTTTCCTCAAGTTTTCTGAATGTCAAAGAACCAGATTACCTTTTGATTCATTTATTAGATAAAATGGATTTCATGGATCCATGCTTGGTACAATGGGTCACAGTGATGCATTAAGCCCCCATTTGTTGGAGCGTTGTTGACTTGAAACTAATATGAAGTTACATGAAACGGATCTGTCATGTAATGATTTTCTTGGGAAACACATTGAAGGCGATGTATCATTAATTTGTTCCTTATCAACTCAAGAGAACTTTTCTCCAGACAGTGTACCGAGCTTTTGCCACGTGGACTTTTTTACAATTATAATGCTTTTTTTTTTTTTTTTTTCAGAAAATTCTACGAGGTCATCTTGAAATATCAAACATTGAAGAAAGTTGAAGGTCAGCCAAAGAGATGTCCTAAAAAGAAAACGTCAAAAGTTTCCCATAACTTCTCGGACAAACTCGTGATACCTGTGAAAAAGTATGATGACGAAGTATTCCGAAGTCTGATCCGGTTCGTTCATTGTGGATCTGTAAATGTCACGGAGAATACAGTAGCAGGTATGATTTTCTTTCTTCCGTTCTTTGAATTCTTGTGACCTGGTGGTTGCGAGTTCAATACCCGGTTGAGGCAAATTTTGCTTCCGGCAATTTTTCGCCTCTCACCTCTGATGCATATGAGAAAAGTAGTCAGTGGCTTTGGAAAGTTGTTAGTACTGGTGTGAGAAAGCCAGGAAACACATGGGTGCGTCACTGACCGGCATAATATGGCCGGAGCTGTTAAAATGGCGTAAAACTCCAATACAAACCAAACTCTCTGTCTCTGTCTCTCTGTCTCTCTCTCTCAAATATATACGATCCAGGCTGTTGCAAAAGGGGATTCAATGCTTTTTATTTTCGTCTTTGCAAGTTTTCGTATAAATATGGATCAATAAAATCTATTCTGCCTATCATCTTAATCGTGAGATAGATTGGTCCTTTGACACGCAAAAAAATGACAATTAGCAAAAAGTTTCCATTCACATCAGCCTGCTTCGACTGCGCAGGTATACCTGGGTACAGATGCTTTAATCTACTTTTCATAGAGCGCATATCATATATACATGTACATGTACATGTCACAGAAGTGACCGTAAGAGGCAATTACCGTAACTTTTTTCTGAATTTATGATGCCACTGTTGTTGTATTTACAGGTTTATATTGTGGTGCTTGTCAGTTTGAGTTACCGGACTTGGCCCAGGCTTGTTTAGACTTTGCAGAAAGATGTGTAACTTCGGGAAATTTTGAGACGCTGTTGTATTCAACAAGAAACTACAGCCATCACGGCGCAGCAAAAACTCTTTTTGATAAGGTGAGTTGTTGCACCGACACCAGCGTTATTATTCCCTGAACATTTTTTTACTTCTTGTTGGCAGATATCGATCTGGTATCTCCGGTACCCAGTTTACTTTTTATGAATAAACGCGACTATGCACGTCCTTTATGTAAATTGGTTTTTGAAGACTTCGTGGAAAAAAAACTATAGTGCTTATCCCCCAAACAAATCCTTTTCCACAATGAGTTCCATACCATTCAAAACGTTGCATCCGTGTATCCTTCACAATTTCTTTTGATTGTCAGTTTAAGGTACGTCTTATATGATTCATGCTCTGGCAACCGACTTAATTATGGTGTAGAATGGTCCGTAGACATGCAGAAAATTGACCAAAAGCTAAAAGTTTTGATCCGTGTCGACCTGCGCACTTTGTGCAGGCTGAAAGGCGTTGAAACGTTTTGCAGATGCATATCGTTTTTTCACAGGACACATTAAACATAGCAACCTACTCGATACAGGGCTAATAACTTCTTAAGTTAATTTTATCAGTGACGATCGACAAAATTAATGTGTTTTTCCAGTCAGAACATCACAAAAAAACTCTGATAAATAATTTATCAAATTTCCGAAACTGTAGATTTGAGACTTCAGGCCATCTTGACACTCCAAGCTTGACAAATATTATCTGTAAAATCGAATAAATTTACCACAGGTAACGGTATTCTAAACCTACCATGTTTCTGATAAATAACAGTTTAAACATATTTATTTTACATCGATTGAGAAACAAGTTCTTACAACTTACACTAATATAAATATACTAACTACATGTATACAAGTACTCGCGCCCAATGTGTGGGTCTAGGAATAGTCCTAAAGTTGACACCGCTCTAGGACTGTTTCTGATAAATAACTGTAAACCGTAACCAGTACTTTTTCTTTTTTAGCCATTTTTGTCGGAATCTGCAAGTGGTTTCCAGTTCAAAAATTGACCTCTGTTAGCCATTTACCATACAATTACAACTTTGAGGAAGACAGCTTTTGAAATCATTGTAACAAAGTTTTCCTCCCTGTGATAGACATATTTCATAATTTGAGTCACATTTGTCATCTGAAAAAGCCTTCAATTTGGTCTATAATCTTGTCGTCTGGTACAGAGTTAGAGAGCTATGAAAATCATTTCACCCACTTCTGTATTAATATAGGGGAAACTATGCGGGGGGTGGGGGGAGAAAGGTGGTCAGGGGTTCCAAATTACACACACAAAAAAAAAAAAAAAAAACCCACAGAAATTAATTATTATATCTACGCGATCTAATTGCAGATATATTCAGTGTTAGACAAACGATACAAGACGTACGGTGAAGTATCTGTGTGACCGTGTTTCAAGAAGTCTGTGTTCATCTACCATTCAGAATTCATTTCTAAACAGTACTACGTGTGTACAGATACAGAACGTTCTCGACATTTAGATGGCAAGGAAGACGTACAACATTATTTAGACTGGTTTTTCAATTTTTCAATTTTCAATCATTTCCAAGATATCCTGAACCCTCAAGTCTTGGATTGCCCTTCCGTCAAAATATAAAGTATTTTTTCGATGATCCAACAACAAGAAGACCATAGTATAAACAAAATGAGCGGATACACTTTTAAAATACTCATTTTTTTCATCGATATTTCTTCTCTTGTCACCGTACGATGGTCTGAACCAGACCTAAGTGTGTAAATTTTAAAAGCTATTCACTACGCAACACAAATTTGGAGTCATCTATATTGACAGCACTTGCAGACAACAGATGAATCGTGGCTAAAATGGTCCGTGTATACGAAAGAATGGAAAACACTGAAAAGGAGACAATACAAATGACCAGTTTTTTTAGTCCCCATCCTGCAATAATTTCAAAAAAACTCTTTCTCATTGTAAAGAGTGTTATGATGTTGAAATGCATATCTGATAGATAAAATTGTTTTGAGTGTTCATTGTTGGTTTGTACAAATAACGATATAAGTGTATAAGAATATGTTGTGTTTTGTTATTGTTATCATTGTTAATGAATAAACATGTATAATAATACTCTGTCATCTCTTCTTTCAAACAGTGAAGCTAACGATTTAAATATTGTCATGTTCTTTTCAAATTCCTCTCACATCAAGAAACGGCTAAAAGCTACTGCAAAGGGTAAACGTGTCATACATGTGTCCGTATTTTTCATAAACGTAGGAAAGAAACAAGTTCAAAACTTCTGAACAAAGAAATGTAGTCAGGGTTAAAGTTACCTATGTTATTTCATGTGTTCTCCTCGTACTAAAAGTTCAGTAGAACGGTGAATGATATTGGAAGCAAGAAGCCCACGATGGCCCTGTATCGCTTCACTATCTAATACACACATAAGCGATAAATAGTATAGACAGTGACATTAATCGTTCTATAAGAATCATTCCTTTCTTAAAACTGGTTCAAAAATTTCAAAGACAAATGAAACGTAATAAACGTAACGCATTAACAAGGCACAAAGTTACATGACTTGAACAATTGAGATCATAAGCAAGGTTCAACTTTAGTAAGTCTTATTAATTTACCTACGTTGCCCGCGACATCAGAGTTTTCCCAAAAATAAAGAGATCTAATACAAGATTGTTAGACAAAAAAGTCTAAACCAAATCAACAACAAAATCGACACTACTGATCTGTCATTTGGAATCTTGTTCCCCGAACTTGTAGTGCAGTCGATGATTTGTGACACCCTGGCAGTTTCTGGAAGTATTCTTGTCCAAAAGTTATAGGATCGTAACCTTGGATTCTGCTTGACTGCTGTCTGTGTCACCTCCTCTGTTATTTCTAAATAATGACGGGATGACGAGTATTTCGGCCATGATGTGCATATGTATTTGGTGATGTCGTTTGGCATATTGGGGTTCCTGAAGGTAAAAAGTAAAGACGAAACATTCAGCTGATGTGCATGCGAAAAACAAAATCATACACAAAGAAAATTTGTATACCAGATTTCTTGGAATCACTGTTCAGACAATATATTGCTGATAGATTACCACCACATTGCTCAGGAATCCAAGCTAATCTCTGTACCGTTTCTAAACAGATGCAGACAAATAACGCTACAGGTTCAGGAAAGCAACATGAATTGTTATTTTAACATTGTTGTAATGTACTGCGTGTTTAGACTACCGATAATTAGATGGCAAGCCTATTGCCATCGAGATTCACATGGTTAAAAAAAAATGGTTTAGCAAATCAAAAGTTCTGTTACGTTAAAAATTAGAAAATTCTGGAGAGTAAGACTTGGAATGTTCTTAAGAATGGTTGGTGAAAACGGACCAAGGATTAACCCTCTTACGAAATAGATTACCTATTTCTATAGCATTTAAAATGGCTCAAACACTTCATAGAAAAGCGGAATTTTACCTACATTAACCAGTGTGTTTGTTATTAGAAAAGAAATCTAATATACCCCGAGTCGTGCTATGTCACGGGGGTTTAATGCACCTACAACAAGTATCGATTCATGTCATATTACGCAGTCCGCGCAAGCTGACATGGGTTGAAACTTTTTGCTATATATAATTTTCTGCATATCCAAGGACAAGTGTTCCTCGCGATTCAGTCGCTTGTTAGACAAAATTGATTTTAAAGGACCCATCACTATATGACGACTTGCTTAGTATAATGCAACACTGAGATAAATTAAACACCTTTTTGCCACAGAATGACTCACCCTGTTTTAGCGAAGTTTGACCACATCGTCATTGTTGCTTGGTATACTCTCAATTGTTGATGGTGCTCGTGAGAATCAGACACGTTCGTAATACCTCTGCCCATCACAAATGCTATGTCATCCCCGTGGTTCATCACGCCTGGACCATCAAAAAGGGCCGGGACTGGCAACACGTGTTCTACAGGACGGACAGAAAATTCATAGAGATAAGTGTTACGACTTGCATTAGATAAAGCGTGAAGATCTGCGGCTACAACTGACGGCACAGCGTACCACATTTCAGTATAAAGATCTACAAGTTTCTTGGCGCGTCTTTCTTCAGATTCCGGATCCGACCAGTCTGTATATTCATGAATGACAGATTGTATTCCATGATCAGATATATGGGGATAACCGGAATTGGTAAGCATGGCCGGTACCAGAACATCCTCGTAGTCTGACTGTGGAAGTGTGAAACTAACAAAGTCGGTCTGACCTAATGTAAAAATCCAATCAGAAGCCATCACTAGTCCGTCATAGTTTGTGAAGCCAGTAATTAAATCTACACTGTGATACATGTCAACTGCAGCGCGTGCGCTTGATCTTCCTGATAAAATGTTATGTGGTACATCAAGGACAAAGTCATTGTCTAATGTTGGTAGAGATGTCAAACCAGGTTCCAAACTGTTAACAACGGTTTGTAGTTCTTCTATCGATTTGTTCTGAAGGCACTGCAAGAACATCGACGTTGAAACGAGCGAACACCCGGATTTTCTGGCGAACTGACGTGTGTATGTAAGCGAGGATAGCAGGTCAAAATACGCCCAGGGACTGCCGCTTGTACCACTCTGAGCTATTGCCCTTCGGAAGAGACCTCTGTTTCCCGGATAGAAAGTTTGATAGATGACACTCGCTGAGCCAGCCGATTCTCCAAATATAGTAATGCGATCTTCGTCGCCACCGAAAGCATTTATGTTATCGTGGACCCACTTGATGGCAAAGTGCTGGTCCCACGTCCTATATTACTTGAAATGACGTTATCGCCTGTTGTCATAAACCCGTAATAACCTACTCTATCGTTGAGAGTGTCTACAATGACATCCCCAAATGTAGACATTACACGCGGATCATAATAAATTGATTCACCAGTTTGAAAACCCTCTCCATAAATCCAAACTAGAACCGCTTTACCTCTGGCTTGTTGAGAGTTATTTGTGCCTGGTACATAAACGTTTAACGAGAGACAGTCTTCAGACAAGACATTCATCTTTTCAGGATATTTAACTCGATAACAAGATGGGCCAAACTGCGTAGCGTTGAATGGTGCAGTGAAAGGTTCTCTTGCAACTGGCTTTTGAAATCTTAATTCCCCTTCTGCAGCCTTAGCAAATGGAATCCCGAGGAACGTTTTGATTCGGAAACCGCAATCTTCACTGTAAGGGACGTAACTCTCAACAGCTATGATTTCCCCTACAGGAGTTATTACCCTTACCAACCTATCGTCACGTGATATGTTACTTTGGACGTCTGCTTGTAACATACTTGGAACGATATTGTTCCAGAAATTAACTGCTTGTGGTCTGGGATTGCTTTCAATGGATTCCGGTGACATAGTCGTCGTAATTTTGATGTATTCTTTTGAGAAGCTGTATTGCGGCCATGTCGAGTTGATTAAATCCGAGACATCTCTTGGCGAATTGGGATTTCTGTAAAACGTAAACATTTGATTATTTGCTCATTGATTCGTGAAACAATTTTGTGACAGATGATCCTAATGACAAAGTCCTTGAAAACACCTGTCACTAACATAATGAGTGTAGCACATCAATAATCGTGACAAAAGGAGAAATTACTCAAGCAATTTTTCTTATTGTCGCAATGTTTTCGGACAGGTCTGCTTCATGACTGAAAAATGTACCAAGACATGTTATGCCAATTTAGCGTGTAACATGTATCAGCAAAACATTCCATAAAATCATTCCTTTTCTTTACTAACCGGAAAAACCGTAGATTCGTCGGAGTTGTCAGGTTGCTCTATCTTTTGTTTACTTGACATTAAAGTTTATTTCTCTGCCAGCGACTAACACTTGAAGAGACCGTACAGTAACAGATTTTCATCTTCACAATATTGTCCATCCTTTTAAATGGTATAATATAAATACATTTTAACACCCACACTGTTTACTTTTGGCCGCTACTGGGCCTTTAAGACTGTAACCAAACGATAACATTATAGAGTCTTCAAAGTTGAAAGCGTTTGTAGACGAACAATTAAGTGTGACTCATTCGATTGATTTTTTTTCTTTGAACACGGAGAAATTTTTTTTTGTGTGTGTGAGTACAGGAGAAAATGCAGCATTTTTTTTTCTTAGTTTGAAAATCCATCTTGGGCAATTAACTCTTTCCCAAACAAGCCCTGGTTTTCACGTGTCTGTAGTACAAGTCTTTTGAAAACACTCTAGGAAAAGGAGAAATTGCTCGTAACGAGCAATTTCTCCTTTTCCCACAGTGTTTTCTACCCTTTTGGAGAACTTTCTGTCATTTCCATCAAATTTAAAATTGTCGTCTGCAAACTCTTTCAATTTGAACCAGCCTAAAATTCATTGTTTGGGAAAGGGTTAAAACGCGGAGATTGTTTGGCAAAGGGTTGAATCTAGTAATGAAAGTAAAGACAGAAAATCATGGATTGGTTATTATTAACTCTTATCCTGCTAAATAAAAGAAATTTTCAAACCGATAGTTTAAACGCATTTTTTCTATTTCAAAGCTATTTTTGGAGAAAAGACATCTCCTTATCGAACAGTGTAGATCCAAGAGCAGACTGCACGTTCTGTGCAGTCTGATCTTGATCTACGCTGTCCGCACAAGGTCAGTGAGTCGTGCTTAGCAGCCTAAGGTAAGACTAAGTAATATCTGCACTGATCAGGGCCATTTCGTACACGTGTACACAACATGACACCAGCCACGAAAACTGATCGGGAGCAAACGTTGAGGTAAACACGAATGACCTTTTACAACAAACATCCTGTTATTTGTCGTGCGAAAATTCAAATTAAACTATCATTGTCATATTCAATTCTTTAGAATGTTTGAGTTTCAGAGTTGCCAACACAAAAAGAATATGCCACCCTCTTGCAAAAGGGGGTTTAATGCATCTCCATAAATCATTATACAAAGCAAGATATCACGTGATTAGGGATTAAAAAAAAAAAAAAAATCCATTTGCTCTGACAATTGACTGGATATGGAGGTGGAATGGTCCATTGACACGTATAAAATTTACAAAAAAGCCAAATGTTCGACCGGACGGCGCAGGCTGACATTGGTTTATACTTTTTGCAGATATCAAAAGCCCCCTTTCCAAAGAGCACGGCCCATAAATGAGCCATGTTCTGTGAAAAAGGGGTGTGACGCAGTCTGCTCAGGCTTACACTTGCGTCGCTTGTTCTCAAATTTCTCCATCAACATTTTGTTTTTTTGTTGCATAATTATCTCTCAACGCTTTACCAAACGACAAAACATTAGACTTGCCCATATATGAAAGTACTTGCAGTCAACAAATTCAGTGGCTCAAAGGAGGGGATTTGAGTCTTGATGGGGTACAATACCTTGTTTTCAAAAACTTCTTTTCTCGGGATATGTAAAGTCGGCCTTGCGTGGTAAAGGGCTGAAGAAGAGAGAGAGAGAGAGAATCATGAAAACCAGCATTTGTCACTTCCTTTTCACACATAGATTTTTAATTGCCATTTTTTATCGAGTATGAAATTTTCGTGATTATTTTGAAACGGGTTCAAAGCTTTCTATTAGTTGGAATCCCGTGTTCACACTTTGAAAACAATTCATTCCGGAGGCTTTCAAAGAAATCTCTGTTGTAACGTTTCCGGTTTTAAATCGTAGATTTCCGTTATAGATCTATGTACTTTTTCCTTACACCATGTGTATTGGTAGTTTATCTTTGTTTACACAGCTTACTAAATTCTGAACCATTCTACAGTCTATCAAATTTTAACAGCATGTTTTTCTCTCTTGGGCTGTAAGGATGTATTTGTAAGCATTACATTTGTATACAAAGAACGGTTTTACCCTTATGCCTTGGACTGAATTTGAAAATCAAAACTCGATCAAAAGAAAACTCCCATCAAGATTTAAGTTAATACCACTGAATTGTAGATCTCCATTGTTGATAAAGACAGTTCCAGTTTTTCTTGACTGTACTTATTGTCACTTTACGTGGATTCAGTACAATGTTTACAGTGTACACGTGGTTTACAAAACGGAACTGACCTATCGCTCATCAATTTTCGTGTGCCCTGGGAAAAACTCGAGTTACAATTCAGTTTATTAAATAACTCATATTTTTAACCAAATAAGGTCCGAATATAGAACTTACCCATGCTCTGTGATAAGGGGGCTTAATGCATTTCCGTGATGCATGATACTGAGCAAGCCATCACATAATTATGAATCCATAATAGCCACTTTTTTAACAACCAACTTAATCATGAGGTAGATTGGTTGACACGTAGAAAATTGACCGATAGTGAAAAGTTTCGGTTCAGGTTATACTTTTCGCAGATGGATTTAGCCCTCTCTTTTTCACAGAACATGGCACAAATATTGATATGCGTCAGGTTACCCGTGTTTTGTAATACAATGTACTTGTAAATCTGGCTCTATCTCCATATCGTGTCAAAGTTAACATGTTTCATGTAAACTTTTTTATATACAGTTGAACTACTACGATGATGCTCTGGCCAACGGTTCTAATGGCGTCCACATCATCTCAGGGAAAAAGAAGTCAGTATTCTTTGTGGATGACGAGAACGATGACTTTAACAGACACAGCAAAGCCTCAACAAACTTGTAAAAAGTAGCAGATAGATTATAGACAGGAGTATTTAGTGAACAAATAACTCAATACACGTGTACGCTACACAACTACAAAGAGGTGTTTTGTGTTGACCAAAACTTTTCGTGTTCCAGTTCAAATCTGTCTTTGGAAAACAAAACCTTAACCCTTAACCTGCTGAATAAATTATATGAAACTTTCCAGTTGATAGTGAAAACCCAAAATGTTGCTATTTCAAAGCCATTATGTCGCTCATCGGACAGTGCAGTTCCAAGATCAGACTGCACGTTCTCTGCAGTCTGATCCTAATCTACACTGTCCACAACAGGCCCTGGAGTAGCGCATAGCAGCCTAAGAGTTAAATCGTTCGTCCAAAAAAATAATAATAATGATTTCGTTGTTGGTCTTTCTCTGAAAATATTGGGATAATTCGGGATTTTGGACATGATATATATCCAAGATCAGACTACATAGTCTGTACATTCTGATCTTAATCTTTACTGTCTGATAAATGGCTTTAGCTGGATAAAAGTTATGGTAGAAGCTGTTAGATTTTTGCACACATTTTATAGTCAGTACAATAAAGTACAGTGGTTGCAGTATCAATGCCTTAGTGGCAACATTGTCTCACACAAAATTTCGGACCTTGTATACCCAAGATCAGACCGTAAGTAATATACAGTCTGATCTTTATTACACTGTCTGCAAAAAGAAAGGTTGAAAGTCCGTTTGATTTTCTAGTTTGAGTGGATTTACTTCTGTTTTTTTTTTTCTCTCTACTAGAACATTTGGTCATTATACATAGCGATGTAACAATAATAACACATATTGACGTTACCAGATAGATGAGCAAGTGAAAGCTTACTTATTTTTTTTACAGTGAAAGATTTTTTGTCGTTTTTCTCTTTTTCTTTTTTTTTAATATCTTGTGTCCCCCCTTTCCCACAATAGTTTAAAAAATCCTTTACTTCAGGGTCGTTAAAAGTCGGGATTTTGTGGTGAAAGGTTAAATCAGTTTTCAACCGTATTTTAGCTATTTGACGGATTGTTTATTGATCGTCGGTTGGTCTTTCGATCGGTCGGTCGGTCCGTCGGTTATACGGCGACAGGACAAATAATCGTGTGGACCGGTTTAACTAGTACTAGGTTTGTCCTCTACAGTGCCGTATGTGAGTCCCCACCCTAGTATTCATTACAAGTCTACCTTACCTAAGTACTGAGCTGTAGAGGACCTGGGCCTACGTTTTCACCAACTATTCTTGAGAATATTCGTTGCTCTATTCTAGATTTAGAAAGTAACACAACTTCTGACTAGCTGCAACATTTGGGTTAGCCAATCAGAACCTTGGTTACTTTCGAAATAAGAACATTCTTAAGAATAAGACCAAGAAGGCTTCAGGAACGGATGGTGAATGCGGATCATGAGCTGAAGTACATGTATGTGCAGTCTGACCTTGACCTGCAAAAGGTCCTTGGGTCGCGCTTAGCAGTCTAGGGGTTAAAAGTGAACCCAAAGTTCCTGGTCTATATGTATACCTACTGGCGGAGGAAAGATAATCTTTACAGTGTCAGGAACTTTATTGCCATTTACATAGAGGACTTTCCAAATCAGGAAAACAGACCAAATTTTTGCCATTTACATAGAAGATTTTTTTTTTTTTTTTGGGGGGGGGGGGGTGTTGAAAGATCGAAATTTATTTCACGGAATGGATATCATAGGTAATATGGTAATATGTTTACAGCCACGATTGAATACATGAAAATTATCGCATGATGTTTGCGAGATGAAATAAATTCCGATCGTTCACCGAGAAAAAATTAATATTCTTTTTATTTCATGCTTCTAACTCCTTTTTTGTTGGGGCTTGCGAAGTACAGGGGAGCTCTCGGTATTTCCATACCGGTGAGTTTATCAGTGGGTAAATTCACTGGTTGAAACGGTCAAATTATCAAACCACAATTCACCATTATTTCCCGATAAAGTACCGAAAAGCATGAAATAGTGTTTTCGCAAAGAAAACATCTAAAAAAAAAAAAATAGCAGTATAGATCAAAGCACGTTCTATGTAGTCTGGTTTTGATCAATACTGTCCACAAAAGGCAGTCTGATATTTATCTACATTACCTGCAAACACAACTCTTGTGCTCGGCGCCCTTAAGGTTTAAACTTAACCCTTTAAAACGACAAAATTTAAGACTTGCCCAAATTGAAAGCTTTTGAAGACGACAAAACAATGTGATTCAATGATACAAATTAACATTTTAAAGGGTAGAAACCATTATGGGGAAAGGAGAAAATGCTGGTTACCAGTATTTTCTCCTATTCCCATATTTTTTTCCCATATTTTCAAGAATGAGAACAAGTGCATATCACTACCATAATCATATCATACCGTAATCATCAAACTTTAATTATAGTGTTCAAATAAAGGAAATATTTGGTAGGTACGATATCAGAATTTGTACATGACTGTGTTCATCCCGAACGACTTGGAAAACGGTGTCCTAGTACAAACAATGCATCATCTCATCATTTTGGATGACGAGTGAGCCCTCTTCAGTAGGTTTAAACGAACATGGTTGTAAGCAATTTAGGGTATCAAACTTTTAAAAATAGTTGACATATCAATCAGTCAATCAGTCAATCAAATGATAAATCATAATACGAGCTATGCTCTGGAAAAAGGGGACTTAATGCATCGTGGTGATGCATATTACCAAGCAAGTCATCGTGGCTCATATATAAAGTGCACTATTGGACATTTAGAGGCATCGGTGACAACCCCTCCGTCCAACAATACTTTGATATGAACCGTGCTCTCTGAAAAGGGTTTAACCCTTTCCCAAACAAGGCCTGGTTTTCACGTGTCTGCAGTACAAGTCTTTTGAAAACACCGTGGGAAAAGTTGAAATTGCTCGTAACGAGCAATTTCTCCTTTTCCCACAGTGTTTTCTATCCTTTTTGATAACTTTCAGCCATTTTCATCAAATTTAAAATTGTCGTCTGCAAACTCTTTCAATTTGGACCAGTCCAAAATTTGTCGTTTGGGAAAGGGTTAATGCATATGGGAAAAGTATCGACTCAGGTCAGCCTGCGCAGGCTGATCTGGGTCGAAACTTTTCGTTATTGGTCAACTTTCGTTATGGCCAAGGACAAGTCTACCTCATGATTCAGTCAGTTGTTAAAAAGAAAATGGGTACTATACTTGACTTGAATTATAAATCTATAATTATGTAATGGCTTTATTGGTACAATGCATCACGGAGATGCATTAAGCTCCTTTTACCAGAGCATGGCCCATATTATGATTTATCAGTTACAGTTTTCTTCTTTTTTTTAAAATCTTATTCTGCACTGCTAAGTTAGTTACCTCTTTACCAAACGACAAACTTTCAGACTCCCTCCAAATTCAAAGCTGTTGCAGACGACAAATCAAGTGTGACTCGTATTATGAAATTTGTGTCTGAAGGGCAGAAAACATTGTGAACAGAGAGGAAAATGCCAGTGACCAGTATTTTCGCCTTTTCCCCACGGTGTTTTCAAAGGGTTTCATTCTTAGGGTCGTTAAAAATTCGGGATTGTTTGGTAAAAGGTTAAGTACCGGACTATTATTGAATATTGTATTTTTCTTGAACATTTCTCCATTTCGTATTATTTGTAAAATAATAAAGTAAGAAAATGATTGATACACAATTGATGAGCATAGCAAATATCAGGGCCTGTATTCGCCAGCCGTTCTTAAGAACTTTCTCAGACTCATTCTCTAGAATTTTCTAAATTTGAAAGTAATACAACTTCTGATTGGCCAAAAAAGTTGTTCTAGTTAATCATCTTGGAGAATAAGACAAAGAATGTTTTTAAGAATGGTTGGTGAATACGGATCCCAATCAAGTGTATTCAATACATTTAATTAGTTAGCACCTAGGTAATGACGTCTACCATACTTCCATAATTGATGTAAAGGTTTGTCACAAATTAAAGCTCTCAGACATCCCAATCTACTTATCACTTTTTAACTTTACTAAAACAAACCAATCAAATGATCACATGACAGATGCCAACTTGTCTAATGATGCTTGACACAAACTGTTCTCTGTCATGGAAGCGATTATCGTTCAGATATCGTCGAAAATGGCAACAGGTATAAATAAAATATCGGGTTTCCCCAGATCAGTCAACTGCAAAGTTATACATAGCATTATACAAAGTGGAAATATTTAGAGCAGTTAAACGATTTTGATATATTGGTTTATATTGTTTAAAAAAAAAAGTTGCTACGGATATTTGCATCTTAAAGTGTAAAACCGTTTCACAGAGCAAATTACATGTACAAACTCAACAACTTAGTAAAGACGGATAGCAAAGACAAATAGGAGCAAAACAATTAAAAGGGCTTAGGCTGGAACGTTTTGAATGAGTGTTTTCGACATGGATGATACAGATATGACCAGACAACTCTTACTGGAATCGGATTTCTATGCAGAACAACTATATTGGGACATCAACTATGAGAGTGATTTTGAAGGTAAGATATTTCATAATATAATATTTCATTCTATATTCTTGCAATCTCAATCACCCCCATACCAAATGAAACAGAGAGTATATGGTTGGTGCCGAGATGGATAAAGTTTATCCGGTGAGGCCTAGAAAACTGAGAGAGCGACCTTTAGAGAGCTCACTTCAGCGTTTTTCAGCCGAAATATCGGCACCAACCATATATTTGATTTATCCCATTTTCAAAAGGTAAAAAGCACAATTCTACTTCTCTTTTTTCACTTTTTGATTTGTTTACACTAGGTTGGTTCCCCGTGCGTTCTCGATGATCAAGAAGCTATCACAGCCTAAGTACGCACTTATTTTAGTGATTCGAGGAAAGCTATCATATCCGCCATCCATACCAGCATATCATCAAAATGAGTCATTTTTTCACATTTTCTTGCGGGATATCAATGTTTTTATTTTTAAATATGTCATTTTAAAGAATCATAAACATGGGTTAGAAAAAAAAAAAAAATTGGAGCTTCTCTATCGACCTTCGCGCTGCAGTAAACAACTGCCGGATAAAGCTAAGTTTATTAGGTTACCTTTCGATGAGGTCTGTGTAAATAATGAAAACACGATATTCAACGTGATTTCCAGCGCAGAATTATGAAAACTTGTACGAAAACCCCGAGGAAGACGGCTTTTGAAAACATTGCGGTAAAGGCGGAAATTCTGGTAACAGCATTTTCTCCTTTTCCCATAACGTTTTTACCAGTTCAAAGACAATTTCTATTATTCTAGTCACATGATTTATCTTCAGCAAATGCACTTAATTTAGACAAGTCCAAAAGTTTGTAGTTAGGTAAAGAGATAAGGTTTGTCGCGAAAAGAAAATCTACTCCTGATTAGGATTACTCCTTTCAGGACTGTTTTGAAAGAAAGGAAAAAAAAAAGCTCTACGTGCGGTAGCTTTTATAAACAAATTTGAAAACAACGGCGTAAAAAGCACCAATCAGATGCAAGCACTACAAGTCTTCTTTAGTATAATGTCGCTTGAATTTAGTGATTTTACGAAGCGAAAGAAAAAGTCTTGGTAGCCAGCAGTTTTTATCTTCTCTCGCAATGCTTCCTTTCCTCGGACAAATTCCAAGACTAGTTCTATTTTTTGGTGATTGTAAAAAAATTAAATTTTGTTTTCTGGGATAAAAGTCAATTAATGTGATGTATCTTTACAGAAACCTCTGATATCTCCTCGGGATACAATTCTATAGAAGACCTCTGTTCTATATCCTCGGAGGAATCACGTGACAACCTTCAGGAACCAATGAAGAAGCAAGCGGAACCGGAAATAATGAAATTCAGAAGCGCCCGGCCTCTTTGCGACAATTTAAAACTGATTTTGTCCATGCCAGAGTTATGTGACGTCACGTTCCTCGTTGGGTCAAAGGAGGTCCCTGTACATGGTGTCAAGGCGATACTGGGAACAAGAAGCAGGTAATATATCTAGAACATTTATATTGATAAACAGTCGTTGCGATGCATACTGCACTCAATATTCAGAAATTAGAAAGTTGGCGTAAATATCAAGATCGAAAAGTCGCCATTTTGAATGTTACCAGCTAAAAGGAGAGTTATTCGTATGTTTTGTCACTATGTATTTGTGCTTTGTGCTTCTTCTTTTTGAATATTTCTTCGTTAGCTTATAATCTGTATAATTAACTAAAGGAAACTATTTAGCAATATACATCTGAGAAAAGGGAGTTGGCATCTGCAAAAAGAATTGATTCAAATCAGCCTGCGCAGTCCATGCAGATTAACGTGGATCGAAACTTTTTCTTATTTGTCCATTTCTGCATGTCCGAGGGCCGTTCTACCCTATGACTTGCCGGTTGTTAGACAAAATTATTTTATCAGTCGACAATTATTGATTAACTACTTGTCAAAACGCTGCTCAACAGTTGAACCATGCTCTGTGAAAAGGGAACTTAATGCATCTGCACAAGGTGTCGTCTCATGCCAGCCTGCGCAATCTGACACGGGCCGAAACTTGTTGCTTTCCTCAAGTTTTCTGAATGTCAAAGAACCAGATTACCTTTTGATTCTTTCATTTATTAGATAAAATGGATTTCATGGATCCATGCTTGGTACAATGGGTCACAGTGATGCATTAAGCCCCCATTTGTTGGAGCGTTGTTGACTTGAAACTAATATGAAGTTACATGAAACGGATCTGTCATGTAATGATTTTCTTGGGAAACACATTGAAGGCGATGTATCATTAATTTGTTCCTTATCAACTCAAGAGAACTTTTCTCCAGACAGTGTACCGAGCTTTTGCCACGTGGACTTTTTTACGATTATAATGCTTTTTTTTTTCAGAAAATTCTACGCGGTCATCTTGAAATATCAAACACTGAAGAAAGTTGAAGGTCAGCCAAAGAGATGTCCTAAAAAGAAAACGTCAAAAGTTTCCCATAACTTCTCGGACAAACTCGTGATACCTGTGAAAAAGTATGATGACGAAGTATTCCGAAGTCTGATTCAGTTCGTTCATTGTGGATCTGTAAATGTCACGGAGAATACAGTAGCAGGTATGATTTTCTTTCTTCCGTTCTTTGAATTCTTGTGACCTGGCGGTTGCGAGTTCAATACCCGGTTGAGGCAAATTTTGCTTCCGGCAATTTTTCGCCTCTCACCTCTGATGCATATGAGAAAAGTAGTCAGTGGCTTTGGAAAGTTGTTAGTACTGGTGTGAGAAAGCCAGGAAACACATGGGTGCGTCACTGACCGGCATATTATGGCCGGAGCTGTTAAAATGGCGTAAAACTCCAATACAAACCAAACTCTCTGTCTCTGTCTCTCTGTCTCTCTCTCTCAAATATATACGATCCAGGCTGTTGCAAAAGCGGATTCAATGCTTTTTATTTTCGTCTTTGCAAGTTTTCGTATAAATATGGATCAATAAAATCTATTCTGCCTATCATCTTAATCGTGAGATAGATTGGTCCTTTGACACGCAAAAAAATGACAATTAGCAAAAAGTTTCCATTCACATCAGCCTGCTTCGACTGCGCAGGTATACCTGGGTACAGATGCTTTAATCTACTTTTCATAGAGCGCATATCATATATACATGTACATGTACATGTCACAGAAGTGACCGTAAGAGGCAATTACCGTAACTTTTTTTCCGAATTTATGATGCCACTGTTGTTGTATTTACAGGTTTATATTGTGGTGCTTGTCAGTTTGAGTTACCGGACTTGGCCCAGGCTTGTTTAGACTTTGCAGAAAGATGTGTAACTTCGGGAAATTTTGAGACGCTGTTGTATTCAACAAGAAACTACAGCCATCACGGCGCAGCAAAAACTCTTTTTGATAAGGTGAGTTGTTGCACCGACACCAGCGTTATTATTCCCTGAACATTTTTTTACTTCTTGTTGGCAGATATCGGTCTGGTATCTCTGGTACCCAGTTTACTTTTTATGAATAAACGCGACTATGCACGTCCTTTATGTAAATTGGTTTTTGAAGACTTCGTGGAAAAAGAAACTATAGTGCTTATCCCCCAAACAAATCCTTTTCCACAATGAGTTCCATACCATTCAAAACGTTGCATCCGTGTATCCTTCACAATTTCTTTTGATTGTCAGTTTAAGGTATGTCTTATATGATTCATGCTCTGGCAACCGACTTAATCATGGTGTAGAACGGTCCGTGGACATGCAGAAAATTGACCAAAAGCTAAAAGTTTTGACCCGTGTCGACCTGCGCACACTGTGCAGGCTGACAGGCGTTGAAACGTTTTGCAGATGCATATCGTTTTTTCACAGGACACATCAAACATAGCAGCCTACTCGATATAGGACTAATAACTTCTTAAGTTAATTTTAACAGTGACGATCGACAAAATTAATGTGTTTTTCCAGTCAGAACATCACAAAAAAACTCTGATAAATAATTTATCAAATTTCCGAAACTGTAGATTTGAGACTACAAGCCATCTTGACACTGTAAGCTTGACAAATATTATCTGTAAAATCGAATAAATTTACCACAGGTAACGGTATTCTAAACCTACCATGTTTCTGATAAATAACAGTTTAAACATGTTTATTTTACATCGATTAAGAAACAAGTTCTTACAACGTATACTAATATAAATATACTAACTACATGTATACCAGTACTCGCGCCGAATGTGTGGGTCTAGGAATAGTCCTAAAGTTGACACCGCTCTAGGACTGTTTCTGATAAATAACTGTAAACCGTAACCAGTACTTTTTCTTTCTTAGCCATTTTTGTCGGAATCTGCAAGTGGTTTCCAGTTCAAAAATTGACCTCTGTTAGCCATTTACCATACAATTACAACTTTGAGGAAGACAGCTTTTGAAATCATTGTAACAAAGTTTTCCTCCCTGTGATAGACATATTTCATAATTTGAGTCACATTTGTCATCTGAAAAAGCCTTCAATTTGGTCTATAATCTTGTCGTCTGGTACAGAGTTAGAGAGCTATGAAAATCATTTCACCCACTTCTGTATTAATATAGGGGAAACTATGCGGGGGGTGGGGGGGAGAAAGGTGGTCAGGGGTTCCAAATCACACACACACACACAAAAAAAAAAACCCACAGAAATTAATTATTATATCTACGGGATCTAATTGCAGATATATTCAGTGTTAGACAAACGATACAAGACGTACGGTGAAGTATCTGTGTGACCGTGTTTCAAGAAGTCTGTGTTCATCTACCATTCAGAATTCATTTCTAAACAGTACTACGTGTGTACAGATACAGAACGTTCTCGACATTTAGATGGCAAGGAAGACGTACAACATTATTTAGACTGGTTTTTCAATTTTTCAATTTTCAATCATTTCCAAGATATCCTGAACCCTCAAGTCTTGGATTGCCCTTCCGTCAAAATATAAAGTATTTTTTCGATGATCCAACAACAAGAAGACCATAGTATAAACAAAATGAGCGGATACACTTTTAAAATACTCATTTTTTTCATCGATATTTCTTCTCTTGTCACCGTACGATGGTCTGAACCAGTAAATTGTAAAAGCTATTCACTACGCAACACAAATTTGGAGTCATCTATATTGACAGCACTTGCAGACAACAGATGAATCGTGGCTAAAATGGTCTGTGTATACGAAAGAATGGAAAACACTGAAAAGGAGACAATACTGATGACCAGTTTTTTTAGTCCCCATCCTGCAATAATTTCAAAAAAACTCTTTCTCATGGTAAAGAGTATTATGATGTTGAAATGCATATCTGATAGATAAAATTGTTTTGAGTGTTCATTGTTGGTTTGTACAAATAACGATATAAGTGTATAAGAATATGTTGTGTTTTGTTATTGTTATCATTGTTAATGAATAAACATGTATAATAATACTGTGTCATCTCTTCTTTCAAACAGTGAAACTAACGATTTAAATGTTGTCATGTTCTTTTTAAATTCCTCTCACATCAAGAAACGGCTAAAAGCTACTGCAAAGGGTAAACGTGTCATACATGTACCCGTATTTTTCATAAACGTAGGAAAGAAACAAGTTCAAAACTTCTGAACAAAGAAATGTAGTCAGGGTTAGAGTTACCTATGTTATTTCATGTGTTCTCCCCGAACTATAAGTTCAGTAGAACGGTGAATGATATTGGAAGCAAGAAGCCCACGATGGCCCTGTATCGCTTCACTATCTAATACACACATAAGCGATAAATAGTATAGACAGTGACATTAATCGTTCTATAAGAATCATTCCTTTCTTAAAACTGGTTCAAAAATTTCAAAGACAAATGAAACGTAATAAACGTAAAGCATTAACAAGGCACAAAGTTACATGACTTGAACAATTGAGATCATAAGCTAGGTTCAACTTTAGTAAGTCTTATTAATTTACCTACGTTGCCCGCGACATCAGAGTTTTCCCAAAAATAAAGAGATCTAATACAAGATTGTTAGACAAAAAAGTCTAAACCAAATCAACAACAAAATCGACACTACTGATCTGTCATATGGAATCTTGTACCCCGAACTTGTAGTGCAGTCGGTGATTTGTGACACCCTGGCAGTTTCTGGAAGTATTCTTGTCCAAAAGTTATAGGATCGTAACCTTGGATTCTGCTTGACTGCTGTCTGTGTCACCTCCTCTGTTATTTCTAAATAATGACGGGATGACGAGTATTTCGGCCATGATGTGTATATGTATTTGGTGATGTCGTTTGGCATATTGGGCTTCCTGAAGGTAAAAAGTAAAGACGAAACATTCAGCTGATGTGCATGCGGAAAACAAAATCATACACAAAGAAAATTTGTATACCAGATTTCTTGGAATCACTCTTCAGACAATATATTGCTGATAGATTACCACCACACTGCTCAGGAATCCAAGCTAATCTCTGTACCGTTTCTAAACAGATGCAGACAAATAACGCTGCAGGTTTCAGGAAAGCAACACGAATTGTTATTTTAACATTGTTGTAATGTACTTGGTGTTACTACCGTAATTACTACCGATAATTAGATGGCACGCCTATTGCCATCGAGATTCACATGGTTAAAAAAAATGGTTTAGCAAATCAAAAGTTCTGTTACGTTAAAAATTAGAAAATTCTGGAGAGTAAGACTTGGAATGTTCTTAAGAATGGTTGGTGAAAACGGACCAAGGATTAACCCTCTTACGAAATAGATTACCTATTTCTATAGCATTTAAAATGGCTCAAACATTTCATAGAAAAGCGGGTTTTTACCTACATTAACCAGTGTGTTTGTTATTAGAAAAGAAATCTAATATACCCCGAGTCGTGCTATGTCACGGGGGTTTAATGCACCTACAACAAGTATCGATTCATGTCATATTACGCAGTCCGCGCAAGCTGACATGGGTTGAAACTTTTTGCTATATATAATTTTCTGCATATCCAAGGACAAGTGTTCCTCGCGATTCAGTCGCTTGTTAGACAAAATTGATTTTAAAGGACCCATCACTATATGACGACTTGCTTAGTATAATGCAACACTGAGATAAATTAAACCCCCTTTTGCCAGAGAATGACTCACCCTGTTTTAGCGAAGTTTGACCACATCGTCATTGTTGCTTGGTATACTCTCAATTGTTGATGGTGCTCGTCAGAATCAGACACGTTCGTTATACCACTGCCCATCATAAATGCTATGTCATCCCCGTGGTTCATCATGCCTGGACCATCAAAAAGGGCCGGGACTGGCAACACGTGTTCTACAGGACGGACAGAAAATTCATAGAGATAAGTGTTACGACTTGCATTAGATAAAGCGTGAAGATCTGCGGCTACAACTGACGGCACAGCGTACCACATTTCAGTACAAGATCTACAAGTTTCTTGGCGCGTCTTTCTTCAGATTCCGGATCCGACCAGTCTGTATATTCATGAATGACAGATTGTATTCCATGATCAGATATATGGGGATAACCGGAATTGGTAAGCATGGTCGGTACCAAAACATCCTCGTAGTCTGACCGTGGAAGTGTGAAACTATCAAAGTCGGTCTGACCTAATGTAAAAATCCAATCAGAAGCCATCACTAGTCCGTCATAGTTTGTGAAGCCAGTAATTAAATCTACACTGTGATACATGTCAACTGCAGCGCGTGCGCTTGATCTTCTTGATAAGATGTTATGTGGTGCATCAAGGACAAAGTCATTGTCTAATGTTGGTAGAGATGTCAAACCAGGTTCCATACTGTTAACAACGGTTTGTAGTTCTTCTATCGATTTGTTCTGAAGGCACTGCAAGAACATCGACGTTGAAACGAGCGAACACCCGGATTTTCTGGCGAACTGACGTGTGTATGTAAGCGAGGAGGGCAGGTCAAAATACGCCCAGGGACTGTCGCTTGTACCACTCTGAGCTATTGCCCTTCGGGAGAGACCTCTGTTTCCCAGATAGAAAGTTTGATAGATGACACTCGCTGAGCCAGCCGATTCTCCAAATATAGTAATGCGATCTTCGTCGCCACCGAAAGCATTTATGTTATCGTGGACCCACTTGATGGCAAAGTGCTGGTCCCACGTCCTATATTACTTGAAATGACGTTATCGCCTGTTGTCATAAACCCGTAATAACCTACTCTATCGTTGAGAGTGACTACAGTGACATCCCCAAATGTAGACATTACACGCGGATCATAATAAATTTATTCACCAGTTTGAAAACCCCCTCCATAAATCCAAACTAGAACCGCTTTACCTGTGGCTTGTTGAGAGTTATTTGTGCCTGGTACATAAACGTTTAACGAGAGACAGTCTTCAGACAAGACATTCATCTTTTCAGGATATTTAACTCGATAACAAGATGGGCCAAACTGCGTAGCGTTGAATGGTGCAGTGAAAGGTTCTCTTGCAACTGGCTTTTGAAATCTTAATTCCCCTTCTGCAGCCTTAGCAAATGGAATCCCGAGGAACGTTTTGATTCGGAAACCGCAATCTCCACTGTAAGGGACGTAACTCTCAACGCCTATGATTTCCCCTACAGGAGTTATTACCCTTACCAACCAATCGTCACGTGATATGTTACTTTGGACGTCTGCTTGTAACATACTTGGAACGATATTGTTCCAGAAATTAACTGCTTGCGGTCTGGGATTGCTTTCAATGGATTCCGGTGACATAGTCGTCGTAATTTTGATGTATTCTTTTGAGAAGCTGTATTGCGGCCATATTGAGTTGATTAAATCCGAGACATCTCTTGGCGAATTGGGATTTCTGTAAAACGTAAACATTTGATTATTTGCTCATTGATTCGTGAAACAATTTTGTGACAGATGATCCTAACGACAAAGTCCTTGAAAACACCTGTAACTAACATAATGAGTGTAGCACATAAATAATCGTGACAAAAGGAGAAATTACTCAAGCAATTTTTCTTATTGTCGCAATGTTTTCGGACAGGTCTGCTTCATGACTGAAAAATGTACCAAGACATATTATGCCAATTTAGCGTGTAACATGTATCAGCAAAACATTCCATAAAATCATTCCTTTTCTTTACTAACCGGAAAAAAAACTGTAGATTCGTCGGAGTTGTCAGGTTGCTCTATCTTTTGTTTACTTGACGTTAAAGTTTATTTCTCTGCCAGCGACTAACACTTGAAGAGACCGTACAGTAACAGATTTTCATCTTCACAATAATGTCCATCCTTTTAAAAGGTATGATATAAATACATTTTAACACCCACACTGTTTACTTTTGGCCGCTACTGGGCCTTTAAGACTGTAACCAAACGATAACATTATAGAGTCTTCAAAGTTGAAAGCGTTTGTAGACGAACCATTAAGTGTGACTCATTTGATTGATTTTTTTCTTTGAACATGGAGAATTTTTTTTGTGTGTGTGAGTACAGGAGAAAATGCAGCATTTTTTTTCTTAATTTGAAAATCCATCTTCGGCAATTAAAACGCGGAGATTGTTTGGCAAAGGGTTGAATCTAGTAATAAAAGTAAAGACAGAAAATTATGAATTGTTTATTATTAACCCTTATCCTGGTAAATAAAAGAAACCCATAGTTTGAACGCCTTATTTTTCTATTTCAAAGCTATTTTTAGAGAAAAGACATCTTATCGAACAGTGTAGATCCAAGAGCAGACTGCACGTTCTGTGCAGTCTGATCTTGATCTACGCTGTCAGCACAAGGTCAGTGAGTCGTGCTTAGCAGCCTAAGGTAAGACTAAGTAATATCTGCACTGATCAGGGCCATTTCGTACACTGTACACAACATGACACCAGCCATGAAAACTGATCGGGAGCAAAGGTTGAGGTAAACACGAACGACCTTTTACAACAAACATCCTGTTATTTGTTGTGCGAAAATTCAAATTAAACTATCATTGTCATATTCAATTCTTTAGAATGTTTGAGTTTCAGAGTTGCCAACACAAAAAGAATATGCCACACTCTTGCAAAAGGGGGTTTAATGCATCTCCATAAATCATTATACAAAGCAAGATATCACGTGATTAGGGATAAAAAAAAAATCCATTTGCTCTGACAATTGACTGGATATGGAGGTGGAATGGTCCATTGACACGTATAAAATTTACAAAAAAAGTGAAATGTTCGACCGGACTGCGCAGGCTGACATTGGTTTATACTTTTGTAAGCAGATATTAAAAGCCCCCTTTCCAAAGAGCACGGCCCATAAATGAGCCATGTTCTGTGAAAAAGGGGTGTGACGCGGTCTGCTCAGGCTTACACTTGCGTCGCTTGTTCTCAAATTTCTCCATCAACATTTTGCTTTTTTGTTGCATAATTATCTCTCAACGCTTTACCAAACGACAAAACATTAGACTTGCCCATATATGAAAGTACTTGCAGTCAACAAATTCAGTAGCTCAAAGGAGGGGATTTGAGTCTTGATGGGTATAATACCTTGTTTCCAAAAACTTCTTTTCTCGGGATATGTAAAGTCGGCCTTGCGTGGTAAAGGGCTGAAGAAGAGAGAGAGAGAGAGAATCATGAAAACCAGCATTTGTCACTTCCTTTTCACACATAAATTTTTTATTGCCATTTTTTATCGAGTATGAAATTTTCGTGATTATTTTGAAACGGGTTCAAAGCTTTCTATTAGTTGGAATCCCGTGTTCACAATTTGAAAACAATTCATTCCGGAGGCTTTCAAAGAAATCTCTGTTGTAACGTTTCCGGTTTTAAATTGTAGATTTCCGTTATAGATCTATGTACTTTTTCCTTACACCATGTGTACTGGTAGTTTATCTTTGTTTACACAGCTTACTAAATTCTGAACCATTCCACAGTCTATCAAATTTTAACAGCATGTTTTTCTCTCTTGGGCTGTAAGGATGTATTTGTAAGCATTACATTCGTATACAAAGAACGGTTTTACCCTTATGCCTTGGACTGAATTTGAAAATCAAAACTCGATCAAAAGAAAACTCCCATCAAGATTTAAGTTAATACCACTGAATTGTAGATCTCCATTGTTGATAAAGACAGTCCCAGTTTTTCTTGACTGTGCTTATTGTCACTTTACGTGGATTCAGTACAACGTTTACAGTGTACACGTGGTTTACAAAACGGAATTCACCTATCGCTCATCAATTTTCGTGTGCCCTGGGAAAAACTCGAGTTCCAATTCAGTTTATTAAATAACTCATATTTTTAACCAAATAAGGTCCGAATATAGAACTTTCTTAGAAATGAGCCATGCTCTGTGATAAGGGGGCTTAATGCATCTCCGTGATGCATGATACTGAGCAAGCCATCACATAATTATGAATCCATAATTGCCACTTTTTTAACAACCAATTTAATCATGAGGTAGATTGGTTGACACGTAGAAAATTGACCAATAGTGAAAAGTTTCGGTTCAGGTCATACTTTTCGCAGATGGATTTAGCCCTCTCTTTTTCACAGAACATGGCACAAATATTGATATGCGTCAGGTTACCCTTGTTTTGTAATACAATGTACTTGTAATTCTGGCTCTATCTCCATATCGTGTCAAAGTTAACATGTTTCATGTAAACTTTTTTATATACAGTTGAACTACTACGATGATGCTCTGGCCAACGGCTCTAATGGCGTCCACATCATCTCAGGGAAAAAGAAGCCAGTATTCTTTGTGGATGACGAGAACGATAACTTTAACAGACACAGCAAAGCCTCAACAAACTTGTAAAAAGTAGCAGATAGATTATAGACAGGAGTATTTAGTGAACAAATAACTCAATACACGTGTACGCTACACAACTACAAAGAGGTGTTTTGTGTTGACCAAAACTTTTCGTGTTCCAGTTCAAATCTGTCTTTGGAAAACAAAACCTTAACCCTTAACCTGCTGAATAAATTATATGAAACTTTCCAGTTGATAGTGAAAACCCAAAATGTTGCTATTTCAAAGCCATTAAGTGGCTCATCGGACAGTGCAGTTCCAAGATCAGACTGCACGTTCTCTGCAGTCTGATCTTGATCTACACTGTCCACAACAGGCCCTGGAGTAGCGCATAGCAGCCTAAGAGTTAAATCGTTCGTCCAAAAAAATAATAATAATGATTTCGTTGTTGGTCTTTCTCTGAAAATATTGGGATAATTCGGGATTTTGGACATGATATATATCCAAGATCAGACTACATAGTCTGTACATTCTGATCTTAATATTTACTGTCTGATAAATGGCTTTAGCTGGATAAAAGTTATGGTAGAAGCTGTTAGATTTCTGCACACATTTTATAGTCAGTACAATAAAGTACAGTGGTTGCAATATCAATGCCTTAGTGGCAACATTGTCTCACACAAAATTTAGGACCTTGTATACCCAAGATCAGACCGTAAGTAATATACAGTCTGATCTTTATTACACTGTCTGCAAAAAGAAAAGTTGAAAGTCCGTTTGATTTTCTAGTTTGAGTGGATTTACTCCTGTTTTTTTTTCTCTCTACTAGAACATTTGGTCATTATACATAGCGATGTAACAATGATAACACATATTGACGTTACCAGATAGATGAGCAAGTGAAAGCTTACTTATTTTTTTTTACAGTGATAGATTTTCTGTCGTTTTTCTCTTTTTCTTTATTTTCATATTGTGTGTTATTTTTTATGAAGAGTGTGCGTAATTCCGTGGGACGCAATTACTTACAGAAGATTGTTGAACGTATAAATAATCGCTAACATCAAATTTATCAGAGGAATGATTTATATACAGTTGACATACTTTATACATATTTCGTTTTAATAACAGATACATAGATCTTGACATAGCTTTTACACCGATATACTTGTGTAAACTAGAGATTTCAAAGGAATAATCATAAACATATGCGCCATGCTCTGTGAAAAGGGGGTTTAGTGCATTTGCAAAGAAGTATCAACCCCGCAGTCCGCTTGGTATATCCTGCAGATGTGTGTTGTACAGTTATGCAACTTCAGCACTCCCCTGTACGACCATGTTAGTTACCTTTTAATAGTCAAGAACATTCCTGTTTTAGCATGCACTACAGTTTTAAGTTTAGGTTTTATTGTTCATTGTTCTACTAGCATACAGTCTGATTATTTTTCTTTCTTTTTTGAAACCGATTTTGAATTGCATGTTTCAAATATGGTCAAAAAGGAGATAATTTGAAAACGTTTTATGTCACAGTATCAGAATTAGATACCCGTACCGTTTTTGCACGGGTATTTCATGATCCAAGAACATCTTAACCCGTGTCCTGCTAAATAAGTGACATGAAACTTTCAAGTCGATAGTATAAACCAAGATGTTGCTTTTTCGAATGTATTTTTTGGTGAAAGATATCTCCTTATCGACAGTGTAGATCCAAGATCAGACTGTTCGTTCTGAGCAGTCTGATCTTGATCTACACTTTCCACAAAAGGTTCTTGAGATGCGCTTAGCACCCTTAGAATTGATAGGAAAGATAAAAAAAAATAATAGATAAAAGACAAATGCGGTAATAATTATGACGGTTTATTCTCATTTTTCTCAAGCATGATTTAGAATCTTGACTTTAGACATCTGTTCTCTGTTTTGTTTACTTTTTATACATCTTTATAATAAACCAGAGATATCTTTTCATAGATTTGGGATTTTTTCTATCGTTTATTGTATAATCTTCATGTATTGGTTCAGTGCTAGATCTTTGACTTAAACTGCGTTTCAAATGTTCCCGTTGTTTTTAACCTTTCCCAAACCACAACATTCTAAACTTGTCCAGTTTGAAGTCATTTGCAGACGGACAAAATGAATTTAGCTCAAATTTCTCCGATGAGGCAGCAAACATTGTAGAAATGGGAGAAAATGATGATTACCAGCATTTCCCCCTTTCACACAATGATTTAAAAAATTCTTTACTTTAGGGTCGCTAAAAATCGGGATTTTGTGGTGAAGGGTTAAATCAGATTTCAACCGTATTTTAGCTATTTGACGGATTTTTTATTGATCGTCGGTTGGTCTTTCGATCGGTCGGTCGGTCCGTCGGTTATACGGCGACAGGACAAATAATCGCGTGGACCGGTTTAACTAGTACTATATTTGTCCTCTACAGTGCCGTATGTGAATCCCCACCCTAGTATTCATTACAAGTCTACCTTACTTAAGTACTGAGCTGTAGAGGACCTGCGCCTGGGTTTTCACCAACTATTCTTGAGAATATTCGTTGTCTTATTCTAGATTTAGAAAGTAACACAACTTCTGACTGGCTGCAACATTTGGTTTAGCCATTCAGAACCTTGGTTACTTTCGAATTAGGAACATTCTTAAGAATAAGACTAAGAAGTCTTCAGGAACGGATGGTGAATGCCGATCGTGAGCTGAAGTACATGTATGTGCAGTCTGATCTTGACCTGCAAAAGGTCCTTGGGTCGCGCTTAGCAGTCTAGGGGTTAAAAGGGAACCCAAAGTTCACTAGTCTATATGTACAGTATACCTACTGGCGGAGGAAAGATAAACTTTACAGTGTCAAGAACTTGAAACGACTTTCCAAATCAGAAAAACGAACCAAATTATTGCCATTTACATAGAGGACTTTCCAAATCAGAAAAACAGACCAAATTTTTGCCATTTACATAGCAGATTTTTTTTTTTTTTTTTTTTTTGTGGGGGGGGGGGGGGGGCGTTGAAAGATCGAAATTTATTTCACGGAATGAATATCATAGGTAATATGGTAATATGTTTACAGGAGGCGCAGCCACGATTGAATACATGTATATTATCGCATGATGTTTGCTAGATAAGATAAATTTCGATCGTTCACCGAGAAAAAAAATAATATTTTTTTTTATTTCATGCTACTAACTCCTTTGTTGTTGGGGCTTGCGAAGTACAGGGGAGCTCTTGGTATTTCCATACCAGTGAGTTTATTAGTCGGTAAATTCACTGGTTGAAACGGTCAAATTATCAAACCACAATTCACCATTATTTCCCGATAAAGTACCGAAAAGCATGAAATAGTGTTTTCGCAAAGAAAACATCTAAAAAAAAAAATAGCAGTATAGATCAAAGCACGTTCTATGTAGTCTGGTTTTGATCTATACTGTCCACAAAAGGCAGTCTGATATTTATCTACATTACCTGCAAATACAACTCTTGTGCTCGGCGCTTTTAAGGTTTAAACTTGACCCTTTAAAACGACAGAATTTAAGACTTGCCCAAATTAAAAGCTTTTGAAGACGACAAAACAATGTGATTCAATCATACAAATTAACATTTTAAAGGGTAGAAACCATTGTGGGGAAAGGAGAAAATGCTGGTTACCAGTATTTTCTCCTATTCCCATATTTTTTTCCATATTTTCAAGAATGAGAACATGTGCGTATCATTACCATAATCCTATCATACCGTAATCATCAAACTTTAATTATAGTGTTCAAATAAAGGAAATATTCGGTAGGTACGATATCAGAATTTGTACATGACTGTGTTCATGCCGAACGACTTGGAAAACGGTGTCCTAGTACAAACAATGCATCATCTCATCATTTTGGGTGACGAGTGAGCCATCTTCAGTAGGTTTAAACGAACATAGTGGTAAGCAATTTAGGGTATCAAACTTTTAAAAATAGTTGACATATCAACCAGTCAATCAGTCAATCAAATGATAAATCATAATACGAGCTATGCTCTGGAAAAAGGGGGCTTAATGCATCGTGGTGATGCATATTACCAAGCAAGTCATCGTGGCTCATATATAAAGTGCACTATTGGATATTTAGAGGCATCGGTGACAACCCCTCCGTCCAACAATACTTTGATATGAACCGTGCTCTCTGAAAAGGGTTTAACCCTTTCCCAAACAAGCCCTGGTTTTTACGTGTCTGCAGTACAAGTCTTTTGAAAACACTGTGGGAAAAGGAGAAATTGCTCGTAACGAGCAATTTCTCCTTTTCCCACAGTGTTTTCTATCCTTTTTGACAACTTTCTGCCATTTTCATCAAATTCAAAATTGTCGTCTGCAAACTCTTTCAATTTGGACCAGTCCAAAATTTGTCGTTTGGGAAAGGGTTAATGCATATGCGAAAAGTATCGACTCAGGTCAGCCTGCGCAGGCTGATCTGGGTCGAAACTTTTCGTTATTGGTCAACTTTCGTTATAGCCAAGGACAAATCTATCTCATGATTCAGTCAGTTGTTAAAAAGAAAATGGGTACTATACTTGACTTGAATTATAAATCCATAATTATGTAATGGCTTTATTGGTACATACATTAAGCTCCTTTTACCAGAGCATGGCCCATATTGTGATTTATCAGTCACAGTTTTCTTCTTTTTTTTTAAAATCTTATTCTGTACTGCTAAGCTCGTTAGCGCTTTACCAAACGACAAACTTTCAGACTCCCTCCAAACTCAAAGCTGTTGCAGACGACAAATCAAGTGTGACTCATATTATGAAATTTGTGTTTGAAGGACAGAAAACATTGTGAACAGAGAGGAATATGCTAGTGACCAGTATTTTCGCTTTTGCCCCACAGTGTTTTCAAAGGGTTTCATTCTTAGGGTCGTTAAAAATTCGGGATTGTTTGGTAAAAGGTTAAGTACCGGACTATTATTGAATATTGTATTTTTCTTGAACATTTCTCCATTTCGTATTATTTGTAAAATAATAAAGTAAGAAAATGATTGATACACAATTGATGAGCATAGCAAATATCAGGGCCTGTATTCGCCATCCGTTCTTAAGAACTTTCTCAGACTCATTCTCTAGAATTTTCTAAATTTGAAAGTAATACAACTTCTGATTGGCTAAACAATTTGTTCTAGCTAATCATCTTGGAGAATAAGACAAAGAATGTTTTTAAGAATGGTTGGTGAATACGGATCCCAATCAAGTGTATTCAATACATTTAATTAGTTAGCACCTAGGTAATGACGTCTACCATACTTCCATAATTGATGTAAAGGTTTGTCACAAATTAAAGCTCTCAGACATCCCAATCTACTTATCACTTTTTAACTTTACTAAAACAAACCAATCAAATGATCACATGACAGATGCCAGCTTGGCTAATGATGCTTGACACAAACTGTTCTCTGTCATGAAAGCGATTATCGTTCAGATATCGTCGAAAATGGCAATAGGTATAAATAAAATATCGGGTTTCCCCAGATCAGTCAACTGCAAAGTTATACATTGCATTATACAAAGTGGAAATATTTAGAGCAGTTAAACGATTTTGATATATTGGTTTATATTGTTTAAAAAAAAAAAATTGCTACGGATATTTGCATCTTAAAGTGTAAAACCGTTTCACAGAGCAAATTACATGTACAAACTCAACAACTTAACAGAGTCCTGAATTTAGAACCAAAACTATCTCAACGGATAGCAAAGACAAATAGGAGCAAAACAATTAAAAGGGCTTTGGCTGGAACGTTTTAAACGAGTGTTTTCGACATGGATGATACAGATATGACCACACAACTCTTACTGGAATCGGATTTCTATGCAGAACAACTATATTGGGACATCAACTATGAGAGTGATTTTGAAGGTAAAATATTTCATAATTTAATATTTCATTCTATATTCTTGCAATTTTAATCACCCCCATACCAAATGAAACAGAGAATATATGGTTGGTGCCGAGATGGATAAAGTTTATCCGGTGAGACCTAGAAAACTGAGAGAGCGACCTTTAGAGAGCTCACTTCAGCGTTTTTCAACCGAAATATCGGCATCAACCATATATTTATCCCGTTTTCAAAAGGAAAAAGCACACTTTTACTCCTCTTTTTTTTCACTTTTTGATTTGTTTACACTAGGTTCCCCGTACGTCCCCGATGATCAAGAGGCTATCACAGCCTAAGTACGCACTCAATTTAGTGATCCGAGGAAAGCTATCATATCCGCCATCCATACAAGCATATCATCAAAATGAGTCATTTTTTCACAGTTTCTTGCGGGATATCAATGTTTTTATTTTTAAACATGTCATTTTAAAGAATCATAAACATGGGTTAGAAAAAAAAAAAAATTGGGCTTTTCTATCGACCTTCGCGCTGCAGTACATAACTAGGGGATAAAGCTAAGTTTATTAGGTTACCTCTCGATGAGGTCTGTGTAAATAATGAAAACACGATATTCAACGTGATTTCCAGCGCAGAATTGTGAAAACTTGTTCGAAAACCCCGAGGAAGACGGCTTTTGAAAACATTGCGGTAAAGGCGGAAATTCTGGTAACATCATTTTCTCCTTTTCCCATATCGTTTTTACCAGTTCAAAGACAATTTCTATTATTCTAGTCACATGGTTTATCTTCAGCGAATGGATTTAATTTAGACAAGTCCAAAAGTTTGTGGTTACGTAAAGAGATAAGGTTTGTTGCGAAAGGAAAATCTGCTCCTGATAAGGAATACTCCTTTCAGGACTGTTTTGAAAGAAAAAAAAAAAAACCTACGTGCGGTAGCTTTTATAAACAGGATTTGAAAACAACGGCGTAAAAAGCACCAATTAGATGCAAGCACGACAAGTCTTCCCTAGTATAATGTCGCTTGAATTTAGTCATTTTACGAAGCGAAAGAAAAAGTCTTGGTAGCCAGCAGTTTTTATCTTCTCCGGTAATGCTTCCTTTCCTCGGACAAATTCCAAGACTAGTTCTGTTTTTTGGTGATTGTAAAAAAATAAAATTTTGTTTTCTGGGATAAAAGTCAATTAATGTGATGTATCTTTACAGAAACCTCTGATATCTCCTCGGGATACAATTCTATAGAAGACCTCTGTTCTATATCCTCGGAGGAATCACGTGACAACCTTCAGGAACCAATGAAGAAGCAAGCGGAACCGGAAATAATGAAATTCAGAAGCGCCCTGCCTCTTTGCGACAATTTGAAACTGATTTTATCCATGCCAGAGTTATGTGACGTCACATTCCTCGTTGGGTCAAAGGAAGTCCCTGTACATGGTGTCAAGGCGATACTGGGAACAAGAAGCAGGTAATATAACTAGAACATTTATATTGATAAACAGTTGTTGCGATGCATACTGCACTCAATATTCAGAAATTAGAAAGTTTGCGTAAATATCAAGATCGAAAAGTCGCCATTTTGAATGTTACCAGCTAAAAAGAGAGTTATTCGTATGTTTTGTCACTATGTATTTGTGCTTTGTGCTTCTTCTTTTTCAATATTTATTCGTTAGCTTATAATCTGTATAATTAACTAAAGGAAACTATTTAGCAATATACATCTGAGAAAAGGGAGTTGGCATCTGCAAAAAGAATTGATTCAAGTCAGCCTGCGCAGTCCATGCAGGCAAACGTGGATCGAAACTTTTTCTTATTTGTCCATTTCTGGGTCACAGTGATGCATTTAGCCCCCTTTTGCTGGAGTGTTGTTGACTTGAAACTAATATGTAGTTACATGAAACGGATCTGTCATGTAAAGATTTTCTTGAGAAACACATTGAAGGCGATGTATCATTAATTTGTTCCTTATCAACTCAAGAGAACTTTTCTCCAGACAGTGTACCGAACCTTTACCACGTGGACTTTTTCACAATCATATTGCATTTTTTTCAGAAAATTCTACGAGGTCATCTTGAAATATCAAACACTGAAGAAAGTAGAAGGCCAGCCAAAGAGATGTCCTAAAAAGAAAACGTCAAAAGTTTCCCATAACTTCTCGGACAAACTCGTGATACCTGTGAAAAAGTATGATGACGAAGTATTCCGAAGTCTGATCCAGTTCGTTCATTGTGGATCTGTAAATGTCACGGAGAAAACAGTAGCAGGTATGATTTTCTTTCTTCCGTTCTTTGAATTCTTCCATTCATTCGTTCGCTTATGTTTTACTTTTTCTTTATTACATCATCTCTCTCTCTCTCTCTCTCTCTCGCCAGCCCACGTAGCTCAGTGGTTAGCGTATATGACTCGTGACCTGGTGGTTGCGAGTTCGATACCCGGTTGAGGCAAACTTTGCTTCCGGCAATTTTTCGCCTCTCACCTCTGATGCATATGAGAAAAGTAGTCAGTGGCTTTGGTTGTACTGTTGTGAGAAAGCCAGTATACACATGAGTGCGTCACTGACCGGCATAATATGGCCGGAGCTGTTAAAATGGCGTAAAACTCCAATACAAACCAAACTCTCTGTCTATGTCTCTGTCTGTCTGTCTCTCTCTCTCTAATATATACGATCCAGGCTGTTGCAAAAGGGGATTCAATGCTTTTTATTTTCGTCTTTGCAAGTTTTCGTATAAATATGGATCAATAAAATCTATTCTGACTATCATCTTAATCGTGAGATAGATTGGTCCTTTGACACGCAAAAAAATGACAATTAGCAAAAAGTTTCCATTCACATCAGCCTGCTTCGACTACGCAGGTATACCTGGGTACAGATGCTTTAATCTACTTTTCATAGAGCGCATATCATATATACATGTACGTGTACATGTCACAGAAGTGACCGTAAGAGGCAATTACCGTAACTTTTTTCTGATGCCACTGTTGTTGTATTTACAGGTTTATATTGTGGTGCTTGTCAGTTTGAGTTACCGGACTTGGCCCAGGCTTGTTTAGACTTTGCAGAAAGATGTGTAACCTCGGGAAATTTCAAGACGCTGTTGTATTCAACAAGAAACTACAGCCATCACGGCGCAGCAAAAAATCTTTTTGATAAGGTGAGTTGTTGCACCGACACCAGCGTTATTATTCCCTGAACATTTTTTTACTTCTTGTTGGCAGATATCGGTCTGGTATTTCCGGTACCCAGTTTACTTTTTATGAATAAACGCGACTATGCACGTCCTTTATGTAAATTGGTTTTTGAAAACTTCGTGGGAAAAGAAACTATAGTGCTTATCCCCCAAACAAATCCTTTTCCACAATGAGTTCCATACCAATCAAAACGTTGCATCGAATGAGAAACAAGTTCTTACAACTTATACTAATATCAATATACTAACTACATGTATACCAGTACTCGCGCCGAATGTGTGGGTCTAGGAATAGTCCTAAAGTTGACACCGCTCTGGGACTGTTTCTGATAAATAACAGATGGATAATTGTAAACCGTAACCAGTACTTTTTCTTATGCATTTTTTAGCCATTTTTGTCGGAATCTGCAAGTGGTTTCCAGTTCAAAAATTGATATCTGTTAGCCATTTACCATACAATTACAACTTTGAGGAAGACAGCTTTTGAAATTATTGTAACAAAGTTTTCCTCCCTGTGATAGACATATTTCATAATTTGAGTCACATTTGTCATCTGAAAAAGCCTTCAATTTGGTCTATAATCTTGTCGTCTGGTACAGAGTTAGAGAGCTATGAAAATCATTTCACCCATTTCTGTATTAATAGGGAAAACTATGCTGGTGGGAGCGGGGAAAGGTGGTCAGGGGTTCCAAATCCCACACACAAAAAAAAACCCCACAGAAATTAATTATTATATCTACAGAATCTAATTGCAGATATATTCAGTGTTAGACAAACGATACAAGACGTACGGAGAAGTATCTGTGTGACCGTGTTTCAAGAAGTCTGTGTTCATCTACCATTCAGAATTCATTTCTAAACAGTACTACTGTGTCCAGATACAGAACGTTCTCGAGCTTTAGATGGCAAGGAAGACGTACAACATTATTTAGACTGGTTTTTCAATTATTTCAATTTTCAATCATTTCCAAGATATCCTGAACCCTCAAGTCTTGGATTGCCTTTCCGTCAAAATATAAAGTATTTTCTCGATGATCCAACAACAAGAAGACCATGATATAAACAAAATGAGCGGATACACTTTTAGAATACTCATTTTTTTCATCGATATTTCTTCTATTGTCACCGTACGATGGTCTGAACCAGACCCAAGTGTGTAAATTTTAAAAGCTATTTACTACGCAACACAAATTTGGACTCATCTATATTGACAGCACTTGTAGACAACAAATGAATCGTGGCTAAAATGGTCTGTGTATACGAAAACACTGAATAGGAGAAAATACTGATGACCAGTTTTTTTTGTCCCCATTCCGCAATAATTTCAAAAACACTCTTTCTCATGGTAAAGAGTCTTATGATGTTAAAATGCACTGATAGATAAAATTGTTTTGAGTTTTCATTGTTGGTTTGTACAATAACGATATAAGTGTATAAGAATATGTTGTGTTTTGTTATTGTTATCATTGTTAATGAGTAAACATGTATAATAATACTGTGTCATCTCTTCTATCAAACATTGAAGCTATCGATTTAAATGTTGTCATGTTCTTTTTAAATTCCTCTCACATCAAGAGACGACTAAAAGCTGCTGCAAAGGGTAAACGTGTCATACATGTGTCCGTATTTTTCATAAACGTTGGAAAGAAACAAGTTCAAAACTTCTGAACAAAGAAATGAAGTCAGGGTTAAAGTTCATTACCTATGTTATTTCATGTGTTCTCCCCGTACTAAAAGTTCAGTAGAACGGTGAATGATATTGGAAGCAAGAAGCCCACGATGGCCCTGTATCGCTTCACAATCTAATACAAGCGATAAATAGTATAGACAGTGATATTAATCGTTCTATAAGAATCATTCCTTTCTTAAAACTGGTTCAGAAATTTCAAAGACAAATGAAACGCAATAAACGTAACGCATCATCAAGGCACAAAGTTACATGACTTGAACAATGGAGATCATAAGCAAGGTTGCAATTTAGTAAGTCTTATTTATTTACCTACGTTGCCCGCGACATCAGAGTTTGCCTCCCAAAAAAGAGATCTAATACAAGATTGTTAGACAAAAAAATGGAAGTCTAAACCAAATCAACAACAAAATCAACACTACTGATTTGTCATTTGGAATCTTGTTCCCCGAACTTGTAGTGCAGTCGATGGTTTGTGACACCCTGGCAGTTTCTGGAAGTATTCTTGTCCAAAAGTTATAGGATCGTAACCTTGGATTCTGCTTGACTGCTGTCTGTGTCACCTCCTCTGTTATTTCTAAATAATGACGGGATGACGCGTATTTCGGCCATGTTGTGTATATGTATTTGGTGATGTCGTTTGGCATATTGGGGTTCCTGAAGGTAAAAAGTAAAGACGAAACATTCAGCTGATGTGCATGCGGAAAACAAAATCATACACAAAGAAAATTTGTATACCAGATTTCTTGGAATCACTGTTCAGACAATATATTGCTGATAGATTACCACCACACTGCTCAGGAATCCAAGCTAATCTCTGTACCGTTTCTAAACAGATGCAGACAAATAACGCTGCAGGTTCAGGAAAGCAACACGAATTGTTATTTTAACATTGTTGTAATGTACTGCGTGTTTAGACTACCGATAATTAGATGGCAAGCCTATTGCCATCGAGATTCACATGGTTAAAAAAAAACATGGTTTAGCAAATCAAAAATTCTGTTACGTTCAAAATTAGAAAATTCTGGAGAGTAAGACTTGGAATGTTCTTAAGAATGGTTGGTGAAAACGGACCAAGGATTAACCCTCTTACGAAATAGATTACCTATTTCTATAGCATTTAAAATGGCTCAAACATTTCATAGAAAAGCGGGTTTTTACCTACATTAACCAGTGTGTTTGTTATTAGAAAAGAAATCTAATATACCCCGAGTCGTGCTATGTCACGGGGGTTTAATGCACCTACAACAAGTATCGATTCATGTCATATTACGCAGTCCGCGCAAGCTGACATGGGTTGAAACTTTTTGCTATATATAATTTTCTGCATATCCAAGGACAAGTGTTCCTCGCGATTCAGTCGCTTGTTAGACAAAATTGATTTTAAAGGACCCATCACTATATGACGACTTGCTTAGTATAATGCAACACTGAGATAAATTAAACACCTTTTTGCCACAGAATGACTCACCCTGTTTTAGCGAAGTTTGACCACATCGTCATTGTTGCTTGGTATACTCTCAGTTGTTGATGGTGCTCGTCAGAATCGGACACGTTCGTAATGCCACTGCCCATCACAAATGCTATGTCATCCCCGTGGTTCATCACGCCTGGACCATCAAAAAGGGCCGGGACTGGCAACACGTGTTCTACAGGACGGACAGAAAATTCATAGAGATAAGTGTTACGACTTGCATTAGACAAAGCGTGAAAATCTGCGGCTACAACTGACGGCACAGCGTACCACATTTCAGTATAAAGATCTACAAGTTTCTTGGCGCGTCTTTCTTCAGATTCCGGATCCGACCAGTCTGTATATTCATGAATGACAGATCGTATTCCATGATCAGATATATGGGGATAACCGGAATTGGTAAGCATGGCCGGTACCAGAACATCCTCGTAGTCTGACCGTGGAAGTGTGAAACTATCAAAGTCGGTCTGACCTAATGTGAAAATCCAATCAGAAGCCATCACTAGTCCGTCATAGTTTGTGAAGCCAGTAATTAAATCTACACTGTGATACATGTCAACTGCAGCGCGTGCGCTTGATCTTCCTGATAAAATGTTATGTGGTACATCAAGGACAAAGTCATTGTCTAATGTTGGTAGAGATGTCAAACCAGGTTCCATACTGTTAACGACGGTTTGTAGTTCTTCTATCGATTTGTTCTGAAGGCACTGCAAGAACATCGACGTTGAAACGAGCGAACACCCGGATTTTCTGGCGAACTGACGTGTGTACGTAAGCGAGGAGGGCAGGTCAAAATACGCCCAGGGACTGCCGCTTGTACCGCTCTGAGCTATTGCCCTTCGGAAGAGACCTCTGTTTCCCGGATAGCAAGTTTGATAGATGACACTCGCTGAGCCAGCCGATTCTCCAAATATAGTAATGCGATCTTCGTCGCCACCGAAAGCATTTATGTTATCGTGGACCCACTTAATGGCAAAGTGCTGGTCCCACAGTCCTATATTACTTGGAATGACGTTATCGCCTGTTGTCATAAACCCGTAATAACCTACCCTATAGTTGAGAGTGACTACAATGACATCCCCAAATGTAGACATTACACGCGGATCATAATAAATTGATTCACCAGTTTGAAAACCCCCTCCATAAATCCAAACTAGAACCGCTTTACCTGTGGCTTGTTGAGAGTTATTTGTGCCTGGTACATAAACGTTTAACGAGAGACAGTCTTCAGACAAGACATTCATCTTTTCAGGATATTCAACTTGATAACAAGATGGGCCAAACTGCGTAGCGTTGAATGGTGCAGTGAAAGGTTCTCTGGCAACTGGCTTTTGAAATCTTAATTCCCCTTCTGCAGCCTTAGCAAATGGAATCCCGAGAAACGTTTTGATTCGGAAACCGCAATCTTCACTGTAAGGGACGTAACTCTCAACGCCTATGATTTCCCCTACAGGAGTTGTTACCCTTACCAACCTATCGTCACGTGATATGTTACTTTGGACGTCTGCTTGTAACATACTTGGAACGATATTGTTCCAGAAATTAACTGCTTGTGGTCTGGGATTGCTTTCAATGGATTCCGGTGACATAGTCGTCGTAATTTTGATGTATTCTTTTGAGAAGCTGTATTGCGGCCATGTTGAGTTGATTAAATCCGAGACATCTCTTGGCGAATTGGGATTTCTGTAAAACGTAAACATTTGATTATTTGCTCATTGATTCGTGAAACAATTTTGTGACAGATGATCCTAACGACAAAGTCCTTGAAAACACCTGTCACTAACATAATGAGTGTAGCACATCAATAATCGTGACAAAAGGAGAAATTATTCCAGCGATTTTTCTTATTGTTGCAATGTTTTCGGACAGGTCTGCTTCATGACTGAAAAATGTATTAAGACATGTTATGCCAATTTAACGTGTAACATGTATCAGCAAAACATTCCATAAAATCAAAAAAAAAAAAAACTGTAGATTCGTCGGAGTTGTCAGGTCGCTCTATCTTTTGTTTACTTGACATTAAAGTTTATTTCTCTGCCAGCGACTAACACTTGAAGAGACCGTACAGTAACAGATTTTCATCTTCACAATATTGTCCATCCTTTTAAATGGTATGATATAAATACATTTTAACACCCACACTGTTTACTTTTGGCCGCTACTGGGCATTTAAGACTGTAACCAAACGATAACATTATAGAGTCTTCAAAGTTGAAAGCGTTTGTAGACGAACAATTAAGTGTGACTCATTCGATTGATTTTTTTTCTTTGAACATGGAGAAATTTTTTTGTGTGTGTGTGAGTAAAGGAGAAAATGCAGTATTTTTTTTCTTAGTTTGAAAATCCATCTTGGGCAATTAACCCTTTCCCAAACAAGCCCTGGTTTTCACGTGTCTGTAATACAAGTCTTTTGAAAACACTGTAGGAAAAGGAGAAATTGCTCGTAACGAGCAATTTCTCCTTTTCCCACAGTGTTTTCTACCCTTTTGGAGAACTTTCTGTCATTTCCATCAAATTTAAAATTGTCGTCTGCAAACTCTTTCAATTTGAACCAGCCTAAAATTTATTGTTTGGGAAAGGGTTAAAACGCGGAGATTGTTTGGCGAAGGGTTGAATCTAGCAATAAAAGTAAAGACAGAAAATCATGGATTGGTTATTAACCCTTATCCTGCTAAATAAAAGAAACTTTCAAACCGATAGTTTAAACGCATTTTTTCTATTTCAAAGCTATTTTTGGAGAAAAGACATCTCCTTATCGAACAGTGTAGATCCAAGAGCAGACTGCACGTTCTGTGCCGTCTGATCTTGATCTACGCTGTCCGCACAAGGTCAGTGAGTCGTGCTTAGCAGCCTTAAGACTAAGTAATATCTGCACTGATCAGGGCCATTTCGTACACGTGTACACAACATGACACCAGCCATGAAAACTGATCGGGAGCAAAGGTTGAGGTAAACACGAATGACCGTTTACAACAAACATCCTGTTATTTGTTGTGCGAAAATTCAAATTAAACTATCATTGTCATATTCAATTCTTTAGAATGTTTGAGTTTAAGAGTTGCCAACACAAAAAGAATGGGCCACACTCTTGCAAAAGGGGGTTTAATGCATCTCCATACATCATTATACAAAGCAAGATATCACGTGATTAGGGATTAAAAAAAAAATCCATTTGGCCTGACAATTGACTGGATATGGAGGTGGAATGGTCCATTGACACGTATAAAATTTACAAAAAAGCCAAATGTTTCGACCGGACTGCGCAGGCTGACATTGGTCTATACTTTTTGCAGATGTCAAAAGCCCCCCTTTCCAAAGAGCACGGCCCATAAATGAGCCATGTTCTGTGAAAAGGGGGTGTAACGCAGTCTGCTCAGGCTTACACTTGCGTCGCTTGTTCTCAAATTTCTCCATCAACGTTCTGTTTTTTTGTTGCATAATTATCTCTCAACGCTTTACCAAACGACAAAACACTAGACTTGCCCATATATAAAGTACTTGCAGTCAACAAATTCAGTGGCTCAAAGGAGGGGATTTGAGTCTTGATGGGGTACAATACCTTGTTTTCAAAAACTTCTTTTCTCGGGATATGTAAAGTCGGCATTGCGTGGTAAATGGCTAAAGAAAGAGAGAGAGTGAGAGAGAGAGAAAGAGAGAGAGAGAAAATCATGAAAACCAGCATTTGTCACTTCCTTTTCACACATAGATTTTTTATTGCCATTTTTAATCGGGTATGAAATTTTCGTGATTATTTTGAAAAGGGTTCAAAGCTTTTTATTGAAGATTTAAATACACAATCCGGGTAACACCCATAATAGTTTCACCACTGACCTCGGTCACGACCCTGGTCACTTTGTGTGTCCATTTGATCCTGATACCTCTTGTACTGAGGGGGAGTTAGCCAACATATACCCCGAAATTTTTACCTGCATTTGAAATGTTTGAAAGCAGGGCAGATGAAAATACATCAGCAATCCTCATTGAAAGGGGATCTAAATGCATCTTTAAACAAATATCGAGCCCAGATAGAAATACATGAACCATGCTCTGTGAAAAGGGAGTCTTATGCATCTGCAAAAAATATCGAGCGCAGACCGCGCAGGCTGACCTGGGTCGAAAACTTTTTGCTTTTGATTTTCTGCGTGTCCACTACCTCAGGATTCAGTCCTTTGTTAGATAAACCGAATTTTATGGATCCATAATTATGTGATCACTTGCTTGGTATCATGGATCATGGAGATGCATTAAACCCCTTTTTGTCACAGCATGACTCAGTTGCATTACACAATTTTTGTTGTTACTATGTTCGAAACTGTTCTATCCTATCTCATTGCTCGTAGCACACGAGTTTGGCAAGATAATCCTTGTAAGATAATGATCGACACAAATTCATGTTAACCCTAAAGCTGGCAAGCGCGACTCAAGGACCTTAAATAGCGGACAGTGTAGATCAAGAATGCGCAGTCTGATTTTGGATCTACACTGTCCAATAAGGACACATCTCCGTGTGTGTGTGTGTGTTTTTTTCCCCCAAAACATCTTTGAAATGGCAAAATTTGCGTTTTTACTACCGGCTTGAAAGTTTCATTTTACGTATTTAGCAGGATAAGTAAATCCTGCAGGTGAGCAAGGATTCCAGTTTTTTTTTTTTTTTTTTTACAAAATTGGTTTACTGCGAGATGACAATAAAATTAAGTCATGGTCTGTGAAAAGGGGGCTTAATGCATCTGAAAAAATGTATCGACTCAGTTCAACCTGCACAGTCACCAGTTTGGAGAAGAACACTATAAACTCTGCTTTCGTTCTGATCCATTTTGCAGAAAAAAAAAGATATTGAATTATTTGCAAATTATTATGTACATTTCATAAGAATATGCAAATGAAATATGTTTAAACTAACCTGCGCAGTCCGCGCAGGCTGACCTAGGCCGAAATTTGCTATCTGTCAATTTTCTGCATGTCAAAGGACCAGTCTACCTCGGGATTCAGCTGTTTGTTATACAAGGTGGATTTTATGGTTCCCTGATTAAATGTTGTCTTGATACAATGCATTACAGAGATGCATTAACCCTTTACCAGACGACAAAATTTTAGCCTTGTCCAAATTGAAAGCATTTGCAGACGACAATTTCAGTGTGGCTAAAACTGTGCAATTTTTCTTTGATAGAAAACATTGTGGGAAAAGGAGAAAATGCTGGTTACCAGCATTTTCTGCTTTTCCCACAATGTTTTCAAAAGGCTTCTTTTCCAAGGGCGTTTAAAGGCGTCATTGTACGGTAAAGGGTTAAGCCCTCTTTTGCCAGAGCATGGCGCACTTGTTTGTCAGTGTTTAACCGTTATCCTGCTAAATAAGAGAAACGAGACTTTCAAGCAGACAGTAAACAACCAAAATTTGCTATTTCGAAGTTTTTTATTTTAATCCGACTGTGTGGATCCGAGATCAGACTGCATGTTCTCTGCAGTCTAATCTTGATCTAAACTGTCCGGAAAAGGTCTGAGTCGCGCTAAGCAGCCAAAGGGTTATTGTGATAATCTAAACAAGAAAAGACATGACAACATCTTGTATAGGGAAATACTTGAAGTGCTATTTACTTTTAAGATCAGTATGTGGACTTAACTTCTGGACTGTAAGTATAAAAGGTCTCTCTCCCTTTTTGGAGGATTAAAATTTAAGTTAAATGCAAATGAGGGATAGCTTCTTTAGGTGAAAAAAAAAAAAGGTTTATTTTATCAACTCTTTTTTTATTTATATTACGAAACCCGGTCTCCCTGAGAAACCAAAGTTGACACTTGATTAGCCGGAAGCAACACTACGCTTTGGCGGCCTAAATCATTGTAGAAGGCATTTACTACAGACAAATTTGCTTGAGGCAAGAAGCTTATGTAAGTGGGTTTAAATTATGGGATTTATCCTCGAAAGGGTGCCGATTACCGACATTTTAGTTTGCGAAAAAACCCAAACAAGATCTAGAAAATAAACTTTACCTGCTTTGGCAGATAGTATTACTCTCACTCGATAAACTTTTCATTATTGATTTTGGGCATACAAGTTTAAATTATCGAAACACAACGAGTGGGATTATCTTTGTGGTACGCACGTGAGCGTTAACTAGCGTATATCTAAATCAGATAGCCCTATGAGCTTTTGCCTATCCGATTTAGACCGCGTGGAATAACAAAGCGTTGTTTCTACCACATATACAGACCACATACTGAGTGGTGATGGCTAATTTATCTGAACCGTGGTCTAAATATCGCATATACTTATCACTTTATCAATTCATATGGTCTTAGTTGGATAGACAAAACTCGTGATATAAACAAACAACCCCTATCGTTGGCTATCCTACACGTATGATCCATGCTCTGGCAAAAGGGGGCTTAACGCATATCCGTAATGCATTATACCTATAAAGCCATCACATAATTATGGATCAATAATAGCCACTTTTTTAAACAGCCGACTTAAACATAAGGTAGAATGGTCCTTGGACATACAGAAAATATACCAATAGAGAAAAGTTTCGGCCAAGGTCGGCCTGCGCGGAGCAAGCTGACCTGGGTCGATAATTTTCGCAGATGCGCTAAGCCCATAATTTTGGACAGCGATCGGCCTACACTGCAAACAATATATTGCGTATTCAAAGTAAGCATTAATTAGTAAAAGTATAGAATTGGAAACGAGTGCCGTGTATACGGTAATCATATACGAGCGCTAGCGAGATCTGACTAAAACCACATTAGAAGTACATGTATATGCAACTATTGTATATGAGCCTTGCTCTATGAAAAGTTGGCCTAATGAATTTGCAAAAGGTATCGACCCGGGTCACCCTGCGCAGTCCGAGCAGGCTGAACTGGGCCGAATATTTTTGCTATTGGTCAGCTTCTTTTGCATGTCAAAGGAACAGTGTACCTCATAATTCGGACAGTTGTTAGAGAAAATGGATTTTATGTGATGACTTGCTTGGTATAATATAGCACGGAGATGCATTAAGCCCCTTTTGCCAGAGCAGGCTTCATATATAGGTATACAACCGTGAGAGTTGTATCATCGATATTGATTTCAAAATACTAGTCGCTAATTGGCAAAGTCGCGCAAGGGTATACGTGTGGTCATAGACAGAGGTATATCAGTAAACACTTACCCAGACTTTGCAAAGTTGGTCCAAAGTGTTATTGTAGCCCTGTATGTGTTGTTCAAGTAAGAATATCGGGTGTCCGTCATCACTCTCTCAAGGTCCTGTCCAAATACAAATATGATGTCATCAGCATGGTTCATGACGTCATTTCCGTCCAGTGAAGCGGGTACTGGGATTAAGCGATCTATAGGTCTGACAGCAAATTCATACATGTAGGTTGTCGCAGCACCGGACAAGTTTGTATGTAGATTGGCAGTCAGCGTTGCGGGAACTGCAAATAGCGAGTCCGTCAAAAAGTTAGTCCACTGTTGGCCTCTCAAAGCGTCCGAGTTAGGGTTCCGCCAGTCTGTATATTCATTTAGCGTGAGAAGCTTAAAAACCGGGGATGGTTCCCGATTTAAAAAGTATCTTAGATAATAAGGAACCAGTACGTTTTCGTAGTCGTCTTTGGTAAAATCAAAATCGTCCAGGTTTGTTTCGTTCAACAAAGCCATGAAAGTGGCTATGTCTACAAGACCATCGGCGTTGTTAAAACCAATCATGAGATCTATACTTTGAAACATCGTGTAGGCGTCAGTTGCCGCCGATTTACCTGACATCAACATTTGTGCTGTATCGCGTACAAATACACCATCGTTAACTGGACATAGCTGTACCGGAGGAGTAACTATTGCACTGAAATTTGCGCTGGGTACTTGTCTTAGACATTCGACCATATCAGCGGTATTTGACTGAGGACAGCCAAAGGTTTCGGCGAAAAAGTACGCGTTCTGTGATGCTTGCTGACGGTCAAAATAGGCCCAGACCGCAGTCAGAGAACCGCTCTGTGCTATAGCTCGTTGGAATAACCCAAGATTTCCCGGATAAAAGCACTGGTATACCACACTCGCAGATCCTGCTGATTCCCCAAATATAGTGACACTTTCAGGGTCGCCTCCGAAGGCTGCTATATGATCGTGTACCCATTGAATGGCTATATGTTGGTCCCATAAACCTAGGTTACCTGACAATACATCGTCGTTTGTTGTCAAAAATCCAAATGCTGCTAGTCTGTAACCGATCGTCACAACAATGACATCACCGAGAGCACTCAACAATGAAGCATCGTAGGAAACAGTGCCGCCTACAACAAAACCTCCACCATATATCCAAATCATAACAGGCTTTTTAAAAACTGAAATACCTTTGGCAGACTTGTTATAAGGTACATACACATTCAAATACAAGCAGTCCTCCGATATTTCAACACCTTGATTGTCGGGATAGTCAAATTGAGCACAAATAGGGCGAAAACTGGTCGCATTGACGGGAGAGGGAAACGTCGTAATCGGTACCGGCTTTTTAAACCGCAAATTTCCAACAGGTGGCTCTGCGAACGGAATCCCGCGAAACGTTATAACCGTATTTTCCTTTGAGGTATTACTCACTAGACCAGTAACATCTCCCAAAGAGGTGGTTACAGTGTAATATTCCTCCGCCAGTAAAACTGGGATAAATCCAAATATACATGAAGCAATTATCCATATCCTGGAAGGCCGCATTTGTGATCGGTCAGTCTTCACGCTAATAATGCTAATGAACAACCAATCTAGCTGTATAGCAGTAAAGTACTATCTACCTGTGTAAGCACTTTGTCTACCCAATAATATAATTTCTTAACGCGTTACCCACATATTCAGACCAAAAGCTAGGACATTATTCACAGTTCCAGATATTGTTCTAATGCTGAATTCCAAGACTAGTATTTTGATTGGCTGAGAAGTGCCCTTTGTGAAGACAATATTCAAAATCAATATAAATTCCTATGTTGTCTCCGTTATCAGCATTCCAATGGTTTTTCTTGGTCTATACCAAGTTGATCAATCAATCAATCAATCAATCAATCAATCAACTAGCCATCATCATCGCAATCATTATCATCGTGATCGTCGTGATGATGATGATGATGATGATCACCATCATCATCATCATCATCATCATCATCGTTATTATTATCATCTTCGTCGTCGTGGTGATCATCATCGTATCATCATCATTATCATCGTCGTCCTCCTCCTCCTAATCATCGTAGTTGTAGTCATCGTCATGTTCATCATCATCATCATCGTCGTGTAGTCACCGGCACAACAACAAGGAAAAACATTAGCAATTGAGACCAAATATTAATCATTATCACGATCACAAATTCGGGAACAATCATGATAATTCGAAGGTCATTGATTACGAAATCCCTTTCTTTGAATTAGGCGTGCTCTGTGATAAGGAGGTTTGGTGGATCAGCATGATGTTTTATACCAAGCATATTATCATATAATTATTGGCCCATAAAATAAATTTTGTATGACAACCAATTAAATAATGAGATAGGAGGGACACGCAGAAAATTTACCAAAAAACAAAAAGTATCGACTCGGATCAGACTACACGGAGTGTTTAAGCTGACTTGGGTCGATACATTTATTAAATCAGAGCGTGACTCAGTTATATTGTCAGTTGACCTTTTTAAGAGAGCTCACGATTTGTACAGAAAATGACTTTTTATTTTCAGTTTTATAATATATCGAGAGCTCAATGAAAGGAAAATTTTCCGACCAGACCGTCACGAGTTTGATGTGAAAGGCAAAGACTGGCGCTGAGTCTGAAATTGTGAAAATTGGGTAGTAGGATGACATTCATCTTCTAAGATTACCTTTGAAACCATCTTATTGCCATTTCGAGGCATTTGTGGAGAAAAAATAGTAAATGTAGCTCAGATGGTGAAACTTGTCTGTGGAAAGATAGGAAATGTCGTGAGAAAATTGGAAAATTTTGGTTACTGAAATCGTGAAATTTGGCTTATGGAGGACAAGGCTCTAATCTTATCCCAACAGAGCTTATTGATTTTAACATATTCTTACCTGCATACAACCTCTTTCTTACAGGAGACCATTTTCAAAAATATTGCAGCTAAGGGAGGAAATGTTCCTGACCGATAGTTTCTCTTTTTTATAGTCTTTTCACTTTGTATTTCATCCTGGCAGCAAGAATATGTACCTCATTTTAAACTCTTCCATGTTATGTTTTCAATAAATACAAGAATATCAGAACACTCCTGGATTGTAACAATGAATTTCGATTGCTGGCGTGACACTGTGGGAAAATTAAGGTTTTACTACCAAAGGACAAAATTTTAGACTGATACAAATTGAAAGCATTGCAGATCACATTTGAAATTAAGCTGAAATGATGGTAATTATCTGTGAAAGTGAAAAAAATCTTGTGGGCAAAGAAGAAAATGCTGGTTACCAGCATTTTCTCCTTTTCCCAGAGGTTTTCAAAAGGCTACTTCCTGTTAAAACACGGGATTGTAATAAAGGGTTAAACATCGGATTACAATACAAATATAAAACCCTTTAAATGGTCTGCAAACTTCGCCCCGGACATCGATCAACAGCCTCCAAACAGTACTATGCCTACATAGGCTTATATTGTGGCTCAACCATTTACCAACAGTTACGTTATTTAACCCTTTCCCAAACAAGCCCTGGTTTTCACGTGTCCGCAGTACAAGTCTTTTGAAAACACTGTGGGAAAAGGAGAAATTGCTCGTAACGAGCAATTTCTCCTGTTCCCACAGTGTTTTCTACCCTTTTTGAGACCTTTCTGCCATTTTCATCAAATTTAAAATTGTCGTCTGCAAACTCTTTCAATTTGGACCAGTCCAAAAATTGTCGTTTTGGAAAGGATTAACAACCCTGAAGCAAAATGCTTTGAGATATTGTAAGGAAAAGGAGAAAATGCTGGTAACCTTGGGCTCGGTTTCACGAAAATAAATAAATAAATAAATAAATAAATAAATAAGTGTCTCATTTTACTTAAATCTGCAAAGGGCCTTATTCCGATTTGAGTTCGTTATTTGAGACACATGTCACTAACTTTTATAGACTCAAGTAACGTTTTCAAATCCTGAGCTGACCCAGTGTTTCAGACTAACATCAGCAAAATAATGGACTTAAGTCTGTTAACCGAGTTAAGTCCGTTCATTCAGCTCAGTGGAGTCCAGAATTATGTTTATACAAGGGATTTGAGAATGTTACTATAGTCTGTAAATGAGGATGAAATGCGTCCCAAATACCTAACTCAAGTCAAAATCTGGGACTGTCAGTGGATTTGAGTAAAATAGAAGTTTTTTTGCTTGAAACCAGACCCTGTCTTTTCAACGAAAAGTGCTATCATTTTAGTCGCATTAAATGTGTTTTGTGCAAATGCGTTGAATTTGGACAAGTCTATTCGTTTGTCTTTTGGTAAAATGTTAACGTGCCTTCACTAATGATCCGAATTTTTGACTACCAGATTCGAATTTCGACAATTCTTTTCTCGTGTGTCCATCTTTGTCGAATTTTGGAACAGTATGACGCCTGCAATCCGATATTGACGTGGAACGGCCATAAAAAGTTTGAATTCTGCTTAAAAATGTCCCCGAACCTGGTATACAGCCAGCCAACAATCGAATTAAATAAGATGCCAACAGGAGAGCAAGCAATGGTACCCGGAAAACAAACCAGGACTACAAAAAACATTTTGGCAGCGTGTTTACTCGTTGTCAGTGTTCCGACATCACGTTCACATCTACCATATATACTGGTTTTCGGAGCTGACCACCTCGATCTACATGTATATTAAATACTTGTAGCAACTCTGTCCTGGAAACGCGAAAAAACAAAGTTAGTGCAACAAATGGTATACTTAGTCTTCGTTGCATATTTAAAGCCGTTCAACTTATGTTCTCTGACAGAAAACTCATGTTTTTTTTTCAAAGATTTCAAGCAAATACAAATTAATCGTACCGAGTCTATCAGCGCTCCACCACCTCGATAACATCTACAATAACATAGCCTACATGATGAGTTAAAAGGGAGCTGTTCAGATTTTCATAATCTTGCCAAACTTGTTGACTTGTTGGAATGTCACATGATCAATAACACGCGTCGGTTACGAGAATTTGTCCTTACACCCGTATCAGTATGACGGCGTCATATTTGATGTCTTTCTTAGGTATACTAGGAAGACACTGGAATATTGCAGAACCGAGGTGTTTTTGCGCTGAACATTTTTTTTTAGCTTTGGAAATAAAAAGAAGTCACAGGGAGCAAGGTCAGGTGAATACAGAGGGTGGGGGAGCACAACGACTTTTTCCTGCTTCAGAAAGTCTTGCACCTCAAACAAAAGATAATGACTGAAACTGATGATTTACTCACGTTGAAATAGAGTTGACAGAAAACGAATTCCAGTGTCTTCATAGTAAATCTAAAAAGACTATGAAAATGCCTTCAAAGATTGGATCCGGAGACTGAAACTTTGTATATCTGTTGCAGGTGAATACTTTGAGGGAACAAAAGAAAGACTGCAGTAAAATCTATGAAGAATAGAATTTTAGGTGCTTACATGCATTCATATTTGAACACTCAAATTGGCACCTTTTTATTATATGTAACCGTGCATTTTATGCGTTTGAAGCGAAAAAGATGTCTTGTTGTATTTATGGTATTTTACAAGAAATTTTGATTTAAGGAGTAAAAACTAAATAGTCCCCTTTAACCTTTCTTTATTCATCCATTCATTCATTCATTCATTAAATTCGTGAAATTCATTCATGAAATTCATTCATGAAATTCATGAAAGATGTTTGGAAATATTTTCACTAGTTTTTGGAAATCAACATCCATTTGAGGCATGCTGCCGCAAAAGGGGACTTAATGGATCTCCGTGATCCATGATACCAAGCAAGTCATCATATTATTATTGATCCATACAATCCATTCTGTCTGGCAACCGGCTGATTTATGAGATATACTGGTCCTTTGACATGCATATCATTTACTAAAAGCAAAAAGTTTCGGCCCTGATCAGGCTGACCTGGATCGACACTTTTTGCAGATGCATTATGCTCCGTTTTCACAGAGCATCACTTATTTATTTAATCAGTAGAATGTTCATTGTAGATAGGCAGGATTGTGTGCAGTACATGACTACTCATTTATTTATATCTGTGAATGTTAATGATGCGAGGGGAAAAAAAAGCTGTGAGCTGCATAGGATGTAAAGTGGTAAGAATTGCGACCGATGTTGAAAGGATTTTTCTTCAAGCAATTTCAGAATTACCTGGTGATCTGACCTGGTAATTCGATACTTCGTTCGCACACTAACTTGCATCTGTTTACACAACTTTCTGAAAGCTTAGGGTATATTTAACCCTTTGGCTTCTAAGCGCGACTCAATGACTCATTTCCGATAATGTAGATAAAGATCAGACTGCACAGAGCGTGCAGTCTGATCTTGCATCTACACTGTCTGATATTGAGATATTGGCCCCCTATGAATATCTTTGAACTAGCAAAATTTCGGTTTTTATGATTGGCTTGAAGGTTTCGTTTCACGTATGTAGCGAGCTAAGGGAAAAAAGATGCATCACGAAATACCCCAGCATAGGGTTCTCCGTTACTGATTTTACAGACATCGAAACGTTTAAGAAAACAACATTTTATAAGCATGTATTTAGAGCCTAAAAAGCCCCCCCCCCCCCGCCTTCAGTGCGTCAGCGCTTTGATTAATAACACATGTAAGTTTACCCTCGAAGGACTTGAGAAGATCTGGGTCCCTATTCACCATCCATTCTTAAGAACATTCTTAGTCTTATTCTCTAAGACTTCTTTTTTCTTTTAAATTTGAAAGTAACACAACTTCTGGTTGGCTAAACCAAATGCTTTAGCCAGTCAGAAGTTGTGTTACTTTCAAATTTTGAAAATTCTGGAGAATATTATCCAGACCGTTCTCAAGAATGGATGGTGAGTACGGACCCAGGTAGTGGCATTTCGACGGCCGTAACGCACTCACTTTCGTTTGAATCAGGTCACGAATGCTCCCGTTGACCTGCTGGTGACATTAGACCGGCAACTCACGGTTGGGGTTGACATTTGAAACAGAACAAACGGTGCTAATCTTATTTCAAAGTTTAACTAAACTTTTTCGGCGTAGTGGTATTGATATAATTGAATAAATAAACAGTAATTTGCCATTGCTACAACACATTATATTCGGCGGGCTCCAGCGGGCTCATGTGTCCACACATTTTTGACACCTACTCTTATATGGCAGTATTTTACGTGCGTTTGTCCGTACGTAAATGTGGCGTGGGAGCGGTAGTGTGTGTGCATGGGTGCGCGCGCGAGTATGTGTGGTTTGCGAGGAAGTGTGCGTGTAGGTGTGGGGGTGTGTAAATGGACTTTTCCAAATGATTGTAGTTGATATTAGTCTCATGCAATACTTTTTTTTAGAATGATTAAATACTCTTTTAAATATGTTATATGTGTCTTAGAGAAAAACTTCGGTAAATAAACATATACACTAAACAGTTTATGCTTGGTCTTGCTGTCTTTTTTTTTTTTTTTTTTTCCATTGTATTTAAAAAAAAAAAAAAAAAAAAAGATCACTCTACAAATCGCATTTTTTAAACTTTAGTTTTCTTATTTTTCTCAACCTGGTAAAGATCGTTCGTTGTTTGCTTAGAATTAATTCGATCGTACTTATTTTTGGAAAGGCTGACGTAACATGATGAGATAACTTTATTGTTTATGTCTACACACTTTATAAATGAGGCATTCATAGTAAAATACGAAAACAAGGAGAAAATCCAAATGATTTTCAAAGAACGGACACAGAAAAGAAATTTTGGATATTTAGTTACACATAAATCTTCAATTTGGCGTGAAAATTTGTCCGTCCGCACTGGTGTCAAGAATCTGCGGCAATGAAAGGTTATCACTGATTCATATACCTTTGTATCTACTTCGCTCCGTGCAGTGTCAGAAGGAATTAAACTGTTTGGTGATCCTGTGTTCAAATTTATCAAACTCAGGATTAACTACTCCGACGGGTCGGCGCATTGTTATTCTGTTTGCAACTGTTTTCTTTTGGTACAAAGTAGAGTAAATTGAATAGATATTCTTTTAAATACGAACCTCGTTTTCGGATCAGTTTCCTGAATAAAACGGAAACCTGACATTTAGTTTGATTATTTTGAAATATTCTGCGGTCTTTTATTTCATCACGAGCAACACAAAGATAGCTAGTGGCCGAAAAATATGTACGTTTTCCTGTCTAAATATACTTTATGGGTGGAATGAGATATAAGTTAGATTGCTAGTTAATTAATAGTATTAATTTATTACATCCCAATTCTATGCTCAATGAGGTGTCTCGACCTTAAATAAGACAGGGATATCAAATTAGGAACGATTCAGAGCTACATGTGTTTCTAAGTTACGAAAGAACACTTCAGTAGTCCAGAATGTCTCAGACAAAGCGAACAGTGTTAATCAAGGACCAGACTGCATGTTTTGTACAGCCCGATCTTGATCTTCGCTGACTGCAAAGGCAACTTAAATTGTGAAAGACGCTATTAGGGATAAGTTTACAATTTGCCATACAAGACAAAGTTCCTGTTATCTAAATGTGAAATTATCAGTCACACCATTGTTATCTTGGTGGCTTCTAAGTAGTTATGTATGCTTTTTATCCTGAAATGTCCGTTTTACAGCCATACTTTTGAAAAATAAAACATTAGGTCTAAAGCAAATTACTCCATTCACAAAAGATGTCTTTTTAAACATTCATTCATTCATTCATTCATTCATTCCCAACGAAGGTATAATGAAACAAAAAGATGAATTGGCGCCATACAAGACAAGACAGAGTGCTTACAAGTGGCAAATTTGAAATTTACTGCTGGCCTATTGCCCTGTTTTAAATCTTATAACAAGGCTATATGACCAAACGTCGACGATGAGAACGTAGATAAAGCTGAAGCTGTTGTGCTCTGTTCTGCTTTTTAGCTCACCTGAGCACAAAGTGCTCAGGATGAGCTATTGTGATCGCTCACCGTCCGTCTGCGTCCGTCCGTCCGTCCGTCGTCCGTCCGTCCACATTTTCTTGTTTACACTCTAGCATCTACAAATATTAACCAATCAGCACCAAACTTTTTCAAAATGTATATGACCATAAGATCTCGGATGAGTTCGATTATGGGTGTAATCGGACCAGAACGACTGGAGTTATTTGCCCTTGAATTAGAAAAATTGCTATATTTGACTTTGTTTACACTCTAGCATCTACAAATATTAACCAATCAGCACCAAACTTAATCAAAATATATATGACCATAAGATCTCGGATGAGTTCGATTATGGGTGTAATCGGACCAGAACGACTGGAGTTATTTGCCCTTGAATTAGAAAAATTGCTATATTTGACTTTGTTTACACTCTAGCATCTACAAATAATAACCAATCAGCACCAAACTTGGTCAAAATGTATATGACCATAAGATCTCGGATGAGTTCGATTATGTGTCTAATCGGACCAGAACGACTGGAGTTATTTGCCCTTGAATTAAAAAATTGCTACATTTGACTTTGTTTACACTCTAGCATCTACAAATTTAAGCCAATCAGCACCAAACTTGGTCAAAATATATATGACCGTAAGGTCTCGAATGAGTTTGATTGTAGGTCTAATAGGACCCATTATTGCTGTGTCATGGAAAAAGGGGGCTTGACGTATATTTTCATTGTGGACCAATATCTCTTTAACTACAGGGCAAAATGTCATGAAACTTCATCTTTTTATTGTTTATTGCAAGCCACAGACAATAGTTATTTGTTTTTATTTCATGAAACGCCATGTCATGAAAAAAGGGGGCTAAATGTTTAATTTCGTCATGGACCAATGACCATCTGTTTGTCCATCTTTCAGGACAGATATCTTCTAAAATCCTTGACAAAAACTAATAGAAATTCATACAGGTGTTCCTATTGATGTCCGCTGATATTTATTGTTTTTTTTTTGCCTTTTTGATATCAAATACTGTCTCATAGGAAAAACGGGCTTCATGTATATTTCTGTTAAGGATCAATATACATGTATCTTCAACTCAAAATCTTGGACAAAAATTTGTGAAACTTCATACATTTGTTCCTTATGATAGTCCGCCAATATCATTAGTTTAGCTTTTTTGATTAAATGTCATGTCATGGAAAAAGGGGGCTTCACATATATTTTCATTATGGATTAATATCTCTTTAACTACAGGACAAACTGTTATGAAACTTCATCTTTATGTTATTTATCACAAGCCACAGACAATGGTTAGGTCTATTTGTTAGCTCACCTGAGCTCGAAGTGCTGGGTGAGGTATTGTGATTCGTCGTTGTCCGGCGTCCGTCTTTCCACAATTCCTTTAAACATCTTCTCATCCTAAACCAATCATGTTGAAACTTGACAGGCATATTCCTTGGGTGAAGTTCTACCAAAGTTGTTAAAAGAATTGAATTAACCCTTTAACTCCAGGGGTCACAATTTTGGGCAAAATTGTATATAGAGCAAACTTTAAAAATGTTTTTGTCTGAAACTAGAAGGCCTAGAGCTTTGATATTTGGTATGTGGCATTTCCTTGTAGACTTCTACCAATTTTGTTCAAATGATGCCCCTGGGTCACAAAAGGACATAAAGGTATACAGAATGAACTTAAAAGTCTTGTTCTATTTAACCCTTTACCACACAATCCCAAGCTTTAACGCCTGTGAGAAATAAGGCTCTTGAAAATATTGTGGGAAAAATAGGAAATACTTGTAACCAGCATGTTTTCCTTTTTCCACAATGTTTTCCACCCAACCAAAATCAAATTTAAATTTTTGAGTCACATTTATTTTGTTGTCAGCAAATGGTTTGAATTTGGACAAGTCTTAACCCTTTAAGCGCCTTTCACTACTATAGTTGCCTTTGTGTCTAGTGTAGATCAAGATCAGACTGCACGAAATGTGCAGTCCGATCATTGATCTATACTGTCTGCTTTATTGAAACACTGCAGACAAAAGGCACCCACGCAGTTGTTATCATCTTGGACTCATTCTGGAATGAAAATGGCCTTTGGGTTTAAGGATTAAATTTTGTTGTTTGTTAATAATTTGAGCCAAGCCTGTTAGCTCATTACCTACAGGGCTAGCTATGCAGGGATGTCAAGTTTAAATCTCAGTTGGGCCAAGCACTCAGGTAACCAGGATATTTTTAACTTTTTCCACAATGTTCTCTACCCATCCCAAATCTAAGTTCATTTTTTGAGACAAATTTATTTTGTTGTCTGCAAATGCTTTGAATTATAGACCAGTCTAAAATTTTTGTTTGGTAAAGAGATAAAGATAGACCAAGTAATATGCATTTCAAGACTGTGTTGTAGGCAATACTATCTTGCAGAATATAAGGCATATATATCCAAGATCCAACTGCAGTCTGATCTTTATCTACACTGTCTGATAAAACATCCTGTCTTGCGTACCCCTAGCCTTGGTTCCCACCTGATCATTTTTTCCTTTTATCTATTCAGGACGGACGGATGCAGTTTAAATCTGACATGAAGCCCCCTTTTTCCATGACACAGCAATAAATTCCAAAACCCTGACAATATGTGCTAGGTCGCTTGATGTGTGAAAATTTCATCCAAATCTGTTGAGATACATGTATGTCCAGTAATTAAAGAGATATTGGTGAAAAATGAAATATAACATGAAGACCCCTTTTTCCATGATGCAGCTATAAATTGCAGAACGTTGACAATATGCGCTAGGTCACATGATGAGAAACATTCTGTGAAAACTTTTGAAAACATTGTGGGAAAAGGAAAAAATGCTGGTAACCAGCATTTTCTCCTTTTTCCCACAAAGTTTTCTACCCTGTCAAAGAAATATTGTGTCACTTGAGCCAATATGAAAATGTTGTCTGCAAATGCTTTCAATTTGGCCAGATCTAAAATTTTGCCATGTGATAAAGGGTTAAAGGCTTTGACAGCATTTTTCTCTCTGGCTGTTAGGATGTATCTTTGAACATTGTGTTCATTGTATTTTGAGTTCATATTTGTTCATTCATTTAACTCTGTAGTACAGATTTTATCTCGTAAATCTTAGAAGTCATTATAATTTTTGTTCTTCAGTTTGTGGTGTTTGTCTTAATTTATAAATAAGTTTATGACCCCCCCCCCCCCCGATAGATTTTGGGCATATACTTCACCATGAATTGAAGTACCATTTGAAAGATCTGTTCAGGTAGGGCCAAGGTGAATGTCACACTTGAAGGTCAGATTTTTGTAAGCTGAATACATTGAAAGGTTGGTGCAAGACTATTGCAGGTGTAAATACATTGTTTATGTGTTTTACAATAGCAATTACCCATGGACATGTCCGTGGACAATCACTGTAGTTGTTGGTGTATTTAACAACATTATAATACTAACTTGTATAGAAAGTCTTGAATCGGCAAACATTCTCTACTAAGTTTGTTCAAATCAGGCAACTTTTTGCCACACACCAAAAGGCCTAGCGCTTTGTTATTATTCCTTCAAAACTCTGTTCTGGATGTATATAGGAGTCAGCTTGTCGGTCCATCCATCCATCCATCCATCCATCCATCCATCAGTCTTTCTGTAGCATTTTCTTGTCAGAGCTAGTTCTCAACAACTACAGGACAGATTTCATTCAAACTTTAGAGAGACTCGGTGCCAAGCAAGAATGTGCATATTATATTTTGGTGACGGTTCATTGAATTTTTACAAAGTTATTTTCCTTTGATGAAATTTCTTGTTCTCCCTATTTTTCAAAAACTATTGGACAAATATCATTCAAACTTCTCACAAATATTTATATAACCGGGTTTGGTTAAGAAAGATTATCTTCTTGTCTAAACCAAGAAGACCTAGAGCTTTGGCCTTGCACTTCGATATTTGGTATTTATCTTCATTGTAGACCTTTACAGCTTGGTACTCAGGTGAGCGATATAGGACCATCATGGTCCTCTTGTTTTTTTTTTTTCAGGTTTGTTTCTTTTCTTTTCGTAATTTGATGAAGAACTTTGAGAGGTACTAATAATTAGAGTATTGACTTGATGTGCTCTGTATTAAAAAGATATTTGAGCCATTCTCAATTAAAAGGGGGCTTAATGCATCTGCAAAAACTATCGACCCAGGTCAACCCACCTAGCCCGCACAGGCTGACCCGGGCCGAAACTCTTTGCTATTGGTCAATTTTCTGCATGTCCAAGGACCATTCTGCCTCGTGCTTCAGGCGGTTATTAGCCAAATGAAATGTAACGATCCATAGCTATATGAAGATGCATCACGGGGATGCATTAGGCCCGCTTTTGTTAAATAAGTGAAATGAAACTTTCAAGCCGATAGTAAACAAGAGGGCCACGATGGCCCTGTATCGCTCCACTGGCTTATAAATATAAACCATAAATACTAAACATTTCAATTCTGAGCCAAATGGTTTCAAAATGAAGACTTACAAAGTTTTCTCTGTAAAAGCACATGTGAAAGTTGAGACCCACAAGGCAAAGCCATTTTTGATCCCAGAGCTATAATTACTTGAACCCCGGTAGAGGTCCACAAGATAAAGCCACATGCCAAAACAATACAAGTCTATGCTGTATGGTTATAAAGAAGGTGATTTTCAATTTTTGTCCATATGAAGCCTCTGTAAAACGTAAGAATCCTGATGCAAGGCTAATTTAAAAAAAAAAAGTCCAAAAAGGAAGATTTCTTAAGTTGTCACTATGTAAGCCCATGTAAAACTTGTGACCCCTGCGGTGGGGCCAATTTTGACCCCAGGGCTAAAATTTTGGCCCGCTTGGTAGAAGCCTACTAGGTACAGGAAGATTTTTAAAGTTTTCTCTATATAAGCCTATGTAAAACTTGTGACCCCTGGGGCAGAGCCAATTTTGACCCCAGGGCTATAATTTGAAGAAACTTGATAGAGGTCTACTACATAAAGCTACATGCCAAATTTGGTAGCCCTATGCCTTATTGTTTCAGACAAGAAGATTTTTAAATATTTCCAATATTTTTCAGTTTTGTTGCCATGGCAACCGGAGTTTTTGAAGGAATCAAATTCTTTCAAGAAATTCTGAAGAGGATCATGGCAGGATCATTTCTGTGAAGTTTCATGAAAATTGGATGGGTAGTTTAAGAGAAGAAGATGTTTGAAATCAAAGTTAACGCACGGACGGACGGACGGACGCACGGACGGACGGACGCACGGACGGACGACGGACACCGGGCCATGACATAAGCCCGCTGGCCTTCGGCCAGTGGAGCTAAAAACCCTATACTTTGCTATTTCAAAGTTATTTTGGGGGGAAATGTGTCTCTTTATCGGACAGTGTAGATTGAAGATCAGTTTGCACGTTCTGGGTAGTCTGATCTTGACTTACGAGGGGTGTTCAAAAAATACGCGGAAAAGTACTGTTATTCTCTCAAATATTGCTTGAATACAGTAAAATAGATACATATTGTAGACAAACTAATACTATATTGAAAGTACGAGGGGTGTTCAATAAATACGCGGAAAAGTAATGTCATTCTCTTGAGTATTGCTTAAATGCTGCACAATTGATACATATTGTAGACAAATTAATTCTTTATTGATAGTATAAATTTCAGGTCAATGTCTCAACAACTTGAAAAGATATGATTGTTATAATAACGTCATCACTCAAAAACCGGCCCAACGTCATCCAGCGTCAATTTTACGTCACTTTATTTGCATTACTTGTTTATCGTTTCTTTCACATACCTAGATGAGATAGCTGTCTAAAGAATTTCATCTTTTTCAGAATACTCTCCTTGAAATGTAGTACACCTTTCGCATCGTTTCACCCATCAATAGAAGCTTTTCCTGTTTCCTTTCGGCACCAGACTCAACGGAAGTAATCACGGACTGCACTGCACTCTTTACGTCAAACGTAAATGTGACTTCATGAACGCTATACCAAGAGTTGGTGCCAAACCATGACAAAATTTGGTGAAGATATCTGATCAGACACAAAAGAGACACGTCGTTTTCCACACAGCGAATGCTGTCGTATTATTGCATTTTGGGCCGGGTTTTGGAACACGACGTTGCCATAACAATCATATCTTTATAAGATGTTGAAAGAATAACTTGAAATTTATTTTTCAATACAGTATTAATCTGTCTACAGTATGTATCAATTTCGCTGTATTCAAGCAATATTTGACAGAATTACTGTACTTTTCCGCGTATTTTTTGAACAGCCCTCGTAGAAGTTTCAAGTCAATATTTTACCAACTTAAAAAAGGTATGGTAGATATGGCAATGTCGTGCTCCAAAACCTGGCCTAAAATGTAATAAAACGAAAGCAATTTACTGTCCAAAAAACGACGTGTCTCTTTTGCGTCTGATTAGATATCTTCACCAAATTTTGTCACAATTTGTCGCTAATTCTTGGCATGACGTTCATGAAGTCACTTTAACATCTGACGTCAGTTGAGCGTTTCGCAGCCATATTGTTTATTCACGTCAGTACATTGTCCGCAAAAAGTCCTTGAGTCGCGTTCACCAGCCTAAGGGTTAGTACTTGCCCGCTTTTCTTGCTTTTTGGCTTGTTGGCTTGGTTGCTTGTCGCAACTCTCTGAAAACATTTTTAAAAGAGATCCATGATGGCCTTAATTCCTCTACTGGCAATCACTGACTTGTATGTTATTGTGCACCTTATTGTCAAGGAAAAAGTTGAAACCAATAAGAAATTTCCCGCGAATGTCAGACATAAGCCATGAAAAGACATGTGTCTTCTGTTTGAGTTAAAATAGCCAACAATCATGTCGCATTTTAGGGTTTCATGTAATAATTACTTGGACAACCCCATCCGAACAAAGAAAAAAGTGAACAGAAGAGCCATATTTGTCCCACTGATTGCAAAAGGGCTTTACAGCCATTTTGGCCAAAAGTAACTTTTTTGATAATTCATAAATGTTAACATGAGATCTTGCTACAAAGTGATTATTAAAAGTAAATTCTAGCATTTAATACCGTTTTTTGCATAACAGCTTTAGGGCCTATCAGAATATTTGGCTTTTTTTGACTGCCAACAGGACCTAACAGACTATTTCCTGCAACCAAAGGGGCTTATCAGCGGGAATTTTCTACCGACAAGCCCTTTAACCTTATCTCAAACTTTCCCACATCGCACTGTTATTACAGGGTCAGTGTTTATTAATTGTTTCACAATCTGATCATTGGGTATGCAGATTTAAATTACTACAAATATGGGGGAATCATGGCTGAAACTCTTTTTTATTTAAGGCCGACAAATAGAAAAGACAAACTTACGCTGAACTGTTACATATATGTTTTACTTCTTCTCTTATGAAAGATTCTTATCAGAAAGTTAAATAAAAGGTGAAGAAAATATTATGCAACCCAATGTCATGTAAACAAGTTCGTTTAAATTGCAAATGCGAAGATACTTTCCAGCAAATTCTGTTTCTGGCAGGGGTTTAGTATTTGGAGATTTAGGGGATAATTTTGACAACTAAGAAATAGTGACGATTGATTAAAAAAAAAACTACTTTCTAGAATTAATAAAATTACACCGTTACTAGTATATTTTCTGTTCAAAATGGGTTTTTGATTTACTGATAAGCTCTTTTGGCAGACAACAGTTTCTAGGTTTTAGCTTTACATATTGAGTGGACCCATTAAGCCATAGCAACAGTAGCTCTCCTTTCAGTAATGAACTGTGAGGGATGTAAGTACTAAGCATTAGTCTTCATCTCAATTAAAGCGAATTTGGCATAAGAGAATAAGTTTGAAATATTGTTTACCAGATGTCATATTTTTAGCCTTGTCCAAATTAAACGCATTGGCAGACGACAGACGAAATGTTTCTCAAAACATACAATATGTCTTTCATAATGTAGAAAACATTGTGCGAAAAGGAGGAAATGCTAGTTACCATCATTTTATCCTTTTCCCACAATTATTTCAAAATCTTTTTATTTCAGGGGCATTGAAAGTCGAGATCATGTGGCAAAAGGTTAAGAAATTGTAAGCTATGAGCCATGTGCCCCGAATCGAAATCTTCAAAACAAACCCAAAATGTAGACCCAAGCTATGACTATTGCAAAAACACTATCTTTGCTACATTCTGTAGCGAACTTTAAAGATTAGAAAGTAAACTAAATTATTCTTATTAGGAAGAAATGGGGTATCCAAATCATAAAGACTTGCATTAGCATCAAAGAATGTGAGACATACAAAGCAAAGTTTTGTCTCATCACTAAATAATAAAGGGCCTGTCAAACAAGTCAATGCTTCAAGCTATCACAGTGTAGAAGACCGTCAAGATGAGCATTCCGAAGAAGGGGCGAAGGGGCGAAAAACAAATTTCATTAATAATAACAAACAATCAATTGTGAGCTAACACAACTTCATTTGCCTTTGAGAATGCGAAACAATGATAAGAAAGCAAAAAAAAAAAACATGTAAGAAAAAGAACACAGTCAAAAGAACTCAGTCGGTAGCATACTGAACTTCAGAACATGGGGGAGGGGGGGGGGGGGTCGCTGATGATTATATGGAAAAGCAGCCAGCGGCTTGGGAAGAATATTGTGCATTGTGCTGGCTTTAAAAAAAAAAAAAAAAAAAAGAAAAAAACTCCAGGATAGCATGGATTGGTGCACTGGACGCCGCAATATAAATGTAATAATGCTGAAAACGGCGTTAAATACCATACAAACAAACCAATCAACAGAACAGATGGCTGTTCGTGGCAATGAGACCTTATGCCTTGTTTTACTTCCTTGAATATCATAAACACAAATAAGCCGATAGGAGACTTTTCCAATATAAAAAAAGTAGGCACACTAATTCACTATCTGTAGAATATCCTTCTATGCAGCCATTCTGATCTCTTGTAGATCTGATTTTTTGATAGACATGAATGCAAAGGTTCCAAACCATTATGAACGGTTTCATGATTGGCAAAACTGTTGAAGTCAAACTAGTAATATCAGGATAGAACTAGATGGCAGTAGGATAAAACTGGGTCAAGGGTACGGTTTTGAGATTTTCTTACACAGGTTCCAAACAAAATGAAACAAAAATTTAAGAAAGCAAATTTTAAATCTACAATGTATCAACTTAACTGCGTTACAAAAAGGTCTGCCATTCGGAAATAAATGCTGTACCAGGAGATACATGTATTTTCTCAGTAAGCATCTATAACAGAGGAAATAAGACTCTGGGCTTGAACAAGAACCATGCTAAACCAAAGAATGTATTTTACGAGTAGTTTTATATGAGAATAAACTACCAGACAAACTGATGAGAGGTTGTTCACCTCACCCTGGTATATTAAAAATATATTTAGACTCAGAAAATATAGTGGAAAAAGTCCAAAATGACATTCACCGTGGGAAAAATGTCATAATGGACATTCATCAGGTCAATAAAAGCTATTCGTCAATATTTATTCTTAAAACTTTGTTTTGTGTTGAAAAAATGACTAGATGTATAAGTTTGGTACAAAAATCAATTGAATATAATTTCTGATAAGCCCTTTGGTCTCCTAAAGTAGCCAATATAAGGCTGCAAAAAAAGGTTTATCAGCGTTTTTTCCCGTATAAGATTACCGATCAGGTAGAAGCCAGCGATACTGATGCTTTAGATACTTCTTACTTGTCCCTAAAATTGTGCCAGATATTGCTGTTGCAAGATACAAATTGGATTCTAATAGCTTACATGAAACTTCAAACGGATTTTTCGCAGGACTATAAAAATGGCTGATAAGCCCATTTGGCAATCAATTGTCATTTTGCAATATCCATCATATCCTCATATAGGACCAGATCTTTTTCGACGGCTTAGAGTACAATCCACGCACGTTTAGAGAGATATGTATCATATACGATGTAAGCTTGACTAAACGTAATGGACCCAATATAAGATTGCACGTTTTGTGCCGTCTCATATTTATCTATAACGTCCGCAAGAAGGTTCAAATGTCAGAGGAAAGCGGTTGAGCCAGGCGGCATTATACCTAAAAGTTTTCGTTCACTCTTTACGAGACGGCCACATCTTGGACTTGTCCAAATGATAACTAGCACTTCCTCCTTTTTTTTTTTTTTTTTAAAGCCTTGTTCCTCAAGGTCGTTAAAAGTCGTGATTGTGTGGTGAGGGGCTTTCATGAACACTTTACCAATGCACTGTGAGAAGGGGTTGTCATGCATCTGCGAAAGGTACCGACTCATATCAACCTGTGCAGTCCACTTAGGCTGACGTGGGTCGAAACTTTTTTGCTTTTGGTAAATTTTCTGCATGTCAAAGGACCATTCTACCTCAAGATTCAGCCGGTTGTTATAGACACAATGGATTTTTGGGATCCATACTTATGTGATGACTTGCTTGGTACAATGCATCATGAAGATGCATTCAACCCCTTTTTGTCAGAGCATCACTCATTTACATTTGAAATTACATGTGAGTTTGACGCGAAAAACTCAGTCGGTAAGGTGCATGGTTGGAAACTATCGAGATGCCGGTTTAATCCCCGGCTCTACCGATTTCCTCCGGAGGATTAATGATAGTTATTTCGACAGGAGTCATTCCTCTCTCACAACTGATCGTTGTTTCAAGGATAGTTTTGAGGAAAAGTAGCCAATTGCTTGAAAGAATTTTGTGCGAAGTACCAGTAGAAGAAAATATGGGAAAGCATGGAATGAAATATCCGAAATAATGTTGAAGATGGCGTGAAACACCATAAAGCTAATTACATGTGATTGGACGCGAAAAACCTAACTGAATTGAAAATTGTCTTGTGATCCTATTCCGGCTGAGTATATTGCCGGTGTTTGCGCTGATCAAGGTCGCAGGTTCGAGGTCGGAGACACATGGGTGGATGCTGAGGTTTGTGACGCATGCGAGTGTTACCAGTATGGCGTCCAGTTTTTTTGCGAGACTTGATGACGGTCGCTGTAAGCTGAATAGTAGGTTCAATTGTACAAGAAATTGCTCTCATTGATTTGCAAATGGGCTTATCAGCATTCCTTACATTTCTATGAAATTTTAAGATTGGCTTTGAATATCACTTTTCTATCTAACAATAGCAATATTTTGTACAAACGTCTGAAGATAGTATGAAGAGGTATCTGTCTCGTATTTCATACAGACAACAGTGCAATTATTTTTCATAGATAAAAGAAAGATTGCGCGAACAATGTAAAAAACACTAATATTCCTCTAAATGGAAAAAGTCTAAGATGACTTTTTTATGCGACGTCAAAGTAGTCTTACGTCGTGCGCCGGGTTGCAGCTAGAGGTGTATTTAACTCTTTTGTAAATTTTTACTCTTTCATCGTTTTTTAGTGAAATTCGTTGCATGGATCAACGATACATCCATTAAAACGCCGCTAAATTTTGATTTTAAACTGTTGACAAATAGCCGAGTTATGGGAAAAGTCTGCATACTTTTTGGACAGCCCTCGTAGACTGGCTGGTGACGGAGGACAAAGATATGGTGACAAACAATATTGGGACAAAGAAAGAATTATATGAGGGTTGTCCTTAAAGTATGTAGACTTTTCCCATAACTCGAATATCTATCAACAGTTTAATACCAAAATCTGGTAACGTATTACTGGATATGTCATCGATACATGCTAAAAGTTTCATAAAAGTATACCTACAATGATCGAGTAAAAAGTTAAGGATTAAAAAAAAAAAAAAAAAACACCACAACTGCTACCTTGCATAGTCGATTCAGAAATTAAGGTATTTATGAGAATTGACACAGACATTCGTGGATATCATATGTATTGTGAGATATACAATAATACAATACAATACTTTTATTTGCTTCAATGTGTGTGTGTTTTAATAAATGGTCTACTTGAAAGAAGACTTGACAGTAAATTGTTTAAGAGTGAAGAAGCTGTTCTGTAAATGGAAGGTAAATTTGAGTTGTTTTAATTAAAGACTTAAGACATTTTTTTACCCTACTTCAGTATAATTCCATTGCTGATTTGTTTCTCGTGGGTTTAACACCGTTTTCAACATTACTCAGTTATATCACTGGCCAATGCACTCATTCACGTTTTCTGGCATTTCTTTCACCATTACGTTGCATAATAATATTTCCAAGATACTGGCTGCTCTCCATATACAAATTGCCAAACATTTTTCATCTCAAGCCTTTTAAAAACATTGTGACATAATACAAAAAACATGAAAAAGTTAACAAAGAACATACCAACTAGCAACCTTATATACCGTTAAAATATTAACTTTTTCCCAGTTCGTCCTAGATTAACATATTTATATCAACGTATAAAAGCTGTACACAAACCTCATTTATAAACCTAACTCTATAATTGAGATTTGAAACATTAAAAAAAAAAAAAACATTGTAACAAAGAAGACGACACTTTAAAGGTTTGCATAAGAATGTAACAACGATCGTTTATGCTCCTTTATACTGAAGCTTTTGAAAACACTGTGATTTCATGCTCCTTTACAGGAAGGCTATTGAGAACATTCTGGCGAAAGGTGACATAATATTCAAAGGTTAATATTTTTTGTGCACCTTTAAAACTTTTAAAAACATTACGCTTTGACATGTACCTTTTTAAGGAAAACATTGTGGCCTTAAATTGTGAAATTAGACGTAGCATTGTGAAAAAAAAAAAAAAAAAACTGCATTTAATAGAAACCAATAGATAGCCATCAGGGCTATCTTTAGTTGCATGACACTAAACAATACAAGATTTGCATGCGGGTAGTGAATGGACGCTCCACTAAACAGTCAAACTTAGTACAAACTTAATACATACCTTATAACAGGCGGAATTATCAGATCTTTAAAACTGATTATATTTACCGTTATTATAAAGATCAGTTGTACAACAAGATAGTTATAGCGAAAATCTACGAAACATGTCGACGCGTACGTCAAGTTGCCTCTCGGAGAGTAGTGATCACGACGAGCCAGCACTCACAAGTCCAAATATACTGTCACAAATAGCTAGGTCACAGCAGTCTTATCAAGATCTTGATCAGACTTTGGATAACCAACCAAAAGATGTTTATATCAGCGATTTGATATGGCTTTGCAGAGATGACCCTGATCTCGTAAACTTGCTGAACGGGCAAAAACAAAACCACTGAATCGTAGAAACTCTCCCAATTTGACAACTCTTTACCCAATGATAAAATTTTAGACTTGTCCAAATCAAAAGCATCTGCCCATGATGAATTAAATGAAGGCCAAATGATGATTTGAATCGTTGAAAGGGTAAAAAAAACATGGGAAAAGGAGAAAATGGTAACCTGCATTTTCCTCTGTTCTCACAATGTTTTCACCTTCCTTTTCATGGGCATTAAAAAGGATAGTTTGGTGAAGAGTTAAAACACTTAATTAATCGACTAGCCTTTTACAGTCAGGAAAACAATATCAAACATTAGGCTACAATTTTATGGTCGTTTTTTCTTTCATATACATCCCAAATAAACAGACAATTAGATCTGAGATATGAACGTCTGTGATATTGAATTGCATTGCGTTCAAAGGACAGTCTGGTCTTTATCTTTTATTGTCTTCAAAAGCGACTTTACTTGTCCATAGCCAACAAAGGTACATGTAATTGTATTCGAGTCATTCTAATCAGCTAGAGCATAACTGCGGTAGCCTTGATCTCTTTATCTGAAATGTGGATAGGATGAGAATCGACCAATATTGAATAGCTGATGAGACAAACATGTTGCTGACATTTAGAGGGCTAAATTGTTAAAATAGATATGTTAAGCTTGAAAAAAAAGCAGCCTTAACATTGCGGGACCATTGCTGTCTTGAGTAGAATAACTAGGAAAACTGGTATGACAGATCCAAGATCTGACTGCATGTTCTGAGCAGTCTAGTCTGAATCTGCACTCTCTGCAAAGACTTTTTCCCGGGTCCGTTTATTCAGATATGGAGAATATAACAGTGAGCTCAGATTTGTGTTACAGTTTCAGGGTTTTTTATCCTCGATGAAAATGTTCTATTTGACAAAATTCTGAAAATCTTTCAAATGGGTGTAAAACGTTGTGGAAAAAAGAGAACATGCTGAATACATGCAGTTTCTCCAACTATATTTTCAAAGCCCCACAGGATTGTTTGGTCAACGGTTAACAGACTGATTCCAGTCTGTAGAAACTCACCAAGAATAAACATGTAAGTGACTGTGTAAAATGGTAGTGCCATGGCTGGAAGAAGAGGAAGAGGGGCTGTGAAAACAATTTAACCCTTATCCCGCTAAAACATTGAAATGAAATTTCGAACCGGTAGTAAAACCCGAATAATTCTATGTCAAACTTATTCCTTTTTTGGAAAAAGAAATATCTCCTTATCGAACAGTATAGATCCAAGATCAGACTGCACGTTCTGTACAGTCTGATCTTGATCTATACTATCCGGTCAGTAATTCGCACTTAGCAGCCTAAGGGTTAATACATCATACGCTGAAAGATGCATAATCAGTCAGTGTTGTGAATGGAACGGTTATCTGGGTCAAAAGTAGTTTTTGTAATAAGGTCATCACAGCAGGTATAAACGTTAAAACGCTGTAAGTAAAAGCTGTTACGAGTTGCAGTTACATCAATTAGCCCTGAGTGGACGGGTTTCCGAAGTTTGCCATCTCTCTAATCGGTCTACCGACCGATTAATAATAAATGTATCGCTTGTACTTGCATAAATGGACACTTATACTGCCATACTTAATTTAGAGCTAGCTTTTGTAGCAACTTGGTAGAGCATTTGCCTTGGGATCTAGAAGTCCTGGGTCCAATTCCCTCTAGGAAGGTTATTTATCAGGACAGTTACAATAGCCTGACTTTAAGTATATAACCCTGGTATCTTGCGTGTACTACCTTACGATGTATTTGTGGTCAGTGAAGCTTGTGATCAGCTAGATTATACAGAAAATATATTCTAATCTTAAATGTCTTTTACCATCCCATGTTGTCAAACAATTTTTTTTTTTTGAAAAAGAAATATCTCCTTATTGGACAGTATACGCAAAAAGGTCACTTAGCAGCCTAAGGGTTAATACATCATACGCTGAAAGATGCGTAATCAGTCAGTATTGTGAATGGACAGTCTGGGTACTAAGGTTGCAAGCCGTGAATCGCCAGTCCATTCTGAAAATGTTTACGTAATGGCCTCTCCGCGAGGGCCATAACCTTTACACAACTCTATACCCTTTGTCCCCACAGCTTCACACGCTTCGCCTCACATATACGATCCTTGCATTAAACGACCAACGGCCGGTTACTATTTTAAACTTGTGGCTGTTACGAACTGCATTTACATCAGTTTTCTCATAGGCAGAGCAATCTAAATTTTCAAATTCTTTTAACGCAATGTTTCCTTACAAACTCCTTTCTGTTGCGAGTTTATTCCGCTCAAGACCAAAATGACCTATCATCTTTTCAACGCCTGCTACATATACGGAGAGCACTCGTCACAACTCGGTCGATCCCGTAACTACGTATAACTATCAACGGATCACTCGAAATTTGCCGAATGATATGGACAGCAGACGACTACAAGATGTGTTCACATCACCCGATACACTTGATTCGCACTCGTTTCATTCATAATGTTGCTGCTAATCACTGACCCTATTTCTTATAATCGTGTTGAAAGTAAACTGCTCCAGTTTTTGCTGGCCAGAGATTTTGATAATACTGTAATTATGACATACTTCAATACTAAACAAATTGTAACTGCCGGTCAGATGATGTACACTATTTCTATCCATACAAGGAGGAATTTATTACTTAATTTAATTTTGAATTATGTGTAACATGTTTCCGTTTTGTTTATTGTAATTTATTCCATTAATCTCATTTAGGAGGAATTAAAGCGAATGAATGAATGAATGAATGAATGAATGAATGAATTTTTTATTCGAAATATTAAACAGAAATCTTGTTGTTTGTCCCAAAGCGTACAAGTAGTAGCGGTTCTTTTTATCCCCCTTGTTTTCAAATTTATATGAGCCACGCTCTTGCAAAAAAGGGGAGCTTAATGCATATCCAAGTCATCACAAAATTATGGATCCATAATCGCCACTTTTTTCAACTTATGAGGTAGACTGGTCAATAAAGAAAATTGACCAATGGCGAAAAGTTTCGGCCCGGTCAGTCTGCGCAGATGCATTAAGCCCCCTTTTCACAGAGCATGGTTCATATTTATTTTCATTTGGAAACATTAAATAGGAATCTGATTGCTTGTCCGTATGTGTAAAATACGTAGCAGTACTTATAGCCTTTTGTCTTATTATATAATTAACATTCATTCTTATTTAGAGATATCAAACAGAAATCTGATTCCTAGCCCCCATTGTCAAATACGTATCAGTCCTTTTGACCCATATTTTTTGCCAATTAGTTGATTTTTTGCCGAGTTATATTTTGAAATATCAAATAGGAATCTGTTTGCGTCCCCTGGTGTCAAATATATATCAATCCTTTTGATCTTTATTCTGTTATAATAACGCAATTTTTGTTTATTTTCATTATGAAATATCACCTAGAAATCTGATAGTTTGTCCTAATGTGTCAAATACGTAGCCTAACAGTCCTTTTGACCTTTATTCTTTTTAAACTTATTTGCTTTTTATTCACATTTATTTTGAAATACCGAAAAGGAATTTGACTGCTTGTCCCCACGTGTCAAATAGGCAGCAGTCATTTGACCTCTATTGAAGGAAAAAAATATCTTATTTATTTAACTATCTATTTAAGCTATGTGAAGATGGGACTCAATGCATCTCAGTAATGCATGAAGCCAAGCAATTTATCACTGTATTATACATCCCTAAAATCTGTTTTGTAAACAATCTACTAAATAACGAGGTACACTGGTCCTTTGACATGCAGAAACATGACCAAAAGCGAAAAGTTTCGACCCAGATCAACCTGGGCGGACTGCACAGGCTGGCCTGGATCGATACTTTTTGTAAATGCATTAAGCCGCATTTTCACAGAGCATACCTCATTTATTTATCTAATTTGAAATATTAAACAACAAGAATCTGGTTGCTTGTCCCTATGTCAAATACATAGCAGTACTACCGAGCCTTAGAATCCTGTTTGGTTTTACATTTTAAGGGACCCTAGTACCCCCTAGTGACCCAAATTGTCCAAATTGTCTGTGAGCAATGAAGTTACATATGTTCGGTGAAACCTTTATAGCTTTGGATGGTTGCAATAAATGTACTTGTAATGCCAGAGGAATGAAGTGCAATATAAATAGCTGTAGTGACGAGGGATTTGGTAAGTACGTATATGACTGCAGTCACGTGACATTTTCCTTTAATTTGGACCAACCTATAATTTTGTCGTTTTGTAAAGGGTTTACAAGTCGGACTGTTGAACATATATTTTTGCAAAAATTAACGGTTTATTCATACTGATCTTATTTCTTGCCAAGGGAAACGGTATCTACCCATTATTTTATTGATACTAGTGGAAATACATTTATTGGTTTAGGCATTCTAGTTGATCTAAATGTAAAACGCAACAGAGTGCATTAAGTCAAATTTGGCTGACCATGGTTTAACCATGCACATACTATTTAATCTACATGTAAAATGTAACAGAGCGCATCGAATCAAACATAGCTGCCTAAGGTTTAACTGTTTACATTACATTTGATCTACAAGTGTAATGTAACAGAGTGCATTGGGCCATGCTTAGCTGCCAAAGGTTTAAATGTACGTACTAGTTGAACTATATGTAAAATATAGCAGAGTGCATGGAGTCAAACTTAGCTGCCCAAGGTTTAACTGTTTACATACCAGTTGAGAACAGAGGTATTCAGGCAAAACGTAACTAGGATTTTCATTGTAACCAATTAGAAAGCTTTACCAAGGGTACTGAAATTTTATTCAAATCATTCATACGCAAAATACATTTTCATTTTATTCAATTAACCCTTTATCAAACAATCACGTGTTTTAACGATCATGCAGGGGAAAAAAAAGGTTATAGACATCAATAATTTGCAGTCTAACCCTCGAAAAGTTTCGAAATTTCAAGGTAAGCCAATTTCTGATTTGCTAAACCATTTAACGAAATCAATATAATCTAGCCAGTGGCTAATGGAAAACCGAAAGCAGTATGAACACTGCAGTAGAATACGTCACGGCATACATGTCACGTGTATCGATAGTGCAACAATATACATGTATTTTCCTGTCCACATCTACACCTGGATTTCATGTAATTGTCTTGATCAATTAAATGAGTCATGCTCTGTGAAAAGGGGCTTAATGCATCTACGAAAATTCGATCCTGGTAAGTCTGCGCACTCCGCAAAGGCTGGCCGAAACTTTTCGCTATCGGTCAATTTTCGGTATGTTCAAGGACCAGACTGCCTCATGATCTAGTTGTTGTAAGACAAAGTGGACTTTATGGACTCCTAATTACATGTATGTGATGTCTTATTTGATACAATACATCAATGATAATATCATTGATACAATAATAATATGCATTAAGCCCTCTTTTTAACAGAACATGGCTCAAATTTTGTTGAGAATTTTTTTTCCTAACTCTTTTATCTAAAGAGAGAATCTGAGACAAAGTTGTAGCTAAAATTTGTCGGACTTGGTTCGGAAAGGGTACAAAACATTGTTGGAAAAGGAGAAAATGCTGGTAGGCAGCATTTTCTCCTTTTCCCCACAATGTTTGCAAATGCCTTCCTTCCAGTGGATCTTTTAAACGCAGGACTGCTTGGTAAAGAGTTATGCGACATAATTATTGTTTGAGATTACAGCAAAAAATCAAGTGACTACAATACATGCATCATTGTTTCTGTATTAAAAGCTTTCGTAAAAGCCGTAGCGTCAAGTGTTTAATACAATAATATGTGACGTCGGAAAGGCTTTAATAAGTCAAAAAACACTTTCAGACTGCAAAAAAACACAAGAACAGGCCAATGATTACCCTGTATTGCTTCCACTATAGCCCTCACTCGATATACCTTTCATCATCAGTTTGTATTATTGTTTATGTTTGGGATAACAGGTTTAAAATCACATACTGTGACGAGGTAACTTATAGACCCAACTCGATAATGTTTATATTATCTCGTCACAAACTGTGCTTTTAAACCTGTATTCCAAAAAAAAAAAAAAAATGATAATGATATAAACTGGTAATGAAATGTTTATTGAGATAAGAGTTATACCTTAAAGGTACATTGTAAAAAAGTATATTGAAAGGTATTTGTAAATAAGCCATACACATAATGGCAGAGACAGAGACATTACATAAACTGTACGAAGCAGTAAAAGTTTAATGAGGAAATAAACAAATTCCTCAAATAAGTCATGTGCTTTTCAAAGATAATGAACATGAGGTCTAAATAAGGTTTACTTATACCGAATATCAATGAACCATGACAAACAATGTTTCACAAGAAGATTTCCCGATAGCTTTGAAGCAGAAAACCAGTTTGTCTTTGACATGAATTATAAAGTTTTGGTACACAAAATAGAATGATGCGACCATGATTCATATCAGCACATCTCAGCATAATCTTAAACATCAAAATAAACGAGTCATGCTCTATGAAAATGGGTTTACTGCACCTGCACATGCTGACACGGGCGGAAACTTTTTGCTATTCGTAAGTTTCCTAGATGTCCAAGGACCATTCTGCCTTGTGATCTAGTTGATTGTTAGATATAATGGATTTTATGTATCCACAATTATGTGATGACTTGCTTTGGAATAATGCGTCATGGACATATATTACACATCCTTTTGTCACAGCATGGCTCAAACGGTCGAAAAGTCACTTACTATACAAGACCCACCATGTTACAGTGGAGTAAATAATAATCAAGGGATATAATCTACAAAAACATCCGCCATGAAAAACACTGAGTCATTGACTTTGATCATGTTCTTTGACGAATAGAAACTATGTGTGAAAATCTGAAAGAAATTTATCCGAAGTTATTGTATGCTCGCGGGGAATTCCAACTGAAGAGAACATTTTTCAAAGATTTTCTCTCTTTTTTAGTTTTGCTGCTATGGCAACCCGATGTTTTAATTAAATCAATACTTTTTAGGGAACCCAGAAGAGGACCATGGCAGGTTCATTTTTCTAATATATGGTCAAAATTCAGTCAGTAATTTCATGTTTGTAATAAAAACGTAACTCTTTATCAAACGAATAACATTCAAAATCGTCCGAATGGAAATCATTTGTAGATGACAAATTTCATGTGATTAAGTGGGTGGTATTTGTATTTAAAAGGATAAAACACATTGTCTGAAACGGAGAAAATCCTGGTTGCCAGCATTTTCTCCTTTTTCTACAATGTTTCCAAAAGCCATTTCCATCAGGGTCTTTCAAACACGAGATACTGAGATTAAGGGTAAATGCACGGCCAGACAGACGAACGGACGCACGCATGTCGGACATAGGGTATGAAACAAGCCCTCCGGCTTTCAGCTTGTTGAACAACATGTAAAATATACAAAAAAATCCAAATTAACAATCATTATTTTAGGGGTCAATAAAATTCCATTAAAACTCAGAAAAATACATTATTCAGAGGAATAAAACTGTGGAAATATCGTGAAAGTTGGGAGATTTCTACAACTGCAAGTTTGCAATAGATCAGGTAAGCCTTTTTACAGATTTATTGATTTTTGTATGGAATCCTTTGTTTCCCGTGAAATTGCTCGATCGAGCACTTCGGGGACGCTGAGAGCAACCCGACTATGTGGAATGCAAATACCTGATAAAGAAACGCTATCAGAGGATAGACGTTAGAAGACTGTCTGAATGACACACACGCCCATGATTTATTGCAAAGACATTTTATGGGCTCGAACTGTATTAAATGAGAGTAAATTGATAAGGACCAAATTACTTGATCGATCTAGAATCGAAAAGATTAGCTTATTTCAATATTGGACGAATGATACCTTTATTTAAAAAAGAAAAAAAAAAAAAAAAAAAAAAGAATTAAGTGGAAGAAACACTTTCATATTTTAGATAAATATGAAGAACAGAGAGGTTGAGAAAAGATCAGAAATTACTGAATGTGTTGGGCAGATATTCAGAGCCTTTTATTGAGCAAGACGGTCTCAGTATACCACATGAAAGCACAGAAAGCCTAGACGGTTTTTTGAAAAGGGGAGAAGAAATATTAGAGACCTTTACTCAGTCAATCCGGGGATTTGAAGCATAGTCGCTACAAATATGACAACCAGCAAACGATATGGTTCGATCAAATCACGACTTAAAAGAACCTAGTGATGACGACACTAGCGTTATTCCCCAAAAGAGATCGAGATCGGATACTTCAGACTCGGAAAGCGACGTCAATGACATCGATACCATATTAACTTTCAATGAAACAGAAGAATCTTGCTCTACGTCGGAAAATTGCATCGATGAGCTAAATTCATTTTTTTCAAATTCAAATTCAAATATTTCATTAAAAAATATAGGCCACCGGCCCATAATATATAAGCAATTTTACAGGACATTCCCTTACAAGATTTCACATCTTGATAATCATTCAAACCGAGACATTATCGTTCGAAAGACGAGGAAGTTTTGACTTATCCAATATATTGAAAACGTCTGCTATAAATAGATCAACGGCTCAGTTGGGTTGGATTTGTTCTATAACGGTAGAAGACATTGTTTGAAAAGGAAAAAATGCATGTTCTGAGCATTTTCTCCTTTTCCCAAAATGCTCTCACTGTTTACAATCCTTCAAATTAAGTTCATTTTTCTTTTCGAAAACGTAGGCCACCGGCCAAATGATAAAAACATTTTTGTATAACATTTCCTCAACAGGACAGAATCATTCACAATTATTTAAACCTAGACTTTTAACATCGTATAAAATCCGAAAATTTTAGCCTTATCCAGAATGAGAGTGTCTGCAGATGAGTAAACTGTGGCACATGTAGTTGGGTCTGTTCATTAATAGAAGACATTGATTGAAAAGGAGGAAATCCTCTTGACGTGTATTTTCTCCATTTCCCTCAGTGTTCTAGTACTAATAACTTATTACACTGAAATAAATTATAGGCCATCGGCCCATGATTCAATAATTTTACAATATACTATCTTGCAGAGGAAAATGCATAAATTCTCAAAAATTAAACTTTTAACACCTTGCCAGATTTTAGCCTTGTCCAAATTCAAAACATCTGGAGTCGGCAGTCGACATAAATTGAAAAGGAGAAGATGCTCTTAGCATGCATTTCCTCCATTTCTCGCAATGTTTGGGTGTTATCAACTTGTTACATTCAAAATAGGTATACTAAAATATAGGCCACCTGCCCATGATTCAAACATTTAGTAATATACTATCTTACATCTAGAAAATACATAAATTCACAATTATTAAACTTTTAACACCTTATCAAATGTGAAAATTTTAGCCTTGTCCAAATTCAAAACGTCTACGGTCGGCGTTTGACATTGATTAAAGTGGAGAAGATGCTCTTAGCGCGCATTTCCTCCATTTCACGCAATGTTCGGGTGCTTTCAACTTGTTACAATCAAAATGACTATTCTAAATTATAGGCCATCGGCCCACGATTTAAACATTTTATAATGTACTATCTTGCAGAGGAAGATACATAAATTCACAATAATTAAGCTTTTAACACTTTACCAGATTTTAGCCTTGTCATTATACTAAAATATAGGCCACCGGCCCATGATTCAAACATTTTTGTTGAGTTGAAATGTGGAGACGGTGTAAAGGGGGAAGTTGCAAAAGTAATCAACAAAGGTCTGAGATGCGCACCTGATGCAACTAAACTTAAAGCCCTGATTGAGCGCAACAAGCGTCCAGAAAATGTAAAAAAAACTACAGTTGAAAGGGGGAACAAATCGCTTGACGTGTCTAAACAGAAATCTATAAGTGCAATGAACCAGGCCCTTGTTCCGTTGGTATAGGCTCTGGATCACATTTCTGGGAATAAATCACCAGATATCACGACGCTGAAAAATTACATAGTGGACATTGTGAAACTAATGTGATGAGAAGTACACAAAATAAATATGCAATGACGGGACACAATCCAAAAAGAACTGTTTCCCAAATTCAAAACCCTGTGCAGCGAGGATCAACCAGTTTCAGCCACAGGGTTATTTGGAGATGATTTGGCCGATAAAAGTAAAAGTCTGGACACATCAAAATCAATCCAAATGACACCCTAAGGAAAGAATTTTGTTATTCAAGCGAATGGGGGGAGGGAAGAAGACAGCCGATGCCAGACCACACTGATATCGGTATCCCCCTTCCAGCCAGCAGCTCCGTCCATCAAACAGCAAGACGAAGCGCTTATGGCTAAATTACAGGGGCTGCGGCAAAGCTTACAACAAACAAAGCCTGCAACCAAAGTACCGCGAATAATATCTGAATGTGTAAGTATTGGGTCAAAAATGTTCAAACTAAAAAACAGTAAATAAGCAAGACTAGCCTTTTTTCAGATGAATGGAAAAAATTGACATCCGATAAATGGATTCTAGAAACTGTAATTGGTCATTCTGTTGAAATCAACAAAACACCAATTCAACATCGAATTCCAAAACAATTAAAATTTTCTGATGATGAAAATTTCTAAAGTATAAAATAACTGAAAGAGTGCCATGCAGGCTAAAGGCGAGCTCATTCCAAATATTTTCACGAGACCAAAAAGGACAAGAAGATAAGAATTATTCTTAATTTGAAAGAATTCAATGACCAAATAGAGCCTGTACACTGCAAAATGGAAATATTACAATTTGCCATCAATTCAATGCGTGAAAACTGCTATTTCGGTTCAGTAGATTTATTGGAAAGTTATTACTCTTTACAAATAATAGGAAATCATAGAATTTTTTCAGGTTTTTGTACAATGGCCAAAAATATCAATTCCAGTGTTAAGTTATTGGGCTAGCGACCGCACCAAAAGTGTTCACAACAGTTTAAAAACCAGTTTTTGCAAGTTTAACGGAAAAGGGCTACATAAGTACGGCATAAATAGATGATTCTTGTCTTCAGGGACAAACATATGCGTACTGCGAAGAAAATATCTGGGAAACTATTAGGTTAATGGATAAGTTGGGATTAACAATTAATCCAGGTAAGTCAGTATTGATACCTTCTAAACAAATAGCATTTGTCGGATTTATACTTTGTTCAGAAACTATGACAGTAAGGCCAACAAAAAACAAAAAAAAAAAAAAAAATTAACAACATCACAAATTTGTGTATAAAAATTGCCTGTCAAAATTCATAACATTTGCAAAATTAATTGGAATGCTGGTTGCTTGTGAACCAGGTGTGAGATATGCCCCCTTGTATTATAAACCTCTGGAACGTGTCAAAGATAAGAATCTAAATTGGAAGACAGGTAATTACAGTGCGTTCATGAAAGTGACTCAATATACTAAATTGCACATACACTGTGGATACAAAATCTAGGCAAATCAATTAAATTGGTTTACGAAAGAAACCCAAATTTAATTGTGACTAGTGACAGTAACTTAAAAGGATGGGGGCGCAAATTTCCTCCGAAGTAAAATACGCCAAAGGGATGAAGAGCAGGCTTTGCACATAAATGCTTTAGAATAAAAAGCTTGTAAACTAGGCGTTATGGCCTTATTAACGAAGAAACAAATATCCATGTCAGAATTTTAAGTGACAACACCAAAACGTGTGCATACATCAACAAATTCGGGAGGAATTAAAACGATTTGAATCAAATTGCACGTGAACTTTGGCTGTGGTGTATTTCAAACTAAAATTCACCTTAGTGTAGCACATATTCCATGTCACACAAATGATGAAGCAGACAGGCTCTCACGGGTTTACAATGACGATTTAGAGTGGTCACTTGACGAATCCGTCTTTGATAGGATTAAAGGTGCGTGTATATACAGAGATAAACATAGATATGTTTTCCTCTAGGCTGAATGCCAAACTTAAGAAATATGTGTCATTACGCAGATCACGAAGCATATGCTATTGATTCATTCACACTGGATTGGAGTCGAGAATTACTCTACATGTTTCCTCCTTTCAGTTTGATCCCCAGAATTCTGCAAAAGGTTCAGTCGGTCAAGGCAAAGGCAGTCCTTACAGCGCCGAAATGGAAAACACAGAAACGGTAGCCGCATTTTCTCAAACTGTTTTGTTACAACTAGCATCAGCTACCCCGAGCACAGGAGATCCTGTTTCTACACCACAAACCAGGAGTGAAACACCCACTGAAACACCTAGCGGATTAACCGTCGTCTGATTTAACATTGCTTATGCTATCTGAAAAATTAGCTGTATTATTTGTCTTATTAACAGCACAGCGATGCCAATGTCTCCATTTAATGACTCTAGAAGATATATCCATTGAAGAAGACACTTTAGTAATAAAACTGAATCATTTACTAAAACAAACGAAGCCAGGCAGACATCTTAAACCTTTGATACTGAAAGGTTATAACAGAAAAATAAAAAACATTTGTATCGTTACTGTATTCATAGAATATTTGGAACGGACAAAATATCTCAGGACAGGCGATAAACTATGAATAAGTACTCAAAAACCTAACAAACAGGTAGCAAAATGTACACTCAGTAGGTGGATTAGAAATTGCTTGCAGAAGGGATGTTGCTGGGACATTATGCGCCCAACAGCATAAGCTCAGCTGCAACAAGTAGAGCGGCGTCTCGGGGCATTCCCTTAAAAGATTTGTTAAAAACGACAGGCTAGAGTAATGTTCTAACCTTTGCCAAAATTTATAACAAGGAAATAGAAAAATGCGATTCTGGATGGCCAATTGTATTTGTTAAAGTCGAACTAAACGTCGGGATAAACAAGTTCTATGGGTATACGTTCGTCTGTAGTTTTTCTTAGTAGTTCGGATATCGTATTAATAGGTTAAAACTATATAATACATGTATAAACAGAAATAGAATGTTATATCCTAATAAGTAAGTAAATTGTTTGTTAACAAAACTATAACTATTCAAGGCAAATGCTAGAACAGAGAAACTTCTCTTAAGTCTCTGTGAAGCCCGTACGGAGTTAAGCAGGCGATAAAATAGAATGATTAAACAAGACTTACTGACAACGGAGGGAACTTGAAGTTTGATCTGGATTTTATCGTTTGCTAACTCCTGAAGGGCTTACACACCCTCCCGTCCAGCCCTTGTACTGTTATGTCTCTGTTCAAGAATGTTATCGATGTCAAATTTTTATAAAAAATGGTTTCACAAAATTTGGCATCACACGGACCCTAAAGACTGATATTCATAAGTAATGAGCTACGTCATCTCTGTGTAAGCCCTTCAGGAGTTAGCAGACGATAAAATCCACATCAAACTTTAACTTCCCTCCGTTGTCTTGTTTAATTATTCTGTTAATAACTCTTCAATTATACTTTGGAACTGAAGCTTGTGTAGTGCAATTGCTTGGCTAGGCCTATAGTTTACTAAACAAATCGAAATTACACCAAAAAAGTATGACAGAAAAAAGTTACGAATCACTTAGTAATTACTATTTCCGAACGTCAGACATGATATTTCCTTCTTGAAACTAACGATTATATTCTCTGTTTTTTGAGGACGGAAAATTCTCCCTGCTATCTGCCTTAGTTTGATATACCATGATAAAATATCAACTTCATTGATTAAATATAATTGAGCCATGCTATGGCAAAAGGGGGCTTAATGCATCTCCGTGATCCATGATACCAAGCAAGTCATCATATAATCATGGACTAATAAAATCCATTTTGTATAACAACCGGCTAAATCATGAGGTACAATGGTCCTTTGACATGCAGAAAAAATACCAATAGCAAAAGGTTTTGGCCCATGTCATCCTGCGTGGACTGCGCAGGCTGACCTGGCTCAATACTTTTTGCAGATGCAGTAAGTCTCTTTTTACAGAGCATGGCTCATATCAATAGATCAAGGGATAAAACTGAAATAGCTTTAACAAGATGAGCTCTTGCTTGCAACAAGAAATGTTTGATTTTCTGAAATGAGAACAATCAATTCTTCCCCTTACACTCCAAATGTTCTCATTTACTCAAGATCAAGATTATTGTCTTGGTTTCCTCATAACAGCATTTTTATTTTTAAATTTCTTCTTTTCTGTTGACGAGCGACCACCATGTTCGATTGTTGTAACAACGGATGATGTGCCACTAGCTTCACCCGGCCCTGATTCTTGGTGGCTTGATGTATCTGGATCACTAAATATAAACAAAAGGGTCCTTGGCCCCAAAGCGCTCACCTGAGTAAAGTCATCTACGGTTGATAAAGCTGAAGTAATCCTGGTTTACATCTGGTAAAACAGATGAGTGTAAGTGACCTACTTTTTGACCTGACATTACCCAATTTCCAATTTGTCCAACATATCATCAAGACAAATATTCTGACCAAGTTTCATAAGTATGAGGCTGAAAATGTGACCTCTAGAGTGCAAACAAGGTTTTTCTAAGATTTGGCCAAGTGACTTACTTTTTGACCCAATGTGGCCCAATTTCAAACTAGCCCAAGATATCATCAACACAAACATTCTGACCAAGTTTCATGAGTATCAGACTGAAAATGTGACCTCTGCAGTGCACTGAGGTTTTTCTAAGATATGGCCAAGTGACCTACTTTTTTAAACAACAGGACCCAATTTCAAACTTGTCTGTCATCAAAAAATATTCTGAGCAAGTTTCAAGAGTATCAGCCTGAAAATGTGGCTTCAAGAGTGCATACAATGTTTTTCTAAGATTTGGCCCAGTGACCTACCTTTTGACCCAATGTAACGCAATGTCAAACCTGTCCAAGATAGCATCAAGACAAACATTCTGACAAAGTTTCATGGGTATCTGACTAATAATGTAGCCTGTAGAGTGCACACAAGGTTTTTCTAAGATTTGGCCCTGTGACCTACTTTTTGACCCAAAATCACCCAGTTTCAAACTTTTCCGAGATATCATCAAGACAAGAATTCTGACCTAGTTCATGAGTATCAGGCTGAAAATGTAGCCTCTTACAGTGCACACAGGGTTTTTATACAATTTGACCCTGTGACCTACTTTTTCATCCGAGATGACCCAATTTCGAACTTGTCTAAGATTTTATCAAGACAAACATTCTGACCAACTTTAACGAGTATCAGGCTGAAAAATGTAGCCTCTAGATTGCACACAAGATTTTTCTAAGATTTGGCCCGGTGACCTACTTTTTGACCTGACATGACCCAAATTCGAACTTGTCCAAGATTTTATCAAGACAAACATTCTGACCAACTTTCTTGAGTATCTGACTAAAAATGTGTTCTCTAGAGTGCACACAAGGTAAATGTTGATGACCGAACTACGGACGACTAGCTCACCTGAGCACGATCACAAAAGCTCATCTTGAGTACTTTGTGCTCAGGTGAGCTGAAGACACAAAAAAGGTCATAAGTGATGAGCATTCTAGAACTAGCCCTTTATCACACAGTCCAGACTTTTAACAACCCTGAGAAAGAAATCCTTTGAAAAAAGTGGAATATGAGAAAATGCAGGTTACCAGCATTTTCTCCTTTTCCCACAATGTTGTCTATCCGTTCAAAATCATATTGCATAATTCCAGCTAAATTTTATTTGTCGTCAGCAAATGCTTTCAATTTGGACGACCGAAATTTTTTTTATCGTCTGGTAAAGAATTAAACGACATAAAAGAGTATTTTGTGGCTACTCTACTTCCCACTACTCTCCTAAATCATTAATCACCCTTTCTAACTTTCCTGTCAAACTGGTTTAATTAACACAATAACTACGTCGGATATAACATGAAGAATATGAAATGAGTGACTCTAGAGCGGTCACGGCTATAAAACTGTCTCCCAATTTTTCTGACGGATAAAACAACAACAGAAAAGAGGAATCTGATAGATTTTTCGAACCAGCCGAATGAGTTGTGACCAATATATTTTCTCACAAAGTTCATACTATTCATCAAAAAAAAAAAAAAACTGAGTAACAACTATTTTAAAGCGACCAAGTTTGTTTGACATAATAAACTGCGATCCAGCAATTTGAAACAGGTCTGGCAAAGGATTTTTTAATACGAAGTTTTTGTTAATTATCACCGAATGATTTTGACATTATCGTTTTTGAAAAAATGCAAGAGACCACAAAATAGGAAATGTCCATCGATATGGCAACAGTTTTTGACAGATAAAAATTCTACTGAGGGGTCTGAAAGAATGTAATAAAGGATCCTTCGTGAAGATGCGGGTGAATTCTGACCGTCTTAAAAGCACGGATGAAATGTAGACAAGCGATTGCTGGACAAACATAAAGCAAGTGATAAGATGGAATAAAAATTTGAGCAGTGCTCAGTGATAAGGGAGCTTAATGCATCTGCAAAAATTATCCACCCATGTAAGCTCAAAGGACCAGTTTATCTCATGATTTTTTTGGTCTTAAGACAAAATGGGTTTTATAGTTCTATAATTATGTGATAACGTGCTTGGTATAATGCATCACGGAGATGCATCCAACCCCTACATATGAAATACGTACTGAGGCCAAACTTCATATACGTTATCCTGACCAAAGGAGTATTCTCCTCTTGTTCCGTCTCTCCAACGAACCTGCAGTGTAAATTGATATTTAATTATTCACACAAAATCAAAAATCGAATAAAAAACAACAATTTATAGATACTGTACGTCCTTACGTTTCGCAGAATAAAGTCAACTGATGGCAAAAGTTAAGAAAAAAATAACAAGACAGCCCAAAACGTCTTGATCTGCTCACTTGAGATATAAACAAGATACGAGACTGTTTGCGAAACTATAATTCATAACATTCTAATGCCAGTCCTTTTCATAATAGGCCAATAGTCTGTGTTCGCTCACTTTTCTGAATTCAATAATGATAAAATATGAGCATGTCCTATTCCAAAAAACATGCAAAAAGACAACCTACCTCCACCTTTCCGCCTCCTTGTAACACCTTTATTACAGTCCCAATTTTATCTGGATTTCTCGGGTTAGGTGTTTCCTCTGTTAAAATGAGTACAAATATATTTCAGAAGATCATTAGTCGGCAACCGTTAATTTATTCCCTTTCTCATGAGGATATTTAACCCTTATCCTGCTGAATAAGTTAAATGAAACTTTAAAGTCGATGGTAAAAAACAGAAAATTGCTTTTTCAAAGTTATTTTGGGAGAGAAATATCTTCTTATCGGACAGGGTAGATCCAAGATCAGACAACACTTTATGTGCAAACTGATCTTGTCTACACTGTCCGCAAAAGTCATTGAGTCGCGCTTGGCAGCCTAGGGATTTATACCATTCGTAGTAAATTTTGAAAAGTTTTCAACGCATTAAGAAAGTGCTATGAAGTGAGAAGTTGTACATTAAGGAATGCTTTGTATACATACTGACTGTCTGTAGATATCTTTTTCCTCAAACTTTAGCAGTGGGTGTAGCATAGAAGCATGAGATTCTAGATCTAGGGATAATTATCACATCTATATAACTGTGTGTATTGATTTTGTGAAAAGAAAGAGAACAAAAAAATCAAGTGGCCAAAGTTCCCCTTTTTCTTTTTGTAAATTTAAAAACGTACAATATCTCTTACCATGGTTCTTAAAATTATATTTTGAGTTTGTCTGCAAGCATATTGACCTAATCTGTCCTTCGTGGTATGATAGAAAAAATAAGATCTTTCAGTCTTATTTGTCTGTTCTTCATGATATGCTAGGAGAATGACGACCGTATATCCTTGTAATCGGAGAAATATGCATGTATGTTCTAATTATATAATACCTGTCTTCATGAAACAATTTGTCTTGACCGCACCCAGGTGGGTCTAATAAACGGCTCAGGTCTTGAAACCCGGCTCCGTCAAAATTCTTCAAAGGTATCGATAACAATTATTGTGACAATATTCGACATTCTCTCGAATAACCATATTTCTTTTATGTGGGAAAGAAACTAATGGCCTCGAAAATGTATAAATAGCAAAAGTACTGTTCAGCATGGATTTAAACTACAACCAAATGAACGTAAAACCCATTAGAATAAGTATTTTATACAAATATAGTCTTTCCAGGATAATCAAGGGGGAAAACAAGAGAACAACAACGGTCTAAAATATCTCGCCTCAGTAATATTTTAAGACATCTTCATTCCTTGAACTGCCATCTTTTATTATGTGGAAACACAGAATTATCTGTTGAAGCAAACATTTTAATTTTTGACTCTGTACATAAATTTATAGTTGCAACTGGGCGCTTCAGGACAGTAAATTGCCTATATATTGTATGTAAAGAGTAAACATTGATCTAAGTCACCCTTTCCCATCTCTCTCTCTCTCTTATATATATATACTTCATATCTTATGCGATGTGGTTGACTCTTTTGTATTTATCTTTTTTTTCTTTTTTTTTTTTCGCTGTCTTAGACGTAACATATATATATATATATATATATATATAAAAGAAATCGGAAGACGGAATAAATCCCGCCTGCAGAGCTTAATAACTTATTGAGGATATTCTTCTTAAAAGTTTGAAGGCACAACAATCGTCCGTAGGAACCTGACAATACTAAAGCTATGCAAAACAGTTTTGATCCCTATCTTTGTTAGAAAGGATAAGACGCTAGCCTACTGAGAGATCATGTCTTTAAAGGAAGCCGGTCAATTAAGGACGATATCGATAAGACTTCTCAGATTCATTCTGTTCATTCCCTAGCTCCACCCTTACAAAAGCGTTTTGAGAAATACCAATGTCCACTGTTTTAAATAGTTTTAAAAGGTTAATTAAACGGAAATAACTCACATATTTGTAGTTTTAAAGTCAAAACATGTGAAATAAGAGGTAATTTAACTTGCTTGGTACAATACTGAATTCAATTGGATTCGTACACTGCAGCACCAGTCTGTATTATGGACTCGGCTCACGCCTCGTCCAAAATATAGACTGTTTCTGCAGTGTACTCATCCAACAGAATTCAATATTGTACTCAAGCATGTTAAATAATCTCATATAATTCACGCATATCGTACGAAATATTTCCGTGACCGTTCGGGACACATGCCAAATGCAGCCCTATGCGATGCCGAGGGTAAAAGTAGACCTTTAATCTATGTAAATGGTGTTGACCTGGGTCAGGTTTAATGATGTGGGCTATACATGTATGTAAATTACGGCAATAAAATGTTTAAAGTATAGGAACAATATTGGAAGGAAAAGTGCATGAGCGTTTCTATCATTTATGTACTTAAAACTGACAAGAGGACGACAATGGTCTTAAATATAAAACAAAAGCCAAGGCTTGGCAGAAATTTGAACAATTTTGTTATATGAACTAAAGCTGATGCTACTACATACAGGACTGACAACTTCCGGCTCTCGTTGCACGGTTCAAGATGATTCCGAGGAAAACTACATAAAAGTCATGGCCATTACACCACAGAACCATTTTCAAAACGATGAACAAGATTTATACAAAGTTGGTTCGAGGACCACAAATGGTCACATATTTATCAGGCTTGTACTACCTGCCAAGTTGTTCCTGAAAAGATTATCGTCAACTTTTCTCTATATTGATTGATATGCTGAGCCCATACGACAACCATCTCTTTAAAGTAGGGGACATAATTTGAACAATTGTTACATAAGGACCACAATATGATACTGATTGATTGATTGATTGATTGATTGATTGTGTGGTGTTTAGCGCCGTTTTCAACATTATTTCAGTTATATCGCGGCGGCCAGTGCACCTATCCATGCTTTCCTGGAGTTTCTTTTTACCAGTACTCTGCACAATATTCTTTCCAAGTCAAAGGACCAGTCTACCTCATTATTTAGTTGATTGTTAGACAAAATCGATTGCTTAGATCCATAACTATATGATTTGCATGGCATAATGCATCACGGAGATTCCTAAAAACGCTTTTTGCCAGAACGCCCTGTGAATCACGTGTAGGTACAGAGTAAATCCCTATGCCATCCTGTTTTTGATTAGAGAGAATCCGGGTTTCAGCCAAAAGCCACAATTGCAACAAACTCAGTAACATGACTTAGATAGTTTGAAAAATCTTTTCTCAAGGCCTTGGGCAATTGCAGTGTATGACTTGCCGAATGATATATCATGAGAGTTCAGAAATATCGACGGACACTTCGGACTCGAACCAATTTCACACTGAATTTGAGATAGAACGCATACCTGGGGCTACTGTACAACCAACAAAGATTGCTCCAGTCTTTGAGACTGTCCGTTTATGCTCATCTGTTAACAAAACGTCATACTGTCCATTCGCGCCATAACTATAGCAGTTCTTATGTCCATCAGCATCCCATTCTACCCAGATAATGTCTCCTGAAATTTGAAGAATTACTGAGCTGCAAAGTATATTACGTTGGTCTAATAGATGTACAAATGTACTATAATATGAAAAAAAGCAAAGCCTCAATACCAGTGACATGAATAATTTGTGGAATAAATATCTACTACTACAGATTAGAATGACGGGCTAAATCATGATATCATAGGGTTTTGAGTTGGAATCCCGGCTTTACCTAAACTAATCATGAGGGTTGTCAAAAGTCATTGCGATAGAACGCATTCCTCTCTCGTAGATGTGTACATGTACATGTGAAATAGGCCGAACGTTCTCGGTTTCTCTAAACAAAATCAAGACAGTTGGCCGACAATTTTGTCCATTTTGGTGCAGAGTCAAATAACTTGTACTGATTATTGGTTCACACACTTTTAAAGAACACAAATAATTTACCGGACACGTTTCCTCATTGCATGTAGATCTACATCTATTAAAAAAAGAAGAACAGAAAGGAAAAAATTCAGCGTCATATTTTTCAGAGTGCGTCTAAACAAAAGAGAAGAAGAAAAAAAAAAAAAAAAAAATTCACGCTTCAAAGTTCTATATCATTCCATGGAACGCTACTTACTTTCTACACGCCCCCAGTGGCTTTGGAAATCATGCATGACCGCCATATTTTGAAGGGTTTACATGGTGATTAAGGTCGACTGGATAAACACGTAAGCACCAACCCGGGTGCTACTGCGGCAGCGGTCTCTAAGTATTACTGGAACTTGATCTCTCCACTTTTGGAGATTTATGAAGTTCTGTCACAGTGCGTTCTGATAATTTTTTCGAAGATGATTTTGCGGGAAATCAGTCAGTAGATTGAGAAGAATATTATGCAGAGTACTGGTAAAGGACTCTCCAATAATGCATGGTAGGTGCACTTGCTACCGCCATACAGATCTACATTGTAACTGAATAATGTTGAAAACGACGCCAGACATCATACCAACAAAGAAATAGGAGGTTCTAACTATAAATTTCGATTTGAGAGAAAGAGAGAGACCCTTTAAAAATACGTTTATTCATAAATTGTAAGCAGTCGGCTTGTTTTATTTGAATGTTGACTCTATCGATAATCAAATACTTAAGTATCTGAATTCCCTCTCAACGAAAACTTAGAATGTTTTAAAAGACAGCAGGTGGATTTGAAGAAAATTTCCAAACACTTTTGTTCAAATTCACATCACATACTGCATATAATTTAACAAGGTATCCGGATGATTAGGGATATATGGTTGGAAACGGATAATTTGTACCTGTAATTAACGAGGACCTAGTATCTATTGTGAGTCTTACAATCGATTGCTGTGCTAATAAGAGGCAATTGCAGACAGGAAAAATAAACTAGGCCTACAAATACTTTAGACAATTAAGGAGATCTACGCACTCTAATTTCTTTGTGTGGTGCTTAACGCCTTTTCAACATTATATCACTTATCGATCTGTCATGTCGGCCGGTGCACTTACCCATGCTTTACCCGGGTTTCTTTAATTCGAGTGCGTAGATCGCAAAAATCAGATTATTTGTAATTCTGTTTTTCCTAGATCTATTTGTTTTCCCACACGTCCATCTTCGAAACAATGATCAGAGGTGAGAGAGGAATGTATCCTGTGGCACTATTTGACTATCAACAATCCTAGGAAAGAAATTTGCTCAGCTATCGGGTTGACTTATCCTATTCACGGAAAGAACCTTTTAGATCTATTAGCAAGCTTTCATAACATGTGAAAAAATAGAATATATAGTTGGTGCCGAGATGGTTAGAGTTTATCCGGTGAGGCTTAGAAAACTGAGAGGGCGAGCTTTAGCGAGCCCTCTTCAGTTTTCGGACCGAGCTGGATAAACTTTATCCATCTCGGCATCAACCATATATTCGATTTATCCCGTTTTCCAATGGAAAGAGCACATTTGTACTCATTCTTTTTCTTAAATTGTTTGATTTGTTTACAATAGGTCTCCTACGTCCCAGGTGTTCAAGCAGCCTCAGTATGCACTTATTCTAGTGATCCGAGGAAAGCAACAGTTCCTGTTATGCCCGACTACAATACCGATATATCAATAAAAATGAGTAATTTTTCAAGATTTTTTGCGTGATATCAATGTTTTTATTTCTAAGTACGTCGAGTTTTGCTATGGATGCTGACTGTCAATGCAACTTTATGCAGTCTTGTGCCATACAGTAAGTGAACGTCCAAACATCTCCAGTTATGGCGACATTAATTAGGGCGGCAAATAAGTAAGTCCAACTATTAAAAGAAAAATTTGGGGGTTATATTTTTTTTTTTTTTTTTTTTTTTTTTAAATGCTGTCCAATATAATTATTATGGTGACGTCACATGAAGTAATTTTCTCTTTATACTACGTAATCACTCGCAGAAAATTTTTAATGTTGCTGCAGACAAACATGGTAGGGAGAAGGAAAGAACTCACCCCCGACACGAAAACGGATGTTGTTTCATTATCTGTGTATTCGAAAAACGGAAATGTCTCGTAGACGGGACATACCATGGATTACAAAAATTGGGATCATCAACAGATATCGTATACGAATAGTGTTGAAAATTTTCAAGAAAGTGGCGGCTGGGAAAAGTAAGTGATCGTGATAGTCGGACAATGGACATTACGAATTGTAAAACAAAACAGGAAACAAACTTTATCGGATAAAATGGGGAATTTTTGATAACACAAGAAACTAAACAGTTCCTAAACGAACTGTTCAAAGGGCATTGTATAGCGAAGGATATGTTGGAACGGAAAATAAGGTTTTTACTTGGAGAAAGGTAGCCTTGGGGAAGATTGGTTACCGTGTTGCCTCGTTACTCCACTCACCCCGATGTTCAGTTTCATGACCTGGTTTGATAATCCCATTAATTAAACTTTATCCATCTCGGCACCAACCATTCTCTATATTCCAGCATACCAAGGAGGATAAAGAATATAACAAAACCAAAAGGATAGGTCTAGTACAAAAGACTAAGGCACGAAAGGTTGGTTTTGAATATGTTAAACAGTTTTGTTTTTCAATGCTCATTGACGGATGACGTCAGTCATTTTCTCTTTGGGCGTTTTCAAGAATGTGTGACACAAGTCTGTATATTACAGCACACGTAGGAATACACAACTGTCGAATAAAGATAAGTTTATTAGGTTACCCTTTTATTAGGACAGTGTAAATAACGAAAACGGGATAAAACCAGCTCAATATTTATTATGAGCAAAAGAAAAAACATTAAATCCCACTTTCTCAATAAATAGCATTTTGAAACGTCCAAAAAAGACACAAAAAAAGTAGTTTTGTCATTTCTTTTTCATGATTCAATATTTTTCCGCAAAAAAAAAAAAAAAAAAACACACACACCAAAAAAACCGGCTCGTGCATGACGTAAAATTAGTATAATTCATGACGTAATTATTTCTAGCGTGGAACATCGCGCATATATATATATATATATATATATATATATATAAATTCAAAGTAAGACGTTTAACAGGCTGAAAATGAGTTGGAAATTAGATAATCTGTACTCATTAAACTGGTGATGATTTAAGATAATCATCCGATCGGTAAATAATCAATGTTATTTTTGACCAATCAAGTAAATTTGCGAACGATTGTGATACGTGTGACGCTGTGCGACTAACCGGAAGACACAAAATTTCTAGCCATTCCCCCATCTAGATTTAGACTAAAACCCGGAACGAAGTCGGAATTTTATTTTCAACAAAGTCTAGAACAGTGTTAGATCTACCGCAAAACGAGCTTCGCTCGTAACTTACGGGCTTCGCCAGTAACTCGCTATCGCTCGTTATTAAAAGATAGACAAGGAAGCAAACCTAACTTTCGATGATGAGAACATTCAATTAAATCTTTACTAAACAACGAAATTTTAAACTGGTCAAAATTGAAAGCATTTGCAGACAAAATGGATAAAAAACTGAAATTGCCTTTGAAAGGATAGAAAACATTGTTGAAAAAGGAGAAAATGCAGGTTACCAGCATTTTCTTCTTTTACAACCATGTTTTCCCAGGCCTTCTTCATCACGGTCGTTAAAAGTCAGGATTGTGTGGTAAAGGGTTAACGTGCTTTATCAATTATTCTAAATCTTCAACTTGACCTTAATATTTGCATTTGAGGGAATGACATTAATAGTCACAACTAATTGGAGAGGTCATCAGACCTCTTCAACAGTGGTGAGTTTAAAAGGCAGATTGCCTCGGAAATTGAATTGCAATCTAAATCCACTTTTTTTGCTAAATTGTTCTGATACACGGTCAATTTCTTTATGGTTTTATAAAGAAACCAAAATCAAAAGACTGGAATAGGAAGTGAGCCTTGCTCTTGCAAAAGGGGGCCAACTGCATCTGCATGATGCACGATACAAAGCAAGTTATCACATAATCATGGATCGATCAAATAGGCCCTTCTTAATATACCCTCATGCATATTCATAGATAACTCAGAACGAGGCTAACTAAGCAAGCTTCACCTGGTCAGCATGTAACCAATATGGATGTTTTGGAGAAATCCTAATATAGTGAAAGAGATCTTGATATTGTTCCATCAATATCATTTGGTTTTGTTGAAAATTATATAAAAAGCAACAAAACCTCCTCAGGAGACAAATCCATTAACAAAGGATTCAAGTATTTCAGTGAGGGATATATTCAAGATTTACGAGGTAAAGTTATGTTTTTGACTCCTTTTTATTTTTAATATTCATTATTATCATAATAAAAAAAAACTGTAACTTAATCATCATAATTATGTACAAATTTATGAAAACAAATTATGTTGAAAAAACTTCCTTATAAAATATTTGTATTTTTTTTAAGAGTACAATATTTCAAGGTTACACAGAAGGATGAGGGCAATTTCCATGAAATAAGCTAATCCTTTATATTTATTGCTCTACCAAGGCATTACATCATTCTGATAACACCTGTTACAATTACGTCTAGTGGTCAAATGGGTGTCTGATCATAAATGAATCTTTTACCGTACTACCTCTAATAACTGAACCACTTCATTTTTTCAGTCTCGAAAACTACTGATGGATGTATTGTAAAAAGCAAATGCTACAGATCACAGAGGAAAAGTGAACAGCCTCACCAAATAAAGGTATAGATTTTCGTTCGATTTGTGTCCTTGTTTTTGCCATTACCTTCTATTTCAATTAATATAACAAAACAAAAATATAAAACATGTTAAAATCTGACAACTTAAATCATTACCACACAGTCCCGAGTTTTAACAACCTTGAGAAAGATAGCTTTTGAAAATATTGCTGGAAAAGAAAAAATGCTGTAAACCAGCATATTTTTCCTTTCCCGCAACGTTTTCTATCCTTTCTGGCTAAAATTCTATCGTTTGAGCTATATCCAATGTTGTATGCAGCAGCTTTGAAGTTGGACCAGTCTAAGATTTTTTTGTCGGGTAATGGGATATACAGCGACTGAAAATCTTCTTTATCTCACTTCAGATATCCTTCCACCCTACAACCGAGGCAAGAGTGTCCTTGGCATTTTGTTCTTGCCCAATCGGACTCTCTGGACTCTGTGCCCATGTTGTTGGAAGCTTGTACCAGCTTGCACATTACAAATCACTGGGATACAAGGTTTTACCAGAAGATGTTGCAAAGACCAGCCAACCCCAAACATTCCATGTTCCAAGAGGTACAAAAATTCAAGGTAAAGCTGTGCAAGATCTTCAGGTCAAAGGGTATTCCAGGAAAAGCACGGAACAAGCTGGTACCTCCCAGGAGACACCAAGGAACATTCGCTCAACTCTTTATAACCCTATACGCGGTGAAAAGATCGTCTGGATAGACCATGTGAATGATTTGGCAGAGTCAATTCCAAACATTTTGATATTACCAGCTTTACAAGAAACAATTCAAAACACTGTTAATACAAAATTTGGTATGACATACAGAGGATCTGTTCTGAGTTACCAACAAAAATTACAATCAGAGTACATAATAAATGTTTGTGATGGAGTACAGTATCCCGATCTCCCAGTAAAACAATGCATGGGTAATGTATTTCAATATGCTTTAGATGAGAAAAAAAGTATCAATTTCGAGAACCTAAGAATAACAAAACAAGAGGCAATAAGATTTCAAAAACAAACTAGGTTACAGAGCCAAACACCTCTCTCGTACAAGATTAGACAAAACCGGCTTACTGCCTCGAAAATAGGTGAAATTTATAAGCGGAAGAAAGAACCCAATCCCCTTGTAAAGCGTCTGAAAGCAACTAGGCATGTCACCACAGAGGCTATGCGTCGGGGTTTGGCCTCTGAACCAGCTGCTGCTAGTGAGTATTCAAAATTGAAAACAAATGTTAACATCTATCCATGTGGTGTAATTGTTAATATTTGGACACCATGGTTAGCAGCAAGCCCAGACCGTAAAGTATACAATACTGACATGACACCTCCATTTGGGTTACTTGAAATTAAGTGTCCACAGGTCTCAAGCGTTTTAGAAGCACCATATTTACTAAAGGACTGTACTGGAGCGTTGAAACTTAATAGAAACCATTCATACTATTTTCAAATTTTAGCACAGCTAGCTGTAACAGGGTTGGAATGGTGTGATTTGTATGTTTGGTGTTCAAATGATAGTCACTGTGAGACAATATTTTTCAACAAAGACACCTGGAATAATGTAAAAGAGAAAGTGGATGATTTCTTTTTTAACTATTTTATTTAACTAAATTAGCCTCTTTCACTGCCGCTTCCTCATTTTCTTGTCTTATTCTGACAGAAGTTCAAAAATTTGATTAAAAATTCCCTTCAATGGTTGTATTTAGGAAAAAGTCTTCTGGCATAAGCCCAAAGAATATCGATAATGCAGTTGCACTGTTTGAATAAGATTTAAATAATCAAAATGTTTGAAGTTGACTTTTTTTCTCATGTAAAGTACACTGAAACAAAATTCATTTGTTTTGTTTTGTAGCTTATCATAGGTGGACGTCCAAAACGTCATAGTAACAGGTTAAAAAAAATGCCTAATTTACGACATTTTGAATGCTCACCGAAGTTATGCTTTATTGAGCCCATGATTTTACAAGGGGTCCTTTGAAATTTGCCATTAAACAAGCCACTGTCCATAACTGATTAATAGAACCAATTAATGATAATGGTATTGGGGTATCAAACAGGTGATTTTCTTTAATTCTTCTGTTCATTCTCTCAATATGTATTCTAAGACGAGCAATTTGCTCAGTGTTCTCAACTTCAGTAAGTGAAAACTGCCTTTTGCTACTAAGAAAATCAGGAATGTTCAGGGTCACATCTTTTTCTTGGAGAATCTTTCTTATTGTAAATCCTTTATCAGCCATTACATCATCTCCTGGCTCAAGAAGATCTAAAAGTCCAGAAAGTTTGGTAATTTCTACATCAGACATTGATCCAGTGAATAAGCATGAAACAAATGTTACAGCTCCATGTGGAGCAATACCAAGTAAACATTTTACAGTTGTTGTGCTTTTATAACTTGAGAATGCTTGTGAATTTAAAACCAAAGAGGAGGGTGTTTGTGTCCTTAGTTCAGTACAATCTATAATAACACGCGTTCTTGGATAAAGTGATTTAAATTCTTGTGGCATAAATTGTTGTATTGTTGATTTTGAAAGCCATATTGGTATGTCTGCAAGAGTAAAATAAAGAAAGTTAGCCCAAGTTATTACTTTCCTACTAATCGTTGATACGGAACAGTTGAACCTTATACTAAGATCCTTTTCAAGAAGTCCACAATGTAATCTACAAAAAAACATAAACAGTTCATCTATAAGTTGCATCCCCCTTTTCCTACCAGCTAAAGTTAATGTTTCACTTGCTTCATAATAGAGGCTCTTCATATTCTTAGCAGAGGGTTGAATGATATTAAAAAAAGTAATGAAAGACAGATATGTTGGAAAACCAGTATAAAATTGTACACAACTATCATCATTTGAAAACCGGTTTATACCAAACCGTTCTACCTCAATTTGATTTTTTAAATGCCTGTTTTCTTCTTTAACATTTTCAAGATCTTCTTGAAGCTGTAAAAGCTGGTCATTGTCTGTCATTGCCTCATCTGTGGCTACTGGTGTTGCGGTGTATAAAGGCTCCACGGCTCCGCTATCAACACTTTGTGAAGGTGTATTTGTTGTTCTGGAAAGAAACAGAATTGTCTTTTTAGTTCTTACTTATACAATAAATTAGAATTAAGTTTTTTGTTGCAAACAAACCGGTTCATAACACTGAAAAATATTGCTATCAATATAATGCTATTTGTTGACATTACCAGATCTTCAAAAATATTTATACATTAATAAATTATGAATGAATAAAGTAAAAGAAATTGAACTGTACGTATGATGTAAATTTACCTTGTTATTAGTATTAAAGTACTGATGTTTAACAAGAGATTTGTTTTATATCATACCTGTCATCAGATAGGATTTTCCTTTTCAATGTCCGCCTTGGTGGTTTATCACTGCCCCAGTCAAACACTGAGGGTACTGCTGTTCTCTTTAAGCATTTCCTGACAGGAGTAAATGATCGATAGTCATCTGGCTTGAAATGGTTTGAACATACAACTGTCATCTTGCCGATCTGAAAATATTCATTTGGTGTATTCATTAGAATAAATACGGTATTGTATTGGTCTTACCAACCTCTTGAATTATCTATAGATATTAGTTTACATTTGTGTGCCTTATCAGTAGCAAACTATCACATACAAAAATGTTATTCTGCTTTTTAGTCAACAGTCCCTTCCCCTCGACTGAAGTAATGTAACACTGAGATCGGTTCTCTGTACTTTTCTGAAATTATTTTTCTAGACAGCCCTGTACATATTAATTCAGAATGTATGATATGTAGCATTAATAAGTTTATTCAATGCTGAAATCAAGTATTCTACAAGAATAATAATAATAAAAAATACCAGATTACATGGAAAATACGTGTCAATATCAGTGAAGAGTAAACTTACCTTGAAGAATTCTCCTTCGTCTCTCCTTATTTTAATAATCCATTGTTTCTTCATAGAAGGGTCATCAGGAATTTTATGAAAATGAAGAGCACTGTCATATCTAGAATCTGAATTACACAGTGGCACACAACAATGCAATGCAGATTTTCCTTTTATTTTTGATGTACTTGGGCTTATCAGCTGTTCAGCCATGTTTACATTCTGTGCTTAGTTAGCCTCGTTCTGGTGATGGAATGTAGGGCATGCATAAATTTTGAGAAAGGGCTATTCCTTTTAAATAACAACCAACTGAGTCATGAAGTTCACTGGTCCTTTGGCATGTAGAAAATTGACCAATAGTAAAATATATCGACGTAGTTCAGCCTGTGCGTACTGCTATACTTTTTTTCCAGATGCACTGAGCCCCTTTTCACAGAGCATGGCTCATATCGAACGGTTTTACGATGATTTTTCTTACAAACACGAAATTTCCGTCAGATATTAACCCTTAGGCTGCTAAGCGCGACTCAAGGACCTTTTGCGGACAGTGTAGATCAAGATCAACCTGCACAGAACGTGTATTCTGAACTTTGATCTACACTGCTCAATAAGGAGATATTTCTCCAGAAACATCTTTTGTAATAGCAAAATTTAGGTTTTGACTATCGGCTTGAAAGTTTCACTTCAATTAACTAACAGGATAAGGGTTAAAGGCTTATAATAGTTAATAATCTGTAAACTTCTACAACTCTCCCTGTTACTCACCGTCAGGCTTATGGCCTATAACGGTGCCAGGTCCGTTGCTGTCTTGATTTTCGTGAGACCAGTCTATGCCTCTGATTACACGAGAACCGATACGTGGTAAGGATGGATTCTTGCTTTCGTAGTAAAAGTCTGACTCCCAACTCTGTCAAAAAAGTATCAAAAATACAAATGCATCCTCATACTTGGCCACAGGAATCGACTCCATCACTTTAAGGGAAAATGTAAAGATCGCTTTTTTATACATTGATTTCTACTATATCCGAGTTCGTATTTCATTCTCGGTCAATCTTAGACTTGAATTTGTTTCTATGTGTGTGGTCCTGCGTGGCTCTGCGGTGAAATGTAGGCTTATCAAAGTGTAGGTCCAGGGTCCTTATTCACCAACTATTCTTAATTCCATTCTTAGTCTAATAGTAGATTTAGGCAGCAACGCAACTTCAACCAAACGGTTTAGCCAATCAGGAGTTGTGCTACTTTCAATTTAGAAGATTCATGAGAATAAGACAGATAATGTTAAGAATGTTACGTGAATACGGACTGTGGGCTCTATCCTCACTGGAACCATTGGGCTTTTCGTTGAAGTATCCTTGGGAAAGACACTTCAGAGTCCTAGCCTTTAATGGTGAAACCTAGGACAGACAAGAATAAGTGAGCTTTCGCCTTGATATTATTGTAATGCAGGCTTACAAGTGGCTTTTCATGAAGACGTAGCACGAAAGTAGGAGTCATTTCAAGAAAAAAACTAGGGAAAGAATAGGATTCTTATGATAGAAAATAAAAATCAATTAAAGAAACCCTTCAATGAATCTCGTGCGCGCGCACAATGTGTGTGTGTGTGTGTTCACTTTAATCCTGCAGAACAGTTGGGAACAAGATGTGTTTGAAGAGACACTAACCACCCTGATGGCAGCCAGCCATAAATGCATGGCAAAACATAATATCCTTAAAATGTTGAATAATTTCTATCATTATTTAGTTTACAATAGTATTAAAAACTTGACATTCTGATAAGTTATAGAGTATTTTGGCAACAAGATAGCCATGATGGCCCTGTATCGCTCCACTTCCTAATGAATATGCATAGTATGTAATTTAGAAAGAGAGCAATTAAACTTTAAGAAATCTGTATTGCAACAAAAATTTATAGAAAAATTTTAAGCCAAGCTCCCCCCCCACCAAAAAAAAAAAGTCATATCTTTTTCACATGCCAAGATGATGTTAATGAATCCAAGCAAGTCTAATAAAGTATCATTCAAACCAAATATCAATTAACTCTGACAAAGAGTATTTTGACAAACAACTTCCAACAAGAGGCTCAGAAGCTTTTCAGTCTTTTTTTTTTTCCCTATAAAAGTACATAATAAAAGTTGTAACTCCAAGGGTAGTGCAATCTAACTCAAGGTCTATAATTATTTAAATCCTCGTAGAGGTCCCTTACATGAAACTACATACTAAATAATAGGCCGAATGATTATAACAAGAAGATATTTGAAGTTTCTATAATGTAAAGCCCCAGTAGAAGGTGTGACCCACCCCTCCCCCAGGGGCGGGGTCAATTTTTACTCCAGGACTAAATTTTGGATAAATTTGGTTGAGATCCCCGAGAAGCTACCTGCCAAATTTGGAAAGCCTATGATTTATGGTAAGGAACAGGAAGATTTCTTCGAAGTTTAACTATAAAGGCATATGTAAAACTTGTGACCCCCGGGCTGGGTTCTATTTTGACAAAAGAGCTAAACTGAGCTTTCTTAGTAGAGGTCTTCTAGAAGACAACGCATGCAAAATATTAAAACTGTAGCTCTGATAATACGAAGATTTCATAAAGTTTTCACTATATAAGTTTTCCGCCCCCCCCCCCCCCCCCCCCCCCCGAGGACTAGAAGATTATCTTAGTTTTCAGCCATTGTAGAACTTATGACACCCGGAACGGGGCCAATATTTGACCCCATGGCTATACATGTAATTAGAACAATCTTGTTAGAAGTCCACCGGATTAAGCTACATGCAAAATTTTGTAGCCAAAAGCTTAATGGTTAGAACGAAAAAGATTTTTTGAAAGTTTTTACAATACGTGGTTGGGCTTATTTTGACCCTAGGGATATAATTTGAACAATTTTGGTAGAAGCCCATCAGAGAAAGCTACATGTACATGCAAAATTTCGTAGCTCTGAGCCTTGTGATTCTGGATAAGAAAATTTCTAAAGATTGTTAGTATTTTTCAGTTTTGTTACCATGGCTTCTCAGAGAATAAGTTAATGCTTGAGATTATGTGTTACATGTCTTGTTAAGTATCACTATGTGATATATTGATGAAAAACCATAAACAATGTAGGAGGAGTTACCTACAGAAACATTTCAAGATAAAACTAAACAAAGGGAGCTAACTCTGTCAAAAATGGCCAAATTCGACAAGTCCAGTGGAAGACACTACAATACATGATACCATTAATCTGTATATAGTATGGTGAAAATCATATAAGAATGGTAAAGGAGTTGTGAGGACAGAAGCATGAAGAAGTAGAATAGAAATAATGCCAAAATTACTGAGTAAGAAAAGCCTGTGAATATGCTCTACGGCACATGGTACCAATCATATCTGATCATTTTGTGAAAGTTTGGTTAGAATCACAAAAGAGTAATAGAAGTTTGAAGAACAGCAGGAATAAGTGATAAAATTGAATAAAAGGAAATAACTCCTTCAAATATGAGCCCAAGGAAAAAAAAAAAAAACGTGAATATCTGCTACAGCACTTGATATCAATCATTCTTTGAAAGTTTGTGGAAAATAAACTAGGAATTGCGGAAGAACTCGTGAGGACAAGTCAAATGGGACTAACAGAGTATTACTGCTACTTGCCACCCTACAGAGGGCATAAAAAATATAGTCACAAGATATGAGGGATGTCTAACTTCAGGAGGCTCTGTGATTTAGATGCATTTTCCAGAAAGGCACCATGCAGCTTGTACAGAAGGTCAACAGTGGCATGTTAAAAGACTCAGAAGCATGTTAAAAGAACCTTATCAGTAGTAGCTACCATCTATCCTCATATCATGTAGCATGATTCATTCTACAACATACTAAAATATTTTAAAAAGATACATTTTTTTTTCATTTTCATTAAAAAAAAGTAGGAATAGTAGATATACTTTTTTTTTAAAAAAGTAGGAAAAAGGTAGGAAAAAGACAAGACAGGAAAAATAAGGACTACCTGTAAGCCTGGAAATAATGTTGAAAGCGGCACAAAAACATAAATCAATCAAAATCAATAAAAAATCAATAAATCAATCAATCAATCAATTCTATACTCTATCAATAAGGGGTTCAATGCTTCTCCATGATGCATGATACCAAGCAAGTCATCACATTCGTTGGGATCCATGAAATCCCTTTTTCATGACAAGCGACTGAATCATGTGGAACACTGGTTCTTTGATAGCGGGAAAATTTACCAAGAGCAAACAGTATCGACCCAGGTAAGATTCTAACACAAATGACATATTCTTTAAATGTAATTAGGGTCTATTTATAGTATAACCATTACTTACCATTTGCCGTCTCAAAATATCACTGCCGTCTGTGTAGGAATATACCGAACCTTCGGAAACGCCTTCCATTACATTGATAAATTCCTGACAAAAAACGTAACATTTTTAACATTTTTAAAACAGACAGGGATTTTATGACGCTATCAAAAAGTTTGTTATAGAAAAAAAAAAAAAAAAAAGAACTGCGTTTACCGGTTTCAGTATTATTTAACTTCCCTAACAGACCCAGGAAAACCGAACATGATAATCATGATAATCATTTAGCGTTTAACTCGCTTTTCTGCTTTTGATACATCTGTTTGAGCCAACACACACTGATATGCGTGCATGCGTCCGTGCGTGAAAGAGGGGTGCGGGTGTGTCTGAAAGAGAGATCCATCCACATATACTATTTGAAATAAATTGTAAGAAATGAAAAAGATTTTTATACGTGTTTAATCACATTCCAAAATATGTAATTGCACACAGAACATATGTGGGCTGATCGGTAAGTTGTGAGCCTTGTATTGAAGGAGTTAAGCAGGGATGTCCTTTTTCAGTCCTACTATTCCCTGACTTAAATAGGCCATGTACCCGAAGACTGGTGTCTTTTGGTTATTTTACGTCGCAGAGGTAACACTCTATACATCTTCGCAAGCCAAGATGACGATCACTACGTGGATCTTACATCGTGGCTGAACGAGTCGAAATTTATAAGCTCGGCGAGGCGACGCGCCACCTACTAGATTTTGAATGTTATCACCCCTAGATTTACGTCATCGAAAACCAACCAAACGAAACAAAACTCTTTAGGCATTTCGTTGAAATATGGCCAAAGGCTTTTTTACCTTTCTAGGTGTTTGGCTATGGTCTATTAAGCGCTTCGGTGTAGTTGCTTTAACGGGGGTCCTTAACAATTGGCCACTATGGTTCGGTCCACTGATAGTTTGTTCAGCATGCTTTCTCCGATATGAAGACAATTCGCCAACAATTTACTGCTTTTCAGGTCGCAAACTTGACAGACGATTTATCAAGCCAAAATCTATTTTCGAAATCTTGCTAAGTTTCGCGAAGCAAAAGCCACATACGTACCTTGACAGTCCATGTGTGTTGGGGTGTATCCTAAAACTTCATTTAATTGATTTTGACAGTGAATGTTGAAGAAAATATTGTTCGTCTGTATTTGTTTGGTCATAATTCCCAGCATATCCGTTAACTTTCCCCTGTAGTCGCCATTTTTATTTACGTTCTGCTGTTGTTGGATAGCAAATGTAATACGCTATTTGACTGGTGCGTTCAGTCCTGACTGCAACCAATGATTACACGTATCGCGAAGCTTTTAAATTTCTACTCGATCAGCCAAGTGGTAAGATCCATGTAGTGATCGTCACCTTGGCTTGCGAAGATGCACTCTGTAGTAAGCAAGGCAGATGACTTTTCTTCCACCATGACATTGCTCCTGTTCAGATGTCTGTTTTTGCCATGACAGTCTTACAAGTGGCTTATCATGAAAAAGTAGGAAAAAAGTAGGGGTAATTTCAAGGAAAAAGTAGGAAAAAAAATTAGGAATTTTCAGATAAAAGTAGGAATTAATTTGACAAATGTTTTATCAAATCTTACATAAAAACTCACTTTAACGCAGAGCAGCTCAGTACAAGATATAAACTAAGCCCCAGGATGGCAGCCAGTCATTAATGCATGGCAAAACATAATACTGTAAAAGTTTTGATTAATTTCTACCATTCATTCACTTTACAGCTGCATCAGACGCTGGCTTCAACTTTCGATAAGCATCAGAGTAATTTGACCCAAACCAAAGAATTTCTAATCTCTACAATTTCAAAATTCAATTGATCTTAACTAATGGGTTACTCATAAGTCTCTCAATGATAATAAACCATGTACAAAATGTGGTTTTGACCTGGTTATAAAACAATTTTTTGATGGAGACAAAAACTTCCAGGATTTTTACAAAATCAAGACCCTAAAACTACTATACTTTCGACTGAAATTGTCCACCATAAAATTCATCAATTGGAAAAACAAAGCAATGTATCAAATCAAGGGAAAATCATCTGACATATTTTTTTTAATGAATAAATGAATAAATAACTGCCTCAAAAATGATCAAGTACAAAAAGATGAGAGTGTCAGCTGAGGCACTTAATAGTAATTAATAGCTAAGTTATTTTAGAAAATCAAATTAGGTGTAAAAACTGAGAAATTACACACAGAAACATTATAAGGTGAAATCAAACAAAAGACAAAATCTACTCAAAGAATAAAAGCTTGAGAATATGTGTTACAGGACTTAGTAATGACCATTGTGTGATATTTTGATGAAACAAGAGGGCAAGAATGGCCTTGCACTGATAAATTGCCTAAAAAATTGCTTATGTCATACACATAATTGACATCAACAGTCATCAAACTGATAGAAATGTGTATTGCAATAGCCCTCCAAAAAGTCTTGTTTTTTTTAAACATACATCCAAGATGATCCTTTTGAATGCAGGCAATTCTTATCCAGTATCATTCCTACCACATATCTATGAATTCTTACAAAGTAACAAAAAGGCAAGAATGACCCTTAATCTCTTACCACAAAACAATTTGTGGCACCCCATCTCCTTCCATCGGACCAGTTTTTGACCCACTAACCATTATTTAAACAATCTTCATAAAGGGGTCCAATATCATGCTACATACCAAACATCTCGATCCTAGGTCAGATGGTTTGGAACAAGAAGATTCTCAAAGTTTTTCTTTGAAAACCTGTATGAAAGTTGAAACCCCGTGGCCATTTATGACTCAAGGGCTATAAGTAGTTGAATCTTGATAGAGGTCCAGTAGATGAAGCTACATGTACATACCAATTATTGAAGGTCTAAGCTAAATGGTCATAAACAAGAAAATATTTACATTTTCAACAATATAAAGCTCCTGTAAAACACTTGACCCTCAGGGCAGGGCCAATTTTGACCCAAGGGCTAAATTTTAATCAAACTTAGAAGTGATCTACTAGATGAAGCTACGTGCCAAATTTGGTAGCTGTAAGATTTATGATAGGATCAGGAAGATTTTTAAAGTTTTCACTATAATAAGTTGAACTTGAGACCCCAAGGCTGAGGCAAATTTTCACCCAAGGGTTTTAATTTGAACAATCTTGATAGGAGCATACTACATGATAACACATACAGAATATTACAGCTCTAGTTCTCATGATGAGGAACAAGATTTTCAAAGTTATTACAATATAAGCCTAGGTTAAACTTCTGAAACCCAGGGCAGGGCCAATTTTTACCCGAGAGCTTTAATTTGATTAATTTTGGAAGAAGTCCAATAGATGAAGATGCATGCAAAATTTGATAGCCCTAGGCTTTTATCTTTTTAAAGAACAGAAAGATTTGTTTTAAAGAAATTCACAATATAATACCTATATAAAACCTGTGACCCCTGGAGTGGGACCAATTTTGACCCCAGGGCTACAATTTGAACTTTCTTGATAGAAGTTCATTAGATAAGGCTACATGCAAAATTTTGTAGCCCTAAGCTATAATGTTTTGGGACAAGAAGACTTTTTTAAGTTTCACACCATACAAGCCAATGTAAAACTTATGACTGCTTGGATGGGACCAGTTTTGAACCCAGGGCTATAATTTGAAGAATTTTGGTAGAGATGTATTAGGTGAAGCTACATGCAAATTCTGGTAGCCTCATAGGTATTGTGAGACGGAAGCATTAAGAAGTAAAATTAAATAAAGGCAAATAACTCTGCCAAAAATGACTGAATGAGAAAAGCCTGTGAATATGCTCTACAGCACATGATACAAATCATTCTGCCAAAGTATGGTGAAAATAACACCAGAATAGGAAGCGGGGGTTGCAAAGAAATAAGCATTAAGAACTAAAATGTTCAAAAGGCGAACTCCCCCCAAATATTACTGAGTAGAAGAAAAAATTGAAATTAGGCCCTTCAACACTTGATATTGATCATTCTGTGAAAGTTTGGTCAAAATAAAATAATTCCTATAAGACTTACAGGAGTAGTTGCAAGGATAGAAGCAATAAGTAATAAAATTAAATAAAAGGCAATAAATCCTTCAAATATGAGCCAATCAAATAAGCCATAGAAGATTTTCTACAGCACTTGGTATCATTCCGTGACACTCTGCTGAAAATCATTTAAGAATTGAAGGCAGAGTTGTGAAGACACACGGCAAGGGGACAGACAGACAATGCAACTTCTATTTGTCACCTGGGGGGGGGGGGGGGGGATAAAAACTCCAGTCACAAGATATACAGGCTTTTTAACTTCAGAAGGCTCTTAACTCTTACTGTACATGCTGCTGTCAATTTATTAGGCATGAATGACCAGTGTTTGGGAGATATTTCCCTGAAAGGTACCATGCTGCTTACATTAGAGATGAACAGTAGCATATTAAAACACTCTGTAAAAACCTTATTAGGAGAATATGCAATTCTTTCATTCTGCAACATACTTCAATATTTTGATAGAAACACTTTTTTACTTTCATTTTCATCAGAAAAGTAGGAATAGTAGGAATTTTCTGGGAAAAAAGTAGGAACAGGCCAAGAAAGTAGGAAAAGTTGGAAAAAGTAGGACTACTTGTAAGCCTGCCAAGGCTACCATGAACGATTGTGGCTTTGAATTGATTGAGCATCCGCCTTATCTCACTCAAGACTTTCATCTATTTCATGAAAAAAGGCGATTTCCAAGACACACTTTCGGTCAGAAGATGACTTCATACATGCAGTGGGGGACTTTCTGAACGGTCGAGAAAAGGACTTCTGTAAAGGTGGCACTGAAGCCCTTAAAAATCGCGCTGGCAAAAGAGCATAGTTACTGAAAGGGATTATGTTAAAAAAACAATGCAATATGTCTGCCAAAAGTCTAACCCATATATATATGGCTCACAACTCATCAATCAGCCTTTATAACTTTGATAAACTGTCATAAGAAATCTTGACTGGATATTCAATACAACTGCCACTTTTTTTTTAAATTCAATTTCCAAAAGTCCTCAGCTGAAAAATTCACTTTTCCTATGACGGTCTTTTTACTTTGTGGAAAAAGACACGTAAGACAGAACAATGATTTTGTTACACGAATCTTTGCGGTGCAATAAAACGTCACACTGTCTTCACCAACAAATAATTTAAACAACTTTTGTAATCGAGCAATGCTCTGTAAAAAAAAAGAGGTACAATGCATCTGCAAAAAATATTGGCCAATGTTAGCCTGTGCAGTCCGCGCAGGCTGTCCTGGGTCGAAACTTTTTTGCAGTAAGTCAATAGGACCAGTCTACCTCACGATTTAGTCTGTTCCTATACAAATTGATCTTTGTGGATCCATAAATTATATGATGACTCACTGGTATAATGCATCACGGAGATGCATTAAATGTCCCTTTTTCCAGAGTATTGCTCATATGTACATTTGTTCAGAACCCTTTTTGATCACGATGAACTAAGTTATACGTAAAATACATTACTATATCTGGGTTTCCAACTGGCACAAAAATAAAGTCAAGTGAGCTTTTAACATCTTCTAACATTTTGATTACATTCGACTTCGCCTGAAAAAAGAAGAAAATGCACATGAGGATATGAAATCATCTATGTTTCATCCTGAAATAAATATAAAACCTAGGCCAAGCGACTGCAGTAAAAAAAATCTAGATATTTACCATATAAAAATGTAACACATAAGCTATGCTCTGTGAAATCCATCTGCAAAAGGTATCGACCAAGATCAGCCTGCAAAGTTCGCGCAGGCTGACCTAGGTTATAGTTTTTTGCATTTGGTCAATTTTCTGCATTCAAGGATGGTTCTACCTCAGGATTCAGTCGGTTGTTGGACAAAATGAATAATATGGATCCACAATTATGTGAAGACTTGCTTTATGTAATGCATCACGGAGATACATTAAACTCCCTTTTGCATATGGCTCATGAACTCACCTTACTCTCACGAGCATATTATTGAAACGCCTTTCAAGGGGCTGTCAGATGATGCTATATGCAAAATATCACGACCATTTTAACCTTAGACTAGAATACTTGAATGATTCTTCAAGTATATTTATATAGAAAATGACCGCAGTACCGGTTTATCTAAAGGGCCACTAGGTGATACAAATATATATATAAAAATAAAACGAACTGTACGTCTTGTGGTTTAAAAAAAGAGTTTTTTTAATTCAATTCCATTAGTATATAAATATACTGAAACAGGTAGCAAAAGGACGGTGATACCTTTAAGCCCTAGGAGGTAATTTGAAGAACTGTGAAAGAAGATTTCTATAATACACAGCTGCACAACAGATCTAATACATTGCAGTAGCCCAAAGCCCTACATATCAAAAAAATATGTCAAAAGTCCAAGCAAGACTATCATTTGAACAATGTTCGCAGTATTTTAATTAATTGCAAGGTTTTCCTACTAAAGCGCAGATTTTTTTACATGCATTTACGGAATGCATTTTGTACTTTTTAGTAATAAGTGACACAAATATTGCTTCCTGTTTAATACTTAACGCAACTAAGTCTACACCAAAGCATCAAACTAAATCATTATGACTGAAATCTTGATCATGGAAATATAAGAGCATAAAAGTGCCTATACATTGTACTGAAAAGAAAAATGGATACAAGGATGTGTCATAAAAACACCAGTACTTCCCTTTGACTATAATAAAAACTTAATTAAAGTTTGTTATGAATTAAAATAGCCAAAGAAACCAGGTTCTGAAGTCTGTAATCTGGTAAACGTCGAGTTATAGAGGTAAAAGGTTATAAACTGCACCTTTGCATACAAAGTATTAATGATCTCCATACAAGTTACAATTTCAGTACATTTTTTAGATTTAATTTGTTTAAAAAATCGAATGGGTTAATACACTCATATCTATTGATACAACAAATGTTTGACAGAAATTGAAATGACTCCACTCGTTAAATACTTATAGCCTGAACAAGATTTTATCATCAGGGGAGATCACTGAAAATAGATGGAGTAAGCCTGGGTTAAAATACTTAGATCCACCTCTCCTTCTGATGTTCTAAGCATCCCTGTTCTTTATCACCAACATATCTCAGTTGGTAGGGGAGTTTTAAGCCCTCAGAAAATTTAACAACCATGGGAGATGACTCAAAAATAGTCATTGCTGTCTTTCTTGTATTCCTTATACCTACTTATAACCTTTACAGCTTGATTACAATTCATGAAAATATATTAATGGATTAAAGGGTTATGGTCTACACAAAATCTGATAAGTATAGGAGATAATTCACGATGTCAACCGAGAACTGTGACCTTGAATTTTAATCTGGTGACACTGTCCTTGCATGCAACACATCGTTTATCTGCGGTGATCTTCTGTGCCAAATAATTTCGAAATCCAACCAAGCGGGCTGGACACAAACAACTATCACCACTATAAATGTAGCAAAAATTGACAAAGTTCAACTGAGTACTGTGTCCTTGACCTTTAACGCTAGCGAAACATTTTTAGCGTGCGACACATTGTCTATCCATCATTTATACTGTATTATTCAGATATCCAGCCATGCATGTGACACTTATGGGCCGGACATAGTGATTATTTGTGTCAAATTAGTTTAGAATCGGAGCATACACCTGGAATTTATTGGCGGGACAGGAACACCTATCATAACTATAATTGTAGCAAATACAAGGCATTGACAAAGTTCATCTGAGCACTGTGACCTTGACCTTTGAGCTGGCGACATGGTTGTTGTACGTGACACGTTCTCTACCCATGGTGATCATTTGTGCAATATTGTTTTAGAATCGGGCCATACTCCTGGAAGTTATTGGCCGACAGGAATACCTGTCACCACTTTAATTGTACACAGCAAATATTGACAAAGTTCAACCAAGCACTGTGACCTCGACCTTGACCTAGCAAAACGTCGTCTGTCTATGGTGATCATTTATGCAAAGTTATTTTAGAACCGGACCTTGCACCTGGAAGTTATCGGCCGGGGACGAACACTACTACTTACCGAACCTACATACGTGCACACATACAAAAATACGCACGCACGCACGCAAGCAAACACACACACACACACACACACACACACACACACACAGGTGTAACACTATATGCCCCCATTTCATGGCGGGGGAATAAAAAAGTAGATATGGCTCTAGGTTGTGCCTTTAGTATTTCATCGTGGCAAATTGCATTTTTAATAGCTTCAATCTCATTAGCAGATAAAACCAAAATGTAGCTAACGTATGCAATTTCTTCTTGCTAAATATGGTCAAGATTTATTAACAAGGGGAGGTAATCTCACCGTTACTTTTCGCGCTTTTCGTTGATGACCTTGAGCTTTATTTACAAGGAAAATCATGTGGATTAAATTTCGGAGATATTCAGATTCTATTATTATTGTTTGCAGACGATATGGTTTTATTAAGCGACGACCCTTTTGATTTACAAAATAGTTTAAACGCACTACGTAATTATTGTAATAAATGGGGCTTAGAAGTTAACACAGAAAAGTCTAAAATTGTTGTTTTTAGAAAAAGAGGACCTTTACGCAGGAATGAAAGTTGGACCTATGACAATGTTAATATAGAGGTTGTTAATGACTTTAACTACTTGGGAACTGTTTTTAATTACACTGGGTCATTCTTACTGAATCAAAAATTGTTGGCAGATAAAGCATTAAAAGCAATGAATGTTTTATGTAACAAAACCCGCCCATTCGACTTTGACATTTCTACTCTTTTCAATTGACGCATTTGTGGGCTCAATATTAAATTTTTCTAGCGAGATATGGGGTATGTCTAAATCAAAAGAAATAGAGCGCTTGCATATAAAATTCTGTAAGAGGATTTTGGGTGTGAAAAGTTCCACGTGTACTTCTATCCTATATAGTGAAACAGTAACACGAGAAAAAGCAGCCACTCATTGATAACGTATACCTCCGCTTGCTGACTTGCATCCGATATATCTGGTCCAGCATACAGAGTTGTAGCTGTTGGTTTACCATCTGTTACCATGATCAACTTTGGATTGCCTTTGCCGCCTAAAGAACAAAAAGATTTAGAAGCTTTGAACATTCAATTTTTCATAAAAGGAAATTCTCTCTATAAAAGTGTCAATGTTTAAAAAACTGTGTATAATAAACAGTAATATATACAGGAAAATCGTTCACAACATTTGGTTATAAATCGCTTTGGAGTCGAAATATGTTCTTTTACATCTTTTTTTCCGGAAATAGTATTTTCCAAAAGTTTAATGATATGACCGCCGTTCAGGAAGAAATATCATGAAGAAATTAATCATACTGTAAAAATCAGCACAAGTAAGACATTCACGCTATGTAATAGTTCTTTAATATCATCCTTTTCACCTCTTTTTTTATTGTAACAAACTGTCGATTTTTTTCATACACAAAACCGTGTTATCTAATTAGTGTACGATTTCAGCTTTTGGTATCCCTATTTCTACAGTATCAGACAATAACCACACAATATCAGCAAACAGTTACAAGTATAAGTTAAACTTTATACATGTAAACATACACTGTTAGTAATATATGTTGATGAAAGCATTATATTACGAGAGACACTGTAAAACTATCTTTATTTTTTTATTATAATGTAACATTTTTTTTTTTTTTTTTTTTGTTTGTTTGTTAATATTGCATCCTTGTGAGAAGCTTGGAACAATTAAAACAACACACAGAAAGAAAGAAGTGCACATGCTTTCAGTGTTACAAAAAAAAATCATGTCTGAAAACACAGGATGCTAAAAAGGATGAATATCAGCATAATATGGTGCCAAGAAAAGGACCGCCACAATAAAACGGTTGCCTCAAAATCTAAATTATGTCTTGCAAGGTCGTTTGTACCTAGAAATAGTTACATCCTTTTACTAAAAGCTCAAGACCAAGAAAATGTCATCCAATATGTCCGCCTGTATCTCAAAAAAGTAACATCATTATGTGCAAGGCTGAAAGCAAAACTAGGTTATACAAGATTCTACCTAAAAATAGTAATATCCCCATAAGCGAGGCTTTAAATCAGACCTAGGACATCCGATGTGTCCGGCTACAAATGGAACCATTCCCTAGTCTAAAACCTAAAGCTATATCTCCGACCGCTTCTACCTAAAAAAAAGTAACATCCCTATACTTAAGGATCCAAATAAAAGCCAGATCAGCAAAGATTGTCAATTGTACCTGAAAATAGTAATATAATTTTTTGCATGGCTGCAAATCAAAAATAAGTCATCCAAGATGACAGCTTGTATTTTGAAATAGTAAAAACCTTTTACTCAAGGCTCCGATATTACCAAGATTGCTGCAGATTACTTTATCCTTGCTTGCCTCCAAGCCGATGCCTAGACCGCTAATTGAAAGAAAGGGGGCAAAATGACTGAGGATAAACGCAAAATAGAGCCACGTGACCAAGGGCAAACAGTAAAATTTGGTGCGTTCTCTCGCCAAACTTGTAAATGTCCTGTTGATGCGAAGACTGATACGATGATTGATATCAGGCTACCAGTGTAGCGAAACTCGCTGTTGTTATTCAGTTCGGTAACATCGAGGCTAAGCTTACGGAAAAAGACTGAATATGATAGTTGTCATCCTGATACATGTACTTATTGAAATTTGTCACATTTTCATCCTAAGCCTATTGCATCAATCTAAGTGGCTGTAATACACTGTTTGTTTTTTCGCTTACCGGAACATGCTGACACACACACACACACACACACACACACACACACATATATATATATATATATATATATATATATATCCCCAATAGAATGCATCAATTTAGGATATAGTTTTATTTTTCCATTTGAAACCAAGCAGTCGTCACATCCATGGAATGCTTCAGTTTAGGATGTAATTTTATTTTCTCTTTTCCATTTGAAACTAAGCAGTCTCACATCCCAATATGCACTTAACAAAACCTTCATTCTCCAGATACCGACCCAAAAAGTCATGGGACTTAGAACCCATAGGTAATGTCTTCAAATACGTCTTTTATGCGTTTTATCTAAACGGTATTTGTCAGGGGAATCTGTAGGTGAGATACTTTAGTTACGTTAGCACGTATGGCCATATTTGGGAAATGAACGCCACATCTACTAAAGAGTACCGACAAATACGTACTACTCAATACTCAGTGAGTAGCTTATCTGACACAATAATCTGGAGGTCACAAGTTCAATACCTATCTGTGCAAAATTCTTTCCGGCGATTTTAGTACGCTTCTCACCTTTGGTGGATGAGTGAGCAGTCAGTGGTTTAGGAAGAATGTTTTATGGGTACTCGGAGAACATGGGAAAGTTCCTGGCCGCTTTGATTCGATCAAAGATAATGACAGTGGCATTAATTTAATGTAAATTTGTGACAGAAAAAATAAAGTCTACAAGTGTCATTCAAAAAAGCATGGAACAGTCACAAAACAAAGCATTCAGAAACAATTAGATCTATAAGCGGAGGTCACTGATCTTCACGCCGTATTGTTTCATTTAAAGGGTTAACGAAAACCAAGAATGTGATAAATGTAATATATATTGTCATCTGCTAAAATATACGTGGTCCAATTAAAACCAATTGTGCGTAACAGTGCAATGACCTATAGATAACACGGTTGTGAGATTCTCACTCTGACCAATATTCCATCTTGCGCACGAGCAATTCCAGAATGGTACTGCGCAAAGTGGGAATTGCCCAGATTCCCACTTTGCGCAAGAAAGTGAAAATTGAGAATCCCCACTTTGCATAGGACCATTCTACAATTGGCCCGATTCTCACTTATATTACACTCTTAGTTTTCATTAATCCTTTGATCAAACAATGTCGCGTGCACGTGTTAACGACTCTGCGGTAGAATGCTTTTGAAAACATTGTGGGATAAGGGGAATATGCTGAGAACCAACATTTTTTTTTCTTTCCCCGGAGAATTTTCCTCCTTTCAAGAGACAAATCCTGTTTTGCCATATTTTTAATTTTCCATTTGCAAAACGAAATGCTCACTGGAAGAGGCTTAAGTGAAACTTTGCGGTTTGGTTAAGAATTGGACAAAACATAATTATGTGCCTAATGCCGAAAATACAATAGGCTTAGAGAGATTGTAGGTAAATTCGAAATCTTGTCAACACATTTTTTCCCTGTATCTGAAATGCTTAATTACCCATTACTTGCTGTTTAACTCTTTATCAAAATCTATATATTTTTTTTTTCAATACGTATTTTATTGTCCCCGTTTATTGGTGTTTAACTCTTTATCAAAATCTAGAATTGTCCAAATTAAAACCAGTTACGAACGACAAAATAAAAGACTGAAACACTGAAATTTGTTTTGGAAAGGATAGGAAACATTGTTGGAAATGGAGAAAATGCTGCCAGGATTTTCAGAAGTCTTCCTTTTAGTCTCGGAATCGTGTGGTGGAGGGTTGAACGTTTTTACTATTAAAAAAAAAAAAAAAAAATGCTTGTGTTCAAATTGGGTGAGCATTTTTTTTTTTTTTTTTATTTATTCCAGAGCCTTAATTCAATACTGTGGAGGCTAGTTTTAGGCCTACAAAAGCCGTGAAAAATTCACAATGGAAAAAAATTGTGGGGGAGGGGAATCAAAGGAAATTACTTGAGCAACTGCTCCTATTTAGAATTTTCGAAGTCAACAAACTGCAGGGGCGTTATAAGTCGAACTTGTGATGCAGTGTGTTCACTCTTAGTGCATTATTTGCAATCGAAATCTTAATCGGGGAAAAAAGTGCGACCCAAAGGCTATTTTGACCACAATATCTGAACGGAAATATGTAAAAGAGAATGGCGAGGAGATAAGACAACACATTCTATGCAGTCTGGTCTTGGATCCTCACTGCTGTCTAAACCCCCAAAAAAGCACATCAACTTATGCTACCCACTCTAAGAGTAAGAACTATGTAGGCATAACTAAAAATTTTAATGTCAGGCTTAAGTTGTTGTTGATATGTAGGGATACTGAGAGAGAGAGAGAGAGAGAGAGGACGGACAGGGACAGAGACAGGTAGAAAGAGGGACAGACAGAAAATCAGGAAGAGGCCGAGAGAGACAGACTCAGAGAGGGAGACAGTCAGATAGACAGACAGACGGACAGAATGCAAGAGGGACAGACAGAGAGCGAGAGACGCAGAGAAAGAAACGACTCGGTCTCGGAGGACTTCTAATGTGTGGTTTTAATAGGCCGGTGAATAGGAAATACGCCATATTGGTGGTATCTAACGTAGTTATCACCTACGATCTCCATTGATCCTATGTCAATGGTTTTTTGCTGCTAAAAAGCAATAAAAGATGATCACAATGTGTGTTATTGGTTTATCGCTTCCCCTAAAACAGCAAAGACAGAATATTTCTACCCCTATGAAATTAAACACTCACAGAAGAAATTACACAAACATACATAAGCGATTGAAGATAAAAGTTCTTTATCAAGAAAACACACCTTTCTGTTTCAGACTAAGTTAAGATTCCCAGTGTATCCCAAGTATTCCTACCTTGCGCAGAGAGTTTACCTATGTTGTTTATCGACAAAAAAAAAAAGAAGAAAAATCCCTGCACAATTCTAGAAGTGTATCGGTACAGTTCTAGAATTGCGCAACAAAGTAGGAATTCCTACTTTGAGCAGGACCGATTCTAGAATTGTCCCGATTCCCACTTATACATATATTCACAGCATTCACTGTACACAACTTTTGAATAATAACTTTTTTTTAAAAAATGTACACATCACACGTGTTCTTCAGACGTGAAGACGCCATGAATGGGACTCGGGAAACGGGGTGAGTTTTATATGCAGCCACAACATACAGTGTACATATACGAATGTAGACCGCAAGGTATCTGTCGTTGGTAGTAATATGAGATGAGTTGAGTACTATTTGGATGTGTGATGTGGTAGTTACGTAAAGATAACGTAACATTACGAAACGATTCCGTAACGGGTCAAGGTAGGGGTCAAGGCGAACCCCGCCCATTTCCGGGGTTTTCCATGACGTCATAGGTTGACCCCACCCATTTCCGGGTTTTCCCATGACGTCAAACGTTAAACACGCCTCTTTTCGGGTTTTCCCCGGTGACATCATCGATGAATCAGGCCATTAAGTTATATCACGGCACCCATTTTTCGGGGCTTTCCGGCGATTCCACGCCCATTTTTCGGGGTTTTCCAAGGACATCATTAGATGCCATCGTTTCGGGATGAGTAACGCTCCTATTTTTAGGATATATGCTCAGTAGCAACGTTACGGTAATTTTCCGTTACCGATTCCACGTGAATCATCGGGATGCGTCATCGGCGAGAAAGGGTGAGTATTCATTGATCCGACAGTATTACTGGTGACCTTAGCAGACTGGGGAATTTTAATAACCGATACACTTTTAATCCCTCTCTTAATCTCCCGAGTTCATCGATACTCGAGACAGTCGACACGAAGGCTCCAAACACTGCCTCTTTGGGCTGGGTCCCTCCTTACTGCTTGAGATTGTGATGATTGACTGAAAAATAATTGCTCGAATTAAGAATATGTGGTTACAAACGTCCATTGACTCTTTCGGTAATAAACGGGGTAGTCATATTATTCGTAATAGATTATTAATAGAATTTTCGGATAGAAACAGAATGAAAATAGATATAACTCATCCTTTACGTAACAATGGATTAAATATAGAATTTGCGGTTAGCGACATTACAAATATAGGGAATGATTCATTACTCACTTTATATCTAACAAAAGATGATTATAGAATTTCCGGTTAGCAATATGAGTCAATAACCGCAAATATGTAGGATGATCAATACTCATCCTGTATGTAACAATAGACTATTCAGATCATTTCCGGTTATCCATGAGTAATTTTCCTGTTAATCATCGCTGCTATAAAAGCGAATGTTTCGAAATCTTTCAGACACTGATTAGACAAACGGTGATATAGATATAAGGATATAATTATATGAAATATCAAGTAAGTCCATTCGTTCTCTTTCTATATTTTGAACAAAACCGCTATAGAAAAGAATCAATAGAATAAATTAATTAAAGAAAAAAAAAAAAAAAAAAAAAAAAAAAAAAAAACTAGAAATCTTTTTCTACGATGTTTGAAAGAGTTTAACTGTAATCGTCTGTTCAAGATTTTTTATCTAATAAATGTAATAATATTTCGATAGAGTCTTAAATGTTTAACACAAGCCTAGCTCAATCCCCATTTCCGCCATATGATTTCTTTTAAAATTAATCTAAGTAATATGGCGATATTCATCAATCATGTGATCACCATGTGTTCGACAAAAATGGCGGACACGCTAGCCTCGAGACAGCATGGACTGCAAAAAGGCGCTGTCAATCATCACGTGACTACCACATGGATGATAAAATGGCGGACGCACTAAACCCAAGACGGCGTGAACTGAAAAAAAAAAAAAAAAAAAAGTGCCATCCTTTTTAAGAACAACACTATTCTTCTTTTTTTCTCAAATGTTTCGACATTATTTTTTTCTAAAACGTCTCTGTAACTGAATGTAAAAAAAAATGGATCTTATTATTCGTTAGTCATTCTATCTAACTTAAGCTAGCCATTAGACTCGAGACGGTATGGTCGGCAAAAGAAGAAAAATAAATAGCTGACAGACTAGGGCGTCGTTTTCTCAAATGATTCGAATGAGAATTAATAGCTTGAGCCGACCTTAATAAGTCTTGGGAGACGGTTGACTTCTGTTTGAAAACACCCTATATCGACATTTTTTTGTGACGCTGCTCAGCTCAGTCTGTAACTGACCTGTTAAAACCGGAGACGGTGGTTCGATTCCCCGACTCGGCCAACCGACATTTCACAACAGTCACAAGTGTCATTTGTCTGCTCATGGACGAAGTTAGTCTAAGTGATAAGAGCAGAAACAAAGGAAAGGATAAATGGTAACTAACCATAAAACTGTCTTTCCAGTAGAAGCCCTTTACTTTTTCAGATCAAAACGTATCCCCGAACAACGAATATTCGATTGAACTACAAATATCCGAAAATAACGCCGACGAATTGAATGCAGAAAGAGAGCAAGAAGAGTCCGGTTCGTAATTCAGATACCAGTTGTATAATTATAATTATAAATATTATTATTATTATCATTACAATTACTGTTATTATCATGGGGGGATGAATCAAGTTCTATGGTCCATTAACGGTCATGTTCAGCGCAAATGTAATTCTATGGGAGGGAGCATTTTCTAGCATTTAATCTCGTTAAAGATTTACTCATTTATTATCTTAATACAGGTCGCGTTCAAGCGATTTTCAAGCCAAATTTCACCGTTTCGAAAAAAAAATCGGATTTTGGTCAGACTAGTATATATATGGGTAGCATTTAAATAATTACAAAGACCGCATCCTCATCCTCAATCTTTATACCTATGACGTAATACCGAATATTGTGTCTCTTATTATAAGTAGTATTATGACCTCATTTTATTAGATCAATGTAAGTGTGTATATTTCAGAGATCGACGAAGAAATTGAGCCGTGTTTCATGCGACTCGATCATCAAAACCAGTTCGGCGCTTTACGCTGTTCTGTCTGCAATCCGGGAGATTACGTTAATTGGTTAGACTATTAGACATAAGAGAAAAAAATAATAAATAGATAAACTTTGTTTTAAAGATAAAATTTGTAGTAAGATTAAAATATCAGTGCAAAAGTGAATCCACCATCGTGCCAACACTGCGGGAAAACTTTTTCCAGAAAAGACAGTCTACAAAGACAAGTCAAAACGGTCCACGAAAAAACATCGGGAAATATTTGCGATGTTTGCGGGAAAATTTATCTGCTTAAGCATAATTTAATGAGGCACAAAAGGGATGTGCACGAAAAAATAGAAGTCGCCTTCAACAAATGCCAAAAGCAATTTACGCGGACAAAGCTACCTGTAAAGGACCGTCCAACTTCGATTGCGACCAGTGTCCGGCTTCATTCGCGAGTCGTAAAGATCTACGGGAACATCAGAGAACGCATAAAACACCTGCAGAACCCTATCTTCCGCCTGCAAAAAGTCGAGTCAAATGATGTTCTCGACGATTTCAAAATAGGCGAGAACTATATGACCATACAATGAGAGATCACTTCCCTCATAGACACAGCGTCTTGCAGAAGGAACCTTTCGATGTGGCACGTTGGGAACTAGAAAGTGGGGAGATAGGTGGGGCTCAGGGAATGTTATTTAACGAACAAACCCTTGATTTTGGATCAACACGAACCGGGACCCGTCGTCTCTATATATAACGTGCCCGTCTATCCCTATATGACCGTGGCCGACCTCACCAGGGCTATAGCGATCATCTACGATAGTCAAAGCCATGCTTTTAAAGTGATTCTGATGTTCGGTATGATTCTACAACACGTAGAGACCAGGGAATACCGCTTTTTCCGTCCCTATACGAATATTTATAGGGAGGAGGTCTGATTTGAGACGGGTAGTGGACAAGTTAAATGACATGGATCTCGTCCACGAAATGTCCAAAGTAAGGCCGGATACCAAATGGCGCTTGGCTTTGATTACGAATGTTCGTTTTCAAGTGTTTAACACAAATTTCATGTTGGGGGCCATCCAGGAACCATTACCAACTCATATTAAACGCCACAGAGCAATCACTGCATTGGAAAGAGATAATAACGGAGTATGTCGAGATAATATCTGCGCTTTTCGATGTTTGTCCATCCACAAAATCCAAGATACCGTGCAACTTTTTAATCAATGGCGACAATACCAATACAATCAACTCGACAAAGATATGAGAAGCATCAGCGCGAAAGAGTACGAAGGACTTCAGCTGAGGGAAATCATTTATTTCGAACAATGTTTAACGTAAATGTGAACGTATACGAACTGGCGGAAGATGGAATAGCGACACAAATTTTCAAAACGGCAAACAGGTACAACAGTACTATGTATCTAAATCATTTCAATAATCATTTGTCATATATAAAAGACTTCGATAGCTATGCGAAACAGTACAAGTGCGAGCTATGCGATCGCATTTTCAATCAGTTTTGTAATCTTAAAAGGCATGCAAAAATCTGCGATAAAAGAACCAAATACTGGTATCCGGGTGGATTCTATCAAGAACCTAAGACGGTTTTCTAACAACTGGACGATGTGGGCATTCACATTCCAGAAAATGACAGAATTTTCCCTTTCTTCGCCGCATTCGACTTCGAAAGCCTCCTGCAAAAGGTTGCAGATGCCGGCACTGCCAAACTCAATTGGCGCCATCAGCACATCCCCATCAGTGTAAGCATTTGCTCCAATGTCGAGGGTTATAAGGAACCCGAATGCTTCGTAAACGAAGATTTGGACGCCCTCATTAAAGGAATGATAGAAGGTCTTACACTGATTCAAAACCGAAGCCAGGCTGAATCAAAATTAAAATGGGCAAATATCTGGAACCGCTTAAAGAAAAAATGGAGAAATTAAACTAGGAAAAGAAAGAAGAGAGACTAGAAAAAGAAAGATTAGAGACGCTGTACGGCAAAGTACAAGGATATATGGCCGTTCTTCCAGTCTTGGGATTTAACAGGTAAATAATATTTCGTTTAATGAAGATTAAACATATCAAAAAACATTCATACAATTTTTACGCTTACATAATGTGCAACATAAACGAAGCTTTCAAAACTCTATACATTTCAGCGCCAAATACGACTTGAATTTAATCAAGCGTAAATTGGCTAAACATTTAGAGATCCCCATGACGAATACGGCTTCGTAGTGAAAAAAGCGAATGCCTACGCCTGCATTTCGACTCAAAAATTCAAGTTCCTTGATATTTTGCATTTCTTGGCCTCGGGGACAAGCTACAGTGGCTTTTTAAAAGCGTTCAAAGTCCAAGAAACCAAAGGTATATCTAGCGATTATAATTATTATTTTCATTATTATTATTTTTATTATTATCATTGTATTTTATCATATATTCATTCATTTTACTACTAGCAGAATCATATAATGAACAGTTTTATCATTATTATTATTATTAGGCAATGTCAAAATTTTTTCAGGCTTTTTCCTTTACGAGTGGATGGACGACATCGGTAAATTGGAAGTTACTGAATTACCCGAATTACCCCCAAAAACTGCTTTCTACAGCTGACTGAAAGGAAAGAACATTTTGGACGAGGACTACGCCTTTTGCCAGAAAGTATGGCACAATAAAAACATGTCCACTTTTCGATATTTCCTCGTCTGGTACAACCAAGGGGACACAGCCGTAGAAAGAATGCAGGAGTTTTATTTCGAAAAGGGGATAGATATATTGAACATTTCTTTGAGCGTCCCGGGATTAGCCAGGAGAATGATCTTTAAGTCGGCTAGAGATCAATAGGCGAATTCTCCATTATCAACAAGAAAAATGAAGATCTCCACGATACCATCAAGGCTAACATCGTCGGTGGTCCCAGTATTTTTTTACTAGGTAATATCAGTTTTCATCAATATATATTATTATTATCATTACAATTAACCAGTATCCCCAACTTTATGGGAAATAAAAGATTTCGCAAGTAAAATGACTATTACGCTCGAGTTTTATTATTATTTATTTTAATTATTATTACTTTTATTAATTATTATCATTATTAAATTATTTTATTTAAATTATTATTATTATTTGTAGGTATCATAAAGCCAGAGGAACATGTTTACGAGGCGGTAAACATTGTCAGAAAGTTGTCGGCTATGACGCGAATGCACACTATTTATGGGCTATTGGTCAAGACATGCCAGAAGGAGTATTTGCCCGTCGGTATGCCGAGAATGACTTTCGACCCGAATTCCGAGATAGATACATGCAAGCCTTCAACTGGTTGAATTACCTCAATAGGTACGAGGGCAAAAATATTTTGCATGCTCGGAATAATGGGAAGGAAGTCAGGATCAGCAAATACCCCGTAGATGCATTTGAAAGCGCCACAAGCACTGTTTTTAAATTTCAGGAAATCTTTTTTTTTTTTTGTAATTATTATTATTATTATTATTATTTTATATTATAGATAATAATCTGTTATTATTTATTTATGTATTCTCACGCAAGAGATGTTTTTTTTTTTTTTTTTCTTTTTTTTTCTTTTTTTTTTTTTTTTTTTTTTTAACATAATTAATTTTATTTTCAATAATCTAAGTTTTTATATTTACAGGGTTGCTATCATCACGGTCACGATTGTTGCCTGACACAAAATAAAACCAACAAGACCTGGAATGAATGAAGGGAAGCTCCCTTAAAGAAAATGAGGGATACTTCCGCTTTTCTAAGAGATCAGGGCTATCATGTCGCAGAAATGTGTGAATGCGAATTTAAGCAATTCTGCTGGAAGCACAAAAAAATCTACGACATTATTTACGAGTCTCGCCCCCTCTAATCTCGAAAACATCGTGGAAGAGTAAGTGAGACCCAAATACTAAATGGGGTACGTTTCAGAAAACTCTTCGGTATGGTCGAGGTTGACATCAAGGTACCTGAGCGATGCAGTCTCAAGTTCCAGAAGTCCCTCCCTCCTAAAGAGTACTTTTCCGAAATGTGCCCGTTATTTAGTAATACGGATGTCTCCTTCGACGATATTGGCGAGCACATGCAGGTGCATATCTATTTGCGATGTTTGCGGGAAAATTTATCCGCTTAAGCATAATTTAATGAGGCACAAAAGGGATGTGCACGAAAAAACAGAAGTCACCTTCAACAAATGCCAAAAGCAATTTATGCGGACAAAGCTACCTGTAAAGGACCGTCCAACTTCGATTGCGACCAGTGTCCGGCTTCATTCGCGAGTCGTAAAGATCTACGGGAACATCAGAGAACGCATAAAACACCTGCAGAACCCTATCTTCCGCCTGCAAAAAGTCAAAAGTCGAGTCAAATGATGTTCTCGACGATTTCAAAATAGGCGAGAACTATATGCCCATACAATGAGAGATCATTTCCCTCATAGACACAGCGTCTTGCAGAAGGAACCTTTCGATGTGGCACGTTGGGAACTAGAAAGTGGGGAGATAGGTGGGGCTCAGGGAATGTTATTTAACGAACAAACCCTTGATTTTGGCTCAACACGAACCGGGACCCGTCGTCTCTATGTATAACATGCCCCTCTATCCCTATATGACCGTGGCCGACCTCACCAGGGCTATAGCGATCATCTACGATAGTGAAAGCCATGCTTTTAAAGTGATTCTGACGTTCGGTATGATTCTACAACACGTAGAGACCAGGGAATACCGCTTTTTCCGTCCCTATACGAATTTACCGGTATTCGATGAACCGGTATTTATAGGGAGGAGGTCGGATTTGAGGCGGGTAGTGGACAAGTTAAATGACATGGATCTCGTCCACGAAATGTCCAAAGTAAGGCCGGATACCAAATGGCGCTTGGCTTTGATTACGAATGTTCGTTTTCAAGTGTTTAACACAAATTTCATGTTGGGGGCCATCCAGGAACCATTACCAACTCATATTAAACGCCACAAAGCAATCATCGCATTGGAAAGAGATAATAACGGAGTATGTCGAGATAATATCTGCGCTTTTCGATGTTTGTCCATCCACAAAATCCAAGATACCGTGCAACTTTTTAATCAATGGCGACAATACCAATACAATCAACTCGACAAAGATATGAGAAGCATCAGCGCGAAAGAGTACGAAGGACTTCAGCTGAGGGAAATCATTTATTTCGAACAATGTTTAACGTAAATGTGAACGTATACGAACTGGCGGAAGATGGAATAGCGACACAAATTTTCAAAACGGCAAACAGGTACAACAGTACTATGTATCTAAATCATTTCAATAATCATTTGTCATATATAAAAGACTTCGATAGCTATGCGAAACAGTATATGTGCGAGCTATGCGATCGCATTTTCAATCAGTTTTGTAATCTTAAAAGGCATGCAAAAATCTGCGATAAAAGAACCAAATACTGGTATCCGGGTGGATTCTATCAAGAACCTAAGACGGTTTTCTAACAACTGGACGAAGTGGGCATTCACGTTCCAGAAAATGACAGAATTTTCCCTTTCTTCGCCGCATTCGACTTCGAAAGCCTCCTGCAAAAGGTTGCAGATGCCGGCACTGCCAAACTCAATTGGCGCCATCAGCACATCCCCATCAGTGTAAGCATTTGCTCCAATGTCGAGGGTTATAAGGAACCCGAATGCTTCGTAAACGAAGATTTGGACGCCCTCATTAAAGGAATGATAGAAGGTCTTACACTGATTCAAAACCGAAGCCAGGCTGAATCAAAATTAAAATGGGGCAAATATTTGGAACCGCTTAAAGAAAAAATGGAGAAATTAAACTAGGAAAAGAAAGAAGAGAGACTGGAAAAAGAAAGATTAGAGATGCTGTACGGCAAAGTACAAGGATATATGGCCGTTCTTCCAGTCTTGGGATTTAACAGGTAAATAATATTTCGTTTAATGAAGATTAAACATATCAAAAAACATTCATACAATTTTTACGCTTACATAATGTGCAACATACACGAAGCTTTCGAAACTCTATACATTTCAGCGCAAAATACGACTTGAATTTAATCAAGCGTAAATTGGCTAAACATTTAGAGATCCCCATGACGAATACGGCTTCGTAGTGAAAAAAGCGAGTGCCTACGCCTGCATTTCGACTCAAAAATTCAAGTTCCTTGATATTTTGCATTTCTTGGCCTCGGGGACAAGCTACAGTGGCTTTTTAAAAGCGTTCAAAGTCCAAGAAACCAAAGGTATATCTACCGATTATTATTATTATTTTCATTATTATTATTTTTATTATTATTATAGTATTTTATCATATATTCATTCATTTTACTACTAGCAGAATCATATAATGAACAGTTTTATTATTATTATTATTATTAGGCAATGTCAAAATTTTTTCAGGCTTTTTCCTTTACGAGTGGATGGACGACATCGGTAAATTGGAAGTTACTGAATTACCCGAATTACCCCCAAAAACTGCTTTCTACAGCTGACTGAAAGGAAAGAACATTTCGGACGAGGACTACGCCTTTTGCCAGAAAGTATGGCACGATAAAAACATGTCCACTTTCTGAGATTTCCTCGTCTGGTACAACCAAGGGGACACAGCCGTAGAAAGAATGCAGGAGTTTTACTTCGAAAAGGGGATAGATATATTGAACATTTCTTTGAGCGTCCCGGGATTAGCCAGGAGAATGATCTTTAAGTCGGCTAGAGATCAAGAGGCGAATTCTCCATTATCGACAAGAAAAATGAAGATCTCCACGATACCATCAAGGCCAACATCGTCGGTGGTCCCAGTATTATTTTTACTAGGTAATATCAGTTTTCATCAATACATATTATTATTATTATTATCATTACAATTAAGCAGTATCCCCAACTTTATGGGAAATAAAAGATTTCGCAAGTAAAATGACTATTACGCTCGAGTTTTATTATTATTTGTTTTATTATTATTTATTTTAATTATTTTTACTTTTATTAATTATTATCATTATTAAATTATTATTTAAATTATTATTATTATTATTATTTGTAGGTATTATAAAGCCGGAGGAACACGTTTACGAGGCAGTAAACATTGTCAGAAAGTTGTCGGCTATGACGCGAATGCACACTATTTATGGGCTATTGGTCAAGACATGCCAGAAGGAGTATTTGCCCGTCGGTATGCCGAGAATGACTTTCGACCCGAATTCCGAGATAGATACATGCAAGCCTCCGACTGGTTGAATTACCTCAATAGTTACGAAGGCAAAAATATTTTGCATGCTCGGAATAATGGGAAGGAAGTCAGGATCAGCAAATACCCCGTAGATGCATTTGAAAGCCCCACAAACAATGTTTTTAAATTTCAGGTAATTTTTTTTTTTTTTTTTTTTGTAATTATTATTATTATTATTATTATTATTTTATATGATAGATAATAATCTGTTATTATTTATTTATTCATTCTCACGCAAGAGATGTTTTTTTTTTTTTTTTTTTTTAACATAATTAATTTTATTTTCAATAATCTAAGTTTTTATATTTACAGGGTTACTATCATCACGGTCACGATTGTTGCCTGACACAAAATAAAACCAACAAGACCTGGAACGAACGAAGGGAAGCTCTCTTAAAGAAAATGAGGGATACTTCCGCTTTTCTAAGAGATCAGGGCTATCATGTCGCAGAAATGTGTGAATGCGAATTTAAGCAATTCTGCTGGACGCACAAAAAAATCTACGACATTATTTACGAGTCTCTCCCCCTCCAATCTCGAAAACATCGTGGAAGAGTAAGTGATACCCAAATACTAAATGGGGTACGTTTCGGAAAACTCTTCGGTATGGTCGAGGTTGACATCAAGGTACCTGAGCGATGTGGTCTCAAGTTCCAGAAGTCCCTCCCTCCTAAAGAGTACTTTTCCGAAATGTGCCCGTTATTTAGTAATACGGATGTCTCCTTCGACGATATTGGCGAGCACATGCAGGTGCATATCTGGTTGCAAGGCCTCTCCGACAGACCTTGACGTCTCTTGGTGAGAGGATTGAAGGTGCGACAGATCTTACTCGCCACCCCGTTATTGAAATGGTACTTGGATCACAGGCTTAAAGTGACCAAAATCTACCAAATCATAGAATACAGAGAAATAGCTTGTTTCCGATCCTTCGTCGATGAAGTCAGCGACGCCCATCAAGCTGGTGATGCTTCCAAAGACATGGCGATCATAGCCGATACAATGAAACTGATCGGCAATAGCGGGTAAGTTGTTTGTTTTAATCTTTTCAAATAAACCGATAATCGTGTTTAAATAGTATGAAATGATGTTTCAAAATATATACTTATGTATACATCTATAAAAAACTGATAAATTGTTATATAATTACAGGTACGGGTCGATGATCATGGATAAGATAAAACACAGAAAGTTCACGGACGCGGCTGACGAAAATGCATCGTGTTACAAGGAGATTGATCCAAGGTTTCGATCCATGACGTGTCTCGATGCTGAAGACCGTTTTTACGAAATTGAATCAGCGAAGGCGAGAATCGACCTGGACATGCCCATACAGCCTGGCTATTTTATACTCCAGTATGCCAAATTATGGATGTTGGCCTTTTACTACGATTTCCTAGATCATTACGTCGATCGTAGCAACTTCGAATATCTAGAAATGGATACCGTAAGTAACTTTATATATCAATTTTTTTTTTTTTTTTTTTTTTCTATCAATATTACCATATTTATTATTACTATTATTATATTGTTATATGTTCATCAATTAATGAAAATATTTCATTTTTCAAGACTTTATCATTGTATATAGAAATAACGTTGAAATAATAAAACTGACTTTGTCATTTCGACAAACCAACTTTGTCAATTTTGAAAACGGGCTTTGTCTTCTCTGTGAACGGACTTTGTTATTTTGTGAAACCGACTTTGTATTTTTTGTACACCGACTTTGTATTTTTTCTAAACAGACTATGTCATTGTATAAGAAATAACGTTGAAATTATGAAAGTGACTTTGTAATTTTGTGAAACTTTATCATTTGTACATCGACTTTGTTATCCTGTGAAATTCTATATTCAAATATATTAAATACTTTATTCCTACAATAGCTGTAGGGATGTCGTTGAATTCTATTCTGACTTGGTTTTTTCTTTCATCATAAGAAGATCAATTCTGTGCAACTACGTAAGAATCATGTCTCCCGACAAAAACTGGATCTTTATGGGCAGGTCTGTACCGGGAGCAGAAATAGTATTTATTTGTCAAGTTCTTTTAGTGTATATAATTTCGATAGCCGCTATAGTCAACCTCTCCTGTCATAACAGTCTGTGTGAAGTCTGGATAAGTCTTTTGAGCGGAAGTATCGGTTACGTATTACCTAATCCGACCTTAAAGAAAAAATTAAAAGTTTAATTCCCTTTCAACCCAATTCGTCAATTGCCATCTTCGGAATGACTTTTAGCAGGAAAACTAGATGGGTATATAGGTTTTTACGAAACCTGGAAAACATGTACAGCGATAATCCTCCTACAGAAACGTTACATCTTTACGGAATTCACCAACTGTTATTCGAAGAGATGGAAAAGACTATACCGCAAACATAAATTAATTGTAATTGACGATCTGGCTCACAAGGTGGTGCGTAATCCCAAAATGGAACTGTTGTTTACGAGAGGATGTCATCATAGAAATATCAGCGTGATTTTCATTTCTCAAAATTTATAAGCCCAGGGAAAACATAGCAAGACTGTAGCTCTAAACACTTTTTATTTAATCTTGATGAAAAACGTAAGAGACGTGTCGCAAATATCGATACTAGGTAGACAGCTTTATCTGGGTAAAAGCAAGGGTTTCGTAGAAGCTTATTAGGTTGTCGATACAACGCCTCACGGGAAAGATTAGTATAGATTAAGAACGTCTATTTTTCCTGACGGAGATCCCATCATTTACTCTCTAACGTAAGAAGATGAAACAAATTGTTGAACGGCGAGATTTTCTAACTCTATTTCTCACGTGTTCGACGGAACAGAGAAACTTTTTACTTGCCACCGTATCCAGAGAACAGTTAAAAGTTTTAGAAGAAATTGCGCATAATGTGCTTCAATCGGTAATCCTATTAACTGAAGAACAAAAGCGAGCGCTCAAAAGACGCATGAATGTAATTCGATTACTGGGAAATCTATCAATCGGTTACGCCGAGAAAAAAACAACGATTAAGCGGAAAATCCGCGGATATTTTAGTTCTTTTGAAAAGGATTACTTTCCCTTACAAAATGAAGAGAGCAGTGTTAGTTCCTTTCCATAAATATCAAAGACTCGTCGAGCGATATCGAAAAGAGGAAAAAAGTGATACTCCCGACGTTAACTCGAATCAATTCGAAAATTCTAAGGTGACGACAAAAAAGGGTGATGAAAAGAGAAACGCGGGTGATCTAGGTGCGAAAATTCCACCAAAGAAATTAAGGAAGATGGTTGCGACAGATGTGGTGAAACCGCCTGGCCGTCCTTTGACAACTAGGGATAAACGTGAAGACGAACCAAAAACTTTTTCGAGACAGACGTGAATAACTTTGTAATGATAACTAATTCATGTGTTAAATTTATTTTATTTTATTGTAATTATGATCATTATTTTTTAAATAAAAATTGTATCATACATATCTACAGTCGTTATTGTTTCTACATAATATCTTCGAAATATGTCAGTCCTATTGCAATATAATGTTTCTACTGTCATCTATATCCAGCACTTCTGGGAACAAACCGTACATAAAGACATTCACGCTTTCTGGAAGGGGTTTTGCGAAACTTATTTCCAAACGACAGTGTCTTCTTCTCTTCACATTAAATTTAACGAATGGATTAACATTGAACACGTACAAGGCGTACCCCCTTTTGTAATCTTCTCTGGTTATGTTCACATCTTACCGAAACGTGGCTAGAGTTCAATAGCAGTCTACATAGTTGTCATTCGTAAAATCCAGCCGTAATGGCTTGCCAGGAAAGGATTGTCCATCAACGAAAAGGCTGATCGAATCGCAGTCATAATGCTCAAAATTAGACGGCGAAGTTTTGTAGTTTCCCGAGTAGGAAGAACTCGATACTAAGCCGATAATAAGACGGTCCGAACAAGACCCTGATACAGATCGTCGGGGGTGAAACTGTATTGTCCAGTCAGAATCGACGCCACCTTAATATCCGAACGAAAATAAGAGTACATAGGACGAATGTCTTTCTTCATCATTTCACTATGCGCAACCAAAACTGCCGAGTTCGGTTGCTGCAGGCACAGTTTAAAACAAGCGTCGACGATCTGTACTTAAATCTCAGGCGATAAAATATCGGTGATAAAACTAAACGAGTTTCGACTCGGCCAAAGTTTCAGGGATAGGGATACTCCGTTCACAATAAGTCTGTTTTGCTGGAAAAAATCGAGCAGAAAGGGCCCTTCGAGATCGACAATTTTCCCGCCTAAAGTTCTCTGATACCTTAGAAATAGCCCAGTGGTAGTATCTGTCTTGCAATCCTCGTCGTCGTGATCCCCGGTATCTTTGTAAAATAACTGAGAGCCGAGTATATTTCTTTGTTCTAAATCGTTCGTGTTGAGAATGGTATAGATGTAAGCCTTGCAAGGGTAATTACTCGTAAGGTGACTCATGGGATTCTGTTGTAGAGCTAAATCGACTTGCGAGAAGAAACTGTGTAAGGGTAAGTTAACGGTGCCCGCTACCAGGTCTTTATGTAGGTGTATGTTGTTTTCGTCCATGATTCGAAATTTTATATTCAACAAGGACCTTTTCAAATCCATGTAAGCGGCGGTTTGTTGGGGTATGTTAAAGTCTAAGGCTGACCCTTCCGTGATTTGGTTAGCTGGACGAGATTGAATCCATTCTCTGGAATAGACTATTGTATCACTTGGTGCTGGTTCGAAGATGGACATTTCGTTAACGTGCAGTTCCTCGGCCATTATTTCACGAATTGGTCTTTCAACTTTTTACCAATTTTCTTTCCGATCACGATCCGTTTCCTTTTCAAATTAGATTCAACCCGCTCCTTCTTACATTCTTCTTTATCTCGCTTTAATTCCGATTTTGCAATCTCTACGGCTTGGGCAACCGAGGTAATAAACTCCACTTCTGGTTGAATAGCCTCTGGACGAGCTCTGAACCTCGCCCTGCTTCCAACTACATACTTCCCGTGTTGATCGGGTCGCGCCCTCCCCCCGTGAATGTCTAAAAAATGCTGAGTCCATGTTTTCACGTCTGGGATATACCGCATCCATTTTCTCTCTTTGAAATTGTAATACTCTACAGAACCCATCTCTTTTTAAAGTGAAGAACGCAGTGGATGTCACTGGTATGAAAAGTAACAGGTCGTGAGTCGGAATCTCTGAAATATAGCCTTATGTTGATTTGCTTTTCACTCGTATGTATACTGGATTATCGAAGGAAAAAACACCCGGTTTACTACATTTATTTCGAACTTCCGAGTTCCTTAATATCGGTAGGCAGCTGTTCCTAGCGTACAAGTCAATTAAAATATCCGAACACACGTATAGGTATTCGCTTGACAGACTAAGCTCTGGTAACAAAGCGATTTCTTTCAAACCGCATTCCCAATATCGGTCCAATTTGTAGGTCCTAGGTAAATCTAAGATAAAATCCGCCAGAGAATTTTTCTTATGCACTTTTTCGGAGTCTCTGCAATCCAAAAATAAGTAAACACTATCCATGCTTACGCCGAGCCTTAGAGCTTGTAAGTTTGCAGGTCTTCGTTTTTAACCCAGCTTGTCGGGCCAGCCGTACCACTTCACTAAAGATTTGCCTTTTCTCTTACGTATTATTTTTTCTATTCTAAACGTCGTTTCATTGTTGACCGTCTTTTACCCAACTCCAAGTTATAAAACGGACCCCCTATCTCCTTGTTCGTTATGTCTTTCAGCTTGTAATAGGGGATATTTTGATTCATGCCTCTTTCTTTCACGACGAAATATTCCTCCGTCCACCTTTCATCGTATTCTCTTTAAAACGGACGTTTTCGATGCGAAAGACGTACCGCATCTCCGAACTTAAATTGGTACGTTTGTTTTGGTAAGTCTGACATTGTTCTTCCATACTGAAGTTTCCAAAGCGCACTTTCGTCTGCTTTAGTCACCCTTGCTGGCTCTTTCTTAATCGTTCTGTGATAGGTAGCGTTGTAACTCTTGGTGACGTCATCCAAAATATCGACACACCTATGGGTTTGTTTTGTGGTCATATAACCCGTGAGTGATGTCTTACTGTTCTTAATAGCTCTTTCTGCAAACGAGCATTTCGTTTCGTTGTTCAAGTAAAAATGTTCAATACCATAATCTTGTAACAGTTTCGTTACTCGTTTTGACTTGAATTCGCTACCTCGATCCGTTCTCAGTTTCAACGGGTGGGACCACGTTCAAAAATGGGTCTCAGTATCCTCTCCACTTCCGCGCCTGAAACGCGAATCATAGGAAATGTTCTCACGAATCTCGAGAAATCCTCGATAATCCAAAGAAAATATCCGATTCCGTCGGTATCTTTCGCATAGGGTGTCATGAACGTGGTGTCAGCTTCCCATTGGTAGGTGATATAAGGCACGATCATCTTTCTCTTTTTAAATTTTCAAATCACACGCCGATGAACGGTGTGACTCGATATCTCGAGCGGATTTGATACCGATAATTATCACTTTTTTCATTTTCGTAACAAGAAAAGTGAACCTTCCCTTTTTTCATCATCACTACCGGGAATAGTTCTGGCTCATAGCTCAGTCCCAACTCCCAAAACACATCAGTTACTCGTAAATGGGAAGATAAGGTATGGAAAGCCGATGCCATAACCAACTGAACCTGCGTTAATATGACGGCAAAATCCAGTTTCTGCAGGACTCTTGCGTATCGTCTTATTCTTTGACGGCCCTCTTAGAAAGAGTGAGCTTTACCATTACAATTTAATTTTCCATTCCTGAACACCAGACAGTTACCTCCGATTCGAGGGTCCTGCCATAATAGTTCATTAAATCTTTTAGGGCCATATCTCGCGTTAAGTATCAGGTAACGTAACTTTTTTAAATCGATGGAATTGTTAAGCGAGGCTGTGAAAACGGTGTTGGTTAAATACATGATATATACTCTTTGACACAGAAAAACGAAATGAAGACGAAATGCGATAGACACGGGATTTTATTTGTAATAAAAAAAGATCATTGGTTATACGCTATGTTACAAGAAAACAAACAAACAAAGGCATTGAATACAATTAAATATATATATATATTATTAAGTACACATTATAAAAAACTATTAAGCGATAAAGGTACATAAATGACTAACGACTGTTCTATTTCTCGATGAATGTCACGCATAAAAAGAGCACTCATCGTTGATTCAGCGAACATTCCTGACAACACTCCTTTTGGTGATTGGGAAGAACGTAACACAGTTGAACGTCGTAGAGTTCCGGGACTGCTCAAGGAATCATTCTCAATCTGTTTTTCAGCTCTTCGTATTTATCGAAAGTTAAAGAAATCCCCTTTCGAGTAACGCATATTTCCGACGTCCCCTCGGGTAGCCAAAATTTCTGTATATCAACGCAAGGAAATCCCGGGTTAACACTGACGAACCAATTTCCGCCTAGATGTTTACGAAAAGTTGCTGAGAGTTGATCCCGTTTCCATTCATCCACGTGAAATCCAATTTCGTTCAAGAAAGAATAAAGTTCCTTGCACCTTGATAATGTCAATGCGATTCCTTTTAAAGTTGGTACTGGTTGACCGTCTTTACAAATTAATTTTCTCACGTGAATGATGATGAGAGTACCTAGAGTTGAGTCTTTGCACCATGGTGTTCTAAATGTAAATGACGCATCGAGCTTTAGGACTCTGTGTTAAATTGCGAACGTTTATCCAATCAAATGACGAGAAGTCATATCTATTTATAGGTATGACTCACTTAAGGCATGCGTCTTAGCGTTTTCCAGTACATTCTCGCTTCGTCGATTGCCTCGTAGATTGGAAGAGTCAACTGTTTCACAGTCAACCACTGGCGAAGATTAAGAAAAGTTCCTTTATTCGTAGTCCTATTACCGATCACCTGTCGAATGTTGAGCGTAATATTTCTGTTTAGGTTACAGACCGTCAAATAAACGTTATCAATGAGATCATAACGCTTGACGTAGATGCACTCTGTCTCCTTTTTAGTGGATTTATCGACTATCGAGAACTGGGAATGTAATGAAACGAGTAAAACTAATCCAGTTACGACGATCAATATCATGATAGATACCGCCACCCATTTTATACCGTTGAAACGTCTCTTCACCCCTACGTTACTATCTAACATAGAATCTCTTGACAACTCCATCATGACACGATGACAAATATTTTCTTCGTTCTTACATTTATTTCACAAAAAGTCCCACATCGGGGTATACATTATTTACGCGATGTAGTAAATCGTCACTTAAATTCAATTTTCCGAATTTCCTGTAAAGTATGTTGCTAAAGTTTTAATTCTTTTGCTTTATTCAATGACTCTTCGTCTCCAGTAATTTGGTAGGCTACCAAGTTATTCCTCATTTGAGAAAAAGTCCCCGCCAAGATCCATCTAGGGTTATCCTTGTGCTTCGAAACAACGTCAAACATTTTCGCAGCAAAACGAACCGCGAAAACTTGTAATTTCGTGTATTATGTCGATCGATCGATTTGTTTATTTTGTCGAGATTAAAGCTGAGGCGTATAGCGAAAATCTGCCAATCATTAATCGTCCGGGCATATTTCAATATTTCTTCGTTTTCGATAATGTTAGCCGTTGTCTAATACCTGTTTCTCATCTGATCGAATGAAATAACTCAGCAAACATTTTATACCGCAATCAAAGATGAATCATCGATATTATTTCTGCCAATGAGACAACCCGATGATTCACATGGGATCGGTATCGGAAAATTACCCTAACGTTGCTAAAGCTATTGTGTGTGGTTGACCTTGACCCGTAATGTCATCGTGATGATACTGCCTGATGTTATCGGAAAAACCCCGAAAAATGGGCGTGGTATCGCCGGAAAACCCCGTAAAACGGGTGCGGTGATATCACGTAATGGCGTGATTCATCGATGACGTCACCGGGGAAAACCCGAAAAGGGGCGTGATTGACGTCTGACGTCAAGGAAATACCCGGAAATGGGCGGGATTGACCTCTGACGTCATGGAAAAAACCCCAACCTTGACCCCGACCTTGACCCGTTACGTAATCGTTACGTAATGTTTCATTATTGTTACGTAACTACCACATCACACATCCAAATAGTATTCAACTAATCTCATATTACTACAGTCGTTTGTTACGTATCTGTTAAATGATACGTTATTAGTGAATGTGTGTATCAAAGTTAGTTCTATAAACATTTAGTTGAATATAACAAATCCGCTGGGTTACATTTGTAGGCAGAAATGCACATTTAATGCTGTAAAACGTGTTTTAGTGCAAATACACGCAGGAGTCGTCGATACCTATCTGTCTTTTATTTTTTTATTTACTTTGCATAGTGGGCGGAACCTTATTCAATGAACATGTGTGTTGTCAGAGATTTTGGCAGGTATTTTGCCATGTTATTATGTTATTCTACATATATTGTCTGTTAAGGGAGTAGTTTCTAATTTCTAAATTGCATTGTCTTGACTTAAAAACATCCTTACCTACCCTTTACGTCGCTAAAATCGCGTTTTATGACAGGGCACTGCATTAACAAAATAAGTAAATTGTCCTAAATTCTACGGTTCGTTTTATTAGTTTTATATAACTCAAGTTACGAAAATAAAAGAACGTGTTATTTGATATAAACCCAAGAATACAAGGATAGTTTTTCAGTTACTCTCGATCTCCAACAGCAAGACATGAGCCGAATGTACATATGTAGACAGTTATTTCAAGAATAAAAAAAAGTATTTCGAACTACTTACATGAATGAATTTACAGGATGACTATCTGAACTATCGGAATATACATAGAAATAAATAGATTTCAGCAATAAATAACTTTTACTACACTGTCGACGCATTTTTTTTCATAATTGGGCCAGTACCAGAGGAATGAACGAAACGTATGAATATGCACACTAGCAACGAGGCACAAATATTAATTTATCATAATATTAACGTAATTTTCATGCAAGAATGGATTATCTATTTCTGATGCTTTTGTAACAGTTCTGACAAATATCCACCCCAAGCAGGAATTGTACCACGGACCTCTAGATCCCAAGGTGGACGCCTTACCACATCGCTATAGATACTAGTTCTATAGCAAGGCAGTATAAGTGTCCCGTTATACAACACAAGCTATACATTTATATCTGTCTGTGGGATAGACCAGTTTACTACACTTTTTCACTTCCGTAGTTGCGTTCGTTCAAAATGTTGATTTGTTATGTAATAAAAACCTACCAAAGTATACAAGTAATTTCATCTAAAAGCTTAAAACAGAGAATATATCAGGTAAGCTTTCAGTATTATATAAACCAAATAAAAGAATACAGCACGTATTTATTCAAAGAAATAAAGGATTTTAACGCATTAGCAATATATAAATAGTTTTTTTAATTAATTCGTTTTTCCTTCATCGGTCCTTTTACATGATTTTTGAAGAACGTAGCCTTTTTAACAAATTAGTAATAGTTCTTGCATGTACATAAATGTATTATTTCAACATACGCATTCGACATGTAGGCCTTTCTCTGTCAAATTATTACGTTACACATGGAAAATTAGAGTAAAATAATTGAAAACATTCTGAAAAAAAGATATGACAAAATTAATAGATGCGATTTCCACAGTCGTGAATGAAATTTTGGAAGTAAAAGCTGCACAAAATCATATCGTATACACGTGTCTTTGAAAGATATAAGGAGATGTTCCCGGAAGTTTAATAAACACATCATTAAAAAAAAGAGAAACAAGTAAAATCGACTCACGTTCCGGAATCCCTGCTGTGGCTGCCCCAAGAGCAATTCCACCAAACATAGGAGTTGGTCCACCAAGAAAAAGTTTGTCTGTGTAAAGAGTTGAAAACAAGTATTATGTGTTCCTACCTTACATACTGACCACATAACTTTCATGTATCAGTCGACCGTATTCCTTAGTACTGTCCAAATACACATTTTCAAAGCTTCCCAGTAAATACAAGAAATTAAAAGAAGAAATAGATTTTTTGTGTCATTCGGACATGAATGATTGCTGTGAGTTTCGTAGAAGGTAGCACATACCAGGTAAAATATACTGTAATGGGGAATCGACACTAAAAGTAAGTAACAAGCCTCTGGTGACTGCATTGAAACTGACCTCATAACTTTCATGTATCAATAAATTTTGGAGATTGAAAATTTGAGATATTCTTACTTTACCAAAACATTTGTATAACTAAAGGATTGATGTCGATAGAGAAAGATAATATCGATACAAAATGGGGGCGAAGAGGAGTAAAAGAAAAATATGTGCATGGTAGCTAAATTTTCAAAAGTATTCTTTTTTTTTCTTTTAAATGTTCCCTTTTGAACGTCAACAAAAATATTAAAATGTATCAAACAGTTTCTCTCTAATACAAAGCATGTCACTTTTGACTGTTCTACTATACTTTCGCTCAACTCTTGCAAGGAATCACCACCATAAACAGTCAATTATAGTTGAATATGTATTAGCTTAAGATATGGTCATGCAAGGGAATACAAAATGGGCAAATGGTATTTTTTATTATTCTATAAATACCCGCATAATTCAACAATATCACTGAGGTCCTGTGGCCAGGTAAGATTTGCTTTCCTTATATAAATGATATTGTGTATTAACATTTGTCAAATTGTATTTGACCTTTGAATTCCAACAGGCATAGTCTTGAACTTTAAGCAACAGACCAGCCGACAATTGTGATGCATCGGTCATGTTTTGCTATAATGTCTATTTTATTTTGCAATCTTTCACTATAAGAGAAGATCGTACAAAACATAAGAAATTGTTCGTCAGTAAACTTTCTTTCCTGATTCAGACATGGGAAATATTATGGATCGTGATAAGAAACGGCTTCTTTGCTACATCTTTAATAGCGATTTATGAGAATGATGTGACGATCTGTCAAGATTCAAAACTGTAAAATATGTCTAGATTTACCTTTTTCAATATACTTTATGCCACTTGGGTATGTTACAGGGACATTCATGTTGCTAATGGTACGAATTAATGTATCTCTTGTGATGCTGCTTGACCATTATATAAAATCGTAATACCGGCTTCATCTCGAATTTTTCAATATTCTACACTTAATATTATTGGCCATGAATTATATATCCCTGTAACTATCCACAAATATCTAACATTGATTAAATGTTACGCTGACCAATTCTGTTTTATGTTTGTCTCTTTACTTTCGCATTGAAGAAAATGGATATAGCTGACTTTGTATACGTTTTTAATGTCTTTGACCTTCTGTTAAAATGTCATAACTGAACTATTTTGCATGTGTGCATTTTACAATTTTCAGATCTCCCCCCCCAAAAAAAACAAGAGGGCTATGATGGCCCTGGGTCGCTCACCTTAGTAGAGTGCCTTAAAGGTTTTTCTTTAATTTGACCATGTGACCTAGTTTTTGACTGCAGGTGACCCAATTTCAAACTCATATTTCATGAAGACAAACATTCTGACCAATTTTCAAGTCAACTGAGCAAAAAATGTGGCCTCGAGTGCCCTAAAGATATTTCTTTAATTTGACCTAGTGACCTAGATTATGACCCCAGGTGACCCAAATTTGAACTGGTCTTTGACTATATCAAAAGAAATATTTTAACCAATTTTCAAATCAAATGAATAATAAATGTGGCCTCTAGAGTGCCCACTAGCTATTTCTTTAATTTGACCAAGTGAACTAGTTTATGACTCCAGTTGACCCAAATTCAGACTCATGTGAGATTTTACAAAGACAAATATTCTGAGCAATTTTCAAGGCAATTAAGCAAATAATGTGGCCTCTAGAGTGCCCATAAGGTATTTCTTTAATTTGACCTAGTGACCTAGTTTATGGTTCTAGGTGACCCAAATCCAAACTCATCTGGTATTTCATCAAGACAAACATTCTGGCCAAATTTCAGGTCATTTGAGCAATAAATGTGGCCTCCAGAGTGCAAACAAGCTATTTCTTTAATTTGACCCAGTGAACTAGTTTATGACCCAAGTTGACCCAAATTAATCTTATGTGAGACTTTATAAAGACAAACTTTCTAACTAATTTTCAAGGCAATTGAGCAAAAAATGTGGCCTCGAGAGTGCCAACAAGGTATTTCTTTAATTTGACCTAGTGACCTAGTTGATGACCCAAGATGACCCAATTTTGAACTCAATGAACTTGTTGTGCTTAGATGGGCAAACAAACTTAGAAGAGAATCACTACATACCAAATATCAAAGCTCTACGCCTTCCAGTTTTAAAGAAGAATTTTAAAGTTTTCCTTCTTTGTTCCTATGTTCGAACTTGTGACCCCCGGGGCTGGGCCAGTTTTGACCCAGGGGCATCATATGAACAAACTTGGTAGAGGTCCACTAGGAAATGCTACATACCAAATATCAAAGCTCTATGCCTTTCTGTTTCAGAGAAGATGATTTTTAAATTTTCCCCTCTTTGTTCCTATGTTCGAACTTGTGACCCCCGCGGCGGGGCCAGTTTTGACCCAGGGGCATCATATGAACAAACTTGGTAGAGGTCCACTCTAAGATGCAACATACCAAATATCAAAGCTCCACACCTTTCGGTTTCAGAAAAGAAGAATTTTACAGTTTTCCTTCTTTGTTCCTGTGTTCGAACTTGTGACCCCAGGGGCTGGGCCAGTTTTGACCCAAGCAGCATCCTTGGAACAAACTTGGTAGAAGTCTACTAGGAGATGCTACATACCAAATATCAAAGCTCTATGCCTTCCCATTTAAGAGAAAAACAAAATTAAAGTTTTCCTTCTTTGTTCCTATGTTTGAACTTGTGACCCCCGGGGCAGGGCCAATTTTGACCCCCAAGGGCATCATATGAAGTAACTTAGTAGAGGTCTACTAGGCAATGCTACATACCGAACATCAAAGCTCTACGCGTTCCAGTTTCAGAGAAGATGATTCTTAAAGTTTTCCTCCTCTGTTTCTATGTTCGAAATTGTGACCCCTGGGGCAGGGCCAACTTTTGTCCCAAGGGCATCAAATGCACAAACTTAGTAGAGATCCACTAGCAGATGCTACATACAAAATATCAAAGCTCCATGCCTTCCTGTTTCAGAGACATTAAAAAAGGGAGTTCAAGCGCAAAATATAAAAATGTGCGCATTTATTAAATAAACAAGACCCCGCAAAAAATCCCCTCCCCGCGGCCCCTTTCCTTTTTCCTCCTTCTCTTCTGGTTCCACGCCTTCTTTTTTTTTTTTCTCCCGCCCCCATTTTTTCCCCTTCATTTCCCATTATTACCCGCGCCTTTTTTCCTCCTCTCCCCCTTCCTCATTTTCTCCCCTTTTTCCCTTAACCATCTCTCATATTCTACCTTAAAACTTTTCCTCATTTCCAACGCACCCGCACCCTTCTCCCTCCCCTTATCTCTTTCCGCCCCTTTTTCTCTCAATTCCCTCAACTTCCTCGAGCGACTGACATCCTCGACTTCCTCGACTTCCTCAACTTCCTCGACTTCCTCGACTTCCTCAACTTCCTCGACTTCCTCGACTTCCTCGACATCCTCGACTTCCTCGGCGTTTCTCGACTTTCTCGACTTCCTCGAGTTAATCAGCGTTAAAGCGGGAGAGAGAGGGAGGGGGGGGGAGAACGGCGTTAAAGGGGGTTAAAGGGTAAGCCGTGTAAAAATGAAAAATTTAAAAAAGTTACCGCCCTTAAATAAATTTTTTTAAAATAGCTTAAACAAAAATATATACTATATAAAAAATTGATAATGACGAGTATTAGCGAATTAAAATTGCAAAACAATTTAACAATATTTAGGACAATTATGAAAAGGTGTAAACTATGTAAAGAATGTACAGAAAAATTAAATGATGAATTAGAGGCATTAGATGACACAGAAGAAGATAATCAGACGTTTAATAATTACGTTGATGAAATGAGAACAGGAGGGAGAACTATAGGATTAAGTGAATTAGGTATACATACTGTAAAATCTGTAATACCCACCTTGGTTCGTGAAAATGTATTTAATTCTAATCTTGTAAGTGATATTAAAAAAATACGTTATACTAAAATTCATGAAAATGGTAGGGTTAACGATAGATATAGTTTAACCCGTTTAAATGATTTACCTCCTTTTGTTGATGATATATATGGGTGGAGTTATTTCACAAAAAGCCAAGCAGAAAAAAGAGGAAATCGCTTTACACTTGATACCAGCAGTAATAGTGGTATAGCTGACATTATTATTAATGAAATAAACACATGTCTTAAAAGAGCGTTTGGAGCTGAATTATTTGACAAAATTGGACGGGTAAAAATTGTTTTTTCTCCTTCAATTTCTAGTAATGGAAAAATAGAAAGAATTATTATAGAACAAGAAGAAAGAACAGAACAAAGAATATTAAAGAAGTTTATGGATTTAAATAATGAACCTGCTGCGGGTTATATAAAATTTAAAGTTGATACAAGTGATTTATTAATTGAAGACTTTCAAAATCATATAAAAAAATTAGATAAAGAATTTTATAATAAAGGTTATGGATTTTGTTCTATAGATTGTACTCGAGATTATGCCGGAAGTATAAACCGTTCATTGTTTTTATTAGAGTTAGAACATCTAGGATTTGTAAAAGAAGAAGAATTAATTAGAGAAGTAAAAGATCAAGCAGGAAAGACAAAAATCAACAAACAAAAAAACCGCGAGTAATGTGGAAGAAATTATAAAAGAAAAAAATTTAAAAGTTATATTATCCGAACAAGCTACAATAAAAGGAAGTGGTACAAACATTGTAAAATATTACTATTTTATTAATGATCGTAAGATAGAAGTAAAATTTTATAATAAATTAGTTTCAAACTATGAAAGCCGAGGCGTTCAAGATGTTGAAGGAACCCATTTATCTGAACATGTTTATAATAATAAAGAAGTTTTAATGAAAACGTTTTATCATCCAGAAGTTATAAAGTATGGTGTTACACGTTGTGAGATAACTATAAACGGTTTTAATGAAAATGAAGAAATAGATTATTTGGGTTTAATTAATGAGGAATATGATCGAATAGGGTCAAAGCCTATTTTTTTCTTGGTATCTATAGTAAATCAATGGAAAACTTTAGAGGATGCTATTAATAAAAATTGTGTTTTTCAAAATAGAGCAACTGGAGAAATAACAATGGTTTGGTTTGGCTCTTCGCTTACTGGAAATTTTGGGGGTGTTGGGGGTAACGTAGTTAAATCCATGAAAAACCTTAATAAAAATTTAGAAGATGCTGATACGTATGAAGAAAAAGAAAAAATACATAAACAAGCGCTCAAGGAATGGAATAACGGACTTTTATCCGTTGTTTCTAATTTTGGGTTTCAAAATGTTCCCATTTATGTTATTGATTTTGATGTTATAAAAAAAAATAATGGAAAAGGTTACGATATAAACTTTTTTAAAAATAGGTTATTCATGAAAAAGGGACCCACTATTTTAACACCTTATAATTTTCCAAATACTGAATACAGTGAAGAAATTAGAAAAAAATACGATCCTTTATTTATGATGCCTGAGAGTGATAAAGTAAAATGGATTTGGAGAACACCCGAATTAAATAATAAAAAAAGTTTAGGTCATAAAAAGATATATAAAGATGTTTTTAATGTTATAGAAATAAATGATGAAAGTATTATTAATAATATTGAGCTTAGTTTATTATCAAAGAAAAAACGCACCGTATTAGAACGCCAATTATTTAACGACAAAATTAAAGATGAATTTAAAAAAAAGATACAAGAACAATTAAACGCACAAGTAGAAATTACTTTAAAGAATGAAGAGAATGAAAAAATTTTAAAGGATATATTAAAAAAGGAGAAAAGAGCAGACAAGATTAAGACAACTATAGGGGATACTTTTAAGACTAATATAGATCAATTAAGAAAATTAAGAGAACTTAACAAAATAGATTTTTTCTATCTTTTTGGATTTAAAGAGTGTAGCGATTTTATTAAGTTGGCATACTTTAAAAATGAAGATGAAAAAAATAAAAGCGTTTGTTTCGCTCATGGTGAAATAATACAACAATTAAAAGAATTAAAAAATACAATTTTTAGAGAGGTTGAAGCAGAATATATAAAATACAAGAAAAAAGAACCAGTCTTTTATATGCCTTATAAAGTTTTAAAAGTTGATTGTTCTGATCCTTTAAACTTAAAAATTATAAACTCTGAAGAAGTTTTAAAAGAACTTGGAAAAGATAAAAATTTTAATACCATAAAAAAAGATAATACTGAAGAAAATGAAACCGTTAATTATGAAACTTTAAAAGAGTTAAAGCATATAAAAAAGAATGTTTTAGATGTTGATAATATTAAAGAAAATACGACATTTCAGGTTATAGGTTTTAGTAAATCCGCGGCAACTAAAATAGAGGCTTATTATCATCTATTTGTAAAAGATGAAAAAAATAAAATGTTTTTTATTAAGGGTCATTATTTACAATCTGAAATATTTAATATAATGTCAACACATGGGGATTTAATTAATTTAATGGCTCCATTTATTATAATCATAGGACCAAAAAAATACAGCAAGACAAGAAAAAAAAGCTTTGCTACTGTTTCTTTCGTTTTTCCTGAAATAGAAGGGGTGGAAGATGATACAACAAATTCATCAATTGCAGAAGGGTTAGAATTTGATTTATTAGAAGATAATGAAAGTGATGAAAGTGATGAAAGTGAAGAAAGTATATAAACCTTTTTTAATCTTTATATGTTGTTTTAAAACATATCAAGATTATATATTTTATGAAATTGTTTAAAATACTGGGTTCATCTTCTTTCCATCAGATTGAAGATTAAAAATTTTATCTGACAATACAACAGCGTAAGCTTTTGTATTTTCCGGAACGTTTTCCCCAAACTTAGCCCTAATTTGTATATCAACAACTGAAGCCCGTAGTCTACTCTTTTGCTTTGTCAAATCAAAAACAAACAAAGGATACAAATATTTAAAATCTATTGAGTTAATACTAAAGTTTGAATTTTCCATTGGTAGGTGTTTTGTCATATATCTAAAATTAGAAGTTTCAAAATACGCCCTTGCGTATTCGTTTTCATTAAAATTTATATTGTAATCTATTTCCGGATATCTTTCAGTATTTAAATAAACATGTACGTTTGTTAAATTAAGATTGTTAAAAATACCAGCGTTGTTTGTTTGTATATCTTTATTACCTGTTTGAAAACCAAGAACTAAAAACCGCGGTCTTTCTGCTGCTGATTTTACTGCAAGCCTCCACACAAATTCCCGCGTTTGTGGAACTATAATACTTTCACACTGTCTACTTTTAAAACCTATCTTTGTTACTATTTTACTATCTATCTGTTTATATAGTGCAAATCTTGCTTCATCCGCTGGCAAAACATGAGGAACAAACCAAGAAAGCTTTACTATTTCAACTTGTGCAGTTCCGTAATCTTTGGCTACACCTCCAACTTGTCGATCACCTCCGGCAATATGAATAGCTTCACCATCTCCCTTTCGTATTAAGCTGATTTCTTGCTTTACACCATATAAAATTTTGTTGTAATCTTCGAAAAATCCAAATATATGAGAAACAGGGATTAAAAAAGCAAAATTTCCAGGTGTTCTCCCACCCATTATTAATTTTTGTCTTGTTTCAAATCCAACATTAAGTACGCCTGTTCCTCCTGTTTCATAATCCTTAAACCAACATTGGTTTAATCCTCTTGACTTGTTAAAGTCATCTGGATACTTCAACATTCCCAACATTGTGGAGGTTTGCCCTGGATAAAGTATATTTTCTACTTCTTGCCCTGACAATGAAAATTTTATTTGACTGAAAAGGTGCATAATACCATTATTAGCCAAAGCGACCTGATCAGTATTTTGAAAAATAAAGCTTCCTGCTTCTACTTCTGTCGAAGATATCAAACGCCCAACAACATATAAATAACTTTTTGACGTGTGTGTAAATACGTCTTGTGACTCAATTGTAAGCCTTATTTCTCCGGGTGTGTTTAGTTGTGTGGCTCCCTTGTCTGGTGGATATTCATGATATTGATAACTTTCAATATCTTCATCAATAGCAATTTCTGTATTCCATTGTAGTATTGAACTATTAGCCATTATTTTTTAATTATTTTATTTTACTTTAAATTATTTTTATTCCTAGCCCTTCATTTAATCCCCTTCTTCTTGGTATAATTCCAAAGTTGGGTGTATCAAGCTCAACCGATGCGGCGGCTGGTGTGTTAGATATTCTTAAATTTCGTTTGCTTTGTTTTCTATTTAACAAACTTTTTATTTTGTCTCTGGCAAGCTGTTCAGCCTTTTTACTTCCTGCATCAAGAAACTTTTTACCTACATCACTCGCAATTTTTTTTGCTGTTGATTTTAACAATCTTTGGCCTGCTTTACCTACTACACGATTAAACATTTTAGCGACTGGAGTAAAAAGACCGGCCCCACCGTAAACATATTCCATTTCATAACCTGGTTGATCGTCTGTAATAATCATTTTTAATTATATTTTTTTACTTTAAACACTATTTAAAAGTTCATCTCTTTCGTTTCTACTCATTAATTTTTTTTTAATCAAAGCGTTACACAACTCAACCATTTCATTTTTTAAACTTGTGTTACCTGCTTTAATGCTGGCACATACAAGACTTAAACGATCAGCCAAAGCAATCGGGTCTGATGGAATTACAACGGTTTCATATTTACCACCTGTATAACCAGAACCTGTTTTTAAATCAATTGATATATGTTTTAAAAGGTTTTTCCATCTTTTGTTTTTTTGGTTAATAGATGGGTTATTAATTAAATTCCCCGTTGTTTTACTTTTTACAATAAGGGCGTCGCTGTCTCTCATCATATTTTTAAAGTCATTGTAGGCTTCTGTATTTTCAATGGATGAAAATGGAGGAGGGTCAGGAGAAAAAATTAAATTCATTAACTGAGTTGTTCTTTTGTATCTGGTTCCCATATAATCAATACTATCACCTTCAACATTTAAAGGAAACCCACTTAATAATATTTTTGGTTGTTCTCCTGTTAGATCCAAATTAATTAATTGATCATTTTTACCCATGTTTACATATTTGTTTAATTCAGGATCATTTAAAAAAATATTTTTTATTGGTTTTGCAGGTGGTTGCCCCGGTATTATTTTACTTATTCCTTCTGTAACTGGTTTAAAATATTTTTGTAACGCTTCAATGTTCCCCCTTTCGGCTTGTATTTCAGCGCTATCCTTTTCACGAATATTTTTTTTTAAAGCTAAAAATTTTTGTACAATTTCATCCCTTTTATTAATATCATCAATTTCTATAAACGACATAGTTTTTTTAAAGCGTGGTAATACTTAAAATATATTAAGTAAATAACTTAATACATTTTATATTATGTATTTTGTTGGCTCTGTTTCTATATTACTACACATACACGAACAACTAAAAGAAAAATTTGGAACTTTAAAACCATTTAAAAGGGTTGATCCGCTGGCCGGTTCCTTTCTACCAATCGGCGAAACTCTTACCGCGCTTCTCTCTTTCCTCTTTCTATTAAGCTGTTTTGTTCCTCCAATTTCTTTTTTTTTATTCACTTTACTCCTTATCTCTTCCTTCATTTCCTTATATTTCTCAAGCTCCTCCATAATTAAACTAAATTCCTCATGACTTATTTTATTATCTGCGATAGCCTTACTGATATGACTATTAACCGTATCAAGCTTAGCCGATGCTATATTTTTAATTTCTCCATGTTTCTCGCCCTTTGTTCTTGCTCTTCTTGTGAAAAACTTCAAGGTTATAGCCGCCAAACCTGAGACCAACGCAAAAGCCTCAAGTCCTATAGTCATCGGAATAGCTACTACGGTACTCAATAAAGCAATTCCTCCGGCTCCCGCTCCCAATGTTGCAACTGTTAAAGCTCCTTCGGCACCGTCACTTATTTTACTATACTTTAAAAACTTCTTTGACAACGATCCACGATATCTTATTTCATCCTCTAGAAATTTCTGAACATCTGAAATTTTAGATAGTCTAAAGCTTTGACCGTTGTCAGTCATTTCAATTACGGCAACAGGAGCAGAAGGATCAGGATTAACAACAATATTAGGATATAATCCACTATTTCTATTATCTTCTTTAAGCTCTGTCATTTTATATAATATTTTTTAAGCTTTAATGTATTTAACGAAACAAAACGGGGTACACTCTGGAACAACAACAGGATTTTTAGAAAAGTTATATAAAACAGTTTTAATATTGTCTGTCTTATTATCACAATGAAAAGGCGTTTTAATTTCTAGATTTTGTTTAATAGCATCAGTGGCGAACGTCAAAATTAAACCATCTGAAAACATATAACCAAAATTTAAGCCTATTGTCTTTTTCTCAAGTGGCTCAAGTTTTAAAGTATCTTGTGTATATATTAGCCAGGTTGTCCCTGATTTTTTTAATGATGGATATTTTAAATCTTCTACTGGTTTCCAGTATATTGTTTTTGGTTGTGTCATCTCTTTATTTATTTATATAATCATTTTAAGTAATGGGCCAATTAATGGAATGCTAGAAAGTAAACCGCTCCCATCTTGTACTTGTCCATTTTGTACCAAGAACATCCCAGAACCTTCAAAACTTCCCGGTACTGATTTAAGATACAATCCCGCCCCATCTGTTTCAACTTTGGCTTTTTGTCCGTTTTTACTCAAATACAACCCATCGCCAAAAATAGACTTAACAGCCTTATCAGCAAGCCCAGAAATGGCACCTAGACCGAGGGCAGGAAGTACCTTTTTTGCAACGGTCGCAGCAACAGGGAGAACCGCAGGAAGGGCACGAGAAGCCAAACCAGCCAAAGTAGCAAGAAAGCCCCCATGTCTGGCATTGTATTTTAATTGTGCATGTGAAAGCGTTATATTCAATCCCATACAAGCTTCATAAGCTTTATCTAGTTTGGCAAGTTGTCTTTTGGTGAAAAAAATGGTATCACTTCCCTCCCCGAGATTTTCAGGTCTTAGTTTTATAGATACCTTTTTTTTATTTTTATACGCTGTTGCCATCTTCTGCTTTTGATCTTCCGACAGCGAAACATTCATACGTAAATAATTAGTTCTCGTCATAATTTTTTTAATGTTTTTTTTTATTTAAACTAATTTATATTTCGTATGTGAAAACGTACAGTAAGGTTTTCACCTCTTAAATCTATTAAATCACCATTTTGATCGGTTAAAGTCATTCTAACACTGTTTAAAGTTGTTAAAAGTAAAGGTGAATATAAAGGATAAGGAGGGCGTTCTATAATTTTGTGTCCTGGGTTAACATTTGGAAAAAAGGAATATATTGTATTACCTTTTTGCCCCTTTACGTAAGAACCTTCAATAATATTTAAATTAACCAATATACTATTTACAGGAAGAATATTTACATCCTTTTCACTTTCATATGTTCCCGCTGTGTATTTTTTAGCTTCAAACCCCAAAATTTGGTTTAATCGATTTTCTGTAAAATCAACAATATAACCCGGTTGTATTGTCATTTTTGTTTTAAAAGTGTTAATATCACCAGAAAATTTAACAGGATATTGATTATTTACATCTTTTAAATTATAAAAGTCTTGATTTTCTTCTATTTTTTTTATGATATCAGTGAGGCTATAACTTCCAGTTTTAATATAAATTTCATATTTATGTTTTCGTTGATCTGCATTATGTATAATCCAAAACCCTGCCATCCCTTGTTTAATATTTGGGATACTGTAATACGTCTCGAGATTAATTAAAGCAATCTCACAAGGATGATTTAAATTTATTGGAGGATCAAAATTAGTTATAAAATCTGTTTTGTTTTCTGATAAAACAACTTGTAATGATGTCATGTTTTTATTTTGAATTAATTAACTAAAATATTTTTTAAATTAAAAAATATGACAACAAACATTAAAGATATTTTAGACAACAAGTTTAATCATTCAAAAAAGCAAGAGTATGAATATGGGGAAATGTTTACACAACTTAAATACAAGTTTAAGCCAAATAAATGGGTAACATATTCAAGCGCTGAGATTTATGAAGATCGGTTTAAGTCTTTCCTTTTGTATGAATGGAGTAAGAGAAAAGAAACGGGTGAACCGTTTAATATGTGGGTTAGTTGTCTTGTTGTTCAAAATCAATATATACACCGTTATGACGATGTGTTTTTATTTGATCAGAATGAGACAGAATTAATTAAGAAGGCTAGAGGACTAATAAAAATTTTAGAACATTTTTATTTTCCAGATGTTGAAGTATATTTTTTTATAGAGGATGGAGATGATAAAAGAGAACACAGACGGCATTTAATTGAAGAGGTTTTATTAATGTTACAAGAAAACTTTTTAATAACTTATAATTTTTGTAGTATTATAGAGGAGGAAATACCAAAAACAAAACCAATATATTAATATGTAACCTGATAAGGTTATATATTATGTTTTTTATCTGGCGCCATCTTTTTCAAGCCAACTAATATTAAATTCTGGTATTTGTAAAACACAAACAAAAGTAATAAAAAACCTTGTTACATTTGGGTGAGATGAGTTAAAATATAAATAAAGTGAGTTGCAATTTTCGTAAGTAAAAGAATGCGATTTAGATATATCTTTACAATACAATTTATTGTTTTGTATCTTTGGTGAAGTAAGTTTATAGGTTTTTATTAAATTATTTACATCATATTCACCTTTAATTTCCATATCAAAACTTTCACTGTTTGCACCTTCAAAAAATAAACCATATTTATTAATTTTAAATTGGGCTGGTATTATCAACCTTGGGTATATATTATTATTACCCCCATCATATTTACCAAAATAAATAACAGTAGGTTTAATAATTTCCCCATTAGCATCTAAGGCAATATAACCCCCGGGCGTATTGGGTGAAGGTCTTCTATTGTTTGAATTTAAAATTTCGTTTTGCCCTATAATTGGACCTTTTGCCTCAGCTCGTATTAAAAGTATGCTTGTACTATAAATTCTAATCAAAGTATCTCTAGTTAAAACTTTCGCTGTTTCTTCATCTACATATTTTTTTATTTCTTCTTCTTTTTCACTAAATAAAACCCTTATCCTATCCGTTTCCGCTTTCCTTTCTCTATCCTCTTCCCCAAGCTTTATAATTTTTCCATCAACATACTCCTTATTTGTTGCATCTTGTTCATTACTTGGAAGGGCTAAATTTGTTATTTTTTTAACTCCCATATCTAAATTATTAGACGCTATAAAATGACCGTTAACTTTTGTAAAAGGTATATTTTTTAATTTTTCATCAACATACTCCTTATTTACTGCATCAGTTAAATAATTAGGCTTGCCAAGTTGTTCGATTGTTTTACCATCCATTAAAATAGTTTGTTTTGATTTTATATATCCTCCTTCTCTTTCAAAAGCGTTTAAATTTTTACTATCAACATAAGCCTTATTAACTGCATCATCATAAACCTGAGGTGCTCCAACGTTTTTAATTCTATTGCTATTCATATCAATAGCATCAGCGGCTAAAAATCCCCCATTTTTTCTAATTAATCCAACATCTATTTTTTTAATACTTTCATCAATGTAATCTTTTAACTCTTCATTTTTTTCATCTGTATAGCCCTTTGTACTTACTTCATTTTCGTCAGTTGGTTCCGGTAAATTTTTAATTGTTTTTTGTCTCATATTTAAATTTCCCCGAGCATTAAACGTTTTTCCATTCCTTGTATTAAATGGTTGATTTTTTTCTAATTGTGTCTTTAAAGCATCTAAGGCAGCAGCGTCAACATTTCCCGGATTATTTCCATCAACTACAACACTTGCTTTAATTTCTTCTGTCTTTTCTTCTACATAATCTTTAAGCTCTTCATTTAATTTATCTACGTAACTTTTTGTTGCTGCTTCTCCCGCTGCTATTGGATCTTTTAAACCTCCTAATTTTTTCCTTCCTAGATATACATGATCCTTAGCTAATATTCCGCCGTTTTTTTTCTCCCAAAAATTAGCCTCATCAACATAAGCAACTGTCGCAACATCTTCCGGCAAATCTGGAAAACCAACGTTTTCGATTTTATTACCTTTCATATTGATTTTATTTTTTGCAACAAAATCACCGCTTTCTAAATTAAAGGCGTTATTTGCTTCTAATTGTCTCCTTCTGTTTTCTGTCAATGTATCAACATAGATTTTATTAGCAGCATCATCATCATTTATAGGTCTTGCTACATTTTCAATATTAAACCCTTTGATGTTTAGTTTTTGTTTTGCCTCAAATTCACCACCTACAACATTAAAAGGAGTATTGTCCGCAGCTGGTAAATTATCAACGTAACTTTTTGGAACCGCGTCACTGTCGTCAATTGGATTAGGTAGGTTTTTAATTTCATGTTGATCCATGTCAACTTTTCCAACTGCTAAAAAATGACCGTTTAATTTTATAAATGACGGATCTAAAACATTTTTTTCTAATTTATATTTAAAAAATTCTCTTTCTAATATTTTTATTACTTCATCATTGTTATTTTTTGTTGCGTCATCTAAACTATTAAATTTGTTTAAAAGCATATCTAAAAAATCTAACGCTATCCTTTTAATACTCTCTTTTGCATTATTTATTATTTGTTTACTTTCTTGACCTAAATTATCTACTGTAGGTAATCTATTTAAAATAGAATTAACATATTTCTCTTTAATATCTTTTTTTTTTAAAAGTTCATTCAAAGGTAATTTATCTTTAAAAATACGTTCAAAAGCATCATATACACCTGTTATAAATTCATTTGATTTTACCAAAAAAGCAAACATATTTGCTGCAACTTCATTTTCTGTTACTTTATCTTTTGTCAATGTATCTACATAGATTTTATTAGCTGCATCATCATCATTTATAGGCCTTGCTACATTTTCAATATTAAACCCTTTAAGGTTTAGTTTTTTCTTCGCCTCAAATTCACCACCTACAACATTAAAAGGAGTATTGCCCGCGGCTGGTAAACTATCAACGTAACTTTTTGGCACCGCGTCACCTTCATCGATTGGATTAGGTAGGTTTTTAATTGCTTGCCCCGTCATATCAATACTCCCGGTAACCTCTCCCCCATCTCTTCCAATAAAGTTATCAACAATAAAAGGAAGGCTTACAATTTCATCCTCTAAATCTTCTATTTCTCTTTTTATTTCTCCGAATTTTGTAATAGGTACACTCATTTTTAAATTAATCCTTTTTCTTTTAAATCCATCAAATAAGAAGCGATAGGTTGAAGATGAAAACCTTCATTTAATTTTTCTAACACATGAACACAAAGATGCCCACAAATCACAGTATCAGGATTTTGTATTTGATCCGATGAATACAAAATTGGACTTTTTAAATAATTTTTTAATTCAAGCGGAGGGGGTAACCCATAGCTATCAAAATAAAACTTAAGCTTTTTGTTACGATGCCACGCCGTCCAATGTGTTCCAGGCCCTTCACTGTCATCAAGGTTTAAAATTCCACAATCATACATATTAGGTTTTTCAGGTAAAGCATCACGAGAAAACACCCCTCGCCATCCTTTTAAATTTTTACATACGTCAGTAAGTTCAAAATTGTTTAAGGATTTAATTGGTAAGTTTTTAACAGTTTTAGAAATCTCAAGCCCAAAACCATCCTGTGATGTTGATGGTTGTGGGTTTACCGTCTTCGCTGCCTTTATTCTATCTCGTTGCCTTTGCTTCTTTTCTTTCTGTCTTGTTGCCTCAACTTGAACCGCTTGCATTCCCCTCCGAGCGTTTTCTTTTATTCTGGGTTGAGTGTAACCCATCCAGTCAGCTATTTTAAACCGTGTTTTTTGTATTTCTGGCCTATAAAATGCCCCTGTAATATGGTGATCCTTTGCATCACTTAAATAATATGTTGTAGGATCTGTATTTTTTACCTCACGAATTTTAAAAATTTCTTTAGTCCAATTCGGTGTAAATCCTTTTTCAAATCCTGCGGCTTTTATTCTTGATATTCTCACCAAGTCACCAACGTCCAGCGGTGTTTTTTGTGTTATCCTATCTACTTCATCCATTTCCTCACATTCATCTTTTACATTTCTCGGTTTAGCATTTTCATAAAAATCTTTATATATTGTATCTTGATTTTTTGGGTCGCTTGCTTGATCTGGTGTAAAACGATGTTTAAAAACTGAGTGAGGTGTTTCATTGTATTTTTTAACTATTTCCTGTAAATGAGGTAAATAATCTACTGTATTATTTTCCGTCATCCATCTACCAATTTTATTTTTTAATGTTTTAATAAAACTTTCCGCTACTGTTGTTTTACTCTGTCCCTCAGTATGATACATCTCAACACCTTTAAGCCGTGTTTTTGTTTCTTTTGCTTTATCAGGAAACAAAACAGGACAATAATTTTTAATATGATTTGTTAAACCAGTTTTACTTTTAAAATATTCTTTACAGTTAGGACATTGAAAGTCTGTTTTTGGTTTTTCTGCTTCTTTATCTATCAATCCCGTAAATTCACCCCCTCTATCAGTCCACAATTTTTCCGGCTTTCTTTTTGACGTCTCAAAAATATCCTTAAAAGCTTTAACAACGTTATTAACTTGTCTGTTTGGTATTTGACGAACCCAAGCATAACGACTAAACACATCAATAACAACTAAAAAAATGTTTAAGTTTCCTATTTGTTTTTCACTTGCTGTTTGTTGAACTCGGTCGGCTTGCTGTTGTTGAATTTCTTCCATTCCTTCAGCTTCACCTTTTTTTATTTTTTTAGGCATAAACATTAAATCAGCGGCCCATGTCTCATCTAAATGTTTAACTATTACCCGACGAGTTGGATAATTACGACGTACAGGGCGATGAAGTTCATCACTCAGACTAATGGACTTTTTTTTTTTACTTGTTTCACTATCATCTAAACCCATACCAAAACGCTTTTTTAATCCAATTATAGGAGATATAAAACCCCGGGCAAGTCTTTCCCCAACAGTTGGGTTATAAATTGCTTTAAGATCTGACAACATTTTACCATCCAAAATATTACGGGTTTGGATATCACTATTTTGCATATATCCTATATCATGTTTATAACACGCTTCATCAACTCGATTAATTGGCTTACTCCATGGTTTAGGGGTTAAATCTTCATTAAGTCTTTTATTTAGTTTGGTACCTGGCCCGCAAAAGTTGTACCCAGGTAGATGCATTTCTATAGGCGTCTTTTCAATTATTTTATTAACTACCCCCAGGCCTTTTTTTTTTTATAACCCCCACCTGGTAAAAATTGGGTTTTTTGTGTTCCACATATAGAACAGGTACCACGTAAAGCGGGTTTTCCATTTCTCATTGTTGTCTGTGTTTCATTATCTGTATTTGTCTTTTGTTGACACTTTACACAATATATTAACGTCATATTTTTATTTAAGTTTTTGATTTACTAAATTAAATAAATAATGTGTGAAAATAACTATTTTGATAAAATATATTATTTGAAAAGTATACAAAGTAAAATAAGGAACATAACCGAAATATTTAGAGATGTAACAAATAAAGCTTGTGGGGTTCTTGAAATACCAGGGGATATAGATTTAAGTAATACTATAATAACATTTAATAAAGTAGATGAATTTTTTGACAAAATAAAAAATAAAACAGAAGTACCGGATGAGGAGTTTTATGAAATTATGGAAGAATGGGAAGACCTTGAAGAAGATATACAGGAACAGATGGAAAATTTATATTATAAAATAGAAGAAATAGAAAGTTTAAAAATTCCTTAAATTTTCTTAATTTAGTTTTTTAATTTCTAAATTAAGAAAACATGGAGATTAAAAATTATAGCTGTAATCTCAACAAGACAAAAAGAAAAAACAGCCCTATGCTTCCTAAAAGTATAAGGGGTTTAATTATAGGAGAAAGCGGATGTGGAAAGACTACAACGCTTTTAAATCTTTTACTTCGTCCTAATTGGCTTGATTATGATCATCTTTATATATTTGGTAAATCGATGAAACAACAACCTGAATACATACTATTAAGGGAAGCTTTTGAAGCAGAATTAAATAAAGAAACAGTTAATGGAATATTTGAGAATATGCAAGAAATTGAAAGCCGAGGAATTACACGAAAGGAATTAATTGAAGAATTAAAAGAACAACAAAAGAATGAAAGAAAAAAGAAGGGGATAATAATTAAACCATGTTTTAGCGAAGAGGATGATCAAGTTCCCGACCCTCGTGATTTAAGTAACACAAATAAAAACTTAATGATTTTTGACGATTTACTAAAAGAACGCCAAGACGTTCCAGAAAAATATTATACAAGGGGTCGGCATAGTAATACAGATTGTTTTTATTTGTCTCAATCTTATTTTAGTTTGCCTCGGCATACTATACGGGGGAATTCAAACTTTATTATGTTGTTTGATTTGCCTGATAAGGATATAATGAATATATACACTGATTACGCTAGCAGAGATATGACACTTGATGAATTTAAACATTTTCTTTATACTTGTTGGGCTGAGCCGTTTGGCTTTGCTGTAATTGATAGAAGTAGCCCGAGAGATAAGGGAAAATACAGGCATGGGTTTGCACGGTTTTACGTTCCAATATATGAAAACAATTTATAAATAATAATAATGTATTATATTACCTGATGTTTTTGGTAATATAATAAAATAAATAGTATGAGTATTAAAATTGCAAAACAATCAATATAACAATATAATAATGCCAACCCCGCCAAAACAATCCCTCCCTTTTTTTTATATAATATATTTTTTTTAAATTAATTTAATTTAATTTAAAAAATGATAAAGCTAGACATTGACCGTTTTTTATGAATGTGACAAAAAATGACAATTGGTTTTTTATTAATCTTCACTTAGCGCAATACTATCCTCCCTTAATTGTTTATAAAGTTCATCTTCATACGCTTCAGCCTCTACCTCGCTATTTGTATAACTATGAACCAAAACACATAATACTTTAATAGTTATCCCGCTGTGTGTTGTTTGAAGTCGTCCATTTACTTCGCTCTCCTTTCTCCAAAACCCGGTAACCTTCAAAGTATAAACACCCTTATTAATTCTATCATACAAAAAATCAGCGTTCTCAATTGGCTTAATACTTTTATCTTTTCCCATTTGTGAAAAAAATGAAGAGTTAAACCTTTCGAGATCTATTTTACATTTTACATATCCTTGAGTTTCGTAAGTGTTTAGAATGCTGTCAATTTGATAACAGTCGGTAACTTGTTCAAGGCTATCGGCGTCAACTCTTCCAATTAATCCATAAATAAACTCCCTAAACATATCATTAAATTCTATATTAATATATTTATTAACGCCAAAAGTTAAAAGCGTAGGCTTATTGGTTGGCGTTCTACTTAATACATTAGTATGAATACCACTTTTATTATTTTGCCTTATATCAGTAAAATATATTTTATCGGTTTTCTTTTCACCCTTAATAGAACTCTCTGAGCCTAAATAAATGGGTGAGATTGGTGGGGAGGTTGTTTTATTTTCTTCAACCCGTTCGGGTGAAGGCTTTCCGTTCTCTCTATTATTCTTTTTTGGCATTATTACTAATTTTTTAATTTAAGAAAAAATTACTTAAATTAAAAAAAAAAATGAGCCAGTTTAATTTAAACTTTAAAAATAATATAATTAGTATTAGGAAAAATAAAAGCGGTGGGAATATTATAAGAAACAACCCACAACCACTTTTTAAAGTTAATCAAATCGCTTTAAATGGTTACTTTAAACAAGTCGAATTAAATCCCCCATCACGTTTTAATATTTTGAGTATGGAGAGTTTTTTAAAGAATAATAAACCCCTCGCCTTACAATCATTAGAAAAAAACCCACATCATAAAGTAATAATGTGCGCAACTGCCAAAATGACAGATGGAGAAAAAACAAGAACATTTTATTTTAAATCTAAGCCTCATGTGTTATATCCTTGGAATAATAAAAACAAAGTTTTTAATGATATGTTTCAAGAAGTTTTAAACGAATTTTATAAAAAGAGTTTTGAGGGAAGTGGGTGGGCTTTTAAAAACTTTTTAAATGTTTCATTGGATTACGGTAAATATACACCATTCCGCGGAGGTTGTGGGATGAATAAGCTACCTGAATGGATTACCGTAAAACGTGCCGTTATATGTATGATAGCAGGCGAAGGGGATCGCTGTTTTTATTGGTGTATCCTTCGCCATTTTAATCCAAGAGAAAAGGATAAAGGACGAATAACAAAAGACTTATTAAAGATATTTAAAGAAGAGCCTAATAAATACGCCGACTTCACTGGCGTCAATTTTCCAACATCTGCCGAGGATCTCCAACATTTTCAAAATCATAACCCACACATACATTTAATAATATATGGGGTAGACAATATAAATAAACGGACGCCGGTAATTTTTGACGGTGAAACAAGGGGCGAAATGATTAGCCTGTTATATTATGAAAATCATTTTTATTTAATTCCTGATTTATCTCGGTTACTTTCGTCACAGTTGACAAATTCAAACGGTCGGGTTTATTTCTGTTATAAATGTCAGAGATCCTATAAAGATCCGGAGAAACTTGAAAAGCATGCCGAAAGATGTAACGATTTAACGTTATTGGAATTACCTGAAGAAGGTAGCGATAAAGAATATATAGAATTTAAACCGAAAACAGATAAGCCGCCGAATATAACCGTATATTTCGACTTTGAGAGCTTTTTAATCCCTTGTACAAATGAAGAAGGAATAAAACAAAATAAACACGAGCCAAGCGCCTGGGCTTTTTATATCGTTTCAACAAATGAACAGATTTATAAAAGTAAGCCTTTCTCATATGGGATAAAAAGAAAGGGGGAAGATGTAGCCGGGTTATTTGTTAAAACTTTAATTAGTGAAATAGTTAAAGCCAATAGCGTATTTTTTAATGAGGGTAAAGCGTCAAATTTAACCCCTGTATTATGTCACAATTTAAGCGGCTACGATAGTCACTTATTTATTATTAAACTGGCTGAATATATGGGCCGGCTTTCTGTGTTACCCTCAACAAATGAAAAATATATAAGCTTTAGTAAATATTGTTACGTAAATAATAAACTACATGAAATAAGGTTTTTAGATAGTTTTAAATTTTTGTCTTCGTCTTTATCTCAGTTAGTTGATGAAACAAAAGCGAATAAGTTTTATCATACGTCTTTAAATTTTCCGGGTATACCGTTGGAAATGTTAACACGTAAAGGGGTCTACCCGTATGAATTTATGACAGATTTCGAAAAAACAAAATTGCCCATATTACCCCCTGTACAAAATTTCTATTCAAAATTACAAAAACAGGGGATAACCTCAGAAGATTATAAACACGCTTTAAAAGCTTGGGAAGTTTTTAAATGTAAAAACATAGGGGACTATATGTTAAAATATTGCGAGTTAGATGTTTTGCTTTTATCTGATGTTATGGAAAACTTTAGGAAAATGAATAAAGAAGCTTATGGGCTTGACCCTGTTTTTTATGGGTATACAACTCCGGGAGCTTCTTGGGTTAATATGTTGAAATATACTAAGCAAAAAATTAGATTAATAACCAACCGTGATATATATGAAGATTTTGAAAAAGGAATTCGGGGAGGTGTTTCAATGTGTGTAACTAGATATGCCAAGGCGAATAATAAATATTTAAGTGATTATGATCCGAGTAAGCCAAGTAATTACATATTTTATATCGATAAAAATAATTTATATGGTGAGGCAATGAGTGAAAAAATGCCTTATGAGATTGAACGAAGATTAAAAAAGAATGAGTTTAAAAAATGGAGGTCTTTTAATTGTGCTTTAGTGTGCGATTTAGAAATACCGAAAGATAAAAAAGAATATTTAAAGGATTACCCACCAGCCCCAGAACATTTAAAAATAAATGGAGTTATAAAACTTGTACCAAATTTAAGAAATAAAAAAGAGTATTTGGTTTACGGTGAGTTATTAAAGTATTATGAAAAACTTGGGGTGAAGGTTACAAAAATTCACCGAGGATACGTTTTTAAAGTTTCTAAATGGTTAGCCCCGTATATTGCGAATAACTCAGAAAAAAGAGCAAATACAGAAGATACAACAAAACAAAATTTTTATAAACTTTGTAATAATAGTATATATGGTAAGACAATAGAAAACCCGCGAAAACGTTCAAACGTGGAAATAATAAACACTGAGAAAAGAGCACAAAAACTTTTAATGTCGCCTGAGTATACAGATTTTAAAGTATTTAGTCCTGATCTGGTAGCCGTGACAAAAAAAAAGACTTTGGTTTATTGTAATAAACCTATATTTATCGGGTTCTGTGTTTTGGAGTTATCTAAATTAAAAATGTATGAATTGTTTTATAATTATATAAAGCCTAAATTTGGTGATCGGGTTCAATTGTTGTATACTGATACGGATAGTTTTATTTTGGATATTCAAAGCGATGATATATATGAAGAAATGAAAGAGGATTTAAATACGCGTTTTGATACTTGGAAATATCCGAAAAATCATTTTCTCCATTCAATGGATAATAAAAATAGATTAGGATTTTTTAAAGATGAAACGAAGGGAAAACCTATAAAGGATTATGCGGCAACCTGTTCAAAGTCTTACGCGTATAGAGAAGAAAGAGAAAAAGGAGAACTAGAAGAAACAACAAAAATAAAAGGAGTTGTGGAGGCTTGTTTAAAAACTGGTGATATTTGTTTTAATGATTATATAAAATGTATTTTTGATAATGAGGAAAAATATGTAAATTATTCGGGGTTTAAAAGTGAAAGTCATCAAATATATACAGAAGATTTAAAAAAGATAGCGTTAAACCCAAATCAAGATGTGCGGCATGTGTTAGAAGATGGGGTTAATACGTTGCCAATTGGGTATTATTCGGAAGAAGAGGATTAATAAAAATGTATTTATATGCAAATATAAATACATTTACATATGCAAAAGGTTAAAAATTTACGACATTAAAAAAGGGAGTTCAAGCGCAAAATATAAAAATGTGCGCATTTATTAAATAAATAGAGCCGCTTTTTTTAAATTTTTCATTTTTACACGGCTTACCCTTTAACCCCCTTTAACGCCGTTCTTCCCCCCCCCTCCCTCTCTCTCCCGCTTTAACGCCCTTTAACGCTGATTAACTCGAGGAAGTCGAGAAAGTCGAGAAACGCCGAGGAAGTCAGACACTCGAGGAAGTCGAGGAAGTCGAGAAACGCCGAGGAAGTCGAGGAAGTCGAGGAAGTCGAGGAAGTCGAGAAACGCCGAGGAAGTCGAGGAAGTCGAGGAAGTCGAGAAACGCCGAGAAAGTCGAGAAACGCCGAGGAAGTCGAGGAAGTCGAGAAAGTCGAGAAACGCCGAGGAAGTCGAGGAAGTCGAGAAACGCCGAGAAAGTCGAGAAACGCCGAGGAAGTCGAGGAAGTCGAGGATGTCAGTCACTCGAGGAAGTTGAGGGAATTGAGAGAAAAAGGGGCGGAAAGAGATAAGGGGAGGGAGAAGGGTGCGGGTGCGTTGGAAATGAGGAAAAGTTTTAAGGTAGAATATGAGAGATGGTTAAGGGAAAAAGGGGAGAAAATGAGGAAGGGGGAGAGGAGGAAAAAAGGCGCGGGTAATAATGGGAAATGAAGGGGAAAAAATGGGGGCGGGAGAAAAAAAAAAAAAGAAGGCGTGGAACCAGAAGAGAAGGAGGAAAAAGGAAAGGGGCCGCGGGGAGGGGATTTTTTGCGGGGTCTTGTTTATTTAATAAATGCGCACATTTTTATATTTTGCGCTTGAACTCCCTTTTTTAATGTCGTCCCAGGTGACCCAAATTTGAACTGGTCTTTGACTATATCAAAAGAAATATTTTAACCAATTTTCAAATCAAATGAATAATAAATGTGGCCTCTAGAGTGCCCACTAGCTATTTCTTTAATTTGACCAAGTGAACTAGTTTATGACTCCAGTTGACCCAAATTCAGACTCATGTGAGATTTTACAAAGACAAATATTCTGAGCAATTTTCAAGGCAATTAAGCAAATAATGTGGCCTCTAGAGTGCCCACAAGGTATTTCTTTATTTTGACCTAGTGACCTAGTTTATGGTTCTAGGTGACCCAAATCCAAACTCATCTGGTATTTCATCAAGACAAACATTCTGGCCAAATTTCAGGTCATTTGAGCAATAAATGTGGCCTCCAGAGTGCAAACAAGCTATTTCTTTAATTTGACCCAGTGAACTAGTTTATGACCCAAGTTGACCCAAATTAATCTTATGTGAGACTTTATAAAGACAAACTTTCTAACTAATTTTCAAGGCAATTGAGCAAAAAATGTGGCCTCGAGAGTGCCAACAAGGTATTTCTTTAATTTGACCTAGTGACCTAGTTGATGACCCAAGATGACCCAATTTTGAACTCAATGAACTTGTTGTGCTTAGATGGGCAAACAAACTTAGAAGAGAATCACTACATACCAAATATCAAAGCTCTACGCCTTCCAGTTTTAAAGAAGAATTTTAAAGTTTTCCTTCTTTGTTCCTATGTTCGAACTTGTGACCCCCGGGGCTGGGCCAGTTTTGACCCAGGGGCATCATATGAACAAACTTGGTAGAGGTCCACTAGGAAATGCTACATACCAAATATCAAAGCTCTATGCCTTTCTGTTTCAGAGAAGATGATTTTTAAATTTTCCCCTCTTTGTTCCTATGTTCGAACTTGTGACCCCCGCGGCGGGGCCAGTTTTGACCCAGGGGCATCATATGAACAAACTTGGTAGAGGTCCACTCTAAGATGCAACATACCAAATATCAAAGCTCCACACCTTTCGGTTTCAGAAAAGAAGAATTTTAAAGTTTTCCTTCTTTGTTCCTATGTTCGAACTTGTGACCCCAGGGGCTGGGCCAGTTTTGACCCAAGCAGCATCCTTGGAACAAACTTGGTAGAAGTCTACTAGGAGATGCTACATACCAAATATCAAAGCTCTATGCCTTCCCATTTAAGAGAAAAACAAAATTAAAGTTTTCCTTCTTTGTTCCTATGTTTGAACTTGTGACCCCCGGGGCAGGGCCAATTTTGACCCCCAAGGGCATATGAAGTAACTTAGTAGAGGTCTACTAGGCAATGCTACATACCGAACATCAAAGCTCTACGCGTTCCAGTTTCAGAGAAGATGATTCTTAAAGTTTTCCTCCTCTGTTTCTATGTTCGAAATTGTGACCCCTGGGGCAGGGCCAACTTTTGTCCCAAGGGCATCAAATGCACAAACTTAGTAGAGATCCACTAGCAGATGCTACATACAAAATATCAAAGCTCCATGCCTTCCTGTTTCAGAGAAGAAGATTTTTAAAGTTTTCCTTCTTTGTTCCTATGTTGGAAATTGTGACCCCCCCGGGGCGGGGCCAGTTTTGACCCCAGGGGCATCATATGAACAAATCTGGTAGAGGTCAACTAGGCGATGCTACATACCAAATATCAAAGCTCTACGCCTTCCAGTTTCAGAGAAGATGATTTTTAAAGTCTCCCCTCTTTGTTCCTATGTTCGAAATTGTGACCCCCAGGGCAGGGCCAGTTTTGACCCCAAGAGCATCATACGAACAAACTTGGTAAAGGTCCACTAGGAGATGCTCCATGCCAAATATTAAAGCTCTATACCTTCTAGTTTTAGAGAAGATGATTCTTAAAGTTTTCCTTCTGTGTTCCTATGTTGGAAATTGTGACCCCCGGGGCGGGGCCAGTTTTGATCCCAGGGGCATCATATGAACAAACTTGATAGAGGTCCACTAGGAGATGCTACATGCAAAATATCAAAGCTCTACGGCTTCAAGTTTCAGAGAAGAAAGTTTTTAAAGTTTTCCTTCTTTGTTACTATGCTCAAACTTGTGACCCCCCGGGGCGGGGCCAGTTTTGACCCCAGGGGCATTATATGAAGAAATCTGGTAGAGGTCCACTAGGCAATGCTACATACCAAATATCAAAGCTCTACGCCTTCCTGTTTCAGAGAAGATGATTTTTAAAGTTTCCCCTCTTTGTTCCTATGTTTGAACTTGTGACCCCCAGGGCAGGGCCAGTTTTGACCCCAAGGGCATCATATGAACAAACTTGGTAGAGGTCCACTAGGAGATGCTCCATGCCAAATATCAAAGCTCTATGCCTTCTAGTTTTAGAGAAGAAGATTTTTACAGTTTTCCTTCTTTGTTCCTATGTTGGAAATTGTGACCCCCGGGGCGGGGCCAGTTTTGACCCCAGGGGCATCATATGAACAAACTTGGTAGAGGTCCACTAGGAGATACTACATGCCAAATATCAAAGCTCTACGCCTTCCTGTTTCAGAGAAGAAGATTTTTAAAGTTTTCCTTCTTTGTTCCTATGTTGGAAATTGTGACCCCCCCCGGGGCGGGGCCAGTTTTGACCCCTGGGGCATCATATGAACAAATCTGGTAGAGGTCAACTAGGCAATGCTACATACCAAATATCAAAGCTCTACGCCTTCCAGTTTCAGAGAAGATGATTTTTAAAGTCTCCCCTCTTTGTTCCTATATTCGAACTTGTGACCCCCGGGGCAGGGCCAATTTTGACCCCAAGGGCATCATATGAACAAACTTGGTAGAGGTCCACTAGGAGATGCTCCATGCCAAATATCAAAGCTCTATGCCTTCTAGTTTTAGAGAAGATGATTTTTAAAGTTTTCCTTCTTTATGACTATGCTCAAACTTGTGACCCCCGGGGCGGGGCCAGTTTTGACCCCAGGGGCATCAAATGAACAAACTTGGTAGAGGTCCACTAGGAGATGCTACATACCAAATATCAAAGCTCTGCGCCTTCTAGTTTCAGAGAAGAAGATTTTCAAAGATTTTGCTTTTTTTTCCTTTTTGTTGCCATGGCAACCAGAGTTGTGGGTGGAATTCAATTCTTTGAACACTTTTGGTAGAGCTTCACCCAAGAAACATCCCTGCCAAGTTTCATCAAGATTGGCCCAGTGGTTTAGGAGAAGAAGATGTTTAAAGAAATTGTTGACGGACGACAGACGACGGACGACAGACGACGGACGACGGAAGACGGACGACGGACATAGGGCGATCACAATAGCTCACCTTTAGCACGTTGTGCTAAGATGAGCTAAAAAAACTTTAAATCAGCCTGAAAATGCTTTGTCCCAGCACTGCGTACTCGCAAATTTCGGCAAAATTTGAAGTTTTAGATAAACAATCCAATGGTGTTTTCATTTGTTTTAAAACATTGGTTAAATGTGATTATCATAACATCGCGTGTTTTCATCGATCTAAGCAAATGCCATTCAACATTCGCCAAATAAAGTTGTCCCCTTTTGAAATGTCAGATACGTTAAAGTATTTAGAGAGTGCTAAAATATCAACAATAAACAGATTGGAAACAAATTTCATACACTAGAATATCGGTATGACTTGTATCAAAATTGAAAAAAAAAAACATGAAAAAACCTGTTACTGTCACGAGTTAATGAATGAATGAATGTTGTTTTACGGCACATCGACAGCTTTAGTCATTTAGCACGATTCCGTGTTAAAGGAATGATTGAATCGGAATTTTTGAGCTAAAAAGGATTGGAAAAATGCTGACACTAAAAGAGTTAAATTAAGAAGGATTATCTGTGATCTTGATATGATATGCATAAAAGATATTGAGCGACAGGGCAATCCCTATCTACTCAAAAAGTTTTAAATGATGAAGTTCAGATTTTGATCTAAAAGATTTGAACAAAGTATTAAATTTATAATAAAAAGACTTTAAATGAAGGTAGGTTATGTGTAACTTTTAATGTGCATAAAATATAATATTGAGTGGCTGGGCGTCCCTGCCTACTCAAAGTTTTAAATGAAAAAGTTAAGACTGTGAATAGTAGCTTAAAGGAAATGAGAGCTTAAAATTGAGAAAGTGTGGAACCTCCAATAGGACCAAAACACTCCCATTAAAGAGGTCCTGTCTCCAATGAGATAAGATGCCCTCAAGAGAGCTAATCCTCCAATTAAAGAGATGCAAACTGGAGATAAAAAGGATTAAGAGGTAGAAAAATGGATTTACACAACAGGTTAAAAAATAAATTAAGAAAAGATCACAGCTTGTTGTATAGACCAATCTCTTTGATGAAGGTGATGATTAAACCAATCTTGACTGTTTCAAAGAGATTGTGCATACTGTCAATATTGTAGTATTTCTCATGAACTGGCTGAAAGTCAATGCAACCTAATAAAATATGTTTTATTGTTAGGTGTTCATTGCATTGAATACATTCTGGTGCATCCTCTCTGGTTAAAAGCCAGGAGTGTGTTAACCGAGAATATCCAATTCGAAGCCTTGTGATTATCACCTTTTCTCGACGAACAGACCTGCAAGACGGGTACCACTCGCCAAGAATTGGTTTAACAAAATGAAGTTTGTTGAAATGATCTGCATCCCACTAGGATTGCCAAAGAGATTAGATGGAAGGTAAACTGGATGCTTTAAAGTCTGTGTAAGGTAGTTCAAAATGAGATATGTGAAAAGACAATGCCTACTTGGTAACTTAATCGGCCTTTTCATCGCCTCGAATACCCATGTGACTAGGAAGCCAGCAAAATACAAACTTGTTTGTATCAGAGAGAGAGAGGAAATTCTCTCAACAACAGCACAAACAGGTGGATTTTCAATTTTCTTGTTAAAGGGAGACTGGAGTGTAGAAAGAAAAGAAAGCGGTTAGACCTACTTTCCTCTGCTAGACTCAGAGCAAGGTCGATTGCCTTCACTTCAGAAGAAAATACTGAAGAATTGTCAGGAAGGCGACATTTTTTTTTATGTTACCAAATACTGCTGCTGCTAAAACAGACTGCCCATCCTTAGATCCATCTGTATATATGGGTTTATATGAGTTGTACAGTTCTTTGATTTCCTGACACTGAGTTTGGAAAAAAACTCTATTTGTGGTTGAGTTCTTGTGGGCTAGAAAGTAAAGCAAAATTCAGCGGCCTTTATCAACTATGGAGGGGTATCAGGAATTTTTTTTCACAAATGGCATCCATGTCAACATGGAAATTGTCTAGATGTGGTTCGATGCGGATACCAAATGGGGTTATTGCATTTGGCTTCCTAGCAAATAGATTTTTGCAGCCAGAGTTAAAAAAAAATTGTGTTTAGGGCTAGATGGGTTTGCTTTCAGTTTTAACAGGTATTAAAGGGATAGCTTGAGCCTTCTGTGAGAGAGAAAGCTCATTGGCCTCTCCATACAGGCTGTTAATAGTAGAGGTTCGAAAAGCTCCAAGGGCCAAACGTAAACCCTGATTGTGGATTATGTTAAGGATCTTCATGTCTGATTTGCTGGCTGAACCATACACAATTGCGCCATAGTCTAACTTGGAGTGAATGAGGGAGCGATAGAGGCGTAGAGACGTAGAAGGACTTTCTGATCAGCTCCCCATTCTGAATGAGCAACATTCAATCTTTTGAGAAGACTGAGCGCCTTATTGCATTTCTGTTAAAGTGCTTTAATGTGGGGCAAGAAGGACATTTTCTTGTCAAAGATGACACCTAAACATTTAAATTCTGGTACATCTTCAATTCTTTAGTTGTCAAGATGTAGTCCAGGGTCTGGATGATGAACTCGTAACTGACAAAAGTGAACACATTTGGTCTTTGAAAACTTAAAACCGTTTTCATCAGACTATATTTGAAGTTTGTTTAAACATTGTTGAAGCTGTCTTTCAATGATAGCCATATAGCTTGATCTAAAACATATGACGAAATCGTCCACATATAAGCAACAATCCAACAGGGTTAATAGCCTTATTTATACTATTTATCTTGATACCAAAAATTCACAGAGAGGATACATCCTTGTGGCACACCCATTTCTTGTTCCCTTGCATCTGACAAGGTTGTGCCAACCTCACACGAAATAGACGATTATTTAAAAAGGAAGATATAACAAGCATTCTGATAGTATTGCATAGCAATACACAGTCCCCTACCGGCCGTATGTATCGCTGGCATGTCAGTGAAATTTTTTAAGTCCAAGGCCCGTAAATGCGTCAAAAAGCCGTGGAGCGGGACGAAACGCGAAACTGATGTGTAAGTCATGGTGGTTGATGTACACACCAAAAAATCAGCTCTCTATGTAGCAGCGTTTAGAAAAAAGTGCGGAAAAATGTTTTATCAGCGAAATTTTGTAAGTCCAAGGCCCGTAAATGCGTCAAAAAGCATCGGAGCGGGACGAAACTCGAACCTGAAGTGTAAGTCATGGTGGTTGATGTACACACCAAAAATCACCTCTATATGTAGAGCGTTTAGAAAAAAAGTGCGGAAAAATGTTTTATCAGTGAAATTTTGTAAGTCCAAGGCCCGTAAATGCGTCAAAAAGCAGTGGAGAGGGACGAAACTCGAACTTGATGTGTAAGTCATGGTGGTTGATGTACACACCAAAAATCACCTCTATATGTAGCAGCGTTTAGAAAAAAAGTGCGGAAAAATGTTTTATCAGTGAAATTTTGTAAGTCCAAGGCCCGTAAATGCGTGAAAAAGCAGTGGAGCGGGACGAAACTCGAACTTGATCTGTAAGTCATGGTGGTTGACTTACACAGCAAAAGTCAGGTGAATATCTACCAGCATTTAGAAAAAAAAAGTCCGGAAAGCTGATTTATCAGTGAAATTTTGTAAGTCCAAGGTCCGTAAATCCGTGAAAAACCAGTGGACCGGAACGAAAGTCGAACTGGATCTGTAAGTCATGCTGGTTGAGTTACACAGCAAATCTGAGATCAATACCTACCAGCGTTTGGGAAAAAAGTCCGGAAAACTGATTTATCAGTGAAATTTTGTAAGTCCAAGGCCCGTAAATCCGTGAAAAACAAGTGGACCGGAACGAAAGTCGAACTTGATCAGTAAGTGATGGTGGGTGACTTACACACCAAAACTCAGCTTTATATGTACCAGTGTTTAGAAAAAAAGTCCGGAAAACTGAATTGCCGGACTGACGGACAGATTGACACACGGACAGACGGAGTGCAAACCTAAAGTCCCCTTCCGCTTCGCCGGTAGGGGACTAAAAAGAGGTAAGCGGCATCTGAGACCGAAGTCATGCAAGTCCTTTAAATTTTCATATTTCAAGGTAGTGTCATAAGCACTCTCTAGGTCAAACAATATTGATACAACATGTTGCTTTTTATGGAGGTTTCTCTAAGAAAAGTTTCAAAGCGTACAATGCGGTCAACTGTACTGCGTTGACGTCTAAATCGACTTCGAACATCAATAATGAGATTTTTTTTTTTTCCTAAAAACCAAACAAGGCGGGTGTTGACCATTCGCTCTAAAGTTTTACAGAGGCAACTTGTGAGAGCTATGGGTCTGTAGCTGTTTGCGTCAGAAGTATCTTTCCCTTGTTTTGGAATTGGGATGACTAAAGCTTCTTTCAAGGAGGAAGATAAATCACCCTTTTTGCCAGATATCATTGAAAATATCAAGTAAGATTGATAGAGTGGTATCTAATAAATACTTTAGAAATTGAGAATGTATTTTACCTTGACCTGGAGAGGAATCATGGGCTTACCTAAAGCGGACTTGAGTTCTTTGAATGAAAACAGTTCATTGTAAAACTGAAGGTTGTTGGATTTGAAATTCAGCCTTTTCTTTTCTTCTTAAGCTTTATTCATCTAGAACTTTTCAGAGTACTTCTCCGAGGAGGACTTTTTGGCAAAAGAATCTGCTAAGGTATCTACAATATTTTTACGGTTTTCAATATTAAAATTGTTAGCAGAAAGATGCTCTACTGGAGATGATGCATTACCTTTGATCTTTCTGATCATGTCCCAGACTTTTTTTGTAGATGTCCTAGCATTTAGTCTCGAAACAAAATGCCTCCAGGACTTTCGCTTACTACGTTTTACAGTTTGTCTGGCTTTTGCCCTGGAAATACGGAAAAGATTATGGTTTTCCGGAGTGGGTCTCAGGTTGAATTTCTGCGAGTTTCTTTCCTTTCTTCTATAGCTAATTTACATTCATCAGTGAACCATGGCTTGTTCGGGCGTTTTGGCTTTGTCGAGGTCTGTAGTACTGACTGTTTTGCTGCATCAATAAGCAGCTGCGAAAACAATTCTGCAGCATCAGTACAATCTTCAAATTTATCTCTTGTGATGGTTTGTTTACAGACAACTTGAAAGAGGTCCCAATTAGCTTTGGAGAGTTTCCATCTCTCGGGACGTTCACATGTAGATGGCTCAGAAGATATAATAAAAATTGGAAAGTAGTCACTTCCACAAAGGTCGTCTCCCACTTTCCTGTTAAAGTCCTGAAGCAATGCTGGGGTACAAAGAGAAAGGTCAAGGGAAGAGTTAGACCCAGTTGCTGGGTGAAGATATGTTTCTGAATTATTGTCATTCATAACTGATATAGAGTAATTGGAAATAAAGTTCTCCAGTTGTAAGCCTCTTTGATTTGTATCACTGCTACACCAGATAACATTATGACCATTAAAATCTCCTGCAAGTATGAAGGAAGATGGTAGCTGTGAAATAAGATCATTGAGCTTGTTTGCATTGATAGGAAAACTTGGTGGAAGGTAAATAGAGGAGAGGGTAATTGTTTTATGAAGGGAAAGGCGAACAGCAACAGCTTGTAGAGTTTAACTGTATTTGTGTATTGGGAATGTGGTTATTTACAATAACAGACACACCGCCCTGGGCCTTATCACCCTCCTTGTAAATCTTGTTATAAATAGAGTGCCATCTGAAAGAGACAGAATCCGACTCCATCAGAAAAGTTACCTGTAAACACGAGTTAATTGAATTCTTGCATCGAAATTCAAACTTTGCAAAAATATATACTGAAATCGTCAAATACGTTAATATGTTTTTAGATGCCTTGTAATTAAGACTTGGTTCGCATGATGAAATCTCCTAGTAATAGTTTCATGGGTTAATATGTATAGTAAGAGACGTATTGCTTACCCGAAGTCTGTTACGTATTTACTTCTTAAAAGAGCTTGTCTATTATGGCCAGGAAATACGTTAGACTCATATACGTTAAATAACATTTTCACTTTATCTTTTGTATCCCTGACAGATGCCTCAATCTCAAATTCGGTCATATTCCATCATGCGTGATCATGCGCACTGATTGTTTATGTCCTATCTGGTTGGAAATATGTACATTGGCTGTTTTTCTTTGTAAAAAGAGGTAAGTTGAGAATATTTTTGCATTGACTGACTTCCGTTGTCTTTGTTTCGAAATCATTTTGCCCCGTTAAACCCATATGAAGGTGAAAAATAGAGTATGCTGGAATTCCAAGGCAAAAAACAGTATTTAACGAATCTGATGCAAAAAATTAACGTATCTGATTCCAAAAGATTTATACAAAAATTGTTTTGTTATTCAAATTTACTTTGATTTACTCCGTGGTTCCTTCTGAAATAAATATGTACTCTAGATTTTAGCCAATATTTAAAATGATCAAATTGTAAAATATCATCAAAACCTGAAAGTATTAGCTTGAAATTTAACGTATCTGATTCATTATTTCGGACGTTGTTTTAGAAAACAAGGAGGCATATCTGTGTTCCCCATTCGTTGAGCATTGAAAAGGACACGCTTTGCTATTCATTTATAAAAGAGAAACAGTTTAAGCTTTTGTTTATTTTTTTCTCATACCTAATAGATATTTGATACATTTAGCGTAGAATCAATGCTAACTCTAAATCGTCGATTGAGGCAAGAGTCATCTAAAAAGCATTAATTTGATATGCTTACCAAATGCCTGTCTAACCAGACGTATTTCATTGGTCAGTCGTTGTGCTACTTCCGTTTTCAGGCCAAATGTAACTAAAGCCAGATAAACCGGAATTTCGTAGTAATATTCCTGTATTTTTTCCAGGCCTGTAAAACGTAATCAATAAGATTTTAACGCCTCAGATGTTTAACTTCTTACTTCTTGAAGGAAAAGTCATTTAAACAGGTGGGTTTTTCTAACATTATACAGTGTAGATCTCAAGGTATTTCAACTAAAACCGTCGATGAGTGACTACTATCCCCCATTGCCTTGTCACCGGATCAGAAACACATCAAAGGGTCACAACTCCTGTAAAAGCAGACCGATCAAACTGAAAACTGCAGTGGGATTGAATGAAATGGACACTTTGATACTTCTTGCATAAAAACAAAACAGATACATTTATGAAGCTGTATGCGGGAGGGGCACCTGACAAGTAATATTTTCATAAAGGATAAAATTTAATCCAATTTTGGCAGATCAGTAATTCTATCCAACACCTAGCTTATGCATGCCTATTTGAATTCTTTTAAAACAGGTGTTTTTACTACTATTGATAAATAATGCAAAAACCCTCTTGTATAGAATTGTACCTCAATCCTAATCTAAACATAAGCTCAAATCCTTAATTTCCTCTTGTAACACATAAATAACCTTAAAGCTTCAAACGGTACGATGTAAAGCAGATTAAAGGCTCATTATGGTCAAATTTAATTTACCCCATTTTAAAAGTATCGATATACTTATGAGTACAATAATGTATTACAGTGGAATCTTTCAAAGTTCCACTTGCTGACAAGATTTATTGTAAAACAAGAACAAAAGTTGCCATCTTTGATACGTTGTACTGTAACACATTATCAGACACATAATGATATCCACGCTTTTAAATGCTATGGATTAAACTTGTCTGCATTTGGACCCCTGAATTGTTTACTTTCGGCCGCTAGTGTGCCTTTCAGTGACTTAGAAAAATGAACCTTATAAATAGAGAACTTCGAGGCTTCCTCAATTCTGACTAGCTTTATACCATCAAAACAAGTGGTAATTTTGTTCAAAGTAGCTTAGGTTTTTCTACAATGAAAGGATTTTAACATTCCTTACACCCGCTGCAAGCGTCCAACAGTAATCACCAATGTGTTTTAAAAGAAAATATAGAGCTTTATGTAATTGAAACCGATATACTTACTTTTCATGAAACCTTCCACAAAGTGCCTTGTCTGGTGCCAAGCCGATTCTTCTGTCATACTCTCTGATGTGTCTACACACAAAATGTAATTTTGTCCTATGAAATGTCTGACTTCAGAGCTTTTGCCTAGAATATATAGAAGTGAAATGATATATATGTAGCAACAAAGACCAGAAAAAGGATCAGTCTTTAAATATTGGCTTCCAGTGCTGAGTACAAGGTTATAAAAAGCTCCAGCTCTGCAGCAAAACTCTTTGTATCTAAAATAAGATTACGAAAAAATAATTGCAAAACTCGGTGAATTGACAACATACAATTCAATGTGATCACAGAATTTGTGGCTATTGTTAAAAAAGGAAAAAAGCGAAGACGAGTAGATAAATGAATTCCCGGACTGGAGCATTTCCCTAATTCTACCATATACGTGCCTGAATAATAAACTCAACCATACGCGTGCTTGAATCGTCAAACTAACCATGTATGTGCTTGAATCGCCAAGCCAACCATATGTGTGCTTAAAATAAAGTTTAACCATATGCGTGCTTAAAATAAAGTTTAACCACAAGCATGCTCAAAATAATTTTATAACCACAAGTGTGCTTATAAAATCCATTTAGCCACAAGTGTGCTTAAAATATCAAGTTAACCATATGTGTGCTCAAAATAATTTACAACCACAAACATGCATAAAATAAAGTTTAACCAGTGTATGGTTAGCACACACATAAAAAACCTCTTTTATAATTATTTTAAAGTAATTTCAATTTTTTTTTCAACCTAAAAAAAATTGATTTTATAATTATTACTGCAGGCAAACCAATGAACCCATGCACCAGTGAACCGATGCACCAATGAAACTACTTAAAGGGGCAGTGAACCAGACATAACGTTATATCAATGCGTCACTAAATTTAAAAAAAAAAAAAAATGTAAAATTGATTTTAAAGTTAAGTAATTATAAATATTATATAAAATGACAGTGTTGAATAATATAAGTGATGATTTTATATTAAAATTAGATAAGACGTTAGAAGACAAAATATTATTTTTGGATAAACGTTATCGATCTACAAATGAAATAGTCTTTCCACCTATTAAAGATAAGAACTATCGTTATGCAATGTTTAGAGCAAAACCTGCTATCTATTATGAATTTGGTAAGGCAATAAAAGAAAATAATGATCTTGAATTTGGTAGTATAGATTTTTATATACCACGTGAGGATTGTAGGTTTTCACATGATATAAATAGTATGGATAATGTTGAAAGTAGTATTTTAATTGAGTACAATAACTTTTCAATGAGGTTATTTGACGCAAGAAATATATACAGTGAACGTTTCATAAATTTTCGGTTTGTATTTCCAAATTTTGGTGGGTTGTATATTTTAAACCAAGATGAACTAAGTCATTCTTGGGAAGATGGTAATTATTTTATGGGTACACCTTATGGTGGTGAAGAAATTGCAATTAAAGTATTAAGACTAATAAATGGTGAAGATGAAGATATACCAGACAAACCAACATATATTAATGGAATTGAAACATTTAAGGTAGAAGAATGTGTAATTTGTACCACAGAAAAACCAAATATACTTTTTGCTAATTGTGGCCATATCTGTATATGTGATAGTTGTGAAGTTATAAAACCATTAGATAAATGCCCAATATGTAAAACAAAATGTAATATTAAACGTAAAATATAACTTTTTTTAAAGTTATATTTTAATTTTCATTTAATTCCTCAATCCTATGATGCTCCCAAGCCAAGGTGTGTATCTTATCCTCCAATATATACCTCTTATCATCATTAAAACTCAACGCTTTCTTGTTTAACTCCTCAGTATATATATCATGAATAGAACTTCTTAGTATAGACTTAGTTCTATACTGGTCTTTTCCTGTTAATAAACAATCTTTATAATTCTTTAAATTTATTTCATTTTTAACCACTGTCTTTTTTATCCCCTTACATCTTTTAAGTTCCTTTCCATCTATAGTTTTATAAGCGTACATTTTTGCTCCAAGCTCTACAAACTCTGTCATAATGCTACCACCCAATTCATCTTTAAACTTCCCAAAAACTCTTTTATTACAATTATTTTTTAGATAATGATCATCAGGATAACCACTTGTATCAAACGTTGTAGTAACATCTGGTGCAACATCCTTATACAAATCATCAGTTTCTATCTCAAGAATAAAACTATCTGTATCAGTATAACATAATCTTACCTTTTCACCATACTTTGCTTTAAAGTAATTATAATAAGTTTTTTGCATATGCGTTTTACTAATATCCAGTATGCTCATACCTAAGTAAACAGGTTTGTTATATTTTATATTGGTTTTCTTCATATGAACCGCTGTTAAGTTCTCATTAAATATTGTTGTATGACTATAGTTTGGTTTTGCAACAAGTTTTTTATAACGGTAACAAACTTCATTATTAACCAATTGTATATTTACTCTATTTCGTAAGTTTTCCATGGTTTTACATAAAACAGAATTCATCATTAACTTAAAAAAATCTTCTTCAAACTTATTTTTAGCCTGTTTTCTTAGTTCAACGTTAAAATCAATGTAAGTTTCAATACAAAGGCCTTCCTTAAACTTAATTCCATGATTTATCTTTGTAACTTTTAAACCTAAATCTACATATGTTTTTAAAGCTTCATAATATAAAACATAATTTTTCTTATCACCTAAGTTTGGAATAAGCTTTTCTACCTTTTCTATTTTTAAACGTTCTGGTGCTAAAGGAAAATCATTATGTAAATCATGCAACTCTCTAGGATAATTTAAATCAACCTCTAAACAAGAGGGCCATGATGGCCCTGGGTCGCTCACCTTAGTAGAGTGTCTTTAAGGTTTTTCTTTAATTTGACCATGTGACCTAGTTTTTGACCGCAGGTGACCCAATTTCAAACTCATATTTCATGAAGACAAACATTCTGACCAATTTTCAAGTCAATTGAGCAAAAAATGTGGCCTCGAGTGCCCTAAAGATATATCTTTAATTTGACCAAGTGATCTAGATTATGACCCCAGATGACCCAAATTTGAACTGGTCTTTGACTATATCAAAAGGAACATTTTAACCAATTTTCAAATCAAATGAATAATAAATGTGGCCTCTAGAGTGCCCACTAGCTATTTCTTTAATTTGACCAAGTGACCTAGTTTATGACCCCAGTTGACCCAAATTCAGACTCATGTGAGATTTTACAAAGACAAACATTCTGACCAATTTTCAAGGCAATTAAGCAAAGAATGTGGCCTCTAGAGTGCCCACAAGGTATTTCTTTATTTTGACCTAGTGACCTAGTTTATGGTTCCAGGTGACCCAAATCCAAACTCATCTGGTATTTCATCAAGACAAACATTCTGGCCAAATTTCAGATCATTTGAGCAATAAATGTGGCCTCCAGAGTGCAAACAAGCTATTTCTTTAATTTGACCCAGTGAACTGGTTTATGACCCAAGTTGACCCAAATTAATCTTATGTGAGACTTTATAAAGACAAACTTTCTGACTAATTTTCAAGGCAATTGAGCGAATAATGTGGCCTCGAGAGTGCCAACAAGGTATTTCTTTAATTTGACCTAGTGACCTAGTTTATGACCCAAGATGACCCAATTTTGATCTCAATGAACTTGTTTTGCGCTTAGATGGGCAAGCAAACTTAGAAGAGAATCACTACATACCAAATATCAAAGCTCTACGCCTTCCAGTTTTAAAGAAGAATTTTAAAGTTTTCCTTCTTTGTTCCTATGTTCGAACTTGTGACCCCCGGGGCTGGGACAGTTTTGACCCAGGGGCATCATATGAACAAACTTGGTAGAGGTCCACTAGGAAATGCTACATACCAAATATCAAAGCTCTACACCTTCCCGTTTAAGAGAAAAAGAAATTTAAAGTTTTCCTTCTTTGTTCCTACCTTCGAACTTGTGACCCCCGGGGCGGGGCCAGTTTTGACCCAGGGGCATCATATGAACAAACTTGGTAGAGGTCCACTCTGAGATGCAGCATACCAAATATCAAAGCTCCACACCTTTCGGTTTCAGAAAAAAAGAATTTTAAAGTTTTCCTTCTTTGTTCCTATATTCGAACTTGTGACCCCAGGGGCTGGGCCAGTTTTGACCCAAGCAGCATCCTTGGAACAAACTTGGTAGAAGTCCACTAGGAGATGCTACATACCAAATATCAAAGCTCTATGCCTTCCCATTTAAGAGAAAAAAAAATTAAAGTTTTCCTTCTTTGTTCCTATGTTTGAACTTGTGACCCCCGGGGCAGGGCCAATTTTGACCCCAAGGGCATCATATGAACAAACTTAGTAGAGGTCTACTAGGCGATGCTACATACCATATATCAAAGCTCTATGCCTTCTAGTTTTACAGAAGAAGATTTTTAAAGTTTTCCTTCTTTGTTCCTATGTTAGAAATTGTGACCCCCGGGGCTGGGCCAGTTTTGACCCCAGGGGCCTCATATGAACAAACTTGGTAGAGGTCTACTAGGAGATGCTACATGCCAAATATCAAAGCTATACGCCTTCAAGTTTCAGAGAAGAAGATTTTTAAAGTTTTCCTTCTTTGTTACTATGCTCAAACTTGTGACCCCCGGGGTGGGGCCAGTTTTGACCCCAGGGGCATCATATGAACAAACTTGGTAGAGGTCCACCAGGCAATGCTACATACCAAATATCAAAGCTCTACGCCTTCCAGTTTCAGAGAAGATGATTTTTAAAGTTTCCCTTCTTTGTTCCTATGTTCGAACTTGTGACCCCCGGGGCAGGGCCAGTTTTGACCCCAAGGGCATCATATGAACAAACTTGGTAGAGGTCCACTAGGAGATGCTTCATGCCAAATATCAAAGCTCTATGCCTTCTAGTTTTACAGAAGAAGATTTTTAAAGTTTTCCTTCTTTGTTGCTATGTTGGAAATTGTGACCCCCGGGGCGGGGCCAGTTTTGACCCCAGGGGCATCATATGATCAAACTTGGTAGAGGTCCACTAGGAGATGCTACATGCCAAATATCAAACCTGTACGCCTTCAAGTTTCAGAGAAGAAGATTTTTAAAGTTTTCCTTCTTTGTTACTATGCTCAAACTTGTGACCCCCTGGGCGGGGCCAGTTTTGACCCCAGGGCATCATATGAACAAACTTGGTAGAGGTCCAAATATCAAAGCTCTGCGCCTTCTAGTTTCAGAGAAGAAGATTTTGACCCCAAGGGCATCATATGAACAAACTTGGTAGAGGTCCACTAGGAGATGCTCCATGCCAAATATCAAAGCTCTATGCCTTCTAGTTTTAGAGAAGAAGATTTTTAAAATTTTCCTTCTTTATGACTATGCTCAAACTTGTGACCCCCGGGGCGGGGCCAGTTTTGACCCCAGGGGCATCAAATGAACAAACTTGTTAGAGGTCTACTAGGAGATGCTACATACCAAATATCAAAGCTCTGCGCCTTCTAGTTTCAGAGAAGAAGATTTTCAAAGATTTTGCTTTTTTTTCCTTTTTGTTGCCATGGCAACCAGAGTTGTGGGTGGAATTCAATTCTTTGAACAATTTTGGTAGAGCTTTACCCAAGGAACATCCCTGCCAAGTTTCATCAAGATTGGCCCAGTGGTTTAGGAGAAGAAGATGTTTAAAGAAATTGTTGACGGACGACGGACGCCGGACATAGGGCGATTACAACGTGCTAAAGGTGAGCTAAAAACAAGGAATATTTTTCCAACCTTCTAATTCTTTTTCATTCATCCATTCAAAGTTATGAGTAGGGAGAAGTTGACTCATTGCCCAAGGATAAAGACTGTTTGCATCTATATATATTGAATATTTTGAAGGTTTATTTGAATCATAATCTTCACCCATATATTTATTATTAGCAGAAGAATATCTTTTGCTACACATGCTAACACCACCTCTAATACCTCCTTCAATCATTAAAAGCATATCAGGGTCTGATAAAAGTTCAAGCTTAACTTCTGTTTTCTTAAACATAGCATCCTGGGCTAAACCTGGTACAGTATAATACCAACAAGGACCCAATTCATAATATTTAAGACAAATACATCGGCTAAAAGCAACACATCTATTTTATTGTAAAGCTCTAAATAATCTTTAAACGTTTTCATGCCAAAAGTTTCCCAAACATTTTTTGCAAGAGCATAGTCCTCACCGCTAATATGACTTTTGTTTAAGTTAGAGTAAATTTTTTCTTTAGGCGGTAACTGAGTTTCTTTAAGTTTTTCTAAAGAGTCTAAGTACTCATAAGGAAAAACTCCTTTTCTTCGAACTAATGCAAATCAAAAAAATCTTGATAAAATTTTAATCTGCTCTTTATTCAAATTACTTGAAAGTTTATCCAAACTAAAAGCCATAAACTTAAAACTATCAAGAAACCTAATTTTATGGCTTATATTTTTTCCAACCCAAATGTTTTTACTGAAACTAATATATTTCTCCTCATTATTTGGAATACAATCAATGCTCCCATTAGTTTTACCAAGACATTTAATAAAAAGATGAGCATCATACCCACTTAAATTGTGAAAGTACACAGGTGTAAAGTTGGGGATTTTTGCCTTTAGGTTACATTTAGTATGTGCGGCACCTCTATATTTACCTGTAAAATGACAATGATCTCTTACTTTATAATTTTTTTATGATCAAATCCCTCATCACAAATCCAACAATGTGTTTCTCTTTTATGTTTTGCTTCTTCCTTTTCTGTTATTTTAATTGGTACCGGGTTTTGATAATAGTTTTGATGAATTTCTTTTATATCCTGTGTTAACATATCTATAAAAACTTCCTCCGCATTTTCTCCACTATATTTTCTTTCTATATGGGCACACACACCATCATCAAAAAAAATTTATGATACAATAAAGACTGCAAGGTATGTGTTTTTGTCGTTTTATAGTATAACTTTTTTCATGGTCTGGTTGACAAGTGTCTATAGGTAGTAATATACTTTCAAAATCAGCGTATACAGCAACAGGAAACTTGAGTTTTCTATCATGATTTATAAATTGTATTGTACTACCTTTTTCCAGCATTTCTAAAGTAACAGGTTCATGCTCAGTGTAATATCGCATATGCTTTTCTAAAAGTTTCTTACTACCAAAATGATTCAAACAAAGCATACAATATTCAGCGCCACCACGGCCAATTACTTGTTCTCTCATTAACCCATTAAAATTTTTTATGAGAGTATAGTGCGTTTTGTTTCCATTATCAATAAAAAGCAGGTTTACATGCTTACTTTTTAAATTTTTAGTAGCCCTAACACGATTAATTTTTTAATTTTCTATATACTCGAAAACATTAACAGTAATTCCTGGATTTTGTTTTTCAAACTTATCTATATCATTGATTGTAACAGGATATTCTATTTTATTCATATTTAAACTATTTTCCTTTGATTTTAAAACCTTATCAATTCTATGTTCATCTCTGGCTTTAGGATTTAACGCTCTTAAAACGCACCATAAAAAGCATTTATTATCCTCATTTTTCATATTGATAACCACTTTTTTGTTTGCAATCCATTCAGGTAAAGGTATGTAACCTGAAGCTTTTAAAGGATCATAAGCGGCTATGTGTATCACTAATTTTATTACACTATGAAACACCCATGGGCTACCGTTCCTTTGAAAACTAGCAATATTTTCTAAAATTCTATCCATCATATCATAATATAATTCATCTAAATCAGTTTCCTTTAAATTTAGCTCATTTACGTTTGAAGAAAAATTAGCAGGTACCGCTTCGTTTGGACCTTCAGTTTCTCTATACATATAACATTCAAGTTTCATTTTTACTTTTGTATTACGATTATTTCTTAAAATATTTATTACGGCGTGGCGTGCAAGTTGTATAAACATTTCTGGGGTTGAAACAGGTATCCCATATGCTATATATTGTTTAGCCTGCCCTTTATGAGCGGTTGGACCTAGTTCAAAAACTATTTGTTCTTCTGATTTATATATTCTTTCTATTTTCTTTTTAAGAGCTTTTAGTTCAGGTGAAATACTTTTAGGAACTTCTTTAACTCTTTCTAAACTTTTTAATAAATCCTCAACTGCGGCTGTAGGAGGTGGTGCAGGTGAAGGAGGTAAAGGAACAAAGGGTGTTGGGGCTAATATTGGAGCCCTTATATTTCCAATATCTCTATCTAATATTGGCGGCCCCTGATTACTTAAAAGTTCAATCAATTGAGCTCGTCTAAGCCTAGAGTATCCTCTGATTTTTCTAAGCTTGGCTAAACTCTTTAGACCTTTTACTGTGAGTCCTCTAAACTCCTTATCCACTTTTTTTCTATATAATAGAAAAAAACTTAAATCAATTTTATTATGATTTTGACATAATAAAATTACTGAATATTAATCTTGTTTGTTTTGTTATTCCAAACCCTTCCATTCCAGTTCAAAATCGTTTTAGGGCAATGATCTATAAATTTACCTGCCTTGTAAATTGATGGAAAAGTTTTTATTTCCCCAGTTTCAACATCCTCTAAACTAACTTTTCTAGGATTATGCATAATAGTTTTTAATCTATCAAATTTAGGATCTTTTCTCCTTACTAATATAGGTGTTTCACATTGTTTAAATGGCTCCTCAGGGAATAAACCTTGTTCTTTCACCAACTCAACTAACTTCTTCTTATCCCATTTAGAGTAAAATTTTATATTATAATCTCTAAGTATTTTTTTAAATCTTTGATCTTTATCATTTTTATGTAATGAACATAATTCCTTAATACACTACACTCATTTTATTTCCATCAGAGTGAAAGTTTATTAATCTATCACTAATAATAACAGCATATGCTTCTGTGTCTCCATCCAGATTTGCATTAAAATTTGCCTTAATTTGGATATCAGTAACAGAATATTTCAACCTTTCACTCTGCTTAGAAACATCAAACAAAAACAGAGGATAAAGGTTTTTTATAATCTGAGGGAGAAATGTTAGGGTTTGATACCAAATTATCCATGTTATAAAACTTAGATCTAAATAAAGCAGCGTCACCATACGCTCTACAAAATTGCTGTTTAGCAAATGAAAGATTGTAGTCAACCGCAGGATATCTAGTGGAATTCAACATAACATAAATATTTTTAACGTCTAAGTTGTCAAATATGGATAGATTTTGTTCTTGCTCACCATTTTTATCAGTCTGAAAGCCAACAATGATAAAACGTGTCACCTCAGGAGATGATTTAACGGAAAGTCTCCATGTAAATGTTGATGACCGAGGAATCGCAATAGTGTCGCGTTGTAGCATTCTATATCCAACTGGAAATTTTTCTTTTTTCTCGATAAATTTATAAAGTTCCATCTTCTCCTTATCCGCAGGCATAACGTGGGGCATAAACCACGATAATTTATCCAACGTAATTTTACCAGCATCAACACCGTTAGCCCTAAAGATTGCATCATTTCTTGTCAAGGGGATAGTCTGCTTCATTCCATACAAGATTTTATCATAGTCTTCGCAAAAACCAAATATATGTTTTAATGGAACTCTAAAACTAAATGTTCCCTTTGGATCGGAATTATTAACGACGTATAATTTTCTTATATTCCAGCCTATGTTTTGGGCTACTGCTCTGGTCAGTGTATCCTTATACCACAATCGATTTAACCCCTGTGATTTAGAAAAATCATCCGGATATTTTAACAATCCGAGCATTGTAGTAGCCTGACCGGGGTGTGCCAGGGATTCAATCTCCTGACCGGAAAGTTGATATCTGATATTTTTAAACAGGTGCATCAGGGCGTTGTTTGTTAGAGAAATGTTGTCGCCATCTCCGTAAAGTGTATTATTAGCCTTTGTTAAGCGTCCTTCTATAAGTAAATAACTTTCACTGGGATGTGTAAAAAGATCTTGGGTTTCAATGTTAATCCTGATATCTCCTCCGGAGTTGTTGAGATTGGTACCTGTAATTGGTTCATACTCAAAGTGTTCATACTCATCAATACTATCGTCTTTTAAAATTGGTTCTTTAATGTTTAAAATGTCCGTTTTTATTAATGCAATTATAATTTTTTAAATTCAAATTATAATTGAATTTAAATTTCCAGCCAAAGTTGAGGAAAAGGTATTTTTTCATTATTAACAAACACACCTTTAAGTTTAATGCTTTTCAGTTTATCTTTTGGATAAAAACTTTTCGTTTTGGGGTAAACCCTATTTCCATACACAATTGTTATTTTAGATAACGCATTAGTTTCTAAATGATTATTAAACTCTTCCTCAATTTTTTTTATTATCTCTACTTTTTCAGGAGAAAACTTTACAATGGCTTTTTGGTAACCATATTCTAAGTTATTAATTTCAAGGATCTCACAATCCTCATCCAGTTTAAAAGATGCTCCAAATATGTTAATTTTAAATGTATTATGTTTACCATAATATACACAATCAAATTTTAATTCTGGCATTCTTTTTTAATATAGACATTAATTACTTAACTTAAATCAATTTTTTTCATAATACTTTAATGCCAGACCCACTATTTAATTTTTAAACTAAATCTTGAATAGCACTGGCACTTCCATCTATTAATGTATTAATGTTTTGTGTTGTAGGGATATCCTGTTTTGTAGGTTTTGTGGCATACTTTTGTAAATTTTTTTGTGATTTTGATATCAAAGCCTTTTCAACTAACCTCTTTCCTACGTCTACAGCGGCACTCTTTCCAGCCTCTAACGCTTTTTTTGCTCCTTCCTTAGCAACACTCTTTCCCACATCAAAGGCAGAGGACGCAATTTGTTTAGCCGCATTACTAGCAAAAAGTTTTGTAAAAAAGTTAGCAATGCTTTCAAAGATTCCGGCACTACCATATGAATACTTTGTTTTAAATCCTTGCTTTTTCGGTGTAATCAGCTTTTTTATAGTATAGACATAAAATTTTGATAATTGTTTGAATCTAAAACACCTTGCCTTTTTAATTCATCACATATGCTAACAAGCTCGTTTCTCACACCTGTGTTACCTGCTGCCTTACTTGCCATCAACAGGTCTAGTCTTTCTATTAATGCGTTAGGGTCACACGGGATAACAATTCCTTCTCCTTCATATGCTTTTGCTTTTTTAGTACTTCTCCAAAGAGGCTCAATCAAGTTCTTCCATTTCTTCCCCTTGCTGCCTTTGGGGTAAGGGTTGTTTGGGTTATTACCATGGTGCATAACATTGGTAACTTTCAGTATTTCATCATACATAACTTCATCATTTTCATTATACTTTTCTCTATCTGGATCTTTAGATGTAATAAGTTCCCACAATCCATCTGTTGATGGGTATCTCTTACCATCAATAATAATATATTCACCATCGTAATCAATTTCTTCATTACCTATATAATAATTTTTACCAATTTTTTCAATACCAAATATTTCGTCAATTTTTCCTTTATTATTATTTAGTATTCTATTATATTTTTTATCTAATAATGTAAGTCCTTCTTCTTCAGGAACTAATTGTTTTTGAGGCAACTGTTGAGGCAACTGTTCGATACCTTCTTTAAAAGGTTTAAGTCCTTCTGTAATCTCCTTTGTTGCGGCTTTTTGTGTTTCTGTAATAGGTTTAAAAAACTTTGAAAGTTCAGTTTGCAATACTTGCTCACCTGTTCTCTCTGTTAGTAAATTGTCCCGAATATTTTTCTTTGTCTCAAGATATTCTTTTACAATTAAGTCCCTTTTTACTGGATCAGTGATTTTTAAAAATGACATTTTATATTACAAACATAATTTTTTATCTCAGTTTCATCACAGTTTTCAACATAATTCTTAACATAGTTTTTAGCATAGATAGTTATATGACACAAAGGTTTTAACCATCACATTGGTTATTGCTAATCTCACATGAAAAATACATCTAAACTTGGGGCATTTAATGCGCCTCACTTCTTTCACTGTTCTTTTCCACCAGCCTCCGAAAGGACTCACGCGCTTCTTGCCTCCCTTTCTCAATCAACGTTTCTTCATTTTCAGCCGTTATCTTCCTTTTAGTTTTAGTTCTTATCTCATTCTTCATAGTTTTATATTTCTCCAATTCTTCCATAATTAACTTAAACTCATCATCATTCATATGATTATCAATTAAGGCTTTTGATATATGTGTGGATATTGTGTTAAGTTTGCTATCAGCAATCCTTTTTATTTTCTGATGTTTCTCACCTTTACTTCTTGAGGATCTTACGGCATACTTACCAACAACACTCATTAAACCAGTAACAAGGGCTGACGCTTCTAATGCTATTACAACTGGTATTGCGACTACGGTTTACAACAAATCAATTCCTCCAGCACCACTTGCCATTGTCATGGTAATTAAAACTGTATCAATATTATCCACTACATTAGCAGTTCTAAAATATTTTTTTGCAAGAGCATCTCTTTTTTGAATTTCACTTTCAAGAAACTTTTGTACCTCAGATATCTTTTGTAAACGGTATGAATGGTCATTGTCATTTAGGGGTATCATTTCAATATCTGGGGCTGAAGGCGGTACTTTTGGATAAATATTCTCTTTCATCTCCATTTTTTATTAGAATGATATTGTTTTTAAATTATGTAATAAACGAGACATAAAAACTCGTTTTCCTCAATTGTTACATTTTTGTTAGAGTTGTTTGTAATAGTAATTATAATATCCACGGTATTCTCAAGGATAACCTCATTTTGTAAACTACACCGCTTAAATTTTAAAGAGTATGCTAACGCGGTTAAAACAACTCCTTTAGTCATCATAAACCCAAAACCTAATAATATTTGTTTTGTTTCATTAGGCTTTAGTGTAATCTTTTCTTGACTGAAAATTTCCCAAGTTACCGTATTTACTTTTCGAGATGGATCTTTTACACCTTGCAATGGACGCCAATAAATTGTTTTTGGTTGAGTAATCTTAGGTTTTACGCCAAATTAGGTCCTAAAGAAGTCCATTTCCATCGTAAAACTTTCCTCCTTGTTTTAAATACAAACCATCACCAACAGATTCTAAACCTTTACCTTTAGCAGGTCCTAAATAAAGCCCTTTTCCATCAGTTTCTAACTAACAAACACATCCCCCTTTTTTAAGGTAAAGACCTGACCCCATTACTTTTTGTACTCCTGATGAGGCTAAACCAGATAAAGCACCAACACCTAACGCCGGTAAAACGGTTTTTGCTAAGACAGGTAATGCTGCTGAGGCTAATCCAGCCAACATTCCAAGAAAACCTCCCTCTGTTTTCATATTATGTTTAAGTTGTTTTGCACTCATTCTAATCGTGGTATCTTTACCATTCTTATAGGCTTTAGCCATCTTTTTTGCTTGTGAATTGGTAATTGCTATAATATCATTACCTTGTAAATCTTCAAGCCCTAAACGAATACTTAATGGACAATTGCCTTTAACAGCAGATTGAAGTTTTTGCTTTTGTCCTTCTGATATATTTACTTTAAGAGTAGTGTAACTTGACATTTTTTATATATATTTTATTTTTTATTTATCTTGCTTCTCTAATATGAAATCTGATTGTTAAATTCTCACCTCTAAGATTTAGTAATGTTCCATCTTGGTCTGTAATTGTTACCTCAAGGTTATGTATTTCATCTAATGTTATTGGTAAGTATACCAAATTAACCGGTGACTCAGTTATCTTATAACCGGGGGAAACATTTGGGAAAAAAGAGTAAATAGTGTTTTTTGTTGAACCATTAACATAACTTCCTGAAATAATATCTATGTTAACAAGCAGACTGTTTATACTAAGAATATTTACTACATTCTCTGATTCATGAAATCCTTGTGTATATTTAGCGTGGGTAAATCCTAATACTTTGGAAATGGTGTTTGGTTGATTAAAATCTACTTGATAACCGTTTTCAAGGGTAAGAACAGACTTTAGGGTATTAGTCTTTGCAGAAATGTTAATATAATACTCTTCATTAACTACATCGTAATGGCCTTTTTTCCTCATTTCTTGGTGAATGGTATCATTAATATCAACAAGGTCATAACTTCCTTCAGGTATTTTTATTGTAACCCATGTGCCACCATTGTCTGGAGAATAAATGAACGTGTTGTTTGTTTCATCAATATTTGGAAAAGAATAGTAAGTTTCAAGGTTTACCAATGCTATTTCATATTTTTTATCCTTTTCTAGTTGAAGTGGTGGATTAAACCTAGTTCTAAAGCGTGTTTTGTTGTCACTCACTATAATCTGAAATGATGTTTTGTGTTCCGTATTTTTTACAATTTGTTCCAAAAGGTCTTCCATTTTTTATTTACAAAAAGTATTATTTATATGTGTGAAAATATATTTTTCAATTTTTTAATACTGATTTAGGTATATAATAGTTGTCAAAACCTTTTCTGTACTTTCCATTATCTTTTTTACTGGTTAAATCAATGACAACAAAACCATGAGGACTTTCCCAACCCGTTTTATAAAATTCACTCAACTCCTCTTTAGACATATCATCCCCTCCATGATCGCTATAGATATGATTCAAGTTTTTAAGATCTTGATAGAATAAACAAATAAAATTTGCGTTCTCTCTAATAGTCTGCCTCGGTAACTTAAAATAGTTTTGTGCGAGGTAAAAGCAGTCAGCATTACTATGTCTTCCACGAGTGTAGTAACACTCACACTTATTTTGCTTTTCTAAAAGTATATCATCAAAAATCATCAAATTTTTGTTTTCTGAGTTTAATTCTCTCGGATCAGGTACATCTCCAGCACTTTAAAAAAAATTACAATTTATATCAGATTTGTTTTTAACCGTTTTAACCCATTCTTCAATCAATGCCGTCGGAGAAACATTTAAATCTTGTATCTCATCTCGAATATGAAACAACCTTCGGATAAGTTCTTTTGGTAATTTCTCCTCGAAGGCTTTTTTAAGTATACGATATTCTGGTTGAAACAGACTATTGCCAAAAACGCTTAGATTATCATAGTCAAGCCATTCGGGTTTTAACAAAAGGTTAAATAAAGAGTGGTTTTACCACATCCTGATCTACCCACTATTAGCACTGTAATACTTTTTTGGTAGAAGAGGGTGATTAAATCTTTTTTATACTACTTCGTTCCATGATAAGTCTTCAATGTCCATTTTATATAAGTTTTTATAATATTATATAAAAAATGTACTGTGTTAAATGTAAAAAACGAACCGATACAACCAATATAGAATATGTGGTTAGTAAAAATGGTAGAAATATGAAATGTGGAAAATGTGTAGAATGTGGAACAACTAAAACTCAATTTATTAAAAAACAAGAAGGTGGTTCATTACTAAATAAAGTTATAAATAATTTACCCGTTGAAATGCATCTACCTGGGCATAATTTTACGGGACCCGGTACTAAATTAAAGAAAAGACTCAACCCTGATTTAACCCCAAAAGAAAGGTCAAAACCAATAAACCGTATTGATAAAGCAGGATACCATCACGATTTTTGCTATTTACAAAATCCTACTACAGAAGTTAGAAACGCTGTGTGATATAAAAATATGTTAAAAGAATTAGAGGGGATCTATAATCCTACTATTAGAGAAAAACTGGATAAGTCCATCGTTAGTAAACTCATTGGAACAAAAATGAAATTTGGAATTGGAGTTAAAAAAAAAAAAATTCAGCATGATAAATTTATCAGAAGAATTACAGAAACCCATAAAAAGAAAATTTAAGAAAAGGAGAGTTAGAGTAAACGGTATTGATAGGATATGGGCTGCAGATTTAGTAGACATGCAAGCATTTTCTAAATTCAATCGTGGTGTAAAATATCTTCTTGCTGTCATTGACATCTTTTCAAAATACGGTTGGTTGGTACCATTAAAAGACAAAACAGGAAAATCTGTTTCTGTTGCATTAAAGAGTATTTTTAAGGAAAGAAAACCTGATAAAATGTGGGTGGATAAGGGTAAAGAGTTTTATAACAAAGAAGTTAAAGACTTGATTGAATTATATTCCACTGAAAACGAGGAAAAATCTAGCGTGGTTGAGAGATGGATTAGAAGAATAAAAAATGTGGAAGTATTTTTCTGCTCACTCAACAAACGTTTACATTAACGTGTTACCAGATCTCGTTAAAGAATATAATAACACGAAACATTCTTCTATTAAGATGACACCAGTAAATGCTAGTAAAAAAGAAAATGAAACCAAAGTTTGGAGAAATCTTTACCCCGATCATCTCGAAATAAGAGATATAAAACCTAAGTTTACCGTTGGAGACAAAGTAAGGATAAGTAAAAAAAAGACTTTTGAAAAAGGTTATACCACTAGATGGACTGAAGAGGTTTTTACAGTTTCTGAAGTAAAACATACATTGCCTGTAACACATAAAATTGTAGATCTTAATGGAGAAGAAATAAAAGGTACTTTTTATGAACCCGAGTTGCAAAAAACTAGTCAAGAGTTGTTTAGGATTGAAAAGGTTATTAAAAAAGGAAGAAAAAAATCTCTAGTAAAGTAGAAAGGTTTCCCTGACGAGTTTAATTCATGGGTTGATAATAATGCCATTGTAAATATTTAAATATAAAAAATGCTAGATATTGCAATTGATAACATAATTTTACCAAACAAACCGTTAAACAATTTAGAACTGGAAGATACCGCAAAAAAAATTTAAAAATAAGGAATTTTAGGGGAGTATTTTTACGAAACACTCTACCGAAAAAGTGTAAAAAAAAGGAATGTGGTATACTAAACCTTGATGACGCAAGCGGGTCTGGTACACATTGGGTTGCTTGGTATAAAAACGGTAAAACTAAAATTTATTTTGATAGCTATGGTATACAACCACCTCTTGAAGTTAGAGATTATTTAAAAAGCCCATTACATTACAATAGCGATCAATTACAACATGCTGGAGCAGTATTTTGTGGACATTTATGTTTATACGTTCTTAAAGAGTTATGCTCGGGTAATAAATTTTAAAATGTTTTAAATAAACTTTTTTAGCAATATAAAAAAAGGCCTGTTGATAAATTTGGAAGAATGGATGATGTTAAAACAACTGGTGATGGTGTGTCACTTGCTTACATAAATAATAATTTTTTACGAAAAGATGGAACAACGCCGTTACCGGTTCTATAAATATGAATGGCAACACGTTAACGAGGGTTAGCAATCCAGTAAATCCTCAAGACGTTGCGACTAAGGATTATGTAGATAATGTAGCAAAAGGTAATATTGAATCACCTCTATTGAAAGAAAATGGAAATTTCATTGCTACGGCTCCAATCAATATGGGTTTTAAAAAAATACATAATGTTCATGATCCTGAAGAACCACATGATGCTGCTACTAGAAGTTATGTGGATAAGGTTAGTAGAGAAAGTGTCATTGTTAAACCTGAAGATGGGAAATTTGTTGCTACAGGAAATATAGATATGAGGAATTATGGATTAATAAATGTGATTGAGCCGGCTGAACCTAATGATGTGGCAACAAAGGCGTATGTGGATAAAAAGGAGGTACCATTTAGGTTTAATAGCGTTAATGGTTTTTACACGGCTGTAGGTCCAATGTCAATGGGAAATAAAAGATTACATTTTGTTGCTCCACCTATTGAAGATAGCCATACAGCCACTAAGGGTTATGTAGATACCATCGTTGAGGCGGCCACCGCGGGTGAAAACGCTTTGACAAAAAACCAAGACGGATCTTTCTCAATGGCTGGTAAAATAAATATGAGCGGCCACTCGATTATCGGTTTACCAAATCCCGTAGACCGTGACGCTGCTGCTAATAAAAATTACGTCGACAACGGTGGTGCTATTGCAAAAAATCCGCATGAAAGCTTTACAGCGGTAGCCAACGTGGATCTCCAAGGTTTTTCTCTTAAAAACGCTGCGGCACCGGTAGAAGAAAGAGATTTGGCAACTAAATCCTATGTGGATAAAAAAGTATCACTTCCCTCTCCCATAGGCCCTAAACCCATTATAAGCGTGTGTGCAGAGGAACAAGGAAAATTAGAAGACGGTAATTACGAGTTTTCTTTCGGTAACGGAAGCGCTGGAAAACATCATGAATTAGGAGGCTATTGCATGGCAGCCTCAGGTAGAATTATAAGGGGATCTTTAAGGGTCGTTAAAGCCAGTAGTATCCTAAAGGAAGAGGCAAAAGTTAACATAGTCGTAAACGGAGTTGAAAATATCGACTACTCTATAGTGAAAAAGAGAGGAGAAGGTTGTTGTTGCATAGTTTTTCCTCAGCCTCTAGAAGTAAAACAATGCGACACTATAAACTTTATAACTAGGTCCACCAACCCCAACGCGAAAAACGCGTATTTGACGATACTAATAGAGTTGGACTTATAAAAAATATTTAACCTTACAACGAGGTTAAATATTTATATTTTACGTTTTATATCACATTGTGTTTTACATAATGAGCAATTATCTAAAGGATTCAAATCATTACAATCTTCACATATAGGAATATGACCACAATTACAAAAAAGTATATTTGTTTTTTTTGTGGTACAAATTACACATTCTTCTAATTGGAATGTTTCAATTCCATTAATATATGTTGGTTTGTCTGGTATATCTTCATCTTCACCATTTATTAGTCTTAATACTTCAATTGGAATTTCTTCACCACCAAAAGGTTTACCTATATAAAAATTACCATTTTCCCAAGAATGACTTAGTTCATCTTGGTTTAGATGATACAACCCACCAAAACCTGGAGATATATACATAATCTGAAAATTTATGAAAAAAAGTTCATTTAGTGTATTTATTGTGCCAAATGACCTTGAAAATTTATTGTAATCAAATAAAATACTAATTACATCATTATTATTACTTATTCTATGTGTAAACCTATATGTAAATCTATTCTATCAATTTCAATATCATTATTATTTTCTTTTAATACCTTACTAATTTCATAATAGATAACAGGTTTTGCTCTAAACATTGCATAACGATAGTTCTTATCTTTAATAGGTGGAAAGACTATTTCATTTGTAGATCGGTAACATGTATCCGAAAATAATATTTTGTCTTCTAACGTCTTATCTAATTTTAATATAAAATCATCACTTATATTATTCAACACTGTCATTTTATATAATATTTATAATTACTTAACTTTAAAATCAATTTTTTTTTTTTTTTTTTTTTTTTTTTTAATTTAGTGACGCATTGATATAACGTTATGTCTGGTTCACTGCCCCTTTAAGTAGTTTCATTGGTGCATCGGTTCACTGGTGCATGGGTTCATTGGTTTGCCTGCAGTAATAATTATAAAATCAAAGTTTTTTAGGTTGAAAAAAAAAATTGAAATTACTTTAAAATAATTATGAAAGAGGTTTTTTTATGTGTGTGCTAACCATACACTGGTTAAACTTTATTTTATGCATGTTTGTGGTTGTAAATTATTTTGAGCACACATATGGTTAACTTGATATTTTAAGCACACTTGTGGCTAAATGGATTTTATAAGCACACTTGTGGTTATAAAATTATTTTGAGCATGCTTGTGGTTAAACTTTATTTTAAGCACGCATATGGTTAAATTTTATTTTAAGCACACATATAGTTGGCTTGGCGATTCAAGCACATACATGGTTAGTTTGACGATTCAAGCACGCGTATGGTTGAGTTTATTATTCAGGCACGTATATGGTAGAATTAGGGAAATGCTCCAGTCCGGGAATTTATTTATCTACTAAGAAATAAAATCTTATTTCAGACTGAGACCGAATATGTAAAAGAAAACAATTCTTTTTAAAAGAGGTTTGCAATCAAATCAACGACTGAAATAATTTCAATGTTTGCGTCCTTTACTGTTGATACTGTCACGTTGTTTTTCAGCACTATCTTCAATTTCTCACTGGCTGTTCTGTCCCATAACTATCGTCGAAACAATGATCAGCTGTATTATGATAATTAATCCTGTCGCAACGACAATTATGATTCCTTGAAATAAAGTGGAACAGCTAGGGATTCGATGCAACAGCCCCCCTAGTTCCGAGCCCTGTTCTTTACCGACTGAGCTACAGCTGTATTTTCAGCCTTCGATGAAAGGTCGAGTTTATTTATTTGGCGCTGAAAGAGTTGACAAAGGCCTCCATTCCGCAGTATATGCCGAAGAAACTTTTCCTTCAGTCCAATTTTAAACCAGAAATCTCATGAGTTGAAAATAGGTAACCTGTGACAAATCTTTTGTCTACTACTTAAATGCTTGTCACAGTCAAGGTCGCATGTCATAAAGCAGAATGTCATAGATAGGGTTTAAAAAAAAAAAACAAGCTATCTGAAACATTGATATCATAGTATATATACCATCATTGACTTCTTTCCTGGCCATCCGCATCCATATATCGTCCGTAAAATGATACACAGGTTCTCTTTGTCGTCTCACTGAAGAAAAAATGAAATGGAGTAAAAAAAGAAAGCAGCATGTAATACTAAAGGATTAAACAATGGCTCGACCTTTTTTGTAATACTAAAGAGTTATATAATGACATGACATTTTTCGATCCACACCACTGTCGTTTACACACTACATACTCTTTGTTTACTCTAACTCATAGTGAGGTTCAACAAACACCTGCGTCTCATACACAGAAAATTTCGCAAAATAAAAACTTGCAGAAAAAAAAAAATGCTATTCCATTTCAACACTAAATTGGATATTAAAATTTTACTGCCTCTTTAAAAACAACTCAACTATTCATTTTTTCTTAAAACATATATCATGCATTCATGAAGTGAAAAGGGGCTTTGTGTGTGGGGGAGGGGCTGTTAAAGTGGGTGTGGGGCTAGGTGTATGTAGGTGTGGTTTGGATTCTCTACCTTCGAGTGACAGCAATGTAATTTTGCATATAGGAAAAGTTAAACAAAAAGGATGGGTATAACTTTTCTTGGCCTGCTCTGCGGGATTCAAGCTAAATATAACAAAGCTGTATTCTTTTATTGTAATACTCAATTTCGTGTAAATTGCAAAGAAACAAGGCCAGTAATATTGAGTTGGTTGAGTAAAACTAGATGGAAAAACCAATATCAAGAACAATATTAAAAGGCTCATAGTCTTCAAATGTCATAAATAATTCACTTTTTTTTTTTTCATTTCCGACAGGGTTCGGGATATTAATTAAGTCATCTGCAAGTTTGAAGTAAATCCTTAAAAACTGCATAATTTATCACCTAACCAGTGTAACATGCCACCCTCAGACACCCTAATTGATTGTTTAATTTTCTCCATTTCTGAAAGAATTCAAGATAAATGAAGGAGTTACGAAACTTTGACACAATTTGCGTAGTTCGTCACGTAACACGAAATGGGGCTAGTCTAACGGGCTGACGGGAGACGCCGTACAGACAAGAGTCTGTTTTATTTCTGATCCTGTTTCAAATTAATTAAATGGTGAAGATATGTAAGCCCCAGATGTCAATGAGTGGTTTGATAATTTTCACTTGTACAACATCGAGCAGTCAAACCTATAATGCTTTTACAAAGTCATTGAGTCATGCGAAGACGACTAGAAAAACCCATTGCTCCAGGCGTTAGTAAAAGCATTGGGCACCGTGTAAATCATAACAACTAGATTGACTGCTGGGAATATAACAAGGGAATCATCACAGAACGTGGTCGGACGACCTTTTTTTATTCACCTTTAGCCCACTAAATGAATGAATTAAACATTTCGAGCTGACAGTAACAAACCAAATTTTGCGATTTCAAAGTTTTTTTTTTTTTTTTTTTTTTTTTTTTATTTTATTTTTTTTTTTTATTGGGGGGGGGGGGGGCTATCTCCTAATAGAACGTTGTACATCCAAGATTAGATTTCACGTTCTTGCAGTCTGATCTTAATTGACACTGTCCGCAAAAAACCCATTGAGCCGCGCTTAGGAGCTTAAGGGTTAAACAATTTGAAAAGGTCAAGACACCAACAAATAATGAGTACATTATGTAGATTTCAAAGACAACGATCTATTTCAGAGTGTAGTTAAGACTAGGAGCAGAGCTGCTGGGCCAAAGGCCTACTATGACTCATACACATCTGACGGACGGATAGAGGACGTAAAAATACTTCTTAATGTAGCCGAAGCTTTATACACATCAAAGAAAATTACGGGTCAAAAGAAAAATAGTTGTCAAGACAAATGGCTAAATATAATGCCTGTCCATCACAAAAGATCGCATTAATGTAAATGAAGAAGACAGGAAGAAAAAACAAGAGGGCCATGATGGCCCTGTATCGCTCCACTGGCTTATAAACCATAAATACTAAACATTTCAATTCTGAGCCACATGGTTTCAAAATGCAGACTTACAAATTTTTCTCTGTAAAAGCCCATGTGAAAGTTGAAACCCGCAGGGCAAATCCATTTTTGATCCCAGAGCTATAATTACTTGAACCCTGGTAGAGGTCCACAAGATAAAGCCACATGCCAAAATAATACAAGTCTATGTTGTATGGTTATAAATAAAGTGATTTTCAATTTTTGTCCATATGAAGCCTCTGTAAAACATAAGACCCCTGATGCAAGGCTAATTTAAAAAAAAAAAAAAAAAAAAAACAGGAAGATTTCTTAAGTTGTCACTATGTAAGCTCATTTAAAACTTGTGACCCCTGCGGCGGGGCCAATTTTGACCCCAGGGCTAAAATTTTGGCCCGCTTGGTAGAAGCCCACTAGATATAGCTACATGCAAAATTTGGTAGCTCTAGGCCTTATGGCTAGGTTCAGGAAGATTTTTAAAGTTTTCTCTATATAAACCTATGTAAAACTTGTGATCCCTGGGGCAGAGCCAATTTTGACCCCAGGGCTATAATTTGAAGAAACTTGATAAGAGGTCTACTACATAAAGCTACATGCCAAATTTGGTAGCCCTATGCCTTATGGTTTCAGACAAGAAGATTTTTAAAGATTTCCAATATTTTTCAGTTTTGTTGCCATGGCAACCAGAGTTTTTGAAGGAATCAAATTCTTTCAAGAAATTCTGAAGAGGACCATGGCAGAATCATTTCTGTGAAGTTTCATGAAAATTGGATGGGTAGTTTCAGAGAAGAAGATTTTTGAAATAAAAGTTAACGCACGGACGGACGGACGCACGGACGGACGCACGGACGGACGGACGCACGACGGACACCGGGCCATGACATAAACCCGCTGGCCTTCGGCCAGTGAAGCTAAAAATCATCATTGACAAAATATGATTTGTCTGAACTTGTAATTGAATTTTGGACTTCACAGTTCTCAGGCAACCTTTGTTCAAGTAATGAACTTCGTTTTAGGAATTTTACGAGTGTTAAACTGTTTGGTCTTTTTCTTTTAAGACAATATTTTTGTACTTAGAAGAGATGTCAAACCAAGCTCAGACACTGAGACAGATAAAGTTGAAACATGCACATTCTTCCATAGAGAGGTCGAATGCTTGAGAAAATGGTGGTTAGGAACAATATTAGTATGTCAAACCACGATGTAAAACATCGAAAGAACTGGTCTGTTCCCAAATATTACAAAAAAAAAGTAGTACGTATCTTGAGTTAAGTAAAAATACAAAGGTTTTGACAAAGACCTTTCTCTGAAAGAACCACTATCAAAGTCATAAGGAAAGACAATCTCAAACGGATAAAAGATAAAAAGAAGCTTTTTAATACCGTAGAAAAACTGAACAGAGCAGCTAGTATTAGCTTTGTCAAACAAATCTGATCCCTTTACTTTAGATACGGATGCGTCTAAAGTAGCCATTTGGGCCGAACTAATAGAATTCGGGTTGGAAAGAACAATATCACTGCCAAGGAAAGAAAAGTCTTCATAAAGATGCATCATCCGAAAGGAACTACGAGTTGTATTCAAATTTACGAGAAAACATCGACAGTAAGCCTACCTGGTAGGCGCATATAATGTAAGAACTGATCACTCAAGTCTGTCATGTGTTTTTGTTGTTTGTTTGTTTAAGAGAACCGCAGGAACAGTCTGTCTGAAGGATAAATAGAGGAGTTGACCAGGTAAAACAAGGTCCTTAAACGCTGTGCTCGAGAAAGGCACGCAAACTTGCAAACCCTGCGCGAAAGTGGAAGGTTGAAATCCTTAGTACAGATATGAAAATTACAGAAGAGTAGCCAGCCAATGGAGAAACTTCGCAAAAGAGGTTGATGATGTAAGGCCGCTGATATCGTCGATGTCTGACGAAACGACCGCTACTGAGATGAAGCGAGTGACTAATACCACACCAGAGCTAAGCCAACAGTGCCTCCAAGTGGACCCGTTTGGGCTTTGTTTACCGTGCAAGGAGAAAAAGCAGACAGCCCAGGAAAGATCATTGCGCGCATAGGTGGATTCTAAAAGGAGCAATTGAAATAACAAATGGTCGCTACATTCTTTTGAAGACCAATCCTGACATTTTCCCGTATTCACCAGTTACTCTAAACGCAATTTGTAGTCTAAATCTACAATTACAAAGTAATGTAACACGGGTTTTGTTACTCTGAAATAGAAAATTCTTTAGATTAACAAGAGTACAATTTGGAATGGTTGGTGAATACAGGCCCTAGAGAGTGTCATGAGAATTTGGGGACACCAAATGATTGGACCACCCAGATCAAAATGTCGGAAGTTGATCGTGATCAGGGCAACCTATCAAGCTCTTTAGGTTCAAGTAAGAAGAAATTTCACATCTTTTATTAGAACGAGCACCGACTAAGAGCATTACGAGGGCACCACGTGATACATTTGAACACTTGGGCAGAATTAGACATCAATTAAAAAAAAAAATAAAAAAAATAAAAAAAAACACAGTAGATAGAACTCGAGCAACAACCACAATATGTGACCTTGAAACCAAAGCAAATGAACGATGCTGCACTATCAACGGATAGCAATTTGTGTGGGTTGAAAACGGGTCTCTATTAACTAAGAAACGGAACCGAAACCCAACGAAACGGAACAAAACGGAACGAAACGCAACGAAACGCAACAAAACAAAACAAATCGGAACCAAACCCAAAGAAACGAAACGAAATAGAACCATACGAAGCGAAACAGAATAAATTCAAGCAGACGCAAAACCTACATTAGTTTTTTTCGTTTAAATCATCTTCCTCTTGGTTGTAATTAATGCAAATAGGTAAATATTAAGGTTTGATTCCAGTTGTACGCATGAAGATCTGGTTATTGCAGTGAATCTGGATTATTGTTTACCTTGTTATTGAAATAAATCATCATTAAAATTTTCTTCAATTATAAAGCAACTGTCCGTGACGCAATTATGTCGCTGCTCAGTTGAAGCAGTTAGACAATATGAGACCCTAGATTATTTTCCCTATTTGTTGGGGGTTGTTAAGCAATACCGCCCCGCACCATAACTGATCCGATCCCCCAAAACGATCGCGTTGCTGTACGCAAAAGTCAGCATAACGTTCATTCCAGCATCGGAACAATTGCACACGGCCATTAGCTCCAGACAACACAAACCTCGACTCATCAGAAAAAAATCATTGTCCGCCAACGCTGTCTTGTCCAGTTTATGTGTCCCAAGGCCAGTTCCTCTCTACAATTGCGATGGCAGCGCGTCAGAACCGATCGAACGTACGGGCGACGTCTGTGCAAACTGTTATCAGCTAAACGATTCCGGGGATAACAGCAGCTGTAACTGTTTCTCGTAGGTCTCGTAGGTACTGATTCACGATATATTGGTCTTAGGCTCGAGTCGTGACGCACGGTGTGCCACTACGTGTAAGTCATTTGCATTCCACGTTTGTGCGAATCGCCGCAGAAGGCTCCTGACTGCTTGCGTGAATGCACCAACATGAACTGCCACCTCTGTATTAGGAATCGCAGCCTCAAGCATACCTACGACTCTTTCTGGTAAATTTTCTTTAAGTCTTGGCATTGATATTTCTGGTCAATACGTGGATTGGATATGTCCATCCTTTATATGCACCGAACTTTGCCTTAAATAGCCACCAGGTCTTTTAGCTAGGAATTATCTGACCAATTTTGCAAACTACTGTTTTAAAAATTTCCACACGTGTATTCATATGTATGTACTTCTCGAAGGTAACCTTGAAAATTTTGCACAAACTTTACGAATGTTTCTTTTTTGGTTCAGTATATACAAAAATCTTTCGATCTTGGGCAGCTGGGACATTTGCCGTCGTCATTTGATAACGGTGTTTATCTTTAATTATAACATGTATTTCCATTTTTTAAACGTGAACATTGTAAGTTCCTTCGATGGTGGGGAAAAAAGGTTTGGGTTCTAGTACAGTCAGTCCGTGAAGTTTCTTAAAGTAAAAATAGCTGCCAAAAGTAAACAAAGCAGGTATTGAAATACATTTAAATTTAAATCATTTAAAAGTATGGAAATTACTGTGACAATCTGATATTGTACAGTCGGTCCAAGTGTTAGTCGCTGGCAGAGAAGTTAATTTCAAACCCGGTTAAAAGTTGCCAAGTCACGCCATCTTTTGTTTACTTTTTTGCCTGATTTTAAGATGCATATTTCTGCCAGCGACTAAAAATTGGACTTACCACACAATGACAGATTCTCATCCTCACAATATTTTCCATACTAATGATTTGGTATAATTTAATTTCAAATGTATATTTAATACCAGCATTGTGTTTTTGGCCGCTATTGGGCCTTTAACTCATATAATTTTCACATAGACAGAGAGAATCTTTTCCTCGATAATTTCAAAATAATCAGCACAGTGTCACATTTTTCTTTCAAAGAAAATAATAACCTTACTGCTGTCGTGCGAATAATTATCCTTATCCGCTGCATTTGGTGCGGGTAAGGATTCATTTTCGGCAGACAGTGGTGTTGCAACTTACTCAACCCTTAGGCTGCTAAACCCGACTCACGGACCTTTTGCAGACAGTGTAGATCAAGATTAGACTGCACAGAACGTGCAGTCTTGACCTTGGATCTACACTGTCTGTTGAGGAGATACTTTTTCCTCTAAAATACATTTGAAATAGCAAATTTTGGGTTTTTACTATCGGCTTGAAAGTGTCACTTCACTTATTTAGTATGATACGGGTTAACATTTACAGATGACTTTAAGATAAGCTACTACTTACCGTCAGATCCTGTGCGAATGTTCGGATTCATTTATTAACATGCTGTACATTTATTTGTAACAAAGTAATGCCTTTGAAACCGAAGATGATTTCTTCTAGACTGAATTTATCTCCCTCTACCGATGTAGCCTTCACCTTAAATCGGTTCTGACGAACAGCCCTAGCATTTTTTTCTTTTCAAACCTGAAGCCATCTCTTTATCTTACAGGTTCTGCCGAGACGTTCATTACATCGACTTATTAATATGGGAAAATGTACAAATAAAAAGCAAACATCTGTGCAGACTCTATATACTCGCAAGAGTCGACTGAAAGCATCTCGAACGGCATCGACTCAACACCTCAAAGGTATTGACGGCATAATATGGTGTTCATGCGAAATATGCCGGCACCCTGCGAGAGTAATATAATATCAAAACGAAATTGATTAATTGGATGATGTTAAAGGCCGTTTTCAACATAATTGCAGATATATATCTTGGCGGCCAGTGCACCTATCCATGCTTCCCTGAAGTTTCTATTGTCAGTAACACTCACAATATTCTTTCCAAGCCACTGGCTGCTTACCCACATAACCATCGTCGAAGCAATGGTCAATGGTGAGAGAGGAATGAATCCTGTCGCAATGACTATCATCAATCCTCGGAAAGAAATTGGCCGGGAATCGAACCAGCGCCCCCCCCCCCTTTTCTCAACTGAGCTACAGGGGCCCGATACCAAAATGAAAAAAGATCAGAATAGAAAGAAAATAAAATTCCATTTCCGTTCAAAATCTTGCATCAAATATGTTGGAGTTTGTGCAACTTTCCCAAACACAGGTCCTGGTAACGGATTGTCGTTTATATCAACTAACTCTGATTCTGACTAGATTTTCAAAGCTGCAAACCACGCATGAGATGACGCGAAATTTCAGCAACTGTTTCTGTGTGCTCTTCAAAAAACGTGGGATACAAAAAAATATGATATATTGAGAAAAAATTAATGGTATGAAAATCACTTTGCTAGATTTCGTTCTATTTCGTTCCGTTTCGTTGGGTTTGGTTTCGTTTCGTTTCGTTTCGACAAGTAAATTAGTTATTAAGAACGTCAAAATCTTTACATGGGAAATGTAGATATGGCTGCTCTGGAAGTAAGTGGATACATTCAATAGATTCCAACCGTTCTTGTTCCATTTGCTTTATAAAAACTAATTCTTTACCTAGGGAGCTTGTACTTTTAAGTGTCAGTAGTAAAGGAGGGTAGCAGCGGGACACGGCACCACCGTGTCCCGCTGCTACCCTCCCTGGCGTCCGAAACTGGGGTATTTTGTCCCGCTGCTACCCTACCCCAGCTCGTGGTACGGTAGCAGCGAGACAACTTCCCCCCAAAAAACGTCCAAAATGGCCAAACCGGAAGTGGGCCTTGCCCCCCCATATCGCGGCCAGAGCCCCTTTTTAACTATACTCTGTGAAAAGGGGTCTTAATGCAGCTGCGCACGCGCGCAGACAGGCCGTAATGATATGATTCAGACATGCCGCGGCCGGGTGTTTATGAGTCATGATCTTGTAGAAATGGGGTCGTAATGACACGGCTCAGGCAAAGACCATCGTTGGACTTAGTCTTTTTTCTCCGTCTTCGTTCGCTTCAGTCTTTTCTCTATGACTGTGTTGGACTTAGTCTTTTCTCTCCGACTTAGACTTTTTCTCTGCTTTTGTTCAACTTAGCCATTTCTCTAGCACAGTCGGACTTAGTCTTTTTTCTCCATCTCCGTTCACCTCTGTAGGACTTAGCCATTTCTCTATTATTGTTGGACTTAGCCATTTCTCTATCCCCGTGTTGGACTTAGTCTTTTTTCCACAATATGGGTTTTATTCCCTCCTCACGCTGGCTCAGACAGAGACCATCGTCGGACTTACTCTTTTTTCCACGATATAGACTATATATCGTATCATGGTTAAATTAGTCAAGGAAGATTTATTTCCCTTTTTCCTGGGAAGGAATCAAAACATGTGACTTTTTAATCATTTTTTATTCAAGTTCTTAAAACATCATCGTTAAAAGCAAACATTCTAACACTATAACATTTTTACAAAGACAATGTTTACAAAGCAATATTGAAGATACATTATATATATACAAAACATTATTAACAATACAGTTTTTTTTATCTACAACAATGCGAATTCACAGATACCTCGATTTTTCCGCTTGTCTTCATGTTCCGTAATAACTTTGTGCAAATGGTCATTACCCAAAAACATTGGATATATACTATCCAAATCACAGTATTCACTTATTCCATTTGATGGAAAAAAGAAGTTAGAAACGTGTTTTGCTGAAAGAGTTGAATATACGATTTCTTCTGTTACATCTCTATCAAATAGAATATAGCCTTCCAGTGTATCCACGTCTTCTGCATTATCTCTTGTTCTTGTATAGCGTAAGTAAAAGTTAAGCAGAACTGATTTCATTTTCACCACGTTCAGAAAACATTCTTCTGTTCTTCCTACGATAATGAACTGCCACCGACTTGTGGTTCGCATCTGTTTAACAATATAGTTGTCTTTCCACAAACAAGCTGTTAAATAAGCTTGGAGAGTGAGATCGAATTCTGAGTCGTCCACCAATGTTATAATAAAGCTATTTATCCCATACAATTTGCAGGATGTTTCTCCTTTTCCAATTCCCTTATGCAGCTTATCTATCCAAAGTTTCACACAGTGGAATTTAATGGCTAATTGTATTCGTTCATTGAGTGTATGCAAATGGATGAATTCTCTATAAACTTTTTCACGTAGCTCTATTGGCAATAGTAGCGTTTCACTTGACATGATTTTTTCACTACAAGATTTCTGTCTGCAGGTTTTTTCAATCGATAGAAATTTTTTCTTTGCACTACTCGAGAGGATGAGAGTTGAATGGTCGTAGAGAAATATCGTCAGTGTTTTATAGGTTGGTAGGGGGATTGACCTACTTTTGTCTTGGAATTAAGAGTACGAACGTGAGCGAGAGCATGTAGATAGAACATAACAATTTTTATATGATCTATCTACAATTTCCAAGACTGATGTTTTTGGAAGAAATGTTTGAATAAAAATGCTTTCATTGTTATTTATGTTGTCATTATATTACCAACCCTTAAAGAGAAAAGTAAAAAAGAAATCATGGAGGTGGATGTACAAAGTATTTTATTTCAACATCCATGTAATATTTTCATCACAGGGCCGAGTAATTGTGGAAAAACAGTCTTCGTTCATAAATTAATTGACTATCGAGAAGATTTGTTCAATATCGTTCCTGAAAGAGTTGTCTGGTGTTATAAAGAATGGCAGTATGCTTACAATCTTATGCAGGAGAAATTCAATTCACAGTTTGAATTAATAAAATTCGTGGAAGGGATTCCTGACGATGAAAACGAACTTGTCAGCGATGTATCTATACCGCATTTAATCGTCTTTGATGACATGTTGGGTGAAAAAGATGAGGAAAAAATTAAACTTTGGTTTACAAGAAAAGGCCATCATCGTAATGCAAGTGTAATTTATGTTACCCAAAATATGTTTCAGCAATCGAAATCAAGTCGAGCCATTAGTCTTAATTCAAGATACATGATTTTATTTCAAAATGAACGAGATAAGAATCAGATTAAAACACTAGCTCGTCAAATGCAAGCTCCACATTTGTTACCTGCTTATGATGACGCTACATCGATGGATCATGGGTATCTTGTCATAGATTTCCATTCGCGAACAATCAAAGAATTAAGACTGCGAACAGATATATTTCATCGTTATGAAGAAGATAAAAGAGGACCAATTGTTTATTCTCCTGTTTAATCGTTATAATGTTTTTAAATAAAAAATGACTTAATTGTTATATATTGTCACTCTACCAATAGACGGTAGTGAGTGAACATGGCTTTACCATCCACACCAACTTCAATTTTAGCTGCTTTGCGGAATTTAAGTCAACAAACCAATAGATATGAAAGAGAGTCTGTTTTGAAAGCAGGATTAAAAGAAATTTTAAAATGGTTTACGTTAGCAGCACAAAACATCCTTGAAGATAAAATCAAATTACCAAAACAAAACACCGCGTATATGACAAAACGTAGAGCAGATATCGAACAGTTAGCAGATCCCAATATTGATGAGGAGGTTAAACGTAGGATTATTTTAAAGCCTGGAGGAGGTGGATTTCTAGGCGGTGTTATTATCAGAAGTTTACTGAGATGGGATGGCATAAAAACCGTTAGAAAATTCGGGGATGAAAGACAACCTCGAAAACGTGCTCCACGAAAGAGGAAATCTCCGAAGAAGAAAAAATCTCCAAAGAAGAAGAAATCTCCAAAGAAGAAAAAATCTCCAAAGAAGAGAAACCCCACGAAAAAGAGAAATCCCCCGAAAGAACGTGCAAGAACTCCCACACAACCACCCATGATTGATGAAAGATTTGTCACCATGCGAAGACCTGTAGGAAGTAGCATTTCAGAACATCAACGCTATCCAAAATCTAGAAAGGAACTATTAAGTGAAAGAATGAAAAAACTCAGAACAAAGTATTCACAATTCCTAGTACCAGGGAAAAGAATGACGTTTCAACCCATTCCATCCGCCTCATGGTCTCCAAATACATTAGCTAAATATAAAAAAGGTAAAAGAGAAGAAGATCGATTGTTTGATGATATTATCCAATATAACCTTGACACAGGGAAATATCATGTTGACTATGACAAACGGTTAATTCACCTTGGTGGTGGAAAAACCATACCTTTGCCCGACAGAGCCTCAGATGAAGAAGAAGAAGAAACCGAGTATGAAGAACTCACTGATACCGATTCGTAGTTTTCTTTGCAAAAAAAAAGACAGTATGATAAAAAACATAGCGTATAAAGGATAGTGACATAGAACTTTTATTTTCATTTGATGTGAAATAGTGATAAAGTCAACATGAAGAAATCACCTTTGATAAAAAAACACGGCTCAATGGTTATGGCCATGATGCAGGCTACACCGAAAATACGTAAAAAACTTGTCAAAGATTCACCCTCAGAAGCGATATGTTGTATATCGGAATGTTGTCATAATGTTTTAAAAGGCAATGTGTATTTATCAGCAGCTCAGAAGAAGAAGTTGCATCCAAGTCGACACCATCTCAGACGTTTAGCTTCAAAATCGGTCTCTGTAAAAGACAAAAAACAAATTTTAAATCAAAAAGGTGGATTTCTTTCATTGCTTGCACCTGCATTATTACCATTGTTAGGAAAAGCTGTTATCGGAGGAATAGGAGGAGCTCTAAATTCTTTGTAGATTTTTAAAAAATTCTTATAGATAAAAAATTCTTATAGATTAAAAAATCATATAGATAAAAAACTATGTCTGTTAGAAAAATGGTTATCGTACCTTACCAAGTCTTAGAAGATATGAAACGATGGAAAGTCGAACAATCTCAAAAACCTAGTTTACCACCTAACCCACAAGTTGCAGATGCAGCACATCTTCGACAAGATATGAGTCAGATTTAACAAAGTACCAATCTGTCAGAAACAGAAAAGGCTCAAAGATATGGCGAAACTTTGATTAAGTTACAAAATTCGCTTCAGAAAACAAAACCGTCTTCAATCATTTCTCTTCCAAAAACTGATGACGGTCTACAGAAACCGGGATCTGTTGGGTTGCAATCTGTTGCCTTGTATGATCGAATTCTGCAAAGTGTACCAAAAACCATGAAAAGAAAAGCTGAGTTACTTTTGAGTATGATAAAAGACAACGATAATTTAACTTGGGACGAACAAGGAGTCGTATCATATAAAGGTACACGTACCTTACCAAGTCTTAGAAGATATGAAACGATGGAAAGTCGAACAATCTCAAAAACCTAGTTTACCACCTAACCCACAAGTTGCAGATGCAGCACATCTTCGACAAGATATGAGTCAGATTTTACAAAGTACCAATCTGTCAGAAACAGAAAAGGCTCGAAAGATATGGCGAAACTTTGATTAAGTTACAAAATTCGCTTCAGAAAACAAAACCGTCTTCAATCATTTCTCTTCCAAAAACTGATGACGGTCTACAGAAACCGGGATCTGTTGGGTTGCAATCTATTGCCTTGTATGATCGAATTCTGCAAAGTGTACCAAAAACCATGAAAAGAAAAGCTGAGTTACTTTTGAGTATGATAAAAGACAACGATAATTTAACTTGGGACGAACAAGGAGTCGTATCATATAAAGGTACACGTATTCATGTTCCAATATCATCGATCTTGTCAATGATGCGATACGTCAAAGAAAAGGCATTGAACCTAGAGGATGGAAAACGTTTTCAAAGGCATTACATGAAAGCAATATACCTCAAGAAGTTATTGGCAATTTGAACAGATGGAAATGGATGCAAAAAGTTCATGATAAATCACCGAGTAAATCATTGAGCGAAGATGAAGAACCCCATGCAGAATCCTATGGGGATTCCGATCACATATTTCACACACCAAAAAGCGTACGAAAAAGTACTAAGTTATCTCCTATGAAAAGAAGTATGAAAAGAATAAAAGAAAAATCTCCATACATGAAACCTGAAGAAAGAGAACGATTGAAGCAATTCTATGTTAAAGAACTGCTAACTCCACCAAAGTCTATAAAAAAGACTCCGACCCGTAAAACACTTCAGTCATGGGAGTTATGGTAAAGTCTAAGCTTGATTATGTGTTAAGAAAGTTGTTTTATGATCCTAAAAGTACTGTTGCATTTAGTGGGATAAAGCAGTTGTATCACGCTGCGAAATCTGTTTTGAAAGGAATAAGATACAAAGATGTTCAAGATTGGTTGCAGGGTGAATCTACCTACACCTTACACAAACCGATTCGTCGTCGTTTCAAAAGACGAAGAACTATTGTAGGCGGTATAGATTATCAATGGCAGGCTGATTTGGCTAAAATGCAACATTTAGCAAAACAAAATGACAACAAGAAATATTTACTTTGTGTGATTGATGTGTTTTCGAAATTTTCATGGGTTATCCCTATTCCAAATAAAACGGGAAAAACTTTGATTAAAGCATTTCAATCTATCGTTCAGAAATCGAAACGAAAACCTCTAGCACTTCAAACAGATAAAGGTTCGGAATTCAAAAACAAACCGTTTAAAGACTATTTGAAAAAGAATAAGATTCATTTCTTTACCACTGAAAATCCAGAGACAAAAGCAAGTATCGTTGAAAGATTTCAGAGAACATTAAAAACGAGAATGTGGAAATACTTCACGTACAAGAAAACAAGACGTTACATCGACGTATTGAATTCTTTAGTTAAAAATTACAATCATAGCTTTCACCGAAGTATAAAAACAGCACCTGCAATGGTAACGAAATTCAATGAAGCAGAAATTTCAAGAAATCTGTTTCCTAAATTACCGTTAATGATAAAAAAGCCAAAATTCAAAATTGGAGATCATGTTCGAATCAATAAAACAAAACGTACATTTAATAAGGGCTATTTACCGAATTGGACGCAAGAAATATTTGAAATCAGTCATGTCAACAAAACATTTTCACCTATTACCTATAAAATAAAAGATCTACTGGGAGAGCAAATTTTGGGAACTTATTATGAACATGAACCTCAATTAACAAAAGATGATGATATTTATGAGATTGACTCAGTTCTTGATAGACGTACAAGACGTGAGGGTAAAAAATTAATCAAAGAGATAAAAGTCAATTGGAAAGGCTATCCAAAGAAATTTCAAAGTTGGATACCAGAATCCTATTTGATGTAATCCCATTTAGTGTCTTGAAAGAAATCTTGAAATCTTGTAGATAAAAAAAAAGCTTGCAGAAAATTTGTGAACGATAAAAAACCCAGTACACTTATGATGGATTCTCAGTCAAACATTGAGTGTGGAACAGAGAACTCTGGAACAGAAAAGTTAGGAATAGAAAGTATCGATAGCAATAGTACTAGTAAGAACTACAATTGCTGTGGAAATCGTGTCCCAAAGAATCAGTTCACCTATATTTCACAGATTATAGTCATTTACGCGATTATTGCAACCTCAATAGTACATTTAAGTATTCAAAATCAAGATCGTGAATTGTGGTTGATACTGTTAAGCAGTTCGCTTGGATATATTCTTCCATCGCCAGGGTTAAAATTCAGCAAATCAGCATAAAAACAACCAGAGTTGATTGACAAAATCAGAGTGGGTTGACAGTAAAAATGATTCCATTTTATCTCACTTTACCTAGCGATAGTTCTATGGATCTTTATCCGAACAACACCCATTGCTGTTTTAACGTTCATTTACCAAAGACAGTTCATATTGACAAGGAAACTTGGGAGGTTGCACTAGGTCAGCTTATTACTCCCTCTCAGTTCTTAAACATAAGTGCAGAAGAAGCACAGTTCGATCTTGTATCAACGGATAAGGAATTAGTCAAATTAATATCACAGATAGACAAAAGAGGAGATAATATGCAAATAATCCCATTAAGACGAAATGCTGGAAATGATATAATAAAATGGGCAGTTCGATTTACCTTTCCATTTGGGAATTACACTTCACCTGAACATCTTATAGAGACGATCAATGATGTGATTCAAACCACTATAGGTCCTGCTCTTCGTAAGAAATCGGCGGGGGTGTTCATTACTTATTCACCTTCAGCCAAACGTCCGAAAATTTTATTTGATAATGTTATAAAAACAGGACTTAAATTACATCCATCCCTGTTTTTAAAACTGGGTGGATCACCAGAACTCAAACATAATGCATTTTCTCAGGGTGAAAGTATTTTCAAGTACTTTAAATACAATCCAAACATTGATGCCGGCTACAATCACATATATATTTATTCAGATATTGCTGAACACACTATAGTGGGTAATACGCTTGCTCCCATACTTCGTGTTCTACCTTTCAAAACATCCGATTTGATCGAAAATGGTTATGGTTGTCAACATACCAATCATGAAATTACAATACCGCATTATATCCCCGTTTCGAAATCCGATTTTGATCATATTCGCATTCAAATAACAGGGGATTTAGGTATACCGGTTCATTTCATTACTGGTAAGACAATCGTTAAGTTACATTTCAGACAACGTTCAACTGACAATCATTGAAAATCATTAAAAATGCTACCAGTTTATCGTGGTGTAAAACATCAGTATGGCTATGGATTAGGTTCGCTATTTAAATCGGCCATTAAAGCAGTGACTCCACTGCTTAAACCGTTGATTAAATCTAGTTTTAATACCGTGAAAAAAAGAAGGAATCAAACAAGGAATAGGCGCAGTAGAAGATATCCTTTTACGTGGTGAAAATCCCAAAAAAGTTGTAATTTCACGGGGAAAACAAATTGTTCATGATCTAGCAGAAAAGATAATACCAGGGATAAATAAAAGAAAATCACAAAAATCACATCATTCCCCCTCTCACGTTCGCAGTGGTAAGATCATAAGACAAAGAGACAGACGGGCAAGGCCTCTTGATATATTTGATTGAAATATTTCGATTGATATATTTGATTAATATATAAAAATGATGCAAAACGGTTCTTGTGAATGCAGTAAGTCAGAACTCGATGTTGTTTCTGTACCACCTACAATGACAACGATGCAAGAAAGTCAATGGATTGAACATTTCCCGATATCGTCTTTGTCAAACAATGCACCGATAGAATTCATCATACCACCTCAAACCGAACATTGGACAGATTTGTCACAATCGTATTTGTATGTCAAATACAAAATCGTTAAAGCTGACGGTAGTAATTTAGACGCCGCCTCCAATGTGGCCCCTGTAAACAACTTCCTGCACAGTATGTTTAGTAGTGTCGATTTGTATCTAAATAATAAACTAATCACCAGTAATTCAGACACCTACCCATACAGAGCGTATATCGAAAATCTTATGTCATATAATTCTGACAGCAAGTCTACGCATTTGAAAGCTGGTGCACTTTGGGTTGAAGACATCACTGATCATTTCAATTCGCTTGACAACAATGGAGATAATAATGGTTTAAAAGAAAGAATGGCCGAAATCACACAAAGTAGAACCGCCAAACTTTTTGGACGGTTGCATCTTGATCTGTTTCAACAAGAGAAATATTTACCTAATGGTATTGAAATCAGACTTAGATTAAACAGGTCTTCGCTAAACTTTTGTCTCACAGGAGGTACTGCTGCACCAGATCCAAAAATTGTACTGGAAACAGTCAGTCTTCATGTGCGAAATGTCGAATTGTTGCCTGTTGTTGCAAATGATCTAAATCATGTTATTGCTCAGCAAAACATGAAAATCCCTGTTCGTAGGGTTGAAGTAAAAACTTTTACCATCTCTACAGGCCTTCAGTCTAAAGTTGAAGATCATTTGTTTCAAGGACAACTTCCAAAACGTATTTTCATTGGAATGGTAGCAAATACTGATTATAATGGGGATTATTGTAGAAACCCATTTCTCTTTCAACATTTCAATCTGTCAAAAATTGATGTATCATGTAATGGTCACAGTATTCATAATAGACCGTTTGAACCCAACTTTGAAGCAGGACTGTATTTGAAATCGTTTCTATCATTGTATCAGGCTAACTCATCCTTAGGACTCAATAAATCGTTTAATATTGCTAAAGAAGACTATGTTGGTGGATACTGTTTGTGGGGATACGATTTTTGACAGCGGATCAAGGCAGTGAAGAAGGACAACTTCATCCTATAAAAACTGGAAATCTTCGAATTGAACTTCAGTTTGCTCAAGCTCTACCAGCAGCTATCAACGTTATTGTCTTTGCTGAATTCGACAATCAGATTGAAATCAACAGCTTGAGAGAAATTATCACAGATTATTAATCCTGGAAAAAAATCAACAGAACTCTCTGATCAAAAAGATAGCTTTCACAAAAAACAGTCCTTTTCAGGACTAAGGAATATAATATCGAAAAAACAACAGTCCTTTTCAGGACTAAAGAACTGAAAAAACAATGTTGGGACTCAGATTTGCTATATCACTGAGATAGGAAGCAGAAAAAGTGAAATATTCCACTTCAGAGTGTATTTCTAATCGGAAAAATGACATTCACAACAGCTTCGAAAAACATATGATTGAAAAATTAAAAATCTTATTGCCAATGAAGTTCGCAACCAGTGTTACGGCTGCCAAGTGGATCATACCAGTCAAACACAGCATGACCTGTGTTTATTCAAGGATAGACAAGAACATACAGATATGTTCATAGAAAAAACCATGACGAAATTAAATCCATATGAAATCATGGAGAAATGGTATCCCGAATTAATGGAGATGAAACTCGATGAAAGTGACTATGTGGAAGCCTACAGATTATGGCGAAATATAAAACAAAACATTTTATCTGAATTCACGGAGTTGTGGTTACAATACTGGTGTGACAAAGTAAAACAATCCTGGGAAGAAAGTGATTAGAAAAAATGTATACTTCTGAAATTCAATACATATTTAATCACGGAACATGGATAAGAAATCTACAGGCAAAGGTCTGTGCAAAAGACCAGCTACCTCGACAAAAACCCGATCATGTGAAAGCCTACATTGTGAACACAGAGAAATCAAGCAACCCAGGAGAACATTGGGTAGCCGTGATATTCAACAATAATGGGAATGTACTATACTTTGAACCCTACGGACTACCACCACTTGAACCAGAAATTATTGACTTTTTAGACAATCATTCTCATTCGTGGAGATACAATCGACAAACTCTTCAGAGTCCACAGGGAAAGGTTTGCGGAATTTACTGTATCTTCGTATTGGATGCTGTCGCCAGAGGATACAATATACAGAAATATCTTCAACAGAAATTCCTCTCAACAGGACATCGGCGAAACGATCGACTTGTATCATTATGGTTCAATCAGCAGTATGGAATTCTATTCAATAAAAAGCACAGAGAGACTTCCCCCCCCCCCCACAAACAGTATATATAAATGTATAACAGAACTTTATCTATGTGGTTTTTTGCTGTAAATATGTGTTTCTTGTAAATATGTTCATTGCTCAGTTCATTGTTCAGGTCTGTTCCAATAAAAGTTGTAAATATGTTCATTATCCAGTTCTGTTCAAATAAAAGTTAAACTGTTTAAATGGTGTTTTCTCATTCTTTTTTACCACAAAGATAATTCCTCCACAAAAGATCAGACTTGGAAAAAATGCAGATAGATCATACAGTACATTATGTTCTATATACATGCAAAACTAGGTCAATCCCCCTACTAAGCTATAAAAACCAGTAAATTTCTCTATGCATCATCTCATTTTCACGATGGGGTTGGACGAATTCTGCTGTGGGTTATTTGGTAGAAGTCGAAGGAACGAGGAGAGGAGAAAACGTCAGAAGACAAAGACAGCGGTTGAGTTCTCTACAACCCGAGGGAATATCCCTTATACCCAGAACCCAACACCTAATTTCCACCCCGATCTTTGGGTTATGCCAATTGATGACCCAATCTTTGGCGAGTCTGTGCTATCCACTGAGCAATAAGGTGGTGGCGAAAAAGAGGTTTAGAGTCCTCTATCTTTTTTCTGAATTTGGAATTAACTTGGTCGGAAGGTTAATTCAATTCCAATCCAGAGAATGGTGAAAAAACAGTCCTTTTCAGGACTAACACTCATCCCAGAAAGTTCTATCTTCGAGACTTGTCAATTTTTACGATTGAGTACTACCCCAAGAGTTACATTCCAAAACGATATACTCAAAAAAGACTAAGTACAACATGACGAATTTATGATATGAATTTGTGCTATAAACTGTGTCTGACCAACTCAGAAGATAGCGTATAGCATAAAGCGAAGCATAGTCTGTCTGACTAATTCATTCCCCAATGATAATAGAAAAAACTAAATCCTACAGAGGCTTTACCTGAGGACACATATACGGTATATAGATCCTATCGTGGGAAAAAAGACTAACCCCAACACGCTAATAGAGACAATCTAAGACGAACAAAGACGGAGAAAAAAAAAGACTAAGCCCAACAATAATAGAGAATGGCTAAGTTGAACGAAAGCAGAGAAATGGTTAAGTCCTACAGACGGTGGCACATCTCACAGAATAAAGACGGAGAAAAAAAGACTAAGTCCAACACAGGGATAGAGAAATGGCTAAGTCCAACAATAATAGAGAAATGGGTAAGTCCTACAGAGGTGAACGGAGATGGAGAAAAAAGACTAAGTCCGACTGTGCTAGAGAAATGGCTAAGTTGGACAAAAGCAGAGAAAAAGTCTAAGTCGAACAAAGTCGGAGAGAAAAGACTAAGTCCAACACAGTCATAGAGAAAAGACTGAAGCGAACGAAGACTGAGAAAAAAGACTAAGTCCAACGATGGTCTTTGCCTGAGCCGTGTCATTACGACCCCATTTCTACCAGATCATGACTCATAAACACCCGGCCGCGGCATGTCTGAATCATATCATTACGGCCTGTGTGCGCGCGTGCGCAGCTGCATTAAGACCCCTTTTCACAGAGTATAGTTAAAAAGGGGCTCTGGCCGCGGCATGGGGGGGCAAGGCCCACTTCCGGTTTGGCCATTTTGGATGTTTTTGGGGGGGAAGTTGTCCCGCTGCTACCCTACCACGAGCTGGGGTAGGGTAGCAGCGGGACAAAATACCCCAGTTTCGGACGCCAGGGAGGGTAGCAGCGGGACACGGTGGTGCCGTGTCCCGCTGCTACCCTCCTTTACTACTAGTGTCGTCTGCTCTGTGTTTTGATTTCGTTCTTCAACTGTATGTGCTTGGCTTGCTGCAATTTAAAAAATTAAGTCAATTAAAAACTTATTAACATGTGATAAAGGCGAGCTGGAACATCTTTGACTCCGCGGAAACAATGAATAAGAGAGTCATTAAGGCCCTAAATCACATACCTGAACCTGAAAGTATTCGTTAGTATAGGGCTGAAGATACATCCTCTAGAGTGAACACAATGACACAAGGTTTTTTTTTTCTTCAAAACATTGAACGTAAGACCTACCTTTTTACTATACGTGATCCATTTTCGTACTCGTCCGAGAAATCATTAAGACAAACATTCTGACCAAGTTCCATTGGTGTTGGACTGAATTTTTTCTTCTCGTGTGTACACAAGTTTTTTTTTTTTTTTTTTTTTTAAACTGTCGCATTGACCTGTTTTTTTATCAACGTGATGTAGTTTCAAACTCATGCGAGCTACCATCAAGACAAACATTCTGGCCAATTTTCATGCGTATTCGACGGAAAAAGTTTCCTCTAGAGTGTACATAAGGATTTTTAAGGTTTGTCCCAGTGACCCACTCTTTTACCTGACTAAGCGCATTTTCAAACTCTTCATCAAAACAAATATTCTTACCAACTTTCATGATTATTTGACAAATAAATATGGCCTCTAGAGTGCACAAAAAGTTTTTCCAAGTGAACTATCTTTTAAATCGGCGTGACTTATTTCAAAAGTCGTTCGAGATATCACCAAGAAGAACATTCTGCTCAACTTTAGTGAATACTGTATTTGACTGATAATGTGCTCTAGGGCGTTCGAAAGGTTTTTCTTTTTTTCATTTACACAACCTCTATTCCTTTAAACATTTCACAGCAATGTTTCAAGTAACGATTCCAAAAATCGTTTATGAAAAAAAAAAGAAAAATGTACCAACTGTGCCCTAACGTCGTTGTCGTGGCCGGCAAGAAGCTGCAGGTTTATGCGAGTCAATATACCTGAACCGACTTCACCTAATGGTTCAAACTGCTGACCTCCCTGTATTCATCATCGAAAACTAGTTACGGCCAAAGCCTGGCTATCAATCTGACCAGATAAAGATATTTGATACCGTTTGAAGTAAAAAGAAAAATAGTGATGGATCTCCTTGTTTATTCTTGACGACGGGCGACGCAAGCTGTAACTTAAATCTCTTTCATGCCGAGCCCCGGTAGCTCAGTCGGTAGCGTACAGGACTTAAGAACAGGAGGTCACTGGCTCGGCCAATTTCTTTCCGAGTACTGATGATAGTCATTGCGACAGAAGGGAAAATATTAGCTCTTGCCTACTTGCCCATGGCGACTAGAAATTCGGCTGGGCGAGCCGAAAGTGCCTGTCAGGGGTCAAGGTTGCGATCCCCCAAAAATAGGATGAGTTTATATATAAATTTATATAAATCTATTATTGCATACTTTACGATATTCCGATCATTCCAACTGTCCTTATCTCTACTGGTAGTTTGCTCGCATTTGGCTGGTTTTCGATTACTGCGCGCGCCAGCAAAAATTTCGAAACTTTTCATTCTCGCTCCGCAGGGGTGTGGAAATACTATAATGCCGGACTCGTCCGACTCGGGAAAATTTGGCGTCGGACTAGTGACATTTTTCAGTCTAGTTGTCCACGGACAAGTAAAGAAAAAAAAAAAAAAAAAAAAAAAAAAAAAAATATATATGAGATTAAGATCTGTTGTATACATATCAAGTGAAATAAAAATGTTCTCACGTCATACAAAATGACATTTCGAATGGTTAACAGCAGTTTGAGACGATCCCTGGTTTCTGGAAACCCAAAACATACATTTGGTCTACTCCGCATTCACCGCATATGACAAGATCGGTAAAATATGCGGCTGTTTTTTGCACGTCAATTTTAATTGCTTTGAAAAATATCTGAACACCTTCAAGATCATCAAAAGAATTTTGTTAGTATCATTTTAGGACCGACTCAAAGATCTTTGACGACAATGTCGCACACGTGAAAATTTTAGCCTTTATTCTGATTTTAAACAGCTTCCGTGCGAAACTGGCCGTTATTTAGTAATTATCACCTCTGCCGGAAACTATCTCAAACCAAAACATTTTTCGATTCAGCGATCAACTGACGCGTAAAGTTGGAGAAAAAGGGGCCGTTTTTTTTTTAAATTAAATCTTCGAGGCAAACGGAAAGTGACAAGTCTGAGACCCCGGAACCATTCGGCGGCTCCAAACGTAAATCTGAAACAGACCATGACAAGAAATAGGACCAAAGAACATGTTTTTTAACGAGGCGTCGTTGAAAGAATTCCCGTTGTTGACTGCGGACGATAGCACCACTTAAATTTTTTTGTAGGGTTTGTTGAGAGTATTCCCATATAGCTGACATGTCACTTTATGTGTGTCATTTAAAACTGTTTTGTTTTGGACAAGTGAGCCACACTGGCGGACAAGTAGATTTTTGTAATTTACTTGTCCGCGGACAAGTAGAAATTTCTAAGATTTCCCCACCCCTGCTCCGATAAGCTGGGCCCCTAGATTTTGGGCTGGGCCCCTAAATTTTTTAAGTTGGGAGCCCAGTGGGCCCCTGTAGGAAAAAAGTCTTTTTCCTTGGACAGGACTTATTCCACTCTCACCGCTGACCATTGTTTCGACGGTTGTTATGTGGGAAATCAGCCAGTGGCTTGGATATAATTTTTTGAGGAGTACTGGTACAGGAAATTCCAGAAAAGCATGGATAGGTGCACTGGCCGCCGCGATGTAAATGAAATAATGTTGCAAACAGCCTTCAACACCATACAATCAATCAACCAATCAAATCTCTTTCATGAATGAAGAGGATATATTCTTTAAAAGCGTGGTCATACGCAAATTAAAAGTATTCAAAGTACTTCAAACTAATGAATGTTTAATTTTGACGCAATTCCGATAAAAAAGTTATACCTAAGTTATGTATTTTGTTCAATTTAAAGCTGAATATCTGCCGAAGTATTACATGAACATTGTTTGTCGCTTACCTACGCGCGTAAGGATCACTATCCGATCACTCTCGCCGTTTAGTAGCTTTTAATTTTGTAAATGGGAACCTTCATACGTAATTTCAGACAAAAGAACTCGTAAGGATCAAAGAAAGACAATCCCAGGAAGCTTGGTCGTGTTCATTTTGATGTTCAAGGTTAGTTGCCATGCTTATCCTTTTTACAATAAGCTCAATGATAAAATTTACAGGTTCTATATTGTACGGATTGACAGTTTATTTCTGTGTGATTTTTTTTATTTCCTTTTTAGTTTACATTTTGATTTAAACTTGCTTTTGCGTTCTTATACTTCAAAGTGTCAGGCTTCTAATTTGTTCGTCTAAATGTTCTGAGCGACTAAATTTTCATCTTTTTAATTGTCGGCATTCACCCATCCCAGCACACGTTCTTTTTACGTGTTAATACGGAACATTTAATTTCAGTGTTATAAATTTCGTTTGATTGCCAGATTATTTCTAAATATTACTTTTTTGGTTGACTATTACATTAATACGATTAATTGGAAACGTCAGAGCAGAAAAAAATCCCTGAAAAGACGTCAGAGCCGAAGAAAAAACCGTGGTTCTTATTATCACCCCACTTAAACGCAGGGTATTTCGTTTTAAGGAAATCTTTAACAATAAAGCATTTTGTCCGTGAATTGAGTCCATATTGAAAATATTTTTTAACATACAACTAGAAAATTATCAGAAAACTCTTCCTCGTCTTTTTTAAAGAAAATAACACCTAGACCTTGTGTATTTAGTCAAAAAAATATTTTTTTTTTTCATACAGAAAGTTCTGTAATACATGAACCCCCGAGACATGACAATTTTCTACACACACAGCACAATTCGTATAAAGTGATAGAACGACTCAGTTACAATGACTAACCAAGTATCAACAAGAGGACCAGAATGGCCCTGGATCACTCACCTGAATTTTTTAGAGGACCATAGCCATTTTTTTTTTTTAGGTATTGAAACTTTGGAAACAAAATCATTATTTTGCCAAGCAATTTTGAAAAGGTCACCTGTAAAAGTCATTTAAAAATCTGTCACCATCCCTACAATCATCACCACAGCAATGATTTTGATGAATTAGAATTCTGCATATAAATTTTTGGATAGATCACCCAAGGACAATTTCTTGAAGAAGAGCACATGCTCGATAGTGACTAAAAACATAAGTTGAAAAAGAGCACCACATGCAGGTGCCAACATTGGCTGTAGTTTTTTGACGGATAAAAATTTCCGACAATTTTTGAAAAGGGTCACCGTAGGAACATTTCTGTGAATTTATTTCAAAATCTGACCAGCCGTTCCAGAGAAGAAGAATTAAGAAATTCCTCTTCATGTCCCTATAGTGCAAATAGCCCCCACCACCAGAACCATGTTTCTTAACAGATCACAATTTTGCCAACAACTTTTGAAAAGAGTCACCCAAGGAACATTTCTGTGAAATTATTTCAAAATCTGACCAGCCGTTTCAGAGAAGAAGAATTTTTAAGAATTTCTTCATGTCCATAGAGTGTAAGTAATCCACAGCCACCAGAGCCATGTTTCTTGATGGATCAAAATTTCTCGAACAATTTGCAAAAAGGGTCTCCCAAGGAACATTTCTGTGAAATTATTTCAAAATCTGACCAGCCGTTTCAGAGAAAAAATTTTAAGAATTTCTTCGTGGCCGTATAGTGCAAGTAGCCCCCCATCAGAGCCATGTTTCTTGACGGATCAAAATTTTGCGAACACATTTTGAAAAGGGTCACCAAAGGAAGATTTCTGTGAAATTATTTCAAAATCTGACCAACCGTTTAAGAGGAAAAGAGTTTTTAAGAATTTCTTCATGGCCGTACAGGGCAAGTAGCCCCCAGTCACCAGAGCCATGTTTCTTGACGGATCAAAATTTCGCGAACAGTTTTTGAGAAAGGTCACCCAAGGAACATCTCTGTGAAATTATTTCAAAATCTGACCTGCCGTTCCAGAGAAGAAGAATTTTTAAGAATTTCTTCATATCCGTATAGTGCAAGTAGCCCCCAGTTACCAGAGCCATGTTTCTCAACGGATCAAAATTTCACAAACAATTTTTGAAAATGGTCACCCAAGGAACATCTCTGTGAAATTATTTCAAAATCTGACCAGCCATTTCAGACAAGATGAATTTTTAAGAATTTCTTCATTTCCGTATAGTGCAAGTAGCCCCCAGTCACCAGAGCCATGTTTCTTGACGGATCAAAATTTCGCGAACAAGTTTCTTTAAAAATCTGAACAGCCGTTTCAGAGAAGAAGAATTTTTAAGAATTTCTTCATATCAGTATAGTGCAAGTAGCCCCAGTTACCAGAGGCATGTTTCTTGACGGATCAAAATTTCGCGAACAGTTTTTGAAAAGGGTCACCCAAGGAACATATCAGTATTTTAAAATCTGACCAGTGGTTCCAGAGAAGAAGATTTTTAAAGAATTTCTTAGAAAATTCCATTTGGTTGCCATGGCAACCAGATTTTTTGATGGAATCAAATTCTGTCTACAATTTTTAAAGAGGACCTCCCAAGGAACATTCCTGCCAAGTTTGGTCCAAATTGGCCCTGCGGTTTAGGAGGAGATGGTGTTTAAAGAATTGTTGACGACGCACGACGAACGACGGACGACGGACAGCGGGTGATCCTAAAAGCTCCCCTTGAGCACGTTGTGCTCAGGTGAGCTAACAATTTAAGCAAAATAGTTTCAGAGAAAAAAAAAAAAAAAAAAAAAAAAATCTGGCTATCTTGGGTGAGGCTTTCCTTGACCCTACGAACATAATTTGGATACTTTTCATCAAGGACCACTAGGCCTTATGGTTTAAGACTGGAAGAATACACGTATTTATTTTCTCTCCCACCACTGTAAACTGTGATCCAGTTGCAGGGCTATCTTTGACCCAAAGAATGCTTTAAATAAAATTACCAATTTAGGCTTTTGTTGGGCCTCAGACAATAACATCATGAAAGTTCTTTTCAATGTTAATCTATACAAAAACAGTAGCGAAGAATCTGACCTTCGAAGAAAAGATTAACAAGAAAATATTGATGCATAGCATCAAGGTCGTCGCGAATTGTGAGACTTAAAAACCACACAGTCCTGGTGAAAACTGCCTTGTTCTCACCGAAGATGGTGAATGACCTTTAATGATAGATATCTATGTACAATGCCTTTGTGTTTCATTCATGAATTAGATCATGTAATCCTTTGTTCCATACAGTTCCTTTGTTTTTTATTGACGAATTCAGTCATGTGATCACTTGATTTCCAGCGTCAACTTAAACAAGAGCACTGCATGCGGGTGCCAACGCTTGGCTTCGGTTGCTTTTAGTGAAAATTCTAAGTCGAAAAAATAGCATACCCGTGCCAAAATATCTTGATGGTTACCTGTCCCTGTTGTATGGGCTCCCCTTTTAGTAGTTAACAAATAGTCGAAGTTTTAAGTGCATATCTCCAGTAATGACTTATATATTATAAATTTTTTTTTTTTTTTTTTTTTTTTTTTTCTTCTTCTTCTTCTTCTTTTAATCTAAATCGAAAAAAAAGGTTATAAGTTTTTAAAAAATATTTTGTTGGCTACCTGCCCCTGTTGTACGGGTTCGCCTTTTGACAGTTAAGAAACAGTCCGAGTTTGAAGTAAATATCTTGAGTAGTGACAGAGATATTATAGTGTCAAAGTTTTCGCACGACGACGCAGACAACGAGGACGCAGACAACGACAGGGCTCGACGTTTTCTTTGAAACCAGACGAGCTTACAATGAAATCACATGACTTGTTGCATAAATATTATTTATTTACTATCGGACTGACTTGTGCACTTGAACCGAACTGACTTAAAATATTTTGCATCACAAATTTTTACCAGAAGTTGTGTAAACGTTTTTTTCTAAATATTTTGAGCCTACAACAAAAATGATAAACAACTGTCCTGCAGAAACTCATACGCCTGATTTCCATGCTAATAAAAATGTAGTAGCCCCGCTCCTGTGGCGACACAATAATCTACGGAAAAGGTAGATATGGCTTTAATTGCAGTAAGTGGATAGTTTCAACTGATTTAAACTGTTCTTGTCGCAATTGCTTTATACATGTAGTAATTAATTCTTTACCTTGGGTGCTAATATTTGTAATTGTCGGCAGTTGTGTATTTTCATTTCGTTCTCCCATTACATCTGCTTGGCTGGCTGCGAGTAAAAATAAAATACATAAAATCTCTGCAACATCGTGATATACACGTATTTTCATATTTCGAAACTCATTCCGAAAGATGTCTGAACTGGGTCTAGGCATTCATTCATTAAATTATTGTAAAATAGTGTTCGCCCTTATTTAGACAAGTTTTAATCTCTAAAAATTTTTAAACCACAAACAGGGTCGAATAATTTTGAGTGGGAAAAACGATAAAGAAGCAATTTTTATTTGTTTAGGCAAGTTATTTTGTGCATTTAGTATCTGTTGTTAGAATGAACTATAATGACGGCCATATTCTGTCGCTAACTTTACTTCATAAACTGAAAATCTGAAAAGCTGCCATTTTTGTATAACCATGGATGAACTTTGTCCGCTTTGCAGAAAGCCGATTGTACTAAGAAACTTTCAAGATTAAATTTTTAAAGGCAGTCACCTTCCGCCAGGTCATAAATGAGTCATAAATGAAAAACAATTGATCACGATGAGAACGGTCATCTTTAACCCTGGGTACACATTTTAGATAACTTGAAAAAAAGATTATCATATCATACTACAAGCTAAAACCAAATCTACAAGTCATAAAGTATAAAGCAAGAAATTTTCTAAAATTGGGATCTTTGTAATAAAAAATTGACCTTCACTGTAAACTTATTTTTAACCAAAGCAGCAAAATTTGATCTGTCTTCTTTAAGCAACAGCAAGACTCACTGCCTCTTTGTCCGGTACATTTAGACATGAAGATTCTTTTTCATTCAAAACCATATGTAACATATGTGACCCAAATCATGTCAAGTATTGATGTGGACAATTTGAATAACGGTGATGGATCGACCATCAGATACTTCTATTATAAACCAAGTATTGATGAAGTAGGTCTAGTAGTTTCCGGCAAGAAAATATTCGAAATCTTCCCAATTTTTTTGTAAAACATCTTACAAACTAAGACTGTTTTTGAAACCCAGATACATGTAATTTGATTCTTTGATAACGAACCACTAGATCCGGTTAAAAATTAAAGATACTAGACGTTACGGCTTGAGACAATACGATTTTCTTAAAATCCACCTCTACGTAAAACATGTGACCCTTAAAAATACTTTTACCTATGGAATGCTACATACAAATCCCAACGCTTTACATTTTCAGATATTATTATCTTTAAAGTGAATCTATTGAACACAGAAGTCAACGGTTTAACGATCCACAAAATGGCAAATGTCCACTTCCACTTACGTAAACAATTTGATTTCTCTTTGTAATACTCAAAAGATTTACATGTATTATCCATGCTTAGATTCAATACCACTGACATTTGCTTCTGGATGAGTACCTCTCTTAAAGTTTATACTTTCAACTGTTTTAGCAAAAGAGTCCAAGGAGGTTTTATGGCCTTGATAATTTGTAGACATTTTTTTTTTTTTTTTTTTTTAAATTTGACCAAGGAGTGCCTCATTTCAAATTGAGGCCCCACATCGAGTTGATTGGCCAAACATTATCTGAGGAGAATGTCCTTGAAACTGTTGACGAAGAGCAGGAGGACTTCCGTCGGGCTGTGAACACATCTAGAGTACTGCGTACTCTGGTGAATGAAAAATCACATATTTATAGACTTTAGCATATGCAAGTTAATAGATAATAAGAATCTGTCAAAATAATTTGACGAAAAAAGTTCACTCAAGTATTAAATTTATACCTCGACTTGGATCAGCCTCAGGCTGTGGTGTGTGTATTTGTTGCTGTATGACCGTCTCTGTTCTACTCTCAGCATCGTATATCCCTAGCTCTGGTCTTATATCTTGGGTGAAAATATAACACTGTTTAAATGACCTTCTAAAGCCAAAGTTGTGCTTTGTTTAAACGTAAGAGGATAGCAGAAAATACAGTACATGACCAATTGTAAAACATGTGACCCGTAAAAATACTTTTACCTATGGAATGCTACATACAAATCCCAACGCTTTAAAATTTCAAACGTTATCATCTTTAAAGTGAATCTACTGAACACAGAAGTAAAAGGTTTAACGATCCACAAAATGGCAAATGTCCACTTCCACTTACGTAAACAATTTGATTTCTCTTTGTAATACTCAAAAGATTTACATGTATTATTCATGTCCAGATTCAATACCACTGACATTTGCTTCTGGATGAGTACCTCTCTTAAAGTTTATGCTTTCAAATGTTTTAGCAAAAGAGTCCAAGGAGGTTTGATGGCTTTGATAATTTGTAGACATTTTTTTTTTTTTTTTTTTTAATTTGACCGAGGAGTGCCTCATTTCAAATTGAGGCCCCACATTGAGTTGATTAGCCAAACAGTATCTGAGGAGAATGTCCTTGAAACTGTTGACGAAGAGCAGGAGGACTTCCGTCGGGCTGTGAACACATCTAGAGTACTGCGTACTCTGGTGAATGAAAAATTACATATTTATGGACTTTAGCATATGCAAGTTAATAGATATTAAGAATCTGTCAAAATAATTTGACGAAAAAAGTTCACTAATGTATTAAATTTATACCTCGACTTGGATCAGCCTCAGGCTGTGGTGTGTGTATTTGTTGCTGTATGACCGTCTCTGTTCTACTCTCAGCATCGTATATCCCTAGCTCTGGTCTTATATCTTGGGTGAAAATATAACACTGTTTAAATGACCTTCTAAAGCCAAAGTTGTGCTTTGTATAAATGTACAAGAATAGCATAAAATACATGACCAATTGAATTTCTGTCCTTTAATATATATTTCTTCCCTCTCATGTCTGAACTTGGAAGAGTTTAAAATCAGTGTTTAAAATAGTGCTAAACTTGTGTCACAGTAGGGCTTTTAAACATGAAACTCTTCATTAGGTTGACCGATCCAGTTACCATAATTTTGATCGCAATGATTATAATGTATATTTGAAAGAATTTGGCTGAGTCAGTATCGAACACACAACATCTGGATTATCAGTACCAAGCAATCCAATAATCCGTCGACCTAAATTGTATCAAACTCCCATGACACCTAAATGATAAATGTGGGCTCTGGTGTCTGCACGACTTTTTCCTTAGTAACCAAGTGTAGCATTTGGCACATTTAGATGAAAAAGAAAAGTATTATTGAGGTTGTTTGGGAACGATTTCCTCTAAAGTATCAACAATATTTGAGCAATGCTCTGTGAAAAGGGGCTTAATGCACCTGCAACTGAAGCCGAAACGTTCTGCTATTTCTAAATTTGTTGCATGTTAAAGGATCACTCTACCTCATGATTCAGTGGGTCATTAGACAAAATGGATATTTCAGATCCATAATTGTGTGATGACTTGATTGGTATAATGCATCACGGAGACCCCTTTTGCCGGAACATGGCTCATTTCTTTACAAAAAAAATCTGTCTAGTAACAGGTATAATTTGCCCGACATTGACCAAATTGCTATTGTGTAAAAACATTCCAGTTGGCAAAAATTTCTGAAGTGGGACTTTAAAAAAATACATTACCCAGACAGACTTTATTAGATTCTACATTGATTTGACGTTGTGACAAAATTAATTCTTCACATGACCGAGATCTGAGCACGGTGTATTTATCAAAACAGATGGTAATCAAAATTTGATAAAAATCTGTTTATTTCTCATGAATTTATTCAAAGACTAAGCATAATCCCCACATGACCAACTTTCAAATTAAACAACGCAGCATATATACCGGCACCTGCTTCTGACAAAGTCTATCTATTGGATAAAGACCGTGCCGTTTTAAGTCTTAGCAATATTTGAATTAGACAGAAGCTGTAACACTCGCGTCCTTTCAGTTTCTTTTTTTTTTTTTTTTTCTAAACAAATGACCTTGTTATTGATCTGACATGATTCGGTTTCAGGCAGAAATATCTAGGTGTAGTAAAAAAGAAATCAAAAGAAAGTTCCATGAATATTGTCTAAGAATTGTGGCGTCTATAGCCCAAGTAAACTGTTAACGACATGCAGCACCATACATCATAAAATATTGTGCTTAGGCAAAGATCATCACCTGTGTCATTTGCTACAATAATTATTCTTCTCTCAAGCAATAGCCTCTTTCTTAATATACACTTGTTAATTCATGAAACTTTGCATAACACAGCCACAATACTAGGAAAGCTTACAAGGGTCAAAATGAAAGTAAATTTTCTTTCAAAAACACATAATAACGTGATTTTAAAACACGTTATAACGCAAAAAAGTCGCACTAACGCAAAAATTCTCGTAATTACGTGTTTTAAAACACGTAAAAACGCGTTTAAAAGTCATATTAGTGCGAAAAATGTCGTTATAATGTGAATTTAAAACACTTTATAAAAAAAAAAGATGAACTAAGGCGAAAAATCTCGTAATAACGTGTTTTAAAACACGTAGTAACACGTTTAAAAGTCGTATTATTGCGAAAAATCTCTTAATAACGTGAATTTAAAACACGTACTAACGCAAAAGAAGTCGCACTTACGTGAACATTCTCGTAATAACGTGTTTTAAAACAGGTAACAACGCGTTTAAAAGTTGCAGTAACGCGATCTGAAAACTCGAAGAACCTTTTCTTTTTTTTAACTTTTTAAACTTCACATGAGAACAGATTATATGTATGTGCAATAGGTTCATGAACATGCAATCGAATTTCCAAATAAAGATTTGATTGTGTCGGTTGCGTTTTTTTTTTTTTTTTTTTGGCTTCATCCACATGACAGCAACCACTTTTTTATTCATGATCTTTCTAGGATTCACTTGCATAAGTCTACATCTTTGCTTTACAACTGTCAGACGAGGCTAGCATTGGCAGCAAAGATCGAACAAGGATTCAAGGAATGACACAGATTTTTCACTGTCACCACCCTCGATTTTGACAAGATTGTTGAAAATGTTTGTTTAATTGGTGTTTCACTTCCTTTCTAACACTCTTTCAAATATTTAGCGCCGGGAGTGCACTTATCCGTACTCTGCTAGGTTTTCGTTTACCGATAACTCGCCATCAGTTACCAATAATTCGCACGACAGTATTTCTAAGCCACTGGCATCTATCGTACATCAACATCTCCGAAAGATGATAAGTGGTGAAAAAGTGGTAAAAAACCCTTTGCAATGACGTTTAACAATCTCCGAAAAAAATTGCAGTTAAATTGAGTCATCGACCACCTTGTATGTTGCAAAATTGATCTACCGAGCTCGGCGAGATCTCGACCAGATGTCCATTGAGTCGGTTTTCATTACGGGAAATTCAACAAGAGATAATGTATTTTCAATGATTAAAACACTGATGAATAAGGAGTAAAATCGAAACAAAAATATTACACCCAGATCGACTATGGAGTTTGCACTGAAATAATGTAGATTTCATAAGGAAATCTTCCGTGGATTAGTAGTCAGAATAATTAACTTGAGAAACCATGGTTCGATCTCCGCTACCGGTGCCAATCACGTATGATAGTAAGGTACAGTAAAGCTGCAGACTTACATGTATACTTATGAATCCAAGGAAGATCATGAATAAACGAGTTACCGCTGTGATGTGATTTAAATACCATTGAAAGCTGCGTAAAGCACAATCAAAACACAAAAAATCTGTGTTGAGAGATTCGACTGACTGTCATATAACTCAATCATAACGAAAACAGTAGACAAACTTTAACTGTGAGTTTTCGATTCGCATTACTACGACATTTAAACACGTTATCACGTGTTTTAAAACACGTTATTACGAGATTTTTCGAGTTACTGCGACCTTTTTGCGTTATTATGTGTTTTGAATTCACGTTATTACAACATTTTTTGCTTCAATACGACTTTTAAACGCGTTATTACGTGTGTTTTAAAACAAGTTATTACGAGATTTTTCGCGTTACTGTATTAAATTCACGTTATAACGACATTTTTCCCATTAGTACGACTTTTAAACGCGTTACTACGTATTTTAAAACACGTCACTGCGTGGTTTTGACAAGCATTTTACCTTCATTTTGACCCTTGCAGGCTTTTGTACAATACTGAGTTGTTCGTTACAGAAAATTTTCGCATTGAGACATCCCTATTACACAAGTGAGCAAAAAACACAAAACCCCTAAACTGTCTTTCAAAGGTTTACCATTTATTTGATCAATTTTTATTATAAAAGTCGCCTAAGAAAAATATCTCACAAACTAGATATTATCTGGTAGGGCAGAGACATCATTCAGAAATGTTCGGTCAGTTCACCAAACTTTTTCAATACACTTACAATGTAGCACAATCAATTTAAACTAATTATTTACTAACCGTTCATTCTGTTGTACACGTGCATGAACAAACTGGGGCAAGTTTTCATCCATAAATCGACATGTCCTTCCGGAAAGGGTCCCAATTCTTTTTGAACGTCTGTTGAAAAGTCTTTGTAATGACTGGCAACATTCCTTATAATTCGAAGAGCAGAACGTACAGTTATATCGTTTTCCCTGTAGATACATCTCCCGCGCCACTGGAAAGTAGCTAGATGTTGTCTAAGACCTTCAGGCAAGCTGTTGAACCATTCTTGACCCAATCCAATGGCGGGATTCTCTAACTTGGCTATTACAGATTGGTTAGTTTGTGCCTTTGATTCTATGTCATCACTTGCATTTTTCAGAAAGTGTAGAACTTCGTCTGCTGTCCAAAATGCTGGATGGTTCGAAACAAATACAGCATCTGGACGCTCTTCAGGATTATGGCTCAGCATTTGCTCAAGTAAGCACTTAAGACTGTGCTGTGTAGGCTCCAATTGTTCAAGATTTGGCTTTTCCTTACGCGCAATGTCTGCTTGGCTAAACGCTCCAAAAGGACTCTGACCGAATGTAACAGTATAATAAAATATACAGCCCATCGAAAAGATATCTGATTTGACGGTCATTTTAATCTTTGAGTTTGCAGCACGCTCTTCGGTGGTACACTGAGAAATTATCTCATGCGGAATGTATCCATGGGTTCCAACATGTCCCGTGAAAGTGTATTTATTATCACATGTGGCCTTCGAGAGGCCAAAGTCTCCAACAAGAACTCTTTCGATCTCGTTCTCACTTAAAACGTAAAATACATTCTCTGGTTTCAAGTCTCTGTGGACAATACCTTTCTTGTGAAGATATTCCACAGCAGCTGCAATATCACAGTTAACCCTCTGTGGCGGGTAAGTTGACCGAAGGTGATGTTTACTGACGTAGTGACTAAGATTTCCATCACAAAGTTGCATGGCCAAGTAGAGAGAATCTACTTTCAAAAATGAATAGTAGTATCCAATTATATTCCGGTGTCGATCTTTTTCCACCCTGGTCATTATGTTCTTTTCTCTCATTTCATCCACTTCTTTTCGGTTTTCTTCAGCTTCACAAGAACGTTTATATTGGATGTATTTCACTGCAACAGGAATATCTTCAAACTTTCCTTTGTATACAATTGAGTTTGGTCCATGACCAAGTATTCCACTTACGTCGTAAGATAAGCGGTCATCTAATTTGCTCATCTGTTCTTCCATATTGAGCTTTGTTCATCCACAATCTATGTCAGCCTCTGAAACGCATTAGGTTCGACGTGAAAAGATGGAGCTTTATTTTGGTTTAAGGTTGGATTCTGGGTAATCCAGATTATCGTTGGGAAAAAAAACATAGTACCCCGTTATTTCAAATTTGAACTTACGTGTATACACGTATGCTTGGCGGGTACAACCTCTTCCTTACTATTGTTGTCTTTTTGGTTCTTTGCTTGAACAGAGTGCGGAAAAGACACATGTATACATGGAGTGAGGAGAGTATCGAAAAGGATTCTTACACTTCATGATTGTTTGTGATTTAGTAAAACCTAAATGTAATTTCTATAAACTGGATAACAGCATAAGGCTTCCATTTCGGGTGGGATCCATCACTTGTATGATGTTAATGTAACATACTTACTGTCAGCCAAATGTGAAAACAAGTGTTCTCCAGTAGTTAATTTAATTTATGTAAAAGAAAGAATTAAAAGATATAACAATCTCGGTCTCTTTTGCATATGCTCTGAATAATTTCACACTGGTTCAAGTAATTTCTATGGACCGAAAAGTAGCCATTTTGGCCGTTAACTTTCTATTTACAAACATCTCAGAAAAAAGAAATCAATTCAAGGTTGCATCAACGGTAACTTTGGCTTCATCATAATTCAAACGTATATAGCGTATAGTAATGGTGCAGAGTATAAATAAAGTATATCACCTCTATGGTAAAACTGGCACATATTTAGATTTTGTCCTTATGTTATTCAAGACATATGCTCCATGTTCGGTGAAAAAGGGGGTTGAATGAATCTGCAAAAAGTATCGACCTATGTCAGCAGATACATTTTGCAATTGGTCAATTTTCTGCATGTCAAAGGACGACCAGTGTACCTCATGATTCAATCAGTTGTCATACAAAATAGACTTTATGAATCCAAAATTATGTGATGACTTGCTTAGTATCATGCATCACGGACATGAATTAAGCACCCTTTTCCAACAGCATGGCTCTTATGTTTTTACCAAAAGAAAATTGGGAATTATGTGGTGCCTAGAGAACGAACGAGTTTTTCTAAGATTTGACCTTGTGACCTACGTTTTCGCCATTGGTGGTCCCTATTCAAACTATCCGGGATTATATCAATACAGTCTGACCAAGGTGCCTGGATATTAGACAGAAAATGTGACTTTAGTATTCAATGCGGTTTTGTGTGTGTGTGTGTGTGTGTAAGATTTGACCTAGTGATCTACATACAAGTACCAAGGCTTGTGTAGCCTACCTAAATTCAAACTTGCCAGATACATCATTAACCCTTGGGCTTTAAGCGCGACTCAAAGACCTTTTGCGAACAGTGTTGATCAAGATCAGACTGCACATAACGTACAGTTTGATCTAGGATATACATCGTCGAATAAAGAGATATTTTCCCCCTAATAAATAAATTTGAAATAGAAATATTTGCGTTCTTACTATCTGAGACTTGTAAATCTCATTTAGTTATTTAGCAAGATAAGGGTTAGGTAAGTAATATGGTCATGCTGTGCGACAGTGACCAGCGGCGACCCATAATTTGAACGTTTGCAGATATTATCAAAAAAAAAAAAAATATTCCGATCGAGTTTCGCCAACACTTGACCGAAAGCATAGCTTTAAAGCTCTACATACATGTATCATTTTTGTAAGATTTGAGTCTGTGACCTAGTTTCTCACCAAAATGATCCATATTAACCCTTAGGCTGCTAACCGCGACTCAATCATCTTTTGCGGACAGTGTAGATCAAGACCCAACTTTACAGAACGTTCAGTCCGATCTTGATCTACACTGTCGGATAAGGAGATATCTTTCTCCCAAAAAATACCAAAATACCAAGAGCAAAATTTGTTGTTGTTGTTTTTCTTTTTTTTCTATCGGCTTGAAAGTTTCATTTCACTTCTTTAGCAGGATAAGGGTTACAATTTTGAACTTACCTGAGATATTATCAGAATATTCGACAAAACATGTGTGCTCACGGGCACACGCGGTATTATCTACGATGTTATTATCTGAAGGTAACTGATTCTCTAATAACTAAGGTTTTATTACATCAAACTTTTTGATAAAGTTTCGAGAAAACTGGACAGAAACTATGGCCATAGAGTCTAAGTTCTCGAAGTGTTTCTTTTTTCTAAAACTTAAGAATGACATGTGTTCTACCTGTTGGTCGGAGGAAGCAATATTGATGCGTCGTACTCTTACTGTCTTTTCTACAACACTGTCTTAACCCTCCATCTGCCAAGCGCGACTCGGGGCGCTTTTGCAGACAGTGTAGATCAAGATCAGACTGCGAGAAACGTGCAGTATGATCTTTGATCTACACTGTCCGATATGTTTTTTTTTTTTTTTTTTCCGTGAAGTCAACTTTGAAATTGCGATATTTGGGTTTTAGCTATTGAGTGCATATTTACGTTTCATTTAATTAGGAGTTAAAGAGCCAACCTCAGTTGAAAAAAAAACACTTGCAGTTTGTTATCACATAGTAATTACTACTCTATACATATCTTGGTCGATTCTTAAGAGCATTCTTATTCTTACTTTCAAGTAGTTTCCAAATTTGAAATTAACACCATTTCTGATTGGCTGAACCATATTGGTTATCCGATAAGAAGTTGCATTACTTTCTAAATAAGACTGAGAATAAAATTATGAATGGTTTGTAAGTACATGTACATGTACGGGGTTGTGTTCAATGCGCAGAATTTATGCATTTCTCTCTGTAAAGTTGAACCAAAGTTTTTACACAGACCTGATCGAAACCGAAAACAACCAGATGTTGTTTTGTGCCTTATTTAAGTAATACGAGCGTGGGATACAAGTTTGATTTGAAATCACATTAATTCATTGAGCATCGTTTATCTGTCTGTGTCCTCGAATATTTAAATGAGAGTGGAGTCATGAGGAGGAAATGGCGCCAAGATACAGAGGTGGAGCCAATATATACAAGACAGAACAATCTATACATTTAGAGGAGGAAATATCTTTATTGTTTGCTTAAATGTACATGTTTGTGGTACATGTAGCTAGCTATACGTGAACTTGAAGATCAAATCGGTCAAATTCTGATGTCCGATCCATGTTTTTTTTTTTTTTTTTTTAACAGAAACTTTGTTTCCACATTAGCATTCGCAGTGGATCATTTTCAAAGCAATTAAGAAAATGAGAAAACTAGTGTGGACAGCATCCTTTCCACTTGTCAAAATGCAATAGTAAAAGGTCCTTTGTGGCACTCAGGCTCATGGTTCGTTCGCACTTGAAGAACTGCTAGTCCTGTCTCATGAGCAAGGTTCTGTAAAGCTCTAGTCTTATGTTAATAAGATATACATTTATAAAGAGTTCTATTCTAGTGCTAATGTAACCAATAATATATACATGTATAAAGAGCTCTAATCTAGAGTTAATGTAATCAATAAGATACTAATAGAGAGCTGTAGTCTATTGCTGATATAACGAACAAATATACATAAAAAGCTCTAGTCTAATGTTGATGTAAACAATAAGTTGTATACATAAAGAGCTCTAGTCTAGTGCTAATGTAACCAATAAGACACATAAATGAGCTATTTCCATGATAAGAATATTTTTGCAGACCAGACAAAACCAATTGCGTCATAGATCTGTTAACATGTAGAAGGTGATTAAAAATTAGATCGCTAATGTCATCGATGTGTGTTGCCAAAACAGCATGGCATTAGCACTTCAGGTATATAAGATTGAGTCTATCAAGGTTATCTAGGTTTAATTGTGTATAATCTATACAAGTAGGGATCTTTCATGGCTCAGTGGTAAAGTGTAGGACTCGTAACCTAGGTCCCCCATGTTCCAGCCTCACTGGAAGCACTGGGTTTTTCGTTGGTGTGTCCCTGGGCAAGACACGTCAACGACCCAGGCGAAGTATTGGTGAAATCTAGGACATAAGTGAATAATGTGAGCTTTCTCCGTGATATGAATAAAATTATGTTGAAACCGGTGTAAAACATAATTCATTCAATCATTCAATCGTATCTATCTATAGGTACTAGTATATTGTCTTCACCTCTTCCTCTTGGCGCCATTTCTATATTGACTCCACCTCGATCGAAGTATTCGACGGGACAAACAGAATGATGTACAACGCAAGTTGATTTGAAATGAATATTCAAAAACAATAATACCGCATGCTGATAGTACTTAGATAAGATACCAAACTTAAAATCTACGGATTCAACCTCTGACTACTTTCGGTTTCGATCGGACCTGTGTTAAAACTTTGGTTCAACTTTACGGAGAGAAATGCATTAATTTTGCGCGTCGAACACCAGATATGTAAATAGTGATCGTTTCTTTGTCATAAGAAACCACCTTTTTCTTTTTCGAAAAAGGCTTACACGGTACTGAAGAGGTAAAGATATGAGCATGGTGCGTTGACTGTTTACATTTTTCAACAGACTGTTTGCTGTCCTAGACTCGATATTTGAAGTTTCTATGAATTTTTTTCTAATTCATTGCAAAACGCTGTTGGCACAAGAGCATACAGGCCATGAAATAGTTAAATCACAAAAAATAAAAATCATTTCCTACCTTTTGTATGTCCAAAAAGCTACGCTTTGAGCTCTGCAAACTTTCTAGGTGCCAGTCAAACCCGGAAGTAGTTTAAATAGGGGAAATCCCATGTCCCCCCCCCCCCTTTTCACCCGGTAACACCAGATATGTAAATAGTGGCATTTGTAGTCGGATTTTCGTGAAATTCAATTCAATTCTTTAATCATACATTATAGGCCTCTGGCCCATTATACACATACTACAAGATAACAAAATCATATCAAGTGGTGCCCTATACAATATCATGCAAACAACCGTGATAGTAACACAAAACTCATATTGAGATGACTTAAAACTGGACATTGACCAACCTATAAAAGTTAGTAGTTTAATCCGATCTAGAGTGCATGCTTTCATAGCTAAGTATTATAAAGCTTCATAGAGCTGTTGTGTCGGGTAAAACGCTGATGACTCATCTCTCTTAACCCATTACCACTCAATCATGGATTTTTACACCTCTGAGAGAGAAAACTTTTGAAAACAACGTGAGGAACGAGGAAAACGCTGGTAACTAGCATCTTCTCCTTTTCACACAATGCTTTCTACCCTTTCCTAAACAAATTCTATTGTTGATCTAAATCTAGTTTGTTGTCTGCAACAGCTCTGAATTTCGACCAGTCTAAAATTTTGTCATCTGGTAATGGGTTAATAGTGATCCAAAACTCATATTGAAATTACTTAAAAGGTACAATACAGACAGTTACAACTGGTTTAGTTTCGTATTGAAGAAAACTTTGAAAACATAATTATGAAGCACTTTCAATATAGATCTAGACTAACCTGCAGAAAACTGCAGCCCAATCCGACCTGGATTGCATGCTTACATGGTCAAGTACTATTTATAGTTTTTCGGTCTTAAAATGCCAAATAAAGAAATTTTGACAGCTTATGAATAATACACGTTTCCGTACTTGACATGACAGCTACGAATTCTTGCATTTTTCTATTCTTAAAATACAAATCTCCAAAAATATTTCTTCTTAGTTTGTCATATGCATCACATTCTACCAAAAAATGAAATTCAGTTTCGACAGTTCTAACATTTTTCGACAAACAAAATTTGCATAATCTAACTTGACGATCAATTCCCATATGGCGCCCTTTCTCGATCATAAGATCATGAGTTGAGGTTCTAAAGCGTACAAGTGCTTTCTTGAATCGACAAGGCAGCTCAATCGAGAGATATTTTTCGGGGTTAATTAGAGATTTGTAGCATTTATATAACTCTGCTTTGCTATAACTAGCGAGATCTTCATTCCATTTTGAGTATAGATATCGATCAAACGGCGTTTAAATGATGAAATAAAATGAATGCTATCACCTACATCTTGGGCTATCCAGACATAGCCAAAGCCGAATGAGAATAATAAATTTTTAACAATGCTTGCCCATGTTCTTCTTCCCTCTTCGTCTAGTGACTTTAACAATTTATAACACTGGAACGGATAACGATTAGAATCCATGTGTAGAAGTTTTATCCAGTATTTAACGCACTGAGTCATGTAAAATACATATAGAGGAAGACGACCACTTTCACCGTAAACAAAAACATTTGACGTTTGATGTGGGAGAGAACAATAACGTTTACAAAAATTCAAATGAAAGGATGCTGTCTTTTCATAGTACTGATAACCCCATATTTGACAGGAATAGCATAAGATTGGTCTGACGATACTATCAAATAATTTAAACATTTCGTTTGGTCTAAAATAACCGAAAGACAGTTGATATTTAAAGATACATGTTATGGTTTTGTTAGCTTGCTTAATTGAGCATTCCTGCGTTTTAGTCCAAGAAAGTTTTGGGGTCATGTAGACGCCTAAATATTTGTAAAAGGATACGGTTTCTATTCGAATGTTTTTGTAATACCATTTCTCATAATTTCGGAGGGTTCCCCCATTTCGAAAAAGTACGATTTTTGTTTTTTCGATATTGACTTGCATATTAACTTTATCACAAAATTCTGAAATACAGTTTATCTGTCTTTGTAGCTATATACAACTGTCACTCATACTGGAAACGTCATCTACATACATGAGTGCATAAAGGTCAGATATTTCTTCTGATATAAAAATTCCGTTAAAAAACGAATTTCTTAAGTGTTCAACCAAGTCATTAATCATGATGCAAAACAGTAGAAGACTGGACACGCAGCCTTGCCGGGTACCAACCGTACAACAGAAATAGTCAGATAAACCATTATTTAGTCGAACACATGACTTAAGCTTTGCATATAACGACTGAAAAATTGTTAGAAAACGACCATTAATGTTTTTGCTTTGTAAAGAATTCCATAATACTTGATGCTGGACTGAGTCGAAAGCCTTCGAAAAATCTATAAAAATGCAATAGAATCTACCGCCTGATTTCGATAAATATTTTTGAATGACTGACGACAAAGTAAAAATGTTATCAACTGTTGAGTAATTGCGCCGGAAACCTGCAGTCTGATCTTCGATCTACACTGTCCGATACGGTATTTTTTATCCGGTGAAGTCAACTTTGAAATTCCAGTATTTGGGTTTTCAGCTATTGAGTGCATATTTACCTTTCATTTATTTAACAGTTTAAGGGCCAACCTCGGTTGAAAAAAAAAACTAGCAGTTTGTTACCAATAGTAATTACCACTCTTTACATATCTAGGTCAATTCTTCAGAACATTTTTATTCTTGCTTTCAAGTAGTTTCCAAATTTGAAATTAAACACCATTTCTGATTGGCTGAACCAAATTGGTTATCCGATAAGAAGTTGCATTACTTTCTAAATAAGACCGAGAATAAAGTTATGGATGGTTTGTAAGTACATGTACATGTACGGGGTTGTGTTCAATGCGCAGAATTTATGCATTTCTCTCTGTAAAGTTGAACCAAAGTTTTTACACAGACCTGATCGAAACCGAAAACAACCAGATGTTGTTTTGTGCCTTATTTAAGTAATACGAGCGTGGGATGCAAGTTTGATTTGAAATCACATTAATTCATTGAGCATCGTTTATCTGTCTGTGTCCTCGAATATTTAAATGAGAGTGGAGTCATGAGGAGGAAATGGCGCCAAGATACAGAGGTGGAGCCAATATATACAAGACAGAACAATCTATACATTTAGAGGAGGAAATATCTTTATTGTTTGCTTAAATGTACATGTTTGTGGTACATGTAGCTAGCTATACGTGAACTTGAAGATCAAATCGGTCAAATTCTGATGTCCGATCCATGTTTTTTTTTTTTTTTTTTTTTTTTAGAAACTTTGTTTCCACATTAGCATTCGCAGTGGATCATTTTAAAAGCAATTAAGAAAATGAGAAAACTAGTGTGGACAACATCCTTTCCACTTGTCAAAATGCAATAGTAAAAGGTCCTTCGTGGCACTCAGGCACTTGGTTCGTTCGCACTTGAAGAACTGCTAGTCCTGTCTCATGAGCAAGGTTCTGTAAAGCTCTAGTCTTATGTTAATAAGATATACATTTATAAAGAGTTCTATTCTAGTGCTAATGTAACCAATAAGATATACATGTATAAAGAGCTCTAATCTAGAGTTAATGGAAGCAATAAAATACTAATAGAGAGCTGTAGTCTAGTGCTGATATAACGAACAAATATACATAAAAAGCTCTAGTCTAGTGTTGATGTAAACAATACGATGTATACATAAAGAGCTCTAGTCTAGTGCTAATGTAACCAATAAGACACATAAATGAGCTATTTCCATGATAAGAATATTTTTGCAGACCAGACAAAACCAATTGCGTCATAGATCTGTTACCATGTAGAAGGTGATTTAAAATTAGATCGCTAATGTCATCGATGTGTGTTGCCAAAACAGCATGGCATTAGCACTTCAGGTATATAAGATTGAGTCTATCAAGGTTATCTAGGTTTAATTGTGTATAATCTATACAAGTAGGGATCTTTCATGGCTCAGTGGTAAAGTGTAGGACTCGTAACCTAGGTCCCCCATGTTCCAGCCTCACTGGAAGCACTGGGTTTTTCGTTGGAGTGTCCCTGGGCAAGACACGTCAACGACCCAGGCGAAGTACCGGTGAAATCTAGGACATAAGTGAATAATGTGAGCTTTCTCCGTGATATGAATAAAATTATGTTGAAACCGGTGTAAAACATAATTCATTCAATCATTCAATCGTATCTATCTATAGATACTAGTATACTGTCTTCACCTCTTCCTCTTGGCACCTTTTCTATATTATTGACTCCACCTCGATCGAAGTATTCGACGAGACAAACAGAATGATGTACAACGCAAGTTGATTTGAAATGAATATTCAAAAACAATAATACCGCATGCTTATAGTACTTAGATAAGATACCAAACTTAGAATCTACGGATTCAACCTCTGACTACTTTCGGTTTCGATCGGACCTGTGTCAAAACTTTGGTTTAACTTTACGGAGAGAAATGCATTAATTTTGCGCGTCGAACACCAGATATGTAAATAGTGGTCGTTTCTTTGTCATAACAAACCACCTTTTCTTTTTCAAAAAAGGCTTACACGGTACTGAAGAGGTAAAGATATGAGCATGGTGCGTTGACTGTTTCCTGTCCTGGACTCGATATTTGAAGTTTCTATGAATTTTTTTCTAATTCATTGCAAAACGCTGTTGGCACAAGAGACTACAGGCCATGAAATAGTTAAATCACAAAAAATAAAAATCGTTTCCTACCTTTTGTATGTCCAAAAAGCTACGCTTTGAGCTCTGCAAACTTTCTAGGTGCCTGTTCAAACCCGGAAGTAGTTTAAATAGGGGAAATCCCATGTCCCCCCTTTCATTCGGCATACCTCGGGTGATCCGGTAATCAAATCCCTCGGCTGTATCACGTAGCTTGATATGCACCTACACGGTACATTTCGCACGTTTCCGGAAGCACACGGTTTTACCGTTATTGAAATTGTAAGGCTCCTCTTAAAAAGAAAACATGAGTCAATTTTCTATCGTTATCTTTCTAACAATGTTTCAGTCGGCAAACAGTTTGTACATTCAATTCTTAGCTTTGTTTATCATTTTCCGTTGGTAGCTTTCATCGACAGATCGATATATGTGAATAACTCCATCGTGGTTGTTCATGTCGTTGCTAAGCGATTTACAGGGGCGCCGCCATGTTTAAGATCATGTGGTGGGTAGTTCAAAATGGAAGCCGCCTTAATACGGACGAGGTTAGATGTAGGTTCGGAATCGGCCGAGTTGTGACGAGTGTCGGCAAACTTCGACGTTCATTATCTTCCGTTAGGTGGCATTTTTTTTTTTCAAATATACATACAGCTTTCTGATTTGGGCATTTTGGGTACAAATCAGGACTATTTTTCAAGATGGCAATCGATGTGCAGCAAATTTCAAAATGGAATAGGTACATGTATATACGTGTATATGTTTATTCACAACTGTAACAATTCGTCCAGCCATGTTTAGCTAGAATATAACCTGTGCACCAGTCATTTATAAACACAGACCCTATAGGCCTGTTGGTTAAATAGCCCCACCATGAACCCAGCATGGAGGGAACATTTTTCGTAGTTAATGTTTGTGCAAAAACTCTGCACAAATCTCGGTTTTCCCTAAATATACAAAGATTTGCCGTAAACATTTTTTTTTTTTTTTTTTTTTTCAAATCTGTTTTGCCTTTAAAATCATTATAGGCGATGCATATATATATATACTCTCTTCCAAAACAAAGTGTGCACTTTGTTTTCGGTGATTTTTCATTAACTGTTTTTCTTAATGCCGACGTATTTGGTATCATAATTGAGATTAGATCATGTACAATGTAGACATTATGTTAGATTTTAAGCTCCTGTCACGCAGAGTATATTAGCTACGAGAAATGACTGGGTATGAAAACAAAAGTTGCAAATGTACTCAGAAAATCGGAATTTGCAAAGTTTAAAATTTCATGGGGCTCAAATTGGAATCTAGTGTTTATTTTAGTCTGTATCGTGTGTGACCACCTCGGCTGTTGATGCAAGCGACAATGCGACCTCGCACTGACCTAACGTAACGTCTGATGATGACGTCGGGGGTGTTATTCCATTCTTGAATTAAGACGTTTTCGAGGTCCCTAAGATTGTGGATGTTGCCTCTAGAATGCACCCTTCTACCAAGATAATCCCAGATGTGCTCTATCGGATTCATATTCGGTGAGACAGCAGGCCAGGGTAGCACGTCAACGTGATTTCTGTTAAGAAATTGTCGACTTCTCCGTGCAACTGAGGTCTTGCATTGTCATGCATCAAAATTGCAGGCCCGTATCTCTGAAGGAAAGGAACTGCTTCAGGCTGCAGAATCTGGTTAATATAGCCTTGAGCATTGCATTGAGATTGCACGTACAACGATAAGATTTGTTTTCCTTCTTCCCATAATTCCACACCAAACCATTACACTCCCACCCCAAAATCTGTCCCTCTCAACGAGAGAGCAATCAGCAAAGCGTTCGCCTCTTCTTCTAAAACCTCGTGTTCGACCATCATGATGAGAAAGATTAAATCTAGACTCATCAGAGAATAGAACCCGAGCCCACTGCTGTCGCCCCCAACGTAAATATTGTCGGGCCCAGTGCAAACGCGCCGATCAATGACGTGCCGTCAGGACTGGTCACACATAAGGCCTCCTAGGCCGGATAGGGGCCCGAGCTTGCCTGAGGCGGCGCAGCACTGTTTGGCTGCTGATACCGTGCTGCCTTGCAGTACTTGACGCTGTTTGAAAGCGACGTCGAAGGTGCGTCAACGTAATAAATCTGCCCGTCCGAGGATTTGTACACCTAGGTCTTCCAGGTCTAGAATAATCTGCTACCCCACCTGTTTGCTGGCAACAATGGCGCAACCGAATTATTAGCTGTACTGGCTGTAAGCCAGCAGAGCTTATGTCATGGTATGGTTTCCGTCGTCCGTCCGTCTGTCTGTCCGCCCGTCCGTTAGTCTTTTTCTTGTTTACGCGATAAAGTCTTTATTTGTGGTCGGATTTTCGTGAAACTTGCACAGTTTGTTTATCTTATTAATAGCTTGAACCCTATTGATTTTGAAAAAAATCTGACAAACAGTGTGGGAAAAGTAGCCATTTGAAGTTCAAAATTTCAATTTCTTGTTTACGCAATAAAGTCTGCATTTGTGGTCAGATTTTCGTGAAACTTGCACAGTTTGTTTATTTCATCAATAGCTTGAAACCTACTGATTTTGAAAAAAAAATCTGACAATCAGTGTGGGAAAAGTAGCCACTTAAAGTTCAAAATGTCAGCTTCATGTTTACACGATTTAGTCTGCATTTGTAGTCGGATTTTCGTGAAACTTGCACAGTTTGTTTATCTCATCAATATCTTTAACCCTATTGATTTTGAAAAAAAAATCTGACAATCAGTGTGGGAACAGTAGCCATTTGAAGTTCAAAATTTCGATTTCTTGTTTACGCGATAAGGGCTGCATTTGTAGTCAGATTTTCATGAAACTTGCGCAGTTGCTTTGTATCATCCCTATTGATTTTGAAAAAAATTTAATGATCAGTATGGGAAAAGTACCAAATTAAATTTGAAAATTTACAATTCTTGATTACGCGATAACGTCGGCAGTTGTGGTTGAATTTTCATGAAACATGTACAGTTGCTTTTTATTATCAACAGCTTTAATTCTATTGATTTTTTTGGGAAAAATGACTATCAGTATGGGGAAAGGAGCCACTTACATTTGATAACTTACAGTTCTTGTTTACGCAATTAAGTCACATTTTTTATTAAATTCTTTTGAAACTTGCGAAGATTACTTTATCATCAAGGGATTGAACTCTATTAAAAATGAAGAAAATCTAGCAATTACTTTAGAAAAAGCAGCCATTTGATGACTTAGTATTGTTTACACAACACAGTCCACATTATTTGTCACATTTCTTTGAAACTTGCAGGGATTATTTAATACAATGAGTACTGATACCCTATCAGTAGATAGAAGAAAGAGAGTTCTGGCTAATCCCCCTTACGCCCCCCCCCCCCCGCTAAATATTTTAACCACAACCCACCACGCAACGGCTAAATTTCGAATTAGCTAATCCTTATGCATCACCACTAATTAAGCAACGCTTTAACTTACGCAACGACTAACCAACACATCAGCTAACTTATGTAATGTCTAGCAATTAACACACATGACCCTCCTTAAACAATTTCATAAACACAACTGCTTATAAAATTCTTAAACCCACACATCACCAACCAACACACCCACGCAACGCTTAACATAAAAATCATATGAAGGCTAGCAAACAAACCAGCATAACCTCTTTATTAAACGTTTTTACTTAAATTCAATTTTAAAAAAATTTCTAAAACTTTTTTGATTTCCAGCTAACCAATCAGCCAGCTAACCAACGCATCAGCCAACCAATCAACCACTTAACCCTTACCTCCCCCATCAAACAACGCATTGGCTAGCCAGTTACTCATGCATCAGTCTTATGAAAGTGTGAATGGCTTAAGATTTTAATAAAAATTTTAAAAAATTTAAAAATTAAAAAAAAAATTTAAAAATAAAAATTTGAATTTTTGTTTGTTAAGTTTAAATATAGATATATAAAAAATGAGTGTGTTAAATAAAATTAGTAAAGAAGACAGGAAAAAATTAAATAGATGCTTAAAAGATAGAGTACAGTTTATTATGAATGATTATAATATTCCTAATGAAAAAATTGTAGGTTTTCGTTTTAGTTCTGTTGGCTTTTATAGAAATTATAGAAGAATAGTAGCCGCCTTAACGTATTCTGTAAGCAAAGAAAAAAATAGAAATAAAAAAGATTTTAAAATAAGTGTAGGTTATTTTATACATACTCCTAATGATAATAAAGTAGATATTTTATTTGAAGCAATTTCTCATAAAAATTCTATTTCATGTTCAATTTTTTCTTTAATGCTTTTAGTAAAAAATACAAGTGATAAAATTTTTGTTTTAACTCTTAAATTTAAAGGTGGAAATTTTGAAGAAGATGAACCAAAAAATATTAATGGTGGTAAAATATTTATATCAGATAAATGTGTAATATGTTTAGAAAAAAAACCAAATATACATTTTGTTGATTGTGGGCATATTTGCTTACGTAAAAAGTGTGATGAAAAAGCTGTTTCAATTGTTTGTCCAATTTGTAAAAGCGAAAATAATATTAAGCGAAAAATATAAATATTTAACATTTTTACCATGTTAAATATTTTAATATGTTTTTGGTATTGCTCCCTGTTGTTCATATTTTATTTTATCTTCCTCAGTTAATTTTTCAATCCTATGATGTCCCCAAGCTAAAGTGTTTATCTTATCCTCTAATATGTATCTCTTATCATCAGCAAAACCTAGTGCTTTCTTGTTTATCTCTTCAGTATGTATTTCATGCCCACGACTTCTTAACACACACATGGTTCTATAATGGTCTTTTTCTTTAAACAAACAATCTTTATAATTTTCTAAATTTAGTTCATTTTTAACAACTGACTTTTTTACTCCTTTACATCTTCGATCTTCACCATTGCCTTCCCACATCAATTTTCCATTTTCATCTATTTTTATATCTATTTTTTCATAAGCATATTGTTTAGCGCCTAAACCAACAAACTCAATCATAACACCACCATTTAATTCATCTTTAAACATTCCCAATACCTTTTTGTTCTTTGGGTTATACAGGTCATGCTTTTTAGGGTAACCACTCATATCGTACATTGTATCAGCATCATTAGAGATATCTTCATACAAATCATCAGTTTCTATTTCAAGAATAAAACTATCTGTATCAGTATAACACATCCTTACTTTATCTCCATACTTTTTTTTTAAAATGATTATACATAAGAGTTTTACTAATATCTAATATAGTCATACCTAAATAAACAGGTTTGTCATAGGTTATAATAGTTTTTTTCATATGAACAGCAACTAAATTTTCATCGAATATTGTGGTATGATGATAGTTTGGCTTAGCAACAAGTTTTTTGTAACGATAGCTAAATTCATCATTAAACAAATTAACCAGATCATTTTCTGCATTTTTTCTCAGCTCAATATTTAAATCAATATATTTCTTAATATCATCAGTTTCATTAAACTTAATTCCACGATGTATTTTTTTAATTTTTAAACCTAGATCTAAGTATGTTTTTAAAACTTCATGATGTATAACATAATTTTCTTTATCGTTTAAATTAGGTATCAATTTTTCTACTTTTTTTATTTTTAATTTTTCAGGTGCCAGAGGAAAATCATTGTGTAAATCATGCAACTCTTTAGGATACTCTAAATCAACCTCTAAAAAACAAGGTATATTTTTCCATTCTTCTAATTCTTCTTTATCCATCCATTCAAAACCGCAAGTAGGCAATAGCTGACTCATAGCCCATGGATAAAGACTGTTTGCATCTATATAAATTAGATATATTGAAGGTTTATTTTTATCATAATTTTTACCCATATATTTGTTGTTAGCCTTTGAATACCTTTTACTGCACATAGATATACCACCTCTGATACACTTTTCAACCATTAGAAGCATATCAGGGTCTGTTAAAAGTTCAAGTTTTACTCCTGATTTTTTAAGCATAGCATCTAACGCCAACCCTGGAAGAGTATAATACCATGCAGGGTCTAATTCATAATGCTTAAAGCAAACCTTTCTAAAGTTTTCAAAAACATCAGCTAAAAGCAAAACGTCTATTTTGTTGTAAAGCTCTAAATAATCTTTAAATGTTTTCATGTTAAAAGTTTTCCAAACATTTTTTGCATGTTCATAATCTTCATCACTAATATGTTCTTTGTTTAAACTTGAATAAATTTTTTCTTTAGGTGGTAAGCAGGTTTCTTTTAACCTTTCAAAAGAATCTAAATATTCATAAGGAAAAACTCCTTTTCTTCTTAGTAAAGGTAAATATTTTTTAGGGTAAAATTTTGACAAAATATTTAACTGATCTTCATCTAAATTTTTTGAAAGACTATCCAAACTGGAACTCATAAACTTAAAACTATAAATAAACCTAATTTTATGAGTTATGTTTTTTCCTACCTTAACATATTTACTAAAGCTAATATATTTTTCCTCGTTGTTAGGGATACAATCAATTTTTCCATCAGTTTTACCAAGATTTTTAATAAAAAGATGACTATCATAACCACTTAAATTATGAAAATAAACAGGTGTAAAGTTAGGAATTTTTGCTTTAAGATTACATTCAGTATGTGCGGCTCCTCTATATTTACCAGTAAAATGGCAATGGTCTCTTACTTTATAATTTTTATGGGTAAATTTTTCATCACAAATCCAACAACGCTTGTGCCTTTTATATTTTTTTTTCTTCATCTTCAGTTATCTTAAGTGGTGCCGGTTTTTGATAATATTTTTGATGAATTTCTCTAATATCCTCGCTTATCATATCTACAAAAACTTTTTCAGCATTTTCTCCGGTATATTTTCTTTCTATGGGTTGGAACACATTATCATCGAAACATTTTATAATATAGTAAAAACTGCAGGGATATGCTTTTGAGTTTTTACAGTATAACTTTCTTCTTCATTTTTTTCAGTTGTTTGTTGTTCTTTTATTGGTTCTAGTATGCTTTCAAAATCACCAAAAATAGCAATAGGTACCTTAATTTTTCTATCATGATTTATAAATTGTAATATGCTTCCCTTTTTAGGCATATTTAAATTAACAGGGTCATGCTCACCAAATATTTTTCATGATTTTTTAAAAGGTCCTCCCTTCCAAATGAATTTATACATCTTTCACAAAAAAATTTTTTACCATTATGTTTTGATATTTGTTTAGACATTAAACGACTAAAATTTTTTATTAAAACATAGTGACTATTTTTTTCATTTGTTAAGTAGAGCAAATTTACATGTTTAGTTTTTTTTATTTTTAGTAATTCTTAGTGGATAAAAAAATTTTCTTCATAACTATAAACATTAACACTAATTTCTTGATTTTGTTTTTCAAATTTATCTGTCGCATCAATTGTAACAGGATATTCTATTCCATTCATATTTAAACTATTTTTCTTTGATTTTAAATCACCATTTCCGCATTTTTTTCTTTTGGATTTAATGCTCTTAAAATAGACCATGAAAAGCATTCGTTATCCTCATTTTTCATATTAATACATGCTTTTTTGTCAGCAATCCATTTTGGAAGAGGTATATAACTAGTTGCTCTTAAAGGGTCATAAATGGCTGTATGTATCTTTAAATGTGATACACTATGAAATGTCCATCCGCTACCCCTTCTTAAAAAGGTACGATAATTTTCTAAAATTCTTTCAGCCATAATATCGTATAATTCATTTACATCGGTTCCTCTTAAATTAATTAAATTTACATCAGAAGAAAACTGAGCTGGTACCGGGTTTTCCACGTCGTCAAACAAATACATTAAACATTTAAGAACCATTTTTACTTTAATTCCCCGTTTATTTCTTAAAATATGTATCATAGATTGCATTGTTAGCTCTAAAAACTCCTCAGGAGATTCAACGGGAAACCCCTCTATTTTGTATTGTTTTGCCCAATTTTGTAATGAAGACCAACTTTCTGTTACTTCAATAACTTCAGGTCTCCTTGGTAAGCTTTCTTCCACATTTCTAACAACTTCATTTAAAACTTGTGGTATCTGTTCTTCCTCAACATTACCAGTTAGCCAATTAGTAAAGTTGGTTACCCTCCTTCTAACGCTTTCAGGAATTACCGCTGTGGCAACCCTCCTGGCACCACTATATATATTAGATGCTAGCCTTTGACTAACATCGCCGATTCTTCTTATATATTCCATAATTTTTTAATATAAAAAATATTTCCTTAAGTCAATTTTATTATTTTCTATAAAATAGTAAAATTAAAGAATATCAATTCTATATTTACCATTCCAAACCCTTCCATTCCAATTTTCAATCGTTTGTGGGCAACGGTCAATAAATTTACTCGCCTTGTAAATTGATGGAAATATTTCTGTTTCTTCAGTTTCAACATTTTTTAAGGTTTTTTTTTTTGGATTTTTAGCAATATTTTTTAATCTATCATAATTAGGAACTTTTTTAAAATGTTTTTTAATTTCTTTCTCAGGATATAACCCATGCTCTTTTAAAACATCAATATATTTTTTCTTGTTCCAGTAAGAATAAAACTTAATGTTGTTTTCTTCTAAATTTTTTTTTTTAAATCAGCAATTTTTAACATTTTATATAACATAAAAAATTACTTAATATACTATACTCATCTTATTACCATCACTCTGGAAGTTAATTAACCTATCACTAAGTAAAAATGCATATGCTTCAGTATTTGGACCAGGATTTCCTTCAAATGTTGCTCTAATATGAATATCAGTTATAGAATACTTAATCCTTTCACTTTGCTTTGAAACATCAAAAACAAACAAAGGAAAAAGTGTTTTATAATCTGAAGGTGTAATATTTGGATTTGATACTAATTCATCCATGTTAAAGAAGTTTTTTCAAAATGAAGCAGCATCATGATATATTCTACTGATTAAGTTAGAATTAAAATTTATTTCGTATGAATAATCAGGATATTTTTTAGTAGATAACACTGCACTAATACTTCTAACATTTAGATGGTCAAATATAGCAGGGTTTTGTGATTGGTCTTTACTTTTACCTGTTTGAAAACCAACAATAACAAAACGCGGTACCCAGGTGATGATTTAGTTGATAGTCTCCAGGCAAACCCGGTAGCCTGTGGTACCGCTATGGTATCTGATTGTATCATCCTATAGCCAACAGGGAATCTTTCTTTTCTTTCAATAAATTTTAAAAGTTCTGCTCTATTACCAAGTTCTGGTGTTACATGAGGCATAAACCAAGTTACTTTTTTTAAAACAACTTTTCCAGGAAAATTACCGGTTGGGACGCCTCCACCATCTACTAACGTAGCAGCTTTAAAAGTTGCATTGTCATCATCATCTCTTGTTAGCGTAAGAGATTGCTTCATACCATATATAACTTTATTGTAATCTTCACAAAAACCAAATATATGTTTTAATGGAACAACAAAGCTAAATGAACCAACCGGATCTGATTTTAGAATCCAATCTCTTCTTATTTTAAAGCCAATATTATCAGTAACATTAGCAGCTGCATCTGTATCTTTATACCAAAGTTGGTTTAAGCCTTGTGATTTAGAAAAGTCATCTGGGTATTTTAACAATCCTAACATTGTGCTAACATGACCGGGGTAATTAATGTATTCTATATCTTGTTCTTCAAGTTGATATCTAACACTTTTAAACAAATACATCAGTCCATTATTTGTTAATGTTACCAAATTATTAGCAATATTACCATCATCAGCATCATAAACACCCCCATCTGCTCTTTTCAATAATTGACCTTCAAAATGTAAATAGGATTCTGAGGGACGATAAAAAAATCTTTATTTGTAATATCAATTCTAATATTACCACCTGAGTTGTTTAGATTAGTTCCAGGAATAGGTTCGTATTCCTAGTACTCATATTCATCAATAGAATCATCTTTTAAAATTGGTGCGTTAACATTTAGAATGTCCATTTTTTAATATACAATCATAATTTTTTAAGTCAAAATTATAATTGTGTTTGGTTTTTAGTATTCAAACCATAGTTGGGGGAATGAATTGTTTTCATCATTAACAAAAACACCCTTAAGTTTAATAGTTTTAGGTTTTTCTGCAGAAATTTTTTTTCTCATTTTTGAATAAATTTTATTTCCGTAAAGAATGCTTACCTTTGGTATGTTGTTTTCTTCTAAATATAGATTTACTTCATCTTCAAAATCCTTAACAATATCAGCTTTTTCAGGAGATAGCCTTACAACAACCTTTTTATAATCATAACTTGTGGGATTTGCTTCAACAATTTCATCATCTTCATTAATTTTAAAATTAGCAAAAAGGATACCAATTCTTTTTGTATTGTATTTTTCATATTCTGTTAACCTGAATTTTAGCTTTCTCATTTTTTTATTTAATAATATTTTTACTTAAGTTAAAAACAAAAATTATATTGTTTTAATTCCTTTTCCTTTTTTGTTGTTTAATTTTTTAACTAATTTTTGTATATTAACACCTCTACCATCTATTAAGGCATTAATATTTTGCTCCACAGGTTGAGTTGTTGTTGTGGTAGGCTTTTGAGTATAATTTTCTAAAATCTTTTTTGATTTTGGTGTTAAAGCCTTTTTAACTAGTCTGGTTCCTGCTTCAACTGCTGCTGTCTTTCCAGCCTCTAAAGCTTTCTTTGCTCCTTCCTTAGCCACGCTTTTACCAACATCAACTACAGAGTTTGCAATTTGCTTAACAGCTCCACTTGTAAAAAGTTTAGTAAGAAAATTAGCTAAAGTATCAAATATCCCGGCTCCCCCATAAGCATACTTTCTTTTAAATCCTCTTTTTTGTGATGTAATCATTTTATAGTATAGTCATTAACTTTTTATAGCTTTTTGCATTTAATACACGTTGTCTTTTTAATTCATCACAAATACTTACCAACTCATTTTTTACACCTGTATGCCCCGCATCTTTACTAGCCATTAAGAGGTCAAACCTTTCTTATAGTGCATTAGGGTCAGATGGGATAACAACAATTCCTTTTCCAGTTGCTTCTTTTTTTGCTTTGATTTCATTATAAATAGGTTTAATAAAAATATTGTATTTGATTCCACTACTGCTTTTAGGGCGGCCGGCGGGGTCATTACCATGAAAAATAACATTGGAATCTATTAACATTTTTTCATGATTAATAAGATCATCATTAGAAAAATTATATTTTTTACTTGGATTTTTTGCCATAATAAGTTCCCATAATCCATCTGTCGATTTATATTTTTCTGCACCAACCCAAATATGGTCACCATCGTAATCAACAATTTTATCACCTATATAATAATTAATACCTTTCCTTTTAATACCAAATGTTTTATCATTTTTTTTTTTATATATATTTTTCTTTTAATTCTTTATATTTTTCATCTAAGATTGAATATACTACTTGTTCCTCTTCCTCTTCCTCTTTTTCTTTAGGAATTAATTGTTGTTGAGGCAAACGTTGGGGTAGCTGTTCAATCCCCTCTTGAATAGGTTTAAGTTCTTCAGTAATTTTTTTAGTTGCTTCTTCTTGTACTTCTCTTTGTGATTTGGTAATAGGTCTAAAAAATTTAGTAAGGTCTTGTTGTAATTCAATGTCTCCTCTTCTTTCGGCAAGAAGCCTATCACGAACAAGCTTTTTTCTTGCAAGATAATCTTTTATTAATTTATCCCTTTTTGCTGGGTCTATATTTAAATATGACATTTTTTTTAAGTAAAATTTTTTAATTCAATCAGTATTACCTATCTCACATGCACAAGAACACTTAAACTTTGGACACTTAAAACGTATTGGTGTTACCATTTTTTTCAACCAACCTCCGAAAGGAATCCCGCGCTTCTTGCCTGCCTCTTTCAATTAAGCTTTCTTGTTCTTCTGTCATAATCTTCTTTCTTGACTTACTTCTAATTTCTTCCTTCATTTGTTTATATTTTTCTAATTCCCCCAAAATTAGGCTAAACTCCGAATGTTCTACTTTGTTGTCACTGATAGCTTTGGATATATGTGTAAATAGTGTATTTAACTTTGAATCAGCTAACATTTTAATCTTAAGGTGTTTTTCTGATTTTGTCCTGGTTCTTCTAACCAGAAACCTACCTATTAGTGCCGCAAATCCAATAGCTAGGGCGGTACCTTCTAATGCTATTGTTGCAGGTATCGCAACTACGGTAGATAGTAAAGCGATGCCTCCAGCTCCTGAAGCTAATGCAAGAGCAGTTAAACCAGCTTCCACGTTATCTACTGTCTTTGAAATTTTTAAATACTTTTTACTTAACTTTTCTCTTTCCCTTACTTCATTTTCAAGAAATGTTTGAATCTCAGATATTTTTTGTAGTCTGAAGGATTGTCCGTTGTCTTCTGCTGATAGTAATGGTGGTGCATATTTCGTTCTTCTGATAGTTTTGTATAAATCTTTTCTGATAGTACCATTTTATTAATTACAACTATTTTTTTAAATAGAATAGTAAAGACGATTATACACTATTATAACAAGCCATTTTTTATAATTATACTTTAAATCTTCTTAAGTTATTTTCAATTTTTATTAATCTCTACAATTCATAGGCATATAAAAATTGTCAAATCCACACCTATATTTTCCGTTATTTACATTACTTGTTAAGTCAATAATAACAGCTATGTCATACAACATAGCTGGTGTTTATTTGGGGCAGCTACTGTTAGTACTTTGATTGCTGTGAACTTCACGGACATGTATTCCTCTCGCAGATATACACGTAAGCACTTTTTATCTTGTCACTGGAAAATGTTAAAAAACAACTTCATATTGTCTTAATTTCTTGTATTTATTGTCGTGATCATAGTTTTACAGCGTCAAATTTAGGCCAGGTTGTATATATTTTAAATTATGTGAATACAAGAGTACACAACGAGCTTAAAACTTTTGGAAGACCTTACATCGTGTGGGTGGGGTAACGCGGTTTTCTTTATTTTTTATCTTCATTTGTTAGGACATGTCTGTTTGTCGGAATGTATTTTCCTATTGTAATCTTACTTAACTTCTCATCTGATTATGATTCTTTCTCTATTGCATACACGATACGAGCAATATAACAATAAGCAGTCACGGTATGGGTCCAAAACGAAAGTCAAGGAGGGTACAGGAGGCTGTGTCAAAACGTGCAAGGCGTCAACAAGGGGAGCCAGACCAGGGTCCTGCCAGGGCTGAGCCAGACCAGAGTCCTGATAAAGCTGATGTAGTTGGTGTTCCTAGTCCTGTGAGTGAGCAACAGCAGGATGATCCAGGTAATATGGCAAAACAGGGCTCGGGTACTGACACTGTTAATTTTATTGAATCTCTTTCGGCAATTTCACCCCTTCCTGCAATTACATCCTCTTTAGGGGAGCATGTTTCACATAGTCTGAGACAAAAAATAATTTCTGGATCATTTGTCGATCTTAATTCACTTAATTCAAATATTGACCATGATCAGAGCAAGTTGGGGGTTGCAGTGGATGCCAATGGTCAGTTGACTATCAGGCAAAATATAAAGAAAGAGAATGTTGACATTGAGAAGTGGACAGATTTATTTCTTATTTATATGAGTATTTTTGTTTCTGCTAATCCAGAGCGTACACAAGAATTGTTGAAATACATGAATATTATACGTACTGGCCAGAAGCGGTTTGGGGGAGTGGGTTGGCGGAGTTACGATGAACAGTTTCGTTATCGTTTGTCCCTCAACCCAAATCAGAGCTGGGTAGATATTGATACTGAGCTCTGGCTTATGTATATGCATGCTCCAGTGTCGGGTCAGGTGGCGGCTAATTCCGCAAAGAAGTGTTTTGATTATAATTTTAAAGGAATCTGCTTACGCACTGTTTGTTCTTACCTTCACAGGTGCCTCAGGTGTTCTGGCAATCACCCACAAGGGTATTGCAGCAGAACCAAAGCTGCTACAATGCAATCCAACCCGAATAGGTGTGAATCCCCAACAGGTCCAACAATCCGGGGTCGGTCAAATGCCTTTAGAGGGCAAACAAACCAATATCAAAGGTTTATGGGACCTTGGTTTAACCCCCATTAATGTGCAAAATCTTATCAAGTATGCTTCCATATATCCGGAAAGGCAGGCAGCTGTCAATTTAGTAAATGGCTTTACAGAAGCTTTTCGTCTTTGTTTCTCTGGGTCACGGTGTGCATCTTTTTCTCATAATTTGAAGTCTGCAAAAATTCATCCTGAAGTTATTAGGCAAAAATTAAAGCAGGAAATCTCTTTAGGTCGCATAGCTGGACCATTTCCTTTTGTACCGTTTAATAACTTGAAAATTTCACCTATTGGCATTGTGCCAAAAGGGGATGGTGGTGGTTGGCCTTCCTTCGTAGATTTTACGATCTCCTTCTCACCGTTAAAAAACCATTTCACAAAATCCGTGTATCTGAATCTCTGCGCGAAGATATGAAAATGTGGCCTTCGTTTCTTTCTGGTCACAGTGGCCTAACTTACATCCCAGAACAAACCTGGTACAGTAATCAAACTTTGAACCTTTTCACGGATAGCTCCTGCTCAGGCGACTTAGGTTGGGGATGTGTCCTGGGCAATGAATGGTCTTTTTTTCAATGGCCTGAAAAGTGGTCTGGTCAATCCATTTTAAGTGACATGTCATTTTTGGAAATGGTACCAGTTTTGCTCTCAGTCATGTTATGGGGGGAAAAACTAGCCAATCGCAAAGTACTATTCTTTATTGACAATGAAGGGCTTGTTGCAATTTTGAATAAGCAAACTACCAAGTCAAAAAGATTAATGTCCATTCTGCGAGAGTTTGTTCTATTGTGCATGAAATTTAATATTATCTTCAGAGCTGAGTACATTGCTTCTGTTGATAATGAAATCGCTGATTCTATTTCACGCAAGCAGATGTCCCGGTTCAGACGGTTGGCACCGGATGCGAAGCTGGCAGCAGCTCCTCTGCCAGAGCGGTTTCTTTGGCTAATGTCCAGTGTGAAGTTAACAGACTGTTAAATAACTCCATGGCAAGAAATACCCAAAAAGCTTACAATAATGGTTTGATTAAATTTGAAGCCTTCAGAAGACTGTACAGCTTTGAGTTAAAATGGCCAACATCAGTCCAGGAAATTGTGCAGTTTATCGCATATTTGTCATTGAATAAGTTCTCATACAAATCCGCATCGTTATATGAGTCTAGTATAAGCTTTCAATGTAAAATTGCTTGTATACAAGACTTCACCTCTCATTTTCTTGTAAAAAAGGTACTGCAGGGGTTTCAAAGACAGAAAAAACACTTGCGAGATTCTCGTTTACCAATTACCCCATCCTTACTAAGTAAAATTATTGTTAAACTTCCTATGGTTTGTCACAACTTGTATGAATCCAAATTGTTTGCTGCAGCATATGTAATCGCATTGTTTGGTTTCTTTCGAGTTGGCGAATTGACAGTGACAAATAGTAACAGTTTGGATCATGTTATTAATCTGAGTGATCTGATAGTCAAAAGGAATGAGGGGAGTTTATTAATCTATCTCAGATTTTCTAAAACAGATCAATTAGGGGTTGGTCAAATCTTAAGAATAAATTCAACTGGATGTGGCCTATGCCCATTCAAAACAATTTGTGATTATTTATCAGTCCGACCTCCTGGCAACGGTCCCCTGTTTATACATTATGATGGTTAGCCACTCTCCCGCTACCAGTTTAGTGCAGTCCTCAAAAAAGCTCTTGGTATTCAAGGCATCAACTTTAGTCAGTATAAGTCTCACTCTTTTAGGATTGGTACAGCTTCAACGGCGGCCACCTTGGGCTTATCAGAAGAAGAGATTAAGCTGGCTGGTCGTTGGAGATCTGCAGCTTATAAGTCATATTTGCGTCCCGCAGAGATAACCTTGCCCACTTTAGTGGTCCATTAGAATGTTAGCCGTTTATATTCTGCACAACCTAATGATTTGGCCAATAGGACTTGTTTTGATTTACATTTGCATGCCTTAATTATCTTTGCTTATGGCACGAAGATCAGGAAGTTCTGTATTCTAACAGGACTAAAGAAATTTCATTCTAGGCCATGTTAGTGTTTGGTGCATTGGATCATCAATTATCAAGAATGTTTTTATAGCAGCAAGACGAAGGCCTGGAGGGGTAAATCTCAATTTACAATCGCTTCAAATTAAGGTATGGTGGCAGGGTTACAGCGGTCTTTGTCTCATGGACCTCTCCAGAAAATTGTCGCTGTTAGCTGGCATTGTGGAACCACCACAATTTATATTATTTCATTGTAGTGGGAATGACATTGGTCGTTTCAATCTTTTTTCCATAAGACAATCCATTGTTAATACTATCTCTCATGTTTCTCGGCTCTTTCCAACAGCCAAACTTATTTGGTTCCAAATATTACCTAGATCTAAGTGGCGTTACTGCAGTAACAATGCTGTTATGAACAATTGCAGATTAAGAATTAATAGTTTCGCAGCTTCACGTATATTGGCTACAGGAGGTCATTATATTAAGCATCCTAATTTGCAAATTGTAACCCCTGAACTCTACAACAATGACGGTGTGCATTTGTCAGAAGAAGGCAATGAGCTTTTTCTAAAACAGCTGGCTGTTGGCATCGAAGCCATTATCGTAGAAAACATTAAAACAGTGGCATAGGCAGTATGCTTGAAGTACTATTTTGTAAATTTTTGGTTGCGGCTTTTGACATTTTTGCTGTGCCCAATTTCATTGGCGGCGATCCGGCATCAATTCTATTTGATTAATCAAATAGTTGAAGTCCGGATCGTATGGCGTACAGCAAAATAATTAGGAAGTGTAAAAGTGTTCTTATGTTATGTTAATATTTAGATTTTGATGTTTTTCTATTGCTATCATGACAATGTTTTCGAGGATAAGTCACAAATGTGTGGTAGTTCTTGCTTGCTACTGTTTCACAGAGTAAGCCAGGAACAGTGATTGCTTCATGTTGACATATTTGATACAGGTTACAATTGGGAAACCTGTTGTGATAGAACACAAATGTGGTGTTCCTGGCTTGCTACTGAAGCACAGGGTAAGCCGGGAATACTTATCATTTGATATTGGCATATTTGATTTGATAGCCCACATTGGGGCGTTTGATCTTCTGTGAGCCCACTTTGGGGCGTTTTGTTGTTGATGATATTTTAAGCCCATATGTTGGGGCTCTTGTTTTGTTGGGCTTGCCATAATCACTTGAGGCCGCCCATATGTAAATTGTATGTCTTCTGCCGCAGCCAAAAATATTGTGCCAAAACAAATAAATAGTAAATGGTGTGATGTTTAGTTTATCTTTTGTTAGTTGCGTCCACAATAATAACAGCTATGTCATACAACATAGCTGGTGTTTATTGGGGGGTAGCTACTGTTAGTACTTTGATTGCTGTGAACTTCACGGACATGTATTCCTCACGCATTCACCGCAGATATACACGTAAGCACTTTTTATCTTGTCACTGGAAAATGTTAAAAAACACCCACCCACCACACCCCTACTGGCCATTTTGGTATTGGTTTTTTCCACTAGTCTTGCCTTGAATTTGATACTGCTGTTAGTAATTTTAATTTCAGGAACTTCTTACCCAGAGATTGACATGCGACAGTAGGGACAGTTCCCAGATAAACACGGCGCGGCAGAAGTTACAGTTCATTTGCATTGCTTTGTGCCACAGTATCATCCAATGGGAGTTAAAAGGAAAAGAGACATTTTAATACCACGCTATGTGCAAACTATGGAACAGAAATTGTGTCGACATGCCCTTGTACAGAAAAGAGAAGTGTTGATCAAATGTAAAGGGGTTCTTAGTCTATGGAGCTACCGTGTATTTGCTTTCAGTTGCTTTCATAACAATGTTTTCAGGGTTAAATCATGTAGGAAAACTCCGGAATTTGTAGTCTGAATTCGGTAAATTTTGTGCGAATAATGACAGATGGCTTGTTCTTGGCTCGCTACTGAGGCACAGGGTTAACCGGGTATACTTGCCATTTGTTATTGTGCGTACAGGAAAACAAAAGGAAGTGTTAAAAATAAGGTAAATAGTTACGATTGATGTACTATCATAACAGTATTTTCAAGGATAAGTCACAAATGTGCGGTAGTTCTTCCGTGCTAGTGTGGCGTACAGCAAAATAATTAGGAAGTGTAAAAGTGTTCTTATGTTATGTAAATATTTAGATTTTGATGTTTTTCTATTGCTATCATGACAATGTTTTCGAGGATAAGTCACAAATGTGTGGTAGTTCTTGCTTGCTACTGTTTCACAGAGTAAGCCAGGAACAGTGATTGCTTCATGTTGACGTATTTGATACAGGTTACAATTGGGAAACCTGTTGTGATAGAACACAAATGTGGTGTTCCTGGCTTGCTACTGAAGCACAGGGTAAGCCGGGAATACTTATCATTTGATATTGGCATATTTGATTTGATAGCCCACATTGGGGCGTTTGATCTTCTGTGAGCCCACTTTGGGGCGTTTTGTTGTTGATGATATTTTAAGCCCATATGTTGGGGCTCTTGTTTTGTTGGGCTTGCCATAATCACTTGAGGCCGCCCATATGTAAATTGTATGTCTTCTGCCGCAGCCAAAAATATTGTGCCAAAACAAATAAATAGTAAATGGTGTGATGTTTAGTTTATCTTTTGTTAGTTGCGTCCACAATAACAACAAAACCATGGGGTTCATTTCAACATTTTTTACAAAAATTTCTAAATTCAGAAAGTTCCATATCTTCACTTACATAATCTGTATATATATTTACTTGATCTTTTTTAGGTAGTTTAAAAAGTATAATTAAGTTTGAATTTCCACGTATGGTTCGCCTAGGCAATTCAAAAAAGCTTTGTGCTAGATAAAAACAGTCGGCGTTACTATGTCTTCCACGAACATAATAATTTTCACACTTGCTTTGTCTTTCTAAAAGTAAGTCATCAAAAATCATTAAGTTTTTATTTGTTGCGTTTAAATCTCTGGGGTCTGGTACATCACTCGATTTTCAAAAAATTCACACTTAATATCAGATTTTTCTTTAATTGTTTTAGCCCATTCTTCAACCAATGCTATAGGCGAAACATCATGACTTTGGACTTCATTTTTAAGTGAAAACAACCTTAATATGTATTCTTTTAGTATTTCTTCTTCAAAAGCTTTTTTAAGTATTCGATATTCTGGTTGAAACAAACTTTTACCAAAAACGCATAAGTTGTTATAATCTAACCAATCAGGTCTTAACAAAAGGTTAAGTAAAAGCGTAGTTTTGCCACATCCTGATTTACCAACTATTAAACCTCTAATACTTCTTGGTAAAAGTGTGTGGTTAAATCTTTTTGCTAACGCTTCATTCCATGATAAATTAACAATATCCATGTTATATTAAAAAAAAATTTAATTTAATATAAAAATGTATTGTGTTAAGTGTAAAAAACAAACTGAAACAACTGGTTTAAATTATGGTGTAAGTAAAAATGGCAGAAATATGAAAAGGGGTCATTGTGCTGAATGTGGAACAACTAAAACCCATTTTATTGAAAAAATAGAAATAGATAAAGGGGGTGGTTCGTTATTAAACAGGGTTATCAATAACCTACCTGTTGAAATGCACTTACCTGGTCATAATTTTACTGGTCCAGGTACCAAGTTAAAGAAAGGATTAAATCCTGATTTAACACCTAAAAATGGTCAAAACCTGTAAATCCTGTTGATAAAGCTGCTTATCATCATGATATTTGTTATCTTAAACATGATGATACCGCTACAAGAAATGCTGTTTGTGATACGAATATGCTTAAAGAGTTAAAAGGTATCTATAATCCAACGTTAAGGGAAAGAATGGAACGTGGTTTAGTTTCTTCATTGATAGGAAGTAAAAAAAGGTTTGGTATGGGAATTTAAAAAAAAATTACCAAAATATAACGCTAGCAGAAGAATTACACAAACCTGTAAAAAGAAAATTTAAGAAAAGAAGAGTTAGAGTAAATGGTATTGATAGGATATGGGCTGCAGATTTAGTAGATATGGAAGCATTTTCTAAATTTAATCGTGGTATAAAATATCTTCTTGCTGTCACTGACATCTTTTCAAAATACGGGTGGCTGATACCATTAAAAGACAAAACAGGAAAATCTGTTTCTGTTGCATTGAAGAGTATTTTTAAGGAAAGACAACCTGAAAAAATGTGTGTGGATAAAGGTAAAGAGTTTTATAACAAAGAAGTTAAAGACTTGGTTGAATTATATTCTACTGGAAATGAGGAAAAATCCAGCGTTGTTGAGAGATGGATTAGAACAATGAAAGAAAAAATGTGGAATTATTTTTCTGCTCACTCAACAAACGTTTATATTAACGTGTTACCAAATCTTGTTAAAGAATATAACAACACAAGGCATTCTTCTATTAAGATGACGCCAACTGAAGCAAGTAAGAAAAAGAATGAAAATAAAGTTTGGAAAACATTGTATCCTGATTATAATCGAGTAAAAGAAGATATAAAACCAAAGTTTTCTGTTGGAGACAAAGTAAGGATAAGTAAAAAGAAAAAGACTTTTGAAAAAGGTTATACCACAAGATGGACTGAAGAGGTTTTTACAGTTTCAGAAGTAAAACTTACATTACCTGTAACATATAAAATTGAAGATTTAAATGGAGAAGAAATAAAAGGTACCTTTTATGAACCTGAACTACAAAAAACAAGACAAGAGTTGTATAGGATAGAAAAGGTTATTAAAAAGGGAAAAAAGAAATCTCTTGTAAAGTGGAAAGGTTATTCTGATGAGTTTAATTCATGGATTGATAATAGTGCTATTGAAAATATTTAATATATAAAGAAATGCAAGATATTTTAATTGATAATATAATTTTACCAAACAAACCTATAAGCAATTTTGAACTTGAGGACGCAGTGAAAAAATTAAAAATAAAAAATTTTAGGGGGGTATTTTTACGAAACACTCTACCTAAAAAAGTAAAAAACAAAGAATGAGGTATATTAAATCTTGATGACTCGAGTGGGCCTGGCACTCATTGGGTTGCTTGGTATAAAAATGGTAAAACTAAAATTTATTTTGACAGTTATGGCATACAACCACCTCTCGAAGTTAGAGATTATTTAAAAAGCCCATTACATTACAATACCAACCAATTACAACAAGCAGGTCAAGTATTTTGTGGTCATTTATGTCTGTACATTCTTAAAGAATTGTGTTTAGGTAATAAATTCCAAAATGTTTTAAATAAACTTTTTTAGCAATATAAAAAATGCCCGTTGATAAATTTGGAAGAATGGATGAGGTTAAAACAGGCGGTGATGGTGTGTCACTCGCTTACATAAGTAATAATTTTTTACGTAAAGATGGAACAACTACTGTTACCGGTTCTATAAATATGAATGGTAACACATTAACGAGGGTTAGTAATCCAGTAAATCCTCAGGATGTTGCAACTAAGAGTTATGTTGATGGTAGCTCAGGGCTGTTAGATGAAAACGGTGGATACATTATGACTAGATATTTAAACATGGATTTTAATAAAATAAGAAACATACCCGAACCTATGGAGCCGAATGAAGCCGCTAATAAGTTTTACGTAGATAATGGTGGAGCTATCAAAAAAAATCCGGATAAAAGTTTTTCCGCTGTTGCGAATATAAATATGCGAGGATATACTTTAACGGATGTTATAGAACCTACAGAACCTCAAGATGTTGCAACTAAAAATTATGTTGATGTAGCCAATCGAGCTTTTGTTTATGGAGCTGAAGGGTATATAGCATATGGTGACATTTCTATGGATGGAAGGATAATTTCCGAGGTTGGAACTCCCTCGGAAAATGACCAAGCAGTAAATAAATTTTACGTAGATACAGTGGTGAATGAGGCTACCGCCGGTGAAAAAGCTTTAATAAAAAACCATGTCGGGTCTTTTTTAGCAGCTGGCAACATAGTTATGAACGGTAACTCAATCACTGACTTACCAAATCCTACAGATCGTGACGCTGCTGCTAATAAAAATTATGTTGATAATGGTGGTGCTATTGTAAAATATCCAGATGGAAGTTTTTCCGCTATTGCAGATATAAATATGCGAGGATATACTTTAACGAATGTTAAAGAACCTGTAGAAGAAAGAGATTTAGCAACAAAATCCTACATGGATAAAAAAGTATTGCTTTCTAAACCCATTATAAGCATTCGTGCTGAGGAACAAGGAACATTAGCAAACGGTAATTACGAGTTTTCTTTTGGTAATGGAAGTGCTGGAACAAGCCATGGGATTGGAGGTTATTGTATGGCTGCTCCTGGTAGAATTATAAGAGGGACTTTAATGGTTGCTAGAGGTACTAGTATTCTAAAGGAAGAGGCAAAAGTAAATATAGTCGTAAATGGAGTTGAACAGGCTGACTACTCCATAGTAAAAAAGAAAGGAGAAGGTTGTAGTTGTGTAGTTTTCCCACAACCTTTAGTAATAGACCAATGTGATGTTATAAACTTTATAACAAGGTCAGATAACCCCAACGCAAAAAACGCGGATTTGACGATACTGATAGAGTTGGACTTGTAAAAAAATATTTAACCTAGTAAAAAAGGTTAAATATTTAATTTTCTCTTCTGATTTCGCTGGGTAGCTTACAAACTGGACACTCTTTTTTAAAATATTGTTTATTACAATTTTCGCATATAGGAACGTGACCACAACTACAAAACATTATGTTGGGTTTTATGCTTTCATCTAAACACAATACACATACTTCAAACTTAAATTTTTTAATATCATTAATAAATGATGGTTGGTTGATTTCTTCAAGTTCAGCAGCTTCTTGTTCTTCAACTCGACGATTATAATTATCAATCAATTCTTGTCTTGTTAATTCTCTTGGCTGTTCTTCTTCATCTTCTTCCTTTTTCATTCTTAAAAGCATTTTAAAAAACTTGTAATTATTATTTTCTTTAACACTTTCAAAAAATAAATAAAATATTTCTAACAGTAATTCATAATCATTACAACTATTTTCTAAATCTAAATCATATAGTTTTTCAAATACAATATCAATATAAATTTTTATTTCTTTACTTATTTTTTCCTGTACTTTAAAATTAAAATGTAACCTAAAAAAAATTAAATAATATATTTTTTATTTTTCCTTTTTCTATTTCTGTTTTATCTTCTGATAATAATTCCCTTTATATTAATAATTTTTTCATAATTTTCAAATTTATTTATGATTTCTTCTTCTAATTCATCTATTTCATTATTTTCCTCATAACTCATTTCTTCTATATCTATATTATCTATATCATCATATTCATCATATCTTTCTTCGTTAAGGTGTAAAACTATAAATGCTCCCCATTCTAATTTTCTATTTTCACGATGATATATTTCTTCATATGAAAGTGCTCTATGGTCAAACAATGAACCAGGTTCTCCAATATAACCATCATATTTATCAATTTCTCCTAATGGTACATTTCTTCTTGCAAGTTCCTCTAATATTTCCCACCATTCACCATAATATTCTGTAAAAGATGTAAAATTGCCAAAATACTGCGTTTCAAGGGTATAATTAAATGTTAAAATTAGTAATATATTAAAAGTAATTGGCATAACCTCTCTTTTTTCATTTTCAAGCAATTCAAGTAAAGAATGTTTATATATAGATAAAAAATTATCACCTTGGTTAAATGGTATTCTAATACCAGTAGAAATAGGGTCGCCAAATTTGCGGTATGTCCATTGTTCAATATTTTTATAACTTTTTCGTAAATCTGGCCAAGTTGTAAATAAAACAGTATCAAAACAAAAATAATAATTTAATATTTTTTTAATATATTCATAATAAACAAATGGTAATAATTTTAAAAACTTATAAGAAAAATCTTTTTCTATACTATCTTTAAAACAAATTATAAATGTTTCTCTATCTTTAACATAAGTACTTTTAAAAGAAGATTTATTTTTTAAGACATCCTCCAACTTTTTTATTTCTTCATTTGAAATTTTATTAACACACTCATCTTAATATAATATTGTATAAACTTAATTAACAAAAATTCAATTTTTATTTCATTTTTAAAAAAATTTTTAAAAAAAAATTTATTTTTTTTTTAAATATTTATAAAACTTCGTTTAGTGTTGCATTTAGTTTTACAAACTGGACACTCTTTTTTAAAATATTGTTTATCACAATTTTCACATATGGGGATGTGACCACAAATACAAAATATTACGTTGGGTTTTTTACACGTACATATTACACATACAGGCAAAGGAAATAATTTATTACCATTGATGGGCTCAAAATCTGGAGAAGATGGAGGCAAAGGCTCATCTTCATCACTATCTTCAATTTCATATCTTGTTCTTACACCATAATAATCTTCATTAACATCAGTGAATCTTTGATAACCTTCACCATGATTAATTGTGTAAAATTCATTTTGACCAAGAGATAATAATGTAAATCACCCCACCATTCGCCATAATATTCAACAAAAAAAGTAAAATTGCCAGAATATTCAAGAGGTAAAGCATTATGAATATTTTTAAATGTTAATAGCGGAAATATATAATAATCCTCAGGTTGTTTTTCTCTAAAAATATTTTTAAGTAAATCAATTAAAGCATTTTTATAAACACTTAAAAAATTATCACTTTGGTTAAATGGAATTCTAATACCAGTATAAATAGGCCTGCCAATATAGCGATATGCATCATTTAAAGCCTCACGCGTATCTGGAAATACTGTAAAAACTATTGTTTCAAAATCAGATTCTTCTAACTTATACTTACTATGTTCATAATAAACAAAAGGCATTAATTTTAAAAGCATGTAAAAAATATCCTTTTCCTTTTCTGTAAAACTAAAATAAAATTGAAAAAGTTCTTTATTTGAATCGTACATATGGTAAAACATGCGTTTTTTATTTAATAAAACCTCTATTAACTCTATTCTAAAGTTGTTTGAAATTTTATTTAACACACTCATTTTATATAATATTGTATAAACTTAACTAACAAAAATTCAAATTTTTATTTTTAAAAATTTTTAAAATTTTTTTTAATTTTTTTTTAAAAATTGAATTAAGTATTTTTTTTAATAAATAAAATTGCTACCCTTACTCTCAACATCTGGATTATAGTTTATAAAATCTTGTTTTACGCGCTCATCTTTAAATATTTACTTTTTGTTAAGAGTAAATATTTACAATTTTTAATTTTTTTTAATTTTTATTAAAATCTTAAGCCATTCACACTTTCATAAGACTCGTGCATGAGTAACTGGCTAGCCAATGCGTTGTTTGATGGGGGGAGGTAAGGGTTAAGTGGTTGATTGGTTGGCTGATGCGTTGGTTAGCTGGCTGATTGGTTAGCTGGAAATCAAAAACTTTTTAGAATTTTTTTTAAAATTGAATTTAAGTAAAAACGTTTAATAAAGAGGTTATGCTGGTTTGTTTGCTAGCCTTCATATGATTTTTATGTTAAGCGTTGCGTGGGTGTGTTGGTTGGTGATGTGTGGGTTTAAGAATTTTATAAGCAGTTGTGTTTATGAAATTGTTTAAGGAGGGTCATGTGTGTTAATTGCTAGACATTACATGAGTTAGCTGATGTGTTGTTAGTCGTTGCGTAAGTTAAAGCGTTGCTTAATTAGTGGTGATGCATAAGGATTAGCTAATTCGAAATTTAGCCGTTGCGTGGTGGGTTGTGGTTAAAATATTTATGAGGCATGCGGGGGGGGGGGGGGGGGCGTAAGGGGGATTAGCCAGAACTCTCTTTTTTCTATCTACTCCTATCAAATTCGGCTGGATTCCAAAGAAATGGTTTTGAGAAATTGTACTTCAATTTTTTTTTCACTATTTGTTCGATTCACCATGCCTACTTATGCTGTCTTATTGGGTTCAAGCCCAGTTGCAACAACAGCTTCCCCTCCATTTTTTGTGGGCTTCCTTTTTTCCTTTTTGCATCATGAATTCATTATATATGCTAGAAAAAAAGCAAAATCAATGCCAGTAGAGCAATTCAGGCCCCCATGGGCCTCTAGTGGTTTTTCTATGGCATCCTAACGCCCTACTCACGTTAGAGACAATATCGCCGCGAGCAAGCATCGTTAATGCTTGAAATCGCTGATTTTGATTCAGTTTTGGCATGTTCAGTGACAAGCGCTGTGAATTCAAATGTGATTTTCCCTATATGAAGGATGTATAAGGATTATATCCATACACATTTCCTGTGGCATGTACTTCCGCCTCGGGCTGCATGTAAAAAATTAGGCAAAATCATGTCTTGCCGTATAGACATAAAACCTCTCCATATCGCGGGGTAGATTTTAAAAGGGATCGATAAGAAGTTAACTTGAGGTAAGGTGTGCCGAATTTCAAAGTAAAACGTTTGCTACTTATTGAAATATTCAACATTAAAAGGTGTACACTTTTTGCAGATGCATTAAGCTTTTTTTTTTTTTTCACAGAGCATGGCTCATATTTTTATTAGTCATCTGCCAATTGGTACTACTTTTTGATCGATTGAAAAATGTGGCAATTTTATTTTATTCTTTTTATCTCTTATATGCTGATCACTGTATAAAAAGAAAATGGATACCGGGGTTCTCAAGCCCAGAATCATTGACTCTTGGACCCTAATTTTCAAAAGTCAAAATGGAATTTCCAAGAATCAAAGAGAAAATTTTCATGTCCAAGCGTTAAAATTACTCAGTTGTTATGGAAAGATAAGGGTGAAATTAATACAATTTTTCATGTATTATGTTCTTCATTTTCAAACGTTGATTACACCCGTTTAGTAATTCCAAGCACTTGGTCATCAGAAAGATGAATTTTAACTTGCAGCCCTAGCATGCATTTCCTCATTATGAATAAATGGACACAAACAATGTTTTAACAGTTTTCCAAACAAAATCATTTTAGACGACTCTTTCACATTTAAAGCAGTAGCAGACGACAAATCAAATGTGGCCTGAATGACTGGATTTGTCTTTCATATAGCGTACTAGAACCATGCGGAAAATGGATAAAATAAAGGTCACCATCATTAAAGGGTTCTTTCATTCTAGTCTTCTTTCTTTCTTTGAGTGACCAATACTTTCTTTAATACTTGTTCTAGTGCTAACACTGTAAGACAAGAAGACCTAACCTCCACCCTCCCCTGTCTAATTTGTAGGTTGCCAAAGCCTATATTTTTATTTCATAAAGCAACCAATGGCTTTTACTCACTACAAAACAGATATTTTGGCTTCCACTTCTTGATTTATACAGAGATTTGTGTACATGCACTGTTTAAATTCATTATTAAAGACGATAAGACAGATTGAAGTGCGGCTGATCGGATGATATCAAACTAACCTTTGTTGTGTCATGGCTTTTCGCAGGTTTTTTTTTTTTTTTTTTTTTCAGGGTCTGATTTTTCATGTCAATTGATTTTTGGAGAAGTGTTTCTGTTTCATTTGACATGAATTTGCCAATTAGGCTAGCAGGTAACTTAAAAACAGGTCATTTTACACTAGATAAATGGATGAATGTTTTTATAACGTTCTCATAAATTGACTCGCCAGTTTGATAAGCTGTTATAAACAGAGCCGTGTGCATCCTTCACATTTGATACTGATTGTTTAACTTATTCATAAAGCCCATATTAAATTTTCTGTAGGGTACACGCTCGCGAGCTAATTTATATGAAGCTTTAGCCGATAATCGCATGCGTCATATTGATGCTTAGGCAGATACTTTTTAGCGTATTTTTCATTTTAAATTTCCAAGCGTCATTGAGAACTAACAGACTAAGTCAGAAAATTGATGAACAAACTGTTTTTCAACGGAAATTTATTAAGAAAGATTATAATAGGAAATGTGACGAGCGTTTTCTTTTTCTATGTGGAGTGTTACAATTTAAGAACTGTAAAGCTGTGTATCTTTCGAGAAGAAATGTACTGACTGTGTAGGAGATGAACACGGAAACCTTCCTTTCGTAAGAAAAACATCTCATTCATAGCAAGAAATCTTCCTTTCGTCGACGGAATCTTCCTTTCGCGAACGGTATGACTAGATACCGGAAACAGCTTATTTTCTACGAAAATAGCTTTTCATGTGGCATGGTCGTGTATCGAAGACCATTTTCGTTGCAAATTTATTGTATAGAATACTAAAACATTAAGAATATCGCTATTTTCTCATTTCTAGACAGGATTAATTTCATAGAGCAATTTATTTATTTTTCTGTTTAACTTCGAAAATAAATGACAGTACGAAAATACCATTAAATCGATGCTACTATTTTCTTTCCCTCGAGATTGAGATAATAACCTCATTTAGCTTTTATTTAGTTTTGTTATATTTATCATCAATATTGAATATGAACAAAAAAATGGTAGTAGGGGCTATTTGTTGAGAGACGGAAATAATTATTTTCTCTGAAAAAAGCTTTCTTCTTATGAAAATACCTAGTGATTAAAGCAATGGAAAAATTTCTTAATTAAAAAATATTTTTCTCATTGCAGAATTACGGCTCAAAGAACATGTTTATTTAACTTTTTATGAACATCAATTTTTGAAAGGTAAAAAGACATAACTTTTATTGTAAAATTAAATGTCCGCTTCTTACATTCTTTGTACGAAAATAGCTTGTGCCTGTATCCAGTTTTCACGAATATAGCTTGAAATCAACAAGGAAAATAGTTTTATCACCTGATAATATGAAAATAACCTTTAAATATTTATTTGAATATTTATTTCGGTGCAAAAATATCATTGATGTGTCCGTATCCAGTTTTCACGAAAATAGATTTCTCATCTGACAATACGAAAATAACTTAAAACCAGTTACCAAAAATAGTTTTATCACCTGACAAATCGAAAATAGTCCATGATCGCCTGACACATCGAAAATAACCTTTGATTATTTATTTCTTATACACTTCTTGATCCGAGTTATTTCTTATTTACAGATTTTTTTTATATGATTTTTTTAAATACATGTATGCTATCATTAATCAGGTCTTAATCCATGACTGATCACATTTTTTTGGTAGGGGGCAATTTCGGGATTCGTCAATCAGTTTTGAAGCGATTAGCACATGTACAAACTACACTAATCACGTATAATTAGATTATAACACCTCTACTAATATTTCTTTGTTTATTTCGCACATTCTTTTTATGCGGCAATCCTTTTCGGTGTTCCTTTAATAGGTTCTTTGGTGTTTTACTTTAATTAGTTTTAAATCATTTGTTTTGAATATGCCGCGTCAATAATTGATATATAAGATGGACTTCAAATGTATCTCAAAAGACGATTATTTTTTTCGGACTGACAGAAAATTTTGGGATATCAGCATTTTCTTACCATGTTTTAAAAGCATTATTCGTATTTGTCATTTAACCTCGGAATTATGTGGTAAAGACTGAACATTTATCTATCTCAGTCTAATTTCTAGACAAAAACCAAATGACGTAAATGTTGGAAAGGGCAGGATGGGTTATAGTAAGCAGTTTCTTCACATGATTTTATATTTTGAATCGAACGATTCAAAATCTATGTTCAGTTTGATCTTGATCTTTACCGTCCGCTTTTTTTTTTTTTTTTTTTTTTTTCCCCAGTAGAAAAAGAAGCTTATCATTTTCAGTGGATTTTTTATATTTTGTGCTGAATATCAAGAGTAGAACAATCCTCGGAAAGAAATTGTCCAATCTGGGGATTCGAACCAGCGACCAATGTTTTACAGTCTTGTGCGCTGTGGACTGCCCTACTTGGCTTGGCCCCTCTGTCCCATTGGATACGAAAACAGAAACCTTTGTACCAAAACAGATTGTATTAACCCTTAGGCTGCTAAGCGCGACTCAAAGATCTCTGCGGACAGTTAAGATTAAGATCAAGCTACACAAAACCCGATAAGTTGATATTATCCCCCCTAACAAAGTCTACAGTTTACACGTGCATCCTGTTAAGATCAGCCTATTCATTTAGATCAGTGTCTTCAACAATGACCACTCTATTGATAGCTAAGGACCCATCTCTACTTCAAGCGACCACCAAAGACTATGACAGACTCTGACTATAGATACGTAGGCTGAGCTGGTGTATTTGCTTGTCGCACATATTGATTGTACTTGGTGTGACCCGGTACGAGGGCCATTTGAAAAGTTCATCTGTGGCGATTGCCCATGTAGCAAACCATTTATATTTGGTATCCTTATAAAGATCAACATCTGCACTTTAATTTGATATGCAATTCGTAATCATTCACCTGCTACAAAATACAGTCACAAGAACATATATACTGTTTTTATACTGGAAACTGGCATGGTTAGTTAGCATGGTTGGGGGAGTTGTTGGGTTTGAAATAATGTTTCTGCGAGTTGAAGTAACGTTTCTGCGAGAAAATGCTAGAAACCGAAAATTTAAGAACGAAGAATGAGTTGCAGGTAGTCACACTGTTCTGTTCTAAGAAATATTTGCTTTCCATCAGTTTTGTGGTCGTGGTAGGGTCAAAGTAGATAGATATTTGGGAGTTTTTCCCCAAGCCCCCTTAAACCCCCCTCTTGCCCCAGAAATATTTTAACCACAACCCACCACGCAACGGCTAACTTATAAATTAGCTAACCCTTATGTAACAGCTAACTTACGCATTAGCTAACCCTTATGTAACAGCTAACTTATAAATTAGCTAACCCTTATGTAACAGCTAACTTGCGAATTAGCTGACCCTTATGAAACAGCTAACTTACGCATTAGCTAACCCTTATGCTAAACTAACACACTTAACAATCACACAATGCTTTAACCAATTTCATAAACATTACCATGCTTATAAAATCCAACGCACCAGCTAACCAGCTAACCAGTCAGTTGGCTAACCGTTTGTTCCCCCCATTTGCCCGCGCATCAGTCACTCATATAACAACCCACCAACAAAATAACTTAACCTCCTCTCTTAAACGTTTTAACTTAAATTCAATTTTAAAAAAAATTTAATTTTTTTTTTTATTTCAGCCGCCTAACCGTTTGTTCCCTCCATCAAACAACGCAATGGCTAACCAGCTAACCATATGAAAAAATAAAAAAAATAAAAAAATAAAAATTTGAATTTTTGTTGGTTAAGTAATTATAGAGAAATATATAAATGTTAAATAAACTTTCAATTGAGTTTAGAAAGCAGTTTGATAGGTTTTTATTTGATAGAAACTGTATTATTTCTAACTATAGTTATGATTCAGTTAGTGGTCTATTTTCATTTTATTTAGGTTATGAAAATAATATTAAAGATTATTTTTATATGTTTGCTAAACTAAAACCACATATTTATTATGAACATAGCAAACACAGACTAGAAGAATCTAATTTTAACACAACTGTTTTTGCATGTTGGCCTATACAACGACCAAATGATGGATGTTGCGGCTTACGTGAAAATTATCGCTATCCTTATTCTGATGAAATCAATAGTCCTATTTTTACTGGTAATAGAATATCATTTGAAGAAAGTGATAATTTTATTACTGTTTATAAAAATCCTTTACTTGAATTGCTTGAAAATAAAGAAAGAGAGCCGCAGCCAAATTATTATGTATATCCAATGTTATCATTTAGAAATATTAACCTTCCATTTTTTAATATTAGTCTTCCCGATCATTCTTTTGTAAATAATGATTTAATTTATAGTGAATTAAAAAAATACATCTGCAAAGGAAATGATAAACTTTTTAGATTAAAAACTGGCCCTGGTTATAAGATGATTATTAAAGATGAAGATGAAGATGAATATGATAAAAAAAGAGACCCATTATCACCTTTACCAACTATTAATGGTAGAGAAATACTTAGAGGAGAAAGATGCTTAATATGTGGTGATTTAAAACCAGATGTAGTTTTTTGCAAATGTAGGCATGTACCCACATGTTATGAGTGTGATAGAGATTATTCACTTAATTATTGTTTAATCTGTGGAGCAAAAAAAATGCTTAGAGTGTGAAATAGATGATAATAGTGATAGTAACTAAAAATTATAAATATTTAACCTTTTTACCAGGTTAAATATTTTAAATTTTTTCTTTTTTTTTTTTTTTATTTTTTTTTTTTTAATTTAAAAAAAAATTTTTTTTTAATTTTAAAAGAATAAAAATTTGAATTTTTGTTGGTTAAGTAATTTTAAAATATTATAAAAATGCATGTGTTGGATACAGTTTCTAACGATTTTAGAATAAAGCTAACAGAGACTACATTAAATAAAAAATGTATGTCTTACTATTATTATGATTCAGATAAAGAACTATTTCAATTGCATTTTAATTGGTTTGAAAATAGTAATGATTTTATTTACATGCTTACAAAAGTAATACCCTTTGTTTATTATGAACATAGTAAGCATAAGTTAAATGAATCTGGTTTTGACACAACTGTTTTTATGTGTTGGCCTGATTTACGACAAATACGCCCACCAATGAGCCTTGAGGATTCATTTCGTTGTTTTGGCAACCCTATTTTTACTGGTATTAGAATACCATTTGACCAAAGTGATAATTTTATTAGTGTTTATAAAAATGCTTTACTTGAATTAGCTGGAAATGATGATAGAGAGCCAACGCCAGATAATTATAAATTATATCCAATTTTAACATTTAAAAATATTCATCCTGCAGAGTATTTTAATTTTACTTCTTTTGTTGAATATTATGGTGAATATTGGGGTGAATTACGTGATTATACAAAAATGAGAAATTATTTAGAAGAAAGATACTTAGGTTATGATGGACCTCCTATACGTTCTGCTTTAGAAACTAATATTGAGCTACCTGAAATCAATGTAAATGAAACCTTTTATGAAGAAAAATGTGTAATTTGTCTTAAAGATGTAAAACCTAATATTTTGTTTTTATGATTGTGGTCATATACCCATATGTGGTGATTGTGATAATTTAAAATCAATAGATAAATGTCCAATATGTAGAAAAGAGAGCACAATTAAGTGTAAAATATAAATTTATAACTTTTTTTAAAGTTATAATTTTTTTTAATATAAGAAAAAATTGTGTAAATATAAAAAATGCTTTATGTATATGGAAATTTAGAAGATATCCGTAACCAAAAAATTAAAATCAATTGTCGTAAAACATGTAAAAGTAGAGGAACACAATTGGAAGGCTTACCAGGGTATATTATGTTTTTAAACGAGAATGATTTTAGCTTGAACAGAGCTTTTTTTAATTTAAGGTTTCTTTATCCAAGTATGTATTATGAATGGAGCAAAGTTCAAAAAGAAACTTCTGAATTTATAATGTTTGTTTGTGTTGCTGTACTTAAAATACGTGCAGGGTTTGAGGGTTTTGATGGAGATGATAATTATCATGTGATTAAAAATTTTAATTGCATTGGTTTGCTTGAAAATATTATAAATGTTGGTAGGTTTGAAGGTAAGGATATGAATTTTTATAAAAGTTTTAATTTTATTAGAAACTATATTCTTATGTTAGAAGAAAATAATTACATATGTACCGGATTACAAAAATATTATATCCCTTGTTTGTTTGTATACTATGAAGGTTTTACGAAAGGAATACCAATGGAGTTTATACCCGGGTTGTTTGTTGAACATGAAGACAGCGACTATGATTACAATGAATTCGTACGCTCTGAGGAAATTGATGAAGAACAAGCAGCCAGAAAAATCAACAATATGGAAACCTTTTACTCAGAAACCTGCGTATTGTGTTTAAATGAAAACGTAAAACCCTCCGTTTTGTTTTGCAGTTGCGGTCATTTTCCTATATGTGAAAAATGCGACAACAATTATGAAAAAGAAGAATGTCCTTTATGCAGGGTGAAAAGTGATATTAAACGTAAAATATAAATTTATAACTGTAAAAAGTTATAATTTTTTTTTAAAACTCATTTAGAAGCTTATCTATATCAGTATCTAAATCATCAATCTTATTTTCATAATATTTCCTAAAAAAATATTTAAGCTCTGTTTTTAGAATATCATATATAGATTTAACATTCATTTCATATTTGGTTAAGTTAAAGTTATTTCTAAGAAAACTCTATTTTATAAAATCAGAGTGGGTAGATTCTAACATACTTAGCACTCTACTTAAATCATCACCTATTGGTATTTCTTTTTTTTTTTTTTTTTTTTTTCTTCCATTTTAATACAATAAAATTTTATTTAAATATTTTTTACAAATCCAACTCTATCAGTATCGTCAAATATGCATTTTTTGCGTTGGGGTTGTTAGACCTTGTTATAAAGTTTATAACATCACATTGGTCTATTACTAAAGGTTGAGGGAAAACTATACAACTACAACCTTCCCCTTTCTTTTTTACTATGGAGTAGTCAGCTTGTTCAACTCCATTTATGACTATATTGACTTTTGCCTCTTCTTTTAGAATACCATTACCTTTAGCAACCATTAAAGTCCCTCTTATAATTTTACCAGGAGCAGACATACAATAACCTCCTATCCCATGGCTTGTTCCAGCTTCCATTACCAAAGGAAAACTCGTAATTACCATCTCCTAAAGGACCTTGTTCCTCAGCACACACGCTTATAATTGGTTTAGGACCTATGAGAGAAGGAAGCGATACTTTTTTATCCACGTAGGATTTTGTTGCTAAATCTCCTTCTTCCACAGGTGCCTCAGCATTTTTTATAGGAAAACCTTGGAGGTCTATGTTGGCCGCTGCTGTAAAACTTCCATCAGGATTTTTTACGATAGCTCCCACCATTATCAACATAATTTTTATTGGCAGCAGCGTCACGGTCTATAGGATTTGGTAAGCCAGTAATCGAGTTACCACCCATATCTATTTTACCATCCATTGAAAAGGAACCATCTTGGTTTTTTGTTAAAACCTTTTCACCCGCAGTAGCTAACTCAACAACAGTATCTACGTAAAACTTATTTGCAACTTGTTGGCTTTCTATGGGCGTTCCGACGTTGGAAATTCTTCTCCCACCCATAGAAATGTCACTACTTGTTATATAACCTCCAGCTCCGTAAATAAACGCTCGATTGCTAACATCAACATAATTTTTAGTTGCAACGTCTTGCGGTTCTGCAGGTTCTATAACATCCGTTAAAGTATATCCTCGCATATTTATATCTGCAACAGCGGAAAAAGTACCATCTTGTTGTTGTACTATTGCTTTACTACTATCCACATATTTTTTGTTAGCAGCTTCACTCGGCTCCTCAGGTTCGGGTATGTTTTTTATTTTATTAAAACCCATGTTTAAATACCCTGTCATATGGTATCCTCCGTTTTCATCTAACAGCCCTGAGTTACCATCAACATAACTCTTAGTTGCAACATCCTGAGGATTTACTGGATTACTAACCCTCGTTAATGTGTTACCATTCATATTTATAGAACCGGTAACGGTAGTTGTTCCATCTTTACGTAAAAAATTATTACTTATGTAAGCGAGTGACACACCATCACCGCTTGTTTTAACCTCATCCATTCTTCCAAATTTATCAACAGGCATTTTTTTATATTACTAAAAAAGTTTATTTAAAACATTTTGGAATTTATTACCTAAACCCAGCTCTTTAAGGATGTACAAGCATAAATGACCACAAAATACTTGCCCTGCTTGTTGTAATTGGTCACTATTGTATTGTATTGGAGTTTTTAGGTAATCTCTAACTTCAGTAGGTGGTTGAATACCATAACTGTCAAAATAAATTTTAGTTTTACCATTTTTATACCAAGCAACCCAATGAGTGCCAGGTCCGCTCGAGTCATCAAGATTTAATATACCACATTCTTTATTTTTTACTTTTTTAGGTAGGGTAGCTCTTACAAATACCCCCCTAAAATTTTTTATTTTTAATTTTTTTACTGCATCCTCCAGTTCAAAATTGCTTAAAGGTTTGTTTGGTAAAATTATATTATCAATTAAAATATCTCGCATTTTTTATATATTAAATATTTTCAATAGCACTATTATCAACCCATGAATTAAACTCATCGGGATAACCTTTCCACTTTACAAGAGATTTCTTTTTTCCTTTTTTAATAACCTTTTCTATCCTATACAACTCTTGTCTCGTTTTTTGTAGTTCAGGTTCATAAAAGGTTCCTTTTATTTCTTCTCCATTTAAATCTTTAATTTTATATGTTACAGGTGGTGTATGTTTTACTTCTGAAACTGTAAAAACCTCTTCAGTCCATCTTGTGGTATAACCTTTTTCAAAAGTCTTTTTCTTTTTACTTATTCTTACTTTATCTCCAACAGAAAACTTTGGTTTTATATCTTCTTTTACTCGATTATAATCGGGATACAATGTTCTCCAAACTTTATTTTCATTCTTCTTCTTACTTGCATCAACTGGCGTCAGCTTAATAGAAGAATGCCTCATGTTGTTATATTCTTTAACAAGGTCTTGTAATACATCAATATAAACATTTGTTGAGTGAGCAGAAAAATATTTCCACATTTTTTCTTTCATTGTTCTAATCCATCTCTCAACAACGCTAGATTTTTCCTCATTTTCAGTAGAATATAATTCAACCGAGTCTTTAACTTCTTTGTTATAAAACTCTTTACCTTTATCCACCCACATTTTTTCAGGTTTTCTTTCATTGAAAATACTCTTCAATGCAACAGAAACAGATTTTCCAGTATTATCTTTTAATGGTATCAACCATCCATACTTTGAAAAGATGTCAATGACAGTAAGAAGATATTTTACACCAGATTGAATTTAGAAAATGCTTGCATATCTACTAAATCTGCAGCCCATATCCTATCAATACCATTTACTCTAACTCTCCTTTTCTTAAATGTTCTTTTTACGGGTTTGTGTAATTCCTCAGATAAATTTAACATGTTGAATTTTTTTTTAACTCCCTTTCCAAATTTAGCCTTGGTTCCAATTAATGATGAAACTAATACGCGTTCCATTCTTTCCCTAATTGAAGGATTATAGATACCCTTTAACTCTTTAAGCATATTTTTATCACAAACAGCATTTCTTGTAGCTGTATCTTTATGTTTGAGATAACAGATATCATGATGATATGCCGCTTTATCAACGCGATTTACAGGTTTTGACCATTTTTTTGGTGTTAAATCAGGATTGAGTCTTTTTTTTAATTTAGTACCAGGACCCGTAAAATTATGACCAGGTAAATGCATTTCAACAGGTAAGTTATTGATAACCTTGTTTAACAACGACCCACCTTCTTGTTTTTTTAATAAATTGTGTTTTAGTCGTTCCACATTCAACACATTTACCACGTTTCATATTTCTTCCATTTTTACTTACAACACATTCAAAATCAGTTGTTTCAGTTTGTTTTTTACATTTAACGCAATACATTTTATATTAAAATTAAAATTTTTAATATGAAAAATGGAAATTGCAAATTTATCATGGAATGAAGTTGCATCAAAGAGATTTAACCATCCTTTTTTACCTAAAAGCATTAGGGGAGTAATAGTTGGTAAATCAGGATGTGGTAAAACAACTCTTTTACTAAATCTTTTATTAAGACCTGATTGGCTTGATTGTGACAACTTATGCGTTTTGGGTAAAAGTTTGTTTCAACCAGAGTATCGCATACTTAAAAAAGCTTTTGAAGAGAAATTAGCAAAATAACTTATCCTAAGGTTGTTTAATATTAGAGATGAAGTTCAAGATTTAGATGTTTCTTCTACAGCGTTAGTTGAAGAGTGGGCTAAAACGTTTAATAAAAAATCTGATGTAAAATGTGAATTTTTTGAAAATGCTAGTGATGTTCCTGACCCGACAGAGTTAAAATCAGAAAACAAAAATTTAATGATTTTTGATGATTTACTTTTAGAAAAACAAAACAAATGTGAATGTTATTACATCCGTGGTAGGCATAGTAATGTTGATTGTTTTTATTTATCACAAAATTATTTTAGATTACCTCGGCAAACTACTAGAGAAAACGCAAATTTTATTTGCTTATTTAGACAAGACCTTAGAAATCTTAATCATATCTATAGCGACCATATAGGGGATGATATGCCTAAGGATGAGTTTCGTGAATTTTGTAAAACGGGTTGGGAGAGGCCACATGGTTTTGTTATCATTGATTTAACCAGCAAAAAACAAAATGGTAAGTATAGAAATGGATTTGATAACTTTTATATACCTAAGTCAATTTAATTTTTTTTTTTTTTTTTTTTTTTTTTTTTCTTTTTTTTTTTTTTTTTTTTTTTTTTTTTTTTTTTTTTTTTTTTAAATTTTAAAATTGAAAATAAATTAAGAAAATTTTAAGTATAATTATAAAATGGCAAAAGCAGCTATCGATAATGAAGTTAGTAAATTTAATTTACATGATTATAATGTAAATGAGATTATGGTTTGTATTAAAGATGCAGTAGAAAGTGATTTACCAAAAAAATTTGAAGTTTGTACAGTAAGATATTTTAGAAAATTATTTATTTTGTTAAATCTAAGAAAAGAGTTTCTTTCTTATGCTAGAAGCCTAAAAGGTATTAATGAAAAAGAATTGTGCATTTTTTTCTAGAAAACCATATTTCAGAATTACTTTCTAATATAAATAGGTGGGGAAAGATTTTTAAAACTGAAGAGGAAGATAGAACTAACAGAAAACATAGAGAACATAATAGAAAAAAATTATGGTATATGCGAATAAAATAAAAAAAAATAAGCTTTTTACTTACTTTCAGTTTAAATAAATCCACTGATGGTCACTCATCTTCTTATAACAAAAAGATTTAATTAAATTTTTAAAAAAATATATCTTAAGCAAAAAGATATATTTTTTACACATATAAATAATTTTTTAATAATTAAAAAATGGAAGAACTTTTAGAAAAAATTGTTAAAAATACAGAACACAAAACATCATTTCAAATTATAGTAAGCAACAACAAAACAAATTTTAACACAAGATTTACTCCACCGCTTCAATTAGAAAAGGATAAAGAATATGAAGTAGCATTGGTTAATCTTGAAACTTACTACTCTTTCCGAAATATTGATAAAAACAATGACACTTTTGTTTATTCTCCAGGCAATGGTGCTTCATGGGAAAAAATAAAATACCAGAAGGAAGTTATGACCTTGTTGATATCAATGATTTCATCCAACAAGAAATGAGGAAAAAAGGTCATTACGATGCAGTTAATGAAGAGTATTTTATTAGTATCACTGCAAACACCAATACCTTAAAGTCTGTTCTTACTCTTGAAAATAACTATCAAGTAGATTTTAATCAATCAAATTCTATTGCTAAAGTTTTAGGATTTACTCACGCTAAATATACACAAGGTTTTCACGAATCAGAAAATGTAGTAAATATTCTTAGTATTAATAGTTTGCTCGTTAATATTGATATTATCTCAGGAAGCTATGTTAATGGAACTACTAAAAACACTATTTATTCATTTTTCCCAAATGTTTCCCCAGGGTATAAAATAATAGAAAATCCGGTAAATCTGGTTTATCTACCATTAACATTAGATGTAATACATAACCTTAATGTATCAATTACAGACCAAGATGGAAATTTACTAAATCTTAGAGGCGAGAATTTAACAATCAGATTTCATATAAGAGAAGCAAGATAATAAAAAAAATGGCAAACTATACTACAGTAAAATTAAATATATCAGATGGACAAAAAGAAAAACTTAAACACGCTTTAAAAAACAAATGTCCTGTAAGTCTTCGTTTAAATCATAATGATTTAAACGGTAACGATGTTGTAGATATAACCCAAAGTCAAGCAAAGAAAATAGCAAAAGCTTATGAAGCTGGTAGAGGAACCACAATTAAAATGACAGAAAAACAGCTTAGACACAACATGAAAGTAGAAGGTGGTTTTCTTGGAATGTTAGCTGGTTTAGCGTCATCAGTTCTACCTACATTAGCAAGGACTGTTTTACCAGCTTTAGGCGTTGGGGCTTTATCTGGTTTGGCATCATCAGGAGTACAAAAAGCAATGGGGTCAGGTCTTTACCTTAAAAAAGGGGGATGCGTTTGTCAAGTAGAAACAGATGGAAAAGGTCTTTACCTTGGACCAGCTAAAGGTAAAGGATTGAAATCTGTTGGTGATGGATTGTATTTAAAACAAGGTTAAAAAATCTATGATAGAAAAGGACTTCTTTTAGGACCTAATAGCCCGTTTGCTAATATTCCTATATTGGGAGCAATATTATAAAATTAAAAATATGGGCGTTTATAAATTTGGAGCAAAACCTAAAATAGTTCAACCAAAAACAATTTATTGGAAATCATTTAAAGTTAAGTATCCTCCTAAAAAAGTTAATCCCGTTCTTTGGGAAATTTTTACTCAACAAACCCTAATACTAAACCCAGGTGAAACGAAGTCAATAGTATTAGGTTTTGGCTTTTTAATGAGTAAGGGGATTGTTTTAACCTCTCTATCTTATAATTTAAAAATTAGACAATTAAGTTTATCAAATGAAGTTATTCTTGATGATACCGTTGATATCATCATTACTATTACAAACAACTCAAGTAAGCTATTAAGAATTGAGGAAAATGAGTGTTTGTGTCACGGTTGTTACACAATTTAAAAAAAATATCCCTCTAATAAAATGGAGATGAAAGAAAAGATATATCCAAACTTACCTACTGAACGCAATACACCAAATGCACCTCCTATTGAATTAACCTTAATGAACGATGACAATGGTCATTCATACCGTTTAAAAAAGATATCAGAAGTTCAATCTTTTCTTGAAAGTGAAGTTCAACAAAGAGATGCTCTTGCAAAAAAATATTTTAGAACCGCTAATATAGGGGATAATATTGATACAGTTTTAATTACCATGACAATGGTAAGTGCGTCACCTTAGAATAGAAAGGTTCTATCTGACATTTTGGTCAAAATTGAGATTTTTACATTTTTAAAGAGCATATCAATCAATGCAACTTCTGTATAAAAATCAGACCTATATGCAAATAAATGGCAAAGATATTGAACAAAATGTAAAGGTTCTATCTACCTATCTCAATACATGTTAGTAGAGAAAGGTTGTAAGTGTACATCAGTTGGTAGAAAAAGGACCTATATGACAAATGGGTCCTTTCTATTCCAATGAATTACCTTCAATATTAGGATATTGTGACAGTGAAAGGTTCTATGTGACAAATAGAACCTTTCTATACTATGGAAAATGTATCATTCTAAAACATATGCCCTCTTATCAGTGACAGTGAAATATTCACAGGATAGCATTTCACACCTTGTTTGATAGCAATTAACATTCTACACAAAACAAATGAATAATCAACACATTTTATGGATCTGATGTGGAAAAATGGATCATTTTGAAAGGGTAAGTATAATTTTTTATCAAGATTAAAAAATATCATTTATAATTATTATTGGTAATAATGATCAAAGTTTAACTTTTATGAAGACTAAAAGTTTGAACTAATGTTTCACACACACAAAAAAAATATTTTATTATTTTAATCCTTTACCTACAGTTTCATAGTATGAAACCTTAAATTAGACTTTCTTTGTTTCAAAATATACTAGTAGTTACCTTTGTTAGGCGATAGCCTTGTAATGGGTGTCATTGTGCAAAAACTAAATGACATTTTGTAACCTCTCTGTTATGCTCAAGATGTTTGCGTGAAACTTTGAGTAATCTAAAAGCACTTTTGCATGAACTATGTCCTTTTTTAACAGCTGCACGCTGCACGTCAGGCACATGGTGGCGGTGGCCATGTATTAAATTAGGGTCAATTTGTGAATAAACGTATGGCATTGCTCAAACTGTTGACCAGTCTTTCAATTTCATGTTAAAACAAACCATAATGTGATTATTTTAAGCTAATTACTCCCCTTGATTTCAGAAACAAGATGAAAATCAGGAATGGTCAGATGAAGAATTATACGAAAAAGAACTTGGTGAAGAGCGTCTGAAAGAGGATGTAGCCTGGTCTGATGACGATTTTTTTAAGGATTATGCCAATAATGAAGTGACAAATTAAGGTAGGAATGTCTTAGTACACATACAAGCCAAATGTATTTGGTTATTAGTATTTGTAATACTGTTTATGTGACACCAATGTGTTAGATTCTTTTTACCTTAGTATTTTCTCAGACCAATGATGGAAGAAAGTAAAGTAAAGTAGGCCAATGAAGTTTAATGTCAGATCTATCTGTACTATGAAAATGTTACAAATTACTGTTATTAGCCTTAAATCTAATACCAATACATGTAATTCCATACGTTGACCAGTGTTTAAGAAATGCTCCTTGCTAATGCTTTCAGATAATGGAAAAGAATTACCTGCTGGGGTAAAATGCTCTACTTCAAAGATCAGAGACAGTTCATCTGATGAAGACGTACCATTATCCATACTGAGAACAAAATATGTAACAAAACAGAGGAAAGAACCAGTCAGAAGAAAACTAATTGATGATAAGCATGAGGAGGAGGAGGATTTAACCGATGATTACTGTCTTGATAAATCATATGACCCCAATAAGGATGATTACAACTCTACAGATTCTGAAGCCACCGAATTCAAAAAGCCAAAGAGGAAGAAAAGAAAGCTTTCAAAGCAAGACAAGAAATCAATAAAGGCCAATACTAGTTCAAACCTAACCAAGAGTGATCTAAAACTCAAACTAAGAAAGTCAATAAAAGTACTACAGAGTAGCAGAAAAAGACAAAACATGATAGCTCATTCACAGAACTACAATGTTGAAAGAGCACTACGTATCAGTAAGAAAATGCAGTCCCTAAAGAGCCATATTAAAGATATGCATTATGCTAGATTAACAAACCTTCTTGTATACAATGAGAGAAAACTTGTGAAAGTGAATGCAGATGGAAATTGCTCTTTCGCGGCAGTTGCTGCAAGCACTGAAGACCATACATTTGATAATTTAGCAGAATTCAGACATTCAGTATGTGATTTTTTGCTTGAGAGAAAAGAAAACTACCTTCATTTTATGCCTTTTGAATCAGAAAGTGGAAGTCAGGGAGACTTTTTCTTAAATGAAGTCAATAACTTGCGACAAAGTGGACAATGGAACACATATTTGGCAGACTGTTTACCTTTAGCCATTGCTGATAAGTTTGATAGTATCATGCGAGTTTACTCAAGCTCTCTCAGTACTCCAATCATTAACATAAAGCCAAGTACATGGACTGAAAATAAATCATACAAAATGATAGAAGTGGCACACATAGCTATAAGACAAGAAGAACATTATGATGGCACAGTTTCTGTCTTAGCACAAGATCGAGAGGATTCTTTACAAAATACATCTAGTCAAGAGAGCTTTTCATCACCGGAAAAGAATGATAATACCTATACCCCAAATGCCTCACTTTTAACCCCACACAAACGGGCAGATTATGAAAGTCCGAAAAAGAAGACATCATGCAGGAAAAGAATGAGGAATGAAAACCAGTGGAAATCTTCCATACGTAAACGAAACAGGAATGAAGGAAAATCCTATGTGTCACAATCGGGAAAAGTAGGGAAAGAAAAGCAAGTACAGCCACAGAATTGTGATAAATGCAGGTTCAAATGCAGTCAGCGCATAAGCGAGGTTGAAAGAAAGAAAATATTTGACATGTATTATTCACTTCCAAATTATGAAAGACAGCGATGTTTCATATGTGATGTTGTTACCCAAAACATTCCAGTACGAAAGAAAACCGGAAAGAAGCAAAAATCTCTGCAATAGCACCTGCCTATCAATCATGAAAATGTAAGAGTATGTGCTAACTTCTTTCGGAAGACACTAGATATTGGACATAAACTTGTATGTTATACACTTGCAAGAAAATTACATGGAACATTTCAAGGTGAGGACAGAAGAGGACGAAACCAACCAGGCACAAAAATTTCTGAAGAAACTGTAAATCTAGTGTGTGAGCACATTAATACTTTCCCAAGGATGGAGTCACATTATTCAAGGAAAGGTACGAAAAAAGAATATTTGGCCCACGATCTTAATATCAAGAAGATGTGGGAACTATACAAAGACTGGTGTAGAAACAAAGGACTAATCCCTGTAAAGGAGGGTAAATACAGATCAATTTTCTGCGAAAAGTTCAATCTCTCTTTCTTCAAACCGAAGAAGGACCAGTGTTCTACTTGTGCTAAGTATCAACGGCATCAAAATGCTGGAACAGTTACAGATGACATGCATGACGAATACGACAGACACCAGCAGAGTAAAATAGAGGCCCGAGAGGAAAAAGAAAAGGATAAAAACAAAGCAAAACTTGACCTAAACTACTGTGTGGCTACTTTTGATTTACAAGCTGTTTTGACAACACCTTGTTCCCTTGTTAGTGAACTGTATTACTCTCGCAAGTTATGCTGCTACAATCTTACAGTGTATAACTTGTGTGATAAGCAGGTATTTTGCCATTTATGGGATGAAACACATGGAAAAAGGGGGTCATGTGAGATAGCTACTTGTCTATTGAAGAGTTCACAATCTATTTGTCAGTCAGGCCGTGTTGAAGAAATTACCTATTACTCTGATACATGTGGTGGTCAAAATAGAAACAAATATGTAGCTGCATCATACATGTACTGTATTACCAAAATACCACAACTAAAGGCAATCAATCATAAATTTTTGCAATCAGGTCATAGTCAGATGGAATGTGACTCTATCCATTCCACAATCGAACAAGCTAAGAAATCTACATCCATCTATGTTCCTTCAAACTGGAGTACAGTTATTAATATGGCCAGGAGGAAAAACCCGTATATTGCAGTACCATTGAAGTTTGACCATGTAATGAACTTTAAGTCTCTGGTGACAAAACATCGTCTTAACCTGCAGACTACAACCGACGGTTGTAGAGTAAACTGGTTGAATATCAGATGGATTCGTCTTGATAGAGAAGAACCTAAAACGTTATTGATTAATTATTCTTTTGACAAAAATAACTTCTTGAAAGTGAATACAATGCAAAGAGAAACAAGGAAGAAAAGTCGAATCCAGGCATGGCCAAAATATGACTCAGAAATAGACAAATGCTACCTCACACGACTACCAGTATCAGAGCAAAAGAAAAGTGATCTAGTTAATTTGTGTAAAAAAGAAATCATACCAACTGAGTATCATTCATATTATACTAATCTACCATGTGGCAAGGGCTGCAAAGACCATATTCCGTATGGTTCAGAGGATGAAGATACAGATAACTGACTTTTGCACATAATTATGACTGATTTTAGTGACAGGATATGTATATAGAACATGATTATATGTACATGGAACTAGATAATATGCTTATTCTTTATAGTTTGATAACTATAATATCACACAAACATGAAAACTTCCTTCTACAGCAAAAACATGTAATAAGAAAGTCAAAATAAAAGTGGTTCATTATAATTTGTGGTCCGATCTGTTGGAATTGAAAGGTTGTATTTGTCACATATAGCCTTACACAAGCATTTATTGGCAAAGTCAGTTCAAATGAAAAGGTTATATTTGACACATGGAACCTTTCTATGTATACCGAACTACCATCGGCCTTATAAACTTGGTTGGAAGTGAAAGGGCCTATCTACGTTATTGATTTTATTGGTAAAAGTATTGATAATAATCACATAAAATATATACAATATGAAACAATAAATTCCAATGCATAATCAGTATAAAAGTTGTTGTTGTGGAATTTTTTTCCAAATTTTGACAGAGCTTCAAACCTTTAAATGCGATTTTCTCAAAACTATCAAAATGTTACATAGAACCTTTCTATTCTAAGGTGACGAGTGGTGCTGGAGGAATTGGTTTGTTATCAACCGTAGTTGCGATACCCGTGGTAATAGCATTAGAAGCGTCAGCCCTTGTTACTGGTTTAATGAGTGTTGTTGGTAAATATGCCGTAAGAACCACAAGAAGTAAAGGTGAAAAACACCAAAAAATAAAAATGATTGCTGATAGCAAACTTAACACAATATCCACACATATATCAAAAGCATTACTTGATAATCATATATCTGATGATGAATTTAAATTAATTATGGAAGAATTGGAGAAATACAAAGCTATGAAGAATGAGATAAGAACTAAATCTAAAAAGAAGATAACAGCTGTAAATGAAGAATCATTGATTGAGAAAGGGAGGCAAGAAGCGCATGAGTCCTTTCGGAGGTTGGTGGAAAAAAATCGTACCACGGACTAAATTTAAATTTTCTTGCGCATGTGAAATAAAAAATAGCGATTAAAACTACGATGAAAACAATATAAAAATTATGTTTGTAATATAAAATGTCGTTTTTAAAGATAACTGACCCTGTGAAGAGACCAAATTGTAAAAGAATATCTTGCAACAAAGAAAAGAATTAGGGATAGCCAACTTGCAGAGAAAACAGGAGAAATTGAATTACAAACAGACCTATCAAAGTTTTTTAAGCCTATTACAGAAACGCAAAAAGCAGCAACAAAGGAGATTACAGAAGGGCTTAAACCTATTAAACAAAAGGGCCATGATGGCCCTGGGTCGCTCACCTTAGTAGAGTGCCTTTAAGGTTTTTCTTTAATTTGACCATGTGACCTAGTTTTTGACCGCAAGTGACCCAATTTCAAACCCATATTTCATGAAGACAAACATTCTGACCAATTTTCAAGTCAACTGAGCAAAAAATGTGGCCTCGAGTGCCCTACAGATATTTCTTTAATTTGACCTAGTGATCTAGATTATGACCCCAGATGACCCAAATTTGAACTGGTCTTTGACTATATCAAAAGAAACATTTTAACCAATTTTCAAATCAAATGAATAATAAATATGGCCTCTAGAGTGCCCACTAGCTATTTCTTTAATTTGACCAAGTGACCTAGTTTATGACCCCAGTTGACCCAAATTCAGACTCATGGGAGATTTTACAAAGACAAACATTCTGACCAATTTTCAAGGCAATTAAGCAAAGAATGTGGCCTCTAGAGTGCCCACAAGGTATTTCTTTATTTTGACCTAGTGACCTAGTTTATGGTTCCAGGTGACCCAAATCCAAACTCATCTGGTATTTCATCAAGACAAACATTCTGGTCAAATTTCAGGTCATTTGAGCAATAAATGTGGCCTCCAGAGTGCAAACAAGGTATTTCTTTAATTTGACCCAGTGAACTAGTTTATGACCCAAGTTGACCCAAATTAATCTTATGTGAGACTTTATAAAGACAAACTTTCTGACTAATTTTCAAGGCAAATGAGCAAATAATGTGGCCTCGAGAGTGCCAACAAGGTATTTCTTTAATTTGACCTAGTGACCTAGTTTATGACCCAAGATGACCCAATTTTGAACTCAATGAACTTGTTGCGCTTAGATAGGCAAACAAACTTAGAAGAGAATCACTACATACCAAATATCAAAGCTCTAAGCCTTCCAGTTTTAAAGAAGAATTTTAAAGTTTTCCTTCTTTGTTCCTATGTTCGAACTTGTGACCCCCGGGGCTGGGCCAGTTTTGACCCAGGGGCATCATATGAACAAACTTGGTAGAGGTCCACTAGGAAATGCTACATACCAAATATCAAAGCTCTACACCTTCCCGTGTAAGAGAAAAAGAAATTTAAAGTTTTCCTTCTTTGTTCCTATCTTCGAACTTGTGACCCCCGGGGCGGGGCCAGTTTTGACCCAGGGGCATCATATGAACAAACTTGGTCGAGGTCCACTCTGAGATGCAACATACCACATATCAAAGCTCCACACCTTTCGGTTTCAGAAAAGAAGAATTTTAAAGTTTTCCTTCTTTGTTCCTATGTTCGAACTTGTGACCCCCTGGGCTGGGCCAGTTTTGACCCAAGCAGCATCCTTGGAACAAACTTGGTAGAAGTCCACTAGGAGATGCTACATACCAAATGTCAAAGCTCTATGCCTTCCCATTTAAGAGAAAAAAAAAATAAGTTTTCCTTCTTTGTTCCTATGTTTGAACTTGTGACCCCCGGGGCAGGGCCAATCTTGACCCCAAGGGCATCATATGAACAAACTTAGTAGAGGTCTACTAGGCGATGCTACATACCAAATATCAAAGCTCTATGCCTTCTAGTGTTACAGAAGAAGATTTTTAAAGTTTTCCGTCTTTGTTCCTATGTTGGAAATTGTGACCCCCGGGGCGGGGCCAGTTTTGACCCCAGGGGCATCAAATGAACAAACTTGGTAGAGGTCCACTAGGAGATGCTACATGCCAAATATCAAAGCTCTACGCCTTCAAGTTTCAGAGAAGAAGATTTTTAAAATTTTCCTTCTTTGTTACTATGCTCAAAATTGTGACCCCCCGGGATGGGGCCAGTTTTGACCCCAGGGGCATCAAATGAACAAACTTGGTAGAGGTCCACTAGGCAATGCTACATACCAAATATCAAAGCTCTACGCCTTCCAGTTTCAGACAAGATGATTTTTAAAGTTTCCCCTCTTTGTTCCTATGTTCGAACTTGTGACCCCCGGGGCAGGGCCAGTTTTGACCCCATGGGCATCATATGAACAAACTTGGTAGGGGTCCATTAGGAGATGCTTCATGCCAAATATCAAAGCTCTATGACTTCTAGTTTTACAGAAGAAGATTTTTACAGTTTTCCTTCTTTGTTTCTATATTGGAAATTGTGACCCCCGGGGCTGGGCCAGTTTCGACCCCAGGGGCATCAAATGAACAAACTTGGTAGAGGTCTACTAGGAGATGCTACATGCCAAATATCAAAGCTCTACACCTTCAAGTTTCAGAGAAGAAGATTTTTAAAGTTTTCCTTCTTTGTTCCTATGCTCAAACTTGTGACCCCCGGGGTGGGGCCAGTTTTGACCCCAGGGGCATCAAATGAACAAACTTGGTAGAGGTCCACTAGGCAATGCTACATACCAAATATCAAAGCTCTACGCCTTCCAATTTCAGAGAAGATGATTTTTAAAGTTTCCCCTCTTTGTTCCTATGTTTGAACTTATGACCCCCGGGGCAGGGCCAGTTTTGACCCCAAGGGCATCATATGAACAAACTTGGTAGAGGTCCACTAGGAGATGCTTCATGCCAAATATCAAAGCTCTATGCCTTCTAGTTTTACAGAAGAAGATTTTTAAAGTTTTCCGTCTTTGTTCCTATGTTTGAAATTGTGACCCCCGGGGTGGGGCCAGTTTTGACCCCAGGGACATCATATGAACAAACTTGGTAGAGGTCCACTAGGAGATGCTACACGCCAAATATCAAAGCTCTACACCTTCAAGTTTCAGAGAAGAAGATTTTTAAAGTTTTCCTTCTTTGTTACTATGCTCAAACTTGTGACCCCCGGGGCGGGGCCAGTTTTGACCCCAGGGGCATCAAATGAACAAACTTGGTAGAGGTCCACTAGGAGATGCTACATACCAAATATCAAAGCTCTGCGCCTTCCAGTTTCAGAGAAGAAGATTTTCAAAGATTTTGCTTTTTATCCCTTTTTGTTACCATGGCAACCAGAGTTGTGGGTGGAATTCAATTCTTTGAACAACTTTGGTAGAGCTTCACCCAAGGAACATCCCTGCCAAGTTTCATCAAGATTGGCCCAGTGGTTTAGGAGAAGAAGATGTTTAAAGAAATTGTTGACGGACGACGGACGATGGACGCCGGACATAGGGCGATCACAATAGCTCACCTTTAGCACGTTGTGCTAAGGTGAGCTAAAAAGGCATAGAAGACTTGCCTAATGCTATTACGTTTCCAGGCTTTCCTTCTATCAAAGCCTATGAGAAATCGGAAGAAGATGATATGGAAGAATTATTTAGGATGATGGAAGAGATGGAAGAAGAAGAAGACCCATTATTACTTATTGGACCACTTGCAGCAAAGCAACTAAGAAGATTTACCAATAAGGATGAAGCTGATACAACGTATGGGATATATGACAAAAAAGGTAAATTTTATATCAGCAATAAGGAAGCTGAAATTTTAGGAAATGATATTTTAACTGCAAATAAAACCTGTGAAGGTACGTCTGGTCTGTGGGAACTTATTGTAGCTAAAAAACCGGACAAAAGTAAATATGATGAAGAGGATTTTGATAATTACAAGGAGATAATCATAAAATCCAACACCCTCCATCGCAACAATGACCCGAAAAGTAATTTTCCAAAAAGCAGTAAATCATACAAGTGGAATAACATACTTAGACACATTTGGAATGATTCAGTCCTTGGAAAAGGAATTACCATTATCCCATCTGACCCTAATGCGATGTTAGAAAGACTTGACCTCTTAATGGCAAGTAAAGAAGCTGGTAAGAAATGAGTTGGTAAGCATATGTGATGAATTAAAAAGGCAAGGTGTATTAAAATCAAGGAGTTATAAAAATTTAATGTCTATATTATAAAATGATTACATCAAGAAAGAGAGGATTTAAAAGAAACTATTCATATGGAGGTGCCGGAATCTTTGATAGCATAGCTAATTTTTTAGCAAGACTCTTTACAAGTAATGCTGCAAAACAAATTGCATCTTCTGCCCTTGATGTTGGGAAGAGTGTTGCTAAGGAAGGAGCAAAGAAGGCATTAGAAGTTGGAAAGAGTGCGGCAGTTGATGCAGGTAAGAAGTTAGTTGAAAAGGCTTTAACACCAAAATCTAAAAAGATTTTAGAAAAATATACTCCAAAGCCTACAACAACACAACCTGCATCACAAAATATTAATACCTTAATAGATGGTAGTGCCATTGCTATTCAGGATTTAGTTAAGAAATTAAATAGTGGTTCGGGTATTAAAACAATTTAATTTAAGTAATTTATGTCATTAAATAAAAAAGAATGACAAAACTAAAATTTAAAATAGAAGAATACGAAAAATACAACACAAAAAAAGTTACCATCTCTTATGCATACTTTAAACTAGATGAAGATTGTGAAATTCTTGAATCCAATGATACAAATTATGGTTATAAAAAGGTCGTTGTAAAATTGTCTCCTGAAAAAGTTGATATTATAAAAAGTTTTGAAAAAGAAATAAATGATTATTTAGAAGAAATAAATATACCAATAGTAACAATTGTCTATGGAAATAGGATTTACCCCAAAATGAGGTGTGCTTTTTCTGTAGAAAAAATGAGAACCATTAAATTAAAAGGTGTGTTTGTTAATGATGAAAACAAATCATTCCCTCAACTCTGGATAGAGTATTAAAAACTCAACTCAATTATAATTTTAATTTAAAAATTATAATTGCATATAAAAAATGGACATTTTAAACATTAAATCACCAATTTTAAAAGATGATAGTATTGATGAATATGAATATCATGAGTATGAACCTATCACAGGTACCAATCTAAACAACTCGGGAGGAAATATAAGAGTTGATATCGAAACTCAAGATATTTTTTATCATCCTTCTGAGTCTTATTTACAAATTATAGGCGAATTAGTAAAAAATGATGGAACAGTTTATGGAGCGGCTAACGAGGTTACATTAACAAATAATGGCTTGATGCATCTGTTTAAAAATATCAGATACCAACTTAGCGGACAAGAGATAGAATCCATTAATTACCCTGGTCAGGCTACCACAATGCTTGGACTGTTAAAATACCCGGATGACTTTTCTAAATCACAGGGGTTAAATCAATTATGGTATAAGGATACCGGAGTCAATGCAGACAGTGCTAATAACAGTGGTTTTTTAATAAGAAGACAGTATATTTTTAGTTCAAATCCAGTTGGAACCTTTAGTTTTAAAATTCCTTTAAAACATATATTTGGTTTTTGTGAAGATTACAACAAAGTTTTATATGGTATGAAACAAACTCTTACATTAACAAGAAATGATGATAATGGTGCAATTTTTAGAGCTGGTGGTACCGATTCTGGTAGAGTTAATTTACTGAAAGTATCTTGGTTTATGCCTCATGTGACACCTGAAGATGGTAATAAGCTGGAGCTTTTAAAATTTATTGAGAAAAAAGAAAAATTTCCAGTTGGGTATAGAAAGATACAAAGCGACAACATTGCGGTTCCACAGGCGGCAACGGGCTTTACTTGGAGGCTATCATCTAAATCATCTCCTGAGGTGCCGCGTTTTTTAATTGTTGGTTTTCAAACTGGTAAAAGTGGCGACCAAGAACAAAACCCGTCTATATTTGATAACTTAAATGTTAAAAATATTCATGTAATGTTAGGTTCAAAAAAATACCCAGCTTATGATTTTGATATAAATTTTGCTGCTAATCAATTTAGTAGAATATATGGTGAAGCTGCTTTGTTTAGAAAAAAGTTTTTTAACATGGATGAATTAGTATCAAATCCTAATATTACACCTTCAGATTTTAAAACGCTTTTTCCTTTGTTTTTGTTTGACGTATCAAAACAAAGTGAAAGGTTAAAGTATTCTGTAACTGATATTCATATTAAGGTAACATTTACTGCAAATCCTCCTGCAAATACTGAGGCATATGCGGTTTTACTTAGTGATAGGTTGATTAACTTCCAGAGTGATGAGAATAAAATGAGTGTAGTGTATTAAGTAATTTTTTGTTTTATATAAAAATGATAAAGACTGATGATTTAAAAAATTTTTTGAAAGATAGCGGTATAAAGTTTTACTCTTACTGGACTAAAACGAAATTAGTCGATGTGGTAAAAGAGCATGGGTTATACCCTGAGGAGAAAATTAAACCAAAGAAAGAAAGAAAAAGAAATGAAAATAAAATACCTAATTATGAAAGATTAAAGACGATTTCAAAAAACCCAGGACAAGTTATTTTAGAGGATGTTGAAACAGGAGAAACCACAACTTTTCCATCAATTTACAAAGCGGGTAAATTTATAGATAAATGTCCTCAAACAATTGAAAATTGGGATGGTAAAGTTTGAAACAAAAAATATAAAATTAACATTCAATAATTTTATTATGAAGAAAAAATTCATAATAAATTTGAGTTAAAGAAATTTATTTTTATATAAAAATTATGAGTTCTATATTTAGAAGAATCTCTAATGTTGCTCAAAGGGCAGCATCTAATATTTACAGTGGAGCTCAAAGAGCTGTCACAGCAGTAATTCCTGAAAGCATTAGAAGAAGGGTAACCAATTTTACTAATTGGCTAACTGGTAATGTGGAGACAGAGCAGATTCCGCAAGTTTTAAATGAAGTTGTTAGAAATGTAGAAGAACGATTACCAAGGAGACCTGAACTTTTTGAAGTAACAACAAAGCAGTCTTCATTACAAGATTGGGCAATACAATACAAAATAGAGGGGTTTCCCGTTGAATCTCCTGAGGAGTTTTTAGAGCTAACAATGCAATCTATGGTAAATATTTTAAGAAATAAACGTAAAATTAAAGTAAAGATGGTTCTTAAATGTTTAATGTATAAATTTGAGGATTTTGAACGCCCGGTACCAGCCCAGTTTTCTTCTGATGTAAATATGATTAATTTAAGGGGAACCGATGTAAATGAATTATATGATATTATGGCTGAAAGAATTTTAGAAAATTATCGTACCTTTTTAAGAAGGGGTAGCGGATGGACATTTCATAGTGTATTACATTTAAAGCTACATACAGCTATTTATGACCCTTTAAGAGCTTCATCCTTTTTACCCCTTCCAAAATGGATTGCTGACAAAAAAGCATGTATTAATATGGAAAATGAGGATAATAAGTGCTTTTCATGGTGCATTTTAAGAGCATTAAATCCAAAAGATAAACATTCAGAAAGAATTGATGGTGATTTAAAATCAAAGGAAAATAGTTTAAATATGAATAAAATAGAATATCCTGTTACAATTGATGCGATAGATAAATTTGAAAAACAAAATCGAGAAATTAGCATTAATGTTTTTAGTTATGATGATAAAGAAAAATTTTATCCACTAAGAATTACTAAAAATGAAAAAACTAACCATGTAGATTTGCTCTACTTAACAAATGGAGAAAATAGTCACTATGTCATTATAAAAAATTTTAGTTGCTTAATGTCTAGCCAAATATCAAAACATAATGGTAAAAAGTATTTTTGTAAAAGATGCTTAAATTCATTTGGAAGGGAGGACCTTTTAAAAAATCATATAAAAAATTGCTCTGCTCATGAACCTGTTAATTTAAAATTGTCTAAAAAAGGTAGTACATTATAATTTATAAATCATGATAAAAAACTTAAGGTTCCGGTCGCCGTGTTTGGCGATTTTGAAAGTATATTGGAACCTATAAAAGAACAACAAACAACTGAAAAAAATGAAGAAGAAAGTTATACTGTAAAAACACAAAAGCATATCCCCTGCAGTTTTTACTATATTATAAAATTTTTTGATGACGAGGTGTGCCCACCTATAAAAAAAAGATATACTGGAGAAAATGCTGAGAAAGTTTTTGTAGATATGATAACCGAGGATATCAGAGAAATTCATAAAAAATATTATCAAAACGTGGTACCAATTAAAATAACTAAAGAGGAAGAAAATAAATATAAAAAGAGAAACGCGTTGTTGGATTTGTGATGAAAAATTTAATCATAAAAATTATAAAGTAAGAGACCATTGTCATTTTACTGGTAAATATAGGGGTGCCGCTCATACTAAATGTAATCTTAAAGCAAAAATTCCTGACTTTACACCTGTTTATTTTCATAATTTAAGTGGTTATGATAGTCATCTTTTTATTAAAAATCTTGGTAAAACTGATGGAAACATTGATTGTATTCCTAATAATGAAGAAAAATATATTAGCTTTAGTAAATATATTAAGGTGGGGAAAAACATAACTCATAAAATTAGGTTTCTTGATAGTTTTAAGTTTATGGGTTCCAGTTTGGATAGTCTTTCAAAAAATTTAAATGAAGAGCAGTTAAATATTTTATCGAGATATTTTTCGAGAGAACATTTACCATTAGTTAGAAGAAAAGGAGTTTTTCCTTATCAATATTTAGATTCTTTTGAAAGGTTAGAAGAAACCTGCTTACCACCTAAAGAAAATTTTTATTCAAGTTTAAACAAAGAACATATTAGTGATGAAGATTATAGTCATGCATTGAAGGTTTGGAAAACTTTTAACGTGAAAACGTTTAAAGATTATTTAGAGCTTTACAACAAAATAGACGTTTTGCTTTTAGCTGATGTTTTTGAAAACTTTAGGGATGTTTGCCACAAGGTAGGAAAAAAGAATATGAATTAGACCCTTGTTGGTATTATACTATTCCGGGGTTGGCACTTGATGCAATGCTTAAAAAATCTGAAGTAAAACTTGAACTTTTAACAGACCCTGATATGCTTTTAATGGTTGAAAAGGGTATCAGATGTGGTATATCTATGTGCAGTAAAAGGTATTCTAAGGCTAATAATAAATATATGGGTAAAGATTATGACGCAAATAAATCCTCAAAATATTAAATATATATAGATGCAAACAGTCTTTACCCTTGGGCTATGAGTCAATTATTGCCTACTTGTGGTTTTGAGTGGATGAATGAAGAAGAATTAGAAGGATGGAAAAATATTCCCTGCTTTTTAGAGGTTGATTTAGAATATCCTAAAGAGTTGCATGATTTACACAACGATTTTCCTTTAGCACCTGAACGACTAAAAATAGAAAAGGTAGAAAAGTTAATTCCTAATTTAAACGATAAAGAAAATTATGTTATACATCATGAGGTTTTAAAAACATACATAGATTTAGGTTTAAAAATTAAAAAAATACATCGTGGAATTAAGTTTGAGGAAAGTTCCGATATTAAAAAATACATTGAGTTAAATATTGAACTGAGAAAAAATGCAGAAAATGATTTTGAAAAAGATTTTTTTAAGTTAATGATGAATTCTGTTTTTGGTAAGACCATGGAAAACTTGAGAAATAGAGTTGATGTGCAATTAGTTAATGATGAATTTAGCTATCGTTATAAAAAAAACTTGTTGCTAAACCAAACTACCACCATACTACAATATTTGATGAAAATTTAGTTGCCGTTCATATGAAGAAAACTAGTATAACATATAACAAGCCCGTTCATTTAGGTATGAGCATATTAGATATTAGTAAAACGCTTATGCATAAAACCTATTATAATTATTTTAAAGTGAAGTATGGTGAAAAAGTAAAGATGTGTTATACTGATACAGATAGTTTTATTCTTGAAATAGAAACTGATGATTTGTATGAAGATATTTCTTCTGTTGCAAATAAAATGTTTGATATGAGTGGTTACCCAAAAGAACATGACTTGTATAGTCAAAAAAACAAGAAAGTGTTGGGTATGTTAAAGATGAATTAAATGGTGGTGTTATGAGTGAGTTTGTTGGTTTAGGTGCTAAATTGTATGCTTATAAAAAATTAGATATAAAAATAGATGAAAATGGAAAATTGATATGGGAAGGTGATGGTGAAGACCGGAGATGTAAGGGGGTAAAAAAGTCAGTTGTTAAAAATGAACTAAATTTAGAGAATTATAAAGAATGTTTGTTTAAAGAAAAAGACCATTATAGAACCATGAGTGTGTTAAGAAGTCGTGGGCATGAAATATATACTGAAGAGATAAACAAGAAAGCATTAGGTTTTGCTGATGACAAAAGGTTTATATTAGAGGATAAGATAAACACTTTAGCTTGGGGACATCATAGGATTGAAAATATTTAACCTGGTAAAAAGGTTAAATATTTATATTTTACGTTTGATGTTACTTTCAGTTTTGCAAACTGGACATTTGTTTGGATTATCATTAAAAAAAAATTAACCCAATCATTACATTTTCTGCATATTGGTATATGACCGCAACTACAAAAAAGTATGCTTGGTTTTTCATTCATGCAAAGTACACAATCTTCTAAGGAAAATACTTCAATACCATTAATAGGTAAAGGTGGCACATCTTCGTCTTCATCATCTAAAATATCAAAACCTACACCATGATTAATTGTGGGATAATCAAAACCATTTTCTCTATAAAGATAATCACGCAACTCCCTGCTATTAGTTTCAGCAAAAGAAGTAAAAGAAAACGCAAAATTTTCAGGACAAATTTTTTTAAATGTTAAAAGTGGAAAACAAAAATAATTATTAGGTTGTCTTTTTCTATCTTCATTTTTAAGTAATTCAAGTAAAGAATTTTGATAAACTTTAAAAAAATTATCGCTTTGGTCAAATGGTATTCTAATACCAGTATAAATAATTCTACCATCATAATTAGATAGCCTTACGAAATCTACTGGCAGATTTACACCTGGCCAGCACATAAAAACAGTTGTATCAAAACCAGATTCTTCTAATCTACGTTTGCTGTATTCATAATAAACGCACAGTTTAATATTTGAAAGAATATAAAAAGCATCTTTTGATTTTTTACAAAATTTATAATTTATTTCAAGTAGGTCTTTATTTTTGTAATAATAATAATCAAAAGTATTATTTTTATACATTAAAGTCTATATTAACTTTGCTCTAAAATCGTTTGAAATTTTATTTAACACACTCATTTTTATAATATTTAAAAAATTACTTAACTTAAAATATTTAACCTGGTAAAAAGGTTAAATATTTATATTTTTCTTTTAATAACGCTATCAGTTTTACAAATTGGACATTTGTTTGGATTATCATTAAAAAAATCAATCCAGTCATTACATTTTTTGCATATTGGTATATGACCGCAACTACAAAAAAGTATGCTTGGTTTTTCACTCATGCAAATTACACATTCTGGTGATAAAAATGATTCAATACCATTAATAGGTGACGGTGGAGGTAATGACTCATTTTCTTCTTCAACTTCATCTTCTTCATCTTCTACATCAGAACGAATAATAAGTTCATCTAATCTTAAAATAGTATAATCAAAATCATTTGCAGTTTTAATAATAGATAAAAAAGGGGTAACTGTTTCATCATATTGTAATGGTATAAGACTTATATAATTATTTAAACAAGTAAAAATTGCTTTATATTTTGCAAAAAATGTATTATCATATCTTTCTGAAGAAAAATACATTTCTGTTAAATATATTTTTGTTAAACTTTTATTACGTACTAAACAAAAATAAAAATCAAAATTATCATTTGGAAACTCTTTTTTTTATTCTACTATACTCATAATATACAGCATTATCTACATCATTAAATCTAAAAGGATTACAAGAAGAAAGACCTCTTTCTTCTTTAACCCAATCAAACTTTATTTCTTTCATGTCAGTGCTGTACTTGGTTAAAGCTTTTCTTTTTAATTTTTCTTCTATTCCTGATAAATCAAGTGGATTTATTTTATTTAACACACTCATTTTTATATATTTCTATATTACTTAACCAACAAAAAATCAAATTTTTATTTTTTTAATTTTTTCATATGGTTAGCTGGTTAGCCATTGCGTTGTTTGATGGGGGAACAAACGGTTAGGCGGCTGAAATCAAAAAAAAAATTTTTAAATTGAATTTAAGTTAAAACGTTTAAGAGAGGAGGTTAAGTTATTTTGTTGGTGGGTTGTTATATGAGTGACTGACGCGCGGGCAAATGGGGGGAACAAACGGTTAGCCAACTGACTGGTTAGCTGGTTAGCTGGTGCGTTGGATTTTATAAGCATGGTTATGTTTATGAAATTGGTTAAAGCATTGTGTGATTGTTAAGTGTGTTAGTCAAGCATAAGGGTTAGCTAATGCGTAAGTTAGCTGTTTCATAAGGGTTAGCTAATTCGCAAGTTAGCTGTTACATAAGGGTTAGCTAATTTATAAGTTAGCTGTTACATAAGGGTTAGCTAATGCGTAAGTTAGCTGTTACATAAGGGTTAGCTAATTTATAAGTTAGCCGTTGCGTGGTGGGTTGTGGTTAAAATATTTCTGGGGCAAGAGGGGGGGGGGGGGGGGACGGGGGTTGGGGTAAAACTCCCAAATATCTATCTACTGGTCAACAATAGAGATTTTATGGAATTATACCTATACCCGAAAACAGAACACCATGCATGCAAACAGACCGCGTTAGTCGTCAAGTAATGCCATACATAGTAGATCTATGAGAGTTTTTTTTTTTTTTTTTTTTTTAAGAAAACTGATCAACATTTCACGTACAATTTCATTATTGAAATAGCTCACTTTCCTGCAACATGTGATCGTGATTATCTGATACAGGTAAAGCATGGCTGAACCAGCGTATCAAAAATCTCGACATAAATAAAGAAACACCCATCCATGTCTGTCTGTCTGTCGCTAAATTTATGCAACTTTCGGAAGAAAGGGTACAAAACATTCTGTGAAAAGGTGAAAATGCTGGTTATCGACATTTTCTCCTTTTTCCCAAAATGTTTTCTACAGGACCTTGCCCTCTAAAATATAACGAAAATAGCGTGTGATTGCAGCCTCTTTCCACAACGTTTCTTTCCTCTGAGATTTTTTTCCGATTACGATACAAAAATGGAAACCTAACGAAAATAGCTTGTCTTAACAGTTTAAGCTACCAGGAAAATAAGTTTTGCCACATGAATACATGTATACGAAAATAGCTTGATCGGATTATAACACCCATGATAATGATGTGTTATCAATGTCACACTTGAGATAATCGGTGTTGGTCTTCTATTTGGTGCTTTGGTACAGCCAAATAGATTATAATTTTCCTCTTTATTTTCTTTATTGTTGTTCAATGAATAATGTGTTTTTACAAAAACCGAACAAATACAAAGAAATCACGCCTTTTTAACACGTTTCCAGTACATGATGGAAGATAGTATATATATCAATTAATGGAAGCTATTTTCGCGACTTGAAATTAGGTTATATATGCATGGTCCGGTCGTATAAAAACTTTATTAGGATCGATAAAGTTCAAGTCACCCTTTTCCAACACGTTATCACTATATATTATGAAAGACAGTACATAAAAATGAAAAAAAAAAAAAAAAAAAAAGCAATATTTTCAAACATGCATCCATATATCATGTAATGGAAGCTATTTTCACGAAAATAGGCTATATATTCGTGGTCCGGTCGTATAAAAACTTTATTAAGATCAATTAATTATTGTAAGGCGGGGCAAAACGCCTACCTTAAGGAGTTTTGCTGGTATTACGGTTACAACAAGACTGACATCGGTGAATATATCATTTTTGCGTAGAGCTAATATCGTTCTTTTATATCACAAAAATAAAATTGAGAAATACTGTAGGACAACAGAGCAAAAACGGTATTTTTATTTTCTTATCCATTGGGCGTCTTGCCCCACCTTCGGGGCAAAACGCCTTTTTTGATGGGGCAAAAAGCCCACACATAGCGTTTGGCCCCATTTCGTCCCAGAGTTACCAGAATGTGTCCCGGACGAAATAAATTGAGATCAAATGCTTAATTTCGTTTATTTATAACCGGAACTTAAAATATCAAATGAAACTCCAATAAAATTTATTTAGACATAGGCAAAAAAAACTTAAAGACTCAGTAGCAGCCCACAGACAATGCAGGTGTTTAAATAGATTTAACTTTAAAACACCAATTGAAACTCCAATAAAATTCATGTAGACATAGGCATAAATACTTAAAGGCCCAATAGCAGCCAACATACAATGCAGGTGTTTAAATAGATTTAAATTTAAAATATCAATTGAAACTCCAATAAAATTCATGTAGACATAGGCATAAGAACTTAAAGGCCCAATAGCAGCCAACATACAATGCAGGTGTTTAAATAAATTTGAATTTAAATCATACCATATATAGGTATGAAAAATATTGTGAAGATGACAATCTGTTATTGTTCGGTCGATGCAAGTGTTGGTCACAGACAGAAAAATGAATTTCAAAATCATGCAAAAAGTAAACAAAAGACAAGAGTCACCTGGCAACTTTTAACCTAGTTTTGAAATTTCTCTGCCAGCGAACTTGTAGTCCAACCAAATTTCAATTCATGTGACATAAAGCATGTTTAAACTAAACTAAACTACAATAACAGAATGTCATCTAAAATGGTATGATATGAATTCAAATGCATTTTAACACCGCTTTGTTTACTTTTGGCAGCTGTTGTTACTTTAAGAAAAGATATCATACAGGTTTTGAAAAGTTGGAGTGTCACAAGTTTAACAGAATGAAAACGTATTTTGAAACTGTTATAATAGTATCCATTAACAAGAATCATCGGAATCACCATTAGGACAGATGAACTGTGCTAGCCCCGGCGTGCACTCTTCATGAGCCTAGTTTCGACATGCTTGACATTCTACCCAGGTATCTCCAGGACGAGTATGGCTGTAGGGCTGTGTGCAAATGAGGCATGGCCAATCTTCTTCCTCACTGCTGTCCTGGTGTTTGCTCCTTTTATGAGCTTTTCTTACTCTTTTTTTCTTTCTGGGCTCCTTTTTTCTATTTTCTTTCCTCTGCCGTTTCTTCTCATTTTTCTCATGCAATGCTTTCTTGTACGGTGATGAAGTCAGAATAGCAGATGACTCTATTTTTCTGCATCTCTTTTTGTTAGATCGTCGCTTTGGCAAAGGGGAGATGTTGTGAATAATTCTAGATATATTCTTTCCAGCATCATTGGACTGAGTAGATTTAGATGGATCGATGGTATGTTGCTCAAGGCTTGTAGCACTGATCAGACAGTCATAGTGACCTACATCTTCACCAACACTTTGAAACTGAACGAACAACGGCTCTTTACCATGTGACTCGTTGATACCGTACGAAGCAATGACAGTTTTGTCTGTGGTCATAACATGGATAGGCCTTTTGAGAACTCTACAGATACATATGAGTTCCAGTTCCCCAGGCATTACCGTTGGATCAGCCATAGCTAATATTCTGTCACTGAACTATATCGTAGGCCTCTCGGTAAATCAGCATTAACAGATTCTGCTTCTATCATGGAAAAGTCCTCAAAATTTGTGCACATGTAAGTTACAATACGTGACCAGAGTTCGTCGGCTCTGCTCCATTCGCGAATTTCAAGAATTAAGTTTGTTGGCCTCCCATTACGATTTCTCTCACATAATTGTAAACTTGAATCAGTGCCTACTATGATACTGCGAAATAGACAGCGACCATCGCCGACGACGGGAATGGGGTTCAGATAGGCGTTTTGGAATTGGAACCTATCGCCTGGCTGTTGAGCCCCTACTTGATGGGAAAGATGCTCAGTAAAGAGTTGATGCATTTGTTCTCCGCCGTCATTATTGTTGTTGCGTGTATTGGAATCTGTAATATCGATGTGGCTGGCTTGTAGATTCAAAGATTCAATTTCCGAATTGGGAGATGGCTGACTGGATGACGTAGCCCCATCGCTATCCGGTGCACTAATTGGCTGATTAAAGAGATTACAAAAAGTTGGACAGGACCGTTTCTCGGATGGATCGACATGCCGATGGGGTGCGTTACATGACTTTGCCGCACTGTTGATGTCAGTTACCTCTGATCCTGATTCTTGCTCTGTGGGTAAAACGGCCGCGAAATCCTCCTCAGTGTATATCGCTGGATCGTAGGGCCAGAGACCACAGGCCTTGAACCCATTCACTGCCCTCTCTGGCATCGCTGTTCTGAAAGGAGAAAATATGTCATTTACTAATGCTTCAGCCTTACAAAGTGGCTTGGTAATTATAATCTAAAATATGAGGGCTTGATAGGTTGTAATCTTGGTTATCTCAAAGAAGAAGACAAAGAAAACGCAAACTCAGTATCCGTTTAATATTGGGTTGCTTTGTCTACAATCGAATGACATGGATAGGTACATTCGACCGTGTTACACTTTTCAGCATGTTAAATGGCTATTCGAACCTAAACTACGATCAGTTTGGAAGGAACACATATTTCACATTTCTAGCTTTGAAGTGGCATATTTAGATTTTTTTTGTCGTAAATTAAAATTTCTCGTAAAACACTGATAACCACCATTATCATATTTTTTCTTTGCAAGTAAAACGTGAAAAGGTGAAATTTCGGCTTTTGAATAGCGTTATGCTAGCTTTGAAATCCAGCACTCCACCTAAATCGAAGTTTGTTATTGATTATGCGACATTTCTACAAACCTCTGCGAAATTACGAAATAAAAAAAAAAAAAATACATAAAGAGGCTACGTATAACTCTAAATAAATAGACCCCGCTTAATGGAAGCATGCTATTGATCATGTAACATTCCCACAAACCTTTGCGAAATTCTGGCACGAAATCTAAAAATACCTAAAGAGGCTACGTATCACTTTCAGGAAATACCTTTTTTTTTTTTTTTCTTTCTACTCTCTTCTCATTTATCGATGGTATGCAAATTATTGTCTAATTAAATTCAGCAGTTAAAAGTTTTTTTTAAGCTTGATATTGATTGTAAAATCCGCATGGCTCCCCTTTAAACAGCCTGTAGAGCCTTTTTCGCATGACGCGGCTCATTTATATAAACCTTGAATTGCAGAAGATGATCTGAATGTCTTCATTCTTTAATTTCCAAAACGAAAAATAGGTTTACGGTTTTGGATTTTATACAAACCTTATAAACGCTGTTCCAGAGAGTCTAGCCATGTCTTGAACTGTGATGCAACGTCCGGGATTAGTAACCAAGAATCTGTCTGCCTCATTATTGAAGGCGCTCTTAAGAGACTTGAAGTAAGTGCGGTCAAGAGGTTGCATCTTGTGTGTGCTGTGGGGAGGTAAAGTCAGAAGATGTATACCATTCGCTCGACAATATTCAACCGCGGCAAGTGTTTTGTGGCTATGATGCCCGTCAAGGATGATCACATGCGGACTTTCTACTGAAGGTCTGGCAAACGATACGAAATGCTCAAGCCATTTAATAAATAAGTCCTGATCAACCCAACCACTAGAACTAGCATACCCCACAGATTGTGGAGGCGCGCCTGTCATTAGAGTTTCTGTCATCCTCTTTCTAGGGAAAATATACATGGGTGAAATAAAACCACCCGCGGCGTTACAAGCACAGATCATTGTTACAAGTGTTCCTCTTTTAGAGCTTGTAATCTTACCAACACTTCGCTTTCCCTTTATTGTTATCACTTTCCTCGGTGTTTGAACAGTACTGAGCCCTGTCTCATCCATGTTCCAAATCCTTGATGGGTAGAAATCGCACTCTTCCAGGAGGTTCCTATATAGACAGAAAAAAATATCCACCTGATGTTTATTAAAGCCAGAGGCGCGGGCAATGCTGCTTCCTTGGGGGTTTCGTAGACTCATGCTGTGACGTATCATGAATCCGTGCACCCAGTCCTTTCCCGCCTTTTGTTTATTCCTATTAGATGGGTGTTGAATATTCATTTTTTTCGGCGAGGTCGTATGTCAGTCGTCTAATGTCGGTAATTGTCAAACCAAACATCTTGCTCTCCATCTCTAAGATGTGGGATTTAAGTTTCTGCTCTACAACATCGGGCAATGCATTTCTGAATCGACCCATTTTCAGAGTCCCCGGCTGCTGCACGCTTCGATCTCTGTGGCGGCGCAGTGTGCGAGGAGGGATTCCGTACTCCTTGCTGGCCCGAAATAAGGTGTTCCCTTCATTGAGAGACTGTAGTGCAGCTCTGAGTTTTTCTTCACCATATACGCCACGACTCGACTTTCTGCTGTAGTTGCGGACCATGACGGCTGAAATAAGAGTAATAGACAAAGCTGCATTCATTCTCCTTAAATTACAAATGTAGATATCAAATTATTAAAATATGTGGCAGAAAGATAAACTCGGAATATTGCGAAAATGGTAATTTCTGCGGATTATCATTAGGCCTACTTCATTTAACCCTTTACTACTATACGACAAATTTAAGACTTGTCCAAATTCAAAGCAGCTGCAGACAATAAATCAAAGGGGGCTCAAGTAATGAAAATTGCCCTTAATTGAGTAGAAAATATTGTGGGAGAAGGACAAAGGTTACTAGCATTAGCTCCTTCTTCCTCAATGTTTCAGAGGCTTTTTCTCTAGGGGTCGTTCATACTTGAAATTTGGTGGTAAAGATCAAGTGGGGCAAAACGCCCAGTGGGCGTTTTGCCCCAGCAGTGCGATGGGCGTTTTGCCCCACAAAGGCATCGACAAAAAGCTTTAGGTGGGCGTTTTGCCCCAACTGTGCAATGGGCCTTTTGCCCCACAGAGGTATTGGTACCGTGATCTTCAAATAGTCTTGGCGTAGGTAAAGCAAAGATGGTTTACCTCTCTATAAACATCGCCAACACTTTATATTACAAGCATACAGGAGATGGAGACAAAGGGTCAGATAGAAGACGAGCAAACAAAAATTGTTCAACAACGCAAAATTACATCAAAGTGCCAAGAAAACAATATTTTGATGTAAAATCTTACCGTAAGCTGCAAACGCCGCAATCCTCAGAGTTTCTTAAGACGCGCGTTGTGACGTCATACATTAACCCTTACGTCACTTTCTAAAGCTCGTGAGTATTGGCGTAAGGCGGGTGGGCGTTTTACCCCACCAGCTGGGCGTTTTGCCCCGCTTTACCCTACAATTCACCTTTTTTCAGCACTTTATCGATATCTTCTAATGGAAGCTATTTTCTTAAAGGGGAAGCTATTTTCACGAAAATAGGCTGTATGTGCATGGTCCGGTCGTATAAAAACTTTATTAAGACCGATCAATTACAATTTCGCCCTTTTTCAGCACGTTATCGATATATTACGAAAGTTAGTACATGAAAATGACAAATAAAAGCAATATACTCAAACATGTATCCATACATCAATTAGCGGAAGCTGTTGTCGTAGTGGGGAACTATTTTCGGGAAAATAGGCTACTTTCGGTATCTAGTCATACCCTTTCGCGAAAGGAAAAGGAAGTTCCTTTCGCGAAGTAGCTATACCAGATAGTCTGCAACGTCAAGAAACAGACAGAAAGTTTGGAAAGAAGGGACACCTAGAAAAGCCGAGTATCTAGACGGCAACAAAATGCTTGCGTTTGCAATATTTGCAGTTACTTTCGTGCTGTTCCTTCTAGCGGCTGTGATATATTTATACCCGGTACGAATGTTGCAATTTTGGTCTTCTGTATCCACTCGTCCCCTCACATGTTCGACCTAGTCTCAATAATGAGACGTTTGCGGTGCTTCTTTTCACATTTGAACATTTACTGCGTACCGCACCATCTCAAGTCGATCGTGAATTTTCTGGTAGCAACCACAGCATTGTACTGACTTTGTGTTTCGTCGGTTTATCTGAATTGCAGCAAAATGCAATTAATTTTTAATAACACACATGACCAAAGACAAAATTAAACGTTTCATTACCAAAAGCGCTTATAGAGATTCGTTTATAACGTGTAAAGTCGAAAAAAAAAAAAAAAACTTTGGAAATTTATCATGCGCGCTGCCAATTCATGAGAATGTCTTGAATAGTTAATCCAATTCTTGAGTATTCCTAACAATAAACATTATTGAATTTCATTTAAAAAAAAAGTCGATGACTTAGTCATACCTGTACATGAAATATAGTCCTCATGAAAAGGTTCCTGTTAAAGAAAGCACAATATGAAAAAACTTGTGAATGAGGATGTGTTTCTGAAAATTCCGCCTAATCAAACTCATTTTGAGTTGATAATGTGCTTTATTGTCAATTATTTTGTATCACCTGCATTGATTGGCAATGGTACTAAAGTCTCTAACTAACCACGCTAATTGTCAATCAAAACCATTTAGGTTTATTGTTCCACGGGTGTTTGTACTAAATTTAGTCGTCAATTGATAGGAGATTATTGTATATAATAAGGATACTTCACGAGTAATGCTATTAAAAGCTGTTCTAGATAATGATAAAAATATGGCTAAAAAAAACCACCTCATTTTTACAGTACAAAAAAAGCATTGGTGGGAAAGGAGAGAGCCCTGGTTATGTGTTTCCCTCTCTAGTAGCGTTTTCAATATTTCTAGAAAACATTGTTGGGAAATTTACGTTTACAAGGGAAGAAACAAATGGAATAGGTAAAGTTTGCAATTAAATTAACCTTTTCAGTCAATTTTTTCAATAACGATTGTCTGCCCTGGTGGCTGGTAGCTCAGTGGTTAACGTTTAATATGACTCGTGGCCTGGTGGTTGCAAGTTTGGTACCCTGTTGAGGCAAACTTTCTTAATGGCGATTTTTCGCCTCTCACCTCTGATGCATGTGAGAAAAGTAGTCAGTGACTTGGAAAGAAAGTTGTGTCAGTACTGGTGTGACAAAGGCAGGAAACACATGTGTAGGTGCACTGAACGCCATGATATGGCCTAAGCTGTTGAAACGGCGTTAAACTCCAATACAAATGATACAAATAAATCAATAATGATCCCTGGAACATGGAATCGTGTAGAAAATGTTTACTTAAACATACAAAATGTATGGGTTTTATTCAATTAACACTCTCCCAGGGATCAAACCAATGATCACAGTCACGATCGAGCGGCCGGAATTGAACCAAAGACCAAGGCGACCCTAATGCAGAAATCAGACCCAAATGCCTGGAAACATAAATCCAGCTACATATATGTACATGTATATGGAAAGAATTAAATTCTTGAAAAAATAATATTAATCTACCATACTTAGTGATACAGGAAATCACCCATTTACCAAGTGTTACAAGAAAGAGAAGTGTCGAGATACAGAGAGAAAAAAAAAAACAGAGAGAAACAGAGATCTACAGACGAAAAACAATTGTAAAACATATATAAATACCCATACAAAATGATTGAGACAGAGAGAAAGGAGGGGGGCTCTACGGAGAGAGAGATCGAGATCTACAGACGAAAAATCAAAATAGATAAAACATAAAAATTAATTCCCCTTGCCAAGTGATTCAAGACAGACAGACAGAGATCTTAGGATGGCAAATACTATAATACTGTACATAAAAAACATTTACTAAGCCAAGTGAGAGAGAGGAGAGAAAAATAGAGAGAGGGAGAGATGCAGACACTCTATCATAATATAAAAAAATACATTTTATGAACGAATGACTCCTGACACATTTAGGGAACATATTCTTTTGTAATTGGTTTTAAATCAAATTCAAACAAAATAAAAATCTTAACAGGTGTAAGCTACCTGCAAGAGGCGTGACAGGTGTGAACAAAAAACTGTTGAAAGTGAAATTTGCTGTATAAACAATGACAGTGTAATCAAACAACACTTGAACAAGAAATTCTTTACACAATACTAAAGCAAAAAAAAAATTCAGAAGTTTTATTTTCAAGGACAACTTTAACTACTATATTTATGAATTTTTAATATGGGGACTGTTTCTCCAAAATTTAATTTGCGGATGATTTCTCCAGAGAATTCATCCCCAGGGGATGATTTCTCTAGAAAAATGGTCCCCAAGCAGTTTGGCGACGATTTCTCTGGGGGACAACTTCTCCAGAATTCAATGAAATAAATACAGGCCATGCTCTGGCAAAAAAGGGGCTTAATGCATCTCCGTGATGCAAGATACCAAGCAAGTTATCACATGATCATGGATCCATAACAGTCCATTTTGTCAAATAAGGGACTGAATCATGAAGTAGACTGTTCCTTTGACATACATAAAGTTGAAGAATAGCAAAAGTTTTTGCCCAGGTCAGTGTGCGCAGGCTCACATGATTAAAATGAATACTTCTGGGTTGTTAACAGTTAGTGTCTGTGGATACAGTGTGGTGTGGTGCTGGACCAAGAGACGCCAGGGATAGAGATACAGTATCGTATCTGGAGACACCCTTGTACAGATAACTTACTGTTTTCCCGACTCCCAGTTTCTGTGATTTAAGACCCCCAAATTTTCTATATGATCCCCCAAATTTAAATTTTTACCTTCTTATATTCATTTGAAGGGAGTCCAATGACCTCCAGATAAGAAAATCCAGGGAAAAGCTTGTGTCTCCAAATGCTATTTTAGTTTTTGATAGGTGGCATCCCGGAACAGTGATCATCATGAAAAAAATGGTTGAAATCTCCACATAGATTTCGAGGGCATGTTTAAACCTCATATTTTACGACATAACTAGAATTTGAACATGCTTGCAGCTTGCATAAATTATACATTTAATAATCCATTGTTTCAAATAAAGATATTTTCAATTTAAAGTAACAATATTGCCAAAAGTAAACAAAGGGAGTTTTAAACTGCATTGAAATTTAAATCACATCACAGGTTTCCCATTCACCCACATAAGTGCATAATTCACAAACTTAATTGAATATTTTGCACAAAAATATGAAGTGAAACATGCATGCATGCACAGGTCTCAGGGTTCCCACTGTCAATCACCAGTGGCACCAAGTGGAACAAGTTGGAAAAAACTTAAGCACTGGTGAATCTACTGGCAACAAGTAGATCTGAACTCTGACATATACAATAGGTATCAAGTGTGAAGGTCACAGTTTATCACTGTGTATCAAGCTGTTATGTCATTTATTTAAAAGTATAGATGGTACAAAACCACTTTTTTAGTGTAAAATTACAGATTTTGAAGTTACATGCTACCCTAATTGACAAATTTATGTAAAATCATGCAGAAATACTAGCTTAGATAATGCTCCAACAATTAACTGGCATGAAAAAAAAAAATTGAAAGCTGCAAAAAAACATGAAAACTCATGGCACAACAAAAATCATTTTGACATCGTCCAATCATAGGCATTTCAAACTGTTTATTCAGCTTTATTAATGACTTTAAACAGTGATTTTACATAAATCTGTCTAGCTAAATTGTGTCAGAAATTGACAGCGAAATAGAAAATTCTATTTGCCATCAGGTTGCAAGTTGTCCCTCTGAACCTGGTCCTGTGAGTAAGGAAACATTACAAGCAACTTCTTTTTTAACCCTTTACCAAATGACAAATTTTGGACTCGTCCAAATTGAAAGAGATTGCAGACGACAATTTTAAATTTGATGAAAATGGCAGAAAGGTCTCAAAAAGGGTAGAAAACACGGTGGGAAAAGGAGAAATTGCTCATTATGAGCAATTTCTTCTTTTCCCCCAGTGTTTTCAAAAGACTTGTACTGCAGACACATGAAAACCAGGGCTTGTTTGGGAAAGGGTTAAATTACCTACAGTATTGTTTTCAAGAGCAGATGACTGCAGAGTGAGACTCATCAAAACAAACTTTCAACACAACGGACCCTTACTCTCCTCCATAGAAGCTCTGCAGTTGTCAGTATTAAGTGCACTCATAGAATTTCTCTTGCACTCCCAGACTTGTATTCCATGGAGTGAATGCACTCCCAAAAAAAGATGCAAGTGGAACACTGATATCATTTAAAAGTATGGAAATTATTGTGAAGATGACAACCTGTTATTGTATGGTCGGTCCAAGTGTCCAAGTGTTAGTTGCTTGCAGAGAAATTGATTTCAAAAGTAGGTTAAAAGTTGCCAGGTCACTCTATCTTTTGTTTAATTTTTGCCTGTTTTTAAAATTCATTTTTCTGCCAACCACTAACACTTAAAACGACCACACAATAACAGATTGTCATCTTCACAATATTGTCCATACTTCTATGTTGTATGATTTGAATTTAAATATGTTTTAACACCTGCATGGTTTTTTTGGCCACCATTGGGCCTTTGATCGCTAAACATAGGAAAAAACAGTTTCATTTTTAATTGAGAGGGTTACATTCCCCAACATAGACACAAAATGGCTGCCAAACACGATAAATTTTGTTAGTTTTTTTTTTGAGATTTACATGTTATAAACCACTCCTAAAAATCACTTTAGTGAATGAAAAGTTTCATAATTTGTCCTTGGTCATGTGTTTGACCCCAAAAGATTAATTGTATTTCACTGCAATAAAGATTAAACCAACAAAACAGAAAGTCAGTACAGCGCTGTAGCTTTTCTATTGGAAAATTCATGATGGACTTGACATGGTTCAGTGCACAATAAATGTCCAAATATTAGAGAAGCATTGTAAATGTTTCATTATTGAGAATAGAGACAACTCTAGAAGTAATGACTCCAGGTTAGCCCTGATTTGTAGGGTATGGTAGCTTCAATGTTATTTTTGTGATTGTGTCTCTGCTTGCCGACTACATGCTTCTGGTAATTTGGAAATCTTATTACCTGTCATCTGTCAGCAAGTTGTATGCATCTTTAATCAGATTGTAAGCTATCATGTATGAATATAGGCATAGATTGATAGACAAATGATTTGATTTCACATTGACACCAAATTTAGCATAAGGTTTTCATTGATCTTTTTGTAATTGACCTTTTTTTGACATAAACAGACCAGGTTAATTTGTAAACAAATAGTCAGTATTAGTAGAGCATACTGTGCATGCAAATTGAATATAATTTGAAAAAAACACACCCAATATTGGCAGTCCAAGTGATAAGTATGACCCCTTGTAAATGAAATGCATCCAGTACATTTTACTTTCCTTTTTCCTGCTCAAGCAGATAATAGTGAAAGCTGATAAATTTTGAAGAAAAAGACCTTTTCTGTACTTGAACTGACTTTTGAAACATGCGCACGCAGTAAATGTCAAGCTTAGTTTCCTTGGAGGGAGGTCAATGGAAATTTACTTAAAAAAAAATTGAAGTGCAAGAAGGTAACAACAGCATCTTTCAAGTGTTTTGATGTATTTTTAAAGATTAATCATTGCTCAATCTATCAAGGGGCTTATTGTTAGCTGACAATGAAAAGATTGACATACATGGCCATTTTAAACAATGCCAGCGTTTTCATTTTTCATTCCAGAATGGGCTTAAGAATTGCTGCTGCAAAGGTGAGCACAGAAACAATCACAAAGACACCCTGAAAGTTTTGAACTGATCAATGAAAATTGTTCTTTAACCCTTTCCCAAACAAGCCCTGGTTTTCACGTGTCTGCAATACAAGTCTTTTGAAAACACTGTGGGAAAAGGAGAAATTGCTCGTAACGAGCAATTTCTCCTTTTCCCACAGTGTTTTCTATCCTTTTTGATAACTTTCTGCCATTTTCATCAAATTTAAAATTGTCGTCTGCAAACTCTTTCAATTTTGACCAGTCCAAAATTTGTCGTCTGGTAAAGGGTTAAAATGATAGAGTTTGATGGAAAGTGTTGGGTAACTAATTAAGGCATGTAACTCAAGCTTAATCCTTTCCCAAACGACAAATTTTGGACTGGTCCAAATTGAAAGAGTTTGCAGACGACAACTTTAAATTTGATGAAAATGGCAGGAAGTTCTCAAAAAGGGTAGAAAACACTGTGGGAAAAGGAGAAATTGCTCGTTACGAGCAATTTCTCCTTTTCCCACAGTGTTCTCAAAAGACTTGTACTGCAGACACGTGAAAACCAGGGCTTGTTTGGGAAAGGGTTAAAGGGTCGGTAATAGGTGCATTGTTTTATATGATGCACATATTTTATTGGTAAATTTACAATCCTATGTATTTACAGGGATCAAGAAATCCATCAACTATACCTGGTCTAGCTCCATTGACTCAAGAGTAAGTAGTTTTTAGCTCTATTGGCCACTGTGTTTGTTGTCAGTGTGTCAACTTTTATTTCAAGCATCTTTCTCTCTCTAACTGTTGAACCAATTTAGACCAAACTTCAAAGTAATGGACCTGCCATGGTCTACTTTAGAACTCCCTGAAAGAATTTTATGACATCCAGGCCTCTGGTTGCCATTCAACAAAATGGTAAAGTAGTTAGAAATCTCTGAAAAATTTTATTTAAAAAATCAGAGATTGGAATTCCTGTAAATTGGCATAATTGATGCCTGGTTGGATGTCTTTCAAATTTCTTGATATAATTTTGATCTGTCCAAAGACAAACAGGAAAAACTGTCAATTTTGCTTATGTTTCACTTCATAACAGGCAATAGTTAGGTTTGATAAGCTTAAAAGTATCCAAGACAAAAAAAACCCCTATTTTTATGACACATTTGACTCCACTTATCTAGCCTGATTATTGGTCTACACTGTAACAGGATTTGTTTTTTTAGCGTCAAGTTTTCTTGATAGAAAATGACATGTTTTCATTATCTCTGACTTCCAATTATGGCTCATTTATTTTTCAGGCAGTGGGGCAATACAGGCATTACTATGATTTGTGAAATAGAGGATCTTACATGAGTGTTTATGTATCATCATTTTTATCAAATGAGTTGACTAAAAATGTATGACGCGAACCTTGGCGAGCGTCAAATACATTTTAGTCAACGACTTTGATAAAAATTATAATACATGAACATGAATGTGAGATTCTATTTATCACATAAAACGAATTAAAGACAAAAAAATATCCTGCATCATCTCCTTTAGCCTATACAACATTCATGGGTCCATGTTTACAGTTGTAGTTCGGTTTCAAAAGTGTATGTACACAAGTAGATAGCTCTTTGACATTTACACTGAAAGTAGAATTGAACAGTTTCTAGAAGTGGTAAGTCCACCTATTTCCGTAATTTTGTTGATTTAAAAAAACTTCCTCTGTATTTCTTGGTTTTTATTGAACATGAAAATCAAAAACTTTCCAAGCGTATATGTGCATATACGCAACAATGACATCATTTTTCTGCGAAACAATGCAGTAGTACAAATTCTGGCATGTGCTGTGGCTGGTTCCTCTGGCTTCATGCACTCATGACTAGAAACTGATCAGAACCAGGACCCCAAAATCGATAATTACATTAGTGTATTATCAAAAATAAGTCATGGGTTTAATACACTGCTGGAGGAGGTTTTATGTGATGATTTTTAAAGGCTCATAAACTTCCAGAAAAGATAAGTTTTTTTATATCAAATCTTAGTATGTAAGTTTTGGCAGTCTGGCATTTGATCTTCACTCGAAGTTCTTGGTTCCTCATAATGTCCATGGGTAAGACATTTCTGAGCCCCAGTCTTATAATTATGAAACCAAGGACATTATGAGCTGTTGTCATGATATTACTTAACTTTTTATCAAATAAAACAGTTTTACAACTGTCTAAATTGAAAACATTTGCAGACAGCAATTTGACCCCAAAATTTAAATTGTTGTTGTTGAAACTTAGGATTGTGTGGTAAAAGGTTAATAAACAATGATGAAAGTGGCATTAAAATCAGCCAAAACTATGCAAAAGGAAACTTATTTTAAGATACTTTTTGCAAACAATGTAGATTAAGATCAGACTATGTGCAGACTGATCTTGAGTCTTTATTTTCAGTGTAAAGCAGCCATTACAAGTTTTCTTACTGTACACACATTTATGATAAGCAAATAGTGCCACAATTATCTGTTCAAATCTCTAATCGTACACATGAACAAATAGGCCTATATTTTAACATGTACTGAACTATGATTCTTGAGATACAGTTATGTGATAGAAAGAATCTGACATTTGTATGCTTTTGAGGTAAAACTTGATTAAACTTATCGACAAAAAATGCTACTAAGCTAAATGAAAATTTGTGTTTGGATAGGTAGAAAACATTGTGGTAACCAGCATTTTCTTGTTTTTCCACAAAGTTTTTATTCCTTTGCAGGGCCATTAAAACACTGGATTATTTAGTAGAGGGTCAAATTAACATTTTTCACTAGGGTCCCGTGAGGCTAATTGGAATCATGACCTGGAAATTAAGGCTGGATTCCTACTGGCGTGGCTAGTTGTCTGGGGCTATTCTTCGGCAATGCACTGATTTAGGCTCCAGCCAGGCACCGAAGGCTCCAGTCAGGTACTGGTGAAATTCAGTACACACACACAGATCAACCTTTACTTGTCAACAAAAGTTTAGATCTGTCCTGTGCTGCTTGAAAATATTTGCCAACAATGAATTATATTGAATATGGTTCGAATGATAGGATCAGTCTTTGAGGGGATAAAGATTATTGTTGGTAGAGGAGGAATGCTGCTGCTTACTGGCTGTTTGTCTTTGATATCACAATATTTTTGAAAGCCGTCTTCCGCAAGTCTTTTAGATGTGAAATTGCTTGGTGAAGGGTTCGTAAGTGAGTTTTGATTATGATATTACTGATTGAAACACCATTTAAGCCTTTACTATGCATTCCTGAGTTTTAACAACCCTGAGAGAAAAAGCTTTTGAAAACATTGTGGGAAAAGGAGAAAATGCTGGTAACCAGCATTTTCTCCCTTTTCCACAATGTTTTCTACCTATTCTAGGGCAAATAATATTATTTGATAAACATTTGAATTGTCATCTGTAAATCACTTCAATATGGATGAGTCTAAAATTTGTTTGTGTAGTAAAGGGTTAAATCGCACTACTGACCACAAGTCCTCTGTATTTCAGAGATGGTAATTTTGGTGACATTGCGAAAGCAGGCAGTCTTCATGACTTCCTTGTTGGACTGCACAAGCAGTTTGGACCTATTGCCTCATTCTGGTATGGTCCCATGTACACTGTCAGTATAGCTGATGCTAAACTGTTTCAAGAACAAAGTCATGCCTTTGATAGACCAGGTATTTAAACCATGATTAGGTTAAACATACTGTCATTTCCATCGTTTTAGTCGGCTTGGTATCATTTCATTGTTATACATGTATGTATGCCTATTGTTGAAACTTGATTATTTGGGTGTGAAGCACCAAGAAAATTGTTTGAATTATCTATTGAACCCTTTCCCAAATGATATATTTTGAGCTGTCTAATACTGAAAGCCTCTGCAGATGATAACTCATATGTGGATGAAGTGATGAGATATATGTCTTTCGAAGGATCAAAAACAGTGTGGGAAAAGGAGAAAATGCTGATAAACAGTATTTTCTCCTCCTACCAAAGCGTTTTCAAAAGCCTTCTTCTTCAGGGTTGTGAAAACACTTACATTCATTCTCAATAAATAGCCAGGGCTTATCTCACAGTACGGGATAAACTTGGTAAAACTGGTTGTGTCCAACAATTAGTACCCATGTAAAACCAAAGTAATAAGGGCGGGTCGCAAATATCAAAGAAAATATTTCAGGTCAAACTAGTCAGTTTGACATGTTCGTACCTGTAGCCGAGCAAAAGCCAGAAAAGTAAATAACGATAAAAATATGCAAACACTTATTAGACGGTTTCCTAAAAACCTTCATTGGTTTATAACTAATAAAAAAATTAATTTGCATATTTGCTGGATGTTTTTTCTGAATATTATTTTTATCGCCGTGTGAAATTGTTAAAATTGGTGTCGCCAGAATCTGTGAAATGTTTGTTGATACTTTTGTTTGTCACCAAAAGGGATTCTATTTACTATTCAGTTTTGCACTTTTTATATTGTCTAAAATATGCGTAACTTTTCAAACATAAATTCTGGATCAAAATTTAGATAAGTGTTGCACTAGTGTGCTTTAAAGAGGAAATCTGGTGATTTTTCGTATCAAAGTGACATGACCATTACGTCCGTTTTAATATTGAGTTTTTCAATTTATGTCATAAATAAGTATATTAAACTAAACTGTTTACCATGAAAATCAGTGTTTTTATTTCAAAACCATTTATATTCTACTAAAACATCAAAACAATCAATTTAACTCCCAATTTGACATGTTCGTGATTGACATTTTCATTACATGGAAATTCAAACACACAAAATTTCTTAACATTTCCTCTTTAAATTTGATGAACATTGAATGTAAAACATTAGTTTTGATGAATTAGAGAAAATTATGTTAGTTTAAACCTTTTCTGACAGATTTTCTTCATCTTTACTGGTAGTGATCAGTTGCTTTCAGCATTATACCAGTAGGTTTCTTCATTATAGCTGTGTATATATGATTAAATAAATCTGCTAGTCACCTACTAATTTTGATTATAGAAACATCAGTTTAACATTTGTTCTGTTCAAACGATACACAAGATATTTTGGAAATAAGCGTACAAAATGAAAAAGGACATGTACGTCACAAAATAGTTTACAAACACGACTGTGCTTTGTAATCCTCTGAAACAAACTTGCTCCTGATACTTAGTTGAACTTTTAAAATGGATCTAATTTTTAGACATTATACGACAAATAAAGGAACTGGTTCTAATTGAAATTCGGGTTACAGTCAAAGCCCCACGGACAAAGCCTCATAGAATAAAAGCCCCATGCACTCAACAGAAATACAGACATATGCCCCATGATGTAAAACAGTGATTAACTTGTGACTTTTTATTGTATGTTTACGAAAAAAGAAAACATAAAAAGGAGATTTGATTGACTCATTTAGTATTGAAGATTAAAAATCTAATTTTATCAAGAATCTCAAAGTATGCTAAAGATAAAGAATAATTTGATAATAGCACTTGGTTTTGTGTGGTTGCGAACATTTTATTGGCTGTCTTTAATCTCTGATTGACCTTATCATATACTTGAAAATATCCTTATAAAATAAGACTAATCAGCAGAAAATAAGGTTCAACCCTTGATCAAAGGATCCCGTCTGTTCTTTTCAAAACATTATAGATCAGAAGTCATTGCTCAACTTATGTGTCCATATTTATTTCAAATGATTATCAGTAGTATATCAGGTCATTTTGAAAACACAATGAAAGTAATATAAATTATTTATCAGCTCATACTACAAAATAAATTTCTCTGTTGCTAGAACATAGATAACAGATCACTAAAACCAATAAGTTTGCAAATTTGAGGTTATGAAGTCATTCCATGTAATATATTGCTTCATTAATGACATGGGGCTTTCTACCTGTTTGGCAGTTGCCCATAGGGACTTTTATCCATGTTATAAAGTTAGCAAAGGCATGTGATTCAAAGATTTAAAAGCATAAGTAACATTACATTTAATAGAAAATTATACATGGATCCGTGGCGATGACATAAACCGACTTCCTTGGTTACCGTCGTTAAGGGCTCACAAACAAATGCAGTAAATACATATACAGTATAGCAGAAAGGCTACTTAAATTGAGCTGTCATGACTGTTTCTTTCAATTAAATTCCGGAAAAATATTCCTTTTCATATGTTTCTGCTGATGATGGATTCTCGGCAAGAAATATATGAATACTTGAACTTATTTAAACAAGGATTTGTACAAAAAATGTGAATTTCAGGGGCTACGGACAATGTAATACATGTGCCAGCAAAGTTTTGAACTTCTGCGAGAAAGAATGAAACACCTCATAATCCTCAGTTTTGCTTAAAAATAATAGAATTAAAGATGATTAATATTTTTGTAAGGCTTGTTAGGTTGTCTCAACATCGTATTCGATAATAAATTACACTAAATTACAAGCATTTTGAAATATTTATAGACTGTCTCATTCAACAGAGAGGTGGAAGTCTGAGAAATATTTAAATTTCAAGTTAAGGGAAATGGTTCCTGATGATTTTAAAAAGTGTAAAGTGTGCTGTCAATTAACAAACTTCATTGGCGGTAGTTTGCTTTATCTTATGATATACTGAAGACAACGGGTGGTCGAGTGGATTACAGCGGCAATCAAACACACATCTTATCAGTTAACAGTTTACCGACATACCCTTTGAAATGACAGATGTGCTAATCCACCTAAATATGGCTAAGTCAAAAGCTGATTTAATTAACATAAGTTGCCTTTTGAGCTTAACTTCCAAAACTGTACAAAACAGAACTTGGTCTGTTTCATAATTGAAATCTACATGTACCTTCAGTAAAGAATACACATAAATGTACTTAATTTAAGTAGCAGATGGTTTGAATCCAAGAATAAACTGCATTTTTTGCACTCTGATCTGTATCTACACATTCAGCATTTTTCACGCACCAAGGGTTAGTGTTAACGTCAAACTGAAACATTAATGACACGTGCCCCGTTTTGGATGTGCAGATGTTATTAAACAAGATTAGCTATTTGAGTGAACGTACTTTCTTTTTATTAGTATTTCATATATTTTACCTTTGTTTTCCACTGTAAAACAGTTTTTTTCAGAGAGTTTCAGAGGAAAAAAACACTAACATTAATTAATCCATTGCGTAATATAGCGTTGATCGAAACTCTTTGCTGATGTCCCATTGTAAATCATAATCCAAACTTATAATCTCTTCGTATATCTCACATAAGCAGTACACGATCGCAAAGCACATCTTTAAACTTTTTCCTAAAATTCAAGCGTTGTAAACACACATAATATAGCGCTTCTCCAACATTAACAGTCGCTTGTTTGTGAACCGAAATAGCAGACAGCAAGGCTGCGCATCGGGCCAAATAAATGCGATGACCTGATTGGTCAAATATCGATTTCCACGGATCCATGTATTGGTAAGTGCTTCTTGTAAAGGAGAATTGGTGTCAAGATTAAAATTTTATAGAAATTGACATTTAACAGTTTAAGTTTCATTTAACCAGTAAATAAGCAAACATTTTCATTCTGCTCATTTATTTGTTTAAAACACTATTTTGTTCCTTCTTGATGTAACTGTACATGTTGAAATTTAATGTTTTCACGACAGTATACCAATTTGGCAAAGAAAGTGAATAATTCTGGTAAAACATCATTTGCACTAGGTATGTCTAATTCTTGAACCAAATCTTCACTTTACAATAGTTATATACGAGTTTTTAGAACTTGCTACAGTTGAGAAAGGGTCTTGTTTTTTGCTAAACTTCAGTAAATGTAATGTCTGACATGTTTGACAACTTGAAGTTTTGCAGAAATGTTTGTTACTTTTTACCGTACTGTTAAAATTATCAAGTATAAACTGACACATGGCCTCCAAAGTTTAGTGATAATATTTTGTATGTTTGGATAGTTTTTAGCTGTACTGGCTGTAAGCCAGCAGAGCTTATGTAATGGCGTGGTTTCCGTCATCCGTCCGTCCATTCTTCACTTGTGGTCGGATTTTCATGGAACACGCACGGTATGTTTATCTCATCAGTAGCTTGAACCTTATTGATTTTGAAAAAAATCTGACCATCAGTGTGGGAAAAGTACTGGTAGCCATTTAAAGTTCAAAATTTCAATTTCTTGTTTACGCGATAAAGTGTGCATTTGTGGTCGGATTTTCATGAAACTTGCACAGATTGTTTATCTCATCAATAGCTTGAACCCTATTGATTTTAAAAAATAAATCTGATAATCGGTGTGGGAAAAGTCGCCATTTAAAGTTCACAAGTTACATTTCTTGTTTATGCGATAAAGTCTGAATTTGTTACCAGATTTTCATGAAACTTGCACAGTTGCTTTGTATCATCAAAAGCTCTAACCCTATTGATTTTGAAAAAAATTCAACAATCATTATGGGAAAAGCAGCCAATTGAATTTGAAAATTTGCAATTCTTGTTTACACTATAACATTGGCATTTGTGGTTGAATTTTCATGAAACTTGCACATCAATAGCTTGAACCCTATTGATTTAAAAAAAAAAGAATGACTATTAGTATGGGAAAAGGAGCAATTTAAAGTTAAAAATTTACATTTTGTTTATGCAATTAAGTCACATTTTTTATTAAGTTCTTGTTAAACTTGCAAAGATTTTTTGTATCATCAAGAGATTGAACTCTATTAACCCTTTCCAAAACAAGCCCTGGTTTTCATGTGTCTGCAGTACAAGTCTTTTGAAAACACTGTGGGAAATGGAGAAATTACTCGTTACGAGCAATTTCTCCTTTTCCCACAGTGTTTTCTACCCATTTTGAGAACTTTCTGCCATTTTCATCAAATTTAAAATTGTCGTCTGCAAACTCTTTCAATTTGGACCAGTCCAAAATTTGTTGTTTGGGAAAAGGTTAAGAATGAAGAAAATCTAGCAATCGGTTTAGGAAAAGCAACCATATGATGACATCGTATTGTTTACTCGACACATTCCACATTACTTGTCACATTTTTTTGAAACTTGCATGGATTATTTAAAACAATGAATACTGAAACCCTTTCAAATTTGGCTGGATTCCAAAAAATTGGTTTTGAGAAATTGTACTTCAGTTTTTTAGCTCTACTGGCTGTAAGCCAGCAGAGCTTATGTCATGGCGTTGTTTCCGTCGTCTGTCCATCTGTCAGTCCATCTGTCTGCCTGTCCGTACTTTCGTTTTTCTTGTTTACACGATAAAGTCTTCATTTATGGTCGGATTTTCATGAAACTTGCACAGTTAGTTTATCTCATCAATAGCTTGAACCCTATTGATTTTGAAAAAAAATCTGACCATCAGTGTGGGAAAAGCAGCCATGTAAAGTTCAAAATTTCAATTTCTTGTTTACACAACAAAGTCTGCATTTGTTGTCAGATTTTCGTGAAACTTGCACAGTTTGTTTATCTCATCAATAGCTTGAACCCTATTGATTTTGAAAAAAATCTGACAATCAGTGTGGGAAAAGTAGCCATTTAAATTTCAAAATTTCAGTTTCTTGTTTACGCAATAAAGTCTGCATTTGTCATCAGATTTTCATGAACCTTGCGCAGTTTGTTTATCTCATCAATAGCTTGAATCCTATTGATTTTGAAAAAAATCTGACAATCAGTGTGGGAAAATTAGCCATTTAACGTTCATCATTTCAGTTTCTTGTTTACGCAATAAAGTCTGCATTTATTGTCAGATTTTCGTGATACTTGCACACTTTATTAATCTCATCAATAGCTTGAACCCTATTGATTTTGAAAAAAATCTGACCATCAGTGTGGGAAAAGTAGTCATTTAAAATTCAAAATTTCAATTTCTTGTTTACGCAATAAGTCTGCATTTGTCGTCGGATTTTCGTGAAACTTGCACAGTTTATTAATCTCATCAATAGCTTGAATCCTATTGATTTTGAAAAAAAATCTGACAATCAGTATGGGAAAAGCAGCCATTTAAATTTCAAAATTTCAATTTCTTGTTTACACGATAAAGTCTTCATTTGTTGTCAGATTTTCATGAAACTTGCACAGTTTGTTTATCTCATCAATAGTTTGAACCCTATTGATTTTGAAGAAAATCTGAAAATCAGTGTTGGAAAAGTAGCCATTTAAAGTTCAAATTTCAGTTTCTTGTTTATGCAATGAAGTCTGCATTTGTGGTCTGACTTTTAGCTCCACTGGCCGAAGGCCAGCGGGCTTATGTCATGGCCCGGTGTCCGTCGTGCGTCTGTGCATCCATCCATCCATGCGTTAACTTTTATTTCAAACATCTTCTTCTCTGAAACTGCCCATCCAATTTTCATGAAACTTCACAGAAATGATCCTGCCATGGTCCTCTTCAGAATTTCTGGAAAGAATTTGATTCCTTCAAAAACTCTGGTTGCCATGGCAACAAAACTGAAAAATATTGGAAATCTTTAAAAATCTTCTTGTCTGAAACCATAAGGCATAGGGCTACCAAATTTGGCATGTAGCTTTATGTAGTAGACCTCTATCATGTTTTTTCAAATTATAGCCCTGGGGTCAAAATTGGCTCTGCCCCAGGGGTCACAAGTTTTACATAGGCTTATATAGAGAAAACTTTAAAAATCTTCCTGTACCTAGCAATAAGGCCTAGAGCTACCAAATTTTGCATGTAGCTATATCTAGTGGGCCTCTACCAAGTGGGCCAGAATTTTAGCCCTGGGGTCAAAATTGGCCCTGCTGCAGGGGTCACAAGTTTTACATGGGCTTACATAGTGACAACTTAAGAAATCTTCCAGTACCTAGACATAAGGCCTAGAGCTACCAAATTTTGCATTTAGCTTTATCTAGTGGGGGTCTACCAAAAGTGCCCAAATTACAGTCCTGGGGTCAATTTGGCCTCATGCTGGGGGGGTGGGGGGGTTCACAAGATTTACATGGGCTTATATAGGGAAAACTTTTAAAAGCTTGGTGTACATAGCCATAAGGCTTAGGGCTTCCAAATTTTGCATAATTATAGCATTATCTAGTGGACAACAACATAGAGGGCCCAAGTTACAGCCCTAGGATCAAGTTTGGCCCTGCACCAGGGGTCACAAGTTTTACATGGGTTTATGGAGTGAAAACTTCAGAAACTGTCTTGTTTCTAGCCATAAGGCCAAGAACTCCCAAATTTGGCATGTTATTCTTCTAATACACATATTCCCCATTTAGTCTGACTGTAGCCCTGGGGTCAAAGTTTTATAAGGGCTTATATAGTGAAGACTTCTCGACAATCTTCTTGTTTCTAACCATAAAGCATTGTACTAACAAATTTGGCATGTTTTGAGCCTTGGGATCAAAATTTGTCTCACTCCAGTGTTCACAAATTTTAGATTGGCTTACATAGTGAAACTTAAGATATCTTTTTTTATCCTTACTGTAAGGCTTAGGGCTATAAAAATTTGGCATGCTGATTCATATTGTAGACTTCTACCAAGACTGTTCCATCTTTTTCATTGAAACTACTCTTCCAATTTTGACCAAACTTTACAGATGTCATCTTGCCATGATGTTCTTCAGAATGTCTTCAAAGAATTATGTTCTGTTAAAAGCTATGGTTGCTATGGCTACAAAACTGAAAAGTATTGAAAAACCTTTAAAAATCTTTTCCAAAAGCTTGTATTTACTAATGTCATTGTAGCTCATGAAAAAGATACTGCTTTTTAGCTCCACAGGCCTAAGGCCATTAAGCTTATTGTCTCTGAAACTGCTTCACCCAATAAATCACAAGCTTTACATAGGCTAATATAGTGAGAACTTAAAAGGTCTTCTTGTTCTTTACCTTGAGTTACAGCTGTAATATTGTATGAGTGTAATCTAAATAACCTCTTCCAAAGTTATTCAAGTTATGTCAAAATTAGTCCTATCTCATGGATCATGAACATGTGCTTATAGCGTGAAAATTCAAAAAATCTTTTTGCTCCTTATCGCAAACCCACGGGTTACCAAATCTGGATCACTTTTGATTTTTTTTTTTAAATTAGCGTTGCATCAGGGGTCTTATGCTTTACAGAGGCTTCATATAGACAAAACTTGAAAATCACCTTATTTATAACCATACAGCATAGACTTGTATTATTTTGGCATTTGGCTTTATCTTGTGGACCTCTACCAGGGTTCAAGTAATTATAGCTCTGGAAAGAATTTGATTCCTTCAAAAACTCTGGTTGCCATGGCAACAAAACTGAAAAATATTGGAAATCTTTAAAAATCTTCTTGTCTGAAACCATAAGGCATAGGGCTACCAAATTTGGCATGTAGCTTTATGTAGTAGACCTCTATCAAGTTTCTTCAAATTATAGCCCTGGGGTCAAAATTGGCTCTGTGCCAGGGGTCACAAGTTTTACATAGGCTTATATAGAGAAAACTTTAAAAATCTTCCTGTACCTAGCAATAAGGCCTAGAGCTACCAAATTTTGCATGTAGCTATATCTAGTGGGCCTCTACCAAGTGGGCCAGAATTTTAGCCCTGGGGTCAAAATTGGCCCCGCCGCAGGGGTCACAAGTTTTGCATGGGCTTACATAGTGACAACTTAAGAAATCTTCCTGTTTTGATTTTTTTTTTTTTTTTTTGAAATTAGCCTTGCATCAGGGGTCTTATGTTTTACAGAGGCTTCATATGGACAAAAATTGAAAATCACCTTATTTGTAACCATACAGCATAGACTTGTATTATTTTGGCATGTGGCTTTATCTTGTGGACCTCTACCAGGGTTCAAGTAATTATAGCTCTGGGATCAAAAATGGCTTTGCCCTGCAGGTCTCAACTTTCACATGGGCTTTTACAGAGAAAACTTTGTAAGTCTTCATTTTGAAACCATTTGGCTCAGAATTGAAATGTTTAGTATTTATGGTTTATATCTATAAGCCAGTGGAGCGATACAGGGCCATCATGGCCCTCTTGTTTGTGTGTTTGCTTTTCCTTTTCACTTCATGAATTCATAGCATATGCCATAAAAAACAGCACAATCATGCCAGTGGAGTGATTCAGGCCCACAAGGGCCTCTAGTTTCACTATTTGTTCAATTCACCATGCATACTTGTGCTGTCTTAGTGGGTTCAAGCCCAGTTGCAACAACCCCTCCCCCCTTTTTTTTGTGTTTGCTTTTTTTTTTTTCCTTTTTTGCATCATAAATTCATAATGTATGGGAGAAAAAGAGCAATCATGCCAGTAGAGCAATTCAGGCCCTCAAGGGCCTCTAGTTTCTGATAAGGAAAGTCTCCTTGGCACCAAAATTCTTAAAACTACCTTAATGAACAGCTTTCATTAAATTCAAAATAGAAAACATTGTTACGCAAAACTGGTCAGTTTGTGACAGAGAAATTTAAAGACTTAAATGATATATGATTACCGTTCAACAGTAATTTTGAAATTTGATATACTTTATGTAAATGAAATACTGGTTTTTTAAGGATTTCACCTGTTTCTTTTCGTGTGCAAGCTTTATAATGAACTGTAAAGTTACAACAAGAGACATTTTTTTAACAGAAAAAGTACTTATAGTGTGTTTATCTAGAAGTCAAAATTTGAATCAATACTGTCGTTTCTTGCTGATGATCATGTACTTTTTTCAATGACAGAAGGTTAAAGTTTGAAAATTTCAGTACATTAAAGCAATAAAATGAAGTTGAATTTTCAACTTTTTATACCCATCAGTGCACCCTCTTATTGTGGATGAATGTTAGTTGTTTGGTAAAGGGTTATAGGTGGTGAAATTCACTAAGATTTACTTCTTCTTCCACATTGTTTCCTACCCTTTCATAGACAGTTCCCATCATTTGAGCCACATGTACTCTATGGACTGAAAATGCTTTCAATGTGGGCAAATCTAAAACTGTCGTCAGACAAGGAGTCAAGAAAATTTACTGACCAACAAAATTTTACACTTCTTGAACCATAAAGCATTAATTTCCCTGCACAAAATATTAAGCACAACTTACTTGACAAGATTTTTCTTTGAAAGGGCAGAAAACATTGTGGGAAAAGGAGAAAATGCTGGTTACCAGCATTTTTTCCTTTTTATACAATGTTTTCAAAAGACTTCTTCCTCAGGGTCTCTAAAAATCCCAATTGTTTGGTAAAGGACTGACAGATGGTTACAGGAAACAATTTATGTTTGCAGACATGCACTAGTTTTCAGGTTGCTCTACATGTGGTATACTTACGTTTAGTTGGAAAGCCACAGTCAATCGTGTACCAGGAGAAAATAATAGTGACAACCATTATCTCCTTTTTTCCCCACAATGTTTTCTCTTCCTCCTTCCTGCCGAGAGCAAAACATCTTCCCATATGAAGGTATCTCCAATGATAGACAAATTGACAAAGTTCTTCGTTCCGTTAACCGGTCAAAAGATTTACCGGTTAACCGCATAGTAACTTTGCTAACTGTTGCCATCCCTACTTTTTACCAAACAACAAAATTTTAGACTTGTCCAGATTGAAAGCATTTGCAGAGGACGAAATAAATGTGACTGAAAAATTGGAAGTTGTATTTTGAAGGCTAGAAAACATTGTGGGAAAAGGAGAAAATGTTGGTTATCAGCATTTTCTCCGTTTCCTGCAATGTTTTCAAAAGTCATCTGGAATTACTTGCAATAGTGACAAGTTTGAGCTTTTGTAGTCTAGTAGAGAGTTAAAGAGCAATATCTCAATTTGCCACACTATTTTTATGACACTATATTTTAATAGAGGGAACTTTGTGACTGACGCACTGTGATTTTACAATTTCAGAGTCTCTGTTTTTGCTGTTCGAAGATTTTATAGGACCAAAGAGTATTCAGTATGCAAACGGGAGTGATGGAAGGGCAAGACGAAATTTGTATGATAGAGTTTTGACCCATGACGCCTGCAAAAAGTACTTCCAGATCTTTCAAGGGGTATAGAGTTACCTTTTTGTTGTCTACTTAACCTCTGCAGTATAAAATTTTGTCTTTTCACTACTTTTTAAAACACTGTAATTACCTGAAGCAATTTCTCCTTTTGCTACTTTTCTTATATGTGTTTATTAACCCTTTTTAAAACAACTGCAATTTAGTCCAAACCATATTTAAAGCATTTGCAGATGATAAGCTAAATTTGGCTCAGATGATGGGATTTGTATTTAAAAGGGTAGAGAACATCATGGGCAAAAGTAAACATGCTGGTTACCAGCATTGTCACCTTTGTCCATAATGTCTTCAAAGCCTTTTTCCTCTTAGTCCTTAAAACATAAGATTATGTAGTGAAGGGTTAAAGCTTAACCCTTTCCCAAACGGCAAATTTTGGACTGGTCCAAATTGAAAGAGTTTGCAGACGACAATTTTAAATTTGATGAAAACGGCAGAAAGTTATCAAAAAGGGTAGAAAACACTGGGAAAAGGAGAAATTGCTCGTTACGAGCAATTTCTCCTTTTCCCACAGTGTTTTCAAAAGGCTTGTACTGCAGACACGTGAAAACCAGGGCTTGTTTGGGAAAGGGTTAAGTGATGCAGTAGTTGACATGGATAAATTACTGGAGAGGTCCTTGGTTCTCACCTGAGACTCTTGGTTTTAGTATGAGTGCACTTGAGCTTAGAGCTCAGCTGAATACTGGTAGAATCTAGGAAACACATGACTAAGTGAGCTGTGGCTGTGTTATGTGTGAATTATTTTTAAAACAGCATAAAAACTCCATTTAATCAATACAAGAAACCTTAATTTATTTTACCTTTCAATATTGTATGCAGAAAACTCACCAAGAAGGCAATGACTTGAGCAGGTACCGGTATATGGTATTGTCACCATGTTGTCTGTACATCTATCTATATACCAAATGACATCCTCTCTTTTAGTCAGAGTTCTACATGGCTCTGTGATTAATTAATTTGATTTGTAAATAAAAAGGCTTGCATATTTGCTAGTTACAGTGGTAGTCATATGGCAGTGCTCTTCCGCAAGGCAATGCAGAGCCCAAACTAAGTATGAGTAAAACCTGGGAAAGACATGAATAGGTGAGGTGTCACTTTGATACAACTCACTGTTGAAAAGTGGAGTTTTAGCAAAGCAGTATAAGTGCCAACTAATACAACACCCGATTGAACATTTGAACCCAAATGCAACAGTGGGAATAATCAAGCTGCCAAGGACAGGGATCAAACCCATGACCTCCTTGTCCATGAGTAAAGACTCGGCCACACTGTTACAAAAGCTAGCTCTGTAGCCAGGCCGTATAAGTGCCAACTTATAATACACCTGGCTACCTTTAACCCCTTAAGATTAAATCCTTCAATGAATTTCTAAAAGTCAAAAATCATTTTTGGAAAGGTCTTCAGGAATTCTAATGCAGCCCTGCTTAGCCCATTTGGCACCAAATGCAACAGACCAGTAATCTGACCAATAATCAGCCAGTCCAGTTGGGGATCAAACACATGACCTTGTTGTCTAAAAGCACATACTCTGCCATGTCTACCATATTGCTAAAAAAGCTAGCTCTGTAGCAGGCAGTATAAGGGCCAACTTGTAGCACACCTGGCTACAGAGTAAAACATCTACAGATGAACTATTGTCTCCTCTGGTCAGCTCTCTAAAGAGGAAAAGAAACTTCATATACACATTGTATATGAGACTTGGAAAGCAAAGGGAATTGAATCGCCTTGATCCATAATCATTAACCATTCTCAAGAACATTCTTAGTTTATTCTCCAGAATTTTCCAAATTTGAAAGTAACACACTTTCTGATTGGCTAAACCATTTGGTTTTGCCAAAATTGTGTAGCCAATCAGATGTTGTTTCGTTTTCAAATTTGGAAAATGTCGCAGAATAAAACAAAGAATTTTCTTAGGAATGTTTGGTGAATACGGATCCTGATCATTCTTGTTTGATCTTGTACTCAGATAATAAGTATTCTTAACTTATTTAGTAAAATAGCTAAAGCAGACATCTTTGATAATATCCTCGTAATGTAGGCATAATAAACATGAATGATCATTTGTACATGCATGCATGTGAAAGCAGTGTTGTAGAAGGAAAAGCAGCTTGTTCCTTCTTTTGCCACAATTGGTTCAAATGTGATCTACTGCATGACAGAAAAACGTGATCTGCAGGGTGTAATGTTTTCACTGTTAGATGTTTGGGTATTGAAGATGTTAACCTTTTACCACACAATCCGGAGTTTTAACAACCCTGAGAAAGAGGCCTTTTGAAAACATTGTGGGAAAAGGAGAAAATGCTGGTTACCAGCATTTTCTCCTTTTCCCACAATGTTTTCCATCCCATCACAAACAAATCTTGCCATTTTAGTAATATCTAAATTGGGGTCTGCGAAATGTTACCAATTTGGAAGAGAGTAAAATTTTGTCGTGTGGTAAAGGGTTAGTTGATAAAAAACAGATTGACGATTACATTAGCTACAAGAACAGTTTTTGACCAATATTTTTGTTCACAGATTGCCAATGACCTTGAAAAGAAGTGGGCAACCTTGGTGAAAGAAGAACACATCCCACTCAGTCAATACATGTCAGCATATGCCCTGAAGTGTGTTTTAGTGGCCCTGTTTGGAGACAAAGTGTCAGATGACAAAGAAATCTTACAGTTTAGGAACCTTTATGATATAGTGAGTTGTTGGAATATGGATTTGTACATACAATTCTAGACATAATCCTAATGACTTCTCACAAATCCGCATTTTCCACCCTATACTAAATGTAATCATATACAATTAAGATAACATGTTTGATTGATTTTATGGTGTTTAACACCATTTTCAACATTTCAGTTGTATTGTGGCAGCCAGTGCTTCTCACAAATCTGTATTTTCCACCCTTTACTAAATGTAATCATATACAATTAAGATAACATGTTTGATTGATTTTATGGTGTTTAACACTGTTTTCAACATTATTTCAGTTGTACTGTGGCAGCCAGTGCATCTACTGATGCTTTCCTGGAGTTTCTTTGTAACAGTACTGTGCACAATATTCTTCCCAAGCCACAACCTGCTTTCCCACATAACCATCATTGAAACAATGATCAGCGATGAGAGAGGAATGAATCCTGTAGCAATGACTATAATCAATCCTCGGAAAGAAATTGGCTATCCAGTAACCTTTCTGGTCCTAAGTCGGGTATGTTACCGACCATGCTATTTGGGCTTGGTTAAGATAACATAGTCCACTTCCAGTAATATGAAACTCACCAGTTAAATTGGAAGCACTCAACAGTATAAAATATTCAAGAGCAGTGTCCCCAATTAATCGTGAATAACATTTTGTGTCCGAAACAATTGTGGCCAGAGGGAAAAATTGATAGATTTACTGTGAATAAAGCAGGTTTCTCATAGGGCACAGTTTAGCTCTACTAGCTGTAAGCCAGCAGAGCTTATGTCATGGCGTGGTTTCTTTCGTCCGTCTGTCTGTCCATCTGTCTGTCTGTCTGTCTTTCTGTCTGTTAGTCTTTTTCTTGTTTACGCGATAAAGTCAGCATTTGTGGTCGGATTTTCATGAAACTTGCCAAGTTTGTTTATCTCATCAATAGCTTGAACCCTATTGATTTTGAAAATAAAACTGGCAATCAGTGTGGGAAAAGTACCCATTTAAAGTTCAAAATTTCCTTTTCTTGTTTATGTGTTTTAGTCTACATTTGAGGTCGGATTTTTGTGAAACTTGCAGTTTTCTTTATCTTATCAATAGCTTGAACCCTATTGATTTTGATAAAAAACTAACAATCAGAATGGGGAAAAGTAGCTATTTCGAGTTCAAAATGTACATTTCCTTTTTATGCGATAAAGTCAGCATTTGTAATTGGATTTTCATGTAACTTGCTCATTTGCTTTCTATCATATAAAGCTTGAACCTTATTGATTTTGACAAAAATTTGACAATCAGTACGGGAAAAGTAGCCATTTAAATCTGAAAATGTACATTTCTTGTTTAAGCTAAACAACTCGGCGTTTGTGGTCGAATTTTCATGAAATTTGCACAGTTGCTTGTAGATGCAGTTCTTTGAAACTTGCAAAGATTATTTGTATCATCAAGGGATTGAATTGTATTTTAAATGAAGAAAATCTAGCAGTCAGCTTAGAAAAAACAGCCATTTGAAGACTTAGTGTTGTTTACTCAACACAGTCCACATTATTAGTCACATTTCTTTGAAATTTGCAGGGATTATTTAATACAGTGAGTACTGAAACCCCATCAAATTTTGCTCAATTCCAAACAGTTGGTTTTGAGAAATTGTACTTGTAATTTTTTTTTTTTTCACTATTTGTTCAATTCAACATGCCTACCTATGCTTTCTTAGTGGGTTCCAGCCCAGTTGCAACAACACCTCCCCCTTTTTTTGTGTGTGTGTGTGTGGGGGGGATGTTTGTCTTTCACCTTTTGCATGGTGAATTCATAATGTATGCTAGACAAAAGGCAAAATCACTGCCAGTAGAGCGATTTCAGGCCCTCAAGGGCCTCTAGTTTTGATGTCTGCACTCAATAAAACCAACGTCTGCATTGTCCTGATGAATTTCTGTGTCCTTTTGCCTTGACTTTTTGCTCCCTTTTTATGAAAAACTGAGGGGGGGGGGGTTTATATAGTGAAAATATCCTACTTGTTTAAATTGCCAAGGTGACGTACATTGGCTGCTAATTGTCTATCTAGGAAAAACAGTGCAAAAGTATTCCAAAGAAACTTGAGGTCTGGCAACTCGGACACTTGCTATATATATATATATATATATATGAGCCATACTCTGTGAAAAGGGGGCTTAATGCATCTGCAAAAAGTATCAACTCATGTCAGATGGGGCAGGCCGACTTGGGTTAAACTTTTTTTGCTGTTGTTCCATTTTCTATTTCTACATGTCAAAGGACAATGTACCTCATGATTCAGCTGGTTGTTCTACAAAACAGATTTTATGGATCCACAGATTATTATGTAATGACTTGCTTGGGATAATGTATTATGGAGATGCATTAAGCCCCCTTTTGCCAGAGCATAGCTCATATTATCAATGTCAAAGTTGTTGATATTTCTTTGGAGGTCGGAGATGGCCTAACCTTAGTTTTATATGTTTTATATGTACAGAATGACAAGGGAAAAGTATCTTGTGAAACTTCAGCGCCCTAAGTGCATTGATATTTTATACATGCTATCTTCTATCCTTCATTAGCTTCACCAGATTTGTCCAAATTATCTTCCAGAAATTAAAGGAGGCTCTGCCCTAAGGACAAAATCATATTGGAAACTTTTTTCGAGATCTTTTCATCTTAAACTACCAAGCCTGTAACTGTGACATTTTTTGTGTCTCATCAGCTAATGGTCATATAAATTTTCACCATCTTACTAAATTGTAGACTTGGTGAATTTGGGAACAGCAGGAGAAAGCCTAATTAATGGCCTCAAACAATGAGATTCATCTTTGAAATTGTATAAAACATAAAAACATTGTGAGAAAAGTAGAAAATGCTGGTTACCAGCATTTTCTCCATCCTACCCCCATTCCTCCTCCCCCTTCAATGTTTTCAAAAGTCTCCTTCCTCAGGGTTATTAACTTTTTACCAGATGACAAAAGTTAAGACCAGTCTGATTTTTAAAAGGATTTGCAGACAATACATAGAATTTAAAGGTTTTTTCCTCAGGGTCATTAAAACTTGGGATTGTGTGGTAAATGTTAAAACGCAAAGGTTAATGAAATATTCAAATTATGTATTTCAAGTTATAAATAAATACATGTAGAAAAAGACTTGAGTGGTCTTTTATACCCGTAATGACTCTTGTTCCGACTCTAACTTAGGTATGGGGAGAAATGGAACTAAGACTGACTTCACCCACCACACCAGAAAGGAAAAGGTCCTTTGAAGCAGGTTAGTATTTCTCTTATTGTTAGATACTGGTATTATTTCAACTTGACTTGCGTCGGAAAAATTTAATGGCAAATATACTGGTAAAAGAAGTTCAAAGAATGTGTGGAAAGATGAACTAATAAAAATGGTATTAACCCTTTACCACAAAATCCAAAGTTTTAATGACTTGTAGGAAAAAGGCTTTTGAAAACACGGAGAAAAGGAGAAAATGCATTTTCTCCTTTTTCTGCAATTTGTTGTTGGCAAATGTTTTGAATTCAGATTAATTGAAAACTTTGTCCTTTGGAAAAGAGTTAAATGAAAAAATACAAAAAAAAGTTATCAATATTATGGGACAAGCTCTTTACCAAACAGCAAAAATTTAGACTTGTCCAAATTGAAAGCATTTGCACACAACAAATCAAACCTAGATAAAATTTTGAAATTTATTCTTGATAGAGTAGAAAACATTGTGGGAGGAGGAGAAAATGCTGGTTACCAGCATTTTCTCCTTCTCCCACAATGTTTTCCAAAGCCTTCTTCTTCAAGCTCATTAAAAGTTGGGGTCATATGGCATAGGGTTAACCATCCTGCTGAATAAAAGAAATAAAACTTTTTAAGTGGACAGTATAAACCCAAGCTTTGCCATTTGGAAGACAATTTTGGGGAAAGATCTCTCATTATCAGACAGTGTAGATCCAAGATCAGACTGCACACAGAATGTGCAGTCTGATCTTGATCTATACTGTCTGCAAAATGTCCTCAGGTCACGCTTAGCAGCCTAAGGGTTAAGAAAAAGTTACTGAAAGGAAGAAAGTTTATACGAAGTTATCGAGTCCTGGAGTTTCCATACACATTTAACATGAACAACAGAATTTCTTCTCAGAAAAGGATGCATCAGCAGTTCTAGATACTGGTGTAAGCAATCAAAAGTTTTGCTACATTGTTTTTATATGACATCTGAATTTCAGAAAATACTTTGACCAATATATACAAGTTTTTGCTTCAGAATAATCATAAAAATCATTATGGTGTATTTACGTTTCTGTACCTCATTTTAACTCAGATATTCAGTTAAGGGTTGAGTGCATATTTTTGTGTTGCCATCAAGAAATAAAATGCAATTGCAGGGTCTTCCCTGGATTATATTTTCCTTTTGCTAACACTTTCACCAAATTGAAAAAAAATGGAGCCAAATTTGGCTCCAAGAAGCCAAATCAGGAGCCATATTTTCTAATTTTTTTCCTCCAAAAATAATGTATTTAACTAAAGTTTGAAATGAGTATTAGTATGGCAGATAGTTCTGGGAGGGAAAGGACTGTAATCAAGGAAAATAGACAAGTTTGAAATAATAATCATTTAATAGTAAAATCCATATATTTTTTTTTTACATGTATCTTAATGACACTTTCGCAGCAAATTACATGTTAGTCATAGAAGTTGTAATTGCCTTTGCACTTTTACAGTGAGCTGTCAGGCTGGCTTTCTGCATTTCGTTCCCCTATTTCCGCAGTGACAGAGCAAGTACATGATCTGAATTTAGAAAAAAAAAAAAATCTTTACTATATGCCCTATAATATCTGCAGCTATTCTGTAAAACAAAATGTATGTGTGATTAATTACATTACATGTAATTATAACATTTTCCTCAACTAGTCCTTAAAAATGTTGTCAACACTAGAAATGTAGCCCAATAAGCATAGTATGCGCATAATGAGCAGTCTGATCTTGAACGGTATTGCAACAGACACCTTGCTTCTGGTGCAGTTCACCATTTTAAAGAAACTAGAAACTTACTCTAAACTAGAAACTTATTTTGAACATTAATTGTAAATAAAATGCAACATATTGAGTAGGATGCAATATTATCACATACCCTTGCATTTGGTATGTTTTGAGACATTTTCTTTCTTTAATACAGTACATCTAGTTGTGAAGATGTTCATTCTTTGAGTCATGACGCAAATATTTCATGTCATTTGTCTAGACTTAGGATCATGGATTAGCCATTCATTTCCTACTTTCCTAGAATCCTTAAAACTTCTAGAAGAATTTGATTTTTGACTGTTAGCTGGTCGCCCAGAAAAGTGAGAATCTAATGTATGTTTTTGCAAGACATCATGGTTAATGATGCTTCTTTCCTGTCCGTTGCAGTTTAAATGCTAATTCTGATCCTTCACATATGCTAATCAATACTGATCCTTCACAAATTAAATTGTTGACTGATAAAAAGTGTTTGATGTCATTTAAAAATTTACAAACTTGTTCTTTAATTATCCGCACCCACCCTTGTTTGGTCAATCGGCATTCAGTTCCATCCAGTCAAAGTTGTAATGGAATTTCTCGATCTCCCTAATTGTGGTCCATATTAACAGTTTATCAGCAAAGCTATACAAACTGTCAGTTACTTGATTAACAACAGTAAACAGCTGTAATTTGTGTATTACAATCTGTCATGTACACTAAACTGGCAGCCTGTTATCGATATAACGGGTATCAGTTTATCAGTTTGGGGCAAGGTATTATTTGCGGAATTTTGTGGGTGGTGTCAGACCACAAATTTTAAATGCGCAAATAATTAATGATTTTCCCCCTGCTGTCCCTCTTACCAGCAGACCACACGATAGCAAATACACCATGACCGATTATTGATTTTCACTCCATGATAAGATACACCTGTGTAATTATTATAGGTAGACAAAGACTAGTTGCATTACACGCTATCAATTGATTTTATCAGTTTTTATCAGTCTTTGTCAGTTTGTGTATTGAAAAAATAAAAATGATGTTGCTAAAATACATAGTACGGAAAGGTCTGCCAGACCCTAATGGACCTTTATATGAAGCTCTATCACCCAGGGAGATATCAGACTGTAATTCAGTTGTTCAAGATTTAACGAGTGCTGAAAAAAGAAACAGATGACTCTAGCTGTTCGACTGCCCACTCTTCGAGGGGATCTTTGAGTAAGAAGTGTGTTCAATACCTGAAGTTGCTCTTTAAAAAATAAAAAAAGCTACCTCAGATTAAGAAACAGCAAAAATTAAATACGCAAAAATTAGTTGTACCGTTTTTGTTCCCAAACCGCAATTTGCATCCGCAAAAATAACCAGTTACAACGTATACACAACCTTTCACCTCAGTTGGTTTCCTGTGATATTTTACTCACTGTGCTTTCTATATTACAATAATCAGGGCCAGTCTAGATGTTTAGCTCACGTAAAAATCGAGAATTTACCAACTGTTTCTTTCCGGATTTCTATGTTGCCAGCATTTTCGCCAAATTATTTTTTTAATCGTTAGTTCAATTTTATATTCGCATTTGGTGACAATGGCGACCTATAGCAAAGGCCCTGCAATTGCCTTATTGCATGGTAAATTATGTTAAGCCATGTAATAAGGCAGTTGCATTTTATTTCTCGATGGCAACACAAAAATATGCATTCAACTCTTATTATTGCACTGGCTATTCACTGGAATTGATTTTCAAAAATGAGCGAGAGAAAAAACATTAGACAAATGCAATAGTAAACACAAGTTATTTTTCCTTGATGGCGCGCGTCTAAATACAATCTACTCTTAGCCTCGCAACAAATTTTTTCCAGTTGGAGACGGCCATTATGCTCTTTGAAATCAATACTTTTAATGATTTTTGAAACAAAATAGAAATTTCTGATACTCTAGATGGAAAATCTTGTAAACTATCCAAACTTAAGGCTGAACAGGTGACATGTTCATTCTACTGACATTTTTATTAGCTCACCTGAGCACAAAGTGCTCAAGGTGAGCTTTTGTGATCGTGCTGTGTCCGTCGTACGTCGTCAGTCATCCATGTGTCAACAATTACCTTGTGTGCACTCTACAGGCCACATTTCCAGTCACATACTCATGAAACTTGGTCAGAATGTTGTATTGATAATATCTCACACAAGTTCAAAATTGGGTTATGTTGGGTCAAAAGAAGGTCACCAGGTCAAAATTTAGCAAAACATTTTGTGTAATCTAGAGGCAGGGTTTTTAGTCCAATACTCATAAAACTTGGTCAGAATGTTTGTCTTGATAAAATCTCTGACAGGTACGAAATTGGGGAATGCCTGGTCGAAATGAAGGTGACCAGATCAAATTTTAAAGAAACCTTGGGTGCACTCCAGAGACCATATTTTCATTCTAATACTTATAAAAATTTGGTCAGGATACTTGTCTTGATGATGTCTCGCACAAGTTCAAAACTGGGTCATGTTGGATTAAAAAGTAGGTCACTGGGATAAATCTTAGAAAAACCTTGTGTGCACTTTAGAGGCCACATTTCTAGCCAGAAACTCATGAAACTTAGACTGTTTGTCTAAATAAAGTCTCGACAAGTTTGAAATTGGGTCACGTTGGGTCAAAAAGTTGGCCACTGGGCCAAATCTTAGAAAAACCCTGTGTGCTCTCTAGAGGCTACATTTTCAGCCTGATACTCATGAAAAGTGGTCAGAATGTTTGTCTGGATGAAATCTCAGACAAGTTTGACTTTGGGTCAAAAAGTAGGTCACTAAGCCAAATCTTAGAAAAACCTAGGGGCCACATTTTTGGTCTGATACTCATGAAACTTAGTCAGAATTTTTTTCTGGATAAAATCTTAGACAAGTTTTAAATTGGGTCACATCGGGTCAAAAAGTAGGTCACTGGACCAAATCTTAGAAAAACCTGGTGCCCTCCAGAGGTGACATTTGCTGCCTGATACTCATGAAACTAGATAAAATCTTAGACACATAGAAAATTGGGTCAAGTAAAAAAAAAAAAGTAGGGTAGGGTGCCAAATCTTAGAAAAACCTTGTGTGCTCTCTAGAGGCCACAGTTCCAGTCACATACTCATGAAACTTGGTTAGAATGTTTGTCTTGATAATATCTCGGGCAAGTTCAAAATTGGGTCATGTCGGGTCCAAAAGTAGGTCTAGGTCAGAATATTTGTCTAGGTAAAATCTAGGACAAATTAGAAATTGGGTCATATCTGGTCCAAAAGTAAGTCACATGGCCAAATCTTAGAAAAACCTTGTTTGCAGAGTAGAAGCCACATTTTCAGCCTGATACTCATGAAATTTAGTCATAATATTTGTCTGGATAAAATCATTGACAAGTTTTAAATTGGGTCAGGTCGGGTCAAAAAGTATGTCTCTGGGCCAAATCATAGAAAAATCTTGTGTTGTGCAGTCTAGAGGCCACATTTTGAGCTAGATACTTATGAAATTAAGTCAGAATGTTTCTCTGGATAAAATCTCAGACAACTTGGAAATTCGGTCTTGTCAGGTCAAAAAGTAGGTCACTGGGCCAAATCTTATAAAAATGTGTGCACTCGAGAGGCCTAATTTTCAGCCTGATACTCATGAAACTTGGTCAAAATGTTTGTCATGATAAATTCTTTGACAAGTACAAAATTGGGTCACATGGGTTAAAAAAGTAGGTCACTTGGCTAAATCTTAGAAAAACCTTGTTTGTACTGCAGATGCCACCTTTTGACCCATATTCAAAATTCAAAAATATGTCAAATTAGTCAAAAAAGTAAATCACTTAACCTCATGCATTTTACATCATCATGACCAGGATCTTTTCAGCCTTATCAGTGCTAGATGACCTTACTCAGGTGAGCCCTTTAGGGCCAATGGCCCTCTTGTTGATATTTTGCTCAGAATTTATACATGTATACCGTCGACAGACGATATGCGCGCTAAATGACCAAAGCTGTCGATGCGCCATAAAACAACATTTATTCATTCACCGTTGACAGACCTTTCTTCGAGGGGTAGATCAGGCTACCCGTTTTCTATCCTAACATTATCCGAATTTTCTGGCAAGATATGTTAAGTGAATGATGCCACCATGTCAGCATGCCCACTGGGTTTTCAATTTGGGGGTACATGCACCCTCCAGGTTTTGAATTGGGGTACAAAGAAAAAATTGGGGGTACACTGTACCCCCTAGGTTTTGAATTGGGGGTACAAAGAAAAATTAGGGGGTACAGAGTAACTTTTGGCTGTTTCAGTCTTATTAAAGAATTTTAACACCCTAGCTCCTTTACCATAATGAATGGGATCTTAATTAAATTATCAATCGTGCATTTGGTGATATATGGATGCATCATATGTCTCCAGGGCATGCATATACTTAGATATAATCGCAACAGCGATCAGGGTTTAAAAGCCAAACACGGCGAGTTTTTATAATTGACCACCTTCACGAAAGATTTTTCACCTTTATTCTTTTCTAAAAGTTGCGAAGTACATTAGAACTGCTTTAAAAAGGAAGCGTAGACAGATTAATGCTCATTGTCCAAGATGATGTCCGTAGATCTATCTGGCTATTTTAAAATCACAGAGGAGCAGGCCGATTGGCTCATTGTAAGCTCAAACTCTGTCAAATAAAGGCCATGCCGTGTTAGGGCAAATCAAAACAAAATGTGTAATGGTAGAATCACTTTGTAAACCTACCTTTCTCAGATCTTAACGTCATAAAATATATTAACAGCTTTTGTTGTGATGACATTTTTTCTGCAGCAGACGCCATACATACGGAAATTACATCTTTAATTTGCAGCTCAGGTTTTCAGCTTCCATATGTCAAAAATGTGTTTTTAACAATAACTGCGCATCATAATATAGTTAAATAATTTTGATTTCTCACTGAAAATTAATTACCAGATTTCCTGTACTTGTGGTAGATTTTGACACCTTAAAAAATTGTAGCGAAAATTATTCAGACAGACGAGGGAGCCACAAAATATATATAGTGAAAATATTTGGTAACCCGCTCTATGTTGAAGACAAAGCGTGGTACCCACTTACCAGGAAAACTACTTTCGTTTTGTTTGTTTGGCATGCAATACGAAACGGTATCAAATTTGTACGTGCGGTTAACGTAATTACTTTCCTTTTTGTACGTGCATACTTTTGACAGTGCGTGCATGCACGTAAGCACAAAAAATTTGTATGCGCGGAGTAGAATTTGTACATAAATTACGTACTGCAGTATGTGATTGGGCACCCTGCGTGTTATGTGAAACGCTGATTTGAAATGTTAACAACTGTGTCACAGCTTTTAATTTACAAACTGCCATAAAATGCAAGGAAATGGACATGTTTTAAAAGGAAAGATCCTTTTTAACTGACAAATTTCTCACTTGATCTAATTACCTTTTTCTGATCGATGGATTGCCGCGCTTTCCCATGTTTAAGTCCTCTTGCCAACCAAACTCAGAATAAATCGGTCACGAAACAAGAAATTGATTTTGTTTGCATGAATATATTTTCTTTTCAAGCAGTGCACTAAATTTAACTCAGTGGCCGGGGTTTCATAGAAATCGGCCCCTGACTTACTGAATGATTTAACTGATGACATGGGCCATTAAAATCCTTGACTCACTGTTGGCACAGTGTATACTTAATTTTCTATGTTCAGGGGAGCAAATAAAGCTAATAAACAATTTTTTTGCGGGTTTATTCTTTTCTTTTTTAAGATTTTCAAGCAAAAGAAATTAATTTATCCTTATTGGCCTGATTCAGCGATGGAAATCTTAAAATAGCACATAAGGAGCTAGCATTAATTCTACAATTATACATAACAGGACAACTTGGAAAAACGGAAAACTGTCCCATTGCATTCATGGAAAAATGGCATGACTTTTTTTTTGTTACATGATCCCATTTCAAACAATCAAAGAACGATTTCTATTGTGAGTGCAATTATTAGCAAATAAAGTACACTTTGAAGTTATTCTCAAATACAGGTGTATTGATCAATACTTAATTTACTACCTGCTTTAACAAATTTCATGTAGAAGGCTTAGAAATTACATCCGTGAAAAATATGGATAACCAATATGAATGAAATATATTTATGAATTCAAAAATAACAGTGACCAAAAGAAATTAAAAAACATTGTGACAGAAGGAGAAATTGCCATATTGCTTGTTACAAATGAAGGCCAGATTAACTTATGTCATGGTTTGGTTTTCAATGTCCGTTAGTCTTTTTCTTGCTTACAAGATCGAGTGTGCATAAATTTTGTGGTCAGATTTTTATGAAATTTGCACAGTTTGTTCTTATTATCAAAAGCGTGAACCATGTTGAATTTGAAGAAAGATCAAATTATGAACTAGGGAAAAGAAGTCAGTTAAAGTTGAAAACTTGCACTTCATGTTTATGCAATAAATTTGGCATTTGTGATACAATTGTTCTAAAACTTTCATGGATCATCTGTAACATTAATGGGTTGATGGGAATCAAATGATCAGTGTGAGAAAATATTTCATTTTGTTTAGTTTTTATTAGTGCGACAAAGTCCAGATTGCTCATCGCTTGAGAAATTACACTTTGATTAGTTTCCTTCTTGTTTAAATTTCTTACTTGATTTGTGCTTTTTCTGTTGGCATGGCTACAAACACTCTGAACTGTGTAAAAAAATCTCTAGTTCTTCATTTTAGCCCCGATCGTATACATGTATATGTTAGAAAGCAACCAAAATTTTCTGAAATTTTATTGAAATAATTAAAAGTTGACTCCTTTTTTTGAAATATTGTTGTAAAGTGAGGGAGTGTATTTCAAGTTCAATAAACTCTTATGTACATTACATAAGGTTTGGCTTTTTAACTCCAAATAGAAGAGGATTTTCATTTATTGCTTAGACCTGGTAGTAAAAATGTATGATCAATTTTACTGTTGCCTTTGCATTAAAATATGCTGGTCAATTATTGCCAGTAGAGTGATTCAGGACCTCATAAGTGTCTTCTTCCTTAAGTGGACATTGTGTGAACCACCCTTTCCCACAAAGCAAGTTTTTGTCTCTCCCAAATTCAATATATCTGCAGACGACAAATTTTAAATCGGTACAAATGAGCTGAAGTTCTCAGACAGTGTGGAAAATATTGTGGTAAACAGGAGAAAATGCTGGTTATCCTTGTCCCACAATGTTTTCAAAACAATTTTTTCTTATGGTTGTTAAAACTCGGGATCGTGTGGTAAAGGGTTAACTATTGGTCTGCTGGAAGATGAGGAAGTTGTCCATAGGAGGCAGTGTGTTAACTAGTATCAATGTTTTGCTTGACAGCAATGAAGAAGCTGAAAAACATCATTATTAAAGTTGCCGACGATCGCAAGAAGAATCCTGTGCCAAATGGGGAAGAATTATTTATTGATTTAATCCTAGACCATGTTGAAGATGAAGAAAGACAACTCTGTGATACAATAACATATGTTGTGGGTGGATTTCATACAACTGGCAATGGTAAGGAAATCTCTGATACTTTTTTCATTTTGTTAAGTGGACATACAGAGATGTACATATCACCTTTGACTTGTATTATTACATATGATTGATCCTCTTTAACCCTTTACCGCACGATGCTGCCTTTTGACGCTCCTGGGAAAGAAACCTTTTGAAAACATTGTGGGAAAAGGAGAAAATGCTGGTAACCAGCATTTTCTCCTTTTCTCACAATGTTTTCTACCCTATCAAAGAAAAATTGCACCATTTGAGCCACATAGAAATTGTCGTCTGCAAATGCTTTCAATTTAGACAAGGCTAAAATTTTGTCGTCTGGTAAAGGATTAATGTTTCAGCTTTGTATTTATTCTGAAAAGGAGCCAGTGGCTTGAATAGATTGTTTTACTTTGCATATGGAAAGGCAACTCAAGGAAGGTTCCAGAAAGTAGAGGTACAGAAATTGAGATTGACATTATGAAAAATCTTTTTTAACCCGTTACCAGATGCCAAAATTTTAGCCTTGTTTTCAAAAGGCCTCCTTTCCCAGGGGCATTAAAAGGTGTTACTGTGCGTTAAAGAAAAGAAAAGGAAAAGTGTAATACAGGCAGTCATCTAATTCAGACTCCCTTCCTCATTGCTTACACAACAAAATTGGTGAAGATGATTTTGAAAACATTCTTGTAAAAAACACATGATCAACAAGAGGTATGGTTTCAGATATAGGAGAGCAGCAAATACTTAACATGTAAATGTAAGAGGATATTTTGCACCCTGAGTGCTGGATTTACAGATATGCAAAAACTTTTGTGAAGTTGAACACATAACACCTGTCAGACAGGTAAAGGTGAACTTAAGCAAGTAGAGATGCAAACTCTGATTGACGGCAGCAAACAACAATTAAGAGCAGCAAACAAAATGATCAGATAAATATAGAATTTGTTAAAGGTGAACAGTCAATGACAAGCAAACAGCAAAAGAAGTTGTAAAATCAGAATAGCAAAGACTAATTATACAAATATATGAGAACTTGCCTAAGTAGAGAAGCAAACATACAAAAAATGAACTTGTGTGAGTAGAACAGCAAACACTGGTCATAACAATATAAAACTTGTGTAAGTAGAGCAGCAAGCATTTATCATACAAATATATAACTTATTTAGGTAGGCCAGCAAACATCATATAGTTATATGTGAACTTGGGTAAGAAGAGCAGCAAACACTGATCATGTGAATATATGAGAACTTGTGTAATTAGAACAGCAAACACTGATCATACAAATATATGAGAACATCTGAATGTAGAGCAGCAAACACTGATCATACATATTTTCAAGAACTTCCGAAAGTAGAGCATCAGAAACTGATCATACAAATTTACAAGTACTTCTAGCATTAGAGCAGCAAACACTGATTATACAAATTTACAGGAATATCTGAAAGTAGAGCAGCAAACACTGATAATGCAAATATATGAGAACTTCTTAAAGTAGAGCAGTAAACATAGATCATACCAATATACTAGAACTTCTGAAAGTAGAGCAGTAAACACTGATCATATAAATATACAAGACCTTTGGAAATTAGATCAGTAAACACTGGTCATACAAATATAGGAGAACTTATGAAAGTAGAGCAGCAAAATTTGATCATTCAAATATACGAGAACTTCTGAAGGTAGAGCAGCAAACAGAGCAGCAAACAGTTATCACACAAATATACAAGAACTTCGAAAAGTAGAGCAGCAAAAGTTGATCATTTAAATATGCGAGAACTTCTGAAAGTAGAGCAGCAAAGGATGATCGTATAAATATATGAAATAGAACAGTAAATATTGAGCATACAAGTACAGAATATTGGTTAGTAGAGCAGCAAACACTTATCACACAAATACAGAACTTGTGTAAGTAGAGCAGCAAGCATTGATTATACAAATATAGAACCTGTTTTAGTAGAGCAGCAAACATTGATCATACAATTAAAGGGGAACTTAACTGTATAGAGCTGTAGGTACTGATCTTAGTGGGCTCACTCTTATCACTGCTGCATGAAAGCAAATTTTGACACTCTAGCTTTAGAGCTCTTTGAAATATTGAGGAATAAGAGGTATTATTTCTTGCTTCTGGGTAGGTTATTGAGAAATACTGGTGGATTATGGTTTAACCCTTTACCAGATGACAAAATTTTAGCCTTGTCCAAATGGAAAGCATTTGCAGACAACAATTTCAATGTGGCTCAAATGGTGCAATTTTTCTTTGACAGGGTAGAAAACTTTGTGGGAATAGGAGAAAATGCTGTTTCCAGCATTTTCTCCTTTTCCTGCAATGTTTTCAAAAGGCTTCTTTCCCAGAGGCGTCAAAAGGCGGCATTGTGCGGTAAAGGGTTAATATTTCAGGGTTACAACCAGTGAAAAATACCAATTTCATACTTTCTAACTCTTCAATAGAAAACAGAAACAGTAGTTCCTGCACACTAGTTTCCTTGGTAAACAGCACTTGCCATTCAACCAGAGGGAAATATGACGCAATTAACATACATTTACCCTATATTTCTTGCGCTTTGCAGTATAATATTGTAACACGTTATTATGTAAGGGGGTATGCCACAGTAAATTACCAATAGGAGCTGTACTGGATTTTGAGGAAAGTCTCAATGAAAAAAGGGTTAGAAGCATGAAATAAATAGAATATATATATATGTTTTTTTTTTTGTGAAAGATTGAAATTTATTTCATTTCGTGAACATCATAAGTAATATTTTCAGTCGTGACTGTTCCACTCATGAAAATATTACTGATGATGTTCACTCGATGAAATAAATTTCTATCTCTCATAGAAAAAAAACAAATATCCATTATATCCTGCGAAACTAATTGCTGCTTTTTCCTTCCACTCCTGATGAAATGAGTTTTTTGTCAAGCAAACCAATTTTTGAAAAAGAAGAAGAAAAACTTGTTTCTTAATCTTACTGTGCTGTGACTTTGTTCAAGTGTAGACCATGTAAATTAAGATTTGTAATTCTGTAATGTGAACAGCGGTCTGACCCTATACTTGCATTGTCTGGTTAATTTTTAGCTCACCTGAGCACATCGTGCTCAAGGTGAGATTTTGTGGTCATCGGACGTCCGTCATTTGTCCTGCATCATGCACATTTACCTTGTGGACACTCTAGAGAACATGTTTCTTACTCAGTTGACCTGAAAATTGGTCAGAATGTTTGTCTTGATGAAATCTCGGATGAGTCTGAATTTGGGTCACTTGGGGGTCATAAACTAGGTCACTAGGTCAAATTAAAGAAATACCTTGTGGACACTCTAGGGGCCACATTTCCTACTCAGTTGACTTGAAAATTGGTCAGAATGTTTATCTTATTAAAATCTCGGATGAGTTTGAATTTGGGTCACTTAGGATCATAAACTAGGTTACTAGGTCAAATTAAAGAAATACCTTGTGGGCACTCTAGAGACCACATTTCTTACTCAATTGACCTGAAAATTGGTCAGAATCTTTGTCTTGATAAAATCTCGATGAGTTCAAATTTGGGTCAGCTAGGGTCATAAACTAGGTCACCAGGTCAAATTAAAGAAATACCTTGTGGACACTCTAGAGGCCACATTTTTTGCTCAATTGACTAGAAAATTGGTCAGAATGTTTGTCTTTATTAAATCTCGGATGAGTTTGAAATTGGGTCACCTGGGGTCATAAACTAGGTCACTAGGTCAAATAAAAAATACCTTGTGGACACTCTAGAGGCCACATTTCTTACTCAGTTGACCTGAAAAATGGTCAGAATGTTTGTCTTGATGAAATCTGGGATGAGTTCGAATTTGGATTACCTGGGGTCATAAACCAGGTCACTATTTCAGATTAAAGAAATAGCTTGTGGGCACTCTAGAGGCCAGAATATTTGTCTTATTGAAATCTGGGATGAGTTAGAATTTGGGTCACCTAGGATCATATACTAGGTCTCTAGGTCAAATTTAAGAAATACCTTTTGGGCACTCTAGAGTCCACATTGTTTGCTTAATTGGCTGGAAAATTGGTCAGAATGCTTGTCTTAATTAAATCTAGAATGAGTTTGAAATTGGGTCACCTAGGGTCATAAACTAGGTCACTAGGTCAAGAAATACCTTATGGACACTCTAGAGGCCACATTTCTTACTCAGTTGACCTGGAAATTGGTCAGAATGTTTGTTTTGATGAAATGTTGGATTGGTTTGAATTTAGGTCACTTTGGGTCATAAATTTGGTCACTAGGTCGAATTAAAGAATTACCTTGTAGGCACTCTAAAGGCCGCATTTCTCACTCAGTTGACCTGAAAATTGGTCAGAATGTTTGTCTTGATGAAATCTTGGATGAGTTTGAATTTGGGTCACCTAGGGTGATAAACTAGGTCACTAGGTCAAATTATACCTTGTGAGGACTCTAGAGGCCACATTTTTTGCTCAATTGACTTGAAAATTGGTCAGAATGTTTGTCTTAATTAAATCTCGCATGAATTTGAAATTGGGTCATTTGGGATCATAAACTAGGTCACTAGGTCAAATTATAGAAATACATTGTGGACACTCTAGAGGCCACATTTCTCACTCAGTTGACCTGAAAATTGGTCAGAATGTTTGTCTTGATGAAATCTGGGATGAGTTCGAATTTGGGTCACGTGGGGTCATAAACTAGGACTTTAGGTCAAATTAAAGAAACAGCTTGTGGGCACTCTAGAGGCCACATTTTTTGCTCAGTTGACTTGAAAATTGGTCAGACTGTTTGCTTTAATTGAATCTCGGATGACCATAAACTAGGTCAAATTGAAGAAATACATTTTGGACACTCCAGAGGCCACATTTTCAGCTCAACTGACCTGACAAATTGGTCAGAATGTTTGTCTTAACTCTTTACCAAACGACAAACTTTTAGACTGCTCCAAATTGAAAGCATTTGCAGAAGACAAAATAAATGGGACTAAAAATTTGAAATTTGTTATGGATAGGGAAGAAAACATTGTGGGAAAAGGAGAAAATGCTGGTTACCAGCATTTTCTCCTTTTCCCACAATGTTTTCAAAAGGCTTCTTCTACAGGGTCGTTAAAACCCATGATTGTGTGGTAAAGAGTTAATAATATCTCAGATGAGTTTTAAATTGGGTCATTATGATCCTGGAGTGAAATTTCGCCTATTGACTCAGGTGAGCAATCCAGGGCCATCATGGCCCTCTTGTTCGAGAAATTCTAACAAAAAAGGCCAATAAAATGTCAACAATAGGATGTTATAGTTTGCCCTAAAAACTTGTTGAATTTTTTTGTATTGCGTCTGAGGGTTGTGTTCCATGCCTTTTTTCATTTAAGGTCTAGCTTGGGGTTTCTATTTTTTGGCCACCCATCCTGAATACCAAGAGAAAGTTTACAAGGAAATTAAAGAGGTTTTGAAAGGGGAGGATGTCGATCATACAAATATAGGAGAACTTGTGTAAGTAGAAAGGTATTAATCACCAACCTTTATAGGCATATTCAACTTTTCACTCCACAATAACATTTAACAGGCCTGTTAAAATTACCTTCTGTGGATAACATTGTTTTTCATCCTATGGCAGACTGATTTTAAAGCATAGTGGCGAAAAGAGAAATTTACGGTGGCACTGAGGTGACATGTGCATTTTTTTGTATTTATCTTGTTCCCACGAGATACTAATTTGTTTTCTCGAGTTTTTTTTATAAAAAATTACGCAAAAAACAAAATTTGTTTTTCTCGAGTTTTTTTTTTTTTTTTTTTTTCCCACAATAAAAAAACAATTTTGCAAAAAAATCCAAAAATTATGCAAAAAACAAAATACTATCTCGTTCGAATGAGATAATCAGCCAATCAAAGTCATCCATTATGTGATTCGCATGAGATAATAAGTCGTGCTCATGACATAATCATCCAGTCAGATTCCTCCTACTAATTCCTATTTTTACACGGAGTCCATGTTCATCATAGTTTCATTCAATATGGTAGTTTGCATCCACGATTGTTTAAGAACTCGAGAAAACAATTTTTGTTTTTTGCATAATTTTTTATGAAAAAAAAAACTCAAGAAAACAGATTTTGTTTTTTGCATATTTTTTTATAAAAAAAACCTCGAAAAAACGAAGTTTGTTTTTTGCATAATATTTTATAAAAAAAACCTCGGGAAAATGAATTATTATCTTATGGGAACGAGATAAATACAAAAAAGTGCACATGTCACCTCAGTGCCACCGTAGAAATTGCTTGTTACAAGGAAATTGTTTTCTTGAGACAATGTTTTATGTATTTTGATTATCCATATTTTGCAGGGATTTTTTTAAACTTGTCTGTTGCTGATTTATTCAGGAAGGAATCAGATGATGTGTATCATGCAGTGTTTCATCTAGGCAATGGGATTGTGGGAATCCAGCACTTTTGTGAATATTTCCCCACATTTTCTGACACCATGCGGGACAAGGCTCACATGCTTAAAAGTCACATCATAGGTTATCCACATCACTTTGATTATGTTACTCTCTATCATAGAATTAAATAAATAGCCTACAACATGTAAAGACTGGTAAAAGTGGTTAGCAATACTATCAATCATGTTTGACATTAGAAAGTTGGACAATTTTCATACCGGAAAAATATCAGTCTGTCAGAATTTATTGGTCCCCTGCTTTATAATCAATTTGAGAACCAGTGCAGTAATAAGCGACATGTTTTACATACGACCTTGAAGTTTTAAATACCTGAAAACAATTGCAAATTAGAAATCACTAATTTTGAATTCAGATTCATTTGAAGATATTAATTTTTCAACTTGAAAAAAAATATTTTGTACAAAATTATTTTGGTAATTATTAGTTTTGAGTTTTTTTTTTTTTTTTTTCCAGCCATTTGACGTGTGGTAGATTTTTTTAATGTCATATCAAAGCCGGAAAATAAACAAAACTTTTCCATTGCCCATTGTTATGGTACGACAATGAAATTTCATTGTCTATAACATGAATTTCTAAACTCTTAAACTGAACATTCTGAACATATTGAAAGGCATAAGTGACTATTACGCTTCCTCAACTGCATTCTCGCCCCAGAAAGCTGATTAAGAAGTTAAAGAAGCCTTGATCAATATTGTTTGTCCCTGATTGGAACCATTTCATGGTGTTGTAACTGTTGAGCTATGCAATTTTTTGCTTGTTTTTGCACTTTTGCAAAAAGAATGAATGACTAATTTTAAAAAATTTGATATCTCAGTTATGTACATAGCCTAATGGGCTCCCACATTTTTTGAAAATCCTGCACATTTTTAGCATGGCCGTTTTCAAAGAAAACATTAAGGTATTGTCGTAGCCTTGGAGTTGTCCTGTGAAAAAACATTTTATCACATAAAACCCCCTTCAGCAGTGTGTTAAACCCATGACTTATTTTCTATAATGCACTAGTGTATTATCGTTTTTTTGGGTCCCGGTTCTGATCAGGTTTTAGTCATGAGTGTGTGAAGCCAGCCACAGCATGTGCCAGAATTCGTACTACTGCGCCATTTTGTGGAAAAATGACATCATTGTTGCTAATACGTATATGCATGAAAGTTTTTTATTATACCCCCACAGAAGAAGTTTGGGCGGGGGGGGGGGCTTTACTGGAGTCACCCATTCCAACTGACCATCCATCCATCCATCTATCCATCCATCGGGCGTAACAAAATCTTGTCTGGAGCATAACTTCCAAAGAGTAAAAACTTCATACCCAGATAGATCATATTGAGCACAAGAACCATAAATCTATCTTCAGTATTTTTGGAGTTAATTGCCCTTTGTAAATTTTAGGTTTGGATTTTTGTCTGGAGCACAACTCCCAAAAGATAAAAGCTAGGAGCTTGAAAGTTCATACACAGATAGACCACACTGAGGACAAGTGCAGTGCACAAGAACCATAACTCTTCAGTATTTTTGGAGTTGTTGCCCTTTGTAAATTTTAGCTTTGGATTTTTGTCCAGAGCATAGCTTCCAAAGGATAAAAGCTAAGAACTTGAAACTGTTTTGGGACAAAGCTCTGGTGGGGGTATTAATCATCTTTAGTGATAGCTCTAGTTTTCATGTGTAATGAAAACTAAGAAATGCAGCGAAAGTTTTTTTTAAAATCAACAAAATTGCGGAAATGGGTGGAATTATCCCTTCCAGAAACTGTTTCATTCTACTTTCTGTGTCAATGTAGACATACAAAACTGAACTACAACCGCAAACATGGACCAGTAAACAGTATATAGGCTGAAGTTGATGATGCAGGATGTTTTATTTGTCTGTCATTCCTTTTATGTGATAAATAGAATTTAGCATTCCTATTTAATATGTAGTATTATTTTTATTAAACTTGTCGACTAAAATGTATTTGATACTCGCCAAGGCTCGTGTCATACATTTTTAGTCAACTTGTTTGATAAAAATGATAAAACATAAACACTAATTTAAGATCCTCTATTTATAGTATCTCTGTTATAACTGAAGGTATTTGCTTCAAGCATGAACATGTTTTTAATTATCTAAAGGGGAACCCGCATACAACAAGGGCATGTAACCATGTATTTTTGACAGAGTAATGCCCCTTTTTTGACTTTGAACTTTCACTGAAAAGCAAGCATCTTCAGCCAAGTGTTGGCACCCACATGCCATGCTCTTGTTCAGAAGCAGGGAGACAAATCCCTCACTTTTTTCAAATCCTAGATGAAACGCTGATCATGAGGCATACTGGTTGCATATGCCTTGAAACCTAGGCTATATAAATTTAGTTTTAACTATTGACTTCTCTTTCAGTTCAACTGCTGGGGCAGAGTTTTTTTCAGCTCAACAAGAGCTTCTCATTGAGGCAGTTGCAAATTTGAATCCCTGACCTGTCCATAATTCTTGCTGACAATTTTTGAATGCTGTTACTACAGGATTTATTCCTCTGTTACAGTTAAACACTGTTTTTGCTTTGTCTATGATGGAAAGACAGTGAGTGTCTTTAAAAAGGTGTCTAACACGGCACTGGTAAAGGACAAGGATAGGTGCTCTGAAAATTGTACTTTTGAAAATTGTATTAACCCTTACAGCGCCTTTCACTACAGTTGCTTTCGGGGACAGTGTAGACCAAGATCAGACTACACAAAACATTCAGTCTGATCTTTGATCTACACTGTCGGCTTTGCTGAAACAGTACAGACAAAAGGCAGCCACAAAATTGCACTTATTATGGTCTTATTCTACAACAGAAATGTCCAGTGGGTTTATTTGGGGCTTTATAGGGTAAATCCTTTACCACACAATTCCGAAATTTAACGACACTGAGGAAGAAGGCTTTTGAAAACGGTGTAGGAAAAGGAGAAAATGCTGGTAACCAGCATTTTCTCTTTTTCCCACAATGTCAGTGTTTCAGCCAGGACGCGCCATCGCGGGATTCCCGCAAAAAAAAAAAAAAACGATTCCCGCACATTTCCAACAATGGCACGCCAAAACTGGCGCAGAAAAATCGTGTCTGTCCCCAGAAATTCATTTTCGCGTATATAAACGCGCCAGGGTACGAAAGACCGTGGGACGAATCGTATTGGTACGAAAAGTAGGAGGACGAAAAATATATACGACAGGGTTACAAGCAGTATTGAAAATTAAACTTTTTGCATCAAATCTTTATGTACTTCACTAAACCAGTCTGGAATTTTCATTCCTGGTTCCCCAATTATATGTTCTTGGTATGTGAATGCGATCTAAAGCCGGTAATTATATCTACCCAACGCTTTTCAGACGATTTTGTCTTCGTAAAAATTTTACAAAAAGGAAAAGAATCACTGGCTTCTTCCCCTGCCCGAATCAGGGCGAGAAACAGACAGAACCTTCAACTGCCAGTCCCAGCAAAGTAGCGAAAACCACCGGGGATCAAGACGGAACATCAAATCAGTCTTGTGACACGACGAAAGTTCAGCCGGGAAAAAAACAGTATGCTCACTCATTCCAAGAATCGTGGAAACGCGAATACTCATGGCTCGATTATGACAAAGAGAAAAATGTTTAACCCCCCCCCCCCCCTCCCTCCCCCCATGACACAGGTGATTGGCCCCTATTTAGGACTCAAGGGGGCCAACTGGCCCTCTTCTGAGCAATCCTAGCTGAAACACTGCAATGTTTTCTACTCATTCAAAGACAAATCCCACCATTTGAGCCACATTCACCTTACTGTATTTGAATGGTTTCAATATGAATATGCCTGAAAGTTGGTTGGTTGGTGATTGGATAGTAACCAAACAATTCAACAACCACCGTGTGGCAGTATGTAGTCTTTTGCTGTGGCAGTTTTGTTGTTGTTGTAGATATCTGAGACAGGTGCTTGATGAAACATTCCGATGTGCAGTGCTGGCACCATGGGCAGCCAGGTATCTGGACTTTGATTCTGTACTTGGGGGCCACAAAGTACCAAAAAATGTAAGTGTTTCACAGTCTGCCTCTTTCAGAAACTTTCTCAGTCATTGGCATGAGAAATGGATCGAACTGGATAGCTGCCATTTCTTGTAGTATTTCATTTTGTGACGTGGTTTGCTGATCTGTTCAACATCCAAGTTTATTTCTACACACTGAATTTTCTTTTACAACATGACAAAAGAAATCTAGTTTGAAGGTTTGTTAAAGTCACCTGCAACTTCAAAAAGGACTTAATAATAATGCATTCACTGATACTTCAGGCATAATGTTTCTACCCTTTCAAAGTCAAATCCTTATGTATGAGCCACACTTACTTTGTTGATCTTTATCTAGGTTTATGAAACTTGGCAATAAATTGTAGACTTTGATATTTTATGGTCGGGGAAAACGTCAGGCTCACTTACTCTGAATTTAGAAAAAAAGTATAATCCAAGCCACCAATAAAGTGAGAATCTATAAATTTGTCCTAGTTTGAAAGAATGGTTTCTTTCCTCTAAGACCCAAATGAGAGATAAAATCTTTACAAACAGGCAAAATTTTAGACTTGTCCAAATTGAAAACATTTGCAGACAAGACAATAAACATCACTCAGATATTGAAATTGTTCGTGAAAAGAAAGAAAACACTGAAGGGAAAGGAGAAAATGCTGTTTATTTGTATTTTCTCCCTTTCCCCCAATGTTGTTGAAATTCCTCTTGTTTAGGTTCATAAAAAGTTGGAATTGTGTGGTAAAGAATTTTTTAACCTTTCAAATACAAATTCCAATTTCTGAGTCACATATATGTATGTCGTCTATAAAAGCTTTTGACTTGGACAAGATTAAAATTTTGTCATTTGTTAAAGACTTAAAATAGTTTCTATTGTAATGGGTTACCACAAGACACAATATCAAATGTTTTCATGTTGCAAGAATTTGCAAACAGCATTTTGAGTGTCGTTCAGTGCATGGACTTTTTATCTTTAAAAAGGTAAAAACAATTTTTATAAAAAGGAGAAAATGCTTATTACCAGCATTTTCATTTTTTTGTCTGATACTTGCAGAAGCTGTTTCCTTTGGGGTCATTAAAATGTTGGGTTAAGTAAAAGGTTAACTCTTCACCAGACGACAACATTTTAGACTTGTCCCAGTTGGGAGCACTTGCCGAGGACACAGTAAATGCCACCCAAATCTGAAATTGTGTTTGGGAGGGTAGAAAATGTAGTGGGAAAAGGAAAAAAATGCTGGTTATCCTTTTCCCACTATGTTTTCAAAAGTCTTTTTCCTCAAGGTCATTAAAAGTCTGGATTGTGTAGTAAAGGGTTATTTATTTCTACAGACACCCGTCATTCATGCTCTTGGAGTCTCACTGGTAAATGAGGAAGCATGGCCAATGCCTGATAAGTAAGTATTTTTTTTCCTTGCCATGCATACACAGCTCTTGATGTACAGTATTTATGGAGGTTGACCACCATAAGGCAGCACCTGGATGCAATTAAAACCCCAATAGCTGCCAAAAGTAAAGAAACAGATGTTAAAATACATTTGAATTTCAATCAAACCTATTAAAAGTATGGAAATTATTGTGAAGATGACAGTCTACTATTGTGCAGTTGGTCCAAGCATTTGTTGCTGGCATAAAAATGAAATTCAAAATCGGGTAAAAAATAAACATATGATAGAGTGACCTGGCAACTTTTGACCCACTTTTAAGATTAATTTTTCTGCTAGTTACTAACACTTGGACCGACTGTACAATAACAGATTGGCATCTTCATAATAATTTCCACACTTTTGGATGGTCACCAGGTCAAATCTTCAGTTTTCCTCTAGAGGCCAAATTTTCAATCTTATACTCAGGAAAAGAGGTCAGAATGTTTGTCTTGTTGATTTCTTTGACAATTTAGAAAAAGGGTCATGTCTGGTAAAAAACTAGGTCACCAGATCAAATCTTCAAAAAAACCTTCTGACCACATTTATTCCAATACTCTTGAAAATTAAGCATAATGTTTGACTTGATGAAAGATGACTTTGAAAATAGGTCATGTCAGGTAGAAAACTAGGTCACCAGGTCAAATCTTTGGAAAACCTTGTGATCACTCTAGAGGCCAAACTTTCAATCAAATGCTCATGGAAAGTAGTCAGAATGTTTATCTTGATGATTTCTTTGATGTATTAGAAAATGGGTCATATCAGGTCAAAAACTAGGTCCTGGGTCAAATCTTTAAAAAACCTTCTTTACCCTGTAGAGGCCACATTTTTTGTTAAGCACTCATGAAAGTTGGTCAGAATGTTTGTTTTGATGATATCTCCGATGAGTGTGAAAATGGGTCATTTCTGGTCAAAAACTAGGTCACCAGGTCTAATCATAGAAAATCCTTGTGTACTCCCTAGAGGCCCAATTTTTTAGTCCAATACTCATGAAAGTTGGTCAGAATGTTTGTCTGATGATAGTCAGGATGAGTTTGAAAATGGGTCATGTCAGGTCAAAAAGTAGGTCACTGGGCTTAATCTTTAAAAAACCTTGGATACACTGTAGGGTCCATGTTTTCTGTCCAATGCCCATGAAAATTAGAATGTTTGTCTTCATGATTTCTTTGAGGAGTTTGAAAATGGCTCACATTGGGTCAAAAACTAGGTCATGAAGACAAATCTTTGAAAAAAGCTTGTGCACCCACTGGAAGCCACATCTTCAGCCCAGCCCTCAACTGAAAGTTTGTTAGAATGATTATGTTATCTAGGAAATGATTGGAAATGGGTCATGTTTAGTCAAAAGCTCAGGTGAACAACTTCAGGGCCATCATGGCCCTCTTGTTGAGTATTAACCCTTTACACATGCAATCCCAGGTTTTAACCCATTACCAAACAACAAAAGTTTGGGCTCGACCATATTTAAAGCATTTGCAGATGACAAAATTTTAATGTTGCTCAAACGATTATTTCTGTCTCTGAAAGGGTAAAAAACATTGTGGGAAAAGGAGAAAATGCTGGTTACAAGCATTTTTTTACTTTTCCCAAAATATTTTCAAATGTCCTCTCTTTCAAGGTTGTTAAAACTCCAGATTTTATGGTAAAGAGTTAATGGCCTTGCCGAAAAAGGCCCTCGAAAACATTGTGAGAAAACAGTATTTTGTAGCCTTTCTAAGATGAATTCCACCTATTGAGCCAAAAGTAATATTTCATGTGCAAATGTTTTGATTCAGACAAGTTCAGAATATGTAGTATGGTAAAGGTTAAGTTGTGCTCTGCGACATATTATTGATGTATGGTGTTTAACAGGGTTTTCAACATTATTTTAGTGATCATGTGGAAGCCAGTGCAACTGCCCGTGCTCTCTTGGAGTTTCTATTACCAGTACTTTGCACAATACTCTTTCCAAGCCACTGGCTGCTAACCTGCATAACCATTGTCAAAACAATGGTCCGCAGTGATAGAGGAAGGAATCCTGTTGCAATGTACTGTCATCAGTCCTCAAAAAGAAATTAGCTGAGCTGGGATTTTGCACCAGTGACCCCCTCTTTTCAATTCCTGTATGCTAATGACTGCATCCAGGTGACAAGATCTAGTTAGATCAAATTTCTTCTACAGTAAAATGCACTGGCTTGGAACAGCCATTAGATCAATCAAGGTTCTCAGTAAAATCTTGTTGACTCTTTACCAGAAGACAACAATTCAGACTGGTCAAAATTGAAAGCATTTGGTGGCGACAAAGTGAATTTCTCAAATGATAGGATTTGTATTTAGAAGGGTAGAAAAATGTTTGAGACAAGGAGAAACTGCCTTACTCCTCTGGGTCATTAAAACTCTGGATTTTTGTACAAAGGGTCATGTTCTTCTTGTATTCTTAATATTAAGATTTTACAGTTAATTATTCAGTTATGTTTGTTTCTGCAGATTTGATCCAGATAGGTTTTCCTCTCAGAACTCAAAAAGGAGACCAAATCTTGCCTTTTCTCCATTTGGTTTTGCTGGAAAACGGGTGTGTCCTGGACAACGATTCGCTTACACAGAAGCCACCATTGCCATGGTAACACTGCTGAGGAAGTTCAAGGTCAATATGGTTGAAGGTCAAGTGATAGAGAGGGTGCATGGACTGGTTACACATCCCAGTGAAGAGATTTGGATAACACTACAGAAAAGATAGACTATAATGAAAACCAATGGGATACAGATGTGAATCAGTGCTTGAGTGCAATGCATTCTTTTTTTCTTGTATATATTTTGACAAATAAAGTGTTGCGTATTTTTCTATAAAGCTGTCCTGCAGAGATGTAAAAAAAGTCACATATTTGCAGTTATGCATGGGTTAAAGCTTTTTTTTAAATCAATTTAGACAAGAGACATGCTCTGCACTAGTCTTTGTTGAGACTACATGGTAACTTGACTGTGAATAGGTTTCTTTGTTAGGAAACATAATAAGCAGAATTGAATTATAACAGTCGTAAGTGAAATAATTTATTTTTGATCTTTGAACACCTTTTCTACAGAAAATCATATTTATCAGTGAATGCAGGATACCTAGCCATGTGTACCTGATTTCTGTGCTAGTAAATGTGCGTTACATCCCAGCTTTCTGATATGCAAGCAGTCAATCCATAATTGACCTTTCTGCAAATGGGAGTTTGGGACGCCCACCTTAGTAATGCGATATTACGGTCGTTATGCCCAACAAACAAACCAGAAAATGGCGTCGAATACATAGAGAAAGAGAGATTATTTCAGTTTTTTTCTAGCTTATGTTTCGCTATAATTAATGTACCCAAAGCTTTTTTTCCCAATTCAATTCAGACTAAATCGGCAATGTAACAAGAAAAATACTTTGAATAATGTCATATTTATAGAAAAATGAAAATAGTGCAAATATGTTTGTAATTCTATGTTTGGTCACAGCACTTAAACTAAAAATACATTGTGAATTGATTGCCGTTGGCATTATCCATAATTAATAATATAGAGGCATAAGTTTTTAAGACATTCTGTCAGTATATAACATGTCCGTTTGACAGTAAACAATGTGAGAAAAGGATTTACAATTTAACCTTTTAACCACACAAACTTGTGCTTTAATGACCTTGAAGAGGGAAACTTTTGAAAACTTTCTCTTTTTCCTTAGACATTTTCTACCCTTTCAAAGACAAATCTTATCATTGGAACAGAGTTTAATTTGTCGACAGCAAATGTTTTCAAAACAGACGAATGTAATCTTTTATTATCTGGTAAAGACGTAATTAACACCTCTAACACCTGTTTTAGTGAAAATCAAGAAGTTTATTGTAAGTGATCAGTTAGATGATTTGTCATATTATTAACAGATACTTGTTGTAAAAAACTTTTCAATTTGGGGTATATTTGGTCACTTGGGTGATTGTAAGGATTATACTGATTTGGAATGGACGGGCATTTATGAGCCATGCGACAATGGTTGGGAAAACAAACAATTGTTCGAACCAGGCAAAAGTGACATTAACAGTCACATGCAATCTGGTTTATGAAACAAGAATAAAATATGAATGCTCTCTAAAGTATTACAACAAGAATCATATGATGACGTTCGCAATGTCAACTTATTTTTGAAACAGGGTGACGAGTGGCTGTCAATAAAATATCCCTCTTCCTGTCACTTGTTTCGTATGTAACAATTACAGTTGTCTAGGAGTAATGGTTTGGAATTTGAAAGATGTATTGCAGTTAGATTTCAATACATGTAGTTTAACAAAACAGTTTGGCATAACCGTTCTTTCTTTCCTGAAAGACTGGAAAAAACCCTGCTTTTCTATCGTTTGGTAGAGTTACTGATTTTTCAGAATCCTGGTTAAATCTAACAGCGACATTTTACATAGATCTAGGTTTTTGGAATGGATAAATTTAGTTTTCCTTTCAAGGTATATAATTTAACAATTAGGTACCTCAACACATGATTCATACGTGTAACTTTAATCCATTTTAAATTAATTATTGTATAATCCAGTCTTAGAACTATGGTTTAAACAAAAAAAACCCATTGCCAGTAGTAAAGTGTATCACTTTGTCTGACCCGCGTGTTTACATGTCGCGCTATACTGTGTTTTGATTGGCTGATAGGACCTGTCAATCCAAATTGGCAGAAAGGTCAATTGTAACTCACAAGTGTCGTAGAGGCCAACCTTGTAGATTGAGAGATACAGCAAAACGAGGTGTCTGCTCCATGTTCAGTTTTTTCCCTAATAAAAGAGATGGAGTGTGAACTAGAGTTTTGGAAGCAAAAGAAAACTGAAGCACCTTTTTTAGTAGGTAATAGGCTCACAAGACTTTAAATAAAATTTTATTTTCCACTTGAGTTACATGTAAGCTAGACCTTAAACAGATGACGGGTCAAAATGAGCCATGTTCTGTGAAAAAGGGTATAATGCATCTTTGTGATACATTATACCCGGCAGTTCATCACGTAATTATGGATCCATAAAATGTTTACAACAGAATGAATCATGTAGAATGGTCTATGGGCATGCAGAAAATTTACCAAAAGTAAAGTTCGGACTGCGCAGGCTGACCTGGGTTAACTCTTTCACTACTAACTCCAGAAATTACATGTTTTTTCCGAGCTCTAAAAATAGATTTCCACTGCCATTTAAAACGACATTCATCACAGTTTAAAAATAGAGTAGCCGACAGCATAGATCAAGATCAGACTGCACGTTCTGTGCAGTCTGATCTTGATCTATGCTGTCCGCAAAAGGTAGTCAAGTTGTCATTAGTAGTGAAAGAGTTGATACTTTTTGCAGACGCATAAAATTCCCTTTTCACAGAGCATGATGGTTCATTTATCTTTGGAAGGATAAAAATCATTTTGGGAAAACGAGGAACTGCTGGCTACCATCAATTCTTTACTTCTCCCTCAAGGTTTTTAAAGTGCCTGTTTCCACAGGGTCTTTAAAACAAAGGATTATTTAGTAAACATTTATGGAGTTCAAAAGAAACGAAATCTCTGGAATATGACCTACATTCAATCTTAGATGGATTTTCAGTCAAGCAAGAGTTTAAATGGATTACAAGTAGAGTTTGTTTTTAGAAAACTTTGTAAAATTGTATTGAACCCTTTGCTAGTCAGACATGTTTTACTATCCAGAGGGAAATACTTTGAGAAAATAGTGTGAGAAAGGGAGAAAATTCTGGTAAGCAGTATTTTCTCCTTTTCCCACAATGTTCCCTCTCAAGGACAAAAAACCATCATTTGAGCTTCATGTACCTTGTTTCATGGAAATGCTTCAGTATTGTTATTACGTATCACAGAGATGCATTAAGCTCCTTTTGAGAGAGCATGGCTCATTTGTTTTTTTTACAGTTCATTCTTTCCCAGGTCGTAACTCATGTCGAGTTGTACCAGTATCATGATTTGGAAAAAATTGGTTCCATAGAAATTGCTCATTTCATATGAAAACTGCAAAACTTTGTAGCTAACAAAATTTTACACTGGCCCAAACTGAAAGTATTTGCATGCGACAAATTGGATATAGCTTCAATGGTGAGATTTGCCTTTGAAAGGGCAGAAAACATTGTATAATTTCAGTGTTTTTGAATGCCTCCCTTTTCAGATTTGTTAAAATACAGGATTGTGAGGTAACAGTTTAAACTGAGCAATATTGCTTTTTCTTTGTTCTCTGTTCATAAACAGTACCATAGTGGGAATTTGTTATTTTGCACCTAAAGCCTACGAAATGGTAAGGTTAAGAATTTAATTAAGATATTCTGGGCAAAACAGCCTTGTAATAGCAATATTGTTATCTTTTTTACTGACTTAAGTCTTTATCAAACAAACCCAAGTTTTAATGAATCTGAAAAAGACAACTTGGACACACCGTGTAAAAAAAAAAAGAGAAAATGGTGGCAACCTGCATTTTTTCTTTTTGCCACGAGTTTCTACCCTTTCAAAGACAAAAAATATATTTGAGCTACAGTCGAGCATCTGCAAATGCTTGTAATTAAAACAAGTCTAAAATATTTTTGTTTGGTAAAGAGTTAAATGAAATAATCATGGTCCTCGATTTGTTTATTTGTTCTTTCTTAGACTTCTTGCACATTCACTATCCGTGAATTATGACTTTAGATGTGGGATTTGTAATACAAAAAAAGTCCTGGTTTAATCCCAAGTATAGTATTAACCTTGCAGGGGCCTGACCTTTAACTTGAGAAGCCCTGCAAAGACCTATGTGAACCGTCACATGACAAAAATACTGTTATACTGTACCACAGAAATCTCCATTATAACAAACAACTAAAAGTACTGTTCAATTTGTCAAAATGACCATTTTTAGCTCCACTGGCCAAAGGCCAGCGGGCTTATGTCATGGCCCGGTGTCCGTCATGCGTCCGTGCGTTAAGTTTTATTTCAAACAGCTTCTTCTCTGAAACTACCCATCCAATTTTCATGAAACTTCACAGAAATGATCCTGCCATGGTCCTTTTCAGAATTTCTTGAAAGAATTTGATTCCTTCAAAAACTCTGGTTGCCATGGCAACAAAACTGAAAAATGTTGGAAATCTTTAAAAATCTTCTTGTCTGAAACCATAAGGCATAGGGCTACCAAATTTGGCATGTAGCTTTATGTAGTAGACCTCTATCAAGTTTCTTCAAATTATAGCCCTGTGGTCAAAATTGGCTCTGCCCCAGGGGTCACAAGTTTTACATAGGCTTATATAGAGAAAACTTTAAAAATCTTCCTGTACCTAGCCATAAGGCCTAGAGCTACCAAATTTTGCATGTAGCCCTGGGGTTAAAATTGGCCCCGCCGCAGGGGTTACAAGTTTTACATGGGCTTACATAATGACAAATTAACAAATCTTCCTGTTTTGATTTTTTTTTTTTTTGAAATTAGCCTTGCATCAGGGGTCTTTTGTTTTACAGAGGCTACATATGGACAAAAGTTGAAAATCACCTTATTTATAACCATACAGCATAGACTTGTATTATTTTGGCATGTGGCTTTATCTTGTGGACTTCTACCAGGGTTCAAGTAATTATAGCTCTGGGATCAAAAATGGCTTTGCCCTGCGGGTCTCAACTTTCACATGGGCTTTTACAGAGAAAACTTTGCAAGTCTTCATTTTGAAACCATTTGGCTCAGAATTGAAATGTTTAGTATTTATGGTTTATATTTATAAGACAGTGGAGAGATACAGGGCCATCATGGCCCTCTTGTTACTTTTTTTCTCACATTTATTTAATGGAGTCTTTAATTTATGCTAGGATTGTTATTTTTTATGTTAATAGTTTGTCAGTTGAACATTAGAGATGCTGCTATACTGCTTTGATCCTTTACGAAACAATTTTGTGTTTGAATGATCTGGAATGAGAAAGCTTCAAAAAATATGTTGGAAAAGGAGAAAACACTGGTTTCCATTATTTTCTCCTTTTTGGCAATATTTCAGTCCTTTCACAAATACTATTGGGCCACATTTGTCATTTGTGAATGCTTTTAATTTGGACAAGTCTAAATTTCTTTCTGTGGATTGATGAGTCATTGCAACAGGATTCAGTCCTCTCTCACCACTGACCCATTTTTTTGACAGTGGTAATGTGGGAAAGCAGCCAGTGGCTTAGAAAGAATATTGTGTGTAGTACTGGTAAATGAAACTCCAGGAAAGCATGGATAGGTGCACTGGCTGCCGCAATATAACTGAAATAATGTTGAAAACGGCGTTAAACACCATACAATCAATCAACGATGAGTCTAAAATTTGTCTGCTAACCGCTTTCATATTGAGAACACTCTCAGGTGCTTTTATTTGAGCAGATCAAGATCAGACAGCACAATCTGAACTTTGGTTTTCATGTCTAGTATTGTTAATGTGGTAAGTCTGATCTAGTCAGATATTTCAGTGGACATTATAACATTAATGCTTTACATGCTTAAATAATAGGTAATTGGGATATACATGTAGTTAGAATCGTAAAATTCTTTTTTTTTTTAATAAAAGTGTATGAAGAGTTTAAGTTTTATTTTGACTGTAGTGAATTTTAGCCTTAGGAAAGGACCTTACTTCCAGTGTGCATCATTCATTCAGAAAGGAACTTAGAAGGATAGTGCTGAAGCATCTGCCACACTAAGTATCTGACAGCAAATTTTTTAGACTTGGCCTGATGGAAAGCAGTTGCAGAGAACTTATTCAGTGTGGTTCAAATGATTGGATTTGTCTTTGTAAAAGTAGCAAACATTGATGGAAAAGGAGAAATCGTTGGTAAAAAGGCTTTTTGACAGTTTCCTACAATGCTTTCAAAAGCCTTCTCCCTCTTGTATATGTTTAACCCTTTACCACACAATCCAACTGTTAATGACCTTGAGAAAGAAGGCTATTAAAAAGGATTGTGGGAAAAGGATAAGATACTGTTAACCAGCATTTTCTCCTTTGCCACAATGTTCCTGACCTTTCAAACGCAAATCCTATTGTCTGTGCCACATCTGATTTGTCAGCTGCAAGCACTTTCAAACTTGACAAGTTCAGAATGTTGCTGGCTGGTTACCAGTATTTTCTCCTTTTCCCACAAGTTTTATAAAGGAATCCTTGTCAACATGGTCAAAACATGGGATTGTTTGGTAAAGGGTAAAAGATAATGCCATGGGCTACAAGGCCAAGACATTTCTGTATGATCTATCACATTACCAGTACATACAGTACACTGTATGTTGCTCAAATCATGACCCTGGGATAATGCTGTTTACCAGCATTTTCTCCTTTGCCACATTGTTTTTTTTACTGTTTCCTAGAAAAAAAAAATCTTAGTTTTAACCATATCAATCTGTTGTCAGGAAATGCTTTCAAATATGACAAATTTAGAATACTGTCTCCTGGTAGAGTTTCAGTGTAGATCAAATTGATAGAGCTCTCCTTCCTGTACATGTTGAACTTTTCATGCTCCTACAATTGATAGATTTGGACAACAGTGTTGGAAAAAGCTAAAACAAGATGTGTCACTGAGAAGTGACTGATGCCCCCAAAACACTGTGACCTTGACCTTTACCCTATAGACATGACTTTTGCACATGACACATTGCTGAATTTGGTTAACATTTATGCAATGTTATTTTAACCCTTAAAGTGCTTTTCACTACTACAGTTGCCTTTGTGGCCAGCGTAGATCAAGATCAGACTGCACAAAAGTGCAGCCTGATCTTTGATCTACACTTTCTGCTTTGCTGATACACTGCAGACAAAAGGAACCATGAAATTGCAATTATTTAAGCTGCATTCCCTAGATAAAAAATTCTGTTAGATTTATTTGGTGCTTTAAGGGTTAAAATTAAGTTAAAGGGAAAAAGTTGTGGCCCAGACCCGAAAACGGCTACCCCATCCCCCCAACACATTTGACCTTGCTGTGACCTTGACCTTTAACCCAGGATATGACTCTTGCACATGACACACCATCTTTTTATAGTTAGCAATTCTGCAAAGTTATACTAAAATTCATTCATAATTAAACAAGACGTGACCACTGAGAAGTGACCGATGCCCCTGAAACACGTGACCTTGTTGTGACCTTGACCTTTACCATACGGACATGACTTTTGCTCACGACACATGGTCTCAATGTGGTTAACATTTGTGCAAAGGTATTTTTAAATTAAGTAAAAGGGAAAAAAGTTTTGGCCCAAACAGGAAACTGTTAACCCCCCCCTCCCATTTTGACCTTTAACCTATGGACATATCTCTTGCGCATGACACATCGTCTCAATGTGGTTGACATTCGTGTAAAGTTATTTTGAAAATAGGTCAAAGGGAAAAAAGTCATGGGCTGGACACAATCATCTTCATGTGGTTAACAATTTTACAAAATAATACTGAAATTCATTCATAATTAAAAAAGTTACAGGCAGGATATAAGTTAATACTTAACCCCCCACCCCTAAATTTGACTGTGCTGTGACCTTGACCCCATCTCTTGCACATGACACATTGTCTCAATGTGGTTAACATTTGTACCAGGTTATATTAAAATTGAACAATAAGGAAAACAACTACCCCCCCTTTTGACCTTGCTGTGACCTTGACCTTCAATTCACAGACATGACTCTTGTGCATGACACTTGGTCTTAATGTGTTTAACAGTTCTGCTGCAAAGTATTACTGAATTTCATTTATAATTAAAAAAGTTACAGGCCTGACACGTGTACTACCCTCCCAAAACACCTTTGACCTTGCTGTAACTTTGACCTTTACCTTATGGACACATCATCTTGATGTGATTAACATTTGTGCAGAGTCTTATGGAAATTGAATAATAGGGAAAAAAGTCATGGCCTGAACACGAAAGTGGACGGACCAACAGATGGACAGACTAAACAAGAAGAGGGCCATGATGGCCCTGTATTGCTCGACTGGCTAATACATACAAACCACACACCAAACATTACAATTCTAGGCCAAAAGGCTTTGAACAAGAAGACCGATAAAGTTTCCCTATAAAAGCCTACATGAAAACTGTGACCCCAGGGTGAGCCCATTTTTGACCTATGACTATGATTTCAAGCTATAATTATAAGCTTTAATCAATTGAATCCTGGTAGAGGTCAACAAAATATAGCTACATACCAAATAATATAGGTCTAGGCTGTATGGTTATAAACAAGATTTCAAAGTTTCCTTGATAAAACATGAGAGGGTTTATTTTGATTTGAACAATGGCTAAATTTTGAACAAATTTGGAAGAGATCCACTAGATCAAGCTTTATGTCAAATTTGGTAGCCCTAGGCCTTGCAGCTAAGAACAAGAAGATTTTTAAAGTGTTCACAATAAAAGCCCTTGTAAAATTTGTGACTCTGGGACGGGACCAATTTTGACCCCAGGGCTACAATTTGTAGAATCTTAGTACAGGTCAATTAGGTGAAGTGAAATACAAAATTTGGTAGCACCTTTTCAAAGTTTTCCCTATTTAAGCCCATGTAAAATTTGTGACCCAGGCGCAGGATCAATTTTGGCCCCGGGGCTACAATTTGAAAAAATTTAGATGAAGCTACATGCCAAATTTGGTGGCCTTATGGTTTTGGTCAAGAAGATTTTAAAATTTTTCCCTATATAAGTCCATGTAAAAATTGTGACCCCTGGGGTGGGGCCAATTTTGATCCCAGTTTTTGCTATAATTTCAAGAAATTTGGTAGAGGTCCATTTGATAAAGCAATATGCCAAATTTAGTAGCCCTAGGCCTCATGGTTTCTGACAAGAAATTTTTTTAAGGATTTTCAATGTTTTCCAGTTTTGTTGCTATGGCAACCACAGTTTTCATTCAAATCAAATTCTTTAAGGAATTCTGACGAGGGCCATGACAGGATCATTTCTGTGAAGTTTCATAAAAATTGGATGGGTAGTTTCAGAGAAGGAAGATGTTTGAAAAAAAAGTTAATGGACGCATGGACGGACGCACAATGGACACTTGGTCATGACATAAGCTTGCTGGCCTTTGGCCAGTGAAGCTAAAAACTATATGGCCATCCCTCAAAAATTTCGGGGGGCATAAAAAGTTACAGGCTGTACACTAATATACCCCCCCACATGACCTTGTTGTGACCTTTACCTTTAACCTAAGGACATATCTCTTGCGCACGACACATCGTCCCCATGTGGTTAACATTTATGCAAAGTTATTTTGAAATTAGGTCAAAGGGAAAAAAGTTATGCCCCCCCAAACACATCTGATCTTGCTAGGACCTTTGCCTTTACAGACATGACTCTTGTGCAAGACACATTGTTTTTATGTGGTTAACAATTGTGTAAAGTAATAATGAAATTCAATCATATTTGAAGAAGTTACAAGCGGGACACGGATACCACCCCCCCAAAACACATTTTACCTTGCTGTGACCTTTACCCTATTGACATATCTCTTGTGCTTGACACATACTCTCAATGTGATTTACATTTGTGCCAAGTTATATTGAAATTGAACAATAGGGAAAAAAGTTATGGCCCGGACACGAAAAGGATTTCTTTAGGGGCATAAAAAACTTTTAACAAGTAATTAATCCATTTCTCTTAATGCTTTTCCTGAGTCTGATTGCACAGTAAGTAGCTTACAGGGAGAAACTGGGAGGTCACTGGTTCAAATCTCCAGCTCGGTGAATTTTTTTCCCCAAATTGGTAATTACAACAAGGATTCACTCCTCTTTTACTGACGATCATTATTTCGATGAATATAATGTGGGAAAGTAGCCAGTGGCTTGGGAAGTACTGGTAAGACAAATTCCATGAAGGTATGGTTAGGTGCACTGGCTGCTGCAGTATAACTGAACTAATGTTAAAAACAGCGTTAAACACCATACATACAAACAAACAAACACTATGTTTTCCACTCTCATGAAATATGGTATTTTCTCCGTCTTTAAAAGTTTGTCCTCGATGAAATTGAAAAAGCTGTTGCTTGGACTATAATGAAAAGCATGTGAACTAGAGGACAAGACTTTTTTTTAATCTTCATGGCAAACCAGATTATAAGGATTACAGGATGATGTTTGAGGAAGGAAACAAAAACACGATGTCATGTTTGTCATCATTTTAATATCTTCCTGATATGTTGACAAGTTCATTGTTTTGGTTTCCTATCAAAATGATAATTTATTGTACTGCCATCTGACTCAACCCGTAGAAAACAAAGCACAACCTCCTGTAAGTTGCTTTTACAGACAATATAGATCAAGATCACAATATCTTTTGTGAACAGTGTCAATTCTAGGTCATACTGTAGAGGACGAGCAGTCTGATTTGTGTATCAACTTTGTCCCTAACCCTTTACCAAATGAAAAAAAAAAGTGGACTTGCTCCAACTGAAAGCACTTTCAGACAGCAATTCATTGGCATCTCAAAAAATGATTGCTGTTTATGAAAGGGAAGAAAACATTGTGGGAAGAGGAGAAAATGCTGGTTACCAGCATTTTCTACTTTTCTAACAATGTTTTCAAAAGGCCTCTTCCTGAGGGTCATTAAAACCAGGGATTATAGGTAAAGGGTTAAGTTTCTATTTTTTTTTTCTAAATATTCTGGGGAAAAAAATTTATAGAAATTGTAATCTTAGGGTCTTTTTTATGTCAAACTTAAAAAAGTGAATTTGATGATGGATGAATGTATTCAGCACTCCTACTAATTAAATTTGTTACAAAATCATAACACAGATGTATTCAAGAAATAAATACTGTTGGTGGTAAACCACTTAGATCCCTTGCATAAAAATTACATAAATAATCAGACCAGGAATAAATTAAGTTTCTAAAAAGTGACAATGTCAGGACAGATGATGATCAGATGATTGCCTGGGTCTACTTCTTCCTCGATCACTGGAGCCACTGAAATGGCTGTCCCTTTGATTTTCTCCTTCAGCCAGATCAGTTGGCCTTTTTTCTGTGGGATATAAAATGTCTTCCTCATGTTCGCTTCTAGATATCAAGCAAGCATGATCATTCAAACTAGTTTGCTTAAACCTATGGTCTTTATATTGCCCTCTGTTGGTGCCCCTGTTTCCATGGCTAAAATTTCTTTCTCTATTGAAACCCCTACCAGAAAAGTGATAATTTCCTTTACCCCGGAAATGACCTCTGCTTGAACTCGTATAGTCTCTACTTCTGTCAGAATGACTATAAGCCCTGTCTCTGTTGGAGTGTGTGTACTCCTTTCTTGTATCTGAATGACTATGAGCTCTGTCCCTAAATGAACCTCTTTCAGAATAATCTGACCCATATCTACCCTTATTTGGGCCTCTGCAAGATGACTTCTGGTCCCAATGTCTATTTTCTCTTTGAGATTGATAATATCCATGTTGCCTGTCATGATAACGATCATCAGGTTGATTAGACTCGTATGATTTCTTTCTGGAATGCTTATTTTCAACTTGAACCCATTCACCCGAGTTTGTAGGAGAATGTTCTGGTTGTTCAACAACTTCGTGATCAGATATGTGTAATTGTTCCAGTTCTATTGAATTGGTGTTATGCTGATGTTCCTCAGTAGCTAAATGGGAATCAGGCACTACAGGGTGTTGAATGTGAGACTGTTTATTAAAACTAGATTGAACATTATCGCAGATGGAAGGTGTCTCTGCTGGGAGTGATTCCTGATCAGCATGCCCTCTACCTGTTGTACTATATGCACGTCTAACATTTTTATCAACCTGTGGACTTTGAAAGACTGGTTCACTGCTGAACTGCTTCCCACTTTTCCCTTGTAAATCATGATCCTGCAAATTCTTGTGATGTTGCAAGTGATCTTGGAATTCTCTACGTCTCTTATCAAATATTTTTCCTCCATCAAATTCTTGCTGTTTTCTTTGATAATTGTCCCTTTCCTGCAATTCTCTATTATATCTGTTCCCTCTGCCCCGATTTCCATAGCCTCGACCTCTGGGTGACCTTCGAAGACCTCTAGAGTTCCTGTAATCCCTTCCTTTAGAACTACCTTCACTAGTATCACTACCACTTCTAGTTCTTGAATCACTCATAATTCCTGAATCTTCTTTTTTATATACATGTCTGGGGTTTTCAGAGCCTCTAGTACTTGAGACTTCTCTACCTGACTGTCCCGAGGTATTTTCCAATTCATGATGACATTTAGAGCACACTGAAGCATATGATTCATGGCCTTTCCCTAACTGTTCACTAAATCCACTCTCTGTACTCCGAGATGAGGAGGAATCAGTCAATGTGAAGGTCACTTTTGGTTTCTGTAGATCAGACATGGAAGTATTGGAACCTTTAGAAAATTTATCCTTGACAGTAATTTCTTGCTCCAAGGAAGACTCATGTAATGGTAAAACCTGCCCAGGTGAGAAGTTAACCAGGTTACTATGACTCACTGGCAATAGACCTTGATGACCTTGGAGTTGCCATGGATACCCAATTTGGCCTGGAGATATCTGCCCAGGGGACTGATATGAACCTCTACTTCCTAATGAGGCTGGAGATGAAGGTGAATGACTTATTGATGAACCCGAGGCAGGAGAGGATGGTTGCCATTGCAAGGAAAGCCATGGTGATGCTGAAGTGGGTGGAGTATGTAACATAATTGTTGTCCCAGGTACATGTTTCGGTTTCAAACTTGGAAAATCTGGTGTTGAGGTTCTTCTACCACTCACAATGCTTGACCACACAGCTGGTGCACCTTGGAATATACAAGTACAACAAAATGACCTACCTTTAACCCTGAGAGTGCAGAATCAATTGCGATCTTAAATTTTAACCCTGCTTGACACTATCTTGAGTTATAACAACCCTAAAATAAAAGGCCTTTGAAAGCATTGTGGGAACAGGAGAAAACAGCAACCAGTATTTCCTCCTTTTCCAACAATGTTTTCTACCCTGTCATGGACTAAAATAATCATTTGAGCTACATTCAACTTGTCATCTGCAAATGCTTTCAATTTGATCAAGTACAACTTTTTTGTCATTGGGTAAAGAGGTAATCAACTGTCCTAAACAATGACCAAGATGAAATGGCTACCGAAGTGGCTAGTCATATAAAATAAAAACAAAAACTGAATTTCAAATAGGAAATGAACATGGCCAAAGATTACCTTTTCTCTCTGGGGTTGTGACAGGAATGAAAGAATTCTTCTCCATCCAAGCCCCCTGTAACTGTGGTGAGGTCTTTGAAACATGCAACCCTTCTTTCTTTACAGTTGGTGAAACATGCTCACTGGACGGCTGGCCCTCTTGGTCACTCTTGCTAGATAATGTTAGTTTGACCTCCCTTTGTTGAGCATTATTTCCCTTTGTATCCAGTTTGTGTTTGTGACGGATTGATTTTGGCTTCTGAACAAATTTCTGAGAAAGAATGAGTTATACTTGAGTCATCACTGTGCCATCTATTTTTAGGCTTACCCAAAAGAAAAAGGAAGTATACTCAATACATACATTAATTTTAAGACAAAGAAAAAACAGCTTTTCTACCATAGAAAATCTCTGGGGGGAAATGCAGTAAAAAAGTCTGTGACAAAAAACTGCTTTTTCCATGGTGGTTTCCAAAGCTGTCAAGCACAGGGGCATGAGTCCAATTTCAGCAATTCTGTCAGTCATGTCATGGCAATCTAACACTACACAATGCCTCTCAAATCATCCCTGAGTCATCTTTCAAAGACAAAGCCTAATACTTGAGTCAAAATAAATTTGTGGTCTGGAAATGCTTTTTATATTGACAAGTCTAAACTTTTGTCCTCTGGTAAAGATTTAACCCTTTACCCCACACAGCAAATTTTCAGACTCGTCCATATTGAAGGAATTTACAGACAACAACTCAAATGTATTTAAAATGATAGAATTTGTCCTTGAACAGGTAGAAAACGTTGTGGGAAAAGGAGAAAATGCTCTCCTTTTCCCTCAGTGTTTTCAAAAAGGCTTTTCCTCAGGGTCGTTAAAACTCAAGATTGTGCAGTAAAGTTTTAACCATGGACAAGATCAGATTGTACGCTCTGTGCAGTCTGATCTTGATCTAAATTGTCCGCAAATAGTCTGTGAGTTGCGCTTAGCAGCTTAAGGGTTAAGATTCAAACCATTTACTTGAAACAAGAGGGCCATTGGCCCTAAAGCGCTCACCTGAGTAAGGTCACCTACAGTTGATAAACGATAAAGCTGAAGAGATCATGGTTTTAATGATGTAAAACACATGACTGTAAGTGACCTTCTTTTTGAACCGATGTGACTGAATTCCAAACTTGTCCAAGATATCATTAAAACAATCATTCTGACCAAGTTTCATGAGTATCAGCCTCTACGGTGCACACAAGGTTTTTCTAAGATTTGGTCCAGTGACATACTTTTTGACCAGATGTGACCCACTTTTTGAAATTTATCCCAGATATCATGAAGGCAAACTTTCTGACCAAGTTTCATGAGAACCAGGCTGAAAACCTTTAGAGTGCACACAAGGTTTATATAAGATTTAGCCATGTGACCTTCTTTTTGCCCCGACATGACCCACTTTCAAACTTGTCTAAGATATCAACAAGATAAACATTCTGACCAATCTGTATCAGTATATGGCTGAAAATGTGGCCTCTAGATTGCACACAAGGTTTTTCTAAGATTTAGCCCAGTGACCAACTTTTTGACCAGAAATGACCCAATATCAGACTTCTCCCAGATACTATCAAGACAAATATTCTACCCAACTTTCATGTGTTTCAGGCTGAAAAGGTGGCCTCTAGAGTGCACAAAAGGTTTATCTAGGATTTAGCCTAGTGATCTACTTTTTGACCCAACATGACCCAATTTCAAACTTGTCCAAATTATTATCAAGACAAACATTCTAAGTTTCATAAGTTTCAGGCTGAAAATGTGGCCTCCAGAGTGCACACAAGGTTTTTCTGAGATCTGGCCCAGTGATCTACTTTTTGACCCAACATCACCCAATTTTGAACTTGTCCAGGATATTATCATGATAAACATTCTGGCCAAGATTCAAGAGTATCAGGCTGAAAATGTGGCCTCTAGAGTGCACACAAGGTTTTTCTTAGATTTTGCCCATTGACCTACTTTTTGACCCGACGTAACCCAATTTCCAACCTGTCCGAGATATTATCAAGACAAACATTCTGACCAAGTTTCATGAGTATATGATTGAAAATATAGCATCTAGAGTGCACACAAGGTAATTGTTGATGCCTGGACGCCAGACACAGCACGATCACAAGAGCTCACCTTGAACACTTCGTGCTCAGTTGAGCTAAGCATTAGCTGATTTAACAGAATTATAGCTTCCAATGCAGCCAGTAATTTTCATACTTTAATCTGGATGTTCAAATGAACTTGATCCACAACAAGCATCTGATGATTTTGCTGTACCAAAGACACACAGCTTATATAAAGTTTAAAGCTTTACCAAGAAAAAGCCACCTTCTAGTCAAGTACATGTATGGTAATATCTGCTAGCCAGACTGCACTGTTTTGACCTCTATATGAGCCATGCTCTGGAAAATGGGGCTTAAAGCATCTCCATGATGCATTATACAAGGCAAGTCATCGCATAATTAGGGATCCATAAAATCCATTTGGTATAACAACTGACTGAATCATGATATAGAACGGTCCTTTGACGTACAGAAAATTTTAAGATAGCTGAAAGTTTCTGCCCATGTCAGCCTGCGCACTCTGCACACGCTGACAAGGGTAGATACATTTTGTAGATACATTAAGCCCCCTTTCCACAGAGCATGGCTCATATAATGCTGAACTAACTCCTAAAAACAGACCAATGAAATGAATTTTTGGCAAATTTTTGAGGTGTGATTCTACAGTATTTCAGTCCTTTTGTTGCAATGATTTTCATAATTGTTTAAATGTCAAACCTTCATTTATGAACTTAATCCCCGTTTTACAAGCAGGCATTTGAAGTCATCAGATTTGTTCCAAAGTAAGATTATCTAGTAGATTCAATTGCATACACAACAAGAGGGCCATGATGGCCCTGTATCGCTCCACTGGCTTATAAATATAAACCATAAAGAGAAGTTATCACTATATAAGCCCTTATAAAACTTTGACCCCAGGGCTACAGTCGGACTAAATGGGGAATATGTGTATTAGAAGAATAACATGCCAATTTTGGGAGTTCTTGGCCTTATGGCTAGTAACAAGACGGTTTCTGAACTTTTCACTCCATAAACCAATGTAAAACTAGTGACCCCTGGTGCAGGGCCAAACTTGATCCTAGGGCTATAACTTGGGCCCTCTTTGTAGTTGTCCACTAGATAGCGCTATAATTATGCAAAATTTGGTAGCCCTAAGCCCTATGGCTATGTACACCAAGATTTAAAAGTTTTCCCTATGTAAGCCCATGTAAATTTTGTGACCCCCCCTCCCCAGCATGAGGCCAAATTGACAGCATGAGTCCAAATTGACCCCAAGACTGTACTTTGGGCACTTTTGGTAGACACCATCTAGATCAAATTAAATGCAAAATTTGGTAGCTCTAGGCCTTATGGCTAGGTACTGGAAGATTTTTAAAGTTTTCTCTATATAAGCCTATGTAAAATTTGTGACCCCTGGGGCAGAGCCAATTTTGACCCCACGGCTATAATTTGAAAAAACATGATACAGGTCTCCTACATAAAGCTACATGCCAAATTTGGTAGCCCTATGCCTTATGGTTTCAGAAGATTTTTAAAGATTTCCAATATTTTTCAGTTTTGTTGCCATGGCAACCAGAGTTTTTAAAGGAATCAAATTCTTTCAAGAAATTCTGAAGAGGACCGTAGCAGGATCATTTCTGTGAAGTTTCATGAAAACTGGATGGGTAGTTTCAGAGAAGAAGATGTTTGAAATAAAAGTTAACGCACCGACACACGGATGGACGGATGGACGCACGCACGCACACATGCACGACGGACACCAGGCCATGACATAAGCCCGCTGGCCTTCGGCCAGTGGAGCTAAAAATCAAATCACAGTTGAAAAGGTAACAAAACCCTGACATCAAGGCAACCCAAACAATTCTTAACCAATTAAAAAATCATCCAATCACATACCTCAAAAGTCACAAGACACTCTACCACAGCTTCCTCCTGTATACCAATACACCATTTTTTCATGCTGAATGGATATGATGCAACTTTCAGGGGAGTTTGACCTTTACATGTAAAGGTCACATCCTTCACACAGGTCAAAGGGTCAAACTCTACATCACTGTCAGAGGCCTCTTCATCTCCATCTATCTCCATATACATTTTCCATTTATGGTCCTTAAAGGCGTTACACATAAATTATAAACAATAGTTACAACAGAATACTGGTAGCTTTTAAAGAAACCATTTAACCCTTTACAACACACTCACGAGTTTTAATGAACCTGCTGAAAAGGGCTTTTGAAAGCATTTTGGGAAAAGAAGAAAATGCTGATAACTAGCATCTTCTCCTTTGCCCACAGTATTTTCTTTCTTGAAAGACAGATTTCAGTTTTTTAGTTACATTTACTTTATCGTCTGCAAAGGCTTTCAAAGTCTGACAAGATTTGACCTGATATTACCCATTTTCAAACTTGTCCGGCATATCATAAAGACATATATTTTGAGCAATGTTCATGAATAATGAACCAAAACATTTCCTCTTGTTTGTACACAATATTTTTAAAGATATTTCCTGGTGACCTACTCTTTGATCTGACATAACCCATTTTTGAACTTATCTGAGAACAATCAAGTTTTTTGAGTATCAAACTGAAAATGTAGCCTCTAGAGAGTTAACCATCTAAAAGTTGACAATGGATGATGGAAACAGCACAATCACAAAAGCTCAACATCAGCCTTTCATGTTAAGATGAATTAAAAAGGTCCATGTAAAATATCAATAGTCAACATGAAACAAAGTTTGCTACAGCTTTTTATAATCAATTACTCCTGTTACCATAATTTTTGTGAAGTACCTCTCGCAGGTCAAAAAGTGTGCAAGTGTGGTGTTAATGGATTAATTATTTTTGCTTTTTTTATAGTCCATTAATTTGGGACCTAGGTTCATTTAACTGTTTACCGCACAGTCCCAACTTTTAACGATCCTTAAGAGAAGGCTTTTATAAAACGTTGTGGGAAAAGGAGAAAATGCCAGTAACCAGCATTTTCTCCTTTTCCCCCAGTTTTCTATACTTAACCAACAAAAATTATCATTTTAACATTTGTTGTCTGAAAATGTTTTCAATTTGGATCATTCCAAAGTTCTGTTATTTGGTAAAGGGTTAACAATTACAGCTAACTTTACCTCATTTCTATGACCAAGGTGTAAATGATGTCCAAAGATCAATGTTATGGTTAATGTCTTCACAGCGCTTTCCTCTGAGGTAGCTTGACCCTATAATCAAAAGCATTAAGTTAGTGATATTGATAAAGGACCTGATTTCAAAAGGGAGTTGTTCATAAATTTACACCCTTCATCAATTTGTGCTTAGGTTTTTCTCACAAGATACAAAGATTTTTTTGTGTGTGTGAAAGATTGAAATTTATTTCACTGAGTGAACATCATTGTTAATATTTTCAGGAAAGGCGAAGCCTGGAGTGAAAATATTACTGTATGATGTTCATGAGATGAAATAAATTTTCATCTTTCACAAAAAAAAAAAAATTCTATTTATTTCATGCTTCTAACCCCTTTTTGGGTGGGACTTGGAATAAACAGGGGAGCTCTCCATATTTCTGTACCAGTGAGTTTATCAATCAGTAAAATCATTGGTTGAAACAATGACAGTATATAAACTACGATCCACCACTATTTCCCAATAAACTACCAAGAAGCATGAAATAAAACAATAGATTAGATAAAATCAAAGCGTTGAAAACACTGGTGTGGCATTTGTCAAGGGAGCCATTGTGTGGAATTAATAATTTGAAAAATAAACAAGAGAAACAGTTTCAAAATATTCGCTTGAAAGTCAACCTACTACATAGTCATGCAAAATACGATAGGGAAGGGTGCAATCTTGTGGGACGAACAAGTCCAGGCAAACAAGCCCTGAGACAAATAAGCCCAGGAACGAACTGGTTTTGGGACGAACAAGCATGATATGTGTGCATCATAACACCACTATAGAAGGCCATAGCAGATCAAGCTATTTTCGATAAAAAGGAAGTATTTCCATGATTGATGGCCTAATCCAATTTATTGTTATACGCCATTTTCAATTTCATATCCGAGTGCAATCGAAAGACTTATTTGTGTCAGAAAAATGTTTTTAATTGGGTTTACTTCCTTCAGTTTTACACAAACTACGATACATGATTTTCAAAATGCCGTACTGAACTCATAGTGACATTGTCTTTGACAAATGCCACCAAAACTAAAGACAGGTCCATTTTTAAAGCATTTGCAGGCAAAAAATGATATGAGACTAAAACAATGGGCTTTGTCTTTGAATGGATGGAAAACATTTTGGGAAAAGTCGAAATGCTGCTTATCAGCATTTCCTCCTTTTCCTACAATGTTTCAAACTTTTTCAAACCCATGGTGGTAAAAACATGGCATTTTCCCCTTTTCCAATGTTTACTACCCTTTCAAAAACACATTACATCATCCAAGTCACACTAAATTTGTCTTCTGCCAATGCTTGCAACCTATGCCGGTCACTCTTCAAAACTGAACACATTTGCAGATGACAAAGCAATGAAAATTTCAACCACCCCCAGAAAGAACACTTTTAAAAACATTGTAGGAAAAGGAGAAGAAGCTGGTAACCAGCATTTTCTCCTTTTCCCACAATGTTTTTTACCCTTCCAAAGGCAAATCACATCATTTGAATAAAATGTGTTCTGTGCAAATGCTTTAAATTTGGACAAGTCTAAATTTTGTCTATTGGTAAAAGTTAAATGTAACACAAATGATTGGATTTGTTTGAAAGGGTAGCTAACATTTAGGTTAAGGCAATAAATGTTGATTATCAGTATTTTCTCCTTGCAACACATTGTTTTTAAACACTGCCTGCTTCCCCATGGTTTTGCAACACAGAGATGCTGGTTGACAGGTTAAATTTTTTTAATTGTTGCAAAAGGAGAAATTATGTTAAAGTAATTTCTTGTCAGGCAATGGTTTCCTGTATATTCATGTATCAATTCATGAAACGTGGATTATCCATATTTATATGGCAATTTTCAGATTTGTTTTCTACAAGTTTGTTTCAGAGGATAGTAACTGATCAAATTGGATAGACTGAAGGCAAGAAAAAAGAAATTAGCAGAGCTCTGACAAAAGGGGGTCCATGCATCTCTATCACATAATTATGAATCAATAAAATCCATTTTGTCTGACAACCACTCAATCCTGAGCGAGCATGGTCCTTAGACATGCAGAAAATTTACAAGTAGCAAAAGTTTTCAAACCATGTCAATCTGCCCAGTCCACACAGAATGGCATGGGCTGATACTTTTCACAGATCATAACTCAAATGTAAAAGAGAAAGGTAGGAAGGAGAGAAAAACAACAGCAAAAAGAAAGAGCCTGTACCTTTAATAATGGTGGAAAATTCAGCAATCTAAAATTATGAGCCTTCAACAGTTCAATCTCTGTCTGTAATAAAAGAGTGGGTATTCTACGTTTACTTCATATTGGACCAGTCTAAAATTGTTTTTGTCTGGTAAAGAGTTAAGACAGAAATCCAGACTTGTCCAAATAAAAGCACTGGCTCAAACAATGGGAAATAGGAGAAGGCTAGCTATTACCATTTTCATCCTTTTCAAGAATGTTTTCAAAAGCTCCCCTCCTCAGGGTCCTTAACCTTTTACCAAACGATCCTGTGTTTTCACAACCCAGAGGGTGATGCCTTTAAAGCATACTGTGGGAAAAGGAGAAAATGTTGGTAACCAACATCTCCTTTTTCCACAATGTTTTTTACCCTGTCAAAGACCTTAAGTTTATTTGTACCACTTTCAAATTTGTCGTCTGCAGATGCTCTCAATTTGGAAATACCTAAAAACTGTCGTTTGGGAAAGGGTTAAAAAAATGAATTGGTTGGTAAATGGCTAAACCTTTATGCAAGATGATTATCCATCTTTCACTCAAGACTAGTGTCTTCAAAGTAATTCACTGCTAACTTGTTGCTGTATGAGTTCAATAATGTCTGTGTCATCACAAAATAATTCCTTAAGGAGAGGGTCCTGGTGGCCCTGAATCGCTCACCTGAGCCTATGTATCTGAGAACATAGTACAAAGTATAGTCAATGATCTCTGACATGACCTAATGACCTAGTTATTTACGAGGCTGACCAATTTTCAAATCATTGTCTATCATTTCAGAAAAAACTCTCAGACCCAGTTTGATGGGGTGAAAATGTGGTCTCTAGAAATTAATCCCAGTTACCTAATTTTGACCTGATGCAAACAAAACTTGACACTTGTCTGAGGTATCATAAATACAAACATTTTGACCAACTTTCATGATGACTGCACAAAATGTGGCCTCAAGACAGTAAACAAGGTTTTTGACCCAGTAACCTACTTTTTGTTCAAGTGTAATCCAGTTTTAAACTAGAACAGGATATCATCAAGAAAAACATTCTAACTTTCGTGAGTAATGGACTGAAAATGTGGCCTCTAGAAAGTACACAAGGTTTTTTACTGTGACCTACTTTTCAAGATGATGTTACTAATTTTGGAACTCATCTGAGATATCATCGGAACAAACATTCTGACCAACTTTCAAGAACATTGGACTGAACCTGTGGCCTAGTGAATATACACAAGATTTCTCAAAGGTCAGTCCCAGTGATCTGTTTTTGACCCGACATGACACTTTTTCAACCTAAATTGCACTATCACCAAGACAAACATTCTGACCAACTTTCATAGTATACGACTGAAAATGTGGCCTCTAACGTGTAAACAAGGTTTTCCAATATTTGATTTGATGACCAACTTTTTGACACGGTGAGACCCATTTTCGAATTTATCTGAGATAATGTCAAACTCTCTGTTCAATATTCATGAGTAATGGATTGAAAAAGTGGCCTCTAGAGTGAAAATAAGATTTTTCAAAGATTTGAAAAAGTGATTATCTTTTGTCCAGAGATGAACTTATTCTGAACTTGTCCAAAGTGTACACAAGGTTTTCAAAGGATTTGACCTTCTTACCTACTTTTTGACCCGACTTGATCTATTTTCACACTATCAGGTCAAACACTCTGACCAACTTTATTCAGTTGGACTGAAAATGTGGTCTCTTGAGTGTGCAGGCGGTTTTTTGAAGATTTAACCCAGTGACCTAGTTTTTGACTGGATGTGACCCATTTTCAAAAGCATGCCAGATATCATTAAGACACACATTCTGACCAGCTGTCAAGAGTGTTGGACAGAAAATGTGGCCTCTATAGTTTTCAAAAGGTTTTTCAAAGATTTTATCTGGTGACTTAGTTTTTGACCTTACATAACACATTTTCAAAATTGAGATATTATTGTGACAAAAATTCTGACTAATTATATAAGTCTTAGACTGAAAATGTGGCCTCTAGAGTAGTTTTCCAACATGTGACCTGGCAACCTAGTCTTTGACCCAAAGTGACCCATTTTCAAACTTGTGCAGCCAACATTCAAGACAAATATTCTGACCAATTTACAGGAGTATTGGACTGAAAATGTGATCTCTAGGGTGTACACAAGGTTTTTTTTAAGATTTGACTAGGCTAACTAGTTTTTGACACTGAGCAACCAATTTTCAAGCCCATCCAAGATATTATCAAGACAATCATTCTGACCTAGTTCTAGAGCTATGGGGCTGAAAATGTAGCCTCTTGAGCCTACACATGGTAAAAGTTGATGACATGACTTTTTCCATGCTGTTAAAAACAAAACTTCCCTTTTCTTCGACCATTTATTCTTACTGTAATTTATGAAAGCTTTTGGTAGGTCCTGAAGTACCCAGAACAGTAGTCTGACCCTTTGCCACATGGGAAAATTTTAGACTTCTCCAAATTGGAAGCATCTGCAGATGACAAAGCAAATGTGGCCCAGTTCACGAGACTTGTCTTTGAACGGGTAGAAAACATTGTGGAAAAAGCGATACATTCTCCCACAATATTTTCGAAAGCCTTCTATCACAAGTTGGATACAACACAAGGTTGTTTGGTATAAGGTTAAGTAACAAACCATTCATATGTGATCTCAATACTTACAAACAGCTCATATTTGTGGCCTATGGCTTTTATACCTATATTTACAAGATCTTCTTGGGTCAGATTCAGCAAGACCCGCCCAGTGACATGGTGGTTAAGAAACAGATCACAGTATTGCTCTAAATCAGGATTACTGGCTGAAATAAGCAAAAGAATTGAAATGAAAAACTTCCATTTATGTTGATGTAAAATTTGACAGATGAAAATGGTAACCGACATTTCCCACAATGTTTTCTACCCTTTCAATGGCAAATTCCATCATTTGCGCAACATTCAATTTGTACGTTTGCAATTATTTTCGATACTGACAGTATTAAAATCTTATAGTTTATAACCCTTTACCACAGGGCAAAATTTTAGACTCGGCCATATTAGAGGTCAGTTTTCCTGATTAACCCTTTACCACACAATCCATACTTTTTACATCCCTCAGGGCGATATTTCTCCTTTTCCCACAATGTTTCCTACCTTATCAAGGTCAAGTTCTATCATTTGAGCCACATTTAGATTGTTGTTTGCAAATGCCTTCAATTTGGACAGTCTACTTGCTTGTGTGGTAAATATTTAATAATGAACGAAGCTTATTTTGCAGTAACACCATTCCAGATTCTTTAAAAATAAGAATCTTCTTTATGGGTTTTTGTCTAAACCTAGATGGGGATGGCTTAAAAATCATGTGTCTTCGGGTTAGTCGCAACTTTACTTGATTGGTCAAAAATGACATTAATTATTTACCGATAGGATGATTATTTAAAAATCATCATCTGTTTCATGAGTACCTGATTATCTGATTTCTAACTCACTTTCAGCATATTAAACATCTAATTTTATATAAATATCCGCTATTTTCTATGCTAGAAAATAATTACATCATGAATTATTCTATTTTTACGTTATGCACAAGCTATTTTCTTTTTTTTTTCGCGGAAAAATATTGTGTCAAAGAAATCATGACAAAACTATTTTTTGACGTTCCAAAATGCCAAGTGTAGAGAAAGCATGGCTTAAGTCTTGTTTTTTTAAATATTATTTCATCTATTTATTTATTATTTTTTTCATAATAAATACATCTATCCACATGTTCTGAATGCTTGCTAATAGATCTAGATCTTAAAGGGTTTTTCTTTATCCATAATCAGGATATCTACCCAATAGCTCAGCAAATTTCTTTCCTAGGGTTGTTGATTGTCAAATGTTGCAACACGATACATTCCTCTCTCACCACTGATTATTGTTTTGACGATGGATGTGTAGGAAAACAATTTATAGGTGAAAAAAAACAAAGAATTGCCTTAAATAATTTGATTTTGGTGATATACGCACTCTGATTAAAAAAACTCAGGTAAAGCATGGGTAGGTGTGCACTAGCCAACATGTACCTAGATCTGTAAGTGAAATAATGTCGAAAAGGCGTTTATTATTCACCTTGTCATGCGCAGCTGCCAAAATTGACACCATTACACTAATCAGCCGCCCTTTATGAGGATCCTCTTTAAGCGATGTTCTGAATCATTCCTTACTCTCTCATGCCACTTTTAGACAAATAAAATGCTACAGGAACTTGAAAATGTTGACTCCTAACTCAATTCTATGGTCTGTTTTGGTATTTTGCGAATTCCAACACAAAGTTTTATTACTGCGTGAAATTCAACATCCAATGAAGACGTCACTACATGAAAAACTACCTTGCACTGAGAAGACTAAAACAATGTTATTACAGTAACCTGAAGTGCCACATCTATGAAGTTTGATAGGAATGCTACTATAATGGTATTTGACCGTTTTCACAATTGGCGGCATTTTTACACATTCCTGAATGTACATTTTACACCAAACTACATGTTTCGAGAAAACTGAGCATGGCAATGCGCATTACATGGGTTACTATGGTTACAAACATTTTGTGTTTGAAATATTGTAAAGGTGCAAAATTTCTGTATCAAGTTTGTAATATGTTCATTCTATTATTGGCAAATTTTTAGCTTAAAATATCAAGAAACGTGGTTTTAACAACAACATTCAACAAATTTATCAAACAGCCCATTAATTAAGTCATTAATTCTATTTGTAAGCTATGTATTTGGTATGATTAGGCAAAGAGTTGTTGCTCTTGCTGTTCTTGTGTGTGTTGAAGAGGATGGTGTTGTTTTAGTTTTAGGGTGTTGGTGTGCCGGATGAATATCTGAACCTGCCACAGAAATCAGGTAGAAGGAAATGCAGTAACTATTCAAAACTAGCAACTTCTCCATTTCTCACAATTTTAAAAGTACATAGATGTTGTTACAAATACATTTATTTCAAGAAAGTTCCCCTTTAACGAAAAAGAAAGCGTTGATAATTTCATGCAACTTGAGCTACTGTACCATCCTATTCTCATCACATATTGATATCCAATTTATGAGTAGGAAAATGGGCCAAGGTAACCCATCCTTTTTCTTTTTTTTAACAATTTTAATCTCCAAAATATCAAATGGTGCTGTAACGGCAAATGGAAATTTACATTTCACAAAAGAATACAAATTTAAAGGCACAGATTTTCATACGTCTTTAGGGCTTTCCATTTCAAGTGGTTAAGCATCAGATTTCCATTCTTATGTATTGACTGAAATGGGATCTATCATGGAAGGGGGGAGGAGGTCCTGAGAGGTGTGGATTGGGGGTTACAGGGGTTCTTTATCAGTCTATTCTGATCATTTACAAATCATTTTAATATCACTTGGCAGAAATCATTCATCAAAGATGCAAGACTGACAGTAAAACTTTACGAGCAAGCAGGAGATACCCCTGTTACTGAGGGCGTATAAGGCTCATCCAGGAGCCGGACGGAAACAAATCCAAATCAGTCTGTTCACTCTGATGGGGCTAATTTGGATTGATTCCCTCCCCCACTTTTGACAAAGTAGTGTAAATAGACGATGTCCCCCATAACCACCACCAACTTAAGAGAGCAAAAAAAGATCTCTCTCAGTCATTATCAGATTCAATAAGCTGGCCTAAGAGGAGTTCATACAAAAGAAAGTTAAAGAAAATTCTACTTGTGCTCGATATAAGCTCAGACAGTTTGAAAGACATTAACTCCCTCCCATTTTCATTTTGCCACTTTGAGACAACCCTCCTCAAAAGTATACAGTCAAGTGTCCACAGTCTGTAGTCAGCGTAGGTGACAAAGGTCTAATATAGCACAGCAATTGATTGTAAGACTTCAACATAGACATTGGTCCTCGTTAATCACAGGTAAAAATCATCTGTTTCCACCCATACAATCATCTAGATACCAAATTAATTATCTGCGGCATGTGATTTGAATTTGAACAAAAGTGTTTGGGAATTTCTTCAAATCTGTCTCCCATCTTTAAAAACATTAGATCTATCTAAGTTTGTAGATAAGGAATCTTTTAGGTAGATTATATTATTATTTATCGACAAATTCAAATAAAACAAGACTGCTAACAATCTGTGGAGAAACATGTTTAAGGGATTGTCTCTCTGTTTTTTTTTTAAATCAAAATTTACAGTTAGAACTTCATATTTCTCTGTTTGTTTGCATGATGTCTGACATCATTTTCAATATTTTTTTCATTTACAGTGTAGATCTATATCACGGTGGCAAGTGCACCTACCATGCATTCTTGGAGTTTCATTTACCAATACTCTGCCCAATTTTCTTCCCAACCTACTCACAGGCATTCCTTTTGTGACTTTGTCATCTATATAATGTAATATAGAAGTCTTATATTATAGTATATAGGTGGCGAAGTTTGTCACAAAACCAATGCCTGTGAACCAACTGGCTGAATTCCCGTAAAGTGATCATCAAAAATATGATCAGAGACTCAATGTGACAGAACATAATAAATCTCCAAAATGGAAAGATCAAGATGTGAATCAGTTCCGATAATGATCAGATACCGCTGCCGCAGATGCACCCGGGTTGGATACAATCTAGTCGACCTTAACCACCAACTAAACCCTTCAAAATATGGCAGTTATACATGATTTTCTGGCGATCAAAGCCACTGAGGGGGATTGCAGAAAGTAAGTTATGTTCCATTGAATGATATACTGATCTAGATCTATAAAAGGTGAAAGTTTGTTTATCTCCTTTTTAGATCTACATGCAATATGAAAAATGTGACCTTGAATATCTTATTTTCTGTCCTTTTTTTTTTTTCTTTATAGATCAAGATCTACATGCAATGAGGTAATGTGCCTGGTAAATGTTCTTTAAAAGTATGTGGACCAATAAACATCACAAGTTATTTGGCGCTGAACAAAACTGAACAAAATTATTGGGGAACTGTCTTGATTTTGTCAAGACAATCCGTGACTGTTCGCCATATTTCACATACATGTATACATCTACGAGAGAAGAATGCATTCTATCGCAATGACTTTTGACAAACTCTCAAAATCAGTTAAGGCTAAGTCAGGATTCGAACTCAAAACCCTATGATTTCAAGATCTAGCTAGTCATTCAAATTATTAGATCTAGATGTATATTCCACAAATTATTCATGTTGCTTGTGTTAAGGCTTTGCCTTTTTCGTATTACAGTCCCTTTTTCATTCAATTGGCACTTTAAGGATTAATATTTTTTCAAGTGCACCAGTAGTTGCTGGACTTCAGACACATTCAAACTGAAAGCAGAAGACAACAAATTGAGTCTGTCTCAAATGATGGGATCTGTATCCAAGAGGATGCAAAATGGTGTGGGAGATAGGAAAAGATGCTGGTTCTAACTTTTTCTCTCCTTTTTTCCACAATGTTTTCACGAGCCCTTCCCTATAGCCACTGCTAATTCACAGAATCATTTTGTGAAAGGTGGAGCTTGGAAATGCATTGTACAAATCTGAGGAGTTAAGGAGATAATAGAGCTTACTCCCTCTTGACCCTTTACCACACAGTCTCAAGTTGTAACAATGAATGAATGTTTTATGGCGCATCGACAGCTTTGGTCATTTAGCGTGCCTATCTGTGTTAAAAGATAATACAAGAGGACCATGATGGTCCTAAATCGCTCACCTGAAATGCAACTCAGCTCAACACCATAATGCTACATGCCAAATATGAAAGCTCTAGCCCTTATGGTTTGGGACAAGAAGTTTTTTAAAGATTTCCTTCTTTATCTCTATGTGAAATCCGAGAACCCACAACATAGGGTCAACTTTTAACACCAGGGCCATAATTTAAAGTATTTTGGTAGAGGGTCACTAGATGATGCTACATGCCATATATGAAAGCTCTAGCCCTTACGGTTTGGGACAAGAAGATTTTTGAAGATTTCCTTCTTTATCTCTATGTGAAATCCGAGAACCCACAACATAGGGCCAATGTCCACTCTAGGGCCATAATTTGAAGTATTTTGGTAGAGGGCAACTAGATGATACTACATGCCATATATGAGAGCTCTAGCCTTTATGGTTTGGGACAAGAAGATTTTTAAAGATTTCCTTCTTTATCTCTATGTGAAATCCGAGAACCCACAACATAGGGCCATTTTCAATACTAGGGCCATAATTTGAAGTATTTTGGTAGAGGGCCACTAGATCATGCTACATGCCATATATGAAAGCTCTAGCCCTTATGGTTTGGGACAAGAAGATTTTTACAGATTTCTTTCTTTATCTCTATGTGAAATCCGAGAACCCACAACATAGGGCCAATTTCCACACTAGGGCCATTATTTGAAGTATTTTGGTAGAGGGCCACTAGATGATACTACATGCCATATATGAGAGCTCTAGCCCTTATGGTTTGGGACAAGAAGATTTTTAAAGATTTCCTTCTTTATCTCTATGTGAAATCCGAGAACCCACAACATTGGGCCATTTTCAACACTAGGGCCATAATTTCAAGTATTTTGGTAGAGGGCCACTAGATGATACTACATGCCATATATGAGAGCTCTAGCCCGTATGGTTTGGAACAAGAAGATTTTTAAAGATTTCCTTCTTTATCTCTATGTGAAATCCGAGAACCCACAACATAGGGCCATTTTCAACACTAGGGCCATAATTTCAAGTATTTTGGTAGAGGGCCACTAGATGATACTACATGCCATATATGAGAGCTCTAGCCCTTATGATTTGGGACAAGAAGATTTTTAAAGATTTCCTTCTTTATCTCTATGTGAAATCCGAGAACCCACAACATAGGGCCATTTTCCACACTAGGGCCATTATTTGAAGTATTTTGGTAGAGGGCCATTAGATGATACTACATGCCATATATGAGAGCTCTAGCCTTTATGGTTTGGGACAAGAAGATTTTTAAAGATTTCCTTCTTTATCTCTATGTGAAATCCGAGAACCCACAACATAGGGCCATTTTCAATACTAGGGCCATAATTTGAAGTATTTTGGTAGAGGGCCACTAGATCATGCTACATGCCATATATGAAAGCTCTAGCCCTTACGGTTTGGGACAAGAAGATTTTTACAGATTTCCTTCTTTATCTCTATGTGAAATCCAAGAACCCACAACATACGGCCAATTTCCATACTAGGGCCATTATTTGAAGTATTTTGGTAGAGGGCAACTAGATGATACTACATGCCATATATGAGAGCTCTAGCCCTTATGGTTTGGGACAAGAAGATTTTTTCAAAGATTTCCTTCTTTATCTCTATGTGAAATCCGAGAACCCACAACATAGGGCCATTTTCAAACTAGGGCCATAATTTGAAGCATTTTGGTAGAGGGCCACTAGATCATGCCACATGCCAAATATGAAAGCTCTAGCCCTTACGGTTTGGGACAAAAAGATTTTTACAGATTTCCTTCTTTATCTCTATGTGAAATCCGAGAACCCACAACGTAGGGCCAATTTCCACACTAGGGCCATTATTTGAAGTATTTTGGTAGAGGGCCACTTGATGATACTACATGCCATATATGAGAGCTCTAGCCTTTATGGTTTGGGACAAGAAGATTTTTAAAGATTTCCTTCTTTATCTCTATGTGAAATCCGAGAACCCACAACATAGGGCCATTTTCAAGACTAGGGCCATTATTTGAAGTATTTTGGTAGAGGGCCACTAGATGATGCTACATGCCAAATATGAAAGCTCTAGCCCTTAAGGTTTGGGACAAGAAGACTTTTACAGATTTCCTTCTTTATCTCTATGTGAAATCCGAGAACCCACAACATAGGGCCATTTTCAACACTAGGGCCATAATTTCAAGTATTTTGGTAGAGGGCCACTAGATGATACTACATGCTATATATGAGAGCTCCAGCCCTTATGATTTGGGACAAGAAGATTCTTAAAGATTTCCTCCTTATCTCTATGTGAAATCCGAGAACCCACAACATGGGGCCAATTTCCACACTAGGGCCATAATTTGAAGTATTTTGGTAGAGGGCCACTAGATGATACTACATGCCATATATGAGAGCTCTAGTCCTTACGGTTTGGGACAAGAAGATTTTTAAAGATTTCCTTCTTTATCTCTATGTGAAATCCGAGAACCCACAACATAGGGCCATTTTCAACACTAGGGCCATAATTTGACGTATTTTGGTAGAAGGTCACTAGATGATGCTACATGCCAAATATGAAAGCTCTAGCCCTTAAGGTTTGGGACAAGAAGATTTTTACAGATTTCCTTCTCTATCATTATGTGAAATCCGAGAACCCACAACATAGGGCCATTTTCCACACTAGGGCCATAATTTCAAGTATTTTGGTAGAGGGCCACTAGATGATACTACATGCCATATATGAGAGCTCTAGCCCTTATGATTTGGGACAAGAAGATTTTTAAAGATTTCCTTCTTTATCTCTATGTGAAATCCGAGAACCCACAACATAGGGCTATTTTCAACACTAGGGCCGTAATTTGAAGTATTTTGGTAGAGGGCCACTAGATGATGCTACATGCCAAATATGAAAGCTCTGGCCCTTACGGTTTGGGACAAGAAGATTTTTACGGATTTCCTTCTTTATCTCTATGTGAAATCCGAGAACCCACAACATAGGGCCAATTTCCACGCTAAGGCCATTATTTGAAGTACTTTGGTAGAGGGCCACTAGATGATACTACATGCCATATATGAGAGATCTAGCCCTTATGGTTTGGGACAAGAAGATTTTTAAAGATTTCCTTCTTTATCTCTATGTGAAATCCGAGAACCCACAACATAGGGCCATTTTCCACACTAGGGCCATAATTTCAAGTATTTTGGTAGAGGGCCACTAGACGATGCTACATGCCAAATATGAAAGCTCTAGCCCTTAAGGTTTGGGACGAGAAGATTTTTAAAGATTTCCTTCTTTATCTCTATGTGAAATCCGAGACCCCACAACATAGGGCCATTTTCAACACTAGGGCCATAATTTGAAGTATTTTGGTAGAGGGTCACTAGATGATGCTACATGCCAAATATGAAAGCTCTAGCCCTTACGGTTTGGGACAAGAAGATTTTTACAGATTTCCTTCCTTATCTCTATGTGAAATCCGAGAACCCACAACATAGGGCCATTTTCAAACTAGGGCCATAATTTGAAGTATTTTGGTAGTGGGCCCCTAGATGATGCTACATGCCAAATATGAAAGCTCTAGCCCTTAAGGTTTGGGACAAGAAGATTTTTACAGATTTCCTTCTTTATCTCTATGTGAAATCCGAGAACCCACAACATAGGGCCAATTTCCACACTAGGGCCATAATTTGAAGTATTTTGGTAGAGGGTCACTAGATGATGCTACATGCCAAATATGAACGCTCTAGCTCTTAAGGTTTGGGACAAGAAGATTTTTACAGATTTCCTTCTTTATCTCTATGTGAAATCCGAGAACCCACAACATAGGGCCATTTTCAACACTAGGGCCATAATTTGAAGTATTTTGGTAGAGGGCCACTAGATGATACTACATGCCATATATGAAAGCTCTGGCCCTTACGGTTTGGGACAAGAAGATTTTTACAGATTTCCTTCTTTATCTCTTATGTGAAATCCGAGAACCCAAAACATAGGGCCATTTTCAACACTAGAGCCATAATTTGAAGTATTTTGGTAGAGGGCCACTAGATGATGCTACATGCCAAATATGAGAGCTCTAGCCCTTACGGTTTGGGACAAGAAGATTTTTAGTTTTTTCTCTCGGTTGCCATGGCAACCAGAGTTCTTCATGGAATTGAAATCTTTGAAGTATTTTGAAAGTGCATCACCTAAGGATCATTTCTGTGAAGTTTCACTGAAATCTGTTGGGCGGTTTCAGAGGAGAAGATTTTTTAAGTAATTGTTCACGGACGGACGGACGGACGCCAGACAACGATCGATCACAATAGCTAAAAAGTGGAATTGTTTAAACTGAAAAAAGTTTGAATACATTAATAATGATAAAAGAGTTGAATTAAGAAGTCATATGCATAACGGAAATCAAGTTGTAACAACATTGAGGATCAAGGCTTATGAAAACACTGTGGGAAAAGGAGAGAATGTTGGTTTCCAGAATTTCCTCCTTTTGCCACAACATTTTCAAAAGCTATCTTCTCCTGGGTCATTAAAATTCAGGATTGTGTGGTAAAGGGTTAAAAGATGTTTCAACTGTCATCTCCTGCTTAGTTGTTTCAAGAAGTGATGAGTTAGAAGGAAAAGAAAACAAGAGGACCATGATGGCTATGAAGTCACTCACCTGAACCTTTGACCAAACATTACCCATTTACAATCTTTTCCAAGATAACATAACGTCATTCTAACAAACTTTCATGAGTAATGAACTGAAAATGTGGCCTCCAGAGGGTACACAAGGTTTTCAAAAGATTTGTCTCCAAGTTTTTGACCCAATGTGACCCATTTTCAAACTCGTCAACAAAATCATCAAGACAAACATTCTGACTAATTTTCATGAGCACTGGACAGAAAATGTGGTCTCTACAGCAGATTAAGCCCAGTGACCTGGCACGACTAATTTTCAAACTCGTCTGAGATATTATCAGGACAAACATTCTGACATAGTTTCATGAGTATCGGACTAAAAATGTGGCCTCTAGAGTGTGCATAAGGTTTTTGCTAACATTTTACCTAGTGACCTAGTTTTTGAACCTACATGACCTATTCTATCTGAGATATCATCAAGACAAACATTCTGACCAACTTTCAAGGGTATTGGACTTAAAATGTGGCCTCCAGGGTGTACACAAGGTTTTTCAAAAATTTGACCTAGTGACACAGCAGATACAGCATGATCACAAAAGCTCACCTTGAGCACTTCGTGCTCAGGTGAGCTAAAGAAGAACAACAGGATAAAAACTAAGAATGTACTCACCATAACCCAGTTGTTTTACCCAATGATACTGAAAGGAAAGTATTTGTATGTGATATTAGAAAGTCATACATAATTGTTCCACCTCTGGCAAAAGAGGGTTTAATGCATCTCTGTGATTCACTATATCAAGCAAGTCATCGCTGTATCACTGCCCCCTATATTAATATTGTTTAACAGCAGACTGAATCATGAGGTACAATGTTCTTTGATATATAGAAAAGTAACAGACTGCAAAAAGTTTAGACCCATGTCAGCCTGCGGAGGCTGACATGGGTTGATACCTTTTGCAAATGCATTTTAAACCCCTCTTTACACAGCATGACTCAATTTGATTGGTCAGTATTTTAGGTGGTCCCCAAGTAGCTTTGAGGTAATACAAATACCTCAGACTGGCACTGATGTCCAGGTCTGGTTTTACCAAAACTCTTTTTGAAAATTGACAGTTGTTAAGACAAGATAACGGTGTACTTTCAGTTTCAGTTTATTTACAATTAACTGACCAATACAAATGAGCCACACTCTGGCAAAAGGGGGACTCAACGCATGTCCCTGATGCATTATACCAATCAAACCATCAGTTTATGGATCTATAATAGTCACTTTTTTCAACAAGCGACTTAATCATGCCGTAGACTGGTCCTTGGTCATGCACAATAGTTACCAAAAGCAAACAGTTTCGGCCAATGTAGGCCTGCACAGGTGATGCAGGATGATTAACCCTTTCCCAAACAAGCCCTGGTTTTCACATGTCTGCAGTACAAATCTTTTGAAAACACTGGGGGAAAAGGAGAAATTGCTCTCAACAAGCAATTTCTCCTTTTCCCTCAGTGTTTTCTACTCTTTTTGAGACCTTTCTGCCATTTTCATCAAATTTAAAATTGTCGTCTGCAAACTCTTTGAATTTGGACCAGTCCAAAATTTGTCGTTTGGGAAAGGGTTAAGCCTTTTTTTCTGAGAGCATTATTCAAATGATTTGTACAGAATGCATCAAAATTTATCAGTGACTCTTTCCTTCGAGGATCAAATTTAAATGGAAATTTCCAATAAAGTCAACTGTTTTTTTACCAGATAAAGTTCAATCCCATCTTCAGTGAACATATAGCTGGACAGTGTAGAATTCCAGATACCTAAGTCCGTCATCAGATTTAACAATATATGTACTCTGATATTATTTTTTTTTTCTTTGGAGAGCCTAAACATTGCTTAAACTCTTTACCAAATGACAAAATTTTAGACTTGTCCGAACTGAAAGCATTTGCAGAGGACAAATTAAATATTACTCAAAACATGAATTTTGTCTTTTATATGGTAGAGAACATTGTTGGAGAAAGAAATGATGCTGATTTCCAGCATTTCATCTTTTTCCCACAATGTTTTCAAGAGTTTTTTTTTTCCTCAGGATCATCAGAAGTTTGCATAGTCTGGTAAAGGGTTAAGTAAAGATTATTGTGCTCACTGATATTTCTGTTTTCAGCATTTACCCTTTATCACAGAATCTTGAGTTTTAACAACATTGAGCGAGACAGCTTTGGACTTTACTCCAAGAATAATATTTTGAACTGTATGGAATAAACATACATGTAACTTTTATAAGATTGTAAATTGACACCTTACCACATCTACTTCTGTCCACGTGTTCACATCATGGGAGTCAAGTTTCTGTAAAGTATATGAAAAGAGAAATATTTGAGCTATGCTCTAGCAAAATGCATCTCCATGACACATTACATCAAGCAAGTCATCGCATAATCATGGATTCATAACATACATTTTGTTTAACCCTTTACCACACAATCCCACCTTTTAACGACCCTGAGAAAGAAATCTTTTGAAAACATTGTGGGAAAAGGAGAAAATGCTGGTAACTAGCATTTTCTCCTTTTCCCACAATGTTTTCTACCCTTCCCAAAACAAATCTAAACTTTTGACTAATATTTGTTTTGTTGTCTGCAAATGCTTTCAATTTTGACTGGTCTAAAATTTTGTCATTTTGGTAAAGAGTGAGCAATTGGTTCATTAGATACAATTGTCCTTGGACATACAGAAAAAGCAAAAGCTAAAAGTTTCAACACAGGTCAGCCTGCATGGACTGTGCAGGCTGATCTGGGTTTATACATTCTGCAGATGCACTAAACCCCCTTTTATCACAGAGCCTGGTTCATATCTAAAATCAAGGCAAGATATATCACAAACATCCCCACAGAAGACATACAAAAATTGCACCTTAAACAAATCTGATGATTTGTTGATATTTATACAAAGTTAAGATAGATTGTGAGTCAACCTGAAACTGTCAGAGTTGCCCAAGGAAACGACTGATAGACAGACAGACATGTTGATTCAAAGTTTTTTTCAATGTTTTGTCGAACAATCCTGTGTTTAAGGACCCAAAGGAAAAAGGCTTTTGAAAATATTGTGGGAAAATGAGAAAATGCAGGTAACCAGCATTTTTCTCCTTTACCCACAATCTTTTCTACCCCTTTACAGACAGAGCCCATACTTTGAGCCAAATGTAACTTCTTGTCTGCAAGAGCTTTCAATTCAGATAAAACTAAAATTCTGTCATCTAGTAAATGGATAACACAGATGTATTCAAATGTCATCAAATGAAAAATCTCATCTGTCGATAGAACTGCACAAAAATAAAGTTCAGCACTTGGCTATAATGACCTATGCTAGACCAGCCCCTTCCTCAACATATAGAACGGAACACTTACAGAGACATAAAGCTGCTGTTCAAGATCCCTCTCTCTGGCCATCAATTGTATTTCTTTCTCCCGCAGTTCCCTCTCCTTGTTTGTCAGCTCACTCTCTGCTCTTTTCAATCTCTCCAAAGTGCTTTCAATCTCTTTCCTTTAAACACACAAGCATATTATTTATGACATTTCAATATGTATTAGCCATCATCCTGGAGTGAACCTCTTTTCTGGGGCAAACAAACATTTGCTGCTTTCTCAATAAAAAAGGTGCAAACACCATACAGTAGGAATCTTACATAAAACTTATTTTATTGGAACTGCCTCAAACTAAATGCATGTGATCCTATCAAAACATAGCAAATTACTACCTTCAACAAATTCTTTCATTTTCTACTAATTTTTTATCTATAACCTCCCACACATGACTCTGTGTACCCAAGCACACCAACTTTGAAAATACAGTGGCAAAAGGAGAATTCTCCAGACTTCTCATTTTGCCACAATGGATCTACTTGTATTCTATATTAAACCTTGGTTTGTATTGATTATTCATACTTTACAAGGATATGTTTTACTTTTTTTTTACTTATTAACATTACAAATTGCAAATGTTATCATACAATTTGTTGAAAATGGCTCATTTTGACAAAACAAAAATAAACAAAGACAAGTTTTAATGACTGGAAGGCAGACATGTTGTAAAAACTGTGGAAATTAAGAAATTGCTGCTAACCAGCATATTCTCCTTTTACCATAAAGTTTTCTAAAGTTTTCAAGACAAACCTCTTGGTTAGAAAATCATTCAATATGTCTTCTGCAAAATTTTTCCATTTGTGAAAGTCTATTAGTTTTGTAGAGTAAAAAGGTCAGGTACAACATGTAAATCGATGTCAAAATACTGTGTCAAAAGAAGAAATCATTCATCGTGTTCTTTTTAACTGAGCAATGCTGTGAGCAAAGGGGGTTTAATGCATCTGCAAAAAGTATTGACTCAGGTCAGCTTGTACAGTCTGCATAGGCTGACCTGGGTCAAAACCTTTTGCATTGGTAAATTTTCTGCATGTAAAAAGGACCATTCTACCTCCAGGGTCCGTATTCACCAACCATTCTTAAGAACGTTCTTAGATTATTCTTCAAGATTTTCCAATTTTGAAAGTAACACAACTTCTGACTGGCTAAACCATAGTTACGGTTTAGCCAATCAGAAGGTGTGTTACTTTCAAATTTAGAAAATTTTGAAGCACAAGACCAAGAATGTTCTTAAGAATGGTTGGTGAATACAGACCCAGATTTAGACAATTGTTTGATGAAAATTTGATTGGATAGATGGAGATGCATTAAAACCCCTTTTGCCAGACCATGGCTCAAAAACCAGTCTGCTGCATGGCAGAACGTGTCATCTGCTGAAGGTAATGCAGTTACAAAAATAACAAAGTAACAAAAATAAACAAGTAAGTTTACATACTGCCAGATATCCTTGTGTTCCAAAAATGAGTTGGTTACATCCTGTATTGACTCTGAAATACACAGAAAAAGACTATATTAACTCTTTAGCATTATTAACCGATAACCTCTAAATTGGTTCCTCTCAATGATGCATGCAGGTCTGCATAAGGCTCTCCCCATTGGTGGAAAACACTCGCACATCCTTCCACAGGGCTAGGGTTAAATCCAGATTTTTCAGAATACAAGACTAACCCCTGGCTGCACCAGTCAAAACTTCCTGCCTGGTGATGTTGGGTAAAAATCTGACCAAAGTAGGGCGAGTACATGTGAATCTGTTACACATTCTGTCTCAAAAGATTAATGATTAATTCTGTGGATGAATGCTCCCAGCTGCTACTGCAGTCAGGCCCATGTTACCAAGATGCTGCATGAAGATATACCGATCACTGGTAGTAGTTGTCACATGTGGCCTACCACTTTGGGGATGGTCACAGATGTTTGCTGACCCAGAATTATCTCAGCAAATGCTCAATTGTATTTCTAGAGCATCCAAACAGCTCCGATACAGCATTTGCCAAGGTATTGTGATTTAGCTTCCCAACAGCTTGGTTTTGTTGATCATTAATCAATCTTGGTATCTTTGTTCAATTTGATTTAGCATCATTTCATTTAATTGTTACATAATTCCAGTCAAAGGGTGCAGTCAGATGCTACAACTGGATATCAACCTGTGCTGCAAGAGGCCTACCTGCAAACACCACTATAGTTAGTTTTCAGCCAGGGCAGGGTTAACTACAAAGAAAACTTAGGTCAACAGGTACTCAAGCGATGTGCACTCTTCTGGTGGTATCAGTGATAACATAATATCAAAACACATACTAAGAATTTGAAGAGGGTTCTCTGTTTTTGGCTGGGAGCAGGTCAGAAGTCTAAACCACATGGACATACCTACAATAGTCATATTCATACAGATATAGGGAAGATGTCTGACTATGAAATAAATAAAATAGCTTTTTGCCTGCCAGTCAGGGGCAATGATTGAATTCAAGCTGTGTAAAACAAAGTACTGAGCTTACCATCTTCCAAAATAATATCCAGTTTGGTCAAGATCTGTCGGAATGATGGTCTCCTTTTTGGATCCACTTCCCAGCACTGAGTCATAATCTTAGCAAAACAGGATGGGCAAGAACTTGGAATGGTCAGTCTCTGTAACAACAATTACATTTCTATATGAGTTCAAGCACTTATTCTAACACCCCCATTTCTTCATCCAAAAAAATGATGTAGGTAATCAGATCAATATGTCCACAAACATGTCATGTAAGTAGTTGATTATCAAAAACAAAGATTTAGGTGAAGATTGTATATATTGCTATCTTTTGAATCCAACACTACGGGGTTATTTAAAATGCTTGGGTACATAATGCAGACTAGTTTTCCCACAGTACAAATCCAATCAAATCCAGTATTAAGCTGAAGCATGTAAACTCTTTACCAAACAATCCCATGTTTTAACATCTCTGATGAACAAAACACTTCAAAACATTGTGGAAAAGGAGAAAATGGCAGTGACGGGCATTTCTTTTGTAACAATGATTTTCTACCATTTCAGAGTCAAATCTTATCATTTGAGCTATATCTAAAATTTTGTCTGCTTATGCTTTTAACTTTGACAAGTCAAATATTTTGTCACATGGTAAAGAGTTAAATGGCCTTTATTCCACAATTAGTGCATAGCCTTAGAACAACACATATATGAAAAATTCCGTTCTAATGTGTATTTTATGTAAAATCTGAGTTCTTTGTATTTTTGGAAAATCTGAAACTGTTTGATTTGGCAGCACATTGCTTTTGTAGACATAGGTTACTTCTCAAAAATCCATTCTCAGGTATAGTCCAATATGCATTCATTCAAGTCACATTTATTTTCTTGTTTAAAAATGCCTTATCTGTCTGCAAGAAAGCTGAGGAGGAAATGACCCAACACTGCTGAGATGTACCAGTAAGTAATAATAGTAAGGATGTATACCTCATGTTTTTCTACAACAAGCCAGGCAACCTGGAAGCCCTCAATTCCGTTAAATGGTACCTCATGTGTTAACAATTCCCACAGTACCTAGAAGATATACAATTATTGACAATCCATTAACCCTCTATACCACAACCCCTCTCTTTAAGAAAGCTTTTAAAGACATTGTCGGAAAAGGAGAAAATGTAAGTTATTCTCCTTTTACAAAAATCTGTTCTATCCTATCAAATACAACCGAAGGGTATTACGGCACATATATAACAGTCTAAATGCTTTTCAATCATAACATGTGGGAAACATATGGAAATATGCCATACCATTGACAATCTTGTTCTTTTCAGAGATCAAGATGCCATCAAGGAATCTTGACTTAGTTCCTGACATTATCATTTTTGAAGATTGGATAATGGTTCATTGAGAAAATAAGCCATCCATAGCTGTCACGTGAGCAAAGAAGCAATTTCTTGTGACAAGCAGATGCCCCATTTCCAACATTTTCAGGAAGCAGTTCACCACTCCATCTCTAGGGCAAAATACTGATTTCTGCCCAAACCATACATTTAAGAAGGCTCTAATGCGCTGGAACATTTGTTTTTTTAGAAAGGACTGCAACTACAAGAGCGAGTGGTCTTGAGGGCCAATATTACAACCCTTTTTACTGGCCATATCGAGTAGTAAAGTTTATATGTTGGGTTGAAGAATCAAAATTTTCTGTGAAACTTCCCAAATGTTAGGATGATTTGTTGATTTTATTGGTCATCTTTTCCTTCAAATCAGGTTTTTACTCTAGCATTTGAAACTCTATGAGCCATGCTTTGTGGAAAGGGAACTAAATGCATCTGCCACCAGGACCTGGGTCAAAACTTTTTGCTACTGGTCAATTTTCTGTATGTCAAAGGACCAGCATACGTCAGGATTCAGTCCATTAGACAAAACAGACTTTATGGACCCATAATTATGTGAGGACCTGCTTGCTACCATGATTCATGGAGATGCATTAAGACCCCTTTTGCCAAAGCATGGCTCATATGTAAGATATACCCAGAGTAAATATTTGATATATCGAGACATTGGTTGAGAGCTTCTGCAGGGGCAAATAAAAATTAAATATGTACCAATAGGGTTAACCTTTAACCACACAAATCTTTGTTTTAATGTCCAGATGGCTTTTCAAAACATGGCTGAAAATTTAGTAAATGCTGGTTACCAGCATTTTCTCCTTTTCCCACAATGTTTTATACTCTTTCAAAGACACTTTCCATCATCTGAGTCACATATAATTTGTTGTCTTCAAGGACTTAGGATCTGGATAAGTCTGAAAAATTTGTCATGTGGTAAACGGTTAAGGCCATGAAAAAATGTAGAAACAATGGACAAAACTCACCACTCCATAAGACCATGTATCACAGGTTTCTGAAACTGGCTGACTTTGTATAACCTGTACAAAAATATCACACATTATCTCTACCTGATAATCCTGTGTTTTGACAGCCCTAAAGGAAAACCTTTTAAAAACATTTAATCAGCATTTTCTCCTTTTTCCATCGCAATGTTTCCTACCCTTCTAAAGACAAATCCCATCATTTGAACTACATTTAATTTGTGGTCTGCAAATGCTTTCAATGTAGACACCACCCATATTTGTGTCATGTCATAAATAGTTATAATGCTTGCATGCATAACACTCTCAGACATCATTATGATCTTGTTGCAGACAACATCTGATCTTGCTGCAGACAACATTTTGATCTTGCAACAGACAACATTCTGATCTTGCAGCAGACAACATTCTGATCTTGCAACAGACAACATTCTGATCTTGCAGCAGACAACATTCTGATCTTGCAGCAGACAATGTTGTGACATCATGGCAGATAACATTCTCATCTTACTGCAAATAATATTCTGATTCTGTGGCTGACAAACTTCCAACCTAGCAGCAGACAACATTCTGACCTTACAACAGACATCATTCTGATCTTACAGCAGACAACATTTTGATCTTACAGCAGACAACAATCTGATCTTACAGCAGACAATGTTCTGATATCACAGCAGACAACATTCTCATCTTACTGCAAACAATATTCTGATTTTGCAGCAGACAACATTCTGACCTAGCAACAGAAACCATTCTGATCCTGCTGCAAACAAAATTCTGATTTTACAGCCGACAACATTCTAATCTTACAGCAGACAACATTCTGATCTTGTAGCATAAAACGTTCTGCTGACAACTTTCTGATCTTGCTCCAGACATTATTCTGACATTACTGCAGACAACGTTCTGATTTTTCATCTTTTGAAATGGAAGCATTTGAAGCCAGTTTTTGGCATAGGCATACCTATACACTTTAGTTACTCTGTGCGAGCTGTTGAAAGCATATTCTTTACTTGTGATTTTTCAACATGACATCATTTCATTTAATTGGTACCTGCTCTTTCTTCGTAACCATCCGATATAAAGATCAGTAACAGGCTACCAGTTTATCATTTTATTATGTAAAGCAGCACACGACCTAGACAGTTTAAAAGTAGCTTACATTTACAACCATACAAGCTGTGGACATGTGCAGTTGCCAAGTGATTCCATCAGCATTAAAAATATTACACACTGATAAATTGGCTTTGTGGCAAAAATGAAAAGTATGTGTTAAATGGTGCCCACTAAATTTTTTCATTTGCACCAAATGCTTTTCAGGAAAAAAAATTTAACAATACCTCCCCCTATATTCCACTCTGATTCTGATCTTGCAGCAGAATACATTCCAATCTTGCTGCAGACATCATTCCAATCTTGTAGCAGACATCATTCCAATTTTACAGCAGACAAGATTTTGATTTTACTGCAAACAACATTCTGATGTTGCAGCAGAAAACTTTCTAACTCCAGCCAACATTCCATTCTTTCTGCAGGCAACATTCTGATCTTGCTACTCTAGCTACACAACATTCTGATCTTACGGCAGACAACATTCTAATCTTGCTGCAGATGCTACAATCTTGCTGCAGACAACATTCTCATATATCAGCAGACAACATTTTGATTTTGCTGCAGATAACCTTCTAATTTTGCTCCACACAACATTCTAATCTTGTTGCAGACAACATTCTGATACATTCTAATCATACAGCAGACTACATTCTGATTGTGATGCAGACAATATTGTGATCTTGCTGCACACATTTTGATCTTGCAGCAAACATTCTGATCTTGCTGAAAACAATGTTTGATCTCGTTGCAGACACAATTCTGACCTTGCTGCAGACAAGATTCTGATCTTAAAGCAGACAACATTCTAATCCTACAGCAGACAATATTCTGATCTTGCTGCAGATAACATTCTGGTCTTGCTGCAGACAACATTCTGATTTTACAGCAGTAAACATTCTAATCTTACAGCTGACAAAATTATGATCTAACAGCACAAAACATTCTAATCCAGGTGAAGCAAAATTCTGCTTTTGCAGAAGACAACAATTTGATCTTTTAGCAGAAAACATTCAGATCTTGCTGCAGACAACATTCTGATCTTTCAGCAGACAACATTCTTATCTTGCTGCAGACAACATTCTTATCTTGCTGCAGACAACATTCTGATCTTGCTGCAGACAACATTCTGATTCTACTGCAGACAACATTCTGATTCTGCTGCAGACAACATTCTCATTTTGCTGCAGACAACATTCTGATTCTGCTGCAGACAACATTCTGATTCTGCTGCAGACAACACACTGAATTCACAGCAGAAAACATTTCCATCTTATAGCAGACAATATTCTGACCTTGCTGCAGACAACATTCTGTTCTCACTACAAACATTATTTTGATCTTACAACAAACAACATTCTGATCTTGGTGCAGACAACATTCTGATCTTGCTGCAGACAACATTCCGATCTTGAAGCAGACAACATTCTGACCTTGATGCAGACAACATTCCGATTTTGCGGCAGACAACATTCCGATTTTGCTGCAGACAACATTCTCATTCTGCTGCAGACAACATTCTCATTCTGCTGCAGACAACATTCTAATTCTGCTGCAGACAACATTCTCATTTTGCTGCAGACAACATTCTGATTCTGCTGCAGACAACATTCAGATTCTGATGCAGAAAACATTCTTATTTTGCTGCAGACAACATTCTGATTCTGCTGCAGACAACATACTGAATTTACTGCAGAAAACATTTCCATCTTATAGCAGACAATATTCTGATCTTGTTGCGGACAACATTGTGATCTTACAGCAGACAACATTCTGTTCTTGCTGCAGACAACGTTCTGATCTTACAGCAGACAAAATTCTATTCTCACTACAAACATCATTTTGATCTTAGAGTACACAACATTCTGATCTTGCTGCAGACAAAATTCTGTTCTCACTACAACCATTATTTTGATCTTACAACAAACAACATTCTGATCTTGCTGCAGACAACATTCTGATCTTGCTGCAGATAACATTCAACCTTGAAGCAGACAACATTCTGACCATGATGCAGACATTCTGTTCTTGCTGCAGATAACATTCTGATATTGCTGCAGACATCATTCTGGTCTTGCTGCAGACAACATTGTAATCTTGTTGCAGACAACATTGTAATCTTGTTGCAGACAAAATTCTGATCTTGCTGCAGACACCATTCTGATCTTGCAGCAGACACCATTCTGATCTTGCTGCAGACAACATTCTAACCTTGCAACAGACAACATTCTGATCTTACTGCAGACAATCTGATCTTGCAGCAGACAACATTCTGATCTTGCAGCAGACAACATTCTGATCTTGCAGCAGACAACATTCTGATCTTAATGCAGACAACAATCTGATCTTACTACAGACATTTTTCTGATGTCACAGCAGACAACATTCTGATCTTACAGCAGACACCATTCTGATCTTACAGGAGAGAACATTCTGATCTTGCATTGGACAACACTCTGATCTTGCAGCAGACAACATTCTAATCTTACAGGAGACAACATTCTGATCTTGCATTAGACATTAGACAACATTCTGATCTTGTAGCACTTGCAGTAGACAACTGTCTGATGTTACAGAAGAAGCATTGATCTTAAAGCAGACAACATTTTAATCCTACTGCAGACAACATTCTGACCTTACAGCATACAACATTCTGATCTTAATGAAGACAATGTTTTGATCTTGACAAAACCTAGACAACCTTTGTCAAGTTTTAAGTTTTAAAGAAGTTGCCAATACGTTTTGTTGGCTTCAGGATTGTAATTTTATGCAGATACATTTTCAAATATCTGCAGTAGTGGACCCTAAAAGGAGTTACAATTAAGTGTGAACAAGCTGTTCATTCAACTTCCATAATATCCTCTCCAATCTGTCCTAGTCTAAATTTAATTCATCAACATACATGTACATATTTTCATCACAAAAGCCTTGCCCACTACCTAGCCTGTAAAGTGCAGAACTTGTAATCCAGGGTCCATATTCACCAACCATTCTTAAGAATATTCTTGGTCTTGTTCTCCTAAATTTTCCAAATTTGAAAGTAACACACCTTTTGATTGGCTAAACCAAATAGTTTAGCCAATCAGAAGGTGTGTTACTTTCAAACTTGGACAATTTTGAAGAATAAGTCTAAGAATGTTCTTAAGAATGGTTGGTGAATACGGACCCAGAAGTCCTGACTTCACATCCATGCTCAACTAAACAATTTTCAAAAACTGATGATAGTCGTTGCAGCTGGATTCATTCCTCCTTAACTGTTGACAGAGTTTCTACAATTTCATTCTTTTCATGTTGTAGAAAGCACCCAGTGGCTTGAAAATCAAGTAACTGTGTGCTGCCTTGGTAAAAGAAACCTAAGGGGTATATGGACAGGTGTACTTGCCCCAATGATATGAATAAAATATAGAAACACTGTTTAACACTTACGTTATTCTGTTCTGCCCTGATACCTGAAACCCCAGGGGTATATTGATTTGCCCCAATGATATGAATAAAATATAGAAACACTGTTTAACACTTACGTTATTCTGTTCTGCCCTGATACCTGAAACCCCTGGGGTATATTGACAGGTGCAATATCTCCCATGATATGACTGAAATAATGTAGAAACTCTGTTTAACTCCACACAGATCCATTATGAAGAATCTGAAGACAGAAAAGTTATGATAAAGACCTGTTCCCCCCATTTACACCAACCATAACTTAACAGCACACAACTTTGAAAACATTCTTGTAAAATATGAATAACAGACAAATGGTGTATTCTAATGAATTTGTGAAAACACTATAATTTGAGAAATTTCTCATTCTGAGCAATATCTCCTTTTTTTTGTTACAATGTTTTCAAAAATCCTCTGCAGGAAGTAATGAGTTGCTAGATTGCATCATAAAAACTTCACCTCAGGAGCCATCCATGGAAAAGTTCCCGCAAGAGACATTTTTGTTGTACTTCCCATAAACTTGGATGCACCAAAATCACAGATCTACAACAGAAAACAGGTTAGACATGTGTCCTATCTTTTGTTCTACAGTCTACACAGTTCACTTACTTAACTCTGTGCCACACAATCCCATGTTTTAATGACCCTTGGGGAGAATGCTTTTGAAAGCATTGTGGGAAAAGGCGAAAAGGCTGGTTACAAGCATTTTCTCATTTTCCCACCATGTTTTTGACCCTTTCTGATACAAAACCCACCATCTGAATGCCATTTTATTTGTCATCTGCAAATGTTTTGAATTTGGAACAGTCTTTAATGTTGTCGTTTTGGTAAAGAGTTATCTCTATGCCACATGACAGAATTTTAGAATTTTCTAATTTGGAAGCATTTCCAGTTAATAAATTCAATACATGATTTGCCTTTGAAAGCTTTGAAAAGATTGTTGAAAAATGAAAAAATAAGCTGGTTTTCAGCCACTCTTTTTGCACAGTACTTTCAAAAACTTTGTTTTTCAGGGTCAGTAAAACTTGATGATTGCTAGGAAAAGCATTTTCTGATAAACAACTGTTGTCCAACTTGCCATTAAATCATCTTCCACAGCTATCAATTGCTTTCTGTTCACAATGTTGAGACATTCTGGCCAAAAACAACCTAAAAAGGGCAGATATTTGGGTATGTTTTCTCCATTGAAAATTTGGTTCTTGATTAAAAGTGCCTAAAGGGTTTAAGTTTCCTAGTTTACAGACTTATTCAGTCTTTCAGTCCTAACTATAATGGATGGACTTGCAGTATTAATACTCCCAACTCTGAGTAATAATCCACTAAATATTTCAAATGATGTTGTAATTCTGCATGAATTCACAGTTGACTCAACTTATGGAATGGGAAGCTGTGCTTTGAGCCAATTAGATAGATAGGGTTTGAATTTTAGAATTTGCACCTTATTTAGAATAGAATCTGAATACGACTCCTGATTTGCTAGGAAGCAAAATATATCACCATCAATCTGTGTGAAGTTGGTATAACAAACACTATTATTGTACACGTATAGACACTATTATTATACATGCATAGACCTCATTACTGTACATGTATACACAACATCATTGTTCATGTATAAACACCAGTCATTAAATTTTCAAATACATGTACTTAAAAACTTTCAAATTACTTTTTTGTCATTTTTATGAATGATCCCCATCTTAAAACCTATTAGCCCAGACCCATTTTGTCCCTTGCGCATTATTGCAGATGCTGTAGATCAAGACCTGACTGCAAAAACCATGCAGTCTCATCTTCGATCTTCAATGTTTAATACTTCATTAGGCATACTGACCAAAACACACCTTGCCAGTTAAAAATATGGGTCTGGTGAGAAAGAATTTTCTGAATGATATTAATATCTAGATCTTGCACAAAAACTGAGAAATATCTTGTATTAAATTTCAGCCTCTACAAAACCACCAGAAATCTCCTGCAAACATATGAAACTGTTTGCACATTCCAGTCAAAGTTAAATAATTACAGTTCAAATATGACTTTTCTGTGTCTCTTTCATAAACTACTTTTTGAAAACATAATGAGAAAAGAGTAATTGCTTGTAATGTGCAATGGCTCCTTCACATACATTATTTTCCATGTAATTTCACATACATTTGAGCAATGCACTTGCAACAGAGGGTTTAATGCATCTTTGTAATTATAATATTAATTAGTATGCAAGTCATTACTTAATTATGGATTAAAAAATCCATTTTGTCTGACAACCGGCTGATTCATGAGGTAAAATGGTTCTCAGACATGCAAAAATTTTACCAAAAGCAAAAAGTTTTGATTGAGGTCAGCAGCGCAGGCTGACCTAGGTCGACACTTTTTTACAGATGTGTCTTCACAGAGCATGGCTCATATTCATCTCCTTACAGTTCTTCTTCATTCTCTCAAAACAAGTTTCAGAATGTATAAAACTACTCTGTGATGTAAAGGCTTAAAACTTTCACTCACCTTACATACACCATCATCTGACAGTACCACTGGAAAAAAGAAAAAGAAGTCATCACCGGTTGTAATTAAAATGAAATAATATCAGTATGTATCATCAACCCTTCAAAAAACACTGATCCGAGTTTTAATGAGCCTGAAAAAGAAAGCTTTTGAAGAATTTATGCATGGGAAAGTAAACAAAATTTAATGCTGGTAACCAGCATTTTCCCTTTTTCACACGATGCTTTCTAACCTTTCACAGACATATCTCATAATTAGTTTTATATTGGTAAATGCTGTCCAATATGGAAAAGTCTATCATTTTGTCGTCTGATAAAGGGTTACACAAGGGCATCTCCATGTGGTGTAAATATGTCCAGAGGTTGGAAAAAATAAAGATCTGTTAAACCTTAACAGAATGCAAGAATTAAAATACAAAAGTTAACAGACAAGCAAGTTTTGTATGTGAAACATTCAACCCTCACCCCACTTTCAACCTAATTGATTAACTCTTCCAGATACAAAATTTCAGATGTTATGAAGACATTCATTATTTTGCTGACAAAAAATGAAATATGACTCAAAAACTGGGCCTTGTCTTTCCAAAGGTAACACTGTGGTTAAAGGAGACAATATGGCCATGATGGCCCTGAAGTCACTCACCTGAGCCTTTTGACAAAACACGACCCATTTCAAATCTATTCCGAGATAAAATGACAAGTTTCAAGTTTTATTTCAATTTTCCAGAAGGTCAGAGACCCACATGGCATACAAGTACAGTTGATGCAACAGTGAGCATAGTTTTTCATAAATGCATGATAATATAAAATAGACAAATTAAACCTAGATATAAACAATATTACAACTAAACCCCACATGTACCGACAGAAAACGAGAATGTGCATCATTCTTATTGATTACATGTAAAGTGTATGCATTAGATTCGATTTACGAGTATGTCCATCATTCGATACTGCAGCATGTAGGTTACAGTTGCTTTAGATCCAAAGCACTAGCTTTGAGAGTGTTACTTAGTACTCAGCAAATTTTTAAAAAGATTTTTTTTCTCAATGTTTACTTTTAACTTTAACCCCCAACAGGTCCCTCTTGTTAGAAACGAAAATACAAGAGTAGACAAATGAGGTAAGCATAAGCCTTTCAAAGGAATATATCATCGGCTTACTTCCAAAACACGCCAACAACTGCTTGAAACAAGCTATAGTTAGATATTTCAGAAGCAAACAGATGACACATTACTCTAGAGTTTCAGACATGATAGCATTGGCAACAAAATACATCCATCAGTAATAAAAACTTATTCTTAAGGCAATGGACAGTTTTCAATTCTGTTTTACTTCCAAAACAACCCAACTACATTCTGAAACAAGCCATAGTTACAATGTTTCGGAAGCAAACAGACGACACGTTACTCTGAGTTTCAGACATACTTGAAACTTATTTGAAACAAGCTGCAATTACAATATTTCAGAAGCAAACAGACGACACGTTTCTCTGAGTTTCAGACATGATATGTTGGCAACAAAATATATTCATAAGTAATAAACAACTTATCCTTAAGGCATTGGAGAGTTTTCAATTTCGTTTTATTTCCAAAACATAGCAACCGTAGTTTGAAACAAGCTGAAGTTACAATGTTTCTGAAGCAAACATATGATACATTATTCCGAGTTTCAGACATGCTTGAAACAAGCTGTAGTTATGATATTACGATATTCCGGAGGCAAACAGACGAGACATTATTCTGAGTTTCAGACATGATAACATTAGCAACAAAATAAATCCATCACTAATAATAACTTATTACTAACAAAGCATTCTAACAAACATTCATGAGTAAGGACTGAAAACGTGGCTTCTAGAGGGTATGCGTGGTTTTTTCAAAGATTTGTATCGGTGACTTCGTTCTTGACCCAATGTGACCCATTTTCAAACTCATCAAAGAAGTCATCAGAGCAATCATTCTGATTAATTTTCATGAGCATTGGACTGAAAATGTGGACTCTACAGAGTACGCAAGGTTTTTCAAAGATAAAGCCCAGTGACCAACTTTTTGACCCAATATGACCCATTTTCACAAACATTCTGACCAACTTTCATGAGCACTGGACTGAAAATGAGGCCTATAGAGTGTATACATGGTTCTTCTAAGATTACACCTGGTGACCTAGTTTCAGACCCAACATGACCAATTTTTACAATCATCTAAGATAGTATCAAAACAAACATTTTGATTGACTTTCCTAAGTTAGGTCTGAAAATGTGGCCTCTAAAGCGTACACAAAGTTTTTCTAAGATTTGATCTAGTGACCTGGTTTCTGACCCGACATGACCCATTTTCAAACTTGTCCGAGATATTATCAAGACAATCATTCTGACTAAGTTTCATGAGCATAGGACTGAGAATGTGACTTCTACAGTGTACACAAGGTTTTTCAAAGATTTGACCTAGTGACCTAGTTTTTGACTTGATATGACCCATTTTCAAACTTGTCTGAGATAATATCAAGCCAAACATTTTGACCATCTTTCAAGAGTATTTGACTGAAAATGTGGCCTCTAGAGTGTACACAAGGTAAACGTTAATAACGCAAGATGACTACTGGATACAGCATAATCACAAAAGCTCACATTGAGCACAATTCTGCTGTTCCCATGATATTTTTACATTCCACTTCATTGTAGTCAAAACAGGGAATGTCTGATAAAGAGTTTAGCATGTCAAACCAATGCCTAACTGATACCAGCGCATGATTCAAAATGTCACTAGGAAAATAAGCTGCATTCTGCCAAAGGCAGTTTCAAATTTACAACCTCAAATGAAAACTTTAAAGCAACCTCTTTAAGCTATCAGATTGTACTATCTACATTACCCCTGCAACAAATTTGCAACAGAAAACAACAACAGCATCCTAGTCAAATATAGACAATCAACATTAATTAACCATTTAGCAAACAATCCCATGCTGTACTAACCTTAAGGAGGAGGCCTTTTGAAAACCATGAAAAGCTGTGTTTTGTGTTTTTATATGTATTACTGATAATAAATAAACAAGATAAGTCCTACTTTTAAAGCTACTTTATTACATGAAGACTAGCACCATACAAGAGGACAGAAAGCTGATATGAGTATTCATTTATACTGCATGTATGCAGGGCTTATGGTCAGAAGACACTGGGGCGGGCCCTGGTAAGCAATACACAACAGTAACCAGCATTTTCTCCTTTTTTACCAAAATGTGTTCCATCCTTTCAGGGATAAATTTCACCAAATGAGCCACATTTAATTTGATTGGTTGGTTGGTTGTATTGGGGTTTAACGCCACTTTAACAGCTAAGGTCATATCATGGCGGTCGGTGACGCACATGTGTTTCCTGGCTTTCTCACACCAATACTAACACAACTTTCTTTCCAAAGCCACCGACTACTTTTCTCACATGCTTCAGCAGAGGTGAGAGGCGAAAATAAGCCGGAAAGAAAGTTCGCCTCAACCGGGTATCGAACTCACAACCACCAGGTCATGAGTCCGACACGCTCACCACTGAGCCACCCAGGCTGGCACATTTAATTTGAGGTCTGTAACACACTTTGAATGTGGATATCATATTTCACCTAATTAATGCGCCCAAGCGCCAAGCAAAACACAACAGGGCGCTCTTATTTCATAGCCAATTTCCCGAAATTTAAGTGCTGTCACTTAGAGTAAGTATGGTACTTTGATCTAAGTTTTAGTTAGTGCTGAGTGCAAAACGACAGCCATTTTGAAAGAATCACTCTATTGCAGTAATGCAGAATATCGATTTTACTGCCAATCACGATTTATTTGGACATTAAAATTTTAATATTATTCACAATTAGTATGGGACACCGGTATTCAATACTTCATTTATTTAAAGTTTTTCCAAGTTAGTTAACAAAATTTGGTGTTACTGGAAGTCTATAATTTTAAGGTAACGTCAGTTGTTAGTGGGGGTTGTCCAGATGCCTTTGGAGTAAGAAAATATAGTGGGGGGGGGTGGGCACTACTATTAGGGAGGGAGTGTTAATTAGGTGAAATACAGTATGTCATTGCGTAAAGATTTAAGGGTCAGTATGTAAATACTAGAGTGACAACACTGTTAGAAAAGAAGAAATTGTTTGCAATGAGCCATTTCTCCCATGGCCCAATGTTCCCATAAATAGTCTACTGCAGGTGCTTCAGAGTTAACTCTACCAGACAACAAAAATTTTAGACTCCTCCAAATAGAAAGCATTTGCAGATGTCAAATTAAATGTGGCCAAAAACGAGTGGATTCATCTTTCAAATGGTAGAAAACATTGCGGTAAAATGAGAAACTACCAGCATTTTCTCCTTTACCCAAACTGTTTTCAAAGGCTTTATTCCTCAGTGTCATTAACAATCAGTGTTGTGTAGAAAGCAGTCAAAAAGAAAACATGTTTGATCTGCTTCACTCTAACCTCGTATACAGTTCTTATTCCAATAAAACTGAGGCAGTTTTAATGTGAAATAAAAAAAGAAAATATGAAATAATTTGAACCTACCATTTTTTGACTTTAAATCCCTATGAATAACTTTGACAGGGGCTTCTCTGTGTAAATAGTTCATTCCTGAAAGATTCCAAAACAGCTATTTTATATCTTAACTCTTTACCAGATAATCCCAACTTCTAAAGCTCTAAGGAAGCAGGCTTTTGAAAACATTGTGGGAAAAGGAGAAAATGCTGGTAACAAGCATTTTCTCCTTTTCCCACAATGCTTTCTACCTTATCAAGGACAAATTTCGTCATTTAAGGCAATTCTAGTTTGTCCAAAAGTTTGTCCTTTGGTACAGTTATCTCCTCCAGTGTTCAATCTAGCTTTGCTTGTAAGGGGGCCCATCGGGCCCATAGATATTAAAGTAGGGGGCAATGTTGAAAAACTGGGGGGGGGGGGGGGGGCGCACACACACAAAAATATTTTATTACTGATATGTTAACCTTTTTAATTAACAAGTGCTGCCTTTTAATTTAACAAGTGTATTCCCATTCATGTATCTATGAATACTATGCTAATAAAACTGCAACATTGCAGAAATTATTACTGTTAATTGACACAACATTAATTTCCACAATTAAACCATAAAATTACGAAATATGTCCGTCAATGGTAGACTTTTGAAATTCTGACATCCCATCACAAAGGGATTTCACTTCCCGTCGATCAGTCAAATAGAGTTTATTTTCTCGTCATAAATTAACTATCCTCGATCCAAAGGTGATGGTTGTGCGACTAAAAAAAACTGAAATGTGTGTTTCCAAATATAGAAAGGTATACAACTCTAAACAACGAACTACCTGGGTTTGGTCAATTTACATGACAAAACTATGACAAAACATATAAAAATCCTATGTATTTTGTAAATGATACATATATTTTTCTTTAAAACCCACATACATCCATTAGCACAATTGCGCTAAGATGACTTAAATAAATCGTCTAACTTTAAGAATGGTCAGGTTGCCGAGATCTAACCGACATACATGTACGCAATTCACCAACAAATTATATTAAAAGACTAAAAAACATGGTGGCAAAAACAGAAAATGCTGGTTACCAGCATTTTCTCCTTTTCCCACAATGCTTTCAAAATTCTTTTCATTGTGTGGTAAAAAGTTGAAAATTTAGAAAGTCATACCTAATGCTATATCTTTAGCCCATCTCAGGATATGTTGATAGTCAAGCTGGTTCTCTGGGTTTTGTAAATATGCATACATGGAACCTTGACTGGCATATTCTGTGACGATACAATAATTGGGTTCATCAATTACAGCACCAATAAACTTCACTATATTTCTATGGGAAAGCACACTGAGAACTTGAGCCTGAAAAGACACAAAAGAAGTTCATCATTTACTAAGCAATTACATGTTTAACAACCTGTAGGAAGAAGCCTCGGAGAGCATTGTTGGGAAAGAAGAATAAGGTAACCAGTATTTTATTTTATTCTCATGATGTTTCCTACTCCTTTGAAGGCAAATCTCTTTATCTGAGCCATGTTTAATTATTATCTGTTTACATGTGGATGAATCTATTTATTTCTGTCCAGTAAAGAATTAACACAATCACCAAACCATATTTTGATGCTCGCTCGCCCCCCCCCCCCCTTCTGAAAAGGAAACACAATGGGTGGGGCTGGGGGGGGGGGGGTTCAAAGTTGATATCCTGCAAGGAAGAATCATAAGAAGTTGACCGTTTACCTTTAGTTGCAGATATACAGAAAAGAAAAATATTGAAAGAAAAATTGCCTCCATTGGGACTCAAATTTCAAAACCAATGAGGCTACTTGCTGAATTTGGTAGCCCAAGGATTTATGGTTAGGAACAAGAAGATGATTAAAGGTTTCACCGTCGCTGATTTTCAGTAAGTAGGTACATTTCATGAAAACAAAAACTAAAAAATGAACTTTCTGGTAATGTTGTATCACCAATGTCAAACAAATTTCATACCTCTGTGGAATGTTGTCCTAAAATTTTAAGTGCATTGGTTGTCTGGTTCAGGAGATATGTACATTTAACGGAGGCCATGTCTTTTCCTAAATTTCTATAAAACATAACCTTTGTGACTATACTCTTCTGTTTTTAACCCTGCTTCTGACATCAAAAATATGTAAAACTTAGTTGAAATAAGTTCTTTACAACAGAGACACATATTACTTCCAACAAAGGGCAATCAAACATATCTTCTCTCCATACAGTTTTGCTATAACCTTTAAAGTAAAGGGTCTCGTTTTAAATGTAATTATCAATGACTAACTTGTAAATTCATCTATTCTTGCAAAATCCATAAAATAAAATATTTCCGACCTAGAAATATTCTTTGCCGTGTAAAATCAACATTTGGCAGGTATTACTCTTAAAGAAGTAAATTTGTGGTACTTTACTATGACACAAAGTGTGCAATGTAATTAGAGACTTGTCAGGCTGAAGTAACAAAATTTACTACAAACTGGAAAACAGTGGTAAACTTCTTTGAATGTAAATTAAACAATTGCCCATTTCTGGTTCTTTGTAGTTCTACACAGAAAAAAATCACTCTTATATGTTTTATGTCACAGCGACTCATTTTTCGATCTTTAACCTTTGTTACAATGGCAAAAACCTTCGTTACTTGAGAAAGTACATGTATTTCAGATGAACTATGTTTCAGAAGAATCATTGGTCTGCTTTAAACTGTAATCCACATTTTTGACAATTGAATTAGATGCCGCGTAGTTGCCAAGATACAAATTACAAATTATTAACAATAGCTGCAAGAAACAAAACAAAACCACTGTTTCATCATTGCTAGCAATTTTCATTTGACATGGCTTGTGTTGATGTGAGCATATTTGTAACTACGTTTAGGTCTATCATGTTTCATAACAACACAAAAGACAAGAGTGTTTCGACCAGATGTACCTGCATTTCATGAAGTAAGTCTACAAAACCTTCGTTATGTCTATGTAACGAAGGGTTAAAGTTAGTTTACTTGATAGTAAAGGTAAAGAAGCTTAGATACGGTACTTGTTTTCACGTAATCATAGACTTTGGTTTAATTACAAACACAGAAAATAACTTTTGAAGGAAAAGTTATGTGTTTATGGTGAAAAAAATAAGCCATCAAAAGTTATAATTCCCTCTCTACTAAATGCCTTTCAGTGAATGTCTCAAATCAGGGTTAAAAACCATGTGTCATCGACCTTTCTTGTCTGTGGAATACCACAATGATAAAGTAATAGTTACACCATCGTTAAGGTACTTTTTGCCAGTGAGAACATGACTTTTCATCAAGTTCCGTATTTTTGGTAATGAAAGTTTAAGTAACGAAGAATTTTTTTGCCCACTATTTATTCAATAATGCTTTAGGACATAGCTGAAGTCCAAACATCGCCATGTTGCATTTTAGATAGTAACCACGTACATACCATGGAAATAAAACGAAGACTCAGAGAGATGAGTGATTGTTTGAAATGTGCGGTAACAGAAGTTTTCAAGTTTACATTTAGACCAGGCCATGTTACTAAAGTTGCTTTTCTTTTCAACCAAGTGTATCATCAATGCAATTTTTGCTATTGCAGATGCCTTATATATTGGTTACTTATCATTTTCATCCTATCTCTTCTATAAATTCCTGTATAGGAAACCAGTAATCAGTATATAAAGAATGTATAACAAAGGTTTTGTGTTTTTTTTAGAATTTCAGCGACAGCAAGACATGGCTCCAGCACTACTTTTTATTGAATGTTGGAGTATCTTGCTATGTTATTTTATACACAACAACATCAAATCTAATCTTTACTGTGAATGGTTCGCATATAGTTATGATCTATTTGCAGAATATACACTGCTAAAAGTTCAGCTCTGTTTTTTAAAGTAAAATTTTACCAACTTGTTGATTAAAGGCTTATTACATTTTTTTTAGACTCATTTTATCTAAAATGCCAACTCATGTCAGATCCTATATATTACACTGCATGACTGTGATTTCATTTTTGTTATAAACAGATGAACAATACAGCACCTCTTTATCCAGCACTAACAGTTTTTTCACGGCCACCTCCATCTCATATGGCTTCCACAGAGCTCTGTACACACTCCCAAATGTGCCTCCACCACATTTCTCAAAGAAAATCAAATCTTCAAATTCAATCTCACAGAATACCGTTGCCATGGTGATTTGCTCTGTCATCCCATTTTTAAATCTGATGGTATAAAAAATGCCATAAAAATATCATTTAATACAAAAGTTATCCTCAGGCTGCTAAGCATGACTAATGTGATCTTGCTTACAATACTGATCATGATTAGACCGCAGATAATGTGCAATCTGTTCTAGGATCTGCAGTTCACTGTCTGATACAGTCTTTCTCATAAAGAGAATTTCATGTTTGCAACATTTTGGTTTTACTTGTGGCTAAAATGTTCCATAGTTTATCTACTTAACCCTTAACCACACGATCCGATTTTAACAACCCTGAGGGAGAAGCTTTTGAAAACAATGTGAGAAAAGATAAAATGCTGATAACCAGCTTTTTCTCCATTTTCCTCAATGTTTTCTAAATATGTTTTATCAAAAATGACACTATTCTTGTTAACGCTTTCGGCGTGAAAATAATTTCTTCTGGAAACAAATTGGCCGACTTCCAGACCAGCCATTTACCCTTAGAGCACCTTTCACTCTTGTTGCCCTTGCAGTCGATTCAGACCAAGAGCAAACTGCACAAAACACAGTCTGGTAGTTGATTTACACTGGCAGCCTTTCTAGGACATGTTATGAACAAGGACAACCTTGAAATAGCTAATATTAGATGTTCTGTTTCTAAAATGAAAAATAGCCTTTGGTTTATTCTATGCTCTAAGGGTTAAACTTATGGATATTTAACGAATTCAGAAATAAAGATAACATATAATTTAAAACATTGTGGCAAATGAAGAGAGGGAGCGAGAGATAGAGAGGAGGCCTTGACGATGCTTTAGTGCATACTTCTTGTGATTTTGACCATGTACATTAATTTTGTGCTTGTCTAAAAAGAAATAGATATCTGTTCTGTTTTGTTCCTCTCCTTTTCTACAATATTTTCAAATCTGGTCTGGTGCATACAAATCGTCGTCTGCTGGCTTTAAAGTGCGTTCATCAATACAACTCAGCATGAAAAGAATCATGTATGCACTATGTGAGAGCGAAGGGAGTACTGTATATTGTATATAGACACTGTTACGGCCTGTTTTCACCCCTCCGTTTCCAACAAGATAGATAAAGTTTCCTATGGATCTTAAAAATTAACCTCGATTTATGAAAAACCTGAAACACGAATGGACAAAAAGAAACTCACAGATCAGACTACACATGTAAGAGTTGAGGGGATAGAGCATGTTCAGATCATACACTGCTCCTGCAGTTTGAAAAAAAAAAAAAAAGTATTTGTCAAAAAAAAAAAGGATTTATTACTATCTATCTTTCGGGCTCACTCTCTTCATTTGCCACAGTATCTTTACTTGTGTTTCAGAGGGTTACGGAAAAAAGTCCACCAGGTGAAAAGTCCACTAGGTGAAAAGCCCACTGGACAAAAGCCCACTAGGTGAAAAGCCCCCTAGGTAAAAATCCCACTAGGTGAAAAGCCCACTCCTATATGAAATGATGGTTTTATATTAAAACATTTCTTAGAAAGAAGAACACAAACTATAGGACTGGACTTTTATTTCAAAATATTGTGGGAAAAGTCTTTTATCACAATGTTTCCAAACCTTATTTCTCAGGGTCTTAAAAACTATGTATAGCAGAGGAAACTTGTATTAGAAATCATTGTAGGAAAAGAAGAAATTACTTTTAATTTGCATTTTCTCCTTTTATCACAATGCTTCCAAAACTTATTTTTTTCAGGTTGTTAAGCAGACAATTAAGTTGGATATATGCAATATGAAAGGCAGAAACAAAGCTATGCTCATCTATCAAACAATCATTGACTTTAACCACCGTGTATCATCGACTCCGGAACTTGGTACCAGCTGACGTGGTGATAAACAAGAGGGCCATCATGGCCCTGTATCGCTCCACTGGCTTATAAATATAAACCATGAAGAGAAATCTTCACTATATAAGCCCTTATAAAACTTTGACCCCAGGGCTACAGTTGGACTAAATGGGGAATATGTGTATTAGAAGAATAACATGCCAAATTTGGGAGTTCTTGGCCTTATGGCTAGTAACAAGATGGTTTCTGAACTTTTCACTCCATAAACCCATGTAAAACTTGTGACCCCTGGTGCAGGGCCAAACTTGATCCTAGGGCTGTAACTTGGGCCCTCTTTGTAGTTGTCCACTAGATAATGCTATAATTATGCAAAATTTGGTAGCCTAAGCCTTATGGCTATGTACAACAAGATTTAAAAGTTTTCCCTATGTAAGCCTATGTAAATCTTGTGAACCCCCCCCCCCCCAGCATGAGGCCAAATTGACCCCCAGGACTATAATTTGGGCACTTTTGGTAGACCCCAACTAGATCAAGCTAAATGCAAAATTTGGTAGCTCTAGGCCTTATGGCTAGGTACAGGAAGATTTTTAAAGTTTTCTCTATATAAGCCTATGTAAAACTTGTGACCCCTGGGGCAGAGCCAATTTTGACCCCAGGGATATAATTTCAAGAAACATGATAGAGGTCTACTACATAAAGCTACATGCCAAATTTGGTAGCCCTATGCCTTATGGTTTCAGACAAAAAGATTTTTAAAGATTTCCAATATTTTTCAGTTTTGTTGCCATGGCAACCAGAGTTTTTGAAGGAATCAAATTCTTTCAAGAAATTCTGAAGAGGACCATGGCAGGATTATTTCTGTGAAGTTTCATGAAAATTGGATGGGTAGTTTCAGAGAAGAAGATGTTTGAAATAAAAGTTAACGCACGGACGGACGGACGGACGCACGGACGGATGGACGGACGCACGACGGACACCGGGCCATGACATAAGCCCGCTGGCCTTCGGCCAGTGGAGCTAACAAAAACTGGTCATATCCAGGTTAAGAAAATTCTTTATTTTGATCTTGTGTCGCGATATTATGCGTCACTGAGTTTGAAATGCACATCCAGAAATGATATGAAAATGATTTTAAATTCACTTTTTACTGTAACACGAGCTGCCTTGTACTGCCGAAATTATGTGTCTTCGTCAAAAACCACCTGTTTATCATACAAACGGTTGTGACAAATTTAAGTCCATTATTATGCATATGCATTTCCATCACCGCTGCTTATATATAATCAGTAGTTTCCTCAAAACAGTTATGGAACTCGATAAAAACATCATAAAACTCGGAAGGCTTGAGTACGGCAACTTCAGGCACTGCATAAAAATACTGGAGGCATCTTGCTAGCTAACTGTACAGTGATTTATTGTGAAAATAATAGAATTTAATGCAATGTAGCGCACAAAAGGGTATTATTTCCTAATTAGTACCATTTTCACAGTTGCCAAAATTAGTTACAAGAGAATTTATTTGTTGGAGTATGGTCATATCGAAAGAAAAAAGCACACAGCTCGACTGGAAGCCAATTCCTCTCGCAGGCCGTGTGAGTAGTCTAGCCACAAAACTATGGTATATCGGCCTGTGACAATAAGGTTGTAATTCAGGAAATATTACCCGAGAGAAATATTTCCAGTATCTTGAGCTAAAGATGGATTCATTTATACGAGGGCCATTAATTTTGTAGGGTACTTTGTATTTATAGTAGAGACATAGTTTTAAACGGTGGACTCAATGTAAAGGAAAGTCTGAACCTTTCTTAAAAAGATGGGGAAAAAACTCAGTAGCATCATGGACACTGGCATGAATTTAGTGCAATAAAACGTGTCACAAGCTGTAACAACATCGGTAGTATTGAGATTTTCAAGACGCTGGTACAGAATACTTATCTATATTAGATAATAATGAGCACATGTAGAAAAGTGAGCTATTTCAATAATAATAATGAAATTGTTGCCTATGTTGAATGTTAATCAGTTTTCTTGAAAGAAACTGTCATACTAAGTATGGCATTACTTGACGACTCATGCGGCCTGTTTCCATGCATGATGTTCTGTTTCCGGGTGTATATAATTATAATTCCATAAAATCTCTGTTGACCCTACCACGACCACAAAACTAATGGAAAGCAAATATTTCTTAAAGCAGAACACTGTGACGACCTGCGACTCATTCTTCGTTCTTAAATTTTCAGTTTCTGGCATTTTCTTGCAGAAACATTATTTCAATCCCAACACCCACCCTTTTCTGAGCAGGGTGGGTGTGGTAACTGACCATGCCAGTTTCCAGTATAAAAACAGTATAATATGTTCTTGTGACTGTATTTTGTAGCATGTGCATGCATGCGAATTGCGTATTAAATTGAAGTTTAGTTGTTGATCTTTACATTGATATGAAATATGAATGGTTTCCTAGGTGGGCAATCGCCGCATATGAACTTTTCAAATGGCCCTTGTACCGGGCCGCAGCAACTCGTACAACCAATATGTGCGCCCAGCAAATGCATTAGTTCAGGCTCCGTAGCTAGAGTCAGAGTCTGGCCTGAGTCTTCGCTGGTTGCCGGAAGTAGGGTTGGGCCCTTAGCTATCAAGAGAGTGGTCATTGAAGACACTGATCTAAATGAACAGGCTGATCTTAGCAGGATGCACATGTAAACTGTAGAATTTGTTGTGCTCCATCTCATTTATTAGCGTCCAACCACCTAATATTTTGGACCACTATGAATCGCGGCCAACTTCTTAGTACCATGAGAATGCAAACTTTTTTTCAGCGTAGCTGAATGCGCTGGCTTTTGACCTACTTCTTGGTACTAATAAAGAATGAATAGATGGTAATTTGTAATTGGTAAAATATGTGCACATGTTCATGCGGGTCCCTGCTGGCATATTTCCTTGCACTTTATGAAACCACTATCAACAAGACGTGTTGCTACTGCTAATTGATACCCCGGGCCTTGATTCATACCATAGCAAACTAATGTAGCAGGGACTAATTCTTTTCTTGTGCTATTTGGAAACTAAATATTTTCACGAGCGTCACCCAATAGCCCGAAACTACTATAAAAAATTAAAATCACTGAGGAGAAAGAGGCAAATTGCTCGTGAGATTACTTACTTTTCATTATTTTACTTCATATTGAACCGCAAAAGAGCTTCAATATTCATATTCCAGTATCTCTTACAGCATCTATCTTTTTTAAAGGTATTTCTTTTTACTTTTCTAAATCCATTACTGCCATGGTTCATAGTAGTCCCTTTCTATATTGTAACCAGACTATTTTTGCCTTTCAGTGACGTCAAAATGTCAAATATGTTATTCTTCCTGATTTAGACACCTCTTAGTGCAATAGCCACTTTTACTGTATTATACCGATGCAAGTTGCCGTACAGTTAATTTAGTAAAATTTTCATGCTGCCCTACAACCACCTTTCAAATCGCCATACTCCCAAGGATTCTTTTCGAGAATAATTCAATCAAATCTTAATTGTTGCATGTGAAACTTATACCTAAGTCAATTCCAAATGTCCGGAATATTTTGATATTAAAAACCAAGGGTAACAAGCTTTGTAACAAGATGTCTGTTTGTAAAACAGTCATGCCCCCCCTACTGCCAAATTGATACAGGAAGTGGCACAGTTCATAAACTGATATCAAAAGAATTGATTGGGAAATATCAAGCCAACCTTGATAAAATTTGAGCCACATTTGAGCAACTTGAGCCAAGATAAATTATTGCATTTTAAAGTGACGACCTCATTCATTAGTCACAGTTTTGTTTAGCAATAACGGAATCTCTATTTAAAAACCATTGTGGAAAGTCAAGCTTTTGTTCTCAAAACCAATGCTCGTTTTTCTATAGTGTTTTTCTGAAAGTTCAATGTATAATAGTCTATATTAAAAGGGAGCAGTTTGGTGTAATTCAAAACCTGGAAGGGAAAAATCATTTTGGTAAAAGGAGAAAATGTTCAATAAAACAATTTTCCTGTTCTTCAAAATGTTTTCTAAGGCTTTCTGCTGCTTTGAAAGCTTTGAACTTAATGGGAAGTCTAAAGGAAAAATAAATAAATCAACACAAAACAAACAAAAATCAAATTCAGTAACTTTTATTACACCCTTTTAATCTCTTTATCATGTAACACTTTTAACTTTTGGTACTGAAACCAACTCTCAATCCCTGAAAGAAAAATAAGAAATATTTTTAGATCAAGATGAATGTATACCGACCTTATGATTTTGCATGTTTTGACACAGAATCTCTCTTAAGAACTGTGCATCCCACTGTGAATGTGTTTGATTTCTGCATTTTGCTACATAAGTTACAGAACACTGCTTTTGAACTTGGCTCATAACTTAGCCATGGATTTCCAATTTTCCAATTTTCTTGAAATTGTCTACATGGAGATTTTGTTTCAAGCTTAGTTTTTTTAGCTGGAGGTGGGTCAAAGAAGTCTAAAGAAAGTTTAGAAGCCATAGTGACAACTGATACTTTCCAGTATTTCCCCATGTTTATATACATCATCGTAGATAAATTATAAAGTTTGCAATGTTATGTTTTTCACAAAAAGTCCATGAAAATCATTAGATAACTTAAGTAAAAATTCCACATACCTTTCATTATCAGTCGCCGAAAAACATCCACATAATTCGATCCTTTAATTGCCGATAATTTGTTTACAAGTCCATCTTTAATTGGAGATGGGTCAAAGTACCGACATGCGTCGGCAATAATCGCTAATCGAGTAATTAACATCCTTTAATTGTCTGATTTATAGCCCACTTCAATTGTTAAACATGATAATCTGTCAACAGTTCGCATAATCATACACACCGCCGTGTGTATACATACAAGATTGTAAACAGTCGCCGATACACAGACTGGGTTATCGATTTTCTTCTCGGCACACGCGTTCGACTTCCGCTTTTTCCCAGTCGACTACGATGCTTACTATCCCCGATAATACGAATAAAATGTTGGAGCCACAAGTTGAGCCACATATGATAATTTTTGAGACCCTTTAATTTTTTTTTTGCAAATGGCTCAAGTGGCAAACGGCAGCGCGGGCCCTGAATCATCTGGTGGTCACTGTGACCTTGACCTTTCACGGATTAACCTTAAAATCGATAGGGATCATTTACACTCCAAGATGAATATCTGTACAGAATTTGAAGGACCTAGGTCAATTCTGTGCGTAGTTATCATCTAGACAAGGTTTGGTCTATACATCATTAAGTTGAAGGCCACTGAGACCTTGACCTTTGATGGATTAATCTCAAAATCAATAGGGCTCATTTACGCTCTGAGATGAATACCTATACAGAATTTGAAGAACCTATGTCAATTCTGTGTGTAGTTATCATCTGGACAAGGTTTGGTCTATATATCATTAAGTAGAAGGCCACTGTGACCTTGACCTTTCATGGATTAATCTCAAAATCAATAGGGATCATCTACACTCCGAGACAAATGTCTGTGCCAAATTTGACAAACCTAGGTCAATTCTGTGTCTAGTTATCATCCAGACAAGGTGTGGTCTACATATCAACATGTTGACGGTCACTGTGACCTTGACATTTGACCGATTGACCTAAAAATCAATATGGATCATCTAAACTCCAAGACGCATGTCTTTGCCAAATTTGACGAACTTAGGTCAATTCTGTGTCTACTTATCATCCAGACAAGGTTTGGTCTATATATCAACATGTTGACAGTCACTGTGACCTTGACTTTTGACCGATTGACCTCAAAATCAATAAGGTTCATCTACACTCCAAGACGCATGTCTGTGCCAAATCTGACGAACCTAGGTCAATTCTGTGTCTAGTTATCATCCGGACAAGGTAAGGTCTACCAACCGACGGACCGACAGACCGACCAACATGTGCAAAGCAATATACCCTACTTCCGTGAAGGGGGGCATAACAATGTAAAACGAACGATTTTGAATGGGATATGGTGGTTTGAGCAGTACCAGCTAGTAGGATTTCGCTGTTTTTTTCAGCATACAGGAATATTATTTTTGACTCACGATCATGGACAACAGTGGGACATCTCTAAACACCGATGCTTATGCTTTGGTAGGAAGACACTCATTAAAAACCATTCAAAAAAATGATTGACTCACCCCACTACATGCCATGACTACCTTTTGTGTCGACTCGGCTGGTACCAAATTCTGGAGTCAGTGATACACGGTGTTAACTGGTGCATTCTTCAGCTTTAAGATCTTTCTTTTCTTGTTTTCAATGTATTGTATTTCAATTTTCATCATGATCAATAAAATTTGCAAATTTCATACAAAGCAAAATGTCATATCTCCCCCCACCCCCCCACCCCCACAAAAAAAAATTATATATACATGTATTCATGCAGTTAAAACAAATAACAGACCCATTACATATTAAATATATTAGTTTTATAATACATTTAATATTAAAATTCATAAATCTTATTCAATCACAAAAATGCTCCCTAAAATCATTTCAAAATCATGTATATGCACTCACAATATTGCATGAACAAAACAGATTTTAAATTCATAAATTCCTTTAACTCTACCAAACGACAAAATTTTAGACTGGTCCAAATTGAATACATTTGCAGACAACAAAATAAATGTAACTAAAAAATTGAAATGTGTTTTGGGAAGGGTGAAAAACATTGTGGGAAAAGGAGAAAATGCTGGTTACCAGCATTTTCTCCTTTTTAGCTCCACTGGCCGAAGGCCAGCGGGCTTATGTCATGGCCCGGTGTCTGTCGTGCGTCCGTCCGTCCGTCCGTCCGTGCGTTAACTTTTATTTCAAGCATCTTCTTCTCTGAAACTACCCATCCGATTTTCACGAAACTTCACAGAAATGATCCTGACATGGTCCTCTTCAGAATTTCTTGAAAGAATTTGATTCCTTCAAAAACTCTGGTTGCCATGGCAACAAAACTGAAAAATATTGGAAATCTTTAAAAATCTTCTTGTCTGAAACCATAAGGCATAGGGCTACCAAATTTGGCATGTAGCTTTATGTAGTAGACCTCTATCAAGTTTCTTGAAATTATAGCCCTGGGGTCAAAATTGGCTCTGCCCCAGGGGTCACAAGTTTTACATAGGCTTATATAGAGAAAACTTTAAAAATCTTCTTGTCTGAAACCATAAGGCATAGGGCTACCAAATTTGGCATGTAGCTATATGTAGTAGACCTCTATCATGTTTCTTGAAATTATAGCCCTGGGGTCAAAATTGGCTCTTCCCCAGGGGTCACAAGTTTTACATAGGCTTATATAGAGAAAACTTTAAAAATCTTCTTGTCTGAAACCATAAGGCATAGGGCTACCAAATTTGGCATGTAGCTTTATGTAGTAGACCTCTATCATGTTTCTTGAAATTATAGCCCTGGGGTCAAAATTGGCTCTTCCCCACGGGTCACAAGTTTTATACATAGGCTTATATAGAGAAAACTTTAAATATCTTCTTGTCTGAAACCATAAGGCCTAGAGCTACCAAATTTGGCATTTAGCTTGATCTAGTTGGAGTCTACCAAAAGTGTCCAAAGTATAGTCCTGGGGTCAATTTGGCCTCATACTTGGAGGGTGGGTTTCACAAGATTTACATAGGCTTACATAGGGAAAACTTTTAAATCTTGGTGTACATAGCCATAAGGCTTAGGCTACCAAATTTTGCATATAATTATAGCATTATTTAGTGGACAGTTACAAAGAGGGCCCAAGTTACAGCTCTAGGATCAAGTTTGGCCCTGCACCAGGGATCACAAGTTTTAAATGGGTTTATGGAGTGAAAAGTTCAGAAACCATCTTGTTACCAGCCATAAGGCCAAGAACTCCCACATTTGGCATGTTATTCTTCTAATACAATATTCCCCATTTAGTCAGACTGTAGCCATGTGAGAGGTATAAAGGGAGAGTTCGGGCGCAGTTTCAGATTTTGGCAACTATGGCATCCGAGACAGTACAGCAACAGCCCCAACTCCAACACAGCCCCAACTCCAACACAGCCCCAACTCCAACACAGCCCCAACTCCAACACAGCCCCAACTCCAACACAGCCCCAACTCCAACACAGCCCCAACTCCAACACACAGCCCCAACTCCAACACAGCCCCAACTCCAACACCAACTCCAACACAGCCCCAACTCCAACACAGCCCCAACTCCAACTCCAACACAGCCCCAACTCCAACACAGCCCCAGCATCCCATCAGCTCGTCATGTCTTCGTCAACACAGCCCCAGCATCCCATCATCTCATCGTTTCGTTCGCTTTCGCTCTCTTCATCGTTTCGCAGATGTTCCCAGCTCTCCGTGTATTATTATATGAGTTATTAAAAAAATTATTATATGAGTTATTAAAAAAATTATTATATGAGTTATTAAAAAAATTATTATATGATTACATGATATACTCGAAAAAATTTATTAAATTATTATATGATTACATGATATACTCGAAAAATTTATTAAATTATTATATGATTACATGATATACTCGAAAAATTTATTAAATTATTATATGATTACATGATATACTCGAAAAATTTATTTAATGTGATTATTAAAAAATTATTATATTATTATATGATATACTCGAAAAATTTATTTAATGTGATTATTAAAAAATTATTATATTATTATATGTGTTTTTTGGGAAATTCTCGAAGGAGACCATGGAAGAGCGAAGCGATGGAATGGACGAGTGAGTGATTGGGTATATTAGGGAAAAATGAAAAAATAATCTTTATATAGACATTTAAGCTATATATAGATTTTAAGATAATATTTTATATATATTTAATAATCGGGTTTTATCTGCTTTCCATCACTCTTAAACAAAAGCGTATTATCAGAAAGCACCACAGCGTAGGCTGTAGTATTTGCTGGTATTCCTCCCTTAAATTTCATTTCTACGGTTATATTTGTTATAGCAGTTTTTAGTGTTGCGCTCTGTTTTGATATATCAAAAACAAACAGAGGATACAAAAATTTAAATTCTACTGGATCAATACCGAAATTTGAAACACAAGAGGGAAGGCCAGCAGTTAGACATCTAAAATTTGCCGCCATATTATAAAAATCCATATAATTATTATTTGTAAAATCCCCCATATAATCAAGTGCCGGGTATCTTTTAACATTATTTAAAAATATATGCATTTCTTCCACGTTTGCATGATTAAAAATTGACGGATTAGCTGTTTGTTGTGTTCTTTCTCCAGTTTGAAATGATACAATAATAAACCGTGGTTTTTCATTACTCGCTTTTGTTGTGAGGTTCCACGTATAAGCTCGCACCGCATCAGGAATAACAACACTGAATACCTGCCTTTTATCAAAATCGATTTTTAAATTTATGTTTTTACTCATGTCAGACATAAGATTATTTAAGTTTGATATGGCAGGCTTTACTATCGGAACGAACCAATACATATTTTTTATATGTAATTTAATATTTGTGTCATTATCTCCCGCATTAGCAGGGGCAAAACTTGAGAGGATAGGCTCCAAGTCTACTTTGCGAGTAAGTAGTAGCTCATGTTTAACTCCATATATAATTTTATCGTAGTCATTACAAAATCCGAAAATATGGGATAAGGGGATATTAAGTGTAAATTTTCCCTTATCTGCGTTTGCATCATTTGTAGTTATTAGGTACTGATGCCTCCGTCTGAATCCTGGATTATTAAGGCTGTTTATTTCCTGTGCTGCTCCATCGTCCGCGTAAAGTTGCCTATCTTTTACCCATCCCTGACTCAGTCCTGAAGTTGTGTTAAAATCTTCTGTATAGTTTAACATTCCTAAAATCGCGGTAGCCTGTCCAGGGAATAGTAGCGTTTCAACTTCACGCCCCGCTATCTCATACCGTACCTGATTAAAAAGAAACATAAGCCCATTATTTGCTATTGTTACTAATTCATCATTTCCAAAATGGGCATTATTGGGTTTTGTTACTCTTCCCTCTATCTGCAAATATGAGCGGTGTGGATGTGTGAAAATATCACCGCTTTCTATTGTAAACCTGATTTGTCCGGCTTGGTTAAGCATCGCCTCCCCTCCTATTTGTGGCGGGTATCTTCTGTATTCGTATTCTTCGATTGTCTCATCAACTGGGACCTCATCCTTCCAATTTAAAATTTCTCCACTTGTCATTTTTTATATTATCTTTTTATTTAATTTAAACATAATTTAATCCGCGTCCGTTATAACTCGGTTTTATTACTGGTATATTTACATTACCACCTGCCAAGTTTGCAATTTTACCCATGGCCATTTTTAGTAATTTATCGCCATGTTTTCCTACTTGCTTTTTAGCCTGTTTTGTTCCTTCTGTCTTTACAAAATCCAGAGCTCGATTTTTAGCAAAATTTAAAAGTTGTGGTGTATACTTTTTAAAAGTCTTCTTAATCTTCTTGTATGCATCAGTGAATATATTACTTCCACCTTTTACATATCTTTTAATCATAGCGTTATTTTGTCGTCTCATTTTTTATTATGGTTTATATTCTTTTAATATTTTATTTTTTTGTTGTCGTGTCATAACCCCCATTTTTATTAATTCGTTGCATATGTCTATAATTTCATTATTTACTCCAGTGTTTCCTGCTTTTTGGCTTGCACATAATAGAGTTAAACGATCCGCCAGTGTATCAGGATTTGAGGATAAAAAGACCGTATTATTTTTTGTGGATTTTATACCTTTGCCACTTGATGAGGTCGTAGGTTTTGGACTACGTCGTACTTTTTGGAGTTTTAACTCTTTTATTTTGTTATTATATTTTTTTAAAATTTTTGGTCTTTCTTCATCATATACATTTTTTAGTTGTAAAATATCCCATTTTTTCATGTTTTGCAGTTTTGGATTTGGTGCTACCGCTCCGTCGCTTTTTATTTGGTGGAGCATTTCCCCATCTATTAAAATGTTAATATAATCATTTACAACTTCAGAGTCTATATTTTCCTTAATTATTCCTTCGTTTGTTATTAGATCTACAAGATCAGGGGAATATTTATATTCTTTATCTTTAAATATTATACCATCAGTTTTTATAATTATTGGCTCATCTTTTATTCTATATGTATTATTTACAGGATCAAAATTAAAAAATTCTTTATGTTTATTATATTGCAATCTGTCACTTATAATTTTATCTGCGAAACGGTCGCCAGTTGATAATTCTATTGTTTCCTTTTGTTCTTGTTGTTCTAGTTGTGGCTGTTGCATTAATTGCTCGGGTATATTAAATTGAGCAACAGGAGCAGGTAACGCTAAAAGTGCCTTATTGAATTCTTCCCCTGTCATTTTCCCTATATCTTGCGGTAACGTTCCAACTTTCGTTTTTATTTCTGTTAACGGTTTTATTAGCGGTTTATATGTCTTTAATAATTCTTTTTTTCTTTCATATTTCCCTGTTTTTTCTACGCTATCCCTGGCACGTAGCCATTCCTTCAACTGTAGGTATTTTTTAACTTCTTCTTCTCGATTTCCCGGTGTGTCTATAGTGTAAAAACTCATATTTATTTTTTATGATAAAATATATTAAGTCAATTAAAACTTAATATATTTAAATTATCTGAATATTTATATTTTCTTCTTCTATATTTTCACATTTACAATAACAACTATAAGTAATTTTTGGTAATTTTAAGGATGTGTTAATGGCTGGTTTCTTTCTACTAATCGGCGGAATTCTTCCCTCGCTTCCCTCTTTCCCCTCTCTATCAAATCGTTTTTTTCTTGTTCCTTCTTCTTCTTGTTGGTCTTTGTTCTTACTTCATTTTTTAGTTCCTTGTACTTTTCCAATTCTTCCATAATAAGGGTGAATTCTTCATGGCTAATTTTATTATCATTTATAGCCTGTGAAATATGAGAATTAACAGTATTTAATTTTGAAGCTGCCAGGTGTTTAATTTCTCCGTGTTTCTCTGCTTTTGTTCTTGTCTTTCTTGTAAAAAATTTTAGTGTAACAGCAGCCAATCCTGAAACGAGAGCCGCAGCTTCCAATGCTAAAGTTGCAGGTATCGCTACTATAGTTGAGAGAAGGGCCAAACCACCGCCACCCATCCCTAAAGTTGCGATACTTAACCCTGCCTCTACTCCATCGCCTACATTAGAATATTTTAAAAATTTTTTTTCTAATCTTCCCCTGTCTCTTATTTCATCTTCAAGGAAACGCTGAGCATCTGATATTTTGGTTAATCTGAAACTCTGCCCCGTATCTTGCATTTCTATAATAGCAACCGGAGCCGTCGGTTCATTCATTGCAATATTTGGATAAATGCCACTTTGGCGGTTATCCTCTCTTATCTCTGTCATTTTATATATGTTTTTTTTATGTTTTAATATAATTTATAAAACAAAACGGGGTGCATTCTGGAATAATTACCGGACTATTAGAAAAATTAAACAAAATAATTTTTATATTATCTGTTTTATTATTACTATGTATTAATGTTTTTATTTCCAAATTATTTTTTATTGCATCTGTTGCATATGTAAAAATCAAGCCGCCCGTCATACTATAACCAAAATTTAATAAAATATTTTTTTTTTCGTTTGCCTCTATTTTTAACGTCTCCTGTGTATATATTAACCAAGAAACACCCGATTTTTTCAGTGCAGGATATTTTAAATTTTCTTTAGGTAGCCAATAAATACTTTTTGGTTGTGCCATATTTTATATTTTATTTATTAAATTAATACTTTTAAAAGATCGCCTACTATAGGCAGACTTGTAAGAATTCCGGTTCCATCTTGCATTTGTCCATCTTGAACAAGAAAAACACCGGATCCTGGTATACTATAATTTACAGGTGAAAGATAAACACCGCTGCCGTCTGTTTCTATTCTGGTAGTTCTTCCTTCATTACCTAAATATAGGCCATTACCTAATATTCCTTTTACTGCCTTATCACCCAATGCGGTACTAGCTCCAACACCAAAAGCACGGCCAAGTGGCTTTATAGCTGGCAAAAGACGAGGTAATACAGACGCCCCTATTCTTGCCAAGGCACCCAAAAATCCCCCATGTTTTAGATTAAAACCTATTTGTGCTTTTGATAATACAAAATTAACACACCGCCCTTTTTCAAATGATTTATTCATTCTGTCAATTTGTCCCTTTGTAAAATAAAAATCAACGTCGCCCTTCATATCTTCAGGCTTAAAATTTATAATCACTTTTAGGTTGTTTTGATATCCTTTTGTGATTTTTTCCTTTTGTTTATCTGTCAAATTTACAGATTGTTTAATATATTTATCTGTTCTTTTTGTCATAATTTTATTTAATATATTATTTAATATATTATATTATTTAATATATTATATTATATAATTTAATTTTTTTCTTTCTTCTTTTGTTAATAAAGGATTATATGCTACAGTTGGAAAATATCCTATTATATCACGTGATTTATTATAAATTTTTATTGCTTCTTCTCTGGTTTTTGCATTATTAAATGCTTCTATAATTTCCTTTTTGTTTTTTTCTCTTTCGTTTCTCATACTTTCAAATATCATTTTTCGCCGTCGTTTTCCTACTTCGTTTAATTCATCCGGGGCATACTCTAAAATACTTTTTGGCCAAAAGTAGTTATTACAATTAACCAAACCTATACCTGGACGTTTGTTTTTACTTAAATCTAACGACATTTTTATATTATTTATTTACTTCTTATATGTAGCCTTAAAGTCAAATTTTCACCTCTCAGGTCGATAATTTCCCCGTTTTGATCTGTTAGTGTGGTTTTTATACTGTGTATATCATTTAATATTATAGGGCTATATATGGGAAACGGTGGCCTTTCTATAATTTTATATCCCGGGTTTACATTCGGAAAAAACGAGTGTATCGTGGTTCCCATTTGTCCCTTTACATAGGAACCACTACAAATATTTAAATTTACTAATATACTATTTACATTTAAAATATTTACTACGTTTTCGCTTTCGTGAATTTTTCCTTTTGTTCCTTGGTATCTTCTACTTTCAAAACCCAAAACTTTATTTAATCCTCCATTCCTAAAATCAACTATATAATCCTCTTGTATTTCCATTAATGCCTTTAAAGTATTAAAATTTGCTGTAATATTTACCGGGTATCGTTCGTTTGCATCTATCAATCCACTAAAATTAAAAATCGTATGTATAGCTTTGTTAATATCATTTAATCCATAGCTCCCCGTCGGAATTTCGATTTTTCTTTTTAATCCACTTTTTCTATTTTCCAGAATAAACGAATTAATCCCTTCCTTAATATTTGGTATGCTGTAGTACGTCTCCAGATTTACCAGGGCAACCTCACACTCTCCATTTAGTTTTATTGGAGGGTAAAATTGAGTTGTAAAATCCGTTTTATTATCACTTAAAATAATTTGTATTGATGTCATATTTTTTATTAATTTTATTTTTAATTAACTTTTATTATTATTAATTTAAAAGACTATAAAATGACTACATTATTAAATATACTAGATAATCAAAAAAACCACACAAAAACACAATTTAAAGGTAGCTTGGAAGAATATACGAAGCTAAAATATAAATTTAAGCCATCCCGCGAATGTGAATATGAGGGATTCGAAAAATTTAATAAACGCTTCTATTCTTATCTAATGTATCAATGGTCAAAACGAAAACTCACCAATGAACCGTTTAATATGTGGGTGTCTTGTCTTGTTGTCGAAAATCAATACATACATAGATACGACGACGTTTTTTTATTTGATGAAAACGAAACCCAATTAATCCAAAAGTCACAGGGACTATTAAAAATTTTAAATCATTTTTATTTTCCGGATGTTGAAGTATATTTTTTTATAGAAGACGGAGACGATAGAAGAGACGAACGAATGCATTTAATTGAGGATATCATACATATGATACAGCAGGATTTTTTGGTAACTTTTGACTTCTGCAGTATTATACAAGAATATATACATGAAGAATAAAATAAAAAATTATCTCATATTTTTTATATGACATAATTAATTTTATAATTTTTTTATTATCTCGAGTTATTGAATGACACAAATATATAATTTTATAATATATAATTTTATAATATATAATTTTTATAATTTTCTTTTTGGGGAAATTCTCGAGCTGGCGAGCCTTGGCTCGCCTGGGAGTGATTAATTACCATTAATTAATTTATTATATCCCTGTAATCATCAATAAATGGTAGGTTGTTTTTATCAAAATCGAATCTTAAATATGCTGCTAGTGTTATATGGAAGCGTTCGATGTAATCATGAGAAGAATTAAATAAAATACAAAAACTACTGCAAGCGTCGACTTTATAAAATCCAGGAATAAATCCGCAGGCGTAACTAATAACTTTTAAATTTCCTCTTGGCTTTACGGTAGCCGTAAATTCTAACATTCTTTTAAATTGTAAATCTCGAGCGTTGAAAGTGTCGCCTGGGTTGTTTTTATCTAGGTCCAACTCGAATAATAAAAGTTTTATATCCTCTTCTTCTTCACGTCTTACATTTTCTTTAAATTTTACCATTAGTGAATAATAGAATATATAAGAATTAAGAGGAACCGAAAATATAGGCGTTTTTTCTATAACTACGTTTTGATCGTGTAAGTTTTCCCTGTCTCTGTTATCTTGATAATATAGGCCACCGTCAAATTTACCAAAAAATACTTCTGTAAAGTCTAACTTATGACCTCGTACATCTGAAAAATACCCGTGTTTATGATTAAATCCTATAGTTTCTATTTGGTCCATTCCTACAACTCGGGTTTTATCTAATCCTATAATGGGACCGGTCGCTTCGGCTCTTATTAATGTTATAGATGAACCGAGAATATTTAATAATAAATTTTCAGGTAATAGTAAGTTGGAAGTTACCCGGTCAACATATCGTTTATTAACTGCGTTGTGTTCATTTACCGGATCTTTAATATTATTTATTGCTTCCTCTAAATATACCTGATTTACTGCGTCGTGCGGTTCAATTGGATCTTTTAAATTAATTATTCTTTGTCTTCCCATGTTTAGGTGTTCCTTACTTCTAAATTCTCCATCTTCTCGTATAAATGGCTGGGGTATTTTTTCTATTTCTTCCGTTACGTATAGCATACTTACCGCGTCCGTTGTTTCCGTTGCTCTTCCAATATTTTTTATTCTGTTCGTGTTCATATCTAAGGCATCAGTCATTATATAACCGCCGTTTTTTCTTACCAGTCCAAGATCCAAATTTTTTATATCATCTAAAATTTTTTTATTGTTTACATCTATATATTCCTTTAATTCTTCGTCTTTTTCATCCGTGTATGATTTAGTGGTTGCATCGTTTGCATCTGATGGCTCGGGGAGATTTGATAATTTTTTTTGTCTCATGTTTAGGTTATTTTTTGCATTGTATGTTTTACCGTTACGAGTATTAAATGGCTGTTGTTTTTCTATTTCTGCCTTTATTGCATCAATGGCCGCCTCGTCTATATTTGCATTATTATTTAATACTGATGCTTTAACTTCGTTTATCTTTTCATCAGTGGAAACTTCAAGATCATTAATTATTTTGTCAAGGTAAAATTTAGGGACAGCTTCGCCGCCACTTATCGGATCTTTTAATCCTCCTAATTTTTTACGGCCGAGGTATACATGATCTAATGCAATGATACCCCCGTTTTTCTTTACCCAGTGTATATTATCCTTAACAAATCCGACAGTTGCCAAATCTTCAGGATTTACCGGTGGTTTTAAATTTTCTATTTGGTAGCCCATCATATTAATATTATTTTTTACTTGATAATCACCATTAACATTTATAAATGGATTATTCGCTTCTATGTTATCCCTTACTTGGTCGGTTTGTATATCTACATATAATTTATTGGAAGCGTCGAGGTTATTATTTGGCATACCTACATTTAATAATTTATTTTCGTTCATGTTTAAATCTTGAGCTGCCAGGTATCCCTTACCGGGGGATCGTCTAAAAAAACTATGCCCCTGTGAGGAATCAATATAATTTTTTGTTGCCGCATCTTGTGAATTTACAGGATCAGGTAAATTTTTAATAAAATTTCCGTTGAGGTTTAAGTCGCCTGTTAATTCTCCCCCTTCTTTTGAAATAAAATTATTTATAACAAATGGCAAACTTACACCGTCGGTTTGTATTTTTTCTTTTCTTACTTCTCCAAATTTTGATACTTTGCTATATGACATTTTATATATATTTATTAATATATAAAATATTTATTAATTTATAGGTGTCCCTCTTCTTTTAAATCTAATAAATGATTTATAACTGGCTGTATATGCCACCCATTCGTTAATTTTTCTAAAACGAAAATACACAGATGGCCACATATTACACTGTTTGGATCTTGTATTTGATCAGTAGAGTATAGTATAGGCGATTTTAAATATTCTTTAATTTCGACTGGCGGAGGTAATCCGTAACTATCAAAATAAAATTTTAATTTTTTATTTCTATGATATGCTACCCAATGCGTACCTGGGCCTTTGCTATCGTCTAAGTTAACGATGCCGCACTCATAATTTTTTATATTATCTGGTAAAGTATCACGAGAAAATACACCACGCCATCCTTTAAAATTTCCGCATATACTGCTTAATTCATGATTAGTTAAGGATTTTATAGGTATCTTTTGTAATATATCACTAATATTTAGACCGTCTGCCGATTGACTAGTTGATGGTTGGGGTTCTTCTTCTCTTTGTTGTCTTTGTTGTCTTTGTCTTTCTCGCTGTCTTCCTTTTTTTGCTGTCTGTCTGTATTGTTCTTTTAGTTGCGCCTCTAATCCTAACATGACGTTATTTTTTGTACGCAGTTTATTAAATCCCATTTCATCGGTCATTTTAAATTTTGTTTTTTGGAGTTCTTCCCTATAAAAGGGACCCTTGATTTTCTGATCTTTCGCATCTTTTAGGTAATACGTGGGCGGTTGTGTTTCTTTGATTTCATAAATTTTTAAAATTTCTTTTGTCCATTTAGTAGTAAATCCTTTCTCTCTTAAAGTGTCGCCTTTTCTTCGTTGTACACGGACCAGATCGTCAATTTTTAAATCTGTTTTTTGTGTTATGTGATCTTTTGATTTTGTGGGTCTCGGGTTTTCATAATATAATTTAAAAATTTTATCTTCATTTTTTGGATCTCTTGCTTCTGTTGGTGTATAATTTCTTTTAAAATTACTGTGTGGTGTTTCATTGTATTCTTTAACTATCGAATCTAAAACAGGGATAAAATCAGTTGAATTATTATTTGTCATCCATCGCCCTATTTTTTCTTTTAATGTTTTTATAAAACGTTCAGCTATAGCTGCCTTATGTCGTCCATAAGCAAACCGAAGCTCAACACCTTTTAATTTTGTCGGCTCCTCTTCGGCTTTTGCTGTGTGTAATACTGGGCATCGGTTGTTTTTATGATTAGTTAATGCGCTTTTTGTTTTAAAGTATTTTTCGCAGTGTTCACATTGAAAATTTGTTTTTTCTTGTTCTTTTGATTTATCAATTAATCCGGAAAATTCGGCCCCTTGATCAGTTAATAATATTTTTGGTTTCGAATTAGAAGATTTAAAAATTTCCTTAAATGCTTTTGCTACTGTGTCACTTGTAGAGTTTTTAATTACTTTTACCCAGGCGTAACGGCTGAAAATATCAAGTACTATTAAAAAAATATGGTTAACGTCTCCCGTCTGTTTTTCACTTGCTGTTAATGTTCGGTCTTTTTCTTCTTCTTGTTTTATTATTTCTTTTAATTCTATAATTTCCCCGGGTTTTGTATTTTTTGGTATATACATTAAATCAGCGGTCCATGTGTCATTAATAGAATTAACTATAATTCGACGAGTAGGAAAAAATCGCTTAATTGGTCTGTGTAATTCATCAGCCAGTGTTATTTTTTCTTCTTTTTGTTTTTCTTGTTCTTCTTTTCGTTGTTGTCGTTCTTTTATTAGTCTCTGTTTTGTTTTTTCTTTTTCGGGAAACAAAACAGGACATCTAAATTTTCGATGTTTCATTAAAGACTCATAAGAAGAATAATAATTTTTGCAATCGATACACTGAAAATCCAAATCAATTAATTTTTTAAATTCATTTAATTTTTTTTTTTAATACCCATACCAAAGCGTTTTTTAGTTCCTATAATAGGGGTAACCAGTGAACGATCGAATCGTTCCCTAATTGTAGGGTTATAAATCCCCTTAAGTTCTTTTAACATTTCAGCATCGCATACATCATTCCGGGTTTTTGTATCATTATTTTTTAAATAACATATATCGTGATGCATCGCTGCCTCATCTACTCGATTTATTGGTAAACTCCAAGATTTCGGGGTCATGTCTGGGTTTAGTCTTTTATTAAGTTTCGTTCCGGGTCCCGTGAAATTATGGCCGGGTAGGTGTAACTCAAAAGGTAAGTTATTAATTGCTTTATTAACTATACCGTCGCCTTTACTTAGAGGTAAAAATTTAAATTTTTTAGTTCCACATATCGGACAAATGCCAGTTAATGCTGGGCGTCCATTTTTTAGTGTTACTTGTTTTATATTATCTGTGTCTGTTTTTCTTTTACACTTTACACAATAAATATTATTACTCATGTTAATTTTGATTTTAAATAAAAATATTTTAAGTTAAATAATAGTAAGAGATAAAAAAAATGGGATTATACAGTAGTATAAAAAATATTATGAAAGAAAATAATAAAATTATTAATGAATATGAGGAGCAAATAGAAGAACTAAAAAATAGAGCTTTTAATTTTATGTATGAGGATAAAATGGAAGAAACGGAAGAGGAAGAAGTAGAAAATTTAATTTTTGATAGTTTAAAAACACTGCAAAATATGCGATCTTTTAATTTATATATTGAAACAATAACAGACGAAGACTATTTTATAGGAGGATTTAGTCATCAATGGCATGATTTCCTGGGTGAGATGGGTAATATTTTAATTGCTCTAAATTATGCAATCGATCAATTGGAAGATGAAGAATAAAAAAATATTTTAAAATTTCTTATTTTAGTTTTTTATTTTCTAAAATAAGAAAGAATTAAAAAATGCAAGTTAAAAATTATAGCTGCAATTTAAACAAGGTTAAAAGAAATAATAACCCGCTTTTACCTCGAAGTATAAGAGGTTTAATTATTGGACAGTCTGGAAGTGGAAAAACCACAACATTATTAAATTTAATACTACGGCCTGGCTGGCTTGATTATGACCATTTATTTATTTTTGGTCGTTCTATGAAGCAGCAGCCCGAGTATCAGCTACTAAAAAAAGCCATGGATGAGGGACTAAAAAAAGAAACTATAAATAATATATTTGATAATATGGGGGAAATCGAAAATTTGGGGCTTTCTTATGATGACGTAATCAATGAAGCGAAAACACAAGAAAAGACAAACAAGAAAAAAGGAGGTGAGGTTATCGTTCCATGTTTTGATGAAGAAGAGGAGGACGTAATAGATCCAAGAGACTTAAACACTGATAATAAAAATTTAATGATATTCGACGATCTATTAAAGGAAAAACAAACGACACCAGAAAAATATTTCATAAGAGGAAGGCATGGCAACTGCGATTGTTTTTATTTGTCTCAATCATTTTTTAGTTTGCCACGGCATACTATAAGGGGGAATTGTAATTTTTTAATTCTGTTTGAATTACCGGAGCGTGATATTAATAATATACATAATGATTATGTTAATAAAGATATGAGCTTAAACGAATTTAAAAGTTTTTTATATGATTGTTGGAGTGTCCCCTATAATTTCGCAGTTATAGATAAAACGAGCCATAGAGACAACGGCAGGTATCGATCGGGATTTGATAAGTTTTATTTTCCCTATTATTAAATATTATAAATTTTATAAAATTATATATTACATTTTCTGTATTTGTAATATATAAAAAAATGGTAATCCATGAGTCAGAGTAAACAATAAGAGGACGATATAATATATTATTTATTTATTCTGCCGTTTCTTCGTCTGTATCTTCTAGTAGTTGCAAAGCGTTTAATCTTTCTTGTGCTTGTCGTTGTTCTTCATAATTTCCTAATGCTTCTTCTTCTGTTTCATAACTTTTAATAATAACAGAGGAAACATTAATTTTTATACCGCTTGCTGTTGTTTTGTAATCCTTTCCTTCTAGTTTTTGAGATCTCCAAGCACCGGAAACAGTAAGAGTATAAACAGCTTTAGTTATTTTATCAAAGTTAAAGTCTGCATTAGTTAGAGGTTCCAAAACACGCCGTCCTCTCCTTCTAATAACACGAGAAAAAAAGGAGGGTTCCCTAAATTTACCAGGGACAGCTTCACATTTAATATAACCGTTAGTTTCACATCTATTAATAAATTCTTCAAAATTATAATCTTCAAGTAATCGCTGCTTATGTTCTGGGTCGAAATTGTCAGGGATAGAATAAATAAAAGTTCGTACATCTTCGTTTAATTCAATAAGAATATAATTTTTATTATACGAATTAATAAGTGTTTTTTGATTAACGGGCGTTTTACTTATTAATGAAATCCAAACGCCGGGCTGTCGATTTTGTATAAAAGAGGAAAACATACGGCGCTCCGTTCTTGTCGGTGCATCTGTTACTCTTTCAGTTGCAAAACTGATTTTTGGGATTGTTGTATTTTCTGTATTATTATTTTGTGTATTGTTTGGCATTTTAGTGCTCTTAATTTTATTTTAGAATTTTTTTAACTTAATTCAAAATTTTTTTTTTAAATTTTAAAAATTGAAAGTTTATAATAACATAATATATTTATTTTTTTAATAAATATATTATAAGATGTATAAAAATATTATTACATTTAAAAATGGTATAATGTGTATGGAAAGAGTAAAAGCTGCAGCTTCTGCTTCTTCGTATGTGATACCAAAAGAAAAAATAAACGTCGAAGAGTCAGCATTAAATGGCTACTTCAAAAAAATAAAAATAGAAAAGGAGGAGTTAATAAAAAGTGTAAATCTTGAGCAATTCCTTAATAAATATAAATATTCCGTTTTGTCATCACTGGAAAAAAATATAAATTATAAGGTGGTTATGTCTGCCTGTTGTAAAATGACCAACGGAGAGCAGACGAAAAAATATTTTTTTAATTCAAAGCCGCACGTAATATATGGCTTTAATAATAAAAAAGAATTACTTAATAATATGATACGTGAAATTTTGGATAGTTTTAATAGTAAATATTACGAAGGGTCAGGATGGACTTTTTTAAATTTCGAAAATGTAGAGTTAAATTATGGAAAGTATACACCATTTAAAGGTGGATGTGGAACTAATACACTTCCGCCGTGGTTAAGATTAAAAAACGCCCTAATACACATAGAAGCAAAAAATAACAAATGTTTTTATTATTGTATAATGCAGCATCTGATACCGTCGAAAAGAGACAGGGGAAGAGTAACACGAGAAATAAAAAAGATTGAAAAAGAAGAACCAAATAAATATGCAAATTTTGATAATATAAACTATCCAGCAACAGCGGAAGATCTCCAAAAATTCCAACGACAAAATCCAAATATACATTTAATAGTATATGGAGTAGCAGAATTTGAACAAAAAACGCCCGTAATTTTTGACGGTTGCCCAAAATACAACGAAGGAAAAAAAGAAAAAATATTATTACTATTACATAATGAACACTATTATTTAGTCTCTAATTTGTCGCGGTTGTTATCTTCACAAGTCAACGATCGAAACGGTAAACTGCATTTTTGTTATAAATGCCAAAGAGGACTAAAAAGTGAGGAGTCACTAGAAAAACATATTAAAAAATGCAGTGATACGGTATTATTAAATCTACCAGAAAAAGGAAAAGATGACATATTAACTTTTAAATCAAAACCAGTAAAAACTCCGAGTGTTACGGTATACTTCGATTTTGAGAGTCTATTATTACCTCTGAAAGAAGAAGAAAAAGAAGAAGATAATAAAAAATTAAATATACATAAACCGGCAGCTTTTAGTATTGTTATAATTTCGAGTGATGAGGAAATCCACAAAACCGAAAATATCACGTATTCAATGAAAGAAGAAGACGAAGACGTGGCCCGGGTTTTCGTTGATGTATTAATAAAAAAATTAAAAGAGGTTATCGTATCATTTAAAGAAGAAAAAAAAGACTCTCCATTTATTCCTATATTTGCCCATAATTTAAGTGGTTATGATTCGCATTTGTGTATTCTTCAATTAGCTAAACACTCGGCAGATCTTCGAATTTTACCATCTAGTGATGAAAAATATATAAGTTTTAGTCTTCATTTAATGGTAGATAATAAAAACTACGAATTACGATTTTTAGATTCTTTTAAATTTTTGAGTGCGTCCTTGGATGCATTAGTAAATGATACACCAAAAACGCCGGATAATTTCAAATATACCATTGATGCATTCCCTGATTTATCACTTGATATATTAACAAAAAAGGGAATTTACCCGTATGAATGGATGGATAACTTCGAAAAACTACAAAGTCCACAATTGCCAGATATAAAAAGTTTTTATTCATCATTAAGTAAAAAAGGAATAAATAACGATGAATACGACCATGCAAGGAAAGCCTGGGATAGTTTCAAATGTGAAAATATGGACGACTACACCAAAAAATATTGTTTATTGGATACTCTACTATTAGCTGATGTTATGGAAAACTTCCGAAAAATGAACATAACAAATTTTAAATTGGATCCTTTCATTTATGGCTATACATTACCTGGCGCTTCTTGGTATAATATGCTAAAATTTACAAAACAAAAAATAGACTTAATAACAGACAGGGAAACATACGAGGACTTCGAGCAAGGAATACGTGGCGGTGTTGTTGCTACTATTTCCCGTTTTTGTAAAGCTAATAATAAATATTTGAAAGATTACGACCCTAAAAAACCAAGTAATTTTATTTTTTACATTGATAAAAATAATTTATATGGGGACGCCATGAGTCGATGCGTACCGTATAAAATAGAGCGAAAAATGAAAGAGGACGACATGAAAAACTGGGAAAAATACGAGGCTGCCCTCTTGTGTGATTTAGAAATCGTAAAAGAAAACAAAGAATATATGAAAGAATACCCACCATGTGCGGAGCGTTTAGTAATAAATGGAGTTGAAAAATTAACGTTAAATTTGAATGATAAGTCCGAATATTTGATATATTCAGGATTATTAAAATTTTTTATAGATCATAATATGGTAAGAATAAAAAAGATACACAGAGGCTATATTTTCGGATCTTCTCAGTGGTTAGAGCCATACATAACATATAATACAAAAGAAAGAGCAAAGACGAAAGAGAAGAGCAAACAAAATTTTTATAAATTATGTAATAATGCAATTTACGGGAAAACAATAGAAAACCCCAGGAAACGCTCAAATGTGGAATTAGTGAATAGTGAAGAACGGGCACGTAAATTAATAAGTAGTCCAGAATTTACAGGTTATAATATACTATCCGAGGATCTGGTCGCTGTATCAAGAAAAAAAACAATGGTACAAGCTAATAAGCCGATATTTGCGGGATTCTTTGTTTTGGAAATGTCAAAATTAATAATGTATAGTTTAATTTATGATTATTTAATACCGAAATTTGGGGATCGTTTAAAAATACTTTATAGTGATACGGACAGCTTAATACTAGATATACAAAGCCCGGACCTATACGAAGAAATGAAGGCGGACGTTCCGGTATGTTTTGATACTTCAAATTATCCAGAAAATCACCCGCTTTATTCAATAGATAATAAAAACCGATTAGGATTTTTTAAGGATGAAACAAAAGGAACACCAATAAAAGCGTATGCGTCCACATGTCCCAAATCATACGCAATAAAAACGGAAGAAGGAGAAAATTTAAAATTAAAAGGAGTAGTTAAAGCGTGTATTAAAAACGATATATGTTTTTATGATTATGAAAAGTGTATATTTGAGGATGAAATAAAAACCGTAAATTATCAGGGATTTACAAATAATAAACATGTAATGTATACGGAACAATTAAGTAAACTAGCATTAAATCCACTCCAAGATGTACGGTTTGTTTTGGAGGATAAAATAAATACGGTTCCAATTGGCTATTTTTCAGAAGAGGAAGAAGCACGAAGAAGGGAGGAATTAGAAGAAAAAATAAAAGAACTAAAAAGGAAAATTAAAGAATCAACAAATAATAATTAAATAATGTATATATATTTTATAATATATGTACATTTAATTATTTAAATAATAAACTATAGGTTCCCCTCCTTCTCTCAAAAAACGGGCTCTATAACATGCCAGACTATGAACAAGACAGCAAGCGATTAATTCCCGGGCGTCGTTTTCTTTCATTTTATAAATATTTTTATTATCACTGTTTAGTCGGTATCTGCTGCTTTTGTTTTCTACTATTTCGAAAACATCACATTTAAATCTGTTGTATATATCACGTTTAATAAATTCTGTTGCGTCCTTTAGTACATTTTTAATATTTTCTTTTTGTTCTTCGAATATTTCATTTAAGAATTCGTCGGTTAATATTTTACTTGTAGTCATATTTTAATTTTATTTAAAATAATTTTTTTTAAATGGAGGTAAAATTTGAATTAAAGTTTTTAAATATATAAAATATTATCTTAAAATCTATATATAGCTTAAATGTCTATATAAAGATTATTTTTTCATTTTTCCCTAATATACCCAATCACTCACTCGTCCATTCCATCGCTTCGCTCTTCCATGGTCTCCTTCGAGAATTTCCCAAAAAACACATATAATAATATAATAATTTTTTAATAATCACATTAAATAAATTTTTCGAGTATATCATATAATAATATAATAATTTTTTAATAATCACATTAAATAAATTTTTCGAGTATATCATGTAATCATATAATAATTTAATAAATTTTTCGAGTATATCATGTAATCATATAATAATTTAATAAATTTTTCGAGTATATCATGTAATCATATAATAATTTAATAAATTTTTTCGAGTATATCATGTAATCATATAATAATTTTTTTAATAACTCATATAATAATTTTTTTAATAACTCATATAATAATTTTTTTAATAACTCATATAATAATACACGGAGAGCTGGGAACATCTGCGAAACGATGAAGAGAGCGAAAGCGAACGAAACGATGAGATGATGGGATGCTGGGGCTGTGTTGACGAAGACATGACGAGCTGATGGGATGCTGGGGCTGTGTTGGAGTTGGGGCTGTGTTGGAGTTGGAGTTGGGGCTGTGTTGGAGTTGGGGCTGTGTTGGAGTTGGGGCTGTGTTGGAGTTGGGGCTGTGTTGGAGTTGGGGCTGTGTGTTGGAGTTGGGGCTGTGTTGGAGTTGGGGCTGTGTTGGAGTTGGGGCTGTGTTGGAGTTGGGGCTGTGTTGGAGTTGGGGCTGTGTTGGAGTTGGGGCTGTGTTGGAGTTGGGGCTGTTGCTGTACTGTCTCGGATGCCATAGTTGCCAAAATCTGAAACTGCGCCCGAACTCTCCCTTTATACCTCTCATGTGGTCAAAGTTTTATAAGGGCTTATATAGTGAAGACTTTTCTTCGTGGTTTATATTTATAAGCCAGTGGAGCGATACAGGGCCATCATGGCCCTCTTGTCCAGCAATGTTTTCAAAAGCCTCCTCAGGGTCGTTAAAAGTCAGGATTGTGTGGTAAAGGATTAAAGGTTAGAAATATTGATTTTGTAGTAGTGGTGGGCTTTTGTCCACTTTTCATTTAAGAGCGGTGGGCTATTCACCAGTGGGCTTTTGTCTGGTAGGCTATTCACCAGTGGGCTTTTGTCTGGTAGGCTTTTTACCTAGTGGGCTTTTCACCTGGTGGGCTTTTTACCTACACTCATTTCTGAACTCAATTTAATTATTCATTATTTTAAATCTAAGAGCGTAGAATAAACCCAACGGCCATTTTATTCTAGAAATAAAACCCTAATTTTAGCAGTGCTAAGGTTTTTCTTCTTCAGAATGTCTTAAAAAAGTGACAAGTGAAGATCAAAGATCAGACTCCATGTTGACGTAGTCTGATCTCGATCTCACTTGCCGCAATGGCAACGAAAGTAATGACAGACGCTCTAAGGGTGAATGGCTGGTTTGTATATCTTTCAGTAGGAAAATATTTTCACACTGAAATGTTCATAAAACATTGATTTATATGGAGTTACAACGGGTTTTAAGTTTAGGATTGGGTGTTATTCATTACCTCAACTATAGTTGAAATGATCGAAAATAAGACAAAGCGATTTTAGGTTTTATTTTACCTACGGCATGACAGTAGCAACATAACAAAAATATTATGTCTGAAAGTGTGTGGGGGAAAAAAAAGAAACACTGAAGGAATCAGAACCAAGACTTTATTATTTGGTATGAAAAATGTCACAGTACAATTATATAATTACCTTGTTACCGAAACATTCAATCGATTTACCCTGTAAGTCCAATTTACCGAAATCGTCTTACCAAAACATCTGTCTGGAAATGATTCAAGAACGCCACTAAAGCGAAATGTCATTGGAAGATGACAAAGACAAAATGAGATGCCTTTAGTCTGAGGGGTTGCTCCGATGTTATTTTGTGATTGGGTCTCCGCACTCCTTCATATCAGCCCTTCAATTAGGGCTTATGGAAATTTAAAAATCTTACCGGTCATCTTTCAGTCGGCATAATGTGTCTTGAATCTGCTTGTCAGCTATGAAAATGGACATGAATCAATAGATAAATGATTTAACTTCACATTTACACCCAGCGTAGTGCAAGGTTGTCATCGATCTTTTTGTAATTTAACTTTTATTTGACATAAATACATCTGGTCAATTTGTAAACAAACACTCATTATAAATTCAGTTAACTGCGTATGCGCGGTCATTTTTATTTGAAAAAATGACATTGTGTGATCGGCAATTTAAGTGATAATTACGACTCCTCGTAAATGAAATACATGCAGTATGTTTCAGTTTTTCTCTTTATGCCCAAGCTGATGAAACAGAAGCCTATATATTGTGAAAAAAAGTAATTTTACTGTACCGGAAATGACTTCCAGAACATGCGCAGTAATGAAAAGCCTAGTTTCGATTTCCATGGAAGTAGGTCTGTGGATATTTACACTTCAAAATTATGGAATTACGAGGAGGTTAGATACATTTTTAATAATTTTGGCATTTTTGTAAAGATTAATCATCTGCCCAACAATCCGTGCCTATATTATTGGCAGTCAATTATAATTTTGCCACATACAGCTGTTAGGAGAGATGCCAGTGTCAGTGTCTGATCTAGAGAGCGCAATTGCAGGAATTGCCAATACTTTTTGTGAATCACGCATATTTTCAAACCAACTGCAGGATAATCCTGCATTCAAATTTTGGAGAGAATAGTTGAATTTCCTACCTATTTTTCACCGATTTATGTGTTTATGAAGAAAGATAGACAGATCGAGCACATCACTGTTGCATAGAGTAGCTTCCCTTTTTGTTTACGATAGAGTTACCAATTTTAAACATAAAATTAAACCACATTTTTATCTTAGTAAGCCTAGTAAAAAATAATTTCGTCGTATTTACAGAAATGCTAGTATTTTTTATGTTTTTTTTTTTCTGAATATGAATTCATTTTATAGACAATAGTATAAAAGGAGGGCGGAAAAAAGTAAATTAATTTTTTCGTCAATTTTTTCCAAAGCCGATTCTACAAGTCGGGTTGATGCCTTAATAAAGAGTGTAGTTCAAATTTTTGTTTTCCTATCTGCTTTTTTCCTATCCGCCATGCTTTTGAGAAATCCCCCATCTTTTTCCAAGTAATGGGGGATTTTCCCCCTCATTTTTCAAATCCTGGATCAGACACTGCAGTATGATCAACTTTCATTCCAGAATAGAACAATGAATGGCTGAGATGAAGGTGAGCAGAGATAGAGTCACAAAATTAACAACGGAGCGAACCTTCAGAGTGAAGGTAAGATCTAGCAATCTGGCGTCAATTAAAAAAAAATGGCATTCACTAAAATAAAGTGCAAAAACTCAACGAAAAATGACATTAGAAGGTACAAAATCATGACCTGAAAAATAAAACTTGGTTACTTAGTACCAAATGACCAAAAGAATAACTAGTTAGTAGGTAGGAAATGACCAAAGTGGGAGCAAAATGACCAAAATGAAAAATCAAGTGGGTACGCAGCATTTCAGAAAGTCCATGTTTTGCGTTTTTGATGCGCAAAATGAAAGCCTGATGCAACAAAATTAATGCATCGTGTCTTCCTTGACGCAACATAAATCAGAATGAAAAAGCAACATAAAGTATTGATTCATTGAATAGATCTATATCTTACAAAATCGTCAAGTTAATAACTGCAAAATCATATCGAACCAGCTTTCTGACACTGAATTATTTGTTTCCAGTTTACACTGAATCAGTCTTAAACGCGACATTATTCTGTGTGATATCGGTGTCATCTCGTCTTTATTACTCTATGGAATCTGTACATAAACTTTTTGTCCAGTTTCTACGAGGTCTTTGTTTTCTACTTCTACCTTTAATACCACACTGTCATTTAAAACTTTTAGCATTTAACGACATCTACAAACTATCAAAGGTATAGTCGCTTCCGGTATTATCGTGGGTTCTTCAATATCGTGGTATTTACAATTTCCGAAAGTGAGGCTGACATGCGCCTCCTTGAGGATGTCCTCACGTGCGCATTTGTAGGTCAGATACAGTCAACACACTTTGCAAACTTACTTCGGCAATTTTCCGAAAATATTAGGTAAAATCGAGTTTTCATCTGAATAGTAAGAAAACTTGGCTCTTTGCAAAACCGCTCTATCCCCTAGATGAAGTTGATGACCTTATTAGCGTAACAATATCAGTATCATTATAACAGTTCTGTAAAATTTGTTTTCCTATCACTGAAGTTTATCAAACGGGATAGTAAATTTCAGACGACCGTTAAATGATGACGTCACCGCTTTCCAAATATGGGAATGAAAACAAGAGGCCATGACAAAAGTTTTGACTCGCTAATTATAAAAATCGTGTTCTCAAGGCACTGCATTTTTTTTTTTAAATTTAGTTCCCTGATCTGTTGAAATGAAAGAACACTCTAGAAATTATATATTCACTTTTGTATCTGCAAAAGTGGTCCAAAATGGGGTATTTGATGCTATTTTAATCAAAGATCTGTAGACGTCGTTTTTTCCCTCCATTTTTACAGGTGCGCAAAGTAAAAACTCGTTTACAAAATGACCGAGAGAATTTATTTATATATGTTGCTCAAAATTCTTGATAAAATCATCTCAACACTTCGAAAATAACTTGATTTTCATTTGCCAAAGTTTTGAACATAAATAGGGTGAGCCTGTAAATCTCCCAGGGCCTCATCTCAATGCCACGATAATACCGGAAGTGGTCCTTTTTGAAAATTGGTCATTGCTGTCCCCTGTTTTGTCTTGATTAAGAATAGTTAACTGACAAACAGAAAATCAGTTATCGTAGAAATATACATGAGGTATCATTGAATGTTACTTGCAAGAGAAAAATATCAGGCAAGACACTAACTTTTCTACACTCAGTGGAATGTTTTAGTACCACGATAATAGGGAATTCAATCCTAAACTGTCAAAGGTAAACAACACTTAAAAAAAAAAGGTTAAAGACCATGACGCATAAAATTTCTGAATGACCCCCAAAATTCCAAACAGTGAGTCACAGATGACCCCCAAAATTTATGACCTAGCAGAAACATTGGGTACGAAATGACCAGAATTGTACGAAATAACCTGGGTATGACATGACCTACGTACGAAATGACTGGAAACCCTTCCTTGGAGATCGTGAATATGAAAATTGCGACCTATCGCTTATGTTTCAAGTTGAAGTATTTGCTGAATCACTGTATCCATATCTTTCATTGCCAAAGATATTTAACTTACCTAAAATGGACAGACACACATTTTATAGACTTCGGGCGTGTTTGTTTGCCACAAGTGCTGTCAGGTGTTCGAGATGGCTTTATTCCTCACTAGTGTGAGCGTTCATGAGGAGAGACTTAATTAATATTCATGAGGGGGCGTTATGGTTTACAGTCACAACGTACCCAAACCAAGACATACACAAATGGAGTATCTATACCGACGTACATAGATCTAAATAGAGTCATACCCAAGTTCAGTCAAAATGATTAAAATGTAAAGTCAAAATGTACCAATGATTTCTTTTATACTGCAAAAGCAGAGATCTTGGTAATCATCATTTTGATGTTCGTGATTTTTTGTGGTAGACATGTGTTTTTTTTTTTTTCCCCAAATATGATTGTTCAAAACTAATGATAAAACCTTGCACATGTATACTTAGATATTTATCAATCATTATTGATACGGTGATTCTCAGTAAGTATAAAAAGAAAAACTGTACACATGTCTGAAATTCGACTCCATCAAATGAATGTTTATGCCGTAATATCTTCAATGCGAGTAATGCAACCAGATCTTAAAATCTACAAGTTTGAATACTTATCTTGGATGGGTATGAAGTTACGAATGATAATCTAATGACACTTTTCTCGCAAAAATGGATGAAATCAAATATCCATTTTGCACATTCCTACGAACTTGACATAGAATGGTAAGTACTGTGTGAACCAATGCACACAAATATTTAAAAGGGTTCTGTTCCGCTTCATATTTATACATGTATAGAATAGGTGTTTCTTAATGAAATATCTACCAATCTACTGGCGTAGCATAGCAGACATAGTTCATGTTTACACATAAAATACGTTAGTATTATTATTACGTGAAACTTTAGAAAATTGAATAATCAGAGATATTGTAACAATTCAGATATTCTAATTTGATTGGTTCAAAATTAAATAAATTCTGGCATTCTTAAATCAAAATTAAGAATATACCATGTATGTTGCTTTATTTTATTTTTATTTTTTTATCAATCTTAGCAAATTCTGCAAAGATAAGTCCCACTCAGAAAATACAGTTGCTTTGGTAACGGAAATTTCATTCAAGCATGAGAACAATACAAAAGCATGCAATAGTGCCATTTATCACATTTACACAAACAAAATGCGTTTTTGTCAGTTGATAGAGAGTTGTACTTCAGTGTACAGCATCCTTCTATATCCCTAGTAGAAAAAGTGGTAATCAAATAATGTTCTAATATTTATAGCCACTCAAATAAGCTTTCAATTACCCTATAAAAGCATAAGCCACGTAACTTACTAGATACATGTATATATCTTACTCAAAACACATTCAATGAACAAGACACGGCTTCTGCACTTGATTATTTTGTTCCTAAAGAATATCAAAATTTCCTTTACCAAAGCAAGTTTCTGTTACCAAATTGTATTGCAACCCAAGTGACGTACCATTTTTTTTTTTTTTTTTTTTCAAAAATTCTGATCATCTTACACTATTTTCCCAGTAATTTTATTTTGGAAAATATCGACTTTGAGCAAAGGGATGCATATCATTCTTGTCTCAGTGAGGACAACAGAGGGTTTCGATAAAACCATTTCATTTTGCGTAAGTGTAACAGCTTACCACATTGACATCAAAACAAGAAAACTAAGCCTCAAATAAGAGAACGTAAGGCAATACGTCCTACCTGACACTGGCGATGACATGAAATTTTAGTAACCAGGTCACGGAAATTTTACCGCATTTATACGACTCTAAACTGCTTGTAGTTTTGCAATTACACTGTTTGCGCTGATTTTATTGAATTATTTGGGGCCGTTGCAAAACAAAAGTAATTCTTATATCCAGTCCCTCAAAGCCCGTTTCATACTTGCCCTTGAAATAAATAGCCTCAGTGCCTATAAGGTTTTTTTTTTTTTAAATTAGTTATCCGAGTTTGTAAATGACATCTACAGAACTAAGGCACCTTGGTGACATTAACATTCTATGGAATGACACTGCATAATGATATAAAATTTGTATCTCTTAGTAGAGAAATACAGATTTCGGTAACGGAAATTTCAGTAACGAACGTTTTACCAGTTATCACAAATGCCGATAATGTCAAAAAGAGAATGAACACACAATTTACAATTGCTGCCTGGAACAACTTTTGGTGAATGTGGGTCTAGTCATATAGCTGGAATGCCAACTTTTTAAGCATTATATATTAAACTAACGGGACCGGAAATTTCAAGTCTGCATGGCATAATGAGGTCATCTTTGATAGCTGATATCCCCAAAGCAGCATGGTCATCACTTAGTATTATTTCTTTTATGGTATATGAAGTTAACATACTTACAAATAAAGGTAAATACTCACATGTAGCTGACCTATTTTGTATAATTTAATGTACCCAAAATACGTGGTCACGGAAATTTCCCATATATTAAAAATTCCTGCGACATCTGTATTTATATTCGTTGGTTTTGTGAGAGTAAGACGCCCAATATTGTAAGTAGACACATCAGTGTAAATATTCTGCATTATTTTCGATGGTTAGGATATGATTTTATTATTAGAAAACAATGATAAAATAGGTTTAAGGCGCCAACATGGACGGAAATTTAATTCACAGGTGACAACCGGATGATTACTTTGTTGAAACGCCCAGTAATGACAAAAGTAAAGACCCCATAATATCAGATAGTCATCTTCACAATGATTTCCATACTTCTAACTGGCAACATTTGGCATGAAGGTACAAGAATGATTATTACTTAAAAATAAAGATGAAATGGGTTTAAAACTAGCTGAAAATGAGTATTGATGAATCTTTAAGATCAAGGAACTTTGCTTTATACAGGTACCTTGTGTAGATCGGGAGTGAGAAACATAGACCCTATATAGAGGGCAAAAAATGCTAGTAACCTGCATTTTCTCCTTTTCACAAAATCTTTTTCAAAGAGTTAAGAAATTTTGATTTTGTTGGTCAACTTGCACATTTAAAATCTGAATACTGTTGTTTAGTTCAGATCTTTTCTATCTGTTTCAAGACTGAAAAACAGTGTCGTAATATATAGATGCATGAATTGATTATATTACTGATGGTTGGAGGAATAAAAAGAGGGACAGATGGAAAGATAGAAGGGCAGATAGGTTTTTGGAAAGGAGGGTAATAGATACAGTATTATGCTACAGGGATAAATTCAAATGGCGAAAAAGGGATAATCCCTGTACAATAATTTATGCCCCATATCTTGTCTATCCCCAGTGGGGATTATTTAAAGGTGTTAATTGGATCATGAAACATCCTTTCAGAAACCCCTTAACTCTTTACCACATATTATTATTATTATTATTATTTTATGAATTGAAAGCATTTGCAGACACCACACAACAAATTAAATGTTTCTCAAAAATATGAATTTGTTAGGATAGCACACATTGTGGGAGGAAAAAGGAGAAAAAGCAAGTAATGAGCTATTTTTCCTTTTCTCACACTGTTTTTAAGAGCTTGCTTTTCTAAGGGTTGCTAAGTCCGGATTGTGTGGTAAAGGGTTACCCCTTTACCAGACAACAAAAATTTGGACCTGTTCAAATCCAAAGCATTTGCACACAACGAGGTACGGACAATTGCCCACCCGGATATTTGCCCACCCAGACATTTGCCACATGGACAAAAACTACACGGACAAAAGCCCGCCCACAATAGTAGCTACCCTGACATTTGCCCACCTGCATTTTCCTTTTGTTTCACTTTTTTTTTTTTTTTTCTTCTTTACCTATTTGTATGTGGTTTTAAGTTAAATAATTTTTCATGATAAATACTTTTTCACCATTTCCCCCAAAATAAACGATTTGCATTGCATTGAAAAGACTTCTGAAATAGTTATTAAAGTGGTTTATCATGAATTAAGTTCTTTTAATTTTAATGATAAGAGAAGGTTGTCCAAACAATGCAATTCTTTAAACTCTGAAATGATAATGAAAGTAGTTTAATTATAGAATTACTGTATTTGTTTGACCACTTTAATTGATAATTATTGACCATATTTGAAAGGTACACTTAAGTTATTTTAATCTATCAGACGATAAAGTTTGCATCGGCCCATTTAAGGAAATTTGTAGACGATAATTTGAAATGCAGCAAAAATGGAAAAAAATCTAATGATAGGATAGAAAAAATAGTGGATGATGGAAAAATGCTCCTTATGAGCAAATGGTCCTTCTCCAAAAATGTTTTCATTAGTCTCAAACTGCATACACGTAAAAAACACGTGTCTTCTTCCCAATGTCGTAAACGCAAGGCTTCATCTGGTAGACAGTCAATCAATGAGTTTACTATCAACATAGTATGGGAGGGCTAATGTCCGAGTGGGCAAATGTCCTAGGTGGCAAATGTCCGGGTGGGCAAATGTCCTAGATGGCAAATGTCTGGGTGGGCAATTGTCCTACACCCGCACACCACAGGGACTCGATGCAGTATTTTTTTTTTTTTTTTTTTTATCTTATACCTATAAGATACAAAAAAATCTGGATCGCGTCCCTGTGCCGTACACAACAAATGAAATATTCCTCAAGTGGTGACATCCCTTCTTGAAAAGACTGAAGACATTTCAGGAAAAGGAAAAATTGCTGGTTACCACAACATTATTTGTTTATGGTGGTCAGTGTGGAAAAAGTTTGGTCTGTTAATTTTATATTCTAAGGCTTTATGAAATCCCTAATTTCTTTTTGTAACTTATTAACTACATTTTCTAAAGTTTTTATATCAATTGTTGACAAATGTCTGCCTGCATCTATTGTATTTATGTGATTATCCTTGAAATTTCCCAGAATCTATTCCATACATAAATTAGCAGTTTTGAAAGAAGGAAGGCAGTTTGGGCAGAGATATACAAGGAAGGCAGTTTAGAGGGAAGGAAGAAAGAAAGCTAGGACATGTTGGCAGACAGCCTAAAAGATACTTTATGTTATTTTACTGAAATTACTGCATATTATATATTATAAAAAAAAAGACATACTTTTGAATCAACTAATTCAAAAAGTAATTTGAAAAAAGTCATGTATGTGTATGTTTGTTTGGCCTTTCTGTTGTCTGTCGGTAATTCAGAATCATTTCATAAGGTATTCCTATTTATACTATAGCCTCAAAAGTCAAAATACACATTTTATGTTGCAAGACAAAAGTTACAGCCAATACCACCAATAAACATAGTCAGTTACAGATATACATGTATAATATATTTTAGGAAAAAAGGGTCTAAGTGTCTCACTGAAATAGGGGTCTATGTGTCTCAGGGGTCTAATTTCACCCAAATTTTAAGGGGTCTAAATGGTCAGGGGTCCATGTGTCTGACATCCGTTTTGATCGACGACTTCAGGTCTCCCTTTGTGTATCTTTTAATCTATGTCTGTCACCCAAATAAACTATCCGACGCGCAAGTAGTCGTAATAACTTTGTCTTTTTCCATCTTCCTTGTGCTGTTAATTACTTTATCTCTAGGCTACTGTAACTTTGTATTTGTCTTCATTTTAAAATACAAGAGCATGATCAATTTCTCGTGGTCTTCTTTTACGAGCAATTTCTGGTGGGGATCTGTACATAACTTATAAATTTCATTTGATATCTCGTGGTTTTGTCATAGTTGCTAGAAGATGCGCACGATCTTATCAATCGTCCACAGGCTCGTCGTTGGTTTCTGGTATATACCTTAAAGCCGGAGGTCCTTTTTTCCGATGGCTGTACTGTTCTGCCTTGTCGGCCTTTGCTTCCAGCATTGCCATTGGGTTTTTCAAGGCTTTTGTTTTCTTTCTCAAGACTGCTGCATGATTTTTTAGGTTAAAACTCTAAAACACCACTCACTACGATTGATATCATGAAAAAATGTGTCTGACGTGATTGTATTACTATTTTTGTTATTACTTCTCTGTGCTCATTGATCAATCAATAAAATTAGTGATCGATGGAAGGTTTTCAACTGCTGGAGAAATTGATCAGGTCGATGACGAAACATTAGGCGAGGAGGTGTCCTCTTGCATGTATGCTCTTACTTTCCTTTTACCTGCTCTTTTTCGGATCAAATAGATCCATCGGTGATGAGAGTGGGCTCTTATAATTACACTTTTGAAAATTTGAGCGCTAGGTTTAGAATCATTGCTTATGCCCTATATATTTGGATAGTCTAATTCTTAAAATTTTTAAAAAGAATTACTGGATTGTATATTTGTTCCATACAATACACAAGTTTAACTTTTTGTGATCATAGCATAGCAAACTTTTCAAGAGTATTATATTATGATCAACATTGATTAGGGTATGACTAGATACCAAAAAAAGCCTAGTTTCGAGATAATAGCTCTCCCGCTACGAAATAACTATTATAGTATATGTACGATGTTGTGTCTGGAAGATTTATATGCGGCATAGTTAATTGTTTAGAATAGTTGTTACAATATTCCAACGTATTCCCAAATTTCAGACAGGAATGGACTTTGGCATACATAGTTTATTTTTACATTCATTTTTAAGACTTTATCCACGAAACTAGCTGGACTGTACGAAATTAGCTTCTTCAAACGGAAATATCCCTCTAGGCAAAAAAGTCCCTATGTCCTATTTGTACACAATTTTGTTAACTTTTATCATTTCTTATATTGTGTATATGATTTCAGATTCAATCGGAAATTGGTTCGACCAATTGTGCTTATGTACATGTATACTCTTGAAATAGTAGATCCTTGATGGTACCCATCCCACGATATTTTATGTATCATTATGATTTTCCATCTTGTGTTTTAATCAACCATTTCATCATTGAAACATTAATGGAATTTAGATCTATATAAAAATGAAAGTGATTATTGGTGCAATTCTCCATTTTCAATGGAGGTCACTTCAAATAAGTAGTCCCTACAGTTACGGAAATAACTTCATTTCATTACGAACTATTTAGCAATAGGGCCCATCTCGTGAGTTTTTTATCGTTAGGAAACAAAAGAAATAATTAATTTAAAGTACCACCCCACCTCCGAATTGCTTAATTGTATTTAAAATGTCTTTCTGAAGATAGGAAAACGGCCTTATTCTCATGAAAAAAAGTTTTCTCTCCCCAAAATATTTTTGTCTGAATAAAATAACCTGATTGTAAATAAAGCAATGTTATTTTCTAATTCCCTTATTTTCATTTCACGTTTATCTAAAACAAAATATGGACATTAAAAAAAAAAAAGAAAAATTCAGAGGGCATTTTTTTTTTTTTTTTTTTTTAAATTAACTAACTTTACGGTGGTAGTTCATATATATACTGAACATTGTCTTCCAGCAAGGGGGAAACTCCCAGATGATCAGGTAGGGTTTTACGATCATTTAAAGAGGACATGGTGATTAGTTATATCCTTCCTGTTACCAAAATTTTACCAATGACAAATCTTTCAAATTGCAGTATATTTTTTGCCGTTTTTTCCACACTATATTTTATTTTTAGCTACTTTAAGCAACACACCAGTTTTATTTAGAATAACTTAATGATTTGACACTTTTTTCATCAAATATATGTCTAAAAGATCAAATTACTCAAATTCTGGCTCATAAAATTAGTGCATACCAGTCCTGTTCTGTGTACGATATTTTTTATCAGATTTTTAGCTTCAAGTGTTGCAAAATATGGTTTACATGACATATATAATTTAAAATCAGTTAGTATGCTCAGAATCTTATATTGTAGTGAAACATCAATGGTAATAGGCGGGAATTAGCAGAAACAGGAAGGAATGGGGTAACAGGAGGGAATACAAAAAAGGGTAATTGAACAGGTTTAAACTGTAATGAACCATTTGGCAACCAGAAACAGTAGCTAACTCCATTGTTACACATACAGTGTATATGAGTAGAATATGTTTAAGACAGAAGACAAAAAAAAAAAGAACATTGCCGAATTAAACCAGATGTGTTGGTCAAACACCATGCCCCCCCCCCCCCCCCCCCACACACACACACACGCACATATCAAATGTGGGCAATGCAATGTACCTGTAGATCTTTGAAAGTTATAGGCATGTTATGTGGCAGACAGACTGACAGACAGTGGATATGAATACGTATGGGGTCATAAAAGTAATTTAAAATGTTAAACATTTATTTATTTATTTATTTATTTTTTTTTTTCAAAACTTGAGCGACCAACAAAACTGAATTCTTGAACTCCTCTTGTGGTGGTAGTGACCTAGGAAAAGGTTGCGGACAGTGTAGATCAAGATCAGACCGCAGAATAGTGCAGTCTGATCACTGATCTTCATTGTACGCTAGTTCTTGATACTTGATTTTCTAGAAGAACACCCCTGAACTGTAATAACAGTAGTTAAATATCTCATCCAGAGACGTCCATTTTATTCACTTAGCATGCAGATGTTACAGACATTTTTACATTTTGGTTGTATGCTTTTCATTCTCGTCCAATGTGATACAATTTTCTCTTCTGTCTTGTTTAAAGCATTTTCTCCTTGTTCTACTCTGTGATCTCCCATCAATCCCATGTGTAAACATATAGATAAGAAAAGATTTTCGAAGTAGCATGAAACACTGTTTAACAAAATGTATCTTTAAAACACAAGGCCCTGTCAGCTACATGTACATTATGTGTAAGAACTATGACCTTGACCTTGATTAGATGAGCAGGGTCCTGGGTGGCTCAGTAACAAAGTGTAAGACTCATGACCTGAAGGCCTTTGGGTTGGAGCCTCGCTGGATCCACTGGGTTTTTCATGGGAATATCCTTGTGCAAAACAATTCAGAGACCTTGCCTAGTACTGGAGGAACCCATGAAATACATGAATATAATAAATAATTATGAGCTGTCGCCGCAATATGACTAAAATAACTTTGAAAGCGGCGTAATTTAACACCACTCATTCAATCAATCATTGATCAGATTATACTGCAAATGTCACCAGCTTATTCATATTCATGCAAGGTTCCTGTATACTAACAAGAGGGACATAGGCCCTAAAGTGCTCACCTGAGTAAAGTCCATCTTGGATTAATAAAGCTGTAGAGATCCTGGTTGTGATGTAAAAGACATGAGTGTTAGTGACCTACCTTTTGATCGGCCATGACAATTTTTGAACTGATACGAGATATCGTCAAGAGAAGCCCCTTGACCAAGTTTCATGCTTATCAGACTGATAATGTGGCCTCTAGCGTGCACACAAGGTGTTTCTAAGATTTATCACAGTGACATACATGTACTTAATGTTCTGACGTGATCAATTCTGAATTTGCGCAAGTTATCATCAAGAAAACACTCTGACCAAGTTTCATGAGTATCAGGCTGCAAATGTGGCCTCTAGAGTGCACACATGTGTTTTCTAAGATTTGTCCCAGTGACATACTTTTTCATCCAAAGCAACCCAATTTCATTAGAACTTGTTCGATATACTATCAAGAAAAACACTGTTGCCAAGTTTCATGAGTATCAGACTAAAAACGTGGCCTCTAGGGAGAACACAAAGTTTTTCTAATATTTGTCGGATTTTGACCCCTAGATCTGCTTTTGAAGTTGGCCGAGATACTATCAAGACATGCATTCAGACCAAGTTTCAAGAGTATTTGACTGAAAATGTGGCCTATAGCAGTGATTTTTGACGACTAGATGACCAAGGACAGACACAGCATGATCACAAAAGCTTCTCTTGAGCACTGTGTATAAACATCTTGGTATAACACTTAACAGGTACTTGAATAGATCAATTAATATAGAGGAGTGTTGTCAAAAAATGAGATCTACCTTCCTTTTTCTTGTACACTGTGGCCTGTTTGATGATGGCATCCATCCATTGTCTGCTAAAAAGTCTGTACAAGCGTATTGTTTTACCAAAGGCCCTGTACGGTTGTGAGTCGTGGGATAATCTGAGTAATGACTACGTCTATTTACTTGAGAAAAGCCATATGTACTGTCTTAAATATACACAAAGTATCTCCAAGTACACTAGTACGGACATTGCATCGTCTCTTATTGGTTTACTGCCTATGGCAGCAGAAATTGATATACGCAAACTTGTTTTCTTCGGCCAGCTTTGCGTGTTCACTTGTAAAAAGTTTTTTTTTTTGTTTTTTTTTCTCTCGGAGAGTGATTTCATACACAAGCAATCCATCAAAAGTAAGAGGCTTCATTGACGAATGCTTAAAACTTTTCTATAAGTATAACCTTGACCATGTTATTAAATTTTTTACTAATGAAGGGGTGATCCCATCAAAGAAGGTATGGAAAAACATGATTAAGTATCAAGTAAATATGTATTTTAGTAATAATCTCTACATGAGAGTAACAGAAAACAGTAATTTTACTCTGTATTCTTTACTACATCCACTGTTTGTGAAGTTATCGCCAAAATGATAAGTTCTTTTTTTTCAGTACGTTTAGTACTACTTGTACTAAATGTGGTATATTTACAAATCAGAAAGTTGTACAGCTCATGTTCTTTTGTGTTGAAAATATCGTTCACACTGAAGAACTGCTTAAAACTATATACGTTACCTACAAAATAATGTTCAAGAACTTGATGAAACGTACAATTGACGAACAAGTCATTCAGATCTTATCTGGTTTTGGCAATTCGTTGAGTCCAAACGAAAGGGCGATTTTTTTCGAATTCATCGCTGTAACACTGACTAAAATTTGGACCGGAGTCCTCTACCATTTAACTCTTTGCAAACAGGCAAGATTTTAGACCCAACCGAATTGAAAGCCGTTGCAGACGAAAAATCTCAAATGTCTTACATTAAGGAACTTGTCTTTGAAAGGGTAGAGAGCATTGTGGAAAAGGGGAAAATGCCGGTTACCAGCGTTTTCTACTCATCCCATAATGTTTTCAAAACCCTTTCCTCTGGGTCGATAAGTTTTTGGATTGTGTGGTAAGGAGAGTAGTATAGGAGGGTAGACCTCGGACAAAACGCGTTTTGTCCGAGGTCTACCCTCCCTGAGTGCCATTTTGTCCGAGGTCTACCCTCCCTGAGTGCCATTTTTGTCCGAGGTCTACCCTCCCGAGCAGAAAAAATGCCGCATCACTGCAGTTTTGGCGTGATTCGGTTTCCGCGACATATGAATACAATAATAAATAGTCCGTTACTAGTCTCGGGAGGGTAGACCTCGGACAAAAGTAGTTCCGGCAGTTGGTTCAGGTAGAAACCCTCGTTGGACTTAGTCTTTTTTGGAGGGTTGATCTTTCTCTCTCTATTACCGTCGGACTTAGTCTTTTTTCCACAATTGAATTAAAAAGTAGTTCCGACTGATGTAAACAAGTAGTTCCGACTGATGGAAACAAACGTAAACAAGCGTTTTGATTGGTCGAGACGTTTTCCCGCCAAAATTCGATGGGTTATTTCCCCTTTTCAGCTTGGATCAAGGCAAAGACCCTTGTTGGACTTAGTCTTTTTCACAATTGGATTAAAAAGTAGTTCCGGCTAATGTAAACAAACAGGTTGGTTCAGGCAGAGTCTATCGTTGGACTTAGTCTTTTTTCGTCCGAGGTCTACCCTCCCGGGGAAGCAAAAGACCGGTCAAAATATCAAACCGGAAGTAGATGTCCGCTTTTTCTGCCCCCCCATGCCACGGTCAGAGCCCCTTTTTAACTATCTCTGTGAAAAGGGGTCTTAATGCATCTGCGCGCACGCGCGCACGGATCGTAATGATATGGTTCGGCAGAGACTATCGTTGGACTTAGTCTTTTTTCTTCATCGGAGATAGATGTTCACCATCTTTGACGCGACTGGGGGTCCTTTTTTTAAACCATGGTCTGTGAAAAGGGGTCTTAATGCATCTGCGCGCACGCGCGCACGGATCGTAATGATATGGTTCGGCAGAGACTATCGTTGGACTTAGTCTTTTTTCTTCATCGGAGATAGATGTTCACCATCTTTGACGCGGCAGGGATCCTTTTTTTTTTAAACCGTGGTCTGTGAAAAGGGGTCTTAATGCATCTGCGCGCACGTGCACGGATCGTAATGATATGGTTCGGCAGAGACTATCGTTGGACTTACTCTCAAAAAGACCGGTCAAATTGTCAAAACGGTGGTAGATGTTCACCATTTTGACGCGGCAGGGGTCCTTTTTTTAACCATGGTCTGTGAAAAGGGGACTTAATGCATCTGCACGCACGCGCACGGGTCGTAATGATATGGTTCAGGCAGACACTATCGTTTGACTTAGGCTTTTCTCTGTCATCGTTGGACTTAGTCTTTTTTCTCCGTCTTCGTTCGCCTCAATCTTTCTCTACTACCGTTGGACTTAGTCTTTTTTCCCACGATATGGGTTATTTCCCCCTCCTCAGCTTGGCTCAGGCAAATACCATCGTTGGACTTAGTCTTTTTTTCCGTCTTTTGTTCGCCTTAGCCTTTCTCTATCACCGTTGAACTTAGTCTTTTTTCCGTCTTTTGTTCGTCTCAATCTTTCTCTATCACCGTTGGACTTAGTCTTTTTTCCACGATATGGGTTATTTCCCCCTCCTCAGCTTGGCTCAGGCAGAGAGTATCGTTGGACTTAGTCTTTTTTCTCCGTCTTCGTTCGCCTCAATCTTTCTCTATTACCGTTGGACTTAGTCTTTTTTTCCCACGATATGGGTTATTTTCCCCTTCCTCAGCTTGGCTCAGGCAAATACCATCGTTGGACTTAGTCTTTTTTTCCGTCTTTTATTCGCCTCAGCCTTTCTCTATCACCGTTGAACTTAGTCTTTTTTCCGTCTTTTGTTCGTCTCAATCTTTCTCTACAGTCGTTGGACTTAGTCTTTTTTGAGTTGTTCTTTGTCTCTATTACCGTTGGACTTAGTCTTTTCTCCACGATATGGGTTATTTCACCTCCTCACCCACCGTTGGACTTAGTCTTTTTTCCACGATATGGGTTATTTCACCTCCTCACGCTGGTTCAGGCAGAAAGTATCGTTGGACTTGGTCCTTTTTTTCCGACTTTGTCCGCCTCAATCTTTCTCTATCATCATTGGACTTAGTCTTTTTCTTCGGCTCCTAGCTGTATGATCTTTAGATATCTGTCTGACGAACTCAGTCTTTTTTTTAAAACTAGCTTTAGGGGATAAAGACCGTATTGTTTTGTAACTTGTCTATAAGATCTGAGAGCTGAGTTTATTTATAGCACTATTTTGTCGATTTGATTGAATTAGTCAGACAAGATTTGACACCTTTATGCTATATGCTATCTTCTGAGTTGGTCAGAGATGGTTTATAGTATAAATCCTTACCATACAAGCATCGTGTTGGGTTAACCTTGTTTGAGTTAATTCGAATTGGAGAATATCGTTTGGAATGTAACTCTTGGAATGTAACTCTTGGGATGGTACTCAGTCGTAAAATTGACAAGTCTCGAAGATAGGACTTTCTGGAATGAATGTTAGCTCTGAAAAGAGCTGTTTTTATCATTCTCTGGATTGGAATTAAATTAATCATTCGAGCAAGTTAATTCCAAAATCAGAGAAAGATAGAGGATTCTAAACCTCTTCATCATCAACTCATTGGTTGGTTGATATCACAGACTCCCCAAAGATTGGATCATCAGTTGGCATAACCCAAAGATCGGGGTAGAAATTAGGTGCTGGGTTCTGGGTATAGGGGTTATACCCTTGTCTTGCAGAGAACTCAGCCGACGTCTTTGTCTTTTGGCGTTTTCTCTTCTCCTCATTCCTTCGACTTTTAGCAAATAGTCCACAGCAGAATCTGAACAAACCCATCGTGGAAATGAAATGGCATATAGAGAAATTTGGTGGTTTTATAGCTTGGTGGAGGGATTGACCTACTTTTCGTCTTGGAATTAAGAGTACGAACGTGGGCGAGACCATGTAGATAGAATATAATGTACTATATGATCTATCTACATTTTTTTCCAAGACTGATATTTTGTGGAGGAATTATCTTTGTGGAAAAAAGAATGAAAAAACACCATTTAAACAGTATAACTTTTATTTGAACAGAACTGAACAATGAACTGAGCAATGAACATATTTACAACAAACACATAGATGAAAGAACTATTATACATTTATATACTATTTGTGGGGAAAAAGTCTCTGAGCTTTATTGAATAGAATTCCATACTGCTGATTGAACCATAACACTACATCTCGATCGTTTCGTCGATGTTCCGTTGAGAGGAATTTCTGTTGAAGATATTTCTGTATGTTGTATCCTCTGGCGGCAGCATCCAATACGAAGATACAGTAAAATCCGCAAACTTTTCCCTGTGGACTCTGAAGAGTTTGTCGATTGTATCTCCACGAATAAGAATGATTGTCTAAAAAGTTAATGATTTCTGGCTCAAGTGGTGGTAGTCCGTAGGGATCAAAGTATAGTACATCACCATTATTGTTGAATATCACGGCTACCCAATGTTCTCCTGGACCGGTTGATTTCTCTGTGTTCACAATGTAGGCTTTCACATGATTGGGTTTTTGTCGAGGTAACTGATCTTTTGCACAGACTTTTGCCTGTAGATTTTTTATCCATGTTCCGTGATCCAATATGTATTGAATTTCAGAAGTATACATTTTTTCTAATCACTTTCTCCCCAGGATTGTTTTACTTTGTCACACCAGTATTGTAACCACGACTCCGTGAATTCAGATAAAATGTTTTGTTTTATATTTCGCCATAATCTGTAGGCTTCCACATAGTCACTTTCATCGAGTTTCATTTCTATGAGTTCAGGATACCATTTCTCCATGATTTCGTATGGATTTAATTCCATCATGGCTTTTTCTATGAACATATCTGTATGTTCTTGTCTATCCTTGAATAAACACAGTTCATGCTGTGTTTGACTGGGATGATCCACTTGACATCCGTAACACTGATTGGTAACTTCACTGACAATAAGATTTTTTAATTTTTCAGTCATATGTTTTTCGAAGCTGTTGTGAATGTCATTTTTCCGAGTAGAGATGCACTTCGACACAGAATATTTCACTTTTTCTGCTTCTTCTCTAAGTGTTATAGCAAATCTGAGTCCCAACATTGTTTTTTAGTTCTTTACTCCTGTAGATAGTCCTGAAAAGGACTGTTTTTCAATAGTCCTGAAAAGAACTGTCGTTTTCGATATTATATTCCTTAGTCCTGAAAAGGACTGTTTTTGTGAAAGCTATCTTTTTGATCAGAGAGTTTCTGTTGGTTTTTCCAGGCTTAATAATCTGTGATAACTTCTCTCAAACTGTTGATTTCAATCTGATTGTCAAATTCAGCAAAGACAATAACGTTGATAGCTGCTGTCAGAGCTTGACCAAACTGAAGTTCAATTCGAAGATTTCCAGTTTTTATAGGATGAAGTTGTCCTTCTTCACTACCTTGATCCGCTGTCAAATCGTATCCCCACAAACAGTATCCACCAACATAGTCTTCTTTACCAATATTAAATGATTTATTAAGTGCTAAAGATGAGTTAGCCTGATACAATGATAGAAAGGATTTCAAATACAATCCTGCTTCAAAGTTAGGTTCAAAGGGTCTGTTATGAATACTGTGACCATTACATGATACATCAATTTTTGACAGATTAAAATGTTGAAAGAAAAATGGATTTCTGTTATAAGTCCCATTATAATCAGTATTTGCTACCATTGCAATGAAAATGCGTTTTGGAAGTTGTCCTTGAAACAGATGATCTTCAACTTTAGACTGAAGACCTGTAGAAATGGTAAAAGTTTTTACTTCAACCCTGCGAATAGGAATTTTCATGTTTTGCTGAGCAATAACATGATTTAGATCATTTGCAACAACAGGCAACAATTCGACATTTCGCACATGAAGACTGACTGTTTCCAGTACAATTTTTGGATCTGGTGCACCAGTACCTCCTGTGAGACAAAAGTTTAGCGAAGACCTGTTTAATCTAAGTCTGATTTCAATACCATTGGGTAAATATTTTTCTTGTTGAAACAGATCAAGATGCAAGCGTCCAAAAAGTTCGGCGGTTCTACTTCGTTCAATTTCACGCATTCTAGCTTGTAAACCTTCATTAGTTCCATCATGGTTGAGTGAATTGAAATGAGCAGAGGTGTCTTCAATCCAAAGATTACCAGCTTTCAAATGCGTAGTCTTGCTGTCAGAATTATATGACATAAGATTTTCGATATATGCTCTGTATGGATAGGTATCTGAATTGCTGGTGATTAGTTTATTATTTAGATACAAATCGACACTGCTAAACAAACTGTGCAGGAAGTTGTTTACAGGGGCCACATTTGTATTAGCATCTAAATCAGTACCGTCAGCTTGAACGATTTTGTATTTGACATACAAATACGATTGTGACAAATCTGTCCAATGTTCAGTTTGAGGTGGTATGATGAATTCTATCGGTGCATAGTTTGCCAAAGACGATATTGGAAAAATATTCAATCCACTGACTTTCTTGCATCGTTGTCATTGTAGGTGGTACAGAAAGAACATCAAGTTCTGACTTACTGCATTCACAAGAACCGTTTTGCATCATTTTTTATAATTCAAGTAGATGAATTCAATATATGAATCCAATATATTAATCAAATATATCAAGAGGTCGTCTGTCTCTTTGTCTTATGATCTTACCACTGTGAAGGCGGTAGGGGGAATGACGTGGTTTTCGTGATTTTCTTTTATTTATCCCTGGTATTAGCTTTTCTGCTAGATCATGAATGGCTTGTTTTCCCCTTGAAATTACAACTTTTTTAGGGTTTTCGCCACGTAAAAGGATATCTTCTACTACGCCTATTCCTTGTTTGATTCCTTCTTTTTTTACAGCATTCAACCCAGATTTGACCAAGGGTTTAAGCAATGGAGTCACTACTGTAATTGCTGATCTAAATAGGGAACCTAACCCATAGCCATACTGATGTTTTACACCACGATAAACTGGTAGCATTTTTTACCAAATATTTTATTTAAATATTTATTTGTCAAATATTTTTATTTTTTCTGTCTGAAATGTAACTTCACTATTGTCTTACCAATAATAAAATGAAACGGTATGCCAGAATCCCCTGTTATTTGAATGTGAATAGTATTGAAATCAGATTTCGAAACGGGGACGTAATGCGGTAATGTGATTTCATGGCTGATATGTTGGGTTTCATAATTATTTTCACCTGATATGTTTGCTTTGAACGGAAGAACACGAAGTATGGGAGCAAGTGTATCACCCACTATAGTGTGTTCAGCAACATCTGAATAAACAAACAGATGATTGTAGCCAGCATCAATGTTAGGAGTGTATTTAAATACATCTAAAATATTTCTATTCGAATAAATTATCTCATATTTGAATTCTGGTGATCCTCCCAGTTTTAAAAACAGCTGGGGATGAAATTTGAATCCTGTTCTTGTTATATTTACGAACCCCAATTTTGGACGTTTGCTCGAGGTTGAATAGCTAATAGACACCCCGATTGAATGCTTCTGAAAGATTTCACTTAGGTTATTTTGAATCAATTCTTCCATTACCTCTATAACATGTTTTGCTGAAGTGTAACTACCCGGTGGAAAAGTAAATCCAATTGACCATTTTATTGGTTCACCTTTTGCGTTTCGTTTTAATGGAATTACCTTCATATTATCTCTTCTTTTATCTGCCGCTGCTGCTGCATTGTATAAATTAAGATCTGCAGTTATAATTTCGAACTTCGCTTCTTGTTCACTTATGTTTAAGAACTGAGAGGGGGTAATAAGATGAACTAATGCAACTTCCCAAGTTTCCTTGTCAATATGAACTGTCTTTGGTAAATCAACCTTAAAACAACATTGGGTGTTGTTCGGATAAAGGTCCATGGAACTATCGCTGGGTAGAGTGAGATAAAACGAATTCATTTTTTACTATCAATCCACCCTGACTGCTTTTGTTCTGATCTGCTGAATTTTAACCCTGGTGATGGAAGAATATATCCAAGTGAGCTGCTTAACAGGATCAGCCACAATTCACGATCTTGACTTTGAATACTTAAATGTACTATTGAGGTTGCAATAATTGCATAAATGACTAAAATCTGTGAAATATAGGTAAACTGATTCTTTGGGACACGATTTCCACAGCAATTGTAGTTCTTACTGATACTACTACTACTACTGCTATCGAAATTTTCTATTCCGAACTTTTCTTCTATTCCAGACTTTTCTGTTCCACACTCGATGTTTGACTGTGGATTCATTATGAATTACTGACTTTTTATAACTTTTTTCTTAAGTTATAAGATTTTTTTATAAGAAAAAATGTTTTCAAAACACTAAAATAGGATTACACCAAATAGGATTACACCAAATAGGATTCTGGTATCCAACTTTGAAATTTTTTTGGATAGCCTTTCCAATTGACTTTTATTTCTTTGATTAATTTTTTACCCTTACGTCTTGTGCGTCTATCAAGAACTGAGTCAATCTCATAAATATCATCATCTTTTATTAATTGAAGTTCATATTCATAATAAGTTCCTAAAATCTGTTCTCCCAGCAGATCTTTTACTTTATAGGTAATAGGCGAAAATGTTTTGTTGACATGGCTGATTTCAAATATTTCTTGCGTCCAATTCGGTAAATAGCCCTTATCAAATGTACGTTTTGTTTTATTGATTCGAACATGATCTCCAATTTTGAATTTCGACTTTTTTGTCATTACATTTGCCGATAATTGAGGATACAGATTTCTTGAAATCTCTGCCTCATTGGATTTTGTTACCATTACAGGAGATGTTTTTATACTTCTGTGAAAAGTATGGTTGTAATTCTTAACTAAAGAATTCAATACGTCAATGTAACGCCTTGTTTTCTTGTACGTAAAGTATTTCCACATTCTCGTTTTCAAAGTTCGTTGAAATCTTTCAACAATACTTGCTTTTGTCTCTGGGTTTTCAGTGGTGAAAAAATGAATCTGATTCTTTTTCAAGTAGTCTTGAAACGATTTGTTTTTAAATTCCGAACCTTTGTCTGTTTGAAGCGCCAAAGGTTTGCGTTTTGATTTCTGAACGATAGATTGAAATGCTTTGATTAAAGTTTTACCCGTTTTGTCTGGAATAGGAATAACCCACGAAAATCTCGAAAACACATCAATCACACAAAGTAAATATTTCTTGTTATTATTTTGTTTTGCTAAATGTTGCATGTTAGCCAAATCAGCTTGCCATTGATAATCTATACCACCTACAATAGTTTTTCGTCTTTTGAAACGACGACGAATCGGTTTGTGTAAGGTGTAGGTGGATTCACCCTGTAACCATTCTTGAACATCTTTGTATCTTATTCCTTTCAAAACAGATTTCGCAGCGTGATACAATTGCTTTACTCCACTAAATGCTACAGTACTTTTAGGATCATAAAACAACTTTCTTAACACGTAATCAAGTTTTGACTTTACCATGCCTCCCATGACTGAAGTGTTTTACGGCTCGGAGTCTTTTTTATAGACTTTGGGGGAGTTAGCAGTTCTTTAACATAGAATTGCTTCAATCGTTCTCTTTCTTCAGGTTTCATGTATGGAGATTTTTCTTTTATTCTTTTCATACTTCTTTTTATAGGAGTTAACTTAGTACTTTTTCGTACGCTTTTTGGTGTGTGAAATAAGTGATCGGAATCTCCATAGGATTCTGCATGGGATTCTTCATCTTCGCTCAATGATTTACTCGGTGATTTATCATGGACTTTTTGTATCCATTTCCATCTGTTTAAATTGCCAATAACTTCTTGAGGTATATTGCTTTCATGTAATGCCTTTGAAAATGTTTTCCAACCTCTGGGCTCGATACCTTTTCTTTGACGTATCGCATCATTGACAAGATCGATGATATTGGAACCATGAATGCGTGTACCTTTATATGACACCACCCCTTGTTCGTCCCAAGTTAAATTATCGTTGTCTTTTATCATACTCAAAAGTAACTCAGCTTTTCTTTTCATGGTTTTTGGCACACTTTGCAAAATTCGATCATACAAGGCAACAGATTGCAGGCCAACAGATGCTGATTCCTGTGCACCATCATTGGTTTTTGGAGGAAAATTGATCGAAGTTGGTTTTGTTTTCTGAAGCGAATTTTGTAACTTAATCAAAGTTTCGCCATATCTTTGAGCCTTTTCTGTTTCTGACAGGTCGGTACTTTGTAAAATTTGACTCATATCTTGTCGAAGATGTGATGCATCTGCAACTTGTGGATTAGGTGGTAAACGAGGTTTTTGAGCTTGTTCGACTTTCCATCGTTTCATATTTTCTAAGACCTGGTAAGGTACGATAACCATTTTTCTAACAGACATGATTTCTTATCTACAAGATTTTTTATCTATAAGATTTTTTCATTGAAATTTCTTTATCTACAAGATTTTTTTATCTACAACGCTTTTAGAGCTCCTCCTATTCCTCCGATAACGGCTTTTCCTAACAAAGGTAATAATGCAGGTGCAAGCAATGAAAGAAATCCACCTTTTTGATTTAAAATTTGTTTTTTATCTTTTACAGAGACCGATTTTGAAGCTAAACGTCTGAGATGTTGTCGGCTTGAATACAACTTCTTCTTCTGATCTGGTGATAAATGTACATTGCCTTTTAAAACATTATGACAGCATTCCGATATACACCTTATTGCTTCTGAGGGTGAATCTTTGACAAGCTTTTTACGTATTTTTGGTGTAGCCTGTATCATGGCCATAACCATTGAGCCGTGTTTTTTTATCAGAGGTCTTTTCTTCATGTTGACTTTATCACTATTTCACATCAAATGAAAATAAAACTTCCATGTCACTATCATTTATACCTGATGTTTTATCATACTGTCTTTTTTTACAAAAGAAAACTACGAATCGGAATCAGTGAGTTCTTCATCCTCGCTTTCTTCTACATCTGACCCTCTGTCGGGTAGAGGAATGGTTCTTCCACCACCAAGATGAATCAGACGTTTGTCATAGTCAACACGATATTTTCCTGTGTCAAGGTTATATTGGATTATATCCCCAAACAGTCGATCTTCTGCCTTTCTACCTTTTTTATATTTAGCTAATGTATTTGGAGACCATGAGGCGGATGGAATGGATTGAAACTTCAATTTTTTCCCTGGTTCTATAAATTGTGAATACTTTGTTCTGAGTTTTTGCATTCTTTCACTTAATAGTTCCTTTCTGGATTTCGGATAGCGTTGATGTTCTGAAATGCTGCTTCCTACAGGTCTTCGCATAGTAACAAATCTTTCATCAATTATAGGTGGTGAGGTGGTGGTTCTTTCATCAATCATAGGTGATGAAGTGGTAGTTCTTGCATCAATTATAGGTGGTGAAGTGATAGTTCTTGCATGCGTTTTCGGGGGTTTTCTCTTCTTTGGAGATTTTTTCTTCTTTGGAGACTTTTTCTTCCTTGGAGAATTTTTCTTCTTTGGAGATTTCCTCTTTCGCGGAGCACGTTTTCGAGGTTGCCTTTCATCCCCAAATTTCCTAACGGTTTTAGTTCCATCCCATCTCAGTAAACTTCTGATAATAACACCACCTAGAAATCCACCACCTCCAGGTTTTAAAATAATTCTACGTTTAATTTCCTCATCTATATTCGGATCTGCTAACTGCTCGATATCTGCTCTATGTTTTGTCATATACGTGGTGGTTTGTTTTGGTAATTTGATTTTATCTTCAAGGATATTTTGTGCTGCTAACGTAAACCATTTTAAAATTTCTTTTAATCCTGCTTTCAAAACAGATTCTCTTTCATATCTATTGGTTTGTTGACTTAAATTTCGCAAAGCAGCTAAAATTGAAGTTGGTGTGGTTGGTAAAGCCATGTTTACTCACTGTCGCCTATTGATAGAATGACAATATAAATTAAAATGAAGTCATTTTTATTTTAAAAAAACATTATAACGATTAAGCAGGGGAATAAACGGTTGGACCTCTTTCGTCTTCTTCATAACGATGAAATATATCTGTTCGCAGTCTTAATTCTTTATTTGTTCGTGAATGGAAATCGATGACAAGATATCCATGATCCATCGATGTAGCGTCATCATAAGCAGACAGTAAATGTGGAGCTTGCATTTGGTGAGCTAGTGTTTTAATCTGATTTTTATCTCGCTCATTTCGAAATAAAATCATGTATCTTGAATTAAGACTGATGGTTCGACTCGATTTCGATTGTTGAAACATATTTTGTGTGATATAAATCACGGTTGCATTACGGTGATGTCCTTTTCTTGTAAACCAAAGTTTAATTTTTTCCTCATCTTTTTCACCCAGCATATCATCAAAGACGATTAAATGCGGAATAGATACATCGCTGACAAGCTCGTTTTCATCGTCAGGAATTCCTTCCACGAATTTTATTAATTCAAACTGCGAATTGAATTTCTCCTGCATAAGATTGTAAGCATACTGCCATTCTTTGTAACACCAGACAACTCTTTCAGGAACGATATTGAACAAATCTTCTCGATAGTCAATTAATTTATGAACAAAGACTGTCTTTCCACAACCACTCGGACCTGTGATGAAAATATTACAAGGATGTTGAAATAAAATAGCTTGTACATCCACCTCCATGATTTCTTTACTTTTCTCTTTAAGGATTAATAATAAAATGACAACATAAATAACGATGGAAGCATTTTTATTCAATCATTTCTTCAAAAAAAGATCAGTCTTGGAAATTGTAGATAGATTATAACATTCTATGTGAATGAATTTTTACAGTACGTTATGTTCTATCTACATACTCAGGCCTCGTTCGTGTTCTTAATTCAAAGACAAAAACAGCCCAAACCCTCCACTAAGCTATAAAAATCCAGTGAACTTTTCCTATAATCATTCATCTCTCGTTTCTCGAGTAGTGTAAATAAATTATAAAGTATACCAAGACGAGAAAAATCAAATATGGAGCAGCTATTTTTTCAATTTTTAAAAAATCTTGCAGAGAGAAAAACTTTTAGATTAAAAAATCTTACAGAGAGAAAAACTTTTAGATTAAAAAATCTTACAGAGAGAAAAACTTTTAGATTAAAAAATCTTACAGAGAGAAAAAACTTTTTTATCGATAGAAAAATTTTTTTCAAATAAAAAATCTTACAGAGAAAAATTTTTTCAAAAAATCTTACAGAGAAAATTTTACCGATAGAAAAAACTTTTACGCTTAAAAATTTTTATCATAGAAAAATTTCGGATAAAAAATTTTTTACAATTTAAAAAAGTTTTGCAGATTAAAAACTAGGGACGAATAAAACTAGGGACGAATAAAATCTAAGATTGGGTAAGTCTAAACGAACTGATTTCCGGGAAATGTCGGGAAAAAACCCACACTCAGATCATATAGTTAGGTAATGTCTAAAGATCATATTGCTAGGAGCCAAAGAAAAGACTAAGTCCAACGGTGGTAGAGAAAGATAGACGAACAAAGACGGAAAAAAGCCTAAGTCCAACGATGATCTCTGGCTGAACCAAACTGAGGAGGGGAAATAACCCATATCGTGGTGAAAAAAGACTAAGTCCAACGATGTTGTCTGGTTGAACCAGTGTGAGGAGGTGAAATAACCCATATCGTGGTGAAAAAGACTAAGTCCAACGGTAATAGAGAAAGCTTGAGGCGAACAAAAGACGGAAAAAAGACTAAGTCCAACAGTGATCTCTGCCTGAGCCAAGCTGAGGAGGGGAAAATAACCCATATCGTGGAAAAAAGACTAAGTCCAACGTTGATAGAGAAAGGTTAAGACGAACAAAGACGGAGAAAAAAGACTAAGTCCAATGGTGATAGAGAAAGATTGAGGCGAATAAAGACGGAGAAAAAAGACTAAGTCCAACAGTGATAGAGAAAGGCTGAGGCGAATAAAAACGGAGAAAAAAAGACTAAGTCCAACACGGTGATAGAGAAAGATCGAGGCGAACAAAAGACGGGAAAAAAGACTAAGTCCAACGGTGATAGAGAAAGTTCGAGACGAACAAAAAGACGAAAAAAGACTAAGTCCAACACGGTGATAGAGAAAGACCAAACCGAGTGAAGATGGTGGCACACCTTCTTTTTTCCCCGAGTCAGTCTGTGGTGTCACACGTTTTCAATTCAAATTTTTGGCGGGAAAACGTCTCGACCAATCAAAATGCAGGATCAACCCAAACAAAACATGGTGACACACCATTCTTTGCTAGGAATTCCACTTCCGGTTTCCTCTTTTGTTTTTTTACATTTTTGCAGTGGTGTGAGGAGGGGGGGGCAGAAAAAGCGGACATCTACCTCCGGTTTGATATTTTGACCGGTCTTTTGCTTCCCCGGGAGGGTAGACCTCGGACAAAATGGCACTCAGGGAGGGTAGACCTCGGACAAAATGGCACTCAGGGAGGGTAGACCTCGGACAAAACGGATTTTGTCCGAGGTCTACCCTCCTATACTACTAAGGAGTTATAGATAATATAGCATTTTCATTGTAAAATTTGTATATTTATAGGCTACACATATACATACATTCCATGTGGCCAAACAATCACATTATTACTGTATTATATATATGTATTCTGTTTGTCTGCCTAATTTACACATGTATGTGAGTAGTCATATTATTACCATTTTGCCGACATTTATATTAAGGCTACATCCTATCATATAACCCTCCATCATCCCTCATGCGTCCCAAAAAATATTTTAACCATAACAAACCAGCAAACCAATCAACCCATGCAAAAATCAACCCACTTATGCAATCCTCCCCACCCTTAACCATCAACCAACGCTTATGCATATGGCTAACCATTAAACATATTAACAATTTTAAGAAACATTAAGCATGCTCTTAAAACAAAAATGGGATTAACAAGTCAATCTAATTAAGGTCAGCAAACAAAATGGCAAAACCTTTTTTTAACAACATTTTTTACTTAAATCAAATTTTTATAAAATAAAAAAAATAAAAACATTTTGATTAAGAAAAAAATTAAAAAGTTTTAATTAAGAAAAACCATCACGCACCAGCTAACCAACTAACACATCAGCCAGACAATTGCTTAACCTTTTTCCCACCCCATCAACCAACGCATCATGCATCAGCTAACCGGCTTATGTGTTTGTGGATGGCTTAAGATTTTGTTGGGGGAAAATAAAAAAAAAAAATAAAATAAAATAAAATAAAATAAAAAAAATAAAAATTGAAAATTTTGTTGTTAAGCATAAAAAATAATATATACAACATATGTTTGCATAAAATAATATAATAAAGATATTAAACATGTATCCAAAAGTGCTAGAAAAATTAGATGGAAGGGAGATTTATAAAATTGAAAGATGTAATGAGATTAAAACCATGATCTCAATAAAAAATGAAACTTTTCATAAAAAGGGTGTTTTAAAAGAAATAAAATTTAATATCAATGAAATCTTAAATGATTATCTTTATATGTTTAGTATTTTAAAACCATTTGCTTATTATAATGTTAGCGTTGAGAAAAAAAAGCAATATAAACTTAATACTGTAAGAACCAGCATCTATGGTGTTTGGAAAGATGAAGGTGAAGAATTGTTAGCAAGAGGTGGCCTAGGAGATTTTGGTTTTCCTATTTTTACAGGGTTTTACTTTCCTCATGAATATACTAATTTTTATTTTTCAAGAACATATGATAAACTTTTACTTAAACTTATTTCAGATGAAAATAGAGGAATTCCAAAAAATACAACAAAAAAATTTTTTTATTTGGTTTGAATTTCATGAATGGTATGATGGGTGTGATGATGAAAAAAAAGAATTTATCCCGTTTACTCTTAATCCTTCCGCTTACTCAAATATGTCCGCGCTTGAACCTGTTTGTAAGGGAACCATAAAAATATGTAAAGCCATTGGTTTTAATTATTTAGAAGAAAGATATGAAACTGATGAAGAAGATAATCAAAATGAAATAGCCTTTAGTAATATGCAGATAAATGGAAAAAAGGTTATTAAACATAATGAATGCGTAGCATGTTTAACAAATAAACCTAATATTTTGTTTTGTAGCTGTGGTCATATACCTATATGCATAGAATGTGATGATTTAAACGAAAATTTAAACAAATGACCAGTTTGCAGAACAGTATCACACATTAAAAGAGAAATTTAAATATTTAACCTTTTACTAGGTTAAATATTTTTTAAAATTAATTTTTTAACCCATTAGCGTTTAATAAAAAATTGAATTTTTTTTTGTTAAGTCATACAGCTATATATCTAAAAAATGAAAAGCGTTTTTAGAAGATTTAATGATGGTGAATTAATAACGATGTTTTCTTGTTTAAATGATATATTAAAACAAAAATCTTTAACAAGAACAAGTTTTAATTATAATGATGAAGAAATAGTGTTTGGTTGGTTAAAAAAAGAAAATATATATGTGATAATTATTTTAGAATAAATTCACGTGGTTTAAAAGAAGCGATATATTATGAATATAGTAAAATTAAAAAAGAAATACCTGATGATGGATATTTACGGATATATCTATGTATAATATATAATACAACTTTAAGAAAAATATGTTTAACAAATATACTTTTATCGCCATCTACTGATAATTTTTTTAAAAAAATATTTGATAATGATTTTTTAGATAATTATCTTAACTATTTACCATCACCACAAAACAATGAAACGGTAAGCCCTTTTATACATTTTGAAACAGAACAATATTCAAATTACCCCCTATTTCCTGAACTATGTGATACTGTTGCTGATGCTCAACGAGAGGAAAAAAGAGAAGCACATGAAGGTGAAGGATATGATGAAGCAAGACAGGAAGCTGCAGAACTTGAACAACAACCAAGAGATAATCAAAATACGGTATCAACTGAAGCCCTACTTGCTTTAGTAAATCGTTTAAGAGAAGAAGACCAACAAGATCCAACTCCTGAAGAAATACAAGAAATGGAACAAGAAGCTAATAGAGTAGATGGCACTCAAACAGAAACATTAACCACAAGGAACGAAGAAGAATTTGTAATGTCTGATTTAAATGTTTTTTGGGAAGAAAATGAACACTTCTTTGAAGGTGGAGAATACAATATTACATTTACTGAAAGGGGAATTAGAAAAATAAATATTATAGATGAAGATGAAGATGAAACCATAAATGAAAGATCAACTTTTAAATCTGATGTATGTGTTCTATGTTTAGATGATCAAGAAAAAGTTCAAATACTATTTTGTAATTGTGGCCATCTATGTACATGTGTTAAATGTTATGAAGCATATCATAGAAAAGAATGTCCAATTTGTAAAACTGTTAACAATGTAATAAGAAAATTATAAATATTTAACCCTTTACTGGGTTAAATATTTTTACAAGTCCAATTCTATTAGTATTGTCATATATGCATTTTTAGCATTAGGGTTATTTGACCTTGTTATAAAGTTTATAACATCACATTGGTCTACTTCTAAAGGTTGTGGAAAAACTACACAACTACAACCTTCTCCTCTCTCTTTTACTATGGAGTAATCAACCTGTTCAACTCCATTTATGACTATATTGACTTTTGCCTTTTCTTTTAGAATACCGGTTCCCTTAACAACCATTAAAGTTCCTCTTAAAATTCTACCAGGAGCAGCCATACAATAACCTCCTAACCCATGGCTTTCTCCAACGCTTCCATTACCAAAAGCAAACTCATAACTACCATTTGTTAATGAACCTTGTTCCTCGGCACACACGCTTATAATAGGTTTAGGATCTATGAGAGAAGGAAGTGATACTTTTTCATCCACATAGGATTTTGTTGCTAAATCTCTTTCTTCTACAGGCGCCGCAGCATTTTTTATAGTAAAACCTTGAAAATCTACATCAGATATTGCTGTAAAACTTCCATCAGGATTTTTTACAATGGCACCACCATTATCAACATAATTTTTATTGGCAGCTGCATCACGATCTGTAGGATTTGGTAATCCAGTAATTGGGTGAGTGTTCATATCTATTTTACCAGCTGCTAAGAAAGTTCCATATCGGTTTTTTGTTAAAGCATTATTACCTATATTTTTTGCTTCAATAGCTGTATCCACGTAAAACTTATTTGCAACTTGTTGGCTATCTATAGGTGAACCAACATTGCTAATCCTCCATCCACCCATAGAAATGTCTCCACTTGCTGTATAACCATCAGCTCCATAAACAAAAGCACTATTAGCAGCATCTACATATTTTTTAGTAGCAGCTTCACTTGGTTCCTCAGGGTCAGCCATATTTTTTATTTTATTAAAACCCATGTTTAAATACCCCGCCATATGGTATCCTCCATTTTCATCTAACAGCCCTGAGTTGGCATCAACATAACTCTTAGTAGCAACATCCTGGGGATTTACTGGATTACTAACCCATATTAATGTATTACCAGCCATATTTATAGAACCGGTAGCGGGGGTTGTTCCATCTTTACGTAAAAAATTATTAGCTATGTAAGCGAGTGAAACACCATCACCATCACCACTTGTTTTAACATCATCTATTCTTCCAAATTTATCAACAGGTATTTTTTTAATATTACTAAAAAAGTTTATTTAAAACATTCTGAAATTTATTACCTAAACCTAACTCTTTAAGAATGAACAAACATAAATGACCACAAAATACTTCCCCCACATGTTGTAATTGGTCAGTATTGTAGTGTATTGGCTTTTTTAAATAATCTATAATTTCAATAGGTGGTTGAATACCATAACTATCAAAATAAATTTTTTTCTTACCATCTTTAAACCATGCAACCCAATGAGTACCAGGTCCACCAGTGTCATCAAGGTTTAATATACCACATTCTTTATTTTTTACTTTTTTAGGTAGGGCATCTCTTAAAAATATTCCTCTAAAATTTTTTATTTTTAATTTTTTTGCGGCATCCTCAAGCTCAAAATTGCTTAAAGGTTTATTTGGTAAAGTTATATTATCAATTAAAATATCATGCATTTTTTATATATTTAAATATTTACAATAGCACTATTATCAACCCATGAATTAAACTCATCAGAATAACCTTTCCACTTTACAAGAGATTTCTTTTTTCCCTTTTTAATAACCTTTTCTATCCTATACAACTCTTGACTTGTTTTTTGTAGTTCAGGTTCATAAAAGGAACCTTTTATTTCTTCACCATTTAAATCTTCAATTTTATATGTTATAGGTGATGTATGTTTTACTTCTGAAACTGTAAAAACCTCTTCAGTCCATCTTGTGGTATAACCTTTTTCAAAAGTCTTTTTCTTTTTACTTATCCTTACTTTGTCTCCAACAGAAAACTTTGGTTTGATATCCTTTCTTACTTGATTATAATCAGGATACAATATTTTCCAAACTTTATTTTCATTCTTCTTTTTACTTGCTTCAGTTGGCGTCAACTTAATAGAAGAATGCCTCGTGTTGTTATATTCTTTAACAAGATTTGTTAACACATTAATATAAACATTTGTTGAGTGAGCAGAGAAATACTTCTACATTTTTTCTTTCATTGTTCTAATCCATCTCTCAACAACGCTGGATTTTTCCTCGTTTTCAGTGGAATACAATTCAATCAAATCTTTAACATCTTTGTTATAAAACTCTTTACCTTTATCCACCCACATTTTCTCAGGTTTTCTTTCCTTAAAAATACTCTTCAGTGCAATAGAAACAGATTTTCCTGTTTTATCTTTTAATGGTATTAGCCATCCATATTTTGAAAAGATGTCAATGACAGCAAGAAGATATTTTACACCACGATTAAATTTAGAAAATGCTTGCATATCTACTAAATCTGCAGCCCATATCCTATCAATACCATTCACTCTAACTCTTCTTTTTTTAAATTTTCTTTTTACAGGTTTATGTAATTCTTCTGCTAGCGTTATATTTTGGTCATTTTTTTTTTTAATTCCCATACAAAATCTTTTCTTGGTACCAATTAATGAAGAAACCAATCCTCTTTCCATTTTTTCCTTAATTGTTGGATTATAGATACCTTTTAACTCTTTAAGCATATTAGCATCACAAACAGAATTTCTTGTTGCTGTATCATCATATTTAAGATAACATATATCATGATGATATGCTGCTTTATCAACACGATTTACAGGTTTTGACCATTTTTTAGGTGTTAAATCAGGATTTAATCTTTTCTTTAACTTGGTGCCAGGACCAGTAAAATTATGACCTGGTAAGTGCATTTCAACAGGTAAGTTATTGATAACCTTGTTTAACAATGAACCACCCTTTTTATCTATTTTAGTAAACTGAGTTTTAGTTGTTCCACATTCTTTACACTTACCCCGTTTCATATTTCTACCATTTTTACTTACAGCACATTCAAAATCAGTTGTTTCAGTTTGTTTTTTACACTTAACACAATACATTTTTTTATATTAAATAATTTTTTTTAATATAAAATATGGATATTGTTAATTTATCATGGAATGAAGCGTTAGCAAAAAGATTTAATCATCCCCTTTTACCTAGGAGTATCAGGGGTTTAATAGTAGGTAAATCAGGATGTGGTAAAACTACACTTTTACTTAACCTTTTGTTAAGACCTGATTGGTTAGATTATAACAACTTATGCGTTTTTGGTAAAAGTTTGTTTCAACCAGAATATCGCATACTTAAAAAAGCTTTTGAAGAAAAAATACCAAAAGAATATATATTAAGGTTGTTTTCACTTAAAAATGATGTTCAAAACTATAATGTTTCACCTACAGCGTTAGTTGAAGAATGGAGCAAAACAATTAAGGAAAAATCTGATATTAACTGTGAATTTTTTGAAAATGCTAGTGATGTGCCTGACCCAAGAGATTTAAATGGGGAAAACAAAAACTTAATGATATTTGATGATTTACTCTTGGAAAGACAAAACAAATGTGAAAGCTATTATGTTCGTGGAAGACATAGTAATGCTGATTGTTTTTATCTATCACAAAATTATTTTAGATTACCTCGTCAAACTATTAGAGAAAATGCTAACTTAATATGCTTGTTTAGACAAGACTTAAAAAATCTTAATCATATTTATAGCGACCATTTAGGGGATGATATGACAAAAACAGAGTTTGTTAATTTTTGTAAAAATTGTTGGGAAAGACCACATGGATTTGTTATAATTGACTTAACCAACAACAAAAACAACGGAAAGTATAGAAGTGGATTTGACAACTTTTATATTCCACAAAATTATAAAAATTATTATTAAAAAATATATTTTTGTTTTAAAATATATTTTTACTAAATATAAAAAATGGAAGCAGAATTACTTGAAAGAGTAGTAAAAAACACTGACAATAAAACATCATTTCAAATTATTGTAAGTGATAACAAATCAAATTTTAAAACAAGATTTACTCCACCACTTCAACTTGAAGCCGATAAAAAATATGAAGTAGCTTTAGTCAATCTTGAAACTTACTATTCATTTCCTAATATTACTGATAGCAACAACATTTTTATTTATTCACAAGATAGTGGTAGAACATGGGAAAAGATGAAGATACCAGCAGGTAGTTATGATATAGTTGATATCAATGATTATATACAACAAGAAATGAAGAAAAAAGGACATTATGACCAATTTAATAAATATGATGACAAGGATTTTGATAATTATAAGAAGATAATGTTAAAATCTGGCACCCTTCATAAAAATCATGACAAAAAAAGTTATTTACCAAAAAGCAGTAAAGCATTCAAATGGAAAAAAGATTCTTTCCAAAATCTGGTTAGAAAGACCCATTAGTGGAGAAGGAATTACCATTATCCCATCTAACCCTAACTCACTATTAGAAAGACTTGACCTTTTGATGGCAAGTAAAGAAGCTGGTAATACAGGTGTAAGAAATGAGTTGATAAGTATTTGTGGTGAATTAAAAAGACAACGTGTATTAAATTCAAAGAGTTATAAAAAATTAATGTCTATACTATAAAATGATTACATCACAAAAGAGAGGATTTAAAAGAAATTATGCTTATGGAGGAGCAGGGATATTTGATAGCTTTGTTAATTTTCTTACAAAACTCTTTACAAGCAGCGCAGCTAAACAAATTGCATCTTCAGCAGTTGATGTTGGTAAGAGTGTAGCTAAGGAAGGAGCAAAGAAAGTGTTAGAGGTTGGAAAGAGTGCCGCGGTTGATGCAGGTAAAAAGTTAGTTGAAAAGGCTTTAACACCAAAATCTAAAAAGATTTTAGAAAAATATACTCAAAAGCCTACTACAACAACACAGCCTGCAACACAAAATATTAATGCCTTAATAGATGGTAGTGCCATTGCTATTCAAGATTTAGTTAAGAAATTAAATAGTAAGGGTTCCGGAGTTAAAGTATTATGAAAAAAATAAATTTAAGTTAAGCAAATTATTACATTAAATAAAAAAGAATGTCAAATCTTAAATTTAAAATAACAAAATATGAAAAATACAATACAAAAAGAGTTGGTATCCTTTCTGCTAACTTTAAGATAAATGAAGATTGCGAAATTCTTGAAGTTAGCAATACAAGTTATGATTATAAAAAGGTTGTTTTAAAATTATCACCTGAAAAAGCTGATATCATGAAGAATTTTGAAGATGAAGTAAATCTATATTTAGAAGAAAATGATATACCTAAGATAACCATTCTTTATGGAAATAGAATTTATCCTAAAATGAGAAAAAATTTTTCTGCTGAAAAACTTAAAAATATTAAACTTAAGGGTGTTTTTGTAAATGATGAAAACAAATCATTCCCTCAACTATGGCTAGAATATTAAAAACACAACTCAATTATAATTTTAACTTAAAAATTATAATTGCATATAATAAAATGGATATTTTAAATATTAAAGCACCAATTTTAAAAGATGATAGTATTGATGAATATGAATACCATGAGTATGAACCTATTACAGGGACCAATTTAAACAATTCTGGAGGAAATATTAGGATTGATATTGAAACACAAGATATTTTTTATCATCCTTCTGAGTCTTATTTACAACGTATAGGTGTGTTAGAAAAAAATGATGCTGATGGTGCTGGAAACAGAGATTATGGAGCGGCTGATAGAATTACCTTAACAAATAATGGGTTGATGTATTTGTTTAAAAATATTAGATATCAACTTAGTGGTCAAGAAATAGAAAATTTAAATTATCCAGGTCAAACTACTACAATTTTGGGATTGTTGAAATACCCTGATGACTTTTCTAAATCACAGGGCTTAAATCAACTCTGGTATAAAGATACCGCCGCAAATACTGATCAAGGTGAAAATTTAGGTTTTAAATTTAGAAGAAGTTTTATTTTTAGTTCAGATCCTATAGGAACATTTAGCTTTAGAATACCATTGAAACATATATTTGGTTTTTGTGAAGATTACAACAAAATTTTATATGGTATGAAACAAACTTTAACCTTAACAAGAAATGATAATAATGATGCAATTTATAAACTCAATGCTGTAGCTGTTGGTAGAGTAAGATTAACTAAAGTATCTTGGTTTATGCCTCATGTGGATCCGGAAGATGGTAATAGGTTGGAACTTTTTAAATTTATTGAGAAAAAAGAAAAATTTCCAGTTGGTTATAGGATGATACAGAGTGATAGTATTGCGGTTCCTACGGCAGCTGGTTTTACTTGGAGACTGTCATCTAAATCATCTCCTGAGGTGCCACGTTTTTTAATTGTTGGTTTTCAAACTAATAAAAGTGGTAATCAAGAACAAAACCCGGCTATATTTGATAACTTAAATGTTAAAAATATTTATGCAATGTTAGGTTCAAAAAAATATCCAGCATATGATTATGATATAAATTTTACCGCTAATCAATTTAGTAGAATATATGGTGAAGCTGCTTCGTTTAGAAAAAAATTTTTTAACATGGATGAATTGGTATTAAACCCTAATATCACACCATCAGATTTTAAAACTCTCTTTCCTTTGTTTGTGTTTGACCTATCAAAGCAAAGTGAAAGGCTAAAGTATTCTATAACTGATATTCATATTAAGGCAACATTTACTGCACCTCCTAACCCAAATACTGAAGCATTCGCTGTTTTACTTAGTGATAGGTTAATTAACTTTCAGAGTGATGGGAATAAGATGAGTGTAGTGTATTAAGTAATTTTTATGTTATATAAAAAAAAAAAAAAAAAAATGCTAAAGATTGCTGATTTTAAGAAAATATTAACAGATAACAATATTAAGTTTTATTCCTATTGGAACAAGAAAAAGTATATTGATGTTTTAAAAGAGCATGGGTTATATCCTGAAGAAGCTATACCACTTAAAAAAGTACCTAATTATGACAGATTAAAAGATATAGGTAAAAATCCTAAAACGGTAATATTAAAGGACGTTGAAACTGAAGAAGAAACAACATTTCCATAAATTTACAAGGCAAGTAAATTTATTGATAGATGTCCTCAAACGATTGAAAACTGGAATGGAAGAGTTTGGAATGGTAAATATAGAATTGACATTCAATAATTTTATTATTTTATAAAAATAATAAAATTTGACTTAAGGAAAAATTTATTTATTTTAAAAATTATAGCGATGAATTCTTTTTCACGAAGATTTATCAATAGATTAACAGATGCTAGTCAAATGATTGCATCTAATTTATATAGTGGTGCTCAAAGGGTTGTCTCAGCGGTAATTCCTCAGAGTGTTAGAAGAAGAGTATCTAATTTTACTAATTGGTTAACTGGTAATGTTGAAGAAGAGTAGATTCCGCAAGTTTTAAACCAAGTTTTAGAAAATGTAGAAGAACGCTTACCAAGAAGAGCAATGCCAAACTTTGAATTAAGACAAGAAATGTCAGCATTAAGAGAATTTGCAACACAGCATGTTATAGATGGAGTAAGGGGATGGGGGCCGGATGATTTTTTAGAAGTATGTAAAGAAAGCATAACAAGTTTTTTAAGAAACCATAGAAATACAAAGGTAAAGCTAGTACTTTTATGCGAATTTACAAAGGAAACAACTGATGGTATTGGAAAAACAGAAAGCCAATTTCCATCACGCCAAGAAATTATTACAAGAGAAAGCAATGTAAATGAACTATATGATACAATGGTAGAACGAATTATGGAAAATTTTGACCTTTTTTTACAAAAAGAAAGTGGTTGGATTTTTGAAAGGTTTATAAACTTAAAATTATATGTTGTAGAAAATAGACCGTTATGGGAGGGGCTTGCTGGTTCATGGTTACCTTTACCAGCAGGATTAAAAAGAGCAAATAATAGAAATGGGCTTGTTAATATTCAAAATATGGAGGATCATAACTGTTTTTTATATTGTGTTATGAGGGTAGCTTACCCAAAAAAAGAACATCTAGAAAGAGTTGATAAAAAATTAAAAGAACAAATCCAAGAATTAAATATGCAAGGAATAGAATGTCCTGTTAAATTGTGCGATATTAATAAATTTGAAAATCAAAATCCAGATTTTTCTATCGTTGTTATAGGTTATGATGAGAAAGATGGATTATATCCCCTTAGAAGGCAAAGAAAAGAAACTTTTGGTAGAAAACATTTAGTGGTTCTTTTGTTAATAAAAGATGAAGATGGAAATAGCCATTACGTTTGGGTAAAAAATCCAAGTGCACTATTAGCAACAAAAATATCAAAAGATAAACATAAACTGTTTTTTTGTTGGAGCTGTTTAGGACATTTTACAAGTGAAAGCGTTTTGGAAAATCATAGAGTGTATTGCTATGAAGAAGATGCTGTAAGAATTAAAATGCCTTCAAAAAAAGAAAGTATAGTAATGTTTAAAAACTGGGTTAAAACACAATGGCACCCTTTTGTTGTTTATGGTGATTTTGAAACGGCACTTGTACCAATAGAACACACAAAACCAGAGCCAAGTAAAAGTTCAACAACCAAAATTCATATGCATGTCCCAACAGGTTATTCTTTCTATTTAAAAAGTTTTGATAAAAGTGTTTTTAAGTCTAGATTGCTACTATATCGAGGAGAAAAAGCAGAGGAAAAGTTTGTGGAAGAAATAGAAAACCTAACCAGAAATATTTTTAAATTACCAAAAAATGATATGATACTTACTGAAAAGGATGCAGAAGATTTTAATAAGGCAGATACTTGTTATCTTTGTAATAAGAAGTTTGGAGAGGAAGAAGAAAGTTATGAAGAAGACGAAAGCGATGAAGAAGATGGAGTGGAAGAAGAGGAAGAAAAAGAAAAGAAAAAGGAAAAAGATAAAGATAGATGGAAAAAAGTAAGAGACCACTGCCATTTTAGTGGTAGATATAGAGGAGCAGCACATAATAAATGTAATCTTAAATTTCGTAAACCAAACTTTCTCCCTGTTTTCTTTCATAATTTGTCTGGATATGATTGTCATTTGTTTGTTAAAAGTCTTGGTGTAAGTGAGGGGGAAATTAATGTAATCCCAACTAATGAGGAAAAATATATAAGCTTTACAAAGAAAAGTTATATTGGACAGATGAAAGTTAAAAATAAAACAAAAGATATTTATAAGGATACAAGGTTTTTAGATAGTTTTAAATTTATGGGCACAAGTTTAGCAAAACTAGTAGAAAATTTAGAAAATGATCAATTCAAAAACCTAAGAAAGTATTTCCCAAGAAAAGAAGAGTTTGATCTTCTTCGTAGAAAGGGTGTTTATCCATATGAATATATTGATTCTTTAGAAAGATTAAATGAAACGCAATTGCCACCTATAGAGGCATTTTATTCAAAACTTACTGGAGAAGGAATTTCAGAAGAAGATTATGAACATGCAAAAAAGGTATGGAAAACATTTAAAATTAAAACTCTTGGTGAATATCATGATTTATATTTAAAAACGGACGTTCTTCTTTTAGCTGATGTGTTTGAAAGTTTTAGAGAAGTTTGTTTTAAAGTTTATAAATTAGACCCTGCCTGGTATTTTACTGCACCTGGTTTAGCTTGGGATGCAGCATTAAAGTTAACTGGTGTTACGTTAAGACTGATTAGAGATAAAAATAAAATCCAATTTATTGAAAGGGGAATTAGGGGTGGGATTTCAATGATTGTTAAAAGACTTATAAAAGCTAATAATAAATATTTAGGTAAAAAGTATAATTCAAAGAAACTTTCAGTATTTTGTAAATATTTAGATTGCAATAACTTGTATGGTTGGGCAATGAGCCAAAAGCTTCCAATTGGCGGATTTAAATGGATGACAGAAAAGGAATTAAACAACTGGAAACGACATCCCTGTTTTTTAGAAGTTGATTTAGATGTTCCTAAAGAACTGCATGATTATTTTAATGATCTTCCTCTTGCAGCAGAGAAAAAAAAAGTTAATGGTGTTGAAAAACTAATACCAGATTTAAACGATAAAAAGAACTATGTTATACATTGTGCAAGTTTAAAACAGTGTTTATCTCTTGGTCTAAAGCTTAAAATGGTACATAGAGGGATTAGGTTTAAAGACAGCGACTGGTTAAAACAATACATAGATTTAAACACACAACTAAGAGCCAAAGCAAAAAATGATTTTGAAAAGGATTTTTATAAGTTAATGAATAATTCAGTATTTGGTAAAACTATGGAAAATATAAGAAAAAGGGTAAATGTTAGGCTTGTCAGAAGTAAACAATCAGCTAGAAAATTCGTAAACAAACCAAACTTTAAACATTTAGAAATATTTAATGAAAATTTAGTATCCATTCATATGGGAAAAACACAGGTAAAATTTAACAAGCCAATATATTTAGGGTTTTCCATTCTTGAATTAAGTAAAACTTTGATGTATGATTTTCACTATAACTATATTAAACCAAAATATGGAGATAGGGCAACTTTAGGACTTACTGACACAGATAGTTTATTGTATGAAATTAAAACAGATGATTTTTATAAAGATATTTCAGATGATGTTATAGAAAAGTTTGATACAAGTGATTACCCTAAGGAGGGACATCCTTCAGGTATACCAGTTGGTATAAATAAAAAGGTGATTGGCATGTTTAAGGATGAAACAAGTGGGAAGGAAATAGAAGAGTATGTTGGTTTAAAAGCGAAAATGTACAGTATTAAAATGGATGATGGGAAAGAAAGTAAAAAATGTAAGGGGATTAAGAAAAATATAATTGAAAAAAATATAACACATCAGGATTATCTGAATTGTTTAGAAAAAGATGATATTCATCATAGAATTATAACAAATATAAGAAGTTATAAACATCAACCTTATACAGAAGAAATTAATGAAATAGCATTAAGTGCAAATGATGACAAAAGATATATTTTACCTGATGGTATTCATACTTTAGCTTGGGGGCATTATAGGATTAAAGAATATGAAGAATAAATTTTTATTTGTGTTAAGAACAAATAAAAATTACAAATTTTTGTTTACTGTTGTCTTTTTAATTTTACCACACGTTGCACATTCTAGAATAATGTTTTTATAATTTGAGTCTGTTAGATAATTTTTTATTTTATAAAATAAACTTTCTTCTTCATATGCAAATTTAAACATGCCATAACAATCATTTTCAAGGTGAATAAGGTGATAACTATGCTTAAAAATACCATATTTTTTACCATCAAAAATTATATAATCTTTCCAATTTGTTAATTTATCCATTTCTTTAACTACTTTATCCCTTTTTTCATTGTATTCTTCAACTAAATTATTTACTTTGTTTACTTCATTGTTAATTTCTTCTATCACTTGTAAATCTTCTTTACTGGTTTCTTTTTTTCTTGTATTAAGTAAAAGTACACAATTTTTTAATTCTTGCAAAACTTTTATATAAGTTTCTTTTCCATATTGTATTTTTTTCCCAGTTTTATAGTTTATTCCGTTTTTTAATTTTTCATATTTTTCTTTTAAATTTATAGAATCATCAACAGTATTTTTTTCTATATATCTTAATGAAAATGGTATATAATTTCTTGGATAAAATGAAATTGGGTATTTTATTTGTGGTGGGAACCTTTTAATTTTTTCTTCCATTATTTATTTTTTATTAAATAAAATTTTTTTTCTTTAGTTTAACAAATTATTTAAAAATATTAAATTGATTGCTTTTTCTCTAACTAAATCTGCTTCATTTTTATCATTAAACCATTTAATATTTGGATAAAAAATTTTGTTGTTAAATGTAATTCTTTCTAGCTTTACATTTAATACTGCTTCAAAAAATGATAAAAAATTATTGTTATTACTATGATAATAAAACCTATTAAGTCTATCTGTTGCAATAGGAAACGTTATATGCAATTCAGCAAGATCTTGATGATATTTTTTTAACAAAGAAAAATGATAATATACATAACCTTTAACTGGTGAAAAATCATTTTTTATATTAAATGTTAAGTTATTTTCACTTCTAAAAAGTTTTCTTTTATCATCATACAACCCTCTTTTTTTATTTTCTAAAACAAAATTAAAATTTTCTATCTCTTCATCTGTTAAATTATCTAATATATGCTTTTTAGAATATGTCTCTACCATCTTTATAATACTTTTTGATACAATTAAAGAAAATAAAATTCAATTTTTTTTTTACAAAAATCTTAAGCCACCCACTAACTCATAAGCCGGTTAGCCATTGTGTCACGCGTTGGTTGATGGGGTGGGAAAAAGGTTAAGCAATTGTCTGGCTGATGTGTTAGTTGGTTAGCTGGTGCGTGATGGTTTTTCTTAATTAAAATTTTTTTATTTTTTTCTTAATCAAAATTTTTTTTATTTTTTTTATTTTATAAAAATTTGATTTAAGTAAAAAATGTTGTTAAAAAAAGGTTTTGCCATTTTGTTTGCTGACCTTAATAAGATTGACTTGTTAATCCCATTTTTGTTTTAATTTTAAGAGCATGCTTAATGTTTCTTAAAATTGTTAATATGTTTAATGGTTAGCCATATGCATAAGCGTTGGTTGATGGTTAAGGGTGGGGGGATTGCATAAGTGGGTTGATTTTTGCATGGGTTGATTGGTTTGCTGGTTTGTTATGGTTAAAATATTTTTTGGGACGCATGAGGGATGATGGAGGGTTATATGATAGGATGTAGCCTTAATATAAATGTCGGCAAAATGGTAATAATATGACTACTTATGTGTTTTCTTTTCCTATCTTCATTTATGGAGGAAATAAAGATCATATATTTTATATTTGGTCCGATGTGCAGTCTTGCTGTCTGCTACTTCGACTCCCAAATAAGGGACTGTTAATGTTGGAGACGAACAATATTATTTGTGTTTACAACGCTTGAATTAAGGAAAAAGTTTAAAAGATGTACTTTGCGAACGTGTACAGCTTACGTGAAATATATGTAGAGGCTACAAGTTTGTATTATGATAATGATTGACGATCAAAGATTTCCGATCAACACTATATGTACAAAATGGATTTATTATGAAACAGACTAAGTTCTGTTCTGTACTGTTTTGGTAGTTCAGCTCAAAATGCAACTTACTTTAATTGAAAGCAGCTTTTGACTTGGCCATTTTAAGTGAATTGGCGCATCTGCCATTTCAAAGGGTATGTCGGTAAACTGTTAACTGATAGGCTGAGTGTTTGATTGCAAACCAAATTGCCGCTGCATTCCACTCGACCACCCGTTGCCTTCACAAGATAAAACAAACTACTGTCAATGATATTAATTAACAAGTTTGTTAACTGACAGCACACTTTACGCATTCTAAAATCATCAGGCAACCATTTTCCCTTAACTTGAAAATGACACTTTTGTTAGACTTACACCTCTCTGTTAATTCAGATAATCTATAAATATTTCAAAATGCTTGTAATTCAGTGTAATTTATCATCGAATATGATGTTGAAACAACTAGCCGTACGAAAACATTAAGCACCTTTAATTCTAACTGAGGTTTGTGAGGTGTTTCATTCTTTCATACTGAAATTCATACTTTACTGAGACAGGTATTACATTGTCCATGGCCCCTGAAATTCGCACTTCTTTACATATTCTTGTATAAATTAGTTCAAGCATCCATAAATTTCTTACCGAGAATTTATGATGGGCAGAAACATATGAAGAGGTATATTTTTTCTGGAATTTTATCGAGAGAAACAGTCATGACAGCACGATTTAAGTAGCCTATCTGCTATACTGTATATGTATTTAAGTACTGCGGCCGTGTGCGAGCCCTTAGCAACGGTAACCAAGGAAGTCGGTTTATCTAATCGCCACGGATCCATGTATAATGTGATTTATTATTTCATTTCTGTAAGTTTTCCGGGTTAAATAACATGCGTCGCACGCGGCTAAAATCACACACGACGGAAAAAAAAATCCGTATTCCACTCAGTGGAATACGGTTCCAAATATGGTATGATGACGTCATTCTCGATTTGATTTTACGCAACGTAGTAAAATCAAGCATGATCTCAAGACGTGTTCAATCTATTTTTAGTAACGCCAAATCTTATTTTTCTGTGTGTGAAGATCTGCCCCAAAATAAATTTAAAGCATTATTCCAAGTCTAAAACAAAACATACGAATTATATTTATCAACTATTTGCCCTTTATTGAAAAAAGTACATTTGCAACGCAATATTAAACGAGATTATCGTGACATCAACTGTCGGCTGCTAGATCGAATATTATTATATGTTAACACAATGGGCGTTGTGGAAATAATACTAAATAAAATTCATCCGCCACTCATGAAAAACAGATGTTAAGCCTACTAAACCAATTTTTCTTATAACTATGCTTCGTTTTCAAATAAAATTGTCACTAAATGCATATTTTTTTGGTTTTTGGTAGTTTAGGTATATAATAAATGGAATATTATGTTGTAGTGTGTTTCCTGGGGCTTGTATTTACTTCTCGCTTGGGTGGGAAAATTTTGCTATCGCGCTCGACCTTCGGTCTCTCGCGATATCAAATTTTCCCACGCAGCTCGAAGTAAATACAAGCCCCAGGAAACACACTACAACATAATATTCTGTATATCTGATTTTTAAGTTAAGTAGGGAGCATGAAATATCCCAGACACAACATAAAGCCGATTTGACATTAAACCACGCCTACTTATGAATATTCTGTGCTCATCGGTCTTTGTGTGCTCTGGGAGTAGGAATATTCAATGTCTCACCAGTCTTAGTGTACTCTGGGAATATAATTAATGCCGACCTGTCTGGAACTGAGCGTACAGCAGCAGGTATCTAGATAATTATTGTTCATTTTGATGTCTCTCATACAAAAGTCTTAAACAACCCTTTTGCTCATTGAAATGTGGGTATCATCCATTCACCATTATTCACATCCAACGCTTTTATATCAATACTGTAGCATTTTGACGGTTTATGTACAGTCAAAACCGCCCTACCTTCAGTCTGAAGGTTCGCTCCGATGTAATTTTTGTGACTGTTTCTCCGCTCACCCAATCACAAAATAACATCGGAGCAACTCTTCAGACTGAAGGTAAAACCGCCCTAACCCAAAACGTACCAAAGTCAAAACACACCCAAGACTTGTGTGAAAAAATGTATCACGAGCACTCTTGGCTCAAATAGTCTGTGCTCCTATGATGGAAATTATCTTTGAAAGGGTAGAAAACACTCTGAGAAAAGAAAAAAAATGTTGATAACCAGCATTTTCTCCTTTACCCCACTTTGTTTTCAAAAGCAGTCATTCTCAAAGTCCTAAAAAAGGGAAAAGAGTAAAAAAGTCTGTACTATTGTAAAAATTAAGTATGGTGGTCTTACCAGTTTTCGTGGGACTAAATTGACAAGTTTAGCCTACGCATATCTAAATGAAGAACTGATTACAAAAAATAAAAAAAAAAAATTAAATTTAAATACATATGAAGCCACAAATTCTGTCTGTATCATGCATATTCAATGGCAACAACATATTTCACCCATCTAATTTTGTGCCGGAAGCTGAATTGGCGCATAGGGAAACATGCCCTCATTTCATGGCTTTCAATTATCTGTATAACAGCTCATAAATAAAGAACTGAAAATCACCATATACACCAAAACTCGTCAAAGGTGTAAACTATCATGACAAGGGACTGTTTTTAACAATGAAAATGAACAGCTCTGAGTCAATAATCCTAAGTTTTTGAAGCGCGATGAAAAGGATGGATTAGTGTCATGGCGGCCATTGGCCCTCTCGTGACGGCAGCACCAGAATATCAGAATAACAAAAATTAAGGCATTTTGGTCCCTTCTATCAATTCATATACACCTATGAGGACAGGTTAAGAATTGTTTTATACACCACTTTATCATGAAACATCTAAAAACATTGAGTGTCTTAATAAAAGGGTTGGAAACATTTTCTCTCTGTGGCAGCAAATGTTCCGGAAAAATTGTTCATTCATAAGCAACCGAACGAAATAGGTCACGAAATTCTCCAATCTATTTATAGACCAGGCTCTTGTCACATTATTCCAGTATGATCACATGACTGTTTGGTATCAAGACTGACTATTTCACATGTCAGGACTTTTTCAGGATTAAAATTAAATATCAGACGGAGAAATTGAATTGAGTACGTATCGGGCTGAAAAAGGTAATAAGAAATTCGTCACTAAAACCGATAATTCCTTCAGAAACATGCATACTGTCTTGTTTGCATTTTATAAATCAGCTGCTGTGGCACTGTTGTGTACATTAAAAAAAATTAATGAGCTGTTCACACAAAACAGTGACGCCATTCAGTTCATAGTTCACGAGAAAACTTGGATATCATTTGGGGTTTCGAAAACAGGTACCCCACAAAAATAGGTCAGTTGACCATACATGAATTTTATTTGTACATGTATATTGTCACCAAATACTGGTTACCAGCATTTCCTCCTTATTCCACAATTTTTAGCACCCCTGAGCACAAAGTGTTTAAGGTGATTACCTTGTGTGTGCTCTAGAGGCCACATTTTCTGTTGGAAACTCATGAAACTTGGTCAGAATGTTTGTCTTGATAAAATCTTAGACAATTACGAGACTGGGTCATTTCAATCTTTTGGCCAAATCTTAGAAATACCTTGTGTGCACTGTAGAGTCATGTTGTGCAGACTGTTGCCAATAATTGAAAACTAATAGACCAGGCATCAAGTTTCATGATCAATTATTATCTGTACTTTTTTAACGTTTTGGTTGACTTTGTGTCTTTTAGGTACTATGTACATCCCTGCTGGGCTTTGCATTTTACGCCATTTGCAAAAGAAATCTTAATTTTGGCACAGAAAATGTAAGTCAATGCAGTGAATGATGCAGGTCCTACAATTTAGGAAAGGCAGACATATTAATATTGATTCCCCATTTTGTTAGTTATGAATAATGACATAAACTGAACTGGTAACCAAGCTATAGGTTGACATCAGAGAGGTGTTATATGTTGATTTTCATGGTTGATAATTAGCACTTGACTTAACCCTTTCCCAAACGACAAATTTTGGACTGGTCCAAATTGAAAGAGTTTGCAGACTACAATTTTAAATTTGATGAAAATGGCAGAAAGGTCTCAAAGCGGGTAGAAAACACTGGGAAAAGGAGAAATTGCTCATTACAAGCAATTTCTCCTGTTCCCACAGTGTTTTCAAAAGACTTGTACTGCAGACACGTGAAAACCAGGGCTTGTTTGGGAAAGGGTTAAATGACACACGTATATCTAATGAATTACCTTGTTAATTCAAAAAGATCAAACGCATAGGATTTTCCACAATTTATTGGCATGAAATTTCATTCGCAAATGAAACAGTATTATGGGTTTTGTGTTGACATTACTAGAAGTGTTTTTTATTTTACCAAACTACGACTGGTAGTGAGCTAATATGGATCCATTGGTCAAACAAATGAAAATATTATTTAAACAAATGGTTCTAGTCCATTTTGAACTGACTGATTCTTCCAATTCATGGATGAAATGTTGAAAATTACTTGGTCTTTGTTGTCAGATGGCAATATCTTTTTTTTTACTTGATGCTTTGAACAGTAGTTTCCCCAACCAGTAGTGGAAGAACCTTCAAATCAAACATCATCAGGAACTTTCTAAGATAGTGAGAATTTTTTGTCTTATCAGCTATGCAATGATCTGGGTACTGAGTCAATGAACTGTGGCCTGTTTATTTACAGCAAATAACTTAAATTATTCATCAGTAGGATTCGCCATCATGACACAAAAATATATCACTTCCCATGCAATTAATGAAGTTGATAACCATTGAAAATTTTTCATTTGAAAATATGGGTGGAAAAATACGCTAACAAAATAATTTTTCCATTGTTTGAAAAAGAATTATTTGAATGGTATCAGAAAAGTTTTACTATTGCAGGCCACAGGGAGTGCAAGACTTGTGCCCTGTAGTTGTATGGAAAGCAAATTTCTGGTATAAGAAATATAAATGAAATGACATGTCTTTGCCATCAAGCTGGATATACATGTATTTAAACAAGTCCTGATTTAAGTTGAATGAATGTCATAAACAAAATTGAAACTTAGAAAAGATAGGTAAATGATTAAATAGAATTTTATATTTCCATATCCTTTTTTAAAACAGTTATAAAACTCAAACTTGTGGTATTTCAATAATTGATTTTGAAATGACGATGAATCCTCATTTCAACTTAGAAGAACTGGCACTTAAAATTTCAAAGTCTTGCAGACCTTTTTTCCCATTTGGCAAAAGTGATAGGCTGTTGGCGACAGAAAATCCAAAGCTAGAGGGAACCCTGTCATTACAAAGTAACAAAGCCTACAAAGCATCCACTCACCATGCATCATGGGGGTTAGCATACTACAGAGGGTGACTAAAGGCCAAAGGGTGCATGAAGAAGCAAACACGGATTGTACAACCGGTCTAATTGTCTGATTAATCATTTGTGATTTTCCATCCGATTCTCAACACTTCTTGAGGCTATATTTTCAGCTTGATACTCATGAAACTGTCAGAATGTTTGTCTTGAGACTCTCGATTATATCTTGGACAACTTCGAAACCGGGTCACATAGGGTGAAAAAGGAGGCCACTTAGCTAAATTTTAGGAAAACCTAGTGTACACTCTAGAGGTCACATTTTCAACTGAAAACTCAGAAAAAATGGTCAGAATGTTTGTCTTGATGGTATCTTGGACAGGTTTGAAATTTGGTCACATAGGGTCAAAAAGTGGATCACTGGACCAAATTTTAGAAAAGCTTTGTGTGCAGTCTTTGTGTTCACATTTTAAGCTTGATATTCATAAATCTCCTTTAGAATGTTTGTCTTTAGTACAAGTACAAGTTCGAAATTGGGTCATGTTGGGTTTAAAAGTTGGTCTCTGGCCCAAATCTTAGAAAAACCTTGTGTGCACTCTTGAGGTCACATTTTCTGCACATTGTCTGATACACATGAAACTTAGTCGGAAGGTTTGTCTTGATGATATCTCGGACAAATTTGAACTTGGGTCTGGTAGGGTTAAAAAGTAGGTCACTTGGCCAAATCTTAGAAAATCCTTGTGTGCACCCTATAGGCCATATTTCCATGCCAATACTCATGAAGCTTGGTTGGAATATTTGTCTAGATAAAACCTAATTTAAGATCAAAATTGGGTCATGTTAGGTCAAAATGTAGGTTATTGGGACAAATCATAGAAAATCTTCATATGCACAAGGGTCTAGAGGCCACATTTTCAGACTAATAGTCATGAAAATTTGTCAGGATATTTATCTTGATGATATATTAGATAGTTTTAAAATTGGGTCATGTCAGGTGAAAAAGTAGGTTACTGGGACAAATCTTAGAAAAATCTTGTGTAGAGTCTTGAGGCCACATTTTCTGTCTGATACTCACGAAACACGGTCAGAATATTTGTCTTGATTATATCTCTTACAAGTTCAAAAATAGGTCAAATGGGTCAAAAAGTAGGTCAGTTACACTCATGTGTTTTACATCATTAAAACCAGGATCTCGTCAGTCCTAGATGACTTTACTCAGGTGAGAGCTTTAGGGCCAATTAATGGTCCTCTTGTTTCAAAAGGCTTCTTCCTTAAGATTGTTAGAAATAGGAATTGTGTTGAAGAGGGTTGAACAAGACCAAAATGGTAATATTTCTTGACAGAATATAATTCACAAAGTATTGGAGTTTGTAGACCTAAGATCAGACTGCACAGTCAGTGAAGTCTGATCTTGATCTACAGTGTGTGTACAAGTACTTAAAGGGACCTTGGAGCACACTCGGAGTGAAGATATATGTTACGTAAATATCTCATGTCACTTCAGTTTTCCTGTGCATACTATGATAAGTTTAGAGTGAAATTTTTCTTGTCAGATTGCCCAAGTTTTTCTGGATGTTACCCAAAAAACTTCACAAGACTTGAGAAGAACACTTTCATCTATGCAAGGGTGTAGCTCAATAGAAAATATCCAGGCAAATGTATATATTGATCAGAAACAATTTTTTGCTTGCTCCCCATTTTCAGTTTTCATTTGTCAAAAAAATTATTTTGCCTACAAGCCCATTATTACTTAAACTGGAATAAAAACTAAAACTACATTTGGGGATAAAGACCTTATAAAAAATTATGGTAAAAGGATAAAATGATGTTGACAGCCCAGCCCCAGTGGCTCAGTTGGTAGTGTACAGGACCTGAGAAGGGGGAGTGGCTGGTTCGATCCCTGGCTCGGCCAACTTCTTTCTGAGGATTTATTCCTCTCTAATCGCTGACTATTGTTTCAACGATTGTTATGTGGGAAAGCAGCCAGTGGCTTGGAAAGAATTTTGTGCGGTGAACTGGTAAAAGAAAATCCAGGGAAGCAAGGATAGGTGTACTGGCCTGCTGCAATATAACTGAGATAATGTTGAAAACAATGTTAAACACCATACAATCAATCAGTCGATGTTGACTAGTATTTTCTCCTATTCCAAATATGTATTTTCTAATTTTGAATTTATAGACTGTGCAAAACCAATCATTTTGTCTTTAAAAAATGCTTTCGATAGGAGTCTAAAGCCTTGATCACACAAAAGAAGTCATGCTTTATCTCTTTATCTCTTTACTGTACAACAAAATTTAAGACTCATTCAAATAGATAGCATTTACAGATGACAAATAAAGAGTGGCCCAAGTTACACACTCTGTCAATGGAAAGGTAGAAAACATTGTGGGAAAAGGAGGAAATGCTGGTTACCAGCATTTCCTCCTTTTCCCACAGTGTTTTCAAAACCTTTGTGTGTTAAAGGGTTAATAATGTAGCCTATGTAACTTAGAAATATCTTACTTTCATATGCTTTGTAGGGAGTTATTTGGTTTTTATGCCGTAAAAATGATTGGTTTTGTACAGTCTATAAATTTAAAATTAGAAAATATTTCAAGCCTCACTGGATCCACTGGGTCTTTCGTAGGAGTGTCCTTGGGCAAGACACTTCAGAGCCCTAGCCTAGTACTGATGAATCCCAGGAACTACATGAATATGTGAGCTGTCACCTTGATATGACTTGAATAATGTTGAAATCTGCATAAAACACCATTCAGTTAATCAAACTGATTATGTTATGAATCAAATATCATAGAAACAAAACTGTTGCAATTATTGTGGGGAAAAAGAAGAAGATGGTGGTAGCTAACATTTTAGCCATACCTATTTTGTCTTCAGCAAGAGGAAGAATCTTAGAATATTGTCAGATAAGAAAGAGTTAACCAGTCATAAATACTTAAAGGTAAACATCAACACATGTACTTGTGCCTTGGATTCAGCTACCTCCCATAAAAGTGACAGTATATTTCAAAAGCTACAAAAGGAGTACAGAGCATGTTTGTAGACAGTAACAGCCCTAGAAATTCTGCTAAGAATTTGATCTATTTATATCATTCTGCGTACCTGAATTCATGTTGAGCAGCTGCTGGGAAAATGGTATTTGCAACAAAGAAGAAGTAAACTATTTTGTCTGCACAAATGAATAGTGTTGATCGCTAAATGTGTTGATAGAGGTTGGATATATATTTGGCTGATACTCAAGTATTTAATACGGTATATTTTTGACATCTGCTCTTGTGATAATGACCAAGCTTGGTGCACATACATGTTCTTTAACCCTTTACCACACAACAACATTTTAGACCTGTCCAAATTGAAAGCATTGCAGACGACAATTACATTGTGGCTCAGATGATGCGATTTTCTATGGTAGGGTAGAAAACATTGTGGGAAAGGGAGAAAATGCTGGTTACCAGCATTTATCTATTTCCAACAATGTTTTCAATAGGCTTCTTCCTCAGGGTATTTAAAAGTTGGCATTGTGTGGTAAAAGGTTAAATAGCTTTTGAAAACAGTGTGGCACATACAGAAAGTAAATACGAGGTACATCTCCATTTGCAAGACTTTGTTTTCTCTCTGTTTGCATCACCCATCTTGTACTACCGGTACATGATGATTTTTACAACTGCATTTTAACATGTATCAAGGTAACAGCATTTTTTGCAGAAGGATTCATGTTTAACTTTTAACTCTTCACCAAATGATAAAATTCTAGATTTACCCAAACTGGAAGCATCTGAAGGCTACAAAATAAACATGGCTAAAAAATTTAAAAAATGTTTGTGGAAAGGTAGAAAATATTGTTGAAAAGGGAGAAAATGCTGGTTACCGGTATTTTCTCCTTCCATCATGTTTTCAAAAGTCTTATTCTTTAGGGTTGTTAAAAATCAGGATTGTGTGGTAAAGGGTCAAAGCACAACACCAAGAGCAAGCAACTGGCTGTCAATTGGACTGCACAACACTAGTAGCAAGCCACTTGCCATCAATCCATTTGCACAACACTAGTTAAAATACCATGCCACTTGCTGTCAGTCTGACTACACAACACCAATAGCAAGCCACTGACTGTCAATCCAAGAGTGCATCACCAATAGCAAGCCACTGGCTGTCAGTCTGACTGCACAACACCAATAGCAAGCCACTGGCTGTCAATCCAGCTGTACAACACCAGTAGCTAGCCACTGGCTGTCAGTCTGGCTACACAACACCAATAGCAAGCCGCTGGCTGTCGGTCGAACTGCACAACACCAATAGCAAGCCACTGGCTGTCAATCCAGCTGTACAACACCAGTAGCCAGCCACTGGCTGTCAGTCTGGCTACACAACACCAATTGCAAGCCACTAGCTGTCGGTCGAACTGCACAACACTAATAGCAAGCCACTGGCTTTCAATGTGATCACACAACACCAATAGTAAGCCACCAGCTGTCAATCCAACAGCAGAACACACTGGCTGACATTCTGACATAAACATTGTCAAAACAATGCTAAGTGGTTAGGGAAGACTTGCAATGACTCAGACCATCATCAGTCCTGGGATGAGCTTGTGTTCACTAGCCAAAGGTGACGATCACTACATTGCTTTAGATTAACATGGTGATCGTCGCCCTTAGGTAGTGAAGATAGAATGAGCATGGGAATGAGCATGGCTGAGCTGGTGTTTATACCCATAATCCCAGGATTACTAGCTCTGATAGCAACCAGGTTTATCATATAGACTCAATAAAACTCAAATGATGGAACTTGTCTCTGAATGGATAGCAAACGTTGTGAGTAAAGCAGAAAATGCTGGTTACCAGCATTTTCTCCTTTTCTCACAATGTTTTCAAAGGTCTTCCACCTCAGGGTCGTTAAAACTCGGGATTGTGTGGTACAGAGTAAAAGGCCTTTTGAGAGCATATAGCCCACGTATTGCTCAGAACTTCTAAGGACCAACACAAAAATAATTTCTGTTTTGTTTAATATTGGCACCTAACAGGGAACTATCTAATAGTCATATCACTATACCTTAATGCTTTACCAAAGAATCCGGAGTTTTGAAGACCATTAATCATAGAAATAAAACTCTTGCAATTATTGTGGGAAAAAGGAGAAGATGCTTGTGAAAACATTACGGTTAAAGGAGACAATGTTGGTAGCCAGCATTTTCTCTTTTACCACACAATGTTTTCTATCCATTCTAAGACATATGGAATAATTTTAGACATTCAAAGTCCCTATACCAGCAAAAAGTAGTCACTGTGGGTGTTCAAAATTTATGCTTTAAATTTAAATCATACCATTGAAAAGTATGGAATAATCATGAAGATGACACTCTGTTGTTGTATGGTGGCTGCAAGTGTTGGTAGAAAAAATGAATTTTGAACGTAGGTCAAAAGTTGCCAGGTTGCTCTATTGTTTGTTCACTTTTTACCTTGTTAAAATTCATTGCTAAGCCAGCAATTTACACTTGGACCGACTATAGAATAACAGATTGTCATCGTTGCAAGAATTTCCATACGTTGAAAAGGTATGATTTAAACTCGAATGCATTTCAAATGCACCAGTCTAAAATTTTGTCATTTGTTGAATAGTTAAACCATTAGTAGACAGACTGTATGCCAAGATCAGACTGCATACCAGTATTCTGATCTTAGTCTTTTCCCTCTACTACATATGTCTATCCTAGTATGGAAGGATGACACAAATCCCATGAATGTGAAAAATAGATTTTTATGCCCTTGTAGAAGGAGCAATGGTGTAATGTTCACTGTCCCAACCAACAAAATTTTAGACTCGTTCAAATTGAAAGTACATGCAGGCCATGAGATGACATATTAATATGTGAATAAACTGAAAAGATCTGTATTTGAAAAGGTAGAAAACAATGTGGAAAAAGCAGAAAATGCTGGTGACCAGCATTTTCTCCTTTTCCCAAAATGTTTTCAAAGGCCTTCTTGCTCAGGTTCGTTAAAACTAGGGATTGTGTGGCAATTGCTTAAACGCTATTTGTGATGTTTTCTCTCTCTTTTGTGTTATTTGTATTTGGAAGGTAATCTGTACAAGAATGTGTTAAGGACATTTTCGGGAGTTTTTTTTTTTTTTTGCGCAACCTAGTGCGCATGGAAACGAGCTTTTTCGTCCCAGGGCTTGATCGCCGAGATTGTTCGTCAGGGCTTGTTCGTTCTTTTGAATGATCTCATTTTTTATTAAATCAAAGTTGGAGCACTAAGAAGGCATATTAGTATAAAGGACAATATTGGACTCTTCACAAAGGAAATTGTAGTGCTCGGATCTATAGTTTCCCTGTACGGCATGAAATCATAAACAGCCTAAACATGTTTTGATTTAACTCTGTACCGCACAATGCTGCCATTTAATGACCCTGGGAAAGAAGTCTTTTGAAAACATTGTGGGAAAGGGAGAAATACTGGTAACCAGCACTTTCTCCTTTTCTGATAATGTTTTCTACCCTATCAAGGAAAAACTGCACCATTTTGAGCCACATTGAAATTATCGTCTGCAAATGCTTTCAATTTGGACCTGGCTAAAATTATTAGCCTACAGACTTGACTAACAAACAGTTGGTATAGATCCAAAATCCGACTGCACATTCCGTGCAGTCTGATCTTATCTTTGCCATCCGCTAAAGCCCCTGTTTTCGCCTATGGAGCAGAAAGGGTAAAGTGGGGTTTTTCTTTTATCTAGGGTTATACTCATACTAACCAGATGTTAATTAACTAATGCATAAAATAACCAGCTTACATACTTCAAAGATTTTAGGAGCCCAATTCAAAATAAATTTGAAAATTTACCATGTTCACCCGAACCAGTCTTCACTTCTGGGTGGTCTTTGATAATAGGTGATCTGTCAGTTAAATTTGACATATCAAATGTTTTATTGTTTTTACTAATACCCGAGTATGCTTGTATGTTTTCAAGAAAAAAAAACTGCTTAGTTATCAGTAAAACTGGGAATTTTGTATAAAATTGTTTTATGGTTGCCGTGAACTGTAATTTTGTGAAAATCGGAACTCGACCAATTCTTTTTTTGTTGAATTTGAAAAGAAGATACTTCAAGGATTTTATACAGAGAAAATGGACAAAATCTATGGAAGGGTATTTTTGATAACCCAGTTTTACCTGCAGAACTCTTATTTTTTTCGGCATTTTTGTGAATACAAAATTGCTAAGAAATGACCCTTTCTGAAAAAATATGAATAGAATTCAAATTTTCTGAATGTTAAATAAGAATATACAAATAATTAGGTCTGATTTTATATAAATTATAAAAGTAAACTTTATAATCACTTTTAAGCAAAAGTCACAATCTTTAGAATTTGAGGGTATACTGTTACCAAGGAAACATGCATTTAACAAGAAAATGAATTCAACAACATATCATTTTCTTTTTATTTTTGTATTCAGCATAAAGTTTTACATAATATAATGTGAAAACAAAGAAATTGTATGGAAGAATTAAAACTCTAGAAAACGTCCTGAATTTTGGATAAAATTGAGAAACAGACAATAAAAATGTGACCTATATAACTAAGTCATTAGTCAGTAATAGTTATGCTACAGGTAATATTTATGTTTCTTTGTATCCAAGTTGATACAAAACAGGAACCAACGTAATTGTAGGTAACTGCGTCATTCAGTTTATCAATATGCAGGTAGACAGGAATGTCTTGTGGTGTTTTAGTATTGTAGCAACTACATTTGTTCCCCCCCCCCCCAAAAAAAAAAACGAGAAAAAGATCAGACTATCCCTGTATTTGTCATAGTGTTTCCATGACGGTCTGTGATTCAATTTCAGTTCACTTGGAAGGGGGGGAAATGGGGTGTATGCTGGTATGCTGTATAGTTTTTCCGTCAGTCCCTCCGTCCAGACTGATATCTTCTAAAGTCCTTGCCCCAAAATCTGATGAAATTTCATACATGTGTTTCTGATGATAGTCTGCCCATAAAGTTTTTTTTATGTAATGATGTGTCATGGAAAAAGGGGGCTTGAAAAGAGCCTGGTAGCTCAGTGGATATAGTGTATCTGACTCGTGACCTGGTGGTTGTGGGCTTGATACCTGGTTGAGGCAAACTTTTTTTGCCTCTCACCTCTGATGCATGTGAGAAAAGTAGTCGGTGGCTTGGAAAGAAAGTTGTGTCAGTATTCATGTGAGAAAGGTAGGAAACACATGTGTAGGTGCACTGACCTAAGCTGTTAAAATGGCGTTTAATCTCCAATACAAACAAACAAAAACAAACAAGAGGAAAGATAAAAAGGAGAAATGTTTGAAAAAGAAAAGGGGAGGGTCATCAGAGTGTTTTACAAAGCAACCATCATCAGAGGCAATTTAAATTTAAATACATGTAGTAGTAAGTAAAGTTAAGTCCTGAAGTGCTTTCACGACCATAGTTGCCCTTGTGGCCATTGTAGATGAAGATCAGACTGCATAATGTGTGCAGTTTGTTCTTTGATCAACACTGCCTGTTTTGCTGAGACTTTTTGAACTACAACAATCTTGGTATTGCAATAAGAAAGTGTTACTTGGGTTTAATTACGGGGCCAGGGCCCCTGGGGTTATGTGTGAAAATATTTGTTTATTTCAGTTTCACATGAAGTATAGAGGATGTAGAGGACTAGAAAACGAAAATTAAAAACTAACACTATCTAAGATGGCTGATGTAGATGATGCAAACCTGTCATACTCGGCACAACAGGTCAATGAACTGTTACGATGTCCGATATGCTGGGACAGATTTCGAACACCCAAACTGTTGCCATGCCAACATACATTTTGTGAAAGTCCTTGTCTGGAACAACTTGTTGATAGGTTTGGAACGTTTTCTTTGTCTGTTTTATGCATTAACACATATCAAACAATGTTTTTTTCATACTGCATTCATATTACCCCTGAACTGTTTACCACACTGATTATCCCTACTTTCAACAACCCTGACATATAAGCCTTTTGAAAAGATCGTGGGAAAAGGAGAAAAGGCTGGTAACCAGTATTTTCTCCTTTTTCCCCACAAATTTTTCTATCCTATGAGAGATAAATTTCATGTTTTAAAGTTTCATTTGATTTGTCGTGTGCAGTTGCTTTCAGTTTGGGCATGACTAAAATATCATCCTTTGGTGAAAACTAAAAATAATGATTTAGCAAAAGGAAAACTTGCCATTAAAGACCCTCAAGGGTTAGTGATGATCGTCGCATTTTACATGGATGATGTGCAAGTAATCAGCTACAAATGAACTTACATGTGGATGAAAGTTAGTTTTTGTTATGTATCATAATGCAGGTATTCATATGATTAATTGGGAAATGTTTGTTTTAGAAGTACAATGTACCTGAACTCCCAACTTTCTCAAACATATTTTAGGCTGATAACTTAAAAAAAAATATATCATTCAACAGGAAATGATGAAAATTAATTACATGAATATATCTGAGAACTCTTTTCAAACAGGGAAAATTGGTCCTCCTTTTGCAGGAATTTTTTTTTTTCAGCTCACCTGGGCATGAAGTGTTCAAGGTGAGCTATTTTGGTCTTGCTATGTCGGGCATCTGCCATCTGTTGTGTGGTGTCAACATTTTACCTTGTGTGCACTCTAGAGGCAACATTTTCAGTCAGATATGCATGAAACTTGGTCAGAATGTTTGTCTTGATAAAATCTCGGACAACTTTGAATTGGGTCAAAAAGTAGGTCACTGGGCTAAATCTAAGAAAAACTTTGTGTGCACACTAGAGGCCATATTTTCAGCCTGATACTCATGAAACTTGGTCAGAATGTTTGTCTTGATTATATCTTGGACAAGTTTGAAATTTGGTCATGTCAGGTCAAAAAGTAGGTCACTTGGCCAAATCTTAGAAAAACCTTGTGTGCACTGTAGGGGCCACATTTTCAGCCTGAAACTCATGACAGTTTGGTAGAATGTTTATCTTGATAAAATCTCTGACAAGTGTGAAATTTGGTCATGTCGGGTCAAAAAGTAGGTCACTTGGCCAAATCTTAGAAAAACTTTGTGTGCACTCTAGGGGCCACATTTTCAGCCTGAAACTCATGACAGTTGGGTAGAATGTTTGTCTTGATGATATCTTGGACAAGTTAGAAATTGAGTAATGTCGGGTCAAAAAGTAGGTCACAGGGTTAAATCTTTGAAAAACTTGGACAAATTTATGTGTGCACTCTAGAGGCCACATTTTCAGCCTAATACTCTTGAGACTTGGTCAGATTGTCTGTCTTGATGATATCTTGGACAAGTTCAAAATTGGATCATGTCTGGTCAAAAAGAAGGTCACTGGGCTAAATCTTAGAAAAACCTTGTGTGCACCGAAGAGACTACATTTTCAGCCTGATACTCATGAAACTTGGTCAGAAAGTTTGTCTTTGTGATATATTTGACAAGTTTCAAAGTTGGTCACATCCGGTCAAAAAGTAGGTCACTGGATCAAATCATAGAAAAACCTTGTGTGCACCGTAGAGGCCACATTTCAGCCTGATACTCATGAAACTTGGTCAGAATGTTTGTCTCAATGATATCTTGGACAAATTTGAAATCGGGTCACATTGGTTCAAAAAGTAGGTCACTTATAATCATGTTTTACATCATTAAAATCAGGCTGTCATTAGCTTTATCAACTGTAGATGACTACTCAGGTGAGCTCATTAGGGCCAATGGCCCTCTTGTTAAAAGTGTGTTGTGCTGATTTGCTGAAAAAAAAAATATGTGTACATACTGTTATAATAATAATTATAATAATAGTAATACAGAGGGCTGGAAAAGTGACAATGTTGGGATAACTCTCCCTCTTTCTATCTCGCACACACATTCTGAAATTTGATATGTAATAGAATTGTCGGTAAAAAATTGATATCACACTACAATCATAGATATTCATTTCAATTTAACACTATATATTTGTCTTATTTTAGATTTTATAGAATAAAATGTCCAGAATGCAGGGTTGAACACAGAGTACCATATGCTGGTGTGTCTGCCTTTCCAACAAACAGAACTCTCTTAAATTTCCTAGATCTATCAGCCCAATCTATGCCAGCACTACCTCAGCCATTAACCAATCAGCCACAACCAGAAAGTGTACCGATAAACAATCCAACCAATCAGAGACAAGAAAATTCAAATGTAGATATTTCCCATAATGCATCACTGCCATCAACTCGGAACACGGCTGAAGGTGAAGGACAGCGTACAGGCTGCTCAGTTTGTGGACGTCACATTCCACTTGCACGCTGTGCACATTGCGATAATGTTATTTGTGATACATGTAAACGATCTCACATGGACCAGCTGAGGCTTGATGTAAACAGGCTAGTTAGCCAATTACGACGTGGCATGCCTTCATTTTCACAAGCTATAAGTGTTATAGAAGCCAAATCTGAATCTCTGCATCAAAGGGCTGAAGCAGGAAAAGCTGAAATTACTGAAACTATAGAGCGATACATTTCAGAGCTGAGAAACAGGCAACGGTTGCTGCACAGTGAAGTTCAGATGTGGTTACTTGGGGAAATTAGGTCACTTAGAATGTGCCAAGAGAATGTTGAAGTTGAGCTTGCAAGCACTGCCAGTTTTTGTGACTCCACAGAATCAGTTCTTTCCCGACCTAACCAGGTTATTCCAGATCAGGACTTGGTGGAAATAAAACGACAGTGTGTAGAGCACATGGAGATCATTCGAGCCTATGAGGATGGTACAGGAGTCAGATTGCCAAGAGAGAGACAGGTAAGAGGACTACAAAAAAGTCGCAAATACAGTGTAATAAAGCGGGTTTAATGCATCTCTGTGATCCACTGTACCAAGCAAGTCATCACATAATCATGGATCCATAAAATCCATTTTATCTAAGAACTGGCTGAATCCTGAGCTAAATTGTTCTTTGACATGCAGAAAATTCACCAAAAGCAAAAAATAACGACCCAGACCTGGGTCAATGCTTTTTGCAGGTGCATTAGACCTCCTTTTCACAGATCATGGATCCCATGTATAGGGCACATCTTCAGTCTGATGCTCATGGAAATTGGTCAGATTGTTTGTCTTGGTATCTTGGACAAGTTCGAAATTGAGTCAGCTCCTGTCAAAATGTAGGCCACTGAGACAAATCTTAGAAAACTTTAAGTGCACTCTGCATTCCACTTTTTCCGTCCAATACTTACAAGGCCTAGGGCTGGCAACTTTGGCATGGAGCTTCATCTAATAGACCTCTACCAAAATTCTTCAAATTATAGCTAAGAGATAAAAATTGGCCCGCCCCCAGGGGTCACAAGTTTTACATGGGCTTATATAGTGAATACATGCACTTTTAAAAATCTTGTTCCTACACATAAAGTATAAGACTACGACATTTGGCATGAAACTTGATCTAGCGGACACCCAACTAAGACTGTTCAAATTCTAGCTCTTTGGCCAGAATTAGCCCTGCCCAAAGGGTCAGAAGTTTTACATATGCTTTTATAGTGAAAACTTAAAAAATCTTGCTCCTAACCATAAGTCCTAGGTCTACCAAAGTTTGCATGTAGCTTCATCTAATTGACCTGTAGAAAATTGCGAAAACTTTAGCCGTGGGGTTAGGCCTGAGGTCATCCCTGTGGGGAGGAGGGGTTTAAACATTTTAAAAGGGCATTTATAGTGAAAACTTTAAAAGTCTTTTTGTAATACATGAAGTCAATGTAACTTTAAGAGCTTTTGTGTTGATCAAGGGAAATAACTCGTGTTCACTCTTTACAGATGGCTGTGCTCTGTGAAAAGGGGGCTTAATGACAAAAAATTCGATTTTCACTTTTCCAGATTTTCTTTAAGTGCATTCATTTTTCTCTCAGAATCTGTGAACGAAATATCGCTTACCTAGCAAAAAGTGGAGATATCGACAAAATTGTAAGAATACCCACTAAGGAGAACGTCAATTTTTTAAGACGTTGATGACGTTGTTTTTCTTACTATGTTTCAACATACCTACTTTTTACCTAAATCACTTGCTTATATTTATGCCGTACAACACAGAATTTCAGATGTAGTTCTTGCATAAAAGATTTCATGCAAAATTGTTAAAGAAGGTGCATTAAAAATGCTCCTACTTTGCTGTAATATTAACACTTAAACTACTGAATGAATAATAAATGTAATTTTCCCACCAATGTTACCACCCAAATATAGTGATTTCACAGTTGTTTTTCCTGATAAAGTCCCACCATATAGGTCAGTGAAGATCTAAAATCAGACTCCCTCACTTCCATCAAGGGTAAGAAGCATATTAAAGTCGCCGGAAAGAAGTTCGCCCAGACGGGGTATAGAACACGTGACCTCCAGATCATGTGTCCGATAAGCTACCCACTGAACTTACCCGGCCGGGTTTTGACTTTCGAAGTTTTAGTAAAGGTCTTTTTGTTAATTTATCCTGTTGTTGATCAAATAAGTCATAAATACACAAAATAGACTTTTTAAAATCAGTCGCGACAGATACGTTACATCTGCAATACGCTACCTCCTTTTGTGATTTTCATTCGCCTTTCATTTCTGATATAAGTAAAAAAAAAAAAAAAGTAAACAGTTGAAAAGAATGTTGTGCGATTTCTGGTGTGGGTAAGCAAGAAAAACATGGATAGGTGTGATGATCGCTGTGATATGACCACAAATGATAAAATCGGCAGAATGAACTCTAGCCCCCCCCCCCTCCCCCCCCCCCCCCCGCATTATTATTAATTATATAGAAAGTGGATTTGGAGTTCTTTGTTATATTTTACTTTGTATATTTCATAATAATTGTAAGCAAAAAGAGTGATAAATTAGCCTACATTTTCACCTTTGGACATTTGCATTAATTTTAATACTACCACATGTTTAACTAGAAACTTAAGCATGTCAATTACATTCAAAAATTAAAATAAAAACTTGAAAATATATTTTTCTAAAGCAGATCAGACACCACATGAAATGGAGACAACAACATTTTCATTTCGGCGATTTCTGTTGCTTGAGATGCATTTCATTCGTCAATGTATTGATTGACTTGACAGTTATGGTTTCTTGTACTAATAATGTAAAATGGATGTCGAGCTGGTATGTTTTATCTGTCAGTATGTTTAAGCAGATGCGGCATCCATTGCCAAAATAAAATGCTAACTTAACGAAAATATTCCACGTACACGTTCTCTTGACAAATGTATTTTAAATAAAACGCAAAAATGTGTAATTAAACACGTGGTCCAAATCCCAGTGCTTTTTTGGGACCGGTATCTGGAGAATGAATGTGGTATAGGAAAAATTAGTCAGTGAAGTGATGGAAAAAAAGAAAATTTTTTTTTTTTAATAAAGAAGCAGACATTTATCAATTCTATTTGAAAAGTTCAGCCAGTGGGTTCTTCTAACTAATAAAATTCACCGAGCACAGTGGCACAGTCGGTAGCATACAGGACTTGACATCAGGTAGTCTCTGGTTCAGATCCCCACCTCGGCGAATTTCCAAGGACTGATGATATAATAGTCAGTGTGACAGGATTCATTCCTCTCTCACCGCTGATCATTGTTTCGACGATGATTCTGGGGAAAGCAGCCGGTAGCTTGGAAGGTTTATTGACTCATTATGGCGATATCATTTGGGATGACATGTACGAACACCAGTAGTAAGAACTTGACAAGATTCCAAATGAGGTAGCCAGGATTGTCACAGGAAGTACTAAACTTGTGTCTGTTGCAGACCTTACAAGAGAATCGGGCTGGGAGACACTTAGAGAGCACAGGAACAAACATAAACTTATTTCTTTTTTCAAAATTGTAAATGGTCTAGTTCCAAACTACTTTTGCTCTCCTGTACCAACCAATATTAGCTTTTTTTTTTTTTGAAAAATATTTTTGAACTCCTCTTTGTCGTTGTGGGGAAATAGAATCTAACAAACACTACTTCTTTCAAAGCAGATATTATCGTAATATCAGGACAGTATTTAGGCAATGTATTAAGGAATATATGCTTTAAATATTGAAACTGTCCTTTTTGGTGACAATAGCCTCTCCCTTGCAGAAAATGAAACGATCTTTATTGCAGGTCATGTTAACATTGATAATAGTGGGAGATTTACTCGAGTTTCAATCCTTGTTCCTCTCTCCTGACATTGTAGCGCTCCGGATATAAATATAGATCTATATAGATCTATGTATTCAAGTTTCTTTTTCATTTTTGTTTCATCCTGCTCAATCACCAATCATTATTCCTTCTTCCATATTTTTGTTTATGCTGTAAATCTCTGACATTTCTGTCATCAGTTTAATATTTTGAAGTTTATTAATTTGATTTTTATCTAATGTGGATCTAGCTGAAATACCATGTGACTGTTTTAGGGAGATCCTTTTCACATTGCTTTGTTGTACTTTATATAATACATGTAAATTTATATGAAATCAAATATGTTTAAACTTAACTACTTAACTACTTAACTAAGTATATTTTGCAAAGCACTAATTAAAAAAAAAGGACTCGTGGAAAGGTGCTCTGCTCACTGGAATATAACTGAAATAATGTGGTAAACGGCGTTAGACACAATACAAACAAAAGCTACTTAATATTAACATGTGGATTACATCTACGGTAAGGAAAGAAAAAAAATGTTTTAAAAACACACTTTGGTCTATGCTAGCCGGCTAAATCTGAAGAGAGGTCTACTTAATAAAAAAAGATTGTTTAAACATACTTCGGTCTATGCAGGCCGGCTAAATCTGTAGAGATATCTACTTATAAGAGTTTGAAAAATTGACCATCTTCGTGATTGATGGGGAAAAAATTAAAAGTAAGTGTAGGGATTCGATCTCAGGCAAAGTAGAGGGAAATGATCGGTAGTCTGCCATTCACCAATACCACTTGACACCCGATGGATGAATGGGAATTTATAATAATGGTTTTACTTTTGTATAGTTCTGCTGGCGCGGGGGGGGGGGGGGGGTGTGGATTAAAAGATTTGTATTAAACTTTTTTTTTTCTCGCCATGACCAGTAAATGATTTCGTTAACAAACACCGAATATTGTTTTTACATCCAAAATCTGAGGGAGATCAGTAACTAAGAAACATGGTGTGCTAGGTCTTTCGATATTTCTAAATGGCGGATATGGAACAGATTGAGAATAAATCCGACAAATCTGCAAACCTCAAGTTCACTGTCGATGCCCGATTGAAAATCTAGGATTAAAGAACACACGTAGTATGATCTAGTTCCCTTGCTTGTATTGTAAAATAATTCTAGAGTCTCATCAAAACAAGTAATCATGTTTTGAAATGACACGCTCTCATGAAAACCACATGTAAACAACAACAATATTAATGTCACTTTAAACGTGATTTTCTCGATTTCATCTCAACGTCATTAAGCCCCCTTTTCACAGAGTGTGGCCCAGATATATTTTGTAGTTTGTTACTTTTTACATGTACCTCCTGTCTCTCTAATGGACTACTTAGCCAGTTAATGGTATTTTTTTAATTTGTGCCCGTTTCAAAAAGACTTGAGGGAATGTCACATGATCAGTAGCATGTGTTGCCTATCCCAAAACGACCAGCATGTTATTTAAATGTCCAAAATTGCACCTTTGTATTGAATTTAACCATACGGCTTCTATATGATTGTAAATAAATGTAAACATAGTTGTATTTACAAGAGATTTTGATTTACAGAATAGGAACAAAATAACTCCTTTTAACATCTTCTATAGCCAGAGTATCTCACAAAATACTGGACTGTACTGATCCAAGGTCAAATTACTTGTTCTGTTCAGGTTATTCTTGATCTATACTGACCATGAAAGTAAGTGTGGTTGTTTCTTCCAGTGACAGAGGTAATTTGAACAATCACAGTTATTCATATTGTGATAATCATTCAAATTTCAGGTACAGATCCAGTTTGAAGGCAATCGTTTTTCTCAAGCAATTTCTAATTTTGGAGAATTGGTAGTTGTAGAAAGTCCAGAGAACGGAAATGTGAGACAAGCTTCAAACTCAAGGTCCTCATCATCGAGAGAGTCATCACCAAGGTTACCAGTAGGTACAAGGTTGCCTGCAGGAGCTGCAGGCTCCACTGCGAACAGGACACCAGTGTCTGCAAACCCTTCCCAGCCAGAACAGCAGCAGCAAACTGGTAACACTCTGGACAGGGCATTAGCAGCAATAGGTTGGATTATCTGTTTGACTGGTTTCTGTTGTGGTTACCTCTTTAGCGAACAACAAAGTTTTTGACTGGACAAAATTGAAAACATGTGCAGACAACAAATTGGAGGTAGCTCAAATGAGAACTTCAGTCTTTGAAAGGGAAGAAAACATAGTGGTTACCAGCATTTTCTCCTTTTCCTAGAATGTTTTCAAAAGTCTTCTTTCTTCAGCGTCATTAAAACCTGTGATTGTGTGGTTTAAAAACATTACACACAGATACAAAACAACACAATGCTTTCACCAACTTGGGAAAGAAGGCTTTTAAATACATTGTGGGGAGGAAGAAAGTGGCGGCATTATCGCCTCTTCCTTCCTTAGGTGTGTACTCTATTAGGACAGCTCATTAGTACCCCTTCCTAATATGTCATCTGTTGTATAATGTACCTTCAATTTAGAAGATTTTAGAATTTGTTTTAGAAAGGGTAAACGTTTCTACTTGTGACAATGTGAGGAAGAAGAAGTACCATTTTTTTCCGGACAATAGACCGTGGTCTATCCTTTGAAAAAGTGGAAATTTCCAAGGATGCGGCCTATAAGACAAGTGGCTTATACTTTAATTTTAGTTTTCTACATGATCTTTTAGTTGGCCTGTAATACTGAAAATAAATGAAAACCAGTTTATGATGTGGGCACCATGTTGGTTCACCGCGAGACCTGCACAAATGTAGGAATCACAAAGAGACATAATTATACTGACTGATATTTGGTCTATTTCATCCAAGCATGTCAGCAGACAACTTTTGAAAACATTGTCACAAAAGAAGAGATTGCCTGTGTGAGCAAGTTCTCCTTTTGTCACAATGTTTTCTACCTTGTCTGAAAATGTTATTATCACTGGTCCAAGTTTTGAACACTTTTCTGAAGATGCTTTCAAATGATGTCTGCAGCAGATGTGTCAAAAGTCGTCTCTATGAAGGCAAGGGTTAACCAAGTTATGCAATTTGTGGCATGTCTCACTTGGGTGACAAATTAACAACAAACTGTTAAAAACCGTCTCAATTATTGTTGTTTAAATAGTTGATAAAGTCACAATATGACATGATAATCGGATTAAAATACTTTTGGTAGGCTATTCAAGGAAACATAGTATTTATAATACATGTAAATTAATTCTTTAACCAAGCATATTGGCCCCGCCTATGTGCCAGAGTGGCCTATACGATACTTTTTATTTCTAAAATGGTTAAAAAGAAAGGATGCAGCCTATAAAGTGCAGTGGCGTATTGTCCGGAAAATACAGTAATTGTATTGCTTGTTACAATCAGTTGCTTCTTTTCCTAAAATGCTGTTCTTGTAAGTGAAATTAGATGTTTATCATTCCTTCAAATGTTTCATGGGTTTATTATTTGGCTGTATGTAGCCTATTTTCAAAGGATATCGTAGCAATCAGTGCAATCTTAACCTATATTTAAGCTTTTGGTTCTTTACCAGATAGCAAAATTTCAGAATTTTCAGGTACAAAAACATTTGCAGACAACAATTTAGATATGGCTCAAAAGATGAGAATTATGGTTGAAAGAGTTGTAAAAATTGTTGTAAAAATGCTGTTTACCTGCATTATCTCCTTTTGACACAATGTTTTAAAATCCCCCTACTTCAAGGTTGTTGAAATACAGGACTCTCTAGTTATGGGGTGAATTATGATGCCTCTTTGAATTGTCTCTCAAAGCCCTATGGTAAGCGTCCTTTGTGGCTCACTGGTTAAGCCTGTACCATACAATCCTGAGTTTTAGCTCACCTGAGCACAAAATGCTCAACATGAGCTTTTGTGATGGTGCTGTGTCCATTTTCGGTCGTGCGGTCATCAACATTTACCTTGTGTGCACAAAGAGGCCACATTTTCAGCCAGATCCTCATGAAACATGGTCAGAATGTTTTCTTGATGAAATCTTGGACAAGTTTGAAATTGGGTTACATGGGGTCAAAAAGTAGGTCATGGGGCCAGATCTTAGAGAAACCTTGTGTGCACTTTAGAGGCTACATTTTCTGCTTGATACTCATGAAACTTGGTCTGAATATTTGTCTGGATAAAATCTTGGAAAAGAATGATATCGAGTCAGGTCAGGTGAAAAAGGAGGTCACAGTGCCAAATCTTAGAAAACCTTGTGTGACACTAGAGGCCACATTTTGAGCCAGATTCAAAGTTTTAAAACAGGCTAAATCAGTCAAAAAGCAGTTCAGTTAAATCATGTATTTTACATCATCACAACCAGGATCTTTTCAGCTGTTTGAGCTAGGATCATGAAACTTTAGACAAGTGTTGCGCATGATCCAAGGAAGTATCCTATTGTTTTTGTTTCACATGGGTCAAATGTCAAGGTCACAGGTGATCTTTGGAAAATCATTTCTGCTGCTTCAGTGACAATGTGATGGTGGAGGGGTGGGCGGGGGGTATTTGTCTGCTTTGCAAAAGGTTTTAGTTACGTCAGACTTGGACTAGTTGTTAACCATCAAAAGGGGAACCATTAAAGAGGAGGAGGTAACTTGTCATATGCTTATCATCAATCTGCAACTACTACTACGAAAACGTTACAGATTGAGCTTTCATAACAAAAGATAGTCTGTGCTTTGGATATATTTAATTGTAAACAAGCTTTGCTCATCTTATCATTAAAAGTTAACTGTCAGTGTAAAATGATTAGTCTTGATTCATTGTCTTAATGCACTCAGAATCATTACAACTTTACTGATTTTATAGGAAGCACGATTACTGGGGCACCAAGTCCCAGAGTAGTACCAAGAAGGGGAGAGAGGATGGCAGGGCTGATGGGTGCAGGTGGAGGGGGCGGGGACAGCTCAGATTCTTCTTCCAGCAGTAGACCCAGTCCAGCTCGACAAGACAGAGGGCCCAGAGAGCCAATATCATCACGGTCTCCAAGGCAGCCCCGCCCAGTTTTTGGATCAAATGGATTTGACACAGAATCAGGTATTTCATTTGTGTTTAATGCTTGTTTCTTAAGAGTATTGACTTTGTCAATTTTGTTTCCTATATCACAGAGAAATGGCATCTTACGGTTTTCTAGGGCTGGGCAACAATACTGGTATACCATTTCAGTTGTACAGCAATTTCATTCATTTTTATAGCACAATTTTACTTCTCCCTCATGCCTGGGGTGACTTTTCTTGTTACAGTAGCATCTTTCACATGCCATACAATGGACTTAAGTTGTTGAGATCAGCTTTTGTCTCTTTGGACGACGAAAAGTCATAATGCAGATTGAACAATCATCTTATATAAATGCACGCCCAGATATTGATTGCACATGTATACCTTTTGGAAATTTATGGCCAAAAATCAAAGTTCATTCTTGTGCTTAAACATCTGAAGAACTGCATTATAAAAGGTTTGCAAATAAGCATCTTTCAAACCCGAAGTGTGAAAAAAAGTACATGATGTTGTATTGTTGATTTACTACAAAGAGGAAATAAGACATACCACTATAAATATGTGTGAAATTCCAAATTCTATCCACAAACGATTAGAGAAAAGGGGAAACATGGTAAAAATCAAAAGAGTTTGCTCAAAAATCATGAAACTGTTTGTAAATCTGCAGGTTGCAAGTACATTACAGAGGTCACACTCATAGATTTATCCTGCGTAAGTGACAAAAATCCTTAAATGATGGTTTGAAATTTTTCTTCACAAATTCAAAGCATGGAACTTTTGCTTATTCTGTTAATGCACTGTCCCTATCTCTTTACTAAAAATACGTTGTAAAATATAGATAGTCTGTATTATAAGATACAGGGCAGGGGAACTCATTATTTTTCTTTATGATTTGTTCTGTTTTATGAATGAAAGAAAACAAACGAGAAAAAGGCTTTGATCTTTGTTGTGCCACAGACAGGCGAAATCAGGATATCTATCTGATTGATTGAGAGACTTTAACTTATCAACGTGGAAATTTAAAAAAAAAAAAGAAAAGAAAACTGATGCATTTTGTGATGTAAACTAACAGATCTTGATATTCTTGATATATGGGTGTACATTTTCCAGAAGTGATACTTCTTCCTATGGTTTTTGTATCTTTGTAGAACGTTGCAGTGTTAAGATTGCTCTAGGCTGATGCCAAGCTCTATTTTTGCAAAATTGTAAGCGTAGGTACATGTAAACAGTTGTTTAACTACTATCATTTTAAAAATAAATGGAATATTGTACTTCCAGATGAAATTTATCCTTCTTTAACCCTTTCCCAAACAAGCCCTGGTTTTCACATGTCTGCAGTACAAGTCTTTTGAAAAGACTGTGGGAAAAGGAGAAATTGCTCGTAACGAGCAATTTCTCCTTTTCCCACAGTGTTTTCTACCCTTTTTGAGACCTTTCTGCCATTTTCATCCAATTTAAAATTGTTGTCTGCAAACTCTTTCAATTTGGACCAGTCTAAAATTTGTCGTTTGGGAAAGGGTTAAAACAAGTTTGGTGAAAAGCCTCACATTTTATTGAAGTGATTAAACAGAGGCTTTAATATGGGATAGGAATTATCTTACTTTAATCAAGAATCATTTTAATCTTTACTTGACAACAAAATTTTAGACTTACCCAACCTGAAAGCATTTGCAGAGAAAAATTAAAGGTAATTCAACTGATCAGACATGGCTTTGATAGAATAGAAAGCATGTGGGAAAATGAGAAAATGCTGGTTACCATCATTTTCTCCTTTTAGATTGTTTTCAAAAGCCATCTCCATCAGGGCCGTTAAAATTCAGGATTAAGTGGCAAAGGGTTAATAAATCTAAAGCTCCCTTTCAGGTAGAAATTCTATTACAACATATTGGTCTTCAATGAATTGTAAACAACATTGTCTTAGTTAAGTCTTAATGAACTGACAAATTTATTGTAGGCCCAAGCAGCACAGAAGATATTGAAGCTCCAGCACGGGTTCCACAAAACCTTTCCTGGGAACTACCCTTGGATCTGGCCTACCCTCCAAGAAGGAACATGCGTTCAGGAAATGGTGCTGCTAGTCGTGGAAATAGAAGATCTCTTCAGGAACGGAGAAGACACAACTTGTCAGATTCAAGCCTTTATGAGCGAGTAAGTACAAGAAACCAGTCTGACAGAAATAGAAACAGGTCTGGTAGGCAGCAGAATCAGACAAGACAATTGCCAGAAACTGATGAAAGTACACAAGATAGTACTACTAATGGTATGTCCCCTCGGCCATCATTACAGAGAAGCAGAACATATACAAGAGAGGAATTTGCACCAATCAGAGAAGAGGACACAGTATCAAGGTCAAGTTCTGCAGGTCCGGTAAACAGACCAAGGTCTCCTGTCAGATTTGACATTGATTTAAATGCCGACCTTGATATAACACGAGGAAGGGCAGCAGGGGAAACAGGGGGTGAAAGTGTTATGGTCAATGTTGCCCAGAATAACTATCAAGAAAAAGGGAGAGCTATAATTAGATTTGGTGTAAGGGGAAGTGACAATCGGGAATTTGTTTGGCCAAGAGGGGTATCTGTATCACGTGCAGATCAGATTTATGTTGCTGATAGTAGCAACCACAGGGTGCAAGTTTTTGACAATATTGGGTCTTTTGTTAAGAGCTTTGGTTCTTATGGTCAAGGTGATGCAGAATTTGATTGCCTTGCAGGAGTTGCTATTAATACAATGGGAGACATTCTGATTACAGATAGGTACAACCATAGGATTCAAGTTTTCGATCACCAGTTGAATTTCAAACTGCGTTTTGGGGAAGAAGGGCAGGGGGATGGGCAACTGAATTATCCATGGGGTATTGGAACAGATAGCATGGGATTTATATATGTTTGTGACAAAGAAAACCATCGGATACAGGTGTTTCAGTCCAATGGTATATTTGCTCGAAAGTTTGGAAACCTGGGACGGCAACAAGGTCAGTTTGAAAACCCCCACTATCTAGCCATCAGTCCGGATAACAAAGTATATGTAAGCGATAGTAGTAATCACAGAGTTCAGGTTTTCAGTATGTACGGGGACTTCCTGTTTGCCTTTGGCTCAATCGGGACCATGCAGGGACAAATGAAGTACCCAAAAGGAATTGCAATTGATGAACAAGGGTTTGTTGTGGTTGCTGACAGTGGAAACAACAGAATACAAGTGTTCCGAGGTGATGGAAGATTCTATTGTATGTTTGGAGGGTACGGAAGCGATAATGGACAATTTAAAGGGTTAGAAGGATTGGCTCTCCTCAGTAATGGCAATGTTGTCGTCAGTGATAGAGAAAACCACAGGATTCAAATATTTTAGCTGTGCTTTGGCAGAAGGGGCTCAATGCATCTCCAAGATGCATTATATCATGCAAGTCGTCGCATAATTTTAGATCAGTAAAATCTGTTTTTCCTGACAATCAACTGGATCTGGAGGTAGAATGGTCCTTTGACATGCAGAAAATTGACCAAAAGCAAAAAAGTTTCGGTCCAGGTCAGCCTTTGTGGATTGCACAGGCTGACCTGGGTCAATACTTTTTGCAAATGCATTAAGCCCCCTTTTCACAGAACATGACTCAAATCTTTAGAATGCAAAATTTTCGATAAAAACTAGGTTGATTACCGTACCAAAGATCTTGTTGCACCTTCATTGTTTTGAAACACTTTTCAATAATGTGTCAAGCTGAAATGTCTCTTTGAATGACTTGCACTGTCCAATATTTTAGTCGGACTCTGTAGTGAAAACAACCCTGAAATAGTTATATCTTGGTCCTGTATTCACATCCTTTCAAGCACTTTTGCTTTACCAAACAATTGAGTGATTTTTATGAACCTTGGGAAAAATTCTCTTTAAAACATTGTGGTGAAAAATAGAGATGTTGTAATCAGAATTTTCTCCCTTTCCCATGTTTTCTACTCTTTCATATTTAAATTTCATAGCTTAAGCCATCTTCAATTTGTCATCTGGAAATGCTTTCAATATGGACAAAGCTTTTAATTTGTCGTCTGGTAAATAGTTAAGGGTAAAACAATGGATTTAGTCAGCAGTTTATGTTTTATCACCTCAGCTGTAGCATATAGGGTTGATTAAACATGACCTGGATCCTGACCTGTTGTTGATGGGATTCGTTTCCTGACACGTGCATTGCTAAATTGACTGTTTTTACTGAGACAGGAATTTCAAAATTACCTCATAGTATGGTTACTTCAAATTATTCCCTTATAAATCATTATCCCTCTAGAACAAATATGCAGCAGGGACTTGGAAAACATCTTGTAAAATTGAAATTATCAAGGTAACCTGATGCTTAATGTACAAGTATATCCACAAGATTAATATTCACATTTTATCACAATGTTTTCAAAAGTGTGCTAGATAAAAAAGAGACTTCTGCAGGAGGGAATGTGTAAAATAAAAACATTGGACATCTGATACCTTCATCCAGATCATACTGAATTATTGGCAACTATCGATAAAAAATAAGCTCCAAAAAGTTTCCCAGTACCAAAAGGGGTTATCAAGTCCCTTTTATGCAAATAAAAAAAGAACCTATTGTTAAAGTCTATTTCATTATTAATGTTGTGTGTTGCATTTCTTTTTTTTTTTTCTTTTTTCCCTCAGGACCTAGACTCTAGTCGTGGGTTTTTTTTTTTTTTTGTTGTTGTTGTTGTTGTTGGAAAAGTATTTATTTATATATTTACTATTTATGAAGTTAAATAGAAACTTATAGGTTGGAATAATTAGAACAGATTTGGTTAAACAATAGCCAGGCATGCATGGGTGCAATGTGAGCCTCAAACACATGAAAGTGAAATAATTGAACAATTTTGGTAATGCTTTTCACGTAACACGTCATATGATACTTTTTTGTACATGTAGTTTATTTGTTTACCCAGGATATGACTTGGTAAGAATTTTCATTCTAAGGTTTTTGCTTACTTGAACACTAAGTGCTCAAGGTGAATTATTGCGGTTAGTCAGTTGCTGTCGGCGTACGTCTGGGAACTCTTTCACTGCCAATGTCGCCTTGGACATCTTTTGCAGATGGTGTAAATCAAGATCAGACTGAACAAAACATGCAGTCTGAACTTGGATCTACACCATCCGCTACCTGATTCTAATCTTTGACCAAAATCAGCTTCAAACGCAACGAAAGTATACTTTTAGACCTTGAGTAATGTTGAATCTATTTAGTTCGCAGCGAAAGAGTTAATAAGCTCAACAGAACATGAAGTGCTCAGGGTGAGTTGTTGCTAGTCTGCATCAAGTGTCAACAGTTCTGAAAGCTTCTCCAAAACTTTAAAGACCAATTGCCACTTATCTTCACTTAAATGCTCATTTGATCAAGCTCTATCCAACCTGTTCAAAGAATCAAATTCTTTGCACAACTTTGGTTGCCATGGTAATAAAAGAGAAATTTTGATAATTTAAACAAGTTTTACACAGGTTAATCTTTTTTTACCAAACCATTTGGCCAAGAGCTTTTATATTGGTATATAGAGCTAGTATGTAGCAATTTTTTCCAGGACTTCTAACAATGGGTCAAAATTGGCCTTGCCCTGAGGATCACAAATTTTACATGGGATAAATAGTGGGAACTTTTTTCAATCTTATTTTTCCAGACCTTTAGTCCTAAAATTATGATATCTGGTATGGAGCATTATCCAGAGAACCTTTGCCAAGATTATTCAAATATTAGGCCCACCATTAGGGCAATATTTTACATATGGTTGATATATTTAAAACTTGCATAAATTTCTTGTGCCAAAACTGACCATGTTGTCATGAGCGTTTAAGGTTCATCATGGCCCTCTTACTTCCGTCTTAGTGCTACACAATGTGATATTGTTTGTTTTGCCCCACTGGCCAGAGGCCTATGGACTTATGTCATGGCCCTGTGTCCGTCATGCGTCTGTCAGTGTGTATGTGTGTGTGTCAACTTTAATTTCAAACATCTTCTCTGAAACCGTCATGCATCTGTCAGTGTGTGTGTGTGTGTGTGTGTGTCAACTTTTATTTCAGATATCTTCTTCTCTGAAACTACCCATCCAATTTTGAAGAAACTTCACAGAAATCATCATGCCATGGTCCTCTTCAAAAATTTCGTGAAAAAATTTAATTCCTGAAAAAACACTATTTCATCTTAGAAAATCTTTTTGTCCAAAAGCATAAGGCCAAGGGCTACCAAATTTCGCTCGAGCTTCATCTAATGGACCTTTATCAAGGTTCTTCAAATTATAGCCCTGGGGTAAAAATTGGCCTAGCCACGGGGGCTACAAGTATTACACGGGCTTAAGTAGTGAAAACTCAAAGTCTTCTAGTTGTAAACCATAAGGTTTAGGGCTTCCAAATTTGACATGTAGGTTCATATAATGGACCTCTTGTAAGATTACTCAAACTATAGCCATGAGCTCCTGCCTCGGGTGGGGGCTATAAGTTTTACATTGGCTTATGTAGCGAGAACTCTAAAAATCTTCTCATTCCTACCCGTCAGCCATAGGGCTACCAGATTTTGCATGTAGCTTTGTCTAGTGGGCCTCTACTAACATTGTTCAAATCAATAGCTCTAGTGTCAAATTTGGCCCTGCCCAGGCTGTCAAAAGGTTTGCATGGGCTTATATGATGAAAATTTGCAAGTATATTTATTTAGGTGACCTCTACCAAGATAGCCTGTGGGTCAAAATTGGCCTCGCCCTACAAGTCACAAGTTTTAACTAGGCATATACATGTACATGTATATAGGCATATAAAAGTACCAAATGGTGGACCTCTATTAGGATTTAAGGAATTATAGCTCGGTGGTCAAAAATGGCCTCACCCTGGGGTCAGGTCCCAACTTTCACACATATTTTTATAGAGAAAACTGTGAAAATCTTATCGGACACCATTTGGTCTAGAAGTGCAATGTTTTGTATGTATGGTTTGTACTTATTTCCCAGCAGAGTGATACAGGCTCATCATTGCCCTCTTATAATTTTATAAAAAAGCTTTAGATAAAAATATCTGTATTGATAGCTTAGATCCAGCACCAGTTATTACTAAATGCTTCTCACCGCTTTTACTCCTTGTTGCAATCGTTCACATAATTATTGTCTTTGTTGAAAACGAAATGTTGAGATTGAAACCCAGGCTATGATGTTCAGTCTTTGAACTCATTAGCTCATGAAACAAATTTGCCTTAGACGATTCTGAAGACAGCATTGGGAATTATTGAAATTAAGCTATTGATACATGGTTAAGACAAGTTCATGAATACATCGGAAAAACATTGCGGCAATATGAGAAACTTCATTATGTGCAATTTTTCAACTTTTGCCACAATATTTTCGTCATTAGTCTTGCTTAAAGATGAAAAATTTCTTCTACAGGAGGTAATAATTAAAGCAGCGAGTAGCTCAGTTTCTACAGAGATTATATATATATATATATATATATGTGTGTGTGTGTGTGTGTGTGTGTGTGTGTGTGTGTGTGAGCCATGCTGTGGCAAAAGGGGGCTTAATGCATCTCCGAGAAGCATGATACCAAGCAAGTCATCACAGTATTGTAGATCCACAAAATCCATTTTGTATAAAAACTGACTGAATCTTGAAGTGGAATGTTCCTTTGACATATAGAAAATTGACCAAAAACAAAACGTTTTGGCCCAGGTCAGCCTGCATGGACTGTGCAGCCTGACCTAAGTCAATACTTTTTGCAAATGCCATAAGCTCCCTTTTCAAAGAGTCATGATGGCTCATCTATATAAATGATCCCTGGTGTCTACCATCCTTTGATTGTTTTATTGTATTTTTTTGTGTCTTATTGTTGCCAGTGATATGAACTCATTCATACTGTGTGCTCTGCCAATGTATGCCAAAGTTTTTTTGTTTCCATTTGAAACTGTTTGGAACAATGTGAAGTTTCAATAAAACAGATGGTTTGCAATTTGAATGTTTTTCCTTTTTAAGTTAAAACTCTAAGTATGCTGGTGGGGTTTAAAGAAGATGTAATTTTGTATTCTCTTCTCATCCTAGAGTTTTTAACTAATTGGGATGAAGTGTCAAAAGAAGGCGATGGGGTCAAAACTTGCCCCACCCACGGGGTCATAAGTTTTACATTGGCTTATATAGTGAAACTTTAAAATCCGCCCAAACCATAAAGCATAGGGCTACCAACTTTCGCATGTAGCTTCATCTAATGGATCTGCATCAAGATTTTTAAAACTATAGCCCTGGGGTTAACACACTCCACAAAAGCTTAAATAGTGAAAACTTTGAAAATCTTCTAGTTCATGAAGTAAATCTTCTTGTTCATGAAGTAAATATGACTGAAGCTTATAATCCTAATCAAGGGAAATAACTCTGTTATTACACATTTATAGTTTGTTAGCTCCAGTGGTTAAAGGCCAGCAAGTTATGTCATGGCCCTGTGTCCGTCCTGCGTGTGTCTGTGCGTTATCTTTTATTTCAAACACCTTTGTCTCTGAAACTACCCATCCAATTTTGGTGAAACTTCATAAAAATGATCCTGCCTTGGCTCTCTTCAGAATTTCTTTCAAGAATTTGATTCCTGTAAAAACTCTGATTGCCATGACAACAAAACTAAAAAATATTGAAAATCTTCTTGTCCAGAATCATTAGGCCTTGGGCTACCAAATTTGGCTTGTAGCTTCATCTAATGGACCTCTACCAAGTTTATTCAAATTTTAGCCCTGGGGTCAAAATTGGCTTAGCCCCGGGATCACAAGTTTTATATGGGCTCATATAGTGAAAACTTCAAAAATCTTCTTGTCCAAAACTATGAGGCATAGGGCTACCAAATTTGGCATGTAGCTTTATCTGATAGACCTCTACAAATTATAGCCCAGGGGTCAAAATAAACCCCATTCGGAGCGGTCACAAGTTTTACATGGGCTTATATAGTGAAAACTTTAACAATCTTCTCGTTCCCAACTATAAGCCCCAGGGCTACCAAATTTTGCAGATAGCTTTATCTAGTGGACCAAGGTCGTCCAAATTATAGTCCTGGTATCAAATTTAGCCCTGCCCTGGCAGTTACAATTTTTACATTGGCTTATATAGTGAAAACTTTAAAAATCTTCTGATTCCAAATTTTCCCTGTAAATTCATCTAATGGACCTCTACCAAGTTTGTTCAAATTATAGCCCTGGGGTCTAAACTGGCCCCATCCTACAAGTCACATGTTTTACATAGGCCTATATAGGCCTTCTTGTTCCTGAACTGGAAGTACAGCTGTAATATTTTGTGAGTGCTATCTAGCAGACCTCTTCCAAAATTGTTCAAATTAAAACCCTGGAGTCAAACCAAGGGTTATAAATTAAACATGTGTTTAAAGAGTGAAAATTTAAAAAATCTTGCACCTAACCATATATCGTAAGGCCTCCAAATTTGGATCACTTTTGAATTTGTTCAAAATTTAGCACTGGGATTGAAATTAGTACTACTCAGGGGTCTCATGTTTTTATTGAGGAAACTTTCAAAATCTTATTTTTAACCATATGACCTAGACCTATATTATTTGGCATATGGCTTTATCTTTGGATCTCCACTAAGATTCAAGAAATTATAGCTCTGTGGTCAAAAATGGCTTTACCCTTGGGTCACAACTTTCACATGGGCTTTTGTAGATAAAACTTTATAAGTCTTCTTGTTCGAAATCATCAGCCCTGGAATTGTAATGTTTGGTGTGTTTGGTTTGTACTTACTAGCAAGACAGGAGCAATACTGGGCCATAATGGCCCTTTTGTTATAATTTACCTCCCTTGATTATCAAACCGAACTATTAAATGGTTGGTGTCGGGTATTCAAGTTCTTTTTTTTTTAAAGAAAAGTTTCAGTATCCAGTGAGAGATTTATTTTGATGTTAACAGTTATGCCCAGAAGACTTAAATATATTTTATATAAAGTAGGATTTCTGTCATTCAGTTTTTTTGTTCCAGAACTTTACCATTTCATGCGAATAAACATTGCATTTCTTTCTCTCTGTCTTCGCAGAAGATCCAGATTCTGGGGCAAAATTCTTCTAAATTCATCTGTCACCCTTAAAACATTTGCTACCAGCCTGATCATTTAAAAGTATGGAAATTATTGTAAAGATGACAATCTATGCATAGTAAAAGTAGTGTTGCATCCTCTGTGTTTTTATCGGGTCTGATATTTTGGCGTGAATGACTGAATTTGGTTGGAAATTAGAATCTGGCTGCTGCATACACCAACAAACTGGTCTGTTGCCTCTGAAATAAACTGAACTGAGGTATCCCTTTACCTCATGGCAGCGGCTACGATCGAGCTGTTTCAACCTCTTTTGAGAGATATGAGACGAGTACTGCAAGCTGTTCTGCAAGCTCGGGGCGTAAGCACGCGATGTTGACTGATTGTGTGTGCCCATTCTCTGCACGTCACTTTCAACCTGTCGTAAGTTTTTTTTCGACATTCAATTCCCAGCTGTAACCAAACTTACAGGCTTCTCATTTTTCTTAAATTTAAAAGCAATATCTACGGAATACCGTTAGGGCCATCGCCTTTAAATGTGTTAATTTGAAACGCGATGCTCGATAGCACGATGATGATAAAGCGAAATCACGAAACTAAGATGATGAAAACACGATAGTACGATGACGATAACGCGATACCACGATGGTGAAAACGCGACAATACGATAGTGCGATGATGAAAGTGCGATATAATAGCGTGTTTTCACCATCGTACTGTCGCGTTTTCATCATCGTACTGTCGTATTGTCGCGTTTTCACCATCGTAGTATCGTATTATCGCGTTATCACCATCGTACTGTCGCGTTATCATCATCGTACTATTGTGTTTTCACCATCGTACTTTCGCGTTTTCACCATCGTAATATCGTGTTTTCATCATCGTACTGTCGCATTATCACCATCGTACTATCGTGTTATCATCATCGTACTATCGCCTTCCGGTGAGCATGCGCATACACATTCAAAGGCGATTGCCCCAAAGGTATTTCGTACTCATCAGCCGTGTAATAACATCTAAGAATCAGACTGCATAAAATATGCAGTCTGATCTTTAATTAATACTGATTGCTTTGTAGAGACATTATGTACAAAGCCAATCTTAAGGTTGCTTTCATTTGTTTTATTCCTTTATTTCTAGAATGAAAATGTCCATTTGGTTTATTGGCAATCTAAAGGTTAAAAATCAATAATGTTAGACTGGACATTTACGTTATCAATGGACAAAACTCTTTACTTGTCTAAACTGAAAGCATTTGCAGACGACAAATCAATTGTGGTTCAAATGGACATATTTGTCTTAGAACGTGTAAAAAATATTATGGGAAAAGGAAAAATATGCTGGTCACCAGCATTTTTTTCCTTTTCCCACGATGCTTTTCCAAATCCTTATTTCTAAGGGTCATTTAAACTCGGGATATTTTAGTACTTAAAGAGGTGAAATCGACATTGTAGGCAAGATCAGACTGCAACGGACGTGCATCGTGATCTTGGATCTTCATTGTCGGATATTCTGTGAGACATTACGTGGGATGAGACAGTTTGAGCCAAAATATCTCACAACACACCGGACGGGGTAGAATTAGATCACACTACACGTTTCGTTGAGTTCCATCTTAACTCTTTACCAAATGACAAATGTTTTACTATATCAAATAGAAAGTATTTGCGGACGACAACTTAAATGTAGCTCAAAATCTTACTTCTGTCCTATACAGGGTAGAAAAATTTGTGGGAAATGGAGAAAATGGTGGCTATTATCTTTGAAATGATATTCTGCAATGTACTGGTAAATGAAACTCCAAGAAAACATTGATAGGTGCACTGGCCGTCGCAATATAGCTGAAATAATGTTGAAAACGACATTAAACACCAAATAAATAAACCGCACATTCTTTGGCTATAATAATTTTAAAAAGACACTTCAAAATTTGGCAAATGGAACACGTCAAATAACACTTATTTTCCCAGCGAAATTAATTAAAAAAGGTCTCTGTCTAAAATTCAGATATATTAACCCTTATCCTACCGAATTTAAATTGTTGGCGATTACACATATATCTATTGGTTAAATGGCAATGGATGGGGTTTCGTTGACAGAAATTAATGATAGAGCAGCGGAGAGTGCAGAGCAAGATCAGACTGCACGTACATGCAGGCTGATCTTGCCCTACACTCTCCGCAAAATAAATCCATTATTGCACTCGGCAGGATAAGGACTAATGCACTAATCTTCTTATATTTCTAAGAACAAACAAGTTAACCCTTTCCCCCACAACAACCCACAGATTTAAGGATCTCAAGAAAGAAGGCTTTTGCAAACCTTGAGAGAAATAAGAAAATGCTTGTAACCAGAATTTTCTCATTTTCCCGTAAAGTTTTCCGCGTGGCAAAAGAATTACAGTCTAGTAGAGTTATACGGAATAACGTTAGTGCAATCGCCATTGAATGTGTATGCGCATGCGGACCGGAAGGCGATAGAACGATGGTGAAAACGCGGAAGTACGATGTTGATAACGCGACAGTACGATGATGAAAATACGATAGTACGATGGTGAAAACGCGAAAGTACGATGATGAAAACACGATAGTACGATGATGAAAACACGATAGTACGATGATGATAACGCGATAGTACGATGATGATAACGCGATAGTACGATGATGAAAACACGATAGTACGATGATGATAACGCGATAGTACGATACTACGATGATGAAAACGCGAAAGTACGATGGTGAAAACACGATATTATATCGCACTTTCATCATCGTACTATCGTATTTTCGCGTTTTCACCATCGTGGTATCGCGTTATCGTCATCGTACTGTCGCGTTTTCATCATCGTAGTTTCGTGATTTCGCATTATCATCATCGTACTATCGAGTATCGCGTTTTAAATTGACACATTCAAAGGCGATGGCCCTAACGGTATTCCGTAAATATCCAAGCAAGCTACATGTATTCCTTTTTTAGCGGACGCCGAAGACGAGAGCGGACTGCGGACTTTTATGCGTGGTTGTCTCAAAAGAACTATACACTTTATATGAGCTACGAGTTTTACGAATTACCCGTTCAACTATACTAAATTTAATTATACTGCATACCTTTTTCATCAGTGAAATGCCTTGTATTTTAAACTTTACCTGTCCTTTTTCTCAGTATTTCACTTGTTGGTATTCCATAAGTGTTTAATCGGACAGAACTAGGACTTAATCATGGCACCATTAAGTCGGACTCTAGTTGTTAGATGTGACTGGCGTGCTCCGAGGAGAAGGAGGATTGCCACCCTGCCTATTTAAACAACAACTCAATCTCTGAAATGATGGTTCTAAATGAAAATAAAGGATAAAATTCTGTAACCTAATTCAAGGATAGGGTTTAGAGTCATTGCTATAGATTTCTCAGAGCTTTCGGTCCAGTAGAATTTCAATAAGAACCACAACTAACACCCCTTTCTTTAAACAAGGATTTGGCAATATCTGTATGCTTTGACCTAATTTCATGTTTCATAAATCTCGCACAAAAACACTTGAACCCCCTACAGATTCCATTTCTTTTTCAAGCTGTAAGTTGTGACTTTGACATTCGCTTCAGCATAAAACGAACGTAATAGCTAAAGCATAATCTGCATATCAAGGTCTATCACAATGCAAAGTTTCATAAACATATCTTCAGAATAATTGGGATGATTACAGCCGATTTCTATAAATCTATGTACAACATATTACCCCTTTGTTAAATGGACAACTCTGATCCAAGCACCACAATTCGAACAACTTCCATGTTGTTGTATGGTGTTTAACGCCGTTTTCAACATTATTTCAGTTATATCACGGCGGCCAGTGCATCTATCCATACTTTCCTGGAGTTTCTTTTATACCAGTACTCTGCACAATATTCCTTCCAAGCCACTGGCTGCTTTCCCACATAACCATCGTCGAAACAGTGGTCGGCGGTGAGAGAGAAATGAATCCTGTAGCGATGACTATCGTCAATCTTCGGAAAAAATTGGCCAAGCCGGGGATCGAACCAGCGATCTCCTGTTCTCAAGTCTTGTACGCTACCGACTGAGCTACGGGGGCTTGGCCCGAACAACTTCCATATTAGACCAAGAGATGATGCCACTTACCACATATTTCCAATCTAGACTGCAGCTTAATCTGAAAACACATGACCTCTGGAACAGGGTTGTTTTTAGCTGAGAACATAAGTTTGACTTTGACGGGTGACCACACGATGTTACGTAGGCAATTAGGCCATGTAATTTAGACATATTTCTTTTGAATTCTTCCTAAAATTACTCCATGTAAAACCTGTGACCTCTGAGCCCATGTTTGCCCATAATAATTATGGATATTATTGAACATAATTGAACACCAAAATTTGCTTTTGGTTGGTTGGTTGGTATGGGAGTTTAGCGCCACTTTAACAGCTTAAGCCATATCATGGCCGTCAGGGACGCACCCATGTGTTTCCTGGCTTTCTCACAACAGTACTGACACTACTTTCTTCCCAATGCCACTGACTACTTTTCTCACATGCATCAGCGGTAAGAGGCGTAAAATCGCCGGAAAGAAAGTTTTCCTCAACCGGATATCGAACTCGCAACCAGCAGGTCAAGAGACAGGTACGCTAGCCACTGACCTAACCGGGCGGGCTATTGCCTTTGATGAAGGATCTCTGTGCAAAATATATCCTTTCTAGACCTTGCTGTGGTAGAAAAAATATTTACGATATTTACGTGATTTATATAAATCAATACAATGTAGCAGCCCAAGTTAACCTATCTAAAAGTAGGTCGAAGGTAACCCCTAGTCAATCATTTTAGTAGACATACTTATATTAATTGTAGACGGACGGACGTACAGACGAAGGAAGCAAGTGACTCATCTCAAGCCCTTTTTTTTTTCATGTGAGCTTATAAAACCGGGTTGAAAAGTAAAAACGATTTCCGATATCTGCATGCAAGTAGTAAAAAAGTGCACGTGCTTTGTAAGGATACCCTATCATTCGGCATACCTCGGGTGATCCGGTGATCAAATTCCTCGGCTGTATCACGTAGCTTGATATGCACCTACACGGTACATTTCGCACATCTCCGGAAGCACACCGCTTTACTGTTATTGAAATTGTAAGGCTCCTCTTTAGAAAGAACGCATGAGTAAATTTTCTATAGTTATCTTTCTAAGTGTATTTCAGTCGGCAAACAGTTTGTACATTCAATTTTTAGCTTGGTTTATCAATTCCGTTAGGAGCTTTCATCGACAGATCGATAGAAGTGAATAACTTCACAGTGGTTGTTCACGTCGTTGCTAAGCGATCTACAGGGGCGCCGCCATGTTTAAGATCATGTGATCGGTAGTTCAAAATGGAAGACTCCCTTATACAGACGAGGTTAGATGTAGGTACGGAATCGGCCGAGTTGTGACGAGTGGATACCCCATGCTTCATTTAAAGGGAAAGTGCAACGCATTTGATTGCACACATATGGTGCTTATCAACCGGGATGCACTACTGTCTAAAACTGGACCAAATGAGGAGGACTTGTTAATGATGTGTCCAGTGACAAAATTTTCGTTTTTTAGAGGAGTCTTATCGTTTTAACCCTTATCCTGCCGAATAAAAGAAATGAAACTTTCAAGCCGGTGGTATAACCCCAAAACTTTCCTGTCCCAGAGGGATTTTTGGAGGGAAGATATCTCCTCATCGGACAGTGTAGATCAAAGATCAGACTGCACGTTCTGTGCAGTCTGATCTTGATCTACGCTGTCCGCAAAAGGTTAGTGATCGCGATAAGCAGCCTAAATGTTAAAAGAAGTAAAGCGGTCTATTTTCGGCGAAGACATGTAAGGAGTATACATGTATCACCCTGCGTAATCCAGCCGAGAGATTCGATCATCAGATCAATCGAGGTTTGCAAGATCGATGGTAGACAGTATGCATGCTAGAATAAATTTTCGTTGCCTAGCCACGTATTTATATGTATGCAATGATCTCGAACGGTATTTACGTCTTTAACTCTTAGAATGCTGAATTAATGAAATGGACCACTTTAAACAGGAAATACCATTCGAAATGTTGTCATTTCAAGCTTGTTTTGGCCAGAATGTGCAAAAAATTAGTGGACAGTGAAGATCCAAGGTCAGACTGCACAGAATGTGCAGTCTGATCTTGATCTACAATGTCCGCAAAAACAACTTAAGTCGGTTTCAGCGCCTTATGGGTTAAGGGTCACTGTTGAACTCACAGGAAAACAAATCTGTAATTTTTATTTGGATACATCAAATGTGTTTGATAACATTGTACCATCTGGGTTTGACAAGGCAATAATTTATTAAAAGCTGTTTTTGCGAAATGTTTGAAAAAATCTTACCTGCAGTTACACGAGACACAGTTGTTTTTAATCAATAAGGCTGCTATATCCGGTGTATGTGTACCCACCGCGATCAAGAGTAGCAATCTCCGAGCAGAGTTGTCGTTCGTTACCTCACATACATCTCTGCGATGGGCTAAATGACAAGAATCTTGTCAAACCGAGGAAAACATGTTTTGTTACTGTTTAACTGTTTCATGTGTAACATGATAAAGTAGACAAAGCAAATATGATTCCAGATGCATTATAGGTGCATTTAAATTGATGAATTTACCTGTATACAATGGAACTATTTTTTCGAGTTTCTTCACTGATCAGATTCCTACGCCAATTGTAAACCGAATGGCTGCGCCCACGAATGAAGACAAGTTAAACAAAATTATACAGTCCTGTGACAGTTTCGACAAACCGATGGATCTAAGTTTGTAACATCAAAGAAGAGATTGTCGTCCTTTAAAACACATTTTAGCTTTTCAGAAAACCCCTCTTTTCCACATTTTCTCCCACTAAGTTTGATTGGCCGTATGCTGTTTGAACAGCAAACAAAACAATCGATACATCTTTCTTTCACCGGCGTTTGTGTCGCCATTTGGGGTTATGGTCATGTGACGGAAAATCTCGCGAGAGGACGGACTACTTTCTGAGCCCACTACAGAGGTGAATGTGAATGAACCGGAGTGCAAGAGAGTGCAAGAGTAGATGGTTAAGTTGACTATTTTAGTCATTACACGCTTTATAGTAGATTTAAATCTCTGAAACACAACCAGGAAGTAAAACTGGCTTATTACCATACACACTTGAGAAGACAAAGACTTGCATAGAGGGCAACCGTTTCAAGGAAAGGAACGTAGAGTTTTTAATGATGTGAAAAGTATTACGCAGAAAAAGCAAAAATTCTATGTACGCAACCGTTTAACCTTTCTCCATGATATATTTAGAGTATGTTCTACAGCTGTTTATATATGTAAACTAGTGGTGTTATATATGAGCTATGCTCTAGCAAAAGGGACCTTAATGCATCTTGGCATTATACCAAGCAAGCCATCACATGATTGATTGATTGATTTTTGCGTTTATTTATCGTCGCCACCCGTTGCCACTATGGGCAAAGCCCCCTGAAGACTGTTAGTTTTGTTACGGGGGATAGTGCAGGATACAGGACGAACCCTTCCTAAGTTGCGCCTGGTTCTTTAACGCGGGACCTCGTTTTAACGTCTCATCCGAAAGACTATTAGTAATTTTAGATGGCCAGCCATGGGAATCGAACCCACACCCACAAACCATCACATGATCATGAATCCATGTTAGTTAACACATGGCTGAATCATGTGGTCTTTGGACAAGCAGAAAAGTGGCCAATAGAAAAAAGTTTCGGCAAAGGTCCGCCTGCTGGGACTGCGCAGGCTTGATCTTGGTCGATACTTTTTGCCAATGCATTTAGCGCCCTTTTCATAGAGCATGGTTCATATTTAAATCCAGTATTGTGACGTAATGGTTTGGTAATCAATGATAATAGTTACACATTTAGATACACACTTATTGATAGTTTACATGTAATTACGCGTACCATCCACTTGCACGTTTAAAAATAAAATTTACACGGATGTACATGTAGTTCAAATTCATTTCTTAAATATTCTCCTTTTTTTTTTTTTCTATTTCGCGTTCAGGAGACCAGGATTTAAATTTTAGACGGTTTACGTAAAGGTAGTATTATTTCTGCACCACACCTCATTTTATCCAGACATACATGAACTGGTCTATGTACTTGTAAGTCTTCATACTGTAGAAGACATTAATTTTATAGAATAAACAATTTATATATTTGTCACAATGTTTCAACGACGATCTCTACTTTCAGATGTTACGAACCAAGTTGAAACTCAACGATTTTTGTGTTTTATTATCATTATTGAAATTAGAGGTAAATAGTTACTTTCGTTTTCGAATGGAATTTCCCACGAAATTGAAATTATCCTTTCTTACTGTCGATTGTGCTAATAATTACAATAAACAATGCAATAAAATAATACTTTTCATCTGTCTTATTATTAAGGTTATAGCTTTTAGTGATTTTTGAGTCGCCTGGTTGCTACGCAACCAGGCTCTCATTGTTATCATCCTGATTCATGGGGTGCCGTAAGCATGCCTCCGTAATGCTTCATGTCCAAACTTTCGGTTTGCGAGTCGTTGCGTAGTTCATTTGTATCGTTGCATTATCGTAAATGCTTCTATCGTACATAATTTTCAGTTGCAAAATTTTCTGATATATCGAAGACGTCCCTAATAGCTCAAGTATTCAAATTTGTAAATATTTGAAATAATTGCGTGCTGCTCTACAATACACGAATACTTAACTTTCACATTGACATCGAGAATAATTGGTCAATGGAAAAACCGAATTTAACTTCGAACTGAATTTCACCTCTTGACGACCGTATTTCACCCCAAAATGGCAAATATTATTGTCGTAGTGATAACTTTTGACCTGAAATGAAATATATTTATGAATAGCATGATTTTATGCTAATTTTTTGGAAAATATCTTTTTCTAACAATAATTTGTCAGGGTTTCTTCTAATTCCACTTGAAAAGATTTCTTTGACATTTTAGTTATACATGTATTTACATCATAATTTACAATGTCGCCATGGCGAAGAATTCATTATTTGATGTGAAATACGGTCATAAGATGTGAAATACAGTTATCAAGAGGTGAAATTCGGTGAAATACGGTTCGAAGTGAAATTCGGTTTTTTCGTGCACCCGAGAATAATTTGCATATCTGGAGTCGTCCGGCGTGTGTTTACGAAGTCCCGCAACAGTCATTGACAAGTTGGCTTCTTTAACAAAGAAGCCAGGAGAGGTCAGAATCAATGTTTTTAAATAGTTTATTGGCTTTAAATTTCAATATACTTTGGTACATGTAAACAAACAAGTAAGGCATTATATGATTGCCGCTGCATAGAAACCTCTTATGCATTACATGAAAGACACGTGAACTTCCCGCGTTTTCAAGTCGCGTGATCTTTTACCGTGGTGTTCTTTCTCATTTTTAACGAATTTTTTTTTTTTCCCCTGCTTAATTTATTTGTTTAATGAAAAAATACAACTATTGGAGATTTCATTTTGTTCTAGAGATAATGATTGTAATTGAAAGTATCCTTTGAATAGAAATAATGAATAATTGAAACTATCCTTTGATGTTAAGCAAGAATTAGCTCCCTTAATTTAAGTTCCAAGTTTTCGAAATGATGAATAATGAAACAGAAAATAAAAGAAGAAAATATCGAAAATAATTTTGGTTATTGTATCGACCGTAGAAATACATTTGCAATCAAATCAATACACTTTGAAACCCGTCACATAAAAACAAAACACGTCTATTTCCTATTTGAGTTTTTTTTTTTTTTTATCTCGGTTTATTTATTAAAACATGACGAAACAGTCTGTGTATCAAAAGAACAATTTCGCCAAAAAAAAAATGTGGATTTAGATTGCAATTTCTGAGGCAGTCTGCCTATTAAACTCACCAATGTAGGAGAATAAAACTAAGGATGATTCTGTTTTCATTGGCAAAATTACTCGCTTACACTGCATCAATTTGGTCACAGCCCTCATATCCTTTTCTGATTTATATTCGATTCAATGACAGAAGGGAAACGCAATGTCGACCGGGGGTCCCTATAAACTTAAAAAACGGAACCGAACCGAAATGGAACCAAACCCAACGAACCGAAACGAAATAGAACAAAATGAAGCAGAAGTAAAACTTACATTAGTTTTTTCTTTTAAATCATCTTCCTCTTGATTGCAATTAATGCGAATAGTTAAAATATTAAAATTTGATAGCAGCTGTACGCACGAAGATCGGGCTATTGCAGTGAATCTGGATTATTGTTCACTTTGTTATGGTAATAAATCATCATTAAAATGTTCTTCAATTATAGGGCAACTGTCAGTGAGGCAATTATGTCGCTGCTCAGTCGAAGCAGAGGGACAATAAGGGGGCATAGATAACTTTCCCGATTTGTAGGGGCCATTTAAGTTTCCCCCAATAACGACGAGAGGGGTACAATACCCATAAAATACCGCTCGCACCATAACTGATCCCAGCCCCCAAAACGATCGCCTTGCAGTACGCAACAGTCAGCATAATGTTCATTCCTGCATCGGAACAATTGTACACGGCCATTAGCTCGAGACAATACAAACTTCGACTCATCAGAAAAAAAAGTCTGTCAACGCTGTCTTGTCCAGTTTATGTGTCCCAAGGCCAATTGCTCTCTATAATTGAAATGGCGGCACGTCAGAACCGAGCGAACGTACGGGAGACGTCTGTGCAAAACCTTATCAGCTAAACGATTCCAGGGATAACAGCAGCTGTAACTGTTTCTCATAGGCCTCCTAGGTACTGATTCACGATATATTGGTCTTAGGCTCGAGTCGTGACGCGCGGTCTGCCGCTACGTGTAAGTCTTTTGCACTCCAAGTTTGCGCGAATGCACCAGCATGAACTGCAACCTCTGCAGTAGGAAGCTCAGCCTCCAGCATACCTATGACTCTTTCTGGTAAATTTTCTTTAAGTCGTGGCATTGATATTTTTTATCAATACGTGGACTGGATATGTCCATCCCTTACATGCAGCGAAACTCGAACTTTGCCTTAAATAGCCACAAGGTCTTTTAGCTAGGATTTATCTGCCCAAATTTGCAAACTATAACGGTTTTGAAAAATTACCACACGTGTACACATGACATATGTATGTATGTCTCAAAGGTAACCCTGAAAAATTTGCACATACTTTACAAAAGTTTCTCTTTTGGTTCAGTATATACAAAAATCTTTGGACCCGGGGCAGTCGGGGCATGCGCGGCCTTCATTTGATAACGGTGTTTATCTTTAATCATAACATGTATTATCATTTTTTAAACGTACACATTGTAATTTCCTTCGCTGTTTTGGGGGAAAGGTTTGCCTTCTAGTTCAGTCAGTTCCTGAAGTTACTTGAAGTAACAGTAGCTGCCAAAAGTAAACAAGGAAGGTATTGAAATACATTCAAATATAAATCGTATCATTTAAAGGTATGAAAATTATTGTGAAAATGACAATCTGATATTGTACAGTCGGTCCAATTGTTAGTCGCTGGCAGAGAAGTGAATTTCAAAGCCAGGTTAAAAGTTGCCAGGTCACTCCATCTTTTTTTTTTTTTTTTTTTAACTTTTTGTCTGATTTTAAAATTCATTTTTCTGCCAGCGACTAATAATTGGACTTACCACACAGTAACAGATTGTCATCCTCACAGTAGTTTCCATACTTTGGATTCGGTACTTGTATGATGTAAATTTAAATATATTTTAACACCGGCATTGTGTTTTTGGCCGCTTTTGAGTCTTTAACTAATATAATTTTCACATAGACAGCAATTTAGCCTAGGAAGAGAGAATCTTTTCCGCGATAATTTCAAAATAATACAGTGTCATATTTTTCTTTCACAGAAAATAATCTTACTGCTGTCGTGCGAGTGATTATCCTTATCCGCTGCACGTCGTGCGGGTATGGATTCTTATTCGCCAGACAGCGGTGTTGCAACCTCCTAAACCCTTAGGCTGCAAAGCGCAGTTCACGGACCTTTTGCAGACAGAACGTGCAGTCTGATCTTGGATCTACACTGTCCGATAACGAGATACTTTTCCCTCTAAAAATACCTTTGAAATAGCAGAATTTGGGTTTTTACCATCGTCTTGAAAGTGTCATTTCATGTATTAAGCAGGATAAAGGTTAACATTTTCAGATGACTTTAAGATAAGCTATTGCTTACAGTCAGATCCTGTGCGAATGTTCGGATTCATTTATATACATGCTGTACATTTATTGGTAACAAAGTAATGCCTTTGAAACTGAAGATGATTTCTTAGAGGGTGAATTTATCTCACTCTGCGGATGTAGCCATTCATCTTAGATAGGTTCTAACGAACAGCCCAACCCATTTTCTCTTTTCAGACCTGTAGCCATCTCTTTATCTTACAGGTTCTGCCGAGACGTTCACTACATTGACTTATTAATATGGGGAAAATGTACAAATAAAAAACAAACATCTTTGGGGACTCTATATACTCGCAAGGGTCGACTGAAAGCATCTTGAAGGGCATCGACTCAACACCTCAGAGGTACTGACAGTATAATATGGTGTTCATGCCGGCACCCTGCGAGAGTAATATAGTATCAAAATGAAATTGATTAATTGGATGATGTTTAAGGTCGTTTTCAACATAATTTCAGATATATTCGGCGGCCAGTGCACCCACCTATCCATGCTTCCCTGGAGTTTCTTTTGGCAGTAATACGCACAATATTCTTTCCAAGCCACTGGCTGCTTACCCACATAACCATCGCCGAAACAATGGTCAGCGGTGAGAGAGGCATGAATCCTGTCGCAATGACTATCACCAGTCCTCGGAAAGAAATTGGCTGAGCCGGGCATCGAACCAACCAGCCCCTGTTCTCAAGTCCTGTACGCTACCAACTGAACTACAGGGGCTCGGTACCAAAATCAAAGAAGAACAGAATAGAAAGAAAATAAAACTCCATTTCCGTCCAAAATCGTGCATCAAATGCCGGTATGTTGGAGTTTGTGCAACTTTCCCAAACACAGGTCCTGGTAACGGATTATCGTTGAGATCAACTAATTCTTATTTTGACCAGATTTTTAAACCTGCAAACCACGCATGAGATGATGCGAAATTTCAGCAAAAGTTTCTCTGTGCTGTCAACATAAAACGTGAGATAATCCATGAAGAATGATATAAAAGAAATATGATACATTAAGAAAAAAAAATGGAATAAAAATCACTTTGCTAGATTTAGTTCTATTTCGTTTCGTTTCGTTAGGTTTGGTTCCGTTTCGTTGCGTTTCGTTCCGTTTCGGTTCGGTTCGTATCGGTTCCGTTTCTAAGTTTATAGGGACCCTGTCGAACGGCATGGTTGCCCAGCCATAGAGGGAAATTTCGTCGTACGCTAAATTATTCAACTGTTATGGTTTGCTGTCCTAGGAAGATTGAACCGACAAAACTTGACCCAAAACATATTAATTATACAATAGATAAGGTTGTCTTTTTCTCAAAGTATTTTAAAGCCATTACCTCTTTATATGTCATTTAAGATGTGCTGAAATTTATTACTGGTGTCTATTTATAGCAACAACCTTCACCTTTGCGGGAAGGAAACGGTTCCTTGACAAGATAATTCCCCGACAGATCTGTACAATGTTCCCCGACAATTTCAGACAACAATTATCAAGGCATGTTCATGTCAATTCTCTTTAGCTGCAGGTGGTGTAAACTCGGATCACACTGTAAGGAATGTATATCCTGATCTTGTATATGCACTCTCCTCGATTTTTATATTTGGCCGAACCTTAGCTAGTTCTATTTTGATAATTATTTCTTTCACTTTTTCTTTTTTTTTTAAATAGATTTTTAACAATTTATGACGTTTTCAGTGTGACGGCCTCTATGCTCTTTCCATGCCGAACACGCTCAATGAAATTGTCCGTCACTTTAGCATTCCACTTATCAATCTTCTTGATTTCATCTTTAATGTTCTTTAACAACATGTCTTTGCTGTCTGGCTTGGGATTGTAGAGCTTTGACTTCAAATAACCCCAAAGTAAGAAGTCACACGGGTTGAGGTCAGGCCTGTGAGCAGGCCACGATATTCCGAATTTTTTTATGGGTATCACCTAATGGTACACAGTATTACATGTATGTGCTGCAGCACCATCCTGCATAAACATCGGGTTTTGCAATGTAGGGGATTCTTTTCAAGCGAGGGAACAAAATTATTTTTCAAAAGCGATAGGTGGCACTGGGAATAAATCGTGGCTTTGAAGACCTATAGTCCCATAACACCGTGACATGACATTGCACACCATACAGTTAGTTTTTCATTGTACAGCGGTCTCTCTGTGAAACAGTGTGGTTGTTCATGTGCACAAAACCGCATATTTTGTTTACAAAAATGTTCAGAAAGTGACAGAACGTCATTCATTACTGAAATGACGCCAATGACAGAAAGGTGACTCTGATTTGAAACTTACATAAAAGTGTGAAATGTAATGAAAATTAAATGAAATTATCACAAAAAAAATTTTGCATATTTTATAATCATATTTTTATTTTTTCATCCGAAATTTAAAGCCATATTATCAATGTATAGGTATAAAAATGTTACCTTACTTTCCGGACACTCTATATAATGTCGAAAGGATACCAGTCCACATAATGCTACTTTGGATAAATACATGTGCGATTCCGTTCAATACATCGAAATGGTCGATCAATAAAACGAAATTTGGTTCCATGTAAACATGTTTCATTTCATACATGGTTAAAATAATCCCATAATTATATTACGACAACGGTGCAATGAGCTGTAAAAGAACGGTATAAGGCAGCTATGGCTTTTCATAGGATCCCGCGGCATTTTAGTTAATTATTTGTTATTCAAGATTTGCTTCTTTACATCCATGCTAATGCTGTGCACAGGGATGTGGGGGAGGCAGACCTCATCAAAGAATAAACCAAGGATGAATAAATAAACAAGAATCAAGAAAGTGCGTTCGCTTGTGCCCTGTTTTCGAAAGTCCGCTAAAGAAGATGTGTTCCCTGCAGCCTCCTGCTATGACGTCTCCAACAACTTGATATAGAAATAAATGATGTCACAGTGTCAATACAATGTCAACGTTTTTCCGTAGTTTTGCATTCATTGAAAACTTAAGATGATAGTTTTTTTTTTTTTGTACATATGCTAATATTTCGTAATTTTATGAAAGATCAAACTAGTATCATACAGACTGGATCACCCTACGACTGACTGCTGTAACTAGATGACGGCTATCAATGCTACCTACATGTATTTCAGACCAAACAGGATGGGGGCTGACTATTCGAGTACCCACTGGTATACAAGCGAACAGGAAAGTAGATATGTTCCCATATCCCCAGAACACCTGCGACAGATTTTAGTCGATGTCGAAGAGATAGTGAAGCCTTGGACAGAAATCATTGGGAATATGAAAACATGCGAAAAAACATCTCTGGAACAGGAACGATATTTATTGTTTGAAGTGAAAGAAACGGAGCGGAAATGGACATCACTCATTCAGGTTATTTGTCTACTTTCTGATGTTCCGGGGCAGTAGGTTTTTTCGAGTAACTCATTTATATATATATATTCTTTTTTTTTTTTCTCCGTGCACATATTAAAGTTTGTAATTTATAGTTGTTTTCAGTGCGTTTGAAGTAAAAGGCCAAAACAAATATGGGTGAGCGCCACAACTATTTTGGACAGTTGGACAAGGCTATTTGTTTGTTTTACTCAGGTTTTCAATATTATTTCAGTGGAATCACGGCACCTACTCATGCGTGCCTTAACTTCTTTTAGCACTATTTCGCACAACGCTTTTCCCGGGCCACTCCTGCTTTGCCTATGAACATTGTCAGCGGTAAGATTGGAAAGAACGCCGTTGCAATAAGCAACATATGTCCTCGAAAAGAGTAAGGCTTATCCGGGATTCGAACTGGCGACCCGCAATGTCTTCTACGTTACCGACGGAGCTACCGGGCTCCGCTGATAAGGTAATTTACACCTGGTAATCATTTTAAATGAAGGATAAATATGGTGTTACAAAATTTGCTACTCGTTATTTGACATGGATATTGTTTGCAATAATTGTTAGGCAGCTAAATAAATAAAATGAAAATTTCCAGTCTATAGAATCAAGACATACCTTTTTCAAAAGATAGACGACGCACAAGGTTCTGGAATATGAATATTCAACCTTGTTGTTCCATAAAAAGAGGAATAATAAAAAGTAATTGCCTCTTTTTCCCCATTGTTTTAGCATATTTTTAAAAAGTGACATTTACAATTATATATATTTTTCAAGATTAGATTTTAATCCAACACCCTTAGAAAATGAGCAGCTGCCTGGAGAAACCCAATCGCGTGGCTTAATATTACTATTAACCCTCAACCTGCTAAATAAGTTAGATAAACCTTCACGCCTATTGTAATAACTCGAATGTTGCCAGTCATTGGAGATAAATATCTCCTTATCAGATAAAGTAGATCCAAGATCAGATTACACGTTCTGTGCAGTCTGATCTTGATATATTCTGTTCGCAAAAGGTCATTCAGTCGCGCTTAGCAGCCTAAGGGTCATTATATAAATATCACTCAGAATTTTAAATGGGCAAGAAATCATCTCTTTCATATTATTGAGGGAGGGAGGGAGAGAGAGAGAGAATTTAGGTTAACTAGTATAGAAATTCGGCAAGCAATTTCTAGGTGATTTTTTTTTAGATCGTATAAATGACAAATTTTTAACTTATGCTTCATTTTAAGGTGAGCATCTGTTTTCTCGAGCATGATTACAGCGAGAAATACGTAGAAAAAGAAAGTTGAATAATTTCGTTCACGTTGGTATTTCCTTCTAAATTTCACGTTTAACATTTTTCGATTTTTAGGAAATGGACTGATCCTATAGTTTGCAGACGATCCAAAACGTTTACTACATGATATGGAGGGGAGAAAGGGAGGGGGCGATTGAAACGATCTTTTAACCCTTTCCCAAACAAGCCCTGGTTTTCACGTGTCTGCAGTACAAGTCTTTTGAAAACACTGTGGGAAAAGGAGAAATTGCTCGTAACGAGCAATTTCTCCTTTTCCCACAATGTTTTCTACCCTTTTGGAGAACTTTCTGTCATTTTCATCAAATTTATAATTGTCGTCTGCAAACTCTTTCAATTTGGACCAGTCTAAAATTCATCGTTTGGGAAAGGGTTAACGCTGTTGTTGATGAAAGGTGTAAATTTGAAATTGTGAAAATAACACAGATGAAAATAAATGAAGATCAAGTGAAGATGATGGATTTTAAGGGCAAAATCAGAATGTGTGTTGGATTTAATGTTGTTTGTGTCAACATGTGAATGTTAAAAGAGAAGTTATGATTTCTAAGGTAGATCCAGGCCTTTTACTCTTTCCAAGCTGAAGGAGACATACAAAATATTTACGTTGACGGTGTAGACCAAGATTAGACTGCACAGGATGTGTAGTCCGTTCATTGATCGACAGTGTCCCGTATTTGGTAGTAACAGCCTTAGAACTGTACTTGGATGTTTTCCCTTACACATTGCAATGTTCCTTCAACCAGTTAGCAGAATTGACATGTCTTGAGTTATTATTTCTTTTTATTTATTTATTTATTTATTCAAATTCGTTGATGAGGTTTAATCGGCTATGTATTCAGTTCTATCAGTGGTGTAATTGAAATAACGTCAAGAAATAGATTTCAAGATAGTTTTGTTTCCAACTGGAAGAATATGTTTTTCTGTTTATAAATACTAACTCCACTAGGCTAATTCATTCAAAATTACTTTCCCATCATTGTAGTAAGATGGAAAGGAGATAGAGGTTACAATTCTGCAGTACACACGCGATTGAAAATTGATAAAGCGATTTTTATCTATACAAACATTTGAGTTTTCTACGCTTGTTCACATATGGCAACCGTATCGTCTCACACTTGTGACGTCACGGCAGACTACCGGAAGTCACAATTTTTTCAATTATCAACTGTCAGACTGGTGAAAATCCAAAGTTTAAACCTCAATTTTTCGCGATACACGCATCACAGAACACTAAGATTTTTTTTTTTTTGTAGACATACTTTAGCATAGTTATATTCGATTTTGAAAAAGAAGTTTTGGTCTGAAGTTACCCGTTAAATTTTTTTGTAGTTCAATTTCAATACAGATGATGGAAAATAGCCTCGCCAGAAATGACCTCTTTCTTATCTTTGTTTGCAAATTACTGAAAAGCGACATTTTTAGACAGATAGAAAAATAAGAAACCACTTGTAATGAATGCTATTGAGCAATACTTTACCTTACATCTTGAATTCCGATATTCCGCAATGTTTCAGGATATATCATCGTTTATTCTAATTTCTATCAATCAGTCATGCATAAATATAGGTCTATTCAGGCTATATGATGAAATCTCTAAAAGACACCAAAGTAGATCTGCATGTTTTCTTTTGACAACAATGAAGCACCTATCAACATCAATGATGTATCGTCATCAGAAACCTCACTTTTCTGGCAAAAGAGGTCTTTATGCATCTCTGCAATCAGTGATTATACCAGTCAAGCCATCGCATAACTGTGGATCCATAATAGCCACTTTTTTCTAAACAACCGACTTACTCATGAGGTTCACAGAACATGGCTCATATTTATGTCTCCCTAGCGGAACAACCCGTTTTATAAGCGATTAACGAAGAAACTTGGCTTTGTCTAAATAAGGTGGATTTGGTCAAGCAGTGAGATGAATTAATGTTTAACAGCTGCATTGTCATGTATGAGGGCTGTCCCGGAAGTAGGTTAAAAGTGAGATCATTCAGCTGTGTCGAAAAACATTGAGTACAAGAAAAGCGTTATACCCTATCATATTCATTTTCTAAGAAGGGAAATAAGCACCAAGGTTATCCATTGGCAGTAGCAAAACATGCATATGGTATCATAACTTAGGCAAGCAAATAGGCTTGTAGGGTTTTGCAGAATAAACATGCGCACACTTTCGACTTGCTTTTATTTATTCGAGTATCAATAGGTCAAACGCCAGCACATACAACTACCCTGCAAAACTCAAATATTGCACCTCACAGTTCTTTACAACGGAAAAAAATGTCTTCGTCTCGTTTTGTGCAGTGTAGTCCAGGTTCACACCATCTACAATTTTTAAACGAATGACTTACGCTTGAAACAGCTTAACGTATAATCAATTTAACCCCGAAGCTACTAAGTGCGACTTTCTGACCTTTTGCAGGCAGTGTAGATCAAGATCAGACTGCACAGAACGGGCAGTCTGATCTTGGATCTACACTGTCTAATAAGGAGATTTTTTTCTCCAAAAAATAAGTTTGAAATTACATCATTCGGGTTTTTTCCTATCGGCTTGAAAGTTTTATTTAACTTATTTAGCAGGATATGGGTTAATAAGTGAATTTAAAGCTGATAACTTACGCTACTCTCTCACTATTGCGTATCAGCGGTGTATGCAACAAAATTTCTTTACGCGGGTCAGTCGCCAAGAACTGAGGCGTATTTTGATCAAAATTAAAGACACGGGGTATGTGCGACGTTTCTGTGGCGTCCCTGTGGCGTACCTGTGTTCTTATGGAGTTCAAGGGACGTAAAGTACGGTGCACTGAGGCGTAAGCGCCGCGTATTACGCGTTGCCATGGCGTAACCGCTTCGTTAGCACGACGTTCCTTTCTTATGTGCGGCCTTACCGTTGCGTAGATACGGCTGTCACCGATGGAAAACGGCTGTACCTCTTCGTTGCTGTCATTCGTTTAAAAGAAGTCAAAGGAAGATGCCACCAAAATCAGTTTCTTACAATCGCTTCTTGTGCATCAAGTCTGGCGTTTCTTAGCCTAGCTGTTTAAGATTTGTTTGCATCTTCGAGGCATAAAAATGTCTTAGTTAGACCAACCACAGCAACATGAACGTCAGATTCTTCCTGGTCCATGACTTTGGAAATAATGAGAAAAAGCAAAGAATATTACATATGGAAAGGTATTATTCAAACACAAAAACGTCGTATATACTCTTGGAAGGCCATAAATACTTCGGCAGCGCAACACCTACGCAGCAGCAACGACTCAGCAGTGAAATGTACGTAGAATGTACGCCGTAAATACGTAGAATAAGTCATTCGTGCGCAACTAATACGCAACGGATGCAAAAAGAAGGTCGAGGGTACGCAGAGACAACTTTTTTACGCCACACATACGCCACAGTTACGCACACTTACGCCACGGGTAAGTATCATGTTAAACAATATAGGGTTAATTCACATTTTTGAGGTCGTTAACATTCGCAGAAGCCCGAAAAATGGTTTAACGTCCGAGTGTGAAGCATGAGGGTGTTTAACCATTTTGAGAGCCTCTGCGAATGTAAACGACCGAAAAAACGTGAATTGACGCTATTATAGCATAAAATAAATGTATTTTAGCAATAATTTGCAACGAAAGCAAAAATATTTCCATTGAAATGCAAAGAAACGGACTTCAAATGTACCGGAGTTGTACCAGTCAAAACCAGAATTCGACGATGAAATTTTTGTTATGTGTAGTGAAGAGCCATAGTGCTGTGCCACTGTTTTGGACTCTCGCTTAATTCACTTAGAACTAATGATATTCAATGCATAGCGGACTTTGGTTGGATTAACTTGCACATTTTTTGGATCTATTACAACTAGGATGAATGAGTGGATATGAAATTTCTGTAACTGAAAGACGTCAAAGGGATATATCAAGCGAAGGAATTGCCGACCACGTTATGATAGTGGGTGGGATGTAGAGTGCATTATGATTGATTTTTTGCTCATATCTCGATAATACTGAGATACTGGGTAAGATTTCGTTTGTGGTGTACTAAAATCATCAAAGACAAACCATAATAAGGATATAATATGGTACAAGTTCCTACAGCTGGTCGGAGTCTGGGATGTATGACAAGAACAAACGTTCAGCGTACTTTGTTTACAAGGTCGGCTCTGATCGAGGATATTGAAAGTACAAAGCCGGGCATTAACGGTGCGTGATTTTACTGATTAATACACGTTTTCTCCCGTTAACGCCCGGTTTTTCCCCGTTAATGCATGCTTTTAACGGCCCTGAAACTTACATTTTGTGCAATAATACGTAATAAGTGTTCGAGCTACGTTCCCGCGACGTCACTGCTGCGTTGTTTTCGCTTTTACGGCGTATGTGTGATGTAAGCATGACGTATCGGAGCTGCTACGTATGTGCTACGTATTTTTAAATACGGACTTAAAAAAACGTCGCACCTCCGCGTACAAGGAGATCGTACTGCTTACCAAAGACTATCATTTACGTAAGTTGACGTTACTGCGGCGTTGTCGCCGCGTTCCTTTCTTATCGCGATACGCCGTACATACGCAAGCCGATACGCAATGGTGAGAGAGCGTCGTTAGAATTGTGGACGCCCTAGGTAGGCGTTAAGAGTAAAAGAAAATGAGACTAATGTGTGCCGCTATGACAAAAAATTCCTTCTTTTTTATGTAAAATTTAACCCTTACCCAGCTAAATAAGTTAAATGATACTTTCAAGCCGACAGCAAAAAACCCGAATTATGCAATTTCAAAATTATGTTTTAGAGAAAAATATCTCTTTATCGGACAGTGTAGATCCAAGATCAGACTGCACGTTCTGTGCAGTCTGATCATCATTTACACTGTCCGCAAAAGGTCAGTGATTCGCGCTCAGCAGCCTAGGGGTTAAGGAAATTAACCCTGTTTTAAGCCAGTCAACTGGTGAGACAGACAATATTAATTGATATTCAACCCTCTCAGACGGTAGATAGTATATCTGTTACACTGGAGGAAAAAGGTTGTTAACTGGTCTCCGCTGTAGATATACATATCAAAACCCTATACCCTTGCTGCATCAGGGGAGGTAACCAATCTAAAAAAGGTTGTTGAAATATAACCGTAAGCTCTAAATGTTGACCTCCATTAGGATGATAAATCCTTTTATTTATTTCTAGAGATTGTCAGAGACTTCTCAGAGCTCTACGATGATTAAAAAATGTACAGATACGAATAGGAAGACGAGAGAGTCAGTAGAGGTGTAGATATTTAGATGATGGATTAGTCAATATGAATCCATGAATGAGGGAGAGAGAGATAGGGACGGAGAGAGATAAAGAGATATGAATCTTAAGAGAGAGAGTTGAATCGCGACCCAGTCCATCACATTTATAAATATCTTAGCTATATTTATTTTTGGAAACTTTATTGTATATGTAAAAGAACATATCAGATAGTCTTTCCGCGAAAAATACTCATTTATTTTTTGTGTCATATTTTAAAGTCTGTTAGAAATACCAAGCAACCTGAGAAAGGTCGGACTCACGAACAAGTTAAACATGCTGAGGATACACGTGGTGTAAGGCAGTCAGAGAGGTCCAAGTCTATTGATATTTTACAACAGAAGAACCAGGAATTGACTAAGAGCTTGGCTGATAAAGATACTAAAGAAGTGGTACTACTGAATGAACGAGAGATACATAGAAAGCAGATACGTGAACAGACGAAGGAAATCGATGATCTCCGTTTAAGGTATTGTAAAGTCGTTCGTTTGCTGAGCTAGGTCTTTCTGCTCTTATATACTGTATACTCACCTATAACGTATAGAAACATACCAGTAAATTAGTTTTCAGACATCATCACTAGCAGTGATGTCTCATTCTTTATCCCATTTTTCCCATTTGGTTAATTTAGCATTTCAAATAATTCTTTCAGTGCCAATTATACAAATTCTGCCTATTTCAATGACTGAAAATACTATCTACTGAAACTGAGAAAAGTTTGTTTTATAGGTTTGAATAAACATGCATAAATTGTAGATCCAAGATCAGACTGCACTCGGGACTGTGTGGTAAAGGGTTAATAAGGTAATGAAATAAAATAATCATCTGCTGTTGGGTAGTTATAAATATTACATCACTCAACTGGGTTACTAGATCTAGCTGACTGAAAAGCTTGTTCTTCAAACTCGTTCAGCAACTAGCTTATTACCCAACTATATGAGACACACTTTTCACATCAAGCGAATCCAGCTGTTTATCCTATATTTCTCACAGCGTCCAGACGGCTTTTCCATTTATTTCTTCAGTTCCGTCACTCACACTCGCTAAAATGATACTCCACCAACATGACAATGATTAACCTACAAACTGCTAAATGAATAAAATATACAGCTTCTGTCAATCCTGCAATGCCGGTTGGCTTGTGTGCGGATCCAGTATACGAGTAAGAACGACAAAAAATAGTGAAAACGGCTCTAGATCTTGATGTACACTGGTTAACCTTTTACCAGACGACAAAATTTTAGCCTTGTCCAAATTGAAAGAATTTGCAGACGTCAATTTCAATATGACTCAGATGGTGCAATTTTTCTTTGATCAGGTAGAAAACATGGTGGGAAAAGGAGAAAATGCTGGTGACCAGCATTTTCTCCTTTTCCCACAATGTGTTCAAAAGGCTTCTTTCCCAGGGGCGTCAAAAGGCGTCATTGTGCAGTAAAGGGTTAAAGTACCCAGTCTCCTCCCCGACATTCCAGACTTAAAGCCCTTTGGGTACATCAATGTAGTACACATTAGGTGATATTCCAGGTGACTTGTGTTTTTCAAGAGGTACTGGGAGGTAAAGACTATAGATCTGTAGTTCTGTTGAATGATTGGAATCCTGGCAGCGCCGCTCAATGTCATGTCCATAAACTAGTGTTACTTTAAGTAAGCCTATCACTAATAAATACCTTCCAAACATGTACTTGGGCAATTTCTCTTTCAATGACTTAAACTATCTCAAAAAGAAAACGGTATTTTCAATGTTGCAAATCTAAATTTTCTCGCATCTACAGCTTTATAGCCAAATAGAACCTGTTTGTTTTTTACTTCTATCTATGGATAAAGTTTTATTGCTTTTCAATACCAGATTGAGTCAGATAGCCTCCGAAAAACTTGTGAAAGACAATCCTAACATAGCTGACCTGAGTGATAAAAACAGACCTACAAAACTTGGGGAGATATATTCAGAACTTTACGATAATGAATACACAGATTCACAGGAAGCTCTTATGGCAGCAGGCTATACTCACAGAGAGGCAGTTGACATCTTAAGAGAGACTTTGATGGTATGGTTTTTTTTTTGTGTGTGTATGTGTGAAATTTTTCTCTATTCTTGAAATGACAGGTATAGTTTAGCTAATCAGAAGTTGCGTTACTTTAAAATTTAGAAAACTCTGGGGAATAAGACTAAGAACGTTCTTAAGAATGGTTGGTGAATACAGGCCCTGTTTTCTCCATAGTTTTTTCTTTTTTTTTTCCATACGATTTACCTGGAGAAGTTAACATTTAACAATTAGACCTTAACACTTTCGACCTTTTAGGCGAATGCTTGTTTGAAAAGTCGAAAGTGTTTCTTGTTTTTTTTTTGTTGTTTTTTTTGTAGACAGAAACCTTACACCTTTTTACTTTTTGTTGGAATACGTTACCAAAGAGATGAAAATAGGATGTCTGATATATGGATTTCTTCCTCACGCTCGAAATGTCGATGATGGAAACAGAATTCCCTAATTCTATCCATGATTTGGTAGATCGTGATTGTATTCCTTGGTCTTGTTTACTTTTTGAAAAAGACAATCTCTACTTGAAAACATTATAAGTAAATTACACTGAGTTGTGAGTTGATTGTTTCAAACACTAAAAAAACAACAACACCCGATTGCATGAAAGAAACTCGGATAGGTAGAACTTACAACAATACAGTATAGATTAATGAAAGGGTTTAATTGTCTTTAATGTATGAGTACAAGAAGTGAAAAATGGGGAAACAGTAATACATGTGCTAACATTGCTCTGAAATGCACACATTTCTTAATTCAGGCCCGAGGGTTATGTATGTGCATGTGCACAAGGCGTCGTATAATTTCAGTTTCTTTATTCAGGCATTTTGGCCCCTGGCCCATATACAATAATGGATTCCATTCTTGCATAGAAACCTATGTGCATGCCTGTAAAAGGGCGTGCTTTAACAATGCGCTTTATATAGCATTGCTATCTTACTTTAGATATACATATCAGGTCAGTGCAATGCGTTTTAAAAGGTAGCAGGGTGGAAGAAACGAGGAAAATTTGACTAGAAATACATACAAAATTTCCATGTTGCACATTTGCCGTACGTTAAAGTCCAAAGTCCATTTGATCCTGATAATTGGATAAATCCCCATAAAAGGAGATTGTACAGGTATGACCTTTGTGCATCATGCTGTACCAAGGATATATACATATGAACATTCCCCATGTTAGAATCTCATTTATCACGTTTTGAAAAAAATCTAGAAATGACCCACATTGTTTTCACAAGATCCTTTAAAGATGTCCATCATTCGTAAGATGCAACAGAATATTAGTTTGAGATGAATTTCAAATGTAAAAGTAGCGAGACGGTCTTATAACAATCTGAAATATGGGGTTTTGTTTAGGGGTAATTTTCGAAAAAAAAAAAAAAAAAAAAAATGGAGTCAAAGTGTGACATAGAGGTAAAAAAAATATTATGGACTCTTAGGTGCATGATTTCTTTGTCAATTTCTTTCTAGGATGTCAAAGTGTTGGAAATTAATATTATCCAATGTAGATAAACACCCATTTTTTTGTAATTTCCATTCAGGAAATATTTTTTTTGACATGGTACGGACCCTATACCATGTACTACAATTGTTTCAGATATTTTTAAGTCAACATTTTGGTATTTTTTGACTAGATTTTATATCAAGATATAGTTTTATGCCGTTTATTTGAACACTCTCTGTGTAATTGATAGATTTGATACGGAAATTGCTTCCTCTACCTAGAAAAATTTTTTTATTCACTTGACTTTTTCAAATATTTATGCAAAAAAATATTCTCATCAAAATTCAAGGTAGTCCTAACATACTCAACACATTTGTTTTCAATCAAAACATTATTTCCTGTAGAAATGGGCCTATAAAATGTGGTCTATCTTTTCAAAAATTGTGTTGCACTTGGGACAAACACATTCCCTTGAAATTACTGCTAGTTATCCAAGATTTTGTTTATCATATAGCGCTTGTGCCACCTATTTTGTTCCTGACCACCAATTAACATGAAAAATGTTAAACTTCAATCATGTTAAAAATGATGAAATTAACAATTTGTTTTTAATGAACAGTTTATGCACTTTGCAGTATAGAGAAGAGAATTGATGCTACACGTCATTATAGTGATAATTAGCCCGAGTTTTTTTTAGCTCACCTGAGCACGAAGTGCTAAGGTGAGATATTGTGATGGGTCGTTGTCCGGCGTCCGTCTGTCCGTCTGTCCACAATTCCTTTAAACATCTTCTCCTCCTAAACCGCTGGGCCAATCTTGATGAACCTTGACAGGGATGTTCCTTGGGTGAAGCTCTACCAAAGTTGTTAAAGAGATTGAATTCCACCCAAAACTCTGGTTGCCATGGCAACAGAAAGGAAAAAAAAAAAATAGGAAAATCTTTGAAAATCGTCTTCTCTGATTCTAGAAGGTGTAGAGCTTCGATATTTGGTATGTAGCATCTCCTAATGGACCTCTACCAAGTTTGTTCATATGATGCCCCTCGGGTCAAAACTGGCCCCGCCCCGGGGGTCACAAGTTTGAACATAGGAACAAAGAAGGAAAACTTTAAAATTCTTCTTCTCTGAAACTGGAAGGCGTGGAGCTTTGATATTTGGCTTCTAGCGTCTCCTAGTGGACCTCTACCTAGTTTGTTCATACGATGCCCCTGGGGTCAAAACTGGCCCCACCCGGGGGATCACAAGTTTCGAACATAGGAACAAAGAAGGAAAACTTTAAAATTCTTCTTCTCTGAAACTGGAAGGCGTGGAGCTTTGATATTTGGCATCTAGCATCTCCTAGTGGACCTCTACCAAGTTTGTTCATATGATCCTCCTGGGGTCAAAACTGGCCCCGCCCCGGGGGTCACAAGTTCGAACATAGGAGCAAAGAAGGAAAACTTTAAAATTCGTCTTCTCTGAAAGTGCAAGGCGTGGAGCTTTGATATTTGGTATGTAGCATCTCCTAGTGGACCTCTGCCAAGTTTGTTCATACGATGCCCCTGGGGTCAAAACTGGCCCTGCCCCGGGGGTCACAAGTTCTAACATAGGAACAAAGAAGGAAAACTTTAAAATTCGTCTTCTCTGAAACTGGAAGGCATAGAGCTTTATTATTTGGTATGTAGTGAACCTGTTCTAAGTTTGTTAGCCCACCTGAGCACAACATGTTCAGTCAGTTCGAAATTGGGTCACCTGGGGTCATAAACTAGGTCACTAGGTCAAATTAAAGAAATACCTTGTGGGCACTCTAGAGGCCACATTTATTGCTCAAATGACCTGAAATTTGGTCAGAATGTTTGTCTTGATAAAATCTCGGATGAGTTTGGATTTGGGTCACCTGGGATCATAAACTAGGTCACTAGTTCAAATTAAAGTAATACATTGTGTGCACTCTAGAGGCCACATTTTTGGCTCAATTGACTTGAAAATTGATCAGAATGTTTGTCTTGATAAAATCTCATATGAGTCCGAATTTGGGTCATGTGGGTCTTAAATTAGGTCACTAGGTCAAATTAAATAAATACCCTGTGTGCCCTCTAGAGGCCACATTTATTGTTCAATTGATTTGAAAATTGGTCAAAATGTTTGCCTTGATGAAATCTAGGATGACTTTAAAATTGGGTCACCCGGGCTCATAATCTAGGTCACTAGGTCTAAATAAAGAAATACCTTAAGGGCACTCTAGAGGTCACATTTCTTGCTCAATCGACTTGAAAGTTGGTCAGAATGTTTTTCTTGATGAAATATTGGGTGAGTTTGAAATTGGGTCAGCTGGGGTCATAAACTAGGTTACTGGGTCAAATTTAAGAAACACTTTGTGAGCACTCTAGAGGCCACATTTATTGCTCAATTAACTTGAAAACTGTTCAGAATGTTTGTCTTGATAAATTTTTTGATGAGTTCTAAATTGGGTCACGTGGGGTGATAAATTAGGTCACCAGGTCAACTTACGGAAATTCCTTGTGGACGCTCTAGAGGCCACATTTTAAGCTCAACTGACCTGACAATTGGTCAGAAATTGAATTATGCACTTTGAGTGAATTTCGCCTATTGACTCAGGTGAGCGATCCAGGGCCATCATGGCCCTCTTGTTATAAAGTAAATCAAGACAAATCAGTTTTAATCATTTCTGTGACAATAGTTCCCAGTTCATGTTAATTGATGTAAATATGTAAAGTAAATCGTTGCGATTGGGACAATATAAGCCCTGCATTTCTGTTCTTCTAAGCAAAAGTTTAAAATCAATTTAACAAACTGAGATCATTCATAAGCGGAATCAGGGATGTTAAACACCAGAAATCGAAGCAGACATATGGAAGTTTAAAACAACACGAGAGTTATATGAGGTTTTAGCACTACAAAAAGATATACAACTTATGGTTACAAAAATAGTAATGTTAAAATGTATTTTTCTTGCTGTTGTTTACTCGTTTCTGACAAAAAATATTTAAGGTTCGAATCTGAATTCTTTAAGTTCTCAAACATGTAGCTTTGATTATTACAGGCAAAAAATCTAGTATGGCCTGTGTGCAAAAATTTTATGAATTATACGTAGGTCTATAGATGTATATATAAAGACATATGCATGCATAGACACCTTGTAACCAGAGCCAATACACACAAGGTTTTTCTAAGATTTGGTCCAGTGAACTACTTTTTGACCAGATGCAACCCACTTTGAAACTTGTCCAAGATATCGTCAAGGCCAACCTTCTGACCAAGTTTCATGAGAATCAGGCTGAAAATGTGGCCTCTAGAGTGCACACAAGGTTTATCAAAGATTTGACCATGTGACCTACTTTTTGCCCCGACATGACCCACTTTCACACTTGTCTAATATGTCAACAAGATAAACATTCTGACCAATCCTTATCAGTATAAGACTGAAAATGTGGCCTCTATGGAGCATCCAAGGTTTTCCTAAGATTTGGTCCAGTGGCCTACTTTTTCACCCGATATAACCCAATTTCAAACTAGTCTGAGATATCATCAAGACAGAAAATCTGACATAGTTTCATGAGTATCCGACTACAAATGTGGCCTCTAGAATGCACACAAGCTTTTTCTAAAATTTAGCCCAGTGACCTACTTTTTGACCGGACATGACCAAATTTCAAACTTGTCCCAGATATTATCAAGATAATCATTGTACCAAACTTTCATGAGTTTCAGGCTGAAAATGTGGCCTCTAGAGGGCACACAATGTTTTTATAAGATTTGGCCCAGTGACCCGACATGACCTAATTTTAAACTTGTCCATGATATTATCCAGACAAAATTCTGACCAAGTTTCGACAGTATCAGGTTCAAAATGTAGCCTCGAGAGTGCACATAAGTTTTTTCTAAGATGTAGCCGAGTGACCTACTTTTTGACCCGACATGGCCCAATTTCAAACGTGTTCGAGATATCATCAAGACAATTATTCTGACCAAGTTTCATAAGTTTCAGGCTGAAAATGTGCCTTCTAGAGTGCATATAAGGTTTTTCTAAGATTTCGCCCAGTGACCTACTTTTTGACCCTCTATGACTCAATTTCGAACTTGTCCGAGATATCATCAAGACAAACATTCTACCCAACTTTCATGTGTTTCAGGCTGAAAATGTGGCCTCTAGAGTGCAATCAAGGTTTTTCCAAGATTTGGACCAATGACCTACTTTTTGACCAGACATAACCCAATTCAAAGATATTATCAAGACTAACATTCTGACCAAGTTTTATAAGTTTCCGGCTGAAAATGTGACCTCTAGAATGCACATAAGCTTTTTCTAAGATTTAGCCCAGTGACCTACTTTTTGAAACGACATGACCCAATTTCGAACTTGTCCAAGATATTATCAAGAAAAACATTCTGACCAAGTTTCATAAGTTTCAGGCTGAAAATGTGGCCTCTTGAGTGCACACAAGGTTTTTCTGAGATCTAGCCCAGTGATCTACTTTTTGACCCGACAAGACCCAATTTCGAACTTGTCCGAGATATCAACAAGAGAAACACTCTACCCAACTTTCATGTGTTTCAGGCTGAAAGTATGGCCTCTAGAGTGCACACAAGCTTTTTTCTAAGATTTAGCCCAGTGACCTACTTCTTGACCCGACATGACCCAATTTCAAAGTCGTCCAAGATATTCTCAAGCTAAACATTCTGACCAAGTTTCATAAGATTCAGGTTCAAAATGTGGCCTCTAGGGTGCACACAAGGTTTTTTCTAAGATTTGGCCCAGTGACCTACTTCTTGACCCGACATGACCCAATTTTGAACTTGTTCGACATATTATGAAGACAAACATTCTGACCAAGTTTCATGAGTTTATGACTGAAAATTAGCCTCTAGAGTGTACACAATGTTACTGTTGACGCCTGGACGACGGACGACGCACGACGGACGCCGGACACAGCACGATCACAAAAGCTCACCTTGAGCACTTCGTGCTCAGGTGAGCTAAAAATCGGTATATAACAAAGTAAATAAAGACGAGAAAGTAGGAAAACCTGGGGATTTAAAGGTTTCGCTGAGATGTAGGGTAATGCAGAGGAAAAATTGCAGATATTATAATTAATTTTGTTCAGCCTACAGCTGTGCAGACATAAAGGTAACTGTTGGATTATTTAGAAACTGAAATTATATGATAATTACGGAAGAGGTGACAGACTCTGAGCTGCGCTTGCTATGTTCGAATTTTAGACGATTCATAGAAAGCAAAAATAATTCGAGGCGGAAACAACTTAAATGATATAAAGTACCTCTTCATTTAGTCATTCTTTTTTATTTTCTTTCCAGAACACATTTAAATTTTGTACCCAGAAATCAAGAGAAATCCTTACACTGTCAGAAGATGCACTCAAAATGGTCTTATTCAAATCAAAGCAGTCGAACGTCAAGGTAAGGTTATTCAGATAACCTTTCGGTTTGTAAATACATATATTTTTGTTTTGCAATGCAATTTTGTACATGCGTTTACTTGCTTTTCTTTCGTTTAGATAATAAGTAGGCCTAATTACATGTATATACCATACGAGATGCAATTTATATCAATAAAATTACAGTGTGAATCGTACAACAGAAATCACACAGAACGGCCACTCCATTGTTTCGTAATCTTTGTCTTTATCGAACAAGAGGTGGTGTTCAAAACGGTTTTAAAACATAACGAACTCTCTTATTTGCCAAGGAAGGTAACCCAAGTTTCAGTATTATTTCCGTTGTTCAGATTTGAATAAAGAAGGATCAGTTGAAAATAAGTTTGTAACAAACCTTCCGATGTAATTTACAAGGGGTTACAATACAATCCCACCTTGTAATAAATATAGATATACACGTAATGGTAATAATAATAAGCAAGAGGGCCATTGGCACTAAAGCGCTCACCTGAGTAAGGTTATCTAGGATTGATAAGGCTTAAAAGATCCTGGTCATGATGATGTAAAACGCATGAGTGTAAGTGATCTACTGTTTGACCGATTTATCTTATTCTTGAATTCTGAATCTGGTTCAGAACGTGGCCTCTAGAGTCACACACGGTTTTTCTAAGATTTAGCCCCAGGACTAACTTTTTGACCTGATATCATTCTTTTCAGAGATTTCACCCAGACAAACATTCTGACCAAGTTTCATGAGTATAAGGCTGAAAATGTGGCCGTTAGAGTGCACACAAAGTTCTTCTAAGATTTGGCCCCGTGACCTACTTTTTGAACTGACGTGACCCAATTTCAAACTCGTCAAAGAGTTTATCAAGACAAACATTCTGATTACGTTTTATGAGTATCTGGCTGAAAATGTAGCCTCTAGAGTGCACACAAGCTTTTTCTAAGATTTTGCCCAGATACCTGCTTTTTGACCCAAAGTGACCCAATTTCGAAGATGTCCGAGAGTTTATCCAGACAAACATTCTGACCAAATTTCATGAGTATCAGACTGAAAATGTGGCCTCTAGAGTGCACACAACCTTTTTCTAAGATTTTGCCCCGTGACCTACTTTTTGATTTGACATAACACAATTTTCTATGTGTCCAAGATTTTATTAAGACAAACATTCTGACCAATTTTCATGATTACCAGGCGGAAATTGTGGCCTCTAGAGTGTACACAAGGTTTTTCGAAGATATGGCCCAGTCACCTACCTTTTGATCCAACGTCATCGAATTTCAAATTTCTCCGAGATTTCATCCAGACAATCATTTTGACCAAGTTTCATATGTAATAGGCTAAAAATGTGGCCTCAAAAGTGCACCCAAGGTTTTTCTAAGATTTGGCCCTGTGACCTACTTTTTGACCCCAGGCCACCCAATTTCAAACTTGTCCAAGGTTATATTCGGACAAACATTCTGATCAAGTTTCATGAGTATCAGGCTCAAAATGTGGCCTCTAGAGTGCACACAAGGTTATATTCGGACAAACATTCTGATCAAGTTTCATGAGTATCAGGCTCAAAATGTGGCCTCTAGAGTGCACACAAGGTTTTTTTAAGATTTGGCCCCGTGACCTTTCTTTTTTTTTTTATCCTACATGACCCAATTTCAAACTTAGCCGAGATTTTATCTAGACAAACATTCTGGCCAAGTTTCATGAGTATCAGGCTGAAAATGTGGCCTCTAGAGTGCACACAACCTTTTTCTAAGATTTGGCCCCGTGACCTACTTTTTGACTCGACGTGAACCAATTTCGAACTTGTCTAAGATTTATCCAGACAAACATTCTGACCAAGTTTTATGGCTATCAGGCAGAAAATATAGCCTCTAGAGTGCACACAAGGTTTTTCAAAGATCTGGCCCTGTGACCTACTTTTTGACCCCAGGTGACCCAATTTCAAAATTGTCAAAGATATGACCAAGATTAACCAAACATTCTGACCAAGATTCATGAGGATCTGGATGAAAATGTGGCCTCTAGATTGCACACAAGGTAAATGTTGACAACCGCACGACGGACGATGGACGCCGGACACAGCACGATCACACAAGCTCACCTTGAGCACTTCGTACTCAGGTGAGCTAAGAAAGCACTGATTTACACAAAGTTATAAGCCTGCCTGTTTTGACGATGCAGCAAAGATACAAGAAACACTGCAGTAGATATAACAGAATTTCATAGATTTCTCACAATTAAAAAATAGAGTTACCGAATCCTGCCATCTTGCACAAGTGATGTTATAAAAACATTTCAGTGCAGCCGTACGTTCTGTTGACGCCTAATCAAATACTGTGAGGATCGCAGGCTGGTAAGAAATAAGTGTCTTTATAAGATGTCCGGGTGTATTGGCAATAAATTATAGTATAATCATAAAAGCATTTTAGCTTTTGAAATTCCACGACCAGAAATACTTAAAAAACAAAGCTCTATTTTTAAATTTGCTCATATTACAGGTTAAATGTAACAGATTCCTGGAATGCAAACAAGCCTCAAATACGCTGGTGCTTGGAATGGTAACGGAATTTTGTATTATCTTTGGTCAGTCGAATCAAATATTGTATTTAGAGGACTTAAAATAGATTTCGGGTTTTGTAAATTTTGTTTTTTTAGAAAATCTGAAGAAAGTCGACTGATTTTCATTCGGGTTCAAAAATGGCTTTAGAATTAGAACAAAGGTAGAAATACGTGTACACAACACAAGAAATTAGCAAGGTGATTGTCTTTTAACTGTAAAAATACCAGTACCTTTAGCAACGATAGTGTCGTTACCTCATAAAATAGGGCTATTACATTTTACACTTTCACTGCCAGTGTCGCTTTGGATAGTTTTTACAGACAGCGTAGGTCAAGATCAGACTGCACAAAACACACAGTCTGTTCTTGGATCGACACCGGCCGCAACCTAACGCTAAACTTTGACAATTATAGTCTTCAGTTTCAATGAAAAAATTTTTTTAGACCTTTGCGAAGATTCGACTTTATTTACTTGGCAGCGAAAGAGTTAAACAAAAGGAGCCATGCTTTGTGAAAAGGTGGCTAAATGCATTTACAAAAAGTATCCATCCAGGTCAGCTTGCGCAGTCCGCGCAGCCTGAGCTGGGCCGAAACGTTTTGCTTTTGGTCAATTTTCTTAATGTCAAAGGACCAGTGTACCTCATTATTCGGACGCTTGTTATACAAAACTGATTTTATTGATGTGTAATACTCTGATGACTTGCTAGGTATCATGCACAGCGGAGATGCATTCCGCCCCTTTTTGAAAAAGCATGAGTCAATATGGAGACTGGTTCAATAACGCAGCGGTAGGGTTGTCAACTCTGATGTTGAAGGTCGTCGATTTCAAGTCTCCCGCCGGAGGAATTTTCCATTATTCTTTATTTTTGTTTTTCCCATCTGAGTGTAAACAGTCAAGTCGGTATGACTTTTCTTTTTAAAATATCAACTTTCTTCCCCTCAAAATCAGGTTACAAATAATAGCTTTACACATTTTTTTTTTTTTTTTTTTTATCATCTCAGAAGAGCATTTTATAGCTTTAATTCTAATAAGTACGAATGGGATCAGACTGAAATCAGTGATGAATTCCGTGTTTAGAATTCTTCACAAAGGAGATGAGTGATCAACACAACCAAGACAGCTATCTATCACCTAGACAAGTTTTCTGGTTTTTGTTGCAGTTTTTCAACAATAAAATTGATGCGATATGGTGTGATTTCATCAAACACCAATAATACACTGCTTCTTGTTTATATAAGCGGGTCTCTCTTCTTCTTGATGAATAATTTAAATTTCTTAAATTCAGGATTCTGTGTAACAAAGTTAAACGTAACATAATGGAGGTGGCAAACTTGCGCCGCTGTTATGTCTTGTATAGTAAGTAATTTGTTTACCAAATATTTTTTCACCGCAATTAGGCCAAGCTCTGGCAACAGGGGGCTTAATGCATCTCCGTGTACCACTCAAGCCATCACATGATTATGGATCAATAATAGCCTAATTTCTTCAACAACCAACTGTATCATAAGGCAGAATGGTCCTTGGACATACAGAAAATTGACTAATAGCGAAAAGTTTCGGCTCAGGTCAGCCTGCGCGGACTGCGCAGGCTGACCTGGGCCGATACTCTTCGCCGATGCATTAAGCCCTCTTTTCACAGAGCATGGTTCAATTATTTTTATACTTTGATTTAAGAGTCTGGATATGTGTGGCGCGATGGACAGAGGGGCGATTGCAGTTGACGATTTGAAGTTTGCTCTCAAATGGAAACCAAAAAGGAAAGAGGAAATAGAATCGAATGAAAAGTACGAGGCAAACCAGAAGCAGAGCGAAAACAACGTACAGTTTTATTATCATGTTGTTTTCTAGTTTTTATTTTCTTTGTTTAACCCTTATCCTACTAAATAAGTGAAATGAAATTTTCAAACCGATAGTAAAAACCCGAATAATACTATTTCAAACTTATCTTTAGGAAGAAAGTCCATATCGAACAGTGTAGATCCAAGATCAGACTACACGTTCTGTGCAGTCTTATCTTGATCTACACTGTCCGCAAAAGTTCATTGAGTTGCGCTTAGCAGCCTAAGGGTTAATGTAACCATAAAAGTAAGCGCTTTATCATACAAAGTGGATTTTTGATATAATAACACAAGAAACATACATGTAGACTAGTATAAATTTTAAATAATGAGAATAACGCTCTAGATTTTAGTAAACTTTTTCCTTCTACAGTCGAATTTTTATTCTAACAGCAAAATACTTTTTAAAACTTGTTGGAAAACATGCAAATTCTTCTATTGTCACAATACGTGTATAAACTTACATGTCTATTACTGTTTAAACACTGATTTATGTTAACCATTTCCGTGCTCTGAAAATACTGTAAGTTTGTCAGAATCTCAGAATCACCCCCCCCCCCCCCCCACCCCACCCCTTTTACATGCACGGTCAAATTCTTATCCATGGTTTTAAATGATAAATTATGAAAAACAAGATATTTTTCCCCCACTGAAAAACTAACATTTTCATCCAAGACAAGACAAAAAATCCCTATCTAAAATAATGAAGTAAATATTTCATCCTTTGAGTGGAGAAACACAACTTCTCTTGCTTTCGCGAACAGTCTCGATTAACCATAGAACGGCAGCTAGATCAAATGAAAATTTCCAGCTAATACTAAAACCCCAAAACATTGCGATTCAAACGATTTCGTTCCTTGAAAAATCTCACCGTTTCGCTTTATGTGTAAACTGATCTTAATCTATATTGCCAACTAAATGTCATTGAGTCGCGCCATCAGCCAAGATGGTACAAACTATGCAGAATGAACTCTAATCAACACCGAGATTCTCCGAGACATTCTGAACCAACACAATCTGAAAGGTGTAATATTAACCCTTATCCTGCTGAATAAAAGAAATGAAAGTTTATAGTAGATAGTAGAAGCCCAAAACTTTCTTGTTTCAAAGGTATTTTGGAGGAAAGATATCTCCTTATCGGACAGTGTAGATCAAAGATCAGACTGCACGTTCTGTGCAGTCTAATCTTGATCTACGCTGTCCGCAAAAGGTCGGTGGGTCGCGATAAGCAGCCTAAGGGTTAACCCTTGCCTTGCTATTTAAATTAAATAAAACTTTCAAGCCGATAGTAAAAACCCAAATAATGTTATTTCAAAATTATTTTTTGGAGAAAAATATCTCCTTTTCGGACAGTGTAGATCCAAGATCAGATTGCACGTTCTGTGCAATCTGATCTTGATCTACACTATCCGCGAAAGGTCAGTGAGTCATGCTTAGCAGCCTCAATGTACATTGTGTTTATTGACAGAGTGCAACCGTTGTTGCATCCTTGTTAATGTTACATTCAGGATACTTTGTACTCTTTCGGCCATTTTGCACGCAGAGTTTATCGAGTTTCGACTGTACAATGATACTTACGGTCGGGGGTTTGATTTAAAGATATAGGATATCTAAAAAGAAAATCATTTTGCAATACCAGCTGAAAAATAGAAATATCTTGGTGTCTTATAAGCACATGCAACCATTTATAAAGTGCGCATGAAAGTTCTAGAAAGCAATTTTGCATCAAGAGCAATTGTTTGTAAAAGCCTTTGGCTCCATTTCTCGCTGTTAAATGAGTTTAAACTTTTTCTTTGTCCTTTGTACAATGTGTTACAGTTTTTTGGCAGGCCTAAAAATGCTTATGCATGAATAAAGAGCAACGATATACAACCAGTCAATGACAAGTCATTTCTTTGAAATAAAATTCCCCAACCGATTGAGTCCTTTTTAATGGAGACAGATCAAAGGTATGGATGTGTGCATGTAGGCAAGATTATTTTTGTAACAAGATCAGTGGAACTATATATCTATATACGTTAACATTCTATCATGCATTTCCTTGGTCAGATTGTTGAACCCTTAGCCTGCTAAATAACTTAACTTCAAGCCAATTATAAGAAACCGAATAATGCTACTTCAAACTTAGATTTTGGAGAAAAATATCTCCTTATCAGACAGTGTAGATTTAAGATCAGACTGCAAGTTCTGTGCAGTCTGATCTTAATCTACCCTGTCTGCAAAAGGTCAGTGAGTCGCGCTTAGCAGCCTAAGGGTTAATTGTAAACGCTATTTTACTCTCAGAACATTGGCTTATTGAGGTTAATACATATATTTAGTATTTTTCAGATTAGACCGATGTTTAAAAGCAAAAGCTGTTTAAAGAAAATGGGCAGACAGTCGATTGAACAACGCCAAAGCAATAAAAATCAGGAATATTTTTCTAAAATTTCAGGATGAAGTTTTTAAGGAGTTCGAGGACCACATGAAAACATTAAGAAAGAAGATATCTATTTCTATGATATCGATTATTCAAGAAGTGAGTCATGTATCATTTTCCTTGTCCCCCTATGTGTCACAAGAATCTCTTAGAATAGGTAAAGGGTTCCTTTATAACGTTCCTGATTTTCTTGTCTTAAGGTATTTTCTATGCCCCAAAAAATTAAAGAAAAAACCAAAGTTTGGTCTGATTGTTTCTTTACACTATGCTTACAGTAATTCAGTTGTTCTGATGAAACAGCTTATTATGCGTTTCCTTGGTGTTACTCTTGGCAAGCTTGGAGTTCTGCAGTGTTTTGTCTAAAGGCACTGCACTACGATACCACCGGAAACGAGGATCAAAAACATGACACATGGATTACAAATTTAGTGTCTTAGCTAAAGAGAAGCTCAATATTCAAGGTAAAATAACTTGTAAAATACATGTGTAAAGCCGTCACAACCCAGCAGAAACAGTGTAGAATTACTCAAAGTTGCGATAACTGTTATGTTTTTTTCTGGCTCTATCTTGTCGTATAATTATAGTAATGTTGTGAGACGTTTTCCACTTAGATTCCAAAGTTTGGAAAAAGATAGCCTATCTTTCGGCTTCGTGGACAAGTTTAGTTTTGTATTTCTGTGCGGAAAGTGTAGGTCAAGGTCGGACGCAAGAGAAACTGATTTTGTATCTACAAAAACTGATATATATGTCTGCGTCTTTTTACAACAACAAAAACAACTAGATCTGCATAAAAAATTAATAGCCATCTAGTTAACTTCATGTAAAACACAGAGTTATATGCCAAAATTAAATACATGTGCATGTACGTCAAATCATAGCCAACTAGTCGAGACCTCTGTTGCTTTTGAGAAAGGCATGGATCAATTGTGATGTCAGATTGTAGATATCGCTTGCATTTCGATCTTGCACCAACACGGTCCAACACTTTTTAGAGATCTATTTTGACTGATACAGACTTTAAAATTGTGTCAGTTTTGTGTATTACAGGCGTATTTCAGAACTAGATGGGACTCGGAGTGTTTAGTGGCGCTGAAGCCATTCATAGAGAAGTGTTTATTTGTAAGCTGGATGATGAACGTTCAGTTACCGCCAATGGCCTTTCTGGAATTCCCGTCCGGACCAGACGAAACTTTGAAGGTTGATCAGTATAGACACTATACTAACCTCGGTGATTTAATAGACTTTGTCATCTGGCCTACAATGTTGTTGAACAAAGACGGCCCTGTCATCGCAAAAGGTGTGGCGCAAGGAAAATAAACGCTGACGCAAATATCATAATTTACTTTTTCTATAAGTGCGTTTTGATGCTTTATAAAAGAATGAAAGAATGTCATTTTGATATGTGGGGAATATATTTTGACACAAGGTACAGTGTAAACTCATTTTTGTCGCATTTGTCATTTGTTAGGTCGTTTCCACGAGCTGTTTGCAGTACGATATTCAGTCGTTATATTCCGACCGGAAATGGTACTTGCTCTGTGAAAAGCGGGTTTAATGCATCTGCAACCAATGCGCCCAGGCTAACCTGGATCGAAACTTTTTGCTTATGATGAATTTTCAGCCTATCAAAGGACAAGTTTACCTAAAGGTTCATTTGGTTGCTAGACGAAATTGATTGTAACCCCTTCCCAAACAAGCCCTGGTTTTCACGTGTCTGCAGCACAAGTCTTTTGAAAACACTGTGGGAAATGGAGAAATTGCTCGTAACGAGCAATTTCTCCTTTTCCCACAGTGTTTTGTACCCTTATTGAGAACTTTCTACCATTTTCGTCAAATTTAAAATTGTCGTCTGCAAAATCTTTCAATTTGGACAAGTCCAAATTTTGTCGAAAGGGTTAAGGACCCAGAATTATGTAATTACTTACTTGGTATAACCCTATACCACACAATCCCGACTTTCTGACGACCCTGGGAAAGAGGCCTTTTGAAAACACTGTGGGAAAAGGAGAAAATTTCCTTTTCCCACAATGTTTTCTATCCTTCCCATGACAAATTTAAATTTTTCAGTCACATTTATTTTGTCGTCTGCAAATGCTTTCAGTTTGAACTGGTCTAAAATTTTATCGCGTGGTAAAGAGTTAAGGGATTACGGAGATGCATTAAACCCCATTTTCACAGAGCACAAGTCAAACTTATTTAAACACAATGTCGTGAATTGTTACAGAAGCAACATTCTAGCATTGATGTCAGTGTACATGTTAGACTAGATCTGATGTAGTTTATATCAAACCTTTTTTTCCCCTCAGGACGTAATGGAAGATCTAAGTTACTTCTCCATCGTAGAAAATTAACCCTTATCCTGCTAATTAACTGAAATGAAATTTTCAAGCCGACAGTAAAAACCAAAATTCTGCTATTTCAAAAGTAGGGAAGTTATCTTTTCATCGGACACTATAGATCCAAAATCAGACTGCTTCTTCTGTGCAGTCTGATCTTGATCTATGCTCTCCGCAAAAGATTCTTGAGTCGCACTTAGCAGCCTAAGGGTTAAATATTGATTCATAAATCTAACAATTTCTTTTTTAACCCTTAGAGTTGGTCGTTTTCTTTTTTTGTTTGTGTTAATTTCTGTACGATCTGACTGCCATATTTACTATAGAAATAAATGGAAGTCTGATTCAAAGAAAAAAGAAATATACGAGTATTGAACAATACTGCCTACCATTGAGAGAATGAAAACAATATTCGGAGAGAGAAAGGATATAAAATCTGTGTTTGAAAGATACCCGAGGTCAAAAATGATTGAAAGCTTAACCGTGCGTTCGGCACAGATTTCAAGATGGGACTGGCCCAGTGGTTAGAGCATACGCCTGCGGAGCGAGAGGCTTAAAGTTGAAATGTTGGTAGCTGATGACTAGTCTAACCCTTTACCACACAATCCCGAGTTTTAACGAACATGATGAAGAAGCTATTCTAAAACATTATGGAAAACGCAGAAAATGCTGGTGACCAGCATTTTCTCCCTTTTCCCACAATGTTTTCTACCCTTCCAAAAGCAAATTGTCAGTTTTTAAGCCACATAAATTTGTCGTCTGCAATTGCTTTCAATTTGGACTAGATCTAGACTCCTATTTCCTACACTTTCAAAAAAAAAAAAACATTGAGCTACATTTTCATTGTCGTCTGCAAATAATTTCAATTTGGACGAGTGTAAAATTCTGTCGTATCGTAAAGAGTTAACGATGCAATAAGAACACCAATAATGTAGATTATACATATTCCTGTACTTATGTCCGTTTGCACACTACGTCGGGTTTAACCTTAGGCTGCTAAGCGAGACAGCGAAGATAAAGATCAGACTGCACAGAACGTGCAGTCTGATCTTGGATCTACTCTATCCAATAAGGAGATATTCCTCCCACCCCCTATCCCCAGAAAAAAAATGTATACCTTTGAAATAGCAAAATTTGGGGTTTTTACTATCTTTTCGAAAGTTTCATTTCACTAATTTAGCATGTTCAGGGTTACATGAAGGAAAATGGGAGAACTCACTACACAAGCTCGGGTTTCACCAAACCTTAGCTGCTTCTCAACGAAGCTTGAGTTGACTTGTTCACTCATTTAAGCCCCTGTCACAATTGGCTTACGACCAGTTTACGACCGCCTGCAACACTTTTTTAACAGTGTTGCACCGTGACCACTCGCATGGTGTCTTTCGAGTTGTCGCAGTCATTGCGGAGCCGCAAGTGGTCGCAAAGGATTGTATTAGACTTTTGAGCATGTTCAAAATTCTGAAGAGACTGCATGCGATCAAAGGAGTCGTACTTTGTCGCACGAAAGTCATACGAGTGTTGCACAACGTTGCAAACCGTTGTACGACAAGACGCGCGAGCTTGCTTGACTTGATTCTCGAAAGACATGAAAGATTTAGATTAAGTTTTCCGTAGAAATTTAATAGTTACTCTCTGTCAGTTATTATGTATGTTATTTCACTGTATTATGGGCCGGTGGCCTAGATACTGAATAAAAAATGTCTATGTCTATGATATTATACTTAATCGTTTAGGTATCGTGCAAGGCTCACGAGTACGTGTTTTAGGGATCTCTAACTACCAGTCGTGCGTTCGGTTGCATTTTGAATGCGACTATTAGACTGTTATTAGACAATTCGCATTACCTCGTGCAACATTGTGCTACCGTTGTACGACTTCAAGAGACTCTGGGCGAAACTGTCAAACAAACCAACTCGGAAAAGATCTGATTGCAATGATTCCCGAAAACTTTCAAGACATACAATTAAAGTCCACAAACTTAAAAGTATATATGCACTAAAGTTGGAACATAAACGTGTTTTTCGATTGTACAAACCTTTTTTTCTATCTGAAAATATCAATCCGTCTGAACTTTAAACCATTATGGTGTACAATGCGGATTTTGTAACGCGTTTTCTCACTGGTCGAGGTCAGACATACCTGTTTGGATAACCAATGAAAATACGCCTTTCAAAGTAACCGAGGTAAGTTAAAATGGTGGATGCTGGTACACTGGACAGTTTTCTTGATAGAAAAAAAAAAGGTTCGTACAGCCTATTTACAGCAAATTGTTTAAGGTTTAAGGCTGATATAGTTTATAAAATTTATGGACCTGAAGTGTTACTTGTCGAATAATAAACAGCTTTCGCGTTTAAATGGGGTTTGGCTCTTATAAATTTAGGCGGATCGATGCAATCAGATCTCTTCCGAGTTGGTTTGTTTGACAGTTTGAAGCTAGATATTTCTTAGCAGCTTGAAATGTCTCAACTTGTGATATAATTTTCTTGTAGAATAATGTTTCCGCTATCGTTTGGTACTATGGCTGTTAATATTGGTAGCAAAATGACTTGTATACGGCGTGAAATCCATGACTAGTGTATTAAAAATAAATTACGAGTTGTTTACCTTCCAGTCTATTAGCGTGTAATATATGATTTGAGATACTGTCGCTCGCCGTTCACCTGTGTCTGAACCAGGAAGCTCAATATATTTTTCAATATAGGTCAATCTGTTTAGCACGTCGCACAGCTTAACTCTTTGCCTCACAGTGTCGAGTTTTAACGCCTCCAGGAAATTAGACTTCTGAAAACATCGTGGGAAAAGGAGAATATGCTGGTAACCAGCATTTTTTCCTTTTCCCACGATGTTTTGTAACCTTTCAGAAACAAATCCAATCATTTCAGCCACGTTTAATTTGTCACCTGCAAATGCTTTGAATTTGGGCCAGCCTAAAATGTTGTCGTCTGGTAATTGGTAAAGGGTTAAAGGTTTGTGTAATTGAATACGTATCTATTGCGTATTGATCTGCGTTTTTTTCTTTTTGTCGGATCAATATGTGGATGCCTTTATCTCCGCCCTCGTAAATATTCAATGAACTTTTAAGAATAGAGCTCTGTAAATGCAATTTTGCTTTTTTTTTTTCAGCCAATATTTAGATCTACCAATTGGTTAAAAAAGGGTCGTTTTATGCAAAGAGCATGGCTGATCCATTGTTTGCTTCAGAGAGAAAACAAAATGCCCTATACTGAATCGTTTAAAAGAGGAACAAAAATAATCATTACTTACATAAAACCGTAAAAAAAGTTTATTTTGAATAATTATTGTCCAAGTGGCCCCATTCTAGTTCTGTTTGCGACTATACGTTGACTTTATTGATCCTTTATTAAAACAAGAATCAATTAATGAAGACGGCACATCTACTTCTCAGAAGATCTATCATAAAATGAAAAAAAAACAAACTTTGTAATCGTGTCGTTTTAAAATTTGGCTCCAGTGTGATCTTATTCAATGAACTCTATTTTATGTTGTAACAAAGAATAGGAGGTAATTTACCTCAAAAGCTAACGAATTTCAGATTCTTTGTATCACACAACAGCATATCAAGCATTATAGTTCATGATGCGTTAAAATATAGGCCTACATTACATGCGTATTGAAACTTACACGAAACCTGTTCGCTTCTTTGGCAGGTACATTACGGGCGAAAAATAGTTCCACAGAAACGTGCATATAAGGATTTTGTTTTGTATCTAAAGATGATAAAATTCGCAGCTTTGTCACCATCACCAAATGTGACAGTTAAATTCGCAAAGAAATGTGGGTCAACAATGTATTAGAATGAGGCGTATGATTACAGACTGTTGACCAGACACGGCCTTATCTGGTTGTCTCAAAATAAAAAAAAAAAACGTCGCAATGGCTGTATTACGCTGAAAACAAGGGTAGTAAAAGTTTTGGAAATCATGCTTTGAATTTCTCACGACGCTGTGATTTCATCATTTCGTTTTAAAATCATTATCCTGCTGAATATGATAAATAAAACTTTCAAGGCGATAGTTAAAACCAGATTAATGTCATTTCAAAGGTATTTTGGGTGGTGAAAAATATCTCCTTATAGGACAGTGTAGATCCAGTACCAGACTGTACTTTCTGTGTAGTCTGATCTTGATCTACATTGTCCGCAAGAGGTCTGTGAGTCGCACCTAGCAGCTTAAGGGTTAATATCTTGTTGAAAGAAGAAACTTTGTGTCATTTTATATACTGTTAAATTAGACATATTTTCTGAAGTAAAAGCTCGACAATCCTTTGAAAGAAAGCGAGATGGTATATGTGCACGTGTACGTGTGATGTGTGTCGTACATATACAGGAGCCATGCTCTGGCTAAAGGGGACTTAATGCATCTCCGTAATGCGTGATACCAGTTAAACCGTCACATAACTATGGATCCATAACAGCCACTTTTTATAACAACCGACTGTATAATGAAGTAGACTGGTCCTTTGACATACAAGAAATTGACCAATAGCGAAAGGTTTCGGCTCAGTTCAGCCTGCGCGGACTCCGCAGGCTGACCTGGGTCGATACTTTTCGCAGTTGCATTAAGCCACATTATCACAGAGCTTAGCTCTGTCATGTATTACGTCTGATGCTCGAACATTATCAACTTCCAATCGTCTAGAGTAAAGTTCATTGCAGAAAAATACAGCGTTCTTGCACACATTTCCCTATGAGTTGATTTTCTCTCTCTTCCTATCTTTCTCAAAAACATCATCTGTTTAACACCTATTCTCAGAATAGAGGCCTAGCTCCTGTCAACAAAGTGTGAAAAATTCAACTTTCCTTTCCTTCTCCCTTTTGCCCACCAAAGTTTACATAAGGCGTGCAACACAAGAAAAGGGGTCTTCGGGCATATGCGTAAAAGTGTGTCGTTCCAGATCAGCCTGTGCAGTCTGTGACTAATCCGAGACGACACTTCCCGTTTTTGTGTGATTTTCTGTTTCACGGAAGTCTACTGTATGAAAATATCTTATGCAGTCGTAAAGTGACATCTCGGATTAGCGTTCGCGGACTGCGCAGGCTAATCCGAGACGACACTTTAAGCAAATGTCCGAAGGTCTCATTTTGCATGTTGCGGGCCATACATAAATGAATGAAATTATGCCAAAGTTTTAGAAATCAAAGACCATTGCATAAGAAGTTACACAATCATTGATAAGGTGACCCATGATTCTGTAAATTCAAAATAAATATGTTATCCATGTTTCTTAGTGCAACATTTTTTCCAATAAAACCATTTATAATGTATTTGAAATTTCTTTTTGAATTCAACCAATGATAGGTTACCGACCAGTAGGCTAACATTTATTTTTTAATGCTGTCTCCTAAAAGTAGAAAAAACAATCGATTTTTACAACAAGGTTTTTATTCTGATTTAATAAGAATCGATAATTGTAGACCTGGAGAAAAGTCGGCTCCACCAAGTTGGCAGCGAAAGAGTTCAGTGACATAAACCGTACTTGTAAGCAGACTTACACTCGACTAACAGGATCCATGGAAGTTTAAGGGATAATAAATCTGAACCAGGAAGCGTAATATTTCAACTCGGTGTTTTACATAGAGATCAAATTTCAAGCCTTGAAAGGCGCGTGTATTGACTATCTATATCTACAATAAGAACAATACAGGTATATATTTTTCTTCTATTCTCTCTCTCTTTTTTTTTTTTTTTTTTCATTAATTTCTTTAAAATTCAATGTAAAACTGCTACTACCGCGTTACACACAAATGTTCAGTTGATATCAGCTATACACTTGATATTTGTCCTTTTGCGACCAGTGTATATCAGGATTAGAATGCATAGTTAGTACGGCTTGATCTATATCCGGTATTTGTGTGTGATATTTCTGGCAAAGACAGCTACATAGTCTGGATAGTTACCACCGATTCCACTTCATATTATTGACATTCTAACCCATGACTTTATAAACACGCATGTTTAGTTTAGTTTAGTTTAAACATATTTTATTGTACATATAAACATACAAATGGATTGGGACGAAAGCTAATAAAAGCTTATAGAGTCCCCTTCCTAAGTAACAACATATGACAAAAAATACAAAATTCAACATTGTTATAAGAGACATTTGGTAAACAGAGAGAGAGAGAGAGGTGATGGACCCTTTTGGAAATCATTCATTAAATCGTTTGCTTTCCTTTATATACAACTGAACTTTCAGAAAGATTTCTTCGTTTTCCTGAAAAGTAAGGAAATCATTTTCAAAGAGGAGTGTTTGAAGGTCTATAGTTATTTCATGATGCGATATGGAGTGAATAAACTTATTTCTTATAGTTTCATAAAGTGGACATTCGAAGAAGTAATGTGCATTTGTCTCTATAGCACCACATACACAGGAGAATCAACTACATTTCTTAAATACAGATGGTGCTTTAGAGAACTACACTCGTAACCATGTATGTAAAATCTGAAGACGTCTTTGTCCTATGAAAAACAATTTATTTGGATACGGCCTATTAATGTCCAGATACCTTTTAAAACATGACAAGGAATCCAAATTTCTGATATCTTGAGGGATTGAGTTCCACCCTTCCACAACGGATGGGAGAAAGGATTTTTTTTTATAGAGATTTGTTCTACAAGCAATGATTCGTATATTGTTAGAATTGCGCAAGTTGAAATTGTTAAGGTTGCTATTTAAATCAGGGACAAGATCACTCAGGTAAGAAGGAACAAGGCCTTTAGTCATTTTAAAGAACAATATAAGTTCATGTTTACGCCTGCGATCGCCAAGTGACAATGTTTGTTTCTGTACATGAAATACTGATGGCGTTTAATGCATCTACAAAGAGTATAGACCCAGGCCAGCCTGTGCAGTCCCTGCCGGCTGACCTGTGTCGAAACCTTTATTCAATTTTTAATAATCCTTCCAGGTTTAGCTGATTTTTTAGAACACAACATATGGATGGCGAAGTATGTCACAAAACGAACGCCTGTGACAGGAATAGATGTTGTGTTTTCAGTTAAATACATGTATATAGCCAAAAAACTTGGAGTTTTTTTCTGTTCTAAAAATAAGCCTGACCTATAAGAATTATTTAGAATTAAATGAACAAAACTAAAATAGAAACGAAATTTGCAATTACATGTATTTTACTATAGATGAAGTTTAAATAGTTTAAAAAAATGAGTTACTATATTTCATGTACTCTAAATAGTACTCGTCTTTTTCTCAATGGCCAATCAAGCACGAGATTCGTATTAAGCTCGATGAAACTTTCCATCCCACGGTGGCAAGAAAGAAAAACTGTCCGTCTCAAAAGTTCATACCTATGTTACTTACCTATTTTTTATCTTCCAACGTACCTGTTGATAGAAAAATCCTCTCAAAACACGATTAAAGCATCGACATTTACATTTCAGTGTTGTTGACCCGGTTGAGTGAGCGCATATTGCGCTCGCCCAACCGGCTCGCTTCTCTGTGCCATCGACTCAGCTGCATCTCACAGTTTTTTTTTTTCCAGTTGTTCAATATTCTTTATTCTTTGAGTCAGATGCTCACTGCTGTATCACTGTCTCCACTCGTAAATGATGTAAATTAACGGACTGCTTTTTATCTACCAATAAGATGGACTGAAATCGTCTATGCACACATCCTTTTCATTTGCCGGTAAATGTTGAAAATAAAGTCTCTGGTTTCTTTAAATACAAGTTACGTTGCACATTTGCGTAATATCAATGAGTTGGACGACGAACTTTGTCTAGCTCAATGATATTTCACTTTCTTTAATTGTGAATATTGGAAATAGCCGACACTTTCTTTCAACTCATAATATAAATTGCAGTCCATTGACATACTATTCTTATTTGCCTTCAAGTGTTATCGATAACACACTCTACACTCTGTTACCATAAAGTTCTATGAACAGCGGTAGTTGTCGATCCGGTTTTGGTTCGCGCATGGTTCGCAAACCGAGCTAGTTCGATACTCTTCATATCTGTATTTTATAATTACCATTATTTTGTTTCTTCAATCATGGACTTTTCAACTTCTCCATCTACCACAATTTTCCGCGAGTCCAAGTGAGGTCGACCCAGTGCGGGCTGAACGTTCTGCATTGCTCGGGCTGGTTCGATACCCTCCACGCATGAGTTGAGGGTATGAGGTTATTTCTCATCTGTATCTGTGAGTTTTTTTCCTCTTGTGTAACACAGGACATTTTGCAATATTCTTATAGGGCGTCAAGGATCAGCCTGGTGAGGACTGCACGTTGTGCGTTGCTCGGACCGGTTCGATACTTGACGCATGAGTCGGGGAATTACCATTTTATTTCACTTTAATAATATACATCATGTTATAACATCTTATGTCTTTCAAATCAACAATAGCCAACGGTGACATACATGTATTTATTTATTTAAGTGTTTATTTATTTATGATTTTTTTTTTTTTTTTTTTGTTATGTAACACAGTGACGCTTTATAAAACAATAGGGATCGGCCTAGTGCGGGCTGCGCGCTGTGCGTGATTGCTCTGGCTGGTTCATTACTCTTCACGCATGAGTTGGATAATCATAATACATCCTGTCTTTTATTGTAAATATTGCTATGTACCACGCGATATTTTGCAATTTTCAATAGCAGTTGTGGTAGATCCGGTCCGGACCGCACGAAGTGTGCTGTTTGGACCGGTTCGACACCTTTCGTCTTCTTGGCCGGACAATTGGTGTTGTTTCTTTTCTTGATCTACAAACGCTGTAGGGAAAAAGATTACATTTTATTTATTTTCATAATATAAGGCAATCTCGCGTTATATTAACGAGTGACGATCCATTTCGGTTAGAGCATGGTTCGCTGGCCGGACCGGTTCAAACCTCCTTAATATATTAATTGTTATATTTTGCTTCTAGTTGTTAATTTTACATTGTATTTTTTTCTTTTGTTCTCAGTTAATCACATACCAGTTTTGCAAATTTCTCTGTAATACGACGAGGGTCGGCCCAGGGGCTGAGCACTTTGCGCTGCACGTGCTCGTTCGATACTTTTCGGTTATGTGACTGTTGATCATTGTCACTTTTTACCTGTATTATACACGATGTTAGTAAATAGATTGCATCTTGTCTAAATATAAGTCAACCTACACTTTTTCTGACACAAAAATGATTGTAATTCTAGGCCGTTTAGCACATGATTCGCTGGTCGGACTAGTCCCATAATATGCGCCTAATACTAATTGCAATTTCTTTAACTACATGAAATTTTTAAAATAATCAAACAGTACTGTTCCTTTAATCGCAGAATACCTTAGAATTAGATGCACTTTAGTGTATATTTATAACAAAACCTCAACACTTTTGGTGAGCATCACCTCCTGGTCAGTTTCAAAGTCAAAAGCACCATGAAAGTTATATTTTGAGGAGTTAAGCCTATGTTGTTCTTTTCATGTCTAATTGATTTGTTAAAGTGTCATTTATAGTAAGTGGTCAGCATCAACAGTATTATACAAAAAAGCCAGTGCGCATATGGACTGTACCAAGATATATCCACTCCTCCTAAATTGCAACCATTTCAACCTATGGAAAAGATAACTTTAATTGTGACCAAGCCAACTGAAACTACTAAACAGGTTTGAGTTTTTATTAGTAAACCAGTCAAAATTTTGTTTTGTAAATAACGTTGATATGAATACGTGTATGTCTGTAGATGAAGATGTATGTCATCTGTTAATTTTAAGCTCTGTGCGTTTTCATTTTCTGTTTTCCATGTCCATGCTTTCTATGACCACGGTTTAAGTAATAATCTAGTATTTTTTTTTTTTATAGAAATGACGCATATATATATTTTTATTTATGTATACCATTGTACACTTGTTTAATTGTTTCATTTATTTGATTTCATCAATTCAATTTGCTACTTACATGCATTTATACATTACTACACATTTTTCTGCTATTGTGGGATGCCAACCAATTTTCTGTGTACTTTCGTCATTATGGAAATAGCTGAACTGACTCTTGGACGTATGCTGTGCTTTTTTGTTATTTCTGTCCATTATCGATCACATAACATGAGACAAAGAAGCGATTATCCTCCTATGATGCTAGTATACCGTCCAAAATTCAGATTCAGTCTTACAATAACTGTCTTTGCTCTTGCACTAATCCAGATTTCCACAGTCCATCTTCATTCCATGCTTTTAAGTATTGAGTCAACAGCATGTCTGACCGAACAAGTTATGCATAAAGATAAAACCCGAATTCTGATTAGCGATAGGCAGGCCCAAAACACTGACTTGTATCACACTTTTTTCGTTTTGTCACTCTGTTTTTGTTGTATGGTTTGGATCGCTCATTTAACTATCTGGTGATATTCATCCTAATCCAGGTCCAGTTAGTAGTAACCATCTAGATCATTCGTCAAGCTCGATGGATTTATACAATTTTCTAAATCTTCCAAATCACTTGTCTACCGTACACTCTAGCGTGCAAAGTCTAGCAAACAAAGTTGATGTGCTGATATCAGAATTCTCTTGTTCTGACACTTGGTTACATAAATCAGTGTCTTCGCAAGATCTGCTTTTCCCTACATTTCATTCTCCAGAACATAAAGATAGATCAGTGATAGATATGGAGGTAGTATCCTTTATGTACAGGATACGTTAACATATACAAGGAGACATGATCTGGAGTTAAATCGACACGGGTGTATCTGGATCCAGATCAAATTGCATAACAAAGGAAATGTTCTGTATGGTGTCTTTTATAGACCACCGAGTTCAGATTCAATCTACAATTCGTTAGTTGAAGATTTTTTTGGTTTTGCAATAGATTCCAATATTTCTGATGTAATAGCCACCGGCGCTTTCAACCTGAACACATTGAATCCAAATCAATCTAGAAAAGTAGAATCACTTTGCAACCAGTATAATATGACACAATGTACTGACGAACCTACCAATTTCACTGAAAATTCTGCAGCTATAATCGACCTTCTTTTTGTAACAAACAAAGACTCCAGTCTAACTACTGGTGTAGGTGAATCATGTTTGATCTCAATATAAGGTATCACTGTCCAATCTTTGCTGTGTTCAACTTCTTAAAACCTAGATATAAAACTTTCAAACGCATCATATGGAAATATGATCAAGTTCAGAAATATTCTTAAAAATGTTAACTGGGATCAGCTGCAAGACGACGACATTGATACTTTTACTCAAAATATTACAGGTATAATAACTAAAGAATCAAAACACTGCATTCCAAATAAAGCTATAGTTATTAACCCCCGTGAACATCCATGCATTAATAGTTTGATAAAAAGAAAAATTAGGCAACGAAAAAAAGCATATCAGAAAACTAAACGTAAAAACAATCCACATCATTGGTCCAAATTTAAAGCTTTAAGAAACGAATTAATTACTCTAATTAGACGAGCAAAGCAAGACCATTCAAACCAAATGGCACTGAAACTACGTTCAAATAATATAACGCCAAGAGATTGGTGGAAAGTCTTGAAATCTTCTATAACCCCATCGTCTTCTTCCTCTATACCTCCACTGATGGATGACACAAATGACACAATAGTTGTTGATGAACACGAGAAGGTTAATGTTTTAAATTAATACTTTGCCAGACAATCAACTATTCACGACTCATACAATAATCTTCCTAATGATATAAATCAAATTGATGGCAACTCCTTAGACTCAATAACGATTACTCCCGCTGAAGTGTTAGATGAGTTAAGAACAATCCGTTTAGGTAACGCTTCGGGTCCAGATGGTATCAATAATCGAATTCCAATGGAAGTTCCACTGTAAGCCTACTGTTAACATTAACATACGAAGTTTTCGTAGTAAGATTGATTTCATTTCCGACTTTTTGTCTGATTTTAATATAATGTGCTTTACAGAGAGTCATTTAGACGCTGGTATTTCAGACTCTGACTTGACCATAGACAGACATGACAGCACAATGTACAGACAAGACTTTACCTCACATTCTGGTGGACTTAATCTGTATTCCAAAAGAAGACTTGACTTAGAAAATCGTTCAGCTCACTCCATTTGGGTCGAGGCCAAGTATCGAGCAATGACTTTTCTCCTTTTCTACTGTCTACTTATCTCCAAACACGCCAGTGGTCTTCTGGGACAGTTTTAACATGGCACTGGAAAGAGCTTATGAATCAAATGAAAACGTTATAATTGTTGGAGATTTAAATCAAGACTTATTAAACCCAAATGAAAACAAGCTAACAATTGTCTTTAAACAACTTGACTAACGTTATAACAAAACAGACCCGTGTCACGAGAAATACATCTACCTTACTAGATCCTATAATAGTCTCTGACCCGACGAAAGTTATTCCAGGAGACACTTTAGACGTTGACAACAACATAAGTGATCACAGAGCTACGGTTGCTTTGTTAAAATTCAATACCTTACCACCATCATGTTCTAAAAGGAAAGTTTGGTAATAAAATCGCGCTGACTTTGAACTACGTCGACTAATTGACACTAAAAACTGGTAATTTATTGACACTCTGGACGAAAATGATGGATGTGACAGCTTTACAAATAAGCTAATTGATATGATATCTCGATGCATTCCTTCAAAAAAGGTTACAATAAGGCCCAACGACAAACCTTGGTATGATTCAGTCATAAGACGACTAAGCTGGAAACGTGACAGACAGATCACTGGTAAAAATGCGAGCAAAAAATCAGACCAAATACAAATCCTAAAATCCATTGAAAACGATGTAGAAGTTTCATATTATACTGACGAAGAAACAGCAAAACGTTTAAACAGATATTTTTCATCTATTTCCTCTGTCGATGATACACAAGTATTTTTAACAAAATTTGAACCGAAAACTGACAGCAGCCTTGACATCATTGAAATTACTAGTAACGAAATTGAAAGCATTGTAGGTACTTTCAATGTGAGCAAAGCAGTAGGTCCTGATATGGTTGGCCACAAGCTACTAAAGAATATCAAAAGCAGTGTTGCTAGACCACTTTCTAAATTATTTAATAAATCGCTTCAGGAATGGACCTTTCCGCGTAAATGGAAAGAATCAACTGTAAACCCTTTATCTTAAAAGGGCGACAAATCTTTGGCTAGCAGTTATCGACCAATCTCCCTGTTGAGTTGCATCGGTAAAGTAATGGAGAGGTGCGTCTACAAACACGTTTTTAATTACTTGCACTCTAATCGTCTATCATATAACAAACACTCTGGCTTTCTAAAAGGTCATTCAACTGTCCATCAATTGCTCGAGATATATCACCAAGTTGTTTCGTCCCTGGACTCTGGCAAACTTTATGTATGGTGTTTTGTGATATATCAAAAGCATTCGACAGAGTTTGGCACAAAGGTCTGATTTTTAAATTAAATCAACTAGGAATCAGTGGGTCTCTCCTTTCCTGGTTTAAAGATTACCTATCATGTCAATCGGTCATTGTCAACACGGAAAGGTCAAGGTCAAAGTCAATAAATGCGAGGGTTCCACAAGGCTCTTTTCTCAGTCCATTGCTCTTTCTTGAGTATGTTAACGATATTTCGGAAAATCTTTTAAGTATATCTCGGCTATTCGCCGATGACACCTCCCTGGTTTGCTTTGCTTCACTTACAGCCGGCATCGAAGGTATTTTGAACTATGATTTAATTATGATATCACATTGGCCTAGACAATCGCTAGTTACTTTTAATACATCTAAAACAGTGGCAATGGTCTTTTCTAGCAATAGAAATGTCCATCTTCTAAACTTGAATTTTTATGACGTCAAAATCAGCTTCGTTGACAACCATAAACACCTAGGACTAACACTAGGCAGCAATGGCAAATGGAAGGAACACATGAGTAATCTTTCACGATCGGCATCTAAACTTCTCGGAATGATGAGAAGTCTGAAATTTAGACTCAAAAGTGATTCCTTAAATCAAATTTACATCTCATTCCTACGTCCTATCCTCGACTATGCCTCCGTAGTTTGGGACAACTGCACCAAGCGTCAAAAAGAAAATCTTGATAAAATCCAAATCGAAGCTGCTAGAATAGTCACAGGTACTACAAGATCTATAAATAATATATACATGTATAAGGAAATCGGATGGTTAATCCTAGAGAACAGGCGAAAATATCAAAAACTAGTTCTCATCTACAAAATTATTGACGGTTTATCTCCTGACTATCTTCTTGAAATTTTCGCGCGAAACGTAAGTGAAAGAACAACTGATATATTACACCGTATTCACGAAATCGACTTAATCGCTTGTCGAACAGAATTATTTCCCAGATCATTAATCCTGTCTGCAGTTTCTCTTTCAAACGAACTTCCGGAGGAAGTGAAATCTTCACAGTCTCTATCATCATTTAAATCCTATATCCTCCGAAGATTAGAAGCACCAGTAGTTCCAAAGTACCTCTACGTTGGTCAACGTAAGTTGTCCGTAATTCACGCAAGAATTCGTAACAAATGCAGTGATCTGAAGTATGACCTCTTCTCCAATCATATTTGCTCGGATTGCGCTTGTAGTTGTGGATACGCCACTGGAGACACATAGCATTACTTCTTCCAGTACACCCAGTACACAACTCCGAGACAACTTTTTCATGAACTTCGATGTTTCCATCCTTTAAATGAGAATTTATAACTTTTTGGATCCGAAAGTCTCGGATTGGGAGATAATTCCACAATTTTCCTCGTTCTGTTTAAGTTTTCTATACATGAAAAGAAAATTTGAAGACCGCTTTCTAGCCTTTAGATAAAATCTGGTTGCAAGTTACATGGATAACTACTTACTTTCTGCAATACCCCATGTGACTTTAACTGTTAGAGGATTATATATGATCGCCATAGTTTGAAGGGACGATTTATGGATCGCATCCATCGCTACCTTAGCGCCACTGCAGCGATATCTAATCACTGTCGGATATGATTCACATCTTGAACTCTCCATTTATGGGAGGTCTATAATGTTCTGTGAGAGTGTGTCCTGATCCTTTTATTCGACGATGACTTTTACAGGAAATCAGCAAGTATATTGGGAAGAATAGTTTGCCAAGTACATGTGAAAGACGCTGAGAGGAAAAAAATTGAACGATTTAAATAGCCAATAGGAGGGAGTATAGCCACCGACTGTGGCTGTTTAGGTCTATGAATTATTTCTGCAGAGCGTCTCACTTACTTACTCAGTGTCCGCCCTAATTACATCATCTCTAAAACTATAGTGCCATGGAAGGACTTTCCCGCTTCATTCATTCACAAAGAAACGTCCTAATTGCATCATCGCTGAAACAATGGTGATAAATCGGTATTGTAAGAGGTAAGAATAGAAGTTCAGCCGCACAACAGTATCAGCTAGAAAACTTCAAAATATGAAATGATATTAGCAATGTACTCGAACCTGCACTTCCTATTACAAAGGCTGACAATCAGAGCACTTCCGGTTCGACAGTGTCGTCTGATGTATCAGGGCTACCGACTCTTTCATCGAATGCAACATGTTCAGAGACGGTGAGAAATGCTGATGAAAACCTGTTGCTGTTCCAAAATGTATTAAGAAAAAAGTCATTAATGTGAAGGACGGAAAAAAAAATGTTGTCGACTTATAGATATTTCGTGTTATTGCCTTTATCGACATCACACCGCAATGAATTAGTTTACTACGGTATAAATATTTTTCATATTCTAAAATATAGATGGAACGGCTTTTATATGAACATTTATGACTGTGTTTTCCCATTTTTTCTTTCAACAACATTTGTCAAGTTATTAATAAAATTCAGTGAGGGAGATGGTTTTTATGCGCGCTTGCGCGCTAAGCCCAAATAAGATTAACAGGTCAAAATAAACCTGCTTGAGGCAGTTTAAAGGAAAAAGACAGTCAGATTTTTTTTTCATTATAAGCCTTCTGATTAAATGAAAAACTAGGACAAAGACTAAACAAAAATACAAGTTTAATACGCTGAAAATAAGTTGGAAATTAGATAATCAGTACTCATTTTAAAGTTGAATTTAAGGTTATCATCCGATCGGTAAATCATTTTGACCAATCAAGTAAATGTGCGAATGAGTGTGATACGTGTGCAGCTGTTCGACTAACCGGAACTCATATTATTTTTGCCATCCCCATTCAGATTAAGACTAACACCCAGAACGAAGTTGGAATCTTATTTTTAAAAATTCTAAAACGGTGTGACCGCTGAACGAGCTTCCCTGTCGCTCGTTATCAGTACGAGACCATAAACACAAGTAGGACTCAATACGCTAGAAGTAAGTTGAAAAATTAGACGATCTACCTGTAGTGAAATGCTGATTTTTAAGTTATCATCGCTTTTGAAATATCATGTTTCTAATGCAGCTAGACAACAGATCTCGCATACTACTATCAGCAAACTCTGATTTAAAAAAACCTAACTCTTCGATCGTTTTGGAAGGTTTTGCTGGGACATACGTACAATTACATACATTGTAATGAACGCATCGGCAGTTCTTACTATTTACAATAGTAATGAGAGACGCTGCTTCACCATTTTCCGAGAACAATGGTCGTGTATAAATGAGTCGTGCTCTAGCAAAAGGGGGCTGGATGCATCACTGTGATGCATTGTACCGAGCAAGTCATAGCATTTTTATGGATCCGTAAAATCAATTTTGTCTAAAAAACGACTGAATCATGAGGTAGACTGGTCATTTGACATACAGAAAATTGACCGATAGCGAAAAGTTTCGGTCCAGGTCAGCCTTCGCGGACTGCGCAGGCTGACCTGGTGATCGCGGACTGCGCAGGCTGACCTGGTGATACTTTTCGGCAATGCATTAAGCCCCCTTTTCACAGAGCATGGCTAAAATGCATGTAGACAAACAACCCAATAATTATTTGTCCTATATTAATAACTTTAATCGGCACGCGGCTAAATGTTATTCGATGTGCTAATACAAAAAGGGTAGATAAAGATTAGTATGCAGACCGATCATAAATGTTCATAATCTGATTTTTTTTCGACAAAAAAAAAAAAAAAAAAATTTGAAATCGTCATGTTATGGTTTTCATGTTTTTCTAAGAGTATTTATTTAATATGTTTAGCAGTTAAAGTCGTAATGTAAAGACCTATGTTTTAAACAGATTTTTATCTGAAAGATGATTTCTCTTGTCTATATGTGTGCATGTTTAGTTTACACTGCTCCATTTTCAAAGAAAGCAACCCGAGTGCACACATTCAGCCAACCGTTCTGAATTGCATTCTACGCCATTTAGATTTTACCAGCATTTTCTCTTTATTCCATAAACATTCGCCAACATTGAAATAATAAAAGGAATATTAAGTTGTACTAATTTTCCTGGAGCTTGTATTTACATCTCGCTGCGTAGGAAAATTTTGACATCTCGCTCGGCCTGGGGTTCACAGGATATTATTCTTTTCCACGCACCCCGAAAGAAATACAAGCCCTAGGAAATTTACTTTATCCCAATGTTCCGTATTTATTATACATAGGGAATGGCTGGTCCCCCAGATGTCCCGACAGAGGTATACGCCGCTGAAAGCGTTGATCAACATTTGAAGTGTCCAATCTGTCTAGAAAAATACAGAAATCCAAAATTATTGCCGTGCCAACACACTGTCTGCGAGAATCCATGCCTCAAAAGGCTAATAAGGTGAATAAATTTATAATTTTAAATACTCTCTGCCAGTGTATTCTGTTCGATAGTCCGTCCCATCTCTGCCTGCCTGTCTGTGGGTAGTCCCAAACGTCCCACCCTGATGTTGGTATTGCCAAACCTCCCTCCCTGATTTAGATAGTGCCAAACCTGCCGCCCTGATGTGGGTAGTTCAAAACTTCCCGCCCTGATGTAGGTAGTGCCAAACCTCCCGTCCTGGTTTAAGTAGTGCCTAACTTCCTGCCCTAATGTAGGTAGTGTTAAACCTCCCGCTCTGATGTAGATAATGCCAACCTTTTACCCTGATGTAGCTAGTTCCAGAATTTCTACCCCGGTGTATGCAGTGCCGAACTTTCCGCCCTGATGTCAGTGGTTCCAAACCTCCCGCTCCGATGGGTATAATGCCAAACCTCCCGCCCTAATGTGGGTAGTGCCAAACCTCCCACCCTAATGTAGATAGTGCGAAATCTCCTACCCTGATGTTGGTAGCGCCAAATCTCCCGCCCTGATGTAGGTAGTGCCACCATTCCTGTCCATATCGGGTAGTGCCAAACCTCCTGCCCTCATGTAGGTAGTACCAAATCTTCCGCCCCTATGTACGTAGTGCTAAACCTTCCGACCTGATGTAGATAGTGCCAAACTTCCCGCCCTAAATATGTAGAAAGTGCCAAACCTCTCGCAATTAAGTAGGTAGTGCTGAACCTCCCGCCCTGATGTAGATAGTGCCAAACCTTCCATCCTGATGTAGGTAGTGCCAAATCTCCTGCCATGATGTAGATAATGCCAAAGCTTCCGCCCTGGTGTAGGTAATTAAAAAAGCCTCCCACCCTGATGTAGATAGTACCAAACCTCCCACCACGCCCTGAAGTCGGTAGTGCGAAACCTCCCGCCCTAGTGTAGGTAGTGCGAAACCTGCCCCCCATGTGGGTAATCCCAAACCTCTCGCCCTGAAGTAGGTAGTACTAAACTTCCGCCCTGATGTTGGTAGTTCCAAAACTCCAGCCTAATGAGGTTATGGTTAACGTCCTGCTCTAGTGTAGGTTGTACCAAAGTTCCCGCCTAATGCGAATATTGCCAAACTTCCTGCTCTGATGTGGGTAGTGGCAATATTTCCATTCTAATTTTAGTAGTGCCAAACCTGCGCCCTGATTTTGATAGTGCCAAACGTCTCATCCTACTGTGGATAGTTCTATACCTTTAAGCCTAATAAGGATAGTACCAAACCAGCCTCTCTTATGTGGAATGCTTCAAACCTGCAGCAAAATGTGGTATAGGTTGTACCAAACCTCCCGCCTAATGTGAATAGTGCAAATCTTCCCAATTTGATGTGGGTAGTGCCAAACCTCTCGCCCTGATGTTGGTAGTGCCAAAACGCCCGCCCGGATCTTGGTAGTGCCAAAACTCCCGCCCTGATGTTGGTAGTGCCAAAACTCCCGCCTTGATGTGGATAATGCCAAATCTACGGCCTAAATGTAGGTAGCGACAAAGGTTGACGAAATTTTCTAAATGTTATTATCTCTTCTACAGACGATACTGTTTTGAATTGTACGTGTTCAACACATTTGCAAATGTCAAATGACAAATTAAAGTTGTAAATGTATAGACTTTGCTTTTGGAAAAGAAAGAAACGTTGCGAGAAAAGGAGAAAGTGTTTGCTAACAGCAATTCCTTTCTTTCCTACAAATTTCAAAGCTTCCTTTTTCAGGTAGTTAGACTTGTTAAAGTGTAAAAAACACCACCAGTTAAAACAAAAATATACATCTTACGTTTACAATCCGACTAACACTGAAAGACCTAGACTGACTCTATTGTATTTTAATGATTTAATTATTTCAGGAACTATACGGTAAAATGTCCAATATGTAGAACTGAACACAGACGACCAAACTGTGACGTATCAAAGTTGCCAACTAATCTGACAATACAACAGTTCCTCGAACTGACACCAACTGCTTTACCCAAGGAAGCAACAGTGAATGCTGTGGAGAATAAGAGCAAGGAAAGCCTGACAGTGGATATTGCTGATTACAATTATAGTATCAAAAAGATACCATTAGTGATATTCGGTGGTCGTGGTAGCCGAGAGTACGAATTTGAGTGGCCGAGAGGATTATTCGTGACTTCATTAGACAATATTTATATCGCTGATAGTGAAAATTCTTCGATAAAGATTTTCGATGACAAAGGAAAATTAATGAGAAGTTTTCAGTGTAGACTGAGGGTTGGAAATACGGAACCCGCAATAGTTGCCGTTACAATGAACACAAATAAAGATATTCTAGTTACCGATCGACAAAATCACCGAGTAATTATGTTTAGCCAGAATTTTGTGTTTAAGTCCACGTTTGGAAAGAAAGGGGATGGCGACGGAGAATTTAATACCCCCTGGGGAATTGCAACGGACAAAAGAGACGCTATTTTCATATGTGACAAGGATAATCATCGAATACAAGTTTTAGCAAGAAGTGGAGCATTTATGGGAAAAATCGGGACATACGGTAAAGGAAGGGGGCAATTTGACAGTCCTAGATATGTTGCTCTTTCTTCTGATGACAAAGTTCTCGTTAGTGATACTGACAATCACAGAATACAAGCCTTCAATAGGGATGGTGTGTTCCTGTTTGCTTTTGGTATAGAAGGTACAGAGCCAGGCGCAATGAGATGGCCAAACGGCATTACTGTTGACCCTCAAGGTTTTATTACTGTCGCTGACAGTGGAAATAGTAGGATACAGATTTTCCGTGGGAACGGTAAATTTTACTGCATGTTTGGTACTTATGGTATCATGGCTGGACAATTCAAAGGCGTGGACGGAATAGGGCTGCTGAAAAGCGGCAAAGTTGTTGTTTGTGATAGAGAAAACCATAGAATTCAAATATTCTAGATGTCTGTGATATCACAGGAAGATTGTGGTCAATTTCTACCCTTTAATAATAGGATCATCCCCGAAAATATCTTAAACTCTGAAATCGGTGTTTAATGAAAAGACAATTTCCACCTGAAATAATAAAAAAAAAAAAAAAAAAAAAAAAAAAAAGAAGATGAGCCATGCTCTGGCAAAAGAGGGTTTAATGCATCTCCGAGATGCATTTTACCAAGCAAGTCATCATATAATTATGGATATATAAAATCCATTTTGTCTGACAATAAACCGGATCTAGAGGCAGAATGGTCCTTTGACATGCAGAAAATTCACGAATAGCAAAAGGTTTCGACCCATGTCAGCCTGCGCGGACTGCGCAGGCTGATATAGGTCGATACTCTTTGCACATGTATTAAGCTTTCCATTTCACAGAGCATGGTTCAGATATACATGTATGTAGCAATTTCAAGGCGATTTTTCTTAACCCAGAATATATCTTACTGGATCGAATAGTGCGCTTTCTGTAGAGCCTGTTCTTGATTTTCACCGTCCGAAAAAGCGTTTGGAGTCGCTTACAGGTCAATACTAGTGCGTTACGTGCAACTAGGTAGTGGCGAATTGGACTTTCTGTCGATTTTGATAAACAGGTCATGTCAGCCAATCAGAGCGCAGATTTGTCCTAGTGACCTACTTTTTGACCCAGCATGACCCAGTTTCAAACTTGTCCGAGATATCATCAAGAAAAGTATTCTGACCAAGTTTCATAAGTATTAGACTAAAAATGTGGCCTCTAGAGTGAACACAATGTTTTTCTAAGATTTGGCCAAGTGTCCTACTTTTTGACCCAGCATGACCCAATTTCAAACTTGTACGAGATTTCAAACATTCTGACCACGTTTCAGGAGTATTGGACTAAAAATGTGGCCTTAAGAGTGCACACAAGATTTTTCTAAATTTTGACCTGGTGACCTACTTTTTGACCCGATATGACCCAATTTCGAACTAGTCCGAGATATTATCAAGGCAAACATTCTGACCAAGTTTTACGAGTATATGACTGAAAATGAGGCCTCTAGAGTGCACACAAGGTAATTGTTGACGCCTGGACGCCGCACGACGCACGACGGACGACGTACGACGGACGCCGGACACAGCACGATCACAAAAGCTCACCTTGAGCACTTCGTGCTCAGGTGAGCTAAAAACAGGGATTGAAAATGCTTTTTAACGTCACATTTTGCACCCATTGTCCATCACTTAAGTGATATACTATAGGTTATTGCACTTGTGTGGGAATATACGCCAAAAGAACGAGTTCAACACAATATATTCCTGTACAAGTGCAATAACCTTTTTGTTGTATATTTTGATACTGAGAGAATGCTTTATACAATTTCTATTAACTAACTGCTTTATTTACAGCACGATCGATTAAAAAAAAAAAAAAAAAAAGACAGGAAAAAATCGTAAAAGATTAAACTTCAAAAAGTCGTTCGATTCTATTAGGGGATTAATTCATCGGTTGCTAAGTACATGTAAACATTCAAATGGCCAACAGGTCAGCAATATCTACTTCCTCGCTAGAAATCGAAATTGTTTATAAATCAATGGAATACAGCTTCACTTAAGTGTAACAGAATAAATGTGAAACTAAATTCGCTAGTCTTGTCTGTGTCATTCTTCTGTTTAAAATGCTTTCATATGAGTTATTTTTAGTGCAGGAGAGACATCGGAGAGAGAGACAGGTAACACAGGTGAAGGGCGAGCGGCAGTGTCTCAGTTTCAGTGGCATTGGGGAGGAAGAGGTTTTACGCAAAACAAACTTTCGAGAATATGATTCATTTTTCCCACTCGATGAAAATATTCATAAAACTTTTGTTTCTGTCTAAACGGTAGAGCCGTACATGCTAACCCTTTCCAAGACATATAGCATGATTTGACTATTCTAACTTAGGAACTTCTAGAGCTAAAAATTTATATTTTGCTAAATTGGAAGTATATCCTTTGAGAAAGAGTGACGAAATCATGGTGTTCCTCAGTAACTTTAGCAAGATTTTTACCAGAGTATTACACAATAGAATAAGTAAATGGAATGATGAGAATGACATAATTTCTGATGCTCAGTGTGGCTATAGGGAAAAGATGTCTACAGTCGACGCTACTTTTGCTTTAAACTCAGTCATTTATCACTTTATAGGTGAAAAGAAACGATTATATTGCGCGTTTATTGACTTTAAAAGAATGTTTGATAGTATAAATAGAAATCTTTTATGAACTATGTTGGATAAACTTTGGTTAAATGGCAAAATTTTACGTATTATTCGAAACATGTATTCGAAAACAAAAGCAAAGGTTCATAGAGGTAATGTATATTCTGATTTCTTTGACAACAATGTCGGTCTATTGCAAGGAGAAAAAATGTCGCCTACTTTATTTTCACTTTTCCTTGAGGATTTAGAATTATTTCTAGAGGAATCCGTGGCAGATGGTATTGAAATAATTTATATATTTATAAACGTATTACTTTGTGCAGATAATAATGTTATTTTGGCAAAATCACCTTCTGAACTACAAAATAAAATGAATAAGTTTAAAGATTACTGTGAAATGTACGATTTACAGGTTAACTGCAAAAAAAAAAAAAAAAAAGTTGTAAAACGAGGGCATGTACAAAAAAATGAAAAATGGTGGTACGGTGAGGCGCCCATAGAAATAGTTGACAAATTCAATTATTTAGGTACTGTCTTTTACTATACTGGTAATTTCAGCACCAAGTTTGAATTCATTCAAGGTAAAGTTCTAAAGGCACGGAATGTATTAATGGTTAAGATAAAAGAATATGGGCTTTCTCCTGATATGATAATACAGTTATTTGATTCCTTCGTTGGTTCAATTTTAAAATACGGCAGTGAAGTTTGTTTAAAAAAAAAAAAAAAAAAACTCAATCAGAACGTGTGCATTTAAAGTTTCTTAAGCGGTCAATATATGTTAAAAGAAGTACCCCAAATCAAGCGGTTTACGGCGAAACAGGCAGAGTGCCACTGCATTTAAGTCGTTATAAACGCTTACTCAAATATTGGTTTAAGCTGGTGAATATTGAGAACAAAAATGTAATCCTTTCAAAAGTTTATATGAGGTTAAAAGACGATGCCGAATCTAGGAAATTAAACTGGCTTTCGAATATAAAAACCTTACTGGAACGATTGGGATTCGCAGATGTTTGGCTTAACCCTTATAGAATAAATATAAACATCTTTCTCTGCACTTTAGAACAACGAGTTTAGACTGTTTCAAACAAAATTGGCATGAAAATATGGATAAAACTGAATCATTATACTCGGACAGGCATTTTTGAAATAGACTTTGGCATTGAATATTTAACAAGTTTACCTAAAGAATTAAGAATATGCCTTTCAAAACTAAGTCTGCCATCTCATAATTTAAGAATAGAAGCAGGACGTTATGGAAGGATTAAAACTAAAAAAAGTCAAAGATATTGTTTGAAATGTAATAACCATAATATTGCGGATGAGTATCATTTTATTTTGATCTGCCCGTTGTACACAGAATTAAAGAATACATATACATATATAAAAATACGACATAAAAAACAAGTTTTAGAAAATTTTGCTAGATCATCTCGCCTCTGTGTTACTTTTATGAAGACGAACCAGAATCAACTGAGCATTTGTTTGTCGACTGCATCTACACAAAACATTTGTTTGCAGGCTATTCCATGACAGTCCCCAGTTAAAAAACTCGGCTCACTAAAAAACATAATTATTGGCATTTTAAAACCGTAACTAAAAAATCTGTTTACCTGCTGAGCAACTGTCGGAGTTAAGTATCATTCCAACCATTTCCAATACGTACAACAGCGGTACCCTCTCAAAAGGCACAACCCAACTTTCCTTCCATAGCTTAAGCACTCCAACTCATTCCATGTACAGGTACAAATCCGAGCTAAAAGATTGTCAACCATGTAACCATTACCAAGTAGGCCTACCTTCTGAGATATAAGGTATAAAGTCACCCATTTCCGCACAGATTCATTTGATTGGTCAGCTTCTTGGAGGTGGCTCAGCCCTTATCTAAAGCAACCATACCAATACCGAGAGGCTGGCATGGAAAAAGATATTTAATTCCTATGATAAAATTATTGGATAGACTAATACCAAAAGTAATTCAATACAGCTACGCCGAAAGAGTTGAGTTCCGGTGGCATGTAATTTAGCCGTGGAGAGAGGTTGAGTTCATTAGACATTAGACTATGAGCCAGCAGAGTAACCCCCCCCCCCCCGGAACAATTTTCTAAAACCCCAATATCTCCTGAGCACATTTTTCCAAAGTCTACCTCTTGGGGAGTCAGGGTTTCGCAAGTTATAGAGGTCAAAGGTCATCTGGTGCACTTCTGACTGCACCTTATCAGTTGATCAGCAATTGACCTTTCTGCCAACTTTGATTAACAGGTCATATTAACCATTCAAAACGCAGTATAGCGCGACATGGAAACAAAAGGGTCAGACAAAGTGATAGACTTTACTAACGACAGAAAATGTAATTCTTTTCTTTTTGTTTGAACCATAAAAGACTGGATTGTAAAATAATTACTTCAAAATGGATTAAAGTTACACGTAAAAATCATGTGGTAAGGTAATTGTTAAATTATATACCCTGAAAGGAAAACTAACTTTACCCATTCCAAAAACCTAGATCTACGTAAAATGTCGCCGGTAGATCAACCAGGATTCGGAAAAACCAGCCACTCTACCAAATAACATAATAGCAGTGTTTTTTTTAAATTCAACCTTTAGGGAAAGACAGAAAGATTATGCCAAAGTGTATTGTTAAACTAGCTGTATCGAAATATAATTGAACGAACATCTTTCAAATTCCAAACCATTACTCGTAGACCGTCGTAATCGTTACCTACGAACCGAGCAACAGTAGGAAGAATATATTTTATTGACAGCCACTCGTCACCCTGTTTCATAAATAAGTTGACATTGCAAACGTCATCATAAGATTCTTGTCGTTACACTTTGGAGAGCGTTTATATTTTATTCCTGTTTCATAAAGATTTTGCATGTGACTATTAATGGCACTTTTGCCTGGTTCGAACGATTGTTTGATTTTCCCTACGATCGTCGTATGATTGGTAAATGTACGTCCATTTCAAATAGTATAATCTTTATAATCACCCCAGTTGACCAAACATACCCCAGTATAAAAGATTTTACAACATACATCTGTTAAAAAATACGACAAACCACCTAAATGATCACCTACAATAATTTTTTTTGATTTCCACTCAAACAGGTGTTAGAGGTGATTAAATTTTTACCAGACGACAAAATATTAGATTCGTCTATTTTGAAAACATTTGCTGTCGACAAATGATACATTGCTCCAATGATGATATTTGTCTTTAAAAGGGTAGAAAACATCTAAGGAAAAAGAGAAAACTTCCAAAGTCTCCTCCTTCATGGTCGTTAAAGCACGGGATTGCGTGTTAAAGGGTTAAATTGTAAATCCTTTTCTCCTATTGTTTACTGTCAAACTGGCAAGTTACATACTGAAGAAATGTCTTAAAAACTTATGCCCCTATTATTAATTATGGATAATGCCGACGGCAATCTACTCACAATATATTTCCAATTTAAATGCTTTGACCAAACTGAATTACGAACATATTTGCGCTATTTTCATTTTTCGTTTTCTCATAAATATGACATCATTCAAACTATTTTTTTCTTCCTACTTTGCCGATTTAGTTCGAATTGTTAAGACAGTTGGGAAAAAAAATAAGGGTTCTTTAATTACAGTGAAACATAAGCTAGAATAAAACTAAAATAATAGCTCTTTCTCTATGTATTCGACGCCATTTTCTGGTTTGTCGGGCATAACGACCAAAATACGGCGCTATTAAGTTGGGCGTGCCAAACTTGCGTTTGCAGAAAGGTCAATTAACAGTTCTGTGGTAATTTTAGGTCTTGTGTAAGTCCCATTTGGGTAATGTAACAGGCTTATATTTAAATATTTCTATACATTTCTTGCAAAGTACAGTACAAGAGCATTATCGCAAGTCAAAACACTGAAAGCAATGAAGTTTTACAGTTTAGGCGTATTTGAAATAAAACACATTTCCTCGATCACAGATGCTTTGAATGCATCCTTGACGCAACCCACATGGCATTTTCAGATTTATTTAACATCAGTTTGCCATATCCTTTAATAAAACGGAAAGTTTATCAAACGTACTTTTGAATGTTTTATATCACTTGCTCGTTTCTTTACTTTAGATCTAAATAAGATCTAAGATTTAATGGCATACCTATTTTTATAGTCTTATTATATTCGTACAGTAAACAGAAACATTTATTGTAATTCAAAATACTGAAGTTATGAAAGGATAAAAGGTATGATTTAAAACCATATCCACCTTCTTAGTAAATGCATGATACATATGTCTGAATCTGCCCGAACTCAGACATATATTATTCTTAGTTAATCGTGACATAAACTCCATTTTTTATACACATCAGATAAGTAATCCGGTTATTTACTATCTATGTATGTTACCAAGATGAACTGAATTCCTCCTTTGGAGTTGATATTTTAACAGGACTGATGCACGTGTTATGGCATATTTGTTGGTCAGAATTCAGTTAGAACCATAGTGACAAAGGGAATGAGAGTTCATATTTGCTCAGTTAAATCATCATCATCATCATCATCATAATCATCATCATCATATTTTCATGTATACTAGACATATTTATGTTTCTTTGGTTTTGTTATGGTTATGAAACCGTGGATGTTGTTTTTCCTTTGTTGCCTATTTAGCATCATGTAAGGTTTTAACTGTTTGGCATACTGAAACAAGAAATTAAAAGGAAGAAACTTGCTACTGTTATGAAACAATGCGCGTATAAATGTTGGAAATGAGATGATTTATGTTCAATAAATGAACTACTGAAGTCTTATAATGTGGAATGAAGAGCCCTTGATTTTTTTCCGTTTATGTTGATTTTGAATTGAAGGCCAATTTTGTGTATTACCATGTATATACTTGTCATCTTTGGACTTAAACATTGTTTTGCAAAGATCTTGCAAATTAATACATTCATAACTCAGATTATCTTGGACTTACATACATGAATATGCATAATGCTTCTCTTCCGCATAGCTTCAAGGCTATGTATTCACTTACTCATTTACACTGTATTTTAATGATTTGTCATCAGTGTAAATTCAAAACTTACAATTCTCAGTTTTTGTTTAATAATGTACACATTCAACAGTGACAGAATCTTAATCGATATTTCAGCTGGCCAGTTGTGTTTGATAGACCTTTTTTTTTTTTTTTTTTGCTCTCCTTATTTCTATTATGAGCAAAAGGCCTGTGCATGGGTTTCGTTTTTTCCCTCTCTACCATACATACATTTGAAATTACCTGTCATATTTAAAAATGGAAATGCCAGCTGCAACATATACCGACTGTCTTAAGCTAACTCATCCTCATTTTATATTCGGGTAATTGTATTATTGTGTATGAACAGACGATTTCTTTCTTTCTTTTTTTGCATTTGGTATAAAGATGAAAGGTTTATTGTTATTTTAGGATATTATTTCCCATATTACAAATAGTAGGTCGTATTTTAATGTACCATTCCATATGTGTGATGAATTAACAATTGCCTATCTGTAGGAAGAAAAGGTGAGTGATCTCATAAAGTACAGTTCGTTTTCTTTAACATGCTTTTGCATTCGCAAACTCTATGCTGCGAACGGAAGTCGCTGTAGTTGGCAAAAGTAAATCCTTTTCTTTTTTTCAAAATGCTACCTTGGAATCATTGTGAGAAAAACAAACCCAGAGCGTTTCAAAAATGGTTTTATGCAAGCCCTCTCTGTGTAGATTTTTACACGTTTTTGTTGCAGTAATACTGTCGTATTAATAGAAGAAAAACTTCATTGAGTTATACAGTATTTCCTGGGTATTTCCTCATGTCATAGACGTAAAATAAATGTATATTGTGATACATCAAGAAATTCAAATGCTCATTAAACAATAGGCGAATATAGCGAAAATTGATAAAATATTGAGTACAACACACAGCAATAGCATAATTTTAACATCGTGAAATTTATTCTGTCCAAACGATGAGGAGGGTGATAACAATGTTGACTTCATGAATGCAGTTTATGGAGTCGGTTTTAGAACAACACTTGCACTTAAACAAAGATGCGAATCTTACCGTACAATTCACTGTATCAGGAGCTTTACTTTGTTGCTGATTCGCCGAGCCCCGTCGGTAGCGTACAAGACTTGAGAACAGGAGGTCGCTGGTTCGATCCCCGGCTCGGCCAATTTCTTTCCGAGGTTTGATGATAGTAATTGCGACAGGATTCATTCCTCTCTCACCGCTGACCATTGTTTCGACGATGGTTATGTGGGAAAGCAGCCAGTGGCTTGGAAAGAATATTGTGCGGAGTACTGGTAACAGAGACTCCAGGAAAGCATGGATAGGTGCACTGGCCGCTGCGATATAACTGAAATAATGTTGAAAACGGCGTTAAACACCATACAATCAATCAATCAATCATTGTTGCTGATCCCCTATTTAGGCATGATATTTTCTATTGTAAATTAATATATCAAATCTTCTCTAGGAAAACATCTTCCCTTTGCTATTCATTTGTATTTAGTTGATTTTACATATGCACATATTTTTATGTAATACAACTAAAGTACTGTTAAATAAGATGTTTCGCTTCAGTCAACCAACCTTCCAAAAGCTAAACAAAGAAAGAAAGTATATATAGAGAAATTAGCTTCACACTCGTCGATGAGCGCTGCGCCAAGAAGGCACACAAGCAGCAGTACGAAAATAGTCTTCTGGTCCATGGCGAAAGTCAGGTACACAGCAATCATGACACCGAGCTCTTTTATAGATGAGGTAATTACCATATTCAAAAATAAAACATAAATTATATGTTAAGTATCACAGAAAAAAATGAAATAAATGACGGCGCTTTGAATTGAAGATCGTTTTTCCCCCATTGATTGATGATGTCTGCTTCAAAACATGCTTGTGGTTTATTTCGTTTTTTTTTTTTTTTTTTCATGCAGTGTAATGATAAGCGTTACTTACAATTGTTTGACTGATCCGTTGATTCCGGAAAAGGACAACTTGGAAACACACACACACACACACGCACACACACACATCGTCCAAATTAAGAAACAAGAAATTAGTCCTTTTGCACGACTATCATGAAAACTCGGAAAGAACTTGGCCTAGCTGAGAGTGTAACCATCGACCCGTCCCTTTAGTTTCAAGAACTCTATCGACTACCAGATTCGAATTTCGACGAGAAACGTGATAACCATTATTGTTAGAAGAGAAAGGAAGAGCGGATAGTATATATCAACATCAGGCTGCACTGATCTTTGATCTAAACCGTCCGTTTGGTTAGTCGGGTCGATAAGGTAATACAAGTTTTAGTGGATTGTATTTTCTAGCCGACTAGGAGGTGGAGTTAATATATTTTGCGCTGAAAGAGTTCAAGTGCAATTCATGCATGTATGAGTTCATAATTACTATCGAAATATATGCCAGCCATTTAAACAAGCGTCGTTTTTTAAATATATTTTTCATTATAATTGTTATTTTCATTAGCATATCAATTAGACTGTAACTACTACCATTTCTTCTAATGATATTACTACTAATACACCATTATCCTCCTCCTCTTCGTTTACCATCTACTTATTCCCTTCGCCTCGTCTTCCACGCTTCTTATTCGCCCCTTCTTCTATCCCCCCCCCCTCCCCTCGTAGCCATCCATATCCAATTCCTCATACTTGTCCCACCGGCCTTGTTCTCCATCCATGTCTTCCATGTCCTCCTCATCGTTTTTATTCTCCCTCTCTTTGTCCTTCCCCTCCTCCTCTATCTTTTCTCCCCTCTCATTCGTCTTCTTTCTCCCTCTCCCCCTCTCCCTATCGTCGTCCTCATCCTCCGTGCTCTTCTTCGTCATCACGTTTACGGACTATTTTCCTCCCCGTTCTCCTACTTCGGCTCTTCATCACCATCATCATCATCGTTGTCCCCGTCGACATTGTCATTGATTACCACTATTATCTTAAATATCCCTCATTATCGCTTGTTACTGCAAACAAATTGTTACGGACAGTTAACTTCGGACGTTTCGAAGCATTCAAAAAATTAAAATTTAAGTCCAACAGATTGTAATAGATAATATACATGAAATGGACGAGATTCATTGTTTCTAAAACCAATTAAAACTTTTTTACTATTTAATAATTTCAAAAAACGATTGACTGACTTTATTCAAGGCCGTTAAATGACATGTGTAAAGCAAAATGTAACTCTTATCCAGCTTGACGTCTCTCTCACACAAAACGCATCACGTAAAAATAATAATGCTTTTTGAAAAGTGGGTTAAATTCTATGCATGATGCATCACGAAGAACCATCAAACCCCTTTTCACAAGAGCACAGAGTAATTTCTGACAAAGTATCTAGAAGCATTTAGAATAAGAGTAAGACTGCTATTAACTCTTAAGCTGCTGAATAAATGAAAACAAACTTTAAAGCAGGTTATAAAATCCAAGCTTTTTGCTATTTCATTCGTATTTTGGGGGGAAAATATCTTCTTATCGGACAGTGTAGATCCAAGATCAGACTGCACGTTCTGTGCAGTCTGATCTTGATCTACACTGTCCGCAAAAGGTCAGTGAGTCGCGATTAGCAGCCTAAGGGTTAAGAATGGTAGGCGAATACGGATCCTGTGTCTATATTCACCAACCATTCTTGATTAAGATTTAGGAAGTAACACAACTTTTGTTTGGCTTAGCTCTTTGGTTTAGCAAATCAGAAGTCGTGTTACTTTCAGACTGAGAAAATTCTTGAGAGTCAGACTAAGAATGTTGTTAAGAATTGTTGGTGAATACGTTCCGGTATTTTCATTTCCAGACGACAAAATTCAAGACGCTAATATTTAGTACTACAGACAAACACTTTTGATATATCACGGACACTGAGACACGAAAACTGTTAAAACGGAAAATAAACACCTCGCAAATATGAAAGAGTACATAATTATAAAAGAGTTATGAATTTAACAATGCGTTTTCATGAATTTACTTTTGCACAGGTGGAAAAAAAACAAACACATTATTGTGAAAATCATCTGTCCGTTTTTGCTTTACAAAAGCAGTTTTACTGTAATTTGCGTAAGCCTCGCAATATGAGCTTGCATGCATCAAATATTTTGCAAAATCATTTTGGTTTACTGTTAGGGTTTTTTTTTTTTTTTCATGTGGTCATGTGATCGCCTTTATTGTTATTACATAACTGCATCATGTCTCTTTACTTATTTCATATAGCGATGAAATCGTCTCTGATTGCTCTTGCGCAAAGTGTGGATCGAGATCAGGCTGCACAGAGCGTTAACGTCTGATAAATACTGTACTTCTTTGTCAAAACAACCTTAAAATAGCAATTATTTGGCAGTTTTTCCCTCATTGAAGGTTTAAGAAAACTGTCTTTGTTTATTTGTTTCTCCTTTTCCGTATTATTTATTTATTTAACCCTTACCGTCTTGTATAGACACTTTTTGAAACAGTATCAGAAACAGGAAATAATGGTTTGAGCCACATTCGAACCAACTACAGCAGGAGAAAAAATACTGTATTCTAAAGATAGTAAGAAAAAAAAAAGCCTTAATGAATCTTAATGACAGTAGTATAGGAGGGTAGACCTCGGACAAAAGCCGTTTTGTCCGAGGTCTACCCTCCCTGAGTGCCATTTTGTCCGAGGTCTACCCTCCCTGAGTGCCATTTTTGTCCGAGGTCTACCCTCCCGAGCAGAAAAAAAGCCGCATCACTGCAGTTTTGGCGTGATTCGGTTTCCGCGACATATGAATACAATAATAAATAGTCCGTTACTAGGCTCGGGAGGGTAGACCTCGGACAAAAGTAGTTCCGGCAGTTGGTTCAGGTAGAAACCCTCGTTGGACTTAGTCTTTTTTGGAGGGTTGATCTTTCTCTCTCTATTACCGTCGGACTTAGTCTTTTTTCCACAATTGGATTAAAAAGTAGTTCCGACTGATGTAAACAAGTAGTTCCGACTGATTAAACAAACGTAAACAAGCGTTTTGATTGGTCGAGACGTTTTCCCGCCAAAATTCGATGGGTTATTTCCCCTTTTCAGCTTGGATCAAGGTAAAGACCCTTGTTGAACTTAGTCTTTTTTCCACGATATGGACTATATTCTCTACTTACGCTGGGTCAGGCAGAGAGCATCGTTGGACTTAGTCTTTTTTCCGTCTTTATTCGCTTCAATCTTTCTCTATCACCGTGTTGGACTTAGGCTTTTTCTCTGTCATCGTTGGACTTAGTCTTTTTTCTCCGTCTTTGTTCGTCTTATCCTTTCTCTATCAACGTTGGACTTAGTCTTTTTTCACCACGATATGGGTTATTTTCCCCTCCTCAGCTTGGTTCAGCCAGAGATCATCGTTGGACTTAGGCTTTTTCCGTCTTTGTTCGTCTATCTTTCTCTACCACCGTTGGACTTAGTCTTTTCTTTGGCTCCTAGCAATATGATCTTTAGACATTCCCTAACTATATGATCTGAGTGTGGGTTTTTTCCGACATTTCCCGGAAACCACTTCGTCTAGACTTACCCAATCTTAGGTTTTATTCGTCCCTAGTTTTATTCGTCCCTAGTTTTTAATCTGCAAAACTTTTTTAAAATTGTAAAAATTTTTTATCCGAAAATTTTTATCCGAAATTTTTAAGCGTAAAATTTTTTTCTATCGGTAAAATTTTCTCTGTAAGATTTTTTGAAAAATTTTTTTCTCTGCAAGATTTTTTATTTGAAAAATTTTTTCTATCGATAAAAAAGTTTTTCTCTCTGCAAGATTTTTCTATCACTAAAAAAGTTTTTCTATTGCGAATAAGTTTTTCTCTCTGCAAAAAAAAGTACAACAACACATCTGCGAAATTGACAATTGTTAAAGATAGGTTTTCTAAGGTTTTGGTTAGTCCTGAAAAGGACTGTTTTGGAGATTAGACTGTCTTTTTTCCTCGTCTAATGACAGCAACCAAAATTTGCATGACAGATGGGACAACTTCCAGTTCTTCTTGTGATCGTCATTGTACCATCCTTCGTGGTGATCTTTCTCCCGAGTTCAACGTCAACTAATATGAGCTCTGGAGTTGTTGTCTGCATAAACAGCTCAAGTAATTTTTCTCCGAGCTCTCTGTATGGCTGTGTTATCTGCTCTAGATGTCTTTGAACTGCTATGAGTTGTCTTCTTAATACCAACAGATCTTCACCAGCATTTAAATAGTCTTGGAGAGCATCAATTATTTGATGGTTTATCTGTTCCATATTTTGAATTCTTTTTTTCGCTTTGGTTACTTTATGATTTATTCGTCTTACTCGAGAGAACGAGAGTCGAATGACTATAGAAGAAGTTCACTGATTTTATAGCTTGGTAGAGGGATTGACCTACTTTGACTTGGAATTAACGTTAACCAATCGTTAGTTTCGTTACATTTTTTTTTTGGAACTGATACTCTTAGACATTGTAGATAGATCATATAGTACATTATGTTCTATCTACATGCTCTCGCCCACGTTCGCGCTTTTAATTCTAACGCGAAGTAGGTCAATCCCCTGTCAAGCTATAAAAGAGCCAGCATTTTTATTCTTGTATTAACTCATTTCACGATGAAGTTATCGAAATTTTGCTGTGGGCTGTTTGGCAGCAAGAAGAATAAGAAAGAAATGAAAGAAAAATGGGAGCAAGAGGCCATGGAAAAGAAAGAAGACGGGGCAGAAGAAAGGAAGAGCCTAAAGCATAAAGCTCTTCGGGAGTTCTTCGCAAGACGAGGGTATGAGTTTTATACTCGTACCCCAATCGTCAAGATGGGTAATATTTACCCGGACTTATCAGAACTGATACCGCCAACAGAGCATTGCGGTTGGCAGAATAAATTAATGAGAATGTATCCTTCATTGAAATGGTGAAGAATACGTTCTCTTTAATTTTAAAAACAGTCCTTTTCAGGGCTACCCAATACCAAGAAAGTTTTTACTTTCTTCAAATTGTCAAAAACAAAAAAAGTCAAGTCCTATATGTTTTTATATCTTTTATTTAAAACTTTTTTATTTAAAACTTTTGTACAATAATCATTACAATGAAAACATTGAACTGGTAAAATATATACAATGAAAACATTGACCTGTAGAAATATTTGAATCCTTTTTGAAAACAGTTCTTTGAAACAGTTCTTTGAAGAAATGTTTTTTACAGACACGTTTTTCTTTTTTTCTTCGGGATGTCAGGCTCACATTCACTCTTGCGTTTCCTCTTACTGTTTCCATTATTGTGTTCGTCATTGTTATTTTTCAACACAATATCTGGACAGATTTTTGCACCATGTTTTTTTGTTTTGCAGAAGAAACAGTTCTTCTTTTTCTTTTCTCTTTTCTCGTTGATTTTCTTTTCTTCAGATCCTGAAGATTTTTGAGACCTCTGTTCGTTGTTTTGCTCCTCTCCAGACAGTGAAGAGGATTCGTTGTTTTGATCGAGTATAAGAGTATCCTCTGAAGAAAGTTTATTTTTTGCGAACTTTGTTGCAAACTTTGTTGTGGGTTATCATGTATTTCTACTTGAATTCTACAGATTTCTGTGTCGTTGATTTCTGTGTTATCATGCTCCATATTTTCAATCTCCTGTTCGATTTGATTTCCTGTCAATGAAGTTGTAGTCTGTGACGATCTTGTCTTCCATTTATTCTCGTCTACTTTATAGGATAATAGAGCCCCAACGTATTTCATATGTTGGAATTCTCTACCGGTTTCCATTGTTGGCGAAATTTTAACATCGTGACTGTAGGGGTCCACGAAGACAGAGACGAATCTCCACATCATTTTTTCTTTTTCTGGACATTGTCTAGCCCAATGTCCTGATCTGTTGCATGTAAAGCAGATATTCGTTGTCATATCACTCACTCCATGGCGCTTGTCGAATGTTGCTTGATCCAGGACTCTGGTGATACGATAGACATCTTTTTCTGCAAAATGTTGGTGGGATAGAAATGATCCCACGTAGTTCCCAGTATGGTAGACTTGATATCTTGACGGTATATTGGTGATCTCATAATCGTGAGTGTATGGGTTAACATACAGGTACATTCTCTTTGGTGTTGTACTTTGTAGCTTGAACCCACTCATTTTTTCTACCAGCTGTCCTGTTTGAAATCTTTCCGAAGAATGATGAAGATTTCAGTCGTAATACCTCTTTTTATACACGTTTGGTCTGAAAAAAGATATAAAAAAGCTAGGATTTTTTTAGTTCTGGGACATTACTTGACTTGCAATCAGTCATAAACCATGTCTAAAAGGTTAGTACCGTATTCAGACAGTACAAGTGACGATGAGGTAATTCAGCCGATGTCGAAGAAGAGAAAAAAATTACTACCGGCAAAGAAAAGAAAAAGAATCCTAGTCTATCCAGACAGTAGCAGTAATGATGAAAGCGATGATGAGAAATTTTCACCGTCAACCAAAAAGAGAAAAAGTTTACCATTGAAAGAAGAAAGCGACGGTGAAGTCAAAAAATCTTTGAAAGAAGAAAACGATGAGAAATTTCCACCGTCAACCAAAAAGAGAAAAAATTTGAAAGAAGATAAAAAATCTTTGAAAGAAGAAAGTCATGCTGGACCATTTTTGCCCAAGGAAGAAAAAAGTAAAGACGAAAAATCTTTAAAAGAAGAAGACAGAAAATCTTTGAAAGAAAAAAGTCATGCTGGGCTATTTTTACCCAAGAAAGAAGAAAGTGGAGACAAAAAATCTTTGGATATGAAAAGTCTATACGCCTTAAAAGAAGTGGGAAAAAAGAAGTCAAGAAAATTCAATACAGATTCCCGTGTGCTGGAGGCGTCCTTTAAGAAATTCGATGAGTTACAACCCCAGCAACTGACTGCCTTATTCGACGATGTTATCCAACAAATCGTTCAAAAGTTAAAGGCTGAATCGAGGGATATGATCAGAATTACCATCAATCACCGTTCATTGGATATGGGGATTCATATACCCTTTCTATATGTGGAGGAGTTGGAGAGTCATACTATATTGGACGAGATTGAAAAAGTTCTACAGTCGAATGAGGAATTCGTCTTGAACGATGGTCGCATGACATTCGATATCACACATACGGTACCCCCAAGTGGAAGTGGTAAAAGAGTTAGGGGTACAGAAATATTGGATTCAAAAGTTTTCGCAAAGAAGAAACAATCGATTATTGAAATTAATAATGAAGATCATCTATGTTTTGCAAGAGCTGTTGTTGTGGGGATTTATCACCATGAACGTGAAAACACCCAAGAATGGAATCGAAGATGGGATATCATCAAAAGATCAAACAGACCACTTCAAAAGATTGAAGCCGAGAAATTGATGAATGAAGCTGGAGTTTCGTCAACGCAACCTGTAGGACCTGAAGAATACAAAAAAATTCAAGATTTCTTGTATGAAAAAGACTATGTTATTAAAGTCCATCAACAGCAATCGAGAATGGAGAAAGTGTTTGAACATCCAAAAGTGAAAGATAATAGTAAAATCATACATTTGTACTTTCATCAAAAACACTATGACTACATCAAATCCATTACATCATTTCTTGATTGTGGTTATTATTGTGAGTTCTGTGATATACGTTACAGGAATCGGGAAGACCATGTTTGCTCAAAGATCTGTAAAGGTTGCTTTCGTACTGGAAAATGTCCATCGAAATCAAAAGAGTATGTCTGTTCCAAGTGTCATAGATGTTTTTTCAGTGCAGAATGCTTGGAAAAACACAAAACATTTCAAGGTAAAGAGAAGAAGACCATTTGTGAATTAGTGAAACTCTGTTCAAAATGTGAAGGCCAGTTTTTTGTCAGAAAGAAAAATCATGTCTGTAAGGGAAAGAAAAAGTGTCATCTCTGCAAGAAAATAGTTGACTTCTCTCATCGCTGTTTTATTCAACCTTACCAGAGTAAGATGAAGCATGACAGTGACGATGAGACGAGTTCTTCTGTAGTCAAAAAACCTTTGTTCATTTTCTTTGATTTTGAATGTCAGCAAGATACAGGGATACATATTCCGAATTACTGTATTGCACACCGAGCCTGTGCTGAATGTATCGATAAACCACTTGATTTTCATTGTTCCACATGTAGTGAATTCGAAGAAGGAAGAGAAGTTATTTTTCAAGGAAAAGAAACTTTGAGTCAATTCTGTAGCTGGCTCTTTACAAAGCATCATAAAGGAATCATAGCTATTGCCCATAATCTCAAAGGTTATGATGGTCAATTTATTCTCAATCATATTATCAATGTTGGGATGAAAGAACCAGAACTGACCATGAATGGGAATAATATTTTGAAGTTAGAATTGAATGGTGTGTGTTTGATTGACTCCTTCAGTTTTATGAACTTTGGTCTGGCAAAATTTCCGACTACATTTGGACTTCAAGAAATGAAAAAAGGCTACTTTCCTCACTGGGCAAATACAGACGAATTCTGGGATTACGTTGGGCCATACTTGGATATGTCTTATTACAAACCCGATTCAATGTCTGAAGAGGCTCGATCGAAATTCATAGTCTGGTATAATGACAAAGTTCAAAATGGTGAGGAATTCAATTTTCAAAAAGAGATGGAGATGTACTGTCGATCGGATGTTGATATCCTAAGACGAGGATGTGGTGAATTCAGAAAGTTGTTCATCGAACAGAGTGGGATTTGTCCATTCACAGAGGCGTTTACTATCGCCGGCGCCTGTAACAAGATTTGGCGAAAAGATTATTTACCAAAAAATCAGATAGCCATCATTTCAAGCAAAGACCCAGTCAGACGCCGGTTTTCTATGAAAGCAATACGATGGATTCAAAGTATTGCTAGGGAAAAAGGGATTCATATTCAACACGGTAAAAATGGTGGTGAATTTCAAATAGGAAGATATACTGTAGACGGTTTTCACCACAAATCAAACACTGTCTATGAATTCCTCGGGGATTTATTTCATGGCTGCCAGACATGTTTCAAGGATCGAAAATATATCAATCCCATCAATGGAAAAACAATGGATGAATTGTACAACACTACCATTGAACGATTAGAAACCATCAAAAGAATGGGATATAACATCGTGACCATATGGGAGCATGAATTCGATACCAAGATGAAAAAGGACAAAGAGTACAAAAAAACCATTGAAAGTCTATATCCGAACTGTGACCCCATCGAACCAAGAGAGGGCCTGGCTGGAGGCAGATGCAATGCAATAAAAATTGCTTATGATGTTGAGGAAAGCAGTGAGAAGGAAATCAAGTATATCGACATCTGCTCTCTGTATCCTTACGTCTGCAAACATAAATTCTATCCTGTAGGCCATCCCACAATCTTGACTGCTGAGAGTATTGATATGAAGAATATTCGTCAGTATGAAGGACTCATTAAATGCAAAGTTCTACCCCCAATTGATTTGTTTCATCCTGTTCTTCCAGTTCACTGTAACAACAAGATGATGTTTCCACTCTGTATGAAATGTGCACAAGAAAGCTCAAACGTTTGTAACCATGAAAAAGAAGAGAGATCCTTGGTTGGAACTTGGGTTACATTTGAACTGTTCAAAGCTCTCGACTGTGGTTATCAGCTAATGCAAGTGTATGAAATCTGGCATTTCCACGCTGTTTCGGATCAATTCTTTAAAGGCTATGTGGATAATTTCTTGAAAATTAAGCAAGAAGCCAGTGGATACCCCAGCTGGTGTCAGACAGACTCGGAAAAGAATCAATTCATTCGCGAGTATGAGGAAGCTGAAGGGATTCGTCTCGACCCCAAATGTATTCAAAAAAACCCTGGTAAAAGATCGTTGGCTAAGATTATGCTGAACTGCCTTTGGGGGAAATTAGCACAGCGTGAAAACATGAGCAAGACGAAATACATCAGAGAACCATCTAAATATTTTGACTTGATTACCGACCCGAAATATACGGTAAAACATGTGGAAATCTTTGACAACGAGTGTCCATTCATTTTGGTCAACTATGAAGAAAAGATGGACTTTGTCGAAACGCATGCAACAGCCAATGTTATTGTAGCATCCTACGTAACAGCTTATGCAAGGTTGGAACTGTACAGTGTTCTTGAAAGATTGGGGGATAGAGTTCTGTATTTCGATACAGATAGTTGTATGTACATTCATGATCCTGAATTGTGGAACCCTCCCATCATTAACAGTAGGTTAGGAAAATGGACCGATGAAGAACCTGATTGTAGAATAACTCATTTCAGAGGATTAGGCCCCAAGAATTACGCTTACAAAATGAGAACAAAAGATGGAAAAGAAAAAAGCAAATGTAAAGTCAAGGGAATTACTTTGGATTACAATACAAATCAGATGGTAAATTTCGACACCTATTCAAAATGTGCTTTGGATCGCACAATAGAAATCAAAGTTCAGTATGACTGCAGAATCAAAAGGCATAAAGACAGAACAGTGACCAGTGAACCACAGACAAAAACCTTTCGCTCTGTATACACCAAAAGAGTGATTGTAAACGATACTGATACTGTTCCCTATGGTCATAAAAGTTTGAGGGTATAAATATCTGTAAGAAACAACATCGTGTTACACTGTTTTGAAGTGAACGATCAAAGTAAGACGCTTTTTTAAAAACAGTGAAAACTATCGCGGTTCTATCAAAAAGTGAAAAAATCATGTCAAGCGAAATGCTACCTTTACCGATAGAACTACGTGAAAAAGTTTATAGAGATTTCATCCATCAGCACACGCTCGATAAACAAGTACAGTTGGATATTAAATTCGGCTGTGTGAAACTTTGGATAAACAAATTGCATAAGGGAGTTGCAAAAGGAGAAAGATCGTGCAAGTTGTATGGTATACACAGCTTTATTGTAATGATAGGGGATGATACAGATTTTGATTTTCCTCTCAAAGCTTATTTAGCATTTTGTTTGTTGAAAGACAACTATATTGCTAAACAGATGGATTCCACAAGTCGGTGGCAATTCATTATCGTAGGAAGAACAGAAGAAAGTTTTCTGAACGTCCTGAAAATGAAATCGGTTCTGTTTAACTTTTACTTACGCTACAAACAAGGATCCATTCAAGACGGTGAGGAAATAGTGGATACCATGGAAGGGTATATTCTTTTTGATAGAGATGTCACAGAAGAAATCGTATATTCAACTCTTTTGACAAAAGATATTTCAAAACATGTTTTTCCATTTAGTGGAGTACGTGAATATAGTGAAATGGATAGCAAATTTCCATTGTTTTTGGGTAATGATCAGTTGCACAAAGTTATTGTGGAACATGAAGACAAGTGGAAAAATCGAGGTATCTGTGAATTTGCATTGTAACGATACTACACTCTATGACCTATAAGATTTGAGGGTATAAATAACTGTAAGGGACAACACCATGTTACACTGACTTGAAGTGAACAACCAAAGTAAGACGGCTCTATCGAAAAGTGGAAATCATGTCAAGTGAAATGCTGCCTTTGCCGATAGAACTACGTGAAAAAGTTTATAGAGATTTCATCCATCTGCACACGCTCGATGAACGAACACAATTCAACCTTAAATTCAGCTGTGTGAAATTTTGGATAGATAAATTGCACAAAGGAGTTGCAAAAGGAGAGACATCCTGCAAAATGTATAGCATGCACGACTTTATTGCAATGCTGGTGACTGAGTCAGATTTCGATACCACCATCAAAGGCTATTTGACAGCTTGTTTGTGGAAAAGTGACTATTTCGCTAAGAAGTTGCAAGCCACAAGTCGATGGCGATTCATTATCATAGGAAGACCAGAAGAAAGCTATCTGATCATGCTGAAAATGAAATCACTCCTGTTTAACTTTTACTTACGGTATACAAAATCAAGAGATAATGCAGAAGGAGTGGATATCATGGAAGGTTATCTCCTATTTGATAGAGATGTCACAGAAAAAATCGTACTTTCAACTCTTTCGGCAAAAGCAGTATTCAAAAACGTCTTTGAAATTAGAGGAACGTGTGAATATAGTGGGTTGGACAGTGTATATAGTTTGTTTTTGGGCAATGAACAATTGCACAAAACTGTTGTGGAACATGAAGACAAGTGGAAAAATCGAGGTATTTGTGAATTTGCATTGTAAAAATGTTCTGTCATTGTTGTAAATAAGAACTGTATTGTCAATGCTTTGTATATAAAATGTGTCTTCATTGTTTTTGTATATAATTTGTCTTTGTATATATAAAATATAGTGTTAGAACATTTGGTTTTGTTTTAAACGTTACTGTTTTTTCATGATATTGTTAAGAACTTTTGAATGAATAAAGAAATGATTTTAAAAAAGGTCGTCTGTTTTGATTTTCTTCCCCAAAAAAGTTCAGACTTAGAAAAATGTAGCTAGATCATCACATTCTATGTGAGATCATATAGTACGTTATGTTCTATCTACATGCTCTCGCCCCCGTTCGTGCTCTTAATTCCATACCAAAGTAGGTCAATCCCCCTACCAAGCTATAAAATGTTGACAGAAATTTTCCTATCTTTTATTCTCTCTCTATCTTTTTTATCCTAGCGATATGTCCGTGAGACAAGGTTTTGGCACTCCACCTCAATCTTATTATAGCGGGCAATATTTACGCTATAAGAAGTACTTCAATCATGAGCATTTCATTAGAAAACATTATTTTGATGCAGAACGATACTTGGATGAATCTCAACCTAGTTTGTTCTCTAGAAGATTTTCCGTTTCAGAAATTTATGAAATGGTAAAATCTACTGTAGAACATAGCGATAGTATTAAATTGCAAGGTTTCAACAAGATAATTTTTGAAATGAAATTTCCTGTTGAAATCGGAAAAAATGCAGACGGTAAAGAGGCGTATGTTTGTAAAGTCGTCGCCTGCTACGATGGATTTGAGTTGCCGGATGTAGTCAAGTATAAAGATCTTTCTGTCATCACGGCATATCCTGTATAATGGATAAAAACAATGGTTCTTTTTTAAGAACCACTCTCTCCTTCTTTTAGGATTGAGGGCTCTTTTCAGAGCCAACCAATACCCAGGAAGACTGCTTCTTCAAATTGTCAATTTTCACAAACGTATTTCTCAGATCGAAAGACTGATTGCATCAGACTCAAAAAAAGACTAAGTCCTATCCGAAGAGTCGTCGTTTTTCCCCCAACACCCGCCAAGATCAACCGTTTTTTCCCACTCCCGCTATTCCTTTTCTACAAAAGAATATAACAAGTCTGACGATTGGTCTACGTTAATTCTGAGTCAGAAAAAGTAGGTCAATCCCTCCACTAAGTTATAAAAATTCAGTGAACTTTTCCTATAACCATTCGACTCTCGTTTCTCTCGAGTAGCACGAATAAGAAATCGTAAAAGTATACCAAGACGAGAAAAATGCTTATATTTTTTCCTTATTGTCCACAGTGTGATAGACCATGTGCAATAGAGTGCGGAAAATGCTTTCATATCCTACAACATCTTGGAGAAAAGCACAATTGTCCAGAACCAGATGAGGGATTCTATGACTATGATGAAGACTATGGTGTAGTGATTTGGTGTTATCATTGCTGTCAAGCTTTCATCGTGGTCCAGTTTGAAGAAGAAGAAGAACATCTCGATCGCAACCAGTGAAGGATGAATCTTCATCAAAAAAACAGCCCTTTTCAGGGCTAACATGCAACAAGAAAGTTCTCTACTTTTCTTCAAATTGTCACTTCAACTCAATTCTGAATTAAGAAATATAACGAAACTAACGATTGGATAACATTAATTCCGAGTCAAAGTAGGTCAATTCCTCTACCATCCTATAAAAGACGGGGCTATTTTTCTTTTTTAATCAGTTTTCCCTCTCAGAGCTCAAAAATGAAGACCCTCGACAAACGGTTCAAATTGCTTGAAGCAGAGCGACGACTTAGAAAGGGGTGCAAACAGATCGAATTGCATAAAAATCGTCTGAGTGGGATAGAAAAACGATATGATAAGTGTAAAAGCAGAGCCGTGCAGTATAATCTGAAAATTCAACTTTGTTCAATCAAAGGAGTACTCATTATGTATAATGAGTATGTCCAAGCCAAAGTTGAAGAAATCAATGAACTTCGGCGTGAGCTATTCCCCGAAGATTCAGATGAGGAGGTTTAGAGTCCTCGATCTTTTCTCTGGTTTTGAAATTATGTTAACCGATAGTTAAATTAATTTCATTACAGAGAATAGTGAAAAACAGCCCTTTTCAGGGCTAACATACACCAAGAAAGTTTTATCTCTCTTCAAATTGTCAGACCAAATCAATTCTGATTTTTAAGAAAAGGTTAATTTTTACTTCAACTTATCAAAAAAGACTAAGTTCATCAGAAAACCTTATTCCCTACCGCAACGTATAGACTTGTTTTCATCTATCTTTTACTTATTCAAAAGAGAATATAACAAAACTAACGATTGGTTAACGTTAATTCTTAGTCGAGGTAGGTCAATTCATCTGTAAAACGTATAAAGAAAGCCGGTCAAGTTCTCATTTAATCATTTTTTTACCTCTCAATACTCGAGAATAAAAAATGTTTTGCATGTTCATGTTTGGATCGGTGGCATATTATTCGATACTGAACTGGTTAGAAGATTGGTTTCGTCGACGACAGATACGTCATAACCTAGCACTACTTATTATGTTACTTGATGAGTTAGAGGCTGCGAGAGATAGACGAAGAGGTTAAAAAATACAAATCTTCGAAAAAACAGTCCTTTTCAGGACTATCAATCGTTAAGAAAAGTTCTATCTTTTCAAATTTTGTCAAGCAAAATTCTACATAACTCTAAGAAAAAATCTCATCCCAAATAATATTTCCTAATATAGTATAGTTCATTCTTTTGCAAGTAAGCAGTATAACTATGTAAAAACCGAAAGATTATCATTTCTGCTTGACTAGAATTCAGTTGTTTTCGTTCAATCATAGGATATGTTACATTCGCAATAGAGCTCAGATCAATCGGTTAGCTAGTACCCCAGATTTCTATCATTTCTCTCTGTAAGTGTTATAATCATTCGTTGGTGCTTCCGACCGGGTCCGCGCTCTTAATTCTGTATCAAAGTAGGTCAATCCCCCTACCAACCTATAAAACGTTAACGATATTTCTCTACAATCATTCGACTCTCGATCTTCGAGCAGCACGAGTAAAAAACATACTGTTAACGGGAAAGATGAATCTCAACTTAGCCGATTACAACTTAACCGACTACATCTTAGACAACTCCTTGCCACAGAGTGGAAACAGTGGAGATATTCTAGCGTCAACCATGAATTCGACATTCATTGAGCCAATGGCAGCACCAGTTAACAAATTCGAGGAAGAGATACGACAGATGATCTCAAAACAAGATGCTACAATAACTCAGATTTTAGAGGAGTTGAAAACATTGAACAGAAACATCGAGACAATATGTCAGCAAAGACAGTCAACTACGCCTGTTATTGTGAAGATTCCGGTGGAGTTCGACTTTGATAAAACCAGCCTTCGAAGACTAACAGACTCCCTTGTATCAGTTGTAAAAAAGAAAGATCAGAAGTCAAAGGAAAATCAGTCGAAGGAAAAGCAACACTCAAAGGAAACACAACCAGAGAAAGATCATCAGCCAAAGGAAGAGAAGATAAAAAATAAAAAACGAGAAATAGAGAAAGACGATGATGAACAACTTCACAAAAAACAACGATACGATCCCACCTATGTATCACCGTCAAAAATAGGGCTGGGAAAACATGGGAAAAATATCGACAACTTCAAAGACTTCAAGATCCCAAAGATTCCAAAACTCAAACTCAAAAAGATACCCAAAGAAACAAAGAAAAGTTCTCAATAGAGGAAAAACACAACAAAAAAAGGCAAAAAACACAGAAAAAAGACAAAAAAAAGACAGTTCAATCTCCAAAAAACAGTCCTTTTCAGGACTAACCATTCCCCCAAGAAAAATCTATCTTCAACAATTGTCAATAAGTAAGTCAAGTCGCCTCCAGCCGTATAAAAGACGATGATATTTCCAGTACATTAATCATTCGGTTCCCGAATAGGTGACAGCTAAAGAAATGGTGATGGACTATGGTGTACAATTTCTACTTCTCTCGATGACAAAATGGTATCTGACAACCTTTCTACTGGCCATGATGCATGACTCCACTTTGCCTATGCATAAAATAAACAAAATAAGAAGGTTAATAGCAGATCGAAGAAGAGTCGTGGAGTGCCCTATCTGTCAGACAAACTTTGGATACTGTCATTAGAGGAGGAGGAGGAAAAAACAAACTCCAAAACAGCCCTTTTCAGGGCTAACCATTCCCCAAGAAAAGTCTATCTTTCTCAAATTGTCACTATCGCTAAGACCAATAGAAGAGTCTTTTATCTTGGGAACCATATCGTGGAAAAAAGACTAAGTCCAACGATAGGGTCTGCCTGAACCAACCTGTTTGTTTACATTAGCCGGAACTACTTTTTAATCCAATTGTGAAAAAGACTAAGTCCAACAAGGGTCTTTGCCTTGATCCAAGCTGAAAAGGGGAAATAACCCATCGAATTTTGGCGGGAAAACGTCTCAACCAATCAAAACGTTTGTTTACGTTTGTTTACATCAGTCGGAACTACTTGTTTAGATCAGTCGGAACTACTTTTTAATCCAATTGTGGAAAAAAGACTAAGTCCGACGGTAATAGAGAGAGAAAGATCAACCCTCCAAAAAAGACTAAGTCCAACGAGGGTTTCTACCTGAACCAACTGCCGGAACTACTTTTGTCCGAGGTCTACCCTCCCGAGCCTAGTAACGGACTATTTATTATTGTATTCATATGTCGCGGAAACCGAATCACGCCAAAACTGCAGTGATGCGGCTTTTTTTCTGCTCGGGAGGGTAGACCTCGGACAAAAATGGCACTCAGGGAGGGTAGACCTCGGACAAAATGGCACTCAGGGAGGGTAGACCTCGGACAAAACGGCTTTTGTCCGAGGTCTACCCTCCTATACTACTAATGACCCAGGAGAAGACGGTTTCTGAAAACGTTGTGGGAAAAGGAGAAAATGCTGGATACAATCATTTTCTCCTTTTCCCACAGTGTTTTTTGACGGAATATTGATGTCCTTGAAAGGATAGAAAACATACTGAGAAGAAGGAGAAATGTTGGTTTCTCATTTTGAAGCGTATGCAAATGCTGTCAGTATTGCCACACAATCCCAAGTACTAGAGATGCTAGGGAAAAAGGCTTTTGAAAACTTTGTGCGAAAAAGGAGAAAATTCTGGTAACCAGTATTTCCTCTTTTCCCACAATGTTTCTACCCCCCTCAAAGACAAATCAAATACTTTGGGCGAATTAAAGAATTTAACTTGTTTATGCTGATTACCAGTATTTTACAAAGATGATTAGGCTGTTCGTTAAAGTGGTATTTTACCCCACTTTGATGTCGTCTGCTACATTTAAGTCATGCTCTGTGAAAAGGAGGGTTAATGCATTTGCTGACAGTATCGACCCAGGACTGCGCAGGCTGACTTTTATCGTAACCTTTTGTTATTGGTGAATTTGCTGCATGTACAAGAACTAATTTACCACAGCAATAAGTCGGTTATTAGACAAAATGGACTTACTGGATCTATAATTATGTGATAAACTTGCTTGGTACAGGAAGTCCAAAAGGAATGTTAACAGGTTTAATGTGTATTTAATATACCTTTGTGATCTACATGTGAAAACATGTATAGACAATAGATATAAGTTTTATTCTGTATCAGTGGTAAGATTTACACTTTTCAGAAAAATGTCAATTTATTAAAATTACCACATTGTGTCCACGACGACAGTTCAGTAGTTTATGACGCTTTCAAGATCGGCTTTTTGAAGCTTCCGTTCTCGCATTCATTCTTTGAAAATGTGATTACATAGCAACAAGTGTCCATACTGATCTTCCGTATTTTTCTTTTGATGTTTCTGAGGAGCATAGCTCTTTGTGTCCGTTGGCTTTGGTTTATACACTAATGACTTCAAATTGACCGAGAGAAAGAAATTACAAGGTTTGAGATCCGAGCTTTGGGCAGGCCATGTCCCACCTCGGCGTATTTCCTGGAATTTACTCTAATCAACGATATATATAATGCATCTAACCCCTTATTTGCAGTGTGCGACGTTGGCCCATCTTGCATGAACCAGACATTATTCACACAGCCCGAATTTCAGTCCCCCCTTTTTTTTCTTTTCCTTCTCTGGGGATATCTGAAGTTTTTAGTGCACACACCAAAGCCAACGCACACATCTATGCTTCACAGAAGCATCAAGAGAAAAGAAAGAAAGATCCGAGTGTGGACACTTGTTGTAATCAACAGCTTTAAAGAGGGAGTTCAACAGGACAAGCTTCGAAAGGGCAGACATTGACGCCATGGACAAAATATGGTAAATTGACATTTCTCTGAAAAGTATACGAGTGTAAATCTTAACCCTGATACAGGATAAAACAAATCTATTGTCTATTCATGTGCAAGTTTTCGTTGATCTAGCAGAACGTGAAGATAAAATAAATAGACAACTTTTAAATAAAGAACTGTCAACTTCCTTTTCGGACACCCTATATAATGGATCACGGAGATGCACTAAACATACTTTTGCCAGATTATGGCTCTTTTTTTAAGTGATAAGAAAGGATACTGGGCTTCTAGATTTTGTTGGAATTTGTTAATTTTGTATGGTGTTTAACGCTGTTTTCAACATTATTTCACGGTGGCCAGTGCATTTAACCATGCTGTCCCGGGGCTTATTTTACTGGTAGTCCGCACAATATTCTTTGCAAGCCTCTGGCTGCTTTCTCAGATAACAATCGTTGAAACAATGGTCATCGAATCTGTCGGAATGAATATAATCAACCTTGGAAAGAAAATGTCTGAGCTAGAGCTTCCAACCAGCGACCCCTTGGTTCCCGAATGAGCAACGGGCGGGGCAACGCTTCAAGATTTAGAGACAGATTCGCTTATGAGTTTATTCAGAAAACCAGCCAGGTTCATATATCATCAACATCTCTCAGCAGCTGAAAATACACCCCTTGATAAAATACATGGATGGTACAGATCCAAGATCATAATGCGAGTTCTGTGCAGTCTGATCTTGATCTATGCCGTTCGCAAAAGCCTTTGCTTTCGCCTAAGGCGCTGAAAGAGTTGAGCAAGTAAGCTCAACCCATTAGAGGGCCTTAATCTACAGGGCGTTGGTACAACCTGAGGCTGATGAAGTTTGATGTCAGTTTGTTGCATTCATTCAATGTTAAAGGCCCATTCAGTGCATAATTGAGCAATGCTCTGGAAAAAGAGATATAGTGCATGCTCCCCGAGGTATTATATTAAGCAAATCATCACATAATTGTGGATCCATAAAACCAATTTTGTCTAACAACCGACTGAATTCTGACTTAGAATAAACCAAAAAGTTCTGACACAGGTCAGCCTGAGAGAGGAATGAATCCTGTCGCAATGACTATCATCAATCCTTGGAAAGAATTTTGCCGAGCCGGGGATTGAACCAGCGACCCATTGTTCTCAAGTCCTGTACACTACCCACTGAGCTACCGGGGCTCGGTACCAAAATAAAAGAAGAACAGAGTAGAAAGAAAATAAAATTTCAGTTCCATTCATTATCTTGCATCAAATATGTTGGAGTTTGTGCAGCTTACCGAAACACAGGTCCTGGTAAAGGATTGTCGTTTAGATCAACTCTAATTCTGATTCCGACTAGATTTTCAAACCTGCAAACCACTAATGAGATGACGACAAATTTCAGCAATTGTTTCTGCGTGCTCTCAACATAAAACGTTGGATAATGCAATATGACATGATACATAAAAGTATAATAAATTGAGAAAAAAAATAATAAAATAACAATCACTTTACTAGATTTCATTCTATTTCTTTTCGTTTTGTTTGGTTTGGTTCCGTTTCGTTTCGTTGCGTTTCTTTTCGCTACGTTTCGTTTCGATTCCGTTTCTAAGTTTACAGGGATCCAACTGAATCTGTACCATTTCGTCTAATGCTGCTATTCGTGACTGATTTAACCCATTAACAGACGACAGAATTTGGACTGTCCCAAATTCAAAGAATTCGTAGACGACAATTTTGAATGTGGTAAAAATGGGAAAAACACTACTAGGATGGAAAACTTTATGTGGAAAGGAGAAATTGCTCGATCCCGCTATGTTTTTTTTTTTCCTATGAGACTTCTATTGCAGACACATAATAAACGCGTGTTTGAGTGTTAATGGGTTAAGTCTTCCTTGCCTAGCAACAAAATATTGCGTCCTTGCAACAAGTGCCTCTGTGTTTTTAGCTATGACATAATTTTAGGCAGACTTTTTATGTTTTTGTCCGTGTATTTCTTGCAGGTGGCAAGGGGTCCAACTCTGTGTGGAAAAGGGTTTTTACCAAACAACAAAATTTTGGACTGGTCTAAATTCAAAGCATTTGCAGACGACACATGAAACATGACTCAAAAACTGAAATTTACCATTTGAAGGGTAGAATATATTGTTGCGAAAGGAGAAAATGCAGGTAATCAGCATTTTCTCCTTTTCCCACAAATACTTTTCAAAACCCTCTTCATCAAGGTCGTTAAAACTCGGGATTGTATGGTAAGGATTAATGACTTGATTTAACAAATACAATCGTCCGACGACTCACAAGTGTTTTAGCCCAATAAATGTTATATACTTTGTATGGAAATTGTCATTTTAATTGCATATTTTTACATCCAATCGTTTTTTTTTTTTTTTTGTTCTCAAGTTTAATCCTCTTTTCGTTAACGATATCTTCACTTTTAAGTAATTTGTGGCTGGGTGAATACCGCCTCGTTGATATTTTCGGCTGCCTTTCGGTCAGTTTTCCCGGAACAAACATAGATTCGATGCAACTTTCAACAGAAATTTCGTTCGTATTTTGAGGTTGAATATTTTGCTCAACAACAGCGCCACCACTTGCAGTCAGGCTTAATATTTGCTGAGGATCACCGAGATCCAACAGATCAGAAAAAGCTTCAATGTTAGTGACTGATGATGAATTATCTAATGGCTTTTCCTGTGGCAACATGTTTCCAAATGAAATTGAAAATTCAGTTTCATCTGGAAACATGTGCTGACTACGAGTATACCTGTTATCTTGAGACGACACCAATCTCAATGGTGATGCATTTTCTGACGATCGAGTTGCAGTGCTACTTGCACAGGTCTCGATTTCTGGGATTTTTTCCTACGGCTTGGGACAATTCCAAAGCTGACTTGGGTTGAATGCCTGGCTTGGAATAGCCCGCCTATTTAAGGGAACGATTCCACAAGCTCTAAAACCATTTACTATATCGAGGTTTTACAGGTAAAAGGGGGTATCTGCACTTTTGGTCAAAATTCACTTTTTTTTTGCTTAAAAACAAGAAGTATTTGTAAATCTATCACGTGTAAAAATATCTCAGCTGTAGAATAAATGCTTTTAGAGATACATGTATGACCAAAGGTATTAAGTGAAATCTGCAAAATGAGTTTACATTGCATGGTAAAAGGGGTTATATTGTTGCCTTTTTCCACCACAATATTTTTTCGGGGATCTGAAAAATTAATGGTAAAAGGGTATATTTGAAAAAGTGACCTGTAAAAATAAACAAATACTACAGAATTGAGAGTGTGTGGCTGATGTATCATGTTCTATGTGAATGTACATTTCTTCTCCTGCTCTTGTGGGTGATAATTAATATCAAATATCATTTCTTATATGACATTTTGGTAAAGTAAAACAATAACCGGTCTGGCCAAGATATGTTTATGTCTAAACATGAGAAATTCTCATTTGAGGCCTATTCTTCTAATCAATATCTAAAACAAAATACATTTTATTAACCCATTTCCACACTAATCTGAATTTTAACAACCCTGAGAAAGAAGGCTTTTGAAAACATTGTGGAAAAAGGAGAAAATGCTGGTAACCAACATTTTTTCATTTTCCCGTAACATTTTCTACTCTACCAAGGACAAATTTTGTCATTTGGCCACCTTTTTTGTGGAAAATGCTTTTAACTTGGACAAGTCTAAAATTTTGTCGTTTTATAAAGAGTAAAAATAAGAATCTATGGCCATAATGATGTTGAGAATGGTTTCTGTCGTATGCATGCTGGTTTACATTAATGTGCAATGTATTCAAGTTAATCATGGCAGTGTGGGACTATATCTATAACAAAATATTGGACAGTGTAGATTAGGGATCTGGACAGTCTGCTCTGTCCAATTAGCTCATGGTCTACGAAATGACTAGGTAAATGCTTCCTTTACCATGCTTTCAATCATGAACCTTAAACAATGTCTGCCCCAGAACTTTTGATACTCTTCTTCCTGTATGAATGCCCTTCTTGATATTGGTATTCTTCTTCTTGTATGAATGCCCTTCTTGATTAGAACTTTAGAAAAATAACTCTTGATAAATCTACATTTTGCTACAATTTTTGTTCGGAAAATGTTAATGAAGTGAAAACAAAGCAAAGTTCCATCATTTCTGTTTGTTGGGCAGTCATAAGAAATTGCATGTACATGCATTTCAAAGGTGCTCTTTAAGATCATAAAAGAAAACTAAAAAGTTATTCTGATTGTGCATTCCAAAGAAAGTACCTCCCCTAGGTAACTGTTGCAGTTACAGTGCTATAATTCCTATTTTTAAGGTTACACAATACCCGAATTATAAATGAAATATATAAATAATGAATTCCTAGGTCCATGTATCTCTTTTTCCAAATGAGAATTCACTTTGAAAAAAACACTAGCAAAAGTTTAAACGAATAAAGTGTTGAATGTTATTTTTCCCCATTCATATCGCTCTTCAAATTGTTACTAAACAAAAGAATTAAAAGGAGACGTATGTTAGATATCACCCATTTCATTGAACTATGTTACTCAATTTATCAGTGGAGCAGAGGTAAAAGGTGTTATGTGTGCAGATATCTCCCAAGTTAAACGGCACAATTTGCTAACCAAATGATGGGCAAACCATGTCTGGTAAAAGGGGTTATCTACATTTTTGCCCATTTATGGGTAAACCGTGGACTTTCTCAGACTTTGACTTGCAATCAAAAGATATGATTATACACTACAACATTGCCGAATATCACTTTAATTGAAAAAAAAAAAAAAAAAACCTGATTTATTGGAACGATTCAAAGTTGATTATACACTACAACATTGCCGAATATCACTTTAATTGAAAAAAAAAAAAAAAAAACCCTGATTTATTGGAACGATTCAAAGTTGTTTTTTCAACTTCCCAAAAGTTTTAAAAAATGCAGATACCCCCTTTTAAACCCTCGATATTTACTGAACTGAAAACGTTATTACATGCCTGACGAAAGAGACTGGGAAACGTATACTTGGTTACTTGGTGTGAAGGGTTTTGTTGAAGGAAATCAGAGCATGCGTCATTGTATGCAGACTTTAAGGGACCAAACACTGTCCGATCTAATGGCTGTAAATAATGTGCGCAATGATGCGGGAAGACCATAAGTATAATATTTTCTTCAATAGCTCTCTCGATGATTGCCAAGGTTTCATGTGATCCATGTCCATCCATCAAAAGTAACTAAGGTCGGTAGGGGCCGCATGTTTGTAGGAAGTCTGGATTAAACCATTGTTCACTGATTTCTTCGGATATCCATCCCTTCTTTTGACACGTCCTCGCTGATTCTTTTGGGGCATCATCCTCTGTTCGATATCCATGTAGCTATATTCGTTGTAAACATTGGAGGCATCTGAGTACCAACAGCGTTAACGCAAGCCATGACAGTCAGATTGGATGACTTTGAGCTAGTCTTGCTCACAACAGATCTCTCTCCCTTGTCAGCCTATACTCTGACTGGACTATGCTCCATATTAAAACTTGTTTGGTCGCAATTCCAGATTCGTTGAGAATTTGACTCCAAATTGCCGCCATAAACGACTGATTGTAAATCCCCAAAGTACTTGCCTAAAACTTCAGGATTTAGCATTTTAGCAACTGTAGATGTTAATTTTTTTCTGGTTTGCGTAGATTAAGATCGGGATAATGGTTTTCAGCCCTTTAACCAATCTTTTCCTGCATGGAAGTTTGAATATGAAGACGAAATTTTGAGGCGATTTATTAATGTAGTTGTCCTTCACAAAATTTGCATTCTGCTAAGCCCAACACCTAATTTTGCTGCCATCTTGATGCTGCCGACAATCTTTGTTTCCACATCGGAAGGTAAGGCTGGGGGTGGTCGACCGTGTAAGGTTTTAAACTAAGATTTCCTGACACCCTGTCACCAGTTGTTGATCTAGAAACGTTGAACTGCTCAGAGGCCTGCCGTATGAACATTCCATTATTCACAGAAATCACTGAATTGTCGAGAGAATTTTGGTCATAGTTAATACTTTGGCCTCTTTTAGTGTGCTGATATATCTTCGGCATGTCTGTAATAGAATGTGATATTGTGACCTTTTACAGTAATTGAAATACCCGTAAATGAAATATATATATTGATATATTGTGCAAGCTAGTAATATCTATTTACCATGCACCTACACTAGTGAGGGATAGATCTACTTAAGGTATGACCATCCTAACACCAACATTTAAATACAAGTTTTTCATTAGTATAAGGTATTACAGTATTGTATAAGACATAAAATGTGAAATATGAAAGAATTTCACCGTGTCGTTTTCAAGAAAATTGAATTTCTGTTACACCACCCCTACCCTTTCAAAATTCCAATATGGCCGCCACCAACCAAATTGTACAATGTTATTTTTCTCAACAAAGAATGATAAAAGTAGTCTATCTTTATGTTTTTATTATCACCAATATGATTGTCCTTACAAATATATGTAACAAAATAGCCATTGCAAGTATATGTATAAGATATTGCCAAATTAACATGTGCACCCCACAGGGTTAAACGCTCATTTTTTCCAATGTCCGAAAAAGGAGGGTGTGAAAGAGCTACTGTTCTGAGTTTAAACAAGAAATGCAACCCCTAAAACTGATATAAAAATTTTCCTTGACAATATTATGACAAAATAAGATGGAAGAAAATAACTTTTACCAGCCAAATTGAAAAATATTTGACATTAAAAACAAGTACTACTGAAATTTCGAGCATCTGATTTTTCACGTAATTGGCTAGTCAGAGTCAGAAACTTTATGAATGAAAAAATATCATTAAATTTTACTATAATCAAACCATAACAAATAATATCCTTAGCAAGAAAATGTAAAATAATAACTACTCTACTTGGTTTTAATAAGATTTTCAGATTTTTAACTAGCCAGAGCTACAGATAGAGGGAGTGATTTTGATTTCAAAATTGAAAATCTTAATCATTTTCCACTAAAAACTATGTCATGGGTACTCATTAGAACTGTCTCATCGAGATGATTCTAATGAGTACCCACAACATAGGGTTTGGAAGAGAAATAATAGGATTTAGAATACTATCACTCCCTCTTATCTAGAGGTTTGTAACCCTTTACCAAATGACAAATTTTAGATTGCGTATCGAAAGCAGCTGCAGACAAAAATTAAAATAAAAACACAGCAACTCCTCAAGAACAGCATCCTTTGGTTAAAATGCACAACAGTAAAGAAATCACATTGTTAAAGAGAGGTTGTTAGTCAAAAGGGAGCTGGTTTATCAGTTTTAACTCTGCGCCAAACACCAAAATTTGAGACTTGTCCAAATTCAAAGCATTTGCAGACGACAAAATAAATGTGACTCAAAAATTGAATTTTCTTTTTGAAAGGCTAGAAAACATGGAAAAAAGGAGAAAATGCTGGTTACCAGCATTTCCTCCCTTTTCCACAATGTTTTCAAAACCCCTTTTTTCTCATGGCCATAGGATATTTAAACTTGGCAAGTTTTTTTTTTTCTTCTGTAGGTTGAAAGCTTTGATGCACAAAACATTTTTCTAAATTTTAACACAATGGTTACTCAGTGATCCTAAACATTTTACACCATGTTCAGTATTACACGTCTTGTCCTGCTGTTTGTGTCATATGTCGCAGTTGATATCCGTTCGGCATACCCCAGGTGATCCAGTGATCAAATCCCTCGGCTGTATCACATAACTCGATATGCACCTAGTCAGTATATTTCATCGCTGGAAGTATACCGTTTTACCATTATTGAAATTGTAAGGCTCCTCTTAACCTAAGGAAAATTTTCTTTCAACAACGTAGGCCTAGATCTATGTATTATTTATATATCTGCCAAAACCGTTAGATAATCTTAAATTTAAAAGACGCCGGTTCAAGGATTTCTACCACCCTTGGCACATTGACTTCTGAAGATTGAAACTCCAAATTACAACGCTGTCGAGGTCCACTTTATTTACAGGTCCTACAGGTTTGAACTTTTGGTTTTATAAGAATATCTCCTTCTATGAGCTTTTCTTTGTGGAAAATAGATACTAGTTTAGCATCATGTCTTCTTAAGTACGCAACACAACGAGCATCCAAACCACCTTCTACTAATATTGAAATGGCGCATGGATCATAGGGGTTGTTCGGTTCGGTTTGCCATGGTAACCAACACCAACAGTCAGACTTCGGTTACCATGGTGATGCATTCCAACAGCATATACTGTATATTATGACCATCTTCATTTTGCCTAAAAATAAAGGATTAGATAGGCCTATACTCTTGCCAGAGAAATCTAAACAAAAAGCAAACACCCCTTAAGGTCATTTATTGATTAGATCTAGATCTCGTGACAAATCACCCACTGTTTTACGGCTAGACTCTTTTAAGATTCATCTAGAACTACGGGTTTTAACCATCTACCACAGTTGCTTGGAAATAATGCTGTGTGGAGTACTGGTGTGCGAGAGCTAGGAATCACATGCCTTAGTGAACTGGTATGACTGAAATACTGTTGATAAAGGCGTTGACCCCACTCAATCGATCAAAACACTAGATTACCATGGAATTGGTCATAAAAAGAAACTGGATAAAATCGAGGTTAAACCGTAACAACGATGGAACCGAAATATGCATCATTTACAAACATGATACCGAGATTACCATACACCTCAATTTTGCAAATCCGAATTTATACAACATATGAAAATTAGAGGGGAAAATTCGGACGACTTAAATTATCCTTATTTTCTTGCTTTTTATTTATTTATTTTTTTTTTTTTTTGTCCAAAAATATTTCAAATTGTTTTAGTCGTGTCGCTTATTAATTCATAGTTGAACAAACATAACTTCTATTGTTTTCCTTCTTACTGTACCTTTTGTTATTTCTACAACTGGGCCTGCGTTAGTCCGGCATGTTTTAAGTCAGCCAAGTACCGAAAAGAACGTGTGGGTGGATGACTTTAAACAACTCAAATTACGTCACCATTTTCGTGACGTAATCAATTCATGGAATTCCTTAGAGAAGGGAGAAACCCATTTCAAAGAGATGATGGTTTGGAATCGGTCCCGCTATTCGTCAAAAAACCGTAGATTTTAAAGAGCCGTCCGGATTTATACGTCTGTCCGAATTTACCCGGTTTTCCCCTAATGACTTAAAACTCAGGCAGAACGGGACCAAGAAAGGAAATTAGTGACAGAAATGAAGGGGCTGCAAAATACATCGGGGGAATTCCTCTACCGCATACGAGGCCCGCCATGGGCAAGGCGTATCAATCGTAAAGTTGAAAAAGAAAAGCAAGTAAAGGGCAGTGTAAATAGTGTAAATATGTCAATAGAGGATAGAAATTTTAGACTTCAAAATTTAAGTTGTTTTTATACCAAGGCAGACCAACCAAGCAACAAACTGACGTAGCTATCAGTGAGGACTGGTGTAGACAGACCAAATATAATAGGAATAACTTAGGTGAAGGTAAAAAACAGTTGCTACAGTATGAGGCAGTAGCAATATACAATAGATAATAATTCTAACAAAAGGAAGTATTGTATGTTCTCGAAAAATTAAGAAAGTGAAATACGGAGAGGTTTAATACTTTACATAGATGAGAGGCTTCAGCCAGTTGAAGTTAAAGTAGACAGTAAATTTGATAGTAAATTTGAAGATTGTTTATTTGTGAGAATCCAGATTAACACCAAGGACAAACTATTGAATTTCATGTATCAGGTAGAAGAACTCGTGAGATCATTTCACTCTACAGGATATTCACATGTCGAGGGTTCAACGTAAGACTGTAATAAGTTTGTTTTGGAAAATTCTACAGGAGAGGGAAAAAAACGTTCTCTTTCATCGTTTTCGATTTTTCAAGGGACAAATTCTCAACCTTTTCTTAATTTTACATAGATCTACAAAGATTATAGAAAACAAAAGAAATTGGAAATAAGTTGTATTTAATGAAATACATAGAAATATATGAGTTACTACTGTATTTCGATGGAACAGTAATATTTTTAGAAAGTACATGTATTTAGCGTAAGACTGTAGTAACTTGAGTTATTGCAGTCTTGCAAATTAAAAGTCATACATTTGGGAAAAAATATCTGTGCAATAATGTAGAAATACATAATTTTTCTAATGAAATTGGAATGACTGAGTCAAAATAACTTGAGTTATCCATGAGTAGCAATAGATTAACTTCAGGCTTGTTTTTTTTTAAGTCTTGCCCAGAACAATAAAACAATTACTTTCAAATATTTAATGATTATTCCCTGTACTTTATCCTTCAAATTGAACCTCAAATGATGGCGTAAGTCGTGATCAGTCTGAAGTCTATGCAAAATGACTACGGCACATAATTTTCATAATTGATCACACTGCGATCATCAAACAGTGGGTTAAATAGTTCATTGACAAAACTTAAACCGGTAGCTAGAGGGTCATTATGAAACACAAATGGTCAGAAAGAAAACCAAAACATATAATCGATGTATTCAACTCTGAAACAGTTAAAAGGAACAGCTACTCATAGTAACTAAGACAACAAAAGCAATCTCAATTAACTTCATCTTATTTATCCAGCACTGAACAACAATAACAGAGTATCATTAAAACCTTAAATTTGCAATTACATTATGTAAATGAATCTCTGTCATCTTCTTATGTTCCATGTCTAGACACTCATCTCTTTCATGGTCATAACTATGCAAAAAATACCCACAGAAAGGCAATATTTAGTAAATTTGAACTAACTTCAAAGCAATAAAAGGCATAAATCTTCATAAAAGTGTTAACCTTTGACTAGACAAGGTCCTAGACTTGTCCAGATTGAAAGCATTTCAAGATGACAAAATGGCAAAAATTATAAAATTTGTATCGGAGAGTACAGAAAGCATTGTGTGGACTAAAGGAAATGATGGCTACCAGTATTTTCTCTTTTCATGAACATGTTTGCAAAAGAAAGCCATGTTTTTTCAGATTAGTTAAATTTGGATTGTTTGGTAAAGGATTAGATAAATTCTTACAAAGTTAACCATATTGAAAGATGGGGGTTTGAATATCTAAAAAATTCAAATTTTGAACTTTGTATGGAGATATAAAAATTACTGAAAAAGTTTGGGGTTATGCCTATGAATAACTGCATGGTATTGATTACAGCTATTCAGAATCATTTTCATACATACACATTTTTGAGTATCCATTGATCACAAAAATAATTTTAGTGATTGTTTCAGTATCCAATGATCACAAAAATAATTTAAGTGATTGTGGCAGTATCCATTGATCACAAAAATAATTTTAGTGGTTGTTGCAGTATCCATCCATCACAAAAATAATTTTAGTGTGGGCTCCCATTTTCCATATTTCAACAGTAGGAGACAGAATGATATTCAGTCATGTAGTAATGTAATTCTGAATGAAATATTCATGTAACAGATATTGTACAATTCTGTATTCTTATCAACAACAGCTAAAACCATTTCAGCGGACATCAACTATTGTAGAAACCATTCTAGACTGATAAAATAACCGACAACAAGATGCAATTAATCACTGGCCCCAAAAATTGCTCTGTTAACTATCTCAGTAAAAAATTTTAAGTCTTGTAGGTTACTGTACATAATGTACTTTACTGTCAGAGACTTTGGCTATATTTAGTGACTGAAAATTATTTCATTAGGAAGAAAAATGTTATAGAAATTAAATTCATATTTCTGTATGCCCCAAAAAAGCAGTATATGGCATTTCATGACACCACTCACACTAGGCTGGCTGTATCATATAGTAATTTAGTTAATACTAATTTGGCTTTCATAATCAAATTACAACAAACCCATGACAATGTCTTTTTTTTTTCTCTCAGTGGACAGGGCTACAATAGCTATTTCAGTTTCAATGTGTCATATTTCAAACTATGTGGGCATTGACTTTTTGTATCATTGGCAGGCATTAAAATCTACAGTATTATACCTACATTATTTGGTTGTTCTTGAACTGAACTACTTGAAAAAAAAAAAAAAAAAAAACACAACAGTTTATCACTAATTCATAAGTGAACAGGACTTCCCTATCCACAATTCCTGAAATCAGTTAGAATTAATGTTTTATTTGTAATTATTATCATTATAAATTAATACTTCTATATGACAGAAATAGAGCTTCCACATTTCCATTCTGTTAAAAAAGGGAATTTAGATCGACAGAATACAGAGCCATTGTAACTAAAATTATCTTATTAAGTTAAAGATTGGCAAATAAGACATTCAAGATATTCAATCAGAGAACAGCAGACCTCAGTGAAACTGGCTTATTCAATTACTGCTGAGGCAATACAACATAATGATATAATGGATGATGAACTCTAGTTAGAATGCATTTTTGACATAAGCTTATTTGGAAACCATCCACTGCAAGATATTTTAATTTGATGTTTTAAGGTAGAGGAAAAATATTATGATCTCAACCTATTTAACAGCTCTACTTTATTCATAAAGCCTTTTCAAGAGTTTCATCATCAATATAGTTACTTTCAATGAATTCAACGTCAGATTCTGACATGTCAAAACCAGACAGTTTACTTTCAGAATCATCAGACTCAAGGATTAGTGTACATCAAAGACAATGTTGCCATGTAGACTTAATGAAAATGCAAGTTTTCTGATAAAATCACAAAACAGTTCTATATTGGCATGTTTTGCCATTGTTGTTTCGCCATCAGGTGCCATAAAACCATCATTACTTCTGCCATGAGAATCAAAAAATACAAGCATTTTCATTTGATCCATCCAGTAAGGTATGAAATGCATCCTCTAGCTTTAACAATGACATTTATGTCCCTGCCGAAGTCAGTTGTCCATAGAGGTGGATTTCAAAGTAAGCAATATCATTTGGAATGTCATCAGTTATTAGATATGAAATAACGGCACTTGAAATTCTTTAGTAAAAACTGTCAACAGTTTGTAAGATACTGTCAAGGGATGCCAGATCCCAGAATGATAGATTGCTTTTACTGGAGTACTTTATTGTGCAGAGCAACAATACTGGAAAGGCACAACTTGTCATAACCTTTGAACCTAGTGTTGCCTTGAGGGCATCTGGCTTGAAGGGCCATGATTTAACCCACAAGAAGAAAGCCAACATAGTTGATAAATATAGGACTACAGAAGATTTCTTTTTTTTCTTTTAATGATTGATAATTATCAAATCTTTACTGCACAATCCCAAGTTTTAATAAGCCTGAGGAAAAAGCCTTTTGAACCCTTGTGGGAAAAATAGAAAGTGCTGGTAACCAGCATTTTCTCCTTTTCCCACAAGGTTTTCTACACTTTCATAGACAATTGCTATCACTTCAGCTACATTTAATTTGCCACACGCAAATGCTTTCAATTTCATTGTTTGGTAAGGAGGTAAAAACCTTCACTTGGCTGATCTTAAAAATTTTTGTTGTACTTCTAGAGTCCATGTCAGAATTTCAGGAAGGTTTTATCAGCAAATAAATAACTCTCAACGATAAAGTTTCTTTTTGAATTTATTTCAGAATAATTTTGACACTTTTAAATATCTTTCATTCTAAAATGGTCGATGGCACACAAAGTTGATTCCTAAAGACAAATTATGATGTGGTCACTTTAAAGTGAAGCCACAGAGATTCAAGCCAAAGATAAGCCAAAGATGAGCCCTCTGCTGTGTGCGCTTTCTACATATATCAATCGTAGTCATGTGACAACCATCTGACCAACTTAACTCCTCCCAGAAACGATGCAGTTTGCAGAACTTGCACCCTGGTTGGTCAGTTCCAGTCACATGACGAGAGGTCACTGGTAAGCTGAGTATTCAGGCCAGGCTCCCCAGCACTTCCCCGGCCAAACAAGTGGCTCATCCTTGTCCGGTCATTAAAGGTTCAATCGTGACAAACTGAAACATTAACTATGTCACCAGTCAGTCAGTTGGACTTGTTGGATGTAAACAAATCCTTATTCCTAAATGATAAGGGAGAAAATATATCTGTGCCGAAGCAGCATATTGTAACATTTTGTCTAACTTTATGACATAGATAACTAAAATTAACAGAATAAAGGACCTTTTCACTTTTTCCCCCCTGGCCTCTAAAACTTCAAAAATTTAATGACCTTGACTCTTTACCACACAATCCCGTCTTTTGATGACCCTAAAAAAGGAAGCTTTTGAAAATACCACGGGAAAAGGAGAAAATGCTTGTAACCATCATTTTCTCCTTTTCCCACAAGGTTTTCTAAACTTCCAAAAACAAATTTCAATTTTTGAGTCATATTTATCTTGTTGTCTGCAATAATTATTGCTTTTAATTTGGACAAGTCTAAACTTTTGTTGTTTTGTAAACAGTTTATAATTATGCTATACTTGAAAGCAAAGTAGGCGTCTTCTAGCCCTATCATGCTGCACCTGACAGGTAGCTTTTGCTGACATACATAGCAAGTTGATTGATTGATTGATTGATTGATTGTGTGGTGTTTAACACCATTTTCAGCATTATTTCAGTTATATCGCGGTGGCCAGTGCACATTTCCATGCTTTCCTGGAGTTTCTTTTTACCGGTACTAGGCACAATATTCTTTCCAAGCCACTGGCTTCTTTTAAACATAGCCATAGTTGAGACAGTGGTCTTGTAAAAGAATATTTGGTGAAAGGAGAAAATGCATGTTACCAGCATTTTCTCCTTTTACCATAGTGTTTCAAAAGCTTTCTTTCTCAGGGTTGGTAAAGCTCAGGATGTCTCTCTTGTTGAACCTTTTATCAAACAATCCTGGGTTTTCATGACTCTGGAAAAGGTAACCAGCATTTTCTGTTTTTCCAACAATGTTCTCTCCTCTTTCCGAGACCTTAAGCTAATTTGTACCAATTTTGAATTTGTTGTCTGCTGATGTTTGAATTTGAAAGAGTCTAAATTTTGTCGTTAGGGAATGGGTTGATCTCTTTGAGACCTCTCTTTTAGCCCAGCTGCATAACTTTCTAGATTTTAAAGTAACACAACTTCTGACTGGCTAAACCATTTATGACTGGCAAAAAAAAAAAAAAGTTAAGCCAATCAGAAGTTCTGTTGCTTTCAAATTTAGAAAAACTTGAAGAAGAATAAGAATGTTCCACAGAATGGTTGGTGAATACAGACCCGGACCAAATTCATGTTTTGTGACAATGACACACTATTACATAACAATTTTATGATTATACTGATGTTTTAATGCAATGATTTATGTTTACTGTGATCACAACTAATAGAGTGCACAAATAAATTCACAGTAGTTTTTGTTTAATTTCTTTTTCAAATTATATTAGTTTTAACTCTTGAAAATATGTATTTTCTATCTCCTTAAAAACTGTGTTTGTTAATTTTATATTATACACACACAAAGACTGATCTATTTTTACATGATCATATTAACTATTAATTTGAACTCTGATAAAATAATGAGTATGTCCTTGCACTGATGTCAACAAAGAATACAGATATCAAAGGGCACTTATATACAGTCTGATCTTGAGTAATGTTCACTGTTTCCAGAGAGGTGTCATTTATTAACCCTTTTCCAAACAATCCATGCTTTTGACGACCCGGAAAAAGAAGCCTTTTGAAAACATTGTGAGAAAAGGAGTAAATGCTGGTAACCAGAGTTTTCTCCTTTACCCACAATGTTTTCTACTCTATCAAGGCCAAATTCCAGAATTCAAGCCACTTTTCAATTGTCATCTGCAAATACTTTCCATTTGGACAAGTCTAAAATTTTGTTGTTTGGTAATGACTTAGGAATAGACCAAATCATTTAACTCTTTAGTAGACAACAAAATTTTAGACTGGTCCAAATTGAAAGCATTAAATTTTGCAGAGAAAAAGATAATATTTTTCTGACCAGGCCAAGGAAAGTGTCTGAAAAGGGTAGAAAGCATTATGGGGAAAAAGGAAAATAAATTGATACAATATTGTACATTATGCTTTTTCTTTTTGGGATTATGACAGTTTAAGCAACAATTAGACCAACACATTTCATATAATAATTCTTCACTATACAGTGCTGAGAGTCACAGGTAACCATTTCACCAAAACGTTCATCCCTGTTACAGAAACAGGCCTTTTTTTGTTCTGCCTGTGCTTTCAGTGATGGATAATTTTAATTTTCCTATTAGAAGCTCTGGCAAAATGTTGCTTTTAAAGAAGGTTGTTAGTTTCTGTTCAATATCTTTGAAAAAATAATCATTGTTGTAGATTTGTTCTATATGTATTCCAGCATTTGTGAAGTCGCAGTATTTGCATTCTGTAATACCCACAGTAACCTGTATTTGGTAATTATATTTGTGTTCCAATGGAAAGAAAGTGTCATAATAAAGATCCTCTTGCTGGTGTTTTGGTTAACAAAAAATCTTCTCATCTATCAAGCATGGGTGATTGTCCTTTAATTTAAAGGAACATTTTATCTTCAAGGTGCCCCTCCCACAACAATCACAAGAAACATATCCATCAGAGGTACAGCCAAGGTAAGGAAATTTTGGATTTATAACAAGGCCACATTTCATGAATTGAAAATTTGTGTGTTTCATTTGGGCCAAACTGATATACTTTTGTCTGGCTTTTTCTTCATTATCCAATCCCCATGCTGTAGCACTTGATGTAAATGAGGTATGATTCATCATTTTCATGATTAGAGATTTGGAAGGGTTCCACCTTAGTATGGCATATATGTCATGAAAATTGGAAGCTGTTAATCTGCCTGTGAGTGTGCGATACTGCTTCCATAAACTGGACTTTGATTGTTCATAAGTTACTCTCTCTAACTCCACACACTGTTCTGGAAATTCTGTCAGTTTCTTGAATTCTGTCTCACAGGCTTGCCACAGTTCATGTTCTTTCAGATTGTGATTTTTTTGTAACTTTAACAAATTTTGTGGCAATCTTGGATTTTTTGGGATTGCTGGTTTTGGGTTTGTTACAGTAAAAATAACTGCATTTGGAGAAGTTTGTCGTAAACTCTCAAGCAACTCAGTTGCATCGTCAATCTGTAATCTTCTTGGAGCAGGATTTTTGTATACGTATTTTTCTTTAGCTGCTTTGCATGTTTTGGTTTATATAAAGGAAATTTCACTCAAAGGAACAGCTCCTACCTGAAATAGTTAAAGACTGATTTTTCATCAGCCTGCTGTATGGTTTATCCTTTGCAAAACACAAATTTTATTGGCCCTGACAAAGAAAGATTGTGAAAACATTTTTTGAAAAAAAAAAAAATCTCCACACTGTACCTTCTTTAACCCTTTACCACACAATCTCGAGTTTTAACGACCCTGACAAAAAAACTTTTGAAAGCATTGAGGAAAAAGGAGAAAATGCTGGTAACCAGCATTTTCTCCTTTTCCCACAATGTTTTATACTCTTCCTATGGCAAATTTCGGTTTTTCAGTCATGTTTAATTTGTTGTCTGCAAATGCTTTCCATTTGCACCAGTGTGAAATTATGTTGTTTTGTGAAGAGTTAAGAAAACAATTTTTTAACAACTCTAATGGGCATCAATAACTTTGGACTTGGTGAAGAATTTGGTATTATTGTAACCCTTTCCCAAACAAGCCCTGGTTTTCACGTGTCTGCAGTACAAGTCTTTTGAAAACACAGTGGGAAAAGGAGAAATTGCTCGTTACGAGCAATTTCTCCTTTTCCCACAGCGTTTTCTACCCTTTTTGAGAACTTTCTGCCATTTTCATCAAATTTAAAATTGTCGTCTGCAAACTCTTTCAATTTGGAAGGGTCTAAAATTTGTCGTTTGGGAAAGGGTTCAAATAGGAAATCAGATAGCTCCTCCTGTCCATATCATTTTATGTTAAAAGATCATTGTTGATGAGGACAACTTTTAGCTATTAAGGCTGGTCTTCTAACTCTTTACCTGACAAAAATGTTCGACTTGTCAAATTTGAAAGCATTTGACGACAACGAAATAAAATGGCTCAAATAATATATTATGTTACTTTTCATACAAAGGATCAAAAGGTTTTGGGCAAAAGGAGAAAATGCCAAGTCATTTAAACAAAAAATTGTGTGGTAAAGATTTAATACAAGTTTAGCTGAAAAGAGCTTAGCACGCTATTAATCTCGCTTATGTTTTAATTTGAAAGGTGTTTGTTTGAACAATATTTATTTGAACGTGTAATAAATTATTGAAACCATAAAAGCCTATAATGTTATTTAATCAATTTATATATCTATATTTCTCTTATAAATATCAATATCTTAATTTTCTTGATGAATTACCAGATCAGTCTTCAGTGCTTTGTCCTGTAACTCGTGTTATGCTAATTGCAATGTTAAGATGAATAAGACAGCTTTTGCAGACAGTGTATACCATCATCAGCCTACATTTACATGCAGTCTGATCTTGTTGAATACTATCTGCTCTCTACCTGACTTTAGTATAGACCAATATTTTAATGATATAACCCCCAGCTGGGCGGGGGGGTAGAAATAGCCCAGCTGTCGCACTACAGAAGGGGTAAGACCCCCCCACTGTGCCTGCCTGTTTGCCGTGGGCTGCAACTCGTGTCGCTTGATGACGGGATCCTGGTGGTTGAGTGGATCAGAGCATGGTTTCTTTGACGCTCTTTTTCACAACACACCACTTTGGCCTTGGGTTGAGTTAAACGAGAGGTCGGGAAGGCTCGTCCTGATCAACCGGCTGGTCACGCCAAGCCCTTGGACATTTCCATATGCACATCATCATCTATCATCGTTTCAACCACGATTACACATTCTCTAACGTCCTTCTCTTTCATTGCTGGAGAAGACGTCTTGTATCCTTCTCTCTGCTAGTCCTAGAAGGCGGTGGCTCATGGGCCAATCAGGTGAAAGATATATGTCTTTGGTTGACATTTGTGGTGTCCAAATGTTTGTCTGATCTGGTAGGACATTCTGCTGGAATACACTTGCTCAATCGGACCCTTTCGCCTGAGTATATCACCAGGTCGTGTCCCCTTGTTGGGCTCCGAGGCGGGTGGGGAGCATTGGTGATGAAAGTATTATCAACATTATGGCAACCCAAAAAAAAGCCAAGCGAACTCTTCCAGACAGTGACTCAGACACTGATATACCAACACCATTATCCTCAAGTTCAAATGCCCATCAGTCTATTCACTTTCCTCGATTTTTAGTTATTGAATCTCAAGACACTGCTAAACCTGTAACTAGACTCTCTCCTTTTGTAATAGAAAAAGAACTCTCTAAATACCTAGGCACACCCAAATCAGTTAAAAAACTCAAAAACAACACACTTTTAGTTGAATGCTATACTAAACAGCAAACCCTAAACCTCCTGCAGCATAACACATTTTTTGATATTGCTGTCAGAATTTATCCTCACAAAACCTTAAATACCTGCAAAGGAGTTATCCGATGCAGAGACCTGTCATTTTGCTCTTCCGTAGATGAAATCAAGTGGAATCTGTCTTCTCAGTCTGTCTCCGATGTTAAAAGGATCCGAGTGTTTAGAAATGGCGTTCAACGAGACACACACACATATATTCTTACCTTCTCTTCTCCTAACTTGCCATCTTCAATCAAAATAGGCTTTGAATCTGTCAAGGTTGAAGTCTATGTACCAAATCCCTTGAGATGCTTCAAATGTCAGAGATATGGTCATCATGAATCAAGATGCAACAGTACTCCTGTTTGCCCAAAATGCTCCTTTGAAGGATCTGACCATGACAGTACAAAGTGTGACAACCCTGTGTCATGCTTCCACTGTAAAGCCCCTCATCCAACATATTCAAAGGATTGTGCTACATGGAAAGATGAGAAAGAAATTTTGAACCTGAGGTATAAAGAAAATATAAGTTTTCCTGAGGCCAGAAAAATAATTAATCAACGGAGGAAGGATCGAGTACAACTTACAAGTAATACAAGCTATGCAAATATCACATCCACCCAGCAGAAAAAATGTTCAAACTGTGATCTCCTGACCACATTGTTTTTGAATAAGTTCCCGGAGATGGCTGATGAAATCAAAGCTTTAACCTCTAAAAAGCCTGTAACACAAACTGATCCTATACCCACAACACAACCCCCATCTAAACCACAATCTACTTCTTTGGCCAACCCTAAAAGAACAACGCCTTCATCAAAACCACAAAAGGAATCTTCTCAGTTGCCGAAAACAGCTGATACTACATCTCGTAAATCTTCAGTGTCATCTGAACCTACATCTCAAACACCCTTATTGCCTAAACCCTCCACATCATCCTCAAAACGACCTTCTGATGAGCAGATCGTACCTTCTTCTGAAAAGAAATCAGAACTAACAACCCACCCAAAGGGTAACAAGAAAACTCAGAAGAAAAGGAGGAACAAACCTGATCAGCAATGTTTTGAAGAAAGTCAGCCTTCAGATCAGAGCCCAGCAGAGGTATCTTACATTCTAAACCATAAAGCAGATTCTTCTTCTGTGGACACCTCCAACAAATTTGAGACTTTGGAGGACATGGATGCTGAGGAGATACTAGAAGGTGATGTCTCTGACAGTGAACAACCAAGTGTCTGGGGGCCACCTAAAGATGCTTGGAACAAAAACACCAGTAGTTGGTCTTCCTCATTACCGGAGACCAAAGTGATCAAGTCATGATAAATCTAAATAATGCATCACATACCCACTCTTATATTTGTTTTATACCTATTGTTTATGAATACAATTATCCAATGGAATTGTCGAGGCCTGAAGTCTAACTATGAAGAAATATCCCTTCTTATCAACGATCACAAGCCTGTAGCCCTTTGCTTGCAGGAAACTTTCCTAAAAGAATCAGATAAAGTCAGTTTCAAACATCACTCTGTCTATAGTAAAATATATACAGAGGGTGACAGAGCCCAAGGTGGAGTTTCTTTAGTTGTTAACAATACTGTCCCACACAAGAAAGTCCAACTCAACTCAAACCTCCAAGCTGTTGCTGTAAGACTCTCTCTACACACTTCTCTAACAGTTTGCTCTCTTTACCTTCCACCGAGTAAACCAATTAATGAAAACGAGATCAATGACCTTATTTCTCAGTTACCTTCTCCTTTCATTCTATGTGGTGATTTCAATGGTCACAGTGTTATGTGGAGCTGTGACTCTACAAATCAAAGGGGACTTCAAATAGAGAATATCATGTCTAATAACTCTTTATCCCTCATGAATGACAACTCCAAAACATACTTACATCCTGCGACAGGATCTTATTCATCTCTTGACCTGACCATATGTAGCCCTGTCATACTTCCAGACTTTACTTGGAAAGTTAACAACGACTTGTGTGGAAGTGACCATTTCCCAATCATTATCTCTTCCTGTATACCATCAGGATCTGAACGTCCTCGGAAATGGAAACTCAATAAAGCTAACTGGGACAAATTCCGGATACTATGTGAACAGTCCATCACACATGAGAAATTTGTTACTTGTGATGAACCTATCAAACTCTTCACTACACTATTACTTAAAGCAGCTCAAAGTTCTGTTCCACAGACCTCGACAAGTCCAAAACGTCCTGAAAAGCCTTGGTTCGATGATGACTGTAAACAGGCTGTCAAGGGCAGGAAAAAAACACTCAGAATGTTTAACCTCAGGCCTTGCCCTGAGAACCTCAATTTATACAGTATTTCCAGAGCAAAAGCACGACGCACCATCAAAAACAGTAAACGAAAGTCCTGGAAGCAGTATGTCTCCAGACTTAACAGCAGAACATCAACAAGGAAAGTATGGAAAATGATAAAAAAGATCAAAGGACAAGGCCATCCTCCTATAAATCATCTCACTCAAGATGACAAAGACCTTGAAACTGCAGAAGACATTGCTGATGCACTGGCTAATACTTTTGCCAAGAAATCCTCTTCAGAAAATTACTCTGCAAAGTTTCAAAGGAATAAGACTAAAGAGGAAAAGAAAAAACTGGATTTCAAATCATCCAATTTAGAGGACTACAACAAATTGTTTACTTTGAAGGAACTTAAATCAGCTCTGAACAAAGCTCATGACTCTTCTCCAGGACAAGACAAAGTCCACTATCAGTTTTTAAAACACTTACCTTTTACCTCTCTTTCTGTTTTATTAGATCTTTTTAATGCAATTTGGCAATCTGGTGATTTACCAGTGTCATGGAGAGAAGCACTTGTTATCCCTATCCCAAAACCTGGAAAAGATACCAGTGACCCCAACAACTATCGTCCAATAGCCCTTACAAGTTGTATGTGTAAAACTCTTGAACGAATGGTCAATGACCGTCTTGTTTGGTTTCTAGAATCCAATAACCTTATTGTTGATGTACAGAGTGGATTCCGCCGCCAACGCAGCACAATGGACCATTTAGTCCGGTTTGAAACTTTCATTAGGGAAGGTTTTATTAACAAACAACATGTTGCTTCTGTCTTTTTTGACCTTGAAAGTGCGTATGACACAACCTGGAAATACGGTATACTTAAAGATTTACATGACTTTGGTCTCAGAGGTCGGTTACCTCTTTTTATCGCTGACTTCTTAGATAAGCGTTTTTTTAGAGTCAGAGTTGGTAACACCCTTTCAGATGCACAGGAACAGGAGATGGGTGTGCCACAAGGATGTATATTATCTGTCACACTGTTTAGTGTGAAGATCAATAGCATTGTTAAAGCCATAAACCCAGGCGTAGAATGCGCTTTATATGTTGATGACTTTGTAATCTGTTTTAGATCTCGTAACATGAACATCATCGAAAGGCAACTTCAACAATGTCTTAATAAACTTCAAACCTGGTCTGATGAAAATGGTTTTAAGTTCTCAAGGTCAAAAACAAAGTGCATGCACTTTTCCCAGCTACGAGGACTTCACCAGGACCCAGAACTTTTCTTAGAAAAAACTAAACTTGAAGTTGTGTCCGAGTTCAAATTTCTTGGTGTTATCTTTGACAAGAAACTTACCTTTTTACCGCACATCCTAGCCCTTAAAAAGAGGTGTAAGAACGCTCTTAACCTTCTTAAAGTTGTAGCCCATTCAGACTGGGGAGCAGATAGAAAAGTACTTTTACGCCTTTATCGCTCCCTTATCCGTTCTAAACTAGATTATGGCTCCATTGTGTATGGTTCAGCCCGAAAATCTTACCTAAAACTACTAGACTCTATCCATCATGAAGGTCTACGCCTGGTACTTGGAGCTTTTCGAACCTCTCCTGTAACCAGTCTCTATGTTGAGGCAAATGAACCTTCTCTTTACCTCAGAAGACGAAAACTTGCTCTTCAGTTTCTTTTGAAACTGAAATCAAACCCTTTTAATCCAACACACAAAGTTGTTTTTAATCCTCAATTCAAAAGGCTCTTTGACAGAAAACCAACTGCCATACCCTCATTTGGTATTCGCATGGAAGCAGAAGTAGAGAACCTAAACATTGACACAAGCTGTATTGCTCAGTACAGACTACCTGAAATCCCACCATGGATACAGAGAACTGCAGAGTTTCGCTTTGACCTTGCTTCTAACAAGAAATCTGAAACAGACAGAAATATCTTTAAGACAAGATACGGTGAAATTAAAGAATATTATTTTTCATTTAAGCCGATCTATACAGATGGGTCAAAACATGGTAATGCTGTTGCAGCAGCTGCTGTTTATGGAGAACGTATAAAGAAACGCAGACTTCCAAACAATGCTTCCATTTTTTCGGCTGAAGTGAAGGCCATTGATCTTGCCCTTGACCATGTGGAGAATTCTCATTCCTGCAGATTCATTATTTTCTCAGATTCTTTATCTACCTTACAAGCCCTCTATAATCAAAAGTTTGAAAATCCTCTGATCTGCAAAGTTTTGGAAAGGATCTCTCGCATCCTTTCCTCTAACAGATTAGTCTTCTGTTGGCTTCCAGGCCATATGGGCATAAGAGGTAATGAAAAAGCTGATGAAAGTGCAAAGTTTGCTCTGAACCTGCCAATTTCTGATGTTAAAGTTCCTCATACAGATTTTAAAGCATCCATTTTACCTTTCATACAATCTCTTTGGCAGTCTCAATGGGATGCTGATCATCTCAACAAACTTCATTCTGTTAAACCAATCCTTGGTGAGTGGTACCCCTCTTACAGGTCTGTTCATCGAGAAGAGGTGATAATTACAAGGCTTCGAATTGGGCACTCTCGACTAACACACTCATGGCTTTTAACCAGAGAAGAAGCACTTGAATGTATTCAATGTAATGAACATCTTACCATTAAGCATATTCTTTTAGATTGCATCGACTTTCAGCCAATGCGTGAGAAATACTACAATGTTGACAGTATGCACAACCTCTTTGAAACAGTCAACATTGATTCAATTATCACCTTCATCAAAGAGATTGGTCTATACAACAAGCTGTGATATTTTCTTAATTACCTTTTAACCTGTTGTGTAAACCCATATTTCTACTGCGCAATCCTTTTTTATCTTCAATTACGTCTCCTTAATGGGAGGATTAGCTCTCTTTGGGGCATCTTATCTCATTGGAGACAGGACCTCTTTAATGGGAGTGTTTTGACCCCATTGGAGGCTCCACACTTCCTTAATTTTAAACTCTCATTTCCTTGAAACGACTATTCACAGTCTTAACCTTTCATTTCAAACTTTTGAGTAGGCAGGGAATGCCCAGCCACTCAATATTTTATGCACTTTAAAAGTTACACTTAATCCCTATTCATCTAAAGACCTTTTGACTATCAATTTAACATTTTTGTTTAGATCTTTTTATCACAGTCTTAACTTCATCATTTAAAACTTTTTAAGTTGATAGGGATTGCCCTGTCACTCAATAATATCTTTTATACCTATCAAAATCACTCATAATCCTTCCTAACTCAAGCTTTTTATTGTCATCATTATGTTCAAATCTTTTTACCTCAAAATTCCTGTTTTAACCATCTTTTAATACAGACATGCGCGCTAAATGACCAAAGCTGTCGATGCGCCATAAAACAACATTCATTCATTCATTCATTTAATGATATAACCTATATGACCCGTAAGCTACAAAAGAAACCATCAGCTTTTGGATTGTTTTGGATTGGATTGTATTGGAGTTTAACGCCATTTTAACAGCTTAGGTCAGATCATGGCGGTCAGTGACGCACCCATGTGTTTCCTGGCCTTCTCACCAGTACTGACACAACTTTCTTTTTAAAGCCACTGACTACTTTTCTCACCTGCATCAGAGGTGAGAGGTTGCAGGAAAGAAAGTTTTCCTCAATTGGGTATCGAACCACTGAGCTACCCACGCGGGCAACCATCAGCTAAGAAAGCAATCTTAATGAATTCTTTAAAAGAACAGAATTCTTTTTGTCGTCTGCAATTCTTTAAAATTTAGACAGGTATAGAAATTTTTGGTTTGGTAAAGAGTTATTGGTCTGTCATCTGCCCAGGAATTTTGAAATTATGAACCAAACCAAGTCGCATTGGTTTTGACAAGTTTTTTATTTACATGATACACCCGATCTTAGACTAAGGTGGTACCTTTTATCATGATATGCCAAATACTTTTACCTTTTTGGTAAATGACTGGTTCCCAAAACACGGTAGAGATGTGCATGAAATTTTGCTGAAGCCCAATCTTGTATTTGCTTCCATCTTGAAGAGGATGGCAGCAACATAAGAACATACTTCTCCAAGTATGAAAACAGAAAATAATTTTAAGGTGATTAAATCATTACATTACATTAATTATTTCCTGCGACACCAACTATTTAAGTATTGATTATGGCCCATATTCACTGACAATATTCTTAGTACAATTTCTAAACTTAAATTCCAAGACCACCAATCAGATGAGCCGAGACATAACATCTCTAACTTTTTACCACACGATCCTGAGTTTTAACGACCCTGAAGAAGATGCCTTTTGAAAGTTTTCTACCCTTCACAAAACAAATTTCAGTTTTTTAATCAAACTTATTTTGCCGTCTGCAAATGCTCTCAATTGGACTAGTCTAAAATTTTGTCAATTGGTAAAGAGTTAATTCAGATTGCTCGACATGTACTTTAGAATTAGAATGTACATTAGAATGGTTGTTGAATGCAGACCCAGGGAAATGGGTAAGTTCAAGAAAATCAAGAGGTGGGTGAAGGGGAGTAGTGTAATGGAATCTGACTGGGAGGGATGCAATCAAACCGATACGCTCAATGGTTTAAAAAAAAAAATGCTCTGAAAGCAAAGGTCTTAGATTAGGGCTTGGATTCAATTCCCCTAGTTCATGCACTTTTCCTATGGATTTTTTTAACTTCTGAGTATCCAAACACACTTACACTACTGTCAGTACATGTTGCGTCTTAAACACTGTAGAAAGAAATGTTCAGTTGATTCAACCGTGCCACATCTACAGAGTGGCGAATGCACTAAATTTTTCAAGTACAGGTGATGATTAACAGAGCCACATCTGTTGCACAACTGAGCATGGATTATCTGCATTTTTCTTTCACTGAAGAAATATAGTTGTCTGGGAGAGGGTTTGTCAAGGTTCAAATGATACTTAAAAGATGTCAGTGATTCTGAGTTTTTAAACTCACCCGCTAGGGAATTCCAATCATTAATTACACACGGCAGAAATGCATTATTATACCTACCTGGTTCTGTTAGCATTATCTTCTAATCAGTTTTTGTATATGTACGACATGTATGTTAATGCTGCTGGTTGCGGGTTCGATACCCGGTTGCAGCAAACTTTCTTTCTGGCAATTTTTTGCCTGCCACCCTTGATGCATGTGAAAAAAGTATTCAGTGGCTCAGAAAGAAAGTTGTGTCACTACTGTTGTGAGAAAGCCAGGAGAGACATGCGTAGATGCACTGGCTACCATGATATGACTAAGCTGATAAAAAGGTGTTAAAGCCATGGTCATATTTTACACAGTCTTTCGTAGTGGGGAATTACCGTAGTTGGCCGTAGTTGAACATATTAAACGTAGTTGAACATAGTTACACTTAGATAACCATAGTTCAACGTAGTAATGAACGTAGTTTGAACTTATTATTTGCCAGTAGTAAGCACATAATTTTTCAACATGGTCAAAAATTGGTTACGGTTCACAATGATGTCATGCCCTTCTGTGACCTTACTTTGAACGTAGAACTTTGACGATAGTTAACCGTATTTGACCCTACTGAACTGTAGAGTGTACTTAGTTGACCATAGGACCTGCTAAAAGACTTCAACAATATATCGTTTCTTCCTAGGCGGCATGGCATGATAACCGATCAGCAATGTAGGCTTGTCAACTTCCTAGTTGACCGTGGTAAAACCACGGTAGACTACATTTGAAATGAACAACTGTCAATTCCGTGCATGACCGTAAATGTGACCATGGCATTAACTCCAATACACACAAACACATGTTAACGCTACAACAGTTTTGATCAAATCAAAGCAATTCAAACAACATATTGTCAAGTTTTCAAAGTAAGTTCAAAGACCGGTAATGAAAAACAGCCCAGTATCCCTTCACTACCTTCAGGAAAAGAGCCATACATGTAATTGGCATGGGCAGAGACATTACAACATAAGAAGCCTTTATTTCAGTATGATTTCATACAGAAAATAAGCTTAGCCCGAATAAAGTATATTGAGCCATGTTCTAGCAAAAGGGATCTTAATGCATCTCCGTGATGCATGATACCAAGCAAGTGATCATATAAATATGGATCCGTGAAATCCATTTTGTCAAACAAATGACTGAATCATGAGGTAGAATGGTTCTTTGACATACAGGAAACTGATCAATAGCAAAAAGTTTTGGCCCAGGTCAGCTGCGCGGACTGCACAGGTTGACCTGGTCGATACTTTTCGCAGATGCATTAAGCCCCCTATTCACAGAGCATGGCTCATTTTTAAAGGGCAAGGTTCTTCACAGGGAACCTTCATAGCAAAATATCAATGAAGTCTGACAAGATTTGGAGGATCCTTTTCACGACTACTTCACACAACATTGATATCCTCACTAGATACTGTTTCACATATACATCGTCAGAGCAATACAGCATTGAGAAAGAAATGAATCTTGTCGCAGTCAATATCATCAAATTCTTGGACAGAATTTGCCTGGGCTGGAAATTGCATCAGCAACGCCTTGGGTTGCACCCCAGTAAGTTGCACATAACGTTTGTTATTACATACTGACATCGAGTACTGCTTAGAAAGAAGCCATGCTCTGTGAACAGGGGACTTAATGCATCTCTGTGATTCATTATACTAATCAAGTCATCACATGACCATGGACCCAGAAGGTCCATTTTGTATAATAACCGACTGAATCATGAGGTAGACTGGTCCTTTGACATAAAGAAAATAGACCAATAGCGAAAAGTTTCGGTCCTGGGTCGATACTTTTCGTAGACGCATTAATCACCCTTTTCACAGAGCATAGCTCAAATATTTTGCTTTAGTTTATAAATAAAGATCAAAATTTACCTAGAATATTAAAAATAAATAAATGAATAAATATATAAAATAAGATAAAATTTCTATTTGACAACAACCTGTCAGTAACACTCTACCAAACAATTCCGAGCTTAAACTTCCAAGAGAAGAAGGCTTTTGAAAGCATTGTGGGAAAAGGAGAAAGTGCCGGTAACCAACATTCTTCTTTTCCTACAACGTTTTCTACGCTTTGAAAGACAAATATCATCATTTGAGACATATATAGTTTGACTTCTGCAAATGCTTTCGGATTCGACTAGTCTAAAATGTTGTCGTTATTACAGAATGTTGTCCGTGGTTGTGAGGTAGAGCGTCGGCCTCGTAATCAAAAGGACCTGAGTTCGATACCCGGGAGCGGATGTCAACTTTGGGACTGTTCATCGGCCCACACAGTCGGCGCGAGTACTGGTGTAGTTTCCAGGAAGCAGGATCGAGACAGATTAGTATAAGTTGCAAGAACTTGTTTCTCAATCGATGTAAAATAAATATGTTTAAACTAATCAAAAGGTAGCGAGATCGATACCCTGGAACAGTTGTCACCTTTGGGACTGTTCATGGGTCCACACATCCTGCGCAAGTACTGATGTAGATCCCAGGAAGCAGAATCGAGAGAAGTATAAGTTGCAAGAGCTTGTTTCTCATTCGAGTTTTCTCCCGAGTTTTACACGATCTTTAGAAAGAAGCCTTTTAAAAATATTCACCGGAAAAGGAGAAAATGCTGGGATCCAGCATTTTCTCCTTATCCCACAATGTTATTTACCCAGTCAAAGACAAATTCCATTCATTGGAGCCGCGTTTAATTTGTCATCTGCAAAATGCTTTCAACTTGGACAAGTCGACATTTTTGTCGTCTGGTAACGTGTTAACCAAGGTTATTTCCCTTACTTTTGTGGTCGAAATAACCGCCAGGGGCGCAGCGGAGAACCGATATTTATGTGTGCACGTGCGTAAATTCTACGTTACTCACAAACTCAGATTTCATTCACAAGTTTACATTCCCGCCTTTGCCTTCACATCGAGAAGACGTGACGACAAACTGATTTTGTGACCATCGCTAGATTCAGTCGCCATCCTTTTTGTGGTCAACATTCATCATCTTGGTAAGCAATCTATTGTATATTTTATGTATTTCCTGAACGGTCGTCTGATTGCACATCCGATCACCAGATTGCTGAAGATTCAGATCGGCGGAATGGTGCTTCAAACAAGAGAGAATAAAAATGTTCTAGGAATAAATAACATAGATCTGAATCCGTTCATTTACAAGTATTTTTTTAGAGACTAAATTCCAGAATGATCAATGTAGCATGGTAACAGCAACTCGTAATTGATTTACTCTGGTTTCTTTGTAGTATTTTCAGTTTCACACTTGGTTCTTTTTGTGATCCCGCCTTTTTCGGTTCTTTTTGTGATCCCGCCTTTTTCTTATGAAGATGCTGCCTTTATTTGAGTAATACTACCATTTGTTTTGCTACAAAGTTTCCCCAGTAGTAGACATCGCTTTTACGAACCGTGTAGATTAAGATCAGACTGTGGAAAATTTGCAGTCTGATCTTTGATCTACACCGCCGGATGCGGTATTTTAACGTTGTGGCTGCTTAAATCTGTACCAAAAGATAAAACTCTAGACTTGTTAAAATTGGAAGCATTTGCAGACAACAAGTAAGGCGTGGTAAATATGATGGAATTCATATCGAAAGGATAGGAAACATTGTGGAAAAAGGAGAAATTGCTGGTTACCATCACTTTCTCCTTTTCCTGAGTGTTTTTAAAAAAAGCCTTTGCTTCCTTAAAACAGGATTAATTGGTTAAGGGTCAATCCTTTACCATACAATCCAGACTTTTAATGAACCTGTGAAAAAAAGTTTTTTAAAATATTTTTAGAAAAGGAGAAAATGCTGGTAACCAGTGTTTTGTATCTCTTCAAAGGCAGCTTTTTCCAGGTACACTGAATTTTGTCAACCCTAATTGCTTTCAATTTGGTTGACTTTAATATTTGAAAGGGCAGAAAACACTGTGGGAAAAGGAGAAAATGCTGGTTACCAGCATTTTCACCTTTTCCCTCAACGTTTTCTGAAAGCCTTCTTCCCCAGGGTCACTAAAACTTTGAATTGTTTGGTAAAGGCTTCAATCGAGTAATATCAAAGGAGTCAAAAGCTGCTTGTCTGTTCCACAGGTGGCCTGTTCGAGCCTGTTTGGGTCTGAGTTTGGGCTGACCCTGTTGATGCACATTATAACTGTTCAACTGAGCAGTGTAGACAATCCCTGGTCGTGTGGCTGACAAACAAGCCTTCTTGTTGTAAGTACAACATGTTTCTTCCCTAAACATTTGAAGACAACCTTTTGGAAAATAGCACGGGTTCAGAATCATTACACACTCCAAATATGAAGAGTGCTATTTCACCCTTAGGCTGCTAAGTGCAATGCAGAGTGCTTTTGCAGGCAGTCCGACAGAAAATGCAGTCTGATCTTGATCTACACTGTCCGATACAGTGAGCATTCGATTATCTAGAAGGAAGTGGATGAAATCCCAATATTTTGCTCTTTAATATCGGCTGAAAGTTTTTTTTTTATTTTTCTGTACAGGTTTTGGCTCATTTATGAAAATGGAGCAATTCTTTGATGTAATATCAGAATGTTTCAATGTTTCCAATTTTTCTACCATTGTGCATCTGCGTCTTGTGCATGATGGACATTATGCCCTTGAATAGAGTGTATGTTGGGGGGGGGGGGATCATAGAGAACTCAATGCATGTTATCCCTGCATAAATTCATCTAAAACTTAAAATACCAAAGGACTCAACTTTGGACTGGACCAAATTGAAAGCATTTGCAGATGACATGTTGCTAAAATAATACTATGGTCTTTGATAGGTTAGAAAACATTATGGTATGGGAAAAGGAGAAATGCTGGTGACTAGCATTTTCTCCTTTTCCCACAATGTATAAAACCATCCTATTTTTCAGGGCCATCAAAAGACAGGATTGTGTGGTAAAGTGTTAAACTTTAAACTCTTAACCCTTTCCCAAACAAGCCCTGGTTTTCACGTGTCTGCAGTACAAATCTTTTAAAAACACTGTGGGAAAAGGAGAAATTGCTTGTAACGAGCAATTTCTCCTTTTCCCAAAGTGTTTTCTACCCTTTTGGAGAACTTTGTCATTTTCATCAAATTTAAAATAGTTGTCCGCAAACTCTTTCAATTTGGACCAGTCTAAAATTCATCGTTTGGGAAAGGGTTAAATAAATGAAATGAAATTTTCCACCTAAAAGTAAAAAGCCATATATTTCAAGGTTGATTTCATTGACAGGAAAATATTTTATCCGACAGTATAGATCAAAGATCAGACTGCACTTTCTGTGCAGTCTGATCTATATCTACACATTCTGTAAAAGCATCTCGAGTTGCATTTAGCAACCTAAGGGTTATGATCAGGAATTCAGAGTTATAAAAAGCCTCCCTCTGTTCCACAGGCTTCCTGTTCCAGTCCATTCTTGTCGTTTTTAGGCTGACCCTTATCATGTGACTGCTCGACAAGATGGCAAAATGGTGCTTAAACAAGAGCAAAACTGTTGATTCACAAGAAATGAGGTAAGTCTCTTATTCATTTTCAGTCCCTCAAGATTGTGTTCCAGAATGAGCAATGTAGCATGGTAATTGCAGATGACATTTGCAACAAAATTTTTGGACGTGCCCAAACTGAAAGTCATTGCAGACCACATATAAAATATAGCTAAAAGAATGTGATTTGTCTTTGTAAAGGGAGAAAACATTGTTGGAATAGGTGAAAATGCTGGTGACCAGCATTTTCTCCCACAATGTTTTCTAAAAGCTTTCGTCCTAAGGCTGGCTAATACTCGGAATTTACACCACCGTCTTTGGTCATCCCTCCCTGATTTTTTCCTTTCGATTTTCTTGTAAATTTACTACGTTAATTAACATAATATTTTTCGAGTAGTAAATATTACCATCTTTTATGCAACAAAATTTTCCTCAAAATACAAGTAAATTGAAAATATGAAACTGAAAGCATTATTTAAAGCCGAGAAACTGCTTGGGGGGCGGGGGTGAAACACCAGTATTGATACTCGTCCCAACTCAGCTCAAAGCTGTTGCAGACGGCTGATTGAATATGGCTCAATTGATGAAGTTTGTCTCTCAAAGGGAAGAAAACATTTTGGAAAATGGAGAAAATGCTGGTTACCAGCATTGTCTCCTTTTCCCAGAATGTTTTCTAAAGATTACTAGTTCAAAGTAATAAAAAGCCTCTTTCTGTTCCAGTCCATTCATCTAGTGGGGTTTTAGACTCGCCCTTACCATGTGACAGCTCAACATTCAGATGCCAAAATGGTGCTTAAACGAGCAAAACTGTTGATTAAAAGAAAAATGAGGTAAGACTCTTATTCATTTGCAGTTTCCTGAAGAGTGTGTTCCTGAATGAGGAATGAAGCATGGTAATTGCAAATCACAATTTCTTCTGTGACAAAATTTTAGACATGCCCAAACTGAAAGTCATTGCAGACCACAAATTAACCCTTTACCAGATGACAATATTTTAGACTGGTCCAAATCCAAAGCATTTGCAGACAACAAATATGGCTCAAATGATTGAATTAGTTTCTGAAAGGATAGAAAACATTGTGGGAAAAGGAAAAATTCTCCTTTTCCCATAATGCTAAAAGCCTTCTTCCTCATGGTGGCTGAAACTCAGGATTTACCCCACCATCTTTGTTCATCTCTCCCTGATTTTGCCCCTTCGATTTTTCTTGTGAATTTGCTGCTATATTTCACATATATCTTGGACAGTATTGCCATTTTTGTGCAACAAAGTTCCCCTCGAAATACAAGAAAATTGAAAGCAGGAAATTGAAAGCATTATGAAAATGGAGAAAATGCTTGATGTGAGCTAAGGATCATGTAAAGCCTTTTTTTTACCAGGAAAACTTTGGGAAACTTGGGTTACTGGAGTAAATATTTCATGATGTTAAGTCTTTACCATACGATATTGCAGACTTGTCTGAATTTAAAGCTGTTACAGGGGATTAATTACATGTGGCTCAATTGATGAAATTTGTCTGTGAAAGGAAGAAAACATTGTGGTTTCCAGCATTTTCTCATTTTCCCACAATATTTTCTATGGTGCTTTGTGTCGACAACTTACCTTATGTACACTGTAGAGGCCACATTTTCAGTGTGAAACTCACGAGACTTGGAATGTTTGTCTTGATGATATCTTACACAAGTTTGAAAATGGGTCACCTCTGGTCAAAAATTAGGTCACTAAGTCAAATCTTTGATAATTTTTGTGTACAATCTAGAGGTCACATTTTCAGTCCAGTACCCTGAAAGTTGGCCAGAATGTTTGTTTTGATGATATCTTGGACAAGTTTTAAAATGGATCATACCGGATCAAAAGTAGGTCACCTTGTTAAATCTTGGGTAAATTTGGTGTCTGCTCTAGAGGCCAAATTTTCAATCCAATATTCATAAAAGGGGTGAAAATGTTTGTCTTGATGATTTCTTTGATGAGTTTGAGGGTCAAAAACTAGGTTACCAGATCAAATCTTTGAAAAATGTTCTGTATGCCCTAGAGGTCACATGTTTCATCTCTAGAGGCCTCATTTTTTAGTCCAATACTCAAAGCAGTTGGTCAGAATGTTTTGTCTTGATGATATTCAGAGCTAGTTGAAAATGGATCATGCCAGGTCAAAAAGTTGGTTACTGGGTTGAATCGTAGGAAACCCTTTTTTATCCTGTATGTAGAGTCAACATTTCAGTCCAATGCTCATGAAAGTTAGTCAGAATGTTTGTCTTGATGATATCTTTGATGAGTATGAAAATGGGTCACACTGGAAGAAAACTAGGTCACTGAGACAAATCTTCGAAAAACCTTGTGTGCCCTCTAGATACCCATGAAAGTTTGTTAGAATGCTTGTCAGGTTATCGTGGAAGAGATTGGGATTGGGTCATGTTTGGTCAAAAGGCTCAGGCGAGCGACTATAGGGCCATGATGGCCCTCTTAGTATCTCAAAGCATTCATCTGAAAATGTGTCGTAGTGGATGGAAAAAATTACAGCTTGGCACACACTATACATGTATATCACACACATAGCTACATCATTTATGACAATAAATGTCCAGATTTTTTGGCCAAAAATTTGTTGACTTCTTACCAATTACATGCACTTTTTGAGCTCATTACAAAGATTTTGAATTGAACAGATAATAAAAAGGGCAACACTTTGATACTTTAAATTTTCTGCTAGAAACAGCTTAGGAAACAATATTAATTTCTTGCCCAATGGTATGGGGGTCGGAGTGCTAGAAAGGATATCACCTGCTTAAGACTTAATGATATCTCTTTAAGTATAAGCCATTTTAACACCATTTTCAAAATAGTTATAAATTCATTTATGGTCAGTCGCATCCAAATCATAGGGATCTAAGATGTCAAGAACTGGCCTGAAATTTTATCCAAGGTTTTGACATTTAGAATTGTTGTTCCGAGTCTTGTCCAAATATAGTTTTGACTCCTGGGAAATTTTGGCTTGGATGTCAAGTTTCAGAGTCTTGGGGGGGGGGGAAAAAAAGTCCAGCTATAAAGCACAGTGTGTAGATTTTCAAAGTTTTAGATTTGTAACCTGTATTCAAAATATTTCATTAGCTGAATTGTTGAGAATGACATAACATTTGAAAAACAGATGAAGCCTTAAAAAAAGCGCCATGTCTTTCAAATTGGTAGGTTTACAGTGATACACTTTGATGTATCCAACCATAATGTTTGTCTCTTAGACACACATTAACTATAAACATCTTTTAGGGTTAGTAAATCAAAGGGATTTGTCATTAATCACCAAGGTACTACCAGCATGCATTATTTGATATTAACCCTTAAGCTGCTAAATAAGTGAAATGAAATTTTCACGCCAAATGTAAAAACCCAAATCATGTTGTTTGAAAGGTATTTTTTGGGAAAAGTATCTGTTTATCAGACAGTGAAGGTCCAAGATCAGACATCACATTCTGTGTAGTCTGGTCTTGATCTACACTGTCGGCAAAAAGTCAGTAAAGTTGCACTTAACAGCTTAAGGGTTAAGGATCTTAAATCCAAGAAAAATGAAGACACATTTTTTTTTTCACTATACTTTTATTTTTTTCTCCTATTGTTTTATTACCTGTATTTTTTTTCTTGTTATTTTATTACTTGTATCTTTTTCTCCTGTTATTTTATTGAAACTTGTATTTTTTTCCTCCTGTTATATTATTACTTGTATTTCTTTCTCCTGTTTTTGTTACTTGTATTTTTTCTCCTGTTCTTTTTTACTTGTATTTTTTTTCTCCTGTTATTTTATTACTTGTATTTTTATCTCCCGTTATTTTATTTAAACTTGTATTTATACTGATTATAACCCTTTCCCAAACAACATATTTTCCTCATCCATTTCAAAACTTCTGTAGATGGAAAATTCAAAGTGGGTACAAATAGACTTAAGTTCTCAGATAGGGTAGAAAAGATTGTGAGAAAAGGAGAAAATGTTGGTTACCAGCATTTTTCTTTTTTTCCCAAGATGTTTTCAAAATTTTTTCCCTCAGAGTTGTTAAATCTGAGGATTGTTTGGTAAAGGGTTAAGTAAAACAAATTTTGAACCCTTTTCATTTTTCACTTTTTTTCCCCCCACTACCTTTTATGTTCAAATCTTTTAAAATGCAAAAATTGCACTATATCATCTTTAATACATACATGTAGATGCACGCTAAATAACCAGAGTTGTCAGTATGCCACAGAACATTCATTCATTCATTCATTCATTCATTGAATTGTAAGTTAAATCTGTTGAAGTAAATTCTGAAATGGCTTGAATAAAGTTGTAAAAAACTTTATGCTTTGGCTGAACCTTAAGTGAAAAAAAGATTATTAATGATACCAGAACATTCTTAAATTTCATCACTCAGAACTAGGTTATCTTTGCCCAATGGGTGATTTCCTTTCACTGGTTAGTATCCAGGAAATAAAGAAAGATAAACAGAGCAGAGTTGATTACTGGGTGGAATCCAGGAAAAACAGCTGTCTCATGAACAACAGTTTTACATTAATAAGAAAGAGAGAAATAAACAAACAAAAATTAATATAAACTGTGCCAATGACGGGTCAAAGCAATCCAGAAAGGTTGTTGATCTATTCAGGCACAGATAATGATAGGAAATTCATCCCATCAGAGAAACACCACAGTTCCTTGTAGACCTCTTATCATATTAAGTCTGTAAATATTTTATTATCCTTACATGGTTTGGAGGGTTAGATTCCCACCAGTATGTCACCTGATAAGTATTAGGTTATATCTAGGGTCCATGTCAGCTAGCCAAGTACTGGTTAGGTTCCAGGTTAATGGCAGGTTTATTATAAACACACCATTGTCTACAAATAAGGAGCTGATGCTGTCACCAATGACGGATCAAGGCAAGCCAGAAAGGTTTGTTGGTCTATTCAGGGGCAGCTGTGTTTCATGCGCAAAGTCAACCTTATGCATCTGAGCTTTTTTGCAAAAGACTTGCATAACAAAAACATACATTTGTTCAAGACCACTTGCAAAAGTTACATCAACAGATTAAATTTACTCTTACTACCACTATAGGCAATGTAAGTAGAATTTGCAAGACTAGGCCACACTACTCTAAGGTGTCATTCTATTCATTTATCTCTGCACCATACATGCATTGTGCAATGACAAGAATCTTAACTCCTAAACAACATTATTTTCTTACACCAGTGTAAATGAGGATCAGATTGCAACAAGTCTGCGGTCTCATCTTTTACACTATGCAGACATACTGGCCAATTTAACACTTATCCTTCTGAATTTAAATTGTTGATGATTACAAAAATATATTTTTTTAAGATTACTGGCTTTGAATGGGGTTTATAGGACTAACCAATAAAAGGGCAGAGGACAGTGTAGAGCAAGATCAGGCTGCACATACATGCAGGCTAATCCTGCTTTACACTCCCCACAAAATACATCTGTGATAAAAAAATGGTAGGATAAGAGTTAATTGGCCTTGAAATGATTATTTTTCTGGCCCTTTTTGCCTAAAAATGTCTATTTGTTGGGCATTTTAAGGATTTTACCAAATATTAATGAAAACCTTCTAGGTATGTAAATTTGAGCCATGCTCTGGCAGTAGAGGGCTTAATGGAAATCAATGATGCATTATAGCAAGCAAGCGATCACATAATTATGGCTTCATAAAATCCATTTAGCCTTATGATTGATAGAATGCGGAGGAAGAGTGGTCCTTGGACATGCAGAAATTTGTCCAATTTATAGCACAAAGTTTTGACCAATGTCAGCCTGCACAGACTGTGCATGCTGGCATGGGTTGATACTTTGTGCAGATGCAAGAGACTCCTTCCTTTTCACAGAGCATGGCTCAATTTTATCTACATTTATAATTTTGCATTTTTCTTACCTTTGAATATATACATTTTTTTAAGTTTAAAACTAAGAGAAATTTACAGAAATCAGATGTTTTTTATTATGGAAAGAAGACCCAAATAATTAATATGTTTTATGTCAAGGGTACTCATGCAAGAATATTCCACAAATAACAGACAGCGTAGATCCAAATCAGTCTGCTCCTGATCAGCTATCTGATCTTGATCTACACTGTTGGTAAACGGCAGTTTAATTTTAATCTTCTGTATAAAAAACATGTGAATTTGCTTTGCACTCTATGGGCCACTTGGCTATTCCCCAGTACAGAAGGTTTCAGTTTTGTGTGGTCTGACTGTCTCAAAATCCATCTTTTGCAGCCAAATGCTTAGCATTACATTAGCAGGACCATTGACTGTAAAACAGCTTTGGGGCAATTTTAAGTTAAAGATTAAATCCAGGGTCTGTATTCACCAACTATTCTTTAGAGTATTCTTAGTCTTGCTCTTCAAGAATTTCTAAATTTAAAAGTAACACAACTTCTGATTGGCTAAACCATCTGGTTTAGCCAATCAGAAGTTTTGTTTCTTTCAAGTTTAGAAAATTTTGGAGAATAAGCATTCTTAAGAATGGTTGGTGAATACAGACCCAAGGCTGATAATGGAGTGGGCCCTTTTCTTCTTTCCACTCATCAAGACTTCAGATCACACAGTACAGTTAGTATGCCTCCCATTCCATTTGAGTTGTTCCATGTAAGCTTTCATAAATGAAGGTCAAATCCATTTTTTTTTTTTGTATCTTTAAGATTCTATGTAATTCAGTAATCCCTGTTGGTTTAAAAACATCTAAAGGTGTTCCTTGGGAAAAGATTTTAGATTTAAATTGGGAATCAATATCAAACAGATATTGAGGGTATCATTTAAGACAAGGCACTTGTAAAGGATTTGTTTGCTTGGTTTGTATATGTTTGCATTTGTCTGATTTTAAAAACTTAATACTTCATGCATAATCAGCTTTTAAATATTTTGAATACCAACATTTCTATTACTTTTTTCCTGTTAAATTCAGTTCATCCAGACCCAGTATTTAGTTTCATTTTACAGCAGTTTAGCGCTTAAATGCTGAACACGTCCTTAATATATCAGCATAATACCTGTTATTCTATTGCTATGGTCAAAGAGGACAGCTGGTTTCCATATGCATTAATTTTCATCAATTAAAGGTACAGTAGTGACCAAAAGTAAACAATGTGGGTGTTAAAATACAATTTTATCAGGACGGTTGTATTCATTAATTATATATGTGTCTGTAAAAGAGTTGAATATCATGTTGATGGTTTTTTTTGTTTCTCTCTCAAATTCCCCAATTAAATGGATGTATGCATATATCCCAATTTGATGGATTAATGCATCTTTTTCCCAATTTCAGACCCCAAAATGAAGTAAGTTGGGAAAATCCCTGTCAACAACACTTGTCACAATTGAGATACTAATTATATATACACAAAAATATACAAGCCACACCATGTGTTTACCAATCATAGTGACATTGCCATGCATCAATATGGGTTGAATATTTAATATATATTAAGGTATAGCATTCATTTTTTTGTCCAAGAACTTTACCATTCATTTCATTGAAAAAAATGGTTTCTGCTCCTAAGTTCTGGAAATCTTTTTGGCAAAGCACTCTTTGTTAGAGTCTGTTGATATTGGATATGAATGATACTTGATTAGACCTGCTTGTAGTCACCAACATCATCTTTGCATTTAAAAAAGATATGACTGGTTTTTGTTTTGGTAGTGGGAGTTGGCAATTTTCCCATGAAAGTTCTCTATCAGTGCTAATTAAGTCCCTGGCACATTTGAAAGGAAGTAGAGCAATACAGTGCCATCATGACCCTCTTATTTCATTTTCCACAATGTTTTCTTTGCTATGACTGACAAATTTCATGTGCTAGTAACATTTGCTTTGCTGTCTGCAAATACTTTCCTCTGAAGGAAATTTTTCCGGCAAAACCTCTCACCTCTGTTGCATGTGAGAAAAGTAGTCAGTGGCTTGGAAACAAAGTTGTGTCAGTACTGGTGTGAGAAAGCCAAGAAACACATGCATAGGTGCACTGACAGCCATGATCTGACCTAAGCTGTTAAAACCGCATTAAACTCCAATACAAACAAGCAATAATGTGGAATTCACAAAATGGACATCACTATATAGATTGATTGTTGAACAGTCAAAATGCAAAACTACTGATCATAGTATGTTTTTTGGTCTGTGCAAATCTGACAAGCCCAGAAACATCTGTTTATTTCTCAAGAATGTGTAAGCCTGGTAAGCCCCAGTATGCTACAGAATTAACATTCTGCAGCGTGCAGTGGCTTGGTCACCCATCCAGGCACTAACTACAAGGCACGTTGCTTAACTTCCACAGAGAGAAATACACTAAACCACATCGCTGTAAAAGCTAGCTCTACAGCGAGGTAGGTTTGAAGTGCTTATATATCTAATGTCTCTCTGTGACATTACTCTCCCCTATGAGAAGTCTCAACCCCAAGACTTGTATACAAATAAACCTGGGGATTATATAAGGGTAAGGCAACTCCGTAAGGCAGTTGTCATTATCCCACCTCTGCCACTCTATGCAACGTGTGATGGCCTGGTCACCCATCCAGGCATGAACCACGACACATGTTGCTTAACTTTCACGGAGAGGAATAACACTAAACCACATTGCTGTTAAGCTACATGTAGCTCAACAGCAAGGCAGGTTTGAAGTGCTTATATATCTAACCTCTCACCGTGACAATATTAATTACATTCACATAACACATGTAAAGGAGAGCTGTCTCTGCTTTGGATAAGCACATTCCAATCCCAGTCCAACTGGGATAACACTATTCCACAGCAACTTAAGTGCATTTACACAAGCATACTGACTCTGACCTCAATCTTGACGGGTGGAAATGGATTGGACTGATTGGGTTCGGGTTTTTAATTTAAGCTGGTTTTAGACTACCAGTTAGACAGACAGACAGTCACGCACCAAACTACACATGGGTTTTGAAGGGTGGTACTAGTATATTGATGTTAATAGATGGTTCTGGGCTAATGCAGTACATAAAATCAAGACAATTTCAAATAACCACTGATTTATCTGATTCTTTGTAGTGGAGTTTAATGCCATTTTAACAGCTTGGGTCATATCATGGCAGTCAGTGCACCTACACATGTGTCTCCTGGCTTTCTCACATCAGCGCTGACACAACATTCTTTCCAAGCCACTGATAAAAAATCTTCCTTCACATGTATCAGTGGTGAGAGCTAAAGATCGCTAGAAAGAAAATTTGCCACAACTGGGTATCGAACACACAACCACAAAGGTCACGAGTCAGATACACTATCAACCAAGTATCAAACCTGCAACCACAAGGTCACAAGTCCACTGAGCTATCCACTGAGCTACCTCGCTGGGCAGAAGAAGAAGATGATGAAGAAGAAAGGTGAAATCACCTTAGAGAAATTTTGCCTCAACCGGGTATCGATACCACAACCACCAGGTCAAGTCAGACATGCTAACCACTCAGCTAGTCTGCAGGGCTACTTTTTCATTAGTCAGCCATCTTTAAGTTTTTTGTATTTTTATTTTCCTTTTTCTATACATATACCATGCAATCAATCATACAATTTTCTATACATACAGCTTTTTGTATCAGTCGGTGTTCAGAAAATATCAACATTTTTGCAATATACATGAATGATTTATAAGCAAAGTTGCAGTAATAATTTTTTTTTTCAAAATTTCAAATGGTTATGTGTGTTTCTGATACCCCCTGTCCCTGGCAACAATATTGCAGATTGTATCAGAAGCTAGCATTTTCCATTTATTCCAAATTTTACTAGTAACTACAGAAATTAGTCATTTGTTTGAAAATTCTTTGAAAATCCCTATTTTTATCAATTTTAACCCATAGGCTGCTAAGCGCAACTCTCTGAACTTTTGCAGACAGTATAGATCAAGATCAGACTGCACAAAACATACAGTCTGATCTTGGACCTACACTGTCTGATAAGGAGGTATTTTTCTACAAAAAAATATGTTTGATTGGTTGATTGTATGGTGTTTAATGCCATTTTCAACATTATATTGGTTATATTGCAGCAGCCAGTGCACCTATCCATGCTTTCCTGGAGTTTCTTTTACCAGTCCCCCACACCATATTCTTTTCAAGCCACAGGCTACTTTCCCACATAACCATCATGGAAACAATAGTCAGGGGGTGAGAGAAGAATGAATCCTGTTGCAATGACTATCATCAATTCTCAGAAAGAAATGGCAGAGCTGGGAACCAGCGACCTCCCATTCTCAAGGCTTGTAAGCTTCTGACTGAGCTATCAGGGCTCGGCAAACAAGTTTGAACTAGCATTATTTGGGTTTTTACCATCGGCTTGAAAGTTTAATTCAACTTTTTTAGCAGGATAAGGGTTAATGTTAATGTTTTTGGTTTCCCCCCTTGTCCTTAAATCATTAGGTCCTCCTCCTCCTCAAGATATTCAGTTTTACAAAATTTCCTTACTAATAGCGGACCTGCCCATTAACACACAGATGTTATCCTTTTCCTTTCTTATTTTCAGTTTAAGATACCATGGCTCTGAAGCAAAACTGCTAGAAAAAGATGACAAATATGTTTTAGGGGGCACAAGCCGACAAGGTGCTGTATAGAGATGGTAAGTCGATTTGTTTGTTTCTTTGTATGGTGTTCAACACTGTTTTAAACTTAATTTCAGTTATATTGCTGTTGACAGTGCACCTATCCATTCTTTCCTGGAGTAGCTTTGTCCATTACTTTGCACAATATTCTTCCAAAGCCATGGTCCATGACTCAACCAAAATTTAGAACATTTACAGATGACAAAATTTATGTAGCTGAAGAGATGATTGCTGTCTTTGATGCTGTCTTTGATAGGGAGAAAACATAGAGGAAAATGAAGAAAAACACTGGTTACCAGTTTTTTTTTTCCTTTTTCCACTAATGTTTTTACCAAACAATCCCGGGCTTTTATGACCCAGGGAAAGATGCCTTTTGAAAAAATTGTGGGAAAAGGAGAAAATGCTGGTTACCAGGATTTTCTCCTTTTCCCCTGTTTTATACTCTATCAAGGTCAAATTCTGTCATTTGATCTACCACTAATTTGTCGTCTTGTCGGTGCTTTCAATTTGAAACAAGCTAAAATTTTGTTGTTTGGCAAAGAATTAAAAAGCCCACTTCTTTAGGATCGTGAAAACAGGGGACAGTGTGGTGAAGTGTTTACTGTCACTATAAAACATCATCCATTCATTATGGCTCTTGTATTGTCTTTTTCAGCTGGGCTTAGCCCTGGTAGCTCAGTCAGTAGCATACAGGACTTGAGAACAGGAGGTTGCTGGTTCGATCCTGGCTCAGCCAATTACTTTCGGAGGATTGATGATAGTCATTGCAACAGTATTCATTCCTCTCTCACCGGTGACCATTGTTTTGACAAGGGTTATGTGGGAAAGCAGCCAGTGGCTTGGAAAGAATATTGTACAGCGTACTGGAAAAAAAAAAACAAGGAAAACTCAGGAAAGCAAGTATAAGTGCACTGGCTGCCTCGATATAACTGAAATAATGTTGAAAACAGCATTAAACACACTACAAGCAATCAATCTTTTCAGCTCAAGTAAAAATTTGTAAACCCTTTCCCAAAGGACCAACTTTATACTCTTCCAAATTCTAAACAACTGCAGACAACAAAATAAAAATTGGTACAAATGAGATAAAACTCTGTCATTGGGTAGAAAACATTGTGAGAAATCGAGAAAATGCTGGTTACCAGGATTTTCTCCTTTTTCCACAATGTTTTCAAAGATTATTTTCTTTTGAGGTTTTAAAGCTCGCAATTGTTCGTTAAAGGCTCAATTTCCATTGGATACTGAACTTTTTCAATTAAAAAGTATTATTATTTCTTTTGTTTCTCTTTCCAGGGAGGAAAGGAACTTGCTCAAGGAAATTTAAATACAGACTGGCGAGGTAGGTCAAAGTTTTCAGTCAATTTTGAGCTAGTTTCTTTATATAGCTTTTCAAAATTACTATTTCTTTGGTTCATTATGATTTTTATATATCTTTTTAAAATTATTTTTTCTTTGGTTCCTTTTGATTTTATAGAGATATGTTTGTTGCTGGTGTATTTTTTAATTCATCATTTTGAGCATAAAATTCCTGTCTGAAATGCTCTTTGTCATGGCAGTACTGGGAGCAAGACATTCATAATGATTTATGATATACAAAGTTTTAAGTTTATTTCTCATAACTTTTGTGTAGTTTTCTTCTTTTGATCATGGTTATGTGGGTTATGTTGGAAAGCAGTCAGTGGCTTGGAAAGAAAAATGTGCAAAATACTGATAAGAGTGACTCCAGGTGACCACGGATACATTGCAGGTGTACTACCCACCATGAGATAACTGAAACAAATTTAAAACGGCATTAAACACCAAGAATTATCTTTGTGTTATTTTTGACTGAATATCTAGGACACATTTTCATTTTAGAAATACTGAGGAAATTGAAAATCTGATTTTTTTGGGGGGTGTAGCTGATTGTGCTGGTTTTTTATCTACTTTTTTGTACTGATAAAAAATGAGTTAATGGAAATTTATGATTGGTCAAAAATTTGACATGTTTATTTTAAGGGCCCCTGCCTATTTGCCGGCAAATTAATGCCGTCTTTTTTAAAGATATTTCTTGTTTACAGAAGTTCTTATAAATCATTAACAGCAACGTTTGCAATTATTTTTGTCTAAAGTCTGTTTATTTTCAAATCAAGCATGTACAGTCTTGCATGTCAAGTAACTTAAATTGTTTTACCTACATAAAATGTCTATAAATAGGTAAGACTGAATGAGCTGACTGTAGGAATTTCCGTTATCTTCATTGTTGCCAGGGACAGGATTTATAGCAAAAATCATTAAAACACTTAAAACTAATTGCAAATTGGTCAAATCTACATCGAATATCGAGTTCAAAGTTTTCTTACATTATGTTTTTAAAATTTACTGACTTAATATTCAGGTTGCAGTCAATACAGTTTTTTTTAAAACTATATTATCCTTAAGGTCAATGACATAGAGGTCAAAATGACAAGTTTGGTCAACCTATAAAACTCGCCTTAATTAAATTCAGGTTTATAGCAAACCAGTCTTTATAATATAAACATGTGAACTTGTAGGTCAAATATAACTCAAAGTGTCAGGTTAAAAGTTCACTTATAAAACATTAAAAAAATTTAACTACATGAAATCCTTAGAGACGGGTTAAGCTCAGCAAACTGATGGTTGGAGTTCCCATTATCTACAGTGTTGCCAGGGACAGGGGTCATATACCACAAATGGAAGTTTTAACTATCAGGTTGCTGGCAATGCCTTTAAGAAAGTGATATTCATGTACTAAAATAAATTCAGTATCAAGTGAAAATTTTTTCATTGTTGATTTATTGGAACTTGATATAAAGATTATATTTTGATAAATAGGCAAGATTATATTTTGATAAATAGGCAACAGTCATGTAACCTTTTACTAAACAAGCATATGCTTTAACAACCTGAGGAAGAAGGCTGGCTACCAGCATTTGCTCCTTTCAGTAATGTTTTCTACCTTTTCACAGACAAACGCCATTTTTTCGACATCTATCTTTTTCAAATTCCTTTCCAAATTAAATTGGTATAAAAAGGTAAGGTCCAGTAAAATGACAGTAGGCATTTCCATGGTCTGTATTGTCACAAGGGACAGGGGTTTAATAGCACAAGTGGGAGTGTCAACTGTCAGGTTGCTAACGATACCATTTTTATGCTAATTGTAAGTGCATCAAATATTCATAAAGTACTTCTAGAAAATGTTTTAATAGGTAAGCCTTTAAAACTTACCAGCTTTCAATTCAGCCTTCAATTCCGGTTGCTTGCAAATACTATGTTTCTACTATATGTAAAGTGATGAGTTGATCCCGTTACGGCACGTTCCCAAGTTTTAATGACCCTGAGGGAAAAGCTTTTTGATAACCAGCATTTTCTCCTTTTCCAGCAATGTTTTCTATTTATCATATATCGGTCGACGTATAAAACTTAATTTCTCAACATGCAATCAAACATTGTACATTTAATGCCACTACACTGTGAATGTCTTCGATCTCAGTCCATATTACATCAGGATTGTCGGGTCTTCATGACTTATGTCAAAATGAATGAAATAATGAATACCAGGGAATCTTTGTGCAGAAAATCCTTGTGCAACAAACTCCTATTCTTTTCAAAATTCAAAATTGTTTTTTTTTTCCCTTTTTTTTACACAATCTTATTTAAAATTGCTGCAGAGGTTTTGTCGGTAGTGCTATCACCACATTGATAACCTAGGTACCGGTCTGTAAAAATGTACCCGATATGGCCAATGTACGGAAAAGGATATAGGGCCTTAAGTCTTTTCTGTTGCAAAGTATTTTGTAGGTTAAGATGGTACTACCATGGAGTGTGTTTGCAACCCAGGTCCAGGGATAGTATATGATTATATAGGATCCCAGAGCCTCGTCTGAATCAAAACCTCGACCCAAATCATTATTATTTATTATGCACCAGTTTCTTTCATAAAAGACTGTCAGGCCAAGGCATGTCTGAAAACATTATAATTGAGGCCCCAAAGTGACGTCAAGATGGCCATTTACATGCTGACACCCATATTGTACTGAGCAGGTAAGAAAATGGCCATTGACATGCCTAGAGACACTGCTTCTTCCTATGTTGGCCACACCATGCTAGGTGGACAGTCTTGTCTGATGTGTAGAGTGTGAAAAAATATATTAGATATTGTGTCAGCATATGAATTGGTAATGGGTTCCACTTACTACCATACAGGCTCTTTTTTGATCTATGACACAATGGGACACAGTGGAGAAATGTTTGTAAAAAGGAAAGCTGTTTTGTGTGTAATAAAATGGAGAAAGGGACTAGTTGTTTGTAAATTGCATGTACTACTTTTCTCCAATACAAGTTGTATCAGTATGGTAGTGAGTTAATATTTTTAAAAGACTGTTAGGCCAGGGCATGTTTGAAAACATGCGATTGTGACCCCAAAATGACAGCAGAACCGTCATTACAAAGCTGACACCACAATGAGCAAGTAAAAAAAAAATATCAACATGCCTGTGATGCATTCCATGAAATATTGGCCACACCATGCTAGGTGAGCAGTCTTGTCTGGTTGAATGTTTGATATAGAATGCAAAATCTTGTCAGCTTACAAGGAAAGGAATTATTTATAGTTTTTACTTAATTGAATATGATGTTCAAAGTTTGTAATTCTGTAAGGACAATAAGATGAATCGTGTGATTACTTTGGCCTACTTGGGGATGTGGAATTTGTTCCTTACCTCCATTTGTTTTATTTTTAGGTCAAGTACTGAGATAGCGCAACATCGACAGAATATGGTAAAGCCAAGATGAATCATCAGTTTCGAAAATTGAACCAGTGCATGATGTACTCTATACTAGAGTAAACAGTATAGTTCTTTTAAAGTTGCATAATCACAGACAGAGAGAAAAAACGCTCTTATAAGCTGAAAGTGTGTAGAGTGGCTCAGAAATTGGACAGCTGTGTAAACATAGATAAATTACCAATGTATATGATGCAAGGAATAAACTCGAGGGATTTTTCCTTATTTAAAACTGGAAACAACAACAGTGATTTCTTCGAAGGCTACCAAAACAAAATGAAATGCATTTTCTATCTACCATAATCTGTGCAACCTTGTAGCCGAATTACAATATGCTGTTCAGATTCCTTTGATTGACACTTTTTGAACATTTTACCTTGCGCAATGCCACCTTTTAATGACCCTGGGAAGGAAGCCTTTTGAAAACAATGTTGGAAAAGGAGAAAATGCTGGTAACCACAATTCTCTCCTTCTCCCACAATGATTTCTACCCTATCAAGAGAAACTTGCACCATTTGAGCCTTATTGAAATTGTCATCTGCAAATGCTTTTGATTTGGACAAGGCTAAAATTTTGTTGTCAGGTTAAAGGGTTAAATGCACAAAGAGGGCATTTCAAAGAATAACTTATCCCAATCCAGTGATAAACCCTTTACCATGCAATTCCAACTTTTAACAACCAGGAGGAAGAAGCCTTTTGAAAACATTGTTGAAAGAGGAGAAAATGCTGGTAACCAGCATTTTCTCCTTTTCCCACAATGTTTTCTACCCCATCAGGGACATAACTCACAATTTGGGTCATGCTTAATTTGTCATCTGCAAATGCTATCCCTTTGGACCAGTCTAAAATTTTGTCTTGTAGTACAGTTAAGGAAAACCTAATTTGTGAATTTAAAAAACTGCACTTGGTTTTATTATCTAGGATTATCTAGGCTGCTTTCGAAGATACGGTAACAACAATTTTTTGTCATAACTGTGGCATTGTCTGCGTCATTCAAAAACTGCCATTTTATAACATCTCTGTTTTTAGTGAAGATGTTTATTTCAACATCAGACAAGTTAACTATCAAAATGGACACCCATACAACAAAGGCAGACAAACTTCAAAGTATTTTTTGACACAATTATGCATCTTTGTTGATTAAGCAAATTTACTGAAAATCAAGCAACTGCAGCCGAGCATTGCCACCTTTATGCAGTGCTCTTGTCATAAGAGTGATAAAGTGCAGTGAAAAATGAAGTAATTTACTCGTGAACTAAAGCAACAATTGGTGTTTCTACAATATTTATTTAAACAAATTTGATCAAGCTGGTGGGGATTTGTACCAGCAATCCTTTGGTTACAAGTCTTGTATGCTACAACCAAGCCCCAGGAGCTCAGTCGGTAGCTTACAGGACTTGAGAATAGAGGGTCACTGGTTTGAATGCCAAGCTCGGCCAATTTCTTACCAAGGATTGGTGATAGTCATTGTGACAGGATTCATTCCTCTCTCACCGCTGATCATTGTTTTGACAATGTTTATGTGGGAAAGCATCCAGTGGCTTGAAAAGAATATTGTGCGTAGTACCAGTGAAAGAAACTCCAGGAAAGCATGGATAGATGCACTTGGCACTTCAATAGAACTGAAATAACGTTGAAAATGGTGTTAAACACCATACAATCAATCAATCAATCTGTATGCTACCAATTAAACCACAGGAACGACCTTGGCATTAGATAACAGCATCATTGAATCATTTTCTCCTCAAACTTATCCCATTTGCAATCTTTACCAAACAATCCCATCTTTTAACAAACCTATGGAAGAAGGCTTTTGAAAACATTGAAGAGAAAGGAGAAAATGCTGGTCACCAGCATTTTCTCCTTTTCAACAATGTTTTCCACCCTGTTACAAATCCCACCATTTGTGCAATCTTTAATATGTTGTTAGCAAGTTGCTTACAATTTGGACCAGTCTGAAATTTTGTCGATTGGTAAAGAGTTAGCCGTTTACCACACCATCCAGAGTTGAAACAACCTTGACAGAGAAGGCTTTTAAAAACATTGTAAAGAAAGCTTTTGAAAACATTGTAGAAGAAGGAGAAAATGCTGGTAACCAATATTTACTCCTTTTCTGACAGTATCTACTAAGCTTTTAAAGAAAAATCTGATCATTTTTGACACATTCAACTTGCTGTTTGCAAATGCTTTCCATTTAGGCAATATTTAATATTGTATTGTCTGGTAAAGAGTTGACCACTTTGCCACACAGGATCAAGGAAACAGATGTGAGCCATGCTCTGACAAAAGGGAGCTTAATGTATCTGCATGATGCATGATACCAAGCAATTATCACATTATTATGGCTCCATAAAATCTATTTTGTATAATAACAGATTAACATCGGTCCTTTGACATACAAAACATGTACCAAAAGCAAAAAGTTTTGGTCCAGGGCAGCCTGTGCAGGCTAACCTGGGTTGATATTTTTGCAGATGCATTAAGCCCCCTTTTCACAGAACACAACTCATTTGTTTGTGCTGGATTTTTAGCTCACCTGAGCACGAAGTGCTCAGGATGAGCTATTGTGATCACTCACCGTCCATCCCTCCGTCTGTCCGTGTGTCCGTCCGTCCGTTCACATTTTTTTGTTTACACTCTAGCATCTACAAATATTAACCAATCAGCACCAAACTTGGTCAAAATATATATGACCATAAGATCTCGGATGAGTTTGATTATGGGTTTAATCGGACCAGAACGACTGGAGTTATTTGCTGTGAAAACTTTTGAAAACATTGTGGGAAAAGGAGAAAATGCTGGTAACCAGCATTTTCTCCTTATTTCCACAAAGTTTTCTACCCTATCAAAGAAATATTGTGTCACTTGAGCCAATATGAAAATGTTGTCTGCAAATGCTTTCAATTTGGACAGATCTAAAATTTTGCAGTGTGGTAAAGGGTTAAAGGCTTTGACAGCATTTTTCTCTCTGGCTGTTAGGATGTATCTTTGAACATTGTGTTCATTGTATTTTGAGTTCATTTTTGTTCATTCATTTAACTCTGTAGTACAGATTTTATCTTGTCAATCTTAGAAGTCATTATAATTTTTGGGCATATACTCCACCATGAATTGAAGTACCATTTGAAAGATCTGTTCAGGTAGGGCCAACGTCAGTGTCACATTTGAAGGTCAAATTTTTGTAAGCTGGACGCATTGAAAGGTTGGTGCAAGACCATTGCAAGTGTAAATACATTGTTTATGTGTTTGCAATAGCAATTACCCATGAACATGTCCCTGGACAACCACTGTAGTTGTTGGTGTATTTAACAACATTATAATACTAACTTGTATAGAAAGTCTTGAATCGGCGAACATTCTCTACTAAGTTTGTTCAAATCAGGCAACTTTTTGCCACACACCAAAAGGCCTAGGGCTTTGTTATTATTCCTTCAAAACTCTGTTCTGGAGGTATATAGGAGTCAGCTTGTCGGTCCATCCATCCGTCCATCCATCAGTCTTTCTGTAGCATTTTCTTGTCAGAGCTAGTTCTCAACAACTACAGGACAGATTTCATTCAAATTTTAGAGAGACTTGGTGCCAAGCAAGAATGTGCATATTATATTTTGGTGACGGTTCCTTGAATTTTTACAAAGTTATTTTCCTTTGATGAAATTTCTTGTTCTCCCTATTTTTCAACAACTATTGGACAAATATCATTCAAACTTCTCCCAAATATTTATATAACCGGGTTTGGTTAAGAAAGATTATCTTCTTGTCTAAACCAAGAAGACCTAGAGCTTTGACCTTGCACTTCGATATTTGGTATTTATCTTCATTGTAGACCTTTACTGCTTGGTACTCAGGTGAGCGATATAGGACCATCATGGTCCTCTTGTTAAGCCATTTTAACCGCTTAGGTCATATCGTAGTGGTCAAGGTACCCATGCATGTTTTTCCTGGCTCTGTCATACCACCAGTACTGACACAAATTTCCTTCCAAGCTACTGACAACTTTTCCCTTAGGCATCAGAGATAAGGGGCAAAATATCACCCAAAATAAAGTTTGCCTCAACCAGGTATCGAAGAAACACAGAAATAAAAGTTTGATGTCACAGAGATGGCTCTTTACCCTTTACCAAACAACAAAATTTGGAATTAAACCAAATTGAAAGCATTTGTAGACCACAAATTAATTGTTGCTCAAATGATGATTTCTGTCTTTAATAGGTTAGAAAACATTGTGGGAAAAGGAGAAAATGCTGGTTACCAGCATTTTCTCCTTTTCCCAGAATGATTTCAAAAACCTTTCCCAAGATCATCAAAACCAGGGAATGCTTGGTAAAGAGATAAACATGATTTCCAACCTAATATCAGTCATATAGTGGTGACCAGTGCACCTCTCCGTGTTTCCTAGAGTTTCCTTTACCAGTATTTCATACAATATTCTTCCGAATTTACTGGCTGCTTTCCTACATAACCATCTTCAAATCAACAATCAGCGGTGAGAGAGATGAATCCTGTCGTTATGCCTATCATCGATCCTTGGAAATAAATTGGCAGAACTGGGGAGTATGACCACAGATCCCCTAGTTTCAAGTCCAGTGCACTACCAATTGACCAACCAAACTTGATGTTACAGAGCAACACAATTTTGGTATTTTCTCCATACTCTCTTCCCATTTGTACTTTTACTCTGCACAAAAAATTGTTATCTTTTAACAAACCCTGGGCAGTATGCTCTTGAAAACATTGTGGAAAATGGAGAAAATGCTCTTTTTTCAACGATGTTTTCCAGTCTATTTCAAAATTTGATGTCATCTCTGTACCACATGACATTTGCCGTCTGCAATTGCTTACAAGTTAGACCAGTCTTAAATTTTGTCATCTGGTAAAGAGTTAGCCATTTACCACATAATACAGAGTTTAAAGGAGCTGGACAAAGAAGACCTTTGAAAATATTGCAGAGAAAGTCCTTTTCTCATACTGTTTTCTGAATGTTTTCTTTAGTGTTGTTGAAACAACCGATTCATTCGAGACACATTCACTTTGCCCTTTGTTATTGCTTCTCAATCTGGACAAGTTTTTACAGTCCCAAAAGTGGCTGAAAGTAAACAATAGGTGAGTTAAAATGCATTTAAATGTGTGTGTTAAAATGCATTTTAACTTAAATCATACTATCGAAAAGTACGGAAATGATTGTGAAGGTGACAGCCTTTTACTGTAAGGTCGGTCCTAGTATTAGTCGCTGGCAAAAAAAAAAAAGAGTTTCCAAAGTAGGTCAAATGTTGCCAGTTCGCTCTATCTTTTGTTTACCCTTTATCTGGTTTTCAAATTCATTTTTCTGCCTGCGACTAACACCTGGACCCCCTGTACATTATCAGATTGTCATCTTTACAATAATTACACCCCCTCCTACAAAGTACAAGGGGTATACTGGTTTCACCATGTCTGTCTGTCCATCTGTCCGGCCGTCTGTCTGTCCATCTTTTCATTTCCGTGCTCTAACTCAAAAGCCATTTGACCTAGGACCCTGAAACTTTATACAAGTGTTGCTCATGACCCAAGGAGGTGTCCTATTGTTTGTGGGTCACATAGGTCAAAGGCCAAGGTCACGGATGAACTTTGTTTTGAAAATCATTTCTGTTCTCTGATTGTGCTGATTCAGTGACAAGGTGCTGGTGGGGGGTATTTGTCTGCTTTGAGACTGTTCCAATTTCCATTTGCAGTTGGAGCACAACTGATTGCAACAATTTGGTGGAAATGTATGTCCATGTAGTAATGAATGGCAAAAACCTTGCGTTAATGTAACTGGTGATGCAGCCACATTGAATGATTATATATACATGTACTTGTAAGAGCTATCTTCCAAACACATGCACTTGTTTTATGAGTACCTGCAACTCATGTAACGTCAACCATAAAACCAAGTTGCAACCTACTGGAGGGTCCTACGATTTGAATTAAGACCATGCGTGTAAGAGTCTGAAATTTTGTTGTTCAGTTAAGTTGTTTAGTGAAGAGCTCAAGCTGGCAAAGATTCCTGAAGGTGAAATGACAGTGATTCAAATGAATCAAGGTCTGATATATGATTCCAAGAGAAAGGAAAGTTTCAATGGGTGGCATTGCTAGTTTATGAGCATTTTCTCCTTGTGTTACCATGTTTCCCAAGGTGGTCTGCTATAAGGCTTATGAAGTTATCTGCAGATGGTTATGTATTCACCCTTTCCCATACAATCCTATTGTTTAACCCTTTATCGCACAATCCCGACTTTTACATCCCTGAGGAAGAAAGTTTTTAAAAACATTGGAAGTGGTGAAAATGCTGGTAAGCAGCATTTTTTCCTTTTCCCATAATGTTTTCTATCTTATTACAGACAAATCTTACCATTTGGTCAGTTTTTCAATCTGTTATTAGCAATTTCTTTCAATTAGGGCAAGTTTGAAAATTTTTCATTTCGTAGAGTTAAGGACTCTGATGAAAGAGGTTTTTGAAAACATTGTGAGAAAAGGAGAAAATGCTGGTGTCCTTTACGATCCTTACGATTGTTTAAGCCTTAGCTCTTAGTGATATTTCAAATGTTGATTATTTAAAAAATTCAGGGTGTTTAATGTGTGCGACGCCTATGGAAGAATTTTCCCCCTTTATTGATGATACATATATTTGTGGTTATGTTTTTCAAGATGAAATAAAAGAAAAAGAAGGTGGAGGTTATGAACTTAAAACTTTAGAAGATTTGAAAAAAGAAAAAGGAGGTGAGTTAGAAAGTAATGAGCTTCCCCCTTCGATAAAAAATTTAAATTATGTTAAAGATATTTGTCAACATTATTTCGATCGTACCTGTAAAAAAACAAAAATATATAGCACACCTGGAATTTATGAAAAGTTTAAAAATAATAAAATTATAGTTCGTAGGATGGAATTTAAAAATAAAATGAATGGGGGTGGAATTTTAAAAAATGCTCAAATGTTTAAGAAAAAGGAAGGTAAAAATCCAGCTGCAGTTGTTGCAATTAAAGTTGATGTTTCTAATATTCCATTCAAAATAGTTGTGGAAAATCTAAGGAATTTAGATAAATCATTAATGAGGAAAGGTTTTACAATTTTTCAAATAGATGTAACAAGAGATTTTTACGGAACCATGAACCCAGATGTTTTATCTAATTTTTTATTAAATTATGGCTTTTGTAGAGAAGAAGGAGAAAAACCCCAGGTTACATTCTATAGTAATGAAGAAGAAGAAGAAGGCGATGAAGAAGAAAAAGGTGGATTTTATGAAAGTAATTTTGAAGAATGGGAAGAAAAAGCAGTTTTACTTGATAGAGAAAAAGTAAAAAAGAAATCAGGAAATCATTGTGTAAAATTTGTAAAAAATGAAAGGTTAGTGGAAATTTATGGAAAATATTATAATAAAATTGTGGCTAACTTAGAAGCTGGAAACGTACAAAGTAAATTAGGTGGGCATTTTGCTGAATTAGTGTATAACCACAATGATCCACATCTTAAAAAGCTTTTTAATGATCTACGTGTTAAAGAACATGGTGTAACACGTCTTGAACTTTCGATTTTTTGTATAAATCTTGATATTGACTATGAAAAGTTGTTAGAAGAAGAATTTAATAAAATTAAAAATGAAAAAAATTTTCATAGTCAGTCAATAGCACAGCATTGGTTAAATTTAGAAGAAAAAATTGATAGAACTGCTTTAATTTGTGATATAACAGCTGAGTGTATGTTTTTTGCTCAATATGGTTCAAGTGAAACGGGGAGGGTTGTTGGTAATTTTTACCCTGTCAAACGTGTAGAAAATGAAACAGATGAACAATATTCAAAACGGTGGAAACATGCAAAAAAAGAAGTCATGTCTGAATTTGGTTTTAATCTTATACCAATTAATGTTATTGAATATGAAATAAAATGTAAAAAGCAAAAAAATAAAAAAGGAAAATTAGTTGATAAGTATGAAATAGAATATAAACCAGAAAAATGCTATGTTAGGGAGGGTGCAAGTTTTTTAGCTCCTACAAATCAACCAAATAAATTTTATGGGAAATTTAAAGATTTACCCGATATGAATGATTTTTGTCCCCCCACAAAAAATATACAATTTTCATTGAGAATGAAGAAAGCAGATCACCACAAACCAGGAGAAAAGAAGATTGTTAATAAAGTACACAAAAGAACCTAATTTTAAAATTGTTTTACTTTCTACAAAAAAAAGAAAAGAAAGATTATTAGAAATAGCATGTAAAAAAAGAAATATTGAATGGAGGGAACAAATGAGAGAATTAAGAGAAATAGAAAAAAATATACAAGAACAAGAAAAAGAATTAAAAGAAGAACGTTTGAAAGAAATAGAAGAATTTATTAAAAAGAAAGAAAGAGCAATAAAAAGGCAAGAAGAAATTAAATTATTTTTAGATAAAGTTAAAATTGATATTGATGTAGAAAAGGAAAAACTAAAAGAACAAGAATTTATAAGAGTGTATGCTTTTAAAATATGTAAATTTAATGAGAAAAGTAAAGAGTCACCCATTAAAATACTTTTTACTTACGGAAATACTAAAGAAAAAGGTGTATTTTTTGCAAACGGGCAAATAAAAAGACAGTTAAAAAATGAAGAATGGGTTAAAAGGTTTTTTCGAGAACTTGATATAGCAGATAAAAAAGAAAAAAAAAGAAGGTGTAAAATATTTTTGCATGCCATTACATAAAATAATATATTGTTCTAAAGATCCACAAAATTTAACATTGGTACGCGATTGGTTTGATACTTATAAAACAGAGATGAATGTAAAAAAAATTTATGATGAAATGGAAAAATTTGAAGAAGAATATAAAAATATACAAGATGAATTAAATAAATTTAAACATCCATTAGAAGAATTAGAAAAACCCAAAACTGGGGAAGTAAAACCAATTGATTTAATAAAAGTAGAACCTGGTGAATATGAAGCTTGGGCATTTTCTGAATATTCACATGGTTCAAATCTTAAAAGAATACTATATATTAAAACAGAAGAAGGAAGATACCCAGTTACAGGTTATTTTTTACAAGAAGAACTTGAAAAAATTGAAGAAATGGAGAATGTTAAAGCACCAATAAAAATTGTATTGGGTGAAAACAAAAGACACGTTAAAAAAAAGAAAGCAGATAGAACCGTTGCACTTTACTATGAATTACTTTAATCTACATATGTTTAATTAAACATATATAGATTTTTTTTTTAATTATTTGTTTAAAATACCGGGTTCATCTTCTTTCCATCAGATTGAAGACTGAATATTTTATCAGACAATAGTACAGCATAGGCTTTTGTATTTGCTGGTACATTTTCAGCAAACTTAGCCCTAATTTTTATATCAACAACGGAGGCCCTCAATCTGGTCTTTTGCTTTGACAAATCAAAAACAAAGAGAGGATATAAATTTTTAAAGTCTATTGAATTAATAGAAAAGTTTGAATTTACTTCTGGTATGTGTTGTGTCATATATCTAAAGTCGGCAGTTTCAAAAAATGCACGTGAGTATTCATTGTCTCTAAAATTAATATTGTAATCTATTTCAGGATATCGTTCAGTATTTAAATATACATGAACATTAGTTAAATTTACATGGTTAAATATAGCCGGGTTTTGTTCTTGAAGATCTTTGTCACCTGTTTGAAATCCAAGAACCAAAAAACGCGGTCTTTTCTGCTGCTGATTTTACTGCTAATCTCCATACAAATTCTGTAGCTTGTGGTACAATGATGGATTCACATTGTCTACTTTTGAACCCTATTTTTGTTTCAATTTTACTGTCTATTTGTTTGTAAAGTGCAAATTTTGCCTCATCAGAAGGCAAAACATGAGGCACAAACCAAGAAAGTTTCGTAATTAGGATTCCTCCCCTTTCATATCTCGTATCAACACCGCCCACAGGCCGCGATCCATCTGAAAGATGAATTGCTTCACTATCTTCTTTTCTAATTAAGCTTAGTTCCTGCTTTACTCCATATATAATTTTATTGTAATCTTCAAAAAGACCAAAAATATGAGAAAGAGGAATTAAAAAAGAAAAGTTGCCTACTGCATCACCACCCAAAATTAATTTACGTCTTGTATCAAACCCGACATTTAAGTCGTTGGCTCTTCCTGTTTCGTAATCCTTAAACCAGCACTGGTTTAATCCTCTAGATTTATTAAAATCATCGGGATATTTCAACATTCCCAGCATTGTCGTAGTTTGCCCTGGGTAAAGTATATTTTCTATTTCTTGACCTGAAATTTAATTTGTCTAAAAAGATTTAATATTCCATTGTTTGCTATAGAAACAAGGTCTTCTCTTACATATCTTGTATCATCAGCCTTTAAAAGAGAACCTACAACATGAAGGTAACTTTTAGCAGTGTGAGTAAAAACATCCTGGGATTCGATTGTCAGCCTAATTTCACCCGGTGTATTAAGTTGTGTTGTTCCCTTGTCTGGTGGATATTCATGAAACTGATAACTTTCAATTTCTTCATCAATAGGGACTTCTGTCATCCAATTTAATATAGTACTATTAGCCATTTTTAATTTTTACATTAATGAATTATTAATTTAAATGACTTTAATACCGAGGCCTTCATTTAACCCCTTTCTTCTTGGCATCACTCCAAGATTAGGAGAGTCAAGGGGGATTGATGCAACAGGTGGAGCATCAGAAACTTTTGTTCTTCTGCTTGTTTGTTTTTTGTTCAACAAACTTTTAATTTTGTCTCTGGCAAGCTGTTCTGCCTTTTTACTTCCTACATCCACCAGCTTTTTACCTGTATCAGTAGCAATTTTTTTTGCTGTTGTTTTAATTACTTTTTGTGCTGCTTTACTTGCACCACTCGAAAAAACACGTGTAAAGAAGTCGGCAATTGGAGTAAAAAGACCAGAACCGCCATAGACGTATTCCATAACGTAACCTGGTTGATTTTCTGTAACGATCATTTTTTAACTATACTATTTTTAATTTAAACAGTATTTAAAAGCTCATCTCGTTCTTTTCTTGTCATTAATTTTTTTCTGATTAATTCATTACACACCTCTACTATTTCATTTTTAAGCCCCGTGTTTCCTGCTTTAACACTACCACACAAAAGACTTAAACGATCGGCTAAAGCTAAAGGATCAGAAGAAAGGATTATTGTTTTTTTGTCCTTTTCCTTGTTTTTCTTTTGCTTTTGTTTCTGCTTGATGATGCTTTTTAATTAGTTTTCCTGCTGTATCAAGTAAACCTTCACCCTTTTGTTCTTGTTTTAAATCTGCAGCTACTACACTTAAAAGATTATACCACCTTTCTCCTTTTCTTCCTATTCTTTTACTAAAAATTGGAGCACCTGTTAATGGGCTTCGTTCGAGAAGAATGTCCGCGTCTCTCATCATATTTTTAAAGTCACTGTAAGCTTTCGGATGATTGCTTTTTGAATTGGGTGGAGGATTAGAAGAAAAAATTAATTCCATTAATTCAGGTGTTCTTTTGTATTCAATCCCCATATATTTAATATTGTTTTTTGTAACGATTAAAGGTTGATTGGCTATTTTTAAATAGACGCCCTTTTTTGTAGTATCCGTCTGAATGGTTTTATTTTTTTGTATATTTCTCAAATATACATTTAATTCAGGGTCATCGTATGTATATAATTCTCCATCATCCTTTTCATCAATAGAAGGAGACGGCGCACCAGTTTCCGGTTCTGTGCCTGTATCTGGTTTTGCAATTTTACCAATTTCTTCTGTAAGTTTTTTTCCTAGTTGTTCTGTTCCTGTTGTAACAGGCTTAAAAATTTTACTTAACGCTTCTTCTCTCCCTATTTCTCCCATTTTTTCCATCCTGTCCCTTGTCTGTATTTGTTTTTGTAAAGATAGAACAATTTTTACAATTTCGTCTCTTTTGTTAATATCTTTGATGTTTAAAAATGACATAGTTTTTTTAAAAATGTATTAACCTTAAATAGTTAATATATTTTATTCCATATTACTTAACACACAAGAACAACTAAAATTAAATTTAGGCATTGATAAGCTTAGTAAGGGAGCGGGCCGCCCTGGTTTCTCTCCACCAGTTTCCTGAATTCTTCCCGGGCTTCTCTCTTTCCCTTTTCTATTAAACTGTTTTCTTCTTCTGCCTTCTTTTTTTTATTGGTCTTGGTCCTGATTTCTTCCTTTAGTTCCTTGTATTTTGTAAGTTCTTCCATGATTAGCGTAAATTCTTCATGTGTAACCTTGTTATCAGCGATAGCCTTAGAAATATGAGTATTTACAGTATCCAGCTTAGCCATGGCAATGTTTTTAATGTCTGCATGTTTCTCGCTCTTGGTTCTTGCTCTTCTTGTAAAAAATTTACTTGTTACGGTACCTAGTCCAACAACTAGGGCAGCAATCTCGAGCCCAATCGTGGCCGGAATAGCTACGACGGTACTAAGCAAGGCCAGGCCTCCAGCTCCGGCCCCCATTGCTGCAACTGTTAGACCACTTTCAACGTTATCCACGTACTTGCTGTACTTCATATACTTCTTTGATAGGGTTCCCCGAATCCGAACCTCTTCCTCTAAAAACTTTTGGACTTCTGAAATTTTTGTTAATCTGAAACTTTGCCCACTGTCTGCCATCTCAATGATAGCAACCAGAGCAGATGGGTCAGGTCTTACAACGTTGGGATAAAGTCCGCTATTGTTTGTTTCTTCCTTTAACTCTGTCATTTATTATTAAACCTTTAAGGTTTTAAGTATTTTACAAAACAAAACGGTGTATTTTCTGGAATTAAAACGGTATTTTTTGAGAAATTATAAAGCGTTGTTTTAATATTCTCTGTCTTGGTTTCACAATGAAAAGGACTTTTAAACTCTAAATTTTTTTTAATCTCTTCTGTTGGAATTATCAAAATTAAGCCATCAACTTGCATAAATCCAAAGTTTAAACCAATTGTTTTTTTTTCAGTTGGTTCAAGCTTTAGGGCTGTCTGTTTGTATATTAACCAGGTTGATCCTGACTTTTTAAATGCTGGAAATTTTAACCCTTCGTGAGGATTCCAATAAATCGTTTTTGGTTGATTCATATTTTAAATATTAAATTATAGATTTAAGCAAAGGACCAATTAAAGGAATATTAGAAAGCAAACCTGAGCCATCCTGTACTTTTCCGTCTTTTATCAAAAACATACCATCACCATTAAAACCTGAACCCTTTACATCTATGGGAGTTAAATACAAACCGTGCCCGTCTGTTTCAACTTGCGCCACATGTCCATTTTTAGACAAATACAAGCCATCACCGAATATTGCTTTTACTACCTTCTCTGCCAATCCTGAAAGAGCACCAAGACCAAGAGCAGGTAAAACCTTTTTAGCAACAGGTAAAACGTAAGGTAGAGCACGAGCAGCCAGGGCTGCTATTTGGCCTCCGTGCTTAGCATTGTATCTAATCTGTGCTAATGAAAGGTTAATATTTACACCTTTACCAGCATCAAAAGCCTTTTTCATTTTTGCCAATTGTCTTTTTGTAAAATAGAAACTTTCAGAACCGCCGGCATTTTCAGGCTTTAAGTTTACTGATACTTGACACCTGTTTTTGTATGCTGTTGATACTTTTTCTTTTTGACCAACAGAAAGAGTAATTTTTGTTTCAATATAGGTACATGTAGTTTTAGTCATTTTTTTAATTGTTTTTAATTTCCCTAATATGAAAACGCATTGTTAGGTTTTCACCTCTCAAATCTATTAAATTTCCGTCTTGATCAGTTAAAGTTGCTCTAACAGTATATATATATCATTTAAAAGTAAAGGTAGGTATATTGGAAATGGCGGACGTTCTATAATTTTATGACCGGGGTTAACACTGGGAAAAAATGAGTAAATTGTATTTCCTTTTTGCCCCTTCACATATGAACCGCTTACAATATCTAAATTTACTAAAATACTATTGACAGCAAGTATATTAACAGGATTTTCACTTTCATGCTTTCCTGCTGTATATAGTTTTGATTCAAAACCTAAAATTCGATTTAACGAGTTTGATGAAAAATCAACAGTATAGCCGGGTTGGATAAACATCACAGTTTTAAAAGTATTAAAATCACCATGTAATTTAACAGGATATTCATTGTTTACATTTTTTAAATTTTGTGCATCAAATATAGCTTCAATGGCATGGTTAATATCAACTAAACTAAAGCTCCCCGTTTTTAATGTAATATCCCATGAATCCACACCTTTGTTAAGTTTAAAATGATTAAAACCAGGTTTAATATTTGGAATGCTGTAATATGTTTCAAGATTAATTAAAGCCATTTCACAAGGTTGATTTAAGTGAATGGTGGGGTTAAAATCCGTTGTAAAATCTGTTTTGTTTCCAGATAATACTATTTGTAATGATGTCATATTTTTAATTTTAAGAGTAATTAACTAAATTTAAAAAAATTGAAAATCATTTAAATAAAATATTATATATATAAAAATGGAGATACAAGCGCAAACATTTAAAAAAAAATTAGAAAGAGTGTTATTAATTAAAATTAAACACTCTAAATATATCGGAGGAGGAGAAGGGGAAGATACACATTTTGAAGATTTAAATTTTAAATTTTTAAGATTTAAAAACAAAAAAAAAAACATATATTAGTGAATTTTTACCTGTGTTGTACTATGAATGGAGCAAGAGACAAAATCAATATTATTCATCTATGTTTTTAAGTTGTACATTTGTTACAAATCACATATTTTTTAAAACTCTTAATCTTGATGTTTTTGATTCAAATAGTACCGATACTTTAAAACGTCTTAAAACAATAGATAAAATGTTTTTAAAATTTTATTTTGAAGATATGAAAGTTTATTTTTTTATTGAACACCCTGAAAATGCTTCACCATGGATAAATATGGATATAGAAAAGTTTTTATTTTACCAAAAAGAAGTGGACATAAATTGTCAAATTGAAGAATTTAAATGTTCAAGTGGGCGCCGTTTTAAATTGTATGATGATTATACAAGAGATGAAAGATTAGATTTTTTAGACAAACAAATTACAGAAAAAAATAGAACAATATATATACTACGTGCAAAAATACAAATAATTGAAGAAAAATATTTTTCTTTCAGAAGAGAACACGAACAGAGGGAAAATCCCACTAATGCAGGTGATTCATTTAAATATGAAAATTGTGTTATTTGCTTCAATAAAAAACCAAATATACTTTTTTGTAATTGTGGGCATCTTTGCACATGTGAAGAATGTGATAAACTTTTAATCAATTCTAAATGTCCTATATGTAGGAAAGAAAACACTATTAAAAGAAAAATTTAAATATTTTTAAGTATTTAAATTTTTAAGAAATGAGTTAGTAGAATTAAAACGTATTAAAAATTATGAATGAGATGGAAACAAACAATGAAAATATATTAAATATTGTTAGTGAATTAAGGAGTGTTTTAGCTGATAGAGAACCTAACACTATATTAATGGGTGAAGTAGAAAATGACAATGATTTATTTAATGAAAGTGATGTGGGTCAATTTTGGTTAAATAATGAAGAAGACTTTAAAAATGGTTCTTACTATGTTACATACGATTCAACAGGGATTATAAAAATTGAAAGGGTTGATGATCATGAAGATGAAGATACAATAAATGATGAAGAAACTTTTAAATTTGATGAGTGTGTAATTTGTTTAATTGAAATTCCTAAAATACTTTTTTGTAATTGTGGCCATCTTTGCTTGTGTGAAAAATGTAACAAATTAGACAAATATAAAAAATGCCCCGTTTGTAGGAAAGTCAACACTATTAAAAGAAAAATTTAAGAATATTTTAAGAAAAAAAAATACATTTAATAAAATGAATTTGTATTTTAAAAATCAGCTTTCAGAAGTGTTAAAAAATCATATTAATCACACAAACAAAAAAGATTATTTGCTTCTTGCTATAGGAGAAGTTTTCCCTGATTTAAAGTTTAAGTTTTCACCACTAAAACCAAGTAAATATATTACTATAGAGTATTTAAATAGGTTTAAGCCTTTTCTTTACTATGAATGGAGTAAAAGAAAGCATGAACAAAAAGAATTTAATTTATTTGTAAATTTTACCGTTGTAGAAAATGGGTATTCCTTCAATTTAAACAAAATGTTTTATTTTAATGAAAAAAAAAATATATTATACAAACAATAGAAAAGCTTGATAATATACTTAAAAATTTTTATTTTAGAAATGTTGAATGTTTTTTTAATTTTGAAGAAAAAAGAAACCCCTATTTAAGGCATATTGTTGAAGAACTTTTAAATTTAAAAGAATAAGAAGTAATATATAATTATGGATTATTGTGCATTTATAGGGATATGAAGAAAAAAGTGGAAATGGTTTAAAATATTTAACCTAGGGAAAAGGTTAAATATTATGAAATATATTTTTAATCCTTTAATCTTTACTAAAATTTTTAACTGCTTCTAAAAATTCTTTTACGTTAATGAAATTAAAAAGCTGAACAGCAAACGTAAGCACACAACGTTTAACTTGTGGGTGTGATGACTTAAAATACACAATTAAACTTGAACATTCATTAAACTTATTTTTTTCAATTTCCCCCGGTTTGTCACAATGTTTTATAATTTTCCCACTTGTTTTTTTCTTCCAATTGTATTCATATTCTTTTTTTCTTCCTATTCCTTCAACTATTCCTTTACTTAAATCTATATTTTCCTTTTCTCCTGGCCTTACCTCTCCATCATCACCCTCAGTAATTCTACAAACCACTTTAAAATTTTCTTCTTTTTCATTTCCATCATCGTACGTAAAAATAGCTGAAGTTTTAACAATGGTACCCGGAAATGGAAATATATAGCTAGGTTTAATTTTTATTTTTCCTTGTGCATTATATGCAACCTCTCCTCCGTCATGCTTTCCAAAATATACAATACTAGGTAATATTGGTGTGCCTTTTTCATCTACACTAATTAAACCACCGTTAGCGGTTGGTATTCTTCTATTTGCATTTTCAACTTCATCTATTCCAATTATCGGGCCTTCTAGTTCACCACGTATTAAAATAGTAGAATGAGAAAAGGAAAATAGAGCCATGTCAATTATATTTTCACTGGCTTTTTTTACATTGTTGTCAACATAGTTTTTATTAACCGCATCCTGTTCATCTTCCGGATTTCCCAGTTTTACTATTTTAAACCCTCTCATGTTTTTGTGTTGTGCTACTTCATTCGTGAAAAATACCCTTAATTGTTCAATATCATTTTTAATATTCCCATCTGCTTCATTTAACTCTTTTACTTTTTCATTAAACAGCCCACGCATTCGCTCCGTTTCTTCTTTTCTGTCTTGATCTTCTGATTCGAGTCTATTTACAGCTTCATTAAAAATTTCTTCTAGTTTTTTTACCTTGTCTTCTCCTTCATTAATACTTGTCTCAAGTTGATTAAAAGCATTGTTTACGACTCTTTTAAATGTTCCTCTTAATTTTTCTTGTTCGTCAACTATTTTTGATACTTCTACATCAACATATTTTTTATTTACTACGTCTCCAGGATCAACCGCATCACCCACATTAACAATTTTAAAACCTTTCATATCCCTGTTTTCTTTAACTTCTTCTGGTTTTTCCAGTTCTTTAATCTTCTCTTCAAAAAAATTCTTTCATTTCATCCACATAGCCCTTAGTTGTTGCATCCGTCTCTTCTTCTGGCTCCGGTAGATTACGTAACGTTTTTTGTTTCATGTTAATATTTCCCCTTGCATTAAATGTTTTTCTATTCCTTGTATTAAAGGCCTGATTTTTTTCAAGATCTGTTTCAATAGCATCCAAAGCACCAGCATCAACGTTACCACCTGCAGCAACAATATCAGCTGTTTTTTCTTCACAGTAATCCTTTAATTTTTCAATTTCATCATCAACATATTTTTTATTTGCTGCTTCTCTGTCTTGTACTGGATCTTTTAAACCTCCCAGCTTCTTGTTTCTTAAATATATTGCCTCTTGAGCCTCGAAACCCCCGTTTTTTCTTACAAAAGCATGTGTTGTATTCGTTTTAAAATATTCTAAATTTACGGCATCTTTGGGATTTTCCGGATTTGCAACATTTTCTATTTTAAAACCTTGTAAATCTATTTTACCTTTTGCTGTATACACATCATTCTGAAAAGTAAAAGGGTTATTAGCTTCCATTCTTCGCCTTCTATCTTCAACAAGAGCATCAGCGTATACTTTAGTTGCTGCGTCTTTGTCATTCACGGGAAAAGGCAAACCTTCTATTTTAAAATTTTGCATGTGTATATTTCCCTTTGCTTTGTGTTTGTTGGTATTAAAAAAAAATGGATTGTTGTTTTCTAACCTTGTTTTTTAAATCATTAACCGTAATTTCTGTAAAAAGTTTATTTGCTGCTTCTAAGTTTTCCACAGGCATCTGTAAATTTAAAATTCTATGTTCATCCATATCTAAATCTTTACTTGCTACGTATCCTTTGTTGGGTTTTCTTCTAAAAAATGAATGACCGCTTGCAGTATCAACATAATGTTTAGTTGCTGCATCTTGCCCTTCTGTTGGATCAGGTAAATTTTTAATATTTTGTCCTGTCATGTCTATATTTCCCCTCATTTCCCCCCCCCCCCATCTTTTCCTAAAAAATTATCAACAATGAAAGGAAGAGAAACACCGCCTGCTATGGCTTCGGCTTCACTCTCGAGCTCTCTAATTTCTTCTTCTAATTTTCCGAATTTTGTAACTGGATAACTCATTTTTTAAATTAATCCATTTTCTTTTAAATCCATTAAATGAGAAACAACAGGCTGAATATGAAAACCCTCGTTAAGTTTTTCCAATACATGAGCACAAAGATGCCCTCAAATTACAGTTTCAGGGTTTTGTATTTGATCAGATGAATACAAAATCGGACTTTTTAAATATTTCTGTATTTCAAGAGGAGGAGGAAGGCCGTAACTATCAAAATAGAATTTATTTTTTTTGTTTTTGTGCCATGCTGTCCAGTGTGTTCCAGGGCCATCACTATCATCAAGGTTTAATATTCCACATTCATACACATGGGGCTTTTTTGGTAGTGCGTCCCGTGAATACACACCGCGCCAACCTTTCAAGTGTTTACATATATCAGTTAACTCAAAATTGTTTAAAGATTTAATTGGTAGACTTCGCACCTTTTCAGAAATCTCTAAACCTTTCCCTTCTGTTGTTTCTTTTCTTCTTTCTTCCTATCCCGTTGCCTTTGCTTCTTTTCTTTCTGTCTTGTTGCTTCTGCTCTTACCGCTTGCATTCCTAGGCTTGCATTTTCTTTAATCCTTGGCTTGTTGTCACCCATCCAATCCAAAAACTTAAACTTTGTTTTTTGTAGTTCTGGCCTGTAAAATGCTCCTTCAATATGGTGACCTTTAGCATCACTTAAAATATACGTTGTAGGGTTTGTATTTTTAATTTCTCGTATTTTAAATATTTCCCTTGTCCAATTAGCTGTAAAACCTTTCTCAAAGCCTGCCGCTTTTCTTCTTGGTATACGGACCAGGTCCCCAACTTCAATAGGCGTTTTTTGTGTTACTCGGTCAGCTTTAAACTTCTTTGGCTGAGCATTTTCGTAAAATGTTTTATAAATCTTTTCTTCATTTTCCCGGTTGCTCGCTTCTTCTGGCGTTAGTTGATCTTTAAAATTTCTGTGTGGTGTATCATTGTAATCTTTTACTATATCCTGTAAATGAGGAATATAGTCCGATGTATTGCTATCCGTCATATATCTCCCAATTCTATCTTTTAAAGTTTTAATAAATCTTTCAGCCAGTGTAGCCTTGTGCTTTCCTTCTGTATGATACAATTCAACCCCTTTTAATCTTGTTTTCGCTTCCTTTGCTTTCTCTGGATGTAAAACAGGACAAAAACGGTTAATATGCTGTGTTAAGCCTCCCTTACTTTTTAAATATTCTTTACAATGGGGACACTGAAAATCGGTTTTTGGTTTTTCTTCTTCTTTGTCAACCAATCCAGTAAATTCACCACCTCGATCAGTCCAAATTTTTACCGGTCTTCTTTTTGAAGTCTTAAAAATATCCTCAAAAGCTTTAACAACACTGTTAACTTGTTTGTTTGGTAATTCACGAACCCAAGCAAATCGACTAAACACATCAACTACAACTAAAAAAATATTTAGGTTGTCTGTTTGTTTTTCTGCTGCTGTTTGTCTTTCTCTTTGTAGTTCTTGTTTTAAAATTTCTTCTTGGCCTTCAGCTTCACCAACTTTAATTTTTTGGGGCATGAACATCAAATCAGCGGCCCAAGTGTCATCAATTTTTTTAACAATTACTCGACGAGTTGGGAAGTTTCGACGTAAAGGCCTATGAAGTTCATCAGAAAGGGTTTTTTCTTTTTCTTCTACTTGCAGCTTTTTTTTTACCTTTGCCATTGTTGCCCATTCCGAAACGTACCTTACTTCCTATTATCGGGGTTACCACTGCTCTATCAAACCGCTCCCTTAATGTTGGGTTATAAATTCCTTTAAGTTCCGTGAGCATATCAGCATCGCAGAGGCTATTTCGTGTAGCTGTATCGGTGTGTTTTAGATAGCATATGTCATGATGCATAGCGGCACGATCCACACGATTAACCGGCTTACTCCATGATTTAGGTGTTAAATCCGCGTTTAATCTTTTCTTTAAGTTAGTCCCTGGACCTGTAAAGTTGTGCCCCGGTAGATGCATCTCAAAAGGTAGGTTGTTAATAAATTTGTTTACTAAGCTCCCACCAGTCTTTCCCTTTCCTCCTGTAAATTGGGTTTTTTTCCCTCCACAGACTGAGCAAGAGCCTTTTAAAATCGGTCGCCCGTTTTTCGTTGTCTCTTGTCTTAAGTCTTTTGTATTTGTCTTTTTTCGACATCGTACACAATATATTAAACTCATGTTTTTAATTTTAGTTAAAAATTTACTAAATTAAAGAACATGGAAATTAAAAATTATAGCTGTAACCTTAACAAGACAAAAAGAAAAAATAGCCCAATGTTGCCCCGAAGTATTCGAGGTTTAATAATAGGTGAGAGTGGCTGCGGAAAAACAACAACTCTATTAAATCTACTTTTAAGACCCGGCTGGTTGGATTACGATCATTTGTATATATTCGGGAAATCAATGAAGCAACAGCCTGAATATATACTTTTAAGGGAAGCCCTTGAGTTTGGGTTAAACAAAGAGGCAATAAATGGGATTTTTGAAAACATGCAAGAAATAGAAAGCCGAGAAATTCCACAAAAAGAACTTTTTGAACAACTCAAAGAAGAACAAAAAAAGAAAGGGACAAAAATAACCCCTTGTTTTAATGAAACTGATGAAGAAGTCCCCGACCCTCGTGAGTTGAATAGTAACAATAAAAATTTAATGATTTTTGACGATTTGCTAAAAGAAAGGCAGGACGTACCTGAAAAATACTATACGAGGGGCAGGCATAGTAATACAGACTGTTTTTATTTGTCTCAGTCATTTTTTTCATTGCCAAGGCATACAATACGAGGCAACTCAAACCTAATAATTCTTTTTGATTTACCTGACAAAGATATTTACAACATTTACACAGATTACGCAAGCCGTGACATGTCAATAGATGAATTTAAAAACTTTTTGTATACTTGTTGGGTCGAGCCTTTTAGCTTTGCTGTAATTGATAGAAGTAGCCCGAGAGATCAGGGAAAATATAGGCATGGATTTGGAAGGTTTTACGTTCCTATATATGCCCATAATTATCAACAATGTTAAAAAAATATATGTATATTTTACCGGTGTTCTGGTAAAATATATAAAATATATAGAAATCAAAGCGCAATTAAAGAAATTCAGAATATGAAACCCAACCCCTCCGAAACAATCCCACCCTTTTTAATATGTAAAATAATTTTTTAAAATATTTTCAAAAAACTTTTATGATACCTTTTAAAAGTATCATAAAAATAAAAAAATGGGATTCAAGACATAAGCAGGCACCGAGTTAGAGGAAAAAGACAACAACAATAATTTTTACTCAAGTAAATTAAAGCTATCCTCTCTAAGTTGTGAAAAAATAGCGTTTTCATACTCATCGTTTTCACCTTCACAGTTAGCGTAACCATTTACAAGAACATTTAAAAACCTTGATGGTTAGCCCGCTGTGAGTTGTTTGAAGTCTTCCATTTAATAGGCTCTCCTTTCTCCATAGTCCTGTCACCTTCAAAGTATAAACACCATTGGTAATTCTGTCATAAAGAAAGTCAGCATTTTTTAAAGGACGTATTGTTTTAGTTTGTCCATCCTTCTCAACTGTAGAAAAAAAAGAACTGTTAAACCTTTCGAGGTCTACCTTGCATTTTACAAATCCTTGACTTCTGTAAGTTTCCAAAACTCCTTCGATTTGATAAGCTTCGTTAATCAAATCCAAAAATTCGGGGTCAAACCTTTCATAAAGTCCGTATAGAAACTGTTCAAACATATCATTTAACTCGATATTAATATATTTGTTATGGCCAAATGTTAAAAGTGTTGGCTTGTCTTCTGGCGTTCTGCTTACTATATTAGTAAAAACGCCAGTCTTTCCATTTTGTCTAATATCTGAAAAATAGATTTTATCGGTTTTCTTTTCTCCCTTGATAGCATTTTCGGGCCCGAGAGTCAAGACAACCGGAGCGGGTGGGGCTGAAGGCTCCACGAACTCCACACTTTTCTTTTTTGCTTCTGTATTTTGATTTTTTGGCATTCTCAATAATTTTTTAATTTAATAAATTTTTACTTAAATTAAAAAAAAAAATGAGTCAGTATTTTAAATTTATAGTTAAAAACAATATAGTAAAGATGGTAAAAACTAACGAGCCGCCGGGCAACGTTAGGAGACCGGAGCGAATACCAAAAACAAAAATTTCACATTCGGCTTTAAATGGATATTTTAAACAGGCATTTTTAAACGTTCCAAGTCACACTAAAAATTTAAGTATGGAATCTTTTTTGGCGAAGTATCGGCCAACGGCTGCCGAGTCTTTAAGTAAAAACCCAGGAACTAAAGCAATACTATCGGCATGCGTTAAAATGAAAAATGGAGAACAAATAAAAAAGTTTTTTTTTAATTCTTCTCCTCATGTGATCTATCAATGGAACAACAAACAAAAAATTTTAAATCAAATGTTACAAGAAGTTTAAAACAATTTCTATAAAAAAGATTACGAAGGAAGTGGATGGACCTTTTTAAGCTTTGAATATGTTAGTATTAACTACGGTAAATATCACCCATTTAAAGGCGGCTGCGGCAACAACAAACTCCCCCAGTGGCTGATTTTAAAGCGTGCCTTGGTTTGTATTCTTTCAGGTGATCAGCGTTGTTTTTATTGGTGTGTTTTGAGACACTTCAACCCAAAAGACAAAGACAAGGGGCGAATCACAAAAGAATTAAAAAAAATATTTAAAGAAGACCCTAACCATTACGGTGATTTTACTGGGATCAATTTCCCAACAACGGCCGAAGATTTGCAACTTTTTCAAGATCATAACCCACACATTCATTTAATAATTTACGGAGTTGACAACATCAACAGAAGGACGCCGGTAATATTCGACGGCAACACAAAAGGGGAAAAAATTAACATACTATACTATGAAGATCATTTTTATTATGTAGCCGATTTGTCTCGCCTTCTATCTGCTCAGCTTTCAAATTCAAACGGTCGGCTATTTTTCTGCTACAAATGTCAGCGAGTTTTTAAGAAAGAAGAAAAACTAAACTGGCACGCTTTAAATTGTGTTGATACCACATTAATACAATTGCCAGAGGAAGACAGTGACGCGGCATATTTGGAATTTAAAGAGAAAACAGAGAAACCGCCTAATATTACGGTATATTTTGACTTTGAAAGTTTTTTAATATCATGTGAAGACGGAGAAGGTCCAAAGATCAACAAACACGAGCCCAGTGGTTTCAGTTTCTTCATCGTTTCAACAAATCAAAAAATTTATAAAAATAAAAAAGTGAGTTTTGTAATTCAAAAGGAAGGCCAGGACGTTGCTGCCATATTTGTTAAAAGTTTAATTGAGGAAATAGAAAGAGCAAATACAATATTTTTAAATGAAGGCAAAGCTTCAAGTTTAACCCCGGTACTCTGTCACAATTTAAGCGGGTATGATGCTCATCTTTTCATTTTAAAACTTGCTGAATACTCTGGCCATCTTTCAGTATTGCCATCAAATGAAGAAAAATATATTTCATTTTCTAAAGATATCTATATTACAGGTAAAAGGCATGAAATTCGTTTTTTAGATAGTTTTAAGTTTTTAGGTTCTTCTTTGTCTCAGCTTGTAGAAGATACCAACAAAAACAGCTTTAAGTTTACATGTAGTGCGTTCCAAAATATTCCGATTGAATTACTAACAAGTAAGGGAGTCTATCCATACGAATGGATGGACAGTTTTAATAAAACAAAATTTACAAGCTTGCCGCCTATACAGTCCTTTTATTCATCCTTAAAAAAAGAAGGCATTACAGCGGAAGACTATCAGCATGCTTTAAATGCTTGGGATGCTTTTGGATGTAAAACTTTAAATGACTATCAATTAAAATATTGTGAATTAGATGTTTTACTTTTAGCTGATGTATTTGAGAACTTCAGAAAATTGAACAAGGAAACTTATGGGTTAGATCCTCTAATTTACGGATATACCACACCTGGAACATCATGGGCTAACATGTTAAAATTTACAAAACAAAAAATTACTTTAATTACTGACCGTGATACATATGAAGATTTTGAAAATGGAATCCGGGACGGTGTTTCAATGTGTGTTAGTAGATATTGTAAAGCTAATAACAAATATTTAAGCGACTACGATCCAAGCAAGCCAAGTAATTACATCTTTTACATTGATAAAAACAACCTTTACGGTGAGGCCATGAGTGAAGCGATGCCCTTCGAAATTGAAAGAAAACTAAAGAAAGCAGAATTTTCAAACTGGAGAAATTTTCCCTGTGCTATAGTCTGCGATATTGTGATCCCAAAAGAAAAACATGAATATTTAAAAGATTACCCACCTTGTCCGGAACATATAAAAATTAATGGAGTTGAAAAACTTGTAGCAAATCTAAGAAACAAAAAAGAATATTTAGTATACTCAGAACTTTTAAAATATTATGAAAAGCTAGGTGTCAAAGTTGTTAAAATTCATAGAGGGTATGTTTTTAAAGTCTCTACATGGTTAGAGCCATATATTACAAGCAATACAAAGAAAAGAGGAGAATCAAAGGAAAAGAGCAAACAAGATTTTTTTAAAATGTGTATTAATAGCATCTATGGCAAGACAATAGAAAACCCACGTAAACGGAGCAATGTAGAGATAGTAAACAATGAAAAGAGAGCAAAGAAACTTTCAAACAGTCCAGAGTATACAGGCTTTAAAATGTTTAATCCTCATCTTGTAGCAGTAACAAAAAAGAAAACAATAGTAAACGCAAACAAGCCCATATATATCGGGTTTGTAGTTTTGGAAATATCAAAATTAAAAATGTATCAATTGTACTATGACTATTTAAAACCAAAATTTGGCGACCGTGTTAAATTGCTGTATACTGATACTGATAGTTTCATTTTAGATATTCAAACAAATGACATTTATGAAGATATGAAAGATGACCTAAATACTTGTTTTGATACTTGGAAATATCCGGAAAATCATCCGCTTCATAGAATGGAAAACAAGAACAAGCTGGGATTTTTTAAAGATGAAACGAAAGGCATGCCAATTAAGGACTATGCTGCTACATGTGCCAAGTCATACGCTTACAGAGTAGAAGAAAAAGGAAAAATTAAAGAAACTTTAAAACTTAAAGGAGTTGTTGAATGTTGTATAAAAAACGGGGATATAGAGTTTAATGATTACTTAAATTGTATTTTTAACCAAGAAGAGAAAACGGTAAAATTTTCAGGCTTTAGAAGTTCTAACCATGAAGTATATACAGAAGAATTTTTAAAGATTGCTTTAAATCCTTTGCAAGATGTTAGGAAAATACAAGAAGATGGAATTAACACGGTGCCGATTGGCTACCTTTCAGAAGATGAAGAAGAGTAAAAATATAATATGGATATATATGGAAATATATGCATATTCTCAGAAGGATGCGGTTGCAGTTGCACTAAGCGAAGTAGAGAGTAAGGGAAAGAGTGCAAACGCAAAACGATGCATATGCAGGCAATGTATATATATAATATGTCCCCCGTTTTTGCTTCTTTTGCTCCGTTCCGCTTCTTTTGCTTCTTTTGCTCCTTTCACCAACGACACGCCGTGATACGCCTCCCTTCACTCCCTCCCTTGATCTCCACCCATATCGCCGAGTGTCTTGACTAACTGACAAACCGTCAAAACCGAGAAAGGCCGGCTAAACCGAGAAAGGCCGGCTAACTGGCTAACCGGCTAAAGCCGGCTAAACCGAGAAAGGCCGGCTAACTGACTAACTGACGAAATCGGCTAAACCGAGAAAGGCCGGCTAACTGACTAACCGGCTAAAGCCGGCTAAACCGAGAAAGGCCGGCTAACTGGCTAACCGGCTAAAGCCGGCTAAACCGAGAAAGGCCGGCTAACTGACTAACTGACGAAATCGGCTAAACCGAGAAAGGCCGGCTAACTGGCTAACCGGCTAAAGCCGGCTAAACCAAGAAAGGCCGGCTAACCGGCTAAAGCCGGCTAAACCGAGAAAGGCTGGCTAACCGGCTAAAGCCGGCTAAACCGAGAAAGGCCGGCTAACTGGCTAACTGACGAAATCGGCTAACCAGGTGCGAAAAAAACAGGCCAAAGACTTTAAAAATGTGTGGTTGGCCTTGAGTGGTTGAAAAAAAGGAAAATAAAGGAGCAAAATGGTGGGAGTGGTTAAATGTGGTTAAGAGAGAAAAAGGGGACGAAAAAGAAAAAAGGGAGAGGGGTGGGGTTTGTGGTTGAACAAGCAGCGAAAAAGAGGGCGCGAAAATAATGAATTTGGGGCCTCGGTTATATATATACATTGCCTGCATATGCATCGTTTTGCGTTTGCACTCTTTCCCTTACTCTCATTTTCCAATCTTGTTTTCAAAATCTTTTTCAAAATAGGGTAAATAAAATATTTCTGTGCATAGCCTAAGGGCCGTGAAAGCCCAGTATCGCTCCACTTTCTTTTTTAAAAAAATGTATCATGCACTTAACTGCATTGACAGAGACATAAATTACAAGAAGTCTATATTGCAATAAACTTTCAAAGAAAATAGCCCCACCCGAAAAAAATGTCATTTTTCTTCAAATACAAAGATTGTTACTGCGCCTTATGAATATTCTAATCCTGATCTACACTGCTCTAAAAAAAAAAAACCCACACACACCATGCACGGATCCAGCCATTTTCTTAAAGGGGGGGGGGGGGTCTGACCTAACCCTACTATGAACAAGAGGGGCCTAATGGGCCGTGATGGCCCTGTATCGCTCCACTGGCTTTTGACCCTTTACAAATCCTGAATTTTAACAACCCTTAGAAAGAAAGCTTTTGTAACCATAAGGTTTCATACCTTTCCAAAAAGATACTTCAATTTTTGAATTGCATTTATTTTGTTGTCTGTGCAGATGCTTTCCAATTTTGACTAGTCCGAAATTTTGTCGTGTGGTAAAGAGTTAAAACATGCACTGAAGGAAATAGCCTAGCGCCCCCCCCCCCCCCCCACACACACACACACACAACAACAACAAAAAGGTGTTTTTTTTTTTTAAATGCAAACAATGAATACAAGCAGGTCTAATCAAGTACCATTCATACCAAATATTAGTGTGCTCTAAGAACAAGAAGATTTCCAGATCTTAGAAGCAGAAAACAATTTTTCAATGGCATGAATGGTAAAGTTCTGGGACAAAAAACTTAATGATAGTTCTAAACCTCAGAACCTTACTTTATATTATGTTTGACTCATCTGAGCATAAGTATAAACATAAAAATAAATCGCTCTCGATAAAAACTGAACTTTCTGTGTAGCCCTAGGCCTCATGGTTTCTGACAAGAATTTTAAAAAAAAAAATTACAAATTTTTCAGTTTTGTTGCTATGGCAACCAGAGTTTTCATTGGAATCATATTCTTTGAGAAGTAATTCTGAAATGATCCATGGCAGTATCATTTCCGTGCAATTTCATCAAAATTGGATGGGTACTTCCAGAGAAGATGCCGTCTGAAAAAAAAAAAAAAAAAGTTAACACACGGACGTTCGGACACCGGGCCATGACATAAGACCGCTCGCCTTCGGCCAGTGGAGCTAAAAACATACCTATCCAAGCATTAATGAGTCGAGCCCTGGTAAAGTCAGTCAGCAACACATTGGCTTGTAATGCTTAGGTCGAGAGTTCGATTCCTTGCTCGTCTAACACTCTTTCCGACATTGGACAGAAAGTCATTGTGGCAAGCGTCGCTTGTCTTTCATTTATGGATGAATAATAAGCACCACATTATCTTCCGCTGGATGGCACTTTTTCAAATACATAACAATCTGATTTGGGCATTCTAGGTACAGAACCCGACTCCTTTTCAAGGCGACAATCAATGCAGCGAATTTTACAATAAAATATATGTTTACTCAATAAAACCTACCTGGAACGATTCATTCAACCATGATTAGCTAGCATATAGACTGTGCACCAGTCATTTATAAACACAGTCCTTATAAGTTTGGAAATAACCCCCGCATAAGCCCAGCATGGTGGGGATTTTATTTTTGTTGTCAGTCTTTTGCGAAAATCCCAGTTTTTCCCAATGCCTATCTAGAAACTCTATACTGAGATTTGCAGTAAACAATGGTATTTCATAAAAATATTTTTCATGTTTGAAATTGTTATATTTGAAGAAATCTGTAGCGAAAAACTGGCTTGATTTTTACCAGAAACGTATTAATTATAGCCATTTTCCGCTTGCTATTTTTAGCGGCAATTTCCGCAGCGCCTGTACAGGATAGTGATGCGTCATAGCAGACAATTCGATCTTCGACAGAATATGACATGCGCAGACAACGAAAAACACCGGTAGTTGTCTATTTGTAAAAACAACCCTATTTTGTTAACGTAACGAATTCCTTACCATTCTTAGAATTTTCCGCGGGGGGTGGGGGTCCAGATGCCAAGACACCTCACACGCATTTTCAATAAGTAGGTGCATTTGTTGTCGCTAGCAAATTACTGTGAGTATATGCATAACGCAAATGAATTGGTGTTAACTAAAGTCAAAGAGGAACCATGTTTTCTTGGATCAAATACCGAGGCAGTGATTTAATGACTCGTGTATTTACTACAGACGCTACAAGTCTGATTTTGACATGTTCGTTACTGTCGCCGAGTTGATACCCTGTGATTGATAGACCCATATCGCGGTAATCATATCATGTCGCGATTACAAGGTTTAGCACATTTTATAAAATAGTCTTTTTCTTGAATAATGATATACTAAAAATCGGCTTGAAAAAAATGTGGGAAAGCAGCCAGTGGCTTTGAAAGAATATTGTGCGGAATACTGGTGAAAAGAAACCCCAGGAAAGCATGGATAGGTGCACAGGCCGCCGCGATATAACTGAAATGATGTTGAAAACAACGTTAAACACCATACAATCAATCAATCAATCAATCATTTGACAAAATCATCTGACCATTACTATTTAATATTAACATTGCAGAACGGATCCAGACCTTCGTTTCTCTAATTAAACCTGGTAAAAAATCTTTTTTATAATGAAACACTTAACGACCTGCAAAAAATGACTTTGATTTGACATGTTCGTTACATAATAAAGCTCGCTTTTCCACTCTATTGTATTTGCTTTGTTTTTGCTAGTATCTAGAATGTCAAGAAAACTGCTGAAACAACTGCTTCTTAGGGACCTGAAACAGTTTTATTGTCCGAGATAAGCAAATAAAACACAAAATGAAAGATTCCGTTACTAACGTGTTCGTTACCGAAATTCGAAACAAACACACGGAGATGCTAGCTTTAAAGATTTACGTCAAAATTAATTTGGACGTGCTTGAGACGATGACATCACAACATAATAATGGTGTATTCAAACAAGGGCATGTCTTTTTTGCAAAGTTAAATTGAGTCTCGTTGACAACAGTTGGTGAGGGGTTTTGTGTCCTTTTTCCATTACATGACAGCTCTTTCCAAATACATATTTATGGTATGATTATTAAAATATAATACACAGCATTTAACATAAAACAGCAACGGGTACATTTATTTGAAACGTGTTATGGGATTTCAAATCAGAGACATGTTCGTCACCATGTGGTAACGAATATGTCATCTTAAAAAACATTGTTCTGAATAGAGCTAAATCAAAAACATCCGAGAAAAAATCATGTGGCTAATTGTCTTATTGCCCACTGGATATTTCTATATAGTAATTAGGTAGATCAATTTGTTAAAAAGAATAACACATCACATGAATACATCGCTAGTGTTTGGCTTTATATTGATTCCAGCACTGATCAAAGTTGCAGTTATTTTTTTATTTATATCAAAGTGTATTTGATGAGCAATTGTAACTTTAATATTCTTTGCAAAGTTACAGCACCAAATTCATGCGGAAAATCACAGAGCATGTTAACAATTTGGTCCCACGAAACCAAAAGCCATTGTTAAAAGCTTTTTTTCCCCAAGAAAAATAGACCAAGTTGAAATGTTCGTTACCCGGTATATTACATTTACAATGAGTTTTTAGGGTATTGAGCATATTATAAGTGTTTGAGATTGACATAATGACATATGGATTTATCAAAGTAGTGAAAGTACTGACACACTAGCGAATTTGATTGATTGATTGATTGATTGTATGGTGTTTAACCCTAATTTCAACATTATTTCAGTTATGTAGCAGTAGCCAGTGCACATATTTATGCTTTCCTGGAGTTTCTTTTACCAGTACTCAGCACACTATTCTTTCCAAGCCACTGGCTGCTTTCCCACATAACCATCGTCAAAACTTGAGAGAGGAATGAATCCTGTCGCAAGGACTATTATCAATCCTCGAAAAGAAATTGGCCAAGCCAGGGATCGAACCAGCGACCTCCTGTTCTCAAGTCCTGTACACTACCGACTGAGCTACCGGGGCTATGCATGCTATTGATTACTTATAACCCAGTTTAAGTTTAGCCCTTAACCTGCTTGAAAAAATTAAATGAAACTTTCAAGCTATTGTAAACACCTGAATATTGCTATTTCAAAGTTACATTTTGGAGAAAATATATCCTCTTATCGGACAGTGTATATCCAAGAACAGACTGCACATTCTATGCAGTCTGATCTTAATCTGCACTGTCCACTAAAGGTCACTGAATCGCGGTGGTGCTGGTAAAAGAAACTCCAGGAAAGCATGGATAGATGCACTGGCCGCCATGATATCACTGAATTAATGTCGAAAATGGCGAAAAACACAATACAAGCAATAAATCAATAACTAATAGCACAAGATATAGTTAACTATTTAACTCTTTACAAAATGAAATTCAAAGCTGTTGCAGACCACAAATTAAATGTGGCTGAATTGATGATACCTGATTCCAAAAGAGCAGAAAACAATGTGGGAAAAGGAGAAAATGCTGGTTACCAGGGATTCTTCCCCAGAGTCGTTAAAACTCGGGATTGTGTGGTAAAGGGTTAATATTCAAGATGTAAAATAACAGTTTAACATAACAGTTTAACTGTACACATTGGTCTAAATAACAAGTGACTGAAGGAATGACAAGGGTCCCCTGTCCAATGAGGGTTAATGCAGCTGGAATTTGCTACAAGTTACCTACATGTAGGTGTATCTGTTTTTAGATTCATTCATAATGTTACAGTGGTGTAGGAATGTGATAATAGCCTGCTTTGCGTAGGTCACTTAATTTACATATAAGCAAAGGTCTTGTACCTTATAAACGATATCTTGTTCAGTCTATTACTTTGTAAGAGGACATGTTCAAAGTGGAGTGGTAGAGATTTAGTGGTTTTTGTCAAAACTGTCATATATAACAGAATTAAGATTTCTAACAGAAAGAAGTATTTTCTGTGAGGCAGTATTTGGCAACTGTGGGGTTTTTTGTTTACTTTGAATCTGGGTCAATCATGATGCCTATGGACTAGCTTCGCTAGTCTAATAACCACAAATAACTCGATAACACTCAAATACGAATTTTTACAGATGCACAGAAAAATGTCAATAAAAATCATTGTGGGAAAAGAAGAAATTGTGTGACGAGAATTTCTCCTTGTTCCGCGATTTTTTTTTCCATTTCCTTAAATTCTATGGATAGTGTAACGTAGGATTATTTTTCAGTCGCATAAGTGCATTTGAAAAGCAAAGACCTCAAAGCCCCAAAGTGTTACTGACATAAAGACCAGCATATGTGCTTTTGGAATGGCTGGTAACATGGTAAAGAACATGTCAATTTGTTTTCAGGAGGTGTTTAGTTTTTGAACTGTAACAGTTTTTTTATACCCCCGCAAACGAAGTTTGTGGGGGGTATACTGGAATCAGCCTGTCGGTCGGTCGGTCGGTCCGCAAAATCTTGTCCGGACAACTCCTCCTACAGTTTCTGTCTGATTCACGTTAAACTTGGCAAAAGTGTTCATTAGGAGCTGTAGATGTGCAAGATACACATTTTGTAAAAATTCCATCAAGAATTACTGAGTTATTGCCCCTGATTTGACTTAAAAATGCTTGTCCGGACAACTCCTCCTACAGTTTCTGTCTGATTCACTTTAAACTTGGCAGAAGTGTTCATTAGGAGCTGTAGATGTGCAAGACACACATTTTGTAAAAATTTCATCAAGAATTACTGAGTTATTGCCCCTGATTTGACTTAAAAATGCTTGTCCGGACAACTCCTCCTACAGTTTCTGTCTGATTCACGTTAAACTTGGCAGAAGTGTTCATTAGGAGCTGTAGATGTGCAAAACACATTTTGTAAAAAATCCATCAAGATTACTGAGTTATTGCCCCTGATTTGACTTAAAAATGCTTGTCCGGACAACTCCTCCTACAGTTTCCGTCTGATTCACTTTAAACTTGGCATAAGTGTTCATTAGGAGCTGTAGATGTGCAAGACACACATTTTGTAAAAATTCCATCAAGAATTACTGAGTTATTGCCCCTGATTTGACTTAAAAATGCTTGTCCGGACAACTCCTCCTACAGTTTCTGTCTGATTCGTTTTAAACTTGGCAGAAGTGTTCATTAGGAGCTGTAGATGTGCAAGACACACATTTTGTAAAAATTCCATCAAGAATTACTGAGTTATTGCCCCTGATTTGACTTAAAAATGCTTGTCCGGACAACTCCTCCTACAGTTTCTGTCTGATTCACTTTAAACTTGGCAGAAGTGTTCATTAGGAGTTGTAGATGTGCAAGACGCAACTTTCGTGAAAATTCTATGAAGAATTAATGAGTTATTGCCCCTGATTCACATTTAAAATGCTTGTCCGGACAAATCCTCCTACAATTTCAGTCCGATTCGCTTTATACTTGGCAGAAGTGTCCATTTGGAGTTGCAGATGTGCAAGACACACATTTTGTAAAAATTCCATCAAGAATTACTGAGTTATTGCCCCTGATTTGACTTAAAAATGCTTGTCCGGACAACTCCTCCTACAGTGTCTGTCAGATTCACTTTAAGGAGGTCTTTTCTGTCATATGTATAGTTGGCTAACATTATGCGAAAAGGCACCTTTGGACATTTGCAACAAGTTTGGATCCAGACCAGCCGCTGTGTCTCAGACATATTATCAGATCATGGTCTGCACTTTTTTACACTCATTTAGTTTTGTGTCCAATTAAATTGATACTTTGCATAAATATTCACCAGGAGCAGTAGAGGTTCAAGATGCATTTTTCTCAAATGTTTGCCAAATTAATTACCCCTGAATTTACTCAAAACTTCTTGTCCAGAGAACTATTCCTTCAGTTTAAGTCTTATTCACTTGATATTTGTCATGATATTCACCAGGAGCAGTAGATGTGCAAAGCACAAATTTCATGAGTTTTGGCCTAATGATTACGGAGTTATTGCCCCTAAATTGACATTGCAGAGTTATTGCCCCTGTGACATGAAATATAGGGGCGGGGGTATTTATCACCTTTAGTGATAGTTATTCTAGTTTTTTCTGTGTTTGGCCTGGGCTTGGTTTGCCAAGCCGAAGGCCATAGTAATTATGTATACCAACATTTCAACCCCTATCCAAGCACTTACGGAAAAACCCGAGTAAAAGTGCAAAGTACCGCTTGCAATGCATCTCACTACGCTTAAAAAACGACCCGTGAAAATGAAAAGAATATTTGAGTTTCAACATCATAGTTAGGTTTCAGTTGACAAAAAAAAGAAAACTTTGGTAGATGTGCGATGTTAATCGTAAGAGAGTGTTTGACTAAGAATTTCCAGCTCTAATGAACTTTTTTATAACTGCAAATTAGTGGGCTGTAATACTGAAAGAAACATTCGGCAAACCTCGGGCGATCCGTTGATCAAATAATTACATGTAGTTGCGGAATCGACCGAGTTGTGACGAGCGATGTTGCCGTCTATTCCTATTTACACTATGTAAATGACAAAATGCAGACGATGTGTGCATTCCCCCAAAATAGCTGTTTCAAAACCTCGGTAAGATTTCTTTTTCATAAAATTACTATGCTACTCGTATCTAAAGGTATAAATATATATTTGACTGACCCAGCATGTACGATGCCTTATTTCTTCTTGTCAGAGTTTGTCCCGATATCGTGTGACATCTCGGACCATGACAATTTCGACCCATTACAAACTAGGCACACAAAATCCAATATGTAAAGTTACACAATGTATAAAAGTTTGTAATATGAGCATTGGAAAACCAGTCAGGTACACTTAGATGGCGGGCATGTTATTTCAAAGATCAGACTTCACATTAAGTGCTATCTGATCTTGATTCTTGATCTCCATAGGTATTTATCGGTAAGTGCCGACGAATTTTGACCTGAGTTTTGTATCGGGTGGTGGGCGTTTTATATTGAAGATCAGACGTCTTACTACGTGCAATCTGATCTTGATCTATGCTGTCAATACAGGATATTTAAGTGTTAACAGGCAGTGAAAGAGTTATGTTTTAAATACACTGCTTGTGGATATTTTTACTGCCATTTTTTGCAGAAAAAAATTGATGTTATTTCATTTATAAAGTTACTGCATGCAGATGAACACTCTCTTGCACTCCGGTTCATTCACATTCACCTCTGTAGTGGGCTCAGAAAGTAGTCCGTCCTCTCGCGAGATTTTCCGTCACATGACCATAACCCCAAATGGCGACACAAACGCCGGTGAAAGAAAGATGTATCGATTGTTTTGTTTGCTGTTCAAACAGCATACGGCCAATCAAACTTAGTGGGAGAAAATGTGGAAAAGAGGGGTTTTCTGAAAAGCTAAAATGTGTTTTAAAGGACGACAATCTCTTCTTTGATGTTACAAACTTAGATCCATCGGTTTGTCGAAACTGTCACAGGACTGTATAATTTTGTTTAACTTGTCTTCATTCGTGGGCGCAGCCATTCGGTTTACAATTGGCGTAGGAATCTGATCAGTGAAGAAACTCGAAAAAATAGTTCCATTGTATACAGGTAAATTCATCAATTTAAATGCACCTATAATGCATCTGGAATCATATTTGCTTTGTCTACTTTATCATGTTACACATGAAACAGTTAAACAGTAACAAAACATGTTTTCCTCGGTTTGACAAGATTCTTGTCATTTAGCCCATCGCAGAGATGTATGTGAGGTAACGAACGACAACTCTGCTCGGAGATTGGCAGATGAACCGAACATTTCAAAATGATAGGTACATATTTCAAAGCTGATGAATTTTTGAAGGTGTTGGAGTGCAGGGCAATTCAATTCCATCAATACATTTAAGTATTCACAGTTGTGTAAATCCACATTGTGACTAAGAATGATGTAAGAAAAACATTCTATCGTCCGAACATGTGTTTGGTTACGGGCTGTTTTGTCCCATAACTAGTTTAGCCCTGGGCTTGTTCCTCCCTGGGCTCTGTAGTCCCACATTTAATTTATTGCATGATGCACTTTTTTTTTTTTCTTTTCTGTGCATCAGTGGTTTTCTTAGAATCTTTGCCAATTCGTCGCCATCATTGGTTATTTATTTGAAATATTTACATTAAACGTTACATTAAAAGATGTTCCCATACAGCAGGGGCAGATAACCATCAAAAGATTTTTTTGACATCGTTATGCCTTTTTTTGACTGAATTTTCAAAACTTTTATTATAGGTTTACGTTTTATTATATCTCTGTCATTCATGAAGATATTTACGTCTAGCTTTGACTATTTGTTAAATGTCAAAAAGGGGTGAACTTAAGCAACAGAGGCAGGTAACCATCAAGATATTTTTGACACTGTTATGCCCCCCCCCACCCCCCTTTCGACTTAATCTTGTCTGTAAGCAACTGCTGCAGAGCGTTGGCACCCCCATAGAGTGCTCATTTTATTTATTATCATAGAAATTAAAATGCAAAAGTGGAAAAAATACTAAGAAAATTATCTTCTTAGAAACCCTGTGCTCTGTAAGACTGAGACTTCATGGAATTATCCATGTTATGATATTAGCATTTACAGATTTTGTGTTTTTCCATCTGATTGCTCAAAGGGCATGGATGGTTAATATGGCAACTTAAAAGCTGCCATAGACTAAATTTAAAAAAAAAGGGGGGGGAATGGCATTTAATTCTGAGACATTAGGGATTTTTTTTTTAACCTTTTCCAGAAATGTTCTCCGAGTTGTTCTCTATCGGCCATATTTTTTTGACCCGGCAGTTTGATTGGTTGCCATGGCAAGCCAAAGAACAAAAAACGTTCAGTCGATATTTTCCCTTCTTTTTCTATATAAATGATGTAACCAAGCCGGTGCAGGGACTTTTTGGGCTGGTGCAGGTAATTTTCAGAATCTATTTTTAGCAACGGGGTCAAGAATGCGTGACATAGTTATTAATCGTGTTTCTAGCAGACGAATTCTACGGTAGTTCGCCTCGCTGTGTAAAAAAAGCAGACGAATTCTAGGGATCCGCCGCGGTAAAACATTGTGGAAAAAGGTATTTGGGAGCGGACAAAAATTTATTCTGCAAAAGGGTCGATAATATACAGACTTCAAAAACAGAGTGGGAAAAGTCCTACTCTCTGTTGGACATGCAATTAAATCTCTTTCCTACGTGATCATAGACTGGAAAAGGTCATTCTATTTTTAACCACGGAGTTCAACAACGCTCGGCATAGGTGATCGCCTTTAAAGCAGACGAATTCTTGGGATTCATTGTGAAAAAACATGGTGGAAAAAGGTATTTGGAGAAGCAGACAATAAAGTATTCTCAAAGACAGTTGGTAGTATTCACACGACAGATCTTTACATGGCGAGAAAAAATTCCTATTCTTTGTAAGATTAGCAAGCAGATAAATCTGTTTCCTATGACAGTGCGCTCGACGGGAATATAGTTGAGAAACTCTCTCTCTCTCTCTCTAAAGAATGAAGATGACCCTTGAAGCAAAGGAATGGTATGAAAATATCAAGGAAACAAGTCTTTTAAGATATTTATTTGTGCTAAGTATCTTTGATCCGTACAATAAGAATGATATAATATGTACATTAACCGTTCAGTATATACAATTAATTATTTACAATTACTTTTCAGAATAAACAATTGAGCATTTATAATCAAAATCCATATGGGTATGATACATATACTCAGCAAAAATGAAAACTTTACACGGACTTTGAATCTGCATATTTTTACCTTTATAAAATGCACCATAAAAATAATGACACCAAGTTTTACCTTGATGAAATATCAGTAAGTTTTGTGAATTTCATTAATTTTCTCTTAAAGATTGATTTTAAATGTGAAGTCAAATAACGTAGGGGTCAATTTCAAAAATATCGAAAGTGGTAAAAATTGGACTCTGCGTAAATTTTGGTATTGAATGTCAGATTAAACAGACAATGTTTACGTGAGCTTCTCAGTAGCGTGTATGGCCACCATTTCTTCTGATGCAAGCCAATATTCTCCTCCTCATGGAGTTGATGTAACGTCTAATGAAGTCATTTGGAATAGCCTGCCATTCTAACCGTGAAGCCTGTCTCAGCTCATTGATATTGTTTATTTGGTAATTTGTTCGTACCCTGCGCCCGAGTTCGTCCCAGATGTGCTCAATGGGGTTAAGATCCGGGGAGACTGCAGGCCAGGGTAAGACGTTCACATTATTGTTTGCCAAGAAATTATTGGTTACTCGGGCAGTATGGGGTCTAGCATTATCATGTTGAAAGATTGCCTGAGGGCCATGATTCTGCATAAATGGGAGCAAATGATTGCGCAGAATGTTGATGTAACCTTGTGCATTGAGATTTCCCTGAACAATCACAAGTTCTGTCTTTTGGTTGCCCTTGATTCCTCCCATGACTATGACGCTGCCGCCACCGAACCTGTCCGTTTCCCTGATGCAACATATGGCAAATCTTTCATTTTTGCGGCGGTAAATTCTCACCCTACCATCTGCAAAGCTGACACAGAAGCGTGACTCGTCTGAGAAAATGACGTTGTTCCATTGGTTTCACCTCCAAAGGCGGTGACGTCTTGACCATGCCAATCTTGCAGCCCTATGACGTGCCGTTAGAATCGGTCCGGTGTAAGGTCTGCGAGCACGAAGTGGAAAATTTAATCTCCTCAGATGGTTTCGGATTGTCTGAACACTGACCCCTAGCTGCCGAGCAGTTACTGTGGCTGGCATAAAACGATTACGTAAGTGAGCTAACGTAATAGCGCGGTCTTTTCTACGTGACGTCGCACGCTCTCTACCTGGTCTTTGGCGGTCGCGGACGGAACCAGTAGCCGTATAGCGAGTTACAAGGTTGTGAATGGTTTGGCGAGAACACCCAAATTGCCGTGCAACATCATTTACCCTAGCACCGGCATTCAGCATGCCAATAGCCTGATTTCTCTGATTTTCAGAGAGCCGTGGCATTGCTAAGAACTATCGAAAATACTGAAACTGTTGTTTTTTCTTGTTTGTGATGGACACTTAGTGTTTCTCTGTAAGTGACGTTACTTGAAACAGACAGCGATGTTTCAACACGTGGGTAGTGATGAAAACCGGAAATGGAGGATCGAGCAAAGCGTGCGCCTGAGCGGGATTATCAATTTACTGGAAGTGAATTTACGGGCCAGTCGATAAGCGTAGTGAAGGTTAATCAATGAGAACAATAGCCTGTTCAAAATGGGGTATTTAGTATGTAAAGTTTTCATTTTTGCTGAGAATAGTTATCCCTCTTAACACGTTTGTCAAATACTAGTCGATAGTCCTTCCGCTCAGTCGTAGTTAACAGTTTAACATTATTTCTCTCTCTCGATAGTTTGTGAGCATCTAGAACGGATACCGATGCGTCGGGACATTTTGTGACAAATTGTTTGAGGACGTCAAAATTTACATTTAGAAGGTTTTTGGAGTTGAGTGTGATTCCTGTCACTTTACAATGAGTTTTATTACCATCTTTGTCTGGATTCAATAATTCATAACCATAGTTTTTTGGTCCACCAGTCACAAATGTTTTTATACGGTTATTCCGTAGAAATGAGATGGAAACTCAAAGAAGAGTTTGCTGAAAGTAACATAAAAACCAACGTTATTGCCGCGTACACAACGAGTCAAGCACGTCTCAAATTTTATTCCTACTTAGAACAACTCGGACCTAGGGCGATGTATGCCGACACTGATTCTGTTATCTTTTCAACCAAAATGGGACAGTCGAAACCTTCCTTAGGTGACTACTTAGGGGACCTGACGGACAAAATTCAGAATAACCGTATTAAAACATTTGTGACTGGTGGACCAAAAAACTATGGTTATGAATTATTGAGAGTTGTTGAACTCCGTGGTTAAAAACAGATTGACCTTTTCCAGTCTGTGATCACGTAGGAAAGAGACATGTTTAATTGCACGTCCAACAGAGAGTAGGACTTTTCCCACCCTGTTTTTGAAGTTTGTATATTATCGACCCTTTTGTAGAATAAATTTTTGTCCGCTCCCAAATACCTTTTTTCCACAATGTTTTACCACGGCGAATCCCTAGAATTCGTCTGCTTTTTTGACACAGCGAGGCGAACTACCGTAGAATTCGTCATTGTGTGCACTCTAGAGGCTACATTTTTAGCTTGAAACTCATGAAACTAGCTCAGATTGTTTGTCGTAATGATAGCTGGCACAGGACTGAAATTGGGTCATGTCAGGTCAAAAAGTAGGTCACTGGGCCAAATTTTAGAAAAACCTTGTGTACACTCTAGAGTCCACATTTTCAGCCTGATATCCATGGTCAGAATGATTGTCTTAAAATCTTTGACACATAGAAAATTGGGTAATGTTGAGTCAAAAAGTAGGTCATGGGCCCAAATCTTAAAATAAAATTGTGTGCATTCTAGAGGCCACATTTCAGCCTGATACTCATGAAACTTGGTCAGAATGTTTGTCTGGATAAAATCTAAGACAAGTTTAAAATTGGGCCACTTTGGGTCGAAAAAAAGGTCACGGGGCAAAATCTTAGAAAAACCTTTTGTGCACCCTAGAGGCCACATTTACAGCCTGATACTCATGAAACTTGGTCAGAGTGTATGTCTTAATAAAATCTTAGACAAGTTTGAAATTAGGTGACGTCGGGTCGAAAAGTAGGTCATGGGACCAATGTTAAAAAAAACCTTGCATGTAATCTAACTGCTACATTTTCAGCCTTATACTCATGAACATCGGTCAGAATGTTTGTCTGGATGAAATCTTGGAAAAGAATGATATCAAGTCACATCAGGTCAAAAAGAAGGTCACAGGGCCAAATTTTAGAAAAATCTTCAGTGACTCTAGAGGCCAAGTTTTGAGCCAGATTCAAAATTTAACAATGGGCTAAATCGGTCAAAAAGTAGATCACTTGCACTCTTGTGTTTTACATCATCATGATCAGCATCTTTTTAGCCTTATCAATACTAGATGACCTTACTCAGGTGAGCGCTTTCGGGCCAAGAGGACCATGGCAGGATCATTTCTGTGAAGTTTGGTCAAAACTGGATGGGTAGTTTCAGAGAAGATGTTTGAAAAAAAAAAAAAAAAAAAAAAATAGACTTGTCCAAGGTGAAAACAATTGGCAACGAAATAAAAAATGGTAAGATTTGTATGTAATAGGATAGAAAACATAGTAGGAAAAGGAGAAAATGCTGGTTGCCAGCATTCTTCCCTCTTCCCACAATGTTTTAGGATTATATGGGAAAGGGTAGATACATACCATATGCAGATAACTTAATAAGCCTTGGAATAGACCAGCTTGGAAAACATAGTGACACAAAGAGAAACTGCTCATAAACTAGCAATGTCACTCCTTGTAGGTTTGCTTTCACTTCGGTACATGTCAGATCTTGATTCATTTTGATTCTCCACATTTTACCAGAATGTTTTCCAAGGTGTCAGCTTGAGGTAACAAATAATTTTCTCTTCACCAAACAACAAAATTTCAGACTGGTCTAAATTCTAACATGCAAATGGTCTCATCCAAACACGCAGCCAATTGCATGGTCTTAAACGTAAGACCATGCCATAGGTTGCAGTGGTTTTATGATTGACCCCACATCATTTGCTAGATGGTTACCTCCCCTGATACAGCAAGTGCATAGGGATTGGTAAAGCTACCAAAAAACCGGGCAGAATTCTGCCCATCTATCTTTAGAAAAATAGTAGGTCACTCTTGTTTACTGTATATTCAGGAGAGTTCACCCTCATTTCTTGTGGTTTCTTGCCCTGATCAAAAGGCAAATTAAAGTGATTTTTGCATTTACAGATTTGGATAGTTTTTAAAGTGCATGTATTCAATCACTTCTGTAATGTATAATGATTTGAATGATTTGATCACCTATGCAGGTACTAACCATAATGCACGCTGCTTAACCCTTTACCAATCAGCAAAATATTAGACTGGTCCAGATCGAAAACGTCTGCAGACGACAGATTAAAAGTGACTATAGAAACTGAAATTCCTCCTTTGAAGGGTAGAAAAGAATGTGGGAAAATGGGGAAAACGCTGGTATTACCAGCATTTTCTCCTTTCCCACGATGTTTTCAAAAGCCTTCTCTATCAGGGTCATTAAAACTCGATTGTTTGGCAAAGGGTCAGTTTGCACAGAGAGAAATACACCAAACCACATAGCTGTAAAAGCTAGCGCCAACAGCAAGGCATGTTCTAATATAAGTGCTTGTTATTCTAACCAAGTCTTGAGTCCCTACTGAATACACATGGTAATCCACTACCCACCTATATCAGTAGCGGTAACCAATCTATCATGAAAAGATGTGATGTAATAAAAGACATTACAAGTGGCTAATACAGCTAATCTAGGGTATCCAATGTAAACAATCTTCACAATAGCCTGTGCCAGATGTATATATCTGTATCTGTACAACGGGTACCAGTTTACACACCTCAGTAATGTTTTCAGCGCTTTGATTATTCACCCCTGTGCTTTTGGCTAAGCTACATGTATATAGGTATTAATGAGGCATGCTCTGTGAAAAGGGGGGCTTATTGCATCTGCCAAAAGTATCAACCAAGGTCAGTCCACGCAGGCTGACCTAGGTAAAAACTTTTTGCTATTTTTGCTAGTTTTCTTCATGTCCGAAGACTAGTCTACCTCATGATTCAGTTGGTTGTTCGACAAACTGGATTTTATCCGTCCATAGTTATATACCCGTATATGATGACTTAGTTTGTATTTAATGCATCATGGCGATGCAAAAGTAATTTTTAGAGAAGCAAAGCACAGAACACGGCAATTTTAATTCTAATTTCAGGGGCTTAGCTAGCCCAAAATAAAGAACGTACAGATGTTATATGATAATGTACACTTGTACAAGTCTGTATTTAAGATTAACAATTGTCAACCTAGGTGCACTTCATTTTGACAACCGTTAAACTGCTAAATACGTTACAAAAAATTTTCAAGCCAATAATAAAAATGCGAATAATGCTATTACAAACTTATTTTTGTGAGAAAAATATCTCTTTATCGAACAGTGTAGTAGTCTGATCGACTGCACATTCTGTACAGTTTGATCTTGATCTACACTGTCTGCAAAAGGTCATTTAGTCGCCCTCAGCAGCCTAAGAGTTAACAATAATCATTGCGAAATGAAACGCATCTGCGTTAACAAGGATGAGAAAGAATTGGAACGTGTCCAATTGCATGCCGTCACTCGACTTAATCATTAAAGGCCCAGTAGCGGCCAAAAAATCAGTGTCAAAATTGTGTTAAAGTGTTAAAGCATTTAAATTTAAATCATACCATTCAGAAGTATAGGAAATATTGTGAAGATGACAATTTGTTATGTGTGGTCGATTCCAGTGTCAGTCACTGGAAAAAAAAAAATTAAAATCAGGCAAAAAATTAACAAAAGATAGAGTGACCTGGCAAACTTTTAACCTAGTTTAGAAATGAATTTCTCTGCCATCGACTAACACTTGGATAAACTGTACAGATTGTCATCTTCACAATGATTTCCTTTCTTTTAAACGGTATGATTTAAATTTATATGAATTTTAACACACGCTTTGTTTACTTTTGGCTGCTATTGTTACTTCAATTAGCTGTTCACTACTAAGTAATCATTGGTTGTTATTAAATAGTGTTTTAACAATTTAGAAATTAAAAGTGCACTTGCTTACTTTCTTTTGGTTTCTTAATTGTTAAAACAACATTTGAATGAAGATTTTTTTCATATAAATACCTCCGACATGCATATGAGCCATTCCATGGCAAAAGGGGGCTTAATGTATCTCTGTGATCCATGATACCAAGCAAGTCATCACACAATTATGGATCCATAAAATCCATTTTGTCTGACAAGTGATTGAATCACGAGGTAGAATGTTCCTTTGACATGCAGAAAATTGACCAAAAGCAAAAAAGGTTCAGTCTAGGTCAGTCTACGTGGGATGTGCAGGTGGACTTAGGTTGATACTGTTCGTATATGCATTAAGCCCCCTTTTCACAGAGCATGGCTCATTTTTAACCCTGTGAACAAGGATCATAGGAAAAGATATTGACAATTTTAGCTTTCATGTAAAATGTGTGAATAGAAGCTGTGCTTGCTGAGTAAGCAGACAACCTTTTTGCTCTGAAAGCCTTTACCTCACAATTCTGAAATGTAACGACCTTGAGGAAAAACGCTTTGGAAAAAGTCCAGTGCTGGGGACACCTATGAGACCTGGGAATAAATCAGCTGCTTCTGCCCTATTGTTGATCATTGAATGTTGAAAGATGCCTATAGCCCTTTCACAAAAGACAAATGTTGGACCCTTCCAAATTGAAAACATCTACAGACGGCAAGTTTGAAATCGATGTAAATGAGCTGAATTTCTCTGATAGGGCAGAAAACATTGTTGAAAAAGGAGAAAATGCTTGGAGCAAGCAATTTCTCCTTTTCCCACATTATCTCCAAAAGCTTTCTTTCTGAAAGTTGGAATTGTGTGGTAAATGGTGAAATCATTATCAAATGAAAATTTTTCAGAGATAAGACATTTGAGTGGGTCTTGGAAAATTCATGTGGATGTGCAGGCATTCCTTGTTGTTCGAACAGAGAAGAACATGGTAGCAACAGATTATTTATGGGTGAACATAATGGCATTCAAAAAGTATGTCAAGTTATTTGAAGAGGGGAGGGAAGCCATTGCAAGACAGAGAACAAAGTCCCTATCACAAAATACAGGTAACAATTTTGGTTATTTTTTGTGCTGCAGATAAATTCTATGCTTAAAGTTTAGTGTATACAAGTTTTCTGTAAATGATTTCCTTATCTTAACTCTTTACCACACAATCCCGACTTTTAACGACCCTGAGGAAGAAGCCATTTGAAAACATTGTGGGAAAAGGGGAAAATGCTGGTAACCAGCATTTTCTACTTTTCCCACAATGTTTTCTATCCCATCAGAGAACTTAAGCTCAATTTAATTAATTTTGAATTTGTCATCTGCAGATGTTTTGAATTTGGGAGAGGGTGATCTACAAAATTTTCTTTGAGACTACCCCTTTACATCTGTGATTTAAGTTCAGCTGGCCAAGCCTAGTCCCTCTTTCAACAACATTCAAGCTCTTTTGGCCCGCCCGGGTGGCTCAGTGGTGAGCGTGTCGGACTCATGACCTGGTGGTTGTGAGTTCGATACCCGGTTGAGGCGAACTTTCTTTCCGGCGTATTTTCGCCTCTCACTTCTGCTGAAGCATGTGAGAAAAGTAGTCGGTGGCTTTGGAAAGAAAGTTGTGTTAGTACTGGTGTGAGAAAGCCAGGAAACACATGTGCGTCACCGACCGCCATGATATGACCTTAGCTGTTAAAGTGGCGTTAAACCTCAATATAACCAATATAACCAATCAAGCTCTTTTGAGGATGAAGAAAAGTCGTTTTAATGGGATTTACCCTTGTGTGAGACATCCCTGAAATTTTTCAGTGAGATACGTGGAAAAAGTAGGCAGTGCTCTGAAAGAGTGTTTTTGAAAATGCAAGTGAAAGAAAATCAAGGAACGCTTGGATCAGCTGATTAAATTAAAGTGAAGTAATTCTGAAATCAGTGTTCAGCAGTAATCAAGACCAGAGTTTGCCATATTAGAAGGCAAAAAAACCCTGATATTTGTTAAGTCTTTACCTTACATCAAATTTTCCAAGTTGTTCAGATTGAAAGCATTTGAAGGCGACAATTTAAGTGTGACTGGATTAATAAAATTACACTTTAAATGAATAGAAAACATTGTGGGAACAAGAGAAAATGCTGGTTACCAACATTTTCTTCTTTTCCCACATTTTCTAAAGTTTTCTTTCTCGGGTTTGTTAAAACTAGGGATTGTATGGTAAAGGGTTAAAAAGTAGGGAGGCCCTCCTTTTCATTTCAACTCTTTACCAGAGGGAAAAAATTGTAGATTTTTCTGAATTGTAAGCAACTGCAGAAAACAATAAAAAGATGGCTTAAATAATGGTATTTGTCTTTCAAAGGATACAAAACAAAGTTGAAGGAGAAAATGCTGGTCAAATTGTGCATATTGATTATCACTGTATCCAGGACAGTGGTATAGGTAAACCTAGTTACTCATTACTGAAGTGCTTTCAGTTACAAGAATTAGCGGGAAATTGATACCAGGGTTTGTGTATTTGTGAGTTTTGGGAGAGGGACATATAAATATGGACTGCTAACTTTTTAATGCTGCCTGGTACAATTCTGAATTAACCTGTTACTGTACAAGTTAGACTTATACCTACTTTTATTAACAAGAGGACCATGATGGTCCTAAATCGCTCACCTGAAATGCAACTCAGCTCAACACCATAATGCTACATGCCTAATATAAAAGCTCTAGCCCTTATGGTTTGGGACAAGAAGATTTTTAAAGATTTCCTTCTTTATCTCTATGTGAAATCCAAGAAGCCACAACATAGGGGCAATTTTTAACACCAGGGCCATAATTTGAAGTATTTTGGTAGAGGGTCACTAGATGATGCTACATGCCATATATGAAAGCTCTAGCCATTAAGGTTTGGGACAAGAAGACTTTTAAAGATTTCCTTCTTTATCTCTATGTGAAATCCGAGAACCCACAACATAGGGCCAATTTCCACACTAGGGCCATTATTTGAAGTATTTTGGTAGAGGGCCACTAGATGATACTACATGCCATATATGAGAGCTCTAGCCCTTATGGTTTGGGACAAGAAGATTTTTACAGATTTCCTTCTTTATCTCTATGTGAAATCCGAGAACCCACAACATAGGGCCATTTTCAACACTAGGGCCATAATTTGAAGTCTTTTGGTAGAGGGCCACTAGATGATGCTACATGCCAAATATGAAAGCTTTAGCCCTTACGGTTTGGGACAAGAAGATTTTTACAGATTTCCTTCTTTATCTCTATGTGAAATCCGAGAACCCACAACATAGGGCCAATTTCCACACTAGGGCCATTATTTGAAGTATTTTGGTAGAGGGCCACAAGATGATGCTACATGCAAAATATGAAAGCTCTAGCCCTTACGGTTTGGGACAAGAAGATTTTTACAGATTTCCTTCTTTATCTCTATGTGAAATTCGAGAACCCACAACACAGGGCCAATTTCCACACAAGGGCCATTATTTGAAGTATTTTGGTAGAGGGCCACTAGATGATACGACAAGCCATATATGAGAGCTCTAGCCCTTATGGTTTGGGACAAGAAGATTTTTAAAGATTTCCTTCTTTATCTCTATGTGAAATCCGAGAACCCACAACATAGGGCCATTTTCAACACTAGGGCCATAATTTGAAGTATTTTGGTAGAGGGCCACTAGATGATGCTACATGCCAAATATGAAAGCTCTAGCCCTTAAGGTTTGGGACAAGAAGATTTTTAAAGATTTCCTTCTTTATCTCTATGTGAAATCCGAGAACCCACAACATAGGGCCATTTTCAACACTAGGGCCATAATTTGAAGTATTTTGGTAGAGGGCCACTAGATGATGCTACATGCCAAATATGAAAGCTCTAGCCCTTAAGGTTTGGGACAAGAAGATTTTTACAGATTTCCTTCTTTATCTCTATGTGAAATCCGAGAACCCACAACATAGGGCCATTTTCAACACTAGGGCCATAATTTGAAGTATTTTGGTAGAGGACCACTAGATGGATACTACATGCCATATATGAGAGCTCTAGCCCTTATGATTTGGGACAAGAAGATTTTTAAAGATTTCCTTCTTTATCTCTATGTGAAATCCGAGAACCCACAACATAGGGCCATTTTCAACACTAGGGCCGTAATTTGAAGTATTTTGGTAGAGGGCCACTAGATGATGCTACATGCCAAATATGAAAGCTGTGGCCCTTACGGTTTGGGACAAGAAGATTTTTACAGATTTCCTTCTTTATCACTATGTGAAATCCGAGAACGCACAACATATGGCCAGTTTCCACACTAGGGCCATTATTTGAAGTATTTTGGTAGAGGGCCACTAGATGATACTACATGCCATATATGAGAGCTCTAGCCCTTATGGTTTGGGACAAGAAGATTTTTAAAGATTTCCTTCTTTATCTCTATGTGAAATCCGAGAACCCACAACATAGGGCCATTTTCAACACTAGGGCCATAATTTGAAGTATTTTGGTAGAGGGCCACTAGATGATGCTACATGCCAAATATGAAAGCTCTAGCCCTTACGGATAGGGACAAAAAGATTTTTAAAGATTTCCTTCTTTATCTCTATGTGAAATCCGAGAACCCACAACATAGGGCCAATTTCCACACTAGGGCCATTATTTGAAGTATTTTGGTAGAGGGCCACTAGATGATACTACATGCCATATATGAGAGCTCTAGCCCTTATGATTTGGGACAAGAAGATTTTTAAAGATTTCCTTCATCTCTATGTGAAATCCGAGAACCCACAACATACGGCCATTTTCAACCCTAGGGCCGTAATTTCAAGTATTTTGGTAGAGGGCCACTAGATGATGCTACATGCCATATATGAATGCTCTGGCCTTTACGATTTGGGACAAGAAGATTTTTACAGATTTACTTCTTTATCACTATGTGAAATCCGAGAACCCACAACATAGGGCCAATTTCCACACTAGGGCCATTATTTGAAGTATTTTGGTAGAGGGCCACTAGATGATACTACATGCCATATATGAGAGCTCTAGCCCTTATGGTTTGGGACAAGAAGATTTTTAAAGATTTCCTTCTTTATCTCTATGTGAAATCCGAGAACCCACAACATAGGGCCATTTTCAACACTAGGGCCATAATTTGAAGTATTTTGGTAGAGGGCCACTAGATGATGCTACATGCCAAATATGAAAGCTCTAGCCCTTACGGATAGGGACAAAAAGATTTTTAAAGATTTCCTTCTTTATCTCTATGTGAAATCCGAGAACCCACAACATAGGGCCAATTTCCACACTAGGGCCATTATTTGAAGTATTTTGGTAGAGGGCCACTAGATGATACTACATGCCATATATGAGAGCTCTAGCCCTTATGATTTGGGACAAGAAGATTTTTAAAGATTTCCTTCATCTCTATGTGAAATCCGAGAACCCACAACATACGGCCATTTTCAACCCTAGGGCCGTAATTTCAAGTATTTTGGTAGAGGGCCACTAGATGATGCTACATGCCATATATGAATGCTCTGGCCTTTACGATTTGGGACAAGAAGATTTTTACAGATTTACTTCTTTATCACTATGTGAAATCCGAGAACCCACAACATAGGGCCAATTTCCACACTAGGGCCATTATTTGAAGTATTTTGGTAGAGGGCCACTAGATGATACTACATGCCATATATGAGAGCTCTAGCCCTTATGGTTTGGGACAAGAAGATTTTTAAAGATTTCCTTCTTTATCTCTATGTGAAATCCGAGAACCCACAACATAGGGCCATTTTCAACACTAGGGCCATAATTTGAAGTATTTTGGTAGAGGGTCACTAGATGATGCTACATGCCAAATATGAAAGCTCTAGCCCTTACGGTTTAGGACAAGAAGATTTTTACAGATTTCCTTCTTTATCTCTATGTGAAATCCGAGAACCCACAACATAGGGCCATTTTCAACACTAGGGCCATAATTTGAAGAATTTTGGTAGAGGGCCACTAGATGATACTACATGCCATATATGAGAGCTCTAGCCCTTATGGTTTGGGACAAGAAGATTTTTAAAGATTTCCTTCTTTATCTCTATGTGAAATCCGAGAACCCACAACATAGGGCCATTTTCAAGACTAGGGCCATAATTTGAAATATTTTGGTAGAGGGCCACTAGATGATGCTACATGCCAAATATGAAAGCTGTGGCCCTTACGGTTTGGGACAAGAAGATTTTTACAGATTTCCTTCTTTATCTCTATGTGAAATCCGAGAACCCACAACATAGGGCCAATTTCCACACTAGGGCCATTATTTGAAGTATTTTGGTAGAGGGCCACTAGATGATACTACATGCCATATATGAGAGCTCTAGCCCTTATGGTTTGGGACAAGAAGATTTTTACAGATTTCCTTCTTTATCTCTATGTGAAATCCAAGAACCCACAACATAGGGCCATTTTCAAGACTAGGGCCATAATTTGAAGTATTTTGGTAGAGGGCCACTTGATGATGCTACATGCCAAATATGAGAGCTCTAACCCTTACGGTTTGGGACAAGAAGATTTTTAAAATTTTTTCTCTCGGTTGCCATGGCAACCAGAGTTCTTCATGGAATTCAAATCTTTGAAGTATTCTGAAACTGCATCAGCTATGGATCATTTCTGTGAAGTTTCACTGAAATCTGTTGGGCGGTTTCAGAGGAGAAGATTTTTTAAGTAATTGTTCACAGACGGACGGACGAACGGACACACGGACGGACGGATGCCGGACAATGATTGATCACAATAGCTCACCCTGAGCACTATGTGCTCAGGTGAGCTAAAAAAAGGGGGTCGAAAAAAAATAGCGGGGGGGGGGGGAGATGGGAAAAGGGGAGGGGGTTACCCGAGCAGAGCCCAAATATGACCCAAAAGAGATAATTTTAACAATTTTTATAAAGGGTCACCAAATGATGCTACTTGCAAAATATGAATGCTTTGGCCCTTATGGTTTGTCACAAAAAGATTTTAAAAGATTTCCAACTTTAATTCTATGTAAAATAGTGTGCGCCTGGCCAGAGCCCAAATATGACCCCAAAGGGATAATTATAACAATTTTTGTTAAGGGTCACTAGATGATGCTACATGCAAAATATGAATGCTCAAGCCAATATGGTTTGTCACAAGAAGATTTTAAAAGATTTCCTTCTTTGTTTCCATGTAAAATAGGGTGTGCCCTGGCAGAGCCCAAATATGACCACTGAGGTTTAATTTTCACAATTTTGGTAGAGGATCATCATATAATGCTACAAACCAAATATGAATTCTCTAGGCATTATGGTTTGTCAGAAGATGATTTTTTAAAGATTTCCTTCTTTGTTATTATGTGAAATAGGGTGCGTCCGGGCAAAGCCCAAATATGACCCTAGGGGATTAATTTTAACAATTTTGGTAAAGGGTCACCCAATGATGCTTCATACAAAATATGAATGCTTTCGGCCTTATGGTTTGTCACAAGAAGATTTTTAAAGATTTTTTCCATTTTCAGCCATTTTGTTGCCATGGCAACCACAGTTTTTCATGGAATTAAATTCTTTTAACAATTTTTGTAGAGCTTCATCCAAGGAACATTCCTGCCAAGTTTTATGAAGATTGGCCATCTGGTTTTGGAGGAGAAGATTTTTAAAGAAATTGTCAACGGATGGACGGACAGATGGACGGACGGACGGACGATGACCGGTCACAATAACTCACCCAGAGCACTTCGTGCTCAGGTGAGCTAAAAACTATAGCACATACACCAAAAGACAAAAATTGAAAGAAAAGGATCTTAATCTTAAAGCTGTCAACTTCAGAGGTAAATACCAATGTATGTATTTGTACAGTAGATCTGATTGCTTAACCTTTTGCCACACAGTGCAGACTTTTAATAACCCTGGGAAAGAGGCCTTTTGAAAACATTGTGGGAAATGGAGAAAATGCTGGTAACTAGCATTTTCTCCTTTTTCCACAATGTTTTCTACCCTACCAAAGAAAAATTGCACTGTTTGAGCCACATTGAAATTGCTGTCTGCAAATGCTTTCAATTTGGACAAAACTAAAATTTTGTCATCTGGTAAAGGATAAAGACAAGAAATTCAAACAGAAGTTTCCAAGCCCATATAAAAGCAGAGGAAACTTTTAGCAGAAAATGGCTGTTCTCAAAGTACAGTTTGTAGACTTCCATGTTGTAAGTGATAAACATGTTCACTCAAGTAGTGAAAGATCCAGGTTCAAATCCTGGTGGAAGTAAGAGTTGGAAAAGATTGCTTTGATTTCAGTGTAGAATAAGAATAAACAAGAGCGGAAAATTGTCGCAAGATACGCCCGTCCCACCGCCAGTTGTTGAGGGGGATAATAATCGTAAAGAGCAGGTAGAGGAAAATAGTAGTGCAGCAGAAATATGCAAGTGATTGAAATAGGCATGAATGTCTCCGGCCAGAGCATAACTTTGTCATCTCCAGTCTGAACATCTTGAAATTTGGAATGCATGATTGTTGAAAAATTACGGAGTGCAGTGCACAAGAACTGTAACTCTTCCTAGCACAAATTTTGAGTTATTTCCCCTTTGATCTTCTTGCTTGTCCAGAGCATATAAAAATGACAATCAAAGACAGCATGAGGTAGAGTTATGGTTCTTTCGCACTGCACTTGGTATTATTGCAACAAACACAAATGCCAAGTTTCCCGTGCATCCCGACGCCCGCCCGCCTGGACGCCCGCCCGACCGGACACCCACCCAGATGCCCGTTCGCCATGGGTGATCCCATAATATGTCCCGTCTTTGACAGGCGTATAAAAATAAGAGTGATTATGCATTTAAGCTAACAAGGATTATGTCACAGAATAAGTTTCCTTTCCTCAATTCTACAGTATAATCAGTTTAAATAGGGCACAAAAACTACTATTTTTATTGATTAAACAGCAGTTTTGGGCTTTCCTTTTTTGATGGGATGGGGGACTATATGCATTTTTAGCTTATTAAACGTAAATCGACCAAATTCCTCAGTTAAGTTGATTTTGAATAACTTTTGCTTCGTGTCTTGTTATTAAATGTGAAAATCATAACATTTTCCACACAAGTACATCTTAGCAGCAATGATGTCATTTTCCCGCAAAATGGAGAAGTAGTACAAATTCCAGCATATGCTCACAGAGATGGAGAGACTTGGCAACTGTATAGCTAGTTGTAAACTTCACTTTTCTGCTTGCAACTTGGACAGATTGTATAGTTTATCGTCGATTGTGTCACCTGGTTAAAGTTAAACCATTAGAACTTTAGGTAATGCAGGCACAAACCACACTTCGATAGCACAATGACGCAGTTTGTTTACCCTTTACCACACAGTCCCAAGTTTTAACAAAACTGAAGAAGAATACAGTTGAAAACATATTTGGCAAAGTAGAAAATGCTGGTAATCCAGCATTTTCTCATTTTCCCACGAAGTTTTCTACCCTTTCTGAGACAAACTTTGTCATTTGAGACACACTTGATATATTGTTTGCAAATGCTTTTAATTGGGCCAGTCGAAAATATTTTCGTTGGTAAAGAGTTAAGCAGTTACACGTGATGACATAAATACCTGAATTACCTATTCTGTGAATTTTTTTTGTTTTTGAATCTTTTGTTTGTAAACAAGTGACAGGGAACCACTGTTTAAGTATATACAGTAACAGATTGTAATCTTCACAATTATTTCCATACTTTTAAACAGAATGATTTAAAATTGGATACATGTTATCACCTGTATTATTTACTTTTGCCCACCACTGGGCCTTGAACCCTTTACTATATGATGAAATTTTGTACCTGTCTGAATTCAATGCACATTCCATGGACAAATTTGATTTGGCCCAAGGAAAGGGCTCTGTCTGTAAAAGAGTAGAAAATATTGTGCAAAATGGAGTAACTACTGGTAACCAGCATTTTCTCCTTATCCCACGTTTTCGAAAGCCCTCATGTTTTAATGATCCCAAGAAAAGGACTTTCGAAAATAATGTGGGGAAAGGAAAAAATGCTGGTAACCAGCATTTTCTCCTTTCCCACCATGTTTTCAACCCTTTCGAGAACAAATTCTATGATTTGTGTTTCATTTAATTTGTTGTCTGCAAATGCTTTCAATTTGGACCAGTCTAAAAACTCTCATAAAGAGTTAAATTCATGTGTTTATGTGCCTCTAAAATGTATGTCCAAGGATACTGGTCCCCCTTTGTGTCTATACATATAATCTTTCTTTGCAAAAGATCAATGTATAGAGCACAAAGTATTATCTGCATATATATTGCAGGGGTGTCATTGGATACCATCCAACTCATTGTGGCCAGCTTTAGGACAGGGTGTGTACTTATGATAGTTTGCATCATGATATTTAGCAAGACTGTCTTTCAGATAATAGTAATGTGAATTGTGGATACTAAAATTATGTATTTAAAATTATAGACATAGACAATTATATACATGACAAAATACGGAAATCTGAGGTCTTGGAAGAATAAACCAAATCCTTGGATTTTGGATGCTCAGACTATCAATAAGGTGCATAAAAACAAACTTGTGTTCCATTTAAAATTGAGGATTTCATATTGTACCCAACACAAGAATCAATATTGACCCTCTATATTCATCCATAATTTTCAAGGGGATATCATATTGTGAGACTGATTTAATTTGGATACAAGTTGTGTTTTGATATACTTTTGTTTATATCTGAATAAAATTATTTTGACATCCCTTTATTCTTATTAAAGTAGCAACAGCTGTCAAAAGTAAACAAAGCATGTGTAAAAATGTATTTGAATTTGCATCATATCATTTAAAAGAATGGAAATTATTGTGAAGATGACTGTCCGTTATTGTAGGGTTGATCAAAGTTTTTGTCGCTGGCAGAGAAATTAATTTCAAAAGTTACTTACCAGGTCACCCTATCTTTTGTTTACTTTTTGCCTGATTTTAAAATTAATTTGACCTTGCAACTTGTATGTGAAACTGTACTCTGCATTTGACACTGATATGTGAAACCTCTGCTTTGCATGTGTCTAATCAAGGTAGACACGTTTGATATTTTTTGTTACTCAAGGGTTCAAGAGATGTAGAATGGACTCAAAAACATTATAGATATTTAGACAAATGAGACAGACTACCCTTATAAACATCTCATTAGAAAAAAGGCTCTTGAGAACTTTTGTATGCAATACCAAATCCGATATTTAATGTGTGTACTAGTACAAGTTTACTTTAGCTATACATTTAGATACAAGTAAAGTTAATAACTTAAATAATATATGTCAGCATGGCCTGAGAATAATGGAAGGCCTTCAAGAATATTTACATGCAAAGCTAGTCCCAGTATGGAAGTTCAGCTTTACTTCAACTATATAGGCCTATGTAAACATCTCACAACTAAAGTTAAGACCTCTTAGAAGCTTTATGCAACAATTTAGGTTTATTGTTTGATAAAAGTTTTTTTTTTTTTTAAATCTAAAATATACCTATCAACACCAACATCTCATGGGGTCACAATACTTCTTTATCTTGGATAAGTTTAAAATTGGGTCAAATTGGGTCAAAAAGTAGGTCTAAATCTTAGAAAAATCTTGTGTGCACTCTAGAGTCTAATACTCTTGAAACATGGTCAGAATGTTTGTCTTAATATCTCGGACAAGTTGGATATTGGGTCATGTTGGGTCAAAAAGACTTCACTGGGCAAAATCTTAAAAAACTCTTGAGGCCACATTTTCAGCCTGACAACTCCATGTCAGGTCCAAAAGTAGGTCACTTACACTCATACTCTCATGTGTTTTACATCATTAAAAGCCATCATCTCTTCAGCTTTATCAACTGTAGATGACTACTCAGGTGAGCACTTTAGGGCTTATGGCCCTCTTGTTAAAATAAAACGGTACTTAAAAAACAAAAATATCTCAAAGCTTAATTGCTCAGAAAGGTTGACCTTGCTGAATGGGTAATTTCCTGGCATAGGTTAGTATCTGAACAGTATGAAGTAGATAGTGAGAGAAAGTACAGAGTTATCACTGGTAGTACTTGTATGTTATGGAAAGAATATTGGTAGGCAGGAATATTACACATACTGTGAACTAAACACTATTTTTTGTCCAGGAAAAATGCTTCTTGTAACATGTACGTGGTAGTACTTACAAATCTACTAATACAAATATTAGGCTATAACTAGGGCTAATGTCAACTAGCCTAATACTAATCATCTGACAGGTTTTATATATAAATTTTGGGGACTGGTAAGATTCCCACTACATTAAGTCATAATGATAATAATTGTAGCCCAAATATTCTATACAAACTTATTACTGATTTTGGTCCAGGAAATATTCTCCATATAATATGTACTTTGGTAAAACACACCTTCTGACAAAAATTAGGGTACAAATAAGGCAAATACCACAACCTCAGTACTATATTTTGAATATTTGTGCTGTCTGATCTTGATCTATAATGTCACCTATCATGCCTTCTGTGGTGACAGGTAGTGATGTACTGATGTAACTTTTGAAAATCTGACAGATAATAACCCCAATGTGTGGGTTGTCTTTCAAATGACACATGGCTGCCCCTGAATAGACCGACAACTTTTCTAGCTTGCCTTGATCCGTCATTGGTGACAGCATCAGCATCCCATTTGTGGACATTTGCCAACAATCAATTAACCTGGACTTTAGACAGCACTAGGCTAGCTTGTATAAGATATCTTGTCTACAATTGTTTTAACTATCACATGTACTTGTGCCAATCTTACCGTCTCCACAAATTTATATATAGAGAAAAATGAACCCTGAGGGGATGAGTTTTTGATAATCATCTGTCCTTTAACAGAGAAAGATAAACTCTGTTGGAGTAGATTTCTTACTCTCTGCTCCTGAATAGATCAAAAGCCTTTCAAATTTGCCTAAAACAGCCATTTCCATGTTCAGCATCTTAAACTTGTCTTATCATTACATGCATATGACTTCCATCTTTCCTGGATCCATCCGATAATCAACGTAACTATCTGTGTAAATTATACTTCCTGTATACTAACCAGCAATAGAAATCACCCATTGGTACGAAAAACCTTTCTGAGCAATCAAAGGGTCACTGAAAACCTTTATAACAATGTATATAATTCTTCCATCATTTGAGAGGTTATCAGACCTGTCCAACAGTGGTGAGTTTAAAAAGCAGACTGCCTCAGAAATTGCCGTCTAAATCCATTTCCTTTGCAAAATTTTTCTGATACACAATCTGTTTTGTCACGGTTTTATGAAGTAGGAAAGAGACATGGTTTGTTTTTAAATGACAGATTTCAAAAAGGATTTGTTACAAGAGTTGACTGCAAATGACCTCTCCAATAATTCCAGTTTTTCATTATACAAATAAATCTAAGCAAAGAGAAAACAATTAGAGAAACTGCTTCGTTCAGAAGAGAAAGAACACTGTGGGGAAAGATCACAGGACTTGAAAATGTGGGTCATGTGACTGTTTTGTAATGTGTAAGAGATTTCTGCCTAGCGGTAATCATTTAACGCCTAACTTGTTTGTTTGTACATACCAAAATATATTGAAATTAAAAGCCAATAAGCTCTTTAATAAACGTTGATGCTGACCTCCCCTGGCTTCTTTTTTAAAGAAGCCAGTTCGTTTAATCTAAGTTAAGCTTTACTTCCACTTTATATTTCAACACCTCACAAGGATATTTATATGTAATTCTGGTTCTGTATATAAAATAGTTTAAAAGCATTACTTCAACTGTAAATGTCAACAACTTATGTAAAATATGTAATTCTGGTTGTGTTATTTCACATTAGTTTAGCTTAAATTCAACAATACATCTCACAAGGACATGGGTTTCTAAGAACTTTGATAATGATGCATGATTCTATTTCTATCATTCAGTATAGGCTTAGCTTATATTCAACTACATATGTATCAAAAATCTCCTAAGAACAAAGGCCTCTGAGAACTGTCATAATATGCAAGATATGGACACAAAATCTGGACAGATGGGCTGAAGAATGGACAGATGTGGACTGACAGAAAGGCAGGTAAACTAGAGCTGTGACTGAATGTGACTTAATACCCCCGCCAGCACTTTGACAGAAAAAAAAGTGTCAAGTTCAAGGGGAGATAATTCCTCAACCAGGGGGAGTTGACACTTGAAAATTACGTCTTGCAAATCTTCAATATATGATCAATATATGTGCAAAGTTTCAATGCAATTGAAGGAAAACTGGAGGAGGAGTTTGCAACACAAAATTGCTAGTATTTTGTAGACAGACGAACACACGGACACACAGATGGACGGTCAGACAGGCTGATTCCAGTATACCCCCGAAAACATTCGTTTTGTGAGGGTATAATAACTTCAATGGAAACAATGTCTCCCCCAAATGAACTGGATGGGGAGGGAGAGACATGACTATGGATCTCATATTATATCACATTAGTTCAGCTTATATTCAACAATACAAGTCAGCATCTAACAAAGACAAAGGCCACTGATATCTTTTATCATGATGCATGATTCTGCTTCTGCAAAGGACCAATGAACCACATGATTCAGTAGGTTGTTATACAAAACAGATTTTAAGGATGTATAAAACTGTGATGACTTGCTTGGTATGATGCATCATGGAGATGTATTAAGGCCCCTATGCTACAGCTACAGCATGACTCATATGTAATTTTATGTAATTCTGTTTGTGTTATGTAACATAAGTTTAGCTTATTATGCGGCTAATGTTTATAATAATACAAGATTCTGCTTCTGTTACTTTTAGTGTAAGTTAAGCTTTTATTCAACTTCATAATATATTAGTACATCTCACAAGGACAAGGGACTCTGAGAACTTTCACAATATGCCAAATATGGGCATTAAACCTGGACAGATGTGGACAGACAGAAAGACAAACAATTTTAATGCAAACACTGTCTCCCCAAAATAAACTGGATGAGGAGGGGGGAAGACATAAGTATTGATCTCATGTTGTATCACATTAGTTCAGCTGATATTCAACAATACAAGTCAACATCTAACAAATACAAAGGGCCACTGAGATCTTTTATAATGTTGCACGATTCTGCTTCTATTATTTAGTATATAATTATGTGTCAACATCTCACAAGGACTAGGGCCTCTGCAAACTTTTATATGTACATGTAATATCATGTAATTCTGTTGGTGTTATGTAACCCATGTTTAGCTTATAATGCTGTTAATGCTTGTAAAAATACAAGATCCTGCTTCTGTTATATAGTGTAAATTAATGCCATGTCATGGAAAAAGGGGACTTAATGTATATAATTATGTTTCTATCAAAAAAGGTCTTTTTTGGCAGGGGATATCATTTCAACGAAATCACTTGTTCCATTTAAGTTAAGCTTATATTCAAATATATGTGTCAACATCTCCAAAAGAGAAGGGCTACTACTGCAAACTTTTACATGTAATTCTATTTCTATTATTCTACACACCATGGTGGCCAGTGCACCAATCCATGCTTTCCTAGGATTTCTTTTACCAATACTCTGCACAATATTCTTTCCAAGCCACTGGCTGCTTTCCCACATAATCATAGTCAAAACAATGGTCAGCAGTGAGAGAGGAATGAATCCTGTCGCAACGACTATCATCAACCCTCGGTAAGAAATTGGCCCATCCGGGATTGAACCAGTGACCTCCTGTTCCCAAGTCCTTTGTGCTACCAACTGAGCTACTGGGGCTTGGCAAATTTAAACCATACCATTTAAAAGTATGGAAATTACTGTGAAGATGACAATCAGTTACTGTACAGTTGATCAAAGTGTTAGGTGCTGACAGTAAAATTAATTTCAAAACTGGGTTAAATGCTGCCAGGTCAGTATCTACTGTTTACTTTTTGCCCGATTTTGAATTAATTTTTCTCCCAGTAACACACACTTGGACTTACCACACAAAAACAGATTGTAATCTCCACAATGTTTTCCATACTTTTAAATTGTATGATTTAAATTTAAAAACATTTTAACACCTGCATTGTGTTTTGGTTGCTATTGGGCCTTTAATAATATATACCTTATGACAACATCTCAAAAGGAAAAGAGTACCTGCAAACCTGTATGTTATTCAGTTTCTGTAATCTAAGTTCAAGGAGCCTGCCTTGGTTGCTCAGTGGTTAGCATATCTGACTTGTGACCTGGTGGTTGCGAGTTTGATACCCGGTTGAGGCAAACTTCCTTTCCGAAGATTTTTTGCCTCTCACCTCTGATGCATGTGTGAAAAGTCATTGGCTTTTGAAAGAGAGCTGTGCCAGTACTGGTGTGTGGGAAAGCCAGGAAACATGTGGGTGCGTCACTGACTGCCATGATATGACCTGTTAAAATGGTATTAAACTCCAATACAAACAAACAAACAAATAAAGACATGGGTCTCTAGAAACTTTTGTAATGACACAATATTCATTTTCCATTTTTTAATATAATTTTAGCTTATATTCAACTATATGCCAGTATGTCAACAACTCACAAAGACAAGGGCCTCTAACAACAATAATTTATGTATTTTTTTGTTACTTAAGATACTTTTTGCTAATATTCAACTTTAAATGTGTCAACATCCAACAGAGACAAGGATCACTGAGAATTTGATAGTAATACAAGATTATGTTTCTGTTATTATATAATAAGTTCAGCTTACATTCAACTATATATGTCAACATCTCACACTGATAGGGCTCTTGGAACATAAATAATAATGTAAGATTATGTTCCTGTTATTTAGTTTATCTTAGTTTTGGAGAACTTTTATAACAACACAACACTTTCATAATATACTAAATATGGACACAAAATCTCTACAGATGGATAGAAGAATGGATAGAAGAATGGACAGAGGTTGCCCTACAGAAAGACGGACAAACAACATAAAACTGCCACCCACCCCAAATGAGTTGGAGGAGGGGGGGACATAACTACTGATGTCAACAACATCTCATGGGAACACGGGGGTCTTGAGAAATTATTTATCTAATACTGGTTCTGAATAGCATACATTCATAAATATGTTTTTCAACAAGAGCGTTGGAGAACTTTTATAACAACACAAGACTTTAATCTGCCAATTATGGACACTAAATCTGGACAGATGGACAGAAGAATAGACAGAGGTGGACATACAGAAAGACAGATAAACAACTTTAATGCAAACACTGTCTCCCCCCAAATAAATTGGATGAGGAAGGGGAAAGCATGACTATGAATCTCAACAACATCTCATGAGACTTGGAGCTGCTGAGAAGTTATGTATGCATTAGTGGTTCTGAATAGCTTATATTACATTATATATATATATTTCAACATCTCACAACCTTTGCAGAACTTTTGTAACTAGAACTGTAGCAAAATGAACAAATACCCCCACCATCACGTTGTCACTGAAGTAGCACAATCGGAGAATGGAAATGATTTTCAAAAGAAAGATCATTGGTGACCTTGACATTTGACCCATTAGACCTTAAAACAATAGGGCACCTCCTTGGCTCATGAGCAACACTTGTATACAGTTTCAGGGTCTTAAGTCATACTGTTGAGTTAGAGCACAGAAACGATTTCCAAAGTTCACATGAGACCTTGACCTTTGACCTATGTGACCCAAAACCAATAGGGTACCTTCTTGGGTCATGAGCAATACTGGGTCTTATGTCAAATGGTTTTTGAGTTAATGCATGGAAACGAAAACAAGACAGACAGATTGACAGATGGACAGACATGGTGAAACCAGAATCCCCCCCCTCTACTTCGAAGTTGGGGGTATAATAACACATGATTCTGCTTCTGATAATGAATATAAGTTAAGTTTACATTCAAATATATGTGTCAACATCTCCAAAGGAGAAGGGTTACTACTTCAAACTTTTATATATAATTCTATTTCTGTTATTTTTATTACTTTATCTTTTATTTAAAGTAACAATAGCTGCCAAAAGTAAACATAAAGGGTGTTAAAATGCATTTAAATTTAAAAGTATGGAAATTATTGTGAAGATGACAATCAGTTATTGTACAGTTGGTCCAAGTGTTAGTCGCTGTCACTGAAATTAATTTCAAAATGAGGTTAAATGCTGTCAGGTCACTTTTTTGTTTACTTTTGCCTGATTTTGAAATTCATTTTTCTACTAGCAACTTGCACTGACCACACAATAACAGATTGTCATCTTCACAATATTTTTCATACTTTTAAACTGTATGATTTAAATTCAAATGCATTTTAACACCTGCATTATGTTTTTGGCTGCTATTGGGCCTTTAACTATATCTGTCAAAATCCCACAAGGGCAAGGGTACCTGCAAACCTTTAAATTGTTCTAAGTTCAGCTTACATCCAACTATATATGTCAATATCTTACAAAGACACAGGTCTCTAGAAAACTTTTGTAATGACAAGATTCATTTCTATTACTTAATATATTTTTAGCATACATGTACATCCAACTGTATACCTGTATGACAACAACTCACAAAGACAAGGGCCTCTGAGAACAATAATTCATGTATTTTTTTCATGAAATTTAAGATACTTTTAGCTAATATTCAACTTCAAATGTGTCAACATCCAACTGAGGATTACTGAGAACTGGTTAAGGGCCCCTTAAAACATTAATAATATAATAAGATTATGCCTGTGCTATTTAATATACGTTTATGTTATATTCAATTGTTTATGTCAACATCAAAGAAGGACAAGGGCCTCAGAACTTTTATCATAATACAAAATTATGCTTCTGTTACTCAATATAAGTTTAGCTTATATTCAGCTACATATGTCAACATCTCGCAAGCATAACGGCCCCCTAGAACTTTTATAATATACATGTATATATCACTGTTTTTATATCAGCATCTCACAGGGACAAGGGCCTCTGAGAACTATAGTAATAAGGAAAACTTACAATATGATATGAAATGATATCCCTCGCAGAAAAAAGCCCCATTTTTCCATCACACGGCATTCAATGAAATAAACAAAAAATATATCGGCAGATTATCATAAGGAACACATGTATAAAGTTTCATCAAATTTCATCAAGGATTTTCCAAGATATCTGGCTGGCTGGACAGACAGACAAGGCAAAAACTATATCCCCCAGCCTTTGCCTTTGGCAGGGGGATAAAAAATCTGGACAGATGGGCAGATGAATGGACAGAGGTGAACTGATAGAAAGACAAACAACTTTAATACAAAAACTCTCTCCCACCAAATGAATTGGAGGGGTTGAGATAACTATAGATGTCAACAACATACCATGAAACTGGAAGCCACTGAAAGTTTAAAACCCAATACTAGTTCTGACTAGCACATATTCAGATAAAATATTTCAACATCTTACATCTGGGGTGGTTAAGCTTATATTCAACTGTATTTATGTCAACATTTCACAGGGACTGGGGACTCTGAAACTTTCATAATATGGACAGAAAATCTGGACAGATTAAAAGAAGAATGGACAAGGGTGGACAGACAGAAAGAAAAACAACTTTAATACAAAACTGTCTCCCCTAGGTTGGAGGAGGGGGGAGACATAACCATGGATGTCAACAACATCTTATGGGAACGTAGGGGTCTTGAAAAGTTTTATATGCAATACTGGTTCTGAATTATTCAGAAATATATTGTTTAACAAGAGTTTTGAAGAACTTTTATGACAATAGATGATTCTGCTTCTTTTATTTAATACAAGTTTAAAAAGGATTGGATAAAAAAATGCTGACTTTATTGTATATACAAGAAATGGAAAAAAAATCATCTTTAAACAGCTTCTCTTCCTTTACTTATTGTTGGATGTTTTTCACAATCAAAGGGCTTCAAGATATCGATGATATACAGAAACTGTGCAAACTGATTACAAAAGCAGACTTTATGTGGAAAAACAAGAAATACAAATTTTCAAGTTTAAACTGCTACTTTTCCCTCTCAGTCAGATTTCTTTCAAAATCAATAGTGTTCAAGAGATTGATGATATGAAGAAAAATGTGCAAAATCAGACCATAAGTGCTGACTGTATTGTCAAAACTAGAAAAAGACTAACAGACAGATGGATGGGCAGAGAGACAGACAGACAGACAGTGAATGGGAACCACGCCATGACATAAGCACTGCTGGCCTTTGGCCATTAGAGCTAAAAAAGGAGAAAAATTGCGGAACCATACTTTGCAAAAAAGTCACAAGCTCTGTTTTGACCCAACAAACACCTTTAACTCTGTTTTCCATACCTCCACATCAAAAGCAAAAGATGCCATAAGGCAAGTCATGCCATTTGGTTACAGATGCAGGGGAAGATTTTATCATGCGCACAACCCAAACATCTGTCATTAAATAACATAGGTATCAACTGGATGGTTTTCCTTTGCTAAACAAATAAGATTTTGACAAGACTTTTGCAAGTGGTAGAAATAACGTTTTTATGAACCTTACAATTACTTAAAATTATGATTTATCCCTTATCTTGCCACATTGCAGTTGTTGACGATTTTATAGAAACAGATTTCTAAAAGTTTCTTGGCTTTGAAATGGATTTTTTTTTAACAAAGACTACTGATAGACCAGTAGAGAGTGTACAGCAAGATCACACTGCATATGTACAGGCTGATCTTGCTTTATACTCCCCATAAAATTATGATTTATCCCTTATCTTGCCACATTGCAGTTGTTGACGATTTTATAGAAACAGATTTCTAAAAGTTTCTTGGCTTTGAAATGGATTTTTTTTTAACAAAGACTACTGATAGACCAGTAGAGAGTGTACAGCAAGATCACACTGCATATGTACAGGCTGATCTTGCTTTATACTCCCCATAAAGTACATCTTTAGTCGTGAACCATAACATAAAATTAAACTTAAATTTGGGTTGGTAAATGTATTTATGTCCCCAAACTGTTGTTACTTGATTCTTGTTAGTTCTAGCAAAAAGACAGAAACATAAAAAAAAATCTTGTTTGTAGGATTAATTTTATCCTGAAGTATATATTTTGATATGGATTATTTTGTACTGACTAAGAAATATATAAAACAAAACCCCAAGTCTGCTACTAAAATCTTTCTTTCTTAACCAATTACCACACAATGCAGTAGTTTTAACAACCCTGAAGAAGAATGCTTTTTAAAACATTGTAGGAAAAGGAAAAAATGCTGGTAACAAGCATTTTTCTCCATTTCCCACTATGTTTTATACCCCTCCATCAACAAATTTTGAATTTTAAAGCACAATTTTTTTGTTTCTACAAATGTTTCCAATTTGGACAAAGTCTGAAATCTTCTCGTTTGGAAATGAGGGACCATTTTGCTACTTTACAAATATCAACACTGCAGGTCAGTTTAGGATGAGAAAAAAATTAAGTTTAACGGGGCCTTTTTGGATTTTTTTGCTGCAAGTTTTTTTTTTCTTTGTATAACACCAATAAATACTACAATATATATACTTCCCTGCAAATGTGATGCATCAAAAAGGTGCAAAATAGGTTTTAAAATGATCATTTGGTCGCTTTGCAATGGGTAACACCGTCAATTTTTATGAGATTAAAAATTATGTGATCTTCCTTATTTCAATATGATGCCACATAATGAACCTGCATTATTGGTCATGTGACATTTCCCTCAACTTTTGTGAAATTCTGGTGAATAACAACATCTTACAAAGCTACATAGCCCAATAAAAGAAGACTCTCAGAAAAAAAGCTATTGAAAACATTTTGGGAAAAGGAGAAAATGCAGGTAACTAGTATTTGTTTTGAAATTCATTGATAATTAAAAAAGTTGCAGGCTGGACAAAAAACATATATGTCCAAAATTTCTCTTTTAAAACATATTTGACATATCCAAGACTTTGACCTTTAACCTACAGACATGGTTCTTGAGCACAACACATCGTCTTTATGTGGTAAACAATTCTGCAGTTTTACTGAAATTCATAATCAAAAAGGTTAAAGGCTGGACACGAACATAAATGTAACTGTCCAAAATTTAACTTTTTAAACATATCTGACCTTGCCATGACCTTGACATTTGACCTACTGAAATGGTTTTTAGGCATGACACATCATCTTTAAGTGGTCAACAATTCTCCACATATATACTGAAATTTATTTATAAGACTAGAAATAGGTGTGTCAGAGACACGGATGCCCCCGCTAAATGGTATTGGTCACAGGGACAATATCAATTTTGTCTTTTGACCTTTAATGTTGATCTTGACCTTGAACCCATCAGAAGAAAATTCTTGCATGACACTAGTACTCAAAATGGAGAACAAGTTTGCCAAGTTATTTTGAAATTCATTGATAAATGTAGAAAAGGTGCTCCGGACAAGGTCAATTTTAGCATTTGACCTTCAACTGTGACCTTGACCTTGGGCGTATTGAAAAAAACTTTTCGCATGACACTAGTACTTGCTAAGGAGAACAAGTGTGCAAAGTTTTTTTGAAATCCATTGATAAATGTAAAAGTTATGCTCTGGACAAGGTCAATTTAAACATTTGACCTTCAACTGTGACCTTGACCTTGGGCGTATCGAAACAAACTTTTCGCATGACACTAGTACTTGTTAAGGAGAACAAGTGTGCGAAGTCTTTTTGAAATCCATGGATAAATGTAGAAGTTATGCTCCGGACAAGGTCAATTTAAACATTTGACCTTCAACTGTGACCTTGACCTTGGGTGTATCAAAACAAACTTTTTGCATGACACTAGTACTTGTTGAGGAGAACAAGTGTGCAAAGTTTTTTTGAAATCCATTGATAAATGTAGAAGTTATGCTCCGGACAAGGTCAATTTAAACATTTGACCTTCAACCGTGACCTTGACCTTGGGCGTATTGAAACAAACTTTTCGCATGACACTAGTACTTGTTAAGGAGAACAATTGTGCAAAATTATTTTGAAATCCATTGATAAATGTAGAAGTTATGCTCCGGACAAGTATGGGATAAACACACTAACGCACCCACACACGCACACACTAACACACACACGGACACAGGTAACTCTATATGCCCTCCCCATTTCATGGCGGGGGCATAAAAAAAGGTTACAGGCTGGACACTAATACTACCCCTCAAAAAACACATTTGACCTTGCTGTGACTTTGACCTTCAACCTACAGATATGACTCTTGCACATGACATATTGTCTTGATCTGGTAAGCATAATATGTGAAAAGTTATGGCCCTGACATGAAAATGGAAACAGACAGACAGGACGGATGGACAGACAGATGGACTAAACAAAAACTATATGGCACCGAAAATTTTTTGGGAGCATAAAAATGTCAATCTCTGTCAAGGCCGAATAATCAAAACAGACCTCTTCTTATTACTTAAAGTTCAATCCAGGCCAGATGAAGGTAATCTTTAGTAATGGTCTAGATAGAATAAAACTACAGACAGCATAGATCAAAGATCAGACTGCATCTTACATTTGCAGATCTGTCAACAAGGACAATGTATGAAATACAGGAGCAAAGGCTTTAGTTTTCAATGTATTGAAACTTTTAGCACAACTGAGAGTTGCTAGGGGAGATTTTTTTTTTTACCAAACAATCCCAAGTTTTAACGTACTTGAGAAAGAAGTCTGTCGCAAACATTATGGGATAAGGAGAAAATGCTGGTAACCAGCATTTCCTTCTTTTCTCACAAAGTTTTCCACTCCTTCAAGAACAAATCCCATCATCTGAACTACATTCAATTTGTTGTCTGCAAAATGCTTTCAACTTGGATGAGTCTAAAATTTTCTCTCCTGGTGATGGGTTAAGTAGCACTTTGATGTACACTGATACTTTGTGAGGTATCTGGGTAAGAGCAGCCTTGAAATTGCAATGTCTATTGGGGCCAAATTGTGACAAACCCTGGTGTTCTGGCACTAAATCAAATCATCTCCAGGAACACACTCTTTTTTGGTAACCCACAAATGCCAGCATGTCGCTGGCATGTCACTGTTGCACAAAGGTGGTGAGACAGGATGATTCCAGCAATCTTCAGCACATCTCTGACGGCAAAACGTAGGTACTCCATTCCAAACTGGGGCTTAACCTGGACAGCCTGTAGTCACAACATGCAATCTGGCTTCTTTACCAGGATAAAACCAGGGTAACATCCAGCGTATGAGAGTGTAAACCCTTTTTTTTTTACATTAAAACATCCCCTGATTACCAGCTACACTTCATTGCGAGGATATGGACAAACACCATGACTGTGAGAATAGTGCTTATTTAGAGACTGGGGCGGATCTTAATTTAAGCAGATTCTGCATGCATATTATCTGACCCATCTTGACTCCTAGAGAGCCAAGTACATCTTAATGTTCATTTTGCAGTCATTGTAGATCTAGATCAGACTGCAAAGAACATGCAGTATCATCTGTGATGTACAATGTCTGATATTTTGTAAGGTTTTCTGGTAAACAAAGCCTTGTAACCACAACATCTGCCCTTTCTATTCATTTTAATTGTCCTTTTCTGATTAGGCAGGCACTTTAAGGGTAATTTGGTCAAACTTATACCATATCTCCATTCAAAACATTCAAATTTTAACTCATATGCTGATAAAGAAATAAGGATCAAGTTTGTTTATGTTAACCTTAAATGAAAAGACAATTATAAATACTGGTACTTTACAAAAAATGGAACGAAAGGCCCATGAGGGCATGAATTGCTCTACTGGCAGTTACTGTCTGTTATTTGTAAGAAGAAAGAAATAACTAAAATTAATTGTAAATTCAATTTTCAATTCAATTCAATTATTTATTTTGTACATATTAGGCCTCTGGCCCATTATACAAACACTTCAGAAATCAAAGCACCTTGGAGTGCCGCCCTATCTACAAAATATATATTTAAGACTAAAACTTAGGGGACCTATTGCGCACGAGCCTAAGTATTACGAATATTAATATAAGTTTTTCGTTATTCGTTTGCCAAATACAAGAATTTTGACAGTTTATAAATTATATGAGGTTCATCACTAGACATTAAAATTATAAAATCCTGCATGGTTCTATGGTTTGAAATTAAGTTTCCAATAATATTTCTTCTTAAGTCATTATAAGCCTCGCATTCAATCAGAAAATGAAATTCTGTTTCTACAATGTGAAGATCATTTGAAAGACAGAAGTTGCAGACTCTATAGTTACGATCAATTCCTGTGTGTCGGCCTTTTTCTATCATAAGATCGTGTGTTGATGATCTAAATCGCACTAGTGCTTGTTTAAATATAAAAGGTAGGTCGATAAAAAGATATTTTTCTGGGGATAGAAGGGATTTATAGCATTTGTAAGAATCTGCTTTACTAGTTTCGTGTAGTGTTTCATTCCATTTTTGTGCATAGATGTCAGTGACTCGTTGTTTAAATGTTTGTGTGTAACATCAGCTCTAAGCAATTAATGAAAATTTCTTTACAATTACAGCAAGTCTAAAAGAAATGCAACAAAATTAATAATTTGGACTTTGTTGCGTAAACAACAGAGTCAACAAATGGCTCCTTTTTCTACACAAATGATTTTTTTTTTTTTTCTTTTTGAAAGGCTTCAACTCCTTGATAAGATAAATGATCTGTACAAGTTTGAAAAATGAAATAAATGTAAATTTTGTCCTTTAAATGCCACAAAGCCCTCCTTGTCTGATTTTTTTTTTTTCCAAAATTCAATATAGTCCGAGCCATTGATGTTGATAAACTATGCAAGTTTTAGGAAGGCCTTATCACAAATGTGGAATTTCCTACATAACAAAAAAAAGAGTCTCATACTCTGATGGACTGAGAAACAACAGAAATCATGCCATGAAAAAAGCTCCTCTGGCCTTTGGCCAGTAGAGCTAAAAATGCTCTCTTTAATTTATTTTCCAATAAATCTGTCAAAATAAACTTTGAAAATTTTCAATAAGGTGGTATGAAAAATGAATTTTTGTTGCAAAACATGACAGTAATGAAATTTTCTAAATGTCACAAAAATATATCTTTTTTAATTATTATTCAGAATTGATTGCCCTATGAGAGATTTCTTTGCTCTGGTTAGTATCCAGGGAATTCAAATCAGAAAGGGGATGAAGCTGTTCCTGTATTCACTAACCATCTAAATTCCATTCTCATTCTTGTTCTCTAGAATTTTCTAAATTTCAAAGTAACACAATATCTGACTGACTAAACCAAATGGCTTAGCCAATCAGAAATTGTTACTTTCAAATTAAGAAAATTCTTGAGAATTAGATTAAGAATACACTTAAAAATGGTTGGCAAGTACAGGCCCTCCTAACTCAGCGAAATTTTGGACACATGGACTTGTTGCGTATAAATAAACCTTTAGATTCTAACCACAAAAGTGGAGATACATGGTCATAATAATGGATCAATGCAAGCCAGAAAGGCTGTTGATGTATTCAGATCATTGTAAGAAATTATTCTCTTTATAGTTTATTTTCTCTGTCAGAAACACTCAAGTTCCCTGTTAACATACTGTAACCTGCAGGTCAAAAATTGTTGAGAGGGTTAGATGCCAACAAGTACACTTCATGGACAGAACACTCATTGGAAAGCTTTTTATACATAATGAGAGCTAAATACTGGTCTGGGACCATGATAAAATCTGTATAAGATTTATGAATTTGGTGGGATTTACAATAGTATCCTGACAAGTATTAGGTTAGAACTAGGGCCATCGTCAGCTGATGTAATACTGGTTTAGGTTCAAGTTTTATCCATAAAATTTAGGAAGACTTAAGATTCCCAACTTTTTAAGTCATGGCAAGAACAATAAATGTAAGCAAGATATTTCATACAAGCTTAAGCTTTTTATTTGGGTCCCTGGATTAAGTTCTTCAGACAACTTATAATTGGGGCCAATAACAGATAGTCTAGTCCTGGTTTTTACACAATTTGCTTGGTCTGATTGTGACCTATTCTATCCGTCTAAAAATGGCCTGTCCTGTAGGTGGTTTATTTGTCACTGCTTTCCAGTTTCTTCACTTTTGAATGAAACCTCAGTAAAACTGACTTTACACTTGAACACAGCTGCCCCTGAATAGACCGACAACTTTTCTAGCTTGCCTTGATCCGTCATTGGTGACAGTGTCTTCACCCCATTTATGGACACAGCTGCCCCTGAATAGACCGACAACTTTTCTAGCTTGCCTTGATCCGTCATTGGTGACAGTGTCATCACCTTATTTATGGACAGTTGCCAACCTGCCATTAACATGAACTTGAGCCAGTACTAGTATAGCTTGTATAAAATATCTTGCCTACAGTTGTTATAACAATGACTAATTCTGGTGAAAATCTTACCCTCCCCAGGTTTTATGGGTAGAGAAACATAATATCTGTTGATATTAATTCCTAGAATTATCTGTCCTTGAGAGAAATAACTATTCTTGGATGAATTTCTTACAATTATTTCCCCCTAGATCAACATGGTTTCTGGTTTGCCTTGATCCTACGTTGATGAAATTTTATTTCAACAATTTTTCCATATGTATAGATCTGCTTTAAATTAGGTCTGTCACAAAGCGGGCAAATATCCCCCACCAGCACCTTGTCAGTGAAGCAGCACAAACAGAGAATGGAAATTCTTTTGGAAACAAAGATCACCTTTGACCTTGACCTTTAATCCCTGTGACCCCAAAACAATGGGGCACATCCTTGGATCATGAGCAACACTTGTATAAAGGTTCATGTTCCTAGGTCAGATTGTTTTTGAGTTAGAGCACAGAAACAATTTTCAAACAAAGTTCACCTATGACCTTGACATTTGACCCATGTGATCAATAAACAATAAGGCTTCTCCTTGGGTCATGAGCATCATTTGTATAAAGTTTCAGGGTCCTAGGTCAAACAGCTTTTAAGTTAGAGCACGGAAAGGATTTTCAAAGTTTAGCTGTGACCTTGACCTTTGACTCATGTGACCCAAAAACAATAAGGCACCTCACTTGGGTCATGGGGAACACTTGTATAAAGCTGCAGGGTCCTAGATCAAATGGCTATTGAGTTAGAGCACAGAAACGAAAACAAGACAGACGGATTGATGGATGGACGGACGGACAGACAGACATGGTGAAACCAGTATACCTCCCTCTACTTCGTAGGTGGGGGGTACAATAAATAATGGTGTTTTAAGTCTGGTTGAAACACAAACACTTAGTCATTATTTCTTTAGCAGCAAGCAAGTTTTGAGCAGTCAAAACATTATTTTTCTATAACATGGTGTAATGGTACAAGTTTGACCCACTTACCCTTAACCCTTTACCAAACAAATGTGTGTTTAAACAACTTTCAGCAAGGTTAAGTGGCATTTTCTCTGTTATCCTAATGCTTTCATAAAAGTGCCTGCCAAATGTGGAAAGGATACTTCAAGTCAATAGCCAAGACAGACATTGCAATTTCAGAGCCCCTTTCACTGGAATACCTCACAAAATGTCAGACAGTGTACATCAAAGATGAGACTGCATGTTCTGTACAGTCTGATCTAGATCTACTCTCTGCAAAAGGAGCTAAAAGTTGTACTTGGCTCTCACAAATTTGAAATCTGCTTTACTAAAGACCAGCCCAAGTCATTTAAACATTCTCACAGTAAGTGTTGGCCCACTTTCCTCATGGTGAAGAGTAGCCTGTATACTGTGGTGTTTTTCCCCTTTAAAGTGGGTTTACACTCATTAACCCAATGTTGCCCTGGTTTTGTCCTAGTTTATAAGCTGGATTGCATGTTATGACCAAAGACTATTCAGGTGAAGCCCTGGTTTGGGACAGAGTACCTTAGGTTTGCTGCCAGTGATGTGCCAAAGATTGCCAGAACCATCCCGTCTCACCACGTTGGTACGCTGGTGCCACGCCGTTGACTTGCTGACATTCACAGGTGCTCAAAGCAGAGTATGCCGCTAGAGATGTTTCAATCTAATTCCAGATCACCAGGGTTTATCACTGTTCTAGCCCCAATAGATGGCTGCTTTTACCAGAAAAGGGTTTAAATGCCTGCCATATTAATAAAGTCAATAAATAAAGTAAGAGGACAATGATGGTCCTATATCACTCACCAGAATACACAAGAGCTGGAACCAGAAGAGCTGCATGGCACCAGCTGAGATCTTAAATGTTATTTTTTTTAAATTCCTTAAAGGCCCACTAGCAGCCAAAAGTAAATAATTTGGAGGTCAAATTGTAGGCAAAATTAATTTATTCCATTTAACTCTTTACCATACAACAAATTTTTAGGCTACCCAAATTGACAGCGCTTTCAGATGATATGAGTTACGGCTCAAATGATGTATTTTGTCTTTGGAAGGGTAGAAAACATTGTGGGAAAAGGAGAAAATGCTGGTAACCAGCATTTTCTCCTTTTCCCACAATGTTTCAAAAGACTTATATTTCAGTTTTGTTAAAATTTGTGATTGTGTAGTAAAGAGTTAAAGCATAGTATATAAGGCTGAAAATGTGTTGCAGGACAGTCTGTCAAAATTCCAGTTGATGGTAGAAAAAGAAACTTTAAAACTAGAATTAAATTTGCCAACTTTAATTCTACATTTAGCATTCATTTTTTGCCAGCAACTAGAACTTTGACAGAATGTACTATAATATGTCAGACTCGCAATTATACGTATATATACCTTTAAATGGTATGAATTAAAACTTGCCTGCAGTATGACCCCCTGAATATTTTACTTTTTGCCGCTAGTGGGCCTTTAAGAAATAGTGATATTTACCTTGCAAAGATGGTATTTGTCCAATTTGAATTGCAAGAAATATTCCCAAGTTTCACAGTCATAGCATACTATAGATAATTGCAGATTTCCCTTGTTCTTTTTTCACTTGGTGACCTTGACCTTTACTTCAAACAAACAAGGAAAGCATACACACAATCTGCATTTCAAGATCTATCATAAAGTTGTGCAAATCATCCACATATCAAAACCAACCAACAAAGAGAAACATTGCCCATAGATCCTCCTGTAAATTTCAGATTTTTCTACAAATTTTAGAAACAGTTGCATTTACCTTCACTTATTACCAAGAAACAAATTTGAGAATGATCTTGCATATCAAGATATCAAACTGCTTACTTCCACTATTCTAGCACATTTATTTTTAAGAGTTACCGATGATTCAACAGTTATTTTCTATATTCAGTAAATGACCTTGAATTTTATTTTCAGCCCTTCAATGATTATATGATAGTTAACACCAAATATTAACATTCTATACCCTATTATGAGTTCAGACAAGAAGGCTTTTAGAACAAGGTCCATGATAACTTTTCTGCAATATGTGACCTTGGGGGAAAGCCATATTCAACCTAAAGACACCACAATTTAAATACCTTTGATAAAGGACACTCTTCTGATGCAGTAAACCAAATATAACACCTCAAGGGCTAAATGGTATCAGACAAGAAGATTTTTAAATTTCTTCCAGAAGAACACAATGTTAAGCATGTGACCCGATGGAATGGACTATCTTCGATTACAAGGGCATAATTTTAATAACTTAGAGAAACGTCCATCCGATGAAGTAGTCACATGCCAAATATCAACATTCTAAACCCATGGATTTTAGACAAGAAAATGTTCCTTTCATTACTCTGTTTAACTTGTGACTCACAGGGCCAGTAATGTTTGACCAAAGGAACAAAGTCTGAACAACTTTGATAAAAGACTTATATGAGTCATGGACTGGCAAAATAGGGTTGAATGCATCTCTAACGATACTTTTAGTAGATGCATTAAACCCCTTTTCACAGAGTGCAGCTCACATAATCTTAATAAATATGGAGCTTACACATAAAATTAATTTTATTCAGTACTTTGAGTTGTTTTCATCAATGTGGTTGACAAGGCAATACAGACAGGTGACGGGCTTCAAGCGATCACATTGACTCACTTTGAGCACTTTGTGCTCAGGTGAGTTAATTGACAGTAAAAAAGATAGGTATGGCAATTTCAAGGCAGCTCTCACCAGAATGCCTCACAAAATATCAGAAAGTGTACATCAAAGATGATACTGCATGTTCTCTGCAGTCTGATTTTGATCTGCACTGTCTGCATCAGGAACTTAAAATTGAACATAACTTTATATGGGGAAACACTGAATGGTTTTTTACAAAGATACAAATATATTACTCAAAACTATACTCACATGCAAAAGAAACTGTACATAGAATTTTAGGCTAGTTTCCCAGGGATCCATGTATGAAGAAGGTACATAAGATTAGTACAGAACTTTAGCTTATCTAATTTCCTACAAGATGATATGACTTGTTTTCAAATAGTGGTTTGTATAGACTGTAACTGTGTTAATCATTAAAGCGTAGTAGGGATCAGAATAAAAAATACACAAACAGTGATATTGGTGTTGCTGTGAGTAAAATTAAGGTTAAGGACTCTCCTAATGGCACAGTTGTGACATCTTATTAATGTCATAATCACTCGTTGGTTTTCTTACTCCTTGGATTCGCAAGAAAGAAATGAGAGTTTATCTGTTAGATTTCGCATTTGACAAGCAGTTGCTCTGGCAAATCTTGTGATTTGCCTGTTTTGGGACATTAGGTAACATTTACCCAGCCACTGACAGGATGTGTCCAGTGACAGATATAACTATAGTTATCCAAACTTGAAACATGCACAGTTTCTTTTGCGTGCGAGTATAATTGTAGCCACTACTTTTATATTGAAATGATGAGATTAAATGTTCATGAATTTAATTTTAGCTCTGAAACAAACACAACAGTATCAACTTGTTTGAACTGTTTTGTGTTTGTTTATATGTGTAGATGGGCATCAGAATCACACAATTTCAATGACCTAACACCAAGGTTGTTCCCGATTATGATAAAGCGTTAAGGTAAATGACATTTTTCTGTCTCTTACTGATTTTTGTGCTCAATTTTGGCTGTCTACTAAGCATCATGTTCCAGCAAACTTACGTTGGGGTTTCAACAATACAATAATTGTATCATAAAAATCCACGTTCTTTGCAAACACCTCACAAATTTTTAAGTAGTCAGTACTAAAAATTTTATGACCTGATGTTTGCAAACAGAATGAATTCTTTTGACACCATTATAGTTTCTTTAAATCCAGACGTAAAGTTTTTGAATATGATGCATAGATCAATCAAATGAAATTCAGCACAAAAAAAGAAAAAGCCACTGGCCTTGGCACTCTGTCAAAATTCAACCATTAATCTGTGCAGCACTTTTAAACAAAAACTGTGTGATTCCCCAACCTGGTATGTACAAGTAATGTTTCTTCAAGAACTTCAGGAACTTCCCTTTTGAAAAAAAAAAAGAAAACCATCTGTGAAGCCAACTTTGCATGTGAAACAAGGCTGCCTCCAAAAAAACTGACAAATTTTCATGCCTGTTCTGACTTGTTTACAGCTTCCTATTAATGCACAACTGCCAACCTGTAATAATCCAGGTCACTAAACTGCATAGATTTATGCAAATTATTTGGAATTGTAAATGCAATTTAGGGAAACTTGTCTTCAGACTTTATGCTTGCTTACCTAAATTAGCTGACAATGGCCACTGTAGTAACCTAATTAATATTAGTCAGGAGAATTATAATTTCTACCGAAGAATAGGTTACATGAAGAATTTTTGCAGAATGCAACCAGTAACTAGCTTGTATAAAATATCTTGCCTATAATTGTTACAGGCATGAATTAAAATGGTGGGATTCTTACTCTTGATTTTCCTGGATAAAACCTGAACCCTAACCAGTATTAAGATAGCTGACATTGGCCCTAATTATAACCTAATACTGGTCAGGATTTTATTGCAAGTCCCACCAAATTTAAAGCACATGATCTATAAAGAACTCCAGCTGGACCAAAACCAGTAACTAGCTCACATGTGTAATATTCTTGCATACCAATGTTCCAACTGGTTGGAATCTAACCCTTCTCAATTTTCTTTCAATGGCTTGTAACAATATTTGTACAAGCATTGGTGTTTCTGATAATTAAGAAGTACACATTATATAAAAAACTTTTCCTGGACCAAAACCAGTAACTAGTCCATATAAGGATTCTTGCCCACAATATCTGACCATGATCTACACTAGTGGGAACTAACTCTTCCCAAAATTTATGGATAACAAGTTATTTTGTTGAAATGATACCCCCTACAAATTAGACCTTTTTTGATAAAAAAATATAAGAGGTATTGTATTTTGCATGTAAACATGGCCTTTTAAGCCCCACTTTGCCATGACATGGCATTTCAATTTAAAAATAAAAAAGTCTGGCTAATATAGTAAACAATATAAATATGAAGTTTAATAAATTTTGTACATTAGTTAGAAATATTGGTCCATAATGGAAGTAGTCATCAAGCCCCCTTTTTCCATGACACAGCATTAAATCACAAAAACAAAAATACTACATCAGCGACTATCATAAGGAATACATGTATAAAGTTTTATCAATTTTCGGCAAGGATTTTAGAAGATATCTGTCTGGATGGATGGATAGACAGACGGACCAACAAGCGGATGGATGGACAACAGGAAAACTATACCCCCCCCCACAAGTTTGAGAGGGGATAAATAAAAAATATATTCCTGTGGTACTTCCTTAATGGGCTACGTAGTTATTTTTTAGAATGTTGCACCAGAATTTAACAAAACTGTGGGAATATAGCATGTTCAAATCATGTCACTTATTTGGGATTGTATTCAAATAAGCACAATGTCAGCATATTTGATTTCATAAAAATAGAAGGAATTACACATTGCAAAGCCACCAACTCATATTTTACTTAGCACTAAATTTGCACCTTTTTGCTGCATGTAAATGTCCAGTTTCTTCACATTTGCAGGAAAAGTATTGTTTGGTAGTACAGTGTATTCATCAGTGATTAATAAATATCCTTTTTACACAGAAAAAAATAGATAAAAGGGTCCCTTAAAAGAGGCAAGCTTGCAGGACCATTTCAGGCCAAGAGGAAGACGACCTTAAAAAAAAACAATAGCTGCCAAAAGTAAACAAAACGTCTTAAGATATATTTAAATGCAAATCATACCATTTAAAAGTATGGAAATTATTGTGAACATGACAATCTGTTATTGTATGGTCGATCTAAGTCTTAGTCCCTGACAGTGAACTTAATTTCAAAACTAGGTTAAATGCTGCCAGGTCATTTTATCATTTGTTTACTTTTTGCCTGATTCTGAAATTAATTTTTCTGCCAGTGACTTACACTTGGACTGTCCACATAATAACAGATTGTTATCTTCACAATATTTCCTTACTTTTAAATGGTATGATTTAAAGTTAAATGCATTTTAACACCTGAATTGTGTTTTTGGCCACTATTGGGCCTTTAATAGCATACCAGTTATACATGTATTATTGTAAACATACACAGAAATTGTCCATTTCCACTGACTCAGGAACTGAATAAGGAATTTTCCACTGAATAAGGAACATACACTTATACCACACAATCCTGAGTTTAAATGATCCTTGAGGAAAACCTTTGAAAACATAGTGGAAAAAGGAGAACATGCTGTTACTACGCATTTTCCCCTTTCACCATGTTTTCTACCCTCTCAAAAACAAATTCAATCATTTTAGCCATATTATAAATGTCCTCTGTAATTGCTTTCAGTTTGGGTAAATCTAATATTTTTGTTGCTAGGTAAAAAGATGATAGAATTATAATGCATCGCACTATCACATCCTGAATTATAATGGCACCTTGACAGTGGTTATCCAAATAGAAATGATATCATGAAGGGATTTTTGGGATCCACAGTCAGCCCTAATTAACCCTTAGAGCACTAAATAAAGTCACAGACATTTTCAGTCGAGGAGTAAGACACAAATAATTACACTTTCAACAGCCTTGGAAAAGTGGATGTGGTAGATTGAAGATCAGATTGCACATTAGTGCACATCTGTGCAATCTGATCTTGATCTACCCCCGAGTGTCAATGATAGCAAAGGCATTTAGTGTTGTGGAAGTTGCTCTAAGGGTTATTGTCCTATTTTGCTAACAGCACCCCTCACATAAACTATCACTTAACAGGTTTGATGTCCTATTTTGCTGTTAGCACCCTCACTTTAACCATCAATAAACAAGTATAGGCCTAGATAGGCCTTCTTTTTACCTAAGAGACTCTACAGCTTTAAACTTGAATAAAAAAATGAAAAATATCTTTAACTCTTTACCAAAAGCAAAATTTTAGACTGGTTGAAATTGAAAGCAATTGCAAATGAGAAATAAAACATAGTTTACAAAATGAGATAAATTTTGTTTAAAAGGAGAAGGAACATATTTTGGGGAAGAGAGAAAATACTGGTAACCAGCATCTTTTCCTTTTCCAAATATATTTTCAAAGCCTCTCGCTTCAGGTCTATCAAAACTATGGATTGTGTCACAGAGGGTTGAACTGAATATATTATCAGGGTAAAACTGGTCATTTCAATGTACGAGACCCAAACACAATATTACAAACAGATAGATACCAGAAATATGGAACTAGTTTTAAGATAAATTTTAACACTTTACCGAGCAATCCTGCATTTTAACTACCCTCTGGTAGAAGGTCTTCAAAAACTTAGTGGATAAAGGAGAAAATGTTTGTAACCAGCAGATTTTCTCCTTTTCCCACAATGTTTTCTGGCATTTCACAGAAGCATTCCATCATTTGAGCAATATTTTACTTATCTGCAACTGCTTTTCACTTTGACAGTTGTAAAATTTTGTTGTCTGGTAATATGCTAAATGAGCTCCTCACAGGTCCTCATAATAGATCTCGGTATGACTCCACTAAAACTGAATTACTTTCTTTTGTAGAGGTGTATACTTAACCCTTTCCCAAACAAGCCCTGGTTTTCACATGCCTGCGGTACAAGTCTTTTGAAAACACTGTGGGAAAAGGAGAAATTGCTCTTAACGAGCAATTTCTCCTTTTCCCCACAATGTTTTCTACCCTTTTTGATAACTTTCTGACATTTTCATCAAATTTAAAATTGTTGTCTGCAAACTCTTTCAATTTGGACCAGTGCAAAATTTGTTGTTTGGGAAAGGGTTAAGCATCTAAAATATGTTTCAATGTAAGGGCTTCCCACAGTGAATTCATACATACATGCAAGAAAAAGCAGGCTAAATTATTTGCTATAAAATATTCAAACATGGGGCACATGAGGTCCTGACTCACTCGATTGACTGTTACTGGCAAGTTATTTTAACCCTTTACCAAATGACAAAATTTTAGTCTTGTCCAAATTGAAAGCATTTGCAGACAACAAATAAAATGTAATTGAAAATATCAAATTTATCAATCACAGGGTAGAAAATGTTATGGGAAAAGGAGAATATGCTGGTTAGCAGCATTTTCTCACAATGGTTTCAAAAGCTTTCTTCCTCAAAGTCGTGAAAACCTGGGATTGTGTGGTGAAGGGTTAAAAAATTTAAAGGACACAAGATAAAAATAATCATAATAAAAGTTGAAATATTCCAAAATTTACTTTGTTGTCTCAAATCCAAGTGTGAAAAAATTAGAGGCCCTTGATGGAATGAATCGCTCTTCTGGCAGTAATTTTGCTTTTTTTAGTATGAAATGCTCAAGATGAGCTTTTGTGGCTGTGCTCTGTCCATCGTGCTTGTCCATCCATATTTACCTTGTGTGCACACTAGAGGCCACATATTCAGCAAGATCCCCATGAAACATGGTCAGAATGTATGTACTGACAAAATCTTTGACAAGTTGGAAATTTGGTTACGTCAGGTCAAAAAGCAGGTCACTGGGCCAAATCTTAGAAAAACCTTGTGTGCACTCTAGATGCCACATTTTCAGCCTGTTACATGTGAAACTTGGTCAGAATGTTTGTCTGGATAAAATCTCTGTCAAGTTTGAAAATTGGGTCATGTCAGGTCAAAATGTAGGTCACTGGGCCAAATCTTAAACAAGAGGGCCAATAAGAAGGCCATTGGCCCTAAAGCACTCACCTGAGTAAAGTCATCTACAGTTGATACAGCCAAACACAGCAATCCTGGTTTACATTATGTAAAAAAGATGATTGTAAGTGACCTGCTTTTTGACCCGACACAACCCAATTTCCAATTTGTCAAAAATATCTTCCAGACAAACAGTTTCACCAAGTTTCATGAGTATAAGACTGAAAATGGGACCTCTAGAGTGCACACAAGGTTTTCCTAAGATTTGGCCGAGTGACCTACTTTTTGACCCAATATAACCTAATTTCAAATTTTTCCAAGATACTGTCAACACTAATATTCTTACCAAACTTCATGATCATCAGGCTGAAAATGTGGCTTCAAGAGTGCACACAAGGTGGACAAGTTTGAAATTGGGTTACTTTGGGTCAAAAAGTAGGTCACTGGGCCAAATCTTAGAAAAACCTTGTGTGCACTAAAGAAGTCACATTTTCAGCCTGATACTCATGAATGTTGGTCAGGAGGTTTGTCTTGACAATATCTTGGACAAATTTGAAATTGGGTTATATTGGGTCAAAATGTAGGTCACTTGGCCAGATCTCAGGAAAAACTTGTGGTAATCATGAAGCCACATTTTCAGTCTGATACTCATGAACCTTGGTCAGAATGTTTGTCTTGATGATATCTTGGACAAGTTTGAAATTTGGCCATGTCAGGTCCAAAAGTAGGTCACTTACAGTCATGTGTTTTACGTCATTAAAACCAGGTCCTCTTCAGCTTTTTCAACTGTACAGGACTTCACTCTGGTGAGTGCTTTAGGGCCAATGGCCTCTTGTTTCTAGCATACATTGTGAATTCATAATGCAAAACTGAAAAAGACAAACACACAAAAAATGGGATGGGGTGTTGTTGCAACTTGGTTTGAACCCACTAAAACAGCATAAGTAGGCATGGCAAATTGAACTTTAAATGTCTACTTTTCCCATACCTATAGCCAGATTGTTTTCAAAATCAATAGGGTTCAAGCTATTGATAACATAAAGAAATATTGATATGATAAAGAAACCATTCAAGTTTCACAAAAATTCAACCACAAATGCAGAATTTATAACATTTATAAACAAGAAAAAGACTAACAGACGCATGGACAGATGGACAACGGAAACCATGCCGTGACATAAGCTCTGCTGTCTCTTTACCTAACAACTTGTGTTCTTATGAAAAAAAAACTATGTAAATCTTAACCAGGCAAAAAAATTTCAGACTGCTCTGAATTTAAAGCATTTGTAGACATCAGACTGAATATGACCCAGTAACTAAAATTTGCCTTTGGAAGGGTAGAAAAGCTTGTGGGGAAGAAGAAAATGCTGGTTACCAGAATTTTCTCCACTTCCCACACTGTTTTTAAAAGCCTTTTTATTCATGGGTGCTAAAACCAAGGATTTTGTGGTACTGGGTTAATCAGTGACTTTACTGATACTACAGGTACTTACATGTACCAAATTAGGACAACAATATTGCATGAGCATACTTCAGACTGCGAAGCTCAATTACGCTATGTAAAGTAAATCTTACCTCCCTATGGGCACCTCCGTGGTCTAATCTTACATCTAAAAAGAGAAAAAAATCCAAATAATCAAGATACAAGAGGTTCTAAAGGTGTCTTAATTGTTTGTCTTGAAAAACAGGGACTATGTAAGGTTTTATGCCAATCATATTTTTTATGATAAAATCATAAACATTATCCACATGAAACAAATTTACTGCGGGTCATTTTGAAAACATTAGTGCAAAAATATGGATGATAACTATGCATAGAGACCAACTACAGTGTATAGGAACTAGAAATGTGTCACCGACATGGATGCCCCTGCCACATGACAAAGGTCACAGTCATGTTGTAATCCAAAACTCAAACAAGAACCTATAGCTATACTTATTGACAAAAACATTATTATAAAGTGTGTATGCAAAAATTTTCACAAAGCATTTTGACATTGACCTTTGAGCTGGCAACACTGTTTTTCTTGCAACATGTTGTACGTTCATGGCAATTATTTGTGCCAAATTATTTTGAAATCCAACATTGCACATCAAAGTTAAGGGCCTGATGTGAACACCACCTTTTCCAAGAACACAGACAGGCATATCACTATATGCCCATCTGCCATTAGATGGCGGGGCAAAATAAGGGCAGAAGCTTGCTAAGACAATAACTCCCAAAGCGTAAGTCCAAGGAACTTAATTTTGTTTATGCTTGCAAGTAATTTTCTGCAAAGAATCCCAAAATCATGAGAAAAATAGACTGCTGCATGCACTGCTGATAATCTGCATCTAAAGTTTAAGTAAGGGAGGTAACTCCAACACTCAGGTCAGAGTTATCCTTGTATATCATGATGGCCTTATTTCATGTCCTTAGCAACTCTGCTAACTACCATTTAAATGACTCAACTGGTTAAAGAGTTATGGCCTACACAAGATTTTAGAACCAGGCCAGATCACAGAAAATAGATAGAGTAAGCCCGAGTAAAAATTCTTTAAAGCACCTCTTCTTGCTTATGTCCTCAGCATCCCTATTCATTATCACCAAAATATCTTATAGGTTGAGGCATTTTGATCTAAGAAAATTTAACAACCATGGGAGATAACTCAACAAGGTATTTCGTTGAAATGATATCCCCTGCTGACTTCTCTGGATAGAAAGATAGAAGTTTTGTGTTTTGCATGTGCATTTGACACTTTTTGTTATTGGTCCATAATGAAATTATAAATTAAGCCCCCTTTTTCCATGACACAGCATTAAATCAAAAAAGAAAAAAAAAAAAAAACCTAGATCAGTGGACTATCACAAGGTACACAGTCATGTATGAAGTTTCATCAATTTTCAACAAGGATTTTAGAAGCTATCTGTCTGGTTTGACATACTAACAGAAGCTTATTGGTCCATACTGAAATTATACATTAAGCCACCTTTTTCCATGACATGGAATTTCATTAAATAAAAACAAATAATGATTGTCTGTGGCTTATGATAAACAATATAAATACGAAGTTTCATAAAATTTTGTCCAGTAGTTAGAGATATTGGTCCATAATGGAAATATGCATCAAGTCCCCTTTTTCCATGGCACAGTATTAAAAAAAAAAATTATATCAGTGGACTACTATCAGCAAAACATCTATGAAGTTTCATCAAATTTCATCAAGGACTTTAGAAGATATCTGTCCTAATAGGTAGACGGAAGAACGAACGAACGGTCGGACAAAACAAAAACTATACCCCCCCCCCTCCCCCCAATCAATTTGGCAGGGGATATAGATAGAGTCAGAGTTGTCATTTATGTATAAAATATACCTTCTTACAACCTTTACAGCTTGATGAAGTATCATGTAAATATATCAAAGGGTTAAAGAGTTGAGGCCTTCACAGAATTTAGCATCTATAGGAGATGACTCAAGTTCAACCAAGCGCTTTTACCTTGACGTTTGAACTGGTGACATGAATATTGCATGTGACACTTTGTCTATCCTTGGTGATCATTAATTTTGTGCTAAACTATTTAAAACTGCATCATGCACCTGGAAGTTACTGGCCCGACACGACCACCACTGTTTCCCATAATTGTTGCAAATATTGACAAAGTTCAACCAAGTGCTGTGACCTTGACCTTTGAACTTGTGACTCGAATGTTGCATGTGACACATTATCTATCCATGGTGATCATTTCTGCCAAATTATTTTAGAATCAGACCATACATCTAAGTTTTTGGCTGGACAGGAATACCTGTCATCACTATAATTGTAACAAATATTGACAAAGTTCAACCAAGCCCTGTGACCTTGACATGTGAGCTGGTTACACAAATGTTGCAAGCAACACTGCAGAAATTATCATTGTTAATTGACACAACCTTATTTCCACCATTAATTAATAAAAATATGACGAAATATTTCTGTCAATGGTAGACTTCCTAAAATTCTGATATCTGTCACTGAGGGATTTAACTTTCCTGCACTCAAACTACAGTTTAATTTTGAACTGATCAACCAGGAGCCATTTTAGTTGAAACTTGCGTTTCTGTGGGGGGATTTACAGTTGCATAACTAGGGGTATATAGGGACAGGCCTGATTGCGCTTTCAACAGGTTTTGCCTTTCTTGCCCCACGGAGACTTAAAAAATACTCAAAACTAGAGGCCCTTGAGGGCCTGAATCGCTCTCCTGGCAGAGATTTTACTTTTTTTCTAGCATGGCCTGAACCCACTAAGACAGCACAAGTAGGCATGGTGAACTGAACAAATAATGAAAAAAGAAAATTGAAGTACAATTTCTCAAAACCAATTGTTTGGAATCCAACCAAATTTGATAGTGTTTCAGTACTCATTGTATTAAGCAATCCCTGCATGTTTCAAAGAAATGTAATTAATAATGTGCACTGTGTTGAGTAAACAATATTAAGTCATCAAATGGCTGCTTTTCCTAAACTGATAGCTTGATTTTCTGCAAATTTCAAAAGAATTGGATCGAAAATGTGTGACTAAATTGCGTAAACAAGAAATGTAAATTTTCAACTTTAAATGGCTCCTTTTCCCATACTGATTGTCAGATTTTTTTTTCAAAATCAATAGGGCTCAAGCTATTGGTGAGATAAATATTCTGTGCAAGTTTCACAAATATCCAACCACAAAATGCTGACTTCATCGCATAAACAAGAAATTGAAATTTTGAAATTTAAATGGCTATTTTTTCCACATTGATCGTCAGATTTTTTCGAAATCAATAGGAATCAAGCTATTGATGGGATAAACAAACTGTGCAAGTTTCACGAAAATCCGACCACAAATGCAGACTTTATCGTGTAAACAAGAAATTGAAATTTTGAACTTTAAATGGCTACATTTCCCACACTGATTGTCAGGTTTTTTTTTAAATCAATAGGGTTCAAGCTATTGATAAGATAAACAAACAGTGCAAGTTTCAGGAAAATCCAACCACAAATGCAGACTTAATTGCATAAACAATTAAAAGACTAAGAGACAGATGGACGGATGATGGAAACCACGCCATGACATAAGCTCTGCTGGCTTACAGCCAGTAGAGCTAAAAAATCGCTTCGTTGCGATATTGAATGATCAGCCAAGGCTCAAGGAATTGTAACCTCTGGTACTCACTGTATCTCCAGTAACTGTTCGATATGAAGAGAGATAGCAGGCTACCAGTTTTATGTTAACCATAACACCCATCAGCTTATCCATAAATTCTCACTGGCAAGCTCAATATTATGTTGATTGAGCAGAAAAAGCAGAAACGGAAGAAAAAAGCCTGATTCATGGAATGATACTTTTATGATCGAGTGTGCCTGACAGGCCTGAGCTTGGTTTAGAACTGTGCAATCTGGGACTGTAAGGGGCCTTGGGCACAATGGCATGCTCTAGACTGAACACTGTACACACACACACACTGACAAGGGTAACACTATGTGCCCCCCACTTCATGGTGGGGCATATTAAAACTGTATTCATGAAACTATGAGTGCATCCTTACTCTTTACCAAAAAATCCAGTCTTTTTATGACCCAAAGAAAGAGGAACAAGGAGAAAATACAGGAAAAGCCTTTGAAAACAGCATGGACAAAAAAAGGAAGTATTTTTAACCAGTATTTCTACCTTTTCTCAAAATTCTATCTTCCCCTTCAAAGACAAATCCAATCATTTGATTCATATTTGTCATCTGCAGATTCTTTCAATATCGACAAGTCTAATCTTGTTTTACACAAATATCTTAAATCAAAGTTTCCTAAAGCTAAGACTAGTAAGCAATTATACCAACCTGGTTTACAAGTGTTGTAGATCTACATCCTGTTGTAAGGGTTTTGTCAGTGTTAGTGCTCCTGTCTCACTGTTTACTAGTAACCTGTCTAATGTAGATACCGGTATGTCCCCTTCAAGTTTGAGTATCAGAATACCCTGAAGTGATTAAGAAACCAGAAAAGGATACATTAACAAATATACATTTTTTTCTTTTTATATTTTCCTTTAACCCTTTATTAAACAATCCTGAATTTTAACAACCGTGAGAAAAAAAAAGCTATTGAAAACATTGTGGGAAAAGGAGAAAATGCTAATAAACAGCATTTTCTCTTTTTCCACAACGTTTTCTTATCTCTTAAAGACAAGTCAAATAATTTGAATGACACCAAATTTGTGGTCTGCAAATGCTTTCAATTTCGACAACTCTAAAATTTTGTTCTTTGGTAGAGTGAAGCTTTTTATAGGACTATTTTCATTTTAAGCGCTTTACTTGCCAACAGAATTCTAGAACCGTCTATAAGCATTTGCAGGCAACAAATAGGATGTTGCTCATATGATAGGATTTGTCTTTTGAAAGTGAAAACAACATTGTTGGAAAAGGAGAAAAGGCTGGTTACCAGAAATTTCTCCCTTTCTACAATGTTTATGAAAGCGCTCCTCCTAAGGTTCATTAACTCTACTACACAACAAAAAAGTAACTTTGTCCAAATCGTAAGCATTTGCAGACAACAATTTCAATGTGGGTCAACAATTGAAATTTCTTTTCTATAGAGTAGAAAACATTGTGGGAAAAGGAGAAAATGCTGGTTAACAGCATTTTCTCCTTTTCCCACAATGTTTTCAAATGCCTTCTCTTTCAGGGTCGTTAAAACTCAGGATTGTGTGGTAAATGATTAAAACATAGGATTATTTGGCAAAGGGTCAAATGCCACCCACCCCTGCAGAAAAGCTTTCATAAACACTGTCGAAAAATGAGCAATTTGCATCTAACACACAAACACAGACTAAAAAGAAGCAATTTGCATAAAACACATATACATTGTGGAAAAAGGAGCAGTTTGCATGTAACAATTACTCCTCCTACAATCTTTTATGTCATGAAAAGGAGTTTTCCTTTGCCATAATTTCTGTTATCTGTAGAGGTTTGATTTGCTTATTATCAGCATTGTCTCCTTTTCCCACAGCGTTTTCAGAAGTTTTGTTTCTCAGGGGTATTTATAACAATTGTGAGGTAAAGGGGCTATTCAGATTTTTATAAGTTCACAAACCGACAATAAATAAGAAAGAGATATGCAGAAGAACAAAATCAACAGTGTTTCCTGAAAGTGATACATTAAGCACCATAAAGTAGTTTTATATTTCTTGTCAGAATTTCACAATGGCTTGTTGATATGTCACATGATCAGTATCAAGTGTCAATCAGGTATCATATTTAGATAGGTACTATGAAGTCACATGATCAATATCAAGCAACAATCTGGGATCATATTTAAATAGGTACAATGATGTCACATGATCAATATCGAGGGTCAGTCTGGGATCATATTTAAATAGATACCATGACGTCACATGATCAATATCAGAGACAATCTGGGATCATTTTAAATAGGTACCATGATGTCACATGATCAATATCAAGCATCAATCTGGGATCATATTTAAATAGGTACTATGATGTCACATGATCAGTATAAAGCCACAATCTGGGATCATATTTAAATACATGTTGGTACTATGATGTCACATGATCAATATCAAGCGTCAATCTGGGATCATATTTAAATAGGTACTATGATGTCACATGATCAGTATCAAGAGACAATCTGGGATCATATTTAAATAGGTACTATGATGTCACATGATCAATATCAAGAGAAATCTGGGATCATAATTAAATAGGTACTATGATGTCACATGATCAATATCAAGAGACAATCTGAGATCATATTTAAATAGGTACTATGATGTCATATCTGATCTCATGAAAACAAATAACAGAGTTCCTGGTTGCAAAAATGACCATTCCAAAATCACACCGCTGTACTAAATCTAACCTTCCAGTCCCAAACACTAGCAATAACAAGAATAATATTCATGGCTCATATCTTCAAACTTTACTGCTGCTAGTGCACCTATCCATGCATTCCTAGGGTTTCTATTCTTAATTTCTAACACTTCTAACAATTCTCTCTCCAAGTTACTAGCTACTTTCCCACATAATCAAGGTGAATGCACTGTTTAGCAGTGTTACAATAACTACCATCAATTCTCATATAGTAATTTGGCTGCTACAGAGACTTGTCCTGAACTAGAAGACAACAGACACAGATAATAAAGCCTAAAAAAGGGGATAAAAACAAAGTCAAATAACTAACCTGTCTGTCCTGAACAAATGAATTGGCTGTTAACTCTGTGTCACCAACTTGGGTTAGATTACTTATCACACCCACTCTGTACTCGCCATCATTATCAGTCCCAGTAAATATTGGGCAAATATCGTCTGTAATCCAAAAAAAGCTTCTATCATCTGTGGCTTGAGCACTGTGACATCTTGACCCATCCACTAAAACAGTCAGCTGTGAATTGAAATAGGATTCATCATTATCTGTATCATTGTCCCAATTTTGGCTTGAAAACAGACCAAAAATAATGCACATAAATAATTAACCAAACTGGTAGCTTGGAAAAACCCATGATCAAACAATTTCTTTTGTGCAGTCTGATCTTTTGTGCAGTCTGATCTTGAGTTCCATCATTACAAGGATGGGGCTCTGAAGTGCTTTGCCAAAGGACATTCACATGAAAAACTTAGCATATAGAGCTAAAGTCAAACTCAGGGCCTCTTGATTGCTCATTCAACACATTCATACTCTGCTTTGTAAAGCCAAAGCACAGATTTAACCCTTTTTCCACACAATTCCAAGTTTCTACAGCCATGACAAAGAAAGCCTTTGAAAATACTGTGGGAAAAAGAGAAAATGCTAGTTACCAGCATTTTCTCCTTTCCCACAATGCTTTCGACTGTTCAGAAAAAAATGCCATCCTTTGAGCCACAATTAATTTGACATCTGCAAATGCTTTCAATTCTGAAAAATCTAAAAATCTTGTCATCTTTTAAAAAGTTAAGCAACTATGATTCTAATCTCTGAATTAAGTCTTTACCAAATGACAAAATTTTAAGCTTTCAAAAATTGAAAGCCTGTGTAGATGACATAAAATGTGCCTCATAGCATGGAAGTCTTCTTTTGAATGAAAAGAACACAATGCATTTTCTCCTTGACCCACAATATTTTCAGAAGCCTTCTCTGTCAGGGTCACTAAATTTTGGGACTGTGTGGTAAAGGGTTGAACTGATATGGTAAACTTCAATTCTACTACAACATCTATTTTCTAGGACAAAATTCCAATTCCATAAGAGAATGTTTGGTTATGGTTTAGAAAGAATACTGCTGACAGTGCAGATCTGAAATCAAACTTTATGGTATATTCTTCATTATATGGTGTCTGCAAAAGCTCCTGTTAGTTTTTTATGGAAATAATGGCTTTACCTTGTATAGGTTTACTGTAGCCTCTTTTTCATGACCAAAAAACTGGTGTTGTCAGGTCTGAAGAAACTAGCATGACTTGTGTTCTAGTTCATCATCATTCTGGTTCATCCTGTAGGTTTGTGGATCCTGCACAAAGATAGACAAAAACAAAACATGTGAGCCATGCTTTGTGAAAAAGGGTATAATCGTTTATGACAAAATTCTAATTCCACAAGAGAGTGTTTGGTCATAGCCTTTAGTTGTTTATGAAAATAATGGCTTTACCTTGTATTGGTTTACTGTAACTCTTGTAACTATTCCCCGGACCAAACTACTTCCACTGGTGTTGTCAGGTCTGAAGAAACTAGCATGACTTGTGGTCTGGTTCATCCTGTAGGTTTGTGGATCCTGCACAAAGATAGACAAAAACAAAACATGTGAGCCATGCTTTGTGAAAAGATCATTTATGGCAAAATTCCAAGTTTTAATGACCCTAACTTAGAAATATGGCAGCTGAAAACATTGTGGGGAAAGGAGAAAATGCTTTTTTTAATTTTGTTTTCTCTCCTTTCAAAAACAAGAGAACATGCTTCTCTCTTGTTTCTCTCCTTTCAAAAACAAAAGTTAATCTCTTGATACACATTGAATTTGTTGTCTGCAAAGACTAAATTTGGGCAAGTCTAAAATCTTGTTGTTTGGTAAAGAGGTAATGTGTCTGCAAGAAGTATCAACCCATGTCACCCTGCCCAGTTTGTGCAGACTGATCTGGGTTGAAACTTTTTGCTATTGGCATATTTTCCACATGTCCGAGGACCATTCTACCTCACTGATTTATACATGACAAGATTAAGTTTACATGACAACTTGCCTGGTACAAAATTACAATTACACATGAGCCTTCACCACACACTTTTAAAATTCAACAACCCTGAAAGTGCAGCCTTATGAAAAACATTGTGGAAAAAGGAGAAAATACTGGTAACCAGCATTTCCTTCTTTTCCAACAATGTTTTCTAGCCTTTCAATGCCAAATTCCATTATATCAGCCCCATCTAACTTGTCATCTGCAAATGCTTTAATTTTTGTTGTGTGGTGAAAAGTAGAATGTTTTGACCAGCATATCTAGCAAATTATTCCACTTAACCCTTTACCAAACAAAAAAATTTTGGTCTAGTCAAAATTGAAAGCATTTGCAGATGGCAAAATGAACATGATTAAAAAAATTAAGGTTTGTTTTCGGAAGGGTAGAAAACACTGTGGTAAAAGGAGAAAATGCTGGTTACCACCATTTTCTCCTTTTCCCACTATGTTTTCAAAAGGCTTCTTTCTCAGGGTCATTAAAACTCGGGATTGTATGGTAGAAGGATAATAGACCAAAGACAAGACAGAACATTCTATATAGTCTGATTGTAATCTACACTGTCCATAAAAAAAAAAAAAATGTTGTATAATTGAAATCACCTCTACTGTAAAGGACCAGAAAATATGTATGATTCATGCTCTATGAAAAGCAGGTTTAATGCATTTGCAAAAAGTATCAACCCATGTCAGCCTGCGCAGCCTGGGCATGCTGACATGGGTCAAAAACTTTTTGCTACTGGTAAATTTTCTGTATGTCAAAGGCCCTGTCTTTATCACATAACCTCCCCTGATTTCAGTGTAACATACCATTACAAATATTCCTATCTCATAAACATTTGATATCAGAATTGTGTGATGCCATTTGTAATGTCATTTGTGATGTCATTCTGTATTTCAGAGAGGTGATTTTTTTATATGCCAACTCAAGTCAGATGCTATATATCTCATGCTAAACCCCTTTTGCTAGAGCATGGCTCATATTACAGTGCACTGGTTTTGCCATCTTGAGGAAGAAGGTTTTTGAAAACATCATGGGAAAAGAAACAATGATGGATACAACTTGTCCACTGCAATTTTTTTCAATACCGAGTCTGATAATGAGTTAACCCTTTCCCAAACGACAAACTTTGGACTGGTCCAAATTGAAAGAGTTTGCAGATGACAATTTTAAATTTGATGAAAATGGCAGAAAACACTGTGGGAAAAGGAGAAATTGCTCGTTACGAGCAATTTCTCCTTTTCCCACAGTGTTTTCAAAAGACTTGTACTGCAGACACATGAAAACCAGGGCTTGTTTGGGAAAGGGTTAACAGAAATTGTTGTTAGCAGATGGCTACAAGTGTGTGCTGAACACACTTTAAAAGCTCCCTAGCAGTACTATAATGACCATGTGAGCTAATATTTAGGTAGAAAGAAAATACCTCAAGATCTACATCAGTCCGGCTTACAACCTTCACAGTACATCAACTTTCTGTTCTTTCCGGTAGATATAGAACAAAGTCATTCAAACTAAGGTGGAGAATCACCATCAACAATCAGGTTAACAGCAGCAATTACTTCTCTCTCATTGACAGGTCTCTGAACACTTGTAACCATCAAAAACTGAAATGACAAACATGTATAAATTTTATTTCAATGATTTGTTGACCAGTTGGAGCAAAATCAAGGAAACTTAATCAAGGTTTTCTAAACCCTTACACAATTCCATCCTTTACCAAACAATCATGTTTAACCCTTTACCACACAATCCCCTGTTTTAACAACCGTGAGAAAGCTTTTGAAAAATTGTGGGAAAAGGAGAAAATGCTGGTAAATAGCATTTTCTCCTTTTCCACACAATGTTTCCTAAGCTTTTGATGACAAATTCAACATTTGAGTTAAATTTGTCGTCTGCAAATGCTTCCAATTTAGACAAGGATAAAATTTTGTGGTTTGGTAAAGAGTCAAACAACCCTGTAAAGGAAGGCTATTGAAAACATTGCAAGGAAAAGGAGAAAATGCTAGTAATCACAATGCTTTCTATCCTTTCAATGACAAATCAAATCATTTCATCTAGATTTAGTTAGTTGTCTGTAAATGCTTTCAACTTTTACAAGTCTAAAATCATGCCACTATGTAAAGAATTACCGGTAATTAGCAAATGCACCAAACAATCTTCTGTTTTTTAGGATAAAAGCTTTTAAAACACATCATGTAAAAAAAGGGAATATTACCACAGAGCTAAAAACTCTTTACGAAACGACAAAATTCTAAATTTATCCAAATTCAAAGCATTTGCAGAAAACAAATTCGATGGGACTCAAAACTTAAATTTGTTTTTGGTGGCATAGACAACGTAGGGGAAAAGGGAGAAAAAGCTGGTTACCAGCATTGTCTTCTTTTCCCTCAATGTTTCCAAAACATTTCTTTCTCAGGGTCATTAAAAGTCAAGATTGTGTGGAAAAGGGTTAAGAGGGTTTGCTACAAGATGCAAAAGGTGACTACAGGAGGAAAAAGTTATAAAGGAGGAACTTACAAAATGAAAAACATGCACCTTTTGAGACCATTTGCAGACTTACCTCAAATACAAGTATGGGTTGATCCATCAAGCTCTGATCGTTGCTTCAATGTATTTAGCCAGTTCTTAAAATCCACAGTAAAAAGGTCTAAAATATTCAGTTGTATTAATTATCTTGCGGGGAGTATCTCAAACCATCCTGAAATGGAAAAGATATCATCTGTCAGAACTACAAGACTTACCAGTACATAACATCAGCCTTTGATTGGCAAAACCTAGGTTATCTCACACTCCTGCAGTCAACAGTTTGGGTTTTGCAGCAGACCACTTTAACCCTTTACTGCACAATCCCGACTTTTAACAACCCTGAGAAAGAAAGTTTTTGAAAATATTGTGGGAAAAGGAGAAAATGCTGGTAACCAACATTTTCTCCTTTTCCCAAAATGTTTTCTTCCAGTCCAAAGCAAATTTCAATTTTGAATCGCATTTATTTTGTTGTCTGCAATGCTTTCAATTTGGACCAGTCTAAAACTTTGTTGTTTGGTAAAGGGTTAAAAAGTATTGTAGCCAGAAGAGAAATTCTTTACAAACACATAAATCTCCTTTTGGTACAATTTTTTCAACTGCATAAATTATGTTGATTATCCATATCACACAAGGATGTTTTCTGTCATCCATATTTAGCTGGTTTCAGTAGGTAACTAGACAACCTTTTACTAAACCAAACAATCTCATGAATGTGTTAAGAACCCTCAAGTAGGCTTTTGAAAACATTGCGGGAAAAGGAGAAAATGATGGTAACCAACATTTTCTCCTCCTACATTGTTTTCTACTACTCCAAAGATAGAAATCATCTTTTAAACCCTTTCCACACAATCCTCACTTCTTATTTTTCCCCACAATGTTTTTCAAAAGCCTTGTTCAGAGGTGTGAAAACTTAATTGGTATTGTTTGATAGTTAATGACCCAGTGAAAGTAAACTGTAAAACACACTGAAAAAGGAGAAACTGCTGGCACTCCTTTTCTTCTTTTCCCACAATGTTTTCTTTCCTTCTGAGAACAAATTTTATTTTTTGAGTCATGTTTATTTTTTCTGCAAAATGCTTTCAAGTTGGACTAGTCTAAAATACTGTCATTTGGTAGAGAGTTTTTAAGCAACATTTGTAAACTGCATATGCTTTCAATTTAGCAGATTCAAAATTTTTTTGTCTGGTAAAAGGTTTTATTTGTTTGTATTGGATTTTAACCCCTTTTAACAACTTCGAGCATATCACCTCGAACAGTACACCTATGCATGTGTTTTCTGACTTTTAGCAAGTAATGTTCCTACTCCTTTATCAAACAATCCCGAGTTTTAACACCTCTGAGCAAGGTTTTTTTTGCAAAACATTGTGTGGGGGGCAGGATGCTGGTTACCAGCTTTCCCTTTCTTTTCTTTTTCTCCGAGGCTCGAACTGGGCTGTCTGGAAAAGAGTTTGGCAACAGAGGGTCTACTCCGTTATGAACCCGTCATGAAATATTCGAAACAGATAAATGGATAAGGTGCCGTAACTGAGGCCTGCACGGATTTTTACGCGTTGAAACAGTTATCCGTTTTTTTCCGCATAGGATATCCTAAATAATGCAAATAACAATACTGCTTGATAGAAACTGAAAAAATATGACAAATTCTTCAACTTAAAATTTCAGTAAGAAAAATCAGGGGTTGTAAATTATATACGATCCCTTGAAAAATGGCGGGCGGGAAAGACAACATTCCAAGGCATGAATGGGCTCTAGTCAAAAAAGGCTAAACCTTCGAAGAAATCAAAGTAAGATCAATAAAGCACGCTACTAGATCTATAACCATTCATAAAAATCTCCGTAAGATAAAAAATGAATATCAAACTTACTACATTTTCCCAGAATCAAACTTGTTTTCTCTCTCCCACCGCCATCCCGCCACAATATGTAGGGGGCGGGGTGCGGGGCGGGTTCTCGTGACCGGCTTTGATTGGTTAATTAAGAAATGCGTCAAAAAGCAAAGAAAATTTTCACTAATGCAGTTTTGATGTTGAAGTAAAATGACTTTCCCAACTCCTACGTTTGATTTTATTTCTGACATGTCCTTTTTTCCTCAAAAACTAATCGGTTTAAACCTCGTGTGGTCAGTGGATCAAGTCCACTCGTCAAAACTCGGCCAATTCCGTAAAACATATTGTTTGTACAGATTGAATTTCCATTATATTGACATGCTTTATGGGTTCAAAAAATGACGGGAAAATAAAACAGGGTAGGGGGTTGATAACGGGAGATCTGAAGATAAACAGAGGTTGAAAAATCCTTTACCACAGACAAAATAGTTCACTTGTCCACTATTCCAGACATTTGCAGACGACAACTTACGCCTGTACCCAACAATTCCATGTTTTCACAACCCGAAGGAAAAAGGGCTTTTGAAAACATCTGGAGGGGGATGCCAGTAACAAGAATTTTCTTTCTTTTCCCACAATGTTTTATAACCTGTCTTTATGATAAATTTTATTATTTGAGAAACTTTCTGTTTGTAGTCTGCGAATGCTTTATAGTTGGACCAGCCTAAACTTATATCGTTAAGTAATGGTTTAGACTAGACCCGAATGATGTCATTTCTTGCCGAACAGGTAAAAAACATGACAAGAAAAGGCAAATAAGAAATAATGATGTTTTCAACAGTCTCCTGTCTTAAACACCGTTTAAACACGGGATCCTCTAATAAACGGTAAACTAGGGTAACTTTTGATTTAAAAAAAAAGGGGGGGGGCAGAGGCTATTTACAGTTAACTAAGCAGTGTGTAGAAAGCAAAGAAAGTAGCTAAGTGTGTAGAAGGTCAAACAAAACAGAGTAACAGACTTCGATGCTCATTTTAAGTCGGGGAAAAAAATGCGGGTTTTTGGCTATTTACAGTTAAAACGGATTTTAATATTGTAAAATGCAATATGAGTTACAATTTCAACCTGTTTTTAAGGATAAGATCTACAAAGCGAGGATATTTTTTCCCGCCATGAAATGAGCATCGAAGTCTGATCCTCTGCTTTGTTTTACTTTCTACACGCTTAGCTATATATAGGGGAAAAAAAACAGAAATCAAGTAAATATATTTTATAACTGATATGAATACATGTTAAAGCAGCTAAAAACGTATGTCCCTATTCATGCAACAAACACTGCTGTAGTTTTGGAGATGCAAATCATTAATTTTTACGACTTTCTTTATACCTACGTTTTGCGACATCCTGCCATTGAAATTTTGCGATGAGTGAGCTATTTTCTCCTTATGCCCATAATGCCTTTACATGTACATGTCTTGCATTGATAAAAAAAAAAATCATCATTGATCCACGTTGAATATTCTTTTGGCAGATTATTTTTTTCGAATTTGTCCTCTGGATTTTCTTTTCTTCAAATGACGTAATCATTTCAAACATATTACAACTGTCGCCGATAGCTCACTATTAAAGTTTGAGCCTTCAAAGTGATATGAATGTTACTGTGTACTTTGCATTGTAACGATGGATTGCAATGTAGTCCAAATCTTATTCATTAATGTTCTGTTCTGTTCTGTCCAACTGATGCATCATTTCAGCAAACATTTAAGTTACAACAAAAACACAGTTTGGCTAAAAGTTTCGCGGTCAACTGTTGACGTAAAAAGAGACCGGTCAGCTGTCACAGAATTAGACAGTACTGGTGAGCTGAAAACTGATATTTCTTAAGTAAACATATAGTCTGAGTGAAACAATCAGCCTATTTCGGATATTTTTAGAATTTGATTTTTAGACTAGCGAAGCTAGTCTATAGGCATCAAGACTGACCTAGAGTTAAAGTAAACAAAAAACCCCACAGATGCCAAATACTGCCTCACAGAAAAATACTTCTTTCTGTTATAAATCTTAATACTGTTATATATGACAATTTCGACAAAAAACACTAAATTTCTACCACTCCAATTTGAGCATGTCATCTTACAAAGTACTAAACTGAACAAGATGTCATTTACAAGGTACAAGATCTTTGCTTATATGTAAATTAAGTGACCTATGCAAAGAAGAGAATCACTTTTTCCCACACCACTGTAACATTATGAATGAATCTATTAATAGATACACCTAGGTAACTTGTGGCAAATCCCAGTTACATTAACCCTCACTGGACAGGGAACCCATGTCATACCTTCAGTCATTCATTATTTAGATCATTGTGTACAGTTAAACTGTTATGTTAAACTGTTATTCTAGTCTTGAATATATACCTTCTACCAAACAATCCCAAGTTTTAACGATACTGGGGAAAATCCCTTTGAAAACATTGCGGGAAAAGTAGAAATGCTGGTAACCATCATTTTCTCCTTTTCCCACCTTGTTTTCTACCCTTTTGGAATCAGGTTTCATCAGTTCAGCCACTTCTAATTTATGGTCTGCAACAGCTTTGAATTTGCACTAGTGTAATTTTTTTTTTTTTTTTTTTTTTTTTTCTTTTTGTAAAGAGAGTTAAATAGTTAATTACATCTTGTGCTATTGGATAATGACTAATTGATTGCATGGTGTTTAACGCCGTTTTCAACATTATTTCAGTGATATTGCGGCGGCCAGAGCACCTATCCATGCTTTCCTGGAGTTCCTTTTACCAGCACTACCGCGACTCAATGACGTTTTGTGGACAGTGTGGATTAAGATCAGACTGCGCAGAGCGTGCAGTCTGATCTTGGATCTACACTGTCCGATAAGAGGATATATTATTTTCTCCAAAATGTAACTTTGAAATAGCAATATTCAGGTGTTTACCATCGGCTTGAAAGTTTCGTTTAACATTTTTAGCAGGTTAAGGGTTAAACTTAAATTGGATTACAGTTAACCAATAGCACGCTAGCCCCAGCAGCTCAGTCGGTAGTGTACAGGACTTGGGAACAGGAGGTCTTTGGTTCGATCCCCGACTTGGCAAATTACTTTCCTAGGATTATTGATAGTCATTGTGACAGGATTCATTTCTCTCTCACTTTTCGACGATGGTTATAATATAAATGTGGGAAAGCAGCTAGTGGCTTGGAAAGAATATTGTGCGGAGTACTGGTAAAAGAACCTCCAGGAAAGTATGGATATGTGCACTGTCCACTGCTACATAACTGAAATAATGTTGAAAACAGGGTTAAACACCATACAAACAATCAATCAATCAATCAAATTCGCTAGTCTGTCAGTACTTTCAGTACTTTGATATTACTTCTGTAACTGATAGGTAACGAAATAGACTAAGCCGTACAAATTCAGATGAATAATGCAGTCTTGTCGTAATTCTCGACTAAGAAATAAACTATGACTGGTTCATGTTTTGACAGGACAAACCCTTCACTTTGCAATAAGGTGCCTATCAGTAAATGATGGACAGAATCTAGAATATCTTAAAATCGTAGAAAAGAGACATGTGCACACACTGACCAAAAACAATGCTCAGTAAAAATCTGGAACCAGACCGCAAATTTCCAGCTCAAGTCTATTTTTGGCATGAATGTCCCAAGTTTCAAGTTCCGTTCCATTAATACCACAGGCCCATATACGTACCGTTTTACATAAATACATGTAATGAAATTTTAGCAATTTCTACGAAAGCTTAATTACATGTATAACTATCATTTGATTACCAATGTAAAATGAAAAAGAAAATGTTTTCCATTACTCGCAACCTTGTTTAGGACTATCTTATTACCTTTTCGCAGAAAAAAATATGCATATCTCAAAGAAGAGAGATCGGTCTATTCGACAACTTTTTTCCTTCTACACTATGAGCTGAAGTTAAGGAAAGGTTTCCATAGTTATTTGTCTTGTAGGTGAAACTTAATAAAGGTACTTGGAACTTGTAAGCTGCATTTACTTGGAAACATTTACTTATCTAAGTTCGCAAACAAGAAGCCAGTACTCTGCATCGTCCAATCACCCTTCAGAATCAAAGCGTTGAAAGCATTGGTATGGCATTTGTCAAGGGAGCCATTGTGTGGAATCAATAATTTGAAAAATAAACCATAGAAATAGTTTCAAAATATTGGCTTTAAAGTCAACCTACTATATAGTCATGCACAATCCAATAAAGTAGCGTGCAATCTTGTGGGACAAACAAGTCCATGCGAACAAGCCCAGAGTCGAATAAGCCCAGGAACGAACTGGTTTGGGACGATCAAGCGCGGAATCGGGCGGCCAGGAAACCAAGATGTGTGTATCCTTACGCCAATAGAAGACCACAGAGGATTAAGCTATATTCGATGAAAAAAGAAATAGAAGTATTTCCATGATCTATGGCCTAATCCAATTTATTTTAATACGCCATTTTAATTTTCATATCTGGGTACAATCGAAACACTCACTTGTCTTACAAAAATTGAGTTTAATTGGGTTTACCTCCTTCGGTTTTGCACAAAATACGATGCATGATTTTCAAAATGCCGTATTGAACTCATAGTAGCATTGTCTGTAGTTTCTGTATTTAAACCTACCACAAAAATCTGACCTTGTCCAATTTGAGAGCATTTACACGCGACAAAATAATTGTTGTTCAAATGATGTTATTTGTCTTTGAAAGCCGCGGTAGAAAACGTTGTGGGTAAGAGAACAAATGCTAATTACCATTATTTTTTTCCTTTTTCGCACTATGATTTCAAAAGCATTTATTTCTCAAGGTCGTGAAAATACGGGATTGTCTGGTAAGGGTTAACTCTCTATCAAAGGGTTCCGAGTTTTAACGACCACCAGGAAGGACGCTTTTGAAAACAAACTGAGGAAAGGACAAAAAAACTGGTTTCCAGCATTTCCTCTTTTTCCCACGATGTTTTATAAACTATTAAATAACAAATTTCATGATTTGAGTCAAGTTTAATGAAATTTTGTCGTCGGCAAACGCTTGTTACGGCGTAGCTGAATGTGCTTGCTTTTGACCTACTTTTTAGTACTGATAACGAATGAATAAATAGAAATTTATGTGTTGTCTGCGTATATCATACTCTTCGAAGATTACCTGTCTGCTATGACGCATCACTGGATAAAAAATGGACATATATCAATACGCGATGCGTAACTTGCCACTTAAAAAGTGCAGGCGAAAATGGCAGTAAATGATACGTCTGTGGAAAAATCAAGCCATTTTTTTTTTGCTACAAATTTCTTAGAAGACGAAATGATTTCAAAGGGGGAAATTATTCTTTTATAATACTAACTGTTTACTGCAAATCTCTGGCAACAATTTCTAAATATGGACATGGGGAAAACCGCGATGTGAGCAACAGACTGACAACAAAAATAACGTTCCCACCTTGGTGGGCTTATACCGGAGGTTTTTCCCAAGCTTATAGGAGCTTATGTTTATAAATGGCTGGTGCATAGGTTATATGCTAGCTGACCATGGCTGGATGAATCGTTCAAGGTAGGTTTTAGAGAGTAAACCGATATTTTATTTTGAAATTCTTTGCATTGATTCCAGCATAAAAAAGTAGTCCGGTTCAGTACCCAGAATGCCCATATCACATTGGTGATGTATTTGAAGAATGCCACCTAGCGGAAGATAATGAATTTGTGGTTGGTATAAAAATGTAGACATATTTATTTTAAAGGCCCATGCCTATTTACTGGCAAATTTTACACCGTCTATCTTTTTTAAAGATATTTCTTGTTTTGTCTCGCAGCAGACCACTTGTGAAAACATCGTGGCAAAAAGGAGAAATTGCTCGTTATGAGCAGTTTCTCGTTTTTGCCAAGACGTTTTAACTTACTAAACTTTATTTCATATTGATAAACACAAAGATAATTTCAAATTTGTTTCAGGAGGTGGTATGTTAAATTTTAGATAGGCCAAGGTTCCTACCGAGGTATCATGAACGCCAATGAAATTCATTCCTCCCTACCGTTGAACAGATAACAATCAAATGTGACTTTAGGCTCAATTGGTCATGTATATGGCATAAACCGGGGAGGGGCATTATCTTCCGCTAGATGGCATTCTTCAAATGCATTTCTATCACCCGTAACAACTCGGCCGATTCTGTAACTACATATGACTTGATCAGCAAATTACCTAAGGCTTGCCGAATGACATTCCTATCCGTTGTCTGCGCATGTCAAAAGTGTTCGAAGATTCAACCTGCATGCAATGACACATCACTATCCAGTGCAGGGTAAATACTAATACGTGTAGCGCAAATTGACGCTAAAAGTAGCAAGAGGACAATGGCTATAAATAATACTTCTGTGGAAAAATCAAGCCAGTGTTTCGCTACAAATTTTTTAAAAATATAATGACTTCAAACGGGGAAAATGATTTTATAAAATCCATTGTTTACTGCAAATCTCTGTAGACAGTTTCTAAATATAGACATGGGGAAAACCGGGATTTGTGCAACAGACTGACAACAAAAATAACGCCCAACCTTGCTGAGCTTATATTGGAGCCTTTTCCAAAGTTTGTAGACGATATGTTTATAAAGGCTGTTCTATAGGTTATATGCTACATGTAGCTAACCATGGCTGGATGAATCGTACAAGGTACATGTAGGTTTTAGTGAGTAAGCGTATATTTTATTTAGAAGAAAATCGCTGCATTTATTGCCATCTTGAAAAGTAGTCCGGTTCTGTACCGAGAATTCCCATATTAGGTAGGTGTGTACTTGAAAAATGCCACCTAGCGGAAGATACTGCATTCCTATCTGACTGGCATTTTGGGTAGAGAACCAGACAAGGCGGCAATCGATGCAGCGAATTTCAACATAGAACGTACGTTTACTCACTAAACCGCTATCAGATCCAGTACGATTAATTCAGCCATGGTTATCTGGCATATAACCTATGATGCACCAGTCATTTATAAACACAGCACCTATAAGCTTGGGAAGTAGCCCTGGTATAAGCACAACATGGTGGGGACATTATTTTTGTTGTCAGTCTTTTTCTCAAATCCCAGTTTTCCCCGTGTCTATATTTAGAAACTGTATAGGCTACTTATACAGATTTGCAGTAAACACTGGTATTTGATAATGTTATTTTTCCCGTTTGAAACTATTATATGTTAAGCAATTTGCAGCGAAAGAAAAGGGCATAATTTTTCCTCAGACGTATTATTTATAACCCCGCTTTCTATTTTTAACGGCGGTCACGTTACGCACTGCATATCAATATTTATCCTGTACAGGATAGTGATGCGTCATAGCAAACGGGTCTATCTTCGAAGAATATGATATGGGCAGACAACGGGAAGGGGGTAAGGTCGCTCGTTCGATTCCCCAGCACGGCCTTTTTCTTTCCGAGGACTGATGATAGTCATTGCGACAGGACCAACTCCCTTCTCTCCGCTGAACATTGCTTCGACGATGGTTATGCATGTGGGAGAGTAGCCACTGGCTTGATGCAATAACGGCCGCGATATAACTGAAATAATGTCGAAAACGGTGATAAACGCTATACAAACAAACCAAATTTTGGTCAAACTTCTTTGAAAGTTGCATGAGTGGTTCATTTTTGTTACATGCAGAAAAGCAGCCAGTGCTTTTTGGAAAAAGTTATGCGTAGTAATACCATTTGCAAACCGGGAGATCATAGACAGGTCCGCTGGACGCCATAACTAATATACGATTGTACGAGAAAGTAAAAAGATTGAAGATCGCCAGCCTCTCAATTCAGAGGTTCAGGGTTCGAATCTTTTGATGATGCGGGTCAACCTTTAGAACCATCTGCATCATGGCGCAAGTCCTGGGCCCGTATTCACCAACCATTCAAGATTTTAATACAATTCTTAGTCTCGAGAAATTTCTAAATCTCAAAGTAATGCAATTTCTGACTGGCGAAACCAAAGTGGTTTATCCAACCAAAAAAGCGTTACTTTCTGAATTTAGAATTAGACTGAGAATGCTTGCCAGACTTGCTAGAGCACGAGCCCTGACTAAGTTGCCATTCCAAGAAGTCTCCATTGAGAGTAATTTTTATTTAGTACAGCACTCATTTCACAGTCGCTGTAAAATAAAAAAGCTTTAGCCATGGACTAGATGAGAAATAAATAAACTTTTCCAAATTGAAAAACAAATTGAATGGGTATCAGATGATACCGTGCGAAAAAACTATGGGTCTTAGAGAAAATGCTGTTTTTTTTTTTGTTACCACAGTGATTTTAAACATATTCTTCCTCGTTCTAAAAAAACACAGGGTTGTTTTGATAAAATGTTAAACCAAAATGGCATACAAACGGCGCTAAAAAAAAAAGAAAACGCATTGTAAGTTAGGGCCTTTTTCTTCTAGTGTCTTCCTGGTGATACTGCGTTAAATTCCCGTAAGATCCGTCTGTTTGATTGGCTGATACCAACAACCACGTGAACAACCGCTTCCTTTGAAATTTCAAGATGTGATAGTCTGCGCTGTTGATACCGTCATCGTACATTCTTTCAATGGCCTTGGCTACAAACTCTTGCCTGCAAGTAAAAGTATGACATACAATTGTTGGATTTAAACATTTTCAACACTGCAAATTTATTAAAGTAGTCCCAAATTGACACTTTGAATCTTCCGCAACAGACAATGGGTAACACCTAATTTATTGGCAGCTATTGGTTGTAAATACATGTATACACCAATCAGACAATGCTTAACAGATTGCAATAAAGTCTGTCTTAACCCTTGTACTGCTGAACCCGGATTTAAATGCTTGTGAGGACAGCTAAGATCAAGATTAGACTGCAAAGAAGATGCATTTTGATCTTAGATCTACACTGCCCGCTTCCTTGCCAGATTTTCTAATAAAACATGTTTGAAATGGCAATATCTGTATCTGGACGCTGCCACGACAAATATTTAGACCTGTCCAAATTAAAAGCATTTGCAGACGATAGTTTAAATTTGGCTCAAATGATAGGAAATTGTCTATGATAGGGTAGAAAACATTGTTGGAAAAAGGAGAAAATGCTGGTTACCAGCATTTTCTCCTTTTCCTACAATGTTTTCTAAAGGCGTCTTTCCTTAGGGTCGTTAAAACTCGGGTATGTGTGGCAAAGCGTAAATTAAGTATTGACTAAAAATGTCCGCACCGATGGCAATTTTTGTTTCTTAAGTGCACAGTGTAGTTCAAGATCAGTTTCGACAGAATATGAAGATTCGTGTCGTACCCAAGCTAGCCGACATTTGATAAGCTAAGTGAGAAAATAAGCCCCCCCCCCCTTTTTTTTCCCAGTTTCATAATTCATTATCGTTACACCTACACTTCGACGGGTAAGTTATCAGCTAGGAAAATAATTCATCTTCATTTAATTCAAAATACAGTATTACTACTTCCAGTAAGTAACAACAACAACAACAAAAAAAAGCTAACGAGACAAGCCAGACTAATGGCATCCAATTGGGGCACTTAACCCTTTGGCTGCTAAGCGCGACCCGCTGACCTTTTGCGGTCAGCGTAGATCAAGATCAGACTGCACAAAACGTGCAGTGTGACCTTGGATCTTCACTGCCCGATGAAAAGATATCTCTCCTCCAAAAATACGTTTGACATAGGAAAAAATGGGAATTTTACTATCGGCTTGAAAGTTTCAATTCTTTTATTCAGCAGGATAAGGGTTAATGCAGACAAACAGACAATGCATCCGATATTTCAACAGAATAATTTCAGCGCAAGCTGATACACCTTCACAAGCACCCTAACAGTTTTCCTAACCTTATCTCTTTTGCATCTACTAAAGTGGGTGGGGGTTAATCAGCGCTCCAGATACGAGGCAGTAATGGTATTCTAAAACCATTTTTCTCTCCTAAACCCTATGTTGTGGGTGCTCATTAGAATCGTCTCGATGAGACGATTCTAATGAGTACCCATAACATAGGGTTTAGTAGAGAAGAATTAATATTTTCAGTTTTCAAATCAAAATCACTCCCTCTATCTGGAGCTCTGGTTAATTATACCAGCCGTAACACTCCCTCTGTGGAAAAAGTCAACATATTGAGGACAAGTTGGCTTCTTTAAAAAAGATGCCAGGAGAGGTCGACATCAATGTTTTCAAATAGTTTATTGGCTTTTGATTTCAATATATGTTGGTAGATGTAAACAAACAAGTTAGACATTAAATGAATGAGAAAAAACTTTTTTTTTTTCCCAATTTTGCTGGTGTAAGGCACAAAACAGTACATGTTCCACATTATTATAATATTCTAGGAACAAGAGGCCTATAAGGGCTAAAAGCAGCTCTACTGGCATTTGAATACAGACTCGGGTTTTTACAAAGAGTTGTGGAGGTATAATGAAATTGAGAGCTGATATGAGCAAAGCTATTCTTTTTCATGTTAGTTTCCAAAAATATAGGCGGTAAGCTCTTGACAAGCGTAAAACGCATTTTTTAAATTTAAGGGCATTAAGTTATTTCGTCAAATCTATATAATTATAAGTCCGTAAATTTTTTGTGTAAAACTGAGAAAAATGCTAGAGTCTAGTCAGTTTTGAAAAACAAAACTTAAAAACATACTGATCAACCTATTTATATCTATTTGTGGGGTACGAGGTCTCCAGAGAACTCGTGCTCTCGCGATAAGGGTACGAGTTCTCCAGGGTACGAGTTCTCTTAATGTAGTGTCAAGTCACGTGATCTATTCCCGCGGTGTTCTTTTTTTTTTTGCTTAGATTTATTTGTTTAATAAAATATTACACTTATTGGAGAGGTCATTCACAATCAATATAGTATAATAAATCTTTTTGGAAATCCGTCATACAAAAAAAAACACGTTTATTTCCTATTTCATTTTTTTTATTTCAGTTTATTATAAAACCATGACGTAAAAAAAGACTGTGTATCAGAACAATTTCGCAAAAGCAAATGATTTAGGCAGCGATTTCTGTCGCAGTCTGCCTTTTAAACTCACCTCTGTTGGAGAGGTCTGATGACCTCTCCAATTATCTATCCGCATTGTGTCGTGGTATGGGGCACAGCATGAATTCATTAAGGAGAAACAATCATTGTTTCCCATAGTTATGTCACTTAAAGAATGATATTAGTCATTGTTTGCCGGTAGATATACGTTACCTATCCTTTTGTTCCGTGGAATAAGTCAGGGTTTAAGAAGTGGCAGACATACCTCAAATTGCCACATTGGATTACGTCATTTAGGAGTGGCAGACATACTATGCTGTTCCCATTGTTTTTCAAGACGTTGACCTCGTTGGTGTCATGTTTTTTTTTTTTTATCCGATGACTCACCCCTGCAGGAGAACGCTGGTACCGTGCCAATGTGCCACCAATTCTGTCAAATCGATTGATATACACCACAAACAAGTCTAAGTATTTGTTATCTAGTAAAAGGCTAAATCTGGACGAGTAATAAATAATCAAACAAACAAATGAGGCTATATCGTTTAAAATCTTTGAGATTTGATTTGCTTCTGAACACGGTGTAGGTCACGGTGCTAAAATATTTGAGGTCTTCAATGGGTTCCCCATGGGAGTGTAATCTGCTGCAGTTGGGTCCCCAAACGGAAGATGATACTTTCACAAAGTTGCTCATCGGGAAAACAAGTTTTGTGCATGTAAAATGAAACCTTTACCAAACGACTGTGAGAAAGAGCGATTTTAAAGAAATGGTGTAAAATAGAAAATATGCTGAAATAGGTATATTTACACATTTTCAAAAAATGTTTTCTTTACCCTTTCAGAGACGTATCCCAGTATTTGAGACACATTTGACTGCCGTCAATAAATGCTTCCAATTTCAACAAGTTTACAACTTTGTATTCTGGTTAAGGGGGGGTTTGGGCTTTGTGTTAATCTTTGTCAAGATGAATAGGCTGATAAATAGCCAACCCGGGGAAAGAGTCGAACACACGAACTCCTGGTCCATAAACAAACACCCTATCAAGTCACCACAAAACCTAGCTATGTAGCAAGACAGTACAGGCGCTAATTTACACTAGACCTGGCAACAAATACCTCTTCTACATTTTTTCCTTCTACCACACTATTTAGAGTTCAAGCGTTTATCTTTTACGTCACCAACTTATAGGATTATTTGTTAACGGACTATGGTTTCTTTTACACTACAGACAACTTTGACATAAAAATTTTGTCCAGAGAGATAAGTTTTACTGCCGACCTCATGCATAAAAAAGGATGCGATAAAGTATTTTGGATTAATGCTGGGATTAATGTTGTGACAAAAATCTAAATCCTCTATATGGAATGCCATAGCAGAAAATATTCAAGATATAAAAACACTATCAAGATATTTAAAATATTCATTCAAGATAGTCGCAATTATATCAAAATGATATATAAATTTGATATATGACAGCAAAATTATCATATCAAAACATAAAACCACTTCAAGACAAATAAATATACTTCAAGATGTAAAAACTGCATCAACATTTTAAAAACCACACCAAGACAAATAAATATACTTCAAGATGTAAAAACAGCATCAACATTTTAAAAACTACACCAAGACTCACGTGACCAATCAAGACTCACGTGACCACAAAATCCACGACGTCATCACTTGGCGAAAAGAACGTATACACACTGCTGTTGCTTGACTGTTGACAGTCACACTGTCATTTTTTATTCGGCGTATTAACGTTAATCATGGACCACCCAGACGAAGTTACTCGGCTCTTTAGACATTCGCAGTTCCAAGATCTCATGAGAGACCTCAGGAGGAGTGTTTCAGATGCCCCTTCAAATGTCCGTGATGTTGTTTCATTCATTAAAGCATAAAAAGTAAGATCATACTGCATGTTTGTGCAGCCTGAGCCTCCTAAAGATCAGATAGATGAACGGACACACGAAGGGCAGACAAACGGACGGACGGACGAACAAACAGACAGTCATAGGGAATACCGACAGATAAACACAGACACACAAACAAAAAGAGAGATAGACGCACAGACCGACAGATAAACAGACACACGGAGAAAAAGACAGACAGACGTGCACATGAACAGACGGACGGACGGACGAACGGACGAAAAAATAGACAGAAAAACGTGGGAAGACGGACAGAAAAACACTAATCCAAAAGATCCGAAAGGTTAACGGACCAACGAAGGGCAGACAGACACCCATACATATGGACAGACGGACAGACGAACACAAAGACACACATACAAAATAGACGGACGGACCAACAGATAGACAGATATAGGGAAGACCAACAGAAAGAAAGACACAGACAGACAGCCAAAGAAAAGAAAGACAGACAGACGCACAGACCGACAGAGTAAGGGACACACAGTGGGCAAACGGACACGATTACATATTGACAGACGGACAGACTAACAGACACACATACATATAGACGGACGGACGGATGAGCAGACAGACAGACATATGGAAGGCCGACATAAAGATACAGACAGACAGGCAGAAAGACAGACGCACAGACCGACAGATGAATAGACCTACGCAGGGCAGACAGACACACATACATATACACGGACGGACGAACAGGCAGACAGACAGATAGGAAATGCAGACAGAAAAGACACAGGCATCTGAAAAGATACTGAAGGCCTGCAGTCTGATTTTTGCTACACAATCGTAACAATGCAATGGCAATGCCAGATACCGTATCGTATGTATGGTAGGCCTCTATTACTAGAAGTGCTGAGCATATATCGTCGAGTGTCCTTATTGTGTGAGTGTCCTTGAACCGGTGATTTTTGTGTACATCTCGTAGAGCACATATTTTGATGACGTCACACGGTATTTCTGCTCGTAACCCTTACCAATATTCGAATGTCTCATTGCCCTTGAATTTCAGACAAATACAAGACAAATACACCGGAAAATAAACTAATTATCGTATGTTAAAGAAATCTACTTCTTTTTTCTTGATGCTAAGTAGTGTTACTTCTCAAAAAAATGCAAAGATCATCGACTTTCTGCAGTAAATACTACCGAGCTACCGGAATTAGGTCACGCCATGTTTGCACAAGAAGGCCGAGGGTATGTTCTTTATTTATGCACATTGAACATGAAAATATTATCTAAGTTATTCTTTTGATATGAGAGTGACCAGAAATGATTTTTTTTATGAAGGCAAGTAATTTCTAGCTCATATTCTGGTCTCAATTCTTAATTTCATCAAGTTGTTTCCTTATCATCACGGAATACGGACACTTTTCGCCAAGTGATGACGTCGTGGATTTTGTGGTCACGTGAGTCTTGATTGGTCACGTGAGTCTTGGTGTGGTTTTTAAAATGTTGATGCTGTTTTTACATCTTGAAGTATATTTATTTGTCTTGGTGTGTTTTTTAAAATGTTGATGCAGTTTTTACATCTTGAAGTATATTTATTTGTCTTGAAGTGGTTTTATGTTTTGATATGATAATTTTGCTGTCATATAGGCCTATCAAATTTATATATCATTTTGGTATAATTGCGACTATCTTGATTGAATATTTTAAATATCTTGATAGTGTTTTTATATCTTGAATACTTTCTGCTATGGCATTCCATACCTCTAACCCAATAATCTTTTACCCAAAAACTTTTTAGGTTGCTTCAAGATGACATATTTAAACTAAAATCAGTCACACAAAATGGGAAAATTTTGAAGCTTGGGATAATTTTCTAAATCTATGCGTGTCTGAAAATGCACCTTTTAGATATAGAGGATAAAATAATAAAAACAATGAAACAAAGTTATTCATTGAATCTAGTCCATATTCTGATCCCGTTAAATTTTTGGACCAGTCCAAGTTGAAAGCATTAGCAGACGATCAACTAAATGTTACTCAAAAAAATGATATCTGACTTTGACAAGATGGGAAACATTGTTGGAAAAGGAGAAAACCAGCATTTTTACCAGCATTTTCCCCTTTTCTAACAATGATTTAGAAAGACCTTTACTTTAGGGTCGTTAAAACTCGAGATTATTTTGTAAACGGTTTAAATAAATGCCGTGCTTAAAAAAAAAAGAAAAAAAACCTGTAACCATGCCTGATTAAAACACCGCTTCCGGTGTTTTCCGGTGTTTTAGGTATGCACTTTCAGGCATCCAGGTAAATAAACTGCTTCGCCCTAGAGCTAGTTTCAAGGTTTGAAGGGAAAAAGTAAAGCATTTTCGTCAAAAAGATCACTCTAGAATTTCCTCGCTCAAGACATTACCAAGTAATCTAAAATCCAGACAAAAAGTTTGCAGATAGTGATACAGTTCTTGGCCGTATTAAACCTTTCGGCACCAAATTTGTAAACTAGACCTCTTGCAATGGATTAAAATGCAATCCTCTGAAAATGACGAAGTTGTTTGTCGTATGATTTTGAATAAACAAGCAGATGGTATGGAATTAATATTAGACTGCACTTTCTGTGCAGTCTGGTCTCAATCTATGTCATCCGCAAAAGTCTTTGTGTTCGCCTGTCGCACTGAAAAGGTTAAATTTCGCAGCGTTAAATTACCTGAGTGAAATCAAGTTAACGATATAACTTCCATGGCTTTGAAAAAAAAAGGAGTAAAATAAGATAGATATTTAATCAAGTTGTTTGTAATTATCGTACAACATATTGCAAAACGAATCCTAAAAATATATCTATACTCGTTTTCAGCCAGTTTTTAAAACAATCCATCTTTATTTTATGAAATAGAAAATGATAGAAAATTCATTTTATTTTTTGGCCGCCTCCAAACTGTCGCCGTTTCCGGTTTTAAATGACGACAAATCCCTTGATTTTCTCTTTCCCATACACGATAAATATTGGTAATTTATCTTTGTTAAAACAGTTTACAAAATTCGAATCTTAAAGATATATCTATACTCGTTTTCAGCCATTTTTTAACACAGTCCATCTTTATTTTATGAAATAGAAAATGATAGAAAATTCATTTTATTTTTTGGCTGCCTCCAAACTGTCGTCGTTTCCGGTTTTAAATGACGACAAATCCCTTGATTTTCTCCTTCCCGCACACGATACATATTGGTTATTCATCCTTGTTAAAAGAGCTGACAAAATTCTGGGCCATTCTAGACACTTTCAAGTTTTAACAGCGTCTCTCTCTCTCTGGCTGTAAGGATGTATCTTTTATAAATAAGACACGCTTAGATGTTGATAATTATTCCTTTGATGAACGATCGCTATATATACTACATGTAAGTGCATTTAAATTTTCTATCTTATTTTATTTATACCTTATCTCCCTAGGGCCACAATATAAGCGACTGACCTTTCAGACTAAATGCCCCACTGCTGAGAGTGTAGATCAAGATCAGACTACATTAATGTGCAGTCTGATTTTCAACCTACATTGTCCGATACAAGGACAAATTTAAATTGCAAATAAAAAAAAAAAAAAAAAAACGAAATGGAATATATGGCTTTTTAATATTGGCAAGGAAATTTTCCTTTTCATTTTAAGTAGCAGTAAAACCTTCTACCAGACGACAAGAATTGGCACCGGATTTTAATTCTTAAGAAATTCCTAAGTCTTATTCTCCAAGATTTTCTAAATTTGAAAGTAACACAACTTCTGATTGCGTTGTGTTCCTTTGGAAAATTCTGGAGTATAAGACTATGAATGTTTTGTATGTTATAAAAATATAATCAAGACAAACCTTCTGACAAACTTTCATCAGAACTGATCTGAAAATGTAAACTCCAGAGTGTTCACAAGTTTTTTTCCTAAGAGTTGGCCCAATGACCTACCTTTTGACCTGACATGACCCAATGTTGAACTTGAGTTTATCAAGACAAACAATCTGACTAAGTTTCATGGGTATCGGGACGAAAGTCTTACCACTAGAATGCACACAAGGTTTTCCTAAAATTTGGCAGAGTGACTTACTTTCTGACCTACATGACCCAATTTCAAACTTATCAGAGATGTCATCAAGGCAAACACTCTAAGTTTCATGAGTTTACAGCTGAAAATGTGGCTTCTAGAGTGACCACAAGTTTTTCTAAGATTTGTCTTAGTGACCTACTATTTGATCTGACATGATCTACTTTCAAACTTGTCCAATAAATCATCAAGACAAACAATTTGAGCAAGTTCCAGTATTAAACTGAAAATGTGGCCTCAAGAACGCAAAAAAATGTTTTGCGAAAATTCGACCTGGTGACCAATTTTTGAACTGGCATGACCCAATACTAAATATGTCCGATAAGTTATCAAGACAAACATTCTGAGCAAGTTTCATGAGTATCTGACTGAAAATCTGGCCTCTAGAGTGTGCACAAGGTTTTTCTAAAATTTGACAGAGTGACCTACTTTTTGACCCCACATAACTCAATTTCAAACTTGACTAATTTCCATGAGATTTTGGCTAAAATGTGGCCTCTAGAGTGTTCGCATGGTTTTTCCAAGATTTGTCCCAGTGACCTACTCTTTGCCCCCAACATGACCCAGTTTCAAACTTGTCCGAGATATCATCAAGAAAAGTATTCTGACTAAGTTTCATAAGTATTAGACTAAAAATGTGGCCTCTAGAGTGCACACAAGATTTTTCTAACTTTTGACCTGGTGTCCTACTTTTTGACCCGGTATGACACAATTTCGAACTTGTCCGAGATATTGTCAAGGCAAACATTCTGACCAAGTTTTATGAGTATAAGACCGAAAATGAGGCCTCTAGAGTGCACACGTGGTAATTGTTGACGCCTGGACGACGCACAAGGGACGTCGCACGACGGACGCCGAGCACAGCACGATCACAAAAGCTCACCTTGAGCACTTCGTGCTCAGGTGAGCTAAAAACAGGTATTGAAAATGCTTGTTAACGTCCCATTTTGCACCCATTGTCCATCACTTAAGTGGTATGCTATAGGTTATTACACTTGTGTGGGAATATACGCAAAAAGAACGAGTTCAACACAATATATTCCTGTACAAGTGCAATAACCTTTTTGTTGTATATTTTGATACTGTGAGAATGCTTTATACCATTTCTATTAACTAACTACTTTATTTACAGCACGATCGATTAAAAAAAGACAGGAAAAAAATCGTAAAAGATTAAACTTAAAAAAATCGCTCGATTCTATTAGGGGATGAATTCATCGGTTGCTAAGTACATGTAGACATTCAAAATGGCCGACAGGTCAGCAATATATACTTCCTCGCTAGAAATCGAAATTGTTTATAAATCAATGGAGTACAGCTTCAATTAAGTTTAACAGAATAAACGCGAAACTAAATTCGCTAGTCTTGTCTGTATCATTCTTATGTTTAAATGCTTTCATGTAAGTTATTTTTAGTGCAGGAGAGACATCAGAGAGAGAGAGGGGGGGGGGGGTGGGGCGGGGGTACCACAGGTGAAGGGCGAGCGGCAGTGTCTCAGTTTCAGCGGCATTTGGGAGGAAGATGTTTTACACAATACTCAACAAACTTTCGAGAATATGATTTATTTTTTCCTTTTGACGAAAAATATTCATAAAACGTGTGTTTCTGTCTAAACGGTATAGCCGTACATGCCAACCCTTTCCAAGACATATGACATGATTAGACTCTTCTACGGAATTCTGTTTCCGCCATCCACTTTTCGACCTACGAGGAACTCGAAAAGTAGAAATTAGGCTCACTAGCTCCCACTTTTCTAGCAAAAAAACTTCAACTTTTCGACTTTTCGAGGTAACTTTTTTGCTAGAAAAGTGGAAGTTAGTGTGCCTAATTTCTACTTTTCGAGTTCCTCGTAGGTCGAAAAGTGGATGGCGGAAACAGAATTCCGTACTCTTCTTATGTGGGAACTTCAAGGGATCAAAATTTAAATTTTGCTAAACTGGAAGTATAGAAAGATTGATGAAATCTTATGGTCGATGTAATAGGCTGTTGGTATGTCGAAAGTAGATTTTGAAAAAATCGAAGACGGAAAGTAACAAAGCGAAAGTAGTTCCGTATCTAGCGTCACGTGAAAAAGCTTTGAAGTATGTAATATGAAAGTATGCAATATGAAAAAATATTACATACTTTGGTCCTATGTAAAGTAATAGGAACAATATCAAAGTATACAATAAAAAGAGAGACATGGAACTAAAGAGAGGGTTTAATTCAATAATATTTGTAAATTTTGTATACTATTACAGCAAAAGCCATTATTCAATTACATATGAGTCATGCTCTGGCAACAGAGCGCTTAACACATCTCCGTGTCGCATCATACCAAGCAAGCAATCACATAATTAAGGATCCATAAAATTCATGATGTCTAACAGGTCGATGTTTTTTTCATGCAAAAACCACATATAAAAATATACAGAAACGTAAAAAAGAGAGAATAAAAAGAGAATATAAGAATATAAAGAGAATATAAGAAGACAAGTTAACAAGAATACGTCATTCTTAACCCAAAGACGTTCGGAATTTATTTAGTAGTAAGAAAAATAATTCATGTGAAGTTTCATTAATAGAACTTTTCTAACATTTTGAAAGTATGTCTAATATTACACTGTCAAAAAAAGATAATCAAAGCGCTGAAGGCCTGGACATCAGAACGGTTGAAGAGGTAGTAAGATGAAGCCCAGAAGCTCAAAGCTGCTATCGCATTTGTACAGACTTAAAAAACTGCTATCGCATTTGTACATACTAATAAAAATATCTACATGTCTCACACTGATAGTCTGTGGAGTTGTCAACAGAATGGAAAAACATAAATTTGTAAAGGCCAATATAATGAGTATGTTTGTATAGCCTTGGCCTCATGGTCTTTATGGATTGAAAGGAGATAATTTTCAAAGGATTTTCTGTCTCTTATTTTCTTCCTTTACGTTGCTTTGGCATCATATCAAGTTAACAAACCAAAATAAGCAGCATGCAAAAAATTGCTGATAGAGGACAAGTCAGGGAACATTTCTGGAAATCCACAATGACCAAGCCATGAATCATATTTTTCTTTCATTTTACCATACTCAGTCTATTAGTTGAAATAGTAACCATGTCCTTTGAGCAATGACAAGGAAAAACACAGAGTCCTTAAAGGCTAATATCACAGAGCATGATTTGGTCTCTGAGAAGGCAATTTTTAGGTATTTCTTTTAATTTTTGCATTTTGGTTTCTATAGCAACAAATGAGAAGACGTCTGCATTTGGGCGCCAGTGCTCGGTTGATTTTCAGTGAAAACACAAAGTTGAAAAAGGGGCATAACTTGATAGTTATTTACCTTTATTCTTTATGTTTCCCTTTTGATAGTTAACAACTTGTCCAAGATTGAAATAAATATATTCAGTAATAACAGAGATATTGTAAAATGTCAAGGATTTTGCATGACGACAACGCAAACAACGAAGATGATGACACTAGGGTTATGAAAATACCATGTCTCTAAAAACAGCTGAGCTAAAAGTTCTTAGTCGAAAAAGGGACATAACTAATTACTTTGCCAAAAATATTTTGGTGGTTACCTGCCTCTGTTGTATTGATGTGAATTCCCTAATAGTTAACGAAAAGTCTAAGTTTGAAGTAAGTATCTTCATTAATGACAGATAGTGACAAATTATTAAATTTGTATTTTAAAGAAACCTTTGATATCATTTTACCATATTTGTGTGATTTATTCAATGCTATCCGAGATTCAGGATCTTACCCTAGTGCGTGGACAAAAGGCATTGTAGTCCCAATTTTTAAGAATGGAGACCCAAACATCGTTCCTAATTATAGAGGTATTACGCTGCTCAGTAACTTTAGCAAGATTTTTACCGGAGTATTACAAAATAGAATAAGTAAATGGAATGATGAGAATAACATAATTTCTGATGCTCAGTTTGGCTTTAGGGAAAAGATGTCTACAGTCGACGCTACTTTTGTTTTAAACTCAGTCATTCATCAATTTATAGGTGAAAAGAAACGATTATATTGCGCGTTTATTGACTTTAAAAGAATGTTTGATCGTATCAATAGAAATCTTTTATGGACTAAGTTGGATAAACTTGGGTTAAATGGCAAAATTCTACGTATTATTCGAAACATGTATACGAAAATAAAAGCAAAGGTTCATAAAGGTAATGTATATTCTGATTTCTATGACAACAATGTCGGTCTATTGCAAGGAGAAAAAACGTCGCCTTCTTTATTTTCACTTTTCCATGACGATTTAGAATTATTTCTACAGGAATCCGTGGCAGATGGTATTGAAATAATTGATATATTTATAAACGTATTACTTTTTGCAGATAATATTGTTATTTTAGCACAATCACCTACTGTCCTACAAAATAAAAGGAATAAGTTGAAAGATTACTGTGAAATGTACGATTTACAGGTTAACTGCAAAAAAAAAAAAAAAAAACATAGTTGTACATGTATTTAGAAAACGAGGGCATATAAAACAAAATGAAAAATGGTGGTACGGTGAGGAGCCCATAGAAATAGTTGACAAATTCAATTATTTAGGTACTGTCTTTTATTATACTGGTAATTTTATCACCAATTTTGAATTTATTCAAGGTAAAGCTCTAAAGGCACTGAATGTATTCATGTTTAAAATAAAAGAATATGGGCTTTCTCCTATTATAATAATACAGTTATTTGATTCCTTCGTTGGTTCAATTTTAAACTATGGCATTGATTTTTTTTTTTTTTTTTTTTTTTTTTTTTTTTTCTTCTTTTTTTTTAAACAAATCAATTAGAGCATGTGCATTTAAGTTTCTTAAGCAGTCATTATATGTTAAAAGAAGTACCTCAAATCAAGCGGTTTACGGCGAAACAGGCAGAGTGCCACTGCATTTAACTCGTTATAAACGTTTACTCAAATACTGGTTTAAGCTGGTGAATATTGAGAATAAAAATGTAATCCTTCAAAAAGTTCATATGATGTAAAAGGAAGATGCCGAATCTAGAAAATTAAACTGGCTTTCGGATATAAAAACCTTATTGGAATGATTTGGATTCGCAGATGTTTGGCTTAACCCTAACAGAATAAATATAAACGGCTTTCTCTGCACGTTTGAACAACGAGTTTTAGACTGTGACTGTCTCAAACAAAATTGGCATGAAAATATGGATAAAACTGAATCATTATACTCGGACAGGCCTTTTTAAAATAGACTTTGACGTTGCATATTTAACAAGCTACCTAAAGAATTAAGAATATGCCTTTCAAAACTACGTCTGCCATCTCATAATTAAAGAATAGTACCAGGACGCTATGGAAGGATTAAACTAAAAGAAGTCAAAGATATTGTTTGAAATGTAATACCCATGATACTGAGGATGAGTATCATTTTATTTTGATCTGCCCGTTATACACAGAATTAAAGAATACTCTAAATTTGACAACGATAGCTTATTTAAAAGTTATTTATCTCAGTTTGACATAGTAGGTGTTCTTGAAACATGGGAATAAAAAGCGAGTTTGATGATTTCTTGAGTAATTATAAGCATTTTGATTGTATAAGAAAGAAAACTAATTCAAATTTTAGAAACGATGGTGGAGTTAGCGTTTTTGTCAGAGAAGAGTATATTCTGAATGGTTTTGTTAAACGTTTATACGTTGATTTTACAGACAGTGTAGTGCTACTCTTAAATGCTAGTCGATTTGATGTAAAGAATGATATCATTTTATTCATAACATATATTTCGCCCGAAGGTTCGCCTATTTATAGAAATAAGGATGAATGCAACGGAATTCTACTGCTTGAAGATAAATTAGCCCAGATCAAGGATGATTATCCTGAGTGTCTTCTCTATTTAGCTGGGGATTTGAATGCAAGGACGAGTGATCTGCTCGATTTTATACCGAGAGACTCACTCGATTTTGTGTTCAATCAAGATACTGTTTATACTTCTGATAATTTTGATTGCCCCGTAACACTTGTGATAAAGATAAACTTAATTCATTTGGGAGATCATTGATCGATCTTTGCTGTACATATAGTATACACATTGTAAACGGACGACTCTACGATGACACGACCGGACATTACACTTGTTTTTCTAACAGTGGTTGTAGTTTAGTGGATTATCATATGATTTCGTCTGAGTTATTTCCCTTTATTACTTCTTTTCGTGTTGAAGACAAAGATCAGTCTGATCATTTCCCAGTATTATCTCATTTGAGTTTTAATTACATATGGCCAGCTGTTACTAATATTCCCTTACCTTGTAATGTCATTCTTTCTGATTTTGGACATTATAAATGGAGGGAACATTTGAAAGAAGGTTTCATCAATACCTTCAACACTAAGTTTGGTGAGGTTAAAGAATCTTTAAAGAATAGTTTACAGTCTGGTGTAGATGAGTGTGTTCGTACAGTTATTCAGTTATATCAAGAATCTGCTGTGAATATGTATGTATATACGGGGGCAATCGTTCCAAGAAGATTATCTCAACCAGAATGGTGGGATTCACAGTGTGAAACTATTAAAAGCAAAAAATTTCTTTTGTTATGGAGATATCGTTTTACGAATGATCAATCAGATTTCATTAATTACAAGGTCACTAGAAACCAGTTTAAAGCAATTTGTCGCAGGAAAAAGTATTTGTTTCAGTTAAATAAATGAAAGTCTTTGTCTCAAGCATGTAATGACCCGATGGTCGTTTTGGTCAATTTTAAAAGGGAGTTTTGATATGTCCCGTCAGCCATTAACAAATCCCATCCCTGCGCATGAATGGGTTAAGTATTTTACAACACTGTTATTTGATAGTCAAGTACCTACTGCTCTTACTGTAGAAGACAATCCTTTATATTTCAACCAAAAAATGGACATAGTGTTAAACTCGGAAATTACGTTAGATGAAGTGCAAAAAAGCATGTTGAAATTAAAATCGAATAAAGCACACGGTACTGATGGAATTCAGGCCAAATTTTATAAATCTACACTTAATCTGATATCTCCAATACTTGTTTTACTTTTTAATAAAATTTTTGAATCAGCAGAATTTCCGTCTTCATGGCTGGAAACAGTATTTGTCCCAGTCCACAAGTCAGGTGCCAAATGTAATCCAAGTAACTACAGAGGTATATCCCTATTAAATGTCTTATATAAAATATTTTCTATCATTATAAACGACCGTCTCATTAAATAGACAGACCAATTTGAGATTATTGATGAAATGCAATCAGGTTTCCGATCCGGATATTCAGCTATCGATAATATTTTTTGTTTACAAAGTATGATACAGAAATATTTATGTGAAACTGGTGGTAGATTTTATGTTTTGTATATCGATTTTAAAAAGGCGTTTGATTCTCTCCACCACAATAAAGTTTTTGCTTGTCTAAATAAGAAAGGAGTTCAGGGTAAAATGTTTCAAACGCTTCTCTCGATGTATTCGAATTTAAATACACGTATTAAAATTAATGGCAAATTAAGCCCACCTATCTCCTGTAACGTTGGATTTAAGCAAGGTGATTAAACATCCACAACAATTTTCAATATCTATATAAACGAACTTTATATAGACCATAAAGAAAAATGTAAAAGAGGTATTTTCATTACGAATGATATCCCGGATGTATTGTGTATAATGTTTGCAGATGACGTGGCGAATTGTGCAGATACAGTTGCAAATTTACAAAACCAGTTAGATATAATAGATATTTTTTGTTCAAAAACAGGCATACAAGTTAACTTAGAAAAAAAGAAAACTAGCAGCTCAAGCGTGTAAATCTATGTTCCAAATTTATAAATTTCAGAAACCCTTCGGTAAATTTCCACATAAAGAATATTTTAAGACTTTTGACTCTATGATTATTCCAATCCTCACCTATGGGGCAGAAATTTGGGGATATGATTATTCAGACGTTATTGAACAGTTACATTTTAAATTTTGTAAAGACTTTTTAGGCATCGGTTCTTCAGTCAATAACACAATGGCACTAGGTGAATGTGGAAGACTACCAATCGCATATCACTATAATGTAAAATTAATAAAATACTGGTTAAGACTCATCCATATGGGCCAAAGAAGATACCCAAAAAACTGTTATGACATGCTGAAACGATATGATGATATTGGTAGAACAAATTGGGTTTCTAGAGTAAGAGAATTTCTGTTTACTTATGGTTTTGGCATTGTTTGGATTTCACAGGAAGTGGGCAACACCACTCAGTTTATCAGCATTTTTAAGCAACAACTGAAGGATTGCGCTTTTCAAGCCTGGCACAGTGATATTAATGGCTCGCCTAGGTGTGATTTTTATAAAAATTTTAAGAGTCTTTTGAATGTTGAAAAATATCTTACGATTGATATCTTACCATATCATAAACGATCATTGTCTCGTTTTAGATGCTTAAATCATAAACTTAATATAGAATACGGTCGCTATTTCAATACCAATAGAGAAGATAGAGTATGTGCTTATTGTTTTTCACATAATAATGACTTAAGTTTGGAGGATGAATATCATGCCTTTTTTATTTCTGATAAATTTAAAGAGATAAGAGAGATATATTTGTATTCCTGGTTTACAGGACAACCTAGTAGGGAAAATCTGCATGCCATTTTTTTAAACCAAAACACCTTAACAATAAAAAAATTAGCCTTATATGTGACAAAGTTGATAGAACTAAGTTTTATAAAATTTTGTTAGGTCATCAAACATAAAAATAATGAAATATGAAAGCTAGCAATATTTGTTAAAATAGCTTTATCACTTAGAAATCTGTTGTAGGTCCTACAGTATCTTTAATACGTTTATTCTAAAAAAGAAAACATTTACCACCAGTACCAATAATATTAATTTATTAGAACTTCCATTTCAGTACTTTTGCGCTGTTTCTTCGATATGATATGATTGTTGTGTCTCTCTGCACATACTTTTTTGTCAATATGTTACGGTGAGTCTCATTACAGCAGAAGCCATTATTCCAAGAAAAAGTCTTCAGGCGGATGTGGACAAAAGCCCCACTTGACAAAAGCCCAATGGGATAAAATTCCCATTTTACTTAATAAAGAAATATATTATGAGCAATGGCTTTATATCCTCAAATGTGCAAACCCATTTTGGTTTTAATGATACTGAAAGGGCTAAGCCTTAATTTCTGATAATCACTCATATTTTATTCAATAGTTTTCAAGTGTTTGATAGGGTAAATCAGAGACCAAAGACAGTGAGAAACTGTCAAACTTGCAAATCAAGTGCAAATAACCTCATTAGCTTCGATCTTTGATGGTATTTTGTAATCCTCGAAAGAATTGATATTTTAATCCCCATACCAAATCACTCGTGGTAATTAAAACTGTGTTGCTCTTTTTTCTTTTTTTCATAAACATATGGTAAAAAGCAAAAACAAAAAAGTCAGAAGCTACACAAGATGTTATCCGTGTTTGTGTTTAGAGTATGGATTTCTTTCCGTAGGGTATTTAACCTAAGGGGCTTTTGTCCGTACCCTCACTAGACATCACATGCTTACTTGTAACACAAGGAAGAGCTCAGTAAGATAACAGAAATACAGTGCAGCAGAAATCAAATCATCTGATAAAGATTGTTCGCTTGCATTTAGTGTCCGTGAGGAAAACTCGTGCTTGTGGAAATCTCAAAATCTACATATAACCAAAGTAAAATTTTCAAGTTTCTATGTAACATAAAGGAAAAAGATGAACGATACCGTAAAAATAAACATGCCATAAATGTGCGCTTCTGTTGTATACCTCTGAAAAAGTATGGTGTTAAATGCGATTTGAAATTATTCAAATTGAGGCGAACGGATTGTAAGGCTACTCATCCATCCTCTATCTGAAGTAAATAATAATAATAATAATAAAAGATAGTAACTTCATTGAACCTGGGTCTAGATTCTCTAACCAACTCGTGACAAAACAGTACATTAAATTCACATTGACTAAAGTGTACTTTTTCGAGTGGAGGATCAACACAGTCCACTGCGCATAGATGTTGACTGCACAGATAATCCCCCTGACTTATCCCTGAAAGCTTCACATAAGAATAATTTACAACCGCGCGGAGTAAAATTTCCACAGATTAAAAACTATCTAAACGCATGAGTGGCCTTTCACTTTAAGACGCATTTTTACTATGACGAATCGAGGGAAGGTACCGTGAACGAGCTGAAAATTTCGAGAGCACAATCAAGTTGGAACTACTTGAATGATATCAGAGGGAGATTAATAATAACCGAGTTTGTAGTACGAATTATGAACTAAAGGAATGCCATTTTCAGTTCGTTATTCTACAGAAAGTCTGCCGTTACAGCTGTATATTTTTGCTGATCAATTTTAAATACTTTTTGAGATACAGCCATAGTCTCAAAACTTTATGAACAACCCTCGTATGCTAGCTTTAGTAGACGATCTTGAGATCGTCCAGACATGCTGATCCGACGGAGATGAATGAGTTTATAACCGCCGGGGAGAACGTAATGGCAATGCTTGCGTTATTGAGAGGGACCGTTTTGGAGGCGCTTCAGCCTTAGTCGTGGGTGGACTATAGGTGGTGACAAGACTCGCTTAATAATTAACGAAGATATCAACGCCCAGACTTATAGCAATGATGTTCTTGCAGTATAGGTTCTTCCCTGCCGTCAGTGTTATGGTCCGAACACCGCCTTTATGCGCAATAACGCCTGTCCCAATACGTCAGCAACCCAACGGTTTTTGGTAGCTAATACCGCCAATGTCTTAGACTTGCATGTGAATAATCCCGACTTGAACCCTATAGAGCATGAGTGGAACGAGTCAAGGCCATGTGTTCGAACAAATCATGCAATAAACACTGTAAAGGACCTTGGAGCAGACTTGCAAGTTTAATGGGACAATTTGGATGCGGAATTTCAAAAAGGAATGTTTGAGCTACTGTTTACGATCCCTGTTGGAGGAGGAAGCCGCGCAGGGGCCAATGCATTCATCAATACTTTCCTGGAGTTTTTTACCAGTACTCCGTATCAAATCTTTCTAAAGCCAAATGGTCGTTTTTCTACATCAAAATCGTTATGACAAAATGTTCGGCGTTAAAACAGGAATCAATTCTGTCGTAATGACTATCATCAATCTTCGGAGAGAAATTTTCCGAGCCGGTGAAAATCATTCACGAACGCTTTTGTGGTTCTCATTCGAAGTTAACAACAAGGCTCAAAAGAAATATATGACTGTATGGTATGTACGAAGTTTGATTATCCAATGTCAATAAGGCCTGGGTCAGAGACCTAAAACTATGGAAGTACATACTGGCCACATTTAATCTCGCATTTTTCGAACACGACACGACAATGATTACAATGGACCAATATACAGGCTTGCTAGTCGGACGCTGCTGTTTCTGTGCGCGACAAATAAGCTTCGAAGACTGGCTGACTTGGGTGTTCTATTCGACAAAAACTAAATACGTATATATCGTTTGAAAGCTAAGAGATTTTCTATTCTCATATTCTGCTATTTTGGACATAAATCCTGCGATGTTTGTACAGGAAAGCAAAATAGCTGCTGCACCACCGTGTTTTATTGTTGACGTTTGTCGTGACCTCTAGATGCATTTTTTTTTTTTTTTTTTTTTGTTCTTTTTGGGAGATTTTAAACCATTTTCTGATTATGGACACAGATAAAGAAATCGTTAACCTTCACTCACATATACACCCATCAAATTTTTCAGTGCTTTTTCCACGGAAGTTATTCAACTTCTATTTAAGTACAATCAAAAAGTTGAAAAGGTTGACTGTTTGATCATCTACAAAAGGAGTTTTTTTGTTACTGCCCGGTTCGCTGTAATTTTACCATTATGCAAAACTTATGAAAATGATGCAGTGTACGACAAGGAAATTTTCCTTTCTGCACCTGGTAATGCAATGAACCTGTTTATTTAACCCCTCTTTTAACACTGAACATTTTGTCATGACGATTTCGACAATTTCGATATAGAAAAGTAGCCATTGGTAAGGCAATGTGGTTAATGACGCTTCTTTCCTGTTCATTGCAGTTTAAATGCTAATACTAACCCTCTACAAAGGATGGAATCGACGTGATACAAATTTGCGTTTGTTGATGGCATAATTCCAAGCTTCATCTGTTTTAAAATCGTCAATAACCATTCACAATCTTTCGCCTTTTTGCACACACTTTTATACACTGGTTCCTTCTGAATGGCATTAAACCACATCACCAAACTAGATAAGTTATGACCCAACGATTTTCGATAAGTGGATCTTAGCTCGTCGTAGACCCATCCAAGTTGGTAGGTCGAGTAAGCTTTGGCCCCGCCCCTCCGAATTGCTCGTGACATTGCTCAAATACTGTTTGTGTGAGACTCGCCCACGGATCATGGTAGGTCGCATTGCCTTCAGCGTCAGTTTCATCCGTCTCTTCGAATGACTGCTCATCGACGTCCATAGACTAGTCCGTATCAGAACCCGATCAAGATTCTGGTATCTCTTTTATTGCGTAATATGCTGTTCCTTCGCTTAAATGATATCGCATAAATCGCACGCGTACATGTCGACAATCTTTATCAAACAAATGAGGAGGAGGTGGAGTCTACGAAGTTCAGACCCAGATTTGTCTGTAAGCGGGACTTGTCGCCTGGTTCCAAATGATAAGTTGTTTTTGTCAACGCCTACATCAAGCCTTTGTGGTTTTGCCGTAGCTGGCGTATCTTCTCCCTTTTGTTTTCTCTTTTGAGTCTGCACTTTCGCGATGTGCTCGAAAGCACCATCTCACCGGCGTAAGGTCCTTTCTACTGGCGCCACAGGCTTTTTATGGTTATCAAGGTGCAGTCTTTGCTTTCTTCAATCGGTATAACTTCCAGTTTGCACATCTGTCGAGATGGTATTTGTCCGCTGGCCAGCTTTTCAAAAAACCTCCGCCATTTCGTGGGGTCAGGTACATATTTCTTTAATACTGTCAGGCAACTGACTAAACTCAAATGACAAGTAAGGGTCCTGCAAAATAATACATATAAGTCGCCGTTGACTCCCCAAAGTCATCCGCCATTAACTCCCTAATACTTCACAAAACTCCTTTTGCCTCCTCGTCATGGGCTTTTTCATAACTCACCATTTCCATTGTTTCCAATGACCTTGACCTCGTTGACCTCGATGACACCATTGTTTTTTCCCATGACCCACCTCTGCAGTTAACCGGTGCCACGGTGGCATCGTGCCACCAATTATGTGAAATTGATTGTTGTATACTACTCTTGTTCAAATTAAAAGCATTTGCAGACATCAAATTAAAAGTAGCTTAAATGATAGGAATTGTTTGAGGAAGACTAGAAATCATTCTTGTCAAAGGATGGTAACTACCGTTTACCAGCAATTCTTCCCTTTTCTACAAAGTTATAAATTAAAAATATATACTGCGTTGCTCAGTGGTGAAGTGTAGGACTCGTGACTTGGAGGCCACGGGTTCGGGCATCACTAGATCCATTGGGATTTCCTTGGACAAGATACTTCAGAGCCCTAGCCTAGTACTGATGAAACCCAGGGCTACATGAATATGTCAGCTGTCGCCGTGATATGACTGAAAGCGGCGTAAAACAGATATGTGTGTGTGTGTGTGTGTGTGTGTGTGTGTGTGAAAAATGAATTAACCCGGTTATTACCGGACCGACACAAGTAAATTAGATAGGCAAATTAAAAATAAGACGCAACGTGAGTAGTATAGGAGGGTAGACCTCGGACAGTGTCCGAGGTCTACCCTCCCTGAGTGCCATTTTGTCCGAGGTCTACCCTCCCTGAGTGCCATTTTGTCCGAGGTCTACCCTCCCGGGGAGGCAAAAGACCGGTCAAAATGTCAAACCGGAAGTAGATGTCCGCCATCTTTGACGCGGCTGGGGGTCCTTTTTATCCATGGTCTGTGAAAAGGGGTCTTAATGCATCTGCGCGCACGCGCGCACGGATCGTAATGATATGGTTCGGCAGAGACTATCGTTGGACTTAGTCTTTTTTCTTCATCGGAGATAGATGTTCACCATCTTTGACGCGGCAGGGATCCTTTTTTTAAACCATGGTCTGTGAAAAGGGGTCTTAATGCATCTGCGCGCACGCGCACGGATCGTAATGATATGGTTCGGCAGAGACTATCGTTGGACTTACTCTCAAAAAGACCGGTCAAATTGTCAAAACGGTGGTAGATGTTCACCATTTTGACGCGGCAGGGATCCTTTTTTTTAACCATGGTCTGTGAAAAGGGGACTTAATGCATCTGCACGCACGCGCACGGGTCGTAATGATATGGTTCAGGCAGACACTATCGTTTGACTTAGGCTTTTCTCTGTCATCGTTGGACTTAGTCTTTTTTCCCGTCTTCGTTCGGCTCAATCTTTCTCTATTACCGTTGGACTTAGGCTTTTTTTTCTCTGTCATCGTTGGACTTAGTCTTTTTTCTCTGTCTTCGTTCGCCTCAGGCTTTCTCTAGTACCGTTGAACTTAGTCTTTTTTCCACGATATGGACTATATTCCCTACTTACGCTGGGTCAGGCAGAGAGTATCGTTGGACTTAGTCTTTTTTCCGTCTTTATTCGCCTCAATCTTTCTCTATCACCGTTGGACTTAGTCTTTTTTCCCACGATATGGGTTATTTTTTCACCTCAGGTTGGGTCAGGCAGAGAGTATCGTTGGACTTAGTCTTTTTTCTCTGTCTTCGTTCGCCTCAGGCTTTCTCTAGTACCGTTGAACTTAGTCTTTTTTCCACGATATGGACTATATTCCCTACTTACGCTGGGTCAGGCAGAGAGTATCGTTGGACTTAGTCTTTTTTCCGTCTTTATTCGCCTCAATCTTTCTCTATCACCGTTGGACTTAGTCTTTTTTCCCACGATATGGGTTATTTTTTCACCTCAGGTTGGGTCAGGCAGAGAGTATCGTTGGACTTAGTCTTTTTTCTCCGTCTTCGTTCGCCTCAATCTTTCTCTATTACCGTTGGACTTAGTCTTTTTTCCCACGATATGGGTTATTTCCCCCTCCTCAGCTTGGCTCAGGCAGAGAGTATCGTTGGACTTAGTCTTTTTTTCGCCTCAATCTTTCTCTATTACCGTTGGACTTAGTCTTTTTTCCCACGATATGGGTTATTTTCCCCCTCCTCAGCTTGGGTCAGGCAAAGACCATCGTTGGACTTAGTCTTTTTTTCTCCGTCTTCGTTCGCCTCAATCTTTCTCTATTACCGTTGGACTTAGTCTTTTCTTCGGCTCCCAGCAGTATGATCTTTAGACATTGCCTGATTATATGATCTGAGTGTGGGTTTTTTTCCGGCATTTCCCGGAAATCAGTTCATCTAGACTTACCCGACCTTAGATTTATTCGTCCCTAGTTTTATTCGACCCTAGTTTTTAATCTGCAAAACTTTTTTAAAATTGTAAAAAATTTTTATCCGAAAATTTTTATCCGAAATTTTTAAGCGTAAAAAAATTTTCTCTACCGAAAAAATTTGACTGTAAGATTTTTTATTTGAAAAAATTTTTCTCTGTAAGATTTTTTGAAAAAATTTTTCTATCGATAAAAATGTTTTTTCTCTCTGCAAGATTTTTTTTAATCGTAAAAATTTTTTCTATCGCCCAAAAAAGTTTTTTCTCTCTCTGCAAGATTTTTTTAAAATTGAAAAATTAGCTGCTCCATATTTGATTTTTTCTCGTCTTGGTATACTTTATAATTTATTTGCACTACTCGAGAAACGAGAGATGAATGATTATAGGAAAAGTTCACTGGATTTTTATAGCTTAGTGGAGGGATTGACCTGCTTTTGTCTTTGAATTAAGAGTACGAACGGTAGGTGAGCATGTAGATAGAACATAACGTACTGTAAAAATTCATTCACATAGAATGTTATGATCTATCTACAATTTCCAAGACTGATCTTTTTTGAAGAAATGATTGAATAAAAATGCTTTCATCGTTATTTATGTTGTCATTTTATTATTAATCCTTAAAGAGAAAAGTAAAGAAATCATGGAGGTGGATGTACAAGCTATTTTATTTCAACATCCTTGTAATATTTTCATCACAGGTCCGAGTGGTTGTGGAAAGACAGTCTTTGTTCATAAATTAATTGACTATCGAGAAGATTTGTTCAATATCGTTCCTGAAAGAGTTGTCTGGTGTTACAAAGAATGGCAGTATGCTTACAGTCTTATGCAGGAGAAATTCAATTCGCAGTTTGAATTAATAAAATTCGTGGAAGGAATTCCTGACGATGAAAACGAGCTTGTCAGCGATGTATCTATACCGCATTTAATAGTCTTTGATGATATGCTGGGTGAAAAAGATGAGGAAAAAATTAAACTTTGGTTTACAAGAAAAGGACATCACCGTAATGCAACCGTGATTTATATCACACAAAATATGTTTCAACAATCGAAATCGAGTCGAACCATCAGTCTTAATTCAAGATACATGATTTTATTTCGAAATGAGCGAGATAAAAATCAGATTAAAACACTAGCTCACCAAATGCAAGCTCCACATTTACTGTCTGCTTATGAAGATGCTACATCGGTGGATCATGGATATCTTGTCATCGATTTCCATTCACGAACAAATAAAGAATTAAGACTGCGAACAGATATATTTCATCGTTATGAAGAAGACGAAAGAGGTCCAACCGTTTATTCCCCTGCTTAATCATTACAATGTTTTTTTTTAAATAAAAATGACTTCATTTTAATTTATATTGTCATTCTATCAATAGGCGACAGTGAGTAAACATGGCTTTACCAACCACACCAACTTCAATTTTAGCTGCTTTGCGAAATTTAAGTCAACAAACCAATAGATATGAAAGAGAATCTGTGTTGAAAGCAGGATTAAAAGAAATTTTAAAATGGTTTACGTTGGCAGCACAAAACATCATTGAAGATAAAATCAAATTACCAAAACAAACCACCACGTATATGACAAAACATAGAGCAGATATCGAGCAGTTAGCAGATCCGAATATTGATGAGGAAATTAAACGTAGAATTATTTTAAAACCTGGAGGTGGTGGATTTCTAGGTGGTGTTATTATCAGAAGTTTACTGAGATGGGATGGAACTAAAACCGTTAGGAAATTTGGGGATGAAAGGCAACCTCGAAAACGTGCTCCGCGAAAGAGGAAATCTCCAAAGAAGAAAAAATCTCCAAGGAAGAAAAAGTCTCCAAAGAAGAAAAAATCTCCAAAGAAGAGAAAGCCCCCGAAAACGCATGCAAGAACTATCACCTCACCACCTATAATTGATGCAAGAACTACCACCGCATCACCTATGATTGATGAAAGAACCACCACCTCACCACCTATAATTGATGCAAGAACTACCACCCCACCACCTATGATTGATGAAAGATTTGTTACTATGCGAAGGCCTGTAGGAAGCAGCATTTCAGAACATCAACGCTATCCGAAATCCAGAAAGGAACTATTAAGTGAAAGAATGCAAAAACTCAGAACAAAGTATTCACAATTTATAGAACCAGGGAAAAAATTGAAGTTTCAATCCATTCCATCCGCCTCATGGTCTCCAAATACATTAGCTAAATATAAAAAAGGTAGAAAGGCAGAAGATCGACTGTTTGGGGATATAATCCAATATAACCTTGACACAGGAAAATATCGTGTTGACTATGACAAGCGTCTGATTCATCTTGGTGGTGGAAGAACCATTCCTCTGCCCGACAGAGGGTCAGATGTAGAAGAAAGCGAGGATGAAGAACTCACTGATTCCGATTCGTAGTTTTCTTTTGTAAAAAAAAGACAGTATGATAAAACATCAGGTATAAATGATAGTGACATGGAACTTTTATTTTCATTTGATGTGAAATAGTGATAAAGTCAACATGAAGAAAAGACCTCTGATAAAAAAACACGGCTCGATGGTTATGGCCATGATACAGGCTACACCAAAAATACGTAAAAAGCTTGTCAAAGATTCACCCTCAGAAGCGATAAGGTGTATATCGGAATGCTGTCATAACGTTTTAAAAGGCAATGTACATTTATCACCAGATCAGAAGAAGAAGTTGTATTCAAGCCGACAACATCTCAGACGTTTAGCTTCAAAATCGGTCTCTGTAAAAGATAAAAAACAAATTTTAAATCAAAAAGGTGGATTTCTTTCATTGCTTGCACCTGCATTATTACCTTTGTTAGGAAAAGCCGTTATCGGAGGAATAGGAGGAGCTCTAAAAGCCTTGTAGATAAAAAATTTTCAATGAAAAAAATCTTATAGATAAAAATCTTGTAGACAAAAAATCTTGTAGATAAAAAATCTTATAGATAAGAAATTATGTCTGTTAGAAAAATGGTTATCGTGCCTTTCCAGGTCTTAGAAAATATGAAACGATGGAAAGCCGAACAAGCTCAAAAACCTCATTTACCACCTAATCCACAAGTTGCAGATGCATCACATCTTCGACAAGATATGAGTCAGATTTTACAAAGTACCGATCTGTCAGAAACAGAAAAGGCTCAAAGATATGGCGAAACTTTGATTAAGTTACAAAATTCGCTTCAGGAAACAAAACCAACTTCGATCAATTTTCTTCCAAAAACTGATGATAGTGTACAGGGATCAGCATCTGTTGGACTGCAATCTGTTGTCTTATATGATCGAATTTTGCAAAGTGTACCAAAAACCATGAAAAGAAAAGCTGAGTTACTTTTGAGTATGATAAAAGACAACGATAATTTAACTTGGGACGAACAAGGGGTAGTGTCATATAAAGGTACACGCATTCATGGTTCCAATATTATTGATCTTGTCAATGATGCGATACGTCAAAGAAAAGGTATCGAGCCCAGAGGATGGAAAACATTTTCAAAGGCATTACATGAAAGTAATATACCTCAAGAAGTTATTGGCAATTTGAACAGATGGAAATGGATACAAAAAGTCCATGATAAATCACCGAGTAAATCATTGAGCGAAGATGAAGATCCCCATGCAGAATCCTATGGAGATTCCGATTACTTATTTCACACACCAAAAAGTGTACGAAAAAGTACTAAGTTAACTCCTATAAAAAGAAGTATGAAAAGAATAAAAGAAAAATCTCCATACATGAAACCTGAAGAAAGAGAACGATTGAAGCAATTCTATGTTAAAGAACTGCTAACTCCCCCAAAGTCTATAAAAAGACTCCGAGCCGTAAAACACTTCAGTCATGGGAGGCATGGTAAAGTCAAAACTTGATTACGTGTTAAGAAAGTTGTTTTATGATCCTAAAAGCACTGTTGCATTTAGTGGAGTAAAGCAATTGTATCACGCTGCGAAATAAGGAATAAGATACAAAGATGTTCAAGAATGGTTACAGGGTGAATCCACCTACACCTTACACAAACCGATTCGTCGTCGTTTCAAAAGACGAAAAACTATTGTAGGTGGTATAGATTATCAATGGCAGGCTGATTTGGCTAACATGCAACATTTAGCAAAACAAAATGATAACAAGAAATATTTACTTTGTGTGATTGATGTGTTTTCGAGATTTTCATGGGTTATCCCTATTCCAGATAAAACGGGTAAAACTTTGATCAAAGCATTTCAATCTATCGTTCAGAAATCAAAACGTAAACCTTTGGCGCTTCAAACAGACAAAGGTTCGGAATTTAAAAACAAATCGTTTCAAAACTACTTGAAAAAGAATCAGATTCATTTTTTCACCACTGAAAACCCAGAGACAAAAGTAAGCATTGTTGAAAGATTTCAACGAACTTTGAAAACGAGAATGTGGAAATACTTTACGTACAAGAAAACAAGACGTTACATTGACGTATTGAATTCTTTAGTTAAGAATTACAACCATACTTTTCACAGAAGTATAAAAACATCTCCTGTAATGGTAACAAAATCCAATGAGGCAAAGATTTCAAGAAATCTGTATCCTCAATTACCGACAAATGTAATGACAAAAAAGCCGAAATTCAAAATTGGAGATCATGTTCGAATCAATAAAACAAAACGTACATTTGATAAGGGCTATTTACCAAATTGGACGCAAGAAATATTTGAAATCAGTCATGTCAACAAAACATTTTCGCCTATTACCTATAAAGTAAAAGATCTACTGGGAGAACAGATTTTGGGAACTTATTATGAATATGAACTTCAATTAATAAAAGATGATGATATTTATGAAATTGACTCAGTTCTTGATAGACGTACAAGACGTAAGGGTAAAAAATTAATCAAAGAAATAAAAGTCAACTGGAAAGGCTATCCAAAAAAATTTCAAAGTTGGATACCAGAATCCTATTTGGTGTAATCCTATTTGGTGTAATCCTATTTTGGTGTTGTGAAAACATCTTTTCTTATTAAAAAAAAAATCTTATAACTTAAGAAAAAGTTATAAAAAGTCAGCACATTCATAATGAATCCACAGTCAAACATTGAGTGTGGAACAGAAAAGTCTGGAATAGAAGAAAAGCTCGGAATAGAAAACTTCGATAGCAGTAGTAGTAGTAGTATCAGTAAGAACTACAATTGCTGTGGAAATCGTGTCCCAAAGAATCAGTTTACCTATATTTCACAGATTTTAGTCATTTATGCAATTATTGCAACCTCAATAGTACATTTAAGTATTCAAAGTCAAGATCGTGAATTGTGGCTGATCCTGTTAAGCAGCTCACTTGGATATATTCTTCCATCACCAGGGTTAAAATTCAGCAGATCAGAACAAAAGCAGTCAGGGTGGCTTGATAGTAAAAAATGAATTCGTTTTATCTCACTCTACCCAGTGATAGTTCCATGGAGCTTTATCCGAACAACACCCAATGTTGTTTTAAGGTTCATTTACCAAAGACAGTTCATATTGACAAGGAAACTTGGGAAGTCGCACTAGTTCAACTTATTACTCCCTCTCAGTTCTTAAACATAAGTGCAGAAGAAGCAGAGTTCGATCTTACAACAACGGATAACGAATTAGTCAAATTAATATCACAGATAGACAAAAGAGGAGATAATATACAAATAATTCCATTAAGACGAAATAGTGGAAATGATATAATAAAATGGGCAATTCGATTTTCCTTTCCAGCCGGGAGTTACGTTTCACCTGAACATCTTATAGAGACGATCAATGATGTGATTCAATCCACTATAGGTCCTGCTCTTCGTAAGGATTCGTCGAGTGTGTTCATTACTTATTCATCTTTAACCAAACGTCCGAAAATTATATTTAATAATATTATAAAAACAGGGATCAAATTACATCCATCCCTGTTTTTAAAACTGGGTGGATCACCAGAATTCAAACATGATACATTTTTTCAGGGTAAAAATATTTTCAAATACTTTAAATATAATCCAAACATTGATGCTGGCTACAATCATCTGTATATTTATTCAGATATTGCTGAACACACTATAGTGGGTGATACACTTGCTCCCATACTTCGTGTTCTGCCTTTCAAAACATCCGATTTGATTGAAAATGGTTATGGTTCTCAACATACCAATCATGAAATTACAATACCGCATTATATTCCCGTTTCGAAATCCGATTTCGATCATATTCACATTCAAATAACAGGGGATTTAGGTATACCGGTTCATTTCATTACTGGTAAGACAATAGTGAAGTTACATTTCAGACAACGTTTAACTGACAATCATTGAAAATCATTTAAAAAATGCTACCAGTTTATCGTGGTGTAAAACATCAGTATGGCTATGGGTTAGGTTCGCTATTTAAATCGGCAATTAAAGTAGTGACTCCATTGCTTAAACCGTTGATTAAATCTGGTTTTAACGCTGTGAAAAAAGAAGGAATCAAACAAGGAATAGGTGTAGTAGAAGATATCCTTTTACGTGGCAAAAACCCCCAAAAAGTTGTAATTTCAAGGGGAAAACAAGCCATTCATGATCTAGCAGAAAAGCTAATACCAGGGATAAATAAAAGAAAATCACGAAAACCACGTCATTCCCCCTACCGCCTTCGCAGTGGTAAGATCATAAGACAAAGAGACAGACGACCTCTTGATATCTTTGATTAATATATTGGATTAATATATTGAATTCATCTACTTGAATTATATAAAAATGATGCAAAACGGTTCTTGTGAATGCAGTAAGTCAGAACTTGATGTTCTTTCTGTACCACCTACAATGACAACGATGCAAGAAAGTCAATGGATTGAACATTTTCCAATATCGTCTTTGGCAAACAATGCACCGATAGAATTCATCATACCACCTCAAACTGAACATTGGACAGATTTGTCACAATCGTATTTGTATGTCAAATACAAAGTCGTTCAAGCTGACGGTACTGATTTAGATGTCAATGCAAATGTGGCCCCTGTAAACAACTTCCTGCACAGTTTGTTTAGCAGTGTCGATTTGTATCTAAATAATAAACTAATCACCAGCAATTCAGATACCTATCCATACAGAGCATATATCGAAAATCTTATGTCATATAATTCTGACAGCAAGACTACGCATTTGAAAGCTGGTGATCTTTGGATTGAAGACACCTCTGCTCATTTCAATTCACTCAACCATGATGGATCTAATGAAGGTTTACAAGGTAGAATGGGTGAAATTGCACGAAGTAGAACCGCCGAACTTTTTGGACGCTTGCATCTTGATCTGTTTCAACAAGAAAAATATTTACCTAATGGTATTGAAATCAGACTTAGATTAAACAGATCTTCGCTAAACTTTTGTCTCACAGGAGGTGCTGGTGCACCAGCTCCAAAAATTGAACTGGAAACAGTCAGTCTTCATGTGCGAAATGTCGAATTGTTGCCTGTTGTTGCAAATGATCTAAATCATGTTATTGCTCAGCAAAACATGAAAATCCCTATTCGTAGGGTTGAAGTAAAAACTTTTACCATTTCTACAGGCCTTCAGTCTAAAGTTGAAGATCATTTGTTTCAAGGACAACTTCCAAAACGCATTTTCATTGCAATGGTAGCAAATACTGATTATAATGGGGCTTATAACAGAAATCCATTTTTCTTTCAACATTTTAATCTGTCAAAAATTGATGTATCATGTAATGGTCACAGTATTCATAACAGACCCTTTGAACCTAACTTTGAAGCAGGATTGTATTTGAAATCCTTTCTATCATTGTATCAGGCTAACTCATCTTTAGCACTTAATAAATCATTTAATACTGGTAAAGAAGACTATGTTGGTGGATACTGTTTGTGGGGATACGATTTGACAGCGGATCAAGGCAGTGAAGAAGGACAACTTCATCCTATAAAAACTGGAAATCTTCGAATTGAACTTCAGTTTGGTCAAGCTCTGGCAGCAGCTATCAACGTTATTGTCTTTGCTGAATTTGACAATCAGATTGAAATCAACAGTTTGAGAGAAGTTATCACAGATTATTAATCCTGGAAAAACCAACAGAAACTCTCTGATCAAAAGATAGCTTTCACAAAAACAGTCCTTTTCAGGACTAAGGAATATAATATCGAAAACGACAGTTCTTTTCAGGACTATTGAAAAACAGTCCTTTTCAGGACTATCTACAGGACTAAAGAACTGAAAAAACAATGTTGGGACTCAGATTTGCTATAACACTTAGAGAAGAAGCAGAAAAAGTGAAATATTCCGTATCGAAGTGCATCTCTACTCGGAAAAATGACATTCACAACAGCTTCGAAAAACATATGACTGAAAAATTAAAAAATCTTATTGTCAGTGAAGTTACCAACCAGTGTTACGGATGTCAGGTGGATCATCCCAGTCAAACACAGCATGAACTGTGTTTATTCAAGGATAGACAAGAACATACAGATATGTTCATAGAAAAAGCCATGATGGAATTAAATCCATACGAAATCATGGAAAAATGGTATCCTGAACTCATAGAAATGAAACTTGATGAAAGTGACTATGTGGAAGCCTACAGATTATGGCGAAATATAAAACAAAACATTTTATCTGAATTCACGGAGTCGTGGTTACAATACTGGTGTGACAAAGTAAAACAATCCTGGGAAGAAAGTGATTAGAAAAAAATGTATACTTCTGAAATTCAATACATATTGGATCACGGAACGTGGATAAAAAATCTACAGGCAAAAGTCTGTGCAAAAGATCAGTTACCTCGACAAAAACCGGATCATGTGAAAGCCTACATTGTGAACACAGAGAAATCAACCGGTCCAGGAGAACACTGGGTAGCCGTGATATTCAACAATAATGGTTATGTACTATACTTTGATCCCTACGGGCTACCACCACTTGAGCCAGAAATCATTAACTTTTTAGACAATCATTCTTATTCGTGGAGATACAGTCGACAAACTCTTCAGAGTCCACAGGGGAAAGTTTGCGGATTTTACTGTATCTTCGCATTGGATGCTGCTGCCAGAGGATACAACATACAGAAATATCTTCAACAGAAATTCCTCTCAACGGAACATCGACGAAACGATCGAGATGTAGTGTTATGGTTCAATCAGCAGTATGGAATTCTATTCGATAAAGCTCAGAGACTTTTTCCCCACAAATAGTATATAAATGTATAATAGCTCTTTTTATCTATGTGTTTGTTGTATATATGTTCATTGCTCAGTTCATTGTTCAGTTCTGTTCAAATAAAAGTTATACTGTTTAAATGGTGTTTTTCATTCTTTTTTCCACAAAGATAATTTCTCCACAAAATATCAGTCTTGGAAAAATGTAGATAGATCATATAGTACATTATGTTCTATCTACATGGTCTCGCCCACGTTCGTACTCTTAATTCCAAGACAAAAGTAGGTCAATCCCTCCACCAAGCTATAAAACCAGCAAATTTCTCTATATACCATTTCATTTCCACGATGGGTTTGTTCAGATTCTGCTGTGGACTATTTGGTAAAAGTCGAAGGAATGAGGAGAAGAGAAAACGCCAAAAGACAAAGACGTCGGCTGAGTTCTCTGCAAGACAAGGGTATAACCCCTATACCCAGAACCCAAAACCTAATTTCTACCCCGATCTTTGGGTTATGCCAACTGATGATCCAATCTTTGGGGAGTTTGTGATATCAACCAACCAATGAGGTAATGGTGAGGAGGTTTAGAATCCTCTATCTTTCTCTGATTTTGGAATTAACTTGCTCGGATGATTAATTTAATTCCAATCCAGAGAATGATAAAAAACAGCTCTTTTCAGAGCTAACATTCATCCCAGAAAGTCCTATCTTCGAGACTTGTCAATTTTACGACTGAGTACCATCCCAAGAGTTACATTCCAAGAGCTACATTCCAAACGATATACTCCAATTCGAATTAACTCAAAAAAGGTTAACCCAACACGATGCTTGTATGGTAAGGATTTATGCTATAAGCCATCTCTGACCAACTCAGAAGATAGCATATAGCATAAAGGTGTCAAATCTTGTCTGACTAATTCAATCAAATCGTGAAAATAGTGCTATAAATAAACTCAGCTCTCAGATCTTATAGACAAGTTACAAAACAATACGGTCTTTATCCCCTAAAGCTAGTTTTAAAAAAAGACTGAGTTCGTCAGACAAATATCTAAAGATCATATAGTTAGGAGCCGAAGAAAAAAGACTAAGTCCAATGATGATAGAGAAAGATTGAGGCGGACAAAGTCGGAAAAAAGGACTAAGTCCAACGATACTCTCTGCCTGAACCAGTGTGAGGAGGTGAAATAACCCATATCGTGGAAAAAAGACTAAGTCCAACGGTAATAGAGAAAGATTGAGGCGAAAAAAAGACTAAGTCCAACGATACTCTCTGCCTGAGCCAAGCTGAGGAGGGGGAAATAACCCATATCGTGGGAAAAAAGACTAAGTCCAACGGTGATAGAGAAAGATTGAGACGAACAAAGACGGAGAAAAAAAGACTAAGTCCAACGATGGTCTTTGCCTGAGCCAAGCTGAGGAGGGGGAAAATAACCCATATCGTGGGAAAAAAGACTAAGTCCAACGGTGATAGAGAAAGATTGAGGCGAACGAAGACGGAGAAAAAAGACTAAGTCCAACGATACTCTCTGCCTGAACCATATCATTACGACCCGTGCGCACGTGCGTGTAGATGCATTAAGTCCCCTTTTCACAGACCATGGTTAAAAAAGGATCCCAGCCGCGTCAAAAAAATGGTGAACATCTATCACCGTTTTAACAATTTGACCGGTCTTTTGAGAGTAAGTCCAACGATAGTCTCTGCCGAACCATATCATTACGATCCGTGCGCGTGCGCGCAGATGCATTAAGACCCCTTTTCACAGACCATGGTTTAAAAAAAGGATCCCTGCCGCGTCAAAGATGGTGAACATCTATCTCCGATGAAGAAAAAAGACTAAGTCCAACGATAGTCTCTGCCGAACCATATCATTACGATCCGTGCGCGCGTGCGCGCAGATGCATTAAGACCCCTTTTCACAGACCATGGATAAAAAGGACCCCCAGCCGCGTCAAAGATGGCGGACATCTACTTCCGGTTTGACATTTTGACCGGTCTTTTGCCTCCCCGGGAGGGTAGACCTCGGACAAAATGGCACTCAGGGAGGGTAGACCTCGGACAAAATGGCACTCAGGGAGGGTAGACCTCGGACAATGTCCGAGGTCTACCCTCCTATACTACTAACGTGCCTATAATATAGCTCTTACTCTATAAACGTTTCATAATCAATTTATATCATTGTTAATGTTTGGGATAATAGGTTTAAAATCACGTACCGTGACGAGATAATTCATAAACCCAACTCGATAATATTTATACTATCTCATCACGGTTCGTGGTTTTAAACATGTATTCCCACAAATCAAGCAATAATATTAACTGTAAATGAAGGTTTATCGAGATGGATTTATACGTGTATTTTAATTATAAAACAACTAAATAAACATGTTTCGGCTATCGTCTCATCAGTATAACGGCGTAAAACATACATAACATGTACAACGTAAAACACACACACACACACACACACACGAAAAATTCGTGTTAATCATGCAGAGCCAGTAATAGGAAGGTATATCAATTGCTAGAAGCCTTGTCATCAAGTTGACCTTTATAAACGGTAAGGTATAACTGTAGTTTCGTTTTGTTGCAAAGAATGAACAAATATTGTATCTGTCTTTCTGTCTTGTGATAACAACAGCCACAACAACAACAAAACCCTTAAGAATAAGATGTAGTTTCTGATTACAGATTTGGCTAATGATACGATGCTATTGAAATTAATGATTACTTGAGGTAAATTGATTAGGTCTATCCAGCATGGTGTCGTCTTGTCGTTAATTTGTATACTTAGCCCTTGGCATTCCGGGCACATTTTTGTGCCGACAGTAAAGGCCCTGATCAGACTGTACACAATACACAGTCTACTTTTGGATGCATGTAGATATTTTGTGGGAAATTTTGGCTAAAGCAGCGTTGAAATGTGATACATGTAACTAGCTCCATTTTCCTGTTAGAAACTTCAATGTTGTTAATGTCACTTTTTCAGGGTTGTATAAAGTGACCCGCATTTAAAACATACAAAAAGATAGATCTTTTTACAGGAGGATTGGTGTCACATGTGGCCACCTGTAGTTAAGGCATATAACTATCCCATGGATGTCCCAGGTTCGATCATGTTAGAAGCCATTCATGATTGAAATCGGGAAATACAATTCTCCATTTTCCTGGTACATTAAATTCACCCACAGAAAATTGATATGTGATATGCGATGCGATAAAACTTAATTACTCCTGTAACGGCGTTCAATACCGTCCTTCGAAGTTTCATTTAACCAGGGTCATCTGAAGACTGGTTTTGGCTCTGTCTTATTGTAGCTGACACCTTTTTTGCCAGAAAGGGCCTGTCAATATCTGATTAAGCCCTTTATCAAATAATCCCAAGTTTTAATGACCCTGAAGAAAATACTTTTTGAAAATATTGTGAAAAAGGAGAAAATGCTGAAGACCAACAAATTTTTACATAAGAATTCATAACTTTGCGCTTGCGTTTAGATTTTACGAAATCCTTTATAAATTCGTTTTACTAAACTTGCGTAAGTTTGTAAATAAGCGTACGTAAGCATTTTCGTAACTCTTCAATTGGAGATACGTAAAGATCGCGCACATTTACTCTTCAAATAGGTCAAACAGGTGACCCATATAACGTTTACATGAAGTCAGCCGTAGATATGGAAAGCCGTGGCTGTCTTATGCCGTTCTTTTACAAATTCATTGCACCGTTGTCGTAATAAATAAGTTAATCTTAAATATTTATGAAATGAAGACATGTTTATATGGAACGAAACTTCATTATACTGATCGGATATTTCAATGTATTGAACGGAATCGTCAATATATTTATCTAAAGTAGCATTATATGATATCATTTCGACAATATATTTCACGAAAACTCCATTGAATGAATTTAGTTGTTCTTATATGAAATCAATTTAACGAGGTGTGTTACCATAGCTACATATGTGATACGGATTTATTAATATCTTGAACCAAAATGTGATTATATGAAACCAAGTGTCCTTATGTAGAACCACAGAATCTTTTACCTGTTAAACGTACACTTCAATTTCAAATAATACAGTATTTGGAAAATCCGAACAAACTCCTAACACAAACAATTTCGTGGTCATATTTGAATCATCAAGTGTTTATTCTATTTACAATCCAAGCCAGACTATGTTTGCACTTTTTCTAGCCTAAGTACGAGGGAAATTCGGAAAGTATTGTCTGTTGCAGCTACACGCTATTCCTACGATGTCAAGATGTTTGTTGTGTAGCTAATGTCCCCTCTTCAAAATGTTCACAATGGTATACATATACATGTAAATGCTGATATCCGATCACTAACCTTTTCAAAGAGTTTTCACTGTTTCATTTACTCTGGATCTACATAATTTTCGACAAGACTTTGGTTCAATGTTCATCGGTACCTCGTAACCTCCCAAAACCTAATGTATTCCTGACATGGATACAGACTAACATTATGCCGGTCTCACCACGTGAAGATTTTTCATCAGTTTTAAAGATTTCTGATCACTATACTTTTTACTTTTTGAACATCCCTCACATTTCATCGCTAACACAGTACGATAGATCAATTACAAATATAACCATTGGTAGAGTTAAAGCCATAAGCAGTCAAAGATCACGATCAAAATTATTCATGTGAAACATTTTCTAAATGTTTATATTTAAACAAAATGAAGCATTAAAAGAGGATAATGATGCCGCTGTGAATATATGCAGAATAAAGAAAAAAAATACTTACTGGGCAAATTCATTTCTCTCTAGATAACTCTAAATTGCAGTACCTAAAAATTTAAGGCGAAAAGTTTTATTTTTTTGTAATTAAACAAACCGTTAATAGTAAAATCTGAAAGAAATGAAAAATACAATTATCAGATTAAAATTAGTAACAATGCATTCGAAATATGTTCGTAATTTTACTCGTAATCTTGTCATGCTTTAGCAGGATTATTACAGATGTTTATTTGGGTCGATTTACTTCGATATTTTTTTAACCTTGTAATACAGAGTCTTATTCTTTAAATGTTCATCATTTGAAAGTAACACAACTCCTGATTGGCTAAACCAAATTGTTTAGCCAAATTGTTTAGCCACTCAGGAGCTGTTTTGCCTTCAAATGATGAAAATTCTGGAGAACAAGACAAAGAATGTTCTTAAAAGAATGGTTGGTGAATACGGGCTCTGATTACTGGCATGAGCAATGAGAACTGCTGTCACACTTCAACAACATACCCGTTGAAGCCAATATTTCGAGTTCACAGATCATTTTAATTAATGTTTCATTCAAAGACTGGAAATTTTACGGTTTACACCTTCCGTGAGTTGTGAAGAAGATTTTTAAACAGAATGTTGCTCTGGCATTATTCTGTTTACATTTTACTGTATGTTACACCGCTCTCTCATACATCGGATGTGAATACTATAATGGACAAACTTGAAGACAGCTTACAGAACTTGTGTCCAGGTGTGGACATTTGCAGGAATTCTTCGACGAATAGCCATCATATGAGTAACAGAGATTCTGTTGAAACTAGTTCCTGTTGCAAAGGTGAGGTATCATCATTAATTCTCTCTCTTATTCCTCATAATAGTTGTCTTTCTTCATCATCGTCGTCTTCGTCGTCCTCCGCACCATCATTATCATAATCTTCTTCTTAAGTCCCTTGCGTATTTCTGTTATATTTTCTTTTTGAGTACTATGGTGTATTTCCACAGGAAGTACACGCTAGAGAGTACTTGATGCTTTAGTAACAAAATGTATAAATTGCAAATCAAACTTTTATTTCATCTCCAGGCGGATTTATTTATTTTGCAACGTTCCCGTTAATCAAATGGAACTGGGCCACCTAAAACTAATCTATGCATACACTGTAAACAGAAGTGAGCCATGCTCTATGAAAAGGGGGTTTAATGCATCTGCAAAAATTATCGATCAGTGGCTGACCTTCGCCGAAACTTTTACTATAGGTCAATTTTCTATAGGTTCAGGGACCAGTCTGTCTCATGATTTAATCGATTGTTAGACAATGATTTTGTGGATCTGTTATCATAATATGACTTGTTTAGTATAATGCATCACATAGATGCATTAAACAGCTTTTTCCCAGAGCGTGTCCCAATTACAATTCTTGTCCAGGGAGATTGTTTTTAGGACCTGGTTTACTATAGCTTATATACTAAGTGATAGGGTTATTCTGGTCTTTTCAGCAGGGGTAATTGTTTATGCGAAGTGCATGATAAAGGACAAAAAAATGGTCAGTGGGTACCAGTATTATCGGTAGTTTATGGCGAAATGATGGTGGTTTCTTTTTTTGATAATGTCATCGTTTCATCCAGGGAAGTTACCGATTGATAAACTCACTGGTACGGAATACTAAGCGCCACCATGTACTTAGCAAGTCCCAACAAAAAGGAGTTAGAATCGTGGAATTTATACTGAACCAAAAAAGAAACTTCCGATTTCTATATATATTTTTAATGTAATGATACGAAATCAACATGTCCAGTGTCCTACATATGTTCGGTCGAACGATTATGTGTCAAATAAAACCAATTATAACTAAATTGTACGAATTACGCAAACGAGAAAACGTTAAATTCGTTTTTGTCGTGTATGTACGGACCAGTATAATCCGTGTTTCTAAAAAAAACCTTACAGTCTGATTTTATACACCTTGTTGTCAATACGAAAAAGACGTTGAAAAAAAGTTATAAAGTTTTCTTTCTTTTTGATATGCTTAGAATTCCACCAAATTTACGTGAACGTGCCATTGGAATGCTTAATGCTGGTATGGCGACGAATGAGGTTGCTAGGGTTGTTGGCAGTTCTAGCCGTTCTATTCGATACCTTAGGCAGCGTTTCCAAGCAACAGGGCGCACGGAAAATTTACCACGTAGTGGACGTCCGCGCGTCACGACGCCTGGTCAAGACCGCTTTATCATGAACACACACCTACGCAATCGTTTTCAAATTACCACTACCACTGCTGCTACCACCTCTGGTACACATAACAACCGAATTTCTGCCCAAACTGTACGCAATGGTCTTCGCGAAGGTGGTCCACGTGGACGTCGACCTTACGTTGGCTGTGTATTGACAAGACGTCATAGTGGAAATCGTGTTAATTGGGCACGTACACACCATCGCTGGATAAGGCAACAATGGAATAGCGTTCTTTTCTCCGACGAGTCGAGATTTTCCATTCATCGAAATGATGGCAGGGTTCGTGTATACTGTAGAAGAAATGAACGTTATGCTGACTGTTGTGTACTTGAACGAGATCGTTTTGGGGGCGCAGGTTCCGTCTTGGTCTGAGCAGGCACTGCGCATGGTTATCGCACACCTCTTGTCGTGATCGATGGGAATTTGAATGCCCAACGCTACCGAGATGAGATTCTTGTGAGGAACGTCATCCCACTGTTTCAAAATAATGCCAGTATCACTCTGTTTCAACATGACAATGCCACAAGCCATACAGCTAGAGATACTGTGAATTTCCTCGGGACGAAAAATATTGCATTCATTAATGATTGGCTCGCCAAAAGTCCAGATCTGAATCCCATCGAACACCTGTGGGACAACTTGGACCAGCGTGTTAGACGTCGCGCTATTTCTTCGTCCAACATCAATGAACTAACACAAGCCTTAATCCAGTATTGGAATAACATTCCACAGGCAGAAATCAACACGCTTGTCGGTTCTATGCGCCAACGATGCCAGGCAGTACTTGAAGCTCAAGGTGGCCATACCCTGTATTAATGTGTGATTTTGGTCTACGACCCCTACCACATTTAATCAACCATCTCATCGGTTTTCCGTGAACGTAGAGCGATAAAATTTTACACACAAATTCACATTGAATGCTCTTGGAGTACAAGTAAAAATAATTTAACCCTTCTTTCCATATTTACGTATATCTGCACTTAAACACGGTGGAAGTTACTTATTTTGTTCAGTATATAAAGATGAAAGATCGGAATGTATTTCATCTCGTGAACAATATACGGTAATATTTTCCCTCCTGGTGCCATATTACCATATGATGTTCACTCCATGCAATTAATTTCCAACTTAAAAAAAAAGAAATTCTATTTAATTAGGTTATTAATAAGCACTAATTTTGAACGTTTTCTCACGGATGTTTGACCAACTTAACCATAGACAATTTCTTTTTTAGCTTGTTATTGCCACGACAGTTGCAGAAAAGGCACGTGCTGTTTTAACGGTGCAGAAAGTAAGGTAAACGACGAAAGTTTAGGGAAATCCAAAGTATCCACAATTTGTCGAATTCCAATGACCTATGATGCCAGCTTCGATAATGTCTACATTCCTGTCACACAACCGTATTACATGGTCATATCCCCCCCAAAGGATGGATGCGTTAACACTCTCGACAATGGTATCACAGAATCTTGCGACGACGAACAACTCTTCCCGTGGGGAAGCTTGTTTCCAGTATTTTCACCGAAGACAAACTTTGTATATGCCAATTCAAAATGCGCCGAATGTCATGGTTTACACAAACATGAATACGAAAGATGGCAAGGATTAGTGGTGTTCCGAAGTGCACCAACAGCCCAAGTATGGAAAGACAACGTTTTCGGGGTTCTAGATGAACTAATCAGCAAGAGGAAAATGTCCACAGAGTTTCTGATACAATTCTACCCAAGAGGACACGAGAATTTGTTAGAATCTGAAAAGTGTTATTTTCAGTTAGAGACTGGTTGCCATGAAACATTTCAAATACCGAGTTACTTAAATATGACAAATAGCGACATAAAAGAAGCTTGCTACTTTGGACCACGATCTCCTGTAACCACAAGCAACGTTTTGCGAGCTTACTACAACATTTATTGCTACATTTGCAATAGCGAGAACCTGGACTTTCCAAAGTGTTTTGATGACACCGTGGATTCTCGTGTTCCCCGCAATCGTTTGTCAACCCTTCTTGATGACAACTTCGTTGACCTTGTGACCTTGTCAAGTAATGAGAAAGAGCAAGTCAATCCTACCGCTTGTAGGGACAACGGTGTTAGGGCTTATGGTGGAAATGGATCACATGACGCACATGTAAGTAGAGGATGGTTAAATCTAGGCATAAAATAAATCTCAAATACTCGTTCACTCCAATTATCAGTAAATTCGGGGTACTATGCAGTAAGACAAGTGAGTTTAGCGGCAGTTCTGGTTGCTCACTTAGGCACACTCAACCGCTGTTTCACTGATTTTCATTTGAACCATACTCTGGCAAAATGAGGTTTAATACATCTCTGTGGTGCATGATAACAATAAAGTCAACATGATGTTTCTAAAGAACTCTCTCTCCGGGTAATGAAAATACGGGATCATCGTCTGTTACAGTCTTTTTCCGATTTTTTTTTTTTTTTTTTTTTTTCGATGCTACTTTATTGTTAACGCCCTTCACAATAATTCAGTTCAATTCAATTTAATTACAATATACATAGAGCCCACCGGCCTAACATACAAAATACAACGTTGCAAAAGTTAACAATTTGAGTTGTCAGTAAATGATATGTGTATGCAATATGGAAAAAAATCATAGACTCGCCCAATTTTCATGAAAGTAACATTAGACAAGTTGGCTTCTTTAAAAAAGAAGCCAGGAGAGGTCGGCATCAATGTTTTTAAATAGTTTATTAGCTTTTGATTTCAATATATTTTGGTAGATGTAAACAAACAAGTTAGGAATTAAATGAATGAGAGAAAAAAAAAAACATCTTTTTTTTCAATTTTGCTGGTGTAAAGGCACAAAACAGTACATGTTCCACATTGTTATAACATTCTAGGAATTGTAGGCCATATGCTATTAACATGCTCAGAAATGCATTTCAAAATTCAAGGACACAAAACTTAAGATGATGACCCATTTGGCTCTTTTTCAAAAGGAACAAACCTCTAATAAATGTATGTAATATGTGCTCAGATAAGCCAAAATATTTTTGGAAAGGAGAAATCATTCAATTAAAATTTGATACGATATGCTAATTCCACTGAATATGCAAGAATCTTACCTGGTGACAATAAATAAAGGTGGCCTATACATAATACTAGTACCAGACATGTTAAAAATAAATGTAACATTTTTTAATCCTTTAACAAACAGCAATTTTTGGACTGCCCCAAACAGAAAAGGCATGCAATCGACAATTTAAACTTTGATAATTAATGTGGAAGATGGTGCTTTGATGCAATGGAAACCATTGTGACAAAGGAAGAAACTGCAGTGGATAGCAGCTTCTCCACTTCCCACAATATTTTGAAAAGTTGTCTGCTGCAGACATGTAAAACGAAGAGGTTGTTTGTCTAAACGTTAAAAATTTAAGAAAGTAGATAAATGAGCCATGCTCTGAGAATAGGGTGCTTAATGCATCTGCAAAAAGTATTGACCCATGTCAGCCTGCGCAATCCGCCCAAAACCAAAGGACCACAGACTCTTTTGAGGTGTAGGGTACATTGGTCAGGACTTTTTTCCCGCTCATAAGTTGATTTTCACGGGATTCTCGGAATCCCGCATAATAGAGGCAACTCTGTGTGTTATTTCATCAAATCTATATCATTATAAATCCATAGAATTTTTGTATAAAACTGAGAAAAATGCAAGAGTCTAGTCAGTTTTGAAAAACAGAACTTGAAAACATACTGATCAACCTATTTATATCTATTTGTGGTGTATGAGTTCTCCAGAGAACTCGTGCTTTCGCGATTAGGGTATGAGTTCTCCAGGGTACGAATTCTCCAGATAGTATCAAGTCACGTGATCTTTTCCCGCGGTGTTGTTTCTCTTTTTTTTTTTAACGAAATTTGTTTCTCTTTGCTCAGATTTATTGCATTTATTGGAGGGATCATTTACAATCAATATAGTATAAAGAATCTTTTTGGAAATCTGTCATATAAAAAAAAAAAAACGTTTATTTCCTATTTCAGTTTTTTGATTTCGGTTTGTTTATAATACCATGACGAAATAGACTGTGTTTCAGAACAATTTCGCAAAAACAAATGGATTTAGACAGTGATTTCTGTGGCAGTCTGCCTTTTAAACTCACCACTGTTGGAGAGGTCTGATGACCTCTCCAATGATTGAATTTTCGGACTTGATTAACCCTTTTCCAAACAATCTGTATTTGATAACCAACTTTACCAGGGTTTTCCGTAAGGCCACCGGCCTAGAAACATATTGGCAAAACGTTGATATATTATCATTCATCAAACAATGAAAGGAAAGACACGCAATAATTACATAGAAAATTTTACACTCGCCCGTACTTTCACTACAGAAAGTAGTTTGGGCTCTTTCATTTATAAGATAGAGGTAATAGGTTCAACCAACGGTGTTGATTGACCCTTTACCAAACAATCTCGAGTTTCAACGACCAGTTTTGTCATAGGTAAAAGCCTCCGGCCTCATCTATTAAGTACAATTAGTAAAATTGCAACTATTTGGTTTATCGCATAAATTATTGTCCATTACCTATAAAGTTTAATACAGACAATTGCTTAACATACAGACTTATTTAGACTCGTCCAGCTTTGTAAACAAATTTTACCAGTATTAGATCTATATCTGAAATAATAAAGTAATAATAATTATTCTGATGTACATAGACATCTACTAATTCTTGATCAACCCTTTACGAAACAATCTCGAGTTTTAACGACAGATTACTAGTTCCTGATTAACCCTTTACCAAACAATCTCGAGTTTTAACGAACATTTACTAGTTATTGATCAACCCTTCACCAAACAATCACAAGTTTTAACGAACATTTACTAGTTATTGATCAACCCTTCACCAAACAATCACAAGTTTTAACGACAAATTACTAGTTCCTGATTAACCCTTTACCAAACAATCTCGAGTTTTAACGAACATTTACTAGTTATTGATCAACCCTTCACCAAACAATCACAAGTTTTAACGAACAATTACTAGTTATTGATCAACCCTTCCTCAAACAATCACAAGTTTTAACGAACAATTACTAGTTATTGATCAACCCTTCACCAAACAATCACAAGTTTTAACGAACAATTACTAGTTATTGATCAACCCTTCACCAAACAATCACAAGTTTTAACGAACAATTACTAGTTCCTGATTAACCCTTTACCAAACAATCTCGAGTTTTAACGAACATTCACTAGTTCTTGATCAACCTTTTACCAAACAATCTCGAGTTTTGAACGACCAATTACTACCTCTTGATTAACCCTTTACCAATCAATGTCAAGATTTAACGACCATTTACTAGTTCTTGATCAACCCTTTAACAAACAATCTCGAGTTTTAACGACCAATTACTACTTCTTGATTAACCCTTTAACAAACAATCTCGAGTTTTAACGACCAATTACTACTTCTTGATTAACCCTTTAACAAACAATCTCGATTTTTAATGACCATTTACTAGTTCTTGATTAACCCTTTACTAAACAGTTTCGAGCTTTAACGACCAATGAATAGTTCTTGATTAACCATTTTCCAAACAATTTCTAGTTTCAACGACCAACTTATAAAGTTAGATACGTACAATAGTTTTACATTTACATTACGTCACACACACACACACACACACACACTAAATTTGGCATTTTTTCTAATTGTGGACTCTTCCGTTGATTTCATTAATCTGTAGAAGTTTTCAAGGGTGCTTCTGCCATTGTAACAATTATAAAGATAACGTTTTCTTTCACTTGTGTACTGAAAGCATTGGAAGAACGCATGATATTCGTCTTCAAGATATGACAGATTATGTTTATTATACCAGTAGGAGCAAATTTTTCTTTCTCCTTCGATACCTCGATGTCTGCCTACTTCTATACTGAATTTATGATTAAAACATCGAAACTTTGCCAAATACTTTGTGAGTGAATTTGAAATATTTAAACTTAGATATCGTTCTGGATTTAACATAGTTTTAAAACACTTACATGTGCTACATCGTGACGAATTTTTAATAGCCTCTTCCCAATTTTGTTTCCTGCAATCTGTGACCCTCTATTTAAACATAGATAAAAATACTTCGGTGTTTCCCACTTCTTGCGATAACCATACATAGCCAAATCCAGGTAAGTATAATAAATGTTTGACGGATGAAGCCATTTCTACCAGTATCATCTAGACCTTTTAAAATCTTATAACAGTTTCTTGGTAATCTATATTCAGGCATGAATAATAATTTCAACCAGTATTTAATACATTTTAAATGATAATCTACACAGAGAGGCAGTTTACCACATTCTCCCAAAACAACCGAATCATTTGTTGAAAGTCCTACACCTAAAAATTCTTTACAAAATCTAATTTGAACTTTTTCAATTTCATTCGCATACTCCAATCCCCAAATGTCTCCCCCGTACAGAAGTATAAGCTTTACCATAGAATCAAACAATTTGAAATGATCAACAAGCGTAAAAATAACCAAATTTCTTTTGATAGGATTTTATTGCAAATATTGATTTGCTAGCTTGTGCTACTAGTGTCAGTTTAGCTTTTCCCCACGATAGAGTTAAAGTGAAAATCAGCCCCATGTATTTATACATTGAAACCACATTAACTGCTTCTCCATTGTAAGTCCAGTGTTCATAGTTACGAAGTGGTCCAGAATTCCTAAAGACTATAACTTCTGTTTTCGATTGATTTACAGCCAAACCCGTCTGACTACAAAATTCGGAGATGGAATTAAGCTGTAATTGTAAATTTATTGCTGTGTCGGTACAGTTTGCAACATCATCCGCGAAGGGAATACAAATTACATCTTGAATATCTTCTGTCACAAAAATTCCTCTGTGATTTTTATTTCTTAAAAAGGCAAGTAACTCTTTGATGTAGAGTGTGAAAAGTATCGTACTGGTTACGTCCCCTTGTTTAGTGCCCCGATGTTACAAAAAATGGGTTCAGTAAATGTTTGATTAATTCAAACAAAGCTATGCATATTTGAGTAGATAGATAATAAGATTTTCAACATTCTGCTACTGACACCAGCCTTTTTTAAACAATTGAATAAATTATGGTGCACCACCGAATCGAATGCCTTTTTAAAATCAACATAAAGTACAGAACCGCCCCCCCCCCTCCCCCGTTTACTTAAATACTTTTGAACGAGGCTTTTGTAGAATAAAGATATTGGCAGTAGTAGAATATCCTGCCCGAAAACCAGATTGTGCTTCATCTATTTTATTGTTTTGCTCGGCCCATTTACATAGCCTGTCGTGTAGAATGTTTAAAAGTACATGTATCTTATACGTTACATTTAAAAGAGATATTCCACGGGATCATCCCTTGGCCCTGATGTGTACACTGGTATTATGATACTGTCTCTCCATGTCTGGAAAATTTCCCAAGATTTGTAATCCTGTCATTTAACACGTTCTCTTTGCTATCGTCACTATCGGCCAAGTTAAAATTATCAAGAAACGGTTGATTATCTTTATAAAGCCAATTTTCAAAATGATTTTTCCATGTTTCTAAGTTACATGAATTATTTCCTATATTTTTACGACTATTTGTACTTTGCTTCAATAAATGCCAAAATGATTTGGGATTGTTTCTTGCTGAAATCAATTTTTGCCTATTATTGAAATTATAACTTCTTTTGTGCATATATATCTTTAAATGAGTGTTTAGCTTTTACATATGCGGTGTAATCAGACTGTTGATTTGTGGAACGAAAACGTCGTAACGCTGCATACTTGAAGTGCTTTGCCCTGTTGCAATCCACATCCCACCACGGCTGATTTGTAGTAATATTAAAACCTTTACTATGGGGTTTTACTGATATATGAGACATGCTTTGTGTAAAGAGTCTTTAATACATTTGGAAATGTATCGACCTAGGTTAGCCTAGCCTGTGCTGTCCGTGCAGGCTGACATGGCCCGAAATTGTTTGCTATCTTTAATTTTTCGGCATGTCAAAGGACCATTCTTCCTCATTATTTTGAGTGTGCTTAAGTGAGCAACCAGAACCGCCGCTAAACTCACTTGTCTTAAGCAAAACGGATATTAGAGATCGATAATTATGTGATAACTTGTCATCACGGAGATGCATTAAAACCCGTTTTGCCAGAGTATCGCTCATATTGATACAGCGATCAAAATGCTGCAGCCATTGTGCATATCCATTTCCGGAGTTTCTTTTAGCAGCGCTCCGCACAACACTCTTTCAAAACCATAGAGTTGGAGAGCAATTGTTCTTTTCCCTCCTAAACATCGAGGTTCAGCGGTCAGAGTGGAGTGAGGTTTGTCGCAATGGCTATGATCAGTCCAGAAAAGAGCTTGGATTCGAACTTACGATCGCTAGATTTTTTGCTCTCTGCCTTTACCCACTGAGCTACCGGGTTAGTCCGAATTTACGGATAGTAGGTATATGATCTTAGTTTCTTTCTCCAAATGAAATCATTTGCAGCGACAAATCGAAAATGAATTGAATCACTGAATTCGTCTTTGAAATGGTGGAAAGCATTGTGAGCAAGGGGGGAAATGTATTGATTTCCTGCATTTTCGTACTTTCTTGATGTTTTCAGTTCGAATCATTCTTCCCATGGGTCATAAAACGCCGGATTACTATGTAAAGTGTTTGACAGCTTTGCAACACGACAGTAATTGGGCGGTGCGTGAATGATGATTGTTGAAGCCATGTAGCCGTTGAGAAAGACGATAACTGATTCGTCCAAAATATTCACTTTATATCGATTGAGAAACAAGTATCCTCAACTTATATCAACATAAATCATACTCTCGATAGCTGCTTTCACGGAAACTAACCACTAATCGCGTCATGCTGTACGTCATTCCAAATATGTATTCCGCTCATCATGTTTCGAACCTAGAATCTCTGACATGAGAAGCAGACGCTCCATACCGATACGATCGAGCTTGATTAATGGGTGAGGAGGACGTCATAGAAATGTTAATTAATCAGTTCAATCAGTTTTTGAATACCTGGCAGTAGTTCTTTGATGCTGTGAGTTTGATGTTTTAAACAGTGTCTTTATTTTGCCAGTGCGGCCTGCGCACCTACATTTTCGTTTCAAGAGTCTCTTTCACCTGTGGTAAACACGGCACTCTTTCAAATCCAGTAGTTGGTTTTCAAAACAAACAAGTTGAATCTACGTGCGACTAGGCTACTGGGTCACGCGTCTGTTGCAACGTTAAAATCAGTTTTCCGTTAAAAATCAGCTCAGGACTTTAACGGAGGACATTCCAACGTTAAAATCAGTTTTTGCTGTTCAAATCAGCTATGTTAAAATCAACCGTCACACGCTAAAATTAGTTTCAAATTTTACTTACGTAAAACTCAGTCATGATATTTTTTTTCTAATTTCAATAACGTTAAATTCAGTTTTTCACATATATAGAATGTATCGACCTAAAACAACTAGTACATAAAAAATAATGGTAATACTTGCTTTTACGCATGATTTCATCCACATTATTACAATATGCCCTAATTTCGGGAAAAGAAAAGAAGTATACTGTCTTTTTCTTGTAAGTCTTGCATTTCATCTTCACTAGGTGTTTGATTTCGGTCTATAACTATAACGTTTAGAATGATTGTTCTTTTGTAAGTTTTTTTGGCAACTTAGCAAAAATATTGCATTTGGTATATGTCTCTTGAAGGAATGGATGGATGGATGGATGGATAAGTGGGTGGGTGGACTTACGGACGGACGGACTGACTAACTTACTGACGGACGGACAGACGGACGGACTGACCGACCGACCGACCGACCGACCGACCGATCGATCGATCAATTGACTGGTGGATTCTAACGCGCTTTCAGTCATATTTCAGTTAAATTTAGGCATTCACTCTTGCCTGTTTCTGCTCCGAGCTCAGTGTATGGGGTACCCACCTTGCAGCAAAACGTCGCATGTTTAACTCGTAGAATATCATACGCTTTTTGGTCCTTACCAGTACTGCAAATCATGACGCATTCGCGCTCACACTGTACTATGATTTGACCTGAACCAAATATATTGTCATTCACGCTTGCGCCCATTCTACTTTCAGTTTTAGATATTACACCTCAACCTCGCTTTTGTCACTGCTGTATGTATTGTCCTACACGGGTATACATACCTATAGTCCGAAATCAAATACCAGCAAAAACAATACGTAGCTGTTTTACTTTCCTGTGCCCTGGATGGCACCTGATTACTAGTCGCATGTGTAGTACAGTGGTCTAGCCCACAGAAAGACATAAATGGTAGACTGTGTTTGTTTTAATGGACACGTATTCTGCCTAGCATTAAAGCAAGGTTTTTATCGACGTGGTATCTAGCGTTCACCTACGGAACTGGAGGTACCTGGTTTGATCCTGAGTCACATCCGGTTTCCAAAGCTGTTGCGTTGGCGGCCAACTTCGAAAAACATGGGGTTGAGAAAATTAGTGTAAAGTAGTCCATATGGAAGATTGGAGGACGAATCTCAGATGGGAGGGGATAATGTAGTATAGTGGTTTATAAAACGTGTGTTTGTATATGGGGACAGTAATACTGCCTTAATGTAAAGCTAGTTTAGTAGAAACGTGGTAGGGCGTAGAGCTACACATGCAATGCTCTTTGAAAATGATGTAGACTGCAGGGATTCAAAGAAAAAAACCTGTATTATTCAACATGTTTAAAGCGCTTTTAAAAGATCGAAATATTCAAGAAAGAGGCGAATGAATCGGACAATAATATCTTTAAATAATCGCTATATATAATTGCAGGCTTTAGCCGGGGTTTAAACTGGTGACCACGCATTTTAAGTCGACAGTCACCAAATGAAGCACTTGGGCTCTGATTTAGAAGAGGCATCCAGCTTGTACTGCAATCATGTCAATGCGTTAGGATTCAGTGGGGGAAAGGTTTAATGCCCTCCATCTGCTTAAGTATTCATTATGGAGTAGACATTTAACTGATTCAAATACTGGTGACGTGAACCATTTACCTCATACAGAGAAAACTGGTCATGTCTGCAGCAGACGAATTATGCAAAACAATATGAGAAAATGCGCAGTTGCTTACTAGTAGCTTACAAATATCTTCATTTGCTAAAATGAATATATCTGTGGTCTTCGCTCCCATCGTTGAAAAAACTTGAACCATAGATAAATGCAAGGTGTCGTTTTCCCCAAAGATGAATCTATACTCTAGACCAAAATACGGTCTGGTCAACAAGCGAAAAATCGTCGAAAATGTAAGAAATAACCTTTTTTTTATTTACACACAAATATAATTACATATGAAACAGTCATTCACAACGTATCTTCGATACTTTTCATCTACAGCAAGAGATTAGAATGTAAAACAGCAGAGGTTCCTACCTGAACGTTTAACATAAAAGAGTAGTCGTTACACAAACAAGTGTAACACACTTCCATAAAACAAAATCATGACATTCAAGTACTACTAACTTGAACTATGACATTTGGCCTGCGACATGCAATTTTTGGGGCCTTCGGGCGTTTGCATAAAGTGATGTCCCGGATCAGCCTGCACAAACTGACAAATGACTTTGACGGCAAAAAAATGACTTTAACGTTTGTACATCCTCCGTACGGAGAACTAATTTTAACGTTGCAACACGCGTCTTTTCACTTCTCATGGGTCTGTTTATTTGTTTCATTGTTGTATTGTAGGAATCACTGCACAAGGATTGTCGGCAGGTACTCTGTCCTACTGGGCAAGCTCGGTGGGAAGATGGTCACTGCAGACACTACGGTCAGAAGTGGTTCGGTTCAAACTATGTGGTTATTTACCAACTGACAACAAACCGACCTGTCGAGGTAGATACCCTTACGAGCAAAACAACTTTTGATGCTTTCCAAAAATCCGGTATTTGTCCATCTACATGGCAATTAGGCCTACTGTATCGTATCCCACCCGTGGTTGAAGGAAATGTTGACGAAGAAGTGATTCTTGAATTAGCAGTCCTATGTCAGGGGAAGGCAGAGGAGCAGCTGTCTGAAGAATTGAACTTTATATCAGAAAGAATCAAACGTCCACTCGCACTCGAAACAGCGACTGGAACAATGGTCTTAAACCTTGCTTTGGCAAAATACGGTGGTTTCAACGCTGGAGGAGCATCCGGCGCTGATTTGGTCGCAAAGGTTCCTGAAAATTTACAAAATAAGCCGGATATGCGATTCAGAATAATATCAGTGCATTTGCTAGATCTGCAAGTAAAGGGCGCTGAAATAGGTATCACAAAGTTGTACCTTTGTGAACAGGTTTCACTGTTTCCAGGTGAATATTTGTTGGTGGATGACGGATTGTCTGCAGCAGTGATATATAATGGTAGAACATATTTTGCTGGAGAGTTCTTCCTTACCAACGAGGGGACAGAAGAGACAACTGTTAGAATATGCATGGACGATTCAGACTTTAAGAGACAACTAGTGCGCCCAAATTCCGCTGTTAGAAAACACACGAGGAACCGAATAGTTCTTTCGATGGCATTTTTGGCAGTATCAGCATTGAAATCAATGTAATGGAAGGCAAGAAGTGGGCAATGGCAATCAAATACAAATTTTATCCACAAACACTATTTAAATGATAGTGGTATGATTGATAAATAAAAAAAAATATTACGACTGATTGGTAAAGATGAAGAAACTTTATTTCTACAGGAGATAATTCATTTCTTTACGAAATTGTCGAAATCAATTATGCATTTTTCTTTTGCTCGCTGAAGGACGTTATTTTGGGCAAATTTGGAACAGTAGCTATCGAGGAATCATCTACTCTCTCTCACACTCTCTCTCTCTCTCTCTCTCTCTGGCCCCCCTCTCTCTCTACTTTTTGAGGAAACCAGTTTTGACCGTATGCGAGTGATTACTATGTTAGAATATAGAATTACGGTAGAAAAACAATTTAGATTTGTGACTTATGACAGGAGTTTTCGCGCTTTACCTGAGACACAACTGAGACACCCTCGTTAACCCAGGTGTGAAGTATTACCATTCATCACCCCTTGGACATTCAATTGCGAAACCGTCGTTTCTATGAATATTCATAAGATTCTGAATCACACCCAATAGCCAATCGAATTTGTCGATAACATAACGATACTCTCTTGTAGTGGAGGATAATCACATTTCTTCCGTTAACATCAATAGACTGGGTAAAACCCACATCATTATCAACGAATATGGCGGCTGCCGGTGGGCCTTCCTTCTGTTGCATTTGCCTTACAAAAATCCAGGGCAGACATCATAAATCCTTGTATATAAAGGCAAATATTCAGAAATACAGCATGCTGTTGCAGTCCTTAAAGGTATGTAGTACGGGTGACGTCATTCTCGTTGGCCCAGTTCCGATGTATTCCGTAAACTACATTCATCGATTTGATTGGTTGTAGACGAGGTAAAAACAGAAATGATGGCATGTGGTTGATAAAAATAGATAAAATTTCTCACTGAAAAACTGAGATTACCAATCAAAATGCCTCATGAATAATTCATGAGAACGAGAAAACATGCGCAAGATAACCCAGGGGCGATGAATGTTGTTTACGGAATACATCGGAACTGGGTTAACGAGGATGCGATTGAGATTGTTTATTACATCTTGATGCTAATCTACATAGACTATAGGCTATGTAATTAGTTGTCTCGATTCCTATTTTTTTTTTTTTTTTTTATTAAAAAAGATGTTACAATAGCTTTTAAATAAATAAGATATGTCGTTCATAGCCCTCTCAAACACCATGTTCCATTTTCGGTGCGAACTCTTCTAGTTAACAGAAATGACAAACGAAAATCAAACTTTTCGTTACAAATTGACGGGTTTTGAACTTTCTACCGATATAAGCGACCTAAGTAGCTTTTGCGGACATAACTGCTCAGGATCAAACTGTTCTTTGTGTAAACTTTGGATTCGCTTCGTCTATGACATGAATAAATATACTCAGTCGAAAAAGAATTTGTCTTTCTCGGGTATCCTTTACGCCAGTCGAGTCATGTGTATAACTTTCCTTATTACTTTTTATTTGCACGAAGTTCTCACTACGTCCCACGCCGCTTTACAAGTATCTCTGAACAGGTTTCAATCTGTCTTGAACGAGTAGCTTTATAGCCGGAGAAGTTTAAGTTACGATCATAGTTCGTCCCTAAACAGTTCCGGATTCGTGCATTTCTTTGTACGATTACCAATTGTCTCGTGAAGACAGCGTACCTAGCCAGTCTAAACACGTTTGTACTCAGTTCTGAACAGTTCAGACCTAGTCTAGTTCTCTATCCTTATAACCCTGTAACGCCAAACTCGTTCTTCGTACGTTCGAAAAATCTCGCCGAACGGGTTCAGACTGTGTCCCAACGAAGTGGACGTGGTAGCAACGTTTTTCCATCTGTTTAAGAACTTTATGGACGGACACGAACGGGGTTGATCGGAATGGGACTTTCAAAATTTTTGAGTCTGTTCACTTTTCTGGTGACCACCCCGCTCTGCCATTAGACGTAATAACCACGTACTTCACGCGGTTTGGACATAATACAAAGGCATGGCCTTACTTTGATCGTATCAGGGATGTGCTGTGTCATAGTGCAATCGGACGTCATTTGCAGGGACTTTTCCAAAAACAGTTTTGAGGATCAAGTCAAAAACAAAGAAAAAAAATGTCCCTTATCGCTGTGATCAGTATGCCTCCAATGAGGACTACAGCTAAAGAGACGGTGCCTCTTCAAAGCGACCACGACCAAAAGATCCCAGTGCATCGGCTCAACCGAAGTTCTTGCAGATTCTCGCCTAGCTACCAGAACTGCTGAACCTGTTATACCCCCGTCACACCGACCTCGTTCTCACTACATGCCGTAAATTGTTGACAAACGGACTCAAACTGTGTTCGACCGGAGTAGCAACCTTTTACGATCTGTTTACGAACTTCATGGACGGGCTAGGACGGGAAGGATACTCCCGAACTAGATGTACGCTTGTTATTTCTGTATTTGTACAACAGGAATCCCCTATGTTTTATAAAAGTATTCAGACTCCTTACTACCGAATGCAAAAGTAACTGTGGACCCGGTTTAGAAAATCTTGGGCCATTTGTCACAAAAAACGGTCTTCTTTTTTCCATTAGATATGGGTTAAAAGGACAATGAAAAAGCCTGTCGCCATGAATATGTGAAACATTTATTTACTTTTTTTCATTGCTCTTTCACGCCAGCTCATCTTGTCCATCGCTGACAAAGCATTTTTAATCGCGAGCAATTTTGCAAGTCTTTACCATATTAAATATCGGTAAAAATTCTAGGTAATGCCTTCTTCATTTACATGTTTTGGGTTTAGATATAGCTGAGGTACATGCAGAGTATTACATATTTCATATTGGAAATTACTGCTATAAACTAGATTTAGAACATGATTTAGTATCATGCATTCGTTAAAATTTCATACATTGACTCTTTTAAAAGATAATGACTCTTACACCTCATTATACACCAAACTTGTTCTTAGCACTTTCAAAAAGATCTCACCGAAAAAGCTTTTACCTGTGTGCAAAAACAGTGGACGCACTAGCTACTGTTTACGAACTTTATGAATGAAGTTTTGTCTCAATATGATTTCCGGTACGAATATGAAATAGGCCACGTTGGGTAAAAAAAAGTTAGGCACTGAGATTGATCTTAGAAAAAGCTTGTATTCACTCTGGAGGCCGCAATTTCAGACTTAAGCTCATGAGTGAACAAGTCGATCCTATGGTACATGATTATATATTCATCAAATCATGTGATTTCATTTTTTCAACTTGGCGCGGGAAATCAAGTGATCACATGATTAAATTCAATGCACCACACAGGATTGGAATTATCTATGATTAGACTCAATTCTCAATCTTCGCTGATAACACAGTACGAGTAGTTTTGAAATAGGCACTTTTCATCACGGATGGCTGTGAAGTTTTTCGGCTGTATAAATTACCGAGTGTGAGACATTGATTCTATGCATAAATCATGTACAATATTTACATGACGTTATGTACATGTATAAAAGAAAACAAAAGAACAAAAATCAACAATGGTAACGTCAACAAAATTTGTTGATTTATATATCTTTACGCGTTTTGTTTTGTTGTTTTCTTACACTTGACACTTAATGCTGCGTTTACACCATGTTAACGGCGACCACGGCAGCCCTGTTGGTCCGAAGGGTAGTGTGCCGTGAGACTTTGGTAGTTTTTTTTTTTTTGCATTTACCAAGTTCAGTTATGTCTACCCAGGTTTCTTTACGTTGCCTCACAGTATCTGACAAGCTGTAGAGGAAAGGGGTTGTTCAGTTCCACGGTGTCCAAAGATCTACTACCGTTCTGCTGCGGGTGCGAGTACGTTCCATCCCCTCCCGTCAAATTCTGATCAGCCCTCTCACGTTTCTAACGTTTCTAACTTTCCTATCAAGGTCTAACACGTTCCACATGTTCTGTCAAGGTTTTTGAGGAATTGAACGTGGTGGGCGGGCATTTTTGGAGTCTCAGAAAGATAGAGATTACAGCGGGGACGAAATGCCATATTGCAGTAAGTAAGAGGAAAGAGAAGACGGAGTACGAGAAAACCAAGATTCATGTGGGTGCGCGAATGAATAATGGAAAAAAGAAGCAACGTCTTGACCTGTACTCAACAAGACGGGCATTTTTTTGTGGGTAGCGAAATGCCAACTTTGACATCTTTGACTCTTTATCCTATAGCAGCTTTTATCTATGTGTTCCGAGAACGTGAACGTCCGGCCAAGCCGTAGTAAAGCGCAATGCGTTAAAACACGCCGGATCCGTAAACCGGCACATAGTGGGATGTGCCTTGATAGAACGCAACAAAACGGTTGAGACATGGCTGAGGTTGCCGATAGGACCGCGAAGAAACGCGACAAAATCTTACAAAACTTTACAGAATCGTGAGATACCGGTGAAAACAGCGCTTCAACGTCCAACCACAGATCGTTTCCGAATCTGGCACTGGCAATCTAGGTTTGACAAGTTTGTTTATCCCGTTCTTCTGCATTGTATTGCGTCAATCCCCTTTCGTACACAGTTGTGTGCCGTGGCAATTTTTTTGACAGGAGCATGATGAAAACGTAGCATTAGATACATGTAGTAAAATGATGTATAGACTTGCAGCTATATATTTATGTCAAAATACACAGCATATCTACAACGAATGAACTTGGGGTCCTAGGCGGCTAAGTGCTTGGGGTAGTTTATTTATTATCTGTCCAGACCTTCTGAGTTTTGATCCTCACCGGCTGCATTTGGTTATAGTTTGGGTGTCCTAGGGCAAGACATTGAAGCCGAACTGAAATGGGAGGTCTGTCATTGTGACAATTATGAATGAAATATTGTTGAAAGTGGCGTAGAGCAAAGAAACAACAAGAAAGTAATGAAATGTTGTAGTTTAAACGAGTTGAACATTTTGCAAAATTCCTGGATAGATAAAACTTCATTAAAGAACCGTGTAAGAGGCAGCAAATTTTATTTCGACCTGTAAAATGTAAAAAAAAAATTCATCAGAGGGCAACTAAATATAATATTACTGTATGGTAATGTTCAGAAATTGTAGTTAAAAATGTTTTCATCGCTCACAAACAAGATTTCTCATTTGTCCACAGAGCTGTTGAATTAAGCTATTATAAAGACATAGATTTGTTTGTGCAAGGCCCGGCAAGTTAAAAAGAATTAATCAACAAGAGTTTGTACGTGTCAGTTTGTTTTAAAAAATGCTGCTAATAACTTGCTATCGAAGTGTTTATCATCTACCCTTTGGATTTCATTCCCTTAACCCTTTCCCAAACGACAAATTTTGCACTGGTCCAAATTGAAAGAGTTTGCAGACGACAATTTTGAATTTGATGAAAATGGCAGAAAGGTCTCAAAAAGTGTAGAAAACACTGTGGGAAAAGGAGAAATTGCTCGTTACGAGCAATTTCTCCTTTTCCCACAGTGTTTTCAAAAGACTTGTACTGCAGACACGTGAAAACCAGGGCTTGTTTGGGAAAGGGTTAACTACTCTCCATATCTGGTAAATGAACGTTAGAGAAATGACATTTTGCAACATTTTCCCTCTCTCTGGCCTCATTTTGATACTTCATGTTGTCATTACAAAAGATACTTTTTGAGTAGCTCCCGCTCAATGTAAATAGAGTTTGAAAACGCCCTTGAAATTAGTCAGAGCAATTAAATGCACTTTTGGAAAATGACCTGAGCAAACATGTATACTGTTTCAAAATGACAACTTACCATCAGATTTTTAAGAACGCTATGTACAGGTCAACCTCAAAACTAGTTCTGTTCAATGCGGCACAGTGACTTTTTTATGACGCTACAAGAAGAGATGTCAAACGAAACTACTCTATAATTACTGACACTTTACGTCATTGTGGAATTAAGTAAAGTTCAAGGACACTTTTAAACTGTCAATTATTTTACGTACAACGAGCTTAAATTCCGCTATCATTTGGGGGAATCATTTATTACTTATCAGAGTATATTTTACAAGGTTATTTACCTTTACATTTTACATGCCCTTAATCTTAAACTATGATTTCTTGTCTTGAATTAGTCCAGGGACATGGCTAGAAATGTATGTAACATTGATTATTATTGGACCAAATAGAAAAGGTTAGCAGGAGTTTTTTTTTTTAAAGAAACATATCTTTTACATGTTTTTTGTTTTTTTTTTTTTTAATGCTGTAGTAGTTTGAACCAATTATTGGTATCTTACATGGCCAACTGAGCAGACAAAGATTAGGGACATGAGGCGCTGAAAAAAGTAGAATGAGTCATATAAATGGTTGGGTCTGTTATAACCGAGAGCCGTCTGTAAAATGTCCCATTATTACAAGTTTTTTAGACTTTCCTGGTCAGGAAACATAATTCTGTCCTTATTTAAACCCTTCCTCAGAAAATTTATTTTTTGCATCCTATACACTGAAGGATTTTGAGAAGAATGTCAGAAAAGAAGAAATGCTGGTAACCAGCTTTTTCTCCTTTTCCAACAACCATTTGCAGCTCTTTCGGAAACAAATCCGTTCGTTTGAGCCATAATTTATTTTTCATCTGAAATGAGCCATACTCTAGGAAAGGAGTCTTAATGCATTGTACTGAGCAAGTCATCAGATAAATAGAGGATATTTATAAATGAAAATATTACCGATGATGTTCACGAGATGAAATAAATTTCGATCTTTCACCGAAAAAAACAAATATTCTATTTATTTCATGCTTCTAACGCCTTTTTTTGTCGAGACTTCCATAAAAAAAAAAAAACATGAAATCGGTATTCTCACTGGTCGTACCCGTGTAATATCGAAAAACATTTTCACCGCTATTTCTCGATATCCTACCTGAAAGCATGAAATAATAATGGATCCATAAAATCCACTTTCTCTAACAACCGACTGAATCATAGACTGGTCCTTTTACTTGCAGAAATTTGACCGATAGCAAAAACATTTAGCTCAGGTCAGCCTGCGCAGTCCACGCAGACTGACCTGAGCCGATACTGCTTGCAGTTGCGTTAAGCCCCTTTTTCACAGAGCATGGCTCAAATATTTTTGACAAGGACAAGTTCAAAAATTTGTTCACTGGTGACAAATGCATTCTGATCTTAATCTGCTCTTTCTGACATCAGCTAATGATACCTATGATACCTTCAAGATGATGAAAGGGTACATTTATACTAGAAATCAAAATGTACGTTTATTGGTAAAAGGATTGACGAGAATTCAATTTCCTTAACCCTTAACCTGCCAAATTAGTTAAATGAAAATTTCAAGTCGTAGGTAAAAATCCAAATTAATGTTTTTTTGTGTTTTTTTTTTTTTTTTTTTGGAGGGGGGGATATCTCCTTATCGGACAGCGTAGATCCGAGGTCAGACTGCACGTTCTGTGCAGTCTGATCTTGATATATGCTGTCCGCTAAAGGTCTTTGACTCGCACTTAGCAGCCTAATGGTTGACATATGAAATATTTGAACAGAAAAAAGGGGAAAAAAAAAAAACACCGGTCAGCATCCTTACTTCATTTATATTCTGGTCGTTTATGTCCCTGATTAAATGTCGCCGCGAGTGGTAAGGCCGAAAAATGTTAAAGCCCTGATAAAAATTGCACTTGTAGGGCCTTTGCGGTGTTATCAGCAAAGGTTGTAAATTGCGTCTAATTATAGATATTTACAATTCCTTTATTTTTCATCGATGAATTAATCATATCATGTGATTATTTTGTTTCCCACAATTCCTTAGGTTGGTCATTGATGAATCAAGCTATGTGATCAGTTGATTTCCCGCGCTAAGTCAATGAAAAAGGAGGGGGGGGTCACATAATTATGTACCATAACTCCAACTTTTCTCAGACGAATCGGATTGACTAATACTTTTTTGCAAAGGTAGCTTAGACCGGATCATTCAGGAATACCTAACAGTTTCACAAGATATAGCCATTTTGGTATCTTCTTTTAATGTTTATTTCTGCTAATATTCTTTTCGTTTCAATTACCAAATTCAAACTGTGCAAAAAAAAAAATCGCCGTGTTACTTGTACAGCCAACTGGAAATGTGTAAGGTGCTCTGATTGGCTATTCTATGATATATATGTAGCCCTATTAAAAGCAACGGAAAAAATAGCCTGTATTGGTTGTAATATGTTAATCTGCAACAGGGACCAGTTTACAGTCAACGGCATAGCGTCCATTACGCACAATACAGAAAAATATAAAAAATAATATAAAAAAAAAAATCCGCGACCACAGTTGTAAATCACAACATCATATACATGTGAGGGGCGCTTTTGGCAAAAAAGGTTTTACAGCATCTCCGTGATGAATGATATCAAACTTGTCCTCACATCATTATGTATCCATAAAATTCATTTTGTCTGACAACCGACTGAATCATGAGATACACAGTTCTTATGACATGAACATAATTTACGAAAAGCAAAAGGTTTCGACTGCGCAGGCTGACCCGGTCGATACTTTTTGAAGATGCATTAAGCTCCCTCCTCATAGAATAGTGTTACGGGAGATCACTCCTTCCTTACAGCATAGCTTCCACCCGTATAAAATCAACCCCAGACAACTGCGTTATGGAGAATTCTCTTTAGCTCAGGGGTTGGTGTGTTGGTCTTTTAAAACCTCGATAAACGAGGATATTTGCCGCACGGGTTCGAATCCCAGAAGGGGCGGTTTGTATTTGAGCTATTCATTTGTTGCGAACTTTCACGTTCGTAAGAATAGTGTTTAATTCTTTAGCTGCAAAGTGCAACTCTAGGCGCTTTTTGTGGACAGCATTACGATCTGGATCAGACGGCACTGTCCGATACAACGAGATTTTTCCAGGCAAAAAGTTTTGTGAGATTGCAAAACTTGGATTCTCAAGATCTGACAAAAATATTCATTTCGTTTAAAAAAGTTAAAAAAAACTTTACAACACAATCCCAGGTTTTTACGATCCTAAAGAAGAAAAACTTTGAAACTGGTAACCAGCATTTTCTCCTTTCCCCACAATATTTTCTATCTTTGCCATATGCACATGCTTTCAGTTTGGACAGTTTTAAGATTTTGTGGTGTTAAGGGTGGAAAACAGAATGCAGGATAGAATAGTGCGTGGGTACGTGAGAAATGATTGTATAATCGCCACTATAACAAGACAATAATGATGCTGACTTGACGCACAAAGGCAAATAAATTAAATAGTTTAGACTTCCACTCTGTCCATTTACCCTTGGGCTGCTTCGCGCGACCCAAGAACCTTCTGCGGACAGTGTAGATCAAGATCAGAACTGATTTAAAATCTACACTGTCCGATATGGAGATGTGTTTTCCCAAAAAATAACTTAGAAATATCAACATCTGGGGTTGTACTATCGGCTTGAAGTTTCATTTAGCAGTTTAAGGGTTAAGTATGGAAAATGTGTAACCGTTAAAAACTTTCAGTAACTGTTATGAATGCAACAAAGTGAAAAAAAAAACGTTCAAAACCGGGAGGTCATTGTAGATCTAAAACCTGACTGCATGCTCTTTGCAGTCTGATCTTGATCTGCACTTTCAACAAAAGCGCATCGTGTTAGATATAGCAGCCTGGGGATTAAACAGGGATATCCAGATTTTTGTGTCGAATTATTTAACATCAGTATGCAAATACAGCCACTGTCACGTAAAAGCTATTGTAGGAAAATGCTAAAATGCTACGTATTCCCGTAAATCTTGATAAAACAAGAGGGCCATGATGGCTGTGTATCGATCCACTGAACCCGTGGGGCAGGGCCAATTTTGACCTCGGGGCTATTGTATGAAGAGTTCTGTTAAAGGTTTATTAGATAAAGCTACATGTTAAATTTAGTAGCCCTAGGCCACATGGTTTAGGATTAGAAAACTTAAAGTTTCCATCATAGAAGCCTATGTAAAACTTGTGGCCCCAGAGGTGGGGCCAATTTTGACCCTAGGGCTATAAGTTGATGCGTTTTGGTAGAAGTCTATTAGATGAAGCTACATGGTCAATTTGGTAGCCCTAGGCCATATGGTTTAGGAAAAGAAGATATTTAAAGTTTCAACTATATAAATCTATGTAAAATTTTTTACCCCCGGGGCAGGGCCATTTTTGACCGCAGGGCTATAATTTGAAGAGTTTTTGTAGAGATCCATTAAATGAAGCTATACAACAAATTTGGTTACCCTAGGCCTTACGACTTCGGATAAGAGGAATTTTAAATATTTCAACAGTTTTGTTGCCATAGCAACCAGAGTTTTTATAGGAATAAAATTCGTTGAAGAGTTTCTGAAGAGGGCCATGGGAGGATCATTTATGTGAAGTTTCGTTAAAATCCGATGGGCAGTTTAAGAGAAGAAGATGCTTGAAATAAAAATTAACACACGGACGGACGCACGCACGCACGGACGTGCGACGGACACAGGGCCATGACATAAGCCCGCTGGCCAGTGGAGTTAGAAATACCAAATTTTAACGACCCTAAAAAAGCACAGTTTTAAAGATATTTTGTGAAAATGCTAATAACTAGCATTTTCGCCTTTTTCTCGCGATGTTTCCTACCCTTCCGAAGACAAAGCTACGTTTTTAGTCCCTTTAAATTTGTCGTCTGTAAATCCTTTGAATTTGGACGATTCTAAAATGTGTCTGGTAAAGAGTTAAGCTACTAAAGCTACCTTGTAAAATTCTTAGAACTAGAAAGCCCTTCTTCAAGAGATGTTTGCTTATGACATTTTTGTTTTGTCATGTGGACTTGACACGTAACAGTGTCTGGAACCGCCCTCAAGAGTAGATCAATATGAGCCATGCTCTCTGAAAAGTGGGCTTAACGCATCTTCAAAAAGTATCGGCCTATGTCAGCCTGCGCAGTCCGCGCAGGCTTACACGGATCAGTACTTTCTACTTTTGTTAAATTTTCTGCATATCAAAGGACTAGTCTACCTCATGATATTGTTGGTTGTTAGACAAAATCGATTTTATGATTCCATAATTATGTGAGGAATTGCTTGGTAAGATGCATTAAGTGGACGCATTAAACCCCTTTTGACAGAGCATGGCTCGTATCTATTTGATATTCAATCATGAATCAATCCAGTTAAAAAAGAAAACATGCATGTCTAGTCCTAAACGTTAATTTAATGTTAAAAATATTGTTTTATGGTGGACAGAGGTCTACTCCAGCTATCTTGATGTTTTCCAACATCATCGTGTCCTAATAGAAAATGTTTGCGTTGTCATGTACGCAAGGTCGAATAAATGTGGTGAGCGCAATATACATTTAGTTTGTGGCCTGTAGCAACCACATCGGTATATATTATGTCGATAACTTTGATTCTGTGGGGTTTTGAACTCTCAACTTTAGTATCTAGAGCCCACAATGACTACTGGGCTACCTTTTCCTTGGCATGGCGATTGAAAAAAAACACAGAAACAAAACATGTTAAATACTCTTTGTCTCTGTCCCACTCACATAATACTGGTGTACGAAAAATGGAAGATAATGAACGGTTTATCAAGGCATAAAGACTAGCAATGTATTCAAGCTGAAAAGGAACACTTTTAATTAGCCATTGGCCCTTTGCCAAACATCTAATATCATTACCTTTAACCTTTACCACAAAATCCCGAGTTTAAACGACCCAAATGGATGTGGCTTTTGAAAACATTGTGAGAAAAGGAGAAAATGCTGATAACCAGTATTTTCTCTTAATTCCACATTTTTTCTGCCAATTTAAGGACCAATTTTATTAGCACATTTAATTTTTCGTCTGCTTTCAATTTGGACAAGCCTCAGATTTTGTCGATTAGTAAAGAGTTAAAGACCCTGAACAGGAACCCTTCACCATTTAACTGATAAGTCCCGTGCTTTAGGGACCAGAGCACACAGGAGGGGTGAATTCATCTGCGAAATAAATGAAAGTTAATTGCATACCAAAAGCGGAAAAAACTATCCCTTCATTATAGGGCAAATGAATTCAACGTTTCAGTATTTCAACAGCGCAATATCGAAAACCAGTGTCATGTTAAAATTTTATCACACCTCTGACCGCCTTACTCTGTGACAAAACGCAAACTGCATACAAAACATGTGGGATGCTATCATTTCCCTTTGTGAGCACAACAATTTGAAGCTAGAACCAGCTATTGAACATGTTGACTTGTAAAGGCAATGCATAATGTCACTACGGATACCTTCACCAAGACGACTCTACAGTGCTGTAGAGGTAATCATGTTTCCAAAATTTCCGCAAACAACGTATGATTTATCTCCTCAAATAATTTTTTTTTTTTTCGTTCAGCAAATGAAGAAATACTTTTCCGCAAAAGATATGTCGTTTTCCGCCAATCTCTGACCAAGATGACATCAAATCATGTGCTCGATATGAGTAATTTATCTTTTTTCTAATATAACATTCCTCCCCTTCAAACAAAAAATCTAACCATTTGGGCCACTTTTAATTTCTTGTTTGCATATGCTTTCAAAATGAACTAGATTGGTCTTTTACTGTCCGGTAAAGAGTTCATAAACTGGGTCAACCATTATAAACTGGGTCAACCATTATCAACAGTTTACACTGTTCGCAAATCTGACCCAAGATATGCATAGCATTAAAAACACAATCAATGAAAGATTTATGCATAGCCATGACTTATAGTATAACTATATGAGCCGCTCTCTGTGAAAAGTGGGCTTAATGCATCTGCGAAACGTATCGACCAAAGTCGGCCGTCGCGGTCGGCAAAGGCTGACCTGGGCCGAGAATTTTCGCTATGGTCAAATTTTCTGTATGCCCAAGGACCAGTCTACCTCAAGATTAAATCGGTTGTTAAAAAAGTGGCTTTAACCCTTTCGGCGCCAAATAAACAAACTTTGCTTCTTTTGATGGTTGTAAATACAATCCACTGAGTCTACGGAAGACTTTTATCAGATAGGCATGACCAAACAAGCGGAGGGCATAGATCAAAGATCAGACTGCACGTTCTGTGCAGTCTGATCTTGGTCTATGCCGTCCGCAAAAGTCCCTGTTTTCGCCTATGGCGCTGAAAGGGTTAATAGGATCCACGGTTATGTGACGGCATGCATGATATAATGCAACAAGGAGATGCATTAAGCCCTCTTTTCCCAGAGCATGGCTCATAAGCAATTGAAATCATGGAGTCCAATATCCAAGTCAATGTACGGCTTGTTTACCTGTAATAGATGTCGATTCATTCCTAGGCATTGGATGACATGGAGCACTAACTTCAAATTAAAGTTATCTATGATCATAATCATACGTGGAATTTTTAGAGCATCCGACTTTGTCTGTATTTCTCTTTGTGCTTATTCTTTTTATTTTGCGAATTTTCAGGTCAGTACTCACACACACATTCATTTTAAAACATCAATTTCATCGCAATTTTCTAGAAAAAGACATAATACACGTTCTTATCCCAACAGTGTAGTTATATCTGACAAAAAAGAGGGTTTTTTTTTTATCTGCTTTCGGCTGAATCTTTCTTCATTTCAAATTTCCCTACACGTAGGATGTGGATTATCGTTTGTAAGTTATTCTTTCATGAAATATACTAAAATAAACAGGATTAGCAAAATCTATCGAACCTCCAACAGTTTTGCAGTGTATATTCCCTGCAAAATCCGTCAAATATTGAATTTCTGTTTTTCACAAGTTACACCAAGTGTCTTGTCGCAAAAAGGCAGCCGTTTGAAGGACTTAACTATGTTCAACAGCTCAACTGAAGTAAGTTTTGTGGGCGATATAGATAAAGACAAGACTGTCATTTGCGCTTAATTTCTGTCGATTTTTTCGTCTGTACTGTCCGTTATTTAGTAATATTCTGACAAACGACACACCCTTGAAACAGCCATGTCTAATGCCTTGTTTTATGATTGAGAATGCCGGTTTCATTTATCTGTCACGTTCAAACGACCTGATATCATAAAACTTCAAAAACGCATTCTAGCGGAGATACAGGCTTTCTCTCTTCATTACAATAAACTAATGATTTCCTCTGTGTTTCGGCATTGTAAATGTATGTGCTAAAAATCTCTGTGTGTAGGGGTGCAACAGCACGAGTTACCTTTTTATATTATCTTGAAGAGATCATTCTATAGATTTCCATTATCAGTAGTGTTCAATGTCAGCCATTATTCTGATAGATATGAGCCATGCTCTAGGAAAAGGGGGATTACTGCATCTGAAAAAAGTATCGACCGGTCCGCGCAGGCTGACCTGGGCCGAAACTTTTTCCTTTTAGTCAATTTTCTGCATGTCCAAGGACCATTCTTCCTCATGATCCAGTTGATTATTAGACGAAATGGATTTCATGAATCCACAATTATATGAAGACTTGCTTGGTAGCATGCATTACGGAGATGCATCAAGCCCCTTTTTGCTAGAGCATGGCTCATATTTTTGTTATCAAACGATCTTGGCACATCTGCAGTCACACCGGTACCTTTAACCCTTTCCCAAACGACAAATTTTGGACTGGTCCAAATTGAAAGAGTTTGCAGACGACAATTTTAAATTTGATGAAAATGGCAGAAAGTTATCAAAAAGGGTAGAAAACACTGTGGGACAAGGAGAAATTGCTCGTTACGAGCAATTTCTCCTTTTCCCACAGTGTTTTCAAAAGACTTGTACTGCAGACACGTGAAAACCAGGGCTTGTTTGGGAAAGGGTTAATTACACTTTTAAAGCAGGACAAAGTTTTATAATAGGAAAAACTCAATTGGACAAAAAAAGCCTGGACAATTTATCACGTACAAAAACAAAATGCAGAAAGAAGATCCTAAGGGCCTAGAGTTAGAGACAGCCAACGGTAAACTGCTTGATGGTTCCACAGAAAGAAAGCTAGACAAAGAAGGCATTGAAGTAGAAATTGAGAATTACGCTGATAAAGCCCTGATTTACGGCGTCAATGATACCCCACCCATACATATCACCATTGTGTGTGGACTACAGGTTAGTTCTCATTCTGTCTATTAATTTAATATTCTTAATTTCTTCGAGACTGCAAAGAATTTACAATCTGATACTCCATTTACTCCGTCCAGTATTTTGTGAAGTATCCTGACCTCGGAAAATGTCCTGAAATTTAGACATGCAGGGGGTAGACCCAATAAAAACCTATCTGCTCGAAGGGTTTACTCTTTGCAAGACGAGGAAAGCCTAGACAGATCCAAATTGAAAGCATTGGCAGGCGAAAAAATAAGCGTGGAACAAATGATTAAATTACTCTTTAGACCACGCGTCCGCTATATTAGGCAATCAGCGCTCAGTATTTCGAGGGGTGTGTGCGATACTATTTCATCTGCGTTTTGCGAAATTGTATAGGAAAGGGAAAAAACTCATTTCTATGAAAAGCATTGTAAGATCATCTTGTTAAGAATATGTAGTGTTTGATTCATTCGCACAATTCAACACAACTTGTCTTGATGCTATCTCTGACAAGTGCAAAAATAGGTCACATCGGTCAAAAGGTACACGTGGGTCACTAGCACGCATTTTAACATCACAACCAGGATCTCTACAGCTTTATCAATCCTATACGAATTTACTCTGATAAGCGCTTTAGGGCCAAAGATCCTCTTGTTTTTGAGACTGCTAAGTTTCATTGCGTGCAACGATGGCTTAAAATTAAACTTAGAATACATGTAGAAAGCATGAGGAATTACCGAGTTTTATTTTTGTATTTTCACTGTAAAGTTTCCTACTCCATAACCATTTAGCCGTCACTGCATAACAAGGGATAAATTTATACATCTTAACGCTATCATTTCAGCTTGACCCTGTAGCTCGATTGGTAAAGTGGCCCAGTCCAGTTGTGAAGGTCGTGGGTTTGAGTCCCACTTGAAGCATTTTCACCCTAATCTAGGGTAAACAGCCACGTCCTTATGATTTCTAGAATAGTGATCACATGGTCACTGGTTTATTGCCATCGAGAGTGACCCAGGTCCAAATGTAAACAAACAAACAAACAAATACACAGTCACAAAGTACTTCCCATTAGTAAATAATTTTCTCTGTTAAAAATCGTATTTCTGGTAAATATGACAAGCTTGACAAGAGCTTCGAAATCTCTACCACTCCAATTTGAACGATGTCTACTTACAAAGTGATAGACTGAACAAGATATCATCGACTAGGTACACGATTTTTGCAAACATATGTCAATTAAATGCTAGACCTATCCAAATCAGGCTCATCGTTCCATATGCCAACGAAACCTTTTTGATCATCGTGTTTTTGGTTGGTTAGTTAGTTTGTTTGCTTGTATTATACGGGAGTTGTAGGTCTCGTCAAGCTACGAGATCGTCCAGTCGATGAAAAGCTTAGCAAGTTCATATTGAAGTGCTAAAAGTGGACCCTAGAAAGTATTCAAACGCAACTGGAGTCATCAAATGATGTGTTTTTCCTTCAATTAAAGGTCAACAATCAAAACTGTTTCATGGTATTTCCTGTTATGACAAGTAAATGGCTATGTTCTACAGGTTAAGTAACCGGATCGAACCGGCTCGGATTGAATTAACGGATTGGACCGCGCCCAACCAGATCTAACTTTATAACCAGATTTGAACCGTATTGAATCGGATCGGACTTCCTTTTAACGGGATTGGACCATTTTCTGCAGTCTTGTATGGACCAATCGAATTTCATCCTTACTATCAGCTTATTCCACATTCGCTAGTATGTCAGTACTTTCAGTACTTTGCTTTTATTTTTATTCATACAATATCAACTGTCTTCTCCCTCCCCCCCCCCCCCGCAAAAAAGGTTAATTTCTGCTTTAATGCTCATGAAATACCTTAGGGTACATTTGTTTAAAAATGACATTTTGCCAATTGAATGCCCACTGCACCGCGTCGTTACATGTCGATAATAGGATCGAAGTAGGGTTGGTACGTTTGCAGTACGTTCATCTCGTTTTAAGAACGTTGTCACTCCGTCTAATTACAAGACGGGATGGACGACAAAAATTTTGAGCAGGTTCAAAGGTCTGGATCACCCTTCCCGTCTTAGCCCGTCCATGAAGTTCATAAACAGATCGTAAGGGCTTGCTACTATGTCCACTCCTTTCGAACACAGTTTGAGTCCTTTTGACAACGATTTACGGAACGTAGTGAGAACAAGTTCGGTGTGACGGGGGTATAAAGAAGTGAAACAATTTTCAAGCCGATGGTAAAAAACCTAATAATGCTATTTCAAACTTATGTTTTGGAGAAAAATATCTCCTTTTCGGACAAGGTAGATCCAAGATCAGACTGCATGTTGTGTGCAGTCTGATCTTGATCCACACTGTCCGCAAAATGTCAGTGAGTTGCGCGTAGTAACCTAAGGGTTAACAAAATTCAAAACGCATTGTATAGCGAGACCTTATGAATTCATGTTAAATATTACGAGATATTTCTCGTCATTCGGACTTCTTTCACGTGATTACGTGTTTAAGGCTAACATTTTTACGATATTATTTGCGTTTTAAAGAGAGGTATTCTTTTTTTTTTTTCGCATTGTGACGTGTATCAAATTCATGTTATAACGTGTTTTGATCTTTTTTTTCTAATGTTCATGTGGACGCTTGTGGGCATTCGTACCACATCTTACATAAGAATGCACGTACAGTTTTACTCATGTTTTTACGGTGTCAACGATGCATGTCTTCCCGTAGCATATTCATATCAATCATGTAATCCAGAATGACAATTGAAACAAACAGTATGTGTTGTCACATATTTAGTAAAATATCAGCAAAATAAAATATGTTTTCTTTGTTTGTGTTTCTGTTTTGAGAATGCCGGAGAAAAATATAAGAATGTCGACGACTGGAGTTAACGCTCTCGAAACTGCCGACACTTCTGAAATTAAGGATGGCAACGGCAGAAGGAACGAGGTGACAAATTTCGAGAGTAAATTCTTACTATACGGAGTAAATGACATTCCACCATTTCATATTACTGCTGTTTGTGGATTGCAGGTATGCTTCAATCAGTAGCTCATGAATAACACATTTTCTACAGCAGACAATCAGAGAAAATGTAGCAACTTAGAGTTTTGATCTTTATCCTGCATATAAATTACATGAATCACCACCGCTGATGGTAAAAACCCGAATAATGTTATTTCAAACTAATCTTTTGCAGAGAAAAATATCTCCTTATCGGACATTGTAGATCCAAGACCAGACTGCAAGTTCGTAACGAGCAATTTCTCCTTTTCCCACAGTGTTTTCTACCCTTTTTTGGGCCTTTCTGCCATTTTCATCTACTTTAAAATTGTCGTCTGCAAACTCTTTCAATTTGGACCAGTCCAAAATTTGTCGTTTGGGAAAGGGTTAATTAAAACCCACATAAATGCATGAACACAATTACGCTGACATCGGTAAATCTTAAACGTTATGGACGGTCAGGTCGCCGAGATCTGACCAACATACACGTTCACAATTCATCAACACATTACTTTGAAAATGCACCAAATCACAAGCAAATCTTTTCAAATATGCATGCGATCAAGAGAAACAGACATCCTTTTAACTAGCCTTTAGTTCCTCAGTCGAAAAATCTTTAAGTCGGGATGTAATAAACGATTTTTCGCAACCCGTGAATCGTCGACAACTAACATTCTGTTATCAAAATGGATGATCCGGAAATTAGTTGACGACGGCTTGCGGCGCGGAAAAATCGTTTATAACGCTTCAACTTGAATTCATATCTAGCTCCGCAAATGTAGGGAAAGCATCGGTCATATTAAAATTCTATAGAAAATGTTCTAACTCTTCGTTGGGTTTCCCTCCATTTTCTGACGCTAAAGTTTTAAAAGTAGTTTTGAAATTTTTCGATGGAAATTTCCTCTTCTACAATATTCGATTGTTTCTTTGTAAATAGTTTCCAGAACTCTAGAGGTCGCGTTTGCGTCATTTCATTCATATGATTGGCCATTTTTAAATAATATGAGATTTCCGTTTTCGTCAATAATTTTTATAGTCTCCACGTTTTTCAAATAGCTCTTTACGAGCCCATTCGGTTTTAAACTTGTTAAATTGATTCAGTGCCGAGCGGTACGAAGTGCGTCTGTCGCGGCATTGGTTATCAAACCAAGGTTGATCGTTGTTTACTAAATAAGTGTCCGTCTTACACACATCCTTTGTAAAGTACTTGTTGCCACATTTGCATAAGAAATCCGTAAACTTGGTAAGTAATACGTCAGACTCGCTGTGATTCTTTTATTTCATTAAGTAGGCGTTCTTTAAGATTTTCTATTGCGCTTGAAATGTCACTTAACAATTGAGCCTTGCAAAAGCAAGTGCAAGTATCTAATTATCATTATAATTTTTCTATCTTTGATGGTACTTTGTGATCTTGTTTGAATGTCATTTTTATTCTTCAATATTGAAACAATTACAGTAGAAAGTGAAAAAGTCAAAGGATACACACAGTCTAATATCATTGGGCTTTTGTCCGTATTTCTGTTGGGTGCACGGGGGAGGACCTTTTGCCCTTTTTGTCCAGAAGGGCTTTGTCCTTAGCCCCTGATAGGGTACGACAGAACGATTGAAAATAGGAGGAGCGGAAGAGGTAAACCTAGGATATCGTCTATAACTTTAAGTTTGCACTGATAAATATGTTAAAACACAGAGACCAGTTGATACTACGTTTCGAAGTTCTGCTAATGAAGGAAAATTGCAGATGTCTTTGATTTTTAAGAAACGTCTAAATTATGCCTACATAGCACTTTTTTTCTTTTAAAGTGACTATTGTGTGCGGTTGACTTTTCAAGAGGACTTTATAAATAATATTGTCCAGGAAATTTATTGCTTTTGACGTGAATGTTTTCGATTCACATTTTGTTTAAGGATTATTAAAAAAAAAAACATAATAGAGTTATTTATTTGCATTCAATTAAAGTCAGTCAAGATCTGCATTCATTTGTAGCCAGTAAACTCATTGCAGAAGAAAATAAATTAAGAAGTTAATATTTAAATGAAAAATAAGATAAACATATACATGACCTTGCACAAATCCGACCAGTTGTCTAACATTTGATCGCATATATATTTCATGTTGTAAAGAAACAGCTATGTATTGCTAAGATTGATATTCCTGAAAAAGGGGCCTTGAAAAACATGCTGATTGCTGATTGGTTGATTGATTTTTTTTTTTTTTTTATGCAAGCAGTCTTCAATTAATTATAACATAGGGCCAAAGCCGGTGGAATTTACAATGTAGGTCCACGCAAATAATGCAAGTTTTGTTGGTACTCGTAAATGAAATAACGACTTATATATACGGCCTCGATCAGTAGAGCAGACTTAGATGTCAAAATGGTAGAGTGGTTACGGGCAGAACTATTGCAACATGTTAAACAGTGTAGATTCAGTGTCGGACCGTGCGTTTTGTGCAGTTTCATCTTGATCAACACTGCCTGACAGCATCTAAGCCATTGCTTTGCGGCGAAGTAGTTTTTTTTATGTGTGTTTTTCAGCAAGGGTTGATGTCGCTTTCAGCACAGCTGGTAGTCTCCCTCCTGGTAGCCGAAGCTGTTTGTGCCTCCGATAACGACATGTTTAAATCCCGACTTCTGAGTTCCACTCTACTAATGAGCGGTATTACTACTGTGGCGATGAACGTAGTAGGAATAAGGTATGGTATGCTCGTGTTTGGCATGTATGACATAGTATGGTTTGGTATGACAGTGTGTGATATGATAAGGAAAGGTTTTTGCCATGGTTTTTGTTTTTTTCTTTGTTTTGGTATGGTATTGTTTTGGTATAGTATAATATGCTTTGGTATGGGAATGTGCGGATCCAGGATTTTCCAGTTGGGGGCGTACATGGAATCAAAGTTTGAATACTGATAGTCTTAGTGTGCGTGCTGCTTAACTCACCCAGTCACTCACTACAATAAAGCTTAACGCAACAGTATGAATTTTGGTGGCATTGTAAAGAAACATCATTTTCTACCCAAAAACATCGTTAAAACCGACAAAACACACAAAAAAACTTTTGAAGGGGGTCACAAGTTTTAATTCGGCTTATACAGGGAAAACTTTGAAAATATTCTGGTTCTAAACCATATGGCCTAGGGCTACTAAATTTGATATGAAGCTTCACCTAACTGACCTCTACTAAGATTCCACAAATTATAGCTCTTGGATCAAAATTGGCCTTGTCCCAGGGGTCACAAGTTTTACAAGGACTTTTATACTGAAAACTTTAAAAATCTTCTTGTGCTTAGCTGTAAAGCCTGGGGCTACCAAATTTGGCATAAAGCTTCATCTGGTGGATTTCTTCTGAATTTGTTAAAAAATTAACCATTGTTCAAATTGTTCAGATTGAATTAAACCCCTTCATGGTTTATTAGGAAACTGAAAATCTTGCTTATAACCATACAGCCTCGTCTTATATTACTTTGTATGTAGTTATATCTTGTTGACCTCAACCAAGATTCAATTAATTATAGCCCATAATTATAACTTGAAATCGTAATCACAGGTAAAAAATGGACTCGCCCTGGGATCACAATTTTCACGTGGGCTTTTATATGCAAACTTTATCAGTCTTCTCGTTAGAAGCCTTTAGGCCTAAAGTTGTAATATTTGGTGTGTATGGTTTGTACATATTAGCAAGTGGAGCTATACAAGCTCATCATGGCCCTCTTGTTTCCCCGATTTTCGAGCGTGAAATTCTCGGGGCCTGGGTCAAACCAATGATGCACAATAACAATGGTATTCTACTCGATCACTTCGGATGACCGAAAGAAAATTCACTAAAACTTTCAGTTCACACCAAACAAAGACCTGACAAAGTATTGAATATAGCTAAGGTGTGGTGACGAATCAAACAAACAATCGACCTTTTTTAAGAAATGCGATAAGAAAAGTGCCTGCAGTTCCATCAGTAAGAATATCTAGGTCTTTTTCAAACGTTTGATACTTTTTATCGAAATTAATGTTTGCGTGACTCATGGAAACCCTGTAATTGACGCAGTTCGATCGTCATTCGGGATGTTTTACGACCAAATTTTATACGAAAACTCGACAAAGTGGTTGTCATTATGCTATGCGACAAATATACAGCTTAAAAAGCGCCGGAGACTAAAACTTCGGAGCTCGGACTTAGAGAACTGTGCACGCTTTTCGCTCTCTAAAGGGCGTTGTTTGTGAGCTAAAATAGCGGACAAGGCTGCACATCGGGCCAAATAAATGCAGAGACTTGATTGGTTAAATATCGTTTTCCTCGGATCCATGTATACCACGATGAAATCAAAGTATCAGCGAAATTAGTTACACATCATAAAGTGCAGTTACGTCACATATTAAATGGAACTATTTGATTCCATTCCAGGTGGCATTTTTCAAATACATACCTATCTGATGTTGGCACTCTGGGTACATAACCAGACTACATGTACTTGTCATGGCGGCAATCGATGCAGCAAATTTCAAAATAAAATATATGTTTACTCACTAAAACCCTACCTGGTTTTCATCTATCCGTGGTTAGGTAGCATATAACTTCATTACCAGTCATTTATAAAATCAGCCCCTATAGGCTTTGGAAATAGCCCCGGTATAAGCTCGGACGATTTTTGTTTGTAGGTCTGTAGAAAAAAAAAAACCTGCACAAATCTTAGTTTTCTATAAAGCTATAGTTAGAAACTGTGTGCGAAGATTTGCAGTAAACAATGATATTTTTTGAGACTAATATTCTCCTTTGAAACAATTGAATTTTTAAGAAATTTGGAGCGGAAAAACAGGCTAGGCTTTTCCACAGAAGTATTGTATATAGCCAGTATCGCCTTTGCTACTTTTTTAGCGGCAGAGTTTTAGTTTACGCACCACGTATTAATATTTACCTTGTATAGGATAGTGATGCGTCATAGCAGACAGGTCCAATCGACGAAGAATACTAACATGTGTAGACAACGCATCTGATTTTATAAAAAGCTGTCATAAAAATCGATTTCTAAAATTAATCTTGGTTGTCCGAGATGAAAACTTATGATTTACCACCACCCCCTTTTAAAATTTCTTCTCAGTTTTTGACCAATTCAGAAGATGACCTTTGTGACTGTTCGGTCCGCGAAAATCTACCAATAAATCACAACCCTTGTAAAGTGTTACGACTTACGTACCTCGTTCGATTCAGAGGGGAGGGAGCGTACGTCCCTTCCGCCCCCTCTAAATCCGCCAATGTCTACCCTAAAAGTTCATTGTAAAATATACGTCTGAATCGAAGATTCGTCCAAGAGAAGATCTAAATGGACAAACCGTGTCTGTTTTTTCGCAGTGGTTAAAAAGAATCGTCTTATATCATTCCGACTTCGACCAAGACCGAGCTTTTTCCGCTTTGATGGGCCGTACATGTTTGATGAATTGGATACTGTTGACTCTTTTAGTAACGGAAAGCTGCCAAACTAGCGAAATTGTGAACTAGTCAACGAGAAATGAAGTGCTTAGCAACATGCATTTGATCAAATTAGTATTGTCACATAAGCGTATGTTAAGTTTTATGACGTACCTACCTCGCTCGATTTGGGGGGGGGGTGCGGCTTCCGCCACCCCCTAAATCCGCCCATGATGGTGTGGTATTGAATGATGTACTTTGTATTTTAATGTGGTATCGTGGTTGATTTTACGGGGGGACGTACGCGGCTTCCGCCACCCCCTAAATCCGCCCATGATGGTGTGGTATTGAATGATGCACTTTGTATTTTAATGTGGTATCGTGGTCGATTTTACGGGGGGACGTACGCGGCTTCCGCCACCCCCTAAATCCGCCCATGATGGTGTGGTATTGAATGATGTACTCGGTATTTTGATGTGGTATCGTGCAGCATTCATGTGGTGTGAGGTGTGGTATGATTTCGTATGGTTTGATTTTATCTGCCTTGATGCTATCGTCAACAGAGTGTCACCTGTCTAGAGTTAAACCATTAGAACGTAGGTAGGTAGAGCTGGTATAAACCTTTGATACATGTTATTTACTCAAACGTACTATATGTTTGATCATTATACGATGACGCAGTTGATTAAGAGGCTGGTTTATACACCTTTTTTATATATATGTGAAATAAGCAGCGAGTTCGAATCCCCTTTGTTAATGTTTTCGTATTTTTTGTATCGACTTTTTCCTCAGATTTCTTTTCTAATTTCTCTCTTTTTCCCCCTTCCTTCGTAGCCCTGTCTTCGCCGTTTGCGTCATCGTACAATAACTACTTCGATTTTTTCGTTTATTTATTTATTTATTTTTTTTTTTTAACATCTCTGTTATTACAAAGGAAATTGACTTGAAACATGGACTAGTTGTTAACTATCAAAAGGAAAACCTATACGTCAAGGCCAGGTAGCCAGCAGTGCATTTTGACTCAGTTATGTCCCTTCTTCAAAATGTAGTTTTTTTTTCCCACTGCAAAGCCAAGCAACTACAGCCATACAATGGCATCGACATGCGGTAATCTTGTTTCTAATTCGTTCGGTTTATTCCTATCATATCGTTTCACAACTAACAAATAAATGTATGTATTAACAATAAGTAAGGGGACGTATAACATGTTATATGCATATTTTCTGTAATGCTGTATTTTGGGCCGGTGGCCTTCAGTTACAATAAAAAAGTATTGTATTGTAATCGGTAAAACGAGTTTCATATAATTATGTAACATGTAACGCATACCAGTGTACAACTCTAAGACTGAAAAGCGATGTCGGTGTCAAAATAATTCGAGTACTCGTCTGCAGTGAAAGTACCCTCCTTGTCACTGACCTCAGTTATAAACCTTTCAAAAACTCTTTCAATACATACGTCCGCAGTACGGAAACGAGTTTCTAGAACCTACAGGTACGTGATGACAGCTGTAATATCACACGTCAAGGAATGTGTTAAATGCTTTTTTCTGTAAGTTGAATAAGGTCCTTCATTTTGAAACTTAAGTTTTGTGCTGCTACTTTGACTAGACTGGTAAGTTTGGAATTAACTTCTCCTTCAACTATTTCTAGAAATTTTCTGAGTTCATATCAGAATTGCAGTCACCTATGGTCGATTTGGACTTGAATATTAGTCTCGTATTAGGAATAAAGCCGTTTTTCCATCTAGCATAAACACTGATCAGCCTTTCTCCCTTTGAAAATGGTACTTAAACCCTTTCCCAAACGACAAATTTTAGACCCTTCCAAACTGAAAGAGTTTGCAGACGACAATTTTAAATTTGATGAAAATGGCGGAAAGTTCTCCAAAAGGGTAGAAAACACTGTGGGAAAAGGAGAAATTGCTCGTTAAGAGCATTTTCTCCTTTTCCCACAGTGTTTTCAAAAGACTTGTATTGCAGACACGTGAAAACCAGGGCTTGTTTGGGAAAGGGTTAAGGCGCACACGTTTAATTTGCTAATTTTTAAGCGTTTCACGCAGTGACATGTGCTGAGGATGTAAGTTTCGTCTGTGTAGACGATAGATCTTCCATCTTGACCATCCGGACCTACTTTCACCAGGAAACGCTGGCGAATAACAGCTATGCCATTTCTTTCCCTAAGCACAGATCTGTTCCTTTCACACTTTTCCCACGCAACGCCCATTTCTTTTAATTTTTTTCTCAAATAGCCACCCTTTCCAGGAATGTAATTTTCCCCTGAATTTACTTCAGTATGGCTTTGGTTGAGGGCACCTTTACACCTCTCTGTGTCATATCGTGTACTGTTTGTCTTTATCAAAGCTCTGACGAAACTGTCCATCCAGTAGGGTGACTGTTGTGGCTTTCTGGGTATCGAAGTCGACCTCTTCAGGCGTATATGCGTACGCTGACCCCAGTATAGTGAATCGTTCTCTGTAGCACCTTTTTAATTAATAAAGTCGGTTCACTTGCCTTCTTTTCATCCTTACAAACCTGAAAAAAGAACAAATAGGCCAGTAGCAAAAAATAACAGTTGAGCTTTCAGATGACATATTGGTTTTTGACCTGTAATATATCTTTATTGAAATAAAAGTAACGTTTAAGACATTCTCAACCCCACGTTTATTACTGGTTTCCATTATACGAGTATATTAAAGAATTATAATTTGTTCTCTATCGCAATTGACTTGCAAATGACAAAAACTTGATTCTTCAATCCATGTACAGAACAATTGTCACGTTTCTCTCTCTCTTGAAACAAAATGCAAATACATAAAACGGCATTAAAAAAAAACCTAGATTCGAACCTGATTTCTCCGGATTAGAAATTATCTGTCTTATCTCCAGTGCTAACTCGAAATGCCGAAATACCAAACCTTAAATTACAGGTGATACACTTATTACGGTTACAAGTGATGACATAAATATATTTTAGTTACCGATTCTGTGTTTTTGTGTTGGACTTCTGTTTGAATACAAGTGACGCGGAACCGCCGTTTGAGTGTAGATAGATATTGTTTCATAAATTATATTTGACATGGAGGTGTGATGTGTTATGGTATGATATGGTAAACTGTTTCAGGCATTGTTCCGTATGGTATTGATAGATCTGGTTTGATTGTATGGCACATGGTGTTGTGGTATCGGATAGTTACACATTCTGTTATGTGCGATGGCATGTTTGGTATTGTGTTGTGTGATTACATAAATATCATAGGCCTATGGTCATGTATTAAAAAATGTGTTACGGTATTGTTTGTTATGGTTTTGTTTTGAATAACCTGGCCTGGTGTATTTAGTTCAAGCTATTTGTTTATTCGCTTCTGCACCAAAGCATGCCCGTAGCCAAATATTGATAATAATTAATTCAGTAAAGTGAAGTGCAAAGACTTTGTACTTTTTCCTTTTATTACAGATTACCATTTTTCCAAGGCGCGGCATCAGAATATGTTGTTCCATTGCTGTTGGTTGCTAATGTCGACGGCACCTTCTGTTCCAGTCTCAGGTCCGAACCTGGTGAGTAACATCAGTAATTCTGTACAGCTTTCCAATTCTAATTTTCAAGAAGGCTACCTGTCTGATTGGCTGAGGCACTCTTTCTGATCCAAATAGATGTATAGCTCAAAATTTAAAATTAGACACAATTTTGAATTTCTAGATGTAAAAAAAGGTGACTAAAGAGTGCAGCTGCACACCTAATCGGTCATGCAAGTGCTAAGAGCTGTTCATTACAGAACCCTAGCCCTGTATCGGGGAAAACGGCATGACTAGGTGGGGTATTGCACCGATCACAATGAATACATCTGATTAAAAAAAATAAAAAAGCCTACAACATCATTCGTCAAATCTGTCCGGTGCAAATTTTGCTGGTACAAATACTTCGAATCAAGCTATGCGTTTCATTAGTTGAGTGTTTGTAACTGAAGACTTTTCATTGTTCGTATATATTATAATTGCTCTAGTGAATACGCGTAGTACATTCACGAACATAAATCACATGTACATACGTTTATGTATGCATTGAGAATGACTGATTGTAAAATGATAATTATTCTTTTACTATGGGGCTAAGAATTGAAATGTAAAGAACAGTAAAACTTGTATCCCCTGAAACGTTGATAACAATTTCTTGTAGCTATTTCGAAATGTGTCGATAAAAATCGGAAAGTTTATTCCGATCTTGGATATTCGCAGTTTATTATTGTAGGAAATATTTAGGCGAGAAGAAGCATAAAACTGATTCATTTTTGTCTGACCTCATTGTCGCATTCAAGGATTAAAAGAATAGCCATCTTCCGTCCATCAGTCGGTCCGTGCGTCCGTCTGTATGTCCATCCGCTTTTTGGTCCGATCCGTATCTCCTGAAGCGCTGGCCTGATTTTAAAATATTTCACACATATTTGCATCTTCATTAGACATGTCCAGAGCGGAAACGCCAGGCTCGAAAGTCAATGTCAAAGCAGGGGGTCAAGGATCAGATGCTCATAAATACTGTCCGCTTATTATCTCTTGAAATTTTAGCACGATTTTTGAAATATTTCACACATAATGTGCACATTGATGAGACGATGTGCTGAACGGAGGTTTTCAGAAGCTCGATTCTAGGGTCGAGGTCACAGTATGGGTCAAGGGTCAGGTGCTCAGAAATCCTGTGAGCTCCAAATCTCTTGATCTTCTGGCCTGATTTTTAGAATAGTTCACATATGTGTGAACCTAAATTAGACGTTGTGCTGAGCAGAGGTTTCAGACGTAACAAAGGTCATGGTCACAGTGCGCTCTGTATCTCCTAAACCACTGGCTTGATTTTAAAATAGTTGACACGTGTACACTACATGAGACAATGTGGATAAAATAGGTTTCAGACGCCAGGCTCCAAGGTCAAAGTCACGGCAGCCGATTAAGGGTCAGAAATTCAAAAAAATTTTGTCAGCTTCATATCTTTTAACACCTGGCCTTACTTCTACAATACTTCACGCAATAGTGCACCTTGATTTATGGCGTCATAGGCGTTGTTGTTTCAATATGGACGTTGTTTACCATAGCGATTTAGTCTTTGTCCTACTTTTTCGTCCAATCAGTAGGCTTATGTTTGAAAAATTCTGATTGTCTATTTCCTATGAACTGCCTAATGCAGGGTTTATTTTGACCATTTTATCAGTTAAACGTTGCGTTTATATGGGTTTACCGCGCTTCGGGCACAAAACCCGCCACCCTCATTAATATACAAGTACCGACAACTCGACAAACGCTGTGGTAAGAAGAAAATGGGAAAACATAAACTCTTTCACTGCCAATGTTGCATTCGAAAGACTTTGCGGACGGCGTAGATCAAGATCAGACTGCACAAACGTGCAGTCTGATCTTTGATCTACACCGTCTGCTATCTTGTGTAAGTCTTCAACCAAAAACAGAATTAATTCAAACGAGAAGGATACTTATAGACCATGTGAAAAAGTCGGCGCCGTTTAGATGGCAGCGAAAGAGTTAAACATTTATAAGTCAGTCAATGTATAATTTGAAATATACAGAAAATCCGGAGTAAACTAGTTTATTGCTGTGTCATACTGAAGTCACATTTTCTGTCCAATATCCAGGCACCTTGGTCAGTCTTGACATGATCCCAGATACGTTTTAATAGGGATTACCAAATGTCAAAACGTAGGTCACAAGGTGAAATCTTAGAAAAACTAGTTCGTTCTCTAGGCACCACATAATTCCCAGTGTTCTTTCGATAAAAATGTACGAGCCATTTTCTTGGAAAAGGGGATTTAATGTCCGTGATGCATGATGCTAAGCAAGTAATCACATAATTTTGGATTCATAAATTCTATTTTGTATGACAACTGATTGAATCATGAGGTACACTGGTCGTCATTTGACATGCAGAAAATTGACCAGTTGCAGAATGTATCAACCCAGGTTAGCCTGTGCGGATAGCACAGGCTGACCTTGATCGATACTTTTAGCAGATGCATTAAGCCCCCTTTTTACAGAACATGGAACATGTCTTGAATAACATTAAGAGGGCAAATCAACAGGTTTCAGAAAATGTTAATTTTCAAAACAACTTTTATCAGTTTGTACTCTGGTAATGTTGTAATTCGAAAAAAAAAAAACAGTATAAGTACTTTATCTCAATTTATATTTCTGCCTATTACTTTTTACGACATCGCTTATTTCCCTTAGTTATTTGTTGCGTCGGGTTGACAGTAAGCCGTGAAAGTTGGAAGGATGGCAGACGAATTGTTGAACTTGGTGTTTGACTTCACAATTTGCGATCGTGTACAAGTAGGATGGTGGCATATCGCTGTATTCGATGTTGTTGGGAAATAACGATAAGGACTTGGATGTAATCTGTATTTCAGATGTGAGAACATTGATTGTAGGTCTTTACGACACACTTTAAACGATGCTGAGCAAAAAGGCTTTTGAAAAAACTTTTGTGGAAAAGGGCGAAAATGCTGGTAACCAGTCCTTTTCGCACAATGTTTTCTACCCTTTAAAAAAGAAAATTCAGTTTTTGAGTCACAGTTATTTTGTTATCAGCAAATGCTTTGAATTTTGGACACGTCTTAAATTTTGTTGTTTGGTAAAGAGTTAAACCTGATAAACCAGCCCTCTTCTGACTAACAACCTATCTTTAATAATATGATTCGCTGGCTTTGTGCATTTTACCCAAAGGGTGTTGTTCTTGAGAAGTTGCACTGTTTTCATTTATTTAATTCTCGTCTGCAGGCACTTTCAATACGGAGTCTAAAATTTGTCATTCGGTAAAGGATTAAAAGGCTGAAAATCTAATTCAACCTAGTACAGTAGTGATCATTTTACATTTTCTTGCTAAGAATATTATTTATTATGGTATGATTATAGTAAAATTTAATGATATTGTTTCATTCATAAAGTGCCAGACTTTGACTATCCAATTATCTAAAAAATCAGTTGCCGAAATTGCAGTAGTACTTGTTTTGAATTTCAAGTATTTTTAGCTCACCTGAGCACAACGTGCTCAAGGTGAGCTTTTGTGGTTCTCCGATGTCCGTCGTCCGTCGTCCGTCGTCAACATTTACCTTGTGGACACTCTAGAGGCCACATTTCTTATTCATTTGACCTGAAAATTGGTCAGAATGTTTGTCTTGATAAAATCTCGGATGACTTCGAATTTGGGTCACATAGGATCATAAACTAGGTCACTAGATCATATTAAAGAAATACCTTGTGGGCACTCTATAGGCCACATTTTTCGCCTAATTGACTTAAAAATTGGTCAGAATGTTTCTCTTAATTAAATCTCAGATGAGTTTGAAATTGGGTCACCTAGGGTCATAAACTAGGTCACTAGATCAAATTAAAGAAATACCTTGTGGACACTCTAGCGGCCACATTTCTTATTCAATTGACCTGAAAATTGGTCAGAATGTTTGTCTTGATGACATCTCAGATGAGTTCGCTTTTGGGTCACCTAGGATTATAAACTAGGTCACTAAAAAGAAATACATTGTGGGCACTCTAGAGACCACTTTTTTTGCTCAATTGACTTGAAAATTTGTAAGAATGTTTTTCTTAATTAAATCTCAGATGACTTTGAAAGTGGATCACCCTGGGTCATAACTGGCATGTAGGTCACTAGGTCAAATCAAAGTGCCCTAGGTCACTAGGTCAAATCAAAGAAATACCTTGTGGACACTCTAGAGGCCACATTTCTTACTCAATTGACCTGAAAATTGGTAAGAATATTTGTCTTGATAAAATCTCGGATGAGTTTGAATTTGGATCACATAGGGTCATAAATTAGGTCACCAAGTCAAATTAAATACCTTGTGGACACTCTAGAGGCCACATTTTTCGCTCAATTGACTTGACAATTGGTCAGAATGTTTGTCTTAATTAAATCTCGGATGGGTTTGAAATTGGGTCACCTGGGATCATATACTAGGTCACTAGGTCAAATTAAAGAAATACCTTTTGGGCACTCTAGAGGCCACATTTCTTACTCAATTAACCTGAAAATTGGTCAGAATGTATGTCTTGATAAAATCCTAGATGAGTTTGAAATTGGGTCACCTGGAGTCATAAACTAGGTCACTAGGTCAAATTAAAGAAATACCTTGTGGACACTCTAGAGGCCACATTTCTTACTCAAATGACTTTAAAATTGGTCAGAATGTTTGTCTTAATGACATCTCGGATGAGTACGAATTATCGGTCACCTAGGGTCATAAACTAGGTCACTAGGTCAAATTAAAGAAATACATTCTGGGCTCCAGAGGCCACATTGTTTGCTCAATTGACTTGAAATTTGGTCAGAATGTTTGTCTTAATTAAATCCCGGATGAGTTGGGGTCATAAACTAGGTCAGTAGATTAAATTTAAGTAATACCTTGTGGGCACTCTCGATGCCACATTTATCGCTCAATTGACCCGAAAAGCGGTAAGAATGTTTGTCTTGATGAAATCTAGGATCACTTCAAAATTGGGTCAGCTGTGGACATAATCTAGGTCACTAGGTCAAATTAAAGAAATACTTTGTGGGCAGTCTAGAGGCCACATTTATTACTCACTTGTCTTGAAAATTGGTCAGAATATTTGTCTTAATAAAATCCCGGATGAGTTCGAATTTGGGATATCTTGGGTGATAAACTAGGTCACAAGGTCAAATTAAAGAAATACCTTGTGGGCATTTAAGAGGCCACATTAAGTGCTGAATTGACTTAAAAATTGGTCAGAATGTTTTTCTTGATGAAATTTCGGACGAGTTTGAATTTTGGTCACCTTGGGTCATAAACTAGGTCACTAGGTCAACTTACAGAAATTGCTTGTGGGCGCTCTAGAGGCTACAATTCTTACTCAACTGACCTGAAAATTGATCAGCATGTTTGTCTTGATAAAATCTTGGATGAGTTCAAAATTGCGTCACATAGGGTCATAAAATAGGTTAATAGGTCAATTTAAAAGAAATATCTTGTGGGCGCTCTAGTGGCCACAATTCTTGCTCAGTTGACCTGAAAATTGGTCAGCGTGTTATCTCGGATAAGTTCAAAATTGGGTTACATAGGGTCACAAACAATGTCACTGAGTCACATTGAAGAAATACCTTGTTGGCACTCTAGAGACCACAATTCTAGCTAAACTGACCTGAAAATAGGTCTACATATTTGACTTGACGATATCTCGGATAGCAGAAATTGGGCCTCATAGGGTCATAAACTAGGTCACTAGGTCAAATTAAAGAAATGTATTGTGGGCGCTGTAGAGACCACAATTTTTGCTCAACTGACCTGAAAATTTGTCAGCATGTTTGACTTGATGATATCTTGAATGGATTCGAAATTGGGTCACTTAGGGTCATAATCTAGGTCACTAGACCAAATTACAGAAATACCTTGTTGGCACTCTAGAGGCGGCAAATGTTGCCCAATTCACATGAGCCTTGGTCAACAAGTTTGTTTTGATATCTCGGATGAGTTTGAAATATGGTCACATAGGGTCATAAACTAGGTCGCTAAGTCAAATTGAAGAAATACATTTTGGACACTCCAGAGACCATATTTTCAGCTCAATTGACCTGAAAATTGGTCAGAATGTTTATCTTAATAATATCTCAGATGAGATTTAAATTGGGTCATTATGACCCTGGAGTGAAATTTTGCCTATTGACTCAGGTGAGCGATCCAGGACCATCATGGCCCTCTTGTTTAGTTTAGCTGGTGAAAGTTATTTTCTTTCATCTTATTTTGTCATAATATTGGCAAAGAAAATTTTTATTTCAGTTTTAGGGATTGCATTTCTTGTTTGAACACATATTAAATTGACAATATCTTATACATATACTAGCAATGGCTATTTCTTTAAATATATGTGTAAGGACAATCATATTGGTGACAACAAAACATAAAGATAGACTATTTTATAGTTCTTTGTTGAGAAAAAAAATCTTGTACAGTTCGGGTGGCGGCGGCCATATTGGAAATTCGAAAGGATGGGGGTGGGGTAACAGAAATTCAATTTTCTTGAAGACGACCCATTGAAATTTTTCGTATTTCACACTTGTATGTCTAATACAATACACTAACACCCTATACCAATTAAACACTTATATTGAAAGGTTCGAGTCAGGATGGTCATACCTTAAATAGTTTAGGCTACACATGTTTGCACCTTAATGAGACTATATGCATGGTGAAGGTTTCAGTCACCTTCTGTTTTTCTGTCCGTCTGTCTGTCTATCCGTAATTCTTTCTTTTTTCCTGCTTCACATCCCTCAAAACCTTAATCCAGTTTTTAAGATATTTGTAAATACCAGTATCTACCTGAATGAAGCAATGTACATAGAAGCAGTTTGACTGGTCTAAGTCACTGCTAAGGGGTCAAAGGACACAGTCTCGTGTCCACTCCTCATCTCTTGAACTTCTTGCCTGCTTTTTAAAATAGTTCACACATGTGTGCATCTTGACGAGACGGCATGCAGTACCAAGCTTTAATAGGCCCACGTAAAAGGCAAAGGTCACAGGAGGTCAAATTTCATACGGTCGGAAATTTGGTCTGCTCTATACTTCTTAAAACTAGGCTGTCTTGTGTGTTCACCTCGAATGTAGGTTTCATCTTGAAGCTGAGGTTTCAAACTTCAGACTCCATGATAAGGTCACAGCAGTAAAATTTAAAGATCATATGCTCTTGAATTGTGTCCACTCAGTATCTCTTTAAGCTCTGGTCTTCATTTGAAAATGTTTCAAACATGTGCATCTTGATGAGACAACATGCAGATTTAGGTTTCGCATGCCAGTGTTAAAGGTCAAGGTCACAGCAGGAGTCAACCATAAACACTCAAAGTCAAGTGTTTTAGCCATCAGTTTCATGTCTGCTTTACATCTCGTTCAACTTTGTCGAGGATTTTAGAAAATAAAATTGTTAAGTATTTGGCTCAGAAAGAGCCCATTGTTATCATTTGCCTTGGGTAAGATGTTTGGGATTATGGGTATGGCCTCCAACTGTCTCCATCTGTCTGTCCAAAACACATTTTGTGGCCTCATGTCTCCTGCGCCCTTTAAAACAGTTTCACTGGTCAAACGTTTATTCCTGTGAGAATTAAAAAAAGAAAACTGAAATTGCTGCGGGATTGTAGTTATCCTTCAGATTATCGCCTTGTTTGATTAATTCGGGGCTCTTAACTGTCAAATTCATACAAGTCTTTTAAACGCCAGACAAAGACAAACCGATCATAACAAAGTTTCTATAGTAAATAAATGTGCCCTCTTCCCTTCCTCTTCTACTGTCTACTTAAACGTAGAGCCTTGTCGATAATATTTTGGGACTGAATTTACCTTTACCGTTTTTTTTTTTATATGGCCCAGTTGTAACCTTTTACTTTTGACATTGATTTTACTTCATGGCAAATATCTATAAAATCTAGAGATTTTTGGCTATTCCGATGTCTTCGAAAATTAAAGCGACCTTGATCTTTGACCCAAAAACTGAAAGAGAGCATACATTGTTCTTTTTAACAGAAGATCTGATTTTGATTATCACATAAAAAGTGTGACAGACAAACATGTATCCGGTACAATCACCTTTGGCCTATATGCCGTTCACGGGTCCATGTTTACAGATTTATTTCTGTTTGAAATGTGCACAAAAACGAGAAGATAGCTCTGTGACATCAACCTCTGTGACAGGTAGAGTAACAGAGTTTATAGAGGGGGTAAGAATCGACATATTTCCACAATTTAGTTGATTTCGAATAGCTTTTTAGCTCTACTGGCTGTAAGGCAGCAGAGCTTATGTCATGGCGTAGTTTCCGTCGTCCGTCAGGCGGTCCGTCCGTCTGTCCGTCCGTCCGTCCGTCTTTTCTTGTTTACGCGATAAAGTCTGCATTTGCGGTCGGATTTTCGTGAAACTTTCAGAGTTTGTTTATCTCATCAATAGCTTGAACCCTATTGCTTATGAACGAAATCTGACGATCAGTGCGGGAAAAGTAGCCATTTAAAGTTCAAAATTTCAATTTCTTGTTTACGTGATAAAGTCAACATTTGTGGTCGGATTTTCGTGAAACTTGCAGAGTTTGTTTATTTCATCAATAACTTGAACTCTATTGATTTTGAAAAAAAATCTGACAATCAGTGTGGGAAAAGTAGCCATTTAAAGTTTAAAATTTCAATTTTTGTTTACCCGATAAAGCCTGCATTTGTGGTTGGATTTTCGTGAAACTTTCAGAGTTTGTTTATCTGATAAATAGCTTGAAGCCTATTGATTTTGAAAAACGTCTGACAATCAGTGTGGGAAAAGTAGCCATTTAAAATTTAAAATTTCAATTCATTGTTTACGCGATAAAGTCTGCATTTGTGGTTGGATTTTCGTGGAACTTGCAGAGTATTTTTTATCTCATCTATAGCTTAAACCCTATTGATGTTGAAGAAAAAAATCTGGCAATCAGTGTGGGAAAAGTAGCCATTTAAAGTTTAAAATTTCAATTTCTTGTTTACCCGATTAAGTCTGGATTTGTAGTCGGATTTTCGTGAAACTTGCACAGTTTGTTTATCTGATTAATAGCTTGAACTTTTTTTTTTTATTTTGAACAAAATCCCCAATCAGTGTGGGAAAAGTAGCCATTTAAAGTTTAAAATTTCAATTTCTTGTTTACCCGATTAAGTCTGCATTTGTAGTTGGATTTTCGTGGAACTTGCACAGTTTGTTTATCTGATTAATAGCTTGAACTTTTTTTTATTTTGAACAAAATCCCCAATCAGTGTGGGAAAAGTAGCCATTTAAAGTTCAAAATTTTAATTTCTTGTTTACGCAATAAAGTCCACATTTGTGGTCGGATTTTCGTGAAACTTGCACAGTCTCAATCAATAGCTTGAACCCTATTGATTTTGAAAAAAATCTGACAATCAGTGTGGGAAAAGTAGCCATCTTAATTTCAAAATTTCGATTTCTTGAGATAAAGTCTGCATTTTTCATCAAATTTTCGTTGTATCATCAACAGTTTAAACCCCGTTGATTTTGAAAAAAATTTGAAAATCAGTATAGAAAAAGTAGCCAATTAAATTTGAAAATTTACAATTTCTTTTTACGCGATAACATCGGCATCTGTGGTTGAATTTTCATGAAACGTGTGCTGTTGCTTTATATTATCAATAGCTTGAACCCTACTGATTTTTATAAAACAAAAGAAAATGACAATCAGTATGGGAAAATGAGCCATTTAAAGTTGAAAATTTACATTTCTTGTTTGTGCAATTAAGTAGCATTTTTTATTCAATTCTTTTGAAATTTGCAAAGATTATTTGTATCATCAAGGGATTGAACTCAATTAAGAATGAAGAAAATCTTGCGATTAATTTAGGAAAATCAGCCATTTGATGACTTAATATTGTTTACTCAGCACAGTCCACATTATTAGTCACATTTCTTTGAAACTTGCAGGGATTGTTTAAAACAATGAATACTAAAACCCTATCAGATTTGGCTGGATTCTAAACAATTGGTTTTAAGAAACTGTGTTTCAATTTTTTTTTTTTTTTTTTTTTTTTTTTTTTTTTTCACTATTTGTTCAATTCACCATGCCTATTTGCACCATCTTAGTGGGTTCAAGTCCAGTTGCAGCAACACCCCCCCCCCCCCCCCATTTTTTGTGTGTTTGCTTTTTTCCTTTTTGCATCATGAATTCATAACGTATGCTAGAAAAACGAAGCAAAATCAATGCCAGTAGAGCAATTCAGGCCCTCAAGGGCCTCTAGTTCTACATTACTCGATGTTATTAGACATGAAAATCTTAAAATTTCCACGCGTATACGTCGTAGCAATAATGACGTCATCTTCGCGCGAAATGACAGGGTAGTACAAATTCCGGCAGGTGTTTTGGTTGATTTTGCTGGCTTCACGCCCCTATCACTAAAAATTCACCAGAACCGGGACCCCAAAAAGATAATATACTAGTGTAGATTTAATACACTACTGGAAGAGATTTTAATGTAATAAATCATGTGGAACAAGTCTGAGGAACCTAGATCAACTGGTTGTATACCAATTCCCCGTACAAAAACTGATATATCTGTAGCCTTTGACTGACCAACCGACTTGAATACAGAAATGTACGTGTATTACACCCTCTTCTGCGCGTGAGGGAGAGGAGGTACATGGTTTGTATCTAGGGTGCTTGTTTTCTTTTCAGTACCAGTCGCCAGCGTGAACCTTACGGCAAACGAAACAGCAAGTTCAGATGTTTCAATGGATAGAATACTTTTTAATGTTAGAGCGGTAATGTTTTTGATATTTACCAGCTTGAGTCCTTTAATCCATACTACTATATTTACAGTATTTATTTAATCAATCGATATCAGTGCCTGTGCTTATAAAACTTGGATCCGTGCTCAGTTGAGTTCGTGCTCAAACTTAAAGTCTCATTTAGTTGAAATAGGGTTTGAAAAGCTGAAATGAAGACTTTGACATGTAAGACCGTGACAAAGAAAAACTCTGAATTTCAGAACAGAACAGAACAGAACAGAACATTTTATTTTACGACAAGTACACGGTTGTACATAGTCATACAGAAAAGATATATTAACATGAAAATCACTAGATCTTGGGCGAGCATGACGGCGAGACTGATATATATACATTTTTAGTACTCCCCAGCAAAGTCATAAAACACGTCTCATATAATTTGACTTTACTTGACAGTACCAAACTTATACTTAGAAGCCCTTTTGTAATGCACAAAATAGATAAGGTTGAACCTTTCAATCTAAAATACCGTCGTAGCCCATATAGCTCCCCAACTCTGAAGGGGGATAAAACATGAAAAGCATTGAAACAGAAGGAAATAAATTTCCAAAAAATAATACACACAAGTACATGTATAGATCTTAACGTTTGAGGCACCAAAAATATTCAGCGCCCAAACGCTTATTCAAAAAGGACATAAAAAGTTATAAAAAGTTATATCCAGATACAAATTGTAACTTGACGAACCTTTAAAGACGAAATAAAATTAAATGGAGGATCAAGATCTCCTGAGTAACAATTTCCTTTCAGCTGATGCTTCTTGTATATACTTAGCAAGATTGTATAGTGTACTCCTGTCCCTTTTAGATAATAAACTTATGAATTTAAAAACACTTGGACGTTTTGTGTAGAAATTGATAATATATTTCTTTCGTATTTCGTTAAAACAAGGACAAATTAGAATAAAATGATATTCATCCTCAATATCCAAAGAATTGCAGCAAAGACAGTATCTTTCTTCGCGTCTTACTCTATTTCTCGAATAACGACCCGATTGTATTCTCAAATCATGTGCAGACATTCGAATTCTAGATAAGTGATATCTCAATGATTTGGGAATACAATTCAAGTAATCTTCACAATAAAAACTTGTTTTAACATAGCTATACAATTTCAGTGATGTTGATAACTCAATACCATTTAGCCATATTTGTATAAAATTATCTTTTACGGTTTTCGCAAACAGTGGCAAAAACAATCTTGAATCTATATTATTTGGATTATTCCAAACATAATTAAAACCGTAATCGCATAAAAGCACTTTTATATTTGACACCCAGTTAACTAAACCCTTTTCTGCATCAATACAACTGCTGCGGTATACATATTGGACGATAATGTTGTCTGAATGAATTACTTTAAACCAATATTTGATAATACTAATATATCTTAATACATATAAGGGATATCTACCCAACTCTCCGTAAACTGCCGACGAGCTTGTAGAATTTCTTACGTTTAACATTCTTTTGCAAAAATTCAAATGAATTCGTTCAAGCTCTTTATTTTTGGTAAATCCCCAAATTTCATTTGCATATAACAGAACTGAACCAACAAATGCATCAAAGAGCTGCATTAAACAACTAGTTTTAAAGTTAAACTTTTTGCATTTATATAACAAAAAATTAAGTGCTCTAGTGGCTTTACCGCTAACGTATTTAAAGTGAAGGGAAAATTTACCAGTAAAATTTATAACAACCCCAAGATAATTAAAATCATTGACAACTTCTATATTTTCATTGTTGTATGTCCAAGATTCGCATGGTTTCAGTATGCCACGTTTGCGAAATACTACTATTTTAGTTTTTAATATGTTTACCTGTAGACCCCAATGCGAACAATAATCATACAAACAATCAAGTTTATTTTGTAACTCTTGTGGCGTCTTACCAAATATAACCATGTCATCGGCAAATAGTAAAATAACTAAACATAAATCTTCAATGTTAATGCCGGTGTCAATACATGATTGTAAGGACAACTCAATGTCTTCTAAAAACAACGACACTAAGATTGGCGAGGTTATCTCCCCTTGACGAAGTCCAACCGCATATTCGAAGAAATCGGAGTATTTGTCACCACTTCGAACACATGATTTTACTTTGTCATACATACTACGAAAAATCTGGAGTATTTTACCTCTAATATTATATTTATGCATCTTGAACCATAAGCCATTACGGTAAATTGTATCGAAACATTTTTTAAGATCGATAAAGGCGCAGTAAAGTCTTTTATTTTCATTCAGGAATTTTTGCACCACATTTGTCAAGACGAAAAGGGCATCTACTGTAGATTGTCCTTTTTTAAACCCAAATTGAGCATCTGAAATAATATGATTTTCGTTACAAAAATCCAGAATACGTTTATTCAAATGGAAGTGAATAGTTTTGCTAAACAACTCAACAGAGTAATACCTCGATAATTATTTACATCTTGAACATTCCCCTTTTTGTGTAAAGGGACAATAATGCCCTCTGCCCATTTTTCTGGGAAAATACCTGAATCTAAAATATGATTAAACATGTCACATAAATGTGAAGAGAGGATATCACAACTTTCGATTAAGTATTCGTTCAGTATCCGATCACGACCGTAAGCTTTCCCACGCTTAAGCGATTTGCACGCCTCAGTAATTTCCTGCACCGTGATTGGTCTATTCAAATTATCGTCTGTAGATGAAGAATCTTGAATAAAACTGCTGTTGCAAAATAATTCGGCTTCCTCGTTTTGAAAATGAAAGGTTTCATTGCTTATGTCTGCAAAATGCTTGGCAAATTTATCTGTGTGAATGCTATTATTAGAGCGCTCATGTTTTTTAAAGTATCTCCAAAATTCCTTCGGTTTAGAAAATTTTAGTTTTTCTATTTCACCCATCTTCTGTTTTCTATAAGCACTTCGTTTTGACCTACATAATTTTTTATACTTCGTCTTCAATTTCAAGAAGTTTTCTCTGTTAAGAGCTGACATATTGTGATGATAATGATTCCTGGCTGAAATGAAGGCTTTTCTGGCCGCAGCGCATTGTCCATCGAACCATTCGGCATCGTGACAAATAACCTCATCAGTAAAACGGGTAACTGTTTGTTTTTGATGTTTACCAAACAAAGGGTGAGCAACTTTTGTCAAAGTATCCGAAAAATTTTGAACCATATCATTGATAGAACTTCTACTACGATGGTTAACATTACTGGTTATAGAGTTAAATATAGGTAACAGTGCGATTAACCTATTTCTAAACGTATCCTTTTGGCTTGGATTCCATGAGAATTTAACCTCTTTATTTTGTTCCATTTCGGGGTCATTTAAACTTTCACAACACAAGGAGAAAGATATGGACGCGTGATCACTAAACTCTGTAAATGGGTTAACCTGGAAGCTCGTAATAGGGGAGAAATCTGACTCACGTGCTAACAGCATATCAATCAATGAAGCGCCTTGGGTATTTGCGTATGTAAATGCACCGTTATTTCTATCAGAAAACAAACGCCCATTCACGATACGCAAATTTGTTGATCTACGCATGTCAAGCAAAGCATGACCGAAATGGTTACAGACTGAGTCCATCGAGGCCCTGCAAGAGCCCACGTGAGGAACATAATCTTCATCATCTAAAAATCTATTGTTCATATCAAAATCTATAAAATCTTTCTGCTTACCAACTCTACTATTCCAGTCACCAATCAAATAAATATACCCCATGTTTTCAAAATCGTAAAAGTCAAACAGTAAAATTTCAAAGAGGTTTACATTTATCACGTTATATGCTGGTGAATCTTCGCACCATATATACACGCCACAAAGGTAAACGTCCTTCTCAAAGTTAAAGAAAGTCTTATCTAGTTTCACCCAAACAATGGAATCATAATGTGACTTTACTATTTCTATGCCATCGGCTAAATAGTTTTTATAATAAAGAAGTAAGCCCCCGCTGTGTCTTTTTGCACTCTTGTGTTGGAATTTACGATAAAAATTGTGACAAATGTAGCCATTCAAATCAACATTGCTAAATTCTGAGGCCCATGATTCTTGCAGGAAAATAATATCGTACTCTGAAAGAAAGCACTGTAATTCGACTGATGATTTTTTATTCTCAGTTAGTCCATTTATGTTCCAGGAAAGAATTTTTAGGTCACCCTCGCCACTTTCCTATGGTTTTAATGTGACTGGTTTACCGTCGATGTACAGCTTGTCGTACGATAGCCATGCCTTTTTACCCTCGCGTTTTGCTGCTTGCAACTGAGGTTTTAGCTTACGCCGTTTTTCCACTATCTCCTTTGGAAATTGTTCATACATATAGTAATTAGACCCTTGCAAACTCTTCCACTGTCTGCGCACCAGCTCTCTATCCTTGAATAAAGTGAACTTAGCAACCATGTTACGGGAACTGCTACCGCTTGGCTTGTGCCCCATTCTATGAACACGTTCAAACTGTATCTTATCGACTAAACCCTGAGCTAAATGTAATTTATCAACAATAAAGTCGCACACTTTTTTCTCTGAATCCTCTGGGGTCTCTGTCGGGGCCTCTGGGATATTGACAAACACGAGATTGTTACGCATGGACTGCGATTGAATGTACACAAGGTCGTCTTTTAGGGCATTCTTCTCTTTCTCTAGTTCTATCACTCTATCCTGCATTTCATTCACTGAAAATTCATTGCTATCTGTTTTCTGCTCAATCAAGTCAACACGATCTCTTAATCGACCAACTTTGTCCTCAACAAAATTCCAAAGCTTGGTAATATCTTTCTCTACTTTATCGACCTTATTTTCTAAAGTTTCAAGTCTTTTTAAGCGAGTATCGATCCCATCAAGTTTTTTAACAACATTTGACAGACACTTCATTATGTCAGAATTACTGGGACACGAGTTAGAGGGACACTCCATCTGTCCACCTTCCGCCATTTTCTCATCAACCGTACAACCGTGCTTAGCCGTTTGCATAAATTCAGTGTTTTTGTTTTCATAAAAAACCTCGCCCTCATTCACATTGTTGTCATTTTCATTCTCATATAAAATCGAATTTGCCTCTGATAGAATTTGGCTAACACTTATTTCGTCTTCAGTGCTACTCAAAACTGAAAAACGACCAATTTTCTTTGCGCCGCCATTGTTTTCGCTGGATGAGCTCTCGTTACTTATGGCTCTAAAACGTTTCTTTCTTCTTCCCATTTAGAATGAAATTCTTGCAAAAAGTATTTTTACCTGCAAACAATGTCCTAGAGATTTTTCCTTCCAATAAAATTCCTAAAAAACCACCAAAAGTCCAAATTTATTTTCTCTTTTCGATAGCTTACAAAAAACACGTCAGCTCACTCCATGTCACGTGATATACAGAAGTTACCCCATAAGGTTTATCAAATTACATTTGTGCAAGTTTGAAACTTCATGCTCAGGTGAGTTGGGCACAAAAAAAAAAGTTTTATAAACACTGAGCCATGTCACAATGACCGCAGTCATATTCGTCACCCATTCTAAACTGTGTTTACTTCTGAAGTCAAGGAACATCTATGTGATTTGCCTCGACTTTCTGTAGCCGTGCTTATAAAACATAGATTCATACTCAGTTGACTTCGTGCTCAATTTAAATCTAATTAATGCTTCATACAATTAGAAAGTTTGGAAAAAAAAATAGACATATATCTAAGGACAAGAAGGAAGTATTTGCACTAAAAGTTCATGCTACAGTTTTTTTTTTTTTTTTTTGTTTTGTTTTGTTTTTACGTACAGATTTTTTTTTTTTTTTTTTTTTCTTTGTTTCATTCTCGCTCAGATGATAATATAATATATGCAAAGTAAAATAATGAAAAAAACGCATATGTTGCGGAGCAAAATACAAAGATACGGTTCTTCAAAGGGGATAACTCTTGTCAAATGGCAGAAATAGGCTTTAATTTCAAATCTAAAAAAAAAAAAAATGTTCTTACAGTAACAAATACCACTCAAATAATTATTATTTTAAGAAATGTGATGTTTGCTAACAGAAAAAAAGGGATTAATTGAAAGACTTAGGGCACTAGACGGATCACATTAGCAATTAGAGATGATCTTACGTGTCAACAATGACTTGTTTCTGATTAATTTTCTGACAAAAAAAAAGTGGAGAGATTTTTTTCTTATTTTTCACAGAAAAAGTGCTTTCTAATATCTTGTAAAAAAAAATAAAATAAAAAAAAGTATATCAAGCTGGACATTTTCAAGAGATACAGTGCATTTTGAAACGTTATTGACATAATGAAAAACCCCCCTTCATAATAAACGTCTATTTTGGCGTGAATTGGCATCATTATAAATTTCCCATTTTTCTTCTGCGTCTGAGATTTCTTGATATTTAAGAGGCAACCAATATATTACAGATAAAAATATACTATATCACTGTCATAGTAACCAAATGGAATATAATAGAATTTACAAAATGGAAACATTCGCAAACCGGTGAGCAGAGAAAACTGTGGCACATGTCCTTTTGAAGTAACTCCATTGGTTATGCCAAGTGATATGTATATAGCTATGAAATTTCATACTCAACTAGCCAAGCCCCCGTAGCTCAGTCGGCAGCGTACGGGACTTGAGAACAGGAGGTCGCTTGTTCGATCCCCGGCTTGGCCAATTTCTTTCCGAGGATTGACGATAGTCTTTGCGACAGGATTCCTTCCTCTCTCACCGCTGACCATTGTTTCGACGGTGATTATGTGGGAAAGCAGCCAGTGGCTTGGAAAGAATATTGTGCGGAGTACTGTTAAAAGAAACTCCAGGAAAGCATGCATGGGTGCACTGGCCGCCGCGATATAAATGAAATAATGTTGAAAGCGGCGTTAAACACCATACAATCAATCAATCATACTCAACTAAGCGGAGTAGGGAAAAAATTTAATAGCACAGAATCTGTTTCTTCCTATCAGATGGCTAGCTTTTAATTTGAAATAAGGAGTAGCCCATGAATACAGCTAGATACAGAGTACTGGTCATCACGCATTAGAATAGCTTAGCTAGGAATTCAAACACTAGATGTATGACATAGCAGGCATAATAATTATACATTATTTCTTGTAAAACCTTTAGGTTTAATGGAGGCCCGTGAGACGATTTCTCTCTATCTCTCTCTCTCGAAAAATAATCAAATAATCACCAATGCTCCCACTGATCAAGTTTGGATCACAAGCTAAACCGAAGTACCTGCAGTTTAAAACATGAAAACATTTTTTTTTTTTTCAGTTTAGAAGCAAACGTAAGCATGGCTCAAATTTAGTTTGCTCTAAACAGATTTGAGTTTTTGTTTACTTGGTTTTTTTGTGTGTGTGTGTTTACTCAAACTTAATTTTTTTTTAATGCTGAGTTTTGCCTTTCTAGTGTTACTTTCTTTGTTTCTAGCTGCAAGGAAGTCTCATGGTCGCTGGAGTAATTCACGCACTGGTAGGCATGACGGGAATGATTGGTTTGTTGGTGCGGTTTATCGGCCCTTTGACAATCGTACCAACGATGATTCTGATCTGGATATTTATTGTGAGATCTATCATGAAGTTTGTAGAACCAAGTTGGGGTATTGCCTGCTCGTAAGTGCTTAGATTCACATAAATATAATGAAGTATCTGCTAAGTTAATGCATTTTAAGTGCCTTAAATATACATCAAAGCATTAAGTTTCTAAATCCGGGCCGCGACTGGTAAATTAGACATCCTTTCAACTGATATGTGACATTAAAATCCCTTACATTTTTTCTACCCTACTGTTGATGAAGATCCCTGGAAGTATACTTTAAAAAAAGCGACTTTTTTCTTCTTTTCAATAAGATAAATTTGCTTATCATGATATAAAAATTTAACACACAAGTAAAAGGTACAGGATCAGTTATTCCCCTTGCCATAATATTTTGAAAATAGTCTTCTACCAGACGATTCAAGGCAGTCATGTGTTTCACTTTTTTGTTAATTGGATCGATCTAAGATGTATATCTCGATGTTAAACATAAAATAAAAAGACTTATCGTTACGAAATCAGTATATGTTTTATATTTTATCCCCTTCTGCATTACAGAACCATCGTTATTGCTGTAATTCTGTTTCTCTATTTGGGTAAATACAACATGCCTGTGCCAGTCTGGACACCGACAGGTGGATATAGAATAGTAAGATACCCACTACACCAAGTGTTTGCGGTAAGTAACTTGCTCTTCTTTCTCAGAGACAGACAGACAGACAGACACAAAAAAAATAAAACTCTATCAGGAGAGGTATAAAACAAAAGATCGAATTGTGTCTCACCCACATCTCTGACGAGAAAGAATATTATTTCGATTCTAACTTGATCAACTCTTGATTCAAGGAAAACAAGTTCAGTATAGATTAGATTCAGTATAGAATAGCGGATGCGGATTAATTCCCTTGAATAAACCATGACTGTTCCAGTTACTAACCAAAAGAAAACCCCACTGCCTAGTCGGTAAATATAAAAAAAAAAAATCAAAATTTCAATTAAACTTAGAAATCAAACACAAAATCAACAGAAATAAAAAAAATATATACTTTTATGTAGTTCCATCATTGTCCATTTTAAACAAACACAAAAAAAATCAGTAAATCTTTGAGTTCCTCCCCCTCCCCTTGATCGTGTAGCGGAAAATGACATTTTTTTTTTCGACAGATGACTTTCATTGATAAAATATCTGAGGGCGGAGACATGGAACAGCCACGGGCGACTAACTTTACATAGAATAACATCACTTTCCATCGACTGGCGTCGATTTTACAACGCTGCGTTGCACAGTGTTTATAAAGCCGAATTCACGTGTCACGTTAGAATATCAAAATAAGAATTTATTTTCCAGATTGTATTCCTAAATTCTCTTCCACACAGATTCTGATATCTATTCTCCTAAACTGGTTGCTTTGTGGAATATTAACAGTGTCAGGTGTACTGACTGACGATAAGAATGATATTGCGTATCGAACAAGGACGGACGCTGCTGGAGACCTAGTGGCCACCAAACCCTGGTTCAGCTTACCTTATCCTGGTAAAACTTTTTGTTTCAATTATTTATATTCAGTGCTTTATGTTTGAATGTTAAGTAATATTAACCTGTTGCGTACTGTCTATGTGAATGAACTATGCACCAAAGTGACCAAGTTTGGATTGAACTTTGGGCAGTGCTTCATCGTTGTCATTGTGTCTTTTACCACACCTGCAGACGACTCTTATTTGATGCTGCAGCAGACCACTTTTGAAAACATTGTGAAGCTAAAATTACTTCTTCAAATACAATGCCTTAAACTGATCAAATATGAAACCTTAATTCATTTTAATTCCCCACAGTGTTTAAAAGGATCGTCTACTGAAAGGTTGTTTCAGAGCGGACGATCCTGTATTCTAATGCCTTTGAGGACAAAGACTTTCGAAGTTATCTATACAAAAAGGATTTTATTCCCCGCCTTAGTATTTGTTAATGTTCTGCTACAAGACAAGTCCAGTTATGTAAACCACATTTATTTTGAGAACTATATTGTTTCAGAAAAGGAAGACGTCTAAAATCTTGTTGTTCGCTAGAAATTTAATCCAGCACGGAAGGAGACAGAAAGACAGACTTAGAAGGGGGGGGGGAGGGGGGAACAGCTAAATATGAAATCGACTGAGACTCCGAAATACTTTAATCGTAAAGACTTGATTAAACAAGCGGACGTATAGATTAACATTCTGTGCAATCTGATCTTAAAGTATGCCGTCCGCATGCGCTGAAAAGGTTAAGCTGATTGTCTAATTTTCCGATTCTAAGCGCTACATAGTGCCTAGTCAACTACATATAGTCTAGTCAGCTACATAGTGCCTAGTCAACTATTTAGAGTCTAGTCAATTATATTAAGCCTAGTCAACTATATAAAGCCTAGGCAACTACATAGAGCCTAGTCAACTATATAGAGCCCAACCAGAGCCCGATATCGCAGTCTGTAGCATACAGGACTTGAAACCAGGGGGTCGCTGGTTCGAATCTCCAGCTCGACGAATTTCTTACCGAGAATCGACGATAGCCATTTCGACAGATCTAATTACATCATTAATCATTTTCTTCCGAGCCAAACAATCTTGTGTTTTAACGACCCTAGAAAAACACCTTTGGAATACATCGTGGGAAAAGGAGAAAACCCTGGTAGCCGGTTTTTTCTCCTCCCACAATGTTTTCTACTGTACCAAGGACAAATTCTGCCATTTCAGCTTTCCTTAATTTGAAGTCTGCAAATGCTTTAAATTTGAACTGCAAATGCTTTAAATTTGGACAGGACTATTTGTGGTTTGGTAAGGAATTAAATCTATCCAATAACTGTAAATATTCATTTATATATTTTGTTATGTATCTTGGGCCAGTGGGCTATATGTACAATTAAGAAGAATTGAATTGAATTGAATTCATCCCTCTTTCACTGCTTATCATTGTTTCGACGACGGATATATGTCGGAAAGCAGCCAGTTGCTTGGGAAGAGTATTTCGTGAAACACTGGATACGAATCTCCAGGTAAGCAATGGAAAGGTCCACTGGCCTCCGCCGTTTCGCCGAAATAGCGTTGAAAACGGTGTTTAACGCCATACAAACACAACCACACACACAAAGCAAACGCTGTAGGCTAAGAGTACACTAGTGCTGTGTAAAGATATGTTTTTTATTACAGGTCAATTCGGACCTTTTGGATTTTCGGGACCTGCTATGATCTCATGTCTGATAGCTACCTTTATGTCTATTCTGGATTCTATCGGGGATTATTATGCGTGCGCTCGTGTGTGCCGTGTTCCCACTCCACCATCTCACGCAATTAATCGTGGAATAATGATCGAGGGTGTCTGTAGTTTTTTGTCTGGGGCGGTCGGCTGTGGGCATGCAACCTCTACATATGGTGGGAATATTGGTGCTATAGGTGTCACAAAGGTTAGTATATCAGTCACAGAAAGGTAGTATCGCGAATTATCTCGTACATGGCCAAATAAATCAAATTAGCTTTTTTTCGACGGTTGTAGTATCATAAATAATTACAAAAAAAAAAGAAATTGGTGATATTTTAGAAGACGTTACTGTTCATAAAAGATCACATTACAATATGTCTTTTAAATAAGATTTTGATGTATGGGTACTGCAAATGTGTTGCAGCGGAAGGGAATATGTCAAAATCCAATTCCAACTGTATTTTATGGCTATCGGATGAGATATTCATGTTTTCCCGATGTCTTTTTTTATGTTGTTGATTGCTTCAAAGTTAAAATCATGCTTGGTTACGGAAAACGTTAATTTTTTTTTTTCTGAATACTCGTAGTCTTTAAAAATGGTTTAAATCCCTTACAGCGCGCCACTACGCACCAACAGGCAAGCTGTGCCCTGATTGATCACACATATTTCATGCAATCAGCGAAGAACACTAAATATGAATAGCAAATAGTTCAGATGTATGAAAACGGCGGTGCTAAGCAAGAATAGTACAGGTGTCAGGTCTTTAGTAAAAAGAAGCACAAGTACACGTATTTTAGCCGTGCGCTATAAAACAATAGTCAATCATCTTGAAGGGAGTTGATGGATAGTAATAGTGTCATATTTGCTAAATCACAATATTTACTGATGTAGTATTTCTGATTTTCTTTGGTTGTGAGATCGTATTGTTACCTACCCATTTCAATCGTGCACTTTATAGCTTCTTGTGCCATATTTTAGCTGAACAGTATTGGCCTGTGCTACTTTAACCCTTCACCGCACAATGTCGCCTTTTAACAACGCTGAGAAGGAAGCCTTTTGATAATATTGTGGGAACAGGAAAAATGTAGGTAACCAGCATTTTCTCCTTTTCCCACAATGTTTTCCACTCTTTCAAAGAAAAATTGCACCATTTGAGCCACATTGGAATTGTCGTCTGCAGATGCTTTCAATTTGGACAGGGCTAAAATTTTGTTGTCTGGTAAAGGGTTAAGATTGTCATTATTACCTACAGTCAAACTACACGTGTATGTGGAACAGTCTGAGTTTTAAGGATGTTTGCATGTTACTGTGTGTGAAACTTACACAACTTGTCAAGATTGTAGATGTTATGCACAAACACAAACACGCGTACATTGCCACAAATATAGACACAGAACAATGTTGTCATTATTTTAACAAAACAAAGATCGCACACTGTAAAATGCTGAATGTAAATTGAAATTTACCACGTAAGCCAGAAGCATTTGTATAAACTAAACGGAAAAAGAACCGCACTGTAACTATGTTATGTAGTATACTAATGAACCGCAGAAGATAAACTGTGAAAAGCAGGCAGGATGCAATCACATTGTTATGAAATTTCGGACATTTGTCGAAAAATGTTTTTCCTAGCAATAAACCAAAATATTGAAACAAATACTCACCACTGCAGCATCTAAAATGTTTAATCTGCGCTTCTTTTTCCGTTTAGTATAATTTACACGTACATACAACAATGTTGCCAGAATAAATACGGAAGATAGTTGTGTAGGGTAGAGCGTCGGCCTCGCACATGAGGTATCCCGGGTTCAGTACCCATAATGAGTGGTGTCAATCTTTGAAACTACACATATCACGACGCGATTACTGGTTAAGATTTCAATGAAGAAATCACCAACAGTGATTTAGTAATAAGAGCGTGTTGCAAAGTCGATGTACAAACACAAAAGGAGGTATAATGCATCTGCAAAAAGCAATCAAGCATGTCAGCCTGTGCAGTATACGCAGGCTGACTTTAGTCGAAACTCTTTGTTGTTCAATTTTCTGCATGTCAAAGGACAATTCTACCTAAGGATTCAGCCGCTAGTTGGGCCAAATGGATTTTATGAATCCATAATTGTGTGATAGCTTTTCTAGTATAATGCATCACGGAAATGCATTATGCCAGAGCATGGCTCCAATCTGTTTCAACTAACATAATGAACAAATAACACCTCCTACAGAAGAATCATTTTGTAAATTTTTTTGCCTATAGCGAGTAAAAGGGTCGAAAAATTTATAAAATGAAATTATTTTTCTGCACACAGGTAGCCAGTCGATGGGTGTTTGTATGTACGGGTATTATTTATATCATATTCGGTATATTTGGTAAAATATCCGCAATATTTATAACCATTCCATACCCAGTGCTAGGTGGCGCCATCGTCGTGTTGTATGGTATTTTCTTTGGCGTGGTGGTATCCAATCTCGAGGTGCGTATTACTTTTTTTTATTTTCCGCATTTGTTTTTCTCATTTCCCGTGACGTGATACGGATTGGTTTGTTCTGCGAAGTTACCATATGCTACGGTATAAAAAAAAATGTTAATACCACAGGTTCCCGTTGTAGAATGTTCAAATTGTTGGAATTAAGAATCGCCCAGCTACAACTTTCAGTAAGCTATGAATGTGTTAAAAACATAATTATTTCCTTGATAATCATTGATGTATAGCAAGACTAATTTCGATTGAATTGTGGACTGGAACATTATTTTACACGGTAATAAGATATTCTTGTTTTCTGAAAATATATTATTTTGAAAATCATTTGTTTGTTTATTTAGCATTATGTAGGGCGAAAGTCACATCATCTCATCATGGTTAAAATCTTACAAATCATACAAATCATGAAACTATTTTTAAAACATAATGAAGTGATTTTGTTATTGTGGTACTCCCTTTTAAATAACATTTCTGTTATATACGACCACAGTTTACTTATCTGTGTGTTTCCTGGACTTTTTAAACAGGATTTGCATTATCCTGACACAGGAAGGCCAGACGTAGTACTATCTCCGTAATCCTGACGGCCAAGGGCGTGGAGTGGGGGGTGGGGGAAGATCATTACTTCTATTTGCAAAACCATGTCTTCGATATGACCAGGCTGGATTCGATCACACGCCGTTCCCCTCACGAGGCGGGTTTTCTAACTGCTTGGCCAACGGGGCGGTTGTTGTTGTTGGTGGGGGGAGGGGTGTACCTGATTAATATCTGACACGGGCACGGAAATGACAGTTTCAAGGAAATGGACGAATTACTCGAAAGGAGCAACTTCTCCATTTCTCACGGTGTTAAAAATATAAATAAATTTAATTACAAAATCACGTTTATTTCAACGCAATTCCCCATTAGCGTAAAATGATTTATAAGACCGATAATTTCGTGCAATTTGAGGTATATTACATGTACGATACTCTTTTCTTACAACGTGCTGATATCCAGTTTTTCACCTCTGGCGGATTCGTTTTGATTGTTTGTATTGAAGTTTAATTAACGCCGTTTCAACAGTTTAGGTCATATCACGGCGGTCAGTGCACCTGTGCATGTGTTTCCTGGCTTTCCTAGACCAGTGCTGACACAACTTTCTTTCCAAGTCACCGACTACTTTTCCCACATGAATCAGAGGTGAGAGGCGAAAAATCGCCGGAAAGGAAGTTTGTCTCAACCGGGTATCGAACTCACACCCACCAGGTTATGAGTCAGATACGCTAACCACTGAGCTACTCGTGCACATTATTTTCCGCTAGGTGGCATTTTTATGGATACATAACCTATCTGATACAGGCATTCTGGGTACAGAACCGCACTATTTTTCAAGGCGGCAATCATTGCAACGAATTTCAAAAATATATACATATACGTTTACTCACTAAAACCTACCTTGTACGATTCATCCAGCCATGGTTAGCAAGTATGAGACCTATACACCAGCCATTTATAAACATAGCCCTTATAAGCTTGGAAGAAAAGCCCCGGTATAAGCCCAGCAAGGTGGGAACATTATTTTTGATGTCAGTCTGTTGCATGAATCCCGTTTTTCCCATGTATGTATTTAGAAAATGTCTGTAGAGGTATGCAGAAAACGATTGATATCTTTTTTTTTTAAAAATATCTTCCCCGTTTGAAATCATTTTGTTTTTTAAGAAATTTGTAGCGAAAAAAAACTGGCTTAATTTTTCCACAGACGGATTATTTTTTGCCATTTTCCGCCTGCACTTTTTAAGAGGCATTTTACGCACCCTGTATTAATATTTGTTCTGCACAGGACAGTGATGCGTCATAGCAGATAGGTCAAATATTCGAAGAATATTGACATGCACAGACAACGACCCGGGCGGGCCGATCTCTGTCGGATATTATCAGATCCGATCTGGAATTCATGAAAAGAAAGTTCCGAAAGTTCTACGTGAACTCGGGATGAGCTCAAACAATGCGGAAGATAATACATAAATTGTTACATCAAAATAACCCTTAGTGTGTCGAATAAAACTCATTTTCAGCCTAGTGATGTGACCCAAATAATTGCAATTTTATGGTTTCCTTTGTCTACAGTGCTTCAGCAAAGGGGACAATGTAGATCAGGATCAGGATGCACGTTTTGTGCAGCCTGATCTTGATCTACTCAGATCGCAGAGGCAACTCTAGTCGTGACAGTCACAGTCGCGTACTACGGTCTAATAAAGACTGAACGTTCTTTATTGAATGTTCATGTTGACATGATTTTGTTCCAGGTCACTGCGATGTCCTCACCTAGGAATATGGCCATTCTTGGTTTGTCGACATTTATTGGGCTTTTAGTCCCGACCTGGGTGGAAAAGGTGAAGAATCCCATTGACACAGGTTGCATTTTTATATTAACTGTTTTATAACGTAAAGAAATACACAAAATAAAGGACGATAAATCAGTTTGTTTGGTGTATTTCCGGGATATTTGACTGTGACAAAATATGTACATAGGTAATGTGCCGGAAATTAACTCGTTATTCGATTAAGCGTTTCATTGGTTCCGAAATTTGACCAATGCACTTACATGTTACAAATCACTTTCTGGGAAGAAATTTCCTTGTCCATTTTAGGTAACAGAATTTCACATATGTTGAAGAAGTTTTAAATTAAAGCAAGAGTTTGATTGTTTAACATGATTCTCTTTTTGCCTAGAAACATTGATTAGAAAAAAAAAATCAACAGTTTAATTCCCAACAACAAAAAATGGGGTGTAAAATAGAAAGACTACCGAGAAGACCGACTGCTGAGTAGAATCGATAAAATCTTACTTTCTTCTATAGCAACTCGGGGCATTTTCAGCACGTTTTCTTCCGACCGACCGTAAACTTTCAGAGCCTTAAAAACACGTGAAGCCGCTTAAAGCTTACGAACGTTTACGTTTCTTGTTATTCTACGTCATGCACAGATTTTAACTGCTCTATGGCCATGTTGCTTGGTTACCAAAACTTGATTGAGACAGCTAAAGAAATGGTCTCAAAAGTATACCCAGCATATTTAAGGATAACGATATACATGTGTTAATGTCGTAACCCTTAACCTGCTAAATAAGTGCATTGAAACTTTCAACCCATTAGTAAAAGCCAAAATGTTGCTATTTCAAAAGTATTGGGGGGGGGGGGGGTATCTCCTTATCGGACAGTGTAGATGCAAGATCAGACTGCACGTTCTGTGCAGTCTGATCTTGATCTACACAGTCCGCAAAAGGTCTTTGGGTCGAGCTAAGCAGCCTAAGGGTTAACTATTTTTCTACTTTTATCACTCGTAGGTTTAGAAGAATTTGACAGAATTGTGGCCATGTTGATTGGCAACCCGAACTTGGTAGGAACACTTCTAGCATGTTTCTTGGACAACACCGTTCCTGGTAATTATTGATCTTGCTTTTCGTTGTCTGATTGGTTAAAGCAAAACTTTGTATTTAATTCAAAACCATAGCCAGCTTTTGAGAGTTGCGTAGATCGGGACTGCACAGAACGTGCAGTTTGATGTTGGATCTACACCATCCGCGATTGGGATCTTTGCTACTACCAGTTTTAATATTTACATACAGATGCGTTTTGAAAGAATGCAAACTTCAAACTGGTGAATGGAATGAAACACTCCTGATACATCTATAAACAGACTGGCATTTTGGTATTTAATTGCGCGAATTTTTAGAGGGGCAATGTCAGAGATTGGTCTGTTAAGCCGAATTTTGCAAGAGTCTTCTATTGTGTTAGCTCCTGGTGATAAAGATCCACAACAAAAGCGTAGATCCACACATATACTACAGCATAATATTCCTTTCATTATATACCTACAACTTTCAACGACAAAATTTTGCAGCCCTTGACGTTTATGCGTAAACTGGTAAACAAAAGAAAAACATTGGTGTTGTAGCCAGCAACATCATTTTTATCAATGGCGGATAAATATCATAGCGTAAATTTTGACCAATCAAACTGCAAATCAATACGCATATTTTCCGTGCGTGAGGTACGTCATCAATACCATATTTGGCACCTGATTTCACAGTGTGTAGATACGGATGTTTTTTTTTTTCTGTCGTGTGCCATTTTATCCGTATGCGACACATTTGAGTCGGAAAAAATCAGGTATATAATAAACAATTTATAGGTTAATCTAGTGGCATGAACGTGCTATCTAAATTCACATTAAACGAAGTATTGTCTAGCCATGATGTGCAATATGTCAAAAGTGCTGGCTCAGGTTGTCTCAAAGTCAGATTAGGCGCTGGATTTCTTTCAACAGAATCATTACACGTATGTACTCGCAAAGATCTGGTCCATGTTGATATTTAGCCATGAGTAGTGTTCTAAGAAAATGGACAAATCAGGATATCCGTCTTTGATTCTTGTTATCTTTCTAATTCCAGGCACCAGAGAGGAACGCGGTATAGCTGCCTGGCAACAGGGGGACAATGAGGCGGGTGAACTGGATCGACGATATTATAACGAGGGATATGAGGTGTATCTACCATTACTTCCGAAATCCCTTTTGAACCACAAGATTTTGAAATATATCCCCTTTTTACCTTATACCGGGTCAGACAGAGGACAGACGGGCGAAGACCCGGAGACCGATGGGAAGGTTGAATGCCATCTTTAAAGCTTTAGCCATGCTTTCTTAACAAGGCAACAGTTACTGTAATCACCAGTCATGTTAAATCAATTTCGAATATGAATTTAAAATAACCTTATTGGCTGAGACATCCAGTTATATGGCCAGCATCTGAATTATTAATGCTTCGGAAAATGTCGCCGAAACCTATCTGCCATTTTTGCGTTCTAGTAAAAACTTACCAACAACGACCTTTGATTTGTGGCCACGGAGTCTTTCAATGAATAAAAAGGCTGGTCTTATTCGCATTTTAGTCTGTGCATTCGGTAAATATGGACTGTTGGTAAGAAGAATAATGCCATTTCGTAAAAAAATTATTGAAACTGTTAAACAAAAATTCCATGTTTTTATACACTTTGCATGGATCTGTTATGAAGTCTTGACAATGAATACTATTTTAAATATCATTTTAGACAAACTATATACTCGGGACATCAATAAATTTAGACAATCAAATCACACTCGTATTTCTAAAGCAGAATGCTTAAACACATAGGATAAAACCAAGTCTGCCAGTATATTCATTTTTAATCCTTAAAGTCATGGAGCCAACTGAAATTGTTTTTGCAGACAGTGTAGAAAAAGATCTCAAATCTACACTGCCTGCTACTATGTTACATATTTTAACAAAAACAACATTAAAATAGCAAAGGTGCAGACTGTTTTCCCAACTGAAAAGGTCCAAATCACTAATTCAGCGCTTTAAGGGGTTAAGGTCTATGAACTTCAAAATACAGCTTTCCATATTGCTGAACAAACCGTGATGTGACGCCTCCACAGTTTTGTATAATTTGAATACAAAAAAATTTTCGTCGAATCTATTTCTGTTCATTGTACTGTATTGCAACAACATCTAATGCATTGATACAGTAAATCCTGACACACTTATTCATGGAGTATTTAAGTTTAGTTTTACTGTCTGGGGATAGTCCGTGGGAATAAAAGTACATGGGAACCTGAATATTACTTAATAATCCTTTTGTATTGCAGACTGTATCCAGTGAACAGAATGCAGAGTTCCAGATAAGAGGGAGTGATGGCATTCCAAATCCATTATTTCTCTTCCAAACCTATGTTGTGGGTACTCATTAGAATCGTCTCGATGAGACGATTCTAATGAGTACCCATAACATAGGGTTTAGTGGAGAGTTAGTAATATTTTCAATTTTGAAATCAAAATCACTCCCTCTATCTGGAGCTCTGAGAATGAATAGATGTTATAGATCAATATGTGTAGATGAACCCATATTAAAAAGATATGTATAGTACCCAACTGAAACTTAGTGTTAGTTGTGCTTTCTTCCGTTCGGAAAATGGCCCCACACCTATAGTTATATAAGGGGTTACAGCCCTCTTTTCCATTCACACCCGCGGACAACAACCCTGTCACAGTATATAACCAAGAGTCAGTAAAATGGACAAAATGTTTTGTTTATTCTTTTCCCGCGTGTAGATTTCATGGTCTATGAGAACAACGGCGTAGTGTGGCTTTTGCTATGAAGATTTGTGTATGATCCTATCTTACAAGGCATATGCGTATTGAGCTAATCTATTTCACTTGGATGATCTGTTAAAATTTGACGTCTAACCCACTTATTAAGCCCGTCCGGGTAGCTCAGTGGTTAGCGTGTCTGACTCGTGACCTAGTGGTTGCGAGTTCGATACCCGATTGAGGCAAACTTTCTGGCGAAAGTAGTCGGTGGCTTTGGAAAGAAAGTTGTTTCAGTACCGACCTTTGGAAAGAAAGTTGTGTCAGTACCAGTGCTGGTGGTGAGAAAGCCATGAAACACATGGGTGAGTCACTGACCGCCATCATATGACCTGAGCTCTTAAAACGGCGTTAAACTCCAATACCAACAAACTGTTTCCTGTAAGCAAGCGGGACCGAAGATGTTAATAAAAAGGAACACACATTTTACAAAAATCGTGCAAAAAGTACGTCGCCGTTGAAACAAACACGGAATAGACTTTTCGACGAAACTTTCATATATTAGCCGATTTCTCTACCCCTACAGCAGCAGTGTTTAAACCATTCCGGGAGTACGTCATTGCTTGTTACAAACAGTGGTTACACATCCTTCAATATATGCCCTACAACACCCTTCAGCTGTCTCTACTATGTGTCGCAAAAAAGAAAATCGCGTGTTATAAACAATGACGCCCCATCATTAGTGTTTTCCCTGTAACAAGTTTTTTTTCCTGTAAGTCAACAGTTACATGCACTGTTTCTCCTACATGTATGTGTCGTATGGTCAGTTAAAACTGAGATGGTTTGACGGATGAATGCTGTAAGCATGCATTTTGAAGTTCACTTCAAAAGGAGAAAATGCTGGTTACCAGCATTGTTTTCAAAAGGCTTCCTTTTTGGGGTCGTTAAAAGTCGGGATTGTGTGGTAGTGAGTTAAATGTTGATTTAGGGAGCCATGTCAAGGACAGATTGTCTTCAAATGTCACATGGAAAATGTACAGAGAGTGAGTTACAATAGAAAAAGGTAACAAGACGAACGTAACCCAGGGATAAAGTGAGTTTTCTCCAAGAAAAAAAAATTACCTCTTAAAAAAACAGCCTTGGGTTTGTCGTTAAACGACCACTTGGCCAGTGATATCTTCCTAAAAAAATTTGCCCTCACGCTCTCAAAAAATTTCTATTGCTATTCACCCCCCGTTCACACAGAGCTGCGACCTTAGGAAGATCATGCCGATCAAGCCACGATCTGAAAAAAGTATTGGATCGGGGCGGATCGGGGCCGATCGGCGTCGTAATCGAGCAATTTGGCAAATTATAGGCTTCATTACGACCGTACTACGATGCCCCTATGTCCAACGCGCTGCTGACACGCTTCTACTACGATGTTACGCAGACCAACGACGACCAGCGGCCGCGTTTACTGCGTTTATACTACGCTGCCGCTACGACATTCAAGATCATACTACGATGCTACACAGACCTAGGAGACTGTACGACGATATCCCTACGATGGTGCCGATCATATCACGCTTGTAGTAGGCTTCTATTCCGATTTTCGCGATGATGAGTATATATATCTTGGGTTTCAAACATTATTTTTCATTTATTTCCAAGCTTCAAACATGAACAGACCTGTTAATGCTGATCTGATTCATCTGGCTTTACTCCAGCAACAACAAATGTTGGTTGAAATTGAAATTGCGCAGATCCCAACAGGCGGAGGCGGAGAAGGAGGCCAAGAAGATACTGGGTACGGCCGTGGCTATCTGCAGACAGGAGACTCCAGTTTGGACAGTATGACACACTGTTGAGAGAGCTCCGAATGGAAGACACCACTTCCTCCTTCAACTTTTTGAGGATGGAACCAGCGGTGTTCAATGAGCTGCTCCAGAGAGTTGGCCCTCGGATTCAGAAGAAAGATACATTTAGAACTTCTGCATCGGATTGAGAATCGATAGCGGGGTCCTCAGGCTGAGGAGCTTCCGTGGAAGGAAGGGCATAAGCTTCAACGGACGAAGGCTCGTCATGCGTTTTTCCGATCCCGGAATTTTCAGCTGCAGGATTTTCAAGGTCTTGAGTCTCGGAGTTTACTACGGCAGATTTTTCTCGGCCTTTACTACGGAGTTTACGCGGCATTTTTAATTTTTCGAAAACAGTTATTTTTTTTTTACAGATCTGCTTAGTATGAAGTCTCAATTGCAAATGATCGTCAAGCTAAAATATATTAAATAGTTTGCAGATGTTGACTGGTCAAAAACAAACTGCTGCCTGATAGGTCGTCGTAGGATCGTCATGAACGTAGAGAGATCGTAGTGGGAACGTAGTAAGAACGTAGTGGGAGCGTGGTAGAAGCGTACTCGAAATGACCCAAGTTTGTTCCCGACTGTACTGCGCTGTCACTGCGCTTTTACTAGGATCATAAAGATCTCTCCACGATGCTTCCACGCTTCTTGTATGATTACGGTGTTTCTACCACGCTCTTTTTACGACTTTACCCCGATTCTTGTTGGCCACGATCCCGCTACGCTTGTTTTGAGCATGTTCAAAATAAGCGTGGCGAGAGCGTAGAGCTTCCCAATCATGAAGACCCTACCCCGATCATACTGCGCTTATGAAGACTCCACTACGTTTCTTCTGCGATTTGTCACGATCGGCCACGTTTTCGGCCACGTTTTGATCGTAGTAGAAGCGGCATCTATGTGTGAACGGGGAGTCATATATCTCTTCAACATGCCAGTGAATATGCCATATGTATAATTTGACAAAAATCTTTCTTACATCTAAATCACAAAATATGAGTATTCCAACTTTTCTTGCGAAGTTGATGTTACTTTTGATTTGGTTCAGATGTTTCCCTTTCTTATAATGTATGTATTTATTGTCATCATTTTAAGTGACTAAGTGTCAAAGGGTACGCCTGTGTTACGACATCACGCCATCCGGGACTGAAAAGTGAAAAATATATTTCCACGCACAATTTCCAATCTGTAACAAATGAGTAGGTGCATTTAAGGTGAAAACATGCGCCTGGAGGCTACAGTGTACCTCCTTGTAACTTCAAAAGTACGATTAAGTGTTAAAATGCTCCCGGCGCCATACAGTTTGAACGTGTGGTTAAGGATACAAACTCCTGGGTCTGTATATTCACAAACCATTATTAAGAACTTCAGAAGTAACATGAATTCAGTATTTATGTTATTTACTCTATCTAGAATAGAACTAAAATGTTTTTAAGAATTGTTGGTAAACATGGGTCCTGCTTCCGATGTCATAACACTTTTCATTCGATATCATAACTATTGCTGTTACAATCTAGTACATTATAATACACTAAAACTGGTATTTCAATGATACAATAAATATAAAACAACGTTTATATCTTAGCGCTAATTATCCTTACAGCTGGGTCTTTCATGCATAATAATTTCACACATTATACGACATAAGTCTAACAACATAATTTTGTTATGTATTGGCGCACATTTCAACAGAGAACATTCAAAATGGCTCTAGATAGACGAAGTTTGAATACGACAAACGTGAAAATACTTAAATCTTAAGGTAACACTTATTTGTAATAACTTGATCATTACCCGTACAGGGGAAACTTATCAAATGAGATTTCTTTTTTCATTCAATGCAAGATACAAAGATATGAGCCATGCTCTGTGAAAAGAGGGCTTAAATGCATCTCCGTGATCCATGATACCAAGCAAGCCTTCATGTAATTGTGGATCCATAAAATCCATTTTCTTTAACAATCGGCTGAACCATGATATACACTGTTCCTTTGACAAGCAGAAAATTGACCAAAAGCAAACGGTTTCGGTCCAGGTCATCCTGTGCGGACTGCGCAGGCTGACATGGGTCGATACTTTTCGCAGATGCTAAAAGCCCATCTTTCCACACAGCATGACTGATATGTATTGCAATAAGATTGCTAAATAAGTGAACTGGGCACTTCCACCTGTCCGGAGGAAAAAGGTGCACATGCGTATATTGCCGTTTGAAACCCTACAAACAAAATGCAAAATGTCTCACAAACTTACAGAGCAGATAAACAATTTGACTGCACCCTCTGTGCAATTGATCCTGGTATATATTGTCTACAGAAGCAAATAAAACCATGCTCTACTCTCTCTACTCTATAGAAAAGCAGCTGCTACTAGCTACCTGTCTCGTTCGAGCAATGATATATGAACTTTTAGTTATACAAAATACATAGAGGTTACATTAAAACTGCTAGATAAATGTAGTTAACATTTTTTCCGACAAGAAAAAAAGCTTAAATGATGTTATTGGCTGGCTTTTCCTGTCAGAATGCCTAAATATATATCAGACAGTGTATATCCAAGATCAGCCCTCAGGTCCTGTGCAGTCTGATTCCGGCCTACACTCTATACAAAATCATTCGAAATATGTGGAGGTGCTCTATGTTCAAACTATTGTTTTGCAGCGTCTTTTTTTTTTCCCCCCATCTTCCTGCCTTTTGAAGGAAGTTGAAATATGTGGATGCGCTCGTTGTTTATCATTTATTTAAGACAGGGACGTAGCTAACCCAAAATAACGTGTATGCAAAAGTAATAGCGAAGACATTACCCGATCCGCCAAGTGCCGAGAAAGGGGAGAAGGATTTCCCAGGAGGGTCTAGGGTTTCGTTCCCTCGACCCACAGAAAACTTTTCAATTGTAGAAGCTATTTGGTGTCCAGGTGACGTTTTTTGGCAAATTTGTCCTTTTTGATGCAAAATGTACGCTACTGTACGTACAGGCAGCTATGCCGCTGTAAGATACAAATGTACATTGTATTCAACACCACACTTCCTAGATAACTTTGTTACGGCTTGCAGCATATCACCGCAAACTAGTATATTAATGATGTAGAATTTCAAAGGTTATGCCAGAAATTTGATATTTTAAGTTTTTGTAAAGCATTGGGCAGTGATAAAGATTATTTTCCTTATCTTCTATCAGGTTAATTCAAACTTTGATTACAAAAGACTGAAGTATCAGAATGCCTGACGAGCATCAGGGGGTGTATCAGTATTTATTAATCAAAGCTTTGAAAGCACTGGTGTGGCATTTGTCAAAGGAGCCATTGTGTGGAATTAATAATTTGAAAAACAAACCAAAGAAATAGTTTCCAAGTATTCGCTTGAGTATTCGCTTGAAAGACAACCTACTTTATAGTCATCCAGAATCCAATCGAGTAGCGTGCAATCATGTGGGACGAAAAGCCCGGGCGAACACGCCCAGTGACGAACTGGTTTGGGATGAACAAGAACGGAGAAAAAGATTGTGTGTATCATTGCGCAAAGAGAAGGCTATGGCGGGCAAAGCTATTTTCAATTAAAAAAAAGAAGTTTTTTTCCACGATCAGCGGCCTAATCCAATTTATTGTAATACGCCATTTTGAAATTTATATCTTAGTGCATCCTACGGTTTTGCACAAACTACGATACATGATTTTCAAAATACCGTATTGAACTCATAGTGGCATTGCCTTCGACAAATGCCACAAAAATGAAATACTGAAGCTTTTTCATATCTGACGTATATTTGTTCATTTTGATGGCTGTTTAGTCCTTCTGTAAGACTGTTCATTTTGTAATATTGTGTGTAAAATGATAAGATTGTCTTTGTTTTTACCTATATTTCACCCGAATATTCATCTATATATATAGAAACCAAGACGAGACTGCTATAGATTTATAATGGTTTAAGCTGAGAAAAATTTGTACAACATATCCCGATGCTTCATTATTTATGGCTGGATGAATGCTCGGACCAAAAATTTTGATGATTTTATCCCAAAAGTTGATTTAACGCTTATCTTTAACGTGGGTGTTCAGTATCCTGCTGACCATTTTAGTTTACCTAGAATGTCGCAGGATACTGAATACAATCGGTATGGTCTATCTTTGACAGAACTCTGTTGTGTCTCCAGTGTACATATACTGAATGGTCGATTTTCTGATGACGCGTTAGGCCATATTACGTGTATTACCAATAATGGTAAAAGCATTTTTGATTACATGATTACCTCCCTTGATTCGTTGATTACATCACTAATTGTTTTGTTTTGAAAGAGGATAAATCTGCTCGCTTTCCAATAAGTTGTACATTGAAATTTCAGTTTGAAAACATTTTGGAAAATCAAGCTGTAAATTAGGTGTCTTTGAAAAGGTGGAATAAGTATAAATGGTCACGCCAACAGGCAGAATTATTCCATTGACGTTTCACTTTGCTTTATCAAGATTTTTTGTCCAAGTTTAGTTTACACGAAACAAGCGTTTTGCCTTCTTTCGGTGAACTCATTGATGTGTACAAAAAATCTGCGGAAAGTATTTTATGTAAATACAAGCAGAATGATAGCTTTTCACTTGTCAAAAGTTCACATTGGTGGGATGCAGAGTGTGAAAATGCTAAACATATTAAATTCTCTTCTCTGCAGAAGTACAGATTGACACGCAGTGACTTCGATCTTGTTGCATATAAGGAGTCTCTAAAATCCTTTAAACTCTTGTGTAAACAGTATCAGTTAGCTTATAAAGGCAGGAAAAGGTCGGAGCTCATTGAGAATCGAAACGACGCGAAACAGTTTGTGCCTATTTTAAAGCCGTGTAGTAATACTAAACGCACCCTATATCACATATCCAGTTATGTCATTATTTCATTCATTATTGTCTTTAAACCAGTCTATACCCTCAGAAAAATATAGCGACTATCACGATTGTGAAGAGCTCAATTATGCTTGTAATTGAAAACGAGATTATTAGAAGTGTTCAGTCCATAAAAACGAAAACATCTCCTGGACCTGACGGTCTGCCTGCAGAATTCTACATATATACACTTTGCCTCAGATTTTACCTCATTTAGGTAAACTGTTTAATGAATCGAAATGGTGCGATAATTTTGATGTACTCCATGAAGCACAAGCAAGCTTTTTCGAAAAGTATTCATTTATGATAACATATTTACACTTATGTCGTTAGCACAAAAATATCTCTCGAAGAAACATGAAAGATTATATTTATTGTTTATCGATTTCGCAAAGGCATTTGATTCTATACGCCACGATAAATTATGGGACTGTTCACAACGTAATGGTATAAACAGATATTTTTTAGATGTTTTAAAGTCCATATATGGAAATCTAAAGTCTTGTGTTAAAATTGGTGATCGGTTAACCCCATTGTTCGATTGTACAGCTGGCACGAGACAACGCTGCGTGGGATCTCCAAAATTGTTCAGTTTATATATAACTGATTTCATCAAGTTTTTAAATGACAAATGCGGACATGAAATTGCCGACTTTATTGTATCACTTTTTGCAGATGATGTTTCTAGTTTTTCGGACACCGTAATTTAGCTACAAAGACAGATAAATCTTATTGAACAATTTAGTAATGGTGTCGGCTATATTAATATTGATAAAACAAAAGTAATTGTATTCAGAAATGGCGGGAATTTGAAAAGAACTGAAAGATGGTTGCATGATAATAGAGATATCGAAGTAGTTTCATGTTATAGGCATTTGGGTGTTTATTTTACAAGTACACCGTCTTTGTCTAAAACCCATCATATGTTACCCTTACAAGCAACAAAAGCAATACATCACATACCGAAATTACGTAAAGAGTTCGGGCTAATTGAAATCAAGGATTTGTTCAAAATATTCGATGCTACAGTAAAACCTATATTGTGTTACAGGTCAAATATTTGGGGTTATAATTAGGTTGAAAAGATTGAAAAGGTTCAAACTACGTTTTGCAAAAGGATTTGTATTCCTCCTTGTGATACGTGCGACTTTTTAGCTCTGGGAGAATGTGGTAGGTTACCACTATATATTACCTATATACCAAATTGTATTAAATATTGGATTAATATCATTCGTATGAATAATGAATGCTATTCGAAACAATGTTATTACATGCCCTGTCAGTTAGATGAGTCTAGTCGAAATACTTGGGTAAGTAAAATAAAACATTTATTGTTTAACTATGGATTTGGATACGTTTGGATAAGTCATGATATAGGAAATAATAGCGAGTTTTTTAGAATATTCATACAAAGAATAAAAGATTGCTATACACAAAAATGGTATTCTTCTGTCAATGAATTATCTAAAGCTTTACATTATTGGCATTTTAAGTCCTTACTTAATCCTGAATTCTATTTAAACACAGACTTGAACTCTGTATTAAAAAAGAGAGTCAAATTTTCGTTGTTCCTCACATGAATTAATCACAGAAAAGGGTAGACATTTATCTATTAACAGAAATTTTAGATTTTACAAAATTTGTGAAAAGCAAAATGTGAATGTACTCGAGGACGAATTTAATTTCTTTTTCGCCTGTAAAAGTTACGAGTTCTTGAGGATAAAATCTATTTTGAAAAACTCTGGCTAAATACCAGAAACTTTAAAAAAAAAAAAATACGCTATTTTAGAGAACGATAATAAGTCTATCATCTTTAATGTCGCATAATACCTTTTAAAAGCTTTTCAGCTTAGAAAAGAAATGTTGCAGGAACAAAGTTAGTCCTTCATAAACCAGGCTGATTATAATATTAAAATGTTTTATAAGTGTATTATATTTGTATTTTTAACTCTGTATCATACCATCCAGAGTTTTAACGATCCTGAGAAATGATCTCAGAAAAGAAATGCTGGTAACCAGTGTTTTTTCCTTTTCTCACAATGTTCTCCATCATGTTTTCGATCATATTAAACAAGTTCAATCCTTTGAGTCACATATAAATTGTCATTTACAAATGCTTTCAATCTGGACAAGTCAACAATGTTATCATTTGGTAAAGAGCTAATAGATAAATGTATATATATTGATCGGATATATTATTACTAAGTTTGATAAGTGAATTATGTTTATATTATAAACACTTTACCATATCATCCTGAGTTTTAACGATCCTGAGATAGAAGTCTTTTGAAATTGTTTTGGGAAAAGGAAAAAAATGCTGGTTACCAGTATTTTCTCATTTTCTCACACTGTTCTCTATCATGTTTTCGACCACATTAAAGACAAGCTCAATCCTTTAAGTCAAATATAAATTGTCATCTGCAAATGCTTTCAATCTAGACACGTCAACTTTTTTATCGTTTGATAAAGATCTGACACATTTACTTCTAATTGGCTCTGTACAATAATTACGATAATTATATCGTATGGTGTTGTATTATGGACCGGTGGCCTAAGCACGGAATAAATTTTATTTTCTGTTATGTTCTGTTCTGTTCAAATTATGGAAAAGGAAACGTTTCTGCTATTGCATTTTGGTAAATTTAGCACACGAGAGAATATGACGACCACAACAGTAAATCCAAAACAGTCTTTTATCATACATTTAGAATACTAGAGTCTGGTTCACCACGTTTTACTGTTGTTATCATCGTCATCGTTGTTGGTGTTATTCTTATACAGGAGCCATGCTTTGTGAAAATATAGCCTATATATCCAAAATGGATTTTGTCTAACTACAGACTGAATCACAAGGTAGAATCGTCCTTTGACACGCAGAAAATTGACCACTATCAAAAGTTTCGGCCCATGTCATGACATGGATCGATACTTTTTGTAGATGCATTAAGCTCCCTTTCCACAGAGCATGATTCAAGTGTATCTACATTTTGACAAATCTGCTGTCTATAGCATTTACTGTTGATGCTTTTTAATTCTAACAATTTAGCAGGATAAAGACTAAGTGTAAAAAGACTTCGCAAGACAAATACAAATACAGTGAAAATTTATCAAAATCAACAAAATGGAGATAAGAGATCCAAAGGTCCTAGAATTAGAGACAGCCAACGGTAAACTGCTTGATAATTCTGAAAATGCAATACAAGAAGACGTTGAGGTAGAAATTGAGAATTACGCTGATAAAGCCCTGATTTACGGTGTCAATGATACCCCGCCCATACATATCACCATTGTGTGTGGGCTGCAGGTAAGTTCTCACTTCGTTTACTTTACTCTTCTTAACGTTTTCGGTACAAAACGCAATTCAAGTTACTCTCTTAGGGAAGTGTAGATGAATATGAGGCTCCCCGTATTAGTGTAGTGATGCAAGAGTGCCCAAAGTGAAAGAAAAATTATAAAACAGTTCTAAAGATTTTTTTTTTTTTTTGAAGCCTTACGAATTCCATAAATAGGAATACACCAAAGATTGCATGGTGTTTGATAGAAAAAATAGTCCACAATTTTTCGCGCTTTTACTTCATTATGATTTGAAGAAGATGGCGATTACCTATGTTTTTGTGCGCATTGCGTTGTTTACTACCGGCTCTTTCGGCTCGACTGCATTGGTATTAGTAAATATACATGCATTTGGCAAACCTCGGTTGATGATCAAATCCCTGTATTACGATGGCAATCGTCACACCTCGGCCGATTCCGTGACTACATCTAACCTCGTCAGTGTCAAGGAAGTTTCCATTTTGAACTGCCGATCACATGATCTTAAACATGGCGGCGCCAAAGAAAATCGATCTACAACGACATAAACATCCACGGTAAAGTTATTCACATCAATCTGTTGGCGAAAACCCCAACGAAAGTGACAAACCACGTTTAAATTGAATGTACGAGCTGTTTGTCAACATATGTATATATATAGAGAGAGAGAGATTTCGATAGGAAACTGTGACTCATTTTTCTTTTTTCTTTTAAAAAAGAAGTCTTACAATTTTAGGAGCGGTAATACGGCTTATTTCCGGCGAAAAAGTATTCCGTCTAAGTGCATATTAAGTTGCGTGATACAGCCGAGGGACTAGGGTCCGTATTCACCAACCATTCTTAAGAACGTTCTTAGACTTATTCTTCAAGATTTTCCAAGTTTGAAAGTAACACAACTTCTGATTGGCTAAACCAAGTGGTTTAGCCAATCAGAAGGTGTGTTACTTTCAAATTTGGAAAATTTTCGAGAACAAGACCAAGAATATTCTTAAGAACGGTTAGTGAATACGGACCTTGATTAGCGGATCACTTGAGGTTCTCAGAATGTTATGATGGTTTATACCATACATTCTTCGTCGGATATACACCGCTATATCTCGTACCTTTAAACAGACGCAAATCACATCCGTGTGGTAACACCGTAAGGACAATTGTATCAGGGCGGTTCAGTTTTTCGGCTTTGCAATGCGCGGCGACTTTGATGCATTCAAAACAAAAAAGAATTCCTTTGTAACGCAGGATTTTAGATTTTTCAGCCAAATAAATGTGCTGTGAACAAGTGGTTTTGAAAAAAATAAAATTACGCATAATTACATGTATATCAGTAAAAACATAGGAACAGGAGAACACAACTCTCAGTCAGGCAAAGGACGCATTATGTTAATTTTTGTCATTTTGTGGTGCTCCGTAGGTAAACAATGGGCGACATTCGTGTTTATAAGCAAATTATTCGAGATGTCTATGTCGGAAATGATGTGTGTTCGTGTATCCTAGTGCACTACATAATGAATTAATCTTAAGACTGCTGATCGCGGCTCAAGGACCTTTTGTAGAGAGTATAGATCAAAATCAGACTGCAAAGAACGAGCAGTCTTGAATCTACAATGTCCGGAAAGGAGATATCTCTTCCCAAAAAATACCTTTGAAATACCAAAATTTGGGTTTTTACCATCGGTTTGAAAGTTTAATTTTGCTTATTTAGCAGGATAAAGGTTAAATAGATATGAGTTGAATGCATTTAAAGCTGTAAATGACATACATGTATCCACGTTTTCACAAAATTCGGCATCTTTGATTAATAAGCAAGCGAAGATCTAAGATACCTTTTAGGTAGGGTAACTAGGTTCTTCCACTGTATTGCTTTCGACTGACAACACTCGAGACAGAACTTCTGTTTTCAAGGGTGTAAAGATCAGTCTGAAGTGACAGAAAGCACTTAAATGCAACAACATACATGTAGCTTAAAACTTTCCGTATTTATCAATAAATTTTGTTCAACTTGTAAATCAGTAAACTCATTAAATGGGGTAGTCCGAAAAAGAATGATAAAGTAGGCCTTTTGTTTGTGTGTGTGTCTATATTCTAGATAGAATTCACACAATCAAAACCCAGGGGACTAGCCCGTTTATTACTAAGTCAACTTGAGATTCAAAACACAATACAGTCTGCGGGTGTAATCAGAAACAGCGCGTTACCATGTTTTTTCAATCTTTTCTTTTCTAACCCGACTCAAATCTTGGCCGCAAAAACAATGCCTAGCCTCCAAAAGTCCCAATGTTGTCTTTTTGGTTCAAAACTTTGACAGGCAGAAGGAAAGGTCATGACCTCAAAACTCCAATCAGACAACAAGTACATGCTTCCTATCAACAATCATTCACCATTAATCCACCTATATGGATGTAATAACCACTCTTATATCAAAATTACATTTAAACCCTATCTTTCCCTATTATTTCTGATTTTCACCATGACCAATTCGAAACAAAATCTCGACGAACTGTTTGCATGCGCTTTTGAACTACGTAACGTCTCGCAATCCTGAAACAGTCCGACCGGGAGCTGCATCCGGATTAGTTACGCCGTCCCATAGATCAGAACAATAACAATAAGAGCTTGGTTGCGACGAAACCACCCACCTCAAGTATAAACTCTTTCAATTGCATACCACAGAGCTATATGTGCACGCAACTAGGAGAACTTCGCAAAATTTAAAGACACGTTTCTTTTAAATCATCCTCCGTGCTTTTACCGACCCCATTGCTCTTTATGTAAGTCTAAAATACAACTTGATTGATTGATTGATTGATTGATTGATTTAGAAACACGTTTCTTTTAAATCATCCTTCGTGCTTTTACCGACCCCTATTTCTCTTTACGTAATTTTAAAATACAACTTGATTAATTGATTGATTGATTAATCCAGCTTTCAATATTTTTTCAGTCATAGGATGGCGACAGCTCACGTATTCATGTATGTCTTTGGTTTCATTAGTTCTCGCCTGGGGCTCGGATACGTCTGAACCAAGAAAAGTCTTTCTAAAAGCCCAGGGCTTCAGGTGAGACTCGAACCAGGAGCCTATGGGTTTCAGCTTTTTTGTTACAGATAATGATTTTTTTTTTATACACGTGCATATATTTCCTAGCAGAATCGAGGCGCGGTCGGAATAGAACACGTCTTTTTTTTTTTTTTCAGTATTTGAAATTCGAAATCCTCTAATTTTATCAGCACGTTTCTAAAAATCTTACTTGTTTTTGTGTGTGTGGATGTGTGTTTCAGCAAGGGTTGATGTCCCTATCAGCACAGCTCGCCCTTTCCCTTCTGGTTGCCGAAGCTGTTTGTGCCTCTGATAACGACATGTTTAAATCCCGACTTCTGAGTTCCACTCTACTAATGAGCGGTATTACTACTGTGGCGATGAACGTAGTAGGAATAAGGTATGGTATACTCGTGCTTTGCATTATGTGGTCTGCTGTTCTTCAGCGAGGTACGGCATGATATGGAATATTGTGTTTTGGCAAAACATTGCATGTCTCTGCATGGCCCATGTATTACGTGGCATGACATGGTGCAGTATAGTGTGGTATGTCCTCCTCGTCTGTCATGGTTTGGTGTGGTATCGTGTGCTGTTGGATGTTACAAGTGTGATATGGTAAAACAAGATAGAGCATGGTATAATATATTATGACAAAGCATGGTACCTGAACGGTATGGCTTGTCATGGATAATAAGGTACCGTATAATATCGACTGACATTGCACAACATGATATGATGTAGCAGGCACATCACAGTATTTTACAATATGGCATGGCATTGCACTCTATCGTATGACATGGCATTGAAATATATCGTATGCTATGGCATGGCAGCTCACGGTATCTTATGCTATGGTTTGATATATACCTGAACAATAGTACTGTATTGGATGACGTTGCATTGTATATCATGATATTTTATAGTGTGGCATGACGTGACGTGACGTTTAATGACACTAAATGGTGTGTTGCAATGTCCCATGGTCTCAGATGGACTGATGGATAGTTGAGCCGGTACGTCGTCAATAGAAGACAAATGAACCAAACAAAGGCACTACTCATATATTCTGTTTGAGCAAATATATAGTTATCCATTTTATAGAGTGTAGCGTGCATTTAGCAATGTATCAATCCTGCCTACTAAATGCATGAAACAAGTACAATTATAGAACACTTAAGGCCTGTTTCATTTGTTGCAGGCTACCACTGTTCCAGGGCGCAGCATCAGAATATGTTGCCCCATTGCTGTTAGCGGCTAATGTAGACGACAGCTTCTGCACCAGTCTTCAGTCAAAACCAGGTCAGTACCAGACAGTCCAAAATAAGTTTATTAGATTTATGCTAAACCTGAAGTGCACTGATCATGTTTTTTCCTCTTCATTTAAAAAAAAAACAAACAAACAAACAAATTAAACTAAACTGTTTGCCTGTTAACAAACGCATAGAACAAGTTATTTTTTGTAACGTCTATAAATTTTATAAAAGTTATACGCCAAAATATTTGAATGAACAGTTTATTCCCCAAAATTCCGTACACGGTTATGAAAATAGATCAAGTCTAAAAGGAGGTTTTATCTTGCCAAAAGTAAAAAATTTTGGCTCGTAATCTTTTAGCTTTATAGATTGTTCATTATGGAATAAGATGTCAAATCACACTTTTATTAAGCTAGATAAACTCTTTACTGTTAAGATCACGTGACTTGCGTGGTATAATGGATCAGGAAGTTACATTAAACCACCATGCCTCATGTTATTTTTACCACTGAATCTTCTCAAGGAAAACGGCAGTTAGCAGTCATCGTTTCTTCGATTTATTTCATAAAATCCCAGAAACATATCAAAGTCGAAATCAAACTTTCTTATTTCCTAAGCCGTCAACAACAATTTATAATGCTATTTTGGACAGCTAAAATCAAGATCAGACTGCATAGAAATGCAGAACATGCTATCTGAACGTATTTATATATCTACCCTGTCTGAAATTTATGGAAACCCGCTAGGTAAAACAACCTTTAAAGTGCAGTACTTCTAAGTCTGTTTGTCAGACGTTCCGGTCTTACTGATTTTTACTTAGCGTTGTAATGGCCACATCCATATACTAGTTAACACTTAACAATATTTCTATACTGAATAAATCCCCCACCTGCTTGTCAATGGATACTAAGATTTCAGTGACATTGATACGTGTCATCACGTTGCTTGTTATTTTTCAGTGCAAGTCATCAGCGTGAACATAACGGCAAACGGAACAGCAGGTTCAGATGTTTCAATGGACAGAATACTTTTAAATGTCCGAGCGGTAATATGCATGATTTTGTATACTCCCATCACTGTAAAGGCGGTCTTCATTCAGACCCGCTGCAGACAAATAAAAAAGTCATAAAGAACATTATGTTTAGGAAAGGAGAAATATTGTGAGAAAAATTCCTTGTTAAGACCGAAGGGACATTTAACTTTTTTTTGTAAGACATTAGATAAAGCAATGAAAGTACTGTGAGGACGATACTGACATGTGGTAACTTCCAGAACAAAAACGGAATGCATGGATTCATGAGTGCTTCAAATCGAACCTTTAATGCCGTGGATTTCATTTATTTTAGTTGGGAAATGTCACGAAAAAATCTAATGTCAGCTGTTTCGTGAAAAGAAAAAAAAAAACATGTACAAGGAAAGAGTTTTTCTCAACATGCCCGAGACATAACACTTCAGCAAATTGTTCGACAACTTTCTTGCTTGTATTACAGTTTAACGCCGTTTTTACAGCCTAGGTAGCCAGTGCACCTACGCATGTGTTTCTTGGCTTTCTCACACCAGTACTGACACAACTTTCTTTCCAAGCCAGTGACTACTTTCTCACATGCTTCAGAGGTGAGAGGCGAAAAATCGACGGCAAGAATGTTTTGCCTCAACCGGGTATCGAATTTGCAACCACCAGGTCACGCGTCAGATACCTAGTAGTCAAAGGGCTGCTAAAATGTATCGAAAATTCTTGTTGAAATGTCCGTAAGTGCTTCTGGATCCGTTGATTATCAAAATCAGGTGTATATGTATATTAATCCACATTATTTAAAAATCATCTCAGGAAGTAGGCTTTCCGCAACCAAGCTCTATTGACTATTTTTCCTAGATCAGAATGCCGTCTCTCTCCAATGAGGTTGAAGTTTAAGAAAATTGTAAGAAATTTGTAAGGGCATAGTTTCAAAAGTAAGGAAATGATAGTATGATAAGTTGCGTATAAGTTTTAGAAATTTCCTTGTATTGTCATCCAGTGTGCATGGTGACACTAGTGAATAACGGATGTATGCTTGATTATTTACTTTACTTCAAACCTAGGGTATTTGTATGCATTATCCGTTGATCTTATATAGTATTTCACTATAGTATTAACTATTAAGTATTCGTAAAGCGTCCGAAAATCGTTTTTACGACTGTTCAGAAATTCATATTCTGATATTCAAATGTTAAAAACACTTCCCTTTTCGCGATTAGTTTAAATATACTTTTGATATTTATATCGAAAATGAAAACAGCAGATCACTTCTGAAAGATGAAAAAGAATCACGTCTAATAACGTTTTGTTTGGTTTGAACCCTTTGGAGAGTCAATGACAGGTTAAGCTACTTTTGCAGACAATCACGGTGGAGTTAGATCAAAATAGCAAGAACTCGCATTATGACATTGAGTCAGAACTTTTCGATATGCTAATATGCTGAAAAAAGTCTTGGAATTGCTTTTTTTTGCTGTTGTTGTTGTTGTAGTTGTTGTAGTAGTAGTAGTAGTAGTTGTTGTTGTTGTTGTTAAAACTTACTGAAAATGCCAATAACAAGTTTTGGCACCCTAACGATGGATGTTTCATTGTTTGGATGTTGATTATTTTCATGCTCAACTTCTTAGTAGAGCCATTGTGATGGTGTACCGTTCCCTGGTACAGACTGATAAAATGGGACATGTCTTTTAGGTTATTTCTTACTTATCTGGGCGGAGTCCAGGAGGAGCTATTGCGCTATTCCCAGCGTCGGCATTGGCGTTGACGTCAGAGTCGGCGTCCACATTTACGCTAAAGGTTTTTAAGATTTCACATTTTCCAAATCTTTTCATGGATTTGGTTCATATTTGGTATGATGATAGGTAAAGGTCCAAAGTTCTATTAGCAATACCCCCGCCCACGCCTATGATCTCAAGGTCAAGGTCGTAAATTTAGATATATTACATCAAAGTTTTGGCTTTGAAGTTTCTATAGAGCTTACATTTTCCGAACCATTGGATGATGTTGGTTCATATTTAGAACGATGAAAGATACAGGGCCAAACTTTTACCGAGCAAAACCCAAGCCATGCTCACACCCTAGATCGTAAAGTCAGGAGCACAGAATTTGAAATTTTATGTTAGACTTTTTCTCTATTGAACTTTGGTCTGAATTCTCTAATTAACCTGCCACAAACATTGCTTGAAATTTACATTGTCAGTGTTTACAGATCAGAGTGGAGGATCAGCATAATCGATTATGCAGGAATGTGAACTCCACTAATGATTTTTTTGTGGCGCCGCAAAAGCGGCGGCACTATATTTTTATTCGGTTTTGTAAAGTGCCTATGGAGGCAGCCATATTGAACTGGTTCCATGCTTTGTTTTAACATCCACCTATATCTACTGTACTTTGATTACCAGATCGGGGTCCATAATAACTTTTTTATTTATTTGTGGGGATTTTTTTTTTTTTTGCACTTTCATTGTTAGATGGATAAAAACAAGGATCGTAGACATATCAACATTTTCCTTTCGAAAAATAAAAAATGCATTTCGAATAATAACTCACGTGATCAAAAATTATCTGTCACAAATTTTCGAAGCCACCATTTTAAATATCTTACGCTGGAAAAGTTTAAGAGGCATTTTCAAGCTCTTTGACCCTAGAGCACCCTATGTGGTACTTGTGACCCCACTTATATTTTTGTTCTAGTATTGTATGGATTGTAGAAATATTGTTTTCCTTTCGCGATCGTGTTTTTAAGACCAGCTAACTGTAACTAGGTCAATGTTGGGGGGGGGGGGGTGTGACAGATGTTTCGGTAACAGACGAGTTCTGTAAATTGGACTTATAGAGTAAATCGATTGGATGTTTCGGTAACAAGGTAATTATATAGTGGTAATGCACCGTGACGTTTTTCACACCAAATAAAGTCTTGGTTCTGATTCGTTCAATGTTTCTCTTTTTTCTTCCACACACTTTAAGACATAATATTTTTGTTATGTTTCTACTGTCATGCTGTACGTAAAATGATACCCGAATCAAAGTTGAGGTAACGAATAACAACACCCAATCCTAAACTTGAAACACGTTGTATCTCTTTTTAAATCAATGCTTTATGATCCTTTCAATGTGAAAATATTTTCTTACTGAAAGACTTCCAAACCAGCCATTAACCCTTAGAGCGTCTGTCATTACTGCTGTTGCCATTGCGGCCGGTGCAGATCGAGATCAGAGTACACCAAACACGGAGTTTGATCTTTGATCTTCATTTGTCAATTTTGCAAGGCATTCTGAACAAGAAAACCTTGACACTGCTAAAAATTGGTTTTATATCTAGAATGAAAATGACCGTTGGGTTTATTCGACGCTCTTAGATTTAAAATTATGGATAGTTAAATTTAGTTCAGAAACACAGGTAATACAGGTAAAAATATTGTGGCAAAAGAAGAGAGTGGGCGCGAGAGATAGATAGTAGCAAATACTTTTTTTGACAAATACTTTTTTCAAACTGCACGAGCAGTGTGTGATCTAAACATGCCCAATCCCCGTAACTTTTACATGCAGTCTGATCTGCGAGTTTCTTCTTGTCCATTGGTGTTTCAGGTTTTCATAAACCGGGGTTAATCTTTAAGATCTACGGGAAACTTCTTTATCTTGTTGGCAATGGGACGTGTGAAAACAGGCTGTAAACGCGTCTATATACAACATACAGTACTCCCTTCGCTCTCAAATAGTACGCATATGATTTTTTTATGCAGTGTTGTATTGATGAACGCACTTTAAAACCAGCAGACGCCGATTTTTGTGCACCAGACCAGATTTGAAAACCGTGTGGAAAATGGAGAGGAACAATACAGAACATATATCTTTTAGATGGGCACAAATGTTCATGGTCAAAATCACAAGAAGTATGCACGAAAGCATTATTGTCAAGGCCTCTCTCTCTATCTCTCACTCCCTCTCTTCATTTGCCACAATGTTTCAAATGTATTATCTTTATTTCTGAATTCACGTTAATTATCCATAATTTTAACCATTGGAGCATCGAAAAAAGTAAAGGCTATTTTCATTTTAGAAACAGAACAATATATATATTACAATATACGATCCCTGGTCTAATATTAGCTATTTCAAAGCAAAGTTGTCCTTCCTCATAATGTCTTAGAAAAGCTGGCAGCGTAAACCAACGATCAGACTCTGTTTTTTTTTTTTTTTTTTTGCAGTTTGATCTTTGTCTGAATCGGTCGCAAGGGCAACAAGAGTGAAAGGTGTTCTGAGGGTAAATGGCTGGTTTGGAAGTTGACCAATTTGTTTCCGGAAGAAATTATTTTTCACACAGAAAACGTTGACAAGAATAGCGTCATTTTCAATAAAACATTTTTTTAAACTTGAGGATTGGCTTAAAGTTGGAGTCAGTTATCTGTAGGACGATTAAGTAATACGGGTACAAGCTTAGGGCTGGGTTTTATCAGGGATCGTATATTATTCATTACATGAATCAGCTATGGGTGAAAAACAAAAATAAGATATGGTGATCAAAATTTACTAATTTCAGGTATTTATTTATACAGCATGGAAAGAACAACAAATATATTTACGTCAGAAAACGAGTGAGAATTGCAAATTAAAAGAAAAAACGTTTGCACAAACAGAAGCCATGGGTGTGAAAAACGTCACGGCACTATATTACTGCCTTGTTACCGAAACATCCAATCAATTTACTCTATAAGTCCAATTTACCGAACTCGTCTGTTACCGAAACATCCGTACATCAATGTTGGAGCGCCTAACATGACTGGTATCATACAACTCCTCTAGTCTATATAGATATAAGGACTTCATTCAAGTCTTTATTATATCTATAATAAAGAGGGGTTGTATGATACCAGACATATGTGTTGGAGTGTCAGATTTAGCACAATCCGATAACAGACTTTTCTTTCGTTAATGTAAAATCTTCCTGTTCAAAATCAGACGGTCGAGAGTTTTGATATTTCATGTGTAGTATCGCTACAATGACCTCTACCAAGTACTAGTATGTTCAAATGGTGGCCTTCGGGTCAAAAGTTGCCATATGCTCCCCTCCACCCAGATGTCACAAATTTGCGCATAGACATATTTGTTGCACACTTTTCAAAATCTTCTATCAAATATCAGAAAGGCAACAGCTCTAACATTTCTATCTACCAATTGTGTCCAAATGATGTCCTGTGGATAAAGAAATGGCCCAGTCCATGGATAAGAAGTTTGCAAATAGCCCTCAATGATATGAAATTTAAAAATCTTGTCAAAAACCAGATGGCCCAGAGTTTAAATACAATATCATCACTTGGACCTCTACGAAGATTGTGCAAGAGATGCGTATTAGGAAATAACCCAATGCATTGTGCCCTGTTACAGAAACAACTAGTTTGCGGCGCCATTGATGTTCAGCATCAATATTTTCTTTTTTTTTTCTTGTTCAAAGTTTCACTAAAGCATGATTTATAACCTTATGCAGTTCAAATTCAACAGAAGATACCCAAAAGATAGAACCTTCACTTTACATACGATAACAATGTTTGCGCTTCGATGGAGAATGGTTAACCCTCAGGCTGCTAAGCGTGACTCAACACGCTTTTGCCCACAGTGTACATCAAGATCAGACTGCAAAGAATCTTCGGTTTAATCTGTTCGATACACGTGGTCGGTGTATTTTCTAATAGTGTAGCTCAATTGTATGGAAACTCAGAGACCAATATCTTGCCTTTAAGCATGTGAAAGTTGTGAAGGTAAGGGAGATCACACGAAGGTTAAACTTTGAGCTAAACTAAACAAGAAGACATATAAGGGAAGTTAACCGACCAACGCTTTGATCTCTAAGCAAAGATCGATTATCAGCTTTCTTAAAGTTGGACTGTAAACCAGTCTACTCGAGCTCGGGGGCAAGCAAATAGGATTACACTATACAAGAAATAGTTTGCTCCCTTTTCTTTCATAATATGTCGAAACTGCGGAACACCCCTGATTCATGTAAAAATCATTCATGTGTTTTGATACGATTATTTTACCCGTAATATCCAAGCAATGAAAAATCTTTTATTAATTCACTGTTTATCTAGACAAGTATCGCATAAAAGGATAACCATTCGCATAAGACTAAAAAAATGCATCATACGTAGGTATATATAACTACATGTAATGGTGTTAGAAAAAGTTCTATAGTACGCAAATTTGCCGTAAAAAACCTACGACAGTACATTTATAGGGAAAACTAACAACTGACTTATCGAATTATTTTGGATAAGAAAGGGAAACAAAATGATTGCCTAATATACTGATCACGTGCACCCGAAAATACGCAAGTAGAACTTGCAATACAGAAGGTACTATGAACTGTATGTCATATTTCTGTCTGGGCAACAAGATTATGTTTATATACAGTATATTAGATTTTTGCACACACACTCCCACACACACACGCACGCACACACACACACTATGTGAATCTAACTGGAGTGCAAAGAATGCCAGAATGTTTTATTGTTTTATTAACACTAACTCTGATATTTTAAAGATTTACTGAACAGGTATTCAGATGCTGCAGATTTCAAATAAAAGATATTAAACGACCAAGTGTTAAAACACTCTTTGAGCTTTTATAATGCCTATGAGATATATCTTTTCTTCTGCTAACTGTGAAGACGAAGTTAGGTATGCAGCGTATGATTTTGTTTAATATTTACCTGTGTAATACACATGTAATCTAAGAGTTGTCTTTGCTTGATCTTCAGTCCTGTCCATTTCATGAGTTTGACCCTCCTAATGTTATGTTCTTTGTTTCTAGCTGCAAGGAAGTCTCGTGGTCGCTGGAGTAATACACGCACTGCTAGGAATGACGGGAATGATTGGTTTATTGGTGCGGTTTATCGGCCCTTTGACGATCGTACCATCAATGATCCTGATGTGGTTCTTTATCGTAAGGTCTGTCCTGAAGTTTGTTGAACCAAGCTGGGGTATTGCCTGCTCGTAAGTGCTTGAAATATACTAGCGAATAAGTATAGTTCGCGAATTAGAGCGAAGTCGGACAACTTCGTGCTCGAAAGTCCCTAATACCTACGAGGATATTTATAAAGTTTCTAAGACAATGCTGTTCCATGACCTGCTGGTAGATAGCCTGCAAATTTTATGTGACCTAATAAGAATAAATGTAAACTAAGGCAAATTTGTTTAAACTGTATTTCCAGATATAAGTGTGTTTTTGTGTAATAATGAGGCTAATTGTTTATGTCAACGAATACCTCTTTTGGAACAGACGACTTAAAACCTACCGTTTTTTTTGTTGTTGTTGTTGTTGTTGAAAACCGAGGATTACTCATTGGATGATATTTCTAATTGCCTTCTCTATTACAGAACCATCGTTGTTGCTGTTACTCTGTTTCTCTATTTGGGTAAATACAACATGCCTGTGCCAGTCTGGACACCGACAGGTGGATTTAGAATAGTACGATACCCACTACACCAAGTGTTTGCGGTAAGTAACTTGCCAAGCTTCCTTTTCAAATTATACATAATACGTGTTCTACTTGGCACAGAGGACCTGTTACCCGGAAAAAAAAAATAGATCGATCGCCACTTGTGACACTTGTTATGTGGGAGTGGCCCAAAAGAAGACTGTCAGCCTCGCACTAGGGGGCATTGATGAGGACTAGTCACTTTTATATGGCTGGAATACCGCTGAAATTGCGATAACCACCAAACAATCAAATAAACTGTAGTATTCTATACAACCTCAGTGTCAACTTATGATAGAAACTTTCTAATTATATTTCTATCATCCTTTACAGATTCTGATATCTATTCTCGTAAACTGGTTGCTTTGTGGAATATTAACAGTGTCAGGTGTCCTGACTGACGATAAGAACGATATTGCGTATCGAACAAGGACGGACGCTGCTGGAGACCTAGTGGCCACCAAACCCTGGTTCAGCTTACCTTATCCTGGTATTTTTTTCTTTCAAACATGAGCACATAAAGCTTCCTTTACCCTTATTTCTAGATCAAACAATGATTTAATTTAAGCTTATTTGGTAATCTTTTAGCGTACAATAAAGAGATCTTCACTCGGATTAAATCATTGGTACACAAGTATTATTTATTATTATACTGCAGAGAAATTTCTTGCGATCTGATTGGATAATATGCTCCAGATATATATATTGTTGTACACCGAAAGCACCCAGGGTACAGCATACTTTCCCTGTCGGCAGTCCCCTAGATACTCATACTCTTCAACGCAAAATCCACTATGGGGCGGCGTCGAATTGTCAGGTAAAAAAATGTAGTGTTAAAGGTCAGGTATTGTTACGTTGAAAAAATTATCATAAAGTAATGGTCGTAAACTTTGAAACAACTAATGGTCTTTTAAATGAATAGTTACTTACCTTCGAGGTGTCTAAATCCATGTTCCAATAAAAATATGCCGATTATCTATCGCAGTGACTTCATGCACCAAACTGCAAGTCTTACCTAGGTTTTATTGACGCCAGCTTACAGTGTCATCATTTTTCACTGTTTTGGGCACTCAGAAGGGAAATTCGATTCCGTAGGCGTACTCGATTCGTGAGACAATAAAACAGGGAAATTTCACTTGAATTTACTTTTGAATGGTAAAAATTTGCAGTATAGTTAATTCGTTGTCCGGTCAGGTGCCAGGGCGCCTTCGGCTCGGGGCGACATGATTCGCCACAGCCGTGAACAAGTTTCCAGGTGCACTGCCCCTTGACCGTACTACTAATACTGTGCATCTATGTCATTTATTTTTTTTTTTTTGTTTTTTTTATTACACGCTATTTACTCGTAAAGGTAAGTCGACAAGACAGGACAAGTCCAACCCACCATTTTAGCATCTTTAGGTCACCATTATTTAAAGTCAATCAGGATATTCCAAAGATCATAAAATGGCCTCAATCCCAATATTCCAAGTGGCCACTAAGATGGTCACTAACAAAGGCTTTCTATTTAAACAAACATAGAATGCCAGGATAAATTAAATGAAAAATTACTGATCGAAATAAGAATTTTTTAGTTATGTTTATTTCATTTACACAGGATTTCGAGTCATTTATGAACTATTTTTGGCTACTTCCGTAATTGCTATCTTCAATATTTCTGTTGCTATTGCCACAGTAGAGTTAACTTTTAAAAGACATCGGAGAATAGGCATTGACTTTCATGGTGATCTAAAGATGATTAAAACTTGGTTAGGCCTTTCAGATGATCCTAGCTCCTAGTATATTATCCCTACTACTCAAGGTCTGTAAGTATAAGGGGAAAAAGAGAAACAAAAAGGTAGAAATAATGGTACAAAGGGACAGAAGTAGACAGGAAGATATTCCGCAATACTTTCAGATGTTTTTACCGTCATTCACGTTTCTTATCCTTACTTTACAAGGATGTTTTCAAATTTATCTGCCGCAAATGGTTTCGAGAGGTGATGACTTATGGAAGGTAGCAGGTCTTTAGTTAGAATTCCAAGCTTTAACCTGGTCATATACCTGTCGAGGCACGTTAAAACATATTCTTTTTATTGCAAAAACTATGGTTCCTTGCAGTTGGGGACTGAATAGCTGTACAAGGACTGAAGATAGGCCAACCAAGCCAAATAAAGGGTCGCCCGTTTCATGTAAAGAGGGTATACATATATTCGTATGTCTTATATTACAGGTCAGTTCGGAACTTTTGGATTTTCGGGACCTGCCATGATCTCATTTCTTATTGCCACGTTCGTGTCAGTTCTGGATTCTGTCGGGGATTATTATGCGTGTGCTCGTGTGTGCCGAGTCCCTGCTCCACCATCTCAGGCAGTCAATCGTGGAATAATGATTGAGGGTGTCTGTAGTGTATTGTTTGGATCCGTCGGCTGTGGGCATGGAACCTCTACATATGGTGGGAACATTGGTGCCATAGGTGTAACAAAGGTTAAAATGTAGAGGGCAATCAACAGTATTCGAGTGATATTAAAAGAGGTCTCGAGAATGCATTATTAGCCCGTTAAAAGACAAGTTCGAAGAACGAGATTCTTTATTCTTTAAACTGCTAGTATACGAATGATATTTTTTTAGCTCACCTGAGCACAGTGTGTTCAAAGTGAGCGTTTGTGATGCAGGTGTGACCGTCGTGTGTCAAAATTACCTTGTGAGCACTTTAGAGGCCACATTGTCAGTCCGGTACTATTGGAAATAAGTCAGAATATGGCCTTGACATTATCTCAGACAACTTCAAAATTGAGTCCAGTTAGGTTAAGGAGTACAGTATAATTTTTTTTAGTTCGCACGTCGCTTGTTCGATGCTATGTGTTGGTTCATATGCTATCTCCGGTCCCGATGTATATCCTTCTTTTTCGTTGTTAAATTCCTCCGAATACTTCGAACGTCGGTGGTCAGTAGTTTGTAGTGTATTTCATGCCCCAAAAGTAGTTTTTGAACACAAAATCTAACCTTTAATTGGTATATAGTTAATCCGCTTGCAAACTTGCGTTGGTGTGAAAACCGGTGACCAACCATAACTTTCACACCTGTTGATTGACGATGTTGACTGGTATGATTCAGTCGGTAACTGCGAGCTAACGTTATCAAAGGTGTAATTTGGATTGTCACATCAATTAATCGACAATTAATAATTCCGAAATTCCTTAAAACATCCAACAAGGTATACAAGGATGAAGGTCTGAAGCTAAAATATTGAAAAACCGGAAAACACCCTATGACCGGAAAAGGCAGGAAAACGTGGAAAAACGCCGGATAACACCCAAAATATAGCAAAATACATATCGGAATGGGGAAGGGGGTCGAAATGGTAGGGTTATGTGTTAAATATGGGTATTGGGGAAAGAAGTTATCAACCTATACTCGCCGGAAAAATACCATTGAAACTTCCTTACCCTATTCCATTTCTGTCGCCGAAAATCATCGCGTAGCCCCCCCCCCCCCCCCGCCCCCCCCAAAACAAAAAAAAAAAAATACTGGAAAAAAAAAAGCAAACCATATAGGTGGGGGATTTCGTTGGTTACGGTTATCTGGTCATTAGGGATATGGGGGCAGGATATTATCTTTTACTCGCCTAAACCACCTAAATATGCTGGAAAATACCATTAGGTGTTTTTCGGTCTTTCTCCTAATAATGAAGTTCCCTGAGTGATTTGATCCCTAGAAAGGGAAATCACTCGGACGGAATTCAAAACAACGCAAAAAAACAGTGTAAAAATTTGGTTCCTGTGTTTATTATGATAGACATGTATTTATAGATGGATGAAAAATAAAGATAAGTAAACTTTCTTGTTTCGGAGGGTCACGTGAGGTTACCCGCGATTCGGAAACTTACACCGATGTTGTTTATATTTTCAATGTGTCTTCGCTAGATGAACAGAGAAACAATCACAAAAAATAACATCGGATCAAGCCTTCAGGTTGATATACATTTATAATCGGTGCTACTTCAAGGTACTGCAAGTCATACTGCGTAAGTCTGATTGTCTATTCCTGTATATATATACGGCACCGAAAATACCCGAACACAGTCACACGTGTACTATGTTTAGTTCGAATAAAATATTCCGCCTCCTAGCGCTACGAACTACCAAGCTTTTACTGTACGTCACATAAACAAATCTCAGGAAAACGATATGTGCACTGTAGACGCCATATTTTCAGTCCGATACTCATGAAAATTGGTCAAAATGTTTGTATGAATGGTACATAAGTGAACTTTGAAACGGGATCTTACAGGGTCAAAAAGTAGGTCACGGGGAAAATCATTAAAAAATAAATCTGTGTTCACTCTAGAGGCCACATTTCCAGTCAGACACTCTCAAAAATTGATCAGAATGTTTGTCTTGCCAATATCTTGTACATATTCGAAACTGAGTCACACTTGGTCAAAAAGGCATTGTGGCAAATCCAAGAAAAACCTTTCGTGCACTCTAAACGTTCATTTTCAGACAGATATCCATGAAAATTAGTCAAACTGTTTGTCTTAATAATGTCTCAAAATATTTGAAATTGGCTTTCTTCGGGTCATAAAAATAGCTCACGGGGACATACATAAAAACCTTGTGTGCACTCTAGAAGACTCATTTAAAGCCCGATTCTTATGAAAGCTTATCAAAATGTTTTTGTTGATAATACCTCATACGAATTTAAATGTGGGTAATAATGGATCAAAGAGAAGGTCACGGAGAGAGATGTTTGAAAACATTATGTGCACTCTAGAGGCCATATTTTCTGTCTGATTCTCATCTGAATGTTTGTCTTAATGACATCCTACTTGAGTGCGAAAATGGATCACTTGGGGCAAAAAATAGGTCACTTGAACAAAAGAGCCACTGTAGCAGCCACGTTTTCAGTCAGATTCTCATCAAAGATGGCCTTCACTCATGTCAATGTTTCACACACAATTGATATATTTAGGGAAAAATCACTTCCAATTTGCAGTCTGAATACTTTTTGTACGTATTTTACATCATCACCACCAGGATTTCTTCAATTTTATGAATCCAAGAACACTTTTCTCGGGTGAGCGCTTAAGGGCCAATGCCCCCCCCCCTTTTTTTTTTTTTTTTTTAAATCACACGAGTACAGTTGTTTATTCTGTATATAATAATACTTTTTAAACGAATCAAGCACAGAAGTAATGCAAGATGCTGAAAAGTGCATACAAGATACATCGCTCATGAAACAAGGGATTTCTCCAATACCAAGCCCATGGCAACACATTATGTCGTTAACGTACTGTTTTAAAATCGCCACCATGTTTACTTTAATGGATGTGACACATAATTTGATAGCAGGGATTTCTGGAATTATTAACAACTTCTGGATTTAGTTTCGGTATTTTATAACGAAACTATCAAAGGACAAGTAAACAGACGATGACATAATGTATTAAGAGCGTGATAGAAGTTTGAAACCAGCGTTGGCAACACACACTCCGTCATGAGTGTCGTTGTATACACATCTTACTCCATTTCCAACAGTTATATATGCCATCAAGACCGCTATTTTTTGACCAACAGTTAGGCACATTCTGTTTATGTCACTGACGGCTTCAAAGTCATTAAGAAAAGGAATTACTGCTATCGCAACGTTTTTCCTCATTCTTCAAACATCACTCTTACCCGCGTGTGCCATGTTTTTTTTTGACCAATTTTGCCAGTACCATTTAAAGTACAATTATTACTTAAATTGAATTGACAAGTATGTGTGGAAGAGGGTCAGAGGAATTAAGTGTAGAGAAATCATGAGAAGAGTTAAAATTAAACTATTTGAACTTCTACCCTTGTTCACATACGGCTCGACCAGTTTCTTTCCGAGGATTGATGATAGTCATTGCGACAGGATTCATTCCTCTCTCACCGCTGACCACTGTTTCGACGATGGTTATGTGGGAAAGCAGCCAGTGGCTCGGAAAGAATATTGTGCCGCGGTAGTACTGGTGTACGAAACTCCAGGAAAGCATGGATAGGTACACTGGCCGCCGCGTTATAACGGAAATAATGTTGAAAACGGCGTTAAGCACCATACAATCAATCAATCAATTGTTCACATACATATATACACATGTAACCAGTAAAGTTAAGAAGACACGCTAAATGGCTGTCACTGAAGACAGAATCTAAAATATTTGTAACTAAAAGATGTCGCACAAATATTACAATTTTCAATATAAATTAACATAACTTTTTGCGATACACAGAGGATATTTGCTTTTTTCGGTGAAAGATCGAAATTTATTTCATCGAGTGAACACCATGGGTAATATTTTCACGAGTGGCGCACGAGCGAATATCATAGGTAATATTTTCACTCGTAGCTGCGCCATTCGTGAAATTATTACTGATGATGTTCACTAGATGAAATTAATTTCGACCTTTCAGCGAAAAAGTTAACATTACTGCATACTTTACAAATAACAAATTGAATAAGTAACTACGAATGTTACCTATGTTGTGTGAACTGAGGATAAAAAATTTATAAGTTAAATTGACTTTTTATACGCAGGTAGCCAGTAGATGGGTGTTTGTATGTACGGGTATTATTTATATCATATTCGGTGTATTTGGTAAAATATCCGCAATATTCATAACCATTCCATACCCAGTGCAAGGTGGCGCCATCATCGTGTTGTATGGTATTTTCTTTGGAGTGGTGGTATCCAATCTCGAGGTGCGTATTATTGTTATGTCTCTTTGGTTCGTATTGAATTCAAGCGCTCTTTTGTCCTTTTTAGCGATAGCTATTTTGATCTAAGCAGGAGGCTGGAAACTCGATAAGCTGCAAAATCTACTTTTTTGTAGTAAGCATTTCCAATGACTATTGATCAGAGTTTATACTGCGCTCCAGAGCCAATGAAGCACAGTCTAGCGCTTTCAGCTTAGATATTTGTTAATATACATTTTTGCTCGTTTCAGGTCACTACGATGTCCTCACCTAGGAATATGGCCATTCTTGGTTTGTCGACATTCATTGGGCTTTTAGTCCCGACTTGGGCGGAAAAGGTGAAGACTCCCATCGAAACAGGTTTAGATTGTTTTATTTGTTGTTTTATATAAAAATAATAATAATAATAATGTTGATATTTACATGAAGAGGTGTGCTTCATTTATTTTTTAGGAAATCTAAACCATAATCTCTGTTAATACAGTAACTGTGAATACTTTAGCCATATTACTTTGAACCGTGAGAAGTTTTCTCATTCTCATTCATGATTCATAAACTATCTTAGTTGATCCGTTTTGTCTTTGGATATCTTAAACATTATATGTAAAGCAAGTATCTTCCCTGTAAAATATGATAAGCAACACTTCTACTTTTAGTTACAAAGTCCCCAATTAATCTTCATAATTAGACTACAAAGTTTTCGACCTGAGGAGGAGTTTTCATCTTTTACTACACTGGGTATGTTTTGAACGTTCGATGTAAACTGACTTTTAACCTTCTGGCCTTTGGAAGCACTTTAGATTTTTCATGGTACAATAGTTTTGATAAATCCGCTACATAATTGAGCCATGCTCTGTGAAAAGGGGAGCTCAATGCATCTACGAAAGTTATCGATCAAGGTCAGCCTGCGCTGTCAGCGCAGGCTGACCTTGGCCGAAATTTTCACTATTGGTCAATATATTTTCTATATGTCTAAGGGCAAGTCTGTCGGTTATCAGACAAAGTGGATTGTACGGATCCCTAACTATGTGATATCTTGTTTGGTAGAATGCATCACGAAGATGCAGTAGGCCCTCTTTTCACCGAACACGGCTCATATCGCTTCGAATTAACAGAATTATAGTCTTGTAGCTTTGCTTCTGGATTTGACGGGGTCTGTCACTGAAAAAACATCATGGGTGTCCCAAGTACTTACATACATGATTATATATATAAACAAATGAGCCGTGTTCTTTGAAACGGGGGCTCAATGCATCTGCGAAAAGTGTTGACACTTTTCGCTAGTCGTCAATTTTTCACGTGTCAAAATGACCGTTCTACCCCATGATTCAGTTGGTTGTTAAAAAAGTAACTGTTATAGATTAATAATTATGTGATGACTTGCACAGTATCTTGCATCACGGAGATTTACCAACCAACAAAGTTTTAGACTGGTCCAAATTAAAAGCATTTGCAGACGACAAATTAAATGCTGCACAAATGATGAAATTTTTCTTTAAAAGGGTAGAAAACATTGTGGGAAAAGGAGAAAATGCTGGTTACCAGCATTTTCTCCTTTTCCCACATTGTTTTCAAAAGTCCCTTTTCCCGGGGGGGTGGTCTTTAAAACTCGGGATTGTGTGATAAAGGGTTGATGCATCTGCAAAAAGTTTACACCTTTGTCAGCCTGTGTATTCTGTGCAGGCTGACATAGGTCGAAACCTTTTGCTTTTGGTAAATTTACTACATGTACAAGGACCATTCTTCCTCAGGATTAAGTCTGTTGTTAGAGAAAATGTTTTCATAGAGCATGGCTCAGATCTTTTTAAATGAAATTTTCGCACATGTAGGTTTGGGAGAATTCGACAGAATTATGGCCATGTTAATTGGCAACCCTAACTTCGTAGGAACAGTTTTAGCATGTTTCTTGGACAACACCGTTCCTGGTAATTATTGATCTTGTTGTTATTTACTTTTTACGCGGCATTAGTCTGATTGATTAAAGTAACAATGGCTGCCAAATTAAGCAAAGTGGGTGTTAAAGTGCATTTAAACTTAAATTATACCATTTAAAAGTATGGAAATCATTGTTAATATGACAATCTGTTATTGTACTGTCAGCCTAAGTGTTAGTCGCTGGCAGAGAAATTAATTTCAAACGTAGGTGAAAAGTTGCCAGGTCCCTCTATCTTTTGTTTATTCTTTGTCTGATTTTAAAATTGATTTTTCTGCCAGCGGAGAACACTTGGACTGACCACATTTTAACAGATTGTCATCTTCACAATATCTTCCATTCTTTTTAAATGGTATGATTTTTTTTTTCCGCTATTGGACCTTTAAAGCAATTTTTTGTATTTGACAAGCTTTATTGGACTGCATTGGTCAAGACGTGCAGTCAAAATAATATATTCAGGAAAACTCTAATGATACATGTAATAAATAGCGGATTGTTTTTTTTTTTTTTTTTTTGTGAAAGGTCGAAATTCATTACATGCTTTTCGGTAGTTTATCGAGAAATAATGATGGATTATGGTTTGATATTTCATGGTTTCGTCCAGTGAAAATACTGATTTTTATATTGTCTAACTCTTCAATTGAAGGCGGAAACAGTAGTTCCCGCGCACTAGTTACATAGGTAATCAACGCGTGCCATTCAAATGGAGGGAAATATGACGTAATTTACGCACTATTTCTCGCGCTTTACGTAATATTGTAATGTGTTGTTATGTGGGGGGGGGGGGGGGGTACGCCAAGGAGAATTATTGAAAATAACTGTGCTGGATTTTGACGAAAGTTCCAACAAATTAGGGGTTATAAGCATGAGTAATGTCGAAGCCCGTAACGAGTGAAGCTCGTTTTACGGTAACACCGTTCTAAATTCCGACTTCGTTCCGGGTTTAAATCCAGATGATCAAAAATCACGATCAAAAATCGTGTCTTCCGGTTGGTCGCACAGCGTCACACGTATCACAACCGTTCGCAGATTTACTTGGTGGTCAAAAATAACATCAATTATTTACCGATTGGATGATTATTTAAAAATCATCGTCAGTTTAATTAACTAGTACAGATTTTATAATTTCCAACCCACTTTCAGGTAGTCTAATTTTGTATAAATATCCCCCATGTACAAATATTGTGTCGAAGAAGTCATAACAAAAATGGTTTTTGACGTTCAAAATGCCATTTATAGACAAAGCGGAACAGAAGTTTTTCTTTATTCATAAACATCATATTATCTACCCCATAGCTCGGCAAATTTCTCTCCTCTAATTGTTGATAGATCTAGTCAAATGTTGCGACAGGATACGTTCCTCTCTCACCTCTGATCTTTTATCGAAGATGGACGTGTGGGGAAACAAATGAGAAAAATGGGAAAAAGAAAAGAGCTACAAATAATCTGATTTTGCCGATATACTCTGTTTAAATAATCTAGGTAAGGCATGGGTAGTTGCACCGGCCGATATGACAGGTCTATATAAGTGAAATAATGTCGAAAAATGACGTTAAATAACATGCAAAGAAATCAGATTGCGTAGAGATCGCCTTAATTAGATTATTTCTAATTTATTGTCTTATCTGCAATTGTGTCTTATTAGCACAGCAATCAAGTATAAGACTTAGACATCATCCGGATACCGAATTAAGGTATCTACAGGTTGTAATTTGAATTTCAACAAAAGTGTTTTGGAATTTTATCGCAATCTGTCTTTAAAAACATTGTTTAAGTTTTCGTTGAGAAGAAATCTAAACACATATAGATCACACAAGGTAAATGTTGACGACTGCACGACGCCCGACGGACGACGCACGACAACGGAAGCCGGACAAAGCACGATCACATGAGCTCACCTTGAGCACTTCGCGCTCAACTGAGCTAAAAGCTATCCACCTTGATGATACGAAGGCAAAGCCTATAAAACAATGAGCTCATCATTCATTTCTGTTGAATTAGGAGGATTTTTCTGAAGCGAAGCAGGGTCGGTCTGTCTCAAGTTGGGTATGTGACGGTTCTTGTTGCCCAGATGTAATTTGTGGGCTTAACCATGCCAGAGTCTTACCCAACATCCGTGTGTCACCCTCTCCGTCCCTTCTTCTAATCAGGTTAAATACTAGTTGATGGTCATTTGCCAGCTGCTGGACGAGAATCATTATATTATCCTGCACCTCTGGCACCTTGTCTATTTCCTCTTACTTAGAGTTATGGTTGAGAGAAACGCTGACGAAGGCAGTCTGAAAGAGGCAGTCTTTATAACTGATCGCCATTGACAACCGAGGTCGGTCTTTGGCTGGGTAATCCCAGAAACGCAGCACAAACTAACAAAAAAGCGCCGTGATCATATAAAATACAAAGAAAGACCATAAATGCAATGCTTAAGTGCAGACTGAAGGGAATGTTGTAGGATTGTGCAACAAAGTTTTACTTCCGAAAACAACCACGCTGACAACGCTGAAAGGGTGCAAAAATCATCATTAAAAACCCCATAAATGTAGTTAAAACGTAGTATGCTCGCCGCGGCCCATGATTCGTATGAGTTTGTGCGTTCCCATATGAGGTCGCATTGTAAAGAAAATAAAGATTAAACCATACTGACCGAGTCCCGGTAGCTCACTGGTTAAGCCAGTTCTAGTAAGTTCGAATTTCGGCTCGTTAGGGAATCTTTTCGACAATCGAAAAAAGGAAGTCAGAATTCACTCTACAGTTTCAGTTTGAACACACATTCCAAAAAGTATACCTTACTAAGCAAGCACCCATGGGATACTCAAAATGTGCTTGATTGCTTGATACTGGTACATCTCAACATATCTTTCTTCTCTTGAAACTGAATATACCGTTCTTTAAACCGTCACAGACTTTTGCCCAGTTGAGGCGGGGGTGGGGAGCACGGGGAATAAGTCAGGTTTCACGGGAGTTTTTGTGAAAAAGTATCATATAGCCTTGGAAAAGGTTTCATTCAAAGAACTGGTAAAAAATCAAGGGGTGTATGGATGATGCACTGACTGTCAAAATAATACTTAAAACTATTAAAAAACGCTGTTACACTCCAAAGAAAAAATGCATATGGCTTACATAGTGGACAGAGCTTGTCAAACTAGGCACCTTCGTTAACCCTAGAGATGCTGAGCAAAGCTTAACCCTTTTAGCACTGAGCAAATCATATGCTTTTGCAAATAATTTAGGACAAGGTCGCTCTACGTGGAATGTGAAAACTGGTCGGAGATTGTTTATTAGCTCTTTTTAGAGATATTTCTGCATATATAAAAAAAAACCTGGTCATCGTTTCATACCACTATGGGCGACAGCTCAGATATTCACGTGTGTCAAGAGTTTATCAGTCCTATGCGAGACTCTTAGTGCATTGCCCACAGGTACTTACACTCACACGACAAACTCGATGGATGGAAATCGAACCAAGACCGTTAAAATCACGATTCCATCACCAATGAGTCGTGCAGGACGACACCCATTTCTTTTGAATATACTGTTTGTTGCTCGAAGTTATTACTAAACAAGTATAAAACTGATCTTCCGGTTAACCGTATATACTGGCTCACTGCGATACTAGGTTAAGAAAAAATCATTCCCATGCTTTACATCTCTTTCATACTATATAAACTGACAGCTAATCGTACTTAAGAAATAAACGTTGGGCAGCTAATCGTACAGTCAACCTTTTGATAGTAGTACCACAATTAAAGTTGAATAATTTCAAAAGAAAAAACACTGAGTACTCCTATTGATATTTGTATGTGAAGTTGAATGTTTTCTTTATCTGCGTGCCTAATCAGAAAGCGGTTTAAAGTCTCCTCAGAGGAATAGAGAGCAAAACTTTAGCGGTCACAGCAACTGTTAATGGCAAAAATCAGTGATTCGGCATTACTGTGAAAAAATCGCAGGTTTTATGTCCTACATCGCAGTACATGTGAGTAGAAAAATATCTTAGCTTTCAAATGATACATCTGATGAGTTTCTGTCGAATAGAATTCCTTTGCGAGCCTGTTTTTGCGAACTTGTTTACTGCAGCTAACTGATTTTGGGTGTACAGTGACTGCAGCTTCCGATTTGCGAGACTGTATGTTGGTCCATAGTGAAATAGTTGCCTCTCTGAGAACAGTATACTTAAATTGGGTCCGTATTTCGAAAAAACAACTTTTGCCTCATCCCAAACGAGTTCAGAATTCTAACATTATAACAACAAGCCTTATTTTCTTCACTTTTCCTACAATCAATCAATCAATCAACTTCACTATTCCTTTCAATGATATTTTAAGGATTGCTGGAGTTTCCAAAAACCTAACCTTCATTCATGGTAATGGGATTTAAAATCAATTTACACTTATGTCCAGCCGAGTTTAGACTTACACCGCCCAAAAAGCGGTCTGTAGTTGCCCTATTCAGAATGGTGTAACTAAACTGGGTCCGATATTTTTTGCAATCAAAAAGAAAAATATACAAAAGGAGAAAATACACAAATTTCACCTTATCCAAAACGGTAAGACACATTATTTCAACACTAATTCATTTCTTTCAATCCTTTGACTGGAAAGGGCGACTAAGGGACCTTTTGCGGACAGTGTAGATCAAGATCAGACTGCACGTTGTACAGTCTGATATTGGACAACACTGTCCGATTAGAAGATATTTTGCCCCAAAAGATCCCTTTGAAATAGCAAAATTTGGGCTTTTACTATCGACCTGAGAGTTTCATTGAACACTTAATTAGCATGTTAAGGGTTAAGAAGTTGGGCATCGACCTCTGGGAACCCGTATCGAGCATGTACATAGCAAAAGTGATGTCCGTAGACGCTACCGATTGAGATACCATATTCGCCCATAATATATGTGAGCCATGCCGTGTGAAAAGCAGGTTTAATGCATCTGCAAATAGTATCACGCAGGCTGACCTGGTCCGAAACTTGCTCTTTTTGGTCAATTTTCTGCGCGTCCAAGGACCATTTCTACCTCAGAGTTAAGTCGGTTGTTACAGAAAATCGATTTTATGGATCCATAATTATATAATGACTTGCATGGTATCATAGATCACAGAGATGCATTAACCTTTTACCAGACGACGAAATTTTAGCCTTGTCCAAATTAAAAGCATTTGCAGACGACAATTTCAGTGTGACTCAGTTGGTGCAACTTTTCTTTGATAGGGTAGAAAACATTGTGGGAAAAGGAGAAAATGCTGGTTACCAGCATTTTCTCCTTTTCCCACAATGTTTTCAAAAGGCTTCTTTCCCCTGGGGCGTCAAAAGGCTTCATTGTGCGGTAAAGGGTTAAGCCCCTTTTGCCACAGCATGGCTAATGTATAGTTCGATGCAGAAACGTCTTTATGCTTTCTAATTTTGTTATACCAGGTAGCAGAGAGGAACGCGGTATAGCTGCCTGGCAACAAGGGGACAATGAGGCGGGTGAACTGGATCGACGATATTATAACGAGGGATATGAAGTGTATCTACCATTACTTCCGAAATCCCTTTTGAACCACAAGATTATGAAATATATCCCCTTTTTACCTTATACCGGATCTGAGAAAGGGCAGACAAGTGAAGTCCTGGAGACCAATGGGAAGGTTGAATGCTATCTTTAAAACTTTAGCCATGTTTTTATCAGTAAGGACACCGTAACTTTAATCACAAATCATTGTTAATTCAATTCCAAATATGAACTCTACGACTAGGCATCTGATTGGCTGAGATATCTAGTCATATGGCTAGCATTTGAATTTAGAATTAGGAACAATATCGAAAAATGGTGAGGAATGCTGACCCGAAGTTTGAATCTATAAACCATTCTAGCATTTTCGTTCAGACATACCAACGCTGACCTTGTGATAAGCTCTCACGGAGTGTAGCAAAAGTCAAAAAGCTTGTTTTAAAATTTGCATTTTATATAGAATAGTTCTTAAACACGCAGGTAACATGCGTATATTCACACATATTCATTTAACATTGTAAGCAACGTTCCCCTCTTTACGGCAGGTGGTGGATTAACTACTCTTTGGGGTATTTCTGATCATGTTTGAATTTATAATTTTCATTTTGTACTTGTATATAAATATAATTAATGCGATCGTGGTCCTTATTTAAAATATTTTCAACATAATTCAGATGTTTAAGGGTTTTTCTTTTCCTACTCTCTATCAGACAACTTTCATAATGCTTTATGGACACTATTCTCTTTCAAGACGTTCCCTATATAGAGGGCACCAACCGGTCAGTGTTGGGTGTAAACACACAAACAAGAAGCAAATTCAGCTTATACTATCGGGTTAATTTTCGAATTAGGCTCTGGTCCTATATTGGATGTGTACCCATTGATTCAACAAAACGGCCGTCTATTCAGACCGAGTATAACACAACATGGTTGTTTCCACTGAAATACCTGGATGTCGACTTCGTAGGATTGTCTGAAAGAAAAAGTGACAATTTGATTGATCAGCCCATAAATCATTCAGAATAACACATTTCAATCAGCTCACAAATAAGATTCCTTTGGAAAATGTAAAGAAAATCTATATGCATAAGTTTTGGTTGCCAAATCAGTCTGTGCTGCTACGGTATCGAGTAAGATATCCGATCGTTCTCACTACTTCATTTACTTTTTGCTCGTTACTTTAAGTCGGGAGTTATTTGATAAAAAGAGGTAAGCCATTTACCAAACAATTCCGCGTTTGAATCATCTTCACACAAGCCCGTGTAAATGCTCCCAGGCTCATCATCTTAAACACAGGAAATCAAGGATCTCGAAAACGAGCATTGAAATACTTATATAGCCCCAGCTTCGAATTTTTTCAGATTTTTTGTAGTGATAGCAAAAATTTGTTATCAGTACTGTTATCTTTTTAAATTGATTCCTTTGAGCAATATGTTTACATGTATACTGGACCATCATTCTGTTGTTTTTAGCTCTACTCTCGATAGCAGATTGATCTTATTCAACAACATTCTAAATCTAATTCTAAACTAAAAAAGAAACAAAAGTTCTAATTTGGCTTAACCAAACTCTGCGTTTTTAGGGGGGGGGGGGGGGAGGGGGGGCAATTTCGAATTAGGTATTTTCTATTTTTTTTTTGTTCTGAAACTGTAACTTGAGATGTTTTTACTTTTTGAATGTTCGTTTGCCCTTGGATTTACCATGTTGTTATTGTTTGTGTAACTTGTATTGATAAGTTCAAAATGAAAGGTCATTTTTCTGCTATGTGCTGTGTTTGTTTTAGATATGACCAGTTTGGTCATAGTGTTTAAATCTGTTCATTGAAGAGATTGTTCGTCTGTCAAGGTTGAAACATTACACTCCCTTTTAGTACATAGAAAAATGTAACAGATAAAGTAGGGCGACAAAGTACTTACAAAAAAGGAAGCCTTTCTGCGGAGAAAACACTGTCCTCCAGCGGTATCGGGGTTTTGAATGAACTTTATTGTCCTGAGTATTGTCTGCTTATTTCATTCATTGCTAGGTAGTGGTTTTATCCCTGAGAACTGGGACGTTCTGCAGCTGTACATATTATTATGTGGTTTCTCTTTCTTAAGGCTGCTTTACAAGCCTTTTACATACGTGGTACCAAAAATGCTCATTAGCTATCGTCGTGCAGGCTGTATAAATTTATGCACAACCACAATTCATACAAAGGACGAACAGTCGTAAAGACAGAGGGTACATCTATCCTTTATCAACCGCCAAAAACAAATTGATCGTAGAGAAGGAATCGCATATCAAAATTAAAATTCAATGTTTTTTTCCAGCCATATTTTCCAACCTCATTGGTAGGATCGATGTTTTTTTTTTGTGTGTCGCTAGGCAGGAACGTCGACACTCTATTCTGAAGTATGCCTATGTGTTTCTGTGTGACAGTTGTTTGTCAATTTTGTTTTAGAAACAAAACATAGTAACAAGAATCTTACACAACTTCAGAAAAAGATCTAGTCAAGTTTGGTAGTATTATGAACAATCCTTTTTAAGTTATCCTTAATATCAGTCAATCCGATTCGAGTGAACAATTCTATTCATATTTGCATCAAATCATGTGATTTATATTTGTAACTTATCGCGAAAAATCAACTGATCACGTGACATATTTTATCAATGAAAAACGAAGATATTGTAGGGAAATACGTGATCACATGATATAATTCCTTAATGAAATCAAAGGAATTACAAGTTTTTTAGCCCTGCAATTCGCAATGCATCAAAATTTTCTTGTATTCGTTTTTTCTTCAAGATCAAATAGTAGTAGATCAAATAAAACCGTAATACTAGTTCAGACTGCTCAAAACTGCAAAACTCAAAATAAATACATGTATTACAAATATTACAGTATACACATACATCATACTGTACATTTCGAACTCACCAATTTGAGGAATTGTAAGTGTACACTTTACATGGCCTGGCAATCTCAAAACACTCTCTGTGCAGACACCGTAGATGTAAGAACGCTGTAATAAAAAGTGCAATGAATTTAGTAATTTATGAACGCCTTTATTGAAATACATGACAAAACTCTAGGTAGTGACATGCGCCGCCATTTCAGAATGTCACGCGAAAACAGAATACAATTCATACAATAACGCAACCCAATAGGGCATTTATACAGGAAGTTAGTGTATTCAGGGATATATGATCCCTGGTGTATTGCAACTCTAACCTAGCGTATAAAAAATCTTCCCCTACACGACGAAACATTTATTGATGCTTAGGAAACGACAAGAAAAAATCGTTTTTCGTTTTACAGAGAAAGACGACTGCATGCTTTTACTCTTAACTTATCCTGCTGGTGAGTCACATGAATAATTTGTTAGATTATAAAAAATAAGAGTATTATCGTGTTAGCGTTCGTGCCGATTCATGATCCACGTAATCTACCATGCTGTCTAAATCTTTCATCATGCAAGAATGACGTTAAAACTACACAGAGGATCTTACATTAGTGTTATGTATTATCATTTTTATCAAACGAGTTGACTAAAAATGTCTGACGCGAGCCTTGGCGAGCGCAAATGCATTGTAGTCAACGGGTTTGATAAAATGATAATACATAAACACGAATGTTAGATTCTTTGTATCACATAAAACGAATGACAGGCAAAAAAATATCCAGCATCATCACCTCTAACCTATACACCATTCACGGATCCATGTTTAAAGTTGTAGTTCAGTTTCAAATGTGTACATACACAAGTAGATAGTTCTTTGACAATTACACCGAAAGTAGAATGAAACAGTTTCTAGAGGGGGTAAGTTCACCTATTTCCGAAATTTTGTTATATAAAAGATGTTCGCTGCATTTCTTGGTTTTTATTAAACATGAAAATCAAAAACTTCCAAACGTATACGTCTTAGTAACAATGACGTCATTTTTTTTCCTCGAGACGACGTAGTTGTACAAATTCCGACACGTGCTGTGGCTGGTTTCTCCGGCTTCACGCGCTAATGACTAAAAACTAATCAGAACCGGGACCTAAAAAATGAATACACTAGTGTATTATCAAAAATAAGCCATGGGTTCAATACATTGTCGGAGGAGGTTTTATTTGATAAATTATTGGTTTTCGCTCTTTAACTTGTTATTTTGACATTGTCTTCGGATTAATCTACGTCGAAGCGTTTTGCCTGTAAACAGCCGCTAGACTTGGGGAATGTTTGTTTTAAAAGAAACAAGAAATATCTTTAAAAAAAAAAAAAAAAAAAGAATAGACGGTTTAAGAGATACTGGGATATGAATATTCAAACTCTTTTGTGGATCAATATGAAGTAAAATATCGAAGAGTTACCTAATGAGCAATTGCTTCTTTCTCCTCACTGTTTTTCATTTTGCTGAAAATTAGTATTGGGTAACGCTTATGAAAATATTAAATTTCCAAAAAGCACAAGAAAAGAATTACTCTCTACTATATTATTTTGATGTGGTATGAATTGAGGCCCTGGAGTATCGATTTGCAGTAGCAACGCTTGTTATAAGTGGTTCCATAAATATATGAGCAATATGCCAGCAGGGACCCGCCGAATAAACATGTGCACATCTTTGACCAATCGCAAATTACAAGCTATTTATCCTTTCTCAGTACCAAAGAAGTAGGTCAAAAGCCAGCGCAATCAGCTAAGCCGAAAAAAAAATACGGATAACCGCGAGATCAAATTGACCACCAGAGTAGTGACTTTACCTTTTACATGGCAACGGATTGTAACTCTTATGGGCACAGAATTATAAACTTACAGAGTTATTTACCTTGAAATTTTAGACGAAAATAGATGAGATGCACGGGTAGTTTGAAGTTCATAGGGACCCCCCTGAACTTTGAAATATCTTGAAAATTACCTTATCGATTTTTGTGAAACTTTTCAAGGCCTTTTAAACTGACCCTACCGACTCTGACAGCGAAAAGTAGATTTTTTCTTCCTCAAGAAAGTGCATTTTGCCCATTCCAGTAGTGTTAATTTTTTGTTCTGTAGCTCAATTTTCTCCGACGGTTTCGCACAAAGAACAGAACAGCAAACCTAATTGAACAAGTGCATGACATCAGTACCTCACTTTATTTAAATATGAGGCCGTGACATTTTTTTTTTAATTGCATATAATATAGATCTTTACCTTACTCTATCGCTTTCGTCACTTTCATACAACTCTTCAAAGCCTAAAGTGATTTCCCAAACTGTTGTATGTTGTCAGTTTTCTAAGATTTGGCCTCAATTTTATTTTCCGCGTGGCTTCCTGTTTTGTCTACCACTTCTGTTGAGATATGTGTTATAAACACCTGACACTAAGACTCGAAGGTCTTTCAGGGTTTGTTTTGAACTGTTCTTCGCTATGACTTTTTTCAGTTCTTCCACAGTTAGCTCAATTGGATGTAGTTCACATTTATAAAGTGGTAATCTTAAAGACACTTTCAGATTAAAAAGTCCCTTTGACCGTAAAAATAACTTATCTACACAATACTTTGGTCCTGGTTTATGGAACTTAACTAGTTCATACAATTCCTCTTCTTCATTTTATTTTTGTATGCTATAGCACATGATGCTTGACTAGGTTTCCGGAAAACATCCATTGTTGGGCGTGGAAGAGGAAACAAAGCGTGCAAGTCTCCGATATTGAATTGTTAAGTAAAATCCGAATAAGAAATAGGAGATAAGGGCCTCAGAAGTTGGAATTTTGCTGTTCAAATATTAGATGACCACATGTACTTGCACGAGAATTGTTTTTATAAACAGGTATCCTTTACTCGGAACAGCCTTCTGCCCTCCCACCGTTTTTCTGCTGTTTATACATTTTACATTGCATAGAAAGGCAAAAAATCAAACTAAGTTATCAAAAATTCTGCAAATCTTACCCAGAGTTGTTAATGGTAATATTATTAACTATGCAAAATTTCAGTACAATAGCTGAAGCAATTTTTAAGATATTTCAAAATTCAGTGGGTCCCTTTGAACTGCAAACTACCTTTATTAGTAAAGATTCTTTGTCCAAAATATAGATGTCCTGTATTTCAATGTCTTTCTTATTATACATGTACACTAGTATAAACCTTCTAAGCATTATTATAGCTGGTATGTTGTTACACATATTTTCATGTTTTGATTACAATAGAAAGACATTAATAAGCACCTATCGGTTTAAAATGTATAACTCTGAATGTACATGAACCATGCTCTGTGAAAAATGAACTTAATGCATCTGCGAAAAGTATCGAGCCAGGTCAGCCTGCGCAGTCCGCGCAGGCTGACCTGGGCCGAAACTTTTCGCTATTGGTCAATTTTCTACATGTCAAAGGACAGTCTTCCTCATAATTCAGCCGGTTTTTCGACAAAATGGATTTTATGAATCCATGATTATGTGATGACTTGCTTGAATGATGTATCACTGATATGCATTAAGCCCCATTTTGCCAGAGCATTGCCCACATAATTTCATCGAAAGAAGTAAATGGTACGTAGTTATTGTCAAATGGACTTGATACATGAAATATTTCGAATAAATTCAAATATTGCATTTTAAAGTTTTGACAAAATATCTAAATACAAGTATCAACCTTGAACAGAAATGTGCAAACAACTCATAGATATCACGCAAAGAACGTAAAGAACGCTTTCAGGTTATACCTGTGCAAAGTTTCTCTCTCTCCCTCTCGCTCGCTCGCTCGCTCGTTGAAATCGATTCAATAATTGGAATTAGAATTATTTGATCATTGCTACAGACTTAAATGCAGACCTATCTTACTTTATTCGTGGAACTTTTCCCGTCCTTGATAGGTGTAAAACTTTTAAGGCCTGATTCTACATACCCGGATGCTTTATTGGTAGGAAAATAAACCGGTTCGGGGAAAAATTGTGCACCTTACGATACACATGTAATTGGAAAGGGGGACTGGAGACAATTCACTGAATTTAATGAAGCTTGAAAGATCAAACAATTTGATTGTTAAGCAAACTCAGCACTCAGAGAAAATTCACAGCAGACGCTAAAGCCCGTCACATGGCTGTTTAAAATGTCCAAATCAGTATTTTGTGAGTCCGCCGTTAGACTGGTATCAGTCCGTTAAATAGAGCATTTTCATTTTCGAAAAAAATCATAAACTAAAACAGCCAAACAAAAACAGATAAAGAGCAAGTAACAACATACATGTAAATCTCTGAGTCTACAGTAGTTGTGTACCTTGTTTATTTGAATGCAGGGCCTGAATGCCAGGCTAAGTCCGCCGTTTGCTGCAACGCATTCCACGCGCCGCCGGGATTGCCTTTCACGAAACTGCGTAGATTAACGCAAATTAGTTAGGATTGTATAATACACACATACGATCCTTGTTGTTATCCAAGGTATGAGCTGGCGTAAAGTTATACGCATATTCACTCAAATCGTAAAGTTGTTGTCAGATTTAATGTTTGCTGACTTAAAATTTCGTGTTGACGCAGTTAAGTGAAAGGCAGCCCAAGGCCGTACTCACTAACTATCCTTAAGACCATTGTTAGTATTATTCCCTGGAATTTTCTCAACTAGAAAGTAAGACTATTTCTGATTGGTTACACCGTTTGGGTTAGCCAATCAGAATTTGTATTGCTTTCTAAATCCTGAATCAGACTAGGAATCTTATTAACCCTTAGGCTGCTAAGCGTGACTCACTGACCTTTTTCGAAATGTGTAGATCAAAATCAGAGTGCACCTGTGGAATGGCATTTCGTATCCGAAGTAGGAGTTTGAAAGCAGCTTTACTATAGGGTTAGGAGGCGTCGGATTCGTCTATCCATTTCGTTCCACAAATACTCAGTGGTCCGAAGATCTGGCGACGTGATCTTATAGCATTGATTTCACTACGGTATCACACTCTTGTACTATAGCTTTATACCACAGACCCGAGTTTTAACGACTGTGTAGAAAAAGACTTCTTAAAACCTTGTGGGGAAAAGGAGAAAATGCTGGTAACCAGCATTTTCTCCTTTTCTCACACGGTTTTCTACACTTTCACTGACAATTATCATAATTTCAGCAGCGTTTAAATCTATCGTCTGCGAGTGCTTTCAGTTTCGACAAGTCCAAAATTATATCGTTCTGTAAGGTGATAGACGGTGTAGAGTAGTGTACTGTTAGTTCATTCCCACACCATCACTCTCCCTGCACTAAATCAAAGCACCGAAAACACTGATGTGGCATTTATCAAGGAGGCCATCGTGTGGAATAAATAATTCGAAAAATAAACAACAGAAATAGTTTCAAAATAGTTTGAATGTCAACCTACTATATAGTCATGCAAAATCCGATAGAGAATGCCGCAATCATGTGGACGAGCAAGTCCAGGTGAACGAGCTCTGGGACGAATAAGCCCAGGAACGAACTGGTTTTGGGACGAACAAGCACACTATGTGTGTATCATTACGCCACTATTGAATGCCACAGCGGATCAAGCTATTTTCGATAAAAAAGGAAGTATTTCCACGATCGATGGTCTAATCCAATTTATTGTAATACGCCATTGTCAATTTCATATCTGAGTGCAATCGAAACCCTTATTTGTCTCAGAAAAATTGATTTTAATTGGGTTTACTTCCTTCGGTTCTGCACAAACTACGATACATGATTTTCAAAATGCCGTATTGAACTCATAGTGACATTGTCTTCGACAAATGCCACAAAAATACGCGTTGCAGGACACGTACATTGAAATACCGTTCGCTATCACTACTGTGCAAATGTAAACGACACTAATCGGGACACAGAATGTCTATCCAGTCTTAACCTACACCACTGTCCCGGAAAATCAAGTAGCTAGTGGACGGCGCTATTGGAAAAGGAGGTTCAATGCATCTCAGTTCTGCGTTATAGAAAGCAAGTCATTATAGTTGCAAGTTTCAAGTTTTTAATTGCGAAGACAATTATCCACACTGCATGCATATACAATAAACAACTTGTAATAAGCAAATGTATACAATTATGGTGTTCCGGTGAAGATAGAAAAACAGACAGATAGAAAGATAGATAGATGAGCAAACAGAGAGACAGGAGAAAGGCAGACAGACAGAAATTGAAAGAAGGAAAAGAAAAATGAAAGGAAAATTGGACAAAAGCGCAAGATATGCGTAGAGAGGTGTTAGGTAACATTTAATATTGGTTTTATCTGTTCAAAATAGTATGCATTTACAGGCGACAACATGAATGTTACTACGCACGTGAAATTTGTCTTTCGTGATATATATCAAAACTTAGAAGGAAAAGGATAAAGCGCTGGTAACCAGTATTTTATAATAACAGATCCACCACATATATTAACAGTCGACTGAATGCTGACGCAGAATGGTCATTGGACATGAAGTAGATTTACAAAACACAAATGTGTCGACCAGTGTCAGCATGAGAAGTTCGCGCAGGCTGACTTCGCCTTTTCTTTTTTTGCAGATGTTTTAAACTTCCTTCTCACAGGGCATGATTTACCAGAGGTTTTTAGAAGTAACACAGATTTTTCTTAATAACTTCATACCGCTAGAAAACATGGTGATAGAAATTATGTCAGTGTGTTTTCGTATCATTTTGCCATCTTATCACCGAGTTTGGTTTAGTTCTGGTGACTTTTTGCAAAGTTATAGGCTTTCAAAGACAGTCATTACCATGAGCCCAGCGCACGTCAACTGGCTTTTGTAAGACATAAACCACGTAGTTATCTTTTGGATGATGAATGTCTTCTTTTAAAGGCGTTCATTTCTTCTCAAAGTATTCCCCATTAGTACAATCCATCGATTTGTGCCGGTGGATACATTGTTTATACACACCCTTGTACCATTCCTGATCACACTTGGAAGGGATTTTAGTAGTCTCAATCTTAGTTCGTGTAGAGACCAAGGGCACGAAATTGCGGTACGCAGTTTAGGTAAGCAAGCGTCAATTCTGAACACAAGTTTCACTGAACTGCATATCTTTACGATTTGAGTAAATATTTGCATAACTTTACGTCAGCTTATATCTTTGGGTAAAGCAGGTATCGAATGTGTGTCAATTCAATTTAAAATATGCGTAAATCTACGCAGTTTAGTAAAGTAAAAGGTACATCTGAACCTCTAACCTTTGAGTTGTTTCCTAATGGAGGGAAATACAGCGAAGTCGAAAGGGGTCGAGTTTGGTCTATAAGAAAATATGCATTATGTTCAACATCGACATTGGTTTTAACAATTTGTAATGCTACAGTCAAACTATACAGTGTCAATATATCTCATGTAAAAATATGTAGACTAGGTTATGGTTGGATGAAGATCAAAAAGATATCCTTAAATCTGAGCGTGGATTTAGTTTCAACAACATCTAGATGTACATGTACACATGTAGTACTACGAAAAAATTATATGTACCTTTGACATTTTACGGTTCATTTTTAATTCAGCACACCGTGGACAGTTTCTGAACTATGGTCAAACATCTCGGCGTTCACCGTCAGCCGTCTGTCTCGATCCATAGCGTCACGAATCAATATCAACGTTTTCTCTGAAACTTTTGGTTTCCGCCCTGGACCCGTGCGCTCTTGAATCGAATCTCTACTTTCCTCAAACCTTTTGTACCCCTTAAAAACAAGTGCACGGCTAACAGAAGTCTTTTTCGTTGTCGCTTTTATCAGCTTATATGATTTTGTTGGAGTTTTCCCAAGAACACGGCAGATTGATGACTGTACGATTTTCCATACATTGCCGCCATGACGTAAAGTATTGCCAATAGTTACAGTGGACTTTCAATTGTTTACTTTCGTTTGCAATAGCCTAATGACTTTATTTTCTCGGGAAACGTTATAATGACGTTCGACGTCCTCTGGCATAATTTGAAGCAATTTCATTGGTTGGCAACTCTTTTATATCCTGTCAAAGGTATATATAAAAAAAAGAGCCAATAACTAGACAGCCCCGGGTACCCGTTACCATGGTAAAGAAACAGCCCGTCTACTTACAATATCATATAATTGGTACCAAAAACACATTTCTGATTACAACAAATTTCAAAGCAAAATGATATAAGCCATACTCTGTAAAAAGGGGACTTTATGCATCTGCAAAAGTAGCGACCCAAGTCAGCCCGCGCAGGCTGACATGGGCCGAAACTTTTTGCTATCTTTGAATATTCTGCTTGTCCAAGGACCATTCTACCTCATGATTAAGTCTGTTGTTAGACAAAATGGATTTTATTGATTTATGAACATGTGATGACATGCTTGGTATAATTCATCACGGAGATGCATTAAGCCCCCTTTTACAAGAGCGTGGATGATGTATTTCTTATTATGACTCTTTGTTGACAGGTGAGCTTTTTAAACCTACAGTCTATGTTATTGTTTAACAGCCCTCGTATACATATTTCATAGTTTCAAACTACAGACAGCCTATTACAATTTACGAGCAAAAAGAAATCAGTTTCAAGGAACGGTTTGTCCTTATGTACGAAACGGGAAAGACAATTTCGATCTTCGCTCACGCGTATATCTACCAATTTTAGATTGCAGTTAATAAAATGTGCGAAGGTGATTGTCTCCAGTCAATGGTTCCTGTAACAAAATAAAAACAGACATCTTTAAAAAAAACACACTGAAAAAGTGGAGTGCGATCACGAACATTACTGATGGTTGGATCTGTGGGAAAAGGGGAAAATGCTGGTAACCACATTTTCTCCTTTTCCCTAAATGCTTTCTACCATATCAAGAACATCATTTTAGCTAAAATTAATTTGTTGCTGCTTCGAAATGCTTTCAATTTGGTCTAGTCAAATTTTTGTCGTTTGGTAAAGAGCTCAGAGCTATTTCAACTTTTGCCACAATCTTTTCAAAACTGGTTCACTGCAACACGCAAAACAACTTCTGGAAGCTGTGACGGGTTTGTTTAAAAGATATAAGCCACGCTCTGGCAAAAGTGGGCTTGATGCATCTACGTTATTGATTATACCGAGCATTCCATCACATAATTATGGATCCATAAAATCAATTTTGTCTAACTCTCGACTGGATCTGGAGGTAAAATGGTCCTTTGATATGCAGGAAAATTGATCTGTAGCAAAAAGTTTCGATCCATGTCAGCTTGCGCGGATTGCGCAAGCTGACATGGCTCGATACTTTTTCCCAGATGCATGAAGCTCCCTTTTCACAGAGCATGGCTCATACAACTTTTGAGAGATATGGTGATGCTGTCTGGGTCAATAAGGTTCATCAATTCTCTAAGTACAAACGATTTAAATGTACTGCTTGTGGTTTATATATTCCGGAAACCTCTCTAAACCTCCACAAATCTTCATAAAGATAAGTATAATGGCGTTAAACGTGTGCGTTAAATTGCTGTTTAATATCTGTTAATGTGTTACGTAGTATACGGTGGAAGCAAGCAAGGCGATAAAATGTAAAGCAGGCACTTGAAATATCATTAAAAGTTACTGGAGATGGGTATAAAACGGTGTGGGGTGAAACAAAAGATGCCACACATTGCGATTAAGCATTTGGACGGATATATGTGTGAAAAGGAAGACAAGTTGCGCGTACAATACCTACAGACGACTCTCGTCTTCATCACACACCAAGGCGTTTTAGTGTGCGTGTGGTGATTCACTCCACAAAAATATAAACCATAAAGGAGACCATCAAATATGACTGGCCTGACACTATACATGAAAAATGGAGTACTTCCCCCCAACGGTACTCCTCTTGTGCGACCCGCATTGCGCAGACGACTCTGCACGTAAACACAGTGCTACCCGTCTCAAGTCCTCTGTACTTTGGCTGAAACACTTGTTATTTTACAATAGACACGAAAAATGGATTCTAATTAATTATCTTCTGAAAGAAATGATCTGGGTAACTGAGCTATGTGGATGATATTTGCTTGCGCTGTCGCTAGCAATGTAGCAAGTCAGTTTGGTTGCTCCCGACAGACTACCTATTGTCTCCATAACCGGCACAGTAACCCTTAAGCTGCTTATCGCGACCCACTGACCTTTTGCGGATAGTGTAGATCAAGATCAGACTGCACAGAACGTGCAGTCTGATCTTTGATCTACACTGTCCGTTACGGTATTTTGTTTCCGGTGAAATCAACTTGGAAAACGCAATGTTTGGGCTTCTAGTATTAAGTGGAGATTTTCGTTTCATTTATTCAGCAGCTTAAGCGTTAATACCGGATCGATAGCGACCACAAGACCCGGCGTTTGACGTGTAGAGACGTTAAATGATGACCATGTCATTACGGTAGCTCACCTCCGCAGTTGTTTCCTACCTGCAACCGTTACTGCTCGCCAGCTAGGGATTACTGGTCAGACTGTCAGATATCATCTTCGCCAAGAAATCGCCTCTATTCGTGATCCGAGGCTGTATCCCGAGCAGATTCTGAGAGCCAGTCACAAGGCTGTCAAACTGGCCAGAGCACAACATGCACTTGATGCGGTGCCAATGGAACCATGTGGTGGTGTTCAGTGACGAATCAAGATGCAGCGTGAGTGCAGAAGGCAGTGTGCGAGTATACCTCCTCAGGAATGAACAGTTCGCAGATTACTGCGTTCGAGAAAGGGAAAGGTTATCAGAGTTGTTGTTAGTGGTTGAACTATTTTTAGGTACATAATCCATGCTCTATGAAAAGGGGGTATTTGCAAAAAGTATCGACCGAGGTCAGCCTGCGCAGTCTGCATAGGCTGACCTCGGTCGAAGCCTTCTGATAATGGTCAATTGTCTGCATGTCAAAAGACCAGTCTAACTCATGATTTAGTCGGTTGTATAAGAAAATGGATTTTATGGATCCATAATTATGTGATAACTTGCTTGGTATCATGCATCACATTGATACATTAAGCCCTCTTTTGTTAGAATTTGGCGCACATGTGTGTTTAAAGGGAGGGGGCTTGAAATCCAGGGTTTGTAAGCTTGGCTAAGCTTTTATTTGAGGACTGATAAAAATCATTGCAATACGATTTATTCCTCTGTCACTACTGCAAAAAGGTTTCAAATATCCAAACTCTCCTGATGACATGCTTATGGTGATCATCAGACACTTCCCAGTAAATGGGACATTGCGTAAACATGTCAAGCGCCACCTGTAGGTAATTGTGTGCCAATTCTGGTCAGATAAGCGCGGCTTCGTTTTGGATAGTTTTAATACTCAGCCGCCATGGCAAAAGGTGACCGCTTAGACAGAATTTTTTTTAACACTTTGATAATGGTGCATCTCGAAATACGTGAATCCCACTGTGAAGGAGTTAGGAAAGCTTTAAAAGCACAGCCAATTAGTAACCTGAAGTACCTTCCTCTAAATTACGTACGCACGAAATTTTCTTACGCAGGTTTACCTTACGCAGGTTAGGTAAGCAAGCATCAAGTCTGAAAACAAGTTTCACTGAACTGCATAACTAAGCCATTGAGAAAATATTTGCATAACTTTATGCCAGCTTATACCTTTGGGTAAAGCAGGGGTCGTATGTATGTATGTTCAATCCCCCCCCCCCCCAAAAGCCGTAAATTTACGCAGTATAATGAAAGGTATCCCTGATCAGTAAGAGAGCAGCTTAACCCTGAATAAATGAAAAGAAAATTTCCACTCAGTAATAGAAGCCCACACATTGCGTTTTCCAAGTTGATTTCACCGGAAGGAAAATACCGTATCGGACAGTGTAGATCAAAGATCAGTCTGATCTTGATCTACACTGTCCGCAAAAGGTCAGTGAGTCGCGATTAGCAGCTCAAGGGTTAATCAAAAGTTATCTACGTAGCTCAGTTAGTAAGAGCATACGAGATAAGGGTTAGCTTAAGCCTAGCCGAGACGGCGTTCCTTATACACCCCATAAATATACTACTCAAACTTTGATAGGGATCATTGAGATGTTTAAATACTGGTATATGTTACAACAATACAGTTTTGCATTAAAAACATTCATTACCCCAGGTGGGTTTACTCATCTGTGTGGTAATGTGACATATTGAAAAACCATACCTTATACATGCTAGACAAATATATTGGTTGAATCCTACATGGTGATCCCTTGCAAATTTTGAGTAGCATATATAGTTAAGGCGCCAAGGTAGTGTTATTCATGGAAGTCGAGATATTAATTTGATTGCTGTTCGATCATAAGGAGAGCAATAACACCAAAAGGAGCAAAAGCCTTTTCTGGGCTTAGGGTGCATCTAATTGGTGTTGCGTCACGATTATTGTGCTGTCGGTCTACTTTGCTTTAGCTGCTCTTTTGATGGTGTCTGGTCAATAGGTTTCAGTTGATATTTACGTTTGATATCTGGCATTTGATAAAAACAAAATGCTGTGATCATCATCATGCTCCATTCATGCTATAAACTATAACGTAAAATCTACACAGCTTACAAAGCTTGCTATAACGATCCATTGCCATTTGATCAAAAGTACAAATCATGGGCATTGCCTAACTTAAGTAGTGGGCTTTAACCCTTTCCCAAACGATAAATTTTAGACTGATCCAATTTGAAAGAGTTTGCAGACGACAATTTTAGGTTTGATGAAAATGACAGAAAGTTCTCCAAAAGGGTAGAAAACACTGTGGGAAAAGGATAAATTGCTCGTTACGAGCAATTTATCCTTTTCCCACAGTGTTTTCAAAAGACTTGTACTGCAGACACGTGAAAACCAGGGCTTGTTTGGGAAAGGGTTAAGAGAACAGCAAGAGTCCTAGAAGGATGGAAGATGACAAAAATAATTTTAAAAAAAGGCAAAAAATGTACTCCAAGAAATGCTCTAATCATGCAACTTTTAGCGGATTATTGGCAATACAAGTTGAATTTTGCGGACAGCGCAAACGAAGATCACTGTAATCTACAGTACACGATGCTTTTTTTTTTTCCGTTGTTGCTTTTGTTGTTATTTTTGTTTTTAATGTTGCTAGACATTTTGGTCAAAACAACTTTCACAATGTGTCCTTTTAAGGATTGTAAATCAAAAGTAACAAATTCCCTCAAGCAACATAGATTTACTAAGTTTAATGACTGTACAGTAAGATGTCCCATTATTCATGCAATGGTTAAAGAGTAGGCTAGGTAACAAGGAAACTACACCTGACAGATTTAGATAAATTAACCCTTTGGCTGCTTATCGCGACCCACTGACCTTTTGCGGACAGCGTAGATCAAGATCAGACTGCACAGATCGTGCAGTCTGATCTTGGATCTACACTGTCCGATGAGGAAGTATCTTCCCTCCAAAAAATCCTTTTGGAACAGGAAAGTTTTGGGGTTACACTATCGGCTTGAAAGTTTCATTTCTTTTATTCAGCAGGATAAGGGTTAACTGAACACAGTTTGTATACAAATAATGAAACAGTTCTAAGAGTAGTTGTTTGACATAACCTCAATTAAGTTTTTTTTTTTTCATTCATTTTCAACTGCTAGCTAGTTGTTTTTTTTTCCGAGTCACACTTGTGAACTATTGCTGTGCCAAAAACAATTGAGCCATGCTCTGTGAAAACGGGGCTTGATGCATCTGCAAAAAGTATCGACCCAGGTCAGCCTGTGCAGTCCGCGTATACAAACTGTGTTCACTTAATGTATCTACTTTTTACTGTTGGCTCAATTTTCTGCGAGTGCAAGGACTAGTTTACCTCATTTTTTCAGTCGATTATTCGACAAAACGGATTTCAGGGATCCATAATTATGTGATTACTTGCTTGGCATCACAGAGATGCTTTTGTCAGAGCAAGGCTCAATTCTTTTAACTCTTTCACTACTGATGACGACATTAGTACCTTTTTCGGATGGTGTAGATCAAGATCAGACTGCACGTTCTGTGCAGTCTGATCTTGATCTACACCATCCGCTACCAGATGCTAGACTATGATGCAGTTCATATTCAATACCAGTGGAAATCTTCTTTTAGACCTTGAAAAAAAAGCGGAATTTCTTGAGCAAGTAGTGAAAGAGTTAATGGCATTCCTAGATCATATTTAGGGAGATAATATCAACTCGTAAATGCAAATTTATATACCAACTTCAGCAAAGCATTTCTTTCCGTAATATTTTGACCTGTGTGCTTTTAGTGCCTTAGTCCTTTGGCGCACAATACAGGGTTTTAACGACCCTGACAAAGAAAGCTTTTGGAAACATTGTAGTAACCAGCATTTTCTCTTTTCTCACAATGTTTTCTACTCAGTTAAATGGAAGTTTCATCATCTGAGTCAAAATAAAATCGTCGTCTGCAGATGCTTTCAGTTTGGACAAGTTAAAAAAGTTAAAATGTTCAGAGTATCAATGTATTGCAGAAGTAGTTACTTGTATAATAGCTCGACTTTAAAAGGTTGTAGTAATATCATACCGGTTGTCAAGCAATTAGATTACTTTAAATGTAACTAGTGGAACCCAAATCCAAACCAATTATTTAAAAAAAAACATGTTGAAGTTGCATAAATTATCAAATTATGCAAAACGTTACACCGGGTTACCTTATAAGATAATCTCGCTCTGAAAGGGAACAGGTGGCATGGGCTTTCCACCATGAAAATTGTCTGGCATTTTTCCGTTTTCGATATCTGGGACTGTGGAAATAATTTTGTAAAACGTTCCATCGGTTTACCTTGCCAGCTAACCTAGCTCGAATTTCGTTGTGTTTGTTTTTCCGTCTGACGGGCACAATCCACCCCTCAAAAACGTCTGGCTGTAGCCATCTATGACTCGGAGAACGATGGGAAACATTGACTGGTTTTCATTTTTTTTCTTGTCCGGCAGACATAATCCATAAGCCGGGACTAGTATATGCAAAACTTGCATTTTCATACACACCGTATTCACCAACCGTTCTTAAGAACATTCTTAGTCTTATTCTAAAGAGATTTCTAAATCTAAAAGTAGCACAAATGGTTTAGCCAGTGAGTAGCGCTACTTTCTTGAATCTAGAATTAGACTTAGAATGAAATTGAGAATGGTTGGTGAAAACGGCCAAACCATACAACAGCTGAATAGCTTGTCCCCGAAAATAAACAATGGAAACAAATTTACGATAGAAAATCGCTTGAGAAGAAATTCACAACGACCCCCAAAAAATCATGCAAAAAAAAAACAAAACAAAGCAGTAAGAACACAAGATACAGCCCCTCTTAGCCTCCATGATTTATCAGGTAAGCTAAGACAATAATCCACAAATCGGTCAGACTGAAATAAACAACACCTGTCAGTACCAATCAACGGATTAATGGTCATGTGATCTAGCCGGGGATAATTTTTCCCAGTCGTAGTAGAGATAATCGTTGTAGTGGAAACTTCCACGCGTTTTCTCCTTGATCCTTTGTAGTTTGATGATGTACCCATTTCTTCTACAGTCTTTAAAGCTAACAACCTTTGGAAATTGCATTTTTTACTAACGCTCAGCAAATGAGAAAATAGTAACCGGTTTTCAGTTTAACCCTTAACCTACTAAGTAAGTTAAATGAAACTTTCAATCCGATAGCACAAACCGAAATGTTGCCATTTCAAAGTAATTTTTAGAAAAAATATCTGCTTGTAGGATAGTGCAGATCCAAGATCAGACTACACGTTCTATGCAGTCTGATCAAGTACACTGGCCACAAAAGGTTATTGAGTCAATCTTAGCTGCGTACGTTTTAAATATTTGTGCACCATTTGTGTGAATGAGGTTGCACGTTTCAACTGTATTCAGTTGTAGAAAATTCATAAGAACGAACAAAGAATAGTTGGTGGATACGGACCAAGATGTCCTCCTCACAATTAGTACATCACACGTAATTCATTAAAGGCGGTATGGCTGTCAAAACTCAAAAGTAAATAATACGAGTGTTAAAATGCATTTACGTTTAAATCATTCCATTTGAAAGTGTGGAAATAAATGCACAGATGAGTATCTAATACAACACGGTCGGTCCAAGTGTTAAACTCTGACAGAAAAATTAATTTCAAAACTTTAAGAAGTCGCCAAGTTGCTGTAACTTTTCTTTACTTTCTACCCAGTTTCAAAATTAATTTCCCTCTGCCAGCGACTAACAGTTGGACCGACATAGACATTAACACTTAGCTGCTGAATAAATGAAACAAATTTCTACTCAAAACTAAAAGGCCAAACATTGCGGTTTAAAAGTTGATTTCACCGGAAATAAAATACCGTATCGGACAGTGTAGATCAAAGATCAGGCTGCACGTTCTGTGCAGTCTGATCTTGATCTACATTGTCCGCAAAAGGTAAGTGGGTCGCGATAAGCAGCTTAAGGGTTAATCAATCTAGACGGATAAATTATCGACATTCCTCGGCTCATGCTCCAACATCTCGGACCCAAAGAATATCAGCTCACGAAATTCTGTACATAATCCCTATAATCTAGTCTTCCTGTCCTCCTTCTTCCAGTTTGGGGGAATCCTGTCAGTTCAGTATTAACCCTTTCCCAAACGACAAATTTTGGACTGGTCCAAATTGAAAGGGTTTGCAGACGACAATTTTAAATATGATGAAAATGGCAGGAAGTTCTCAAAAAGGGTAGAAAACACTGTGGGAAAAGGTGAAGAGCAATTTCTCCTTTTCCCACAGTGTTTTCAAAAGACTTATACTGCAGACAAGTGAAAACCAGGGCTTGTTTGGGAAAGGGTTAAGTTTTACGTATTTTACACCCCACGGTTCTGGATCCGCATTTAAGCCGTTGTGTTGGTTCTTGTGGGCTTGTCCACAAGCAAGGATGGGCCACAGTTATTTTTCCTGTGGACAGACTGTTTTCATTTTCGCTCGGATAATGATATAATGATGCGGAGTAAAAATGAAAAGAAAAGCAATGGTTGCGGTGCAAAAAAAACAAAGATACAGTTCTTCAAAGGGGATAACTCTTGTCAAAATTACAAAAAACAGGCTTTAATTTCAAACTCAAAAGAATGTTCTTCAGTTAACACTTAAGCTGCTGAATAAATGAAACGCAAATTTCTACTCAATACTAAAAAGCCAAACATTGCGGTTTCAAAGTTGATTTCACCGGAAATAAAATACCGTATCGGACAGTGTAGATCAAAGATCAGACTGCACGTTCTGTGCAGTCTGATCTTGATCTACACTGTCCGCAAAAGGTCAGTGGATCGCGATAAGCAGCTTAAGGGTTAACAAATACTGCCTAAATAAACTTTTATTCTTAGAAATGTCATATTTGCCAAAACTAAAAAGGATTAATCGGAAGAATTGAGGCACTAGACTGATCATAGTAGCAATCTGGAAATGTTCTAGCGTGTCAAAAAAAAAATTTTTTTTTTTCTTGTAATCATTTTTTAGCAATAAAAAAAATGAAAGGACGGATTATTTTTTAAATTTTTTTCACAGAAATAGTAGTTTCTAATATCTTGTAAAAAAAAAAATAAAATAAAATAATGTATATGAAGAGGGCATTTTTAAGAGATACTATTACTGACAAAAATCAATTACCTCCCCTTACAGCACATGTCTATTTTGGCATGATTTGGCATCCCGACCATTTATAAACCTCCCACTTTTCCTCCGCAACTCTGATTTCTACATCTTTAAAAGGCAACGGACAAATTACAGATAAAATATCTTTATAAGTAGACCTGCGCAAAAAAGATACGCATAAAAACCTATGGCATATACCCTTAACCATTTCCCAAACGACAAATTTTGGACTGGTCCAAATTGAAAGAGTTTGCAGATGACAATTTAGAATCTGATGAAAATGGCAGAAAGTTATCGAAAAGGGTAGAAAACACTGTGGGAAAAGGAGAAATTGCTCGTTACGAGCAATTTCTCCTTTTCCCACAGTGTTTTCAAAAGACTTGTACTGCAGACACGTGAAAACCAGGGCTTGTTTGGGAAAGGGTTAAACAAGCCTCAGTAAAGTAATGAACAAGTAAGCTGTTGTACTGATATAGATTAAATACTGTTGAAAGCACCATTCAAAGAGTTTTTGTGAAGTTATGGTGCACTGGGTTTGATAACAACAGAAATGATACAGAAACTACTTGAAATGGGTAGTTTTCCCAATTTGCATACTTTCTGAAATACAAGCAATGTCTCCTCTAGCAATCTTCATCTATCAATGTACCATTTCCGCGAATGACCGAGATTAATTATCTTATAAATAATTAATGACGTAATTGCTGAATGAGAACAATGTCATGAAATATTTCGCTCTCAAATGAATCTCGTTTTTATAAAAAAGCGCTTTTGTCCTATAACTCTACGTCAACCTACTTTATACCACTAGCTGTGCAGCGATTTATGTGATTGATCTATGAACGTTTAACGTGAAAGTCAGCTAACATTTAACAATTCATTAAATTCGGGGTGAATTTCGGTACGTCTATAAGACGAAAACAACAGCTATAAACGATGCATACGTCAGTTTTGCGCCCCGCACTTTGTGTGGCACGTCTGATCACCGCGATAACAGACGTGCGATGAATAGTTACACCAAAGGTATTTGTCTGTGAATTTTATTTGTCTGCAACCTGTCTGATCGTTTTCCGTCAACTCTGTGACTTTTTCCGCCAACAGGCTTGATAAATGAGCTATGCTCTGGCAAAAGGAGGCTAAATGCATCTGCGTGATGAATCGTGCCAAGCAGGTCACCCACAGTATTATCAAATATTCCGTCGTTGTGTAATAGCCTCCTGAATCATGAGATACACTGGTCCTTTTACATGCAGAAAATTTACCAAAAGCGAAAAGTTTCGGTCGAAGTCAGCCTGCGAGGTCGATTATTTTCGCGAATGCATTAAGCCCCCTTTTCACAAAGTTTGGCTCAAATGTAAGCATGAAAGCGTGCAATCGATTGCTTCTGTCAAGAAAAGACAATTCGTGTATTAAAATACGACCGTCAGTTGTTGTATAAGCAGTACAGGAGACACCAAGGAAGTTGTAATATTATGTAATCAATTTTCTATTTTACTTCTCACAGACTAGAGAACTTCTGTGCGCCGCAGTTGTTGCAAAGATGCTAGGAATTTGTGAATATGATGTCATGCATGCCATTCATTTGGAATCACTAGCGAATAAAATTCATATCGATTTGCCAAACTCGAGATGTCGGTTGAAAACAATAGGAAAATGGGGAGAAAATTTCAGTTTAAACTGAAGCAATTTTACTATCATTTCAAAATTCTATGAGTTGTGCTTATACGCAATGTATCTAAATTTAGAAAGTTCGTCTCACAAAATCAGTGCGATTCCCGCCACTTGTTTTTCTCCTACAACTTTCCATTCATCAACTGTCGTCTGCCAGGAACCACCAACGTTGTTTTATCGTGTGGGATTTGGTCTGCGGCCAAGATAAGCAAGTGAGAAGTCATTATCAGTACTCAAAATCTGTCTGCAGTGATGGGGAGTTTTCGTTTGATCTTGATACTTGAGACAATTGGATACAACAGGTAGAAACTGTTCTCGGCTATAACTATAACGAGGTATCCTTCACACGATAGGCAAACTTGTAAATCATGTCATGTATCTGACAACAATTTTGTATACCATAAGAAACTTAAGTTAACAATTGGATGGATCCCGAAAGCAGTTCAATGATTTACGCACTACTTGATTGGTTATTCGATCGATCTATTTATATGTTGATTGTCAACAATATCAACTATTTGCGAACTCTTCCAAAAGGTTATTGTTTGTACACATTAAGCACAATAATTTGACCTTGAAGGTAACTTCATGGAGTACATCCGCGGTCAGTAACAATATTATGGTCAATCTATCTCGTAGAATATATAGTATTTACCTCTTAACTTTAAGCATTGACTTAATTGATGGAAGAAGACAGCATTCTGTATTGTACGTCTCAAAAGTAAACAAACCGACCAACCGATTTACGGAATAGTTTACTTGCCTATTCTTCCCTTTTCGAAATTATCATTTATTTATCTGTTTTTGACATGCTTAGTAGTTTATGGGAAGACAATTGCACGTTGTTGAATGGCCTTACTTTACCGAATTCCTGTAATTTGATTTGTGTTAGTTCTTTGGGTTGTCTGCTAGACTGATAGTTGCTCTGCTTAACATTTTCTAGCTCGATTGTTTTTTAACACTTAAGCTGCTGAATAAATGAAACACAAATTTCTACTCAATACTAAAAGCCCAAACACTGCGATTTCAAAGTTGATTTCACCGGAAAGAAAATACCGTATCGGACAGTGTAGATCAAAGATCAGACTGCACGTTCTGTGCAGTCTGATCTTGATCTACACTGTCCGCAAAGGGTCAGTGGGTCGCGATTAGCAGCTTAACGGTTAACAAAACGTCGAGTTATTGTCGTAGCCGTGGCGTCGTCGTCGTCTGCATCGTCGTCGTCTGCGTCGTCGACGTCTGCGTCGTCGACGTCTGCGTCGTAGTCGTCTGCATCGTCGTCGTCTGCGTCGTTTTCGTGTGCGTCGTGCAAAAACTTTGACATTTTATAATAATTCCATATCTGTTCTTACTTGAAGATATATACTTCAAACTTGGACAAATTGTTAACTATCAAAATCAGGAACCTATACAACTAGGGCAGGTAGCCATCAAAGTATGTTTGACACAGTAACGCCCATTTTTCGGCTTAGAATTTTCACTGGAAATCAAAGAAACTGCGGCCGAGCGTTGGCACCAGCATGTAGCGCTCGTGTTAGCTCGGCTGTTTTCGAAGAAAGCGTCGAGGTATTGTCGTAGCCCTTGCGCCGTGGTCGTCTGTGTCGCCGTCTGCGTCGTCATGCGAAAACTTTGACATTTTATGATATCATCTCTGTTGTTACTGAAGTTATTTGCTTCAAATTTGGGCAAAGTGTTAACTGTTGAAAGGGGAGCCTGTAAAATAAGGTCAGGTAACCATCAAAGTACTTTTGACAAAGTTATGCTCCTTTTTCGACTTAGAATGTTCACTGAATTCAAGCAACCGCATCCGGGCGTTGGCATCCGCATGCAGTGCTCTTGTTTTACAAGTTGTAGTTTTACTACAGAAATCGTTTTCATCCAGTGTCCAGGACAACGAGCCTGTTTAAAAATTGACAGGCAGTAAATAAAAAGAACGCATACGGCATATTTGATCAGTAATAATTGAAAACTATTTATTCTGCATATTTTAATTTCCCATGTCTTTGACGGGAGCCTGGCGAACGTGCTGAACTGTATAAGAGTCGGGTACATAAATACCTGTCAAAATCAATAATCTTACCTATCTACGAAAACGTATTCGCGTAAATATCGATCAAGGGTAAATGTTTGAGAGTTATTGATGCTGCGGTATCTTGTCTAGACGCTACCTGACAGACAGTTCGTTTGGGTGCGAAGTTTAAGTTATGAAACATAGCAGACACTCTGAATGAATGTTTCCATGCTAGCATTTTTTTTACTGTCTGAAGACTGAACAGAAACATTAATTTTGAGTCGCTTCCGGCTGCCCATTACAAAAAAGAAACACTAAAGCATCTTTCTCTGTTTTGCGATTTTACTTTTAAAGTACCACTTAAAGTGGGTCACTTACTTATTATTGAGGATGTGAATAGCTTCAAACATATATGACCACGCTCTGGCAAAAGGGGCTCAATGCATCTCCACGATCCATGATACGAAGCAGAATTATGGATCCATAAAATCCATGTTGTAAAACATGCGACTGAATTATGAGGTACACTGTTCCTTTGAGCTGCAGAAAATTGACCCATGGCAAAAGGTTTTTGCCCAGGTCAGCCTGCGCGGACTGCGCAAGCTGACCTGGTCAATACTTCTTTGTAGATGCATTAAGCCCCCTTTCACAAAGCATGACTCATATCTTTATAATGGCACAGCAGTGCCTGTGTATGTGTAGATATTGCATGATGGTGCAAACCACGGAAGAAGTAATTAGTAATTTAAATTGTATCCAGAAACGGTAAAAAAAAACATACTCGATAAAATTACATTAAGTAACAAATCAGTCTAGTTCAAGTACTTTCATTACATTTGATTCAATTCTAATTGCATTCAAGTAAAGCGTTTAATTAACATTTCTTTACACCGTGTCAACTAACATTATGATATAACTAAACAACAAATAACTTCAGAATTCAGTTGGGCTGCTTCCAGTATCCGGACGTTAAACATAGTATAAAATTAAATATTACAAGCGAATTTTACTTTTCAGTATTTTATCTAATAGTTACGTTACATTCGTTTTTAATCGGTCATAATGCAGGCAAGTTTATTATCTCGTATATATCTCATTACGTTCATATTCAGTCACTGCTAACATACACCGGAGTACTAGACATCCCAGTTCAAGTGTACACATCGCAATAAATCTCTGCAACTCACTTTAATTCGTTTACATGTAAGTACGAGTACAATGGATGAATTTGAAAGAGAGCGTTATAAATGCATTTATGGAGCAAGGATTAGGTTTCAAGATTTATTTGAATTTATTTTATGCTTTTCGGTAGTTTATCGGTAAATAGCGGTGGATTATGGTTTGATAATATCACCGTTTTGACCAGTGAATTTACCGATTGATGAACTCGCCGGTACGGACGTACCGAGAGCTCCCCTATACTCTACGAATCCCAACAAAAAAGGGGTTTGAAGCATGAAATAAATAGAATATTCGTTTATTTCGGTGAAAGATCGAATGTATTTCATGTCGTGAACATCACACGGTAATATTTTCAGTCGTGGCTGCGCCACTCGTGAAAATATTACCGATGATGTCCACTCGGTGAAATAAATTTCGATCTTTCACCGAAGAAGATATATCCTATATTTCCTAAAAGTTTAAGACTCGTGTGACATACAAATACAGGAAATGCTACAGTTGATCGTACTTTGATAACTTCCGTATATCATATGAACATTAAAAACAATAGAAACGCTACCTATTGTTTAAAGACGAATATATAACAGTCACTAATCGCTTGTTAGCATAATTTTACCTGTTTATAAGGTCATTGTCTCATGTGACATAAAAGATACAAAGTGAGTGAAATTAAAATATTTAGACTAATTTACATTCAGTGTCCAGAAATGAAGAGCATCGTACATTCGGGGAAAAATAAACATTTATTGAACATCGCACGTTACAAAGTTCTCGTTACTCAACGCGCGGGTACTAGGGGTTACTTTATTATTCCAGACAATATAGAGCAAAAGGGAGACTAACGTATCTCCATAATGTATCATTCTAAGCAAGTCATTATGGATCCATAAAATCCGTTTGGTCCAACAACCAACAGGATCATGTGTAGAATGGTCCTTTGACATGCAGAAAATTGACCAGAAATAAAGTTTCGACTAAAGGCGATTGAAAAAAAAAAACGGGGAAGCTGCATTAAACAGAAATCTACCTGTCCCAACTCTAGGACTGGTGATAGTTAGGTTACTGTTTCTTGTGAATAAGACAAAAGATGCACAAGTTACATTGTTATCTAAAAGAGGGTCGTAAGTTACAAAATAATTGAGCCGTTCTCTGTGAAAAGGGGGTTTAATGCCTCTGCAAGAAATGCTGACCCAGGCTGGCCTGGGCTACCTTTCACTAAACTGCGTAGATTTACACAGAGTATTTGGGACTGTATATACAGACATACGATCCCTGCTTTTACCAAAAGGTAGGAGCTGGCGTAAAGTTAACCCTTTCCCAAACAAGTCCTGGTTTTCACGTGTCTGCAGTACAAGTCTTTTGAAAACACTGTGGGAAAAGGAGAAATTGCTCGTAACGAGCAATTTCTCCTTTGCCCACAGTGTTTTCTTCCCTTTTGGAGAACTTTCTGTCATTTTCATCAAATTCAAAATTGTCGTCTGCAATTTTTTTCAATTTGGACCAGTCTAAAATTCTTCGTTTGGGAAAGGGTTACACAAATATTTACTCAAATTCATAATATTATGCAGTGTAGTGAAAATTGTTTTCAGACTTGATGCTTGTTTACCTGAACTGCGTAATCAGATTTCGTAGTTTACTGAAAGACAGCTCTTGGTCAAAACTTTTTGCCATTGTTCAATTTTCTGCATGTGAAAGGACCATTGTACCTCATTATTCAGTCATTTTTTATACTAAAGGAATTTTATGGATTCATAGACCTCTATGTGATGACCTGCTTGGTAAAATGCATCGCGGAGATGCATTAAGCCCCCTTTTGCCAGAGCATGGCTCAGATCAAAGAGGTAAAATTTTTGGCTAGCAAACTGTCGGCTAAGATCAAGTCAAGTGGTGTCTGCGTGTTCTAGTCATGTAATATGGGTTGGGCATACCCAGCTCCTAACATCTGTGAAGACGCTCAAGCGTGTATGTGTGGGAAGAGTGAGAAAAAAAGAGCTTATAGTATTGGCCCGTTCATAATAAAAAGGATTTCATCATCTCTGCCTCCAATCAGTGTTCGTTAGACTCAGCAGTGTATGCATGCCTGTATTGAGCTATCAAGCGGAAATACGACGATCCTAGGACAAACTCTGGACAATTAATAACAGTTATTTAACTTTGAATAGATGAATAGAGAAAGTTTTTTTTAAGGAGTCATTCATTACCTTATCAGCGAAACAGAGAATAGCTGACGAAATATAGAGGTTTAGATGACATTCGACTTATTGATTCTGAGTGCTATTTTACTGAGAAACCTGTAGTATTTTTTTTACTTTCTTTCTGAATACATTCAGACAGTGAAGTCGCGTCTAGGCACCGTTGTTTTGCATTTGTTATTATTTGGTCTAAAAACTTTTCTATTTGTAATTTATTTGAATTAGTGGAAACTGACTTCCGGCACATTCCGCCTCTCTAACTTTCGTAACACCGGTGTTAAGTTTTATAGCTATCATCAATAACGGTCAATATTTTCGTGATGGCGGGAAGTCGATTAATATTGGTAATTAGCGTTTTGCTGACCAATACTTTCTATACGTACTCTACTGTGCTGCCTACAGTCCCCCAAGAGACAACGACAGAAACACCTCTAGCTGAAAACGCCGCCAAGGACGGGAACCAAACCACCTCGACACCGACCAATACCTCGGCACAACCCGGACAACCCGATCTACATGCTCGTCTGGCACAGTGAGTCGACTTTTCAGTTGTTTCATGATTTCTAGTCACTTGACTTATATGAGCCGTTCTCCGTGAAACAAGGGGGCTGAATGCATCTCCGTGATGCATCATACTATGCAAGACATCGTATTGTTATAGATCTATTATATCTATTTTCTCTAACAAATGCCTGAATCATGAGTTAGAATAGTTCATGGACAGGCAGAAAATTGACCGAAAGCCAAACGTTTCGGTCCAGGATAGCCTGCGCGAATGCATTGAGACCCCTCTTCACAGAGAATGACTCATACATATTTCGATTTTCGTATCGTTTTCACATTATATTCACATGACATTGTTGTCTTATTCCTTTCCAAAGATACCGTTTCTGGTAACAAACATCTAACAGAATATTTGCAAAAGTTTATAAACATGGTTGTTGTTGCGCGCAAACACTGCACGGTTTTCTTTTGTTTGTTTTCATAATTCAGAAGCCATCGTAATCCTCAATAATGGATTAACCATTCAGCAAGCAACGATTTCAATTACAATTATTATTTTGCTTGTTATGCATTTGTATTTTCTCAGGTTGTTTTCATAAAATTCATAAAAAATCGTAAATCGAAATAACTTCACATAAATATGTCTTTTATTTCAGTATTTAGCCTGAAATGTTTTAATTAAGGAGGGCCAAAAGTTATTTGTATTGTTCTTATTTCTCTAGCCTAGAATAAATATTAAAAAAAAAAATGCGTAACAACGTGAGCAGGGTTTGCTCAGATGCATTCTACAGTCCTGAAATATTTAAATTCCCTCTTATATAAGGTAAAATACGTAATTTAGAATAAGTAAAGTACATGTACATTGACCACTATGTATAAACTTACCTATAACATGGAATATATACAATAATAAGTGATCTGGAAAATTATGAACCGAGCCGAGAGTTGGAAAAAGGAGATAATGCTGGTTACCAGCATATTCTCTATTTCCAAAATCGTTTCTACTCTTTCACAGAGACACCCCATTATTTGAGCCACATTTTATTTGTCGTCTGCGAGTGCTTTGGATTTGGATAAATCCAAGTGACGTCATTTGGTAAAGATTTAACACTTAAGCTGCTGAATAAATGAAACGCAAATTTCTACTCAATACTAAAAGCTCAAACATTGCGGTTTCAAAGTTGATTTCACCGAATAGAAACTACTGTATCGGACAGTGTAGATCAAAGATCAGACTGCACGTTCTTGATCTACACTGTCCGCAAAAGGTGGGTGAGTCGCGATTAGCAGCTTAAGGGTTAAAAAAATCATTTTTGAACCAGTAGTTTCTTCTCTTGCCACGATGTTAGAAATGTATTAATTCGCCAGACACCAACGCATGTTGATAACCCATATTTGCAAGTCTTTAACCCTTTACCACAAAATTCCGACTTTTAACGACCCTGAGAAAGAAGAATTTTGAAAACATTGTGGGAAAAGGAGAAAATGCTGGTAACCAGCATTTTCTCCTTTTCCCACAATGTTTTCTACCCTTCCCAAGACAAATTTCAATTTTTCAGCCATATTTATTTTTGTCGTCTGCAAATGCTTTCAATTTGGACCAGTCTAAAGTTTTGTCGTTTGGTAAAGAAATAAAGTCATTGAGAGATAATAGGTTTTTTTTTTTCGGACCTTATAGATCTCGATTAGATTGCATAGAATATGAAGGCTAACCATAACTCAAAACTATCCCTTTTCAGCGTTATATGTCGCGATTAAGGATTTAACCTTTAAGCTGCTGATCGCGACCCACTGACCTTTTGCGGACAGTGTAGATCAAGATCAGACTGCACAGAACGTGCAGTCTGATCTTTGATCTACACAGTCCGATACGGTATTTTCTTTCCGGTGAAATCAACTTTGAAACCGCAATGTTTTGGTTTTTAGTATTGAGTAGAAATTTACGTTTCATTTATTCAGCAGCTTAAGTGTTAACCGATAACCAGCTAAATAAGTGAAATGAAACTTTCAAGCTGCAAGTAAAAACCCAAATATTGCCAATTCAAAGCTACATCTGGGGGAAAATATCTTGTTATCGGACAGTGTAAGATCTAAGATCCGGCTGCACGTTCTTTGCAGTCTAATCTTGATCTACACTGTCCGCAAAAGGTCCACGAGTCGCGCTTAGCAGCCTGAGGGTTAAACTTGGTATTCTTTGATCTTTTGATTGATTGATTGATTGATTGTATGGTTTTAACGCCGTTTTCAACATTATTTCAGTTATGTCGCGGCGGCCAGTGGACCTATCCATGCTTTCCTGGAGTTTCTTTTACCAGTACTCCGTACAATATTCTTGCCAAGCCACTGGCTGCTTTCCCACATAACCATCGTCGAAACAATGGTAAGAGAGGAATGAATCCTGTCGCAATGACTATCATCAATCCTCGGAAAGGAATTGGCCATTGATCTTTCCTTGTGGCTAAAAATTTTAATTTATTAGTTCTCCACTATTTTTGCTCCAAAATAGTAATTTTTATGTATTTAGTATTTAGAACGAACACTGTTGAAAAGTGAAATTTTCAATTAGATTATTTTCAAGATTAGATGTTAACACTTAAGCTGCTGAATAAATGAAACGTGAAATTTCTACTCAATACTAAATGCCCGAGCATTGCAGTTTTAAAGTTGATTTCACCGGAAAGAAAATACCATATCGGACAGTGTAGATCAAAGATCAGACTGCACGTTCTGTGCAGTCTGATCTTGATCTACACTGTCCCCAAAAGGTCAGTGGGTCGCGATTAGCAGCTTAAGGGTTAAAGCGGTACCAACATCTGTTTATTGGTCTCATATAGGCTTACCTCGAATAGGCAGGCAGAGGTCCGCCGAATAAACCTCGTCCACATTTTTACTAATCGCAAATTACTATGTATTCATTTGGCTGTATCAATACCAACAAATAGGTCAAAAACAGCGCATTTAGCTATGCCGAAAAATAAATCTGACAGAGTGCCATTTCTTTATTTACAATATGCGTGTTGGAAAGTTATAACCGTGCAGGCTCAATCTCCATCTGCATGGATTAACCGAGTTACCGAAATCTGTTTGAAAAAAAAAAGTATTTTTACTCAATAACCATATTCGAAGCACTGTGATATTGCCAAGATTTACTGTCACAGAATTACGGTACAATAGGGTGAGTCTTTCTACTTATCTTTCTTTTTATTATCAGTTTCTGTGAACAGTCCATCACGTATTTAATACTGGTATCAAAAACAAAATGTCCTCTCATTCAATTTTTTTCTTGAGATGAAGAGTGTTATCGCTTTTATTTCCTTGTTCTGTTTTCTTTTTCCTTTTCGTTAAATGTGTTTTCCCGCTTCAAACTCGCCTGTTACAACGTAGGTTTGTTGGGGCAAATAGAATTTAGCTTAGTGAAAGAGTATGTGTTTTCAAATATCTGAAACTTGTGCCTGAAAGCATACGTGTCGATCCCAGCGTATCAATGCCCATTTCTCACAAAACAGAAAGAGTTCAAAAAGTATTTAGTATGTTTTGTTACGAAAAAAGAAAACACACGAGCAGGACAAAAATAATTTGGTTAAGAAAAAATGAAAAAAGAAAACACTCAATCGTGAAAGATATTATTTCGATCAAGAAAGCTTATGCCAGTTATACTAATTTGAGAAACTATGCCAGTCTTCAATTGTTATCTAAAAGCCTTACTTGTTGGTAGCTCTTGTAAAAATAATGTCTGACACGTGCCGGGAGAGAAAACAAATTTCTTCGAAGAACCAAACTATTTTTCTTTGTCTTAAGTACGAAAAGGAAAAACCCGTAAAATGAATAAACGAAAATAAAAGCTGAGTGGAAAAGTAAAGATGATGGTTTACAAAGTAAAACAAGCCATAGTAAGTCTTGATATCTCAACTGCACAAACATAAACCTGGATGACTGAATTCGACACAGCCTTTCTTCTAAATCGAGTTTTTATAATTATGTATGAGAAGTTTTATCGCTGCGTTCACTTTTCGGCATGCACGTTGACTTTTTGAAAGTTCAAACGGAGAGCCGCATTATGTGATTGATTTCCCGAGGAGTTTTATATACTTTGCGAAGAGTAAGAAACGATTTTTATTTGTAATGTATTTATTTCTTTGTTAGTGCAGAATCCGCAGTCTGATCATCTACACAAGGCAGTCTCTTTGACAATACTGGATGATATTCCCCCCCCCCCTCCACCCAAAAAAGGAGCCTGAAATCGCAATAGTTGAGGTTTTACTATTGGTTGAGGTGTAATTTATGCAGCAGTTTTAAGAAATAGAGGACATTTTTTTTTTTGTGAAAGATCGAAATTTACTTCATCGAGTGAACATCATCGGTAATATTTTCACGAGTGGCGAAGCCACGAGTGAAAATATTACCGATGATGTTCACGAGATGAAATAAATTTTGACCTTTCACAGAATAAAAAAATATTCTATTTAATTCATGCTTCTCAACCTGTTTTGTTGGGACTGTTTACAGGGGTAAGAAGCATGAAGTACATGTAAATAGAATCCAGTACACTTGTTTTCGGTAATTCCCCGTGGCATACTTCCCTTACGTAACAACACATTACAATATTACGTAAAGCACGAAAAATATAGCGTAAATTACGTCATATTTTTCTCTGTTTGAATGGCACGCGCTGTTTACCTAGGTAACTAGCGCGGAAACTACTGTTTCCGCCTTCAGTTGAAGAGTTAGAAAATATAAAATCGGTATTTTCACTGGTCGTAACTATGAAATAACAAACCGTAATCCACCATTACCGAAAAGCATGAAATAAACATCTATTCTCGTTTTCAGCCGGTTTTTAACCCGTTTCATCCTATAGTTATTAAACTATAATCATTCTTGTATCTTCATGCAAAATGTTGCCCTTTGACGGTTGCAAGGTTGCACAGATTACGACCGATAGAAAATGCATTTCATTTTCTCAAGGCCAACAAAGAAAATCAATGTTGTTGTTTCCGATTTAAAATGGAAGACAAATCCCTTTAGTTTCTTTATTTCTTACACCATATATATCGGTAATACGTATATTTATGTTTAGTTTACACAGCTGACTAAATTCTGAACCATTCAAGTTTTAACATCGTTATTTTTCTCTAGCTTGAGAATGTATTTTTTAGGATTATGAAGTAATTATCAAGTTAGAGAAAACTTTAAAAGGGAAAAGCAGAAAATGCTGGTAGCCATCATTTTCTGCCTTTCCCACAATGTTTTTTGCTCTTACAAAACCGGAGTTCTATGAAATGATATCGTACAAAACGCAAATTGGATCGAGATACGGGACGGATGGACGTATGAACGGACTGGCAGACTGACAACGCAGATACAACATCCGGGGTACACTTTCTCCGTGTGAAACAGATAATATTGCTATGTTCTCTCCTGCAAAATAAAAAAAAAATGGCCGTGCTTGATTTCCGCAACAGCTTCCTCTCCCTCTTAACCCTTTACTAAACGACAAAATCTTTGACTCATCCAATTCAAAGCATTTGCAGACGACAATTGAATATTGCTGAAATAAACGGATTTCTCTATGAAATGTTAGAAAACATGGTGGGAAAAGGGGAAAATGCTGGTTACCAGCAATTTCTCCTTTTTCTACGATGTTTTCAAAAAGCTTTTTCTTCGGGGTCGTTTGGTAAAGGGTTAATTGGTCGTATTGTGATCACTTTTATTTTTTGTGCAGTCTGATCTTGATTAAACTCGGAGGTTGCTGCAACATATCGATCGTCTCAGCATCCAGGAAGAACGCATTTACCGAAATCGAGACAGGTCCACGGGCTGTCGTAATATAATTGAAGTACTGCTGAAAATGAAGTTCACACCAAACAAAAGAGCAATGCTCTATGAAAATGGGGCTTCATGCATCTTCGTGATGCATCGTACCAAGAAGCCTAAAATCCTCTTTGTCTAACATACGACTGAATCATGAGGTAGACTGGTCACTGACATGCAGGAAATTGACCGATAGCAAAACGTTTCGGCCCAAGTCAGCCTGCGTGACCTGAGTCGATACATTTTGCAGATGTATTAAGCCCCATTTTACAGAGCTAGATGACTCAAGTTTTCATACTCCATAACTATAATAAAGCGAGTGTGTAGACCCGGGCTTGACGCACGTGAGCAAACTGACGTTTTGTTTCACCTACTTGGATACTGTACAACATTAAAAATAATATTTTTTATCAAAGCGACTCCATTATTCTGACAACTCTAATTTAAGTGCAAAAAGTTGTCCACATAAAAAAGTGACTGTGAAGAAAAAACAAAGGTAAAAGTAAGGTATGTACAGAAAAGAAGCCTGCAAAAAAAGTTCTTATCATGAACTGGCAAAGGCGTAGAACGTTTGCTTCATAGAAGGGTGAATACTTCACGTCAGTGCAGGTCTGATGTCAAAAAAGGAACAGCTTGCCTGTAACAAGGGTAAATACTTACGTCCTAGCAGTATTCCAACTGTATATGAATGCTGTAAATATACTTTTACTTTAGCCATGCTCTGGCAAAAAGGGGCTTAATACATCTCCGTGATGCATGATACCAAGCGGGTCATCACATGATCATGGATCCATGAAGTCAATTTTGTCTAGCAACCGACTGAATCACAAGGTACACTTGTCCTATGACATGCAGAATATTGACCAATAGCAAAACGTTTCGACCCATGTCAACCCGCTCGGACTGCGTAGGCTGACATGGGTTGATACTTTTGGCAGATGCGTTAAGACCCCTTTCTACAGAGCATGGCCTCAAATGAAAGGCTTTTTCTCTGTCAGGAAAACAGACCAAGCTATTACCTTATCAAGGGTCTTTCCAGGATATTTCACAAAATATTGGACAGATTAGGTCCAAAATCGAGGCTAGATGATCTGCAGTCTAGGCTTCATCTTTATCATCTTGTTATCCGCAAAAATAACTTCAGTTGTGATGGCCTTTTGGACATAAAAAAAATGATGAAATATTTCGTCAGAAAATTTTACAAAGTTGGCACAATGAATGAAAGCTTTGTAACAATGAATAAGAACTTTTGGAGTTTCTCTGTTTTATAAGGATGATTTATATCGGATACTTACAGACAACAAGGCTAATTAGATGGAAGCAATGATAACTTACGGCGGCTTATTTATAGTTGAAAATCTTATGTCTTGAGTGTAAAAGTTTTATGATCAACACTTCTAATTGTTTAACAATTGGTTTTTTTTACCATGCCAATCCGAATGTCAGTTTTGGAAGTTTCAGTTGTAGAACAATAAAGTGCTATTTTTATCCAACGCCTATTTCCACATGTAAAAATTATTATCAAAAGAAATGTCTTGACCAACCGGTTAATGACCAGTCTGGTGACCCCAGCCTAAGGTCAATACTCGGACACGCCCTCCCGTGACCATCCGGTGCAATGTGCATGCCAGACATGCAATCATGTTCGACATGGTTGTTGTTGTTGTTTTCTTGTGTCTTCACGTCTATGGCGGGAAATCGGACTGATTCTGGGGAAAGGTCAACGGAGGACAGACAGTTCGAGAATGTTCTATATGAAAAAGGTCGGCACTTTATCTGAAATCACATCTAGCTACTTATCCTTGATTCCGGGGTATTCTTCCCAATATTCTACAAACAGACATTGGAAATTTTGTACGTCTGATTGAATAGAGAAATCAACTTTTGACTTTCTATGAATGTCTCGTAGCCTGAACACAATACTAACAGAGAATCTACCTAAAGCGAAGCGGCTTATGTTGGAAATTTGGGTAAATATATCTTTGGATGCAAGTATGAAATTTTCACCAAATGTCTAAATTGAAATGTGATTGAGAGCCATCTAGAAATCATTTACTGTCGAGATGGCTGCCAAGTTGCAAAATGGTTGCCAGAATACAGGCATTTTTCGGCAAAATCATGACATGTTAGTTTTTGAATTGTGACATTTTGACATTGATTTGTTCGATTATAATATACGTTTCTATGTATTTATTTATTTATATCTTTACACTCCATAACATTGTTGCGGGGGAAGGGGGGGTAATGTGAGTAAGGTTGTCCGCCTGTCCGTCCGTCTGTTTGTCCTTAGAATCCATTTTCTGTCCTCTGAGAAATCCTGATAACTTTATACAATGTTTCTGCGCGGTCAGACAACCCCTTTCAATTGATCCTCATTTTATTTGTCGTCTGCAATTGCTTTCAGTATAGAAGAATCTGTTATTTATTTATTTATTTATTTATTTATTTATTGTCTGGCAAAAAGAACAATGTTAGAGCAGGCATGGGTTATAGATATGAAGACACCACATGCTGCCCCAGTCCCTGCTGTCGTGGCTCTATATCCCAGACATACTGATCACTGGAACAGAACAACTTTAACCTTTAACCCTCATCCTGCTACGTAAAAGAAATGAAACTTTCAAGCCAATAGTAAAAAACTAAATTTTCCTATTTCAAAGGTACTTTTGGAGGAAAGATACCTCCCTATCGGACAGAGTAGATCCAAGATCAGACTGCACGTTCTGTGCAGTCTGATCTTGATCTGCGGTGTCCGCAAAAGGTCAGCGAGACGTGCTTTGCAGCCTAAGGGTTAAGCTGCTAAATAAATGATACGAAAATTTCCACTAGATAGTAAAAACCCAAATGTTGAGATTTCAAAGTTGACTTCAAAGAAAATACCGTATCGAACAATGTAGATCCAATATCAGACTGCACTTTTTGAGCAGTCTGATCTTAATCTACACTGTGCGCAAAACTGCCCCGAGTCGCTCTTGGCAGCCTAGGGGTTAAGTCCTAGTCCAAAATAAGTCATCGGTAATGATATATGAATTTCGGGCCTGGACGATCGCTGCTCCTTACATTGAAAAGATAAATGATACGAAAATTGTCATGGATTGACTTTAAGTAGCTGGCGGCTCGCCAACAGAACAGAACTGAACTGAACTGAACTGAACTGAACTGAACTGACATTTATTTTTTTCACGTGTACAAGTTGTACATTGTTACAGCACATATACATACAATGAATTTAGTCACGTGTGTAATGCATGAATCTGAAAAATACAGAAATAGGAAAAAAAAAAAACTTAGAAAACATAAAGAACGACCAAATCAAACCACTCGTCCCCAGCAAGACTCAAATCGACCATCCTCACCGGAGGCGGATGTCTTAACCACGAGGCGAAGAAGAAGGTTAAATTTAATTAGGAATATTAGGAATATTTGTCTGAAAACTACCAGGGAGAGGTGGGCAGTGTAAACCAGTATCAGACTGCATACTCTCTACCACACAAGTTTTAGTCGTGAATGATGTAATAAGAGTCCAGTGTAGAGAGAAGAAAAAAAGAGTTGTGGGGTGGTACCGACATGTTTCTTTGTTCCCACTGATCTCGGTCTACACCCCCGCAAAATGTATCTTTACTCTTTACCAAACGACAAAGCTTTAGACTGGTCCAAATCTAAAAGTATTTGTAGACGACCCATTACAGGATGTCCAAATGAGGAAATATTTCCTTGATAGGTTAGAAAACATTGTGGGAAACGGAGAAAGTGCTAGTAACCAGCATTTTCTCTGGTTACCAGCATTTTCTCCTTCTTCCACGATGTTTTCATAAGCCTTCATCCTCAGGGTCTTTAAAAGTCGGGATTGTGTAGTAAAGGGTTAAGCTTCAAATAAGAGAATAAAAGTTAGATGGCGAGAAAAAAAAATGTGAAATTGTGCAGATTTATTCATACATGAAAGTTGGCTTCGATATTACATCATGAGTGCTTTGTCACCCAATCCAATTAAAAGGGCGGGTCGCTGGAAGGTAGGCATTTCCGTGTCCTTAGGGGGCTGGAGATGACTAGTTGCCCTCTGATGACCTCAAGGAGTGGGGTCACTCCCTTCTTACATCACACAGACTATTCATCATTCCATGAACCCTATTTTAAGGACCACACAACAATTTAAAGGGTCAAAACCGGGTTGTTAGAACCGTAAAGAAAAAAGCGCGCTTTTCTTAGCGTAATGGACCCATTACCGTGAACAAAATGGACGCTGGGTCTCACAGAAGTTTCAAGGGCTTCTGGAGGTTTGCTTGTTCGGTATTTAATTTCATTTTAACATTTTTTTCGTTATATAGCGGCGATCCCTGCATCTATCCACACTTTTCTGGAGTATTCACCAGTACATTGCACAACATACTTTTCAAGCTACTGGTTGTGTTCCCGCGAACATAGTCGAGGCAATGTTCACCTGTGAGAGGAGAATGAAATCTGACTTAGCGACCCTGGGAAAGATTTCGGTCGAGCTAGGAACAAACTTGCAACCGCCGAGATCATAGACCCTATACGTTACGGTCACAGGTACCGGGCTCTGCATTTTTAAGGCGATCTGTGGGATACAAGAATTTTATCTAAATTTGGCAACAGAAAAAGTGCTATCTTTCATTTATTAAGTGATTCATGACATAGCACTTTACCAAACGACAAAACTGTAGACCTTTCCCAATTGAAGGCATTTTGCAGACGAGCAATGGTATGTGACTCAAATGATGTAGATTTAACTTTTTTGGAAGGGTAGAAAACATCGTTGGAAAAGGAGAAAATGCTGGTTACCAGCATTTTCTCCTTTTCCCACAATGTTTTCATAAGGCTTCTTCCTCAGGGTCGTCAAAAGTCGGGACTGTTTGGTAAAGGGATAACTTTCGATATACGTATTTTTGCCGCTCTTAATAATTCTATCGAGTAATGTTCCGTGTGATTTCATTTCATATGGTGTTTTTAATGGTTCGTTTCGTCTGAGTGAAACATTGTGGCAAACCGACAAAGAGAAACCAATCCAGTCAAAAGGGGATCGACACCTTTAAAACATGACCTCAAAACCACGAGGTCAATTTTACAACTTCTAATGAAAGGTGAATCAAAATACAATAAGGGCCCTTCAGCGTGACCTCAGACCCTACAGGACATCAAGGGGTCAATTTCACTGCGGTCTCTAGAGGCAATGACATGCGGTTCTTGGTACAATTTTGATGGACAGGAACTCTCAGGCGATCACAAAAAGTACCGCCAGTATTAGTCACGCGATATGCGTCTATTTTTCAAACCAATGCGCCATTTTTACCTTTTCTACACGAGATACCGAGGGAACGGAAAATAAGCATGCTTTAACTCTTTACCAGACGACAAAACTTTGGACTTGTCCAAATTGAAAGCATTTGCAGACCACAAAAAAAATATGACCAATTTTTTTTTTTGTAAGAGTAGAAAGAGTAGAAAACTTTCAGGAAAAAGTAGAAAACACTGGTTACCAGCATTTTCTCCTTTTTCTACAATGTTTTCAAAAGCTTTCTTTCTCAGTGTCATGAAAAGTCGGGATTGTGTGGAGAAAAGTTAATACAAGGAATTGCCGATGTTCCCGTAAGTGATAGGTTGTTAGCATATACTAGTGAATACGTTGGTGTAGACCAAGATTAGACAGCAGCGTGATCAGACCGAGGTCAGCACTGTTAGTAACTCATTTTGAAAGTGATAATTTCTAAACATACCTACATCCTAAATGGTAAATTAGCTATTCAGAAGGGACCCGCTCTAGAAGGGTTATGTTGACTCAAACATCCATAAGTGAATAATCAGTGAAATATCGCAATATTTTGAAAGCATTCTTCTTTGGGGTTGTTGTAACACCGGAAATGTTTCACCTAGACTGGCGTGAGTCTCTAGCTCTTTACCGTATAATACCGAGTTCTGTCGAACTTGAGGTAGAAGGCTTTAGAAAACATTGTGGTAAAAGAAGAAAATGCTGGTAACCAGCATTTTCTTCTTTTTCCACAATGTTTTCTAAAACCATTTTCTTCTTTTACTGCAATGTTTTCTAACATTTTAAAAAAAACACATGCTACCACCAGAGTCAGATTTAATTTGCCGCCTGCAAATGTTTCCATTTTGGATTGGTCTAAAACGCTTTTTTTAATGGTAAATCTGCCAAACAAAATACATTTACACTTATAACTCGTGCAATGTTCCCAATACCTGATTTCTGTATTTGTCTTAACACTTAAGCTGCTGAATAAACGCAAATTTCTACTCAATACTAAAAGCCCAAATATTGCTGTTTCAAAGTTGATTTCATCGAAAAGAAAACACCGTATCGGACAGTGCAGATCAAAGATCAGACTGCAAGTTCTGTGCAGTCTGATCTTGATCTACACTGTCCGCAAAAGGTCAGTGGGTCGCGATTGCAGCTTAAGGGTTAACACTAAGTCTTAAGCTGCTGAATAAATGAAACGCAAATTTCTACTCAATACTGAAAGCCCATTGTTGTTTCAAAGTTGATTTCACCGGAAAGAAAACACCGTATCGGACAGTGTAGATCAAAGATCAGACTGCACGTTCTGTGCAGTCTGATCTTGATCTGCACTGTCCGCAAAAGGTCAGTGGGTCCCGATTAGCAGGCAGCTGAAGGGTTAAGGGTTAAGTAAAAGGCATAAAAGAGTACATTTGTCTGGTAGTATAATATAATTACATTGTTTATCACAATCACCCCAGTGCAGGACCTGGATGCCAGATTAATCCTTAACCTGCAAAATAAGTTGAATGAAACTTTTAAGCCGATAGTAGAAACTCAAATATTGTTATTTCAAAGTTATTTTTTTGGGGATGTCTCTTTATCGAATAGTGTAGATTAAGATCAGACTACACGTTCTGTGTAGTGTGATCTTGATCTACACTGTTCGCAAAAGGTCCTTGAGCCCGCGCTTACAAGCCGAAGTGTTAATTCCAAACTGCCAGATCGTTTTGAGAATCATGCACTGAAGTGAAAATACATATTTCTGTCGGCGCTATATATTGAGTTAATTAAAATGTTTACTTGGTTATACCTGATAAATTTCCGGCTCTATCATATTCGACGCGCGCGGGATGAAATACACACACGACAGAAGAAATTCTGTATCTACGGAATGTGAAATACGGTTCCAAATATGGTATGATAACTTAACTCACACGCGGAAAACATACATATTGAATTGCGATTTAATTGGTCAAAATTAACAATATGATATTTATCCGCCATTCATAAAAATGATGTTACTACCTACAACACCATTTTTTGTTTTTATTTTGCTTACCAAGTTAAGAATAAAATGTAAAGGACTGCAAATATTTGTCGTCGAAAGTTGTAAGTACATGTATCTAGTAACAGGAATATTATGCTGTAGCAACTTCCCTGATGCTTGTGTTTACTTCTCTCTGCAAAAGAAAATTTTGACATCTCGCTCGACCTTCGGTCTCGCTCGATATCAAATTTTCTAAAGGTGCTTGAATTAAATACAAGGACCAGGAACGTTACTACAACATAATACCCGGTATTTATTTAAGTCCCGGTTCCTTTAATTCTCCGTAGAAAAGCAAAGTGTACTTGGAAGCCTTTTCTTGTTACCTTGCCAAGTTTTTGTACTACGATTGATTGTTACCGTTACCTCTCCGGACGGGATGTTTTGGTTTATTTCCACGCGCTAGAATTACTAATCACTCGTAAGCCAAACTGGCGGGAACGTTAATCAGGAGTAAATAGACAAGTACAGATTATCGCTAGGATTTGGGCATTAACTTACATAGACGCGGAAGAATTAGGTCACAGTGGCCGTTAAATGAGTAATATACCTACTTTTCCGCCAAGCCGCACCCATTTTCCCGCCATTCGCCGATCATGCTTTCGGTCAGCTGTATTGCGGAAGAAATGAGCGTTGATCTGACTCTTAAGGTACATCTATACTCGTTTTCAGCCAGTTTTTTTAAATTATTTCGCCTTTATTTCATCAAATTATAACCATTCTTGTATCTTCATGCCAAATGTTGCCCCTGACGATGGAGAGGTTACATAGATTACCACAAATAGAAAATGCGCTTCATTTGCTTGAGACCTTTAACCCTTTCCCAAACAACAAACTTTGGACTGGTCCAAATTGAAAGAGTTTGCAGACGACACTTTTAAATTTGATGAAAATGGCAGAAAGTTCTCAAAAAAGGTATAAAACGCTGTGGGAAAAGGAGCAGTTGCTCGTTACGAGCAATTTCTCCTTTTCCCACAGTGTTTTCAAAAGACTTGTACTGCAGATACGTGAAAACCAGGGCTTGTTTGGGAAAGGGTTAAAGACATCACTATTGTGACATTTCCGGTTTTGAATCGAAAATTTTCGATATACATGTATGTACTGATTTTTTACATCATATAAATTATATCGGAAATGTCTCTATGCTTACACAGCTGACTAACTCTGAACCACTCTACAGTCTATCAAATTTTAACAGCGGTTTTTTTTTTTTTTTTCTGTAAAGATGTGTCCCTAAAAGAAATACTTGCAAAAGCACGTACTGCTCATAACCAGTATTTCCGCCCCGTTGTGTCAGTGTCGACAAAATGTATTGATGTGTTCATCCGAATAAATCCATATGGGAGGGGGAGAGTAGCTTGCCCAAAGTAAAGTATACACAAAGGTAGCACCGAGTGAAGGTATTATCCGCGGCGCGAAGTGCCAAAATGGGGGAGAGGAATTTCCCAGAAGGCTCTCGAGGGCCTCACCCCAGAAAATTGTTGAAGTGTAGAAGCTATTTGATGGCCTCTAGTGACATTTTTTTTGTTTGGCAAAACTGTCTTTTTTGTTAAACAAAGTGTTCACAACAGTGTTTTCGCAGTCAGCTACGCCCCTGATGATAATGTGACGAGACTTTTTTATCGTTATTTTGCTGCAGATGCACATGTATTTCAGGGAGCAAAAAGGAATACAACCATTTGAACCATGCTCTATGAAAAGGAGTTTTAATGCATATTTGCAAAAGGTATCAACTCATGTCAGCCTGTGCAGTCCGCGTAGGCTGACATAGGTCGAAACTTTTTGCTCTTTGTAAAAGTCAGGCATGTCCAAAGACCGTTCTACATCAAGATTCAGTCAGTTGTCAGGCTGAAAAGATTTCATGGATTCCTATAGAGGCAACTATGCATGCCATGACAGTACGATTTTGTCAACAAAATCACAAGGACCTTTTTCCGGATGGTGTAGATCAAGATCCGACTGCATGTTCTCTGCACAGAATGTGCAATCTGACCTTGGTTCTAAACTGTCCGATCAAAACCGATTTCTTCACAGAACAGATGACAATTTGTTATTGTGCGGTTGGGCCAAGTGTAAGCGGCAGACAGAAAAATGAATTTTACATCAGGTTAAAAGTAAACAAAAGATACAGTGACCTGGCAACTGTTAACTTAGTTTTGAAACTATTTTTTCTGCCAACGACTAACTTTTGTACCGACTTTAACACTTAAGCTGCTGAATAAATGAAACGCAAATTTCTACTCAATACTAAAAGCTCAAACATTGCGGTTTCAAAGTTGATTTCACCGGAAAGAAAATACCGTATCGGACAGTGTAGATTAAAGATCAGACTAAACGTTCTGTGCAGTCTGATCTTAATCTACACTGTCCGCAAATGGTCAATGGGTCGCGATTAGCAGCTTAAGGGTTAAAATATGACTCTACTATGAAATGGTATAATTTACATTTGAATGCATTTTAGCACCCGCTTTGTTTACTTTTCACAGCTATTGAAGTAACAAAAAGTTAAAACCGATTTTTTTCACAGAACAGAGGTTTTCATCTCGATCGCAAACTTGTCTGCAGAAAAACGACTTTTTTTTATTTTGAATATTCATGAGATGTTGTACCGCTATTGGAATATAGCAAACGTTGTTGTTCTCTCCTGTGCTTATGAATACAGTATAAATACCTGTATTGTCTCCAGTTCCGTATCTGAACTACAGGGTATAATCAGACTAGAATATCATACATGAATCATGTTCTGTGAAAAGGCGGGGGGGGGGGGGGGGGGGGGGGGGGCGGGGGGGGGGGGTTAATAGATCTGCAGAAAGTATCGACTCGGGTCAGCCTTTGCAGTCCGCGCAGGCTGACCTAGGTCGAAACTTCTTGCTTTTGATAAACTTTCAACATGTCCAAGGACCATTCTACCCTAGAATTCAGTCCGTTGTTAGACAAAATGGATGTTATGGAGCCATAATTATGTGATGGTTGGCTTGGTGTAATGTATCACGGAGATGCATTTAGCCCCCTTTTGCCAGAGCAAGGCTAACATGATTTTTTGGGGGCTACAGTTGTATGATGAAAAACGCTATGATGCCTGTCAAACTTATAGTGTAATTTCATCGAAACTGTTGGTAATATTGCCGTTAAAATGTGGCCTTTAACACTTAATCTACTGAATGAGTGAAATCCAACCTTCATGCCAATAGTAAAAACATCAAAATTTTGCTATTTCTCAAAATTTAAAAAATTTGAATGATTTGATGGCTTATTCTTGCTCACACAACAAAATCTACAACTTGGGTATCATTTCTTTGACACTTACAATAAAAATAAAGCCACATTAGAATTCACAGAATTCTAATGAGCTTGATTCACAGGAATAGGTTTTTAGAAATTTTACTTCACCTTTTTATCTTTTGTTTTTGTTTTACTTTTTACGTGTGAGATCATAAATTATGTTAGAAAATGACCACAATTTCGTCGGAAGAAATAATAAGAGAGAGAGAGAGAGAAGGAGCATGGATGTTCCATCTGAGATGTTACATAATTATCTCGTTCCTTTGAAAACATTAGTGATATCGTCGTTTTTAGCCTGTTGGTTTTGTCAGCTATGTACTTCTATAGTATTTTCTCTTTCAGTTCGAGAATCATGCGCCTGTACACGCTTAGACAGCACATTCTGGACACCCTCGGATGGGAAAACCCGCCAGACATTGACCCGGAAACTAAGAGGCAGTTACTTCTTCGAATGAACACCCCGGTCTACGTCACGAGACAAAAGTTCTGCTATTACGCCATGTGTAAGTATCGGCCTATCCAATTGTTTAAAACTAGTTAGCTCGCGTTGTCTTGGCATTTTTTTTTTTCATTGTTCGCGATTTAATACTTTCCTGGGAAAGATGCGCTAAATCTTCAAAAGGTGTGATATCAATTTATGTGCCACAAATATATGTCAAGTTGACCGCCGAACGTGTTTTTGTTTGTATTGGAGTATAACGCCGTTTTAGCAGCTTAGGTCATGTCAAGGCGGCCAATGCACCTACGCATGTGTTTCCTGTCTTTCTCTTGCCAGTACTGACACAACTTTCTTTGCAAGCCACTGACAACTCGTACTTTTCTCGCATGCAACAGAGGTGAGAGGCGAAAAAACGCCGGAAAGAAAGTTTGTCTCAACCTGTTATCAAACTTGCAACCATCAGGCCACGAGTCAGATACGCTAAGTACTGAGCTACACGGTCGGGCAACCCCCGTGCGTGTGTACGAGTTACTATTCATGTCCCAGAGAGGAATACAACTGCAACTAAAATTTATCCGTGACTGTAAAATATTACAAAGACTGAACATACGTGTCCAAGAAAAGCGAAAAAACAGGCATCAGCATTTATTACATTGCCTATACAGGAATGAGATTTAAATTCTACAACATTAGTTAATATTTTAGTCAATCATTCAAGCCAATTGTGTATATTAGACTGAACGGTATGCTTGTGCCTTTGATTAGGAAAATGCGCTGTGTGATCCTTCGTACGATTTACACCCTTCTCTGTGGACGACTCTATTGTTACAGGAATCTCATACATCTGTGGCCGTGCAAATCTTTAACTATACAAACAGTCTTGACATATTGTACACCGTTCAACATACACAACATCACAGGGCTCCATGCTCTGACAAACGGGTGTTTTAGGCATCTCTCTGAAGCATATATATCAAGTAAGTTATCACATAGCTGTGAATCCATAAAATCCACTAGTCGAGCAGCCGGCTGAATCCGGAGGTAAAATCGTCCTTAAACATGCAGGCAATTTATAAATAGCAGAAAGTTTCGACAACACCCACCCCCCCACCCCACTTAACGACCACGTTTAGAGATCTGTGTAAATGAAGATGTCTACCTCCCCATCCTCCTCCCCTCCTCATCATCGTAATCATCATCGACAACGAGGTAAAAGATGACGATGATTAGTAAAAGTAAATACGGTATCGTATATTTTAAAACCAGTAACATCGGTATTAGCGCAATCGGTATGGCGATAAGTATGCAAACTAAAGTGAACGAAGGCAAGAATTGAGCAACATGGATAAGAAGCGCCTTTTATCACAATGTTTTAAAACGGTAATAGAGTATGCACTTCATGTGTCCATAAAGCAAATGGTCGATAAAGTACTGTTATGATGTTATCTATTTACGTAGATTTACGACGAACAATTCCGACCTGACTCGAGGCCACCAAAATGAAAAATAGACTGGTCGACTTATGTCATAGGTTAGCCAGGACTTACCAAGTCAATTCTTACAGTCAGTAGTAGTTCTCATTAGTATTAATATACCTTTTATTATTACACTGAATGATTATAGGTGATTTACCGATGGTGGATTTGCCGGACTATATGAACAGATCTATCTGGTTTGACACAAGCTCCAGAAACATTCGCTACTACTTTGATATGGAAGCCAGCGATGACCCAAACACCGAGATAACGTCTGCCGTCCTACGTCTGCATTTGAAACGTCGTGAAGGTACAGAGTTCGTCATTTAACTCTCTCCCTACCAATGATGACTTAAATAGATTTTGCGGATGGCATAGACCACGATCGGACTGCATAGACGGTGCAGACTGATCTTGGATCTATGCCATCCGCTACCTGATACTAGTTTATGACCAAATTCATCTTTGACCGCAGTTGATATCTGCTTTTAAACCTTAAAAAAACCGTCTAATTTATTAAGTTTGTAGTGAAAGAGCAAAAACCTTTATCAAGCAATACTGTGTTTTATACCCCTTGGATAGAAGCTTTTTTCAACCCTTTTCAATTAGTCGGCACCACTCACAAACATATATTTACTGAAGTTTCTTATTTATAAAACTTTATTTCTATTTTCTACATACTATGCATACGTTATTTTCAATATCATATGACAGTCGTTTACATTCAGAACAGTATATAAGATACAAAGAATATAAATAGAGATATAGTTGAAAGAAAGTTAAGAGTAAAGAGATAGTCAGCGCACACATACTTAGGCTATTTTGTAATGAAGGTCTTTTTGTCGGTTTATGGACTTTGAGATGACTTCTCATTTATTTTCAATGATGACATCCATTTATCTGAAACCTTAAAGTTCCTTTTACAACTGTAGTTATTTTTGTGGCAAATGTAGATCAAGATCAGAATGCACATAATATGAATTCTGATCCTTGATCTACACTGTTTCCTTTGCTGAAACCTTTAACTCTTGCCCAAACAAGCCCTGGTTTTCACGTGTCTGCAGCACAAATCTTTTGAAAACACTGTGGGAAAAGGAGAAATTGCTCGTAACGAGCAATTTCTCCTTTTCCCACAGTGTTTTCTACCCTTATTGAGAACTTTCTACCATTTTCATCAAATTTAAAATTGTCGTCTGCAAACTCTTTCAATTTGGACCAGTCCAAATTTTGTCGTTTGGGAAAGGGTTAAATGAAAGCAAACTTGAGTCTGCGCTTAATTTGATTGTATTAATATGCGAAAATGTTGTAGGGATTTATTCGGCCCGTTAGTCCAGTGAAAATGCTTCATTACTAATCTAGCTTGTTTCTGACAGGGCTAAAGACTGTGAAAATCGTCAGGAAAGATTGCTGCAAAGGTGGTTTTGAAATCATGTTCGAATAAATCATACAGGTTGTTAACTGTGTACATATGTTTTAAGGTTTTGCATTCATTTAAAATATACTGTTTGAGTCGATTTAGCGCTAATTTACTTGAATTCGTATAGACACTTACTTGAGCAAAAATGTACATACCGTGTCAAGTAAAGGCATTAAGTGCAAAGGTGGTGCAAGAATACCTTGACTTACCCTAGCTACCTACTCCTGTCTTTATATTGAGGTAAGCAGATGCAGTCACATGGCACCATAAGTCAGTACTTTTACTTAGGTGAGTAATAGTGTGGATGTGAATATTCATTAGTTAGTTTAATTCAAGCATATCTATTTAACATCGGTTGTGAAACAAGTGCCTACGAGCTCGTATATCCTATATTAACCACTCTCGATGCTTTCGCATGACACCATTAGTATATTAGTATATTCACTCATGGAAGTATCTTTGCCCTTACAAGTAGATATGGGCAAGTGAATAAGGCTTCTGGCTTGGAAAGAACGGTGGTGCCTTACAGATAACACAGGTAAACAAAATGAAAAGTTTGTTGACTTCTGTTGATAAAACAATTCATTTTTATTTTTCTATCGTCTTTTACAGACTGTCCGTGCGCCTTTGAGGGCGACCCAAGCACTTCCAGACTGCACATTAAGATTTATCAATACAGAAAACCAGTCCGATCTATATCTAGACGTAAGTGCTCGTCTATCATTATTGGAAACTTTTCTAAACAGAAAAAGAAACGCAGGGTAATCATTTTATGTGATAACTACTAAACCGCAAAACTACTCAGAAATATGAGGTGACCGTCGGAAATTGTTTAATAACTGTATAAATACTAGTCAGCTTGTAACGAATATTTGGCCATTGTCGAAAATTTTTTGACAACTTATGAACCAAATATTGAATCAAACAAACACCTTCATTTTAGCGCATTTATATGTGAACCATGCTCTGTGAAAAGGGGGTTTATAGCATCTGCGAAAGGTATTGATCCAGGTCAAGCCTACACATCCGCACAGGCTGACCTGGGCCGAAACTTTTCGCTATTTGTCAATTTTCTGTATGTCTAAGGACCAGTCTTCCTCGTGATTCAGTCAATTGTTTAAAAAAATGGCTACTATGGATCCATAATTATGTGATGGCTTCATCGATACATCACAGAGATGTATTTAGCCCCCTTTTGCTAGAGCATGGCTCATATGTTTACCCTGCGTTTCTTTTTAAGCCTAGTATTTTTACTAGTTTACAAAAAATTATGTGCGTTGAGATTGAAAACATTCGCTGACGAGAAATTAAAAGTTGCTGATATTCTTGTAAGACGTAGCTACTACCTACAAGATATTTAGGAATCTCTCAGCTCATTACTTCCATTCCCATACATTGTAAACAAGGACTCCCCCCCCCTTTTTTACGCAATATTCATATATCTATGATATTGAGTATTTCGATTTATTCACGGATTAGTTTCAAAAGAATTGTGTATGAGCCGGATTGATTGCTTGTGTGAGCAATTTGTCCTTCTCATACAATTATTTTCAATTTTTTTTTTTTTTATTTACATGTAATCTTCTCAGACATAGATTTCTCGGGGCGGGAGGGGGGGGGGGGGCGGGGGGTTATACAGCCGGAGTACTTGTAGTACACTGATTTTTTCTAGTTTTCATGGTATGAAGGAGAAATCGTTCGACATGAGTGATTCTGTCGGTCTATGTATTTTATCTTCTAGGAATGTCTATAATAGTAGTGATATTTTTGGATGAGGATAACTCTTTGTGGGAAGGAGTGATTGCTCTGGGCGGGCAGTTTCTCCTTCTTATACACGGATTGTGATGAATCCTGTAAATGTACATGTAGATTCATTAATGTAAGAACAAAAAAAAAAATCCGAAACTAGGTTATGTTATAAAATGAGTAAAGTTATTGGTAAAGGGAGTTTACTCTGTGTATGTTGGTATTGTATGTATTGCATTATGGGCCGATGGCCTGATATTACGCATTAAAGCTTATTGTTTTGTATTGTATTGTATTGTTTGTGAAAGAGTAGAAAACAAATTCGAAATGGAGACAAAGCTGGTTATCAGCACTTTCTCCATTCACTACATTGTTTTCTGAATCTTCCATCGCCAGGGTCGTATGACAAGAGAGTGAGTTTAAAAATAAAAGATGTAAGTTAACTGAATGGTGTTTTTACCCTATTTGAATATCATTTCAATCAAATCACGGCGACAGGTCGCATATTCATGTATGTCCTGGGTTTCATCAGTACTATTCTAAGGCTCTGAAGTGTTTCGCCCAAGGACATTCCAACGAAAAAAAAAGTACTTCGAGTGAGGCTCGAACCCGGGGCCTCCAGGTTACGAATCATTCAACTTAAACCACTTAGCCACGGAGGACCCCTAGATGTAAGTTAGGCGGACTATTCACTAGTACGTTACAGGGTTTTTCTAGACATGCCATAAACTGATTTTAACCCTTAACCTGCTATATAAATAGAATAAAACTTTCGAGCTGATAGTAAACACCAAAATTTTGCTGTTTCAAAGGTATTTTCATGGGGAAATTATCTGCTTATCGGACAGAGTAGATCCAAGATCAGACTGCACGTTCTGTGCAGTGTGATCTTTACCTACACTATCCGAAAAAGGTCCTTGACTCGCGCTTAGCAGCCTAAGGGTTAACTCTTTCGTTGCCACCTAAATAAAGTCGAGTCTGCTCGGAGGCGTAAAAGTATATTTGCACTGAAACTGAAGACAATTTTGGGTAAAACTTGGCATCAGGTATCGGATAGTGTAGATCCAAGATCAGACTGCACGTTTTGTGCAGTGTGATCTTGGATCTACTCTGTCCGATAAGCAGATATTTTCCCCATGAAAATACCTCTGAAATAGCAAAATTTTGGTTTGATCCTGATCTGCGCCGTCCGCAAAAGCGACATTGGTAGTGAAAGACTTAAAATGGAGTATTAAAAATTTCACTGAAAAAAAAAATAGCCTTGATGAAAAAAAGATATATTCGGCAAAGTGAGAATCATTTCTCGTACGACTTTTGGCGATTTCAGATTAAGCCATGCTCTGTAAAAAGGCGATTTAACTCTTTACCAAACAACAAAATTTTAGACTGGTCCAAATTGAGAGCATTTGCAGACGACAAAATAAATGTGACTAAAAAGTTGAAATTTGTTTTGGGAAGGGTAGAAAACATTGTGGGAAAAGGAGAAAATGCTGGTTACCAGCATTTTCTCCTTTTCCCACAATGTTTTCAAAAGGCTTCTTTCACAGGTTCGTTACAAGTCGGGATTGTGTTGTAAAGGGTTAATACATCTGCAAAAAGTAACGACCATGGTTTATTTTGCTGTTCATAAAGTTTCTGCATGTCCTTTCTAACTCGTGATCCAGTCGCTTGTTAGATAAAAAGGATTCTATAGTTCTAAAAATATGTGATGATTGATTGATTGTATGGTGTTTAACGCCGTTTTCAACATTATTTCAGTTATATATCACGGCGGCCAGTGCACCTATCCATGCTTTCCTGGAGTTTCTTTTACCAGTACTCCGCACAATATTCTTTCCAAGCCACTGGCTACTTTCCCACATAACCATCGTCGAAACGATAGTCAGCGGTGAGAGAGGAATGAATCCTGTCGCAATGACTATCATCAATCCTCGGAGAGAAATTGGCCGAGCCGGGGATCGAACCAGCGACCTCCTGTTCTCAAGTCCTGTATGCTACCGACTGAGCTACCGGGGCTTGGCAAAATATGTGATGACTTGCTTGTTATAAAGCATTTCGGAGATACATTATTGAATGTCTATGTAGAGCGCTAAAGTCACAACTCAGGTTCTTTTCAAACATAGTTCGCATGGCTGATTCTCGGCCGCTCAGTGGTCAGCGTATTTGACTCCTGACCTGGTGGTTGCGGGTTCGATACTCGGTCGAGGCAGACTTTCTCTCGGCGATTTTTTGCCTCTCACCTCTGATGTATGTGAGAAAACAGTCAGTGGCTTGGAAAGAAAGTTGTGTCAGAACTGATGTGAGAAAGCTGGGAACCACATGCGTAGTTGACTGACGCCGTGATATGACCTAAGCTATTAAAAACGGCGTTAGACTCCATTAAAAACAAACAAATCACAAGGTTCATTTTCTGGTATGCAGGGTCTACCTTCCTTGCCAACATTTAAAACTTTAATCTTTCATTGCTGAAGTACTGAGGGTCTTGTATGGTTCTAACATCTAGCTTATAGTTGGTTTTTGTAAATATTTTTTAACTCTTTACCAAACGACAAAATCTTAGACTGGTCCAAATTGAGAGCATTTGCAGACGACAAAATAAATGTGACTAAAAAGTTAAAATTTGTTTTGGGCAGGGTAGAAAACATTGTGGGAAAAGGAGAAAATGCTGGTTACCAGCATTTTCTCCTTTTCCCACAATGTTTTCAAAAGGCTTCTTTTACAGGGTCGTTAAAATTCGGGATTGTGTGGTAAAGGGTTAAAAATATTTTCATTATCCATGTGAAAACGGAATAAGCATTTTAAATCGCTTCATTCTAACAGTGAGGCACAGCAACATGCGTTTGATCGATGCTAAGATGGTCACGTGGGACAGCGCCCGCTGGGTGTCGCTGCAAGTCACAGACGCTGTGAAGAGAATTATAACACGTGGTAGGCGTAATGGCGGATTTGAGGTACACGTTCGAGATATGGAAGAAACTGTTTTGGACGCTAAGACAATCATAGATCCAACAGTGTGTTCGTCAGCTACAGGTAAGTTCTTTTTCTTTCTTCTTGAAAAGGTGAAATTCGGCTATAAAATAAGGGGACGGTTGTTTTACAATCAGAAACGTCGTGGGTATGGGACAGGACATGACGTCATTGTGTCTATTTGAAACCGATTTGAAAACAAACATAATCGACGCTTGTTATTGATCCTGTGATATTCCTGCAGCAGGCTTTTGCAAACCATTGGCGCAAAATTTGAAAACTGTTTTAACACTTTACCAACCAACAGCGACTTTTAACAACCGTGAGTAACAAACCTTTTGAAAACATTGTAGGAAAAGGATAAAATGCTAGTAACTAGCATTTTCTCCTTTCCCACAATGTTTCTAGCCTATCATAGACAAATCCCATCATTTAAGCCACGTTTGATTTGCCGCCAGTAAATGCTTTCAATTTGGATAAGTCCAAAATTTCGTTTAGTGGTAAAGTTAACAGGCCACATTATCATTATTTCTATCATTAGTTATTGTAGTACTGCTGACCATTGTTTCGACAATGGCTATGTGGTGGCATGGAAAGAATATTGTGCATGGTACTGGTACAAGAAACTCAAGGAAAGCATGGATAGGTGCACTGGCCGCCGCGATATAACTGAAATAATGTTGAAAACCGCGTCAAACAACATACAATCAATCATTTATTGTAGTATTCGTAAGTATTATTATCCTTTGTTTAAAAAGGTACTTATCGGCTTTCCCTTAACAGAAATATATTTTTGTAAAGTTTTGGTATGATGTTAAATACTTTAAATAACGCCCTTCTTTATAGACGTAAAAATATTCTTTTGAATGTTATAAACTACAGTTTTATGCAATTAGCTGGTGTAAAGATTCTGATTTTCGTTGGTTCTTGAGGTAAAGTTCACTTATCTGGGGTACCTTTCTCTACACTGCGTACGCACGAAATCTGCGTACGCAGTTTAGGTAAGCAAGCATCAAGTCTGAAAACGAGTTAACTTTACGATTTGAGTAAACATTTGTATTACTTTATGCCAGCTCATACCTTTGCGGAAAGCAGGGACCGTATCTGAGTATGTTCATACCTCCCCCCCCCCCCCAAAAAAAAAAAATGCATGAATCTTCGCAGTTTAGTGAAAGGTCGCCCCTCCCCCTGGTCTTTAAAAAAAGGTCCATTTGGTTCACCAGTTCTATCATGATCATTTTTGTAGATTTTTTCCAAGTCTTTCACTGCAAAATTAATGAAAGAAAAATCCTGGTCGATAGTTAAAGCCCAGGCATTGCGATTACACTATTCTCTTCTCCCTGGTATCGCACAGTTTAGATCCGAGATCAAACGTTCTGTGCAGTCTGATTTTTACTCTATACTGTCCGCAAATGTGTCTTAACCCTTTCCCACACAGTCCCAAGTTTTAACGACCCTGAAGTAGTCAGATGTTGAAAACATTTTGGGAAAAGGAGAAAATGCTGGTAACCAGCATTTTCTCCTTTTCCCACAATATTTTCTATCCATTCAAAGACAAATCCCATCCTACGAACCATATTCACCTAACTGTCTTCAAATGCTTCAATATGGACAGGTCTAAAATTTTGCCGTGTGGTTAGGATTAAGTCGCGCTTATCTTGATGGGTACGTGTTTTTAGATGTTCTAACCCTAACCCTAAACCCTTAATCTACAGATTATCTATTATTTCCATATCCATTGCAGTATACGATTGCACGCACGATGAGGCCAATAACATGTTCACAGACAGTGTAGATGAAATCGACCCCAACTATTCACCGGTACTGGAAATCAGCTCCACGACGACAAGACGGATTCCAAGTTGGTGTTTAGGTTTCTTTTCAAGCTGCTAATTAACTCTTTCCCAAACAACAAATTTTGGACTGGTCCAAACTGAAAGAGTTTGCAGACGACACTTTTAAATTTGATGAAAATGGCAGAAAGGTCTCAAAACGGGTAGAAAACACTGTGGGAAAAGGAGAAATTGCTCGTTACGAGCAATTTCTCCTTTTCCCACTGTGTTTTCAAAAGATTTGTACTGCAGACACGTGAAAACCATGGCTTGTTTGGGAAAGGGTTAACTGCACAAAACAACAAAGCTTTAGACTTGACCAAACTCAAAGCATTTGCAGACGAGGACAAAATGTAGCTCAGCTGATGATTTCTGCCTTTGATACGTCAGAAAATATTTTGGGAAAAGGAGTAAATGCTGGTTACCATCATTTTGTCCTCTTCCCTCTGTGTTTTCAGAAGCATTCTCTCCGGGTCGTCAAAACTCGGGATTGTGTGTTAAAGAGTAACACTGCATGATAACTTTCAGTCATTATCAAATACCCAAATATTGCGATTTTAAAGTTTTTCTCGCAATAAAACTACATCCTAACGGATAGCGTAAATCAAAGATCAGACGGCACTTTCTAAACAATCTGACCTTGTCCTACGCTGCAAAAGACCACTGAGTCGCTTGTAGAAGCCCATGGATTTATTCATTAATTTGGTTTATTTATGTACTTTTTCGAGGGCTGGCAAGTGTATTCCATATAAAAAGCGGACGCAAAACAATTTTATACAATGAGAGAAAAAATTCCGTTGCAGTGACAATCGTCACTTTTTTCAAGTCAGAATTTGAACATACAAACCTGAAGAATTGATGATGGTCATTGCTATAGAATTCATTCTTCTCGGAAGAAAATTGTACAGAGTATTGATTAAAGAAACTCCAGGAGAGCATGGACAGATATCGCCGACAGATCTGTATGTGTTATTATAAAACAAAAACCTGTAGAATAACGCTACTCTCCGTAATTTGGTGTACAGGTATAAATCTATCATACTACTTGAACGTTAATAAGAACCAAGTCACAGTGTTTGACTTACTTTGACGATGGAGACGAACGAATTACGTACTGACCTACAGAAATCAGCTACATTGACCTTTAAAGTTGTCCCATAAATTAGGCTAGCTAGAATAATAAAAGAGAACGCGGGTTCTTCGAACAACTTACGCCCGCAATTTTGATATTCGAGTTCATTAACTATGTACCGGACTAATTAAATGTCTTTTAATTGAGTGAACATTTGTCTTTGAAAGGCGTTTTCTCCTTTTTTAATACAAAGCTTCCAGAAGCATTTTTCTTCGGGGTCATGTTAACAAGGGGCAATGTGATAAGGGTCAAAAGAAAACTAAGTCTCAGGAATGGCAATTTTTAGTCTTGAATAAAACATTGCAGAAAAATCTTTGGAAATTCTACCAAAGTTTGAGAGAGAGAGTTCTGAGACAAACTGAATGAATAAAAAAAATTGGCATAATTGGGGCAGTTTACATTCCAGAAAATACTGACTGATTCACTGAATGGACTTTTACGCCACTTTCAGCATGTGGTTATAAAACAGAGACACATCGCGTACTTGTGTGTTTCCTGGATGTTACCACCACTGATCCAGAACACAAAAAAAAAAAACTCGACAGAAATGAAAAAAATAAGCAACTGATATTTATGTAAATCTGTTATATTCCCATTTGTAAGGGCTAACGAATACACGTCCAACTATGCCAAGCTAACATTTTTTTTTTAATTTCAGTTTCCTGATCAACTCATGGAGTCATCACGACTCTGTCATAAGGACTGTACTTGTCGTGGAACACTTCAACCCAATCTTGATCTCGTCCACAGAGTTGAACCGGTACTTTCACTGTAAACATCGATGGAACCCAAACTGTTGATTGTTAATAGGATCATATTTGTGCTTTTTTCTTTTTACGTGTTTTTATATAAAATATTTCGCCGTCTTTACAAGATGTGTTTTGGGAGTATTTTTTGGATGGTCATCATTTTGAAGGCCATGCAGAAGAAACGACAAAAACATTCGGATATCTAGCTGGGCTATTTCTGTAGGAGGAACGATAGAGACATTTACACAAATGTCAGATAAAGGGCTAAAAGAATTTTGATCGGCATAGGCCCAATTCATATGTGCATAATTACATTGTAGAAAGATACATGTACTTCTTTTAACACTTAAGCTGCTGAATAAATGAAACGCAAATTTCTACTCAATACTAAAAACCCAAACATTGCGGTTTCAAAGTTGATTTCACCGGAAAGAAAATACCGTATCGGACAGTGTAGATCAAAGATCAGACTGCACGTTCTGTGCAGTCTGATCTTGATCAACACCGTCCGCAAAAGGTCAGTGAGTCGCGATCAGCAGCTTAAGGGTTAAGTGAATTTACTCATGCTATCCTGTAAATATATTTACTTCCGATCGTATATATATACGCGGACTGCGCAGGCTGACCTGGGTCGATACTTTTCGCAGATGCATTAAGCCCCCTTTTCACAGAGCGCGGCTCAAATACATGTATCAAAAGGTTTGGATCCATGTCAGCCTGTGCGGATTGCGCGGCTGACCAGGATCAATACTTTTTGCAGATGCATTAAACCCCTATTTCACAGAGCGCGACTTATTTGTAAGGCATTTGGTGTCGTAAACTCTATCCAGACTTTTGCTTCTAAATGAAATGAAAAAGTCAAAACTTATTTACAAGGACCTAAGTTCGTGCAGACCATCGATGTTTGAACGTCTTACTGTTAGGTCTAAGAATTCTCCATGTATCTCCTTGATCATAGATATTACATTTTTTTTGCAACAAATTAGGTTTAAATAACAGTTCCTTTTCATCAAAGCACTTGACTGGAGTATTAAGTTCAAGTTTGTTTTATGTAATATGTTGTTTTGTACTATTTATGCAAGAAACTTTCAAGCTACCTCATTCATGTCCACATTTCCATAACAATATAGGCGAAGCTCTAAATAAGTGTTCTTTGTCTAAAATTATCAGTTCAAAACCAAAACCTACCATGCTGGTTTTACTAAAGGAAGTTTTGGGTTTGATTTAATGAAATGAAATTTACACAGTTGATTTTATCGAGAGTTTGCACGTAAAAAGTACATTTGATGAATATATTTGGGAAAATTGCATAAATTGAATGTTTATTGTAAAGCGGTAACTGATGTATAGCCTCGACTCTCATAATTATTTATATCAAATTGACAACTGTTCATACTTTTTAAACCTTGCTGATTTGTCTTACATGAACTTATACTTAATTATTTAATGGCAACGTTCAATGTACATTTATGGCTTTGTAATATGCAAATGAAATAAACCGATTGCACGTGTTAGAGTTTATTTGGTAGTTTAGGTCGGAGCATTTCTAGTAACCTTAAAACTTGTATATAAGTTTACAGAAATTTCCAGCCACAACGCATTGCTTTTGTAACTAGGAGCGTCTGCCACTCGTTTCTATTTAGCCGTCTACACCAGTTTTGTCATTATAAACCTTAACCCTTTACCGTACAATGCCGCCTTTTGACGCCCCTGGGAAAAAAAGCCTTTTGAAAACATTGTGGGAAAAAGAGAAAATGCTGGTAACCAGCATTTTCTCCTTTTCCCACAATGTTTTCTACCCTATCTAAGAAAAATTGCACCATTTGAGCCACACTGAAATTGTCTTCTGCAAATGCTTTCAATTTGGACAAGGCTAAAATTTTGTAGTCTGGCAAAGGGTTAAACACATTCATTGACGATGACATTATGATGCTTATGCATACTTCGTGTAACTTTTAGTTTTACTTAAATACATGTAGGTGCTGTAAATTCTTCTGAAATTTTCTTTTTTTTTTTTTTTGAAAAATAAACATCGTTTAGTGAATATTGTGTTTTTCTTTTGTATTTCTAATGGTTCGGAGACAACATGTAGCAGGTTCAATACATATAGGATCTGACATAATTTGAAATTTGAGATAAAATATTATTTAACGAGTCTAGAAAAATGTTATTGAACGAGCCTTTGGCGAGCTTAATATTATCTTTCGTAGACGGGTTTTAAAAATTTTACCTCAAAAGCCAAAGAATGTCCGATTCGTTTTATCCCATAACAGTATATCAAGAATCATAGTTCACGATGTTTTACAACTCGGGCCTGCATGTACATTATTTGTATTGAAATCTACATGAAGCCATTCGCTTCTTTGACTGGTACATTATGGTCGAAAAATGTTTCCGAAGAAACTTGCATATGTATATTAATTTTGTTTTGAATCTAAAGATGATAAAATTCGCAGCCTTGTCACGATTCCATTTTTGACAGTTAATTTTGCAAATAAATCTGGGTCACGAATGTATTAGAACCGAGGCGTATAAGTAAAGAGCGTTGACCAAATACGACACTAATTACTTGTCTCAAACGTGTGTAAGGTAAGAAAATTTGTACTGGCTGTATAACACTGAAACAAAGGTAGTTATGTGATAAAGTAATATCTATCTTACTGGCCACATCTGTTTAGCAAGTAACCTGTACAGAGCAAAATATTTTGAGTTCCCTGAGAAAGTCAATGTTTTGAAATATCCCTTCATTAGCCAATCACATACATCTACTAAGCAATTACATATACTTAAGCAGAGTTTTTGGGGGGATCTTTTGATGTATCTTAGGTGCCTGCTTAACAGACAGAGGTGAAAGATCGATAATTATTTTATCGACTGAACATCATCTGTAATATTTTCACGAGTGGCGCAGCCACTCGTGAAAATGTTACCGTATAATGTTCTGTAGATGAAATGAATTTCGATGTTTCACCGAAAATATCAAATATGCTATTTATTTCATGCTTCTTACCCCCTTTTTTGTTGGGACTTGAGAAGTACTGGGGAGCTCTTGGTATTACCAGTGAGTTTATCAATCGGTAAATTCACTGATCGAAACGGTGAAATTATCAAAGCATAATTCACCCGATGATTATTTCTCGATAAACTACCGAAAAGCATGAAATAAAGGGACTGTATTCAACCAACCAGGATCTGAGCTTCAGTGTATTACAGTTGTACATGCTCATCATGATCCGAAGAAAAGCCGACAAATACACAAAGCTTAGAAAAAAAAAACAGAGTTTATAAGGCAGACAGGAATGATTCCCGTGGTCATCAAATTTCGGACAAAGTTTTCGTCTTAATGTTTAATGCCTTATTTTTTAGAAATGCTACGATCAGTCATTTAACGTTTCTGTACGACAGAGCATAGTTAAACATTTTAATTTTAATTCTATTTCTAAAGTCGAAGATCGGGTATCTCATTTTGCTGAGACTTTCTTTTTAGGCTAATCTTTGTATTACTTTACTTCGGGTAGGTATTCAGTTTGTTTGTTATGAAGTGAACGATACCTTTTCGTCCAAACACACACTGCGGCTAATATAATGAGAAGAATACCAGCCGAAACAGCGGCAAGACTGGTTGTGAACGTAGATTTAACTGTCTGTACTTGTACTGTGTAAACCGGCTTCTGTTTGCCTGTTTTGTCAGTTATTCTGAAATTAAACATGAAACAATACTTGTGGTGTGTGCCATTAAACTATAAACTTTGCCGTAGCTTTTATAGTTTAACGGCGATAGTGTGTCGCCACTTTAACCTTACCTGCAAAATAAGTGAAATGAAACTTTTGAGCCGAGAGTAAAATTTTGTCATTCTAGGATATTGTTTGCTTAGGGAAAATATCTCTTTAACAGAGTAGATCAAAACTCAGACTACATGTTCTATGCCGTCTGATCTTGATCTACACTGTCTGCACAGAAATTGCAGCCTGATCTTAATCTACACTGTCCGCAAAAGGTCCTTGGGTCGCGCTTAGCAGCCTAAGGGTTTATCCAGCTGAGCGTTAGACAAAGCAGGTAGAAAACAACACTTAAATGACTCTTAAGAAAATAGAGGACCCGAGTGTTTATGTTAACACCAATTTTATCAAACGAATTTACTGCAATCATATGATACGAGTTTAAATGATAATACATAAACACAAATGTGATATTCTATTTACATCACATCAAAAGAATGACAGGCAGACTCTAAACATGCGGTGGAAGCTAGTGCTACGATTCACTCGAACACGCCGAGCCGCGGTAACTCAGTCGGTAGCGTAAAGGACTTGAGAACACGGGGTGGCTGGTTCGATCCCAGGCTCGACAAATTTCTTTCCGAGGATTGATGATGGTCATTGCAACAGTATTCATTCATCTGTTATCGCTGACCATTGTTTCGACGATGATAGTGTGGGAAAGCAGCCATGGCTTGGAAAGAATATTGTGCGTAGAACATGTACAGGTAAAAGAGACCGCAAGAAAGCATGGATAGGTGCAGTGGCCGCTGCGATGCAACTGAAGTAATGTTGAAAACGGCATTAAACACCATACAATCAATCAGTCAAACACTCGAACAAATTAGAATGAACAGTGTTAGAAAGCAATGAACTGGAGGGTACAATAAAATCTTAAAATGTGTATGCAAAGATAGAAAAAAAAATCAACGTATTCTTTGAATCTCAACTCTTTACCAAACGACAAAACTTTAGACCTAACAACATTGAACGCATTTGCAAACGACAATTAAAAGGTGACACAAAAAAGGAACGGTAGCTTACCTCTTTATTAGCGCAAAACTTTGTGTAGAATTCAAAGGAATCTTTACATGCGAATGCCTGCCTAGAGGCAAGGGCGTGTTCATAACCAACGGCATGTCTTCAGGCAAAGAAGGCGTTTTACTCTTGGCAGACGAATAGATGGCTGTTAGAGCTGGAGATACTAGTGACGAGCTAAGATTTACCGGCTGCTTCGGACAAAGGTCTCTACCAAGTATTGTAAAACCCTGTAATCAAAGCGTTGAAAGCACTGGTGTGGTATTTGTCAGGGGAGCCATTGTGTGGAATTAATAATTTGAAAAATACTCGTAAACCATAGAAATAGTTTCAAAATATTCTCTTGAAAGTCAACCTACTATAAATTCATGCAGAACCCAGTAGAGTAGTATGCAATCTTGTGGGACGAACAATCCTTGCGAACAAGCCCAGGAACGAATAAGCCCAGGAACAAACTGGTTTCGGACGATCAAGCACGGAATCGGGCGATCAGGAAACAAAGATTATCTGTATCATTACGCCAATATAGAAGGCTATAGCGGATCAAGCTATTTCCGATAAAAAAGAAGTATTGTCATGATCGATGGCCTGATCCAATTCGTTTTAATACGCCATTTTCATCTTCATATCTGAGTGCAGTCGAAACACTTACTTGTCTTCGAAAAATTGAGTTTAACTGGGTTTACTTCCTTCGGTTTTGCACAAAATACGAAACATGATTTTCAAAATGCCGTACTGAACTCAAAAAAACAATATCATAAAGAATAACAGTAAACGTCTTTGCTGAGTTACAAGGGCATGGTCTTTATCCAAATCTTTATAAGTGGAACCCATTGACATTATTAGCAACGGAAAGAGCCGATTAGGAGTAAACACTCAGTAAGTATAGTTATTTGTTTAAAAAAAAAAGGGTCAGGGTCCATATTCACGAACCATTCATACGAATATTCTTTGTCTTATTCTCAAGTATTTTCTAGATTTGAAAGTAACACAACTTCTGTTTGATTAAACCAATAGCCAATCAGAAGATGTGTTTCTGATTAGCCAATCAAAAGATGTGTTTCTTTCAAATTTAGAAAATTCTTTGGAAAAGACAAAGAACATTCTTAAGAAAGGTTGATGAATACGAGCCCAGACGTTTTGTGAGATTAACAGCATTTATACTGGAATTTGCTTCGTCCTTTTAAGTAACAGCCCGAGTATGTCGCTCTAATAGATATATACCGGTAAACCTGCCCAGATTGAGGGTACTTATCAAGAAATGGTCAATGGTTTTGCTTTACAAACTATTTAAAACCATTCTTTTTTTTTTTCTGGAAAATAAAAACTGTAGTTTTTTTTTTTTTTTAACGAAAATGACATGATACTGCTTCAACATTGACTTTAATAGTAATGATACTTACGTAGGTCGACATAGTGGTTTCTCCGTCCACTTGGTAGGCAGGTATCACCATATTAGGATTGCAAATATACTTTACGATTGATTTTCTGAAAGGGGAAAAAGGAAATTTGATCCATTTCGAGCTATTTATCCTTTTTGGCGCATAGCTTTTATATCTTTTACATCTGAGTCATGCTCTGAAACAAGAGGGTTTAATGCGTCTCCGTGATACATCATATCAAGCACGTCATCTCGTCATTATGGATCCATCAAACCCATTTTGTCAAACCACCTGATGAATCCTGAAGTAAATTGGTTCTCGGACATGCAGAAAATTTACCACATGCGAAAAGTTTCAACACTGCCGACTGCGCAGGCTGACATGTGTCTATCTATACTTTTTGCAGATGCATTGCGCCTCCTTTTCACAGAACATTGCTTATTTCCTCTTGTCAGCGCCGCATTTTCAAAGCTGGCATATGTTTTGTTGGGTTGTTTGTTGAATGACATTTATCGCGGCTTTTAAAATTATTTTAATCAAATCCCGAAACGTCTCTATGGTTTTCTTTTTTTCAGAATATCCGACTATGGAGATCAAACATCAGACTGAATCTGTGCAGTCTGTGTTGGTTTATTTCGGTATTGAACGTTTTTCAAATCTACAAGTTAAATCGCAGCGGCCAGTGCGCCTACTTATTCTTTTCCTCGAGTTATTTTAACCAGTACTTCGCACAACATTCTTTCTTTGCCATGGGCTTCTTTCCCACATAATCATTATCAAAACAACGTTCAGCTGTGAAATGAAACTTGCAGCAAATTTCACATCAGTCCTTCGCAAGAATTTTGCGAAGCTTGGATTGGAACCTGGATGTAACTGTCTGAGACAGCGCTCTCGGCAGCTCAAGGATCAGACTGCATATTCAGTGTTCTCTAGAGGTATACTGACCAATCACTCTGGATACACGTCAATTCTACATTCAAAGACTAACCATTTAGTTGCTTTAGACAACACTCCTGAAATCAGTCAGAAAGCTATTCTTGCAATTTAGAATTAGAGTTTAATTTAGAATAGCCTCTGACCAGAGTGGAAGTAGGTCTCCTTCATCTACAGCTATGTCTAGACTGTAATCCAATTGCTTTTCGAGCCCATGGAAAAGGGTTTTTGAAAACATTGTCGAAGGAGGAGAAAATGCTGGTTATCAGCATTTATTCGTTCCCCAAGATGTCATCTATCTATCTATCTGTCTATCTATCTATCCCTTCAAAGACAAAACTACCAGTTACAAAAAAATTCATTTGTCATCTATACATCTTTTCAATTTAGACAAGGCTTAAGTTTTTTTTTTTTTTTTGTCTGGCAAAGATTTAAGCAAGCAAATAACTAAGAAATTCTGAACAATGAATAAACTAACCTTATGAGCATCGGATAGTTCAAACAAACACTTACAGACCTAGATATTAGATGTTTAAGGTTAATTTTGTCCAGAGTGTCACAGCAAAGCGGACAGTGTGCATAAAGATAGTACAGTTTGATATTGATCCACACTGTCCGCAATGGCAACTCTAGTAGTGAAAGGCACTTTTAACCCCTATCCTGCCAAATCAGAACTTTCAAGTCCATAGCAAAAACTCAGACATTTCTATTTCAAAGCTAGTTTGCAGGAACAAATATCTCCATATCGGTCGGTGTGGATCCAAGATCAGACTGCTCGTTATGTGCAGTCTAATCTTGATCTGCACTGTCCACACAAGGTCATTGAGTCGCGCTTAGCAGCCTAAGGGTTACGGGTTAAGATCACCTAGCTCCATCTGTCGATGTGTAAGTACCAACAACTGCGTAACCGTCGTAGTGAAATTCGACCCGTCTCGCGTCACCAATGTTGTAATAGAGGGTTTTGTTGGCAACGTCATGCTGGCAGCCCTGTAAAAATGATGAAAATCTCCGTTTTTCGCTTGATTCTAAAAGCGCCCTACGTGCTGATATAACTTGTCATTCAAATGAAATTGACACAGAGCAAAAGGGTCCCTATAAACTAAGAAACGGAACGGAGCGCAACGAAACGGAACGTAACGAAACGAAAGAAAATGGAACGAAACGAATCGAAACGCAACCAAACCCAACGAAACGAAAAGAAATAGAACGAAACGAAACGGAACGAAATCTAGCGAAGTGATTTTTATAAATTGAGTGTTTTCTCAATTTATCATATTTCTTCTGTGTCATTTTTCTTGCAATATCCCACGTTTTATGTGGAGAGCACACAGAAACAGTTGGTGAAATTTCGCGTCATCTCATGCGTAGTTTGCGGGTTTGAAAATCTAGTCAGAATCATAACTAGTTCATTTAAATGACAATCCGTTACCAGGACCTGTGTTTGGAAAAGTTGCACAAACTCCCACATATTTTATGCAACATTTTGGACAGAAATGGAATTTTATTTTCTTTCTGTTCTGTTCTTCTTTCACTTTGGTACCGAGCCCCTGTAGTTCAGTTGGTAGCATACAGGACTTGGGAACACGGGGTCGCTGGTTCGATTCCCGGCTCGGTCAATTTCATCCCGAGGATTGATGATAGTCATTGCGACAAGATTCATTCCTCTCTCTCACCGCTGACCATTGTTTCGACGATGGTTATGTGGGTAAGCAGCAAGTGACTTGGAAAGAACATTGTGCGTATTACTGTCAAGAGAAACTCCTGGGAAGGATGGATAGGTGCACTCGCCGCCGCGATATATCTGAAATTATGTTGAATGTCGATCCCCTTCAAGATGCTTTCAATCGACCCTTGAGAGTACGAGGGATGATCAGAGAGAACGTGGACTAGTGCCTGTATCGGAATGTTGTTATAAAAAAACAACTTTGAATGTTTACTGTTTTTGAAAGTAACCTCCTTTGATTTCTATGCACATATTCGTTCTTGATTCCCACGCGCGAAACACGTGTTCGAGCACATTACTGTCAAGGACCTGATCATAGCGAGGATCCTCTCGGCCCTCGTAGTGCGTTCCACGTAGAGAATCTTTTAAAACAGGAACTAGTGATAAGTCACAAGGGGTCAGGACTGAATTATAGGGAGGGTTGGCTAGTGTTTCTATGTTTCGTTTTTGCAAAGTTTCCTGTACAAGCGTGGCTTTGTGAGCTAGGGCGTTATCTTAGAGTAATGTGACGTCACTCTGCAAGACTTCTGGCTGTTTTTTTTTTTCGTATGGTGTTTGTGAAATTTATTTCAATAATGTGGGCATAAAACTCTAACCCCCATTTGCTCGGGCGTCAGTAGTCGAGGTACCCACATTGCTAAAGCACGCGACATTCCAAGATTGTCAGTCAAAATCTCCTGTGCACTTCTATATGAAATGTTTAAATGTGACAGCTATTTTTCTGACAGTTTCTCGACGATCTTGTTTCACATGCGGCTCTACATCCGTGATGATTTTGTCTGTGTGTGATGTTGATAGACGGCCATATTTAGGGTCACCTTTGACAGTATCGCATGGATCCTTGTCTAATTCGGTCCGAGCCATTTACGATGATCAGATTTCTTGAGTGCAGAGTGCCCTTAAATTATTTCTTAAGCGGTTTTGATTACCGATGAATGCTTTCCGAGTTTGATGTAAAACTTTATGATTACTCTCGATTCAAGTAAAATGTCGTCCGATATTTTTTACCACTATTGCAGTATATGACGTCATTGAAATGACGTCACACTTTACCTACTTAAATATGACGACATTTGAAAGCCTGAGTCAGTTACCAGATAATTAATACTCATCTATGCATTTTTTTGTAATCCTACGTGAAGTAGTTTTCAAAATAACGAGGTGGTCCACGAATGATCACGTTTAAAAAATGAAAATACATGCTATAATTAAAGATAAATACCCTTATCAAATGACGGCTGCGAATATCCAAGCTGCCTCTGGTCAAAAAATTTTTGTAGACTGAACCAAAAAAGAAACTTTCGTAAAGTATGTGCAAAATTTTCAAGGTTACCTTTAAGACGTACATACATACGTCATGTATGCACGTGTGATATTTTTTAAAACCATTATAAATTTCAAAATTGGTAAGATAATCCCTAGTTAAAATACCTGGTGGCTACTTAAGGCAAAGTTCGAGTTTAGGTGCATGTGAGGAATGGACATATCCAATCCACATATTGATCAGAAATATCAATGCCAAGACTCAAAGAAAATTTTTCAGAAAGAGACGTAGGTATGCTGGAGGCTGGGCTTCCTACTACAGAGGTTGCAGTTCATGTTAGTGCATTCGGTTCTGATGCGCCTCCATCGCAATTATAGGGAGCAATTGCCCTTTGGACACATATACTGGACAAGACAGCGTTCGCGGACAATTTTTTTTTTTTCTGATGAGTCGAGGTTTGGGTTGCCTCCAGCTAATGGCCGTGTACAGTTGTTCCGACGTAGGAATGGACGTTATGCTGACTGTTGCGTACTGCAACACGATCGTTTGGGGGGGGGGGGGGGGGGCGGGGCTGGGATCAGTTATGGTGGGGGCAGTATTGTTTACGGGTATTGTACCCCACTCGTCGTTATTGGGGGAAATTTAAATGTACCCTAAGCAACGATACTGCGTCACTGAGAGTTGCCCTATAATTGAACAACATTTTAATGATGATTTATTTCGATAACAAAATTATCAATAATCCACATTCACAGTAATAAAAGCCCGATCTCCGTGCAAACAACTGCTATCAAATTTTAATATTTACTTTTTTGCATTAAATGCAATCAAGAGGAAGATTATTCAAAAGAAAAAAAAATCAAGTTTTACTTCTGCCTGAATTTTGTCCTATTTCGTTTCGTTTCGTTCTATTTCGTTTCGTTTCGTTGCATTTGGTTCCATTTCATTTCATTTTGTTCCGTTTCGTTGCGTTTCGTCCCGTTTGGTTCCGTTTCGTTTCGGTTCCGTTTCTAAGTTTACAGGGACCCCAGAGCTAAAGCGCTTTATGATCGTTTTTCTCTAACTTGTATAATATTATGAATGATTTTTAAACCCTTAAACTGCTGAATAAATGAAACGAAAATTTCCACATAACAGTAAAAATCCAACTAATGCGAGTTCGAACCTGATTTCGTCGGAAAGAAAATACCGTATCGGACAGTCTAGATCAAAGATCAGCCTGCAGGTTTTCTGCAGTCTGATCTTGATCTGTGAAAGCGCACCATGTCGCCCTTAGCAGCCTAAGGGTTAGAAAAAAGGGTGTGTGTGTGTGTGTATGTGTGTGTGTGTGTTTTCAAAATAGAACCCTAAGTACAGTACAAGTTATTTTCATCACAGATGGAAGTCCTTGCAACAAAAATACATAGATAGATGTTCTGTGCACGCCTAACCCAACTGAAATACTGTTGAAACGGCGTTATATGCCGTGCAAACGATATCTTCAGTAGTCTACCCCGTCTCCAAACGGTTATACCCTTTACCAACCTATCCTTTGTTTTGATGACCCAGGGGTAGAAGGGTTTTGATCATTTCCAACCCTGTGCATTAACTAACGTATAGGAACACACAACTTACATCTATGTGCCTTATTACAAATGTGAGTTATGAGGGGGAAAATTGAAAAGGCTATGTTACAATGAAGAAATATAAAACTGACTCACAGCTGCGTGGACGCAGCGACCTTCTTTGAACGGATAGCAAGGATTGAACGAATATGTAAAGTTGTCTGCTCTATTTTCTCGGTCGATTCTGCAAAGAAAGCAAGTAACAGGAAAATCAAAGTACCAACACTAATCCTTTTTAAGGTAGAACATGATATATCTCTAAGTCGTCACCATCTCTTATAAACGGTTATGTGAACAATATATATACAGATAAGCTGGCATAATCGCACTCTGCACTCATTACTCACTCTATCTCCTTTTGACGGTGTTTAAACTTGAACCGTTTTCTTCTGTTCATATGTATATTCTTCGTGCTAGATACACGAATGTATTATGCTGCTATGTTCATGTGTAATGGGCCGGAGGCCTATGTCACCAATAAAATATTGTATGATGTATGTATGATGGTGAAAAAAAAATTGAGTTTTGAGGACAGAAAGCGATAGATGAACTGATTAGTACACGTTGAAGATGTACATACAAGTCTTCTAGAAGATGGCACTTATTTTATCAAAATGCAGGAAAATTAGCCCGGTAAACGTACTATTTTGTCGCAAGAATAGAATTGAGCCATGCTTTTTGAAAAGGGGGTTAATGAATCTGCAAAAAAAAAAAATATATATATATATCGAGCCATATCAGCCTGCGCTGGCTGACATGGGCTGAAACTTTATGCTATCTTTGGATTTTCTGCTTGTCAGACGACGATTCTACCTCATGATTAACTCTTTACCAAACGACAAATTTTTGGACTAGACCAAATCCAAAGCATTTGCAGACGACAAATGAAATGTTGCTAAAATGGTGATTTCTGTCTTTGATAGGGTAGAAAACATTGTGGGAAAAGGAGAAAATGCTGGTTACCAGCATTTTCTCCTATTTCCACCATGTTTTCAAGAGCCCTCTCTTCCAGGGTCGTCAAAAGTTAGGATTGTGTGGTAAAGAGTTAAGTCAGCTGTAAGACAAAATGAATTATATGCATTCATACTTATGTGACGAATTGCTTAGTGAATGCATCATGGAAATGCATTAGTCCCCTTTTGCCAGAGCAGGGCCCAGATTTAAAGAATGGAAAAAATTGATAGATGTCTGTTTTATTACACTCTAGCTTAACAAATTTACAAAATAAACCCGTTTTCATACGACCCTTATGGCCAAAACTTTGTTAGACAATGTTGAAAAGGAGAAAAACTGGTAATTAGCATTTTCTCTTTTACTAGCTGCAGTTTTTAACCCTTAACCCTTATCCTGCAGAGTAAGTTAAATGATAGGCCTATGTTCAAGCCGACAGTAAAAACTCAAATTTTGCTATTTCAAAGTTAGTTTGGGGGAAAATATCTTCATATCGGACATTGTAGATCCAAGACTGCACGTTCTGTGTAGTCCGATCTTGATCTACACTGTCCGCTAAAGGTCCTAGAGTCGCATTTAGCAGCCTAAGGGTTAAATGATTAATCCGATCATTAGGCCACTTTTAGTTTCCGACAAATGCTTTCAATGTGGACGATTCTATTCAAAAATTTCGTCTGATAGAGATTCTTATATCTGGTTCGACAAACAGCGGTACAGACCTACTTTTTATTTGCAGCGACACAATTTGAGCGGTGATGCGTTCTGCATTTCCGGCATGACACAGTGAAAATAAGATTACGACCCGAACAAAATTTGAAAAATTGAATAACAACATTTTTCTTTAACGTGGTTGATGCACATTACAACTGCATGTCATTAACTCATAGCAAATATTCACAGCATTCATGGCACAAATCAATATACTTTGTTGAAAAGAGTCGACAAAGGGTCAGCTTTTCCGTTCTAGGCCATACCTTATAGTTTGACTAAATTTTGCCATACCCGTATAACAAAGAAAGCTTAAGATTGGTTCCGTTCATTTCAGCAGAATGAAAATTGACCCCATTAACAAACTTTCACGGAATGACCAGACTTTTTAAATTTTGTTTAGATGTTATCTCTCCTCTCAAGGACTACTCCCATATTTAGGGTATTTCTAATTTTGAATTTGTATCAGAAAATCAGATTGCTTGACTCTGGATTCAAATATGGAATTAAAATTAAAATGGCTTGTTAACCCTTAACCTGTGAATTGAAATTAAACTTCCCAGTCTATAGTAAAACACCAAAATATTTCAGTTTGTATCAAGCTTAGCAGCCTAAGGCCCAAAGCTATCCCTATCGATCTTGTTGACGACATTAAAGTGACGTCTTTGTGGTGAAAAAATCGTTACTTACAAAGGAATTCCATCTTTTCGCCCAACTGTGGACAGATCCATTATACCGCTGCCATCATTAAATTCACACCGGCACTGGTCTATCTTATAGCATTCTTTTTTCCCTGTTGTGCTGTTTAATAAAAGAAATTAAAGCACAAAAAGCACCGTGCTTGGATCTACGTCATACGCTGCGAGGTGCTAAACTATTGCCAAAATTATCTGAGTGGCGGTGGCAATCTACTTTTAGACCCCGAAAAAAATAGGATTTATAAGTGCATCAAAACCTAATATAAAAACACAAAAGGCAATATATCAGCAGTAGAAAATAAACTCTCTCAACCGTATGAAGATATTCTTTGTCAAAGGAAAGAAATACATTGATGTCTTGAAAAAAACATAGTCAAACAAATATTTTGTAGATGAAAATTCGATAACAAATAACTCGTCTGGCTGGAAATTATATCATACATCTACTTAAATGTATTTTTCTCACAATTAAGGATAAAATACATTATATTAAATATTTGCAAATATACAGACGGACGGGCGAGCAGGCGGCTGGACGGGCATGCGGGGGTGGAAACGGGCGGGCAGACGGACGGACGGATGGACGGACGGACTGTTAAATAGTTTATGAATTTTATGTAAATCTTTTCAGTAGGATATGCTTGAAACATGGAAATCCAATGGTAGTCTGAGCGGCATTTCCCATGTATCTTTTTCTAAACCTTTCCATTTAGGTAAGAAAGGCCAAAGAACTCAAACCTTCTTTTTCTGTTAGACATGACAGTAACGTCAATTATTGTAGCCTTTTGGTGTTATACGGGGCTGTCTACCTATTCTCAGGCAGAAAATCAGCCGAGCAGGAACTCGCAAGCCTTAATTACAAACTCTTAGCTGACAATCTTATCTATTTAAGTTTGAACATGAATAAATGACAAACCTTGGTCCTACTGTTGTGGTGGCATTCATCGACAGGGGACAAGCAAACTTCGAAGTAATCTCAAACGACTTGAAATAGATATGAAAAAGGGAACCAAAACAATCCTTAATCGCTCACTTGTGAACATAGTCAGCTTTTGGAACAAGAAGATTCTTAAAGTTTAAAAGTAAATTTTTCAACCCTCGTGCCGGGACCAATTTTGTCCCAAGGGCAATGATATGAATATTATAGGTAAAGGTGCCTGATTTCATGCTGTATAGTAAATTTTACAGCTCTATGCCGAATGGTTAAGAATTAGAGGATATTTTAACATTCAGAATCATTAAGCCCATGTAAAATTTGTAATCCTTGCGTCAGTTTTAATCCCAGTGCTTCATTTTGAACAATCTTGGTAGGAGCTCGCATGGTTAAGAAAAAGAAATGTCTTTATTAAAGCCCAGTTAAACTTGTGACCCTTGGGCGGGTCAGTTTTGAACCCCGGGCTGTTATTTTATCAAGCTCTATAGAGGTCCACCGGATAAAGCTATATGCAGAATTCGGTACTTGTTGACCTAGGTTTCATTGTTAAGAACATAAAGATTTTAAATGTGTTCAGTATACACAACGATAAAAGTATGAGTATTAAATGATCTCTAATTTATACGTTAGCTATCCATTTTTCCCGTATCGATACCTTTCTAGGAGCATAGCCGTACTGTATCCATTGAAAAAATAAACACTAATACTTAGCTATTTAAAACTGTGTTACAAATGAAATTGCTCGGAATCAAAAAACGTAGCCAGGTGGACGTTCGGAAGCCAAGGCTTTAACATTAACCATCAAAGCATCAAATAAACGAAACGCGCTTTTTCAATCAGGAAAAGAGACAGAATCATCTTAAATAACGGACAATGTAGATCAAAGATCAGACTGTATGTTCTGTGCAGTCTGATCTTGATCTATATAGGCTGCAAAATACAGCCTGATCTTGCTTTACATTGTCTAAACTTTGGACAAAATTACGCATGGCTCTTTAAGGTACTAAGATTTGTTTTGTTAGAGGAAAAACGACGAAAGAAAGAAAGAAAAAAACTTAGCAGAGAAAAGAAAATTCGGCTTCATCTTCGCTACATTCCTAGCTACGCATTTGTTTCTGTTGCAGTTTTGTTTCTGGGAGACAAGATGAATTAGACAGACCTAATCAAAGTATAGACAATCGAAAACTTACATAAACTGCAACCGGGCTTTCACCATTCATGCTGAACCGAGGAGGGTCTACTGCAGGGTCACACTTGAAAGTTACAATTGTCTTTCTACTTAAACAAAACAAAATTAAAGCACGTATAGTATAGCTTCACTCGATAAACTTTTCATTATCAGTTTATACTATTGTTCATGTTTTGGATTACGGCTTTAAAATCACGTACCGTGACGAGATAATTTATAAACCCAACTCGATAACGTTTATATCATCTCGTCACGGTCAGTGGTTTTAAATAGGTATTCCCAAAAACAAACAATTATATAAACTGTCAATGAAAGGTTTATCGAGTTGGAGTTATACACTGAAGTGAATATAGAATAAAAGCTGTGACAGAAGTCACGGAATTTTCATTACATTGATCTCTGGTTACATATCATACTCAACCAAAAACGAAACTTACGCTAGGTTTTGATTGTAAGTACATGTATTTCATTACTTTTAAATATCATTATTTTAATACATATTGTAATTGGTGTAATCATCTATTGTCAATACAGTGCAAGTTTGAAATTGTTTTAAAAGTGTCAGTTCCATTGTTTGAAAGGTGTTCATATCGCGGGGAAGGTCTAATGTCAGACATCAGCAATCAGTAACGTGTGTGCCCACCAGCTGCTTCGAGGACTGCTAAACAGCGACGTCGCATTGACAACACAAGTCTGTTGAAATCAACGTGTGGGATATTATCCCACTCCTCTTGCAAGCCTGCACGAAAGTCATTGACGTTAGCAGGCTGATTTGGAAGTCGGCACATGCACCCGTCAAGGTTGCCCGAAAGATGGGCTCTAGACAGCCAGTTGTCAAAAGAATCAACAATTTGATGTCGTAGAAATTGTAACTTATCACGAGCGATGTTCGGCCTGGCGTAATCTCACTGTAGTGTAGAAATGATTTCCATAATTTTGGAGGAGGAAAACAACATGGGGCGCCAGAATGAGTTCTATGTAAGAGTGGGCAATAAGGGTTGCCGTCAATGACAACTAGTGGTAGTGTGCACCACCCGTATCCGCCCAAAGCATCACAGAACTTCTGCCCCAAAACTGTCCCACAAGCAGTATGCAACAATGGGCGAAAAAGACGTTCCTACGTCGCTATATACGCACGTAACCATCAGCTCTGGATCTGAAGTCACGGTCCCAGGATTACTAGATCCGTACCTTACCCATAGAGATACAGGGCATGAAGATGATGACGATGATAATGATGATGGTGCCTACACTGAGAAGTTACCTACCGTCCTATATCACCATCGGACGTGTATTCTGCGATGATGTTTTTATCTTTATCATCGTAGGACAACTTTGCCGTCGAAGGATCTCCAATATCGTAATATACAACATTCGATGGATCAAACTGACAACCCTGAAATTGTAAAATAATAAATCTGAAGTTAGACAGAGACGGGGGGGGGGGGGTCCTTCTTTCATTGATATAGAGAGGTTTGCAAATTTGGTTGGAGTCAATTTTCCACCGCAAAGACATGAGCCATACTCTGTGAAAAGGGGGCTTAATGCATCTGCAGTCCTCGGAGGCTGACCTGGGCCGAAACGTTTTGCTATTGGTCACAAAACCTTTTGCTATTGGTCAATTTTCTACGTGTCTAAGGGCCAGTTTACCTCATGATTCAGTCGGTTGTTAGACAAAATGAACTTTATGGATCAATGATCATGTGATGACTGGCTTGGTATCATGCATCACGGAGAGGCGTTAAACCCCCTTTTGCAGGCCATGGCTCACAAATTCACCACGCGTGGAAAAATGCAAGTTTAGTCTAGAATGAACATGAAAAAACGGTCGAAATATCAGATAGGATGGTCAAAGCTCCTCCTCGCCCGTCTATGTGTATAGGCGCACTCATTAATACATGGGATCTGTACACCGACAGTCGGGATGTTCAATCTCCGCTGGAGGAAGTGACAGTAAAGTGAAGAGTTCTAAGGTTTACCGTTAAAGTGCTAAATAAATTTAACTAAATATTTCAATCCAATAGTGAAAACCCATAGTTTAGGATTTAAAGATTTTGCTCGTTGGGGAGATCTCACCGTATCGGACAATGTAGATGCAAGATCAGACTGCACTTTCTGTGCAGTCTGATCTTGATCTGCACTGTCCGCAAGAGCCCATAAAGTCACGCCTAGCAGCCTAAGAGTTGAAGTACCGGTCGGGTCACTATCTTGTTTTCTTTGGTTACAGATATATCCGTGGGAAAGGTATTTTCCGAAGCCAATGTACCACTTGATGATGCATAAGGATATAAGCACTGCTGACGAAAGTAGCGGATCATGGTAGACACACGTTTTTCTATGCCTGTTGACAGCCTTCAGTGACAATGGATCGAATACAGAGAAAATCATGTTCAAGTATATTTATGGATAGTATAGGTTACAACTGCCGATTCGTTTCGCCGTTAAAAACAGACAGATGCGCTTTTTTATTTTGGCCAATATTACAATCTTACAGTGCATATTTAGCTGTACAGAGATTCGAATTGGCAGTTGCACCCTATACTATCCATTTTTTTTTGTAAACTCCCAAACCGGACTTGTTTGCTTGACTGAATGTGGTCTTAAGCCCCATTCCACATTTCAGTCATAATCGCTGCTACAGCTTAAGTCTTTTACTTCTTTCTTCTCTTCAAGAGAAACAGAGAGAGAGAGAGGAAGGGTGGGAGAGCAGACGCGCTGTTGCGCTGTCATAAATACTCACTGACACGTTTCGGCATGTACCCTGATTGAACGGGAAGCAAGGATTGTATGAGTATTTGTAACCATCAGATGCGGTAGACGAGGAAATTTGGTTGATTCTGAAAAGTAAAACTGTAATTAGGATTTGATGTGAGGATTCACCGAAATTCAACCATATCACGAGAAAAGTTCACTGAGTCAGTCAACCTCGATCATCTAGTAGCATAAGTTCTAGGAAGCATTTTCTTGCGCAGGTAAATTACCTTGACCGACTGCAGCAGGGATCAAACTGGAACACCAGGATTGCGAACCAAAGCCCCAACGTAAAGTCGACGGAGGCGCAACGAGTCTAAATATTACCGATGATGTTCACTCCATGAAATAAATTTCGATCTTCACCGTAAAAGAAAATCCTCTATTTATTATATACCTGAAATTTCCAGCTCAAATAATTGCGTCGCACGCAAAATAACACATAGGAAGGAAAAATCCGTATCTTCATACTGTGAAATACGCTTCCAAAAATGGTATGATGACGCAGGATGACGTTACTCACGCCCGTAAAAATACGTATTGAATTGCGATTGGCTTAGTTAAAATTTACGCTGTGATATTTATCCGCCATTCATAATCAAAGCGGCGAAAGCGCTGCTAAGGTGGGGTGCGTTCAATCCTGCTCAAATTGAAATCTAACTGTCGTACCAAATGATAAGCACGTAGTGCTACTAGAAAGAATTGAGTAAAAGCAAGCAGTCATTTAAAGAGCTGAGAGGTATCTGTCCTATAAATCTCAGAGCAAACTAACAAATTTCTCTTTTTTGTGTGTGCGTGAGGGGAGGGGGGTTCAATAGAATGTCAGAATGAAATGACGTCAGAATTATTATTAAGCAATATCTAGACAAATAAAGCAAACCTATTCAAGAAAATTACCACAAGAGTTCTCATGATGCTTCTATGCTTTCTATGGCACTTATTGACGCTTCTTGACGCTATTTGGTGGAACTGATAGATAAATGCGTATACCTACGCATGCCTCATGGTAGTCTAACACTCTTTTTTTCAAATTGTGTTATAATAATGGTGTATTTGTTTACAAATTTATCGTCCAAGTCTTGTAAATTTCCCTATTGTTAACGTTGTAGTCATGCCTTGATGCCAAAGTGAATAAAATGCTCTCTTAATAGTACTATTTTTCCAGGTAATGATTTTGCAATGTTAGGTACACCAGAATCAGATTTTTTTTAGGTTCAATTTCCCACATGATAAATGTGAGCTGGGATGCCTCGCACCCCACCTCAAAAACGAAGTTACTAGCTACCACACTATTGTTGATCTTGTTTACCAGTTTACGAATAAAATGTAATAGCTGCAAAATTTTGTCGTGTAAAGGTATACAAGACAATTTTATGATGCATGGCATCATAGAAGCTGCAATGTTTTAGTGACCAATTTCAGAAATATTGACTCTTTTGAAAATTCGTGATTACGTTTTAACAAACGGGAATATCATGACAAATAGTACTAACATTGCGAGGGGGGGGGGATATTAAGCCAGACTAAAATAGATAGTTGTTTTTATTCTTCAGAAAAAGGGGGCAAAGTTGATACAGGAATCTGAAATTAACTTGTTATTATCATCGCCCCCCCCCCCCCCCCGCCCCCGGGTAGCTCAGTGGTTAGCGTACCTGAATCATGACTTGGTGGTTGCGAACTCTATACACGGTAGGGGCAAACTTTCTTTTATCAGTGACCTTTTCCTTGAATTTCATTGAAAAAAAATTTCAACAACTTTCTTCTTGAATATGATCTTCTTGCTTATCAAAAAGTGCCGTAGCCTACTAGTGAATATTATGCATTTCTTCTCCAGAATGAGAGACCTTTGCATGGCACCTTCAAAATTCAAAAAAATAATGCACTTCACAGTTAGCACAAATCACACCATTTCTAATATTCCTTATGGCAGTCACTTAAAAACGAAATTAATAAGTAAGTCTTTAAGGATCTGGATCTATGCAACACGACATAATTTAACTATTACAATACATGATTTTATTATTTGTTGAAGAAAAAGTGGTTTGAACTATTTCTGCACAGGCCTTGTACAGACCTACAAAAATTCTAATGTAAATTATAAAATTCCAAACCTTTTGACCAGCAGAGACGTAAAATCAGTTACTTAGACATTTCAAATCTTTGACCAGAAGCAACGTAAAAAGTTATATGCACAGTAATATATTTAGGTCCTGCAATAACCTTAACCCGTAGGGTACACAATGAAATTAATATACTGAGTAACGAAAAAGAACCAATAATTTTAAGCTCACCTGAGTACGAAGTACTCAAGGGGAGCTTTTGTGATCGTGCTGTGTCTGTCGTCCGTCGTTCGTTGTCAACTTTTAGCATGTGTGAGCTCTATAGGCCACATTTTCAGTCCGATCCTCATGAAACTTGGTCAGAATAATTGTCTCGGACAAGTTCGAAATTGGGTCATGTGGGGGTCGAAAACTAGGTCACCAGGTCAAATCTAACAAAAACCTTGTGTGCGCTTTAGAGGCCACATTTTCAGTCAGATACTTGTGAAACTTGGTCAGAATGTTTGTCTTGATAAAATCTCGGACGATTTTGACATTGGGTCATGTGGGGTCAAAAACTAGGTCACTAAGTCAAATCTTAGAAAAACCTTGTGTGCGCTCCAGCGGCCCCATTTTCAATCCCATACTAATGAAACTTAGTCAGAATCTTTGTCTTGATGATATCTTGGAAAAGTGAAACTGGGTCACCTCAGTTTAAAAACTAGGTCACCAGGTCAAACCTTAGAACAGCCTTGTATGCACTCTAGAGGACACATTTTCGGTCTGATACTTATGAAACTTGGTCAGAATGTTTGTCTTGACAAAATCTCGGATGTGTTCGAAATTGGGTCATTGGGGGTAAAAAACTAGGTCACTAGGTCAAATCTTAGAAAAAACCTTGTGTGCACTCTAGAGGCCACATTTTCCTTCGGATACTCATGAAACTTGGTCAGAATGTTTGTCTTGATGATTACTTGGACGAGTTTTAAATTGGGTGGCATAATGTCAAAAACTAGATCACTAGGTCAAGTCTTTGAAAACCCTTGTGTATGCATTAGAGGCCACATTTTCAGTCCGATACTCATGGAACTTGATCTGAATGTTTCTCTTGATTAAATCTTACGGGAGTTTGAAAATGGGTCATGTCGGGTCAAAATCTAGGTCACAAGATCATATCTTGGAAAATCCTTGTGTACACTATAGAGGCCATATTTTCAGTCCAATACTCATGAAACCTGGTCAGAATGTTGGTCTTGGTGATATCTCGGACAGGTTTAAATTTTGGTCATATTGGGTCAAAAACTAGGTCACTAGGTCAAATCTTTGAAAAACATTCTGTATGCTGTAGAGACCACGAACTTAGTCCGATACTTATGAGGTCACCAGGGTAACTCTTAAGAGACCATATTTTCATGAAACTTAATCAGAATGTTTGTCATAATCGGATGAGTTTGAAATTGGGTCACCTGGGGTCATAAACTAGGTCACTAGGTCAAATTAAAGAAATACCTTGTGTACATTCTAGATGTCACATTTCTAACTCAGTTGACCTGAAAATTGGTCAGAATGTTTGTCTTGATAATATCTCGAATGAATTCGAAGTTGGGTCACCTAGGGTCATAAACTAGCTCACTAGGTCAAATTAAAGAAATACCTTGTGGGCTTTCTAGAGGCCACATTTTTTGCTCAATTGACTTGAAAAATGGTCAGAATGTTTTTCTTAATGATATTCGGATAAGTTTGAAATTAGGTCACCTGGGGTCATAAATTAGGTCACTAGGTCAAATTAAAGAAATATCTTGTGGACAAACTAGAGGCCACATTTCTTACTCAACTGACTTGGAAATTGGTCAGAATATTTGTCTTAGTTAAATCTCGGATGAGTTTGAAATTGGGTCACCTGGGGTCATAAACTAGGTCACTAGGTCAAATTAAAGTAATAACTTGTGAACACTCTAGAGGCTATAATTCTTACTCAATTGACATGAAAATTGATCAGCATGTTTGTCTTGATAAAATCTTGGATGAGTTCGAAATTGGGTCACATAGGGTCATAAACTAGGTCACTAGGTCAAATTTAAAGAAATATATTGTGGCTGCAATTCTTGCTCAACTGACCTGAAAATTAGTCTGCGTGTTTGTCTTGATGAGATCTCACATGAGTTCAAAATTAGGTCATATAGGGTCAGACAAGGTCACTGGGTCACATTGAAGAAATACATTGTGGGCACTCTAGAGGCCACAATTCTAGCTAAATTGACCTCAAAATTGGTCTACATATTTGACTTGTTGATATCTCGAACCATTTAGAAATTGGGTCATAAACTAGGTCACTAGGTCAAATTAAAGAGATGTATTGTGGGCGCTATAGAGGCCACAATTTTTGCTCAATTGACCTGAAAATTTGTCAGCATGTTTTACTTGATGATATCTTGAATGGGTTTGAAATTGGGTCACATAGGGTCATAATCTAGGTCACGAGGTCAAATTACAGAAATACCTTGTGGGCACTCTAGAGGCGGCAATTCTTGCCCAGTTTACCTGAACCTTGGTCAACAAGTTTGATATGATATCTCAGATGAGTTTGAAATATGGCCACATAGAGTCATAAACTAGGTCACTATGTCAAATTGAAGAAATACATTTTGAATACTCCAGAGGATACGTTTTCAGCCAAACTGACCTGACAGTTGGTCAGAATCTTTGTCTTAATAATATCTCAGATGAGTTTAAATTGGGTCATTATGACCCTGGAGTGAAATTTCGCCTATTGACCCAGGTGAGCGATCCAGGGCCATCATGGCCCTCTTGTTTATGTTTACAATATCTTATAAAATATTAAAAATATTAGAAAGGCTAGTGCTGTCGGATCTTGATCTACTTTTTGCATTTTCGAGAAGTATCAACCCTTTGTGCACGAGGCACCACTTTGATTGGTTTAGTAGACAGTGTTCATCAAGATCCATATTTTTCACGGATATTGTAGATCTAGATCAGAACCATACAATACTGTACAGAACGGGCACTCTGATCCTAATTGCATGAAACAGTCTGGCACTGAAACAACAAAGTTATGGTCTATTTCCTGATTTAACACTTAAGCTGCTGTATATATGAAACGCAAATTTCTACTCAATACTAAAAGCCCAAACATTGCGATTTCAAACTTGATTTTACCGGAAAGAAAATACCATATCGGACAGTGTAGATCAAAGATCAGACTGCACGTTCTGTGCAGTCTGATCTTGATCTACACTGTCCGCAAAAGGTCAGTGGGTCGCGATTAGCAGCTTAAGGGTTAAGAAGTCCATTTCAGTAGGGATAATAAACACGATCCCTGATTTCTTTTATTTAGAACTAAAAGGGCTGAAAACTGTTTGTGAGTTTATACGAATCTTGAATAATTCCATAACAGCTTCGATACACAAATTTACACTAAATGTTAAATTTTACAGAGCTAATAAGGCAGATCGCCCATTTGGTTATTTTCTTAAATGGTCACAAAAATCCATTCGGCTAAAATGTTGATGAAGAGACGAAAATGTGTTATTCTTAAACACCATACAATCAATGAGTCAATATCCAATAGCACAAGATGTAGTTAACTATTTAACTCTCTTTACAAAACCAAAAATTTTACATCGTCCAAATTCAAAGCTGTTGCAGACCATAAATTAAATGTGGCTGAACTGATGAAACGTGATTCCAAAAGGGCAGAAAAAAAGTGAGAAAAGGAGAAAATGATGGTTATAAGCATTTTCTCCTTTTCCCGCAATATTTTCAAAGGGATTCTTCCCCAGTGTCATTAAAACTTGGAATTGTTTGGTAAAGGGTTAATATTCAAGAGGTAGAATAACAGCATAACAGTTTAACTGTACACAATGATCTAAATAATGAATGAGAAGGGTTCTCTGTCCAGGGTTAATAAAGCAAGCATTTGCTACAAGTTAATACCTAGGTGTATCCATTTATAGAATCATTCATAATGTTACAGTGGTGTAGGAATAAATGATTCTCTGCTTTGCATAGGTCACTTTATTTACATATAAGCAAAGATCTTGTACCTTATAAATGACACCTTGTTCACTTACGTACTTTGTAAGACGACATGTTTAACTTAGAGTGGTAGAAATTTAGTGGTTTTTGCCAAAACTGTCGTATATAACAGAATTAAGATTTCTAACAGAAAGAAGTATTTTCTGTGATGCAGTATCTGGCAACTGAGGGTTTTTTTGTTTACTTTGAATCTAGGTCAGTCTTGATGCCTATAGACTAGCTTCGCTAGTCAAAAACCAATCAAATAATTACTGATCATTTACATAGAAGGCCTACATAGTTTTTTAGCATTCCTAATGGAAGCCGTTTTCGAGCGGCTTCCAATAACAAAGGAATATTATGTTGTAGTAACTTTCCTGATGCTTGTATTTATTTCTCGTTGCGTAACAAAATTTAGACATCTCGCAAGACCTTCGGTCTCGCGCGATATCAAATTTTCTCACGCTGCCCGAATTAAATACAAACACAGTATCGACCTAGGTAAGCTTGTGCAGGCTGACCTGAGTCAAAACGTTTTGCTTTTTCCAAATTTTCCGCATGTCCTAGGACCATCCTACCTCATAATTCAGTCGATTTTTAGACAAAGTTGATGTTATGGATACTCGTGTATAATTATGTGACGAATTGTTTGGTATAGTGCATCACAGAGACGCATTAAATCCCCCTTTGCCAGAGCCTGGTTGACACATGTATAGTTAATCACGCACCATGACCCCTTATTGATAAGCTATCATATTAGAAGTTATACATGTATATTGAATAATGTTGTATTACTGTTATTATTAGAAAGTAAATTGACCTAATCTAACGTTTGAAAACAGGTCAAGAATCTTTCGTTTGTGTTGGAGTTTAACGCCATTTTCAACAGTTTAGGTCATATCACGGCGGTCAGTGCACTTACGTGTATGTGTTTCCTGGCTTTCTCACACCAGTACTGACACATCTTTCTTTTCAAGTCACTGACTACTTTTCCCACATGAATCAGAGATTAGAGGCGAAAAATCGCCGGAAAGAAAGTTTGCCTTAACCGGGCATCCAACTCACAACCACCAGAGTACCAGTCAGATACGCTAACCACTAAGCTATCCGGGCGGGCGTCAAGAATCTATTCATTTACAAATACTCGTATATTATTTTGTCAACATGTATGGCGTATATCATATACAATCTGTTTTGGTATGACTAGAAACTATTCTAGCTTATGTAGAAAATAGATTTATATAGGCCGAATCCCGATAGCACAGTCAGTAGAGTACAGATTTTAGAACAAGGATGCTGTGTTAGAACCACTTTTGTAATAAAACGGCTTTTTGTAACAAAATTTCAATCTCACCGTATTCCTTCAATATTCATCCAAACAGTTTGAAATGAATATATTTGTGTAATCAACATTTTCAAACGCATTTTTCCACCTTTCACGATGTTTCCAAAAAGAATTCGGTTCAAATTACACAAATATATTCATTTCAAACTGTTTGGATGAATATTGAAGGAATACGGTGAGATTGAAATTTTGTTACAAAAAGCCGTTTTATTACAAAAGTGGTTCTAACAATGCTGCGTGTTCGAATCCCTAGCTCGGCAAATTGCGTTCCGAGGATTGATGAAAGACATTGAGTCAGAATTCATTCCTCTCTCACTGCTGATTATGATTTTGACGATGGTTATGTTTGGAAGCAGCCAGTGGCGTGGAAAGAATACTGCGCGGAGTTAATGTCAATATAAACTCCAGGAAAGCATTGATGTGTAAATTGACCGCCGCGGTAGACTTGAAATAATGTTGAAAACAGCATTAAACACGATAAAATTAGTCAATAAGATTTGTATAGATTTAAAGCACACACGATTATCACATTGCCCTGTGGCACTCTCGGTTAAGATGCTGTCTGATAATTGATGGTCGTCGGTTCGACTATCTACCTGAAAGCGGCCTAAATCAGCATTGAGACGTATTAACACCTCTCTTCTGGATGTAACTAAGAACGGGAAAAAGAGATCGTCAGCCGTTTATACCCACTAAATCTAAAAATATATACACGAAGGATAACCATCTATTTAAAGACAATGAACATATGTTCATCACTTACTTTAACCCTAAAGCTACTAAGTGGGGCAGTGTAGATCAAAATCAGAATGCACAGAACGTGCAGTCTTATCTTGGATATACAATGTCCGATAAGAATATATTTTTCCCAAAACTCAGCTTTAACATTGCAAAATTTGGGTTTTTACTATCAACTTGAAAGTTTCATTTCAGTTCTTTAGCAGGTTAAGGTATACAAAGTATGGAATAGCTGTCGGTAAAAGGACAACTCCAATCTAATTTAGAGATTTGGAAAATTCTGTTTGCACAATAAAAGATTTTAAAAAATGACTTACAACGGAGTGTTGTCCTTACGGCCAAGAGGAGTTAGGTCGATCGAACCAGTTCCGTCATCAAATTTACACGTACAAAGTCCGTTTTGAATACATTGTTTAGAATGGACTACTGAGCTTAGATACAAACAGACAAATATTGCATAAAGCAAGATATATTCCGCTTTTGTTCGGCCTCTTAATCGTAAAATATCCATTGTGAATATCAGTAAAGTGTGTGAACTTACTCCTCTGTCAACTTTATAAAGTAATCATTCTGTCCTGATAACAGTAACCCATTACTAAACTGGGTACCTTTAGCATTTTATCAAACCGTCTATTAACGTACCTGAGAAAGAAGCTTTTTGAAAACATTGTGGGAAAAGAAGAAAATGCTGATAACCAGCATTTTCTTCTTTTTTCCAAAATGTTTTCTACCCTTTTGAAAGACAAATTTTAAGTTTCGAGTAACATTTGAAATGTTGTCTGCAAATGCTTTCAATATGGACAAGTCTTAATTTTTGTTGTTTGATATATACATGTAGATTTTAGTTTACGAAAATGGAAAACATCACAAGGTAAGGGGTTTTATTTTTTTAAACATTGTAAACGTTGTTTGAAAAGAAGTATCTGCGCGGTAGAGCGAATAATTGTTTTCCCACAATCTTTTAAACACGGGTATTTAAATCTGTAGAAAAAAAATTGACATTGATTTAAAACGATCAAGGTAAGTGCTTATAAATCTTTTTTACACGCACAACTCAGCTGAGCATCAAATATCAAAATTATACAGAATTGGTCTGATACACCTGACATAGCAACTTTTTTAACATTCCGAACTTCTCTTACCTCCTTCTAATGAAAGTGTGAAAAAGATATTACTCTTTATTTCATGCTTTTCGGTAGTTTATCGAGAAATAATGGTAGATTATGGTTTGATATTCCATGGTTACGACAAATGAAAATACCGATTTTATATTTTCAACTCTTCAATTGAAGGCGAAAACAATAGTTCCCGCGCACTAGTTACCTAGGTAATCAGCGCGTGCCATTCAAATGGAGGGAAATATGACGTAATTTACGCTATATTTCTAGTGCTTGACGTAATATTGCGTTGTTATGTGAGAGGGTACTCCACGGGGAATTACCGAAAGCAACTGTACTTGATTTTAGTGAAAGTTCTAACAAAATAGGCGTTAGAAGCATGAAATAAATAGAATATTTGTTTTTTTCGGTGAAAGGTCGACATTTATTTCCCGTGAACACTGCGCTGCGCCACTCGTGAAAATATTACCGATGGTGTTCACTCGATGAAATAAATGTCGATCTTTTCACCGAAAAACACAAATATCCTCTATTTATCGCATCCCTTTAAGAGTAACATAGGTACAAGACCAGGGGCGTAACAAGTACAATAACCTCCAACTTATAAATTAACGAGTTATGTACCTTCCCTAGACAAAAGGGGCACAGGGGTATCTTTGTGAATGATAAAATTTCTGATACAATTCGCGTACTTTTTACCGATGATGTATCAAACTGTGCGGACACTGTAATAAATCTACAATTACAATGAATTCAATATCAGAATTTTTTTAAAACAAACAGGCATGGAAATCAACAAAGATAAAACCGAAATTATGTATTGTATTCAGAAACCGCGGGCCTCTTAGAAAATATGAATCGTGGACTTTTGACGAATCCCAAGTAAAATGTAATATCAGTATATAACTATTTGGGAATAATATACACTCCTAAACTTTCTTGGTCAAAAACAAAATTGAAACTGTCATGTCAAGCAAAAAAGTCCGTCTACGATATTAAAGCTTATGAAAAACATTTTGGGAAGTTTTATTTTACTGAATGTTCGAAGATATTTGATACAGTGGTGAAACTCATTCTTCTCTTCTGTTCGGAGATAAAGGATACAGAACTAGCTTTAGATATTGAAAAAGTAAAAACAGGCTATTGTAGATATTTTCTAGGCATAAATTCACCTGTTAATGATTGTATGGCTTGAATGTGGAAGGTTGCCCCTTTGTGTTGTTTATTACTATAGATGTATCAAATACATGTATTGTTTGAAATTATTACATATGCACAGTCATAGATATCCAAAAAACTTTTATATTAAAAGATTTAGATGATCTAGATAGACGTACATGGGTGTCATCAGTCAAACATCTTCTATATTTATATGACTTTGGCTTGGTTTGGTTAACGCAGGAAGTAGGCGACCCAGATGTGTTTTTGAGGGATTTTAGTACAAGATTGACAGATTGTGCGCGGCAAAATTGGTATGAAAACATTGTAAGCCAAACAAGATGCACGACAAACAGAATTTTTTTAAATCGATGTAAGAACGAGAAAAATACATTACAATTGACATGCTTTATTCCTTACGGGGAATTTTAGCGTATTTGCAAGGCTGTGACCTTTTGACCGGGCCCCTTTCAAACGCATGCGCATTACGCATTCCAATTTTGTCTACTTCGACCTTGCAGCATCCCAGACACCACTTCGTCGGCCATGCAAATTTCTCTCTTACAAGCAAAATATTCTCTAATAAAAAGAGACAAGTATCGGAATGAATCTATTTTGACAGTATATTTCATACTCAAACCTCTTTATACGAGAGCCATCTATTTAATTGTGTCACATATTGCGCTTAGTACTAGAGTAATTAATGGCGGCCGTGTTTTATATCGTGCTAGCGGTAAAATATCTGTCTTTTCATAGTTGGTACTCTGTTGATGTAGAATACAGGCTTCTTCTGTGTCGTTGACTTGACACGTGTTCATCGCAGATGCTTTCGAAGGGGTCTATGTTTCTAGACGCACGGGCTCCGATTACTTTTGCGCCACCTTGGATTCCAGGCTATACTCCCCTGAATTTCCCGAAAAGGTGCTTGTGTCGTCTTTAATATTTGATTTCCTGATGGACGAGTTTTTGCCCAATGTGGAAATAAATTTCGTTTTTTACCGAAAAAGAAAAGAAATATCCTCTATTTAAATGACCAATACTGGTGAATATTATGTGGCACTTCATATCTAAATTCTGGCCCACTTTTTTCCAACATCAATGATAATGTTTGTAGTTCAGAGTCATTTGTGTTTTCATTTTCCGGTTTTCATAATTTTCTTGACAAATAGGTAAATATTTGCCTTTAGATGCGCTTAAGTGATGCTCTGGCAAAAGGGGGTTTCATACATCTCCGTGATGTATGATACCTATCAAGCCATCACATAATTATGAATCCATAATATTTAGCCGCTTTTTTTAACAACCGACTTAATCATGAGATAGAATGGTCCTTGGACATACAAAAAAAAATTACCAATAGAGAAAAGATTCGGCCCAGGTCAGCCTGCGCAGGCTGAGCTGGGTCGATACGTTTCGCAAATGCATTAAGCCTCCTTTTCACATAGCATGGCTCATTTAATGAATATATTATTCCGGTATGGCCGAGCCACGGTAGCTAAGTCGGTAGCGTACAGGACTTGAGAACAGGAGGTCGCTGGTGCGACTCCTTGCTCGGCCATTTTTTTTCCGAGGATTTATGAAAGTCATTGCGACAGGATTCATTCCTCTATTACCGTTGACCATTGTTTCGACGATTCTTACGTTGGTAAGCAGCCAGTGACTTGGAAAGAATATTGTGCATATTACTGTTAAAAGAAACTCCAGGAAAGCATGGATACATGTAGGTGCACTGGCCGCCGCGATACCTGAAATAATGTTGAAAACGGCCTTAAACACCATCCAATTAATCAATTTCATTTTGATATTATATTACTCTCGAAGGGTGCTGGCTTATTTCGCGTGAACACCATATTATGCCGTCAATACCTTTGAGGTGTTGAGTCGATGCCCTTCAAGGTTCTTTTAGCCAACCCTTGCGAGTATATAGAGTCCCCACAGATGTTTGATTTTTATTTGTACATTTTTCCCATATTAATAAGTCAGTGTAATGAACGTCTCGACAGAACCTGTAAGATAAAGAGATGGCTCCAGGTCTGAAAAGAGAAAATGGGTAGGGCTATTCGTTAAAATCGCTGTAAGGTGAGTGGATACATCAGCAGAGGGAGATAAATTCAGTCTAGAAGAAATCATCTTCAGTTTCAAAGACATTACTTTGTTACCAACAAATATATAGCATGTACATAAATGAATCGAAACATTCGCACAGGATCTTACGGTAAGCAGTAACTTATTTTAAAGTCATCTGAAAATGTTAAGTAGGTTGCAACACCAATGTCTGGCGAATAAGAATCCTTCCTGGCACGACAAACAGCGAATGAAGATAATCATTCGCACGACAGCATTAAGGTTATTATTATGACACTGTACTGATTATTTTGAAATTATCGAGGAAAAAGATTCGCTCTTCTTATGCTAAACTGCTGTCTATGTGAAAATTATGCGGATTGAAGGCCCAATAGCGGCCAAAAATACAATGCTGGTGTTAAAAATACATGTACATTTAAATTTAAATTATGCCTAATCAAAAGTATGGAAAATATTGTGAGGATGACAATCTGTTATTGTGTGGTAAGTCCAACTGTTAGTCGCTGGCAGAAAAATGAATTTTAAAATCAGGCAAAAAGTAAACAAAGGGTGGAGTGACCTGGCAACTTTTAATCTGGTTTCGAAATTAATTTCTCTGCCAGCGCTTGGACCTACTGTACAATATCAGATTGTCATTTTCACAATAATTTCTGTACTTTAAATGATGCAATTTGAATTTAAATGTATTTTAATACCTGCTTTGTTTACTTTTGGCAGCTATTATTACTTTAAGAAACTTAAGGAAATGAGAACCCGAACCTTTTCCCCCAACATCGAAGGAACTTACAATGATCACGTTTAAAAAAATGATAATACATATTATAATTAAAGACAAAACTATGTATAACCAGCCATCTGTCGGCAAGATTTCATGCCTATCGCGGGTACACAAATGTGTGCTCTCGCTCGATGAACCTTTCATTATTATTTTATATTGTTGTTTATGTTTCAGATAACAGATTTAAAATCACTTACCGTGACGAGATAATTTATAAACCCAACTCGATGACGTTGATAGTATCTCGTTACGGTTCGTTGTTTGAAACATGTATTCCCAAACAACAGTATGAACTGTTAAATAAAAGGTTTATCGAGTTAGAGTTTTGCAAGCTTTTGTTTTACATATTTACAACTGTTCTGCTCCAAGAAATGCGTATTATGCGACAAAGTTGGACGTGCCCTCGGTGCATTCGGCTATCTCCGTACGCTATTATTATTATTATTATAGCCGATAACCGTTACGGAAGTAAATGATTGATTGATTAAATGGTGTTTTACGCCGCTTTCAATATTATTTCAGTCATGTCACGGCGACAGCTCACATATTCATGTATTTACTGGGTTTTACCAGTACTAGGCTAGGGCTCTGAAGTGTCTTGCCCAAGGACACACCCACGAAAAACCCAGGAAGGAAATGAAGGGCAAGGGGAATTTTGTTTACTAATACCCAGTTACATGACAGACAACATACAATGATCACACAATAAGCCAATATCATTCCTGCTTTACATTAGCTGATAGTGCCTTTTTGCGCTTACTGATTGTTGTTTCTGGAACACGTGGACAGTTGTGTCACATGTCTTGTGTAGTCAGCAGGAAAATGAGTTTGGCCATTTCCTTAAAAAATCCCTGCAACCGAAATACAAAAAAAAAAATGCATACGAAAATTAATGATTACTTTTAAATATAATTGGAATACCGATAAATAAGGAAAAGCAAATGTTAAGTATTTATTGATTCTTTAAGTAGATCGCTTCTTTAAAAAGGCACAACGCTTTATGATTAAAACCATTTCCTTCACAGTCACATGTGCGACTTTATATATGGGTTAATTGTTCGTGTATTTTCATTCTGCGGTGCCGTCTCTGACCGCGGAAATAGCAGAAACAAAGTCACCGCAGAAAAAAGTGCTCATACGGTAGGTCAATAACGAATCAATGTTTAAGCCATATATTTCAGGTAAAAACTTTGTGGCGAGGAGAAAAATTGTTTCTTACCATCTGCCTTTGGCGTACTAATATCAAGCCTAGTCTTCTACAGGTCAAAAAGAAAAACTTATGCCTGTGGTAATATTTTAACTTTCAATGATACAAATTCTGATTGGCTTATGCAAAACATGCCAGTAATAACCATTTATGTGCAAATAAATGAACCAGGATCAACGCTTATAAAAATTTTTTCGCGATCAGTTCAGCTGAGCATGAAAATTCAAAGTCGTACAAATGTAGTTTGATTTGAGTTGATGATGTTTGATAAACCTTGTGGAGTAATTTCCGAACTTTAGAGCTTTGCTTTGTGTCTGTCTATTAAATCAGTTTTTATTTCTTATTTTCAAACCGCTTTTAAGGATAAATGAGACTTGAAGTTTGAGCACGAACTTAGTTGAGCATGAACTCAAGTTTTTTAACCAAGGGCACTTTCAGATGTAGGCTAGGGGAACAGTTGGTGAAAACGAGCATGATTTTCCAATTCCAGTGCCTTAATCTGTGACAAACTGTCGGACAGTGTAGGTATAAGGTTGGGTTGCACGTTCTATACATTCTGTGCCCGTGCTTGGAAAACTTGTGTCCATCCTCAACTGAGTCCGTGCTTTTACTTGAAGTCTTATATATGCTTAAAGACGGTATGAAAATCTGGAATAAAAACTTTAATTTGATAAACAGAAGTCACAGCATAAGGTTTATCTAATTACCTTTACGCAATTTGGAAATTTCATGCTCAGACGACTTGAACACGAAAAACGTTTTATAAGCATTGACTCTTACCTTCTAAATTATCTGCAAAAATGGAAGTGACTTGCCTTTGGAAACGAAAGGATTAGGGAAGATATGCCATATACTTCCTACTTTGGATGAACAATCGGTTGAAAAAGGTAAATACTTATATATAACCCCAGGCTCTACATATTATCGTTGGGGTTTGAACGTGATTAAGTGATTAACCATTTTAGTACAATAGCCGAAAAAGGGTTGTTTGCAGAAGGAATATAACAAGATCAGTCTGCACAGAACGTAAAGTCTGATCTTGGGTCTATACCGTCCGCTTGTATGGTAAAGCTTGTAAGATAAAATTCTTTTTTTAGTTCCATGGATTGTTTTTTCAGCCTTCGAAAGAGATCGAGGAACTATCTAGGCGTTGAACTATAGAGTTGTCAAGAAATCCTGGTTCGTACATTACTGGGGGCGCTGATCACAACGGAGACTATTTGTACGAGGCAATGTACACAGAGCCATGTACAAGGAAATGTACACGGAGCCGTGTACAAGGCAATGTACACAGATCCGTGTACAAGGCAATGTACACAGAGCCGCGTACAAGGCAATGTACACAGAGCCACGTACAAGCAATGTACACAGAGCCATGTACAAGGAAATGTACACAGAGCCATGTATAAGGCAATGTACACGGAGCCGTGTACAAGGCAATGTACACAGAGCCACGTACAAGGAAATAAACACGGAGCCGTGTACAAGGCAATGTACACAGAGCCGTGTACAAGGCAATGTACACAGAGCCGCGTACAAGGCAATGTACACAGAGCCACGTACAAGCAATGTACACAGAGCCATGTACAAGGAAATGTACACGGAGCCGTGAAAAAGGCAATGTACACGGAGCCGTGTACAAGGCAATGTACACAGAGCCACGTACAAGGAAATGTACACAGAGCCACGTACAAGGCAATGTACACACAGCCGCGTACAAGGCAATGTACACGGAGCCGCGTACAAGGCAATGTACACGGAACCGCGTACAAGGCAATGTACACAGAGCCGCGTACAAGGCAATGTACACGGAGCCGCGTACAAGGCAATGTACACCGAACCGTGTACAAGGCAATGTACACGGAGCCGCGCACAAGGCAATGTACACGGAGCCGCGCACGAAGCAATGTAAACGGAGCCGCGTACAAGGCAATGTACACAGAGCCGCGTACAAGGCAATGTACACAGAGCCGCGTACAAGGCAATGTACACAGAGCCATGATCTGATTAATCTAATGAAAGATGCATAACTTTACGACTTGAGAAAATATTTGTTCAACTTTACGCCAGCTCATACTTTTGGATCGAATGTGTGTATATACAATCCCAAATAGTTGGCGAAAATCTACGCAGTTTATTGAAATACAGCCCTTCATTCGGCATACCTCGGGTGATCTGGTGATCAAATCCCTCGGCTGTATCACGTAGTTTGATATGCACCTACACGGTACATTTCGCACATCTCCGGAAGCACGCCCCTTTACCGTTATTTAAATTGTAAGGCTCCTCTTAAAAAAGAAAACATGAGTAAATTTTCTGTCGTTATCTTTCTAAGAATATTTCAGTCGGCAAACAGTTTGTACATTCAATTTTTAGCATGGTTTATCAATTTCGTTGGGAGCTTTCATCGACAGATCGATAGAAGTGAATAACTTCACCGTGGTTGTTCATGTCGTTGTTAAGCGATCTACAGGGGCGCCGCCATGTTTAAGATCATGTGATTGGTAGTTCAAAATGGAAGCCTCCTTTATACAGACGAGGTTAGATGTAGGTACGGAATCGGCCGAGTTGTGACGAGTGACAGCCCTTAAGACTTGAAGACGTGAGCTATCACCGTGATACTGCTCAAATATTGTTGAAATCACCCACCGGTCAATCATATCAGAAAAAAAACAGACATTCAAAATGTGTTAAGAAACACTTTTATCGACTTGTATATTGTTTATAATCCTCATCTCATTTGGAGTTGAATCAGGCTGATGAAGTTGTTGTCAGAGTGTTACCAGAAAGTCCGTTGCAGTCGTATGTACCCGGTTTGATGTTGAAATAATGTACAAGCTCCTGGAAACTGAAGTAAGATGAAAAATATGCATATTAGGTGATTTAAGTAAGGAACCGATAAATAACCTGACCAGTGCAGAGATCGAGCTCTAAGTTACCGAGCAAACATTCAAATATTAAAAGAAACACATTTTCTGACTGGCTAAAACTTTGAGCTTAACCTTTTAAAATTGTATTTCTTTGAAATTTAGAAATTTCTTGAGAATAAGGCTAGGAATGCAATTTTAGGTGATTTGAAAATACGGTTCCAGGCGCAAATAGTTTAACTCATAAATGTTGGCATACGACCTTTACGACCTTGCAGTTGATGGCCTTTGAAAATATTTTGGAAAAACAAGCAGTTATTGACTAGTGTGACCTTTGTGCCGATTTTGATTGACAGGTCCTATTAACCAATCAAAACGCCGTATAGCGCGTCATGTAAACAAAAGGGTCAGACTAAGTGATAGACTTTACTATTGAAAAACAGTGTTTTTTTTTTTCCTTTGTTTAAACCATTGTTTAAATCATTGAAGACTGGATTATGCAATAATTATTTCAAAATGGATTAAAGTTACACGTAAGAACCATGTGTTAAGGTAATATGTTAGATTATATACCCTGAAAGGAAAACTAAATTTATCCATTCCAAAAACCTAAATCTACGTAAAATGTCGCCGGTAGATTTAACCAGGATTCCGAAAAACCAGCCACTCTACCAAAGTAAAGTAAACTGATAATTTATGGACCTACCCATGGCAAACAAAAGGGCATCCAAAATTGAGCACGTGACCCTGCTGAAGGACGTTGTGACATTCATTCTCACAAGTGACTTCGGCTGGATCGCTACCGACTACATCTAAAATCAACTGTATGTCGCATTTTAGGGTATCTATGTTGACTGCAATAAAGAAATGAAATGTATATACAAGTCTCAAGCGGACAACCAAAAACAATTTGAATCATATTAACTCTTGGGATGCAAAACGCGACTCAATGACCTTCTGCAGACAGTATAGACCAAGATCAGACTGCCGAGAATATAGTCTGATCCTGGATCTACACTGTCCTATAAGGAGATATTTTTCCCCCAAAAAAATACCTTTAAAAAAAAATCTTGGTTTTTACAAATCGGCTTGGAAGTTTTATTTCACTTATTTAGCAGCCTAAAGGTTATAGATTATCTAATGCCAACCTATCTTACAACTTTGACATAAAAGTCTACATGGATAAGACTTAGATTTCGGAGTTGAAACGGGGGAAGGGACACGCTCGCTTAAACTTGTATACTGTGAAATTCAATGCTATTTATCTGTAGGAATCCGCTTATACGAACGAATAGAAACATAGTGTTGCTGCGGGCAAACTGTGGTGTCGCCGCTCCAGCGGCAACACAATTGAAATAAAATTGCAAGAGCGGAAATTGTTAATTGTGATCAATCTTCTTTTTTCAACAATGTTTTCAAAAGTGTTGTATTTAAGACGTTAAAAGTCGTCTTTATGATGACGACTAATTATTTAACTGTTTACGTCGTCACACGTAGAGAGTCTCAATCTCTTTCGAAAGCTGCACATCCATTGAACCATGCTCTGTGAAAAGGGGGCTTAATGCATCTGCAAAAAAAATATCGACCCAGGTAAGCCTGAGCAGTCTGACCTAGGCCGAAACTTATTGCTATGTGTTAATTTTCTGCATGTCAAAGGACCAGTCTACCTCGTGATTCAGTCGGTTGCTAGACAAAATGGATTTTAAGGATCCCTAATTATGTGATGTGTGGCTTGGTATAATGTATCATAGAGATGCATTGAGCCCCCTTTTCCCAGAGCATGGTTTAATTTCCTTGAAACTCAGAGAATTTTCTGCGAAGCTATATAACTGGCTTTTGACCAATTCCTTGATATTTGTGTTGACTAAATGAATAGTAATTTACGAGTAGTAAAACGTATGGACAAGCACATTTTGCTGGCGTCTGTGGGTCGGTCTTTTTGCGGGCCTTTTGATGACACCAGTATACAAGGGTTGCTGCTGTTAACCGATACCCCGCTGCGTTTGTTCGACTGTAGAAGTGAAAGGGATTAATCGTTTTCTCGTACTTATTTGTAATTCAATTATTCAGTTCTCTTTATTCCTTACCATTTAACCCATTACTTAAAATTCTAAATATACTTTCAGACACAACATTTTTAGCAGCAGCAGACGCTCCTTTTCCAACGATGAAGTTTGGTTAACATCCAATCTTAAAAAGTGTATCTAATTAAAAAGTTCACTTTTTAACTCTTTACCACACAATCCCGACTTTTAACGACCCTGTGAAAGAAGCCGTGGAAAACATTGTGGGAAAAGGAGAAAGTGTTGGTAACCAGCATTTTCTCCTTTTCCCACAATGTTTTCTACCATTCCAAAAAAAAAATCAATTTTTCAATCACATTTATATTGTCGTCTGCAAATGCTTTCAATTTGGACCAGTTTAAAATTTTTTCGTTTGGTAAAGGCTTAAAAATATATGCAAAGAAATTAGGGAAAAGAGACAATTGCTGGCGTGTGTATTTCTCCTTCTGTTGAATCAAGAAAGAGTTTCAATAGTAACATTGCAATACCTCTCAGGTCGTTTATCTTTTTTAAAAGTTTTTTTTTTTTTGATATTCTACAGGCTTGAGTAGACAGGCGAACGATAAAGATCCAAGTTCTGTGCAGTCCGATCTTGATCCTGTCCGTCGGCCAGCATATTTATCTAAAGCGCAGACAGAGTACCAACGAAAAACGCTAATACTTACAAATATTGGATCCGATGGGTAAACCGATACTCTCAATAAGTCGCTTTTCCTGCTCGCTGACTGAAACACAGTAATATAAACTCCGTAAACAAATTACCCCGGCGAACATTTTCGGCGTAGCTAAATGCGCTGGCCTTCGACCTACTTCTTGGTATTCGAATGAATAAAGAGAAAGTTGTGATTGGTCAAAAATGTGGACAAGTTTATTCTGCAGCCCCCGCAGACTTACTAGCGGGAAAATTTACGCCGTCTATGATTTTTTTTTAAGATATTTCTTGGTTTTTTTTTTCAGCAGACCATGTTTGAAAATAATGTGGAAAGTGTTTGCAATCAATAGTTTCTCCTTTTCTCCAACATCATAATGTTTTCGCATGTACAGAGTATTTTCATTTAATGTATATGGATTATCTAGATCTAACTCTTAAAGCTTGTCCAGCTCTACTTCACCATTCTGCTGCTTGATAAATGGTATCAAAATTTCTACTCAATAAAAGCCTAAAATTGCGCTTTCAAAATGGATTTCACTGGAAAGAAAATACCGTATCGGGCAGTGTAGATCCAAGATCAGGCTGCATGTTCTGTGCAGCCTGATCTTAATCTACACTGTCCGCAAAAGGTCAGTGAGTCACGCTTTGCAGCCTAAGAGTTAATTAAAACATTTGCAAACTACAAATCAAACGTTATTCTAATGACAAGATTTAGCTTTGAAAGAATAGAAAACATTCTTATAATGTTTCCAAACGATTTCTTCCTCTTGGTCTTTAAAACATATGAACCATGCTGTTTGAAACGGGAAATTTAATGCATCTGCAAAAAGTATCGATTTAGGTCAGCCTGCGCAATCAGTGATCTGCGCAGGCTGACCTAAATCGATACTTTTTGCTATTGGTCAATTTTTCTGTGTGTCAAAGAACCTGTATACTTCATGATGTATTCGATTGTTGGACAGAGTAGATTTCATGGGTTCACAGCTATAGTTATTATATTATTTTGGTTTTTACTAATGTACTTATTGTTGCATAAAAATCAAAAGTCTGCTATACTTAAGCCACGCTCTGTGACAAGGGGTTTAATGCATGTGCAAAAAGTTTCTACTCAGGTTAGCCTGCGCAGTCCGCGCAGGCTAACCTGAGTAGAAACTTTTTGCTAACGGTCAATTTCTTTGCGTGTCAAAGGACCAGTATTTCTCAGAAATCAACAGCTTGTTAAACAAATTAGATTTTATGGATCCATAAATATGTAACGACTTGCATGGTGAAAACGCATAACGGAGATGCATTAAACCCCTTTTTGCCAGAGCGCCGCTGAGTTATTCGAGAGCACGCCCTTAAAGGTTACTGTCTGACTTACCTGACGGAGCTGCAAAAACCAGCGGAAGAAGACAAAGGACAACCAAAGCTTGCATGGTCTCTGAAATGAGGAGTTTTAAGTGCATGTGAATTCTCTCGTTTACATTTCGTTTGTTAGTTCACCCTTCCTTCCTTCCTTCCTTCCTTCCTTCCAACCCTACCTATTTCCTTCCTTCCTTCCTTCCTTCCTTCCTTCCTTCCTCCCTCCATTCATTTATTCATTCCAACCCTACCTATTTCCTTCCTTCCTTCCTTCCTTCCTTCCTTCCTTCCTTCCTTCCTTCCTTGCTTCCTTCCTTCTTTCCTTCCTTGCTTCCTTCCTTCCTTCCTTGCTTCGTGCCTGCCTGTCTGTCTTTCTGCCATTTATCCATGAATTCCCGTAAATCTATTAAATTACTCTATCGTGGATTTGTACGAGGGCTGTGCGATAAATTCGTGGAATTTATTTTGTAAAAATAAAACTAGGAGACCAATTGAGGTAATATTTTGCATACATATTACACAATCTGTACCTGAAACATCCTTCAAATTTCACGTGATTCATTATGAAATACATTTTCAACAGAGAATTACAAATCACATGTTAACGTACACTGCCGGGCTCCGGATGCGAAAAAATAACGCCAACGTCACTATAAGTCAAGAGATCTGCGTACGTTTTCTACATAATCCCCTATAGTATTCACACATTTCCTTCACCAAGATACCACTTCCAATCATTATTGAAGGTTCGTACCACATCCGTCATGGTCCGATATGGCACGCACTGTACATAACCCACCGGTCGTCATACATCTTCCAACGTACTGTATGCAAAATTGACTCCGTTACGCTAATCGGTCGTCTTTCACAAGGATCATCTTCAAGCGATGTACTTCCATTGCTGAACCGCTCAAGCCACTTATAGACAGATGAAATACTATATGAACGTGAAATTGTCGACCCCTTAGTTGATTCAATGGTCTGTTTTGGTGTTTTACCTCGTCCAACACAAAACTTTATAAGTGTGCGTAATTAAACATCAAACGAGGACATCATTGCGTCGAAAATTTCCTGGCACTGACGAGACAAAAGCAATGTTATTAGGATAAACCGGAAGTGGCACAGTTATGATGTTTGACAGAAATGATGACCTGATGTTATTCAGTCGTCTGCACAATTTGTGCCACTTTTACACCTTTCTGAATGTTTATTTTACACAAAATAGCATGCTGCAAATCGGGAAAAAATTGGCACCCAGCAATGCGCATTACATGGGTTACTATGGTTACGTATATTTTGCAATTTAAAATGTTTTAAAACAGCAAAATTTTAGTATCAAGTTTATGATATGTTCATGGTGTGATATGCAAATTTTTAGCTTGAATTATCGAGAAAAGTGGTTTTAACAACAAATTCCACGAATTTATCGTACAGCCCTCGTACAGCAAATCCGCTTGCTGTGATCTTTCTGACCGGAACCAAATGCATCATGCGTAATGACGCATGCGCGCTCACACTGTACCATGATATCGGTTTGACCTGAACCAAATATACCGTCATTCCCGCCTGCGTTCTACCCATTCTACTTTCAGTTTTAGCTCATACACCTCAACCTCGCTTTTGTCACTACCGTATATACTGTCCTACAAGTGTATACATATTTATCCCGAAATCTAATACCAGCAAAAAGCTGCAAAAGATTGACGGATCAACTGCCACTCCTTAAACAGTAATAGAATAACAGTTACTGGACGGTCCGCTCGGAGGAACAATTTTGATTTTCCCTGCCCTTTCTAACTCCATCTTAAAATGATTGCACATGTGTTGCGTGTGATGTTATTTTTTTATTACAACATATTACACCTTTGTGCCACTCCACAAATCCGCTTTCCAGGACTTTGAGTCCTTTGATTTTACTTTATTATCGCTTAAGGTGAAAAAAAATGCGAAATCGCAAAATTTTGAAAATAGATACATATATAGCCTACTTGCTAAACCGAGCAATATATGTAAATAATTGAGATATTATCGCTTAATTTAGAAAAAAAGATGTACTGGCTTACCGGATAAATGCATGGAAACAATTGCAAAATTATTACTCAATTCAGAAAAAAACGTATACTGGCTAACCCCAAAAATGTATGGAAACAATCGTAAAATTATCGCTCAATTTCAAAATACATATACTGGCTAACCCGAGAAATATATGGAAGTAGTTGCGAAATTATCGCTTAATTTCAAAATACATATACTGGCAAACCCGAGTACATGGACAATTGCTAAATTATCGCTTAATTTAACGTTAGATTTACCGGCTACCCCAGAAATGCATGGAAACAACTGAGTTTCAAATTGAGTTTAAATGCGTTTTCACCAATATATCAGTTTAATAACTGCTGCCCGAACACTTATCTATGCGTTCCTGTAGTGTCTTTACAATTTCTTCTCTACTTTTTTTTTTTTTCAAGCCATTGGCTGCTTTCTCACGTCAACATGATCAAATAACTTCGATTAAGATCAGTCAGATAATCAGCATTACCAGCTTTCGCAAATAAAAAGTTAGTAGCTTTACATGCCCGTTGCAATACATGTTTACGAAACTGTTCTCCATTGTACATTATACGTGAGTCATGCACTGTAAAAAAGGAGTTTAAAGTATCACCTTGACGCATAATACCGAGCAAGTCGTCGCATAATAATGGATCTATACAATCAATTTTGTCTAACAACCGACTGAATCATGAGGTACACTGGTCATTTGACATGTAGAAAATTGACCAACAGCAAAATGTTTCGACCAAGGTCAGCCTTTGAGTCGCGCTTACGAGGAGTGTTCAAATATGAATGCATCTAAGCACATAAAGTTTGATTCTTCAGAGGTTTTACTGAATTTTTTATTTTGTTCCCTCAAAGTATTCACCTCCAACAGATATACAAAGTTTCAGTCTCCGGATCCAATCTTTAAAGGCTTTTTCATAGTCTTTCTAGGTATATTATAAAGACACTGAAAGATTTCATAACCGAGGTGTTTGCGCTGAACAAATTTTCGACCTGAAGGGTTTCTTATTTTTTTGCTTTGGAAATAAAAAGAAGTCACAAGGAGCAAGGTGAGGTGAATACGGAGGGTGGGGGAGCCTATGGCTTATCCGTACGGCTTTTTTAATTTTCTTAGCCCAGCAGTCCAGAAATAAGACCCATATTATTGCAGTTTCAACATTTCTCTCGTCCAGCAAGGAGGACATTGTAGATCAGAGATCGGACTATACCTTTTTTTTGTGCTCTCTAATCTTGGCCTACTGTCACCGAAAAGGCAGCTTAAGTTGCTCTAAAAGGCGTTTTATCCCGTTACCACACTATCCCGAGTTTAAACGACCCTGGGGAAAAAGCCTTTTTGAAAACATTGAGTGGAAAGGAAAAATGCTGGTAAACAGCATGTTCTTCTTTTCCCACAATGTTTTCTAACCTTTCAGAGACAAATTCTATTATTTTGGCTACATTTAATTTGCCGTCTGCAAATGCTTTCAATTTGGAATAGTTTAAAATTCTGTCATGACGTAAACAGTTAAGGGTGGGCTTTAATTTTCAGAATCAGACGCTTTTCCGTAATTTTTTCGGTATTATTACATATTCTGCGACAGATCTTTTGCCCTATTACCGTGTGGAGGCACCTGTTAACCCAATTATCTGTTAGCCGTTACTAAACAAAACAAAACATTCCTGTAGAATTAATATTAATTAGAGTTTCAAAATGAATATGTGTCAAAACGTGATGACAAATGGAAAAACCGTACGTTTTTAAGCAATGGATATTTTCAATCAATAAGACCCAAAATACTGCTTTATTAAGAATTGCTTTTTTCTTTTTCTTCAGAATCGCTGAAAGAAACATCTCATGTTTTGTTTCGGTCTGGTCTCTATCTAAAATGTCTTAAATTGTTGAAGAGACCATAGTCTGAATAGGAATACTAGAGGTTAGATAGGATAAGAATAACTGGTTCACTTACCGTCAATATACCTTCAAGGTTTCTCGGTAACTGGCTTATCAATTGCTCTGGTCCTGTTTTAAACACAAGTGACACAACATGGAGATATGAAAGCCTAGATTCCGTCACACAAAATAACACTTTTCACATTAAATACTTCATCGAGAGTGGGGTGTGTGGAACGAGAGCAATGAGAAATCTTGAGCAAACGTGTTAAACGCACAAACATGCTATTTTGGCACTTGAAGAAATTACCCATTATTAGACAATCTTCATTACTTCTCTGTATGTCAGAGTTTTCTTATGTGGGCATCTTTTGTCTTGAAGTCTATCGATATACAGGAGTTTAAAGGTCATATGGTGGCCAAAAGTATACAACGTTGGTGTCAAAATGCATTTAAGCTAAATTAATAAAATTTAAAAGTAGGAAAAATTGTTGTAAAGATGACAAATTGCCATTGTACAGTCGGTACAAGTTTTAGTCGCTGGCAAAGAAATGAATTTTAAAATCAAGTATAAAGTAAACAAAAGATAGATCGACCCGGCAAATTTTACCTAGACTTAAAATTCATTTTTTTTTTCCTACCAGCGACTAACTGGGGCCGACCGTACAATAACAGGTTGTAATTTTCACACGATAATTTCCAAATGTCAAAATGCTCAGCATCCCTTGTCCTTGATGCATTCTGTATAATTCTGACAGAATAGGCCTCGTACTTCAGTGGAAAAAGAAAACAATAAAACCAGGATCCGCATTTACCAATCATTCTTAACCCTTAAGCTGCTGATCGCGACCCACCGACCTTTTGCGGACAGTGTAGATCAAGATCAGACTGCACAGAACGTGCAGTCTGATCTTTGATCTACACTGTCCGATACGTTATTTTCTTTCCGGTGAAATCAACATTTAAACCGCAATGTTTAGGCTTTTAGTATTGAGTAGAAATTTGCGTTTCATTTATTCAGCAGCTTAAGTGTTAAGAACGAGATTAGTCTTATACTCCAGAATTGTCTAAATTTGAAAGTAACACAACTTCTTATTGGCGAAACCATTTAGTTTAGCAACCAGAAGTTGTGTCACTTTCAAATCTAGAAAATCTTGGAGATTAAGGCTAGGAAAGTTCTTTAGAATAGTTGATGAATGCGAACCCAGATGTCTTGTATCTGAAAGATTTGACTAAAATCTCGATATTTACCTTTAAGTTATGCAAAACAAAAACTATACATAGTAAAATTAGTATTGCACCCCCTGTGTTTTTGACGTGTTTTATTTTCTGGCGTGAATGATATGAAATGGGCTGCAAATTAGAATCTGACTGCTGTATACAAGAACAAACAAGTCTGTTGTCTCTGAAATGGAATGAACTGAGGTATCCCTTAACCTCATGGCAGCAGCTACTGATCGAGCTGTTTCAACCTCTCGTGAGAGGTGTGAGACAAAGACTGCAAGCTGTTTTGCATGCCCCGGGCGGAAGTACGCAATATTGCCTGATTTTGTGTGTCCATTCTCTGCAGGTCACTTTCAACTTGTCGTAAGTTTTGTTTCGACATTAAATTTCCTGTTTTAACCAAACTTAAACGCTTCTCGTTTTTCTTAAATTTGAAAGCAACATCTAGGCAAAAGATTCCCACTTACCATGAGGTCAAGGGATACCTCAGTTCAGTTCATTTTATGGGCAGAAGACGAGTCTGTTGGTGTATGCAGCAGCCGAAATCTAATTTCGACCCAATTTTATCTCATTCACGTCAGAAAATCAAACCCGGTAAAAAACACAAGGGGTGCAACACTAATTTTACTGTGTATATTTGGAAGTAGTCAAATAGAACATAATGGTTATAATTTAATGGCTAAAATCAATTTCAGCATATATGATATACAGGTAAATGCGTATTAATTTGTTCCGAGGATGTGATTGGTTTAAAGAGTCTATTAGATTTCGTCACCGTGTTAAAAACCAAGGAAATCATTGGTGTAAAGAGCTGACCAGATTTCATTTCTGTGTTTCAAAACCTAGGATGTAAACGGTACAAAGAGCCTGTCAGATTTCAACCCCGTGTTCCAAAACTAAGGTTATGATTGGTGTAATTGTTGACCAGATTTCATCTCCTTGTTCAAAAACTCGGGATATTTTACATAATGTGCAACAGCTTGGTTACCCATCCAAGCATTAACCTTCATAACATACGCTGCTTAATCCTTTACCACGCAATCCCGGGTTTTAACGACCCTGAGAAAGAAGCCTTTTGAAAACATTGTGGGAAAAGGAGAAAATGCTGTAACCAGCATTTTCTCCTTTTCTCACAATGTTTTCAATCCAATCAAAGACAGAAATCATCATTTCAGCTACATATAAATTGTCGTCTGCAATTGCTTTCAATTTGAGCCAGTCTAAAATTTTGTCGTTTGGTCAAGAGATAACCATCACAGAGAGAAATACCCAAACTGCATCGCCGTAAAAGCTAGCTCCACAGCAAGGCTGGTTTGAAGCGCTCTTTAAACATGGCGGGACCAGTGTAAATCGATTAGCAACGACATAAACAGCCACGGTGAAGTGATTCATATTTGTCAAATACAAAAGTCTCAATAGAGTATTTAGGCCTCCGGCCCATGTACATAGTCGTGATAAAACATACATATAAAGAAGAGAGGGGTATTCATGACGTATTATTTACAACGATTATTCCTACATGGAGATAACGATATCAAGAAGGGAAGTTCTTCATTGAAACAATTACTGTATTGCTGTTAATTCCTTATAGCACTAAGAAGAACTTAACTTGTCATGTCAGTAATGTAGATCACGATAAGTCCATGTCCATCTGTAGATGAAAACTTCCAACGAAATTGATAAACCACGTATAAAATTGTTTGTCAGCGGAAATGCATTTAGAAAGATTTCGATAGAAAATTGTAACTCATGTTTTTTTTTTGTAAGGAGAGCCTTACAATTTTAAAAACGGTAAAATGGCGTATTTCCGGCGAAGAAATGTATCGTATATTGTAGGTGCATATCAAGCTACGTAATACAGCCGAGGGACTTGATCAACGGGACTTGACCCGAGGTTTGCCGAATATAATTATGCCTCCAGCTTCTTCTAAATTAATATGAATGGTGCACTGGCCCTAAATTCCACCAGCCGAGATATCTACCGTGTTAGCGCCTGTTTACGTTTGCTATGCGAAATGAATTACTGCAAAGTTAACAAAATGTCGCTAGACCAAATCTGATACTTTATTGGAATCGTCTTCAAAATAACTTTCAGCCGTACATGAAGTATGAAGTAAACTCTTACCACAGAGGAAAATTTAGACTGGTCCATATTGAAAGCGTTTGCAGACGACAAATTAAATATTGGAATTTGTCTTTAAATTAGTATAAATCATTGTGGTAAAAGAGGGAAAATGCTGGTTATGAGCATGAATTTTCTCAATTTCCCGAAATGTTTTTTTTTTTTTTTAAAAAACTTTTTTCACAGGGTAGTTTCCGCACGTTAAGGCTAGGTAAAGAGTTAAATGAAAACTATGCTGTGGTCTCTGTTGAAAAAAAAACATTTACCCCCTACAACTCTCTCTCTCTCTCTCTCTCTGACTTGACCTGACAAAAGCTTAACCCTTTCCCACACAATCCCGAGTTTTAACGACCCTAAGGATGAAGCCTTTTGAAAACATTGTCGGAAAAGGATAAAATGCTGGTAGCCAGCATTTTCTCCTTTTCCCACAATGTTTTCTACCCTATCCAAAACAAATTCCATCATTTGAGTCACATTTAAATTGTCGTCTGCAAATGCTTTGAATTTGGAATGGTCCAAAATTTTGTCGTTTGGTAAAGGGTTAATAACGCCAGTGATGACTATATTTAGATAAATCGTGATCTTTTGAGGACACAGTCTTATCTTGTGCCGTGACAAAGATTGCCGCTTTCTCTGCTAATGTCAAAAAGTTTATCAGTCTAAGACGCCAATTCCACATTACTCCATATACAGCCTTTTTTAAGCAAGAAAGAACTTTAAAAGCAAAGATAGACGACGTTAGAAGAACTGGAGTATGAACACTAAAACAGTTTTGGATTCTATATGAAGAAAAATAAGGAAAAGTAACCAAGCCAGCGATCGTTTTTACTTCCTCATTGTTTGTCATGTCCCTAACAAGTGAAACCTTCTGTTTGATAGGAGCCATGCTTTGTAAAAAGGAAGTTTAATGCATCTATTCGGAACAGTACATGAAAGAATTATTGATCCATAAAACCCATTTTATCAAACAATCGACTAAATCATATGGTCGAATGGTCCTTGGACAAGGAGAAACTTTACAAAAAACAAAACGTTTCGACCCTTGTCAGCCTGTGCAGTCTGCGCAGGCTGACATGAGTTGATACTTTTAGCAAAAGCATTAAACTCCCTTTTCACAGACAATACTCAATTATATTTTTCAAGACTAGACATCATTCCAACTTAGCCTTAAACAAGACAAGTAGCTGCTAAAATGATATGTATGAAAATACATACATGTAGCGTGTACATTGACGACATAGGCTATGAATATAGCGTAACGCATAAAGTAATCAAATTACCAGTTGGTGCAAGACATGTATACCAATTGACAAAGGTCTGAACAAGTTCTGCGGGATATCGATTACCAGTAGGCCACAAAAAAAAAAGCCTGCAAAAAAGGCCCGCAGCGGTCCGTAGAATAAACATGTTTGCATTTTTTACCAATTGCAAATTACTATACATTCATTCGAGACTACATTTAAAATCTAGAAGTAGGTCAAAGGAAAGAAAAATCGAATGCTACACCAAGCAAGCAAACAGACTGAGAAGCAAAGTTTTACAATAACATTATTAGATTTCTGGGTTCTCAGACGTTATCTGCGCCTGCCAATATTCTTCGAAGATTTTACCTATCTGCTATGACGCATCCCTATCCTGTACAGGATAAATATTAATACGCGTTGCGTCAATTGCTGCTTAAAAAGCGCAGGCGGAAAGTGGCAATAAATAATACGTCTGTGGTAAAATCAAGCCCGTTCTTCGCTACAAATTTCTTAAAAAACAAAATGATTTCAAACGAGGATTTTTTTTTAAATACTAATTGTTCACTGCAAATCGCTATAAACTGTTTCTAAATATAGACATGGGGAAAACCGGGATTTGTGCAGAAGACTGACAACACATATAACGTTCATGCCTTGCTGGGCATATAAAGCGGTTTTTTTTTTTCCGAGCTTATATGGGTTTATTTTTGTAAATGGTCATATGCTAGCTAACCATGGTGGATGAATCGTATAAGGTAGGTTTTAGTGAGTACACGTATATTTTATTTTGAAATTCGTCGCATTGATTGCCGCCTTGAAAAGGAGTCCGGTTCTGTAGGCCTGTACCCAGGATGCCCATATCAGATAGGTTATGTATTTGAAAACTGCCACCTAACGGAGGATAATTTGGTTCCCAGGTTACATGCGCAGGTATCGGGATCACTAAACTGGTCCTCGTTGTAGATATACATATTACAACCCTATACGCTTGATGTATCAGGGGAGGCAACCAATCTACGAGATCTTTTTATTTTGCATGTAAAAAGTATAGGTTTACCTAGGACTTAACTCTTAAGTTGAAACATATTTATTTACTTCCATTGCGAAACAATTTCTTAGAACCTATATTTGTGACTCTCGGTGATTGCTCCCTGGAAAGGTAACGAGCATTTGACGAGAGATGGCACTGTCTTACCATACAAAGTGACTTAACTCTTTCACTGTTGTATGAATAAATTCCAAGGTCTAAACGAAGATTTCCCCTGCATTTGAAAACGACTTAAATCTTTACCAAACAACAAAATTTTAAACTCGACCAAATTGATAGCTTGTGCAGACGACAAATCAAATGTGATTCAAACACGTAAATTAGTCTTTGGAAGGGTAGAAAAATTGTGGGGAAAGGAGGAAATCTGGTTCCAAGCATTTTCTCTTTTTCCTACAATGTTTTCAAAAGTCTTCTCCGTTAAAACTCAGGATTGTGTGGTAAGGATTGAGTCAAAATCTTGGAACAAATAGAGAGCGGTGTAGATCTAATGTGACCAGATTGTTCGTTATGAGTTTTGTTGACTTATCCATGCTATTTTCTGTGCACGTTCTGTGCAGTCTGATCTTATCTACGCCGCCCGCAAAAGATATTTGATTTGCTGTAGCAGTGAAAGTTTTAAAGTTTGAGATCCCTAGGATGTACTGGTCAATCAAATCTTTTTTTTTTTTTTTTTTTTTTTTTTTTAAAGATTTGATAAAGAAAATGTTTATCAAGTATAATGCCCTCCCCCTCCCCCCACCCCTAAGCCAAAATATAATCTCATTGAGAAAAAAAAAAGCCCGTATAGGAACCGAACACAAAGCTGTAAAAATAAAAGCAAACTTGTATGCCCTGTCTGAGCCATTTCGCAACCGGGATCTCAGGCATTTTATCAGCTGTCCTTTAATAGTTTACCCTTTACCGAACAATCCTGAGGTGGAATGTTTTTTAAAAGCATCGTGTGAAAAGGAGAAAATACTGGTTACCAACGGTTACGGACATTTCTGAGAGAAATTCTATCGTTTGCATAGTTTATAGTTTTATAGTCTGCAAACGCTTGGTTTTAAACTGTATTTATCTGGTGCATAATTAACGGGATAAAATCAAAGTACAGAGAATTATGGTTCTTTGTTATATTCACAGCTCAAAGCTAAGTAACAAATTCGATGAGTTCATGTGTTAACTAAGTCAAAAGAATGTAAGAAATACACGTTTTGATATCAGGATTTACACTTCCTTTCGCAGGAATTTTGCTTCACTGCTTCCGGTTGAGGTCGGTGACAATAGCAGGCTAGAAAGCACAGAATATGATATCTGTATCCTTCATTCACTTGGCAAATTCTATCCGACTATCAGATTGTTTCAAATGTTGCATCATGGAAACAGTATACGGATATAATTTCAAGTTAAAGCGTAACATTCTGTAAACACTGGAAGAAGTTGATGAATTAGTAATGTCACTCGATAGTTTCTACACAGATTTATGTGGTGTTTCTTCAATAGTGTCGCTTACCTCGGTAGCATGTATCTGTTGCCTTGTTAACTTTTCATCTTTTTGATAACGTTTCTGCATAGTTCTGATTGTTGATATGGGTGGTTTACTTTCAAAATATCGCTGAATCACCTCAGCAGCTTTCAGCTTTACGACAGCGCCCTTTTAGATAAACGAGTACAAGCAAATGTCGTCTGTGACGTACGTTCATGTAACAAGTACATTTTATTAAAAGGCATCTATGTTTTATTGAAGAGTTAAACTGTATGAGATATTATGAATCACCCTGTACTTTGATTACCTTTTTTGACCAAACGACAAATGATAGCACTCGCAGACAACAAAGTAAATGTAACTCAGATATTTGGATTTGCTTTCGATAGTGAAGAAAGCAATGTTGGAAATACTGGTCAACAGCATTTGCTTCTTTTCCTACAATGTTTTCAAAAGGCGTCTTCCTAAGGGTCATTAAAATAAGGGATTATGTGGTAAACAGTTAATTTTAACCCTTTCAGCGCCACAGGCGAAGGAAAGGCCTTAGCAGACGGCATGGATCAAGATCAGACTGCACAGAACATTCAGTCTGATCTCGGATCTGTATCGTCCGCTGATTTAGTCTCGTTAATAGGGTAAAAAAAATCTGTCTGAGTTTCAGTGGATTCGCGCTTAAAGAGTTAAAGGCCCAGTAGCTGCCAAAAGTAAAAAATAAAGTGGGTGTTAAAATCTATTTCAATTTAAATCATTACCTTATAAAAGTATAGAAATTATTGTGAAAATGACAATCTGTTATTGCATGGCCGGTCCAAGGGTTAGTCGCTTGCAGAGAAATTAATTTTAAAGGTAGGTCAAAAGTTGTCAGGTTGCTTTATCTTTTGTTTACTTTTTACCTGATTTTAAAAATCATTTTTTCTGCCAGCAACTAACACTTGGGCCGACAGATTGTCATCTTCACATTACTTTCCATACTTTAAAAGGTATGATTTAAATTTCATTGTATTTTAACACTCGCTTTGTTTATTTTCAGCAGATATTGGAACTTAAACATTCTGTTTTGATGCTCGTTATCTCCCGAAACCAATTTGCAGAAACTATGATGGCTTTGAAAACGTCCTTGAAGAAAAGGGGTGATCAACACGAAATACAGTCAAGTACATGAGTACAAGTGAAACCCTGTGGTAACACGAGAATTCGCTAACAGCAAGCAATTTTTCTTGTTGAAACAATGTTTGTAAAAAACCACAAGACGAGAGAAGTCTTATGCAAAAAGGAATGGATTACACTGGAAACCAGAGAAATTGCCAAAAATGGGAATTAAAAAAAATGTCTCAATATGTTAATCGTTGTTATCTCTGCCACCTAATTTCGGTATTTTCTTCATAAATTTTAAAATAAAGGGCCTTTGGAAACCAGAAGTGGGTTATGAATTTGGGAAAAGAAATATCAGATAACGAGAAAATCTGTTTTGTGTCTTGGATTGCAAAAGGTGATTGGTCAAGGCGTAAGACTTTTATTCTAGAAGTGCCTAAAAAGTTTTCCCTTTCACAGAATGGAGGTCTTTGACAATTTTTGAAAACACGGTGGAAAAGGCAATAATCGCTAACAATAATCTTTTCGATAATTTATCGAGAAAAAATGGTGAATAATGGTTTGATATTTCATGGTCATGACCAGTGAAAATACCGATTTTATTTTTTCAACTCTTCAGCTGAAGGCGGAAACAATAGTTCCAACGCCCTGGTTGCCTACGTAATCATCGCATGCCATCCAAATAGAGGGAAATATGACGTTATTTACGCGCATTTACCCTATATTTCACGCGCTTTACGTAATATTGTAATGCGTTGTTATGTGTTGGTTTTTTTTTTCGTTGAAAGATCGAAATTTATTTCATCTCGTGAACATCATCGGTAATATTTTCACGGGTGGCGCACCGAAAAAACCAAATATCCTCTACTCCCATCCCCCAATCGTTTTATAAAACAATATCTTTCATATTTTTGACTGTATCATGGGTTTGTGAATTCGAAAACAGCTAAGGCCTATTCCTGTAGTAGATGAAAGTCGCCTGAACAAGAGTAATTCTTCTCTCACTTTTATTCATCCCTTTTATGTCGGAAAGATGGCAGTAATACAGAAAAAAAAGTCTTTGTAAAAAGAGAGAAACATTGTCAGAAAAGGAGTAAATACTACTTTCTAGAAATTTTCCCCCATTACAACACCGATTTAAAAAGACTGTTTCCCCTGGGTCGTAAAAACATGGGATTTTAAAGACTTAACCGAAATACTTCTGAAATCATCATTCATTACTTAATACTTATACGGCACTACATGCAATCGGAATGTCATCACTTTGGCGTATTATTTTCGCCCGAGAGCAGCACATGGTTTTGTTGTGGCTGTCGGATCTGGAGTTACGTCAAGGCTGTGAAGGAGTGATTGGAAGCTGGAAGTAGAAGGAAACTTGTGTGAACTTACAAATGAAGTAGAATGGAACTTATGCGAACCTACAATTGAAGTAGAATTGAATTTAGGTGAACTTACCAATAAAGTTGGAAGGAATTTAAGTGAGCATACAAATGAAGTAGTGTGAAACTTCAAGGATGGCTTATAAACAAAGTAGAATGGAACTTTGGCGAGCTTACAAGTGAAGAGGTGTGACACTTAGGTAAGCTTACAAATAAAGCAGAATGGAACTAGGAAGAGCTTACAAATGAAGTTGAATCAAATTTTGGTGAACTTACAAATGAAGCAAAATGGAACTTGGCTGAGCTTACAGATGAAGTAGTAAAAAACTTAGCTGGGTTTACAAATGAAGCTTAACCCTTAACTACACAATTCTGTGTTTTGAAAACCCTGAAGAAAGGGGTTTGTGGAAACATTAGGGAAAAGAGGAAAATACTAGATCTAGTAACCAGCATGTTCTTCTTTCCTCATAATCTTTTCTCTCTAAACTGAGACAAATCTACAAATGTAACATTTTAGCCACATTTAATGTGTCGTCTGCAAACGCTTTCATTTTGTACAAGTCTAAACGTTTGCTGGTTGGTAAAGAGTTAAAGGCCATGATCTTCGTTCTGCATCAGAAGACTATGAAACAACCCTTGTAAAACGTGGGTGATTGACTTGAATCTAATACATAATAGTGTGTGAAAACAATACAGCACAAGCAAACATTGCTTGTAACAACTGATTCATCATGGAAGGCTCCTTTCCGGTACGAGAATATACGAGGCATCGCTAGATATTTGGAATGCAGAAAATTACAACTGCGGCATCTTTTATGCAAAAATATATTTGTTTCTCAACACTTTTTTTTAAGTTTTCTGGCCTTTGTCCTTTTTGAAAGCATAATCAGAGCATAAATACCGGTAAATGTGGCTGAAAAGCCGGAATTTGACTTTGGAAGGGTGGGTAAAAACATATGAAAAAGTAAAAAGTTTCCCAGCATTTTTCCCACTGTCTTTATAAAAGAATTCTTCAATGCCTTTAATACACGGGACTGTTTGATTAAAGGTTAGCCCTTTCCCAAACATCCAGTCTTAGACACTTCCGAATTTGTAACATCTGCAGACCACAAATTCAGAATTGGTACAAATAAGCGTAAGTTCTATGATAGGGTAGAAACATTGTGGGAAAGGGAGAAAATGCTGGTTTACCAGCAGTTTCTCGTTTTCCCACAAACTTTTCAAAAGATTTCCTGCTTAGGGTCGTTGAAACTCGGGATATTGTGGTAAAGGGCTAAACCATTTGCAGTGATTATTCTTTTGTCCGCTACTTCTTACCCATGACAAACAAGTGGACAGGCGTAGTTTAAGACATGTCCTTCCTGAATGATATTGTGGCATTCATCTTCACAGGCGGCCTCTTGCGGGTCCCCTCCAAGGAGGTCAACCATTATTTGTAAGTCACATTTCAGCACCTCGAGATCAACTGGAGAAAGTTAGTGAGCCATGCTAGGTGAAAAGGGGGCTTACTGCGTTTGCGAAAAATATCGACCCATGTTAGCCTGCGTCGTCCGTGCGGGCTGACCTAGGCCGAAACTATTTTGTATTTGTGAAATCTGTAAATTTTCTGCATGTCAAAGGACTATTCCCTCTCCAAATCTAGTCGACTGTTAGACTAAATGGATTTCATGGATCCATAAATTTTACGTGATAAGTTACTTGGTATGATGCATCACGGACATGCATTAAATCTTTCTTTGACAGAGTATGGCTCAAGTAAGTTGTGTCATAGAATCATTCCGGAACCAGATGTACAGTAGATGACTTTGAAAGCATCCGTGCTCGTACAATACGGAAACTCAGTATTAATGAGAGCCATTATTCGGTTATTTCCCTTGATTCCTCTCCAGTACTACATTGGTCCTGATCAGTTGATTACTTGGATTTTATCCTTGATTTTCTTGCACTACACAAATATATTCTTGAGATAATATCTCTGGAAAATCGGGCTAGATTGTTTTACAAGTTGAGATATATGCATTTCTCTGATGATTGAGAATATGATTTGCTTTAAAATTACATTGGGACCTTACATAATGTCATAAATCAAATTATTTTTATCGCAATATCCCCAAAAGAATCAAGGATAAAAACAAAGGAATACGGGTAAAAGGACCAATCTGTTACTTGGTTACCTTTAGTCTTCATCTGGTAAGGGAGATAATTTTATTTACAAGAATGGCCCCCATTCAGCTCTGATAAATGTGAACCCATTACGAGCAGTGTCCCATTTTGCCTCAATATTTTTAAAGAGTAGTCTGCTGCGGACGGTTGAATCCAGCGTCTTTATATAACAACAGCAATATTACCAGACGCCAGAGTTATATAACACGATACTTCTCCTTCTGTATGATACTTACTGACTGGCCAATGAAATGACAGATTCGCCATCATGAGGGGCAATTACTATCAAAATTTGTCGGGTCCTACCCAATGGCATGAAGTTTGTATCTAAATATTGCCATAGAAAGGAGATATATCATCTGACGATTGGTGCACAATGTGTAGAGATAGCTCGACCAGTTAGTCTCTGACCAATTTGATTTAGGACTAACTAGATCTACTCCATTTACACACACATAGTGGCCGACGTGTATCGTTCAGATGGGTTTGTATTTAGCCTTTGGCGGCATAACTATTCTCCTCATAAGAAGTATTGAATCTAATGACGCTGTGTTTTCCAGTTTGATATAAAAATTTGATATGAGCTATGCTCTGGTAAAAGGGGGCTTGATGCATCTCCGTGATCCTTTATACAAAGCAAGTCATCACGTAATGATGGATCCATGAAATTCGTTTTCTCTAACAAGCGACTGAATCATGAGGTACACTGGTCCTTTGACATGCATAAAATTGACCAAAAGCAAAAAGTTTCAGCCCAGGTCAGCCTGCGCGGAATGCGCAGGCTGACCTGGGTCGATACTTTTTGCAGATGCATTAAGCCCCATTTTCACAGAGGATGGGTCGATAGTTTTTGCAGACGCATTAAGCCCCATTTTCACAGAGGATGACACACACACGTGTGTGTGTGTGTGTGTGTGTGTGTGTGTGTGTGTGTGTGTGTGTTAAGTATTTCCACTGTATTTGTCTACCTGTCAAATGTTTGAATCTTAACCAGATGACAATATTTCAGACTTGCCCAGATTGACAGCTATTGCAGATGACAAACTAAATGTGGTCCAAATGATGATACTTGTCTTAAAAGGGGGTAGAAATCATTGTACAAAAAAAATACTGAATACCAGATTTTTTTTTCCACAATGTTTCCAGTGGCCTTCCTATCTTGGGGCCGTTAAAATACGGGACTGTTCGGTGAAGGGTTATAACTCTGTACAGGCAGCCTACACGAAACGATGCCAATGAAAACGGACTTTTTCTCTCACTATAGCAATAAATTAAGCTTACAAATTGAGCCACCAAGGGTATCCAAGATGGACCTTTCATCCACTGGTGCAGCCAATAAGGCAGGTAGGATGACAGCAACAATCAACAGTTTCATCTTTTTGGTCACCTGGTGAAAACACATTTAATCAGAACAGGACAGATTAAGTTTTATGTTCAGGTGGGCATCAGCTCTACGTTGCTTAACCGAAAAGATACCAGTGGTAATTGTATCAATGAACACACAGAGAAGGTCCGACAATAATCAATGTTTATAATGTTGCAGGTGTGATTACGACATACATGTGTAAAGTATGGCGCCTGAAATACCACAGAGATTGTCATAAATGGATATTTATATTTCTTCTGTTTCAACGGACAAAACTTATTCGTATTATTTCCTAACAGTATGTTTTTGGTGTCATTGTTTGTTACACACAGCGGTGTTTATACGCCTCAGTGTTTCATGTGTTAAGGTTTCAGCGTCATTCAAGCCCTCTGACTGAGTACATGTATTCCTTTCTATCTTCTACCCCACATTTGCTTTCTATATCCAGGGTATTTTGTCATGCTTTTCCCATCAATGTAAAGGACTAAAACTGTTGATCAGCCAAACACCAGCACAAGTCAAAGAAAGGACAAATATTTGACAATAATGAGAAATGCATGTTCAATACGATATAAAGTATACTACGAAAAGAAGCAAAATAGGACTGGTATCCAGCGTCTTTTCCCATAGTGTATACACCTTTAAAGATATCCTACACTGTACCTACAAATAAAATACTAAGAGCACCAGAGCTCCAGAACAAAACTAAATACTTCTTTTTCTGAGCTCCGTTCACTCCCACGGAAGCTTGATTTTCTCAGTTGATCAAATAAAAACGGTGGTAATTTTCAGTTTGTATTATAAAAACTTTTTTCTTTACCTTTGTGCTATTTACTGTCGGGGCGCCAACAACTATGACAAAAGCGGTCTGTGATAAGATTTTGTTTAGATTAAAAAAAAAAAAAGAGTGGACATACATCGTAGTTCTCACGCCATGTAAAAATCTCAGTTAGTCTGTCAAATCCTGGTTGGTAATCACCAAAATAAGAGTAAAGAATATGGTGTTTATGAAGTTTCTTCACAGCGAGTCTTATTGCTAGTCTTTGAACTCAATATTCTCAAAAGCTTGCAGCTGAAGGCTTGAAAACTTTCATACATGTATTTGTATAGCAACAAATCAAAGTACTGAAAGTACTGACAGACTAGCGAATTTGATTGTTTGATTGATTGATTGATTGATTGTATGGCGTTTATTAACCCTGTTTTCAACATTATTTCAGTTATGTAGCGGTGGCCAGTGCACATATCCATGCTTTCCTGGAGTTTCTTTTACCAGTACTCCGCACAATGTTCTTTCCAAGCCACTGGCTCCTTTCCCACATAACCATCGTCGAAACATGAGCGAGAAATGATTTCTGTTGCAATGACTATCATCAATCCTCGGAAAGAAATTTGTTGAGGATCAAACCAGCGACCTACTGTTCTCAAGTCCTGTATGCTACCGACTGAACTGCCGGGGCTATATGTGCTATTGGTTAACTATAATCCAGTTTAAGTTTAACCCCTAACCTGCTAAAAAATGTTACATGAAACTTTCAAGCTGATCGTCAACACCTGAATATTGCTACTGCTATTTTACAGTTACACTTTGGAGAAAATTTATCCTCTTATCGGACAATGTAAATCCAAGATCAGACTGCAAACACTGTCTGCAAAAGGTCATTGAGTCGCGGTAGTGCTGGTGAAAGAAACTCGAGGAAAGCATGGACAGGTGCTCTGGCCGCCGCAATATCACTGAAATAATGTTGAAAACGGCATTAAACACCATGCAGTCAATTTGTCAATATCTAATAGCACAAGATGTAGTTAACTATTTAACTCTCCTTACAAAATGAAGAATTTTACATCCGTCCAAATTCAAAGCTGTTGCAGACCATGAATTAAATGTGGCTGAACTAATGAAACATGATTCCAGAAGGGCAGAAAACAATGTGGGAAAAGGAGAAAATGATGGTTACCAGCATTTTCTCCTTTTCCCACAATGTTTACAAAAGGACCCTTCCCCAGTATTGTTAAAACTTGGGATTGTTTGGTAAAAGGTTAATAGAATAACAGTTTAACATAAAAGTTCAACTGTACACAATGATCTAAATAATAAATGACTGAAGGAATGACAAGGGTTCCCTGTCCAGTCGGGGTTGATATAGCTGGGATTTGCTACAAGTTTACCTAGGTGTATAGATCTATTAATAGATTCATTCATAATGTTACAGTTGTGTAGGAATAAGTGATTCTCTGCTTTGCATAGGTCACTCAATTTACATATAAGCAAAGATCTTGTACCTTATAAATGACATCTTGTTCAGTTTATTACTTTGTAAGACGACATGTTCAAATCGGAGAGACAGAGATTTAGTGGTTTATGTCTAAATTGTCATGTATAACAGAATTAAGATTTCTAACAGAAAGAAGTATTTTCTGTGTGGCAGTATTTGGCAACCGTAGGGTTTTGAATCTGGGTCAGTCTTGATGCCTATAGACTAGCTTCGCTAGTCAAAAATGAAAAAATCTTTTTTGTGTCAGAAAACGGATTATACATAATACAACGGAATTCTGGCGTCACAATTTTCCTTATCGAAGTCGGAATCTCTGGGTTACAGGGTTCCACTTTACCTTTCCAACTGTGATAACGGGATAAACTGGCAAAAAGTGGCATAATATCGGCAACTCCCCACCACTGTATCACGAAAACCCATGAAAATCAAAATTATGCATTAAAAAAATGCAATTTTTTCACCGATTCATTCCGTTTACCTCAAATACAATATTAGTCAACGAAATGAAGCTGAAAATTTCATTAGCTTCTTATCGCTTCGCACGTAAAACAATGCCATTATACATGCTGTAAAGTGGTGGCGGTTCTCCAGTTTTATGCCCAAAAAAGATGTAGAACGGTTCTTTCAACGCGTTAGTGTGCTCAATATAACTTTATGCGTACAAACATCTTGGAGAGCGTTTGTAATCAATAAGTTTTGAAAATATGTATTTATTATGAAGGTTAAATGCATTAAAACCTCTGCAACATGTGGTAAAAAGAGAAATTGCACGTTACTAGCAATTTCTCTTTTTGTCGCATGTTTTCCCAAGTGATCTGCATGACAAAAGAAACCTTCTTGAGGTGGCTATGAGGTCATGAACTTGTCATTTCTAGTAAGATAATTTTCAAACATCATAATGACTCTCCTGTTGTAGTTAAAGCTCTATTTTTCGGAGTTCCCGGTCATCCTGGGATAACTATTATTACTTCCATTTAACTCTTTACCAAACGACAAAAATGTACACTTGTCCAAATTGAAAGCATTTGCAGACGACAATTGAAAGATGAATCAAATGATGTAAATTGATTCTGAGAGGGTAGAAAACATTGTGGGAAAAGGAGAAAATGCTGGTTACCAGCATTTTCTCCTTTTCCCACAATGTTTTGAAAAGGCCTCTTCCTCTGGGTCATTAAAACTCGAGATTGTGTGGTAAAGAGTTAATAGTGTGTATACAGGTATATGTGTGCCGAGCCTCCGTAGCTCAGTCGGTAGCGTAGGAGGTCGCTGGTTCGATCCCCGGCTCTGAGGATTGATGATAGTCATTGCGACAGGATTCATTCCTCTTCAATACTGACTATTGTTTCGACGATGGTTATGTGGGAAAGCAGCCAGTGGCTTGGAAAGAATATTGTGCGTAGTACTGGTAAAAGAAACTCCAGAAAAGCATGGATAGGTGCACTGGCCGCCGCAATATAACTTGAATAATGTTGAAAACAGCGTTAAACACCATACAATCAACCAATCAGGTATATAGTGTGGCAATGCTGAACTGAAGCATATTATATTTCGGCAAACTATTCGTCCCTTTCCGTGACGACTCATTTAATGCTGTTTACCTGGGTCATGTCAATAGGATATTTTTAAAATTATTGAAATAAATCTTGTCAACAAATACATCTTTTATTGATATGCATTATCTTTACAAAAAATACGGATTTAAAAATTCGGAATTATTTTCTGCCGGGAGCTGTACATGGTTTTACTGTTCCTGCTGGGTCTGGTGTTACATTCAGTGAGTGGAGTAGACTCTGAAATCTGGAATGAAACATTTAAATCATAATTAGGCTACTAATACTGTCCCCGATGGGAAGACTGACTCCTGATGAGGGAATAATACCTCTTTTCCCAGCCTCCATCTCAAGTATGCCTAGTCTAGACCCAGCATGCTTTCGAAGGAATTGACACTCTCTATAACTCTTTGTAAACTGGATTTACCGCCCTTGGGAAACTGTGGCTCTCTAGAGGGAATTTCCCTGGTTACTCCCCAAGAGTTAGTTTTGAAATGAACTGGTTACTTCCTCTGATACAGCAAATTGTATAGGGATCGGTACAGGCTACTGAAAACGGGCAGAATTCTGCCTGTTAGTTTTTAGAATGATAAGAAGTTACTTTGGGTTACTTTACAATCAGGGAAGATCACTCTCGTCTCTTGATGTCTCTCGGTCTCTTACGCAGATCAAAAAGCAAATTGGTGTGATTTTACTTTTTGTATGATCTCATTTACAAATTTTAATGTACATGTATTCATTTACTTTGTAACGTGCAAATACTTAGTAACCCATCCAAGCACTAACCATAACGCACGCTACCTAATTTGCACGTAGAGAAATACACCAAAACGCATCGTCTTTCACCAACGGAGACTTGAGCTTGTCCCTGTTTTTCTACGCATAATAATCGATAATCTGTATCAATAGCGGTAACCAGTCTGGAACGGCCAGATGTGATTTTACACTCGTCACAACTCAACCGATTCCGTACCTACATCTAACCTCGTCCGTATAAAGGAGGCCTCCATTCTGAACTACCAATCACATGATCTTAAACATGGCGGCGCCCCTGTAGATCGCTTAGCAACGACATGAACAACCACGGTGAAGTTATTCACTTCTATCGATCTGTCGATGAAAGCTCCTAACGGAATTGATAAACCACGCTGAAAATTGAATATACAAACTGTTTGCCGACTGAAATATTCTTAGAAAGATAACGATAAAAAATTTACTCATGTTTTCTTTTTTAAGAGGAGCCTTACAATTTCAATAACGGTAAAGCGGTGTGCTTCCGGAGATGTGCGAAATGTACCGTGTAGGTGCATATCAAGCTACGTGATACAGCCGAGGGATCTGATCACCGGGTCACCCGAGGTATGCCGAATGGTGATTTTAAAGACACTTCGATTGGCTAATCCAGCTAATGTAGACTATCCAACGAAAAACAATCGTCACAATACCCAGTACCAGTTGTATCTGTATATGTACAAGGGGGACCAGTTTAATTTTGGAAGTCTAGAATGGGACTTCTGCCCGGTGTTTTTCCCGAAAAAATTGGTCCTTCGACTAGGACTTGGTTTTCATAGCTTTAAATGTACTCTTTACCTTTTGAAAGATTCACTTTGCCCCTCTTCTCTGAAGTCTCACTGACGAAAGTTTTCAAAGAGAATCACATCTTAGATTTTATTATAGGCCCGACCATTCTAAACTGCATTTTTATCAACTAAATTGTTTAGCCAGCCTGAAATTGCAGTTCTTTAAAATGTAGAAAATTCTTTAGAACTACAGTTATAATGCAATTTAAAACGGTTGATGAAAACGGCCTCTGATTCATGAATATGGAACCGAGTCTGAATTTTATACAAATAACCTCCTGAGGCGAGGATTGAACCTCTAGCTTCCAAGGCGAACGCTCTACAACGTCGCTACGAAAGCTAGTTCTATAGCAAGGTAGTACAAGTGTCCCCTTATACAAACACAGGCTATCCATGTAGATCTATCTATCTGTAGAATAGACCAGAATACTGCATACATGTCAGTATACCACTTACCCATGGCAAACCAGTGGACAGGCATAGTTAAACACGTGACCTTCTTGTAGTAATTTGTGGCACTCACTTTCGCAAGCAATTTCTGTTGGATCACTACCAAGAACGTCCACCATGATTTGTATATCACATTTGAGCGTTTCGAGATCAACTGAAAAGGATTTCATGTAACATCACTAAACTATAGGTTTCTCCTACTGTTTCAGTGTTTTTTCTTTACGTTACCCAAGCATTCATCAACCATTCCTAAGAGCATTCTTAGTCTTTGTATCTGAGATTTTCTAAATTTGAAAGTAACACAGCTTCTGTTTGGCTAAACCAAACGGATTTTTTCTCGCATTCTGATTACATTCATTCAACCAATCACGAAGTAGCTCAACTTTTTTTCTCCTTTCTGTCTCCTCCTTTTCATTGAGAAGTTTGAATATCTTTGTTTTTGTTTATTAGTAGTTACCATCGGTTTCATGAAAGTCAGCAAATTAGGGTCCGTATTCACCAACCTTTCTAAACTGCATTCTTAATCCATTTCTCAAGAATTTTCTAAATTTCAAAGTAAAACAATTTCTGATTGGCTGAAAGGAATGGTTTAGCCATTTTTTTTTTTTTTTTTTCTAAATTCAGAATTAGTATTAAGACTGCACTTTAGAATAATTGGTGGATGCGGACCCAATTCTGTCCACCTCGACAACAAGTGACCGACCCGACCCAACGTGTCTTTTCGACAAAATGAATTTCGTCATTCACGAGAGAATTTTAATACCGCATAATCAGAACAACTTTGGTACCACATGTAATATTATCCTGTTTGCTGTCAGGTCTTCCCAGTGCACGACAACGTTGTCGTGTTTTGCTAAGGTGGTATCTGATATCGAACAAACAGGATTCCGTAGCAAGCAAACAAAATTCTACCAGTTTCTATAATTTGCCCGGGATAAATGTGAACGCGGGAAAATATGATATAATCCACAACGAGGAAGTCAGCATGGTACATTAAAATTATCTGAAGAGAAATCAAGAGTTTATGTATACCTTCCCACCTTCAGACAGCTTCTTCTGTCTTACTGATGAGCATTTTCTCCTTTTGCATCATGTTTTCTCGTGCTTTACTTAGAAACAAGCACTTGTTTTCACAAATTACCGAAGATAACCCTCCCACTCTAAGAAAAAAAAAAAAAAAAGATTCAACAGATAATGTTATCCTTTGCAAATGCTAATCCATCAGTATACATGAACCTTGTAAGTACTGGTTTTTATCACTTTATAACTTACATATTGACCCTCTGAGCTGATCTAGAATAATTCTCTTTTGCTCTGCAGGAGCAGCGAACACTGCCGGTAAAAGTAGGACAAGAAACAGCACTCTCATCTTAGAAACCTAGAAAAGAAACAGAATAAACAGAGGAAATTGATAACTGATATCTGCTCATTTTGAGGCATTTTCCTAGGGTCTGTGTTCTATACAGAAAATTTGTAGCAGCTGTTGGTTTCTTGCAGAGTATTGTAAAATAAGTATTGTCTGAAAGATTTAGAAAATAGTAATTGTGTTGGATAAAAGATCTACATGTAGGTAACGTTGAACACTTAAGGGTTACGCATGGTCTACATAATGACGACAGAAATGTCTAAAGGCTGCATCTATTTGTGGATTATGAGTGCCTTTAAACATTCCTATTCCCCCATCTTATTAACCCTTAAACTGCTGAAGATATTAAATAAAACTTTAAACTTTTGCTCTTTCAAATGTATTTTGGGGGAGGAGGAAATATCTTCTTATCGGACATTGTAGACTCCAGATCAGACTTCACGTTCTGTGCAGTCTTATCTTGATCTACATTGTCCACAACAGGTCGTTGAGTAGCACTTAGCAGCCAATATCGGATCTTACCTCGGAATATGTACTGCGATGTTTCCATTACTATCATGAAATATTTAAGTTCTAGCGCAGAAAATAGCAACGTAGTATTTTGTTTGAAACTTTTTTTTACCCATGAATGTGCCTACCCCATTTTCTATGACCATCGAATTTATTGAAAGGGTATGGGGCTTTAATCTATCCTTTCCACTATTAAAGTATTCTAGAATGCTCGTATTTACAAATAAGAACTGAATTTAGAAAGGTTAGTGAAAGCAATAATTGTTTTCATCTACGTTGTCAGCAAAGATACTCCTGTCGCCAAGTAATGATACACACACAATCCCCACAAACAAAAAGAAGCTGTTTAAATTAAGCTTTGCGATCATCCAAAACATAAACAATTAATATTCAGAAAGTTTTTACATGAATAAAAAATCAAAACTATTAACCACTAGAAAATTTTCTCCACAGTATATCTGTAGTGCTCCACAGTTGACATTAAAATGAAAAGCAGTCAATTTTTAAAGCGCTCATAACGCCAATGACTTATCTGTGCAAGCGAACTCAAGTTCGCCAGACGTCCTTGAATCTTTGAACTTTAACCGGTACCGTCCTATTTCCATGAAAGAGTGGTTGCTCTGCCGAAGATATAGAAAAGAATATATCACCCTATAAAAATGGTTTGTGATTATCCCAGCAAGCAATGTCGTCCAATCGCACGGTACTACACTTCTCTTGTGCGCCACTCATCACAACTTGGCCGATTCTGTAACTACATCTAACCTCGTCTGTATCAAGAAGTTTCCATGTTATCCTGCCAGTCATATGGTCTCAAATATGACGGTGCCCATGTAAATCGATTAGAAACGGCAACAATAGCCACGCTATAAGCAACCTGTCGCTGAAGAATGCCAACGGAATTGGTTTCAAGTTAGAAAATAAATGTACAAACTGTTTGTCAACGAAGATGTCTGTGGAAAGAATACGATAGAAAATTGTTACTAGCCTATTTTTTTTAGTGGAGTGTTACGATTTTAAGAACAGTAAAGCGGTATATTTTCGGCGAATAGATGTACCGTGTATGTGCGTATCAACCATCGTAATACAGGTGTCACACCACTGCGAGATTGCTTCTGGGTCACAGTAGTAAATAAAAAGCCACGTATGAAATTTTGCAGTAGCACTTCTTTTGCACTGTTTCATGGACCGGAGATGGCTTGGAGGTATATAATTTAGTTTTGCTTCAACTTTGGATAGTGGGTGACCACTTAGATGTGTGTTATTGTATATTGATAGGACTATTTTGCATCACTAAGGAACAAAAACTTAGGGTCATGGCCGTGAACCCGAACACTTGACTTGGACAGACCGTACAGTAACAGATTGTCATCTTCACAATAATTTCCATACTTTTAAATGATATGATTTAAATCTAAATGCATTTTAACACCCGTTTTGTTTACTTTTGATAGCTATTGTCATTTTAAGCGATCTGTGGGGCTGTCAGTGTGGTCAGTCACGAGCTAACTTCAATGTGGCCAAAGACCGGTGGTGTGACACCTACAGCCGGGGGATTTGATCAATGGATCACTTGAGGTGTGCCGAACGCTTGTGTGTATGTCTAGACAACAAATTCATGCGACATGATAAGTCAGTTAGTTATAAAATTTCTCACTTGTTCGGATGATTTAATCATTGAATTGATCGTTAGTAAATTGTACTTGGCAAAAATACTTTGTTATGAATCCCACGCCTGATAACCCTGCTCTGGTTTTAAAAAGGGTTCGTTTTATAAAGTAACGAATTCTGGTGACACGAACTTGGTCTGAATCAAGAAGCAGTTCTAGATAAAGTTCAACTTCGAAGTTCAAAGACGTTCCACCTTATTGGGTTAGACTTTACGTCTCAGCTAACCAGATACCTTCTCTTGAAATTGAAAAATAATGAGTCCTTCTTGGTGAAAAGTGGGTTTAATGAATCTCTGTGCTGCAGTATATCAAGCAAATTATCATGTAATTATGGAAACATAAAATCCATGTTGTTTAACCCTTTCCCAGATGACAAATTTTGGACTGGCCCAAATTGAAAGAGTTTGCAGACGACAATTTTAAATTTGATGAAAATGGCAGAAAGTTCTCAAAAAGGGTAGAAAACACTGTGGGAAAAGAAGAAATCGCCCGTTATGAGCAATTTCTCCTTTTCCCACAGTGTTTTCAAAAGACTTGTACTGCAGACAAGTGAAAACCAGGGCTTGTTTGGGAAAGGGTTAACAACGGACTGAATCATGACTACGCAGGCTGACCTGGGTCGAAACTTTTTTCAGATGCATCAAACCCCGTTTTCACAGGCTATTGCTCAGATAAGAATTCAGTATGATGTTCAGGCACGGCCCCTCCCTGGTTCAATAATTTGGTCATAATTTTGTATTTTGACCTTTATACGCTAATAGATCTAGCAATCATCGTATTCGAGGTACCTCCTTGGTTTTTTCTTCTAATCCTTCAGCAGTAATGGGCGATTCAGCACGCTTTCGTGGACAGTGAAGAGCAAAAATAAACTGCACAGAACGTGCAGTCTGGTCTTGGATCTAAACTGACCGATACGTTGAAATTTTCCTCGTGAAAAGAACTTTCCAATCACAATGTGTGGTGTTTTACTATAGGCTGTGTATTTCTTTTTAATTCATGTAACAGTTTAAGGAATGGTGACGGTTCATTGCACTTTCAGAAGTATTTCAGTCAGATTACTTTGACGTCTCGCTAATCAATGTCTTTAATTAACAGGTTTCACCACGAAAGGCCCCCATACGTAGACATACATGTATCGTTGGGTAGTAAACTGTATAGAGTCTTACATTTTTAGCCCGACAAGGGCAAAATTATGTGTGCTTGGTACACCCTATATCATGATCTTTGTCAAGACCGTGTTTTGTCAAGACTTTCTCCGTGTTTAGGTCATCTACATTAAATATTAACTTTGAAACAATCATAAATATTTATAATTAGATGCAGAAATTTAAAATTCGAAGACTGTCTGATCCGCCGAATGGTTCTGCCAACACCCATTTCTGTCGTGGTTTATTTGTTATTGTTGTGGATAGTATTGCAAACGAATATCTAAAACAAGAAAAGAAAGTTTACGTCGTTGTTGTTGTTGTTGTAGATGTATACAAAACGAACAACAGATGTCACACCCTGTAGTAGTTACAACTGGGAAATTGATATCGAGCACTTCTACTGCTCTGTTTAATCAGAAATGGGCGATGTTTGTAGAAACTGTATACAAAGTTGGTGTTTCTTGAGTAAAAACTTGTTGCCTGTGGTCCCTAAAAGCTGAACGGTCTACAACAGGTCGAGGCATTTTTTTGATCGGGGGATTTCTTCAAAGAGAACAAAGTAAAAACGCAATGGTGAAGAGTGCCATTTGTTTTACCTATTTATGGTTGCGATTACACAGCAAGGCTATCTCTTTGTAACGGAAAAAGAGTAGCAGAACATCAAATCCTCTCGACAATGTAAACGAAAGAACAAGAAACTCAAAGTGTAATTAATTATCGGCTTGTTGGTGTGTATAGTAGATATGAGCCATGTCTTTTTAAGAGTGGATTTAAGGCATCTGCAAAAATTATCGACCATGGTGAGCCTGCTAAGTCTGCGCAGGCTGACCTGTGTCGAAACGTTTTGCTTTCTGCATTTCCATGGACCTGTCTGCCTCAGGATTAAGTCATTTGTTAGACGGAATGGATTTTACGGATCCATAATTATGTGCTGATTTGCTTGGTGTGATGAATCACGGAGATGCATCAAGCACTCATTTGGTAGAGCGTGTCTCATATATACAGTAGTTTACTAACACGAACAGGACAACAACAAAAAAATGTGAAGACAGATCCTATTTAAAGGTATCCGGCGATACTGTGTCACCTGGGTCAGTATTCACCAACCATTCTTAAGAATGTTCTTTGTCTTGTTCTTCAGAATTTTCTACATTTGAAAGTAACACAACTCCTGATTGGCTAAACCATTTGGTTTAGCCAACAGGAGTTGTGTTACTTTCAAATGTTGAAAATCTTGGAGAATAAGACTAAGAATATTCTTAAGAATGGTTGGTGAATACGGACCCAGGTAAAGTTAATTATGGATTACTTTAGACAGGGGCATACATGTATAACAATAAAAGTGTTAAAACCATAAATTCATTTTCCGAGATATTAATATTCATTTTTAATTACTGTGTTGGACTTTGGTGTTACAAGTTGCACCGCATTGCTGTTCTTTAAGTATACTGATGGTGTATTTGTTTTTGTTGTTGTTGTTGTTGTTAATTTAAACGAATTTAACAATAACAAAGAAAACTTACAGGGGTTTCTATTTACTGAAGTTTTCTTTTCGTTGTTACAAAAAAATGCATTTTGGCTATTGAGGCTGTTCTAAATGGCCCAGGATAATTGTGAACGCAGGGAAAACACGGTATGATCGCAAACAGGCGAGTAAGCTTAACACATTGAAATTATATCAATAGAAATAATTAGTTTGCCACCTGAACATCATATGGTAATATTTTCACAAGTGGCTGCGACCTTGTCAAAAATTTACCGATGACGTTAAGTCGATCAAATAAATTTCAATCTTTCAACGGAAAAAAACAAATATCCACTATGTAGAATAAAAAATGTCTGTGACGAACACATCTTTTTTCCTCCATGATTTTACATGTTTTCACACGTTTAATTCTAGAAACAAGTACATGTACTTATTCTCACCAATTACCAAATTTAAATTTTCCTTCAAAGTATTTGTGTATATAATATATAACGGGTCAAATAATAATATAAACGAGAAAGAGAACATGAGAAACAACGCAGAGACTTGTTTTTGTTGTTGCTTTTCTTGTACATGAATAGACAGAAAAGTGGGGTCCCTTTAGTGTTGTTGTTGTTGAAAATTTGAACGAAGAGAATATAAACACAACAGAGGGTCCAATTCGCTCTTGCTTTTGCTTTTGAATATGTAAACGAAAAGGACAAGAACAACAAAAGGGTCCATATTAACGAACAGTATGTTGCTGCTTTTATACAAAAAAGACAAGAACAACAATGCATGTCCATTTCAAATTTCAGACATGTTCTGTGAAAAGAGGGCTGAAATGCGTCTGCAAAAGGTATTGAACCAGATCAGCCTCTGCAGGCTGACATGAGTCGAAACTTTTCGCCATTGGTTATTTTTTTTTTTTAATTATGACAAAGGACTAGTGTACCTCATGATTCAGTAAAGTTGTTATACAGAACGGATTGAAGGGATGTATAACATTGTGATAACTCGCTTGGTATCATGAATCACGGAGAAACATTAGTCTACTTTTCACAGAGCATAGCTCATCTTGTTGTTGTTGTTGTTGTTGTTGTTTTTTGCTGATGTAAACGAACAGGGCAAGAACAACAACGAAACCCATGGTGACTACTGATTTGTTGTTGCTTTTGCTTTTGACAACATTAATGGACAGGACAAAAACAGCAAGAACGGTTCATATTGGCTACCATTATGGTGTTGACAATGTAAACGCATAGGACAAGAACAATCAAAAGGCTGATTTAGTCGCTTTTATCTTCGACTTTGTCACACACAGGTCAAGAACAATCAAAATGCCGATTATTGTTGCTTTTGTCTTTGACAATGTAAACGCATAGGTCAAGAACAACCAAGAGGCTGATTTTGTCGCTTTTATCATTGACAATGTAACGCATATGTCAAGAACGATCATGAGACGGAATGTTGCTGCTTTTGTTTTTAACAATGTAAACACATAGGACAAGAACAATCAAGAGGCGGATTTTTGTTGCTTTTGTCTTTATCAATGTAAACGCACAGGTCTTGTTGGTTTTTCTTTTTTGTCTTCTACAATGTAAACGCATAGGTCAAGAACAACCAACAGGCGGATTTTTGTTGCTTTGGTCTTTGACAGTGAAAACGAGCAAGACAAGAACGATCAAGAGCTTATTTTTGTTGTTTTTGTCTTTGACAATGTAACGCACAGGTCAAGAACAATCAAGAGGCGGATTTTTGTTGCTTTTGTCTTTGACAGTGAAAACGCACAGGTCAAGAACAATCAAGAGGCGGATTTTTGTTGCTTTTGTCTTTGACAGTATAAACGCACAGGTCAAGAAAGATCAAGAGGCGGAATTTTGTTGCTTTTGTCTTTGACCATGTAAACGCATAGGACAAGAACGATCAAGCGGCTGATTTGTTGCTTTTGTATTTGACAGTGAAAACGCACAGGTCAAGAACGATCAAGAGGCCGATTTTTTGTTGCTTTTCTTTTTTTGTCTTCGACAATGTTAACGCATATGTCAGGAACAATCAAGAGGCCGGTTTTTGTTGCTTTTGTCTTCTACAATATAACGCATAGCTCAAGAACAACCCAGAGGCGGATTTTTGTTGGCCTTGTCTTTGACACTGAAAGAGAGTAAAACAAGAACAATATAGAGGCTGTTTTTTTTTTTTTTTTTCAGCTTTCGTCTTTGACAAAGTAAACGAACAAGACAAGAACAACAATGAGGATTGTTGTAAACTAACAATTCATTGTAGCTTTTTTATTTAACAATTTAAAAGGAACAGAACAAGAACAACAAAACGGGTCCGTATTAACTTCCAATTTTTTGGTTGCTGTTGTATTATACCTCACATCTTAGTATTCATTTGCATTGCTGAGGGTGTGGTCAGCTTGAAAGTCTGTACTAAACTCTGGAACCTAAAATAAAGAGAGGAGTATATTTAAGCCATGCTCTGGCAAAAGGGGGTTAATGCATCTCCGTGATAAATTATATGAAGCAGGTCATCACATCAGTATTTGTCCATAAGATTCATTTGTCTAACAACTGAGTGAATGGTCCTTTGACAAACAGAAAATTTACAAATAGAAAAAAGTTACTATCGAGCCACATCAGCCTGCGCGGACAGGGCATCCTGAGATTGCTCGATACTTTTTGCAGATGCATTAAACCCCATTTTCACAAAGTATGGCTCATTTTCCAATAACGCATTACCTTCCCAATACGATTTTACAGCAACTCTTGTTTGTTCGCTTGCGTTGTTTAAGACAAGTTTGGTGGTAGTTCATAGGAAATTTTGATACGATATTGCAAATTTAATTTTTTTGCCAGGTTCTCTCGTAGAATATCAGAGAGTGACTAGACTGTATGTACTGTACATTATGATCTCGATCTTTACAGACCGGAAAGCCCTTCGTTATTTTGCAAGAAAACTAAAGGGTTAACCCTTAACCTACCAAATAAGTTAAATAAAACTTTTCAAGCTAATAATAAAAGCCCAAATATTGCTATTTCAAAGATATTTTGAGAGAAAAAATATCTCCTTATCGGACAGTGTAGATCCAAGATCAGACTGCACGTTCTGTGCAGTCTGATCTTGATCTACACTGTCCGCAAAAGGTCCCTGAGCCGCGCATAGCAGCCTTGTGGTTAATGAATTAAAACCATACCTTCTACAAACGTTTTATCCAACCGTAGTTCAATACATTACCGGTTTGTAAAATTTTATGGCGTTCACCAGATTGAATGTTCCGTGCATTATTATCTGGATCTGTACCGACTGGAAAGCATGGAATTATGTCGCAAGAAAACTGAAAGAGTTAATAAATTAAGGCCATACCCTCTACAAACGATTGGGCAACCGTAGTTCAATACGTGGCCGGACTGTAAAATTTTATGGCATTCCGCTTCACAAGCTTGTTCGGTCGGTTCGCTTCCTGTTTAACAGAATAACATTTTGTTTTAAACTCTTTAGCAAACTGACAAATATTTAGCTACGTCAAAATTGGTATTGTTTGCTGGTGACAAATTAAAAGTAGATAAACCGATACGTTTTGACCTGAAAAGGTTAGAAAACATCGAGGGTGAGCAATTTATCCGTTTCACAGAATGTTTTCAAAAGCCTTTATCCCAAAGCTTGTAAAAAGACTGGGCCGTTTGGGTAATTAGTCCAATTAGAGCTGCACAAACACAATGGTTTTTTTTGGGTTGATAAATAAATAAACGAATAAACAAATGAGCTATGCTCTGTAAAAGGGGAGCTTAATGCATCTGCAAAACGTTTCGGCCCAGGTTAGCCTGCGCAGTCCGCGCAGGCTGACCTGGGCCGAAACTTTTTGCTATTGTTCGAATTTCTGCATATCAAGGGACCAGCCTACCTCATGATCCAGTCGCTTTTTTAGACAAAGTGGATTTTATGGATCCCTAATTATGTGATGTCTTGCTTGGTACAATGCATTACGAAGATGCATTAAGCCCCTCTTTTGCCAAAGCATGGCTCAACTAAATCAATTAAATCAATTTAATCAAATTAATCCTTATTCATTGAAATAAACAATTCCAGTCAGCAGGGACTACCGAAATGTTACGATTTTAAATAGGCCTAATGTGGGAAGAATTATTTTGCTTGCTCGTTAAATCAATCCATCGTGCTCCTTCGTTTCTATTATTCCTCTCAAGGCATTTTTTTCCCGTGAATTTGATCTTTTTACGTTGAATTTATCAAGATAAAACTGTCAATCAGGATTGCGGTAACCGTTTCGCCAATTAGTCAATTCCACAGCTTACTAACAAGACTACACTTTGTCGCCAGTACGAATAAATATCGTCATCTGAAAGTTTCTCCTTCTTTTTAATAAAAAATCATGCTTGTATGTGTCAATTACTCGCCCATTTTTAGACTAGCGAAGATAGACTTAGTGTCAAAGTAAACAAAAAACCCCACAGTTGCCAAATACTGCCTCACAGAAAAATACTTCTCTGTTATAAATCTTAATTCTGTTATATTTGACAATTTTGACAAAAACCACTAAATCTCTACCACTCCAATTTGAACATGTCTTACAAGTAATAAACTGAACAAGATGTCATTTACAAGGTACAAGATCTTTGCTTATATGTAAATTAAGTCACCTATGCAAAGCAGAGAATCACTTTTTCCTACACCACTGTAACATTATGAATGAATCTATTAATAGATACACCTAGGTAACTTGTAGCAAATCCCAGTTACATTAACCCTCAGTGGGCAGGGAACCCTTGTCATTCCTTCAGTCAGTCATTATTTAGTTAAACTGTTATGTTAAACTGTTATTCTAGTCTTGAATATTAACCCTTTACCAAACAATCCCAAGTTTTAGTAATACTGGCGAAAATCCTTTTGAAAACATTGCGGGAAAAGGAGAAAATGCTGGTAACCATCATTTTCCCTTTTCCCACATTGTTTTCTAGCCTTTTGGAATCAGGTTTCATCAGTTCGGCCACTTTTAATTTATGGTCTGCAACGGCTTTGATTGATTGATTGATTGTATGGTGTTTAACGCCGTTTTCAACATTGTTTCAGTTATATCACGGCGGCCAGTGCTCCTATCCATGCTTTTCTGGAGTTTCATTTACCAGTACTCCGCATAATATTCTTTCCAAGCCACTGGCTGCTTTCCCACATAACCATCGTTGAAACAATGGTCAGCGGTGAGAGAGGGCAACGGCTTTGAATTTGGACTGGCTTAAAATTTTTCGTTTTGTAAAGAGAGTTAAATAGTTAACTACATCTTGTGCTATTGAATATTGACTAATTGACTGCAAGGTGTTTAATGCCGATTTCAACATTATTTCAGTGATATTGTGGCGGCCAGATCACCTATGCATGCTTTCCTGGAGTTTCTTTTACCAGCACTACCGCGACTCAATGACGTTTTGCGGACAGTGTGGATTAAGATCAGACTGCGCAGAGCATGCAGTCTGATCTTGGATCTACACTGTCCTATGAGAGGATATATTATTTTCTCCAAAATGTAACTTTGAAATAGCAATATTCAGTAATACCATCGGCTTGAAAGTTTTGTTTAACATTTTTAGCAGGTTAAGGATTAAACGTAAACTGGATTACAATAAACCACTAGCACTTATAGCCCCAGCAGCTCAGTCGGTAATGTACAGGACTTGGGAACAGGAGGTCGCTGGTTCGATCCCAGACTCAGCAAATTTCTTTCCGAGGATTGATGATAGTCATAGTGACAGGATTCATTTCTCTCTCACGTTTCGATGATGGTTATAATATAAATTTGGGAAAGCAGCCAGTGGCTTGAAAAGAATATTGTGCGGATACTGGTAAAAGAACATCCAGGAAAGCATGGATATGTGCACTGTTCACTGCTACATAACTGAAATAATGTTGAAAACAGGGTTAAACATCATACAAACAATCAATCAATCAAATTCGCTAGTCTGTCAGTACTTTCAGCACTTTGATATCAATTTATTTATTATATACCTGAAATTTTTTCGGCTCAAATACATGCGTCGCACGCGGAATAACACACGTCAGAAAAAAAAATCCGTATCTACACACTGTGAAATACGGTTCCAAATATGGTATTGTGACGTAACTCAATCACGGAAAACATATTCTACGTATTTACTTGCGATTTGATTGGTCAAAATTTACGCCATGACATTTATCCGCAATTCATAAAAATGACGTTACTAACTACTACACCATTGCTTGTTTACGAAATTCCAAATAAAATGTCAAGAAATGTAAAATTTTGTCTTTGAAAGTGGTAGGTTTATAATAAAAGGAATATTCTGCTGTAGCATGTTTTTACTTCGCGCTGCGTCAAAAAAAAAAATGGGATCGAGCCCGACCTTCGGTGTCGCGCGATATCAAATTTTCTCACGCTGCTCGAATTAAATACAAACACCAGGAAAGTTACTATAACATAATATTCCGTATATATAACCTTTCTTTCCTATCTTTTATTTAATTAAACAAAGTATTTCCTATTCAGTACATGGAGTCCTTGATGATCGATTTTTCAGGTAATACTTACATACCTAAAGCATCCAGCATAATTTGAATGTCTGCTTTCAGTGTGTCAAGATCAACTAAAAAAATATACAAAATTGATATAAAAATATGAGCAGGCTTAATGCATTTGCAAAAAGTATCGACCTAGGTCAGCTTTCGTTGTCCGCGTAGGCTGATCTGGGCAGAAAATTTTTGCTTTTGGTCAATTTTCTGCATGTCAAAGGACCAGTATACCTGATGATTCAGTAGGTTGTTATACAAAACGGTTTTTATGGATGTATAATTCTGTGATTACTTGCTTGGTATCATGCATCACAGAGATGCATTAAGTCTCCTTTTGCCAGAGCATGGCTCACATACATAAAGTTGACCCTTTTTATTTCCATTCTCCCATATGCCTTACGTCTCAGATACTCAGAAATCGTGTCCTTAAGATCTAGAGAAAGAGAGCCGGTGTAATGCAGAGAAATGACCCTCCCCTACAAAATGACCCTTGGGTCATTTCACTACGTAGAGAAATGACCCATGGGTCATTTTGTAGGGGAGGGTCATTTCTCTGCATTACACCGGCCGTGATTGTTCATGCGCTTTACTTTTGTTTACGATATACAATTATAACATGTCAGAATGTGACCACAACAACTTTATGCAATGCTTTCGTAAAATTATTGTTCTTTTGGTCTGAAAGCCTTGGACCATCATTACCAAACGAACTATATATCAGATTTTAATTTGAAATTTCAAGACAAGGCATTTGATTGTCTGAAACGTTCAGCCAATCAGATGGCTAGTCTTGAAATTTAAAATATTGATCTGATTCAATTCCGCTTTAGAAAAAAGGGGGTTTAAAGCATCTTATTAAATAATTTACAATATCAAGAAAATCATGATGTAATCATGTATCCATTTAACCCATTTTGTCTAACAACAGACTATATCATGTCGTATACTTGTTCTGGACAGGCTGAAAATTAAAAAATGTCAGCCTTCGCGAACTGCGCAGTCTAACATGGGTCGACACCTTGTGCAGATGCGTAAAACCTGTACACAGAGCATGATTCGTGTATATTGTGCGCTACCAATGAAGATACTGAATATTGCTTATATAGAAATAAAGTGGCACCTACAAAATTCATAAGATAACAAGAACGATTGAAGATACATTCGTTATAGATTACAGTGAACGAAATTCTTCCTCGGTACATTCTTACATGATACGGAAAAGGTCTGGTTAGAGGTAATCTTGCCTTGATGACAGACTAAGCAGAGTTGACGCGACTGAAAGGAACAATTAATTCTTCCACTATACGCTGGCTTTCTGCAAATAATTACAACTTTGCCGACTATGTTTTCAAATCCGTTTTTCCACAGGGGTGTAAAAATTCTGTTTTTGTTAGGGAGATGGGTTATACAAATGGGTTTCACTTACAAATGGTAGAGCCATCCAAGAAAACCCGTTTTGCCATAGTGCTTGAAAAAAAAAAAAAGAAAGAAAAACAATAAAACGAGTATAACTTTATGATATTAATTAATCAGTTCCGTTACAAACCGGATCCATAATATTTCTCAACGTCTCGTTCTCTCCGCCCCTTCCCTCATAAGTAAATAAACTGTAACCATCAGATACGTTACTGCAACTTTGCCTTATCGTGAAGCTGACAGCATAAAGAAGTAGGCCTACAGAACTACGTCTGTCAACCGGCTTCATTGACGGTTTTAACTCCTTACCACACAACAAAATTTGCATTTGCAGACGACAAATTAAATGCAGCTCAAAGATTGGATTTGTTTCCCAAAGGTAAAAAAAAAAAAACATTGTTGAAAAAGGAGAAAATGCTGGTTACCAGCGTTTGCTCCTTTTCCCACAATGTTTTCAAAATTTTAATTTTTCCAGGGGTGTTAGAACTCGTCATTGTGTGGTAATGGGTTAACTCTGTAAGCGTCAAATATACCGACTCGGCGCGTTGCCACGGCTAAAAGCACATTCCACTGAAACTCGGAGAGCCAATTTAAGTTTGACTAAACTAGTGGATGATATAGATCAAAGATCAGACTGCAAGTTTTGTGTGGTCTGACCTTGGTCTAAACCGTCCGCGAAAACCCCTGTATTTTTACCTATGGCGCCGAAAGTGTTAAACTGAGCTTGGCGCTCCAGATAGCTGTTAATGTCACTTAACACTGTATGCTTGTGAATTCATTATAGGTTCAGTTTATATACATACCCAGTCGAGGCAGGAGTTGTGAGTTTAAATGCATTTACCAGGCTTTGAAAACTGAAAACAGAAACCGGAAATAAATGCGCCTATGTGTTTCAGTGTATTCTGTGACGAGTCTACACACCAGTCATCAAATATTGTCCAGATTTAGGCGTTTAATTTGGAAATTTAGTATATTTGGGCATATTATATGCATGAGTTTATAAAATCATTGCCTGAAATTTGACTTTCGTATTTTGATCTTTGAAGCCATCAGAAAGCTTTTTACTAAGATCAGCCTGCACGTAAGCATAAATCTGACATTGGTTGGTGCTCCTCTATACCCCATCAACGTTTACCAGGCGACATACTTGCATCATTTTTTACTGATATATATTTGTAATGTATTACCAAAAATAAGGAACGAAGAGTTTTACAACTTACTGTCGCAATAGAAACAAATGTTAAATATACGACAATACGGCCGAGCCAGATGACTGAATGCAAAGAACAGACTGAGGCATAGGGCATATGAGAAACTGCCTGTACCCGAGCTTTACTACTATATTCAAATACTCAAACCTTTTTTACAAACCGATCTCGTTTGAGTACGAAGCTATTCATTGAAAGAACAGAACAGTTCATTGTCAGATAGTCTTGAAGTTGGTAAAACAAGAGAAAAACAACTGAGAGAAATATCAGAACTACTTTAAACTCTTTAAGATATACATACGCGTGGCAGACAAGCGGACAGCCATAATTTAGCACGTGACCTGTTTGTATAAGGTTATGGCATTCGTTTTCACAGGCTGCCTCTGTGGGGTCACTTCCTGCATTAAATAACGATGTAAAAATACCTTCTTGATCAAACAGGTTACCATCATACAATATTGCAGGTAGAGTATTGATAAATCGAGTTGTTGATAGTGAGAGAAATCAGAACTACTACCTCGGTATGCCTAAATCACTTTTCGGCTATGCAAAAAAGCGTTGTAAATAAATGAACCAAGCTCTGACAAAAGGGGGCTTAATGCATTTCCATGATGCATGATACGAAGCAAGTCATCCCAGTATTATAGATCCGTAAAATTCGTTTTGTATAACAACCCACTGAATCATGAAGTAAACTGGTCCTTTGACATGCAGAAAATTTACCAAAAGCAAAAAGTTTCGGTCCAGGTCGATCTTTCTGCATATGCATTAGGCCCCATTTTCAGATAGCATGGCTCAAACGTATTTTTACAACTGTATTTCTAACAAGTAATACTCATTCTTTTAGATTCGCTGTTATAACAACTGAAAAGGCTTTTGATCGCCCATTTTAGGAGCACCGTGTTAACTCTTTACCAAACGACAAGATTTTCGACTAGTCCAAATTGAAAGCATTTGCAGACGACTATATAAATGTGACTCAAAAAATGAAATTTGTTTTGGAAAGGGTAGAAAACATTGTGGGAAAAGGAGAAAATGCTGGTTACCAGCATTTTCTCCTTTTCCCACAATGTTTTCACAAGGCTTCTTTCTCAGGGTCGTTAAAAGTCGGGATCGTGGGGTAAAGAGTTAAAAGGAGAATATGGCCTGTTGTCAAGAATTTCCACTTTGCATGCAATGCTTCAACTAAAACTAGCTTTAATACAATTCAGAGTTTGTTTTGATCGGTGTTTGGTATTTCAATCCGAGGGAATGGTACTACGATAGTATTTGTCCGTCGGACCACAGACCTACATACTTCATAAAAAACATTTTCTACATGAGCCATGCTCTGTGAAAAAGGGAGCTTAATGCATCTGCGAAAAAGTATGGACCAAGGTCTGTCTGCGCAGGCCGCGCAGGCTTACCTGGGCTAAAACTTTTCGCTAATGATCAATTTTCTGTATGTCACAAGGACGAGTCTACCTCATGATTAAGTCGGTTGTGGAAAAAAAAAGTGGCTATTACGGATACATAAGTATGTGGTAGCTTGCTTGATATAATGAATCAAGTAGCTATGTTAAGCCCCCTTTTACCAGAGCATGGCTCATATCTATGCCTAATGAAAGGCCCAATAGCGGCCAAAAGAGCAGTGCAGGTGTTGAAACGCATTCGAATTTAAATCATGCCATTTAAAAGTATGGAAAATATTGTGAAGATGACAAATTGTTATTATGTGGTCGGCCCAAGTGTTAGTTGATAGCAGAAAAAATAAATTGCAATATCTGGCAAAACTTAAAGTCACCTGGCAACTTTTAACCTAGTTTTGAAATCGATTTCTCTGCCACCAAGTGACTAACACCTGGACCGACCGTACAATGACAGATTGTCATCTTCACAAAAATATCAATAGTTTTATATGGTATGATTTAAATTTAAATGTTTTTACACCCGCTTTGTTTACTTTTGGCAGCTATTGCTACTTTAAATATGGTGAGTACTTACATAGACAGAAAGAAAGACAGAGACAGGGAGTGAAGGGATGCATTGAGATACATAGAAAAGTGGGAGAGGAAATGTGTAAATGTCTTCGGTAACACAGGAATATCTCATTTCGTACAAACCCCTAATCTAGGTCATGGGTTCGGATACCGACTCGGCTTAGAGCTTTCCATGAATTGATGTTTGTCTGCGACAGAATTAGTTCCTCTCTCACCGCTGAACAATGTGTCAAAACAGCCGAGATAACATTGTAATTCTGAATGATGTTGAAAACAGCACTGATTAATTTCGTGTGATACATGTATTGCATGACTGTTGTGTCACACTTGGGTGACGGAGATGAGAAAGAGGGTATATACAGTGCTCACCGAGTACGTCTATCATGATCTGTAAGTCTGCCCTCAGCGTATCGAGATCGACTGAAATATAGTGGTTACCATTAATCCTTAGGCTGCTGAGCGCGCTCGAGGAGCTTTTGCGGACAGTGTAGATCAAGATCAGACTGCACAGAATGTGCAGTGCAGTCTGATCTTGGATCTACCCTGTGCGGTATAGTATATAATAGCAACGTTGGTATTTTTGGTTTGGTTTGTATTGCAGTTTAACGCTATTTCAACAGCTAAGGTCATATCATGGCGGTCAGTGACGCACCCATGGCTTTCTCACGCCAGTACTGACACAACTTTCTTTCCAAAGCCACCGACTACTTTTCTCACATGCATCAGAAGTGAGAGGTGAAAAATTGCCGAAAAGATAGTTTGCCTCAACCGAGTATCGAACTCGCAACCACCAGGTCACGAGTCAGATACGCTAACCACTGAGCTACCTGGGCGGGCGTTGGTATTTTCACTATCGCCTTGCATGTTCCATTTAATTCATTTAACAGCTTACGGGTTAATCCCTTGAATGGGGTCGTCTGGTATAGGCTTAAAAATAAGAGCAGATAATTGCAATGTCAAGGTTTCTTTTGTACAGACTGTCTCAGCAAAGCAGACAGTGTAGATCAAAAATCAGACTGCGAGTTTTGTGCAGTCTAATCTTCATCTACACCGGCGGCAAAGGCAACTATAGTTGTGACAGGCAGTCAGTGGGATAAAGTTCTGTCTACGGTGAGGATACTTCGATAACGGTGCTGAGCCTGGTAGAGCAGTTCATAATGTACAAGACTTGAAACAATGTGATCGTTGGTTCGAATTCCCAATTTTTTTTCCTCGAGGATTGATGATAGTCATATCATATAATTCTTTTGCCGATCATTATGTAATAAAGCACCCAGTGGCTTTGGAAGAACTGTTTGCGCATTAAAAGAGACTCCAGTAAAAATGGAAAGGTGCAATGGCCGGCGAATTTAACTGAAATATTGTCGAAACTGCGTTAACCCTTTCCCAAACAAGCCCTGGTTTTCACGTGTCTGCGGTACAAGTCTTTTGAAAACACTGTGGGAAAAGGAGAAATTGCTCGTTATGAGCAATTTCCCCTTTTCCCACCGTGTTTTCTACCCTTTTTGATAACTTTCTGCCATTTTCATCAAATTTAAAATTGTCGTCTGCAAATTCTTTCAGTTTGGACCAGTCCAAAATTTGTTGTTTGGGAAAGGGTTAAACATCATACAAACAAAGCAAAAACAAGCTTTTATAACTTCATCTATGTATTTTGGGATTCACTGGGCATATATAGTACATGTATTTGGGTAACGAAATCTCGTTCGCATGAGTAACAAATGAGACATATCATTGGTTCCGACATAACAATTTGAGAAACTAATAACTAATAAATTGACACATTACAAATCACGTTTGGAAACTAGTTTTACTAGCCTAATTTTGTTTTTAAAAAAATCCCGATTTCAGTCACACATTCCCCAAATTAGTTTTCATCGATCGACTACAGGATTTTTTTTTTCCCGAATAACACACTAGTTTTGTTTTGTTTGAACTACTGCTACGAGCGTATTTTATTATATGAATATTGCCGAAAACCAGGGTCCGTCTTCACCAACCGTTCTTAAGAATATTCTATATGTTCTTCTGAAGAATTTTCTAAATGTAAAATTAACACAACTTCTGATTGGCTAAACCTTTTGGTTAGGCAATCAGAAGTTGTATTACGTTCAAATCTAGAAAATTCTTGATAATGAGGCTGAAAATATTCCTAAGGATGGTTGGTGAATGCGAACCCAGATCTCCATGGATGGGAATGGGGTGGTGACGGAGAAAGTAAACGCTGTGCTTATGATGAAAGCTTGCCCATGACCTGATCATCTACGTCTGAATATCTTTCAACTATTTATCCATTATAAAAATACACTAGTAGTCATGTATTATAATTATAATTCAATCTGTTTAAAAGTTGGGAAAAATGAGACGTGCTCTGTGAAAATGGGCTTTAATGCATTTTCAAAAACTATCCACCCGGGTCAGCCTGCGCAATCCGCTCAGGCTGACCTGGGTCGATCCTTTTTGCTATTGGTCAATTTTCTCCATGTCAAAGAACCATTCTACATCAAGACTCAGCCTATCGTTGGACAAAATGGATTTTATGTATGATGATGATTTGGATGGTAAAATGTATTACGGAGATGCGTTAAACCCCTTTTTTCCAGAGCATGGCTCATAATATTCAAGCTTGAGTGATCATCTCATACGATAGTATCAGCACAGATAATACTTACATACGCTACCGCCCAGCGAGTCAAGAAACAGCCGCTTGCTAGGGAGACCATAAGCCAATGGTAGTAAAAAAGCAACTATAAACAGTTTCATGACGACGTCCTCTGCAAAAGGTTATAACTGGCGTACAACACACGAAAAGGGGGTCTTCGGACATTTGGATAAAGTGTTGTCCCGGATTAGCCTGCGCTGTCCGCGCAGGCTAATCCGAGACAGCACTTTACGACTACATAAGATTTTTTTCATACAGTAGACTTTCGTGAAACAGAAAATCGCACAAAAAAACTGGAAGTGTCGTCTCGGATTAGTCACAGACTGCACAGGCTGATCTGGAATGACACACTTTTACGCATATGTCCGAAGGCCCCTTTTTGTGTGTTGCACGCCGTATCGGATTAACCCGTAGGTAGCTAAGCACGACTCAAGGGCCTTTTACGGACAGTGTAGATCAAGATCACACTGCACCGAACGTGCAGTCTGATCTTGTATCGAAACTGTCCGATAAGGAGATACTTTTCCGAAACAAATAACTTTGAAATAGCAACATTCAGGTGTTTATTATGGACTTGAAAATTTCAATGAACTTATTTAGCAGGTCAAAAGTCGTTCTCAAGCGGTACATTTTAATAAGGAAGATAGCGTAAGCAGTTATTTCGGTTTCGGTTTTTCCATAGCTTTTCTGTCTGAATTTCTATTTGTAAATTCTCATAGCGTACGACCACTTAATAAATAAATAAATAAATAAATAGATAAATAAATAAAGAAGCATGAAGCATTTTATATTTCTAAATACAGCAGTCGACTTCCCAGTAAGATATGAAAATCAATACATTGAGGTAACAGAGACCTAACAATGTCTACCTGCCAGGCCCCGTAGCTCAGTCGGTAGCGTACAGGACTTGAGAACAGGGGGTCGCTGGTTCGATCCCCGGCTCGGCCAATTTCTTTCCGAGTATTTGATGATAGTCATTGCGACAGGATTCATTCCTCTCTCACCGTTGACCATTGTTTCGACGATGGTTATGTGGGAAAGCAGCCAGTGGCTTGGAAAGAATATTGTGAGGAGTACTGGTAAAAAGGAACTCCAGGAAAGCATGGACAGGTGCACTGGCCGCCGCGATATAACTGAAATAATGTTGAAAACGGCGTTAAACACCATACAATCAATTAATCAATCAATCAATGTCTACCTATGCACCTAGGCCAAGTAGAAAGGAGCAAAATATTGCGGTCTCAACGCTACTACAGCCCTTTCCTAAACAATCTCGGCTTTTAACGTCCTTTAGAAAAAGGACTTTTGAAAACATTGTGGGAAAATGAGAAAATGCTGGTTACCAGCATTTTCTCCTTTTCCCACAATGTTTTCTCTATTTTCAAAACCAACTTCAATGATTATAGTGGCAATTGATTTGTCGTCTGCAAATGCTTTCAGTTCGGGCAAGTTTAAAATGTTGTCTCGTAAAGAGTAAAAACCCAGAAAAGCTTATGCCATAGCTGATAAAGATATAGAGGATACATGTATTTGTTTTTTTCGGTGAAAGATCGAAATTTATTCCATCGAGTGAACATCATCGGTAATATTTTCACGAGTGCTGCGCCACTCGTGAAAATATTACCGATGATGTTCACTCGATGAAATAAATTTCTATCTTTCACCGAAAAAAAAAACAAATATTCTATTTATTTCATGCTTCTAACGCCTTTTTTTTTTTTGTCGAGACGTCCATAAAAATCAGTACAAACTCCCCGTGGTCGGTATTCTCACTGGTTGTACCCGTGTAATATCGAAAAATATTTTCACCGCTATTTCTCGATATCTTACCGGAAAGCATGAAATAAATAAGATGACTCTACACTTATTATTCCCCGCCGAATTTCGGGGCGTGGGGATATAGTTTTTGCGTTGTCCGTTCATTTGTCCGTCCGTCCGGACAGATACCTTCTAAAGTCCCTGACGAAATGTAATGAAACTTCATACATGGGTATGATAGTCCGCCGATATACTTTTTTTTTTAATTTAATGCCGTGTCATGAAAAAATGGAGCTTTTTTCGGGGGGGGGGGATATCATTTCAACGAAATTGCTTGTTTTCATTCCTTCCATAATGCGTGGTTTTGAGGAAAATTTAATTAATTACATGTAGATCTACATTCTTTTACAATTTGGCGGCAGATGACTGCAAGCAAACTTATAAAATATAGAAAATTGACATGAATAAGGTTCGAACACATATATGCATGTGAAAACATTGTGGCAAAAGGAGAAATTGTTCATTACGAACAATTTCTCCTTTTGCCACAATGTTTTCAATAGTGATCTGTTGAGCAACGCAGAGTGTGACGTGCAGAAGGTAGTGAATACAAACATGCGATCAACAATGTAGCGGTAATTAAAATTCCTCAAAGTATCACAATGCCCTACCTTATTGGTGTCCACTCTACAACTGGGGCTCCAAGAACGTGGCAATGGTGACTCCTGGTCAGGGAAGATTATGTAAGTTCGTAGATAAAGCAGTATGATAGATTAAATAAAGTGACCACGACATTCGGACAACTGGTCATCACGATTCGATGTTGTCCTCTACAAGGTTTGTTCATTGTGAACCACCAAGCCCCATTTCAACGACACAAATGTATTCAAATGAACGTTTTTTTAAGAAAATTTGCTTTCTTTACAAATCGCAGTACTTGATAACATTTTACAGCATAGTAAAGCTTTATAAAGAACTACAAGTATGTTACATTTATTGTATCTATGATGTTATAATGGGACGGTGGCCTATATATTCTACGGAATGAATTGAATTTAACTGAGTCATGCTCTGTGAAAAGGGGACTTGGCGCAACTGCAAGAAAAAATCCACCAAGGTCAGTCTGCACAGTTCGCGCAGGCTGACCTGGGCCGAAACCTTTTGCTTTTAGTCAATTTTATGTATGTCCAAGGACCATTAGATACCTCAGGATTCAGTCATGTGTTAGAAAAAATGGATATATATATATATAAAATAAAAGAGAAATAACACTACAATTTGTCTTTTAACGTGCCAACCGGTTTCGCTTTAAAAAGCTCATCAGGGCAACGCTTTAATGAAACGACGTCGTTTCATTAAAGCGTTGCCCTGATGAGCTTTTTAAAGCGAAACCGGTTGGCACATTAGAAGACAAATTGTAGTGTTATGTGTTATTTCTCTTTTATTTTATACTTTCTTTCTTCTTTTTACAATATATATATACGACGTCTTTTCATTAAAGCGTTGCCCTGATCAGCTTTTTAAAGCGAAACCGGTTGGCACATTAAAAGACAAATTGTAGTGTTATGTGTTATTTCTCTTTTATTTTATACTTTCTTTCTTCTTTTTACAATATATATATATATATATATATATATATATATATATATATGGATCCAACATTATGTGATGCATGGTATAAAACATCAAGAAGATGCTTTGAGCTCCCCTTTGCCAGAGCATGGCTAAACCGCTTTTGCTCTGTGCATTGAAGTCGTTTCAGCAATATATCATTTTGGAGGTCAGTTAATCTAGCAAAGCGTTCTCGGTGTTTACTTTCATCAGTACAACGCACAACACTCTATCTTCTGGAAGCTTTCCCTCGTGAACAAAATCGAAACAATGAATGAGAGAGGAGTACATAGTGACACAATGACCAGTCCAGCCGTAAGAAAGGAGTACATGCTGACACAATAACTGGTCCAGGCGTGACAGAGGGGTACCTAGTGACACACTGACTGGTCCAGGCGTGAGAGAGGGGTACATAGCGACACAATGTCCAATCCAGCCGTAAGAAAGGAGTACATGGTGACATATGACTGGTCCAGGCGTGAGAGAGGGGTACATAGCGGCACACTGACCAGTCCAGCCGTAAGAGAGGAGTACATAGCGACACAATGACTGGTCCTGACGTGAGAGAGGGGTACCTAGTGACACAATGACTGGTCCAGGCGTGAGAGGAGGGGTACATAGCGGCACACTGACCAGTCCAGCCGTAAGAGAGGAGTACATAGCGACAATCTGACTAGTCAAGTCGTAAGAGAGAAGTACATGGTGACACATTGACTAGTCAAGCCATAAGAGAGGGATACATAGTGACACAATGTCTAGTCCAGCCGTAAGACAGGAGTACAGAGTGACACATGGACTGGTCCAGCCGTAAGAGAGGAACACATAGTGACACACATTTATACACTATTTTGTACGTTAAAGAGCCATCTCTCACGCTGTCAATTAACCCTCTACCAAACAATTCCTTGTTTTAATGACCCTGATGCGGTTCACTTTCGAAGATGCCATGGAAACGAGAAAATACTGGTAAGCAGTATTCTCTTCTTTTCCAATCCTTTTTCAAAGATAGATACCATCATTTTAGGCAAATTTTCTGACTGCCAATGTTTTCCATTTGAATAAATCTATAACTTTCTTGTATTTGAAAAAATTGATTAGATTCAACTATTTCTCGAGGTACAATTTCCCATGCGAACGGAGATCAGTTATTTTAATAATTTCCCATCAGGTATTAGAAGACTCAGAATGAGCTACTTACGGAACGGAGCAGGTGCAGATCCAAGATCAGACTACACGTTCTAAGCAGTCTGATCTTGATCTATATCATCCGGAAAAACAACCAATATCAACATAGAGACATGAAAGGAAAAGAGGGACAGCAATGCAATTATTGTAAAAAAAATGACTCAAAACTTCTTTTGTCTAATTCAAGCGATAGAGTATTTAATAACATTAGTTTTCTATGACAATCAAAATGGAATGTTTAATGCATGTGGAAAAAAAACACAGTGGAGTATAATTCATGTGATCATCTATAATACAGGAAAATAGTAGTACTAATGTCATACACCTACATTTCTGACATCCGTCCATCTATCTGTCCGTCTATCCATTATAACACTTTACTACAAAGCCCGAGTTTAACCCTTTCCCAAACGACAAATTTTGTACTGGTCCAAATTGAAAGAGTTTGCAGACGACAATTTTTAATTTGATGAAAATGGCAGAAAGGTCTCAAAACGGAAAGAAAACACTGTGGGAAAAGGAGAAATTGCTCGTTACGAGCAATTTCTCCTTTTCCCACAGCGTTTTCAAAAGACTTGTACTGCAAACACGTGAAAACCAGGGCTTGTTTGGGAAAGGGTTAAACGACCATGAGGAAGAAGCCTTCTGAAAACATTGTAGGAGATGGGGAAAGTGCTGGTAACCATCATTTGTTTCCTTTTCCAACAATGTTTTCCACCCTTTTCAAAGCAAATTTTAGTTTTTCAGCCAAGCTTAATTTGTCGTCTGCAAATACTTTAAATTTGGGCCACGCTACATTTTTTTTGTCTGGGAAAGAGTTGACCCTTATATACTGCCAATCAAACTAATAGACATTTGAAACGAGCCAAGAATAAAACCAAAACTAATGCAAGTTGTATGCGCTTTTCACCGCAACAGAAAAAAAATTTACATATCACACAGTTTTGTACCATCCCATATGGATTTACATCGTCCAGGAAACATATCGAGTCGCCGTTAGCAGGTTAACCCTTTACCAGACGACAAAATTTTAGCCTTGTCCAAATTGAAAGCATTTGCAGACGACAATTTTAATGTGGCTCAAATGGTGCAACTTTTCTTTGATAGGGTAGAAAACATTGTGGGAAAAGGAGAAAATGCTGGTTACTGGCATTTTCTCCTTTTCCCACAATGTTTTCAAAAGGCTTCTTTCCCACGGGCGTCAAAAGGCGGCATTGTGCAGTAAAGAGTTAAGGGTTGACATCTCTATACTTATTAACTACCTTTTACGGCTTTGAAAACAATCTTGTAAAACACAGTATGGCTTATTGATAAAAATAGAGTTTAATATATAGTACGGCAAGAAAACAGATGCCTTAGGGAAAAATTACAGAACAGAACAGAACAACATTTTACAAGTTATGCAGGAATTCTTCTTTAGCAAAATAAGCAGAAATAAACTATTCAGAAAATGTTAATCAAAAAGAAAAACGAAAATTAAAAAGAAAAAATATGAAGTAACACAAGTTCGAAATAAGATTCAACCCTTTATCACACAATTCCAAGTTTAAATTATCCTGAAAATATACAGAATTCAAAAACATTGTGAGAAAAGGAGAAAAATGCTGATAACCAGCATTCTCTCAATTCTCCACGATGTTTTTTAACATTTCTTGAGCAAATCCAATCATTTGAGCCACATTAAATTTGTCATCTGTAAATGCTTTCAATTTTGACAACTCTAAACTTTCGTCATCTGGCAAAATATCATTAAAATACTACACATTAAACACTAAGCAGATTAGATATGCAATGAGTAACAGAAATGAGTATATATGTACAAAAGTAATATCAGAATTCCTTGACATTTTATACCGAAAAAATCCATTTTGCATTCCATTCTATGGCCCAATAGACAAAAAAACTAAATCCCTCACAAAACAAACACACCTAATTCTTAACATAACCATTTTCCAACCAGCTTGATATTTATAATATTTTCATTCCTGAAATCTTTTTTATTCTACAAATATTACAAAAAAAAATGATGACAATCAGGGCGTAGATTTTGCTACTGAAAAAGGACTAGAAGATGGGAAATACAAAACATTTATGCACGCAAGCCAAGAATTTACTCTCAGCCAATCACAAAATACCAGCAAACATCACTGAGCATGGAGTCGAATTATAAGAATCTTTAACCATTTACCAAACAATCCTAATGTAGAAACTTTTGAAAACATTGTGGTAACCAGCATTTTCTCATTTTCCGACAATGTTTTCTACCGTTCCAAAAACAAATGTCTATTTTTGAGTCACATTTACCTTGTTGGCTGCAAGTGCATTCAATTTGGACAGTTCTAAAACTTCATTGTTCGGTAAAGAATTAACCCATATCCAGGCAATTAACCAGGTGTTAAGCAAGATCAGCCTACAGCCTACAGAAGATGGAACACAAAGAAAACTAAATATAGCTTGGAAACTGGTGCAAATCAAACAGGTCAACTTCAAACATTTGATGATTAGTCAACTTAAAAAACACAATCTTTTCTTGATTCACCCTTTATAAAAAAAAAAGAGCATGTTCATTTTTTTTAAGTCTAGTCCAAATCGGAGGCAATTGTAGATGTAAAATTAATATGTAGTTCAGACAACAGGATTTATCTTTAAAAAGGGTAGAAAATGTTGTGGGAAAAGGAGTAAATGCTGGTTCAGAGAACAGGATTTGTCTTTGAAAAGGAAGGAGACATTGTGGGGAAAAAAATAGAAAATGCTGGTTACCAGCATTTTTTCCTTTTCCCAGAAGGTTTTCAAAAGCCCCTTTCTGCAGGGTTGTTAAAACATGTTTTTTGTTTGTTAAATGATTAACTCTTTACCAAACGGCAATATTTTGGACTGGTCCAAATTGAAAGCTTTTGCAGACGACAAAATAAATGTGAATCAAAAATTGAAATTTGTTTTTGGAAGAGTAGAAAACATTGTGGGAAAAGGAGAAAATGCTGGTTACCAGCATTTTCTCCTTTTCCCACAATGTTTTCAAAAGGCTTCTTCTTCGGGGTCATTAAAACTCGGGTTTATTGAATAAACAAACAGAAATACAGCACATAGATCCTTCTTATTGTTTAACTGATGAATTTTTCAAAACTTACTTTAACTAAGTTTTCTTATATGTTTTTGTAAATTTTGATGAAATTGGTGAAATTCCTACAAAATAGGTGAAATTCCTAACTTAGTTTGTGATGAAAATAAAGCGAGCATTTAATTATATAAAATAACTGCAAGAAAGCCAAAATAAAAAATATGGCTAAATTAAGTTATGGTATAATTTAATGTTTCAAACTTTAAGGTTGAAAAATGATAACACGAAATATTTTAAATTTAATAGTATCAAATTCTTAAAGATGCCATTTGAGGAGATAAACTTATAATCCTTATCACAAATGCCCTTCCGTAACTAAATATGTTCAAAAGACAACTAATATTTCCATTTAACCCTTTACCAAATAATTCCAGGTTTTAATGACCCTAGAGAAAAAAGATTTTGCAAACATAGAGGGAAAAGGAAAATGGCTTGATACCAGAGTATTTCCTATCTCCTCTATATTTTCTATCCTATGTAGAGCAGATTCTATCATTTAAACCACATTCATCTACAAATGACTTCATTATTATGGTGGCATATTTCTGCCGCGAGGTACGAGATAGCTATCGTGATAATTTTAGAAAACTTTCACGATAATTCGAAGTTTCCTGGAAATTTTATCAAGATAGTGAAAAGTTTTCTGAAAAAAATATCACGATAAACTTTGTTATCTTGAAAATTTTATGTTGATTATTTCTCATTCGTGCACGAAGCTGACATCGAGGTAAAATTATCGCGATAGTTCTACCCCTTTCTCGATATCTATAAATAGAAAAATCACCATTTGGATGAACTCGGAAGTTTTTGACTGTACAGGAGACAAAGATGATCCGAAACCATATCTAATTATAGATATCGTGAATGTCAGTTGTGGGCACGAGCGTAAAAAAAATCGTGATAACAGTTAGAAATTTCGTGATATTTCTATCGTGAAACTTTTTGTTATCTAGATAATATTTCCAGGAAAGTTTGTTTTATCGCGATAGTTTTCTAAAATTATCATGATAGCTATCTCGTATCTTGTGGCAGAAATATGCCACCATACATTATGGACAGTGTGCAATTTTTGTAGTCTGGTAAAGGTTTAATTCTTGTGTCTATCAAAGGTCTCCATACACAGGTTTAAGATGCCGTCAATTTTTGCGCTGTGAGCTTTATTGTGGTAGAACAACCTGAAAATGGATGACAAGGAACAGATGAGGGTATGCAGTGCTTTAACCCTTTACCACACAATCACGAGTTTTGACGACCCTAGGGATAATGACTTTTGAAAACATTTTCTCCTTTTCCCACAATGTTTTGTAACCTTTATGTAACTAATTCAATCCTTTGAGCCACAATTTATCTATTGTCTGCTAACGCTTTTAATTTGGACGAGTCTAAAATTTTGTTGTCTGGTAGAGTTAATGGCAACAAAACAAAGGTCATTTTTAGACTGGTACAAATTTAAAAGCATTTGCTGACCACAAAATGAATGTGACTGAAAAATTGAAATTTGTTTTAGGAAGGGTAGAAACACTGTTGGAAAAGAAGAAAATGCTGGTTACGAGCATTTTCTCCCTTTCCCACAATGTTTTCAAAAGGCCTCTTCCTCAGGATTGTTTGGTAAAGGGTTAAGGATGACCTATGACCTACCTGAACAAATGGTTCAAATGGCACATCTACTAGTAAAGGAGAACAATTGTGCCAAAGATTATTTTGAAATCCATCCATAAATGTAGAAGTTGTAGCTCGGACAAGCTCTATGTAAGACAATTTTATCATTTGACCTTCAAATGTGACCTTGTCCTTGGACCTACCAGAACAAATTTTTTTCAAATGGCACTTTTACTCATAGAGGAGAACAATTGTGCCAAATTATTCTGAAATCCATCAGCAAATGTAGAAGTTATGGTCTGGAAAAATTCAGGCGGACACACACACACACACGCGTGCGCACATCACCGAAGCGACATTGTGGCAACTATGTCTCGCTCACAGCAAGCGGGCTCGACAAAAAAAATGGACTTTATGGCATTCCTTTCTTCTGGTTCTTTATTCACCAGCTATTCTTGATAACGTTCTTTGTCTCATTCTAAAGAATTTTAAAAATTTTGCAGAACCACATTTTCTGTATGGCTAAACCAAATGGTCCATACTCTGGAAAAAGGGGGCTTAATGCATCTCTGTGATACATTACACAAAGCAAGTTTGGCACATTATCATGAATCCATAAAGTCCATTTTGTCTAACAAGCCACTGAATCATGAAGTAAACCAGTCCTTGGACCTGCAAAGAATTGACCAAAAGCAAATTGACCAATACCATCAGAAAACTGAAAGCACTTGCAAACAAAAAGTTAAACATGACACAGACAATGGCACTTTCATTAGAAAGAGCTGGTTACCAGTATTTTCTCCTTTTCCCACAATGTTTTCAAAAATCTTCTTTCTTGGGATTGTTACAATATGAAACTGTTTGGTAAAAGGTTGATTAATTCAAGATGATCATGCACATTTTGATAATTCTACAGGAGAGTTTTGGAAGTCCTCTTCTACAAAATTTCATTCAGGAGGTAATGATATTACAGATAACCGTCTCCAAATGCACCTCTAGCTTTGACGAGTTGCATACTGATAGACAGCATAGTAAAAAGATGGGGAGAAATTGCCACACACATCTTGTACACATGTTTAAGCTTCCACATTTTTACAAATTGACAACAAAACTAGAATTTGAACATAGCTGTTGCTTGAGTAATTAATAATCCTTCATTTCAATTAGAACTATTTTCAATTTAAATCCTAAACATAAAAGTAAACAGTTTAATTCATCTTTTACTTTAGATGTTTATGTTTCCCGACATACAAAAGGGCTGCCAAAACCTGTGAATTTTTTTTCTTTTTTTTTAAGATTAATAACCGACTTTTAAAAGCCCTCTTGAAAATGCAATGTTTAATCATTTGTTTTTGGTCTTGTGTGTCACAAAAAGTTAATTTCAGTTCATTGCAGAACCGAAGAAACAGAAAGCCAGTATAGCATTGTGGTTTTTCTCCCGCAAAATTCATGATGGACTTGAGATGGTACAGTGCACAATAAACATCTAAATATAAAAGAAGCATCATAAGAGGTAATGACTTGGAGACAAGAGATTTTACAGTTTATTCAAGCATATACTTACTATTTTTCTATCTTAAAGGTGCTGCTCTAACTTTATTCAGGAATTTCCAGGAGGAGTTACTGGATTCTGGGATTCGACAAATTCCAGGTTCCTCATCACATATGTAACCCTTTGAACAACAGAACTTATGATCTGGGCAGCAGACACCCTAGATTGTGAAGAAATTGAAATGGAAAATAAAACCAAGCTGCCCTATGGCAAAGGGAGATATGATGCATCTCCATGAAGTATTATACCAGGCACGTCATCATATAATGCTTAACCCTTTCCCAAACAAGCCCTGGTTTTCAAATGTCTGCAGTACAAGTCTTTTGAAAACACTGTGGGAAAAGGAGAAATTGCTCGTTTCGAGCAATTTCTCCTTTTCCCACAGTGTTTTCTACCCTTTTGGAGAACTTTCTGTCATTTTCATCAAATTTAAGATTGTCGTCTGCAAACTCTTTCAGTTTGGAAGGGTCTAAAATTTGTCGTTTGGGAAAGGGTTAATATGTCAACTCCATTTTGTTGAAGAACCCAATGAATTAGAAGGTAGAATGGTCCTTTGAAATACAGAAAACTTAAAAATAGCACTGACTGCTGACCTGAGTTGATACGTTTTGCAGATGCATAACTCTTTACAAAATGACAAACTTTTCTGACTTGTCCAAATTGAAAGCATTTGCGGAATACAAATTTGCAAAAATTATTGTAGCTCAAAAGGTAACTTTCATCTTTGATAGTGTAGAAAACATTGTGAGAGAAGGTAAAGATGCTGGTCAAACCATTTTCCCCCATTGATTTCAAAAGCCTTCCTCCCGAGGGTTGTTAAAAGTTGACATTGTTGGTAAAGGACTAACCCTAATTTTCAAAGAGCAGGATTCAAATGTAGAAAATTAATTAAGCACTGAATATTCTGCACACTCTCAACATTTTTTTTTTTTTGTCTATCCAATTTGGAAAAACAAAGGTTACATGCTAACATCAGATGGATAAAAGGGTTGTATTCACCATTAACCTTTTCCCAAATGACAAATTTTAGACTCTTTAAAAACATCTGCAGACAAAAAAAATCAAAATTGGTAACAATGAGCTTAAATTCCCATGAAGGACAGAACAGATTGTGGGAAAAGTCATGTGTTAGAAGTGTAGTAAGAGAGTTAAAGCACTTACCTCCGCAAAGGGACAACATTTATATTCTCCCGTGACATGTACACAACAAGTATCCCCATCAGGACATCCCTCAGATGTTCCGCTACAAGGTACGTTGTTCTGATGGTGCTTGGCAATTGAATCTGTTTCTACTATAGATATCAGTGGAATGGTGTCTTCCTGTAAAGGACGCTGTATGTTCTTACTGATGGATGTAACGGTTTTATACCAAGGTGTGGTAAGATAGCCTTTCTCGCATGTTCCTTGACCAATATTACATATGTAGCCACACGGGCAACAATGCTGACCATCATTACAGCACACTGCCTAAAGGGAATAAAAACAACCCTTCTCTGTTTCCTAATCTGTTTGGGGTTTTTAATAGTCATTTGTTTGTTTGGATTGGATTTTATGCTGCTTTCACAAGATGATACTGACATGGGCTGATACTTTTTGCAGATGCATTAAGCCCCCTTTTCAGAGCATGGCTCACATTTTCAGTTGTTTGTTTTATTCTTTGGTGATTGACATAGTTTTCAGAATTCTATCAATTATATAACTGTACCCAATTGACCCGTTTTTTGCATAACATTCTTTCCAAGCCACTGGCTGCTTTCCCATATAATCACTGTTATATCAGTGCCGAGAAAGGATTCAATTCTTAATCATCAATTTGTCAGAAGAACTGGGTCAAGCTGGGAAGCAAATCAGCATCCCCTGGGTTTCAAGTCCTATATGAGTCAAACTCTGGCAAAAGGGGGCTTAAAGCATCTCCGTGATGCAGTGTACCAAGCAAGTCATCACACAATTGTAAATCCATAAAATTCAGTTTGTCTAACATCATGAATCATGAGGTAGAATGGCCCTTTGACATAAAGGAAAATGACCAATAGCAAAAAGTTTTGGCCAAGGTCAGCCTGTGCAGGCTGACCGGAGTCGATATTGTTCCCAGATGCATTAAGCCCCCTTTTAACAGAGCATGGCTCATATGTGACTGAATGAAAGACCTAGAAATATATGATCATTTGTTTCAATATCCACACAGTAGTCTCATAAGGATCGATTTCTGACAACGGCATGGTTTTACGTCAACAGTTTCTACAACACTGCCTCTTAACCCTTTCCCAAACAAGCCCTGGTTTTCACGTGTCTGCAGTACAAGTCTTTTGAAAACACTGTGGGAAAAGGAGAAATTGCTCATTACGAGCAATTTCTCCTTTTCCCACAGTGTTTTCTACCCTTTTGGAGAACTTTCTGTCATTTTCATCAAATTTAAAACTGTCGTCTGCAAACTCTTTCAATTTGGACCAGTCTAAAATTTATCGTTTGGGAAAGGGTTAATTTTACTCAATAACCTTTCATCAACAATATTCAGGGCAGATTGCTTTTGAACACACTGTGAAAGATGGGGATAATACTAGTAAACAGCATTTTGTCCTTTTTTACAATGTTTTCTACCGTATCAAAGACAAGTTCCATCATTTTAGCCGCATCTAATTTTTGTCTGGAAGTGCTTTCAATGTGGACAAATCTGAAATTGTCTCATCTGGTAAAGGATTAACCATCTACCACAAAATTCCAAGTTTTAATGACCCTGAGGAAGAAGCCTTTTGAAAATTTGTGGGAATAGGAGAAAATGCTGGTAAACAGCATTTTTGCTTTTTTCCTCAATGTTTTCTACTATATCACTGACAAATTCCATTACTTGAGCTTCATTTAAATTGTTGTCTGCAAATGCTTTCAATTTGGACCAGTCTAAAATATTGTTGTTTGGTAAAGAGTTAATAAGCAAATTCTCCTTTTGCCACTATCTTTCTACATATATGAATGTATTAATACATGGTGACTATACCTTTTAATAAAAATATCTATATACATGACAGAGTATACCTCAAAAATACTTAAAGTTATCTACTGAAAATCGTTTTAGTAGGGTAGGGGGATATCTTAACCCTTTCCAAAACATCAAAATTTTCAGTTGGTCCAAACTGAAAGCATTTGGAAATTAAATGTGGCAGAAATCATAGCGTAGGTGTAAGACAGGGTAGAAAACATTGTGGGAAAAGTAGAAAATACTGGTTACCAGAATTTCCTCCTTTTTCCACAATGTTTTCAAAAGCCTTTTTCTATGGGGGTTGTTGTAAACCCATTATCAAAAAATCCTGACTTTTTAAACACCCTGAGAAGGAAGGATTTTGACAGCAGTGTGGGTGGAAAGGAGAAAAATGTTGGTAACCTAAACCATTTTCTACTCTTTCAATTTCCATCTTTTGAGCCATTTATTATTCTTGCATGCAAATGTTATTAACTCTTAGGCTGCCATGCTTCCCAACTCTCCCGATTTCATCAGGAGTCTCCTGATTCAAGACAAATTACCTGATCACCCGCACATACAATTAAAAAACTCCCGATTTGGAAAAAATCCAACATAAGGGTAAAAAGGGTGTGATAAATTTGTACCCAAGGTGCATGTCTATTATCCGAAGCTTGCAATGGTTGACATGTGTGTGTATTTCACGGTCAATCAGGTTTGTTTTCTATAAATAGGAATCAAGATACTGAGATTTATCGATCGATGATCGTGAACCAATCGAATTTGAGAACGGACCGAGGTACTTTTTAGAGTGGAAATCAAAACATCATTCTCCCAGCAGGTGAGGTTAACAGGTAAATTACGTTGTTAGAGTCTAGATCTATAAACCCAAAAGGGACGCAGACAAAAATGAGTGAAAACATTAAGTTAATCAGTAACAAAAACAACGAAAAAAATACGAAGTTTTAAACTCTTACTTCACAAATTGACCACTGGAATTCCAATTTATCTAAAAATAGATCGACCAGCACGTAATCGTACTTTTATTTAAAACAATGACGTTAACAAAATTTGGCTGGTTACTGGTATTGGGGTAATAAAGAAATACTCAGGGTACTGATTGGAGGAACCAACTGTTGCCCTGCGTTACCGATGCTGACATTTGCCAGAATTTTTTTGTATGAAGATTTCCTCAAGATTTTTTTTTTTGAAAAGTGCATTTTTTTTCACTCTTTTATTTTCTTCAAGCTTTTGAGATATTTTACTGATGATTTATGCGGAACTCAATGGGACTCAATTTTTTTTTTTCGAACAGTATGACAGCAAGCTTGTCCTTTAGATAGTTACCAGGCCGGAATATAAGGTGTTTATTCCATACACCTGTTTGCAAATATTGAGTACCAAAGAGAATGAAAAATGTTAGGATAAATTGTGGTACTCTGTAGTCTATATTTAAAGCTAAAACATTATGGGTACAATATAAAATGGCAGAATATCTTTAAAAATAAGTCAAAATTATATGATATACTTACAAAACAGTGAAAACACAATGAACAAAGAAGCATTTGATAATAAACATTACAGTGCTTCTTTACCATAGTCACTGCTTTCTATATATTCATGACTGTCATGATTGATTAAATGTATTTGCTCTAAGTACCGGTATTCACATCCATTTGATAAACAGTAATATTTAATAAAGAATAAAAAGAAATAAGTCATAAACCAGACTTTTGTTCAATTATAAGGATATTTGGCCTAGAATGGTTTAAAAATGATCTCTGGAGAGACCTTCCGGTAAGTCTCAAAAAGTCTCCCCCTTGAAACCCCAAATCTCCCCCTTTGAAACTCTCAAAAACCCCTTTTTCTTTGGTGTCGAAAAAGTTGGGAAGCAAGGGCTGCTAAGTGTGACTAAAGGACCTTCTGCGGAAAGTGTAGATCAAGATATGACTGCAAAGATCATTCAGTCTGATCTTGGATCTACACTGTCCGATAGAGAGATATTTTTCCTAAAACAAGAGGGCCATTGGCCCTAAAGAGCTCACCCGAGTAAAGTCATCTACAGTTGATAAAGCTGAAGAGATCCTGGTTCTAAAAACGCATGAGTGTAAGTGACCTACTTTTGGACCTGACATTGCAAAATTTTAAACTTGTCCAAGATATCATCAAGACAAACATTCTGACCGAGTTTCATGAGTATCAGGCTGAAAATGTGGCCTCTACTGTGCACACAAAGTTTATCTAAGATTTGGCCAAGTGACCTATTTTTTGCCTCAATGTAACCAAATTTCAGGAATGTCCAAGATATCATCAACACAAACATACTGACCAAGTTTCAAGAGAATCAAGCTGAAAATATGACCTCAATGGCGCACATAAGGTTTTTCTAAGATTTGGCCCAGTGACCTACTTTTTGATCCGACATGATCCAATTTCGAACTTGTCCAAGCTATTATTAAGACAAACATTCTGACCAAGTTTCAAGAGCATCAAGCTGAAAATGTGGCCTCTAGAGTGCACACAAGGTTTTTCTAAGATTTAGCCCAGTGACCTACTTTTTGACAAAACGTGACCCAATTTCGAACTTGTCCAAGATTTTATCAGGACAAACATTCTGACCAAGTTTCATGAATATCTGACTGAAAATGTGGCCTCTAGAGTGCACACAAGGTAAATGTTGACGACCTTGACAATGGACGACAGATGACACACTACTGACGCCGGACACAGCACAATCACATAAGCTCACCTTCAGCACTCTGTGCTCAGGTGAGCTAAAAATAAGTTTGAATCAACAATATTAAATTTTGGGTTTGTGCTATTGGCAATTTACCTTTGTACTTACATTTGGTAGCGGACAGCAGCCATAAGATGCCACTTCTGAATCATACATCCTACAGCAAGTCTGCCCATCCTGACATTCTGACCCATCCGGACAGATTACATCTTTCAAATTTGTGTCCTTTTTTAGAGCAACCACCTTCTCCAACCAGTCAATTTGCTCATTACCCTGGTTACATTTACCAGATGATACATCACAGGTAGTACCTTCTGGACAGCAATGGATTCCATCGGAACAACATACTGCCTATGGGGGGAAAAAAAATAGAACAGGTGAAAATTATAACTTGGATGACTTCTTTTTAAGTCTAAGAATTGCATGGTTATTGTTTTGATAATCAGCATTTTGAAAAAATGCACAGATAAATAGCATTTGCAGTCTTTTTGTGCGTAATTTCATTGCTGAATCTATGCATCATATTACAGGAGACTTATGCCTGCTTTAATGATACCAATACAGTGTCACCAAAAATTCTCACTCTTTACAAACACCATGAAATTTTACGTGATGAATATTGAAACTGCATATACAAGGATGGATAAAAAAATTTGTGGACTTTCATCATGACTTTATTCAGCACTGTTTACTGTTAATGGCTCCCTAAAATGGCATCAATACTACACAAAACATCTATTTATGTAATGATGTCATATGTAACATTGCAAATTTTAGCGTCATCCGTTGGGTACTTTAGAATATACAGCCAGTAAACTTAAGGTGTACCCTAGAAACCTACGATCAAACTGGCGGCACCAGTGCAGGAAGAGAAGCAAGTAATAAAAAAGTTTCACGTGGACCTGGGAAAAACAGCAACAGAGACGATGAAAATGATGAAGGTTGCTTATCTATCTTCAAATTTTCAAGCAGATCTCTTGTTTTTAAATGGCATAAAAGATTTTTGGAAGGTAGAAAGGCTCTAAAAGAGGACACTGGGAGAGGTCAGAAACTAATTATGAACGCTGGGACAGTAGCTGCAGTGAAAAGCCTTATTGAAGAGGACTGTGGGTTGACTGTTAGTGACATTTCATCAAAAGTAGGCATTAGTTATGGTAGCGTCCATTTGATTGAGAAACAAGCTAAAGTTGACAAAAGTTCATGCATGCAGGGTGTTGAGATTACTAAAAAATGTAGAAAAGAAACAATGTGTTCAAGATTCTCTGTCTTTCCTACGGCAGCAGGTGAGGCATTGAGGTGCTTTCCTCCACAGAATTATCTCTACAGATGAGACGTGGCTCTGGGTCCGTATTCACCAACCATTCTTAAGAATATTCTTGGTTTTGTTCTCCAAAATTTTCCAAATTTGAAAGTAACACACCTTCTGATTGGCTAAACCATTTGGTTTAGCCAATCGGAAGTTGTGTTACTTTCAAAGTTGGAAAATCTTGAAGAATAAGTCTAAGAACGTTCTTAAGAATGGTTGGAGAATACGGACCCTGGTTTTATGACCCCCAGACGAAACAACAGTTCTCTGTATGGAAGGGAAATGGATGGAGTGACACAGGAAGTTTATTGAGTGTAGAGGCGAGTGCTTTGAAAAGCACTGACTTGCAATGGAAGTAGTCAATGTCAAAATGTCATCTTGACATCGTTACCCTGAGCCGGTACCACTAAACTAACCATCTAAGAATGGTTGCTATAGGAGACCCACTGGACCTATCGTACCCAAATTTAACAGATTTATAGAAAAATCCCGATAAATAATAACTGTGAATAAAGCATCTCATTATCTGTAAAAACAAAACTACTGTAACGAAAGTCCAAATATTTTTTGATCCACCCTCTTACATGTCTTGCATGGAAAATCTAAGATAATTCTGACAAGTATACATTTATACAACAGTTTGCAAAACCAATTAACAGTCTACTCACATCTGGTAATGGACAACAGCCCCATTCTCCACCGACCATTTTACAACATGTATCTCCATTGGGACATTCATGTGTAGCATCACACATTACATAGCTTACTTTCATGGCAACTTCTTTCTTGAACCAGTCTATCTGTTTGTTATCTTTGTTGCATTTTCCAGATGAAACATCACAGGTATAGCCATTTGGACAACAGTGTACATGATCACTGCAACAGTTTGCCTGATTTGGGGGTTAAAAACAAAAATAATATTACATTTACCTCTTTACCATAAAATTCCAGTTTCAAAGATCCCCAAAAAAAGGCTTTTAAAAACACCGAGCCAAAAGGACAAAATGCCAGTAACCAGCATTTTGCTCCTTTTCCCACAAAGTTTTCCACCCTGTCATAGACAGAAATATCTTTTTGGAGTTTTTTGAGCCACAGTTCATTTGTCATCTGCAAATGCTTTTAATTTGGTCTAGTCCAATTTTGTTTTGTTTGGTAGAGTGCTAAACAATTTGTTAGCTAGGTTGTTAAACTTTTTACAATGCCAATTCTTAACAACCCTGAGAAAGCAGCCTTTTAAAACATTGTGAAAAAAGAAGAAAATGCTGACCAGCATTTTCTCCTTTTCCTACAATGTTTTCTCAATTTTCAGACGCAAATTTCATCATTTTATCATCACCTATTCTGTCATCTGCAAATACTTCCAATTTTGACAAGTTTCAAAAATTGTCCTGTGGTCAAGAGTTAAGACCCTTTTCCAAAATTACATTATCTCAATTATATGAAGGCAACATTAGAACCTATTACTGTGTTTGTCACATCAAAAGTACTTAACAAGTACTTAACACAATGCCTTCAAAGCCATCAGCTGTTTTCAAAAACATATGAACCATACAGTCCGCGCAGGTTGACCTTGGCCGAAACTTTTCGCTACCGGTCAATTTCCTGTATATCCAAGGACAGTCTTCCTCATGACTCAGTCGGTTGTTAAAAAAATGTGGTCATCCATGATGGCTTGCTTGGTATAATGCAACATGGAGAAACATTAACCCTTTCCCAAACGACAAATTTTGGACTGGTCCAAATCGAAAGAGTTTGCAGACGACAATTTTAAATTTGATGAAAATGGCAAAAAGTTCTCAAAAAGGGTAGAAAACACTGTGGGAAAAGGAGAAATTGCTCGCTACGAGCAATTTCTCCTTTTCCCACAGTGTTTTCAAAAGACTTGTACTGCAGACACGTGAAAACCAGGGCTTGTTTGGGAAAGGGTTAGACCCCCTTTTGCCAGAGCATGGCTCATATAATGTTCAAGAGAATATTTTGTTTTCAGAGACTTTGTTGCAATAACTACCATCAGATCTCAAAATGAATTTGGCCGAGCTGGGATTTAAAGTCACAAACCATGGATGACCAACCATATACATCACTGACTGAGAAACAAGGCTTGGCTTATACTGTGCAAATTTTTGCACAAAGGGTTCAGCATTTTCATTTAATCTAACATTTTTTGCTGTACTCAATATTTGTAACAAGTAAGTCTAGATCATGGTAGTGAGTGTTATTGGTTTAACCCTTTACCATACAATCCCAACTTTTAACAACCCTAAGGAAAAAGGCTTTTATAAACATTGTGGGAAAAGGAAAAAATGCTGGTAACCAGCATTTTCTCCTTTTCTCATAATGTTTTCTACCCTATGAAGGAGATAAATTATCATTTTAGCAACATTTGATTTGTCGTCTGCAAATGCTTCCTATTTGGACCAATCCAAAATTTTGTCATTTGCTAAAGACTAGAGAGTTAATTCAATGAAACACAATAATGAATGGATACTAGTGCTAATGTACTAGCATACAAATAGGCAGACTGAAGCCAAATATTTTATAATCTAAATTTATTCCATGCTAATCTAATCTCTAGATTTATTCGATGCTTATCTAATCTTATCAAAATATATGAGTCATGCTCTGGGAAAAGGGTGCTTAATGCATCTCCGTAATGCATTATACCAAGCAATTTCATCACATAGTTAAGGGTCCATAAAATCTGTTTTGGCTGACAAAAATTGACTGGTCCTGTGTCATGGTCATGCAGAAATGTTACAAATAGCAGAAAATTTCAAACCATGTCAGCCTGTGCAGAATGTGCATGCTGACATGGGTCAATACTTTTTGCAGATGCATTAACCCCCTTTCCACAGAGCATGGCTCATATACATATGCTAAGTACACGCATTTTGTAAGATATGTCCAATACTGCCTGCTTTAAATCAGTTTCAGAAGAAAATAAATTAGGAAACAAAAGTGCCTCATGCAGGTGCCGGCCACAGTTTAAAGTAAACATCTTCAGTAATAACAGAAATGAGAAAATATCACAGTTTTGGCTCAGCGATGACAACAACGCTGCCAAAAATGATTGATTGATTGACTGTATGGTGTTTAATGCCATTTTCAACAATATTTCAGTTACATCTTGGTGGCCAGTGCACATATCCATGCCTTCCTTGAGTTTCTTTTACCAGTACTACGTACAATATTCTTTCCAACCCACTTGCTGCTTTCCCACATAACCATGGTGGAAACAATGTCCAGTGGTGAGAATGAAATGAATCTTGCTGCAATGACCATCATCAATCCTTGGAAAGAAATTGGCCGAGCTGGGGATCGAACAAGCGACCTCCTGTTCTAAAATCCTGTATGCTACCGACTCAGCTACCGGGACTCAGCACTGCCAACAATGACAAAGCCATGAAACCTTCAGTTTTTCTTCCAAAATAACCAAGCTAAAAATGCCCTTATCACAAGCATGGGATATTTAAAATGTCCTCTATGCAGACAATTTTCTCCAATCTTGCTCATCCATTAACTCTTTATGACACAATCCCAAGTTTTAATGACCCTGAAGAAGAAGGCTTTTGAAAATATTGTGGGAAAAGAAGTAAACCTTGGTAACCAGCATTTTCTTCTTTTCCCACAATGTTTTCAATGATCCCAATGACAGAAACTGTTGTTTGTGCCCCATTTTATTTGTCGTATGCAAACGCTTTCAATTTGGACTAGTCTATAATTTTGTTGTGTGGTAAAGAGTTACCCAATTGAGATAGATAGAGATTTGGTAAGTTTGAAAATGGCTCAAATTGGATCAAAAACTTGGTCATGGAGACAAATCTTTGAAAAACCTTGTGTACCCTCTAGAGGCCACATTTTCAGTCTAGTACTAATGAAAGTTTCTTAACCCTTTCCCAAACAAGCCCTGATTTTCATGTGTCTGCAGTACAAGTCTTGAAAACACCAATAGAGATTTTAAACTTACCTGGCAGGACAAAATGACACACGATGAACCAATGAAAGAAACATTTTAAGTCATTAAAGGCTGTCATTTGGAAAGAGCAATTGACCCTTTATCACATAATTCTGTCTTTTAACGACGCTGACAACAAAGGCTTTTGAAAACATGGTGGAAAGGGAGAAAATGCTGGTAAACAGCATTTTCTCCTTTTCCCATGGTGTTTTTCTACCTTATCAAAGACAGAAGTCATCTTTTCAGCTATATTTGATGTATCATCTATAAATGGTTTCAATTTGGTTGGGACTTAAATTTTGTAGTTTGGTAGAGAGTGAATTGGTTACATGTGAACACTCACCACTACTCTAACCATTTCACAAGAGGGCCATGATGGCCCTGGGTCACTCACCTTAGTAGAGTGCCTTTAAGGTTTTTCTTTAATTTGACCATGTGACCTAGTTTTTGACCGCAGGTGACCCAATTTCAAACTCATATTTCATGAAGACAAATATTCTGACCAATTTTCAAGTCAATTGAGCAAAAAATGTGGCCTCGAGTGCCCTAAAGATATTTCTTTAATTTGACCTAGTGATCTAGATTATGACCCCAGATGACCCAAATTTGAACTGGTCTTTGACTATATCAAAAGAAACATTTTAACCAATTTTCAAATCAAATGAGTAATAAATGTGGCCTCTAGAGTGCCCACTAGCTATTTCTTTAATTTGACCAAGTGACCTAGTTTATGACCCCAGTTGACCCAAATTCAGACTCATGTGAGATTTTACAAAGACAAACATTCTGACCAGTTTTCAAGGCAATTAAGCAAAGAATGTGGCCTCTAGAGTGCCCACAAGGTATTTCTTTATTTTGACCTAGTGACCTAGTTTATGGTTCATGGTGACCCAAATCCAAACTCATCTGGCATTTCATCAAGACAAACATTCTGGCCAAATTTCAGGTCATTTGAGCAATAACTGTGGCCTCCAGAGTGCAAACAAGGTATTTCTTTAATTTGACCCAGTGAACTAGTTTATGACCCAAGTTGACCCAAATTAATCTTATGTGAGACTTTATAAAGACAAACTTTCTAACTAGTTTTCAAGACAATTGAGCAAATAATGTGGCCTCGAGAGTGCCAACAAGGTATTTCTTTAATTTGACCTAGTGACCTAGTTTATGACCCAAGATGACCCAATTTTGAACTCAATGAACTTGTTGCGCTTAGATGGGCAAACAAACTTAGAAGAGAATCACTACATACCAAATATCAAAGCTCTACGCCTTCCAGTTTTAAAGAAGAATTTTAAAGTTTTCCTTCTTTGTTCCTATGTTCGAACTTGTGACCCTCTGGGCTGGGCCAGTTTTGACCCAGGGGCATCATATGAACAAACTTGGTAGAGGTCCACTAAGAAATGCTACATACCAAATATCAAAGCTCTACACCTTCCCGTTTAAGAGAAAAAGAAATTTAAAGCTTTCCTTCTTTGTTCCTGTCTTTGAACTTGTGACCCCCAGGGCGGGGCCAGTTTTGACCCAGGGGCATCATATGAACAAACTTGGTAGAGGTCCACTCTGAGATGCAACATACCAAATATCAAAGCTCCACACCTTTCGGTTTCAGAAAAGAAGAGTTTTAAAGTTTTCCTTCTTTGTTCCTATGTTCGAACTTGTGACCCCAGGTGCCGGGCCAGTTTTGACCCAAGCAGCATCCTTGGAACAAACTTGGTAGAAGTCCACTAGGCAATGCTACATACCAAATATCAAAGCTCTACGCCTTCCAGTTTCAGAGAAGATGATTTTTAAAGTTTCCCCTCTTTGTTCCTATGTTCGAATTTGTGACCCCCGGGGCAGGGCCAGTTTTGACCCCAAGGGCATCATATGAACAAACTTGGTAGAGGTCCACCAGGAGATGCTTCATGCCAAATATCAAAGCTCTACGCCTTCAAGTTTCAGAGAAGAAGATTTTTAAAGTTTTCCTTCTTTGTTACTATGCTCAAACTTGTGACCCCCGGGGCAGGGCCAGTTTTGACCCCAGGGACATCATATGAACAAACTTGGTAGAGGTCCACTAGGCAATGCTACATACCAAATATCAAAGCTCTACGCCTTCCAGTTTCAGAGAAGATGATTTTTAAAGTTTCCCCTCTTTGTTCCTATGTTTGAACTTGTGACCCCCGGGGCAGGGCCAGTTTTGACCCCATGGGCATCATATGAACAAACTTGGCAGAGGTCCACTAGGAGATGCTTCATGCCAAATATCAAAGCTCTATGCCTTCTAGTTTTACAGAAGAAGATTTTTAAAGTTTTCCTTCTTTGTTCCTATGTTGGAAATTGTGACCCCCGGGGCGGGGCCAGTTTTGACCCCAGGGGCATCATATGAACAAACTTGGTAGAAGTCCACTAGGAGATGCTACATGCCAAATATCAGAGCTCTACACCTTCAAGTTTCAGAGAAGAAGATTTTTAAAGTTTTCCTTCTTTGTTACTATGCTCAAACTTGTGACCCCCGGGGCGGGGCCAGTTTTGACCCCAGGGGCATCAAAGAACAAACTTGGTAGAGGTCCACTAGGCAATGCTACATACCAAATATCAAAGCTCTGCGCCTTGTAGTTTCAGAGAAGAAGATTTTCAAAGATTTTGCTTTTTTTTCCTTTTTGTTGCCATGGCAACCAGAGTTGTGGGTGGAATTCAATTCTTTAAACAATTTTGGTAGAGCTTCACCCAAGGAACATCCCTGCCATGTTTCATCAAGATTGGCCCAGTGGTTTAGGAGAAGAAGATGTTTAAAGAAATTGTTGACGGACGACGGACATAGAGGGATCACAATAGCTCACCTTTAGCATGTTGTGCTAAGGTGAGCTAAAAATGGCTGCTTTGGGAGACCCACTAGATGTATCATACCCAAATTTAAGATATATAATTACTATGTGTACAACATCTGATTGTCTTAAGAAACAAAATTACTGTGTCCTAAGTCCACATATTTTTCTATCAACCCTCATACATATCTTGAATGGAAAATCTATGATAATTCTGACAAGCATACATTTAAGCAACAGTTTGCAAAACCATTAAAGGTCTACTCACATTTGGTAATGGACAACAGCCCCATTGTCCACTGGCCAGTTTACAACATGTATTTCTACTGGGACATTTGTGTGTAGAATCACACCGGACACTTCCAAATTTAATGGCAACTTCTTTCTTGAACCAGTCTATTTGATTTAAACCTTTGTTGCATTTACCTTCAGAGACATCACAGGTATAGCCATTTGGACAACAGTGTACACCATCACTGCAACATACAGCCTGAAAACAATTTTTTTTACAGAAGGTTTATTTAATTTTACTACAGTTTATGAAAATGTCAGCTGTCATTTTTACAGTCTTAATTAACTTACAATACAAAGTTGGATGTTAATTCATAGTAAAAACACAGTACAAAGAGAACTACCAGTATAGGTAACTGAGGTTCATACCCACCCCATGAATTTCGAAATTTTTATAAGAAGCTGTAGCTATTGTACTGAAAATTTTCATAGTTAATAATATTACCTTTACCAACTCTGGGTGAAATTTTCAGAATTTTTGGTAACTTAGTTTGACTTTTTTGCAATGCAATACTAAAAGTATGAACAAAACAATTTAAATACAGTGGGAGGGTTGAAGGCTATTCTGAGTAAAGGGTTTAACCTGTTTATAAAAACAATTCCCTTCCAAGTACAGTAACTGTGGTCATCTATTGTTTGAAAAGCAAAAACTTCAACTTTTGAGGCTTGTATCTCGTTTTTTATTTGGGTTTTATTTTAATGATTCAATATCGGAGACATGCAGGCACTTGTTTACACTTTGTTTTCTTTTTCACGCCCAACTATAGATGTTTTCCTGAAACCCAGTCAAACTTTGGCTCACATCATGTGGTATAGCATACAAGAATAAAATGAAGAAAGGTAAATTGTATGAACAGGTTAAGTTCCATTAGCAAGTTCCAAAGTATTGTTGTACATGATTTTTTGGGGGTCAAAGGGACACAGTGTCTTTAAGATTACCACCCCGTGATTGTGACCAAAATCCAATTGAGCTAATATTTGTGCAAACTGAAAAAATTATCGCGAAAAACACTTCAAAACAAACCCTGAAAGACCTTCGAGTCTAAGTGTCAGGTGGTTTCGAACACATTCTCAACAGAAGTGGGGTTAAACATGAAGCCATGCCTAAAATAAAATTGAGACCAAATATTGGAGAACAGACACTATATAAGAGAACACAGGATAAATCATTTTAGATTTCAAAGATTTGTATGAAGGTTACAAAAGAAAGCTATATCTAAGGTTAGGTATAGAACTATATTATTTGTACAAAACCAGTTTCTGGCCTCGTATTTAACTGAAGTGAGGTACTGAAGTCATACACAGTGTTCACACTCGTATCTTTTCTTGAACAGCGGATTGATACCATCAGTACTTTTAAATAAATGACAAGTTTGATTAGCGATGATAAACAGTGACTTTCACACTTAATACCTTGTATATGTCAGTTTAGATATTTCAAATATCATGTAAAGACATTACTTGTTGCCAGTAGATTCGCCAGTGCTTAAGTTTTGGAGACATTTTTTTTAACTTGGCCCAACTGAAACCTGTACGTGCATGCACATTTCATTTCATATTTTTGTGCGTGATTATTCAATTAAGTGCGTGAATCACACACATATGTGCATGAATGGGAACCTGATACACTTGTTCAGTTATGTTTGCTATTCTGGTCACTGTGCAAAGCCGGAGAAAGTTAAGCTTCAGATCAAAGATTTAACACTACTGGAATCGACAATATGCTCTTTCTTGTGGAAGAAAAATTCTAATGTGGGAGTTGGTAGAGTCATTTTGAAAAGTTTCATAATAACTGATATGGGATTTTTCAAAATATTTTAAATTTCGGGGGGTCCGTACGAACTTCAAACTACCTATACTACAAAATAACATCTTTTTTACAAAGGATACTAACAATTACATTCTACATTCAACGCATTCATTGCTGAGCACATACAATCACCCTTTCAACCTTGAATTGTCCTTAAATCTTTACCAAACAACAAATCTTGGACTGGTCCAAATTGAAAGCATATGCAGATGACAACGTAATTGTGACTCAAAAGTTGAAACATGTTTGTGGAAGGGTAGAAAACATTGAGAGAAAAGAAAATGCTGGTTACCAAATGGTTTCAAAAATGGTTTCAAAAGGCTTCTTTCTCCGGGTCGTTAAAACTCGGGATTGTGTGGTAAAGGGTTAAAGGAAAAGAAGAGTTCCAATCTGGGATCATGTATTTGACCCCTTATGTTCATTTATCTCTTGACTGCTATTAAAAATATGGAGAAGGTTTTAACATTGCATTACATGCTCTGTGATGCACCTGTGAAAAGAATCGACCCTGGACCTGGGCTGAAACTTTTCACTATCGTTCAATTTTCTGTATGTCAAAGTACCATTCCACCTCATGATTCAATCACTTCTTGGACAAAATGGACTTTATGGATCCATGATCATGTGATGACTTGCTTTGTATCATGCATCACAGGGATGCATTAAGCCCCCATTTGCCAGACTGTGGCTCAATTGTGTATTTTCTGATAAAATGACACTGACAACTCTGAAAACATTTAACTCTTTACCACACAATCGCGAGTTTTAATGACCCTGAGAAAGAAGCCTTTTGAAAACATTGTGGGAAAAGGAGAAAATGCTGGTAACAAGCATTTTCTCCTTTTCCCACCATGTTTTCTACATTTTCCAAAACAAGCTTTGATTTTTCATTCGCATTAAATTTGTCGTCTGCAAACGCTTTCAATTTGGAATAGTCTGAAATGTTGTCATGTGGTAATGAGTTAAAGAAACTGGGAAGACTGTCTGAAAAATGATATCAGGTTTGCAAAGTAGTTGTATATTTAAAGATTATCTTTGTGAAAAAATTAACATACCTTAACCCTTTTGCAGCTGCTAAATAAATTAACTCTTTACCAAACGACAAAAATTTCGACTGCACTAAATAGAAAGCACTTGCAGACAACAAATGTGGTTAGAAAGATAGATTTAGTCTCTGAAAGAGTGGAAAACATTCCGGGAAAAGGAGGAAATGCTGGTTACCAGCATTTTCTCCTTTTACCACAAAGTTTTCAAAAGGCTTCTTCTTCAGGGTCGTTAAAAGTCGGGATTGTTTGGTAAAGAGGGTTAACCCTTTACTGCACAATGCCACCTTTTGACCCCCCCCTCCGGGAAAGAGGCCTTTTGAAAACATTGTGGGAAAAGGAGAAAATGCTGGTAACCAGCATTTTCTCCTTTTCCCACAATGTTTTTTACCCTATCAAAGAAAAGTTGCACCATCTGAGCCACACTGAAACTGTCGTCTGCAAATGCTTTCAATTTGGAAGAGGCTTAAATTTCGTCATCTGTTAAGGAGGTTTAAAGGAGAAGTTCACAGTGAAGCCCAAATGCACCAAGATGGACAACTGACATTCAGACTGACTACAACAGCTCATCTTTAGCAGTTGATATTTAGCTACGTCTATGCTAAACTTCAATTCCATTAACCCTTTACCACATAATCCAAAGTTTTAATGACCCTGAGAAAGAGGCCTTTTGAAAACATTGTGGGAAAAAAAGAAAATGCTGGAAACAGCATTTTCTCCTTTTCCTACAATGTTTCCTGTCCTTTCACAGACAAATTTCATCATATGAGCCATATCTAATTTGTCGTCTGCAAATGCTTTCAATTTGGACAAGTGTAAAATTTTGTCGTTTGGTACAGGGTTAAAGGTTAATTCTTCCCCAAACAACAAAATTTCAGACTGGTCCAAATTGAAAGCAATCGCTGACAACAAACTGAATGTTGCTCAAATGATGGAATTTGTCTTTGAATGGGAAGAAAACATTGTGGGAATAAGAGAAAATGCTGGTTACCAGCCTTTCTTTTTCCTTTTCCCACAATATTTTCAAAAAGGCCCCTTTTTAAGTGTCTTTAAAACTTGGGACTGTGTGGTCAAGGGTTCAGACAGTGAGCAAATTTTAAAAATGTAACATTAATCTTAGAGGAAGAAGGAAGGCAGTCAACAGTTTTAAAGGTTACAAACATACTTGTTGTATCAAATCTTATCTATACAACTTTAAAATTTCTTGCTCAAAAGTGTTGAGCACCGGAAAAGGGCAAAAATACAAATGAGCCACACCCTGGCAAAAGGGGGTTTCATACATCTCTGTGATGCATTTTTTCAAGCAAATTGTAAAATAGATGTAATCCTGGATCCATAAAATCCATTTTGTCTTACAGCTGGCTGAATCCTGAGGTAGACTGGTTCTTAACTGTTTACCAAACGACAAAATTTTAGACTCGTCCAATTTGAAAGCATTTGCAGACGACAAAATAAAAGTGACTCAAAAATTGAAATTTGTTTTGGGAAGGCTATAAAACATTGTGGGAAAAGGAGAAAATGCTGTTTACCAGCATTTTCTCCTTTTCCCACAATTTTTTCAAAAGGCTTCTTTCTCAGGGTCGTGAAAACCCGGGATTGTTTGGAAAAGGGTTAAATATGCAGAAAATTTACAACAAGAAGGCCATGATGGCCTGAAGTCGCACACCTGAGCTTTTTGACCAAACATGACCCATTTCCAATTGATTCCTAGATAACAAAACAATCATTTTAACCCTTTCCCAAACGATAAAATTTAGACTGGTCCAAATTGAAAGAGTTTGCAGACGACAATTTTAAATTTGATGAAAATGACAGAAAGTTCTCCAAAAGGGTAGAAAACACTGTGGGAAAAGGAGAAATTGCTTGTTACCTGCAATTTCTCCTTTTCCCACAGTGTTTTCAAAAGACGTGTACTGCAGACATGTGAAAACCAGGGCTTGTTTGGGAAAGACTGAAAATGTGGCCTCTAGAGGGTACACAAGGTTTTTCAAAGATTTGTCTCCATGACCAAGTTTTTTATCCAATTTGAGCCATTTTCAAACTCATCAAAGCAATCATCAAGACAAACATTCTGACTAATTTTCATGAGCATTGGACTGAAAATAAGGACTCTATAGCATATACAAGGTTTTTCATAGATTAAGCCAAGTGACCTACTTTTTGACCTGTCATGACCCATTTTCCTGAATATCATCAGACAAACATTCTGACCAACTTTCATGAGTACTGGATTACAAAATGAGGCCTCTAGACTGTGCACAAGGTTTTTCTATGGTTAGACCTGGTAACCTAGCTTTTTACCAAAAATTATCTATTTTAACACTCATCTAAAATATCATCAAAACAAATATTCTGACCGTCTTTCATGAGTATTGAATAGAAAATGTGGCCTCTACAGCGTAAAGAAGATTTTTGAAGATTTGATCCAGTGACCTAATTTTTTACCAAAAATGACCCATTTTCAAACAAATCAAAGCAATCATCAAGACAAAAATTCTGACTACTTTTCATGAGTATCTGATTGAAAGTTTGCTTCCTAGAGTAAACGTAATGTTTTCCAAAGATTTGACCTGGTGACCTAGTTTTTTACCCTAGGTCACCAGGTTTTCCAACTCATCTATCATCAAGACAAACATTCTGAGTAATTTTCAAGAGAACTGGAATAAAAATGTGGCCTGTAGAGTGTACACAAGGTTTTTCACTGATTCGACCTAGTTTTTGACCCGAAACGACCCATCTGCGAACCTGTCAGAGATACCATCAAGATATTCTGAATAACTTTCATGAGTATCCGACAAAAGATGTGGCCACTAGAGTGTACAAAAGGTTTTTCCAAGATCTGACCTAGTTTTTCACCAAGCTTGACCCCTTTTCAAACTTTTCTGAGATATCATCAAGACAAACATTCTGACCAACTTTCATGTGTATCCGACTGAAAATGAGGCCTCTAGAGTGTACACAAGGTTTTTCTGAGACTTGACCCAGTGACTTAGTTTTTGACCCGACATATACCATTTTCAAACTCATCCGACATATCATCACCACGAATATTCTGTCTACCTTTCATGAGTATCAGACTGAAAAAGTTTTTGACCTGACATGATCCATTTGCAAACTTGTCAGAAAGATCTGCAAGACAAACATTCTGACCAACTTTCATGTGTATCCCACTGAAGATGTGGCCTCTAGAGTGTGCACAAGGTTTTTCTAAGATTTGACCTAGTTTTTGATCTGACATGACCTATTTTCATTTTCGTCCTAGATATCATCAAGACAAAATTCTGATCAACTTTCATGGGTAACTGACTGAAAATGAGGCCTCTAGAGGGTACACAAGGTTTTCACAAGATTTGGCCAAAAGACTTAGTTTTTGACCCAACATATACAATCATCTGAGACATCATCAAGACAAAACATTCTGACTAACTATCATGTGTATCAGACTGAAAATGTGGCTTCTAGAGTATACACAAGGTTTTTCTAAGATTTGACTTAGTGACCTAGTTTTTGACTCGACATGATCCATTTGGGAACTTGTCAAAGATATCAGCAAGACAAACCTTCTGAAAAACTTTCATGAGTATCCGACTGAAGATGTGGCCTCTAGAGCATACATAAGGTTTTTCTGAGATCTGACCTAGTTTTTTAACTGACGTGACCCATTTTCAAATCCATCCGAGATATCATCAAGACAAACATTCCGACTAACTTTCATGAGTATCTGACTGAAAATGTGGCCTCTCAAGGTAAAAGTTGACGGCGCATGACGCACAATGCACGTCATAAAAGCTCACCTTGAGCACTTTGCGCTCAGGTGTGCTAAAAAGCAAAGAGTTTTGACTCAGATCAGCCTGTCTCTGAGAGGGAAGAAAATTTCAGGAACAAGAGAACCACATGCGAGTGCTAAAGCACAGCTGCAGTTGCTTTTAGAAATATACTGAAGGGATCAAGAAAAGCATGGTAAACTTTGCAGAATATTCTAGGTAAGATGTCAGGTAGAATGTTCAATATTTTTGGGTAAGAACAAAGAATGATACTTACTAAACAAACAGCAAAAGGGTGATCCATATTTAATAAGTGATTTAGGAACAATTCAATGGAATAGAAGGGCATCCCTGTAATCTGATATTGTGCTTGAATGTGAGAGAGTTTTGCTGCAATATGGGGACAATATGGGGTTGGAGAATCTTATCCTTACACCTAACAGCAGTTAAAATGCCCTGTGGTACAAGTCGAGATGTGATATTCCTCCCTACAGCCATGACTAATCTACCCCAAAACCTATCCTTCCCTTCAACACATCAGTGAGTGAAACATTTTCTAGGACGTCTGTATAGAGGAAGTTGACTGTCAGCCCAAAACAGGGAGAACTGGTAAACGTGACCTCTCTCCACTGCCTAAATGGGACTATTTGGGGTGCATGTGCAGCCACTCAAGCCTGGCAATGAGTAGCGTGAAAGGGAGGACCGATGTATGGGCGACAACTCCGCAAACCAACTTTTCCCTATCGTTTCCTTACTAATTTTAGTATGGGAAAGAAAGGTTATAAATAGCTACTGTATTAAGGGCAAATTTAGTGGCAGCCAGCTGACGACTGCGTAAATGCACCAGATGAATAAACCTGTTGTCACATAACAAGCAGATGCCAAGGCCTAGGTCTGTCAGTTACCCATCCGTTTTGTCTTAGAAAGTCTAACAAGACGCTCTTTAGTGCAAACACTGACTCCCAAATGCCTGGAAACCTTTGTTTGCCTTTGACCTTGCATAAGCATTGCAAAAGCTTGACACCCTCTGAACTTCTGTCAGCCGTACCATTCTTGAATGCAACCAAACAAGAAACAAAATATCAGAAAATGATGCATTTGTTTGGAGACTATCTAGAAGTATGCCGAAATGTGCACCTCCATGTCACAACGTTGCCTAAACGAGCTTTACACTTTTTGTGCTCTCATCAAACGAGAGCGTTATGTTATTCTGTTACGTCACCTTTTTGATAGGCCATGGAGTTCTGGGATGTAGACAGTAACTGTTTCTCTATCCTTTGAGTACAGATTGAATTTCAGTGAAAATACTACCTCAAGTAAGGGCAAAACGGTCAAAAATATTTTGCTGGTTACCTGTTGTATGGGTTCTCCTTTTAATAGTTAACAAATAGTCCAAGTCTAAATTAAACATTTTCAGTTGTGGCAAAGACATTATCAAAGTTTTGGCAAAATGACACAGACAATGACAAGCCTATGACAATACCTCTACATTGTCTTTGAAGACAGCCAAGCTACAAAGGAGAATATGCTTGTTTCAAGCATTTTCTCCATTTTTCATCAGGTTTTTAAAAGCCATCTTCCTTATGGCCATTACTACAGTTATCAGTTGAAATGAATCAAATACTATGCCGACTTTGAAAGCATATTACGCGATTGAGCATACGGAGGTAAAGTATATGTAGCCTCAAGAGTGCACAGAAGGTTTTTCTATAATTTTAGAAGTGACCTACCTCTTGATCTAACATGACCCATTTTTTAACCCGTTAGAGATATCATGATCTAAAACTGTTGCCTTCAAAGTGCAAACAAGGTAATTGTTTAGGGAAGGCCCATGCAACGCAAACAGTAATACTGCATGATCACAAAAGTTCACCTTCAGTACTTTGTTCTCTAAGTAAAACTATGGTAATCTATGTTCACTCACGTCTGGTAGCGGACAACATCCCCATTCTCCTGTAGCAGTTTTACAACATGTAGTTCCATCTTTGCATTCATGCTCATCATCACATTGTACAGTGCCAATTTTAAGTGCTGGTTTCTTCTCGTACCAAGCAATTGGCCCATTACCTGTTTGACAAGTTCCTGTCCCCGTGTTACAGGTTGACCCATGTGGACAGCAATGAATCTGGTCAGCACAACAAACTGCCTAAATTTATATCAAAGAATTTGATTTAATTTATATAATGCTTTGGTAGTCAACCCTTCACAAATATCTACAATCCCGAGGAAGATGTTTGTTGCTTTATGTCATTTTCAACATTATTTCAGTCATACCTTGGATAGCTAGAAAACCTATCCATGCTTTTCTGGAGTTTCCTTTTCCAGTTCTTTGCACAACATTCTTTCCAAGTAATTGCTATATATTAGTATCATTAACCCTTTACCAAACGACAAAATTCTATATTAATCCAAATTCAAAGCTGTTGTAGATGACAAATTAAATGTTGCTTTATTGATGAATCAGAGTCTGAAAGGGTAGAAAACATTGTGGGAAACAGAGAAAATGCTGGTTACAAGTATTTTCTGCTTTTCCCAAAATGTATTCAATAGCCCTCGTCTTCAGGCTCTGAGGGTCATCAAAAGTCAGGATTGTGTGGTAAAAAGTTGGTTAAAAGAACATTCAGCCATGGGAGAGGAATGAATCCTGTCGCAATTACTATCATCACTTGTCACCCCAAGAAGAATGCTCATTCAACTTTCATGCTAGTCTGTGTTAAAAATAAACAAAATCATTGTAAAATTTCATATGAATTACAATTATTTAAGTACAGAATAGTACAACTGTTAGAGCTACATGATGTAAACTATTGCTATAAATAGACACTGGGTATGAGTACACATGCACATTGGTAGGACAGGTATTTGTTAAAGTTCCGTCAATACTTATTTTATGCCAAATATAACCCATTCCGTCAGTATTTAATCAAACTATAGTCATTCTTGTGGCTTCATGGCAAGTATTACACCTGGCGGTTGCAAGATTGCATAGATTACGACAGATAGAAAATGCAAATTCCGACTTAGCGGCTATCCGCTCATTCAATCAAGGATATGGCATGATGCTTGTTGCGTGACTGTGTACAGCCTTCACCTTGCATATTCATGCAACTGGAAAGTGAAGTAGAGATACTCTACACAGGAGTACTGTCGCAACAATCTATTTCACAAGAACCCAACAGCAATTTTATTCGAGGATGTCAGAGTTTTATATCGAGAGTGCAGTGGAATGATTTCAAAGACAGTAGAAATGTAAATTTAGCATTTTTCCTGAAAGAAGGGGAAAAGACATGATCCTACAAATAGACAAGCGCATCATTTCCCTTGTTGAAACAACAAGTAGCTTTCTATCTTTAAATGGGGGTATGCAAATGACTCTAACGAAAAAACAAACATGATTCTCCCATTGTTTACAATTTTGACTGGATGTAATTTTCTCCCTACCAAGATTCATTTCCAATAGCAAATCTAAAACTTCTTTTCATTCTTTGGGGCCATAGATATTGCTGATTTATTGATTTAAACATATTTCTATATTTGACTTAAAATGAGTAGCCAGGAACCTTTAAATTATCTATGCAAGAATCAAACTGAATTCTGCAAATTTAATTATTTTAGCTATTGAAGTGTATCAATTAGGCTAAACAATACACTTCTGATTAAAATAATTAAATTTAAAAAAACAAAGTACTTTGGAAGTTATATACTGTTAATATGGTTCATATTGATGTCTTCTTATATTTTCTTAACTTTTGGCCAAATGATTTAATTTAAATCTAAAGAGCTGACACACTTTTGCCTTTGATTTAGTGGTAAATTAAGAAAGATAACAAATTGTTTAATCCAGGAGAACATGACAAATACAGGTGCTCGCATAGGAAAACACACTCTCATATTAAGGGCAGGACTGTCCTTGGCTCAAGGATGAAAAGTGTTTTTTACACCCTCAAAAGTTCTTTCTCTTGGGTTTAAATACTAAAAGATGGTTATGTTGCTGACAAAAAAGGCAAGAACAAAAGCTAGGTATTATGCTGTCAAAGAAATTATTGGTCCCTTTAACATTGATTGATTGAATGGTGTTTGATGTCACATTCAAAATGTATTCTGTTATATGATCACAGCAAGTTCACTAACTAAAATGTGTCCTGGATTTAACCAGTGCAACTACAAGGCAAAGGCTCTGAAGTGTCTTTCCCAAGGAAACCCCCGAGAAAAGTGACAGGAATTTCCTTTCTGTTAAAATCTGCCGACAAAAATGCTGCATAAAAGGCTGTGCATAACTGTTTGTCAAGTATATGAGCAACTGATCATTAAAAGGATCTCAGTTTTAACCCTTTACCACACAATCCAGGCTTTAACAACCTTAGGAAAGAAGCCTTTTGAAAACATGCTGGTAACCAGCATTTTCTCCTTTTCCCACAATGTTTTCTGCCATTCCAAAGAGAAATTCAGTTTTTGAGTCAACTTTATTTTGTCATCTGCAAATGCTTTCAATTTGGCCAAGGCTAAAATTTTGTCGTTTGGTAAAGAGTTAAATCAAACTGTCTTGATACTTGAATGATTAACAATTCAACAACTGTTATTGACATTGCCACAACTGATAATAACTGATATAACTCTTTACCACAAAATCCAGACTTTTAACAATGCCAAGAAGGAAGCCTTTTGAAAACCTTGTGGGAAAAGGTAAAAATGCTGGTAACCAGCATTTTCTTTTTTCCCACAGTGTTTTCTACCCTTTAACAGACAGTGTTATTTTTTAAGCTACATTTAAAATGTCATCTGCAAATGCTTTAAATTTGGACTAGTCTATATTTTTGTTGTATGGTAAAGAGATAAATGCTTAGACAACTGGTTAATCATTCATCATATCTGAAATGTTACCACCAGACATAAAAAATGTCACCACCAGACATAAAAAAATGTCAAACAGTTCACTTTAAGTTTTCTTTGGAATCATGAAATTGCAGTGTCACCCTGTGTAAAGACATTCATTACAGCTGATCACCTAAAAATACAGTCTTTTAACAACAATCAAACAATGGACTTTTAAGATTACATAAAGTATTTTATCACTGAAAGGTAGAGTTACATTACATTCCTTCAATCCATGAACACACACAGCACATATTAATCATTGCTATTTAGACAAATACAAGATAATTTTGTTTCTCAAAATGGTATCATTTTAACTTCAAGATTTATAAGATTCACACTTGCATCAGATCATCTACTATAAACCAGAAAGCACAAGTATAACTAACAATAAATAACAGGACGGCTAATGTTCTTTTCTACATCTAAATCACTATGACATAAGTGCCTAAACCTTCACTATGCAAGATGTCTAAATTTTCCAATGACTGTGAGTCTCAATTGATGTTGGCATACATGTTCAGTGGTAATCAAGGAAAACTTGTTGTTGCAATGACTGTAAATCTATGAGAAGAAACACATGAACTATGCTCTGGCAAAAGGGGTTTTAATGCATCCTCATGATGCATCATACCAAGCAAGTCAACACATAATTATGGATCCATGAAATTCAGTTTATTGACCAACTGGCTAAATTTTGAGGTAGACTGGTTCTTGGGCATACAGAAAATTTACCAAAAGCCGACTTTTAACGACCCTGAGAAAGAGGCCTTTTGAAAACATTGTGGGAAAAGGAGAAAATGCTGGTAACCAGCATTTTCTCCTTTTCCCACGATGTTTTCTAACCTATCAATGACAAATTTCATCATTTGGGCCACCTTTAATTTGTCGTCTGCAAATGCTTTCAATTTGGACTCATCAAAAATTATGTCGTTTGGTAAGGATTCAGGTCAACCTGCCAAACTGCACAGGCTCATCTGGGTTGATATGTGTGCAAATGCATAAAACCCCCTTTTTACAGAGCATGGCTCATACATTTTATTTATCAGACCATTTTTATTTATCATGGCTCATACATTTTATTTATCAAACCAAAATGGTTTTATCTACAAACTATTTCTATTCCCCACTTAATATTTACCAGCTTACTATTTTTACTATTCTAACCAAGCACGTTTTATTTTAATTTGATGCCTCCATGTAAATCAAAATATATGAACATTTAGGTATGATTTGATTGATATTGAGGTATGCCTTTCCATGCACCACCTTTCTGCATTATCATCTAATAACTGAAAATTGCTGGGGTATGCAATTCTTAGTAAATTGTGACATTACTGCTCATCAAAAAACATTTGTTCCACTGATGCATCAAGGCCTATTTTTTTTTTCCCTCCAAACAAGTTATGCTATATAATTCTTGCAGTTCTATATGAACGTTTACCAGCAAAAGATTTAATGATCTACTCACATTTGGTAATGGACAACATCCCCATTCTCCACTGGCCAGTTTACAACATGTATTTCCATCTGGACATCCATGTGCAGCATCACACATTACATAGCTTACTTTAATGGAAACTTCTTTCTTGAACCAGTCTATCTGTTTGTTACCTTGGTTACATTTTCCAGATGAAACATCACAGGTATAGCCATTTGGACAACAGTGTACACCATCACTGCAACATACTGCCTGATTTGGGGGTTAAAAACAAACAAACAAAAAAAATATTACAATTTAGCAATTTCTATGTGAGGCTCTTTAACCCTTTACTGTACAATGCCGCCTTTTGACGCCCCTGGGAAAGAAGCCTTTTGAAAACATTGTGGGAAAAGGAGAAAATGCTGGTAACCAGCATTTTCTCCTTTTCCCACAATGTTTTCTACCCTATATAAGAAAAGTTGCACCATTTGAGCCACACCGAAATTGTCGTCTGCAAATGCTTTCAATTTGGACAAGGCTAAAATTTTGTCGTCTGGTAAAGGGTTAAGACTGCTTTTCAACATTACATTATTTCATTTTACTTGTGAGGTTTATATAAACCCTATTTCATCATCACATTATTTCATTTTGTTTGCGAGGACTTTTAAAACCCTTTTCCAACATCACATTATTTTATTTTGTTTGCAAGGACTTTTAAAACCCTTTTCCAACATCACATTATTTCATTTTGTTTGAGAGGACTTTTAAAACCCTTTTCCAACATTACATTATTTCATTTTGTTTGCCAGGTTGTTCAACCCTTTACCAAACGACAAAATTTTCGACTTGTCGAAATTGAAAGAATTTGCAGACGACAAATTAAATGTGACCTTCGTAGATGGCAGGATATGTCTATGATAGGTTAGAAAACATTGTTGGAAAAGGAGAAAATGCTGGTTACCAGCATTTCTCCTTTTTCCACAATGTTTTCAATAGGCCTCTTACCCAGGGTTGTTAAAAGTCGGGATTGTGTGGTAAAGGGTTAAAACACATTTTAAAACACATTATTATTATTAAATTTTGTTTGCACAGTTGTTTAACTTTTGACCACATGACAAAAGTGTAGACTTGTCAGAACTGAAAGCATTTGCAGACAAAAATTCAAATGTGGCTCAAATAATGGACTTTGTGTTGTTTTTGATAAGTTAGAAAACATAATAGGAATATGAGGAAAGGCCGGTTACCTAGCATTTTCTCCTATTCCCACAATGTTTATAAGAAGGTTTTTCTCAAGGTCATTAAAACTCGGGATTTTGTGGTAAATGGTTAAAAACCCTTTTTTATCTGTACATTATTTCATTTTGTTGGTGAAGTTGTTTAACTCTTTACCACACAATCCCGACTTTTAACGACCCTGAGAAAGAAGCCTTTAGAAAAAATTGTGGGAAAAGGAGAAAATGCTGGTAACCAGCATTTTCTCCTTTTCCCACAATGTTTTCTACCTTTCCCAATACAAATTTCAAATTTTCAGTCGCATTTATTATGTCGTCTGCAAATGCTTTCAATTTGGACCAGTCTAAAATTTTGTTGTTTGGTAAAGAGTTAAAACCCTTTCTCATCATTACATTATTTCACTTTGTTTGGAGATTTGCTGATAACCTTTGCATCATTACATATGAACAACCTTTTTACAACTCTTTTTCAACATTACATTTAAACATTTCATTACCAAGTTGTTTATTCCTTTACCACACAATCCCGAGTAATAACAAACCCACGGAAAATGCCTTTTAACCCTTTATCCCGACTTTTAACGACCCTGAGAGAGGCCTTTTGAAAACACTGTGGGAAAAGGAGAAAATGCTGGTGACAAATTTCATCATTTGGGCCACCTTGAATTTGTCGTCTGCAAATGCTTTCAATTTGTACCAGTCTAAAATTTTGTCGTTTGGTAAAGAGTTAAAACAATGTGGAAAAGGGAGAAAATGTTGGTAATAGGGTTTTTTACCCTACCCAAAACAAATTTCAGATTTTGAGTTGCATTTGTTTTGTCCTCTGCAAATGCTTTCAATTTGGACAAGCCAGAAATTTTGTCAATTGGTAAAAATTAAAAGCCTGATTTCTAATATTACATTTAAACAATTTGTTTGCTAGGTTGCTCAAAACTGTATTCAACATTACATTTAAGCAATTCATTTGCTAGGTTGTTCAAAACTGTTTTTCAACATTATATTTAAACAATTTGTTTGTTAGGTTGCTCAAAACTGTTTTTCAACATTACATTTACACAATTTGTTTGCTAGGTTGCCCAAAACTGTTATTCAACATTACATTTAAGCAATTTATTTGCTAGATCACTCAAAATTGTTTTTCAACATTACATTTAAATAATTTTTTTGCTAGGTTGCTCAAAACTGTATTCAACATTACATTTAAACAATTTGTTTGCTAGGTTGCCCAAAACTGTTATTCAACATTACATTTAAACAATTTGTTTGCTAGGTTGCCCAAAACTGTTATTCAACATTACAATTTGTTTGCTAGGTTGCCCAAAACTTATTCAACATTACATTTAAACAATTTGTTTGCTAGGTTGCCCAAAACTTATTCAACATTACATTTAAACAATTTGTTTAATAGCTTGCTCAAAACTGTTATTCAACATTACATTTAACCCTTTCCCAAACAAGCCCGGGTTTTCACATGTCTGCAGTACAAGTCTTTTGAAAACACTGTGGGAAAAGGAGAAATTGCTCATAACGAGCAGTTTCTCCTTTTCCCACAGTGTTTTCTACCCATTTTAATAACTTTCTGCCATTTTCATCAAATTTAAAATTGTCGTCTGCAAACTCTTTAAATTTGAACCAGTCCAAAATTTGTCGTTTGGGAAAGGGTTAAACAATTTGTTTGCTAGGTTGCTCAAAACTGTTATTCAACATTACATTTAAAAAATTTATTTGCTAGGTTAAAGCCCTTTTCCAATATTACCTTATTTCATTTATATCAAAGCAACTTACAGCCAACTATCAATGGGGGCCTGGCATTTAAAGTATTTAAGATAACATTTTTAAAGCAACTAGCTGCTTTCAAAAATATATACTTTTAGACAGTATTTAATTCTGTAGCAATCACTATCATCAATCCTTGATCAGAGTTTGGCCAAGGTTGGATTTAACATCACAAACTATGGATTACCAGCCATGTATGTTACCAACTGGGCTAAAAGCTTGGCCTACATGTTTGAATTATTACACAAAGAGTATGGTGTTTTCTTCAAAACTATCTCATTTTTTTTCTCAGTCCTTAATATATTATACCAATTAGTTCAGATTACAGAAGTGATTGCTATGGTGTAACCCTTTACCACACAGTCTGGAGTTTTAACAACCCTGACAAAACTTTTGAAAACATTGTGGGAAAAGAAGAAAATGCTGTGGTAAGCATTTTCTCCTTTTCCCACTATCTTTTCTACTCTTTCAGACACAAATTCTATCATTTGAACAAAATCTAATTGGTTGGCTTCAAAATTAATGCTTTCAATTGGGACCAGTCTAAATTGTTTTTATTTGGTAAAGGGTTTCTGTTTGTATTGGAGTTTAATGCCATTTTACCAGCTCAGGTCATATCATGGCGGTCAGTGATGCACCCATGTGTTTTCTGGCTTTCTCACACCAGTACTGACACAACTTTCTTTCCAAAGCCACTGAATACTTTACTCACATGCATCACAGGTGAGTTTGCCTCAACCAGGTATCGAACTCGCAACCACCAGGTCACAAGTCAGATATGCTAGCCACTGAGCTACCCGGGTGGGCCTTCATTCGGTAAACGGTTAACCCTTTACCACACAATCCTGACTTTTAACGACCCTAAGAAAGGAGCCTTTTGAAAACATTGTGGGAAAAGGAGAAAATGCTGGTAACCAGCATTTTCTCCTTTTCCCACAATGTTTTCTACCCTTCCCAAAACAAATTTCAATTTTTCAGTCACATTCATTTTGTCATCTGCAAATGCTCTCAATCTGGACAAGTCTAAAATTTTGTCGTTTGGTAAAGAGTTAATTCACTCAAACACAACATTGTGTCAGGAAAAAAAGCTACTTGTGTATTTGAATTCAGATACTAAAATGAAATCTTTGATACTATGAATTCCTCATGGAATGAGTAAAACACTATAAAAACAACACTATCGATAATGATAGAGTGTTCTTTTCATAGTGTAAATCTTTGATAATCTCAATAAAGTCAGCGTTAACCTTTACCTTATTCCAATATAATATCATAATTATGTTGGTTGTACATATTTCTCAAGGATATTTTCAAGGATATTTTCAATGCTACTGCCTGCAAATTAGTTTCAGGGATGAATGAATGAGGAAACAAATGGACCTCATGCCCGAGGGTTGCTCTTTCCGTGTAATATTTAAGCCATAAAAGGGGCAGTGTAATTCTGCAATGTATTCAGACACACTAAAAGTTACGACACATTAAATTATTTTCAAAAATTATTTATTATTAGTTCTTACTCCGGACAGTCCAAAAAATTTGTTTTCCAAAATATTCGGACAGTCTCTAACATTAATTTTCCAAAACATTGGACATTTAATATTTTAATGATCGGCTGCATAATGCACATTTCTACATGATAATGTTCTCCGTTATAAGCATGAATCCTTCGAGAGCCGAGTAACTCAGTTGTCATTTTAAGTCATGAAATTAGACAAAAGAAATTGCAACACCAAGGCTATTTTTGTTAAAACTTCTCACCAAAAAGTAGATTTAGATCAAAGATCAGACCAAACATTCTGTCTATAGTCTGATCTTGATTTACAGTCAGCCATAGCTACTAAAGTTTTGAAAGGTGCTTGAAGGGTTTAATCTTTCCTGTCTTTTAAAACTAATGCATTAACTATGGTATGCATACTTTTTTTCTATTTCGGCTGCAAGGAATTTTTTTAAGGAAATAGCCAAACTTATTTGTCTCCTGACTACAAAATACATGTAACACAACTAGGGTGTTCTAGAAACAACCATTACTAAACGCAAAAAGGCACTATCAGCTAGTGTAAAGCAGGAATAACACTGGCTTATTGTGTGATCATTCTGTGTGGACTGGAGGTCAGCCTGTAACCTGGTACAAGTTTGTTGGAGCAGAACAGTCATAAGTGTGTGCAACCCCCTTGCTTCGAATGATTTGCATGTTACATCATATCCAAATTCTAATGCTAACATTTGTGTACCTGCCACAGGCATGAGATCTTGTTGACAGATGGCTTGTTACACATTTTTGATCGTTCTAAGTGACTCTGCCAATTGCAAGTGGTGGTTTTCAAAGATTTGAGGGACAGTGTAGATATAAATCAGACTAAAAAGAATATGCAGTCTGATCTTGGATCTTTACTATCCACTGCTGAACTGTGACTTGAATTAGAAAGCTACTTCTTTTAGGTCTTAAAAGGCAAGGAAATATTTAAAACACATGTATTTCAAGATCAAAAACATGCCAAAACTATTAGATCTACTTAAGTTTTGACTCCTTCACTGGTGCTATAAATAGATCGAAATTTGTCAGGTTTTACCCTTATCATTTCAGACACATTTTAAAACTTATCAGACAGGACAAAATGAAACAAGGTGAACTAATTGCAGAACCATTGTATTACACTAAAGATAATTATTTGGCAAGAAAAATTCCTTTATTAGATATGGACACTCACATCTGGTAATGGACAACAGCCCCATTCTCCACTGACCAGTTTACAACATGTATCCCCACTCGGACATTCATGTGTAGCATCACATATTACATTGCCAACTTTAATGGCAACTTCTTTCTTGAACCAGTCTATCTGTTTGTTACCATGGTTACATTTACCTCCAGAAACATCACAAGTATAGCCATCTGGACAACAGTGTTCACCATCACTGCAACATACTGCCTGATTTTGGGGTTAAAAACAAACAAAAAATACAGTCAAACAGTTCTTTAAGTTTTTTTTCTAAACCCTTTTTTCATTATTACATTATTTCATTTTTACCAAAGGGACCATGGCACCTATCCATTGGTTCCTGGCATTTAAAGTATTCAAAGTATTTTAAAAGCTGCTTGATGCTTTCAAAAATATGTACTTTTAGACTCTATTTAGTTATGAGAGAAAAATGAACCTTGTTGCAATCACTATCATCAATTCTTAACCCTTTACCAGACGACAAAATTATAGCCTTGCCCAAATTGAAAGCATTTGCAGATGACAATTTCAATGTGGCTCAAATGGTGCAATTTTTCTTTGATAGGGTAGAAAACATTGTGGGAAAAGGAGAAAATGCTGGTTACCAGCATTTTCTCCTTTTCCCACAAAGTTTTCAAAAGGCTTCTTTCCCAGGGGTGTCAAAGGCGGCATTGTGCGGGAAAGGGTTAAAGACAGTTTAGCAAAGCTGGAATTTAACGCCACAAACTATGGATTACCAGTCCTGTATGCTACCAACTGATCAAAAGGCTTGGCATTCATGCATACAAATTTCTGCCCAAAGACTATAGTATTATCTTTAAAATTATCTCATATTTTTTTGTTTACCAAGCTTAATATTTGTAACAAATTAGTCTATATTACAATGTCAAATGTTAACCCTTTACCACACGATCACAACTTTTATCGACCCTGGGGAAGAGGCCTTTTGAAAACATTTTGGGAAACGGAGAAAATGCTGGTAACCAGCATTTTCTCCTTTTCCAACAATGTTTTCTTCCTGTTCAAGTATTAAGACGATTATGTGAAAAACATTCTAATGGTCTTCAGTAAATTCCTTTAATATAGACGAGTTCAAATTTTGCCATGTTGTACAGGGTTAATGCCAACATTTTGCTGTATATGCTTAGATATTTAGGTAAAAAAAGGCACATATCTGTGTCAAAAATGTGATGAAAATTTTTTACTCTTCTGGTTCCCCTTTAATAGTAAACAACTACCACAAGTCTAAAGTGAATATCAGTAATAACAGATTATGTGAATATGCCAAGGTTTTCGTACAACAATGACAACAACAACAACAACAAAGCCAACAAATGACTGAGCTAGGATAATACCTCTGCAATATCTTCCAAAACATCAGGAACAAAAATGTCCCTAGCACAACCTGGAGATGTTAAAAATGTAAATATTCTGACAGCTTTCTTGAGACTTGCTCAATAATTACTCAGTAGAAATTTCAAAACTCATTGGACAGGACAAATGACAGAAGGTGAATTGATCGATGAAACATTTACAGTTAAGATAATCATTTGGAAAAAGAAATTACTTAGATATGAATACTCACATTTGGTAATGGACAACAGCCCCATTCTCCACTGACCAGTTTACAACATGTATTTCCAGTAGGACATTCATGTGTAGCATCACACTGGACACCTCCAAATTTAATGGCAACTTCTTTCTTGAACCAGTCTATTTGTTTGTTACCTTTGTGGCATTTACCTTCAGAAACATCACAGGTATAGCCATTTGGACAACAGTGTACATGATCACTGCAACAATCTGCCTGATTTGGGGGTTAAAACAAGTATTTTTAATTTGCAGGATCTTTATAAACCTTTTTCATCATTATTTTGTTTTGCCTCTATCAATGCAACCAGTGCACTTTACTGTGTCTTCCTGATGTTTGTTTTACAAGTACCTAACACAACACATGCCAAGCCACTGGACGCTTTCCAAAATATACAATTTTACAGAATATTTAGTTGTGAGAGAAAAGAATCTTCTTAATATAACTACCATCAGTTATCTGAAAGACTTTTGCTGAGCTGGAATTTAATGCCACAAACTATGCAAAGCCTTGTATATCACTGACTGAGCAACAAGGCTTGGCTTATATGTTAAAACTTTTGAACAGAGACTATGGTATCTTGTTCTGGAATTTTGTCATATTTCATGCCATCATTAACATCTGTAACAAGTTACTCTAGATCACAACGCTGATTATAACCATTTTAATTCAGTCAAACACAATCATGGGCTGGATAATAATCACCAATGTATTTTCGTACACAATGGGCAACGTAAACAAAATCTTTGTTTACTCATTACCACAAAATTTTGAACTCGACCAAATTAAAAGCATTTGCAGACAACAAAATAAATGATGTTCAAATGATGATTTCTGTCTGATAGGGTAGAAAACATTGTGAGAAAAGGAGGAAATGCTGGTTACCAGCATTTTCTCCTTTTCCCACAATGTTTTCAAAAGCCTTCTTCACGGTTGTTAAAAATCGGGATTGTGTGGTAAAGAGTTAATCTAATATTTATTTGTTGGTGAAGCTCATGGATGTTCTCAACGCTGACCCCAACTGTCCTTGTCACAAATATGAGTTGTTTACAATGTACTTCATTCTGATAGTTTTCTTGAGAATGACATATCCAGGGGTGTGGAAATCTTAGAAATTTCTACCTGTCCACGCACAAGTAAATTACAAAAATCTACTTCTCCACCAGTGTGGCTCACTTGTCCAAAATAAAAGAATTTCAAATTGCATACATTAAGTTACATGTCAGCTATTTGGGATACTCTTGACAAACCTTACATAAAACATTGATACAACCGTCCGCATTCAACCACAGGAATTCTTTTAAACATGCCTAATTAAAAAACATTAATTTTTGTCATATTTCTTGTCACGGTCCATTTTAAATTTGAGTTTTGAGTCGCAAAATGGTTCAAGGCTCTCGGACACCTCACTTTCCAGTTGCTTCAAAGATTTAATAAGAAAAAAAAAATCCATCTCCGATTTTACCTTACGTAATTCTCTTGGTGTGACATTACTGCTAGCCAAAAACATTTGTTTCACTGATATATCCACACCTGTTTTTTTTCCAAATAATACCGTAATTCGCCAATGTATTCAGACAGAAAAAAAAAAATTAATTTTTTTAGTGTCCGAATCTTTAGGAAATTATCACCTTAATAAAAAGGGGGTGGCTGAAATAATAGGTCTTACCTTGTTGTCCAAATGTGTGTGTCCAGAAATAATAAGAGTAAAACTGGACAAATTTAGATCTATTTATAGCACCGATGGGAGGGGGGGGGGGGGCAGGGTCAAAACCGTAATATATCTAAAGTTCCAGCTTGTTTTCAATCTTAAAAGCATGTGTTTTAAATATTTCTTAATTTCTTAGACCTAAAAGCAGTAGCTTTCTAGTCATAGTTCAGTAGTGCATGGTATATATCAAAGATCAGACCACACATTCTCTATAATCTGATCTCTAACTACACCGTATGCCAACATTTTAAACTCCGCCATCTTGTCATCATCAGAGAGCCATCTGTCAACAAGATTTCACACCTCTCGCGGGTACACAAATGTTTGCAGTAAAATTTGGATTATGGGTATGACGTAACGTGCAAATCATCCAGAGCGAGAGGGTTGTAAAGCACCTGTTTTTGTACACACTCTCCCGGGTTACATGCTGACCTCCAATCGACATAAAATGACTACGCAATAAGCATATATCATGCCCACTTTATACTAGCCGATAGTGTCTTTTTGCATTTTAGTAATGGTTGTTTCAGGAACACCTGGGCAGCTTTGTCACATAATTTTTGTAGTCAGCAGAAAAAAAGTCTGCCTGTTTTTTTCTTTAGAAAAGATTCCTTGCAACCAAAATAAAAAGGAATGCATACGACAATTATTGCATTAGATCTAGTTTTATATATATAAATGGATTTAATACGGATAAATAAAGGAAAGAAACAATGAGGTTTGATACTTATAAATTTTTTAATATTGTTTATGGAGGGACAATTTCACGGTTCTGCAGGTGCCTTTTGAAAATGTTACGAAAAAAGGAAAAAACTGCTTGTACAACACCAAAAAGCTGAGACATATTAAACTCTTTAAGTACCTTTCAAAAGTAGTAGCTTAAGTGGCCTGTGTAGATCAAGATCACACTAGGCAGAATGTTTGGTCTGATCTCTGATCTAAATCTACACTGTTCCTTTTGGTGAGAGGTTTTCAACAAAGACAACCTTGGTGTTCCATTTTTTTTTTTTTTTTTGTCTTATGTCATGACTTAAAATAACTGCTGAGCTACTTGACTCTAAGGAATTCATGTTCATAACGATATATCAGCGATGCAGAAATGTGCAAATATGCAGCCAATCATTATCGGAAACATTTTCTAAAAAAAAGAAACATGTATTTACTGGCTGATATTTTGGAAAATTAATGTAACAGGCTGTCCGACCATTTAGGAAAATTCTTTTTTTGGACTGTCCAGAGTAAGGACTCAAAATAAATTATATTTGAAAATTTTTGACCGTGTCGGAACTTTTAGGGTGTCCGAACACATTGGTGAATTACGGTACATCTGATATATTTCTTGTGGTTCTAAATGACTGTAATCTGGCAAACTAATGATCTACTCACATTTGGTATTGGACAACATCCCCATTCTCCACTGGCCAGTTTACAACATGTATTTTCATTCGGACATTCGTATGTAGCATCACACATTACATAGCCAACTTTTATGGCAACTTCTTTCTTGAACCAGTCTATCCATTTGTTACCTTGGTTACATTTTCCAGATGAAACATCACAGGTATAGCCATTTGGACAACAGTGTACATGATCACTGCAACATACTGCCTGATTTGGGGGTTAAAAACAAGGAAAGAAAAATACTTTATTTAAACAATTTGTTTGCATGGATGTTTAAAACCTTTTTCACCATTACATTATTTCATTTATATCAGAACAGCCAGGGAACCTACTTATCTGTTCATTTAACAAGTATTTTGCAGAAGACTTTCCAAGTCACTGGAGGCACTTCAAAGAAAAAAATTAAGAAAATATCTAGTTATGGGAGAGAGAAGACTGAATCTTGTTGCAATAAATATCATTAATTCCAGTAGAGATAACTGCCGAGCTGGGATTTAGCACCACACACAATGGTTGCAAGCCTTGTACATATTGACTGAGCACCAAGGCTTGGCTAATTAATTGATTGATTTCATGGATGGTGCTTTATGCCGCTTTCAACACTATTTCAGTCATAGCTTGCTTTAAATGTTCAATTTTTCTAGTAAAGAATATACCATTTTTCTTACAGATTACCTTATATTTTTACCGTGGTCAACAGTACAGTTATTCTACATCAAAAAGTAGATTGTCATCAGTTTAGTTCAAACACAATCATGTGTTAGATCATAGTAACTTGTGAATTTGAATACAAATGGGCAAACTCAGACTTAAGCTTTTGCTAAGCTTGATTAAATCAATACTAATTTAATTGTATTCCAATATGCAGTTGGTTATAGATATTTCATTCAGAAAGAAGTCCATTTTCACAAATATGTGATCTTAAAAATGTACTCTATTTATATAATTTTCTTGAGACTTGCTCACCCATTACTCAAGACATTTTAAACTTATCAGACAGGAAACATGAGGGCCATCATGAGGGCCATGATGGCCCTGTGTGGCTCCACCGTCTAATAAGTACAAACCATAGAAACCTAACATTACAATTCTAGGCCAAATGGTTTAAAACAAGAAGATTAATATAGTTTTCTCTATAAAAGCCCGTGTGAAAGCTGTGATGCCAGGGGAAGGCCATTTTTGACCACAAAGCTATAATTACTTGAATAGTGGTAGAGGTCCACAAGATAAAGCTACATACCAAATAATATTGGTCTAGGCCATATCATTATAACAATGAAGATTTAAAAGGTTCTTCAATATAAAGCCCCTACAAAGCATGAGACTACTGGGGCGAAGGGCTAATTTTGATCCCAGGACCAAATTTTTAAGAAGTTTGGACGCAATCCACATACTGAAGGTATGTGCCAAATTTGGAAGCCGTAGGATATATGGTTAGGAGCAAGAAGATTTTTAAAATTTCCACTCTTATTATAAGCACATGATAAATTTATGACCCATGGGGTGGGGCAGATTTTGACACCACGGCTTTTAATTTGAACAATTTTGGAAGAAGCCTACTGGACGATAACACTGACAAAATATTGCAGCTGTAGCTCAAAATCACGAACAAGAAGATTTTAAAAGTTTTCAAAATACACATGTTAGCCTAAGCAAAATTGGTGATGTGTGACTTGTGGGATGGGCCTATTCTGACCCCAGGTCTATAATTTGGACAGTCTTAGTAGAGGTCCACTAGATGAATATACCTGCAAATCTGGTAGCCCTAGGTCTTAGGGTTTGAAAATGAGATGATTTGTAAAGTTTTCAAGATGTAAAACTTGTGACTGGGGCCAAATTTGACCCCCGGGCTATAACTTGAACTTAGTTGGTAGAGACCCCTCAGATAAAGCTACATGCAAATTTTTTTAGCTCTAGGGCTTATGGTTAGGAATGAGAAGATTTTTAATGTTTTCGCATAATGAGCCCATGTAAAAATTGAGACCCACCCCGAGGCAGGGCCAATTCTGACCCCTGGGCCATAATGTGAAGATTCTTCATAGAAATCCATTAGAAAGAGCTACATACAAAGTTTTATAGCCATAGGCCTTATGGTTAGGAACAAGAAAATATTCAAAGTTTTCACTAGTATAAGCCCACATAAAACTTGTGACCCCTGGGGCGGGCAAATTTTAACCGTAAGATGAAACTACATGCCAAGACCTATTGTTTCAGACAAGAAGATTTTCACAGCTTTTCAACATTATTCAGTTTTGTTGCCATGGCAGCCTGAAATTTTATGGGAATCAAATTTGTGCAAGAAATTTTGAAGACCATGGCAGGACTATTTCTGTGAAGTTTGGTCAAAATTGGATGGGTAGAGACTGAGATGAAGATGTACAGATCGATGCAAGATGGACACAAAGCCATGACATAAACTTGCTGGCCTTCAGCCAGTGGAGCTAAAAAAAAAAACATACAAGGTACACTGATTAACTCTTTACCATATGACAAAATTTTAGGCAAGTTCAAATGGAAAGCATTTGCAGACGACAAAATAAATGTAACTGAAAAATTGAATTTGTTTTGGGAAGGGTAGAAAACGTGGGAAAAGGGGAAAATGCTGGTTACCAGCATTTTCTCCTTTTCCCACGATGTTTTCAAAAGGCTTCTTTCTTAGGGTTGTGAAAAGTCAGGGTTGTGTGGTAAAGGGTTAAAGAAACATTACATTGACAGGAAAGATAGTCTTGTTGGAAGGAACATTACAGTGACCAGCATTTTCTGCATCTCCACTGTATTTTACAATTTCAAATACAAAAAGCAACCTTTAGGTGATTTTTAGTGTTCTTTTTTCTCTAGTAAAGAGTTAAGATCTACATTCTCTATAAATGTTTTGTTCCTTGTGTAAGTTTTGGTTAGGTCTAGGACATTATTGATAATGAATCTTTCTCAATGTACTATTCAGTGGAAAAAATAATGAGTCTAATTTGTCCAGTGAATTCTGTTAACTCTTTACCAAACAACAAAATTTTACACTTGTCCAAATCGAAAGCATTTGCAGATGACAGAATAAATGTAACTAAAAAATTGAAATTTGCGTTGGGAAGGTTAGAAAACATTGTGGAAAAAGGAGAAAATGCTGGTTACCAGCATTTTCTCCTTTTCCCACGATGTTTTCAAAAGGGTTCTTCTTCAGGGTCGTTAAAACTCATGATTGTGTGGTAAAGAGTTAAAGGTTGTGCAAAGCACTTACTTCTATTTAGCATCTAATCTTAGCTTTGAAGTGAAAATGAGTAAAAAGTACATGAGGTCAACAGCAAGGATCTTAGGAAAATATATTACTACTGTTGGCATTTCTATACTGTATGGTTTAACCCTTTCCCAAACGATAAATTTTAGACTGGTCCAAATTGAAAGAGTTTGCAGACAACAATTTTAAATTTGATGAAAATGACAGAGTGTTCTCCAGCAGGGTAGAAAACACTGTGGGAAAAGGAGAAATTGCTCGTTATGAGCAATTTCTCCTTTTCCCACAGTGTTTTCAAAAGACTTGTACTGCTGACACGTGAAAACCAGGGCTTGTTTGGGAAAGGGTTAACCCTGAGAAAGAGGCCTTTTGAAAACATTGTGCAAAGAAAAGGAGAAAATGCTGGTAACCAGCATTTTCTCCTTTCCCACAATGTTTTCTATCCTTCCCAAAGCAAATTTTTGGGTCACATTAATTCTGTCATCTGCAAATGTTTTCAATTTGTACTAGTCTAAAATTTTGTCGTTTGGTAAACACTTAATTAATCAGCATTTTCTCCTTTCCCCACAATGTTTTCTATCCTTCCCAAAACAAATTTTTGAGTCACATTAATTTTGTCATCTGCAAATGCTTTCAATTTGTACTAGTCTAAAATTTTGTCGTTTGGTAAACACTTAATTAATCAGCATTTTCTCCTTTCCCCACAATGTTTTCTATCCTTCCCAAAACAAATTTTTGAGTCACATTAATTTTGTCATCTGCAAATGCTTTCAATTTGGACTAGTCTAAAATTTTGTTGTTTGGTAAAGACTTCATTAATCAGCATCTCTGTAAGCTGACTTACATTCGGTATAGGACAACAGCCCCAATCTCCAGAGGAAAGCCTACAACATGTGTTGCCTGTTGGACAATCATGGAAATCATCACACTTCACTGCCCCTACTCTGTCTCTCTGATTCTTTACCAACTTGTCCATTTTTGGCCTTTCTTCCTTACCAAGCCAGCCCAAAAATGCATTCTCATTTTGTCGTAGACATCTAGAATGGCTTACATCACAAACTGTTCCCTTCGGGCAGCAATGAATGTTGTCAGAGCAGCATACACCCTGTACCACAAAGGAACGTTAATTATTCTAATAAAACCTATCTTCACTAAGACATATAAGCCATGTTCTGTGAAAAGGGGGCTTATTGCATCTGCCAAAAAGTATGGAACCAGGTCAACCTGCGCAGTCCAAGCAGGCTGACCTGGGCCAAAACTGTTTGCTATTGGTTAATTTTCTGCACGTTAACCCTTTCCCAAACAAGCCCTGGTTTTCACATGTCTGCAGTACAAGTCTTTTGAAAACACTGTGGGAAAAGGAGAAATTGCTCGTAACGAGCAATTTCTCCTTTTCCCACAGTGTTTTCTACCCTTTTTGATAACTTTCTGCCATTTTCATCAACTTTAAAATTGTCGTCTGCAAACTCTTTCAATTTGAGGACCAGTCCAAAATTTGTCGTTTGGGAAAGGGTTAAAGTGCCATTCTACCTTATGAATCAATAGGTTGATACACAAAATGGATTTTATGGATCCATAATGATATGCTGACTAGCTTGGTTTAATGCATTACGAAGATACATTAAGCCCCCTTTTCACAGTGCATGGCTCCTATGCTGTGTGTACTCAATGGAACTGTCTCTTGAAGAACAGACAGACAACATTAAGGCTATGATACTGTTAGAAAGGTGACTTTCTATGCCAAGAATAATATCCTTATATAAATGAGCCATGCTCTGTGAAAAGAGGGCTTACTGCATCTGCAAAAAAGTATTGATCCACGTCGGCCTGTGCACTGGATCAAAACTTTGGGCTACTGGTCAAGCATTTGCAGCCATCAAAGTAGATTGGAATCAATTAACCCTTTCCCAAACAAGCCCTGGTTTTCACGTGTCTGCAGTACATGTCTTTTGAAAACACTGTGGGAAAAGGAGAAACGAGCAATTTCTCCTTTTCCCACAATGTTTTCTACACTTTTTGATAACTTTCTGCCATTTTCATCAAATTTGAAATTGTTGATTGCAAACTCTTTCAATTTGGACCAGTCCAAAATTTGTCGTTTGGGAAAGGGTTAATGAGATTTGCCTTGGAAAGGGTAGAAAACCTTGTGGGGAAAAGGGTCAATAAAATTTTTCACAAATGACAAAATATCTGACTTGTTCATATTGAAAGCATTTGCATATGACAAAACGGGGTGAAATTGATGTGAACTGCTGTAATTTTTCTTGAAAGGATGGAAAACATTGAGGGAAAGGAAGGTTATCGCCTTTTCTAAAAAAAAAAAAGCCTTCAACCCCTTACCACACAATCCCTAATGACCATGAGAAAGAAGCCTTTTGAAAACATTGTGGGGGAAAAAGAGAAAGTTCTGGTAACCAGAATATTCTCTTTTTCCCACAATGTTTTCTACCCTTCAAAACAAATTTTAATTTTTCAGTCACATTTATTTTGTTGTCTGCAAATGCTTTCAGTTTGGACCAGTCTAAAATTGTGTCATTTGATAAAGGGTTAAAAGCCTTCTTCATTAGGGTCAAAAAAAGCATTGCGATTGTTTGGTAAATAGTTCGCACATATTCAGTTGTACAAGACATTTTTCATTTAGCAGCAGAATGCTTCTAAAAACGGTTGCGAGAAGAAAATTCATTTCTTTTTTTTTTTCAATTTTACTTTCTCATTTTACCACAACCTTTAAACAAGGAGATCTACTCAAATATCAAACCTTAACCCTTTACAAAACAACAAAATTTTACATTTGTTCATATTGAAAGCGCTGGCAGACAACAAACTGAGTATCGATGATATGATGAGGTTTGCCTTCGAAAGGACAGAAAACACTGAGTGAAAAAAGGGAAAAATGCCGCTTGAACACGTGTTCTCTTTCTCCCACAATGTTTTCAAAAACCTGTTTCCTGAGGGTTTTTCACATTGTATTTTAAGCCATCAAAAGTGGCCGAGTCTCTGTACTTGGTGCAGATACAGTTAAAATACGTGAGCCATGCTCTGCAAAAAGGGGTTTAACTCTTTACCATATGACAAAATTTTAGACTGGTCCAAATTGAAAGTATTTGCAGACGACAAAATAAATGTGACTAAAAAATTGAAATTTATTTTGGGAAGGGCAGAATGCATTGTGGGAGAAGGAGAAAATGCTAGTTACCGGCATTTTCTCCTTTTCCCACAATGTTTTCAAAAGGCATCTTTCTTAGGGTTGTTAAAAGTCGGGATTGTGTGGTAAAGAGTTAATTCATCTGCAAAAATAGTCAATCCAGATCAGCCTGCAGTTCACGCAGGCTTAACTGGATTGAAACTGTCTTTGCTATTGGTTTATTTTCTGTATGTCAAAGGACCTTTCCACCTCATGAATTAGAAAAAATGTGTTTTCTAGATCCATAATTAAATGATGACTTGCTTGGTACATGCATAACCGAGATGTATTACAGGGGTTTAAAATTATTTTTTTAATCTACGCGCCTGGCCGGACGAGAAGGTATAAAAAGTTACACGCCCTACAGAGTTTTTCGCACGCCCATCTTTTTCATGAAACGTTTGTCTAATATAACTGAAAGTCATATAATTAATTATACTTACACGTAATTTAAAACTAAATTAATTGTCAAGAAATGTCTGATTTTTAGCTTTTTATTGAACTGCCTGTTCATTATTATCATGCAGCCAGAGGAATACATTTTCTAATGAAAACATGTGTAAATAGACGTATTCCCGTACACCGTGCTAAGGGGTCGACATTACCTTACTTTGCTCTAGGATAAACAGATTATCTACACCGTCACATTTTCTTATCACATGACTTACCATTGGACCGCAATGTTATTTACATAATTATCTTCCTACATATATAACCTAATTTGTAATGCATTTATTCAGTCAATGCACTGAAAAAAGGGTCATGCCAGTTCTTCAGGAAGTTTAGAAAACCACAGAACCAGTTGGGAATTCTAGTTATACGCCATACATGCATACACACCATAAAATGCTAATCAAACACCATGCCCCATTTACATACACAGTGTACACACACAATTTTAACACAGTATCTCTTGCTGACCAATCAGGAATCACATACAATATTTAGTCACCGCCCAAAATTTCTACAGCCACACCTTGAGTCTGTGTAATTATTGTGGTGTGCATGCTTTTTCTGTAATGTAAGAAAACCAGACTGCCGAATACACTCTGCGTCATGCTGATTTAAAGATAATGCGGATTGATCCTCAACAGATGTAAACTTCTGCCGGTTTAGCAGATCTCTGTGTTAAATTTTGCCGAACTTAACAGGCTTTATGTGCATGTTTTATGTCAGAAAATGTACTCACCCAGTCAGGGGAGTCATGTATTTTTTGTACTCACCTGAAGTCATATATTGCTCACCAATTTGAGATGACAAGTGGAATTTTACACCCCTGCATTAGGCCCCCTTTTGCAAGAGCATGGTTTGCATGTACAAAAACAAAGAAATATAAGTATTTTAAAACTGACCTCTGCAAAAGAACAACAAGCAAATCCATCTTGTGTGGGACAACATGTTTGTCCACTTTCACACTCATGAGCACCATCTGGGCAGACAACTGAACTGACAGTTTCAGCAGAACCCACAGAATTATCCCTCTTCTCATCTGAAACAGAAAGGCAGCAACAAATTACTTTCGGTTCATTAACTCTTTACCAAACAACAAAATCTCAGTCTTGTCCAAATTCAAAGCATTTGCAGACAACAAAATAAACATGTCTCAAAAAGTTGAAATTTGGAAGGGTAGAAAATATTGTAGAAAAGGGAGAAAATGCTGGTTACCAGCGTTGTCTCCTTTTCCCACAATGCTTTTAACAAGCTTCTTTCTCAGGGTCATTAAAAGTTGGGATTTTGTGGTAAAGCGTTAACCTCTAGCAAACAAAAACATTTGAGCTATGCTCTGTGAAAAGGTGGCTTAATGCATCTGCGAAAAGTATCAACCCAGCTCAGCCTACGCAGTCCGCGCAGGCTGACCTGTGTTGAAACTTTTCACTATTAGCCAATTTTCTACATGTCCAAGGACCAGTCTACCTTATGATACAGTCGGTTGTTAGACACAATGGATTTTATGGGTCCCTAATTATGTAATGGCTTGCTTGGTATCATGGATCTCGGATATGCATTAAGCCCCCTTTTGCCAGAGCATGGCTCATTTGTTTCTGGTCCTGTTTACAAATCTTATCAATTCTTTGCTGATCATAACTTCCTTGTGTCAGAAATGTTTCTTTTTGTTTGTTTTGCATTAAACACCTTTGCCATTGGAGTGGTGCTCTGGCAAAAGAAGAGCATCTCCGTGGAGCATGATACCAAGCAGGACATCATGTTATTATGGACCCATAATAGCTACGTTTTTAACCCTTTCCCAAACGACAAATTTTGGACTGGTCCAAATTGAAAGAGTTTGCAGACGACAATTTTGAATTTGATGAAAATGGCAGAAGGTTATCAAAAAGGGTAGAAAACACTGTGGGAAAAGGAGAAATTGCTCGTTATGAGCAATTTCTCCTTTTCCCACAGTGTTTTCAAGAGACTTGTACTGCAGACACATGAAAAGGGCTTGTTTGGGAAAGGGTTAATAACCAACTGCATTAACAGGTAGATTGGTCCTTGGACATACAGAAAACTGACAACTGGTGAAAAGTTTCGGCCCAGGTCAGCCTGTGTGGAATGCGAAGGATGACCTGGATTGACACTTTTCTGAGATGCATTAAGCCCCCTTTTTACAGAGAATAGCTCATTTGTATTTACGCTGTATTGTGATGGTCAATGTATCTGTTTATCTGACCCTTTATCAGTATATCACAAAATGCTGAAATGCTGGCTACTTTCCTACATATTACAGAATCAATACAATGCTAAAATGTGAGAACCCAATCACAATGAATTTCATCATTCTTTGGGGAGATACCATGTCAGGAGTTTAAACTCGAAACCCTTGGACTGCTGGCCCTGCACTGACACTCAATCTAAAGTGATCAGTGACAGCAGACTCCAAAGGCTGAATTGTTTTGCCTATTTATTGTGTCACTTGCGATAATTTTGACCCAGTAACAGGGTGCTGTATATAATTTTTGTTATCCATCAGCTGGAAAGAAATGTGCACCTGCCAACTCGGACTATTTTTGAATAAGCATCTCAATAACTGAATGAAAGTATCTTCCATGAAAATTATCGCTAAATGTTACATGTCTGCCAATAGTTTCCACATGTTTTTCTTGATTTCTGTCATGTTAAAGTACTACAAACTGACAATTATTTGTCTTCTTCACCTTAATTTTCCTGCAGGTAAATGCTACATTTCTGACATACTCATTCATCCATGTTGTCATTATGGCAACTGCGTATTCAGTATAAAAACACTTCAGACAGTGCTTCACTTCTCCTCACTGTCAGGGTTTCCATTCACGCACATAATTATGTGCGTGATACATGCACTTAACCCTTTACTGCACAATGCCACCTTTTGACGCCCCTAGGAAAGAAGCCTTTTGAAAACATTGTGGGAAAAGGAGAAAATGCTGGTAACCAGCATTTTCTCCTTTTCCCACCATGTTTTCTACTATATCAAAGAAAAATTGCACCATGTGAGCCACATTAAAATTGTCATCTGCAAACGCTTTCAATTTGGACCACGCTAAAATTTTGTCGTCTGGTAAAGGTTAATTGAATAATCATGCTCAAAAATATGAAGTGAAACGTGCAGGCAAGCACAGGTTTCAGGGCTCCCATTATCGATCACCAGTGGCGCCACTTGGGGCAAGTTAGAAAAATGTCTCCAAAACTTAAGCACTGGCGAATCTACTGGCAACAAGTAAATTCCTTTACATGATAATATATGAAAGATCTAAATTGTGACATACACAATAGGTATCAAATGTGACAGTCACTGTTTATCATGGCTAATCAAACTGTTGTCATTTATTTAAAAGTACTAACAGTATCAACCTGTTTTTCTAGTGTAAAATTGTAGGTTTTGAAGTTACTTGCTACCCTAATTGACAAATCTGTGTCAAATCATGGGGAAATGCTACTCCAACTTAACAGGCATGAAAAAAAGATCGCTGCAAAAAAACGTGAGAACCCATGACACAACAAAAATTTGGTTTGTCATCGTCCGATCACAGGCATTTCAAACTATCTATTCAGCTATGTGAATGACTTTGAATAGTACATTTACATAAATATCTCTATAAAACAATAAGTGGAAGCTAATTAGTGTCTGAAATTGACATTTTGAAATGGAAAATTCTACTGGCCATAAGTTTGTAAGTTTTCCCTTTGAAACTGGTCCCGTGAGTAAGGAAACATAGCAAGCATCTTCTTCTTTAAATTGCCATATTCTTTTGAAAAGCAGATGACTGCAGAGTGAGACTCACTAAAGCAAATTTTCAATACAACAGGCCTGTCCTTTCCTCCATAGATGCTCTAAAATGTTCATTATTAAGTGCACTCCTAGATTTTCTTTTGCACTACTCCAGGAAGCGCATGCAAAAAGATATGAGTGGGAACACTGACTGTGTAAATGATTTTGAAATATTTCTACCAAAATATTCAATTTAGTGGGATATGGATTATAAATGATAAACAGGCTAAGCAGAACAGATGCTTGATGTCATGGATTTGAAAAGTTATCGGACTTAGCTCCAGAATATTATCTGATTTGCATTCAGCTAGCTCATGGGGCAAAATTCCTAAGCTTTGATTAAAAAAACAAGAGGGCCATGATGGCCCTGTATCGCTCCACTGGCTTATAAATATAAACCATGAAGAGAAGTCTTCACTATATAAGCCCTTATAAAACTTTGACCCCAGGGCTACAGTCGGACTAAATGGGGAATATGTGCATTAGAAGAATAACATGCCAAATTTGGGAGTTCTTGGCCTTATGGCTAGTAACAAGACAGTTTCTGAACTTTTCACTCCATAAACCCATGTAAAACTTGTGACCCCTGGTGCAGGGCCAAACTTGATCCTAGGGCTGTAACTTGGGCCCTCTTTGTAGCTGTCCACTAGATAATGCTATAATTATGCAAAATTTGGTAGCCTAAGCCTTATGACTATGTACACCAAGATTTAAAAGTTTTCCCTATGTAAGCCTATGTAAATCTTGTGAACCCCCCCCCCCCCCAGCATGAGGCCAAATTGACCCCAGGACTATAATTTGGGCACTTTTGGTAGACCCCAACTAGATCAAGCTAAATGCAAAATTTGGTAGCTCTAGGCCTTATGGCTAGGTACAGGAAGATTTTTAAAGTTTTCTCTATATAAGCCTATGTAAAACTTGTGACCCCTGGGGCAGAGCCAATTTTGACCCCAGGGCTATAATTTCAAGAAACATGATAGAGGTTTACTACATAAAGCTACATGCCAAATTTGGTAGCCCTATGCCTTATGGTTTCAGACAAGAAGATTTTTAAAGTTTTCTCTATATAAGCCTATGTAAAACTTATGACACCTGGGGCAGAGCCAATTTTGACCCCAGGGCTATAATTTCAAGAAACATGATAGAGGTCTACTACATAAAGCTAAATGCAAAATTTGGAAGCCCTATGCCCTATGGTTTCAGACAAGAAGATTTTTAAAGATTTCTCTATATAAGCCTATGTAAAACTTGTGACCCCTGGGGCAGAGCCAATTTTGACCCCAGGGCTATAATTTCAAGAAACATGATAGAAGTTTACTGCATAAAGCTACATGCCAAATTTGGTAGCCCTATGCCTTATGGTTTCAGACAAGAAGATTTTTAAAGTTTTCTCTATATAAGCCTACGTAAAACTTGTGACCCCTGGGTCAGAGCCAATTTTGACCCCAGGGCTATAATTTCAAGAAACATGATAGAGGTCTACTACATAAAGCTACATGCCAAATTTGGTAGCCCTATGACCTATGGTTTCAGACAAGAAGATTTTTAAAGATTTCCAATATTTTTCAGTTTTGTTGCCATGGCAACCAGAGTTTTTGAAGGAATCAAATTCTTTCAAGAAATTCTGAAGAGGACCATGGCAGGATCATTTCTGTGAAGTTTCATGAAAATTGGATGGGTAGTTTCAGAGAAGAAGATGTTTGAAATAAAAGTTAACGCACGGACGGACGGACGCACGCACGCACGCACGGACGCACGCACGACGGACACCGGGCCATGACATAAGCCTTCTGGCCTTCGGCCAGGGGAGCTAAAAAATAACAAAACTATTAGATTATGGATCTTCAACAATGAGTATGGATGAGTATGGAAACTGTGACTGTTTATGACGGCACTGTGGTATCATAAAATCTGGACATAAGTTACCTGGAACATGATGCAAAGGCTTATCTATAAAATTTGATATTTATAGACAGAAAAGGCCATGTACTAGTACTTTAACACACTGTTTCTGCCAGCTTCCACTTTTTGAGGGTCATTTCTGACCCCTATTCCTAAATTTTGCGGGTCACACTGAAATCTTAAGGGTCACTGTTTTAAATGCATATTCAAAGCTACTTACATAATGAAAACTATTACTGTTTTCAATTTAGTTAGCATTTAAATTATGTTTTGAGACGTTTCCTTTTCCCTGTTATCCCTTGCCAACACAGAACTGGAAATATTTTTCTTTGTCTGACAAGACCTGAATTTTTAAGGCATTTGTTGATTTTCCATTTTTTCCATGTTTTCGGCAGTTTTACTTTTGGAAGGGACAGCAAAGAAGTCTGCAAGTCTTTTCTTTCTTTCCTTTTTTGATTCTTTTGCCATTCTCTTTTGGAGACCTTCTAGCTTACAACGAATGTACACATTTTAAATACAGATATACAGACAATGTTGTGTCAAAAACGACGAACACGGCGAATTTTACTGCATCAACTAAGAAATCATTGCGTCAAAAATGCAAGGTATGTGCTCTGGCAGAAATGCTGTTAAACACTTTGTCAAAGTCCACCATTTTCCCACGTACTCTATCAAGTCAAAACTTCCTGTGATTGTCCACCCTAACATACAAATTATCAGTTCTAAGTCGGAAAAGATAAGATGTACCTACCAGGTTCTGATTCACTCTCCTGGGCATCTGTCCAAGGAATTACTTTGTCTTCATTTATACAAGCTTTAATAATCATGTCACATTTTGTACCTTTTGGGCAACAGTGTTTCCCATCCAAACAGCATGTAGCCTGAAACATAGAAAAACTTTACATTTAAAGCACCAAGCACAGCCTACATTGGTTTGCAAACAGTGTAGATCAAAATCAGTCTGCAAAAAATGTGCAGTCTGATCTTGGATCTACACAGTCTGGTATTTAGTGACAATTCTGGCCAGGAAAAAAACTAGAGGCTCTTGAGGGCTTGAATCGCTCTACTTGCAGTTATTTTGCTTTCTTTCCAGCAGATATAATGTGGACTGTGTTGAGTAAACAATACTAAATCATCAAATGGCTGCTTTTCCTAAACTGATTCAAAATCAATAGAGTTCAAGCTATTGGTTATATTAACCCTTTCCCAAACGACAAATTTTAGACCCTTCCAAACTGAAAGAGTTTGCAGACGACAATTTTAAATTTGATGAAAATGGCAGAAAGTTCTCCTAAAAGCTAGAAAACACTGTGGAAAAAGGAGAAAATGCTCCTTACGAGCAATTTCTCCTTTTCCCACAGTGTTTTCAAAAGATCTGTACTGCAGACCCGTGAAAACCAGGGCTTGTTTGGGAAAGGGTTAAGAAACTATGCAAGTTTCATGAAAATTCGACCACAAATGCCGAGTCGTTATTGCGTAAACAAGAAATGTAATTTTCGAATTTAAATTGCTACTTTTACCATATTGATTGTCAATTTTTTTTTTTCAAAATCATTAGGGTTCAAGCTGTTGATGATACAAAGCTTCTGTGCAAGTTTCATGAAAATCCAATTACAAATGCTGACTTAATCGTGTAAACAAGATATTGAAATTTCGAATTTTAAATGGCTAATTTTCCCAAACTGATTGTCAGGTTTTTTTTTCAAAATCAATAGGATTCGAGCTATTGATGAGATGAACAAACTGTAGGTTTAACGAAAATCCAACCACAAATGCAGACCAAATCACGTAAACAAGAACAGGAAATTTTGAACTTTAAAAGCTACTTTTCCCATACTGACAGTCATATTTTTTTCAAAATCAATACAATTCAAGCTGTTGTTGAGATAAACAAACTGCGAAAGTTTCATGAAAATCCGACTACAAATGCAGACTTTATCAAGAAATTGAAATTTTGAACTTTAAATGGGTACTTTTCCCACACAGATTATATTTTTTTCTTTTTTTTTTTTTCAAACTCAATAGGGCTCAAGCTATTGATGAGATAAACAAACCGTGCAGGTTTCATGACAATCCAGCTACAAAATTAATGCAGACTTTATCACATAAACAAGAAATTGAAATACTGAACTTTGAATGGCTACTAATCCCACACTGATTGTCATATTTTTTTCAAAATCAATAAGGCTAAAGCTATTGAAGAGATTAAACAAACTGTGCAAGTTTCATGAAAATCGAAGACAAATGCAGACTTTATCATGTCAACAAGAAGTTGAAATTTTGAACTTTAAATGGCTACTTTTCCAACACTGATTGTCATAATTTTTTCAAAGTCGATAGGATTCAAGCTATTGATCAGATAGACAAACTGTGCAAGTTGCATGAAAATATGACCACAAATGCAGGCTTCATTGCGTAAACAAGAAAAAGACTACCATACAGACAGACAGATGCACAGACAGATGGACGACTGAAACCAGGCCATGACATAAGCTCTGCTGGCCTACAGCCAGTACAGCTAAAAACTTGCAATTGTAATATTAATGCTGCTGTTCCTATCTGAAAAGGGTATTTCATTAGCCCTTCACCATACAATCCTGAGTTTTAATGAATCTGAGGGAAATGTGTTTTGAAAACATCGTGGAAACAGGAGAAACTGCTGGTACCCAGCATTTACTCTTTTTCCCACAATGTCTTCTACCCTATCAAAGACAAATTCCATCATTTGAGCCACATTTAGATTGTCATCTACAAATGCTTTCACTTTGGACAAGTCTACATTTTTGTTGTGTGATAAAGAGTTAATTCAAGGCTCTAAGGGTCAACCCTTTTCATCAACAATCCTGAGGAAGCTTTTGAAAACTTTGCGGGGAAAAACAAGAAAATGATGGTAACTAGCATTTTCTCCTTTTACCTATTTTGTTTTCTATCCTTTCTGATGTAAATCTCATCATCTGTGCCAAATTTAATTTATTGTCTGCAACTGCTTTCCATTTGGATCAGTCTATAATTCTATTGTTTGGCACCAAGTAAATAACAATTAAAGCTTGTTATTACAACATACTTATCACAGGTTACTTTGGTTGGTGCCTTAACCCTCTACCACACAATCCCAAGTTTTAACGACCCCTAGGAAAAAGCCTTTTGAAAACATTGTGGGAAAAGGAGAAAATGCTGGTAACTAGCATTTCTTCTTTCCCCTTAATGTTTTCTACCCTTCCATAGGTGAACTGTTATTTTCAGTTCACAGTTATTTAAAAATTAATCTTCTTTCTGTTGTGGTTTATCGTTCAATAAACCAAGATTGAGAGTTATGAGGCAAAATTAATAATCCATGATAGTCTGTGTGGTTTATCAATTGTGCCTCATAACTCACAACCATGGTTTATTGAACAATAAACCATGACAGAAAGAAAATTATTTCGATTCTAACATGACCAACTCTTGATATAAGGAAAACAAGTTCTTAAGTGTACAAAAGCGAATGCTGATTAATTCTTACTTTACACAGAATATGGAAAGGTGTTGATTTTGCCACACTTCCATAGCACTGTGTCATGTTAGAATTTGTCTTCTGCAAAAGCTTTCGATTTGAGGCAAGTCTAAAAATGTTTCACTTGGTAGAGGGTTAAACCCTCGTAACAACAAACATACAGTTCATGAAAAATTTACGATCTTGCTCTACCAAATATGTGCATATGATGTATTTCATGCTAGAAAACATAGTCACTAAAGTTGGAATTACTCAAAATTATCTATTTCATCTTTTGTTACAATTAACCCCTATCCTGCTGAAAAAAAGAAATGAAACTTTCAAGCCGACAGAATAAGCCCCCAAAGTTTCCCACTTCAAAGGGATTTTTGGAGGGAAGATATCTCCTCATCGGACAGTGTAGATCAAAGATCAGACTGCACGTTCTGTGCAGTCTGATCTTGATCTACCTGTCCGCAAAAGGTCAGTGAGTCGCGATAAACAGCCTAAGGGTTAATTCTCAAACCTTATAGTTATCTCAAGCATCAAAATTTAACTCTCTATGAAACCAAAAAAACTTAGACTTGTGGCTTTTTGAAAACATTTTGAGAAAAGTAGATCATGCTGGTATTTCCAGCATTTTCTCCTTTTCCCACATTGTTTCTACTCCTTCAGAGATAAATCCCATGATTTGAGCCAAACTTAATTTGTTGTCTGGAAAGGCTCTCAATTTGGAAAAAAGGGGCTTAATGCATCTGTGAAAAGTATCGGCACAGGCTGACATGGGTCGAAACTTTTTGCCAATGGTCAATTTTCTGCAAGTCAACAGACTATTCTACCACCAGATCCGGTCGAATGTTAGAGAAAGTGGATTTTATGGACCCACAGAGTATGTGATGACTTTCTTGGTATGATGCATCACGAAGATGCATTAAGCCCCCTTTTGTCAGAGCATGGCTCATTTTCTTTTGGTAAAGAGTCAACCCTTTCCCACACGACAAGATTCTGGACTTGTCATAATTGAAAGCAAGTGCAGACGACATAAATGTGTGTAAAATTACGATATTTTTCTGTGGGATGGAAGATGACACTGGGGAAAGGAAAGTAGGAGGGGGAGAGGAGGGGGGATTAAGCAGCATTTTCTCCTTTTCCCACAATGTTTTCAAAGGCCTTCTTCCTCAGCCTGGGTCGTGAAAACATGGGATCGTTCGTTAAAGGATAAACACCACATCTTTTAAAAGTTGTCTATTTCCGTAGCAACAGAATTCCACTGGAAGGATGGGGTGATATGTAAAAAACATACATTTGGCAAAGAACAGCACCCATAAGCCCTTGACAAAAGCATGCAGCAAGTGGACCCATCTGCACAGGCAGATTTCCCACCAGGGCAAGGAACTTCTCTGTCTCCGATGTTTACCTGGGAAACCAAGGAAGACTTTTTTTTCTTTTGTCTGTTTCTGTCTAACCCTTTGCCAAACAATCTTGTATGGGTGACAGTGGTGTAGTGGTAAAGTGTCAGCCTCTCACGCCAAAGGTTCCAGGTTCAAATCCCATGATGAGTGGGGTCAACCTTTGGAATTACCAACATCACTGCGCGAATATTGGTTAACTCTTTACCACACATTCCTGAATTTTAACGACCCTGAGAAAGAAAGCTTTTGAAAACATTGTGGAAAAAGGAGAAAATGCTGGTAAACAGCATTTTCTCCTTTTCCCACAATGTTTTCTACCATTCACAAATACAATTGTTTTCTACCATTCACAAATAAAATTTCAATTTTTGAGTCACATTTATTCTGTTGTCTGCAAATGCTTTCAATTTGGACAGGTCTAAAATTTTTGTCGTTTGGTAAAGAGTTAAGGTCTCCAGGAGGCTATCGTCGAGAGTAAAATTTACAGTTGTAAGAACTTATTTCACAATCCATGTAAAATATATATATATGAGCCATGCACTGTAAAAAGGGGGCTTAATGCATTTGCGAAAAGTTATCCACCCAGGTCAGCCTACGCAGTCTGCCGAAACTTTTTGCTGTTGGTCAATTTTCTGTATGTCAAAGGACCAATGTACATCATGATTCATCTGTTTGTTTGACAAAATGGATCCATAATTTTGTAATGACTTGCTTGGTATCATGAAAGGCGGGAATGCATCAAGCCCACTTTTGCCAAAACATGTCTCATATGTTTAAACTATACAATCTTGTGTTGCATTAACTCTAAATCAAGAGGCTTTGGAAAACATTGTGTGAAAAGGAGAAAATGCTGGTCATGAAAAGGGGGCATAATGCATCTGCAAACAGTATAGATTCATGTCAGCTTGCCCAGTCCTCACAGGCAGACATGGGTCAAAACATTTTGGTGTTTATAGATTTTCTGCATGGCAAAGGTCCATCTTACCTATCTCCAGATCCAGTAAATTGTTAGACAAAATGGATATAACTCTTTACCAAACCACAAAATTTTGGACCGGACCAAACTGAAAGCGTTTGCAGATGACAAATGAGATGTATATCCATATTGATGGTATCTATCTTTGATAGGGTAGAAAACATTGTGGGAAAAGGAGAAAATGCTGGTCATCAGCATTTTCTCCTTTTCCCACAAAGTTTTCAAAAAGCTTCTATTTGAAGGTCGTCAAAACTCGGGATTGTGAGGTAAAGGGTTAATGGATCAATAATAATGTGATGACTTGCTCAATATAATACATGAGAGATGCATCTAACTCCCTTTTGGCAGAGCATGGCTCATATGTAAATACCTTATCTTCTGCTTGAAGCTTATCTTCTGCTTGAAGCTTATCTTCTGCTTGAAGCTCTGCTTGAGGTTTGAAGTACAATTTCTGTGAAACTGTGATTCCAAGGATGGCAAAAAGAATTACCAGTCTCAAATCCATCTGAAATTAAACAAGAAGGAAAGAAATTAATCTCTTTTTTTTCTTGGTCAAAGCACAAAACAGTACACTGGGTCTCACAAACCTCAAGAAAAAATGTCAATATAGATTACTTCCAGTTGTCATAAAAGAAGCAAACATTAAAATATTTACAGTTCAAGTGGCAATCACCACATATTTCAACAAAGAAGGTACTATCAGGTTTCTAAAATTACTACAGCATGCCAAGACATGAAAATAATGATAATAACTCTTTACCAAATGACAAAATTTTAGACCAGTCCAAATTGAAAGCATTTGCAGACGACAAAATAAATGTGACCCAAAATTGAAATTTGTTTTGGATAGGGTAGAAAACATTGTGGGAAAATGAGAAAATGCTGATAACCAGCATTTTCTCCTTTTCCCACAATGTTTTCTACTGAACTGAAGGCAATTTTCATTGTTTCAGCCATCTTTGATTTGTCGTCTGCAAATGCTTTGAATTAAGACAAGTCTAAAAATTTGTCGTGTGGTAAAGAGTTAAAAAGATGGACATTGCATTTCTCTCCTGTTTTGAACTGCAAGAAATAAAAAAAAAAAGTCTTCAATTCTTTACCACACATGAAAAATTTGGAACTGTCCAAATTGAAGCATTTGCAGACGACAGTATAAATCACCAATGTGGCTCATATGATGGAATTTGTCTTTAAAAGGGAAGAAAACTTTGTGGGAAAAGGAGAAAATGCTGATAAACAGCATTTTCTCCTTTTCCTGCAATGTTTTCAAAAAGCATCTTCAGGGTTGTAAAAACTCGGCATTGTGTGGTAGAGTTAACTCTTAATCAAACGACCAAATTTTAGACAAGTCCAAATCTAACGCTGTTGCAGATGATACATGACCCTTTACTATACAATCCTCTATTTTCTACACCCTAAAGAAGAAGCCTTTTAACCATTTACCAAATGACAAAATTTTAGACTGGTCCAAATTGAAAGCATAAATTTTGCAGACAACAAAATAAATGTTACCAAAAAATGGAAATTTGTTTTGGGAAGGGCAGAAAACATTGTGGAAAAAGGAGAAAATGCTGGTTACCAGCAGTTTCTTCTTTACCCACAATGTTTTCAAAAGGTTTCTGTCTCAGGGTCATTAAAAGTCGGGATTGTGTGGTAAAGTGTTAAAAACATAGTAGAGAAAGGAGAATGATGCTGGTAACCAGCATTTTCTCCTTTTCGCAAAATGTTTACCGCACTCAAAGAACTTCTGTTCATTTGTACCACTTTCAAATTTGGCACCTGCAGATGCTTTCAATGGTCAAGATTCTAAAATTTGTAATCTGAGAAAGGGCTAACAAACATTTACACCATGCTCTGTGAAAAGGCAATTTAATGCATCTGCACAGAGTATTGACCCAGGACAGCCTGCATACTCCTCGAAGAATGACATGGGTCAAAACCTTTTGCTGCTTGTAAGAGGACTGTCTGTCAAAGGACCAGTGTACCTCATGATTCAGTTGGTTGTTAGACAAAATGGTTTTATGGATCCAGAATTATGGAAAGCCATGGTGTCTTATACCGCTCTTTTACAACTCATTGTACCATTGTCATAATATATAGGTTTATTTTAACTATATATGAAATGAAAACATGTTGAAAAACAAACTTATACCGATTGGATATTTTAATGTATTGACCGACATCATCAACATAATCATTTATCCATGGTAGCATTATATGGTATAATTTCGACAATATATTTCAAGAAAATCCCTTTGAATGAATTCAACTGTTCTTATCTCAAACCAATTTAATTTTAATCCTTTCCCAAACAAGCCCTGGTTTTTACGTGTCTGCAGTATAAGTCTTTTGAAAAAACTGGGGGAAAACGAGAAATTGCTCATAACGAACAATTTCTCCTTTTCCAACAGTGTTTTCTACCCTTTTGGAGAACTTTCTGCCATTTTCATCGAATTTAAAACTGTTGTCTGCAAACTCTTTCAATTTGGACCAGTCCAAAATCTGTCATTTGGGAAAGGGTTACAAAGTATGTTACCATAGCTAAATATGTGATACGGATTTATTGCTATATTGAACCAAAATGTATTTATATCAAACCAAGCATCCTTACATAGAACCACAGAGGGTATGTCTACTCTAGTCCAGTGGGATGAGGTTGGTGTGGTCAAGCACTGAGACAAGGCAATTCAACTCCGAGCTTTTCTACTAAATAAAAGACTGGCAGCTGTTCGCAGGCCCCTTAGTTTATGCTCTAGATCAGAACTCAAAACTCAGGGCATTCCATTTTGTAACAAGATGTCTGTTTGTAAAACAGTCATGCCCCCCTACTGCCACATTGATACAGGAAGTGGCCACACCGCCATGTGTATACATACAAGATTGTAAACATTCGCCGATGCACAGACTGGGTTATCGATTTTCTTCTCAGCACGCATGTTTGACTCCCGCTTTTTCCCAGTCAACTTCGATGCTTACTACATCCCCAATAATACGCGAATAAAATGTTGGAGCCACAAGTTGAGCCACATATGATGATTTTTGAGACACTTTAATTTTTTTTTAGCAAATGGCTCAAGTGGCGAACGGCAGCGCAGGCCCTGAATCATCTGGTGATCACCGTGACCTTGACCTTTCATGGATTAACCTTAAAATGGATAGGGATCATTTACACTCCAAGATGAATATCTGTACAGAATTTGAAGGACCTAGGTCAATTCTGTGTGTAGTTTATCATCTGGACAAGGTTTGGTCTATATATCATTAAGTTGAAGGCCATTGTGACCTTGACCTTTGATGGATTAATCTCAAAATTGATAGGGATCATTTACACTCCAAGATGTATATCTGTACAGAATTTGAAGAACCTATGTCAATTCTGTCTCTAGTTATCATCTGCACAAGGTATGGTCTATATATCATTAAGTTGAAGGCCACTGTGGCCTTGACCTTTGATGGATTAATCTCAAAATCGATAGGGATCATCTACACTCCAAGACAAATGTCTGTGCCAAATTTGAAGAACCTAGGTCAATTCTATGTCTAGTTATCATCCGGACAAGGTTTGGTCTATATATCAACATGTTGACGGTCACTGTGACCTTGACATTTGACCGATTGACCTAAAAATCAATAGGGATCATCTACACTCCGAGATGCATGTCTGTGCCAAATTTGACGAACTTAGGTCAATTCTGTGTCTAGTTATCATCCGGACAAGGCTTGGTCTATATATCAAGATGTTGACGGTCACTGTGACCTTGACATTTGACCGATTGTCCTCAAAATCACTAGGGATCATCTACACTCTGAGATGCATGTCTGTGCCAAATTTGACGAACCTAAGTCAATTCTGTGTCTAGTTATTATCCTGACAAGGTAAGGTCTACCGACCGGCCGACAGACAGACATGTGCAAAGCAATATACCCCCACTTCGTTGAAGGGGGGCATAATTAAGGCCTGCGGCCCATATTAGATAGCATACAGTTAATAAATATTTGTTATCTCCCCTCTTTTTTTTTCAATACAAAACTGCAGTTGATTTTCAACAACAAATATACTGTACCAAAAAGGAAACTTCCGATTTCTATACATAATTTTTAATGTACTGAAAAGAAATCAACATGTCCAATGCCCTACATATGTTCGGTTGAACGATTATGCGTCAACTAAAACCAATTATAACTAAATTGTACAAATTAAACAAACAAGAAAATGTTAACTTGTTTTTGTCCTGTATGTATGGAGCAGTATAATCCATGTTTATAAAAACAAACCTTTCAGTCTGATTTTATAGACTTGTTGTCAATAAGCAAAAGACATTTTATAAACTTTTCTTTCTCTCTGACATGCCTAGAATTCCACCAAATTCATGTAACATGCCATTGGAATACTTAAGGCTGGTATGGTGATGAATGAGGTTGCTAGGGTTGTTGGCAGTTCTAGCCGTTCTATTTGATACCTTGGGCAACATTTCCAAGCAATAGGGCATACAGAAGATTTACTACGTAGTGGATGTCCATACAGTATACACACCATCGCTGGATAAGGCAACAATGGAATAGTGTTCTCCGACAAGTTGAGATTTTCCATTCATCGAAGTGATGGCAGGGTTTGTGTAGAAGAAATGAACGTTATGCCGGCTGTTGTGTACTTGAATGAGATCGTTTTGGGGGCGCAGGTTCCGTCTTGGTCTGGGCAGGCATTGCGATGGGAATTTGAATGCCCAATGCTACCAAGATGAGATTCTTGCAAGACATGTCATCCCACTGTTTCAAAACAATGCAAATATCACTCTGTTTCAACATGATACTGCCACAAGCCATACAGCTAGAGATACTGTGAATTTCCTCAGGACAAATAATATTGCATTCATCAATGATTGGCTTGCCAAAAGTCCAGATCCGAATCCCATCGAACACCTGTGGGATAACTTGGACCAGCATGTAAGATGCCGTCCTATTCCAACATCGAATATCAAACATCAATGAACTAACACAAGCCTTAATCCAGGAGTGGAATAACATTCCACAGGCAGAAATCAAAACACTTGAGGGTTCTATGCGCCAGCGATTCCAGGCAGTACTCCATGCTCAAGGTGGCCATACCAGGTATTAGCGTGTGCTTCTGGTCTACGACCCCTACCACATTTAATCAACCATTTCATCAGTTTTCCGTGAATGTAGAGCGATAAAATTTTACACACAAATTCACATTGAATACCTGACATGTACTCTTGGAATGCAAGTAAAAATAATTTAACCCTTCTTTCCATATTTACATATATCTGCACTTAAACACAGCAGAAGTTACTTATTTTGTTCAGTATATATGAGTCACGTGACTGGCATCATGCGATATCCTCTACTGAACAAGAGTATAGCCAACAAGTCCAAAATTGCATTTTAAGTCCATCGTAATCTATGAAATCTCATAAACACCAGGTCTAATGTTTGTCATGAAGCCACAAGAATGACTGGTTTGATAAAAAATTGATGGAATGGGTTATATTTGGCTTAAAATGAGTACTGACAGAACTTCACAACCATTAATTGACAATTACAAACATTGTCCAATTGACAGATACAGGAGTGAAAACCAACATTTGTTGTCTATGCAAGTCATATTCTTCAAACACTGACCTATCTGCTATGACACATTACTATCGTGTACAAGATAACTATTACTACAGTATCACACGGTGTGCATAACTCGAACTCTGCCGGTAAAAAGTAACAAGTGGAAAATGGCTATAAAAAATTTGTCTTTGGACAAATCAAGCCTGTCTTTTGCTCAACATTTTTTAAAAATATACAAATTTCAAAGGAGACAAATGAATTTAATACATTACCACTGTTTACTGATAATCTTTGTACACAGTTTCCAAAATACGGATTTAAGGAAAAATTTTCAAAACAATATCTTGCATTGTCTGCTCATGTAACAATCTTCAAAGATTTTCAGTGTTTGAAAAATGCCACCAAGCGGAAGATAATGCCAAGGATACTCAAATCAGAGGTCAGTATTTGAAAAATGTCATCTAACGGAAGATAATGAATCAATGACTAATTATTGACTAAGCCTTTGTACAACTTTTGACAAGTAAAATACAAAGAAATATGAATGACAGGATTGTGATATGTATCCAATTATCTAGTATGCAAGTTTCCTGGGTGAAGAATAAGAACTAGATCTATATAGAGATTTTGCTTGGACCAAGATCTTTCTTCGAGCTTTCTTTGTTGTTTGAAATTTCCCATGTTCAAGCCACTGAGGTTTGACTGTATTTTTGAAAAGCAAAGGAGAAATTGTTTATCAGCACATTTTTCACAACAAAGATTCATGCATCAAAATACAATTGAAAGCAGTGTATAACACACTTGAAATAGTAAAAAACAATCTTGGAACAGGAAGATAAAAAAAAAGGAAAAGGTTTTATGATAACTTGAGTGTGTGGTTTAGGAAAACTTCCTGGTGAATAGCTAGGCCTGTAGTGGGGCTCATGCCCAAGTGAAAAAAAATAGGTCTTAAAACTCTTAACTCCTTTAGCTTTTGAACCAAGGAAAAATTTTTAGACCGGTCCAAATTGAAACCATTTGCAGAATGACAAATTAAATGTTGTTAAAATGGTGGAATTTACCTTCCTCACAGATCTGTTAAACACTCTGGATTGTTTTGTACAGGGTTTAACCCTTTCCCAAACAAGCCCTGGTTTTCACGTGTCTGCATTACGTCTTTTGAAAACACTGTGGGAAAAGAAGAAATTGCTTGTAACGAGCAATTTCTCCTTTTCCCACAGTGTTTTCTACCCGTTTTGAGACCTTTCTGCCATTTTCATCATATTTAAAATTGTCGTCTGCAAACTCTTTCAATTTGGACTAGTCCAAAATTTGTCGTCTGGGAAAGGGTTAAGAGATAGATTAACACTGAAACAGGTAATTATATTGCAGGTAATAGTAAATTTTTATACAGCAAATCTTTTGAACAATATGTGGTTTGATTCTTCACCATACAATCTCATGTTTAAACTCGGGCCTCTGCTGAGTGAGCAACTTGGGTGAAAAAGTTGCCAGATTTCAAAAACCTTTGCCCGTTTCCCAGGGCAAAGCGAAACGAAGTCACCTGAAAATATCGGGAAGTTGCCTCACATATAATGACAAAGCGTTGGGTGTCTACAGGAAAAACCTATACATAATCAGCGTGTGTATTACATGACAGAGCGTCATACCCGATTCACAGTTGGTGTCCAATCAGCGAATTTAATTGTTTACAGCGAATTTAATTGTTTACAACACATCAACTGTCTGATTTGACAAGTAGTTGTTAATTAGTTTTCCAGATACCAATGCAATAATCCCCTACTTAATTGGTAGCCATTGTTAGCAAAGTATCATCTTAACCAACAATATTCACCCCTTCACCCCCACAAGTCACTAATATTCTTGCAAAGTAAAACCAATATTTTTCACAAAATTTTCAACAAACATCGGTGCCATCTAGCAGCTTTTCTGGCTTCTTTTTCAGTGTAAACACCTTGATTCAGATATCGATCTTCCTATGTCAACTTTTACAGTGTTTTCTCCAGCTTTTGTCTAGAGTGGGCCCTAAAGGGCCCACCCCAACAAATTTAGTGGGCCCTTTATGAAATTAGTGGGCCACTCAGAAAAATGGACATTATGAAGGAATACCACATACGAAGACTAAATCCCACTTACACTTACTGGAACTGGGATTCTTGAAAATATTCATGCATTCTTTTCATTTTTACGTCTGATGCAGATGACGAATAGTATCGTCAAAGCAATATGGCCAGTGGCTAAAACTGTTCACCTCAAGAGCGATCGAAAATGTACCGATTTCACTGTTAGGCATCACTTTCCTTTTTTCATAGTGGTCCATGATAACATTTTATATAATTGGATGTATTATTGCCATTTATTTTACCAAAAAGTAATTATTCCACTTGACTTACCTGTTCGGCGCTTAAAGAATATTTTATACTGTACCCAACCTATATCTTCAAGACAATTTCAAATGTGCACAGAAACAAGTAAGTGCCTGAATAATCCAGTCTTGATTTTGTAGACTGAAAGGAATCTGTTATAGTTCTGCATAATTGCACACAATCATGTAATTATGTGTTAAACTCCTAGACTAAAACAAGTCTCAATTTCATATTTACAAGATCAAAGTTAAAAATAACATCGAAAACAGCTTCCCCCAGAATTTCCCGGCACGGCTCTTACGATCTCAGGTAAGGCATTTAACTGTGCCCAAAAAGGCCCTGAACGTGCACTCTAGTGCGCCCTTTGTAAATTTACTGTGCTAAAAAACGCAAATACACGGGCTGGAGAAAACAGTGCTCTTACTTCCAAAATATCCTGGAATGGAAATGTAATTGGTACCTACTTGCTTTACACCACTTATGCCACCCTCTCAAATCCTTATTACTCGAAGTTTTACTAACGAGCAAACAGGATTATGTATTTAGATCATCTGCTAGATCATGTGTTAATATATTCAAATCATGTGACTACAAATTGGCGCCAACTGTATCACTTGGCAAAGTCACATGATTCATTTTCAAAATGGCTGCAGGATTGGGATGTAGCTCAAGGGCAATTTTCTTTTGAAAGTTTCAATGAAATTGAATGATATTTTTTTTTGATTCGAACTAAAAGATTATATTTATGAGAATATACATATATATATTCTGTCAAATCTTTGGCATTTGTCTTGATCAGACCGTAACTACTGCGAACAAACAATCTACAAGGCTACATCAGATGTTGTACGTTGGCTATGCATGTTTTCATTTATCTGTCATCAAGTAAAGACAAACAGTATTCACACACACAACAGTATTCGTCCCCAAGTTAAATTTTGGAGAAATCGTCCCCATAATCAAAACTCATAAATAAAGTTGTTAAAGTTGTTTTTGAAAGTAAATCGTTTGAAGTTTTCTTTTCCCTTAGTATTTTTATTGTGTGAAGGTTTTCTTATTTCAAGGGCTATTCGATTACATTGTTGTTGTTTAAAAAGCAAATTTCACACTTACAGGTCATTGTTCACACCTGTCAGACCTGTTACAGGTAGCTTACACCTGTAAGATCTTTATTTTGTTTGAAATTGATTTCAAAGCAATTATGAATTATATATTTTCATATTTGTCAGGAGTAATGCGGTCAAAAATTGTACTTTTATGTTACGATAATGCGTCTGCATCTCTCTCCCTTCCTGTATTTTTCTCCCCCCCTCTCTCTCAATTGGCTTAGTAAATATTTTTTGTGTGTTACAATAGTTGCCTTGTGGTTGCTGTCCTAAGATCTCTCTCTCTCAAATCATTCAGCAAGAAAAATTAATTTCTAATGTTTTATTTATTTCAATTTTAATTCCATAGATCTCTCTCTCTCTCTCTCTCCCTCCATAGACTGCCCCCTCCCCACACTCTGTCTCAATCATTATGTATGGGTATTTATCTATGTTTTATAATCGTTTTTTGTCTGTTGATCTCTTTTTCTGTCTTTATTATCTGTCTGTGTATCCACACATCTCCCTTTCTTGTATCATTTGGTATGGGTAATTTCCTATATCACCTGGTGTGAGTCATTGATATTCTTTTTTTTTTTTTAAAATATTTTTTCCAAATTCATGCATGTACCTGGATTTATGGTTCCCCTCTGTGGGTGGCCCTTGTTCTTTGGTTCAATTCCGGCCATTCTGTCTTGACCATGTTCATTAGTTTGATACCCTGGAGAGTGTTTATGCATTTAAATCTTGACCACACAAACAAAATATAGATTTGTCCAAATTTAAAGCACTGGCAGATTACAATTTAACTGTTGTTCAAATGATGGAAATTGTCCTGGATAGGGTAGAAAACATTGTGGGAAAAGGAGAAAATGCTGGTTACCAGCATTTTCTCCTTTTTCCACAATATTTTCAAAAGGCTTCATTGCCAGGGTCGTTTAAAGTCGGGATTGTGTGGTATAGGGTTAAACAATTTCTAGATGATTCCATGTTCCAAGGAATATTATTGAAAAGACTGACTGAATAGGCTGATTAAATTGCAAACTATTCCACAGTATTTTCTTTCCTTGTAAATTTCCCAACAATATTTTCTAGAAATATTGAAAACGTAACTGAAAAGAAGGAAATGCACCTAACCAGGGATTTCTCTTTTCCAATCAATGCCTTTTTGTACTGTAAAAATGAGGTGATAATTTTTTTCCATTTAAGCCACATTGATATCATTATCTGTAAAAGCTTTTAATACGGGCGAAAAGGCTGCAAAGCGGCCTTGGAGCCCGTCTATAGGTAACACATACGAGCGCCAGTCTACAAATCAGCCCAAGGCCATAAAAAAACAAAAAAAAGTAACGTCCGAGATGTTGTGGAAACAACGTAATGTTAAACGATGATAACATTAACCGGAAGAAGAAAACCGAAGTCGTTTTTTTTAAGGGGGGGGGTGTTTACATTTGTCACGTGACACGCCCTCTACGGAAAAATGGCTTCCTCGTTATATCTGCCGGCCTCTCGGGGTCGCCCTTGACCTAAACCTAATACTGATGCATTTGTAAGGCATTGAAACGTATGCATGAAGAGATTATTGTATTTAGATGTCTTAATTCTACCAACAGTACATTTGATCCTATTCAGAGGTGAGTTTGGAGAAGTAATGCGTAAACACAATGACGTCACGGCATTCTAAATCGAAAATTATCTCGCTCTTATTGTTGATAACTGTTGGTTTCCTTTCGGCTCTATGGTAATCTTACGACAGAGTATGTCCCCTGATCCCGGAAATTTACGTACAGAAAGCACAAAACCTTTTTTTCATTTCAAATTGGAAGGCAACGGTCACATGATGCATCATGTGATTTTTGTTTACAATGTCTGCTATTCCGGCTGTCAAAACCCTGTTGTGATGGATGTCTAGCTAATATTCTTACTGTCTTCATTGAATTTGGGGCTGAACCACTTTATTTACAATATTTCTGACATCTCACTCTTTCCTCATAGTTGCTTTGGTTAGTTTTGATCGATTTTAAAGCCAAATTTGTTAGCACTGTGGACATTTTCCATTGCAGTTTAGCCTGTGATGCCATAGCCAGACAGTCTCTTGATTTTGTTGCAGAAAAGGGTCCAACCATTGAATTTTTTTTGTATTTACACATTTAAATCTCCATTTTTCTCAATTTTCAAATCTTGAAAACCAGTTTTCAGTGTGTGTTTTTAAAGAAAAGCCAAGGCAAATTTTATCTTTTGCTGCCTAATTTGTTGTTCACAGGATTCATGCAAAATTAGAGATTTTTAATGTCCCCACATCGAAAGATCAGGGGCATATTGTTTTACCTTTGTCCCTCTGTCTGTCCGTCCATCTGTTGGTCTGGCCTTCCATCCGGCTGTTCGAAAACTTAACATTTTCCTGTTACTGCTAAAGTCTTTAAGTCACAAGGCTCATATTTGGTATGTAGGTACATCTCATCGATACGCATCTTTCGGTACTAAGGTCAAGGTCATTCACCATGGTCAAGGTCAAATATAAAAGTCGCATTTTAAAAAAAAAATAGCCGTTACGGGGACATTAGTGCTTCACAAACACATCTTGTTTCAATCGTGATCACATGCAGATCTAGATGTATCTATTTTTGTGTTTGTCAAACCGTGTAAGAAAGTAATGTTATTACAAAGTCCTAGAAAACGGTTATTATCATACAACATGTAAATAATATCTTCATTTAATGCTACCATCAAATTATAATAGCAATAATGAGAAATATATGTTCTTTACCCTATTTATAAGGAGAAAAAATAAATAACAATTGTCATAGTCCTGCCGTCATCTGCGTCGGCGTGCAAAAAAATTGTTTACATCCTTATGTAGTTAGTTCATAGGCCATACTCAGTGCAAGTCTATAGTTTGATAGCTCACATATATATGAGTTGTATTTAGGTATCATCTTTATTCATTATAAAATATTTTGTCAAATATTTTCATTTTTTGCCATACATCAATATATACTGGCAAGGGGAGGCACTGTTAAACCACAAACAGTCTTGTTGTAATTGCAAATGAATTTGAAGAGACAGGTAGCTTAAAATGTTGCCTTTGATATTCACTTTTATTTACACATGTATCTCTTGATTTTCATTTCCTATTCATAATGTGTTGATGCAAAGTATATCAACTCAGCACCATTCTGACATTTTTGTCCATTAAGGAATTCTAATTAATAGTTGCCTAGCCCCAATATCTCACTTGGTGATGCCATGGGCTATAAATCCAGGGTCGCCATTTCAAGCTAATTTGAAGCCTTGCTCTGCTAACATTATTTCGGACGTTGACAAAAGTCAATAATTGCACTCATAAAAATTCAAGACATTTCATTGGTTCAAAATGCATCAATTGGTCAAATCAATTGCATTTTATACAAGTATAAATGCAATTGGAATTATTTTTGGAAAATTCCAGAGCTATCTTTTGTTCTAATTAAGAGGGAATGCAATTATAAGGGTTGAAATATATCATTGCCAGCGTTCATTGAAGTATAAACTGAAATAGCCTAGAACATGGCAAACATAATGCCCTACGGGCGTTATTTGCCATGTTTTAGGCTATTTCAGTTCATACTTCAACGAACGCAGTCAAAGATACATTCAACCCTATTGACGCAAGAGTGATTATCTCTCATCAACAGGTAAATGATAGTTTTTCATCTACATTGGATGAGCAGCTGGTAAATTACAGACACACATTGTTAGGTGGATCAGCTATCCCAGTACAACTGAAAAAATATTGAAAGGGATGTTAATCCCTTCCATCCTAGTGTCTACGTAAGAGTCATGCCATATACATGTTTATCAGCTTAGTACTGTTCTGTGAAAAGGGGTGTAATGTATCAAAGAAAGCTGTCAATTATGAAAAGAATGAATCATGTAGGCTTACAGTTCACCTGTCTATTACATGTGGCTAGGATTGTATGTTGTGTTTGTACTGAAAGGTTTGACAGAGAGAGATCTATGTGTCCAATATAACTGAAAAAATGTTGAATCAGTGTTATATCTTATATAACCTTTAGCAATTAAATGAAACTACAAATTAAACAAATTTGTACCAAACCCCCTTTTCACAAAGATCTGTCTATGAATTATTTTCAGATTTAGGATGCACCATGTTTGTTTTTCATTTCATTTTCAGATGGAACAATACATTTTTGCAACTGATTCAAGGGGGGCAAACTTTGATAAATTTTTGAAAGATGTACCTTCATTTCATAGGTCAAATACCCACTTGGTAATTGTTCCTGGTGCCAAAATATCAACCCTTAAAACTTTAGTTGATAAAAAAATTTTCTCTCTAAAACAATCTTTTCATGATGATCAAACTTTCTATGTTACAATAGCAGCTGGAATTTGTGACCTCACTAAAAAAATGTATCACTCTGGAGGAAATGAACTTGTATACACTCACAACGAAGATAACATCAATAATGTCAAATCTCTGCTTAAATATCACTATTCATTAAATTCAGCAAAATATAAGATAAAGCATGTGCACATTGCTCCTGTAAACAATTCCAAGTACAATGACTTTAACATGACAAGAGGTAGGCTGAACTACATGTGCCATTCATCAAATGTTCAAGACCAACAGCTGCTTCTTGAACAAGACATTTCTTCCTTAACCCTTTCCCAAACAAGCCCTGGTTTTCACGTGTCTGCAGTACAAGTCTTTTGAAAACACGGTGGGAAAAAAAGAAATTGCTCGTAATGAGCAATTTCTCCTTTTCCCACAGTGTTTTCTACCCTTTTTGAGAACTTTCTGCCATTTTCATAAAATTTAAAATTGTCGTCTGCAAACTCTTTCAATTTGGACCAGTCAAAAATTTGTCATTTGGAAACGGGTTAAATACGTATGTATCTTCTCTTAATGATGAGTATGATAAACATTCTGTACAATCGGATAGGGATTTGTTGTTATGTAAAACTAAACAAGAGGGCCATGATGGCCCTGAGTCGCTCACCTTAGTAGAGTGTCTTAAAGGTATTTCTTTAATTTGACCATGTGACCTAGTTTTTGAACGCAGGTGACCCAATTTCAAACTCAAATTTCATGAAGACAAACATTCTGACAAATTTTCAAGTCAAGTGAGCAAAAAATGTGGCCTCGAGTGCCCTAAAGTATTTTTTTAATTTGACCTAGTGACCTAAATTATGACCCCAGGTGACCCAAACTTGAACTGGTCTTGGACTATATCAAAAGAAACATTTTAACCAATTTTCAAATCATATGAATAATAAATGTGGCCTCTAGAGTGCCCACTAGCTATTTCTTTAATTTGACAAAGTGACCTAGTTTATGACCCCAGTTGACCCAAATTCAGACTCATGTGAGATTTTATAAAGACAAACATTCTGACCAATTTTCAAGGCAATTAAGCAAATAATGTGGCTTCTAGAGTGCCCACAAGGAATTTCTTTAATTTGACCTAGTGACCTAGTTTATGGTTCCAGGTGACCCAAATCCAAACTCATCTGGTATTTCATCAAGACAAACATTCTGGCCAAATTTCAGGTCATTTGAGCAATAAATGTGGCCTCCAGAGTGCAAACAAGGTATTTCTTTAAATTGACCCAGTAAACTAGTTTATGACCCAAGTTGACCCAAATTAATCTTATGTGAGACTTTATAAAGACAAACTTTCTAACCAATTTTCAAGGCAATTGAGCAAATAATGTGGCCTCGAGAGTGCCAACAAGGTATTTCTTTAATTTGACCTAGTGACCTAGTTTATGACCCAAGATGACCCAATTTTGAACTCAATGAACTTGTTGTGCTTAGATGGGCAAACAAACTTAGAAGAGAATCACTACATACCAAATATCAAAGCTCTACGCCTTCCAGTTTTAAAGAAGAATTTTAAAGTTTTCCTTCTTTGTTCCTATGTTCGAACTTGTGACACCCGGGGCTGGGCCAGTTTTGACCCAAGCAGCATCCTTGGAACAAACTTGGTAGAGGTCCACTAGGAGATGCTACATACCAAATATCAAAGCTCTACACCTTCCCGTTTAAGAGAAAAAGAAATTTAAATTTTCCTTCTTTGTTCCTATGTTTGAACTTGTGACCCCTGGGGCAGGGCCAGTTTTGACCCAGGGGCATCATATGAACAAACATGGTGGAGGTCCACTAGGAGATGCAACATACCAAATATCAAAGCTCCACACCTTTCAGTTTCAGAAAAGAAGAATTTTAAAGTTTTCCTTCTTTGTTCCTATGTTCGAACTTGTGACCCCCAGGGCAGGGCCAACTTTTGCCCCAAGGGCACCATATGCACAAACTTGGTAGAGATCCACTAGAAGATGCTACATACCACATATCAAAGCTCCATGCCTTCCTGTTTCAGAGAAGAAGATTTTTAAAGTTTTCCTTCTTTGTTCCTATGTTGGAAATTGTGACCCCCCGTTTTCCTTCTTTGTTCCTATGTTCGAACTTGTGACCCCCAGGGCAGGGCCAACTTTTGCCCCAAGGGCACAGTATGCACAAACTTGGTAGAGGTCCACTAGGAGATGCTACATGCCAAATATCAAAGCTCTACGCCTTACAGTTTCAGAGAAGATGATTTTTAAAGTTTTCCTTCTTTGTTACTATGCTCAAACTTGTGACCCCCGGGGCAGGGCCAGTTTTGACCCCAGGGGCATCATATGAACAAACTTGGTACAGGTCCACTAGGCAATGCTACATACCAAATATGAAAGCTCTACACCTTCCAGTTTCAGAGAAGATGATTTTTAAAGTTTCCCCTCTTTGTTCCCATGTTCGAACTTGTGACCCCCGGGGCAGGGCCAGTTTTGACCCCAAGGGCATCATATGATCAAACTTGGTAGAGGTCCACTAGGAGATGCTTCATGCCAAATATCAAAGCTCTATGCCTTCTAGTTTTAGAGAAGAAAATTTTCAAAGTTTTCCTTCTTTGTTGCTATGTTCAAAACTTGTGACCCCCGGGGCAGGGCCAGTTTTGACCCCAGGGGCATCATATGAACAAACTTAGTAGAGGTCCACTAGGAGATGCTACATGCCAAATATCAAAGCTCTACGCCTTCAAATTTCAGAGAAGAAGATTTTTAAAGTTTTCCTTCTTTGTTACTATGCTCAAACTTGTGACCCCCAGGGCGGGGCCAGTTTTGACCCCAGGGGCATCAAATGAACAAACTTGGTAGAGGTCCACTAGGAGATGCTACACACCAAATATCAAAGCTCTGCGCCTTCTAGTTTCAGAGAAGAAGATTTTCAAAAATTTTGCTTTTTTTTCCTTTTTGTTGCCATGGCAACCAGAGTTATGGGTGGAATTCAATTCTTTGAACAATTTTGGTAGAGCTTCACCCAAGGAAGATCCCTGCCAAGTTTCATCAAGATTGGCCCAGTGGTTTAGGAGTAGAAGATGTTTAAAGAAATTGTTGACGGACGACGGACGCCGGACGCCGGACATAGGGCGATCACAATAGCTCACCTTTAGCACGTTGTGCTAAGGTGAGCTAAAAAGAAATTTAAAGTTTTCCTTCTTTGTTCCTATCTTCGAACTTGTGACCCCCAGGGCGGGGCCAGTTTTGACCCAGGGGCATCATATGAACAAACTTGGTAAAGGTCCACTCTGAGATGCAACATACCAAATATCAAAGCTCCACAGCTTTCGGTTTCAGAAAAGAAGAATTTTAAAGTTTTCCTTCTTTGTTCCTATGTTCGAACTTGTGACCCCAGGGGCTGGGCCAGTTTTGACCTAAGCAACATCCTTGGAACAAACTTGGTAGAAGTCCACTAGGAGATGCTACATACCAAATATCAAAGCTCTATGCCTTCCCATTTAAGAGAAAAAAAAAATTTAAGTTTTCCTTCTTTGTTCCTATGTTGGAAATTGTGACCCCCATGGCAGGGCCAGTTTTGACCCCAGGGGCATCATATGAACAAACTTGGTAGAGGTCCACTAGAAGATGCTACATGCCAAATATCAAAGCTCTATGCCTTCTAGTTTTACAGAAGAAGATTTTTAAAGTTTTCCTCCTTTGTTCCTATGTTCAAACTTGTGCCCCCGGGGGCAGGGCCAGTTTTGACCCCAAGGGCATCATATGAACAAACTTGGTAGAGGTCCACTAGGAGATGCTTCATGCCAAATATCAAAGCTCTATGCCTTCTAGTTTTACAGAAGAAGATTTTTAAAGTTTTCCTTCTTTGTTCCTATATTGGAAATTGTGACCCCCGGGGCAGGGCCAGTTTTGACCCCATGGGCATCATATGAGCAAACTTGGTAGAGGTCCACTAGGAGATGCTACATGCCAAATATCAAAGCTCTACGCCTTCAAGTTTCAGAGAAGAAAATTTTTAAAGTTTTCCTTCTTTGTTACTATGCTCAAACTTGTGACCCCCGGGGTGGGGCCAGTTTTGACCCCAGGGGCATCATATAAACAAACTTGGTACTGGTCCACTAGGCAATGCTACATACCAAATATCAAAGCTCTACGCCTTCCAGTTTCAGAGAAGGTGATTTTTAAAGTTTCCCCTCTTTGTTCCTATGTTTGAACTTGTGACCCCCGGGGCAGGACCAGTTTTGACCCCAAGGGCATCATATGAACAAACTTGGTAGAGGTCCACTAGGAGATGCTTCGTGCCAAATATCAAAGCTCTATGTCTTCTAGTTTTACAGAAGAAGATTTTTAAAGTTTTCCTTCTTTGTTCCTATGTTGGAAATTGTGACCCCCCGGGGTGGAGCCAGTTTTGACCCCAGGGGCATCATATGAACAAACTTAGTAGAGGTCTACTAGGAGATGCTACATGCCAAACATCAAAGCTCTACACCTTCAAGTTTCAGAGAAGAAGATTTTTAAAGTTTTCCTTCTTTGTTACTATGCTCAAACTTGTGACCCCCGGGGCGGGGCCAGTTTTGACCCCAGGGGCATCAAATGAACAAACTTGGTAGAGGTCCACTAGGAGATGCTACATACCAAATATCAAAGCTCTACGCCTTCTAGTTTTAGAGAAGATTTTCAAAGATTTTGCTTTTTTTTTCCTTTTTGTTGCCATGGCAACCAGAGTTGTGGGTGGAATTCAATTCTTTGAACAATTTTGGTAGAGCTTCACCCAAGGAACATCCCTGCCAAGTTTCATCAAGATTGGCCCAGTGGTTTAGGAGAAGAAGAAATTGTTGACGGACGACGGACACCGGACATAGGGCGATCACAATAGCTCACCTTTAGCACGTTGTGCTAAGGTGAGCTAAAAAGGTAGTAGAAATGGATCAAGTAAAGTAAAGACAAAAAGAATTTCTTATGACTGTTTGTATGGTGGAGTGCATCCATCACCAGAGTTATATAGAAAATGGTACAATTACCTTTGTAACTCAATCTTTAAAGACTTAGAAAATGACAGAATAAATACAGAAAGTAATCATAATTTTGATAATTCATGGGACTTTAAAAGACACATTTTCAGCTATGAATAATTTACTCATTGCCAGACGACAAAATTTTACACTGGTTCAAATTGAAAGAAGTTGCAGACGAAAAAATAATTTACATTACTGTTTTTCTTTAACCTATTAGTAAACGACTAAATTCTAGACAGGTTTAAATTGAAAGCTGTTGCAGATGACAACTTAAATATGGCCCAGTCTGTGAAATTTGAGTCAAGAGAGATTAAAAAATATTGTGGGAAAAGAAAAAAATTCTGATTATTATAGCATTTGCTTCTTTTTCCACATTGTTTTCCAATGCTGTCTTTCTCAGGGGTGTTAAAATTAGTGATAGTGTGGTACTGGGTTAATACAGTAGAAAACATTAAAGGAAAAGGATAAAATGCTGGTTACCAGCATATGTTTTACACAGAATCTTATTTGTCATCAAAAAGCATAAACATGATGAATGAATGCAATGTAAACCATTAAATTTTCTGTATAAATTATCACTATAATAATTTCAATCAATATTTATGGGTGACATGTAAGTCACTAACAATACCATGCTTTTGTGGTAACTTACTGTAAAGTTTAAATTATAATTACTATACACTGTATATAGTTTGTTTGATTTTCTGGTTGTTTTGTATCAATTGTCAAAAAAATTGTATAGTTGATTATAATATAAAGACAAATCTATAAGTAATCAGTTAACTGTGGGTGACATGTAAGTCACTAACATAATTCTGATCTAAACTTCATTCTGTCTTCACATGTAATTTGTTGGGATTTGTTTAACTTTTTACCAAATGACAAAATTTTAGACTGGTCCAAATTGAAAGCATTGGCAGACGACAAATTAAATGTAGCTCAAATGATAGAATTTGTGTCCGAAAGAGTAGAAAACATTGTGGGAAAAAGAGAAAATGCTGGTTACCAGCATTTTCTCCGTTTCCTACAATGTTTTCAAAAGCATTCTTTCTACAAGGTCGTTAAAAGTGGGGATTGTGTGGTAAAGGGTTAATGTTACTAAATGGTATAATCATAAAAGGCTATTGCTAACAAGATTCTTCAGCAATAATCAGTTGACTGTGGGTGACATGTAAGTCACTAACAGAATATATGAATTCAAGTTCATAAGTTTTTGTCTTCCAATGTAAAATTGTCACAAATAATTCTTAACACTATTTAGCGGAATCCTTACCTCTATTTAATGGCACTATTAAGATATAATCATAATTTAATAAAATGATGATATGGAGAAGGTTCAGGCCCCCCCCCCCCCCCAGTGAGAGAATGCTTTGCCTGTGAATAAGGTAATATTAAAGATGAAGTTGGATTTATGTTTTCTTTATTTATCAGTAAAGGAGAAAGATCATTAATTGTCAGTCTCATGGAGTCATTAAATCTTAACTTTTTTACTGATGGAATTCATTTATCTGTTAGCCCTAATAGTAACAACAATTTACATTGATAAATTTTTTAAAAAATCTACACTTTTCTGAAAGTCCTCTTTTAGTAGGAGGAAAAGTACTAAATGTCATCATTATGTTTTAATCAAATCATATTTATTGGTTAAATCTCTTGCATCCTTTTACAGAAGTAAACAATCTGATGTATGACATGCACCAATAGATCAGCTTTGTAAGTTATAGTTGAAATTAGTTTGCTATATTTGTTTGAAGTTATATGAGTTCATTTGTTCTGTTTGTTATTATGTACATGGTGTAAAACATTGAGTTACTTTGCATTTTTGTACTAGATCATTAGTATGTAACCTGTCTATAAAGGTCTAAAGAGGTACAAATGATGAATTTTGTTGTCATTTGCCTTTTCGCCCGTATTTAGGCTTTGCCTATTTTCATATTAGCAATATTAACAAAGTTCCTGCTTCAAAAATATTGTTCATTTATGTCAGAACAGAATAAAATTTCGTATCATGCAATTAAGTTCTCAGTGAAGTGGTAAACTCTCCTGTTAACTTCAAAAGTTATGCTACTACTGAAACACGTTAACCACTCAATCCCCGGTTTTAACCACTCTACAGAAAAAGCCTTTTTAAAACATTGTGGGAAAAGGAGAAAATGCTGGTAACCAGCATTTTCTCCTTTTCCTACAATGTTTTCTACCCTTTCGAAAACAAATTTCAATTTTTGAGTCACATTTTTTTTGGTGTCTGCAAATGCTTTGAATTTGGATAAGTCTAAAATTTTGTCGTTCGGTAAAGAGTTAATTATGCAATATAAAGATACTACTACTAATTACTAGTGAATTGTTTATATATACAATAATCTCATTGATGACCAAATTCAGTACAAACAACCGTTGAACAATAAAGGGGATTACATAAATAGTCTGATTGACAATTAAAGTGCTTATTAACCCTTTTCCAAATGGTTGATTGTTGATTGATTTGTATGGTGTTTAACGCCATTTTCAACACTATTTCAGTTATATCACAGCGGCCAGTGCAGCTCTTCATGCTTTCCTGGAGTTTTTTTTAACCAGTACTCAGCACAATATTCTTTCCAAGCCACTGGCTGCTTTCCCACATAACCATTGTCTAAACAATGATCAGCGGTGAGAGGGGAATGAATCGTGTCACGATGACTATCATCAATCCTCGGAAAGAAATTTGCCAAGCCGGGGATCGAACCAGCCACCTGTTCTCAAGTCCTGTACGCTACAGACTGAGCTACATTTTTCCAAATGGACAGGTAGCCTAAACTGTTACCTCCATTGAACAGAGACCTTGAAATATCAATATTAAATCTTTACAACATTATTATGGAGATAAGACATTTTATGGTCCTAAGACTCCTATCTGAACAGGGAATATTAGATTTTGCCAATTTTTGACAATTTTTCACACGTCTTAAAAATGTTAAAATAGAGCTATTATTTCTGATTTCACGCTATTTTGGTATATAAAAAGTTTTTAGAGAAAAGGCTGCTCTTTTTCATGGTATGATTTTCTTAAAGGTTTGAATGCAAATTATGCAATAAAAATGAGGTTAAGGTTTTTTTTTTTTCTCATCTCTTTATCAGTTTTTTCCCCCTTTAATTTCATGCAATAGGATCATAAAAATGGTGATTTATAATTATGTTTAATAATTGAACAAATCTTTTGATAGGAGTGTCTTTCGAAAAATTAGACCATGTTTTATATTGCATACCTTTTTTTGCGTTAAAAATGCAAATTTCATTTTGTGATGGGTTTAAAAGTTTAACCCTTTCCCAAACGACAAATTTTGGACTGGTCCAAATTGAAAGAGTTTGCAGACGACAATTTTAGATTTGATGAAAATGGCAGAAAGTTCTCAAAAAGGGTAGAAAACACTGTGGGAAAAGGAGAAATTGCTCGTAACGAGCAATTTTTCCTTTTCCCACCGTGTTTTCAAAAGACTTGTACTGCAGACACGTGAAAACCAGGACTTGTTTGGGAAAGGGTTAAAGAGATTGTTTTAATTTTTCAGTAAATATATTTCCTTTCAATTACCATTACATACAAAAATCTGTCTATGAATAAATTTTTTCTTGTACAGAGAACATACTAATAAATGCTGAACAATTGAGTGAATCCCTTAACCAAGAAATCCATGACACATGTCAGCTTTTTTAACCCTTTACCACACAATCCCAACTTTTAACAACTCTGGGAAAGGAAGCCTTTTAAAAACATTGTGGGAAATGGAGAAAATGCTGGTAACCAGCATTTTCTCCTTTTTCCACAATGTTTTCTACCCGTCCCATGACAAATTTCAAAATCTGAGTCGCATTAATTTTGTCGTCTGCAAATGCCTCCAATTTGGACAAGTCTAAAATTTTGTCCTTTGGTAAAGGGTTAAGAAGACTTAAAAAGAGAACTTTTTCCTTTACTCGCAATGTTTTCTACCGTATTGGAGAGCTGTAATTCAGGAGGAACATGTTTTGTCTGCAGACTCTTTAAATATGAAAGGGTCTACAATCTGTTGTTCCATAAAGGGTGAACTCTTTACCAAGTGATAAAATTTTAGACTTGTCCAAATTGAAAGTATTTGCAGACGACAAAATAAATGTGACTGAAAAATTAAAAGTTTAATTTGGGAAGGTTATAAAACATTGTGGGAAATGGAGAAAATGCTGGTTACCAGCATTTTCTCCTTTTCCCACAATGTTTTCAAAAGGTTTTTTCTTCAGGGTCGCTGAAACTCGGGATTGTGTGGTAAAGGGTTACACCTTTAACAAACTAATCAGAGATTTTACAACCCAAAGAGAGAAAGCAACAGAAAAACATGTCACTAGTAGATCAACATAAGATTTCATTGAAGTAGATTGAGGGAAAAAAATGCTGCGTTTGCAAATATCGGTAACATGGACAAGGTTGAGAAGATGTAATTTTTGGATTAAACATAAGGAAAATGTTGATTAAACATGTAAACTGCCATTCTTTTTTTGGGCTAACTGATCAAAATTCAGGCTTGAAAACTAGTTGCTGTTTTTCAGTCACCCATGACAACATATTGTTTGGAATACTCATACTTATTGAAAAGTCCATACTCCAAGATGTTGCGGCTTTGGGATTCGTAGCGATAATATTCGTTATTACTCAATTATGCATTGGTCAAAAAAAAGAGACGCCTACTAATTTTCTGTTTAGAAATATAAATGACAAATCACGTGTAACTTAAACTTTTTGTAATAACTGAACGATGGGGTAATGTAATTTTCAAGTACATGCTTTCAATGCTATGAGAAAACCTAGAATAAGTAATTAAAACACACCATCAGAGGTATAAACAGCCATTCGGGATCGGCCTCAAAGCCTCATCTACCTCATAAACCTTGGATGGGAAGATTCCTCAGCCGATACCCCAGAGAAATCATAAATATCTGTGTCGAACTCAAATTCAGACACAGACCCTGAACTCTGAATCAGAGTGTGATTTCAAATGCTTTCATTATTTTCGAAAATCGAAGGAGGAAATTGTGGCGTTTATTAGCTCATGTCCTCGGACCAACTGAAAGGAAATGGATAATTTGCAGATTGAATCACTCCAACTTCACTGGCTAATTGAATTGATTAATTTAAACATGAAATTTAATTGGCTTACAATTTCAACTTTTTCATAAACCTTGTGATCGCATGGTGGATCTATGCCACCCATTCATGATCCGTAGATGACCCCCATGTAATTACGTAATAATTATTATGTAATGGTGCAGCTGGCCACAAGACAGAAACAGTAAAAATCGATTATAACACAACACTTATGAAAAAGAAACTTCAACTGGATGGTTAATAAAATCTAATCAACTTTTGTTGTAGTAGGACTACAGTTCACCGCTTCTATCTCTTGTTCTTTCCTCATTATTTGTTTATCTGATAACGAAAATATACAACAGAAAAAGAAACTACTATTTTTCTAATATTTCGTCAGTTACAATTTAATCGTGCTGTGACAGTTATTTCATTGTTGCTTTTCCAGCAAAACAGATGACGCTGTTTATCATGTACGCCATTTACACATGTACAGTCGAGCCTCGTTTATCTGGACATTTCTGTTTTCTATGAATGTCTCCGGATCTGTCATATTTCCGGATCAACGAACTGGGATAGCTGGCATGGCATCCAAGTTAAGGCACATGTAAACAGTTCTTTTCGAACTGGCCATGGTCAAAATTAGAAATAATGGAGAAAGGTAGATTTTCAACGCAATTTTGATAAGAAGAGTAGTTGTTACACCCATGAATTGTGTAAGATCATTGAAAAGAAGCATTCAGTTTGTCTTTGAAACAGGAGGTCATGACCTTTCTTTCTTTGTTCCATTAGTTTTGACCCAAATGCGAAACTGATGGGTCATAGAGTTAGTGGCTAGCTTTAGCTGTAAAGACAATGGCGGGTTAATGCCATGAAAGATTGCGAAAAAATGACATGGTAACATGCTATTTTTGATTTTATCCCCAAATTATGTATTGTTTCAAGTTTCAATTTAGCTTGGCATTTTCAGGCTAGTCTCCTTGGTTTGCATTTTGTGAATTTTGGAATAAAGGCTAAAATGGCTTATTTTGTCAATTTTTTTCCGACCATGCCAGATGCCTGTATTGGTCAGTAATTTCACTATTTCACAAGTTTAATATGATTTCTTGATGAAATCTAAAAAATTGGGGTTATGCTGTTGCATTTAAGTGCCTTTATCATTTCAGGTTAATTCTGTAGACGTTTTGTCGAAGAAGTTCTGTTTGGCGTGTAGAGAATCGACATACGTGTCACAAACAACCGTGGTCTGGGGCCTAAGCTAGGTCAGTAAACTCCATGTTGATCAGGGACATCGTGCATCGTAAGAATTACAATAGCGTATGTTTTACACAAACACTCGTATACATGTCATTATTGCTCCTCCGATTGTTCAGATTTATAAAATAAAGGGTGTCATAAATTTGCATTTTGCTTTTTTGTTATTTGTGTGTTTTTGTACATGACTTTTTCCTTGTACCAAATTACATGCACATGCATACCTATTATGCAAACAGGTGCGCTTGTAAAGCCTGGCACATTTAAGACTTTTGAAAACACCATGGAAAGGACGAAACAAAAAGAAAACATGAATTCGTGCACAGTTTTTTAAATGTACATGACGTGTTGTCGAATTCCTGCAATAGAGGTTTTTTGGATGGTCTTCTTTGTACTCACAAATGTCTTTTTTCACGAAGTCGAAACTTCAACTCGTCTTTTGCTGGTGGTGTAGACATTCTGTTGACTTCTGATAATCGTACTTTGGCGGCCATTTTATGTGTACTTTGGGGAATATAAACATCTCCAGTAACACATGAATCAAACTGTTTTTTTTTTTTCTTATGGTTTACCATTTAAATTGAAAATATTTGTTTTTGAAACGAAGGATTATTGAATATGCAAGCAGCCAGTATGTTCATATTTTAGTTTTGCCTTTAATTTTGGAAGTTGAGTTTAAACATGCCCACAAAATCTTTGCAGACATTTCAGCTATATTTTTTTAGCGATCGTTACTGTAATCAAGTAGATCCAGTAATAATTAAACAACAAAAGCGTGGAATTGTCACTTCAGTACCATGTGTATGGATAATCTGTTAAATTGACAATTATCGATGGCACGAGAACGCCATTTAACAGTTTTCGAAAACTCTACTAATTAACACATGTGTTTTCAATACGTGTGAATATCGTCTGCAACAAATGACACTAATTAGACTGACACCAGTGTTATTCACGACGCACCAGTCCGAAATCACTCAAAGTAGACTATATTTATTATATTTATGATAACCAGTCTATGGTACCGTGGAAAAACGTCTAAATTGTGTGTAAAGCCTGTTATCAATCTGTGTATCTATCAGACGGTTACGGGAGATACAACGGGTACCAGTTTAAATTGTGTGATACACAGTCAGGCCACGTCCGGTTTATAAGATAAGGTTTGTACTAATTTTTAACCCTTTGTTCCCGATTTTTTCATTCCAGTTCTGGAACGCGGATTTCCGGAATAAAAAGTAAAATTTTACAGGAAATATCCTTTCCCTGATGTTTTTGTCCGGATCCCGAGATTTCCGGCATTATGGAGCCCGCATAAACGTGACTCGACTGTACATGGTTATGTTTATGGACCCCAGTTGTGTTTGACTTCATATAACTCTTTTTTTTTTTTTAAAAACAACCATACCCTTTTTTTTTTTCTGACAAAACAATAATATTTTATTCTTACCTTTTCATACATCATAGACTTTTTTTTATTGTGTAAACTGCCGATTTTTTTTACATTGAAAAGGACACACATGAAAACTCTGGCTTGTTCAGATAAGGTAGACACATGAAAACCTGGGTATGTTCAGATAAGGTAGACACATGAAAACCCGGGCTTGTGTGCGAAAGGGTTAAGCGAACTTTATTACCATCGCCAATCATCACAGGTGATACAAAACAATAAACAATAAAGGACATTATCAATAATCAACTCAAAATGTGTTTCATTAGGTGGAGTTTTCAGAAACACATCCTCATTTAGAAGTATTTTTTTCATATTGTGCTATTTTTAACAGGAACCTTTTAATGAAGACTACATTTCATGTACAGGTATGACTTTTTTTATGTGAAATTCAGTGTTTCTGGTTAGCAATACTCAAGTATTTGATTAAGTTTTGTTTCTGGTTAGTAATAATTAAGTATTTGATTAAGTATTCAAGACATTCATGTAAGTCAAAAAGTTTTATTAATATCTATTGTTGATATTTTGCATATTGAGAGTACAGTGTTGGCATTTTTTATTTTTTTCACTGCGTCCCATGGACGCAGTACCTATCAGAAAACTGAGTCCAATCTAGCTCTAACCAAGTCCCATTCTTCTGCCCGCTGTAAGGATTTTAGTGATGATTCTTTGGAATTTTTTTTATTTCAACTGCACAGCGATGTCCGTCCGAAGAAGCTTGACGAGTTAGTATCGACCTTTGAAAGTCTATGCATTCATCAGTAAACACCTCTTCGCAAGCCAAGAATACTAAGGTAGTACCCTTGGCCGCTCGCCTCTTTAAAAATCGGAACTCCCGCTGCGCCATTTCATTGGATGTGATCAAAACCCATCGCGTCCAAACAAACCATCCGTAACAAGAAATCTTCCATGAAACAGAAAACAATAATGGCGGCGCTCGTCAAAAACGAAAGTTGTCTTGTTTGTGACGAAAATTTGCCATAAAAATAGTAGACGATCGATATTTAATGAGGTTTTTTTTTATGGTTCATGATCAATTATGTGAAATATTAGGAAGGGTTCCACAGCCAAGTGATTGCGAATCATCGTATGTCTGATTAATTTCAGAAAATTGTGATGAATCCAAAAGCGCAGCCATATTTGATGCATAGCCTAACAGATTTTATTACGAGCATTTTGATTGGTCAGAAATAACATCAGCAAAGGTTACGCAACTCGTGATATTCGATAGGTGGTGCAGCGGGAGTTTCGATTTTTAAAGAGGCGAGCGGCCAAGGGTACGTAACGAACAAAGTGGAGTTAGTATCCTTGGCTTGCGAAGATGCAGTAAACACGTTTTTCGCTCTGATGTCTAGGCAAAACGAGCGTAACAATGTTGCTTTCCGATTTTGTTTCTTTTATTAGTCATGGCTTAAATTCGGGCTCTTTCAGCCAGGATTCTTGAAAAGAGCGAGTATGTTTTTTCCTCTTCGCCAGGCTAGCCATATTGGACTGCAACAGATGCAGTTGCTATGCAATGAAATCACAATAACTTAGATGAGAGGTTGCTAGTCATGTAACTGGAGCTATTTTTAGAAGCCGGATTTCCAAAAAAATAACAAGAAATATTTTGTTTTGTGGCTATCTTTTGCAAGCATGGAAACAGAAACATTTTTCATCAAAACAACCCTTGTTTGTATTTTAAACAGCGGTTAAACAGCGCCGATTTTTCGTTTTGTCCTGTGGACGCAATGACGACTTTTTCGTTTCATCCCAAATCAATTCCATTGCGTAAAAAGACATGTTTATGGTGTAAATGCGAACCCTGGAGTAATTTCGCGATTTCATCTTCCGTATCTGCTACAAGCAGATAGGAAGTATAACTAATAAAGTTTTGGAAACAATTACACACAACCACATAATATTACAAATTGGCAATATCCACTGGTTTTTGTATTACAAGGAAATATAGATCAGTACATATGCAATGTGAACACAAAAGCAAAAGGAATTCCAGCTCTTACAAACATGAAAGTTTGCAACAAATGCATAGCTCGAGTATAAACTGCTCCAGCTGGGATTCGAACCCGTGCGGCAAATATCCTCGTTTATCGAGTTGTAAAAGACAAATACACTAACCCCTGAGCTAAAGAGAATTCTCCCTAACGCAGTTGTCAGGAATTGATTTTATACAGGAAGAAGCTATGCTATGAGGAAGAAGTGATCTCCCGTAACACATCCCCTTTTAAGAGAAGTCATTATTTGATGATGGAAAGCCTTATTAGGCCAATCCTGGATGATCCCCCATCTTACGAACATGAAAGTTCGCAACAAATGCATAGCTAAAATATGAACTGCCCTGGCTGGGATTTGAACCTGTGCCGCAAATATCCCTGTTAATCGAGGTTTAAAAGACCATTACGCTAACTCCTGAGCTAAAGAGAATTCTCCCTAACGCAGTTGTCAGGTATTCATTTACTACAGAAAGAAGCTATGCTGTAAGAAAGGAATGATCTCCCGTAACACAGCCTTTCTTTCTAGTTATGAAATATATGTCATACAAAATGTAAATACTACTTAAATTGAAGCAAAAAAGTTCAAACATTCTTTTTCCTAACAACGAAATATACATCAAAAGTTACACAAAATAAATACAAAAGCAAAGAAAAACTTTTTTTTATTTCTAACAATGAAATACATGCCAAAAGTTACATGTACTATGTACATACTATTGTGGCAAGAAAAAACTTCAAAAATATTTTCCAAAGACAACAACAACAACTTTACATATAAATTTTGAATGTGGGGAAGACTTCTCCAAAATTAATTTTGGTAAAATTTCTTCAGAAATTTTGTTCCCAGGGTACAATTTCTCTAGAGAAATCGTCCCCAAGTAGTTTGGCAACTATTTCTCATGGGGTCGATTTCTTCCGACACTGTACCAATGCACAGGATTTTGTTTCCAGAGATGGCATGAATCCTTTACCACACAATCCCCAGCTATAAAGACCCCGACTGAGAAAGCTTTTGAGAATACAGTAGGACAAGGAGAAACTGCTGATAACCAGCATGTTCTCCTTTTCCCACAGTATTTCCACCATTCCACCGACAAATGCCATAATACGAATCATGAATATTTATTTTGAAATTGTCAAATACTTTCAATATGGAGCAGTATTGAATTCTGTCATCTTGTAAAGAGTTCCTAAGTCATACTGCCTGGAAATTATTTTGAAACAATGCGAACTTAGTAGTTCTGTCTTTGTCGATAAGAAATATTCAGAGGCTTGAAGCCTAGGCTAGAAGCCGAGAACTGTAACAAGACATAGACATCTATTAAAGAAAAGAGGTAGACTGAAAAAAAATACCTTAAAACCTCGTGGCACACTCTGTTGCTTTGCACGTCGTTGTTCCTGGATTTCTTCCTTCGCTTTCACCGAAACTGAAACTATCACATGATAACTCTGTGATCACGTGAGTCAAGTGTCATGTGATCGTAATTACCTCTATGTATATTCTCCGGCCCCTTATGTAAAAACAGGTAATATTTAAATATTTTATTTGCCACTGGATTTTGTTGAAGTTAGTACCAAATTAAAGCTTATGCTGCAAATTAAAGCTTATGTTGCAACATTCTTATTGCACGATTACCAATGCTGTATAGTCTAACAAATTGCTGCTGCCACTGTACAATCAAAATCAGCTGGCTGCAGTACCAAAGGAAGTTGCATGGCTGGCAAATGCATTCTGTTTGGCAGAAACATACCAAATGTTGTGAAAAGGGAGCACAATCATGATGATGATAACCTGAGTTTTCACCTTAGTCTACGTTTTACGTGTACATATCCTGTTTGCACTTTAACCCATAAAGTACTGGACCTGAATGAAGTTGTTTTGGCAGACGTTGTGATCAAGATCAGACTGCACAGAAATTGCAACATGGTCTTGGATTTACAATGTCCGCTGTTATGTTACATATTCTGGCCAATACCACTTCAAAATAATAATATTTTGGCTGTTTTTCCTGATTATAGTGGTTTTTGCAGACAGTGCAGATCAAGATCAGATTACACAGCATGTGTAGTCTGATCTTGAATCTACACTGACTGCTATTTTGTTACATATTCCAGCCAACCGCCTCAAAAAATGCTTTGAAATAATATTTTGGATGTTTTTCCTGATTAAAAATCAGGGATCTTATATACCGGCTGAAAATTAAGGTCCATTTCATGAATTCATTTCTGTAAGAGTTAAGATTTGAGCAAGCCTAGGCGATACAGTACCCCATCCCAGTACTTATGAAACCGAGAAAATTGATTGGTTGGTTGGTTGGTTTGTTGATTGACTGATTGATTGATTGATGTTCAATACTGCTTTCAACACTATTTCAGTCAATCATAGCGACAGCTCATTTAGTCATGTATGTCTTGAGTTTTACCAGTGCTAGGCTGGGACTCAAGTGTCTCACCCAAGAAGACTCCAAGAAAAACCCAGTGCTTCCATAGAGGCTCAAGCCCAAGGCCTCCAAGTCGAGTCCTATACTTTACCAATGAGCCATGATGAATGAGTGGGCTTTAACTATAAAACAATTGGGTTTGCACTGCACTGGGCTTGAAACATAGAATTCATTGGTTCATATGCCAGCTCGGCCAAATTCTTTCAAAGGATATTGATGACGGTCCTTTCAACAGGCAGCATTCATCTCTAAATGTTGAACTTTTTTCTTGTTGACATTTATGTAAGTTGAAAGCCAGTGGCTTGGAAAAAATGTTGTATGCAGTACTGGTAAAAGAATATTGCGGAAAGCATGGAAAATTGAAATGAAGACCAAAACGTAATAAGAAATACAACAAAATGTTTTACTCTTCTACATTGAAGCATTTCCAAATGACAAACTTGACAAAAATTGAATGGGTTTCTTTTTAAAAGAACGGAAATCATTGTGTGAAAATCCAGTAAAGATAAACTGCTTGTTTCATGCATTTTCTCCAATTCCCACAATGTTTTTGGAGGCTTACTTCCTCAGGGTTATGAAAATACAGATGACGCAATCTTAAGCTTTTCCAAATTGAAAGCATTTACAGAATTTTAACATGGCTCAGTTGATAAAATTTACATTTGATAGGGAGGAAAACATTGAGGAAAGAGGAGAAAATGATGGTTACCAGTATTTTCTCTTTCTCAAATTGTTTCCAAGAGCCTTCTTATATCCATATTCATCAACTATTCTTAAGAATATTCTTATTCTTGTTCTCCAAGATTTTCTACATCTGAAAGTAACACAACTTCTGATTGGCTAAACCATTTGGTTTAGCCAATCAGAAGTTGTGTTACTTTCAGATGTAGAAAATTTTGGAGAATAAGACTAAGAACGTTCTTAAGAATGGCTGGGGAATACGGACCACAGGGTCATACAAGGACAATGTTAAGGAAAGAGTTTAGAAATACTAAAGCTTGTTTTGTTTATTTAGGTCTTTTAAACACAGTGGGAAAATGAGCAATTCCTTGTGACAAGAAATTGCACTTTCACCAATAATGGATCTATTCTCAACTGCAGGGATAAAACAATGCTGATTTAACCCTTTACCACACAATCCCGGATTTTCACGACCCTGAGAAAGAAGCCTTTTGAAAACAGTGTGGGTAAAGGAGAAAATGCTGGTAACCAACATTTTTTTCCTTCTCCCACAATGTTTTCTACTCTTCCCAAGACAAATTTCAAGTTTTGAATCACATTAATTTTGTTGTCTGCAACTGCTTTCAATTTGGACGAGAGTCTAAAATTTTTTTTTTTTTTGGTAAGCTATCTTGAAAACATCATAATCTTGGAAAATTTCAATATTGCATATTTGACCATTTCTTTAAAAACAATTCATGAAGTTGTATCAATGTAGGTACCATAGTTGGCTTTTCAAAGTGCTTTAAAGAGAAAAATGGCATAGAATAAACAATATATATCCATTTGCAATAATGTTTTCATTGCATTGTTTCAGGAACTCTTCAAGCATAACAAAATATTCTTCGCCTGTGGTCCTGTTTGCATCAGAGATTAGAGTGTTTCGTTTATAAACCAGAAAAGGTCCTGGGTTCTATCCCTGCCAGCCACATTGGTTGCATGTAAGTTTCCTTGGGCAAGGCTCTGTGGAACCCAAGCTTATTAATGTTGAAACCCAGAAAACAATTTAGTTCCACAAGCTTATTAATGTTGAAACCCAGAAAACAATTTAATAAGTTGTAACTGTAATATAACTCAAAATACTGCTTACCTGTAACACTTTACCAGATGATAAAATTTTAGAATTGTTTAACTCTTTACCAAACGATAAAATTTTGGACTGATCCAAACTGAAAGCCTTTGCAGTCGACAAAATAAATGCGACTCAAAACTTGAAATTTGTCTTGGGAAGAGTAGAAAACATTGTTGAAAAAGGAGAAAATGCTGGTTACCAGCATTTTCTCCTTTTCCAACAATGTTTTCAAAAGGCTTCTTCCTCAGGGTCGTTAAAAGTCGGGATTGTGTGGTAAAGGGTTAATCTGGAAGCATTTCCATACAACAAATTAGAGGTGACTCAAAACATGAAGTTTGTCATAAAAACGCAGTAAACATTATGAAAAAAAGAGAAAATGCTGGTCACCAGCATTGTCTCGTTTACCCCAATGTTTTCAAAAGACTTCTTCCTCTGGGTCAACAAAATTCAGGACTGTTTGGCATGGGCTTAAAGTGGTACAAAAAGCTATTCAAATGAACAAACATGCCTTTTTTTTTCTTTACGAGAAAGTCTGAACACAAGTTTTTAAAATTAAGGCAACTTGTAGGGCTCCATGATGCAGTCTAATCTTTGATCTACACTGGTAGTGAGGTCATCAAGCCCAAACCCTTTGAGTGCTGAATCAATCCCAAATCGCAAATTTATTCCCCCATCGCAGAACGGAGGGAGATTTCAGGAATAGCCTTTGACTGTCTATCTGGCCGTAACACGTTTATGTCCTCTCCATATCTCCTGAAACCCTGGCCTGATTTTCAAAATATTTCAGCATGATAAAACAATGTTCAGAGCTGAGGTTTCAGATGGCAGGCTCCAAGTTTAAGGTCACAGCAAGGGTCAGAGGTCAAATGCGCATAAATTGTGTCAGCTCCTTGTCTCTGGAATCTCTGGTACAATTTTTAGAATATTTCAAACATGTATGCACCATGAGAAAATGAAAATGCCAAATGCCTATAAATCATATCAGCTCCATATCTCTTGAACCCCTTCCCCGATTTTTGAAATTTTTCAAAGTGTGCTTCTTGATGAGAGGACTTCAACCCTTTACCACACAAAAAAGCCTTAGGAAAAAGGCCTTTGAAGATATGATTGAAAACAGAGAAAGTGCTGGTAACCAGCATTTTCTCTTTTCCCCAACAATATTCTCTGCCCTTTCAAAGTCAAACCCTTCCTTTGAGACATATTTAACTCTTTACCACACAATCCCGACTTTTAATGACCCTAAAAAGGTAGCCTTTTGAAGACATTGTGGGAAAAGGAGAAAATGCTGGTAACCAGCATTTTCTCCTTTTCCCACAATGTTTTCAAGCCATTCCATAACACACTTCCGTTTTTAAGTCACATTTAATTTGTTGTCTGCAAATGATTTTAAATTGGACTAGTCTAAAATTTTGTTGTGTGGCAAGAGGTTAATTTGTCATTTGCAAATGCTTTCAGTTGAGATAATTCTGAAATTCTGTAATCTGGTAAAAAGTTAATTTGCAGTCTGCTAGTACTTTCAATTTAGACTAATCTATACTTTTGTTGTCTAGTAAAGAGTAAAACATAGAGAAATCTTCCCTCCTCATTTACACACAGCTCTTTCATGATGAAGACATTGTATCATGTAACACACTTCCACTCAGCTCTTTATTAGAGAACAAAATTTTGGACATGTCAAAATTGAAGGCATCTGCAGATGACAAATGTTACTTGACTTTCGAAAGATAGAAATATGGTTGGCAAAGGAGAAAACACTGGCTAGTGGTATTTTCTCCTTTTTTCACAATGTTTTCAAGTAGCTTGTTCCTTGGAATCACTCCAAATCTGTGTTGCTTGGTAAATGGTTGAACACCAAGACTGCTGCTCTTGTCTTGCTCATCGATTCCATGTTATTCCAAGTATATGTCGTGGTACAGCTGAAAAGCAAAGAATATGTAAAAACATGGGAACTTTTCTTTTATCAATGATAGGGTAATTTTTTAACTCTTTACCACATGACAAAATTTTAGCTTGACCCAAATTGAAAGCATTAGCAGACAAAAAAGTAAATGTTACTCAAAACACAAAATTTGTCTGTCATAGGGTAGAAAACATTGTTGGAAAAGGAGAAAATGTTGATTACCAACATTTTCTCCTTTTCCGACAATGTTTTCAAAAGCCTTCTTTCTCCGGGGCATTTAAAAGTCGGCATTGTGTGGTAAATGGTTAACCCTTTACCAAACAATCCCATGTTTTCACATCCCTGAGGAAGAGGCCTTTTGAAAATATTGTGGGAAAAGGAGAAAATGCTGGTAGCCAGCATTTTCTCCTTTTCCCACAATGTTTTCTACCCTGTCAAAAAGCCCTAAGTTCATTCGTACCACTTTCAAATTTGTCGTCTGCAGATGCTTTTGATTTGGAAGGGGCTAAAATTTGTTGTCTGGGAAAGGGATAAAAAGGAATCCAAGCAGATGTTTTCAGAAAATCTTAGTAAAGACTGTTATCCTTTACTCGGGAACAACGATAGCTTTCAATCTAAGATATGGAAAGAAATACATGAGCCTTGCTCTGTGAAGATGGGTTTTAAGGCATCTGCAAAAAGTATTGACCCCAGTCAGCCTGCGCAGTCTGCGCAGGCTGACCTTGGTGAAAACTTTTTGCTTTTGGTGTATTTTCTGCATATCTAGGGACCATTCCACCTCAGGATTCAGCACGCTGTTAGACAAACTGGATTTTATGGATCCATTTTTACATGATGACCTCTTCTTCAGGACCGTTAAAACTTAAGATTGTTCTGTAAAGGGTTAAAGTTCTTACCACACAATCTCAAGTTTTGACAACCCTGAGCAAGAAGGTTTTTGAAGACATTGAAAAAAAATATATATTTCTATTAATACAGTATGCTGTCATTTATGATCCTTTTCAGCATCTGTCTCAGTCAACAAATATACCGATAGTCCAATTTTTTCGGCCAGTTTTCTAAAAAATAATATTTTTCCACATGCCAACTTGTTATTCTAGGGCACTGATACATATCTCATGTTGCCATAAGCTGACTAAGAGCTGTAAATAACTTACCTTCTTGTATATCATGGCAAATATCTGCACTAAATAAGCTCTCCTTCTTAATGAAGTCTATGAAGTCAAACACACCCCCACCCACTCCAAAATAATTTGATTTTGCTGCAAGATATCTGTAAAATCATTAAGGAAAGAAATCATACTATGATAACATAATCATTAGAACATAAATAAACAGAACATACCGGTATTTTCATTCTGTTAAAAAAGGCCAAAATGTTATAAATTAGGGTTTGATTTGCATTTTATTTATCGTCACCACCGATTTCCCATATGGGCGATGCTGCCTGAAGGCTGTTAGTTATGTTACGGGGGATAGTGCAAGACACAGGACGAAAACAATCCTAAGTTATGCCTTGTTCTTTAATGTGCTTGGTGTATTGCACCATCACACGGGACCTCGGTTTAAAGTCTCATCCAAAAGACTATTAGTAATTTTTAGATGGCCAGCCGTGGGAATCAAGTGACCGAAACATGACGTTCATGAGTCTTACTCTCTACCCCTTGAGCTATGCAGGCTGTTCATATACACTGATGTTTGTACTGCCAGAGTTTATGACATAATATCAAATAACTTGGATTACCACTCTTGTAATAATGGTCATAAGGTTAGAGTTAACTCTTTACCCAAACATCCTAATTGAAAGCATTTGCAGACAACAACTTAAATTAGGCTTGAATTAAGAGATTTGGCTGTGAAAGAGTACAAAACATGGTTGGAAAAGGAGAAAATGCTAGCCATCAACATTTTCTTCTATTCCCACAATGTTCTCAAAAGCTTTCTTTCTCAGGATACAAAAAAATTTGGGATTGGGTGATCAAGGGTTAAATCATAGGAAACTGTTTACTAGGTCTGTTCAACAAGCTGTATATTGAAAATTAATATTTTACCAATATATCCCAAGTTTTAACTACCATGTGAGGGAAGGCTTTTGAAAACATTGTGGGAAAAGGGGAAAATCCCATTATCCAGCATTTCCTCCATTTTCCACAATGTTTTCTATCCCTTCAAAGAAAAATCCTATTATCAAAGCAACATTTAACCTGTTGTCTGAAAATGCTTTTAATTTGAATAAGTCTTGAATTTTGCGACTGGTACAGATGTAACTAAATCCGAAAACAGGGAAAGTTCATTGGATCTCTTCTACTTCCAAACATGTGTTTCAAAAATATTGCATGACTATCATTAATTGTTGTTATTCTGGTTCAGTCTGTGTAAGATTTTGTTAATGAGGCCATTTTCCAAGATAATGACGATAGTTAAAACCCAATAAAATACTGTAGTCGAATGCAGATTACTCTATCATGCTTTGTGATATAAACCTGGAAACAACATTTTACACAAAAAACATTTCTTCTTATAATTCTCTTTAACTCTTTACCAAACGACATTTTTTAAACTTGTCAAAACTGAAAGCATTTTGCAGACGACAAAATAGATGTAACTAAAAAATTGAAATTTGTTTTGGGAAGGCTGGAAAACATTGTGGGAAAAGGAGAAAATGCTGGTTACCAGCATTTTCTCCTTTTCCCACAATGTTTTCAAAAGGCCTCTTTCTCAGGGTCGTTAAAAGTCGGGATTGTGTGGTAAAGGGTTAACTCTTCACCGATCAATAAAATTTAACCCTTGACAAAAATGTTTGCTCCTGGCTTAAATGTAGCTCAAAAGATGATTTCTGTCTTTGAAATGGTAGGAAAACCTGTAGGAAAAAAAGAGAAAATACTAGTTACCAGCATTACATAAAACAAAAGAGTGAAAGAATATTGTTAAATAAGGTTTCAGATGAAAATAATTTTACAAGTGAAAGAAGACAGAAGCCTCTCCTAGTTACTAACACATGCCACAACAGAACATCTCCAAGGCAACCAGTCCTTTCATCCTTTCTCTAACAAAGTCTTGAAAAGTAAATGATTCCAGGTATGTGCCCTTAACCCCTTACCGCACAATGACGCCTTTTGATGCCCCTGGGAAAGAAGCCTTTTGAAAACATTGTGGGAAAAGGAGAAAATGCTGGTAACCAGCATTTTCTCCTTTTCCCACAATGTTTTCCACCCTATCAAAGAAAAATTGCACCATTTTAGCCAAAATGAAATTGTCGTCTGCAAATGCTTTCAATTTGGAGAAGGCTAAAATTTTGTCATCTGGTAAAGGGTTAACACTGTTGTGTGAACATGAGCACCTGCAGTATGTGGGTGCCATCACTATGGTCTAGCTGCTTTTTCAGTTGAATTGCTGAACTGTGTCAAAAATATTTTGGGGGTTATCTGCACTTCTGGTATGGGTTTTCCCCTTCTGATGATTAACAACTAGCCCAAATATACGATCCATGCTCTGGCAAAAGGGGGTTTAATGCATCTCTGTGATGTATAATACCAGGCAAGTTATCACAGTACTATAGACCCATACAATCCGTTTCGTGTATCAACCTACTGAATCATGAGGTACACTGGTCCTTTGACATGCAGAAAATTTACCAAAAGCAAAAATTTTCGGCCCAGGTCAGCCTGCACATACTCTGCAGGCTGACCCAGATCAATACTTTTTACAGATGTATTAAGCCCCCCCTTTTCACAAAGCATGGCTCATATAAATATCTTCACCATTAACAGAGATTATGATAAAACGCAAAATATTTTTGCACGATAACAACACAAACACAAACAACAGGACTATGACAATACCTGTGTTTTCTTCAAAAACTGCAGAGCCAAAAAATCTGCACATCAAGTATTTTACAAATGCAGTATTCAAATAAGGATTTTTTTCCCTGATATACAGTAAAAATAGGGGTAAATAAGTAAGATATTGCAGTTTCCAGACTGTTTTGGATAGATTTTCTTGCAAAATATTAGACACTCTGACATCACGCTATAATATTCTGTGCAGTATGATCATGATCTACATAGTTTTCAGAATCATTTTCCAACAAAACCAACAGTTCTGTTTGGCACTTTGAAGTTAAGACAGGTAAGTCTCTGTACACAAGGATACACAATGCCATCTTTTTGCAAACAGTGTTTGAAGATCTCCAGCAATTTCTTATAGTTTTCCCTTTTGTAAATGGTTTCTGCTGTAAGTATGACATCATATCTGAAAAATCAGTGGTAACATGTTTATGAGGAATTTCTTTAACCCTTTACCAGACGACAGATTTTTAGCCTTGTCCAAATTGAAAGCATTTGCAGACAACAATTTCAATGTGGCTGAAATGGTAGAATTTTTCTTTGATGGAGTAGAAAACACTGTAGGAAAAGGAGAAATTGCTGGTTACCAGCATTTTCTCCTTTTCCTACAATGTTTTCAAAATGCTTCTTTCCCATGGTCATCAAGAGGAGGAATTGTGCCTTAAAGGGTCAAGTGCAAAATCCCATATCAAATGACAAATTTTAGCCTGTTCCAATTTCAAAACCTCTCTAGAACTGGTGCAAATGACCTTAAGTTCTCTGATAGGGTAGAAAATGCCGATTGGCTAATGCTATCAATTTCGAAAAGTCTAGAATTCTGTGGTGTGGTAAAGAGTTAAGCTCATTTCAGAGTTTTGTTCCAGCCAGTAATTATTATTGATGATGCAATAAATACAAGCAAAAGCCACTGCAGTTGCTTTTTCAGTCCAAATTCTCAGTTTAAAAAAGGTGCATACCAGCTAAAAATGTTAAAAAACATTGTATGACACAACTCTGTGTTAAAGACCAACAGGAGACAGATTTTGAAAACATTGTTGTAAAATGGGAGAAAATGCTGCAGCATTTTCTCCCATTTCTAACTATGGGTGTTTACATTATAAAGGACAAATCTCATTATTTTGACCATATTTGATTTAAATGTCTGCAAATCTCTTAACTCTTGGACTGCTAAGGGTGACTCACAGACCTTTTGCAGACAGTGCAGATCAAGATCAGACTGCACAGAATGTGCAGTCTGATCTTGGATCTATACTGTCCAAGAAGGAGATAGTTTTCTCAAAAAACTACATTTGAAATAACATTATTCGGATTTTTACCTTCCGCTTGAAAGGTTTATGTAACTTATTTTGCAAGATAAGGGTTAAATTATGTTGTCTGATTAAGAGTTAATGAGAAACACAAGAGACTTATGACAGTAAACAACAATAAATGTCACATCACATCCATACTAAGAAGTGTCTTTTAAAATTTTCCCTCAACTGATTTTATCTGTTTGTTGGTTTTCTAACACCTTTTCCAAGTTTATTTCAGTTTTGTCGCAGCAGTCAGAGCACTTATTTTTGTGTGGTAGCTTGCACAACATTCTTTCCAAGCCACTTGCTGCTTTTAATCAACCCTTTACCGTACAATGCCGCCTTTTGACTCCCCTGGGAAAGAAGCCTTTTGAAAACATTGTGGGAAAAGGAGAAAATGCTGGTAACCAGCATTTTCTCCTTTTCCCACAATGTTTTCTACCCTATCAAACAAAAATTGCACCATTTCAGCCACATCGAAATTGTCGTCTGCAAATGTTTTCAATTTGGACAAGGCTAAAATTTTGTCGTCAATCATCAACATAATGTAGAGCAGTAAGTAAGGAATCTTGTCCCAATGACTTACCAATCCTCTACAAAAATTTGGCAGAGCTGGGAATCGAATTGACAACCCCTGGGTTTCAAAGCCATGTTGGTTACCCACTGACCTATCATACATTAGAAACTAAGTTTCCATGCTCAGCGAATGATTTTATATCCTAAGTTTTACTTACTTGATATTTTCAGATTTAAGTTTATTTTTGAAATGACCCCAGTCTCCAGAAAAGTATCTACACTGACATTTGCATGATTCTGTTTTGTTCATGTGTACATTAGGTATAGTATAACTTTCAATGACTTCTCGATTCTGAAAAGAATACAACAGAGCAGACAAAGGTCAGCACTTTCCCAAATGACATGATACTAGACTTATTCACAGTGAAAGAATTCGTAGACATCTAATAAAATGCAGTCCAGAATGATGGAATTTTGTTGTTTTGTTAAGATTTAAATGTATAGATCAAGATAATGCTTACACTTTCAGCTTCTCAGTTGATTCTACTCACCTATTCCACACTCTCAGCAACTACAAATTACTCCCATTAATTTCACACTCTCGGCAACTACAGATTCTGTCCATTGATTTCACACTCTAAGCATCTACAGATTCTGCCCAATCTGCTGGTAACCAACATTTTCTCCTTTTCCCAAAACAAAGCCCAGACTTTTAGCCACATTGAGTTTGTTGTCTGCAAATGCCATCAATTTGGACAAGTCTAAATATTTGTTGTTTGGTAAAGAGTTAAACATGGAATTGTTTTTGAAAGGGTTAACTTGCACACTTACATAATCCTGAAAATGGAGGATTTCAGCGCCTTTTATCATGGCCAGAATTCCAGGCATACCAGCACCACAACCTAACTAAAACAGACAAAGGAATTTCTCCACAGTTCAGTTGTATTGGTCTTAATTTTTTGTAATAATTTAAGCTACAAATTCATGCAACTGACCTTAAATGCAATTTCTACTGTTCTAATCAACCCCTTACTACACAATCCCTGCTTTTAACAACCCCAAAGAAAGAAGCCTTCTGAAAATATTGTGGGAAAAGGAGAAAATGCTAAAACCAGCATTTTCTCCTTTTCTACACCACCATTCGTTTTATGATGAACTTCGCCATCTGTATCACATAATTATATACGACATACATGTATATACATGTAGATGGCGAAGTTTGTCACAAAACGAAGGCCTGTGCTTTTCTCACAGTGTTTCCTGTCCTTTAACAGACAATCTCACCAAATGAACCATATCTAACATGTTGTCTGGAAATGCTTTCAATTTGGACAAGTGCAAAATTTTGTCACAAGGTGAAGGGGTTAGGGATACCTCCATTGTTTACTGGTTCATGAGACAGCCTTGTACTCAATCTTCACTTAAAGATTAAATTTTGAACTCAACCAAATTGAAAGCATTTGCAGGCAACGAAATGATTGTAGATGAAATATCTTCTATAGGGTAGTAAACACTGTAGTGTAGCAAAAGGAAAAAATGCTGGTAACCAGCATTTTATCCTCTTCTCTCAATGTTTTTAAAAACCTTTTGGAAACATTATGGAAAAAGAAAATGCAGGTGACCAGCATTTTCTCCTTCCTCCACAATGTTTTGTACCCTCTTACAGACAAATCCTATAACTTGAGCCAAATCTAATTCATTTTCTGCAAGTGCTTTCAGTACAGACAATTCTTTAGTACTGTCGTTTTGTACAGGGTCAAGCTATTGCATACAAGAAATATCTGTCAAAAAGATAGACACTGTAAGAGATACTGGAACATGAATACTGAAAGAGATATCATCAAAACCAACATTTTGACTAAGTTTCATGAGTTTTTGGCTGATAATGTGGCCTCTAGAGTGCTCACAAAGTTGTTCTAAGATTTATGCGGTGACCTAATTGACTTAGCATGACCCAATTTCAAACTTGTCCGAGATTTCATCAATACAAACACTCTGACCAAGTTTCATGAATATTGGACTGAAAATGTGACCTCTACAGTGCACACAAGGTTTTTCTAAATTTTTGACCTAGTGACCTACTTTTTGGCCTGATATGACCCAATTTCGAACTTGTGCGAGATATTATCGAGATAAACATTCTGACCAAGTTTCATATCACTGAAAACGTGGCCTCTAGAGTGCACAAAAGGTAACCGTTGACGCCTGGACAACCGATTACACACGACAGATGACACACAACGAACACAGCACGATCACAAAAGCTCACAAAAATGTGTTGAGAGTTACCTGCCCTTCTGATCTGGGTTCCCCCCTTTGATAGAAACCAAGTAGCCCGAGTCTGAGCAAATATCTTCAGTGATAACACAGAAATGAGAAAAATATCGAAGTTTTCACACAACATTGACTACAGGGCCATGGCAATATCCAGATGTTTTCTTTCAAACTCTTCACCAGATCACAAAATTTTTGACCTTTCCAAATTGAAAGCAGTTCCATCAGAAAAATTAGATGTGGCTAAAATGATAGTAAAATTATTTTTGATAAGAAAGAACACATTCTGGGAAAAGAAAAAAATGCCAGTCATCAGCATTTTCTCCTTTTCCCCCAATGTTTTCAACAGTCTTCTTCGTAGGGGTTGTTAAACTCAGAATTGTGTGATAAAGGGTTAAACAGCCAAGCTATAAAGATGGGCACAGAGAGAAGACAATACAAATGTTGAACAGCAACAGACTGTAACTGATGGATAATGGCTGAGACATTCTCAATTTGAGCACTGTGTACTCAGGTGAACCAAAAATCAGTAACGTTACAAACAGGTTCTATAGTCATTACCTCAAGGACACTTTTCCCGTTAAAATCCACCTTCTGTGTATCTAGGTATTCCAGCAAATCAACGGAGCATTCCCAAACTTTCAACCCACCTGTGAATAATTAAAAAAGTCTTTACCAACCGACAAAGTTTTAGACTTGTCCACATTGAAAGCATTCGCAGACGACAAAATAAATTTAGCTCAAAAATTGAAATTTGCTTTCTGGAGGGTAGAAAACAATGTTTTCAAAAGCCTTTTTCCTTTGGGTTGTTAAAAGTCCAGATTGTGTGGTAAAGGTTAAACCTTCATCAAATAACCCTCTGAAAATGCCGGTCACCTGTATTTTTGTCCTTTTCCCACACTGTTTTCTAGCCTTTTTACGACAGATTTGCTCATTTGAACAGCATTTGAAAACTGCATATGCTTCAATTTGCAAAGTGTCACCCCCAAGTTAAAGATTTAACTCTTTTGGCATGATAAAATTTAAGGCTTGACCAAACTGGCAGCATCTGAAGACCATGAATCAAAATTGGCTTTAATGTTGCCTTTAAAAGGATAGATAACATTATATCAAAAGAAGAAATTCTGGTTACTAGCATTTCTCCTTTTCCAACAGTGTTTTTGAAAGCCTCTAACTTTGGTGTTGTTAAAACATAGTATTGCTTGGTAATGAATTAATCCATTGCCACAAAAATGATATTTTTTAGGGCCCCTTTATTAGACAGCTTTTTAAAACATTGCGTGTTTAAACAATCCCGAGAATAAAACTATCTGAAAACATTGTGGGAAAAAAAGCTGGTAACCATTATTTTCTCCTTTTCTTGCAATGTTTTCCATTCACAAATTCCATCATTTGAGTAACATTTGAATTGACCTTTCTGCAAAAGCGAGTTTGGCACGGCCACCTTAGTAACACGTATTTTGGTCGTTAGGCCCGACAAACAAACCAGAAAATGGTGTCGAATCCATAGAGAAAGAGAGATTATTTCAGTTTTATTCTAGCTTATATTTTGTTATAATTAAAGTACCCAAAGCTTTTTTCCCAATGTTCTTTTCTGTTTGGACTAAATCGGCAAAGTAACAAGAAAAAATACTATGAAATATGTCATATTTATGTGAAATCAAAAAATGAAAATAACGCAAATATGTTCATAATTCCATGTTTGGTCACAGCATTTAAACTAAAATTACATTGTGAGTAGATTGCTGTCTGCATTATCCATAATGTATAATAGGTGCATAAATTTTTAAGACATTTCATCAGTATATAACATGTCAGTTTGACAGTAAACATTATAAGAAAACAGTTTACAATTTAACCATTTACCACACAAACCCATACTTTAACGACGGTGAAGGAGGCAACTTTTGAAAACTTTCTCTTTTTCTGTAGATGTTTTCTACCCTTTTAAAGACAAATCTCATCATTTGAGCAACGTTTACTTTGTCGACAGCAAATGTTTTCAAAACAGACGAATCTAATCTGTTGTTGTCTGGTAAAGATTTAATTAACACCTCTAACACCTGTTTGAGTGAAAATCAAGAGGTTTATTGTAAGTAATCAATTAGGAGGTTTGTTGTATTTTTAACAGATGAATGTTGTAAAAAACTTTTAAATTGGGGAGGGGGGTTATATTTGGTCACTTGGGTGATTGTAAGGATTATACTGGTTTGGAATGGATGTGCATTTATCAGTCATGCGACAATGGTTGGGAAAACAAACAATCGTTCAAACCAGGCAAAAGTGACATTAACAGTCACATGCAATCATCTTTATGAAACAAGAATAAAATATGAATGCTCTCTAAAGTATTAAAACAAGAACCATATGATGACGTTTGCAATGTCAACTTAGTTTTGATACAGGGGCTGTCAATAAAATATCCTTCTTCCTGTCGCTCATTTCGTATGTAATGATTCCGACTGTCTACAAGTATTGGTTTGGAATTTGAAAGATGTACTTGCAGTTAGATTTCAAAACAGGTAGTTTAACAAAACAGTTTAGTATAACCATTCTTTCTTTCCCGGAGGACTGAAGGAAAAAAAAAACCTGCTTTTCTGTCGTTTGATAGAGTGACTGCTTTTCCGGAATCCTTGTTAAATCTGCCGTCAACATTTTACGTAGATCTAGGTTTTTAGAATGGATAAAGTTAGTTTTCCTTTCAAGGTATATAATTTAACAATTACCTTACCACATGATTCTTACGTGTAACTTTAATCCATTTTGAAATAATTATTGTGTAACTTGTAAATAATTACGTGTAACTTTAATCCATTTTGAAATAATTATTGTATAATCCAGCCTTAGAACTATGATCTAAACAAAAAGAAAACAATTACATTGTCAACAGTAAAGTCTATCACTTTGTCTGACCCTTGTGTTTACACGACACGCTATACTGCGTTTTGAATGGCTGATAGGACCTGTCAATCAAAATCGGCAGAAAGGTCAATTGTCGTCTGCAAAGGATATGACTCCGACTGGGTCATACATTTTGTCGTGTGGTGAAGAGTTTAAACACACAAATTCTTTTCCAACATGTTTTGCAAGAAAAAATGAAAAACAGTGTATTATTCATGATAAACACAATTATATTTAAGCCATGCTCTGTGGAAAGGAGGCTTAATGCATCCGCGAAAAGTATCGACCCAGGTCAGCCTGGGCAGTCCGCCCAGGCTGACCTGAGCCGAAACTTTTCGCTATATGTCAATTCTCTGTACATGAATGGATCAGTCTACCCCATGATTCAGTAGGTTGTTAGACAAAGTTGATTTTATGGATCCATAATCATGTGGTATCTTGCTTGGTATGGTGCATCATAGAGATGCATTAAGCCCCCTTTTCACAGAGCATGGCTCAGTCTTATTTCTTTACAACAACAGTCCAAAGCAATATAGAATATGTCTTTCTTTCCTATGAAATGCATATGTTTTAATCCTTTACCACACAATCCAGTTTTAATGATGCTGAGAAAGAAAGTTTTTTGAAATCAATGCGGGAAAAGGACAAAAATTTGGTAACCAGCATTTCTTTCCTCCTTTTCCCACAATGTTTCTTACCCCTACAAAGACAAATCCAATCATTTAATCTACAATTTGTCATCTGAAAGATTAATGCTTTCAATTTGGACAAGGCTAAAATCTTGTTGCTTGGTAACGAGTTAAACTTATTCTGCACCACATTTTATTTGCTGTCTGTAATTGCTTTCAATCTTGATAGGTTTAAAATATTGTTGTCTGGTAAAGAGACAGCCAATAAGGTGCCAAATTAATACAACAGTAAGTTTCAGGTGTTATGAAAGATCCATAACAATGCAATTTTGGGTCTGTTTTCGTAGGGAAATCTGACAGAGTATTGGACAGCATAAGTTAACCCTGAGATTGTACATTCTGGGCACACTATGTGAATAATATAATCCTTCACTATAGTACAAAATTTCAAACTTATCCAAATTGAATGCATTAGCAAAAGACAACTTTAACTCTTTACCACACAATCCCAACTTTTCATGACCCTAAGACAGAAAGCTTTTGAAAACATTGCAGGAAAAGGAGAAAATGCTGGTAACCAGCATCCATTTCTCACAATGTTTTCTACCTTTCTCAAAACAAGTTTTAATTTTTTAGTCACATGTTTTTGTGATCTGCAAATGGTTTCAATTTGGACTGGTCTAATATATTGTTGTTTGGTAAAGAGTTAACAATGAAAGCGCCAAATGAACCCAGTGAACATTTCCAGCGTAGAACAAGACCAAGATAAATGCAACTTTGTAGTTGCTTTCTGTTTGCAGTGCTACAGCAAAGCGGACAGTGTAGATCAAAGATCATGGTCTGTATTCACCAACCATTCTTTAGAATGTTATCAGTCTTATTCTCCAGGATTTTCTAAATTTGAAAGTAACATAACTTCTGATTGGCTAAAACGTTTGGTTCAGCCAATTAGAAGTTATGTAACTTTCAAATTTAGAAAATCTCGGAGAAGAAGACAGAGAATGTACTTCAGAATGGTTGATGAATACAAACCCAGACTGCACCTTTCGTGGAGTCTGTTCTTGATCTATACTGGCCGCAAAGACAACTATTGTGGTGAATGGTGCTTTCAGGGTTAAGTGTAGCTCAAATGATGAAATTTATCTTGAATTGGTAGAAAAGAAAATTGTGAGAAAAATGTTTCTGAAATCTATTTCCCCTGGTTGGTTACAACATAAAATGTTTTAAATAGCCTTCTTCCCCAGAGTCATTACAACTCAGGGTTTGGTAAAGGCTTACACTGTAAAGACAACTAAACTTGCCCTGTGAGGTAAGTCATACCTTCATAAACATTTGGTATTAAATCTGAATTACATCTTTTTGCTTGACATGTTCCTGAGAATTCTGTAGATAGATTTTTCTCTATAATTCCTTCAACTTGTTGGCTGTCTAAACATTTTACATTTCCACCATCTGTCAATCTGTATGGAATAGCTCTAGTGTTACTGATTAGATATTCCAGCTGAAGTAAAATAAGCCCACACATAAACTTGTTGTGCACATACACACACTTTCACACTATATATTTAACTCTTTACCAAATGACAAAATTTTAGACCGCTCCAAATTGAAAGCTTTTGCAGACGACAACATAAATGTGACTCAAAATTTGAAATTTGTTATGGGAAGAGTAGAAAACATTGCGGGAAAAGGAGAAAATGCTGGTTACCAGCATTTTCTCCTTTTCCCACAATTTTTTAAAAGACTTCTTCCTCAGGGTCGTTAAAAGTTGGGATTGTGTGGTAAAGGGTTAACCTTTTACCAAACAATCCTGTGTTTTCATGTCCCTGAGGAAGAAACCTTTTGAAAACATTGAGGGAAAAGGAGAAAATGCTGGTAACCAGCATTTTCTCCTTTTCCTACAATGTTTTCTACCCTGTCAAAAAACCTTAGGTTCACATGTACCACTTTCAAATTTGTCATCTGCAGATACTTTCAATTTGGGAGGGGCTAAATTTTGTCGTTTGGGAAAGGGTTAACTCTTTACAGGATGTCAAATTTTAGACTGGTTCAATTTGAAAGCATTTGCAAATGACAAATTAAGGCTCAAGTGATGGAGTTTTTCTTGGAAAGGGTAGAAAACTTTCTAAGAAAAGGAGAAATGCTGGTTACTCAGGACTGTGCAGTATCATTACATATACCACTGTATACATTTTAGTTAGGTGCTAGAATTTTTTGCATTATTAATGCCTTACCACTTGACAAAATTTTAGACTTGTCAAACCCACAATCATTTACAAGTGACAAATAAAACGTGGCTCAAATTATTAGAGATGGTATAATACATTGAGGGAATCTAGTCACCAGCATTTTCTCCTTTTCCCACAATGTTTTCAAAAGCCCTCTTCTTCAGAGTAGTGACAACACTGATTGGTAAAAGAGTTAAAATACTAAGGCAAGACTGAGCAGTCAACATACTAAAAAGAAAACTAAATGGACTATTTTCATATCTAAAAATTACAATCTCACAAGATGTATGCTAGAAAGAGACATTTAGCTTCATTTTTTCAATGATAAAGAAAAGAAAATGCCGGGTAAGGGTAAATATTAGCTTGTTAGATGCAAATAATCATTTCCAGACAATTATAAGTGGCTTCAGTACTACAAAAGAAAAATAATCCCATTTATATCTGCCTCACAAAACCACACAGTTCATGTATAACCTGCTACAGTTTTCATGTTTCAAAAAAGTTCCTGGAAAAAAGTACTTACCCCTTGTTTATCATGAAATGCTGGAATGTTATCCCTCTACCAAAAACTACTGTGCTGCATTGACCCTGAAAATATGGCTGTTGAAAAGACTGTGGGAAAAGGAGAAAATGCTAGTAACCAGCACTTTCTCCTTTTTGCCACATTTTTTTCTACCCTTTCAAAGACAGAATGTATCTCTAGTGACATATTTTGTGTGTCTCCAGCACATGCTTTCAGTTTGAACTAGTCTACTATTCAAATGTTCAGTAGAGTCAATCAAGGCCATGAAGTACTAGATCTAGATATATACTTTTGTTACTCCTAACAATAGAATAAACACTTCTTTTAGCAACACTAAGTCTTATTACCAGTTTATGATCAGATGAAATGATTTCTTCACAATACACATAATTTTCATCCTCCACACTGTCAGAGACCTCTGCATTTTCATCTCTCTCTGCACCAGGCTCTGTAAGAAATAGCCTTTTGTAATAACTATGCAGAAAGGTGTGTTTTAACCCTAACCTAACAATCTTGTGCTTTTAAAACCCTCAAGAGAGAAAACCTTAGAAAACATTGCAGGAAAAAAGAGAAAATGCTGTTAATAAGGATTTCCTCTTTTTCAACAACATTTGCTACCCTTTCAAACATAAATATGATCATTGAAGTCACTGTTGATGTGTTATCTGCAAATGATACAGGTTTAACTCTTTTCCAGACCTTAAAATTTTAAGACTAGTCCAAATTCAAAGCTTTTGGAGACAACAAAATAAATGTGGCTTAAAATCAAATTTTGGAGAGGTAGATAACATCGTGCTAAAAGGAAAAAATGCAAGTTACCAGCATTTTCTCCTTGTCCCAAAATGTTTTTCAGTAGGCTTTTTCTTCGGGGTAATTAAAACGTGATACTGCAATAAAGGGTTAACCCTTAACCAAACAATTCTGAGTTTTACTGACTTATTAAAGAAGCCCTTTGAAAACATTAGGAGGAAAAAAGAGAAATGCTGGTAGCAAGGATTTTCTCGTTTTCCCACAATGTTTTTGACCCTTTTAAAAGCATTTGCAGACAACAAATTAAACGGCCTCAAGTGGATGACTGTCTGAAAAGGCAGAAAATATTTTGATAAATGAAGAACATGCTGGTTTCCAACATTTTTTCCTATTCTGGCTATGTTTTCAAAAGCTTTCTTTCTTGTGGTTGTTAAAATACAAGAAGTATGGTGAAGCGTTAACCCTATACCACATGACAAAATTTTTCTCGTCCATTCTGATAGCATTTGTATTTTGTAGAGGAGAAACTTGTCTCAAATGATGAGATTTGTTTTTGACAAAGTAGAAAACATTGTGGTTTTAAAAGCCTCTTTCTCTGGTGTCGTTAAAACTCGAAATGTGTGGTAAAGGATAAAATGGTATTTATACGCCTAATACTGCATCATTTTGGTTAGTGAAAACTGACATAATTGTCCATGCGTGTCTTGGGATTCAACAGCATGATTTATATTTATTTTACATTGATTGAGAAACAAGTTCAAGCAATTTATACTAGTCTTCCTGCCTCCTGGAAACTATACCAGTACTCGCACAGAATTCGTGGGCCAATGAACAGTTCCAAAGTTGACACCTTTACCCAGGTATCAAACTTGGGACCTTCTGGTTACAAGGCCAGCGCTTTACCTCACAACCATGGACACAGCTATTGTTTAATTGTGAGAAGATAAAAAATTAATGAAATTTTAAGCTTTATTCCAATATTGTGTTGGATGTATACAGAATGAATCCATGAAAAATTCATTTTTTGACACATGATATTTTTATTTTCATGGGGTTTCGGGATATGGTGGAGGGGAGTTGCCAGTATTATGCCATGAAACTCCTACTAAAGACTGTACCTCAGCTTAGAATCATAAGTACGGGAACAACACAGTTCCTCGACACAAGCTTTCGAGACAGTTCCCAGACAGATTTAAAGACAGTTCTCCTACACTTTTGAAGACAGTTCCCCGACACTTTTGTCCTGTGAATTGCGGTATAATTCCGGGAAACTCCATACTGCGATATCGCGAAAACCCATGCAAATCAAAATTATGCCTCAAAAATGATTGTATTTTATTATGAATTCATTCCGTATACATCAAACAAATCAAGAGAGTGTAAACAAAGTTTCCACAATAAGGTCGGAGTTTTATCGCGTTGTGTGCATTTAGCCCTACCTTTACTTTGGTCACCGAAGTTGAATGTAAAAGACATATTCTGAACTTCAGTTTGTTTGTAAACAAATACACGTGTTTTTAACAGAGAGCAACGGTAGTTATGTATGGGAGGTTTTGATTGGCCATGAAATAGTCATCATTGCTGGACGCTTGGCCAATGTTTGTTGTAAACCAATAGAACTTTCCATTACAAACTTTCCTTGGTTGAACCAGCAAAATGGCGTCGATTTATGAGTTTCACGAAGCCGTTTCCTGCAATTCTGCTGTAGAATGGTCTAAAGACTTCAGGCTCGCATTGTGTACCGACAGCTTCATCAAAATTCTGGTAAAGATTATGTGGAATAATCCTGGGAAATCCAATTATGGATTTTGCTTGGCAATTTGGGGGTATAACGCGAGAAATGATCCTACGGAATGAATCTTGATCTTCAAATGGTTAAATATTTAATTTACAATACTTTCAAAATTTGTTTTACTTAAAAAGATTTTTTTTGTAAAGTGAAAAAAGAATAGTACCGTAATTCGCCAATGTATTGGGACAGAACAAAAATATTTTTAGTGTCCGAATATTTAGGAAATTATCATTATCATTTTGAAAAGAAGGGGGTGACCGAAATAACAGGTTTTACCTTCTTGTCCGAATGTTGTGTCCAATATACTAAGGGTAAAATCCGACAAATTTATATCTATTTATAGCACATGAAAGGGTCAAAACTGTAGTATATCTGAAGTTTCAGCATGTTTTCAATTGTTAAAAGCACATGTTTTAAATATTTTCTTAGACCTAAAAGTAGTAGCTTTCTAAAGTCATGGTTCAGTAGTGGATGGTATATATCCAAGATCAGACAGCACATTTTGTATAATCTGATGTCTATCTACACTGTACTCCAACATTTTGAACTCTGCCATCTTGCCATCAGCAGAGTGAAATTAAGCCATCTGTTAACAAGATTTCACACCTGTAGTGGGTACACAAATGTTTGCAGTAAAATTTGGATTAGGAGTATGACGTAACATACAAATCATCCAGAGTGAGAGGGTTGTAATGCACCTGTTTTTGTATACACTCTGCTAAATAGATCTCCCTGGTTACTTGCTGCCCCCCCCCCCGTCAACATAAAATGACCACGCAATAGGCATATATCATGCCCACTTTATACTAGCTGTAGGTGCCGTTTGAAAACGTCACGAAAAAAGGAGCATAACTTCATAAAGCTGAGAAACATTACACCCTTCAAGCACCTTTCAAAACTACCGTATAACTGGGGTTTTTTTTGCGGCAACCAGAGCCCCAGATAAGTGGGAGTGATGGCATTCTACATCCATTACTTTTCTTCCAAACCCTATGCTGTGGGTACTCATTAGAATTGTCTCGATGAGATGATTCTAATGAGTACCCATAATATAGGGTATGGTGGAGCATTATTAATATTTTCAATTTTGAAATCAAAATCACTTGCTCTATCTGGAGCTCTGGGCAACATATTATTTTGGAATTTTGTGGGTGGTGTCAGACCGCAAATTTTAAATGCGCAAATAATTATTGATTTTCTCCCTACTGTCCCACTTAACAGCAGACCACCTGATAGCCACTACACCGTGACCGATTATGGATTTTCACCCCACGATAAGGTACACCTGTGTAATTATAGGTAGACAAAGGCTAGTTGCATTTCACCTTATCGATTGATTTTATCAGTTTTTATCTGTCTTTGTCAGTTTGTGTATTGAAAAAATAAAAATGGCATTGCTAAAATATTCAGCACGTAAAGGTCTGCCAGACCCTAACGGACCTTTATCTGAAGCTCTATCACCCAGGGAGATATCAGACTGTTATTCTGTTGTTCAAAATTTAACGAGTGCTGAAAAAAGAAACACAGATGACGCTAGCTGTTCGAGAGCCCATTCTTTTAGGGGATCTTCGAGTAAGAAGCGTGGAACTTACACTAGCTTTTATTCAGATGACAGGGCGAAAATTGCGAAATATGCTGCTATGCATGGACCAGCTGATACATCGGGACACTTTAAAAAAGAGTTCCTAGCCTGAAGGAAAGCACAGTGAGATATTTACATGATACATTCAAAAGCGAAGTGAAATCTCGCAAGCGAAAATTGGATTTCTCTGAGCCTTCGGAACCCTCAGAACTGATGAGAAGAAAACTTGACTAAGAAACTGCAAAAATTAAATGGGCAAAAATTAGTTGTACCATTTTTGGCCCCAAACCGCAAAAATTTACACCCGCAAAAATATCATCGGAGCGACCCCTGAGGATAGGGCCATTGTAGTTAAATGTAGCAAGCCTGTTCTCTTAAAACTGGTACTTGAAAATTGTTCCAATAATTATAAACAAACTAAACTGTGTCAAACAAATTTTCACCTTTAAAAAAAAGACAGCGAGATTCCATATGTTGCTGTACTAGTCTCATTCGGAACAATGGCCTTTTTTCCACAGCCATTCAAAACAAAATAGCGTGGTGTAAAACAGGAATAGATTTAACCCTTAAATAAGCAAGGTTTGTACAAGTAACCTATTTTAATCTATGAAATCAAGAAATTACAAATTTTCAGGTAATATTTTATTGACATTACACGTATCTAAATTACCGTAGTTGTGCAAATAACAACTAAATTCGATGTCAGAGTTTGCTAAAGGAAACTGTGTAGGAACTGATAAGACTAGACATACAGGATGAATGTCAAAATAAAACTGATATAGGTCAGGGCTTATAAATAGGACTACAGTAAACCATGATATAACTGAAATACTGGTGAATTTACAAGACTCTTTTCAACTTTCCAAAACCATCCTTTGTAAAATTTAGCTTTTGTATCCACTTTTGACCAAGATAAAACTGTGTGGAACATGCTTATTTGTACAGTTCATTGTTTCATACTTGTTGTTTTTCTCTGAAAGGAAACAAATGTCCCATATGGTACATTATTTTTTTGAAAGAAAAGAGTCAGAATATCAATTTGAAATCATAAATTCCTTTGTTCTGAATTGCATGAAAAACGGTTTAGGAAAAACTGCTTGATTCAAGGCATTTTCACACATGGTTTTTAAGTTTTCTGATGAAAATGAAAAAGTTATGTTTCATTTTGCACATTACAGTCCAATCTACAATCACCACTTGTATTGAGTAACTACATTCATTAAGCAACAACTAGTTTAAGTTCCTTTTAACCCTTTACCACACAATCCCGACTTTTAACGACCCAGTAGAAGAAGCCTTTTGAAAACATTGTGGGAAAAGGAGAAAATGCTGGTAACCAGCATTTTTCTCCTTTTCCCACAATGTTTTCTACTCTTCCAAAAACAAATTTCAATTTTTAATTCACATTTATTTTGTCATCTGCAAAAGCTTTCAATTTGGACTGGTCTAAAATTTTGTCATTTGGTAAAGGGTTAAAAGCTTTCACTAAAAGTGCCTGTGTTTAAGTGCAACTTGTTTTAAGAGATCATTTTTTTTTTTTGACAGTGCTTAAATCAAGAACCATCCAATACAGAGACCAGAATTAAGATGAGGCAATCATTTATTCCAGTGGAGAAAGATATTTTAGATATTCCTCGTTATAGTCCAAAGCAGCATAAAGATCTAGATGCAGTTTTATCCAGAGGTAAGATTTTTATATACATCATGTATTACCCTGAACCCTTTACCAAGTTTTAACGACCCTGCAAAAAAAGCCTTTTGAAAACACTGTGGAAAAAGAGAAAAGGCTGGTACTAGCATTTTATCCTTTTCCCACAATGTTTCCTCTATTTTCAGAAGTAAATTCCATCAATTTGTCAGCCTTTGTTATGTCATCTGCAAATGCTTTCACTTTGGATTGTCCGAAATTTTGTCATGTGGGAAAGGGGTTAAGAGGTCAAGTTTCTTTTGCAGACAGTGGTGATCAATTCAGATTACATAGAATAGGCAGTTTGATTTGATCTTGGATTTGTAAAAAAAAATTAATATGTTTCAAATAATAGGTTTTGTCTTAATTGGGGGGGGGGGGGGGGGGGGGGGGGGCGGAATTATGGGAAAAACATATTGAATATTAACATTTTCTCCTTTTCTCAACATCTTATCAAGTTTGCAAAAGGCTAGTTAACTCTTTACCAAACGACAAAATTTTAGACTAGTCCAAATTGAAAGCATTCACAAATGACAAAATAAATGCCACTGAAACACTGAAATTTGTTTTGGGAAGGGTAGAAAACTGTGTGCAAAAAGGAGAAAATGCTGGTTACCAGCATTTTCCTCTTTTCCCACAATGTTTTCAAAAGCCTTCTTTCTAAGGGTTTTTAAAAGACAGGATTGTGTGGTGAAGGGTTAAAAGTTGGGATTGTTTGGTAAAGGGTCAAGGTTTGATAAGTGATCACAAATGAAAGCACTTTGCAGGGATCTGCCAAGGTAGGGATTGTGGTTCACTGTCCCAATGTTAATTTCCTATCATGATGTACAGAGGTGGGACTGTTCAGTTTCAATTGAGAATTAACCCTTTACCGCACAACAAAATTTTAGCCTTGTCCAAATTCAAAGCATTTGCAGACGACAATTTCAGTGTGGCTCAAATGGTGCAATTTTTCTTTGATAGGGTAGAAAACATTGTGAGAAAAGGAGAAAATGCTGGTTACCAGCATTTTCTCCTTTTCCCACAATTTTTTCTAAAGGGTGCTTTCACAGGGTTGTTATAAGTCGGGATTGTGTGGTAAAGCTTTAATAGTAACCCTTCTCCTGCTAAAAAAGTGGCATGAAACTTTCAAGTCCATAGTAAAAACACAAAATTTGCTTTTTCAAACATATTTTTTGGGGAAAGATATCTCTTTATTGGACAGTGTAGATCCAAGATCAGACTCAACATTCTGTGCAGTCTGACTTTGCTCTTCAATATCTACAAAAGGTCATTGAGTCGCTCTTAGCAGCCTACAGCTTAAGTGTGTTTGGCTCTCATTTTTTAAAGATTTCCCTTTTTTTTTCAATATTAAAATGCCTGTAATAACTATCATAACTTCCTTTTTTTTTTACTGTAAGTTTATGCCGCAATTGTTCTCTCCCTAAGAAAACAGTGTGGTAGAATAGCTGGCTTGTGAAGATCTATTTCTTTTTTTGCCACAGTAATTCTATAAGTACCAGTAGTTTACAGAGTCAACAGCAGATGGTAATATCTCCGATACTGTTGCAACTTTGCAGCAGCTTTGTGAAGATGAGCTGTTGTCAGTCAAAATAAAAAGGCCCATGCTCTGGCAAAAGGAGGCTTAGTGCATCTCCATAATGCATGAAAAGAAGCAAGTCATTGCTTAACTCTTTACCAAACTACAAAATTTTAGGCTAGTTCAAATTGAAAGCACTCAAAAATTCATATTTGTATTGGGAAGGGTAGAAAACATTGTGGGAAAAGGTGAAAATGCTGGTCGCCAGCATTTTCTCCTTTTCCCACAATGTTTTCAAAAGGCTTCTTTCTCAGGATTGTTGAAAGTTGGGATTGTGTGGTAAAGAGTTAATTAGGGGTCCATAAAACCTACTATGTCTGACAAGCGACCGTATCATAAGGTAGACAGGTCCTTTGACATACAAAAGATTGACCAATAGCGAAAAGTATCGATACTTTTTGCAGATGCATAAAGCCCCCTTTTCACAGAGCGTGGCTCAGATTTATTGAAACCATTGTTCTTTCAACAAAGATCAGCTGCAAATGCCATCCATTCAGGTTTTGCTCTTGAATTTTGGATACAGGGCCAAAACAACTGAAACAGTCAGATGGAAAACAGATTGAAAATAGGTTTTCATTGTTATCTTTTTTTTTTCTTGATAGGAGTAGGTTTTTTTTTTCAAAAGATGAGAGAAAAAGGGGTTCCGGACACTTTTGGTGTAAGTTTTATGCGATAAATGCACATACTACATGTTCAAATTGATTAACCCTTTACCACACAATCCCAACTTTTAACGACCCTGAGAAAGAAGCCTTTTGAAAACATTTTATGGAAAAAGGAGAAAATGCTGATAATCAGCATTTTCTCCTTTTCCCACAATGTTTTCTACCATTCCCAAAACAAATTTCAAATTTTCAGTCACATTTATTTTGTCGTCTGCAAATGCTTTCAATTCGGACTAATCTAAAATTTGCCGTTTGGTAAAGAGTTAACAGTATTATTTTCAGATGACATATTCAGTCTATGCTCTGACAAGATAATGAACCCATTTAAGTACTCACAAGATCCTCTTCCTGTCACTGCTTTTTCTGCTGCAGCATGGTCACCAGTTGGAGCTGATGAGAAAGGAAGGTAACGTAGATACAAAATATTGCATTGTAGCAACATTCCTGGGGTTTGTATTTGTTTCAGCTGCTTAGGAAAATTTTTTGTGTCCTAATTTTCTAACACTTTGAGAAGCAAATACGAGGCTTAACCCATTACCACACAGTGACGAGTTTTAACGACCCTGAAGGAGAAGGCTTTTGAAAACATTATGGGAAAAGGGGTAAATGCTGGTAACCAGCATTTTCTCCTGTTCCCACAACATTTTTTATCCTTTCAAAGACAAACTCCAGCATTGGATTGCTTTTCTGGAGTTTCTTTCACCAGTGCTTTGTGTAATATCCTTCCCAAGCCACTGGCTGCTTTCCCACACAATCATCGTCGAAAAATGATGAGGAGTAAGAGAGGAATGAATCTTTGGGGAATGACTATCATCAGTCCCTGGAAAAAAATTGTCCAAACTAGAAATTAGAACCAGGGACCCCCCTGTTTTCAGGCTTAACCCTTTACCAAACTACAAAATTATACACTAGTCCGAATTGAAAGCATTTGCAGATGACAAAATATATGTGACTCAAAAATTAAAATTTGCTTTAGGAAGGGTAGAAAACCTTGTGGGAAAAGGAGAAAATGCTGGTTACCAGCATTTTCACTTTTTCCCACAATGTTTTCAAAAGGCTTCTTCCCCAGGATTGTGTGGTAAAGGGTTAAACTGTTCCACTCTGCCAAAAAGGAAAGCCAGCAGTTGCATTTTATATAACATATTATTATTGAATAAATTTTGTACAATTTGGATCAGATAAGCAACCCAGTGTGACAATGGCCATATTTTTAAACTATGTGGAGTTATCATAAATACAAAAAGAACAATAATTTGAAAATAACAATTTTCAACAGTATGAAATATATTGTAGATGAAGGAGTAAGTAAAGGTTATAAATATCGGTCTTTTCCCCTACTATTTATTAACATTGTCTGCAGAAGATAATTTTTTATATTTAGCTGTGCTGTTTTCAAAGAAAACATCAAGGTATTGTAGCCCAGGCATCATTGTCGTCTGCGTCGTTGCGCAAAAACTTTGACATTTTATAATATCCCTGTTATTACTGATGATATTTGCTTCAAACTTGGACAAGTTGTTAATGTCAAAGGGGCATCCTATAGAACAAGGTTATGTAACATCGAAGTATTTTTGACACAGTTATGCCTCTTTTTGGACTCACAATTTTCACTGAAAATCAAGCATCCGGTACTGGCACCCACATGGCTTGCTCTTGTTTTACTTTCTTTCAGATGTATCTTGGCAACGTTGTCTAGAGACTGCAGGATGATGCTATTTACACAGGGACAAACAGAGTTCAAATGGAACAAAGTAAAGTTTTGTTTATCACCAAAACTAAACTGAGGCACCTTCAGATTGATAAATATTTTCTATTTATCCTTTACCACACAACCCTAAGTTTTAATGACCCTAAGGAAAATGGCATGTGAAAAAATTGGGGGGAAAAGAGAAAATGCTGATGACCAGCATTTTCTCCTTTTTCCCATTTGTTTTATACCCTTCTCTAAACAAATTCCAAATTTTCAGTCACATTTATTTTGTCGTCTGCTAATGCTTTATATTTGGACTATCCTAAAAGTTTGTCAGTCTGCAGAGAGTTAAAAGTAATATTTAACTGTTAAAAAAATGTCATTTTATTTGAAATATTTGAGCACAATACTGAATTCAAATGAATTTGTAAACTCTACCACCTGTGTGTGTTTTAGATTTAGCTTTGGTCTCCTTCAAAGTATAGACTGGTTCTGCAGTGTACTCATTCAGTAGAATTCACTGTTGTACCCGAATATGTCAAGTATCCTTAAAATATTTACAGATAGCTGACCTTACTTTGATTAGATGGGAAGCCACTCAGCCTAGTGTAGACTACAAAACTCCATCTAAGTTTCATGAGTATCGGAAATGGTGTCATGGTCAAGCAATAGCTGGTGAGAAAGTTTTGTTGGAATAGGACTCTCAAAGACTTCCAGATGGTGCTTAACCCTTTACCAAACATTACCATATTTTAACAACCCTGAGGAAGAAGCCGTCTGAAAACATTGTGGAAACAAGAAACTTTCAAAACTGTTTTCTACCCTTTAAAAGACAGCATAACCCAGTTATTTCGATTCACATTTTTTTTTTTTTTCCATTGTTATTGTTGTTTGCAAGTGTTTTCAGTTTGGACAAGTCTACAATTTTGTCATCTGGTAAAATAAATGTGACTCAAATGATGATTTCTGTCATTGATATGGCAGAAAACATAATTGGAAAAGAAAATGTATTTCTCCTTTTCCCACAATATTTTCAAAAGTCATCTTCTTTAAGGTTGTTTAGTTAGGGGTTAAGTACCTTCTTTAACCCTTTACCACACATTCCCGACTTTTAACGACCTTTTGGAAGAAGTCTTTTGAAAATATTTTGGGAAAAGGAGATCATGCTGGTAACCTGCAACTTTTGCCTTTTCCCACAATGTTTTCTACTCTATCAAGGACAAGTTTCGTCGTCTGCAAATGCTTCCAGTTTGGACTAGTCTAAAATTTTGTCGTTGGGTAAAGAGTTAAAGGGATGTTTTTGTCTTGCATCAGACTTGTTTTGAAAAAATTTTGGCTGAAAGAGAAAGTGTGATTTGCTTCTTTACGGACGGTGTCTTTGCTTTGAACTTTAATTGATGTTAAAAATGCCTATTTTACTTGGATGTTTTCAAAGTCCTCTACCCTATATGAGCCATGTTCTGTAAGAAAAGGGGGTTCATTATATCTGCAAAAAGTATCAACCAAGGGTGGCCTGTGCAGTCAGCACAGGCTGACTTGTTTTGCAGTATTTTGGTAAATTTTCTGCATGTCCAAGGACCATTCTATACCATGATTCAGCCTGTTACTAGATAAAATGGATTCTTTATGGGCACATAATTATGTGATGACTTGCTTGCAGAGATGCATTAAACCCCTTTTTGTCAGAGCACAGCTCATATTTATTGTATAAGGTAATGAAACACAGTAATTAAACAGGATAAAGTTTTTTTTTGTTTTGGCACTTGACACTGTATACTTTAATAGCTCAGAAAACATGCGGCAGACATTTTCAGTCAGAATATAAGACCCAAGTCATTACAGTTCATGGTTGCATTTGAACCAGGGACAAGCCCTCATCTTAACATGAAAGTTCTCAACACAGCATATCTAAAATACAAGCTGCACCAGCTTGGATTTGAACCAGTGTATTGAAGATCCTCGTTTTTCAAGGATTAAAAGACCAATACACAAAACACCAAGCTAAAGAGAATTCTCCCTAACACAGTTGCTCGGTATTTATTTTAATACGGGAAGAAGCTATGCTGTAAGGAAGGAGTGATCTTCTGTAACACAACCCTCTTATAGTTCATCATTTTGATGACAAGAAGCCTTATAAGGCAATTAAGTCTATTTTTTAGACAACAAATGACTCCATTAGCCTATCCCGGACAAGCCCCTATCTTACAAACATGAAAGTTTGCAACAAAGCATAGCTGAAATACAAACCACCACAGCTGGAATGGAACCCAAATTGTGAAGGTCCTCTTTTTTCGAGGATTAACCCTTTACCAGACAATAAAATTTTAGCCTTGTCCAAATTGAAAGCATTTGCAGATGACAATTTCTCAGTGGCTCAAATGGTGCAATTTTTCTTTGGTAGGGTAGAAAACATTGTGGGAAAAGGAGAAAATGCTGGTTACCAGCATTTTCTCCTTTTCCCGCAATGTTTTCAAAAGGTTTCTTTCCCAGGGGCGTCAAAAGGCGGCATTGTGCGATAAAGGGTTAAAAGACCAATACACTAACCACTGATTTTATACAGGAAGAAGCTATGCTTTAAGGAAGGAGTGGTCTCGCGTAACAGAACCAAAGAGTAACATGAATGTACAGAACATGATTACACTTGAATTTAAACTTTCACCAGGGAAAACTTTGATAAATTATTTGTGTTTAGGTATCTGCAGTGCGAATTAATCCTTTTCCCAAATATCGAAATGATTTTACAATCCTCAGGATGAGGGGCATTGTAAACATCACAGGAAATAGAGAAAATACTGGTAAGCAGCATATCTCCTTTATCGTACATGTTTCCTACCCTACCAAGAGCAAAGCCCATTATTGTCAGCACAGAAATCCCATCATTATGAACACTTTCAATATTGGAAAAATCCCAAATTTTATTGTCTGATAGAGATTTAACTCTTTCCCAAACAACAAATTTTAGACTGGTCCAAACTGAAAGAGTTTGCAGACTACAATTTTAAATTTGATGAAAATGGCAGAAAGGTCTCAAAAAGGGTAGAAAACACTGTGGGAAAAGGAGAAATTGCTCTTTACGAGCAATTTCTCCTTTTCCCACAGTGTTTTCAAAAGACTTGTACTGCAGACACATGGGCTTGTTTGAGAAAGGGTTAGACCTTTCCAACAGCAAAATTTTGCACTTGCCTAATTTGAAAGCATTTGCAAACGATAAATTAATCTTGGCTCAAATGATGGAGCTTATCTTTAACAGGGTAGAAAATGTTATGGAAAAAGGAGAAAATGCAGGTCACAAGGGTTTTCTCCTGTTCCTTCAGTGTTTTTCAGTCTTCTGTTCCCAGTGCTCAGTGAGTTAAAACACAGGATGGTTTGGTAAAGGGTTAAAGTATAATTACATGTGATAATTACGTGTACTATCATTTACAGCTATCTGCTGGTGTCCACTGACATTTACAGACAAAACTGATGGACGAAGCTACTTCGTGCTTGCAGCTGGATCGGTCTCTGGAGATGTGGTGTTTTGGAAAATCAGGATACCTTGCTTGACCATGTATAGCTTTGTATTATTCCTTTCTGTTTTTAGCTCCCCTGGCCAAAGGCCATCAAGCTTATGTCATGGCACTGTTTTCGTCATGTGTCAGTGCATACATTATCTTTTATTTCAAACATCTGCTTCTCTGAAACTACCCATCTAATTTTTAGCTCCACTGGCCGAAGGCCAGCAGGCTTATGTCATGGCCCGGTGTCCGTCGTCCGTCCGTCCGTCCGTCCGTCCGTGCGTTAACTTTTATTTCAAACATCTTCTTCTCTGAAACTACCCATCCGATTTTCACGAAACTTCACAGAAATGATCCTGACATGGTCCTCTTCAGAATTTCTTGAAAGAATTTGATTCCTTCAAAAACTCTGGTTGCCATGGCAACAAAACTGAAAAATATTGGAAATCTTTAAAAATCTTCTTGTCTGAAACCATAAGGCATAGGGCTACCAAATTTGGCATGTAGCTTTATGTAGTAGACCTCTATCAAGTTTCTTCAAATTATAGCCCTGGGGTCAAAATTGGCCCTGTCCCAGGGGTCACAAGTTTTACATAGGCTTATATAGAGAAAACTTTAAAAATCTTCTTGTCTGAAACCATAAGGCATAGGGCTACCAAATTTGGCATGTAGCTTTATGTAGTAGACCTCTATCATGTTTCTTGAAATTATAGCCCTGGGGTCAAAATTGGCTCTTCCCCAGGGGTCACAAGTTTTACATAGGCTTATATAGAGAAAACTTTAAAAATCTTCTTGTCTGAAACCATAAGGCATAGGGCTACCAAATTTGGCATGTAACTTTATGTAGTAGACCTCTATCATGTTTCTTGAAATTATAGCCCTGGGGTCAAAATTGGCTCTTCCCCAGGGGTCACAAGTTTTATACATAGGCTTATATAGAGAAAACTTTAAATATCTTCTTGTCTGAAACCATAAGGCCTAGAGCTACCAAATTTGGCATTTAGCTTGATCTAGTTGGAGTCTACCAAAAGTGTCCAAAGTATAGTCCTGGGGTCAATTTGGCCTCATACTTGGAGGGGGGGGGTTCACAAGATTTACATAGGCTTACATAGGGAAAACTTTTAAATCTTGGTGTACATAGCCATAAGGCTTAGGCTACCAAATTTTGCATATAATTATAGCATTATTTAGTGGACAGTTACAAAGAGGGCCCAAGTTACAGCTCTAGGATCAAGTTTGGCCCTGCACCAGGGATCACAAGTTTTACATGGGTTTATGGAGTGAAAAGTTCAGAAACCATCTTGTTACCAGCCATAAGGCCAAGAACTCCCACATTTGGCATGTTATTCTTCTAATACAATATTCCCCATTTAGTCAGACTGTAGCCATGAGGTCAAAGTTTTATAAGGGCTTATATAGTGAAGACTTTTCTTCGTGGTTTATATTTATAAGCCAGTGGAGCGATACAGGGCCATCATGGCCCTCTTGTTACCAAACTTCACAGAAATGATCCTGCCATGATCTTCTTCAGAAATCGTTGAAAGAATCTGATTCCAGTAAAAACTCTGGTTTCCATGGCAACAAAACTGAAAAGTTTTGGAAATCTTCGAAAAAACATTTTTGTCCAAAACCATACTGTCTACGGCTACCAAATTTGGCATGTAGATTCATCTAATGGACCTCTACTATTTATTGGAATTATAGCCAGGGGTCAAAATTAGCCCCGCCCCAGCTGTCACAAGTTTTACATAGGGAAAAATTTGAAAACCTTCTTGTTCTGAACCACATGGCCTAGGGCTACCATAATTGGCATGTAGTTCCACCTGATGAACTTCTACTAAAATTCTTCAAATCATAGCCCTTGGGCCTAAATTGGCCCTGCCACGGGAGTCACAAGTTTTACATGGGCTTATATAGGAAAAACTTTAAAAATCTTCTTGTTCTAAAGCATATGGCCAATGGCTACCAAATTTGGCAAGTAGCTTCATCTAATGGACCTCTACTGAGATTCTTCAAATGATAGCTCTAATGTCAAAATTGGCCCCGCCCTGGGGTCACAAGTTTTACATGGGTTTATATAGGGAAAACTTTTAAAAATTGTCTGGTTCTGTATCATATGGCCTAGGGCTACCAAATTTGGTATGTAGCTTCACCTGATGGACTCTACTAAGATTCTACAAATTATAGCCCTTGGGCCAAAAGTGTTGCTGTCCCTGGGGTCTCAAGTTTTACAAGGGTTTTTGTCATGAAAACTTTAAAAAAAATCTTCTTGTTCCAAATTATAAGGCTTAGGGCTACCAAATTTAGCATATAGCTTCATCTAGTGGATCTTGTGTGAATTTGTTCAAAATTCAGCCTTTGAATTGAAGTAAACCCTGCCTCTCATGTTTAATTAAGGAAACATTGAAAATTTTCTTGTTTATAACCATACAACCTAGACCTATATTATTTGGTAAGTAGCTGTATCTTGTTGACCTCTACCAGGATTCAAGTAATAGCTCATAATTATAGCTTGAAATTGTAATTATAGGTAAAAAATGGACTCAACCAGTGGTCTCAATTTTCACATGGGCATTTATAGAGAAAACTTTGGGATAGCTTTTAACTGACCTTGTCTAGCTTTCAGGGTTTTGAAGATAAAGGCAGACTTATGCAAAATTTACATGTAGCATTGCTGCCATTGCACACTCATACTTTTTATTATACCATAAAATGTCTGTAATTATAAGAGACTCAGGGATCTTTGGCGGACAGTGTCGACTAAGATCTTGGAGCTACACTGTATGATAACAAGGTATTTTCAAACAAAAAAATAACTTTGAAGAAGCAACATTTTGGTTTTTACTATTGGCTTGAGAGTTTCATTTGACTTATTTAGTAGGTTAAGGGTTAAAATGATATCTCCTACAGCCCGAGTTGTGATCAGCAATGTAAGAAAAGGATATTTTGAAGAAATTCAAAAGTTGCTAGCATTGTATCTACTGTAAGAGGATGGTAAACTTTAGTCATAATGTAATCCGTCCATTTTGTGCTAAGCACAGCAGAGCTCTATGATGTTAATAACTGAAGAAATTAAGAAATAATTGGAGATTTTGTTTGTTTTCATTATTTTCAGATCTGATTGTATTGTTTTATCTACAAACAGAGATCACAGTAACAAAGTTATCTGTATGGCTTGGAGTGAGAAATCAGGTACCCTTTGTCTTCTTGAATACCTTATTACTGTCTTTTTAGATGGTAACATGAGCCATGCTCTATGAAAAGGGAGCTTAATGCATCTGTTAAAAGTATCGACTCGGTCGGCCTGCGCGCACAGGCTGACCTTGGCCGAAACTTTCTGCTTTCAGTCAATTTTCTTCATGTCCAAGACCAGTCTACCTAATGATTCAGTTGGTTGTCAGACAAAAATGGATTTTATGTATCCATGATCATGTGATTACTTGCATGGTATTATTGATAATGGAGATGCATTAAGTCCCCTTTTGCCAGAGCATGGCTCACATGCAAGTTACTTTTCATGGGGTCCAATAGATGCCTGGTCCATGTTAGAGCCCATTACTAAAACCTCTTCCACATTACACAATAAACAAACAGCTGAAGGGAAATTATTCTTTTCACAGCACAAAAAGCCATGTGGGGAATGGACGAACTGTTTGTTTCATGTGATTACTGCTTTTCCCAAGATGTTTTTGAAAGCTGTAAACTGTAGAGGCATTACAAAATCAAATTTGTAAAGTATTGGGTATTATGGATGGTTGAATTCATGGATCAGCATATTGACATAGACTGTTGACATAAATTCAAATAGAAGTTAATGATAGTTCTGTGGTAGGTTCTTCAAGAAAAGTGGCCAAACTTTTCTACTTAACTCTTTATGAAAAGACAAAATTTTAGACTGGTCCAAATTGAAAGCATTTGCAGACGACAAAATAAAGGTGATTAAAAAATTAGAATTTGATTTCGGAAGGGTAGAAAACATTGTGGGAAAAGGAGAAAATGCTGGTTACCAGCATTTTCTCCTTTTCCCACAATGTTTTCAAAAGGCTTCTTTCTCAGGGTCGTTAAAAGTTGGGATTTTGTGGTAAAGAGTTAACTGACCAAAATAGCCAACAACAATAAAAACAAGATCTTTTAACTCTTTAACAAACAGCACAATTTTGGGCTTTGCCAAAGTGAAAGCATCTGCAGACAACATATTAAATGTGGCCAATATAATGATTTCTATCTGTGAAGAGGTAGAAAACATTATGAGAAAAGAATAAAATACTGGTTACCAGCATTTTCTCCTTTTCCCCCACAATGTTTTCATAAGGCTTCTTCCTCAGGGTCGTTTAAACTCTGGATTGTGTGGTAAAGGGTCAAACAGCTTTCCCATGTTAGCAGACAGAGAGTTTTAAAACAATTTTACAGAAATGTGCCTTGATTGGTTCATCACCAAAATATCTGTTCTGCTTTGCAGATGAAGTCTGTATGGAATGCGTGACCAAACGGAGGCAACTGTGGCCCACTTGTTTCTCTATGCAAGAGAAGACTTTTTAACCCTTAGGCTGCTAAGCACAACTCGGTGCCCTTTTGCAGACAGTGTAGATTAAGATCAGACTGCACAGAACATGCAGTCTGATCTTAGATCTACACTGTCTGACACAGAGATGTTTTTCCTCAAAATATAACTTTAAAACTGTAATATTTTGGGTTTTTTACTGTCAGCTTGAAAGTTTCATTTCATTTATCTAGCAGATGAGGGGTTAAAATACTAATGCCTTCTTAGAAATGATACGTAATAGATAAATAGAATATTTTATCAATGCTAGAGTACTTAGAATACTGACAACAAGTATTATTTGAAAGAAATCTTTGTAACCTCAACCTTTCTTTTAGGTTTGTTGGCAGTATCCCATTACCATGGCAACCTGACAGTGGGCATTGTAAATAAAGATTTTGGAACAGTTAAGTGGACAGTGTTAGATACCTCAGACAATCTGATGAAAGTGTCTTGTATGTGTTTTGGCAGCTCACAACAGGTACTTCTATATACATGGTAGATTTTTACTTTTTTTTTAGCTCACCTGAGCACATAGTGCTCAGGGTGAGCTATTGTGATCGATCGTTGTCCGGCGTCCGTCCGTCCGTGAACAATTACTTAAAAAATCTTCTCCTCTGAAACCGCCCAACAGATTTCAGTGAAACTTCACAGAAATGATCCTTAGGTGATGCACTTTCAGAATACTTCAAAGATTTGAATTCCATGAAGAACTCTGGTTGCCATGGCAACCGAGAGAAAAAACTTTAAAAATCTTCTTGTCCCAAACCGTAAGGGCTAGAGCTCTCATATTTGGCATGTAGCATCATCTAGTGGCCCTCTACCAAACTACTTCAAATAATGGCCCTAGTGTTGAAAATGGCCCTATGTTGTGGGTTCTCGGATTTCACATAGAGATAAAGAAGGAAATCTTTGAAAATCTTCTTGTCCCAAACCATAAGGGCTAGAGCTCTCATATATGGCATGTAGTATCATCTAGTGGCCTTCTACAAAAATACTTCAAATAATGGCCCTAGTGTGGAAATTGGCCATATGTTGTGGGTTCTCGGATTTCACATAGAGATAAAGAAGGAAATCTGTAAAAATCTTCTTGTCCCAAACCTTAAGGGCTAGAGCTTTCATATTTGGCATGTAGTATCATCTACTGGCCCTCTACCAAAATACCTCAAATTACGGCCCTAGTGTTGAAAATGGCCCTATGTTGTGGGTTCTCGGATTTGACATAGAGATAAAGAAGGAAATCTTTAAAAATCTTCTTGTCACAAACCATAAGGGCTAGAGCTCTCATATTTGGCATGTAGCATCATCTCGTGGCCCTCTACCAAAATACTTCAAATTATGGCCCTTGTGTTGAAAATGGCTGTATGTTGTGGGTTCTCGGATTTCACATAGAGATAAAGAAGGAAATCTGTAAAAATCTTCTTGTCCCAAACCTTAAGGGCTAGAGCTTTCATATTTGGCATGTAGCATCATCTAGTGACCCTCTACCAAAATACTTCAAATTATGGCCCTAGTCTTGAAAATGGCCCAATGTTTTGGGTTCTCGGATTTCACATAGAGATAAAGAAGGAAATCTTTAAAAATCTTCTTGTCCCAAACCATAAGGGCTAGAGCTCTCATATATGGCATGTAGTATCATCTAGTGGCCCTCTACCAAAATACTTCAAATAATGGCCCTAGTGTGGAAATTGGCCGTATGTTGTGGGTTCTCGGATTTCACATAGAGATAAAGAAGGAAATCTGTGAAAATCTTCTTGTCCCAAACCGTAAGGGCTAGAGCTTTCATATTTGGCATGTAGCATCATCTAGTGGCCCTCTACCAAAATATTTCAAATTATGGCCCTAGTGTTGAAAATGGCCCTATGTTGTGGGTTCTCGGATTTCACATAGAGATAAAGAAGGAAATCTTTAAAAATCTTCTTGTCCCAAATCATAAGGGCTAGAGCTCTCATATATGGCATGTAGTATCATCTAGTGGCCCCCTACCAAAATACTTAAAATTATGGCCCTAGTGTTGAAAATGGCCGTATGTTGTGGGTTCTCGGATTTCACATAGAGATAAAGAAGGAAATCTGTAAAAATCTTCTTGTCCCAAACCGTAAGGGCTAGAGCTTTCATATTTGGCATTTAGCATCATCTAGTGACCCTCTACCAAAACACTTCAAATTATGGTCCTAGTGTTGAAAATGGCCCTATGTTGTGGGTTCTCGGATTTCACATGGAGATAAAGAGGAAATCTTTAAAAATCTTCTTGTCCCAAACCATATGGGCTAGAGCTCTCATATATGGCATGTAGTATCATCTAGTAGCCCTCTACCAAAATACTTCAAATAATGGCCCTAGTTGGAAATTGGCCCTATGTTGTGGGTTCTCGGATTTCACATAGAGATAAAGAAGAAAATCTGTAAAAATCTTCTTGTCCCAAACCGTAAGGGCTAGAGCTTTCATATTTGGCGTATAGCATCATCTAGTGTCCCTCTACCAAAATACTTCAAATAATGGCCCTAGTGTTGAAATTGGCCCTATGTTGTGGGTTCTCAGATTTCACATAGAGATAAAGAAGGAAATCTGTAAAATTCTTCTTGTCCCAAACCGTAAGGGCTAGAGCTTTCATATTTGGCATGTAGCATCATCTAGTGGCCCTCAACCAAAATACTTAAAATTATGGCCCTAGTGTTGAAAATGGCCGTATGTTGTGGGTTCTCGGATTTCACATAGAGATAAAGAAGGAAATCTTTAAAAATCTTCTTGTCCCAAACCATAAGGGCTAGAACTCTCATATGTGGCATGTAGTATCATCTAGTGGCCCTCTACCAAAATACTTCAAATAATGGCCCTAGTTGGAAATTGGTCGTATGTTGTGGGTTCTCGGATTTCACATAGAGATAAAGAAGGAAATCTTTAAAAATCTTCTTGTCCCAAACCGTAAGGGCTAAAGCTTTCACATATGGCATGTAGCATCATCTAGTGACCCTCTACCAGAATATTCAAATAATGGCCCTGGTGTTAAAAATTGACCCTATGTTGTGGGTTCTTGGATTTCACATAGAGATAAAGAAGGAAATCTTTAAAAATCTTCTTGTCCCAAACCATAAGGGCTAGAGCTTTCATATTTGGCAAGTAGCATTATGGTGTTGAGCTGAGTTGCCAAACCGTAAGGGCTAGAGCTTTCATATATGGCATGTAGCATCATCTAGTGACCCTCTACCAAAATATTCAAATAATGGCCCTGGTGTTAAAAATTGACCCTATGTTGTGGGTTCTCGGATTTCACATAGAGATAAAGAAGGAAATCTGTAAAAATCTTCTTGTCCCAAACCGTAAGGGCTAGAGCTTTCATATTTGGCATGTAGCATCATCTACTGGCCCTCTACCAAAATACTTAAACTTATGGCCCTAGTCTTGAAAATGGCCCTATGCTGTTGGTTCTCGGATTTCACATAGAGATAAAGAAGGAAATCTTTAAAAATCTTCTTGTCCCAAACCATAAGGGCTAGAGCTCTCATATATGGCATGTAGTATCATCTAGTGGCCCTCTACCAAACTACTTCAAATAATGGCCCTAGTGTGGAAATTGGCCATATGTTGTGGGTTCTCGGATTTCACATAGAGATAAAGAAGGAAATCTGTAAAAATCTTCTTGTCCCAAACCGTAAGGGCTAGAGCTTTCATATTTGGCATGTAGCATCATCTAGTGACCCTCTACCAAAATACTTCAAATTACGGCCCTAGTGTTGAAAATGGCCCTATGTTGTGGTTTCTCGGATTTCACATAGAGATAAAGAAGGAAATCTTTAAAAATCTTCTTGTCCCAAATCATAAGGGCTAGAGCTCTCATAGAGATAGCTCTCATAGAGATAAAGAAGGAAATCTTTAAAAATCTTTTTGTCCCAAACCATAAGGGCTAGAGCTTTCATATTTGGCATGTAGCATTATGGTGTTGAGCTGAGTTGCATTTCAGGTGAACAATTTAGGACCATCATGGTCCTCTTGTTTTTCCATTCCTTTACCACCTGAAAAAAAATTTAAACTTTTCCAAATTGAAAGCATTTGCAGACAACAAAAGAAATGTGGATCAGATGATGAACTTTGTCTTTGGAAAGGTAGAAAACATTGTGGAAAAAGGGGAAAATGCTGGTTACCAGCATTTTCTCCTTTTTCCGTTATGTTTTCAAAAGGCATCTTTCTCAGGTTCATTGAAAATTTGGGCCGTGTGGTACAGAGTTAGATGTTTAATTCTATACCAGATGACATAATTTTAGACTTGTCCAAGTTTGAAGCATTTGTAGAATACAACTTTGATGTGACTCAAACTTTTTATTTGTCTTTGATCTGGTAAAACGCCTTGTGAGAAACGGAAAAGCAATTTATTCTTTTCTCAGAGTCTCTTCAAAAGTATCTTCTCAGGATCATCAAAAGTTTTGAAAAGGATTTAACTCTTTACCATACGAGAAAATTTTAGACTTGTCCAATTTGAAGGCATTTGCAGAAGACAAAATAAATGTGACTCAATAATTGAAATTTGGTTTGGGAAGGATAGAAAACATTGTGGGAAAGGGAGAAAATGCTGGTTACCAGTATTTTCTCCCTTTCCCACAATGTTTTCTAAAGGCTTCTTTCTCAGGGTCGTTAAAAGTTGAAATCGTGTGGTAAAGACACAATTTTAAATTTATCAAAAAATTATGAATATAGTAGCCATGCTGTGGGAAAAGGGGGTTTAATGCATCTCCAGGATACATGATACCATGCAAGTCAACACATAATTACTGATCCACATAATTTACTTTGACTTACAACCAACTGGTCCTTGGACATGCAGGAAACTGAACAAAAGCAAAAGTGGGTCAATGCTTTTTTGCAGATGCATGAAACCCCCTTTTCACAGAGCATAGTTCATATGATTGATACAGTTCAGATGCAGAGGAATGTATGAAAGTTTTGGAATGACAAATGGATAACTGAGCTGATTGAAAGCACACAGCATGAGAGATACATATTCATGAAAGCATTATACATCAATATACTGTACAAGTCGAAATCTTTGCTATGTGGAAATTTTTTGTGATTTTGAGAGTTTGAAAAATTCACAAAGTTTTCTGTTTGGGTCTTTTACCACAAGTATACCAACAAATAAAGCAAAATGTCAGTAATCGGTAATTCACAAATTTTTTGACAGGTGTATATATCCACATGTACAGAAACGACAGTTGTGCTTTTTTTTTTTTTTTTTTTTCTCCAAAATTCTTCTTCTGTTGCAAGGCATTGAAATCATGACCTCCTGAGACAAATCTGCAGCAGACAACTTGTAAAATATGAACGATACTTTACCTTGATGAGTAGTCCATCAAAATGTTTAATTAAATCTGAAATGCTCAGTAAACAAGATGGATATTATCAATAATAATAAACTGGAATGTTTCTATTTCAAGACTGTCTGTTGCCAGAATATCTTTACATAGCGGGTGGTATATATCAAAGATCAGACAGTATGTTTGGTGTAGTCTGATCTTGTTTATTACATGTCGGCATACCCAAATACTGTTTTGATAGGCTCTTTATAGGTTAAGTATTAACCATTTACCACACAATCCTGACTTTTAACAGAAAAAGCCTTTTGAAAACATTGTGGGAAAAGGAGAAAATGCTGGTAACCAGCATTTTCTCCTTTTCCCACAAAGTTTTCTGCCCTATCAAAGAAAAATTCCATTATTTGAGTCACATATGAATTGTTGTCTGCAAATGTTTTGAATTAGGACCAGTCTGAATTTTTCCTGCATGGTAAAGAGTTAAACAATGGGTTAGACTCTCAAAGTATAATATCTCTGTGAGACTCATAATTCTGGAACCTTATCTCAAAAACATGCCTTAACCCTTTACTAGACGGCAAAATTTTAGCCTTGTCCAAATTGAAAGCATTTGCAGACGACAATTTCATTGTGGCTCAAATGGTGCAATTTTTCTTAGATAGAGTAGAAAACATTGTGGGAAAAGGAGAAAATGCTGGTAACCAGCATTTTCTCCTTTTCCCACAATGTTTTCAAAAGGCTTCATTCCCAGGGGCGTTAAAAGGCGGCATTGTGCGGTAAAGGGTTAACCCTTAACCAAAGGACAGTGTTTCAGATTTATCCAAGTCCAAATTAAAAGCATTTGCAAATGGCAAATAAAATGTGGCTCCAATGAGAAATATGGCTTTGCTAGGGAAAAAACATTGCCAGAAAAAGAGGAAATGCTTGTTACTAGGATTTTCTCCTTTTCCCACAAAGTTTTGAAAAGCCTTCTGTCTTAGGGTTGTTAAATCACAGGATCAATTTCTGATGTTAACTCGAAGTATTTTCTAACTGTACTTGAGAAAAAAGAAACGACCAGGCAGTTTTGTTATGTAATGATTGTCTGTATTAAACAGAAAGATGAGGAAATTCTAATCGTAAACAAAGAACAGTATATTTATGGGTATCACATAAGGCTTGATGAAGAAAGGAATGTCAGGGTGTTGTCTACAAGCTTTGTTTGTGGTCTTAGACAGATGTATGCCACAGGTAGGTTTTTCATGGTATCACTCACTTCAATCCTTTACCAGACAATCCCATATTTTAACAACCATGAAAAAACAGGCTGTTAAAAACATTGTGGGAAAACGAGAAAATGCTGGTTACCAAAAGTGGATGAATCACATCATTTGTGTCACATTTGAATTCTGATATGTCAATGCTTTCAATTTGGACAAATCTGAATTTTTGTCGTCTGCTGTTGATGGTATCAATATACTCTTTAACTCATTTCCACACAACAAAAATGTAGACGTGTCCAAATTGAAAGCTTTTGCAGACGACAATTTAAATGTGACTCAGATGATGAAATTTGTCTTTAATTGGATAGAAAACATTGTGGGAAAAGGAGAAAATGCTGGTTACCAGCATTTTTCCCTTTCCCACAATATTTTCAAAAGGCTTCCTCCTCAGGGTTGTTGGAAATCAGGATTGTGTGGTAAAGGGTCAGCTCATTTACAATTGCAGAAGACCTTTTTTTTTTGTTTTGCCGCCAAGTTCTATTTAAAATCTTGTTGACAAAAGGAGGCAAATGTTTGCAGCATTAATTCTAGTTTTAACCCCTAAAGCGCCAAATAAACCCAATGGTCATTTTTATTCTAGAATAAAACCAATATAATTGCAAATTCATGGCTACCTTTTGCCTGTAGTGTTTTAACATAGCGGACAATGTAGATGAAAGATCAGGCTGCACGTTTTGTGCAGCCTGATCTTGATCTACACTGGCTGCAAAGGCAACTATATTAGTGAAAGGTGCTTTAAGGGTTAATATTCATTGTTCAGGAAGAGACTAGGACCTTGACTAACTGATCTGATGTAAATCAGCACACCTACAGTAATTTCCATATTTTTAACCCTTTACCACAAGATCCTGAGTTTTAACAACCCTGGAAAAGAAAGCAGACGAAAAAATTGTGGAAAAAGGAGTAAACTGCTGTTTACCAGCACTTTTCCCCTGTTCCACAATGTTTCCTACTCAATTAAAGGCAAGTTTCACCATTTTAGCAACCTTCGATTTGTCGGCTTCAAATGCTTTGAATTTGCTAAAGTCTAAAATTTTGTTGTATGGTAAAGAGTTCAATGGTATGATTGAGAAATTTACTTGTATTTGATAAATAGAATTGTTTACATTTGGCCACCATTGGGTCTTTAAGAATATCTTCTGTATCGAAAAAACTCATACTTGAAAAGTATTGGGTTGGTATGATACAAGTCTAAACATTATTTCAGTTTTAATTCGTTTATTTTCAGGTATGACCAAATTAGACAATCAGAGTTTTATAGTATCATCTGTGGATGGCATTTTAGAAATGGTTAAGGCAACAGTTCAGTCTTGTGGTGTGTATATAGTATAATATACAGTAATATAGTGACCAGTTCTATTAACCCTGTTCCACACAATCCTAACTCTTTATGACCCTGAGAAAGAAGCCTTTTGAAAACATTGTGAGAAAAGGAGAAAATCTTGATAAACATTTTACCCCATCAAAGACAAAAATTGTCATTTTTGATTTGCTTTCTGCAAATGCTTTCAATTTGTTGCGGTACAAAATTTTGTCCTTTGGCAGACAGTTAGCTCTTTACCACATGACAAAATTCTTAGACTTATCCCTATTGAAAGCATAAGGCAGACAGCAAATTTAATTTTACCCAAACCACAAAATTTTTCTTTCACCTTTAACCCTTTACCACACAATGACGAGTTTTAACAACCCTAATGAAGAAGACTTTTGAAAACATTTTGGGAAAAGGAGAAAATACTGGTAACCAGCATTTTCTCCTTTTCCCACAATGTTTTCTACCCTGTCGGAGACAAATTCCATCATTTGAGTGACATTTATATTGTCATCTGCAGGTGCTTTCAATTTGGACATGTATAGTTTTTTCCTGTGTGGTAAAGAGTTAAAGAGTAGAAAAGATTTTGGGAAAAGTTTACCAGCATTTTCTCCTTTTCCCATGATGTTTTCATATAGATTCTTCCCTCATAGTCATTAAAAGTGGGGATGGTTTGGTAAATGTTTAGGCTAGTAACTTTACTTTTTAACACTGAAATTACCAATGACAAATTTTCTGACTAATAAGTATATATAATCAACTGTAGATCTCAGATCAGACTGCATGTTCAAGTCTGTATGTCTTACTCATTACCAAACAACAAAATTTTAGACTTGTACAAATTTGAAAGCATTTGCAGATGACAAATTAAATGTGTCTCAAAACTTGAAATCTTTTTGGAAGGGTGGAAAGCATTGTGGGAAATGGAGAAAATGCTGGTTACTAGCATTTTCTCCTTTTCCTACAATGCTTTCAAAAGTTTTTTTTTCTTCAGGGTCTTAAAGGGAGTTGTTTAGTTTTCATGCAGTCAATCAAAATTTTTTGCTAAACACTGATACATACAACTAGATATATATTTCTTTTCATTATATAGAAACTGTACGATAGAAACTATATACATATGAGCCATGCTCTGTGAAAAGGAGGCTTAATGCATTTGCGAAAAGTATCGATCCAAGTCAGCCTGCTCAGTCCATGCAGGCTGATTGGGCTAAAACTTTTCGCTATTGGTCATTTTCTGTATGTCTAAGGCCCAGTCTACCACTTGATTAAGTCAGTTGTTAAAAATGTGGCTATTATGGATCCATAATTATGTGATGACTTAATTGGTATCATAGATCACGGAGATGCATTCAGCCCCCTTTTGCAAGAGCATGGCATTCAGTAAAAAAGTTTGATTGTGGCATTTAAATACCAGGATGGCGGTTTTGCAATAGGTAAATCTAACGTCTATTTTAATTAAATCAGATTATGATGTCATCATCTTCATTTGGATACCAGTCCTCGTATTTGATGATGTTATTGATCTTGTTACATTCTCACAAGTCTTTGCAAAACTCTGGGGCGAAATCTAAAAATACATTTAGAGGATATGTAGCCCATTAAGGAAATCCCACTAATTTTTTTTCTTTATTTTGTTGTTCTTCTTTACTGATGATTTGCCTGCTATTGCTTTACAAAATTCAGTGATAAATCATTTAGTTTGGTGAGATTATAAAAATCTTAATAGCTTTCCTTAAAATACTGGATGATTTGGTTAACTCTTTACCACACAATCCCGAGTTTTCATGACCCTGAGGGAGAAGCCTTTTGAAAACATTGTGGAAAAAGGAAAAAATGCTGGTAACCAGCATTTTCTCCTTTTCCCACAATGTTTTCTACCCTTCCCAAAACAAATTTCAATTTTTCAATCAAATTTATTTTGTCGTCTGCAAATGCTTTCAATTTGGACCAGTCTAAAATTTTGTCGTTTGGTAAAAAGTTAAAGGTCAGTGATGTATCGAAATACAGTTGCCTTACAGAAATCTTGTTTATTGACTATGTTTCTCTTACAGGTTTACAGACTGAGGTTTCCATCTTCAATGAGTCGCAGACAAATGAACCATTGATGCGCTGTAACGGTGTAACAGTGTCACCAAATAGAGTACTCCTATCATATGTTCAAAGGTTGGGCAGAGCTTTATCATTATCATTATTTTCTGATTTTTTTTTTTTTTTTTTTTTTCTTCTTTTTAATTTTCATGTGTCATTTGGGGAAAATTTCAGTAACTAAATAAATAGATAAATTGAATGTTTTTTCTTCAATGAAAAGAAATGGCCCACTTTCTCTTTATTTTCAGATAGAAATTTACTTTCAAGGTTCTTAACTCCTGAAAATAAAAATGAACCAATGCAAAAAATATCGACCCATGCAGAGCTCCAGATAGAGGCAGTGATTTTGATTTCGAAATTGAAATTATCAATAACTCTCCACTAAACCCTATGTTATGGGTACTCATTAGAATCGTCTCATCGAGACAATTCTAATGAGTACCCACAACATAGGGTTTGGAAGAGAAATAATGGATTTAGAACATCATCATTCCCTCCTATCTGGAGCTCTGCCATGTCAACCTGTGCAGTCCACGCAGGCTGACCTTGGTCAAAACTTTTTGCTATTTGTCAATTTTTTGCAAGTCTAAGGACCGTTCTATCCCAGCCTTCAGCCTGTTGTCAGACAAATGTAGAAGATGACTTTGAAAGCACCCGTGTAAGACATTGGTGATAAACATGAATCATATTTAATTCCGCAATATATGTGAAAACATTGAGCGAAATGGAGGAGTGGTCTGATGAAGGATCGAAAAGTTCTATTGGATTAACTCTTTACCACACAATCCCAACTTTTAACGACCCTGAGGAAGAAACCTTTTGAAAACATTGTGGGAAAAGGAGAAAATGCTGGTAACCAGCATTTTTACCTTTTTCTACAATTTTTTCTACCCTTCCCAAAACAAATTTCAATTTTTCAGCCAAATTTATTTTGTCGTCTGCAAATGCTTTCATTTTGGACTAGTCTAAAATTTTGTCGTCTGGTAAAGAGTTAAATTTTCTAAATGGGGTGAAATCTCAAAAAGTGTCTCAGAATTCTGGTAAAGAGTTAATCTTAATCCATAAAATCTGTCTATAACTGGGCAATATTTTCTGTACAAAACTAAATGTAAATGAGCAGTGCTTTGGCAAAAGGGGGTTTAATGGAGATCCATTACATCAATCAAGTGATCACATAATCATGGATCCATTAAATCCATGTCTCACAACCAACAGAATCCTGATGTAGAACAGTCCTTGGGCATGCAGAAAAATTTTACCAAAAGCAAAAAGTTTAGACATAGGTCAGTTTGCGCTGAGTGCGCTGGCTGACCTGGGACAAAGCTTTTTGCAGATGCTTAAAATCCCTTTTTTTGCAGAGCATGATTCAGACATTTCTCTCAAATTTCAGTGTTTCTTAACCCTAAATCTGCTAAATAAATGAGGAGGAACTGTCAAGCCGATAATAAAATCCCAAATATTGCTATTTCATAGTTAATTTTGGAGGAAAATATCTCCTTTTTGGACAGTGTAGAACCAAGAACAGACTGCACATTCTGCAATCTGATCATGATCTACATTGTTTGCAAAAGGTCCATAACTCACGCTTAGCAGCCAAAGGGTTAATGATGTCCATAAGCTGATATATGGTAATGCAGACATCTATTTTTTTCCTCAAGACCTCTACCAGGATATGATCGTGTGGGTGTTCAGTATAAAAGACCAACTAAAATTATTGTGAAAAAGCTAGATCATATGTCAGAGGAGAGTGTTTATAGTACACTACTTAGTCATCAAGGTAAGAAAAAATATTAAAGACACATCTATCCTCATTTTCAGTTAGTTTTTAAGCTATTTCATCCTCATTATCCTCATTTTATTAAATTATGATCATTCTTGTATTTTCATGCCAAATGTTGCCCCTGATGCTTGCAAGGTAAACATAGATAAATTACAGATACTAATGGTGCAAATGATAAATACATATACCGGTATGAGAAATCTTCAATTTAAAGCAGGGAACGTCACAACAGTGAGTTTTTGACAGCCTCCCAAAAATGAAATGCATTTTCTTTTGATTGTAATCTATGCAATCTTGCCACTATCAGAGGTGACATTTGGCATGAAGATACTAGAATGATTTTAGTTTGATAAAATAGTAAAGGCGAAATAGGTTAGAAATATGCTGAAAATGAGTATAGATGTATCTTTGAAATTGATACTCATACATTTGTAAAATATGGACATATAAGAATTTGTTGTTAGGATTGATAAAGCACATGGACCGAGGTGAGATTTACAATCAGATTGCACAAAACATTCACTTTCTCCTCAGATATTTATGAACTCTTGAAAGGAATGCGAAACATTGTTTCAGCTTTAGAAACGGGGCAACAGCTGCTTTGATTGCAAACACAGGCTAGCAAAACTGCTGCTAGATTTTAGAAAGATAGTGTCTCTTCCTGCCAGTACATGAAATAGATAGAGCATATGTGTTTTTTTTTCAGTGAAAGATCAAAATTTATTTCACTGAGTGAACATCATCAGTAATATTGTCACTCAAGGTGCACCAAGAGTGAAAATACTACCAATGATGTTCACTCAGTGAAATAAATTTTGATCTTTCTCCGAAAAAAAACTAATATCCGCTATTTGTTCATGCTTCTAATGCCTTTTTTGTTGGGACTTTCATCAAAATCCAGTACAGTTGTTTTCCATATTTCCCTGTGGCATACCCCCCTCACATAACAACACATTACAATATTATGTAAAGCACGAGAAATATAGCGTAAATTACGTGTTATTTCCCTCCATTTGAATGGCAGGCACTGTTTAGTTAGGTAACTAGTGCACGGGAACTACTGTTTCCGCCTTCAGTTGAAGAGTTAGAAAACGTGAAATGGTATTTTTCAGTGGTCATAACCATGAAATATCAAACCATAATCCACCATTATTTCTTGAAAAACTACCAAAAAGCATGAAATAAAAGGATATTTCAGGTAGTGCTTGTTTGAAAAATGTAGGTAAGTATTGACCAACTCTTCCGTATATCATTCTAATTCTTAACTCTTTACCAAACGACAAAAATTATAGACTTGTCCAAATTGAAAGCATTTGCAGACAACAATTTAAATGTGGCTCAGATTGTTGAAGTTGTCTTTGATGGAGTAGAAAACATTGTGGGAAAAGGAGAAAATGCTGGTTACCAGCATTTTCTCCTTTTCCCACAATGTTTTCAAGAGGCTTCTTTCTCAGGGCCGTTTAAAGTCGGGATTGTGTGGTAAAGGGTTAATTGTAAGATTTGTCATGTAATTGATGAGACAATCTGTCTCAGCCAGTCAAAATCGCTGGTCTTCTGTACTTAGAATTGTCTTTAGCATGGTTGTAAAGGTTTACGCTTTGATATCATTATATTTGACAGGGCCATTGAAGGAGGTCATAGACTGTGTTGAATTTTACAGGCAATATTTAGTTTCCAACCAGTATTCAGGCAAAGACAGCAGTGAAAGAATTTCTAGAAGAGAATTACAGTTAAAAAGGTGCTTAACTTTTCCACATGTCAAAATTTTAGACTTGTCCATATTGAAGGAATGTACAGACGACAATTCAAATGTTATTCAGATAATAATTGTCCTTGATTAGGTAGAAAATATTGTGTGAAAAGGAGAAAATGCTGTGTACCAATGTTTTCAAAAGGCTTCTTTCTCAGGGTCGGTAAAGCTCAGGATTGTGTGGTAAAGGGTTAACCCTTTAACTCTTTACCACTCAGTCCCGACTTTTAACAACCCTGAAAAAGAAGCCTTTTGAAAACATTGTGGGAAAAGGAGAAAATACTGGTAACCAGCATTTTCTCCTTTTCCCACAATGTTTTCTATCCCGCCCAAGACAAATTTCAATTTTTCAGTCAATCTATGATTGTAACCAGCATTTTTTCCCTTTCCCATGTTTTTTGCCCTATCAAAGACAAACTTCGTTATTTGGGCCACCTCTGATTTGTCGTCTGCAAATCCTTTCAATTTGGACTGGTTTAAAATTTTGTCGTGTGGTAAAGAGTTAACCTTTTACCACGCAATGACTTTTAACAACCCTAAAGTAGAAAGCTTTTTGAAAACACTGTGGGAAAAGGAGAAAATGCTGGCAACCAGCATTTTCTCCTTGTCCCCAAATGTTTTCTTACCTTTAAAGAAAAATCCAATCATTTGAGTAATGTTTGAGTGATAATTGATTTGTCGTCTGCAAATGGACCTGTCTTAAAATTTTGCTGTTAGGTAAAGAGCTAACCAGTTTGCATAGTATGATCTTATTTACACATGTTACACAATCTTTACAAGCCACTACAAGCTGTCCCTAGAAGAAAGACTGTTGTGATGGCGAGATGAATCTTGTGACGGCAATGGTCATCAAGCCCCAGAACCTTGGCTGTACCAGGCTTATATTTCAAATGTCAAAAGATTGACTTCTCTTGTACTATGAAAAACAGATTAAGTCTTTACCAAACAAAAAGCATTTTAGACTGGTCCATACTGAAAGTATTTGCAGACAACAAATCAGAGGTGGCCCAAATAACGAAGTTTGTCTTTGATAGGGCAAAAAACACTGTGGGAAAGGGAAAAAATGCTGGTTACAATCATTTTCTCCTTTTCCCACAATTTTTTTTAAAAGTCCTCTTTCTCAAAGTCTCTAAAAGTCATCATTGTGTGGTAAAGGGTTAACTGTGTTACTGTATTACTCAAATTACACTCATTTGGCTCACAGGCCACATCAATGATATGAAACTTCCCATTGTTTTATCTAGAGTAGACTTAGGGCTTTATTTACCAAACGTTCAAAACCACATTCCTATTCTACTTGTAGATTTTGAAAGTAATGCAATTTCTGATTGGCTAAACTAAATACCAGTAAGTTACTTTCAAAATCAGAACATTCTTGAGAAATAGATGGTGAATGTTTTAAACATGGGTGAACATGGGCCCAGATAAGAATATTGCAATCTGGCCGAAGTAGATCAGATTTGCCAAAATTCCAGTCTGTACTACAACACATATACCATCAAGATACTAAAGCTAAACATTATTGGGGGACCTTACTTTGTTCCAGGTTTGCCCTGCTATCCAAGATCTCACAGACCAAAAGCAAGTCGATAATGAAGGTAACATTCAGGAAGCACTGATGTGGCAAATACAGTATTTTATAGTACATGTATTTGATAAATTCCAGTTATGGCTTGTTTATCCCCTTTACTGCACAGTGACACCTTTTGACGCCCCTGGGAAAGAAGCCTTTTGAAAACATTGTGGGAAAAGGAGAAGATGCTGGTAACCAGCATTTTCTCCTTTTCCCACAATGTTTTCTACCCTATCAAAGAAAAGTTGCATCATTTGAGCCATATTGAAATTGTCATCTGCAAATGCTTTCAATTTGGACAAGGCTATAATTTTGTCGTCTGGTAAAGGATTAAATAGATTTGAGCCATGCTGTGACAAAAGGGTGTTTAATGCATCTCTGTGATGCATTATATGAAAGAAGTCATCATATAATTACAGGTCCATGAAATCCATTTTGTCTAACATCCAACTGAATCATGAGGTAGAAAGGTCCTTGCACTTGCAGAAAATTGACCAATAGCAAAAAGTTTTGACCCAGGTCAGCCTGCACAGACTGTGCAGGGTGACCTGGGTTGATACTTTTTGCAGATGCATTAAACCCTGTTTTCTCAGAGCATGGCTTTTTTTTTTTTTTTTTTTTTTTAAAGAGATAGCAGTTTAGTATATTTTACTTTTACAGTATGTTTTTTTTTTTTTCACAATATTTCACATCCTGTTGTATTAAGCACATTCTTGGACTTCTGAGATAAAAGGGAATTAATTCATTGATTGTTTTGTTTGTATTGGTGTTTAATGCCATTTTAACAGCTCAGGTCATATCATGGCAGTCAGTGATTCACCCCTGTGTTTCCTGGCTTTCTCACACCAGTACTGACACAACTTTCTTTCCAAAGCCACTGACAACTTTTCTCACGTGCATCAGAGGTGAAAGGCAAAAAATCGCCTGAAAGAAACTTTGCTTCAACTGGGTATCGAACTTGCAACCAGCAGGCCAAGAGTCAGATATGCTAACCACTGAGCCACCCGGATGAACAATTCATTGATAAATGAGTGTAATTTGATACAACTAAGACAGCTTCACTAGTTTTCTACAAAAATATACTGGTGAATACTGTGAAATTATAACGATACAGATATAAACAAAGAACAAAGATCAGATAAAAGGAATGTTTACAGTTCTAGTATCTCTGCAGCACAAATATTTCTTGGAAGTAAAGAGTTGTAGGGGGAAAAAAGACCTTGATGGCGTGACTTTAGCATTTGTTATTTTTGGATTTTGTTTCTGCATTTGTACAGTATTCAACACCAGTGCAGCTATCCATGAATTCCTGGGTCTGTATTCACCAACCATTCTTAAGAATATTCTTAGTCTTACTCTTCAAGATTTTCTAAATTTGAAAGTAACACAACTTCTGATTGGCTAAACCAGATGGTTTAGCCAATCAGAAGTTGTGTTACTTTCAAATTTAGAAAATTCTGGAGAATAAGACAGAGAACGTTCTTAAGAATGGTTAGTGAATACAGACTCTGGAGTTTCTTTTATCAGAACTTTACCCAATATCCTTTGAAAGCTCCTTGCTGCTTTCCAAGATACAGATTGTCAAAACAACTTTTCAGCAGTGAGAGAAAAATTGGTCAAAATGTGGATTTGAATCAATAACTCCCTGGTTTCAAGCCCTGAGTGGTACTAAGCTACAATGCTTGGTAGTTATTTTGGGGTATTGGTGAATGCCTTCATTCTATTTGATCTTGATTTTGACATTTTTATAGCTTCAGATGGGAAGTGAAGAATACAGTTATGAAGATCAGTGTGTGGATCTAAGTGAGCAATACTTAAAAGTCTCTTACAAACTTATAGGAATGTACATTGAACAGTGTGTTAAGTGTATGAGAGAGAAGGGGCCCTACAATGATCCAGGTAAATTTTGTGTACCAACAGCATTCTGATAGCAGTATCAGACAGAATAGCCCTTTAACAGATGATCCTGTGGGTTTTCTTTTTTTTTATTCCAGGGAAAATAAGGCTATTGAAAACATTGTGGGAAAAGGAGAAAATGCTGGTAACCAGCGTTTTCTCCTTTTCCCACAATGTTTTTTTACCCTTTCAAAGACAATTTCCATGATTTGAGTCAGACTTTTTTTTTGTCTGCAAATGCCTTTAATTTGGATGAATCTAAAATTGCATGGTCTGGAACAGAATAAATAAGTCATGCTCTGTTGAAAGGGGGCTTAATGCATCTGCAAAAGGCATCGATCCAGGTCAGCCTTCGTAGTCTGTGCAGGCTGAGCTGGGCCAAAACTTTTGGTTATTTGTCAATTTTCTGCATGTCAAAGGAGCAGTGTACCTCATGACTCCATCTGGTGTGAGACAAAATGGATTTTATTGATCCATAATTAGGTGATGACTTGCTTGCTATTATGCGTCACGGAGATCCATTAAGCCCCCTTTTGCCAGAGCATGGCTCAAATATCAGACTGAGCAGATGTAGACAGCCATATCTGGGATCAACAGTCTGAAATATTTTGTGATATTTGCTGGCTGTAATAGGTTTCACTTGGAATGTTTGGCATTTGGATTATTGTTTTATGGACGTAGCAAACCAAGCAAGTGTAATTTTCCTTGGCAATGAATAACAATGCACATAATACAATATTGTTACACATATGATGCTGGCTTCCTATAAAAGAAAAAAAAAAATGTTATTAAAGTTAATCCTTTACCAAACATGTTTTCATGACCCTGAGGAATATACTTTTTGAAAACATTAGGGGAAAAGGAGAACATGCTGGTAACCAGCATTTTCTCCTTTTCCCATAATGTTTTTCTCCCTGCCAAAGAACTTCAGTGCATTGGTACCACTTTGACAGTTGTTGCCTGCAGATGTGTTAAATTTAGGAGAGTCTGAAATATGTTGTTTGGGAAAAAGTTAAACTTAATCTTCTTGTCCCAAACCATAAGGGCTAGAGCTCTCATATATGGCATGTAGTATCATCTAGTGGCCCTCTAACAAAATACTTCAAATAATGGCCCTAGTGTGGAAATTGGCCTTATGTTGTGGGTTCTCGGATTTCACATAGACATAAAGAAGGAAATCTGTAAAAATCTTCTTGTCCCAAACCGTAAGGGCCAGAGCTTTCATATTTGGCATGTAGCATCATCTAGTGGCCCTCTACCAAAATACTTCAAATTATGGCCCTAGTCTTGAAAATGGCCCTATGTTGTGGGTTCTCGGATTTCACATAGAGATAAAGAAGGAAATCTTTAAAAATCTTCTTGTCCCAAACCATAAGGGCTAGAGCTCTCATATATGGCACGTAGTATCATCTAGTGGCCCTCTACCAAAATACTTCAAATTATGGCCCTAGTGTTGAAAATGGCCCTATGTTGTGGGTTCTCGGATTTCACATAGAGATAAAGAAGGAAATCTGTAAAAATCTTCTTGTCCCAAACCATAAGGGCTAGAGCATTCATATTTGGCATGTAGCATTATGGTGTTGAGCCGAGTTGCATTTCAGGTGAGCGATTTAGGACTTCTTGTCCCAATTCGTAAGGGCTAGAGCTTTCATATTTGGCATGTAGCATCACCTAGTGGCCCTCTACCAAAATACTTCAAATTATGGCCCTAGTCTTGAAAATGGCCCTATGTTGTGGGTTCTCGGATTTCACATAGAGATAAAGAAGGAAATCTTTAAAAATCTTCTTGTCCCAAACCATAAGGGCTAGAGCTCTCATATATGGCATGTAGTATCATCTAGTGGCCCTCTAACAAAATACTTCAAATAATGGCCCTAGTGTGGAAATTGGCCCTATGTTGTGGGTTCTCGGATTTCACATAGAGATAAAGGAAATCTGTAAAAATCTTCTTGTCCCCCGTAAGGGCCAGAGCTTTCACATTTGGCATGTAGCATCATCTAGTGGCCCTCTACCAAAATACTTCAAATTATGGCCCTAGTGTTGAAAATGGCCCTATATTGTGGGTTCTCGGATTTCACATAGAGATAAAGAAGGAAATCTTTAAAAATCTTCTTGTCCCAAACCATAAGGGCTAGAGCTCTCATATATGGCTTGTAGTATCATCTAGTGGCCCTCTACCAAAATACTTCAAATAATGGCCCTAGTGTGGAAATTGGCTGTATGTTGTGGGTTCTCGGATTTCACATAGAGATAAAGAAGGAAATCTTTAAAAATCTTCTTGTCCCAAACCGTAAAGGCTAGAGCTTTCATATTTGGCATGTAGCATCATCTAGTGGCCCTCTACCAAAATATTTCAAATTATGGCCCTAGTCTTGAAAATGGCCCTATGTTGTGGGTTCTCGGATTTCACATAGAGATAAAGAAGGAAATCTTTAAAAATCTTCTTGTCCCAAACCATAAGGGCTAGAGCTCTCATATATGGCACGTAGTATCATCTAGTGGCCCTCTACCAAAATACTTCAAATAATGGCCCTAGTGTGGAAATTGACCGTATGTTGTGGGTTCTTGGATTTCACATAGAGATAAAGAAGGAAATCTTTAAAAATCTTCTTGTCCCAAACCGTAAAGGCTAGAGCTTTCATATATGGCATGTAGCATTATCTACTGACCCTCTACCAAAATACTTCAAATTATGGCCCTGGTGTTAAAAATTGACACTATGTTGTGGGTTCTTGGATTTCACATGGAGATAAAGAAGGAAATCTTTAAAAATCTTCTTGTCCCAAACCATAAGGGCTAGAGCTTTCATATTTGGCATGTAGCATTATGGTGTTGAGCCGAGTTGCATTTCAGGTGAGCGATTTAGGACCATCATGGTCCTCTTGTTTTGTTTTTTGTCAGAGTTACATCTACTCACACAATTTCTAAACTTCATTGAGGGAAACAACAGTATCACAGAACCAGAATATGCAAATCAACTTCAGTCATTGATAATGGACACTTTAAAGAGAGATGTTAAACAAGAACTAGTAGATTGCCCTATATGTTCTTGTAATATCCTTTATACATATTTGTTTATTTGTTTTTGTTATGTTCAATTTAAAGGGCTGTATTTTGCCTGTTGTTGCAGAAGTCTTTGAGGCGACATGTGTAAAAGACTTGGAGGGAAATCTTGTACGACTTTTATATGCTCCTTGAGAGAATTTCATCGTCATATATGGCCACTGCCTTGTCTGTGCATCCTCAGTTTTGTTTCTACACAAAGTCTCAGTATCCACCAATTTTATTGTAACAAAACCTCAACTTCCTTGCAAAGAGGAGTTGTGCATATCATCAGCATGTTTCAAGGCAATGATTTTTTGCCCCTTGTGGGTGGGGAATTGCATGTGTGTATGTATTTGTACTTGTGTTTGTTACTTAACTGTATCTTTGTTTTATTACATCTGTATTGTTTTTCCATTTACTTGTAGAATTAAGAAGATCTCTTCTTTAATGCTTTTCCAAAAAAAACTTTAGACAGTCCAAGTTGAAAGCATTTGCAGATGACAAAATAAATGTGACTTGAAAATTAAATTTTTGGAAGAGTACAAAACATTGCAGGACAAGTAGAAAATGCTGGTTACCAGCATTTTCCCCTTTTCCCACAATGTTTTCAAAAGTCCTTTTCCTTTAGGTTGTTTGAACTCGAGAATGTGTGGTAAAGTTTTAAAGCTTCAAGTTTTAATCTGTTTGTAAGTTTATTTACAACTGAAATGCGTTTAATCCATATAAATGTAGTTTAACCCTTTACCACACAATCCCGACTTTTGACGACTCTGAGGAAGAAGCCTTTTGAAAACATTGTAGGAAAAGGAGAAAATGCTGGTAACCAGCATTTTTTCCTTTTCCCACAAATGTTTTCTATTCTTCCAAAAACAAATTCCAAGTTTTGATTCACATTTATTTTGTCCTCTTCAAAAGCTTTCAATTTGGACTGGTATAAAATTTTGTCGTTTGGTAAAGAGTTAAAGTTTAAAGTTAAAATATGTATAATCTAAGTTGGAAATAGATTAAGAGTAATGATACAATTGACATCCTTAACTGTTTTAAGTATGGTATTAAAACAATTTTCATGGCATTGTGAAAATGGACACCAATTTGGTATGTATACTTGTATTTATGCAAAGTTTAGGAAAGATTGTTACAGATACCCATGATGTGGTTTTACTTCAGTTTTATGTCTCCGTAAAACTGAGTACCTCCTGAAACAAATTTTGTTGCAGATGTCTTTTAAAAGATAGAAGTATCTGTGTAAAATATGGATAATTAACATAGATTTATAAATAAGTTTTTACCAGGCATCAAAATTTTGGACCTGTCCAAACTGAAGGCAATTACAGAAAATAATTTAAATATAAATTACCAGCATTTTTAGCTCACCTGAGCACAAAGTGCCCAAGTGAACTTTTGTGATTGTGCTGTGTCAGGCATCCGTCTTGCATACTCTGTGGTTCGGGTCATCAACATTTACCTTATGTGCACTCTAGAGGCCACATTTTCAGTCAGATAGTCATGAAACTTGGTCAAAATGTTTGTGTTGATAAAATCTGGGACAAGCTAGAAATTGGGTCATATTGAGTCAAAAAGCAGGTCACTGGGCTTAATCTTAAAAAATCCTTGTGTGCACTCTAGAGGCCATATTTTTAGCCTGATGCTTTTGAAACTTAGTCAGGATGTTTGTGTTGATAAAATCGTGGACAACTTTGAAATTGGGTCACATTGGGTCAAAATAAATCTTAGAAAAACCTTGTGTGCACTCTAGAGGCCATATTTTCAGCATGATACTCATGAAACTAGGTCAGACTATTTGCCTTAATAATCTCTCAGACAAGTTTGAAATTGGGTCATGTCAGGTCAAAAAGTAGGTCACTGTGCCAAATTTTAGAAAAACCTTTTGTGCACTTTAAAGGCAATAATTTTCAGCCTGTTACTTATGAAACTTGGTCAGAATGTTTGTCTTGATGATATCTTGGACATGATTGAAATTGGGTCATGTCGAGTCAAAATGTAGGTCGCTGAGCCAAGTGTAAGAAAACCCTTGTGTACACTCTAGAGGCCACAATTTCAGTCTGATATTCATGGAACTTGGCCAAAATATTTGTCTTGATGATATCTTGGACAAGTTGGACATTGGGTTACATCAGGTCAAAAAGTAGGTCACTAAGCCAAATCTTAGAAAAACTTTGTGTGCACAGTAGAGTTCACATTTTCAGCCTGATACTCTCGAAACTTGCTAAGAATGTTTATCTTGATGATATCTTGGACAACTTTGAAATTGGGTCACACTGGGTCAAAAAGTAGGTCATTGGGCTGAATCTTAGATAAACCTTGTGTGCACCATAGAGGCCACATTTTCAGCCTGGGTCCATATTCACCAACCATTCTTAAGAACATTCTTAAGTCTTATTCTCTAAAATTTTCTACATTTGAAAGTAACACAATTTCTGATTGGCTAGACCATTTGGTTTAGACAATCAGAAGTTGTGTTACTTTCAAATTTTCAAAATCTTGAAGAACAAGACTAAGAATATTCTCAAGAATGGTTGGTGAATACGGACCCTGATAGGCATGAAACTTGGTCAAAATGATTGTCCTGATGATATCTTGGACAAGTTCGAAATTTCGCCATGTCCAAAAGTAGGTCACTTATATTCATGTGTTTTACATCATTAAAACTAGGATCTCTTCAGCTTTACCAACTGTAGATGACTTTACCCAGGTGAGCACTTTAGGGCCAATGGCCCTCTTCTTTCTTTTTCCCTCTATGTTTTCAATAGTCATCTCCAGGGTTTGTAAAACTCAGGAATTTGTTAATGCACAACAGTCAGCACATGATTACATGTTGGACCAATGCTGAAAAAGGAGAAAATGCGTATAATCAATTTCAGCTTTACCCACAATATTTTCTGACGTGGTGTGCTTCAAGATGAAAAAAAAATGCGTAAAGGTGATATTGATGTAAGCCATGCTCAGTGAAAAGGGATTTGAACCACACAATCCCGACTTTTAACGACCCTGAAAGAGAGGGCTCTTGAAAACATTGTGGGAAAAGGAGAAAATGCTGGTAACCAGCATTTTCTCCTTTTCCCACAATGTTTTCTACCCAATCAAAGACAGAAATCATTATTTTAGCAACATTTCATTTGTCGTCTGCAAATGCTCAGAATTTTGTCTAGTCCAAAAATTTGTCGTTTGGTAAAGAGTTCATGCATCTGCAAAAAGTATTGATTCAGATCAGCCTGTGCATTCTGCACATGCACATGCTGACCTAGGTTGAAACCTTTTGCTTTTGATCAATGTTCTGCATTTCCAAAGACCATTCTACCTCAGAATTCAGCCAGTTGTCAGACAAAATGGATTTTATGGATACATAGTTATCTGACGACTTGTCTGGTATAATACAGCACAGAGATGTATTTAATCTCCTCTTCCCAGAGTGGCTCATGTAAATCAAGAGAAAGATAATTGGGAATCTGATAGACTAAATTAATGTAAAAACTTGCAAAGGAATTGCAAGAGTAATAAGAAAAGTAAATGAAGGATGAGTTTTCTAAATATCTGGATTCAAAAAATGTGTTTTAACCCTTTCCCAAACAAGCCCTGGTTTTCACGTGTCTGCAGTACAAGTCTTTTGAAAACACTATGGGAAAAGGAGAAATTGCTCGTAACGAGCAATTTCTCCTTTTCCCATGGTGTTTTCTACCCTTTTTGATAATTTTCTGCCATTTTCATCAAATTTAAAATTGTCATCTGCAAACTCTTCCAATTTGGACCAGTCCAAAATTTGTCGTTTGGGAAAGGGTTAAGCCTACTTTTACAGTAACCCTCTGAGCTTAGAATTAAAAGGTAATTAAAACACAGGATTTTCTTTACCACACAATGCTGACTTTAATGACCCTGAGAAAGAAGGCTTTTGAAAACAGTGTGGGAAAAGGAGAAAATGCTGTTAACTAGCATTTTCTCCTTTTCCCACCATGTTTCATACCCTATGAAAGACAAATTTTATTATTTGAGTAACATTTAATTTGCCATCTGCAAATGCTTTCAATTTGGACAAGGTTAAATTCTTTACCACACAAGAAAATTTTAGACTTGTCCGAATTGAAAGCATTTGCAGAAGAAGACCAAAGAAATGTGGATCGGATGATAAACTTTGTCTTTGAAAGGGTATAAAACATTGGAAAAGGAGAAATGCTGGTTACCAGCATTTTCTCCTTTTCCCACAATGTTTTCAAAAAGCTCCTTCCTCAGGGTCAATAAAAGTTTGGATTGTGTGGTAAAAGGTTAAAGCAGTCTCTGGGTCAATGTCTAGGTATGTGCTGTCATACACTTAAGCCCTGTACAAAGATGGATTACAGGAGATGTGCAGGATGTCAGGCTGTCTCTTTATCACTCTCGGACCTACAAGGTAATTTTGTGTTTACTCTTTACCAGAGCTCCAGATAAGAGGGAGTGATGGTATTCTAAATCCATTATTTCTCTTCCAAACCCTATGTTGTGGGTACTCATTAGAATCGTCTCGATGAGACGATTCTAATGAGTGTCCACAACATAGGGTTTAATGGAGAATAACTAATATTTTCAACTTTGAAATCAAAATCACTCCCTCTATCAGGAACTCTGCTCTTTACCAAACATTTTAGACTTGTCCAGTTTAAAAGTATTTGCAGACAACAAAATAAAAGTGACACAAAAAATGAAATTTTTATTAGGAGGGATAAAAAACGTGGGAAAAGGAGAAAATGCTGGTCACCAGCATTTTCACCTTTTCCCACATTGTTTTTAAAAGACTTCTTTCTCAGGTTGTTAAAAGTTGGGATTGTGTGGTAAAGGTTAAATCTTTACCAAACAACAAAATTTTAGACTGGTCAAAATAGAAAGCATTTACAGATGACTAATAGAAAGTGGCTAAGATTGTGAAATTTGTTTATGAAAAGGAGAAAATGCCGGTTATCGGCATTTTCTCCTTTTCTAACAAGGTTTGCATAAGCGGATTGTTTAGTAGAGGGCTCACTAATCACTGCCTAAAACAAAGTGACAGCAAAGACATTTGAAATTATTCTTGTACAGTAGAACTAATCTACCGGTCCTTGAGTTAAAGTTGTATTCATAAGGTCAGGATAGTTTCAAAAACAGGAGAAGTTTTCTGTCTTTACCTGATGGCCTTACATGGTGGTATTGTTTTTTACCTAACCTTTTACCACAGGACCAAATTTTAGACCTATCCATATTGAAAACCTTTCCTGGCAATAAATGGGATGTGGCTCAAAAGATCAGTTCTGTCTGGAAATAATAAAAAACAATGTGGGAAAAGGGGACAATGCTTGTAACCAGCATTGTAAGTAGCCTTCTTCCACAGAATCAATTAAACTCTGGATGTTGTAGCAGATGACTTGGAAAATGTTCCTCAAAATGTGGAATACTATTTATCACATAGAACTATCTCCAGCAGTGTATTAAACCCATGTCTTATTTTTTGATAATACACTGGTGTATTATCGTGTTTTGGGTCCCAGTTCTGGTAATGATTGTAGTCATGAGCATGTGAAGCCTGCAAAACCAACCATAACACGTGCCGGAATTTGTACAACTTCACCACTTCATGGGAAAATGACGTTGTTGTTGCTAAGACATAATAGTGTATGTGTGGAAAATGTTATGATTTTCATGTTTAACCCTTTCCCAAACAAGCCCTGGTTTTCACGTGTCTGCAGTACAAGTCTTTTGAAAACACTGTGGGAAAAGGAGAAATTGCTCGTAACGAGCAATTTCTCCTTTTACCACAGTGTTTTCTACCCTTTTTGAGAATTTTCTGCCATTTTCATCAAATTTAAAATTGTTGTCTGCAAACTCTTTCAATTTGGACCAGTCCAAAATTTGTCGTTTGGGAAAGGGTTAATAACAACAAGAAATTCAGCATAATTTTTTTAAAGTAAACAAATTAAGGAAATATTTTGATTTACCCCCTCTAAAAACTGGTGGGTTTTTTTTGTTTTTTCTACTTTCGATGTAAATGTCACAGAACTATTTTCTTGTGTATGTATACATGTCAGACCAAACTACATCGGTAAACATGGACCTGTGAACGATGAATAGGCTAAGGTGATGATGTAGGACACTTAATTGTCATTCATTTTACGTGGTAAATAGAATCTCACATCCATGTTTATGTACTATCATTTTTATCAAACTTGTTGACTAAAATGTATTTGATGCTTGCCAAGGTTCCCATCATACAATTTTAGTCAACTCATTTGATAAAAATGATAGCACATAAACACTCATTTAACTCTTTACCACACAACAAAGTTTTAGACCAGTCGAAATTGAAAGCATTTGCAGACGACAAATTAAAAATGACTTTAAAGTTGAAATTTGTCATGGGGCAGGTAGAAAAAATGGTGGGAAAAGGAGAAAATGCTGGTTAGCAGTATTTTCTCCTTTTCCCACAATGTTTCCAAAAGGCTTCCTTTTTAGGGTTGTTAAAAGTCGGGATTGTGTTGTAAAGAGTTAGCTGTTGCATTTATATAGCTGACATATTTGTTAAGATATATGAGCTGTGCTCTGGCATGGGGGGTTTAATGCATCTTGATGTGTTACACCGAGTAAATCATGGTATAATTATGCATTCTTAAAATCCCTTTTGTCTAATAACCAACTGAATCTGGAGGCGGAATGGTCCTTTGACATGCAAAAAATTTACAAACAGCAAAAAGTTTCAACTTGTATTAGCCTGCGCTGCTTGCATAGGCTGACATGGGTGGATACTTTTTGTAGATGTATTAAACCCTTTCCCAAACAAGCCCTGGTTTTCACGTGTCTGAAGTACAAGTCTTTTCAAAACACTGTGGGAAAAGGAGAAATTGCTCGTAACGAGCAATTTCTCCTTTTCCCACAGTGTTTTCTACCCTTTTTGAGAACTTTCTGCCATTTTCATCAAATTTAAAATTGTCGTCTGCAGACTCTTTCAATTTGGACCAGTCCAAAATTTGTCGTTTGGGAAAGGGTTAAACTCTCTTTTCACAGAGCATGACTCATATGTAAAAAAAAAAAGGTCATTCTAAGCCAATCCATTCGTAAAAGATATTTTATTCTCTAATTTCAGAATTACCCTGGTTACCAGATGTGACAGTATGTGTTTTCTGTGGAAGTGACATGTTTTGAACTTGAATGAATTTCATCAAAGAAAAACAGATTTAAAAATCAGTCTATTTTGTTGGTTGTCAATTCTTTTTTTGTTGTTTCACTCTTTTACTCTTTACCAAGAGACAAAATGATAGACACACCTAAATCAAAAGCATTTGCAGACAATAGATTACGTTTTGCTCATACACTGGAATTATATTTGAAAGGTTGAAAAACATGGTGGGAAAGGGAGAAAATGCTGGTTGCCTGCATTTTCTCTCTTTCCCACAGTATTTTCAAAAACCTTTGCCATTAGGGTCATTTAAAAATTCGAGATTGTTTGTTAAACAGTTAAAAGATATACATGTATGTAGGCTATTTTCAAATCTAATTAGATTCCTAGGCGTGGGGTCTTATTAGGTATGACAAAACCTCTAGGGTGGCTGGTCTTGAAAAATTCTGGAAACCCACGTTCCAAAACAGGTATGAAAAAATTGAGAATAAAGGGTTAAAAACAGTACCAACCTTATCCGATAAACTGGACATGGCCTGACTGTGTATTAAACACTTTAGATTTGTTATTTTTCCTGTGTCATTGTAGGCTGGTTTCATAAATATAACAAATATACAACCCCAGCTACAACTAAGAATAATATCTATACATTCAGGCAATAACAAACAACTTGTGTATCAAAAGATTTCATGTTTTCAAGGAAGTAATTTTCAACGTTTGCTTCATTTGTGATAGATTCTTTTTGCAATGCTGGCATTATAAGAGATATGTTTTCAAACCCCCTGTCTAATCCTTAGTATTTAACCCTTCATGCAATCCCCTAATTTGAACGACCCTAAGGAAGAAGCCTTTCAAAAACATCGTTGGAAAAGGAGAACGTTCTGGTAACCAGCATTTTCTCCTTTTACTACAATGTTTTCTACCCCATCAATGACAATTTACATCACTTGAGTCACACTTAAATTGTCGTCTGGAAATGCTTTCAATTTTGGGCATTTCTACATTTTTGTCGTTTGGTAAGAAATTAAGGAAGCACTTGCCATAACGTTCACGTGTTACATCACTGCAGCATGTACGTTTATGCTTCATGGTTTTAATCCATGATGAGAGTCGTAGGGCCAGATTCCAATTAACATATTTTTCCTAGTTAATGTACAGTGTCAGGCAGATTCAGGATGGTGACATAATTTTCGGGAATCGAATCGTTCTGAAGGCTGGAGACGGTATGGAAGGCTTATTTGCTCGGCGTATTATTTCATCTTCGATTAGATCCACTATATCCTTCCGCTTGATCGAAAGTAGTGCCTTTTTCAGGTCGTCTATACTTGCTCTCGTGTGCATTCGTCTCCATCGCCAAAGACTTTGCCTGCATTGAAAAATGAATAACTATTTATTTATTTGGTGTTTAACACCGTGTCAGCAGTAAATTAATCAGATCTATATGAATGCGTCAAGTGCACAGAATTCTTGCTGGGCTGCAAGCCTGTTATCGATCTTTGTGTCGGATAGTTTCGGGAGATACAACGGATAACAATTTCTATTCTTCTGTAACTTTAGTGTATGTACCTGTGCTTTGTACAACGCTCTTTCCAAGCAGGCTTTGATCCTTGTTACAAGTCATAGGCTGCTTTCAAATACGATGGAAGACCAAAAAAAAAAAACAAGAAAACATTCTCCGACGACACAGCAGTGAAATATCCATATTCAGTGACTTTCACAGTCCTCGGAAAGAATGTTGCCTGTGTCATTGTGTCATTGAATGAAACTCGCAATTCCTGGATTTCTAGTCCGGCGTTATTTTTAGGGCTTATTTCTTTAGCTCTCTACCAGATGACAAAATTTTAGACTTTTTTAAATTGAAAGCAATCGCAGACGAGAAAATAAATGTTGATTAAATGATGGAATTTGGTAGAAAAAGGTGTGAGAAAAGGAGAAAATGCTGGTTACCAGCATTTTCTCCTTTTCCCACAATGTTTTCGAAAGGGTTCTTTCTCGGTCATTAAAACTCAGGAGTGTGTGGTAAAGGGTTGAATCTTCACTACAACTATCAGGTGGTTAAACGGCCCTGGGGAAAGAAGCTTTCGAAAACTTTGTAAGAAAATGCTGGTTATCGGGATTATCGCCATTTCCAACAATGTCTGGCAAAGTTAAGTGGTGAAGATGTAGGAATTCTGGAGTCCCCAGGTTCGATCTTCACTCGAGGCGCTGGGTTTTGCGTGGAAGACTTTTCAAAAGACTTTCTTTCACAGGGTCGTTAAAAGTCGAGATTCTGTGGTAAAGAGTTAAGACAGGTTGGTGAATATAGACCCTAGTTTAGTACAGGTGAATAAGTTAGCTTTCGCCGTGAAATGACTGGGATAATGTTGAAAATGGCGTTAACACCATACAATCAAAACCTGCAGATTGTGAAATAAATAATGTATTCGTTACCTGCACATTTCCTCAGGGATATGCCTCATATATTCCTTTCCAATTTCGTCCACGTCATTTGAAATCGTCTGCTCGCCGCGGAACGGGTAAAAAGGTAATCCACGGTACAGCTTACCCCAGTCGTTTTCTATGTGGGTGGCCGTTATTTTACATGCTCGTTCTAGCTTATCTGAAATACAGATTAACGATATGTCACTTCCAGTGGCGACTCCAATAGCTTTTACGGGCAGCATAGATCAAGATTAGACTGCACAGAACGCACAGTCTGATCTTAGCTCTATACTGTCTGCAATTTGACGCTTAATTAAAACCAAAGTTATATTCAGTAAAAATAAACTTTAGTTTAAACTTTGAATTCCAATACTGGTCATCTGCTGGGCTGAATCAGAACTGAACTTGTTTGGGTCCAAAGAGAACTTCTAATCAATATGACCCTGTGATCGTGTTAGAAGGTGGTGACCTTTCAGGTCTCAGCTTCTTATGTCAACCGTCAAACTGAGATCCTGCACGAGGAATTACTCCTGTGTTCCAAGAAAAGTAGGTCTTCAAAGGTCAATGAACAAACGCGTCTGCGTCATTTAATATCGGAAAATAATATGCGGATTGATAAACTGTGCAAGCCAATAACACAAACAATGAACTTTAGAAAGTCATAGAATTAGCTCTACATTTGAAGTTGGCCTCGTTTTTGCAGCTTTAATATGACCTTCTTAACCCTTAAGCTGCTAATCGCGACCCGCTGACCTTTTGCGGACAGTGTTGATCAAGATCAGACTGCACAGAACGTGCAGTCTGATCGTTGATCTACACTGTCCGATACGGTATTTTCTTTCCGGTGAAATCAACTTTGAAACCGCAATGTTGGGGCTTTTAGTATTGAGTAGAAATTTGTGTTCCATTTATTCAGCAGCTTAAGAGTTAATAAAGTCTACATTGCAGAGGAATTAGTAAGAGAAACACCCCAACACACCACGAACCACTCGATAAACACCCAAAACCACTGTCATTCCGCCCCAAACTACTTTCCAAACACCTAAACTGCACGATTTTATGAAAAGAAGCCATGAAATAATGCTATCAATCTTAGACAAAAAAAAGTTGTCAATCTTCAGATGAATGAGTTTTTAATTAAATGGTCCACTGTTAAAACCTATTTACTAGCAAATTTCTACAAGCAGCCCCTATTAGTACTTTTAATTTTTTGATATTTTAAATAGCATGTCCTAGTTTCAGTCTTGCCCTGGATATCACGCAGACAAACGTTATAACCAAGTTCCATGAGATTGGCCCAAACTATAGTCCAAAAAGACTTTACGTAATTGTGACCTATTTTTTGACCACATACGACCCAATTTCAAGCTTGCTATTAAAACTAGAGGCCCTTGAGGGCCTGAATTGCTCCACTGGCCTGATTGTGCTGTTACAGCATACGCTATGAATTCATGATGCAAAAAGAAAAAAAAAAGCAAACACACAAAAAAATGGCGGAAAGGGTTGTTGCAATTAGGCTTGAACCCACTAAGATAGCAAAAGTAGGCATGGTGAGAATAAAATTAATAGTGACAAAAAGTAATCCTGAAGTACAATTTCTCAAAACTAATTGTCTGGAATCCAGTCAAATCTGATACGGTTTCAGTACTCATTGTTTTCAACAATCCCTGCAAGTTTCAAAGAATGTGACCAATAATGTGGACTGTGTTGAGTAAACAATACTAAGTCATCAACTGGCTGCTTTTCCTAAACCGATTGCTAGATTGTCTTCATTCTTAATAGAGCTCAATCCCTTGATTATACAAATAATCTTTGCAAGTTTCAAAAGACTGAATAAAAAATGTGACTTAATTGCATTAACAAGAAATGAAAAAATTCAACTTTAAATGGCACCTTTTCCCATACTGATTTTCTTTTTTTTTTTTTTTTTTTAATCCATAGGTTTCAAGCTATTGATAATATAAAGCAACTACGCAAGTTTCATGAAAATTCAACCACAAATGCCGACATTATCGCGTAAACTAGAACTGTAAATTTTCAAATTTAAATGGCTACTTTTCCCATACTAATTGTCGATTTTTTTTTTCAAAATCAATAAGATTCAAGCTGTTGATGATACAAAGCAACTGTGCAAGTTTCATTAAAACAGAACCACAAATACAGAGTTTATTGTGTAAAAAAGAAAGGGAAATTTTGATCTTTAAATAGCTACTTTTCCCAAACTGATTGTCAGATTTTTCTCAAAATCAATAGGGTAAAAGCGATCAATGAGATAAACAAACTGTGCAAGTTTCACGAAAATCAGACCACAAATGCTGACTTTATCGCGTAAACAAGAAATTGAAATTTTGAACTTTAAATGGCTACTTTTCCCACACTGTTTTTCAGATCTTATTCAAAATGAATAGGATTCAAGCTATTGATGAGATAAACAAACTGTGCAAGTTTCACGAATATCTGACTACAAAAGCAGATTTTATCGTGTAAACAAGAAATTGAAATTTTGAAATTTAAGTGGCTACTTTTCCCACACTGTTTTTCAGATTTTTTTCAAAATCAATAGGATTTAAGCTATTGATGAGATAAACAACTGTGCAAGTTTCACGAAAATCTGACAACAAATGCTGACTTTATCGCGTAAACAAGAAATTGAAATTTTGAAATTTAAATGGCTACTCTTCCCACACCGGTCAGATTTTTTTTCAAAATGAATAGGATTCAAGCTTTTGATGAGACAAACTGTGCAAGTTTCACGAAAATCCGACCATAAATGCAGACTTTATCGCGTAAACAAGAAAAACGGATGGACGGACGGACAGACGGACAGCCGACGGAAACCACGCCATGACATAAGCTCTGCTGGCTTACAGCCAGTAGAGCTAAAAAACGAACAACTGTTTGAAACCCGATCTTCTCTGCTTTCCAATTTTGCTGTTCCAAATCAATTTTCACACGGTCCCGTTTTTTTCCCGAAGGAAAAGGTAAAGATATAAAGAAAATTTCTACATGCCGACCTAACTATATTTTTCGTCTGTTAGCGGGAAAACATGGACTGTGCTCTGGCAAGAGAGGGCTTAATGCATCTCCGTGATGCATGATACCTAGCAAGTAACCACATAATTATAGATCCATAAAATCCATTTTAATAACAACCGACTAAATCATGAGGTAGACTGGTCCTGTGACATGCAGAAACAAGAAGGCCATGATGGCCCTGTGTCGCTCCACTGGACCCGTGGGGCAGGGCCAATTTTGGCCTCGGGGCTATAGTATTAAGAGTTCTTGCAAAGGTTTATTAGATAAAGCTACATGCCAAATTTAGTAGCCCTGGGCCATATGGTTTGCGACTAGAGTACTTAAAGTTACCACCATAGAAGCCTAGGTAAAACTTGTGGCCCCAGAGGTGGGGCCAATTTTGACCCTAGGGCTATAGGTTGATGAGTTTTTGTAGAAGTCCATTAGATGAAGCTACATGCCAAATTTGGTAGTCCTGGGTGATCTGGTTTAGGACAAGAAGATATTTAAAGTTTTCACTGCATAAACATGGGTAAAACTTAGGGGCGGGTCCAAATTTGACTCCGGGGCTATATTTTTGTAGAGGTCTAATAGATGAAGCTAAATGCCGAATTTGATAGCCCTAGGCCATATGGTTTAGGACAAGAAGATATTTAAAGTTTTCACTATATAAATCGATGTAAAACTTGTGACCCCTGGGGCGGGGCCAATTTTGACCCCGGGGCTATCATTTGAAGAGGTTTTTCAGAGGTCTATTAGATGAAGCTACATTCCAAAAGTGGTAACCCTAGGCCATATGGCTTAGGACAAGAAGAGATTTAATTTTTCACTATATAAATCTATGTAAAACTTGTGACCACCGGGGCGGGGCCATTTTTGACCACAGGGCTATAATTGGAAGAGTTTTTGTAGAGGTCCATTAGATGAAGCTACACACCAAATTTGGTAACCCTAGGCCTTATGGTTTCGGTCAAGAAGAGTTTTAAAGATTCTCAATATTTTTAGTTTTGTTGCCATGGCAACCAGAGTTTTTATAGGAATCAAATTCTTTGAAGAATTTCTGAAGAGGGCCATGGGAGGATCATTTCTGTGAAGTTTCGTTAAAATCCGATGGGCAGTTTCAGAGAAGAAGATGTTTGAAACAAAAGTTAACGCATGCACGCACACGCACGCACGACGGACACAGGACCATGACATACGCCCGCTGGCCTTCGGCCAGTGGATCTTACAATGACCAAAAGCAAAAAGTTTCGACCCAGGTCAGCCTGCGCGGACTGCGCAGGCTGACCTTGGTCGATACTTTTTGCAGATGCATTAAGCCCCCTTTTCAAGAGCCTGTCTCACATTGATTTTCATAGGGTCTAAAGCAATCTGAGCATTACCCATAATGGGACGTTTTCCCTTGTTGACGACATGTCTCGCTGTGAGGGGCATTCCATGAAAAATCTTCTTCAATATCTCCGGCGTTGTCTTGTATCTGTAGATCTCCTTCAGTCGGTTCAAATTCACATCAAGACGTTCTAACTCCACCTCGCATTTACGGAACTCCTTCTTCATCTGTTTGACTTCGACTGTAAGTGAAAAAAAAAAGGTCGTTATCAGACAACAAAATTTAAGACTTGCCCACATTGAAAGCATTTGTAGACAACAAAGTATTTGTGGCTTGTACCACTGCATTTTGAAAGAGAAGAAAGTCTGTATAAATACACATGTATTTGAAAACAGTATTGTAAACAAAGGAGTTGAAGTTTTTTTTTTTTTTTTTTTTCCACAATAATAATGAGTCATGCTCTGTGAAAAGGAGGCTTAATGCATCCGCGAAAAGTTTCGACCCAGGTCAGCCTTCGCGGACTGCGCAGGCTGACCTTGACCCAAACTTTTCGCTATTGGTCAGTTTCCTGTATGTCTGAGGATCAACGTACCTCATGAGTCAGTCGGTTTGTTACACAAAATGGACTGTATGTTTCTATAAGTATGTAATGACATGCTTGGTATCGTGTAACACGGAGATGCATTAAGCCCCCTTTTACCAGAGCATAGCTCAGTCATGTAATTGAAAAAAGCATCAATAACAATGAATAACCAATATGGTTTAAGGTTTAATTCCCGAGTGTTTCTGAATACACTGAAGGTAGAAATAACCCATTAACCCTTATCCTGTAAAATAAAACTTTCAAGTAGTAAAAACTGGAATAATGTTAATTCAACCTTATCTTTTGCAGAACTATATTTCCTTATCGGACAATGCAGATCCAAGATCTTGATCCACACATTAGCTCCAGATAAAAGGGAGTGATGGTATTCTAAATCCATTTTTTTTTTTTTTTCCTTCCAAACCCTGTGTTACGGGTACTCATTAGAATCGTCTCGAGGAGACGATTCTAATGAGTAACCATAACATAGGGTTTAGTGGAGAATAACTAATATTTTCAATTTTGAAATCACAATCACTCCCTCTATCTGGAACTCTGTACACTGTCCGCTAAAGGTCAGTGAGTCGCGCTTAGCAGGCCGTAGAGTTAAGAGCTGTCATAGTAAAAGAATTTCATTTTTGTGATAGTCAGTGCTTTAAATTCTGGATAAAGGTTAATAAGCAACTGTATCAACTTTACCTTTTGCTTCTGAAATTTCATTGTCTTTTCTATTCATGGAGTTCCGTCTTTCAGAGATCAGATCTAGCTTTTTGTTGATGTCTTCAAGTTTCTTGTCAATGACAGGTCTTCTATCACCCAGCTCCGCTATCTCTTTACACAAAACTGAGTACCGTTCTTTATCAAAGTCACTTAACTCGTCCAGTTTGTGCTTCATTTCATCACGTCTAAACTGTTTAATGTCCAGGTCAACAAGAACGTCCTTATTTTGGGCTATAAGGTTGGCTTTTTCAACGCTTAACAGTGACTCCCTACCAGCAAACCCTTTAACCTCTGCTGTAAGGTCACCATGCAGTCTTTTCGCTGTTTTAAGTTTATGCTCACTATTTGAACACTTAATCTGAAGATCTCTGACTTTTTTTTCTTGTGCTTCCTTCTTCACCTCCAAATCGTTTACGTCAAACTTGATAAACTCAGCATAGGCTTCATCCGCTTCCAGCCATTTTCTCATACCCGCAATAGCGTGTTTAAGGTTTTCAAACGCTTGTGGAATAATGACTAGAAAAGGTACATGGGTAGCTTTGCAGCGTTCTGCAAGATCCCTGGCGACAAAACCCAGATCCTGAACTCTCATACCTTTGGTTTCGAACTGCTCGGCCATGTTTTTTATATCGTCTATATTGAAGTTTATTGCTTGAGAAAATTCTTTCCTTTGTCTTTCGTAATTGACCGCGGTGTCTAGATAAATGTCGCCTTCGGCGCTTGAGAAACTCAGACAGTATTTCCACATATAATCAGCTAATTGTTTCATATCTTTTATAATGTCTGCAAAGCCTGTTTTTAGATATTGTAACACTCTATCGATTATATCCAACACAGATTTCACAATCCCTTTGTCGAAATCAACAACTAGAGTTGGGTCACCTTCTGCTCTTTTGTAAGCTATTACCATGTCGTCAAGTTGCGTCTTGCACAGGAAGAAACTTATTCGGCAGTACTTTAATACTATCGATAACGGATTCAACCATCTTTTGATCTCGTATTCTATATCTATATTTGGACCATAGTAAGACTGTTGCAGCAGTTCTATTCGTGTTTCTATAACAACCAGAGCATTAGTGACGCACTCCCTAAAAGTCTGAAGAGATTGGGGTCTTTCAAGGGTGAGATGGTCAATTGTTTGACGCTTCCGGTAAAACTGCAAACCCGTCGCAGGAGGCATTTCCGTATCGTGAGTGTATGCTATGTTTATATCGTCTGTTCAAAAGAATCTGTGCTTCCCCAGTTCTCTGTTTATAAAACGAATACATCACGTTAAAGTAACAATAGCTGCCAAGAGTAAACAAAGCGGATGTTAAAATGCATTTAACTTATTATACCATATAAAAGTAGGAAAATTATTGTGAAGATGATAATCTGTTATTGTACTGTCGGTCCAAGTGTCAGTCGCTGGCGGAAAAATGAATTTCAAAACAAGGTTAAAAGTTGCCAGGTCACTCATTTTTTTTTTTTTTTTTTTCTGTTACCGAACAATTTCTAGTATTAATGACCTTGGAGAAGAGGTCTTTTTGATAACAATGTATTAAAAGGGAAAAATGTTGGTAAGCAGTATTTAATGCTTTTAAGCAACATTGATTTCTACGCTTTCAAAGACTACACTGTGCGAGGTTTTGTGAGGTATGTTGATAAAGAGTGTCCTAGGCGAGCTAAGAGTTTAAATATCTAGCAAATGCGACAATATTTACCGATAAATATATATTTTTTCCCATATTCTGACCTTTCACTCGAGAGATACCTTTATGAGCTTAAAAACGTTCTGACAATCGTTTTGCATTTGAGATATATAGGATCTGACATAAGATGGCATTTGAGATAAAATTTTATCGAAGAGTCTAGAAAAAAATATTACGCGACCCTTTGGCGGCCTTGATAATAATTTTTGTAGACGAGTCTGATAAAATTCTACCTCAAAAGCCAAGAAAAGTCAGATTATTTTTATCTCATAACTGTATATCAAGAATTGTAGTTCATGATGTAGCCCTGCATGTACATGTGTATTGAAATTTACATGAAGCCTATTCGCCTCTTCAATGGCAGGTATATTAAGGACGAAAAACTGTTCCAGATAAACTTACATAAAATGATTTTGTTTTGAATCTAGAGAAAACAAAATTCGCAGATTTGTCACGATCACTATTTTTTGACAGTTAATTTTGCAAAGAAATCTAGGTCAGCAATGTCTTAGAAATGAGGCGTATGATCACAGGGTGTTGATCAAATACGGCACTATCTGCTTGTCTGAAACGTGTGTAAAGTAAGACAGTTCATAATGACTTTATTACACTGAAACAAGAGGAGTTATGTGATAAAGAGTTTTATTCATCTCTTCAAAAAAAGGATATTATTAACCTCGCCAGGGGCTCAATAGCCTTCCCTTTTTTCCAGACCAGTTTATTGATTTTTTTTTTATCTCAATTGCCACCGTTGTCAGATCATATACACGTAGTTCAATTAATTATATGTCTAACTAAGAAAATGAAAAAAATATATATATCTATAGCCTCATAAAATCGCCTTTACTACATGTCGTGCATGTTAACCTACTATTCCATTTGAATAGTTGTAGATGATTTCCTCTGAAATAAATGGACTATTTCCAGCCGATAAAGAAAAGCGAAATATCTGTGTCGAACAGTGTAGTGTCAACATCAGAAGTACAGCATGCTCTGTGCAGTCTGATCTGGTCTCGATATTAAATCGCGCTCAGCAGCCCAAGCGATAAATACGCGAAGACATTGAAGGAATACAATCTATAGCTCGTTTAACTCTTTCCCACACGACAAAATTTTAGACTCATCTGAATTGAAAGCATTTGCAGACGACAAATTTGATGTGGCTCAAAAGATAAGTGCTGTATTTGAAATGACAGAAAACTCTGTGGGAAAAGGAGAAAATGCTGGGTACCAGCATTTTCTCCTTTACCCACAATGTTTTCAAAAGTCTTCTTCCTCAGGGTCCATAAAAGTCGGCATTGTGTGGTAAAGGGTTAAGTATATGCTCTGTGAAAAGAGGACTCAATGCATCTACAAAAAGTATCGACCAGGTCAGCCTGCGCAGTTCGCACAGGCTGACCTGGGTCGAAACTGTTTGCTATTGGTCAATTTTCTGTATATCAAATGACCAGTGTACTTCATGGTCCAGTCAGTTGTTATACAGAATGGTTTTTATGGATCCATAATTATGTGATGTCTTGTTTAATATCATGCATCACAGAAATGCATTAAATCCCCTTTTGCTGGAGCATGACTCATACATTGTATATAATTAACGATAGATTAATGTATACAAATACATGTACATGTAATTTAACAAACCTTTTATCATTCCGTTTTTAATGACCACTCCACTATTGTAAGTGAGCAAATAAATAAAATACAAATAGCAAAGCCAGGTGTAGGTAACGCACACTCCCGAACAAACCTGGAATGTTGCAGACCCCACGATCCGTGTCACTATCGTAATCTCTTCCACTCGACTAAGATATTTCACTTTATTTTATTAATAGATTTTCTTAATCTAATATATAAGCTAGATCAATATCGATTTCGTTGGATTAATAAATATACCTTTCTTACGTATTCGCCTGTACAGAAAACACAATATAGCCATCTGGCGGTGTCAGAAAGGTACTATATCGTGCATGCGTAAAGCTTCGATCTGAACTTTCTTTGATCCTGATCGAATATCTTTCGCATTATACTGTTAACCCTGTACCACACAATCCCGACCTGTAACGAGCCTGAAAACATTGTGGGAAAAGGAGAAAATGCGGGTACCCAGCATTTTCTCCTTTTCCCACAATCTTTTCTCCCCTTTCAAAGACAATCCCGTTGAGCATTTTTTTTTTTCTTAATTTGTCGTCTGAAAATACTTTCGATTCGGACAAGTTTACAGTTTTACTCGTGTGGTAAAGAGTTAATTAAAAAGAAATCTCATCTTATGTCACCATCAACACATATATGCAGACTTAGATCAGACTGACCAAGCCATGCGATTGAGTGAATCTATCCCTTTACCAAACAATCCCGAGTTTTGAAGACCCAATGGGAAAAGGCTCTAAAAACAGTGTGGGAAAAGGAGAAAATGCTGGTAACCAACATTTTCTATTTTTCCCAACAGTGTTTTGACCCTCTTAAAGACTAATCCTATCATTTGATCAGCATGTTTATTATCGTCTGAAAATGCTTTCAATTTGGAAAAGTCCAAAGTTGTGTCGTCTGGTATAGAGTTAAGACTGCATGTTGCAATTGTTTAACTCTAGGTTTAACTCTACTTTTGTTTACCGTAAGTTCGACGGATAAAGAAAAACAAAAAGCACGGCATGCGAGTGCCAACGCTCGGCTGCACTTGCTTTTAGAAACACATGTATTTGATTTTCGGTGAAAATTCTATGTCGAGAAAGGGATATAACTGTGTCACAAATATTTTGATGGTTACCTGCCCCTGTTGTATAGGTTCCCCTTTTACTGGTTAACAAGTAGTCCGAGTATGGAGTAAAATTCTTCAGTAAATGGAAATATGAACCATAAATGCTTTTTCAAATTCCCGTAGTGAAAACGAAGTCTTACAGTCGTTTCTCGGATAAATACTATCAAAATGATCACCATATGCAAATGTTTCTTGATAGAATTTAGTATTATCATTGTAAATATTACAATTTCGGATGAAGTGTATACGACATCTATTGTTAAATCGCACATGTGTCACCGGCTTCGAAAATTGTGCGGAGGTAACTGCAAAATCAACGAAACTAATGAACAAAATATTAATGTATACTAACGAAGAAAGTTGTCAGGTACCATATGCACTGCTTTGTTTGGACAGATCTTCAATAACAATAATGTACAAGCTGAAAAACTTACATTTTAAAGCGAAAATGGCGGATTTAAAATGTCTCCGATGACGTATGCTATGACGTAGGTTGTTACCCCCTGTAAAATGTCAGTGCAAAGGTTTTGCACCACGACGACGCAGACGACAACAGGCAACCCGAAAACAGCCGAGCTAATGGTTCGGGAATCGTTGAAAATAGCCTTCTGTCGACATTACAGTTCAGAGCTGTTTTAGCAATAATATATACAAACCAAGCAAAGAGTTTGCAGACGACAATTTTAAATTTGATGAAAATGGCAGAAAGTTCTCATAAAAGGTAGAAATCACTGTGGGAAAAGGAGAAATTGCTCGTTACGAGCAATTTCTCCTTTTCCCACAGTGTTTTCAAAAGACTTGTACTGCAGACACGTGAAAACCAGGGCTTGTTTGGGAAAGGGTTAAAAGAATCAGACTGCATTTTTAGTTAAAAGAATCCGACTGCACGTTTAGTGACATATAAAGTCGTCAAGAGCATACAGAGGTTTGTCACTTGTATAAGTTTTATAAAATATAAAAAAAAATCAGATTATCACGAATCAAAGTTCGACATCTGAGGTGGATCGTTGACATGGCGCACTCGTTAAAATGTGAAGCCTTTAGAGTGTAAAAGGCTTTCTGAACGGTGGCAATTTTGTTTGTTTTTTTTTTATTGGTTTTTGTTTATTTTGTGTTTAAGCCTTTTACTACAACATAAAGGTTGTAAAGCGGGGTCAGTGCACCACTACATGCATTTCTTTCTTTCTTTCTTTCTTCTTCAAGCTCTTCAAGCCAACGTCTATTTTCCCCACATGAAGAGTCAAAACAACGGAACTGAGTTTTTATCCGTTCTCGGAAATAATTTTTCGAGCTCGCAACTCCTTCAAGATGAATCCGTGTCAGATAGTTTAGAGTGTTTTTGAGCCATGCTCTGGCAAAAGGAGGTTTAATGCATCTCCGTGATACATTATACAGAGCACGTCATCAAATCATCATAGATCCATGAAGTCTGTTTTGTATGACAACCGACTTTATCAGAAGGTATACCAGTGGTTGGTCCTTTGACATGCAGAAAATTTACAAAAAGCAAAACGTTTCGACCCGGGTCAGGCAGACCTGAATCGATACTTTTTGCAGCTGCATTGAACCCTTTTTTCACAGAGCATGTATTTATTTTTCATTTCGACCGAACTTTGAAGCAATGTCGAATTCCGATACTTTGATCTAGATTATAGATATAAACGGGTTCGTAGCTGTTGCAACCTTGGGAGATTAAATAAGAGTTAACGAAGAAGAAGAGTTTTTTTTTTTTTCTTTTTCATTTGTTTGTTTCTGCGTAGCCGGGTAGCTCGGTCGGAAAGGGCACTGGGCTTGGAACAAGGGGTCGCTGGTTCCATTCTTCAGTCTTCCTAATTCTTTCCACGGACTGATGACAGTAATTGCGACAGGATTTATTCTTATTTCTTCCCTGAACATTATTTCGAGATAGAGGCATTGGCCGGGAAAGAATTTTGTCCGAAGTACTGATAAAAGAAACTCAAGGAAGGCACGGACAGATGAAATACTGTCCGTCGTGCTGTAGTTGAAATACTTTTTGGAAAGGGCGCAAAACACATAAAAAACCGTTGTCTGCGCATGTCATATTCTTCGAAGATTCGACCTGTCTTATATGACGCATCACCCATTCCCCGTATACCGGGGAAAAGTAGGGCTTATATTGAAGCTGTTAGCCTATTACCAAAGCATGTAGGGGCTGTTTTAATAAATGGTCGGTGCATAGGTTACATGTTAGCCGATCATAGCTGAATGAATGGCACCAGATAGCGTTTTATTGAGTAAACGTTTATTTTATTTGAAATTCAAAGTCACGGTTGTTGTTTTGAAAAATTACTCCGCTTCTGTACCCAGGATGCCCAAATTAGATAGATGTGTATTTGTAGAATGCCATCTAGCGGGAGATAATGATAAAAACCCCAAAACTTGATACTTGCACTATACACAATACTCTTTCCAAACCACTGGCTGCTTTCCCACATGAACGTGATTAAACAATGAGGTTGGAAAGGAAAGACTAGGTCGCAATAATTTTCTTGACACCGCCGAAAGAGGGTTTTTCTTGTACGACAGTGTTTTAACATGTATACATGAGTAAGTTCAAAACCATGTTAATCTTGTATATTTTACAAAAATATTTTATAATTGCCGTATGCCGTGACGGGCAGTCGGGAGTTTGGGTTTCGGTACATAACTAACACGCTTATCAATTTATCTGCAGGCACATTATAGTGCACCATAGCATTGAAAATCCTGTCTGTCTGTCTGTCTGTCCCTCTCTCTCTCTCTCTCTCTCTCTCTCTCTCTGTCTTTCTGTCTCTCTGTCTCTCGGTCTGTCTGTGTTATCATCTAACCAATACCGTAATTTACAAATATGTAGTAAACAGTAAATATGTAGGATTAATTACAGTTTCAAATGGGATTAACTCTTTTATTAGATAAGTAGCACTTAATCTGTAATATTATTGGAACACATAAGATGTTAGAAATGGTAGACATTACAATTTCAATAGTGTTTGTTTTCGCAAAAACAAAATATCGGACTTGACCGATTTCTCCTTTTGTGATAATGTTTTACAAGGTGGTCTCTTCTGCTCTTCCTTGAGACTCCTGTCGTCTGTGCGAAATGATCGTTAATCTATTCCGCTGAGCTCGGTGGCTCGATCGGTACCATACAGTGATTGAAACCCAGGGGACGATGGTTTGATTCTGACCTCGGCCAAGCTCCTTCAAAATATTCATGAAAGTCCTTGAGACAGGACTGATTGTGTCGACCGTGTTTATGTGGGGAAAGCAGCCGGTAGCTTGAGGAAGTATGTTGTGAAAAGCACTGTTAAACGAAACTAAAGGAAAGCATAAATAGGCGTACTGGCCGATGCAGTATATTCAAAATAACCTTTAAAGTGGCGTTAACCGATGGTCACACAATGCCGAAATTAAGCGCATCTAGGAAATTAGACTTTTAGAAACATTGTAGGAAAAGGGGAAAATGCTTGTAACTAGCATCTTCTCCTTTTCCCACGTTTTCTAACCTTTAAGAAACAGATCCAATCATTGAGCCACATTTAATTTGTCGTCTCAATACTTTGAATTTGGACCAGTCTAAAATTTCGTCGTGTGGTAAAGGGTTAAACACCAAACAAAGTAATGTATCACTTACTTGGCGATTGAAGGTTTAACAGTCTACCAGACAAAAGAGTTTTAGACCAGTCCATATTGAAAACGAAATAAATAAATGAGACAAAAAGAAAGATGAGTCTATCTGTTGGCGGGTAGAGAAAAAAAATGTGGCAAAGGAGAAAATGCAGATTACCAGCATTCTCTCCTTATTCCACAATTTTTTCAAAAACCGTCTTCCTTAGGGTCGTGAAAACTCGGATTTTTTTTAAGGGCTAGGAGGTTAACCCTTTCCCAAACGACAAATTTTGGACTGGTCCGAATTGAAAGGGTTTGCAGACGACAATTTTATATTTGATGAAAATGGCAGAAAGGTCTCAAACAGGGTAGAAAACACTGTGGGAAAAGGAGAAATTGCTCGTTACGAGCAATTTCTCCTTTTCCCACAGTGTTTTCAAAAGACTTGTACTGCAGACACATGAAAACCAGGGCTTGTTTGGGAAAGGGTTAATATATAATGGGTGAATTTTGACATCGGTGACACTAATTTAGGCTGAAAGTTATTTTTGTATTAAATTTGTGTTGTTCAAATAGATTGGATTCTTTCGTCGTTGTTAAAATAATCTGACCGTCAAAAACACTTTGATATAACAATATCTTCCGAATATACGATTGAATTTTCCGCTGGCGCGAGTGGCCACTTAGCATTCATGAAACTATGAAAGAAAAGTACATACTCGTATTTCGCATTTCATTAAGCCTTCGATCGCTTAGCTCAATTAAAGTCGGGTTGTATAAATTATAGAACAGGAGCAGACTGTCTTTTTCGGACAGTGTAGACACGATCAAACTGCACAGAATGTTCCTGATTGGAAAGACAATTTCATTTATTCAGCACTCTTGATAATAATGATGATGATGATGATGATGATGATGATGATACCTAGGTTTTCATCGTCTGTTGCACTGACTACTACGATAAATATGTATTTTGGACTGGTGGCCTTTATTCACAATAAATGATTCACTGATTAACAGAAATAGTAATCCAGCCTTTTGTTCGAGTCTCGGTTCCGTCAAAGTTTTTCCTGAGGGTGGTTGAATGTTTTTTGCTATAAAATTTATTCATCTTTGTCTGCTCAGAGTTATTCCGACAATGTTTTTTTTCTAAGCAAGTGTCTGGAAAAGAATGATGTACAGAAACCCCAGGAAAACATGAACAGTTGCGCCGGTCGCCCTAACCTGAACAAAATGAGCCATGCACCGTGAACGTGAGGTTTGGTGCATCTGCAAAAAGTATCGACCCATGTCAGCGAAGCCGGATCGAAACTATTTGCTATTGGTCAGTTTTCTGCATGTCAAATGAACTAGTACAACTCATGATTCAGTTCAGACAAAATAGATTTCATGGATCCGTAAATAAATGAGGACTTGTTTGATAACATGCTTCTCGGGCATTCATTAAGCTTCTTGTTGTCAGAGCGCCGCTCAAATATTGTTGGAAACAGTGTAAGTCTATATTGATCTACATGTATACCGTCCCCTTGTCCAGACTTATGTCGGGAAATAGCGATTCATCGCGTAATCTTATTTTGTTGTTGAAACCGACGTTAAATAAAAATTGTGTTGTATTGTATTGTATTGTATTGTATTGTATTGCAGTCAACCCTATACGATAAAAAAAAAAAATCTTTTTTTAATTTTCAGTGGATTCAATTTTCAGCCGTAGAAGACGGTCGAGTTTATGCGCTGTGAGAGTTAACTTTTTACCAAACAGTTTTTACGGCCCTGAGGAATGAAGCCTTATAAAAACATTGTGAGAAAAGGAGAAAATGCTGGTAACCAGCATTTTCTCCTTTTCTCACAATGTTTTCTACCCTTTCAGAGACAAATGTCATTGTTTGAGATAATCTACTTTGTCGTCTGCAAAGGCTTTCATTTTGGACAAATCTAAAATTTTGTCGTTTGGTACAGAGTTAACACTTAAGCTGCTGAATAAATGAAACGCAAATTTCTATTCAATACTAAAAGCCCAAACATTAGTTTAGTTTAAACATATTTTATTCAATGAATGAAATGGGGTTGGACCACAAGTTCTACCAACTTAGAATCGGTCCGTCCCCTACAATGAAAAGAACAAAATAATCTTTCTATGGCAACAAGCAAAAAAACAACAAACTAGGGAAACAAAAAAAGGTAACTGAATATAAGAGAAAAAAATAGAGGGATGAAAATGGGAGAAAAAGAAAGAAGAAAGGAAATTTCGGTAATGAACATACAAGACAAAGATGAAAATCAAGTTACATGCGAAAAGCAGGAGTGAGAGAGGATAGGTAAATACTCGATTGAAATGCTCTGGGATCTACGCGTGCAATTGGGATGAAATCGAAATTACGTAAAGCGGCCGGATTGTTGAATAAATAACTGAACTGATGCAAATAGCAAACAGTTATCGTTGTAATTTAAATGTTCATCGCCAAATAACAATTTGTTAGTGTTTAAAGGGTGAAATGCTATTGTCGATCGAAAAAGAATGGTTCTTTTATCCGAATTTCTATTGCATTTAAAAAAAAAGTGTTCCGCATCTTCAGCACCAGTTCCACAAGCACATATTGGGTCTGATTTTAGATGATTTAAAAACAGGTCATTGTTTAAATTACTGCAATTGTTCCTTATTCTAGCATGAATTATCGACAGATGTCGGCTTCCGAAAAAATATAAATTGGGTATTCTTTTGGGTTTAGTCATACTAATGAGTTTTGATTTAAAAGAATTAAATGTCGTGATATTTTTGACATCTTGTTCGAGGTCATTCCATATCGGTATGGAAGAAGGTATACAAGACTTTTGAAACAGTCGCGTTCTTGCTTGTACATGTTCATAATTCTGGCTATTACGTAATTGATACTGCGACCTGTTACCAACTAGTGGGGGTATTAGTTCCTCTATGAATTGTGGGACGAGACCATTTGATACTTTATACATAAAACATAATTTCGAATTTTTCCGTCTCAATGATAATGCCTCCCACCCACACTCTTTGTATAGATTTTCAAGAGATACTGATCTTGTAAGGCCTGTTACAATACGGGCTGCTTCATTTTGTAGTTTTTCAATTGAATTGGAGGAAAAGACAGAACATCCATCCCACACTATAGAAGAGTACTCTAAAATTGGTCGGACGTACGACAAGTATATTTGGTTTAATGCAGCCCTTGTAAGAGTAAATTGAAGTCTGCGCATAATTTGCAGAATTTTCGATGCTGATTCTAAAATGTCATTTATATGATTGCTCCATTGACCGGTGCTACTTAAAGCAATTCCCAAATGTTTGTGATGATCAACGACCTTTATTGGTGTATTTCCGAAAAGTAATCGTGGTACATCGAAATCTTTTTTATTTGAAAAAATGACTGCCTCAGTTTTATTTGGATTAAAATCTACTAACCATTGCTTTGCCCATGACGATACAGATTTCAGATCCTGATTAATTATACCTTCTATGTCTTTTAAAGAAGTTGCCGAGTAGTACAGGGAACTGTCGTCGGCATACAATCTAGTAAGACTTAGTAAAGAGTCTGTAATGTCATTTACATAAATAAGAAATAATAATGGTCCTAAAACCGAACCCTGAGGTACTCCAGCACTTAAAGGTAGATAGTGTGATTCAGCTGATTGAATCACAACTTTCTGTTTTCTATTTCTCAGATAACTATTGAACCAAGTCAAGAGGCTGTCACTAAAGCCGTGCTCTCGGAGTTTGAATAGGAGACCACTGTGCCATACTCTATCAAATGCTTTAGATATATCACAAAAAACAATACAAGAAAATTGACCATGATCCATGGCTTGACATATATGGTGATATATATCTATAAGCTGGTAGGTGGTTGAATGTTTTGGTAAAAAACCAGATTGATATTTATACAGTAGCTTATTTGTATTTAGGAAATTATATACATGTTTAAAAATTATTCTTTCAAGGACTTTTCCACAACTGCTCAAAAGAGAGATAGGCCTATAGTTAGCTGGCAAGGACTTGTCACCTTTTTTGAATATGGGCGTTACTGTTGCTTTTTTCCATAATTCAGGGAAAACACCCTCAGAAAGAGAACGATTAAATAAAGTGTACAGTGGTTTGCTTATTGCATGGATACATCCTTTGAGCATTCTGTGACTTATATCATCGGGGCCGCTAGCTTTATTTATCTCAATAGTTTTGATGATGTCTTCTATTTCAGATTGTGTTACTCCGTCAATTGATAATTTGTTTGCGGTTTTCAATTGGATGTCTGGTAATATAGTATTAGTATCAACTACCATGGATATTGATGTAAAATAATCATTTAGGCAGTTGGCCTTATCTTGAGAGGAAGTGTACCACACTGTTTGCCCATTAGGATGTGGTTTGCACAGTGGTGGGAAGCACGATACAGATGAATCTTTTTTTAAAAAATATCTAATAATTTTCCAAAAACTTTTCTTGTCGTTGCATTGGAGTTCAGTTAGATTTGTCTCCAAGTTATTAAAGAATTCCTTTTTGGCATATTGTTTCATATTATTTACTGTATTACGTAGGTTTTTGTATTTTGACCAATCGTTAATTTTTCCTGTTTTCTTAGCAGTACTTTTCATTCTATCTCTTTTCCGGGAGACCCGTCTAATTGCACTATCATACCAAGGTTGATCATCAGGTCGGACACACACTCTTTTATGTGGAATACATTCTTTAATCAATTTAATAAAGGTTTTAGTAAAAGTCTCACAACAATCATCAACTGAACCAACATGCAAAATACTCCAATCATAGTTTTCTATTTTCTGATTAAGAGACTCGAAGTTGGCCCTACTGTAAAGCCAAATATTTCTTTCATAACACTTTTGGAGCTCATATGAGAAGGGAATAGATATAAATGTTGCACAGTGATCACTTATAACTTGTGGTAGCGGTAGCGTGCCAGAGTCTGAATACTCCATATCATTCGGGATTAAGATTGGATCAAGTAAGGCATTTTGTCTCGTTGGGACATTTATTACATTTATCATAGAATTTAGAAGTAGAATATCCTTGAGATTATGAAACGACTGATTCATTAGGTCCTCGTTAAGATCGCCCAATATAATTACATTTCTAGTTATTTGGAAGGCAGCTTCAATGTTAATATCAAAGTTTCTGAAAAAAATATTATCTGCAGTTTTCGGACTGTAGAAAACACCAATCAAATATATTTTGGATTTAACTATAATTTTAACCCAAATAGATTCATTACAGTATCCTTCAAGATCAGCAACTCTAGAATGGGCCAGGTCGTTATTTACATATACAAGAATACCCCCACCGTGGTTAGTTCTGTCCCTCCTGTAAGGTTCATCAAATGCTTGTGATAATAAATTGTCTTGTGAAATTGAATCATTAAGATGGGTTTCGGTGAAACATAAAATATTGAAATCTAAAAATTCTTCTTTTATATAATCAATCTTATTTCTGATGCTTCGTATGTTGCAATGGAGTACTGATAATAAGAAATTATTTTCCGATAAAGCAGGCCCTGGGTTGGTCTCAATATCTCCAGCTTGTAAAATGATTACACAGATTAATATGAAGAATGAAATGGACTGAAAATTGTTATTCATAATATTCCGTGCGTTCAAATCTAGGGTCCTTGACCACATAGAGAGGGTCTTAATGAAATGCGATAGCAAACAGAAATTATTTGGATAAGTATGCCGCTTTTTTTTAGAACCAGTATAAATTCTGTTTTGGAAAAGCCTGATGGAAGCCCTCCAGGCGCCCAAGTCACTATCCATTAGGAGATAGGATATTGATTACCAGGAGAACCTCCATCCGGGCTTGAGTAATCACATAGCACGCGCGAATCGCAGAGATACTAAACAGAGTAAGGAGATCTAGAAGTATAGAGAATAGAGTGTATAAGAAAGTGCAATAATAAGAAGGTATGTACATAATAATATTTAAACAATTATTGACAAATGTGACGATTTTGGAGTGTGAGGTTAATAATAATTGAGATATTTCCTCATAATACTTCGAATTCTGAATAGGTAACCCCTTAAACTCTCTATTGAAACGAAATATAGAGAGTTGTCAAGGTATCTAACAGCCAGCTTGATTGATCTTTGTATTCCAACTGTGTAAAACAAAAAACAGTCCACACATAATGCAGACTGATCAGTGATAACATATACATCAAAAATAAGTTTTAATTTATTTTGAACTAAGTAGGTGTCTCAAATTATTAATATTAATTTTTGTCTAAGTCGGTGTCTCAATTTATTAATCAACACAATGGCAAACAGTTACAGAAGGTAGTTGGTGAAGTATTGAATAAAGTAGAGAAGCAATAGGAACGTCTAGATTTGTTGAGTGAGCCCTGACTGTAATGAAACTGGTCAGCTAGCAAATATATGCAATCCGACCAGCACCAACACAATCAGAAACAACGGACAACTGTTAAGGCATATTAAAAAGTAGCATAACAGCAATCTCCTATTTAATTAATTGATTGGGATCCTGTTCATGGCGGTACGGATCAGCAGTACAGAATGTGCAGTCCTATCAGCACCGTCACAAACAGCATGAAAGAATAATTGGTGCACAGCAGCAGCTTTAGAGAAGTAATATAACAACAGACTAATATACATAATATTTGTCAGTAAAGCCCCTTGTTGCTGTGATATAAATCACAGACAGCAGTAAAAAATAATTGGAACAGTTGTAACCGTCAACAACATAAAACCGGCGTAGCTGTATCAAACCACCTAAAGTGTTATAGATTGACGTCTTATTTGTGATGGTATAGATCAGACAGCTTACGTGCAGCCCGATCAGCACCATCACGAACAGCCAAAAACGACATGTGTGAAGTAGGGCATGAAAATACTGCTACCAAAATTTATTGACTGAACCACCACTTGTGATGTTACAGATCAGCCAGCACAGATGTGCAGCCTGATCAGCGTCAGCACAACCAGGGACAACCAACAAATTGGCGGGCTTATAAATCAGTAAAAGCTTAAAAAAAAAAAGAATAGCAACAGACTAATTTATATAGTATTTATAAATAGAGCCCATAATTGTGGAGATATAGATCAGCCCACACATAAGCGCAATTCGATCAGCAATGATAAGCAGTGTGGTAAAAATATAACAGCAGTAAACTAGTATTAGATTTCCTGATTGAGCCCCTGTTTGCTCTGACACAGATCAGCCAGCATACATGTGCAACCTGATTAGCGTCAGCACAAGCAGGGACAGCCAATAAGTTGATAAGCTTATAAATCTGAAACAGCTTAAGAGAAAAAATAGCAACAGACTAATATATATAATATTTATAAAAAGAGCCCCTATTTGTGGAGATATAGATCAGCCTATACAAAAGCGCAATTTGATCAACACCACAACAAACAGCAACAACAAGTAATAAACAAATATTTAAACACAGCAGAATGAAAAAAAAATAGAACAGCAGTGAACTATTATTAGCTTTCATGATTGAACCTCTGTTCGGGCTGACACAGATCAGCCCGCACACATATGCAGCCAGATCAGCGTCAGCACAAGCAGGGAAAGCCAATAAAATGATAGGCTTATACTCAGCAGCAACTTAAGAAGAATAAATTTGCAACAGACTAATTTATATAATATTTGTCTATAAAGCCCGTAATTTTGGTGATATAGATCAGGCTACACATAAACGCAATTCGTTCAACACCACAACAAACAGCAACAACAAATGATAAGCAAGGATTTAAACACAGCAATGTGAGAAAAAAATAACAGCAGTAAACTATTATTAGATTTCATGATTGAGCCCCTGCTTGTTCCGACACAGATCAGCCAGCATACATGTGCAGCCTGATCAGCGTCAGCACAAGCAGCAACGTCAAACAATTTGTAATTTATGGCGAGCAGCATAGTAATCTGATCACAAACAGCAAGGGCAAACCGATCTACTTCCCGCCTGTGATGATACAGATCAGCCAGCACACATGTGCAGCCTGATCAGCGTCAGCACAAGCAGCAACGTCAAACAATTTGTAATTTATGGCGAGAGCATCGTAATCTGATCACAAACAACAAACAATAAATAAATTGATGAAACTCATAATCAGCAGTAGCTTTGGAAAAGTAATATAGCAACAGACTAATATAGATAATAATTGTCAATAAAGCCCCTTGTTGTTCTGATATAAATCACAGACAGCAGTGAAAAATAACTGGTACAGTTGTAACCGTCAGCAACATGAAAACGGCGTGACAGCATCAAACCACTCTAAGTGTTATAGATTAAGATCTTGCTGTGATGGTACAGATCAGACAGCTTACGTGCGCAGCTCGATCAGCACCATCACAAACAGCCAACAACGACATGTGTGAAGTAGGGCATGAACGTACTGCTAAGAAAATTTATTGACCAAATGAGCCCCTGTTTGCTCTGACACAGATCAACCAGCACACATGTGTAACCTGAACAGCGTCAGCACAAGCAGGGACAGCCAATAAGTTGATAAGCTTATAAATCAGCAACAGCTTAAGAAAAAAAAAAAAAAAAATGCAACAGACTAATATATATAATATTTATAAAAGGAACCCATATTTGTGGAGATATGGATCAGCCTATACAAAAGCGCAATTTGATCAACACCACAACACACAGCAACAACAAATAATGAGCAAATATTTAAACACAACTGAGTGGAAAAAATAGAACAGCAGTGAACTTATTATTAGATTCATGATTGAGCCTCTGTTCGGGCTGACACAGATCAGCCTGTACACATATGCAGCCAGATCAGCGTCAGCACAAGCAGGGAAAGCCAATAAAATGATAGGCTTATACTCAGCAGCAACTTAAGAAGAATAAATTTGCAACAGACTAATATATATAATATTTGTCTATAAAGCCCGTAATTTTGGGGATACAGATCAGCCTACACATAAGCGCAATTCGTTGAATACCACAACAAACAGCAACAACAAATGATAAGCGAATTTTTTTAACACAATAATGTGAAAAAAAAGAACAGCAGTGTTAGACTAGTATTAGATTTCCTGATTAAGCCCCCGTTTGTTCTGACAAAGCCCAAACATTGCGGTTTCAAAGTTGATTTCACCGGAAAGAAAATACCGTATCGGACTGTGTAGATCAAAGATCAGACTGCACGTTCTGTGCAGTCTGATCTTGATCTACACTGTCCGCAAAAGGTCAGTGGGTCGCGATCAGCAGCTTAAGGGTTAATTCAAGATAAGATCTGTCTAGAACGTGCAGTCAGATCATTGATCATCATTTTTCGATACTTTGATATTCTTTTCATAGCAACGGTGGAAATGGCACAGCTGGGTTCGACTGAAAAAAGATACGTGTTTGTTAACTGTTATATCGAAGAGTAATTTTTTATTGGTCGATGGTTCGTTTCCTAGGACGCCGAGCCCGAGTACAGCAGTCGGTGCAGAACAGCGGGTTGCTGGTTCGATTCACAAGCTCGACCTATTTCTTTCCGAGGATTGATGACAGTCGACAGGACTCATTCCGTTCTCATTGCTGATCATTGTTTCAGCGATAGTTGTGAGGGAAAGCAGCAGCCAGTGACTTGGGAAGAATATTGTGCGAAGCACTAGTCAAAGAAACTCTATGGAAACACGGATAGGTGCATGGATAGCACTAGTCAAAGAAACTCTATGGAAACACGGATAGGTGCATGGATAGCACTAGTCAAAGAAACTCCATGGAAACACGGATAGGTGCATGGATAGCACTAGTCAAAGAAACTCTATGGAAACATGGATAGGTGCATGGATAGCACTAGTCAAAGAAACTCTATGGAAACACGGATAGGTGCATGGATAGCACTAGTCAAAGAAACTCCATGGAAACATGGATAGGTGCATGGATAGCACTAGTCAAAGAAACTCTATGGAAACACGGATAGGTGCATGGATAGCACTAGTCAAAGAAACTCCATGGAAGCATGGATGGGTGCGCTGGCCGCCGGGATTTAACTGAAATAGTGTTAAACACCATACAATCAATCAATCGTCTCCCAATATACAAAGAAAGCAACCAAACATTTGCTTGTTACAGATCTTAGAGAGAAGCCACACTTCGGAAAATCCGCATTTCTATCAAGTCCATCGTATGTTGTCGCCTGGTTCACACATTCTGAACCTTCATTCTGCCGTTCATGGCCATAGATGTGTACGCAGAGCCGTGTAAAGCAAGATCAGCCTACACATACGTGCAGTCTGATCTTGATCTGTAATCTCCGCTGCTCTATCAGCAGTTTCAGTCATACACACCTCGTGCAATGGCAATAAACTTCGCGGACTTTGTAAAATCCTCAACAGTTTTAAATTCCGAAGTACTTTTGAGATCCAATGTAGGACCTTAACTGTCTTGTTCCTGACTTAGACTGATGTCTTTGTCAGTTTTGTTTTAACCATTAGGCTGCTAATCTTGACTCAAAGACCGTTTGCGGACAGTGTAGATCGAGATCAGATTGCACAGATCTTGGATCTACACTGTCTGATACGGAGATATTCATCCCCAAATTATACCTTTGAAATAACAACACTTTGGTTTTTACTATAGGATTGAATACCTAAGTTTCATTTCATTTATTTAGCAGGTTAAAGTTTAACTCTACCAAAAGACAAAATTTTAGACTGGACCAAATTGAAAGCATTTGCAGACGACAAATTACGTGTAGCTTAAATAGTGATTTATGTATTGGATAGGTTAGAAAACATTGCGGGAAAAGGAGAAAATGCAGGTTACCAGCATTTTCTCCTTTTCCCACAATGTTTTAGAAAGGCTTCTTTCTCAGGATCGCTAAAAGTCGGGATTGTGTGGTAACAGGTTAACACACTATGATATCATACTATGATAGTTTTGTTATTTAAACCTTTACCAAACAGTCCCGACTTTTAACGACCACCAGGCGAAGACATTTGAAAACATTGTGGGAAAAGGAAAAATGCTGGTTACCAGCCTTTTCCCCTTTTCCACTGTTTTCTGTACTTTTAACTAGAGCCATATTTAGTTTGTCGTCTGTAAATGCTTAAAATAAAAATACAAGTCCAAGATTTCGCCTTCTGGTAAAGACTTAAGTACCCTGTGTCTCTCTCCCTTCCCCATTCTGTATTTTAGAGAAAAGTGACTCACAATTACAGACGTTAGAAATACATCTTTACTCGTGTTCGACCAGTTCTTAACCCATTTCGCCTTCATTTTATGAAACTATAATCATTCTCCTATCCTCAGGCCAAATGTTGCCCCTGACAGTTGCACATATTACGATTAAGAAAAAAAAGCATTTCCTTTTCTGGTGGCCACCAATGAAATCACTGTTGTCGTTTCTGGTTTTTTCCTTTACACCATATATATCGGTAATTTATCTACGAGTATGTTCACACATCTGATTAAATTATGAACCATTCTACACACTATCAAGTTTTAACAGCATTTTATTCATCTCTCTGACTGTCAGGATGTATCTTTAAGTAGATTACGCACCAGCCTAGGATTCGCCAAGGGCAAGAATACAAAACCAAAATTAATCTAAGTTCATGTCATTTACATCACACCATACAGATAATCCTAAATGAAGTCAAGGTGGTATCAGACAAGAAAGCACTAAGTATAATCACTTACCGCACCTTCTATGTAAATTTGTTATTCATTTCTTTTATTTTTCCGAAACACGACATTGACGGATTTGTTCAGATCGGTCGCTATATAGGGGTAAATTGTTTAACTCTTTACAGAACGACAAAATTTTAGACCTGTCCAAATTTAAAAGAATTTGCAGACTGTCAATCAAATGTTTTTTTAAAGATGTAATTTGCCTTTCAAAGGGGCAGAAAACATTGTGGGAAAAGAAGAAAATGCTGGTTACAGCATTTTCTTCTTTTCCCACAATGTTTTCCAAAGCATTCTACCTCGAGGTCGTTAAAACACGGGTCTGTGTGGTAAAGGGTTAACTTGTGAACAAATTATCGATATGCCGTCAAACATCACAAGGTTTTTCCGTGGTTTTTATTTTCAATGCCTATATTTTGTTCACAGACGACTAGAATCATATTTGAGATATTAATTAAATATAATGTATCGGCCATTAAACTGTCAAAACCTAAAACCAACCCTTAAACCTAGATCGGATTTATAGGGATAGCGCAATATTGGTGTTTGGGCGAGGGTGGAGGTAGCAAAGATTATTTTGGCTCCTTCCCTAAACTTTGAATTCTTGTTCATTTGCTCTAGATTTACTCTAAAAATGTGCTATTTTTCCCGAAGGCCAACCCCATTGCAAACTTTCCTAGGCTATTCGAACCCAATGTTGAATTATTTCTTTTACATCTATGTACGAGGTACTAGCGTCATATCGATCAATGGGTGTCCAGTTTATAAAGGCATAGTCCTCAATGGGAAATTCGCTGTCACTGATGTCCTTTGCAAAATACTGAGTAGACCTAGATCAACATATACATCCCTGCAGTCTGATCTAAGTTTGCTGTCTGCTATATTGAATTATCTTTTACAAAAGAAGCATGGAACTTCTGTGATCACGCAAGTCAAGATTTATCCTGCAGCACTTTCACGATTGGCTTCAAAAGTTCGGTTAAACCCTTTACCGACAAAAATTTATACCAGTCCAAATTGAAAGCATTTGCAGACGACAATTTCAATGTGGTTCAAATGATGTGATTTTTGTTTGATAGGATACAAAACATTGTTGGAAAAGGGGAAAATGCTGGTTACTAGCATTTTCTCCTTTTCCCACAATGTTTTCAAAAGGCTTCTTTCTCAAGGGTGTTAAAAGTCTGGATTGTGTGGGAAAGAGTTAAGTTTTTTTTTTCTTTGCATTATAATATGATTAAAGAGAAGCAGATATTGTAGATCAAGGTCAGATTGCATATATGAGAAGTTTGGTTATAGTCTACACTCGCCGCAAATATATTTGCGTGGACGGTTAAGCATAAGAGCAGAAAGGAACATAACTCACCTTAATTGGAAATTTATTATTATTCAATGTAAATGACGTGGCATAGCGGAAACATGCCACAAGTAAGGGAAACGTTTGTATGAAAGGTCCGTCGTAGAACTATAGACTAGTATCAGAGCCATTGGAACAGGACAGGTCAATTGAGGCAAACCAACCCGTTCCTGGCTCCCGGCAAGTTCGGTGAATTAGTGAAGGGTAGAAGAGTGACGAGTAGAAGCTATGTTCCCCCCATTTTCCTCCCATTTGTCTTCTTTTTGACGTGTAAAAATTGGTTTTTACAAAACGCCCAGTTGTCTGCACATGTCAGTATTCTTCTAAGATCTGACCTGTCTGCTATGACGCATCACTGTCCTGTACAGGACAAATATTAATACGCGGTGCGTAAATTGCAGGTTAGAAAGTGCAGGTGGAAAATGCCAATAAATAATACGTCTGTGGAAAATCAAGCCAGTTTTTCGCTACAAATTTCTTAAAAAACGTAATGATTTCAAACGGGCGAACCATTTTTTTTTTAAATTCCAATTGTTTACTGCAAATATCTGTAGACAGTTTCTAAATATAGACATGGGGGAAACCGGGATTTGTGCAACAGACTGACAACACAAAATAACTTCCCCACCTTGCTGGTCTTCTACCGGAGCTTTTATCCAAGCTAATATGGGCTATGTTTATAAATAGTTGGTGTATAGGTTATATGCTAGCAGACGATGGCTGGATGAATTGTACAGGGTAGGATTTAGAGAGTAAACGTAGGCCTATATTTCATTTTGAAATTCGTTGCATTGATTGCTGCCCTGAAAAATAGTCCGGTTCTGTTCCCAGAATCAGATAGGTTATGTACTCGAAAAATGCCACCTAGCGGAAGATAATTGATATGTTTTGTATTTGAAAAAATGCCATTTGGCGGAAGATAATGCAAAAAGCCGCCCCACCCCTCCCCGATGTCTTACCATTAGTTGCCGATTTGTTTGGCCCATGCCCTTCCTATTTTCCTGTCATTATTTTGTGATCTCTTCATTCTTTGACTTCCCTCATCCACTTGTTTATTTCTTCAGTCTTTTTTTTAAAACCTTTTTTTCATGTTCTACAAAGGCCCCAAACTCTCATTAGAGACGAACACGGCTAATGAGTGATTAGTGGGTTTTAAATGCGACAAAAGCCCTTCACTGCGAAACTTCAACCGAGGACTGATAAAAGATAATTTTAACCCTTAACCCTTTCCCAAACAAGCCCTGGTTTTTACGTGTCTGCAGTACAAGTCTTTTGAAAACACTGTGGGAAAAGGAGAAATTGCTTGTAACGAGCAATTTCTCCTTTTCCCACAGTGTTTTCTACCCTTTTGGAGAACTTTCTGCCATTTTCATCAAATTTAAAATTGTCGTCTGCAAACTCTTTCAATTTGGACCAGTCTAAAATTTGTCGTTTGGGAAAGGGTTGATCTGCTAAATAAGTTAAATGAAACTTTTATGCCGACAGTGAAAACCCGAATGTTGCCATTTAAAAAAAATCTTCTTATTGGACACTGTAGATCCAAGATCACACTGTACATTCTGTAGAGTCTGATCTTGATCTACACTCTCCACAAAAGGTCATCGAGTCGCTCTTAGCAGGCTAAGAGTTAAGACTAATACATAACTCGTTCCCTGCGCATCGCCCAACAGCGTTTCGATTTTGTTTGTGTGAAAAAGAAAATGGCTCAATACAAACACCTCAAACACTTCTAACCTTTTACAATAAAATGAACATTTTCAGTTGAAAAAAAAAAATAGCTAGAAACATTCTGCATTTTCAAAGTCTAATTTAGTCCGAATATCTCACATAATGTCGGGCAACGTTAATCAGGTTCCGACTGCAAGTTCAGAGCAGTATGATATAGATCTCCACGCCTCGCATAAGGAACTTCAGATGTATCGATACTTTATAATGGTCAATCCCTTTCAAAAGAGATTAAATATCTAACATGATAAATGAATTATCTAACAAAAGAAGTCGCACTGGCTAAAAGAGAACAGCCACACTCTGGCAATAGGGGGCTTAATGCATCTCCGTAATGCATTATACCCAGAAAGTCATCACATGATTATCGATCCATGAAATCAAACAACTAACAGTATTATAAGGTAGAATGGTCCTATGACATACAGGAAATTGAGCAATAGCGAAAAGTTTCGACCCAGGTCAGCCTGCGCGGAATGCGCAGGCTGACATGAGTCTATACTTTTCGCAGATGTATTAAGCGTCTTTTTCCCATAGCATGACTCAAAAATGTTTGAATTAATTTCCTACCGTAAATCGATGTAGAATCTAGAAAAGTACTTGTCTCCACAAACACTGGACTTGCGACTTGGATCTTTCTAACTTGTGTGTTTTAGCAAAAGAAAGAGAGGTTTAGATCTAAGCTTATCTTCATCTTTTGTTGTAAATGTTTAGCGCCGTTTTCAACATCGGTTCAGATAAAAAGCGGCGGTAAGTGTACCTATCGATGCTTTTCTTTTTATTTACTAGTATTTTGACACAACATTCTATACAATCCCCTGGCTGCGCTTCCTAAGCCCCATTCCACTGGGCGGCGATTCCACTGAGCCCATGGCGATCCTCGAAAATCTTCGGAATCGCCGCAAAATCAAACATCTTGGCACATGTACTTCAGCGTTTCCTGTACGCTTAAAATACGCTTCAATCACGATCTCGCTACGCTGGTCACGATCCTGTCACACTGTTGTTGCGCTTCAACGGCGCTTGAGGTCTCTCCAGGACGCTCCTACAACGCTTCCACTACAGCACGAGATTTCAGGCTTACCACGTTGCTGCTGCGACCTTGCTACAACCTATGTTTAGGAGCTGCACTTTTGTTGCGCTTTTGGAACGGTTCTATTTGGAAACGGCTATTAATAGCAGCTGGCAAAGGGGGGCTTAATGCCTCCCCGTGATGCAATGCATTTTATCAATCAAGTCATCACATAATTATGGATCCATAAAAATCCATTTTATCGAACCAACGACTGGATCATAAGGTCAGAATGGTCCTTGGACTTGCAGAAAATTGACCGATAGCGAAAAGTTTCGACCCAGGTCAGTTTGCGCGCACTGCGCAGGCTGACCTGGATCGATACTTTTCCCAGATGCATTAAGCCCCCTTTTTCACAGAGCATGGCTCATTAATATTGTTGGCAGCAGGGTTAAATACCGTTCTATCTGTGTACCATGTTTAGCTGTTTGCAAACAAGCCAGGCCCCTGTAGCTCAGTCGGTAGCGTACAGGACTTGAGAACAGGAGGTCGCTGGTTCGATCCCCGGCTTGGCCAATTTCTTTCCCAGGATTGATGATAGTCATCGCGACAGGATTCATTCCTCTCTCACCGCTGACCATTGTTTCGACGATGGTTATGTGGGAAAGCAGCCAGTGGCTTGGAAAGAATATTGTGCGGAGTACTGGTAAACGAAACGCCAGGAGAGCATGGATAGGTGCTCTGGCCGCCGTGATATAACTGAAATAATGTTGAAAACGGCGTTAAACACCATACAATCAATCAATCAATCTTTGCAAACAACAAACTTTTGGACTAGTCCATACTAAAAGCATTTGGCATGTGACAAATCCAATGTAGCTAACATAACTGAATTTGTGCTAAAAGAGTAGAACAGATTGTACGTTATCAACAGTTTCACCACAATGTTTTCGAAAGGGTTGTTGAAACAGGAAATTATTAATCCTGTACCATCAATCTCTTGTTTTAATGACCCTCAGGAAGGAGCCATTGAAAACATAGTGGGAAAAGGAGAAAATGCTGGTAACCAGCATTTTCTCCTTTTTCCACAATGTTTTCTATCCTATCAAAGACAAATCTCACTATTTGAGTAAGAAATAATTTGTCGTCTGCAAATCCTTCCAATTTAGACCAGTCTAAAATTTTGTCGTTTGGTAAAGGGTCATTACAATAACGGGTGAAGGTTAAGAACTACTCCGGTGATGAGCCGATATGAAGTCCTGTGATACAAGTAGCTCGTGTGAATTTCCCTTGTTATAACTTAAACTAATTCATACGAAGTAAGCTATCATATTCATATATAATATATGTGCCATGCTCTGTGAAAAAGGGACTTAATGGATCTGCAAAAAGTATCGACTCAGGTCAGCCAGTGCAGTCCACGCAGGCTGACCTGGACCAACCTTTTTGCTACTGGTCAATTTTCTGCTTGTCAAAGGACCAGTCTACCTTATGGTTCAAATCAGCTAGACAAAGCGGATTTCATGGATCCCTAATTCTGTGATGTTTCGCTTGGTACTTTGCATTACAGAGACGCATTAAGCCCCCTTTCATAGGAGCATGGCTCATATGTTGTAGATCTTTATACAGACCTCCAGATAAGAGGGAGTGATTGTATTCTAAATCCATTATTTCTCTTCCAAACCCTATGTTGTGGGTACTCATTAGAATCGTCTCGATGAGACGATTCTAATGAGTACTCACAACATAGGGTTTAGTGAAGAGTGATTAATATTTTCAATTTTGAAATCAAAATCACTACCTCATTCTGGAGCTCTCCTTTATAGGCAGACAGTAAAGCCTCTTTTTGAGAACGACGATGCTAAATTCTAAATACCAGTCTGTGGATAACCTGGAACCAAACGATCCTGTGCTTTAATTAGCGTGTGGAAAAAAGCTTGTGAAAACATTGCTGTAAAAGGAGACAATGCTTGTAACCAGCAATGTGTCCCGTTGCTACCATGTCTCTGCCCTCCCGAAGGCAAACCACATCAGTTGCACCACATTTTTCTTCCACAACTAAAAATTTTCATAGTTAAAAAGTAAAAGGCTAAGGGACAGGGGAACACATAAAAATAACTGAAAAATCAATTTTGTCCAGTTTATTAAGATATACTGTTCTTATTGGCATATGCTTTAACTCCTTACCAAAAAAACAAAATTTTAGACTGGTCCAAATTGAAAGCATTTGCAGACGACAAAATAAAAGTGACTGAAAAAATGAAATTTGTTTAAGGAAGGGAAGAAAACATTGCGGGAAAAGGAGAAAATGCTGGTTACCAGCATTTTTTCCTTTTCCCATAATTTTTTTAAAAGCCTTCTTCCTCAGGGTCGTTAAAAGTCGGGATTGTGTGGTAAAGGGTTAATCCTTAGAGCACCAAATTAATAAAATGAACATTTTCAATTAGAAAAAAATAGCTTCAATATTGCAATTCTAAGGCTTTATTGGCCAGAATATGTGACAAAAATAGAGGACAACGTAGATCCAAGATCAGGCTGCACCTTTTGTGCAGTATGATCTTGATCAACATTGTCTGCAAAAGCAACCTAATTCCGGCCAAGCACTTTAACCCTTTACCGCACAATCCTGAGTTTTAACAACCCTGATGAAGAATCCCTTTGAAAACATTGTGGGAAAAGTAGAAAATGCTGGTAACCAGCATTTTCTCCTATCAAACAATGTTTTTTTTTTTTCCTTTTAAAGACACTGTTCTTTTCACTTTGATCCACATCTAATTTGTAATCTGCAAATGCTTTGGATTTGGACAAGCGCACAATTTTGTTGTGTGGTGAACAGTTAAGGATTAAATAAAGAACTGATCAAAATATGATAACCCTTCAGGGGTATTCATCTGGACCCTATAACCAGTCTACACATTTGAATGAAACATGTACACTCACAATCTGAAAAACTTTGCCCAGGTCAAACATTAGTATGCCAACTTGTAACATGATACTACTGAAATAATGTAGTAGGAGGCATAAAACACCATTCAATCAAACATGAAAAACATTTTTTGCAGAAAACAACACACTACAAAAACTCTTCATCAGGCAACAAAATTTTAAACTGGTCCGTAGTGAAATCATTTTGCAGATGACAAATCAAATCTTGCTCGTTTTTGAAAGGATGAAAAAGTTTGTGGGAAAAGAAAAGAATGCTAATTACCAGCACTTTCTCCTTTTCCTGCATTCTTTTTCAAAAGCTTTTCTCGTCAGGGTGGTTAAAACTTGGGATTGTGTGATACATGGTGAATACATGAATACCTGTCTTGAAAAATGAACCAAAAGAAAAAAATTTACTTTACTGGCAAGTACTCCTTTTGCAACAAGTTCTTTAACCCTTTACCAGCCAACAAAATTTTAGCCTTGTCCAAATTGAAAGCATTTGCAGACGACAATTTCAATGTAGCTCAAATGGTGCAATTTTCTCTCAACAGGTTAGAAAACATTGTGGGAAAAGGAGGAAATGCTGGTTACCAGCATTTTCTCATTTTCCCACAATGTTTTCAAAAGGCTTCTTTCCTAGGGTCGTTAAAAGGCGGCATTGTGAGTTAAAAGGTTAAAATTACATGACACAAAAAGTTGTCTGCAGGAGGTGATGGCTTAAGTTATAGAATAATCAAAACAGTTACATAGCACTAATCCTCCCATTTTCATGAAAACATGGCAAAAATATTGAGTCATGCTTGGCAAAGGGGTTTTAATGCCTCTTTGTGATACATAATAACCAATAAGTCATTGCATAACTCTTTACCAAACGACAAAATTTTAGACTTGTCCAAATTGGAAGCAGTTGCAGACGACAAAATTAATGTGACTCAAAAAATTGGAATTTGTTTTGGGATTGGTAAAAAACATTGTGGGAAAAGGAGAAAATGCTGGTTATCAGCATTTTCTCCTTTTCCCACAATGTTTTCAATAGGCTTCTTTTCCAGGGTTGTGAAAACCCAGGACTGTTTGGTAAAAGGTTAATTATAGATCCAAAAAGTCCATGTAGTCTACAAAATGACCTGATCTGGAAGTAGAATAGTCCCTTGACATGCAAAAAATTTACAAATAGCAAAAAGGTTTCTACCCATGTCAGCCTGCACAGACTGTGCAATCTGACATGTGTCAATACTTTCTTGCAGATGCATTAAGCCCTCTTTTCACATGGCATGACTCATATATTTAGACTAGTAGATGCATATAAACTCTCACCTCTTTACCAAAGGACACCAGTCCTTATTAAAAGCAATTGCAAATGACAAACTTGGCTTCTATAATATTAACTCTTTACCACAAAACAAAATTTCAGACTTGTCCAAATTGAAAGCATTTGCAGACGACAAAATAAATGTGACTCAAAAATCGAAATTTGTGTTGGGAAGGGTAGAAAGCATTGTGGGAAAAGGAGATGATGCTGGTTACCAGCATTTTCTCCTTTTCCCAAAATGTTTTCATAAAGCTTTTTGTTCAGGGTTGTTAAAACATGTGATTGTGTGGTAAAGGATTAATTGAACTTGAAAGGGTTGAGACCATTGTGGGAAAAGGAGAAAATGCTGGATTTGGAGCTGTCTAAAATTTTGTGGTGTGGTAGAGAGTTAATCTATCCAAGTAAGTGTAAACCCTTTTACCATTTCAATAAAAATATGACTTTATATAGATTTACATAATGTTAAGTATCACATTGATGATTAACTCTTTACCAAATGACAAAATTTCAGACTTGTCCAAATTGAAAGCATTTGCAGACGACAAAATAAATGTGACACAAAAACTGAAATTTGTGTTGGGAAGGGTAGAAAACATTGTGGGAAAAGGAGAAAATGCTGGTTACCAGCATTTTCTCCTTTTCTCACAGTGTTTTCAAAAGGCTTTTTGTTCAGGGTCGTTAAAACCTGTGATTGTGTGGTAAAGAGTTAAGAAATTGATATTAAGATACATATGAGCCACACTCTAGAAAAAGGGGACTTACTGCATCTCTGTGATGCATTATACCAAGCAAGTCATCACATAATTGTGGATGCATAAAATCAATTTTGTCCAACAATCAACTGAATCATGAGGTAGACTGGTCCTTTGACATACAGAAAATTGACCAGTGGTGGCAAGTTTCTGCCCAGGTCAGACTACCCAGACTGCCCAGGTTGACCTGGGTTCATACACTTCACAGATGCATTAAGCCCCCTTTTCACAGAGCATGGCTCATGTAGATTTACAATCAAAATAAAATTAATTTGATGACAAACTTCAAATCTTTAACCTTTAATACAGAGGCTTTGAGCAACCTATTACAAAAGTTTCACAGCAAACACAGCAAATGCATGTAAACACAGTGAAGGACAAACAAAAACACACACACACTGGTACAATCAAAGGCAGTAAGGCATTAACTCTTTACAAAACAACAAAACCTGGACTGGACCAAATTGAAAGCATTTGCAACTGACAAATTATGTTGCTAAAATGATGATTTTCTCTCTTTGATAGGGTAGAAAACCATTGTGGGAAAAGGAAAAAAATCTGGTTAACAGTATTTTCTCCTTTTCTCACAATGTTTTCAAAAGCCTTTAGGGTCATTAAAACTTGGGATTTTGTGGTAAAAGGTTAATGGTGTCTAATGTATCCTCCACTGTAATGCCAGCACTACTACAAAATTCTGATTGTAAGCCTTACCCCCACAAAATTTTGGACTTTTCCAAATTGGAAGTGTTTGTATACAACAGTTTAAATGTGACCCCATAGACATGATTTATCTATAAAAAGGTAAAAAATATTGTGGAAAAATAGAAAAGTGCTGTAATTATTACTTTCTCCATTTATCTCAATATTTTCAAATGGCCTGTTCTTCAGTCATGAAAACATGGCGTTGTTTGGTAAAGGGTTAAATTTCATACAACCAAACTGCAAAATTTTTGGTATGAATTGACTTCCGATAGCAGCCATTAAGAACTAAATGTTAACACTAATACAGGTAACAAGAGCACCGTATGAAGGTGCCAATGCTCGGCTGCTGTGGCTTTTAGAAACAGACTGATTTTCAGTAAAAATTTTAAGTTGAAAAAAAAAAAAAAAAAGGCATTTCTATATCAAAAACACTTTCATGGTTACCTTCCACACTGGTATTGGTTCCCCTCTTGATAATCAACAACTAGTCCAAGTTTATCACCAGTTATGACAGAGATATCATAAAATGTCAAAATTTTTGCAGAGTGATGACACAGATGACGACAGGGCCATGACAATACCTGAACATTTCCTTCCCAAATAGCCAAGCTAAAAACCTCTAAGCAACAAAACACAATGTTAAGAAAGTAACAGTTTAAAACAATATTTTGGTTTACTCTAGCTGAAAATATAAAACATAAATATCAAGAAGTCTAGGAAATCTTTAAATCGAAGGAAAAACTGAAGAAAGATGTATTTTCATGTTGAAAATCAATTCTAAAGACATCAGATTAAGGGTATGTAAAAGGCAAAATCATGAACCAAAAATTGTATATTATATTTCAGAGAAAGCTATAAGCACCAGCACACACAGAAATGCCTTACTCAGCTGCAATATTTTCAGTTAAATCTTTACCAAAGGAGAAAATTTTAGACTTGTCCATATTCAAAGCATTTGCAGAGAACAAAATAAATGTGACATTTTTTTTGGAAGTATACAAAACGTTGTGGGAAAAGGAGAAAATGCTGGTTACCAGCATTTTCTCCTTTTCCCACAATGTTTTCAGAAGCCTCATTCCTCATGGTCGTTAAAAGTTGGGATTGTGTGGTAAAGGGTTAAAATCATAAGTTCATAAAAATCATAAGTTGAATAAGGGGCAATAACTGTGTTAAAAATATTTTTGAGGGTTATCTTCCTTATTGGTAGGGTTTTTTTTTTTTTTTTAATAGTTAACATAAAGACAGTCAGATGTAAATATCTTAAGTTATGTCACACAAGTTAGAGAGTGTCAAAGTATTTTCACATCAAAGACACAATGACCAGACTATGACAAAACTTCGATGTTTTCCGAGCTGACAGAGATACATATCATACAAAATACTCTTACATAATGGCCCCTAAACATCAAATACACATATATATGGAATGAAATTGTAGTTCAAGGTAAAACTTGGTCCCATACTACCAGTACTGAGATCTTTATCACCTAATTGACATACAAGTATAGCACAAACATATCAAAAACAAAAATCTATGGCTGGATCAAATACTTGCATTTTCTTCTCCTTTTACCACAATGCTTTAAACAGCCTTCCTCCTAGAAATGCCATCAAACTTGTCCGAGTTATTGGAAGTCAAGCAGCAGTCCTCACAATGACCCTGACCTTCAGGTCTTTTTCTCTCCCATGAACCAATCAAAAGGAAAAACCAGTGACACATACGGTAAAATAGAACAGGGAAATACTTGATCTTTCTGGATTCTTATAAAAAACCTTTCAGGAAAAAAAGCATGGTTACAAAATACTTCAAAAAGGCAACTAGGTCTTTTGTCCTCCATGTTTTTAAAATCTGGTTTTTTTGTTTATTTGTGTGATAATGGGTTAACTCTTTACCACACAATCCCGACTTTTAACAACCCTGAGAAAGAAGCCTTTTGAAAACAATGTGGGAAAAGGACAAAATGCTGGTAACCAGCATTTTCTCCTTTTCCCACAATGTTTTCTACCCTTCCTAAAACAAATCTCAATCTTTAAATAACATTTGTTTTGTCGTCTGCAAATGCTTTCAATTTTGACTGGTCTAAAATTTTGTAGTTTGATAAAGAGTTAAGCAAACCACTCTGCAAATAAAAACAAGAGCTTCGCAAAGCGGCGCATATACGCCCGAAGGGGCTTGTCAGTGAAATTAGTTGAAATGACGGAAGGGCCATGAATGAAGAGTAGTTAATCTCCATGATATGTGAAAAATATTAAAGGGCAATAGCTAAAAAAAGAAGGGTGGCACAGTTACAAATTTTGTGAATTGCTGTTCTCCACAAGGTGTTCTATCAGTCTTGAAAGGTTCAAGATCATAGCTTTTATATTTTAGAAATCATGGCCCAGACGAAAATTCAAAGAGAAAACTAACAAAGGGCAATAACTAAAAAAGAAGGATGGCAGAGTTATGGTTCTTGTGCAGTGCACTTCTTCATAATGTGTTCTATTAGTCTTTGAAGTTTCAAGATGATAGGTTTTAAAGTTTGGGAGTTATGGCCTGGACAAAAATTCAAACTGAAAATTAACAAAGGGCAATAACTAAAAAAATAAAGGTTGCAGAGTTATGGTTCATGTGCACTGCACTTCTCCATAATGGGTTCTATCAGTGTATGAAGTTGCAAGTTATTAGCTTTTATAGTTTGGAAGTTATGGCCTGGACAAAAATTCAAACTGAAAATTAACAAAGGGCAATAACTCAAAAAATAAAAGTGGCACAGTTATGGTTCATGTGCAATGCACTTCTCCACAATGTGTTCTATCAGTGTATGAAGTTCCAAGTTAATAGCTTTTATAGTTTAGAAGTTATGGCCTGGACAAAAATTCAAACTGAAAATTAACAAAGGGCTGTAACTCAAAAAATAACGGTGGCGGAGTTATGGTTCATGTGCACTGCACTTCTCCATAATGTGTTCTATCAGTGTATGTAGTTTCAATTTGATACCTTTTACGGTATGGAAGTTATGGCCTGAACAAAAATTCAAAGTGAAAAGTTGGTTATTTCAGAAATCAAGGGCAGATAATTTTGGAACGCAAACAGCGATCAAAATTCTAAGACCCAGGTGCACAACTAGACATCATGGAGATTCATTGTGGCAAGTTTCAAATAATTCCGATGAAAACTGTAGGAGGAGTTGCACACACAAGAAATTGCTAACGGACGGACGGACGGACGGACGGACGACCGGGGGTATAACATAATACGACCCTTCGGGCGTATAATAAAAACAGAACAAATTAGAAAAATCCTACAGTTTCCATTTGTTATAAAACAAAACATTGAGCAGACATGGATTTCTTTCAGACATGTAACTATTATAAAAAACCAAATAACAAACATGGCCATAAAAAAGTACCCGGTGAACAGGTTTTCCTATCAGGTGGGATTTAAAACCATGACCTTGATGTTTGCAGAATACAGTGATTTGCAATTCTGTACAACAACATTTAAAAAACAATTTTACCAGATTCCTTCCTTTTCACCAAACCACAAAATTAAGGACTTGTCCAAATCCAAAGCATTTGCAGAAATATTAGAAATTACTCAAAAGGAGGGATATGTCTTTGAAATGAAGGACAATATGGTAAAGGAGAAAATACAGGTATTTGGCCTTCTCTCCTTTTCTTATGATATTTTTAAAAAAAAAAAGAAAAAAAAAAAAAAACCTTCTTCCTCAAAGTTATTTAATCCTTTGCCACACAATCACGACTTTTAACACCCCTGAGAAAGAAGGCCTTTGAAAACATTGTGGGAAAAGGAGAAAATGCTGGTAACCAGCATTTTCTCCTTTTCCCACAATGTTTTCTAGCTTGCCCTAAACAAATTTCAATTTTTGATTTACATTAATTTTGTCATCTGCAAATGCTTTCAATTTGGACTAGTCTAAAATTTTGTCGTTTGGTAAAGAGTTAAGCTCTGGAACTGTGTGGTAAGGGATAAAATCCTTTATAAAACAACATGTATAACTTAATTAAGAAATAAATAACAAGACTGGCCCATGAGGATTTATACAACTCCACTGGCTGTTACAGTAAAGTATAAATACTTACACCCAAGAGTCAACCCTTTACCAAATGACTTTATGCTTCCCAAGAAAAAAGACCTTTAAAAAAACAATCTGGTAAAAAGACAAAATGCAAGTACACTTACAAGTAACTAGCATTTTCTCCTATTTACACAATGCTTCATACCATTTCAAACACAAAGCCCATCATTTAAATCACATTTGATTTGTCATCTGCAAATGCCTTCAAAACTGACATATATCCAAACTTTTTTTGTCTTGTATAGAGTTGACAGTATCAGCTATTTCCCACACAATCCTCAATTCTAATGACCTTGAGGAAGACAACTTTTGAAAACTTTGTCGTATAAGGAGAAAATGCTTGTAACCAACCTTTCCTCCTTTTCCAAGAGTGTTTTCTAAACTTTCAAAGATAAATTCTATAATTTTAAGTGATATTTAATTTGCTTTCTGCAAATACTTTGAATTTGGAAGAGAGTACAACTTTATTGTTTGGTAAAGAGTTAACCCTTTCCCAAACGACAAATTTTGGACTGGTCCAAATTGAAAGAGTTTGCAGACGACATTTTTAAATTTGATGAAAATGGCAGAAAGGTCTCAAAAAGGGTAGAAAACACTGTGGGAAAAGGAGAAATTGCTCGTTATGAGCAATTTCTCCTTTTCCCACCGTGTTTTCAAAAGACTTGTACAGCAGACACGTGAAAACCAGGGCTTGTTTTGGAAAGGATTAAAATATACAGATCTATACACAGTAGCTGACTAGAAATTGTATACCTAACTACATGTACTTAACATTTAACTCTTAACCAAACGACAAAATTTTGGACTTGTCCAAATTCAAAGTAATTGCAGACGATAATTTTAATGTGGTTCAAATGATGGAATCTGTCTTTGATAGGGAAGAAACTTTGTTGGAAAAGGAGAAAATACTGGTTACTAGCATTTTCTCCTTGTCCTACAATGTTTTCCAATGTCTTAAGCCTTTACCACAAAACTGCAGGTTTGAACAATGCTGAGGAAGAAGCCTTTTGAAAACATTGCAGGAAAAGGAAATGCTGATTATGATAACCAGCATTCTCTTCTATTCTGACAATGTTTTCTAACCTTTGAAAGAAAAAATTCAGGTTCCGAGTAACTTTTAATTTGTCATCTGCAAATGCTTTCAATTTTGGCAAGTCAAAAATTTTGTTGTTTGATAAAGGGTTAAATCTACAACCATCAACACATGACATTTTAAGTCAATACTGTAAACAAAACTTAAAAAAAAAAAAAACTGCTAGAAAAGGAAAGTAATGACTTGTTTCAATTACACCTTTTCTAGCAATGCTTGTATACTGTTGAAAAAATCCCAATTCTAACAGTATAATTATGTACTAGTATTTCCCCTTTGTGTAATTTGTACTATTTTTGGTATGTCCTAAAAAACAAATGAACCATGTTCTGTGAAAAGGGGGTATAAAGCATCTGCAAAACAGTATTAACCCAGGACAGCCCACAAAGTCTGTTGAGGCAGACCTGGGTCAAACTTTTTGCTATTGGTCAATTTTCTGCATGTTGAAGGACCAATCTACCTAACAATTCAATCTGTTGTAAGATAAAATGGATTTAACTCCTTACCAAACGACAAAATTTTAGACTGGACCAAATTGAAAGCATTTGCAGATGACAAAATAAAGGAGATTCAAAAATTGAAATTTGTTTTGAGAAGGGTAGAAAACATTGTGGGAAAAGGAGAAAATGCTGGTTACCAGCATTTTCTCCTTTACCCACAAGGTTTTCAATAGGCTTCTTTCACAGGGTCGTTAAAAGTCGGGATTGTGTGGTAAAGAAATAATGGATAGTAGTATATTATGACTTGCTTGGCATAATGCGTCACGGAGATGCATTAAACCCCCTTTTGCCAGAGCAGGGCACAAACAGTCAGTGCAATACAAATAACAATTTTAATCAACCCTACACCAGATGAAAAAATTTGAACCTGTCCAAATTGAAAGCAGTTGCAGATGATAATTGTCTCTCAAATCATAAAGGTTGTCTTTGGAAACATGGAAAATATTGTCAGAAGAGTTCAAAATGATGGTTACCAGCACTTTCACCTTTTCCCACCTTTTTTTCAATACCTTTACTCTACAGGCTCATTGACCCTTAACAAACGACAAAATTTTAGACTGGTCAAAATTGAAAGCAATTGCAGACGACAAAATAAATGCGACTCAAAAATTGAAATTTGTTTTGGGAAGTATAGAAAACATTGTGGGAAAAGGAGAAAATGCTGGTAATCAGCATTTTCTCCTTTTCCCACAATGTTTTCAAAAGGCTTCTTTCTCAGGGTTGTTAAAACTTGGGATTGTGTGGTAAAGGGTTAAGAAATAGGATCATTTGGTAGAAGGTCAAATGTTTTAATCTCTATTTCATTTAGCACTTACAGCCCTTCACACTGGTAAATGGCTGACCCTTTTCCTCACAAACCTGAGTTTTAATGACCTTGAGGAAAAAGATTTTGGAAACCATTGTGGAAAAATGAGAAAATGCTTGGCACAAGTATTTTCTCCTTTTCCCACATTGCTTTCTACCCTTGAAAAGCAATTTCAATTTTTGAGTCACCTTTATTTTGAGTCACCTTTGAGTCTGCAAAAGGTTTCAATCTGGATATGTCTAAAATTTTGTTGTATGGTAAACAATATTACTTGATTTAGTCTCACCAAAAATGAGCAAAGTTGACACAAAGACTCAACATGTGTACTCACCAATAAAGCATTGAGCATTGCTGAATCTGCTTTTTGCAGACATTGTAGATCAAGATCACGCGGTATCAAAGCAAGAATCACATTTTTGAGCAATTTCTCCACGTGCCAGATTTAAAATGGTTTTTCGAGGCAAAAGCACATTGAGGTACTTGCATCATGGAATGGATAGAAACAATTTCATAAAAACTTGGAAAGCCTAGAACGACACAAAAATAACCTAAATGGAATCAGCCCTTAACCGTTTACCTAGTTTTAATGATCCTTACAAGGAAGGCTTTTGAAAACATTGTGGGAAAAGGAGAAAATGCTGGTAACCAGCATTCTCTCCTTTCCTCACGATGTTTTCTACCCTTTTTACGACAAATCTCATAATTTGAGCCATATTACACTTGTAGTCTGCAAATGCTTGAACAAGTGTAAAATTTTGTCGTTTGGTAAAATGACACTTGACCAAATTGAAAGCATTTGCATATATCAACAGGAATACAGCTAAGTTGTTTAGTTCTGTCTTTGATAGGGTATGAAACATTGCGGGAAAAGGAAAAAATGCTGGTTACCAGCATTTTCTCCTTTTTCCAGAATGTCTTCATACACCTTCTTCCTCAGGTTTATTTAAAACCCAGGATTGTGTTGTAAAGGGTTAACCTGCTATATAAATGATAAGAAAAATTCTGATTTTATTTGTTGTGAGAAAAATCTGATTATATCAGACATCATAGAACTAAGAACACACTGCAATCTTATCTTGATCTACACTGTCCACAAACACACCTTGAGTTGCACTCTGCAGCCTAAGGTTGATAATATTTCCTTCTTCCTGCTTTCCTCTTTTTAATTCCATTTTCATTCTTAACCCCATTTTCTACAGGACCATTGGCTGATTGTTTCTTGTTTCTCCCATCTTTCTTGTTCTTCCTGCCAGTCTGTTTTCCAGCTTTCTTCTGTCCATACCAATTCAAGCTGAAGAATTTCTGTAGTTGAACTGAGCACCAGGTACCAATCATTGGACCCACCCAGTAGATAAGGATGTGAGTTGTTTTGTAAGTATCACCACATCCAAATGTGTGTCCTGTTGCCATGGCTGGATGCATGTACATCCCAGTTAGATGAACACCTAGAAAATATCCAAGAGGTTGATACATCATTATTGTATAGCTCTTTACCAAACGACAAAATTTTAGACTTGTCCAAATTCAAATCATTTGCAGACAACAAATAAAAAAAGTGACTGAAAAATTGAAAATTGTCTTGAGAAGGGTAAAAAACATTGTGGGAAAAGGAGAAAATGCTGGTTACCAGCATTTTCTCCTTTTCCCACAATGTTTTCAAAAAAGGCTTCCTTTTCAGGGTTGTTAAAAGGTGGGATTGTGTGGTAAAGAGTTAGGCTACTTCTAGACCCACTGCTGTTGATGCTTTGGGACTTAGAGAACTGAAAGAAATGAAATGACCATCTTCAGTTCGTAAACAAGAGCACCATAATTATGCAGGTGCCAACACTCAGCTGCTGTTGCTTGATTTTCAGTGAAAAATTTTGAGTCAAAAAAGGAGCATAAATGTGTAAAAAATACTTTGATGGTAACCTAACCTCGTTCTGTAGGTTCCCCTTTTGATAGTGAACAACTTGTCCAAGTTTCAAGCAAATATTTTTAGTAATAAGATAGATATCATAAAATGTCTCAGTTTTCGCATGACGACACAAAGACGCAGGCGACACCAACGACGACAGGGCTACAACAATATCTCAAAGTCTTGTTCGAAAACAGTCCAGCTAAAAATAACATATACTGAGTTTTTAACATTATCTTGACCAGGATATTTCACAAAACAATCTGGAGCATAGATCAAAGGTCAGACGGCTCATTCTATGGTCCAAAACTGCTACAGTGTTTCCTGGCCCTTTTAATGGTCAAAAAAATTGAAAATACTATTTGGTATATTCTGTATAATCAAAGCATATTTTACTAATATTGTGGGAAGAACGGCCATTCCATTTAATGATTTTGTCTGAAAACTTATTTTTTGATCCAACATTCCTGTTTCTAACTTAACCATAATAATTATCATGGCAGCAAACATCATCAGACCTAAAAAAGTTTCGTTGAGATGCCTCCAGTCTCTTCACTCTTTACAAAATGAAAAAAATTGCAGACGACAAAATCCATGTGACTCAAAAATTTAAATTTGTCCTTGAACCCTTTACCAGACGACAACATTTTAGCCTTACCTAAATTGAAAGCATTTGCAGACGACAATTTCAGTGTGGCTAAAATGGTGCAATTTTTCTTTGATAGGATAGAAAACATTGTGGGAAAAGGAGAAAATGCTGGTTACCAGCATTTTCTCCTTTTCCCACAATGTTTTCAACAGTCTTCTTTCCCAGGCTCATTAAAAGGCGGCATTGTGCGGTAGAGGGTTAACAGGTAGAAAACAGTGTGGGAAAAGGAGAAAATGCTGGTTACCAGCATTTTCTCCTTTTCCCACAATGTTTTCAAATGGCTATACCAACAGGATCGTTGAAACTCGGCATTGTTTTGTAATGGGTTAACTCTTTACTAAACAACAAAAATTTGGAATTGTCCAAATTGAAAACGTTTTACAGATGACAATATAAGTGTGTCTTGCATTATGATATTTGGCTGTGAAAGGGCAGAAAACATTGTGGAAAAGGAGAAAATGCTTGTTACCAGTGACTTAGTTAATAATGTAAGTACAGCACTTGTAAAGGACACTAGGGAAGCATAACTAGATGGCTACTTGCTATTTTATTTTCTGTAAAGTTTTCATTATATTTCCTGGACAATGTTCTACATTTCTGATTCTACGAAAGGGCAAAGGGTTTGTACTGAAAGTTAGAACTTTATCTTTGTAACCTTTAAACATCTACAAGTAGATAAAACGTAACTCTCTTGTTCAAATGATGTCTGTCTGTTTGTAAGGTGTAGGCCAGCCCTTAACTCTCTACCAAACAACAAAATGTTGGACTTGTCTTTTTTTCAAAGCATTTGCAAAGGACAAATAAGATGAGGCTTAACCGTTTAACAAATGACAAAATTTTAGACTGGTCCAAATTGAAAGTATTTGCAGACAACAGACAAAGTGTTGCACAAATTAGCAAATTTTTGTTTGAAAGGGTATAAAACATTGTGGGAAAAGGAGAAAATGCTGGTTACCAGCATTTTCTCCTTTTCCCACAATGTTTTCAAAAGGCCTTTTCCTTGGGGTCGATAAAACTTGGGACTGTATGGTAAAGGGTTAACCATTTAAGAAATGACAAAATTTCAGTCTTGTTTAAACTGAAAGCGTTTGCAGATGACAAATTAAATACTTAAAACACAAAATTTGTCATTTAAAGGGTAGAAAACATAGTGGGAAAAGGAGAAAATGCTGGTTACTAGCATTTTCTTCTTTTCCCAAAATGTCTTCAAAAGGCTTCTCCCTCAGGGTCGTTTAAAGTTGGGATAGTGTGGTACAGGGTTAAATAATCAGATCTATCTTTGAAAGAATAGAAAACATTGTTGGAAAAGGAGAAAATGCTAGTTACAAGCATTTTCTCCTTTTCTCATAATGTTTCCAAGCTGTCCTCTTCAGGTGTCATCGACACATGGGACTGTTTGGAAAAGGCCTAATCTCACTTGATTTGCTTTGTTTGGCATTCTTCAAAATATTTCAGTGATATGCCATGGCGGCCAGTGAACCTGTAAATGTTCCTGAAAACTCCCTATCGTCTTTACCACAGAATCCTGAGTTTTAACGACCCTGAAAGAGAAGGCTTTTGAAAACATGGTGGGAAAAGGAGAAAATGCTGGTAACCAGCATTTTCTCCTTTTCCAAACATGTCTTCTACCCTTTCAAATACAGAAATCAGAAAGTTGACTCACATTTAATTTGTTGTCTACAAATGCTTTCAGATTGGTCCAGTCACAAATTTTGTTGTGTGGTAAAGTGTTAAAACAATTATGTTTCCTTCTCCACAAGCCTGGGTCTAAGTCTAAAATTTTGTTGTTTGGTAAAGAGTTATAAGAAGGCACTGTCTTTTAATTCTTTACCTAACAACAAAATTTTAGACATGTCCAAGTAGACACCATTTGCAGTCATCTAATTCAGTGTGGCTCAAATGGTGGGATTTGCCTTCAAAGGAGTCGAAAACATTGTGGGAGAAGAAAATGCTGGTCATCAGCATTTTCTTTCCACAAAATTTTTCAAAAGCTTTCTTCTTCATGACTGTAAAAACACAGAATTTTGTGGCAATGGGTTAACCCTTTAGCAAACAATCCCGACTTTTATCGACCCTAAGGAAGAAGCCTTTTGAAAACATTGTGGGAAAAGGAGAAATGCTGGTAACCAGCATTTCTCCTTTCCCCGCAATGTTTTCAACCCTTTCAAAACAAATAACATCATTTGATTCACATTCAATTTGTTGTCTGCAAATGCTGTCAATTTGGAAAGGTAAACATTTTTCAATGTTTGGTAAAGGCTCAACTCTTTACCACACAATCCCAACTTTTAACGACCCTGAGAAAGAAGCCTTTTGAAAACATTGTGGGAAAAGAAGAAAATGCTGGTAACCAGCATTTTCTCCTTTTCCCACACTGCTTTCTACCCTTCCCAACACACATTTTAATTTTTGAGTTACACTGAATTTGTCGTCTGCAAATGCTCTCAATTTGGATGACTCTTTAATTTTGTCGTTTGGTAAAGGGTTAAAGGGTCGATTAATACCTTACTTACCACAAGACACCAGAACACCGGCATTGAAAATCTTCAGTACTGTATCTATCAACTTATTGTTTGTGAAAATCTGACTGGAAAACCACGTTTCATATACCATCGCAAGGAACTCAATCATAAAGCCAAAATGAGCAGGTACTCTTAGGTCTGATTCGCAAAAGCTGTTGTAATAATTAGTCAATCTTGCCACATAGATTGGATGTAATTCTAGTTCAAATACCATCATACCAAGTCTATACGCTAATAGACCAGCTGTTATCTCGATGATTGTGAATTGGATTGATTTAACAAAAGGAATTCTTTTTCTGTGGAAATTCAACCAAACACCTATTGGATTTCCAAATCCCTCCGGAAAGGTAAAAACAGTTAATGTTACAAGTGGAATCATGGCAATAAAGTACCCTGGCTCTCCATAAAACTTTCTCACAATTCCATGTCCAAATGGGTAGGCACAAAAAGTCAGTGTCTTAACAAAGTCAAATAAATATTCTTGAATCACTGAAGGTGCAAGGTGCTTTACAAACTGTCTTAGAATCTGGCCTACAGTGTAGATAGATAAGTAGAGAGTGAGAGCAGCCGGCACTGCAGGTACAAAGTCTGTAGATGGGCTCCAACCTGCCACTGAATGAACCACTTTCTGCCATCCATACATGATTTTTGCAGCTGTTGTTACTTGGACACTAAAAAACTCTTGTAGTAAGCGTCAATGTTGGACACTCAATCTGTAGGAAAAAAATTGAATAGTTATTGTTTTTTTTTTTGTACATTGGATGTAAATTATTTATTGAATGATTGGTGCTTTATGTCACTTTCAACAATATTTCATTCACATCACAGCAACAGCTCACTTATTCATGTGTATCCCGAGTTCACCAGTACAAGGCTTAGGCTCTTAAAAGTCCATCAGACCCAAGGACACTCCCACACAAAAAAGTGCCTCACAAAAGGATCGAACAGGGATCTCCAGGTTTTGAAAATAACATTTTCACCACTGATCCATACAGGACCCCTTAACTCTTTACCAAACAACAAAATTTTAGACTTTTCCGAATTGAAAGCATTTGCAGGCGACAAAATAAACATCACTCAAAAATTGAAATTTGTTTTGGAAAGGGTAGAAAACATTCTGGGAAAAGGAGAAAATGCTGGTCACCAGCATTTTCTTCTTTTCGTACAATGTTTTCAAAAGCCTTTTTGTTCAGGGTCACTGTGGCCCTGTCTTTGCTGATTACAGAAAAACACTCATGAATCACGCTTGCATAAAGAAAGAATTATTTAACCCTTTACCAAACATTGCCGACTTTTAACGACCCTGGAAGAGAAGGCTTTTGAAAACATTGTGGGAAAAGGAGAAAATGCTGGTAACCAGCACTTTCTCCTATTCCCACGATGTTTTCTACCCTATAAAAGACAAACCCCATCATTTGAGTAACATTTAAATTGTCGTCTGCAAATGCAAATTTGGACAAGTCTACATTTTAGCTGTGCGGTAAAGAGTTAATCCATCTTAAACTCCATTTATGTTTCCCATAACTGTATTACCTACAGTAGCTCTATAAAGAAACCTCACTAGATTCCCTCCTTCCTACAGTTTACAGAGTCCATGTCATACTGAAACAGTCTAGATGCATTCTTATGTACCCCTGGGTTACCATACAACCATCAGATTATATTAGATGTATATTAATCCTTTACCAAACAGTCTTGTGTTCTAACAACCTCAAAAGAGGGCTTTCAAAAGCATTGTGGAAAAAGTAACAAGCATTGTCTCCTTTTCCTCAAAATGTTTTCTACCTTAACTTTTTTAAAGACATCTCCAACTCTTAACCCTTTCCCAAACAACAAATTTTAGACTCTTCCAAATTGAAAGCATCTGCAGACGACAAATTGAAAAGTGGTACAAATAAACTGAAGTTTTTTGATAGGGTAGAAAACATTGAGGGAAAAGGAGAAAATGCTGGTAACAAGTATTTTCTCCTTTTCCCACAATGTTTTCAAAAGGCTTCTTCCTCAGGGTCGTGAAAAGAAGGGATTGTTTGGTAAAGGGTTAAATCATTTAATATGACTTCTGCACAAGTGCTTTCAATCTGGACAAGTCTTAACCCTTTACCACACAATCCTGAGTTTTAATGACCCTAAGGAAGAGGGACTTTGAAAACATTGTGGGAAAAGGAGAAAATGCTGGTTACCAGCATTTTCTCATTTTCCCACAATGTTTCCTACTGTTCTATTGAGAAATTTCAGTTTTTGAGTCACAATAAATTTGTCGTCTGCAAAGGCTTCAAATTTGGACGTGTCCAAAAATTTGATTGTTTGATAAAGAGTTACCATAAAGTCTTTGTTATCTGGTAAAGAATTATGCTGTATTGTGCTTAACCCTTTCCCGAAGGATAAATTTTAGACTCTTTCAACTTCAAAACATCTGCTCTCGACAAATTCAAAATTGGTACAAATGAGCTTAACCCTTTCCCAAACAAGCCCTGATTTTCACGTGTCTGCAGTACAAGTCTTTTGAAAACACTGTGGGGAAAGGAGAAATTGCTCGTAACGAGCAATTTCTCCTTTTCCCACAGTGTTTTCTACCTTTTTCAATTTAAAATTGTCGTCTGCAAACTCTTTCAATTTGGACCAGTCCAAAAGTTGTCGTTTTATGAAAAGGTTAAGGCCTCTGATATGGTAGAAAACATTGTGGGAAAAGGAGAAAATGCTGGTTACCAGCATTTTCACCTTTTCCCACAATGTTTTCAAAAGCCTTCTTTTCCAGGGTTGTAAAAACCTGGGATTGTTTAGTAAAGGGTTAATACATGAAAGGGATATTCTCAATCAGTACTTTTAACTGTTTACCACACCACAAAATTTTAGGTTTGTCCAAATTGAAAGCATATGCAGACGACAAAATTAATTTGACTAAAAAATTGATACTTGTTCTTGGAATGGTAGAAAACATTGTGGGAAAAGGAGAAAATGCTGGTATCCAGCATTTTCTCCTTTTCCATCATGTTTTTGAAAGTCGTTTTCTTTAGGGTCGTTAAAACTCAGGACTGTATGGTAAAGGGTTAGAAGATGTAAACATAGTGCAATTTCGTGGCTGTTTTTGTCAGAAAAGCTGGCAAAGTAGCAGACAGTATAGATCTAAGATCAGTCTGTACAGTGACTGCACAGACTGATCTTAGATCTACACTGTCTGCACTGCAGTCTTATCTTGATCTTCATTTTCCTCATTAGCAACTAAATCTTTACCCTTTACCTCACAATCCCAAGATTTAACAACATTAAAGAAAAAGTCCTTTGAGTACATTATGGGGAAGGGAGAAAATGCTAGTAATCAGCATTTTTCTCCTTTCCCCACTATGTTTTCTACCCTTCCAAAGCCAAATTTCAAATTTGATTCCCATTAAAATTTTGCCGTCTGTTAATGCTTTTATTTTCAACCGGTCTAAAATTGTGTCATCTGGTAAAGGGTAAAGGATTAATATCGTCAGTTGTGTTGCACAAAGTATTCTGGCTTAGAGAAGTAAAAACAAGATTGCATGCGGATGCCAATGCTCAGCTGTGATTGTTTGATTTAATTTCAGTGAAAATTGTAAGTCAAAAAAGGGGCATAACAATGTGGTTACCTGTCTTTGTTGTATGGGATCTCCTATTTATAACAAACAACTTTTCCAAGTTTAAAGCAAATTTCTTCAGTAATAATAGAGATATTATAAAGTTTTCACACGAACACAGACGACACAGACGACAGACCACGAGGCCAGGGCTACGACAATACCACAATGTTTTCTTTGAAAACAGCCAAGCTAATAAGGGAATGTTTGGGGGGTTCAAAGAATGAATGGCACCTTATTTCTTCACTAAAACCCCTAATGTAGGTACTCATTAGAATTGTATCGATAGGGCAAGCTAATGGGTACCCACAACATGGGATTTAGTAGGGAAATGCTGCTTTTAGGATTTTACAAAACCCCACCTACGTGGACCTCTGGGCTACCAAGACCTTCAACAGTAACTGTTACTCTTTACCAAAAGATAAAATTTTAGACTCATCAAAATTGAAAGCATTTGCAGACGACATTTTGAATGTGGGTCGAATGATGGAATTGCTTTTTGAAATGGTAGAGACATTGTGGAAATAGGAGAAAATGCTGGTTACCAATTTTCAAAATATTTTCAAAAGCTAAAATCAAAGGACTCAAAGTCCTGGAAAGCAGATCTGTAGAGTAGCATAAAGGTGTAATATGTTGTAATGAAAAAAATATCATCACATTCAACACATATACAGTTATTGTTAGCAAGGCATGGAAAGTCAAGATTGTTTTGCCAAGCGGGCCGTGCAGTAACTGTTATTTTATTACTGTTAAAGGAGTCGTCGATCTTACACAGTTTTTTGCTGGTATTAGATTTCGGAATAAATACATAAACATGTGTAGGACAGTATATACAGCAGTGACAAAAGTGAGGTTGAGGTATATTACCAAAAACTGAAAGTGGAATGGCAGTATATTTGGTTCAGGTCAAACCGAGATCATAATACAGTGTGAGTGTGCATGAGTCGTTACGCATGATGTATTTGGTTGCGGTCAGAACGATCACAGTAAGCAGATTTGCTATACAAATCCGCTAATTACTCCTCAGAGTCATTAAAACTCAGGTATGTATGGTAAATTTGATTTGTTAACTCTTTACCACACAGTCACGGGATTTAACGATCGTGAACAAAATGCCTTTTGAAAACACTGTGGGAAAAGGAGAAAATGCCGGTAACCAGCATTTTTCTCCTTTTCCCGCAATGTTTTCCACCCTATCATGGACAAATTTTGTCATTTGGGCCACTTTGTATTTGTCGTCTGCAAATGCTTTCAATTTGGACCAGTCTAAAATTTTGTCATTTGGTAAAGGGTTAAATTATAACAAATTGACTATTTCTGCTGGCCAAAAGAATCCATTTCACTAATTCCTATTTACTAGTCAGGAAAATGTAATTTTCGACTAGTGCAATTTGAAATAAAACTTTCTTACGCTTCCATGCCCAAACAGATGGGCACAAAAAGTCAGTTTTTAACAAAGTCAAACAAATGAGAGAAAATGCTGGTTACCAGCAAAACCTTCTTCCTCAGGTTTGTGATAAGATGTAATTGTTTGCTACAGGGTAAAAGGCTCAAATCTAACTTATTACTGTCAGTGGTGTAGCCAGAAATGCGCAGGTACGAAAATGTGTAACATTGAAATTCCCATGCATGCTTGTTATTGCAAAACAAAACCCCAATATTGTCAGCGACTTGATATCATGGAAAATTTTAAAAAATTGCATAAGTCAAGCCTGCATAATTTCTATGCAGCAGCAGTAAGCCGATATCAAGAGATCTTTCACGAGCAGCAGATAAGAACCCGTTCTCTCAAAAAAGGCACAGCTACACCCCTGACTGTTCAGGTTAATTTTACACCAAACAAAATCTTACTCAAAGGACTCAAAGGAAAAACATATGAAGTATATCAAAATATGTTTTTTATTGCATCATATGAGAAACATTGTGGTTCAAGCCAGTTATTGCTTCCGAGAATCAATTGCCTTCAAAACCTTATCATAACTCTTTACCATACAACAAAATTTTAGACTAGTCTAATTTGAAAGCATTTGCAGACAACAAAATAAATGTAACCTAAAAATTGAAATTTGTTTTGGGAAGGATAGAAAACATTGTGGGAAAAGGAGAAAATGCTGGTTACCAGCACTTTCTCCTTTTCCCACAATGTTTTCAAAAGGCTTCTTTCTGAGGGTCATTAAAAGTCGGATTTGTGTGGTAAAGATATAATTCAATACATGTAAACAGATAATCATGCTGTACGGGGTTAACTATTTATCACACAATCCCAAGTTTTAATGATCTCTCATTTTGTTTGTGTGTCTGTGTTTATCTGTCGGTATTCCCTATGACTGTCTGTTTGTTCGTCCGTCCGTCCGTCTGTCTGCCCTTCGTGTGTCCGTTCATCTATCTGATCTTTAGGAGGCTCAGGCTGCAAAAACATGCAGTATGATCTTACACTTTATGCTTTAATGAATGAAACAACATCACGGACATTTGAAGGGGCATCTGAAACACTCCTCCTGAGGTCTCTCATGAGATCTTGGAACTACAAATGTCTAAAGAGCCGAGTAACTTCGTCTGGGTGGTCCGTGATTAACGTTAATACGCCAAATAAAAAATGACAGTGTGACTGTCAACAGTCAAGCAGCAGCAGTGTGTGTACGTTCTTTTCGCCAAGTGATGACGTCGTGGATTTTGTGGTCACGTGAGTCTTGATTGGTCACGTGAGTCTTGGTGTGGTTTTTAAAATGTTGATGCTGTTTTTACATCTTGAAGTATATCTATTTGTCTTGGTGTGGTTTTTAAATGTTGATGCTTTTTTTTTATATCTTGAAGTATATTTATTTGTCTTGGTGTGGTTTTTAAAATGTTGATGCTGTTTTTACATCTTGAAGTATATTTATTTGTCTTGAAGTGGTTTTATGTTTTGATATGATAATTTTGCTGTCATATATCAAATTTATATATCATTTTGGTATAATTGCGACTATCTTGATTGAATATTTTAGATATCTTGATCGTCTTTTTATATCTTGAATATTTTCTGCTATGGCATTCCATAGTCTACAGACACATGAGTATGTGGCTGTATCCAAGTTGTAACTGTGATAAAAAAAAGTAGGGGTAATAGTCCTAGAATACCCCCTCCACAAGACATACTTATCAAAGCATCAAGCTGGGGTATTTAACAGTACTACTGCATGTCAGAATGCACAGAATGCACCATCACTTTTCAAAATTTTCGTCCTATATTTACCCCTCTAGCATAACCATGAATGACGATGTATAGAGGCTAAACTACTCTCCTGATATTACTGGTCTTTTTCTCATAGCATGACAAGGTTGTCCTATGATTGGACAAGCTGTCTTTTAAATTTGGATTGTCTTCGGCAGGACTTGTCCTGGAGCATCTTGTCATAGGGTTGTCTTGATCCTACTACTAGTACTACATGACTGCATAATTAAGTGGTGGTTACTAGGGTGTCCACTGTTGGCCACTAGGCATGTTTATTCGCAACCAACCTCTATTTTGGGGTAGCTATACCCCTGATACAGAGGCTTGCTCTGATGTCATTTTTTTGCAACTTCACAAGAGGAGAAACAATCAATATATAACATCAGAACTATCCTTCGAATCAAAGGTAGGGTAGCTCCGATGTTATTTTTCGTGATTGCTTCTCTTCAGTTGCAAGACTAAGTGACTGCTTCTCCTCAATTGCGAAGACTTGTATGATAAATATCTTTGTGGTACAGCCTGTAGAAAACACATTTAACTTTTCATTTATTGTAAGTTAGCAAAACCCTGATAGCAATATATTCATATATCTTAATCCTTTCCGTGTCATATATTTACCCTTTTACTCAATCTCTCACTGTGTGCTGATCACGTATATTTACGTTTTCAGGATTGAGTGCAATACAAGCCTTGGTCTGAGTAAATCTACAAATGTATGAATGGAAACTTACCACTCATCTGTTACATAAATATTCTCACGTGATCTTATCTATTGTAATGGGAGTGATTCACTATCTGTCTTCAAAAGCCTACTTTTTCCATTTCTCTATGTTCTAACTATGCATTATAAGTACTGTCATACCTTATATTTTGGCAGTAGACCTCTCTCTTCACATGTTATCTTAAAACACCAGTTTCTGCACACTCTCCATGCCATTATCTACTCCCTTTTATCATTTACGCATTTATCTGCTTATTGCAGTAGAAATATTGCATGTATTTTCGAGAACATTGTGAGGCTTAGCAGTCTGCATCCCACTGCCAATTTCTTGACATTTAACTGTATAGCCGGGCACCTATTAAAGCCAACTTTGGCTATATAAGCACGGTTTTAGCTTGAACAGAGCTATACAGGTAGCATCTACCTTTGAGCTGAACTCAATGAGTCTTTCTGCCTTTCTTTCTGTCTCTCTTTTTGTTCATTCCAGCCCCATAATGTAAGATTTAATTAGTTTAATGTGTATTGTTGTTTTCTTGTTTTTAAGAAAACTGCACTTGGGAAATAAATTATACTCTTTGTAATAAAGCTTGCTTAGTGTGTTTATCCAAAAGAACCTTCCTGTCATCTGCCAGTCCGTCTATTAGTGCTGATAAACCTACATTCAGTTACACTATAAATATCACCAAGACTTCAGATGAGGAAATGTTGGATTTTTCCAATTCAGAGATTGATAAATATGTTTTTCAAAAAGTTGCAATGTTACGCAATAAAGGTTTGCAGCAATCTGTGAATGATGTGTACTGTGAATGATGACACTGAAAATGGATAGGGAAAGGACGATACCAGCTGAATAAATATGCTTTTTTCCACTGACCCAGGGAAAACGTATGATTAACCTGGTCATTGACAGCCCTCAGACCTTTTTTTATTATCTATCTACCGGTAATATGTTTTACAACAAACAAGCAAAATTCTTGGTGAAAATATTGAAAAGTGCTATGTACTCTTTCGAATAATGTGTATTGTAAAATTAGGAACACTGGAGTACTATTCAAATTATGAAATAATTTGTGGGAAAAGTGGCCGCATTGTCTTTGTTCCACCAATAGTTTTTCATTTATGTCAGTTATATAATAATACAGGTTTCTATGAACTAAAGAGATGTTGACAAGGACTTATGGCATAATAATAAATAAAATCCTGTCAGACACAAGTTTGATTTGGTTCAATAATCTGACATTAAGTTGCTAGTAATTTATCTGTAGCTCATGTAAAGAGACGAAAATTATCCTGATTCCTCAACCGTCCATGATTCATGCCCATAAGCAAGAAACCGCCAGTCAATCAATGGAGATATCACCAGTAATAAAAAACACATCAGGGAAATAAACCTATTTGATCTGCTTTGTAAGCTAGTTGTTGTTTTGTTTCCCATCTTGTCTAATTATTTTAACTGTTTACATTTAAACCCAATCTTGATCACATTTCTATTTCTGGAGGTATTGTCCTTGAACCTTGCCCCTGATGAATATTGTCATACACACTTCATTTAGAGGCCATGCATATTTCAATCATCATTTATCATTGTTATGGTAACTATGGCTTGAAACTGTACAGGATAATTGCAGATTCACAAAGAAATAATTCTAGAATTCATTTCTTAGTAGAACAGACATGTTTTTATGCCATAGTTGATAATTTCATTATTACAGGTCTGAACTTGTATAAGGAACCCCCCTTCATAAAACACACGATACAATCACTTCGTAACATCATCTTCTCACCTGATTTGTCGGTCGCCCTCAAATACTTGAGGGCACAATCCAAGGACAGGCACGATCCAAGGACGGTCGACGATACATCAGTGTAAAGCTTAAATCCTGCCCTTTCCATTGATATGATCACAACCCAAATACATACAAAATGTTGGACATTATCAACTCATTAACTGAAATCGTGTATTGGTCAAGTGGCTTTTTTTAGCCTGTAGTAAATTTCCGGCACTGGGAGAACTGATAAGCCATACACAGGTGGCATGCTAAGAGTTAAAGCCAATACAGGGCGAAACCTCGTGAGTGCGAAACCACTAGTAGCGAAACTTCCAGTTGCAATTTTTTTCAGTGGCAAAAATCCCCGCATACCGGGCCTTTTCTTCATGGTGCAAATAAGAACTCCCAAAAATAAGTATTCATACATTTCTAATTGTTTAGCAATTCTTTTTTCGAGGGGAAAAGAAATATACTGTGGCATTACCATATCATCAGTGACGCGACGGCCAGCAATGAACAACTTATCGTCATTGGTTTTTAGAAAAGTTATCTCCCTTGTGAGGTCGTTCATTTTTTTTGGGGGGGGGGGTTGAGGGATTTAGGCCTAGCGCATTGAGAATTTTAGCCGACAGACTGAAGTACACCCAACGACTAAAACATGCCGAAACTGCGGAAAAATGCCGAAAAATATATTAATTCTTTCATAAAATATGACCATCTTAATCGGAAGTATTTTGATTGATCATTTACTGAAGAGTTGAAAGTTCTTTCCCTTGAAAGACGTAAAATAGCGGGAAATCCCGCCCCCCACGTTTAGAATTCATGACATGATATAAATATTATGGAAGGGGAACTTAAGTCTTTACCAAAAGATACTGTTAGACTAATTGGAAGTTCACAAGTAATAACTTCGGTGTACAGCGTCGTAAAAGAACTCGTCGAGAACTCGCTGGATTCGGATGCGACCGCAGCTGAAGTGAAACTGGTAGAGCCCTTCGCGAGTTTTATTTTTAGCTGGCGCAAGAGGTCTTAGTTCTCAAAGATGAACAGTTAAATTTTTCTTTTGTCTTTTTTGACCATTGACAATTTTTGTGGTATAGGATTATTCTTCTCAATGTTTCTGAACAGATTTTGAAATAATTTCATAGAAATAGACCTAATTCATGGTAGACCCAGCATATAAGTTGCTCAAGCACTGCAGTGTTTTATTTAATTTGGCCAGATATTACTGGTATTTATAAGTGGGGGGGGGGGAGCAAAACAGCTTACTTCCAAAGCCATCTAGTACCTAGATGGCCAAGTGCCGATGTGGCTCTTTGCATAAACAGCCTGCCTTTTTTCGTGTGTTATTTTGAAATGGTTCTTCAACTGCATCAGACAGTCTATTACAGTGTAAATTACTGCAATGATAAACTGACCAATGATAAATGTGTTTAAGTTAGATTGAATTTAATGATGATTTCCTTCCTGGAATTTAGCTGGCATCCCTTCACTTTTTTCCCACAATGTCTCTGCCATTTTCATTATCTGTAATTCGTTTGACAGTAAAACTGTATTGGGCCAACTCCATTTTTTTGTTGGAAACTTGGAGTCCCGTTTAAAAAACTGGCACACGTATCATATTTGTGTTCAAAACTGATGTATTAATTAACAGATGTTGAATCTACTACTATAAAATGATTACTGAACAATAAATACATAATAAACCATGCATGATACGAAGAGCTCAAAAGCTGAATACACGAAGGATATACGTGGAGGTTTTTGTCCCGATGCTGAGTGAAATATGTAACCATTATCATTTCCTCAGTTAAAATGTAGATGTGATCTCTTGTAAAAGACTGTCAACATCAACACTTGTCACAGTTACAGGTTTAACCATTTATTGGTGTGTACAATGATTAACAAAAATATCTCAAAAAGTGGTCCTGATCTTTCTGATCATTTCCGTTATGCAGAAGAAAAACACACAGATTTTTTACTTCCCTTGATAAAAGGTGGGAGTGACATCATAAAGCACTTAGAACACGGGAACGTCTGAAGCAACTGCGATGGTTTGATGTTCTGACACAATGAGTCAAGGAGTTTTAAAGCATACACCTCTTTTAGATCATTTCTGTATGTTTAATATTGAGTTCATGAAGGAGTGACAAGGGTATTTTTTGCCAAATTATGAAAAGATAGACTACAGCTTAGCATCTAAAAAGAAATCAGCTCAAAAGTTTATTCCTCGGAGGCTACAGAGGTGGGAAAATAAAAAAATGTCACTCCCATAGTGATCATTACCGAAACATCAAGAAGCGTAATGGAGATGATGGGGTAATGTTCTGATGTGATGTAGCATGGATAATTGAGTGGTAAATGTAAAGCTTAAAAGCCTAAATGAATAAATAAACAACTTTCCATTTGAAAAGAAATCTTCGTGAAAGTTTATTTCTTGGCAGCTAGAGATGGGGTAATGAACTACTGTCATTCCCCTAATGATCATTACCAAAATGTCAAGTAGCATAAGGGAAATGATTGCTCCATTACAAAGTTGACTTTAAATGAAATTACTTCATAAAATGCTTGTAATTTGTACAAAAGCTTTTATAAATAACTCCTTAAAATATGAAGTAATAGCAAATACTAGATCTTCAATTCCCGTTCATTTCTTACTGGGTGCAACAGAACTGTATCAAACGCTTGGTTACGGAAATGATGTTAGCAGATGGTACTGGTCATTTCGATCCAAAATTATGAAAATCACTTTAAATTTCTCACTGTCGATGTAATCATGTGCTACCTAAAGGATTCTTATATCCATTTCATTATAATTTTCTCAGAAAAATGGTACTTACATTTAAAAAAAAAAAAATGCAAACTTCTAAAAAAAAAGTATAATGGACCATTAATGTTAAGTTTATTTGGTGTGTCATTCTTCCTGGTAGATCTCTGTCCATTGAAGCACAAAATGAAAAAGAAAACAGATTGTCAGATGAAGAATACCTGATGGATATAGTAGTACATACATGTAGCTGGTTTAACCCTTTCCCAAACAACAAATTTTGGACTGGTCCAAATTGAAAGAGTTTGCAGACGACAATTTTAAATTTGATAAAAATGACAGAAAGGTCTCAAATAGGGTAGAAAACACCGTGGGAAAAGGAGAAATTGCTCGTTACGAGCAATTTCTCCTTTTCCCACAGTGTTTTCAAAAGACTTATACTGCAGACACGTGAAAACCAGGGCTTGTTTGGGAAAGGGTTAATATCTGAATATCTCTGAATGAGATCCTTGTATTTAGTAATAGTTTATATCATCAACACAATCACTTTCACACTCACGCAACTCTCACAGAATTTGTTTTTTTTTTTACACAATTATATATAAAAATAACCTTTTTTGTCCACATATTTAAAGAAAAAAAACTGTAACAAGTAAGAAAAGTAAACCTGTTATTAGTCATTATTGTTAAAATCTACATATTTTAGTAGCTATATCAATATAGTAGTACAATAGTAGCTGTAAAAAAATCTGGAATCTGTAATCACCACTTTTGTTCGTATTTTTAAGTTCAGTTACTAACACAGAATACTAACAACGATCTGTAAGGTGCATTGAGGGATGGCCACGACCCTCAAGTACCATAAAGAAGTGGACAATAAACAAAAAAAAAAAATAGTAATAGTTTATATGACAAGAAATACTTTATGAACAGAAAGAGTGAAAAACCTATGCAAACTATATATGGAATGACACATTTGAATTTATTGCTATTAATTACTTTTGATCAAAGCTCTGTGAAAAGGGGGCTTAAGGGGTCTGCAAAAAGTATCGACCTACGTCAGCCTTTGCAGTCTTTATAGGTTGACATGAGCGGAAACTTTTTGCCATTTGTAAATTGTTTGCATGTCAAAGGACCAGTCTACAGTTCATCCTAATCCAATCAGTTGTTAAGCCTTTACCACACAATCCCGATTTTAAATGACCCTCAGGAAAAAGCCCTTTAAAAACATTGTGGGAAAAAGAGAAAATGCTGGTAACCAGCATTTTCTCCTTTTCCCACAATGTTTTCTACCCTTCCCAAAACAAAAAATAATTTTTGCGTCAGGTTTATTTTGTCGTCTGCAAATACTTTGAATTTGGACTAGTCTAAAATGTTGTCGTTTGGTAAAGAGTTAAACAAAATGGATTTTATGGACCCATAAATATGTGATGACTTGTTCAGTAAAATGCATCACGGAGATGCAGTAAACCCCATTTTGCCAAATTTCTATTTATAGGAAAACTATGGTCTTGACAAGGTTGAAGTGAGGGACAATGGGTGTGGCATCAAGCAGTCCAATATACCCTTTGTTGCTAAGCGATATCATACATCAAAGATCTCTTCCTTTGGTGATCTAGAGAATCTCTGCACATATGGATTTAGAGGAGAAGCTCTTGGTATCAGAATCTTCTTATTTTGTGTTGTACATCGTTTTTCCAACCTGTTACCAAATAGTCACATTTTCTTTATGGCTTAACCCTTTCCCAAACGACAAATTTTGGACTGGTCCAAATTGAAAGAGTTTGCAGACGACAATTTTAAATTTGATGAAAATGGCAGAAAGGTCTCGAAAAGGGTAGAAAACACTGTGGGAAAAGGAGAAATTGCTCATTACGAGCAATTTCTCCTTTTCCCACAGTGTTTTCAAAAGACTTGTACTGCAGACACATGAAAACCAGGGCTTGTTTGGGAAAGGGTTAATCTTTATACTGCTAATAAGTTTAAAGCCAATAGAAATAACCCAAAATATTTAATGTTGCTATTTCAAACATTATTTTATGGAGAAAAGACATCTCCGCACCGGACAGTGTGGATCCAAGATCAGACTGAATGTTCTGTGCAGCCTGATCTTGATTTTTTTTCACAAAAGGTCCTTGAGTTGTGCTTAGCAGTTTAAGCCTTTACCACACAGTCCTGAGTTTTAACGACCTTGAGAGAGAAGACTTTTGAAAACTTTGTGGGAAAAGGAGAAAATGCTGGTAACCAGCATTTTCTCCTTTTCCCACAGTGTATTCTAGTCTGTCTGATACAAATCTATCACTTGTGCCATATGTATTTTGTCGTCTGCAAGTGCTCTCAAATGGGACCACCCCAAAATTTTGTCGTTTGGTAAAGAGTTAAGGGTTAAGGCGGGATGCTTCTGAAAACTGTATTGGGAAAAAAAAAATTCTCTTTTTCCAGCAATGTTTTTCAAAGACGTGGCATGCGATCATTGTAGCCAAATTTAATTTTTTGTCTGCAAATGGTTTCAATATGGACGTAGCCTAAAGTTTTGTTACTAGGTAAAAACTTAAAGAGGAAATAATGTAGGAAATACAATTTTTTATCATGAAAATTTTAGGCATTTCTTATCCATTACATTGTACAATTTCACTTTCAAACAACTGACTGCGTCGCTACGCCACCCATAGCTCAGTTGGTACCACATGGGACCAGAAATTAGGGTCCCTATTTTACCAACCATTCTTAGGATCATTCTTTGTCTTATTCTCCAAGATTTTCTAAATTTAAAAGTAACACATCTTCAGACTGGCTAACTTTTTACCATTTGACAAAAATTTTAGACTTGTCCAAATTGAAAGCATATGCAGGTGTCAAAATAAATGTGACTCAAAAATTGAAATTGTTTTTGGAATGATAGAAAACGTTGTGGGAAAAAGAGAAAACGCTGGTTGCTGGCATTTTCTCCTTTTCCCACACTGATTTCAAAAGCTCTTCTTCCTTGGGGTAGTGAATTCTTTAGCTTGTATGGTAAAGGGCTAAACCAAATGGTTTAGCCAATTAGAAGTTGTGTTACTTTCAAGTATAGAGAATTCTGAAAAATAAGACTGAGAACTTTCTTAACAATGGTATGTAAATACAGACCCAGGGTCCGTATTTACCAACCAATCTTAAGAATATTCTTAGTCTTGTTCTCCAAGATTTTCTACATTTGAAAGTAACACAACTTCTGATTGGCTATACCATTTGGTTTAGCCGATCAGAAGTTGTGTTACTTCCAAATATAGAAAATTTTCGAGAATAAGACTAAGAATGTTCTTAAGAATGGTTGGTGAATACGGACCCAGGTATTTACCAGATGATAAAATTTCTGACCCACTCATATTTAAAGCATTTGTAGACAACCATTACAATCGGATGATAGGATGTGCATGCTAAATAATAACAGTAAGAATTCAAATTAAACTTGCAAGGCAACAATAAAGACCTAAAGGTTGCTATTTCAAAGTTATTTCGGGGGAGGGGGAGGGGGAGGGGAGGGAAATATCTCCTTTATATTGGATAGTATAGATCCAAGATCAGACTGCATGTTCTGTGGTGTCTGATCTTGATTGGCAAAAGGTCATTGAGTCGCTCTTAGCAGCCTAAGGGTTGAAAGAAGACATCATGAAAGAAACATTGTTGAGAAAGAAGAAAATACTTGTTACCAGCTGCTTCTTTTCCCCACACTGCTTTCTTCTAAAACCTGCAGGCTCCTTGTGAACTACAACATCAACTATCAGCTTTTATTAAGTTATCATGAATAAATACATGGGAGAACATTTTGGCTAAAGGAGAAATTGGATGTTGCAAGCAATTTTTTCATTTGATTGAATATTTTAAAAAGTGGCCTGCAGCAAGATGCAAAAAGGTTATCTGCAGTAAGTAAAAGGGTTCAGGATCTGTTCACCATGTACTAAACAATCCCCAGTTTTAATTCCTGACCAAGAGGGCTTTTGAAAAAATTGTGGAAATTGGAGAAAATGCTGGTAACCAGCATTTTATCCTTTCTCAACAATGTGTTTTTTTTTTTTACTCTTTTCCAACATTTGAGTCATGTTTTACTTGTCTTCTGCAAATGCTTTCAACTTGGACAAGCCTAACATTTTGTTGTTTGGTAAAGTCTTAACTAGATTTCTGGTTAAAAAAAAAGATGATTCTGTTTGTCATCTGCAAATGCTTTCCATATGCATATGTTTAAAATTTCATCACTGTTGGCTTTTAACAAAGAGAAACAATCTTTTACCAGGTTCATTATGCTCAGTGTCATCGTTGGCTATCACCTCCAAAACACGAGAGGAAAGTGTCAGCTTTATATACAGTTTTGATCATTATGGCAACATTGTGACTAAGCAACCATCACATCTTGGACAAGGTATGGCATAATGACAGGGGTTGACGCTTTCAGTGTGCTGTATTCCAGAAGACATCCTAATTTTGGAAGAAACATCAGAAATTTTGCATTTCACAGAGTTAGCTGCTCCTTAACCCTTTACCAGACGACAAAATTTTAGTATTGGCCAAATTGAAAGCATTTGCAGACAACGATTTCATTGTGGCTCAAATGGTGCAATTTGTCTTTGATAGGATAGAAAACATTGTGGGAAAAGGAGAAAATGCTGATTACCAGCATTTTCTCCTTTTCCCACAATGTTTTCAAAAGGCTTCTTATCCAGGGGCATTAAAAGGCGGCATTGTGCAGTAAAGGGTTAACCCTATACCAAATAACCGTGTGTTTTCATGATGCAGAGGAAAGAGGCTTCTGAGGTCATTGTTAAAAAAAAGTGAGAAAATTCTGGTAACCAGCATTTTCTCCTTTTCTTACAATTGTTTCTACCCTGTAAAAGTCAGTTCCCTTCATTTGCATCACATTTGATTTGTCGTCTGCAAATTTTTTCAATTTGAAAATATTGCCACCTATAGGGAGCTCATTTGCTAAATAATGGCTTCTGTACAGCTGCCCAAAACATTAATGTCAAGCCTTGTGTAGAATGTCACTCATCTCTCTGGTTTTGCTAGCCTGAGACATTACATACTGCTGCAAGCTGTTGTTCTGGCTTTGTAGATAGCACCAGACAAAAAAGATTATTGTACAGTATTTTAACTCTTTGGAATGGTAAAGAGTAAAGTTTATTTAGGAAATCTTACCTGAGACTGCTGACTCAGGTCTGACTTAACTTCATGTAAATGATCCTATGTCTTCATCATCACGCCAAAGAAGTTGATCTGATAACATTTATGGTTGCCATGAGGAAAAAAAAAAAACTTGAAAAAGAAATCTTTTTTTCCAAAACTGCAAGTTTGATCACTCTGCAATTGAGCATTTAAGATCTTTTCATCAGCTGAAAGTATCCTTGGGTGGACCTCTTATCTTGTCTAATAGATTGTATTTTTTAAATAGATTCTGGGTCTTTTTAGACATGGTTGCATTATATTAGGCTTATTTTGTTTAAAGCTTTGCACTTCAGAAAGGGTATTGATATTTGCATAATCCACAGAAAAACATGTATATGTATGTAAAACTAGGAGCATTTTGATTAAAATGGATATATCGGTAAATAACCTTGCTTTACATATACATGTATGTCACGTTTTATTTTCTTCAGGCACAACAGTAACTGCTTGTAATCTTTTCAAGAATCTGCCAGTTCGCAGACAGTTTTATAACACCAGTAAAAAGAAAAAAGAGGAGTTAAAAAGAGTGGAAGACTTACTGACGGTATATGGAATTGTGAAACCTGGTGTCAGGCTGGTACTTAAGCATGGAAAGGAAATAGTTTGGCAAAAAAATGGGGTGCAAGACACAAGAACTGCCCTACTTGGAATTCTGGGTAGAAATGTGATGGCACAGATGGAATATAAAGTTATAACATCTGAAAATCCGAAGGTACATGTACATGAAGTGTTTTTTCTTACATGTTTTTCTGATACTGATATTTGTGAGCAAGCTTAAACTCTGTATCTAGTGACGAATTGTTGGTCTCGTCACAACTGAAAGCATTTGCTAATGACAAAGTAAGTATGGCTCATATGATGATATTTGTCTTTTAAAGGCTAGAAAAAAATTTGGAAAAAGGAGAAAATGCTGGCAACCAGCATTTTCTCCTTTTCCCTCAGTGTTTTCAAAATAATTCTCTGTCAGAGTTGTTAGAACTCGGGATTGTATGGTAAACGTTTATCGGGTCCTTTACAACTTGAGTTACTCTTACAGTGATTAGATCAAGATCGGATGATACACAACCTTGTGCCTACACTGTCTGATATTTTATGAGATTTATTATTTGGGTTAAAACTTATGAAAGGAAGTTTTATGTTTTCCTTTTTTTATACCCCAGCAAAACGAATGTTTTTGATACCGCCGCAAAACGAATGTTTTCGGGGGTATACTGGAATCATTATACCCCCGGAAAACGAATGTTTTCGGGGCTATGCTGGAATCAACCTTTCTGTCCGTCCATCTGTGTGTCTGTCTGTGTACAAAATACTAGCAGTTTTGTGTCGCGAACTCCTCCTAGAGTTTTTCTTCAATTGCATTGAAACTTTGCACATATATTGATCATATATTGAAGATTTGCAAGACATAATTTTCAAGTGTCAACTCCCCCTGGTTGAGGAATTATCTCCCCTTGAACTTGACACTTTTTTTCTGTCAAAGGGCTGGCAGGGGTATTAAGTCACATTCAGTGACAGCTCTAGTTGTCTATAGACAAGAAGATAGGGGCGTAACCCGGGGATGAGAATCATTACACAATTCCAATGAAGAGTTCCATTTCACCATTAGACTGCAAAGCGTGATGCAGTGCGCTTTGTGGATAGTGTAAATCAAGATCAGATTGCACAGAACATGTAGTCTGATTTTGATCTTCACTGTTAGATACAGTGAGATTTTCCATGGAAAAGAAATAGGATGAAATGGCAATGCAGTATTTGGTTTTTCACTATTGGTCAGAAATTGTAAATTTATTTAATGGTTTTTGGTTTAACTATGAAGATTGAGTTGTTCTGTAAGGTGACAAAAGGTTTTGCCTGTTCCCATTTTATCTACTTTAGGCACTTGCGTATTGTACACCATGAATGCTATGCTTTTGAGGATAGTTGGTTAACCCTTTACTGCACAATGCCGACTTTTAACGCCCCTGAGAAAGAAGGCTTTTGAAAACATTGTGGGAAAAGGAGAAAATGCTGGTAACCAGCATTTTTTCCTTTTCCCACAGTGTTTTCTACCCTATGAAAGACAAATTTTATGTTTTGAGTAACATTTAATTTGTCACCTTCAAATGCTTTCAGTTCTGGTCAGGCTAAAATTTTGTCGTATGGTAAAGAGTTAAAACATGATAAAGGAAAGATTTTTCTTCTCTTTATAGATGACTGTGCAGTGTTACTTACCTCAGCCAAAGAGTGATGCCAACTTAACCAGTCTTAGTACAAATGACAGGTGTTTTATAGCTGTCAACAGTAGACCTGTCCAAGTGAAAGAGATTGAAAAGGTATTTTGCTCTGGTCTTTACTCTTAACCAGACAAAAAATGTTTAGACTGGTATATATTGAAAGCTTTTGCAGACAACAAATTTAATGTGACTTAAATGTGACTCAAATGATGGAATTGTCTTTTCATAGAACATGGCTTATTTACAATTTCATGGTGTCTTTTGTCAAGAATTTCTGAGCAAAGTGGACATTGCAGATCAAAGTTTAAGACTGCCTGTTTTGTGCAGTCTTGATCTTGATCTACGATTGCTACATGAAAGACTATAGTTGTGAAAGGCACTTTAAGGGTAAATAAACAAAAGCTAGTGACAAAATGGAGAAAGAACTGAAGGAAAGGAAAATTTATAAATTTAAAGGAAAGAAAAAATACATTCTTCTCTTTGAATTCAGGAAAAACATTGTGGGATAACAACTTTTTCTTGATGCAGGTAAGAGAATATGTTACTTGCTTTGAGTGTTACTTGTAGTAAGCAAGTCTATCAGTATTGGTGAAAAAAATACAATTTTAGTTCCTTTATTTGAAGTCAAGTGTATATGATGGAGTGATAAATCCAATTTCGAATCGGACTTTTGTCCTGTTTTTGTAATTTTATAATTTTTTGATAGCTGTTTTCAAAGAAAACGTAAAGGTATTGTCATTGTCTGCATCATCTGCGTCGTCCGTCAAAGACTTTGACATTTTATTATATCTCTGCCATTACTGAAGATCAACTTTGAATTTCCACTGAAAATTGATTTAATTCTCACAGCAACTGCAGCCGAGCATTTGCACCCACATGCAATCCTCTTGATGCAGTCTTAATTCAAGCAGTAGCAAATAATCATTTAACCCTTTACCAAACAACAAAATTTTAGACCTGTCCAATTTAAAAGCATTTTCAGACGACAATTTCAGTGTGGCTCAAATGATGTGGCTTTTCCTTGATAGGCTAGAAAACATTGTGGGTAATGGAGAAAATGCTGGTTCTCCTTTTCCCACAATGTTTCAAAAGGCTTCTTTCTCAGGGTCGTTAAAAGTCGGCATTGTATAGTATAGGGTTAAAAGATGTAGCATTCAGAACCCAGGAGTATAGTTATCTTTAGATGCTTGGAAGGTAGAGGGATATTGCTGGTGTACTTTGACACTGTACTACACAACAATCCCGAGTTTTAACAACCCTAATAGAAAAGACTTTTGAAAACATTGTGGGAAAAGAAGAAAATGCTTGTAACCAGCATTTTCTCCATTTCCCACAATGTTTTCTATCCTTTCAGAGACAAAAATTTTCATTTGAGCCACATTTTATTTGTCGTCTGCAAATCCTTTCAATTTGGACTGGTAAAAAAATTTGTGGTTTGATAAAGGGTGAAAGTCTTACCTTTCCTGGCTGATTTTGTTTGACACAAAAGATTGTCCTTGCCTGCAAGGGATACCAGCTCAATACAGTGACATGATACTTCCAGAGTTTGAAGCAGTACTACTGTGGCTGTATGGGGCTGGAGGGAAGATACCCTATATGTTACATAGCCCTGAACATCTGCACTTCCACCATAGATGTTAATGTCGATCCCAATAAAACCAGGATTATGATTCATGAGCAGGTTTGTGCTGTGTTCTTATTCACCAACACTTTTGAATCCAATTTTGATTTTAAATTCCAGCCCGGCAATCTGAGTTGATCTGTCTCAGCTAATCAAATTGCTAGTCTCAAAATTTAGAATTTAACTGAAATTGAAATGGTTGAAAATAAGGTCCAAGGAATTCTCTTATTGTCTTATATTCCAACACTAGCAATATAATTGGCTGAGATAACCTGCCTCAGCCAATCATATTGCTAGTCTTAGAATTCAAGTTTAAATTGAAATTGGATTGGATGTTGAATGTTGTGCCAGGAATTCTTATCAAATTTTCCTTGAAACAACTTTAAACCATAGGATGCTGTGTTTAGGTCTGTTTTCCCGTAGGAGATGTAAATAGTCACATGTCACACTTTTCAGGGCTGGGTTCGTCAATCATATTCATTGTTTTGCATGACTAATTGTTTCTCTACAAGTATTGTTAACAGAAGCTGAGCCAAGAGGCTTGGTTGATGACATGCAGGACTGGAAAGCAGGAGGTTGCTGGTTCAGTTCAATTTTCTCCCTGGTTTGATGATTCATTTCTCTCTCACCTCTGAACATTGGTTTGTTGTCTGTGTGATAAAGCAGCCATTGACTTGGAAAGAATGTTTTGCAAATTATTGGTAAAACAAACTGCAGAAAGGCATGAAAAGGAGCACAATCCACTACCTGGCATGTAACTAAAATAGTGTTGAAAATGACAGTAAAATCCTTGCAAACAAACTGTTAACAGAGTTAGGCCTTGTAAATAATAAGTAAATGAATGGACAACCCACTTAAAGCAAGTTTCAAGGTTTTCTTGCACCATGAATTCTCTTTAACTCTTTTACAATGCCGCCTTTTGACGCCCCTGGGAAAGAAGCCTTTTTGAAAACATTGTGGGAAAAGGAGAAAATGCTGGTAACCAGCATTTTCTCCTTTTCCCATAATGTTTTCTACCCTATCTAAGAAAAGTTGCACCATTTGAGCCACATCGAAATTGTCGTCTGCAAATGCTTTCAATTTGGACAAGGCTAAAATTTTGTCGTCTGGTAAAGAGTTAAAGATTTGGCAATGTGAGCTTTATCCACACTGTCCAAAAGCACTTTTGCCAAGAGGCAAATAGCTTTTTTCAGGAAACAGGGAGTAAAATGTTGATTCAATTGCCATCAGAACAAATTATAGAACAAATTACAAGACCAAGTTTTCTTCTCCTATTACAGAAGTTGATTTTGGAACAGATCAATACGATGTTAGAAGAGCTGTATGGTCTGCAGAGAAAAAAAGAAATACCAGATGATAAAGACTCGAGCTTGGAAAATTCACCAACAGCTAACTGCTCATCTGCTCAAAACGATAGTGACACTTATCAGGATGCTAGAGGTGGTGAACTTAAGCATGGAACAGTGAAAACTGTTGTAAACAATACTGGTCACAAACTGGAGTTTAAAGATTCAAAATCTGACAGTGATGGTAAGAAAGTATTTACTGGACTTGAAACGAAAGTATCATTTCACGAATGCCTAAATTCTCATGAAGAAAGTAAAAGTACAAGTTCAGTTGGGCCAGATTTGTCTGTTGTAGACGACAGTGATAAACAAAATAAACCAGATATTTCCAGTAAAGTATGTGAATTGCAAGTAGGTTCAAAATCAAGTAATTACTTGAAGGAAAACGATCTAGATCCAGATGGGGAGGTGCCACCTCTTGCACAGAAATCAGTCATGAGTTTTGACTTTCTGGATGATGACATGGAAGAATTGCTCAAATCACAAGAAAATCTGTACAAAAAGAATTCTGGGGATCTAGCAACAGATCTTATGCAAGGCTTTGTGGAGGCTTGTAAGGAGACTGAAAATACAGGCCATGTAAAGGGAGATGTGTCAAATATTGAGGGAAAAAATAAGCAGAATTTTGAGGCTATCAAGGACTCTGAGAGTAATGGTAACAACTGTACAAGTGTTATGACTAAACAATCTGTTACAATTACCGATGTTGAAAGCAATAGTACAGCCAGTGACAATAAAGAAAATGGCAGTGAAGCCATGGAAGGCACTGTAAAACAAACAGGAATAATGTGGAGTGCCGGAAACAGTGTTAGGGGGACAAATGGAAATGTATTGCAACCAGTGACCCTGTTGACCTCAAATTCTTTCTCAAACACTAATAAAAGGTCACATGCACAGATAGACGATGATCTCATAGTTTGTACCCCACCTACTAAAAGGAAATCATTGAACTTACAGGTTTATCATTTTGCTTGTTTATTCTTTAGCCTGAGCATCTTTACACACACTTAGATAGTTACTCTCATGTATCATATTACCTCCCGCTATGCCTCTTGAAAAAATGATGGCTAAAGGAGAAATTCCTCATGATGACCAATTTCTCAAATTAGTAATATTACAAAAGGATCTGAGCCATGCTCTGTGAAAGGGGGCTTAACACATCTGTGAAAAGTATCGATCCAGATCAGCCTGCACCAAAACTTTTCATTATTGGTCAGTTCCTGTATGTCTAAGGAGCAGTGTACGCCATAATGCAGTTGCTTCTTGACCCTTTACCAGACGACAAAGTTTCAGCCTTGTCCAAATTGAAAGCATTTGCAGACGACAATTTCAATGTGGCTCAAATGGTGCAACTTTTTTTTTGATAGGGTAGAAAACATTGTGGGAAAAGGAGAAAATGCTGGTTACCAGCATTTTCTCCTTTTCCCACAATGTTTTCAAAAGGCTTCTTTCCCAGGGGCGTCAAAAGGCGGTAAAGGGTTAATAGTTATAAAAATGGCTATAATGGATCCAAAATTATGTGAAGGCTTGATTGGTATCATGCATCACTGAGATGCATTATACCCCCTTTTGCAAGGGCATGGCTCATGTTCATTTGTATGCTTGTGTGGAACTGCAGTCCATGTTGGTGTGCCCCATTTTATAAGAATAATTTTTTTTTTTGTTTTGTTTCTTTTTTTTTAAGTCGTAAGTGAGTTAAACTGTTACCAAATAATTGAGACATGTCTAAACTACACTAAGAAAGCCAGTTTTAGAAAGCACTGTGGGAAAAGGAGAAAATGTCAGTAATCATCTTTTCTTTTCTGACTACAATAATGTCAACTACCATATTAAAGACAAATTCTGTCATTATTGCTACACTTAAATTTTCATTTTCTAAACTTTCTTTATGGATTAGTCTAGTATTTTGTTGCTTAGTAAAGTTGTTCGCTTTGACATTTACCAGATGACAAAAATTACTTGTTCAAACTGAAAACAGTTGCAGACAAGAAATAAGATATAGCTTCAATGGTACAATTTATCCTTTGAAGGGGAGAAAACATTATGGGGAAAGGAGAAAATGCTGCTTACCAGCATTTTCTAGTTTTCCCACAATGTTTTCAAAAACCTTCCCTAGAGTCATTAATATACAGGACTAACACTTTACCACACAATCCCGACTTTACACGACCCAGAGGAAGAAACCTTTTGAAAACATTGTGGGAAAAGGAGAAAATGCTGATTACCAGCATTTTCTCCTTTTCCCACAATGTTTTCTACTTTTCCCAGGACAAATTTCAATTTTTGAGTCACATTTATTTTGTCGTCTGCAGAAGCTTTCAATTTGGACTGGTCTAAAATTTTTTCGTTTGGTAAAGAGTTAATTGATTGGTTGGTATGCGTGTATTGCAGAGCAACCAGCCCAGATTATATGAGATTGTTGGTAAAAGTCCAAACGAGAAATACTCACTGGGATTTACATCATTTTCAAGAGAGGAACGACCCAAAGGTAACATGCATTTTCTTTATATTAAACTTGTTAAAGCAAAATCTTATTCTCTATCATTTAGAAGTATGCACAGATGACAAGACAGAGGCTAGCCAGCTTGTATCTTCCTTGAGTCTTTCACACATTATTGCATAAACCATGCATTTTGGGGCCATTACAAGCATGTACTAATGGGGGAGAGCCAGCTGATAACAGTTGAAAATGTGTAATAAGTAGTAAATTCATACGGCATTAATGCCTTGCTTTGTACTTTGAATATCCTCGATCACGGCATATGTTGTAAACAATGTATGCTGAATGTTTGTTCTTTAACCCACAAAGCTGTATGAATTCCTTCTATATTAAATCCTTTTTACAGCATGACTTTGATGATTTTAGTACACCACAAACGAAATCTTCCTCAGAATCTGTCTTATTGAGATCTGAACAAAAATCACTCATGATGTACCCCACACAAACAACATCCCACTTATTTTTTTAACGTGGTCGGCAATTCCTTGGCTTGATATATATTCTTTTGTTGTCTTTCAGATACAGAAATTCCTATCCACTCATTTATCCTTGTTGTAATCAGTCCAAATCTGTGCAACTCTTTACCACACAATCCAGACTTTTAACGACTCTGAGAAAGAAGCCTTTTGAAAACATTGTGGGAAAAGGAGAAAATGCTGGTAAGCAGCATTTTCTTCCTTTCCCATAAAGTTTTCTGCCCTACACAAAACAGACTTCATTTTTCTCTAACATTTATTTTGTAGTCTGCAAATTCCTTCAATTTGGATCAGTCTAAAATTTTGTTGTTTGATAAAGGGTTAATCTCTCAAAAGTCCACTATGTATTTAAAATCAGCAGAATTGAATTAAAGCAAGAGATGAAAACAGTGGCATAGGACTAGGCCCTATACTGCGTATAACAGAAACATCTTTGCTGAATTCCTGTTTTGTCTGGTACAAGTCCGGTACATTTCATGTCCATTGCTTTGCATTTCTATGGAAGTATTTTGGCATTTGTTGGAAATTATTGCTAAACTATATTTATTTTATGCAATAATAGTGTCAGTTCACCTTTTTAACACGCTTTGCACTCTGCCATTAAACCAGTTTTCAGGCCTCTGCAAATATTAACGACCTCAAATATGTGAATTAACCCTATGTTAATCTTTTTATTTGTCTATGTGTTATTTTAGACATTTTTTGCTCTAACCCTTAACCCTTTACCACACAATCCCGACTTTTAACGACCCTGAAGAAGAAGCCTTTTAAAAACATTGTGGGAAAAGGAGAAAATGCTGGTAACCAGCATTTTCTCCTTTTCCCACAATGTTTTCTACTCTTCCAAAACTAAATTTCAATATTTCGTCGGTGGGGGGTCAAAACCTCGTAACTCCATATTTTTCAGAAAACGACTTTTTTACATAAAGAATTTCATTTAGAACTTTCGCGCCATCCCTCAAAGCGTCGTAACTCTACGCCAATCGGTTAGTATTTATTCACCACGTGATGATTCCTCGTATACTGGTTGCGTCACAATCAACGTCATCAAAAAGTCGTATTTCGTTTCTTGGAGGCACCGTTCCACAGGTGAATCACCGAGGTAAGTTTTAAAACATTTTTGGTGAGAAAAACGGCATTCAAATACATTTTAATGTTTTTGAAAAATACATGCTACTTAAATACTGAGGTCAGACAATTAAATGTAAGTTACAGAGAATTATTAAAGTGTTTTTCATAAGGACCAACCCAGTTCTTGTTCTTCGATTCACAATATTCTTTACAATCCCCCAGAATCCCAAAGTCCATTACAAAAGGTTTACCTTATATGACTAACTGAATATCAAAACGTCAAAATTTTTACCAACCCGCATTTCAATTCCATTTTATTTACAATTTAATGAGATACGAGTTTTTGACACAGCAGTTCAATCGATCAGATCAACCGAGATACGATATTTTTACTGCGGCTACTTTAACTGATTCTGTTGAATGATGATGTTAATTTAGATCCACCAATCAATCAATCATCTTTAATTCCTCCATATTTGGACAATCAACAAAGATATTAAAAAATCTTCGAAGTGCTGTTATAGATAGTCTTATTAAGAAATTCTAGACACCGTGGACTGTTCTCAAAATCAATCTAAAACAGCATTTCAAAGGTTTTTTTTTTCATATTTTTGTTGAATAGTTCATAGTGTTTAAGATTTCTTCATATACAGTGTGAACATTACTCGTCTCAATGCTACAATCCCTCACACCATTCAAAAGTAGAATGTCATATCAATATCATTGGGCTTAATCTAATTGCAAATTATCTTATGTAAGACTTTTTTTTATTTCAGATATAAATGTCTTACTCAGGAGAAAGCGACACAGAAAGCGCAGACGAAACAAATCTCCAACAATTCAAATGCCACATGTGCCAATATAAACCTAATTTTGATGTACTGGTGTACATATTATCAAAGATTCTTGAAGACGGACCATTCCTAGTTAGATTGCCTAACGGAGAATACTATGTCAGGTGTCAGTTCGATGATTGTGAGCGGTATTATCATTTAAGATGCATTCACCCTACATATCCAGACAACGACTTAAACCAGTCTGACTTACCTGAATTACAGCAAAACGGTATCCACTGTCCTCTTTGTGAGCCTGGGTACGAACCCGTTAACTATTAATTTCATCATGGCTATGTCAAGGGGACAATATTTGGTTCAGCTCTCACTTAAGAACCAGAATTCTATGATTAAAAATGCTATTCAAAATGTCGAAAATGACGAGTTGAGTGATGATTTTGATGCAGATGACAGTTTGCACGATCCTGACTTTGAACCAGAAATAATTCGTGAACAATCTTCTGATGAAGAAATGGTTGTTGACATTGACCATGAAGAAATAGTTACTGTTGATAATGTAGAACCCTCGACCAAACGTGTAAAAGGAAAAGACTCTTGTCAGAGAAACGCAGCAAAACGTCTTCGAATGGAAGGGAAAAAATACATGGGTTTGAAAAAGGAGAACGGAAAATGGAGTCTTAATGTTGAAAGGTCCGAGAGGATATTGGTGGAGAGAAATTGTTCAAAGAGGTGTGAGAAGTCGAAGGTAAAGCAGTGCGTTCGAATTTCAGAAGATGACAGGAGAGATATCTTTGACAATTTTTGGAAAAATATGACTTGGGATGAAAGAAAGGTCTACGTTAATTCTTTGGTGGGAACAGAACAAGTAAACCAGAGGACCGTAGAAAATAGTTGTCGTTCAAATAGCTATAGATATTTTCTCAGAAAAAAAGACGAGAGAATAAGCGTGTGTAAGAATATGTTCCTGTCAACTCTTGGCATTGGTGAAAAGTCTGTATACGCATGGTTAGAAGGGTCCGCATCTGGTATACAAACGCATAGATAAAGGTAACGTTTTCATATATAAAAGTTTTATGTATCGCTTCCAAATATACAAAAACAACAACAGTAACAATGATTTTAGTAATAATAATAATAATAATAATAATAAATGTACACATAATAATAAAATAATAACAATTTTGGATATAATTATTATAACAGAAGAAGAAGAAAAAGCAAGAATAAAAATGAAATGGTAATAATATTGATAAGGTTTAAAACTGTGCATGTATTAATTTTAAAAAATGCACTTATGGTAACAACTTTATACTTAAAATTCATGTTTTTTTAAGCAACAATATAATATGGAAAAACAGGTATCACAGAAAGTTTATCACAGAATAATCTATCACAGTTATACTTAAATATGCTGTTTTGTAAAACTGATCAGAAAAAAAGAGAAAGAAATAATTGTAAATATATATTACCCAATGCTGTAGATACTATTCAAATTCCAGATTCTTACATCGGGCAAAACAGATGACAAGTCTAAAAAACTTAACCACTTCATCGACCAAACATGGATCCGCTATTCTATTGATTTTTTGATAGTTCAATTAAATCTCTATTTTAAGGTGAGAGAAAACGAGCAATCGCCGAAAAGACATGCCGGAATTAGAACCAGCGTAGAGAGTTATCTAAACGCACTACCGAAGATGGAGTCCCACTACTGTCGTGCATCAAGCACAAAGTTATATCTAGAGCCAGTGTTCGACACGTTCAATGCTCTTTACGGCGAATATAAGACTTATTGTGGACAAGACGGTGAGATAGCTAGCAGACGGCTTTTCAGGGAGACATTTGAAAGTTTAAACTTGAGCTTATATAAACCTAAGAAAGATAGGTGCGATACATGCTGCAGCTTTGAAGCTGGTAATTTATCAGAGGAGTTGTACAATATCCACCTCCAGAAAAAAACCCAAGCTAAACGTGAAAAAGATAGTGACAAAGAACTTGCAGCGAATAATGAGTCACTGATAGTTATCACATTAGATTTACAGGCTGTGCTACTGTCTCCTAAGCTGAATGCTAGCGCACTATATTACAAGACCAAACTTGCCTGTCACAATTTTACAGTGTTTGATTTAACAACAAGGGATGTTTCGTGTTATTTTTGGCACGAAGGCCAAGGCGACCTTTCTGCTAATTCTTTTGCAAGTTGCGTTGCTCATTATCTCGAAACCTGCTTAGAACAAAGACCTCTGGTTAAGCAAATTATCATCTATAGTGACGGCTGCACTTATCAAAATCGGAATGTAATTCTTTCCAATACGCTGTGTCATTTGTCAGCTAAGCATAGTATAACTATAACTCAAAAGTTTTTAGAAAAAGACCATACCTACATGGAGGTTGACAGTGTTCATAGCACTATCGAGAGAAAGATAAAAACAAAAAGCATATACGTGCCTCAAAACTATGTAGACTTGATCAAATCTGTTCGCCCTACACAGAAATATAAGGTTCTGTATGTAGACCATTCTTTTTTTAAAAGGTGGTCCGACCTTGAGATCTATTCATCTATTAGACCGGGAACGAAAGTTGGTGATCCGGTGGTCACAGATCTGCATGTATTACTGTACACGTCATCTGGAGAAATCAAATACAAGCTGTCCTTCTCAGAGGAATTTAGTGACCTCCCACGAAGGTCAAAAAATTCTGATTTGCAAAGAAGAGTTGTACAGAATTTGCACATAGGGCCGCTTATGATAAAGCATTCAAAGTACAATCATTTGATGGATCTAAAGCACGTGATTCCCGCAGACTATCACGCGTTTTACAGCGCTCTGTGTCACGACTAAGAAAATATCTAATGGAGATATACCGATGTCCATCCGTTTAATTTTTGAATTTAGAGATGAAAGTTTTTTTGTTTTTGTTGTTTTATTGTAGTTTAGCCCCGGGAACGTAAGGGAGATATACCGATGTTCATTCGTTTAATATTTGAATTTAGAGATGAAAGTTTCTTTGTTTTTGTAGTTTTATTGTAGTTTCGACCCAGGAACGGGCAACAGATGTGTAGAATAAGCCTGTACCAGGCAAAATAAGATTTCCGAAGATTATCTACAGCTCTTCTTTGTAAAGGGTAACAGTTATGTATGTTAACCCATTACCACACAATCCCTACTTTTGACGCCCCTGAGAAAGAAGTCTTTTGAAAACACTGTGGGAAAAAGAGAAAATGCTGGTAACCAGCATTTTCTCCTTTTCCCAGTGTTCTACCCTTCCCAGAACAAATTTCAATTTTTTCAGTCACCTTTATTTTGTCGTCTGCAAATGCTTTCAATTTGGACCGGTCTAAAATGTTCTCGTGTGGTAAAGAGTTAATGTTAGTACTCAGTCTAGGGAATAGGCTTTTAGATTGTTCAATAACAGTTTTGCTAGTTACGATTTTAGAGCATGTAATTACACTACATGTAACTAAATAAAGAAATAAATCTTACATAAAAAGCTGGCTTGTTTCGTTCATAAGTTTGCAGACGATAATGGTTAAAATTGAACTTTATCTAATGATATTAATAATGACAATAATAATAATAATAATAATAATAATAATAATCACAATGATGATAATGAAAATAATGATGATGATATTTACAGAAGATCTACTTCATGTCTACGTAATAATTTTCTAATAAGACACAAGGCAATTATTATCAACTAAATTCTTTTGTGCATACAGAGCGAAATTGTAAATTCGTTAAAAGTGTTACAAACGCTGCAAAAAATCACTTTAAAATGAGCATTCTGTGTGACTATTGTTATCAATCATTTCATCAAGTTGTCCTAACTCGGAATAAATCCGAGCCAAAACCTCGTAACTCATGAACCCGGCAGAGAACTTCAACTACAATATTCATTTCTATACGAAAAAAATACATCTGTTGTGTCTTTCCTATGCTTGAAATATTAAAGGGTTATGAAATATACGATCAGAGAAAAACAATTTTTTGCTTCTCCTGAAAAGTCGTAAAATATCAGATACGACAATTTGACTCCCCACCGACGATTTGATTACACTTATTTTGTTGTCTGCAAAAGCTTTCATTTTGGACTGGTCTGAAATTTTGTTGTTTGGTAAAGAGTCAAACACATGATGTTTATATGATCTTCAGAAAGAAAGCTTTAAAAAGATAAAATGCTGGTAACCAGCAATTGCTGCTTTTCTCTGAATGTTTTCTATCATTCAATGACAAATTTTATCATTTGATCAGAATTTTTCATCTGAATATGCTTTCAATAAAGACAAATCAAAACTGTCTGGTAAAGAGTTATAACTATTGTATCTTTGAGTTTTTAGTTTAACTCTTTACCACACGGCAAAATTTTAGATTTGTCCAAATTGAAAGCATTTGCAGACGACAAATTACAGGTGGCCCAAATGATGAAATTTGTCTTTGATAGGTTAGAAAACATTGTGGGAAAAAGAGAAAATGCTGGTTACCAGCATTTTCTCCTTTTCCCACAATGTTTTCTAAAGGCCTCTTTCTCAGGATCATTAGAAGTCGGGATTGTGTGGTAAAGGGTTAAACCAAACTTTGAAGAAATGTTTATTGTCATAGTCCTGCTAAGAATTCCTCGAAGGAACTTAGTTTCCTTGAGATCTTTGATTGCTATGGTAACTAAACCGAAGGCCAGAGTGCCTATGCCATGGACAAATTCATAACATTACCTTTTTTTGAAAAAAAGAAGATTTTTGAGTTAGTGATGTTTAAAGAAAGACATACATGTGACATCTTTTCTTCATAAATCATGTAAGCTATGACTCAGGGAGTTTGTTTGCAGATAGCTACTGAGTGCCCTAATTGTCTTCTTGTTATTGTAGTGATAGAAGAGAATCCAGACTTGTTGTATGATGATGTTACGAAACTTGTCTGTCAGAAGTGGGACAAACTGTCAGATGAAGACAAAAAACAGTATGAAGATTCGGGTAAAGTTCATATACAGCAACTGAAGAAAAAGGTGCAGGAAAAGCAGCTCTTGTCAAAGAAAGCCAAAAAAATAGAAGAGGTATGGGACTTTAGAGTAGACCATGTTTCAAAATATTGTTGCCAAGGAAGATTTGCTCATAATGAGCATGCATTGTCTTCTGTTCGGGTCATGATCCTTTATTTTTAATGCTTATCCCTATGTGAGAACTTTTAGCTTTACTGGCTGAAAGCCAGAAAAGCTAATCTTATGGCATGGTTTCCATCATCAGTCTGTCAGTAGAGTTTAATGCCATTTTAACAGCTTTAGACATATCACACTGGCCAGTGAACCTACGTATGTGTTTCCTGACGTTCTCACACCACTTTCTTTCCAAGCCACTGACTACTTTTCTCACATGCATCAGAGTTGAGAAAATCGTTGGAAAGAAAGTTTGCCTAAACCAGATATGGCAACCACTTGGTCAAGAGTCAGATAAGCTAACCACTGAGATACGGTACCTGGCAGGGCTGCAAAGAGGTTTGCCTAATTGATTTCTTACAGACATGTCACAGTCGATAAATAGTGATAGAAAACAACACAAGATACAAGGAGTGTTCAAATATGAATGCATCTAGAATGTTATATTGTTCAATATTGCTAAAGACACGTGCAAAAGAAGATTATCAAGTAGATATACATGACTTTGTAAGCTTTACATTGATACCACATTGATGAAAATCCTTTCACTTTAGTTGTGTTTGTACTTCGCTATACATTGTCTACTCATATATACTAACACAGAAATGGTTGGTAGAAGATCAGAGTATGCCATTGAAATACAGTCTTATATATATTAAGAATCATTGTTGCCTTGCCATAGGGTGTCAAGACATTTTTGATGAAATCTGTTCTGTTTATGAACAAAATGAAATTTCTTTTTCATCAGTCATTTGTTGGTTTGATAAATTCAAATGTGGGTTTATTTCGACTGAAAATGCACCCATGCCCATCTGCCTAAAACGGCAACATCTGCAAAGATGGTTGCTAAAGTGAAAGAAATTCTTAATATCGATGCAAGATACACCACTAGGCAAATAGCTAGTATCATTGGCATTTCAGTAGGAGCAGCTCATACCATTCTCAAACTTGATTTGAAAATGAGAAGATCTGTGCCAGATGAATTCCCCATCTGCTGACAGATGAGCAGAAAAAGGCTCACATGCAATGCGTTAAATTGTTGCTTAAACAGTATCCAAATTACAATGCAATCTTTTGCAAATGTCGTCACTGGTGACAAAACATGGGTTCACTTTTATGAGCCAAAACGAAAACACCAAAACAAGACTTGGGCTACACAGTCTAGCAAAAGACCAAGCATTGTAAAAAGGACCATCAGTATAAAGAAGGTAATGTTATGCTATTTTCTTTACAACTCAGGGTCCCACCATTCAGGTTGCTGTGCCTAAAGGCAAATCTGTTAATGCGAAATTTTACAAGACGAAAGTCCTTCGAAAACTGAAGAAATGTGTGGTGTTCATGGTTTTGAGGTAGAGCGTTGGCCTCATAACCATAAGGTCCCGAGCTCGATACCCGGTAGCAGATGTCAACTTTGGGACTGTTCATTGGCCCACACATTTGGCGCGAGTACTTGTGTATTTTCCAGGAAACAGAATTGAGAGAGATTGGTTTAAGTTGCAAGAACTTGTTTCTCGGTGGATGTAAAATAAATATGTTTAAACTAACTAACTGAAGAAATACTTTTGAAAACGAAGACCCACAACAGATTCAGCCAATTTCAGATTGTTGCATGACAATGCGTCATCGCACTAGGCATCTATAGTGCAAGACTTTCTGAAGCAGGAAAAAGTCATTGTGCTTTCCCACCCTCTGTATTCACCTGACCTTGCCCCTTGTGACTTTGTTTTGTTTCCAAAGCTTAAAAAAATACCTTTCAGATCGAAAATTTGTTCAGCACAAAAACCTAGGTTCTGCAATATTCCAGTGTCTTCTTAGTATATCTAAAAAAGACTATGAAAATGCATTCAAAGATGGATCCAGAGAATGAAAGTTTTTACATTCTGTTGGAGGTGAATACTTTGAGGCAACAAAATAAAAATTTCATCGAAACCTATGAATAATCAAATTTTAGGTGCGTAGATGCATTCATATTTGAACACTCCTCGTACTAGTGGTCTCTTATCATTCTAGATCTCTGCTGTAGTTATGTAGTTATGTTATTTGCCTGGGTTTTCATGGATTCTCTCATACAGTGATCACTTGACCCCCTTCAAAGTTAGAAATGAAAGAAGGCAAGCATTTAAATTTGGGAAACATTTTAAAAACTTGGGGATCCAAATTACAAAATAAAATGAGGATTAGGGTATATACTTCTTTTGCCTTGTCAGTCTTTTTGGCTGTGCTGGAGAGAAATCCTAAATTTTTATAGCATTTGATGTATTTGTAATTAGGAAATTCAACTGGTTAAAAGGGAATGTCATTTGGCAAGGCTTGACAGAGTTTCCAGCCTAATACTGGCAAAACCAAAGAAGAACATGAATTATCGTTCTGTTATTGTATGACTAAAACACAAATGAGCCTTGCTTTGTGAAAAAGGGGCTTAATGCATCTGCAAAAAGTATCGACCCATGTCAGCATGCGCAGTCCGTGCAGGCTGACATGGGTCGAAACTTTTTGCTATTGGTCAATTTTCTGCATGTCCAAGGACCACTCTTTCTCCAGATTCAGTCAGTTGGTAGTCTAAATGGATTTTTTGGAGCTCTATTTATGTGATGACCTGCTTCGTATAATGCATCACGGATATGCATTAAGCCCCCTTTTGCCAGAGCAGTGAGTGTAAAATTCCATTCAAACTTCAAGATGTGTTTTATTCATAGTTTTGATTTTGTTATGAAGCAGTGAAGCTATTTTGATCATATCAAATACAATGTAATATGCTTATAATATTCTTCTTTCTTTTTTAAAGCCCAGCAATATCAAAGAAAAGTTACTGTCATCCACAAACCTGTTGTCCAGCACCACACCAGTACCATCAGTGAAAGTAAAATTTTCTCTGCAGAGACTTAAAGACTTGTATCAGAATGGCATAGCACCAAGGTAAAAGATTGCCAAGTAATTAGACCCAAGAGTGCTGAATAAACCTAACAGACAATTTCAGTGAAAAATTAAGACCAAAAGAATTGCAATTTCATGGTTTTGTCTATAGAGATTTAGCAAAGCAGACAGTGTAGATCAAAGATCAGACTGCACATTTTGTGCAGTATGATCTTGATCTACACTGGCCACAAAGGCAGTCATAATCGTGAAAGGTGCTTTAAGTATGAGTAAACTAATAATTGAATGATTTTTTAGTCACATGACAAACAGTGCCTGTGTTACATTTCTACAGACGTCAGTATTGCACTGTGTACACTATCAGATATTAAAAATGCATACAAATTACAGCCAACATTAACTCTTTCCCACAGTATAGAATTTTAGACTAGTCCATTGAAAGCATTTGCTGGCTATCAGCATTTTCTCCTTTTCCCGCAATGTTTGCAAAAACTTTCTTTCTCAGTAAAAGTCGGGATTGTGTGGTATAAAGAGTTAAGCCTGAGGAAAAGGCTTTTAAAAACAATTTTTGCAAAAAAGAGAAAATGCTGGTGACCAGTAATTTCTCTTTTTTTCCTCTGTTTTCAACTCTAAAGACAAATCGCACCATTTGAGCCATATTTGATTTATTTTCTGAAAATGCTTTTAATTTTAACAAGTCAAAATTTTGTCTTCTGGTAATCAGGATCCGTAAACCATTCAGTATAGCCAATCAGAAGTTGCGTTACTTTCAAATTTTGAAAATTCTGCAGAATAAGAATGAGAACGTCCTTAAGAATGGTTGGTGAATACGGAGCCAGCTGTTGTAAATTTCCTACATGTTAAAGGACCATTTTTACCCATGATTCAGCCAGTTTTTAGACAAAATGGATATCATACAACAACTTGCTTTGTGGATTCCATAATAGATCAAAGAAGATACATTTAACCCTCCTTTAGCCAGTGTGCTGCTCTTTTATATATTGTTATTAGAATTAACAGTAACTCTTTTTATAGTGTTAATACAAAGGTAATAAAGCTAATTTGAATTAATTCTTTCCCACCCAAACGACAAAATTTTAGACTGGTCCGAATTGAAAGCATTTGCAGACAACAATTTCAGTGTGGCTCAAATGATGGAATTTGTTTCAGATGTGGTAGAAAACATAGTGGGAAAAGGAGAAAATGCTGGTTACCAGCATTTTCTCCTTTTCCCACTATGTTTTCAAAAGCCTTCTATGTTAGGGTCGTTAAAACTCAGGGATTGTGTGGTAAAGGGTTAAGACAATAATTATTGACATTTCAGCCAATCACAGTCTTCACCAATAATGTTTCTGATTGGTCCATTAAAATTTTACAATGGTTGGGTATGTGTACATGATAACAAGATCAAGGTGATAAATCCACACAGGGTAGAAGAGACACTCTTGTTTCATGAACTAATGGAGAATCATATTATAACATCCACAAAATTAGACCAAGCGATAAAACTGAATGAAAGGTAAGCCTGAAAGTTAATACTTGGATAATATTAGATAAAGATTGTAAATGAACACAAACATTTGGGTTTAACCTTGAGTAGTGTATGCCAATGGAATGAGCATATAAAAAATAACTTAAAAGCAGCTTCAAAAATATCACAGATTATGAGAAAACTTCAATTTACTCTTACACAGTCAGCACTGAATCAAATTTATTTATCATACGTCGGACCAATTCTAGAGTATTCTTCAATAGTATGGGATGGTTGTTTAGCTTTTTGTTCTGATTCAATGGAAAAGATTCAAAATGAAGCAGAGCGTATTGTAACAGGTCTTACAAGATCAGTATCTCTTGAAAATCTGTATAAAGAATGTAGTTGGGAAACATAACCTTCCAGAAGAAAAAATGTGAAACGTTTCATGTATAAAGGATCAAATGATCTTGTTCCCCAATATATGGATGAACTTATACCTCCAGTGGTTGGCAATGTCTCAATATCAATTAACCCTTTAGCAAACGACAATATTTCAGATTGTTTCAAATTGAAAGCATATGCAGACGACAAAATAAATGTGGTTAAAAAAATGAAATTCGTTTTGGAAAGGGTAGAAAACACTGCGGGCACCACTCAAGCTGATTTGTGATTGACCCTACATGAAGAGTCTTGACATGCTTTACACTACTGCCAAGGTAATATAAACGGTACTCCCTTTTAATCTTTATTTTTAGACATCATATTAATGCAGCTACGTTGGCAAATCAAGGTTTGTCACTTGTGATGTGTGTGTGTGTGGTGTTTTTTGTGGCATTGAGGCCCTTAAACATTGCTGGCAAAAACGTAAAGATACTGAAGGTGACCATGTTGATAAAAAAAAAAATAGAAATGAATGTCTGCCAAAAGTCAAACCCATACATAGAAGGCTCACAACTTATCAATCAGTTCTACACCAGGTATAAATGTCACAATTTTGGGCCCATCCATTTTTGATAGCATTTGCAGACAACAAATTAGATGTGTCTCAAATGATGATATAAAAAATATTGTTGGAAAAGGAGAAAATGGTGGTTATCAGCATTTTCTCGTTTTTCAATAATGTTCTGATAGAGCCTTTTTCAATGTGTTGTTAAAACTCGGGATCACTTGAAAAAGTGTTAATCAAGAAATATCTCTGTTGCAATATGCATATGCTCAGGACATGCCTATTGGGATGGGGAAAGTTTATAGAACTTGGTTTTGGGAGCTAAAGGCTCACCAGTTAAATTCCTCCACCTTGCTTGATCAACTTTCTCAACCATTTATCACCTTTACATTTTGCAGTGTTCTAGGGCAGTCCCTATTACAGGTCTTGGTAAACATGATCCCCACTGATAGTTATCAGACATATGTCTACATTGAGGACAAGAGAATTACTTCCAATGGTTTCCAGGTACCCAACTTTCTTTACTGATTATTTAACAGCTGTTAGATACACCACTATGTAGAACAGTTGATACACAGATGAAATACTTTAACCCTATACCACACAATCCTGACTTTTAACGACCCTGAGGAAGAAGGCCTTTTGAAAACATTGTGGGAAAAGGAGAAAATGCTGGTAACCAGCATTTTCTCCTTTCTCCACATTGTTTTCTATCATATCGGGGCAAATTTTATCATTTGAAACACCTTTAGTTTTTCATCTGCAAATGCTTTCAATTTGGACAAGTCTAGAATATTGTTGTTTGGTAAAGAGTTAATTTAATCCCAAACCTGACCAATTCCTTTCCAAGGATTGATGATAGTCTTTTTCTGGTATGTTTGTGGTATGTTTGAAAACAGCAGATAATAATCAGACCAACTTTTACTCTTTTACTGAGAGAGAGGGGGGGAGAGAGAGATCAAAATTAACATTAACCCTTAGAGCGCTGAATTTATGAAATAAACCTTTTCAGTGAAGAAAATCATCCGAAATATTGTCATTTCAAGGTTGTTTTAGCCAGAAGGTGTATTGAAGTAGCTGACAGTGTAGATCAAAGATCAGACTGCACGTTCTGTGCAGTCTGATCTTGATCTACACTGTCAGCAAAAACAAGTTAAGTTGGTTCCAGCGCTTTTAGGGTTAAGACTGCCAAATGAATGAAACAAATTATCAAAATTCTGAATAAGGCAAAAGAAAAACCTCGATATAAATTTTTCCAAGATATCAGGAGAGGGTGAATATCCAAGATGAGACTGGATGTTGTCTACTGCATGATCTTGATCTAGCTTTCCCCAAGAGCACCTATACTTCTCCTTTGTATCCTAAGGGTTAAATTACTATGTACCATTCTTGAGTGAAAATTAATTATAGAGTTTCAAGTATGTAACAGGTGCAGCTGTGGATATTGTAGACTTTAATTCTTTACCAAACAACAAAACTTTTGACTGGCTCAAATTGAAAGCAGTTGCAGACGACAATTTATATGTAACTGAAATGATGATTTCTGTCGTTGATTGGGTAGAAAACATTGTGGGAAAAGCAGAAAATGCTGGTTACCAGCATTTTCTCCTTTTCCCACGTTTTCAAAAGGCTTCTCTCTCAGGGTCGTTAAAACCCGTGATTGTGTGGTAAAGGTTTAAAGGGTAAAATTACCTTTGTTCTTCACTTGAACCTATGTTTAGCCGTTACCCAATAATCCCGACTTTCAATGGTCCTGAGGAAAGAGGCTTTCGAAAACATTGTGGGAAAGGAGAAAGTGCCAGCGTTTTCACCTTTTCTCACAATGTTTTCTACCTGTTAAAAAAATAAATTTTAGTTCTTGAGCAACATTAACTCTTTACCAAACGATAAAATTTTAGACTGGTCCAAATTGAAATCATTTGCACACGACATAATTGTGACTTAAAAACTGAAATATGCTTTTGGAAGGGTAGAAAACATTGTGGGAAAAGGAGAAAATGCTGGTTACCAGCATTTTCTCCTTTTCCCACAATGTTTTCAAAAGGCTTTTTTCTTGGGGTCATTAAAAGTCAGGATTGTGTGGTAAAGCGTTAATTTTGTCGTCTGCAGGTGTAATAGTTTGTTGTTTGGTGGCTACTCAACAAGAAAACATTCAAATGTTTGCACAAAACATAAGTTTTAAGCCTTATCCAGCTAAGTAACTGAAATAAAACTTTCAAGCGAAACCGAAATACATGTATTGCTATTTAAAAGTAAATTTTCAGGAAAAATATCTCCTTATTGGACAGTGTAGATCCAAGATCAGACTGCACGTTCATTGCAGTCTGATCTTGATCTACCCTCTTGGCAAAAGGTCTTTGTGCCGCACTTAACAGCTTAAGGGTTAATGAAGAAATAGTGTTTTCTGGATTCTTATATGCCCACCTATCTGTCCCACTGGCATGTTATTTGTAACTGTTTGTTGTCAGATAAGATGTCATGTAGATGAGAAGAACTGTCCAGTGTTGGAACTAGATGGTCACACTCAGTCCATACCAACTTTCGGGGTACAGGACCTGAAGGAAGTGGTGAAACTAATACATGATACATCAGCTACAACACTTCAACAATGTCGCCCTTTAAAAATCATCTATTATCTACAGGTACATGTATACCTTTTTTTTTTTTTTTGTGGACTTACATATTACTTTTAAGTCAAGTCTTTCCACTCACTATCTGTTATTGTACATGTTTACAATAAATGTCATGTGTAGGCATTTTACTTGTGTATGACTTGTCTTGTGTACTACTTGTCTTGTGTACGACTTGTCTTATGTACTACCTGTCTTTTGTTCTACCTGTCTTGTGAAGTACCTGTCTTGGATCCAGAGTTACTGGGTTTTATCCTTTTAAGGTATTTTTGGGATGTCTTCGGGTAAAGAACTGTTCAGCCCCTGACTACAAGGGAAACCCAAAAACACGTGTGAATTGTTGAAGTTATGTGACAGACATACAAAAGTGGTTTTAAACATAACTTTGTACAGAAGCCCTAAGGTACCTTTTTGTTTGCAAGATTGAAAACTATCAGACTTATGTAAGCTAATACAATGTTTGTTTTTCCGCAATGTTTTCTACTGTTGTATAGGCTTAATTCACCATTTTAGCCAAATTGTGTTTGTTCCCATATGGAAATGCTTTCGATATTGGCTTGTCTAAAATTTTGTTAAATGCTGCCAGAGTTGTCAATGACCCATTTACATTGAAAACTATGACCGAGGTCCATAATGACGAACCATTCTTAAGAACATTCTTAGTTCTATTCTCAAGAATTTTCTGAATTTTCAACTAACAACTTTGATCAGATAAGCTAAAACAAATGGTATAGCATATGAAAAGTTGTTTTACTTTCTAAATATGGAATAAGACTATGAATGAAACAAAGAATGGTTAGTGAATAGGGGCCCAGGTGAAAAGAATGGTGGTTGATTAGTATAGGTGACATCTGGTGGGTAACAAAAATTTGACAATGTGTCATTGTAGGGAGAAGCAGTGAGGATGGTTCGTAAGCGTCCATTGGCACGGAACAAGGATGATATGCAAGATATTCTCGAACAGATGTCAGAAAAATTACCTTCAGACTGTATTAAGTGTTTGCATGAGAAGCCATTTTTACATACAATATATGATATGCATGATTTACCTTCATCTCAATGTACACAAGGATAAATGAATCATGTTCATAAAAGTTGTGGGGGGGGAAGAATCCTAAAACTCTGTACAGAAATCTTTGTTCTGGGTAACCATTAGAATTGTATGGAGTGCCCACAACACAAATTTTAGTGAAGACTCAGGATGGTATTCTTTGAACCCCCAAGTTATTGCCTTTATCTGTACATCTGTGCATGCTGAGTCTTGTAATCCAGTCTGTAAAGTACAGGGCTTATAATCCAGGATTTTCAAGTTTGAATCGGCCAAGTTCTCCTCTGGGATTCGTGATAGTCCTTGGTCTGTATTCACCAACCATTCGAAGAATATTCTTGGTTCTGTTCTCCGGAAATTTCTAAATTCTCACCAAGTGAGGTCCACGTGCAGCTTGTGATTATCTGGGAACATTACTCTATCTTGGAGAGTATAGGAATCCTTGACTGTCATTTTAGGACACGTACTGCACAGCTAGGCCATGTTTAAAATGCCAAGATTGACCATAGAAGTCGGGAGATGGCCAATTGGACTGCTGCAAGCTGGCCAGTCTAAGCGACAGGTAGCTCGTGCCCTTAATTGCATCGCTTCTACAATTGCCCTATTGTGCCGAAAAATTAATCAAAAAGGTAGGGGAGATTTGATATCTCTGTTAACTGATGGAAAACGAAATAAAACAGTAAGTTGTTCACTAAAATATACCTGCTCGATTAAATTTTCTCCACAATCTGGCAATTGTAGAAGGGGTGCAGTTTAGGCAAGCTACCTGTCGCTTAGACTGACCAGCTTGCAGCAGTCCAATTGCCCATCTCTGGACTTCTATGGTCAATCTCAGTATTTTCAATGCGGCTTAGCTGTACAATATGTATGCTAAAATCATTGTCTAGTTTTCCTTCACTCTCCATGAAAAAGTGATATCCCAGTGTGTGCTAAAAAGATTGTTTAGTTTCCCTTGACTCTCCATAAAAGAGTGATATCCCTGAATAATCATGTACTGCACGTGGAACTCACTTGGTGCCAAACACACATTTTGTCATTTGTTCAGTGAACTGTAACAGAAAGTCAATAAAATGTACATGGGGAATTTTACATGTGCTGGAGCCAAGGAGGAATTGGTTGTAAAATTTTTAAGCCCTAGAAATTACCTTTTACAAAAAGATCACATAATGTTGGTGTTGCGTTGGAAGTTTGATATAGAACAGATGATTCATCAACTCTTTACCACACGACAAAAATGTACACTTGCCCAAATTCAAAGCATTTGCAGACGACAATTTTAAATGTGGCCCAAATGATGAAATTTGTCTGATGATGGATAGAAAACATAGTGGGAAAAGGAGAAAATGCTGGTTACCAGCATTTTCTCTTTTTCCCACCATGTTTTCAAAAGCCCTCTTTGTCATGGTCGTTAAAACCTGGGATTGTGCAGTAAAGAGTTAAGCCAGGGCTGGTTTGAAATTTGCTCACAAATTATACTTTATGTGTTAACCCTTTCCCAAACGATGAATTTTAGACTGGTGCAAATTGAAAGAGTTTGCAGACGACAATTTTAAATTGGATGAAAATGACAGAAAGTTCTTCAAAAGGGTAGAAAACACTGTGGGAAAAGGGGAAATTGCTTGTTACAAGCGAATTCTCCTTTTCCCACAGTGTTTTCAAAAGACTTGTACTGCAGACACATGAAAACCAGGGCTTGTTTGGGAAAGGGTTAACTCTTTCCCACACAATCCAGAGTTTTAACCACTTCAAGGAAAAGGACTTTTGAAAACATTGTGGGAAAAGGAGAAAATGCTGGTAACCAGCATTTTCTCCTTTTTCCCACAATATTTTCTACCTTTCACAGACAAATCCCCTAATTTTAGTCATATTCAAATCGTCATCTGCAAATGCTTTCAATTTCAACCAGTAAAAGAATTTTCTGTTTGATGATAAAGAGTTAAATCAATGAAACTGACATAATACAGATTGTAGATGAAAGCTGTGAATCCCCCCCCCCCCAAAAAAAAAAAAAAAAAAGGCAGAGCAGCTACTAGATTAGACTCGTTATTCTTGACTATGCAATTTTATCCTGACCTACACTGTAACAGCAACTTAATTTTTTATTTTAAATGCTTGAGAAATATGTATGATTTAGAAAACGATTGTATCTTGATATGTTGTTGAGAAAAAGCAAATATATTGTTGTGTCAATGAAAATTACGTTGTTTTGATTTAGTTTGTAAATTTCAAGCCCCTGTGTTCATTCCATAGAAACATATGCCACAGAAATAATTATGTAAAGAGATGAATAGAAAACAGTGCTGCTTGTAAATTACCAAATGGCTTTTGAATTTTCGTGCGGTGTATAGGGGTTGTGCATTGCTCAGTGGTTAAGCCTTTACCATGCAATCCCAAGTTTAACAAACTCAAAGAAGAAGACTTCCGAAAACATTTTAGGAAAAGGAGAAAATGTTGGAAACCAGCACTTTTCTCTTCTCCACAAAGTTTTTTACTTTTTGAAAGATTTGGGATTGAATGTACACACATATGATCCCTGCTTTACCCAAAGATATGAGCTGGCGTAAAGGTATGCTATTCTTTACTCAAATTGTTAAAGTTATGCAAGTCAGTGAAACTTGTTTTCAGACTTGGTGCTTGCTTACCTAAACTGCAAATGCAAATGTTATGTGCACACAGTTTAGAGAAAGGTACCCCAGAGCCCTAGCCTCATAATAGTATAACTAAGAAAGACACAAATAAGTCAGCTTCTGTGCCGATATGATAGATGTGATGTTTAAGAGTATGTTTTCTTGTTTTTTTTTTTTCCCCACAAATTAAGCCTTTACCACACATTAAAATTTGCAAAAAACATTGTGGGAAAGGAGAAAATGCTTGTAACTAGCATTTTCTCTTTCCCCCCCCCCCCCCCCCCCCCCCCGTGTTTTCTACTCTTTCAGACACAAACTCTATCATTTGAGCAAAATTTAATTTTTCGTCTGCAAATGCTCTCAAGTTGGACCAGTCTAATACTTTGTCGTTTGTTAAAGTGTTAATTCAGACAAAAGGTTTTCCAGGCAATAAGCTGTTTTTACACATAAACACTGTAAACATCCAGGCCCTTTGGCCTCTTGGTTCAACACACAACCCCAATTTTTAACAACCTTAAAGATGTGGGCTTTTGGTATTATTGTGGAAAAATAATAAAATGCTGGTAATCAGTGTTTTCTAACTTTTCAAAGACAAATTGCAATATTGGAGCCACATTCAATCTGTTGTCTGCAAATACTGTAAGTATGGAAGAGTCTAACATTTTATCATGTGGTGAGGAGTATGCTGAGGAATAAGGCATTTGAAAACATTGTAAAGAGCATTTTCTATTTTTTAACAATCTTTTTTATCTAATCAAAGACAGATCTACTGCATCATTCCAGAGGTGTTGGACTTTTTGCAAACATCTCAATATGGAAAAGCCTTAAATGCCTTCTTTAATCTTTACCAAACGAAAGTATTTCCGACTGGTCCAAATTGAAGGTATTTGCAGACGACAAATTAAATGCAGCTAAAATGATTGCATTTGTTTCTGAAAGGTTAGAAAACATTGTGGGAAAAGGAGAAAATGCTGGTTACCAGCATTTTCTCCTTTTCCCACAATGTTTCCAAAAGGCTTCTTTTTTAGGTTCGTTAAAAGTCGAGATTGTGTGGTAAAGGGTTAACCGTGTACCACACAATCCCATGTTTTAACAATCCTGAGGGAGAAGGCTTTTGAAAACATGGTGGGAAAAAAAGAAAATGCTGGAAACCTTTGGATCACTGGTACCACCCTCAAATTTGTAGTCTGCAGATGCTTTCAATTTGAACGAGTCTAGAATTTGGCTTCTGGTATAGAGTTATTTCATTACCTGCTGAAACAATTTCACAACACAAAAATTTCCAAAGATCTTGTAAAAAAGGGATGATCTGTGTCTCTCTGTTTGGGGGAATGATTTTGAAACTTTACAGAAAGTATACTATTCGATATTTCACAGTTCTTTCTTGCACAAAACATACCAATCTGGTATGTTTACAGATGTATTAATAACACATGAAGACACATGGAACAGAATTTTGAAATATCAATGGTTTAGTGGTGTCGCCGAAAAGACATTAACATCCGTTACTGCTTTTTATCTCGTGCTGGGATGGTCAAACTTAGAACTGTTTGTCCAGAGATCACTGTCGGAATATTCTTTTATGCTTGATATTGAGGATCGCCAAAACCAATTTCATTTGAAAAAAATACATTATTGATATCAAAGATAGCATTCAGACAAAAAGTTGTTCAACCTCTGTTACGAAGGTTTTAGCAAAACCATTATTGATTGATTTGTATTGAACATGATGCTTAAAGAAGAATGCCAACTAAGAATAAAAAAAAATATGGATCATTCTCGTAACAACCTGAAAAAGGACATTTTCTGATCCAAACGATATGGCAATTTTAACATCCGTGATCTTTAACATCCGTGACTAAAATCAATACTTTTTGACTGCCGTTTGTAGACTTCCTAAAATACACCTATCTGAGGTTTATCCACTATCAAACTGACTTGCCAACCTCACAGCAATGAAACAAAAGTAGTTCAAAGTTTGTAACTGTTCAAACACAATGCTTTGTTTGGTTTTGAATGCAAGATGGTACTACTTAAAAGCAAAATGTACATAAAATGGCAATTGTGAGTTCACAGATAATATTGTTTTAGATTTTGTTGAGTTTTGTGTTGCTATGTTTTATGGGGAATGATATATTTGCACATTTACAGAGAACTGATCTAGTGCAATTAAGATCAATTTCATGGATGTGGTAGGAACGTTGGATAAAATGGCCTGTAAAACGTGATGAAGTTTGAGTACCTAAAAAGGTTAATATCATTTAAAGCATGTTTCACAACTGTAGTTGCTTTTTCAACCAATGTAGATCAAGATCAGACTGCACAAAACGCGCAGTCAGATTTCTGATTTGCACAGTGAGTTGAGTATCAGCTTTGCTGGAACACTGTTGACTACAGCCATCATTCATAATGTTGCAATTATTCTGGTCTTACAACTTAACTAAAAATGTCTGTTAGGTTTATTCGGCACCCTATGGGTTATGATGAAAATAATGGACCCCGTATCCTAAGGGAAGAGAAAGCCAATTTTTCAAGTAAGGCCTTGAAATAATTGACATGATTGAGAGTATGTATGAAGGCAAAGTGTGACTTGAAGCGCCAGAGGATTCAGTAATATACTTGGTTTAACTTTCAACTTCCAGGATTTGAAAATCTTTCAAGAAATCAAACAGATTGTGAAGCATTCTATTAGAACAGTGTCTTCTTTTGCTTTAAAGAAATCAATAATTTGATGTAGGTGTATTAACTTTAGCTTTGATTAATTTCTTTCATTTTTTGTGTCTAAAATTTGCAAGATTTATTTCTAAAATCTGGGTCATTGTTTTTCAAAAGACCTACATTTTTTAATGTTATAGTTCTTCTAGTTGAGTAAAGTTATCTTACTTCTGAGTCATTTCATAACTTCATCATTTCAGTAATATATGAAAATTGGGATATTTTGTTATATGGAATTTTCTTTTTAACATCCGTTACAATCTTAATTGGTATTTGAACATTTTAAGTTAGAGAATCATGGTTGAAATTATGCAAGGAAAATTATCAGTGATACATTCATTGACATAATTAAGAATAATAGTAATTCAAATCCCCAGCCAAAGTAAAGATATTTTAAACGAAAGTATTTCGAAATTTGAGTATCAGTTTGGAGAGTAAGGTATAGCTACGATTTTGTGTCTTAATTTTCAAAAAATGCAATATGATCCAAAAGTTTTGGCTTATTTCCTTACCATATGCTTATATCTTCAATGAATTTATGTGTTTATGTAAGTTTTGTTGATGGTTTTCACACAATGGATGATAGAAAACTTGAACTTAATAACTTAACCTCCGTTACTTCAAGATACAGTCAATCACTTAAAACATTTACAACAAGAAAACGGTTGATTATCATGAAGTGTAAATTCAGAATTTCATTATACTGGGATAAATTTTTGATGTAACACTTTTTTCATCAAAATTCCATGATATGAATTTTTCATGTTATTAAAAAATAGGAATGACTGTGATAGATCTATACGATAAAAATGAGCCGTATGTATTGACGTCATGGGCAACAAGCAGATCAGCGTTGTATTAATGAACAGTCAAAAGTACGGCTTAGATGTTCGGTAATAGGTACACCCGCTCTCATACGGCTTAGGTGTTTGATAATATTGGTACCTGCTCTTTTATAGTCTATTCCTAGACGGCATCCATTGTGGGGAGAAAAAACCCATGACTTTTGGGCTCTGCTTAATATAAAATATTCCACAGATCTATGACCCAGTGGAGGCCTCAGGCAGTCCGAACAAAGTGGATCTAGCCCTCTTTGATTCATTTCCAAAAGAGGTAGAAAGTCGTCTGCAGGATGGACCCTATCTCATTACGACCTCCCTTTCGCATTTTGGAACAAATTTGTAGCTGATGATAACATGATTTTTCAAGTGATTTCACATTGGTAGTTCTTCGAAAGAAATATGTAGACGTCAACTTGCCTTCTTGAGTCTTGCATATATATATATCTCACTGTGGAATACGCATATTTTGAATTTGGCTGTAAACAGACTGGTCTGCGTTGTTTAGCATATTAGCTGAATCGAGGGAGGTAACCAATCTATGTTGACTGAAGCCGGAACTTCCGGTGACCTAGTTTCAGGAAATTCGCCATATTTGCTGGGATAGTTCAAAGTAATGATACATTCGTGACTCACACGAAAAAAAAACAATAGACTTAATTCTGCATTGTTCGATTCACTGGAAAGAGTTGGAGTTTGAGATTTTTTCTTGTGCTGAAAGTGATTGTTCACAGTTGTAAGTATCGTTTAAAACAAACACTACGAGCATGTACTTTCAACATCGATCTGGAAATTGGTGTGGGAGTAGTTATATATTTACTTCAAGAAATCTTTTACTTGTTAAACTTCATGTGAATCGAAGACAGTCTGTCTTTACTTCTTTGTTTAAGTCTCTCTGAATTTTGTTAATGAATTTTCAGACACTGAATGTTTGGTACAGAGTAGAGTTAAACATTGACTAGAAGTGACAGCTGGGTTTCGGTTTCAAATCGGTCCCACTAAATACGACACAGCAGTAATTTACGCCACACGTAGATCCACCGGACCCGTGCTCGCCCAGTAACAGCAATTATGCAACACGACCCAAATTAAAAATTAAACAACCAACTGAATCTTGAGATAGACTGGTCCTTAGACATGGGTCTGACTAAAATACGCCACAGCAGTAATTTACACCACAGGTACGCTACAGGAGAAACTGACACGCCACAGCACATTTGTAACTTTCAATACGTAATGTTAATGTTTAGATATCTTAATTAACATGTTATCAATAATATACTGAAGTATAGCTATGAAATATGTATTTCGGTAGAAATTTGAACTTGAAAGACAGTCATTATATCCGGTGTTGTTCTCAAGTTGCAGTCTCAGGAACACCATGGTTGTATACTACATTAATTCCTAAAAGGTGTGTGTTTGTACAACTTTCAATTGACTTATTTTTCAATTCTTAGGATATTTAACAATGTAAAGCATTGGATCATCACATTCTAAACTGAATCGTCTCCAGACTAACAATTATAAAGTGACTAGTGTCATAAGTTCGTTAGAGTTACCTCCCTTCACTATCTTCCGATTCATATCTGAGTTGCCATTAAGTCTGGAGACGATATCGTTTACAAAGTTACGATTCATTTTTTAGCATAGTTAAGTATTCTTAGAATTGTGAAATAAACCTATTTAAAGTTGTAAAATCTACGTCTTCAAGAAATACTGATGTTTTATACATCTATGGCATCACTGAGATCGTGACTTCTAGGAAGGCTGTCTTTCAAGATCAAAATTTCAATCAAAATACATAAAATCTCGCAGCTATACTGCAATATACTTTAGATAACATCTCAATTAAGAAATTAAAATATAAAAAATATGCATAATGTTATTTATATGCTGTGGCTTGTCACTTTCTCCTGTGGCATACCTGTGGCGTATATTACTCCTGTTGCATATTTTAGTGTGACTGCTTAGACATACAGAAAAATGAACGAGAACAAAAAGTTTCAGCCCAGGTCAGCCAGAGCGGACTGTGCAGCCTGACCTGGGTCCATACTTTTCACAGATGCATTAACAGTTATTGTTGTTGAATTGAAGTTAAATGCCATTTTAACGGCTTAGTTCATATCACGACAGTCATTGCACCTACGCTGTCACATGTGTTTCCTGGCTTTCTCACACCAGTTGAGTACTGACAACTTTATTTCCAAGTCACTTTTCTCACATGCATAGCAGTGCTCCAGCCAGGGTAAAAAAAGGGCAGGGTGTTGGGCTAAGAAGGGCACTTGGAAGTGTAAAACACTAAATGGGGGGATGGGTGGGGGCTCCCCCCCAAAAAATTTAGATTTGGACCCTATTGACAGTTTCTTCTGCATTTCCTGACATAAGGGGTTTTTAAAACAGAAATAATTCTGTTAAAGTGGCTTATATGAATCTTCCAGCTTCATCTTATCAAGAAAACCATTTTCCATGTTAAGTAGTCAGTTTCTTGTGTGGTTTAGCTAGGTCCAGGAGCATTACAAGTAATTCATATTAAAACCTCATTTAACTCGTAACCAGATAAAGACTTGCTCAATTTTAAAACCTTTGCTGAACACAAATGGTTACCAGCATCTCCTTTTCACAAAATATTTCCTATAGCCTCATAGCTACAGACTTGATATTGATACATGTCTTCATTTTTGTCAGTGCTTTGCAGATCAAGCAAGACATGCAAGCTACAGAAACTAATAAATACAAACTTTCAACACTTTCTTCCTTTTTACTGCAATGTAATTGTGTCTGTCATTTTTTCTGAAACTGTTTTGTAACAAATATACATTGTTTAAATCTGTAGAATTGTTGAAATGAGACAAAAACAGGTCTTTATAGGGTAACTTATGACTTTGTATGCAATTCAGTATCATGAATAAATGTTAAATGTTCCATAAATGTTGGATACTTCTCTCATTACTCGCATTTTTATGCTATTGTGAGGTAAGGCAAGTAGACATCCCCCGCCCGCCCCGCATGAAGGTGCCTGATATTTTTCAGTCATAGGAAGCCAATCCAAGTCTTTTCCTAATTAAAAAGAAAGGGAGATTTTAGCTTCTTCTTCATGTTTTATGCAGTGAGTAAGCAAATCTCCTCTTTAAATTCATTATGATGGCTGGAAAGAAAGATTAAAGTGTCTCTGATCTGGTTGATGTGAAATTGACATGTGTTATGCCATGGATTTTCGTGTTTTTTTGTATCAGCCGTCTTTCTGTGTAATTTTAACTTGGAAGGGTATTTCTTGAAATTTTGACGTACATTTAACAAAATAAAGTCACAGTATGCTGTGGTACTCGTCTCCGTCGGCTTTACGAATGCACATTGTTCCGACTTACGGTAGATTAATTTGCTGACTCATCAATCTTACCTGAGTGTTAACATTACGTGGCAAGTTATGTTTGTAACCAGGAGTAAATCTAAGAATAAATTATTTTGCTTATGACCAGAAAAGGCCACAAAAAGAATAATTTTACCAATAAGGCACCCTTGATTCAACTCTACATGTAACTTAATACAGGAAAATAAGCACCATCTTTGTAGGTGATATTTTTTTTTACTACATGAACAATAGATAACAAACTGAACAGAACTTTCACAGTCAGTCTCTATAATAAGAACAGTCATCTTAAAGTTATGGTAATCTGTTTAATAGAACATGAAATACAATAATGGATAATTGCCTCTGTTGTTCCCATTAATAAATTATGGCAGCGTAATAGTCGCAGTCTATCTTTTCACACTTCGCTGCCAGGAAAGGATTAGTGACACGCTGTTAATATTGGAATGTATATTAGGCGGTGGATATCCATGTGGTCTTAAACAGACTTGTGGCGTAATTTAGAATACAGAGTACAATACTGTTTAACATAGAAGTCTCCTGGACGCTTATAAGCAGCAGGGTGTCCAGAAAAAGGGCAGGGCGTCCAGAAAAAGGGCAAGACGTCAAGAAGAAGTGGCAGGGCGCCACGTCCTTCTATTCCCCGCTAATTGGAACACTGCGTGAGAGGTGTAAAATTGCCGGAAAGAAAGTTTGCCTTAACAGGATATCGAGCTCACTACCACCAGGTCCAAGTCAGATACACTTACCACTGAGCTACCCGGCTGGGCTTTATTAGAACCATTTTTGTAAAAAGCCGTTTTATCACAAAAGTGGTTCTAACAGGGCTTTCTTTTAACAGATCTCCGCACATTACTCTTTCCATGCATAGGATTCATAGAAATAATTTGCAGTGGTCAGAATCTCGCAAAGACTTGATGAAATGATACATGAGTTAAATGCCGTTTTCAACATTCTGTCGATTATTTTGTGGCAACCATTGCATCTATCCATGCGTTCCTGTAGTTTCTTTTACCAGTATTTCATTACATGAGCATAATCCTCAGCTTAGGTGCAGTCAGATCTTGATTAACGCCGGGAACAGTTACATGTATGGTAATATGAAAATTTGATCGAAATTGGTCTCAGAAAATTAATAATTGCCTTGCGAAGCTTATTTTAGTCAGGAAAAATTCAACATGTGGAGGGTCAAGTTTTCACAGTAATCTATAGTTGGATCTTGCCCCACACTGCCTGCAAAATATTGTTGTAAAATCAGTAACAGAGAGTCATGTTCATTAAATCAAACTTTCTGACAAAGAAGAAAATCATAAGGCTGCTTTTCGAAGGTTGTTCAAAATCTAAATTGATCGAACCTCTATGCGGTCCGTTCTCAACTCGCATCTACCGTATCTAAGAGTTTATCATGTTTCCCTTAATGATTATGAAGTTAATCAAGCAGGAGTCATTATAATATTTGCATTGTTTGGCATGGTGTATGGACCGGTTGTTTTCACACCTTGGCCAGGTCTATAGATGGCACGAGCACCTACCACTGTTGATAATTTCATCAATGACTTACGGCACTGTTGATGATGCGAATCAATAAAAGCACAGAAAAGCTTTAAAGAACAATAGGCTGAAAAGACAAAAAAAGGGTACGGCTGATACTGGCCAAAAAAGTGGTCTGGCCTTGCCTGTTGTCTCCTTCCGACCACACTTTACACAGGCATCTCCATTGCAGAAAAATAAAACAATGAACAACTACCTTTACAAACTCCTGTTTATTTACAAAACTTCAATAATAAACAAACACAAAACATCGTCAGCAAATTTAACAGTTTTTTTTTTTTTTAATCTTTTAATAATCAATTACATAAAAGACGTTTTGTTAACAAAATATTGACTTCAACATTCAAATTAAAGCAAAAAAACAATGAGGGGGTATAATTTGTGAAAAACAATCAACACATTCAATTAAATCAAAGAAAACAGTTAATCCAGCTAAACCAACGGTTTGTTTCATAATTATCATTTATGAAAGCTGCATGAAAACACATAAAGGTAGATATAGATATTCGATTATTACTAACAAATAACACATTATATAGATATTCAATTATTACTAACAAATAACACGTTATATAGATATTCGATTATTACTAACAAATAACACATTATATATAGATATTCGATTGTTACTAACAAATAACACATTATCTGTCTTCTGCATTTAACAACCTCCTGGTATAGAATTCCACCGATGTATCAGTCAATCAAGATAGTTGCCCATCTGCAATAGAATAACAAAATTAGTAAACAAAAAGATCGGAAAAGAGGCCACCTTCGCTATATATACCTCAAAAATACACCACAATTTTAAAATCAGTGCATCTTACAGCATACTGTGCAAAATATTACCTGTGTTTTTCTTAATTTTCGGGGAGGGGTGAATCAACAGGTGTCGAAACGACATTTTTTTTTTTTCTTTTTTCAAAAAATATCTATTGGGGGTCGAAATGTCTGAAATAGGGGTCGAAACGACCAAAAAGTGTTGAAATGACCATGTGTCAAAATGACTGGATACCACAATTACAGACTTTTTTAATAGGTCAGAGACATCCAATTTTACATGTGGAAATTAGAAGCGAGCGGACCCACGCTTGTCCACTGTTATTTTTCAGAAATTGGAAATTTGTATCATACTCGTCATCTTATCTACCAATATTTGTTTATAACCATACCGCCTAGACTTAAATTATTTGGTATGTGGCTATATCTGGTTGACCTCTACCAGGATTCAATTAATTATAGCGGCAACCATTGCATCTATCCATGCGTTCCTGTAGTTTCTTTTACCAGTATTTCATTACATGAGCATAATCCTCAGCTTAGGTGCAGTCAGATCTTGATTAACGCCGGGAACAGTTACATGTATGGTAATATGAAAATTTGATCGAAATTGGTCTCAGAAAATTAATAATTGCCTTGCGAAGCTTATTTTAGTCAGGAAAAATTCAACATGTGGAGGGTCAAGTTTTCACAGTAATCTATAGTTGGATCTTGCCCCACACTGCCTGCAAAATATTGTTGTAAAATCAGTAACAGAGAGTCATGTTCATTAAATCAAACTTTCTGACAAAGAAGAAAATCATAAGGCTGCTTTTTGAAGGTTGTTCAAAATCTAAATTGATCGAACCTCTATGCGGTCCGTTCTCAACTCGCATCTACCGTATCTAAGAGTTTATCATGTTTCCCTTAATGATTATGAAGTTAATCAAGCAGGAGTCATTATAATATTTGCATTGTTTGGCATGGTGTATGGACCGGTTGTTTTCACACCTTGGCCAGGTCTATAGATGGCACGAGCACCTACCACTGTTGATAATTTCATCAATGACTTACGGCACTGTTGATGATGCGAATCAATAAAAGCACAGAAAAGCTTTAAAGAACAATAGGCTGAAAAGACAAAAAAAGGGTACGGCTGATACTGGCCAAAAAAATGGTCTGGCCTTGCCTGTTGTCTCCTTCCGACCACACTTTACACAGGCATCTCCATTGCAGAAAAATAAAACAATGAACAACTACCTTTACAAACTCCTGTTTATTTACAAAACTTCAGTAATAAACAAACACAAAACATCGTCAGCAAATTTAACAGTTTTTTTTTTTTTTAAATCTTTTAATAATCAATTACATAAAAGACGTTTTGTTAACAAAATATTGACTACAACATTCAAATTAAAGCAAAAAAACAATGAGGGGGTATAATTTGTGAAAAACAATCAACACATTCAATTAAATCAAAGAAAACAGTTAATCCAGCTAAACCAACGGTTTGTTTCATAATTATCATTTATGAAAGCTGCATGAAAACACATAAAGGTAGATATAGATATTCGATTATTACTAACAAATAACACGTTATATAGATATTCGATTATTACTAACAAATAACACGTTATATAGATATTCGATTATTACTAACAAATAACACATTATATATAGATATTCGATTGTTACTAACAAATAACACATTATCTGTCTTCTGCATTTAACAACCTCCTGGTATAGAATTCCACCGATGTATCAGTCAATCAAGATAGTTGCCCATCTGCAATAGAATAACAAAATTAGTAAACAAAAAGATCGGAAAAGAGGCCACCTTCGCTATATATACCACAAAAATACACCACAATTTTAAAATCAGTGCATCTTACAGCATACTGTGCAAAATATTACCTGTGTTTTTCTTAATTTTCGGGGAGGGGTGAATCAACAGGTGTCGAAACGACATTTTTTTTTTTTTTTTTTTTTTCAAAAAATATCTATTGGGGGTCGAAATGTCTGAAATAGGGGTCGAAACGACCAAAAAGTGTTGAAATGACCATGTGTCAAAATGACTGGATACCACAATTACAGACTTTTTTAATAGGTCAGAGACATCCAATTTTACATGTGGAAATTAGAAGCGAGCGGACCCATGCTCGTCCACTGTTATTTTTCAGAAATTGGAAATTTGTATCATACTCGTCATCTTATCTACCAATATTTGTTTATAACCATACCGCCTAGACTTAAATTATTTGGTATGTGGCTATATCTGGTTGACCTCTACCAGGATTCAATTAATTATAGCTCATAATATAGCTTGAAGTCGTAATCATGGGTAAAAAATGGACTCGCCCTGGGGTCACAATTTTCACATGGGCTTTTTAGAGAAACTTTATTGGTCTTGCTATTGATTGTAGCCTTTCGGACTAGAATTGTATCGTTTGGTGTGTATGGTTTGTATGTATTAGCCAGTGGAGCGATAGCTGCGATACAGTGCCATCATGGCCCTCTTGTTTTTTAGCTCACCTTAGCACAAAGTGCTCATGGTGAGCTCTTGTGATAGTGCTGTGTCCGGCGTCCGTCGTCAACTTTTTACCTTGTGTATGCTGTAGAGGCCACATTTTCAGTAAGATACTTGTGACATTTGGTCAGAAAGTTTGTCTTGATAAAATCTAGGATGAGTTCGAAATTGGGTGATGTGGGGTCAAAAACTAGGTCACTAGGTCAAATCTTAAAAAACCTTGTGTATGCTCTAGAGGCCACATTTTCAGTCCAATCCTCATGAAACTTTGTCAGAATGTTTGTCTTGATAAAATCTCATATGAGTTCGAAATTTGGTCACGTGGGGTCAAAAACTAGGTCACTAGGTCAAATCTTAGAAAAAACATGTGTACGCTCTAGAGGCCACATTTTCAGTCAGATACTTGTGAAATTTGGTCAGAATGTTTTTCCTGATAAAATCTTGCACGAGTTCAAAATTGGGTCATGTGGGGTCAAAAACTAGGTCACTAGGTCAAATCTTAGTAAAAGCTTGTGTGCGCTCTAGAGGCCACATTTTCAATCAGATACTTGTGAAACTTGGTCAGAATGTTTGTCTTGATAAAATCTGGGACGAGTTTGAAATTGGGTCATGTGGGGTCAAAAACTAGGTCACTAGGTCAGATTAAAGAAAAACCTTGTGTGCACTCTAGAGGCCTCATTTTCAGTCAGATACTTGTGAAACTTGGTCAGAATGTTTGTCTTGATAAATTCTCAGACAAGTTCAAAATTGGGTCATGTTGGGTCAAAAACTAGGTCACTAGGTCAGATCTTAGAAAAACCTTGTGTGAGATGTAGAGGCCACATTTTCAGTCAGATACTTGTGAAACTTGGTCAGAATGTTTGTCTTGATGAAATCTCGGAAAGTGGGTAATGTGGGGTCAAAAACTAGGTCACTAGGTCAGATCTTAGAAAAATCTTGTGTGAGCTGTAGAGGCCACATTTTCAGTCAGATACTTGTGAGACTTGGTCAGAATGTTTGTCTTTATAAAATCTGGGACAAGTTCGAAATTGGGTCATGTGGGGTCAAAAACTAGGTCACTAGGTCAAATTAAAGAAAAACGTTGTGTGTGCTCTATAGGCCACATTTTCAGTCCCATACTAATGAAACTAAGTCAGAATCTGTGTCTTGATGATATCTTGGAAGAGTTTGAAACTGGGTCACCTCAGTTCAAAAACTAGGTCACCAGGTCAAATCTTAGGAAAACCTTGTGTGCGCTCTAGAGGATACATTTTCAGTCCGATACTCATGAAACTTGGTCAGAATGTTTGTCTTGATAAAAACTCAGATGAGTTTGAAATTGGGTCATGTGGGGTCAAAAACTAGGTCACTAGGTCAAATTAAAGAAATACCTTGTGGGCACTCCAGAAGCCACATTTTTCACTCAGTTGACTTGAAAATTGGTCAGAATGTTTGTCTTAATTAAATCTCAGATGACTTTGAAATAGGGTCATCTGGGGTCATAAAGTAGGTCACTAGGTCTTATTGAAGAAATACCTTGTAGGCACTCTAGAGGCCACATTTTTTGCTCAATTGACTTGAAAATTGGTCAAAATGCTTGTCTTAATTAAATCTCGGATGAGTTTGAATTTGGGTCACCTGGGGTCATAAACTAGGTCACTAAGTCAAATCAAAGAAATGCCTTTTAGGCACTCTAGAGAAAATTGGTCAATGTTTGTCTTAATTAAATCTCGGACAAGTTGGGGTCCTAAACTAGGTCACTAGGTCAAATTAAAGAAATACCTTGTGGGCACTCTAGAAGCCTTATTTATTGCTCAATTGACCCGAAAATCGGTCAGAATGTTTGTCTTGATGAAATCTTGGATAAACTTGAAAATTGGGTCACCTGGGGACTTAATCTAAGTCACTAGGTCAAATTAAAGAAATACCTTGTGGGCAGTCTAGAGGCCACATTTATTGCTCAGTTGTCTTAAAAATTGGTCAGAATCTTTGTCTAAATAAAATCTCGGATGAGTTTGAATTTGGGATACCTTGGGTCATATAAAACTAGGTCACAAGGTCAAATTAAAGAAATACCTTGTGGGCACTTTAGAAACCACATTTATTGCTGAATGGACTTAAAAATTGGTCAGAATGTTTTTCTTGATGAAATATCAGATGAGTTTGAATTTTAGTCATCTTGGGTCATAAACTAGGTCACTAGGTCAACTAAAAGAAATTTTTTGTAGGCGCTCTAAAGGCTACAATTCTTACTCAATTGACCTGAAAATTGATCAGTACGTTTGTCTTGATAAAATCTTGGATGAGTTCAAAATTGGGTCACATAGGGTCATAAACTAGGTCACTAGGTCAGATTTAAAGAAATCTTATGGGCGCTCTAGTGGCCACAATTCTTGCTCAACTGCCCTGAAAATTGGTCAGCGTGTTTGTCGTGATAATATCTCGGATGAGTATGAAATATGGTCACATGGAGTCATAGACTAGGTCACTAGGTCAAATTGAAGAAATACATTTTGGATACTCCGGAGGCCACATTTTCAGCTCAGCTGACCTGACAATTGTCTTAACAATATGTCAGATGAGTTTTTAATTGGGTCATCATGACCCTGGAGTGAAATTTTGCCTATTAACTCAGGTGAGCGATCCAGGGCCATCATGGCCCTCTTGTTTTGCTTGAGATATGGTTTTATCAGATCTTAATTTTTTCTTGTAGAAAATGAAAGAAGGACTGATCATATTATTCATTGGAGCAGGACTGCTTATTTTCATCAATTCGCAAGGTAAGTGAACTTGGTTGAATGGGAATGGTGTTTAACAGCATTTTCAACATCATTTCAGTTATATACTGGCGGCCAATGCACCTATCCATGTTTTTCTTTGGTTGCTTTTTACCAGTATTAAGCACGAAATTCTTCCAAAGCCACTGAAACTTTCCCACTTAACCAGTGTCGAAACAATAATCAGGGGTTACAGAGGAATGAATTTTGTCGCAATTATTACCATCACCAATCCTCGGAAAGAATTTGGCTGATCTTGGGATTCTAACCCAGGGCTCGAAATTAACACTAGTAAACTTGCAAAATGTGGGTGGAAAATTGATTTTGCGAGTAGATTTTACGACCACTAGCATTTTTTTGCGAGTACAAATGAAAATTTGTTTGCCGACCGTAATGACCCAGTTGTGACTGGTTTGCGTTTTATACCATGCCGACTGGTTTACAATCCTAATCTTAGCTCTTACGGTTCCATTCAGCTATGGAATTTTTTGCAAATCGTAAACCAGTCTATTTTTAGCAGATGACAACAATGTCTAAGCGGACGATTGTTGTCTATACAATCCGGATCAAACGTCATCGGTAATAGTAAAACATTGTTTTAACCATAAATATTGAAAGATCTTATAGTGTATTTCGTACAGTTATTAATAGCTTGGAATACTACAAGTCTCGAGTAGGAAATAATGATGATTCGTACCAATTACAATTCGTACACAGCCTGTTTTCACATTTTTTTCTTTTTATAAATAACATCATGAGAACCTACTCAGTTAACAGTATTACAGAATATTGACCACATCATCATCCCACTGGGCACCAACAAATCTTTCTATCTTTTTGACATTCATTTTAATGAATTTTAAAAGTTGGTAAAATTTGCTTGTGAGCGTCAATTTTTGCTAGTAAAAATTTTGTCCACTAGCAAAAATTTGCTAGTGGCAAAAAACGTTAATTTCGAGCCCTGTAACCAGCAAAACACTGTTCTCAAGTGCTGTATGCAAGCGACTGAGCTACTGTACTTGGGTTTGGCAAGTGCGTAGATTATGTGTGTAGTACTCTATAGGTTGATTACTTGTATTGCAACTATCAGCAGCAGTTTTATTACATGTACTAGTAGAGGTGAAACAATACGGTAAAAAGCATATTGCAGTATATTGCAATACGGCTGACCCGTATTGCAGCACGTATTGCAATATGCTGTATATGCTGACATTTAGCATATCTGACCACTTGTAGTCACTGTTAGGGTAGCATATGCTCAAAAGGTGATAAAGAAAACTATTACATGTGCTTGGAACTCTTCCATTCTTTCAAGATAATGAACTAAAAAGCAATTCTTTTGCCCAAACAGCGCTCTTTCCTTTTGTATTCTTAACAAAGTCAAACTCGCTATCTTGACGATTTTCTTCTGCCATTTTTTTTTCTTCAAGAGCGTACTTGTTTATATAAAAACCAGCGCTACTATACCGAACTTCGGGAGCTCAACAGAGTAGACAGTGTGATGCACTAACTTACTCAGTTGCTTACTGTACTAACACTAATACTTTGCCACTTAACTACCGGAAATCGCAAAAATAAGTGTGAGCAAAGTTATAAGAAATGAATAACATACAAACTCCGTTGATCCAAAAGCATTAAAGCTCGACGGTTATTTGGAGTTTGTGTTGTGAATTTTATGTGGTCATAGTTTTACCTAAACAACGGTGACACAGCCTGTGGAAAAAATAAACAACTTCCGCTTTTGGAAATCTTTAGAACTGTAAATTGGAAAACGATCGATTTCTGACAGAATTTTTGGGAAAACTGGAATTCCTGATGCAATTAAGAGAAGTTGACATGTTTTAGAAATACCGATACGGTAAAATTCGAACCGGTTTCGGTTTTTTTCTTTGAATAGACCGCTGTTAATCAGTTAATCGGTAAACCATTTCACCACTATGTACTAGTATTTTATCTCATTCTCAAACTACAAAGTTTTAGACTCATCCAATTTGAAATCGTTGATAAAAATTAAATTGAACATGGCTAAAATGATGGTATTTGTCTTTAAAACTTAAAGGATAAAAAATATTGGGGGGGGGGGGAAGGAGAAAATGCTGATTACCAGCAATTCTCTTCTTCTTTGCTGGTAACCAGCATTTTCTTCTTTTTCTGCAATTATTTCTAACGTTTCATAAGAAAAGTCACATTATTTAAGCCACATATAAATTTTTGTCTGCTGAAATGCTTTCAGTTTTGACAGTCAAGTCTAAAATTCTCATGTGTGTTATAGAGTTAAATAGTATTAAATGCGTTGAGTTAAATGTACTTGACTGAAAAGCTCAGGTTAACCCTTTACCACACAATCCCGACTTAACGACCCTGAGACAGAAGCCTTTAGAAAACATTGTGGGAAAAGGAGAAAATGCTGGTAACCAGCATTTTCTCCTTTTCCCACAATGTTTTCTACCCTACCCAAAACAAATTTCAATTTTTCAGTCACATTTATTTTGTCATCTGCAAGTGCTTTCAATTTGGAACTGACTGGAATTTTGTTGCTTGGTAAACAGTTAAACTGTGCCTTATATTTTAATTGTGCATGTCTTTGAATGAATTAATCAAAAACAGTGCATACGATCTGACAGTGCAGAGAATTAACCCTTTTCCAAACAAGCCCTGGTTTTCACGTGTCTGCAGTACAAGTCTTTTGAAAACACTGTGGGAAAAGGAGAAATTGCCTGTAACGAGCAATTTCTCCTTTTCCCACAGTGTTTTCTACCCTTTTTGAGACCTTTCTGCCATTTTCATCAAATTTAAAATTGTCGTCTGCAAACTCTTTCAATTTGGACCAGTCCAAAATTTGTCGTTTGGGAAAGGGTTAAAGGGATAAAATGAGATGAAAATTGTTGATAATGATTATATTTAACACATTTGTACCTCTCACAAACTTACTTTCTATAAAAGTTGTACATGTAGGTTAGAAAAGGGTGCTTCAAACAGCTGTTCACCAGATGACCAATCAATCATAAATGTGGAAAGAACCTCTGCATGGTCTATTTGAACAGCTTACCTTAATTCTTGGTGTATATCAATGCTAAATGGACATGTCTGTTATTTATATGTACAGGTCTTTATTTCCTGTATGTGTAGGATCTTCCAGCTGGTGATGTTGGGATTTCCAAATGTTTTGAACCACTGAGAATCATTTTAGTCCACTATTGGTTAATTATGCTAGTACATAAATGGCTTGTTATACATATTGCAAGGTTGAATCTTTGCGCGACCATAATTCTTTAGTCTTAACCAGACCACAGAAATTTAGACCCAACCATATGAAAGCATTAATTTTGCAGAAGACAAATAAATCGTTTATCACACAGTCCCGAGTTGACGACCATGAGGAAATAGCCTTTTGAAAACTTTGTGGGAAAAGGAGAATTTGCTAGTAACCAGCATTTTCTCCTTTTCCCACAAGGTTTTCTACACTTTGACTGACAGTTATCATCATTTCAGCTCAGTTCAATATGTCATCTGCAAATGCTTTCAATATAGACCAGTCTAAAACTTAGTTATTTGTTAAAGAGTTAGATATGGCTATAATCATGGAAATTGGTGTGAAAGAGTAGAAAACCTTGTGGGAAACGGATTATAATGCTTGTTATCAGTAGTTTTTTCTTTTTCCTAGAATGTTTTCAAAGGCTGTCATTCCCCAAAGGTCATTAGAACACTGGGTCATTGTTTGGTAATCACTGGGCAGTTAACTCTGTACCACACAACAAAAGTGTAGAATTGCTGAATTTGCCAGCATTTTGCGGGAATTCTGCACTCAATTAGCAGTTGTCTCTCAAAAATCATGGCGCCCAAAAGGCGCAACAAAAATCTTGATTACATACACAACACACTCGGTATGAGCTTTAAGGGCTACGAATGCTATATTTGTGCCCATATTGTAGCATTAATGAGTTTCTTACGAACATATCTTCTTTGAATCTTATTTATGCATGAACGGGCCCTACTCACAGACTTTGACTGGTTCAAAAATATCAACTTTTTCTTAGCGAATAAGGAAAATTTACACAATCATAATTTTTCAAACATGGCGAAGCAAACAGCACTGTCTGCTTTATTCAGTAAGTCGCAAAGTAAAGAGACTAAATATCAAATTCTGATGCAGAACCAATGGCAGTGAAACAACCCTACAGAAAGGAGTGGGTGTCACAATTTTCATGGTTGTATTTATCAGTTTACTCCATGCAACGAAAATTGTGTATTGACTCAATGTTGTTGAACCTGTTGAAGCTGTTCATTGAAGAATCTACCAACATGTGCACATCCACCATAATAAATGTCATGAACAGTCAACATAAACATGCCAATATCAGAGTGAAATAGAATTTTGTTTAGGTATACTGCCTCTTAAAGATATTATTTGTCTCCCAAAATTTTCAAAAGGTGGCCCAGTTGTCCCCTAAAATCAAAATCCTAGATGCAACACTGAATTAGGGTATTTAAACAAATAAAATACATGAGAGTATACTCTGGCAAACGGGGGTTTGATACATCTCTGTGATGCATTTTACCCAACAAGTCGTCATTATAATTGTAGAACAATAAAATCCATTTTGTCCATCAATCAGCTAGAATAGTCCTTTGACATGCAGAAACTTGACCAACAGCAAAAAGTTTTGACCCATATGTGCAGGCTGGCATGGATCAATACTTCTGCAGATGTGTTTAAACCCCTTTTCACAGAGCATGGCTCATATACAAACTGGTTTTAAGCTGTACATGTATTGGGCAACAGGACTGGGAGAGAATTACCTTCAGTCTGAAGAATAAATATCTAAACAAAAAATATCTGGGTGTGTTGATTTTGAAAACGGAAAAAATTTAAGGAAAAGCATTTGATATGACTCGGACTTCAGTACTTGTTTGATTAAAAGAATTAATTTCCTTGTAAGATACTGTATTCTTGTTTAGAAACCCTCTTGATAAAGAACACACAATATCTTGTTCCAAGTCTTGAAACATGATCTGTATTTTTCAAAAAGGCTCAAGTTGTGACACATAGCACAACAGGGGATGGAATTGAACCTTCTTTGTTAACCCTTTACCAGATGACAATATTTTAGCCTTGGCGAAATTGAAAGCATTTGCAGACAACAATTTCAGTGTGGCTCTAAATGGTGCAATTTTTGCTTGATAGGGTAGAAAACATTGTGGGAAAAGGAGAAAATGCTGGTGACCAGCATTTTCTCCTTTTCCCGCGTTTTCAAAAGGCTTCTTTCCCAGGGGCATTAAAAGGCAGCATTGTGCGGTAAAGGGTTAACTCTTCACCAAACAACAACATTTTGGACTTGACCAAATTAAACCCTTTACCGCACAATGCCACCTTTTGATGCCCCTGGAAAGAATAAATATCTAAACAAAAAATATCTGGGTGTGTTGATTTTGAAAACGGAAAAAATTTAAGGAAAAGCATTTGATATGACTCGGACTTCAGTACTTGTTTGATTAAAAGAATTAATTTCCTTGTAAGATACTGTATTCTTGTTTAGAAACCCTCTTGATAAAGAACACACAATATCTTGTTCCAAGTCTTGAAACATGATCTGTATTTTTCAAAAAGGCTCAAGTTGTGACACATAGCACAACAGGGGATGGAATTGAACCTTCTTTGTTAACCCTTTACCAGATGACAATATTTTAGCCTTGGCGAAATTGAAAGCATTTGCAGACAACAATTTCAGTGTGGCTCTAAATGGTGCAATTTTTGCTTGATAGGGTAGAAAGCATTGTGGGAAAAGGAGAAAATGCTGGTGACCAGCATTTTCTCCTTTTCCCGCGTTTTCAAAAGGCTTCTTTCCCAGGGGCATTAAAAGGCAGCATTGTGCGGTAAAGGGTTAACTCTTCACCAAACAACAACATTTTGGACTTGACCAAATTAAACCCTTTACCGCACAATGCCACCTTTTGATGCCCCTGGAAAAGAAGCCTTTTAAAAACATTGTAGGAAAAGGAGAAAATGTTTTCTACCCCATCAAAGAAAATTTGCACCATTTGAGCCACATTGAAATTGTCGTCTGCAAATACTTTCAATTTGGACAAGGCTAAAATTTTGTCGTCTGGTAAAGGGTCAAAGCATTTGCTGACAACAAATTAACTCTACCACATGACAAAAATGTAGACTTGTCAAAATTTAGAGCATTTGTAGATGACAATTTAAATGTGGCTCAAATGGTGAAATTTGTCTTTGGTAGGGTAGAAAACATTGTGGGAGAAGGAGAAAATGCTGGTCACCAGCATTTTCTCCTTTTCCCACAATGTTTTCAAAAGGCTTCTTCCTCAGGGTCATTAAAAGTCGGGATTGTGTGTTAAAAGGATAAATGTAGCTCAAATGATGATTTCTGTCTTTGGTAGGGTAGAAAACATTTCCACAGTGTTTTTGAAAGCCTTCTCTTTCAGGGTTGATTAAACTCTGGTTTTTGTGGTAAAAGGTTTATCAGTTACAAAATATATACTTCAATCTTAAATCACACTGCCTACTTTATTCAGTCTGGTTTAAATCTGCCCTGTCTGCAAAAGCATAATACTATAATATTTCACATAGTGCTTAACCCTTTACCACACCACATAATTTTACACTTGTCCAGTTTGAAAATGTTTGCAGATGACAAACTAGATATGGCTCATATGGCGAGATTTTTTCGTAAAAAGACAAAAAACATTGTGAGAGGAGAAAATGCTAGTTACTAGCATTTTCTCCTTTTCCCACAATGTTTTCAAAAGTCCTCTTTCTCAGGGTTGTTAAAACTTGGGATTTTGTGGTAAAGGGTTACAGGGTTAATATTTATGAATAAACTCGCAATCCTCCCAGTTTCACACAGGTATATATGCCTTGCCTACTTACACTCCCGTTGGATGAAATTGTTTATGCATGAAAAAAAATATGTGAATGTTGGAAAAATCCTATTAACTCTTTACCACACAATCCCAAGTTTGAACACCCCCCCCCCCCCTCCAAATAAAAAAAAGTCTTTTGAAAACATAGTGGGAAAAGGAGAAAATGCTGGTAAACAGCATTTTCTCCTTTTCTCACTATGTTTTCTACACCATCTAAAACAAATTCCAGAATTTGAGCCACATTTAAATTGTTGTCTTTAAAATGCTTTGCATATGACTGGTAAGAAATTTGGAACTCGGGGTTTTCTGTTACAAAACCAAGGTCTAAGCACTAAACCACAAAAAAAACCCTGGTTTGCTTAAACCTTTCCTAAACAAACTTTAGCTTCCTCTGATTTCAAACCATGATCTTGGAATTGTCTGGCAAAAGGTTAAAGAAATAATAGATGTGTGTCAATTAAGATGATTTAACATACAAAATGCCATTCACTTTTATACTTGCTTTTGCAACCATCGGTGATCAAGGTCAGGTTGCACAAAATGTGCAGTCTGATCTCTGGTCAACATTGTTTTTGGTTATTTTGGCAAAATGCAGTCGTGAAAAAGCAATTATTTTGATATTTGCACTGCACTAAAAATGTAACGTGTTTGTTTGGCACTCAAGGCATTTAACATTTCTATTGCCATCAAATATCAAAACATGTAAAGGATTCAGACCACAAGTAAATACAGCATTTGAAAATGACCTTCCCAGTACCATGACAATATTTGACCCTTGGAAGTTTTTTAAGACCCTGAGGAAAAGGACTTATGAAAACATTTCCCTCTTTTTCTGTCAATGCTTTCTTTTCATTCAGACAGCTCCTATCACTTGAGCAAGATTCCATTAATTTTGTTGTTGGCAAGTGCTTTTGAAATGGATGGGTCTAAAATTATTTCATCTGGGAAAGAGTCAATTAACTCTTTAGCAAACGACAAAATTTCAGACTGGTCCAAATTAAAGCATTTGCAGACGACAAATAAATGTGACTGAAAAATTGAAATTTGTTTTAGGAAGGGTAGAAAACATTGTGGGAAAAGGAGAAAATGCTGGTTACCAGCATTTTCTCCTTTTCCCACAATGTTTTCAAAAGACTTCTTCTTCAGGGTTGTTAAAACCTGTGATTGTGTGGTAAAGAGTTAAGTACAAGAGATTGTATTATCAACTAGAGTAGGAAACAAAGGAAAGGAAATATCCATCGACTCCGGAAACAAACTTGCAGAAAAAATGATATTCATCATAGATTAACCCTTTCCCAACCAACAAAATTTTAGCCTTGTCCAAATTGAAAGCGTTTGCAGATGACAATTTTAGTGTGGCACAAATGGTGTAAATTTTCTTTGATAGGGTAGAAAACATTGTAGGAAAAGGAGAAAATGCTGGTTACCAGCATTTTCTCCTTTTCCTACAATGTTTTCAAAAGGCTTCTTTCCCAGGGGCATCAAAAGGCGGCATTGTGCGGTAAAGGGTTAAAGTTTGACAGATGACAACATGTGAAATCATTGTGACAAAAGCAGAAATTGTTTGTTACAAGCAATTTCTTCTTTTGCCAAAATATTGGCAGTAGATACTGTTGTGTTTGTCAAAACAAGAAAAGTGGCAGCAGGAAGCAATGAGTTAACCCATTACCACACAATCCTGACTGTGAAAGACCCTGAGAAAGAAGGCTTTTGAAAACATTGTGGGAAAAGGAGAAAATGCTGGTAACCAGCATTTTCTCCTTTTCCCACAATGTTTTCTTTCCTATTGAGGATCAATTTTGTCATTTGGGACACCTTCAAAATGTTGTCTGCAGATGCTTTCTGTTTGGACCAGTCAAAAATTCTGTCATTTAGTGAAGGGTTAACCCCTTTCTGGAAGACAGAATTCTAGGCTTTTCATAGGTGAAAGGTTTTGCAGATGACAAAGTATGCATGTTTGCTTAGCGGGAATAGATTTGTTGTTGTAAGGGTAGAAAAAAATTGCTGGGAAAAGGAGAAAAAGCTGTTTATCAACTTTTTCTCTTTGTCCAGCAGTGTTTTTAGGTCTTTTTTCAGAGGATTGTCAAAAGATGGGATTGTTTGGTAAAGGCTTAACCCTTTACCAGACGACAAAATTTCAGCCTTGTCCAAATTGAAAGCATTTGCAGACGACAATTTCAGTGTGGCTAAAATGGTGCAACTTTTGTTCATAGGGTTGAAAACATTGTGGGAAAAGGAGAAAATGCTGGTTACCAGCATTTTCTCCTTTTCCCACAATGTTTTCAAAAGGCTTCTTTCCCAGGGGCGTCAAAAGATGGGATTGTTTGGTAAAGGGTTAAGAAAGGAATGTGATAGTGTCTGACATGTAGAGAATGTAATTGGACACTTAGGTACGTTATACATGTTGTATAACTCTTCACCAACATTCCCATGTTTTAACAACCCTGAATACGGCAATGTTTGAAAACATTGTGGGAAAAGGAGACAGTTATGGTTGTCAGCATTTTCGCTTTTTCTCTAGGAAAAGAAGAAAAGGATGGTTGTGAGAATTTTCTCTTTTTCTCTCAATGTTTTCTTCTTTTTTTCAAAGATAAATTACTTCATTTGAGTCACATATGATTTGTCCTTTGCTTTTGATTTTGAAAAGTCTAAAAAATTTTCTTCCAATAAAGAGGCAACAGTGTGGAAGTCTCGGAAAGTTATTGTTTATTAGTAACCAAAATTCAACTTGCCCTTCATTTACTTTCGTATGGTTATTGGAGATAATAATAATAGGGTACAGAGATAACCTAGGGGACATCCGACCTTGTCTGATGATACAATATGTTTGTCTACTGTCAATTGAACTTTTGTTCATACTGGAATGTATCTTATAGATAGATGCACTTCCTATCATGAATACATGATAATTAAATATAATATCTTGTATATCAACTAGCCGAGCCCCATAGCTCAGTCGGTAGTGTACAGGACTTGAGAACAGGAGGTCGCTGGTTCGATCCCCGGCTTGGCCAATTTCTTTCCAAGGATTGATGATAGTCATTGCGACAGGATTCATTCCTCTCTCACCGCTGACCATTGTTTCGATGATGGTTATGTGGGAAAGCAGCCAGTGGCTTGGAAAGAATATCGTGCGGAGTACTGGTAAAAGAAACTCCAGGAAAGCATGGAAAGGTGCACTGGCTGCCACGATATAACTTAAATAATGTTGAAAACGGCATTAAACACCTTACAATCAATCAATCAATCATTGTATATTAACTTAATATGATACATGTAACTGGGATGCTATTAGAAGTGGAGGTGGAAGTTTAACCCTTTCCCAAACAAGCCCTGGTTTTCACGTGTCTGCAGTACAAGTCTTTTGAAAACACTGTGGGAAAAGGAGAAATTGCTCGTAACGAGCAATTTCTCCTTTTCCCACAGTGTTTTCTACCCTTTTGGAGAACTTTCTGTCATTTTCATTACATTTAAAATTGTCGTCTGCAAACTCTTTCAGTTTGGACCAGTCAAAAATTTATCGTTTGGGAAAGGGTTAATAAATGATTTTCATACAAAGTACCAGCATGTTTCCTTTAGATTTATTTGTCAATTTTTCCATTCTTCTAAACCATTCATTTGCTGTGGACATAGTAAGTTATTATGTAGCCAGAGTAGATTAAGATCAGGTTGCACAGAACTTGCAATCATCATTCTGCTCTTGGATCTGTCTATTACAGTCTCATACTTTGTAAGGAATGCTGGTTGCAGACATATATAGAGAATACGTACATAGTGTTGTCGTAGATCAAAAATATCTAACGAGGTTGGGAGAATTGATAATTGTCGAGCCTTGGCGAGACAATTATCAATTCTCACAACCGAGTTAGATATTTTTTGATCTACGACAACATTATGTACGTATTCTATTTATCTTTTAACCTATGATTTGTACTCATTGTGAAAAGATGTGAAAAATGTTGCTGACAAATACATTTTAAAAATTTTAAAAGTTTATTTATGTCGGAACTCCCATTTTAAAATTGCATTACCCGCATACATAGTACTTTATCGTAGTAATTAAACATCCGAAAATTGCGATTGAGATCGCCTGGGATTATTCTATTTGAGAAGACGCGGTAAACAAGCATTCAAATGACGTCACGGGCAGGAATTATGCAGGCAAATCATCGGAAAGTAGCGTGCGTGCTATGACATCGTTCTTTTTTCGCAGGCTTTCTGTAGTAATCGTTACCTTTTTTAGAATGTATTTCATTCATAAATGGTGATGGGGGCGGAGTCAGTGGATCTTACTGTTCTATAAATATCCGTGGTATATCAAAAATCTATAAATATCCGTGGTATATCAAAAAAAATATCGCATGGGTGTTATTGCATGGATATCCGGTTAGTTGAAAGATAAAACTCTTTACCACACAAACCCAAGTTTTCAAAGCCCTTTGAAAACCTTGTGGGAAAAGGAGAAGATGCTCCTTTTCCCACAAGCTTTTCTACACTCTCGGCACAGGCCTTTGAAGCTCCATTGGTCTATCACAGAACACTGAAATTTTCCTTGGTTGATCATCGAACTTTTTTGCATATTGATGCATCGCCTGTATGTCATGGAATATTCAAATTGTCATTTACACCATTACTATAAAGAGCACATTGGTGACTGCCTCTATATTGTATATAATAAGATATAGAGGAAGTCACCAATGTGCTATTTTTAGTAATGGTGTCTGCTAAGGAAATTTCGTTATACCGTGCTAGACCAATGCAATTTCAGTGGTCTGTGCTCTCAGACACAATTACCATCATTATACCCCCGCAAAACGAATGTTTTTGGGGGTATACTGGAATCAGCCTGTCTGTCCGTCCGTCCGTGTGTCCTTCTGTGTACAAAATACTAATAATTTTGTGTCGCAAACTCCTCCTCCAGTTTTCTTTCAATTGTATTGAAACTTTGCACATACATTCATCATGTATTTACACAATTTTCAAGTGTCAACTCCTCCTGCTTCATGAATTATCTCCCCTTGAACTTGACACTTTTTTTTTTTCTCTTAACATCCATCTCTGTATGAAATACTAGTAATTTTGTGTCGCGAACTCCCACAAAAGTTTTTCTGCAATTGTTTTAAAACTTTGCACATACATTGATCATATATTGAAGGTTTTTAAAATGCAATTTAAAGCCTTATGCATCCATTCTAAAACTCCTTCACATGGCAGTTTATATATAATTATGAAGATAGACACCATTATCTGTTCCTTACCAACATTTTTAATTAAATGAGTACATTCCTGAAAAAAAACATTGGTCAATTATACAGCTCTTGCGGGGGTATTAAGTCACATCCTGTGACAAGTTCTAGTTTCAGCAACATGGAATGTGTCATCTTTAAATGTTTTCAGTTTCAACTGGTCAAAAATTTTAATTGTTTGGTTGAGAGTTAAATGTATTGCTATGGGTAGATGAATTTCAATGGAATACTGCTGTAAGTAACAACAAAATAAAATACATGTACAGGGTCATTATACTTGACACAAGTACAAAGTGTTTTATGGTATTGTGATGTGACAAGACAAGAAAAATTGGTGTTTTCTGTATAGTTTATTGACCTGGTCTTGAATATAGAAAAATGAAGACATGGTTGTTTTGTGGTATATAGTCAGTCCACATTGTACTAGAATATTTTCATTGAAGATGTTAGCAACCAATCTGTTTCAAGAGATAATAAGTTTATAAAGAGGATAGTGTGACCTTTTACCATAGTCCCATGTTCTAATGACCCAGAAGAAGAAGGCTTTTGTAAACATTGTGGGAAAAGGAGAAATGTTGGTAACCAGCATTTTCTCCTTTTCCCAAAGTGTTTTCTAACATTTAACCATTTACCGCATAATGCCACCTTTTGACGCCCCTGGGAAGGAAGCCTTTTGAAAACATTGTGGGAAAAGGAGAAAATGCTGGTAACCAGCATTTTCTCCTTTTCCCACAATGTTTTCTACCCTATTAAAGAAAAATTGCACCATTTGAGCCACACTGAAATTGTCGTCTGCAAATGCTTTCAATTTGGACAAGGCTAAAATTTTGTCGTCTGGTGAAGGGTTAAAAGACTCAAACTGTGTTGGTTTTGGTTAATAGACTTTATTTGTAGAGACTTGATCCTTTACCATATAATCCAGAGTTTTAATGACCTTGAAAGAGAAGGCTTTTGAAAGTGTAGTGGGGAAAAGGAGAAAACGCTAGCAACCAGCATTTTCTTCTGTTCCCACATTGCTTTCTATCCCGTCAAAGAACTTTGGTTCTTTTGTATCACTTTCAATTTTGTTGTCTGCAGAAGCCTTCGATTTGGAGATTCTTATGGTAAAGTGTAAATAAATAGAATTTTTTTTTTCTCTTTTTAGAACAAGTAGTAGTGAACCCCTGTGCAGGTGTGAAGTCATGCGGCAAATGTATAGCTGTGTCCCCGCTATGTGGGTGGTGTGGGGACCAGGATTATGACAAAACCAACAAAGATCGCTGTGATTTGATTGATAACCTGCGTGCACAGGGCTGCTCTGAGGCCAACATCTCAAACCCAGAAAATGTTTTTAATAGTATAAAGGTGAGGCTTAAAATCCTTTACTACAATACTAAGATTGTACACTTGTCCAAATTGATACCATTTTGTAAATGACAAAATTAACTGTGGCTGAAATTATAGAATTTGGCTTTGAAAGATTAGAAAACATGGGAAAATGAGAAAATGGTGGTTGCAAGCATTTTTGCCTTCTCCGATGGTGATTTTAACTCAGTATTGTTTGATAAAGAAAGAATAATACAATCATGTGTAGCATGGAACTCTCGCTGAAGAAATTTTCAAACAGGGATGCTTTTGAATTTCCTGGTTTGTCAGGTATTAACACTTTACCACACAAGATAGAGCTTTAACGACCCTGACAGGAACGTTAGTTTTGAAAATATTTTGAGAAAATGCTGGTAACCAGCATTTTAATCCTTTTCCCATAATGATTTTCCCGTTTCATACTCAGAAATAATCTTTTTAGCTTAATTGAATTTTTTGTCTTCAGATGGTTTTAATTTGGACAAGCCTAAATTATGTTGTTTGGTAGAGGGTTAAAATCACATATTATTTCATCTCTTTTTAGAGGCAGGAACCATGATTACTATCTCATCACTACGTTGCCCTTGAATAATATTTAACTCTTAATTCTTAACCAAACGACAAAATTTTAGACTTGTCCAAATTGAGAGCATTTGCAGACAACAAAATAAATGTGACCCAACAATTGAAATTTGATTCGGAAAGGGTAGAAAACATTGTGGGAAAAGGAGAAAATGCTGGTACCAGCATTTTCTCCTTTTCCCTCAATGTTCTCTAAAGGCTTCTCTATAGGGTTGTTAAAAGTCGGGATTGTGTGGTAAAAGGGTCAACAGACGACAAAGTTGTAGACAGATTGAAAATGAAACCTTTGTCAGAAGGCAAAATTAATGATGGAGTCATGTTATAGAATGGAACACAATGTGAAAATGAAGAAAATTCTGGTTACCAGCATATTCTTCATTTCCCACATTGTTTTCAAAGTCTTTTTGTTTTCCCTCATGCTTGTTGAACATTTGATCATGTGGTAAAGGGTGAAAGTACTGCTGTCCGTAAAATAAGGACTTGTATGTGGCACTATGTTAGCATTTGTATGTGAATGTGTTTGCGCCTTTTGTCCCCGGACAGAAATAGCTGCCATACTAGAAAGCCGAATAAATGAAAAAAATAGGGAAAAAAATCCAGAAATCCGGGTTATTAAATTTTGTCCTTATTTTACCCATTAACATACGATAAAATTTTAGCCTTGTCCAAGTTGAAAGCATTTGCAGATTACAATTTCAATGTGGCTAAAATGATGCAATTTTGCTTTGATAGGGTAGAAAACATTGTTGGAAAAGGAGAAAATGCTGGTTACCAGCATTTTCTCCTTTTCCAACAATGTTTTCAATGGGCTTCTTTCCCAGGGTCGTTAAAAGGCGACATTGTGCGGTAAAGGGTTAAACCCATTGTTTGGCTGAAGTACACGTCTCATGACTTTATGACAGTTTTACACTTGTCCAAATTGAAAGTTTTTGCAGACAAATTAGAAGACGCCTAAATGATGTGAAAGGGTAGAAATCGCTGTAAAAAGTGCTTCTTTTAAGACATATCTCAGTTTTTAACCCTTTACCACACAATCCCGACATTTAACGACCCTAAAAAATGAAGCCTTTTGAAAACATTGTGGGAAAAGGAGAAAATGCTGGTAACCAGCATTTTCTCCTTTTCCCACAATGTTTTCTACCCTACTACAGAAAGATTACACCATTTGAGCTGCATTGAAATTAATGTCTGCATTTGCTTTAAATTTGGACAAGGCTAAAATAATAAAAATTTTGTCGTCTGGTAAAGGGTTAATCAAATTTGAATTTTTTTGTCTCCAAATACTTTAAGTTTAGACTAGTCTACGACTTAGTTTTTTGGTAAAGAATGAACTCTTTACCACATAGTCATGAGTTTTAAACAACCCTAAGAAAGAATGCTTTAGAAAACATTGTGGAAAAGGAGAAAATGCTGGTAACTAGCATTTTGTCCTTTTCCCACAATGTTTTCTAGCCTTCTAAAACTGAGTTTCAATTTTTGAGTCATGTTTATTTTGTTTTCTGCAAATGTTTTCAATGTGGTCAAGTGCAAAATTATGTTGTTTGATAAAGAGTTAACCCTTTACCGCACAATGCCGCCTTTTAACGCCCCTGGGAAAGAAGCCTTTTAAAAACATTGTGGAAAAAGGAGAAAATGCTGGTAACCAGCATTTTCTCCTTGTCCCACAATATTTTCAACTCTATCAAAGAAAAATTGCACCATTTGAGCCACAATGAAATTGTCATCTGCAAATGCTTTCAATTTGGACAAGGCTAAGATTTTATTGTCTGGTAAAGAGTTAAAGGTCAAGACTTGCCTTATGTGTATCACAACAACTTTGTGTCTAATTCCAGAGTGATCCAGTAAGAGATGGTACAGGAGAGGGAGATGCTGTACAGATAACACCACAAACAATCCAAATCAAACTTAGGCCAAGTAAATTATAATACCTTTAACACTTTCCCACACATTCCAGAGTTTTAACATCCTTGAGGAAGAAGGCTTTTGAAAACACTGTTGAAAAAGGAGCCCCACCACCTTGCCCTTTTCTGATCCAAGCTGGACCACCACATTCATATTACTGTTGTTATTCTTTATTCCAAGACTAGCCATCCTATTGGCTGAAACACAACATCTGAGCCATTTAGATTGCTAGGTTTAGAATTAGAATTCAATGTACGTGGGTTTGTGAACAAGCCTCCAGTTTTCAGTCCTTTTCTATGGGTTTCTTCAAAAAAGATTACCTAAAAGTTTAAATGTTGCTCTTTTTTTTTTTTTTGGGGGGGGGGGGGGCATGGCAGTTGATAAACTTCTTGACCACATTGGCATGTTTTGCAACCTTTTAAACATAATTTTGGTCAGTGCAGGAAGATTTTGGATTTTTTAAACAAGTGGAGAGTAGTATGATTGAAGTACTGTTGGAATGAACACAAGAGTCTCCAGAAAATAGCATTGCAGTCTTTATTATCCACATAGACAATCAGTATTGCTGAACCAGTTTCCAGGAAAAATATAAATGAGCTCTGCTGTGAAAAGGGGGTTTAATGCATCTCCAAAAATTATCAAAACCAGGTCAGCCTGCTGTGTCTGTGCAGACTTACCTGGATGGAAACGTTTTGCTTTTGGTCAATTTTCTGAATGTTACCAAACGACAAAATTTTAGACTTGTCCAAATTGAAAGCATTTGCAGACAACCAAATAAATGCAACTCAGAAGTTGAAATTTGTTTTAAGAAGGGTAGAAAACATTGTGGAAAAAGGAGAAAATGCTGGTTACCAGCATTTTCTCCTTTTCCCACAATGTTTTCAAAAGGCTTTCTTTCTCAGGGTCGTTAAAAGTTTGAATTGTGTGGTAAAGTGTTAGAAGACCAGTCCACCTCCATTTCAGTTGGTTTTTAGACAAAATGGATTTTATGGATCTATTATCATATGATAACTTGCTTAGTATGGTACATCACAGAGATGCTTTAAAACTACCTTTTGCCAGAGCAAGGCTCTTTCAATTAAAATATGCATTTGTTGTAAATATTTGTATGTTGTTAATGATATCATTGTAGAAAAACCAGAGAAGTTCACATTGACATTTAGGCTGGCAGAGAACTATCCCGTAGATTTGTATTACCTTATGGATCTGTCAAACTCTATGGAAGATGATAAAGAAAAACTGGCAGCCTTAGGAAACAAAATTGGTAATGTGTTTCCTTTCCTTGTCTCTCTGCCATCTTGTTTTTTCTACCAATGATTGTTAGACCACATTAATCAGTAGCCAATTCAAGTCTTATTCTAATTCCATTTTTATTTTCCTTATTAGTGCAGGAACAAAAGGGAAATGTTAGTAACCATTATTTTTTCCTCTTCCCATGATGTTTTATACCCTTTCAAAGGAAAATCCTATCAATAGAGTCACATTAATTTTGTCATCTGCTAAAGCTGTGTATTTGGACAGGTCTACAATTTTGTGATTTGGTAAAGAGTAACCCTATCCTGCTGAATAAAAGAAATGAAATTCTCAAACCAGTTGCATAAACCCAAATTTTCATATTTCAAAGGTAATTTTGAAGAAAAAATATCTCCTTAACGGAGAGGGTAGATCCAAGATGAGACTGCATGTTCTGTGCAGTCTAATCTTGATCTACACAGTCCGCAGCAGGTCAGTGAGTTGCGCTTAGCAATCTAAGTGTTAAGATAGTATGGGAGATAAAGGACATGGATAGGGCAGAATCAGGTGTTTTTATTGCCAATGTAGGACAAGAACAGACTAGTCAGAACATCGTAATTATTGATCCATGCTGTCTTTTAGTTTGAGAGATAATGGCTGAACCCTTTACCAAAAAATCCCAGGTTTTCACGACCCTGATAAAGAAGCCTTTTGAAAACATTGTGGCAAAAGAGAAAATGCTGGTAACCAGCATTTTCTCCTTTTCCCACTATGTTTTCTACCCTTCCCAAAACAAATTTCAATTTTTGAGCAACATTTATTTTGTCGTCTGCAATTTGGAGGGCTATAAAATATTGTCACTTGGTAAAGAGTTAAATGGCCTAGAAAGTGCCTCAGGTAGGCCTTAGTAGATAAAGCCGTGAACTTTACTTTGTAGTCGTATGGTATAATTTTTTATACTTTTGCTGTCTTATAGGGCTATTTTCCCTAACTTTCGGTTTTCAAAATTTCTCTATAAACAGTAACATTTTCTTTTTCTTTTTTTCAGCTGCAAGCATGAATGACATTACAAAGAATTTCCGTCTTGGCTTTGGATCATTTGTTGACAAGACTGTTATGCCTTACGTTTCAACTGTGCCAACAAAGTAAATATATCGGACTTCTTTAATCATTGTCCTTTGGTTACTTTAGAAACAGAAAGAATCCCCCACTTGGTTGAAGAATTTTTATACCTTGAAAAAATACTGTTTTAACCATGTATTATATTATTCTTGTTTGTCAGTATAGGGGTTTAAGATAGGATAAAGAATTTTAACCTAAAAATAATCTATTTGCAAAGATTGCTGATTTGATGTTGTCTAAGTGTACAAAAACTGCTGTGAAACTTACACTCAAACATTCACTACATGTTTTCTCTGCACCATCTGAGCTCAGAAGCATAGTCAGTAGCAAGCACTTTAAGGATTATAAGTTCAAATGCTACTTCATTCAAAACTTTGTGTAATGATCATGGTCATTTAAACCCAAAACCTGCTAAGTAAGTTAAATGAAACTTTGGGGCTGAAAGTATAAACATTGAATTTTTCTATTTCAAAGGTGTTTTTTGAGGAAAAAACGTCTCCTTATTGGGCATTGTAGATCCAAGATCAGACTGCACATTCTGTGCAGTCTGATCTTGATCTACACTGTCTGCAAAAAGTCTTCTAAGTTGAACAGTCCCCATTCCTGTCCCTTAGCTTAACATTATACTTACTCTGCCTATATCAGACAGCAACCAATTACTTGGAAAGATTATAATATGTAGAAGTGGTTCATAAAAAATGCAAGGAATGTATGTAAAGCACACCAGTTGCTTTTGTATTTGTGAAATACATTCTCCCAAAGAAATAAATCCATGATGTGGAAAGTTAGCACCTTACCAGACACTAAAATTTTAAACCAGCCCATAGTGAAAGTATTTGCAGACAACAAATTAGAGGTGGGTCACATTAATATGTTTGCTTTGAAAGAGTAGAAACACTGAAAAAAAAAAAGGAGAAAATGCTGGCTAATATTCCTCCTAAGCCACTGGCTGCATTCCCACATAAGCATCATCAAATCTATGTTCACTGGTGAGAGAGGAATGAATCTTTTCACAATAACTATCATAAATCCTTGGAAACAAAATGGCTGAGCTAGGGAATCAAACCAGCAGCCCCCTGGTTTCAAGCTCTGTACCTTACAGAGTGAGCCACCAAGGTCAGCAGAAAATAAGGAGTACAGTGTTTCTAAATGATAATGTGTGAACCAAAATTTGAGTAGTCAGTCCCTATATATGAAAAGACTAGGATGAAATTTACATTGATCAATTATTATCATACAAATTTACACCCAGCTACAAATAACTTTTAGGAACATTGTGGAGAAAGGAGAAATTGATGCAAGAAGTTGATCTCTTTTTTCCCCACAATAGTGTTCCATGTCATTTAACTCTTTACAAGACAATAAAATTTTAGACTGGTCCAAATTAAAAGCTTTTTCAGATGACAAAATAAATGTTGCCTGGAATGATTTGTATCTGACAGGGTAGAAAACATTGTAGGAAAAGGAGAAAAAAACTTTAACCACGTTTTCAAAAACTTCCTTCCTCAGGGTTATTAAAACACTTGATTGCTTAGTAGAGGGAGAAGGAAGTTTCGAGTATTTTCCCTCAAACATCCTTTCTATGGGCTATCTTCTAAAACAACCTCCTTGGTGATCATAGTAGGTTAGTCCTTGATATATGTCATTTACATGTGAGCCATGCTCCATGAAAAGGGCGCTTAAATAAATACATCTGAGAAAAGTATTGACCCAGGTCAGCCTGTGCAGTCTGTGCAGGTTGACCTTGGCCGAACCTTTGCACTATTGGTCAATTTTCTGTATGTCCAAGGACCATTCTACCTCATTATTGAGTCGGTTGTTGAAAAGAGTGGCTATTGTGGAGCCATCTGGAGATGCATTAAGGCCCTTTTACCAGAGCATGGCTCTTGTAATTTATTTCTGTATTTCTGTCATAATAGGTTAGTCCATGAAATGTATCATTTGCTTTCTGTGTTTCTGTGTAACAGACTGAAGAGTCCTTGTGATGGATGTGTGTCACCATACAGCTTTAAGAATCAAATGGAACTAAACAAGCAAACATCTCTGTTTGAGGTAAACTCAGATATAGAGGATATTTGTTTTTTTTTGTGAAAGATTGAAAATTTATTTCATCGACTGAACATCATCGGTAATATTTTCACGAGTGGCTTGCTGAGCCACTCGTGAAAATATTACCCATGATGTTCACTCGATGAAATAAATTTTCGATCTTTCACAAAAAAAACCCAAATATTCTATTTACTTCATGCTTCTAACGCCTTTTTTTGTCGAGACTTCCATAAAAATCAGTACAAACTCCCCATGGTCGGTATTCTTACTGGTTGTACCGTTGTAATATCGAAAAATATTTTCACCGCTATTTCTCGATATCCTACTGGAAAGCATGAAATAATACAGTATAGTAAAATATCAGTAATGGCATTGATTCCTCCAGACATCAGACCTTTTGTGCAAAAGACTTTTTTTGTAAGCATTGTGGCCAAAGGAGATACTGCTCATATTTAGTACTTTCTCCATTGGTCACAGTGTTTTCATGCATATTCATATACTAAACATAAGTCCTGTTGCTTATCCATACTTCGGAAGGATACTTTCTAAGTCTTTTGAGGTAGAAAGGGAATAAGTCGACCATTTACCACACAATCCTGAGTTTTAACGACCCTGTAGAAAGAAGCCTATTGAAAACATTGTGGGAAAAAGGAGAAAATGCTGGAAATCGGCCTTTTCTCCTGTTACCACATTGTTTTCTATCCTATTACAGACAAATTCCATCAGTGATTCACATTTAAATTGTCATCTGCTAATGCCTTCAATTTGGACACATCTACATTTTTGTTGTGAGGTAAAGAGTTAAACTGACATTAGATCTGCTGTCTGACATTTGCCATCATCTGTGCTTTGAACCACCACCCTTATTTATGACTTAGTTCTGCCTTACCTAATTTGAAAATTTAGTGATCTACAGGATTGTTAGATTCAGGAGTTGTTTAACCCTTTACAACACAGTCCCGACTTTTAACAACCCTAAGTAAAAGGCCTTTTGAAAACATTGTGGGAAAAGGAGAAAATGCTGGTAACCAGCATTTTCTCCTTTTCCCAAAATGTTTTCTAACCTTCCCAAAACAAATTTCATTTTTTGAGTCACATTTATTTTGTCGTCTGGAAATGCTTTCAATTTGGTCAAGCCAAAAATTTTGTCGTTTGGTAAAGAGTTAAACAGTGTAGTAAAACCACACTTAAAAACTTTTGTTTAACTGCGCTATATGTATGAGAGCCATCTTCAGATGAGGTTGATTCTTATGAGCAAAGCTCTGATGGAAGGGGGTTTAATGCATCTTCATAATCAAAGATACCAAGGAAGCTTTGGCATCATGGATCTTTTTTGTGTAAATACCGGCAGAATCTTGAGGCAGAATTGTCCTTTGACTTGCAGAAAATTTACCCATATAGCATAAACCAGTTTAGCCCTCGGGGACTATGCCAGCTGACATGGTGAGATACATTTAGTAGACGCATTTACCAACTTTCCACTTATTTATGCTTATAGATATGAGCCACACTCTGGCAAAAGGGGGTTAAATGCATCTCCTTGATGTTTTATACCAATCAAGCCATCACATACTGATGGATCTGTAATTGCAAATTTTTTAAGAACTGACTTAATCATGATGTAACGGGGTCCTTGGACATAGAGAAAATTGACCAATTGTGAAAAGTTTCAGCCCAAGTCAGCCTGCACGGGCTAACCTGGGCTAATACTTTTCGCAGATACATTAAGCTCCCTTTTCACAGACAATGGCTCATAATATATTAATTTCTTCATGTGAACTAAGAAGAGTAAGCAGAATTTCTGCTTGCAAGTATTAGAAATCAGTGACATCACTGCACTTTTCGTCTGTATTATGTTATTTTATAGCAAAGGTCTGATAGAAGACAAAAATTTCAGTTATACATCATCCAAAATTTGAGACAAGCTATTATTCTAATTCTATTTTCAGACCTCAGTCAGAAATGCGAATGTTTCTGGTAACTTGGATGCCCCAGAGGGAGGATTCGATGCCATCATGCAAGCCATTGTGTGCAAGGTATGCTTGTCCTGTTCAGCTCTTATTTAGAGAATACTCGGACGTCTCTGCTGGAGAGTACTTGTAGTGAGGTTGACCCTTTGCCAAAAAGTCCATTGTTTTACCCCTTGACCCTTTACCAGATGGCAAAATTTTAGCCCTGTCCAAATTGAAAGCATTTGCAGACAACAATTTCAGTGTGGCTCAAATGGTTCAATTTTTCTTTGATAGGGTGGAAAAAATTGTGGGAAAAGGAGAGAATGCTGGTTACCAGCATTTCTCCTTTTCCCACAATGTTTTCAAAAGGCTTCTTCCAAGGGGGCGTTAAAAGGCGGCATGGTGCGGTAAAGGGTAAACTCTATACCACACAATCCCAACTTTTGACAATCCTTAAAAAGGATCCTTAAACGGTATTTTCTCCTTTTCCCACAATGTTTTCTACCCTTTCAAAGTCTGAAATTGTCATTTGAGCTATGTTTTATTTGTTGATCTCGATCCACACCATCTGCAAAAACAACTTTAGTCAATTCCTGGACTTTAAGGGTTAATTAATGACCTTTAGTGAGAAGGCTTTCTGAAATTTCTGGGGGAAAAAGAGAAAAAAACTGGAAACCAGTATTTTCTCCTATGCCTACAATGTTTGTACCCTTTCAAGTGTAAATCCTGTCATCAGCCTTATTTAATTTTTCCCCTGCAAATGCTAATGAGATTTGCTCTAGAAAGGGTGGAAAAAATTGTTGGAAAAGATGAAAATACAAGTTTCCAGCATTATTTCTCCATTTCCCACAATGTTTTCAAAAGTTTTCTGCCTCAGTTTGTCAAGTATGTAGAGTTGTTCAGTAAAGAGTTAGTAATGTTTTATATTCTCCTGATCTAGATTTATTCTTACAACATTGATTAGTTTTGTTCATGTTAAAAATGTTGTCAACATGATATTGCAGAAACAGTTAAAAATTGTAAATATATATGTCCCAACATGATAACCCTTTCCCAAACAAGCCCTGGTTTTCACGTGTCTGCTGTACAAGTCTTTTGAAAACACTAGGGGAAAAGGAGAAATTGCTCGTGACGAGCAATTTCTTCTTTTCCCACATTGTTTTCTAACCTTTTTGAGAACTTTCTGCCATTTTCATCAAATTTAAAATTGTCATCTGCAAACTCTTTCAATTTGGACCAGTCCAAAATTTGTTGTTTGGGAAAGGGTTAAATTGGACAAATTTTCTGTGATGAAATTAATGTGTATGCTTATTAACGTCTGCATACCAGTGTTTGAAAAGATGTGATTGAAGTAAAAAAAAAAAAAAAGATTATATGACATTAATTCAACAAAATGACATTTCTATGCCTTGACAGTGGACAGTGTTTGAAAACATTGTGAGAAAAGGAGCAGTTGCTTGTTACAAACAGTTGCTCCCTTTCCCATGATGTTTCCAAAACAATTTGAATTTTTGGTGCTATGTAGTTTTGTAAAAATTTTTGGTTGGTCTAAGATATACCTGTACATGTAAAAGTTAACCCTTTACCACACAATCCTGAGTTTGAACAACCTTGAAAGAGAAGGCTTTTCAAAACATTGTGGGAAAAGGAGAAAATGCTGGTAAACAGTATTTTCTCCTTTTCCCACAATGTTTTCTACTTTATCAAAGACAGAAATTGTCATTTGAGCTATGTTTTATTTGTTGTCTGCAGATGCTTTCAGTTTGGTGGTGTGCTAAATTTCATCTTCTGGTAAAGCGTGAAAGAGCTTTAAGATTTGTGAGCAAAGGGCTCGTAACATTTACAAAAAAGCTTTATGGAGTTACGATGTTTCATTCATCTTGAATCATCATGATTATTATTATGCAAAACACTTGAAAATGTGTCGACATTTTAGTTATTTAAATCTTCTGATATTGTAAAGTTTATGGTTGACAAATTTTTGTTTGACTACTGTTTAATACATTTAGTTGCTGTGGTTTCTAATAGGAAAACATAGGCTGGAGAGAAGTGTCCCGTAAGCTGCTGCTGTTTTCGACAGATGCAGGCTTTCACTTTGCTGGTGATGGCAAGGTTTGTGCGCAAGACCTGATATTCCCTGCGGGATGCAACCCCTTTGAACTTCTAACTAACAATTTTTTGCCCTTTTATTTGTTTCTTTTAATCTTTCTCAATTACTAGCATCTCATTCAAATGTGATTTCTAACTCTTTACCAAACAACAAAATTTTAGACTTGTCCAAATTGAAAGCATTTGCAGACGAAAAATTTAAAGTGGCTCAAATGAGGAAATTTGTCTTTGATAGAGTAGAAAACATTGTGGGAAAAGGAGAAAATGCTGGTTACCAGCATTTTCTTCTTTTCCCACAATGTTTTCAAAAGGCTTTTGCTCAGGGTCGTTAAAAGTCGAGATTGTATGGTAAAGAGTTAAATTATTCAGATAGAGTTATCCAAATAGATTCTCAAAGCATGACTCGTCATTTACAGGAGGATATTTTTTCTTCTGACAACCTCTCTATGTATTAGTTACACAACTGTTGTACTATGGTAAAGTTTTGAGATGCTAGCAATGAGATCAGCTCTGCAGCATTTTACAAATAACTCTTTGACAGGTGTAGTTTACTCAACAAACACAGTCAAACCTGTACAAGCCATGATTTAGTCTTTCAAGGCAGGGCTCCTTAACCTGCTAAGTAAGTTAAACAAAACTTTCCAGCTGATAGTGTAAACCCAAATATTGCTATTTCAAAGTTTCTTTTTGGGGACAATATTTCTTCATTGGACATTGTAGATCAAAGATCAGACTACAGGTTCTGTGCAGTCTTGATCTACACAGTCTGCTAAAGCTCCTTGAGTCTCGCTTAGCAGTCTAAAGATTAGATGCAAATTCATTTTCACAGAAATCAGTTGTGCCCAGTGTGGATTTTGAATCTGTGAAACAGGCAGTTTAATCGTGAATCGACATCTACAATCTTGAAACACTGTGGTAAAATAGCCTTGAAACAGTAATGATGGGGGTCTTTTTTTTTCTGGATTGAAAATGCCTATAAGTGTCCTTTGGGCCCTAAGGAATTAAATTTATAATTATATGAGGTCAAAAGTAAGCAGCAGTTTTTGTGAACAACACAGTTTTTGGTGACAAACATAAATATAATATGCATTTAAATGTCATAGTAAACCCCTTTTTATCAGCCTTTTGTGTAAAAGCAGGGGTTTATTGAAAACAGCAGTCTTTGATACAGGTTTGACTGTTTCTTTGCACATTGTTTCTTATTCTTTTGCTAGCGTCTTGCATTTGCAGCATTTTATAAGCACTTGAATACTAACTGCATATCTGTTGGAGGCCGTCTTCCATCTAATAATTTGTTTCTTTTGTTATTATGATATAAGTGCATACCTTCATTACAGCATTTTAAGAAGTTGTGGAAAAGGGGGCATTTGCTCCTTTACAGGGTATTTGTTCTTTCTTTTTTCCAACATTTTCAAAATTATGTTTGAAAACCATCATAATTCTCTGTTATGTGACTTGTGCTTAATAGGTCAAAAAGTAGATCACTTACACTCATGCGTTTTACATCATCACAACCAGGATCTTTTCAGCCTTATCAATCCTAGATGACCTTACTCTGGTGAGCACTTTAGGGCCAATGGCCTTTTTGTTTATTCTTAAGTGATGTATCTCTATTTCCCCTCTGCTCATTTGATTTCGGGTTGCGTTTTTGAAAGTTTCTCAGTATGTTAGAATAAGGGTTGAAGATGTTTGATATCTAGTGGGACTAAATGATAAAAAGTTGACAGGTATAATTTGACTATATACCATGAAGCTGAGGTCTGAAACTTTTGTCTTATTATGCTGACTGAAACTGTTTCCCTTTTTGTGCTCCCTCAGCCCTTTACCACACAATCCCTACTTTTAACGACCCTAAAAGAGAAGGCTTTTGAAAACATTGTAGGAAAAGGAGAAAATGCTAAATGCTGGTAACCAGCATTTTCTCCTTTCCCCACAATGTTTTCTACCCTATCAGAGACAGAAATTATCATTTTGGCAACATTTAATTTGTTGTCTGCAAATGCTTTGAATTTAGTCTGGTCCAAAAAATGTGTTGTTTGGTAAAGAGTTAATGCAGGGCATTTTCAAATTTTCTCTAAAAATTGATGAATTTCTTACAAAGAGCAATTAGTTTGTTTGCCATAATAAGTTATTCCTTTTTTTTCTTAAGTTCAAGATATATTTACAGTAGTTAAAAATGTTTTTGTTAGAAGCCCATGAACAGAGTTACATAAAGAGTGCACAAAGCTTAACAGATTAACTGGTTCCTCTAATTGCATGATATTCTCTTTTGGCTTGAATTTAACATTTACTGGTATAATCATGTGTAAACTGTTATTCTGTAGGCTTTCTGCTTTATCCGTAGACTACAAAATGATTTAACCCTTTACCACACAATCCCGACTTTTAATGACCCTGAGAAAGAAGCCTTTTGAAAACATTGTGGGAAAAGGAGAAAATGCTGGTAACCAGCATTTTCTCCTTTTCCCACAATGTTTTCTACCCTTCCTAAAACAAATTTCAATTTTTCAATCACATAAATTTTGTCATCTGCAAATGCTTTCAATTTGGACCAGTCTAAAATTTTGTCATTTTGTAAAGAGTTAACCGTATACATAGAAAATTTTAGACCTGTCCAAATTGAAATCATTTGCAGACAGCCGTTGGAAAGTGGTTCAAATAATGGACTTTGTCTTTGAACAGGTAGAAAACATTGTTGGAATAGGAGAATCCAGCATATTCTTATTTTCCATAAATGTTTTCCAAAGGCTTCTTCCTTAGAGTCTTTAAAATGTGGTATTATGTGGTGAAGGGTAAAGTTAATATTTATTGCCAATAATATAGTTTAAATTTAAAAGTTCTTTCTCTAGGAAGAGGAAAATCTCACTAAAATGTTAGTTTAGATCTAACATCAGACTACTTATTCTTTATAGTCTGATCTTGATCTACAGTGTCAACAAAAGCATAATGAATCATTTTTAGCAGCGAAAGGTTGAAGGACATAGAAAGTGGCATTTCTGCAGTACTTGGTGAAAGAACTTTTTTTCCCCCCAGTTAAAGACCTCTCACTACTGCAGTCATCTTGATTCTAACAGAGTAACAGTTTATACATGGTTGATGAACTTTTTGCTGAGCTGACTTTTTGAGGGGAGGGATCATATGCAAGGCTAATTGAAACAAATGAAGTAGATATAAGTTTCTTACAATGGAGGAAAGGGGATTGTTTGAAATCAATCATATATGCTGTTTTAATTATCTTTTGGAAGGATTCTAGTTTCCAATGGGCTCTTCTGAATAAGATTTAAAAAAAAGAAGATTTTTTTTGAAAATGGATATAAGCCATGTAAAAAGGACAGTGGTTATGAGCCTTCTGTAAAAATGGGGCTTAATACATCTGCAAAAAGTATCGACCCATGTCCGCTTGCGCAGCCTGTGCAGGCTGACATGGGTCAAACTTTTTGCTAATGGTCGATTTTCTGCATGACCGAGGATCTCTCTCCAAATTCAGTCAATTGTTAGACTAAATGGATTGTATGGATCCATAATTATGTGATGGCTTGCTTGGTATAATGCTTCACAGAGGTGCATTAAGTCCCCTTTTGCCATAGTATAGGTCATATTTATAGTATCATGTTTCTCTTTTTGATCATTTAAAAGAATATGAAGCATAAAAAGTCAGCTCAAAATTATCAAAACTTGCAGGTTTTTCAGAATGCAGGAAACACAGGCAGGAGGTGTACAGTAATATATCTATAGTAAGGCACAAATTAGGTGTTAAATACTGAATTAAGACAACACTCCTCAATTGAAAATTTGCAGGAAAACATTGGATGGAGGGAACAGTCTCGTAAAATGCTCCTCTTCTCTACTGATGCAGGTTTTCATTTTGCTGGGGATGGAAAGGTATAGATTTAACTTTGGCTCACAAAATCAGGATTACAGTTGTGGCTATGCTATAATTTTTTTTTTCCTTGTATTACGGTGAAGAAAGGTGCAGAATATGGTAATGACTTTCCTGGAAGAAATAATATTTTCTTGCCTGAATTTCACAAGTTTAAGTCCATTCTTTTCTGGAGGTGATTTTTCCCTTTTGATATTGACTCAACTTACTACCATACAGATGAAATTTTACACTTGAGACAGAAAACATTTAACCCTTTACCACACAGTCCTGACTTTTAACAATCCTGAAGAAGGAGGTTTTTGAAAAGATTTGGGGAAAAGGAGGAAATGCTACCAACATTTTCTCCATTTCCCAAAATGTTTTTTTTTTTCCTGTCAGAAACAAATCTCATCATTTGAACCATGTTCAGTTTCTCCTCTACAGATACTTTCAATATAGATACGTCAAAATTTTGTTGAATGGTAAGGGGTTAAAAGATCATTGGGAAAGAGTAGTTCTTCCCTATATGTATTTCTCTATGTGTATGCAGTCCCATTTTAACCAATGCTTTTCAGTGTGCTTTGTCAAAACCTATGCAAAAATGGGTAGTTGATTGTCTGATGATAATAATCTGCTGTACATTGAGATAAGAGAGAAAAAAGATGACTGTATAAGTGTCCTCATTCCTTACAAAAAATAATTTGACTGTATGACTAAAAACTTGGTAAAAAGAGAATAACTGTACATGTATTTGGTAAAGTATTATTTTAAAACTTGTGAAATCTACACTTAGAATTTAAGATATAGAACTACTGCAACAGAAATTATACCTTGATCTAGGTCGCACAGGAAACCCAAATCATACTAGGCATTGAGTTAATCCAGATCCCTAGGGCCCAGCCAGGTAACTCAGTGGTTAGCGTATCTGACTTATGACCTGATGGTTGCAGGTTCAATACCAGGTTGAGGCAATTTTTCTCTCCTTTGATTTTTTTGTTTCTCACCTCTAATGCATGTGAGAAAAGGAGTCTGTGGCTTGGAGAGAAAGTTGTGTCATTACTGGTGTGAGAAAGCCAGGAGATACATGCCTAGATGCACTGACCGCCATTATATGACCTAGGCTGTTAAAATGGCCTTAAGCTGCAATGCAAATCAAATCAAACTAAAACACAAGGTCAAGTGTCTGATTGACAAGAATGTATTATCTCAGCCAATCAGATGGCCTGTCTTAGAATTAACCCTTTCCCAAACAATCCCGGGTTTTCACGATCCTGAGAAAGAAGCCTTTTGAAAACATTGTGGAAAAAGGAGAAAATGCTGGTAACCAGCATTTTCTCCTTTTCCCACAATGTTTTCTACCTATTCCAAAACAGATGTTAATTTTTGAGTCATATTAATTTTGTCGGCTGCAAATGCTTTCAATTTGGACTGGTCTAAATATTTGTTGTTTGGTTAAACATTGGAATTAACTTTGGAATGGTCAGTTTTTGAGTAACATTTATTTTGTGGTCTGCAAATATTGTAAAGCTTGTTTGATTTACCCCTCAATATTTTCTTATCTTCAGCTTGGTGGTATTGTAAAACCTAATGATGGACAATGTCACATGAATGCGGAGGGTGTCTACACGGAAGGAGAGAACCAGGTAAGTGACAGGATGTAATATTTATGATTTACCCTGCTAAAGGCAATATTGGATTCTTTTCTAGACTGTGTAGATCAAGATCAGACAGTTAAGATCAAATAGATTGATTTTATATATACACTATCCGGTAATGATAATATAGGACCATTGTGATCCTCTTGTTCATATTTTGTGGCCAGTAAAGCTTTGAAATTGCAGTGTTTGGATATCTGCAACTTGCTTTAAGGGATCTTGTCTTTCAGTTGTCTTTGGCTTAGAAGACTTTGTGCGATATAGGAGATACAAAAGTCTGCAGTCTTCTTTCTCTACCTCCCTAAGTTTAGACATGGTCAAATAAGCCCCAAAAACTGGTTTGTTAACATATATATTACTGTTTATGCTCTTTAACTCTTTACCACACAATCACCACTTTTAACAACCCTCTGAAAGAGGCCTTTTGAAAACATATTGGGAAAAGGAGAAAATGCTGGTAACCAGCATTTTCTCCTTTTCCCACAATGTTTTCTACCCCTTCCAAAACAAATTGCAATTCTTAAATTGCATTTAATTTGTCGTCTGCAAATGCTTTCAATTTGGACTGGTCTAAAATTTTGTCGTGTGGTAAAGATTTAATTCATGTAATATACCCAGTTAACTTTACATCAAGCAATGTAACCCTTTGTGAAGACAGCCTTTTAACCTTTTACTACACAATCCCAAGTTTTAACAACCCTGAGGAAGAAAGCTTTTGAAAAGGTTGTGAGAAACGGAGAAAATACTGGTAACCATCATTTTCTCCTTTTTTCTCACAATGTTTTCTTCTCAGCTAAAGACAATTTTCATCATTTTAGCCATGTTTGATTTGCCTGCAAAAGCTTTTCATTAAGAGAACTCAAAAATTTTGTTGTGGTAATAAGTTAAATCATTGTCAGAGATAGGAGCAAATGCCGGTAACCAGCATTTTGTCTTTCCCCCCCCCCCCCCACACACACACACAATGTTTTCCACCCTTTCAGAGGCAGATCTGATTGCTTGAGCCATTTTTAATTTGTTGTTTGCAATGGGTTTCAATCTAGCAAAGCCTAAAAGTTTGTAAAGAGTTCATAGTGTTTTCCAACTTTCCAGGACTACCCATCTGTGAGCCAAATAGCAACAAAGATTCGTGAAAAAACAGTGAATGTAATATTTGCTGTGACAGAAGACCAGTTGAAAACCTACGAAAAGCTCAGTAAATATATAGAGGGTTCTGAAGCTACTAAACTTGCAAGTGATTCATCCAACATTGTACAAGTTATCAGGAATAATTATGAGGTGAGGTGAAAATTATTCTCTTTGGACCAAATAAACAGGGCCAAGTTTCACGAAAAAATTCAATTCTCTTATTTTGCTCAAACCATCTAACAGACTAATTTTCTGACTTGAGTTTGTTTATTATTTGAGACAGGTTTCATAACACAGACGGGCTTAAGTAACATTCCCAAATCCTAAGATGGCGTAAGATTTCAAATTGAACTCAGCAAAATGAATGGACTTAACTCACCTTACAGACTTAAGTCCACTATTTTGCTGAGTTGGCTTAGGTCAGTCCAGGATTTGAGAACCGTACTGAAGATTGTTAATGTTAGTGATACACATCTCAAATAACAAACGTAACTTACGTAAGAAAATGGGTCCATTTGTGGAGTTGAGCAAAATATGAGGCTTGAGTTTTTTTCGTGAAACCAGGCCCAGGTGTTGTAACAACTCCTAGGAAAAAAATACTTTTGAAAACACTGCAGGAGAAGGAGAAAATTCTGATAACCAGCATTTCTTCCTAAATTTATGAATTGAGGCACACAGGTCATACATAGATTATATACAGATAGCTTTTTGGAAGTTTTTATGCAAAAAGGCTTTCCTACAGTCCTTTTCATATTATCTCAAATGGTAATTTGGCTTCCTACAAATAATTCCTAATGGTTGCTTTATGTTGATTTTGATTGTCTAAAATGTAATGGCATGAGAGAGTCTGTTGGTGTATTAACAAATGTTTTTTTGTATCTTGTTTGGATGTTGGCAAGCTTTATTCCTAGTTAAATGATTGAGATAATGAAATAATGTCTTTCAATTTCAGACAATTACTTCAAAAGTGAAAATGAATACAAGAAAAGCAGAAAACATTACTGTCAAGTTTATGAGCAGCTGTAAAACAGGGTATGTCTGTTTCAGATCCGTAAACCTATTACTAAGTTGCTTTACTTCTGTACTGAATAACTGTATCCATACATCTACTGACCTACATGCTTACCATATTGTCTCTTTTTGTCGCCCCTGGGGGCATTACATTTTCCCAAGTGGGGACGATTAGTAGAGGTAACACGATATAGAATTTTCCAAGGACCGGTGATAACAGTAACGTCCAGGTTTTTGTCAGTACCAACTGTGAAGCAATCGCCATTTGAGAAGCCCACTGTATTTAATGCAGGATATCATTTTATTGCTGATCATGATTTGTTTGGAATTTTAATTGCATTCACAGTTTATATGTCACACTAGTCTTTGGTACTTTTACTTTCTTAAATTATTTTGAAGTTAGTTATTAAGTTTAAAATGTAATCGGAAGTGTATGTATATTCGGATAGTTAGGTGTTAGTGACATTTATTTGTGAAGTAATTTGGATTACGTCGATGCCGTAGGTGTATTCCAGCTGATTTACTTCATCTTTATCAATGTATTTTGCCCAGTTAAGCCCACTGGTGGAAAAAAAAACTCTACGGGAGCGTTAAATTAGAGGGGAAATGTCTGCAAGGGACATTATAGTATTTCCTACCATCTATACTCTAGCCACCTATCCATCCGTCAGTCTGCCCATCCATCCATCCATCCATCCATCCATCCATTCACTCACCAATCTGCCCAGAATTTCCTCAGTTACCAAGGATTATGATATGAAACTATTTAGCCAACCTGCCTTTTTAATGAATCATTAATAATTAAAATTGGAAATTGGGATATACAAATAATATGGCGTGCCTTTGTAACTAGGCTGATTTTATCATGAAAAGTGACCAGGTTTACTGTTTTTTACATAAAAAAAAATGTGTCCTGATAAAGGTTTTGCACAAATGAACATTGAAACTTTAACATCTACAGTATTACAGAAATTCAGAACAGAAAATATGATGAAAAGATATGAGCCATACTCTGTGAAAAGGGGCTTTAATGCATTTGCAGAAAGTATCAACTCGTGTCACCCTGCGCAATCTGTACAGGCTGACATGGGTCGGGACTTTTCTATTTGTAAATATTCTGCAAGGACTAAGGACCAATCTACTTTATGAGCTAATAGATTGTTAACCAAAATTGATTTTATAGATCCATAATTATGGGATGACGTGCTTGGTATAACACTTCAAAAGATGCATTAACTTTTTTCACTACTAATGACGACTTGATTACCTTTTGCGGACAGCGTGGATCAAGATCAGACTGCACTTAACGTGCAGTCTGATCTTGATCTACACTGTCTGCTGAAAGTCGTTTTCAGCAGAAATGGAAATCTGTTTTTAGAGCTCGGAAAAAAAAAGTGGAATATCCAGAGTTAGTAATGAAAGAGTTAAACACATACACACACACACCCTCTTTATAGAACGCGGTTCATATGAAATAAGAATTCAGTTTGGAAGAAGGAGCAGTTGGTTATAAAAGCAGTTTTATCAAATTCTAAAATTTGATATACTGAGTTCAAGTAATATAGTTTTCACTTTTGTTTATATACAGGGCTGACCCAATAGAAACCAATGAATGTGAAGGTTTAAAGATAGGAGATACAGTAACTTTTGAGGTGGCAGTGTCGGTCAAAGAGTGTCCCACAGATCCTGCACAGAGGGTCAGAGACTTCGAAATCTATCCTGTTGGGCTTGGAGAGAGACTTAACATAACCCTGAATCTGATCTGTGAATGTGAGTGTGAGAAAGCAGACCAAGAGGTAAGAAAATGAATTATGTGCTCATCAAACCACAACCACATTTTAACTCTTGACCAAATGCCAAAATTTTAGATTTGTCCAAATTGAAAGCAGTTGCAGACAGCAAAATAAATGTGACCCAAAAAATGAAATTTGTTTAAGGAAGGGTAGAAAACATTGTGGGAAAAGGAGAAAATGCTGGTAACCAGCATTTTCTCTTTTTCCCACAATGTGTTTCTGCTCAGGATCGTTAAAACTCGGGATTGTTTGGTAAATGATTAATGAGCCATGCTAAGGCAAAAGGGGGCTTAATGCATCTCCGTAATACATTAGATGAAGCAGTACATCACATAATTAGAGATTCATAAAATCCAATTTGTCTAACAAGCAACTAAATCATGAGGTAGGCTGGTCCTTTGACATGCATAAATTTTAGCAAAAAGTTTTGGCCCAGGTCAGCTTGTGCCGACTGCTCAGGCTGACCTGGGTCCATACTTTTTGCAGATGCTTTAAGCCCCCTTTTCACAGAACATGGCTCAAATACATTTATCCCACCCGTCCCTACTGCAGTCAACTTTTCAGGAAAAAGTTTAAGGGAAAAAGAATAGTTGATTGAACCAAGGAACAGTTCCTTTTGCAGCAATGTCTTCCATTACAAATAAAGTGATTCTCTCCGTTCCTTTTAAATGTTTGTCTTGTGTGCATTTGGAATATTTTGTTTTTTGATAGGTTTTAAAATGGCATAGTTATTGAAGTGACTACATGTTTCTTTTTATACCCAAGACTACCTTCCATAGCGGTCTTAAATCCAAAATCCGAAATTTTACAATAACCTATTTGAATATAGCTAAACTCTTCATTTAAGTCACAGCCCAGGGCAGACAACTCTCAAAAACATCAGATTCATGTGTAATTTGAAAAACAGCACTTTTGAAAAAGGAACACTTGTTTGTAGTATTCCCCCATAATTTGGAAACATTAAGTTATATATCCTCAGTTTTTCTTTCTATACACTACAGATAGTCAAAAGCCCCTTATGTAACGGTAAAGGAACATTTGAATGTGGTCAGTGTACATGCGATCCTGGACAGTATGGTAAAAAATGTGAATGTGATGGCTCAGAGAGCACAAGTGAGGAATCTCTGCAAGCTTGTATCAAGTAAGTACAATTGTATTATTCATTTAACTCTTTGCCAAACCAGAAAAATTTAGACTGGTCCAATTTCCAAGCATTTGCAGCCGACAAATGAAATGATACTGTAATGATGGGATGATGGGATTTGTATCGGACACGGTAGGAAACATTGTGGGAAAAGGAGAAAATGCTGGTTACCAGCATATTCTCCTTTTCCCATAATGTTTATAAATGCCTTTTAAATCAGGGTCATTAAAACTCGGGATTGTGTGGTAAAGGGTTAACCTTTTACTAAAACAACCCATGGTTTAACAACCCTTGTGTTGAAGGCTTTTGAAAACATTATTGTAAAAGAGAAAAAGGAGAAAATGCTGGTAACCAGAATGTACTCTTGTCTTTGAAAGACAAGTTTTAGCAACCCTGAAGAAAAAGTATTTTGAAAGCATTTTGGGAAAAAGAAAAAAAATGCTGGTAACCAGCATTTTCTTGTTTTACCACAATGTTTTCTACCCTACCAAAAACAGATTTCAACTTTTGGGTCACACTTACCTTGTCATCTGCAAATGCTTTCAATTTGGACATGTCTAAAATTTTGTTTTTGGTAAAGAGTGAAAGACCAGATACCTTAAGATTTTGCCAACAAATGAACAGTATAGATGTAAAAACAGGCTTCACAAACTGTTATGAGAGGCACTGGGTCAATTGGACTTAAGCAGTGTTTTGGCAAAAGGGGGTTTAATGCATCTTTGGAGTGCATTATATGAAGCAAGTCTTCACATGATTTTGGATTCATAGAATCTATTTTGTCAAAGGTTACAGAGTATGTCTCATTTTCATCATGGATAATTTATTTCAGTCCAAACTCTACCAGTAATGTTGCCTGTTCTGGACGTGGAGAGTGTATATGCGGTGTCTGTGAATGTTTCCCGAGACGAGCAAACTCGGCTCAGAAATACAGTGGAAAATACTGTCAGTGTGATGATTATTCTTGCAGTTACCATGACAACAAACTATGTGGAGGTAAATTTACTTTATATGTTATACAAAGTTAAAATGTTGGACTTGGAAATTAGTTGTGATTTACAGTGTATTTAGATCATTTAATCACTTGATATCTCAGTGTGTTTGACTGTTTACCCTATGAGAAAATTTCAGACCAGTCCATATTGAAAGCATTTGCACACAACAAAATAATTGCGACCCAAAAAATTGAAATTTTGTCTTGGGAAGGGCAGAAAAGATTGTGGGAAAAGGAAAAAAATGCTGGTTACTAGATTTCTTTTCAAGGGTTGTTAAAAGTCAGGATTGTGTGGTAAAGGGTTAAACCTTCACCAAGCAACAAATTAACTGTGACTCTAATGATGTGATATGTTTCTGAATTTATTGGAAACATTACCGGAAAAGAAAGTGTGTGATACAAAGATTTTTTCTCTTCCCCACAATGTTTTCAAAACCCTTTTAGGGTGGTTCAGACACAGAATCATGTGGCAAAGTGTTAAAGCAGTTGAAACTTCTGCTTTGTGTTTTGTGTTTTTAAAAGATATATCCTTACAGCGAAAGAGAAAAATGCTGTTAAAACACAATAGTGTATATATTGGCTCAGAATTTAGTAATAGGGATAGAGAAGCTCAAGGAATTTGTCCTCATTTAAAACCAGAAACAACATTAAGTGATTTCCTTGAAGGCCTCCAGAAAATGCAATGCATGTCAAAATCTGTGCAACCTTGCAACCATTAGAGGCAAAATTTGGCATGAAGACACAGGAATGATTATATTTTCATGGAATAAAGATGAAATGGGTTAAAAACTAGCTGAAAACAAGTATGAAAGTATCTTTAAACAAAGGCATACCTGACACAGCCAACATCTTGATTTCACTAAAATCGAATCTCTGATTGATGTTGTGGACCATGCAGTTATCCCAATGTCAATAGACACTAGATTTAAAACCTTATTGACACTGTACCAGACAATAGAATTATAGGATTCTGCAGAATAGAAGCATGAAAACAAATAAGACATTTTGATTTGCCTTTGAAAGGGTAGAAAATGTCTTGGGGAAAGGAGTAAAGTGGTGGTTACCTGCATTTCCTCCTTTTCCCATGATGTTTTTAAAAGCAAGGTCATAAAAAATACAAGGTTGTTTGGTGAAGGGTTAAAAAGCAAACACAATGGTCAGATTGGAAATCTCAGAGATTTTCAGCAAAAAATTAACACCACTCTAGTTAACCCTTTACCAAACAATCATGAGTTTTAACAACCATAGGAAAAAAAAACTTTTTGCAAACATTGTTGGAAAAGGGGAAAATGCTGGTAACCAGCATTTTCTCCTTTTCTCACAGTGTTTTCCACCCTGCCAAAGACAAATCCAACCATTTTATTTACATGTAATATATCGTCTGCAAATGCTTTCAATTTAGATCAGTCTGAAATTTAGTTGTTTTGTAAATAGTTACAAAGACGGATGCGTAATTTGATAGTTATGTTGTGGGAAAGCAGCCAGTGGCTTGCAAAGAACTGCTAAAAGAAACTCCAGGAAAGCATGAATAGGCGCACTGGCCGCCGTGATATAACTGAAAATAATGTTGAAAACCGTGTTAAACACTATACAATTAATACAATCAATTATTTGTATCATATTTATTTTTGTGTTTAAAAACTCTTGTAGCAGCCTCAACAGTTTTCATTTTCCCACCAATACCTTAAAAACTGTGACATTTCTGAATAGTATGTTTCAAATCATCAAGCTATGAGCCATACTCTGTGATAAGGGGATTTATGTCACACATTGAGTAGGTTTATTGTGGTCGTATTGCATGAAATAAGCTATATATGACGGACATATGCTATATTTGATGTCTGTGGTTGTGAGATAGAGCGACGGCCTTGTAACCCATAAGGTCTCGAATTCGATACCTGGAAACGGGTGTCAACTTCGGGACTGTTCATTGGTCCATACATTTGGTGCGAGTTCTAGCAGAATCAAGAGAGATAAGTATAAGTTGGGAGAACTTGTTTCTCAATCAATGTAAAATAAATAATTATGTTTAAAACTAAAACGTTTGGTTTTTTTTTTTTTTTTTTGGATGCATTAAGCCCCTTTTCACAGAGCATGGCTTGCACATACATCACTCAATATTTAAATTAAGAGTTTTTTTTTTCTGTTGTGATTTTGTCGCTCAATAAGCAACAGTTGTGAGTTTTGAGGCACAATAGATAAACCACGAGGGTCATCAGTCATGGTTTATCATTCAATATACCACTGCTGTGATTTATGAGGCACAAGAAATAAACCACAAGGGTGATAGAATGATGTCATTTTATATTGAATGACGTCAATTTTACCATGCTTCCATTACACTGTCTTTATATAGCCAAATTCATGTGTCAGGTTAGAATGTTACCTAACTCTTTACCACACGACAACATTTTAGACTAGTCCAATTTCAAAGCATTTGCAGACGCCAAATTCACCTTTTGAACAAACAGGTTATGCTCCCTCATAGAGCAGAAAGCATTGTGGGAAAAAGAGAAAATGCTGGTTACCAGCATTTTCTCCTTTTCTCACAATGTTTTCAAAAGGCTTCTTTCCTAGGGTCATGAAAACCCGGGATTTTTTGGTAAAGGGATAATTCAGGACATGGTATATGTAGAGCTGGGAACTGTTATTGTGAAAAAAGATATATAGAATATTCTATTTGACTTCAGGACATGGTATATGTAAATGTGGGGACTGTGAGTGTGAGGAAGGATATGTAGGGGAGGCTTGTGAGTGTCCCACTTCAAAGAAATCCTGTATGACTGCTGACGGTGTTGTAAGTAGCCTTAATCTATTACCCTATACCTTATGATCACAAGTTTTAGTGAGGAAAACTAGGTAACCAGCATTTTCTCCTTTTCCCAAGTTCTCTATCAAAGACATATTGCAGTATGTGAGCCACATGTAAATTTTCGTCTGCAAGAGCTTTCAGTGTGGACAAGTCTTAAATTTTGTAGTTTGGTAAAGAATTAACTCTTTACTCATGAGAAAAACATAGACTTGTCCAAATTGAAAGCATTTGCAGAGGACATTTCACATGAGACTCAAATGATGAAATATGTCTTTGATTGGGTAGAAAAGATTGTGGGAAAAGGAGAAACTCCTGGTCTCCTTGATGCATGATACCAAGCAAGTCATCACAGTATTATACATTCCTAAAACCCGTTCGCATAACCTACTGAATCCTGTGGCACACAGGTCCTTTGACATGCAGAAAATTGACCAAAAGCAAAATGTTTCAGCCCTGGTTAGCCTGCACAGACCACGCAGGATGAGCTGGCTTAAAACTTTTTGCAAATGCATTAAGCCCCTTTTCATAGAGCATGGCTCAAATATATTTGTTGTCTTTTGAAGATATGTCCATTTTGCTGTTAACTCTTTACCAGATGACAAAATTTTAGACTTGTCCCAATTGAAAGCATTTGCAGACCTCAAATTATTGGCAGCTTAAACAATAGGATTTGTTTCTGAAAGAGTAGAAAACCTGGCTTTTTCCCATAATGTTTTCAGAAGTCTTCTTCCTTAGGGTTTTGTTTGCGAAAGGATTAAGGGAACTATATCAGTGAAATATCTTACTATAATTTCTTGTTTCATCCAGATTTGTAATGGAGTGGGAACATGTGAATGTGGTGTTTGTAAGTGTAATGCCTCAACCAGCTACAAAGGACCAACCTGTGAGGAGTGCCCTGTAAGTAAACCCTTTACCACACAGTCCCAGATTTTAGTATCCCAAGATGGAGAAGGCTTATGAAATCATAGTGGGGAAAGGAGAAAATGCTGGTAACCAGCATTTTCGCCTTTCCCCACAATGTTTTCTACCTTTTTTACAGACAAGTCTCATAGTTAGAGCCACATTTGATATATTGCCTGCAAATGTTTGCAATATAGATGAATCTAAAATGTTGTCACGTGGTTAAGAGATCTGTATATATTTAGCAACATCAACTTGGAATTTCCAGTAACATTGACATTATATGTCTCTGTCATGTACCTCTGTCATTACTGACAATATTTACTTCCAGCTTGGACTAGTTGTTAACTACAAACCCTTTACCATATGACAAAATTTTGGACCAGGCCAAATTGAAAGCGTTTGCAGACGACACATTAAATGTAACTTAAATGATTATTTCTGTCTTCATTAAGGTAGAAAACATCGTGGGAAAAGGAGGAAATGCTGGTTACCAGCATTTTCTCCTTTTCACACAATGTTTTCAAAAGGCTTCTTTCCCAGGGTCGTCAAAAGGTGGCGTTGTGCGGTAAAGGGTTGAAAGGGAACCCCATACAACAGTGGTAGGTAGCCATGAAAACATTTTTGACTCAGATATGCACCTTTTTTTACTTAAAACTTTCACTAATGGCAACTGCAGCCAAGCGTTGGTACCTGCATATATGTGGTGTTCTTGTATCATCTTGCTGCAGATTTTTTTTGTAAGAAATTGTGTTAAAAGGAAAAATTGCTTGCAACAAGCAGTTGCTGCTCTTGCTACCAGGTTTTCATGCACTTAAATACAATTAGAGAATGTTAGTTTGTTTCACACATTAATTGAATCAGATGGAGTACTTAAGATGTTGAAGAATAAATCAAAACAATGTGACAAAGGTACTGATTGCACATTTGCTGTTGCTTAAAAGCTAGTTTTAAGCGCTATTTTAGTAACCAATCTTTGAAGACAAAAGCCAGGGTACAGATCTGAGGGTCCCAGGATGCAGAGAGAATCATTACTTGTCTTCCTCACTTAAACTTACACTATGCATACTCTCAAGAAGAAGAAACAAGAAAGAATTAATGTTTTTAGGATGAGTATAATCCCACTAACTAGGACCTTTGAGACAGAAAAGAAAACAGTGTAAGGGATGAAGAAATTCTTTATATAGTATGTCCTGATAAAATACAGGACAGACATAGACAATGAGCTGTTGGCCTTGATATGACTGAAATATTTTTATTGACGGCATTTACTATCTACCATTGCTAAAGCAAAATGATATTGTATTTCCAGACATGTCCAGGTAAATGCACAGAGAACAAGAAGTGTGCCCTCTGTGTTGGTTTCCAGACAGGACCTTACACAAAAGAAGAGTGTGATGAGAAGTGTACACATGTTAAGACAGTACTGTCCATTGATGAAGAAGAAGTGAAAAGTAAGTTGAAGTCTTTTTCTTTTGTCTTTTAATCTCTTAAAAAAGACAGTACTGTCCATTGATGAAGAAGAAGTCGAAAGTAAGTTAAAGGTTTTTTTTGTCTTTTAATCTCTTAAACAGACAACAAAATTTTAGACTGATCCATGTTAAAAGCGTTTGCATTTTATTTCCATATAGGGTATTTGTCGGATGTTCAAAACACTTTCACTAATTACTGGTTATCCACATTTTCTCCTTTTCCCACATGTTTTCAGAAGCCATCCTCTCGAGGGTCGTTAAAACTCAGAATTGTGTGGTAAGGGGTTAATTCCTTGTTTTCATTATTTGCAGGACGAGAAGATCTCAATTTGTGTCAGTTCAATGACGAGGAAGATGATTGTCGATATTTCTTCACCTATAAATATGTTAAAAACAACAAAGTAGAAGTTGAAGTACAACAGACCAAAGGTATGCATTTTATAATCAAGATGGTTAGATTTCCGTTCTTATTATAAATCTTAGACTAACCATATGATTGTGGCTTAGGCGGTCTGTCCAGCAGACGGCTGAAATTAGAATTAAATTTAGAATGGCTGATGAAAATCTGTGTCTGAGGGTGAATTTTATTCTACAATGTCAATATCAATTTAAAAGAAGGTCTTACACTTAAACACATGTAAAACAATTTTTGCCATAGAGTTTGATTGTTAAGAGCAGTTTCTTCAATTTACTACTATGTAGTGGGTACAGGATCCTGGAGCCCAGGGCCCATATTCACTAACCATTCTAAAGAACGCTCTTGGTCTATTCTCCAGAATTTTCTAAATTTAAAAGTAACCAAACTTGCGATTGGCTAAACCATTATGGTTTAGCCAATCAGAAGTTGTGTTACCTTCAAATTTAGAAAATCTTAGGGTTGAATTATGTTTTACTGATAAATCTTTTTTTGTTGGGCTGGTTACAAGAAGGTATTGTTCAGGTAAGGGTTTATATAAACTTTACTTACCACTTAAACCCCTTCCCAAACAATAAATTCTTAACCCCTTCCCAAACGATAAATCCTAGACTCTTCCGAATTTATGACATCTGCAGATGACAAATTCATAATTGGTACAATGAGCGTAAGCTCTATGATAGGGTAGAAAACATTGTGGGAAAGCGAGAAAATGCTGGTTACCAGCATTTCCTCCTTTTCCCACAATGTTTTCAAAAGCCTTCCTGCTTAGGGTTATTAAAACTTAGGATTGTGTGGTTTAGGGTTAACACCAGCATCGAAGATCTTTAGTACTGTAGCTAGCAAACTAGCCACTACTTCTGATTCATTGATTGTAATGTTACAGTGTGTCCAGAGTCAGTGAACATCCTGGCTATTGTCCTGGGAACTATTGGTGGTATAGTGCTGATTGGTCTCATCTTTCTGCTCATCTGGAAACTGTTCACTACTATACATGATCGCAGAGAGTTTGCCAAATTTGAGAAGGAAACACGGAATGCCAAATGGGATACTGTAAGTTTTTTCTGTATCGTTTGATTAAAAGTATTTGTTGCTTTTACAAACACTGTAGACCAAGGTCAGATGGCACAGAATTTGTTGATCATGGATCTATACTGTCAGGCATTTTATAATGCGTTCTTGTTAAAAAAGTTAAATATGCAATATATAAAGGCCTAATAGCAGCCAAAACAACAATTCAAGGGTTATAATGCCTTTAAATTTAAATCATATCTTTTAAAAGTATGGAAAATATTTTGAAGGTGACAATCTGTTATTGTAAAATATGTCCAAGTGTTAGTTACTGGCAGAAAAATGAATTCCAAAGTCAGGTAAAAAGTTAAAAACAGATAGAGCTACCTGGTAAACTTTAACCTAGTTTTGAAATTCATTCCTCTGGTAGTGACTAACACTTGGACAGACCGTACAATAAAAGATTGTCATCTTCACAATAATTTCCATACTTTAGAACGGTATCATTTAAATCTAAATGCAATTTAGTACCAGCATTGTCTATATTTTGTGGCTACTGTGCTTTTAAGCCGCTTTATTGGGTGAAGTGTTTTTAGTATATTTGTTTGCACTATAAAGAAAAATAAGTATGAAGTTACATTTCTTGGTTTTTTTCCTCCTATTATATTGGCAGTGAAAATACCGAAAAGAAATGGTAGATCTTTGTGTATTGTAAATATGTTCATTGCTGTTTTATTGATTTTTTTTTCGTCTGAAGATATAAATGCACTTACCTTTGAACTTATAAAGTATCTTAAGACTTACTGATGTCGCATGATAAAGTTATTTTGCATTTCATAATCAATGTTTTGGATTGACTTTTGAAAAAGAGAAAGATTTCAGAAAGCTCATAACTGATTAGATTTTCATTAAATTTATAAATCTTGAAAATAGTATCACACTGATTAACCCTTTACCAAGCAACAAAAGTTTAGACTGGTCCAAATTCAAAGCATTTGCAGACTACAAAATAAATGTGACTTTAAAATTGAAATTTGTTTTGGGAAAGGTGGAAAACATTGTGGGAAAAGGAGGAAATGCTGGTTACCAGCATTTTTTCCTTTTTGCACAATGTTTGCAAAAGGCTCCTTTCTCAGTGTCATTAAAACTCAGGATTGTGTGGTAGAGGGTTAAATAAAGATGCTATTCTTGAGCTGTTCAAAATACAGACAATAAGATAAATTTAGGTTCTAACTTTGTCCCATATGAGACATTGTTATGAATTTTGTAGCTATAAATCAGTTTTTCTTACAGGTACAACCTGAATTGTTTTATTTAAGTAAAAGAGATTGTGAGATTCTAACAAACTTAAATATACCATATGCAAATCTCTGTATGCATAAGACTGATATACATGTATTTATTTGAATCATATAATTATTTGTTCTGATATTACAAAAATCAATATACATATGTGAAAAGTATTATCTCAAAGACTTTGTAGTTCATTGGTCTACATAGATATGTGATTAAACCCTTTCCCAAACGACAAATTTTGGACTGGTCCAAATTGAAAGAGTTTGCAGACGACAATTTTAAGTTTGATAAAAATGGCAGAAAGGTCTCAAAAAGGGTAGAAAACACTGTGGGAAAAGGAGAAATTGCTCGTTACGAGCAATTTCTCCTTTTCCAACAGTGTTTTCAAAAGACTTGTACTGCAGACACATGAAAACCAGGGCTTGTTTGGGAAAGGGTTAATCAATTTTGTGGATGACAATTTGGAGCTGAAGTATGGATTGCTCATATAAACATTTTGAAATGGAAGTATGTTTTTAATTTCTTGTAATGTCCATCCCAGTCCACACTTTTTAATTATATCTCCTGAAAAAATTTTGAATCAGATGATAGTTAAAATATACCTGTAAAACATGGAGAATGATCATAGGTTTCAAACAGTACATGCTAACCCTTTACCACACAAAGCCAACTTTTAACAACACTGAGAAAGAGGCCTTTTGTAAACATTGTGGCAAAAGGAGAAAATACTGGTAACCAGCATTTTTTCCTTTTCCCGTGATGTTTTCTACCCTATGAAGACAAAAAATTTATGTTTTGAGTAACATCTAATTTGTTGTCGGCAAATGCTTTCAATTTGGAAAAGGCCAAATTTTGTTGTCTGGAAAAGAGTTAATACATTGTGGAAAAGGGAGTACATGTATTACCTACTACAAGCAATTTTCACTTTTTGCAACAGTGTTTTCAAAGGGCAGCTAGATAAAATAAAAAGTTGTCTGCAGGAGATGCTATTTGAAGGGTATAAGTATTTTTAATGTTTGTCAACTATATAACACATTTTAGGACAGTAACCCACTGTACCATGCAGCTACATCACATTTTGTCAATCCTGCATTTAATGTGGATGAAAAGAAATAAGGTAGTTTCAAATGGAACGTGCATCATGTAAACACAAAATGATTATCATGCATTTGATTCTTTTCAGTTTCCAGAAAAAATAAATCTTAAATCTTCTGGTATCTAGATATCTATCTTTAACCTTTCTGACTCTCTTCTGTTTTCCAAATATCAACTTGATGACTTTTGACTCAACACTTCTCAGTGCACTCTCCAAACCAAAATGAATGATTTCTAAAACCATCAACATGTCTCTCACTTCAATATGTCTTATGAATCTAATTGGTTTCTTTCTTACTCACCTACGTGGAACCAAAGGGTTGCTTGTTTGAAACCCAAGTGCAGCCAGTTTCTTGCCGAGGATTGAGATAGTCGATGCAACAGGATCCATTCCTCTGTCACTGCTGATCATTTTTAGCTTACCTGAGCACAAAGTGCTCAAGGTGAGCTTTTGTGATCGTGCTGTGTCAGGCATGTGTCATCTGTGGTACGTTCATCAACATTTACCTTGTGTGCACTCTAGAGGTCACATTTTCCGTCAGATACTCATAAAACTTGGTCAGAATGTTTGTCTTAATAAAATCTTGGAATTTGGTCATGTTTGGTCAAAAAGTAAGTCCTGGGCTAAATCTTAGAAAAATCTTAAGTGCAATCTAGAGGCCACGCTGTAAGCCTGATATCCTTGAAACTTGGTCAGAATGTTTATCTTGATCATATCTTGGACAAGTTAGAACTCAGGTCATGCTGGGTCAAAAAGTAGGTCACTGGGCTTAATCTTAGGAAAAGCATGTGAGCACTCTAAAGGCCACATTTTCAACCCAAAACTCAAGGAAGTTGGTTGGAATGGTTGTCTTGATGATATCTTGGACATGTGAGAAATTGGGTCATGACGGGTCAAAAGGTAGGTCATTGGGCTAAATCTTAGAAAAACTTTGCATGCACTCTAGAGGCCACATTTTTAGCCTGGTACTCATGAAATAAGGTCAGATTGTCTGTCTTGGTGATAGCTCACACCTTCGAAATTGGGTCATGACGGGTCAAAAAGTAGGTCTTCGGGCCAAGTCTTAACAAAACCTTCTGTGCACAGAAGAGGCCAGATTTTCTGCCTGATTCTCATGAAAATAGCTCAGAAAGTTTGTCTTGATAATATCTTGGACAAGTTCCAAAGTGGGCCCCATCTGGTCTCAAAGTAGGTCACTGGACCAAATCTTAGAAAAACCCTGTGTGCACTGTAGATGCTACATTTTCAGCCTTATGCTCATGAAACTTGGTCTGAATGTTTGTCTAAATGATATCTTGGACAAGTTTCTTACTTACTAGGTCACTTACACATATTTTACATCATTAAAACCAGGATCTCTTCAGCTTTATCAACTGTAGATGACTAATCAGGTGAGCGCTTTAGGGCCAATGGCCCCCTTGTTTCAGTGTTATGTTGGAAAGCAGCCAGTGACTTGGGAAGAAAATGGTGGAAATTACTTGTAAATGAAACACCGGGAAAGCATGGATAGCTAGTCCTGTCACCATGATACGACTGCAGTAATGTTGAAAGTGGTGTAAACACCATACAAACTCACCTTCAGTTTAAATGAAACCTTCAAGCTGATAGTAAAACCAAATTTTTGCCATTTCGAAACTACTTCTGAGGAAAAGTATCTCCTTACAGATGCAGTTTGATCTTGATCTACACTGTCCGCAAAAGGTTCTTGAGTCATGCTAAGCAGCCTATTTTGGTTGATGTAATGTTTAAGACTGGCTAATGGACTGTATGATTGGAAGCCCATGTTGAACATTTTCATATAACTAATAGTGGTTGGTATCTTACTCTGTACAAATCATTACCAACTTGGGTTATGAATTCTTATTATGACATTTTTATACATTTTAATGCCTCATAAGTTACTCCCATCTGTTATTTGAAGTCTATGTAAATTGCATTGACATCTGCATGAAAACTTTTCTTCTTTACTGTTTGCATTTTCTCTGGTTTCCTCATGATACAACTGCCTTTGAATGGATGCAGTAAAACTTCAAATCGGATATTTTTCAGTGATACATAATACTGTGTCAGAACTACTCATCTGTACAATTAATACTGTGTGTGAACTACTCATCTGGATGTTTCAAAGTTCTTATTATTCTTTGAGTTTTGTTAATAAAGGCATAGATTGTACTCTTGTATGTGTTTGTAAATTAAGAGGTTTAAATCTCGTAGTATTGATGAACAACATTTGTCAACTTTCAGTAAACCAAAGTGTATGTCTGTAAGATTAAGTTGTGCTTAAAATATATGACACAGTTTTTTTTTTTTTTTTTCATTTGCAATAGAACCTATGCTAGTCTTTTTAGCTACAGAGCTTTTACTTCATTTCATGTCAACATTATACTTGAAACAATAATATGGTGACATGTAGAATCCACAAGTCAAATTTTTAGTTTCTTTGTTATTGGCAGGGAAAAGTTCAAATAAGGAGTATTTGGATTTTCAACGAGTAGTATCATTTTACTTCTTCACTAGAGACCTATCTTGTTGGTATTTTCTACAGCTGGCCAATATATTAAATTCTTTTGAGTACCTACAAGGTCACAACATATGTTCATATGTTCTTGCTATTTACTAAAGTTGTCTTATATGTGCAGTACTACTCAGTACCCTAAAATAAGTTTAGCTCTTTACCACACTGTCCCAACTTTTAACGGCCCTGAGAGGCCTCTTGAAAACATTGTGGGAAAAAGAGAAAATGCAGGTAACCAGCATTTTCTCCTTTTCCCACATTGTTTTCTGACCTTCCCCAACCAAATTTCAATTTTTTAAGTCATATTTATTTTGTTGTCTGAAAATGCTTTCAATTTGACCAAGCCTAAAATTTTGTCATTTGGTAAAGAGTTAATTGAAGAACTGGTGCAAGATTTCTCTATTGTCAATACCTATGTATTCTGAATGCTTTCTGTCTCATCTTTATCAAACATGCTTTATAAGTAAACGTCTTCATGACGATTTCACGCCAGAGTATCTTAAATGTGGTATGTTATCATTACTTATTCTTTGAAAAGCACATCGCTGTTCAAAGTGAAATCATATTACATACAGCAAAACCTCTCCTCATGACTACCTCAGCAATACGAGCAACCCGCTATTTCGAACGATTTGTGTCAGAATAGAATTTTTCTCTCCTAATAATCAATTATTAGAGTATTGGAACATACATCAATTCCAGTACATAAGAACATGCATCAGTTAGATAATGTCCCTAGTGGCAAGTTGTCAAGGAATAACTGACAGTCCAGGTGGTAGGGCAGAGCAAAAAACAGTGTCTTTTCTTTCAATTGCATTATTCTTTCAAATATCTATAAGAGGTCCGAACACAGCCTTAGACCATTATTACAACAGCGATTACGTAATCACCATTTTGATAATATGGCTTTCAATATTTTCCTGTGTGGGCCTAGGCTTCCCTGACTAAAATACATTTACATTACTTTGCACATAATTTAAATCTACGTGACTCTACACAGAGTCCGGGTTCAGTTAAAAATCTGGGTAGGTAACACCTGGAAATTGGACCACCCCGCCAATAAGACCAATTTTCAAAAGTACCATGGATAGTCTTAATAGAGGGGTTTTACTGTACTTTGATATTATTTCTTGCTAATGCCATCTGGGGATTCTTTGAAAACAGTAATTTCATACATGTAGGTCCTTTCTTTCTTCGAATGATGCTGTCAAAGTGTACAAGTTATATCTTGTTGACAGCTCACCGATTTGTGTATTAGTGTTATGATCAGAATCAAGAAGAGCTTGATGAAAAGACAAGATCAGCCTGTGGGACATTTTGTGTAGTGTGATATGTATGTGCACACTCTCTGCAAAAGCTACTGTAGTTTTCTGTGGAGCTGAAGGGCTGAGAAATTAGATCACAACTTGGCTCCACAGGGTATAAAATCAGGTCCTGGATCGTCAAAGAGTAATATTTTGTAAAATATATTTACAAAAATAGACTTGAAACTGTAGTATGTTGTATTGTACTCACTGGAGAAATTCCATTTGTTTTACAGTGTTGGGGTGAGCAGCTAAGTGCTGTCATTGTTGTATGTTACCTTTAACTCTTTCCTACAAGACTAATTTCTAGACTTATCCGAATTGAAAGCATTTGTCGAGGACAAATTCAGTGTGACTCAAATGAAGAAACTTACTTAAGAAGGAATAGATGCGGAAAAAAGGGAGAAAATGTTGGTTACCTGCATTTTCTCTTTTTTTCCACGGTGTTTTCATAAAACCTCTTTTTCAAGATCATTAAATCTCAGGATTGTGTTGGAAAGGGTAAAAGCAGCATTCACGACTATGGTTACTCTGGTGGCCAGTGTAGATCAAGAATAGATTGCACATAACATGCAGTCTGATCTTTGATCTTCTTTGTCCACTTTGCTGAGACATTCTGGACAATAACAACCTTGGCACTACAATTACAAGGGTCTCATTTGGAGAATGAAAGTACTCCTTGGGTTTATTTGGCATACTAAAGGTTAACATGGCAGCAGTTTTGATACTTTAATCCTTTACCAGATGAAATTGAAAGCATTTGCAGACGACAATTTCAGTGTGGCTCAAATGGTGCCACTTTTCTTTGAAAGGGTAGAAAACATTGTGGGAAAAGGAGAAAATGCTGTTTACCAGCATTTTCTCCTTTTCCCACAATGTTTTCAAAAGGCTTCTTTCCCAGGGTCGTTCAAAGGCGGCATTATGCGGTAAAGGGTTATCTCTCTATTAGACGACAAAACTTCAGACTTGTTCATTTTTAATGCATTTGCTGACAAACAATTTAAAGTGGCTAAAATGATGGGACTTGCCTCTGAATGGGTAAAGAAGGTTTTGGGGAAAAAGAAGAAAATGACGATTACAAGCATTTTCTCCATTTCCCACAATGTCTTGTAGTTCAGAGTTTTTAAAAACCAGAAGATCCTTTAACAAAAGTTTATATATTATTTAATTGTTAACCTTTTATGTAATGATTAACTTTGTTTTAATTTCAGGGAGAAAATCCAATTTACCAACAAGCTACTTCTACTTTCAAAAATCCAATGTATGCAGGAAAATAGAGGGTCAAGAAATGTGCCGACTTCAAGAATTACTGGTGTAACTGCCATACTTGTGTTGACCAAGATACTGTACAAGATCAAGAATTTCGTAACTTAGGTTATAACCCTGTATTAGTCTCTTCTAAATTTAAAGCATCTGTAGTTGACATTTAAAATTGATACAAATGAGCTTATATTTTCTGATAGGGTAGAAAACATTGTGGGAAAAGGAGAAAATGCTGGTAACCAGCACTTTCTCCTTTTCCCTCAATGTTTTTTAAAGCTGTCTTCCTCATGGTGGTTATAACATGATTGTTTAGTAAAGGGTTAAAAACAGTTGTAATTTTAAATACCAAGACTAACCGTCAGTGGCTGTGCTTATAAAAAACTTGAGCTCAAGCTCAGGTGAGTTTGTGTTCAACTACAAATTTCAAGAATGTTTCAGAAATAAAGAAAATTAGATGAAAGAACAGACATAACTCTTGAGATGTAACAGAAAGGAATGGCTCTAAAAAAATATGAACTTATTCTATTTGCTGTATTGAATTGTATTTATTTAACTCTGAAATTTCATGCTCAACTGAGTTGAGCAACAAAAAAATTTTACAAGCACTGGGCCTGATTTGTTAAGATGATTTGTCATGGCCAATCAAATAGCTAGTCTTAAAATTGAGTGTTAGATCTGAGTTAAGTCTTTACCAAATGACAAACTTTTTGATGCTTTGAAATTGAAAGCATTTGTAGACAAGTAATCAGATGTGATTCACATGATGAAATTTGTCTCTGAAAGTGAAGAAAACATTGTGGGAGAAGGAGAAAATGCTGGTTACTTGTATTTTCCCTTTTTTCTTGAATGTATTTGAAAGCTTTCTTCCCCAGGGTCATTAAAACTCAGGATTTTCTGGTAAAGGATGAAGAAATAGTTGATGTACAAACAAATGATATTAAGCTTTTTTTTTTGGCATACTTTGTTGATTCAGTACTGTACAGACTATTTTTAACTATACCAGAAACTATTGCGATAACAGAGGACAAACAATTGCTAGAAAGAATATTATCATTTTTAATTGTGTGGAAAACATGGTGGTGAGAAAAGCAATTGCATTTACTCCTTATCTCACAGTGTTTGTGTGGTAGTGGTGCAACCCTTGAAGCTCATGAATACAACCATTGTTTGAAAAGTGAGAAATTGCTGTTAATATTTGTACTCTATGAATTAGAATTATGCATAAGAATAATCTGTATAGTAATTACTTAAGGTAATTATTTAACCCTTCACCAAACAATCTGGACTTCTAATGACCCTGAAGAATAAGGCTTTTGAAAACATTGCAGGAAAAGGAGAAAATTCTGGTAACCATCATTTTCTCCTTTTCCCACAGTGTTTTCTGACCTTTCAAAGACAGAGCTCATCATTTAATAAACATTTCTTTTTTCTCAAAATGCTTTCAGTTTGGACCAGTCTAAAATTTTGTTGAAAGATTAAGGGTTAACTCTTTACTGGCCAGCAAAAATTTTACACTTGTGCATGCTGAAGGCATTTGCAGATGAACTGTGAAATAGTGCTCAGATACAGCAATTTATTGTAAAGGAAGAAAAATGTTGTGGGAAAAGGAGAAATGCTGGTGACTGGCATTTTCCCTTTTCCCCACCATTTTTCACCAAGAACATTCTTCAGCATTGTAAAAACAAAATTGTGTGGTAAAAGACTAAAGGACAAGCTACCTTCTTTTGTATTTCTGTATTCTCATTTGTGGGTAATAATTCATATAAGAATAGTATGTTTATTTATGCTTTTACTTTTCATTACTCTATGTTATGTTCTATTGACAACATAAACTAACATGATGGCTATTTGATGCCAAATATGGAAGAGTTAAAGGGAAGAAATATGGATATACTGTCTGGATTGTTAGGACAACATTGTTGGAAAAAGAGCAATTTAATTGTTTTCAGTATGCAATTGTTTCGAGCAAGAGTTTCTTTTGTGAAAATTTTCACAAGGTAGTTGCTGAAAAAATCTGATTTCTGATTCATTTTTTTTTTTTCCCAGGATCATGCTTTATACCTTGATGTAGGTACTGTTTAGATTTTGTCTCAAAGGAATCAAAGAGTACCCACAGTATAGGTTTTAAGAAAAGAGAAGAATGTTTTTAATGCAAATTACTCTAGACTATGTCAACCCATGTTCCCTCTCTCTCTCTCTCTTTTCATATGTATATATAAACATATTTATATGAGTCATGCTGTGTGAAAGGGGGCTTAATGCATTTGCAGAAAAGTATTGACCCAGGTCAGCCTGTGCAGTCTGCTCAGGCTGACTTGGGTCAATTTTCTGCATGTCCAATGATCAGATTACCTCGAGATCCAGTTGATTGTCAGGCTAAATGGATTTTATGAATCCATTATTATTCGATAAGTTGCTTGGTATAATGCAGCATGGCGATGCATTTAGCCTGCTGTTGCCAGAGGATTGCTTATATATAATTAAATGTTTTTATCTATTCCATCAAATTGGCATTTTTTAACCTTAAGAGATTATGCATCTTGTTTGTGCCTTTGTTGTTTTGATACTGTAGTATACTTAAACTTTCATACCTAGATGTATCATAGGTGAAAATCTGTATGTGTGTCTTCTTTCCAAATTGGACATATTCTATTTGATACAGTGTTATGAGGGATAACTTCTTGTAGCAAAGTTTGTATTGAGACAAACCACATACTTGCCAAAAAGGAGAATTTTTTCAAGGAAAATGACATGTGAATTGATATGGAAAACATTATGGGAAAAGGTGTGATTTGCTTGTAATGAGCACTTGCCTTTTCAGTGTTTTCAAACAACAGTCTACAGTTGGTTTGAGCGGCAAACTGATACAAAATGTGTGGTATAGATGTAGGTCTTTTTAGAATTGCTGTCTATGTAATGCATGTATTTGAGCCATGCTTTGGCAAAAGGCAGCTTAATGCATCTCCGAGATGCATGATGCCAAGCATGTCGTCAAGTTATTATGGATCCATAAAATCCATTTTGTCGAACAACTGTCTAAATGGTGAGGTAGACTGGTCCTTTGACATACAGAAAATTGACCCAATAGCGAAAAGTATCAGCCCAGGCCAAGTCCACAGAGGCTGACCTGGTGCGATAGTTTTCGCAGATGCATTAAGCCCCCTTTTCACAGAGCATGGCTCATTTGTATATGGAATAGCTTAGAGAAATAGGAAACCTATTGGTAAAAGTGCTGGTTATATATTTTACCAACCATTGTAAATTATATTCTTGCTCCAATTTTCAAGAATTTTCTTAGTTATAAGAAGCAGAATTTCTGATCTTTTAAAACATAAATGATTTAGCCAACCAGACATTGTGTTACTTTCTGAGTTTGAAATGAAAAAATAGTTTGTTACATAAATGGTTGGTAAATATTGTAGATTCCATTTGGACTTGGGTATAAACATTTCTGTGTTACTGATGAAAAGACAGGTTGCTGAATCGAGTGTCAGGATTTTGTGTTTTGTGGTCAGGATATAAAAGTTGTACAAGGTTTGAGTTATTTTCTTATTTCCTTATTTTTGGAGAAAGAAATTCAGACTGTAGGATGTTTGGTTTAGTCTTGTGTGATTTGAAAAGGTGGTAAGATGTAGATGTGTTACAAAGGAGACTTTGTAAACGAACAACTGCACTTAAATGTGTATCTTTCATACTCTGTACCAGCATGGATGAAGAAAAGTATTGTAAATTATTTTAAATGTTACATTTTTAGAGCTGCGTCTCTGGAAAAATTCCAGTTCTGTTTTGAATTCCTGTGTTGTGAGACATTATTGATGCATTAATTTTTGGAAGTCAGACTTTCACAGTATCACAGTATGGCCTTGTGGAGATTTTCATTTATTGGTCTGTTTATCTTGAATCCTTTACCACACAATTCTGAGTTTTAACGACCCTGATGCAGAAGCCTTTTGAAAACATTGTGGGAAAAGGAGAAAATGCTGGTAACCACTGAATCCTTTACCACACAATCCCGAGTTTTAACGACCCTGATGCAGAAGCCTTTTGAAAACATTGTGGGAAAAGGAGAAAATGCTGGTAACCAGCATTTTCTCCTTTTCCCACAATGTTTTCTTCCCTTTCAAAGACAATTTCTTCAGTTTGATCCACATCTAATTTGTTATCTGCAAATGCTTTGGATTTGGACAAGTCCACAATTTTGGTGTGTGGTAAGGGTTAAACTGTTGAGTAAATCTGTCCACAGAATAGAAGAAAACATTTAAAGATCATTGCTGTCAGATCAGAATATTTTAACTCCTGACCAAAAAATCCCATGTTTTAATGACCCTGAAGAGGAAGCTTCTGAAAACATGAAAAAAGAAGGAAATGATGATAACCAGCATTTTCTCCTTGTATCACAGTGTTTTAGACCTTTTAAAAGAAAAATGTCTGGATGAAACACATTTACTCTGTTGTCTGCAAATCTTTGAATGTGGACAAGTCGGTCATCTGTTAAGTCCTTACCAAACCAAAAATGCTAGACTCTTTCAAATTGAAAGCTTCTGCAGATGAAAAGCCCAAAAGTGATACAATTGAACCAAAGGTCTTTGACAGGATAGAAAACACTGTGGGAGAAGGAGAAAATGCTGGTTGCCAGCATTTTCTTATTTTACCATGGTGTTTTCATAAGCCATCTTCTTCAGGGCCATTAAACTGTATTTTGTGCTAAATGAATTTTGGTTTTGTACTCTTTACCACACTATCCCAAGTTTTAACAACCCTGAAAAAGGAGGCTTTTGAAAACATTGTGGGAAAAGGAGAAAATGCTGGTAACCAGCATTTTCTCCTTTTGCCACAATGTTTTCTAACCTTTCAGACACAAATTATTTGAACCACATTTATTTTGTTGTCTGCAAATGCTTTCAATTTGGTCGAGTCCAAAATTTTGTCGTTTGGTAAAGAGTTAATCGAAGTTTGACAGTTTCAACCAAAGTTGAGACGATTTCTAGAGGTCAGATGCTCTATATAGAGTTCTGGGTCAAATCATAATTTAAAAACAACATTTACTCAAGCCACAAGATCTAAATCTTTGATATTTAGCAAGTAACATCTTCTCATTGACTACATATCAACTTTGTTCAAAATATACCCCTGGTTCCGAAAAATATGTCCTCTCCAGGGCTTCAGGCCTCTCTTTTAACTAAGGTACTAAAAATCTAGACAAGCAGTTTAACCCTTTCCCAAACAAGTCCTGGTTTTCACGTGTCTGCAGTACAAGTCTTTTGAAAACAATGTGGGAAAAGGAGAAATTGCTCATAACGAGCAATTCTCCTTTTCCCACAGTGTTTTCTACCCTTTTTAGCTCACCTTAGCACAACGTGCTAAAGGTGAGCTATTGTGATCGCCCTATGTCCGGCGTCCGGCGTCCGTCAACAATTTCTTTAAACATCTTCTTCTCCTAAACCACTGGGCCAATCTTGATGAAACTTGGCAGGGATGTTCCTTGGGTGAAGCTCTACCAAAATTGTTCAAAGAATTAAATTCCATCCACAACTCTGCTTGCCATGGCAACAAAAAGGAAAAAAAAGCAAAATTTTTGAAAATCTTCTTCTCTGAAACTAGAAGGCGCAGAGCTTTGATATTTGGTATGTAGCATCTCCTAGTGGACCTCTACCAAATTTGTTCATATGATGCCCCTGGGGTCAAAACTGGCCCCGCCCCGGGGGTCACAAGTTTGAGCATAGTAACAAAGAAGGAAAACTTTAAAAATCTTCTTCTCTGAAACTTGAAGGCGTAGAGCTTTGATATTTGGCATGTAGCATCTCCTAGTGGACCTCTACCAAGTTTGTTCATATGATGCCCCTGGGGTCAAAACTGGCCCTGCCCCGGGGGTCACAATTTCCAACATAGGAACAAAGAAGAAAAACTTTAAAAATCTTCTTCTGTAAAACTAGAAGGCATAGAGCTTTGATATTTGGCATGAAGCATCTCCTAGTAGACCTCTACCAAGTTTGTTCATATGATGTCCTTGGGGTCAAAACTGGCCCTGCCCCGGGGGTCACAAGTTCAAACATAGGAACAAAGAGGGGAAACTTTAAAAATCATCTTCTCTGAAACTGGAAGGCTTAGAGCTTTGATATTTGGTATGTAGCATTGCCTAGTGGACCTCTACCAAGTTTGTTCATATGATGCCCCTGGGGTCAAAACTGGCCCCACCCCGGGGGTCACAAGTTTGGGCATTGTAACAAAGAAGGAAAACTTTAAAAATCTTCTTCTCTAAAACTTGAAGGCGTAGAGCTTTGATATTTGGCATGTAGCATCTCCTAGTGGACCTCTACCAAGTTTGTTCATATGATGCCCCTGGGGTCAAAACTGGCCCCGCCCCGGGGATCACAATTTCCAACATAGGAAGAAAGAAGAAAAACTTTAAAAATCTTCTTCTGTAAAACTAGAAGGCATAGAGCTTTGATATTTGGCATGAAGCATCTCCTAGTAGACCTCTACCAAGTTTGTTCATATGATGCCCTTGGGGTCAAAATTGGCCCTGCCCCGGGGGTCACAAGTTCAAACATAGGAACAAAGAAGGAAAACTTTAAAATTCTGGTGTGGAGCTTTGATATTTGGTATGTTGCATCTCAGAGTGGACCTCTACCAAGTTTGTCCATATGATGCCCCTGGGGTCAAAACTGGCCCCACCCCGGGGGTCACAAGTTTGAGCGTAGTAACAAAGAAGGAAAACTTTAAAAATCTTCTTCTCTGAAATTTGAAGGCATAGAGCTTTGATATTTGGCATGTAGCATCTCCTAGTGGACATCTACCAAGTTCGTTCATATGATGCCCCTGGGGTCAAAACTGGCCCTGCCCCGGGGGTCACAATTTCCAACATAGGAATAAAGAAGAAAAACTTTAAAAATCTTCTTCTGTAAAACTAGAAGGCATAGAGCTTTGATATATGGTATGTAGCATTGCCTAGTAGACCTCTACTAAGTTTGTTCATATGATGCCCTTGGGGTCAAAATTGGCCCTGCCCCAGGGGTCACAAGTTCAAACATAGGAACAAAGAAGGAAAACTTTAAAATTCTTTTTTTCTGAAACCGAAAGGTGTGGAGCTTTGATATTTGGTATGTTGCATCTCAGAGTGGACCTCTACCAAGTTTGTTCATATGATGCCCCTGGGTCAAAACTGGCCCCGCCCCGGGGGTCACAAGTTCGAAGGTAGGAACAAAGAAGGAAAACTTTAAATTTCTTTTTCTCTTACACGGGAAGGTGTAGAGCTTTGATATTTGGTATGTAGCATTTCCTAGTGGACCTCTACCAAGTTTGTTCATATGATGCCCCTGGGTCAAAACTGGCCCAGCCCCGGGGGTCACAAGTTCGAACATAGGAACAAAGAAGGAAAACTTTAAAATTCTTCTTTAAAACTGGAAGGCGTAGAGCTTTGATATTTGGTATGTAGTGATTCTCGTCTAAGTTTGCTTGCCCATCTAAGCGCAAAACAAGTTCATTGAGATCAAAATTGGGTCATCTTGGGTCATAAACTAGGTCACTAGGTCAAATTAAAGAAATACCTTGTTGGCACTCTCGAGGCCACATTATTTGCTCAATTGCCTTGAAAATTAGTTAGAAAGTTTGTCTTTATAAAAGTCTCACATAAGATTAATTTGGGTCAACTTGGGTCATAAACCAGTTCACCGGGTCAAATTAAAGAAATATCTTGTTTGCACTCTGGAGGCCACATTTATTGCTCAAATGACCTGAAATTTGGCCAGAATGTTTGTCATGATGAAATACCAGATGAGTTTGGATTTGGGTCACCTGGAACCATAAACTAGGTCACTAGGTCAAAATAAAGAAATACCTTGTGGGCACTCTAGAGGCCACATTCTTTGCTTAATTGCCTTGAAAATTGGTCAGAATGTTTGTCTTCATAAAATCTCACATGAGTCTGAATTTGGGTCAACTGGGGTCATAAACTAGGTCACTTGGTCAAATTAAAGAAATAGCTAGTGGGCACTCTAGAGGCCACATTTATTATTCATTTGATTTGAAAATTGGTTAAAATGTTCCTTTTGATATAGTCAAAGACCAGTTCAAATTTGGGTCATCTGGGGTCATAATCTAGATCACTAGGTCAAATTAAAGATATATCTTTTGGGCACTCGAGGCCACATTTTTTGCTCAGTTGACTTGAAAATTGGTCAGAATGTTTGTCTTCATGAAATATGAGTTTGAAATTGGGTCACCTGCAGTCAAAAACTAGGTCACATGGTCAAATTAAAGAAAAACCTTAAAGGCACTCTACTAAGGTGAGCGACCCAGGGCCATCATGGCCCTCTTGTTGAGAACTTTCTGCCATTTTCATCAAATTTAAAATTGTCGTCTGCAAACTCTTTCAATTTGGACCGGTCTAAAATTTATCGTTTGGGAAAGGGTTAAAGGTCATCAAGCAACATTTGTCTTGTGCAAATACTTTCAACAAAGACAAGTCTAAAGTTATGCCATCTAGTTAAAATCATAGGAGAATAATTTGTTTGCAGATAGATAGTCAAAAGAAAAGAATGCTGTGCACAGGGATAAGTAGAAACAAAGGGCTATCTGTAAAAAACCCGACAATCAATATGCAAAAATGGGTGCTTCAAATGTTTGTCTTTGTGTTGTTTGGTTTCTGCATCCACATGAAGGTGTTTTGATTCTCATCCTCGAGTGGGTCTTTACCACACAGCAAAATTTTAGACTAGTTCAATTTCAAAGCAGAAGGGTAAAAATCATTGTGGTAAAAGGAGAAAATATTGGTTACCAGTATTTTCTCCTGTTTCCATGTTTTCAAAAGCCTGCTCTTTTAGGATCGTTAAAGCTTGGGATTGTGTGGTAAATTGTTAATTAAGAAGAAAAAATAAAGTTGAGAAGAAAAAAATCCGATACATATAAAATTTGTTGGATGTAACATGTAAGCAAGGGTCAGGCCCAATTTCTTTGAGAAATAGAATGTAACACATTTCTTCTCTTGTAATGTTCGGAAAAAAAGAACCTGTACATAGTCTATAAACTTTGATGAAGAAATTGACTGACATTTGCAGTTTTATTCAGTATATGTAGTGTTGTATATGTGTGTAGACTTTCTCATTTATTTATATCTTATTGATGCTTTTTTTAATATATACAGTGCCAATTTATGCTGTGTTCTATTCACATATGTAGGTTTATAGATTATGACTGTATCATCTTCCATTTAGATGTATATAACATCATTAACAATGACATGATATGCCAGCATGGCGTGGCCAGTTTTCTCTTACAGTTACATTTACATTAGTTTTAAGCCCTAGGCTGCCCAGCACAGGCGTTCGTTTTGTGACGAACTTTGCCATCTGTTTAATGTAAAATATAAGATTATATATTGTCTTATACATTACATTATATAGATGGTGAAGTTTGTCACAAAACAAATGCCTGTGCTGCTCAGTGTGACTCAAGGACCTTCTAAGGACAGTGTAGATCAAGATCAGACTGCACGGAACATCTAGTTTGATCTTGGATCTACTCTGTTCGATAAGGAGATATCTTTCCCCCCCAAAATACCTTTGAAATAGCAATATCTGGGATTTTACTATCGGCTTGAAAGTTTCATTTCATTTATTTAGCAGGATAAGGGTTAAGGAGACATGGTGTATCAACTCTTTACCACACAATAAAATTTTGGACTGGTCCAAATTAAAAGCATTTATAAATGACAAATTTCATGTTGCTTAAATTATGAAATTTGTTCTTGAAAGGGTAGAAAACATTGTGGGAAAAGGAGAAAATGCTGGTTACCAGCATTTTCTCCTTTTCCCACAATGCTTTCAAAAGTCCTTTCCCTAGGGGGTCTTTAAAACTCTGGATTGTGTGGTAAAGGGTTAAAAAACCCTATACCTGTACCACACAGATCCAAGTTTTAACAACCTCTGAAACATTGTGTGTAAAGGAGAAAATGCGGGTAACCATGTTTTCTATCCTTCCAAAGGCAAATTTCAGTTTTTGAGTCCCATCTAATTTGCCTTCTGCAGTTGCTTTCAATTTAAGCCACTCTAAAATGCTGTGGTTTGATTAAGTATGAAACCCCCTTTTACTGCTAATGGCATCACAAATATCTCTATTGGACCGGTTAGATCAGGATTGGACCATACAGAATGTGTAGTCTGATCTTCAACCTATATCACCCACTACCTGATATTAAACTATGACCAAACTCATTCTGTAGTTGTAATGGAAATTTACTTTTAGCCCTTAATAAAAATCAAACTTTTTAGCAAAACTAAACAATACACACTGCACTGAAATTATTGAGAGAATCTTAAACATTAGACTGTATTACCTATTAGCCTCTTTTGAAAAACTTCTTTTGTTTAACTGCAGACTACTTTTTCATTGTTTCACCAAACATTGCCATGTTTTAATTTATTACCAAACAACAAAATATTGGACCAGTCCAAATTGAAAGCATTTGCAGATGACAATTTAAATGTTGTTCAAATGATTAAAATTGTCTTAGATATGGTAGAAAACATTGTGGGAAAAAGGAGGAAATGCTGGTAAACAGCATTTTCTCCTTTTCCCACAATGTTTTCAAGAGGCTTCTTCCCCAGGGTCATTAAAACTCAGGATTGTGTGGTAAAGGGTAAAAGACCCCAACAAAGAAGGCTTTTGAAAACACTGTGGTACAAGGAGGGGATGATTAAATAGCATTTTTTCCCACAATGTTTTCAGAAGCCTTCAGTTTTAAGATTGTGAAAAAGTGGGATTGCTTGGCTAAGGTTTAATGTTACATTATTTTTAGAACTTGATTTTTCCATCTATGCAGTTGTTTTATTTTAGTTGTTTTATACATGTAGTAATTATTGCTAGTTCAGCTTTTCAATCTGCTAGTCATATTATATCCATAGTTTTTATGAAATGTACTTTCCAAAAATTGTGCTGCTGTTCAGTCCTCTTTTCTCTTCATTTGGGAGAGGGTAGAGGGTAAATTTTTTTACCAATTTAGCTAGCGTTAAATGGACTGACCGAATGTTTTTCTTCTCACCTATAAAAGAATCTTTTAAACAACATTGACAGCAGTTAGGTTAGGTACTTTTGGACATTGTAGAGCAGGATCATTGCACAGATTGTGCAGTCTGATCTTGGAACCACAATTACAAAGGAATAAGTTGTAGAAATACAGCAGTCTATATGTTCCAGAAAACAAGTTTTTTTTAACATAGTTACATGTACAGTATTTGTAGTGTGTTTCCTGAATGAATGGAAATAAATCTATAACAAAATTTTGTAAGTTTCATTGAATAATTCATTTTTTTTAATGTGTTAACATGTACTGGAATGTTAATGCCATCGCTGAAATATTGATATTACACTGTGGGTTCTGATCGTTTTTCGAAAATCAAGGATTTTGATTGTATAATTGCAGTAAATTTGTGTCGAAAACTTTTTTTCTTTATTAAAGTAGAACTATCACAGGAAACGATAAAGACTTTTTACAACAAAATCAAGAGTTTTAACAACCCTGCACAATCCTGAGTTTTAACGACCCTAACAAAGAAGGCTTTTGAAAACATAGTGGGAAAAGGAGAAAATGTTGGTAACTATTTTTGTTGTCTGGAAATGCTTTGAATTTGGACTAGTCCAAAATTTTGTGGTTTGGTAAAGATTTAATATAAGTTCTAACCAGGAAGGGTTCATTTAGCAATACTTCTCGATTCAATGCTGTAAAATAAATATATGTGATCAACAAATTGTATTGAGAAGGTGGGAGTTTTGAGTTTTCACATTGCTTTTGAAGAACTACCGGTAATAAAGCTAAGATATTATGTAGATACATGTATTTATATTCATGGTTTAGAATATTTCATGTAACATGGTTTGACACTGCATTGTCGTTGTTTTTCATTTTTTGTTTCGTTCTTTTACTTGCTTGTATTGAAGTAAACTATGTTTTTTTCATTATTCATGTAATGTTTGCCTTTATAATCATGTAGAACATTTGTTTTATAAACATGATATAATTTGTAATAAATGTCGAGTTCGTTTCTTTTGAAATCCCTTCATTGCAAATCATTCTAGCAAGATTTTTACATCCTTGTAAATGCCAAATGTTTGAACATGAAATCTGACTGGATTACAATGTAAAAGGGAGTGCTTTGCATTGATATTAATTTTCTAACTCTTTACCAACATTCTCAGGTTTTAACGACCGTCAGGAATAGGCCTTTTGAAAACATTGTGGGTAAAAGAGAAAATGCTGGTAATCGGCATTTTCTCCTTTTCCCACAGCAGTTATCCTTTCAGCTACATATGAATTGTCATCTGCAAATGTTTTCAATTTGAGAGAGTCTAGAATTTTTTTTTCATTTGATAAAGGATAACCTATAAAACATAAGGACCATCAGGACAATAGTTCACAGAAAAAATAGATCAAGATCAGACTTTATATGATATGCTGTCTGGTCCTGGATCTACATAGTGAAAAATTTGTGAAGCTTAGAAAGTCTTTTAATCCCTATTTTGAGGTATGTCATGAAGTGTAAGATGCAAACCATTCGAACATGGTCCACAAAAATGATCTTTAGCCAAGAGGACAGTGTATACACATTCCATTTTCTTTGAACTACTGCCAGCTAAGGTATGGGCGGGACATGGACCATGTTGGTTGACTAGAATAAAACGACAAACTCCTTACATGATAAGGGAATACTGCGTAGGTATGGTGTCACCATGGCATGACGAAAAAACCCTACAGATAGAAAGGAAGTGAGAGCAGGTAGTTGGACAGGTTTGATTATTTACCTTTTTCTCTGTTGTCAATGGCATTGGTGGCTTTAACTGCTGGTGTATGTCAAGATCAGGCTGCATAGAACCTGTTGACTGATCTCCAGATCTAGAGATAAATCATGATCAAAAGTCTGTGCAGTGTAATTGTATCATTAGACCATGAAAAAGTATTTCTTTGGCAGCAAAGGACTGAATGTAAGGTATTTTGATCAGGAAGGAATAAGGCTCGGAAGACTAGAACTATAAGGAGGCTAGATCATTCAGCCACTGCTCATTTAACCCTTTCCCGTACAATGACACCTTTTAATGCCCCTGGGAGAGAAGCCTTTTGAAAACATTGTGGGAAAAGGAGAAAATGCTGGTAACCAGCATTTTCGCCTTTTCCCACAATGTTTTCAACCCTATCAAAGAAAACTTGCACCATTTAGGCCAAATTGAAACTGTCATCTGCAAATGCTTTCAATTTGCACTACGGTAAAAATTTGTCGTCTTGTAAAGGGTTAAGTCACAGAATATTGGGCTATCTGAAGAAATGTAATTAAGATTCATTTGACACAGAGGTCAAATTTGTGAAATTAGTTCGTACAATTTAACCCTTTCCCAAACGACAAATTTTGGACTGGTCCAAATTGAAAGAGTTTGCAGACGACAGTTTTAAATTTGATGAAAATGGCAGAAAGTTCTCAAAATGGGTAAAAAACACTGTGAGAAAAGGAGAAAATTCCCACAGTGTTTTCAAAAGACTTGTACTGCAGACACGTCGTGAAAACCAGGGCTTGTTTGGGAAAGGGTTAAGCAACGCTCTGGCAAAAATGGGATTCATGCAGATCTGTGTTGCATTAAATACCAAGCAAGTCATCACATAATTATGGAGACATAACATTCCATTTTGTCTAACACCTGACTGAAATATGAGGTAAAATGGACCTTGGACATGTAGAAAATTGACCAATAGCAAAAAATGTCACCCCAGGTCAGCCTGCACAGACCGCGGAGGCTGACTTGAGTCCATACTGTTTTGCTAATGCTTTAAATGCCCTTTTCAAACAGCATGGCTCATTTATATTAATCACTCGAGATGACTGGAAATGTTAACTAGTACTTGCGCTGTGTGCGAATTGTTCCAGATATTGATCCCGCTCTCCATGGGAATCGGACGTAGAGCCTGTGATTTGAGAGGCCGACCTGTCTTTTACACCTTTCTTGTGTCTTCCTGACGTCTTTAACCGGGCTGCTAGTTCCGAGCAACACAAATCTTCTATTTTGGCCTGTTCAACTCGAAAGTAAGGTTAGAACAACCGGATTCACATTTTCTGTAGGAACAGGAAAAACAGAAAGTATGTTCTGAAGAAATGAATCTTAATTTCCTATAAAGACACGGAGAGAGTTTTTTTTTTTTTTTGATTAAATGAATCCTTAATACCCTGTGACATTACATGCGACGGAGAACAAAAGCTGATATGAGAATGAAACAACATTGAATTCATCTCAAGTATTTATTTATGCAATGGGCCACCGGGCCATAATGCAAACAACATTACATACATGTATATCTATCCATGAAAACAATACAGTCCAGTACCCTGTGGAAAAAAAAAATCATTTAGAAGGGATGCGGCGCAGCTTTTATATTCAAAGAGAACTTAAACAATGTTAGATGAACAGGTGTCCGTCCAACATGGACTCGGATCAGACTGCAACAAAACGTAGACTGATCCGGGTGCTTGTTGACGGATAGTTCTAAGCTTTACGTAAATTTACAATAAAACAATATAACAACTTGAATCTAGGTCGAAAGATCCGAGATCATCCATGTCACAAATTTCACGGCTCGGGATATTTCATTTACAGGTATTTGATAATTCCAATGAATTTTTTCAGAACCTATTACCAACCAACTGAACTATAAGCACGTCGAAATTGAGAGCATTTGCAGATGACAAAAAGTACATTTCCCAAAAATTGGACCTAGATCGGGAAGGTTGGCTTTTTTTTCCCCAGAATGTTTTCAAACGCCTTCCTCTTCGGGGTCTTGAAAATTCGGTATTGTGTGGAAAAGATTAAAAAGAGATTTATACATAATACATTTTATAAGTACGTCGAAATTGAGAGCATTTGCAGATGACAAGAAGTATATTTATACCCCCCCCCCCCAAAAAAACTCTGTTTGGGTGGTATATAGGAGTCAGCTTGTCGGTCGGTCCGTCCGTCCGTCCGTCGGTCGGTCTGTAGCTTTTTGTCCGCTCTATTTCTCATAAACTATTGGACGAATTTTATTCAAACTTCACAGGTAGACTCAGTATCAAGCAGAGATGTGCATATGAAATGTTGGTTATGGTTCATTGATTTTTCACTGAGTTATGGCCCTTTCATGAAATTTCTTGTCCGCCCTTTTTCTCATCAACTATTGGACAGATTTGGTTCAAACTACACAAATAGACTCAGTATCAAGCAGAGATGTGCATTTCCTATTTTGGTTATGGTTTATTTAGGTTTCATGGAGTTATGGCCCTTTGATGATTCTGGACAAATTTCTTTCAAACTTCATGGATAGACTTTGCACTCAGCAAAGATGTGCATATCATAAATTGTTCTTAGTTAATTAAATAAAATTTCCAAGAGCTAAGCCCTTTTTTGTCGTTCTCTTTATGACGGTGCCCTTGCTGAATTGATGAAAATAAATTATACTTTTGATAGAATACTTTTAACACAGCTGGCCGTCCGTCGGTCGGTCTGTAGCTTTTTGTCTGCTCTATTTCTCATAAACTATTGGACGAATTTTATTCAAACTTCACAGGTAGACTCAGTATCAAGCAGAGATGTGCATATGAAATGTTGGTTATGGTTCATTGATTTTTCACTGAGTTATGGCCCTTTCATGAAATTTCTTGTCCGCTCTTTTTCTCATCAACTATTGGACAGATTTGGTTCAAACTACACAAATAGACTCAGTATCAAGCAGAGATGTGCATATCCTATTTTGGTTATGGTTTATTTAGGTTTCATGGAGTTATGGCCCTTTGATGATTCTGGACAAATTTCTTTCAAACTTCATGGATAGACTTTGCACTCAGCAAAGATGTGCATATCATAAATTGTTCTTAGTTAATTAAATAAAATTTCCAAGAGCTAAGCCCCTTTTTTGTCGTTCTCTTTATGACGGAAGTCTTCAGTCTGTAACAAAGAGTAATTCTTTGGCAAGAAGCCATTGCAGGATATTCATCACCTTCCGTGATAGCTCTGGTATAATTGACTCTCCAGTCACTTATTTTGCATTCCTGTGACATTAATCTGTTTTGTGACAAGGAGCTGTTGGGGGGTATGATCACGTTTAGTGATAGCTCTAGTTTTACCTGAATAACAGTGGAATCGCCTACTTAAGGTTTATTTATCTGCATAATTTATATGTTTTCAATAAATCGATGAATAAGGTACCTCATTTACATATGGCATTGAATTATATAGCAGTATCACTAATAATAGACTCTCAAAAAGGTCAACCACCAGTAGACACAGCCATACAACCTTGTCAAAACAACAGGTAGAATTAACTATCTACATGTTAAAGGTTTAAATTTACTTCCGCAATATCTTTTGGATAAATGAAATTCATGGCAAATTCAAAGATACAGAAAGTCATTTCTGCTACATTTGCACTGGTAAGTAGCTAAATCGATGTCAAGCGTTATTTCAATATTTGGTATCAGCTAATCTATAAGTTTCTTTAATTTATAATAATTATCTGTTTAACGTTACTGTATCGCTTTTTAATGTTTTTTTTTTTTGTCTGCTTTATAAGATTTTAGCCAAGGTGACTGGGATGAATAACTTTAAACGGGGGAGGGGGGGGGGGCGTTTTTCCCCATATCGGAGCACGTTCTGACCAACAAGTTGGACGATTAGACTGTGGGACGAAACTGAAAACTGATTTGAGACTCAAAAAGTTACTTCCCTTTATCCAAAGGTAGCGACCTGAGACGACCTGTCTCAGATTCTCGTTTCGTTTCACTAGTTCCCCGGTTTGCATATAGCCTATCAGATGTATTTTGTGGTACAGGCGAAACACATCGACAGTGTGTTATCGCATGTAACCATCGGATAAAAGTGTAACACCTTGGAACTCTCGTAAGTTAAACTCATTCTGTAATTAGACATTGCTGTTGTTCAACAGGTGTGGAAAGATCTGCCGGACATTGGCAGTAAAGCACACACTTCCGGATCTGAAACGCCTGGGTTTGAGAACTTTTTAGATTAATCATTTAAGCGTAACATATATCACAACTCATTTAGGAGCTTAATTACTTATTTGTTCAAACGAGACAGTACTTTTTGGTGATTAAAAAATGTAAGCCTGAGCAATGGGCGTGGTAACCACTCTTGCGGTGTGTGTGTGTGGGGGGGGGGGTGTAGTGGGTCGGTCACACTTGAATAAGCCACAGGAACGCCACAGGAGAAAGCAATGCGCCACAGCACATAAATAACAGTCAATGCATATTTTTTATGTTTGAATATCTTAACTATGTGCCAAAACATTTGCAGACAACAAATGTACCTCAGATGATGATTTCTGCCTTTTTTATGTAGAAAATATTGTTGAAAAAGGATAAAATACTAGTTGCCAGCATTAATTTTCTCCTTTTCCCACAATGTTTTTAAAAGACTTCTATTTCTGAGTCATTAAAACTCGGGGTTGTGTGGTAAAGTTAATTAAGATGTTATCTGTAGTATATTAACCCTTTCCCAAACAAGCCCTGGTTTTCATGTGTCTGCAGTACAAGTCTTTTGTAAACACTGTGGGAAAAGGAGAAATTGCCCGTAACGAGCAGTTTCTCCTTTTCCCACAGTTTTTTCTACCCTTTGTGAGAACTTTCTGCCATTTTCATAAAATTTAAATTTGTCGTCTGCAAACTCTTTCAATTTGGACCAGTCCAAAATTTGTCGTTTGGGAAAGGGTTAAAGTTTAGTTGAGAATTTTTATGTATTTTGGTAGGGATTCAAACTTGAAAGATGGCCATAACGCAGAGTCACGATCTCAATGACGCCATATACTTAGTGGTTTTATAAAGAATCACTTTCTTAAAGATGTGTATTTTTATAACTTACACTAGATTTATTTTTCAGTTCTAAGAATATTTAAAAATATTAAGAACTGAATCATAACTTTGTAAACCATAGAGTATCATCTCCAGACTTTTGTGTTAACTCGTATCTCTACAGGAGATAATGAAGAGAGATAACTCTAACAAACATTTGATACTTGTCACTTTAATATTTAGTCTTGAGATGCTACAGTTTACATAGTGATGATTCAATTCTTAATATTGTTAAATATCCTAAGAACTGAAAAAAATAAATCTATTGAAATTTGTACTAACACACGTCTTCAAAAAATTAACGTATTATACAATCATGGCGTCATTGAGATCGTGACTTACGATCAACGCAGAATATTACTATCTTTCAAGGTAAAATTTCTACCAAAACATATAAAATTTCTTAGCTATTCTTCAATATATTATAGATAAAATATTGATTAAGATATCTAAACATAAAAGATATGCATTGAAAGTTTAAATGTGCTGTAGCATGTCAGTTTCTCCTGTGGCGTACCTGTGGCGTAAATTACTGCTGTGGCGTATTTTAGTGTGACCCCAGAGGGGGTTGATAAACTGTTGTGAAGATGAATCGTGTGTTCAGTCAGTGGACAAAACTCTCATATAGATCTAGACCTACTCTTTTCAAGGCTGTTTTGAAGATAGTTACCTGTTTTTCTTTAAAAAAAAACATTGTGGGAAAAGGAAAAAATGCTAGTAACCCGCATTTTCTCTTCATGTTTTCTACCTGTACAAACACAAATCACACACTATGACATACATTTTATATGTCGTCTGTAAATGCATTGGAATTGGACCACTTCAAAAGTGTTGTGTTAGTGTTGGTGTTGCCCACCACATGGTGTGTACAAACAAGGAACGGTACTGGTAAACACCAGCAAACTCTTAACCAAACAACACAACTTTAGACTCTTTCAAATTCAAAGCATTTGCACACAACAAATATCTCAAAAGTTGGGATTTGTTTCTGAAAGGGTAGAAACCATTGTGGGAAAATGAGAAAATGCTGGTGTTACTGGCATTGCCAGTATTTTATTCTATTCCAACATTTTCAAAAGCCTTTTTTCCCAGGATCGGAAAACATAGGATCTTTTGGTAGAGAGTTAACACAGGATTATTTGGTGAAGGGCTAACATACATGTATATGTATGATAAAAATGCAGTTGACATTGTAGTGCAGTTGTCATCCCATTATGAGTTTGACGACTCTTGATCTATTCTTAACTGTTCAAAGGTTAACCCTTTCCAATACAATCCTGACCTTTAACGACCCTGAGGACAAAAGCTTTTGAAAACGTGGGAGAAGGAGAAAATGCTGGTAACCAGAATGTTCTTTTCCCACAATGTTTTCTACCCTTCCAAAAACAAAGTTTGATATCTGAGCCACACTTTAATATTTTGTTGTCTGCAAATGCTTTCAAGTTGGACCAGTCTAAAATTTTGTCGTTTGGTAAAGAGTTAAAGGAGGATATGTTTGAGTGCTGTATAGATCAAGATCAGAATGTACAGAACTTTAACTCTTTACCAGACAAAGAAATGTTAAGACTGGTTCAAAAAGAAAACATTTGCAGAAGATAAGTGACATTTGGCTCAAATGAACTTGTTTCTGAAAGTGAAAGGTTAAAAAACACCTTTTCTCACATTGTTTTCTGAAGTCTTGTTTACCACGGTCATTAAAACTCAGGATCATGTGATAAAGTGCTAAGTCAAATTTTGGATTTAATGTGTCCGCTATTTTGCATGATTGTTCATGTATATAAATGAGGTTTTTGGCTGCCTGACATTAAATTTTACTTCACTTATCAGCTTTACTTTTAATCCTTTGCGACATGATAAAATTTTATATGATTCTAAATTGGAAGTTACTGTGGTTGACAAATGTCGCTCAAATGGTTGGATTTTGTCTGTGACAGGATACTTTTATTTTTAGCTCACCTGAGCACGAAGTGCTCATGGTGAGCTATTGTGATCGTGCTGTGTCCGTCGTGCGGTGTGCGCCGTCCGTCGTCCGTCGTCAACTTTTTACCTTGTGTACGCTCTAGAGGCCACATTTTCAGTCCAATCCTCATGAAACTTGGTCAGAATGTTTGTCTTGATAAAATCTCGGACGAGTTCGAAATTGGGTCATGTGGGGTCAAAAACTAGGTCACTAGGTCAAATCTTAGAAAAACCTTGTGTACACTCTAGAGGCCACATTTTCTGTCCGATCCTCATGAAACTTGGTCAGAATGTTTGTCTTGATAAAATCTCGGACGAGTTCGAAATTGGGTCATGTGGGGTCAAAAACTAGGTCACTAGGTCAAATCTTAGAAAAACCTTGTGTATGCTCTAGATGCCACATTTTCAGTCAGATACTTGTGAAATTTGGTCAGAATGTTTGTCTTGATAAAATCTGGGACGAGTTTGAAATTGGGTCATGTGGGGTCAAAAACTAGGTCACTAGGTCAAATCTTAGAAAAACCTTGTGTACGCTCTAGAGGCCACATTTCCGTCCGATCCTCATGAAACTTGGTCAGAATGTTTGTCTTGATGAAATCTTGGACGAGTTCGAAATTGGGTCATGTGGGGTCAAAAACTAGGTCACTAGGTCAAATCTTAGAAAAACCTTGTGTACGCTCTAGAGGCCACATTTTCAGTCCAATCCTCATGAAACTTGGTCAGAATGTTTGTCTTGATAAAGTCTCAGATGAGTTCGAAATTGGGTCATGTGGGGTCAAAAACTAGGTCACTAGGTCAAATCTTAGAAAAACCTTGTGTATGCTCTAGATGCCACATTTTCAGTCAGATACTTGTGAAATTTGGTCCGAATGTTTGTCTTGATAAAATCTGGGACGAGTTCGAAATTGGGTCATGTGGGGTCAAAAACTAGGTCACTAGGTCAAATCTTAGAAAAACCTTGTGCGTGCTGTAGAGGCCACATTTTCAGTCAGATACTTGTGAAATTTGGTCAGAATGTTTGTCTTGATAAAATCTCGGACAAGTTTGAAATTGGGTCGTGTGGGGTCAAAAACTAGGTCACTAGGTCAAATCTTAGAAAAACCTTTTGTACACTATAGAGGCCACATTTTCAGTCCAATACTCTTGAAAAATGGTCAGAATGTTTGTCTTCATTATATCTTGAAATAGTACGAAAATGTGCCATGTTGGGTCAAAAACTAGGTCATCAGGTCAAATCTAAGAAAAACGTTGTGTATGCTCTAGAGGCCATATTTTCTGTCCAGTACTCTTGAAAGTTGGTCAGAATGTTTGCCTTGATAATATCTCTGACTAGTTTGAAAATGGGTCATGACGGGTCAAAAACTAGGTCACCAGGTCAAATCTAAGAAAAATGTTGTGTATGCTCTAGAGGCCATATTTTCTGTCCAGTACTCTTGAAAGTTGGTCAGAATGTTTGTCTCGATGATATCTCAGTTGCATTTGAAAATGGGTCATGTGGGGTCAAAAACTAGGTCACCTGGTCAAATCTTAGAAAAACCATGTGTACATTGTTGTGGCCACATTTTTTGTTCAGTACTCTTTTAAAGTTGCTCAGAATGTTTGCCTTGGTAATATCTTGGATGAGTTTGAAAATAGGTCATGTTGGGTCAAAATCTAGGTCACTAGGTCAGATCTTAGAAAAACCTTGTGTATGCTGTAGAGGCCACATTTTCAGTCCAATACTCTGAAATTTGGTAAGAATGTTTGTCCTAATGATATCTTGGACCAGTTTGAAAATGTGTTATGTTGGCTGAAAAACTAGGTCACTAGGTGAAATCTTAGAAAAACCTAGTGTATGAATGACTCTCAGAAAGAAGCCTTTTGAAAACACTCTTTGAAAATGAGAAAATGCTGGTATCCAGCATTTTTTCCCTTTTTCACAATGTTTTCTACCCCTTTGAGAGACCAGTCCCACAGCTTGATCCACATATTATTTGTTTTATGCAGAAGGTTCAGACTGATGAGTTTAAAATTTTATTGTTTGGTAATACATATATCTCACAAGACGTTGGAAATTGGTTGTGCTTGGTCAAAAGGCTCAGGTGAGCGACTCCAGGGCCATCATGGCCCTCTTGTTTATTTAAACTTGGGATTCTTTTTGTTGAGAGATTAAGGAGAAAGGTAGATACTATTGAAAGCTGTACAGGTCATGATCTGAAGTGTAAGCTGTTTCTCAACCTAGACATGCTTTAATATACAAAAATGAGTAAGTGTGTACTAAATGAGTTCTAAACAAAGCTACATGTATCTATTTTATTTATGTATTTAACCCTTAACCACACAGTTCCGAGTTTTAACGACCCTGAAGAAAAAGCCTTTTGAAAACATTGTGGAAAAAGGAGAAAATGCTGATTTAACCAGCATTATCTCCATTTCCCACAATGTTTAATCTGTCCCAGAACAAACTTCTATTTTTGAGTCACATTTATTTTGTCGTCTGCAAATGCTTTGAATTTGGACTAGTCTAAAACTCTGTTGTGTGATAAAGAGTTAAGTAAGTATGTGTTTGATACCCTACCAAACAGTGCTGAGAAGTGAGTTTAAATGATCCCAAGAAAGACGACTTTTGAAAACATTTCGAGAAAAGGAGAAAATTCTCGTTACCAGCATTTTTGTAGTTTTCCCTCAATGTTTTCTACAGAAAAATCACAATTTGAGCCACATTTAATATGTTGTGTGCTTTGATTTTGGACTTTTTTTAAATTTTGATGTGTGGTAAAGAGAATGCTTTTTGAGATGATAAAATTTTTGAGAATCCTTAAGTAAAAGCACTTGCAGACCAAAAATTAAGAATGGCTCAAATGATCAGATTTTGTCAGAGAAAGGAAATTTTATGAAACATTTCGGAGTTTTTATGTCCCTGAAGAAGACCAATTTTTAACCCTTTACCAAACAATCTTGGGTTTTCACGACCATGGGAAAGAAGACTTTTGAAAACATTGTGGGAAAAGGAGAAAACACTGGTAACCAGCATTCTCTCCTTTTCCCACAATGTTTTCTGCTCTATCAGAGAGCTTAAGCTCATTTGTAACAAAGTTGAATTTGTTGTCTGCAAATTTTTTAAAATTGGTCTAGTCTAAAATTTTGTTGTGTGGTAAAGAGTTAACACATTGTAGAAAAATTTGAAAATGCTGATAAGCAGCATTTTCTCCTTTTCCAACTGTTTTCTGCCCCTTCAAAGACAATTCCCATCATTTTAGTCACATTTACTATTTGCAAATGTTTTTAATTTGGGCAAGTCTATAAATTTGTTTTATTTTTTCAAAGAATTTAAAGTACATGACTGTATGACAGTGTATGTAATATTAACAAAGAATGATTGATTTGATGACCCCTTTAAGTCTTCACCATACGAGAAAAATTTTGACTGATCCAAATTGAAAGCCTTTGCAGACGACAATTTAAATGTGACTCAAATAATGGAATTTGCCTTAGATAGCGTAGAAAACATTGTGGGAAAAGGAGAAAATGCTGGTTACCAGCATTTTCTCCTTTTCTCACAATGTTTTCAAAAGGCTTCTTCCTCAGGGTCATTAAAAGTCTGGATTGTGTAGTAAAGAGTTAACTCTTCACTAGACGACAAAGTTTTGACTTGTCCAAATTGAAAGCATTTGCAGACGACAATTTCATTGTGGCTCAAATGATGCAATTTTTCTTTGATTGGGTTGAAAACATGGTTGGAAAAAGAGAAAATGCTGGTTACCAGCATTTTTCCTTTTCCCACAATATTTTCAAAAGGCTTCTTTCCCAGGGTCATTAAAAGGCGGCATTGTGCGTTAAAGAGTTAAATGATGATTTCTGTCTTTGATAGGGTGGAAAACGTTGTGGGAAAAGGATAAAATGCTGGTAATCAACATTTTCGCCTTTTCCTTCAGTGCTTTTAAAAGCTCCCATTGTCAGGGTCATTAAAACTCTTGCTTGTGTGTAAAAGGGTTAACGTTCAGTAGATGACAAAATTTAGACTTGTTGAAAATTATAAGGATTTACTAATGACAAGATAAACCTTTACCAAATGACAAAATTCAAGCCCATCGAAATTGAAAGCTTGTGCAGAGGACTAATCAAATGCGACTCATAAAAGTGTGATTGTCTTTGAAAGGGTAGAAAACATTGTGGGAACAGAAGAAAATGCTGGTAATCAACATTTTCTTTATTTACCACAATGTTTTCAAAGCCCTGGCAGCCTGGTTAAAATTCATTATTGCATGGTAAAAAGTGGGAGTTATCATTGAGATGGAAAAAAACATTGTTGGAATAGGAAACAGCATTTTCTCCTTTTCCTTCTTGTTTGGTAAAGGGTTGATGTATTGCTGTATGAAAAAAATATTGGATTTAAAATTTTGTAAATTTCCATGTACGATAGGATAATCAACATAAATTAACCCTATACCACACAATCCCGACTTTTAAAGACCCTGAGAAAGAAGCCTTTTGAAAACAATGTGGGAAAAGGAGAAAATGCTGGTGACCAGCATTTTCTTCTTTTCCCACAATGTTTTCTACCCTTTAAGAGACAAATGTTATGTTTTTAGCTACATTTAAAATGTCGTCTGCAAATGCTTTCAATTTGGACTAATCTACATTTTTGTTGTGTAGTGAAGAGATAAAGCTTACCTTGAAGGGATACAAACTAATTTTGGACTCATCCCCTGAGCCCTAGTAGCACGTTCATACAGGACTTGAGAACAGGGGTTTGCAGGCTTGAACCCCCAGCTCTACCAATTTCTTTCAAAGGATTTATGATAGTCATTGCGACAGGATTCATTCCTGTCTCGCCGCTGATCATTGTTTCGGCGATGGTTATATGGGATTGGCACTCTGAGGGTGTTTTATGGCAAGGAAAAACTAAAGAAACGAACTTAACCCTTTACTGCACAATGCCGCCTTTTGACACCCCTAGGAAAGACACCTTTTGAAAACATTGTGGGAAAAGGAGAAAATGCTGGTAACCAGCATTTTCTCCTTTTCCCACAATGTTTTCTACCCTATCAAAGAAAACTTGCACCATTTGAGCCACATTGAAATTGTCGTCTGCAAATGCTTGCAATTTGGACAAGGCTAAAATTTTGTCGTCTGGTAAAGGGTTAACAGGGCAGTTAAGCCTGCCTAAATAGCTAACAACCACTGTGCCTTTTGACAGCATGTTTGAAATTATGGAAATGATTGTCAAGATGACAATGTTTTATTGTAAGGTTGGTCCAAGTGTTAGTCCCTGGCAGAAAAATAAATTCCAAAACTCGATTAATAAAGACAGAGAGTCATGGCAACTTTTGACCTAGTTTTAACTTCCTTTTTTTGCCAGCGACTAACACTTAACCCTGTCCCAAACAAGCCCTGGTTTTCACGTGTCTGCAGTACAAGTCTTTTGAAAACAGTGTGGGAAAAGGAGAAATTGCTCGTAACGAGCAATTTCTCCTTTTCCCACAGTGTTTTCTACCCTTTTTGATAACTTTCTGCCATTTTCATCAAATTTAAAATTGTTGTCTGCAAACTCTTTCAGTTTGGACCAGTCCAAAATTTGTCGTTTGGGAAAGGGTTAAACTGACCTGACTGTAACAAATTGTCATCTTTACTATAATTTCCATACTTTTAAAAAGTATTACTTAAATTTACCTGTGCATACATTTTAACAACCACACTGTTTACTTTTGGCTGCTACTATGCCTTTAACCCTTTACCAAACGACAAAATTTTAGACTGGTCCAAATTGAAAGCATTTGCAGATGACAAAATAAATGTAACTCAAAAATTGAAATTTGTTTTGGGAAGCATAGAAAACATTGTGGAAAAAGGAGAAAATGCTGGTTACCAGCATTTTCTCCTTTGCCCACAATGTTTTCAAAAGCTTTCTTTTTCAGGGTCGTTAAAAGTCAGGATTGTGTGGTAAAGGGTTATAGGTACATGTATAATAAATCATGTATACCTGCATATGATAAAATGCAGTTTTATTATCAGTTTTTGCAGGGTTGCTTCATGATGTAACAGTTTTCAGAGTCAAACTGTGTGAAAAGGCATACCTCATTACTATTTACTAGACAACATTTTTTCACCCTTATAGGGCCATTCACTCCTATAGTTGCCTTTGCGGTCAGTGTAGATCAAGATCAGACTGCCCAAAAGGCACAGAAGCACAGCAGACAAAAAGCAATGACAAAATTGCAATTATCTGAGTCTTATTCTACACCGAAAATGTTCATGGGTTTATTTTGCACTGTAACTCTTTACCAAACAGCAAAATTTTAGGCTGGTCCAAATCGAAAGCATTTGCAGACAACAAAGGAAATGTTGAACAAATTAGGAACCTTTTTTTCAAAGGGTAGAAAACATTGTTGGGAAAGGAGAAATTGCTGGTTATCAGCATTTTCTCCTTTTCCCACATTCTTTGAAGAAAAAAAAGGCTTTTTCTGTAGGTTATAAAAATTCAGGACTTTGTGGTAAGAGGTTAAGGGTGAAGCTTGTCTCTCTTTATACATTTTAGGGCAACAACAGTACTGTGATAGGGTTTAGTTGATAGGATTTGTGTGTGCAAGAGAAGAGCTCAGCATTTAATCTTTTACCACACAGTCCTGAGTTTTAATGACCCTGAGAAAGAGGCCTTTCGAAAACATTATTGGAAAAGGAAAAAAATGCTGGTAACCAGCATTTTCTTCTTTTCCAACAATGTTTTCTACCCTATCACAGGCAGAAATCATCACCGTAGCTACTTTCAAGTTGTCGTCTGCAAATGCTTTCAATCTGGAGCTAACTAAAATATTGTCTTTTGGTAAAATACCTTTTTTTTTCTAACACTTCTCTACCTCATTTATTTTTTGAATGCCAGCTATTGCCTAACTCTTTAGCAGAAAAGAAAATTTTAGCCGTGTCCAAATGAAAGCACTTGCAGACAACAAAACTAATGAACTCTTTACCACATGAAAAAATTTTGGCTTTGATCAAGTTGAAAGCATTTTCTAGACAGTTCAAATGTGCCTCAAATGATGAATTTGTCTTTGATAGAGTGGAAAACATAGTGGGAAAAATGGTTACCAGCATTTTCTTCTTTTCCTACAACGTTTACAAAAGAGTTCTCCCTCAGGGTTGTTAAAAGTCAGAATTGTGAGGTAAAGAGTACAATGTAATTCAGTACATAAAATTTGTCTATCATAAGGTAGAACACATAGCAGGAGGTGAAAATCTTGGTTACCAGCATTTTCTCCTTTGCCCACACAACAAGGGCAGGTAACGATCAAAATATTTTTGAAACAGTTATGCTCCTGTTTCAACTTGCAATTTTCACTGAAAATCATTCTCTAAGAAACTGTAGGGAAGAGTTGACACCTGCATGCAGTGTTCTTGATCAGACAATGTGTGATTAAAAAAACCCAAATAGCCCTCTTTAACTCTTCTCCAAATGACCAATTTTAGACTCTTCCAAATTCAAAATATCTGTCATAATTGGTAGAAATGAGCTTAAGTTCTATGATAGGGTTGAAAACATTGTGGAAAAAGGATAAAATTCTGGTTACCAGCTTTTTCTCCTATTCCCACATTGTTTTCAGAAGCCTTCTTCTACAGGGTTGATAAAACTTGGGATTGTGTGGTAAAGGGTTAAGTAAAGAGTAGAAAGTTTTTAGTTCATGTCTGTTTTCCAAGATACACAAAATCAGCACTGTTTTTCTTTCTATTCTTTTGCATTATCTATTTTAGAAGTTGAGCTAAAAATAGACTACCAGTAACCTACATGTATTTTGTATTGGTTGAACCTGTCATTAAAATTTCACTGAAATACCACAGATGAAAAAGAGCCTGGGATTATACTGGAAGTTCAGCTCTTTACTAGATGAATTTTTACACCTGACCAAATTGAAAGCTGTTGCAGACGACAAAGTAAATGTGGCTCAAATGATAAGATATTTATGTTGAATGACAGAAAACATGGAAAAAGGATAAAATGTTGGTTTACCAGCATTTTCTTCTTTTCTCACAATGTTTTCAAAAGCCTTCTTCTTAAGGGTTGTTAGAAATCAAGATGTGTGGTTATGGGTCAACACTTTACCACACAATCCCGACTTTTAACGACCCAGAAAAAGAAAGCTTTTGAAAACATTGTGGGAAAAGGAGAAAATGCCAGTAACCTGCATTTTCTCCTTTTCCCACAATGTTTTCTTCCCATCCAAAAACAAATTTCAATTTTGGGATTACATTTATTTTATCGTCTGTAAATGCTTTCAATTTGGACCGGTCTAAAATTTTGTTGTTTGGTAAAAAGTTAAATACAAAAAGATACTTAAAGATAAGCAGGGTTCAGACCATAAAACCCTTACTCCAGTGAATGAAATGGTAACGGTCAATAAGTTGAAAAGACCTGTTACTAGCTGAACTTGCCAAAGACCAAATAAATTTTAGCCATGCTCTGGCATAATCCATCTTCATGGTGCATGATACCAGGTAAGTCATCACATAATTGTGGATCCATAAAATCCATTTTGTCTTACATACCTACTGAATCATGAAGTAGAGTGGTCCCTGGACATGCAGAAAATTTACTAGAAAGCAAAACTTTTAGGGCCATCCGATGTCAGCCTGCGCAGACAGTCTGCGCAGGCTGACATTGGATGGCCCTAAAAGTCATGGGTCGATACTTTTTTTTTTTTTGCGCAGATGCATTAAGCCCCCTTTTCATAGAGCATGGGTCATTTTGAAATTATGACTTCGTAAATAAATAATCAAAAGTATGAATATGTACTATTTAATCAATCAATCATCCAATTTGTATAAACCAAATTTTTTTGTTGCACGAATATTTACTCAGTATGAGAAATATTTTTCAGCTATCCTGATGATTTTGAAGGGGGGAGTATTGCAATTATTTAGCCTTAAATGAAATTTTCTGAAAACACTGTTAGAAATACATGTATACATAGGGTCCTGCGTGGCTCTGTGGTAAAGTGTAGGACTCGTGACCTGGAGGCCCTGGGTTCGAGCCTTACTCGATCCACTGGGTTTTTCGTGGGAGTGTCCTTGGGCAAGATACTTCAGAGCCCCAGCCTAGTACTGGTGAAACCCAGGAAATACATGAATATGTGAGCTGTCGCTGTGATGTGACTGAAATAATGTTGAAAGCGGTGTAAAACACCATTCAATCAATCAATCAATCAATCTACAAGCGTAGAGAAACTGAAAGGTTACATATAGTAAGTAGCTGCAGTTTTGACAATGATAAAACAGGATGGATGTCTTTCATTGCCCACAAAATCTAGTGGTACTATTACATTTTGGAAGTTTGGTTGGATTAAAAAGAATCTGAAAAGCCTCCTATAACCCTTTCCCAAACAAGCCCTGGTTTTCACGTGTCTGCAGTACAAGTCTTTTGAAAACACTGTGGGAAAAGGAGAAATTGCTCATAACGAGCAATTTCGCCTTTTCCCACAGTGTTTTCTACCGTTTTTGAGACCTTTCTGCCATTTTCATCAAATTTAAAATTGTTGTCTGCAAACTCTTTCAATTTGGACCAGTCCAAAATTTGTCATTTGGGAAAGGGTTAAAAAAATTACTGACACAGGAATGGAAACAGACTACAGTGGATAGCATATGTACATGTATTTAGCATTTACAATAGTTATTGTAAATCACACGATAAATAAAAGGATTAAATCTTTGACCCTGCTGCTCTCTACAGGGAGCTTGCAGTGAACAAACTGTTTAATCCCAGGGACCTCTGTAGCAGTAAAAAAACCATGCTGATTTTAAAATCTGGCAGTGCAAGAAAATTCAAGAGCTTTGCTTACTGCAAACCAATGAATAATGTGATAGAAAATTGGAGTTTTGTGTGCAGTAGAACACCATGCATTTTTAGCTCACTGGAGTGCAAAATGCTCATGGTGAGCTTCTGTGATCATGCTGTGTCAGTCGTGTGTCATCCAGGCATCAAGAATTATCTTTTGTACATTCTAGAAGCCACATTTTCAGCCCAATACTAATGAAACTTAATCAGAATGTTTGAATTGGTGATATCTTGGACAACTTTGAAATTGGGTCATGTTAAGTCATAAAGTAGACCACTGGGATAAATCTTAGAAAAACCTTGTGTGCACTCTATTTTCAGTCTGATACTCATGAAACTTGGTCAGAAAGTTTTTCTTGATAAATGTATCAAGTACAAGTTTCAAATTAGGTAAGGTTGAGTCAAAAAGTAGGTCACTGGGACAAATCTTAGAAAAACTTCGTGTGCACTCTTGTGGCCGCATTATCACTGATACTCATAAAATGTGGTCAGAATATTTGTCTTGATGATTTCTAGTACAGGTCCAAAATTTGGTCATGTCAAGTCAAAAAGTAGGTAACTGGAACAAATGTTAGAAAAACCATGTATGCATTCTGGAGGCCACATTTGCAGCCTGATACTCATGAATATTGATCAGAATGTTTGTCTTGATATCTCAGACAAATTCAAAATTGAGTCATGTAATGTGAGAAAGTGGGTAACTGGTACAAATATTGGCAAAACTGTGTTTGAACGCTAGATGCCACATTTTCAGTCTGATATTCATGAAACATGGTCAGATTGTTTGTTCTGATGATATGTCAGTCAAGTTCAAAATTGGGTCATGTTGAATCGAAATTAGGTCAGTGGCCACCAACACTCACTTTTTTACATAATCACAACCAGGATCTCTTCAGCTCTATCGATCCTGTATGATTTCACTCAGGTGAGCGCTTTTGGGCCAATGGCCCTCTCGTTGTGTTAATTTTGAGGTGACAAAATGACAGACAGCTCATCACACTGGGGGTCGAATGATGAAAATTGAACAGTCCTGTTTGTTCAGTTATCAAGGGCATAACAATACATGTACATGTATTCAAGGGTATTTCAGGATGAAAGAGTTAACTCTTGTACTGGACAACAGAATGTTCGACTTGTCTAAATTAGAAACATTTGTAGGATAAATGAAATTGGATCTGAATGACAGACTTGTATTTGAAAAGGTAGAAAGCATTGTGGCAAAAGAAGATAATGCTGGTAACCAACATTTTCTCCTTTTCCACAATGTTTTCAAAAGCATTTTTTACAGGGTTTTAAACACATGGGTTTGTTTGATGGAGGGGTTACAGAACATTTTTATATACATGACAACCTACAACATATGATAGTTTTAATGAAGAAGTAACCCTTTACCACACAATCCTGAGTTATGACAACCCTCATTAAGAAGGCTTTTGAAAACTTTGTGGGAAAAGGAGAAAATGCTGGTAAACAGCATTTTCTCCTTTTCCCACAGAGTTTTCAACCCATTCAAAAACAAATCCCATCATTTGTGCCAGAGTTTAAATTTTCCACCAGATTCTGCAGGGACCTTCAGTTTGGTCATGTTCCAGATTTTGTTGTGTGGTAAAGGGTTAAATAGATACATGTTACACTTTTTCAATCTACTCTTCTTTGACCTATAACATGTACTGATACCTTAGTGGTAGTCTCTATGTCTATGTTTCTGTTTTACAGCCATCTTGTTGTGAGAACAGCGAGTGAAAGACAGCAGAATGGTCACCATGCCATATCCTATTGGACAGATGTCCAGTTTTGGGATTATCTGGACATCCCTTTCAGGGGCCTACATGATCAAAGGACTCTATCAAACAGTGGCTGGGTCTGGGGCAGGCAGAGATTTTGATGGGGAGAAAGGGGTTTTACGTTTTACTAAAAGGTATGTAAATTAATCCCATTGGTCAAAGCTCATAATGGTCAGTCAAGCCCCCATAGCTCAGTCGGTAGCGTACAGGACTTGAGAACAGGAGATCGCTGGTTTGATCCCTGGCTGGGCCAATTTCTTTCCGAGGATTGATGATAGTCATTGTGACAGGATTCATTCCTCTCTCACTGCTGACCATTGTTTCAACGATGGTGGTGAGAAAGCAGCCAGTGGCTTGGAAAGAATATTGTAAGAATATTGTGCGTAGTACTGGTAAAAGAAACTCAAGGAAAGCATGGATAGGTGCACTGGCCGCTGCGATATAATGGAAATAATGTTGAAAACGGCGTTAAACACCATACAGTCAATCAGTCAATCAAAATGGTCAGAGTTAACCCCTTGCCAAACAGTCCCAACTTTTCATGACTCTGATGAAAAGGGCTTTTGCAAATATTGTGGGAAAAGGAGAAATAGCTGGAAACCAGCATTTTCTCCTTTTCCAACAATGATTTTTACCCTTGTGGAAACAACTGTTGAGTCACTCTTATTTTGTTGTCTGCAAAAAATTTAATGCTTTTGATTTATACAAGTCTAAGATTTTGCTTTTTCAGTGAAGAGTTACAGAATCATCTCTGTTAAAAACAATCACAGACAACTAATTAAGTGTAGCCCAAATGAGATGATTTGCCTTTGAAAGTGTGGAAAAGATTGTGAGATAAGAAAATTATGTTTACAAGCATTTTCTCCTTTTCCCAAAATGTTTTCAAAAGTCTTTTTCTATAGGGTTGTTAAAAGATGGGATTGTTTGGTAAAGAACAAAGAAATTATTCCAAAAAGATTTGATATGTCTTAACGTGATAATGGGACAAAAGATCATTCCATATCATGTCAAACTGGATGACTACAGATTTACATGTATGTAATTCTGAGAATTTAATTTTTACAGCCAGAGTTAAAAAATGCTGTAAAAAATGCATGTACAAAATGTTTTATCAATATAAATTGATGTCTAGTGGATTAATTCATTTGAAAGTATTGTTGCAAAAGGATAAATTGCAAGCAATTTCATGTTTTGAAACTGTTGTTGACTGCATGTGGTTAGGACCTGGTGTAAACTGTTCTACAGTTCACATGCAAATATTATACAAAAGTTCAGTGTGATATACTGTACAAGGAAAATTATGTTGTGGTAATTTTCTTCAGGGCTTGTATTTGCTATTAGCTGCAATGGAAAATTTGATAATTTGCAAGACTGAATATTGTGTTCTGTACAGTCTGATCTTGATCTTCACTGTCCGCTAAAGGTCCTTGATTTGGGCTTAGCAGCCTATGGGTTAATGTGACAAGAAGCAAATACAAGCCCTAGGAAAGTCGGTAAAAGGTATTATTATAAACCTGAAATTTTCAATCTCAAATACATGCATCAAATGTGGATAAAACAACACGCATCAGAAAAAATTCCGTATTTACACACTGTGAAATACGGATCCAAATATGGTATTGATGATGTACAATAACATGTAACTCACGTGCGGTAAACATACATATTTATTTGCAGTTTGATTGATAAAAACTTATGCTACAATATTTAATCGCCATTAATGAAAATGAGATTACTAGCAACTAGACCATTCTTTGTTTTATCTTATTTACCAATGTACAAATAAATTGTGAAGAACTGCAAAATGTTGTTGTTATAAAGTTGCAGGTATATAATAAAAGGATCGAACTTCAACATTATGTCATAGTAACTTTCCTGATACTTGTATTTAGGTACTTCTTGCTGCATAAGAAAATTTTGACATCTCGCTAGACCTTTGGTCTCGCACGATACCACATTTTCTCACGCTGATCATATTAAATATAAGCGCATGGAAAGGTATTACTACATAATATTCCATACATATCCCCTTTATTGTGTACCTTCTCATTTCAACTCAAAAATATATTGCATTTATTATAAGCAGTCTTATTTGAAAATTACAAGAAATCAGAAGCAAATACTGGTTTAACCCTTTACCAAACAACAAAATTGTAGACTTGTTCAAATTGGATGCATTTGCAGACGACATTTTGAATCGGGTTCAAATTGTGGAATCTGTCTGTGATGGGGTAGAAAACATTGTAGGAAAAGGAGAAAATGCTGGTTACCAGCATTTTCTCCTTTTCCCACAATGTTTTCAAAAGGCATCTTTCTCAGGGTCGTTAAAACTTGGGATTGTGTAGTAAAGGGTCAATGGATGAGAATCTTTTTGGCTTTTTCTATGAAAGTTGAATGAATATTATAACATAGCATTTTGACCAACCAAACTGGAAACCAAGCAGAAAATTACCGGTACATGTAGTTAGATTTAAATTTTACCATATTTGGAACCATATCTGACATTGTGCAGATACAAATTCTTTCTGCCCATTCTGATTATATTTGCATAAGGTGCATGTGATATATATGATAACTTATAGGTATATACCTGTAATAAATACTGTTTACAGACCTGTAAGACGACTGTTTATTGCACTTGCATTGAATGGTGCCATTTACATAGCAGTATGTAATTCCTATGTGTTTGGTAGTCCCAACTTTAGCTGGATACAGTGGGTGCTAGATCAGGCCAATATACCTGGTGAACCATCCACAGGTATGTCTTAATGTTTAGTTTTTGTTGCCTTTTAATTCTTTACCAAATGGTAAAATTTCGGACTGGACCAAAATGAGAGCAGATGACAAATAGCAGACGACAAATTAAATGGTACGTTGGAAAATATTTTCGGAAAAGGAGCAAATGCTGATAACTAGCATTTTCTCCTTTTCCCACAATGTTTTCAGTAGTCTAACCTATTTGGGTCATTAAAAGTGGGGATTGTGTAGTAAAGTGTTAATCCTGTACCAAAGAATGCTGTGTTTATGATTGTATAGAGGAAAGCTTTAGAAAACATTGTAGGAAAAGAAGAGAATGCTTATAACCAGCATTTTCTTCGTTTTTCACAATGTTTTCTGGCCTTTTTAAAGACAAATACTTGTACCATCAATGGAACCAGAATTAGTTGACTGTGTGGAAACGCTTTCAATTTGGAAATCTCAAAAAACTTGTTGTTTGGTAAAAAGTGAAAGACATTTCTTTTCTAATGCAGCTGTGTAGGCTCCTGATCTGGACAGCTTTGAAACTCATTGTAGAAAAATTGGGAATTTCTCCTCTTGCCACATTGTTTTCATTCTGCCTAAAGGATTATTTTCCTTTTCTGCAAGTACAATGTATTATGGGCAACCAGCCTATTTTGGAGGGGTGCCTGTTTTCAAATCTGACGTGATATCCCAGTTTTCTTGTGAACTATGAAGAGAAGGACATCACTGTTTTGTGTTAACCACCTGTTTGAAAGTAAACAACGGTGCCATTAACCCTTAGAGCGCCAAATAAACCTAGACATTTTCATCCTGGAAATTTAGCCAAAATAATTGCAATTTCGTGGTTGCTTTCGTCAACAGTGTTTCTGCAAAGTGGACAGTGTAGATCAAAGATAAGGCTGTACATTTTGTGCAGCCTGCTCTTGATCAACACTGGCTGCAAAGGCAACTATAGTTGTGACAGGCATTTAATGGCGTTTAATACAGAATGGGATAAAAGCAAGACAGTATGCATGTTTCTAAAGAAAAGATTGTTTTTATCAAATTTGTGATTACCTTTTTCAACCTGATACATGCCTAATTTAAGTTCTAACATTTAAAAAGTTCCTGACATGTGACATAGACTGTGTTGATACCAAAAAGTCATGTAGTCATACTTGAAAAATTTGACAAGATACCGATCTATACTTAGATCAGAGAATTTCGTGACCTATTTCGTCCAGTCACTTATTACTGAACAGTTTTCAAGAACATTTGCTTCTCTTGAGAGAAAATGTTTTCAGCCCTTCTGTTTAGACACTAAATATTTTCAGATGTGTTATGATAAAATGGTGTTTAAAACAATTCCTAATCTGTCCCCATAGGTGCATATAAATTGATAGAAGGGACCAAAATGCCTTAGTTTTTGCTGTTCTTGTATTCTGGTGCTGCTGTCATGAGAAGGCCAATGGCTGCCCTGAAATTTTGTTTTTTGGTAAAGAGTTAAATTCTGTTTGAAAATCCAGACTGATTATTGCTATTTAACTGTATATCTTTTTTTCCAGATAAATTGTCCGTCATGGTTGGAGGTGGATTGTTACTCAGCCACACATTCATCCGTCTGTATCAAAGTGTCTATGTCAACGTGTTTAGCAGCCATCTCACGCAAGGATTCCTAGACTGGTTATCCCCTAATTTGTATTCCCTTCTTGCTGGTTTCACTCTCATTTCAGAGGCACCAGTCTTGGATGGGAATGACACTGGTAAGGTTTGAATGATATACCAGTAAATCAATCAAAATGACTTTTCCAAATCTGACAGAAGACCAGACCACTGCGATATAACAGATATTTTGCTGGAGCATTTTGCAAAAAAGCTGACAGTGTAGACCCAAGATCAGACTGCATGTTTAATGAATTCTGACCTTGTTCTATGTCTTATCTTGATCTACTTTGTCTGCAAAAAAACAAGTAAAGTAAACCTTGGGAAAATAAAATGTGTTAACTCTTTGCAGCAATCCCAGAGGTATACTTTGACATCCAAGAGGGAAAAAAAAGGCACAATGCATGTAGATATTTAACAGCAGGTGGCATTTATGTAATTTTTTTCCGATCAGTTTTCATAAAGCTGAAAATTTGCATCTGAAATAAATGATGAACCCTATATTTATAGAAGAAAAAAGATAGTGTGTATATAATCTATAAAACAAGTTGGCAGGTAAGGTATAGTTTGAAGGTTTTGATAAACTAACCCCCCTTTTTTTTTACCATTAGGAGGAAGGCTTCTGAAAATATTGTAATAAAAGCAGAAAAATACTGGTTAACAGCTTTTCATCCTTGCCCACATGGATTTCAATCCCTTCAAAGATAAGCCCATCGAACCACTTTTCAGGGGAGCGATTTTTGCTGTATTCCGGGGATTTTCTCCCTTTGAAGCCAAAACTGAAATTCAAAGTTGTCCCAGCTTGTAAGGATTTGCTTTGGAAAAATACATTTACTGAATTATTTGAGGGGAAGGTCAGATTATTTTTAGCTCACCTTAGCACAACGTGCTAAAGGTGAGCTATTGTGATCGCCCTATGTCCGGCGTCCGTCGTCCGTCAACAATTTCTTTAAACATCTTCTTCTCCTAAACCACTGGGCCAATATTGATGAAACTTGGCAGGGATGTTCCTTAGGTGAAGCTCTACCAAAATTGTTCAAAGAATTGAATTCCACCCACAACTCTGGTTGCCATGGCAACAAAAAGGAAAAAAAAAGCAAAATCTTTGAAAATCTTCTTCTCTGAAACTAGAAGGCGCAGAGCTTTGATATTTGGTATGTAGCATCTCCTAGTGGACCTCTACCAAGTTTGTTCATTTGATGCCCCTGGGGTCAAAACTGGCCCCGCCCCGGGGGTCACAAGTTTGAGCATAGTCATAAAGAAGGAAAACTTTAAAAATCTTCTTCTCTAAAACTTGAAGGCATAGAGCTTTGATATTTGGCATGTAGCATCTCCTAGTGGACCTCTACCAAGTTTGTTCATATGATGCCCCTGGGGTCAAAACTGGCCCCGCCCCGGGGGTCACAATTTCCAACATAGGAACAAAGAAGGAAAACTTTAAAAATCTTCTTCTCTAAAACTAGAAGGCATAGAGCTTTGATATTTGGCATGAGGCATCTCCCAGTGGATCTCTACCAAGTTTGTTCATATGATGCCCTTGGGGTCAAAACTGGCCCTGCCCCGGGGGTCACAAGTTCAAACATAGGAACAAAGAGGGAAAACTTTAAAAATCATCTTCTCTGAAACTGGAAGGCATAGAGCTTTGATATTTGGTATGTAGCATTGCCTAGTGGACCTCTACCAAGTATGTTCATATGATGCCCCTGGGGTCAAAACTGGCCCCGCCCTGGGGGTCACAAGTTTGAGCATAGTAACAAAGAAGGAAAACTTTAAAAATCTTCTTCTCTGAAACTTGAAGGCGTAGAGCTTTGATATTTGGCATGTAGCATCTCCTAGTGGACCTCTACCAAGTTTGTTCATATGATGCCCCTGGGGTCAAAACTGGCCTCGCCCCGGGGGTCACAATTTCCAACATAGGAACAAAGAAAGAAAACTTTAAAAATCTTCTTCTCTGAAACAGGAAGGCATAGAGATTTGATATTTGGTATGTGGCATCTTCTAGTGGATCTCTACCAAGTTTGTGCATATGATGCCCTTGGGGTCAAAATTGGCCCTGCCCCGGGGGTCACAAGTTCAAACATAGGAACAAAGAAGGAAAATTTTAATTTTTTTTTTCCCTTAAATGGGAAGGCATAGAGCTTTGATATTTGGTATGTAGCATCTCCTAGTGGACTTCTACCAAGTTTGTTCCAAGGATGCTGCTTGGGTTAAAACTGGCCCAGCCCCTGGCGTCACAAGTTCGAACATAGGAACAAAGAAGGAAAACTTTAAAATTCTTCTTTTCTGAAACCGAAAGGTGTGGAGCTTTGATATTTGGTATGTTGCATCTCAGAGTGGACCTCTACCAAATTTGTTCATATGATGCCCCTGGGTCAAAACTGGCCCCGCCCCGGGGGTCACAATTTCAAACATAGGAACAAAGAAGGAAAACTTTAAATTTCTTTTTCTCTTAAACGGGAAGGTGTAGAGCTTTGATATTTGGTATTTAGCATTTCCTAGTGGACCTCTACCAAGTTTGTTCATATGATGCCCCTGGGTCAAAACTGGCCCCGCCCCGGGGGTCACAATTTCTAACATAGGAACAAAGAAGGAAAACTTTAAATTTCTTTTTCTCTTAAACGCGAAGGTTTAGAGCTTTGATATTTGGTATGTAGCATTTCCTAGTGGACCTCTACCAAGTTTGTTCATATGATGCCCCTGGGTCAAAACTGGCCCAGCCCCGGGGGTCACAAGTTCGAACATAGGAACAAAGAAGGAAAACTTTAAAATTCTTCTTTAAAACTGGAAGGCGTAGAGCTTTGATATTTGGTATGTAGCGATTCTCTTCTAAGTTTGTTTGCCCATCTAAGCGCAACAAGTTCATTGAGTTCAAAATTGGGTCATCTTGGGTCATAAACTAGGTCACTAGGTGAAATTAAAGAAATACCTTGTTGGCACTTTCGAGGCCACATTATTTGCTCATTGCCTTGAAAATTAGTTAGAAAGTTTGTCTTTATAAAGTTTCACATAAGATTAATTTGGGTCAACTTGGGTCATAAACTAGTTCACTGGGTCAAATTAAAGAAATACCTTGTTTGCACTCTGGAGGCCACATTTATTGCTCAAATGACCTGAAATTTGGCCAGAATGTTTGTCTTGATGAAATACCAGATGAGTTTGGATTTGGGTCACCTGGAACCATAAACTAGGTCACTAGATGTTTGTCTTTGTAAAATCTCACATGAGTCTGAATTTGGGTCAACTGGGGTCATAAACTAGTTCACTTGGTCAAATTAAAGAAATAGCTAGTGGGCACTCTAGAGGCCACATTTATTATTCATTTGATTTGAAAATTGTTTAAAATGTTTCTTTTGATATAGTCAAAGACCAGTTCAAATTTGGGTCACCTGGGGTCATAATCTAGGTCACTAGGTCAAATTAAAGAAATATCTTTAGGGCACTCGAGGCCACATTTTTTGCTCAATTGACTTGAAAATTTGTCAGAATGTTTGTCTTCATGAAATATGAGTTTGAAATTGGGTCACCTGCGGTCAAAAACTAGGTCACATGGTCAAATCAAAGAAAAACCTTTAAGGCACTCTACTAAGGTGAGTGACCCAGGGCCATCATGGCCCTCTTGTTTTCCTCTTCCCCTCCCCCCTTCATATCTCATCACTTTCCTGACTTTTAATTGGATGTCTTTAACCCTTCACCACACAATCCCGACTTTTAACGACTCAAAGAAAGAAACCTTTTGAAAACATTTTGGGAAAAGGAGAAAATGCTGTTAACCGGCATTTTCTCCTTTTCCCAAAATGTTTTCTACCCTTTCCAAAAACAATTTTAATTTTTCAGTCACATTTATTATGTCATCTGCAAATGCTTTCAGTTTGGACCAGTCTAAAATTTTGTTGTGTGGTAAAGAGTTAAATGCTTTCATTTTGAATGTCACAAACTTGTCATTTGGTACTACTGATAGAGTGTCAAATTTAAGAAACATGCGACTTTCATGTCTTTCTTCTCTTTTTATCCTATTAACTCCTTACCAAACGACGAAATTGTAGACTGGTCCAAATTGAAAGCAGTTGCAGACGACAAATTATATGGGACTCAAAAATTGAAATTTGTTTTGGGAAAGGTAGAAAACATTGTGGGAAAAGGAGAAAATGCTGGTTACCAGCATTTTTAGCTCACCTGAGCACAAAGTGCTCATGGTGAGCTATTGTGATCGTGCTGTGTCCGTCGTCGGTCGTGCGTCGTCCGTCGTCAACTTTTTACCCTGTGTACGCTCTAGAGGCCACATTTTCAGTCCAATCCTCATGAAACTTGGTCAGAATGTTTGTCTTGATAAAATCTCGGACGAGTTCGAAATTGGGTCATGTGGGGTCAAAAACTAGGCCACTAGGTAAAATCTTAGAAAAACCTTGTGTACGCTCTAGAGGCCACATTTTCAGTCCGATCCTCATGACATTTGTTCAGAATGTATGTCTTCATAAAATCTCGGAGGAGTTTGAAATTGGGTCATGTGGGGTCAAAAACTAGGTCACTAGGTCAAATCTTAGAAAAACCTTGTGTACGCTCTAGAGGCCACATTTTCAGTCCGATCCTCATGAAACTTGGTCAGAATGTTTGTCTTGATAAAATCTCGGATGAGTTTGAAATTGGGTCATGTGGGGTCAAAAACTAGGTCACTAGGTCAAATCTTAGAAAAACCTTGTGTACGCTCTAGAGGCCACATTTTCAGTCCGATCCTCATGAAAATTGGTCCGAATGTTTGTTTTCATAAAATCTCAGACGAGTTCGAAATTGGGTCATGTGGGGTCAAAAACTAGGCCACTAGATCAAATCTTACAAAAACCTTGTGTACACTCTAGAGGCCACATTTTCAGTCCGATCCTCATGAAATTTGGTCCGAATGTTTGTCTTCATAAAATCTCAGACGAGTTGGAAATTGGGTCATGTGGGGTCAAAAACTAGGTCACTAGGTCAAATCTTAGAAAAACCTTGTGTACGCTCTAGATGCCACATTTTCAGTCAGATACTTGTGAACTATGGTCCAAATGTTTGTCTTCATAAAATCTTGGACGAGATCGAAATTGGGTCATGTGGGGTCAAAAACTAGGTCACTAGGTCAAATCTTAGAAAAACCTTTTGTACACTATAGAGGCCACATTTTCAGTCCAATACTCTTGAAAAATGGTCAGAATGTTTGTCTTGATTATATCTTGAAATAGTACGAAAATGTGCCATGTTGGGTCAGAAACTAGGTCACCAGGTCAAATCTAAGAAAAACGTTGTGTATGCTCTAGAGGCCATATTTTCTGTCCAGTACTCTTGAAAGTTGGTCAGAATGTTTGCCTTGATAATATCTCTGACTAGTTTGAAAATGGGTCATGCTGGCTGAAAAACTAGGTCACTAGGTCAAATCTTAGAAAAACCTTGTGTAAGCTTCAGAAGCCACATTTTCTGTCTAATACTCTTGAAAGTTGGTCAGAATGTTTGTCTTCATGATATCTCAGTAGAATTTGAAAATGGGTCATGTCGGGTCAAAAACTAGGTCACCTCGTCAAATCTTAGAAAAGCCATGTGTACACTGTTGTGGCCACATTTTTTGTTCAATACTCTTTTAAAGTTGCTCAGAATGTTTGCCTTGGTAATATCTCGGAAGAGTTTGAAAATGGGTCATGTTAGGTCAAAATCTAGGTCATTAGTTCAGATCTTAGAAAAACCTTGTGTACGCTGTAGAGGCCACATTTTCAGTCCAATACTCTTGAAATTTGTTAAGAATGTTTGTCCTGATCATATCTTGGACCAGTTAGAAAATGTGTCATGTTGGCTGAAAAACTAGGTCACTAGGTCAAATCTTAGAAAAACCTAGTGTACGAATGAATCTCAGAAAGAAGCCTTTTGAAAACACTGTTTGAAAATGAGAAAATGCTGGTATCCAGCATTTTTTCCCTTTTTCACAATGTTTTCTACCCCTTTGAGAGACCAATCCCACAGCTTGATCCACATATTATTTGTTTTATGCAGAAGGTTCAGACTGATGAGTTTAAAATTTTATTGTTTGGTAATATATATATCTCACAAGACGTTGGAAATTGGTTGTGCTTGGTCAAAAGGCTCAGGTGAGCGACTCCAGGGCCATCATGGCCCTCTTGTCTCCTTTTCCCACGATGTTTTCAAAAGGCTTCTTTCTCAGGGTCGTTAAAAGTCGGGATTGTGTGGTAAAGGGTAAACCCCTCCTCAGATGACAAAAGTTTGGACTTGCCTAATTTTGGAGCATTTTGCAGGTGACAAATTAAGTGTGACTGAGATATTAAGATTTGTCTTTGAATGGGTTGAAAATATTGTTGGCAAAGGAGAAAATGCTGATTACAATAATGTTTTCAAAAGGCCTCATCCATAGGGTCATTAAAACTCTGGACTATACATATATACTAAAGGGTTAAGTCTTTTCATATTACATGTATATATTTTCTGATGTAGAAATCAGAGCAGCCCCATGATTCTTCAGGTCTTCTCTTCCATGAACTTAACCCTTTACCGCACAATGACGCCTTTTAACGCCCCTGGGATAGAAGTCTTTTGAAAACATTGTGGGAAAAGGAAAAAATGCTGGTAACCAGCATTTTCTCCTTTTCCCACAATGTTTTCTGTCCTATCAAAGGAAAATTGCACTATTTGAGCCACTTTGAAATTGTCGTCTGCAAATGCTTTCAATTTGGACAAGGCTAAAAATTTGTCATCTTGTAAAGGGTTAATGGTATTAAGGAAACAATTTCTGCTTGGTTTATGTTACAGGCTGGTTTGATTGGTCAATGTTCAGCTGGCGCCATGCTGTTGGTGTTGGTTTGTTCGCTTTTCTATGGTACAATGATGGTAAGATACAGTACCAGCTTGCCAAATTCAGGAGGAACAGAGCAGGTGACATTATCAGTTTCTCCATAGACCTCTGACTTCTACTGTAACAATCATCCCCAAAGGCACATTATGAAAACATGTTGATCCAGTAACTCTTTACCAAATGACAAAATTGTAGACCAGTCCAAATTAAAAGCTTTTGCAGACGACAAAATAAATGTGACTCAAAAATTGAAATTTGTTTTGGAAAGAGTAGAAAACATGGTGGGGAAAGGAGAAAATGCTGATTACCAGCATTTTCTCCTTTTCCCACCATGTTTTCAAATGGCTTCTTCCTCAGAGTTGTTAACAGTCGGGATTGTGTGGTAAAGAGTTAAATATTCACTCATTCGAATATTATGAACTTGATACAAGAAAAAAAAAGATTTCAACTGAAAAACATAGCTTTTTATACCTGGCAATAGAAACTTTATGAAAGATTGTATCATCTAGAGAAACAGGTTTAAAATATATCTTCTTGCAGAGGTTATGTTTAGCTTGGCTGTTTTTGAAGAAAATGTCAAAGCATTGTCATAGCCCTGTCATCATCTGCGTTGTTATCTGTGTTGTCATGCTAAAACTTTTATCATTTTACAATATCTTGTCATTACTGAAGATATTCACTACAGACTTGGACTAGTCATTACTTACTGAAAGGGGAATTCATACAAAAAGGGCAGGTAAGCATCTGGTTTTTTTTTTTGGACACAGTTATGGCCCTTTTTGACCTAGAATTTGCTGTGCAAAAACTTTGACATTTTATTATATATGTCACTTAAAACTTGGACAAGTTGTTAAGTATGAAAAGGGAAGCTCATTTTAACCCTTTCCCAAACAAGCCCTGGTTTTCACGTGTCTGCAGTACAAGTCTTTTGAAAACACTGTGGGAGAAGGAGAAATTGCTCGTAACGAGCAATTTCTCCTTTTCCCACAGTGTTTTCTACCCTTTTTGAGACCATTCTGCCATTTTCATCAAATTTAAAATTGTCGTCTGCAAACTCCTTCAATTTGGACCAGTCTAAATTATTGTCGTTTGGTAAAGGGTTAAAAGAGGCAGGTAACTATCAAGATATTTTTAACACAGTTATGCCCCTTTTTTGACTTTGAATTTTCTCTGAAAATTAATCTGTTTTGAAAAGCAACAATTACTGCAGCCAAGTTTGGCACCCACATGCCTTGCTGTTGTTTGTTGTGCTGCAGACTACTTGAAAACACTTGTGTTGAAAAGAGATAATGTTTGTATTGACCAGTCTCTCCTTTTGTAATGATCTGTTTGCATATAATCATTTATTAAATTGTAATTTATACTGACTTTCCCTTCTCAGCAGATCTTGATCTACACTGTGAGCTATGCCGAAATATTCTTGTTAAAAGCAACCTTGAAACAGCAGCTATTTGCATGAGTTTTCTTGACTGAATTTTATCATTTTTTGTTGGCGGTTTCATCCTTAATCAAACAATTGTGTGCTTCAGTGAAATCACTTGTTTTAGTGACCCTGAGGACACAGGCTATAGAAAACATTTTGGGAAAAGAGAAAATGCTTGTCACCCACAATTAATGTTTTCTATTGTTCTAAAGACAATTGCATCATTTGAGCCCCACTTTTCATTTGCAAATACTTCTAATTTGGGCGAGTCTAGAACTTTGTTTTCTGGTAAAGGGTAAATTGTTTGTTATAGGTCACATTGTCAGTGAAGATCACAAAATGCCGAAAGGTGGAATGTTTGATGTTGTATCATCACCACAGCTTCTCTCCGAGATTTTGTTTAATTGTGCCATAGGTAAGTCATATGTAATTAGGTGCAAAAAATGGAGATTGGCTTGGGCAAGGCATTGTTAAAGACCAACAGTGGTCAAAAGTAAACACATCGGGGTTCAAAATGCAGGCAAATTTTATTGGTACCATTTAAAAGTTTGAATATTAGTGTGAGACTGGCAAGGTGTTATAGTATGCTGTGTCGAAGTTACAGCCGATGGCAGAAAAAAGATTGTAAAACTAGAATAACTTTTACTCTAGTTCTAAGATTTATTGATCTGCCAGCAACTGGAACCTTGACAGGCTGTACACATTGTCTGACTCATAATAATATCTTTTTTATGTTGTCAGTTAAATTTGTCTTGTATTTTGACCCCCTGGGTCAACTGTTAACTGGGCTTCTATTGGGCCATTAGGCCATGGACCTTTAGGTCATGGGCCTGTACTTGCCAACCATTATAAAGATGTATTCTAAGTCTTAATTCTGAATAATTTTCGTAAACCTCAAATTGGAACAATTTCTGACTGTTTTTACTTTCTAATTTTAGAATAAGACAAAGAATGGTTGCTGAATACTGGCCCTGGTCTATCACTTGAAAGATATGATTGACCTGTTATGGTTGTATGATGAAAACTCTGTTGAAAGGGGCTTAAACAACATTCAGTCAAAGAAGCAATAGTCAGTAAAATCAAGTGCAGTATGCCTTTGGTACAAGAACATTTGTTTGTATGAATAGCAATGGTTATTGCCATCTGCAAACCTTGACATATTCTTATATCTTTGTGATTACAGATGATATTTACTCCAAACTACAGGTGGTTGTTAACTATCAAAAGAGGAACCCATACCAACAAAGATAGTTTTGATGTAATTATGCCCCCTTTCATTGTGAAGTACTTTTGTTGCTTGGAATCAAACTGCTCTAAAAGCAACTGCATCTAAGCATTTGCACAGTTATGCTGAAAAGGGGGAACAATAATTTGTAAACTCACATCAGTGGGATAATCTAAATGATTAAGATGTGACCATTTGTTGTTATATATATATGGGTTCTCATTTTTGCAGCCACTGCTGTTGAAGACAAAACCATTCACAACTAGCAACTGTTGCTTTTCTCAAATGTTCTTCAACGATATTTAGACAAATTTCAAACTAACAACCCGATGAAAAAGCAAGTTTCTTTGAAAATATTTTCCGTCCGTAATGTACCTGTCAAAGAAGCAAAAAGGCTTCATGTAAATTTCATTACACATTGTACATTTGAGCCTATGTTTTAATACATCATGGACTATAATTTTTGTTATACAGTTATGTGATAAAAAGTATCTGACATTCGTTGGCTTTTGAGGTAAAAATTTATTAAACTTGTCCACAAAAAATGTTATTAAGCTCGCCAAAGACTGGCTAAATAACATTTTTTGTAGACTCATTTAACCTTTTACCGCACAATGATGCCTTTTGATGCCCCTGGGAAAGAAGCCTTTTGAAAACATTGTGGGAAAAGGAGAAAATGCTGGTAACCAGCATTTTCTCCTTTTCCCACAATGTTTTCTACCCAATCAAAGAAAAATTGCACCATTTTAGCCAAAGTGAAATTGTCGTCTGCAAATGCTTCAATTTGCACAAGGCTAAAATTTTGTCGTCTGGTAAAGGGTTAAAATGAAATTTTATCTCAAACATCAACTCATGCCAGATCCTATATGTCTCAAACCTCTCTCTCAGTTTTTGACGCTGCAACATTGGTTGTCTGGTAAAGTTTTTATGATTGATTTAAGCCTTTACCAATCAACCCCGAGTTTTAAAGACCTTTTGAAAAAAGTCTTTTAAAAACATAATGGGAAAAGGAGAAAATGCAGGTAGCCAGCATTTTCTCCCTTTCCCACAATATTTTTTATCCTTTCAATGAATAATTTCAATTTTTGAGCCACATTTATTTTGTCGTCTGCAAATGCTTTCCGTCTAAAATTTTGTTGTGTTAAAGAATTAACCTATACAGTTATTGGCTTGTCTTAGTTTGAAAACCAAAGAATCATGCAAAAGTTACGTTGGATGATGAGCTAAAACTTCCGCTTGTGTCAAGAATTACTGCTTTTTCCTGAAGATGCCATTTTGTGTAGGACCAAATTAAACCAATGTAGCTTGTGTGGCAGTTGATAGGACAAGAGCATCTAAGACTAAAAATCATGTATTTTATCTGTTGTATTTTCAGGATTATCTCTTGGTTTTGGACACAAGGGCTGGTGGGCCTGTACTTGCTATGTTACTGTCAGCCAGATTGTGCGAGCTTTAGGAAGGCAGCAGTGGTACAGAAAGAAATATGAATCCTTTCCAAAAGGGAGAAAAGCTATCATTCCATATCTTTTGTAATAAATACATGTACAGTATGTACTGTATGTTTTACAGTGAAATGTTTGTTAAATTGAAGCCAAGAGCAATGAGAAAATGATATCTGATTTAACATTGATGTACTCATTATCCCTGTAACTCTTTACTACACAGCAATATGTCAGACTGGTCCAAATTGAAAGCACTTGCAGACGACAAATATTGCTCAACTGATTTCATTTGTTTCTGAAAGCTTAGAAAACATTGAGGGTAAAGGAAAAAAAGCTGGTTACCAACATTTTCTTTTTCCACAATGTTTTCAAACAATTTCTGTCAGGGTCATTAAAACTCGGGAATTTTGTGGTAAAGAGTTAACCCTTTACCACACAGTCACAAGTTTTAACAAACCTTAGGAAAAGGCCTTTCGAAAACACTGTTGGTAACCAGCATTTTCTCCATTGCCCGCCATGTTTTCTATCCTTCCAAAGGTGAACATGGTTTTTTGAGTCGCAATTATATTGTTGTCTGCTAAAGCTTCGGACAAGTCTAAAATTTTGTCATTTGCATGAGGGATAATGAAAAATGTCCAAAGACTTTACAGAGGAATCCTGGGAAGACTATTGGAAAAACAGAAATTGCTTTGCCACATCAGAAAACTTCAGTTCATGTGAACTAATAACAACTTTGTTGTCTGCAGGTTCTTTCATTTTTAAAGTGCCTACAGCTGTAGCTTTTGAAAAGGGTTATGAAATGCAGTAAAAACATTAATGAGCCATGCTCTGGCAAATGGGGGCTTAATGCATCTCCATGATGTATGACACCAGGCAAGTCATGGACATGATCATGGATCCATGAAGTCCGTTTTTTCTAACAACTGACTGAATTATGGGGTGAACTGGCCCTTGGGCTTGCAGAAAATTGACCAATAGCAAAAAGTGTTGGACCAGATCAACCTACACAGACAGTCTGACTGCACACGCTGACCTGGGTAGATACTCTTTTGCAGATGCATTTAGCCCCCTTTTCACAGAGCACTGCTCATTTGCCAAAGACCTTTGTGTAGATATTATCTAACATGACAATAATGGTCTAGAAAGATGTTCAAATTAATCCTTTATCCAATGACAAAATTTTTGCTTTGTCCAAATTGAAACCATCTGCAGAGGACAAATGAAATGTTACTTATAACAATGAATTTGTCATCCAAAGGGTATAAAACACTGTGGAAAAAGGATAAAATGCTGGTTACCAGCATTTTCTCCTTTTTCCAGTGTTTTCAGAAGGACTCTCCCTCAGGGTTGTTAAAAGTCAGGATTGTGTATTAAAGGGTTAAGCATTAGATTTGAACCAATGTACATTCCCAAAACAAGATCAAGATATTACTGTACAGGGTTCTTACCTCATTTTCCTTATATGCAAAGTTTTTGACATGTCCATGTAAACAAATGTTTTCAGACAACAAATTAGATGTTGCACGTATGATGGGATGACATTGAAATGATATTGATGAGTTCCGCCTGCTGCCTGATTGCATAGTAACTGCCATCACCACAGTGGAAGGATCCTCATGTCAAGTCAGACCCCTGTGCTGTTGGTACTTACTTGATATTGAATGACAATGCAGCCTGTTTTACTCCGAAGGATGCAGAGTCATTGTAATTTATTTGTGAAATACCCTGTGCTAGCTAACTGTTAGTTGTTCTATTCGCATAGCCTGATAAACTTTCCATGTTTTACTTGTTTCGCGCCGTAAAACTGTTGGCATAACCCATGTGGGTTATTTCTCAGATTTACGTCGGGTTCTGATTGCCGACATGGCTCTGTGTTTTCACCATGGGCGAAATTTCTGATTGCTACGGAAAGTTTTCATGTTTTACTAACCTCGGGATTGGTTGTCAATGTCATGAAACCAGTGTGTCTAAGCGTAATTCTTCGAAAGTCGATTTATACCTTGTACCCTACCGCGAAGAACAGCCATGTTTACTAGTGTTTACTTTAGTCCCAAGGCATCTTGGGAAGGGATTTTCGATCGTCTGTTATTGTGACTCACCAAGGCGGCTATTTTTATCAAATGTAAGGCAATCCTGAGTTTTTATTTTAACCCGTTTGTGTGATTTTTGTAAAACTTAGATTTTTCCCATTATTTTCTGTGTGGTAGCGGCTCCGTATAATTTGTAGGCCGCGACCCAACGTTTACGGCCATTCCGTCCAGTTTTTCATGACCCTGACCAAATTATTTGGTAGTGGTTTGGTCACGACCGTGTTTTTAGGCCGATTTCGGTCGTCCGACCAGCGTTTAGTATAAAAGGAGACGCAAACTCTGGTCGGGAGCTCAGTCGAATCCTGAAAACTGGTAGGAAAACCTCCACGCATTTTTTTTTTACTTGAAATTACATTAAATAATATTCATCTTAGATCAGTGCTTCTTATTATATTATTTTCCTGGCTGAGCTCACGTTCGGGACCATTACCATCCAAAATTTGCCCTGAAGCTGCGGTACCGTAACAATATGAAACATTGTTGGAAAGGGGGAGAGTGCAGGTGAACCAGCATTTTATCCTTTCCCTGCAATATCTAGCAAATCCTTCTACCTTAACTCTTTACCAAACGACAAAATTTTAGACTGGTCCAAATTGAAAGCATTTGCAGACGACAAAATAAATGGGACTGAAAAATTGAAATTTGTTATAATAATGGTAGAAAGCATTGTGGGAAAAGGAGGAAATGCTGGTTACCAGCATTTTCTCCTTTTCCCACAATGTTTTCAAAAGGATTCTTTTACAGGGTCGTTAAAAGTCGAAATTGTGTGGTGAAGGGTTAACCCGTTTCCACACAATGCTGAGTTTTAACACCCATGGGAAATTAGACTTTGAAAACATTGTGGGAAAAGGAGAAAATGCTGGTAACCAGCATTTTCTCCTTTTTCCCACAATGTTTTCTAATAGTTCAGAAACAAATCCAATCATGAGAGGCACATTTAATTTGATGTCTGCAAATGCTTTGAATTTGGACCAGTGTAAAATTTTATTGTGTGGTAAAGAGTTAAGGTTTTTAAAACATTTAACTGTTTGGTAAAGGATCAACACAATGTGTAGCTGAGTTTAAAACTTACCATCATCTGTCCCGAAAAATATAGAGATATTAAGTCTTTACCAAACGACAAAATTTTAGACTTGTCCTAATTGAAAGCATTTGCAGATGACAAAATAAATGTGACTCAAAAATTAAAATTTCTTTTGGGAAGAGTAGAAAACGTTGTGGGAAAAGGAGAAAATACTAGTTACCAGCATTTTCTCCTTTTCCCACAATGTTTACAAAAGGCTTCTTCCTCAGGGTCATTTAAAGTCAGGATTGTGTGGAAAAGGGTTAACTGTTTGTAAAACTTCAACCTTCTGATGAAGCTTAAGAGTTTGTCATGTTGCTTTTGTGGACAATGTACATGAAGATCAGACTGCTGTCTGATCCTTGATCTGCAGTGTCTGCTGTTTTATGTATCTCAGCTAAAACAAGCTTGGAATGGCCATTTTTTGGCCATTTTCCTGAAATAAAGAGTCCTTTACATTACTTTAGCACTCTTCAGATTAAGGTTGAGGTTTATTGCACTGAGTGAAAACTAAACTCGATACAGGTCAGAGTTGCAAAGTCACAAAGAGAAATAGAGTTTTAGTATATCTTTTGACTTGTTATTAGAAACATAAATATCTGATTTGTTGAACTGTTTCAATTTTGCTTTATCATTTGGTTCAGCTAATCAGAAATTGCATTTTTTTTTAAATTTAGAAAATTCTCTTGAAGTAGAATTCAATTCAGAATTGTTGATGATTACAGTCTGATCTAGATCTTTAAAGTTACTGCTACTGAAGTTGTGCTTATTTCCCGTAAAGGATTACATGACATTTTGAATATTTGTTTATTTTTTTTTCTATGACAAGAAATCATAATAACCAAGATTTTTTTTTGCACGCTATGTAGAGTGAATGATTTATAGCACTGCAAATATATTCTAATCTTTAATGGTTGTTTTTTTTTTGCTTTATTATTATATTTACTAACTTTACAACAAAGTATATTTTGTAAATAAAAGCACTTACATCAATTTTGTGTTGTAATTTTTTGTTTGAAAGAGCCAAGCTTATTTTTCTGACAAGGCAGCAAAGGTTCTAATTCCTGAGCACATGAATAGTGCTACTATTCCCTTGATACAGGGCCACATGCCAATAAACTCTTTACCAAACAACAAAATTATAGACCAGTCCAAATTGAAAGTATTTGCAGTGAATGTGACTGAAAAATTAAAATTTATTTTGGGAAGGATAGAAAACATTGTGGGAAAAGGAGAAAATGCTGGTTACCAGCATTTTCTCCTTTTCCCACAATGTTTTCAAAAAGCTTCTTTCTCAGGGTCGTTAAATTGTGTGGTAAAGAGTTAAACCTTTGTTGGATGGCAAAATGTGACACTTGTCCATACTGGAAGCTGTTGAAGATAATGAAAACTTGGCTCAAATGATGAAATTTGTTTTTGAAGTGTTAAAAGAAAACATCGAGGAAAAAGAAGAAAATACTGCTTATCAGCATTGTTCTCAAAAGCCTTCTTCCTCAGGGTGGTTAAAACATGTCATTGTTTAGCAAAGGGTTAACTTAAAGGGATTAGGATCAGCCAAGATTAGATTGCACAAATCATGATGTCCAATGTTGGATCTACACTGTTGAAAACATATTTATTCTCAACATATCTTCATTAAAAAAGTAATAAAAATGACTTCTACGGTTCTACCAATTGAAAGAAATCTTTTCCATTCACAGGATTACAAGCATACGCATATTTAAATTTTCCAGGTTTTTAGCTCACCTGAGCACAAAATGCTCAATGTGAGCTTTTGTGATGGTGCTGCGTCTGACATCTGTCATGTGTTGTCCGTAGTGCAGTCATCAACATTTACCTTGTGTGCACATTAGAGGCCACATTTTCAGTCAGATACTTACGAAATTTGGTCAGAATGTTAGTTTTGATAGAATCTTGGACAAGTTCGAAGTTGGGTCATGTCAGGTCAAAAAGTAGGTCAATGGGCAAAATCTTAGACAAATACTTTTGTACACTCGAGGCCACATTTTCAACTTGATAAGCTTTAAACTTGGTCAGAATATTTGCCTTGATGAAATCTGGGTCAAGTTCGAAATTGGGTCATGTTGGGTCAAAAAGTAGGTCACTGGGCCAAATCTTAGAAAAACTATAGAGGCTACATTTGCAGCCTGATACTAATGAAACTTGGTTAGAATGTTTGATTGATTGATTGTATGGTGTTTAGCGTCGTTTTCAACATTATTTCAGTTATTTCACGGCGGCCAGTGCACCTATCCATGCTTTCGAGTTTCCTTTTACCAGTACTCCGCACAATATTCTTTTCAAGCCACTGGCCGCTTTGATGATATCTCAGACAAGTTTGAAATAAGATCATGTCAGGTCAGAAAGTAGGTCACTGGGCTAAATCCTAGAAAAACTGTGTGTGCATTCTAGAGGCTACATTCTCAGCCTGATACTCATGAAACTAGGTCAGAATATTTGTCTTGATGATATCTTAGGACAAGCTGGAAACTGGGTCATGCTGGGTCAAAATGTAGATCACTGGGCCAAATCATGGAAAAACCTTGAGTGCATTCTCGAAGCCCCATTTTCAGCCTGATACTCTTGTAACTTGGTCAGAATCTTTGACTTGATGACATCTCGGACAAGTTTGAAATTGGGTCATGTTGGGTCAAAAAATAGGTTACTGGGCATAATCTAAGCAAAACCTTGTGTACACTCTATATGCTACATTTTCAGCCTGATACTCATGAAACTTGGTCAGAATTTTTGTCTTGATGATATCTTGGATTAGTTTGAAATTGGGTCACATCGGGTCAAAAAGTAGGTCACTTACACTCATCTGTTTTACATCATTTAACCCTTTCCCAAACAAGCCCTGGTTTTCACGTGTCTTCAGTACAAGTCTTTTGAAAACACTGTGGGAAAAGGAGAAATTGCTCGTAACGAGCAATTTCTCCTTTTCCCACAGTGTTTTCTACCCTTTTTGATAACTTTCTGCCATTTTCATCAAATTTAAAATTGTCATCTGCAAACTCTTTCAATTTGGACCAGTCCAAAATTTGTCGTTTGGGAAAGGGTTAAACCATGATTGATTCAGCTCTATCAACAGTAGCTGACTTTACTCAAGTGAGTGCTTTAGGGCCAACGGCCCTTTTGTTACTCCATACTGTATGTCTGTTTGGTGTTGAACACCACTTTCAACAGTATTTCAGTTATATCATGGCAACAGCTTTATACTTATTCATGCCTTTCATAGGTTTCACCAGTACTTTCGGGCTCTGCAGTGCCCTGCCCAAGGGCAGCCACACTCCACATGATCAGTGACTCCAGCCAGTATGGATATCAGGATTTCCCCAAATCAAATCAAATCCTAAGCCTGAACTCTTTATGAGACGAAAAAATCTTGGGCTCCCCCAAACTGAAAGCATTTGCAGACTACAAAATAAATGTTACTCAGAAAATGAAATTCATTTTTGAAAGGTAGAAAATGTGGGAAAAGGAGAAAATGCTGGTTACCAGCATTTTCTCCCATTCCCACAGTGTTTTCAAAATTCTTTTCTCACAGGGTCATTAAAAGTCGGCACTTGTGGTAGAGGGTTTAACCCTTTACTGCACAATGACACCTTTTGACGCCCCTGGAAAAGAAGCCTTTTGAAAACATTGTGGGAAAAGGAGAAAATGCTGGTAACCAGCATTTTCTCCTTTTCCCACAATGTTTTCTACTCTATCAAAGAAAATATATACCATTTGAGCCACATAGAAATTGTCGTCTGCAAATGCTTTCAATTTGGACAGGGCTAAAATTTTGTCATCTGGTAAAGGGTTAACCACTAAGCCAGGGAGGACCCCAATATCCTGTATGTCTTGCAATTTATACTGATACATGTATTTCATTCTATTAAGTAAAAAATTGCACACATATTGGTCTATATTAAAGTAAGAAGTTGCACTTTTTTTAGAATGGAATTTCTTTAATTTAATAACCTTTCATACATGTGACATACAGAACACACATCATATTTAACAAAATTAATAGTTACCAGTCAACACAACGTACACATTACCACTCGCAGATAAAGTTTCTCATCTTGCAAAAGACTTTTGACAACATGTAATTATGCAGGCTCTGGCAAAAGTGGGGTTGATGCAACTTTGTGATGCATTATACGGAGCAAGTCATCACATAATTAGGGATCAATAAATCAATTTAGTCTGACAACTGACTGAATCTGGAGGTAGAATAGTCCTGGGATATGCATAACATTTTACAATTAACCCTTTCCCAAACAAGCCCTGGTTTTCATGTGTCTGCAGTACAAGTCTTTTGAAAACACTGTGGGAAAAGGAGAAATTGCTCGTAACGAGCAATTTCTCCTTTTCCCACGGTGTTTTCTACCCTTTTTGAGAACTTCCTGCCATTTTCATCAAATTTAAAATTGTCGTCTGCAAACTCTTTCAATTTGGACCAGTCCAAAATTTGTCATTTGGGAAAGGGTTAAATAGCAGAAAGTTTCAACCTATGATCAGCCAGCCTGTGCAGACTGCACAGGCTGATCTGGGTTGATACTTCTTCAGATGCATTAAGCCCCCTTTTGGCACACATGACTCAAATATTATTGTAACAAAGATTTCTTTTTCAACAGCCACAACCAAGGGTTTACCCGAAACACCCCCACCCACCCTGGATTCTTGCATTCAATTTGGACTGCCAATTTTCTAAATGACCCCAAAAATTATTTGTTTGCCCTTCTTTTATTCATTTGAATAATGACCCCTACACCAGAAAGTCCAGGTAAAAACCTGCACAATGTTTTCATGAGTATTCATGCATTAACCCTTTACCAGACGACAAAATTTTATCCTTGTCCAAATTGAAAGCATTTGCAGACGACAATTTCAATGTGGCTCAAATGGTGCAATTTTTCTTTTAAAAGGGTAGAAAACATTGTGGGAAAAGGAGAAAATGCTGGTTACCAGCATTTTCTCCTTTTCCCACAATGTTTTCAAAAGGCTTCTTTTCCAGGGGCGTCAAAAGGCGGCATTGTGCGGTAAAGGGTTAACCCTTTACCAAACAATATCAGGCTTGTCTGAATTGAAGGCATTTTCAGACAACAAATAAATGCTACTCAAAAACAATATTTGTGGAAGGATAGAAAACAATGTGGGAAAAGGAGAAAAGGCTGATTACAAGCATGTACTCCTTTTCCCACATTTTTTTTTCAAAAGCTGTCTTTCTCAGGGATGTTAAAATTCGGGAATGACTATGTTCACCAACCATATTTCAAAAGGACTTTTTTTCATGACAGCATTTTCTCCTCTTCCCATTCAAAGACAAATCCTATCATTGTAACCATATTTTAGATGTCGTCTGCAAATGCTTTAAAATTGGATGTCTCTAATTTTTTGTCTAGTAACAACCTTTTACTACACAATCCAAAACTTTAATAACCCTGACAAAATAGGCTTTTGAAAACATTGTGGGTACACCCACTGGTAACCCACATGTGCTCCTTTTCCCACAATGTTTTCTATGCTTTCACATACAAATCTCTTCACTTGAGCTAAATATATTAAGGAGGCTAAAACTTTGTTGTCTGATAAACATTAAGGCATTTTCCCTCCCATTACAGAGCCTTCAGAATTACTTGTATTATTTTTATCTTTTTTAATTGTATGATATCTGTTGATACTGTAAAGAAATAACCTTTTACCACACAATCCCGAGTTTTAACGACCCTTAACAAGAAGACTTTTGAAAACATTGTGGAAAAAGGAGAAAATGCTGGTAACCAGCATTTTCTCCTTTTCCCAAAATGTTTCCTTTCCTATCGAGGACTAATTTTGTCATTTGGGCCAACTTCAAAATGTCGTCTGCATATGCTTTCAATTTCAACCAGTCTAAAATTTTGTCGTTTGGTAAAGGGTTAAACATCCAACTGATGTCGAAAGGGTAGAAACTGGATCAGACTACAATGTTCAGTTTATCCTGATCTTGTTCTTTGTCTGAAAAAGCATCTAGAATTTTTCCTTGCTGCAAAACAATATTCAAAATATCCTCAACATTTCAGCATCAAGCATCCTGACACATACTATGTTCCCTGTCCTCTGACTGGTTATTGTCGATTCATGCCCTGTTGATACAACTGTGGGGCTCGCGCCATAAACTGTACAGCCTCATTATACATACTCATATCTGAAACAACAATCAAATCGAATCCTGTAATAACCTTAAATTTTAACTCATTACTCAATGACGAAAATTTGGACTTGACCAAATCAAAAACATTTGCAGACAACAAATGAAGCTCAAGTGATGACTTATGTCTTTAAAATAGTAAAAAACATTGTGGAGAAGGGAGAAATGCTGAATTTCTCCTTTTCACACAGTGTTTTCAAAAGACTTCTTCTTAAGCGTTGATAAAACTCTGGACTGTGTGATAACTCTTTACCACACAATCACGGGTTTTAACGACTCAAAAAAAAAAAAAAAAAAAAACGTTATGAAAACATGTGGGAAAAGGAGAATATGCTGGTAACCAGCATTTTCTCCTTTTCTCACAATGTTTTCTAACCTTCCCAAAACAAATTGCAATTTTTGAGTCAAGTTTATTATGTCGTCTGCAAATGCTTTCAATTTGGACAAGTCTACAATCTGGTTGTTTGGTAAAGGGTTAAAAGGCTAACATATCTCCTACAGACTTTTTTTTCAGATGGCAGCACGTGAACTTCAAAAGCAATATTTTAAAAGTAGAAATAATGATAAGCAGTTTTTCTTTTGCCGCAATCTTTTAAGACATACATATATCAACTTCAGAGGTCAAAATGTAAGATACTTGAAGACTGCAAATATTTGCATATTTCAAATTAACTGTGGCTCAGGCAATGAGGTTACTCTTTGACAGAGTGAAAAAAAACGTGGGAAAAGGATAAAATACTGTTACCAGCATTTTCTTCTCTTCACCACAATGTTTCTACCCTGTCAGAAGCAAACTCAAATATTTGAGCAACCATTAATTTGTCTTCTGCAAATGCTTTCCAACTGGACCAAATTTTCTGATTTGATAAAGATTTAACTCCTTACCACACGACAAAAATATAGACTTGTCCAAAGTGAAAGCATTCGCATACAACTATTCAAATGTGGGTCAAATGATAGATTTTGTCTTTGATAGGGTAGAAAACATTGTGGGAAAAGGAGAATATGCTGGTTTCCAGCATTTTCTCCTTTTCCTACAATGTTTTCAAAAGGCTTTTTTCTCTGGGTCGTCAAAACTTTAGATTGTGTGGTAAAGGCTTGAGGTATTTTATAGTGCAGATCCAAGATCAGAATACATGCTCTCAAAATCTTACTTTACATCACACTCTATTCTCTTACCACTGATGTGACGAATTAACCCAGCAGACATTTATCAGTTTAGAAATAAGACCCATATAATTTCAATTTCAATGTTGCTTTTGTCAAGAAGGACTCGGCAAAGCAGACAGTGTAGATGAAGATAAAGCTGTATATTTGTGCAATGTGACCTTATCTGTATTCGCTGCAAAGGCTACTTTATCTGCATTGGCTGAAAAGGCTACATTATTGACATTGGCTGAAAAGGCTACATTATTGACATTGGCTGAAAAGGCTACATTATTGACATTGGCTGAAAAGGCTACTTCATGGCATTGGCTGCAAAGGCTACTTTATCTGCATTGGCTGCAAAGGCCACAGTGTTTCCATTTGAATAAAATTTTAATGAGCCTATGGGACCCAGTGCAACTGCAAAAGTTGAGTCCCATTGCATTTCTTCTGAGTCCCATTTTCGCTTGCATAAATCGTCCATTTATTAAGGCCAAATCTGGTTAGTGGATAAAATGAAGAAGCTATTTTAAACGACTTCTTTATGGAACCTTTTACATTGATTTAAGGTGCTGTGCACACCTGTGACCATCGCTCAAAATAGTACCAATCTTACTTCACGATGAAACTTCTTTGAAAGTCTATGCAACCTGTTGTAAAAACCTTTTTTCTGCTAAATTTCAAAACAAACACATTTACACAAATAAAGGAATATAGATAAATTTCTCTTAGCATCTAATCTTGGAAGGCAGGATCTTTTAGCCATTGGTCTAAGAAAGATCGCGGATGCTTTTTCTTTTTGGCCCAGGAAGCCATCTTCAGGAAAGAAATGCGTAACAATGAGCACAATGCAGGTAACCAGTCAAAGTCAATGACAAAGAAATGTATTTTTATCTTTCTTGATTATATCTTGGCATACCAAGATCTATTTATAGACACTTTGGAATTCCGATGGTCAGTTTGTACAAGAAATGGTAAATTTTTGTACAGGTATTTTGCATTGTTTTCGTTTATTGATGTAGATCTAGTTAAATCATGGTTTTGAGTCATTTTTGACTGGGTCCAAGGGACCTGATCAGCTTTGATATTTTGCATCTGAGCTGATTTTTGTGCGTATATAGATACTTTACATCATAAACAGAAACCCTGGGCTACTTTATCAGCATTGGTTACAAAGGCTACTTTATGGCCTTTGGCTGCTAAGGCTACTTTATCTGCATTGGGTACAATGGCTACTTTATCTGCAAAGGCTACTTCAAAACATGAAATTTGACTTTGAAAGGGAAGAAACATGTGGGAAGAGCACAAAAAGCAACTTACCACAATTTTCTCCTTTCCAACTATCAGGGTGTGTTTTCAAAAGCTTGCTGCCTCACTCTTAAGAAAATATGAAATTGCTTTGTAAAAAGTTAAACCTTGACAATTAATCCCATGTTTTGACATTTCCAGGGTCAAAGATTTTTCAGAACATTGTGGGACAAAGGAGAAAATGCTGGTGATGAGCATTTTCTCCTTTTTCCATAATGTTTCCTACCCCTTTCAGAGAAAAATCTATCACATGAGTCACATTTGTTGTTTGCAAATGGTTTCAATATGGACGAGTCTAAAGTTTTACCGTATGGTACAGGGTTTCTTACAACATTATGTCACATACCGAAAGAATCTGATGTCTCCTGGGGAAATGTCACATAGTTTTGACAGATGATTGTCTTGCCCTTCACTGGTCCATGTACTTCTGTTAAATCTGACACATACTCATTTAACTGAAAATTAAATATGTGATGATTACTGAACTTACACTTTGGTCACTGATGATTTTAAAGAGAGCTATTCAGATTTAGGGAGCTATTCAGATTTAGGGAGATACCCGTATTCAAATTTAGGGAAATACTGGTATTCAGATTTAGTTGAGATACTGGTATTCAGATTTAGGGAGATACCGACATTAAGATTTAGGGAGCTATTCAGGTTTTTAAAATCTCACCAAACTCCAAAAATAATTTATCACTGAATTAACCCTATATTACACAATCCGAAGTTTTAATGACCCTGAAGAATAAAACTTTTGAAAACATTCATTGTGGGAAAAGGAGAAAATGCTGGTAACCAGCATTTTCTGCTTTCCCCACAATGTTTTATATTCTTTTAGACACAAATTCCATCATTAGAGCAACTTTTAATATGTCACCTGCAAATGCTTTCAATTTACATCTAAAATTTTGTATTTCGGTTAAGGGCTAAGTAAACCAATAGCAAGCAAATCATCTGTAAAGAAGAACAAAAGTAAGGGGGAAAAATATGTGATTGTTCCTAATTGGCCTATGTAGATAATTTTTAGATTTCATGCTAGAGTTTTGCAAATTTCAAAGATTTCTCAGATTGTCACATGATCCATAGCACATGTCCATTACAAGGATTTGTATCTAAATCAGTAATAATACTGACATCAGATCTGATGGAAACAAAAATAGATGGAGTTACCAGGGTTTTCCCTGACCCCGTTTTTTTTAATTTGGACCCCTAAATTTTTCAAGTGTCCCCCAAATTTAAATGTTTGCCTTCCTTCATTCATTTGAAAGGGGTTGAATAACTCCCTTTATGAGAAAGTCCAGGGAAATTTGGGGCCGGAGTTAACCTATTGCAAAACCACCATCCTGTTATTTAAACCCCCAAAATTGTTCCTTTTTATACGCCTGAAGGGTTGTATTATGTTATATCCCCGGTCGTCCGTCCGTCCGTTCGTTAGCGATTTCTTGTGTGCGCAACTCCTCCTACAGTTTCCATCGGAATTATTTGAAACTTGCCACAATGAATCTCCATGATGTCTAGTTGTGCACCTGACTCTTAGAATTTGGGTTGCTGTTTGCGTTCTAAAATTATCTGCCCTTGATTTCTGAAATAACCAACTTTTCACTTTGAATTTTTGTTCAGGCCATAACTTCCATACCATAAAAGGTGTCAACTTGAAACTACATACACTGATAGAACACATTATGGAGAAAAGCAGTGCACAAGAACCATAACTCTGCTGCTCTTGTTTTTTGAGTTATTGCCCTTTGTTAATTTTCAGTCTGAATTTTTGTCCAGGCCATAACTTCCAAACTATAAAAGCTAGTAACTTGGAACTTCATATACTGATAGAACACATTATGGAGAAGTGCAGTGCACATAAACCATAACTCTGCCACCTTTATTTTTTGAGTTATTGTCCTTTGTTAATTTTCAGTCTGAATTTTTGTCCAGGCCATAACTTCCAAACTATAAAAGCTATTAACTTGGAACTTCATACACTGATAGAACACATTATGGAGAAGTGCAGCGCACATGAACCATAACTCTGCCACCTTCATTTTTTGAGTTATTGTCCTTTGTTAATTTTCAGTTTGAATTTTTGTCCAGGCCATAACTTCCAAACTTTAAAATCCATCATCTTGAAACTTCAAAGACAAATAGAACACATTATGAAGAAGTGCACTGCACAAGAACCATAACTCTGCCATCCTTCTTTTTGAGTTATTGCCCTTTGTTAGTTTTCACTTTGAATTTTCGTCTGGGCCATAATTTCTAAATTATAAAAGCTATGATCTTGAACTTTCAAAGACTGATAGAACACCTTGTGGAGAAGAGCAATTCACAAAAATTGTAACTGTGCCACCCTTATTTTTTTAGTTATTGCCCTTTAATATTTTTCACATTAGATTTTTGTTTGGGCCAGATCTTCCAAACTATAAAAGCTATCAACTTGAAACAATATACACTGATAGAACAGATTGCGGAGAAGTGCAGTAAACAAGAACCATAACTCTGTCACCCTAAGTTTTTGAGTAATTGCCCTTTAATAACTTCATTTTGAATTTTTGTCCGGGCTACATCTTCCAAACTAGAAAAGCTATCAACTTGAAACTTCATACACTGACAGAACACATTATGGAGAAGTGTCATGCACAAGAACCATAACTCTGATACTCTTATTTTTTGAGTTATTGCCCTTTATTTATTTTTAAATTTTTACTTTGAATTTTTGTCTGGGCCATAACTTCCAAACTATAAAAGCTCTCAACTTGAAACTTCAAACACTGATAGCACACATTGTGGGGAAGTGCAGTGCGCAAGAACCATAACTTTGCCACTCTTCTTTCCTGATTTATTGCCATTAATTTTTGAGTAATTTCCCTTCGATATAATTTACAGTTAGGGCCTTTCTTTCATATGTGGAGCATTTCCCTTTTTATACGCTCAAAGGGTCGTATTATGTTATACCCCGTCGTCCATCCGTTAGCAATTTCATCTGTGCGCAACTCCTCCTACAGTTTCCATCGGAATTATTTGAAACTTGCCAGAATGAATCTGTATGATGTATAGCTGTGCATGTGACTGTTAAAATTTGGATCAGTGTTTGCATTCTAAAATTATCTGCCCTTGATTTCTGAAATAGTCAACTTTTCACTTTGAAATTTTGTTCAGGCCATCACTTCCATACTATAAAAGCTATCAACTTGATTGATTCATTGATTGAATGGTGTTTTACGCCGCTTTCAACAATATTTCAGTCATATCATGGCGACAGCTCACATATTCATGTATTTCCTGGGTTTCACCAGTACCAGGCTAGGGCTCTGAAGTGTCTTGCCCAAGGACACACCCACGAAAAACCCAGCGGATCCAGTGAGGCTCAAACCGGGGCCTCCAGGTTACGAGTCCTACACTTTACCACTGAACCACGCAGGACCCCGTCTATCAACTCGAACCTTCATACACCGATAGAACTCATTATGAAGAAGTGCAGTTTACAAGAACCATAACTCATGATAACTGTGCCATTCTTATTTTTTGAGTTATTGCCTTTTGTTAATTTTCAGTTTGGTCCAGGCCATAAATTTCAATTTATAAAAGCTAACAATATGATACTTCATACACTGATTGAACACATTATGGAGAAGCGCATTGTACAAGAATCATAACTCTGCCATCCTTATTTTTCGAGTTATTGCCCTTTGTTAATTTTCACTTTAAATTTTGGTTTGGGCCATAACCTCCAAACTTTATAAGCTATCATCTTGAAAGTTCAAAGACTGATAGAACACTTTGTGGAGAAGAGCAGTTCATAAAAACCATAAAATGTGCCACCCTTATTATTTGCCCAAAGGGTCTTACGATGTTTTGGGCTCGGTCGTCCGTCTGTTAGCAATAGACAGCACAGTGCACGCGTTGTTCCATGTTGACAGCTTGGCACTTTCAACTCATTTCACTGACATTCCCCTTCAGGCGTATATGCGCCGCTCTGCGAAGCTCTTGTTACTTAATGTTACCATACAGTTTCCATATGATCGCAAAGAAAAATATATCTAGTTACATAATTTTTAATCGCAATTTTACACGAACTTTTGATTTACAGCATAAACACTGGGTAGCTCCCTTTACATATCTTGCAGTAAAATCTTTTGGTCATTTCTGAAGATAAATCACAATTAACAGCTCTTCCAGGATTCAGTATGTTTATTACTCATAAAAATGCTGCATAAGGTTTATTCTGTATGAATTATATTAATGCAATGTATTTAACACATTAGTGCCCAAAGCTCATAAATTAGATATTTCAACCCCTTCCCTGCCAAACTCTGACTAAATGCAGTTTCAAGGGATAGAAAATGTTGTGGGAAAATGAAAAAATGATGGCTACCAGCATCTCCTTTTTTCCCAATGTTTTCAAAATCCTTCATTCTTAGGGTCTTTAAAATTCAGGTCTGTTGTAAAAAGGCTTAACATACATGTATAAACATGATTGGGTGAAAACTACTTACTGGTTCTTCCATAACTATTTTGATACCTGTGTTGTCACTTGTTGTTAACATGAAGGAAGTTCCATTGCTATCAGGCTGAAATTATATATAAAACACTTACCGTTAATCTGTTACCACAGATGACTTTGAAATTTCTGGAAGCATGTAAAGAATTACTGCCTCTAAGGTGAGTAAAGAAACAATCACTAAAAAAGCATCGGAGCTAATCTTCTGATTGGAAGTAATAGATAAACCAACCCTAAAACGCATACAATACACTGTACCTTTGACCCGAGGTTAGTTCAAATGTTTTTTTTTGTGATTGTTTTTCTGCTCCCCTTCGCAGTGGCCATTCTTCTGTTGTTTTTGGATATTCAACAATCTTACCAGTCAGTGAATGTCAAGCCTGGTTTCGATTTCCTTGAGGTATATATATTTGTGAAAATCAACACTTCTAAAGAGCAAAAGTTTCTGCACTTTTATTTCTCACAGCAAATTAAATAAACTTTATCTTATCATGCTTTAGGCCTGTTACTTTTCAAGGTTGTCAATACATGAAATGGCTCAACATTAATTGCCCCTAAATTTTGCAATCACTTTTTTTTTAGGACCGATTTTAAGACTTGTTGACATTTCTAGAAAAGCACTAATACATGCAATAAAATCACATTCTTGAAGTTCTTAAAAGTGACCTCCTCATAACAGTGGGGATGTATATCACTGGGTTTGTTGGCACCAACTAGTGCTTTGCTAGGCTACAATGAAATCCAAAAAGTTGATTGTTTTAAATAATATCTGTCTTATTTCAAAAAGGTATAGTTACATGTAATGGCATAATTCCAGGAACTCCTCAAGACAGACTTTGCTTGGATAAAGGATAATGCAAGAAATGTATGGAATCAAAGCTAAGATACTGAATACATACAGGACTTGCGTATTTACCATTTCGACATTCATTCTGTACTTTTCCAACATTTCAGATTGATTGATTGTATGGTGTTTAACACCATTTTCAACGTTATTTCAGTTATATCACGGCGGCCAGTGCATCTATCCATGCTTTCCTGGAGTTTCTTTTACCAGTACTTTGCACAATATTCTTTCCAAGCCACTGGCTGCTCTCCCACATAGCCATTGTCGAAACAATAGTCAGTGGTGAGAGAGAAATGAATCCTGTCTCAATGACTATCATCAATCCTTGGAAAGAAATTGGTCAAGCTGGGGATCGAACCAGCGACCTCATGTTCTCAAGTCCTGTACGCTACCGACTGAGCTACAGGGCTCGGCCCAACATTTCAGAAAGTCCATGTTTTTGGGTTTTTGATGCGCAAAATGAAAGGCTGACGCAACAATTAATACACTGCGTCTTCCTTGACACAACATAAATCAGAACCAAAAAGTCACATAAAAAATTGATTCTTACATATCCTACAAAATCGTCACGTCATACTGCAGAATTATATCCAATCCGTTTTCTACCACTTAAACTGGCAGCCTGTTATAGATCTTCATATCAATGGTTACAAGATATATAACAGGTACCAGTTTATCTACTATTGAATAATTTGTTTTCAGTTTACACTGTATCTGTTTAAAAAGCAACATTATTCTGTGTGACATTGCTGTCATCTCGCCTATATTATTGTATGGAATCTATACTTTAAACTCTCTGTCCATGTTTTAGACTCGGCTTGGTCATTGTCACCGACTTGCTGGAGTAATCAGGATGACAGATGACACCGTTTGTACAGGGTCATTGTTTTCAACTTTTACCTATAATACCACACTATCATATAGTAACTTTTAGCATTATGGGACATCTACAGAGGGGCAAAGATGAACAGCAATTAAAAAAAAAGGTTTAAAGACCATGACGCATTCAATTACCGAATGACCCCCAACATTCTGACCAGGGAGTCACAGATGACCCCCAAAAATGTATGGGCTGGCAGAAACACTGTTTTTCTTGCAAAATCCACCCTGGGGAGTTCCCGGGATTATGCCATGATAATATACTATATAGGAAAGACTTCTCGAGAAAACTTGTACCTTAGAAAAGTTAATTTCAGAGTTCGATTTCTCCCGGGGGCGAACTCTGGTAACACGAAAACCAAAGATAAGCTAACGAAAACACGTCAAGTTTAAGTATTTCTTACATTTTTTGCCATTCCTAGGACACAAACATTTCTGCCTTCATAGTCTGGCAGCATCGATCCATTGATTCTTGGCGTCTGCAACTGATCCATTCTCTAGCGATTGAGCGCGGATTATCTTTGTCTCGAAAACCAATAATACATATGACTGGTACCACGCTCATCGGGTGACTTGAACTGGTACCCGTTGTATCTCCCGTAGACGTCCGATAGTCGATTCGACAAGTTGGCTTCTTTAAAAAAGAAGCCAGGAGAGGTCGGCATCAATGTTTTCAAATAGTTTATTGGCTTTTGATTTCAATATATTTTGATATATGTAAACAAACAAGTTAGGCATTAAATGAATGAGATAAAACATGTTTTTTTCTTTTTCAATTTTCCTGGTGTAAAGGCACAATTTAACAGTACATATTCCACATTGTTATAACATTCTAGGAACAAGAGGCCTATAAGGGCTAAAAACAGATCTACTGGCATTTAAATACAGGCTTGGGTTTTTACAAAGAGTTGTGGAGGTATAATGAAATTGAGAGCTGATATGAGCAAAGGTATTCTTTTTCATGTTAGTTTCCAAAAATACATGCGGTAAGCTCTTGACAAGCTCAAAATGCATTTTTTAAGTTTAAGGGCAAGGAATTTCTGACCCAATAATCCGACGGGTTGCAAAAGAACTGTGTTGGTTTTGTGAAGATTGAAAAAAGGCTGTAAGCTGTTCACAAGCTAAAAAATGTTGTTGTTTTTTTTAAATTCAAGAGCATGTAATTTGCTAATTCCACTGAATAGGCAAGAATCTTACCTGATGATATTAAATAAAGGTGGCCTATACATAATACTAGTACCAGGCATGTTAAGAATGAATGTAACATTTTTCAGTCTTTTAACAAACAGCATTTTTTTGGACTATCCCAGACAGAAAAAGTATGCAGACGACAATTCAAACTTTGATTATTAATGTGGAAGATGGTGCTTTGATGTAATGGAAACCATTGTGACAAAAGGAGAAAATGCAGTAACTAGCAGCTTCTCCTCTTCCCAAAGTATTTTGAAAAGTTGTCTGCAGCAGACATGTAAAATGAAGAGGTTGTTTGTCTAAACGTCAAAAATTTGAGAAAGCAGATAAATGAGCCATGCTCTGAGAAAAGGGCACTTAATGCATCTGCAAAAAGTATCGACTCATGTCAGCCTGAGCAATCCGCCCAAAACCAAAGGACCACGGACTCTTTTGAGATTTGCGGTACTTAGGGCGAAGAGGCACAACTTTTTTGGGCTCATAAGTTAATTTTCGCAGGATTCTCGCTATCCCGCATCCTAGAAGCAACGGTGTGTGCTATTTCATCAAATCTATATCATTATAAATCCATAGCATTTTTGTGTAAAACTGAGAAAAATGCTAGAGTCTAGTCAGTTTTGAAAAATAAACTTGAAAACATACTGATCAACCTATTTATATCTATTTGTGCGGAACGAATTCTCCAGAGACCTCGTGCTCTCGAGATTAGGGTACGAGTTCTCCTGGGTACGAGTTCTCCAGATAGTATCAAGTCACGTGATCTTTTCCCGCGGTGTTCTTTCTCTTTTTTTTTTTAAAAGAAATTTTTCTTTTTGATTAGATTTCTTTGTTTAATGAAAACTTACAATTATTGGAGAGGTCATTTATAATCAATATAGAATAATAAATCTTTTTGGAAATCCGTCATATAAACAAGCACGTTTATTTCCTATTTCAGTTTTTTGATTTCGGTTTATTTATAAAACCATGACGGAACAGACTGTGTATCAGAACAATTTCGCAAAAACAAATGGATTTAGATAGCGATTTTTGTGGCAGTCTGCCTTTTAAACTCACCACTGTTGGAGAGGTCTGATGACCTTAAACTGGCAGCCTGTTATCGATCTTTGTATCAACAACAGGTAACACCCAATGCTTACAAGTCGAGTTTCTGCCCGGTTCGAGATTTCATGAGATAACGCGAGACTTGGAAATTTAAATCATAATCTTATTTATGCACAGAAATAGGCATTGTCGATAAAGATTAAATTCTTGAATGATTTTGATAAATTGATTGTGGTCAGAAAAATCTTTGTCTATCATAAAAATCTTAGCCAAAGATAGAATATTGCTCGGTTATACTTTAAAACAAAATAAGGCATTCTGCTACGAGCAGTCTGATTGGTGGATTTGGTACATGTGAAGACCAATACCTGCCGTCGATAAATCGGGTGTTGCCTGTTGTCTATCGGACGGCTACGGGAGATACAACGGGTACCAGTTTATGATGACCTCTCCAATAATACACGGATCCGTGGAAATCGATATTTGACCAATCAGGTCATCGCATTTATTTGGCCCGATGTGCAGCCTTGCTGTCTACTATTTCGGCTAACAAACAAGCGACTGTTAATGTTGGAGAAGTACGATATTATGTGTGTTTACAGCTTGAATTTTAGGAAAAAGTTGAAAAGATGTGCTTAAACGTGAGATATACGACGAGATTACAAGTTTGCATTATGATTATGATTGGCAATGGGAATGAGCAAAGAGTTTCGATCTACGCTGTATTAAGCAATTGATTAATTAATGTTAGTTTTTTTTTTTTTTTTTTCCTCTGAAACTCTCTGAAAAAAACACAAACTTTTGCAGTGGAAAACAAAGGTAAAATATATGAAATACTAATAAAAAGAAAGTACGTTCACTAAAATAGCTAACCTTGTTTAATAACCTCTGCGGATCCAAAAAGGGGCACGTGTGATCAATGTTTCAATTTGACGTTAACATTAACCCTTGGTGCGTGAAGAATGCTGAATATGTAGATGCAGATCAGAGTAAAAAAAAAAAAAAGATGCAGTTTATTCTTGGATTCAAACCATCTGCTACTTAAATTAAGTACATTTACATGTATTCTTTACTGAAGGTACATGTAGATTTTATTTATGAAACAGACTAAGTTCTGTTCTGTACAGTTTTTGAAGGTCAGCTCAAAAGGCAACTTATGTTAATTAAATCAGTTTTTGACTTAGCCATATTTAAGTGGATTAGCACATATGCCATTTCAAAGGGTATGTCGGTAAACTGTTAACTGATAGGAGGTGTGTTTGATTGACTCTGTAATCCACTCGACCACCCGTTGTCTTGAGTATATCCCAAGATAAAACAAACTACCGCCAATGATATTAACAAGTTTGTTAACTGACAGCACACTTTACACATTTTAAAATCATCAGGGAACCATTTTCCTTAACTTGAAATTTAAATATTTCTTAGACTTCCACCTCTCTGTTAAATAAGACAATATATAAATATTTCAAAATGCTTGTAATTTATTATCGAATACGATGTTAGGACAAAATAACAAGCCTTACAAAAATATTAATCATCTTTAATTCTATTATTTTTAAGCAAAACTGAGGTTTATGAGGCGTTTCATTCTTCCTCGTAAAAGTTCAGAACTTTGCTGGCAGAAGTATTACATTGTCCGTAAGCCCTAAAATTCACACTTTTTGTACATATCCTTGTGTAAATAAGTTCAAGTATCCATATATTTCTTACCGAGAATCCATCATCGACAGAAACATATGAAAAGGAATATTTTCCCTGAATTTAATCGATAGAAACAGTCATGATAGCAAGATTTAAGTAGCCTTTCTGCTATACAGTCTATGTATTTACTTCGTTTGTTTGTGAGCCCTTAGTTACGGTAACCAAGGAAGTCGGTTTATGTCATCGCCACGGATCCATGTAGAGACTTCCAGTTTATGGGTGACAGCGTTCGCACTCGTCACAACTAGGCCTATTCCGTAACTACATCTAACCCGGATAAATGGGGGTGCAGAAGAGAGAAAGAATGTTGGTAGCCAGTATTTTCTCTTTTTCCAACAAAGTTTTCTAACTTTTCAAAAATAAACCCACTCATTTAAGGTACATTTGTCATTTTGTCGTCAGGTAAAGAGTTAAACGAAAGCTTTCTAGAGCTAGATAATGCAAGTTGATGTAGATCTTATCCCTTATTGAATCATCTCATACCCAGAGCACTCTGTTTTTAAAAGGGATCCTATATGTAACCATGGCTTCATTGGAGGTCATCAGACCTCTCCAACAGTGGTGAGTTTAAAAGGTAGACTGCCGCAGAAATTGCTGCCTAACTCAATGCTTTTTTGCGAAGTTGTCCTGATACACAGTCTGTTTCGTCATGGTTTTATAAATAAACCGAAATCAAAAAACTGAAGTAGGAAATAAACGTGGTTTGTTTTTATATGACGGATTTCAAAAAGGACTTGTTATATTGATTTGATTGCAAATGACCTTTCCAGTAGTTGTAATTTTTCATTAAACAAATAAAGCCACACACACACACACACACACACACACACACACACACAAATTCGTTAAAACAGAGACCACGGGAAAAGATCACGCGACTTGAAAACGAGGGAAGAAGGTCACGTGTCTGTCATGTAATGCGTAAGAGATTTCTCCTTTCTACATAGCGGCAATCATATAATGCCTTACTTATTTGCTTACATGTACCAAAATATATTGAAATTATAGCTCTTACTCAATAAAAGTCTCATTTTCAGTTTATATTATTGTTTATGTTTGGGATAACAGGTTTAAAATCACGTACCGTGACGAGGTAATTTATAAACCCAACTAGATAATATTTATATAATCTCATTATGCTTCTTGGTTTTATACATGTATTCCCAAAAACAAACAATAATATAGTTAACTGTTAATGAAAGGTTTATCGAGCTGGAGTTATAAAAGCAATAAACTGTTTGAAAATATTGATGGTGACCTCTCCTGGCTTCTTTTTTCAAAGAAACCAAGTTGTTTTGTGTTTTCCTAGTATTTGTCCTCGTACATACATGCTTGTTAATGTTTTTCATGCTTATTGCGCTGTCCTTTGCTAAGGGAGATGTGATCATAGAGAAAGTGTGTATGCATGATTTTTTACGAACATCTACTCACTCTTAACCACGGTTGACATATACATAATTTACGATCCCTGGTTTTAAGTATTTTACTTTGCCATACTAAGTACAGTAGTGTAAACTTTTTATTTGCTGATGGGGCAATGGTATACAAGGCTATTTATAATAAGGGTAATACTACAAACCCCGAGACCGGCTCCATTGGCAATTTATGTTTCCTCCGTTTTTCATTCGGACAATAGATCGTAACCTTGTCCGTTAATTGCAAACCCTGTATACTATCATTTTTTTAAACAATACGTTTACGGCTTCCATATGATTAGAGTTAAGTTTACCATTATTTTTTTAAATCATTATAATCATCAATGGTTAAACCTAGAAATTCATTCCGTTTACGTTGTTGTTTTTGAGATTTAGCTAGCGTTAGCCTCTTGGATCCGTTTGTATAGACTTTTTCTCTTACTGACCGTGGTTCCGGTCCATAGCTCTCAGCTTCAAACTTGACTACTACCGTAGTTTTCCAAAATTCATTTAATTTGCACTTAAAACTACACTGAACCGCATTGAAAAGGCGTCACCTACTTTTTATGTTCATTAAGTGGTGATTATGTAGAACATGGATTTTTTTCTTTTATAAAGGCTTGAATCATAGTGTGTTTAAAAGGCTGGAAGTGAGACAAATCTTTAATCACAGTGTCGAGATTTTAATAAAGAAATCAACATGGTGTAGCAAAAATAAATTTCTCTCAAAACGTTATGATTAAACAAGATCATTTTATGGTCCTTATTTCATTGTCATTGCATTTTCAAATCAAGACGTTTGGAGACATTAGTATCGGGTATGGCCGCCGTCAGCTCTTCTGCATGCAACAACCATCCTATCCATGGAGTGACATAGCGCACGGACTCTGTATTAGGGATTCTTCCCCCATTCAGCACGTAACGCATTGGCAAGCTCTTGCAAGGTCCTGGGCTTATTTGCCCTGTTTCGAACGGCCTTGCCCAGCTGATCCCACAGATGTTCTATGGGATTTAGATCCGGGCTACGTGGCGGCCATTGTAGCGTGTTGACGGCATTCACGGCGAAGAAATTACGCGTTACGCGGGCTGTGTGTGGACCTGCGTTGTCTTGTTGGAACAGAAGATGATGTCCATGCTGGTATAGGAGTGGGAGAAGGTGGGGATTCAGTAGGTCATCCACATAGCGTTGCGCTGTCAGGTTACCATGAATGACGACAAGGTCACTCTTGAAACTGTGATTAATAGCCCCCCATACCATTACGCTTCCTCCACCAAATCTGTCTCTCTCCAATACACAATTTTCAGCAAATCTTTCTCCTTGCCTACGATAGACACGGACTCTGCCCTCACTGTTGCTTAGATTAAAGCGAGATTCATCTGAAAAAACAACATTTGCCCAGTTTTGTTGAGTATGTAAAGCTGCCCAGCGTGTTCTCTCAGCGCGATGACGTCGCGTCAGAATCTGCCCTATATACGGCCGACGACTCCTGATACCCGTAGCTTTCAAGCGACGCCGCACTGTGTCGGTACTTATGTTTCTTCCGTGAACACCACGTGTCTCCCGCGACGTCGACGTAGCCGTCTTAAAGCGATTACGTACGTGACGCAAGACGATGTAACGGTCCTGGTTAGCCGTTGTAACGCGTCTCTGACCTGGGCGAGGACGATCTCTGGTGCTGCCAGTCGCCCGAAAACGATCAACAAGACGATCTATCGTAGACACGTGCACGCCAAATCTTGCCGCAACCTGCCGTCGCAAAGGGCCGTTCTCAAGCATGCCTAACGCACGCTCTCTGTTTTCTTGTTGAAGACGTGGCATTTTCATTGCCGCTGTAGTTTCAATTTTTTCGATGTTTTCCTATGCAATATCGTTGGATAAACATGTACACATGAAGCCAACCTCTATTGTAATTGAATTCGGGCAGCAATTTCCCCATGTGATATTCGTGCACAGGTTTGATTCCCGTGAACAGCGCTTTTCATATAGCATGAATAAGACCATCATTGTGTGTAAACCAGATACACAGAATGATACCATGACAATTTTTAATTATACATGTATGTTTACGTGAGAAATCATGAAATATACATGCCGCGTTTTCAAGGCTGTTCAGTATATTTACAGTTTCGCAAGAGATTAAATTCTCAAGCAGGCTATTCCGGTCTTCAACATTTCTTTGAGAAAATGAATTTTTTCTCATTTGTGAGGCAAGACTGTTTGAAAATCTTTTGGTTGTGTTCCCTGATGACATAGGTTTGGTTCTCATTCTTTGGAAACAACTTATTTGTATCAATTTGATCAAATGCTTGGTAAATATTGTAAACTTCAATGATGTCTGTTCTTTTCCTTCTGTATTCTCTAATGTAGGTAAACCAAGGATTCTTAAGCGATTGTGGTAGGGAAGATCTTTAATTTCTGGGACTAATTTTGTAGCTCTTCGTTGAACGTTTTCAATTTTGACTTTTTCTTTTTTTTATTTTATTGCCCAGGCTGGCCTACCATATTCTAAATGGGGTCTAACCAGATATTTGGAGAGAATCGTAAACATTTTCTTTTTTTTTTGTCTAGATGTGAAAAAAAAAAAAAAAAAAAAAAAAATCTTTTTGAGGCCTAGCATTTGGTTTGCCTTTTAACTTTACTATCAATATTTTCTTGAAATTTAGGTTGTTGTCTACTATTATCCCTTGATCTTTTTTTCTGATTTCGTATGTTTAATAATTCTATTTGATAATTTATATTCAGTGTCTTTATTTTTGCCAAGATGTAAGTGGCTACATTTCTCGGGGTTGAACTTCAGTAACCACTCCTGGGACCAATTTTCTAGTTTGTATAGATTGTTTTGCAGATGACTCTGGTCCATTTCATTATTTATTACAGAATATATTCTGGCATCACCTGCAAATAACTTTATGGTATTACATGCCACATCTGGGAGGTCATTAATATAAATAGTGAAAAGGATGGGTCCCAAGACACTTCATCGAAGAATTCCACTTGTTACATCTGCGATTGAGAAGTTAGCTCTATTTAAAATAACTTTTTTGAGTCCTATTTGTCAAGAAATTCCTTATCCAACCTAAAAGATTTCCTTGAATGCCATAACATGGTAACTTCTTAAGGAGGCGTTCATGGGGGACAGTATCAAAGGCTTTTTAAAAATCCATATAGATTATGTCAATACTGTCATTGGTTTCAATTTTGGATGTCCAATCTTCCATGACCTCTATTAATTGAGTAATACATGATCTTCCTTTCCTGAAATCATGTTAGCGAATAGTAAATAATGAATTGTTTTCCATGGCCCTTATTATTTTTTCAATAATTGTACATACTATTATAGGAAGACTTACTGGTCTGTAATAGGCTACATTTACATTAAGACCCCTTTTTATGTATGGGTGTTACATTTGCAGTTTTCTAAATACTTGGTAGTGTTTCATCTTTTATACTCTTATTAAAAATAATCTCCGATGGTTTTGCTATAGAGTAAGCTGTTTCCTTCAGAAATTTACGATGAAAACCATCGGGGCCAACACTCTTATTTTCCTTCAAGGAATGTAATTGGCTTACAATTTCTTCTTTGCCGAAGTTGATGTCTTTAATTATCGAAGTAGATCTCAATATGAAATCTGGAATGTTAATTTTTATCTTTTATATTTTCTGCTATTTCTTTTTCGTAAGATATTTTTGCATCTCTTACTTTATTAGAGCTCTTCTTAGCTTGACCACATTTTTCTTTATTTATTGGATTTTTACAGTATTTATCCGTCTTCCAAAGTGTTCTTTTCTTTTTAACTGCCACGAGGACATAAGCTTTCATCCATGGCGTGTGTTGCCGACTTGGACTGAAATTGCACACTGGTATGTTGCCTTTAGTAATTTTAGATATGTTATCGGCAAATTTTATCTAGGTATCTTCTACATTACCATGGTTAAATTCTTTATCCCAGTCAATTTTTTCTAAAAAACTTATTAATTTCCTTGAAGTTCCCTTTGAAATAATTATTTTGAGGGTTATGACGTCTTACATTGCTTGAGGAGTTTCCTATGTTTAGTTCAAACTCTAATATTTCATGGTCGCTTCTCCCGAGAGGTGCACTATGCGCCACGCTATCTATCATGCATTCTTCATTAGTCAGGATTAAGTCCAATGTATTTGATATCTCACCATATCTATACCGTGTAGGTGCTTTGACATGTTGATAGAGAAAACAATCTCTTACTAATTCTAAAAAAATATATGTGTTTTTCAGTTGTATTGGTAGTTTCGTTAACCCAGCCTATTTCCTTTAATTGAAATCTCCGATATGCAGTGCAACATCGTACCTTTTTTCATTTATTTTGGTGTTTGATAAAATGTCACGTAATTCGTTTATCACACTACTGTGTAGTGCATTAGGAATACGATATATACATGACACAAGTGTATTTTTATTTCCGTTTATAATTCCAATTCGTGCATATTCCACACACTGTGTTTGTTTTGTCTCTATCTGAAATGTTTTAAGTATATCACTGGTGTAAATGATACAACCTCTTCCAGTAATTTTTCAAGTTTTCTCTGAAGGTCTATAGATAGTGTAACCCTGAATGCATTACTATGGGGAGTCGTAATTCATGTCATTCCTATATTTAGGAAATATTTCAGTTATGGCAATAATGCCATACTTTCTATGTGCTGTAATTGTTTTCAGTTCATCCATCTTACGAAATGGACTGTCTAACAATTAAGTTATGCATCTATTTAAAGCAGTCGACTTTGGCAAGTCTTTAATCTTTGATAGATTATCAAGTATATTTTTCCGATGCATTTTATTATTTAAGATTACTTTAGTAGGTCTTGTCTTTCCATTAGTTGGACCTTCCAATCTGAAAATTGTCTTAACATCCGGTTTTTCAACCCCAATTTTTTCACACAAGTCAAACAATTTTTGTTATCCAGTTTTCGATTTACTGATTCTGTTCGAGTGCTTTCTGGTAAATGAAATATAACCAGATTGATGTCTTTTTTTTCACCAGTGTTGGCGTAACCTGATTCATTCCTGATTCAATTTTCTGTTCCATGTTTTCAGTCCCCTACCGGTGAAGCCGAAGGGGACTTTAGGTTTGCACTCCGTCCGTCCGTCTGTCCGTCTGTCTGTCTGTCCGTCTGTCCGGCAATTCAGTTTTCCGGACTTTTTTTCTAAACGCTGGTACATATTGAGCTGAGTTTTGGTGTGTAATCACCCACCATGACTTACGGATCAAGTTCGACTTTCGTTCCGGTCCACTGGTTTTTCACGGATTTACGGGCCTTGGACTTACAAAATTTCACTGATAAATCCGTTTTCCGGACTTTTTTCCTAAACGCTGGTAGGTATTGATCTCAGATTTGCTGTGTAACTCAACCACCATGACTTACAGATCAAGTTCGACTTTCGTTCCGGTCCACTGGTTTTTCACGGATTTACGGGCCTTGGACTTCCAAAATTTCACTGATAAATCAGTTTTCCGGACTTTTTTCCTAAACGCTGGTAGGTATTGATCTCAGATTTGCTGTGTAACTCAACCATCATGACTTACAGATCAAGTTCGACTTTCGTTCCAGTCCACTGGTTTTTCACGGATTTACGGGCCTTGGACTTACAAAATTTCACTGATAAATCAGTTTTCCGGACTTCTTTTTCTAAATGCTGGTAGATATTCACCTGACTTTTGCTGTGTATATCAACCACCATGACCTACACATCAAGTTCGAGTTTCGTCCCGCTCCACTGCTTTTTCACGCATTTACGGGCCTTGGACTTACAAAATTTCACTGATAAAACATTTTTCCGCACTTTTTTCCTAAACGCTGCTACATATAGAGCTGATTTTTGGTGTGTACATCAAGCACCATGACTTGCACATCAAGTTCGAGTTTCGTCCCGCTCCATTGCTTTTTGACGCATTTACGGGCCTTGGACTTTAAAAATTTCACTGACATGCCAGCATACATACGGCCGGTAGGGGACTGTGTATTGCTATGCAATACTATCAGAATGCTTGTTATCAATATTTTGCAATTTATTTTCAATTTGCCTAATCCTGCTATCTGTCTTTTCTTCAATTGATTTTAACTGATTAGACAGACTAGTCATACATGGGATGTTTTGTTTACATCCATTGCATGTCCATTTGAAGTTTTTGGTAATATCTTCTTTAAGCGCTTCTGCCAATACTTCTGATATATTAGTGCATCTAATGTAGTATCTTAATTCACATACACTACAAGATACATGATTGATAGTATCTTTAATTGTAGTTTCACATTTTGGACAAGTATTGCTACCTATTCTATGTCGTTTTTTAGTGTTTGGCGTTGATGTGTTATAGGAAGTAGCCGTGTTTTTCTTTCACCGCCAGTTTCAAGTTATTTTTTGACAAGTCATTATAGCTCAAACTACACCTTATATTTTTTTGTCTCTGAATAGAAAATAGAAGATAAGAGAAGAAAAGCAGGACAAATAAACTGCATTAATATTGTAGATTTTATAAGACTGGGTATTATTTATTTAGACAGGGCAATCCCTATCAAATTTAAATTCATCTTTCCTTTCTTCCCACCTCCTCTTTTCATTATTTGTACTATTTTAAAGTGAACCGTTCCAAGACAGGACAATCCCTGTCTATCACTATGTAAGTAAACGGTGGTTGGTGTTTATAAATTTCCTTTTAATAATTTTATTCCGAAATTAATTTAGACTATTTAAAGTAAAATGCTCCAAAACAGGGCAATACCTATCTGTCACTATAACTATATGAATAGAAAGTGGTTGGTATTTATAAATTTTCTTCCAATAATTTTATTTCTGAATTTAAACTAATTACTAAAGTAAAACATTACAAGACAGGGCAATCCCTATCTATCACTATACGAGTAAAAAATGGCTGGTCATTATAACTTTCTTTCTATTAATTTTATTTCTGAATTAATTTAGACAACTTTAAAGTGAAACGCCTCAGACAGGGCAATCCCTATCTGTAGCCATAGGAATAGAAAGTTGCTGGTGTTTATAACTTTCCTTCTAATAATTTTAATTCTAAATCACTTAATAATAATATTCAAATGTAAAATTTGATCTCCTTTTTTTTGGCAGTTGTTAAACAGATCTACAGGGCAATCCCTATAGGTCCAATGCAAACCAGATGCTATTTTTCAAGGAGCATTAACATGTTGAATACAACTAATTTTTGTTTATTTTATTTATTTTATTATTTTTTTACGATATCTCCGACAAGGCAATCCTTACCGAGCTATCAGTTCTATTGATCTGTTAACATTTCTGGATTTTCAAGCCTATTTTTCAACTTAAGAAGTCGGTATAACCAAAGTTTCGAAAGCTCCCTTCCTGGGTGAATACCGTTGAACAAAAGGTTATAGTTGATGATACAGTATATCCGACTCTTGTATTGTTTTTATTTTTGTTAGATTTGACGAGGTCAAGTCCAATCTGTGGTGCTTTAATGTTATTGTTGATTTCTTGCAGTTTTGTGTTCAGTTGGTCAATTGTTGTCTTGAATATTACGTCTTGTTGTTCGTGTTTCCAGTTATCAGAATTAGGACAACGTTTGTGTTTATTCCAACGCAGTACAGAATAGTATGGACAATTTAGGAACACCACTTTTGCATTCTGGTTTTGCCTCAGAATTGCTGACTTGAAGTATCTATATTTTAATGGTAATCTAGTAACGAGTTCAGAGTTACTTTCCCACAGTGTTATTAAATTGCCTTGTTTCTTAGTCAATTCACATGTATCATACCAGATGAATACTACAGGGTTTCTGGAATAGCGGATGGTTCTAATACAATGAGATTGGAAATTTAAATCGTCAACTGCGACTCCCGAACGAAACAAAATCTTGATTTCACCCTCCCTTTCGTGGTCATTTGCTCTTGAAAGATATCGTCCCTTACTCTCTGAGATCAAAAACGTATCTCTTCTTCCGGAACTTGTAGAACTTGTAGAACTTGCCCGATTCCGTCGCTCACTGACTAATTTCGCCGTTTCTTTACTGATTTTTGAAACGGACATCACAGTAGGTAGATTTTATAGACTTTATAGAGACAGCACAATGAGTAAACTTCATAAATACATCTGAGAGTGAGGTAGAGTATCTCCATCGTATGCGAATAACTCTGATATTCAATAATTCAATATTCAATATTCAATGTGATATTCAGTGATGATGCTTAGTGCGCTGGTACTTCAAATATTTCAGTATCAATATTGATATCAGTATTAATATGATATGATGGTCAATAACGATCATTTGACTTCTTCTAGATACTCAGTGTGATGCTAAACAATAACTGGCAGAAATAAGTATTAAGGCAAGTCAAGTTGTAGTTTCTGCAGTTAAACTGTGGATAACAATAGACAGTAATCGATAAGGACAGGTACAGTCATCATCTGCTCTGATCAATTGCCCAATTAACGATTCACACTCCAAACTTCTAATTTTACAACATGGCTGCCATTGCACTACCGGTGGGTGAGGTACAGTCACGTTTTGTGATTTCGTGAAATAAAAGTAACGGGATATTATACTTCCTTTAGATGAAAGGCATCTATGAACTACGCGTGTAACTTGTAAACTTCATCTTTTCCATCTTCTTAATCTTCGATGCACACAGAAACAGATTTTCTTTTTAGGATTTTCGAAATTAAATTTTCTCTATGAAGAAGCCGTGCATGCTTGGACCGGAACATTACTCTTTCCTCAATTAACACCTCATCAATATCCCTATTACTCGGCTCTAACATTTCTATTTCATTTCCTCTATAACTGGCAAATCAGGTTCAACTTTCGGAATTTTGTAAGATTCATTTTTTTTTTTTTTTTTTTTTTAAGTTTTCGCTTGATTCCCAAGTTAGGTTTTTCTGGAGTGGACATTTTAATTCTTAAGATATTTTAGCTTTTTGAGTTGACGTAGCAGTCAAACCTACATGATTTGTATCTGGAATTTTGGCTATATTAACGTAATTTAGTTTTGCTACTGATTCAGGTGCTAGTACAATTTCAAAGTCAGTGTCGCCATTTCGTCCTTTCTTAATTTTGCACTTTTTGGCATGTTTGGGTCTGCAGTTTCTGCGAAGTTGAGATAGGTTATAGATTTTCCTTTCACCCGGAATATCCAGACTTATTGCAAGCATTGCCGCAATTATATGGTACAACTTGAAGTGAATGGATAGGAGGAACTTTCTTTCGGAAATATTGTTACTGAATATTTCTGCCCATTGCATCCACTAGTCAACCATGAAAGCGCCCATTTGTAGAACTTAAACAATTTAATTTTGTTCGATAGTCCTAAAGATATTTGCGTTAAAGGTCCTTTGCTTTTTCTTTTTTCATTAAATTTCAGAGTCTGACTCTTCCGTTTTGTCATCCTTACTGTCAGTAATTTCTCGACTTTTGAATTGCATTAGGGAAAATGTTTCAGACTTGATCAGATCAATCATTTTGGCTGGATGACATTTTTTTTGCATAACAACAGTCTCTTGCTGCGAACATAGAGTCATTAGTGTCCATTCACTATCGCCACAAAATGCCTTCAATAAGTCACATAAATAATTTTCCTGCATATAATTGAAATACAAAACTATGTCATCTATTGACTTTTGCTTATAAATAATCTATAAGCCTCTTTAGTTTCACGTTTAAATTTCAGCTACACTATTTCTCACTCCTGAATATGCACAATACACTGATTTTTTTTTTTTAAATCCAGCGACCAGAGTATTTTATAACAGTGTCATACATGTTTTCTTCAAAATATGTAACAAATGCCGAACTCCAAAGATATCTGAATTGGGCGCACAAATTTTAAAATTCCAACCCCGACGAACAATGTAGTCCTGAGCTGACGAATTTAAGAATCGTACATCCGTTTGTCGTCACTTTTACCTCCATGTTTACTTAGCCAAAACTTTACATCGTTTAAGATAGAGGACACTTTGATGCACCGCACTTCATACTTTAATCCTTTAATGATGATTATTGTCGTTAACTCAGGTGTCGATTTCATAATCATGTTTTCATAACGAACGTAAATGAAGATTGTTTTATATGGTTAAGACCCAAAAATTGAAAAACATAAAAATCCGATTTTATTCTGTGTCTATTTATTATAGACAAACAGACAGGTTAAAATCTTTTTTTTTTTTTTTTTTTTTTCTTTTTTGAAAAACAAAAGAGTTTGAGAAATAACAATTTCATAATATAAACATATTGATGTTGAAAAGAATAACACTTTTAAATTGTAAAATTTACAAATGGAAACAAATATACATGTATATAATTTTTCAACACTATGAATGTAATTATCGACTTAAGTTCATGCAAATGTATACAAATTATGATATAAAAGCCTTTCAAAGTTGAAAATAAAATGTCTGTCTCCTTAAATGCGATAATTATTCTATATTTAATGCGTCCGCAAAATCCCACCATGTATATATTGTCCGCAAGTAGCGTCCGCAAAATATTGTATGACCCCTCGGGTGATCCGGTAATCGATCTTCGTATCGTCTATCGGACGGATACGGGAGATACAGCGGGTACTGGTCAGTTTAATCCGGTGATCAAGTAAATGTACACGGAATCGGCCGAGTTGTGACGAGTGGGTGATAATAATAATATAGTTTAGTGCAGTAAAAATTAGTTAAACTCGTTTTACAGACCTAAATGAACTATTAACTTTATGATTCTAATTAAAGCACATTTATTAGGAGTAGCAATGAGTGAATAGTATTTGGGAAAAACAATCCACACATTTACTCAAATCCTCAGGCAGAGCAGGGATCGTATATTACATACTACTATACCATCCCTGGACAGAGTTATAACAACTTACCCAAGAGCTTGTTGCCTGGTTAACAATTATTCACAAATAAAATGAAATAACAAATAGTGGTCTAGGGCCTACAAATTACTTACAAATAACACATTATCGGTCCTGTGCACTTAACTTCGGTCTGAACGGTTCGCTCCGATGTTATTTTTGTGATTGTTTCTAATCACATTTTAATCAATATCGGAGCGAAACTTCAGACTGAAGGTACTCTGCACTGAACAACCCCAGCATAAAACTATCGCAGATGTAGCAACCTGTAAGTTTGTCCATCTAAAATTGAATAACCACAAAATGAAATATTAATTTTATCAAAGGCATTTAGCGACTTTCGTTAGATACATCAAAATACGACGAAAATTAAAAATCTGTGCTTTTTAGACTATATGGTAAGGGATAATGACCGTTTTGTTGCGGAAAAAATCGGGTGTTGAAAAGACTACTTTTGCAGAAATATTTTTTCTAGGTGTCGAATTGACCAACATAGGGTCGAAACGACCAAATACATGTATTGCCGAAATGACCCGGTGTATAAATGAATTGTCGAAATGACTGGTTACCTTCTGTATCCCTCCTTGCCACTCGCCACAACTCGGCCAATTCCGTACCTACGTCATTGATCACCCGAGATATGCCGAATGACTCCTAGGTAACATGCCGGGTACCAATTAAAGAAAATGGTAGCTTCCATTGACAACGTGTGAAGCTGATAGCTAAAATAACTTTAAATTCACACATTTGACAATATTTTTTCTAAAATCAGTAAGCATGACGAAAAGGAAACACAAGGGAGGCCAGCATCAACCTAGCTTGAAAAAAATGCGGACAGAAATTATGAACTTTTCTCTGAACAAATCTTTGGGGAGCGATTCCTCCGTTTCTCAGTCATTGGATAACCCAAGTAGAAAAACACAGAGCAGAAAAGAGAAACGAAAAGAAGAGAGACTTCTGAAAAAAGCACGAAAACAAGCGTTTAGTCAAAGGAAAGCGGTACTTAATTAGTGACTTGGTGTGAAAGTCTGTTCTGTGAGGCTACTTGTATGGTATCCGGTTATAACGTCCCACAGTGGAAATGTCCCACTTTTGGTTAAAACGTCCCCGTATATTTTATTAGAATTATTAGTTTGGTCTTGTTTGATAATTTGAAATGATTTGCAGTTAATGTTTCACACTCTGATTTTGTCAATTATTGTGACATTTTATTTTTTAACCCATATCCTGCCAAACTTATATTTTCAACAGCATGCCCACTGGATTTTCAAAGAACAAATATGGGGTACACTATACCCCCTAGGTTTTGAGTTGGGGGTACAAAGAATAATTAGGGGGTACTGAGTAACTTTGGGATGTTTCAGTTTTATTAATGAATTTTAACACCCAAGCTCCTGTACCATAATGAATGGGATCTTAATTGAATTGTTAAATTGTGCATTTGGTGATTATATGGATGTATCCTATGTCTCCAGAGCATGCACATAGTTAGATATAATCGTAACAGTGGTTAGGGTTTAAAAGCTGGACAGGGCCATGAGTTTTGATAATCGACCGCCTTAATGGAAGATTTTTCACCTTTATTCCTTTCTCATAGCTGTGAAGTACATTAGAACTGCTTTAAAAAGGAAGTGTGCACAGATTGATGCTCATTGTCCAAGATGATGTTCTGGCTATTTTAAAATCACAGAGAAGCAGGCCAGTTGGCTTATTATAAGCTCAAACTCTGTCAAATAAAGGCCATGCCGTGTTAGGTCAAAATAAAACAAATTGTGTAATGGTAGAATCACTTGTGTAAACCTACCGTTCTCAGATCTTCATGCTGTAAAATATTTCAATAGCTTTTGTCGTGATGACATTTTTTCTGCTGCAGATGCTATACAGTACATAAGAAAATTACATGTTTATTTTGCAGCTCGATTTTTCAGCTATCATATGTCAAAAAAAATGTGTTTTTAACAATAACTGCGCATCATAATGTAATTAAATGATTTTGATTTCTCACTGAAAATTAATTACTAGATTTCCTGTACACATGGTAGATTTTGACACCTTAAAAAAAATTGTAGCGAAAATTATTCAGACGAGGGAGCTCCCGCAAAATATATATAGTGAAAATATTTGGTAACCCACTCTGTGTCGAGGACAAAGCGTAGTACCCACTTATGAGGAAAACTACTTTTGTTTTGTTTGTTTGGCATGCAATACGAAATAGTATCTAATTTGTATGTGCAGTTTATGTAATTACTTTCCTTTTTGTACGTGCAAAATTTTGACAGTGCGTGCATGCACGTAAGCACAAAAAATTTGTACGCACAGAGTAGCATTTATACGTGAATTACATGCTGCAGTACATGATTGGGCACCCTGTTCAAGTAGCACAATACCCATCTTCGATAAATTTTATGACATTCCTTTGATTAGTATGATTAAACATGGGAAGTTTTGACCAATTTTTTTTGAATGGTGGGACGTTTTAACTATATTAGTAGGATGTTTTAACCAAAAGTGGGACATTTTGACTGGGACGTTTTTACAGTGGGACATTTTGACTGTAAACAGTTTTGTATACATGTAGATTTCTTTGTTAAGGAACTAAACATTTTGTTAATTTTAGACATCCATTTCAATGATGGCAGTGATCAAATAGTTAATCCAATTTCATTTACTCCGCACTCATTGACTAGAATACCCCTAAAAGGGGCCTATGTAGGTTTTTTCGCTGTAAATCAGAATTTCATGTTCAACAGAGATATTTTTATACAACTTAATAATAATCTAAGTCATGCTTTTCTTTGCACCAGTAAAGAACCTGTACAGTAACATTCACAAAAAAGGTGAAAATTTGGTGTTTATATAACTTGATATTTGTTTTGCAATTGTTATGTCCCATTTTTTTTATGAGATTATATATGATGTCATCAAACTGATTTTTACTGAGCATCAACATAACTGACTAGTGTAATTGAACATATGACAATCCCACAAGTCTCTGCAAATTTATGGCACCAAATCTAAAAATACTTTAACCCTTTACCAAACAACAAAAATGTAGACTTGTCCAAATTGAAAGCATTTGCAGATGACAGTTTATATGTGACTCAAATTGTGGAGCTTGTCTTTGATAAGGAAGAAAACGTTATGGGGAAAGGAGAAAATACTGGTTACCACAATGTTTTCAAAAGGCTTCTTCCTCAGGGCCGTTAAAGCCCGGGATTATGTGGTAAAGAGTTAAGGGCTACATACAGTAACCAATTAACCCTTTCCCAAACGATAAATTTTAGACTGGTCCAAATTGAAAGAGTTTGCAGACGACAATTTTAAATTTGATGAAAATGACAGAAAGTTCTCCAAAAGGGTAGAAAACACTGTGGGAAAAGGAGAAATTGCTCATAACGAGCAATTTCTCCTTTTCCCACAGTGTTTTCAAAAGACTTGTACTGCAGACACGTGAAAACCAGGGCTTGTGTGGGAAAGGGTTAAGGAAACAACCATTAAAAAATTCTTGCTCTTATTTTGCCTTTCTGCCTCACTGATAGTTTGCCTAACTTGAGTAATGAATCATTTTTGAATTACAATATGTAACAGTGAAATGTAATTCATATGTATGCGATAAAATTGTGATAATTAGAGATGCCGAAGGGATAGGCATTTTTTAGGCATTTTTTAAAGTTTTTTTCATGGTGTTTGTTTTTATGGCAAAATGCTCTTCAAGATTTCTAGGTTTCCTAAAGGTGCTTCCCCAAAAGCTTTTAGTAAAAGACATGAATGTTGTCATTGTCTATGATTTCAGAACATTTTTGGGCAAGCATTTCTAGATCTTGTCAAATATCAATTCATGCAGTGTTTTCTCCAGCCCGCATTTTTTCGTTTTTTAGCACAGTAAAATTACAAAGGGCACACTAGAATGTGCAGTCGGGGCCCTTCATTGCCTTGCCTGAGATCACAAGAGCTGCGCCGTGAAATTCCTGGGGAAGGCGATTTAGTTGTTATTTTTAACTTTGACCCTTGTAAACACAAAATGGAGACTCGTTTTAGTGTAGGAGTTTTACACATTATCACATGTGTACACATAGAACTATGACACATTCCTTTCAGATTACAAAATCAAGCCTAGATTTTACAGGGGCTTATCTATTTCTATGTACATTTGAAAGCTTCTCAAAGTTATAGGCTGGGTACAGTATAAAATTTTACTTGAGCGCCAAACAGCTATGTCAAGTTAAAGTAGGATAATTACTTTTTGGTAAAATATTTTGATAATTAATACATCCAATTAATATAAAATCTTATCATGGGCAACTATATGAAAGGGAAAGTAATACCTATCAGTGAAATGGGTACATTTTTGGTCACGCACCGACACGAAGAGTATCCATGGCACAAACACTGTTTTAGCCATTGACCATATTCATTCGCCGATATCATTCGATATCATTTGTCGTCTGCATCGAACGTAAAAATGAAAAGAATTCATGAATATTTTCAAGAATCCCAGTTCTAATAAGTTTAATTGGATTTTGTCTTCTTATGTGGTATTCCCCTATTATATCCATTTTTCTTAGTGGCCCTCTAATTTCATAAAGGGCCCACTAAATTTTTTTGGGATGGGCCCTTTAGGGCACACTCTAGACAAAAGCTGGAGAAAACACTGATCATGTAAAATCTAGAGTTTAGCAGAGACAACTGCCCTCTATATCTGGTATGAATCTATAAAGTAATGATGTAAATATCGATTGACCCTCTACCAAACAGACCCGAGTTCTAACAACCCTCAGGAAGAGCCCCTTTTGAAAACATTGGAGGGAAAAAGGAGAAAATGCTGGTAACCAGCATTTTCTCCTTTTCCCACAGTGTTTTCTACCCCATCCAAGTCACATTCCATCATTTTAGCCACACTTTGCTTGTCGCCTGCATTTGCTTTCAATTTTGACAAGTCTACATTTTTGCCGCATGGTAAAGAGTTAACCATTTCCCAATCAACAGATTTTAGATTCTTCCAGATTGAGGCCATCTGCAGGCAACAATTTCCAGAGCAATACAAATGAATTGTAGTTACTTGATAGGATGGAAAACAGGAAAAAATGCTGGTTACCAGCATTTTCTCCTTTTCCCACAATGTTGTCATAAGGCTTCTTCCTCAGGGTCATTAAAAGTCAGGATTGTTTGGTAAAGAGGTAAAGCAGTCAGCTGCAGAAGCATGAAAAATTGTGTGTTGATTATCAGATAACCATATTTTTGTGTTTTGATTATCATATTTTTGTGTTTTGATTATCATATTACCATATTTTTGTGTTTTGATTATCATATTTTTGTGTTTTGATTATCATGGTTTTGTTTTTTGATTATCATAGTTTTGTGTTTTGATTATCATATTCCTTGTACTGTAGATTCCCACCAAACATGATTTATTACTTGCCAAGGAAGAGATAGCCATGGAAGAACAGAAAGATGTACAGATGAAAAGAAAGAAAGCAGCAAAGAAAAAGGAAGAGAAAGAGAAGAAAAAACGAAAGGAAAGGAGGAAAAAAAAGGTGACTACCCTACCTTGATCACTTATTTAGTTTTCTCCCAGAGATTCATCAGTTTATGCTCACCCTTTAATCCTTAACCAGTTGACAACATTTTGCACTAGTCCAGACTGAAAGTAGTTGCAGACAACAAATTGATTGTGGCTCAAATGATATAGTTTGTGGTTGACACATTCCTGGTTATTAAACAGAAAAGATACACCTGAATGCATTCCATGCAAACAGCCTTATACTACAGGTATACAGCATGTTCTTCTGGATTGTGTTGATTTTCAAGCAATCGGAGCAAAGCATTTCAATGCAAACAGTATGAATAACCTTTTTGACACTGTTGGCATCGAACCAATTATTTCCTTTATTAAAGAGATTGGTATTTACCCAAAGTTGTGATACCTCTTGCATTCGACCCCTCCCTATGTCTTGACCCTATATTTAGTATATTTCCTTTACCCATGTAAATCCCCCAGCTTAACCCCTTATCCCATGTTAGTCATATTACTCTAATTAGCATTTACCTGTTTGCTAGAGACAAAAAGGCTTTCCACATCTTATCTCATTGGAGACAGGACCTGTTAAATGGGAGCGTTTTGATACCAATGGAGGCTCCACACTTTCTCAATTTTCAGCTATCATTTCCTTTAAGATACTATCCACAGTCTTAACTTTTCATTTGAACTTTTGAGTAGGCAGATATTGCCCATACAGATACGCACGCTAAATGACGGAAGCTGTCAATGAGCCATAAAATACCATTCATTCATTCATTGAAAGGGTAGTAAATGTTGTAGGAAAAGGGGAAATGCTGGTAACCAGCATTTTCTGCTTTTCAAACAATGTTTTAAAATTCTTCCTCTTTGGGGGTCGTTAAAACACAGGGTTGTTTGGTAAATTCGTTATTGTATTGTAAAGATGATGTGAGTACTTCTATAATTCGTCTGATATCCAGCTGACGGGACCAAACATGTTGTGTTGACATTTAAGAGCTAACAAATACGTCTCTTCAACAAATTTCAAATACTTGTTTACAAAATATACAGGAAATGACGTTGTATGAACTACGTTGAAATGGCCCGCAAAGAATAATGTTAAGAACATCACATAAGAATGCATGTAATGTTGGGTATAATGAAAGCATGCTAGATCAGACAAAGGGTTTAACTGCTGAAAAAACAAACTGACATTTTCAGGTAGCACTAGCATTGAAGACCCAACAGTAGTATCAAGGCTGTTTAACCCTTTAACAAATGACAAAAATTTTAGCCTTGTCCAGATTGAAAGCATTTGCAGACAACAATTTGAATGTGGCTCATATGGTGCAATTTTCCTTTGATAGCGTAGAAAACATTGTGGGAAAAGGAGAAAATGCTGGTTACCAGCATTTTCTCCTTTTCCCACAATGTTTTCAAAAGGCCTCTCTCCCAGGGTCATTAAAAAGGTGGCATTGTGCGGTAAAGGGTTAACCAAAACCACTGAGCAATATACATAGTACATCCAAGATCAGACTGCATTTTCTGTGCTGTGTTGTGCAAAAGCAACTTTAGGGTTTACACAGAAAAATACATCAAGATATAAAGACATGGATGAAAGGTGTTGAAAGTTGTTGAAGTGCCAAAACTTTAAAAAAAGCAGGGTAAGTTTCCAGATACGGAATGATCTAGGTTGGTATCAGAAATCTGGATCAGTGTGGGCGATGCACAGTGCATAAATTATTTCTTTCCTTGAAGTCTGTCTTTGGGGAACTCATTACAATAGTCTCAATGAGACAATTCTAAAGAATACCCACAACACAGATTTTAAGAAAGAACTCAAGGAGATTACTCTTTGAATCTTAAGATACATCTCAGTACATTTGATTGTTGTCAGAAACATTCTTGTATTCATCTGCATCTCACATTGAGATGGGCAAGTTTGGAGAAAATTGAATAGAACATTGGTTTTGACCCTTTATCAATCAATGCCATGTTTTTATGCTACGACCAGAAATAGTAACAACATAAAACAAATGAGCTGTGCTCTGGCAAAAGGGGGCTTAGTGCTTCTCCATCATGCAGGATACCAATGCAAGTCATCAGATAATTATGGATCAATAAAATCCATACAAAACCAACTGACTAATAAGGTACACTGGTCCTTTGACATGCAGAAAACTGACCAATAGCAACAAGTTTCAGCCCAGGTCAGCCTTCGCAGGGTGACCTAGGTAGATACTTTTCGCAGATGTATTAAGCTCCTTTTTTATAGAGCATTGCTCAAACAAGACAAATCTGACTAATACACGAGGCAGCCTACCTGGGGCACGTAATACAGACAAACATGAGGCATCTGTCATTTTAACCCTTTACCACACAATCCCAACTTTTAACGACCCTGAGCTAGAGGCCTTTTGAAAAAGTTGTGGGAAAAGGAGAAAATGCTGGTAACCAGCATTTTCTCCTTTTCCCACAATGTTTTCTATCCCTCCCATAACAAATTTCAATATTTGAGTCTGTTGTCTGCAAATGCTTTCAGTTTAGACAGGTCTAAAATTTTGTCGTCTGGTAAAGGGTTAATAGAAATGCTTCATTCTCAGCTTATATAACCTGAACAGTTTGCCTAAAGCATATCCCATTTTTAGTAAAGGTACATTCTTACAGCCAGAGAAAAAAAACCCTGTTAAAATTTGATAGACTTTAGAATCGTTCAGAGTTTAACTTTAGAATGGTTCAGAGTTTAGTCAGCTGTATAGACATAGATAAATTACCCATATATATGGCATAAGGGATGACTACTTAATCGGCAGTATCATCCGTGGCTTTGGGCTTGTCTTCAACCAGTCTTTTGTACAGAGAATAGGTTTTATTTAATCAGAAATCTTCAATTTAAAACCGGAAATGTCACAATAGTGATTTCTTTGATGGCCTCCAGAAAATGAAATTCATTCCTCCAGAAAATGAAATTCATTTTCTATCAGTCATAATCTATGCAATCTTGCAACCATCAGGGGCACCATATGGCATGAAAATACAAGAATGATTATAGTTTTATGAAATAAAGATGAGTTAACAAATGGCTGAAAACGAGTATATATGTATCTTTAAAAGAATGTGGCTGTACTAGCCATAACAACAATCCTTCTTAGAAGGCTTTGGGAATATCATGGGAATAAGAGAAAGTGGAATGAAGTGATGGTGGTTCATGTCTTTGAAAGAGTAGGAAAGGAGAAAAATGATAATTACAAGCAATTTTTCTTTCTTCCATTTTGTTTTAAAAAGCATTTTCTGCCAAGGATAGTTTTGAAAAGGTTCAAGTTATTCAATGCTAGGTCCAGTGTTGCAGAATGCTTAATTTGTTGGAAGAAAAAAAAAAACTCAAGAGCAAGATGCTGATGTGTTTATTGAAGGTTTTTATTTTTTTTCCAAGATGTCATTCATATCAAGTTTTTTTTGATCTGAAAATATTGCTTACACCAAATAAATCCCGTAGGGGTAAGGTTTGGAGTTGAGAAACACATGATGTTTGAATTAGCTCTTTAACAAACGACAAAATTTATAACTTGGCCAAATTGAAAGCATTTGCAGAGGACAAATCAAATGTAACTCAAATTAACTGTGTCTCAGATGATGAAATTTGCTTTTGCTTTTGTTTACCAGCATTTTCTCTTTTTCAAACAATGTTTTCAAAAGGCTTTAACACACAGTCAGAGTTTTACCTACCCTGAGGAAAGGTGCCTTTTTCCACAGGGTAGGTAAAACTCAGGATTGAGTGAGGAAGGGTTAAAACATAGGTTTGTGTGGTAAGAGGTTAACCATTTACCACACAATCCCGACTTTTAACGACCCTGAGAAAGAAAGCTTTTGAAAAAATTGTAAGAAAAGGAGAATATGCTGGTAAGCAGCTTTTTCTCCTTTTTCCACAATCTTTTCTACCCTTTCAAAAACAAATTTTAATTTTTGAGTCTTGTTCATTTTTTCTATAAGCAAGCGCTTTCAATTTGGACGAAGCTGAAATTTTGTCGTGTGGTAAAGAGTTAATAAATAAGTATGAGTCAAAAACTTTGTTGCAAAAAGAGACGTAGCTCTTTATGAATAATTTCTGTTTCACTACAAAGTTTTCAAAAGTGGTTACCTCAAGGAAAAGGAAAGGGGTCTGCAAGTTGTGATACAAGTGTTAACTCTTTACCACACGACAAAATTTTAAACTAGTCCAAATTGAAAGCATAATGCAGACGACATAATGATTGTGACTGAAAATTTGAACTTTGTTCTTGGAAGGGTAGAAAACATTGTGGGAAGAGGAGAAAATGCTGGCTACCAGCATTTTCTCCTTTAACCACAATGTTTTCAAAAAGCTTCTTTCTCAGGGTTGTGAAAACCAGGGCTTGTTTGTTAAAGGGTTTTAAATGCTAAAAGCTAGCATTTTGTGCTATTCTTATCAAATATACTATCATTGTGATTTGCTTTGTGTTTCAAATAGGATGTATTGTATGGTTTTATGAAACAGTAGATAATCAAAAGTATGCAGTCTATCACACAGAAGCCAGCCATGACTAAAAATACAAATCCATTCATAATGGAAATAGTGGCAGAATATACAGAATTCTGTGAGAGTGCTGATAATAGAGCACTTAAAACTTGAATCACAGCAATGCTTGCAAACATGGATCCTTGTTTATCTGGAGAGGTAATAGTAGACATCAAGCCCCTCACCATTGGGATAACAAGGAAGGAGAACACACCAAGGACAGCCACCAAGTAAATTTTCAGTTCTGTGTCAGCGTAGCCTTCCATGATAAAAGATGCCATGTTAGAAAGGCTACTTACAATGGCAATGACCTCATTTGACATCAGTTTCTGTAGAAGATGTAATGATATCAGACCTATCCCCCCTCTTACTGCATTACGTGCGAGTTGAAAATTACCAATTTTAGATGGACCCCAACAAAATGGCTGTCCCAAAAGGAACAATATCTCTAATGAAGGGCGATTAACATTTGTGATTTCAGCAAATGCAAACGATAGGAGAAGAATACAAAAGCATAGTCGTAAACCTTTAAACTCCTTGCTATGGTAAAAGTCAGTCACTCGTTTGATCATAGATAGAAATGATCTCCTTTCGGTCCTGTTCTGGTGTGGAAGAGATTCAGGTATCAGAAAAGCTGCTAATAGTAATGCAATGAAATTCATACATGTACAAATCATGGAGGTATAAAAATATCCAAGTCCAATTGTCTCTACCAAATATCCGGATAAAAATCCTGACACAACTGATGTGAACATCAAAACTGCTTCAATGGCGACAATTCCGAGAACACGATGTTCTTTTTGTGATGTTAAGTCAGCTATGTATGAAAATGAAATACTGTATATAGAAAAAGTTGTTCCTGATAAGCCTTGAATTATGTATGCCAACACTATATATAGTAGATTTGTCTTGTAATGAATTGTTAATGTAATGATTCCACATTTGATCAACATTGTGAAGGATCCCAGGATGAACAAATATCTTCTTCCGAAGGTGTCAGTGTAACTTGGTAAAATGAAATTAGCTAGAATGGTAGGTGTGTACTCAGCAATTTTGAAATATATCAGCCATGAAGATGTTCTCTGCTGTACATCTATGTATTTGATATAAGTGGGATCGGAGCTATTTTTATTTTCACAAGCTGAAGAGTTGTTGATGCTTGTATCATTAAAAAAATACTGATGTTGGATGAAGGACTGTGTCCATTCATTAATCACAAAAGAAATGACATATTCACCTGCAAGTAAGCAGAAAAGAAATGGCACAACAATGTATTTCAACTTTGATATCTTTTTATGTGTATGTTTCATGTTATCTTTACTTTGAATTAACTTTTCTGTCTCGGAATTTAATATCCTGTGATACGAAAACATTCTTCAACTGGTATGCTATGACTGCTGTGACTTACAAAAAGAACGTTGTTGCACTGATGTTGTATTTTATTTGTGTGCTGGCTCACTATTGTTGAATGAATGTTACAATCTAAGCCACTGAATGTTCATAGATTCTTCTCATCTTGAATCCTGTAGCCTTGTCAGTTAAGTCTTTAGTATATTTGCCATGACCTCTCCATGTCACACTTCATTCTACATTCCATGCTGTAAAAGAAGGCAAGTTGTTATGTCCAGTGGTAAGAGAGAAATGAAGCCTGTTGCAGTGATCATCATCGATCTGTAGAAAGAAGTTTGAAATTCAATCAGTGACTCCGGATTGCAAGCCCTGTATGTTACCGATTGAGCTAACAGACTGCATACCATAATTGTATTACAGTATTTGTCCCTGATTTGACATATGCAAGCTTCTGAACTTTCCTATATTGTGGGAAATGCTGGTTATCAGCATTTTCTCCTTTTCCAACAGTGCTTTCAAATGTATTCTTCCTCAGGGTTGTTAAAGTTAGGATTGTATGGTAAAAGGTTTAAGTCTTCACCAAATGACAAAATCATGGACTGAACCAAATTGAAAGCATTTGCAGACTACAAATTGATTGTTGTTAAAAAGATGATTTTTGTCTTTGATGAGGTAGAAAACATTGTGGGAATAGGAGAAAATGCTGGTTACCAGCATTTTCTCCTTTTCCCATAATGTTTTCAAAGGCCTTCATCGACAGTGTCATTTAAACTCAGGCTTGTAATGGTAAAGGATTAAAAAAGTTGTCTTAAGGAGCTAGTGAGTAAAACACCTTACCTTACAAGTTACAATTACAGTCAAGCCTGTCTTTGTGTCCATCTGTATTAAGCAACCACCTATCATAAGAGGCTTACATTTCACTTTTGAAACATGATAAGAAAAGGAAATATACTCGCATTAACTCTTTATCTGATCACAGAATTTTTTAGACTTCTCCAACTTGAAAGCATCTGCAAGAACAAAGTAAGTGTTAACTTTTAAACCGAAATTTGTCCTTTGAAAAGAACAAAACAGGATGGGAAAAGGAGACAATGCAGGTTACCAGCATTTCCACTTTTCTCACAATATTTTCAAAAGCCTTCTCCCTCATATTTGTCAAAAGTCAGATTTGTATGTTAAAGGGTTAAATCTTTACCACATAATCCCGAGTTTTAACGACCCTGAGGAAGTAGGCTTTTGAAAACCTTGTTGAAGAAAGGAGACAATATTGGTGACCACCATTTTCTCCTTTTCCCACATGGCTTTCTACACTTTCATAGACAACTACCATCATTTCAGCTAAATTTAATTTGTCATCTGCAAGTGCTTTCAATTTGGACCATCTGAAATTTGGTCTTTTAGTAAAGAGTTAACCCTTTCCCAAACAAGCCCTGGTTTTCACATGTCTGCAGTACAAGTCTTTTGAAAACACTGGGAAAAGGAGAAATTGCTCGCAACGAGCAATTTCTCCTTTTCCCACAATGTTTTCTACCCTTTTTGAGAACTTCCTGCCATTTTCATCAAATTTAAAATTGTCATCTGCAAACTCCTTCAATTTGGACCAGTCCAAAATTTGTCGTTTGGGAAAGGGTTAAGCAAGGACCTGCAAGCACAATTTTTATTTATCCAAGTAGATCTTCAGAATTTACTGGATGTAAAACATGTAATCATTAAATGAAACTTTGTTACAATGAAACACTTGATAAACTCTTTACTGAACGACAGTTTATCCTCAACCCTTTCCCACATTATCCCCACCCAAAGGAAAAAGACTTTTGAAAATATTGTGAGAAAAGGAGAAAATGCTAGTAACCAGCATCTTCTTCTCTTCCCACAATATTTTTTTCCCTTTCAAAGACAGATTTCATAGTTTGTGAAACATTAATTTGTTGTCTACAAATGCTTTTAATTTGGACAAGTCTAAAATTTGTCATTTTGTAAAGGGTCATAGAGTTCTTCACAACTTCAGTTGCCTTCACAGCCAATGCAGATCAAAAAATTCAGCTTGACCTTTGGTTTTCATTGTCCCCTGTACTTGATGTTCTTGAGAAAGGCAAGCTTAAGTCTTTACCAAATGGTAAAATTTTGGACTGGACCAAATTGAAAGCATTTGCAGATGACATATTTTTTTTTTGCTAAAATGATGATTTCCCTTTTTGACTGGGTAGAAAACATTTGTGGGAAAAGGAGAAAATGCTGGTTACCAGCATTTTCTCCTTTTCTCACAATGTTTTCAAACAGCTTCTTTCCCAGGGTCGTTAAAAGTCGGGATTGTGTAGTAAAGGGTTAAAATCACAATTATTTTGAGTTTATTTCAAGACTGAAAATGTCTTTTGGATTCATTCAGCTTTCTAGGGGGTAACAAGCTTTTGCAGATTACAAATTGTACATAGTTTAGCTCTTTGCCAAATGACAAAATTGTGGACCTGACCAAATTGAGAGCATTTACAGACAACAAATTAAATGTAGCTCAAATGACAGTTTCCATTTTTGGTAAGGCAGAAAACATTGTGGGAAAAGGAGAAAATGCTTTCAAAAGCCTTCTTCTTCGAGAGTGTGTGGGTAAAGAGTTAAATCATGGGATTTGTCTTTAAAACAGTATAAAACATTGTGGGAAAAGGAGAAAATATGCTGTTCACTAGCATTTTTCCCTTTTCTGTAATGTTTTCAGAATCTGTATTTCTCAGGGTTATTATAACATGGGATTGTTTGGAAAAGGGTTAATACAGATATGACAGTGTAAATGTTAGTATTTTTAACTCTCTACCAAATTACAAAATTTTAGACTAGTCCAAGTTAAAAGTGTTTGCAGACGATAAATTAGATGTGACCCAAAAATTGAAATTTGTTCAGGGAGGGGTATAAAACATTTTAGGAAAAGGAGAAAATGCTGGTTACCAGCATTTTCTCATTTTCCCACAATGTTTTCAAAGGCTATCTTTCTAAGGGTCGTTAAAAGTTGGGATAATGTGGTAAACATTTTAACTTTCTACCACACAATCCCATGTTTTAGAGACCCTGGCAGAGAAGCCTGTTGAAAATATTACGCAAAAAGGGAGAAAATGCAGGTAACCAGCATTTTCTCCTTTTTCCACAAAGTTTTCTACCAGTCATTGTAGCCACATCAAATTTTTCGTCTGCAAACGCACCTGATTGAAAATGGTCCAATTTTTGTTGTTTGATAGGTAGTAAAATTGAACCTTGCTACAAGGATAAGTATAAATAGTAAATTAAAAATTGAGATATGGTATAACTGAATATCTTTACTGCAAATTAAGGAATTTGATCATAGGATGTATATGTAGACCAATAAATTATTCAGTTGATTTTTTCAAAATTATCAACAAAAGTAATTATTTTGCATAGATCTGATGTATGAGGGAACAAAAATGAGATAAATCATCTACAAGATATCGGAGGGTCATCATGATATGTTACATACTAGTATTACTGTGTTTAACCCTTTACCACACAATGCTAACAAATGACCTCGAGGAAAAAGCCTTTTGAAAACCTTGTGGAAAAAGGAGAAAATGCTGGTAACCAGCATTTTCTCCTTTTCCCACAATGTTTTCTACCCTATCAGAGAAAAATTGTATCATGTGAGCCACACTGAAATTGTCGTCTGCAAATACCTTCAATTCGGACAGGTCTAAAATTTTGTCGTGTGGTAAAGGTTTAATCCTTTACAACATTTAACAGTCCAGAGAAAGATTGCTTCTTGAACAATTGTGGGAAAAATAGAAAATACTGTTAACCAGCACTTTCGTTTTTCCAACAACGTTTTATTACTCATTAAAAGATAAATTTCATGTTTGAGTAACAATTGTCGTCTGCAAATGCTTTCAATTTGGCAGAAGTCTAAAATTTTGTTGTTTGGTATTGGGGTATGTTTAACTCTTTACCACACAATCCCAACTTTTAATGACCCCCAAGGAAAAAGCCTTTTGAAAACATTGTGGGAAAAGGAGAAATGCTGGTAACAAGCATTTTCTCCTTTTCCCACAATGTTTTCTACCTTATGAAAGACAAATTCCATCATTTGTGCACATTTAAATTGTCATCTGCAAATTAATGCTTTCTATTTGGACAAGCCTGAAATTTTGTTGTTTGGTAAAGAGTTAAATGTATATACATGTATGCCTCTGATTCATATTTCTTGACACTGATTAGCAGACAACAAAAGTTTAGACTTGTCTGCCTTGAAAGCATTTGCAAATTGCATTAAACATGGCTAAAATGTTGGGACCTGTCTTTGAAAGGGTAGAAAACACTGTGGGTGAAGGAGAAAAAGCTAGAAACCAGCATTTCCTCCTTTTGCCACAATGTTTACATGAGCCTTCTTTCTGAAGTTAGTTAAAATGTGAGATTACAAAGTAAATGATGAATTTGTTTATCCCTTCACCAAACAGTCCTGAGTTTTCACTCTTTATCAAATGATAAAATTTCAGACTTGTCCAAATTGAAAGCATTTCCAGGAGATATATGAAATGTGGCTCAAATGATGGAATTTTCTTTAATATTGTAGAAAACATTGTGGGAAGAGGAGAAAATGCTTTTTCTCCCTTTCCTACAATATTTTCAAAAGGCTTCTTCCCAAGGGTCATTAAAACTTGGGATTGTGTGATAAAGGGTTAATGACCTTGAGGAAGGTGGTTTTCAAAAACTGTGAGGAAAAAAGAAAATGCTGGTATTAACCACACAATGTTTTGTACCCTTTCAAAGACAAAACCAGTAATCTAACCTTTTACCTCGCAATCCCGACTTTTAACGACCCTGAGAAAGAAACCTTTTTAAAACATTGTGGGAAAAGGAGAAAATGCTGGTAATCAGCATTTTCTCCTTTTCCCACAATATTTTCTAACCTTTTAGAAACAAATGCAATCATTTTAGCCACACTTAATTTGTTGTCTGCAAATGCTTTTAATTTGGACCGGCCCAAATTATTGTCATTTAGTAGAGTTAACCCTTTCCTAAGTGACAAAATTTTAGACTTGTCCCCAACCAGACTATCTGCAGATGTCAAATTAAATGTGTTGCTCATGAAAGGACTTGTTTTTGTAAGGAAAACAAACATTTGGGGAAAAGGAGAAAATGCTGGTTTTCAGCACTTTCTCCTTTTCCGTCAATGTTTTCAAAAGGCTTCTCCTTCCAGGTTGTTTAAAGTTCAGGACTGTGGTAAAGGCTTAAGCCACATTAAATTTGTTGTCTGCTAATGCTTTCAATTTGGACTGGTCTAAAATTTGTGATTAGGCAATGAGTTAATCAGTTTATCCCAGCTAGTGTGACTGTATCTATAGTTATCAGTAACCTTTGTCAAACAGGACATATCAGCCTTGACTCTCTATAGTAACATTACCACCAACAGACATCTGTTGATTCGTGTTGTTGTAGATATCTTTGAAATTGATTGATTTATTGATTGGTAGATGTTATACGCTGCTTTCAAAATTATTTTGTCAAGCCCAGCAGCACTGTCGGTAGCATGCAAGACTTGAGAACAGGGGTCACTGGTTCAAATCTCAAGTACGGCAAATTTCCTCCTGAAAGTTGATGATAGTCAATGAGACAGGAGTCATTTTTTTCTCACTGCTTACAATTCTTTCAACAATGATTATGTTGGAAAGGAGTCAGTGGGTTGGAAAGAATACTGTTTGAAGTACGGGTAAATGAAAAACCAGTAAAGCATGGATAGGTGCGCTGGCTACTGCGATATGACTGAAATAATGTTGAAAATGGCGTAAATTAAACACCTTACAAGCATACAATCAAAATTATTTCAGTCATATCAAATTGTCATCTCATATGTTCATGTATGTCCTAGGTATCGCTAGTACTAGGCTTACCAAAGGAAAAAGCCCAGTGCCTCCAGTGAGGCTCGAACCCCAGGACTCCAGCTTAGGAGTTCTACACTTTACTACTGAGCCAGTCAGGACCTAAAATTTCCTTGAAAAATATTGCAACAAGATGGAAGCTTGTGCAACAAATTCAATCCATTTTATACAACATTTTCACATGTATTTGGAAATATTTTACGAAGATTATCATCATTTTCAAAGGATGTTTTAAATGTCATCTGCTGCAAGTATGTTTAACCCGGGACCACACAGTTTTAATGACTCTGCCAGGGAAGGCTTTTGAAAATACTGTCGAGAAACGTGAAAATGCTGGTTAGCAGCATTTCTTCCTTTTCCCACAGTGTTTTTGACTCTTTTAGAAGCACATCCTATCATTTCAGCAACAATTATCTTGTTGTTTGCAAATGCTTTGAATTTGGACGTCTAGTATTTGGTCCTCAGGTGTAGGTCAAATTGGCTTTAAAGACAGTGGCCTAATAGATTTTTTTAATGTAGTAAATCAATATTTCTTGTGAAACAGCAATAAATACAAATAGATATGTTTTGGAATCATATAGAACCTGTGCAGTTACATTCATTTTGGGTGTTGAAAGTGTTTGTAATTGATAATTTGTTCTATTTTCATGACATTCCTAGTGACATTGTTGTACTGATTTGAATTTCTTGAGTCGACATATTCATCTCTCAACAGCTATTGATCATGTGATATTACCACAAGTCTATGTGACATTTACAGTGGTGTGAAATTTAAAGATATCATAAGAGGCTATGTAGCCCAGTATGGAAATACCACATTTTTTTTTCTTACTTTTTTTCTTTCTTCTTTAATGATGATTTGTCAGCTCTACATGACCCACCTTACTTAATCCAGTTGGTTGGTTTTTGTCTGTATATCATCTCCACCAGTTGCCCATATGGGTGACACCCAAAGAAGGCTGTCAGTTTTGTTAGGGGGAAAGTACAGGATAGAAGACAAAACCTCTTGCCAAGCACCCGTAGCTCAGACAGTATCGTACAGGACTTGAGAACAGGGGGTCGCTGGTTCGATTCCCGGCTTGGCCAATTTCTTTCCGAGGATTGATGATAGTCATCGCGACAGGATTCATTCCTCTCTAACTGCTGACCATTTTTTCAACGTTGGTTATGTGGGAAAGCAGCCAGTGGCTTGGAAAGAATATTGTGCGGAGTACTGGTAAAAGAAACTCCAGGAAAGCATGGATAGGTGCACTGGCCGCCGTTATATAACTGAAATAATGTTGAAAACAGCGTTTAACACCATGCAACTATACAACAAACCCCTTCTGAGTTACACCCGAGTCTTTAACATGCTGAGTGTATAGTGCCATCACATGGGATGTAGGTGTAACATATCTGAAATACTTTTTTGTAATTTTAGATGGCCAGCTGTGGGGATCGAACCCACACCCTCAAGAGGCCCTGCGATTTGAGGTTCACAAGTCTCACACTTTACCACCTGAGCTATTGGGGCTGGTGTTGTGAATGAATTTTGTTTTTTGGTGAGATTATAAAAATCTCAATAGCTCCCTTTAAACATTGTTAGTTCCACTGGCCGAAGGCTTATGTCATGGCCCAGTGTCCGTTGTGCGTCCGTGCGTCCGTCCGTGCATTAACTTTTATTTCAAACATCTTCTTCTCTGAAACTACCCATCCAATTTTCATGAAACTTCACAGAAATGATCTTGTCATGGTCCTCTTCAGAATGTTTCGAAAGAATTTGATTCCTTCAAAAACTCTGGTTGCCATGGCAACAAAACTGAAAAGTATTGGAAATCTTTAAAAATCTTCTTGTCTGAAACCATAAGGCATAGGGCTACCAAATTTGGCATGTAGCTTTATGTAATAGACCTCTGTCATGCTTCTTCAAATTATAGCCCTGGGGTCAAAATTGGCTCTGCCCCAGGGGTCACAAGTTTTACATAGGCTTCTATAGAGAAAACTTTAAAAATCTTCCTGTACCTAGCCATAAGGCCTAGAGCTACCAAATTTTGCATGTAGCTGTATCTAGTGGGCTTCTAAGAAGCATGCTAAAATTTTAGCACTGGGGTCAAAACTGGATCTGCCCCAGGGGTCACAAATTTTACATAGGCTTATATAGAGAAAACTTAAGAAATCTTCCTGTACCTAGCCATAGGGCCTAGAGCTACCAAATTTTGCATTTAGCTTGATCTAGTGGGGTCTACCAAAAGTGCCCAAATTACAGTCCTGGGGTCAATTTGGCCTCATGCTGGGGGGGGGGGGGGGGGTTCACAAGATTAACATGGGCTTATATAGGGAAAACTTTTAAATCTTGTTGTACATAGCCATAAGGCTTAGGGCTACCAAATTTTGCATAATTATAGTATTATCTAGTGGACAACTACAAAGAGGGCCCCAGTTACAGCCCTAGGATCAAGTTTGGCCCTGCACCAGGGGTCACAAGGTATACATGGGTTTATGGAGTGAAAACTTCAGAAACCGTCTCGTTACTAGCCAAAAGGCCAAGAACTCCCAAATTTGGCATATTATTCTTCTAATACACATATTCCCCATTTAGTCCGACTGTAGCCCTGGGGTCAAAGTTTTATAAGGGCTTATAATAGTGAAGACTTCTCGACAATCTTCTTGTTTCTAACCGTAAAGCATAGGATTAACAAATTTGGCATGTTTTGAGCCTTGGGATCAAAATTTGTCCCACACCAGGGTCCACAAATTTTAGGTAGGCTTACATAGTGAAAACTTAAGATATCTTCTTTTATCCTTACTGTAAGGCCTAGGGCTATAAAAATTTGGCATGCTGATTCATATTGTAGACTTCTACCAAGATTGTTCCATCTTTTTCATTGAAACCACTCTTCCAGCTTTGACCAAACTTTACAGATAGCATCTTGCCATGATGTTCTTCAGAATGTCTTCAAAGAATTAAGTTCTGTTAAAAGCTATGGTTGCTATGGCTACAAAACTGAAAAGTATTGAAAAACCTTTAAAAATCTTTTCCAAAAGCTTGTATTTACTAACGTCATTGTAGCTCATGAAAAAGATACTGCTTTTTAGCTCCACAGGCCTAAGGCCATCAAGCTTATCTTCTCAGAAACTGCTTCACCCAATAAGTCACAGGCTTTACATAGGCTAATATAGTGAGAACTTAAAAGGTCTTCTTGTTCCTTACCTTGAGTTACAGTTGTAATATTGTATGAGTGTAATCTAAATAACCTCTTCCAAAGTTATTCAAGTTATGTCAAAATTAGTCCTATCTCATGGGTCATAAACATGTGCTTATAGCGTGAAAATTCAAAAAATCTTTTTGCTCCTAACCGCAAACCCAAGGACTACCAAATCTGGATCACTTTTGATTTTTTTTTTTAAATTAGCCTTGCATCAGGGGTCTTATGTTATACAGAGGCTTCATATGGACGAAACTTGAAAATCACCTTATTTATAACCATACAGCATAGACTTGTAGTATTTTGGCATTTGGCTTTATCTTGTGGACCTCTACCAGGGTTCAAGTAATTATAGCTCTGGGATCAAAAATGGCTTTGCCCTGCGGGTCTCAACTTTCACATGGGCTTTTACAGAGAAAACTTTGTAAGTCTTCATTTTGAAACCATTTGGCTCAGAATTGAAATGTTTAGTATTTATGGTTTATATTTATAAGCCAGTGGAGCGATACAGGGCCATCATGGCCCTCTTGTTCTATGAATTATGTTTTCTTTTGTAGTTGGAGGAGAAGAAACAGTATGAGAAGGAGGAGATAGATGCTGTACAGCAAAGAGACAACCAAGAAATCCATGACCTTGAGAAGAAGCTACATCTTCACAAGAGGAAATCCAAAACACTGCCTCAATCCTTCTTGGATGATGGATTGGATTGTATCCTTGATAAATCAATTTACATGTATAAACCCTTTACCACACATTCCTGATTTTTGAGGATTCAGAGAAAGAAAGCTTTTGAAAACATTGTGGGAAAAGAAGAAAATGCTGGTAAACAGCATTTTCTTCTTTTCCCGCAATGTTTTCTACCCTTTTAAAGACAAATCTCTTGGTGTGTGTCACCTTTTGATCATCATCCTTTCAGTTTTGACAAGTCTTAACCCTTAGAGCACTGAATAAATCCAACAGAAATTTTTATCAAAGAAGTAAGGCCCAAATAATTGCAATTTCATGGTTGCTTTTGTTTACAGTGTATCAGCAAAGCAGACAGTGTAGATCAAAGATCAGGCTGCATGTTGTGCAGCCTGATCTTAATCTACACTGGCTGCAAAGGCAACTCTAGTTGTGAAAGGGGCTTTCAGGGTTAAAAGTTGTCTCATGTACAATACATGTGTTTGTACAACATTGTTGGCTTTTGAAACATTGTTGGAAAAGGAGAAACAGTTGGTAACCAGCATTTTCTCCTTTTCTCACTCTGTTTTCTGCCCTTTCAAAAATAAATCAAAGGGACAACATTGAACTTGTCATCTACAAACACTTCCATTATGACCATTTCGGTATCTCGGATGGTAAGGGACTGGGACTGCAAAGGCAACTCTAGTTGTGAAAGGCGCTTTCAGGGCTAAAAGTTGTCTCATGTACGATACATGTGTTTGCACAACATTGTTGTCTTTTGAAACATTGTTGGAAAAGGAGAAACTGTTGATAACCAGCATTTTCTCCTTTTCTCACTCTGTTTTCTGCCCTTTCAAAAACAAATCATAGGGACAACATTGAACTTGTCATCTACAAACACTTCCATTATGACCATTTCGGTATCTCGGATAATAAGGGACAGGGACTGGATTCAAAGGGTCGCAGTTAGGTTGATATTTTTGGGAGGGAGGGGGGGATTGATAATAGTTATTGAGACAGGATTCATCCATCTCAACATGGATCTTTTTTAGCTCACCTGAGCACAAAGTGCTCATGGTGAGCTATTGTGATCGTGCTGTGTCTGTCGTGCGTCATCAACTTTCTTACCTTGTGTACGCTCTAAAGGCCACATTTTCAGTTCGATCCTCATGAAACTTGGTCACAATGTTTGTCTTGATAAAATCTCGGACGAGTTCGAAATTGGGTCATGTGGGGTCAAAAACTAGGTCACTAGGTCAAATCTTCGAAAAACCTTGTGTACGCTCTAGAGGCCACATTTTCAGTCCGATCTTCATGAAACATGGTCAGAATGTTTGTCTTGATAAAATCTTGGACGATTTTGAAATTGGGTCACATGGGGTCAAAAACTAGGTCATTAGGTCAAATCTTAGAAAAACCTTGTGTACGCTCTAGAGGCCACATTTTCAGTCCGATCTTCATGAAACTTGGTCAGAATCTTTGTCTTGATAAAATCTCGGACGAAATTGGGTCATGTGGGGTTAAAAACAAGGTCACTAGATCAAATCTTAGAAAAACCTTGTGTATGCTCCAGAGGCCACATTTTCAGTCAGGTACTTGTGAAATTTGGTAAAAATGTTTGTCTTGATAAAATCTGGGACGAGTTCGAAATTGAGTCATGTGGGGTCAAAAATTAGGTCACTAGGTCAAATCTTAGAAAAACCTTGTGTGCGCTCTGGATGCCACATTTTCAGCCAGATACATGTGAAATTTGGTCAAAATGTTTGTCTTGATAAAATCTGGGATGAGTTTGAAATCAGGTCATGTTGGGTCAAAAACTAGGTCACTAGGTCAAATCTTAGAAAAACCTTGTGTGCGCTCTGGATGCCACATTTTCAGTCAGATACTTGTGAAAATTGGTCAGAATGTTTGTCTTGACCAAATCTAGGATTAGCTTGAAATTGGATCATGTGGGGTCAAAAACTAGGTCACTAGGTCAAATCTTAGAAAAACCTTGTGTGTGCTCTAGAGGCCACATTTTCAGTCAGATACTTGTGAAACTTGGTCAGAATGTTTGTCTTGATAAAATCTCGCACAAGTTAAAAAATGGGTCATGTGGGGTCAAAAACTAGGTCACTAGGTCAAATCTTAGAAAAACCTTGCGTGAGCTCCAGAGGCCACATTTTCAGTCAGATACTTGTGAAACTTGGTCAGAATGTTTGTCTTGATAAAATTCGGACAAGTTTGAAATTGGATCATGTGGGGTCAAAAACTAGGTCACTAGGTCAAATTAAAGAAATGCCTTGTGGGTACTCTAGAGGCCACATTTTTCGCTCAATTGACTTGAAAATTGGTCAGAATGTTTTTCTTAATTAAATCTCAGAAAACTTGAAATTGGGTCACCCAGAGTCATAAAGTAGGTCACTAGGTCAAATTAAAGAAATACCTTGTGGACACTCTAGAGGCCACATTTTTCGCTCAATTGACTTGAAAATTGGTCATTTGTCTTAATTAAATCTTAGATGGGTTTGAAATTTGGTCACCTGGGGTCATTTTGCCTGTTGGCTCAGGTGAGCGATCCAGGGCCATCATGGCCCTCTTGTCTTCATTTCCCACAATGTTTTCTACCCTTTCAAAGAGAAAATAATCATCTGCTTCACATGTAATTTGTTGTCTGCAAATACCTTCAATTTGGACATGTCTAGAAGTTTTTCATTTGGTAAAGAGTTAAACACCAAACAAACAATAGAATTAAGATACATACATAACAATTTGATGTGGTTTGAGAATATGGTATCTGTAATAGGAAGAACTACAGTGTATTGTGAATTTGCTGGAGAGCTTCATGGAGAATTTTGACTTAACCGATATAGATATACTGGACGTAGTGAATGCTGAGAAGTTGGAGGCTATGGCTAATGAAGACATGGAATCTGGTGCGTATTTAAGATTCTCATTATGCAGTGTCAAGGGGTCGGAACCCTATTGGGGAAGGTCAAACACTTAGTTGGTGAAAGATTGAGATTTATTTCATCAAGTGAATATCATTGGTAATATTTTCACAAGTGGTGCAACCACGAGTGAAAATATTATTGATGATATTCACGAGATGAAATAAATTTCGATCTTTCACCGAAAAAACAACAACAAATATTCTATTTATTTCATGCTTCTAACCCCTATTTTGTTGGAACTCTCATCAAAATCCAGTACAGTATTTTTTAATAATTCCCTGTGGCATACCCCCTCACATAACAACACATTACAATAGTAGGTGAAGGGTGAGAAATATAGCATAAATTATGTCATACTTCCCTACATTTGAATGGCATGCGCTGATTACCTAGGTAACTAGTGCATGGGAACTACTATTCCCTCCTTCAATTGAAAAGTTAGAAACTATACAATCAGTATTTTCACTGGTCGTAACCCTGAAATATCAGACCATAATCCACCATTATTTCTCGATAAACTACTGAAAAGCATGAAATAAAGATTATTCTGATTCTAACATGACCAACTCCTGATAAAGGCACGCAAGCTCATACTTAGTATACAAAAGTGGATGTGGATTAATTCTTAGTTTACACAGAATGTAGAATGATGTGGATTTTACCACGCATTGTGTTTATAGAGCAGAAATCATGTGTCATGTTAGAATAATAGTTCTGTTGTCTGAAATATGTTAGATGTGATGGAAACCAGGACTGGGTGACATACAGGTAGGGGTGAAGGGTTGGCTTTTCACATCAAAGGTTCCAGGTTTGAATCCTGTGATGAGTAGGGTCAACGTTTGGAACTGTCCTCATCTTGGAGCAGGTACTGGTGAAGATTGAGAGTGATAATACAAGTTGTGAAAACATGTTTCACAATGTATGTGAAATAAGTAGGTTTAAACTAAACTCTGAATGTTGTTTGCTCTGCAGCTTGTCCACCATTGTTCTTCCCGGAGATAGAAGTTTTTGTTGAGTGGCCATTTTATTAACTCTTTACTACACAATCCCACTTTTAACAACCCTGAACAAAAAGCCTTTTGAAAACATTGTGGGAAAAGGAGAAAATGCTGGTAACCTCTCCTTTTCCCACAATGTTTTCTACCCTTCCCAACACAAATATGACTTTCTGAGTCATTTATATTGTTGTCTGCAAATGCTTTCAATTTGAACCAGTCTAAAATTTTGTTGTGTGGTAAAGAGTTAACTGACCACTTTGGCATGGTCCCTATGGTGGTCCTTAAATTCAAGACTGATTGTAGAGCAAGTTCAGAATTGCCCTGTCCCCTGCTTAATAGGACATGATGACTTGACCCTTTATCAAACCACTTTGAGAAAGGTGTCTTTGAAAACATTGTGGGAAAAAGAGAAAATTCTGGTAACCAGCACTTTCTCCTTTTCCCACAATGTTTTCTACCCTATCTAAGCCAAATTTCATCATTTGAACCTCATTTAAATTGTTTTCTGCAAGTGCTCTCAGTTTGGACAAGTCTAAAATTTATTTTGTTTGGTAAAGAGCTCATGAAAGTAAAACAATTATTATCCCCAGATATAGAGGGAGACTTTGCAGTAAAGGATGACATGCAAAGCGACGATCAATTTAATGAAGATCTGGATGAGATTGAATCTGATCTTGATGCAGAAGATGTTGAAGATGATGACATGGTTGCGGAAGATGAAAACATGGAAGAGGATAGTGATATCGATAGTGAACATACAGATTTCAATAAAGAAGGGAATAAAAGGACAGCAGACAGATCAGACAAACCAGAAGATAGAAATGTTGTAGATGGCATCAAAGAGGCAAAATGGGAGAAACTTGCTGAGAAAATTCAAAAGGTAGTGGGAAAGTGTGGAACAGAATCTAAAAGTATCATGAAACAAAAGGATGTTGAAAGTGCTCATCAAAAGGCTGTTGATGTATCAGAATCTTCGGTGTCAAAGGTGAAAAAGAAAGTATCTTTTGCTGATGAAACTGTTGGAAAATCAGCAGATAGTGAAGAATCTAGTGTGGTTGAAAACACAGACTCAGATAGCCTGTCAAGTGGTGAATACAATGATAGCTTGTCAAGCGGTGAATCCATTGACATGAATGACATGTCTGAGACACCATTAGAGCAAGATGACGACTTTGATGGCTCTGTGAATAGTAATAAATCTGAATTGAAGGAAGATATTTATGGAAGACTGAGGGATGCTGAAGGGAACATTGTAAAAGACAATAAAGGTGTGGGAGGAGCATCTGGTGCATATATTCCACCTGCCAAACGAGCACAAATTATAGCTGGAACAGATGAGAAAAGGAAGGCTCATTTAGAAAAATTAAAGAAACAGATGAAAGGTTTGGTCAACAGGTAAGAGAAATCCTAAGTACACAGATCCAAGTTAAGGTCACTTTCAAGATCATCTCTAGCTTGGCTGTTTTGAAACAAAGTATGGAATACTCATGGCCTTGTCATTGTTTGCATCTCTTTCCCACTTGAAAACTGTTCATAGCATTTTCTTGTATCTCCGTCATAACTGAAGATATTTACTTCAAACTCTGTCTGGCTGTTAGATATCAAAAGGGAACCAGAGCCACAAGGGCAGATAATCCTCAAAATATTTGTGACAGTTAATGCTCATTTTTCAACAGAGAATTTTCAGTGAACGAGCAACTGCAGCTGAAAGTTGGCAGCCACACATGATGTTTTTGGTAACCCTCTTCTACACAGTTCCAACTTTTAATGACCTTGATGAAGAAGACTTTGTAAAACACTTTGGGAAAAGGAGAAAATGTTTTCTACCATCTTAAAAACAATTTCTAATTTAAAAGTTACATTTGTATTGTTGTATGCTTACACTTTCAATTTTTGACAAGTCTAAAATGTATTTGTTTAGTAAATGTTTAACCCTCTAGTAAAAAACATTTTAGACTCGTCCAAATTCAAAGCACTTGCAGACCATAAAATAAATGTGACTCAAATATTGAAATTTTGTTTTCGGGAGGGTAGAAAACATTGTGGGAAAAGGAGAAAATGCTGGTTACCAGCATTTTCTCCTTTTCTATCTATGTTTTCAAAAGCCTCCTTTCTCGGGGTTGTTAAAACTCGGTATTCTGTGGTAAAGGGATAAAGGTAGTTTGCTTCCAGGTTTTTTTCCTGATGACAGTGTGATTTTGATCTTTTACAGGGCAAGTGAGGCTAACATACACTCAGTGAGTTCACAGATAGAGGAACTGTATTTGTCTAACAGTCGAGCAGATGTTAATGAAACTTTTGTTGGCCTTGTGTTTGATCTTTGTATAACAACAGAAATCACTCCAGAGAGACTTTCAATGGAGTTAATGATGCTAGTGGCTATCCTCCAGGGAAATGTAGGATCTGAAGTTGGTATGTGTCATTTTAGTTGGTGTTTTTTCATTTAAGGAATGAAGAGAATATTTTTTTTTTCATGGAGGTATGAAAAAAAAAACCTAATCACACTGTATGAAAACGCGAAGCGGTTTCATACAAAGGTGTGATTAGGTTTTTTTTTTTTCATACCTCCATGAAAAAAAAAAATATTCTCTTCATTCCTTATAATTTAATATTACAGGCCAAAAAAAGCTAAATAATAAACTTGGGACTCTGTATAAAATTCTTAAAAAAAAATGTGGAATATTGTATGTATACATGTTTGTTTACATTAGTTTGACAGCTAAAGTAGTTCCGGCACAACGTGATTTTTTTTTTCATGGACCTATGAAAAAAATTTTTCAGCCAATCAGAACTCGCCAATATTCATGAAAGCAACTGATATTAAATTATATAACTGTTTACCAGATGGCAAACTTGTAGACTTGTGCAGTTTGAAAGCTTTTGCAGATTGCAAATTAACTCTTTACCAAAAGACAAAATTTTAGACTACTCCAAATTGAAAGCATTTGCAGACGACAAAATAAATGTAACTCAAAATTTGAAATTTGTTATGGGAAGAGTAGAAAACATTGTGGGAAAAGGAGAAAATGCTGGTTACCAGCATTTTCTCCTTTTCCCACAGTGTTTTCAAGAGACTTCTTCCACAGGGTCGTTAAAAGTCGGGATTGTGTGGGAAAGGGTTAAATGCCGTTACTGATGCTGATTGCTTTCAGGTAAATGTTGAATCCGAAGTTGATATGTATCATTCTGTTTGGTGTATTCATGTAAGGGTTGATTAGATTACAAAATTTTAGACTGGTGCAGTTTGAAAGCTTTTGTAGATGACAAACTAAATGTGGCTCGCATGATGGGTCTGTCTATTAACCCTTTACCGTACAATGCCAACTTTTAACGACCCTGTGAAAGAAGCCTTCTGAAAACATTGTGGGAAAAGGAGAAAATGCTGGTAACCAGCATTTTCTCCTTTTCCCACAATGTTTTCTGCACTATCAAAGAAAAATTGCACCATTTGAGCCACATTGAAATTGTCATCTTCAAATGTTTTGAATTTGGACCAGTCTAAAATTTTGTCGTCTGGTAAAGGGTTAAGGTTTTACAAGATTTTGGGAAAAGGAGAAAATGCCGGTTACCAGCATATGATCCTTTTCCTACAATGTTTTCAAGCTTCCTCTTCAGTGTGGTTAAAACACTGGATTGTTTGGATTAGAGTTAGATGTTTTACTTGCAGAAGACATTCTGCATCTTTGAAGCAAATTACTATGGTGGAAAAAGGAAATCAAATGGCTTGACCCTTTACCACGCAATCCTGAGTTTTAATGACCCTGAGGAAAAAGTCTTTTGAAAACATATTGGGAAAAGGAGAAAATGCTGGTAACCAGCATTTTCTCCTTTTCCCACAATGTTTTCTACCCTGTCTCAAACAAATTTCATCATTTGAGCCACATTTAGATTGTTGTCTGCAAATGCTTTCAGTCTGGACAAGTCTACATTTTTGTTGTGTGGTAAAGAGTTAACCCTTTCCCAAACAAGCCCTGGTTTTCACGTGTCTGCAGCACAAGTCTTTTGAAAACACTGTGGGAAAAGGAGAAATTGCTCATAACGAGCAATTTCTCCTTTTCCCACAGTGTTTTCTGCCCTTTTTGAGACCTTTCTGCCATTTTCATCAAATTTAAAATTGTCGTCTGCAAACTCTTTCAATTTGGACCAGTCCAAAATTTGTCGTTTTGGAAAGGGCTAAAACAGCATTTGCTCCATTTTGCTGAAAGTTTTTTATCTGTATTTCTGTACTTAACAGATAATCATGTTGACTATCTGTGTTTTACAAAGATGTTTCTCAAGTAGTGAACTGCAGATTTGTTTCATTAAGTAATTTGTTAACCCTTCACTCCTCATTTGATGTCTTCATTGCCTTTTTCAATATTGGGGTCTAAGTGTCTCAAAAGGAAAGGTTTGTGTGTATCCCAAAGGGGTCATCTGAAATAGAAAAAGTAGGAGTTCTAAATGTTCTTGAGCCAGGAAACACATGTGCGTCACCGACCGCCATGATATGACCTTTGCTGTTAAAGTGGCGTTAAACCCCAATACAACCAACCAACTAAATGTTCTTGACTTTCAATGTCTTGCTCCCCACCTGGGTTATTATAATTTTCCCTTTTTGTTATATTGGAAAGAGGACCTTATGATCTTCATTTCTGTGACAACTAGATCTATAGCTATGTGGTACATAGTACATGTTTACCATAAATCTCTACCATGATTGTTTATACTTTAGCCTTTGGGTCAGATCTTTCCCGAGGGTTATTTTCCATAGGATTGTAGAAGGAAATCTGGAAAATCTTGTCCATAACCTCAAGGCCCACAACCTATACACTTTGCTTGTAATTCCACCTAAGGACTTGCAATAAAAAATCATGGTCCCATGATCCCATCCAAGGGTCACATTACATTTCAGATGACCAGCATGATGTCAGTTAGGGTCCTCTTGTTAACCCTTATCCTGCTTTATAATTTAACCCTTTCCCAAACAAGCCCTGGTTTTCATGTGTCTGCAGTACAAGTCTTTTGAAAACACTGTGGGAAAAGTAGAAATTGCTCATAACAAGCAATTTCTCCTTTTCCCACAGTGTTTTCTGCCCTTTTTGGGACCTTTCTGCCATTTTCATCAAATTTAAAATTGTCGTCTACAAACTCTTTCAATTTGGACCAGTTCAAAATTTGTCGTTTGGGAAAGGGTTAAAATGAAACTTTCAAGCTGATGGTAAAAACCAAGATGTTGGTATTTCTAGATTATTTGGGTTTGGGAAATATCTCCATATTGGACAGTGTAGATTCAAGATCAGACTGCACATTCTGTACAGTCTGATCTTGATCCACACTGTCTGCAAAAGGTCCATAAGTTGCACTTTGCAGCATAAAGGTCAGTGTTTCTCATTTCTCATTGCAGGAGCACATTTTCTGCAAAACTTGGTGAAAAGATTGGATGTTTATCTGAAAGCAGAAAGTCCAAGTCTCAGTAAAGAAATAGACAATGTTGTTATATTGATATCACATCTCTATAACTTCAAGGTGAGAATTAGAACTTAGTACATCCAGACAACTTTGCTGCAGACAAGTTTTGAAGACATTGGAGCCAACTGAAAAAATCACTTATATTGAGCAAGTTTTCCTTTTATCACAGTGTTTTCACATTCATCTATAAAAACTTTATTTAAGTTGATTAGCATTTTACAAGGGTATTTTTAAAGTTAACATACTTTCAGGAGTTGGTGAAAGATTTCACTTCCTACAGTGAACAACTCTTAGGAAGAGGAACATTTGCACCATACGAGTGATTTTCTCTGTTTGTTGGGATGTCTTCATAACTTGCAGTAGCTCCTTTTTCTGCAATGTCTTCTGCTTAGTTGCTGATATCCTTTACAGGACTTTTTCACCTTTAACTCTTAACCACACAGTCCCAAGTTTTAAAGACCCTTAAGGAAGAAAGCTATTGAAAACATCGTGGGAAAAGGAGAAAATGTTGATATTAGCATTTTCTCCTTTTCTCACACTGTTTTGTACCCAATGAAGGAAAAATTTCATGTTTTAAGCAATACATGTTATTACGGTGTCTTGGATACCAAATGGCTGTGGCTTAAATGACGTAATAGATTCAAAAAGAACCAAAGAGTTCCACTGAACTATGTTTTAAAATTTAATAATTCAAAACACAGTAATTTATAATATAAATGATAAATTCTTACTTACTCTTCAGAGAGTCTAAACAATTTAAACTGTCCTAAATATCACAATTCTGTTGATCTGAAAACCGAGTAAGTCACGTGGAACAAATAAAATTCTTGGTCTCAATAGATCTCCAAAAGCTGAGAATCCAACGATGGTAATGGCAGCGTATGTTTCAGTGGTGATGCCAAGTATTTAATCCTTTCCAAACTCGAGTCACAATCCCCAATCTCACCCCTTTTCTGACACCAACTGGGGGGGCCTTTATAAATCTCAATCGAGTGCTCCCAGAAACTCCTGAAAGTACGTTCGAGAAAAATACAGGGAATCACATACGCTTGATTACTCAATAATAACATCAATTTTTCTTTGAGACCATACAAACAGTTAAGTACCTATATTACTATCGATTAAAATCATTTGTTAATTACAAAGTAATTATGAAAATTGATATTCATTCTAGACTGTTTTGCATTCATCATGTTTTGTAAACAAAACATCGAAAGTACTAGAAATATATTGACACTGTTATTAAAATTAGAACACCAAATAAACATAACTAGATTATTCATGAACATTCCATAACAATGTATTTACTTTATCTGCAAATGCTTTCAATTTGGACAAGGCTAAATTTTTGTTGTGTGGTAAAAAGTTAATATACTGTAACCCCGTTAGAACAAACTTTGCTAAAGCGCTGATCCTATTATAATGCAGGTCTCATATGGCTCCCAAAATTTCAGGGGGTTGACCATTTCTGAGTCTGATCTGAATCTACGGTTATGCTGATAAAAATGCTCAACGTAAAAAAAGAAATACTACCTATTGACCAAATACTGATGTAAAATCGATATCGTACACATAATGTAACAATTTTTTACACCTTTGCCTTGTCCCACCTATGGCTTTGCATAATTGATTTGTTTGACAAATAAATGCGCCGTTGATTACAAAAGGACTTCAGCCCATAACTGTCTTCACATTACAATACACAATCTTACATCAGACAGACTTTACATCAGTATACATGTGAATATCTTTAACAGGGATATTGAATGTATTCAGACACCCTAATTCTTCGGACACATTGAATTATTGTCAGAAATAATTTATGTCTAGTCCCAACTTCGAAAAGTGAAAAAAAAATATCCAAAGCATCAGACTTTTAATTTTTAGAAAATATTTCAGATAGGATGATCGACTGCATAATGCATGCACAACTGTACATTGTATGCAACACCGTTATGAACATGAATCCTCTGAGAGCTGAGTAATGTAACAGTAATTTTCAGTAATGTAATTTTTTTTTTTATTAGAAATGCCTCTTCAGAGCAGACAGAGAAGATTATGATCAGAGATCAGACACAGCATTGAGTCTACAGTCTATCTTGATCTACAGAGGCTGCAAAAGCGCCTAAAGTTCTAAAAGATGCTTAAGGGTTTTTAATCTTTTCCAGCATTTCAATGTTATAGAAACAGTTTCGCCTTTTTTCACAAGGTTTTCAAAGATAACCTTCTGCAGAAGCGTAAAAAGTCATTCCGTAGAGGGAAATTGTTGAAGCCCTGTGTTGTCCCCATGATTACAAAAAAATAAGCATTGTTGAATACAAGAACTTGTTGTTTCTCTTCTTTACTCATCAGTAAATAATCCATTTAACTGATGCATCAAATATGCATTTTTTATTTAATCTCGGCCACAGCAAAATTTTCAAAAAATAGCCGGATGACTTATTTTTCTGCCGACTGCACAATACATGTGACACGACTGGGGTGTTCATTATGATACACAAAAAGGCAATATCAGATCATGTAAAGCAGGCGAGATACCGGCTTTTTGCACGATTGTTTTCTTTTGATTGGAGGTCAGCCCATAACCAGGTGCAAATTCCTTAGGCGAAACAGTTATGCTTGCTAGTACAACCCTCTCACTTCACATTATTGGTGTGTTACTTCATACCCCTATTGCAAGTTTACTTCAAACATTTGTGGACACTTGACTGGTATGAAATCTTGATGGATGGCTACTTACACATTTATATTTTTGGTCATATTTACTCGTACAGTGCCCATGGCATAATAGCGATTTTTTAACTCTACTGGACTACAACATTTTAGACATGTCAAAAATGAACGCATTTGCAGACAACAAAATAAAAGTGACTCAAAATTTGAAATTTGTTCATAGAAGGGTAGAAACATTGTCATGAAAGGAGAAAATGCTGGTTTCCAGAATTTTCTCCTATTTTTCACAGGTTTTTCAAAAGCCTTCTTTCTTAGGGTGGTTAAAAGTCGAGATTGTGTCGTAAAGGGTAAATGCCTTTACGGACTGTGTAGATAAACACCAGACTTCACAAAAAGTACAGTTTGATCTTGGATCTACACCATCCACCGCTGAAAAATGACCGAATTTGTAATCATAGAAAGCTTCTTCTATTGTGCCTAAAAAAGGTAAGAACATAATACTTGTAAGATTGGAAACCTGACCAAACTAGGCCTATATTACAAACAGTTTTGACCCCTCCACAGTAGTCTTATTTCTAAGCCCAGACATACATTATTTTTCATTTTGACCTTCATCACGTACATCAGGCCTTTCTATGCAACCGTCTGTATGAAAAAAAAAAGACATGGCGGCGGCACTGTCTGCAATCCAACATGATAGTGTTTTAGTTGATTTCTGAATGAACCTGGCTATTCTTCAGCAAAACATCGGCTCAATATTTTCTTATTTTTATGGTCCTAAAGGTAAATGAAGTTCTTTTTTTGTAATTGTAGGGTGTTTTGGGATCCGTTAAGACGTTACATGCAAAAGAAAACTAAATTGTAAAATGTACGATAAATACTTGTTGAAACATTTATAGGCCTGTCTGTGTCTTAGTATTTGGACTAGATCTGCCTACACTGCCACTATGCATAAATTTGCAAGATTTTACACTTATCATTTTGGACACACTCCCCCAACAAATCAAACCTTACTGTTTCGGCTACCCTGTATTGTTCAAAATGTTAATTTCCAGAATAACTGGAAAACTGCTAATTCATTTTGTTGGAATATATAGGCAAATAACAGTAATTAATTAATCTCATAGTTCTGGCATTGGTCGGCGAATCAGTTGCGGGTGGGGTTGGGATGGGGGGACAGCGTTATATTGGGACAGCAATTGTGGCTCCCAACAACAGCGTAACAGGGTTCCAGTATGCATGTACTTGTAAGAGTTTCTAGCTTGTTGAAAATTATATTTTACCAAACTTCTAGCACTCTGGTACTTTTGTTTCTGTTCCATTTTCATGTTGTCTCTTTTGCAGGTAGTTCACAGTGTCTTGATGTTTGATGTTCTAAAGTTACTGACAGAAAGGTTTCAAGAGAAGGATATCGAGATCATACTTACCATTGTAAAGAGTGAGTGTATTGATTTTATGATGTCTTTGCTACTGACTCCTGTCAATAGTGAAAGTGCTGAATTCAACCTTTTACCATACCATCCTGAGTTTTAACAACCCTGAGAAAAAAGCCTGTTGAAAAGATTGTAGGAAAAGGAGAAAATGCTGGTGACCAGCATTTTCTCCTTGTCCCACAATGTTTTCTGTCCTTTTACAGGCAAATCTCACCATATGAGCCATATCTAATTTGTCTTCTGCAAATGCTTTCATTTGGACAAAAGTAAAATTTTGTCGTTGGGCACTGTGTAAAGCCTTTTTTAATACCACCATGGTAAAAAGTGAGTGTAATGAGTTTGTGATGTTTTCAATACCGCCATTGTACGGAGTGATCGAACTAGTTTTACGCCTGCTTCGGTTCTGATCATTGTAGAGAGTGAGTGCACTGGTTTTATGTCTTCTTTGTTTCTGACCACTGAGGACAGTGAGTGCACTGGTTTATGCCTTCTTTGATTCTAACCACTGTGTAGAGTGAGTGTGCTGGTTTTATGCCTTCTTGATTTTGACCATTGTGTGGAGTGAGTGTAATGGTTTTATGCTTTCTTTGATTCTAACCATTGTGTAGAGTGAGTGTACTGGTTTTATGCCTTTGTTGATTTTGACCATTTTGTAGAGTGAGCCTACTGGTTTTATGCCGTCTTCAATTCCAACCACTGTGTAGAGTGAGCGTACTGATTTTATACCTTTGTTGATTTTGACCGTTTTGTAGAGTGAGTGTACTGGTTTTATGTCATCTTCAATTTCAACCAAAGTGGAGAGAAAGTTTACTGCTTTTATGAATTCTTTGATTCAAACTCTTGTGTAGAGATAGTTTACTGGTTGTATGCTTTTGTTGATTCCAACCATTGTGTAGAGTGAGTGCACTGATTTTATGCATTCTTCAATACCAACCATTATAGAGAGTGACTGTAGTGCTGTTATGCTTTTTTTGATACCAACTATTGTAGGGACTGAGTGTCCCAATTTAATACTGTTTACAATGGAGTTCAAGGTAAGTCATTACAGCTGGCACACCTGCACTTGCAAGTCTTTTCTGGTGTTAACCATTTACCATACGATGCAAAGTTTTGGGGGTCCTGCGTGGCTCAGTGTTAGAGTGTGCGACTCGTAACCTGGAGGTCCCGTGTTTGAGCACCACCTAATCCGCTGGGTTTTTGGTTGGAATGTCTTTGGGGAAGACACTTCAGAGCCCTGGCCTAGTACTGGTGAAACCCAGGAAATACATGAATATGTGAGCTGTTGCCGTGATATGACTGAAATAATGTTGAAAGCAGCGCAAAACACCATTCGATCAATTAATCATTTGAAAACACTGGAAAATGAAAAAAATGCTGGTAACAACCATTTTCTCCTTTTTGCACAATGATTTCTGTGCTTTCAAAGACAATTTCAGTTATTTAGGATACATTAAATTGGTTATCTGCCAATGCTTTCAATCTAGATGACTATTTTTCAAAACAAAAAAGAAATTTACAAGTAAAAATTTTAGTAAGAAAATATGTATTTAAGGATAATAAATGTTTCCGACTACGAAATCTCTGAAAGCTCAAGTGCACTTAACTGTGTATATGTGAATCCTTGATACCTACATTAGAATTTACTGAAACCACCTTTAATTCTTTATCAAACAACAAAATTTTGGACTGGACCAAATTGAATCATTTGCTGATGACAAATTAAATTTTGCTTTGATAGGATAGAAAAGATTGTGGAAAAAGGAGAAAATGCTAGTTACCAGCATTTTCTCGTATTCTCACATGTTTTCAAAATCTTTATTTCTCAGATTCGTTAAAACATCGGATTGTTTGGTAAAGTGTTGATACATTATTGGTGTGGTTTTACAGATATTGGCTTCAGCCTCAGAAAAGATGACCCAACAGGGTTAAAAGAGTTGATTGTGAGCATTCAGACCAAAGCTTCCAGCCCTGAAGTAACAGCCCTTAAGGACCAATCAAGGATCAGATTCATGCTTGATATTCTGATGGCAATACGGAACAACAACATGAGAAAAATACCGAACTATGATCCGGAACATTTACAACATTTACAAAAAATGATGAAAGGGCTCTTGAGAGGTAGATCCATGCCCCATTACCAGACAATGGTTTAATTCTTTACGGAACAACAAAGTTTTAGACTTTACCAAATTCAAAGTATTTACAGACGACATAGTAAAGGTGGCTCAAATGGCAAAATTTGTTTTTAATAGAGTAGAAAAGATTGTGGGAAAAAGGAGACAATGCTGGTTATGAGGATTTTTTCCTTCTCTAACAATGTTTTCAAAAGGCTTCTTTCCCATGATCCTTAAAACCTGGGATTGTTTGGTAATGGGTTAAGGCTTCTGTAAATGAAGGCTTTTGAAAACAGTGTGCAAAAAGGAGAATATACTGAGAACTAGTATTTTCTCCTGTACCACAATGTTTTCAACCCTTTCAGAGACTCACCTTATTGTTTTAAAGACATTTGTTGTCAGCAAGTTTGTTCAGTATGGTTGAGTGGAAACTTTATCATTCACATAGTCTCCTACAGGGGATATTTTGTCTTGCAGAAGACCAGTTTGGAAACATATTAGCAAAGAAAGAAAATTGCTCATGTAAAACACCCCAGAAGACGCCAAGTATTTGCTTTACAAACACCCTCAGTAATAATACGAGTCTGTGAATTGTGGAGAAATTCTTTTTGGCAGGTACCTGCAGGTGAAAAAAATGTGCAAGTCAGTGTGTATGAATGAATTGTTACAGTGCTGTAAGTGAGCCATGCTCTGTAAAAAGGGGGCTTATTGCATATGCAAAAAGGATCGACCTAAGTTAGCCTGGGCAGGCTGACTTGGGCCTAAACATTTTTCTATTTATCAATTTTCAGTATGTCAAAAGACCAGTCTACCTCATGATTTAGACATTTGTTTGGAAAAATAGATTTTATGGATCCATAATAACATGACGTCTTGCTTGGTATCATCCTTCAAGGAGATGCATTAAGCCCCCTTTTGCCAGAGCATGGCTCATATGTTTTCAGTAGCACTAATTTTTTCATTACTCATCCTTATCTTGTATTGACCAATCACTGGCTTGGTAGGTCATTACCTTCCGTTTTTTATCCAAATTCAGTTTCTTGTCCGTAAAAGTTTTCATTGTTGACTAGTATAAAATTTTGTTGTCTGATAGAGTAAAAAGTATTTATGTAAATCTTCTGTCCAATTCAGGGGGAGACTTTGGTGACAATCAGTTACACGTGACTTTACAAGACCTTATAAATGCAGAAAATAAAGGAAAATGGTGGATTGTGGGATCTGCATGGGAAGGTCAGGGACCTAAACAGCCCCTAAAAGGTAAATACATTTATAAATACAGAAACAGTGATAACTTTGTCCTTTGTAATTTAGAAAAGTAATAAACTCATAGTCTGGAGTGCTAATGACTTGGAAAGAAGGCTCTTTGAAACCAGTGAAGGAAAAGGAGGAAATGGTGGTATAAAGCATTGAGACAATGCTGCTTACTACTTTTCTCACAGTGTTTTCTACCCTTTCAATGACAAGTATCATTACTTGAGCTACTTTTGATATAACATCTGCTAAATCTAACAATTCGGACCAGTGTAAAATGTTGTCATTTTGTAAAGAGTTAAGTATTTGAGATGACAAAGAAAAATGGATGGAAAAGTTATCTGAGAATTTTTCCATATGAAAAATGTTAAAAATCTCATCTACTATTATTTAATTCTATATTCCAGGACTAGATTGGTTGATACAGAGTATCAGAGTATCTCAGTCAATCATATTGCTAATATGGGAATTTAGATATAAGAAATTACTTCAGAATTGATAGTCAATATGTCCCCTGAGTGATTTTCCTTTCACAAATGTTTGGTTGGCTTTTTTACTACACCTGATTTTTTCAAAGTTTTGGCTCATACATGATGTTTACTACAAATTTACAGTTTATTTTTTAGGATAAGACTGAAAAAAGAAAAATGAAAATATGATCTACATTAAAGGTAGAGATCAGCACTCTGTAAAAACATGTAAGATACACTGATATTAGGTAGGTTGAAATCTTATTCTTTTCAAACTCCTTTAAACCTCTACAGAAAACAGGGATCAAATGTCGTCAGTACTTCATGGAATTGAGATCAGTTCAAAGCTACAGGAGCTTGCAAAAAAACAGAGAATGAATACAGACAAGCGCAGAACAATCTTCTATGTCATCATGACCAGTGAAGTATGCTCTTGCTTTTCATTTTGTTGTTGTTTTTAATCGGTCAGCAGACCTATTAGATAGACCACAAATTTGAGACACTCGTCTGCTGAGAGCAAACTGATGTAACTGCAACTTGTAACAGCTTTTACTTACAGTGTTTTAATGCTTATACCTGCTGCTGTGACCTTATTACAGAAACTACTCTTAACCCAGATAAGCGCAAGAATAGGTCGTTTGGTCATTTAATGTTGGCGAGGCAAAGCCTGTGAAGCTGTGGATACAAAGGATGTAGAGTTGTATAAAGGTTATGAACCTAGCGGAGAGGCCATTACGTAAACATTTTTAGAATGGACTGGCCATCCACCACTTGCAAACTTGGTAACCAGACTATCCATTCACAATACTGACCATCATGGATCTGATGACATATCTTTCATTGTAGGATGTGTTAACTCTAAGGCTGCTAGGCATGACACATCTTTTGCAGACAGTATAGATTAAGATCAGACTGCACAGAATATGCAGAATATGGATCTAAACTGTCCAAAAAGGAGATGTTTCTTTTCCATAAAAGAAAAATAAGTTTGAAATTGCATTATTCGGGTCTTACAACCGGTTTGAAATTTCAATTTTTTAGCAGGATGTGGGTTAAACTGTTTTCATAGCCCCTCTTCCTCTCCTTCCAGCCATGGCACTACCATTTTACATGGTCACTGACATGTTTCTTCTTGATGAGATTCTGAAGACTGGAATCAGTCTGTTAATCCCTGACCAAACAACCCTTTGGGCCTTTGAAAATATAGTGGGACAAACTATTCTATTCAGTATATTCTCTTTTTTTCCACAGCATTTTTAACCATTTGAAAGATTTTCAATATTCTGTCATTTGGTAGAGTTAAATAGAGCTTTTTCATTGAGGAAAAGAAAAACTGAAACCGCAACACAAATAAGCTCACTTAACGTTGAAAACAGTTGTTGAGCAAACTATTGCTTAGCTAGTCATACCAGAGGAGGATGTATACCTCTTGTACTGAACATTCATGGAAAGTGAGGTACATATGGCATGTTCTATTAACCCTTAAAGCACCGAATAAACCTATCAGACATTTATATTCTAGAAATATGACCCAATTAATCGCAATTTCATGGTTGCTTTTGTCTACCATGTTTCCATAAAGTGGGCACTGTAGGTCAAAGATCAGGCTGCACATTTTGTGCAGCCTGATCTTGATCTACACTGGCTGCAAAGGCAATTATAGTCGTGAAAGGCGCCTATAGTCGTGAAAGGTGCTTTAAGGTTTAATGAATTATGATCGCATACAACAGTATTTCATTAATTTTGTATATTTATTTTAGCATTGTAAACTCATTACCATTTCAACGAAATTCGCAGCAGGCAGTGTTCAAAACATATTTGGGAAACATAAAGTCAAACTGAATTCAGGTTTGATACATGAATGCCAGCCAAAATAAGAGAAGAGGACCTAGATAAATTTCAGTTCTAGACCTGTATGCAATAATATTTTTTGCATTATTGTAATGATTTTGACCCTCAAATAACACTGACATTGGTACCACACAGTGCCTATTGAAACAACACTGAAGTGGAAGACTTGAAAACTTGAGGAGAAAATGCTGAAACCATCATGATGTTTTTTACTTGCAAAGATAAATTTCATCATTTGAGCCATATGTAATTTGTTGTCTGCACTTGCTTCCATTTTGTATGAGTTTACAGTTGTAGCCTTTGTCATTTGGTAAGTGATTAACTCTTTACCAAACAACAAAATTTTTTAATAAACCAAATTAAAACTAGAGGCCCTTGAGGTCCTGAATTGCTCTACTGGCATGATTTTGCTTTTTTTCTAGCATATGTTATGAATTCATGATGCATAAACTAGAATTGTAAATTTTCAAATTTAAATGACCACTTTTCCCATACTGATTGTCATTTTTTTTTCAAAATCAATTGGGTTCAAGCTGTTGATGATACAAAGCAACTGTGCAAGTTTCATGAAAATCCGACTACAAATGCAGACTTAGTTGCATAAACAAGAAAAGGAAATTTTGATCTTTAAATAGCTACTTTTCCCATACTGATTGTTGGATTTTTTTCAAAATCAGTAGGGTCCAAGGTATCGATGAGACAAACAAACTTTGCAAGTTTCATGAAAATCTTACCACAAATGCAGACTTTAACACGTAAATAAAAAATCGAAATTTTGAACTTTAAATGGCTATTTTTCCCACACTGATTGTCAGATTGTTTTCAAAATCAATAGGGTTCAAGGTATTTGATGAGATAAACAAACTGTGCAAGTTTCACGAAAATCCGACCAAAAATGAAGACTTAAATGCATAAACAAGGAATTGAAATTTTGGACTTTAAATGGCTACTTTTCCCACAATGATTGTCAAATTTTTTTTTTTTTTTTTTTTTTTCAAAATCAATAGGATTCAAGCTATTGATGAGATAAACAAACTATGCAAGTTTCACGAAAATCTGACAACAAATGCAGACTTTATCACATTAAAAAAAAGGAAATTTTGAACTTTAAATGGCTACTTTTCCCACACTGTTTGTCAGAATTTTTTCAAAATAAATAGGATTCAAGCTATTGATGAGATAAATAAAGTGTGCAAGTTTCACGAAAATCAGACCACAAATGCGGACTTTATTATTGCATAAACAAGAAATTGACATTTTGAACTTCAAATGGCTACTTTTCCCACACTGATTGACAGATTTTTTCAAAATCAATAGGCTTCAAGCTATTGATGCGATGAACTGTGCAAGTTTCACGAAAATCCGACCACAAATGCAGACTTTATCATGTAAACAAGCAAAACAGACAGGCAGACATATGGAAGGACGACAGAAACCACGCCATGACATTAGCTCTGCTGCCTTACAGCCAGTAGAGCTACAAACATGATTGTGGAGATGACAAAGTAATTGTGGCTCAGATGATCATTTCTGTATTTGATAGAGTAAAACATTATGGTGATAGGAGAAAGTGCTGGTTACCAGAATTTTCTCCTTTTCCCACAATGGTTTTAAAAGCATTCTTTCTTCAGTGTTGTTAAAACTTGGTATTCAGTGATTAAGGGTACCAGTATATTGTATTTGTCAATAGAGAGAAAAAAAAAATATGGCCATGACATTTTCCTGTGGAAGGATTACACTTAGTTTGAATTTTCATTATCATGACTATTTTTCCATTTAGTTGGAAGGTAGAAAAAAAATTAGCGTATACCGACAAGTCATTGTATTGCACATTCAAAACGATTGTTGGCTTCAGCCATATCTTTTGACCACTTCACATTAAACCAAGTTTTAACAATCTTGAGAAAGAATGCTTTTAACATTGTGGAAAAAGGGGAAAATGCTGAAAAGATAAATGAATGATCATGAAACAGATGGCAAATTTGATCTGACTGGACCAGAATAGTAGTATGATCTTCAATATCCTCAAAAGTAACTTGCAAAGTTGTGTAATGGGCACTTTAGCTGTTTTGTATGCAGGTGGCACAGTATTCTGTTTTATTTTTCTTTCTAGGACTACATAGATGCCTTTGAAAAATTGTTGAGGATGGGCCTAAAATCCAGTCAGCAACAGGAAATTGTTATTGTCATCTTAGATTGTTGTCTTCAGGAGAAAACTTACAATCCTTTTTATGCTTTCCTGGCTCAAAAATTTTGCAATCACCACAGATCTTACCAAGTAAGTGTTGATGCCTGTGTCACTTCAGTTAGAATGGCAAGATTGTGTGTAATTATTAGAATATCAGTAATATTTTATTGTTTACCCAAGGGTATCTGTATGTTACAACCATGAAGAAGAGGGCGTTTGAAATACGATAGAAAAAGGAGAAAATGCTGGTTACCAGCAGTTTCTCCTTTTTCCATGCTGTTTTCTACCCTTTTAGGACAGATCCCTAAATATGGGCCAGAATTAGATTGTCATCTTCTGCAGGTGACAGCAGTCTAAAGTTTTCTATCTGATAAAAGTTGAAATTTTGTTCAAAACAATGAGAGCAAAGTTGTGATATCTCAAAACATAAAATAATACATATATAATATGTATAACTTCAAAATAATTGTTTAACAATAACTATTGTCTTGTAATGGTCAAACTGAACTTCCAATCATTAAAAGAAATCGAAGCTGTGCTTTTTGCTTCATTCTGCCAAAAAAATTGAAATCTGGTTGTTCAGTTTTCAGTTTTGCTACAATTCTTTTACTTTTGCCATTTTTATATTTCATCAAATTCAAACAAATAGAATGTTCTTGTGGAAACAAGAGTTTCTTGGTGACTACAAATTTTTTTTCCCCTTGGAAAACAGAACAGGTAAGATCTTTATGTACACCCACATATCACATGTACCAGAAGAAGCAGGTCCAAATTCAGTTCAAATCTATTCCTTTCATCATCAGTAATTATAACCACCAAATCAAATGATCTTGAATGTTATGTAATGAAAATATTGAAATGTATTGTGGATTATTAGCATAAAGCAAGGTTTAATATTAATTTGAAAATATAACAAAAAAGGACTTGGGTAAGCAGTAATAGTTAACAGGATGTTGTTATTAGTGAATAAGGGAGAGACAGTCATTTTTTTGTCATTTTCAGATGTCATTCCAGTTCAGTATATGGGACAGATTTAAAGAAATAAATGATTTATCTGACACAAATAGACATAATTTTGGAAAGCTACTAACTCATCTCTTCATCCACAAATCTTTGTCATTGTCTGTTCTCAAGGTAGGTATCTGGCTTTATAATGACATAGAAGTCATTGTTTGTTCTGGAGGTAAATATCTGGCATCATAATGACATATTTGTAATTGTATTCTAAAGGTAAGTATCTGGAACCATAATGACTTAGTAATTATTGTCTGTTCTCATTGTAAATATCTGGCATCACAATGACCTATTAGTAATTGTCTGTTCTAAAGGTAAGCATGTGGCATCATAATGGCTTATTAGTCATTGTTTGTTCTTAAGGTAAGTATCTGGCATCATAATGACTTATTAGTCATTGTCTGTTCTCATGATAAGTAAATATCTGGCATCATAATGACTTATTAGTCATTGCCTGTACTCAAGGTAAGTACCTTGTGTAATAATGAAATTTTATTATATTATCTGTGCAAAAGGTAAGTATGTTTTACTACACAGACTCTTAAGTTTTATTTTCAGTGATCAAAATAAGTATTTTGTGTCATAATGATTTGCTAGTCATTACATGTTGGCAGGATAAGTGATTTTTATGATAAAGACTTGCGAACCACAGTCTGTACTCATGGCAAATATCTTGCATGACAATTACTTGCGAGTCATTGTTTGTAAAATCTTAGACTTTTCTGTATTGAAAGCATTTTCAGGCAGCATGTTAAAAGTTGTTCAAATAATTGGATTAGTCCGTGAAAGGATAGGAAATACTTTGGGCAAAGGAGAAAATGCTAGTTACTAAATTGTTTTCTTTTTCTACATATTTTAACAGGTTGTGGAATTTGGTACAGTACAGAAGTCCATGGTTAGACTTCTAAAACAGGTGTTATCAGAACTGCTCCTTGACCATCCACAAGACAAGATGGAAGCTGCGTTTGCAAGAATTGCTCCACTAGTAAAACTGAAAAAGCTACATGAAGGCTTAAAACTGTTTATGCACCATTTCTTGATTGGAAAGCGGAAAGATAGTGCTGATGTTAATCCTTTGTTGAAAGAAAGGATTGGGATTGTGGATGAGATTCTCTCAGTCAGTAAAGGTCACATGTTATGATAAAGTCAAGGCCTCATGTTATGACAGAAGTAAAAGTCACTCAGCGGGACAAATATCAGCATCACATGTTATGATGAAAGTATAGGCCACATGTTGTGATGACAGTAAAGATGATGGTCACATGCTCTTATGGAAGCAAAGGTAATAAATGCAAAGAAAGGTCTGTTTCCTGGCTTTTCCAAGCCACTGACTACTTTTCTCACATGCATCAGAGGTCAGAGGCGTAAAATCCCCGGCAAGAAAGTGTGCCTCAAACGGTTATTGTACCCACAACCACCAGGTCACAATCAGATACATTGCACCGAGCTACCCGGTGGGGCTTAAATCCTGGTAAAAATTTCAATAAACGTTGAGTATATTATACATGTGTAGTGTTTTTATCATTTCTTCCCACCCCCTTCTTCCTGGCCTTTACCTTACCATGCTGATCTATTATTGGAATGGTATTTAACTCTTTACCAAACGACAAATTTTTGGACTGGACCAAATTCAAAGCATTTGCAGACGACAAATTAAATGTTGCGAAAATGATGATTTCTGCCTTCCATTTGGAAGAAAACATTGTGGGAAAAGGAGAAAATGCTGGTTACCAGCATTTTCTCCTTTTCCCACAACGTTTTCAAAAGCCTTCTCGTTCAGGGTTGTTAAAAGTCGGGATTGTGTGGTAAAGAGTTAATACCACTTTTAACCCTTAAAGCCTGGGAGCTGACTAACGTCGTTTTTTCAGACAGTGTTGATTAAAATAAGACTTCACAGAATGTGCGCAGTCTGTGCAGGCTGATCTGGGCTAAAACTTTTATCTTTTGGTCAATTCTCTGCATGTCAAAGGACCAGTGTACCTCATGATTCAGTAGGTTGTTATACCAAACAGATTTTAGGGATGTATGATACTGTGATGACTTGCTTGGTATCATGCATCACAGAGATGCAATAAGCCCCCTTTTGCCAGAACATGACTCATTTTTATTATAAAGCAGTGAAATTTTTACTTTTGAAAGCATCTTCCTTCTCACAGCCGGCCATTATGGAAAACATTACTGCAAAAGGACTTTAAGGGAGATTATGGTCATTTGTCGATTGGAGAGTGACTGTTAGGGGCAAAGAGATGCTTCTCTCGGTATTAAGATCTGAAATTGTTTCTCTTTTGTATGTAGCTGACCTTCTTTCTGTTCTAACTTGTCATTTACAAATGTACTATTTTTCAGTAAAGGGGGGTAACAACAACAAAATCTGGAACAAGCATGTTGTATTTTCTGCCCTTGCATACTAAAATTGTTTCTGGTTACATATCAAACCTTGACCTGTCCAGAATGTTTAACAATTGATACTTCTTGTAACTCAAATTAATTCCAAAAATTGAAGTGCTTAAAATTTACGTATACAGCCTGGATATTATATCAATCTTGATCAGCACCAAACTGACATCTCTATCAGGGCAGGACATGGCAATCAGTACTGGACATCTCTGCCAGTTTAGGTCATCTTGATCAGTACAGGATATCTCTATCTGTAAAGGATATCTTTATCAGCATCTGTAAGTATTTGTTATATCTGTCAGCGCAGGGCATCTGTATCACATACCTACCTGTACTTGTCATCTCTATGAATGCTCGACATCTCGACCATTTTAAGTCATCTTGATCAGTACAGGATATCTCTATCAGTAAAGGGTATCGATCAGTGCAGGATGTATCTATAAAGATTTGTTGTCTCTGTCAGTGCAGGGCATCTCTATCACTGCAGGACATGTCTGTCAGTTCTTGACATCTCTATCAATGCTTGACATCTCTATCAGTACTGGACAAGTGGATCATTACTGGGCAACCAGATCAGTTCAGGATATCTCTATCAGTACAGGTTATCTCTCTCAGGACAGGACATATCTATCACTACTGGTACTGAATGTTTCTGACAGTACAGGTAATCTCAACATTTACGTCTCAATCAGTACTGGATACCCCTTTCAGCACTGGACATCTTGATCTTTACTGAACATCTCTATCAGTATTAGACATCTTAATCAGTGCTTGACATCTCTATCAGCACTTGGAATCTCTTTTAGTATGGAATACTTTTATCAGTATTCCACATCAGTATTGGTACTGGGACATTCTATGAGGGAAGAGATCTCAATCACTATCATATCTACCACTGCAAGACATTATGTGTCAGTACTAGATATCTCGGTCCTAACTGGACATCTTTATCAGTATTGGACAACGCTATCAGTACTGAACATGTCAATCAGAAACAAACCTATTTATCAGGGCATTAAATCCCAATTAGTACTGTGCATCTAAATCACTAGACATTTCAATCTGTCCTGTTTATCTCTGAAAGTACCAAAAGTCTCAATCAGCACTGGGAATATCTATTAGTATATATCTCAATCAGAGTGGTATCTCAATCTGTGCTGGACATTTCATTCAGAACTACGAATCTGTATTAGCACTATCATCATTATCAGTGTTTGACTTCTCTGTCAGTGTTGTACATCTCTTATTACTGGACATCTCTATCAGCACTGGGCATATATATCAGTACTGTGCATCTGTATTGGTACTGAACAAACAAATGAGTTCAAGACATCTTGCAGTATAAGAAATCTATCAAAATATAATATCTCGATAAGCACTGAGCTTCTTAATCTTTAATTTATATCACTGCTAAGCGGCCCCCCCCCCCCCATACCACAGTCGGTAGCGGAGAGGACCTGAGAACAGAAGAAAAGAATCTATCAGCACTAAACATCTCTGTCAGTATTCAGAATTTATCAGTACTGGACATCACTATCAGTACTGATCAGTGAGGATTCAGTGCAGACTGCAGATTTTGCACCGTCTGATCTTGATCTACATTGGTTGCATAAGCAAAAGCACATAAAATTGCTTTAACGGTTGACATGTACATATTTGTTACCTTCGTTTTCAGATTTTTTCCTCTGTAATTTGATTGCATTGATAATTTCTCCTAATATCTCTGTCTTACTCAATTAGAATTACCAAGAATTATCAAGACTGAAGTTTTTACGTGTGTTCATATAGAAATTATGCCTAAATGTCATTACCCTAACACTTTGTTCGGGTTGAACATTTCTGAAAAGTCTTTAATACTTATACATGTACATGTAAGGCAGGGATTGTATGGTAAAGGGTTAAAATGGACATTCCTACAAATTAATGAAGATACAGATATCACAATTTCCAAGCTGATTTGTCGTAATATCTGGCAAAGAGTTGGACAGTGTGAATTGTGGATCAGACTGCACATTCTGTACAGTCTGATCTAGATCTGCACCGTATGCATAACCATTTGTACCAGGGTTCAGCACCATAGCATTAATATTGTTTTCAAACGCTGTTTCATTCATATCACTACGGCCAGTGCACCAACTCATCCGTTCCTGGAATTTCTTTTCAAATTACTTTGGATGACACTCTTCCCGAGGCACTGGCCAATTTCCCACATCAGCATCATGTGTACAATATTTAGCTGCGAGAGAGGAATGAATCTGTTGCAGTGACTTACATTATTTCCGCCCCCCCCCCTCAAAAAAAAAAAAAACATGAGTTTTGCAGAGCTTGGATTCAAACTTAGACCCCCGTGGATTATCAGTCCTTGACATTTCTGACGCGGATAACAACACTAGGTCGAAGGGTGAACTTCCAATTTTAGTACAATTTGATTGTTTCCCGGTGTTATACATACCAGATAATTTATCATCTGGTGTCTGCAGAACGCGCTCTGTTAATTAACTCTAGTTTCTTTCCAGGAAAGGAAAAAATCTATGGAGGAATTTATCAGTAAGTTTTCTCTGGTGTTCTTAATGGTGTTTCATGGTTGGTTTTGGTCGTAAACTCGTGAAGAACGGGCAACAGCAAAAATTAATGTGCCAGTGTTTGGTTACCAAAAAATCCTACGTTTACGCAACCCGAGAAAAATAGCTATTCAAAACATTTTGGGTAAAGGAGAAACTGGTAGCCAGCCCTTCCTCTTTTTTCCCACAATGTTTTTTACCCATCAACAGACAAAACTCGTAATAAGAAGTCTTTGATCTACACTGTGCGATACGGTGAGAATTTTCGCGAAAAAGCAAAATCATCGAATTTTACCTGAAATTCCCATTCAATTTTATTTAGCTGTTTAATGGCAAACTCTTTACCACACAACAATAAGTAAACTTATTCATATAGATATATGAAAAATGCAGACAAAAAGTTAAGTGATGGAACTTGGCTTTGATTGGGTAGAAGACATTTTGGAAACGGTGACATTTTCTTGTTTTCTCACAATGTTTTCAAATGGCCCCTTTCTCCGGGGCTGTAAAAACTCGGGATTGTGTGTGTTACGGGTGGAGTTAACCCTTTAACCCTTTGGCTGCTGATCGCGACTCACTGACCTTTTGCGGACAGCGTAGATCAAAGATCAGACTGCACAGAACGTGCAGTCTGATCTTTGATCTACACTGTCCGATGAGGAGATATCTTCCCTCAAAAAAATCCTTTTGGGACAGGAAAGTTTTGGGGTTATACTAACGGTTTGAAAGTTTCAGTTCTTTTATTCAGCAGGAGAAGGGTTAATATACAAATGAGCCGTGCTCTGACAAAAGGAGGCTTAATGCATCTCCGCGATGCATGATGCCAAGCAAATCACAGTATTGTGGATCCATAAAATCCATTTTGTATCACAGTCGACTGAATTATTAGGTAGACTGGTCCTTTGAGCTGCAGATAATTGACCAATAGCAAAATGCATCGGCCCAGGTCAGACTGTGCGGACTGTGCAGGCTGACCTGGAACGGTACTTTTTTTTTTTTTTAATGCAGATGCACTAAGCCCCCTTTTCACAAAGCACGGCTCAAACAGAAGTAGAAGACTTTTGAAACCATTGTGGATAAAGGAAAATAATTCTATTCAACGGCAATGTCTCCCTTATCCAAAATGTTCTCTGTTCTAACATAAACAAGTCCTCTTATCTGCACCACATTTAAGTTGTTGTTTGCAAAAAATGTCGTCTGGAATAGACTTCATTGTACAAACCCTTCGCCAAGCCCCCGTAGCTCAGTCGGTAGCGCACAGGACTTGAGAACAGAAGGTCGCTGGTTCGATCCCCGGCTTGGCCAATTTCTTTCCGAGGATTGATGATAGTCATTGCGACAGGATTCATTCCTCTCTCACCGCTGACCATTGTTTCGACGATGGTTTTGTGGGAAAGCAACCAGTGGCTTGGAAAGAATATTGTGCGGAGTACTGGTAAAAGAAACTCCAGGAAAGCATGGATAGGTGCACTGGCCGCCGTGATATAACTGAAATAATGTTGAAAACGGCGTTAAACACCATACAATCAATCAATCAACAAACCCTTTACCAAACAATCCTGTGTTTTAACGACCCTCAGGAAAAAGCCTTTTTGAAAACGTTTGTGAACAGGAGGAACTGCTGTTAACCAGCATTTTCTCCTTTTACCAAAACGTTTTCTACCCTTTAAAATACAAATTTTATAAATTGATCCACATTTAATTTACCGTCTGCAACAGCTTTGATTTTGGACTAGTCGAATATTTGTTGTTTGGTAAAGAGTTAACTAACTCTTTACCAAACGACAAAATTTAAGACTGATCCAAATTGAAAGCATTTGCAAACGACAAAATAAATATGATTGAAAAATTTAAATCTGTTTTGGGAAGAGTAGAAAACATTGTGGGAAAAGGAGAAAATGCTGGTTACCAGCATTTTCTCCTTTTCCCACAATGTTTTCAAACGGCTTCTTTCTCAGGGTCGTTAAAAGTCGGGGTTGTGTGGTAAAGCGTTAAACAATAATCCGATCAAAACTGCCTTGAAAATACAAAGCAAGGTTTTTGTCGAATGAATGCATTTGAGCCATGCGTTGTGAAAAGGAATTTAACGCATCTGCAAAAACTATCGACCGGGGTCAGCCTACATAGTCGCACAGTCCGCGCAGGCTCACCTGTGTCGAAACATTTTGCTTCTAGTAGATTTTCTGTATGTCCAAGGACCGTTTACCTCATGATTCACTTAGTTGTCAGACAAAAGTGATTTTTATAAGTCCACAATTATGTGATGTCTTGTTTAGCATAATGCATCACGGGGTATGTACCTACATTAAACGGGCCTATTGGCCTTTGCAAAGTTATTTTTTAGTTTAAACATATTTTATTCATCAGTATATAACAATCTACAGCAAACAATATAATCATATTACACATATACTGAAGAAATGGATCAGAACGGAAGCTGAAGCTTATGAAGTTCTTCTCCAAATTCCGGTCAAAGGTTATATTTTATGATGATTTCGATGAGAAAAATTTCGGAGTAAATAATGTAGAAAAACAACAAAAATAAAAGACAAAAACATCAAAGCAGAATGGTGTGGAGCGTTAATGGTAAAGATTTTCACTGCCGAAATACAGGCTGAGGACTGTAGTAAATTCCAACTTGACGGGCATCTCTTTTCAAAAGGAGTAAATGGTGACATAAATCATAATCAATGAGAACACTAGAAGACGAAGTAAACTGAATAGAAGATAATGCACAAACATGTTTTCGCAATAAATAAAAAGAGGGAAAGTAAAATGGTAGACATTCAACTTTAATGCGAAAACATAAAACTTATGTGTTGCTAGTAAATCTTCTGCTGTTACGGATATAAGTATGCACCGCACTAAATAATCTTTGATTATCAAGAAGGCTAAAATTTTCATCCCCGAAAAGAATAGTTTGAAGATTAAGTGTTGTAATGCCATATAGGCTTTGACTTGGACTAAATCTTAAGTCACAATAAAATAAACAGTCTAAAAAGTTATTTCTTAATTACGTAAACAAGGTTGCTACCTAATTATTACTGTGTTAAACATCCTATTCCAATGTTTCACGGTATCACTGAAAGTAAAACGCATGGTTTAGTTTGTGAATACGCCAGTAGTATAGGTAAGTAGCCTAGGGACTGGTCCCTAGTCTACTTACCCTGAGTCCCCAGATCACTTACCCCGGGCAAGTGATCTGGGGACTAATCCGGTCAATTTGGAAAATTTTGGGTCGATTTTGGTCAAAAATGGCACTTTCTGGCATTTTTGCTTCCCCCCCTCCGGCCCTAGTCTGCTTACCCTGAGTCCCCAGTTCACTTACCCCCGGGTAAGTGATCTGGGGACTAATCCGGTTATTTGGAAAATTTTCGGGTGACAATTTGAAAGATAGATCTTTCATGGTAGATGGTTAGCCCTGAAAAGGGCTGTTTTGTTTGGAGATTGTGTTTTTATGCACAACCTCCAACTTTCCTGCAGGCCGGACAGCTGCTCGCCGCTCGTCTTTTGAGTCTTTTCATCTGACTTTCACTCAACTCGAAGTTCAACGAGAACGGCGGCTCGTTATCATCATCCCAACATTCCGTTGTTGGAATGACAAACTCCTTCTTCTTCTCTCTTGTCATCTCCGCCAGCTGTCTATCCATCTTTTCTAATTTCAGATGGAGGGTCTCAACCACTCTCATAAGATTCTTCACGCTCTTTCTGAGATCTTCCATCGTGAAATGAAAATGATAAAATAGAGTCGGCTTTTATAGCTTTTCAGGAGGATTGACTTGTCTCATGACGTCATTTTCTCCTATATTTTCCCGCTTCAGCGTTTCATGTTTTTTTGACTCCGAATTAACGTTGACCAATGCATAGCTTTGTTACAATTTCTTGTTCGGGACAGAAAAAACTTGAGTTTGATTATCTTGTGTTTTTTTCTGACTATGACTTGACTTTGTTTGTTTGACAATTTGAAAAAATCTTTTCATGGTATTGGATAGCCCTGAAAAGGGCTGTTTTTGTGTAAAATACACTTTTTAGCCTCTCTTTTCTCTATTCATATTTTCCGCTGGATATGAGATCTGTACCAGACGCTCCACTTCATGTTTGATACATCTGATACGTTCTCTTTCTTCTAACCAGTATAGGAATGCGAGGATAATTGTCAATCCAAACATTGTGAATATCGGCTTATCTCTACGATAGTTGAGTAGTAAATGGGAGTTTTTTAGTGTTTACATTTGGTAAATGTTGACCAATGCATATTTTGTTACATTTTTTCTTTAGTGTTTTGAGTTTTAGTTGACAATTTTGAAAGAAAGATCTTTTCATGGTAAATGGTTAGCCCTGAAAAGGGCTTTTTAGGAAGATTTAATGAACTGTCAAGACCTACAATTCTTCTGGTTGAATTACTGGGATGATTTCGCATCCGCAGAATTCACAGCAAACTGTAGATCCCTCATCATCATCAAAAAATCCTTCGTCTGGATCTGGACAATTATGCTTCTGGCCAAGATAGTCCAGGAGTGTAAAGCATTTTCCACACTCTATCTGGCATCTGCTCGCACAGTGAGGACAGAGAAGAATCTGAACCATGCTGAAGTATTTATGTTTTTTTGTGAGAAAAAACATCGCGCTTATATAGTTCACAGCATGGATTGACCTACTTGTCTCATGTTTTTAACTCCGAATTAACGTTGACCAATGCATAGCTTTGTTACAATTTCTTGTTCGGGATAGAAAAATAGAGTTTGACTATCTTGTGTTTTTTCTGACTATGACTTTTTCCGAGTTTTAATTCTTCTGAGAGAAAGAATTGACAAATTCGAAAAAGTTCTTTTCTTGGTACATGGTTAGCCCTGAAAAGGACTGTTTTGTTTTTTAGTGGTTGTGATTTTTTCAACTTCTAATGACAGCAACCGAAATTCGCCTGACAGATGGGGCATACTCCAACTCTTTTTGTGATCGTCATTACTCCGTTATTGAAAGTTATCTTTCTCCCAAATTTGACATCAACTAAAATAATATCAGGTGTTGTCTTTAAGAATAGTTGAACTATTCTTTCACCGAGATCTTTGAACGGTTGTGATATACGGTGTAGTTGTACGGGCTGAGTGTTTAGTAGCAATATCTGCTGCCCGACATCTAGATAGTCTTTGAGAGCCTCACGCAGTTGATGGTTGATTTCCTCCATATTGTTCTGCTCCATATTGATTTTAAACTCCCGAACTGGTCAAGAGCTGAGAGTCGAATGATGAATGTATTGGGAAATATCAGCCTTTCTTTATACGATAGCAGGAGGATTGAAAAAATAAGAGCGCGGACCTGGCGGAAAGCATATACATTTTTTCCCAAACTACGTTTTCATGCTAATATAGTAAAAAAAGTTATGACTCGTAGCATGGGGAAAAATGTAAGCAGATTGGAGTCTTTTTGGGAAAAACAGAATGAAAAACTCGACTGCTTTTTTTTGAACTTTTTTATTGAACAGAACTGAAACAATGAACTGAAACAATGAACTGAAATAATGAACATATTTACAATAAAACTTAAAAAGACAAAAAATGAACATAATATCAATGAACTGTTAACAATAAAAAATCATTTTTGAAAATGTTTTTTTCACTGTTTGTGGGGAGAAGTCTCTGAAATTTTCTTGTATAGATTTCCATAGTGTTGATTAAACCACGATGATACATTTCGATCGTTTCGATGGTGTTCCGTTGAGAGAAATTTCTGTTGAAGATATTTCTGTATATTATATCCTCTGGCAACAGCATCCAATGCGAAGATACAGTAAATTCCGCAAACTTTACCCTGTAGACTCTGAAGGGTTTGTCGATTGTATCTCCACGAATAAGAATGATTGTCTAAAAAGTTAATAATTTCTGGCTCAAGTGGTGGTAGACCGTAGGGATCGAAGTATAGTACATTGTCATTATTATCAAATATCACGGCCACCCAGTGTTCTCCTGAACCGGTTGATTTCTCTGTGTTCACAATGTAGGCTTTCACATGATTGGGTTTTTGTCGAGGTAACTGATCTTTTGCACAGACTTTTGCCTGTAGATTTTTTATCCATGTTCCATGATCCAATATGTATTGAATTTCAGAAGTATACATTTTTCTAATCACTTTTCCAGGCTTGTTTTACTTTGTCACACCAATATTTTAAGAACGACTCCGTGATATCAGATAGAATGTTTTGTTTTATATTTCGCCAAAATCTGTAGGCTTCCGCATAGTCAGTTTCATCGAGTTTCATTTCTACGAGCTCAGGATACCATTTTTTCATGATTCTGTATGGATTTAATTCCTTCATGGCTTGTTCTATGAACATATCTGTATGTTCTTGTCTATCCTTGAATAAACATAGTTCATGCTGTATTTGACTGGGATGATCCACTTGGCATCCGTAACACTCGTTGCGAACTTCACTGACTATTAGATTTTGTAGTTCTTTAATCATATGTTTTTCAAAGCTGTTGTGAATGTCATTTTTCCGAGTAGAAAGACACTCTGAGGTGGAATATTTCACTTTTTCTGCTTCTTTTCTCAGTGAAATAGCAAATCTAACTCCCGACATTGTTTTTTAGTTCTTTAGTCCTGTAGATAGTCCTGAAAAGGACTGTTTTTTTCTGATATATCGTTCAATAGTTGATTAGTCCTGATAAGGACTGTTTTCGATCTATCTTTCAATAGTTGATTAGTCCTGATAAGGACTGTTTTTTGTGAAAGCTATCTTTTTTCGATCAGAGAGTTTCTGTTGATTTTTTCAGGATTAATAGTCTGTGATGATTTCTCTCAAGCTGTTGATTTCAATCTGATTGTCAAATTCAGCAAAGACAATAACGTTGATCACTGTTGCCAAGGCTTGCGCGAATTGAAGCTCAATGCGAAGACTTCCAGTTTTTATAGGATGAAGTTGTCCTTCTTCACTGCCTTGATCAGCTGTCAAATCGTACCCCCACAAACAGTATCCACCGACATAGTCTTCTTTAGCAATATCAAATGATTTATTGAGTCCTAAGGCTGAGACAGCCTGATACATAGACAAATATGATTTCAAATACAACCCATTTTCAAAGTCAGGCTCAAAGGGTCTGTTATGAATACTGTGTCCATTGCATGATACATCTATTTTTGACAGATTAAAATGTTGAAAGAAAAATGGATTTCTGTCATAAGCCCCATTATAAGCAGCATTTGTTACCATTGCAATGAAAACACGTTTTGGAAGCTGTCCTTGAAACAAATGATCTTCAATTTTAGACTGAAGTCCATTACCGATAGTAAACGTCTTTACTTCTACCCTACGGATAGGAATTTTCATGTTTTGCTGAGCTATGAGATGATTTAGATCATTTGCAACAACAGGCAACAATTCAATATTTCGTACATGAAGACTGACTGTTTCCATTACAATTTTTGCATCTGGTGCAGCAGTACCTCCTGTAAGGCAAAAGTTTGATGAGGATCTGTTTAATCTAAGTCTGATTTCAACCCCATTAGGTAAATATTTTTCTTGCTGAAATAGATCAAGATGTAATCGTCCGAAAAGCTCTGCAGTTCTGCTTAGTCCGATTACACCGATTCTGTTTACTAGTCCAGTATTTCCCGCATCATGGTTGAGTGTTTCAAATTGCCCACTGGTGTCTTCAATCCAAAGTGCACCAGCTTTCAAATGCGTAGTCTTGCTGTCTGCATTATAGGACAAAAGATTTTCGATATATGCTCTGTACGGATAGGTATCTGAATTACTGCTGATTAGTTTATTATTTAGATACAAATCGACGCTGCTAAACATACTATGCAGGAAATTGTTTACAGGTGCCACATTTGAACCGACTTCTAAATTAGTACCGTCAGCTTTAACGATTTTGAATTTGATATACAAATACGATTGTGACAAATCTGTCCAATGTTCGGTTTGAGGTGGTATGATGAATTCTATCGGCGAATTGCTTGTCAAGGATGCTATTGGAAAATGTTCAACCCATTGACTTTCTTGCATCGTTGTCATTGTAGGTGGTACAGAAAGAACATTGAGTTCTGATTTACTGCATTCACAAGATCCGTTTTGCATCATTTTTATATAATATATATAATATATATAATATATAATATATATTCAATCAAATATATCGAGAGTCCTTGATCTACTGTAATGATTTCTTTGTCTTTTATTAATGATCTTGCCCTTGCGAGATCGAGAAGATGAATGACGTGTCTTTTGTGATTTTCTTTTATTTATCCCCGGTATTAACTGTTGTGCTAGATCATGAATAGCTTGTTTTCCCCTTGAAATTACAACTTTTTTAGGGTTTTCACCACGTAAAAGGATATCTCTTGCCGCCCATAATCCTTGTCTGAGTCCTTCTTTTTTTACAGCATTCAACCCAGATTTGACCAAGGGTTTAAGCAATGGAGTCACTGTTTTAAGTGCTGATCTAAATAGAGAACCTAGACCGTACCCATACTGATGTTTTTCGCCGCGATAAACCGGTAGCATTTTTTTGGTCGAATATTTAAATATTTATTTAAATATTTATTTGTCAAATATTTTTATTTTTTCTGTCTGAAATGTAACTTGACGATTGTCTTACCAATAATAAAATGAAACGGTATACCAGAATCCCCTGTTATTTGAATGTGAATAGTATCGAAATCAGATTTTGAAACGGGGACGTAATGCGGTAATGTAATTTCATGGTTGATATGTTGGGCTTCATAATTATTTTCATCTGTTATGCTTGTTTTGAACGGAAGAACACGAAGTATGGGAGCCAATGTATCACCCACTATAGTGTATTCAGCAATATCTGAATAAACAAACAGATGATTGTACCCAGCATCAATGTTAGGACTGTATTTAAATACCTCTAAAATATTTCTACTCGAATGAATTATCTCATTTTTGAATTCTGGTGATCCTCCCAGTTTTAAAAACAGCTGTGGATGAAATTTGATTCCGGTTCTTGTTATATTTGTGAATCCCAATTTCGGACGTTTGCTTGAGGTTGAATAGCTAATAGACACCCCGATTGAATGCTTCTGAAAGATTTCACTTAGATTATTTTGAATCAATTCTTCCATTACCTCTATAACATGTTTTGGTGAAGTGTAACTACCCGGTGGAAAATTAAATCCAATTGACCATTTTACTGCTTCACCTTTTACGTCTCGTTTTATTGGAATTATCTTCATATTATCTCTTCTTCTATCTGCCGCTGCTGCTGCATTGTATAAGTTAACATCTGCAGTTATAATTTCGAACTTCGCTTCTTCTTCAGTTATGTTTAAAAACTGAGAGGGGGTAATAAGATGAACTAATGCAACTTCCCAATTTTCCCTGTCAATATGAATTGTTTTTGGTAGATGAACTTTAAAACAGCACTGTGTGTTTGGATAAAGTTCTATGGAACTATCGCTAGGTAGAGTAAGATAAAACGAATTCATTTTTTAAATTTTTTAAATTTTTTTACTGTCAACGAAATCAACCCCACTAGTTGTTTTTTGTCCAGACTTTGTGAATTTTAGCCCTGGAGATGGAAGAATATACCCGAGTGAACTGCTTAACAGTATCAACCACAATTCACGATCTTGACTTTGAATACTTAAATGTACTATCGAGGTTGCAATAATTGCGTAAATGACTAATATCTGTGAAATATACGTAAACTGATTCTTTGGAACACGATTTCCACAGCAGTTGTAATTTTTAGTACTAACACTATCGACACTTTCTGTCCCAGTCTCAATGTTTGACTGCGAATTTATCATAATTGTATTGTCTTTTTATTTATAAAAATCTTGTAGATAAGATTTTTGCCGATCAAGATACCAAATGCGATTCTGGTATCCAACTTTGAAATTTTTTTGGATAACCTTTCCAATTGACTTTTATTTCTTTGATTATTTTTTTACCCTCACGTCTTGTACGTCTATCAAGAACTGAATCAATTTCATAAATTTCATCATCTTTTATCAATTGAAGTTCGTATTCATAATAAGTCCCCAAAATTTGTTCACCCTCTAAATCTTTTATTTTATAGGTGATAGGTGAAAATGTCTTGTTAACATGAGTGATTTCAAATATTTCTTGAGTCCAATTTGGTAAATAACCTTTATCAAATGTACGTTTCGTTTTATTGATACGAACACGATCTCCAATTTTGAATTTTGGCTTTTTTGTCATTGCAATTGTCGATAAACGTGGATACAGATTTTTCGAAATCTCTGCCTCATTTGATTTTGTTACCATTGCAGGAGATGTTTTGATACTTCTGTGAAAAGTATGATTGTAATTCTTAACTAAAGAATTCAATACGTCAATGTAACGTCTTGTTTTCTTGTACGTAAAGTATTTCCACATTCTCGTTTTTAAAGTTCGTTGAAATCTTTCAACAATACTTGCTTTCGTCTCTGGATTTTCAGTGGTAAAGAAATGAATCTGATTCTTTTTCAAGTATTGCTGAAACAGCCTGTTTTTAAATTCCGAACCTTTATCTGTTTGAAGTGACAAAGGTTTTCGATTTGATTTCTGAACAATAGATTGAAATGCTCGAATCAAAGTTTTTCCCATCTTATTTGGAATAGGGATAACCCATGAAAATCTTGAAAACACGTCAATTATACAAAGTAAATATTTCTTGTTATCATTTTGTCTTGCTAAATGTTGCATGTTAGCCAAATCAGCCTGCCATTGATAGTCTATACCACTTACAATAGTTTTTCGTCTTTTGAAACGACGACGAATTGGTTTATGTAAGGTATAGGTGGATTCACCTCGTAACCACTCTTGAACATCTTTGTATCTTATTCCTTTCAAAACAGATTTTGCAGCGTGATACAATTGCTTTATTCCAGTAAATGCGACAGTACTTTTGGGATCATAAAACAATTTTCTTAACACGTAATCAAGTTTGTAATCAAGTTTAGGCTTTACCAGGATTCCCATGACTGAAGCGTTTTACGGCTAGGGGTCTTTTTTATAGATTTTGGTGGAGTTAACAACTCTTTAGTATAGAATTGCCTCAGTCTTTCTCTTTCTTCAGGTTTCATGTATGGAGATGATTCTTTTATTCTTTTTGCAGATTTTTTAACACTTCTTGTAAGCGATTTCCTTGCACTTTTTTGTACGCTTTTTGGCGTGTGAAATAAGTGATCGGATCCGCCGTAGGATTCTTCATCTTCGCTCACTGATTTACTCAGTGATTTATCTTGAGCTTTTTGCATCCATCTCCATCTATTTGAGTTACCAATAACTTCTCGCGGTATATTGCTTTCGTGTAATGCCTTTGAAAAAGTTTTCCATCCTCTAGGTTCACTGCCTTTTCTCTGACGAATTGTATCATTGATAAGATCGATGATATTGGAACCATGAATGCGTACACCTTTGTATGACACGACTCCTTGTTCGTCCCAAGTTAAATTATTGTTATCTTTTATCATACTCAAAAGTAACTCAGCTTTTCTTTTCATGGTTTTTGGTACGCTTTGCAAAATTTGATCATGCAAGGTAACAGATGCTGATTTCTGTATACTGTCATCATTTTTTGTCGTTGGAAGTGAGTTGAACAAAGTTGGTCTTGCTTTTTGAAGCGAATTTTGTAACTTAAACAAAGTTTCACCATACCTTTGAGCCTTTTCTGTTTCTGACAAATCAGTGCTTTGTAAAATATGACCCATATCCTGTCGAAGATGTGCTGCATCCACAACTTGCGGATTGGGTGGTAAACGAGGTTTATGATATTGCTCGTCTTTCCAACGATTCATATTTTCTAAAACCTGATAAGGCACGATAACCATTTTTTTAACAGACATGATTTTTTATCTAAAAGATTTTATCTAAAAGATTTTTTCAAGATTTTTTATCTACAAGATTTTTTATCTATAAGGCTTTAAGTGCCCCTCCTATTCCTCCGATAACGGCTTTTCCTAACAATGGTAATAATGCAGGTGCAAGTAATGAAAGAAATCCACCTTTTTGATTTAATATTTGTTTTTTATTTTTTACAGAAGCCGATTTCGAAGCTAAACGTCTGATATGTTGTCGGCTTGAATACAATTTCTTCTTCTGAGCTGATGATAAATGTACATTGCCTTTTAAAACGTTATGACAACATTCCGATATACATCTTATCACTTCTGGCGATGAATCTTTTACAAGTTTTTTACGTATTTTTGGTGTAGCCTGCATCATGGCCATAACCATTGAACCATGTTTTTTTATCAGAGGTGTTTTCCTTTTCATGTTGACTTTAACTCGATATCGGATTAAATGATAATACAACACCCATGCACCTATCATTTATACCTAATGTTTTTAACATACTGTTTTTAACATACTGTCTTTTCAAAAGAAAACTGTTTTTAAGAAAACTGTGAATAGAGAGCATCAACCAATGTATCAGCGGTAGCCATAGACGAATCCACGGGGATGGATCTTCCTTTCCCAAGGTCAAGCATCTGTTTTTTTTCGTCAAGTTTATATCTTCCTGTGCCGAGGTTAAACCGTAGCATATCTTCTATCATCCGTCTATATTTTCTTAATCCTTTTTTATGTTTAGCCAATGTATTTGGAGACCAAGCGACGGATGGAATTCTTTGAAACGCTAATTTTTTGCCTGGTAATATAAATCTTGAATACTTTCTTTGGTAATTTCGCATTCTTTCACCAAGTATTTCCTCTCTAGATTTTGGATATTGTTGATGTTCTGAAATGGTACTTGCTACAGGGGTTCGTTTTCGGGTAGTAACAAATCTTTCATCAATCGTAATTGGAGATTTTTTCTTTTGAGATTTTTTCTTTGGAGATTTTTTCTTTGGAGACTTCTTCTTTTGCGGAGCACGCTTTCTTGGAGATTTTTTCTTTTTTGGAGATTTTTTCTTTTGCGGTGCACGTTTTCGTGGAACACGTTTTCGAGTTTGTCTTTCAACTCCAAATTTTCTGATGGTTTTTACTCCATCCCATCTCAGTAAGCTTCTGATAATAACACCACCTAGAAACCCTCCCCCTCCAGGTTTTAAAATGATTTTACGTTTACTTTCCTCGTCTATGGATGGATCTGCTAACCGTTCAATATCTGTTCTATGTTTTGTCATGTACGTTGTGGTTTGTTTTGGTAATTTGATTTTATTTTCAATGATGTTTTGCGCAGCCAACGTAAACCATTTTAAAATTTCTTTTAATCCTGCTTTTAACACAGCTTCTCTTTCATGTCTATCGGTTTGTTGGCTTAAATTTCGCAAAGCAGCTAAAACTGAACTCGATGTGGCTGGTAATGCCATGTTTACTCACGGGCGTGAATCATAAAAATGATTTATGTTCAAAATGTAATTCCCTTTTAAGCAAGAATTTTGCATAAAGTTTTTTAAGCGGGAGAATAAATAATGGGTCCTCTTTCAGTTCCTTGCGTACGCCAACGATGAAATATATCTGCTCGTAGTCTTAATTCTTTTTTTGTTTGTGAATGAAAATCTATGACTAAATAACCATGATCCGTCGATGTAGCATCTTCATAAGCAGGTAACAAATGTGGGGCTTGCATTTGGTGAGCTAGTGTTTTAATTTGATTCTTATCTCGTTCATTTCGAAATAAAATCATATATCTGGAATTAAGACTAATGGTTCGACTCGATTTCGACTGCTGAAACATATTTTGCGTGATGTAAATCACACTTGCATTACGATGGTGTCCTTTTCTTGTAAACCAAAGTTTAATTTTTTCCTCATCTTTTTCACCCAACATATCATCAAAGACAATTAAATGTGGAATAGATACATCACTGACAATTTCGTTTTCATCGTCAGGAATTCCCTCCACGAATTTTATCAATTTGAACTGTGAATTGAACTTTTCTTGCATAAGATTGTAAGCATGCTGCCATTCTTTGTAACACCAAACAACTCTTTCAGGAACGATGTTGAACAAGTCTTCTCGATAGTCAATTAATTTATGAACGAACTCTGTTTTTCCGCATCCACTCGGTCCTGTGATGAAAATATTACAAGGGTGTTGAAATAATATGGATTGTACATCCATATTTTTTTACTTTTCTCGTTAAAGGCTATTGATAAAATGACAATATCAATGAAAATAAAAGCATTTTTATTGAACATTTTTTTATTGAACATTTTGTATTGAACATTAAAAAACATTTTTTACAATGAAAAACATTTTTTACAATAAACATTTTTTACAATGCAAATTCGCAAATGCCTCGATTTTTCCACTTGTCTTCATGTTCCACAACAGTTTTGTGCAATTGTTCATTGCCCAAAAACAAACTATATACACTGTCCAAACCACTATATTCACACGTTCCTCTAATTTCAAAGACGTTTTTGAATACTGCTTTTGACGAAAGAGTTGAAAGTACGATTTTTTCTGTGACATCTCTACCAAATAGGAGATACCCTTCCATGATATCCACTCCTTCTACATTATCTCTTGATTTTGTATACCGTAAGTAAAAGTTAAACAGGACTGATTTCATTTTCAGTAGATTCAGATAACTTTCTTCTGGTCTTCCTATGATAATGAATCGCCATCGACTTGTGGCTTGCAATTTCTTAGCGAAATAGTCACTTTTCCACAAACAAGCTGTCAAATAGCCTTTGATAGCGGTATCGAAATCTGACTCAGTTATCAGCATTGTAATAAAGTCGTGCATGCTATACATTTTACAGGATGTCTCTCCTTTTGCAACTCCCTTATGCAATTTATCTATCCAAAATTGCACACATCTGAATTTAAGGTTAAACTGTGTTCCTTCATCGAGCGTGTGTTGTCGAACAAATTCTCCATAAACTTTTTCACGTAGCTCAATGGGTAACGGTAACATAGTTGTCATTTTTCACCAAACGTCTAATATTTTTCCGTCTTACTTTATCTGTTTACCACAAAACAATGCGCTATAGAAATTTATTTTCTCAGACTTTTATAACCATAGGGCACAGTGTCAGTAGCATTTACAATGACTCTTTTGGTATAGACAGAGCGAAACGTTTTTGTCTGCGCTTCGCTGGTCACTGTTCTATCTCTATGTCTTTTAATTTTACAATCATACTGAATTTTGATTTCTATCGTACGATCCAAAGCACATTTCGAATAGGTATCGAAATTCACCACCTGCTTGGTATTGTAATCCAAAGTAATTCCCTTCACTTTACATTTACTTATCTCTTCTCCATCTTTTGTTTTCATTTTGTAAGCATAATTTTTAGGCCCAAGCCCTCTGAATTGGGTAATTTTACAGTCAGGCTCTTCATCAGTCCATTTTCCTAACCTACTGTTAATAATGGGCGGGTTCCATAATTCAGGATCATGAATGTACATACAACTATCTGTATCGAAATACAGAACTCTATCTTTTAACTTTTCAAGAACGGCGTACAATTCCAACCTTGCATAAGCTGTTACGTAAGACCCTACTACCACGTTGGCTGTAGCGTGGGTATCAATATGTTCCAATTTTGATTCATAGTTAACCAAGATGAATGGACAGTCCTCGTCAAAGATTTCTACATGCTTTACAATGAAATTGGGATTGGTGACTAATTCAAAATATTTAGACGGATCACTGATGTATTCCGTCTGAGTCAATTTTTCACGCTGGGCTAATTTTCCCCAAAGACAGTTCAACATAATCTTAGCAAACGATCTTCTCCCAGGGTTTTTTTGAATACAACTTGGATCAAGACGAACCCCTTCTGCCTTCTCATATTCACAAACGAATTGATCTTTTTCCGAATCTGATTGACACCAATTTGGGTAACCACTAGCTTCTTGCTTAATTTTCAAGAAATTATCCACATAGCCTTTAAAGAACTGATCCGAAACAGATTTGAAATGCCAGATTTCATACACTTGTATTAGCCGATAGCCACAGTCGAGAGCTTTGAATAATTCAAAGCTAACCCAAGTTCCGACCAAAGCCCTCTCTTCTTCACCGTGGCTACAAATGTTTGAACTTTCTTCTGCACATTTCATACAGAGTGGAAACATCATTTTATTGTTACAGTGAACTGGAAGAACGGGGTGAAACAAATCCGTCGGGGGTAGAACTTTACATTTAATGAGACCTTCATACTGACGAATATTGTTCATCTCAATATTCTCACTAGTCAAAATTTCTGGCTGGCCCACAGGGTAGGATTTATGTTTACAAACATAAGGGTACAGAGAACAGATATCAATGTACTTGATTTCCTTCTTGCTTTTTTCATCAACATCGTAGCTAATTTTTATGGCATTACATCTTCCCCCAGACAACCCCTCCCTCGGATCGATGGGATCCAAATGTGGATATAACTTTTCAATGAGTTTTTTGTACTCTTTATCCTTCTTCATCTTAGCATCGAATTCGTGCTCCCAAATGGTCACGACGTTATACCCCATTTCTATGATATCTCCTATACGTTTAAAAGTATGGTCGTACAATTCACCCATGGGTCTCCCATTGATGGGGTTGATCTGTTTTCGATCTGTATAACATACAGGACAACCATGATACAAATCCCCAAGGAATTCATAGACCGTGTTTGATTGACGGTGAAAACCATCTACAGTATATCTTCCGATTTGAACTTCCCCACCATTTTTTGCATGGTGAATATGAATACCTTTTTCCCGAGCTACGCTTTGAATCCAACGTATCGCTTTCATAGAAAAACGACGTCTGGACGAATCTTTACTTGAAATGATAGCTATCTGATCTTTTGCTAAATATTTGCTTCGCCAGACTTTGTTACAAGCATCGGCGATGGTAATTGCCTCTAAAAATGGACAAATACCACCCTGTTCGATAAACAGCTTTCTGAATTCAGCACATCCCCGTCGTAGGATATCGACATCTGACCTACAGTACGATTCCATCTCTTTTTGAAAATTGAATTCCTCACCCTTTTGAACTTTGTCATTATACCAGACTATGAATTTTGACCTACCCTCTTCAGACATTGAGTCGGGTTTGTAATAAGACATATCCAGATACGGGCCAACGTAATCCCAGAATTCATCTGTATTTGCCCAGTGAGGAAAGTAACCTTTTTTCATTTCTTGAAGACCAAATGTGGCTGGAAATTTCGCCAGCCCAAAGTTCATGAAATTGAAGGAATCGATTAGGCGCACACCATTCAATTCTAACTTCATAATATTGTTTCCATTCATGATCAATTTTGGAACTTTTAACCCAACTTTGACAATATAGTTAAGAATGAACTGCCCATCATAGCCTTTGAGATTATGAGCCATAGCTATGACTCCTTTGTGATGTTTTGAAAAGAGCCACTTGCAAAATTGACTCAAAGTTTCTTCTCCTTGAAAAATAACTTCCCTACCCTCTTCAAATTCACTGCATGTAGAACAATGAAAATCAAGTGGTTTATCGATACAATCATCACATGCTCTATGTGCTATACAATAATTTGGGATGTGCACCCCTGTATCTTGTTTGCATTCAAAATCAAAGAAAATGAACTGTGGTTTTTTGACTACAGAAGAACTCGTCTCATCGTCGCTGTCGTGTTTCATCTTACTTTGGTAAGGTTGAATAAAACAGCGATGAGAAAAGTCAACTATTTTCTTGCAGAGATGACACTTTTTCTTTCCCTTGCAGATATGATTTCCCTTTCTGGTAAGATACTGTACACCACATTTTGAACAGAGTTTCACTAATTCACAAATGGATTTCTTTTCTTTACCTTGAACATTTCTGTGATTTTCAAAGCATGCTGCACTAAAAAATCGCCGATGACACTTGGAGCAGACATACTCTTTGGATTCTGATGGACATTTTCCAGCACGATAACAACCTTTGCAGATTTTTGAGCAAGTATGATCTTCCCGCCTGTTATAACCCACATCACAGAACTCACAATAACAAGCACAACAAAAAAAACCTTTGATGGATTTGATATAGTCATAATGGTTTTGATGAAAGTATAAATGTATGATCTTACTATCGTCTTTCACTTCTGGATGTTCAAATATTTTCCTCGTTTTGGAATGCTGATCGTGAACTTTAATGACATAGTCTTTTTCGTACAAAAACAATTGAATTTTTTTGAATTCATCAATTCCTACAGACTGTGTTGGTAAAACTCCAGCTTCATTCATCAATTTCTCGGCTTCAATCTTTTGAAGGGGTTTGTTTGATCTTTTGATGTAATCCCATCTCCGATTCCATACTTCGTTGTTTTCACGTTCATGGTAGCAAATTCCCACAACAACGGCTCTTGCAAAACATAATTGATCATGGTTGTTAATTTGAATAAGCGATTGTTTCTTCTTGGCAAAAACTTTCGAATCCAATAGTTCTGTGGTTCTAAGATTTTTTCCGTTACCACATGGAGGTATTGTATGTGTAATGTCAAATGTCATGGATCCGTCGTTCAAGACAAACTCTGTATTTGACTGTAAAACTCGTTCAATTTCATTCAATATAGTTTCACCTTGCAGTTGTTCTGTAGCTAAAAAGGGAATATGAATCCCCATCTCCAATGAAGGATGATCGATGGTAATTCTAATCATATCTGTCGGGTTTGCATCTAACTTTCGAATGATTTCATGGGTAACATCGTCAAATAATCCAAGCAGTCTCTGGGGTGATAATTCTTCAAATTTCTTAAAACTCACTGACAATACATGTGATTCTGTTCTAAATTTTCTTGACTTCTTTTTTCCCCTTTCTATTAAGTCATACAGACTTTTCATATCCAAAGTAGAGCTGCTGTTTTCTTCTTTCAAAGATTTTTCATCGCTTTCACTGTCACTTTCTTCTTTCAATGGTACAGTTTTTTTCTTTTTTGGTGGAAATGACTCATCGTCACTTTCACTGTCTGAATAAACTACTATTCTTTTTCTTTTAGCCATCGTTTCACCTCTGGCTGAGAAGACAAAATGAAGGAGCCAAGAAAAAACAAACAATTTATAGACTCTTTCCTTACAGTAGTGTATAAATAGAGACATCGAGTGTGAAAATCTCATCATTCTTCAGAAAGATTTCAAACAGAGCAGTCGATAAAAGAAAATGAGCGATTTCAACCTAAAAAGTACAACACCAAAGAGAGTGTATCTGTATGTTAACCCATACACTCACGACTATGAGATCACCAATATACCACCACGATATCAAGTCTACCATACTGGGAACTATGTGGGATCATTTCTATCCCACCAACATTCTGCAGAAAAAGGTGTCTATCGTATCACCAGAATCCTGGATCAAGCGACATTCGACAAACGATATGGGATGGCTGGCGTGAGAACAAATATTTGTTTTACGTGCAACAAAACAGGACATTGGGCCAAACAATGTCCAGAAAAAGAAAAGCAGACAGGAGAAAATGTTTTTGTCTATGTGGATCCGCTCAGCCATGACATCAAAATTTCACCAACAGTTGTCAAGCTCCAACATATGAAATACGTTGGGGTAGTAAATTCATTCTGCAAATCATTCAGCAATGAAAATACATGGAAAAAAAGTTCACCACAGGATACATCATCCGTTGAAACTCAGACCATAGACATGCAGACTGACAACACGGCTATCAAGGATTCAGAGATCTGCAAAATAGCAGATAAATTAGAGACTTTGCGGAAAAATCTGGACAAACAAAATCTCATAGATTGCACAAAAAACGAATTTTCTGCAGAGCCGGATTGTTCAAACGGGGAGGAAGAACCAAAAGATTTACTGTTGATAGAAAAAAGTGATAGTGAAAGCAAGGAAAAACGTCAAAATAACGAAAAGAAGAAAAAACGACAAAGCAAAAAAAACAACTGTTTCTTTTGCAAATCGACAAAACACGGGGATGAAATGTGTCCAGATATGGTATTAAAAAACAATGAAAGGGGAAAAAAACGTAAGAGTAAATGTGAATCTGACATTCCAAAGAAAAAAAGAAAAACAGCCTAAGTGAAAAAAAGTTTTTCATTCATTCTGTCTTTTTACAGTTCAAAGTTCAATGACATTCCGAAGAAAAAAGTTTTTTCATTCATTTTGTTTTTACAGTTCAAAGTTTCATTGTAATGAATATTGTACAAAAAGTTCTAAAATAAAAATATGAAAAGCATATAAAGGACTTGACTTTGTTTGTTTTTGACAATTTGAAAAAAAGTTCTTTCTAGGTATTGGGTAGCCCTGAAAAGGGCTGTTTTAAAATTAAAGAGAACGTATACTTTACCATTTCAATGAAGGATACATTCTCATTAATTTATTTTGCCAACCGCGATGTTCTGTTGGCGGTATCAACTCTGACAGGTCCGGATAAATATTACCCATCTTAACAATTGGGGTACGAGTATAAAACTCATACCCTCTCCTGGCGAAGAACTCCCGAAGAGCTTTATGCTTTACTCTCTTCCTTTCTTCTGCCTCATCTTCTTTCTTTTCCATGCGCTCTTGCTCCCATTTCTCCTCCATTTCTTTCTTATTCTTCCTACCACCAAACAATCCACAGCAAAATTTCGATAACTTCATCGTGAAATGAATTAATAAAAGAATAAAAAACGTTGTCTCTTTTATAGCATGATAGGGGGATTGACCTACTTTGCGTTAGAATTAACAGAATTAGAAGCGCGAACGTGGGCGAGAATATGTAGATAGAACATAACGTACTATATGATCTATCTACAACGTCTAAGAGTATCAAATCCAAAAAAATGTAACGAAACTAACGATTGGTTAATGTTAATTCCAAGTCAAAGTAGGTCAATCCCTCTGACAAGCTATAAAAACACCGATTTTTTCCCATATATTCATCATTTTGACTCATAGCTCTCGAACATTTCGGAAGTTAAAAATCAATATGGAATTCGACTTAAACGATTTCAACTTAGATGCTTTCCTACCAGTGGAAAACAATGGAGACATTCTCTCATCGGCTATGAATTCAGCAAACATCATTCCGACGACTGTATTGGATAACATTTACGAAGAGACGAGACAGTTAAATTCGCAACAAGACTCTATGTTGACTCGGATCTTAAAAGAACTGGAAACATTCAACAAACATTTGGAGGAGATTAAAACTTTAAACACAAACACCGAACGGTTATGGAAAAACATTGAGACACTACGCTATCAAAGACAGAGCATTTCAGCAGTTCCAGTAAAGATTCCTGTGGAGTTCGAGTTCGATAAGACAAATCTTCACAAGTTAGTGGACTCTATCGTAACTGTTGTGAAGAAAGAAAAACAACCAAAACAAAATCAACCGAGAAGAACAACAAAACGAAAATCAGAGGAAGACGCTAGCCATCTCCACAAGCGATATGTTGACCAAAAGAGATCTTCACCGACACTGACAGGCCAGGGCAAATACGGGAAAAACATTGATAATTTCGATGACTTCAAAATCCCGAAAATCCCAAGAAGAACGAAGAAAAGCTGTCAGTAGAGAGAAAAAACACAGTCTCCAAACAAAACAGCCCTTTTCAGGGCTAACCATCTACCATGAAAGATCTATCTTTTCAAATTGTCACCCGAAAATTTTCCAAATAACCGGATCAGTCCCCAGATCACTTACCCGGGGGGTAAGTGAACTGGGGACTCAGGGTAAGCAGACTAGGGCCGGAGGGGGGGAAGCAAAAATGCCAGAAAGTGCCATTTTTGACCAAAATCGACCCAAAATTTTCCAAATTGACCGGATTAGTCCCCAGATCACTTGCCCGGGGTAAGTGATCTGGGGACTCAGGGTAAGTAGACTAGGGACCAGTCCCTAGGCTACTTACCTATACTACTTACGCCCAATATGACCTAAGCTGTCGACGGGCCTTAAAACACTTTCATTCATTCATTCATTCATTCATTCATTCATACCTACATTAAACCCCTTTTTTGCCAGACTGCCGCTCATTTGTTTTTAACTAAGTACTTTGGGAAATAACCCTTAGGCTGCTAAGCGTGACTCAATGACCTTCTTTGGACAGTGTAGATCAAGATCAAACTGCACAAAACGTGCAGTGTGACCTTGACCTACACTGTCCGATAAGAAGATATTTTCCCCCTAAAATGACTTTGAAATAGTAGCATTTGGCTTTTTACTATCGACTTAAAAGTTTCATTTAAGTTATTTAGCAGATTGAGGGTTAAGAAGATCAACTTCAGTCTCAGAATATAGGCCTAACATCCCACGCAGTCATTTATAGCAAAACATTCACAAACATACGTTCTTTACCTCTTTCAGCGCCAAATAAACAAACTCGGCTTCTTTTAATGGCTGTATATAGAATCCACTGTGTCTCCGGAAGATTTTTATCATGAAGGCTTGACCAAACAAGCAGAAGGTATAGATCAAAGATCAGACTGCACGTTCTGTGCAGTCTGATCTTGATCTATGCCGTCCGCAAAGGTCCCTGTTTTCGCCTATGGCACTGAAAGGGTTAAGGAATGCGCCAAATCTCAACCTGTACCAAAATCCCTCTGTCAGACGCCCTCTGGCGGGTGAATCACGCCTTGAATTCATAATGAATCTGTGGTTAATCTCTTTTGTGTGTGAGAAATGCGAAACATTCAGATAAAGGTTGTGCATTAGCCAATAAACAAGACTCAATGCACTTTAGTGGACTGTGTAGGTCAACACTAGGCTGCACAGAACGTGCACCTTGATCTTGGGTCCACAGTTCGATATGCTAAGATTTTTTTAGGAAAATGGACGTTTGGAATCTTTCATGTTTGGCAAACCCGTTGGAAGCTAGAGAGAGAGAATAGGCAAACGTACTTAGGCTATTCCACAAGCCTTGTCCACTCCGTCCCACCCCAAAGCAAAACAAATATACAAAAAATACAAGTTGTTGCATGTTTCCGACCAATTTGTGTTGGAAGCTCACAAACCTAGACAGAATCTATCATGTAAATATTTCTTGCACCACAACTCCACTATAGATCAATAAAAACTTGTCTTGGGACAGATCTGGTTGTAAGTCGTTTAAATATGCTGCCCTACAAACGTTTGGCCCTTTAAAAACCATATTTTTCACGAGAGTAAAGAGATCATGTGCCTTTTCTTCAAATCAGCCATTCTCGGGCAAAGGGAGCCTTAATGCATCTCCGTGACGCATGATATCAAGCAAGTCATCGTGCAGCATTGTAGATCTGTAAAGTCCATTTTGTCTGACAAGGGATTGAATCATGAGGTAAACTTATTCCTTGGACATGTAGAAAATTGATCAATGGCAAAATGTTTCGGCCCAGGTCAGCCTGCGCGGACTGCACAGGCTGACCTGAGTTGAAACTTTTTTTTGGTAGATGCATTAAGCCCCTTTTTCACAGAGCATGGCTCAAATGTTTTTCTCTGATGTCATTTTTCATTTGTTGATTTTCTGGTGCAAATATTGCCTGGACAGTACCAGAGTTAACCCGTTACAGCATCAGTTAATTCTAGACCCCAACATTTTTGAGTACAAGGAGAGGCACTAAGGCAAAAGGGGAAAATAGTTCTTGTGGCAATTTTTAAAAGACTGTATGCTTCAAAACGCAAAAAAGTCTTAAAAACCAACGGTTTTCGACCCCAAAACTATGGTATTTTCATACATATATACATACTGTACATATGTGTGTGTGTGTGTGTGTGTGTGTGTTGGTAATACAGTCGAACCTCTCCTCAAGACCACATCGACAGTACGTGCAATCAGCTATTACGAACAATTTTTGTCAGAACACAAATTTTCCTTCTTAATAATCAACGATCACGAACCCGGAAATACGAGCACCCTGTTATTCCGAAATTACGACCATCATTTTCGGTACCAATGTGAAATCAACTATAGAATTCAAACCCGTGAAACGACCACTCAATTTTCACAACTTCTTTCCGACAAGTTAATTTTCACGCGTCAGTAATATAGTTGTTTCACTGTTGACAGCTGTAGCCATTTAAACATGGGTCTCTTAACAGTTAACTATAAATAGCCATTTCATCGGGTTTTTGCTACTACCAGTTAACTGTAAAAAGCCAACTTAACGATTTTTTTGGCTACTGACCGTAAATCAATAGCCATTTTAACGGGTTTTTGGCTATTGGCAGTTAAGGATTGTCTTTTTATGGCTTTTTTGCTACAACCAGCTGTAAATGTCTAACTTAACGTTTTTTGGCTATTGACAGTAAATCGTGAATAGCCATTATAAGTGGTTTTGCTATTGACAAATAACTGTAAATAGCCATTTTATCGTGTTTTTCTGTTACCACTTAACTGTAAGTATCCATTTTTACGTTTTTTTTCCCCTTTAAATCGACAGTTAACCATGAAGAACCATTTTATCTTCTTTTTTAGTGACAATTATCCTTTTCGATGACAGCTATATGTAAATACCCATTCTAGATAACAGTTTTTGGCTATTGACAGCAAACTGTCAATGCCATATTAACGTTTTTTTTTTGGTCTGTTTGCATTCAGCTGTAATTAGCCCCTGCCAAAAATTTATCCTTTACAACAAAATATTAAGACAAACCATAAGAAGAAAGGGCTAACTAACAGTCAGATGACTTGGAACGAGGGAGGAAGGAAGAATAGCCAGTCCATGGTCTTTTCTTTCTCCTTATTCGTCACCAAACATGGAACAGCGCAGCAGACGGCTTTGAAAACGTAATTATAAATGAAGTGATTCTTGAATAGTTTTGAAAACATTATGGTAAAATGATGAATTCTTTACACATCAGGCAATGCTGTTATCGCAGTGCTTTCAAAATAAAGCCTGCTGCAATGGTAGTCTGCCGGTGGTAAGATCCAATCGGAAACGGTGATTGTGCAGTTTTATACATGACACAAAGCGGTTGCAGCTTTGTGCAAAATTCTAAAAACCGGTCTATAAGCCAGGACCAGATCCCTGTCGATTCCTAATCCAAAAAACGCACGATTGTCAGATACATCAAATATCAGTTGAAAAGCCAGCGTTCTGTTTCTCAAAGAGAAACTGTACTTAAAAATGACAAGTTTGAGAAGTAAATGATGCTCCTATATAACCTCTTCCTTCCGTTACCCTTAGTTACAGCTGCGGTCACCGGATATAATTAATCTTCCTGGTCTCCCGTCTCTCATTTTGAAGCGTTCATTTTTCTCTCAGCGTCTACAGCAGAAGAACATCTTTTCGGAACGCAGAATCGATTCTCTTCGGGAAAATGGGGGGGGGGGGGGGGGGGGGGAAGAGAGATAGGGTAAAGAAACATTTTCTTATAACTCATTTTTGTACAATTCTGAAGTTGAAAATTTACCAATTGTTTGTTTTTATCATTTTTTACATACTGCATTCTTTGAAGAAGGAAGAAAGAAAGAAAGAAAGAAAGAAAGAAAGAAAGAAAGAAAGAAAGAAAAAGAAAGAAAGAAAGAAAGATTTTTGAGTCTGCAAAGCCTCCATTGTTATTAAGTCTAAAATTTTGTCGTTTGGTACGGGGTTAAGCAAGCGCCCACGAAATACTCTAAATAGGCTTGCAAAAGGAAGGTGATGGCATGGTCCAGGTACATTATCAGTTGTACGGTCAGGTGGCAGTACGTTTGGAAACTGGTTCACGACTGTGGCGAATAATGTCTTTCACCCCCAACCCCTCTCCGCCAGAAGACCAAAACGAAAGCGGACATGACCATGTCTACATCTAGACCATGTACATGTACTTTAGTTAAGTTACTTCTGTAAGAATCATAAGGGTCGAATCTCGGCGAGGCCTACCAGTAAAGAGCTCATATGTAAGTAAACTATAAATAAAACTGAAGCTATTAAGTCTACCCAAGTAGTAATTACAGCATTTCTCGATCAGCTTTATTGATCAATTGAAGGTATCGTAATTAAGGCAGTCCGCTACTAAATTAGATAGCTTCTTTAAGTTTCATCCGCTCTTCGAGTTTGTAGTTGAGGGAAACACGTTTTGAAAGAATCGGCACAGATGTAATTTTATTCTTTTGGAAAAAAAAATGGTTATATACTAGTATGAATGATTATTCCTTATTAGCTGTTTCAACATTGAATTCATTTTAACTCTGTTCTATATTGTGTCTCTGTAAATATATATCACGTAAGATTCTATTTCTAAAGGAAAGTTGAAGTTTATTTCCTGTGAGTTTTTGGGTCGTTTAATATACGCAAAAACAGAAATTGTCTCGCTTTCAATCTGGAGAAATGTGATATCTATCCAAATATAGATAGCAAAGCCGTAAAGCCTTGCAAATTTTTACACTTTCTTAACTCTTTACCAAACGACAAAATTTTAGACAGGTCCAAATTGAAAGCATTAGCAGACGACAAAATGAACGTGATTGAAAAATTGAAATTTGTTTTGGTAAGGGTAGAAAACATTGCGGGAAAAGGAGAAAATGCTGGTTACCAGCATTTTCTACTTTTCCCACAGTGTTTTCAAAAGGCTTCTTCTATAGGGTCGTTAAAAGTTGGGATTGTGTGGTTAAGGGTTAACCCTTCTCCTGCTAAATAAGTTACATAAAATGTTCAGACCGATGGTAAAAACCCGCATAATGCTATTTCAGACTTACTTTTTAGAGAAAAGTATTTCCTTATCGGACAGTGTAGATCAGAGATCAGACTGCACGATATATGCAGCCTGATCTTGATCTACACTGTCTGCAAAAGGTCAGTGAGTGGCACTTAGCAGCCTAAGGCTTAACCAATCGAGTTTCTTAACGACTCCATAGATACATTTCGACAAGCTCAGCGTACGCCGAAAACTTCATTGGGCCTGCACTAAATAGGATTGCCAGGGGCCTAAATTCACAAATCCCATGTCAAAAAACTCAAAAATCATTATCAGTAATTTGTCTAAATTTATATATTTTGCTTCTTTTCGTGATATCTTGTATTAAGTGTACACGTATGTTCACGTAATGCCATGTTCTTCAGCAAGTCCATGTTTTCTGTTTTTTTATATGTTTTTTTTTTCTTCTTGCTATAAACATTGTATTGATGTTTCAGGCAATAAACGTTTTGCATTGTATTGAAATAAGAATTTAACCCTACCAGACAACAACATTTTATACTCGTTCATATCACAACCATTAGCACGCGATAAATTGAATGCGGTTAAAACTGATATGAGTTGTTGTCGAAAGGAAAGAAAACATTGCCCAAAAAAGGAGAAAATGCTGGTGTGACCAGCATTTTCTCCTTTTCCCGAAATATTTTCAAAAGGCTTTTTCATCAGGGTCATTGAAACACGAGATGTTTTGGTAAAGGGTTGAAAAGATTAATCACCTTACAATTTGTAGGGATGTATAGACATTCTGAACTGTACAATCACGAAGCTAAATGGGACCCCGAAATAGTGAAATACCCACCAGTGACCAACAGTGACAACTATCTCATTCTTCGGGAAGAAGTAGAGACAGCAGTAAAATCACTTAAGCCAGGAAAAAGAGCTGGAGTAGACAAAATCCCAGCTTAACTAATTAAAGCAGGAAGAGAGACCATGTTTGATGCAGTGCTCAATATCTGCAATAAGATCTGGCAGATTGGAGAATGGCATACTTCTTGGACTCACTCACGGGTAATTACTCTTCCAAAAGAAAAGCAACCTGCAACAAAGTCAGAACTATCGCACAATAAGCCTTATCAGTCATGCAAGCAAAGTCATGCTGAAAATCTTACTAAACAGGCTGAAGCCTCAAGCAGAAAAAATCATAGCTGAGGAACAAGCATGCTTTAGACCAGGGCGAAGTACAACTGAACAGATTTTCAACCTGAGAATACCGTGTAAGAGGTACCTTCAGCACCAACAAGACCCCTTCCATGTTTTTGTGGATTTCAAGAAATCATTTGATAGAGTATGGCATGCAGCCCTCTGGTCCACAATGAAACTATACAACATTAATGCCAACTTGATTATGTACAGTCAAAGAGAGCCTCTACAGTAAAGAACAGAACAGAACAACATTTTATTCGACGTGTACATATCAATAGTCAAATAAATTCCAAGGTATCTCCCTCCCTCTCCCTCCCCTCTCTCTCTCTCTCTCTCTCTCTCCAGTAAAGCCAACAGCGCAGTATACTACAATGTCAGTATAGGTGAATGGTTTAGGACAACAGTTAGACAAGGATGTCTGCTCTCACCGACTCTTTTAAACAGCTTCCTTGAGAGAATCATGACTGATGCTTTGGAAGACCATGAAGGATCAGTTAGCCTTGGTGGTAGAGCAAACACAAATTTACGTTTTGTGCTGACGACACTGATGCCCTGGCAGGGAAAGAAGAAGAGCTTGTTTAGTTAGTCGACCATCTGGACAAGGCATCAACACCATATGGTATGGAGATCAGTGCAGAAAAGACTACGCTGATGTCCAACAACATCAAGTATTTGAAGCTCTGAACAGTCTCTTGTCTTTGGCCACCATTTCTAATGTCTGAGCTGAGGGTTAAGCTGTTTTTGAAATAGCAGAAAACATGTTTAAAACAGAGATAATTTTGTTATTGTTATTTCTATACCTTCCATTTATGTAGTGTGCATGACAATGGCTGTTATCCGCAAGCTTTTCTTGGAACGGTGACATGTAGGAGTAAATGAGCTGTGCTCTGTGAAAAGATGGTTTAATAAATCTTCAAAAAAAATGTCGACCAAGGTCGCACAGGCTGAGCAAAGTCGAAATTTGTCTGCGCATGGTTAATGTTCTGCATGTCAATGGTCCATTCTACTGCGTGATTTAGCCGGATATATCATGCGACGACTTACTTGGTGTAATGCATTAACCCTTTCCCAAACGACAAATTTTGGACTGGTCCAAATTGAAAGAGTTTGCAGACGACAATTTTAAATTTGATAAAAATGGCAGAAAGGTCTCAAAAAGGGTAGAAAACACTGTGGGAAAAAGGAGAAATTGCTCGTTACGAGCAATTTCTCCTTTTCCCACAGTGTATTCAAAAGACTTGTACTGCAGACACGTGAAAACCAGGACTTGTTTGGAAAAGGGTTAAAGCTCCTTTCCCCAAAGTGCCGATCAACTATACCTTCAATGTTGTATGAATCTTACAGAGGTACATTCGCCTGTTAGATTTAAATTTACCTGTCAAAAAGAACTAAATAAAAATGCCTTCAGTATTTTTCAAAAGTAAAATACTGCTTTTTCAATTTTTTTTTACCGTGGTTTATCGAGATCCGATCCCAGCTAAAACCCGGTTCACTATCAGGAAATTTATCTCCTGACAAAAATACGTGTACCACCTGCAAAATACATGAGCCACGCTCTGTGAAAAGGGAGCTTGATGAATTTGCAGGCTGACCTGGGCCGAAAACCTTTTGCTATCAGTCAACTTTCTGCATGTCAAAGGACCAGTGTACCTCATGATTCAGTCGGTTGTTATACCAAAAGGATTTTAGGCATGTATAATAACGTGATGACTTGCTTGGTATCATCCATCACGTAGATGCATTAAGCCCCCTTTTCACAGAGCATGGCTCACATGTATTTCACTTGTTCTAGGAAAATGGCGGCACGAATACCTCCGCTTTGAACAGAAAAAAAAAAATGCTGATATCTGAATAGTCCATTGTTTTTTGGTTTTTTTTTCCCTTATATACAAATAAAAAAAAAAAAAAAAAGTCCTGCACCCCCTGTGTTTTTTACTGAATTCGATTTTCTGGCGTAAATGATATAAAATGGGGTAGAAATTAGAATGCTGCTGCTTACACCAACAGACCAGTATTTTGCCTATGAAATGACATGAACTGAGGTATCCCTCGACCTCATGGTAGGTAGGATTTTTTGCTTAGAAATTGCTTCAAATTTAAGAAAAACGAGAAACTTTTAAGTTTGGTTAAAACTGGGAATTAAATGTCGATATAAAACTTAACGGCAGGTTGAAAGTGACCTGCAGAGAATGGGCACACACAATCAGTCAATATTGTGTACTCCTGCCCAGTGCTTGCAGAATAGCTTGCAGTCTTCATCTCATATATACCTCTCACAAAAGGGTGAAACAGCTCGATCAGTTGCCGCTGCCATGACGTCAAAGGATAGCTCAGTTCAGTTCAGACGCAACAGAAAAGTTTGTTGGTGTATGCAGCAGCCAGATTCTACATTCCAACCCATTTCATATCATTCACGCCAGACAATAAAACCCGGCAAAACACAGGGGGTGCAACACTATTTTTACTTGGTACATAACTTCTGACACCTGTTCCTATACCGCATTATTAGTGCTCGACCAAACATGTTTTGTGGATTATTGCATGAATTTTGAAGAAGGCTTTTTTTTTTATCCTTCAGCAAACTTTTTGGGAGTTAAACCTGCGCCTGTTTTAAGTAATTGAATGATGTTTCGTTGTAACAATAACTTATATCGTGCCCCTACGTGTTTAGTACATTGGGATGTTGTCAGTGTTTTATTAGAATATACTGGAATCGTACAAAATATCTTCTTATTGTGCAAACACACACATGGAACAAAATTTCTTTTTATCGTATAAAGTCATTGAAAAATTAATAAACAAGATAAAATTGCGGAGAAAATGTAATCAGATAAATAGGATAGAAATAGCAACACAGTCGCCCAGTAGCAATGCAGTTAATCGCAACTTCTTGGATTGGTATTGGCTCTGCGCCATTCTGAACTAATTAGTCGAAATGCTTCGCCATTGATTTATTGTTAATTAAAAAGGGAACTGATTTTGGCAGATTATTGATCAAATCGTGAAATGCAAATTTGAACAACAAGTCGAAATGTCAGCTACAAGACATTCATCTGTCTGAATCAGATCTCCATCCATATACAGACACATTTAGGCTCTTTCAATTTGAAAGCGTTTGAAGCAAAAGAATCCACTAGTTGAAAATAAAATATAGACCAGAAACAATCAGTAAATAGAGTTAAAAATGGAGAAATTACTGAATATGAGCATCACCAAATTCTGCCCTAGTACCACTACAATACTATTACAGTTTAATCCTTAACCCTTTCCCAAACGACAAATTTTGGACTGGTCCAAATTGAAAGAGTTTGCAGACGACAATTTTAAATTTGATGAAAATGGCAGAAAGGTCTCAAAAAGGGTAGAAAACACTGTGGGAAAAGGAGAAATTTCTCGTTACGAGCAGTTTCTCCTTTTCCCACAGTGTTTTCAAAAGACTTGTACTGCAGACACGTGAAAACCAGGTCTTGTTTGGGAAAGGGTTAACTAGCAATACAAGTGAAAAGAAACTTTCAAGCCGATAGTAAAAACCCAAATTATGCTATTTTAAATGTATCTTTTGGGGTAAAATATCATCTTATCGTACAAACTGTACGTTCTGTGCAGTCTGATCTTCATTTACACTTTCCACTTTCCTCAAAAGATCCTTGAGTCGCGCTTCACAGCCAAAGAGTTATATCGGGAGGAAATAGACTTGAGAAAATAGCCATTTCAAAAACCTTGCGGAAAGAGGAGTAAAATGCTAGTTACTATCTTTTTTCTTCTTTCCCTAGAGGTTTCTTCAATTTTAGACAATCATTTCAACTAAATTTAATTTATCGTCTGCAAATGCTTTCAGTTTGGACCAGTCTAAGATTTTGTCGTTTGGTTAATCTTTAACTACTTTGTGATGTCTACATTGTGTTTTTCAGACAGCGCCCCACCTAACTCCTTTTTTTTTTCTGTTTTCCCCCTCTGCACTTTTCGCAAACACAAACTATTCTTTACGGCCACAATCATAACTGTTAATGCATTATTTTATTTTGTTGTTCCTTTTTTTTTTCCCGGAAGGTATAGGTCAAGATTACAATGCATGAGAGATACATTTATCGTTTTATCTTGGAACTATGCTGTCCGACATTTTGTATAGATTCTGAACAAAATTGTCTCCAGTATTAGGTCAGTGCCGGAGTTTACCTACGTCTAAAAACCTGTATTCTCTTTCTAAACTGGCAGCCTGTTATCGATCTTCGGATCAACGTCTATCGGACGGTTACGGGAGATACAACGGGTACCAGTTTAACATGGACGGCTACGGGAGATACAACGGGTACCAGTTTATTCTCTTTCTTACTCTCTAGAAATTTCTGAATTTCAAAGGAACGCATTTTCTGATTGGCTAAACAAAATGATTCAGCTAATCAGACTTTGTTTCACACCTACCGTCTAAATCTAGCATTACAGTTAAGGTTTACTTTTTACCAAACGACAGAATTTTAGATTGGTCCAAACTGAAAGCAACTGAAGACGACAAATGCAGCTCACATACTGAATTTGATTTGGGAAGGGTAGAAAACATTGTGGGAAAAGGAGAAAATGCTGGTTACCAGCATTTTCTCCTTTTCCCACAATGTTTTCAAAAGGCTCCTTTCTCAGGGTCGTTAAAAGTCGGGATTGTGTGGTAAAGAGTTAAGGTGGTTGGTGAAAATAGACTTTTGTTTAAAAAAAAAACTAGTTCAAAATGGTGACTCTGAGGTAAGAACGCTCTACCTTCAAGAGTGGATAGTGTTGGGTTCGAGCCTTGATTGTAGCGTACCAAGCCATGAAAAAATGGCGGCGTTTTTCTCTCTTTCGAGGCAAGGATTTTGGCATTTACTAATATACCTGGTCAAAAGTCTACCTAAATTCAAAGTGGGAACAAGAGCAGTTCGACAAATGACGACAAGAACGTTATTGACCTACAAGAAACTGTTACAACGCACAAGAACATGGACGCACAAGGAAGGCAATTACTCGACAGAAAAGAAACCATACAGTTTCAAAAGTATGGAAAATATTGTTAGAAAAGTAGCAACTGCCTGCTGTAAGCAGTTGCTCCTGTTCCCATCATAATTTCAAAGGCTGTCGAATGCGGGGGCATAAAAAGTCGCCTTTCTATGGAAAAAGAGTAAACAAATCAATAATTCAAAGCATTTAATGATTTGCATAGATTTTATTGTGAAGTATCACTGTGACAAAACTGTTTCGACATCAATTCATGTTAATACTTCTTTTATAATGCACTAAGTCTAAGATAGGTGACATAGGGCGAACCTCCTCATGAACAAAATCTTGAATTAAAGCAAATCTTAGCTTGCTAGGTCATCAGCGTTGACATTTGAATTCACAAAAAAAAAATGCGGGTATAAAAAAAATCTATGAGCCATGCTCTGTGAAAAGGGGGCTTAATGCATCTCCGTGATGCATGATACCAAGCAAGTCATCACATGATTACAGATTCATAAAATCCACTTAGTCTAACAACTGACTAGAGGTAGTATGGGCGTTGGACATTCAGAAAATTCACAAATAACAAAAAGTTTCGGCCCATGTCGACGTGAGTCGAAAATTCTTTGCAGGTGCATTAAGCCCCCATTTTCACAGAGCACGACTCATATGGAAAATAAATAATAGAAATGTAGTGCTTTACAACTCTGGGTCACATATCACTTATAAGCACGATGGTGAAAAGTCCTATCTCAAATATGTGTAAAACAAGAAAAATCTGTATGTCTATGTTACAGTGAAAGAAAGAAAAATAAGTAGTTATGTGATAAAGAAACTTCTCTCATGCTTTGCACTTATTTTTTGTCACAGTTCTTTCGGTCCTTTGATTATCTCTTGTGCTACACATATATATGCCATGCGTTGTGAAAAGGGGGCTTAATGCATCTGCGAAAGGCATCGATCCAGGTCAGCCTGCGCAGTCCGCGCAGGCTGACCTGGGCCGAAATTTTTCGCTATTGATCAATTTTCTGTATGTCCAAGGACCAGCCTACCTCATGATTCAGTCGGTTTGTTAAAAAAGTGGCTTTTATGGATCCATAATTATGTAATGACTTGATTGGTTCAATGTTTCACGGAGATGCATTAAGCCCCTTTTTGGCAGAGCATGGCTCATCTACTGTGTGGTACATTACTGGCATTGCTCATTACGAAAATTATACGCTGAAAATTTTAATATAATTTTTCATATTGTCTCAGCCTTTTGTTGTCCCGTATTTTATGACCCACCGGAAGAAGGCTATTGAAGAGGTTGTGTGAAAAGGGAAACCAATTTTCCTGTCGTTCAATTTGCAGTTAAACCTTTTACCAAACAATTTTTAATTAGACTTTTCCATGTTGAAAGAATTTCAGATGACAAATTGAATAGTGGCCTAATGATAAGGTTTTCCTTTGGAAAGGTATAAAAGTATTGTGGGAAAAGAAGAAAATACTGGTCACCAGCATTCTCCCTCTTTCCCACAATGTTTTCAAAAGCCTTTTTTCATCAGTTTCAGAATTTTATGGTAAAAGGAAAAAAGTTATAAGCAGTTTCCTCGCAGACTGAAAAATCACAATCTGTGCCCCTTTAAAGATAAAGCAATTAAGTACAATGACAAACAGAATGTACAAATAATGTCAATGTAAAATGGTATTCAAACAATAATAATAACTAACGTCATGAAACAATATGGCGTGCAACACACGAAAAGGGACCTGCGGACATATGCGTAAAAGTGTGTCGCCCCAGATCAGCCTATGTAGTCTGTGACTAATCCGAGACAACACTTCCCATTTTTGTGCGATTTTCTGTTTCACGAAAGTCTACTGTATGAAAAAATCTTATGTCGTCGTAAAGTGCCGTCTCGGATTAGCCTGCGCGGACTGCGCAGGCTAATCCGGGACGACATTTTACGCAAATGTCCGAAGATCTCATTTCGCATATTGCGGGCCATATTACAGTTATATAAATGTACAGAGCATAAACGAAAATATCAAAGTAAAAAAAATTAACAAAGGCGTTCTATTTGGAATATCCTTTAGCAGATATCGGACGGTTAAGACCAGACCGCAAGGACTTGCAATTTGATCTGATATTTACACAGTCTGGTATTTTGTGAAAATTTCTCTCTAGTAATCAGATAGCCCTTTGAACAATTGCTTTCACGGCCACTCAGTATTGGTTTGTTTGATGATGTGTTTTCAACGATATTTCAGTTAGTGTAGTTAACACATATTTATTTTACATCGACTGAGAAACAAGGTCTTTCAGCTTATTCTAATTTCTCTCGATTCTGATTCCTGGAAACTATACCAGTACTCGCGCCGATTGTGTGGGTCAATTAACAGTCCCAAAGTTGACATCCGCTCCCGGGTTTCAAACTCGAGACCTAACGGTTACAAGACCGACGCTCTATCTCACAATCACGGACACCACACAGGTATTTCAGTGATATCATAGCGATAGCCTTCTTATTCATATCTTTTTTCACCATTCTGATTCATAAGGGAATAGTTATAATACAGTAGAATTTCGTTAGTTCGCACATCGCTTGTTCGAAACTATGTGTTGGTTCGTATGCTATCTTCCGGTCCGGAACTTTATCTTTCTTTATCATTGTTAAATTCCTCCGTATAGTTCGAACATCGGTGATCCGTAGTTCGTAGTGTATTTCATGCCCCAAAAGTAGTTTTTGAACACAAACTCCTACTTTTAATTAGTATATAATTAATTCGCTTTGCAAACTTGCGAAGGTGTGAAAACCCCATAACCAACCTTGATTTTCACACTTCTTGATTGACTTAAAAAAAAAAACACTGATCCACCCTTTAATACGCTTTTGTTGCCGATCGAAATTACGAAAAAGGAGAGAATTACAAAAGCAGTAAAGCGGCAGATAAATTCAAGCAAGAACACAGCCAAAGATATTGCTAAATACAAAAGCAAGAGCTTGCAAGGGCTTGCCACATGAGTTTTAACCCTTATCCCGCTAAATAAAAGAAATGAAAACTTTCAAGCCGATAGTATTTTGGAGGTAAATATCGCCTTATCGGACAGTGTAGATCCAAGATCAGACTGCACGTTCTGTGCAGTGTGATCTTGATCTACGCTGTCCGCAAAAGGTCAGTGAGTCGCTCTTAGCAACCTAAGGGTTAAACGCATTCATGTCAGAATCAAAGATGACAATAATAAACCAGGCCTTCTTTTTATCTCTTCACCAAACTATAAGATTTTGGATCCGCCCAGACCCATAGTATTTGAAGACGACAAATAAAATATCGTTCCCGTCTGGGATTTGATTAAGAATGGTAGAAAACATTGTCGTAAAAAGAGAAAATGCCGGTTACCAGCATTTTCTCCTTTTTCCACAACGTTTTCAAAGCTTTCATACATAGTGTTATTCAAGCTCGCGTGTGTGACTTAAAGAGGTAAAATCCTCTGTTTGTCATCTTGATAAAGTACCATATTTAGACATAACCGTGTGGAATCGACATGCTTCCCTTATCTGGAAAATTGATAAAGCATAAGATCACGTGATTCGTGACAAATCTCGCGAGATCTTGAAGCATTTCTCCTTAAAAACTAATCGATCGTGCATAAGATGTGCAGCAGGCAATAGTTTTAGAATTAATCTGTCGGTATCAGATTGATTCGCATCCTGAATATGCAGAAGACAATTTTGTGAATTATGCTTAAAGATACAGCTATACTCGTTTTCAGCCTGTTTTTAACCCATTTATTTCTATTTTATGAAACTATAACCACTATTGTATCTTCATGCCAAATGTTGCCCCTTGACGGTTTCAAGGTTGCACAGATTACGACCGATACAGAATGCATTTCATTTTCTGGAGGCCATTAAAGAAATCCCTTTAGTCGTTTCTGGTTTTAAATCGAAGACAAATCCCTTGAGTTTCCTCATCCCTTACACCGTATATATCGGTAATTTATCTATATTTACACAGCTGACTATGTTCTGAACCATTCTACACACTATCAAATTTTACAAGCGTGTTTTCTCTCTGGCTGTAAGGATGTATCTTTAAGTCTTTACCAGATGTCAAAAAAATAGACTTGTTCAAAATGGAAAGCATTTGCTGACAAGAAATTGAATGTGACAGAAATAATGGAATTTGTCTTTTAACTCTTTACCAAACGATAAAATTTTGGACTAGACCCAAATGAAATTATCATTTGAGCAACATTTAATAGGGATATTTTGGCTGTAAATGCTTTCAGTTAGGACAAGTTTAAAATTTTGTCGTCCCTTAAAGGGTTAAAGAAGAGTCTTTGAGTGTCCAAATATTTGAAATAAATCTCACGTGAAAACTATACATTGATAACGTGGTAGTTGCGTGTGATTGACGTTTATAAATAAGTAACGTCCAAATACACTAGTATTAAAAAAAAAAGAACGCCTAGTTAGATCTAGTAATTCATGAAACGGCTTCACAAACTTAGTAGAAATATTTATACAATAATACTTTGATTATCTTATATTGAAGGCCTATACAACCACTAAATTCAACTAAGGCAATCCAGGTAAACAAACAAACAAAGTTCGTATAAGCTCTCTGAATTAGAGTTTCTCGACAACCGTTCTTGACGTCGTACATGACGTAGGTGTAGTGCGTTATGAACATAACGCCTTTTACTGAAAGGTTTTATGTGTTAAAATACCCAATAGCGTAACTTTTTAAATTTCAAAGTTTTTTCTTCCGTTTTTTTTTCGTATTTTCTATCTAAAGCACCAGTGTAAATCAAGGTTAAGCAGGCTCTGAATCGAGCATAAACATGAGTTTTATAAGCACGAGCCCATCATTCTTGAGAACACGCTTAGTCTTATTCTCAATTTTCTACGTTTGAAAGTAACACAGCTTCTGATTGGCTAAACCATTTGGTTTAGCCAATCAGAAGTTGTGCTACTTTCTAAATACAGAATGAGTCCAAGAATGTTCTTAAGGACGGTTAGGGAATACAGACCCTGATTCAAACATTGCAAAATCCGTTGGAATAACAGTGGAAAGAGAGACAAAATATCGTAAGTTTAAAATTGTTATAACATGAACAAAAATATCTTCGAAAACAGTCGACCATTATCTCGTCTTGGCGAAAATATGATACTACGTAGATAGGCCTCTATTTGAAAAAAAAAAACATAAATCCTGAAAACTGTGGTAGGCCTTCAGTGTATACAGTAATTCACAGTGGTTCTTACATCAAGTAATGCTTCAAGCGCTTGACACAGGCTTTGCGGATTGTATAAATCAAGATCAGAATGTTCAGAACGTGCTGCCTGATCTTGAATCTTTCACTGTCCGCTACTATTTTGCCCCTTCCTCTCTCGCTGCCCTTATCCTTACGACTAGCAAGAGACCATTTCAACCCCTCGAGCGCCAAATAAACCTAACAGGCACCTGAAGTCTTAACATACCTCTTATTTGCAGATTAGAAGTTGTTCCTGTCCAGAATGTCTCAGCAAAGCGGACAGTTTAGATAAAAGATCACACTGTACTTTTAACGCAGTCTGATCTTGTTCTACTCTGGCTTCAAAGCCAGCTAAACTTGTGAAAGGCGCTTTAAGCATTGACAAGATAGAATACAATTCTTCTTTTGATTGACACTTTAAAAAATCAGTAATAAAAATGAAAAGATATAAAAAAAATGTAACATAAAGTAATATATGGACATGATAGTTAACATTTTGATATCCTACATGTGCTTTGATTTCGCATATTTACAGTGATTTCTTAATATAACTTACAAGATCTTTATTTACGTTTCATGGCTCAAATATAAGACTGATGTGTTTGATAAAACCCATTGACCAACCATTTTGGAGAAAATCTTTAGTCTTATTCTACAAGATTTTCTAAATATGAAAACAACCACAGCCTCTGATTGGCTAAACCAAATGGTTCAGCCAATCAGAAATTGTGTTACTTTCACGTATAGAACATTTTTTGAGAATAAGACTCAGGCCGTTCTTCAGCATGGTAGGTGAATACGGGCCCTGGCCTATATTAATCACGATTTCATCTTTCGGCTATCCTCGGACTCATCTCTTGAATGTTTGTGAACATCAAGAGCGTTGCGACGACAGACATCTATTTTGAGAAACGGGCTTCTATGGTGTATGATTCAATTTTCTGGTTTAAGTATATGTCGTTTTTAACCATTTCAGTGCCATAGGTGAAAACACGGGCTTTTGACGACTGTGTAGATCAAGATCAGACTGCACAGAACGTGCTGTCTGATCTTACCCCATTCCGTCCGCTTGTTTAGTCAAGCCTTTACAATAAAAAAATCTGTCAGGGTTTGACTGGATTATATTTTCAGTCGAGGAAAGAGACAAAGTTTATATATTTAGCCCTGAGAGACTTAACCCTTACCCTGCTAAACACGAATCAAGGATCATTTGCGGGCAGTGTAGATCAAGATCAGACTACACAGAACGTGCAGTCTGATCTTGATCTACACTGTCCGATAAGCCGATGAGGAGATATTTTTCTCCAAAAAAATAACTTTAAAATGGCAATACTTGGGTTAATACTATCGGTTGGAAAAATTGGAAAATTTCACTTCTCTTATTTAGCAGGTTAAGGGTTAAATATAATCATATCAAAAACTGTTCAAAACTCAAACTTCTTGTCGAGCCAGAACTTACCAGCCATTCCATTGGCTGAAATAAAACATTTAAGACAATCCATCCGATTGGATGGAGTGTTTTGTCTCATTCAATCAAATAGCTAGTGTCAAAATTTAAAAATTTTATTCTAGCATATAGGGAGCCCGAATGCTAATATAATGTATATATGAGCCATGTTCTGCGAAAAGGGGGCTAAATGCATCCGCAAAAAGTATCGATCCATGTCGGCCTGCGCAGTCCGCGCTGGCTGACCTGGGCCGAAACCTTTTGCTATTGGTCAATTTTCTGCATGTCACATGATTCAGTCGGTTGTTATACAAAATGGATTTTATGGATCCACAATTATGTAATGACTTGCTTGGAGATGAATTTAGCCCCCTTTTGCCAGAGCATGGCTCATATATATCATTACCAAACAGTCCCGAGTTGTGATGCCTCAGAGGGAGAAGGCTTTTATTCATTGTACAAATAGGAGAAAATATTAATAACTAGCATTTTATCAATTTCCTACGTTGTTTCTACCCTTTTAAAACACAAATCTTATCATTTGAGCCACATTCATGGCCAGAAGATCCATAAAGTAACCTTGTGAGTTATGTTACAACTTTGATAATTTTATCAACATTCTATACTAACTATAAAAATCCGTCCATGGTTATTTTGCATATACTTTCGACTGCTTTGTAAAACGGGTGAGACCCGATTGTGACCTTGACCTCTGACCTCTGGTCGTCGGTAGTTTCACCATCGTCGCCTGTCGCAACTTGAGAATTCTTGTCCGACAAATAACACATTTTAGTGGCAGGCATCTTTGAGAGACGGCAACCTAGAACGGATAAATAGAAAAATTAAGGGGGTCATGCTCTGGCAAAAGGGGTTTTGATGCATCTCCCTAATGCGTTTTACCGAGCAAGTCATCATATAAATATGGATTCATAAAATGCATTTTGTCTGACAACCCGCTGAATCCTTCGGTAAGATGGTCTTTGGACTCGAAGTAAATTTATCAAAAGCAAAACGTTTCGACCCAGGTCAGCTGGCTCAGATACAAAAGAAGGATCGATGTGTACCAAACCATTTTAAACAAAGCTGTTCTTCTAGAACACCAATCCCATCTGATTTGTAATAATTTACGAAACTAGCCTCTGACTTTCGGTCTACGCTTTCGGTTATTTTGTGAATTATTCCAGCAAAATACTCTTCAAAATATGGTTGTTTTGATCTTCAATTTCGGTCTGAACATACAGCGCTCTAAGGTTTTACCCCATTTCCAACGGTAGTACAGTTATGTCATATAACCACCGAGCCCCGGTAGCTCAGTCGGTAGCGTACATGACTTGAGAACAGGAGGTCGCTGGTTCGATCCCCGGCTGGGCCAATTTCTTCCCGAGAATTGATGATAGTCATTGCGAAAGTAATGGGGCAGGTAAAAGAAACTCCAGGAAAGCATGGATAGTTGCACTGGCCTCCGCGATATAACTGAGATAATGCAGATAAACGGCGTCAAACTCCACACAATCAATCAATCAATCAATCATATGTCATATAACCAAGTACACCAAAGTCTCTACACATGTAGGCTACTTTCCAGCTTTCAGATATTTCACACATAACCCATTCAAAGCCACTGACTGTTTTGTTCATATAGCCTAAGTGAAAAATAATATCAACACTGAAGATGCTGAATAAATGAAACGCAAATTTCTACTCAATATTAAAAGCCCAAACACTGCGGTTTCAAAGCGGATTTCACCGGAAGGAAAATACCCTATCGGACAGCGTAGATCAAAGATCAGACTGCACGTTCTGTGCAGTCTGATCTTGATCTACACTGTCCGCAAAAGGTCAGTGGGTCGCGATTAGCAGCGGGTTAATAGGCACATGATTCTGGTCGAAGTTACCAACATTATGTCATTTTTGTATTGGAAAATGGTAAAAACTAATTGAGCGACGCTAATTGAAACGGAAGTTAAATGCGATCCACATAATGCATTATACGAAGCAACGCGTTGAATAATATGGAATCGTTTGGTCTTAACTCTTTACCAAACGACAAAAATTTAGACTTTTCCAAATTGAAAGCATTTGCAGACGACAATTGAAATGTTACTCAAATGATGGAAATTGTCATTGATAGGGTAGAAAACATTGTGGAAAAAGGAGAAAATGGCGGTTACCAACATTTTCTCCTTTTCCCGCAATGTTTTCCAAAGGCCTCTTTCTCAGGGTCGATAAAAGTCGGGACTGTGGTTAAAGCACCAGTAGTGGCCAAAAGTAAACAGTGCAGGTGTTAAAATGCATTTAAATTTAAATCATACTATTCAAAAGTATGGAAATTAGAGGTATTTTGAAGATGAAAATCTGTTATTATAGGGTCGGTCCAAGAATTAGTCGCTGGCAGAAAAATGAAGTTTCACAACCAGGAAACAAATAAACGAGAGATGGAGCGAGCTGGCAACTGTTAACGTAGTTTTAAAATTCATCTTTCTGCCAGCGACTAACACCTGGACCGACCGTACAATAACAGTTTGTAATCTTCGCAATAGCTGCCGTACTTTTAAATGCCACGATTTACCTTTGGCAGCTATTGTTACCTTGACAATGTCTACGTGCAATATACCTGTATAGTTTTGATGAAACATTTCCGGCAAATAACTTTGTGTCCGCAGGGAAACGTCTGCATCGTGGCCTTTGCGCTCATACAGATCACACACTGTAAAATATACAATATTACAGTTTACACGATACCAAACAAACTTGTGTTTTAACCCTTTCCCAAACAAGCCCTGGTTTTCACGTGTCTCCAGTACAAGTCTTTGGAAAACACTGTGGGAAAAGGAGAAATTGCTCGTAACGAGCAATTTCTCCTTTTTCCCACAGTGTTTTCTACCCTTTTTGAGAACTTTCTGCCATTTTCATCAAATTTAAAATTGTCGTCTGCAAACTCTCTCAATTTGGACCAGTCCAAAATTTGTCGTTTGGGAAAGGGTTAACGTTTATACTGCTACATACTTAAATAAAACTTTTGAGCCTTTACTAAAACTCGGAATTATGTGCTAAAGGGTTAACGAGTGGACCCTGCCAGAAACGGCTGATGACAACATTGTTGGAAAAGGAGCAAATACCTAGCTATAACAAGTATTTTCTCCTTTTTGCCACATTTTCTATTCTTCAAAACACAATTCATCTTTTCATTCCACATTCAATTAGTCGTCTGCAGACGGTCCGTGCACCAATCTATATAGCATCAATACAGGCCATCACCTTTTAACCCCTAGGCTGCTGAATGCGACTCACTGACCTTTTGCGAACAATGTAGATCAAGATCAGACTGCACAGAACGTGCAGTCTGATCTTGGATCTACACTGTCCGATGAATAGGTCTTATAAAATAAATTTGAAGCAATAATTGGGTTTTTACTATCGGCTTGAAAGTTTCATTTAAGTTATTTAGCAGGATAGGGGTTAACTGTGTCAATGCAAAATATATAAACTCGACATCTTGCGACCGGTCAAAATGCAATCCACTGAAATTCAGAAACGTTTTTTGACATTGGCTTCACTAAACGCGCAGACGGTCCGCAAAAGCTCCTGTTTTCACCAATTGCTTTGATTGATTGTATGGTGTTTAACACCGTTTTCAACATTATTTCAGTTATATCGCGGCGGCCAGTGAACCTATCCATGCTTTCCTGGAGTTTTTTTTACCAGTACTCCGCACAATATTCTTTCCAAGCCACTAGCTGCTTTCCCACATAGAGAGGAATGAATCCTGTCGCAATGACTATCATCAATCCTCGGAAAGAAATTGGCCGAGGCGGGGATCAAACCAGCAACCTTCTGTTCTCAAGTCCTGTACGCTACCGACTGAGCTACGGGGCTCGGCTTTTCGCCAGTTGCACTAAAATAGTTAATTGTCCCAGTACTTCATACGCGTTTCGTGAATACCTGCACCCATAAACTAAAGAATGCATCTCACAATGTTTTCAAAAGGCTTCTTTCACAAGGTCGTTAAAAGTCGGGATTGTGTAGTAAAGGGTTAAAGATACATCTATACTCGTTTTCAGCCAATTCTTAACCGTTTTCATCTTTATTTTATCAAACTGTAATAATTCTTACATCTTCATGCCATATGTTGTCCCTTACGGTTGCATGGATTACGACAGAAAGAAAATGCATTTCATTTTTTGTCAGCCTTCAAAAGAAACCAAATGTCTTGACATTTCTGGTTTTGAATCGAAGATATCCGATATATGTACATGTATTTATCTCTTACACCATAAATATTGGTAATTCATCTTTGTTTACACAGCTCACTAAATTCTGAACCATTTCAAAGTCTATCAAATTTTGAAAGCGTTTTTTTTTTTCTCTGGCTGTATGCTTAAAGGCCACAGAGACCAATCCGCGGCAAGTCTATTACCGTATTCCCCAAACACTCTAATAGCTGTTCTCATTGTAAATTCAAAGTACACACATCTGATTGGTTAAGATGCAATATCTTAGCCAGTAATGGCTCGTAGTGGAATTAAGAATTAAAATTGAATATCTGTGGCCCATGGGTCCCTATTTACCAGCCGTTATTATCCCATAACCGACTAGATAAAATAAATAAAACCTTCAAGCCGACGGTAAAAACCCAATGATTGTTTTTTTTTTTCAAAATTAATTTTTGGGAAAATTATCTCCTTGCGGACAGTGTAGATCCAAGATCAGACTGTCCGTTCTTGATCTACACCGTCCGCAAAACGCAGTCAAAGGGTTAATAGTGCTCTCTGTCTAGTTGAACTTAGTACGGTGTAGATCCAAGATCAGACTGCACGTCCCGTGCAATCTGATCTTGATCTATGCCGTCCGCAAGGCCATGTTCCCGCCTACGACGCTGAACAGTACTCTCTGTCTAGTTGAATTTCGGACGGTGTAGATCCAAGATCAGACTGCACGTCTCGTGCAGTCTGATCTTGATCTATGCCGTCCGCAAAGCTCATGTTTCCGCCTATGACGCTGAAAAGTTAAAGAAAGTCTTACTTCTTCCTCTTCTTTCAGTGTGTGTGTTATATCTGTAGTGACAGTCTGTGTGGAATGGTCTAGACTCTCCTCTCCATCTTTATCGTCGATTTTTGCTAGTAACTTGTCCTGAAAAAAAAAAATATATATATATATGTGTGTGTGTGTGTGTGTGTGTGTGTGTGTGAGCCGTGCTTTGGCAAAAGGGGGCTTAATGCATCTCCGTGATCGATGATACCAAGCATATCATCACATAATTTATGGGTCAATAAAATCCATTCGTCTAAGAACCGACTGATTCAAGAGGTACACTGGTCCTTTGACATGCTGAAAATTCACCTAAAGCGAAAAGTTTCGGCCCAGGTTAGCCTGCGCGGACTGCGCAGGCTTACCTGGGTCGATACTTTTCGCAGATGCACTAAGCCCCCTTTTTCACAGAGCGCGGCTCATATATATATAAAGAATAACGTATGTAAATCTACCCAGGGTCTTCCGAAATTTCGGGGCCGTATTCATCAATCATACTAAATGGCATTCTAACTATTTACTTCTTCTTGGGAAAGCGATTTCTGAAACCAAGGCTGGTTTTCCATGTGTCTGTCATCCGACTGCATTATCCGTTTGCGACAGAGCGAATTTCCGATGCAAGTTCGGATCACATTATTTTCAATATGAATTTTTCCATGTATCCGACCAGTTATCTGCAAATGCTCTCAATTTCGACGTGCTTATAGTTCAGTTAGTTGGTAATAGGTTCTGAAAAAATTCATTGGAATTATCAAATACCTGTAAATGAGATATCCCGAGCCGTGAAATTTGTGACATGGATGATCTCGGATCGGTCGACCTAGATTCAAGTTGTTATGTTGTTTTGTTGTAAATTTACGTAAAGCTTAGAACTATCCGTCAACAAGCACCCGGATCAGTCTACGTTTTGTTGCAGTCGGATCCGAGTCCATGTTGGACGGATACCTGTTCATCTAACATTGTTTAAGTTCTCTTTGAATATAAAAGCTGCGCCGCATCCCTTCTAAATGATTTTTTTTGTCCACAGGGTACTTGACTGTATTGTTTTCATGGATAGATATATGAAATATTGTTGTTTGCATTATGGGCCGGTGGCCTTTTGCATCAATAAATACTTGAGTTGAGATGAGTTGACTGCGTTGTCCGTCAATGCGACGGTTCGATTGCGACCAAAAAGTTCTCAACATGCAGCGTTCTGTTTCATCGCAAAGGACCATCGGACGGCATTTAAAGCAAGACGAAGTTGTTTTGCATTTATGAACTCTCTTGTAGTCGATCTATTCGCAATTTTGGCTTCAACACATTCTAGAAAGATGGCAAATTCGGCTCTGTTCAGTCTAAAGTAACATGGATAGCCTCCATCACTTAACCCTTTTACCACACAATCCCGACTTTTAACCACCCCGTGTAGGAAGGCTTTTGAAAACATTGTGGGAAAACCAGCATTTTCTCCTTTTCCCACAATGTTTTCTATCCTACAAAGGACAAATTTCATTAATTGGGCAATTTTTAATTTGTCGTCTGCAAATGCTTTCAATTTGGACCCGTCTGAAATTTTGTCGTTTGGTAAAGAGTTAAATCTAATTCGCGTTCTACTAGTAAATGATAGTATGTACCACAGTTGTTTTTATTTACTCCCTATGACACCCCTCACCCACCATCTGTGTTTGTGTTTCTACTTTTAAAATTATTGTGGCACCAGCCATTAACAACAAATTATTTTCTGTTTCGTCTGACATGTTAGCTGTTCAGGAGCATGTTTCAAAAGAAATATCGCACGGTCGGTGCGTATACATGTATATGGAAAAGGGGTTCCGATTACTATAAACGGACACGCCAGTCGCAAACGGACGACGCAGTCGGCTGACGAACACACGGAAAACCTTTGATGTAAAAAACCTTCTTTGTTGACTATCAAGTTTTCCTTCTACAAGTATATACTCTCAGTGCTGAAAATATCCCTTTCATTTATTCACTTATCAGTGCTGAAAATATCCCTTTCATTTATTCACTTATCAGTGCTGAAAATATCCCTTTCATTTCTTCACTTATTTAGTATCGCGTGACTAAATGCATGTATTTTGACTGTTTAAACACATTTATTTTACATTGATTGAGAAAGAATTTTTTACAACTTATACTGATTTCTCTCGATTCGGCTTCCTGGAAATTACACCAGTACTCGCGCCGAATGTGTGGGCCAATGAACAGTCCCAAAGTTGAGATCCGCTCCCGGGAATCGTACTCAGGATCTTTTGATTACGAGGCCGACGCTCTACCTCACAGCCACGGGGTACGCCGCATATAGCATATTTCAAACGATACGACTACGGTCAACCTACTTGAAATTGAACTATTTTGAATGTAATTATATACAACGTAAATGACTATAGACTTGTAGTTTTTGTCAAATAAACGATGCTCTGTTCTGTTCTTTAACCAATCAGAAGATGCGTCTCTTTCAAGGCTTGTCACTCAAAGTGGTTGGTGATTTTAGATCCCCATTTTCCTTCTCGGCGAAAGTCACTCACAAAGAGATCAATCTGTCTGTTTGTTTAACATGCATCTTGACGGATGATAGAAATTTCTCGCTGGAGTGCATTTTTTGCTTTAAATTCACCGGTAAATTTTCCGTGCTTTTGTGGTGATAATGAATTTATACCTTTCACCGTACGGCTGCTTACAGAGCTATCCAAAAGCTATGATAAATTACACAATGGAGAAAGGTATGAACGAATGATATATACTACTTTTCAGGGGTAAAGTTGTAGCACGTAATTCCTCCTTTTCCCACATTGCTTTTAAGAGCTGCAGACTGCATTTTAGCGTGTTGAAAACAGTAATGGTTATCTCGTAACAACACGCGTATTTTGACGTTTATGCTATTCGCTTGAACAGGTTATGTTAACCAGTATTTTTTCCCCTTTTCCCCAAAATGTTTTTTTTTTATCTCTTCAAAGAAAAATGTCATCATTTAACTTTTAACTACACGATAAAAATGTAGTCTGATCCAAATTGAAAGCTTTTGCAGATGACAATTTAAATGAGGGTCAAATGATGGAATTTGTCTATGATAGGGTAGGAAATATTGTGGGAAAAAGGGAAAATGCTGGTTATCGGCATTTTCTCTTTATCCACAATGTTTTCAAAAGGCTTCTTTCTCAGGGTCGTGAAAACCCAAAATTGTTTGGTAAAGGCTAAATATCTTATAACAAAGTGTGTCGAACTGATGGGTTGAGTTTTAGCTCGGCTAAGAAATGTCGAGGCACTATCATAGCCCTGTCCTCGTCGTCTGCGTCGTCCTGTTAAAATCCATTTCAAACTCGGAATAGCTGTTAACTATCAAAGGGAACCCATACCACAAGGGCAAGTAACCATACAAATATTTCTGACGCAGTTATGCCCCTTTCCCGACAAACAATTTTCACTGAAAATCAGTCTATTTTTAAAAGCAAGTACAGCCGAGCATGCGGTGCTCTTGTTTTTGATAACAGGACCCCCACCTCTCCTCCCCCCCCCCTCCCAAAAAAAAAATGAAAATAATTTCAATACAAACTAGCATGGAAGACTATAATCATCTATGCTGTTTATTTTGTGAGAACTTCAAAGTTAATTTTCCCCTACAAGACAAGATGTCATATTGCGTTCAAATCACCAGGAAGTAATTTTACCGCCAGGACGCCATAGAAATGACATTAACATTTCGAGAAAACTCCAGAGGGAATTGGATTAAGCCATATAAAGCAACGGAAATCATTTAATTTTTAATGGAAAGAAAGTGTTGACTTGAGACAGGCTTATGTTTCATTTTCAACCAACAGCGACAACGACACAAAAAAAAAAAGAATTTACTGATTGTCTTCTGGGCCCGGTTTCATGAAAAAGCTTAAGTCTCTTATTCTACTGAAATCCACTAACGGTCTTAGGTTCTGACTTAAGCTGAGTTTGTTATTGGAGAGGTCATCAGACCTCTCCAACGGTAGTGAGTTTAAAAGGCAGACTGCCTCAGTAATTGCTGCCTAACTCCATGCTTTTTTGAGAAATTGTTCTGATACACAGTCTGTTTCGTCATGGTTTTATAAATAAACCGAAATCAAAAAACTGAAGTAGGAAATAAACGTGGTTTGCCTTTATATGACGGATTTCAAAAAGGATTTGTTATATTGATTTGATTGCAACTGACCTTTCCAGTAGTTGTAATTTTTCGTTAAACAAATAAAGCTACACACACACAAAAAAGAATTTCGTTAAAAAAGAGAACACTGCGAGAAAAGATCACACGACTTAAAAATGTGGGAAGAAGGTCACGTGTCTATCATGTAATGCATAAGAGGTTTCTTCTTTCTATACAGCGGCAATCATATACATGTACCAAAATATATTGACATTAAAAGCAATAAACTATTTGAAAACATTGATGCTGACCTCTCCTGGCTTCTTTTTTAAAGAAGCCAACTTGTTTGAGACACATTTCACCAACATTAACAGACTGCAGTAACATTCTCAAGTCCTGGGTCCGTATGCACCAACCATATTTAAGAACATTCTCAGTCTTATTCTCCAGAATTTTCTATATTTGAAAGTAACGCAACTTCTGATTGGCTAAACCATTTGGTTTAGCCAATCAGAAGTTGCGTAAGTTTCAAATTTAGAAAAAAGGCTTGGAGAACAAGACAAAGAATACTCTTAAGAATGGTTGGTGAATACGAACCCTGAGTTCACACTATGTTTCAGACTCAACGAAGCAAAATGAACGGGCTCAACTCAATTATCAGACATAAGTCCATTATTTTGCTAAGTTGAACCTGAAATGTTATGTCAACTCAGGACTTGAGAATGTTACTTTATGTTGTTAATGTTGATGAAATTCGTCGCACATAACGAAATCAATTTAAGCCGAAAAATAAGTCCGTGCGCAGATTTGAGTAAAATAAGAGACTTAAGTTTTTTCGGGAAACCGGGCCCAGGTATTTAAATCTTTACTTTACGGCAAAATTCTAGACATGTCCTAACTGAAATCATTTGCAGACGGAAAAGGTAAATCCTGCCTAAACAAGTTGGCTTCTTTAAAAAAGAAGCCAGGAGAGGTCGGCATCAATGTTTTCAAATCGTTTATTGGCTTTTGATTTCAATATATTTTGGTAGATGTAAACAAACAAGTTAGGCATTAAATGAATGAGAAAAAACTTTTTTTGTTTTTTCAATCTTACTGGTGTAAATGCACAAAACAGTACATGTTCCACATTTTTATAATATTCTATGAATTGGAGGCCATATGCTATTAACATGCTCAGAAATGCATATTTTTTTTCAAAATTAAAGGACACAAAACAGAAGATGATTATCCAATTTAGCTCATTTTCAAAAGGAACAACCCACTACATGTCTAATGAATGTTTGTAATGTGCGCTCAGATACCCCCCCCCCCTTTTTTTTTTTGGAAAGGAGAAATCGTTCAATTAAAATTTGATACACTATGCTAATTCCACTGTAGAGGCAAGAATCTTGTAAACCCGATAACAGCAAATAAAGGTGGCCTATACATAATACTAGTTAGTACCAGACATGTTAAAAATAAATGTAACATTTTTACTTCTTCATTTTACATGTCTGCAGCAGACAACTTTTCAAAATATTGTGGAAAGAGGAGAAGCTGGTAGTCACTGCAGTTTCTCCTTTTGTCACAATGGTTTCCATCATATCAAAGCACCATCTTCCACATTAATTATCAAAGTTTAAATTGTCGTCTGCATGCATTTTCTGTTTGGGACAGTCCAAAAATTGCTGTTTGTTAAAGGTTGTTTGTCTGAACGTTAAAGATTTAAGAAAGTAGATAAATGAGCCATGCTCTGAGAAAAGGGCGCTTAATGCATCTGCAAACAGTATCGACCCATGTCAGCCTGCGCAATCCTCCCAAAATCAAAGGACCACGGACTCTTTTGAGGTGTGCGGCACGTAGGGCGAAGAGGCACGACTTTCTTTCGCGCTCATAAGTTGATTTTCGCAGGATTCTCGCAATCCGCATAATAGAAGCAGCTCTGTGTGTTATTTCATCAAATCTATATCATCATAAATCCATAGAATTTTTTAATAAAACAGAAAAATGCTAGAATCTAGTCAGTTTTGAAAAATAGAACTTGAAAACATACTGATCAACCTATTTCTATCTATTTGTGGGGTACGAGTTCTCTAAAGAACTCGTGCTCTCGAGATTAGGGTACGAGTTCTCCAGGGTACGAATTCTCCAGATAGTATCAAGTCACGTGATCTTTTCCCGCGGTGTCCTTTCTCTTTTTTTTTGAACGAGTTTTTTTTTTTCTCTCTGCTTAGATTTATTTGTTTAATGAAAAATTGCATTTATTGGAGAGATCATTTACTATCAATATAGTATAATAAATCTTTATTTCCTATTTCAGTTTTTTGATTTCGGTTTGTTTATAAAACCATGACGAAATAGACTGTGTATCAGAACAATTTCGCAAAAACAAATGGATTTAGACAGTGATTTCTGTGGCAGTCTGCCTTTTAAACTCACCACTGTTGGAGAGGTCTGATGACCTCTCCAATGATGTGATTTGTCTTTTTCTGGTTTCCAGCATTTTCTCCTTTTCCAGAGTGTTTACAAAAGCATTTTACCATAGGGCCGTTCAACCATTGGATTATTTAATGAAAGATTAACCCTTTACCAATCGACAAAATTTTAGACTGGTCCAAATTCAAGGCATTTGCAGACGACAAATTAAATGTGGCTAAAATGATTGGATTTCTTTCTGAAGCATTAGAAAACATTGTGGGAAAAGGAGAAAATGCTGGTTACCAGCATTCTCTCCTTTTCCCACAATGTTTTCAAAAGGCCTCTTCCACAGGGTTTTTAAAACTCGGGATTGTGTGGTAATGGGTTAAACTCTGTTAACCCTTTAACAGACGGTAAAATTTCAGCCTCGTCCAAGTTCAAGGCATTTGCAGACGACAAAGTAAATGTTACTCAAAACAAAAATCAACAGGCCTCTTAAAGTTCACGATTTATCAGTAATGAAACAATCTATTGGACCGTTTTTACTACTAAATTTTTCATCGATTTGTAATTTGAAGTTTAGACTTAAACCTGTGTTTTGGCCACCCCTATGAGGTAGGCAACCTGTGTTTACCAAAGTGGTCCTGCGTGACTCAGTAGTATGATGCAAGACTGGTAACATGGAGGCTTCGGGTTCGAGACTCACAGGACTGGGTTTTTCGAAGGAGTATCCTTGGGCAAGACACTTCAGAGCCCTAGCCTGGTACTGGTGACACCCAGGACTTGCATGAAAATGTGAGCTGTTGAGCTATCGCCGTGATATGACTGAAATAGTGTTTAAAACAACGTTTAACACCATTCAGTCAATCATGTATTGACCAAGCATACTGAAAATCCAAAGAAGAAAAATAATTGTGTTGAAATGTATTTGTACTAAGCAAAAACAGTCCTTAAGCAAACACATTTTGAAATAAAAGACTTGTATTGGGGAATCGTCGCATTTCAAATACTTTCTGCAAATGCATTAAGCCCCCCCCCCCCTCCTTGTGGAAAGTGCAGACATGTTTATTTTAGGGCCCCTGCCTATATGCTGGCAAATTTACGCCTTCTGTCTTTTTTTAAAGTTTTCTCTTGTTTATCTTTCGAAAGCATTTATAGGAAGCGATACAGGAAGCGTTATGAACTCGTCTTGGGGATCAAGATCCTTGTCGAAGCTTGTTGCCTCGATGACGTCATTACCATAAATACGCTATGATTCCTTGCATCTTTTATTCGCTGTCCTAACCCAAAGGCTGCTAAGCGCGACTCAAGGACCTTTAGCGGACAGTGTAGATCAAGATCAGACTGCACAGAACGTGCAGTCTGATCTTGGATCTACACCGTCCGATGAGATATTTGCCCCAAAAAATAAAACTGAAATTGCAATATTTGGGTTTTTACTTTCGGCTTGAAAGTTTCATATAATTTATGTAGTAGATTAAAGTTTGATATAGACACTGTTTCTCTAAATACCCAAAGACTTCTCACGTTTATTGGCTGACCTTTTCCTTCTCTATTTGAGCTATGCTCTGGCAAAGGGGGCCTAACTCTTTACCACACAATCCCGACTTTTAACGACCCTGAAAAAAGAAAGCTTTTGAAAACATTGTGGAAAAAGGAGAAAATGCTGGTAACCAGCATTTTCTCCTTTTCCCACAATGTTTTCTTCCCTTCCCAAAACAAATTTCAATTTTTGAGTTACATTTATTTTGTCGTCTGCAAATGTTTTCGATTTGGACAAGTCTAAAATTTTGTCGTTTGGTAAAGAGTTAATCCATCTCCACGATGCATTACACTAAGCACGTCATCACATAATTAGGGATCCATGAAATTCATTTCCTCCAACAATCGACTGGGCTTTGGGGTAGAATGGTCCTTTGACATGCAGAAAATTGTAAAAATGGCAAAAAGTATCGACCATGTCAGTCTGCGTGCCGACATGGGTCGATTTTTTTTTGCAGATGCCCCCCACCCTCCCACCTTCTACCTTTTGACAGAGCATAACTCATTTATATGTAGGACGATTTTGTTTCCCACGTTCGGACAGAGTCGTTGTTCTAAATAAGCAATGACTTAACGCCAAACCCCCGTAGCTCTGTCGGTAGCGACCAGGACTTGAGAACAGGAGGTCACTGGTTCGATCCCCGGCTTGGCCAATTTCTTTCCGAGGATTGATAATAGTGATCGTGACAGGATTCATTCCTCTGTCACCGCTGACCATTGTTTCGACGATGGTTATGTGGGAAAGCAGCCAGTGGCTTGGAAAGAATATTGTGCGGAGTACTGGTAAAAGAAACTCCAGGAAGCATGAATAGGTGCACTGTCCGCCGTGATATATCTGAAATAATGTTGAAAACGGCGTTAAACACCATAAATCAATCAATCAATCAAGCAGTGACTTAACGCGGAATGGACGCCCTTCATGTCCAAAATCGCTTGAAAAATCACTTCCGTTTGGGGATCCAAAGTGGCGGGGTTTTAATCCTGGTGTGTTTCTCAAAGACAGACATTACCTCTTGTTAATATAGATCTACTCAGCTTCTATCTTTGACAAAAGAAAACTCTTTTTCTGTTGTTTTATGAGAAAGATAAGGACAAATGTAACAAGTCTACGAATATACGGCCAGTGACAGATATGCAATATAATTAAGTGAATCGCTTACCTAGCCCTTAACAACACTGATTGATTGATTGATTGATTGATTAATTGATTGTATGGTGTTTAACGCCGTTTTCAACATTATTTCAGTTATATCGCGGCGGCCAGTGCACCTATCCATGCTTTCCTGGAGTTTCTTTTACCAGTACTCCGCACAATATTCTTTCCAAGCCACTGGCTGCTTTCCCACATAACCATCGTCAGCAGTGAGAGAGGAATAAATCCTGTCGCAATGACTATCATCAATCCTCGGAAAGAAATTGGCCAAGCCGGGGATCGAACCAGCGACCTTCTGTTCTCAAGTCCTGTACGCTACCGACTGAGCTACGGGGGCTTGGCAAACTACACTGATAAAACGACCCTTGAGAAAGAATGCTTTTGAAAACATTGTGGGAAAAGGAGAAAATGCTGGTAACCAGCATTTTCTCCTTTTCCCACAATGCTTTCTACTCTATTAAAGACAGAAATCTTCATATCAGCTACGTTTATTTTGTCGTCTGCAACTACTTTCAATTTGGTCGAATCCAAACTGCTGTTGTTTGGTAAAGAGTTAACCCTTTCCCAAACAAGCCCTGTTTTTCACGTGTCTGCAGTACAAGTCTTTTGAAAACACTGTGGGAAAAGGAGAAATTGCTCGTAACGAGCAATTTCTCCATTTCCCACAGTGTTTTCTACCCTTTTTGAGACCTTTCTGCCATTTTCATCAAATTTAAAATTGTCGTCTGCTAACTCTTTCAATTTGGACCAGTCCAAAATTTGTCGTTTGGTAAAGAGTTAACCATCCACAGAACATTGTGTTTTCAAGACCCTGTGGAAGAAGACTTTATACAAACGTCAAAAGGAAAAGGAGTAAATGCTGGCAACCAGTATTTTCTCCTTTCTGCCAAAATGTTTTTAACCCTTTCCCAAACGACAAATCTTCGCCTGGTCCAAATTAAAAGAGTTTGCAGACGACAATTTCAAATTTGATGAAAATGGCAGAAATTTATCAAAATGGGTAGAAAACACTGTGGGAAAAGGAGAAATTGCTCGTTACGAGCAATTTCTCCTTTTCCCACAGTGTTTTCAAAAGATTTGTACTGTAGACACGTGAAAACCAGGGCTTGTTTGGGAAAGGGTTAATCCTTTCCAAGCGAAATCCCATCATTTGAGTTACATTTATTAATGTGGCAGCAAATCCTTTCAATTTGAACAAGCATAAAATTTTGCAGCGCAGTAAAGTAAAACACAAGTCTTGAGGAAAACCAAAAACCAATGCCCCCCCCCCCCCCCCCCCCAAAAAAATAAGCCCATTAGAACTTAAAAAAAAAAAAAACATTTTATCGGAAATCGCATTTGAGTAATTTACAGACATGCCTTGGGTTATCTTAGTAATTAATTGTTTTATTCATATTTATTAAATGTTAAGACTAAAATCAAATTTACAGCAGGCCGATGGATGTGTTCAGTGCGCCCTGGATGCATCCTGATTATGTTTTCATTACATTATCCAGTCACGGTACACGATTTTATACCTGTATTTCCAAACACAAACAATAAACTGATAATGAAATGTGTATCACGTGAAAGGTATGTAACTGATACGAGCGAAAAACAACTTCGTAAATAATGGTTTGTGAAGGGTCAACCAGATCAAATAAGCCATGCTCTGTGAAAAATGGGTTTAATGCATCTGCAAAACGTATCGACCCAGGCCAGCCTGCGCGAATTGCGCAGGCTGACCTTGGTCGAAACTTTTTGCTATTGGTCAATTTTCTGCATGTCAAAGGACCATTCTACATCAGTCCGTTGTGAGACAAAATGGATTTTATGGGTCCCTGTTTGTATGATAATTTGCTGTTATAATGCTTGACGAAGATGTATTATAGCCCCTTTTGCCAGAGGCTGGCTCAAATGTTAGTAAGGTTAGATATCGATTACTTGAATTTACGATGATTTCAAATATTAGGCCAGGGCTTGATCTGAACATGCACTAGGTTAAAAATATAACAGTGGATATGGTTGGCCTAAGACTATTGCACTGATTCCATGAACAAAGATTGTTATATACCTGAAAATTTTACGGCTCAAATACTTGTGTCGCACCATGAAATAACGCATATGGCAGAACAAAAAATAAATCTGTATCTACACACTGTTCCAAATATGGTATGATGACGTACCTCACGCAAGGAAAACATACGCATTGATTCGCGATTTGATTGGTCAAAATGTTACACTATAATATTCATCCGCAGTTCATAAAAACGAACGAACTGGCCCCTTTACCATTATTTCTTTTATTCTGTTTATTTTTATCGAATAAAATGTCAATAACTGCAAAATTTTGTCTTTGAAAGTGGTAGATATATAATAAAGGAATTTTATGCTATTATGCTGTGGTAACTTTCCTGCTGCTTGTATAAATTTACTTCTCGCCGGGAAGGAAATTTTGACATCAAATTTTCTCACGCTGCTCGAACTAAATATAAGCACCAGAAAAGTTACTACAACATAATCTTCCTTATATATCGGAGATCTTTGATTTAAGACCGGAAACGTCATAATAGTGATTTCTTTAATGGCCTCCAGAAAATGAAATACATTTTCTATTGGTCATAAACCATGAATGAAGATACAAAAATGATTATAGCTTGATGAGATAAAAATGAAATGTTTTTAAAACTGGCTGAAAACGAGTGTAGATGTATCTGTAAGGTGAACGTGTTTTTCGGTAAAACTAACCCATTGATAATGCAAAGAAAATTCTTAGTTCCTCTTTGCTCGATTCCATCTAGGTTTAAAGGTTTAAATGTACAGAAATAACAAATACATGTATGTACATAGTCATTTGTACAGAGCCAGAAATGATAGATGATACGAATATTTCGATCCAGTAGTACCACGTGGGAATTCTGTGTCAAAGGAGAAGTCATTATGTTATAGGAATGAGGAATTTTGGGGAATATTTTCGTCATTATCAAATAGAAATAACCATTTCATATTGCCCATTACAGAAATAATGACATCATACAAGAAGTTGTCAGGGAAGATTTATAACGATCGCGCCTTCATCTCGGAGTCGGAATGGAATAATTTAACTCGTTATCAGACGACAGAGTTTTAGACTAGTCCAAACCCAAAGTGTTTGCAGACGACAAACCAAATTAACCTTTTATAATACGACGAAATTTTGGACTGGTCCAATTTGAGAGCATTTGCAGACAACAAATTATATGTTGCTAAAATTATTATTTCTGTATTTAACAGGGTAGAAAACTTTGTGGGAAAAGGAGAAAAGGCTGGTTACCAGCATTTTCTCCTTTTCCCACAATGTTTTCAAAAGGCTTCTCCCTCAGGGTCGTTATAAGTCGGCATTGTGTGGTAAAGGGTTCACTCTTATCCTGCCAGGTAAGTTAAATAAAACTTCCCTGCCGATAGTAAACACTCGAATAATACTATTTTAAACTTATTTTTTTCGAACAAAATATCTGCTTATCGGACAGTGTAGATCCAAGATCAGACTGCACGTTCTGTGCTGCCTGATCTTGATCTGCACCGTCCACCAAAGGTCTTTGGGTCGTGCTTAGCAGCCTAAGGAATAAGTTTGGTGTCCCAGCAAAAAGTCATTAGCCCTGAAAAAAAAAAATAAGCAGCAGACGACTCTTTAAAAATCACGAAAAAATCAAAGCGTTGAAAACACGGATGTGGCACTTGTCAAGGGAGCCATTGTGTGGAATTAATAATTTGAAAAATAAACAAACAATAATATGGGACGAAGAAGCCCGGACGAACAAGCCAATGGACGAATAAGCCCAGTGTCGATCTGGTTTTGGGACGAACACGGTCAGGTTGTGTGTATCGTTGCGCCAATAGAAGGCCATAGAGGGTGTAGATATTTTCAATAAAAAAAGAAGTATTACCATGTTCGATGGCCTAATCCAGTTTATTGAAATACGCCGTTGTTAATTGTATATCTGAGTGCTATCGAAACCCTTATTTGTCTCAGAAAAGTTGAGTTTAATTGGGTTTACTTCCTTCGGTTTTGCACCAACTACTATACATGATTTTCAAAATACTGTATTGAACTCAAAGTGGCATTGTCTTCGACAAATGCCCCAAAAATCAATGTGAATGAGCCCTGCCCTGTGAAAAGGCGGCCTTGTGCATTTGCAAAAAGTATCGACCCATGTCAGCTCCGCGCATGCTGGCATAGGTCGAAAGATTTTGCTATATAGGTCAATTTTCTGCTTGTCAAACGACAAGTCTATCCTGGGATTTAGTCGGTTGTTAGACAAAATGAATTTTATGGATCGATGATTTTGTAATGAATTGCTTGGTACGATGTATCACGGAGATGCCTTAAGCCCCTTTTGCAAAAGCATGACTCAAATTGTGACTGAAGGAGAAATTGCTTGTCATGAGCACTTTCTCCTTGCCATGCTGTTTTTCGAAAGTCGTCTGAGAAAAAGCGAAAACAGTTGGGGCGGGAACAAATTAAGTGAGAATCGCCAGATAAGCATCATTTACCGTCCCAGCAGAAGTCACTGGGCGATTCCTGGGTTTATTTTTTACAAAGTGATACTGGTCTCTTGGGTATGATACTACAGCGATCGGTTATAAAAATATCATGGATACTCATATAGGCCAAATGACGGAAAATTTGTGGTTTAAGTTCTCTTATTGACCTTCTCTGTATGTGTTCTTTGATTGCTGTGTTTTCCTGCTTGCATTTTACGTCACTTTACACTGTCTTTTAGTCAAGTCACTGTGACAGCTCATTTGTTAAAGGCCCTATAGCTAGTGTTAGTCGCGGGCAAAAAGAAAACCCATGATTTTCAGATCAGGTAAAAAGTAAACAGAATATAGAGCGACCTGGCAACTGTTAACCTAGTTTTAGATTTCATTTTTCTGCCTGCGACTAACCCGTGGACCGACCGTACAACAATTTACATATTTTTAAATGGTAAGAATTTAAATGCATTTTAACGTCCTCATTGTTTACTTTTGGCAGATATAGGGCCTTAAATGTCTGCTGCAAGTTTGTTTTGCCCGTTACCAACTTATCCCTTGTTTTAGATTTCATTTTTCTGCCAACGACTAACACATGGACCAACCGTACAATAATAGATTGTCATCTACACAATAATTTACATATTTTTAAATGGTTTGAATTTAAATACATCTTAACACCCGCACTGTTTACTTTTGGCAGATATAGGGCCTTTAATGTCTGCTGCAAGTTTGTTTTGCCCGCTGCCAACTTATCCGTTGTTTTTATGACACGGTGAGGAAGAGAACTTATGAAAAACTTTATGGGAGGATGGAAAAAATTCTGGTAGCCACAATGTTTTGCACTCTTTTATATATTCAAATCCTATCAGAAGAGCCTAATACAACGAGTTGCCTGTCGATCTCTTACGAGTCTTACTTTTGTCTATTATCGACTCTTTACCAAACAACAAAATTTTAGACTGGATCAAACTGAAAGCATTTGCAGACGACAAAATCAACTATTGCTGAAATGGTGATTTCTGCATTTGATAGGAAATAAAACAATGGGGGGAAGGAGCTGATTACCAGCATTTTCTCCTTTTCATACAATGTTTTCATGAGGCTTCTTCCTCAGGGTCGTTAAAATTTGTGATTGTATGATAAATAGTTAAAGCACCATGGAGGTAATGACTTTATACCAAACGACAAAATTTTAGACTGGTCCAAATTGAAAGCATTTGCAGACGACAAAATAAATGTGATTTAAAAACTGAAATTTGTTTTGGGAAGGTTAGAAAACATTGTGGGAAAAGGAGAAAATACTGGTTACCAGCATTTTCTCCTTTTCCCACAATGTTTTCAAAGGGCTTCTTCTTCAGGGTCGTTAAAACTCGGGATTGTGTGGTAAAGAGTTAACTCTGTGACTTGCTTTAGTCTTTACGATAAATTTTCCCAACTTAAAAGCTGAAAACGGCTTTTGTGATTACAGTGTCTCACAGCTGACATTTCTTTCAACTCTGTGAAAGCAGCCAGTGTCCTTGACCTTTAAACCGTTTAACCCATAACCTGCTAAATAAGTAAAATGAAAATTTCAAGCCGGTAATAAAACCCTAATGATACTATTTCAAAGTTTTTTTTGTGGAAAAATATCGCATTATCAGGAAGTGTAGATCAAGGTCAGACTGCACAGAACGTGCAGTCTGATCTTGATCTACATTGTCCACAAAAAGGTCTTTGAGCCTCGCTCAGCCGCCTACGGGTTAATAAATGAAGTGGGAATTTCCAGCCATTACTGAAATCCCAAGCATTGCGATTACAAAGGTCTTTTTGCCATAAAAATATCATCGTATGGAACAGTGTAGATTCAAGATCATACTGCACGTTCCATGCAGCCTGAATTTGTCCACACTGCTCACAAAGGTGTATGTAGTCGCGCATAGCCACGAAAGTGGTAATAGAATATTGTGCGCCCCACTTGTAAGTAGTAAAGGGGGCTAGCATGGGCCAGCTGGCCCATGCTAGCCCCCCTGAGGGAAATTTCTGGCCCATAGTGCCATCCTGGGTGGGTAGTATGGGCCAGATTCCGGTCAATTTGGAAAATTTTTGGTCGATTTGGGTAAAAAATGGCACTTTCTGGCATTTTTGCTTCCCCCCCTCCTGGCCCATGCTACCCACCCTGAGTGCTTCCCGGGTAGGTACTATGGGCCAGATTCCGGTTATTTGGAAAATTTTCGGGTGACAATTTGAAAAGATAGATCTTTCATGGTAGATGGTTAGCCCTGAAAAGGGCTGTTTTGTTTGGAGACTGTGTTTTTTATGCACAGCCTCCAACTTTCCCACACGCCGGACAGCTGCTCGCCGCTCGTCTTTTGAGTCTTTTTATCTGCCTTTCGTCCAAGTTTGACTTTAATGAGAACGTCGGCTCGTTATCATCATCCCAACATTCTGTTGTTGGAATGACAAACTCCTTCTTCTTCTCCTCTCTAGCTATCTCCGCCAGCTGCCTATCCATCTTTTCTAACTTCAGATGGAGGGTCTCAGCCAGTCTCATCAGATTTCTCACGGACTTTGTAAGATCTTCCATCGTGAAATGAAAATGATAAAATAGAGTCGGGTTTTATAGCTTTTCAGGAGGATTGAGTTGTCTCATGACGTCATTTTCTCCTATATTTTCCCGCTTCAGCGTTTCATGTTTTTTAACTCCGAATTAACGTTGACCAATGCATAGCTTTGTTACAATTTCTTGTTCGGGACAGAAAAACTTGAGTTTGATTATCTTGTGTTTTTTCTGACTATGACTTTTTTGTTTGACAATTTGATTTGACAAATTGAAAAAGTTCTTTTCTTGGTACATGGGTAGCCCTGAAAAGGGCTGTTTTTTGTGTGAAATACACTTTTTAGCCTCTCTTTTCTCTATCCATATTTTCCGCTGGATATGGGATCTGTATCAGACGGTCCACTTCATATTTGATACATCTGATACGTTCTCTTTCTTCTAACCAATATAGGAATGCAAGGATAATTGTCAATCCAAACATTGTGAATATCGGCTTATCTCTACGATAGTTGAGTAGTAAATGGGAGTTTCTTAGTGTTTACATTTGGTAAATGTTGGCCAATGCATATTTTGTTACATTTTTTCTTTAGTGTTTTGAGTTTTAGTTGACAATTTTGAAAGAAAGATCTTTTCATGGTAAATGGTTAGCCCTGAAAAGGGCTTTTTAGGAAGATTTAATGAAGTGTCAAGACCTACAGTTCTTCTGGCTGAATTACTGGGCTGATTTCGCATCCGCAGAATTCACAGCAAACTGTAGATCCCTCATCATCATCAAAAAATCCTTCGTCTGGATCTGGACAATTATGCTTCTGGCCAAGATAGTCCAGGAGTGTAAAGCATTTTCCACACTCTATCTGGCATCTGCTTGCACAGTGAGGACAGAGAAGAATCTGAACCATGCTGAAGTATTTATGTTTTTTTGTGAGAAAAAACATCGCGCTTATATAGTTCACAGCATGGATTGACCTACTTGTCTCATGTTTTTAACTCCGAATTAACGTTGACCAATGCATAGCTTTGTTACAATTTCTTGTTCGGGATAGAAAATAGAGTTTGACTATCTTGTGTTTTTTCTGACTATGACTTTTTTGTTTTTGACAATTTGATTTGACAAATTCGAAAAAGTTCTTTTCTTGGTAGATGGTTAGCCCTGAAAAGGGCTGTTTTGTTTTTTAGTGGTTGTGATTTTTTTCAACTTCTAATGACAGCAACCGAAATTTGCCTGACAGATGGGGCATACTCCAACTCTTTTTGTAATCGTCATTACTCCGTTATTGAAAGTTATCTTTCTCCCAAATTTGACATCAACTAAAATAATATCAGGTGTTGTCTTTAAGAATAGTTGAACTATTCTTTCGCCGAGATCTTTGAACGGTTGTGATATACGGTGTAGTTGTACGGGTTGAGTGTTTAGCAGCAATATCTGTTGTCCGGCATCTAGATAGTCTTTGAGAGCCTCACGCAATTGATGGTTGATCTCCTTCATATTGTTCTGCTCCATATTGATTTTTAACTTCCGAACTGGTCGAGAGTTGAGAGTCGAATGATGAATGTATTGGGAAATATCAGCCTTTCTTTATACGATAGCAGGAGGATTGAAAAATAAGAGCGCGGACCTGGCGGAAAGCATATACATTTTTTCCCAAACTATGTTTTCATGCTAATATAGTAAAAAAAGTTATGACTCGTAGCATGGGGAAAAATGTAAGCAGATTTGAATCTTTTTGGGAAAAAACAGAATGAAAAACTCGACTGCTTTTTTGAACTTTTTATTGAACAGAACTGAAACAATGAACTGAAACAATGAACTGAAACAATGAACATATTTACAATAAAACTTAAAAGACAAAAATGAACATAATATCAACGAACTGTTAACAATAAAAATTCATTTTTGAAAATGTTTTTTTCACTGTTTGTGGGGAGAAGTCTCTGAAATTTTCTTGTATAGATTTCCATAGTGTTGATTAAACCACGATGATACATTTCGATCATTGCGATGGTGTTCCGTTGAGAGAAATTTCTGTTGAAGATATTTCTGTATATTATATCCTCTGGCAACAGCATCCAATGCGAAGATACAGTAAATTCCGCAAACTTTGCCCTGTAGGCTCTGAAGGCTTTGTCGATTGTATCTCCACGAATAAGAATGATTGTCTAAAAAGTTAATAATTTCTGGCTCAAGTGGTGGTAGACCGTAGGGATCAAAGTATAGTACATTGCCATTATTGTCAAATATTACGGCCACCCAGTGTTCTCCTGAACCGGTTGATTTCTCTGTGTTCACAATGTAGGCTTTCACATGAATGGGTTTTTGTCGAGGCAACTGATCTTTTGCACAGACTTTTGCCTGTAGATTTTTTATCCATGTTCCATGATCCAATATGTATTGAATTTCAGAAGTATACATTTTTCTAATCACTTTTCCAGGCTTGTTTTACTTTGTCACACCAATATTTTAAGAACGACTCCGTGATATCAGATAGAATGTTTTGTTTTATATTTCGCCAAAAGCTGTAGGCTTCCGCATAGTCAGTTTCATTGAGTTTCATTTCTACGAGCTCAGGATACCATTTTTTCATGATTCTGTATGGATTTAATTCCTTCATGGCTTGTTCTATGAACATATCTGTATGTTCTTGTCTATCCTTGAATAAACATAGTTCATGCTGTATTTGACTGGGATGATCCACTTGACATCCGTAACACTCGTTACGAACTTCACTGACTATTAGATTTTGTAGTTCTTTAATCATATGTTTTTCAAAGCTGTTGTGAATGTCATTTTTCCGAGTAGAAAGACACTCTGAGGTGGAATATTTCACTTTTTCTGCTTCTTTTCTCAGTGAAATAGCAAATCTGACTCCCGACATTGTTTATTAGTTCTTTAGTCCTGTAGATAGTCCTGAAAAGGACTGTTTTTTCTGATATGTCGTTCAAAAGTTAATTAGTCCTAATAAGGACTGTTTTCGATCTATCTTTCAATAGTTGATTAGTCCTGATAAGGACTGTTTTTGTGAAAGCTATCTTTTTTCGATCAGAGAGTTTCTGTTGATTTTTTCAAGATTAATAATCTGTGATGATTTCTCTCAAACTGTTGATTTCGATCTGATTGTCAAATTCAGCAAAGACAATAACGTTGATCACTGTTGCCAAGGCTTGTGCGAATTGAAGCTCAATGCGAAGACTTCCAGTTTTTATAGGATGAAGTTGTCCTTCTTCACTGCCTTGATCAGCTGTCAAATCGTACCCCCACAAACAGTATCCACCGACATAGTCTTCTTTAGCAATATCAAATGATTTATTGAGTCCTAAGGCTGAGACAGCCTGATACATAGACAAATATGATTTCAAATACAACCCATTTTCAAAGTCAGGCTCAAAGGGTCTGTTATGAATACTGTGTCCATTACATGATACATCTATTTTTGACAGATTAAAGTGTTGAAAGAAAAATGGATTGTTAGCATAAGCCCCATTATAAGCAGCATTTGTTACCATTGCAATGAAAACACGTTTTGGAAGCTGTCCTTGAAACAAATGATCTTCAATTTTAGACTGAAGTCCATTACCGATAGTAAACGTCTTTACTTCTACCCTACGGATAGGAATTTTCATGTTTTGCTGAGCTATGACATGATTTAGATCATTTGCAACAACAGGCAACAATTCAATATTTCGTACATGAAGACTGACTGTTTCCATTACAATTTTTGCATCTGGTGCAGCAGTACCTCCTGTAAGGCAAAAGTTTGGTGAGGCTCTGTTTAATCTAAGTCTGATTTCAACTCCATTAGGTAAATATTTTTCTTGCTGAAATAGATCAAGATGCAATCGTCCGAAAAGCTCTGCAGTTCTGCTTAGTCCGATTACACCGATTCTGTTTACTAGGCCAGTATTTCCCGCATCATGGTTGAGTGTTTCAAATTGACCACTGGTGTCTTCAATCCAAAGTGCACCAGCTTTCAAATGCGTAGTTTTGCTGTCAGCATTATAGGACAAAAGATTTTCGATATATGCTCTGTACGGATAGGTATCTGAATTACTGCTGATTAGTTTATTATTTAGATACAAATCGACGCTGCTAAACATACTATGCAGGAAATTGTTTACAGGTGCCACATTTGAACCGACTTCTAAATTAGTACCGTCAGCTTTAACGATTTTGAATTTGATATACAAATACGATTGTGACAAATCTGTCCAATGTTCGGTTTGAGGTGGTATGATGAATTCTATCGGCGAATTGCTTGTCAAAGATGCTATTGGAAAATGTTCAACCCATTGACTTTCTTGCATCGTTGTCATTGTAGGTGGTACAGAAAGAACATTGAGTTCTGATTTACTGCATTCACAAGATCCGTTTTGCATCATTTTTATATAATATATATAATATATTTTCAATTTTCAATCAAATATATCGAGAGTCCTTGATCTACTGTAATGATTTCTTTGTCTTTTATTAATGATCTTGCCCTTGCGAGATCGAGAAGATGAATGACGTGTCTTTTGTGATTTTCTTTTATTTATCCCCGGTATTAACTGTTGTGCTAGATCATGAATGGCTTGTTTTCCCCTTGAAATTACAACTTTTTTAGGGTTTTCACCACGTAAAAGGATATCTCCTACCGCCCCTAATCCTTGTCTGATTCCTTCTTTTTTTACAGCATTCAACCCAGATTTGACCAAGGGTTTAAGCAATGGAGTCACTGTTTTAATTGCTGATCTAAATAGAGAACCTAGTCCATAGCCATACTGATGTTTTTCGCCGCGATAAACTGGTAGCATTTTTTTGGTTAAATATTTATTTGTCAAATATTTTTATTTTTTCTGTCTGAAATGTAACTTGACGATTGTCTTACCAATAATAAAATGAAACGGTATACCAGAATCCCCTGTTATTTGAATGTGAATAGTATCGAAATCAGATTTCGAAACGGGAACGTAATGCGGTAATGTAATTTCATGGTTGATATGTTGGGCTTCATAATTATTTTCACTTGATGTGCTTGGTTTGAACGGAAGAACACGAAGTATGGGAGCCAATGTATCACCCACTATAGTGTGTTCAGCAACATCTGAATAAACAAACAGATGATTGTACCCAGCATCAATGTTAGGACTGTATTTAAATACCTCTAAAATATTTCTACTCGAAAAAATTATCTCATTTTTGAATTCTGGTGATCCTCCCAGTTTTAAAAACAGCTGTGGATGAAATTTGAATCCGGTTCTTGTTATATTTGTGAATGCCAATTTCGGTCGTTTGCTTGAGGTTGAATAGCTAATAGACACCCCGATTGAATGCTTCTGAAAGATTTCACTTAGGTTATTTTGAATCAAATCGTCCATTACCTCTATAACATGTTTTGCTGAAGTGTAACTACCCGGTGAAAAATAAAACCCAATTGACCATCTTACTGCTTCATTTTTTTCGTCTCGTTTTATTGGAATTATCTTCATATTATCTCTTCTTCTATCTGCCGCTGCTGCTGCATTGTATAAATTAACATCTGCAGTTATAATTTCGAACTTTGCTTCTTCTTCAGTTATGTTTAAAAACTGAGAGGGGGTAATAAGATGAACTAATGCAACTTCCCAATTTTCCCTATCAATATGAATTGTTTTTGGTAAATGAACTTTAAAACAGCACTGTGTGTTGTTTGGATAAAGGTTTATGGAACTATCGCTAGGTAGAGTAAGATAAAACGAATTCATTTTTTAAATTTTTAAAATTTTTTTGATTTAGTATTTTTTACTGTCAACGAGATCAGCCCCACTAGTTGTTTTTTGTCCAGACTTTGTGAATTTTAGCCCTGGAGATGGAAGAATATACCCGAGTGAACTGCTTAACAGTATCAACCACAATTCACGATCTTGACTTTGAATACTTAAATGTACTATCGAGGTTGCAATGATTGCGTAAATGACTAATATCTGTGAAATATACGTAAACTGATTCTTTGGAACACGATTTCCACAGCAGTTGTAATTTTTAGTACTAACACTATCGACACTTTCTGTCCCAGTCTCAATGTTTGACTGCGAATTTATCATAATTGTATTGTCTTTTTATTTTTTCCGATCAAGATACCAAATGCGATTCTGGTATCCAACTTTGAAATTTTTTTGGATAACCTTTCCAATTGACTTTTATTTCTTTGATTATTTTTTTACCCTCACGTCTTGTACGTCTATCAAGAACTGAATCAATTTCATAAATTTCATCATCTTTTATCAATTGAAGTTCGTATTCATAATAAGTCCCCAAAATTTGTTCACCCTCTAAATCTTTTATTTTATAGGTGATAGGTGAAAATGTCTTGTTAACATGAGTGATTTCAAATATTTCTTGAGTCCAATTTGGTAAATAACCTTTATCAAATGTACGTTTCGTTTTATTGATACGAACACGATCTCCAATTTTGAATTTTGGCTTTTTTGTCATTGCAATTGTCGATAAACGTGGATACAGATTTTTCGAAATCTCTGCCTCATTTGATTTTGTTACCATTGCAGGAGATGTTTTGATACTTCTGTGAAAAGTATGATTGTAATTCTTAACTAAAGAATTCAACACGTCAATGTAACGTCTTGTTTTCTTGTACGTAAAGTATTTCCACATTCTCGTTTTTAAAGTGCGTTGAAATCTTTCAACAATACTTGCTTTCGTCTCTGGATTTTCGGTGGTAAAGAAATGAATCTGATTCTTTTTCAAGTATTGCTGAAACTGTCTGTTTTTGAATTCCGAACCTTTATCTGTTTGAAGTGATAAAGGTTTCCGATTTGATTTCTGAACAATAGATTGAAATGCTCGAATCAAAGTTTTTCCCATCTTATTTGGAATAGGGATAACCCATGAAAATCTTGAAAACACGTCAATTATACAAAGTAAATATTTCTTGTTATCATTTTGTCTTGCTAAATGTTGCATGTTAGCCAAATCAGCCTGCCATTGATAGTCTATACCACTTACAATAGTTTTTCGTCTTTTGAAACGACGACGAATTGGTTTATGTAAGGTATAGGTGGATTCACCCCGTAACCACTCTTGAACATCTTTGTATCTTATTCCTTTCAAAACAGATTTTGCAGCGTGATACAATTGCTTTATTCCAGTAAATGCGACAGTACTTTTGGGATCATAAAACAATTTTCTTAACACGTAATCAAGTTTGTAACCAAGTTTGTAACCAAGTTTAGGCTTTACCAGGATTCCCATGACTGAAGCGTTTTACGGCTAGGGGTCTTTTTTATAGATTTTGGCGGAGTTAACAACTCTTTAGTATAGAATCGCCTCAGTCTTTCTCTTTCTTCAGGTTTCATGTATGGAGATGATTCTTTTATTCTTTTTGCAGATTTTTTAACACTTCTTGTAAGCGATTTCCTTGCACTTTTTTGTACGCTTTTTGGCGTGTGAAATAAGTGATCGGATCCGCCGTAGGATTCTTCATCTTCACTCACTGATTTACTCAGTGATTTAGTCAGTGATTTACTCAGTGATTTATCTTGAGCTTTTTGCATCCATCTCCATCTATTTGAGTTACCAATAACTTCTCGCGGTATATTGCTTTCGTGTAATGCCTTTGAAAAAGTTTTCCATCCTCTAGGTTCAGTACCTTTTCTCTGACGAATTGTATCATTGATAAGATCGATGATATTGGAACCATGAATGCGTACACCTTTGTATGACACGACTCCTTGTTCGTCCCAAGTTAAATTATTGTTATCTTTTATCATACTCAAAAGTAACTCAGCTTTTCTTTTCATGGTTTTTGGTACGCTTTGCAAAATTTGATCATGCAAGGTAACAGATGCTGATTTCTGTATACTATCATCATTTTTTGTCGTTGGAAGTGAGTTGAACAAAGTTGGTCTTGCTTTTTGAAGCGAATTTTGTAACTTAAACAAAGTTTCACCATACCTTTGAGCCTTTTCTGTTTCTGACAAATCAGTGCTTTGTAAAATATGACCCATATCCTGCCGAAGATGTGCTGCATCCACAACTTGCGGATTGGGTGGTAAACGAGGTTTATGATATTGCTCGTCTTTCCAACGATTCATATTTTCTAAAACCTGATAAGGTACGATAACCATTTTTTTAACAGACATGATTTTTTCAAGATTTTATCTACAAGATTTTATCTATAAGGCTTTAAGTGCCCCTCCTATTCCTCCGATAACGGCTTTTCCTAACAATGGTAATAATACAGGTGCAAGTAATGAAAGAAATCCACCTTTTTGATTTAATATTTGTTTTTTATTTTTTACAGAAGCCGATTTCGAAGCTAAACGTCTGATATGTTGTCGGCTTGAATACAATTTCTTCTTCTGAGCTGATGATAAATGTACATTGCCTTTTAAAACGTTATGACAACATTCCGATATACATCTTATCACTTCTGGAGATGAATCTTTTACAAGTTTTTTACGTATTTTTGGTGTAGCCTGCATCATGGCCATAACCATTGAACCATGTTTTTTTATCAGAGGTGTTTTTCTTTTCATGTTGACTTTAACTCGATATCGGATTAAATGATAATACAACGTCCATGTCACTATCATTTATACCTGATGTTTTTTAACATGCTGTTTTTAACATACCGTTTTTAACATACTGTTTTTAACATACTGTTTTTTCAAAAGAAAACTTTTTAACATACTGTCTTTTACAGTCAGAATTACTTTTTAACATACTGTTTTTAAGAAAACTGTGAATAGAGAGCATCAACCAATGTGTCAGCGCTAGCCATGGATGAATCCACAGGAACGGTTCTTCCTTTCCCAAGGTCAAGCATCTGCTTTTTTTCGTCAAGTTTATATCTTCCTGTACCGAGGTTATATCGTAGCATATCTTCTATCATCCGTCTATATTTTCTTAATCCTTTTTTATGTTTAGCCAATGTATTTGGAGACCAAGCGACGGATGGAATTCTTTGAAACGCTATTTTTTTGCCTGGTAATATAAATCTTGAATACTTTCTTTGGTAATTCCTCATTCTTTCACCAAGTATTTCCTCTCTAGATTTTGGATATTGTTGATGTTCTGAAATGGTACTTGCTACAGGGGTTCGTTTTCGGGTAGTAACAAATCTTTCATCAATCGTAATTGGAGATTTTTTCTTTTGAGATTTTTTCTTTGGAGATTTTTTCTTTGGAGACTTTTTCTTTTGCGGAGCACGTTTTCTTGGAGATTTTTTCTTTTTTGGAGATTTTTTCTTTTGCGGTGCACGTTTTCGTGGAACACGTTTTCGAGTTTGTCTTTCAACTCCAAATTTTCTGATGGTTTTTACTCCATCCCATCTCAGTAAGCTTCTGATAATAACACCACCTAGAAATCCTCCCCCTCCAGGTTTTAAAATGATTTTACGTTTACTTTCCTCGTCTATGGATGGATCTGCTAACCGTTCAATATCTGTTCTATGTTTTGTCATGTACGTTGTGGTTTGTTTTGGTAATTTGATTTTATTTTCAATGATGTTTTGCGCAGCCAACGTAAACCATTTTAAAATTTCTTTTAAGCCTGCTTTTAACACAGCTTCTCTTTCATGTCTATCGGTTTGTTGGCTTAAATTTCGCAAAGCAGCTAAAACTGAACTCGATGTGGCTGGTAATGCCATGTTTACTCACGGGCGTGAATCATAAAAATGATTTATGTTCAAAATGTGATTCCCTTTTAAGCAAGAATTTTGCATAAAGTTTTTTAAGCAGGAGAATAAATAATGGGACCTCTTTCATCTCCTTGTGTACGCCAACGATGAAATATATCTGCCCGTAGTCTTAATTCTTTTTTTGTTTGTGAATGAAAATCTATGACTAAATAACCATGATCCATCGATGTAGCATCTTCATAAGCAGGTAACAAATGTGGGGCTTGCATTTGGTGAGCTAGTGTTTTAATCTGATTCTTATCTCGTTCATTTCGAAATAAAATCATATATCTGGAATTAAGACTAATGGTTCGACTCGATTTCGACTGCTGAAACATATTTTGCGTGATGTAAATCACACTTGCATTACGATGATGTCCTTTTCTTGTAAACCAAAGTTTAATTTTTTCCTCATCTTTTTCACCCAACATATCATCAAAAACAATTAAATGTGGAATAGATACATCACTGACAATTTCGTTTTCATCGTCAGGAATTCCCTCCACGAATTTGATCAATTTGAACTGTGAATTGAACTTTTCTTGCATAAGATTGTAAGCATGCTGCCATTCTTTGTAACACCAAACAACTCTTTCAGGAACGATGTTGAACAAGTCTTCTCGATAGTCAATTAATTTATGAACGAACTCTGTTTTCCCGCATCCACTCGGACCTGTGATGAAAATATTACAAGGGTGTTGAAATAATATGGATTGTACATCCATATTTTTTACTTTTCTCGTTAAAGGCTATTGATAAAATGACAATATCAATGAAAATAAAAGCATTTTTATTGAACAGAAGTGAACATTTTTTTATTGAACATTTTTTACAATGAAAAAACATTTTTTACAATGAAAAACAATTCTTACATATAACATTTTTTACAATGCAAATTCACAGATACCTCGATTTTTCCATTTGTCTTCATGTTCCACAACAGTTTTATGCAATTGTTCATTGCCCAAAAACAAACTATATACACTGTCCAAGCCACTATATTCACACGTTCCTCTAATTTCGAAGACGTTTTTGAATACTGCTTTTGACGAAAGAGTTGAAAGTACGATTTTTTCTGTGACATCTCTACCAAATAGGAGATACCCTTCCATGATATCCACCCCTTCTGCATTATCTCTTGATTTTGTATACCGTAAGTAAAAGTTAAACAGGACTGATTTCATTTTCAGTAGATTCAGATAACTTTCTTCTGGTCTTCCTATGATAATGAATCGCCATCGACTTGTGGCTTGCAACTGCTTAGTGAAATAGTCACTTTTCCACAAACAAGCTGTTAAATACCCTTTGATAGGGGTATCGAAGTTTGACTCAGTTATCAGCATTGTAATAAAGTCGTGCATGCTATACAATTTACAAGATGTCTCTCCTTTTGCAACACCCTTGTGCAATTTATCTATCCAAAATTGCACACATCTGAATTTAAGCTTAAACTGTGTTCCTTCATCGAGCGTGTGTTGTCGAACAAATTCTCCATAAACTTTTTCACGTAGCTCAATGGGTAACGGTAACATAGTTGCCATTTTTCACTGTTTTTAAAAACGTCTTACTTTATCTGTTTACCACAAAACAATGCGCTATAGAAATTTATTTTCTCAGACTTTTATAACCATAGGGTACAGTGTCAGTAGCGTTTACAATAACTCTTTTGGTATAGACAGAGCGAAACGTTTTTGTCTGCGCTTCGCTGGTCACTGTTCTATCTCTATGTCTTTTAATTTTACAATCATACTGAATTTTGATTTCTATCGTACGATCCAAAGCACATTTTGAATAGGTATCGAAATTCACCACCTGCTTGGTATTGTAATCCAAAGTAATTCCCTTCACTTTACATTTACTTATCTCTTCTCCATCTTTTGTTTTCATTTTGTAAGCATAATTTTTAGGCCCAAGTCCTCTGAATTGGGTAATTTTACAGTCAGGCTCTTCATCAGTCCATTTTCCTAACCTACTGTTAATAATGGACGGGTTCCACAATTCAGGATCATGAATGTACATGCAACTATCTGTATCAAAATACAGAACTCTATCTTTTAACTTTTCAAGAACGGTGTACAATTCCAACCTTGCATAAGCTGTTACGTAAGACCCTACTATCACGTTGGCTGTAGCGTGGGTATCAATATGTTCCAATTTTGATTCATAGTTAACCAAGATGAATGGACAGTCCTCGTCAAAGATTTCTACATGCTTTACAATGAAATTGGGATTGGTGACTAATTCGAAATATTTAGACGGATCACTGATGTATTCCGTCTGAGTCAATTTTTCACGCTGGGCTAATTTCCCCCAAAGACAGTTCAACATAATCTTAGCAAACGATCTTCTCCCAGGGTTTTTTTGAATACAACTTGGATCAAGACGAACCCCTTCTGCCTTCTCATATTCACAAACGAATTGATCTTTTTCCGAGTCTGATTGACACCAATTTGGGTAACCACTGGCTTCTTGCTTAATTTTCAAGAAATTATCCACATAGCCTTTAAAGAATTGATCCGAAACAGAGTTGAAATGCCAGATTTCATACACTTGTATTAGCCGATAGCCACAGTCAAGAGCTTTGAATAATTCAAAGGTAACCCAAGTTCCGACCAAAGCCCTCTCTTCTTCACCATGGATACAAATGTTTGAACTTTCTTCTGCACATTTCATACAGAGTGGAAACATCATTTTATTGTTACAGTGGACTGGTAGAACGGGGTGAAACAAATCCATTGGAGGTAAAACTTTGCATTTGATTAAGCCCTCATACTGACGAATATTGTTCATATCAATATTCTCACTAGTCAAAATTTCTGGTTGGCCCACAGGATAGGATTTATGTTTACAAACATAAGGGTACAGAGAACAGATATCAATGTACTTGATTTCCTTCTTGCTTTTTTCATCAACATCGTAGCTAATTTTTATGGCATTACATCTTCCCCCAGACAACCCCTCCCTCGGATCGATGGGGTCCAAATGTGGATATAACTTTTCAATGAGTTTTTTGTACTCTTTATTCTTCATCTTAGCATCGAATTCGTGCTCCCAAATGGTCACTACATTATACCCCATTTCTATGATATCTCCTATACGCTTAAAGGTATGTTCGTACAATTCACCCATAGGCCTCCCATTGATAGGGTTGATCTGTTTTCGATCTGTATAACATACAGGACAACCATGATACAAATCCCCAAGGAACTCATAGACAGTGTTTGATTGACGGTGAAAACCATCTACAGTATATCTACCGATTTGAACTTCCCCGCCATTTTTTGCATGGCGAATATGAATACCTTTTTCCTGAGCTACGCTTTGAATCCAGCGTATCGCTTTCATAGAAAAACGACGTCTGGACGAATCTTTACTTGAAATGATAGCAATTTGATTTTCTGGCAAATATTTGCTTCGCCAGACTTTGTTACAGGCATCGGCAATGGTAATTGCCTCTAAAAATGGACAAATACCACCCTGTTCGATAAACAGCTTTCTGAATTCAGCACATCCCCGTCTTAGGATATCGACATCTGATCTACAGTATGATTCCATCTCTTTTTGAAAATTGAATTCCTCACCCTTTTGAACTTTGTCATTATACCAGACTATGAATTTCGACCTACCCTCTTCAGACATTGAGTCGGGTTTGTAATAAGACATATCCAAGTATGGTCCAATATAACTCCAAAAATCATCTGTATTTGCCCAGTGAGGAAAGTAACCTTTTTTCATTTCTTGAAGACCAAATGTGGCTGGAAATTTCGCCAGCCCAAAGTTCATGAAATTGAAGGAGTCGATCAGACGTACACCATTCAATTCTAACTTCATAATATTGTTTCCATTCATGATCAATTTTGGAAGTTTTAACCCAACTTTAACAATATAGTTAAGAATGAACTGCCCGTCATACCCTTTTAAATTATGAGCCATAGCTGTGACTCCTTTGTGATGTTTTGAAAAGAGCCACTTGCAAAATTGACTCAAAGTTTCTTCTCCTTGAAAAATAACTTCCCTACCCTCTTCAAATTCGCTGCATGTAGAACAATGAAAATCAAGTGGTTTATCGATACAATCATCACAGGCTCTATGTGCTATACAATAATTTGGGATGTGCACCCCTGTATCTTGTTTGCATTCAAAATCAAAGAAAATGAACTGTGGTTTTTTAACTAGAGAAGAACTCGTCTCATCATCGCTGTCGTGTTTCATCTTACTTTGGTAAGGTTGAATATAACAGCGATGATCGAAGTCAACTATCTTCTTACAGAGATGACACTTTTTCTTTCCCTTGCAGATATGATTTCTCTTTCTGGTAAGATACTGTGCGCCACATTTTGAACAAAGTTTCACTATTTCACAAATGGATTTCTTTTCTTTACCTTGAACATTTCTGTGATTTTCAAAGCATGCTGCACTAAAAAATCGCCGATGACACTTGGAGCAGACATACTCTTTGGATTCTGATGGACATTTTCCAGCACGATAACAACCTTTGCAGATTTTTGAGCAAGCATGATTTTCCCGTTCGTTATAACCCACATCACAGAACTCACAATAATATGAACAACAAAAAAAACCTTTGATGGATTTGATATAGTCATAATGGTTTTGATGAAAGTATAAATGTATGATCTTACTATTGTCTTTCACTTCTGGATGTTCAAATATTTTCCTCGTTTTGGAATGCTGGTCGTGAACTTTAATGACATAGTCTTTTTCATACAAAAACAATTGAATTTTTTTGAATTCATCAATTCCTACAGACTGTGTTGGTAAAACTCCAGCTTCATTCATCAATTTCTCGGCTTCAATCTTTTGAAGAGCGTGGTCTGAATGACGAATATTACTCCATCTCCGATTCCATGCTTCGTTGTTTTCACGTTCATTATAGCAAATTCCCACAACAACGGCTCTTGCAAAACATAATTGATCATGGTTGTTAATTTGAATAATCGATCGTTTCTTCTTGGCAAAAACCTTTGAATCCAATTCCGACGAATTATATTTCACTTTTCCGCTACCACATGGAGGTATTGTATGTGTAATGTCAAATGTCATGAATCCGTCGTTCAAGACAAAATCTGTATTTGACTGTAAAACTCGTTCAATTTCATTCAATATAGTTTCACCTTGCAGCTGTTCTGTAGCTAAAAAGGGAATATGAATCCCCATCTCCAATGAAGGATGATCGATGGTAATTCTAATCATATCTGTCGGGTTTGCATCTAACTTTCGAATGATTTCATGGGTAACATTGTCAAATAATCCAAGCAGTCTCTGGGGTGATAATTCTTCAAATTTCTTAAAACTCACTGACAATACATGTGATTCTGTTCTAAATTTTCTCGACTTCTTTTTTCCTCTTTCTATTAAGTCATACAGACTTTTCATATCCAAAGTAGAGCTGCTGTTTTCTTTTTTCAAAGATTTTTCATCGCTTTCACTGTCACTTTCTTCTATCAATGGTACAGTTTTTTTCTTTTTTGGTGGAAATGACTCATCGTCACTGTCACTTTCTTCTTTCAACGGTACAGTTTTTTTCTTTTTTGGTGGAAATGACTCGTCGTCACTATCACTGTCTGAATAAACTATTATTCTTTTTCTTTTACCCATCGTTTCAGCTCTGGTTGAGAAGACAAAATGAAGCAAGCAAGAAAAAATCTAACAATTTATAGACTCTTTCCTTGCAGTAGTGTATAAATAGAGACGTCGACTGTGAAAATCTCATTATTTCTCTGACCAACCTCAAACAGAGCAGTCGATAAAAGAAAATGAGCGAGTTCAAACTGCAAAATACATCATCACTTAGAAAGAGGATGGCGTTGTATGTTAACCCATACACCCACGATTATGAGATCAGCAATATACCACCACAATATCAAGTTAAACATAACGGCGTCTACGTGGGATCATTTCTATCCCACCAACATTTAGCAGAAAAAGATGTTTACCGTATGACCAGCTACAGAGTTTTGGATCGATCAACGATCGACAAACGATATGGGATGAATGGCGTGAGAACAAATATTTGTTTTACGTGCAACAAAACAGGGCATTGGGCCAGAGAATGTCCAGAAAAAGAAAAGCAGACTGGAGAAAATGTTTTTGTCTATGTGGATCCACTCAACCATGACATCAAAATTTCACCAACAGTTGTCAATCTCCAACATATGAAATACGTCGGGGTAGTAAATTCATTCTGCAAATCATTCAGCGGTGAAAATACATGGAAAAAAAGTTCACCACAGGATACATTATCCGTTGAAACTCAGACCATAGACATGCAGACTGACAACACGGCTATTAAGGATTCAGAGATCTGCAAGATAGCAGATAAATTAGAGACTTTACGGAAAAATCTGGACAAACAAAATCTCATAGATTGCACAAAAAACGAATTTTCTGCAGAGGCGAATTGTTCAAACGGGGAGAAAGAACCAAAAGATTTACTGTTGATAGAAAAAAGTGACAGTGACGATGAGTCATTTCCACCAAAAAAGAAAAAAACTGTACCATTGAAAGAAGAAAGTGACAGCGAAAGCGAGGAAAAACGTCAAAATAACGAAAAGAAGAAAAAACGACAAAGCAAAAAAAACAACTGTTTCTTTTGCAAATCGACAAAACACGGGAATGAAATGTGTCCAGATATGGTATTAAAAAACAATGAAAGGGGAAAAAAACGTAAGAGTAAATGTGAATCTGACATTCCGAAGAAAAAAAGAAAAACAGCCTAAGTGAAAAAAAAGTTTTTCATTCATTCTGTCTTTTTACAGTTCAAAGTTCTATGACATTCCGAAGAAAAAAGTTTTTTCATTCATTTTGTTTTTACAGTTCAAAGTTTCATTGTAATGAATATTGTACAAAATGTTCTAAAATAAAAAGTTCTAAAATAAAAATATGAAAAAACATAAAGGACTTGACTTTGTTTGTTTGACAATTCGAAAAAAGTTCTTTTCTTGGTATTGGGTAGCCCTGAAAAGGGCTGTTTTAAAATTAAAGAGAACGTATACTTTACCATTTCAATGAAGGATACATTCTCATTAATTTATTTTGCCAACCGCGATGTTCCGTTGGCGGTATCAACTCTGACAGGTCCGGATATATATTACCCATCTTAACAATTGGGGTACGCGTATAAAACTCATACCCTCTCCTGGCGAAGAACTCTCGAAGAGCTTTATGCTTTACTCTCTTTCTTTCTTCTACTTCATCTTCTTTCTTTTCCATGAGCTCTTGCTCCCATTTCTCCTCCATTTCTTTCTTATTCTTCCTGCCACCAAACAACCCACAGCAAAATTTCGAAAACTTCATCGTGAAATGAGTTAATAAAAGAATAAAAAATGCTGTCTCTTTTATAGCATGACAGGGGGATTGACCTACTTTGATACAGAATTAACAGAATTAAAAGCGCGAACGTGGACGAGAATATGTAGATAGAACATAACGTACTATATGATCTATCTACATCGTCTAAGAGTATCAAATCCAAAAAATGTAACGAAACTACCGATTGGTTAACGTTAATTCTGTTAATTCCAAGTCAAAGTAGGTCAATCCCCCTGTCAAGCTATAAAAACACCGATTTTTCCCATATATTCATCATTTTGACTCATAGCTCTCGAACATTTCGGAAGTTAAAAATCAATATGGAATTCGACTTAAACGATTTCAACTTAGATGCTTTCCTACCAGTGGAAAACAATGGAGACATTCTCTCATCGGCTATGAATTCAGCAAACATCATTCCGACGACTGTATTGGATAACATTTACGAAGAGACGAAACAGTTAAATTCGCAACAAGACTCTATGTTGACTCGGATCTTAAAAGAACTGGAAACATTCAACAAACATTTGGAGGAGATTAAAACTTTAAACACAAACACCGAACGGTTATGGAAAAACATTGAGACACTACGCTATCAAAGACAGAGCATTTCAGCAGTTCCAGTAAAGATTCCTGTGGAGTTTGACTTCGATAAGACAAATCTTCACAAGTTAGTGGACTCTATCGTAACTGTTGTGAAGAAAGAAAAACAACCAAAACAAAATCAACCAAGAAGAACAACAAAACGAAAATCAGAGGAAGACGTTAGCCATCTCCACAAGCGACATGTTGACCAAAAGAGATCTTCACCGACACTGACAGGCCAGGGCAAATACGGGAAAAACATTGATAATTTCAATGACTTCAAAATCCCGAAAATCCCAAGAAGAACAAAGAAAAGCTGTCAGTAGAGAGAAAAAACACAGTCTCCAAACAAAACAGCCCTTTTCAGGGCTAACCATCTACCATGAAAGATCTATCTTTTCAAATTGTCACCCGAAAATTTTCCAAATAACCGGAATCTGGCCCATAGTACCTACCCGGGAAGCACTCAGGGTGGGTAGCATGGGCCAGGAGGGGGGGAAGCAAAAATGCCAGAAAGTGCCATTTTTTACCCAAATCGACCAAAAATTTTCCAAATTGACCGGAATCTGGCCCATACTACCCACCCAGGATGGCACTATGGGCCAGAAATTTCCCTCAGGGGGGCTAGCATGGGCCAGCTGGCCCATGCTAGCCCCCTTTACTACTCTTGTAAACAAGCATAGTCAAAGGACTTAAAGCCCTGAAATGCTTTTATGTTCTAGATGATGATTAGAGTAGGATTTGATAGTATGGAGGTGGGAAAAATGAATTATATCATATATAATGCATGTAGTTGGAATCTTATGTAGAACATGGTTAATTCTTGAAAAATAAATGGTTAAGTTGTATGTCAACTCTTTACCAAACGACAAAATTTTAGACTCGTCCAAATTGAAAGCAGTTGCAGACGACAAAATAAATGTGACTCAAAATTTGAAATTTCTTTTGGGAAGAGTAGAAAACATTGTGGGAAAAGGAGAAAATGCTGGTTTTACCAGCATTTTCTCCTTTTCCCACAATGTTTTCAAAAGGCTTCTCTCTCAGGGTCGTTAAAAGTCAGGATTGTGTCGTAAAGGGTTAAACACACTGACCGTTGTAGTTGGAACAATAAAAGAATACACGTAATATTGTACATCATTCCACGTGCACGCAGCAAACCCCTCGAATAATTACAAGCTCGGTAAAAGGTACAGTCCTACTGAACCAATTGTAATAGAAGGACTTTTGCTTTTCACCTCACACACTACTCTACCCTGACTGCTTCTTCATAGATTTTTATCGTTAAATCGGCAACTTTAAAGACTAATCATATTTAAACAAAATGGGATGAGTCGTGCCCAAGCGTATATGTGTATATGAAAGTAATTTTTCCGGTAAAATCGATCACATTAAGTGGATATACACTACAAAACTGCTAAAAAGTGGACAAGAAGCTACATTAATTACCATGTTGACATAATTTGCAAACGAAAACTTAAATATTGCTCAAATGTGAAATGCCGAGAACAAGATTCTCTGTACTTGCAACAAAATTCCAAAAGTGTTACCCATGGTCATTAAAACAAGCGCTCTTTGTTACAGGGTTGGATACCGTTGAAAAAAAGCAGAGGCATAAAATCAAACAAATCAAACTTTTCCTACAGTAATGGCTGAGATAGAGAAAGTTTGGAAACAAAGAAGTTAAACGAAAAAAAATGTAACACGTGATTTCTCCTATTGTCGCCATAGAACTTCTTCTAGTGAAGCATTTAATCTTAATCCCCAGGCTGCTAAGCGCGACTCACTGACCTTTTGCGGACAGTGTAGATCAAGATCAGACTGCACAAAACGTGCAGTCTGATCTTGGATCTACACTGTCCGATAAGGAGATATTTTCCCGAAAAAATACCTTTGAAATAGCAAAATGAGAGCTTTTACTATCGACTTGAAAGTTTCATTTCACTTCTTTAGCAGGATAAGGGTTAATGCATGTCTATTATCCCTGTTTTACTTGGATGTTACTCAGTGTCGTCTGCTACAAATTCGTTACAGAAGTTAACCCTTTACCGCAATATCCCAGTTTTGTAACGACCCCCAAGGAAAGGGACTATTGAAAACATTGTGGGAAAAGGAGAAAATGCTGGTAACCAGCATTTTCTCATTTTCCCATAATGTTTTTTACCATTTCGGAGAAATATTTCTCAATTTCTATTACATTTTGTTTGTCGTCTGCAAATGGTTTCAGTTTAGACCAGTCTAAAAGTTTGTCATTTGGTAAAGATTTAAGCTTATAATAAAAGACACAGATATTTTCTTTCTATTGGCCTTAATTGTCCTTATTTAGGTAAATCACAGGGTACACTGATTTGTTAATTATACAGAAGTGGTTTTTTTTTTTGTCAGTCGTAGATCAGTTCGAGGCAAAATGATACGTTGATGATAGGTTTTCTCTTGATATAAAACAGACGTAAATGATAACGAATAGTAATTAGCTGGATCTATAAATGTATCAATAAATAGATTGTGGCCAAAGATCTAAAAAACTATTTTCGTATTTACAATAAAAAAAATTCAGTGCGTTTGTGGAAATGATTTGGATGTTACGACACAAATGAGCCATGCTCTGTGAAAAGGGGGTTTAATGCATCTGCAAAAAGTATCGACCCGGGTCAGCCTGTGCAGTCCGCGCAGGCTGACCTGGGCCGAAACTTTTTGCTTTTTCTCAATTTTCTGTATGTTTAAGGAACTGTCTACCTTATTATTCATTCGGCTGTCAAGAAAAGTGGCCGTTATGGATCCATAACCATGTGATGACTTGCATGGCATAAGGCATCACGGAGATGCATTAAGCCCCCTTTTGCCAGAGGCATGGCTCAAATACTTAAAACAGGCGAGGCTAGAATAATAAGAATAGGCCAAAAAGAAAGCATTTCTTGTAAGAAAGTATAACCAGCTGGAATATTCCTATTGGCTTTTGATCTGTGTAAATAACAGTAATTGATCGATTGATTGAATGGTGTTTTACGCAACATTATTTCAGTCATATCACGGCGTCAGCTCACATATTCCTGTACTTCCTGGGTTCCACCAGTACTAGGCTAGGGCTCTGAAGTGTCTTGCCCAAGGACACTCCCATGAAAAGGCCCAATGAATCCAGTGAGGCTAGAACCCAGGACCTCCAGGTCACGAGTCCTACACTCAACCACTGAGCCACGCAGGACCCCTTAAATAACAGTAAAACAGTATATGAAGTGTGTATGTCATTTTGTTATATATTTTGATATACAGCCCATTTGCATTTCCACAGGTTGAAAGTGTTGAGTAGGATCCTCGCTTACACAGATGGGACGGTCCTTTTCTAAGACACAGCGGAGCCCCAGTTTGGTAACCAACTAGTCGAGTCCTAGCAAGACATGAATAAGTCAATTGTCGCCAAAATAAGACTTATGTACTGTTGACTGTGCTTGACATCGAATGCAAAATAAACAATCGGAATTAAAAAAAAAAAACGCATTTCTCTTTGTTGACGAAAGCGTCCAGTAGGCCTATATGGAAGACATTCAGCCGTATTTTTTTGTTATCCCAGAAATACATAGCCATGGTAAAAAAGAAAGGTTTTTCGATTTGTAAGGGAATAAACTGCATGACTACATATGAAAATGTTGGTCAAAAATGAGAAATACTATTCATCAGCATTTTTCCTTTTGCAGCGTTGTTTTCAAAAGTGGTCTACAGCAAGACGAAAAAGGCAGTCTGCAGGGAGAAGTGTGTTAACCCTTTACCACACAATCCCGAGTTTTAACGACCCTCAGAGAGAGGCCTTTTAAAAACATTGTGGGAAAAGGAGAAAATGTTGGTAACCAGCATTTTCTCCTTTTTCCACACTGTTACCTACCCTATCAAAGACAATTCCCATTATTTGAGCGACATTTGAATTGTGGTCTGCAAATGCTTTCAATTTGGACAAGTCTACATTTTTGTCTTGTGGCAAGAGTTAACTCTTTACCACACAATCCTGACTTTTAACGACCCTGGGAAAGAAGTCTTTTGAAAACATTGTTGGAGAAGGAGACAATGTTTTCAGAATGTTTTTCATTCCCACCCCCACATCCCTTAAATTTTTTAGTCAAACCTATTTTTTCGTCTGCATATGCTTTCAAATCGGACAATTGTACATTTTTGTCTTGTGGTAAGTTAAATAATATCTTGCCGGAAGATACAAAATATACGTTGTGAGCAGATAACCGAAATGGACAGACAATCGATAGCTGTCAAACTGGGTCTGTAACGAGTACCGTCTCCTTCTTTGGTAAACTTTCTTCATCTAGACTGAATACGGTTCTCTTTGTGCGAGAATTTTGTGTTACTTGATGAGGTGGTTTAACAATTCTTACACTGCTAAGAGCGATTCAATGTACTTTTACGAAAAGTGTAGATCAGGATCAGACTAAAAAAGTGCAGTCTGATCTTGGATTTACACCGTCCATTTTGGCAAGATCCTTTCCGGCGTAAGAACTCGAAATTGCAAAATTGGGGTTTTTTACAGTGGGATGAGTACACTAAAATAACGTTAGATGGCATAGAATTTGTTTTTATGGTGCCAAATGTTTGACGAAGGTGGGAAACCCATGAAGTTTACAATTAGCAATAAATATTCGTGACATGCCCTGCGAAAAGCATCTGCAAAAAGTAACGACCACGCCAGCAGTCCGCGCAGGCTGATATGAATCTAAACCTTTTGCTGTTTGTAAGTTTCTTTTGCATATCCAAGCATCATTTCTTGATTCAGTCGGTTGTCAAACAAAATGGAATTTAAGGATCCATAATTAGGTGATGACAAGCTTGGTATCATTGATCACAGAGATGCATTAAACCCCATTTTGCCCGAGCACGACTCGACTTTTTTTTTTCCACATCCGGGATATGCATCAACAGACAATTAAAATATTTTAAATGTCTGATGATAGAAATCCTGGATGTGAAAAAATCTAGACATCCGCCATAATTTGGAATGTCTCGGATAACAACGATAGGCCACGGGGACCGTATCCAACAACCGCTTTAAATTGCATTTTTAGTCTAATTCTAGACTTGGGGCGTAACCCCCAATTTTTGAATGGTTAAATGCGATACATTCAAATTTGTAACATTCTTGAGAACGGGACTGGGAACATTATAACGGTTAGTCCTCCTATCGCACATTGAAATTTATTACTGAAAAAAGACGACGAATTTTAGAAGCAAAAAAAGCTTTTTAAGAGTCTTTGGCAGACAGTGATCAAGACAGTGTAGTTTGATTCTGGGTCCTTTACTTTCTAAGAGACTCAAGGAAAAAAAAAAAAGCTTTAATCTGGTATAACGTGGTCTCACACAATAGTTCTTGCCATCGACAACAGTGTTTGTTTTATTTACCGAGTGATTAAATCTTTACCAAACAAAAAAAAAAATAGCCTTGTCACACTTTAAATGTAGATCAGAACATAAAATTTGTCTTCTAAAGGGTAGAAAACATTGTGGGAAAAGAAGAAAATGCTAGTTACCAGCATTTTCTTCTTTTCCCACAATTTTTTCAAAAGGTTTCTTTCTTTAGGTCGTTAAAAGTCGGGATTGTGTGGTAAAGACTTAAATCTTTATCAAACGACAATAAGTTGGAGTCTTCCAAATTGGATACATCTACAGACGACAATTCGAGTGTGGCTGATTTTTTTTTGCTGTAAAAGGGTAGAAAACATTGTGGGGACGGGAGAAATGCTGGTTACCTTTTCAAACAATGTTTTCGAAAGCCTTTTCTTTCAGGATCGTTATAACTCGGAAATGTGCTGGAAAGGGTATAGGAGAAACGCCATTATATGAGCCATGCTCTGTGAAAAGGGGACTTAATGCATCTTCGCCTTGCATCATACCAAGCAAGACATCACATAATTATGGATCCATAAAATTCGCTTTGCTAGCAGCCGACTGAATCATGAGGTAGACTGGGTCTTGGACCGATAGCGAAAAGTTTCGACCCAGGTCAGCCTGCGCGGACTGCGCAGGCTGGCCTGGGTCGATACTTTTCGCAGATGCATTAAGCCCCTTTTCACAGAGCCAGGCTCATTTGTCTATCATTTGCTAGGACAGAAAAGCCAGCAAGCTTTAAACCTTGAAACAAAGTTGAAACCGGCGATGAATTCCTGTAACATGTAGAGAAAGAAACAGTTTGCAACAAAAGAGGGTCGGCTTCCTACACTGAGATTTTCTCCTTTTCGCACAGTGTTTTCAAACGCCGTCTTTAACAGGGTCATTAAAACTCGCGGGACTGTTTGGTGACGGGAACGTCGCGAAGATATCGCACTGAATCACAAATTAGCCGTATTCTATGAAAAGGGTGCTAAACGCATCTCCGTGGTGCACCATACCAAGCATGTCAGGACATTTTTAGATATTCGTAAGATCTGTTTTGTATAACGATCTTCTGAACCATGAGGTGCACTGGATGGTTTGACGGGCAGAATATTTACAAAAGCAAAACGTGTCGGCCCAGGTCGCGCAGGCTGACCTGGATCGATACTTTTTGCAAATGCTTTAAGCCCCCTTTTCACAGAGCATGGCTCGAATTGATTGTTGATAGAAATCTGTTGTCACCATTCTAAACTTCATTCTAATTCTACATAGGAAAACTAGCGGTTTGATTGGCTGATTAGAAAGTCTTGTAATTCAAAACTATTAGAGCTGGAAAAACGACTTGAGCGGCGCTCTGGTGAATAGGGCTTCACTGCATCTCCGTGATATACGGAAAAATGTTCAATTTGGAGCGGTCTAAAATTATGTCCCTTGGCAACGAGTTAAATATAAATATATTTGTCCGAGAGACAGAGTACTTTGAATATTTTATATTCGTAAATTGATCAAATATACAATCATGATGTAATTTTGAGAGTGAAAAAGCGGTGATAGAAAATGTGCGAGTGAGAGGGAGCGAGAGAGAGAGATTTGTATCACGTGGGACACTTTGAAAATTATTTTGATTGTAACTGACTCTGTACAGGATGTATAAGTAAATAAAGTCATTCATTCATTCTATTCTATTCTATATCAGGCAAGTAATCATACAGGGGTCCTGCGTGGCTTAGTGGTAAAGTGTAGGACTCGTAACCTAGAGGCCCCGGGTTCGAGCCTCACTGGATCCACTGGGTTTTTCGTGAGAGTGTCCTTGGTCAAGACACTTCAGAGTCCTAGCCTAGTACTGATGAAACCCAGGAAGTAGATGAATATATGAACTGTCGCCGTGATATGACTGAAATAATGTTGAAAGCGGCGTAAAACACCATTTAATTAATCAATTTAAAAGTCATCATGTACTTATGAATACGAAGAATCCATTTTGTCTAACAGCCAACTGAATCATGAATAAGACTAGTTCTTGGACATGCAGAAAATTTAGTAATAGCAACTAGCAGACTGCGCAGGCTGACATGGGCCGATACTTTTTGCAGATGTATTTAGCCCCCGTTTCATAGAGCATGACGCATGTAGAATGTTTGGTGTATCCGGCCCCAGGTGTAAGAAAAAATCGATCAACCGATTTTGCTTTTTCTCTGATGTCAATTTTATGTCCCTAAGCTAAAAAATGCAGAAATGTTTCTGCCGATGGATTTGAATGGTTATATCTCCCATAGCACATCAAACAGCATTTCTAAAATACTGGATTTGATCCTTTACCTAATGACAAAATTTATCGAAAGTGAAACCATTTACAGACAATATATTTAACCCTTATCCTGCTAGATAAGTTAAATCTTCACTTTCCGCAAAAGGTCAGCGAGTCGCACTTTACAGTTTAAGGGTAAATCACATGTATGTTGAACTGTTGGCTTCTGTATCTTAACCCGTTACCAGACGACAAATTTTGGACTGGTCCAAATTGAAAGAGTTTGCAGACGACAATTTTAAATTTGATGAAAATGGCAGAAAGTTATCAAAAAGGGTAGAAAACACTGTGGGAAAAGGAGAAATTGCTCGTTACGAGCAATTTCTCCTTTTTCCACAGTGTTTTCAAAAGACTTGTACTGTAGACACCTGAAAACCAGGGCTTGTTTGGGAAAGGGTTAAAGGGTAGAAAACATTGTTGGTAAAGGGGAAAGTACTGGATACAAGCTGTTGCCACAGGCACGGAATGGTTCGGTAAAGGGTAAATTATTTAACAAGAAACCCTTCCTAAAAAAAGTGTGGCAGCTTTTGAAAACATCGCTGGTAGAGGACAAGGTTGGTAACCAGCAATATCTCTTTTCCCCCAATGTTTTCCATCACTTTAAACAAGTTCAATCATTAAAGCCAGAATAAATTTGTCGTCTTCATACGCTCTCCAGTATGGACGAGTCTAAAATTTTGTGGCATAAAAAGAGTAAATAACAATTTATGTCATTAACAAATGGAAAATGAGAGTTTCGTGTCTCCCATTATCAATGTAACGACATCGTAGGAGACATTTTAATAGCCAGCCAGGGGCGAAATACTGACATGAAATCAGAAACAAGCTATGCTTTCGGAGGGTGTCGGGGATTTTTTTCTGTAAGAATTATGTCAAATACAAAGAACTGGTGAATGATCGGAGTCATGTCATGGATGTTCAACTGAATTTTGACTGTTCCTCAGACTGACTTTGTACAAAGGAAATCCTCTCTCAGAGAGAAAGACACACACACAGACAAAGAGAGACAGAGAGAGACAGCCAGAGATAATAAACTGAGGCAACTGACATTTTATTTAAGACTGGCGCTCACAATCATGCTTTGCTTCCTACGCATCTTCGCTAGCCAAGACTGACGATCACTACGTTGCTCTATTCACCACGGGCAGATCAAGTCAAAATTTCTTCTCCCCCGCGGTACACTGCCTTCTGGATTCTGATAGTTGTCACCCTTAGAATTACACCAACCAAACGTCTTGTAACATGACCCTTTCGGCAAAATCCACACAGATTCTGACAGTCCAACATCTGCTGTTGGAATGTATCCTAAAAAAAACTGATTTGGCACTGTGGATTTAAATGTGAATAGTATTCGTCTATAGTTTGGTAATGGTTCCCAGAGCAAGGCTTATTTGTCAAACAACTCTCTCCCGCGGTTGCTATTTCATTTGCGTTTTGTTGATGGTGGGTGGCTTGTGTAACATGCTATCTGATTGGTGCTTTTAAACAGACTACAACCAATGATCAGGTTTATTTCGGGGATTGAAAATTTCGGCTCCATCAGCCAAGGGTGAATAGAGCAACGTAGTTATCATCACCCTTGGATAGCGAAAATGCTTCCTACGATAATGTAGACAGCAGCTGCACTTTTATCTAATTCCCGTCATTTCACGGAACGGGGATTAAATTTCTGCACCTGCGACTAATTACATCTCGGACTATTTACCGATGCAAGTGCCTACATCTTTTACAGACATAAAACGTCTAAAGACCAATATCTGTAGTGATGAAGTCTAGTCCCAAACATCACTTTTTTCCAACAGTATTTATAACGTGTAATGCACTACACAGCTTTGTATTAACGTACATGTACTGATCAATTAATTTAAATTATTAACTGACATATTTGATTTGAGTACTGATCAATAAATTTAAACATCAAATGACATATCTGATGTGTGTACTAATCAATAAATCTAAATTATTAACTGACATATTTGATTTGAGTACTGATCAATAGATCAAATCATTAACTAACTTGGTTGTTCTGTGTGCTGATCAATAAATTTGGATCGTTTACTGAAATATTTGATCTTAGAATTAATCCTAAAATTCACTCCGCACAAAAGTAAACCACTGTTCAGCCTTTGCGCACTGTATTCTGTCAGCAGACATTATTCTGACCACAGGATCACGACTTGTGTATGGCAGCTCAGCTAGAGTTAATCACATTTGCTTAGCCATGTTCATAATTGTGTTTGTGGCTTTCTTGTAGGTTCAAATACGTTAATGAAAACCCTATTTTCTGCGGGACACTATCAGACCTTTCGAAAAACCTGAAGGGGAGAGAGCAAGATTGTAATGATTATTAACTGACTCTGTACCAAAAGACAAAATATAAACTTATCAAACTTAACTCTGTACCAAAAGACAAAATATAAACTTATCAAACTTATTAAATTCGTTGACTAAAATGTATATGACGCTCGCCAAGGCTCGCGTCATATAATTTTAGTCAACTCGTTTGATAAAAATGATAATACATAAACACTCATTTAAGATCCTCTATTTCTGCTCCACTAAATTCTATTCACGAAACTCATTATATAGTAGGCCTATACCGGCAATGGTGTGTGTCCTGGTATAGACTAAACAATTTAAACTCTAGGAAGAGTAGGTATAACACAATACTTAGAGATAATATTTATGTAAAATAAATGACATTCCGAAATGTTAAAAAAAAACGCTTATGTTGAATTCTATAATACCCGTACCGTGTTCTTGTACTGAAGTGTGTATAAAAGCAAGTGACACGTTATCGCCGTTGAAATATACCTACAACGTGTATGCATGTAAGTAAGAACATGTATAGGATGTCTATATAAACAACAAATTTTCTCAACAAAATAAAAACAAACAAACAAAACGTTATAACAACCTTCCCTAAGGATATGTATGTCATTTGAAATACTTCAAGACTTAACACTTGCGTAGCAATTTACGTCCTTGTTTGGTAATGTATGTTTCGAAGAGCTATGCTCTGGCAAAAGGAGGAGGGGCGCTTAATGCATCTCCGTGATCATTGCATCAAGCAAGACATTACAAATTATAGACCCCCTAAAGTCCATTTTAACAACCGACTAGACCACGAGGTTGACTGGTCCTGTGGCAGAAAACTTCAAGATAGCAACAGGTTTCTTCCTATGTCAACCTGCGCAGATTGCGCAGGCTTACATGGGTCGATATTTTTCGCAGATGCATGAGGCACACTTTTCATATACCATGGCTCATGTAGTAACGTAGATCTAATAGTGATGGCAGCAGCTGGATTCAGAAACAAAGTTTGCTGTGTGTAATAAAGAATAAAAGACCCTATGAGGGAAAACAAGAGCACAAAGACATGCACAAAAAATACACATTTACAAGAAAAAAACATCAGAAAAAGGAAACTATCAAGTTTTTTTTTCTGTTTCTAGGCAATAGTAAAAAATGTCATCTCCCAGGATTGGATTAGTCTGGTTGGTAAATTGCATGTTTTTGATTATCGAATGGTCTGACGGGTAATGACTAGAAGATTCCTGATTGTTTTTTTGTTACCAAATGGTCTTTGTTTTTTTTTTTACTTCGAAGTGCCATTGAGAAGTGCTTTGCCGCATGACAAAATATATTAAGCACAGACTGTATAGTTGTACGACCTATAAGCAATATCATAAACCTTTCAAGATGATGTGTAAACCCTTAATCGTTAACTAGGCAAATTTGTATTTTGTGTACGTGAAAAAAAAAGGGGGGGGGGGACTAGAACCATTTTGGGAAAAGGACAAAATATTAATAACATGCGTTTTCTCTAATCAACCTTTTCACTCTTTTATATAGTTTTCTACTCTTTCAATAACAAATAACATCGTGTAAGCAACATCAAATTTATTGTTTGTCGATGATGTCACTTAAGATAAGCTTACAATTTTGTCGTTCGGTAAACAGTTAATATACTTAACGGGCTGTGGAGATCAAACGGTGTTGTGTGATCGTGGGACTACATTAACCGAGATTTTGCAAAATATTTTGAAAGTGCCTTCCTTATATGTAGACAGTGTAGTCCAAAGGTCTTTTGTTTAAAGATAAAGAAACATGCCGTAAGTTGTATATAGTCTTCTCGCGTGGGTTACTACTTATCTTTTACGCCAAGGCTGCTAAGCGCGACTCAATGACCTTTTGCGGACATTGTAGATCCAAGATCAGACTGCATAGAACGTGCAGTCTGATCTTGGATCTACACTGTCTGTAACGGTATTTTTTCACGTTGAAATCAACTTTGAAACCGCATACTTGGGTTTTTACTATTGAGTTGAAATCTTTGTTTCATTTATCGATCAGCTTAAAGGTTAAAAAGCGGAAAGTTGTAATCAAAGCATAAGAGCCATTTTTTTTTTTTCCCTGAAAAGCAGGAGTATCTTAAGGCTCCGTCCTTGGACCTGTTTAAACCCTTATCCGGCCGAATAAAAGAAATGAAACTTTCAAGCCGATTGTAAAAACCCAAATTTTCCTATTTCAAATACATGTATTATTTTTGGAGGAAAGATATTCCCCTAATCGGACAGTGCAGATCCAAGATCAGACTGCACGATACAGTAATAGTGGGTCCGGTATTGTTCTGCTCCTTCCGTACATGATAGAAAAGGGTATAATTAACCCTTTCCCAAACAAGCCCTGGTTTTCACGTGTCTGCAGTACAAGTCTTTTGAAAACACTGTGGGAAAAGGAGAAATTGCTCGTAACGAGCAATTTCTCCTTTTCCCACAGTGTTTTCTACCCTTTTTGACAACTTTCTGCCATTTTCATCAAATTTAAAATTGTCGTCTGCAAACTCTTTGAATTTGGACCAGTCCAAAATTTGTCGTTTGGGAAAGGGCTAACCATGATATAAGAAATATCCAATCCAAACAAAACTGGGGCAGTTCAGTTGTTCACCAAAAAGGTTACGATAAGCCAGTGTTAGTTTGGAAAATACCAAACTTAAATTTGTAGACCAATATACACAACTTGCTTGAATTCAAAGTTTCTCAGGCTATTGGAATGATCTGCATCCCAAATAATATATAGGAGCTATGCTCTGGCAAAAGGGGGTTTTAATGCACCTCCGTGATACATTCTACCAAGCAGACATCGCATAATTGTGGATAAATAAAATATATTTTGTCTAGCAAACAACCATAATTTATCACGAGGTAGACTGGTACTTTGACGTGCAGAATATTGACAAATAGTAAAAACTTTCGAGCCCGGTCAGCCTGCGCTGACTGTGCAGGATGACCTGGATCGATACGTTTTGCAGATGCATAATGCCCCCTTCTCACAGAGTATGACACATAGACATGCAGATACTGCAATTCTCTCAAATTTATCTTTCTTAGATTAGACCTATTCCTGAATATTCGTTTATGTAAACAGTATGGGATGGCTGCGCTGTCTCATGTTCAGACTCTTTTGAAATATTACAAAATGTAGCTGCGCGTATTGTAACAGGCCTTGCAAGATAATCATCTCTGGAAAATCTTTATAGAGATAGTGGTTGTGAAATACAGACATTTAAGAAGAAAAAGTCCATGTTCTGTTTCATGGACAAAATATCAAATAAGATATAGAGGATTTTTGTGGTTTTTTTTTTTTTCGGTGAAAGATCGAAATTTATTTCATCGAGTGACCTTCATCGGTAAAGTTATGATGAAATAAATTTCGATCTTTCACCGGAAAAAAATATTCTATTTTTTTCATGCTTCTAACCCCTTTTTGGGACTTTCATCAAAATCCAGTACAGTTGTTTTCGGTAATTCCCCGTGGCGTACCCCTCTCACATAACAACGCATTACAATATTACGTAAAGCGCGTGAAATATAGGTTAAATGCGCGTAAATTACGTCATTTTTCCCTTGAATGGAATGCGCTGTTTACCTAGGTAATAAGTACGCGGGAACTACTGTTTCCGCCTTCAATTGAAGAGTTAGAAAATATGAAATTTTCACTGGTCGTAACCATGAAATATCAAACCATAATCCACCATTATTTCTCGATAATCTACCGAAAAGCATGAAATAATTTCCCATATTCCATAGAAAAAATTATTCTTCTGTAAATTGGCAATAAGTCTCAGTACCAGTAGAGAGACCGCCAAAATTATGAACATGTGGGTATAAAGGTTAGAACAAGTTGCTTACAAAAACCTTGGACCCCCTCTTCAACTTTTCTTTCGAATAACCTTGATCAAGAAAAAATAACTCGTCCAACATACAATTCTTTCAATTCCACAAACCTACCAGAAGCTCAAATATTTATTGCAGACGAAAAATTAAAAATGACCCAAATGATCAAATTTGTCATTGATAGGTTAGAAAACATTGTAGGAAAAGGAGAAAATGCTGGTTACCAGCATTTTCTCCTTTTCCCACAATGTTTTCAAAAGGCCTCTTTCTCAGGGTCGTTAAAAGTCGGGATTGTGTGGTAAAGGGATAATTATACCAAGCAAGTCATCACATGATTATGGGTCCATGAAATCCACTTTTGTCTGACAACTGGTTGAATCCCGAGGTAGACTGGTCCTTTGGCATGCAAAAATATACCAAAAGCACAAAGTTTCGACCTAAATCAGCCTGCAAGGACTGCGCAGGCTGACCTGGATCAATAATTTATTGCAGATGCATAACACCCTCTTTTCACGGAGCACAGTTCATATGTAACAGTAAGTACCAATTTCACAAAAAATTGCAGACATCCAACTAAGTACACAACCTGTCCAACTTTCACTCCCATCTTTCCCCTTTCCAACCAAACTCTTCATAGTTTGCTTCTTTCACACAGTGCTTTTTTTCGTTTTTGAAATAAGAAACCATAGTATAAGTACATTTATCACATAAAACCTCCTCCGGCAGTGTAATAAACCCATGACTTATTATTTTTGATAATACACTAGTGTATTATCGTTTTTTGGGGTCCCGGTTCCGATCAATTTTTAGTGATGAGCACGTGGGCTTAATGCATCCCAAGTCAGCCTGCGCAGTCCGTGCAGGCTGACACGGATCTAAACCTTTTTTTTTTTTTGTTGTATTTTTTTCTGCATGTCCAAGGACCACTCTTTCCCTATATTCAGTCAATAGTTAGACAAACTGTATTTTGAGGATTTGTAATTATGTGATGACTTGCTTGGTATAATGTATCACGGAGATGCATTAAGCCCCTTTTGTCAGAGAATGGCTCATATATGCTTACACTTTATGGAAAATCACGTTTATCAAAAGAGGAAAAGTCGAGTTTAATTCCTATTTCAAGGAGTAAGCATTTGATTGGTTGAGACAGAACTTCCCCTTTTTCAATCAGATAACTAGTCTTGGAACTTAGAATTTGTAAAACATGTAAAAATTATTGGTGAATATGTGCTGGCCGTGGAAAAAATGCCCATGTTTGTTTATCAGTCTAGTTTTCCTGACCTTTTCCATAGACCGTTGTGTACCTAGCGTATTTGAATCACGGTAATACTAACAACAGAATTAATGGACAACTGTGTTGAAATTTTCTTTGCAATTACGCTAGAACTTGCGAGTTTGAAAAATACACATTTTTTACCTATTCATGTCTTTCTGTTTGTTTGTATTTTTGTTTGATTATTTCCAAATTACATAGATCCATATTCATCACTATGCTATTATTATTACTGTTTTTTTTTTTTTTAATTCGAATTGTGGATTGCTATTTTATATCATTTAGACTACGTTAAACTTCTTCAAAAAATCATGACATAGGAAATGCTGTGTTCTTTTTCATGTATGAAGTCCACATGGCAGTTAACATCGTTCGCCAGTGATCTGACGTGAGTCGGCATTTGAGAAAAAAATTATTAAATGAGTCTAAAAAATGTTATTGAGCGAACCTCTGTCAAGAGTTACAATATTTTTTGTCGATAAGTTTGATAAAATTTTACCTCGAAACCAACGAATGTCTGATTTATCAGATAACTGTATTTAAAGAATTACACCTCATGATGTTTATAATATAGACAGACCCACATGTACATGCGTGTTTAGATTTACATCAAGCTTATTTGATACTTTCCCGTGTGTGCTCATCACGGACGACAGATAGGTTCAAAAATACTTGCATGTAATAACTTTGTTTCGTATCTATAGGTGGTAAAGTGTAGGACTCGTAACCTTGAGGCCCCGGGTTCGAGCCTCATTAGATCCACTGGGTTTTTCGTGGGACTGTCCTTGGGCAAGACACTTCAGAGCCGTAGCCTATTACTGGTGAAACCCAGGAAATACATGAATATGCGAGCTGTCGCCGTGACATGACTGAAATATTGTTGAAGCGGCGTAAAACATCATTCATTTAGTTGTACTGACAGGTGATAAAATTCGCACCTTTATCACGATCATCGATTTTAAAGCGAATTTTAAAGACGAATCTGGGTCAGCCATGCTTTAGAAATAAGGCGTATTAATACAGAGCTTTGACCAAATACGGCGCTATCTGCCAATCTCAAACATGGGTACTATTAAAATATTCGTGAACGCTGTATTGCGCTGAAATAAGGGCATCCAATGTGCCGCATAGACATAGGACCTGACATAAGCTGGCATTTGAGATAAAAATCTATTAAACGGGTCTTTGAAAATATGGTTATTCGGGCCTTTTGTAAGCTTAATATAATAATTTTTTTAGATGAGTTTAATAGAATCTTATCTCAGACGCCAACCTCAACGCCGGTAAAACACGGGATTGTTTTGTAAATGGTTAAACAGAAAAATTCGTTTTAGATTTGTAGCAAATAATTTTTTTCAAGGCTGTGTGTTGCACAAAGTTTGTTTCGGTCACAAACAGGTTAATGAAAAAAAAAAAACACCCAACTCACTGGTGCATTTTTCTCATTATTTCGAGGAAGAGATATAAAAGGGATAAACAGGCAACTGGAAACAATCAAACTTTACTGCGTACTTCTGCAATTGTTCATATTAATTCACACAGGAGTTTGCAGATGAAATTGCTTAAATTTGAATAATATAAAATTTGACACATTAACCTGTTATCAAACAGTCCTGTATTTTCACGACCCTGGGGAAGAAGGCTTTTGAAAACAAATTGAGAAAAGCAGGAAAATTCTGTGTACTAGTTTTTTTTCCCCCATCCATGTCTGGTGCCTATCGAAAGAAAAGTCCCATTTGCGCCACACACTTTCAGTGGTCCGCAAATCCTTTTAATATGGACGAGTCTGTCATTTTGTCTGGCAAAGAAATAACAAAAAAATGAGCAATGCTCTGGCAAAAGGGCGTTTAATGCATCCCTTTGATGCAATAAACCAAGCAAGTCAACACATTGTTACGGATCCATAAAATCCATATGGTCTAACGATCGATTGAATCCCGAGGTACAATGGTCCTTTGACAAAGCAGAAAATTTACAAAGAGCAAAAAGTTTCGACCCATGTCAGCCTGCGCGGACTGCGCAGGCTGACATGGGTCGATACTTTTTAGCAGACGCATTAAACCCCTTTTTCATATAGTATGGCTTATATTGATAAGACAAATCCAATTCAAATCAATTAGGTCAAATATTTCAGAGTCAAGGTTATTTGTTTTTGGGTTTGTCTATTTTTGTTTATCTGCCTTGTTGGTTGGTTGATTTGTATTTGACGCCTACTTCAACCTTATTTCAGTCATATCATGGCGGCCAATGCACGTATCCACGCTTTCAAGAGTTTCTTTTTACCAGTCCTTTGCAAAAGCATTCTTTGCAACAGTTTGGTTGCTTTTCTCGCAGTAAAGTAGTCGAAGTAAAGTTCATGTCACGTTTTGCGGTAATATGGTTTGAGTCTTTGAAAAGCGACAAAATTTTTGAGTTGACCAAACTGAGAGTAATTACAGACGACAAATTAAATGATAGAATTCCTCTATATATGAGTATGAAACAAAGTTGCAAATGCCAGCATTTCTCATTTTCCCACAATATTTTTCTTTTTTTTCTCTTTTCACTAGTGTCGTTAAAACTCTGGATTGCTTGGTAAAGGATGAAGTCGCAATTTCTCCTTTGGAATGATGCTATTGTTTCCTTTGGCTTTTTAACATGTTTCAGATGGGATGTTTATTCAAATTTACGACAACTTTGAGGCGATTTATCATTTTAATATGAGGCATGCTCTGTGAAAAGGGGGTTTATTGTATCTGCGAAAAGTATCGACCCAGGTCAGCCTGCGCAGTCCGCGCAGGCTGACCTGGGCCGAAACTTTTCGCTACTGGTCAATTTTCTGTATGTCAAAGGACCAGTCTATCCCGTGATGCAATCGATAGTTAGACACAATGGATTTTATGGATTCCTATATATAGGCCTATGGTGACTTACTTAGTATGATGTCTCACGGAGATGCATTAAGCTCCCTTTTGCCAGAGCATAGCTCATATCAAAAGTTATTTTCAATGGCACAATGCAAATTTTGCAAATTTCATGACCGTTATTATGCATTTTGAATTTTTCTTCAAAAATGTTATTTTGTAACATAACCCTGATTAAAGCATCCGATAAATAATATTGAGGATGGTTTGTTGGTTGTATGGCGTTTAACGCCGTTTTCAACATTGTTTCACTTATATCGCTGCGACCAGTGCACCTATCCATGCTTTCTTGGAGTTTCTTTTGCCAGTACTCCGCACAGTATTCTTTCCAAGCCACTGGCTGCTTTCCCACATAACCATCGTCGAAACAATGGTCAGCGGTGAGAGAGGAATGAATCCTGTCGCAATGACTATAATCAGAAATTAGCCTAGTCGGTGATCGAACCAGCGATCACCGCTTCTCAAGTCCTACACGCTACCGACTGAGCTAACAGGGCTTGGCAATAATATTCAGGAAAGGGATTTCTTATTAGTCCTAAGGCTGCTAAGCGCAACTCAAAGACCCTTTACAGACAGTGTAGATCAAAATCAGACAGAACGTGCAGCCTTATCTCGGATCTACACTGTCTGATAAGGAGATATTTTTTCCCCTGAAATACCTTTCACTACCTTTCAAATGCAAAAATATGGGTTTTCCTTAACGACTTGGAAAGTTTCATTTCAATTAGCAGTTTAACTCTTTATCAAACGACAAAATTTTAAACTGGTCCAAATTGTAAGCATTTCCAGACGACAATTTCAATGTGGCTCAAATGATAGGCCTAATATTTTTCTCTGATAGGATTGAAAACATTGCGGAAAACGGAGAAAATGCTGTTTACCAGCATTTTCTCCTTTTCCCACAATATTTTCAAAAGGCTTCTTTCTCAGGGTCGTTCAAAGTCAGGACTGTGTGGTAAAGGGTTACGGGTTAAAATCATGTGGTAAATATTGTGTGGGTGGGGAAGTACTAAATATTGTGTGCAACAGTCTAAGGCTTACGTTACAACACACAAGTTTGTGGGTGTTTTAAATTTTCAGTTGTAACCCTTATTCTACTAAATAAGTCAAATGACACGTTAAGCCGATAGTAAAAACCCAAAAGTTGCTATTTGAAAGTTGTTTGGGGGGTATCTCCTTATCGGACAGTGTCGATCCAAGATCAGACTGCACTTTCTTTGCAGTCTAACCTTCATCTACACTGTACGCAAAAGGTCCTTGAGTCGAGCTTAGCAAACTAAGGGTTAAGAAATATGATTCTTTTCCTATATAAACTACAACATAATTGCGACACATTTTCCAAACTTTTGAGATTATCATTTTCGGTAAATCTGCTAAAAGTAGAACAAAAAGTGTTTTAACACTTATGATATTTGGTAAGGTCATTAGGACGTGACTTTCTACCCTTGGGAAAGGAGATACCACACAAAAAAGACGTCACTGCGACCCTTAACCTACAATCTGGCGTTTCTACCAACTGAACCAACTGCACATTACAGTGTTCAAGATATGCACTCACCAAAACTTCTAACCGGCCAGTTTTTTTTTTTCTCCTATAAATTTAATCAAGTGATAGACGGGTAAATAAAAAAAAAATTGTTACATATATCTGGACGTTGGCCATGGTATTGTAATGAGAAGATTCTCGATTTTGCTAACAGGAGGCATCTCTTTTTCAAAAAAGGGAAAAACACATGGTTTGCGCATGCGTGGTGTCTATCAGCCAAAACAGGTTAAAAAGAGAATCATGAACTACTGAATTTTTTTTAAACAGTAAGAAAAAACATGAAAAATATATTTTCTGCACAGAAATATAAATTGAGAAAAGCAGCATGAAATTAAAAAAAAAATGATTTTTCAGTTTTCAATGTTGAGTGAATGAATGTTAAATAAGTTCCTTTCAAAAGTACAAGTTCAAAACAGTTCTTCAGACTTAGGCTGAGGTATGCTTTTACACTGGTCACTTATTCTGCAATAAATCAAATTAAATGAACTGTCGCTTTTCTGGAAAGCGGATGCCAAAAATATAACGGGTAATTCAAGCTTGAAAGAGGCCGTTTTTGTTTAGTGTATTTTTAACTCGTTATAGTACAGCAGGGTCCACGCGGTGATACACGGGTAGAAATTTCTCAAGGGTAAACACACCAAAATTGGAACATCCGTCTTGCTTTCTACATGTGTTGCTGTCAACATCTAAAGCTCGGTAAGGTAGCTCAGTGGTTAGCGTATCGGACTCGTGACCTGATGGTTGCGGATTCGATACCCGGTTGCGGCAAACTTTCTTTTCGGTGATTTTTTGCCTCTCACTACTGAGGCATGTGAGAAAAGTAGTCAGTGGCTTGGGAAGAAAGTTGTGTCAGTTTTGGTGTGAGAAAGCCATGAAACACAGGCGTAGGTACACTGACCGCCGTGATATGGCCTAAATTGTTCAAACGGTGTTAAACTCCAGTACAAATGACCAATCAAACAAACTCAACATCTAAGGTAAAATACATCTTTGCAGACAAATATAAGAACATGCTAGCTAAAGAGAATGGCGGTCATTTTTAACAGTTCAAACATATGTTAAATGATTTACAGCACTGGAACTATTTCACGCAGACACATGTATTACTCCGCGAGAAAAATATCAATTGTAGCCTGCAATCAACCTCCACCTTCAGCAAAAATAATGACCACAAACTACGGTAATTACACACTTTATGGTGTGGGAAAATAACACCTCGGACAATGAAACATGTCCTGACCAGACCGTAGTTATTTTATTGACCTAATTAACCCTTTCATTGTCAATAATTATTGCACTTAACGGAGAAAGAAAATTATTATAAATAGCGACCATTTTCTACCTTTTCCCCAAGACATGGGTGTTTCGCTATTTAAGTAGAAAAAAAGCTTCCAAGGACAGATAGATAACGGTTATACTCTGTCTGCTGCTATACTGTTTTCTATTATCTTCTCCCCGTTTCCTGCCTTATGCTGTAGCTTACAGAATGGTCTCACGATAAAGAATTCGCCATAGGCCTCTGCAAAGCTGGCTTGATTGTAAACACAAACGGCAATCTCTTGAAAATAAAACCAAACTGAGCGCGAATAAAGAGATCAAATGGCAAAGGTATAAAAGTGTACTATTCTGTGTTTTTCTAAATGGACCATGAAAGAATGCAATCCTGTCTTGTTCTAAACTGACCTGGAAGTTTCCTATCCGGTCTTGTTCTAAACTGATTCTGGAAGCATGCCATCCTATCTTGTTAGAATTAACTGGAAGTAGGCTGTCCAGTCTTGTTCTAAATTGGCCCTGGCAGCTTGCTATCACGTCTTGTTCTACATTGATTCTGGAAGTATGCTATCACGTCTTGATCTAAACTTACTCTGGAAGTATGCTATTACTTCTAGTTCTAAACTGACTCTGGAAGTCTGCTATCCTGTCTTGTTCTAAATGGATCCCGGAAGTAAACCACCCTGTCTTGTTCTTCAATGACTCTGGCGGCTTGCTATCACGTCTTGTTCTAAATTGACTTTGGCAGCTTGCTATCACGTCTTGTTCTAAAATGAGTCTGGGAGTTTGCTATCACGTCTTGTTCTTGATTAACTCTTGTAGTATTATATCCTGTCTTGTTTTAAATTGACCCTGAGAGTTTGCCATCAATTCCAGTTTTAATTTGACTCTGGAAGTATGCTATCACGTCTTTTTCTTAATTTACCCTGAATCATGCTACTGCATCTTGTTCTAAATTAACTCTGGTAGTATTATATTCTGCCTTGTTCAAAATTCACTCTGGATGTATTCTATCCAATCTTGTTCTGAATAAACCCTCAAAGGTAACTGATTCTGGTAGTACGCTTTCAGGTCTCGTTCTGAAGTGACCCTGTAAGTATACTATCCTATCTTGTTCCACATTGACCCTGTAAGTATACTATCCTATCTTGTTCCATAATGACCCTGTAAGTATACCATCCTATCTTGTTCCATATTGACCCTGTAAGTATACTATCCTATCTTGTTCCACATTGGCACTATAGTATACTATACTATCTTGTTCCACATTGACACTCTAAGTATACTATCCTATCTTGTTCCATATTGACCCTGTAAGTACTATCCTATCTTGTTCAATATTGACACTCTAAGTATACTATGCTATCTTGTTTCACATTGGCACTGTAATTATACTATCCTATCTTGTTCCATATTGACCCTGTAAGTATACTATCCTATCTTGTTCCATATTGACCCTGTAAGTACTATCCTATCTTCTTCCACATTGGCACTGTAAGTATACCATACTATCTCGTTCCACATTGGCACTGTAAGTATACTATCCTATCTTGTTCCACATTGACACTCTAAGTATACTATCCTATCTTGTTCCACATTGACCCTGTAAGTATACTATCCTATCTTGCTCCACATTGGCACTGTAAGTATACTGTCCTATCTTGTTCCACATTGACCCTGTAAGTATACTGTCCTATCTTGTTCCACATTGACCCTGTAAGTATACTATCCTATCTTGTTCCAGATTGACCCTGTAAGTATACTATCCTATCTTGTTCCACATTGGCACTGTAAGTATACTATCCTATCTTGTTCCACATTGGCACTGTAAGTATACTATCCTATCTTGTTCCACAATGGCACTGTAAGTATACTATCCTATCTTGTTCCACGTTGGCACTGTAAGTATACTATCCTATCTTGTTCCACATTGGCACTGTAAGTATACTATCCTATCTTGTTCCACATTGACCCTGTAAGTATACTATCCTATCTTGTTCCACGTTGACCCTGTAAGTATACTATACTATCTTGTCCCACGTTGACCCTGTAAGTATACTACCCTATCTTGTTCCACGTTGACCCTCTAAGTATACTATCCTATCTTGTTCCACGTTGACCCTGTAAGTATACTATCCTATCTTGTTCCACATTCACCCTGTAAGTATACTACACTATCTTGTTCCACATTGACCCCGTAAGTATACTATCCTATCTTGTTCCACATTGACCCCGTAAGTATACTATCCTATCTTGTTCCATATTGACCATGTAAGTATACTATCCTATCTTGTTCCACGTTGACCCTGTAAGTATACTACCCTATCTTGTTCCACGTTGACCCTGTAAGTATACTATCCTATCTTGTTCCACGTTGACCCTGTAAGTATACTATCCTATCTTGTTCCACATTGACCCTGTAAGTATACTATCCTATCTTGTTCTACGTTGACCTTGTAAGTATACTATCCTATCTTGTTCCACATTGGCACTGTAAGTATACTATCCTATCTTGTTCCATATTGACTCTGTAAGTATACTATCCTATCTTGTTCCACATTGGCACTGTAAGTATACTATGCTATCTTGTTCCACATTGGCACTGTAATTATACTATACTATCTTGTTCAACATTGACCCTGTAATTATACTATACTATCTTGTTCAACATTAACTCTCGAAGTATGCCATCCTATCTTGTTCTAAATTGACTCTGGAAGAACGCTATCCTGTCTTGTTCTAAACTGACCCTGGAAGCGTATTACCCTGTCTTGTTCTGAATTGACTCCGGGAGTATTTGTACCCTACTAGTTCAAGTCAACATAGAAGTATGCTATCCTGTCTTGTTCTTAATTGCCCCTGGAAGTAGGCTATACAGTACTGTCTGTTCTAAATTGACCCCTGGAAGCATGATATCCTATCTTGTTCCAAACTGACTCCGGAGGCATGCTATCCTGTCCTGCTTTAAATTGACTCTGGAGGTAGGCTATTCTGTCCTGTTCTATATTGACTCTGGAAGAATGCTATCCTGTCATGTTCTTTATTGACCATGAAAATATGCTATCCTGCCTTATTCTAAAGTGACCGTGGAGGTAAGCTATTCTGTCTTGTTCTAAATTGACTCTGGTCGTATACTATCCTATCTTGTTCTAAATTTACTCTGAATGTATACAATCCTACCTTGCTCTAAATTAACTATGAAAATATGCTATCCTGTTTTGTTTTTACGTAACTTTGAAGGTATTCTATTCTGTCTTGTCCTTAATTCACCCAGAAAGCGTGTAATCCTGTGCTATTCAAAATGGACCCTGAAGGCATGCTTCTCTATCTTGTTCTGAATTGACTCTGAAAGTATGCTATTCTGTTCTAAATTGATCACGGAATCATGTTTTCCTGTCATGTTCTGAATTGACCATAGAAGCATGATTGCCTATCTTGTTCTAAATTGACCGTAGATGTATCTACCCTATCTTGTTCTAAATTGACTCTGGAAGAACGCCGTGCTGTCTTGTTCTAAATTGATACTGGAATTATGCCTTCCTCTCTTGCTCTAAAGTGACCCTGGAAGAATACTACCCTGTCTTGTGCCAGACTGATTCTAGATTGATACTTTCCTGTCTTGTTCTGAACTGACCTTGCAAATACACCGTCCTGTCTTGTTCTGAACTGACCTTGCAAATACACCGTCCTGTCTTGTTCTGAACTGACCTTGCAAATACACCGTCCTGTCTTGTTCTGAACTGACCTTGCAAATACACCGTCCTGTCTTGTTCTAAATTGGCTCTGGAAACATGACACCCTGTTTTGATTTGAATTGACCCTGGAAGCATGCTTTTCCATCGTGTTCTAAATTGACCCTGGAAGTATGCTGTCCTATCTTGTTCTAATTGCCTCTGGAAGTACGCCGTGCTGTCTTGTTCTGAATTGGCCCTGGAAGTATGCCATCCTATCTTGTTCTAATTGACCCTGGAAGTACGCCGCGCTGTCTTGTTCTGAACTGACCCTGGAAATATGCCATCCTATCTTGTTCTAATTGACTCTTGATGCATGCTTTCCTGTCTCCTGTATTGTTCTAAATTCACCCTGGATGTAGGTCGTCCTGTCTTATCCTAAATTGTCCCTAAAGTATACTGTTCTGTTTTGTTCCGAATTGATTCTGGAAGCATTTTACCTATCCTTGTACTATTATGTTTCCATGGTTCAGGAATCATTGACGATCCTTCTTTGGGCCCTTTTGATTTTGAAGTATAATATCGTTTCTTTAACTAAATATTGACAGTATGCCGGTCTTACACAATACTGACTGTCCGACCTTGTATTAATTGACTCTTGAAACATGATGTCCTAGCTTGTTCTAAAATAATAATAGGATATGTACCATCCTTTTATTGTACTACATTGACCATTGACTTCCCCCCCCCCCTTTTTTTTTATAATACATTCATTTTAAACATACATGCACGGTATCCTTCCTTGTTCTAAACTGACTTTTGAAAGATGCAATCTAGTGTTGTACTTCATTGACTATCCTTTCTTCCCCAAAATTTACTATAGGAGCATGATGTCCTTCCTGTATGGATATTTCAAAGACAAATACCATCATTAAAGCCATATTTACTATGTCTTCTGTAAAAGCTTTCAATATGGACAAAAAAAACCGTGTCATGGTAAAGAGTTCAGGTGCCTGTTTTTGTTCTGCAGTTTGGACAGGTTGGATACGATGCACAAAAAAGATACGAAACCTTTGTTTGCGACACTCAGGATCGGCAGGAAAGAGAATTAACCCTTATCCTGCTAAATAAAAGAAATGGAACTTTTAAATGAAAATTTACTATTTCAAAGATATTTTGGGGAAAAATCATGTCTATATCGGACAGTGTAGATCCAAGATCAGACTGCACGTTCTGTGCAGTGTGATCTTGATCTGCACTGTCAGCAAAAGGTCCTTGATTCGCGCTTAGCAGCCTAGGGATTAAATTTGCGTGACTCAGAAAACTGCTCTCAAAAGGGAGGAGTCGTTTAAAAAACAATGGCACAAATTATACCCAAGAAAGACAAATCGGAAAAAATAACTTGGAGAATTACCCTAAATGTACAGCAATCAACCTTAAAACCCAGGTCAATTTACACGGAACACGACGCAATCAACCCAAAGGAAAAAACTTCAGAATTTGCTAGAATTAGTTCTCACACCTCCAGTAATAACCTGAAATATGCTGTGGGACTGAATGACAGAACGAGTCTATCAACACTGGTAAAAAATAACTGGTCCCTGGCACCCAGAATAAATTTTCTTATCGTGACGTTAAATTACGGCAAGTGAAAACCGGAAAATATTTTTGTCATATATCCTTGTTCACATACAAACATTTACAGGGTCCATATTCAGCAACCATTCTAAATTGCATTCTTAATCTGAATCTAAATTTGGAAAGTAACGCAATTTCTGATCGGCTAAACCATTTGGTTTAGCCAATCAGAAAATGCGTTACTTTGAAATTTAGAATTTTTTTTCAGAATTACACTAAGATTGTGATTAAGTATAACGTTGTTAAACACGGACCCAGGCTCGATGAAGTGTCATCGAATTTTATATTCCACGTAGAAAATCCCCGTGTTAACTCTTATCCTGCTAAATAAGTTACATAAAACTTTCAAGTCGATAGTAAAACTCGAATAAATGTTATTTAACCACACAACCCGAGTTTTAACGACCCTAAGCCAAAGGGTTTTTGAAAACATTGTGGAAAAAGGAGAAATTGCTGGTAACCAGCATTTTCTCCCTTTCTCACAATGTTTTCTACCCTTTCCAAATCAAATTTCAATTTTTGAGTCACATTTATTTTGTCGTCTGCAAATGCTTTCAATTTGGTAAAGTACAAAATTTTGTCGTTTGGTAAAGAGTTATAGCTTATTTTTTTGGAGAAAAATATCTCCTGATCGGAAAGTGTAGATCCAAGATCAGACTGCACTCAAAAGATCATTGAATCGCGCTTAGAAGGCAAAACAGCAAGCATTACCTTATTAGCTCCTGCAGACGACATTTTACGATTGGAAAAAACGACGACATTTATGCTACGACAACAAATATGTCCCTGGTAGCCCATATAATGTTTTATTACAAGACGTGAAATTCCGAGGAGTATGTACGAGAATAATATTCCGATGTTCTGACATTCTCCTATTTTTGTGGAGGCATAGAGGATTTTGTATCAATAAATGCCCGTGAAATTCCATTTTTTTTTTTTTGTTAATACCCCGTTTCACTAGGCGGCGATTCGACGGCGCTCATGGCGCTTCTCCACATTCTTCCAAATCGCCGCAGAAGCACCGACATCTGCAAAATCATTGGACTTAAGCGTTTCAGCGCGCTCTCGATATGCTTCAATCACGATCTCGCTGCGCCGGTCACGATCCTGTTGCGCTGTTGTTGCGCCTCTACGCTTGAGGTCTCTCCAAGACGATTCTACTACGCTTCCACTATGGCACAGGACAGACGCTTAGTCTACGCTTATTACGTTTCTGTTGCGACCTTGCTACGACCTAAGCGCAGGAGCTGCGCTTCTGTTGAGCTTTTGGAACGTTTCTATATAAAATCGGCGGTTTAACTGCTTTGGCAACGGCTGACCATAAGCCTTCGAAGAAAATGGATCGAATTGCGCCAGTAGCTGTGCTCCAGCTTGCGATTATGAACAATAGATTGATAAGGTTGACTGTTAAGAGAAAAGCCAAACGGAGCAGAAGGACAAAAATTTTCTGGGTCCGTCCATGGTTGTCTGCCGAGCAAGGGCTCCATTTCGGTCATCCTGATCAACTTCCTGATCAGGATAAAGGACAGCACCTCATTTTCAATTATATGAGAATGGAGCCTCACATGTTTGATGAAATCTTGCATAGAGTTGATCCTAGAAGAGTGACGCCAACTTCAGGAAAGCTTTTGAACGAGGTCTGAAGTTAGACAAATATGGCGTGCAACACACAAAAAGGAGCCTTCGGAATTATGCGTAAAAGTGTGTCGTCACAGATCAGCCTGTGCTGTCTGTGACTAATCCGAGACGACCCTTCCCGTTTTTGTGCGATTTTCTGTTTCACGAAAGTCTACTGTAGGAACAAATTTTAAGTAGTCGTAAAGTGCCGTCTCGGATTAGCCTGCGCGGACTGCGCAGGCTAATCCGGGACGACACTTTACGCAAATGTCCGAAGGTCTCTTTTCGCATGTTGCGGGCCATATCTCGACGCTTTTGTTACGATGCGCTGCGCTTGCGCTATGTTAATCGCACTGCGACTACTTCATGAATTTCTTGCTACATTTTTACTCCGTTTTCGTGGCCCTTCGAGTCCACGGCCATTTCGCTTCGTAAATTTTGAGTTAGGTCAAAACAAGCGCCGTGAAGTAGCGATCATGAATCTTCCGATACGCTTCTTCCACGAATCACGGCGTTTTGACCAAAGTTTCGAAGCATAGCGGAATCGCCACTCAGTGGAATGGAGGTTTAAGGGTTGAAGGCCTGTGTGAGTCTTAGCAAACCTTTATGGGCCCCCGCCCTGAGAGTAAGAATGGCGGGAGCGAGGAAATAATATAAAAATACGAAAAAAAAAAACTACACCGGTTTGCAACAGATCTTTGGGAAAATGGTGGTAGCAGAACGTCTTATTCAATAAGATGGTTGAATTAAAAGAATTATATTTAATTTATTTAATTGAGAATGGTACGTGCTGTGGTTAAACGCCCCCTGGTGATACTAAAAGATTATTGAATTTTTATTACGAGTTTTTCCATCCTTGTTATTTAACCCTATACTAAACAGTCCCGTATTCTTCACAACCCCCAGGAAGAAACCTTTTTTGATAACATTGCGGGAAAAGGAGAAAATGCTGGTAACCAGCATATTCTCCTTTTCCCATAATGTTTTCTAATTTTTGAAAGACAGCAATAATCTTTTGAGGTACATAATATAGCCTAATTTATCGTCTGTAAGTTCGTTGAACTGGGAAAGGCTAAAACCTTCTCATTTGGAAAGAAATTAGTAGTCAAACAAAAAAATAACGTGGAGAGAAACAACCCAGGGGTCAAAAGGCGAGTGCTATATCCGTATTGACTCACCATTCTAAAGTGCATTCGTGTCCAGTTCTGTGTGTAAAGTAACACATTCTTTGATTAGCTATTTAAACAAGTTGGTGTAGCCAATCAGAAACTGCGTTACTTTTTAACTTAGAAACTTCTTAAGAATTAGAGTAGGAGTATTCTTGAGAATGAATGGTTGATACTTGTCCCGGAAATAAAGGAAGACTAAAGAAACAAAATTAGGCAATGGGTTTACAGAAAGAGATGCCTGATTTGCTATGGGGTTATCTGAAAATACAATCTTGCTGCAGACAACTTTTTTTTTCGTCTTGCACCACACTATTTCTAAAAAGCTAGGTCGTTTTGAAAAAATTATATCTTTGCTAAAATGTTTCAATTGTATTCATGTATTCAGTCTCAGCTCATTGTGGTTATCAACATTTTACAAGACTGCTTTCAAAATCGTGTTTTACTGCATTGTTTCCTAGGATTCTGAGTTAAACCTTAGGCTGCTAAACGCGACTCAAAGAACTTCAGCGGACAGTGTAGATCAAGATCAGACTGCACAGAACGTGCAATCTGATCTTAGATCTACACTGTCAAATAAAGTGATATTCCCCCCACCTTAAAAAAAAAAAAAAAAAAACATTTGAAATAGCAAAATTCGGCTTTTTACTATTGGTTTGAAAGTTTCATTTTATTCGTTTAGTAGGATAAGGGTTAATTGAAAGCTTCGCCATCAAATGGCAGAATTACTAATCTACTTTAGTATCTGAAATCTATTTATAGTAAAATAATTTCCCACGCGCCAACGTGCCCTATAAAAAGGTACTCCCACAATTCCCTTGGGATGAGATGCTTGTCCATGGATGAAAGGCCGGTTATGCAGACGAGAGCATTTAACTCTTTACCACATGATAAAAATCACAGACTTGTCCAAATTGAAAGCATTTGCAGACGACAATTTAAAAGTGGCTTAAGTGGTGAAACTTTGTGTTTGACAGGGTAAAAAAAACATTGCGGGAAAAGGAGAAAATGCTGGTTACCAGCATTTTCTCCTTTTCCCACAATGCTTTCAGTAGGCCTCTTTTTCAGGGTCGTGAAATCTCGGGATAGTGTGGAGAAGGGTTAAGTGGCCGCGTTCATATAAATTTCTCGCTGAAAGGCTTCTACATCGCTGGAATTAAAAGGCTGGTGAAAACCACAAAGGTACCTTATTGAGATAGGCGACCGTTTTAAGACTCTTTGTTATTGTATTTAAGACTGTTCTACATAAATTCAGGTTCAATACGTCGGTTCAAGTGGAACGATGATGTAGCAAATGGAGAAATTGCTTGTTGTGAGTTGTCGGTCCTTGTAAACAATGTTTTTAAAAATTCTCTGCTGCAAGACGCAAAGAAATATGCTGCAGACAGTATTATGTTACAGTACAAAATATTCGTCATATTCTTCAGAAAAATACTTCAAAAACAGAAATGAAAATACAACGTTTTGACTACCGTCCAAATTGGCTGTTAATGGCATAAATGGGTTTAAACGTCCTTCTAATGAGAAATAGATCTATTTTACAAATTATTCTATGAAGTATTTAATTGTCGTCTGCCAAACTGCCAGTTTATGAAATAGCGGAAGTTAATGGAAATCCGTCTGTGAATGATTTCCCTTGGGGACAACAGAGAGCATTTTGCCATTTTTTTTCTCGAAAACTATTGACCGTCATCAATCAAAACTCTGATAGGTGTCACAGGATACGCTTAAAGCTAATCTTTCTCCTTCCACTCAATTATTTCTCTAGCGAAACTGCGCCATTACCGGAAGTGGGCAAAATTAGTCCCGTAGACAAGTTTTGTTTTGTAATTTATTGGACAAATATTGGTATAACGGAAAGCTTAATACCTGAAATTGCATTAGATTGACTCTGAAGTGATGACTAAATAAATGACTTCATACGGATTAATTGATTAGTTGTACTTAGATAATGATATATGCAAACTTTCAAAATTACTTCGTATTTGTCAAATACTCTGTATTTACGAAAAATTTCCTTCACAAAATGATTACTTCCTGTTTACAAAATAATTGTTTCGTAAATACAAAACAATCTAGATTAATTGGTGTTTCAAATGGCTTTAAAATTATTGCAATCGTATTACCGCGGCAGCTTACTGAATCAAATGTGTCCTGGGTTTCAGAAGTATGGGTCCCACTTGGGTCCGTATTCACCAACTATTCTTTAGAACGTTTTTTGTCTAATTCTCCAAGATTTTCTAAATTTGAAAGTAACACAACTTTTGATTAGTTAAACCGAATGGTTTAGCCTATCAGAAGTTGTGTTACTTTCAAATTTAGAAAATTCTGGAGAATAACACTGAGAACGTTCTTAAGAATGGTTGGTGAATACAGACCCAGGGCTTCTGCAGGATCGTGATCCTGTGCATTTTCGCAAAAAAAAAAAAACTTAGTAACCTCGCGTAAGGATCGAACCCGGAGCCTCTAGGTTGCGAATCCAACACCTTGACCGTTGAGCCACGCAGAACCCCTGAAATAATTTAGACCGAGTCAACATTGTTGAAATTAAGACCGAATCGCCGTATTGAAATATTTAGAACAAGTCACCATATGGGAAAATTCAGTCCGAGTCGCCCTACCTTATTATCCGGAGTTTCAACGACCCTGACGAAGAAATCTTTTGAAAACAATGTGGGAAGAGGAGAAAATGCTGGTAACAAGCATTTTCTCCTTTTCCCACATTGATTTCTATCTTATCGGAAACAAATTCCTGCAATTGAGCTACATTTGATATCTGCTAATATTTTCAACATGGACAAGTCCAAATTTCCGTCGTTTGGTAAAAATTAGGGTAAGTTAAAGAGGAACAAGCGATGGCTAGAAACACAGATTTGATTGTACACTTAAATCACATCTTGAGCGAAACTGTTAATTTTTGCCTTCTGCAAATTGATATCAATTTTCAAAGTTTCCAAAAATTACTTCCACTAATTAGAAGGAAGAGAATTGCCAAAACATCAATCATTTTAAATGAGAGATCGCTCATTAAAACAAGTAATATATTGCGAATATGCAAATCTATTTGAGGCATGCTCTGTGAAAATGGGGCTTATTGCATCTGCAAAAAAGTATCGACTCAGGTCAGCCTGCGCAGTCCGTGCAGGCTGACCGGCGCGGAAACTTTTTGCTATTGGTCAATTTTCATTTTCTTCATGACAAAGGACCCTCATAATTCATTGGATTGTTAGACAAAATGGACTTTATGGATCCATGATCATGTGATGACTTGCCTGGCATCAAGCATCACGGAGATGCATCAAGCCCCCTATTGCCAGAGTATGACTCATTTTATATCCCCAGACTTAGCTTGCGAGAGCAAGTCTTAAGAAAACAGTGTAGCAGCTCCTCTGTCGTATTTGAGTTAGCTGTTTGCCAAGCCGTCCCGCGTTTAAACCCATAGCCTTCCAACGCGCGACTCACTGACCTTTTACGGACAGTAAAGATCAAGATCAGACTGCACAGAACGTGCAGTCTGATCTTGGATCTACCCTGTCTAATAAGAAGATATTTATCACTCTAAAAAATATTTGAAGTAGCAATATTTTTTTTTTTACTATCGGCTTAAAACCTTCATTTAACTTATTTAGCTGGTTATTCATTTACAACATGAAAAAAATGTTAGACTCGTCCAAACTGAAAGCATTTGCAGACGACAATGTCAATGTGGCTCAAATAACATGATATTTCTTTGATAGGGTAGAAAACATTGTGGGAAAAGGAGAAAATGCTGGTTACCAGCATTTTCTCCTTTTCCCACAATGTTTTCAAAAGGCTTCATCCTCAGGGTCGTTCAAAATTCGGATTGTGTGGGAAAGGGTTAAGGCTTTTGGGTCAATAGAGGAGAAAAGATTAAAAAAAAAAATTAGTATTTCCTTCTTTTTTCCCAACATAGTTTCCAACTCTTTCAGAGACAAAGTCTACCATTTAGTTTGTCGTCTACAATGCCTTCAATACGGATAGATCTACAGTTTTGTCACTTGGTAAGGTGTTTACTTTGATACTCCATTCATATGTGCTATGCTCTAGCAAAAGGGACTCTAATGCATCTTCTTGATGCATTGTACCAAGCAAGTCATCTCATAATTATGGATCCACAGAATCCATGCCGAGCCCCGGTAGCTCAGTCGGTAGCGTACAGGACTTGAGAACATGAGGTCTCTGGTTCGATCCCCGGCTCGGCCAATTTCTTTCCGAGGACTGATGATAGTCAGTGCGACAGGATGACGGCTGACCATTGTTTCGACGATTGTTATGTGGGAAAGCAGCTAGCGGCTTGGAAAGAATATTGTGCATAGTACTGGTAAAAGAAACTCCAGGAAAGCATGGATAGGTGCACTGGCCGCCGCGATATTACTGAAATAATGTTGAAAACAGCGTTAAACACCATACAACCAATCAATCAATCAATCAACAGAATCCATTTTGTCTACCAACAGGCTAAATCCCAGGATAGAATGGTCCTTTGACATGTAGAAAATTGACCAATAGCAAAATGTTTTACCAGTTTCGACCGCGCAGGCTGCGCAGGCTGACATGGTCGACACTCTTTGCAGATGCATTAAGCCTCCTTTTCCCACAGCATGGCTCATATATTTTCGTTGTTATTAGCAATACAGGGCTTGGCGCTGCGATACCCAACTTCTACCCATAATCCGTTGTTTCTGTCATATTCTTCGAAATATTCATTTTCGTCAGTTATATATTCGTGTGAGTAACACCTCAAGTTTTCCCCTACAAGAACTGAGATAAATAATTATAGTATATTGAATCATTGCGTGTTTGAATAATTAAGGCTTCAATATATACTGTTTTTGGATATGATCATTTAGCCTACATCTATTGTGGTGTAAATGCTAGTATACAATTTTCATATGCCCCCCACCGCTCCTCCGCCCCAAACCCTATCCCCGTTCAGCAACGGAGACATTGTGCTAGAAGCTAAAACAAATCTCCTTGTCACAAGCCATCCCTCCTTTAGCCGCAATGTTTTCGATTTCATTAAAAAAAGTAGTCATCAAAATAGTTTTCTTTTCTCATGATATTTGTCTCTTTTATCTTTTGTACAAGTCAGTGGCTTCTCCATAATTATATTGTTAATCGTTAAATTAAAGATGCATCTATACTCGTATTCAGCCATTTTCTAACCCTTTTTATCCTTGTTTATGGAACTATAATTCTTCTGGTATCTTCATGCCAAATGTTGCCCCTGGCGGTTGCAAGGATGCATAGATTACTACTGATAGAAAATGCATTTCATTTTCTGGAGGCCATCAAAGAAATCAACATTGTGACGTTTCGTCAAAGATTTCCGACACTATATATGTCGGTAATTTATCTCTGTTTACAAAACTGACTTAATTCTGAACCACTCTACAGTCTATCAAATTTTAACAACATAATTATGTATCTTTAAAGGGCTTACGTCTTGTTTGACATCGTGCCATCAAGCAAAAAAAAAAGTCCCTAGTTACCATCTCAGAATTTGTTCTAATCTATTTCCTTCGGCGTTCTTTGATGATCTTAATAGCCTTCATGCATTATTCAGATTGCATGTCAGGGTAAAATCGGCTACGTCAAAACTAAATCTTGTACGAACGTTGGCAGCACTGCGCATGCGCAGAACATTTAAACACAAACAAGACAGGCGATTTTTTTTTTGTCTTATACCAGACCACTCTTGAAAGCATTTTGGCAACAGAAGAAATTGCTCGTTACAATCAATTTCTTCCTTTGCCACAATGCTTTTTTTTTATTAATACATGTCGTTACCTTTGTTCCTGTTTACTAACCACTTTTAACAAGAATGGTTTTAAAAATGCCTGCTGCAAATTTGTTTCTAGATGCAACCAGTTTTAAAGGCCCAGCAGCGGCCAAAAGTAAACAACGAGGGCTTTGAAATATAATTTAATGTAAATAATACCGTTTCAAAGTGTAGAAATCATTGTGACGATGGTAATATTTATCTTTGGCCTTTTGATATAACTTAGAGCTGATTGTCGCTTAAGAAGGTCCTATTTAGTTTTTTGGGTGTGAATAAAAAATATTGCAAATACCAATGAATACTACAAAATATTTTTCCCTGCAAGCTTAAAAAATTGGAAAGTTACATTGAGTAAAAAGGTACAATTTGGCTTTTAAACAACATGAGGTTCGTTAACAAAAATTATTCAAGAACGTCGCTCTTTTTTTTTTTTTTTTTTAAGAAGCCAGATATCACGTCATCATACATGTACCTGTTTGAATACATTCCTACATGACTGACGTGTGTCATTGTTCATATCACGTTCTCACATGCCTTTGCGAGGCGAAATCTCTCTTACCCTAAGACGCTACGCTCATATTTAGAATATTGGACTGAAAAGATTTTTTCTTGCCTTTGTTTTTCTTAACTGCTGATGGCTTGTAAACTATTAGTGTACTGAATTCATTGAAACATATTTTAACCCTAAAGCTGCTAGGCGCGACTCACCGACCTTTTGCGGACACATTACATCAAGATCAGACTGCACAGAACGTGCAGTCTGATCTTGGATATACAGTGTCCGATGAGGAGATATCTTTCTCCCAGAATTACCCTTTAATTAGCAAAATTTAGGACCTTACTATCGGCTTGAAAGTTTCATTTAAGTTATTCATCAGGATATGGGTTGGGTTTAGTATGACTAGGTTATCTGATTAGCGCCTACATCCCCTTTTGAGGCACAATGTCATAGTCATACAATACAGTGTTTCACCGAACCTAAAGTAGAAAACAAAGTGGCAAAAGAGAAAATGCGGTTTACCAGCATTTTCTCCCTTTACCACAATGTTTTCTACCCTTTCAAAGACATATGCTATCAGTTGAGCCACATTATATTTTTCACCTGCAAATGCTTCAAACATGGACAAGTCGGAAATTTGTCATTTAGTAAAGAGTTAACCCTTAGCCGGCTAAATAAATGAAAAGCAAGCTTCAAGCCGATAATAAAAACCTGAAATTTGCTATTTCAAAGGCATTTTTTTTTTTTTTTTTTGCGAGGGGGGATATCTCTGTATTGGACAGTATAGATCCAAGATGAGACTGCACGTTCTGTGCAGTTTAGACTTGATCTACACTCTCCGCAAAAGGTCATTGAGTCGCGCTTAGCAGCCTAAGGGTTAAACAAGCAAACAAGCGGGAGAAATCACGGTCGATTCCTGATTCATCAGACTATATCAGCCTAGAATTTGTTTTCGTGTAAAATCTATAAACAATGGAACTTAAATCTATATTCAGTGTGGATATCATTGGTTTTTCTGTCCGCGTTATGACCCTACTCTGCTCTTTCGCTCCTTACCCCCCCCCCCCCCCCCCCCCCCCCCCCCAACGTCTTTTAACTCTTTCCCATTCCCAAAACCACATGTTTTAGACTCTTTCAAATTCATGACACCTGCAGACGACACACTCAAAATTGATACAAATGTTCTTAAGCTAAAATGTTGGTTATCAGCATTTTCTCCTTTTCCCACAATGTTTTCAAAAGCCTTTTTTTCCCCGGGTCGTGAAACCCAGGGATTGTTTGGTAAAGATTTAAGACAAAAGAAAGTAAATATTTAATTTCTTTTTGACGTTATGTTATTGATGGGTCGATTTTTGTGTTGAGTTCTTAACGTCATCTTTTGTTATTTACGGGAATTTTCAACCCCTGGGTGTGTCGAATAAATGAAATAGATAAGAAGTTAACTTAATACATGAATTTCTATAACTGAAAAAAAAAAAAAGAATCCTTCAATTTGGATACCTCTGGAGGTATACATACAAAATTGACCTATGAAAACAAGAATATAGATGTGAAGAAAACCATTGTGCCAAACGGAGTAACTGCTTAGAATGGACAATTTTCTCAATATCTAATTCAACCTGTTGAATAAGTGAAACGAAACTTTCAAGCCGAAAGTAAAAACCAAAATAATACTATTTCAAACTTACTTGATAATGAAATAAAATCTTTCTATCGGAGAGTGTAGATCCAAGATCAGACTGCACGTTCTGTGCAGTCTGATCTTGATCTACACTGTCCGCAAAAGGTCGGTGAGTCGCGCTTAGCAGCCTGAGGGTTAAAGTCTGTTATCTTACAACGACTGTGAAACAAGTTCCACAAATTATATCAATTACTTTCGATGATAGTTTCCTAGAAACCCTAACCAATTAATGCGCCTTCATGCGTGCTGGGCAGTTTCAAAGGTTGACACTGCTCATCACAGGATTCGAACCCCGGGCCTCTGATGTGTAAGGCTGACGCACTGCCTTCTCTCCCTCCCTATCCTCGCCCCAACATACAACTGTATTCTACATTTGTCACAATGTTTTTTTTTTTTCAAAACAAAGCTATTCGACTGCGGTTGTGTGGACTATTAATTTTGTCTGAAAGGGCAAAGGGGGTAAACGCTTTTACAAAGGATAACAACTTTTAACGTTTCCGTACACAAAGTCTTTTGAAAATATTGTGGGAAAAGGATAAATTGCTTGTAACAAGCAATTTCTCCTTTTCCCACAATATTTTCAACCCTATCAGAGAACCTCAGCTCATTTGTACCAATTTCCATTTTTCCGGACACAGTTACCTACTATTTGGTAGAGCCTAAAAAATTGTCCCTTGGGAATGGGTGAATGCCAGGGTATGACTCTCTCTGGCCACTATAACAATGTTTTCTCTCCCTGGTCATCGGTAATCAAATAAACCTTTCGCTCGGGGACATTTATAGCGACATTATTGACCCAGTGAAACCTTTACTGTGGAGATATTTAAACCCCATGGGTCATTTTCACCAACCGTTCTAAACTGAATTCTATCTCCATAACTAGCAAGTGTCCTGCGTGGTTCTGTGATGAAGCTTAAGGATTCGTAATTCGTAGGTCTCAGGTGTGATCCTGACTCGAGGCGCTGGATTTTTGATCAGTGAGTCCTTGGTTAAGACACCTCAGAGCCCCAGCTAGGTAATCCTGCTGGTCCTGTGAACCCAAAACATGCTTGAATAAGTGAGCCGTCACCATGATAAGACTGGAATGATGTTGAAAGCGGCCTTAAACATTATTCAATCAAATTAGCAATCTGATTTGCTGAAATGGTCTGTGAGGATAGTAAATTTCACGGGCCTTATTTACCAACTGTCTTCAGTTCTATTTCAAAGTTTCAAAAATAGCACCCTGATTGGTTTTGACGTCAGATGTCTTAGCCAATCAGATGTCTAGTTCTGCAGGATTAGCCAATGGGATGTTTACGTTTGCAAGATTCGGTGATACCATTGTGGTGCGATAAAAACTCACACTCTTTGGAAACCCCTTGAAAAATATTTTTCAGTTTCGATACTCATCGCTTGAAATCATATGACAAAGTGTTTGCAGGAAAAATGTGAATATTTTTTTTTACATGTATATACTATTATGGTAATCCAGATATATGTTCGCTGGAATATGATGCGTAGATCAATTGATAGAATTAAGAACAAAAGACAGAAAAGGCCATTTATGGTAGCATGTCGTAAAAATTCCCGCACAGTGTATCAAAGCATGAATCAAGCGATTCCCTACCTTGAAATAGCAAGAGTTAGAGTCATCACATGATGTCCTTGCTTTCATATTAAAAGAACTGGCCAATGAAATGAAAATCAAGTAAAAAATGTGATACAAAATTTGATTGGTCATCCCGTCTTTCATGACACTGTTATCAAGCTATATTACATTAGCATCCTGTATTGTAAAGGTAGATTCCTAGACCAACTAAACACAAGCAAAAGTGACACAAGGGAGAAAGTTTGGAAGGGAGGTAAAAAATATTTTTTGTAAATATTGCAAAGTACTGTGAGTAGCCAAAGGAAGGGCGTACAGGGCACTCGTTACAACTCGGCCGATTCCGTACCTACATCTAACCTCGTCTGTATAAAGGAAGCTTCCATTTTGAACTACCAATCACATGATCTTAAACATGGCGGCGCCCCTGTAGCTCGCTTAGCAACGACATGAACAACCACTGTGAAGTTATCCACTTCTATCGATCTGTCGATGAAAGCTCCCAACGGAATTGATAAACCACGCTAAAAATTGAATGTACGAAACTGTTTGCCGACTGAAATATTCTTAGAAAGATAACGACAGAAAATTTACTCATGTCTTCTTTTTTAAGAGGAGCCTTACAATTTCAATAACGGTAAAGGGGAGTGCTTCCGGAGATGTGCGAAATGTACCGTGTAGGTGCATATCAAGCTACGTGATACAGCCGAGGGATTTGATCACCAGATCACCCGAGGTATGCCGAATGGCGTACAGGGTAATATTTGTTACCAGTTTTTTTTTTTTCAAAGAAGTGCATTCTCGGTTTTGCCGGCTTTGATTGCGTGGCGGAATACTTTTAAACGAATTGATGCACAGCACGAACTATCCGTTTGATGTCCCAATGGAATTAGTCGTAGAAATTATTTTGGGACGAAATGGATAAATAAGACGTCAAGCAACTTAATTAGTAAATTGAACAATTTGATATCATGAACACCAATGAAATCATCGTTAAGGTAAACATTAATTGCTTTAGATAGCGAACAATTTACATTCAGATCACAGTGTCGTTCTAAGGGTGTAATCAGTCAATGAAAAACAAATAGCCATTGGTCATTAACTTGTGTTTAATTCATTTGCATGTCAAGATAAATTGTTTTTAGAGATATAGATAGATGATGACCTAATTCCGATAAATATAACAATTTAGATCATAGTATATGCGTGCAACACACGAAAAGGGGCTTTCGGACATTTGCGTAAAAGTGTGTCGTCCCAAATCAGCCTGTGCAGTCTGTGACTAATCCGAGACGACACTTCCGTTTTTGTGCGATTTTCTGTTTCACAAAAATCTACAGAATAAAAAAATCTTATGTAGTAGTAAAGTGCGCGGACTGCGCAGGCTAATCCGAGACGACACTTTACGCAAATGTCCGAAGTGGTCTCATTTCGCATGTTGCGGGCCAATGTTATAATCCTACAGATCGCTACCGGGTCCCTCCTTCGGGATTTCTGTTTTTCCGCATAGATCAACTAGGTTTTTTTTTTGGTTACTTTCTCTCTTCCTTTTTTCTTTTTTTTTTAATCTTCGATATAGATTTCTGCCGTCAAGGAATGTCGGTGGGTATTGGAGATACCTTATATTTATCTCTGTCTTTCGTAACATTTGACACAACCCTACTCCTCTGGTTCAAAATCATTACACTTACAGGGAAAACGTTATTTCTGGTCTTTTCTTCAAAACGATTGGCGGCTCTTGTCCAACTGTAGTTTTGTCGAAATACCAAATTTCTGATTTTTGTATATTTTAAATTAGTTTCCGATTTGGTATAACCCACTGGTCGGATTTTCTAACTTTGGTCATTGGATAACTAAAAGCATTAACTCTTTACCAAACGACAAAATTTTAAACCTGACCAAATTGAAAGCATTTGCAGACGACAAATGAAATATTGTTAAAATGAGGATTTCTCTCTTTCATAGGGTAGAAAACATTATGGGAAAAGGAGAAAATGCTGGTTACCAAATTGAAAGCATTTGCAGACGACAATTGAAATATTGTTAAAATGAGGATTTCTCTCTTTCATAGGGTAGAAAACATTGTGGGAAAAGGAGAAAATGCTGGTTACCAGCATTTTCTCCTTTTCCCACAATGTTTTCAAAAGGCTTCTTTTACAGGGTCGTTAAAAGTGGGGATTATGTGGTTAAAGGGTTAACCAGCCATGCTCTGGCAACAAGCGGCTTGATGCGTCTTCATGATGTATGATACCAAGTAAGTCATCAGACGGTTATAGATTCATAACATCCAACTGAATCATGAGGTAGACTGTCCTTCGACATACAGAGAATTGACCGATAGCGAAAAGTTCCGGCCCAGGTCAGCCTCCTGCGCGGATTGTGCAGGTTGACACGAGTCGACACTTTCCGCAGATGCATTAAGCCTCCTTTCGCAAGAGCAGGGTTCAATTCCTTGTCCTGGTATAAATACAAAAATATTAAAAGAGGCGAATAGTCCTTTAGGTTCCTTAACCACTGCGTAGGATTCTTAACCCTTTACCAAAAGGAAAAAAAAAAAGGATCTAGATCTGTCCATATTTAAAGCAGTTGCAGACGCCGACTTGAATGTGATTCAAATGATATCATTTGTCATCAAAAGGATGGAAAACAGTGGCGGCTAGCATTTCCACTTTTTCCCATAATGTTTACTAAAGGCCTTTTCTTCAGGGTCGTTACAACTTGGGTTTGTGAGCTGAAGTGTTAATGCATATATTCTTACGAACATGAAAGTTCGCAACAAATGCATAGCTCAAATATAATACGCTCCGGCTGGGATTCGAACCCGTGCGGCATTGATGTTTTTTTCCCAACTGAGTGTAAACAACCACCTCCTTGTGATTGTTTTCTTTCAAACCATCAAATTTCTTCGCTCAAAAAAAAATGGGTCAAAATCTGGTTTAATGGCCCTTCAACCCTTTCCCAAACAAGCCCTGGTTTTCACGTGTCTGCAGTACAAGTCTTTTGAAAACACTATGGGAAAAGGAGAAATTGCTCTTAACGAGCAATTTCTCCTTTTCCCACAGCGTTTTCTACCCATTTTGAGACCTTTCTGCCATATTCATCAAATTTAAAATTGTCGTCTGCAAACTCTTTCAATTTGGACTAGTCCAAAATTTGTCGTTTGGGAAAGGGTTAAAGGCAATAATAACTGTAAATTGGTCATTTGGGACAAAGACAAACAATTGTTTGATATGAACAATTACTGAGAATTGCTTATCATAAGTAATCGATGTGTGTCAGCTTAACTCTTTACCTAACGATAAAAGTTTAGACTTGTCAAATTTGAAAGCATTTGCAGACGACAAATTAAATGGGGATCAAATAATGAATTTTTCGTCTGGAAGGGAACAAAACACTGTGGGAAAAGGAGAAAATGCTGGTTACCAGCATTTTCTCCTTTTCCCGCAATGTTTTCAAAAGTCCTCTGTCTCAAGGTCGTTAAATATCAGGATTGTGTGGTAAAGGGTTTAACTATTTACCAAACGACAAAATTTTAGACTTATCAAATTTGAAAGCGCTTGAAGATGGCAAATGAATTGCGGTGCATATGACCGGTTTGTCTTTGATGGGAAAAAATGCTCTGTAGAATAAAGGAGAGAATTATCATTCTACGTCCATTTTTTTCCTCAAAACCTTACGCAAAGAAATCTAATTGTATGCTTACTTTAAATTTCGATGTACGATTAGTTCTGTAATGTGTGATTGAAAGCACTGCAACGCTATAATTTAATCGTGATAAGCCTCGACTAAATGGGTGCACTCCCCCGAGACTTATGATCAATTGAGGCCACAATTAAAGTCACATTAGAGTGAAAGCTTGTTAATATATTACTCTTGCACACTTCCGCATTGCAGCTGACATTTTTTGAAATCATTGTGACAAGAGGAAAAATTTCTCGTACCTAGCAATATCTTCTTTTGCTAACTAGACCCCGAGTCATATTGATTATTCATATTTTACAAGTTTTACGTACCATAATTACCTCCCTTTCATTTTTGAAAATTATAATATAGGACTAGGCAAAATACTGAAGTGTTTGTAGAGGTAAATTTTGAGGCTGAAACATTTCAGCCATGCTCTGGCAGAAGGGGGTTTGCTAAATCTCCGTGATCCATGATACCAAAAAGTCATCCAATAATGATGGATCCATAATATCCATTTTGTCTAACAACCGACCGAATCATAAGGTAGGCTGGTCCTTTGAGATGCAGAAAATTGATCCATAGCAAAAACTTTCGACCCATGTCAGCCTGCGCGGACTGCGCAGGCTGACATGGGTTGATACTTTATGCGGATGCATTACTCGACTAATTCACAAAGCATGGCTCATTTCTATTGAAATGAATTAAGTGCCCCAGCTACGTCCTGTCTGGTTGGTCTCGTGTGCTCTTGGCCGTAACACAAAAATGTCTTTAGAGCCGTCCGGGGCAAACTTGTTTCAGGTGGCTTGGGTATTAAAGATAAATTCTGAGGCCTAGAGACAAAAACGCTGTTAAAATTTGATTGACTGTAGAAGGATTCAGAATTTAGTCAGCTGTATGAATATAGAGAAATTGCATATATAATATATTGTGTAAAGGGTAAATCCATATATTGGAAATCTTCGATTTTAGACCGGACGGAACGTCACAACGGTGATTTCTTTCATGGCCTCCAGTAATCTATACAACCGTCAGGGGCAACGTTCGGCATGAAGATACAGGGATGATTATAAATTGATAAAATAAAGACAAAATGGTTTAAAAACTGGCTGAAAACAAGTATAGATGTATCTTTTATTTAAAAAAAAAAAAAAAAAAAGAACATTGAAATATTGCAATGTAAGTTATACGGTGACCATTCAAGGCGACCCGCAGTTAGATTTCGATCTGGATCTCGCTTAAGTGAGCATAAGTTACAAAGGTAGTCTTTAAATAAAGAAATCAAAAATACACTGCTCAATCTGACTGCACAGAATGTGTTTGACAAAAAAATGCCCACAGTTTCAATGAAATTGTACTTTTATACTTAGAAAAAAGTGGAAAATTTTTATGTGGCAGCAAACGCCATTTGAAGAGAAAAAAACAGTAATTATCGCTATCTGCGTAAAATACAGACCGGTATCTTCCGACACATTATGGCTAAGGCTGATGGTTGTTGAGTGTTTCCTGGACTGAGGAATTTTATCCTCGCCTCAATATATCTTATCCATGCAAAACCAGACAAGAAGATTATCACTTATGTGGAAAACATATGGGCCATGCTCTGACAAAAAGGGGGCTTAATGCGTCTCCGTAATCCATGTTACCAGGCAAGACATCACATAATTATGGGTCCATAAATTCAATTATGTCCAAGAACAGACTGAATCATGAGGTATACTGGTCGTTTGACATGCAGAAAATTGACTAATAGCGAAAACTTTCGGCCCAGGTCAGTCTGCGCGGACTGCGCAGGCTGACCTGGGTCGATACTTTTCGCAGATGCATTATGCCCCCTTTTTACAGAGCACGGCCCATATTATAAGCGGCACTCTCAGAAAAGGGACTTTAACTCTTTACCAAACGACAAAAATTTAGACTGGTCCAAGTTGCAGACGACAAATTAAATGTGGCTCAGATGATTGTATAAGTTTGTTTCTGAATGGCTAGTAAAACATTGTAGGGGGGGGGGGGAAAGGAGAAAATGCTGGTTACCAGCATTTTCACTTTTTCCCACAATGTTTTCAAAAGTCTAAATTTCCAGGATCGTTAAAACTCGGGATGGTGTTGGGTAATGGATTTACACTCAAGTTACCGAACGACAAAATATTTGAATTATCTTAACTGAATCCAGCAGCGACGATAAATTCAATATGACTCAAATGATGGAATTTCCGAATTTGACTTTTAAATGGTAGAAAGCATTGTGGGGGAAAGAAGAAAATGCTTATTACCAGCATTTTCTCCTTTTGCCAAAATGCTCTGAGAAGGCTTTTTCCTCAAGGTTGTTAAAACATGTGATTTCTCCCATATATGGTTAAAGAATCTCCAAATGCAATATGTCGAGTAAGTTGTCACATGACATAGATGCTTTTTTTTTTTCTCTCTCTCTCTAAAAACTGAATCATGAGGTGGAATGGTCCTTTGACATACAAAAAATATACCAGTAGCGAAAATGTTGGACCCTGGTCAGCCTGCGCGTAATGCAGACTAAGGTGAGTCGAAACTTTTCGCAGATGCATTAAGCCACCTTTTCACAGAGCATGTCTCATATACGTGAGCCATGCTTTGTAAAAAAAAAAAGGGTTTAATGCATCTGCAAAAAGTTTCGACCCATGTCAGCCTGCGCAGTCCGCGCAGGCTGACATGGGTCGAAACATTTTGCTTTTTTATAAACTTTATGCATGTATAAAGCTCATTCTACCTCATGAATCAGTGGGTTGTTGAGGGAAAAATCAATTTTGCAGATCTATAATTATGCGATGACTTGCTTAACCCTTTACCACACAATCCCGAGTTTTAACGACCCTAGGAAAGAAGCCTTTAGAAAACATTGTGGGAAAAGGAGAAAATGCTGGTAACCAGCATTTTCTCCCTTTCCCACAACGTTTTCTACCTGACCAAAGGCGAATTCCATCACTCGAACCACACCTGAATTGTCGTCTGCAAATGCTTTTAATTTGGACAAGTCTAAAATTTTGTCGTTTGGTAGAGTTAATATAATGCATCACGGAGATTGCATTATAAAACGCCATTTTCACGGAACATGATATATACGTATATGTGTGTATTCGCGAAATTTTAAAATCATCGCGAGGTTTTCAAACACTTTTACCAGATATCAAATTGCTTTTGCGACCCTGAAGGAGAAGGCTTTCATAGCTCCAGATAGAGGGAGTGATTTTGATTTCAAAGTTGAAACTCTCCACTTAATGAATACCCGCAACATAGGGTTTTGGAAGAGAAATAATGGATTTAGAATACTATCACTCCCTTTTATCTGGAGGTCTGGCTTTGGAAAGTATTTGGAAAATTTGGGGTGGGGGGGGGAGAGGAAATACCGGTTAGCGGCCTGTTCTACATTTTCTAATGAAGTTTGCATTTTTTAAAAAAATGTAAGTACCATTTTTTTTTTTTTTCTGAGAAAATTATAATGAAATGGATATTACAATCCTTTAGGTAGCAGATGATCACATGGACAGTGAGATATTGAAAGTGATTTTCATTATTCTGGAACGAAATGATCAGTCCCGTCTGCTTGCATCATTTCCGTGACCAAGTGTTTGATACAGTTCTGTTGCACCCAGTAAGAAATGAACGGGAACAGAAGAATTAAAATTTGCAATTACTTCATATCATAAGCATTTATTTATAAACGGGAACAGAAGAATTAAAATTTGCAATTACTTCATATCATAAGCATTTATTTATAAACGGGAATTGAAGAATTAAAATTTGCAATCACTTCATATCGTAAGCATTTATTTATAAACGGGAACTGAAGAATTAAAATTTGCAATTACTTCATATCATAAGCATTTATTTATAAACGGGAACTGAAGAATTAAAATATGCAATTACTTCATATCATATGCATTTATTTATAAACGGGAACTGAAGAATTAAAATTTGCAATTACTTCATATCATATGCATTTATTTATAAACTGGAACTGAAGATTTAAAATTTGCAATTTCTTCATATCATAAGCATTTATTTATAAATACTTTATACTTATGACAAGCATTTTATGAAGTTATTTCAGGTTAAGTCAACTCCGTATTGGAGCGATCATCTTCGTTACGCTACTTGACCTTTTTTTTTTTGGTTTCGCTGAAGCCATCCGCCGGCATTTTCTGCTTTTTTCCCACAATGTTTTCTACATTGAACCGGACATGTGGACCGCGAGTAAGTTTAAACTTCTCGTTTTCTATCAATCAGATACTACGCATCGTTACATCATCTATTTTTTTCCGCTCCCACTTTCTCCAAACCTAATAAATTTACCAGGAAAATACGATCAGCCAATGAGGGCCATTAATAGCCTCCAATATATTTACTTAACATACGGTGACGGTGGTCGTGAGCCGCCATCTTTGACAGCGGGCCATGAGATACGAGGTATTATTTACGCATTGAAAATATTACGACACCAAGACCAAAGGTAAAGAGAGACATAAATAACCGGACGTAGACAGGGTGCATTGATTCTGATACTATATTAAATGATAAAGCTTTGCTAGAAACTTTCCCTGGGCAGAAAATCTGATACTTCCATCATATTTCCGAGTTTTATTAATTCCGTCCTGGCTTTATGCCGTCGCAATCCACTCAATATTTTGGCGAGATGATCTGTCCTGTATCTTAACTAGCCTAAATAAAAATCTCACAAAAAAGCTTTGAGAAAATCTTCGACGTGCGTTTCCCATATTAATTGGTAAAGACAGAATGAATGTCAGGCACTGATACTACTTAGATTCTTTTCTTTCTGTTCTTCTTACTCTCTTCTTTTGTTGTATATTTGTCTTAAGACCGGTTTACCGAATTTTTCGGCTAAAAGAAATGTCAGTTTATGAGTAAAACAAGCGTTCACAATATCCTTTATGTTCAGAAGACCGAATTAACTGATGAAATATTTTGCTTTCCTTCTCCGGAGTTTGGTGCTACTTTTAGCAGCTAGCTGTAGAAAGACTGCTGGTATTTTTACCAGTTATGTACACAAGACTTTTAGAGTGCTTTAATGATTGACTGATTGATTGATGATTGTATGGTGTTTAACGCCGTTTTCAACATTATTTCAGTTATATCACGGCGGCCAGTGCACCTATCCATGCTTTCCTGGAGTTTCTTTTACCAGTACTATGCACAATATTCTTTCCAAGCCACTGGCTGCTTTCCCACATAACCATCATTGAAACAATGGTCAGCGATGAGAGAGGAATGAATCCTGTCGCAATGACTATCATCAATCCTCGGAAAGAAATTGGCCAAGTCGGGGATCGAACCAGCGACCTCCTGTTCTCAAGTCCTGTACGCTACCGACTGAGCTACGGGGGCTCGGCATAGAGTACTTTAAAGGTACAATACTCTTTCAAAGTCACCGGCTACCTTCCCGGTTCCAACATAAAAGCTGTGTTCTGTCCTTTTTTTTTAACAACTATTTTCTCTTACTTTACAGAAATGCCGTAGTAAATATGTAACGTTCAGCCACAATAGCTCTTCCGAACACTAGACACTTAGCAGGTCGATTAACTCCCTTTAAGATACAAACACCAAACCACGAGGTTGGAGATCCTGGCTCACCGGTAAGGCAGAATTGAGGAAATGATATTAGCATCGCTCTGGCAAACACGGTTTAACTCTCTACCACACAATCCCAACTTTTAACGACCCTGAGAAAAAAGCCTTTTGAAAACATTGTGGGGAAAAGCCTTTTGAAAACATTCTGGGGAAAGGAGAAAATGGTGGTAACCAGCATTTTCTCCTTTTCCCACAATGTTTTCTACCCTATCAAAGACAAATTCCATTATTTGATTCACATTTAAATTGTCGTCTGCTGATGCTTTCAATTTATGACCAGTCTGAATTTTGTCGTTTGGTAAAGAGTTAATACATCTAAGTGATTCGTTATGTCAAGCAAGTCATCACATACATGTAACGTTGGGTCCATAAAATCAATTTTTGTCTAACAACCAACTTATTCATGTGGTAAACTGATCCTTTGACATGCAGAAAATTGATCATCTGCAAAAAGTTTCGATTCAGGTCAGCCTGCGCAGACTGCACAGGCTGATCTGAATCGATACTTTTTGCAGATGCTTAACCCTTTCCCAAACGACAAACTTTGGACTGGTCCAAATGGAAAGAGTTTGCAGACGACAATTTTAAATTTGATGAAAATGGCAGAAAGTTCTCAAATAGGGTACAAAACACTGTGGGAAAAGGAGAAATTGCTCGTTACGAGCAATTTCTCCTTTTCCCACAGTGTTTTCAAAAGACTTGTATTGCAGACACGTGAAAACCAGGGCTTGTTTGGGAAAGAGTTAAACCCAAAATGCCACAGAGCATGTCTCATATTCTTTTTAACGATTCTGAAGAAAGTCCGATGTGAAATCCAATACCTAGTATGGTATGATTCTCCCTTAAATTGTCCGTTGCAGACGATATATGATTAACGTGTCTCCGTTTAGGATTGGCGCGTTATCTTGATGAACAACTAGCAGACGGTAGGAACTAATGAACCAAAAGATCTGTTAATAGAATAGTTATGTCCGCGAATTTGATGACGTTATGACACGTAATAAAGTTGCCGATTTTCCAGTGAAAGAGTTTCCCGCTTGCGTCGAAAGTTTTCTGCGTGCACAGGGTGGCCGAAGGACGATATCAAAGGACGGAAGAAACAAAGAGTTTTGTGTCTATTTAAAGAGCTGTTAACTCTGTACCAAACGATAAAGTTTTAGACTGGTCCAAATTGAAAGGTTTGCAGACGACATATTATATGTAGCTAAAATGATTGTATTTGTCTGTGAAAGGGTAGAAAACCTTGTGGGAAAAGGAGAAAATGCTGGTCACCAGCATTTTCTTCTTTTTCCCAGAAGGTTTACAAAAGGCTATTTCCTCAGGGTCGTAAAGAGTAAAGTTTAATGTTCAGACACTTGGTACGACAGTTCTCGAGTTGTATCATTTGTGTCGACGACTTGCATTTCCGAAAAGAGCATGCATACGTGCAGGCTGATCTATGCCTACTCTCCTTTGAAATCTTAGCTTGCTTTCTTAACAACAAAAATTATTCATGAAACTTTCAACATCTTATTTACATTTCAGCTGTGGACTCTTAGGAACGATTAGTTTACTGGGTCTGTTACAAAACTTAAGGCATGTCCATATTGAAAGCATTAATTTTGCATACTACAAATTAAAATGTGACTCAAATGACCGGATTTGTTGTTGAAAAGGTAGAAAACACCATGGAAAAAGTAGAAAAACGCTGGTTACCGGCATTTTCTATTTTTCCCACAATGTGTTCTAGAGGCTTCTTCCTCTGGTTTGTAAAATCTCGGAATCGTTCGGTACAGGGTTACTTCCGCAGAGTAAAGGTTACCGATTGTCTCATTTAGCGCTTTTCTTTGATGAGGGGGCCATCAAGGTGGGTAAACACGCCATTTCTAATTACTGTTCACGAGTTTCCCCTGTGACAATTATCAGGGAGATGAGTACACACTACTTAACACTTAACCTGCTAAATAAGTGAAATAAAACTTTTAAGCCGATAGTAAAAAAACCCAAACTTTGCTAATTTCAAAGGTATTCTTTTCTGGGAAAAAAATATCCCCTTATCGGACAGTGTAGATCCAAGATCAGACTACACGTTTTGTGCAGTCTGATCTTGATCTACACTATCCGCAAAAGGTCCGTGAGTCGCGCTTAGCAGCCTAAGGGTTAATGTTTAATTACTTCTTTTGAGAGCAGAATTATCTAGTAGGTCACTCCGTGGCGTCTTTTTTTCTAAACGATTCCGTTCAATTAATTCCTCTTCACATTTTCCATCTGGATTATTTATTTAACTCTGTCTTTCCTATTTATCCCTTTACCGCACAGTGCCGCCACCTTTTGACGACCCTGAGAAAGAAGCCTTCTGAAAACAATGTGGTAAAAGGAGAAAATGCTGGTAACCAGCATTTTCTCCTTTTCCCACAATGTTTTCTCTGTATCAAAGAAAAACTGCACCATTTGAGACACACTGAAACTGTCGTCTGCAAATGCTTTCAATTTGGACAAGGCTAAATTTTGTCGTCTGGTAAAGGGTTAAGTGAATGGAAACGGTTTCTCTTGCAATCGATTGCTGTAACAGACGACAAAACATTAGATTGGTCCGTATTTAAGCATTCGGGGTAGGTCTTATGATGGCTGTTGTATTTGAAAGGGTGGGAAAAAGAGAAAAGGTTTACAAAAGTGTTCTTCTTTAGGGCTTTTGAACGGGGCACTGTCCGGTAAGGGGCTATGCTGAGGGTTTGGGAAGGTGCGCCACCGTTTGAGTTGAATGAAAGTAAACTTGACTGAAAATATTTGAATTAAAACATATAGGGGCATCTGTAGATTTTTTAACGATTCTTGAGACAGTATTCCTATAAATCATCATCGTCATTTTTTTTATCATCATTTTCGTAATTTTTAATGCTGTTATTATTGAGGTGCTGATGTGATGGTCTGGATTACCTGCCCCTACCACTACGTTATCGGGTCAGGCAAAGTGGAATAATGGCGGCCTCCTAGGTGTCCTCAAGCGTACCCCTACATGCTTCCCCGTTTCCCCCAATTTCATTTGATCCAATTCCAGTTAATAAAATGAGATCAATTTTTAACAAAAGCTACATTACCGAATCTAAAACGTGCTGTTGGGGTATGGTCTAAATATAACTTCGACTATGAATCATTTTTAAAAGTAGCCCTGTTTTCGGACGTTACATAGGTCTATTGACATTTCGGATACTTAAAGCATTTCTGATATGTAGTTTTTCTCCCTAAATAAGAACGACATGTAGAAAAATTCACTGCTATGACTTTATTGCAAGCGATTTATTTTGGATTCAGCCTATGATCCGATTTGATCATGTTAAATAACAATATCCCGTCTCCTCTGCATATTACCAACGGGGGCCGCCATTATTGCTCTTTACCTGACGTACTCTTGTAGTACGGCGGGGTACCAAACTACTGATGTGAGTGTTAATGCTGAGGCCGAGGCTTCCACATAAATAATGCAGTATGTTCTAAAAATAGATACAATGCATTTAAAACGCCTTTGCGACCCCAATGTCCCCTCAGCTTACACTTTGACATTTTTTGACAACATAAGGTAATCTTAATCCTGTCATCGCTGTACATGTAGGCAACGATCGTCTGAAATAAAGTAGTGAAAACGAATGATCTATTTTCTCCCAAAAACACAATGACATGGATGCAACTTCCTAGTCCTGCGTTTCAACCCTAAAGCTGCTAAGCGCGACCCATTGATCTTTTGCGGACAATGTAGATCAAGATCAGACTGCACAGAACGTGCAGTCTGATCTTGGATCTACACTGTCCGATAAAGAGATTTTTTTTCTAAAAATAAGTTTGAAAAGCTTTATTCGGGGTTTTACCATCGGCTGGAAAATTTCGTTTCAGTTATGTAGCAGGATAAGACTTAGAATCGTTAGCTCGGGGTCCGTGTTCACCAACCGTTCTCAAGAACGTCCTTAGTCTTATTCTTTAAGATTTTCTAAATTTTAAAGTAACTCAACTTCTGATTGGCTAAGCCAAATGGTTAAGCCAATCAGAAGTTGTGTTGCTTTCAACTTTAGAAAAATCTGGAGAATAAGACTAAGAACATTCTTAAGAATGGTTGGTGAATACGGACCCTCGATGGCAATATTACGTGAGCAGATATTATGATATCATGATCACTTGAACGTCGCAGCTGTTTTAGTTGTAATTTCTCTACAAACAACTTAATTAACACGGAAAGTGAAAATACGTGTAGCTGTTTTCTGTATCCGGTCACGTGAACTTTTCAAGTGTTGTATATTAATCTTATATTGGCCTTTTTAGCTCTACTGACTGAGGCAGAGCAGAGCTTATGTTTCCGCATTTTTTCATCCAATTCTTTTGAAACTTGCTCAGACTATTTGTATTATCAAAGAGTAGAATTTTATCGAAAATGAAGAAAATCCAACTATCAGCTGAGGAAAAGCAGTCATTTGATAACTTTGTCTTGCTTGCTCAACTAAGTCCACATTATCCGTCCTATTTCTTTGAAACTTGCAGTAATTGTTTAATACAATGAATACTAAAACATTATTAGATTTGACTTGATTTAAAAACGCTGGTTTCGAGAAATTGTATCTCGATTATTTCACTATTTGCTCGATTTACCATGCATAATCATTATGCTGTCTCAGTGATTTCAAGGCAAATTACAACAAATCCCCTATTCCCCCATTTTTGTGTGTGTGTCTTTTTTCTATCTTCCCTATGAATTCATGATACATGCTAGAATACAGGCAAAATTTGTTTGAAAAATTTAACTTTCAGCCTCTTTCAAAGTTTTGCCAGAAGGGGGCGGAGAGGATGCCTGCAAGTCTACTACACTCTAATGTACTCGAAATCCTAATGTGACATGAGGTTTGGCTGTTTGAACTCTAACAAAAGAGATCTTTCCTTCATAGCTTAAAGCTGATGGTCAAAAGTTCCACCACCTCGATCTAACTAAAATAAAGTTGAACACGGTATTAACCCTTTCCCAAACAAGCCCTGGTTTTCACTTGTCTGCAGTACAAGTCTTTTGAAAACACCGTGGGAAAAGGAGAAATTGCTCGAACGAGCAATTTCTTCTTTTCCCACAGTGTTTTCTACCCTTTTTGAGGACTTTCTGCCATTTTCATCAAATTTGAAATTGTCGTCTGCAAACTCTTTCAATTTGGACCAGTCCAAAATTTGTCGTTTGGGAAAGGGTTAAACACCATACGATCAAGCATACAACCAGTCAAAAGGAACATTTACGAATGATTAGCTCTACTGGTTAAAGGCCAAGACAGCTTATTTCATGGCATGGTTTCGGTCGTCCATCCGTCTTTCTGTTCAACTGCCTATCCGTTTATTAGTCATTGTATTAAGAATTACAGTTTCTAGTTGTCATCAAAAGCTTGAAACCTAATGATTTTGAAGGAAATTTGACAACTTTTGATGCAATTCTTATTAAACTTGCAAGGACTATTTGTATCGCCAAGGAGTTGAGCTCTGTTGAAAAATGAAGAAAATGCAATGTTCAGTTTTTGTAACAGTTAAGAATCATTGAATTTATTAGTCCCCAATTTCATAAGCATTCTACATTGTATTTCTCAGCAACCAATGGATGGAACTCAGAGGAAAAAAGTCTCTGGAAGCGTCACTATAGGGAGACCATGGCTCGAAGATTTTTCTTTGGGTTAGTCCCCTTTGATAAGTTGTCTCCGTACATGAGCGGTGGAATGGTAACCAATGTGGAGAGAGTACATCCTTCTCCAACAGCTTTCTCTTTCAACACATTCGGGGAGCATCACTCGTCTCTGACGGCTCTTGTTTTTACTGTTTCATTTAATTTAGGTTCATTGGTTAGTCAATGCCAGTAGAGCGATTCAGGCCCTCAAGGGCCTCTAGTCTAATGATATACCGATATTGTTGATTCCGTCACATGGACAACATCGCAAGTCGTTAATAGTACCTTCCATTCTAATTAGCGAAATTTACGCAATGGGCGCAGTTATTTAACCCTTTACCAAACGACAAAATTTTAGACTTGTCCAAATTGAAAGCATTTGTAGACCATAAAATAAATGCAACTCAAAAATCAAAATTTGTTTTGAAAAGTTAGAAAACATTGTGGAAAAAGGAGAAAATGCTGGTTACCAGCATTTTCTCCTTTTCCCACAATGTTTTCAAAAGGCTTCTTCTTCAGGGTCGTTAAAACCTGTGACTGTGTGGTAAGGAGTTAAAGAAACAAATGCAAAATAAACAACACTCAGCAATAATTTATGTCTACGAAAACAATTTTCAACTTAATAACAAGCTCAGTAACAAAGCTAGCTGCCCGGTAGTTTCGCCTCGTTATCGTGCGTTGTGAATACGAATGTAACTTATTGCCTAAAAAACTAATTTATGGTGTTCATATTTATGATATCTGTCTGTTATATCTAAGATAGATCAACACAGATAGGATTTTGAAAAAAATAAAACTAACATCAATCAACTTACAGGCATGACTACTCAATACATGACAAGCTTGTGTGGTAGAAGTACATGTACATATAAGGACAAGATTTGAAAGGTAATATCGCTTTAGTTCCTCCTTAACACCATTCGGCATACCTCGGGTGATCCGGTGATCAAATCCCTCGGCTCTATCACGTAGCTTGATATGCACCTACACGGTACATTTCGCACATCTCCGGAAGCACGCCACTTTACCGTTATTGAATGTAAGGCTCCTCTTAAAAAAGAAGACATGAGTATATTTTCTATCGTTATCTTTCTAAGAATATTTCAGTTGGCAAACAGTTTGTAGCGTGGTTTATCAATTCCGTTGGGAGCTTTCATCGACAGATCGATAGAAGTGAATAACTTCACCGTGGTTGTTCATGTCGTTGCTAAGCGATCTACAGGGGCGTCGCCATATTAAGATCATGTGATTGGTAGTTCAAAATGGAAGCCTCCTTTATACGGACGAGGTTAGATGTGGGTACGGAATCGGCCGAGTTGTGACGAGTGCCTTAACACCTAACCTACTAAGTTTGTGTGTAAATGCGTTTGCGGACAGTGTAGATAGTTTAAACTTACTTATTTTACATCTATTGAGAAACAAGTTCTTGCAACTTATACTAATCTCTTTCGATTCTGCTTCCTGGGAACTACACCAGTATTCGCGCCGAATGTGTGGGCCAATGAACAGTCCTAAAGTTGGCACACGCTCCGGGGAATCGAACTCAGGATCCTTTGGTTACGTAGCTCTACCTCACGACCACGCACAATGTAGATCAAGATCCAACTGCACAGAACATGCAGTCTGATCTTGGATCTGTACTGTCTGATATTCTTTAAGACTCACTGTAAGATTTAAATCACAATGTCTAGGTTTTTCTCACAGTGTGTATTTCATTTATTTAGTATTTCATGGCTTAAAATCTATCGGGTTTTTTTTTTTTATGCTCATGTGAGCTATCCGGAATAGAAATGAGCCGTGCTCTGTGGAAAGGGGCTTAACTCTTTCCCAAACGACAATATTCAAAGCATTTGCAGACGACATATTAAAAGTGGCTCAAATGACGAAATGTGTCCTTGATGGAGTAGAAAACATTGTGGGAAAAGGAGAAAGTGCTGGTTTTTAAAAGGCCTCTGTCTCAGGGTCGTTAAAAGTCGGGATTGTGTGGTAAAGGGTTAATGTATCTGCAAAAAGTATCGACCCAGGTCAGCGGATCTGGGCCGAAACGATTTGCCATTGGTCAATTTTCAGCGTGTCCAAGGGCCAGTTTACCTCATGATTCAGTCGGTTGTTAGACAAAATGGACTTTATGGATCAATGATCATGTAATGACTTGCTTGGTATCATGCATTCCTAAAATCCAGTAAGGCCCCTTTTTTTCCAGAGCATCGCTCAGATAATTCCTTTCATAGTTTGATTACACTTAGTTATATCTGGGCATCCAGTGGTAGCAGTAACCAATCATTCGAATTGACATTCTAGTTCTTATTCTCAAAAGAAAAAAATGTAACGAATTCAAAGAAATGCAATTTGTTACTTGCCAAACCAATCGTTAAGCCACTAAGAAATGTTTATTTCTGAATTCAAAATTTAAACGGAATTTAGACTGGTTACTGGGCATGGACCTTGTTTTGTAACGCGGCAATACAGAAGTTTTGCCAACCTCGTTAGAACTGAAAATCCGTCAACATTTTCGATACTGTACACTGAATACCGAGATGCTCCTTCTCATTTGTCTTTCTAAACAATTCACCTCGTACCATAAAATCTCAGCCTTGATCGGCTTTGAGACGAACGGCGCCGTGCTCATTCGACGGTACGGATATACAGGCATCTTGCTCGGTGCAGTATGACCGGGACCAAGTGTCTTGATCGATCGAAAACCAGTGTTTCTCAGTCACGGACGCATGCAGTGCACGCTAGATCACTTCAGCTTGGACCCGTTGTCTCTCCCGCAAAATAAAGATCGATATCAATTATCCTACCATTTAACTCTTTACCAAACGACAAAATTTAGACTGAATTCAGAAAGCGTTTGCAGACGACAAATTAAAGGTGGCCCAAATGATGAAATTTGTCATTGATAGGTTAGAAAACATTGTGGGAAAAGGAGAAAATGTTTTTCTCCTTTTCCCACAATGTTTTAAAAAGGCCTCTTTCCCAGGGTCGGCAAGAGTCGGGATTTTGTGGTAAAGGGTAAATCAAAGTAACTGCAAATTATTTGTTGAATACGGAACTAATATTGTTACGTGGCAGTTTAGAATCTTTGTCAATCTCTCAAGAACATCAAAATCGTCAATATTTTCATTATCGTAACCTATACCCTGAGATCCTTCTCCTTTGCCGTTCTAATATGAAAGGGAAAGTTCGATTTTTTTTTTTTTGTTCTGGTAGTATTTTTCATTGTCTGTTATCAAGATCTGCACGCGAGAAGTAGCATATTCGATTTCACCTTCTAAAATTAGTACAGAGTCATGAACAGAGCAAACTGTACCCGGTGTTGTAAATAACTCCTGTAACTACACAGGATTGTTAGGCTATATAAATAATTGATGAGAATGGAATTAATACCGAACAAATTGACTCAAAATTAACCTTGAAGAAAATCGGGGCAACTTTTCGTGCTTAATGCGAGCAATATAAGTTAGGACCACATTTTCCGGATCGTGCAGCCAGATCTTGAGTCCATACCGTCCAGAGTTTTGAGATATCGGTCCTTAAATTGCAAGACAGATCTTTTTCTTCTAGTTTGAAATTCTCCATTCATTGTTGGAAGTGGAGAAAATGCTGGTCACCAGCATTTTCACCTTTTCCCACCATGTTTTCTAGCCTTTCAAAGACGCTCCCATTCATATAAGCCACTTTTAATTTGTAGTTTGCAAATCTGTTCAATTTGGACATGTTTGAATTATTGTAATCTTGTAAAAGAATGCAGGTGTCCAAGGCTTTCCAGTAGACCGCCTGCCTTCAGGTTTTTCGTTTCAAACAGTGTAGATTAAAATAATTCTAGTCTTGGAAGAAGTTCAACCAAATTGCACAATTACCCCTAACTTTTCACCAAACGACAATATTTTAAATTTGTCCATATTATTGCACAAAATACAAGTTTCCGGGCCGTTATAAGCATGTATTAACGGGGAAAAACCGGGCGTTAACGGGAGAAAACGTGTATTAATCAGTAAAATCACGCGCCGTTAACGTCCGGCTTTGTACTTTCAATATCCTCGATCAGAGCCTACCTTGTAAACAATGTACACTAAACGTTTGTACCTGTTTTACATCCCAGACTCCGACCAACTAAGCTGTAGGAACTTGTACCATATAAGATCCTTATTATGGCTTGTCTTTGATGATTTTAGTACACCACAAACGAAATCTTACCCAGTATCACAGTATTATCGAGATCTGAGCAAACAATCAATCGTAATGCACTCTACATCCCGCCCACTTTCCTAACGTGGTCGGCAATTCCTTCGCTTGATATATCCCTTTGACGTCTTTCATATCCACTCATTTATCCTAGTTGTAATAGATCCAAAAAATGCGCAAGTTAATCCCACCAAAGTCCGCTATATATAAAATATCATTAGTAGTGAATTACAGCGAGTCCAAAACAGAGGCACAGGACTATGGCCCTTCACTACACGTAACAAAAATTTCATCGTCGATTTCCGGTTTTGAGTACAAGTCCGGTACATTTCAAGTCCGTTTCTTTGCATTTCTATGAAAAAAAAATTTTTTTTTGCGTTCGTTGTAAATTATTGCTAAAATACATTTATTTTATGCAATAATAGCGCTCGGGCGTTAAACCATTTTTCGGGCCTCTGCAAATATTAACGACCTCAAAAACGTGAATTAACCCTATATCAAAGGCCTTTGCAGTTTACAGACAACAAACACAGTGTGGCCTAAATGAACGTACTTGTCTGTGAAGGGGTAGAAAAGAGAAGCAAACATTGCAGGAAGGCCGGAAAATGCTGGCTCCCATTTTTTTCCTTTCCAACAATGTTTTCAATGAAACTTTTCAAGAACCTTTAATCTTAGAGTCCTCAAAACATGACATTGTTTAGCAGAGAGTTAAAGTGCGAAATAAACGAAATTTCTTGTTTCCCATCAGTCAACAGGTTTACCACTATTGATGTCGAATTTATTTTATTTATCCGCTAAAAAGTAATAGTGTCGTAGATCTATTGTTAAATGTATTTAGCAGAGATTATATAATCAAAACTATTCAATCGCGCAGTCTGGTCTTGGTCTACATTCTTTGAAATACACGCATATCTGCATATATAGCTGAAGGTTGCGTTACACGATGGCATAATATAATGACAGGAAATTAACAGGTGCCCGTAATAAAATCATGTTTCATTAGTGCTGCAACACAGTCACAAATGGTTAACTCTTTCAGAACAAAATACATGTGAGCCATGCTCTGTGAAAAGGAGGGCTTAGTGCATCTGCGAAATGTTCCGGTCCAGGTCAGCCTGCGCAATCCGCGCAGGCTGACCTGGGCCGAAACATTTCGCTCTTGGTCAATTTTCTACTTGGCAAAGGATCATTCAACCTTATGATTCAATTGGTTGCTAAAAAAAGTGGCTATTATGGATTCATAATTCTGTGATGGCTTGGTTGTCATCATGCATCACGAACATACATTAAGCCCCTTTTTCACAGAGCGTGGCTCGTGTACATATTCAGTCAATCTCTTCCGACAATTGAAAATACAATTCACTGAACCTTCAAAGGACTTTTTTTTAATAGGCTTGACTGAACAAGTGACGGTATAGATCCAAGATCAGACTTCACCCTCTGTGCTGTCTGATTTTGATCTATGCTGACATCAAAAGCACCGGTTTTCGTTCATGGCGCTAAAAGAGTTGATTTATGACAGTCTGATCGAGTATAGGTTCACATCAGGCCTTTTACAAGATCTTACGGTGTTCGATTTTGTGTTTAATACTGTCTTCTACGTCCAGTATGATACGGCGTTCAGTGGATCTATTCATGCGTTCCCAGTGTCTCTTTTATACCTGATTGCATTGTACTGATAAAGCCAAGGGAAGACAAGAATCAGCAAATAATCACAGCGATATAACTTACATACTGTATAGCGGCATAAAAAGTCAATGGAAACAAGAAATATCTGTAAAAAAAGACGGCGTAAAGCCAGCAAATAGGCAGGGGCTTGTTGAATGTCTACATTTTTTTTTTTTTTTTCACAGGAACCCTTAGAATAAACATGTCGACATATCTGACCAATCACAAATTTCTATTTATTCATTTTTTATCAGTACCAACAAGTAGGTCAAAAGCAGCACATACAGCTATAGTCAGGATTACATGCCCCTACCACTACGTTATCGGGCCAGGCTATGCGCAATAATGGCGGCCTCTATGACGTCCTCAAGCGTAGCCCTACATGCTTTCCTGTTTTTCCCGATTTCATGTGATCCAGTTTGATCGGTGAATAACATGAGATCAGTTTTGTACATAATATACATTACCGAATCTAAAACGTGCTGTTGGGGTATGGTTTAAATATAAATTTGGCTATGAATCATTTTAAAAGTGGCCCTGTTTTCGGACGTTATATCGGTCCATTGACATTTCGGATACTTAAAGCATTTCTGATTTGTAGTTTTTCTCGCTAAATAAGAACGACAAGTAAAAAAACCTCATCAGCCATTACTTTATTGCAACCGACCTATTTTGAATGCAGCCTATGATTCGATTTGATCAAGTGAAATAACAATACCCCGTTACCTCTGCATATTATCAACGGGGGCTGCCATGATTGCGCTTTGCCTGATGTACTCTTGTAGTACGGCGGGGTACCAGACTAATACAGCTACGCCGAAAAATGACGATTCATGAAGGCCCCCTTACTACCGGTGTAGATGTCAAAAACACTTGTACAGGATGGCAAAGAGAACTCTAGACGACCTCGGCGGAGCGGCTTTGCCACCGAGAGGATGACAAGGGCCAATTGTTACATAAAAACGAATGTCACAGACAAAGCGTACATTACATATCTGGTTTTGTCATAACAATTTTACTCTATTCACGCAGAACCAGACAAGTCAAAGACAACCCTACACGAAGTATTGACCTATTTATCAGTGTAGTACAGGAAATAAAAGATCTAGTAGTTTATTATCTTACTCTGGACCTTTACAGATTTAAAAGGGCAAAATGGCATTACCTCTTTACCAAAGGACAAAATTTTTGAGTAGTCCAAGCTGAAAGTATTTGAAGACGACAAACAAACATGGCTAAAATGGTAGGTCTGTCTTTGACCGGCTAGAAAACAGTATGGTAGCCCGCATATTCTTCTTTTACCGTAATGCTGTCGAAAGTCTTCTTCTTCAGAGCCGTGGAAACACGGGCTTGTGTGATAAAGGGCGAAACAATTTATGGCAAGAAGGAGTTTAGGAGAAATTTAACGCATCTCATTTCGGTTTTCAATTAATTTTGTGTCTTAATTCAATTTTATGGGCGACAATCCTCTCTAAAAATTCGGCTTTTGAAAGTTTTATCCATCAAATGTTTCATTACATTATTAGGGCAGCAGCAACACCAACAAAAGAGATAAATGATTAAAGAAAAATATTTACATCAGCTCACTGAACAGAAACAGAGAAGCGGATCGGGTTAGGTTTGTAGGGATAGAGACGAAACCGAAAAAAATCAAAGCGTTGAAAACACTGGTGTGGCATTTGTCATGGAAGTCATTGTGTAGAATTAATAATTTGAAAAATAAACAACAAGAATCGTTTCAAAATATTCGATTGAAAGTTAACCTACCATATAGTCATGCGAAATCCGATAGAGAAGGGTGCAATCTTGTGGGACGAACAAGTCCGGACGAACAAACCCTGGGACGAATAAGCCCAGGAACAAACTGGTTTTGGGACGAATAAGCACGGTATGTGTGTATCATTACGCCAATATAGAAGGCCATTTGCGGATCAAGCTATTTTCAGTAAAAAGGAAGTGTTTCCACGATTGATGTCCTAATCTAATTTATTGTAATACGCCATTTTCAGTTTCATATCTGAGTGCAATTGAAATACTTATTTGTCCCAGAAAAATTTAATATAATTGGGTTTTACTTCCTTCGGTTTTGCACAAACTAGGATACGTGATTTTCAAAATGCCGTATCAAACTCATGGTGGCATTGTCTTCGACAAATGCCACAAAAATCAAGCAAAATAATTGTGGACAAAAAGAGAGCTCGCAACGACCACAACTTCGCCTCTTTATATCGACTTGACCTTTATCATAAGTAAAATAAAACTTTCAAGCCGATAGTGAAAAAAAAAAAAAAAAAACCAAATGTAGCTATTTTAAAGGCAGTTTTGAGACAAAGATATCTCCTCAACGAACAGTGTAGATTCAAAATCAGACTGCACGTTCTGTGCAGTCTGATCTTGATCTACACTATCCGCAAATGACCCTCGAGTCGCACTTTGCAGCATAAGGGTTAAAATGAAAAATGAGATATGAAGGAAAATTGATCCTCTGTCACTTGAATTTTCTTTAAGAAAACAGGATGACCTTCATTAAATGAGCCGCGTTCTGTGAAAAGGGGCTTAATGCATCTGCGAAAAGTATCGACCCAGGTCAGCCTGCGCAATCCGCGCAGGCTGACCTGGGCCGAAACTTTTCGCTGTCGGTCAATTTTTTGCATGTCAAGGGACCAGTGTACCTCATGAATCAGTCGGTTGTTATACAAAATGGCTTTTACTGATCCATGTTTAATTGATGATTTGTTTTGTCATCATGGATCACGGAGATGCACCAAGCCCCCTTTTGCCAGAGCACGGCTCAAATGTTGGGATCATAAACATCGGAGTAAATTTTGCTGAAGTAGTAATCGAAGCCCTCCAACACAATTTCCGGATCGAGATTCATTTCATCTCCTGTAACCTCATTTTTCTGAATTTAATTTTTGAAACGGAAAAAAAAAGAGTTAATTTTGTGGAGAATCGAATGAGATGACATGGACAGAAACAAGTTCTTGTGAAATTCAAACAGTCAGACCAGCGATTAAGGCCAATTTTCTTGAAGGGTATCTTCTCCTTATAAATCTCCTAAATTTTAAATTCATCTAATTCTACAGACCGAACATTTACCATAGGTTTTGATTTAAAATTTTCATGTTTTAATAATTATAAATTTTGTGTAAAAAATAACAGTATTTTGTCTATATATAAATGAAACACTACTGAAAACAGGATTAGCCATCAAACATATGAATCAATCACTTAAAATATGGAAAACCTCGTCTCGGTATTATTGACGCAGGCCCAAGGCGAATAGACAAAGCCTTATTGCTTTCGAAATGCCTTTAACAATATTTCTTTTTTTACATTTTTACTCTGATTTTATAACATAAAATTTTTCCCTGAGAGCGTAAAATTTTCTGCAAGCTGATTAGTAGGGGTGAAACAATACGGTAAAAAGCGTATTGCAATATATTGCAATACGGCTGACCCGTATTGCAATACGTATTGCAATATGCTGTATATGCTGACATTTAGCATATCTGACCACTTATAGTCACTGTTAGGGTAGCATATGCTCAAAAGGTGATAAAGAAAACTAGTACATGTGCTTGGAACTCTTCCATTCTTTCAAGATAATGAACTAAAAAGCAATTCTTTTGCATGAACAAATAAAAACAAACTGAAATTGACTAGTCTTTAACACTCGCTATCTTGACGATTTTCGTCTGCCATTTTTTTTTTTCTTCAAGAGCGTACTTGTTTATATAAAAACCACCGCTACTATACCGAACTTCGGGAGCTCAACAGAGTAGACAGTGCGATGCACTAACTTACTCAGTTGCTTACTGTACTAACACTAATACTTTGCCGCTTAACTACCGGAAAACGCAAAAATAAGTGTAAGCAAAGTTATGAGAAATGAATAACATACAAACTCCGTTGATCCAAAAGCATTAAAGCTCGACAGTTATTTGGAGTTTGTGTCGTGAATTTTATGTGGTCATAGTTTTACCTAAACACCGGTGACACCGTCTGTGGAAAAAAATAAACATCTTTCGCTTTTGGAAATCTTTAGAACTGTAAGTTGAAAAACGATCGATTTCTGACAGAATTTTTGGGAAAACCGGACTTTCTGATGCAATTAAGAGAAGTCGACATATTGCAGAAATACCGATACGGTAAAATTCGAACCGGTTTCGGTTTTTTTCTTTGAATAGACCGCGGTTAATCGGTTAATCGGTAAACCGTTTCACCACTACTGATTAGATAATCGACAAAACATAAATTGTAGCCATGTTAACTCTCTACCAAACGACAATATTCTAGACCTCTCCAAATTGAAAGCATTTACAGACGACATAATAAGTGTGGCTCAAAAACTGAAATTTGTTTTAGGAAGGGTAAAAAACATTGTGGGAAAAGGAGAAAATGCTGGTTACCAGCATTTTCTCCTTTTCCCACAATGTTTTCAAAAGGCTTCTTTCTCAAGGTCGTTATAAGTCGGGATTGTGTGGTAAAGGGTTAAATAACCGGATTTGTCTTTGGAAGGTAGAGAAAAGAAAGCAGTGTGGTAAATGGAGAAAAATGCTGGTCACTAGCATTTTCTCCCTTTCCCACCATGTTTTCAAAAGGTTTCTTCCTCGTGAAATACAGAATTGTTCTGTAAACGGTGAAGGAACTATTTAGTGCCCAAACTTGATGACGCCAACAAGCCCACAAAGATGGCCAATCTAAGATAGGCAGACAAAACAAGTACAATAGCGTGACTGCATACAACTTATGCTTTTTTTATTACCATTTCCTATGAGCGCCTGTTTGTACAGAACATCAATAATGGTTCCCTGTGCAAAAACTGAACATCTGTGCAGGCTCTTATCAATGTTTCTGGTTCCAGGCTTCAAGGAAGATATGCAAAACCTCTTACAGTGCCAAAATAAAGGTTACAATTTATTGAAAGAAAAAAAAAAAAGCATGTCTTATTTAATACATGTACATACATGTTCGAATTCAACTTTTCAAAACAACAAATTCCGACCTTTAACGACACTGAGAAAGAGGCCTGTTGAAAATTGTGGAAAAAGGAGAAAATGCCGGTCACCAGCATTTTCTTCTTTTCCCACAATGCTTTCTACCCTTTCAATCGCAAATTCCAACTTTTGAGCCATGACTATTCTGTGTTCTGTAAATACATTCAAATCGGATGACCTTAAATTTTTTTTCGTCTGGAAGGGCGTTAAAGACTACTAGTATTTTTTTTTTAATCCAGTGTTACCTTAACCCTTTCCCAAACAAGCCCTGGTTTTCACGTGTCTGCAGTACAAGTCTTTTGAAAACACTGTGGGAAAAGGAGAAATTGCTCGTAACGAGCAATTTCTCCTTTTCCCACAGTGTTTTCTACCCTTTTTGAGACCTTTCTGCCATTTTCATCAAATTTAAAATTGTCGTCTGCAAACTCTTTCAATTTGGACCAGTCTAAAATTCATCGTTTGGGAAAGGGTTAACTTGAGGAAGACGGTATTTGACAATTGTGGATAAAGGAGGACATATAGATGACCAGTATTTTTCCCCTTTGTCCATAATACATATATCACCCTCTCAACAACAACAAAAACACAAACTATATGTAAACCATTTGAGCCACATTTGATTTGTCGTCTGTAAATGTTTTCAATATGCCAGCGTCTAAAATTTTGTTGTCTGGGAAAGAGTTGCAATATTTCGATTGGTTTTGTAATTTTGGGGGCTATTTGTTGTACAGCTACCGAAGACATGCAAGAAATAATCGGTGGTAGACGGAAATTAATTGATGAATTGCTTTTCAAAACAGCCGTGACACCAGAAAATATTGCAAAATAACATGTTCGTTCAATTAGACCCAGATCCGTTTTCCCCCCTAAGGTAACCCTTTGACAGCTAAGTTCGGCTAAATGCGCTTTTGCAGACAGTGAAATTCACTGTCGGATACGACAAAAAATTGCGGCGAGGACAACTTTGCAAAAACAACTAAGTGTGACCACATTTATGTAACACATAGTCTTAATCCTTACGCTACTAAGCGCGACTCAATGGGTTTTGCGAACAGTGTAGATTAAGATCAAACTGCACAGAACGTGCAGTCTAATCTTGAATCTATACTGTCTGACACAGTAAGATTTTCTGGCGGTATTAAAAACTTTGAACACGTTTGGGGTTTTACGGCTGGCTTAAAACTTTCATTCAACTTGTGCAGCAGTTTCAAGGTTAAATAGGAATTTTGTTGTTGTTGTTGCTGTTGTTTTGATTCGTTGGACCATAACGATTGTTACCAGAAAGAAAAGAAAAATAAGTTTCATGATACGCAAGAAACACAAATGGAAAATTTCATATTCTACAAGGAATCATGGTATCAAAACTGCTGTGTTGCACAGAGAAATTTGTCTGAATTTTCTGGTAGTACATAAAGGACAATCAACAGCATTTGACTGAAAAATAATCGGGGTGGCTATTTACACGTAACTGTAAATAGCCAAAAATATTAAAATGGCTAGATGTATTTACAGTTAACTGTCAGTAGCCAACAAACGTAGAATTAGCTATTTACGAGGGCTGAGCAAAAAGTTCGTGGAATTTCTTCATAACTTTTTAATTTGATGTCCGATTGTTTTCAGATTTTCACTTGTGAAATCATGGTCTTATATCAATTTCCAGATAAAAAATCGCCAGTCTGATTTGACTCTAAATATATTTATTCACCTTAAAAATTGCAAGGTTTGCTACCCCGGAGCACGCCGTAAAATCACTGTTGTCAGGCTTTTTAAAACAATTATATTTCAAAATCGTCTTGTTCAAATCTCCTGACATCAAGTCAGCGTAATGGATGACTCCAATTGACGCTGATGTCACGTCCGACAGTTTTTGTGAGGCCTATCAAAAGAAAAATAAGGTTAAAAATGGTATAAACTCGCGCAGCGATGAAATTCTGCGAAAACTTTCGACATAGTTGGTCTGAAACGTTTAATTTATTGACAGACGCTGGGGAAAAGCAACAACTGAAAAATTTGCAGCACTCAAGTGGCATGCGTGGTTTAAAACATGACGAAAAAGAATTGAAGATGGTCCGATAGAGAGCACCGACATAAAATTAAATAACATGCTCGTTAAGTGACGTTAACGTCATGGCGTGCTCCGGGTAGCCGTTTTGATCGTTGTAAAAGGCGTCATAGCAACTATGTTCTTTTTTCGTTAACAATTTGTCTGAAAATTTCCAATTTTGTCTATTGTGAATGGAACTAAAACATCTGAAAATTCAAGTAACATACCACTGGTAGTTTTATTTTAATTAACAAATTCCACGAACTTTTTACTCAGCCCTCGTACAGGCAACTGTGAATAGCCATTTTTACAGTTTTACAGTTTTTGGCTAATTACAGATGATTGTAAATAGCCTTTTCCTAAAAAAATACATGGTATATCTGTGATGAGATCGGATTGTAAGCTGGTTGAAAAACGAAACTCCAAGACCGAGTTTATAACTAGCTTACAACCAATTCGAATTAAACTGCAACGATCTGTGAAAATATATGTATCTTATGACTTTTATATTTAAGCAAAAAATGTAGTTCCGACAAGAAAGATATCGTCAATCTGTAAAAGTGATATCATCACTGGTGAAGATATTGACATATTAACGGTAGCCTCTGTAAAAAGTTACTTGAGTGATAAATCCGTTGAAAGTATAGGTATGCATGTAAGTTTAATACATTTGCAAGCAGTATCAATCCATGTCAGCAGACCTACATGGATCGAAACTTTTCTCGTATTTATAAGTTTTTTTTTTATAAATTTTCTGCATCTGCAAGGACCATCCTACCTCCAGATTGAGGTGATTTTTAGACAGAATGGACTTTGTGGATCTATACCTATACTTGCTTTGTCTAATGCATCACTGAAATTCATTATATAGGAAATTTATAAAAAATATCGCTGTTACACCTTTTCATGGCTGGACTTTTTTTTTTCAGCTATAAACTCTATTTAAAAAAAACGATACCTACTGCAACAAATAATATTTCTTTGACAAAAAAAAAAACAAAAAAAATGAACCATCACTCTTCCTACGACAATAAAACGTACCTTTTCGCATACAACTCAGGTCAAGATCCTGGATCAAAAGTGTAAAAGTTTGAACGCGATATTTCAGTCGAGTTCGTCTGTTGAAGCAACATTTTTTGCCTTACAGAAGACTGAAAAGTGGCTGGTAGCTGATGACACGTAGGCTTTACGTGTAAAGAACTTAAGAAACAAACTAAGATATTGCAAGTTAATTTTTTGACAGATATATAGATATGAAATTCTAAGAGATAGGAGTACAGAATTTCGACATAAACCACTTGAGCCATGGTCTGTAAAAAGGGGGATTAATGAATCTGCGAAAAGCATCGACCCAGGTCAGCCTGCGCAGTCCGCGCAGGCTGACCAGGGCCGAAACATTTCGCTATTGGTCAAATTTCCACGTGGCAAAGGACCATTCAACCTCATGATTAAATCGGTTGTTACCCTCGACAAACTGAAAATCGCGATATTAAGCTTCGATGTTTGTTGACTTAAGTTTACTACAGGGGTAAAAATGAATCTCCACTTTTTTATATGTGTTATTTAATTAATGTCCTTCAGGTATACTAGAGATATCCATTTTTTTTCCCAAATATTCACAAAATTTATTCAGCGAGCATGACACAGCCAACATAGGGCAGCCATTTTGTCATGCAGGTATATTTGCGGAAACTGAAAATAAACCAGCGTTTTAAAAATAGATTGACCTTTAATCTCTACCTCTAACGCGGTCACGTGACATCGATGAACAGTAAACGTTTGTGGAAGTATAATCATTTTCAAATGTGGTTCAGTCTTGAAATAATTTGATATTTTCATGGTAAGGGTTCTTTGCGCTAATGAAATTACATGTTTTGAGTATCAGAATTTCGAATTCGCCGATTTGCCTATCTAAACCTTATCTTTCTGCGATTTTTGCAGATGATAACAAAATCAACGAATGATATGTCTTCATCAGCCTCGATTTCGATAAAATATCTCGTGACTTACAAGAAAAACAAAATGGTCGCGAACTTCGATGTATGCGATTTTAGATGATTCGACGATTAAAAAAAAAGGGGGTTATTATGGATCCATAATTATGTGATGGCTTGATTGGTATCATGGATCACAGAGATGTATTAAGCCCCTTTTTGCCAGAGCGTGACTCAATTATCAATGAGATAATGTTTGCTGCTGACTTAAACAAGCAGCAAAAAGAAGCAACAATCGAGATAAATAAAATGACTCTTTTTGATGATCACAACAACATTGTTAGAATAGACTCAATTACTTGTAATCTGCAACCGCTGCTTTTCCCGCAATGTTACGATAGTTGCCTATTGTAGAGGCAATGTTTGATAATGCCTGAAGTCTATTCACTCTTCTAATCCTGCTGTTGACATTTTATAAGGTAGTTTTGAACTGGATTTTTTTCTTGATGTCTGTGTTTTTTTTTTTTTTTCCAGTTAAAATAAATGTGGGTATATATCGATAATCACTGTGATTCTCGGGAAGACATTAGCCTTTATTTCCGTAAAAGACCGTGATTACATACACACACTAACATTTAATCCCAAGAATTAAAGAGATATTTGTACATTTACTCGTATTTTACTCTTTACCAAACGACAAATGTTTGAACTAGACCAGTTGAAAGCATCTGCAGACGACAAGTTCAATGTTGCTAACATGATGGACTTTGTTTTTGGAAGATTAGAAACCAATGTGGGGAAAAGAGAAAATTTTGGTTACCAACAGGAATAAGTAAACGATATTTCAAATTTTGATGTCTTTTACTCTTTTCCAAAAGACAATAGATTGGAGTGAACGAAACTGAAAGCATTTGCAGACGACAAATTCAGTATTGCTAAAAATGATGATTTCTGGCTTTCTAGGGTAGAAAACATTGTGGAAAACAAAGACAAAATGATGGTTGCCAGCATTTTCTCCTTTTCCCACAAGGTTTTCAAATGCTATCTTTATCAAGTCATTTAAAATGGGGATTGTGTGAAGAAGAGTTAAAGGGGTGTTCATACATGTATTTTTCCCTCTACTCTACCTATAAATTTCCTATGACTTTTTGGCGGATTTGTATAGCAAATACGCTTACAGTTATCGTTCTGACCGGAACCAAATACATCATGCGTAACGACGCATGCGCGCTCACACTGTACTATGATCTCAGTTCGACCTGAACCAAATATACTGTCATTCACGCTTGCGCCCATTCTACTTTCAGTTTTAGCTAATACACCGCAACCTCGCTTCTGTCACTACCGTATATGCTGTCCTACACGTGTATACTTATAGTCCGAAATCTAGTAACAGTAAAAAGCTGCGTATAATTGACGGGTCAAATTACAACTCCTTAATTTTAACAGTAATAGAATAACAGTTTCTGACCGGCCCGCTCGGCAGAAAAATTTTGACTTTCCCTGTCCTTGCTAACTCCATTTTAAAATGATTGCACATGTATTGCACCTGATGTTATTTTTTTATTACAACATACTACAGCTTTATGCTACTCCACAAATCCGCTTTCTAGGATTTGCAGTCCTTTGATTTACAGTGTAATGGTAGCTTCTGATCTCTATTACCCACAGCAAGAATTAGCAAACAGTATTTCAAATGATGGTGTATTTTACTCCTTACCAAACGACAAAAGTTTGGACTGGACAAAATGAAAAAATCTGCAGACGGCAATTTAAATGTTGCTAAAATGATGATGATTTTTGTCTTTGATAAGGTAGAAAACATTGTGGGAATAGGAGAAAATGCAGAGACAACTTTTGTCATGTTGACTTTGGGAATGAGAATTCTGTCAAAGTTGTAGCCAAAATAGATGTACCTCTCAGTTCTCAAGGGAGAAGTTTGGAATTGTTGGTAAAGGAATCAATCAAGATCAGACTGTACAGAGCGTGCATTTGGCTCTTAGATCTTTTCTGTTCATCATCTGTCAGAATAATGGGACACAACACCCACACCTCCAACCAAATGTTTGATTTATTTTGTCTGTTACCAGAAAAGTTCATTCCTTTATTTTGCAGTCAGAAAATTAACGATGGAGACTGGGAGATAGACAAAACTTTTCAACTTTTCAAACTCTTCCAGAACAGCGAATTTTAGACGCTTTAAAATTGAAAGCGTCTGCCTATGACCTATTCAAAATTGGTATAAATGTATAAATTGGTACAAAATTTTTTTTTGATACAATAGAAAACATTGTGGGTTTACCCACATTTTCTCCTTTTCCCACAGATTTTGTTAACAGACATTTTCCCAAAGATTGTTAAAACACAGGATTGTTTGGTTAAAGGGTAAACTCATCACCTCCAGAAACAATTTTACAGACGGTTTTAAAAACATCCTTATCGAACAGGAATAATCAACTTGGTTTAAGGTTTAATTCGTAATTAAATTCGAAAAAAAAAAATTGTAGTTGAATGATAGAACTTGTTTGTTGCGAACAGCTTCTCCTGTTGCCCGAGTGTTTTTCAAGTCAAAAGTGGCATGCTATTGGTCTAAAAATGCCGTCTATAGGAGGTAATATGTTAAACCACTCTATTACGATCTTGTAGACGTGTAATTTTCATGGTTAAGTCAACAGTACGATGGCCTGAAGACGGTGTTAAAGTAATTCTTTACATTTTCTTTTTTTCTCGTTAACTTTAATTGCTCCAAGGTCTGTTTGCCTTCTTTTTTCTGACTCAGCGTCTCGTCAAGCGCGAGTCAAGGACCTTTTGCGGACAGTGTAGATCAAGATCAGGCTGCACAAAACGTGCAGCCTGATCTTGATCTACACTGTCCGCTTTGCTGAAACGTTGTAGACAAAAGCAACCATGAATTTGCAATTATTTGGGTCCTATTTCTAGGATCAAAATGTCTGTTAGGTTTATTCGGCGCTCTAAGAGTTAAGTACTCATATATGGAGTTTCCAGAGAAGGCCGAAATATATACGAGCCATGCTCTGTAAAAAGGAGGTTCGGTGCGTCTCCATGATATATTAACCATTCAAATCAGCACATAATTATGGATCTACAAAATCCAGTGTGTCTAACATTCGACCGGATCTGGAGGTAAAATGGTCCTTTGAAATGCAAAAAATTTACAAGTAGCAAACAATTTCGACTCATATAAGCCTGCACGGACTGCGCAGGCTAACACGAGTCGATACTATTTGCAGATGCAATAAGCTCCCTTTTCACAGAGTATGGTTCATATATTGAAATGTGCCTAGTCTTACGAACATGAAAGTTCCCAACAAATGCATAGCTCAAATACAAACCGCCCAAACTGAAATTCGAACCCCTGCGGCAAATATCCTCGTTTATCGAGGTTTAAAAGACCAATACACTAACCCCTGAGCTATAGAAAAATTCTCTATAGCTCAGGGGTTAGTTCGTAAGACTTGCATTAAGCGAGCACCTCATTCAGGCCAACAAACTCTGAGTGTCCCACTGGTGCTTGCTCAGGTTGCTACACGTTGGATTTTATAACTTCATTTACGACTGTAAACTTTTGATAAGTTTTGACAATGAATAATTCATACCATGGGAAAAGTATAAGAAAACAAGTTTGGAGAGAAACAAAGAAAGAGTAGTCTAACGCTTGTACTGGGAAAGCACTTGAACAGATATGGTCAATATTTTCCCCGAGGACTTATGTTATACCCCGAAAGAAAATGTTGATACGATTAGTTAAATACATATTATGAAATTGTGTTTCACAGCAATGGTGGAACTCTTTACCAGAGGAGAAAAATTTGTAGACCCGTCCAGTTTGAAAGCTTTTGCAAGACGACAAATTCAGTGTGCTTAACCTATGAGAGTGGTCTGTAACATGGTATAAAGCGATGTTGACAGGTGGAAAATGATTTTTCTCTTTTTCCTACAATGTTTTCGAAAACTATCTTCCGTACGGCCGTCACAAAATGGGATGATCACCTAAAGATGCTTTTTTGAGTGTGTTTTTGGTTATGTTGTTGATTTCAAAAGCCAAACAAAATCCATCACCTTTTGCAGACGAGTTCTGTGTCTTGATGATTCTTATTAACACTTAAGCTGCTGAATAAATGAAACGCAAATTTCTACTCAATGCTAAAAGCCCAAACATTTAGATTTCAAAGTTGATTTCACCGGAAAGAAAATACCGTATCGAACAATGTAAACCAAGCATCAGACTGCACGTTCTGTGCAGTCTGATCTTGATCTACACTGTCCGCAAAAGGTCAGTGAGTCGCGATTAGCAGCTTAATGGTTAACACTGTGGAAAGGGTAGCTGTATGTGCTGGCTATTGACCTACTTTTTGGTACTGATAAAAATAAATAAATAGAAATTTGTGATTGGTCAAAAATGCAGACATGTTTATTCTAAGGGTCCCTGCCTACTTGCTCGCAAATTTACGCCGTCTGTCTTTTTTTGAAGATATTTCTTGTTTCTGTTTTTTCCGGCAATGTTTTCTACCCGTCAACATCAGTTCTTGTCGCTCTTGTCGTCTACAAATGAGCATCGCTCTGACAAAAGGGGGTCTAATGAATCTTCGTGACCCATTACACACATACGATCGTAAAATCAGTTTTGTTCAACAACCAACTCAATCATGAGGTGAAGTGGTCCTTTGACAAGCAGAGAATTGACCAATAGCAAAAAGTATCGACCCAGATCAGCTTGCACGGACTGACAAGTGTTGATAGTTTTTGCGGATTAAATCCCCTTTTCACAGAGCATGGCACAAATGCTTTCAGTATGAGCAAGACACAGAGATTTTGTCGTTACGTGAAAACCTAAACCCGTCTTACTATATAGATTTCATTCTTGACTAAGTACGTTTATTCCCTTCAATAAGGTCAACTCACTTAGCGCCTGTTCCTGACATTATGAGGACATTTAGTTTGTTCCCGTCATTTCCTCCGAACGTAATCCCCATAAACTGTTGCCATATAGATACGAGCCATGCTCTTTGAAAAGGGGCTTAATGCATCTGCAAAAAGTATCGACCCAGGTCAGCCTGCGCAGTCCAAAGACTAGAGGCGAGACGAGTAATCTTATTATAATTTCTTTGAATACGATAGGTTTTTATTTGTCCAAATACTGGTCAATAACAATTTTCACACCATTTTATTATGAAGTTATTTTGAAACTGCCCCCCCCCCCCCAAAAAAAAAAAGAAAAAAAAAAAATCAGAGGGAAAAAATATTGCTATTCCTTTTGAAGTTTTAAAACTAGCACCCGAACAAGCAAATTAATACGGAAAAGCGTCAAAAAGTCTTTGAGAGCGACGAGATTTTCAAAGTTTTACAATTACAAATTCAAATTGAAACTTTTGATAAACATTTTACAGACGAATGATGTTTTATGTTGTCAAAGAAAATATAATAAACCCCCTAATGAACAATCTATTGATAAAAAAACAAGACTACGGAAATCAGTCTCTTTTTGCAATGCTAATTGCAAATCGTCTGGTTTGAAAACATCCTGACCCTTGAGATATAAATGAGAAAAAAAAGAGACGTGCCCAGGTAAATCTCAGAAATTTGTTTTCCATTTAAATTTCATTGTTTTATCTTTTGGCATGGCTAAAAGCAAATACACGAGTGCTATGCTCTGGCAGAAGGGAGCTTAATGGATCTCCGTGTTCCATGATACAATGCAAGTCATATAATCATTTTCTCTAAAAAATGACTGAATCGTGACGTAGAATGGTCTATGGCCATGCCCAAAATTGACCAAAAGCAAAAGCTATGGCTGCGCAGGCTGACCTAGGTCAATAATTTTTGCAAATGCATTAAATCCCCTTTTCACGGAGCATGGCTTATGTAGTTTGAAAATAGCAAATTTGTTCTGAGAGTTCTTGGAGAAATACTGTTTACCCAGAAAATTTCTGTAATAATCCATATGGTTTGTACGAAAATATCAGAAGTAAAATGAAGTGTAATGCTCTGAACTGATATTGATTAAGCTAAATCAGCTATTTTATGGATTTTATAGGATACACTGGCAAGTAAATGTTTGAAATTAAAAGTGTAAATCCTCTTATTTACAAATAAATCTTCAAATGTATATCTGTTTCGTGTGTCCAACTCTTATTGATATATAATGCGGCACTACCTGCATACTTGGTATAACAGCAGTGCTTTTAGTGCTTTGATTATCATTCGTTGCTTTTTCATAGAGACGTTGCATTAAGATGTACGCAGAACCCACCATGAAATGAATGAACGAACGAATGAGACCTGTCGATAACTAAGGTCATATTGGACGCAATAAACAGAGGAAAAGGACCTTCAAGACACAAAGCAAAATCTTACTCCATTCTTCTTTTATATTAGATGTGACGGGTACAAAACTTTGTAGGAAATAGGAAAAAGAGAAAACGTTGGTAAGAAGCATTTTCTTCCTTTTCCATCAATTCTCTTACTCTTTCAAAGACAATCCTGATGCGCTTGTAATATGAAATGAATAGTCAAACAACATCAGATAGTGAAATTTATTCCAGAATATTTCCAGAGCATATTTGACGGTGTAGATAGACTAAGATCCGACGGCACATTCTGTACGGTCTTATCCTAATTTATGCAGTACATATAAGCGACTTTAATCATGTTAACCACTAATTAACTCTTTACCACACAATCCCGACTTTTAACGACCCTGAAAAACAAATTTTTTGAAACGCTGTGGAAAAAGGAGAAAGTGCTGAAAGCCGGCATTTTATCTCTTTTCCACAATGTTTTCTACCCCTCCAAAAACAAATTTTAATATTTGAGTCACATTTACTTTGTCGTCTGCAAATGCTTTTAATTTGGACAAGTCAAAAAATTTCGTCAGGTAAAGAATTAAAGTAATGGAGTTAATTACTCAACAATGCCCTGTAAGAAAATGTTCCAGATTATTGTGAGAAACAGATAAATGAACCAACAAAAAAACTCCGTACTTGAGAAAGTTACAAATATAATGTTACTATGGCAACGCATGTCGCGTCAATTTAAATTTGACGAATGGCAGACGAAAAGCAAAGCACAATTTCCAGGAATTCAGAATTTCAACCGCCTGCGATCATCTAATAGTGCTGTGTAGATTTGGAGGAAAACGGTCGTCTGACAACACAATAATTCTTCCAAATGTGCCTCTTTAAGATGTAAATTGATTGCTCGGAGATTTACGCCGTCCAAAATTAATCCTTACGCTGATATACTCGAAAAACAACAAATGCTCTCTTCCGGACTGTGTGGATCCAAGATCAGACAGCACAGACTTTTTTCATACACTTTTTGAAATCGCAATACCCGGGTTTTTGTTGTTAGCTTTTTTTTTTTATTTGACCCTTTTTATCAGTTTAAAGTTTAATGTAGTTTAATGTAGTTATACAAAAGAGACAGTTCAGATATACAGGTTTTTCAAGAATAAGTCTACTACTTGTGTTGTAAAACCAGTTTTTAACCTATTGTAACACAAATACAAAGTTTCTACGAGCCTGCAGAAGAGAGAGAGAGGAGAGGCGGAGGGACGGACACCAAGAGACAGACAGACGGGAGGACAGATAGACAGAGACGCTTGGCAGAATATTTACTTTTGTAGAAGATTTTTTTACTCCGACTGTGGGTTATTTCATCGCGATGAAGGACGAATTGTGACAGATTGAAAATATTGATTACTAATTAGAAATAATGTTTATGTGTTTTTCCCTGAAATATACGCAGGGTTTATCCACTTATCTACAGAACAGTTTTTGTCAAGTGAAATAGTCATTCTGCGGCATAGCTCTCACTTGATAAACCAGTCATTATCAGTTTATATTATTGTTTATGTTTGGGATAACAGGTTTAAAATCATGTGCCGTGACAAGATTTATAAACCCAACTCGATAACGTTTATATTATCTCGTCGCGGTTCGTGGTTTTAAAAATGTATTGCAAAAAAAAAAACAATAACATAAACAGTCAATGAAAGGTTATCCACTTAGAGTTATATCTGTTTGTAGTTGTTTATCTCAATATTATAGAACTGTACGCAAGCACAGAGCAGATACAGCATAATCTAGAAAGTAAGTTTGTTAAAGGAAGCATTCGCCCCGCTCTATTTATGAAGATGTATACTATACCAGTGGTTTTTATACCCCCACCTACGTAGCATGTCTGTCTGTCCGGTCTTCCGTCCGTCCGTCCGTCAATCCGTCCATCTTTTCGTTTCCGTGCTATAACTCAGAAGCCGTTTGGTCTGGGACCCTGAAACCTTATCCAAGTGTTACATATGACCCAAGGAGGTTCCCCTTTATTTTTGGGTCACATGGGTCACAGGTCAAGGTAACAGGTGAACTTTGTTTTCTCTGATTGTGCTGCTTCAGTTACAAGGTGCTGGTGGGGGTATATGTCCGCTTTGAGACAGTTCTAGTTTTTTCAGCAAAATTTTATTTATAACCTTTCGTCGTGAAGTAGACCACATTTTGAAACGATGCGGGAACAAGTGGGTAATTGCTTGTAACGAACAAGTTCTCTCGTTATTTCCATGCTTCCACAATATTTTCACATGAAATAGTCTATTAAAGCCTATTTCAAAGACAAAACCCATGCTTTGTGTAAAGACAAAAATTTTTGACTCTTTACCAAACAACAAATATTTACACTTGTCCAAATTGAAAGCATTTGTAGACGACAATTTAGATGTGGCTCGAACGATTGGACTTGGATAGGGTTGAAAACATTGTGGGAAAAGGAGGACATGCTGGTTACCAGCATATTCTCCTTTTCCCACATTTTTTTTTAAATCTTTCTTTGGAAGTCGGCATTGTCTGATAAAGAGTTAAGACATAAGTTTAAGACTTTAAGTTCATGACACATGAGAACTGATAATTGCAAAACAGAAAAAATAAAACGTATTTCAAATTTTACGGGGCTAGACCGACTAAGGGGCGAGGGGGTAGGATGCTCCAAGCTCCGCCCAAAGCTCATGAGTATAAAGGATATAATTGTGAAAAACAATGATAATACTGTTGATGATCATCATAATAATTATCATCATCATCATAAAAGAAAAAAAGTTTATGTATGTCATTTGTTTATCTTTATATCTGTTTATCTTTTATAAATAGGCATATTCATTTAGGCTGAGGCCGCGTAGCTCAATCGGTAGCGTGCAGGACTTGAGAACAGGAGGTCGCTGGTTCGATCCCCGGCTCGGCCATTATTGCTTCCGAGGATTGATGATAGTCATCGCAACAGGATTCATTCCTCTCTCACTGCTGCCCATTGTTTCAACGATGGTTTTGTGGGAAAGCAGCCAGTGGCTTGGAAAGAATGCGGAGTACTGGTAAAAGAAACTCCAGGAAAGCATGGATAGGTGCACTGACCGCCGTGATATAACTGAAATAATGTTGAAAACGGCGTTAAACACCATACAATCGACCAATCAATAAATGATATAATGGTGAAAAACAATGATAATACTATTAATGATCATCATAATAATTATCATCATTAAAAACAGTTTATATATGTCATTTGTTTATCTTTATATTTGATTATCTTTTATACATAGGCATATTCATTTATGGAGAATGTCTACTTTTTTATAAGTTTTTTTTTTAAAACTAACAGTTCTTTTGTAAATTTAATAGTTGTGTCAGATAGGAAGAGGTTATATCAAAACAGTTATAAGTGTTTCCGAATTATTGTGAACAAAAAAAATAATAATTTCTTGTTTTAAGTATTTGTTGATGATGCCTAAATTACTACACAGATCTGAGCCATGGTCTGACAAAGGGTGGCCTAATGCATCTCCATAATGAATTATACCAAGCATGACATCTCCTAATTATAAATCCCTAAAATAAGTTTTGACAAACAGCCAACCGAATTATGAGGTAGAATTATCCTTTGACATGCAGGAAATTTAAATATAGCGAAAAGTTTTGGCCCATGTCAGCCTGCGCGGACTGCGCAAGCTGACATGGGTCGATACTTTTCGCAAAAGCATTAAGCCCCCTTTTCACAGGGCATGACTCATCTATATTTGAAAAAGAAAAAGATGGGTAGACAACTACCTGTTTTTTTTCTAATCAAAGTTTCTTTTGGAAAAAATGGACACTCTTTAGGTATGAAAATATACTTTTTGATTTACCTTTACGTTTTTATATATTTTTAATATATATGTATCTTAATTTAAAAAAAAAAAAAATTAACATGTGTAACTTACGATTTTGTGATTAAGGTGATCAAGTTCCTTTTCTGTCACTTTTTTCCGATGTGACTCTTGCTGTTGTCTTTTAAATTCACTATATTTATAAAACAAATACATTCCAGGAACAGCTATCGCACTGAGCGGTTTCGATAGGTGTGCACTAGTGTCCGAGTTGGAAGGCATTTTCGCCTTATCCTGTCGCTTCAACATATGAAACATTTTGTGTTTTGTTCCTCCAATTATAAGTTTTGTGTTCCTTCTGCCCAGTCAATCAGTCATGACGTCACTTATAATTACACGTGAAACACGCGCGCCCCTTGGTCACCTGACCTCCCAGCTTCATCAATTCTTAAAGGAATATTTGCTCATTTGTCTGGTTGCACCGAACCACAAGCCGCGCGTGACGTTACGCGCCAAACGGTACCGCCTAATACAGTCGAAACAATTATTGCGATTTGAAACAAACGATGAACCTTGAACTTTCTACTGTGTTCAATAGCTGATCAAAAATTCAATCCAATCGCGCGCTCGTTGAAAACCTTTCCCCCTTTTTCCCGACTACAGAAGTACTTGTGCGGATAAATCGATACGGAGAGAAACTACGGGAAGACCGACGAAAGCTTATATTTATCGTCCATTTCGCCAGTGAAGCGAAATCGAAACTTTCGCAGTTATTGAAGATAGTGAGTGTGTTCCCTCCGTGCTATTCTGTTATAAAATTGGCTACTGTTACGAGGTAGAAAAAAAAACCAAACAAAACAGGATATCGGGAAAAGCGTCTTCTATGTAATTTCAGACCTTATTGCTTGTACCAGGAGGTCCTTAAAGCGATATTAAAGTGTTCGGGTCGATGCATGAAGTACCTTTAAAACTTGATCCTTGCCCTATATATGAGCCATAATCTGTGAAAAGGGGGCATCTGCGAAAAGTATCGACTCAGCCTGCGCAGGCTAACCTGGGCCGAAACCTTTCCCTATTGGTCAGTTTTCTGTACGTCACAGGTCTCTAGTCTACTTCGCGATTTAGTGGGTTGATAGACAAAATGAACTTAATAGATCCATGATCGTGTGATGACTTGCTAGGTATCATGCATCACGGAGATGCATTAAGCCCGCTTTTGCCAGAGCATGGCTCATGTGTGTGTGTGTGTGTGTGTGTGTGTTAGATAATAATGACACTCTCCCCGGTAGATGGCGTTCAAATAGCTTGGACACATTATCTACTGAGACAAATTTGCCACAGACGGTTTTAAAATCGGGTTTGTAAACCTACAGTGCTCCATGGTCTGCCGGATTAGCTCAAGTACTTGAGTATTGGATTTGTAAACTGGGGATACTTGAGGCTGTAGGTTCGATTCCTACGGCTGGCCAACTAGAAATTACAGTTAGTACTTCGAATGAGACACTCTCTTGCACTACGGACCATTCCCATTCACCTCTGTAGTTGGCTCAGAAAGTAGTCCGTCATCACGTGATATTTTCGTCACATGACCATAACTCAAAATGGCGACACAAACGCCGGTGAAAGAAAGACCAATCGATTGTTTTGTGTGCTGTTCAAACAGCATACGGCCAATCAGACTTAGTGGTAGGAAATGTTAAAAAGAGGGATTTTCTGAAAAGCTTAAATGTCTTTTAAAGGACGATAACTTGTTTTTTTAATTTTGTTTAAATTGTCATCATTCATGGGGCAGCCATTTTTTTTTACAATTGGCGTAAGATTCTGATCAGTAAAGAAGCTTGAAAAAATAGTTCCATTGTATACAGGCAAATTCATCAGTTTGAATGCACCTATGATGTATCCGGAACCATATTTCCTTTGTCTACTTTATTATGTTACCCATGAAACAGTTAAGCAGTAACAAAACATGTTTTCCTCGGTTTGACAAGATTCTTGTCATTTGGCCCGTTGCAGAGATGTATGGTGAGAGTAACGAACGACAACTCTGCTCGGAGATTGCGAATGAGACTTTAAAATCTAGGTCCCGTGTGAAGATGCTATACACCTCGCATGTTAAAGAACTAGGCATAACTTAACCCTTTACCAAACAACAAAATTTTAGACTTGTCCAAATTGAAAGCATTTACAGACGACAAAACAAATGTGACTCAAAAATTGAAATTTGTTTTGAGTAGGGTAGAAAACACTTTGGGAAAAGGAGAAAATGCTGGTTACCAGCATTTTCTCCTTTTCCCACAATGTTTTCAAAAGGCTTTTTTCTCAGGGTCGTTAAAAATCGGAATTGTGTGGTACAGGGTTAAGACAGGTTTGTTGCATAATCTTTCACAATATAAAATGACTTACAGCCTTCTTGGGGCGTCGTCCATATGGGCAACCGGTGGCGACGATAAATTAACTAAAACAAACAAAAATGCAGTGTCCCATAATCTGACACAATTTCAAGGGCTTATAAACTTTTTTATTAGCTTGGCTTTTTTCGAAGAAAGCGTCGAAATATTGTCACAGTCCTGTCGTTAACTACGTCGTCGTCACTGTGCGCAAACTTCGACATTTTCTCATATTTCTGTCATTACTGAAGACACGTAGTTCAAACTGGGGCTAGTTGCCAACCATAAAATACCATGTTGGACAACTGAAAGAGTTTATTCCGCACTGTACCCCTCTTATTTGATAACCACGTCGCCAACGTGCGCAAAATTTGTTGCAAATGTGTTACTTAGTAACCCTTTACCAAACAACGCCGAGTTCTAACGATTCCGAGAGAGAATGTTTTTTAAAACGTTGTGAAAATAGGAGAAAATGCTGGTCACCAGCATGTTCTCCTTTTCAAACGATGTTTTCTATCCTTTCAAAGACAAAACCTATCACCTGAGCCAGATTTATTGTGTCGTCTGCAAATGCTTCCAATTTGGGTAAATCCAAAACTTTGTCATCTAGTAAAGAGTTAAGGCAGACACAGAGTCCATATATTTACCAACCATTCTTAAGAATATTCTTAGTCTTATTCTCCAAGATTTTGTACATTTGAAAGTAACATAACTCCCGATTGGCTAAACCATTTGGTTTAGCCAATCAGTAGTTGTGTTACTTTCAAATGTAGAAAATTCTGGAGAACAAGACAAAGAACGTTCTTAAGAATGGTTTGTGAATACGGACCCGATTTCTCACATCCCCAACGACGAGCTTTGTTTTCTTTCTTTCTGTCTGTCTGTCATTCTGTTTTCTTTTTATTGCAAAAATGGATAGAAATGAGAATCTGACAAAGAACCATTGCCTAAGTAAACAGTATGATGTTAATCTTTCTAACACTGAATAAAAAATGGCGATTCTAAATACTAGCACCATTCATTTCTTTGTGCCATTTTGGTGCTTCTGTCCGCGTTGTGAGACTCCTTTTTATTTCATTCAACTATGCGAAGTATACTCCCTTGACAGAAACACATTTTTCTAGCCTTAAAAACCAAACTAAAAGGCAGAAAAGTAGACCTTCCTGGGAATACCATGCAGACACTGCAAAATGGTGCTGCCCAGGGGCTGAGGGCACTTCTAGAATCACATCGATGAGTGGGTTTTCTTCTACACTTAGGAAACAGTAAATATTCATAACTATACAAACCTTTAAATTAAACATACATCTATTCTCGTTTTCAGCCAGTTTTTCATCCATTTCATCTTTATTTTATCAAACTATAATTATTCTTGTATCTTCATGCCAAATGTTGTCCCTAACGGTTGCAATGTTGCTTAGATTACATCGGATAGAAATACACTGTTGTGACGTTTCCAAATTTAAACCACAGATTTCCGATAAATATGTATGTATTTATCCCTTACACCATACTTATCTTTATATATCTATGTTTATACAGCTGGCTAAATTCTGAACTATTCTACAGTCTATCAAATGTTAACAGCGGTTTTTTTTTCCTCTCTGGTTGAATGGATGTATCTTTAAGTTACATCGGCTAAGGTCTGGTGAATAAGATGGTGTGTAAGCCGGACCACCTTTCCGTTTCAGGGAAGTTCTGTACCAGAGCACATATATGAGTAGCTGAATTGTTACGAATAAGGCACAGCCCTATCAGTACGGTTACAGGTCTTTGTTTTTCATAATGTTTCTTCACTTTTGTCGGTTCAGTATTCTCATAAGACTTACCTTTAATATTTCTGCTATTCGGTAAAGGAGTTTGAGTAATTGGTTCATCAGAATTAACCCTTTACTAGAAGACAAAATTTTAGCCTCGTCCAAATTGAAAGCATCTGCAGACAATTTCAATAAGGCTCAAATGGTGAAAATTTTCTTTGATAGGGTAGAAAACATTGTGGGGACAAAGGAGAAAATGCTGGTTACCAGCATTTTCTCCTTTTTCTACACTGTTTTCGAAAGGCTTCTTTCCCAGGGGCGTCAAAAGGCGGCATTGTGCCATATAAAACTTTCCCGATCTTTTTATTTTAAATTATTTTAGCGATGACGTGCATGGCTTAGTCCTTGGGCCCCCACTGCTTATTACAGACTCATCTCCATGGTTTAAGAATACGTATCGAAGTTTCTTCACTTGTAAACAGTTCGGGTCCATATTCACAAACCATTCTTGAGAACATTCTTAGTCTTATTCTCCAGATTTTTTTTCTAAATCTGAAAGTACCACAACGTCTGATTGGCTTAACCAAATGAGCCATGCTCTGTGAAAAGGGGGTTTCGTGTATCCGCGAAAAGTATCGACTCAGATCAGCCTGCGCAGTCCGCGCAGGCTGATCTGAGTTGAAACTTTTCGCAATTGCTAAATTTTCAATTTGTCAAATGACATTCTACCTAATGGTACAGTTGGTTGTTAAACATCATGGATTTTATATTTAAATGAAAAATAAGGCAAAGGAAAAAATAACTGAACATGATAAAATCCAATCAGTTGTCTAAAATATTATCTATACATTTCTTTAAGAAAAGAAACGGGTATCTGTTGCCAAGATTGAAATTCTGGAAAATACATGACAATATAAAAGCATGTTAACAAGAAGTATTCATTTATTTTTATCCTTTTAAATCTGAATTTGTCTTCTGCAACAATAGTTTTACCTGGTGTAAATCTGCATCTTGAAATTGCAGTCCTAAGGATTGATAATGGATATCAAGTTTAAAGTTATTCATCAGTTTTTTTTTTTTCCCAAATAAATACTATACATTTATATATAGTTATAACTCCTAATGATTCAGAATGTCTAGGTTTTATAACAGCAAGACGGCATCCGCTCTCAATGGAAAAATGCTGATCGCTGATTGGCTTATTGATTTTTTTGATTGACAGCTGTCGTTTGGTTAATTATGTGATTACTTGCCTGGTATCATGCATCACGGAGATGCATTAAGCCCCCTTTTGCCAGAGCATGGCTTAAATGGTTTAATCTATCAGACGCTGTGTTGCTTTCAAGTTTAGAAAATCGCTCTGGCAAAAGGGGGCTTAATGCATCTCCGTGATGGATGATCACAAATACGTCGTCATGTTACCATGGATCCGTAAAATCCATTTTGTCGAACAACTATCTAAATAATGAGGTAGACTGGTCCTTTGACATACAGAAAATTGACAAATAGCGAAAAGTTTCGGCCCAGGTCAGCCTGCGCGGAGTGCGCAGGCTGACCTGGGCCGAAACTTTTCGCAGATGTATTAATCCCCGTTTTCACAGAGCACGGCTCTCATATATAAAGACTAGGAATGTTCTTAAGAATGTTTTGTGAATACGGCCTCCGGATTTCTATGTTTGTCATATTTTTGCACTTTAACTCTTTACCACACGACAAAAATTATAGACTGGTCCAAATTGAAAGCGTTTGCAGACGACAAATTAAATGTGGTTCAAATGATGGAATTTGTGTCTGAAAGAATAGAAAACTTTGTGGGAAAAAGAGAAAATGCTGGTTACCAGCATTTTCTTATTTTCCCACAATGTTTTAAAGGCTTTCTTCCACAGGTACATCAAAACCCTGGATTGTGTGGTAAAGGGTTAACTCTTTACCAAACGACAAAATTTTGGAATGGACCAAATTAAAAGCATTTGCAAACGTCAGACTAAATGTTGCTAACATGATGATTTCTCTTTTTGACAGAGTAGAAAACATTGTAGGAAAAGGAGAAAATGCTGGTTACTAGCATTTTCTCCTTTTCCCACAATGTTTTCGAAAGTCTTTTGTTCCGCAGGTACATCAAAACTCTGGACTGTGTGGTAAAGGGTTAAGCCTTTACCACAACTGCAGGTTTTTGGGCGCTATATGGGCTACCACGGTATTCTAGACTGAAAGTGTCAACCTTACTTAGTCAGTGCGTAACAAAAGGTCTTCTTATTCAAAACGTTCTCTTTTTTTTTCCCTATGCCGTATGCAAGTATATGTTTGGCACTGTCAAGTAAAGTCAAATTACATGTATATGAAACATGTTTTATGGCTTTGCTGGGGAATACTAAATATATATGAGCCAAGCTCTGTGAAAAGGGCGCTTAATGCATCTGCGAAAAGTATCGAACCAGGTCAGCCTGCGCACTCCGCGCAGGCTGACCTGGGCCGAAACTTTTCGCTATTTGTTAATTTTCTGTATGTCCACGGACCAGTCTACCTCATAATTCAGCCGCTTGTTAAAAAAAGTGGCTATTATGGATCAATAATTATGTGATGGCTTGACAGGAATCATGGATCAGGAGAACGCATTAAGCTCCCTTTTGCCATAGGCTGGCTCATATGTCAGTCTTGCCGTCATGCCCAAGATCTAGTGATTTTCATGTATATTATTTGTGTGTGTGTGACTATGTACAACAGTTGTTTACTTGTCGTGAAATAAAATGTTTTGTTCTGTTCTGTTCTGTTTTGGCTGACCAGGACGGGATCTCTCTTTAAATCCCTTTCCACACAATCCGAGGTTTTAGTGACCCTAAAGGAGAAGAGGGAGAAGGCTTTTGAAAACATTGTGGGAAAAGGAGGGAAAAAACTGGTAACCAGCACATTTGTCTTAATCTGCCTTTCCAAAGACCAAATCCTATCATTTTAACCACACTCTGTTTGTTGTCTGCTATTGCTTTAAAACTGGACTGGCCAGATTTTATATATATATATATATATATATATATATATATATATATATATATATATATATATATATATATATATATATATATATGTGTGTGTGTGTGTGTGTGTGTGTGTGTGTGTGTGTGTGTGTTCTTTTTGTGCCAGGTGAAAATAGACTTTTTGAATATGAGCCCTTGCAAAAGGGGGCTTAATGCATCTCCGTGATGGATTGTACCAATCAAGCCATTACATAATTATGGATCCATAACGGCTATTTTTTTTTAACAACAGACTTTATCGTGAGGTAGACTGGTCCTTGGGCATACAGAAAATTGACCAATAGCGAAATGTTTCAGCCCAGGTGAGCCTGCGCGGAGTGCGCAGGCTGACCTGGTTCGATACCTTTCGCAGATGCATTAAGCCCCTTTTCACAGAGCATGGTTCAATTGTTATGAGATTTCTGTCAATATCTTAGATCAGGGACAGTTTATGTACGTGAATTAAGGATACCAGGCTTTGGACAGACCCGTTTTAAACTTGCCTAAATGAAGGCTTGCTCTGGGTCGCTTTGAAGAGTCAAAGGGTGAGAACAATTGATCACTTAATGATATTCCACCCACTCTTTCTCTTCCTGTTAGCTTAGACATGGCATTTACATACACTTTACCGAATGACGATTCTTTTTACTCTACCATTTGGAGAACATCTGCATACGACAACTTTAGAAATGGTACAAATTAGCCAACGATCACTGATAGAGTAGAAAAACATTGTGGGGAAAGGAGAAAATAGTGATTACCAGCGTTTTCTCCTTCTCCCGCGATGTTTTCAAAAGCCTCCTCTCTATGGATCGTTAAGATACGGGATTATTTGAGAAAAGAGTTTCAAAGCTAATACTCTATGTTTTAGATTCCGGCAATGATAGCAGTGTATTTTTACATAATCGTTTTCATAACATTTAGGCTGCTAAGCGCTAATCCTTTTGCATACAGTGAAGATCAAGATCAGACTGCACAGAACGTGCAGTCTGATCTTGGATCTACACTGTCCGATAAGGAGATGTCTTTCCTTAAAAAAACTACCTCTGAAATAGGAAAATTTGGGTTTTGACTATAGACTTGAAAGTTTCATGTCTTTTATTTAGCTGGATAAGGGTTAACATTTTACCAAACGACAACATTTCAGACTTGTCCAAATTGGAAGTGTTGGCAGACGACAAATTCATTCTGGCTAAAGTAATGTGGTTTATCGTTGATAGGGTATATCTTTGAGAGGGTAGAAAATATCGTGAGGAAAGCTGAAAGCTCATCTTGCAACAGTGTTTCTAATGTTGATTGATTGTTTGGTGTTTAACGCCGTTTTCAACATTATTTCAGTTATATCGCGGCGGCCAGTGCACCTATCTATGCTTTCCTGAAGTTTTTTTTTTTACCAGTACTCCGCACAATATTCTTTCCAAGCCACTGGCTGCTTTCCCACATAACCATCGTCGAAACAACGGTCAGCGGTGAGAGAGGAATGAATCCTGTCGCAATGACTATCATCAATCCTCGGAAAGAAATTAGCCAAGCCGGGGATCGAACCAACGACCCCCTGTTCTCAAGTCCTGTACGCTACCGACTGAGCTACGGGGCTTGGCACAGTGTTTCTAAAGCCCTCAAAGTGATGTTTTCTTGTGACTCTGCATGATGCGGTTATCGGTTAAATCATCATTTGAAAAGCACGACTTTTTTCGACTCTGTACTATAACGTTTTGAAAAAATGTTATTGGAAAATGAGCATTGTATGTCATCTATAAATGTTTTCTGTCTATAATGTCGTTTGGTAGAGAGTTAAGTGTGCCATTGGATACCGTTGGTACTCGTACTTTGATTATCTTAACATTATCCTTTTCAACATTTAATCAGTTTTTATAGCTTATTTATGAGCGCATTAAAACTGTATTTTATATAGATTGTCTTTGGCGAGGACTTGATGGTTTAGATTTAAGTAGGGCCAAGAAAGTAATTCGAATTATCCCCCCCCCCCACCCCCCACGACAACATTTTAAACTCGTCAAATTTGTAAGCGCTTGCATATGAGAAATTAGATGTGACTCAAATGATGGGATGTGAAACCGAAAGGGCTCAAAAACATTAATGGAAGAGGAGGAAATTACAGTTACAAGCATTTTACTCATTTTCCCACAATGTGTCAAACGCATTAAAATAAAAGTGTGTTCATTCAAGGGTTAAAAGGAAAAATTGAAGTATTTATAAGAACAATATTTTTCAAACAAAATAAGAGAAAGTGCAGCAGCAGTTATGAATGCTCAGGGTCTGTATTCACGAGCCATTCCTCAGAACATTCTTGGTCTTATTCTCCAGAATTATCTAGATTTAAAAGTAACACGACTTCTGATTGGCTAAACCATTTGGTTTAGCCAATCAGAAGTTTTGTTACTTTCAAATTTCGAAAATCTTTTAGAATTAATAATGGTTGGCAATTACGCGCCCAGGTGCTGCTGTACTTCTTTGCGTAGAAAGGTAGATCCACTTTTCAGCAATCATTTCTAATAAACAAACATCACAGTTTTTCAAATAGATAGCGTATATCAGTGTATACTGTTGCCCTTAAAACATGCCCGATGATGCAAGCGGCGTGTATCCATTATGTTTGGGGAACAAAATAAAATGTAAACTTTGGTTGAAATATAATCCAAAGTACATCTGACGTAGTTGTAAATGATGACTTTTATCCTACGCAGAAACTTTTCGAACGAACATTTTTAAATAAAAGATATATGTTGTGTTTGATGTTTTTGTTTGTAAAGTCTGATTATCTAGGTTGGTTACTAATATCCTTTCATGATTAAGGCTTAAGACAAAAAGGGAAAAAAAAACTAGCGGTTGAATATTCAGACAGGTTTTGATATATATAGGAATCCTATCATGGAAAAGGTTCAACGGAAACCGTCAAACAGTCCATGAGATCCCAGCAGTTTGCCTTTATCAGTTACCGGAAGTACATTTATCGACTTCCTGTTTGGCCATGTTTGCCTTTAAAGTGGAGGTGAGTGGATGTAATTTGTCCGATACTTTCTCTTTGTTTGATATGATATAAAGGACATCGAGATATTGGAGATAGCTGTCAAGTTTTGTGACAACTTTCACGAAAGGCACCCGGTAAAAAAGCAGACAATCATCATGACTAAAATTTAAAGAAAAAAATAAATGTGGAGATAAAAACGGAAACTGCTTGTTTCGACTAATTTCTCCGTTTGTCACAATATCTTTTTTAATCATTGTGTTCATTTTGCCAAAAAAAGCGATTGCTCCTTACCAACATTTTCCCCTTTATGCACCATGTTTGCAGATGTGATCAGCTGCCAAAAGGAAAAACAAAACAGCTGCAGGGAGTAAAGAGATATAATTATTTTTGAGTGGTACGCTCGTATATGAAGAAAATTTCTTATGAAGGTCATAAAAATTCTAGGGCTCTATTAGATACTTTCTGATTATCTCTGCTAGTCAACTAAATTATCAAAACTCAGCATGAAACAAGCTGGCATGCTTACAACTCTTTACCAAACGACAAAATTTTAGACTGGTCCGAATTCAAAGCATCTGCAGACGACATATCAAATGTGGCTCAAATGTTGAAACCTGTTTCTGAAAGGATAAAAAAAAACATTGTGGGAAAACGAAAAAATGCTTTCAATTTGGACAATTTCAAAATTTTGTCGTTTGGTTAAGAGGATTCATATGTTTGTACATAAGTATTTTATTGTGAAATATAGATCAACTTCCACTAGATAAAATCCACCAATTCCTATGGGAGTTACGGTCTTTTATTCAAATGATGAACTTCATTTCTTTCATAATGCTGGTTTCTGTTCGACATCTTTTTTAAGGTTTTAGTGTATTGGTTCCATTTTATACAGAGACATATATTCATGTAATGTTACCATAAACTATATGTAAGCCATGCTCTGGAAAATGGGGGTTTAATGCATTTCCATGATGCATTATCACATAATTATAGACTCCCAAAAAATCCTTTTCTTTTAAAACCGACTGAGCCATGAGGTACATAGATCTTTCGATCATGCAGAAAATTTCAAGACAGCAAAAAGTTTCTGGCCCATGTCAGCCTGCGCAGTCCGCGCAGGCTGACATTGGTCGGTACTTTTTGCAGATGCATTAAGCGCACTTTTTACAGAGCATGGCTCATGTCAATTTCAACTAAGTGTAAAATGTGAAGTTCACCCTTTATTTTAAGAGTTATGGCCCTTTTACAACCCCATTTTGTTAGTCTGGATTACCTGCCCCTAACACTACGTCATCTGGTCTGGCAAAGTGCAATAATGGCGGCCTCCATGGTGGCGTCTCTCGTGTATTTCCCAATTTTATGTGATTCAGTGTGATTAGTGAAAAAAATGAGGTCAGTTTTGTACAAAATAAACATTACCGAAACGAAAATGTGCTGGGGTATGATTTAAGTATAAATTGTATTAGGAATCATTTTTAAAAGTCGCTCTATTTTCGGATGTTATAAAGGTCCATTGACATTTCGGATACTTAACGTATTTCTGATATTTAGTTTTTCTCGCTAAATAAGAACGACAATTAAGAACCTCACTGCCATTACATCATTTCTGACGATCTGTTTTTAATTCTACCTGTGGTCCAATTTGATCAAGTGAAATAGCAATATCGCGTTACTTCTGCATATTTCCGATGAGGGCGGCCTTTATTGCGCTTTGCCTGACGTACTCTTGAAGGACGGCGGGGTACCAGACTACATTTTTGTTCGTATGAGGCTTCCTTCAACTATCACTGTGCTGACTATAGGTTTGTCTTGGTACCCCACCGTGCTTCAAAAATACGTCAAAAAAAAAAACAAAAAAAAAAAAGGACTGTAGGCTGAATTCAAACAGATTAGATGCCACAAAGTAATGGTAGTTTTTTAATGATCGTTCTTATGTAACGAGAAAAACTATATAGTAGAAATACTTTAAGTATCCGAAATGTCAATGGACCTATATAACGTCCGAAATTAGGGCTACTTTTAAAAATAATTTATAGTCAAATTTATATTAACACCATACCCGAACAGCGCGTTTTAGATTCGGTAATGTAATTTTTTGTACAAGTTTAATCTTATTTTATTCATTAATCAAACTGAATCACATGAAATTAGGAACAACAGGAAAGCACTAAGGGATACGTTTGAGGTCGCCATGGAGGCCGCCATTATAGCGCTTTGCCTGACCCGATAACGTAGTGTTAGGGGCAGGTAATCCAGACCAGCTAGTAGTCACGGTAATTTATCCGTGGGACTGTCGTTGTGAAATGACTGGCATTAAAATTGACGAAATGTATTTTTGGATCGTAAGTTCAACCAAGTTGATTAACTTTTCCTGACTTTTCGATACAAATATCTATGCAGCCTCTATATCAGTCCAAGATCTCAACACTATAAACCGTTTCTCGGATTGAATATATTGACATTACATTTATAGTCTTTCTTAATTAATGTTTGGTTCGGTACCACGAAGGCTAATCAGGTTGATTACTCGACTTGAGCACCAAACTGCCGCGTAGCGCAAATTCCCACTTGAGGAAGAGCACACCTTTTCCGGTCGCGTATTAATATTTGAACAGCTTCGTCATGTGCCGGAACTATATGATTGATAAATACGCCAGTCTCATTGACGTTTCATTTACTCTGGTGTAAAAATAAATTTCGTTGCCAATTTATCCATGCGCGAAGGATGATAAATTCGATCCTTTGCAATTAATCCTGGTACAACCTTATAAACGAAGCGGACATTTCAAGTCAACTTCACCCTGCATAAGTGAAATAATCAACAAAACCAATCAATGTTTTGGACCTAATTATTGATAATTAATAGTTAACTGTACAGCATACACAATTACTGCACATTGCAGAGCGAATGACAAAATCAGACTGCACAAGTGTGCTGGCTGATCTTGGTCAACACTTTTTGATGCACAGCAATGTGTGTAAGTTTTACAGTACCTGTGTATTTACCTCACAATTCCGAGTTTTAACGAACCTAAAAAGGATTCTTTGAAAAGGAGAAAATGCTGGTAACTAGCATTTCTCCTTTTCTCACAATGTTTTCTACCTTATCAAAGACAGATATCATCATTTGAGCAACAAATTATTTGTCGCCTGCAAATGCTTTCACTTTGGTTGAGTCCAAAATTTTGTCGTTTAGTACAAAGTGAAGTAAGTCACATTGTTTGCAGTTGGGACAGGAGGGTTTTGATGAATAAGTAATACTCAAGTTGTGAGGTTTAGGTTAACTCTTTACCAAACGACAAAAATTTGGAGTCGTCCGAATTGAAAGCATTTGCAGACGACAATTTAAACGTGCTTACTTAAAGTTATGAGATTTGGCTGTGAGAGAGTAGAAAACATTGTGTGAAAAGAAGAAAATGCTGGTTACCAGCATTTTCTTCTTTTCTCACAATGTTTTTAAAAAAAACGCTTTCTTGCAAAGCGTCGTTAGAACATTAAAACTCGGGATTGTGTGGTAAAGGGCTAACCCTTTACTAAACAATGCCGTGTTTTAGTGACGCTTGCGAAGAAGGCTTTTGAAAAAAAATGTGGGGAAAGAAGAAAATGCTGGCAAAAAAAAAAATACAAACACATTCATGATGCAAACAATGACCTAATACATTTGTATACTTTAAACGGCTTTACATTTGCGATTTCTACAACTGGCTCGGTCTTTCATATATACCACCACAGTAAATCTTCTCCACTATCTTCTCAATCCATAGTTTTACTGCTTCTTTGTAAAATAGCGTAAATATTACTAAGCATAAAATGGCTGTATGTATATGAAAAAACAAGATTATGCATGCTTCTCGACCAGCCCGCATAGCTCAAGTGGTAAAGCGTAGTACTTGTAAACATCAAGTCTTGGGTCACTTTACGGTGTGGGTTCGAGCCCCACGGCTAGCCATCTAAAATTACTCGTAGCCCTTAAACCGAGGTCCCGTGTGACGGTGCTATACACCGAGCACGTTAAAGAATCAGGCGTAACTTAGGATTGGTTTCGTCCTGTATCTTGCACTATCCCCTGTAACAAAATCTAATAGCCTTGGGGGTGGGGGATGGGGGTTGGATCGCCAATACGGGCAACCCATGGCGACGATAAATTAACCCAAATTCAATCAATGCATGCAATTCAATCACATCTTTTGATTTCCGGGGTTCTAGGTGTTCTTTTCACCCAGGTCCTTGTTGTAAGGATTTTCCTTAATCATAATCCGTTTGTCCTTTTCGATCTCCCCATATGGTTGTAGATCCTGAATGGCCACGCATATAACCGTGTGGAGCTCGGGATCAGGTGGAGATATGTTCATTGAGACTTTAGCCGTATTTTTCTTTTCCTTAAGTTTGTGAGTGTAACGTGTATCCTCTATCTTCAGCAGATCTGAGCCATATTCATCATTGATGCGTAGTTCGAGCTTCGGCGTTGGCTTTCCAGAGGCTTTACAAGTTATCGAGATCTTGGTCGCGGTGCTCTTGGTTATTCCGGTTTTCTTCTCGTCAATCACGACCTCCTCATGTTGAATGACAGTGAATTTGTGGTCGGCAGTTTGAATTCCGCTCGAACCTCGACAAATGTATGTTCCTGCTGCAGCTGAAGCCGTGTCGAAAGAAACCGTCTTTTGGTGAAAGATATCATCGATGAAAATGAAATCAGTTTCCATTTCTTTCATCATGCCATCCCCCTTTAGTTTGAATATTTGCAGGTCCGGTACAGGAATTCCAGCGCTAGAACATGTGAAAGTAAAGTTAGGTCCACGAGCATACAAGATCTTGCCAAAGTCATTTATAGCAACAGTACCAACCGGCATTATATCCCCAATTTCCTCATTAATAATCCTGATCGAAGCTCCAAAGCGATAGTCGTCTATGTAACCAGAGGCATTCTGAGACAATCGGATGCCCAAAATACCGCCAAACTTGGCAAGCCTCTCGTTAACCTTGATGATAATTTCATTATTGCTGCCGTTCTTAACGCTCATTAAGATTGTATTTTGGTAGTCAGGATTCTTGTTCCATGCGTCGAACGTAACAGCAGGTGTCTTTGAGGTATTAATTCCTGAAAAGTAGGCCTCTGTCAGATAATCATATCCGTCGTTTATGAGATCAACTACGTAGTCAGATACTTCGATAGATGTACTTACTCCTGTCTCATTCAGAATTGCGCCAGGCACGACTATTTCAGGGGCGAAACTTAAAATTCTGTTTCCGATTGCCTCAAAGTATTGAATCCCACTTTTATTTAACGCACCAATATCAAATGACACGTGAGCATTGCTTCTCCTGGTGTTTACTAGCGCCATTATCATCGACAAAGAATCTACGTCATAAACTGTAATAATGGCTGTTATTCTCTCTTGCCCATCTTTTACATGCTCTTCTTCAATTTTACCGTTATACCTTCGAAACACACCATTCCTTTGTCGGAGCCACCACATAACTGAATACTGACCGTCAGCAAGGAACACCATCGAGATATTGATATTACCATCCACCAATCCACCAGATTCGATACTTACCATCTTTAACGTATGACCGTCTTCACCAAGCCTCATCTCGTTGCCGCCAGGATTCATTTCCGGAGTCAGACCATCTTCTCTAGAACCAGATTTCATTTCTGACAGTTTGCTGCAAAGCTCTTCAAATCCTTCCAGTAACGCATCCACTTTGGCAAACTTGGCCTCAAGATCACTCAGCCGATTCTCCAAAGCCCCATCTGAACTTTGTGCTGTGACACCAGGTACCTGGAAGTAATGCAGCAAATTTAACCCTTTACCACACAATCTCGAGTTTTCACGAACCTGACCGAGAAGGTTTTTCTTTTGAAAAAAAAAAAAATGTGGAAAAAGGAGAAGATGCTGGTAACCATTAATTTCTTTTCCACAAAACCTCCCCCCCCCCCCCCCCCCCCACACACACACACAAAAGTTGGGGTTACATTTATTATGGCGATTGCAAATATTTTTCATTTGACAAGTTTAGATTTTTTCATCTATTAAAGAATAAAGATCAGACTGCACAGAACATGCAATATCATTTTTAATCTGCACCGTCTGCTGTTGTATTCTGAAGGTCAATCAAAAACCCTCTCCATTTCTAAGTGAAATATTATGAAAAAAAAAATGGTTAAAGACACATCTGTACTTGTTTTCAGCCATTTCATCATTATGTTATCAGTCTATAATCACTCTTGTATCTTCATGCCAAATGCCTAACGGTTGCAAGGTAGCATAGATTACGACCGATAGAAATTGCATTACATTTACTGGAGGCCATCAAAGAAATCACTGTTGTGATGTTTCCGGTTTTAAATCGAAGATTTCTGATATATTTATTTATCCCCCAAATGATATATATCAGTAATTTACCGTATGTTTACACTGCTGACTAAATTCTAAACCATTCTACAGCATGTCAAATTTTATCAGCGTTTTTTGTTTTTTTCTCTCTGGCTGTAAAGATGTATCTTTAATTTTCGACTGGCACGAAAAAAACTAGTTTAAATGTTTAATACATAGAACAGTATAAAAAAGTCAGGCTGAGCCCCTGTGGCTCAGTCGGTAGCGTACAGGACTTGAGAACAGGAGGTCGTTGGTTCGATCCCCGGCTCGAGGACTGATGCTAGTCATTGCGACAGGATTCATTCCTCCCTCACCGCTGACCATTTTTTCGACGATGGTTGTTTGGGAAAGCAGCCAGTGGCTTGGTAAGAATATTGTGCCTAGTACTGGTAAAAGAAACTACAGGAAAGCATGGATAGGTGCATTGGCCGCCGCGATATAACTGAAATAATGTTGAAAATGGCGTTAAACACCATACAATCAATCAATCAATCATAAGAAAGTCAGCCTGATACTTACACTGAGTACTAATCCAAAAGCTAATATTGTAGATATTAAGGAATTCATCTTCACCATCTTCCATCTACAAAGACGTTATGGTTAAAACTGGATCTTAGCTCAATAAAAAAACATCGTTTGATCATTTACCCTTTCTCGCCATAGACGAAAACAAGGGGCTTTTGCGGACGCTGTAGATCCAAGATCAGATGGCGTGCAGTCTTATCTAGGATCTACACCGTCCGCTTGTTTAGTCAAACCTACATGATTAACCCCTTTTTATATTTTGTCGGTTTGTAATTTCATCCTTTGAGAGAGGTCGAATTTATATATTTGACGGGTGAAAAAGGATTAACTCTTTATACAGCTCTCTGGTAAGGTATTTTTTTATTTCTTGTAGAGGGAAATGGAGGGAAGCTGCGTTTGTTTAACTCTACCAAAGGACAAAAATTTGGACTCTACCAAATTGAAAGCATTTTCAGACAACAAATTTTATGTATTTCAAATGATGATCTTTGTCATTGATAGCGTGGAAAACATTGCGGGAAAAGGAGAAAATGCTGGCTACCAGCATTTTCTCCTTTTCCCACAATGTTTTCAAAGGCCTTCCTTTCCTGGGTCGTAAAAACCCGGGATTGTTTGGCGAAGGGTTAATAGTCATCAGGTGAATCTATCAAGAAAACATCCTGGCAAATGGTGAAATTTGCTCTAGGTGAGCATTCCTTAATTTTGCCACAGTGTTTTCCGAAATTGAATACAGCATACCGCATAATTGAACCTGAACCTTTCTCTGTGAAGGAAAATGTTAATTACGTGTATATAAAGATAACCTGATAAAATAAAGAGAACCAAACGCAACTTCACTGACATTTCTCGATCAGGCACACCATTTCGTTTGCGGAGAGTTGTGATCAAGATCATACTGCCGTCTGATCTTTAGTTTGCCCCACCCAGTTTTTGCTGAAATATTGTGGGAGGAAAAAAAGCGCACACTTTCAATTATATTGCACCGGTCTTCTTTGTTAACTTAAAAAACTCCTTTGAATCAACTCAGTACCACATGGCTATATTTAGACTGGTCCGAATTCAAAGCAACGGCAGAAGTAATGGGAATAGACTGTGAAAAGTTAGAAAACATTGTGGGAAAAGGAGAAAATGCTGGTTACTAGCATTTTCTCCTTTTCCCACAATGTTTTCAAGAGTTTTCTTTCGCGGGATCGATAAAAGTCAGGACTGAGTGGTAAAGGGTAAAATGTGGCTCCTAGGATAAGATAACTTCCCCTTCAAACTCTCCTGCCAGGTACTTCAATCAAAACAAAATATGCTTTTATAATTAATCCTTTTACCGAAAGATCCCGGGTTTTCTTTTTTAGTGACCCCTAGCTTGAATACTTGAAAAACGTAAGGGTGAGGATGAAAGGTGTTGATAACCACCGGGTTTCGCCCCCCCCCCCTTTCAAAGCCAAATTCAGTCAATAGACACGCATTTGATTTGTTGTCTGCAAATGCTTTCGATAAGTCTGTACAATTTTGTCTATAAACTAATAAATGAATTGAACTGAATTGTCATCAGGGAAAGGGTTCATTCTTCACAGAACTGATACAACGTCTCAAAGTAGCTGTTGCGGACTACATTTTTTGGAAATCATTACAGAAAAAGGAGAAATTGCTTTTTAAAAGCAAGTGCTCCTTTTTCCTACAATGTTTTCCTCGTCAATTAAATGTTTCCTTTTTTGTCCTTTGCGACAGATTTCAATTTTGTTTAAAAATAACCTATACAGTAGGGGTTTAATATCGTAATCGTAAAAAAATAATTTCCGTAATATTCACACGAATTCAATTACTATGCGTGCTTTTTATGTATGTGTGTGGCGAGGGGAGGGGGGCGGGGAAGCTCCAAGGTCGGTAAAGCCACATACAAAAATGTGAGAAATAGTCTGAGGGAAAAGGTAAACAGGGAAAATTAGCAGCTTTGTGTTTGCACTGTTTGATAGGGTTCGTGCAGGTATTTCGAGATAGATTACAACTATTTCGTTTTGCACCAGAAACATGCATTTAACCCTTATAATAATTTGACTGCAACCTAGGAAAAGGGAGTTTACATTCGGCTAATCGGAGGTGATCTGTTGATCAGTTCGGTAAGATGTATTTACGAAATCGACCGAGCTGTGACGAGCGATCAAATCTGTCAGATGTAGTTACGGAATCGGCCGACTTGTGCCGATTGGGGAGTTTAACTCATCTTCGTTCTGCATTATACGAAGCACGTTGTCCAACACGAGCTCGTTAACTCTTTCACTACTAACTCCACAAATTACATGTTTTTTCCAAGCTCTGAAAATAGATTCCCACTGCCATTTAAAACGACATTCATCCTAGTTTAAAAATAGAGTAGCGGACAGTATAGATCAAGATCAGACTGCACGGTCTGTGCAGTCTGATCTTGATCTACGCTGTCCGCAAAAGGTAGTCAAGTCGTCATTAGTAGTGAAAGAGTTAATCCCTAAACTGCTGAATAAATGAAACGAAAATTTCCACTCAATAGTAAAAGTCAAAATATTACGGTTTCAACGCTGATTTCATCGGAAAGAAAAAACCGTATTGGACAGTGTGGATCAAACATCAGAACCCACGTTTTGTGCAGTCCGATCTTGATCTACACTGTCGGCAAGAGGTCAGTGAGTCGCGCTTAGCAGCCTAAAGGTGAATTATTAAAGAGCCGAATAAACCGAAAACCTATGAGACATTTTCATCCTAGATATAAGACCCAAATAATCATGCATGCAATTTCATGGTTTTTTTTTTTTTGTCTATAGTGTTTCAGCAAAACGGACACTGTAGATCGAAGATCAGGCTGCACGTTTTTTGCAGCCTGGGCTTGATGTACAACGGCCGCAAAGGCAACTATAGTCGTAAAAGGCTCTGTAAGGGTTAAAATCTAAAAAAACTCACTAAACCATGTGTTAGAATGGTCTTTTGAAACGCAAAAAAAATTATCGATAGCAAAATGTTTCAACCCAGGTCAGCCTACGCGAGCTAACTTGCACTAAGCCCCCTTTTACCAGAGCATGGCTCAATTCTATATAGGCTAAATCTACTCTCAAAACAGATTGCCTAAATTTTGGGGAAAATCATGAAGATTTCTTTCAAAAGGGGGCTTAATGCATTTCCGTGATGCATGATACCAAGCAAGTCATCACATGATCACGTATCCATAAAATCCATTTTCTCCAACAGCCTACAGAATCACGATGTACACTGGTCCTTGGACTTGCAGAAAATTGGCCAATAGCAAGAAGTTTCGGCCCAGGTCAGCCTGCGCAGTCCGTGCAGGCTGACTGGGGTCGAAACTTTTTGCAGATGCATTATGCTCCCCTTTCACAAAGCATGGCCCATATATTTTGACCATTAACCTGCTAAATAAGTTAGATGAAACTTTCCAGACAACAGTGAAAAAAAAAACAGAATATTGCGATTTCACTGTTATTTTTTGGGGGAAAAATATCTTCGTATCGGACATTGTAGATCCAAGATCAGACTGCACATTCTTGATCTTGATCTACACCGGCTGTAAAAGCGCCTCGAGACGCATTTAGCAGGTTAAGCGTTAATCTTACGACGTCTTCAACAACTGTTCTGAATTCAGTTCTGTATTCCTAAATCCAAGTGTTCTGTCTCAGCCAATCAGCTGGCTAGTCTTGGAATTATGACCCAGAACAATATTTAGAGTTGTTGGTGATCCATGTACATGTAAGAGGAAATGGATCAACCTGATATTATGTAAGTAAGTACGACACCTACATTAATGAGACATGCTCTGTGAGAGGGGGCTTAATGCGTCTGCAAAAAGTATCGACCCATGTCAGCCTGCGCAGTCCGCGCAGGCTGACATGGGTCGAAACTTTTTGCTATTTGTAAATTTCATGCATGACCAAGGACCAATCTAACCCTATATCCAGTAAATTGTCAGACGACGTGGATTTTATGGATCACATACTTGTGTAATGTCTTGCTTTGCACAATGCATTACGGGAATGCATAAAACCCCCTTTCACCAGAGTATGGTTCATTTAGTTTACATATTTGATACTCCTTTTCTACATTGTGTGTGCGCCTTTGCGAAAACGATTTTGAATCGAAAAAAAGTCGTAATTTATTCGTTGATTGCAAGACTGGTAAAATTGTGAATAACCAATGGCATAAGGGAGAATACTCGTACAACCTCATACCAGAGTCGCCTAATTCTCTCAATAAAGGTGTCATCAATAATATTTTAAAGTAAAGCTTAGAATCCTTTCGTATTTTGGTAGAAATTGGATCTTGAAAGGCCACCATAGTGTGTGTAATGCACGAGTCACGATCTCAATGATGCCATAGGGTCTGTAAAACATTAATTTCTTGAAGATGTGCGTTTGTACTTCTTTCAATGAATTCATTTTTCTATTCTCAGTGTATTTTGCGATATTCTGTTTTAAAGTTTTGTAGTCTGGATTAAGATTTCAGAGAACAACCCATATTTTATCACAAGAAGTAGAACCTTCCTTAGTTATCTCTCTTCACTATTTCATCATAGATCCTACCAAAAATGTTTGCAGGACGATATAGTATACACAGTGACAATTCAATGCAAAAAAAAAACCAAACGAAAAATAGACCAAGAATTGAAATTGACGTATTATAGATAAACCAGGGTTTTTCTAATGCCTGTTGATTCTAGTAAAAATTGATTCATCAAGCGTGTCATGAGGGGACAACAAGAGAGGTCACTGTTAATAAATTTGAGTTTGATGTTGTACGAGTTTTCTCTTTTCAACCATAAAATAATGAAATGATCCTGTCTCGACCAGTTAGAAATATGTGTGCTTCACATACTCGAATTTTATTATTTGAATAAAAGCAATAATGAATATCTCTTTATAGTTAACCTTTTATCTAAATCTCTTAGGCCTAACAAATTTCTCTGCAGCATCCTTTCATTGCACAAACGGCATCGTAGAGTGTATTGATGTGCTTTGCCTTGAAAGTACATGTATACTACAAATTTTGAGTGCTGGGTTGAAAATACGTATAGTAGGATTCGTTTATTAAACTTTGTATTGTGTTTTACATCTCTTGCAACGTTATTTCCATTATATCCCAGCAATAGCTCACTTATTCATGGGTGCCCATGGTTTCAACTATCAGGTGCATGGACACTCAGACAAAGAAAAAAGAAAAAAGAAACAGAGCATCAGAATTAGGTAGGAAAATTTTGAAAGACTGATAAAATCTGTCCTTTCCTGTGATACCTTTTTGATGTATTTGCAATCTTCAAAGGTGTTACCCTACCTTGTAAATGGGTAAAGATCAATGGAAATCATAGCTGACGAAATTATTTGACGAGAATGGTTTTCGTTGGTCCTCACTACTAACCTACGTCTTGGCCCTGCAAGATCCAGTTTTCTATTAGTTCTTCATGTCATGAAACATGTTCTCACAAAATTTCATGATGGTTGGTCGAAAAGGAAGGCTCTCTGTGGTCTTCATGGATGGAAAGCTTTTAGAAAATCCTACCTGACCTATCTGACCTTGCCTAAGTAAGTTTCAGCATCAAATTGATATACCAAAGAGAGTCTAGTACATTTTGGTTGAAAAGTGATGAAAATACAAAGATGGTTTTAGATTCTTTTACAACGTTTTTTAACCCTTTACCAAACGGCAAAATTTTTAGACTTGTCCAAACTGAAAGTATTTTCTGTTGACAAATTAAATGTAGCTCAAATGATGGGATATGTAAAACGATAGAAAAAATTGTTTGGTACCACCATTTCTCCTTTTCCTTTTAAGTTTTTCAAAGTCTTTTTTCTCAGGGTAGTTAAAACATGGGTTTGCGTGGTAGAGGGTAAAAGTTTGAACCTGGTAACCTTATTTATGATCTAGGACGTAGGATCAAGGTTTACACCAAGTGTCAAACTCTAACAAATATTCATCAAGGTTGGGTGTCAAAACTGTGAACTTTACTGTATATATAGCATCAAGTTTAAGCATTATCTAGACTGCTAAATGTAATAAAATAGCCCTATTGAATGACGAAGCCCAAGCTTTGGTTTTTTCTAGGCTTGTTTTGGCCAAAATATGTCGCGAAGTAGTGGACATTGTAGATTAAAAGACAGCAAACAGCATGGATCTGTGTGGTAGGATCTTGGGTCTACACTGTCCACATAAGCAACTTAAGCCAGGTCCAGCAAGGAAAAAATTATTCGCTTCTATCAGTTATGAACTAACTTCTTGCATAGATTTATCTCGTGATGTTGCTTCCTTGAAACCTAACCAGTACTGCCGTTGTGACACGGGAATTTCAAAGGCTGACACCTCTCATTATTGGCTTCAAACCAACAGGTTCCGTATTCACCAACCATTCTTAAGAACATTCTTAGTCTTATTCTCAAGAATTTTCTAAATCTTGAAATTAACAAAACTTCTGATTGGCTAAACCATTTGGTTGTGTTACTTTCAAATTTAGAAAATCTTAGACATAAAGACTAATAGTGTTCTTGATAATGATTTGTGAATACGGACCCTGCTGAAAACTCAAATGATGTGGTAGGCAGGCACTCTACCTCTACACCACTGGGCATCACCCACTGTATAGCATGAGCAAGCTTCTGAGTTAGGAACTGAACACATAGTCATATACACCATGATGTTTAGATAACAGGTTGTCGCTAAAGTCCGACCGTAACACTCCATGCAGGGCAAGGTAAAAAACATATCTCAGTTCTCAGATTTTTCAAGGGCAGTTGTAAACATATGATCCCTAGTTTCAGCTGGAATTAAAAAACGCAATTTGTTGCGGGGCTTTTCTATAAGCTTCTTGTGTGGGTCACTGGAAACATATTTGATAGACACAAACAGCCAAGAACTGGATTTGCCAAAAAAAGGCACAGCAGAGGGTGAAAGATAGTGATTTTCACTCTCAATTCACTGTCATGAAGCAAAACACGGTAGTGTGACACCAATAGCTGTATGAAGCGCTACACCACTGGGTCTATGCTATATTGAAACTAGAGTGAACACCTCCATTCTCGACCCTTTTCTGCACTTTTATTGGCAAGTCCAGAGCTTTGCTGTTTTTTTAGCTCATCTGAACACAAATTCCTCTCGGCGAGCTTTTGGAGTCATGTTGTATCAGCCGTCCGTCCTGGGTCAACTTTTACCTTGTGTACACTCTAGATGCCACATTTTCAGCCCGACATCCACGAAACTTGACCAGAATCTTTTTCTTGATGATAGCTCGGACGAGTTGGAAAGTGGGTCACGTCAGGTCAAAAATCTATGTCACTGGGGCAAATCCAAAGAAACCTTTCTGTAGGCTCTAGGTAGAGGCTACATTTTCATTCCGGTACCGATAAAACTCGGAAAAAATGTTTGTGTTGATTGCAGCTTGGAAAACTTTGAAAATCGGTCACGTTGGCTAAACAAGTAGGTCACATGGGCAAATCCTAGAAAAACCTTGTGACTTAGACTAATGTTTGTCTTGATGATATCTCGAACGAGATTGAAAAAAAGATAACGTCAGATCAAAAAGTATGTCACTAAGGCAAATCTTAGAAAATATCTGTTTACCTTCTAGAGGCCACAATTCAGGTCCAATATTCATGAAACTATATCAAAATGTATGTCTTGGTGATATCTCGAACGAGAAGGAAAATGGGTAACACTGGACAAAAAAGGTTGGTCACTTCGGCAAATCCTAGGAAACTTTGTACACTCCAGAAGCAATGATTTTCTGTCCAATACTCATGGTAAATGGTCAAAATGCTTGTCTCGACGATATCTCGAATACTTTGACAATGGGTCCGCCAGGTCAAAAAGTAGGTCACTTGGTCTGAATTGGGGAAAAATTGTGGGTGCTGTGGAGGCCACATTTTCAGTCCAATACTCAATAAAGTTTGTCAGATGTTTGTCTTTGTGATACCTCGGACGAGTTTGAAAATAGGTTACGTCCGTTAAAAAAAAAAAAAAAAAGGAGGCCACAAATTTCTGTCCAATACTCATGATAAACAGTTAGAATGTTTGTCTTCATGATATTTTGGACGAGTTTACAAAGTCTGTCACATGGAGTCAATCTTTGAAAAACCTTGTGTTTACGGTAGAGGCTACATTTTCTGTCTATTTCTCATGAAAGCTGATCAGAGTGTCTATCTTAATGATATCTGGGATGACTTTGAAACGGGTTACACCAGTAAAAAAAAATGGAAATATCTGTGAAAAATCTAGTGTACACTCTTGAAGCCACATTTTCGAAGTCCAATGCCCATGAAAAGTGGTGTGAAACTTTTTCTTGATCAATATCTCAGCCAAGTTTCAAAGTTGACTATTTTGGTTGTAAAAGTATGTCACTTGGACAAATAGAACAAAGTGTAAAACTTTGTGTATGCTCTGGAGGCAACACTCTCATTCAAACACTCATGAAAGTTGCTCAGTATCTCGATCTTGGTGATATCTGGGACGAGTCTGAAAATGGGTCATGTCCGATCAGACGTAGGTCACTTGGACAAATCTTATAAAATCCTTGTGTACGCTCTAGGCCAGGTTTTTTAGTTGTGATATTTCAGATCTGTTCGAAATTGGGCTCTGTCTGGTTAAAAAGAAAGTCACCAAGACAAATCTTGGAATAACCTTGTTAACGCTCTAGATAGAGGACACCTTATGGACCAATACATAAAAAAGGTGATCAGAGTACATGTATTATTTTTCAGATTATCGTAGATCAGTTTGAAAATGGGTTACATTGCTTCAAAATGTAAACCATTCACTGGGGCAAATCTTAGAAAAACCTTGGGTATACTCTAGGGGCCAAATTTTCAGTTCAATACTCTTGAAAATGGTGAAAATGTTTGACTTTATGACATCTTTGAGAAGTTTGAACATGTGTCATGTCTAGTCAAAGAGTAGTTCACTGTAACAAGTCTTTTAAAAATAAACTTGTGCGTACTGTAGAGGTCCCATTTCCAGTCTGATTCTCACCAAACTGTGTCATAATCTTTGTCTTGATATCTTCAACAGAATTGAAAATACGAGTAACGTAAAGTGCCCTAAAGTCGTCAGATTTTAGCACTTACATAGTGTTCACGCATTTAGCTGTCGATGAACTGGTTCCCAGCTTCGGATGTATTAAAGCTGACTTCCTCCCGGTGATTTTGATGTATAAATCAATGTGATCCAGCGAAAAACGCGCACGAAATTAGTGCAGAAACCAGACAAGGTCACGCCGACGACATTAGGACATAATAAACCATATGTCGTCAACTCATTGTGCCAAATGTCGTCATTAGGACCTAAAGTCGTCAATTTGACTAGTTTTTAAAAAAAAAACTTGATACTAATTCCAAAACAAAACTGAGAACGCTGTAATATATGTTTTACCTCTTAGTCTTAACCTTCAATACAAAAAAGTGTGAAAAAGACAAGGACAAAGCGAAAAAAACATTGTGTGAAATGAAGAAAATGCTGGCACCTAACACCTTTTCCAACCATGTTTTCTTCCATTTTATACATAAATTTGAACACCTTGCCAATACTATTCTGTTGTCTGCAATGCTGTCAATTGCAATAGGGTATTTTAGAGTCATCCATTACCAGAAGACAATTATTGAGACTGGTCGAAATTGAAGCGTTTCTAGATGACAAAATAAGGTTGCCTCAAATTATGAGTCTTTAATGTGGTTGAAAACATGGCGAGAAAAGAAGAAAATGCTGGTTTTCAGTATTTTCTCCTTTTCTCACGATGTTTTCAAAAACTCTCTTTCTGAAGGTCGTAAAACACGGAAATACACGTAGCTAAGAAACAGTTTTAACTTAAAAAAGTCAACTTTGCCGGTGCCGTGAACATAAAACCACCTTGGCTCACTGGCTGCACAATAAACAATAGTTAACTCTAACTGTCAACTGTGTTGAACTACTTGGAAGGAAGATCCATAACTTTAACATATATAATTCTTTGCTTTTCTACTACTGCACTCAAGCACCGAATGTCACTTTCATCAATTTTGAAGGCAATGGCACACGTTTGTTGTGACCCAATACGCCTGGATAGTACTTGGGACTCGTGCAAAGGTCTCAGAAAGTACTTTGACTTCGCTTTATTTTCGGCAATAACTTCGTAAACAACCTTAGCACATTCACGTTTAAGATTGCCGACTTTCCGCGGTCCATCAAAAACTGCGACGGCTGTTGGATCATGGGGATTGTTGGACTCGATCTGAACTGTGTATGAACCCAAAAGATCCAATTCACGGCGGCCATAGTGGTGCATACCAACAACTTGGATATTCCTCAACACAAGTTTCTTCATGATACCTGAGGATAGAGAAAAGGGATTTTTGTTGGGTGTCTCAGCCGTATCAATACTATTTCGGTTATTTAGGGGACATAATTCATAGATCCGTATTTCCATAACTGTAAAACAAGGGGGGGGGGGGGGGGGCAGCCACTATTACCGTTTTTTTTTAAAGTCTTTGGTCTGAATTGGCCAGGGATCGAACCCATGGCGTACTTCTCACAAAGATGACACTCTATCTAGTAGGACACCGTTGGGATAGGGACAAGGTAATTTCAGTTTTAAGTATAGATGCATAAAATTTAAGTTGTCGTCCACTTTGGCTTCATTTTGAATTCTGTCGGGCTTATTCTGTGTTCACTGTGGTCACTGTGTTAATACTCGCTTTTTCCTGTAAATCGTTCTTTAATTGTCTTTGCTTTTTTCTCTCCTTTTGGACCTTTAACCTTTCTTCTTTCAGCTTTTCTCCGAGTTCCCTTTTCATTTTCATTTCTTCTTTCTTCCTTAACAACTCCTTCCCTTTCAGTATCTTTTTTTCTAATCGTTCTTTCTTTCTTTCTTCTTTTTGTTTGATATCTAGTAACTTCTTTTTTTCCTTTTCTTCTAACTCCTGCTGAACCTCTGAACTCGTTAGAACCCTGGCCTTTCCTGGTTCTTTCTTTGTCCCTTTTGATGAATAAGTGGGCGCTACTAAAACGTTTACCAAGTCATCAGGTATGAGTCCTGCTTTCACCAAAGGGTGATTGCTTATAAGACAGTCCTTTGTAGTAGGGTCTCTTTTAGGAATTGGCACTGCTGTAAGTATATCCTCTGGCATATCTGTATCTTTTTTCGGTGCCTCGAGGTCATGTAATGCATTCACTTTCTTCTTGAGTTGAATCCATGTTTGGAAAGTGGGATTTTGAAGGTCAATGTTTAAGTCATAGCACTCTTCAAATCTGCGTTTTTTTCGGGGAGTAAGCGATAGTTCAACAGCGGAAAGGGCAAGTTCTGGGGGACATTCTTGTGTTTCATTAGGAATGTTGAACGAGTTATCCGTTTCTACTCGTGGGTCTGGGTTACTCTCAGAAGACTCAAGGGTGAGTATACCATCTTCCCCAACTTGAAAGCTGACATCAAATATTGCTGTAGGCTCATTTTCCTGCAAACAAGAAAAGGAACTATCCAATGTTAAGTCACTCTCAGAAGCGTTGATATATGTAGTGCTTGGTACTTCTTTAATGTTGGCAGTCACAAATTTGTCAGGGGGTCCACCTGGCATTACTGAGAGGTCGATAGAGCTCGGGTCAATGTCTGCGTTAGACCGCAAAAGCAGACTTTTGTCAATGGCGTTTGGGTCAAAGGGAAAAATGCCACATTTCCTAAATCCCTCTATAATACAATCCATCGTGAAGCTTTTTTCATAAATAACTTTGAACATGGAGCTGACTTTGTTCTTTGATATCCATAGGTCTGACTTAATCATCTTCGCTTGACTTACAACCTTGGCGGTTTCTATTTTCATCTTTCTGTATACAGCAACATCTAAAGGCTGTGTAATATGAGTGGTCTTTGGTGGGAGACAGAACAAAACCACATCGTTTGCTATCGCCGCTCTGATTAAATCGACACTGATATGTGAGGACGCGCCATCTTGTATCAACAAAAGAGGACGTTGCGATACTGCATGAACAAGGAATGTTTTATCAAACCATTGTTGGTAAAGAGTTTGGTCCATGAAACCACTCTCAGAACATGCATAGCTAGCGTTAATTGGTCCATTTCTGTGATAAGCTCCACCTGGCAAACTTTTGCTGTAAATTATCATGGGGGGAATGGTTTGTCCAGCGGCGTTCACGCAACAATGAACCGAGATATGTTCATTAGTTGCCACTGAAAGAGAATGTGTGTGTTTTGTTCTAGTTGGCACTATGACCTTCTGACCAGCTGATTTATTAAGGTAAAGGGCAGCTTCATCACTATTGTAAATCTGTCTTGGTTTATCATTTAAATTGTTCGAATCAATGGTTTCTTTTAGCAGGTCAAAATATTCTCTTATAGCGTTCACATTCCCTAAAGAAGCACGTCCTCTATCCAATGCATCTGGACGACGTAGGCTTATGTCAGGATGCCTATGTTTGAACCCACGCCACCATTTACGACTTGGACCAGTCCTCGCAAATACTTCCTCTTTTCCACGTTCCTTAGCTATACACCAGGCAAATCCTAACAGCTGCGGCACCGATAGGGGAAAACCACGGTTTGCCATATACGAAATATAGTTACAGAGAGCTAGTTCTTCTTCTTCAGTCAGGGCAGTTTTTATCCCCATTTTTGATTTATGAACAGGTACTTTGTCATGCACTCTGTCCGACAAAGTCATCCTCGGCACGTCAAATGATTTTGCAGCTGCAGATATGCCCATACGCCCCGATTTGACTTCTCTAAAGGCTGATGCCATTGCTTCATCTGACCATCTACGAAGTTTCTTAGGGCGTTTGGATTTATTTTCCATATCTGAAACAAGTTAGATTATCCACCTATAGGTATATCTCACCGACGCAAGTTAAACAGAAGCCAATGATCGGTATCCATTTCGATACCTGAAGCAAAGTTATCGGATAGCCGGTCTTACAGGATTTATTACCGATATTTTGATTAATTAAACATAATTTTCATTAAAACAGGATGGAACAACCTTGGAACGAAATTCATAGATCTTCAGGTTGTTCAATTCAAATTGTCAACATTCAGAGGAATAAGAAAAAATATTGAAGTAAAGAGGGCAATGTGAACATTGCACAAATCGCATTTTAACTCTTCATCAGACAAAGTTTTGATATCCTCCAAACTTACAGCATTTGCAGACAAAAACAAGAGTCGTCGGAGACGGATTGTGCTGCCCGAACAGCGCTGTTTTTAAAGATCCCATTTTCGAAGACGCAGCCTCAAATTAGAAAACTGGGAAAAAAATCTGCGCAATATCCTAAGGAGATCATATATGAAGTTTCATCCAGTTTGGACCAGGCGTTGTGGAGAAATTGTTTCGGATGGAAGGACAGACGGACGGGACAAACGAAGCGGCGACTATATGCTCGCCTTTCGAGCGGACAGACGGACGGATGGGGCAGACGAAACGACGACTGTATGCTCGCCCTTCTGGGAGTATAAGAAATAAAGCTCAAATAACGGGATTTGTCTATTGAAATTTGGAAAACATTGAGGCAAAAGGAGAAACTGTTCTTCATGAGCATTCGTATTTTTTAGAATTTTTTTTATCAGTAAATAGTCGACTCTATAGGTGCACCAAAGGTAAAGGGTGATTTACTCCCATCTTAAAGACTGGTTCGCTGCCACTGGGCATCAAACCCACAACCTTATGATTGCTAAATGCTTCCATTCACGGACTAAACGGACTTAAATCATGGCCAGCGGGGAACTTCATCAGACGATTTTCTCTTGAAAGTTGTGGAATGGTATGTCTAAAACTCGTCAGTATGGACGTAAAGTCGTCATCGACGATAAATACCATTTAATTGGAATTATTTGTTACATTCTCATACGAAGGGAGGTTATAAATGCAGAACAATATATTCTCTACCAAGCGGAGTTATCCTCAAGGGTATTTACATGGCCATGTGTTTACATTTTACCGTCGCGCAACGCTACTCCTAGAGTCATGAAATCCTCGACGACTGACCTCATTGTTGTCACAAACATATGTCCTGTTCATCAGCCTTGTGTTAACCTGTTTTCAGCCATATATTTTTATGAAAGAAACGAGAAAACAGAAAAATTGCTCACTTTTCAAAATATGCCGCCCTTGTATCTTCAGAGTCACGGAAACGAGAGAAAACGAGATTATAAAAAAATGACGACAATAGGACCATGACGACTTTTGGGCACTTTACGTTACATGTATAATACATACTGCACTTGAACAACTAGGTCACTAGGTCATAACTGTGAAAAATATTGACTGTATTTCTAATGTTAATGAAGATACATAGACTCAGGTGAGCGGTTCAGGGCGATCATGGTCCTTTTGTTATAATATATATCTAGTAGCATAGACAAGAAAGTGGTCTAACACTGTAACAGCATGAATTTTGCTGTGGTACGACACCAGGAAGGGAGGTAACCAATGATACAGGAAACGTGACTCAGACTAACTTCCTGACCTTTCACAACAAGATGTGAGACTTCAGCAAGATCTCTGCTGCATAAAAATTACTTCTAAAGTGAGTATATTGTCTATTTATTTGAATAAAACTATTTTGCATAATATCAGGGTAAAGAAAATACTTGACATTGAGCTAGAAGTACGAATTTCAGTGTGAACGGGGGAGGGGGGGGTGCTATTTCTAGGATTCCCAAAAAATGGTTTGATGATCATGACCCCAAAATCTCCTACTCGGCCATTTGAAATGAAAAATAAAAATACTTTCGGGAAAAAGTGCGGATGGTATGGGACTCGAACCTGGCAAACCTCACTGGCGAGTGCGCAGATCACTGTGCTAACAGCCTACAGGACCAGTCGACATCAACGGAGTTATTATGTCACTGTTTCTTGAAGCTACACTTCCTCGATCCCAAAACTACTAGGTCCTCAATGGTCTTTGTAACCACTTCTGATACCTTTGTTAGCCCCTCATGTACAGTTTTAATGCTGTAACCACTGAGCTACTCAGACCACTTAACACCCATTCTACCTAGTTGTTCACCGAATTCAAGTTTAGTATTTTAAAGGTCGTTAAGAATGACAGTCATTTTGACACCGGGTCATTTTGACACTTTTTGGTCGTTTTGACACCCGGTGAAAATTTTTTGCAAAATTTGGTCAGTTTGACACCTGATTTTTTTTCGAGCATTATTTATGTTCGAGATGATAGAATTAAATTACTCTAAATGTTTACTTTGTAATTTTGTTTTTAGTGTGTTTCCAAAATATGTATTGTGTTCTATATGACGGCATGGGCATAATTAATCAGCAATGACTATATCTTTGATTCCCATTATTCCGTGAATTCTCATGTCTTCGTGAATCTATGTTTGCTATCACTATTTTCTTGCACACTCTGTTTTCGTGGCTCCTGTTAAACCTGTACAGACTTAAACATTCCAGAAAAGCTCTCTACGCCAAAGAAGTGTGTCAAAAACAGAATTGCAATTAAAAAAAAAAATCACATTTTATCAAGAATCATATTTCTCCCCCATAATTCATCATTTGTTTGTACAACTCATCATTTCATTACACTGAAAGCTCATGAATTCTAAGTTCGAAACAGAAAATGCATCAGTCATAAGTGTAGAGGCTGTGACCTTTAGGAATACCCCCTGTATGACGTCATTTGACTACATTTGGAATGATTCTGATTTTTTCGAAAATGATTCACTGAGTTATGGGTAATCGTCTGGTCAATTTCTTTATGGTGATCAAATGCATTTTAAGGATAATTTCACTATGAAAACAGGTTAATTGTACTTTCCCTTGTCCAAAAATGGTTTCTGACTCTTTCCCTGTCTATTAGTATGCTTAAATTAAATCTATGCCTTGTTTGTGTCTTTGATGGCATGAAAATACCAGTTAGGTTCACGAAGGTATGAGAAAAGGGCATACTGGTAGTGGGTGTCGAAATGACCAAAGACTTGCTTTTATCACCTAATTTCCCACACAATAAAATTACTTAAATTTCTATCAATGTTCTGCTTTTGTATTGATCAGTTATTTTGCACTGACCACTGCACCTATCCATGCTTTCCTTGAGTTTTTTTAATAGTTATTGTTGTTCTTGAATTGGAGTTTAACACCATTTTAACAGCTTATTATATCATGGCGGTCAGTGTACCTACACATGTTTCCTGGCTTTCTCACACCAGTATTGATACAACTTTCTTTCCAAGTCACTAGCTACTTTTCTCACATGCATCAGAGGTGAGAGGTGTAAAATTGCTTGAAAGAAAATTTGCCTCAGCCATGTATCGAACTAAGAATCATTAGGTCCAAGTCAGATATGCTAACCACTGAGCTACCCGGCCGGGCTTTCTTTTAACAGTACTCCGCTCATTATTCTTTCCAAGCATATGATTCATAGATATAATTCACAGTGCTCAGAGACGTGCAAAGACTTGATGGAATGATACATGAGTTAATTGCTGTTTTTAACATTCTTTCACTTATTATGTGGCAACTATTGCATCTATCCATGCTTTCCTGTAGTTTCTTTTACCAGTATTTCCATATATGAGCAAAATCATGCGTAATCCTCAGTTTAGGTACAGTCCAATCCAGATTTATGTAGGCAATAACTACATGAACATGTAATAGGAAATTTTCCATCGAAATAGGTCTCATAATAAATTGCCTTGTGAAGCTTATTTTAGTTAACAAAATTGAACATGTGGAACAGTGTAGAGTCAAGATAGGCACTTTTCTGCAGGTTCGATCTCGCCCCACACTGCCGGCAAAATATGGTTGTAAAGTCAGTAACAGAGAGTCATGTTTCTTAACTCAAACCTTCTGACAAAGAAGAAAATCATAAGGTTGCTTTTTGAAGCTTGTGCAAAATCTAGATCGATTGCACCTAAATTCAGCACGTTCTCAACTTGTATCTATCGTATCTAAGAGCTTATCATGTCTCCTTTAACGATTATAGAATTAATCAAGCAGGTGTCATTATAACATTTCATTGTTTTGTGCTGTGTGTGACCGGTTGTTTTCACACCTTGGCTAGGTCTATTGATGGCACGAGCACCTACTCTGTTGATAATTTCATCAGTGACTTTCAGCACTGTTGATGATGTGAATCAATAAAAGCACAGGTAAGCATGAAAGAAGAATTGGCTGAAAAGACAAAAAAAGGGGGTAATGGCCGATAGCATAATTGACCAAAAAAGTAGATGACCTTGCCTGTTGTTTCCTCCTGACCACACTTAACACAGTTATCTGCCATTGCAGAACAATAAAACAATGAACCACTACCTTCACAAAGTCCCGTTTAGTTACAAAACTTCAATATTAAACAAATACAAAACACTGTCAACAAATTTAACGTTAGTTTTTATCTTTTAATAATCAATTACATTAAAGACATTTCGTTAACAAAATATTGACTACAACATTCAAATTAAAGCAAAACAGCAATGAGGGGGTATAATTTGTGAAAAAGAATCAACACATTCAATTAACCAAACAAAACAATTAATCCAACTTAACGAACAGTTTGTTTCACAATTATCATTTATGAGAGCAGCATGAAAACACATAAAAGTAGATATACCCTTTTAAACTTGATTTTCGGGGAGGGGTGAATCAACAGGTGTCAAACGACCATTTTTTGCAAAAAATTCTATTGGGTGTTGAAATGACCGAAATAGGGGTCGAAACAACCAAAATGTGTCGAAATGACCGAGTGTCCAAATGACTGGGTGTCCAAATGACTGGACACTGTCATTAACAGAAAGGATCATGAAAAAATGATAGAAATCTCCACACAGATTTTGTGCACACATTTATTTAAACTCTCATATTTTCACAAATTGAAGACAAAACTAGAATTTGAACATACCTGTTGCTTGCATATTCAATGATCCTTTGTTTCAAAAACAAATGTTTTCAATTTAAACTCTAAATACATGAAAATATAGTTTAATTCACCGTTTACTTGAGATGTTTTGCTCCCCAAATCTGACACAAAATGGCTGCCTAACACGATAAATTTCGTTAGTTTTTTTTTTCCAAGATTTACGTTATTAACAACTTCTAAAAGCACTATAGGTAATGAAATGGTGAAAAATTTGTCCTTGATGTCACTGAAAAATTAATTGCATTGTGCCAAATGGTCAGAATTCCAACTGATTTTTAGCTCTCCTGGCTGTAAGCAAGCTGAGTTTATGTCGTGTGGTTTCCGTCATCTGTCTGTAAGTCAGTCCATTAGTTTTTTTCTTGTTTATGCAATAATGTCTGCATTTGTGGTCTGATTTTCGTGAAACTTGCACAGTTTGTTTATCTCATCAATAGCTTGAAGCCTATCGATTTTGAAAAAAATCTGACAATCATTGTGGGAAAAGTAGCCATCTAAAGTTTAAAATTTCCATTTCTTGTTTATGCGTTAAAGTCTGCATTTGTGGTCAAATTTCATGAAACTTGCACAGATTGTTTATCTCATTGATAGCCTGAACCCTTTTGATTTTGAAAGCATCTGGCAATCAGTATGGGAAAAGTAGCCATTTTAAATATGAAACTTTCCATTTATTTTTTAGGCAATAAAGCCTGCATCTTTGGTATGATTTTCGTTTGTTTATCTCATCAATAGCTTGAATCCTTTTGATTTTGAAAAAAAAAACCTGACAATCGGTATGGGAAAAGTAGCCTTTCAAATTTCAAAATTTCCATTTTTTGTTTATAAGGTAAGGTCCGTATTTGTAATCAGATTTTCACGAAACTTATACAGTTGCTTTGTATCATCAACAGATTGAACCCTATTCATTTCGGAAAAAAGTTGACAATCGGTATGGAAAAAGTAGCCATTTAAATTGGAAAATTTACATGTCTTGTTTACATCATAACGTCGGCATTTGATGTTGAATTTTCATGAAACTTGCACAGTTGCTTTATATTATCAATAGCTTGAATCCTACTGATTTTGAAAAAAACTGACAATCAGTATGGGAAAAATAATCATTTAAAGTTGAAAATTTACATCTATTGTGTACGTAACAAAGTCCACATTTTTGATTCATTTCTTTTGAAACTTGCAAAGATCATTTATATCATCAAAGGATTGAACTCAGGAGTGTGGAAATACTATACAGGACTCGTTCAACTAGGGATAATTTGGCTTCGGACAAGTGACTTTTTTCAGTCTAGTTGTCCGGCCACAAGTAGAAAATATGAGGAAAATTTTGAAACAAAGATCTGTTGGATACTTTTCTCGCTTTGTACAAAAAATGACATTTCGAATGATAAACAGCAGCTTGAGCCGATCCCAGATGTCTGGAAAACCAAAATACATATTTGGTTTACCTCCACATTCACCGCATACAACAAAATCGATATAATATACGGCTGTTTTTGCATGACAATTTTAATTGCTTTGAAGAATGTCTGAACAGCTGCAAGGTCATCATTGTGGTTTAAAATGATTTTATTAGACTAATTAAAAGTATCATTTTAGCACCGATTCAAAGATCTTTGATGACAGTGCCCCAAAACATGAAAATTTTTAATCTCATTTTAAAAAACTTCCGTGGGAAATGGGCAGTGATTTAGCAATTATCTTCTCTGCTGGAAACTGTCTGTAGTCAGACCAAAACATTTTTCGATTCAGCAATCAATTGATGCATGAAATTGGGGAAAATGGGTCGGTTTCTTTTATTAAATCTTCGAAACAAGTGTAAATTGAGAAGTCTGAGAATCTGGAAGCATTTGGTGGCTCCAAACGTTGATTTGATTTGACTGTGACGAGAAATATGACAAAATAACCACATGTTTTTAACGAGGTGTGGTTGAAAGAATTCCCGTGGTTGAATGCGGACGATTGTAACTACCCTAATTTGCCAATGTATTCGGACACCCTAAAAGTGTGGACATGGTCAAAAATGTTTAAAAATGATTTATTTTGAGTCCTTTCTCCGGACAGTCCAAAAAATAAATTTTCCTATATGTTCAGACAGCCTGTAACATTAATTTTCCAAAATATCAGCCAATTAATAAATATATTCTATAAAAAATGTTTCCAATAATGATCAACTGCATATTTGCACATTTTCTGCATTGCAGATATTCACCGTTATGAACATGAATCATATAAGAGCTGAATAACTCTGGTGCATTACAGCCCTCTCACTTTGGGTGGTTTGCATGTCACGTCGTACCCCTAATCCAAATTTTACTGCAAACATTTGTGTACCTGTGACAGATGTGAAATCTTGTTGACACTGATGGCTTAATTCACTCTGCTGATGGCAAGATGGCGGAGCTCAAAATGTTGGCGCATGGTGTAGATAGACATCAGATTATACAGACTGTGCAGCCTGATCTCTGTTATATATCATCCACTACTGAACTATGACTTTAGAAAGCTATTGCATTTAGGTTTAAGAAATTTAGAAAATATTTAAAACTCATGCTTTTGAGATTGTAAACACGCTGAAACTTAAGGTATACCACAGTTTTGACTCCTTCATTGGTGCTATAAATAGATCCAATTTTTTTCGGATTTTACCCTTATTATTTCGGACACACATTCAGACAACAAGGTAAAACCTATTATCTTGGCCAACCCCTATTTTTTCAAAATGATAATTTCGTAAAGATTCGGACACTTAAGAAAAATAAAAATTTGTCTGATCTTACCCGTATTATTTCGGACACACATGTGTACAACAAGGTAAAACCTATTATTTCGGCCACCCCCTTTTTTTCCAAAATGATAATTTCCTAAATATTCGAACACTTGAAATAAATATATACTTTTTTCTGTCCGAATATATTGGCAAATTAAGGTATGTTTTTTGTCAGGTTTGTCGAGAGTATCTCCATATTGCTGACACGTCACTTTATGCATGTCATTCAAAGTTGTTTTGTTTTGGGCAAGTGAGCCACACTGGCGGACAAGTAGATTTTTGTAATTTACTTGTCTGTGGACAGGTAGTAATTTCTAAGATTTCCACACCCCGGTGGAACTTTATTAAAAAAAATGTAGCAATCATTTTAGGAAAAGCAGTCATTCGATGACTTAGTATTGTTTACTCAACACAGTCCACATTACTAGTCACATTTCTTTGAAACTTGCAGGGATTGTTTAATATAATGAGTACTGACGCCCTATCAAATTTGTGGAGAAAAAATGCTTTCGAAAACAAGAGGGAAAAGGAGAAAAAGATGGCAACCAGCAGTTTTTCCTTTTCCCGCAGCAGTTTTTACCCTATCATAGAACTTGGTTTACTGATGTGAAACAGGATGTTTTCAAAGTCAACTGCTGCAATCTTTACTTCTGGAGATGATGAATGGAATTACATAAACCCATATTTTACCTGATGAACGCTTCCTCCCTAAGAGTAGCACCCCGGCACTATATTACTTACTCCAGAGGCCTCAGGAAAACCCACACCCACACCCGACCTTAGCTTGAAATTGATGACCTCAGTGACAAACTCTCAAAGGCAATATAATGTCACTAAAACTTTTTCAAATCCAGACTGACAAAATAATTGATGACTGATATTTTATGAATAAACTTACCGGTATGGCATGGACAATCCTAATTACTTCAGAAATCAATGTCATTTACACCTGACTATCCCAATATACATACACTTCCAATAACATTATAAACTTCCGGTAACACAAAAGTTGTCAACTAAGTTCGAAAAACTTCAAGAAAGTGAAGTATCGAAGACCTGTGCCCCATATTAATTGTGAATGTTATTTAATGTCAAAATGAGTCATGATCGGCAGTGAAATCGATAATCTGTATTATTACAGTGTGCTTTTCAAATGGCGATCGCTTTGCAGTCGGTACTGACTAAAACCCGGATCAAAGTATAGTATTTACTCTACTGTATGATGGCACTTAAATTTTGGGAAATTGGCTATGAAATTATAAGGAGCACCCTGTTGGCGGTTTGCATGGTACCCCAGTGTGTTAATTAGGTACGTAATGTTGGTCAAATAGATTAACCCCCTACCACACTGTTCCGAGTCCTAATAACTCTGAAGGAGAAGGCTTTTGGAAACCTTGTGGGAAAAGGAGAAAATGCTAGTAACCAATGTTTGGTAAAGTGTTAACTAGATGACAGATGTTATACATTTCCATAATGGAAGCATTAGAAGATGACATTAACCCTTTCCCAAACAAGCCCGGGTTTTCACGTGTCTGCAGTACAAGTCTTTGAAAACACTGTGGGAAAAGGAGAAATTGCTCGTAACGAGCAATTTCTCCTTTTCCCACAGTGTTTCCTACCCTTTTTGAGACCTTTCTGCCATTTTCATCAAATTTAAAATTGTCGTCTGCAAACTCTTTCAGTTTGGACCAGTCCAAAGTTTGTCGTTTGGGAAAGGGTTAAATGTGATGAAAATGATGCGTTTTGTCTTTGATAGGGTAGAAAAATACTTTTCCCACACTGTCTTTCTCAGGGTTGTGAAACATGTGATTATGTAGTAAAGGTTAAGTTAAGCATTTAGTCACATTTTCCTGAATGGCTGTGTGGTCATAGGAAACCAGAATTTTTCCCTTTTCCAACACTTTTTTTCTACCCTTCCCAAATCATACTTCAATTTTTGAGTCACATTTATTTTGTCGTCTGCAAATGCTTTCAATTTGGACTAGTCTAAAATTTTTTGTCTGGTAAAGAGTGAACGTGCCTTTCACAACTGTAGTTGCCTTTGCAAGCAGTGCAGATCAAGATCAGACTGCAAAAAAGTGCAGTCTGATCTTTGATCTAAAATGTTTGCTATGCCGGGTCATTCTGGTTAAAAAAGAACCCGGAAATTGCGATTATTTGGATCTAATCTCTTGACTGAAATGGCACTTTAAGGGTTAACAGCAATTTTTTTTATCTCTGACTCTTCAGAGCGCAGGCTTAGTACTGGTATAATATATAGATAGTTAAGTTGTCTCTACGATATTGTTGAAATATTGTTGAAAAAGGGTGTAAAACCATAAGTATTAATGAGTTACAACCCTGAATAAGAAGGCTTTTGAAAACAGTGGGAAATGGAGAAATCCTTTTCCAACAATGTTTTCTGCCCTATCAAAGACAGATCATTTTAGCTACATTTGTTGTCTGCAAATGCTTGAAATTTGGATGAGTAAAAGATTTGGTGGTTTGATAAAGAAAAAATACAATATTCATTACACCCATGATCTAATGTTGAGTAATACAGGCTTTGTGGGAAACTGGAATTTGTAACATGATACAGACCTGTTCTAAATATTGAACTTTGATTTTGATACCAGGTTACCTCTTGATACGTGTGTGCCATGTCTATCCTGTATACTGTATGTATGCGTAAGGCATTTCATGCCTTTTTCAACATTTTTTTTTTCAGTTGTATCTCAGCAGCCAGTGCACCTATCCATGTGTTCCTGAAGTGTTCCTTACAAGTACTTCCAACAATATTCCTCCAAAGCCTCTGGCTGCTTTTCCACATAACCATATCAAAACGATGATCACTGGTCAGAAAGCTGTCATGTCACAATGGCATATTGACAACCCTCTGAAAAAAATGGTGTAGCGGGGATTCAAACCAGCAAACTCCTGGTTTTTAAGCCTTGTATGCCACTGTCTGTATGAATATTTTTCTTCTGATGCATTCTTTGAACAGTAGACTTTGCTTTCAACAGCTTTGGTAGTCTTGCTTCTGCCTTGGGCTTTACTAGTACTACCATGTGCAGTGTTCCCACTCACATCATTTTTGGAGAGTGCATGCACTCCCTAGGGCACAGTTTTAGAGTGCAAGAGTAATTCTAGGAGTGCACTTGATAATGACAATTTTAGAGCCTCTATGGAGGAAAGTAAGGGCCTGGTGTACTGAAAATTTGTTATGACCAGTCTCACTCTGCAGTCATCTGCTCTTGAAAACATGGGTAATTTAAAAAAGAAGTTGCTTGTAACATTTCCTTTCTCATGGGACCTGAGGTTCAGACCTTCAGAGGGACAACTTTCAACCTGATGGCCAGTACATTTTTCCATTTCACTGTCAATGTCAGACATTAAGTAGCTTTCACTTATTGTTTTTTTTAAAGAGACATAAATTTATCTAAATTCACTGTTTTAAATGTCATTATTAAAGCTGAATAGACAGTTTGCTTCATATTTTTTGTGATTGATAATTCAATTAAGTACATGAATTGCCTGCATATTTAAATGAATGTGACCCCTGGATTGGGCTTTGTTAAAGTGCCTTCTGCAAGGACACTCTTATTAACCTTTTATTACACAACCCCAAGTTTTAATGACCTTGCAAAAGATTTGAAAACATTATGGGAAAAGGAGGAAATGCTGGTAACCAGCATTTTCTCCTTTGCCCACAATATTTTCTACCCATCCAAAAAAACCAATTAATTTTTGGGTCGCATTTATTTTTTGGTCTGCACATGCTTTGAATTTAGAAAGGTCTAAAATTTTGTCATAAATGGTAAAGGGTTTAGGTGATTTGGCAAATAGGGATCAACCCAGAACTTCCTGATGACAAAATCTAATGCTTTGATTTCTTAGCCATGTAAGACTTCTTATTTTTCCATTTATAATTTCTCATGATTGTACAATCATGCTCATGTCATTATCATAATTTCTCATGATTGTACAGTGTTTGTCCTTGTTTCATACTGATTCTTCTTACATTGCAAAGATGTTGTCAAAGTTTTCAGCCATAAATTTGTTTCAGGAGTAAAGGGTAAATTGTATTTGTGTCGTTGATTGTTTACCACACACTTTCGAATCAAACGACCTTGAGGAACAAGGTTTTGGAAAATGTGATGGGCAAAGGAGAAAATGCTGATAAACAGCAGTTTCTCCTTTTCCCATGATGTTTCCTACCCTACTTTCTAAATCCAAAGCATGCTGATAAGCAGCAGTTTCTCCTTTTCCCATGATGTTTCCTACCCTTTCAAAAATAATTTGCACAGTCTGAACCACATTTTATTTTTTGTATGCAAATGCTTTGGGTTTGGAAGAGTCCAAAATTTTGTTATATGGTAAAGAGTTAACTCTTCACCATGCAAGAAAAATTTAGACTTGGTCCAAATTGAACGCATTTGCAGACGACAATTTAAATGTGACTCAAATGATGGAATATGTCTTAGGTAGGGTAGAAAACATTGTGGGAAAAGGAGATAATTCTGGTTACCAGTATTTTCTTCTTTTCCCACCATGTTTTCAAAAAGCTTCTTCATCAGGGACGTTAAAAGTCAGTATTATGCGGTAAAGGTTAACCATTTACCACACAGTTCCGTGTTGTAATGATTCTGAAAGAGAAGGCCTTAGAAAGCATTATTGAAAAACAAAATACTGGTAACCAGCATTTTCTCCTTGTCTCATACTGTTTCAGGGGTGTGGAAATCTTACAAATTCCTCCTTTTACGCGGACAATTGAAGGAGAAAAATCTACATATCTGCCAGTGTGGCACACTTGTCCAAAACAAAAGATTTTAAATGGCACACTTAAAGTGACTGCATTCAACCACAGGAATTCTTTCAACTGCACCATGTTAAAAAACAGGTTTTTGTCATATTTCTTGTTGCTGCCAAATGGTTTCAAAGTCTCGCATGCATACATCTCACTTTCTGTTTGCATCGAAAAATTAGATTAAAGAAAAGAAAAAATACTTCTCTGACTTCACACACCAATTGATCGCTGAATCGAAAACTGAATCGAGACAGCTTCTGCCAGTGGTGTTAAATCATGCCCATTTCGCACCGAAGCTGTTTAAAATCAGATTAAAGGCTAAAATTTCCATGTGTGCAACATTGTTGTCAAAAATCTCTGAATCGGTGCTAAAATGATACCAATGAAATTATTTTAATTCATAATGATGATCTTGGAGGTGTTCAGACATTTTTTCAAAGCAATTAAAATTGACGTACAGAAACTGCCTTATATTCTACCGATTTTGTCACATGCGTAGAATGCGGAGGTAGGCCAAATGTGTATTTTGGGTTTCCAGAAATTAAGAATTATCTCATGACACTGTTAATCATTCTGAATGTCATTTTTGTACGAAGTGAGAATATATGTACTGTATTTCACTAGATATGTAAATACAACAGATCTTTGTTTCAAAATTGTCCATGTTTTCTGCTTGTCCGCGGACAACTAGACTGAAAAAAGTCACTTGTCCAATGCTCAATTTTCCGAGTCAGGCATGGTACTTTCGCACCCCTGTGTTTTCTTCCCAATCAAAGACAGAAATAATCATTTGAGCTAGATATAACTTGTCTTATGCAAATGCTTTCAATATGGTGGAGTCCAAAACTTTGTCCTTAGGTCAAGTCTCAGGTAAGATATCTTTTAATCCTTACCCCTTTACTCATCACCAAAAGGACAAATGGCAACATTTACAAATTACAAAAAATTAATAAAATTTTTTGATAGGGTAGAAAACATTGTGGGAAAAGAAGAAAATGCTGGTTATCAGCTTTAAATTTTTCAACTTTCACCACAATATTTTGAAAAGGCCTCTTTCTTAAGGTCGTTTAATCCTGTCATTGTTTTGTAAAGGGTTAAAGATACATCTATACTTGTTTTCACTCGGTTTTTAACCCATTTCATCATTATTTTACCAATTCTTGTATCATCATGCCAAATGCTGCCCCAGATGGTTGCATAGATTATAACCGACAGAAAATGCAGTTCATTTTCTGCAGGCCATCATAAAAACACTGTTGTAACCTCTCTAGTTTTAAATAAAAGATTTCTAATGTATGTATTTATCCCTTACACCATATGGTATTAGTAATTTATCTGTTTACACAGGTGACCAAATTCAGAACCATTCTACAGTCAATCAAATTTTAATGGTGTTTTTTTCTCTCTAACTCTTATGATGTATCCTTAAGGCATTTCACCTTTTCCTACACTATTATTAAAAAACTTTTTCCCACAGGATGGTTTGAACAAGGAATTGCTTGATAATAGGGTTACTGAAATGTGGATCAGTGATACAATCTATTGAGTACAATCTACACTGGGATCTTTTGTGCGTGATTGTATAATTGCTAGATATTTTTGATTTGTAAACCTTGAAATTCCTGTGGTTTCCTGTTTCTTCCAAAGGGGGAATATCCTGACAGCTTAACTCTACGCCAAACAACAAAAGTTTTTTATTCAACCAAATTGAAAGCATTTGCAGTCGACAAATTAAAGGTAGCTCAAATGAAGATTTCTGTTTGATAAGGTAGAAAACATTGTTGGAAAAGGAGAAAATGCTGGTTACCAGCATTTTCTCCTTTCCCCACCATGTTTTCAAAAGCTTTCTTCTCCAGGTTTGTTTAAACTCAGGATTATGTGGTGAAGGGTAAACTTGGAAGGAAGTTATTTGCACCAAGGTGTGGGATGTGGAGAAAAGTAATTGCCTTTCTAATAAATGAAGACTTGCATGGACTTGCTTTTTTTCTCTTCTTAATTTCTTGGAAAAGAAGCACTCAATGGCTTCCTCTATTTTAGCATGAGTTTGGCAAAGAGTTGAATGGCTGTGGAAAATATGACTGTTTCAGTGGGTTGAAGTTGTGAAGAGGTTTGTTGAATCACAGTTAACTCTGTAGCAGACGAACAATTGCAGGCAACAAATTAACTCTTTACCACACAATCCTGACTTTTAACGACCCAAAGAAAGAAGCCCTTTGAAAACTTCGTGAGAAAAAGGAGAAAATGCTGGTAAGTCGTGGCGGCCAGTGCACCTATCCATGCTTTCCTGGGGCTTCGTTTACCAGTACTACGCACAATATTCTTTCCAAGCCACTGGCTGCTTTCCCACATAGCCATCGTCGAAACAATGGTCAGCGGTGAGAGAGGAATGAATCCTGTCGCAATGACTATCATCAATCCCTGGAAAGAAATTGGCCGAGCCAGAGATCGAACCAGCGACCTCCTGTTCTTGAGTCCTGTATGCTACTGACTGAGCTACGGGGGCTTGGCCCAAAATATTTTGTCACAGACTTGAATTTGAACTAGGGTTTTCCCTGGAGTGTTTGTCATATGAGGGTCATTTGACCCCCTTCAAATGAATTTAAGGTAAACATCTTAATTTTGGGTGACATTTAGAAAATTTGGGGTCCAAATGTAAAGAAACAGGGGATCATAGAAAACACTGTGAACTACCGGTATGTCACTATAAGTATGCGGGAATGGGAAAAAATTTTTTGCTCTAGCATTTCTAGGAGAGCAAATATCTTTGGTCATCATAGCAAATATCATTATTTTCTGATTATCATATAAAACGTCATAATCATGGTAATTAGAGCCTAGATCATGATAATCCTGATTATCAAAGCCAACATCGTAATCCTGACCATCATAGTCATCAGTGTGATAGTCATGATAAGCATAGTCAACATCTTGATAATCTTGATCATCAAGCTAATATGATCCCATAATCATAGCCATCAGCATGATAATCGTTATCATAGCCAACATAATGATAATCCTGATTACCAAGTCAATATGATAATCGAACTCTTGACCATGAACAGAATAATCCTTGTCAACATAGCCAAGTGCATGATAATCTTGACAATCATAGCCATCAGCATGATAATTCAGATCATAGTCAACATCATGATAATCCCAATCTTCATAGCAAATGCCATTATTATCCCAATTATTCATTGTCAAACATTGTAATAATGCTGATCATCAAAGCCAACATCATGATAATCCTAATCATAGCCAACATCATGAAAAAGCTAATCTCCTTAGCCATCATCATGATAATCCTGATCATTATAGCCAATACTGTAATAATCCTAATCACCATAGCCATTATAATGATAATCTGAATCACGGCCATCAGTATGATAGTCCTCATCATCATAGCCACACATAGCCATCAGCATGGTAATCCTGATTATCATTGCCATCATCATGATATCCTGATCATTATAGCCAACATAAAAACCTTACTATTGTTGTTTACATCCTGATAATTTGATCATCATAGCCAACATAATATTTATACTGATCATCATAGCCAACACCTAGATACAGCAAAAATCCTGAGTATCCTGAGTATCATAGCCAACATTATGATAATTCTGATTATCATTGTCAACATTATGATCATCCTGATAGTTGGAGCAAACATCGCAATATTCCTTATAATCATAGCCAACATCATGATAAATCTGATTATCACTGTCAACATTCTGATCATCCTGATCATTATAGCCAACATCATGATAATCTTGATTATCTTGATTATTCTGATTGTCGTCATATCTAACACCATGATTGTCTTGATCTTCATGGTCAGCATAAAAACCCTGAATATTATCAACATCATGATCATCTTGAGCATCATAACCAACAGCATAATAATCAGGATGATCATTGTCAACACCATGATAATTTGATCATTATAGCCAACATGATAATTATCCTGATTATCAGAGCCAAAATAATGTTAATCGTGACCATCATAGTCAACATCAAGATAATCATATTAATTAGAGCGAACATCATGATAATCATTATGATCATAGTCAGCATCAGGATAATCCTGATTATCAGTGTCAGTATCCTGATAATTTTAGCAGACATCACAATATGCTGTATGATCATAGTCAACATTATGATTATTCTGATTATCACTGTCAACATCTTGATTAATTATCCTGATCATTTTAGCCAACATCATAATAATCCTGATTATCATTGTCAACATCATGATAGTGCTGATTGTCATGTCCGGTATCATGATTATCCTGAATGTCATCAAAGCTAACATCACAATAATCCTGATAATCAGAGCCATAATCGTTATTATCTTAACCCTTTCCCAAACAAGCCCTGGTTTTCACGTGTCTGCAGTAGAAGTCTTTTGAAAACACTGTGGGAAAAGGAGAAATTGCTCGTAACGAGCAATTTCTCCTTTTCCCACAGTGTTTTCTACCCTTTTTGAGACCTTTCTGTCATTTTCATAAAATTTAAAATTGTTGTCTGCAAACACTTTCAATTTGGACCAGTCCAAAATTTGTCGTTTGGGAAAGGGTTAATCATTATAGCTATTAGCATGATAATTCTGATCATCATAGCCAATTTCATGATTATCCTGGCCGTCATGATATTTACATGTATTTCAAAGTTTAGCAGTGTACTTTACTAGATCTTCTAAGGATCTGTTCAGGTATGTAAACAGGGGTATTCCTTGTGGATCTAAAGGCTTGGGGCAATCATTTTTTCTATAAAAATTCTAATTAAGAAAAAAAGAGAAATAACTGTGTCTAAGAACAAGCCCAATCTTAAAATAGATTTCTATTCTAATTAGATGATTATGAGAAAATTTCAAAGCTTTCTAGGGCAACAGCCAGAGGTTGCAGACACAGATGAGGGCAAGGCTATTGCAATACATAGGTTTCTTTATTTTTGAAAAGAGCCAATCCAAAAAACCTTAGCTGGCATGCACTATAAAGGGTGTCAAGTCATGTGGGTTGGCAAATATATGATCCATGCTCGGGCAAAAGAGGGCTTCATGCATCTCTGTGATGCATGATACCAAGCAAGTCATTATAATTATGGTCATAGATCCATGAAGTCCATTTTTTCTAACAGTCAACTGCATCCGGAGGTAAACTGGTATTTGGACTTGCAGAAAATTGATCAGTAGCAAAAAGTTTTGGCCCGGGTCAGCCTGGGTGGACTGCACAAGCTGATCTGGGTCAATACTTTTTGCAGATGCATTAAGCCCCCTTTATATGGCTTATATTCATGCTTAAGCAGGTGATGAAAGAGTTAACCCTTTACCAAACAGTTCTTTGTGTTAAAGACCCTTGGGAAGAAGTGTTTGAAAAACATTGTTGGAAAAGGAGAAAATGTTGGTAAACAGCATTTTCTCTTTACCAACAATGTTTTTTATCCTTTAACAGGTAAATTCCATCAGTTGAGTCACATGTGGATATTTTCTGCCCATGCTTTCAATTTGGACACATTTAAAGTTTTTTCATCTTGTAAATAATTAACTCTTTACCAAAAAATACCAAGTTTTAACGACAGTAAGGAAAAAGCATTTCGAAAACATTGTGGGAAAAGGAGAAAATGCTGATAACCAGCATTTTCTCCCTTCCCAACCACGTTTTCTACCCTTCCAATGGCATATTTCCATTTTTTAGTCGCAATTATTTTATTATCTGCAGATGCTTTCAATTTGGTCCAGTCTAAAATTTTGTCATTTGGTAAAGAGTTAATCATGTTTACCTATTCACAGCCTGCCAAGGTAGCTCAGTGGTTAGCGTATCTGACTCATGACCTGGTGGTTACGAGTTCGATACCCGGTTGAGGCAAACTTTCTTTCCAGCGATGTTTTTGCCTCTCACCTCTCATGCGTGTGAGAAAAGTAGTCAGTAACTTGAAAAGAAAGTTGTGTTAGTACTGGTGTGATAAAGCCAGGAAACACATGAGTAAGTGCACTGACCACCTTGACATGACCTAAGCTGTTAAAATGGCGTTAAACTCCAATCAATCAATTGATCAGTCAATACCTATTCACAAGGATGGATTTCTTTTGATGCCTTACTATCAGAAAGGAGCAATTTTTTCCATTTTATACATGGAACTTTTCACCACCCTGCAAAATTTTAGACTTGGCCAAATTGAAAGCATTTTGCAGATGACAACTGTGGATGAAATTAAGGGATATGTCTTTAACTCTTTACCACACAATCCCGACTTTTAACAACCCAGAAAAAGAAGCCTTTTTAAAACATTGTGGGAAAAGGAGAAAATGCTGGTAACCAGCATTTTCTCCTTTTCCCACAATGTTTTCTACCTTTCCCGAAACAAATTTCAATTTTTTAGTCACATTTGATTTGTTGTCTGCAATTGCTTTCAATTTGGACCAGTCTAAAATTTTGTCGTTTGGTAAAGACTTAAAAGAGTGGGAAACATTATTGAAAAAGGAGAAAATGATAATTACCAGCATTTTCTCCATATCCAACAATGTTTTCAATACCCATCTTCCTCAAAGTTGTTAAAACTTGTCTTAGTGCTAATAATATTATGACATGCTTTATCTGTGACATGGCTTCAATATTTGTTAAAGTCGGAAAAAATTTGTGGGATTGGCTGTATTGTGTATGATAATTATAACCCTTTACGGAAACAGAGATAGATCGTATAAATGATCTTAACTATTCACTGTTAACCCTTTTAAACTTTGGCTACACAATCCCAACTTTTAGTGACCCTGAGAAACAAAGCTTTTGAAAATATTGTGGGTAAAGGATAAAATGCTGGTCACCAGCATTTTCTCCTTTTCCCACAATGTTTTCTACCCTTCCTGATTTAAATGTCAAATTTTGAGTCACAGTTATTTTATTGTCTGCAAATTCTTTCAATTTGGGTAAATCTTGTATTTCGTAGTCTGGTGAGGAGTTCACACTTTACCAAACGACAAAATTTTAGATGAGTCCAAATTGAAAGCATATGCAGATGACAAAATAATTATGAATCAAAAGTCAAAATTTGTTGTAGGTATGGCAGAAAACATGGTGGAAAAAGGAGAAAATGCTGGTTACCAGTATTTTCTCCTTTTCCCACAATGTTTTCAAAAGGCTTCTTTCTCAGGGTCGATAAAAGTCGGAATTGTGTGGTAAAGGAGTTAAACAGGCAAAAAAATCTTGAGCTTGTCCAGATTAAGAGCATTTGCAGAGGAGCGATTAACCTTTTACCACGCAATCCCGAGTTTTAATGACCCTTACGATGAAGCCTTTTGAAAACATTGTGAGAAAAGGAGAAAATGCTGGTAATCAGCATTTTCTCCTTTTCCCACAATGTTTTCTATCCTATCAAAGACAGAAATCATCATTTTAGCAACAGTTAATTTGTCGTCTGCAAATGCTTTCAATTTGGTCCAGTCCAAATCTTTTTCGTTTGGTAAACAGTTAAATGTGGCACATTAACTCTTTACCACGCAATCCCGAGTTTTAATGACCCTGAGAAAGAAAGCTTTTGAAAACATTGTGGGAAAAGGAGAAAATGCTGGAAACCAGCATTTTCTCCTTTTCCCACAATGTTTTCAACCCTTTCCAAAACAAATTTCAATTTTTGAGTCACATTTATTTTGTCGTTTGCAAATGCTTTCAATTTGGAATGGTCTAAAATTTTGTCGTTTCGTAAAGAGTTAATGATACATTGTTCTTGAAAGGGAAGAGAACATTGTGGAAAAAGGGGTGAATGCATTTTCTCCCGTTGCTTCATGAGCCATCTTCCTTTCGGATCACAAAAGCTCTTCATGGTTTTGTGAAGGGTTGAAATTTTCATCCTTGTCTCTTTTTTATAATCTTCATTTTTTTTTAAAAGAATGTATACCACACAATCCAGATTTTTATCAAGCTTGAAAGAAGATGGATTTTGAAAACATTGTGAGAAAAGGAGAAAATGCTGGTTACCATATTAAAAACAGAAGTCGTCCCTGGAGGTACATCTAATTTGTCATTCTGCAAATTTGGTTGCTTCCAAACTTTTTATTTTGGTGAAGAGTACCAAACAGTGTCACCTTTTAATGACCCTTTGAAAGAAGCCCTTTGAAAACATTGTGGGAAAAGGAGAAAATGCTGGTTAACAGCATTTTCCCCATTTCCCACAATGTTTTCTACCCTATCAATGACAAACTCAATCATTTGAGCCACATTTAAATTGTCGTCTGCAAATGTTTTGACGAGTAATGCTTTCAGTTTTGACGAGTACATTTTTGTTATGTGGTAAAGAGTTAAGAAAAGGGTCCAAGTTGTGTAAAACTGAGAAGTTAATAGTTGTGCTTTGAACATTATTGGGTTAAAATGGTCGTGTGACTGTACGCATTCAGGGTTACTGGATTCCTAACTTGCTACCGCAAGTCACAGAAATAGTTATTATTATATAAAACTATGTCATAAAAGGATATTTTGTTTGTTTGAAGGAATTGGTAATTAATGGTTCTTATTTCCCAAATCAGGTATTTAATATATTACTTATTCTTACTCAGATTTTAATTGATTGCATATTTTTCCACTTAAAACTGGATGGTTAAATACTTTACAAGATGACGAAATTTATGCTTTCTCTATAATTACAAGCACTTACAAACTTCTAATTTAACTCTTTACCAAATGACAAAATTTTAGACTGGTCTAAATTGAGAGCATTGGCAGACGACAAATTAAAGGTGACTAAAAAGCTGAAATTTGTTTTGGGAAGGGTAGAAAACATTGTGGGAAAAGGAGAAAATGCTGGTTACCAGTATATTCTCCTTTTCCCACAATGTTTTCAAAAGGCTTCTTTCACAGGGTCGTTAAAAGTCGTGATTGTCTGGTAAGGGGTTAATGTGATGATAATTTCAATTGTTGCAGTGGTTTAACCCTTTACCACACCATCCTGACTTTTAATGACCCTGATAAAGAAGGCTTTTTAAAACGTGGGAAAAGGAAAAATTTCTGATAAAGAGCATTTTATCCTTTTTTCCAAAATGTTTTCTACTATTTCAAAAACAAATTTTAAAAGAAGGCTATTGAAAACATTGTGGGAAAAGGCGAAAATGCTGGTTTCCAGCATTTTTTCCTTTTCCCATTTGTGCCAGTGTTGAATTTGTCATCTGCAGATGTGTTCAATTTGAAAGAGTGTAAAATTTGTTGTTTGGAAAAGGGTTAAGAGTTCTTAACTCTTTACCAAACGACAAAATTTTAGACTAGTCCAAATTGAAAGCATTTGCAGACGACAAATTAAACGTGACTTAAAAATTGAAATTTGTTATGGGAGGGGTAGAAAACATTGTGGGAAAAGGAGAAAATGCTGGTTACCAGCATTTTCTCCTTTTCCCACAATGTTTTCAAAAGGCTGCTTTTTTCTAGGGTCATTAAAAGTTGGGATTGTGTGGTAAAGGGTTAAGATGAGTAAGTTTTGTTATTTCTAAAAGATGATACTTTTTACTCTTTCCCTTTTGTGGCATTCATTTTAGTTCTTAAAAGGGGGCAAACAGTGGAAAAAAACAAAAACAAACCCAAATATGGAATTTTCAAGGCTTTTGTGGTCTTCGTTCAAGTCAAGGATTCTCGGTGGCTTAGTTGTAAAAGCGTTTAACCCTTTACCACAAGTCTCGACTCTTAATTACCAGGAGGTAGAAGGGTTTTGAAAACATTGTTGGAAAAGAAGAAAATGCTGGTAACCAGCTTTTCCGTCTTTTCCAACAATGTACAGTATTTTGAAAATATGAATACTCTTTTCCTTTGGGATGGTACTTTATAAGGTCAAAGCTACTTATGTGATCAGCCAATCAGATGGCTCTTAACACTTCTCGGAAGTGTGTTACATGTCCTGTTTGGAAGATGGTAGTCCAAATATTTAGACGTATACATGCTTATTTACCTTTCAACATTTATCATCGGACATTTCACATTTTATTTTTCTTATTGCATGTAATGTCTAAACGGGTCCCATTCAGTTCAATGTAGCAAATCCGATCTCTCTAAAACCAGTATTATAACGAAAGAGAACTTCATTTACCTGTAGGAAGAACTTTTTTTGAAAATATTCAGCCGCTGTCTTGATAAATAATGAGCAGATTCATTCAGAATTCAATAAAATCACTCGCAAGTGGGATTGCCGACACAGTCGCCGCCATGTTTTTCAGTCATGCAGACGGTTGCATAACAAATAAGAATTGACGTTAAGTTTATGAACGAAATCTATTACAATAATCAAACAAGACCGAAGCGAACAAAATTTCGTTTTAAAAAAAGACATAATACCATTCTGTAAGTTGCATTGACCCGCACATGACGTTTCATTCGGAACAATCATATCTCTTCCACGGCAATTCATAACAAAACAGAGTGGTGTTGAATCGGAATGGATTTAGCTCATAAATAGGCAAGTTTTGGACAAGTATCCTTTTTCAATCGAGAAATTATTCATTTATCTTACTTCTGATGTAAATTTTATTGAACAAGTTCACTTGAAGGTATCCAAATTTGCTGTTCAAACAGCGACAAAATTCGATGTCGGAGTTTGCTAAGGAAACTATGAAGGAGCCGATAAGACCCTACGTACACGATGAATGTCAGAATGAAAAATAACGTACGTAGGGGCTTATAAATAGGACTAGGGGTTAATGTGATGATAATTTCAATTGTTGCAGTGGTTTAACCCTTTACCACACCATCCTGACTTTTAATGACCCTGATAAAGAAGGCTTTTTAAAACGTGGGAAAAGGAAAAATTTCTGATAAAGAGCATTTTATCCTTTTTTCCAAAATGTTTTCTACTATTTCAAAAACAAATTTTAAAAGAAGGCTATTGAAAACATTGTGGGAAAAGGCGAAAATGCTGGTTTCCAGCATTTTTTCCTTTTCCCATTTGTGCCAGTGTTGAATTTGTCATCTGCAGATGTGTTCAATTTGAAAGAGTGTAAAATTTGTTGTTTGGAAAAGGGTTAAGAGTTCTTAACTCTTTACCAAACGACAAAATTTTAGACTAGTCCAAATTGAAAGCATTTGCAGACGACAAATTAAACGTGACTTAAAAATTGAAATTTGTTATGGGAGGGGTAGAAAACATTGTGGGAAAAGGAGAAAATGCTGGTTACCAGCATTTTCTCCTTTTCCCACAATGTTTTCAAAAGGCTGCTTTTTTCTAGGGTCATTAAAAGTTGGGATTGTGTGGTAAAGGGTTAAGATGAGTAAGTTTTGTTATTTCTAAAAGATGATACTTTTTACTCTTTCCCTTTTGTGGCATTCATTTTAGTTCTTAAAAGGGGGCAAACAGTGGAAAAAAACAAAAACAAACCCAAATATGGAATTTTCAAGGCTTTTGTGGTCTTCGTTCAAGTCAAGGATTCTCGGTGGCTTAGTTGTAAAAGCGTTTAACCCTTTACCACAAGTCTCGACTCTTAATTACCAGGAGGTAGAAGGGTTTTGAAAACATTGTTGGAAAAGAAGAAAATGCTGGTAACCAGCTTTTCCGTCTTTTCCAACAATGTACAGTATTTTGAAAATATGAATACTCTTTTCCTTTGGGATGGTACTTTATAAGGTCAAGGCTACTTATGTGATCAGCCAATCAGATGGCTCTTAACACTTCTCGGAAGTGTGTTACATGTCCTGTTTGGAAGATGGTAACTTTAATGGCTTTTCTATAAGTGGGCTTTACATGAGGTATGTGTTTTGGATATTGAGACTTTGAGAGTAAATAATTTAGGTTTTAATTACAAACTACTTCATAACACTGTAGCATATGACTTAACCATTTACCGCACAATGCCGCCTTTTAACGCCCCTGGAAAAACAGCCTTTTGAAAACATTGTAGGAAAAGGAGAAAATGCTGGTTACCAGCATTTTCTCCTTTTCCCACAATGTTTTCTGCCCTATCAAAGAAAAATTTCACCATTTGAGCCACATTAAAATTGTCGTCTGCAAATGCTTTCAATTTGGACAAGGCCAAAATTTTGTTGTCTGGTAAAGGGTTAAGTGTACATGTTAAATAGGGATAGTCAGCCTGAATTAACCTTTAACCCTTTCCCAAACAAGCCCTGGTTTTCACGTGTCTGCAGTACAAGTCTTTTGAAAACACTGGGGGGAAAAGGAGAAATTGCTCGTAACGAGCAATTTCTCCTTTTCCCCCAGTGTTTTCTACCCTTTTTGAGACCTTTCTGCCATTTTCATCAAATTTAAAACTGTCGTCTGCAAACGCTTTCAATTTGGACCAGTCCAAAATTTGTCGTGTGGGAAAGGGTTAACCAAACAATAATGTTTTAATGACTTGGAGGAAGAAAGCTCCTGAAATCAGTATGGAAAAAGGAAAAAAATGCTGGCTCCCAGCATTTTCTCCTTCTCCCACAATATTTTCTCCTCTTTCGAAGGCACGTTCCATCATTTGAGCCACACTTAATTAGTGGTCTACAAATTCTTTCAAAGTGGACAAGTCTAAAATATTATTGTCTGGTAAAGATTTAACTCTTTCCCACAAAATCCTGAGTTTTAATGACCCGTAGGAAGAAGGCTTTTAAAAACATGGTGGGTAAAGGGGAAAAAGCTGGTAATCAGCATTTTCTCCTTTTCCCATAATGTTTTCTTCTGTTTCAAAAAAAAAAAGAATCTCATCATCTGAGTCATGTGCAATTTCTCCTCTACAAAAACTTAGTTTTTGTTGTTTGGTAGAGAGTTAACTCTTTGAAATTGAAAGCATTTGCAGACGACAAAGGTGTACAAATGATTAAATTTGTCATTGATTGGTTAGAAAACATTGTGGGAAAAGGAGAAAATGCTGGTTACCAGTGTGGTAAAGGGTTAAAGTATGCCATAGAACAAACAAAGACCTCTCTACATTCTTCTTGTGGGTTTTTTTAAGCAACATTTTGAAATGCAGTCCTTTTGTTTTTCTTTTTTTTTCCCCTGAATGCATTTTACATTTTTTATTTACGGTACATAGGTCAAGATCAGAGCATTCTGATCTCAGATTCTACACTGCTTCTTAATTTGTCGGATGAAAACGTTTGATTTTTACATTTGCTGTAAACTTGCTTTATTTCACAAGACACAGGCTGAAACTGTCGAAAATTCATTTATCCATTTGAAACCAAGGGTTAACACAAATGAACCATGCTCAGGCAAAAGGTGGTTAATGCATCTAATGTATATTTTACAAAATAAGTCATCACATAATCAGAGCTCCAGATAGAGGGAGTGATTTTGATTTCGAAATTGAGAGTATTAATCACTCTCCACTAAACCCTATGTTATGGGTACTCATTAGAATTGTCTCATCGAGACAATTCTAATGAGTACCCACAACATAGGGTTTGGAAGAGAAATGATGGATTTAGCATACCATCACTCTCTCTGATCTGGAGCTCTGACATAATTATGGATCCATAAAATCTATTTCCGTTTTGCATCCAGCAGTATGATCCTTTGGCATGAAGAAAATTTTCAAATAGCAAAACATTTCGACCCAAGTCAGCCTGCATGGACTGCACAGGCTGACCTGGATCTATATTTTTTCCTCCTCCCACCCTCTCTCTCTCACACATACACACACAGACACACCGACACAGACACACACAGATATATTAAGCCACCTTTTCACAGAGCATGGCTCAATTAACCCTTTAGCACACAATCCCGACTTTAACCCTTTCCCACACGACAAATTTTGGACTGGTCCAAATTGAAAGCGTTTGCAGACGACAATTTTAAATTTGATGAAAATTGCAGAAAGTTCTCAAAAAGGGTAGAAAACACTGTGGGAAAAGGAGAAATTGCTCGTTACGAGCAATTTCTCCTTTTCCCACAGTGTTTTCAAAAGACTTGTACTGCAGACACGTGAAAACCAGGGCTTGTTTGGGAAAGGGTTAAACGACCCTGAGAAAGAAGCCTTTTGAAAACATTATGGGAAAAGGAGAATATGCTGGTAAACAGCATTTTCTCCTTTTCCCTCAATGTCTTCAACCCTTCCTAACATATATTTCAATTTTCCAGTTACTTGTATTTTGTCATCTGAAAATGCTTTCAATTTGGACAGGTCTAACATTTTTTTGTTTAGTAAAGATTTAAATAGTGTTACATATTGATGATTGTTTTTTTTTTTCAAATTTTTTGCCATTTCTGAACTTCCATGATTAAACATAACATAACTTGCCATTTTCTTCAAATTAGCCCTTTCAATGTTACAGGGAAAATGAATATAGGGGCTTTTGAAGAGAGCATGGATCAAGATCAGAATACACAGGATGTGCAGTCTGATCTTGGATCTTTACTTTGCGTATTTAGTCCAGCCTTAAAGTAAAATCTGTCAGAGTTAGATGCATTAGGATGTTTGTATTCATATATATACACCTTTCTATGAAGCTGAAAAGTTTACCACACTCTGTACGAGTCAGCAATACTTAACCCTTTACCACACAATCCAGAGTTTTAGCGACCCAGATGAAGACAGTTTCTGAGAAAGGAAAAAAGACCTGCATTTTCTCCTTTCCTCACAATGTTTTTTAGCTCACCTGAGCACAAAGTGCTCAAGGTGAGCTTTTGTGATCGTGCTGTGTCCAGTGTCCGTCGTCCAGGTGTCAGCAGTTACCTTGTGTGCACTCTAGAGGCTACATTTTCAGTCATATACTCAAGAAACTTGAGTCACCTGGTCAGATTTTAGATAAACCTTGTATACACTCTAGAGGCCACATTTTCAGCTTGATTAAACTTGGTCAGAAAGTTTGCATTTATGATATCTTGGACAAGTTTTAAAGTGGGTCACATCTGGTTAAAAAGTAGGTCACTGGACCAAATCTTAGAAAAACCATGTGTGCACCATAGAGGCCACATTTTCAATCTGATACTCATGAAACTTGGTCAGAATGTTTGTTTTAATGATATCTTGGACAAGTTTGAAATTAAGTTACATTGGTTCAAAAAGTAGGTCACTTACTCTTATGTGTTTTACATCATTAAAACTAGGATCTTTTCAACTTTATCAACTGTAGACGACTTTACTCAGGTGAGCGCTTTAGGGCCAGTGGCCCTCTTGTTCTATTAACCCTTTACATTATGACAAAATTTTAGACTGGTCCAAACTGAAAGCATCTGGAGACATCAAATTTGAAAGCGGTCAAATTGCACTGAAGTTCCTTGATAGTGTGGAAAACATTGTGGAAAAAGGAGAAAATGCTACTTACCAGCATTTTTTTCTTTTCCCACCATGTTTTCAAAAGGCTCTTTTCTCGGGGTTGTTAAAATTTGGGATTGTGTGGTAAGAGGTTATAGGCAAGCTCCATTATTTGTGTTACCTTCGATTTGCTGTCTGCAAATGCTCTGAACTTGGGCGAGTCTATTTTTTTTCCATGGTAGAGAGTTAATAGCCCCTTTTTTTACCCCCTCCCCCCTCTTTCCAATGACATATTATTGTAGAAATTTGATATTTGACGATGTATGACTTATTGAGTCACGAGCTTTTTGTTTTTTAGGGAAGTTAAAAGGAACATGTTGTTAACCCTTTACTGCACAATGCTGCCTTTTAACGATCCTGGGAAAGCGGCCTTTTGAAAACACTGTGGGAAAAGGAGAAAATGCTGGTAACCAGCATTTTCTCCTTTTCCCACAATGTTTTCTATACTATCAAAGAAAAATTGCACAATTTGAGCAACGTTGAAATTGTCGCCTGCAAATGCTTTCAATTTGGACAAGGCTAAAATTTTGTCGTCTGGTAAAGGGTTAAAAGAAATTCTATCGGTAAGACATAAACCCAAAATCGTGAAATTAACCCTCTGCCAGACAATCCCGTGTTTTAACAATCCTGAGAAAAAAGCTTTTGAAAACCTTGTAGGAAAAGGAGATGTCAGCATTTTCTCCTTTTCCTACAAGGTTTTCTATCCTATCACAGACAAATCTCACCATTTGGGCAAGAATTAGTTTACTGTCTGCAAATCTTTTGAATTTAGACCAGTCTTAAATTTTGTCATTTGGTAAAAGATGAAAGGCTTAGTGACCATACCAACAGAGGGAAAGATTTTTGGCCTTAATTTTTCTGATGCCTTAGTTTATTGACTCCTTAGCAAACCACAAAATTTAGACTTAAAACGTTTGCAGATAATAAATGAAATGTGTCGCAAATGATAAAATTTGTTTGAGACAGAGTAGGAAACATGGCAGGGAAAGGAGAAAATGCTGTTTACCAGTATTTTTCTCCTTTTCCGCTATTGTTTTCAAAAGCCCTTTTCTTTGGAGGTGGTCAAAACCCTGGATTGTGTGGTAAAGGGTCAAGAACATTCTTAGACTTATTCTCAAGAATTTTCTAAATTTGAAAGTAATGCAGTATTCCATTGACTGAACCAAATTGTTTAGTCAATCAGAATTTGTGTTACTTTCTAAATTTAGAATTTGATTTAGAATAAATTGAGAAGGTCAGTGAACACCAACCGCGGTTGTCTGAAGTTTTTTTGAACTTGCTAGAATTAGTTCCTCCCTAACCCTTTACCACACAAACCTGACTTTTAACAACCCTTACAAAGACAACTTTTTAAAACATTGTGGGATAAGGAGAAAATGTTGGTAACCAGCATTTGTCCCTTTTCCAGAATGTCTTCTACTTTTTGAATGACAAAATTCAGTAACATTCAATTTGCTAATTTAAAATGCTAATTTAAAATGCTTCCAATTTGGACGAGTCCAAAATCCTCGTGTGTGGTTAAGAGTTAAGCTGTCATTCCTTTGGTCTTCTAAGATATTGGAACCAAAAATTGCCAAGAAATGGCAAAACATTGTTAGAAAATGAGAAAATGTTGGTAAACAATGTTTTCCGCCATTCCAAAGATAAGCCACATTATATGAGAAGCATTGTACTTTGGTCTGTAAGTGCTTTCAGTTTTGATATATTTAAAATTATGTTATTTTAGAAAAGTTTGACTCTTTCCAAAGGACAAATTTAACCCTTTACCAGACGACACAATTTTAGCCTAGTCCGAATTGAAAGCATTTGCAGACGACAATTTTAATGTGGCTCAAATGGTGCATTTTTTCTTTGATATGGTAGAAAACATTGTGGGAAAAGGGGAAAATGCTGGTTACCAGCATTTTCTCCTTTTCCCTCAATGTTTTCAAAAGGCTTCTTTCTTAGGGGTGTCAAAAGGCTTTATTGTGCGGTAAAGGGTTAACACACTTCCAAATTGAAAGCTTCTGCAGATGACAAAATTGAAAGTGATATAAATGAACTGAAGTTCTTTGACAGGATAGAAAGCATTACGAGAAAAGGAGAAAATTGTAGTTACCAGTATTTTCTGCTTTTCCCTCTACGTTTTCAAAAGCCTTCTCATTCAGGGTTGTTGACAGTCGGGATTTTGTGGTAAAGGGTGAAGTGGAAAATAGGTCTCTTAAAAATTGATGGCATGATGATAAAATTTTGATATTGGTTTATTTGTTTACTTTCAGAAACAGAAGAGTTAAACTGTACAAATGAGTCATACCTGAAGTCATGAAGGATAAAAAAGAAAAAAGTACTGATAATGTTAGATCTGAGATTTCTAATTCATTCCCACCAAATCTGCAGTACCAATTTTCTGTGGATCAGATTAGCAGAGTTATGGGTTGGGATAATTTGGATGAAAACATTCATGTGACTATTGAACACTATGGAAGCAAATCGAAAGTTGTTAAAGACCCAAGCCTGCAAAGTGAAGAGACCAATGACATAAAAAACAATTTAAATGCTCAGAATAGGGTCCATGGTAATGGAAATGACTGCATTATTAAAAACATCAGTCTTAAAGATAAAACAAATTTACAAATAAGAATGCAGTCATGCCAGTCTTTGGTCAAACCAGGGTTAACACATGATGATCAAAGGAGAAAGGAACAAAATTTGAACGAAATGGAGAAGCAAGATTCAGAAAAAGATGTAGATGACTTGGACATGCTTGACCTTAAAGAAGATGAAGACACTTCTAAGAATGATGAAAACAAAAAACTTGAAAAGGTCAAAGGGTTGTTAGTTCAGGAAAATTTTAAAGAAGACAAGAAGAACCAAGACGATGATATAAAGCTAAGATTCAGTCCAGATGAAGAAAAAATAGCTGATATAGTGGATAATAAAGTAGTGCATGATTTAAGGTCTGTATTTTAGTCCGTTTTGTCATCTGGTAGAGAATGTAAAGAGTAGAATAATTTTAAAAATAACTGGCTATTTTCATCAGTATATGCAAAATATTGGCAATACTGAGTTTTAATGATCTTGGGGAAATGACAGTTTCAAAACATTGTGGGAAAAAGAGAAAATGCTGTGAACCAGAATGTTTTCTACCCTACAATAGACAAATATCTTATTTTGAGTAACATTTATTTTATCATTTGCAGATGTTTTCAATTTGGACAAGACCAAAACATTCCGTGTGGTAAAGAGTTGAAAAGTTAGACTGCACAAGAGGAACTGGAAAAAGAATATTTGTGGCTTATTATCAAGAAAAACTGGAAAAAAAAAAATTGACAGCAATTGCCTCTGTACCACTGTGACAGCTTTTTAGTTCACTTGAGCACAAAGTGCCCAAGGTGAGCTTTTGTGATCGTACTGTGTCCGTCGTGCGTGGTTCGTAACGTGCAGTCGTCAACATTTACCTTGTGTGCACTTCAGAGGCTACATTTTCAGCCAGACCCTCAGAAACTTGGTCAGAATGTTTATCTTGATAAAATCTTGGACTTGTTCGAAATTCAGTTACATGGGTAAAAAAGTAGGCCACGGGGCCACATCTTAGAAAAACTTTTTGTGCACTCTAGAGGCTACATTTTCTGCCTTATACTTATGAAAGTTGGTCAGAATGCTTGTCTTGATGAAAATCTTGGACAGGTTCGAAATTGGGTGAAGTCAGGTCAAAAATTAGGTCGCCGGGCCAAATCGTATAAAAAGCTTGTGTGCACACTAGAGGCAACATTTTCAGCCAGATACTCATGGAACTTCGTCAGAATGTTTGTCTTTATAAAATCTCGGACAAGGTTGAAATTGGGTCATGTTGGATCAAAAAGTAGGTTTTGGGGCAAAATCTTGAAAAACCCTTGTGTGCACCCTAGAGGAAACATTTTCAACCCGATGCTCATGAAACTTGGTCAGAATGTTTGCTTGATAAAATCTTTGACAATTGTGAAATTGGGTCCCATCAGGTCAAAAAGTAGGTCATAGGGCCAAATCTTAGAAAAAGCTTGTATGCACTGTAGCGGCCACATTTTCTGCCTAATAATCATGAAACTTAGTCAGAATGTTTGTCTGGATAAAATCTCAGATATGGTTGAAATAGGGTCACGTTGGGTCAAAAAGTAGGTCAAGGGGAAAAATCTCAGAAAAATCTTGTGTACATACAAGATGCTACATTTTCAGCCAGATACCCATGAAACTTGGTCAGAATGTTTGTCCTGATAAAACTTTTGACAAGTTTGAAAGTGGGTCAAAAAGTTGGTCTCTGGGCTAAACCTTAGAAAAACCGTGAGTGCACTCTGGAGGCCACATTTTCAGCGTTATACTCATGAAACTTGGTCAGAATGTTTGTCTGTAATAGATCTCGAAAAAGAATGATACTGAGTCATGGCCGGTCAAAAAGTAGGTCATGGGGCTAAATCCTAGAAACACCTTGTGTTACTCTAGATGCCACATTTTGAACCAGATTTCAAATTCAATAGGTTAAATCGGTCAAAAGTATATCACTTACACTCATGCGTTTATATCATCACGACCAGGATCATTTCAGCCTTGTCAATCCTAGATGACCTTACTCAGGTGAGCACTTCAGGGCCAATGGCCCTCTTGTTGAATGGTTTCCATTCTTTAAGCCTTTACCACACAATCCTTACTTTTAATGACCCTTAGAAAGAAATCTTTTTATATGATTGTGAGAAAAGCAGAAAATGCTCATAACCACCTTTTTCTCCTTTTCCCACAATGTTTTATACCTTTCCCAAAACAAATGTCAACTTTTGAGTGACATTTATTTTGTCATCTGCAAATGCTTTGAATTTTGACCAGTCAAAGAGTTTGTTGTTTAGTAAAGAGTTACCCCTTTACCGCACAATGACGCCTTTTAACGCCCCTGGGAAAGAAGCCTTTTGAAAACATAGTGGGAAAAGGAGAAAATGCTGGTAACCAGCATTTTCTCCTTTTCCCACGATGGTTTCTCTCCTATTAAAGGAAAATTGCACTATTTGAGCCCCATTGAAATTGTTGTCTGCAAATGCTTTCAGTTTGGACAAGGCTAAAATTTTGTTGTCTGGTAAAGGGTTAAGTGGATATAGCCGTTATGCATGACATATACATACTCATTGGGCTGATTTTGAAATCTAATGAGGTTGGTCAAATTACACTTGTGTAGATATATAGTATTGGGTAACGCTTAGGAAAATATTAGATTACCGATGTACAAGAAAAGGATCTTTCCCTGTCATATTAGTTTGCTATGGTGTGAATAACGGCCCTATCAATTAGCAGTACCAATGCTTGTATATTAGCGTCATAAATGTGCGGGCAAATAGGCCAACTGGGTCCTGTCGAATAAACATGCACATTTTTGACCAATGGCAAATTACCATCCATTCATTCAATTTCTTTATACCAAGAGGTAGATCAAAAGCTTAGTACATTCAACTATGCCCCAAAAAAATTGGAATAAGGAAAAAAAAAAACACATTATTTTCTAGACTTTCAAAGACAAGTTTAACTATTTGACACTGAATTTGTCGTCTGTAGATGCTTCAAATTTAGACATCTCTTAAAGTTCTGTCATTTGGTGACATGATGAATAATAATTATACCCCCCAAAACTCTGTTTTTATACCCCCCAAAACTCTGTTTGGGGGGTATATAGGAGTCAGCTTGTCGGTCGGTCCGTCGGTCCGTCCGTCCGTCGGTCCGTCCGTCCGTCGGTCGGTCGGTCTGTAGCTTTTTGTCCGCTCTATTTCTCATAAACTACTGTACGAATTTTATTCAAACTTCACAGGTAGACTCAGTATCAAGCAGAGATGTGCATATGAAATGTTGGTTATGGTTCATTGATTTTTCACTGAGTTATGGCCCTTTCATGAAATTTCTTGTCCGCTCTTTTTCTCATCAACTATTGGACAGATTTGGTTCAAACTACACAAGTAGACTCAGTATAAAGCAGAGATGTGCATATCCTATTTTGGTTATGGTTTATTTAGGTTTCATGGAGTTATGGCCCTTTGATGATTCTGGACACCGTCGGTCGGTCTGTAGCTTTTTGTCTGCTCTATTTCTCATAAACTACTGGACGAATTTTATTCAAACTTCACAGGTAGACTCAGTATCAAGCAGAGATGTGCATATGAAATGTTGGTTATGGTTCATTGATTTTTCACTGAGTTATGGCCCTTTCATGAAATTTCTTGTCCGCTCTTTTTCTCATCAACTATTACACAGATTTGGTTCAAACTACACAAATAGACTCAGTATCAAGCAGAGATGTGCATATCCTATTTTGGTTATGGTTTATTCAGGTTTCATGGAGTTATGGCCCTTTGATGATTCTGGACAAATTTCTTTCAAACTTCATGGATAGACTTTGCACTCAGCAAAGATGTGCATATCATAAATTGTTCTTAGTTAATTAAATAAAATTTCCAAGAGCTAAGCCCTTTTTTTGTCGTTCTCTTTATGACGGTGCCCTTGCTGAATTGATGAAAATAAATTATACTTTTGATAGAATACTTTTAACACAGCTGTCCGTCCGTTGGTCGGTCTGTAGCTTTTTGTCCGCTCTATTTCTCATAAACTATTGGACGAATCTTATTCAAACTTCACAGGTAGACTCAGTATCAAGCAGAGATGTTCATATGAAATGTTGGTTATGGATCATTGATTTTTCACTGAGTTATGGCCCTTTCATGAAATTTCTTGTCCGCTCTTTTTCTCATCAACTATTACACAGATTTGGTTCAAACTACACAAATAGACTCAGTATCAAGCAGAGATGTGCATATCCTATTTTGGTTATGGTTTATTTAGGTTTCATGGAGTTATGGCCCTTTGATGATTCTGGACAAATTTCTTTCAAACTTCATGGATAGACTTTGCACTCAGCAAAGATGTGCATATCATAAATTGTTCTTAGTTAATTAAATAAAATTTCCAAGAGCTAAGCCCTTTTTTGTCGTTCTCTTATGATAGATTCCTACACCTGTAGATAGTTAACAGTAGACTTACCATCACTAGTAAGTTTTCATGTCACTTCACTTATGTCATGTCATGTCAATTTCATCTTTTTATCGGAAGTTTACTCAAATATAAGACAGATTAATCTTTCAGATATGTTTGGAAAAGGAGAAAATGCTGATTACCAGCACTTACTACTTTCTACACAAAATTGGAAAGATTAATCTTTGCAGTTACTTGGGAAAAAAATGAAATGATGATTACAAGCATTTACTACGTTCTCCACAACTATTCCAAGTCTTCAACTTGTGATGTGTTAAAATAGATACCAATACCGTACGGAAATTAACGAAAGCAACATTTTTTGCGGTTCCGCTTGGGCTTCGCTGCGGTTTCAGTGCATTCCGTATTATATGACTAAAAAGGAAAACATTGTAAACATCGTGAGCAATGGCTTCTGTATTTACAATGTTTTCTTAAGTTTATTACTTTCGGTTCAGTTCAGTTACTATTACGGTTCCGATTCGGTTCGGAGGTTGCTTTTGTTAGTTTCCGTACTGTATAAGTAAGATGTAGAGTCTGGTCAAAAACATTCCATGAAAAGACATTTGTTGTCTGCAAAACCTTTTCATTTAAACCAATCTCAATTTGTCCAGCTGGTAAAAAAAAATGTATCAAGTAAGTTTTATTCTCTCCAAGTCTTTAGTCTGTAACAAAGAGTAATTCTTTGGCAAGAAGCCATTGCAGGATATTCATCACCTTCAGTGATAGCTCTGGTATAATTGACTCTCCAGTCACTTATTTTGCATTCCTGTGACATTAATCTGTTTTGTGACAAGGAGCTGTTGGGGGGTATGATCACGTTTAGTGATAGCTCTAGTTATGTGTGCTTAACCCATTCCCACACAATGACTCCTTTTGACGCGTCTGGAAAAGAAGCCTTTTGAAAACATTGTGGAAAAAGGAGAAAATGCTGGTAACCAGCATTTTCTCCTTTTCCCACAATGTTTTCTACTCTATCAAAGACATAAATTATCATTTATGTTACATTTATTTTGTCGTCTGCAATTGCTTTCAATTTGGACACGGTCAAAATTTTGTCGTCTGGTAATGGTTTAACTCTTTACCAATGACAAAATTTTAGTCTGCCCAAATTGAAAGCATTTGCAGATGACAAAATAAAAGTGACTGGAAAATTGAAATTTGTTTTGGGAAGGGTAGAAAACATTGTGGGAAAAGGAGAAAATGCTGGTGTCCAGCATTTTCTCCTTTTCCCACAATGATTACAGAAGGCTTCTTTCTCAGGGCCATTAAAAGTCGGGATTGTTTGGTAAAGGGTTAATTCTGTACCAGAATTTAGATGTGCCCAAATTGAAAGCTTATGTGGACAAAAAAACTCCAGCAACTCAAAAATTGAAATTTGTCTGGTAAGGGTAGAAAACAATGTGGGAAAAGGAAAAAAATGGTGGTTTAGCATTTTCTCCTTTTCCCACAATATTTAGGAAAGCTTTCTTTTGCAGGGTTGTTAAAATTCAGGATTGTGTGGTAAAGGGTTTATCTTTTGCTTTATTCCTAGTTCAAACAATCTGTTTTAACCCTTTACCACACAATAATGCCTTTTAACAACCCTGGGAAAGAACCTTTTTGAAAACATTGTGGGAAAAGGAGAAAATGTTGGTAACCAGCATTTTCTCCTTTTCCCACAATGTTTTCTACCCTTTGGAAGAAAAATTGCATGATTTGAGCTACATGGAAATTGTCGTCCTCAAATGCTTTCAATTTGGATGAGGCTAAAATTTTGTTGTCTAGTAAAGGGTTAATGATCCTGAGGTTGATGGCTTTTAAAGACATTGAGACAAAAGAAGAAAATACTGGTTATCAACATTTTCTTCTTTTCTGCAAATGTTTTTTTACCACTTCAAAGATAAGTACCATCATTGAGTCACATTTATCATCTGCGAATGTTTTCAATTTGGACAGTGTACTAGTCTAGAATTTAAGGGGTAACGGGTTAATTAAATACATGTTTGTTTTTCAAATATTTTATGGGAATATTAACTCTGAAGTAATAAGTCAGTTGTTTCAAAAATAGCTGTTGAAAACACCGTGGGTAAAGGAGAAAATACTGATACCCAGCTTTCTCTCCTTTTTCCATGTTTTCTACTTTCTCCAACATGATTCCGATAATTGAGCAGTCGTCTGTAAATGCTTTCATTCAGGACAAGTCGAAAAATTTGGCACCTGGAATAGAGTAATGCCACCGTTTGTGAAAGATCTAGTTCTTTCCCAACAGGAACATAAGAAGTACTTGTGATGAAGAAACAAGCCCTAAGAGTGGTGTAGACCCAGATTTGCAGCAACAGGGTTCTCCCCTCAAAGTAGACCTGCCAGAAAAGCCAGAAAAAGAGGAGAATGAAGTAAGCATAAAGTAGTACATTACAAAAGTTGATTTTCTTTTAGTTCTTTTTAGCCCTGTAGCTACACAACCAAATTTTTAAACTGGTCCAAATTGAAAGCATTTTCAGATGACAAACCAAATGTTACATAAATCAGGAAAATTTTCTTTGAAAATGTAGAAAACAATGTGGGAAAGGAGAAAATGCTGGTTACCAGCATTTTCTCCTTTTCCCACAAAGTTTTCAAAAGTCCTTTTCCGCAGGGGGGGGGGGGGTTATGATATGGAATTGTCTGTGATATAGAATTGTCCATTGGCAAGGCATGGTCGGAGTGCGACCTAGTGCTGTTGACACACTGGAAAGACATCAGTAGAGCTACTGCCACAATGTAAAGCAGTGATAATAAGGGCATAAATCGCTTATCTTCAAAACCAACAAATTAGGATGAAAGTGTGAGCTGTCGCCGTGATATGACTCGAATAATGTTGAAAATAGTGTAAGAATCAATTTTTTGTCTGGGATACAGGCAAAATGGTCAATTATACACTGGCTTTTTTTGGTAGAAAGACGAAATATTGTCACAGCCCTGTCATTGTCCTTGTGTTGTTGTGGTGCAAAAAATTCCACATTCTCTGATATTTCTGTCATTTTTAGCTCTACTGGCTGAAAGCCAGCAGAGCTTATGTCATGGCGGGGTTTCCGTCGTCCGTCCATCCGTCTGTCTGTCCGTCTGTCCGTCCGTTAGTCTTTTTCTTGTTTACGCGATAAAGTCTGCATTTGTTGCCGGATTTTCATGAAACTTGCACAGTTTGTTTATCTCATCAATAGCTTCAACCCTATTGAATTTGAAAAAAATCCAACAAACAGTATGGGAAAAGTAGCCATTTCAAGTTGAAAATTTCCAGTTCTTGTTTACGCGATAAAGTCTGCAAATAACTTAAGATTTTCGTGAAACTTGCACAGTTTGTTTATTTCATCAATAGCTTCAACCCTATCGACTTTGAAAAAAATCCAACAAATAGTATGGGAAAAGTAGCCATTTAAAGTTGAAAATTTAAATTTTCTGTTCTTGTTTACGCAATAAAGTCTGTATTTCTGGTCAGATTTTCATGAAAATCACACAGTTTGTTTATCTCATCAGTAGCTTCAACCCTATTGATTTTGAAAAAAAAATCGAAGAAACAATGTGGGAAAAGTAGCCATTTCATGTTGAAAATTTCCAATTCTTGTTTACATGATAAAGTCTGCATTTGTAATCAGATTTTTGTGAAATTCACCCAGTTGTTTTGTCTCATCAACAGCTTGAATCCTATTGATTTTGAAAAAAAATCCAAGAAACAATGTGGGAAAAGTAGCCATTTTTTTTTTGTTGAAAATTTGTCTTTTTGCATCATGAATTCATAATGTATGCTAGCATAAAAGCAAGATTTAATTCCCTGCCAGTAGAGCATATTCAGGCCCTTCAGGGCCTTCTAGTTACAGAGATATACTGCAGATGTCAACTGTCTATAGGGAAAGCCATACCTTGCAGGTTACTCTGGAATTATTTTTGACAGATCTGTGTTGATGTTTGGAACTCGTACTCTTGCTTGCAATCAAGCGTGTCAAATATACTTGAGTCATGCTCTGTGAAAAGGGGCTTTAATGGACCCACTAAAGGTATTGACCAAGCAGTGATCTGCCAAGGCTGCGTTTTTGTGCTATTGTCGCTAAAAAATCGCCGATGTCGCAAAGAAATTGTTACCAATGTACCGATGGCGCAATCATTTTCAGAGCAATCGATTCATGTACGAACAGCATTGAGGGCGAATCTTTGGTGTTCCTCGGATGAAAATACGCAAGCATCTTTTTCGTATCCGATCACAAGTATATATCATCTTTCCTGATTGGTTTAAACATTGTTTTTAGTCCAATCATTTCGTTTCTTCCATCCTCGTTTGCATTTAAATGGAGAACACTCGTTTCTGAGCTGTATATTACTACCGATTGAATTTGGCTGACGTTTTTAAAGAATTTTACTGGTGCATTCACATATCAGTGTCTGAGTAGCCAATGTCATCTCTTTTCGCCGATTAAAAATCGGACTGATCTGGCAATGCGCCTATTGCGCTTTTCTAATCCGAGTCATTTAGCAGGGTCAGATTTTTGACAACTGCCAGAGACGAGTGTGCCTATTTGTTTCTCCTAGCAACATGGCTGAAAAAAAAATCCTGTCGAGGGACATTAAGTCATTTTTTATTATCCCAACAAAGAAATCAGTCTTGTAAAATGACCCAGATCCCGCTTCAAGTGAAAATGAAACTGAACAAACTAGTATCATATCACAAAACGACCAAGAAGAAATTTCAGTTGATGGAGAAAATACTCCTGCCCCGTCCACGTCATCGTCTGAAAAATTGTCTGCATCTACTCAACGGGCTTTTAAAAATCAGTGGTGTAATGAATTTACATGGTTGTCATACAATGAGATAAGGGAATGGAGGGCTTCAAAAGAGCGCAAGATCTTTAATACCAAAACTGACTAAACATTGAATGACATTACATAAGTTTAATAAACAAACAAGTTAACAGTTCTATTCAACAGTTTTCAAGTTCATATTTTTGTTGTTGTTATAAATACAAACAGTTGATAAGCTGTATGAATGTATATACAACTGTCATAATGAAGAAAAATACACAGATTGGAAAGCAGGTAACGTTTTATTTTTAAATTGTTATCTGTATGTCCCATCATTTTTGAAAATGTCCCCACTTTTTTCAGTCCCCTTGGTCTCAAAACCTTGGCAGATCACTGGACCAAGATCACCTTGCACACACTGTGCAGGCTGACATGGTTGAACATTTTTTGGTGTTCTTAAGTTTTCTGCATGTCCTTGGACCACTCTACCTCATGATTCAGTTGGTTGTTTGACAAAGTATTTTATAGATTCATAATTATGTGATGACTTGCTTGGAATAATGCATCACGTATATGCATTAAGCCTCCTTTTCTTAGAACATAGTTCATATCTAAAGGCAACTGTAGCCAAGTATTTGTGCCAGCATTTCATACTTTGTTTAACTCTTTACCACACAATCCCGACTTTTAACGACCCTGAGAAAGAAGCCTTTTGAAAACATTGTTGGAAAAGGAGAAAATGCTGGTGACCAGCATTTTCTCCTTTCCCCACAATGTTTTCTATTTTTCAATTTTTCAGTCAAATTTATTTTGTCGTCTGCAACTGCTTTCAATTTGAACCAGTCTAAAATTTTGTCGTATGGTAAAGATTTAATGAACTTTTCTCTTTCGATTTGTTACCAGATTTCAGAAGGTTATACCATCGATGCAGTGGAATATGAGGGGGGTATTGAACACTCCTGGAGGTCAGAATGTGATACACAGCCTTTTATTAGAATGAACAGTACCGAGTCAGTGGAATGTAGGGATGATGGAGCAGAATTGGGGAGAACAGAAGAGATAAAGCCGCATGATCTGGACATCGAAAAGGAGTTGAAGTTGTTGAAGTAAGTATTTTATCCATTACCAGGCGACAAATTTTTAGACATGCCCAGTTTGAGAACTCAGACCTCCAGATAAGAGAGAGTGATGGTAATCTAAATCCATTATTTCTCTTCCAAACCCTATGTTGTGGGTATTCATTAGAATTGTCTCGATGAGACGGTTCTAATGAGTACCCATAACATAGGGTATAGGGAAGAGTGATTAATAGTTTCAATTTTGAAATAAAATCACTCCCTCAATCTGTGAGAACATTTGCAGACAAGGAATTAAATGTGCCATTTGATGGGATTTGTATTAGAAAGGGTGGAAAATGTTGTGGGAAAATGAAGAAATGCTGGTCAGCATCAATGTCTCCTATTTCCCACAATGTTTTACAAAGCCTCCTCCCTCAGTATGGTGGAAAGGGTTTCTCCTGTTGCTAGATAAATTTTTAGACTCGCCCAAGTTGATTCTATTTGCAGACTACAAAATGACATGAGGTTCAAATGAGAGAAATGTCTTTGAAAGGATGGAAAACATTGTGGGAAATGGAAATCATGCTGGTTAGTGCCATTGTTCCTTTTTCCCCACTAGATTATTAATCCTTTACCACACAAGTACAAGTTTCGACGACCCTGAGGAAGAAAGCTTTTGAAAACATTGTGGGAATTGGAGAAAATGTTGTTAACCAGCATTTTCTCCTTTTACCAGAATTTTTTTTTCCATCAGAAACAAATCTCATTACTTCAGCCACATTTAGTATGTCATCTGCCAATGCTTTCATTTTGGTTAAGTCTTACGTTTTGTTGTTCGTTAACTCTTTACCACACAGTCCCGAGTTTTAACGACCCTGAAGAAGGAAGTCTTTTGAAAACATTGTGGGAAAAAGAAAAAAAATGCTGGTAATCAGCATTTTCTCCTTTTCCCACAATGTTTTCTACTTTTCCTAAGACAATTTTCTCCATTTGAGACACATTAAAATTGTCGTCTGCAACTGCTTTGAATTTGAGGCAGCATAACATTTTGTCGTTTGGTAAAGGGTTAAAGACTAAAAGGCCTTTTTCCACCAAGGTTGTAAAGCCACATGAATATTTGTTAAGAAGTCAAGGTCTTCTGAAAATGTTCATTTCACATTGTTACGGTAACCCTTTACAAAACAGTCACATGTTTTGACGACTTTGAGGATGACAGCTTTTGAAAACTTGATGGAAAAAGAAAAAAATGCTGGTAACAAAAATTTTCTTCTTTTCTGCTCATGTTTTCTACCCTTTCTAGATGTATCCATCATAAGACCTGAACTTATTTTGTAATCTTCAAATGATTCTAATTTGGAAAAAGTCTAAAATCTTGACATCTGGTAGAGTGATAAGTACCTGTGAAAGAGTTGAAAATATGTTGGCAGGGAAATAAGTAAGGTTGGATGAAAGACCAACATACTAATTTCTGGGTTTTCAGGAACTATTTAAAACTTGGGAAATTCACACATTTGGGCTAAAAATAGGCAATGCTGGAAACCACGTAGGTTTATTTGTGGTGCTTACATCAGTGTGAAGGTCATATACATACAGGATGACATCTCATGACCCATGAACTAAAAGGGGAAAAGACTGGTTCAGTGCTCCTGCTAGACTTCTGCTTTTGTGTTTATGAAATAGATTTTAACCCTCAGACCCAACTGACGTTTTCTGAAAAGGAGTAACGCCCAATTAATTGCAACTTACTGGTGGCATTTGTCGACATTGTTCAACCCTTTACCACTCATGTTTAACCCTTTACCACACAATCCCAAGTTTTAATGATCTTGTTGCCTGCCCGGGTAGCTCAGAGTTTAGTGTATCTGACTTGTGACCTGGTATTTGTGTGTTCGATACCCTGTTGAGGCAAACTTTCTTTCTGGCAATTTTTCGCCTTTCACCTCTGATGCATGTGAGAAAAGTGGTCAGTGACTTGGAAAGGAAGTTGTGTCAGGACTGGTATGAGAAAGCTAGGAAACACGTGTAGGTGCATCGACCGCCATGATATGACTCTGCTGTTAAAATGGTATTAAACTCCAATACAATCAATTAATAACCTTGACAAAGAAGACTTTTGAAAACATTTTGGGAAAAGAAGAAAATGATGGAATTTTGTCTTAAGTAAGACAAAAAACATTAAGAGAAAAGGAGAAAATGCTGATAACCAGCATTTTTAGCTCACCTAAGCACAAGGTGCAAGTGCGTTGTGCGGTCGTCAACATTTACCTTGTGTGCAATTCTAGAGCCAGATCCTCATGAAACTTCTAAGGATGTTTGTCTTGATAAAATCTTGGACACATTTGAAATTGGGTCACATCAGGTCAAAAAGTAGGTCACAGAGCCAAGTCTTACAGAAAGCTTCTTTGCACTCTAGAGGCTACATTTTTAGCTCACCTGAGCACAAAGTGCTCATGATGAGCTATTATGATCATGCCGTGTCTGTCGTGTGTCGTCCGTAGTCAACTTTTTACCTTGTGTACACTCTAGAGGCCACAGTTTCAGTCCGATCCTCATGAAACTTGGTCAGAATGTTTGTCTTGATAAAATCTCGGACGAGATCGAAATTGGGTCGTGTCGGGTCAAAAACTAGGTCACTAGGTCAGATTAAAGAAATAACCTTGTGAACGCTCTAGAGGCCACATTTTCAGTCCGATCCTCATGAAACCTTGTCAGAATATTTGTCTTGATAAAATCTCGTACGAGGTGAAATTGGGTCATGTGGGGTCAAAAACTAGGTCACTAGGTCACATCTTAGAAAAACCTTGTGTACGCTCTAGAGGCCACATTTTTAGCCCGATCCTTATGAAACTTGGTCAGAATGTTTGTCTTGATAAAATCTCGGACGAGTTCGAAATTGGGTCATGTGGGGTCAAAAACTAGGTCACTAGGTCAAATCTTAGAAAAACCTTGTGTGCACTCTAGAGACCACATTTTCAGTCAGATACTTGTGAAACTTGGTCAGAATGTTTGTCTTTATAAAATCTCAGATGAGTATGAAATTGGGTCACGTGGGGTCAAAAACTAGGTCACTAAGTCAAATCTTAGAAAAACCTTGTGTGGGCTCTACAGGCCACATTTTCAGTCAGATACTTGTAAATTGTGGTCAGAATGTTTTGTCTTGATAAATTCTCGGACAAGTTCGAAATTGGGTCTTGTGGAGGTCAAAAACTAGGTCACTAGGTCAAATATTAGAAAAACCTTGTGTGCGCTCTACAGGCCACATTTTCAGTCAGATACTTGTGAAACTTGGTCAGAATGTTTGTCTTGATAAAATCTCGGACGAGTTTGAGATTGGGTCATGTGAGGTCAAAAACTAGGTCACTAGGTCAAATCTTAGGAAAACCTTGTGTGCGCTCTATAGGCCACATTTTCAGTCCCATACTAATGAAACTAAGTCAGAATCTTTGTCTTGATGATATCTTGAAAGAGTTTGAAACTGGGTCACCTCAGTCCAAAAACTAAGTCACCAGGTCAGATCTTAGGAAAACCTTGTGTGCACTCTAGAGGATATTTTGTAGTCCGATACTCATGAAACTTGGTCAGAATGTTTGTTTTGATAAAAACTCAGATGAGTTTGAAATTGGGTTATGAGGGGTCAAAAACTAGGTCACTAGGTCAAATTAAAGAAATAACCTTGTGGGCACTCTAGAAGCCACATTTTATACTCAATTGGCTTGAAAATTGGTCAGAATGTTTGTCCTAATTAAATCTCAGATGACTTTGAAATTGGGTCATGTGGGGTCATAAAGTAGGTCACTAGGTCAAATTAAAGAAATACCTTGTGGGCACTCTAGAGGCCACATTTTTTGCTCAATTGACTTGAAAATTAGTCAGAATGTTTGTCTTAATTAAATCTCGGATGAGTTTGGAATTGTGTCACCTGGGGTCATAAACTAGGTCACTAGGTCGAATCAAAGAAATACCATGTGGACATTCTAGAGGCCACATTGGTTGCTCAATTGACTTGAAAATTGGTCAGAATGTTTGTCTTAATTAAATCTCGGACGAGTTGGGGTCATAAACTAGGTCACTAGGTCAAAGTAAAGAAATACCTTTTGGGCACTCTAGAGGCCACATTTATTGCTCAATTGACCCGAAAATCGGTCAGAATGTTTGTCTTGATGAAATCTTGGATAACTTCAAAATTGGGTCAGCTGGGGACATAATCTAAGTCACTTGGTCAAATTAAAGAAATACCTTGTGGGCAGTCTAGAGGCCACATTTATTGCTCAGTTGTCTTGAAAATTGGTCAGAATCTTTGTCTAAATAAAATCTTGGATGAGTTTGAATTTGGGATACCTTGGGTTATAAACTAGGTCACAAGGTCAAATTAAAGAAATACCTTGTGGACACTCTAGAGGCCACATTTATTGCTGAAATGACTTAAAAATTGGTCAGAATGTTTTTTTTGATGAAATTTCAGATGAGTTTAAATTTTGGGTCATAAACTAGGTCATTAGGTCAACTAAAATAATTTTTTTGTGGGCGCTCTAGAGGCTACAATTCTTAGTCAATTGACCTGAAAATTGATCAGCAGGTTTGTCTCGATAAAATCTTGGATGAGTTCAAAATTGGGTCACATAGGGTCATAAACTAGGTCACTAGGTCAGGATGAGTTTGAAATATGGTCACATAGGGTCATAAACTAGGTCACTAGGTCAAATTGAAGAAATACATTTTGGACACACCGGAGGCCACATTTTCAGCTCAATTGACCTGACAGTTGGTCAGAATGTTTGTCTTCATGTTTGTCAGAATGTTTGTCTCTATAATATCTCAGATGAGTTTTAAATTGGGTCATTATGACCCTGCAGTGAAATTTGGCCTATTGACTCAGGTGAGCGATCCAGGGCCATCGTGGCCCTCTTGTCTGCCTGATACTCATAAAATCTCGGACATGCTTGACATTGGGTCATGTCAAGTCAAAAAGTAGGTTTCGTGGCCAAATCTTACAAAAAACTTGTATGCACTCTAGAGGCTACATTTTCAGCCTGATACTCATGAAACGTATTCAGAATGTTCGTCTTAATAAAATCTGGGACAAGTTTTAAATTAGGTCAAGGGGGGTCAAAAAATAGGCCACAGAGCCAAATATTAGAAAAACCGTGTGTGCACTTTAAAGGTTACATTTTCAGGCTGATACCCGTGAAACTTGGTCAGGATGTTTGTCTTGATAAAATCTTGGACAAGTGTGAAATAGGGTCACGTGAGGTCAAAAAGTATGTCACATGGCCTAATCTTAGAATAAGCTTGTGTGCACTCTACAGGTCACATTTTCAGCCTGATACTCGTGAAACTTGGTCAGAATGTTTGTCTGGATAAAATCTCTGTCAATTGAGTCACGTCGGGTCAAAAAGTAGGTCACTGGGCCAAATTTTAGAAAAACCTTGTGTGCACTCCAGAGGCTACATTTTCAGCCTGATGCCCTTGAAACTTAGTCAGAATGTTTGTCTGGATAAAATCTCCCAATAAGTTCAAAATTTGGTCACGTCAGGTCAAAAAGTAGGTCACTGGGCCAAATCTTAGAAAAAACTTGTGTACACTCTGTCGGCCACATATTCAGCCTTTTACTCATGAAACTTGGTCAGAATGTTTGTCTGGATGAAATCTCGGAAAAGAATGATATTGAGTCATGTCATGTCAAAAAGTAGGTCATAGGGCCAAACCTTAAAAAAAACCTTGTGTGACTCTAGAGGCATTATTATACCCCCCGCAAAACGAATGTTTTCGGGGGTATACTGGAATCAGCCTGTCTGTCCGTGTGTCTGTGTGTCCGTGTGTCCGTCTGTGTACAAAATACTAGCAATTTTGCGTCGCGAACTCCTCCTAGAGTTTTCCTTCAATTGCATTGAAACTTTGCACATATATTGATCATATATTGAAGATTTGCAAGACGTAATTTTCAAGTGTCAACTCCCCCTAATTGAGGAATTGTCTCCCCTTGAACTTGACACTTTTTTTCTGTCAAAGCGCTGGCGGGGGTATTAAGTCACATTCAGTGACAGCTCAAGTATTGAATCAGATTCAAATTCAAAAATAGGCTAAATCAGTCAAAAAGTAGATCACTTACACTCAAGCGTTTTACATCATCACCTCAAGGAACTTTTCAGCCTTATCAAACTTTAGGGCCAATGGCCCTCTTGTTAGCTCACCTTAGCACAGCGTGCTAAAGGTGAGCTATTGTGATCGCCCTATGTCCGGCGTCCGGCGTCTGTTGTCCGTCGTCTGTCAACAATTTCTTTAAACATCTTCTTCTCCTAAACCACTGGGCCAATCTTGATGAAACTTGGCAGGGATGTTCCTTGGGTGAAGTTCTACAAAAATTGTTCAAAGAATTGAATTCCACCCACAACTCTGGTTGCCATGGCAACAAAAAGGAAAAAAAAGCAAAATCTTTGAAAATCTTCTTCTCTGAAACTAGAAGGCGCAGAGCTTTGATATTTGGTATGTAGCATCTCCCAGTGGACCTCTACCAAGTTTGTTCATTTGATGCCCCTGGGGTCAAAACTGGCCCCGCCCCAGGGGTCACAAGTTTGAGCATAGTCACAAAGAAGGAAAACTTTAAAAATCTTCTTCTCTAAAACTTGAAGGCGTAGAGCTTTGATATTTGGTAGGAAGCATCTTCTAGTGGACCTCTACCAAGTTTGTTCATATGATGCCCCTGGGGTCAAAACTGGCCCCGCCCCGGGGGTCACAATTTCCAACATGGGAACAAAGACGGAAAACTTTAAGAATCATCTTCTCTAAAACTAGAAGGCATAGAGCTTTGATATTTGGCATGAAGCATCTCCTAGTGGACCTCTACCAAATTTGTTCATATGATGCCCTTGGGGTCAAAACTGGCCCTGCCCTGGGGGTCACAAGTTCGAACATAGGAACAAAGAGGTAAAACTTTAAAAATCATCTTCTCTGAAACTGGAAGGCGTAGAGCTTTGATATTTCGTATGTAGTATCGCCTAGTGGACCTCTACCAAGTTTGTTCATATGATGCCCCTGGGGTCAAAACTGGCCCCGCCCCGGGGGTCACAATTTCCAACATAGGAACAAAGAAGGAAAACTTTAAAAATCTTCTTCTCTGAAACAGGAAGGCATGGAGCTTTGATATATGGTATGTAGCATCTTCTAGTGGATCTCTACCAAGTTTGTGCATATGATGCCCTTTGGGCAAAAGTTGGGTCACAAGTTCGAACATAGGAACAGAGAAGGAAAAATTTAAGAATCATCTTCTCTGAAACTGGAAGGCGTAGAGCTTTGATATTTGGTATGTAGCATCGCCTAGTAGACCTCTACTAAGTATGTTCATATGATGCCCTTGGGGTTAAAATTGGCCCTGCCCTGGGGGTCTCAGCATGTCTCAAATCTTTTTAGAAAAAAATCCGCCTTAATCGTTCCTTCAACACAGATATGCGCGCTAAATGACCAAAGCTGTCGATGCGCTATAAAACAACATTCATTCATTCATTAATGCCCCGGGGGTCACAAGTTCAAACATAGGAACAAAGAAGGAAAACTTTAATTTGTTTTTTCTCTTAAATGGGAAGGCATAGAGCTTTGATATTTGGTATGTAGCATCTCCTAGTGGACTTCTACCAAGTTTGTTCCAAGGATGCTGCTTGGGTCAAAACTGGCCCAGCCCCTGGGGTCACCAGTTCGAGCATAAGAACAAAGAAGGAAAACTTTAAAATTCTTCTTTTCTGAAACCGAAAGGTGTGGAGCTTTGATATTTGGTATGTTGCATCTCAGAGTGGACCTCTACCAAGTTTGTTCATATGATGCCCCTGGGTCAAAACTGGCCCTGCCCCAGGGGTCACAAGTTCGAAGATAGGAACAAGGAAGGAAAACTTTAAATTTTTTTTTCTTTTAAGCGGGAAGGTGTAGAGCTTTGATATTTGGTATGTAGCATTTCCTAGTGGACCTCTACCAAGTTTGTTCATATGATGCCCCTGGGTCAAAACTGGCCCCGCCCCGGGGGTCACAAATTCGACGATAGGAACAAAGAAGGAAAACTTTAAAATTCTTCTTTAAAACTGGGAGGCGTAGAGCTTTGATACTTGGTATGTAGTGATTCTCTTCTTAGTTTGTTTGCCCATCTAAGCGCAACAAGTTCATTGAGTTCAAAATTGGGTCATAAACTAGGTCACTAGGTCAAATTAAAGAAATACCTTGTTGGCACTCTCGAGGCCACATTATTTGCTCAGTTGCCTTGAAAATTAGTTAGAAAGTTTGTCTTAAAAAGTCTCACATAAGATTAATTTGGGTCAACTTGGGTCATAAACTAGTTCACTGGGTCAAATTAAAGAAATACCTTGTTTGCACTCTGGAGGCCACATTTATTACTCAAATGACCTGAAATTTGGCCAGAATGTTTTTCTTGATGAAATACCAGATGAGTTTGGATTTGGGTCACCTGGAACCATAAACTAGGTCACTAGGTCAAAATAAAGAAATACCTTGTGGGCACTCTAGAGGCCACATTCTTTGCTTAATTGCCTTGAAAATTGGTCAGAATGTTTGTCTTTGTAAAATCTCACATGAGTCTGAATTTGGGTCAACTGTGGTCATTAACTAGGTCACTTGGTCAAATTAAAGAAATAGCACTCTAGAGGCCACATTTATTATTCATTTGATTTGAAAATTGGTTAAAATGTTTCTTTTGATATAGTCAAAGACCAGTTCAAATTTGGGTCACCTGGGGTCATAATCTAGGTCACTAGGTCAAATTAAAGAAATATCTTTAGGGCACTCGAGGCCACACTTTTTGCTCAATTGACTTGAAAATTGGTCAGAATGTTTGTCTTCATGAAATATGAGTTTGAAATTGGGTCACCTGCGGTCAAAACCTAGGTCACATGGTCAAATTAAAGAAAAACCTTTAAGGCACTCTACTAAGGTGAGCGACCCAGGGCCATCATGGCCCTCTTGTTTCCGTTTCTGTCATTTGGTAAAGAGTCAGTGCATCTCAAATGATGGTTTTTTTTTATTTTAAAGGTAAGAAAACATTGTTTGAGGATAAAATGAGAGGTTACCAGCATTTTATCCTTTTCCCAAAAGCCTTTCTCTGGGTTGTCAAAGTTCAGAATTGTTTGGTAAAGAGTTCACCCATTTACCCTTTAAAACACAATCCCGGGTTTTAACAACCCTGAGGAAGAAGCCATTTGAAAACATAGTGGGAAAAGGAGAAAATGCTGGTAACCAGCATTTTCTCCTTTTCCCACAATGTTTTCTATCCTTCCCAAAACAATTTCAGTTTTTGATTCATATTTATTTTGTCATCTGCACATGCTTTCAATTTTGACTAGTATAATATTTTGTCGTTCGGTAAAGAGGAAACCCGTTACCACCTTTAACTACTCTGAGAAAGAAGCCATTTGAAAACGTTATGGGAAAAGGGGAATATGCTGGTAACCAGCAATTTCTCCTTTTCCCACAAGGTTTCTGCCCTTCTCAAAACAAATTTCAATTTTTCAGTAACCTTTATTTTGGTCATGTGCAAATACTGTCAATATGGACCAGTCTTAAATTTTGTTGTTTGGTGAGGAGTTAAGTCCTTCATACAACTTTTTTTTTTTCGGCTAACACAAATCAGTTGTCAGACGTACCCAAAACTGTTGCAAACTGCTGAAAGGACAAAAAAAAACATTTAGAGAAATGGAAAAATACGGATTTTCAACCAGAAAGTAGAAAAAAGGTGCAGTTGCTTATTACAAGCAATTGCTCTTTTTCCAACACTGTCTTAACTCTCTACTGAATAAGAAAACAAAATTTCTTAATGAACAAAATTCAGTATTTGTTTACAGAGATAGTCTTTAACCCTGTACCACATAATCCCATGTTTTAACAATTCTTAGGTAAGAGGCTTTTGAAAACATTGTGAGAAAGGAGGAAGTGGTGGTAACCAGCATTATTTTTTCTCCTTATCACTAAATGTTTTCTTCTCTGTCAAGGTCAAAATTTGATCAGCTCTGAAATTGCCTTCTGGAAATGCTTTCATTTTGGACAAGTCCTAAAACTGTCATATGCTTCTTTCCTTAGGGTTTTTAAAACGCGGGATTATTTGATAACAGGTTAAAAACGCTCTAGCATTATACATTCAAGCATTCATGTAAGATTACATGTACATTTCAGTAGTGTTACGGGTAGTAGCCGTCATTGGATAAATATGCTGTTGAAGGTGATCAGACAGATTTCAGGGGGAAAGAATCGATGTACATTTTGTGGACAGGCATCTCCTGAAGGTGAGTGGTTTAAGCCTCTCCCAAATGATAAATTTTTTATTTTCAAATTGAAAGCATGTGCAAACAAGAGTTGCCCTTTTGTACAATACTTTGAGTGTCATTCAAGGCATGATAATTTTCTTCCCTTCAGTTGTTTTAAGTTGGTGTAACCATGTGATTGTTAAGAATTAGCAAGTACAGGAAAGATTTAATGTAGGACATTTACTTATTGGTGCAGATCTTATTTCTCTTTTATTTTCACAGAGGAACGAAAACAGTTTTTAAGACTAGCAAAGCTAGTCTGTAGGCATCATGGCTGACCTAGAGTCAAAGTAAACAAAAAAAACCACAGTTGCCAAATACTGCCTCACAGAAAATACTTCTTTCTGTTAAAAATCTTAATTCTGTTACATATGACAATTTTTACAAAAAAAAAAAAAATAAATCTCTACCGCTCCAATTTGAACATGTCATCTTACAGAGTAATAAACTGAACAAGATGCCATTTACAAGGTACAAGATCTTTGCTTATATGTAAATTAAGTGACTTATGGAAAACAAAGAATCATTTATTCCTACACCATTGTAACATTATGAATGAATCTATTAATAGATATTACCTTGGTAACTTGTAACAAATCCCAGCTGTATGAACCCTCAGTGGACAGGGAACCCTTGTCATTCCTTCAGTCATTCATTATTAATATCATTGTGTGCAGTTAAACTGTTACCTTAAACTGTTATTTTAGTCTTGAATATTAACCCTTTACCAAACAATCCCAAGTCTTAATGACACCGAGGAAGAATCTCCTTGAAAACATTGCTGGAAAAGGAAAAAAGGCTGGTAACCATCACTTTCTCCTTGTCCCACATTGTTTTCTGTCCTTTTTGAATCAGGTTTCATCAGTTCAGCCACATTTAATTTATGGTCTTCAAAAGCTTTGAATTTGGACAAGTGTAAAATTTTTCATTTTGTAAAGAGAGTTAAATAGTTAACTTCATCTTGTGCTATTGGATATTTACTAATCGATTGCATGGTGTTTAATGCCATTTTCAACATTATTTCAGTGATATTGCGGCTAGAGCACCTATCCAGGCTTTCCTGGAGTTTCTTTTACCAGCACTACCGCGACTGAATGACCTTTTGAGGACAGTGTGGATTAAGTTCAGGCTGCACAGAGCATGCAGTCTGATCTTGGATCTACACTGTCCAATAAGAGGATATTTTTTCTCCAAAATGTAACTCTAAAATCACAATATTCAGGTGTTTACCATCACCATCAGCTTGAAAGTTTCATTTAACAATTTTTAGCATTTTAAGGGTTAAACTGGTTTATAGTTGACATTAGCACACATAGCCCGGGCAGCTCAGTCAGTAGCATACAGGACTTAAGAACAGGAGGTCATTGGTTCAATCCCAGACTCGGCAAATTTCTTTCCGACGATTTATGATTAGTCATTGGGACAGGATTCATTTCTCTCTCAAGTTTCGATGATGGTAATGTGGGAATGCAGCCAGGGGCTTGGAAAGAATATTGTGCGGAGTACTGGTAAAGAAAACTCCTGGAAAGCATGGATATGTGCACTGGCCACCCCTACATAACTGAATTAATGTTGAAAACAGGGTTAAACACCATACAAACAATCAATCAATCAAATTTGCTGGTCTGTCAGTACTTTCAGTACTTTGATTATCAGGTTATCAGCCTTGTGATGGAAGGACATGTATCAGATCAGAGAGAAGGATGGAGAAGCCACACCTTGTTGGTGAATCTATGCCTGGTAAAGACCAAAGTGAGGTTTCTCTATCAGATAAAGAAGCTAGAAGTAGACAATTAGTAGAAAAAGACGCACAGACTGATCAAGATACTGAAGAGTTGGAAAAAGAAGAAAATGGAATAAAAGGAGACAGCGACAGTGAAGGAGACCAATCAAAATATGTTGAACTAGACGATAGTGGTATGCAAACAGTTAAAGAGAAAGTGGAAGATTATGACAATGAAGAAGAGGACAGAAAAAGAGAACAAGAAGACAGAGAAGAAATTAATTTTACAGACCTAACCTCGAAAGGTGAACAAACAGTTGCAAAGATTGAAGAAGATCAGATAAAAGAAGCAAGAGTTGGAGAAAGACATGAGAAGAGAAACAAAGAAGAGGTTGAGAAATTTGAGACAGAAACAAAGGAGAAGAAAGAAGACAAAGAGAAAGACACAGAAGAAGAAATTAATGACAAATTAGCTGTAGATGCACCTGGCTTTGATCTTTCAGGAAAAACTGATATAACTAAAGAGCAAGACAGAAATAAAGTTGACAATGTAGAGGCTGAAGAAGAAAAAGATTTGCAGCCTTCCAGTGAGAAAAATGAATTAAACAATGGAAAGATGGTTAAGTTTGTGGATTGCTCAAGCCCCATCCCGAATTCAGATAAAAACAAGAAGAGAAAGAAATCTAAAGGAAGAAGCGTGAATTATGAAAAGCAGAAGTTTGAGCAGAAGCTTAGGGAAAGCTCAGTGGATCACAAAGGTGAAAGTTTATACATTTCTGTCATAGACTCTTTTTCACTCTGAAACTATTAACTTTTTTCCACACAATTCCTAGTTTTAACAACCCTAGGGAAAAGGGCTTTTGAAAACATTGTGGGAAAAGGAGAAAATGCTGGTAACCAGCATTTTCTTCTTTTCTGGAATGTTTTCTATCCTATGAAGACAGTTAATTTTTTGAGTAACATTTAATATGTCGTCTGCAATGGGGGGCCATTCCTGTAAGTCAAATTATCTCCCTTACTAGATAAAGACTAAAGGTAAGCAAGTAAGATTGGTCTTTTTACCTGTATTGCTTTGTTTTTATCCTTGATTCCCATGGGGATGTTGTGATAAATATAATTTGATTTATGATTATGTGTATGGTCCCCAGGTAATTTTAAAGCAAATTCTGCACTTCATCATCTGCAAAATGCGTATATATCGATTTGTAAAACAATCTTACGAGATTTAGTTGTGATATTATCTCAAGAACATATATGTGTAGTGCAAAAATACCAAAGATAAAAACCAAGTGATTACCTTATCAGGAGCAATGGAGTACTGGTGAGGAAACAGGTGAAATAATTGAAGAATGGCCCTCATTGCTTTCAATTTTGACCAGTCTAAAATTTTGTAATTTGGTGAAGAGTTAAATAAGTTAAATGAAGAATACCAGGCAATAGTAAAAGGTCAAAATTGATATTTTGATTTCAAAGTTCTTATTTACTGAAGGTATACAATCAGACACTCTGTGCAGCACAGTCTGATCTTGATCCACACCTTCTGCAAAAGTACATTTGAGTCAAACTCAGTTGTCCAATGGTTAGCTATAGATGCCAGTCTCAGACTTTTTGTGATGCTGTAGATTTCAGCTTTTGAAAACATGGTGAGGGGGAGAAGTGATTTCTTGTTCCAAGTGTTTGGAATTCGTGATTGAAAAGCACTGGCTGCAAAAGGGCCATATAATATCCTTTGCATACTTGAGTTGAATCTCTGAATACCTATTTTAAAACCTTTTCAGTGCCATAGGCGAAAACTGGACTGTAGTGGGTGGCATAGATTAAGATCAGACTGCACTGGGGCTGGGGGTGCAGTTTGATCTGGGATCTATGCAGTCTATTTGTTAAGTCAAGCCTTAACCCTTTACCACACAATCACGGGTTTTAATGACCCAGAGAAAGAAGCCGTTTGAAAACATTGTGGGAAAAGGAGAAAATGCTGGTAACCAGCATTTTCTCCTTTTCCCGCAGTGTTTTCTACCCTTCCCAAAACAAATTTCAATTTTTCAGTCACAGTTATATTGTCCTCTGCAAATGCTTTCAATTTGAACCAGTCTAAAATTTTGTCGTTTGGTAAGAGTTAAGATAAAATTGTCCTAGTTACAGTGGATTGTAGTTTCTGCAATTGAAAGGAGTCAAGCTCACATATTTAGCACTGAAAGAGTAGAGGAATATGCTTTCCTTTACGGCCATTTAACATCTATTTTCAATTTCACATTTTGGTGACAACATTGTCTCATTTTGGATTTTATAGCTTTGAAACAAGGTCGCGTATACAAGCAGAGAGATCGGTTTACTGCATACCACCATGAAGGACCACATGCCAACTTAGAACCAAAGAAAAGGAAGCCTGTGCTAGCTAAAATACCAAATCTAAAACCTGCAGACTGTGATATTTGTAAGTGATTATACCTTTTTTTGAAGATCCAGAGTTTCTCCATCGAGAAGAAAAAGACTTTTGAAAACATTGTTAGAAAAGGAGAAAATGCTAATTTAATAGGTTTTTCTGATTTTTCTGCAATGTTTTCAACTCTTATCAATGACAAATTCTATCAATTGACCCATGTTTAATTTGTTGGCAGCAAAATGCTTTCATATCTAAAATTTTTTCTCCAGGTAAAGGTTTAACTTTACCAAACAACAAGCTTAAAGACCAGTCCAGATTGAAATCATTTGCAGACAACAAAATAAATGTGACTGAAAAATTGAAATTTGTTATTGGAAGGGTAGAAAACATGGAAGGAAAAGGAGAAAATGCTGGTTACCAGCATTTTCTCCTTTTTTGACAATGTTTTCAAAAGCTTTTTCTCTAGGTTGTTAAAAGTTGGGATTGTGTGGTAAAGAATTAAGCACTGCTCTATCCTTACTCTGCCTAGTAGGGCTCGTAATGTAGGGTTTGCACATTTGACTAGGCCAGAATGTTTTCCTGAATAGATGATAGTATTTCAACAGGATACCCATACTATTCATTAGTTTTTAGTAACCAGATGACCATGTTCAAAACAGAAAAAAATAGTTAGATCATCAATTTCTCATGTTTTTCAAGTACATTCAGTATCTCTTTCTATGTCTCTCAAGTCATCTTGGTTAGTTTACCCTTCACCGCACAATCCTCAGTTTTAAAAAGTCTTAGGGAAAAGACTTTTAAAAACATTCAGGGAAAATGCGAAAATGCTGGTAACCAGCATTTTCTCCTTTTCCCACAATGCTTTCTAGTCTTTCAGACACAAATTCCTTCATTTAAGCGTCATTTAATTTGTCGTCTGCAAATGCTTTCAGTTCCAACTTGTTTAAAATTTTGTCTTTTGGTAAAAGGTTAACTCTGGTCCAAATTGAAAACATATCTAGAGGAAATAGTAGATGTAGCACAAGTAATGGGATATGCCTGTGAAAGGTTAGAAAACATGGTGGGAAAAAGAGAAAGTGCTGGTCATCAGCATTTTCTCCTTTTCCAACAGTGCTTTCATAAGCTTTCTCTCTCAAAGTCATTAAAAGTTGGGAATTGTGTGGTAAAAGGTAAACTGTTTATCTGTATAAAGTCTCAGAGAAGTTTGAAACTGGGTCATGTCGGTTTAAAAAGTAGGTCACTGGGCCAAATGTTAAAAAAACCTTGTGTGCACCCTAGAGGCCACATTTTCAGTCTGATACTTATGAGACATTGTCAGATTGTATGTTTTGATAAATTCTCTGACAAGTTCAGAATTAGCCAATGTCGGGTCTAAAAGTAGGTCATGGGACCAAATCTTAGAAAAACCTCATATGCACTCTAGAGGCCACATTTTCAGCTTGATACTCATGAAACCTGGTCAGAATGTTTGTCTTCATGAAATCTCACACAAGTTTGAAATTGGATCATGTCGTAAAATAGGTCACTGGGCCAAATCTTAGAAAGACCAGTGTGGAGTCTAAAGGCCACATTTTCAGTCTGATACTCATGAAACTTGGTCAGAATGTTTGTCTTGATAATATTCACAAAAGTTTGATATTGAGTAATGTTGGGTCAAATAGTAGGTCACTGGGTCAAATCTTAGAAAAACCTTTTGTACACTGTAGAGGCCACATTTTGAGCCAGATTCAGAATTCAAAAATAGGTCAAGTTGGTCAAAAAAGTAGATCACGTACACTCATGCATTTTACATTATCACGATCAGGATTTTTTAGCCTTATCGTTCCTCGCTTACTCACGTGAGCGCTTTATGGCCAGTGGTCCTCTTGTTTCTTTTTCCTATGATGTTTTATGCATTTTCAAAGACAAATCCTATTGTTACAGCCGCATTTGATTTATTGTATGCACATGATTTCAATGTGGTTGTGTCCAAAATTTTGTTGTTTGGTAGAGAGTTAATTGATTTACTGTGGTTTTTAGCTAGTTTGAATGAAAACATCTGATGCTATTGTAGATATACCAAAGACAAAGAGACAATGTAGACGTGTACAGATGTTACAGCCGGGAAGCAATGGGCGTAGATGTTCAGATTCTGGCTCTAACTCAGCTGGTGCCCCAAATGGAAGGAAGGGGTCAAGAAATAATGATGATAAACAGGTTTATATGTTTAACTTTTATCTAACAACAAAATTCTGGACCAGTCCAAATTGAAAGCATTTGTAGACAACAAAATAAGCATAGCTCAAGAACTGAAAAATTATTTTGGAAAGTGTAGAAAACTGTCACCAGCATTGTCTTCTTTTCCCACAATGTTTTCAAAAGCTATCTGTCTCAGGGTCATTACAAGTTCGGATTGTGTGGTAAAGGGTTAAAGGGACGTCTCTGTGTGCTAGATTTTGCAGATATGTTTTTTTTTTTTTGGTTATCTAGGAGAATACTTTGGAAATATTGTGGTCAAAGGAGAAATTGCTGTAAACACTCTACCAAACAATAAAGTTTAAGACTGGTCCAGGAGAAAATGTTGATTATCAGCATATTCTTCTTTTCCCACAATGTTTTCTAACCTTTCAGAAAAGAAGTCCAATCATATTACCTATATTTAATTTGCTGTCTGCAAATGCTTTCAATTCTGACCAGTGTAAACTTGTGTTGTTTGGTAGAGTAACGATGAAATGTTAGACTAGTCCAAATTGAAAGCATTTGTAGATGACAAAATAAATGTGACCCAAAAATTGAAATTTGTTTTGAGAAGGATAGAAAACATTGTGGAAAAAGGAGAAAATGCTGGTTACCAGCATTTTCTCCTTTTCTAGCAATGTTTTCAAAAGGCCTCTTTCTCAGGGTTGTTAAAACTTGGCATTGTTTGGTAAAGTGTTAAATTGTAGTTTATCCAGATTTTCTATATTTATGTTACGTTTTCAAAGTTTTCTACATCAGTGTTACCCTTCATGAAATACCCCTGTGCTTTTATCACCCTGAGGAAGAGGGCCTTCGAAAAAAACTGTTGGAGTAAGAGGAATTTGTAGTAACCCACATTTTCTCCTTTTACCATCATGAATTTATGCAATAAAAGACAACTTTGTGCCACATTTTGATTGCTTATAAAAAAAAAAAAAAAAAAAATAGGCAGAGCATGTGTCCTCCACTATGTTTTTCTGCACTTCTAAGTTTGGGTAACACATCAGGGAGCATACATTGGATTTATGGGTATTCTTGCATTTCGAGGGGTGAATATGAAACTATTCCATCTGCGTTTCGAACAATTTTACAGGAGAGGGAAAAACGCTTCTCATTTCTGTGAAAAGAATAGTTAGATCATCTCGTTTAGATATGTTGTGTTGAGTTGAGAGCATGAATTCAGCACAACATAATTAAACAAGACAATCTAACAACGCTTTTCACGGAATTGAGTTTTTTTCCCCTCTCCTGTAATATTTTCCAAAATACAGATGGAATAGTTTCGCATTCACCCCTCGATTTGTCATCTTCAATGTTTCCATTTTGGACTAATCTAGAATTTCGCAGTCTGGTAAAGTGCCAATTAAGGAGGTAATGAGATAACCCAAAGCCAAAGGGGCACTTTAACTGTTTACCACATGATGCCGCCTTTGAACGCCCCTGGGAGAGAAGCCTCTTGAAAACATGGTGGGAAAAGGAGAAAATGCTGGTGACCAGCATTTTCTCCTTTTCCCACAATGTTTTCTGCCCTATCAAAGGAAATTTGCACCATTTGAGCCGCATTGAAATTGTCGCCTGCAAATGCTTTCAATTTAGACAAGGCTAAAATTTTGTCATCTGGTAAAGGGTTAAACTTAAATGAAAAGCCAAACAATAGATCTATACAATAATTTGTGTTTGAAATTCACTGTATGAGAAATGTTTTTGTTGAATTTTAGTAATTCTTTAAGAAACAACAAAGTTTTAAACTCTCTTAAACTGATACTCAGTAGTATTTTTCAGAAAACTAATTAAGGGTGATTTAAATGATGGTAGTTGTCTTTGAAAGGGTAGAAAACGTTATGGAAAGAAGAGGACATACTGGTTACCATCATTGTCCTCTTATCCCACATTGCTTTCAAAAGCCATCTTTCTCAGGCATGTCGCACAGCTGAGTTTAGCATATCTGACTTCTTACCTGGTGACTTGATACCCAGTTGAGACAAACTTTCTTTCTGGCAATTTTGAGAAAAGTAGTCAGTGGCTTGGAAAGAAAGTTGTGTCAGTACTGGTGTGAGAAAGCCAGAAAACACATGCATAGGTGCACTGACTGCTGTGATATGACATAAGCTGTTGAAATAGTGTTAAATCGCAATGCAAAGAAGCAAATTCCAAGGCTTGTTAAAACGCAGGATTGTAAGATAAAGGGTTGGACATAAAGGAGCAGTGCTCAACAAACAGTGCTGAAATTGAATAGAAATGCAATTTCTTTAACCCTTTACCAAACAATCCCGACTTTTAATGACCCTGAGAAAAAAGCCCTTTGAAAACATTGTGGGAAAAGGAGAAAATGCTGGTAACCAACATTTTTAGCTCCACTGGCCGAAGGCCAGCGGGCTAATGTCATGGCCCGGTGTCCGTCGTGCGTCCGTCCGTCCGTCCGTCCGTGCGTTAACTTTTATTTCAAACATCTTCTTCTCTGAAACTACCCATCCAATTTTCACGAAACTTCACAGAAATGATCCTGCCATGGTCCTCTTCAGAATTTCTTGAAAGAATTTGATTCCTTCAAAAACTCTGGTTGCCATGGCAACAAAACTGAAAAATATTCGAAATCTTTAAAAATCTTCTTGTCGGAAACCATAAGGCATAGGGCTACCAAATTTGGCATGTAGCTTTATGTAGTAGACCTCTATCAAGTTTCTTCAAATTATAGCCCTGGGGTCAAAATTGGCTCTGCCCCGGGGGTCACAAGTTTTACATAGGCTTATATAGAGAAAACTTTAAAAATCTTCCTGTACCTAGCCATAAGGCCTAGAGCTACCAAATTTTGCATGTAGCTATATCTAGTGGGCCTCTACCAAGTGGGCCAAAATTTTAGCCCTGGGGTCAAAATTGGCTCTGCCCCAGGGGTCACAAGTTTTACATAGGCTTATATTGAGAAAACTTTAAAAATCTTCCTGTACCTAGCCATAAGGCCTAGAGCTACCAAATTTTGCATGTAGCTATATCTAGTGGGCCTCTACCAAGTGGGCCAAAATTTTAGCCCTGGGGTCAAAATTGGCCCCACCGCAGGGGTCACAAGTTTTACATGGGCTTACATAGTGACAACTTAAGAAATCTTCCTGTTTTGATTTTTTTTTTAAAATTAGCCTTGCATCAGGGGTCTTATGTTTTACAGAGGCTTCATATGGACAAAACTTGAAAATCACATTATTTTTATGGCTTTATCTTGTGGACCTTTACCAGGGTTCAAGTAATTAAATAGCTCTGGGATCAAAAATGGCTTTGCCCTGCGGGTCTCAACTTTCATATGGGCTTTAACAGAGAAAACTTTGTAAGTCTTCATTTTGAAACCATTTTGCTCAGCATTGAAATGTTTATTATTTATGGTTTATATTTATAAGCCAGTGGAGCGATACAGGGCCATCATGGCCCTCTTGTTTTCTTTTCCCACAATGTTTTCTACCCTTTCCAAAACAAATTTTGATTTTTCAGTATCATTTATTTTGTCTTCTGCAAATGCTTTGGATTTGGACTAGTCTACATTTTGGTCGTTTGGTAAAGAGTTAACCATTTTCTCTATGAATACAACTCCTGAAAATATTTTCAGGGCAAAGCATCATTTATTCTTCTCCAGCAGACAGAATTTCAGATAATTGATTTCAAAAGCATGATTTATGCAGAATACCAATTAATTTTGGCTACACTGATGCTGGGTAAGGGCTGATAATGTAGCAGGAAAAGGAGAAAAATGCTGGTTACACATGTTCACTTGCTTGGCGGTTTTCAAGGAACACATCTAGGTATTGTCATAACCTGGTTGTCTATGTCGTCACCATGGAAACTTTGACATTTTATCATATGTCTGTCATTACTGAAGATATTCACTTCAAACTTGGACAAATTGTTAACTATCAACAGGAGCATGTAACCATCAAAATATTTTAGACACAATTATGGCCTTTTTTCAACATAGGTATTCCACTAAAATGTGGTGTTCTCGTTTATTTTCTTTCATAGTTATCATGTTACGTCTTCTACCCAATGGTCGTTAAAATTTTGATCATGGCAAAGGGATAAGTTATTGTTTTCCTCAAAAGAACATGAGCCTTTATAAAAAAAAGAGGGTTTAATACATCTGCAAAAAGTTTTGACCCAGGCCATCCTTTGCAGTCCACACGGACTGACCTGGGTCAAAACATTATTCTGGTGGTCAATTTTCTGCTCATCAAAGGATCAGTCTACTTGAGCCATTTGTTATACAAAATGGATTTTGTAGATCCAAAATTATGTGATGACTTGCTTCGTAAGATGCTTCAGGAGATGCATTAACCCCCTTTTGCCAGAGCAGGGCCCATATATAGCCTGCAACATGTGAAATGAGACCTTTGGACATTTGCGTAAAGTGTTGTCCCGGATTAGCCTGTGCAGACTGTGCAGGCTAATCCGAGACAGCACTTTATGACTGCATAAGATTTTTTCATACAGTAGACTTTTGTGAAACAGAAAATTGCACAAAAACGGGAAGTGTCGTCACGGATTACTCACAGACTGCACAGGCTGATCTGAGACGACACACTTTTACGCATATGTCCGAAGGCCCCTTTTCGTGTGTTGCAAGCCATATAATTTCATTTTTCAGGGTAGAGGAAATGAAAAGGAGTCCAAAGATCTACCAGAAAAAAACAGTGATCAGAGGAAAGAGAGAGAAGACCAAAACGGTCCAAATGAAGGGGACAGGAAAGAAAATGCAAAAAGTAATGATCGGAATTCCCCAAATCCTGTTGCACCTAAAAGGAGGCTTAGTGATGTCAGTCTACCCCAGCCAAATTCCAAGAGAGTTCGTAAGAAACACAGCAGTATTTCAGTTGAGCACTGGGAAAAGTTTCTGGGATTTCTGAAGCAGAGAGCAGAGGCAAGCTTCCGTTATGAACCTTGACTTTACATGGAAAATTTAATTGATTTTACGCAATGCCTAAAACTAATCCTGTTTTTTCCAGGACCTTGCATAGGAATACAGTTGAAAATATTTTGAGAAAAGGAGAAATTGACTGTGACCAGCATTTTTCTCCTTTTCCCTTAATGTTTGTAGTCTTTCAGGGATAAATCTATCATTTATGCTAGTTCTAATTTACTTTGTAATTGTTTACGTTCAGTTTACTCTCTTTGCTACATTTAATATGTTGTCTGCAAAAGCTTTCAGAATGGGCCAGTCTATAACTGAGTGGTCTGGTAAAGAGTTACACATTTAATGGAGCCAAAACTTTTTGTTGTTCGTCAATATTTGGCATGAGAAAGGACTAGTCTACTACATGTAAAAACTTGGACATTTAATAAAATCTCTGTCAATACTGAAGATGTTTACTTCAAATTTGGATTAGTTGTAAACTACCAAAAAGGGAATCCATACTGTAAGGGCAGGTAACCTTAAAATATTTTTGACAGTTATGCCCCTTTTTGACTTGGAATTCATTGTGCAATAACTTGGACTTTGTGTAATATCTCTGTCATTATTGAAGATGTTTAAGAAAACTCAGACTAGTTGTTAACTATCAAAAGGGAAATCCATACAAGAACAAGTAACCATCAAAGTATTTTTGACACAGTTATGTTCCTTTACCACTTAGAATTTTCACTTAACTCTTTACCACACGACAAGATTTTAGCGTGGTCCAAATTGAAAGCATTTGCAGACGACATATCAAATGATACTCAAAACATAAAATTTGTCTTTCAAAGGGTAGAAAACATTGTTGGAAAAGAAGAAAATGCTGGTTACCAGCATTTTCTTTTTTTCCCACAATGTTTTCAAAAGGCCCCTTCCCCAGGGTCATTAAAACTCGGGATTGTGTGGTAAGGGGTTAAAATCAAACTAGTTCTAAATGCAACTGCAGCCAAGCATTGCCATCTCTTGTTTGCTTTTGTAATAATGTTTAAGCTACTCAAACAAATTTGTTTGGGTCCTGCATGGCTCAGTGGTAAAGTGTAGGACTCATAACCTGGAGGCCATAGGTTTGAGCCTTACTGGAAGCACTGGGCTTTTGCTGGGTGTGTCCTTTGGCAAGACACTTCAAAACCTTGGCCTAGTACTGGTGAAACTCAGGACATACAAACAGCTTGAGCTGTTGCTGTTATACGACTGAAATGATGTTGAAAGCAGTGTAAAACACCATTCAGTCAATCAATCATACAAATTTGAAGTAGATATCTGAAAACTTTTTTTTAAACTTTAACTCATGACAAAAGAGTAGATCTAGACTTGTCCAAATTATAAGTACATGTATTGGTAGACAACAATTTAAACATGGCTCCAGTGATGGAATTTGTCCTTGAAAGGGTAGAAAATTTGTGGGAAAAGGAGAAAATGCTGGTTACCAGCATTTTCTCCTTTTTCTGCAATGTTTCCATAAGGCTTCTTCCTCAGGGTCATTAAAACTAGAATTGTGTGGTAAAGGGTTAAATTTATTATGTAAGTTAATAGATGGCAAATATGATATTTAGTGACACCTATACAAGTGAAACTCTTTGCCAAAAGCAAGGTATAAGTGAAACACTGTGACAAAAGCAAAGTATAACTGAAACACTGTGGCAAAAACAAAGTATAACTGAAACACTTTGACAAAAGCAAAGTATAACTGATACACTTTGACAAAAGCAAAGTATAAGTGAAACGCTGTGTCAAAAACAAAGTATAACGGAAACACTTTGACAAAAGCAAAGTTTTAACTGAAACACTTTGGCAGAAACAAAGTGTAACTGAAACACTTTGACAGAAGCAAAGTTTAACTGAAACACTTTGAGAAAAGCAAAGTTTTACTGAAACACTTTGGCAGAAACAAAGTATAACTGAAACACTTTAGCAGAAACAAAGTATAACTGAAACACTTTGACAAAAGCAAAGTATAAGTGAAGCGCTTAGGCAAAAGCAAATTATACTTTAACTCTTCGGCAAAAGCGATGTTCTTGGTACAATTTTAAAATATTGTATGTGATAAACACAATTGAGTAAGAGGACGCTCACTAATGGTTGAAATATGAAAAATTGTAAAAATCTGCTCCTTTGCAGGCAAGAGGTTGCCCCTGTTGGGACCTTGATCAGAATCCTGTGGCTGATTGTCTTGCAAATTGTATGGAGAATTTGGATGACCTACCAGATTATATGTTGGAATGTTTTGTCTGCTTGACAATCAATTCGCTCATGAAACACTATGCAAACTGCATCCGTGTCTACATGACATGTAACCTCTGCACACAGATATTTTCCCTGATATGTTGTCATGTGAATCAGTGCATTCAAACAAGCAACAACTTTAACAAGAGAGTTGATCTGTCCATCAGCATTTGTGAGATACCACTTTGTGACAAGATACGGCTGACACTCTCGGGTGCAGACATTTCAGGCCACCTTAAGATGTTATGGTTCAACATCAGGAAAAAACTAACCCGTGTTATGGGTGACACAGAACTGCATGATGAAAGGAGAAGTAGTGTTACCATGGCTCCCATGTTAGAAAGTATTAGAGAAAATGAAACCGTCACTTCCATACCAAATTCGAGACAAGGTTCACGAATCCTGAGCAGAAAGAAATCGAAGCTTACGATTGTAGGGGAAACAGATGAATCTCCAGACAAATCAGCCAGTGCTGAAAATCATGGAGCTTTCAGTATTGAATTGGATCAGACAGCTGTACATGAAGGGATAAAAGGCAGAGTGGTATCGAAAGACAGGCACATTAGTTTACCGATGGGCCCACCGAGAACATCTGAAGGTCAATTTTCAAGCTTCATTGACAGACCTGTTGGCATTAAGGGGATTGGTATGAAGCATTATTTCAATTGCAATCCAACCCATATCAATTCTTTACCAGTTGCAGAATCTTAGACATGTCCAAATTGAAGCCCTGGTAGTACAGTTTGTAGTGTGCAGGACTTGAGAACAAGGGATCGCTGGTTCTAATGGCCATCTGGGCCAATATCTTTCCAAGGATTGATGATGGTCCTTGCAGCAGGATTCTTTTCTCTCTCGGGACTAATCATTGTTTTGACGATGGTTATGTGGGAAAGCAGCCAGTGGCTTGGAAAGAATATTGTGGGAAGTACTGGTAAAAGGAACTCCAGAAAATCATGGATAGTTGGACTAGCCACTGTGATATAACTGAAATAATATAGAAGTCGGCATTAAACACCATACAGTCAATTGGTAAACTAAATTGAAAGTACTGTACTTGAGGATGAAAAATTAGATGTGGCTCAAATGATTTAGTTTGTCTTTGATTGGTTAGAAAATATTGTGGGAAAAGGAGAAAACGCTGGTTACCAGCATTTTCCGAACGTGTTTTCTAAAGGCTCCTTACTCGGGGTCATTATGACACGGAACTGTTTGGTGAAAATCAGCGTTTTCTCTTTTTCCGCCAATGATTTCAAAAGCCTTCTTTTTCAAGGTTGTTGCAACTTGGTATTGTGTTGGAAAGGGTTAAAATGTCATCTTAACCCTTTCCCAAACAACAAATTTTGGACTGGTCCAAATTGAAAGCGTTTGCAGACGACAGTTTTAAATTTGATGAAAATGGCAGAAAGGTCTCAAAAAGGGTAGAAAACACTGTGGGAAAAGGAGAAATTGCTCGTTACGAGCAATTTCTCCTTTTCCCACAGTGTTTTCTAAAGACTTGTACTGCAGACACGTGAAAACCAGGGCTTGTTTGGGAAAGGGTTAAGGTTATGTTTGCTTAAAGATTTTAAGGTAGAAAAATTTGATACGATCCAGGATTTACTAGAAAGATGATTAAATTATAGAGAAGAAAAATGTGTGGTGGCTACAGACATTTTCAGCCCGGATAATCAGGTCTAAATAAGGAGTTGTAAACAATGTTCTTGGGTAATGTTTTGACCCTATACCATACAACAAAATCTCTGACTTGCCAAAATTGAAAGTATTTGCAGATGACAAATTAATTGTGACTGAGAATAATAAGATTAAGCCTGTAAAGGTTAGAAATATATTGTGAGAAAGGGAGAAAATGCTGGTTACCAGCATTTTCTCCCTTTCCTACAATGTATTCAAAAGCTTTCATTCTCAGGGTTGTTAAACCAAGGATTTTTCGGTAAAAGGATTTTTTGGTAAAGGGTTAATTCTAAGAGGAAACTGCATATGAAGACTAGTCAAAATTGAATTATTGCACTTTAGCGACTGCTCTTCACCTTCCCTATAAGCTAAATACAATTTCCATAGATTTATAAAAGATCTTGGATATTTAGGGGAAGTTGTTTATGGAGATAAGATCCAGTTGGCAGTGGTTGCCCAGCACTGGGATACAAAGAAGAGAGATTTCCAAGAGAATGGAAAGTTGCCCACACAATTCAGAGAAGAGGGAGTCATCCTAGAGAAGTACAAGGTAGTGTACAGTGTTTTAGGGGTGTTTGTTTGCGTTTACATGAGCCATGCTCTGTGAAAAGGGGGTTAAATACATCTGCAAAAAATATCAACCCATGTCGGCCAGTGCAGTCCGCGTAGGCTGGCATGGGTTGGAACTTTGTGCTGTTTGTAAATTTTCTACTTGTCCAAGGTTCATTCTACCTCATAATTCAGTCAGTTGTCAGACAAAATGGATTTTATGGATCCATAATTGTGTAATGACCTGCTTGGTTTGATTCAACATGGAGATCCATTAAACCATCTTTTGCCAGAGCATGACTCGTATGGAACTGTAATCACACCTTCAAATTGAGGTACAGACTATTTTCAGACCTTGAATTACCTAAAATCACAAGCATTCAACTCTTTATTAACCCTTTCCCAAACGACAAATTTTGGACTGGTCCAAATTGAAAGAGTTTGCAGACGACAATTTCAAATTTGATGAAAATGGCAGAAAGTTATCAAAAAGGGTAGAAAACACTGTGGGAAAAGGAGAAATTGCTCGTTACGAGCAATTTCTCCTTTTCCCACAGTGTTTTCAAAAGACTTGTACTGCAGACACGTGGAAACCAGGGCTTGTTTGGGAAAGGGTTAAGCGACAAAGTATTATACTCAACTAAGTTGAAAGCTTTCACAGATTACAAATTAAATGTAGGTCAAAGGATGATTTTTGTCTTTGAAATGGTAAAAAGAACAATCGTGGGAAATAGAGAAAATGCTGGTAATCAGCATTTTCTCCTTTTCTCATCATATTTTTTTAATGGCTCTCTTTTTCATGGTCATTAAAACACAGGATTGTTTGGTAAAGGGTTAAAGGAAAGGAATGTACTTGTTTTTTAACAGTTTGGAAATACTGTGGGAAAAGAGATGACAGGATGTTGCATGGAATTGCTTTTTTTTCTACAGAGTGGTCACATACTGTCATTTGCGGAGGCATGAAGTCATTTGGCCTGAGGAAAATTAAAGAGGCTTTTTGTTTTAATTTAGGGCTCCTACGTGGAGCAGTGTTACAGTGTATGACTCTTAACCTGGGGGCCACAGGTTCGAGCCTCATTGGAAGCACTGAGTTTTTCGTGGAAGTGTCATTGTGAAAGACACTTCCAAGCCCTAGCCTAGTACTGGTAAAACCTGAAACCCAGGACAAACATATAAGATCGGTATACTCTACTCTATCTTTCTGGAAAGCTGCCAGCCTGTTGAAACCTTTTTCTTTTTGTACACAATGATTAAGACCATGCTTAACCCTTGACCACACAATTCCAAGTTTTAAAGACCCTGAGGAAAAAGCCTTTCGAAAAGATTGTGAGAAAAGGAGAAAATGCTAGTAACCAGCATTTTCTTCTTTTCCCACAATGTTTTCAGCCCTTTCAAAGATTGAAATCATTATTTTTTTGTGTGCACTCTAGAGGCAACGTTTCAGTCAAATACTAATGAAACTTGGTCAAACTGTTTGTCTTGATAATATCTCTAACAAGTTCGAAATTGGGTCATCTTGGGTCAAAAAGTCAAAATTTAGCAAAACCTTGTATGCACTCTAGAGGCTACATTTTTAGTCCAATATTCATGAAACTTGGTCAGACTGTTGGTCTTGATAAAAAAAAGGGAAAAGTTGCAGTTTTGTCATGTCCAAAGTAGGTCACCATATCAAATTTTAGAAAACCTTGTGTACAACTGTAGAGGCCAAATTTTTCGTGTAATACTTAAGAAATTGGTCAGAATGTTTGTCTTGATGATGTCTCGGACAAGTTTGAAACTGGGTCATGTCTGGTCTAAAAGCAGAGATGGGGACAAATCTCAGAAAAACTTTGTGTGCACTCTAGAGGCCACATTTTCAGCCAGAAACACATGAAATCTAGTCAGAGTATTTGTCTTGATAATATTTCTGACAAATTCAAAATTTCGTCATGTCGGGTCAAAAAGTAGGTCACTCTGCCAAATTTTAGAAAAACCTTGTGTGCACCCTAGAGGCAAGTTTTTCATCCAGATACCCATGAAACTTGGTCAGAATGTTTGTCTTGATGAAACCTAGCACAAGCTTAACATTGGGTCACGTGAGGTCAAAAGGTAGCTAGGTCACCAGGTCAAATTTTAAAAAAGACCTTGTATGCACTTTTGAGGCCACATTTTCAGCCTAATACTTATGAAACTTGGTCAGAATGTTTGTCTTGATGAAATCTAGCATAAGTTCAACATTGGGTCATGTCAGGTCAGAAAGTAGTCATTGGGCCAAATTTTAGGAAAAACCTGTGAGCACTCTAGAGGCCACATTTTCAGACCACTTCCAATGAAAATTTGTTAGAATGTTTGTTTTGATGATATATCAGACAATTTTAAACTTGAGTCATGTCTGGTCAAAAAGTAGGTCAATAGGACAAATCTTAGAAAAATCTTGTGTGCAATCAGGAGGCCACATTTTGTCCAATACTCATGAAATATTGTCAGAATGTTTGTCTTGATGATATCTCTGACAAGTTCTAAAATAGGTCAAGTAGGTCAAAATGTAGGCCATGAACACTCATGTGTTTTACATAATTACAACCAGAATCTCTTCAGCTTTATCAGCCCTAGATGACTTTACTCAGGTGAGCGCTTTAGGGTCAATAGCCCTCATGTTGTGACTGTTAATTTGTCGTCTGCAAATGCTTTCCAATTTGGACAAGTCTAAAATTTTGTGGTTTCATAAAGAGTTAACAATAGTTTGCTCTTATAGTAGGGGCCGACCTGGCCAGTGTACCTAGCTATATGTTCCTGGAGTTTTTCAACCATTATATACACAATTAAGTGTAAATCATATGGAGGGTAGAAAATATTGTAAGGTAAGAGAAAAATACTGTTCACCAGCATTTTCCTTTTGCCCATAATTTTTCCAAAAACATCTTTTCTCAGAATTGGAACCAGCAGCCTTTCGACTGAATACCATGCATGTTTTTTATCAGCTTTCACTGTATGCTTAGGATATGAAGTCTTTCTCTTTGATAGTTCTTGATATATTTGTGCAATTTGCAATTCACATCTAATCATTTTGCATGAGATGTTGATAATTGATTCACATCTAATCATTTTGCAGGACATGTTGATAATTGGAACAACCAGGTACCAGGAAGACTTTCAGTGGATTCGTGCCAGTCATCTTGGGAATGGAATCACAAGCAAATGTTACCTAGCAACAGATTTTGAGACAGAAGCCCAGTTTTGTGTGAAAGAGGTAAAGCTATTCAGTTTGTTATACCCTCACAAAACAAGAATTGAGCAGCACTCTGGGAAAAGGGGTTTTATGCATCTTTGCAATACATAATACCAAACAAACTTGTTACATAGTAGGGATCTATTTTGTATAAAAGCTGGTGGACCACGAGGTAGAATGTTCCTTTTCAATGTAGAATATTTATCTATAGCAAAGAGCTTCGATCCAGGTCAGCCTGCACCGATTGCACAGGTGAATTTAGGCCTCTGTTCACTGAGCTTGACTCGATAATGTTTTAGAGGGATATCCAGGAATTAGCATGCCAGGCTGCCCATACACCTGCCTGCCAACCCACCCACTAGCCAACCTGCCTGTCTGTAGGCATTTTGTGTCATACACTTGTCCCTCTATTTTACTGTCATTGTCTTAACCCTTTCCCAAACAAGCCCTGGTTTTCACATGTCTGCAGTACAAGTCTTTTGAAAACACTGTGGGAAAAGGAAAAATTGCTCGTAACGAGCAATTTCTCCTTTTCCCACAATGTTTCCTACCCTTTTGGAGAACTTTCTGTCATTTTCATCAAATCTAAAATTGTCGTCTGCAAACTCTTTCAGATTGGACCAGTCTAAAATTTATTGTTTGGGAAAGGGTTAAAACTTTTATATCTATTAATTCTTTACAGCACAAGAACATTTTACTGTAGTCCAAATCATACTGCATATCGAGGGGTGAATACGAAACTATTCCATCTTTGTTTCGAAAAATTTTACAGGAGAGGGAAAAATGCTTCTCACTTCTGTGAAAAGAATAGTTAGATCATCTTGTTTATATATGATATGTTGAGCTGAGAGCATGAATTCAGCACAACGTAATTAAACAAGACAATCTAACAACGCTTTTCATGGAATTGAGTTTTTTTTCCCCTCTCCTGTAATATTTTCCAAAATGCAGATGGAATAGTTTCGCATTCACCCCTCGATATGCAGATGGCAAATTCAATGTAGCACAAAAGATAATTTGTCCTTGTAATATAGAAAACATTTTGAGAATAGGAGAAAATGCTGATGACTAGCATTTTCTCCTTTTCCCACAATGTTTTTAAAAGTCTTCCGTGCCAGGGTCGTTACAACTCAGGATTGTTTGGGTTAATCCTTTCCCAAACAAGCCCTGGTTTTCACGTGTCTTCAGTACAAGTCTTTTGAAAACACTGTGGGTAAAGGAGAAATTGCTCATAATGAGCAATTTCTCCTTTACCCACAGTGTTTTCTACCCTTTTTGAGAACTTTATGCCATTTTCATCAAATTTAAAATTGTCGTCTGCAAACTCTTTCAATTTGGACTAGTCCAAAATTTGTCGTTTGGGAAAGGGTTAAGAAGGAATTGCAAATGAGCAAGATGCAGTTTTTGGATGTCTGACTTCAAGTTTTAACCTTTTTCTAAACAATCTTGTGTTTTAACAACCCTAAAGGGTGAGGGTTTTGAAAACTTTGTTTGAAAAGAGGAAAATGCTGGTCATCAGGAAAACTTTAGAAATAAAAGTAACCCAATGTCTGATTTGCTAATCTAAATGGTTTTACCCTTTACCACACAATCCTGACTTTTAACGACCCCCGTGACAAAAGCCTTTTGAAAACAAGGGAAAAGGAGAAAATGCTAGTAACCAGCATTTTCTCCTTTCCCCACAATGTTTTCTACCCTTCCAAAATCAAATTTCTATTTTTCAATCACATGCATTTTGTCGTCTGCAAATGCTTTAAATTTGGACCGGTCTCAAATTTGGTCGTTTGGTAAAGAGTTAACACATCAGAAAAATGTGTTACTTCCTGAATTTTGAAGAACACAATACTTAATCAGCGGTTCTGTCTGTTGTTGGACTATGTGTGGTAAAGGGTGTATGATTTGCAAGTGGAGACCCAAGGTTTGATCCTCTTTTTAGGCTTTTGGTTTTTCATGGTAGAGATCTTTGCCAAGAAACTTCAGACCCCTAGCCTGGTTCTGGTAAAACCTAGGATCTTGTTTTGTATCAAATTAGTTTTAGAGCAGGGTAGAACACCATACAATTAAACTGTCCCGTTATGGCATGCTCTCGATATTTTTTTATTTCATGAACTTCTGTGTGATTTTTGCTGTCACCCCATTTGAAAATTTGTATAACTAAAAATGTAAATTGTAGATGAGATATGCAAATTTTGGGGTATCCGGTTTTAACCCTTTCCCAAACAAGCCCTGTTTTTCACGTGTCTGCAGTACAAGTCTTTTGAAAACACTGTGGAAAAAGGAGAAATTGCTCATAACGAGCAATTTCTCCTTTTCCCACAGTGTTTTCTACTCTTTTTGAGAACTTTCTGCCATTTTCATCAAATTTAAAATTGTCGTCTGCAAACTCTTTGAATTTGGACCAGTCCAAAATTTGTCGTTTGGGAAAGGGTTAAGCAGTTTGAGGAATTATCTCCCTTGTGCTTGACATCTTTCTTAGGGTCTTTAACCCCTTACCGACCAATCCCAAGTTATAATAACCCTGAGGAAAAAGGCATCTGAAAACATCGTGGGAAAAGCAGAAAATGCTAGTTACCTGCATTTTCTCCTTTTCCAAAAAGGTTTCTACTCTTTTAAAGACAAATTTCATTATTTGAGGAACATTTGATTTGCCTACTGCAAGCCCATTTAATTTGGACTTGAATTTTGTTGAGTAGTGAAGAGTAAAACTTATTATAACCCCCACCTACAAAGTATAGGGGCATATACTGGTTTCACCTTGTCTGTCTGTCCATCCATCTGTCCATTCATCCATCCATCTATCTGTCTGTTTGTCCATCAGTTGGTCCATCTTTTCGTTTCCTTGCTCTAACTCAAAAGCTGTTTGACTTAGGACCCTTAAACATTATACAAGCATTGCTTATGACCCAAGGAGGTGTCTTATTGTTTTTGGGTGACATAGGTCAATGGTCAAGGTCACGGGTGGACTTCGTTTGAAAATCATTTCCATGCTCTAACTCAACAGCTGTTTCACCTAGGAACCTGAAACTTTATACAGGTGTTTCTCTTGACCCAAGCAGGTGCCCTATTGTTTTTGGGTCACATGGGTCAAAGGTCAAGGTCAAGGGTGAACTTTGTTTTGAAAATCAATTCTGTCCTCTGATTGTGCTGATTAACTCTTTACCACACAATCCCAACTTTTAACGACCCTCTGGTTACCAGCATTTTCTCCTTTTCCCACAATGTTTTCAAAAGGCTTCTTTCTCAAGGTCGTTGAAAGTCGGGTATGTGTGGTAAAGAGTTAAAGGCTTAAGTTTTCTGCAAATGCTTTCAACATAGGCATTTCTATCAGTTTTGTCATTAGTTAATTAGTTAATTAAGTCGTTTTTTGCAACGGTACTAGATTTATGTATTTTGTTACAGATTCACATCTCCAACTATGAGATGGAAGAAATTTTGCTGTGGGCTGACCTAGACCATTCCTACATTGTCACAATATATGGGGCAATCCGGTTCGGGGAGAAGATCTTCATTTTTATGGAGTATATAGCAGGTACTCTTTTTGTGTGTGTGTGTTTTGAGGGGTCCTGCTTGACTCAGTGGTAAAGGTTTGAGGCTCACCAGATCCACTGGATTTTTTGTTGGAGTGTCCTTGGGTGAGACACTTTAGAGCTCTAGAATAGAACTGCTGAAACCCAGGAAATACATGTATATGTGAACTGTCGCCGTGATATGACTGAAATACTGTAATGTTGAAAGCGTCGTAAAGCATCATTCAATCAATCAATTAATCAATAAATCAATTGTGTTGCTTTGCAGTTAAAGGCCATGTAGCAAGCCAAATATAAACAGTGCAGGTGTTAGAATACATATAAATTTAAATCATACCATATAACCCTTTACCACACAATCCTGAGTTTTAATGACCCTAAAGAAATAGACCTTTGAAAACATCATGGAAAAAGGAGAAAATGCTGGTACGAGGGTCAGTCAAAAATAAGTGAGCACTGCCTAATAACTTTTTAAAACTACGTGGTAAACAAATTACGTGCTTATAATCCCTCAAAGTAATCTCCCCTGGACTGGATGACAGAATTCCATCTCTTTGGCAACGCTTGGATGCCGGTTGCTAGGCTACCAAAGTTGATTCGTCGCACCTCCCTGTTCACGGCACACTCAAGTTCATCCAAACTCTCATAGCATATTCCCCGTAAGGGCTCCTTAAGTTTTGGGAACAAATCAAAGTCAGGGGGGCTCAAGTCAGGGGAGTAGGGGGATGATCAAGAACTTCCCACTGGTATGACTCCAGCAGCTCCTTGACCACGTTGGCTTTATGGGGTGACGCGTTATCGTGTAAAATTAGCGGCGTGTGGTCAATCATCTCTTGGCGCTTTCGGCGTATTGCTGGATGAAGTATTGTTCTAATACACATCTTATGGTACTCTTTATTCACAGTCTCACCAGTTGGTACCCTATGTGCCGTCAATACTCCACGAAAATCATACGCAAAGATCATCAACATTTTGGCACAGTTCTGACTTGGACGGAATTTTACGGGTCTTGGGGAGTTTTTTGTATGCCATCCACTGCTTTGGCGCTTTAATTCGGGTTCAAAAGACCGAATCCATGTCTCATCGATTGCAACGATTCGTTGTAACATTTCATTGCCATCTTCACCATATCTTTTTAGAAGTTTACGGGCAATGTTTACACGTTGGTGTTTTTCACTTTCCGACAGCATGTGGGGCACCCATCGGGCCGCGATCTTTCTCATTTGCAGACGTTCCGTTAAAATTCGATGAACTGACCCGTGACTTATGTCCAACTCATGAGCAATTTCATCACATGAATATCTTCTGTCATCGTTCAGCAGTTTTGCAACATTTTCCACATTTTGCCGACAAAGGCCTTCCGCACAGGTGCTTGCTGCTAACTGTATTTCGCCCGTTGTTGAATTGTCTTACCCATCGGGTGATAGAACTATATGGAAGTACAAACTCTGAACCTACTTCCTCGAGCGCTTTCTGAATTTCTATCGCACTTTTACCCCGCCTAGCCTCAATCTTAATGTATGTTACTTGTTCGTCGCGCGTCAGCGTGAACGCACCGTCTGCCATGACAGTTTTGTAAATGACGTCATATTTACATGACATCATGTAAAGTTATTTTTTCCCGCGCAAATTTTGCACGAGACATTAATGAACAATCGTGCCAAGTTTTGTTAGCCTACGTAAAAAAATAAAAAAGTTATGAGGCAGTGCTCACTTATTTTTGACTGACCCTCGTAACCAGTATTTTCTCCTTTTCCCACATTGTTTACTAACTTTTTAGGAATGAATTTCATTTGAGTCTAGTTTAATTTGTCATCAACAGCTACTTTCTTAACCAGTCCAAAATTTTGTCAAGTGGTAAAGGGTTAAAAGTATGGAAATTATTTTGAAGATGACGATCTGTTATTGTACGGGGCTGTCCAATTGTTAGTGGCTGGTAGAAAAATGAGTTCTAAACCCAGGTAAAATGTAATCTTGCAACTTCTTACCTAGTTTTTATGCCCCTGCCATGAAATGGGGGGGCGCATATAGAGTTACCTGTGTCCGTCTGTGTGTGTGTGTGTGTGTTAGTGTGTGCGTGCGTGCGTGTGTGTGTGTGTGTGCATGCGTTAGTGTGTGTGTGACCCATTCTTGTCCAGAGCATAACTTCTACATTTATCAGTGGATTTCAAAATAATTTTGCACAATTGTTCTCCTTAACAAGTACTAGTGTCATGCAAAAAGTTTATTTTGATACGCCCAAGGTCATGGTTGAAGGTCAAATGTTTAAATTGACCTTGTCCGGAGCATAATTTCTACATTTATCAATGGATTTCAAAAAAACTTTGCACACATGTTCTCCTTTACAAGTACTAGTGTCATGCGAAAAGTTTGTTTCGATATGCCCAAGGTCAAGGTCACAGTTGAAGGTCTAATGTTTAAATTGACCTTGTCCGGAGCATAACTTCTACATTTATCAATGGATTTCAAAATAACTTTGCACACTTGTTCTCCTTAACAAGTACTAGTGTCATGCGAAAAGTTTGTTTCGATACGCCCAAGGTCAAGGTCACAGTTGAAGGTCAAATGATAAAATTGACCTTGTCTGGAGCACCACTTCTACATTTATCAATGAATTTCAAAATCACTTGGTAAACTTGTTCTCCATTTTGAGTACTAGTGTCATATGACATACCTGTAACTTTGCACACTTGTTCTCCTTAACAAGTACTAGTGTCATGCGAAAAGTTTGTTTTGATACGCCCAAGGTCAAGGTCACAGTTGAAGGTCAAATGATAAAATTGACCTTGTCCGGAGCACCACTTCTACATTTATCAATGAATTTCAAAATAACTTGGTAAACTTGTTCTCCATTTTGAGTACTAGTGTCATGCGAAAAGTTTGTTTCGATATGCCCAAGGTCAAGGTCACAGTTGAAGGTCAAATGTTTAAATTGACCTTGTCCGGAGCATAACTTCTACATTTATCAATGGATTTCAAAAAAAACTTTGCACACTTGTTCTCCTTAACAAGTACTAGTGTCATGCGAAAAGTTTGTTTCGATATGCCCAAGGTCAAGGTCACAGTTGAAGGTCAAATGTTTAAATTGACCTTGTCCGGAGCATAACTTCTACATTTATCAATGGATTTCAAAAAAACTTTGCACACTTGTTCTCCTTAACAAGTACTAGTGTCATGCGAAAAGTTTGTTTCGATACGCCCAAGGTCAAGGTCACAGTTGAAGGTCAAATGATAAAATTGACCTTGTCCGGAGCACCACTTCTACATTTATCAATGAATTTCAAAATAACTTGGTAAACTTGTTCTCCATTTTGAGTACTAGTGTCATATGACATACCTGTGACCAATACCATTTAGCGGGGGCATCTGTGTCTCTAACACCTCTTTCTAGTTTTTAAATTGATTTTTCTGCCAGCAACTAACACTTGGACTGACTGTACAATAGCAGATTGTCATTTTCACACTAATTTCCCTACTTTTAAATGGTATGATTTTCTTCCTCGTTGTGATTAAGTCAAGAGATAATGTTTTCATTTCTGGAGAAGATTCTGGACGTCTTTTTTTAGCTCTGCTGTTTTCGAAGAAAATTCAAGGTATTGATGTTGTCCTATTGTCGTCTGCGGTTTGGTACAAAAACTTTGACATTTCATGATGTCTCTGTTATTACTGAAGATATTTGCTTCAAAATTGGACAAGTTTGACAAGGGGAGCCAATACAACATAGGCAGATAACCATCAAAGTATTTTTGACACAGTTATGCCCCTTTTTGACTTGGAATTTTCACTGAAAATTAAGCATCTACAGCTGAGCATCGGCACCTACATGTGGTGCTCTTGTGTGTTTTTTTTGAGGGGGGAGGGGCCTGGAAAAGAGGGGAGATAGATTTAACCCTTTCCCAAACAAGCCCTGGTTTTCACGTGTCTGCAGTACAAGTCTTTTGAAAACACTGTGGGAAAAGGAGAAATTGCTAGTAACAAGCAATTTCTCCTTTTCCCATAGTGTTTTCTACCCTTTTTGAGAACTGTCTGCCATTTTCATCAAATTTAAAATTGTCGTCTGCAAACTCTTTGAATTTGGACCAGTCCAAAATTTGTCGTTTGGGAAAGGGTTAAAGAATATTTCTAATATACATAAATGCTGTTTTAGGTGGGTGCCTTACTGAGGCAATCAATCACCAGAAGAAACTTGGTCAAAGATTGAGCCAGAAAACTGCACTAAGATACTTCAAGCAATTGCTTCAAGTTCTGTGTTACCTAAAATACAAAAATATTCTGAACGAGGACTTGAAAGGTGAGAATTTCACATTCTTATTTTAGCATTTTATGGCTTTACCACACAAAAATATTTCAGGCTTGTCCAAATTGAAAGCATTTGTAGATAAAAAATTGAATATGGGTGAGGTTAATAGCATCATTCATCAGTCGGGTAGAAAACATCGTGGGAAAAGAAGAAAATGCTGGTTACCAGCATTTTCTCCTTTTCTCGCAATGTTTTCACAAGAACTTGGTCCTTTGTTTTAATTCCACTGCTTTAGAATCAACTGTGTAACACAATTTCTATGCCAAAATAGTTTATATTTCTGGCTAGAATAATGGTTTTTTTGTTTTTTTTTTGCAAAATGAAAATAACAATTTTGACATTTTTTCTCTACAAAACAAAAGAGGGTCCTGCATGGTTCAGTAGTAAAGTGTAGGACTCGTGACCTCGAGGCCCCTGGTTAGAGCCCCTCAGGATCTATTTGGGTTTTTCATGGGAGTGTCCTTGGGCAAGACACTTCAGAGCCATTGCCTAGTACTGGTGAAATCTAGGAAATTCCATGAATATGATTGTGAGCTGTTGCAGTGATATGACTGAAGTAATGTTGAAAGCAGTGTAAACAATTCAATCAGTTAGTCAACAAAAATAAACTGGTAGCACTTAACCCTTTACTGTACAATGCCGCCTTATGACGCCCCTGGGAAAGAAGCCTTTTGAAAACATTGTGGGAAAAGGAGAAAATGCTGGTAACCAGCATTTTCTCCTTTTCCCACAGTGTTTTCTACCCTATCTAAGAAAAGTTGCACAATTTGAGCCACATTGAAATTGTTGTCTGCAAATGCTTTCAATTTGGACAAGGCTAAAATTTTGTCGTGTGGTAAAGGGTTAAAGGTGGTTTTTGTGTAAAAACAGCATTTTTACAAGTCAGAACCGTTTTCTATACCAATTCATTAACCCACTTTTTAGCTCACCTGACCGCAAGTGCTCAAGGTGAGCTTTTGTGATCGTGCCATGTTCATCGTGCATTGTCTGTAGTGAGATCATCAACATTTACCTTGTGTGCACTCTAGAGGCCAAATCTTCAGCCAGATCCGCATGAAACTTGGTCAGAGTGTTTGTCTTGATAAAATCTTGGGCAAACTCAAAATTGGGTCAGGTCAAAAAGTAGGTCACTGGGCCAAATCTTAGAAAAACATTATGTGCACTCTTGAGGCAACATTTTCAGCTTGATACTCATAAACTTAATCAGAATGTGTGTCTGGATCAAACTTTGGACAAGTTTGAAATTGGGTCACATCAGGTCAAAAACTAGGTCACTGGGCCAAATCTTAGAAAAACTTTGTGTGCTCTCGAGAGCACACATTTTTAGCCTGATACTCATGGAACTTGGTCAGAATGTTTGTGTGGATGAAATCTTGGACAAATCTGAAATTTGGTCACATCATGTCAAAAAGTAGGTCACAGGACCAAATCTTAGAAAACCTTGTGTGCAGTCCAGATTCCACATTTTCAGCCTGATACTAGTGAAACTTGGTCAGAATGTTTGTCTAGATAAAATCTCTGACAAATTAGAAATTGGGCCACATTGGGTCAAAAAGTAGGTCACAGGGCCAAATCTTAGAAAAAATTTGTGTGCTCTCTAGAGGCCACATGTTCTGCCTAATGCTCATGAAATTGGTCTGAATATCAAAATTAGGTCATGCTAGGTCAAAAAGTAGGTCACCGGGCCAAATCTTAGGAAAACCTTATGTGCAATCTAAAGGCTTCACTTTCAGTCTGATACTCATGAAACATTGTCAGAACGATTGTTTTGATGAAATCTTGGAAAAATTTGATATTGAGTCACATTGGTTCAAAAAGTAGGTCACTTGGCCAGATCTTAGAAAAACCTTGTGTGCTCTGTAGAGGCTAAATTTTCAGCGAGATTCAAAATTTAAAAAAAGAAAAAAGGTCAAGTTGGTAAAAAAGTAGATCACTTATACTCGCGAATGCATTTTACATCATCAAGACCAAGATCTTTTCAGCTTTATCAACCCTACATGACCTTACTCAGGTGAGCGCTTTAGGGCCAATGGCCCTTTTGTTTTTTTTAATCACCTCTTTTTCCAAAACAAACTAGAAATTTGAAAAAGACTTATGTAAAATAGTGGACCTCCAAACAAGCGTTGCTGTCTTCTGGCAGCTCTTTAATGATGTGTTTTCTATTTAACCCTTTACCACACAATCCCAAAAGAATGAATTTTTGAAAGAGTGTAAAAAGGAGAAAATGCTGGTTAGCAGCATTTTTCCTAATCCAACAATAATTCCTGTCTTCCAAAGGCAAATCCCACAATTTAAACTTTATTTCAGAGGGCTGTTGAAAACTTGGGCAAGGAGAAAATGGTGGTAGCTTGCATTTATTCCTTTACCCACTGTGTTTATTGTATTTTTTGCATTTTAACAAACTGACGCTATTACGAGAGCAATGAGATCACATTATGTTATTGAACTAACACGACATTATAGCTTACCATCTCTTGTTGAAACTTGAGTTTTATCATCCTGAAGGTCTTTGTAAGACTGACATGTGTGTATTCATATGCAAATTAAGTTAACCCACACCATTGTTCCATTCTGTTATCTCAGTGACATAAAATATGCTGGAATCGTTTCTAATGATCGTTCATTATAGAGATTGAAGGTTTGAGTACCAATGATGGTTTGATGGTTTAAAGTGGTTTTGCAAATGATAAAACTGGGTGACTGAGTAGGTTTGTGCTGTCTCAATCCTTTGCCTCTAGTTTTCAAATTTACTCTCTTTTTGTAGTTCTTTTAATTTCACTTTTATTGCTTTAACCCTTTACCACACAATCCAGACTTTTAACGACCCTGTAAAAGAAGCCCTGTGAAAACATTGTGGGAAAAGGAGAAAATGCTGGCAACCAGCATTTTCTCCTTTTCCCACAATATTTTCTACTCAATCAAAGACAAAAAACATCACTAGAGCTAGATTTATTGTGTCATCTGTAAATGCTTTCAATTTGGACAGGTCTAAAATTTTGTCATTTGGTAAAGAGTTAAGATTTTACAGATTCAGTCATTCATTGAAATACCCCTTCCACTATAGCAGACTTTTTGGGAGCATCCTTCGCTTTCACTGATTCTGTTGTTTATACAGGTGACAATATACTCCTTCATAAAGAAGGCAAAAATGTCAGTATCAGAGTCACTGACTTTGGGGTAGCCAGACGTTGCCAGGGGCAGGTCCGAAAGGGCACAAAGCCCATGGGGACACAGACCCAATGGAGTCCAGAGAAGGCAGAAGCTACTGGTTATGGTTTCCCAGCAGAGGTTTGGGCAGCGGTATGTGTCCTTGTACATATGTTAAGTGGTACTCCCCCATGGATAAGACGGTTTGGAAATATCAAAACCCTAATTATTGTGGTAATTATTTTTGTTCAGTTTGTTTGAGTGAATTCACTAATTACTGTATGCATTATTATACCCCCACCTACGTAGTAGAGGGGGGTATAGTGGTTTCACCATGTCTGTATGTCTGTCCAACTGCCCGTCCATCCATCCATCTGTCCATCCATCAATCCGTCCCATTTTTTTCAAAACCATTTGACCTAGGACCCTGAAACTTCATACATGTGTTCCTCATGACCCAAGGAAGTGCCCTATTGTTTTTGGGTCACTTGGGTCAAAGGTCAAGTTCACAGGTGAACTTTGTTTTCTCTGATTGTGCTGCTTCAGTGACAAGGTGCCTGTGGGGGTTATTTGTCCGCTCTGCGACAGTTCTAGTGTTTAACCGTTTCTCCCTATGCCAGTGCCTTCTGATGTCTGAGGGATCATGCATGGCTCATTAGTAAAGTTTAGGACTCATGACCTGGAGGCCCTGGATTGGAGCCTCACTGGATCCAGTGGGTTTTTTGTGGGAGTGTCCTTGGGCAAGACATTTCAGAGCCCTAGCCTAGTACTGGTGGAACCCAGGAAATACATGAATATGTGACCTGTGACTGTGATATGACTGAAATAATATTGAAAGTGGCATAAGACACTATTCTATCAATCTGATGTCTCTACATTTTGAATAATTATCACAAATTTATAACTTACTCAAAATGAGCAATTTTTCTTGAAACCTTTAACACACAATTCTTTATTTTAATGACCTTAATGTAAAAAGCTTTAAGAAGTACTTTGGGAAAAGCAGAAATGGATGGCAAATTACTAACCATTTCTCCTTTTCCTACAATTTTTTTGTTGAGACCGCTTGCAGTGAGCGAGACATAATTGCCATGGTTTGGTGTATGTGCGTTGGTCGGTTTGTGCATGGGTTAGTGTGTGCATGCGTCTGTCAGAATTTGTCCGAACCATAACTTCTTCATTTGTGGATGAAATTGTGAACAGTTTGGCACGATTGTTCTCCTTTATGAACAGATTTGCCATTTGAAACATTTGTTCAAGTAGGTCTAAGGTGAAGGTCACACTTGAAGGTCAAATTACAAATTGTCATACCTTTGGCTTGTCTGAGATACTTATGCATTTAATGATGGATTTGAAAATAATTTTGCACAATTATTCTCCTTTATGAGTAAAAGTGCCATTTGAAACATTTGTTTTGGCAGGTCCAAGGTCAAGGTCACACTTGAAGGTTAAATGATAAAATTGTCATACATAGAACTTGTCCGTGCTACAACTTCAGTATTTTATTGATGAATTTCAAAATAGTTTGGCACAATTGTTTTCCTTTATGAGCAGAAGTGCCATTTGAAACATTTGTTCTGTTAGGTCCAAGGTCAACGTCACACTTGAAGGTCAAATGATAAAATTATCATCCACAGCGCTTGTTGGAGCAACAGCTTCTACATTTATCAATGGATTTAAAGATAATTTTAGACAAATGTTCTCCTTAACCAGCAGAAGTGTTATTTGGTCAGGTAGTTTCAAGGTCAAGGTCACACTTGAAGGTCAGATAAAGTTTTAATTAATGGAACATGTCTGAGCCATAAATTCTACATTTTGATGAATTTTCAAACTTATTTGGCTCAATTATTTTCCTTCATGAGTACTGGTAGATGTGCCTTTTAAATATTTGATCATATAGGTTTAAGGTCAAGGTCACACTTTAAGGTCAAATGATAAAGTCATCATATATAGATCTTATCCAAGCCATAACTTCTACACATATTGATGGATTTCGAAATAAATTTGCACAATTGTTCTCCTTTATGAGTAGATGTGCCATTCCTAACTTTGTTAGGTAGTAGGCCCAAGGTCAAGTTCACACTTAACTCTTTACCACACAATCCCGAGTTTTAACGACCCTGGGAAAGAAGCCTTTTGAAAACATTGTGGGAAAAGGAGAAAATGCTGGTAACCAGCATTTTCTCCTTTTCCCACAATGTTTTCTACCCTTCCAGAAACAAGTCTTAATTTTTCATTCGCATTTATTTTGTTGTCTGCAAATGCTTTCAATTTGGACCAGTCTGAAATTTTGTCGTTTGGTAAAGAGTTAATGGTCAAATGATAAAATTTTTGACAACTTTTCTCCTTAATGAGCAGTAAGTGTTTCTCTGAATTATTCCCTTCAGTGGTTTCAAGGTCATATTTTAGGGTCATAAATTAAGCTTTTTCTTGTTCACAAATAGGGACTACTCCTATCCTCCATCAAATTTGAAAACAAACGGGTCTGAAATAAGATAGATGTGTATTGAGTGATCAGTTACTTTTTTTCCGTGTGCAGCTTATGAGGTTCTTTACTAACTCCCACATAGCATGCTTGGCATATGTTGCCCCTGGGCAACCTTATAATCTACTCTGTCACATACAAATCTCATCATTTGAACAACATTTTATGCGTCAGCTGCAAAGGCATTTGCAATGGACAAGTCTTATGTGTCATTGTCTTGTAAAGGTTTCAATAAATGTTTTGCCTTTCCTTCTTTTTGTCTAGCTTAAATAAAGGAACTTAACGAACAAAACTTTTAGTTTGTCTTGGTTTGAAAAATAGCATAGTAACTGAAAAAAATTATTTGGTTGAACAATTTTCTAGAAATTTGAGACCTTCAGAAGGCACTGAATGAGAGACAACTGGAAAACATGGAATTGGGTTGAATATGTTTAATTTGCTTCATGATTACATCCTATATTAAGTCCTATATGTATGAGCCATGCTGTGGCAAAAGGGGACTAAATGCATCTCCCTGATGCATGATACCAATCAAGCCATCACATAATTATGGATCCATAATAGCCACTTTTTTAACAACCAACTTAATCATGAGGTAGACTGGTCATTGCATACACAGAAAATTGATCAATAACAAAAATATGCAGTCCAGGTCAGCCTGTGTGATGTGGGCAGGCTTACCTTGGTTAATAGTTTTCGCAGATGCATTAAGCCTCTTTTCACAGAGCATGGCTAATATAATATTGATCATAGATAATTTTTAGCTTGACTGTTTTCAAAGAAAATGTTGGGGTATTGCCGTAGTCCTATCGTCATTGTGCAGAAACCTTGACATTTTTTTAATATCTCTCTTCCTATTTAAGATAATTACTTCAGACTGGGACTTGTTGTTAATTATCAAAGGGGAAAACCATACAACAAGGGCAGATAACCATCCAAGTATTAACTCTTTACCACACAATCCCGAGTTTTAACGACCCTGAAAGAGAAGGCTTTTGAAAACATTGTGGGAAAAGGAGATAATGCTGGTAACCAGCATTTTCTCCTTTTCCCACAATGTTTTCTACCCTATCAAATACAAAAACTTCCAGTTAAGAAACATCAAATTTGTCATCTGCAAATGCTTTCAATTTGGTCCAGTCCAAAATTTTGTTGTTTGGTAAAGAGTTAAGATACAGTTATGCCGCTTTTTGGACTTAAAATTTTCACTTAAAATCAACCAACTGCAGCTGAGCATTTGCTTCTGCATGCTGTGCTGTTGTTAGCTTGCTGTTTTCAAAGAAAATATCAGTATTATCATAGCCATGTCATCATTGTATTAACTAATACATTTTCTGTTATCTGTTATTGCTGAAGGTATTTATTTCAAACTGGGGCTTGTTGTAAAATAACAAAAGTAGAATTAATTGCTGAAAGGTAGATAACTCTGAAAACATTTAAGACACTTTTTATGCCTCTTTTTAGCTTGCCTGATCACAGAGTGCTCAAGGTGAGCTTTTGTGGTCGGGCTGTGCCTGGCATCCGTCGTCTGTCAATGCGCCATAAAACAACATTCATTCATCCGTTGTCGTCGTGTGTCATCTGTCATGCGTCATGCGGTTATCAACATTTACCTTGTGTGCACTCTAGAAGCCACATTTTCAGCCAGATCATCATGAAACTTGGGCAGAATGTTTGTCTTGATAAAATCTTGGACAAGTTCGAAATTCGACTATGTTGGGTCAAAAAGTAGGTCACAGAAAAATCTTAGAAAAACCTTGTGTGCACTCTAGAGGCCACATATTCAGCCTGATACTCATGAAACTTAGTCAGAATGTTTGTCTGGATGAAAATTCAGACAAGTTTGAAATTGGCATTTAGGGTCAAAAAGTAGGTCACAGGGCCAAATCTTAGAAAAACCGTGTGTGCACTCTAGAGGCCACATTTTCAGCCTGATACTCATGAAACTTGGTCAGAATAATTGTTTGGATAAAATCTCGGAAAACTCTGAAATTGGGTGATATCGGGTCAAAAAGTAGGTCAAGGGGTCAAATCCTAAAAAAACCTTGTGTGCACTCTGGAGGCCACAATGTCAGCCAAATACTGGTGAAACTTAGAATGTTTGTCTTGATAATGTCTTTGACACATAGAAAATTGGGTTACATCGTGTCAGTAAGTAGGTCACTTGGCCAAATAGTAGAAAAACCTTGTGTGCACTCTTTAGGCCTGACACGCATGAAACTTGGTCAGTATGTTTGTCTTGATAAATTCTCTGACAAGTTCGAAATTGGGTCACGTTGGGTCAAAAATTAGGTCATGGGGCCAAATCTTAGAAAAAGCCTTGTGTGCACTCTGGAGGCCACATTTTCAGCCAGAGACTCATGAACGTTGGACAAAATGTTTGTCTTGGTGATATCGTGGATAAGTTTGAAATTGGGCCATGTCTGGTCAAAAAGTAAACCACTTTTATTCATTTGTTTAACATCATTAAAACCGGGATCTCTTCAGCTTAATCAAGTGTAGATGACTTAACTCAAGTGAGCGCTTTAGGGCCAGTGGCTCTCTTGTTTCTTTAGAAGTCTCACTGAAAGAGCACCCGAGGTGGAATGTTGGCAACTGCATGATTGTGGTCCACTTATGATTTATTTAACCTTTTACCAGATGATAAAATTTGACTTCTCCATTTTGAAAGCATCTAACTCTTTACCATACAACAGAATTTTAGACCAGTCCAAATTTAAGGCATTTGCAAATGACAAAATGAATGTGACTCAAAAATTGAAATTGTTTTGGGAAGAGGAGAAAATGCTGGTTACCATCAAGGTCAGGGGTAAACTTCGTTTGAAGATTGTTTCCCTGCTCATCAAAAGCCGTTCAATCTAGGACCCTGAAATTTTATACAAGTGGTGCTCATGACCCAAGGAGGTGCCCTGTTGTTTTTGTGTCTCATTGGTCAAAGGTCAAGGTCATAGGTAAACTTTGTTTTGAAAATCATTTCTGTTCCCTGATTATTCTGAGTCAGTAACACGGTGCTGCTGGGGGGTATTTGCTTTGCAATAGTTCTAGCTTTTCCTAACTTTTCACCAAACAATCCCGAGTTTTAACAACTTGGATAAAAGATACCTTAAAAAATATTGAGAGAAAGGAAAAAAAAGCTGGTAACCAGCCATTTCACCATTTCCCACAATGTTTTCTTCCCTTCAAAAGAAAAACACAGTTTTCGAAGCATGTTTACTTTGTTGTCTTCAAATGCTTTCAATTTGGACAAGTATAATATTCAGCAATCTAGAAAAGAGTTAACCCTTTACCACACAATCCCGACTTTTAACGACCCTGCGAAAGAAGCCTTTTGAAAACATTGGTAAGCAGCATTTTCTCCTTTTCCCACAATGTTTTCTACCCTTCCCAAAACTAATTTTCAATTTTTAGCTCCACTGGCCGAAGGCCAGCGGGCTTATGTCATGGCCCGGTGTCCGTCGTGCGTCCGTGCGTCCGTCCGTGCGTTAACTTTTATTTCAAACATCTTCTTCTCTGAAACTACCCATCCAATTTTCATGAAACTTCACAGAAATGATCCTGCCATGGTCCTCTTCAGAATTTATTGAAAGAATTTGATTCCTTGAAAAACTCTGGTTGCCATGGTAACAAAACTGAAAAATATTGGAAATCTTTAAAACTCTTCTTGTCTGAAACCATTAGGCATAGGGCTACCAAATTTGACATGTAGCTTTATCTATTAGACCTCTATCATGTTTCTTCAAATTATAGCCCTGGGGTCAAAATTGGCTCTGCCCCAGGGGCCACAAGTTTTACATAGGCTTATATAGAGAAAACTTTAAAAATCTTCCTGTACCTAGCCATAAGGCCTAGAGCTACCAAATTTTGCATTTAGCTTGATCTAGTTGGGGTCTACCAAAAGTGCCCAAATTACAGTCCTGGGGTCAATTTGGCCTCATGCGGCGGGGGGGGGGGGGTTCACAAGATTTACATGGGCTTATGGGCTTATATAGGGAAAACTTTTAAATCTTGGTGTACATAGCCATAAGGCTTAGGGCTACCAAATTTGCATAATTATAGCATTATCTAGTGGACAACTACAAAGAGGGTCCAAGTTACAGCCCTAGGATGAAGTTTGGCCCTGCACCAGGGGTTACAAGTTTTACATGGGTTTATGGAGTGAAAACTTCAGAAACCGTTATGTCACTAGCCATAAGGCCAAGAACTCCCAAATTTGGCATGTTATTCTTCTAATACACATATTCTCCATTTAGTCCGACTGTAGCCCTGGGGTCAAAGTTTTATAAGGGCTTATATAGTGAAGACTTCTTTTTATGGTTTATATTTATAAGCCAGTGGAGCGATACAGGGCCATCATGGCCCTCTTGTTTGATTATAATTATTATGTCATCTGCAAATGCTTTCAATTTGGACCAGACTAGAATTTTGTCGTTTGGTAAAGAGTTGAAACACTTCAATTTAGGACATAAAGGTACATCTATAGCCGTTTTCAGCCAGTTTTTAACCCATTTTGTCTTCATTTCATAAACTACAGTATAATCATTTTGGTATCTTCATGCCAAATGTGCAAGGTTGCATAAATTACGATTAATAGAAAATGCATATCATTTTCTGGAGGCCATCAAATAAATCACTGTTGTGACATTTCAGGTTTTAAGTCAAAGATTTCCGATATGTATTTACCCCTTACATCATATATATCAGTAATTAGCTCACCTTGGCACAATGTGCTAAAGGTGAGCTATTGTGATCGCCCTATGTCCGGCGTCCGTCAACAATTTCTTTAAACATCTTCTTCTCCTAAACCACAGGGCAAATCTTGATGAAACTTGGCAGGAATGTTCCTTGGGTGAAGCTCTACCAAAATTGTTCAAAGAATTGAATTCCACCCACAACTCTGGTTGCCATGGCAACAAAAAGGAAAAAAAAGCAAAATCTTTGAAAATCTTCTTCTCTGAAACTAGTAGGCACAGAGCTTTGATATTTGGTATGTAGCATCTCCTAGTGGACCTCTACCAAGTTTGTTCATTTGATGCCCCTTGGGTCAATACTGGTCCGCCCCAGGGGTCACAAGTTTGAGCATAGTCATAAAGAAGGAAAACTTCAAAAATCTTCTTCTCTAAAACTTGAAGGCGTAGAGCTTTGATATTTGGCATGTAGCATCTCCTAGTGGACCTCTACCAAGTTTGTTCATATGATGCCCCTGGGGTCAAAACTGGCCCCGCCCCGGGGGTCACAATTTCCAACATAGGAACAAAGAAGGAAAACTTTAAAAATCTTCTTCTCTAAAACTAGAAGGCATAGAGCTTTGATATTTTGGCATGAAGCATTTCCTAGTGGACCTCTACCAATTTTGTTCATATGATGCTCTTGGGGTCAAAACTGGCCCTGCCCCGGGGGTCACAAGTTCGAACATAGGAACAAAGAGGGGAAACTTTAAAAATCATCTTCTCTGAAACTGGAAGGCATAGAGCTTTGATATTTGGTATGTAGCATTGCCTAGTGGACCTCTACCAAGTTTATTCATATGATGCCCCTGGGGTCAAAACTGGCCCCGCCCCGGGGGTCACAAGTTTGAGCATAGTAACAAAGAAGGAAAACTTCAAAAATCTTCTTCTCTGAAACTTGAAGGCATAACGCTTTGATATTTGGCATGTAGCATCTTCTAATGGACCTCTACCAAGTTTGTTCATATGATGTCCCTGGGGTCAAAACTGGCCCCGCCCCAGGGGTCACAATTTCCAACATAGGAACAAAGAAGGAAAACTTTAAAAATCATCTTCTCTAAAACTAGAAGGCATAGAACTTTGATATTTGGCATGAAGCATCTCCTAGTGGACCTCTACCAAATTCGTTCATATGATGCTCTTGGGGTCAAAACTGGCCCTGCCCCGGGGGTCACAATTTCGAACATAGGAACAAAGAGGGGAAACTTTAAAAATCATCTTCTCTGAAACTGGAAGGCGTAGAGCTTTGATATTTGGTATGTAGCATCGCCTGGTGGACCTCTACCAATTTTGTTCATATGATGCCCCTGGGGGTCAAAACTGGCCCCGCCCCGGGGGTCACAATTTCCAACATAGGAACAAAGAAGGAAAACCTTAAATATCTTCTTCTCTGAAACAGGAAGGCATGGAGCTTTGATATTTGGTATGTAGCATCTTCTAGTGGATCTCTACCAAGTTTGTGCATATGATGCCCTTTGGGCAAAAGTTGGCCCTGCCCCGGGGGGTCACAAGTTCGAACATAGGAACAGAGAAGGAAAACTTTAAGAATCATCTTCTCTGAAACTGGAAGGCGTAGAGCTTTGATATTTGGTATGTAGCATCGCCTAGTAGACCTCTACTTAGTTTGTTCATATGATGCCCTTTGGGCAAAAGTTGGCCCTGCCCCAGGGGTCACAAGTTCAAACATAGGAACAAAGAAGGAAAACTTTAATTTTTTTTTTCTCTTAAATTGGAAGGCATAGAGCTTTGATATTTGGTATGTAGCATCTCCTAGTGGACTTCTACCAAGTTTTTTCCAAGGATGCAGCTTGGGTCAAAACTGGCCCAGCCCCTGGGGTCACAAGTTCGAACATAGGAACAAAGAAGGAAAACTTTAAAATTCTTCTTTTCTGAAACCTAAAGGTGTGGAGCTTTGATATTTGGTATGTTGCATCTCAGAGTGGACCTCTACCAAGTTTGTTCATATGATGCCCCTGGGTCAAAACTGGCCCAAAGAAGGAAAACTTTAAAATTCTTCTTTAAAAGTGGAAGGCGTAGAGATTTGATATGTAGTGATTCTCTTCAAAGTTTGTTTGCCCATCTAAGCGCAACAAGTTCATCGAGTTCAAAACTGGGTCATCTTGGGTCATAAACTAGGTCACTACGTCAAATTAAAGAAATACCTTGTTGGCACTTTCGAGGCCACATTATTTGCTCAATTGCCTTGAAAATTAGTTAGAAAGTTTGTCTTTTATAAAGTCTCACATAAGATTAATTTGGGTCAACATGGGTCATAAACTAGTTCACTGGGTCAAATTAAAGAAATACCTTGTTTGCACTCTGGAGGCCACATTTATTGCTCAAATGACCTGAAATTTGGCCAGAATGTTTGTCTTGATGAAATACCAGATGAGTTTGGATTTAGGTCACCTGGAACCATAAACTAGGTCAATAGGTCAAAATAAAGAAATACCTTGTGGGCATTCTAGAGGCCACATTCTTTGCTTAATTGCCTTGAAAATTGGTCAGAATGTTTGTCTTTGTAAAATCTCACATGAGTCTGAATTTGGGTCAACTGGGGTCATAAACTAGTTCACTTGGTCAAATTGAAGAAATAGCTAGTGGGCACTCTAGAGGCCACATTTATTATTCATTTGATTTGAAAATTGGTTAAAATGTTTCTTTTGATATAGTCAAAGACCAGTTCAAATTTTGGTCACCTGGGGTCATAATCTAGGTCACTAGGTCAAATTAAAGAAATATCTTTAGGGCACTCGAGGCCACATTTTTTGCTCAATTGGCTTGAAAATTGGTCAGAATGTTTGTCTTCATGAAATATGAGTTTGAAATTGGGTCCCCTGAGGTCAAAAACTAGGTCACATGGTCAAATTAAAGAAAAACCTTTAAGGCACTCTACTAAGGTGAGCGACCCAGGGCCATCATGGCCCTCTTGTTTATATTTACACAGCTGACTAAATTCAGAACCATTGTACAGTCGATGAAATATTAAGTGTTTTTTTTTTTCTCTCAGGTTGTACTGATGTATCTTCAATACAGTTTATTAATTTCACAGTATTAAAGGGATATAGTATGAGTAGCATGCATAAATGTTGTAGTTTTAACATTTTTGCCAAGAACATAAATGTCATTTTGTAGATTCCACAAAATTTAAGTGCTTTTCACTTTTTTTTAGCTCACCTGAGCACAACGTGCTCAAGGTGAGCTTTCGTGCTCTTCCGATATCCATCGTCCATCATTAGCATTTACCTTTTGGACACTCTAGAGGCCACATTTCGTACTTAATTGACCTGAAAATTGGTCAGAATGTTTGTCTTGATTAAATCTCGGATGAGTTCGAATTTGGGTCACCTGGGGTCATAAACTAGGTCACAAGGTCAAATTAAAGAAATACCTTGTGGGCACTCTAGAGGCCGCATTTTTTGCTCAATTGACTTGAAAATTGGTCAGAATATTTGTCTTAATTGAATCTCGGATGAGTTTGAAATTGGGTCACCTGGGGTCATAAACTAGGTCACTAGGTCAAATTAAAGAAATACCTTGTGGACACTCTAGAGGCCACATTTCTTACTCAATTGACCTGAAAATTGGTAAGAATAATTGTCATGATAAAATTTCGGATGAGTTTGAATTTGGGTCATCTAGGGTCATAAACTAGGTCACTAGGTCAAACTAAGGAAATACCTTGTGGGCACTCTAGAGGCCACATTTTTTGCTCAATTGACTTGAAAATTAGAATGTCTTAATTAAAACTCAGATGAGTTTGAAATTGGGTCACCTTGGGTCATAAACTAGGTCACTAGGTCAAATTGGAGAAATACCTTGAGGACACTCTTGAGGCCACATTTCTTACTCATTTGACCTGAAAATTGGTAAGAATGTTTGTCTTGATGAAATCTCAGATGAGTTAAGGTTTGGGTCACCTAGGGTCACAAACTAGGTCACTAGGTCAAAGAAATACCTTGTGGGCATTCTAGAGGCCACATTTCTTGCTCAATTGACCTGAAAATTGGTCAGAATGTTTGTCTTAATTAAATCTAGGAGGAGTTCAAAATTGGGTCACCAGGGGACATAATCTAGGTCACTTGGTCAAATTAAAGAAATACCTTGTGGGCAGTCTAGAGGCCACATTTATTGCTCAGTTGTCTTGAAAATTGGTCAGAATCTCTGTCTTAATAAAATCTCGGATGAGTTTGAATTCAGGATACCTTTGGTCATAAACTAGGTCACTAGGTCAAATATAAGAAATACCTTGTGGGCACTTTAGATGCCACATTTTTTGCTCAGTTGACTTGAAAATTGGTCAGAATGTTTTTCTTGATGAAATTTTGGATGAGTTTGAATTTGGGTCACCTTGGATCATGAACAAGGTCACTAGGTCAACTTACAGAAATTCCTTGTTGGCGCTCTAGAGGCAACAATTCTTACTCAATTGACCTGAAAATTGATCAGCATGTTTGTCTTGATAAAATCTTCGATGTTTTCAAAAATGGGTCGCCTAGGGTCATAAATTAGGTCACTATGTCAAATTTAAAGAAGTATCTTATGGGTTCTCTAGTAGCCACAATTCTTGCTCAATTGACCAGAAAATTGGTCAGCATCTCGGATGAGTTCAAAATTGGGTCACAAAGGGTCATAAACAAGGTCACTGGGTCCTATTGAAGAAATACTTTGTGGGCACTCTAGAGGCCACAATTCTAGCTAAATTGACCAGGAAATTGGTCTACATATTTGAATTGATGATATCTCGGATCAATTAGAAATTGGGTCTCATAGGGTCATTAACTAGGTCTCTAGGTCAAATTAAAGAAATGTATTGTAGGCACTGTAGAGGCCACAGTTTTTGCTCAACTGAGCTGAAAATTTGTCAGCATGTCTGACTTTATCGTCTCTATCTTGAATGCTTTTGAAATTGGGTCACATAGGGTCATAATCTAGGTCACTAAGTCAAACTACAGAACTGGCAGCAATTCTTTCCCAATTCACCTGAACTTTGGTCAACAAGTTTGTTTTGATATCTTGGATGAGTTGGAAATATGGTCACATATGGTAATAAACTAGGTCACTAGGTCAAATTGAAGAAATACATTTTGGACAGTCCAGGGGCCACATGTTCAGCTCAAATGACCTGACAGTTGGTCAGAATGTTTGTCTTAACAATATTTTAGATGAGTTTTAAATTGGGTCATTATGACGCTGGAGTGAAATTTCGCCTATTCACTCAGGTGAGCGATCCAGAGCCATCATGGCCCTCTTGTTTCATTGAAACTGCACTATGTGTTAAGGCCTTATTTTTTAAATCCCTCTTGAGTGATATTGACAATGTGACAACCTATGTACAGGTTGTACTGCCATTAACAAGTACCTGCACACAAAAGATGTAATTTTGAGATGTCTACTTTAAACCCATTACCCCTCGAACCCAAATTTTAACAACCCTCAAAAAGCTGCCTTCCAAAAACTTTGTTGCAAAAAGAGAAGGTGTTGGTAACCAGCATTTTCTCCTTTTCTCACAACGTTTTCAAAAGCCTTCTTCCTCAGGGTCGTTAAAAGTCGGAATTGTGTGGTAAAGAGTTAAGGATAAAGTGTTGCAGAATTATCACCCCATAAGCTGAAAAATGCAAAGAGCACATAACTATTGAATGTCTGTGCTCTCTTTCATTGCTGTTACCTCTTCACCACACAATCACCAAGTTTTATGACCCTGAGAAAGAAAGCTTTTGAAAACTTTGAGAGAAAATGCTGGTAACCAGCATTTTCTCCTTTTCTCTCCTTCCCCAACAACTAGTGGTAGGTTTCTCTGAACTGAAAGCACTTGCAGACAACAATTTTGAAGTTGATACAAATGAGTTCAAATTCTCTGATAAGGTGGGAAATGGAGAAAATGCTGGTTACCAACATTTTTTTCTTTTCCCACAATTTTTTCAAAATTGCTCTTTCTTAGGGTTGTTAAATCTCAGAATTGTGTGGTACAAGGTTAATATGCATTAACTCTTTACCAAACAACAAAATTTTAGACCAGTCCAAATTGAAGCATTTGCAGACGACAAAATAAATGTGACTTAAAAATTGAAATTTGTTTTGGGAAGGTTATAAAACATTGTAGGAAAAGGAGAAAATGCTGGTTACCAGCATTTTCTCCTTTTCCCACAATGTTTTCAAAAGGCTTCTTCTTTAGGGTCGTTAAAACCTGTGATTGTGTGGTAAAGAGTTAACTCTTTACCACACAATCCAGAGTTTTAACAACCCCAAGAAAGCATTGGCAGAAAAGAAGAAAGTGCTGGTAACCTGCATTTTCTTCTTTTCCCACAATATTTTCTACCCTTTAAGAGACAAATGTTATGTTTTGCGCTACATTTAAGATGTCATCTGCAAATGCTTTCAGTTTGGAACAGTCTACATTTTTGTTGTATGGTAAAGAGTTAAGCTGTTTTTTAGCCTTGTGGTTGTCTGTATCTCTGTGTAAATTTTTTTTTATTTCTCATTTCTGTCTTATTAAGGAAGACTGGACACATTTATGCCCTCTTTTAGTACTTGTATTTTCCCCCAAAAAAAACCTGCAGCCATGTGTTCTCATCAGCATGTGATGCTTTTATCTTTTTTTTCAGTTTGAGATTGAATTTCTTCTTGTTCCCTGTCTTCCAGATTGTGAATCATTCTCCTCCCATCGAGGATATTCCAAGAAATATCTCTAACTCTGTAAGGGACCTTATTGAAAGAGGCTTTACTGTATGTTCAGGAACCAGGCCTACGCCAGAACAATTGCTGTTACATCCGGCCTTTAGTCTTCTTGGTATGTGCCATAGTATTTTACTGAAATATAATGTTATTTATCAAGTAATTTTGTACTGGCAGACCTCAGACTTATAACTTGGCCTAAATTACGTAACTGGATCAATGACAGTTTTATTAATTGATGAATTTGTTGTCCATTTTGGATTCGATATTGAAAGAGTCACATTGGCCTTGTTTTGTTTCATATTCGCCAACTTTTTCCTGAGATTGGCTGAGTTAGCTGATATTATCCAATTTGTTACCTGGTATTAATAAACAGACTATTTGCCTCATATAAAATGCAATAAAACAGTTTGTTGATTAATAAAATTTGGTATTGATGAAAAGTACATGTAGTAAAATCTTGGTGCTCCTCCATATGGCCCAGTGGGTAACTGTTTACTAGACAACAAATTTCCAGAATCGAACATATCCAAAGTATTTGCAGATGACAAAATCAGTGTGGCTCAATTGAAAAGATCTTTTTTTTTTTAAAGGGTTTAAAAATATTGTTGGAAAAGGTGAAAATACTTGTTACCAGCATTTTTCTCATTTTTCCTACAATATGTATCAAAAGTCCTCTTCCCAAGGTTCATAGAAAAAGGAATGTTTGCTAAAGAAAGAAAGGAATGGATTTGTAACTCTTTACAAGACATTCGAACTTTTAGACTCTTCCAGATTGAAGTGCGCTAAATGACCAAAGCTGTCGATGGGCCATAAAACAACATTCATTCATTCCAGATTGAAAGCACTATGTAAAAGATGAATTCAAAAGTGATGCAAATGAATTGAAGTTCTCTGAAAGATTTGGAAACATTGTCTAAAAGGGAGAAATTGCTTGTCTCAAGCAGTTTTGCCTTTTCCTAAAATACTTTCCAAAGGGCCTCTTTTTCTAGGCACAGTAAGACAAGGGATTGGTTCTGGTAGACTATTGACTCTTTACCAAACAACAAAATGTTAGACTGGTCCAAATTGAAAGGATTTGCAGATGCCAAATCAGATGTATCTCAAATGATGATATCTGCCTTTGATAAGATAGAAAACATTGTGGGAAAAGGAGAAAATGCTGGTTACCAGCATTTTCTCCTTTTACCAGGATGTTTTCAAAAGCATTCTCTTTCAGGGTAGTTAAAACTTAAGATGTGTGGGAAAGGGTTAATGATTTCTTGATTCTCATTCAACAGAAGATGGAGTTACTACCGAGGCATACTCAATCCTGCCAACAGTGTATCATGACAATGCAGATATTGAAGATGATGAGAACAAAGATCTTAAAGAAATTTACAGAAAGCTAAGTGATACATCATCAGGTGTTAAAAACAGCCATATTGTACCACCAAGCTCCCCAGTGCAAGTTTATACACTATTGAACAGTACCACGCAAGGTTGCAATGCTACACATGGCCAACAGAACGGAGCTGCAGCCAATGTAGCAAATCAAGAAGGTGGAGTAATTAATCAGGGGGATGAAGCAATAAATCAAAGAGATGTGGCAGTTAATCAAGAGAATGGAGCAAGAGAACAAGGAGGTGGTGATCTTACAGACATATCAGTTGGGTTGGAGGTGCCTGGACCAAGTGGATATCAGAGCAATATTAATGATGCTCCAAGAAGTAAAGAGATGAAAACCAAAAAGCCTTCTCCAAGTGATCCATATCAGAATATGGATTATACCAAGCACTTTCTGAGCTATTTACATGATACCAGTCCACCCCGATTTCCAGAGGAACCAGTCAACAGGTTAGTTGAATATAACCCAGACAGTCAAATATTGCCTGAACAACCAGTGCAGGAGCCATTTCCTGACTTCAGGTATAATGAAGAGTTTAGAAGTCGTATACCCAACTTTAATATGCTGTTGCAATCTGAGGAGTTTGAACTTGAAAGAGAAGATTCCGGAGATGAGGAAGAAAACATTTTCCAGGATTTTGATCTCGATGTTGCTATTAGACAAATGAATTTGAGTGCCATAAATGACGGAGATGTAGAGGAAGAAAAATCAAAAGAGAGCAAGGCAAGAGAGGAGAAAGATGCGGTAGAAGGGTTAGCTAGTGAAAGGAGCGCCCATACCATCAAAGATAAGGAGATTACCCCACATTTCATTACAGATAATAAAATGATGACACATGCTGTTAATGACAATGAAAGGAGCACACAAACTACTCATGTTCGAAATAAGAATGATGCCACCTCATCTGCAAGTTCTGTAACTTTAAAGGAAGCCTATCAACCCTCACAAGAGAAAATCCTTGACGGCTTCAATGAAGATTACCTTTTTATATCAGGATCACCAAAAAGTAACTATGGATTTGATTTTGGTACAAAGAAATACGAATTACAACCCTCATATGTTGAGGGCTTCGATCCAAGTAATTTTCCTGGATCGAGTGGTCATAAAACTTCACCATCCCACATGGCTGATCAAGGAGGTTCACATCCACAAGATGAAGCAAGACCACCTTTGCAGCCACATATATCTGCACAACATGCAGGTTCAGCCGTGTCTTACGAACAAAATAATCCAGCTTTTCTTCATCCACAGCAGAGATTAGAATCACCGCACCATGATCCGCATAGAATGACTCAGATAAGACAACCGCCAAGTTCTTGGTATATCTATCAGCCTCAAAGTTCAGATGAAACCCAGATAAACCAGTCTGAAAGTAGGCTGACAAGTGCTCAAGGCCAAGGACAAACCGGGATGAGAAGCCCCCAGAGTCCTTTGTACATCCCTCAAGATTATCGCTATAACCAAACACAACCTCACAGTTATGGACAAGAAAGGTATAGCACCCCTGGCACCAGCACCAGGCCCCAAATACAGGAAGCACAGGGAACCAGTATGCCTGGTTTTCCAAAGCAGGCTGCAGTTGATCGACAGTCTGCATCGTATGTCCCAAATGAGATAATCATACCTCCCTTGCCAAACCAACAAGGTAGGCAAATGTGCATTCTTTGCAGTTATCTAATTCTTTTTGAAACTATTTCATGTTTTTTTTGTTCTTTTTTTCACATATGAAAGTAAATGGTACATGAGCTACCGGGCATGGCTTAAAAACAGTGCAGGAAAAGGAGAAAATGTTGATTACTAGCATTTTCTCCTTCTGCAGTACATGTATGTTTTGTGCCCTATTGGATTATTTGGCATCTGCAAATGCTTTCATTATACTTAAATACAAAAAAAAAAAATTGTACAGGGTATTTTTATAAGTAGGGGATATAATACCGATTCTGGGCCAATGCGCTCGCATCCAAAATCCTAAAACCCACCACATCACAACCACATATCCCCAACCATCGCATGTTTAAAAACCAAAAATCACACTCCTAAAAATCCCCCCAACCATCACATGGTTAAAAACCATGCACGCATTTGGGGTCATCGAGTGCACCCGACTATCGCTTTTTCCAAAACTACTATCCCCTCTCCTCTCTATCTCTCAACCCCCTGCGCCCCCCGTGCGTCTTAAAAAAATTTATAACTAGCGAAAGTTATAAATTTACGAAATTAAAAATTTGAAATTTTTAAAATTTTTTCCGCTTAAAAAGCCTGGTATAAAAATGAGCGTACTAAAGAATCTTAGTAAAGTGTTCATTTCTAATCTAGTTAAAACGCTGGAAGATAAAATTTATTTCAGACGTTGGAAATATAGTTACCCGAGTTTAATAGCAGTTCCTCCGTTTGAATGTAAAAACATTTATTTAGTGTTACATCAATTAAAGCCAGTTGTATACTATGCTCGTAGTATAGTAATCCATCATCATCCCTCGTATGAAGGAAATTTAACGTTTTTTTAAACTTTTGCGGACACACATTTTTATTCAGATTTTCTTATATCTAAAGAGGAAGGATACGATGATATGACGTTTTAATATTTATTAAATAAAGAATTAGGAAACCACTCGTTTAATTATTTAATTATTGGATTCCATAATATTACGTTTTCTCCTGATATCCTTAGTACATTAGGTAATCCTACTTTTGCAGAGTTTGAAAGTGTATTCGCTGATCTTTTTCCTATAGAAGAAACGGAAAATACACGGGTAATACGTGAAAATGGTAACTCCTCATTTCAAGAAGAAGAATGCATCATTTGCAAAGACGCGAGACCGAATATAATGTTTTGTAATTGCGGTCATATAGTTCTATGCGAGGAGTGCGATAATACGTCTAATTTAAGAGAATGCCCTTTGTGTAAAACGCCGTCTCTAGTAAAACATAAATTAGTAACGGAGAAACCGAGACCGAGGGACCGTTTCTGGAACTTTTACGAGGCCTTAATAAGCATAATAATATCGTTGTTATGGACCTATTTTTGGTATTTCTAGAGTTTAATGGAAGTATAGGTGTCTTTTTTAATACCCACCACATAAACTAAAAAATTTATAACTTCGTGAAGTTATAAATTTAAAAAAAACGAAAAAATTTTATTTTTTTTTCTATTTTTATCTATTAAAAAAAATGAAATTTTTAAAAATTTTTTCCAACTAAAAGCGTGGAATAAAAATGAGCGTATTAAATAGAATCACTAAAGAATCGAGAAAAGAAATTAGAAGATGTTTAGAGGACAAACCATTTCTGGTTAATGTTGCTATGCCTTTACCAAATAAAAAAGCAGTATTAATAGTATTTAAAAATGTATGAGTATAAATAGGATGTTCAAAAGATTAAAAACAACCATATACTATTTTATCAGTAGAGAAAAAACTAGAAACACAAGAAATTTTAAAGTGGATATTTGTAAAAAAGGAGTAGATATAGGAAATCGTTTGAGTGAACCTATTATAATGGATTTTTCTTCAGATAGAAGTTTTAGCCAAGATGATGTTAATATTTTAAAATTACATTTGTTACCTTCAACAGATAGATTTTTTTATTTATTTTTATTTTTTAGAAATGGATATTTTGAAGAAGACGACCCTAAAGAAATTAATGGTAAAACTAAGTTTACTTCTGAATCATGCGTCACGTGTCTAGAAAATATTCCTAATATACATTTCGTGGACTGCGGTCATATTTGTTTTTGTGAAGATTGTAACGAGAAGAAAAATTCAGCAACATGTCCAGTTTGTAGAACGTATAATAATATAAAACGAAAGATATTAACCTTTATTAAATATTTTCACGAAAAAAACCGTGAGTTATAAATATATATTTTATAAAAAAAATATATATTTTATTTATGAAAAGTTAATAGAAGTTTTTTTCTCTTTCTGGAACGAGCGTTTTCTTCTTTCAGTTTACTTATAATCATTTTTAACGTTTTAATATGATCATTATTTTTCTCGATTTTTTCGTTAGAATGCGATTCCGGTTCCGTCATTGTTAAAGATTCTTTTTTATCCATTTTTTAAAAAGTTCAATTAATTTTTTATCGAAAAAATTTAAGAAATTTTTTTTATATAAAAAGAAATGGAATATTATTTAGGAATCGAGATTAATAACGATTTAGATAATCTTTTATCCGAACACGGTAAAAAACTTCTCGAGAAATATTATTATCGGGACGATAACGATACTCCTCAAAGAGTATTCGCTCGCGCCGCGGTTACTTATTCCGATAACTTAGAACACGCTCAAAGAATTTACGATTACGCATCTACGCAATTATTCGCGTTTTCCTCTCCTATCTTAGCGAATGCGGGAAAACCGTCTAAAAGGGGTTTGCCTATTTCCTATTTCATTTCCCATATTCCGGATAAAATAGACGGTATCATCGAACATTTAGCGGATACTTGTTGGTTTACGATCGTAGGTGGGGGAGTTGGAGCTGATTGGAGTTCGGTAAGATCCGTGAGTTCTAAGTCGTCAGGTCCGGTATCTTTCATGTCCACTATAAATTCTATCGTCTCTTCTTACAAACAAGGAAAAACTAGAAAAGGAAGTTACGCGGCCTATCTCGATATTACGCATCCGGAAATCGTAGAATTTATTACGATGAGAATTCCCACAGGGGGTGACCAGAATAGAAAAAATCTTAATTTATTTAATGCGGTTAATATCACCGACAATTTCATGCGAGCCGTTAAAAATGGTACCGATTACGATTTAATCGATCCTAAAACTAAAAAACGAACGCCTACGAGTGCGAGAAAAGTATGGGAATTAATTTTAGAATCTAGAAGTAGGACGGGAACTCTTTATTTAAATTTTATCGATACGATTAATAAATCTCTTCCTAAAGAGATGAAAGAAAAAGGATTAAAAATTTATAGTAGTAATTTATGTAATGAAATCCATCTACCTACGGACGATGATACAACGGCTGTGTGTTGTTTATCTTCTTTAAATGCGGAATATCCTTATAAATGGACGAAACGAGTCGTCGAAGATATCGTACGTTTTCTAGATAACGTTTTAGAATCGTTTATTAAAAATTGCCCTCCTGAATTATCTAAAGCTAAAAAAGAGCGATACGCGATCGTCCTTTAGGAATCGGAGTTATGGGTCTCGGATCCTTATATCGTAAAAAAATGATTCCGTTCGAACCTTCCCACGCGAAAGAATTAAATAAAACTATCTTTTCTAAACTAAAAGAATACGCGGAATTAGCTTCTATAAAACTCGGAAAAGAACGAGGAGAGTGTCCATCGATGAAAGGAACGGGAAAAAGAAATTCTCATTTAATGGCGATCGCTCCAAACTCTAATATTTCGATTATCGTGAATTGTTCTCCTTCTATCGAACCCGTCGTCGCTAACGCTTTTACCCATAAAACGCGTGCCGGTTCGTTTCTTACGAAAGATAAATATTTAGAAAAAATATTACGAAATCTTCATTTAGACACGCCCGAAACGTGGAATAGTATTATAGCTAATCGCGGTTCGATACAACATCTCAATCTCCCAACGAATTTCAAGGAAGTATTTAAAACCGCGAAAGAAATAGATCAACTAAAAGTAATCAAATACGCAGCTGATAGGCAAGATTATATTTGTCAAGGTCAATCGTTAAATATTTTTTTCCCTTCGGGTTCGGGTAAAAAATATATTCATGACGTTCATTTTAGGGCGTGGGAATTAGGTTGTAAGGGGTTATATTATTATCGAGGAGAGACAGCGGAGAGGAACGAGGATATATCTAACCTTGAATGTAATTATTGTGTTTCTTAACGCGCGAAAATTTATGATTTTATATAAGATTTTTCCTATATAAATCGTGGAATAATGTCCGATAAATTATTTAGAAAAGCTAATAAAAGAGACGTTTACGAATTAGAAGTCGTCAAGGATGAAATAACGAGTTTAGTTGAAGATATGGAAGTATATTGCGATAATAGATTTAGTTTCGTTAAAAACATTTTACATCATATCTTTTCCAAGGCATTTAAATTTTACGTTAAATATGAGGACGTAGATGCTGCTGAGGCTGAAATTTGCAAATTCTTTGAGGATATTTCAGTCTATTTTAGATTAGATATATGTGAATGGGAGCCGCCTACTAATTACATAGTAGAGACGCTAGAAGGATTAAGTTGTGCTATAAAAAATGGAATCGATGGGATCATTAGTAAGATACTTGTGCAATGGAATCATCTTGAAGATGAACCTTTTATTCGAGAAAAAATTTGTAAGGATGTTGATTACGCTATTTACGTCTTAAAAGAAGCTAAAACTGAGCTTTTAGAAAGTAGAAAGAAATTAGCTCGTTTATACGTAAGGGATTAAAAAAATTTATAACTTAAGTTTAAGTTATAAATTTATCGTTTTTTAGCGAACTTACTCCATCCTCCGTTCATCGTTATAGCTTTTTGTAAAGGGGCGTAATCATCGAAGTATTTCTGTGTTCCACTAATGATAACTACGATAACTAATATAATTAGTCTACCCCAGTTAAATCCCCCGCTAATAAAATAATTTACGAAAGATGTAAAACAATCTATATTTTTTAATGGTATATATAACAATCCATCTCGTATTTCTTTTTCGTACATTTTTAAAGACATTATTATAAGTTTTACTAATTCTCGTTTCGCGAGATCGGGAATACTTTCCGGAAAATCTGTTTCTCCCGTAAAATCTAGGTTATATAATGTTTTTATAAAACCTAAATATTTATTAATAATTATTTCATGGGCGGTATCTAACGAGTTTTTTTCGTATATACGTTTCAAAGTATTAATAGTAATTATTTCCATTTTTTTTAAAAATTGAATTTTTAAAAAATATTTTTTACGATAAATTGGGTAGAAATGGCGGATAATAATTATATAAAGTTTCAAGATTTCGATATAAAAAAGCTAAGGCTTTGCGAAGGTAGAATAAATAAAAATCTTGATTTTCAAACGATGGATATTAAATACGAGTATCCCGATGGGAAAACGAGAGGTTTACGACTACGTTCTCCCACTCTGTTTTCTTACGGAGTTGAACAGTATAAGAATAATTCGTCCGATTACTATATGTCTTTGAAATCTTTTTACGATAAAGAAAATCCGAACGAAAAAGAAGTAGAGTTTAAAAAAACGTTAGATAGTATTTCGAAATTTTTACGAGAAGAAGCGAAAGAAAAGACTGTAAAAAGGAAGAAGAAAGATAATTATCTCGAAGAGTTGGAAATTATTAATGGCGATATTTTTTATCCGAGACTAAAACACGATAAAACTTATGACAATGGTAAACTTACAAAGTGCGAAATAAGAACTATTTTTCACGAAAAAAATGAAGAAGGAAATCTCGAAAAAGTAAAAAGATCCTCGTTCTCTCAAAGAAATAAAATGTAAAGTAATCGTTTATATAGATATAGAAGATATTTTTACTAGTTCATCCGTAGTTAAAGTACGAATGAGTCTTTCTGACGTTGTTATTATTAAAAAGAATGTTCTTCCTATAAATTATGGGAAATCTTTTACTCCTTCGTTGGAAGTAACGCTAGGTTCCGATGACGAAGAATAAATTTATAACTTTTTTAAAAAAGTTATAAATTTTCAGTCTCCTGGTCCGCGGGTTCCCAGGTCTTCTCAATCTTAACGGTTTTAATAGTATTTACAGTCTTCGGTAAAGTTCCGACCTCTTCGGGAAAAATATTTTCGATCTCTTTTTTATAATAATACGCTAAAGAAAATCTACAATTCCTTATTAAAAGACTATAGCCCGTTAACATCTTCTAGGTATTTACGACAATCTTCGGAGGCGAATAAAACCCCGTATTTAACGAGTTCCATAAAGTCTGCCGTTATAGCGTTAAATAAATCTTCCGGGTCGGTTCCAATAACATCTTTTAGTTCTTTTCCATTTTGTAATAGGTGAAAAAATTATTTAATATATTTATAAATCGAGTTCTACGAGTATTGTCAAATAAGAGTTTTTCGCGTTGGGATGATTGGTCTTCGTTAAAAAGTTTATAACGTCGCATTGATTTAATTCTAAAGGTCGAGGAAAAACTACGCAACTACAACTTTTTTCTTTTTCTTTTATTAAGGAGTAGTCGGTTTTTTCGAAACCGTTTATTACCAAGTTAATTTTTACTTCTTTGTTTAAAAAACTATTTCCTTTTAAAACCGTTAAAGAACCTCTTATAATTCTACCCGGAATTGACATGCAATAACCTCCTAATCCGTGCGATCTTCCGCTACTACCATTACCGAAAGAAAACTCGTAATTTCCACTCGTTAAAGCTCCTTGTTCTTCGGCATGGATACTTATTATAGGTTTAGTTTTTTCCTTTTTGGATAAATTTATTAAACCCACCGATAAAGCCGCTAACCGCTCGGTTAAATAAGATCTTGTTACAGGCTCACTATCATCGTTAGGTTTAGGCAAGTTTATAATTCTTTTTCCATTCATATCTATTTGACCATTTGAGGTAAAAGAACCGTCATCGTTTCTCGATAAAGATTTTTCCTCTTTCTCACGCCCGGAAAAAACTAACAACTGCGTGCTAAGAAAAGACCATGTCACAGGATCATCCCAAGCAGCGGGTTCGGGCAAGTTTTTAATTCTATTTCCTCCCATATCTATATCCCCGATGGCCGAAAAACTACCGTCCTGTCGTTTAACTATCGCCCCATCTCTATCATCCACGTATTTTTTATTAGCGGCTTCGCTCGGTTCCGTAGGATCGCCCAAGTTTTTTATTTTATTAAAACTCATGTTTAAATAATCCATCACGAGATAGCCTCCATTTTCGTTTAATAACCCTGAGTTGGAATCAACATAATTCTTGGTCGCGATGTCTTGAGGATTTACGGGATTACTAACCCTCGTTAATGTATTACCGTTCATATTTATAGAACCGGTAACTTCCGTCATTCCATCTTTATGCAAAAAATTATTATTTACGTAACGAGTGATATACCGTCTTCGCTCGGTTTAGCTTTATCCATTCTTCGAATTTATCGACAGGCATTTTTTATATAACTAAAAAAGTTTATTTAAAACTCGTTGGAATTCATTTCCCGAGGTCAGCTCTTTTAGAACGAACAAACATAAATGTCCGCAAAATACTTGATCGGCTCGTTGTAATTGATCCGTATTGTAAAGTATCGGATTTACCAAGTAGTTTTCTATTTCAATAGGTGGTCTTATACCGTAGCTATTGAAATAATTTTTTCTCTCACCGTCTTTATACCAAGCGACCCAATGTGTACCGGGTCCACTCGCATCATCGAGGTTTAATATACCGCATTCCTTTTTTCTACACTTTCTAGGTAGATCGTATCGTACAAATATGCCCCTAAAAGAAGGTATCTTTAGTCTTTTCGCGGCATCTTCTAGCTCGAAGTTACTTAACGGTTTATTAGGTAAAATTACGTTTTTAATCACGATATCCGACATTTTTTTTAAACTTAAATATTTTTAGGCGTCTTCAACGCCCGGGCTTCTGAAAGGGGCCTAATGTTTTCGTTATCGACCCAAGAATTAAACTCGTCGGAATACCCTTTCCATTTTACCAAAGATTTATTTTTTCCTTTTTTAATAACCTTTTCTATCCTAAACCTAAACAACTCCTGGCTAGTTTTTTGTAGTTCGGGTTTGTAGAAGGTACCTCCTATTTCTTCTCCGTTAAGATCCTTAATTTTATACGTTACGGGCGACGTACGTTTTACCTCGGAAATCGTAAAAACTTCTTCGGTCCATCTTGTGGTATATCCCTTTTCGAAAGTCTTTTTCTTTCTAGATATCCTTACTGTATCGCCTACGGAAAACTTAGGATTTATATCCCTTACTTCGTGACCTTCGGGATAAAGAGTTTTCCAAACCGCGTTTTCATTTACCTTTTTACTAGCGTTTACCGGCGACATTTTAATAGAAGAATGTTTCGCGTTACTATATTCTTTAACGAGATCGGGCAACGCGTTAATGTAAACGTTAGTGAAATTAGCGGAAAAATATTTCCACATTTTTTCTTTCATCATTCTAATCCATCTCTCAACTACGCTAGATTTTTCCTCATTTTCGGTAGAATACAATTCTATCAGGTCTTTAACGTCCTTGTTATAAAACTCTTTACCCTTATCCACCCACATTTTTTCCGGTTTTCTCTCTTTAAAAATACTCTTTAATGCAGCGGCGACGGATTTTCCCGTTTTATCTTTTAGCGGTATTAACCAACTGTACTTGGAAAAGATATCGATGACAGCGAGAAGATATTTTATACCCCGATTAAATTTAGAAAATGCTTGCGTGTCTACTAAATCAGCGGCCCATATCCTATCAATACCATTTACTCTTACTTTCCTTTTCTTAAATTTTCTTTTTACGGGTTTATGCAATTCTTCCGATAAACTCGTCATGACGAATTTTTTTTTTTAACCCCCATTCCAAATCTTTTCTTCGCCCCAATCAGATTACTAACGACGGATCGCTCTATTTTTTCCCTAAGTGTGGGATTATAGATTCCCTTTAATTCCGTTAACATATTAGCGTCGCAAATAGAATTTCTGGTAGCCGTGTCATTATGTTTAAGATAACAAACATCGTGATGGTATGCCGCTTTATCAACGCGGTTTATCGGCTTACTCGATTCCTTAGGCGTTAAATCCTTGTTGAGCCTTTTATTTAACTTCGTGCCGGGACTGGTAAAGTTATGCCCGGGAAGATGCATTTCGACGGGTAAGTTATTTATAAACTTATTTAGTAATGATCCGCCTTTTTTTTTTTAATGAATTTAGTTCTAGTTTTTCCGCATATGTCGCATTTACCACGCGCCATATTTCTTCCATTTTTAGTAATGACGTGCTCTATGTTACTGGTATTAGTAACTTTTTTACATTTAACGCAATACATTTTTTATAAGTTTAAATTTTTTTTTAATTTAAGTAAAATGGATATCGCGAATTTATCGTGGAACGATATAGTATCGAAAAGACTTAATAATTCTTTTTTACCTAAAAGCATTAGGGGAATAATCGTCGTAAATCGGGTTGCGGTAAGACTACGCTTTTAATAAACCTTTTGATAAGACCGGAATGGCTCGACTACGATAATTTAATGGTTTTTGGGAGAAGTCTTTTTCAACCGGAATATCGCTTACTTAAAAAAGCTTTCGAAAAAAAATTACCGAAAGAGGCAATTTTACAGTTATTTAACGCGCGAGATTTAGTTCAAAGTGAAAACGTTTCTCCCTCATCTTTGATCGAAGAGTGGTCTAAAACCTTAGTGAATAAATCGGATATAAGATGTAGTTTCTTCGAACATACCGAAGATGTACCTGACCCGAGAGAGTTAAAATTGGAAAACAAAAATTTAATGGTTTTTGATGACTTACTTTCAGAAAAACAAAATAAGTGCGAGTGTTACTACGTTCGAGGAAGACATAGTAATGTCGATTGTTTTTACCTTTCGCAAAACTATTTTAGGTTACCGAGACAAACTATTAGAGAAAACGCGAATTTTATTTGCCTTTTTAAACAAGACCAGAAAAACATTAATCATATTTACAACGACCATGTAAGCGAAGATATGCCTAAAGAAGAGTTTAGAAATTTTTGTAAAAAAGTATGGGACAAACCTCACGGTTTTATCGTTATTGATTTATCCAGTAAAAAAGACTAAGGAAAATACAGAGACGGTCTCGATAACTTTTATATTCCGAGTTAATAGAAAAAATGAAAATAAAAATTTAAAAATTAAATAATAATTGTAAAAGAATGAAGGTTAATATATATAGTTTAGATTACAGATTAAATGGTTTTCCAGTAAATATTGTCGTAGATACTTTTAAAACATTTGTGGAAGACGAACTAAAAGAAAGTACTGAACATTGTTCAAAAAGTAATTTTGATAAAATCATTGGAGTTTTAAAACTAAAAAAAGATTTTCTTTCTTTCGTTAAAGAACGTGGTGAGAGCAAAGAAGTATTATACGTTCCTTTTTTTAAAGAACACTCTTTCGAATTAATGCGTAATATAAATCATTTGGCAAGGGTTTTTGAAACTGAAGAGGAAGACAGAACGAATAAAAAACATAGAAAACATATATTAAAAATGTAACCTTATTTTAGAAAAAAAGCTGATACCGGTTTACTTTTTATGAAACGAGAAGGTGATAGTACCTGCGTAAAAATAAAATTGCATGAAATAAAAAGTATTTTTAACGGAAATTGTGTAAAACAAGCTAAAATGTGTAAAATTAATTATGGTTTATAAAAATATATCTTTTTAACTAAAGATATATTTTTTACTATAAAAAAAATGGAAGATCTTTTAAAACAAATAGTGGAAAATATGCGGCATAAAGAATCTTATCAAATTATAGTAAGCGATGACAAAACGCTGTTTACAACGAATTTTAATCCCCCGATCCGACTGGAATATAAAAGAGAATACGAAATAACTTTAGTAAACCTCGAAACGTATTACTCTTTTCCTAACATTAACGAGTCAAACAGTATGTTTATTTATTCTCCGGACAACGGCGTTTCTTGGTTTAAAATAATAATACCCGTAGGAAGTTACGACCTTATAGACATTAATGATACCATTCATCAGGAAATGAGAAAAAACGGTCACGTCGATTTAGTTAACGATAATTACCCTATTAATATTTCCGCGAACACGAATACGCTAAAATCTATTCTTACCCTAGAAAACGGTTATGAAGTAGATTTTAATCATCCGAATTCCATTTCCAAAGTATTAGGTTTTACTCGCGCGAAATACGAAAATGGTTTTCACGAGTCCGAAAACGTAGTAAATATTCTCAGTATAAATTCCGTGCTCATTAACATTAATATTATCTCTGGAAGCTATGTTAACGGATTAATGCGAAACACAATTTACTCTTTTTTGCCGAATGTTGTGCCGGGATATAAGATAATCGAGTCTCCGCTTAATTTAGTATATTTACCGATAACGTTACGAGATATACACGATATGGAAGTAAAAATTACGGATCAAAATGGAAATTTACTAAATCTTAGAGGGGAAAATATAACGATTAGATTTCATATTAGAGAAGCGTAAAAAAATAAAACGCATAAAAAAATAAAAAACGTATAAAAAAATATGACTAGTTACACGAATGTTAAAGTTAATATATCGGATGGCCAAAAGCAAAAACTTAAATCCGCTATTAAAAAAGGGGGTTGCCAAACGAGTATTCGTTTAGCGCGCGAAGATTTAAACGGTAATGACGTTTTAGCCGTTACCTCGTCTCAAGCGAAAAAAATAGCGAAAGCTTTCGAAAAAGGTACTGGAGTAATAATTAGAATGTCCGCTAAGCAACTTAAACATAACGCTAAAATAAAGGGAGGTTTTCTCGGAATGTTAGCGGGTTTAGCCGCTAGCGCTTAACCTGCCATAGCTAAAACCGTTTTACCCGCGTTGGGAGTCGGCGCTCTTTCCGGTTTAGCGTCATCGGGAGTACAAAAAGCTATGGGATCGGGTCTTTACCTTAAAAAAGGGGGTTGCCTTTGTCGGGTAGAAACTGATGGAAAAGGTCTTTATTTAAGCCCGTATAAAGGTAAAGGATTAAGATCCGTCGGTGATGGTTTATATTTAAAACAGGGAGGAAAATTTTATGATGGAAAAGGTCTTATTCTAGGTCCTAATAGTCCTTTCACTAATATTCCCATTTTAGGAGCTATATTATAAGTTTATATTATAAGTTTACGTTATAATATAAAAAAAGATGGATGTTCGCAAATTTAACGTAAAATCGAAAATTTATCAGCCAAAAACGATTCATTGGGTACTCTATCCTAATTTAAAACATCCCCCGATAAAAGTAAACCCGGTAACTTGGGAAATCTTTAGTCAAAAAGAAATTACTTTAACTCCGGGGCAAGTAATTCACGTGGGATTAGGTTTAGGCTTTAAGTCGACTAAAGGCGTAATTCTAACCGCTTTAGATTACCATCTAAGATATAAAGAATGTAGTTTACAAAACGGGATTAGCTTCGGAGATGCCGCGAATATTTTAGTCGCTATTACTAATAATTCGAAGGAATCGGTAAAAATAAAAGAAAACGAACTTTTATGCTTCGTTTATTATCAATATTAAAAAAAATTTCGCATACTAAAAAATGGAAATGAAAGAGATTAATAGATATCCCGAATTACCCACGGCTCCTCCGGTTGATGAGGGGCAGGGTTATCGTTTACATAAAATTAACGAGATACAAAACTTTTTAGAAGGTGAGGCCGCAAAAAGAGAAGCTTTAAGTAAGAAATATTTTAGAGCCGCGAAAATAGTAGATAATATAGATACCGTTTTAATCGTGATTACCACAGCCGGGGGAATAGGTGGTATAGGTTTGTTAACTACGGTAGTCGCGATACCCGTGGTTATAGCGTTTGAAGGTTTCGCGGGTCTTTGCGGGTTTTTAAGTTTAGTCGGAAAATATACCGTTAGAAATTCGAAGACGAAAGCGGAAAAACACGAGAAGATAAAAATCATCGCGGATACTAAATTAAATACTATATCGAGTCACGTCTCAAAAGCTTTATCGGATAATAAAGTCACAGACAAAGAGTTCCAGCTAATCATCGAGGAATTAGAGAAGTATAAGAAGATGAAGGAAGAAATTAGGACTAAATTTAAGAAAAAGATTACAAGCGAAACGGAAGCGACGTTAATAGAGAGAGGAAGAAGAGAACAGCGCGAGTCCTTTCGGAGGTTGGTTGAAAAACATAACGGTGGGCCGTTGAAACATTAAAAAGCCTAAGATTAAGTTTTCGTGCAGTTTTAGTTAGGAAACGGGTTAAAAAAAATAATTCTATTAAAAGAAATGTCTTTTTTAAAAATCGCAGATCCTGTAAGAAGGGAACGAATCGTAAAAGAATTTCTCGCGATAAAAAAAATATTCACACTAACGAATTAGCGGAAAAAACGGGTAAAATAGAATTACGAGAGGATCTTTCGGAGCTTTTTAAACCCGTTACAGAAACGCAAAGAGAAACGCAAAGGAGAATTACGGAGGGTCTTAGACCTATTAAAAAGAGCCTAAAACCTATTAGGGGTCTTAAAGATATTAAAACGGCTATTGAACAATTACCCCAAAGGTTACCGCAACAAGAAATAGGTTATCCTCTTAGTATGGTCCCTACTTCTGGTTATAGGACAGCGAGCCCAACATTAACAGAATTAACGGAAGAGCCATCAACATCAGAAGAAAAAACAGATTTACAACATCAAATAGATAATGATATCTTAACTAATCCCGATACCATATTTGGTATTCGTAAAAAATCGAAAAAATTATATATAGGCAAAACGCCAGTTAAAATAACTAAAGAAAACGAAATTATTATTGATGATAAAAACACTTTTAAACTAACAGACGGTTTAAGAAATCTTATTTCTTATAGAGGGCATATCCCCAACTCTTATACAGCAAATGATTTTTCGATATATGGTAAAATTTTAAAATTAACTGGTGTTATGCATAACAATGATGACTTTAGTAATCCCATTTTTAAATGGAGAGAGATAGATGAAAGTTTACAGGAAAAAGCTAAAATTATTAAAGAAGATATTTGGGACCCGTACACTAAATCAGAATTTTTAAAAAAAAACATAAAAAAGGACTGGTTCTGGTGTTAAAAAAGTTGTTATCCCCACTGACCCTAACGCGTTACTAGAAAAACTCGACTTACTTATGGCTAGTAAAGCGGCTGGTAATACGGGCGTAAGAAACGAGTTGGTAAGCGTGTGCGACGAATTAAAAAGGCAAGGCATTTTCGATAATAAAAGCTATAAAAAAATAATGTCCTCATTATAAAATATGTACGTTTATAAGAAACGAGGATTTACTAGAAGGAATAGATACGGTGGAGCGGGAATTTTTGACAGCCTAGCTAACTTTTTCGCGAGACTTTTAAGTAGTAGCGCGGCTAAACAAATCGCGTCTTCCGCGGTTGATGTGGGAAAGAGCGTCGCTAAGGAAGGAGCGGAAAAAGCTTTAGAGCCCGGAAAAAGCGCCGCGGTAGATGCGGGAAAAAAGTTAATTGAAAAGGCTTTAATGCCGAAATCAAAGAAAATTTTAAAAAAGTATGATAATATACCTACAACGAAAAACGTAAACGCTTTAATAGATGGAAGCGGTAATGATCCAATCGCAATACAAGAATTAGTTAAAAAATTAAATAGCGGTGCCGGGATTAAAACGACGTAAAAAAATTATAATAATTTAAAAATTATTATAATCTAATAAAAATGAGCATTTTAGACATTACTGAAACGCCTTTTAAGGATGATAGTATCGAAGAGTACGAATACTTCGAGTATTTACCGATTGTAGGCGCCGTTAATAATCTTAACAATCCCAGCGGAGATATTACGATTAACATCGAAACTCAGGATATTTTTATGCATCCTAGCGAAAGCTATTTACTTATAGAAGGTAAATTAGTAAAAAGCACGGATGATACGAGATATGGGGATGGTGATATTGTTACTTTAACGAACAACGGTTTAATGTATCTTTTTAGTAATATTAGGTACGACCTTTCGGGAAAAGAGATCGAAAGAATAACGCATCCGGGGTGGGCTACCACTGTACTCGGATTGTTAAAATATGATGACGATTTTTCTAAATCGCGGGGCTTAAACCAATTGTGGTATAAGGATACATCTGATACGGCTATGTTAGACCTGACTATTAATCCGGGTTTTGTGGCTAGGCATAGTCACATTATTACAAAGCCCAATCCAAAGGGTACATTCGAATTTAAAATCCCATTAAAACATATTTTTGGTTTTTGCGAAGATTACGATAAAGTATTATACGGTATGAAACAAACTCTTTACTTGACAAGAGCGGGCGATAATGACGCTATTTATAAAGCTGCTCGCGTCGCGGGACCCCCTGTTTTACATGAAGTAGGTAAAGTTGTGTTGGAAAGAATAGCGTGGTATATGCCGCACGTATTACCTACGGATAAGTATAAAATGGAACTTTATAAACATATTAAGAACAAAGGAACCTTTCCAGTTAATTATAGAATGATACAATGCGATATCGCGGTAGTTAATCAAACGAGATCATTTACCTGGAGACTCGCCGTTAAAACGTCACCAGAGTTTCCGCGTTACATTATTATCGGTTTTCAAACGGACAAACAAAATGCGCAAATACAAAATCCGGCTATATTTTATAACGTTAACATTACGGATATTCACGTTACGTTAAATTCTTTTAAATATCCAAGAACGGACTACAAACTTTCTTTTACCAAACAACAATTTAGTAGAGCGTATGGAGATGTTTGCGAGTTTAGATCTAAGTTTTTTCTTATGGATGATTTAGCCTCAAATCCTAAATTTACTCCTTTAGAGTACAAAGACCTTTATCCGTTGTTTTTGTTCGATGTTAGTAAACAAAGTGAAAGGATAAAATATTTCGTAACCGATATTCACATGAAAGCGAATTTTGAAGTTAATGTACCTGCGAACACGCACGCGTATGCCGTTATTATTAGCGACAGGGTAATAAACTTCCAGTCCGACGGAAATAAAATGAGCGTAGTGTATTAAAATTTTATTATGATTTCGTAATAAAATTGAAAAATATATTTAATTATATTACGCGCATTTAAAAAATTATGGATACGGGATTTAATAGACTTACGGTAAAAGGACTGAAAGATTTAGCTAAGTCAAGAGGCATCAGGGGATACTCGAGACTTAGGCGAGATCAATTGATTAATCTTTTAAGTAATCCCGGGACACCGATATTAGATAGAGATAACGAAAATATAAGGACTCCCGTTTTACGACCAACCATCGCGCCACCTATAATAGCTAGTGTACTGTCAACTCCACCTACGCAACAACGAGCGGTTGAGGATTTATTAGGAAGTTTAGAAAGAGTTAAAAAAGTTCCTAAAAGTATTTCGCCCGAACTTAAAGTGCTTAAAAATAAGATCGAGAAATTATATAGTAAAACGGAACGAAAAAAGGTCGAAAAAAGTCGTTCGGCTCTTAAAACGTGGGCTGAAGAACATAGAATACGCGGAATACCGGTTTCTTCGCCCAACGAGTTTTTAGAACTTTCGAGACGAGCGATAATAGAAACTTTAAGAAATAATCGGAATACTAAAGTAAAAATGGTTCTTCAATGTCTTATGTATAGATTCGATGATGTTGAAAATCCGGTAGAAGCTAATTTTTCTTCTGACACGAACGAAATTAATTTAGAGGGAACCGATGCGGATGAATTATATAATATTATGATAAGTAGAATTTTAGAAAATTTCGCTAATTTTGTAAGAATGGGTGGCGGTTGGGATTTTCATAGCGTGGTACATTTAAAGTTACATACCGTCATTTATGAACCTTTAAGAGCTACGGGATATATGAAGCTTCCTGATTGGATTTCGAATAAAAAAGCGTGTATCAATATGCAAAATTTCTCGGATAACAAATGCTTTTTATGGTGTATTTTAAGTGCGCTAAATCCTAAGGACAATCATCCTGAAAGAATTGACACAGATTTACGATCGAAGGAAAATAGCTTAAATATGAAAGGAATAGAATATCCTGTTACACTACACGATATAGATAAGTTCGAAAAACAAAATCCAGAAATCAGCGTAAACGTTTTTAGTTTCAACGAAGAAAAAAAATTTTATCCGTTAAGAATTACGAAAAACGAAAAAGATAAACACGTCGATTTACTTTACTTTACTAACGGAATGAATAATCACTACGCCATTATAAAAGATTTTAGCCGCTTAATGAGTAGTCAAATATCGAGTGACGGGCATAAAAAGTATTTTTGTTAAAGATGCGTGAATCCTTTCGGAAGCGAAAAACTTTTAGAAAAACATAAAAAATATTGCGCCGATCACAAAGCCGTTTTTTTAAAAATGCCTGAGGAGGGCAGCGTATTACAGTTTACGTGTCACGATAGAAAAATCGAGTTTCCCGTTGCTATATACGCCGATTTTGAAAGCGTACTGATGCCTATAGAAACTTGTCAACCGAACGAAAAGGAAAGTTATACTATAAAAAGACAAAAGCACGTTCCTTGTAGTTTTTACTACATTATAATATTTTCTAACGAGATAAGCCAACCTATAGAAAGAAGTTATACCGGAGAAGACGCCGATAAAAAATTTATAGAAACGCTAACCGGCGATGTTAGAGAAATTGTTAAAAAATATCACGGAGACCCTGTTCCGATTAAAATAACCGAAGAGAAAGAAAGAAAACATAAAAGAGAAACTAGGTGTTATATTTGTAACGAGAAATTTACTCATGAAAATTATGAAGTAAGAGACCATTGTCATTTTACCGGTAAATATAGAGGAGCCGCACATTCTAGCTGTAATCTTAAAGCAAAAATTCCTAACTTTACGCCCGTTTACTTCCATAATTTAAGCGGTTATGACGCCCATCCTTTTATTAAGCTTCTCGGTTCAACTAGCGGTTACATCGATTGTATACCGAACAACGAGGAAAAATACATTAGCTTTAGTAAAACTATTTGGGTAGGAGAAAAAATATTTCATAAAATTAGGTTTCTCGATAGCTTTAAGTTTATGTCCTCGAGCTTAGATAATCTCTCGAGAAATTTAAGCGAAAACCAGTTAAATATTTTATCGAAATATTTTTCGAAGGAACATTTACCGTTAGTTAGAAGAAAGGGAGTTTTTCCTTACGATTACTTAGATTCTTTTGAAAGGCTAGAAGAAACTCGACTACCGCCTAAAGAAAAATTTTATTCGAGTTTAAACAAGGAACGTGTTAGCGACGAAGATTACGAACACGCGAAAAATGTTTGGAATACTTTTAACGCGAAAACGTTTAAAGATTATTTAGAACTTTACAACAAGATAGACGTTTTGCTTTTAACGGATGTATTCGAAAACTTTAGGGACGTATGTCGTAAACACTACGAATTAGACCCTTGTTGGTATTTTACTACGCCCGGGTTAGCGTATGACGCGATGTTAAAGAAAACTGGAGTGAAGCTCGAACTTTTATCGGATATCGAAATGCTTTTAATGGTCGAAAAAGGTATCAGAGGTGGCATATCTATGTGTAGTAAAAGGTATTCTAAGGCTAATAATAAATATATGGGTGAAGATTATGACGAGAATAAACCATCGAAATATTTAATATATACAAACGCGAACAGTCTTTACCCTTGGGCTATGAGTCAATTATTAGCCATTCGAGGTTTTGAATGGATGAGTAAAGAAGAATTAGAAGGATGGAGAAATATACCTTGTCTTTTAGAGGTTGATTTAGAATATCCTGAAGAGTTACACGATTTACATAACGATTTTCCTTTGGCGCCCGAACGTTTAAAAATAGAAAAGGTAGAAAAATTAATTCCTAATTTAAACGATAAAGAAAATTACGTTATACATCACGAGGTTTTAAAAACGTGTTTAGAGTTAGGTTTAAGGATTAAAAAAATACATAGCGGAATTAAATTCGAGGAAAGTTCCGCTATTAAAAAATATATCGATTTAAATATCGAGTTAAGAAAAAACGCGAAGAATGATTTCGAAAAAGATTTTTTTAAGTTAATGATGAATTCGGTTTTTGGTAAGACCATGGAAAATTTAAGAAATAGAGTAAATATACAATTGGTTAATGGCACGCATAGTTATCGTTATAAAAAACTTACTGCTAAACCAAACTATCAACATACTATGATATTCGACGAAAATTTAGTCGCCGTTCACATGAAAAAAACGGAAATAAAATATAACAAACCCGCTTATTTAGGTATGAGTATATTAGATATTAGTAAAATTCTCATGCAAAAAACTTATTATAATTATTTTAAAGCGGAATACGGAGAAAAAGTAAGGATGTGTTATACCGATACGGATAGTCTTATTCTCGAAATAGAAACTGAGGATTTATTTAAAGATATTGCCCGTGACGTTAATACGATGTTTGATACGAGCGGTTACCCTAAAGAGCACGAGTTACATAGTCAAAAGAACAAAAAGGTGCTAGGTATGTTTGAGGACGAATTAAACGGTGACGTTATGACAGAGTTTGTCGGTTTAGGCACTAAATTGTACGCTTATAAAAAATTAAATACGAAAATAGACGAAAATGGAAAATTAATATACGAGGGTGAGGATGAAGACCGAAGATGTAAGGGGGTAAAATGCGTAGTAGCTAAAAACGAGCTAAATTTAGAGAATTATAAAGATTGTTTATTTACGGGAAAAGACCATTATAGAATTATGAGCGTAATAAGAAGCCACGAACATGAAATTTATACGGAGGAATTAAACAAAAAAGCGTTAAGTTTCGTGGATGATAAAAGACATATATTGGGGGATAATATAAACACTTTAGCTTGGGGCCATCATAGGACCGAAAAATAGCGAACATCTCCTCTCGATTTAATTGATAATAATATATAAAATGATTCGTTATATATTATTATTCGTTTTCGTCGCGCACGTATATTTTTTATTATTAGCCCATCTTATATTTATATTTTATAATTTATGCCTTCGATGTTTATAATTAAGAAATCATGATTTTTTTATTATTAGGGGGGTATCCCGCTGCCCTATTCTTAGTGTTACAAATCGGACACGGCATTGTATTATTTACTTTAAAGCATTCAACGCATAAGCAAATATGGTCGCAATCGTAGAATACTACTACTGGAGTATTTTCTAAGCAAGTGACACATTTTTCGGAAGTAAATGTTTTTTCGCCATTGATTCTTTCACTAGGTTCGTCTTCTTCAAAATTCCCATCCTTAAAGTGGATTACAAAATTATTTATTTTGCCTAAAATTTCGAAAAAAATGAAATTTACCGATATTTTTTAAAAAGACTTAATTTAGTTTTTTTAAATTTATAACTTGACGAAGTTATAAATTTTTTTTTAATTTATTAACCAACGTATGTTGCAGTAAGCCTACTCTTTGTTTTACAAAGCGGACACACCGGCGAACTACGTACTTTATGGCATTCTTTGCATAAGCAAACATGTCCGCAATCGAAAAACTTTACTTTAGGGGTATTTTCTAAGCAAATGATGCAATTTTCGGATATAAAATCTTTGCCACCATTAATTTTTCTTTCAGGTTCGTCGTCTTCAAAATACCCATCCTTAAATAAGATACAAAGTAGAAAAAATCATTAATCCAATATTTCAGAAGACGAAAACATTTTTAAATATTCATTTTGTTCTCGAGTAAGAAAACTATGTGATGGTACATCTCTTAAGATGATATAGTTAGTACCTGCTTCTTTTAAATAAAGACTAAAGTTAAACTCTCCCGTATTTATAGATTTTTCTTTACTTAAAAAATAACGCAAAGCCGCTCTTAAATGTTTAAATAATTTATTCGCAGATTCATGATTTCTTCCCTGGAAAAGAAATGTTACTATTTTTGTGCGACGTGATAGTGCTAAACTTGTATCAATAAATAATCTTCTCCAAAAAAATGTTGCTATTTTTTTTCTCTTTTCTCTAGTTAAAGTATTTAATACTTTTTTTTTGAATAAGTTCTCTATATCAGTAGTTATAGCTGTAATAAAAGTTATATCCTTTAATTTGTCCATTTTTATTCCACGCTTTTAGTAGGAAAAAATTTTTAAAAATTTCAAATTTTTAATTTCGTAAATTTATAACTAGCGAAGTTATAAATTTTTTAAGACGCGTGGGGGGTGCAGGGGGTTGAGAGATAGAGAGGAGAGGGGATAGTAGTTTTGGAAAAAGCGATAGTCGGGTGCACTCGATGACCCCAAATGCGTGCATGGTTTTTAACCATGTGATGATTGGGGGGATTTTTAGGAGTGTGATTTTTGGTTTTTAAACATGCAATGGTTGGGGATATGTTGTTGTGATGTGGTGGGTTTTAGGATTTTGGATGCGAGCGCATTGGCCCAGAATCGGTATTATATCCCCTACTTTTATATCTGTCAAAAATGTACCAGGTGAAAAAAAGGGGACACATGCTTGGTACAACCAGTTGCTCCTTTCACACAGTGCTTTCAGAAGCAGTCCACAGCATCGCCATAAACAGGCATAAAGGAGAGAAAAAGAATAGTGAAAATTAGGGGGGGGGGGGGTGAATTATAAAAATCCAGTATATATCCAGCTGAACTCAAGTTGAAATTGATGCAGCACTTCTATGCTTTACCTATAAGATTTTGTCTAAAAATCGTGTTAAATTGGGCAATTGAGTAATGGATGACTTTATGACTTTTGCCTTCAAAGATTTTGTCATCTGGTAAAAGAGTTAACTATTGATGTTAACTCTTATATAAAACAATATCTTATGATGTTTTCAAAACTCTTCCTGTTTAAGGTTGTTAACCCATATACCGCTAAGCCCGATTCACTGACCTCTTGCGGGCAGTGTAGATCAAGATCAAACAGCATAGAATGTGCAGTCTGATCTTGGATCTACACTGTCCAATAAAAAAAGATATCTTTTCCCCCCAAAAGACCTTTATAGTAGCAAAATTTGGGTTTTTACAATCCACTTGAAAGTTTCATTTCACTTATTTAGCAGGATAAAAGTTAAACATCTTATGGTCTAATTCCTCCCTTTTTATTTGAATACAGGAGGGAAACAGAACCATTTACAACTAGACATGGAAAAGGCAAAAAAAGGAAAGTCTGTCTCTTCTTCCTGTGCACAAACAGCCCCAGTGTCTTCACCAACCAAAACATCGAAACTAACAAGCTCTCCCTACAACAGAATGTCTTCATACACAGCCCCGCCACCACGGAGGACTTCAGTGTCCACGCCGTCCCCGGGGCCAAAAAGTTTGACATCCAAGTTACTGTTTGAGGAACAAGAATGTGCCTATAGTAAGTTCAGGTTGAGTTTTCATGATGGTAAAATTGCATGTCTGGACTATTAAACTTTTGACTGTATAACCCTGTAGTTTAATGTCCATGAGCTAGAAGGCGTTTGAAAACATAGTTGAAAAAGGAGGTAAAACAGGTTACCAGCATTTTCTCCATTTTCCACAATATTTTCTACCCTTCCACAGAGAATTTGTTTTTGAGTCACATTTTAGTTGTTGTCTACAAATTCAATTTAACTCTTTACCACACAATCCCGATTTTTAACGACCCTGAGGAAGAAGCCTTTTGAAAACATTGTTGGACTAGGAGAAAATGCTGTACCCAGCTTTTTCTCCTTTTACCACATTGTTTTCTACCCTATTAAATACAAGTTCCATCATTTGAGACACATCTAAGTTGCCGTCTGTTTTCAGTTTGGACGAGTCTACATTTTTGTCTTTTAGTGAAGAGTTAACTTGTGAACTTCTAATACGTGTACTTCCATTACAGGCAAATGTAAAGTTTTTTTTCTATCCAATTATAATGAGTTTTGTCCTTTTTAGCTCCACTGGCCAAAGGCCAGCCGGCTTATGTCATGGCCCGGTGTCCGTCGTGCGTCTGGGTGCGTCAGTCCGTCCATGCATCCGTCCGTCCGTCCGTGCATTAACTTTTATTTCAAACATCTTCTTCTCTGAAACTACCCATCCAATTTTCATGAAACTTTACAGAAATGATCCTGCCATGGTCCTCTTCAGAATTTATTGAAAGAATTTGATTCCTTCAAAAACTCTGGTTGCCATGGCAACAAAACTGAAAAATATTGGAAATCTTTAAGAATCTTCTTGTCTGAAACCATAAGGCATAGGGCTACCAAATTTGGCATGTAGCTTTATCTAGTAGACCTCTATCATGTTTCTTCAAATTATAGGCCTGGGGTCAAAATTGGCTCTGCCCCTGGGGTCACAAGTTTTACATAGGCTTATATAGAGAAAACTTTAAAAATCTTCCTGTACCTAGCCATAAGGCCTAGAGCTACCAAATTTTGCATGTAGCTATATGTAGTGGGCCTCTACCAAGCGGACCAAAATTTTAGCCCTGGGGTCAAAATTCGCCCCGCCGCAGGGGTCACAAGTTTTACATGGGCTTACATAGTGACAACTTAAGAAATCCTCCTGTACCTAGCCATAAGGCCTAGAGCTACCAAATTTTGCATGTAGCTATATGTAGTGGGCCTCTACCAAGCAGACCAAAATTTTAGCCCTGGGTCAAAATTCACCCCACTGCAGGGGTCTCAAGTTTTACATGGGCTTACATAGTGACAACTTAAGAAATCCTCCTGTACCTAGCCATAAGGCCTAGAGCTACCAAATTTTGCATTTAGCTTGATCTAGTGGGAATCAACCAAAAGTGCCCAAATTACAGTCCTGGGGTCAATTTGGCCTCATGCTGGGGGGTGGGGGGGGAGGTTCACAAGATTTACATGGGCTTATATAGGGAAAACTTTTAAATCTTGGTGTACAAAGCCATAAGGCTTAGGGCTACCAAATTTTGCATAATTATAGCATTATCTAGTGGACAACTACAAAGAGGGCCCAAGTTACAGCCCTAGGATCAAGTTTGGCCCTGCACCAAGGGTCACAAGTTTTACATGGGTTTATGGAGTGAAAACTTGAGAAACCATCTAGTTACTAGCCATAAGGCCAAGAACTCCCAAATTTGGCATGTTATTCTTCTAATACACATATTCCCCATTTAGTCTGACTGTAGCCCTGGGGTCAAAGATTTATAAGGGCTTATATAGTAAAGACCTCTCGACAATCTTCTTGTTTCTAACCATAAAGATTAAAGGACTAACAAATTTGGCATGTTTTGAGCCTTGGGATCCAGGGTTTTCCCTTAGCAACAAAAATAGGGGGTCATTGTGACCCCTTAGTCATAAATAATGGGGGTCATTTTGGACTTTGAGGGGGTCACAAAAAATGTAATTAGGTTAAACATTAAAGACTACTATGTATGAAACAATGTATGTATTTTTGTTTGTTATTCATCCCAAAGCTTTAATATAACCTATTTATAAATTACTGAATGATGTAAGATACATTGTAACAGTAGGGATTCCCTGTATAGATGGGCTTACAGTCTAGATAACGTCTTTTTCATAGAGTATCTTGTGTATGCTTTATCAAAAGCCTGGTCTTAATAGGCAAAAAAATGCTCTAGCTGCAGACAAGCTGTCATTTATTTACGTAATTTCAATCTTTGAAGGGCATCACTGTGACCACAGTGTTTTGGGGACGCACGTTAGAGTTGAATTGCGCAAGTTTGTGCAGCCACTCTCTGTGGTAAAAGGGTTATTGTGTTTTGTTTTTGTCACAGGAATCAACCGTTTAATTGATACAAATAGCTTGTTGTCGGCCGGATTTGATAACCTCTATTTTGTGGGGTTTTTTTTTAATAGGGAGTATCCATCCGACAACAAACTATTTTCACCAATTAAACGGCCGATTCCTGAGTTTTGATACGCGGGTCGCATTCATGCCGCCGTTTTCGATGAACAATTAAGCATAGATCTAGGTCTTTCGCCAATTTTCACTAAACCCTCGGGGCCTTCAAATATTTTTCTTGTTACTCGAACCAGGTGATCATCACCCGATCGTTGTTCAAGGTCTCTTTTCCTTGCAGACAGCAGGAATGACGCTAATTTTGACTAAGCCATATTGTTTTCATTAGAGATCGACTGGTTTTGTTTAGACAAGTTTAAAGACCGACCGTATTCTCGTAAAATCGATACACAGTCTAGAGTTTTGTCCCATTTTCTTCTCGTACTTAAGCTTTCTTATGTACTCGCAATGTAACTTTGTCGGTAGCAAAGACGATCGTAAGTAACCTTTATTGTATTTGTGCGTCCACAATGACGCACTATTGAAAAAAATACGGGTCATTTTCCTTAAAAATGCGTCAAAACGCACAAAATCGTGCGTCAAGGAAAACCCTGGGATCAAAATTTGTCACACTCCAGGGTTCACAAATTTTAGATAGGCTTACGTAGTGAAAACTTAAGATATCTTTTTTTATCCTTACTGTAAGGCCTAGGGCTATAGAAATTTGGCATGCCAATTCATATTGTAGACTTCTACCAAGATTGTACCATCTTTTTCATTGAAGCCACTCTTCCAATTTTGACCAAACTTTACAGATATCATCTTTCCATGATGTTCTTCAGAATGTTTTCAAAGAATTAAGTTCTGTTAAAAGCTATGGTTGCTATGGCTACAAAACTGAAAAGTATTGAAAAACCTTTAAAAATCTTTTCCAAAAGCTTGTATTTACCAACGTCATTGTAGCTCATGAAAAAGATACTGCTTTTTAGCTCCACAGGCCTAAAGCCATCAAGCTTATCGTCTCTGAAACCGCTTCACCCAGTAAGTCACAAGCTTTACATAGGCTAATATAGTGATAACTTAAAAGGTCTTCTTGTTCCTTACCTTGAGTTACAGCTATAATATTGTATGAGTGTAATCTAAATAACCTCTTCCAAAGTTATTCAAGTTATGTCAAAATTAGTCCTATCTCGTGGGTCATAAACAGCTGCTTATAGCGTGAAAATTCAAAAAATCTTTTTGCTCCTAACCGCAGACCCAAGGGCTACCAAATCTGGATCACTTTTGATTTTTTTTTTAAATTAGCCTTGCATCAGGGGTTTTACAGAGGCTTCATATGGATGAAACTCGAAAATCACCTTATGTATAACCATACAGCAGAGACTTGCATTATTTTGGCATGTGGCTTTATCTTGTGGACCTCTACCAGGGTTCAAGTAATTATAGCTCTGGGATCAAAAATGGCTTTGCCTTGCGGGTCTCAACTTTCACATGGGCTTTTACAGAGAAAACTTTGTAAGTCTTCATTTTGAAACCATTTGGCTCAGAATTGAAATGTTTAGTATTTATGGTTTATATTTATAAGCCAGTGGAGCGATACAGGACCATCATGGCCCTCTTGTTTGTTTCCAGATGAGCTTCGTGACACTGCTAGAGAGGCCTTGTCACAACATGATGGATCAGTTATCGATTATGAAGAAGACCGAGAGGAGGTAAGGAGAGATTTACACTGGTACCCAAGTCAGTCTGAGACTCTTTCTGTCTCTCATATTTTATAATTATTACATCAGAAGGCATAATTCCTGATACACATGTACACTTATGTCATTAAAAAAAACTAACATTGGTTGGCTTATAACGTACAATTTTTCTAAACTTGATGACAAAAAATCTTATGATCCTATATATGCTGGCTTTATACAGTAGAATTTTGTTAGTTTGCACATTGTTGGTTGGCAGCTGTGTGTTGGTTTGTATGCTATCTTCAGTCCTGACATTTGTCCTTCCTTACCATTGTTAAATTCCTGCAGATACTTCACACAGGGGTGATTTTTAGTTTGTAGCATATTTCATGCTCCCAAAGAAGTTTTCGAACACAAACTCCTATCTTTAATTGGTACATTATTAATCCGCTTGCAAACCTACGAAGGTGTGAAAAGCTGTGACCAAGGTTGATTTTTCACACCTGTTGATTGATGGTGTTGATTGGTAATATTTATTCGATAAGAACTAAAGGCATTATTTGGTTTGTCGGTCAGTTAATCAAAACGACAATTAATTATTTCGAAATTCCTTAAAAAAATCCGACAAGGCACAGATGGACATGATTCCTAACTCTTCCAATTTCATTGGGAGTCTCCTGATTCAAGACAAAATACCCGATCACCCCGACAGACAATTAAAAAACGCCAAATTGGAAAAAATCTGACATAGGGGTAAAAAGGGTGTGATAAATTTGTACCCCAGGTACATGTATATCCAAAGTTTACAAGAAGTTGACATGTGTGTGTATTTCACGGTCAATCGGGTTTGTTGTGTATAAATAGGAATCAAGATACTGAGATTTATCAATCAATATGATCATGAACCAATCAAATTTGAGAACAGCTGAGGTACTTTTCAGAGCGGAAATCAACATTAACAGGTATATTACGTTGTAAGAGTCTAGATCTATAAACACAAAACAACATTTCTCATTGCGTCCCCGGGACGCAGACAAAAATGAGTGAAAACATTAAGTTAATCAGTAACAAAAACAATGAAAAATATGAAGTTTTAAACTCTTATAGTACAAACTGATCACTGGAATTCCTATTTATCTAAAAATAGATCGACCCGAATGTGACCGTAGTTATACCCCCCAAAACTCTGTTTGGGGGGTATATAGGAGTCAGCTTGTCCGTCCGTCCGTCTGTCTGTCCGTCGGTCTGTAGCTTTTTGTCCGCTCTATTTCTCATAAACTACTGGACGAATTTTATTCAGATTTCACAGGTAAACTCAGTATCAAGCAGAGATGTGCATATGAAATGTTGGTTATGGTTCATTGATTTTTCACTGAGTTATGGCCCTTTCATGAAATTTCTTGTCCGCTCTTTTTCTCATCAACTATTGGACAGATTTGGTTCAAACTACACAAATAGACTCAGTATCAAGCAGAGATGTGCATATCCTATTTTGGTTATGGTTTATTTAGGTTTCATGGAGTTATGGCCCTTTGATGATTCTGGACAAATTTCTTTCAAACTTCATGGATAGACTTTGCACTCAGCAAAGATGTGCATATCATAAATTTTTCTTAGTTAATTAAATAAAATTTCCAAGAGCGAAGCCCTTTTTTGTCGTTCTCTTTATGATGGTGCCCTTGCTGAATTAATGAAAATAAATTATACTTTTGATAGAATACTTTTAACACAGCTGTCCGTCCGTCAGTCGGTCTGTAGCTTTTTGTCCGCTCTATTTCTCATGAACTATTGGACGAATTTTATTCAAACTTCACAGGTAAACTCAGTATCAAGCAGAGATGTGCATATGAAATGTTGGTTATGGTTCATTGATTTTTCACTGAGTTATGGCCCTTTCATGAAATTTCTTGTCCGCTCTTTTTCTCATCAACTATTGGACAGATTTGGTTCAAACTACACAAATAGACTCAGTATCAAGCAGAGATGTGCATATCCTATTTTGGTTATGGTTTATTTAGGTTTCATGGAGTTATGGCCCTTTGATGATTCTGGACAAATTTCTTTCAAACTTCATGGATAGACTTTGCACTCAGCAAAGATGTGCATATCATAAATTGTTCTTAGTTAATTAAATAACATTTCCAAGAGCGAAGCCCTTTTTTGTCATTCTCTTTATGACGGTGCCCTTGCTGAATTGATGAAAATAAATTATACTTTTGATAGAATACTTTTAACACAGCTGTCCGTCCGTCGGTCGGTCTGTAGCTTTTTGTCCGCTCTATTTCTCATGAACTATTGGACGAATTTTATTCAAACTTCACAGGTAGACTCAGTATCAAGCAGAGATGTGCATATGAAATGTTGGTTATGGTTCATTGATTTTTCACTGAGTTATGGCCCTTTCATGAAATTTCTTGTCCGCTCTTTTTCTCATCAACTATTGGACAGATTTGGTTCAAACTACACAAATAGACTCAGTATCAAGCAGAGATGTGCATATCCTATTTTGGTTATGGTTTATTTAGGTTTCATGGAGTTATGGCCCTTTGATGATTCTGGACAAATTTCTTTCAAACTTCATGGATAGACTTTGCACTCAGCAAAGATGTGCATATCATAAATTGTTCTTAGTTAATTAAATAACATTTCCAAGAGCGAAGCCCTTTTTTGTCATTCTCTTTATGACGGAAGTCTTCAGTCTGTAACAGAGAGTAATTCTTTGGCAAGAAGCCATTGCAGGATATTCATCACCTTCAGTGATAGCTCTGGTATAATTGACTCTCCAGTCACTTATTTTGCATTCCTGTGACATTAATCTGTTTTGTGACAAGGAGCTGTTGGGGGGTATGATCACGTTTAGTGATAGCTCTAGTTTTATTTAAATCAGTGACGTAGCAATATTCGACTTGTTACCGGCGATAGAGTAATATTATAGTAATCTATAGGGCACTGATCAGAGGCACCTGCTGTTGCCCAGCATTAACAATGCTTACGTTTGCTTCCAGATTTTTTGTCGTGTGAAGATTGCCTCCAGATTTTTTTTTAATAGTGCATTTTTTTTTTCTTTATGCTTTTGAGATAATTTTACTGATGATTTATGCAGACAAAAATGGTACTCAAAAGGAACTCAGTGGGACTCAACTTTTTTTTTTTTTTTCCAAAAAGTATACATGACAGCTTGTCTTTTAGATAGAACTTTACCAGCAATTCGAGCTAGATTATAAGGTGTTTATTTGAGACACCTGTTTGCGGTTATTGAGTACCAAAGAGAATGAATAATGGCAGGATAAAATGTGGTACTCTGAAGTCTCTATTTAAAGCTAAACATTAGGGATACAACATAAAATGCCAGAATATCTTTAAAAAACAAGTCAAAATTACATGATGTACTTACAAAACAGTGAAAACACAATGGACAAAGTCGTATTTGATAATAAACGTTACATTGCTTTTTAACCGTAGTCGATGCTTTCTATATATTTATAACTGTAATGATTGATTTGTTTTTGCTCTAAATATATTCACATACATTTGATAATCAGTAATATTTAATAAAGAATAAAAAGAAATTAATCGTAAACCAGACTTTTGTTCAATTATTAAAGATATTTGGCCTAGAATGGTTTAAAAATGATCTTTAGAGAGACCTTCCCGTACACCTCAAAAAGTCTCCCCCCCTTGAAACCCGAAATCTCCCCCTTTGAAACTCTCAAAAACCCCCATTGGTATTCAAAAAATTTGGGGAGCATGAATGGATAAGAGTCTGAAGTGGTCACCAAAAAGACCGAAAAACACATAGTGACCAGAAAACACTGGAAAACGCCCAGGGTCCGTATTCACCAACCATTCTTAATATTTTTAGTCTTATTCTCCAAGATTTTCTACATTTGAAAGTAACACAACTCCTGATTGGCTAAATCAGAAGTTGTGTTACTTTCAAATGTAGAAAATTCTGAAGAACAAGACAAAGAACATTCTTAAGAATGGTTGGTGAATACAGACCCTGATCTTGATCTAGACTGGCCTCAAAGGCAACTACAGGCTTTTAAGCGGACCTTACTTTTCCTACTTTTTTCCTACTTTTTTCCTGTCCCCTTACTTATCCCTACTTTTTTCTGAAAATGCCCCACTATCTGTGCTTCTTTTATAGGAAATTGGAAAATATTTATAAAAAGGGTAAAAAAGGTTCAAAGTCAATGGTGAAAGTTTTCATATTATGATGAATTCTGTATTTGCAGGGTCCAACTTGGTCTTTTTCCCAAATCGTTTAAATAAATCTTGTATCTACGGCATATTGCAAGTCAGCTGATCTTCAGGTGTTGTATCAGTAAAGTTTATTTCCTATCTGCATTTCCTTCAAGGCTATTCCTGGTCATTTATGGCTCTTTTCGAACATCTGGTAACAGAGATTCAGTTACGCAATCAGATGAATTTAATGGCTGAGTATACATGTACTTGGAATATTTGTAGGAGCATTTCATGCTACCCACTTGAAAAACATCTTATGACTGGACCAAAACACATCCGTCAACCAATAGATAATTATTGAACAGAGAAATTTTGTCCTGCATCATAACATGGCTGCCGAGTTAAAATGAAGACTGTCACTGTTAGAACCTCCAGGTTTTAATTCAAAAGAAATCAAAAATAAATGGGGTGGGAATGGCTAAATGAAAGAGAATATGCATCTGGTTACTAATGCCCCATGTAACTGGAGTTACTTTTTTGAAGTGTGCATGACAACGATCAACTACAGATCAAATGGAAAGAAAGCCTATAGGCCTGCATGCCTGTACATGTAGAAGGTTTTTATGTATAAATGAATGTTAGTAACTTTAAAGGGCTGATTATTGAAAGAACCATGTCCTCAAAAGTATCAGTCCCTCTGGTAGCCTGCCTAGGCACTAGTTTATTGACAGAGACTTAAGTTGTATGTTAACTTAAGCCTTTCCCAAACAAGCCCTGGTTTTCACGTGTCTGCAGTACAAGTCCTTTGAAAACACTGTGGGAAAAGGAGAAATTGCTCGTAACGAGCAATTTCTCCTTTTCCCACAGTGTTTTCTACCCTATTTGAGACCTTTCTGCCATTTTTATCAAATTTAAAATTGTCGTCTGCAAACTCTTTCAATTTGGACCAGTCTAAAATTTATCGTTTGGGAAAGGGTTAAAAATGAAAATTGAGAGGGAAAATATAAAATGAGGTTATAAGGAAAAGGGTTTTAAGATGAATAAAAAAGTAATGTTTCTGGAGCTCCTGGGGCAGCCAGCCACCTGGACCCCCAGCCAGGGTGTCGCCCCCAGCCAAAAAAGTTCAGTATTTTCAGTTTTTCAAACTTTCACCCATGCAAAAGTGTTTCTTATTCTAGTCTATAGTTATATTTCAGAATGTCTGTACTAAAGGCACACTGGGGTTCAGGTGGAATTCATGTTGATATGGAGCTAACCCTTGTCAAGCCTCACTGTCTATGTAAGGTTACTCCTGTTGGTGTGCTATGAATTCTATCTGAACACAGATGTTGCTGGATGTACAGAGAGCAAGTATATTTACATGAAGTAGTCAAATATGTAACTAGATAGTAAAATCTTCATTATCACTGATGAAAAATATAGTAAGTTCTCTGCAAATGTGTCCTGCAATCCCTACTTTTTTTCCTTATAAGCCCTACTATTTCACTGCTTTTTCAAAATATTTATCCCTACTTTTTTCCTACTTTTTTGCAGAAAGGGCACTTGAAAGCCTGCAGCTTTCATGAAAGGCATGGTTAAGTTTTATGACTAAATGAATATATTATATGAATACATAGGTGGCTGAGATTTATCCCTTTACCGAAGGACCTTAAGGAGAGAGGCTTTTGAAAACATTAAGGGAAAAGGTGAAAATGCTTGAAACCTTTTCGAACAAAGATATATTCCATCGTTTGAGCAAGATTTAACCTGTCATCGTCTGCAAATGCTGTCAATTCGGACAAGTTAATTTTCTTTTCTTTTGTAAGGCATTGGCTTATAATTTTGATAATTATTTTACAGGAAGCAATACACCCAGAATTCAGTGTCACAAGTGATGTAACCCCTGATGAAATGAGGAGCATGGCTGTCTACTATCAAGACAACGAAACGGGTATTTTAATTTGTTACCCCAGACAATAAAATTTTCGACTTTTCATTATTGAAAGCATGTGCAGACCAGAAATTAATTGTTGTTCAACTGAGGGATTGTATTTTTGAAAGGGTATAAAACATGGTGGGAGAAGCAGAAAATCATTATACCCCCGCAAACGAAGTTTGTGGGGGGTATACTGGAATCAGCCTGTCGGTCGGTCGGGCGGTCGGTCATGCGGTCGGTCGGTCTGTCCGCAAAATCTTGTCCGGACAACTCCCCCTACAGTTTCGGTGTGATTCACTTTAAACTTGGCAGAAGTGTTCATAAGAAGCTGTAGATGTGCAAGACACACATTTTGTAAAAATTCCATCAAGAATTACTGAGTTATTGCCCCAGATTTGACTTAAAAATGCTTGTCCGGACAACTCCTCCTACAGTTTCTGTCTGATTCACTTTAAACTTGGCAGAAGTGTTCATTAGGAGCTGTAGATGTGCAAGACACACATTTTGTAAAAATTCCATCAAGAATTACTGAGTTATTGCCCCTGATTTGACTTAAAAATGCTTGTCTGGACAACTCCTCCTACAGTTTCTGTCTGATTCACTTTAAACTTGGCATAAGTGTTCATCAGGAGTTGTAGATGTGCAAGACGCAACTTTTGTGAAAATTCTATGAAGAATTAATGAGTTATTGCCCCTGATTCACATTTAAGATGCTTGTCCGGACAACTCCTCCTACAATTTCAGTCCCATTTGCTTTATACTTGGCAGAAGTGTCCATTTGGAGTTGTAGGTGTGCAAGACGCAAATTTTGTGAAAATTCCATCAAGAATTACTGAGTTATTGCCCCTGATTTGACTTAAAAATGCTTGTCCGGACAACTCCTCCTACAGTTTCGGTCTGATTCACTTTAAACTTGGCAGAAGTGTTCATTAGGAGCTGTAGATGTGCAAGACACACATTTTGTAAAAATTCCATCAAGAATTACTGAGTTATTGCCCCTGATTTTACTTAAAAATGCTTGTCCGGACAACTCCTCCTACAGTTTCGGTCTGATTCACTTTAAACTTGGCAGAAGTGTTCATTAGGAGCTGTAGACGTGCAAGACACACATTTTGTAAAAATTCCATCAAGAATTACTGAGTTATTGCCCCTGATTTGACTTAAAAATGCTTGTCTGGACAACTCCTCCTACAGTTTGGGTCTGATTCACTTTAAACTTGGCATAAGTGTTCATTAGGAGTTGTAGATGTGCAAGACACAACTTTCGTGAAAATTCTATGAAGAATTAATGAGTTATTGCCCCTGATTCACATTTAAAATGCTTGTCCGGACAACTCCTCCTACAATTTCAGTCCGATTCGCTTTATACTTGGCAGAAGTGTCCATTTGGAGTTGTAGATGTGCAAGACACACATTTTGTAAAAATTCCATCAAGAATTACTGAGTTATTGCCCCTGATTTGACTTAAAAATGCTTGTCCGGACAACTCCTCCTACAGTTTCTGTCCGATTCACTTTAAGGAGGTCTTTTCTGTCATATGTATAGTTGGCGAACATTATGCGAAAAGGCACCTTTGGACATTTGCAACAAGCGTGGATCCAGACCAGCAGCTGTGTCTCAGACATATTGTCAGATCATGGTCTACGCTTTTTTACACTCATTTAGTTTTGTGTCCAATTAAATTGATACTTTGCATAAATATTCACCAGGAGCAGTAGAGGTTCAAGATGCATTTTTCTCAAATGTTTGCCAAATTAGTTACCCCTGAATTTACTCAAAACTTCTTGCACAGAGAACTATTCCTTCAGTTTAAGTCTTATTCACTTGATATTTGTCATGATATTCACCAGGAGCAGTAGATGTGCAAAGCACAAATTTCATGAGTGTTGGCCTAATGATTATGGAGTTATTGCCCCTAAATTGACATTGCAGAGTTATTGCCCCTGTGACATGAAATATAGGGGCGGGGGTATTTATCACCTTTAGTGATAGTTATTCTAGTTGTTACTAGCATTTTCCTTTTTCCATGTTTTAAAAAGGCCCTTTCCCCAGAAACTCAGGATTATGTAGTATATTGTTAATATTTTAAATTCTCTAACCTTTGCCAATATCTTCAGAAACTTCAAGAATGAATTGTAAAAAACATTTTGTATTGATTGGGTTTTGTTAGGTAAGATTCCAAGTAGTCGGTCTTACTGTCTTTCCTTTATCAATTAATAGCTTGACTATTGGCAGCATGTTATCCTTTCCTCACAATGTTTTCAATTTACCTCCACCTTAGGTCCTTCAAACACAGGATCATTGGCTAAAGAGTTAAATGTAAACCTGTGTTTTTTGTTCAGTGCCTGAAAATTATCCATGTCATCCAAATTCAAAACATCTACAGACAACAAATTGAAAATTAACCCAAATCAGCTTGAGTTCTCTGATAGGATAGAAAACATTATGGTAAAAGGAGAAAATGCTGGTAACCAGCATTTTCTCCTTATTCCACAATGTTTTGCAAAGCCTTCTTCCCCGGGGTTGTAAAAGCACAAGATCGTGTTATAAAATAACCCTTTACACATTCCTGAGTTTCAATAACCCTTAGAAAGAAAACTTCTGAAAACATTGTGGGAAAAGGAAAAAATGCTGATTTGACCACAATGCAGTATTTTACTAATCATTCTGTATCTTGTCTAATGCTAAGTTTTAAGACTAGGCATCTGATTGGTTAAGATAGAATATCTAGGCCAAATAGAGTTGCAAATCTCAGCCAATCAGATGACAAGTCGTAGGTATTAGAATTCAAAGTCTTTTTCAAATGGTCGGTTAATATGGCCCACCTTCCCTCAGATACATTTCCTTCAAGCCTTGACCAGTCCCTATGTTTAATGACCCTGAAAGAAAAGCCTTTTGAAAACATTATGGGAAAATGAAAAAATGCTGGTAACCAGCATTTCCTCCTTTTCCCATATTGTTTTCTGCCCTATCAAAGACAAAAAACATCATTTTAGCAACATTTAATTTGTCCTTTGCAAACGCTTTCAAATTGGATCGGTCTAAAATTTTCCTGTCTGGTTAAAGGTTGAAGTCCTGTAAACATTAACAGAGAAAAAGTTTATGCTGATAACTTGTATGTAAAGCAAGGTTCAAAAGAACTATTAACATGGGGGGGGGGGGGGGGGGGGGGGGGGGCATGCTCAAAATCAACAAATTTACCTTTTTTTGTCAAGCTTCTTTGACTCTTCATAGGACAGCAGCATAATTATACGATGCATCCTAAATGAAAGTATTTGCGGACAATAAATTGATTTTTGCTCAAATTACTATATTTCTAGATGAAAAAGTTGAAAGTATTGTCAGGAAAGTAGAAAATGTTGGTTAACAGCAATTTCTCCTTTTTCCAAAATGTTTATATCCATCTTCCTCACAGTTGTTAAAGCACTGGATTTTTTTGATAAAGGGTTAACTCTTTACCAAACGACAAAATTTTAGACTGGTCCAAATTGAAAGGATTTGCAGATGACAAAATAAATGTGACTGAAAAATTGAATTCTGTCTTAGGAAGGGTAGAAAACATTGTGGGAAAAGGAGAAAATGCTGGTTACCAGCATTTTCTCCTTTTTGCACAATGTTTTCAGAAGGCTTCTTCCTCAGAGTCGCTAAAAGTCGGGATTGTGTGGTAAAGAGTTAAAGCTGTTTGGAATTTTATTTGAAGAAATATATGTTATGAGGTTACACTGGGATTTGACAGTTTACATTAGTTGTGGCAATACACAAAGTATGCAACATTAGGATGGCCATCACTTGAAGCCAACATAAGGATTGTTAGATCTATGGTTGATTGATTGATTGTATGGTGTTTAATGCCGTTTTCAACATTATTTCAGTTATATCGCGGCAGCCAGTGCACCTATCCATGCTTTCCTGGAGTTTCTTTTACCAGTACTCCGCACAATATTCTTTCCAAGCCACTGGCTTCTTTTCCACGTAACCATCATCGAAACAATGATCAGCGGTGAGAGAGGAATGAATCCTGTTGCGATGACTTTCATCAATCCTCGGAAAGAAATTGGCCAAGCTGGGGATCGAACCAGCAACCTCCTGTACTCAAGTCCTGTATGCTACCGACTGAGCTACTGAAAAATGGGAAATCCAAGACCCAGTATGGTGCAGCTTTGACTGTTACCTTATAATCCCTATTTTCATGCACCTAAAGATGTAGGCATTTGAAAACATTGTGGGAAAGGGAGAAACCAGTATTTTCTCCTCTAGCCCTAATGTCTTCTACCCTTCCAAAGACAAACCTTATCACCAGATACACATTAGATTTATTGTCTCCAAATTGTTTCAATTTGTTCAAATGTAAAATTTTGTCCTTTGGTGAACTTTTACCACACAATCCTGAGCTTTAACAACATAAGAGAGAAGCCTTCTGAGAACATTGTGGGAAAAGGAGAAAATGCTGGTAACCTGCATTTTCTCCTTTTCCCACAATGTTTTATATGCTTTCAAAGACAAATCCGTTATTTGAGTCACATTTAAATTGTTGTCTGCAATTACTTTCAATTCAGACTAGTCTACATTTTTGTTGTGTGGTAAAGAGCTAAAACTGCTATCAACATTGAGAAAGAACCTAAAGAGGTAGTGCCTAAGTCCCTTGTCATCTAACTAAAAAGCTAATGGAAAAAATACATTTACAGATACAGACTCCAGGATAAAAGTTGTGTTCAGGAGAAGAGGAGATAGTGAATCTGAGGAAATAAAGATGAGTTTCCCAAAGACAAGCAGAGACCTTCAGTGGGAAACAATCATAGGTGAAGAACTGAGTCATCATTCTAAAGTAAATAGTCTTACTCTTTGCTATGTAGAATTTTATTAGGATGACCTGACTTTATATTCACCAACTATTCCTAACTCTTTACCACACGACAAAAATGTAGACTTGTCTAAATTCAAAGCATTTGCAGACGACAATTTAAATGTGGTTCAAATCATGGAATTTGTCCTTGATAGGGTAGAAAACATTGTGGGAAAAGGAGCAAGTGCTGGTTACCAGCATTTTCTCCTTTTCCCACAGTGTTTTCAAAAGCCTTTCTTTTCAGGGTTGTTAAAAGTCGGGATTGTGTGTTAAAGGGTTATGAACATTCTTTTTCACATTCTCCAAGATTTTCAACATTTGAAAGTAACAGAACCTCTGATTAGCTAAACCATTTTTGATTGGCTATACCATTTTTGATTGGCTAAACCAAATGGTTTAGCCAATCAGAAGTTGTGTTACTTTCAAATTTAGAAAATTCTGGAGAATAAGACTGAGAACATTCTTAAGTATGGTTGATGAATACAGACCCAGATGAGAAAAATGTAGCAACCAGAATTAGACTTGAACCCTGGACCTCTCGCTCACTGTGCAAGTGATTGAACTTTCAGGCCATGTCTAGCCAAGCTGTTGGTTTTAAATCTATTCTAGGAATAGACAGCCTCACTAAATTCTCTCCCATCACATCAGTATTCATCCTTGAATACTGCTCAATCTCAACCATGCTGATACCATTGTGGGTAATTTTTGTTTGCCCTGCACTCTGGGTCACAAGGTTTACATGGGCTTATGTGGTGCAGGCTTTAAAAATCTTCTTGTTCTTGACAATAAGGCCTAGTGCTTCCAACTTTGGCAGGTAGTTTCATCGAGTGGACCTTTCTCAAGATTGTAAAAGTTGGAAGTCCTGCGATAAAGATTTGTCAGTCCCAGTAATAGTTGCTGGCGGAAAAATTAATTTCAAAATGAGGTAAATAGTAAACAACAGATAGAGCGACGTGGCGTGGCACCTTTAAACTAGTTTTAGATTTCATTTTTCTGCTAGCAACTAACACACAGATTGACCGTACAATGACAGGTTCTCATGTTTACAATAATTTACATACGGTACTTTTAAATGGTATGATTAAAATTTAAATGCATTTTTACACCCCCTTTGTTTAATTTCTGCAGCTGCAAGGCCTATAACTCTTTACTAAGTGACTAAATTTAAGACTGGTCCAAATTGAAAGTGTTTGCAGACATTTTGAATTTTGCTGAAATGGTGGTAATTGTCTGTAAATGTGTAGAAAGTTACCAGCGTTTTCTCCAGTTCCCACTAGGTTTTCAAAAGGTTATTTCCTCAGGGTTGTTAAAACTCGGGATTGTGTGGTGAAGAATTGAATTTTAACGAGATGAAAAATAGCAGTTTCCCTATGCAGTAAAATGCACTAACCAATACCAGCCAGAAGAGGTCATATGTGTCTTGTTTGCTAGTCTGATGTTGGGAATCATATCTTTTATTTTCTCGTTACAGATATCTTACGGACTGGATAGATTTTGTCTGAAGCTAGAGGATGGTACCCTGATTGACCTGGATAACTCTCTTGGTGACGAAAATATAGTTGTATATGTGGAACCAGCTGATGAGAACGACTGCTGGTGGGTGGAGAAGGGAGTGATCATGAAATCCATGGGAAGAAATTAATTGTGATACGACAACACTATGTACATATTCTATTTATCTTTTTACGTCTGATTTGTACTCATTGTGAAAAAGATGTGAAAAATGTGGCTGACATATTCATGTTGAAAGTTCATTTATATCGGAACTCCAATGTTAAAATTGCATTACCCACATATATAGTACTTTATTGTTATAATTAAACATCGGAAAATTGCAATTGAGATCACTTTGGGTTATTCTGTTTGATAACGTACAGTAAACAAGCATTCAAATGACGTCACAGGCAGGAATTACATAAACAAATAATTGAAAAGTAGAGCGCGTGCTATGACATGGGTTTTTTTTAGCGGTTTTTCTGTAGTAATCGTTACTATTTTTGGAATACATTTCATTCATAAATGGTAATAGGGGGCGGAGTCACTGGAAATCACTGTTCTATAAATATCCGTGGCATATCAAAAATCTATAAATATCCATGGTATATAAAAAAAAAAAATATCGCATGGGTGTTATTGCATGGATATCCGGTTAGTTGAAAGATAAATGTATGTACATACAGTAATTTTTACGATGGTATTCAAGTTACTGCTATAAACGGTGAACTCCAAGTATCTCATAACTCTTTACCGCACAGTGTCAACTTTTAATGACCCTGAGAAAGAAAGCTTTAGAAGACATTGTGGGAAAAGGAGAAATGCTGGTAACCAGCATTTTCTCCTTTTCCTACAATGTTTTCTATCTATTAACGACAAATTTTATGTTTTGAATAACATTTAAAGATACATCTATACTCCTTTTCAGGCAGTTTTCAGCCTTTTTTTCAACTTATTTCATCCTTATTTTAGTAAACTATAATCGTTCTTATATTTTCACGCCAAATGTTGTCCCTGATGGCTACAAGATTGCACAGATTAAGATGGGTAGAAAATGCATAAAGTAAAGCAGTATTGCAGAATATCGATTTTACTGCTGATCATAATTTATTTGGACATTAAATATCATTCACGATTAGTATGGGACACTGGTATTAAATACGTCACTTTCTTAAGAGTTTTTCCAAAGTTACTTGACAAATTTTGTGTTACAGGAAGTTTACAATGTTATTGGAAGTGTATGTGTAATCAGATAGTCAAGTTTTAATGACATTAATTTGTGAAGTAATTAGGATTATGTCAACGTCGTACCAGTAATTTTATTGTAAAATATCGGTCATTAATGATCTTCCCAAGTCGGCGTTTGAAAGGTTATAGTGAAATTATCTTGCGTTTGGAAGTTTGTCACTCCAGTTGTTGATTTCAAGGTAAAGTCGGGTGGGGGTTGTCCAGAGGCCTCTGGAGTAAGAAATATAGTTGGGGTGCTACTATTAGGGAGGGAGGGAGGGTAAATTATGTGAAATACGGTAGTTCTATGAGCAATAGAAGGGCTAACAACCCAGCGGAATGTAGATTTTTGAAAACATTGTAGCCAGCATTTTCTTCTTTTCTGGTGATGTTGTTTACCCTTTCATATATTAAGTATACCATTTAACTCATTTGACATCTACAAATGCTTTTTTGTTTGTGGAAATAGAGTTAGTTTTTAGCTCCACTGGCCAAAGACCAGTGAGCTTTTGTCATGGCCCTGTGTTACTTGTGCGTTAACTTTTATTTCAAACATCTTCTCTGAAACTACCCATCCAATTTTGACCAAACTTCATAGAAATAATCCTGCCATGGTCCTCTTCAGAATTTGTTGAAAGAATTTGATTCCTGCTAAAACTCTGGTTGCCATGGCAACAAAACTAAAAAATATTGAAAATCTTCTAGTCTAAAACCATAAGGTCTAGGGCTACCAGATTTGAAATGTTGCTTCACCGAATTGACATCTACCAAGATTCTTCAAATTATAGCCCTGGGGTTGTACATGGGCTTATATAGTGATAACTTTAAAAATCTTCAGGCTCTAAACCATAAGGCTAAGGTGTACCAAGTTTTGCATGTAGCTTTATCTGATGGACCTCTACTAAGATTCTTCATATTACTCCTAGGGCCAAAGGTGGTCCTGCCCCAGGAGTTACAATTTTTACATAGGATTATTTAGTGAAAACTTTAAAAACTTTTTTCTAACTATTAAGCATGTAGTTCCACGTCGTGGACCTCTACCACGAGTGTTCATATTATAGCCCAGCAGTCACAAGATTTACATAGGCTTATACAGTGATAACTCTGAAGATCTTCATATAATCTAGTGCTACCAAATTTTGCATGTAGATTTATCTAGTGGACCGCTACCAAGATTCTTATAAATTTTTGCTATTGGACCTGCCCCAAAACTCTAAAGATCTTGTTCCTGGACAAGAGCTACCGCTAAAATATTTTGTGAGTGTTACCATTTAGATGGCCTCTTCCAAAATTTTTCAAATTAAAGCCATGGGTCATAATTTTAACCTGTGCTTGCAGAGTAACAATTCTAAAAGTCTTCCTTGTCATAACCATAAATGCAAGGGAAACCAAATAAGGCACATAGCTTCATCTAATGGATCAAATGTAGCCTTAGTATGGAAATTCGCCCTGCCTCATGTGTCTCATGATTTACAGGGCTTTATTATTTTGAGAAAACTTTGGAAATCTTCATGTTTGTCTGGACTCACAACTTTCACACATGGGTTTTTGTAGAGAAAACTTTCGACCCTTTACTGCACAATGCCGCCTTTCCATGACCCTGGGAAAGAAGCCTTTTGAAATCATTGTGGGAAAAGGAGAAAATGCTGGTAACCAGCATTTTCTCCCTTTCCCACAATGTTTTCTACCCTATGAAGAGAAAATTGCACCATTTGGGCCACATTGAAAGTGTCATCTGCAAATGCTTTCAATTTGGACAAGGCCAAAATTTTGTTGTCTGGTAAAGGGTTAAGTCTTTTTGTGCAAAACCATTAGGCCTAGAACTGTAGTGTTTGGTTTGTACTTATTAGCCAGTGGAGTGATACAGGGCCATCAAGGCCCTCTTGTTACAACATTGTGAGATAGCAAACAATGGTTTTTAACGCTTTACCACACAGGAAAATTGTAGACTTGTCCATATTGAAGAAATTTATAGACGAAAATTCAAATGTTTTTCAAATGCTTAACTCTTTACCACACAATCCCGACTTTTAATGACCCAGTGAAAGAAACCTTTTGAAAACCTTGTGGGAAAAATGGAGAAAATGCTGGTAACCAGCATTTTCTCCTTTTCCCACAATGTTTTCTACCCTTCTCAGAATAAATTGCAATTTTTCAATCACATTTATTATGTCGTCTGCAAATGCTTTCAATTTGGACAAGGCAAAAATTTTGTCGTTTGGTTAAGGGTTAATTGTCCTTAGGTGGAAAATATTGTTGGAAAAGTAGAAATTGCTGGTAACCAGTATTTCCTCTTTTTCCCACAATGTTCTCAACGGCCCTCTTTCTTTGGGATGTTAAAACTTGGGACTGTGTGGTAAAGGGTTAAATGCTATGTGCTGAAGGGACATAGAATTCTGTATGGGTGTGGTAAAGGGTTAAAAACTCTAAATAGAAATTTAATGAACATGATGGCTGCCAGAGATGAAGATAGAGAATACTGAAACACCCTCACATAGGTATCCCACCTGAAGAGGTTCCTAACAAAATTTCTCGAACTTTGGCTCAGCCAAACAGATACGGGAAAGCACCCGTTATTACCACATGTATAAGAGTAGAAGTATAGGGTCCTTATGGCTCTCCTGTTATGAATGTTTAAAATCTAAGTGCCATTTAAGATAATGTGTTATATTTTGTTGGAATATTGTTAAAATATTGTGTTACCACTACTTTTGTTATGTTTGATATATTTTTTATCAGTTTTTAGCTCCACTGGCCGAAGGCCAGCGGGCTTATGTCATGGCCCGGTGTCCGTCGTGCGTGCGTCCGTCCATCCGTGCGTTAACTTTTATTTCAAACATCTTCTTCTCTGAAACTACCCATCCAATTTTCATGAAACTTCACAGAAATGATCCTGCCATGGTCCTCTTCAGAATTTCTTGAAAGAATTTGATTCCTTCAAAAACTCTGGTTGCCATGGCAACAAAACTGAAAAATATTGGAAATCTTTAAAAATCTTCTTGTCTGAAACCATAAGGCATAGGGCTACCAAATTTGGCATGTAGCTTTATGTAGTAGACCTCTATCAAGTTTCTTCAAATTATAGCCCTGGGGTCAAAATTGGCTCTGCCCCAGGGGTCACAAGTTTTACATAGGCTTATATAGAGAAAACTTTAAAAATCTTCCTGTACCTAGCCATAAGGCCTAGAGCTACCAAATTTTGCATGTAGCTATATCTAGTGGGCCTCTACCAAGTGGACCAAAATTTTAGCCCTGGGGTCAAACTTGGCCCCGCCGCAGGGGTCACAAGTTTTACATCGGCTTACATGGTGACAACTTAAGAAATCTTCCTGTTTTGATTTTTTTTTTTGAAATTAGCCTTGCATCAGGGGTCTTATGTTTTACAGAGGCTTCATATTGACAAAACTTGAAAATCACCTTATTTATAACCATATAGCTTAGACTTGTATTATTTTGGCATGTGGCTTTATCTTGTGGACCTCTACCAGGTTTCAAGTAATTATAGCTCTGGGATCAAAAATGGCTTTGCCCTGCGGGTCTCAACATTCACATGGGCCCTTACAGAGAAAACTCTGTAAGTCTTCATTTTGAAACCATTTGGCTCAGAATTGAAATGTTTAGTATTTATGGTTTATATTTATAAGCCAGTGGAGCGATACAGGGCCATCATGGCCCTCTTGTTTATCTCTTATACAAGGTTTTACCTTCATAATGTTAAATAGATTATCTGCTCTTTGGCTACTGAGAAAAAAAGAGTGGGAAAAAATATCATACCTGAAATAAGTGTTTCATATCTCTTTACCAAACAACAAAATTTTAGACTGATCCAAATTGAAAGCATTTGCAGACGGCAAAATAAATGTGGTTGAAAAAATGAAACTTGTTTTGGGAAGGATAGAAAACATTGTAAGAAAAGGAGAAAATGCTGGTTACTAGCATTTTCTCCTTTTCCCACAATGTTTTCAAAAGGTTCTTTCACAGGGTCGTTAAAAGTCAGTATTGTGTGGTAAAAGGTTACAACAATCCTGTGTTTTAACGACTCCCAAGGAGGAGTGTTTTTAGAAACATAAAAGGAAAATAGTAGGATGTCTTTTATAGGTTAGAAAACATTGTAGAAAAAAGAGATGTTGCCTACCAGTATTTTCTTCTTTTTCTGCAAATGTCTTCAAAGGCCACCTTTCTAGTGGTTGCTTGCTAAAGGGTTAACCCTTACCAAACGACGAATACCACTTAAGTGTATTTTCTGGAAGTATTTAACCCTTTCCCAAACGATGAATTTTAGACTGGTCCAAATTGAAAGAGTTTGCAGACGACAAATTTAAATTTGATGAAAATGACAGAAAGTTCTCCAAAAGGGTAGAAAACACTGTGGGAAAAGGAGAAATTGCTCGTTACGAGCAATTTCTCCTTTTCCCACAGTGTTTTCAAAAGACTTGTACTGCAGACACATGAAAACCAGGGCTTGTTTGGGAAAGGGTTAATTTCTTCTTTATCTGCCGTCCAACTCAAGGCCGCAATAATTGAACATGCATATTATGTTGTCCAATTTTGTCTTTCATCAATACAGTATCAAAATTTTGTCTTTCAACAGTACAGCATCAAAAACACAGATGACTTCAGGAAATGTCAGTCAAATGTGACTTCTAAATACAACTAAATGTTAGATTAAATCTTTTAATGAAGATTTCATATTTAATTAACCCTTTACCACACAATCCTGACTTTTAATGACCCTGAGAGAAAGGCCTTTTGAAAACATTATGGGAAAAAGAGAAAATGCTGGTAACCAGCATTTTCTCCTTTTCCCACAATGTTTTCTACCCTTTCCAAAACAAATTCCATTTTTTCAGTCACATTTATTTTATCATCTGCAAATGCTTTCAATTTGGACCAGTCTAAAATTTTGTTGTTTGGTAAAGAGTTAAGAGGCCCTATATTGTACAAAATGGCTTGATTATAACTCCAGTACTCTACCTATCATTGGTTATGCACCTAAGTGTTAAAAACTCATGAATCAAATTCTCACAGTTGAAACAACACTTGCCATTTGACTTGCGCCGAGTTACGATGTTGTTGTCTACCGTAGTTAAACAACTTTGGGAAACTCGTAATTGTGTTGAGTCATGTACAGACTATAGACCATTACAAAACATGTATACAACTAATTCTCTCAAATACTGCTTTACAAAATAAACATAGCAGTTGACCAGCATAGTGTATTTTAAAACCATCGACCTTCAATAGGGTAGTATCTTAACCCTGTACCACACAATCCCGAGGTTAACTACCCTGAGTAAGAAACCTTTTGAAAACATTGATAGAAAAGGAGAAAATGCTGGTAACCAGCATTTTCTCCTTTTCCCACAATATTTTCTACCCTTTCCAGAACAAACTTCAATTTTTCAGTCACATTCATTTGTGTCATCTGCAAATGCTTGTCATCTGCAAATGCTTTCAATTCGGACTGGTCTAAAATTTTGTCATTTGGTAAAGGGTTATGACCAGGTGGGGATATCCATCTAATATTTGAACATAACCAGAAGTCTCTCGAAACAAAAGTAGAGTGTAGTCACCTGTAATTCTCATAATTCGACTGCCGCAGATATTAAATACCAAAAAATGCTCAGACTGGATATGGCAGAAATAGGGTTTGCTAAAATTTAACCCTTTCCCAAACGAGCCCTGTTTTCACATGTCTGCAGTACAAGTCTTTTGAAAACACTGTGGGAAAAGGAGAAATTGCTTGTAACGAGCAATTTCTCCTTTTCCCACAGTGTTTTCTACCCTTTTTGAGACCTTTCTGCCATTTTCATCAAATTTAAAATTGTCGTCTGCAAACTCTTTCAATTTGGACCAGTCCAAAATTTGTCATTTGGGAAAGGGTTAAACACCCCTGATTTTGGAGAAAAAACGCAGAACTTGGAACCCGCAGAAATAACCACTCATACTGTATTTAGACTTGTCCAAATAGAAAGTATTTGCAGGCAACAAATATGGCTGAAATGACTTTGTATTTGATGGGGTAGAAAACATTGTGAGAAAAGGAGGAAATGCTGGTTAACAGCATTTTTGAATGCTGGTTACCGGCATTTTCTAGTTTTCCATTAATGATCTCAGAAGCTCTAATTCCTAGAGTTGTTAACCCATTACCACACAGTCCAGAGTTTTAATGACCCTAAAGAAAACGGCTTTTGAAAACATTGTGGGAAATGGAGGAATTGCTGGTAACCAGCATTTTCTCCTTTCCCTACAATGTTTTCTACCCTTACAGAAACAAAGTTCAATTTATGAGTGACATTTATTTTGTTGTGTGTAATTGCTTTGAGTTTAGACCGCTCGAGAATCTTGTTGTTTGATAAAGAGTCAAACCTCATAATTGCTAAAGGGATAGGTAGTCAAAAATTATGAAAATTAAAACTTCATGCATGAATGATTTGTGCTTGTCCTCAATTGTTAAGCAATATTAATGTACAGAATAATTTTTAGCTCCACTGGCCGAAGGCCAGCGGGCTAATGTCATGGCCCGGTGTCCGTCGTGCGTGCGTCCGTCCGTCCGTCCGTGCGTTAACTTTTATTTCAAACATCTTCTTCTCTGAAACTACCCATCCAATTTTCATGAAACTTCACAGAAATGATCCTGCCATGGTCCTCTTCAGAATTTCTTGAAAGAATTTGATTCCTTCAAAAACTCTGGTTGCCATGGCAACAAAACTGAAAAATATGGGAAATCTTTAAAAATCTTCTTGTCGGAAACCTTAAGGCATAGGGCTACCAAATTTGGCATGTAGCTTTATGTAGTAGACCTCTATCAAGTTTCTTCAAATTATAGCCCTGGGGTCAAAATTGGCTCTGCCCCAGGGGTCACAAGTTTTACATAGGCTTATATAGAGAAAACTTTAAAAATCTTCCTGTACCTAGCCATAAGGCCTAGAGCTACCAAATTTTGCATTTAGCTATATCTAGTGGGCCTCTACCAAGTGGGCCAAAATTTTAGCCCTGGGGTCAAAATTGGCCCCACCGCAGGGGTCACAAGTTTTACATGGGCTTACATAGTGACAACTTAAGAAATCTTCCTGTTTTGATTTTTTTTTTAAATTAGCCTTGCATCAGGGGTCTTATGTTTTACAGAGGCTTCATATGGACAAAACTTGAAAATCACCTTATTTTTATGGCTTTATCTTGTGGACCTCTACCAGGGTTCAAGTAATTAAATAGCTCTGGGATCAAAAATGGCTTTGCCCTGCGGGTCTCAACTTTCATATGGGCTTTTACAGAGAAAACTTTGTAAGTCTTCATTTTGAAACCATTTGGCTCAGCATTGAAATGTTTATTATTTATGGTTTATATTTATAAGCCAGTGGAGCGATACAGGGCCATCATGGCCCTCTTGTTTAGTTCTTCTCAATCTCCTAAAGTTGCCAACCTGTAACATGATATTCAATATTAACATCTTCAGCATCTGTCCTGTTAGTACCTGTTAAGCTGAGCCATGTCAGAGCTGTGGGAAGCATACAGAATTTGAGAATATGGGGCCCATTGTTCGGATCCCAAGCTCAGCCAATGTTTTTCCAAAGATTGATGATAGTCATTGCAACACGAGTCATTCCTCTACCACTGCTGATCATTGTTTCTACAATGGTTATGTGGGGAAGCAGCCAGTGGTTTGAAAGACTATTGTGTGAAGTACTAGTGATAGAAACTCCAGGAAATCATGGACAGGTGCACTGACCATCTCAGTGTAACTGAAATAGTGTTGAAAACAGCATTAACCCTTTCCCAAACAAGCCCTGGTTTTCACGTGTCTGCAGTACAAGTCTTTTGAAAACACTGTGGGAAAAGGAGAAATTGCTCATAACGAGCAATTTCTCCTTTTCCCCCAGTGTTTTCTACCCTTTTTGATAACTTTCTGCATTTTCATCAAATTGAAAATTGTCGTCTGCAAACTCTTTCAATTTGGACCAGTCCAAAATTTGTCGTTTGGGAAAGGGTTAATCATCATTCAATTAATCTATCAATCAATTGTACCCACAGAAGGACATACTATGTAATGCTCCTGTTTGCCCATCCATTAACAGGTTCGTGTCTGAACAAAGTGAGAAAAAATGAAAATGCTAGTAATAAACATTTTCTCCCTGTCCCACAATGTTATCTTCCCTTTCAACAATAATTTCATCATTTGAATCATGTTTGTTGTTTGCAAATATGGACCAGTTAAAAATTTTATTGTGAACAGTTAACCCTTTATTAAACAATTCCAAGCTTTAATGACCCTGAGGCTTTTAAAAACAGTGTGGGAAAAGGAGAAAATTATGGTAACCAGCATTTTATCCTTTTCAAACAATATTCCTACCCTTTCAAAGTGAAATTTCCTCATTTAAGTAACATTTAATTTGTTGGATGCAAACTCTTTCAATTTTGACAAGTCCAAGATTTTGTTGTATGGTAAAGAAACAGCAAGGCTAATTTGTTATAATTTCATGGAATGGATCTATTGTCTTTTTACTCTGTACAAAAAAACAAAATTTTAGGCCTGGCCAAATGAACAGCGTTAAATTTTATCCTACTTTGAAGTTTTGAGTATTCTTTCACTAATTTGTAAACATAATCTGTATGTGTAAACTTTTTTAACCAATTTCTTATTACATCCAGAATATTAACCCTTTACCACACAATCCCAAGTTTTAACAACATCGAGAAAGAAGCCTTTTGAAAACATTGTAGAAAAAGGAGAAAATGCTGGTAATCAGCATCTTCTCCTTTTCCCACAATGTTTTGTATGCTATCAAAGACAAATTCCATGATTTGAGCCCCATCTAAGTTGTTGTCTGCATATGCTTTCAATTTGGATGTGTCTACAATTTTTGTCATGTGGTAAAGAGTTAACCCTTTACCACACAATCCCAAGTTTTAACGACTCTCAAGGAAACAGACTTTTGAAAACATTGTGGGAAAAGGAGAAAATGCTGGTAACCAGCATTTTCTCCTTTTCCCACTACGTTTTCTACCCTTTCAAAGTCAAATTTCTTAATTTGTGCAGCATTTAATTTGTCGTCTGCAAATGCTTTCAATTTAGACCAGTCTAAATTTTTGTCGTTTGGTAAAGAGTTAACTGTATGTAGACTTTTCTGTATTTTTATGCAGTGAATGCTTGAACAATAAACTCCTCGCTTTGTAACTTTGTTTTGTGTTTTCTTAATCACACTTTTGTACAAATAGTTAGACTTATTTCCTTTCTATGCGAGTCATGCTCCATGAAAAGGGGGTTGTGTGCATCTTCAGAGAGTATTGACCCAAATCAGCCTGTGCAGGCTGACCTGGATCATTTTTTTTTTTCTAAATTTTTTGATTGCCCAAGAACCTTTCCACCTCATGGTTCAGTCAGTTGTTACACAAAATGGATTTTATGGATCCACAATTGACCCTTTACCACACAATCCCGACTTTTAAGGACCCTGAAAGAGAGGGCATTTGAAAACATTGTTGGAAAAGGAGAAAATGCTGGTAACCAGCATTTTCTCCTTTTCCCACAATGTTTTCTACCGTTCCCAAAACAAGTTTCAATTTTTCAGTCACATTTATTTTGTTGTCTGCAATTGTTTTCAATTTGGTCCAGTCCAAAATTTTGTCGTTTGGTAAAGGGTTAAATGATGACTTGCTTGGTACAGTGCTTCAGAGAGATCCATTAAACCTGCTTGTGTCAGGGCACCACTTCATGTATAGTTTTGAGTTTCTCCACCTCTTTTTACAGATTTTTAAAACATGTAGGGAGAAGAAGCAGTTGCTTGTCTCAAGCAGTTCCTCCTTGTTGTGTCCCAGCTTTGTAATGAAGGAAGGGTATATATTCAGACCTCCAGATAAAAAGGGAGTGATAGTATTCTAAATCCATTGTTTCTCTTCCAAACCCTATGTTGTGGGTACTCATTAGAATTGTCTCGATGAGACAATTCTAATGAGTACCCATAACATAGGGTTTAGTGGAGACTGATTAATATTTTCAATTTTGAAGTCAAAATCACTCCCCTCTATCTGGAGCTCTGTATATTGTTTACCCTGTCTATGTTTGTCATAGTTTATGGCAGAAATTATCAACATGACAAAGCAATGAGTTGCTTACAAGAAATTCACAACCCAAAAGGTCAAGGTCTTTCTGCACACTTAAACTTTGTGCATATGCCATCATTGAAACATGCATGTTTCCGGCATGTTAGGTTGTCCTGCATTGTGGGACATGAAAACTCTCCAAAAGATGTGATCATTATGACTAGATGTGTGAGGTGCAAGAATCATGTGAGTAACTTAACAGTTGTCATGCTGCTAGCTTACGCCTTCACCACACAATCCTAAGTTTTAACGACCCTGAGGAGGAAGCCTTTTGAAAACATTAAGGGAAAAGGAGAAAATGCTGTTAACCAGCATTTTCTCCTTTTCCCACAATGTTTTGTATTCCTATAGACACAAATTCCATCATTTTTGACACATTTGTCATCTGCAAAATTAATGCTTCCAATTTGGACCAGTCTAAAAATTAGTCATTTGGTGAAGAGTTAAACATTGGTCATGGTTTACAGTCCAAACATTTTTGTGTCTGCCCTATAACCCTGCCCTACACAGTCAGATTTCAGAATGATTTGGCAGAAATGATCATCATAACAAAACAACGAGTTATTTGCAAGGACCATGTTGCTACCTCAAAGGTCAAGGTGACACTGGACATGTCAACTTTCATTGTCAGTGGTGATTACATGTTCTTATTCAGCCAGTAACATTGTCCTGCAAGGTGCATTTCAAAATTATTTGTCACCAATGATAATCCTGACAAGACAATGTATCACATGACAGAACCATGTTTCCAGCTTGAAAGTCAAGGCCACAATGTACAATGTGAAGTTTGTCCATAGACTGTGGTGAGAACTAGAAATGCGTCACTGACATGGATGTCCCCAACACATGACAAAGGTCACAATCATGGTTGTAATTCCAAACTCAAACAAGGTCCTATAGCCATACTTAATGACAAAAATATTTTATACGCTGTGTATGCAAAAATTTTTACAAAGCACTGTGACACTGACCTTTGAGATGGTAACACTGAACATTTTGCTTGCAACATGTCTGTACATGGCAATTATTTGTGCCAAAGTATTTTGAAATCCAACAATGCACATCAAAGTTAAGGGCCAGACATGAACACCACCTTTTCCAACACACATATACACTCAGGGATGACACTATATGCCCATTCACCATTTATGGCAGAGGCATAATAAGGGTAGTTGCATGCAAAGATAATAACTCTCGAAGCATAAGTCTGCCAAACTTAATTTTGTTTTTGCTAGCAAGTAATTTTCAGCAAAAATCGAAAAATCATGAGATAAATAATGGACTGCTGCATGCACTGCTGATAATCTGCATCCGAATTATAAGGGAGATAACTCCAACACTCAGGTCAGAGTTATCCTGATATATCATGACACCCTTATTTCATGTTCATAGCAGCTCTACTAACCACTTGGACCATAAAATGACTCCACTGGTTAAAGAGTTATGGCCTACACAAGATTTTACCAGAGGGGAGATCAATGAAAATGGATGGAGTAAGCCAGATTAAAAATTCTTCAATGCGCTTCTTGATGTCCTAAGCATCCCTATTCAGTATCACCAAACTATCTCCTTGATAGAGGAGTTTTGACCTAAAGAAAATTTCACAGCCATGGGAGATAACTCAAAAATAGTCTGAGTTGTCTTTTTTGTATAAAATATACCTACTTATAACCTTGACCTTGACCTTTGAGCTGGTGACACTAATTTTGCACCCGACATCTTGTCCATCAATGGGTATCATTTATGCCAAACCATTTTAAAACAGACCATGGGCCTGGAAGTTATTGGCCAGACACGACCACTACTGTTTACCATAATTGTAGCAAATATTGACGAAGTTCAACCAAGCGCTGTGACCTTGACCTTTGAGCTAGTGCCATGAATGTTGCACGCAATACGTCATATATCCATGGTGATCATTCGTGCCAAATTATTCTAGAATCAGATCATACATCTGGAACTTATTGGCTGGACAGGAACACCTGTCATCACCATAATTGTAAAAAATATTGACCAAGTTCAACCAAGTGCTGTGACCTTGACCTTTGAGCTGGTGACACAAATATTGCACATGACTCATCTACCCATGGTGATCATTTGTGCCGAATTATTTTAAAATTGGACCATGCCCCTGGAACTTATTGGCCGGACATGACCACTACTGTTTACCATAATTGTAGCTAATATTGACAAAGTTCAACCAAGCACTGTGCCCTTGACCTTTAAGCTGGTGACACAAATGTTGCACATGACATGTCAACTATCCATGATGATCATTTGTGCCAAACGATTTTAAAATCGGACCATGCTCCTAGAAGTTATTGGGAGGACACGACCACCACTGTTTTCCAAACACGCATACATACACACACAAACACATGGACAAGGGTAACACTCTATGCCCCCCTCCATTCATGGCAGGGGCATAAAAATGTTTGTGTCTAGCCCATAAATTTGTCCTGCATAGTTTTATATCAAAATTATGATGCAAGACAACTTGCAGTATGCAAAGATCATGTCACTAGTGTAAAGCTCAAGGTACAGTGGTCACTTTGACCCTCTACCATTAGGCAAATTTTAGTCTTGTCTAAATTGAAAGCATTTGCAGACAACAAATGTGACGTAACTCAAATATTGAAATTTTGCTTTCGAAAGGGTATAAAACATTCTGGGAAAAGGAGAAAATGCTGGTTACCAGCATTTTCTCCTTCGAACAATGTTTTCAAAAGGTCTCTTTTTCAGGGTCGTGAAATCTTGGGATTGTGTGGTAAAGAGTAAGAGGCCTACAAGCTATATGTAGTTGCAAACTTCAGTTCTAGTTTTTAGGATTTATTTAGTGTTGAGTGTTAGCTGTTACTTCAAGCTTCTGTTCCGAGACTAAACAGCCAGTTTTCATCGACTTCATAGAACCTGCTATAGACATCAGAATTTCATTAACTCTTTACCAAACGACAAAATTTTAGACTGGTCCAAATTGAAAGCATTTGCAGATGACAAAATAAATGGGAATGAAAAATTGGAATTTGTCATGGGTAGGGTAGAAAACTTTGTGGGAAAAGGAAAAAATGCTGGTTACCAGCATTTTCTCCTTTTCCCACAATGTTTTCAACGGGCTTCTTTTACAGTGTCGTTCAAAGTCGGGATTGTGTGGTAAAGGGTTAGAATAATTCATTTCTATGGAGAACTTTGGTTTCCTTTACCTCTTAACCCTTTACCACACAATCCCGTGTTTAAACGACTCTGAAGAAGAAGCCTTTCCAAACACTGTGGGAAAAGGAGAAAATGCTGGTAACCAGCATTTTCTCCTTTTCCCACAATGTTTCCTACCCTTCCCACAACAAATTTCAATTTTTCAGTCACATTTATTTTGTCGTCTGCAAATGCTTTCAATTTGGATTAAGATGAAATTTTGTCGATTGGTAAAGGGTTAAATTTTACAGAAAAGGATAAAATTTCAGAACTCTTTTCCAGAACTGCAAAACATTTTATTTTAATTCAAGTAAATCATTACCACACAACAAAGTTGACATCCTAATCACAAACATTAGCAGACGACAAACGTGACTCAAAAAACTAGCATTTGTCTTTGGAAAGGTAGAAGAAAATCTGGGAAAGGGAGAAAATGCTGGTAAACAGCATTTTCTCCTTTCTTCAATATTCAAAAGCTCTCTCCATAAAGGTCTTTTGGGGAGAGGAATGCTTTGAAAACAGTGTTATGAGAAAATGCTGGTAACTGGCATTTTGTCTTTTTCCCACAATGTTTTCTGCCCATTCATAGATAAGTCTTATTTTCTGAGCAAATGAAAAACGCTGAAAAAAAAAGATTACCTGGCCGATACATGTGCATGTGATTACAACAATTATGTGGCATGAAATTAAATGGAAAAAAAAAAGTTGTATGAAATTGAAAAAAATTCAAATAACAGGATTTACCAGAAAAAAAAAAGTTGAACGAATATGAAAAATCATACAAAACACACAAAAAAAAACTTAAGCGTAAACACTAACAGAGGTGTAGTTGCAAATAACAGCATTTTCCTGTCTATTAAAGAGTATTTTACAATCTGTCATATAAAAAATTTGCAAAGACATCTTGGGAAGGAGAAAAGTTCAAAGAGTATATGTCAACTCTAAAATGTCTTCAAACTTTATGACACTCACAAACTCCTCCCACTTTGAAAAGCTGACTTAATAGTGACTGATCCTTGCAATGGTGTCCATTTTCTGACATCTTTACATGACTAGGTGGCCCACCATCAACAGCAACCACTTCAAACAGACTTTGCATGTTCTGTTTTAGGTTATCATCTGAAACAAGAGGGCCATTGGTCCTAAAGCACTCACCTGAGTAAAGTCATCTACAGCTGATAAAGCTTGAGAGATTCTGGTTTTAATGGTGTAAAACACATGAGTGTATGTGACCTTCTTTTGGACCCAACATGGCCAAATTTTGAACTTGTCCAAGATATCAAGACCAACATTCTGACCAAGTTTCATGAGTATCACGCTGAAAATGTGGCCTCTACGGTGCACACAAGGTTTATCTAAGATTTGGCCCAGTGACATACTCAGACTTGTTTACCCATTTTCTGATGTAAGAGTAATCATCTTTGAAAATGAGAGTAATCTGGTGGTGTTTGGGAGTAATATCTGTGAAAATTTCCTTGAACAATTAGAAAGTTTATAAGCTGACGACATAGGGAGGTTGTATTCTTTGATGACTTTACACATTGACTTGGCTTGATTGTTTTTTCAGTCTTGTTTGAAGACAAAATGATGTCTATTTCATCGTTATTTATGGGTTTTCCTTTTCAACTTGGACATGTTTTTGTACAATACACATATGGAAGTCATCCCGGTTTTGGGTCAAAACCAAACAGACAAACAATGAATACAAGAAACCATATCCCCGCATGCACACATACAAATCTAGGGTAGAGGCTAAACCTCACATTTTCAGAGGATAAAAATTCACCCTATGTTGGCATAGCAAAATGAGCATAATTCTGACATAGGAAATTGTAATAGTGTAATTTGATGTTCAAAATCGTACTAATTTGGCCAAAAGCGTAAGAGTAAACAGGTCTGCCTATTTTTTGACCAAATGTAACCCAATTTCAAACTTGTCCACGGTATCATAAAGACAAACATTCTGACCAAGTTTCAAGAGTATCAGGCTGAAAAAGTAAACAAATGGTGTGCATAATGTTTTTCTAAGATTTAGCCCTGTGACTTACTTTTTGACTCGACATGACCCAAGTGAATTTGAAACTCGTTTAAGACAACATCAAGACAAATTATCTGACCTAGTTTCATGAGTATCAGGCTGAAAATGAGGCCTCTAAAGTGCAAACAAGCTTATTCTAAGATTTGGCCCAGTGACCTACTTTTTCACCCAACATGATCCAATTTCGAACTTGTTGGAGATATTAATAAGAAAAACATTCTGACCAAGATTCAAGAGCATCAGGCTGAAAATGTGGCCTCTAGAGTGCACACAAGGTTTTTTAGCCCAGTGACCTACTTTTTGACCCAACGTGACCCAATTTCAAAGTTGTCCAAGATGCTATCAAGACAAAATATTCTGACCATGTTTCATGACTATCTGATTTAAAAAAATGAAGCCTCTAGACTGAACACATGGTAAATGTTGACCGTGACGACGGATGATGTACAAGGGTCAATGCAAGACAGAAACAGCACAATCACAAAAGCCCATTTCGAGCAGTTTGTGCTCAGGTGAGCTAAAAAATTAGGAAAGAAATTGTTAACTCTTTACCTGACGACAAAAGTTTAGCCTTTACCAGACGGCAAAATTTAGCCTTGTCAAAATTGAAAGCATTGGCAGATAACATACCAATTATGACTCAAATAGTGAAGTTTGCCCTTAAAAAAGGTGGGAAACATCGTGGGAAAGTGAGAAAATGCTGGTTATCACAATTTTCTCCTTTTCTCACAATTTTTCTCTACTATTCCAAGACAAATCTCGTCATTTGAGTCACATTTCATTTGTCATTCTGTAAATGCTTTGAATTTGAAGAAGTCTTAAATTTTGTCGTTTATTAACTCTTTACCAAACTACAAATTGTTAGACTTGTCAAAATTGAAAGCATTTGCTGACAACAATTTAAATGTGGCTTAAATGCTTAAATAATAGAATTTGTCATTGATAGGATAGAAAACATTGTGGGAAAAGGAGAAAATGCTGGTTACTAGCATTTTCTCCTTTTCCCACAATGTTTTCAAAAGGCTTCTTCCTTAGGGTCATTAAAAGTCGGGATTGTGTGGTAAAGGGTTAAAGCACTAATCTACTTCTTTATCAGGAGGCAAAATTGTAGAACCAGCATTTCTTCAATTTGTTTGTCATATCCAGACTGAAAATTTCATTTTTGCTTTTTTGGCACTCCAAAACCTAAAAATAATTTCTGTTACATCATTTATACACGAAAGAGTTCCTTGATCTTAACCTTTTTTTGGCTACTTTTTCTGTATATATTTACTAAAAGTACTGTCAATTACCTATATACCAATGAAATTCTGTTCTGTTTAATTTTTCCTTTTCCTACAATGTTTTCAAAAGCAATTTTCCATAGGGTCAATAAAGCAGGAATGTAAATACTGGTTTAATATCTAGCTGGTTGACCTAAGCATGGAGCTTATTTCTGCTAAAACATTTGAGCCATGCTCTGGCAAAAGGAGGCTTAATGCATCTCTGTGATGCATTATACCATGCAACTCGTCACATAGTTATGGATCCATAACAGCCACTTTTCTTTAACCCTTTCCCAAACGACAAATTTTGGACTGGTCCAAATTGAAAGAGTGTGCAGACAACAATTCTAAATTTGATGAAAATGGCAGAAAGGTCTCAAAAAGGGTAGAAAACACTGTGGGAAAAGGAGAAATTGCTCATTACGAGCAATTTCTCCTTTTCCCATAGTGTTTTCAAAAGACTTGTACTGCAGACACGTGAAAACCAGGGCTTGTTTGGGAAAAGGTTAACAACCGACTGAATCATGAGGTAGACTGGTCCTTGGGCATACAGAAAATCGACCAATAGCAAAAAGTTTTGGCCTAGGTCAGCCTGCGCAGGCTGACCTGGGTCGATACTTTTCGCAGATGCATTAAGCCCGCTTTTCACAGTGCATGGCTTATTTTTATGAGACTTCCTGTACTAATTAACCACAAGGCAATCATGGGGACCATAAAAATGATATTTGTGACAAAATAAACTGACCTTTAATTCTCTCGTACTTTACCGACTTGTTCCTCCTTCGAAGACAGCAAATAATAGTTGTAACAACTATCAAGCAAAGTGCCAATGTGATCCTAGTAAGAGAAAACAATCAGGTCAATTTGGAGCATTCACTCTAACTGTGCCTTGATAATGGTAAAAATGACAAAATCAAACATTTATCACTGACTTTTGTCTGCATGATGTACTTTGTGACTGTCAGTACTGGACCACAGGTAGAAAGCAGTTGGCCATCAGAGTCAAACTGATCTGATTGAACTCTTTACAAGACAACAGTATTTGCCCTCTCCCAAATGATACCTTTTTACTACAATGTTTTCAAAAGCCTTCTCCCTCTGGGTCATTGAAACTCAAAACTAGGGATTATGGTAAAGATTACCTGAAGATGTCCATTTGAATGATTCAGTAGTCTATGGGATGAAATCCTGACCCATGTTAACCCTTTAACGCACAATGCCGCCTTTTAATGACCCTGGGAAAGAAGCCTTTTGAAATCATTGTGGGAAAAGGAGAAAATGCTGGTAACCAGCATTTTCTCCTTTTCCCACAATGTTTTCTACTCTATCACAGAAAAATTGCACCGTTTGACCCACATTGAAATTGTCGTCTGCAAATGCTTTCAATTTGGACAAGGCTAAAATTTTGTCGTCTGGTAAAGAGTTAACATTTCACCTACCATCTAGTCACTGCTACAAATTTGTTTCCAGACTAACTGAGCTAACTTCACACAGAGAGATTATTCTGATTCATCAACCATTTTGATTGTTTCGGAAACCATTCTGAGAGTGTGTAACACTGACTCTTTACCGAATTGCCGAGTTTCAGATTGGTCCAAACTGTAAGTGATTTCAGATGATACAGTAGTTAAAAATGGCTCAAAAATAATTAATTTTTTTCAGTGAAAGGGCAGAAAACATGGTGGGAAAAGGAGAAAATGCTGTTTACCAGAATTTTTTTTTCTTTTCCCACAATGTTTTCCAAAGCCCTTCTCCTCAAGGTCATTAAAGCCCAGCCCCGGTAGCCAAGTCAGTAGCGTACAGGACTTGAGAACAGGAAGTCACTGGTTCAATCCCCGCTCAGCCAATTTCTTTCCGAGGATTGATAATAGTCAATGAGGCAGGATTCATTCCTCGGTCGCCCCTGACCATTGTTTCGACAATGGTTCTGTGTGAAAGCAGCCAGTGGCTTGGGAAGAATATTGTGCGTAGTACTGGTAAAAGAAACTCCAGGAAAGCATGGAGAGGTGTACTGGCCATCGCGATATAACTGAAACAATGTTGGAAATGGCGTTAAATACCTTACAATTAATCAACCAATCAAGGTCATTACAACAAGGAATTGTGTGGAAAAAGGTTAAGGAGCAATTGCTCCATTTGCCAAGAAGTTCTCTCAATACTTAAATAAAAATTAATAACAAACAATGTCTGGATTTTGCAACAGTTTTTCTTAACTCTCGCTCCTAAGTGATTCTAACCTCTGACCGTGCGGTCTGAAACTACAGAAAATACAATTCCACCAAGAGAACTTATAGTCAGAGTTTTGAATCAAATAAAGGACAGTATGATCCTAGATCAGACTGCTTATTCTTTGAAACCTGGTTGTGATTTTTGCTGTTGTTTTGCTTTTAACATTATTTCAGTCATATCACAGTGGTCTGTGCACTTATCCATGCCTTTCTGGAATCTTTTTTACCAAAACACATTTTCCCACACTACTTGCTGGTTTCCCACATAAACATCAAAACACATTCAGCTGTGTGGAAGAAAACGCAGGTAATTCTGTCACAATGACTCATTTTTTTTTAAAAGATTTTGGCAAAGCTTAGAGTTGATCTGGACCAGCATTTACCAACCATTCTCAATAATATTCTTTGTCTGATTCTCATTTTTATTCCACTTCAAAGAAACACAATTTCTGATTGGCTCAACCATTTGGCCTTGTACGTCTGGGCTTGGCTTGAACTCATTAAGTGAAAAAAAAAAGTTTAACAATACCAGACGTAAAAAAATGTCCAATCCTCTGCACAACATTTGTCACCACAGCAACCAGAAAATGCATTACAGCTGTAAATAAGCAACATTTATTAATCAAAGCACTGAAGGGAATGAAAGTCGGTGTTTTTTCCTGAAACAAAACCAGTGACTTGACCTGCACTGGCCATCTTAGACCTACCCAAACTAATACCATAAAAACACAAAATCCATTTAAAATTAAACAAAATCTGTTACACATTACACAAAGGGCTAACATTTGATGGAAAATACAAAATTACTTTTTTACAACATGTAAAACATGAAGGAAAATGGAGCAATAGATCAGGGTACCGGTATTGCTGCTGTTCAGATATGCGTTCTTTTAAAAAAATATACCCTTTTGCTGGCATACATTTACACGATTATAAAATCCTTTGGAAACAAAGAACCTTTATTGAGGAAGAAGCCCTCCGAAAACATTGTAGGAAGAGGAGAAAATGTTGCTAACTAGCATTTTCTCCTTTTCCCACAAAGTTTTCTACCCAATCAGATACAAATTCCCGAACTTCAGCCACATTTATCATCTGTGTCTATTTTGGGGAAGGTAAAACATCTTGAGTAACAGATAAACCTATATTTGAAGCAAAGGATTATTGAATACGCAAGAAATAGGTATGTTCAAATTCTAGTTTTGTCATCAATTTGTGAAACTACACTGTTGGAGAGTTCAAACATGCGCACAAAATCTGTGCAGAGATTTCAACCACTTTTTGCTTGATTGTCCCTGTAACCAGAAGTGACCCGTAAAAAAGTAAAATTGCATTTGGGGACAGTCATCCATTCTTGTTTAAAGTGGGATAAAGTCAAACTTACTCGAATTCCCTTTCACCTGCAGCAGTCCTACAGTACTTCCTCAAAGGCTGAAAGTTTGAAAGAAAAAGTTTAAAGTCCCAGTAGCAGCCAAAATTAAAAAAAAAGAGCACTGCATGCAAGTGCCAACACACAGCTGCGGTTGCTTGACTTTCAGTAAAAATTCTAAGACACATAACTTAGTCAAAATTACTTCGATGGTTACCTGCCTGTGTTGTATAGCTCCACTTTTGGACTTTAAGAATTTGTCCAAGTTTGAAGCAAATCTCTTCAGTAATAACAGAGATATTACATAATGTCAAGGTTTTTTATGATGCAGATGCCGATGAAACCTGGGCTACCACAATACCTTGTTTTCTATGAAACAGCCAAGCTAAAAATGAAGGTGTAAAAATGCATTTGGATTTAAATCATACTACTTCTGGAAATTATTGTGCATATGACAGTCTGTTACTGTACACTCGGTCCAAGTGTTAGTTGCTGGCAGAAAAAACACTATTAAAACTGGGTAAAAAGTTGCCAAGTCGCTTCTTCTTTTGTTATTTTTTTACCTGGTTTTAAAATTCATTGTCATCTTCACAATAACTTTGATACTTTTACCAGTATATGGTATGATTTAAAATAATACCTCCATTGTGTACTTCTGACTGCTACTGGGACTATAATGGATGTAGTCAACATTTCAGTCCTTTCAAGAATCACCTGTAAACCCTTTACCACATAATCCCAAGTTTTAACGACCCCTAGGAAGAAGCCTTTTGAAAACATTGTGGGAAAAGGAGAAAAATGCTGGTAACCAGCATTTTCTCCTTTTCCCACAATGTTTTCTACCCTATCAGACAAATTTTATCATTTGCACCAAATTCTAAATTACCATCTGCAAGAGGTTTCAATTTGGACAATTCTACATTTTTTCTGTGTGGAAAAGGGTCAACATTTTATAAAATGACAATATTTTAGACCAGTCAAAATAAATCTAGGAATTTAGCAATCGGTATTTTAAAACATACATGGATTTGGATGAAACATCATTCAAACGAAATGTCGTGCACCGCATTAATTGAAATGATTTTTTGGAAGGTTACCAGCATTTTCTCCTTTTCCCACAATGTTTTCAATAGCTTTGTTTCTCTGGGTCATTAAAAGTTAGGATTGTGTGGCAAAGAGTTAAATCTTTACCACATGACAAAATTTGAGACTGGTCCTAACTATTTAGGAATTGGTAATTGACATATAGTAAGACATTAAACTGCACCCAAAAGGCCCGGATTGCATTCTAGTGCACTCTTTTTGGCTTTACTGTGCTAAAAACTGCAAAAGCGCAGGCTGGAGAAAACACTGTATATGACACACCATTTTTAAAATTCATCATGTGATCAATTTTTTACACAGCTACACAACAGAAATGACCCAAAATGTAAAATCTGTGATAATGAAGAATCCATGATATTGTAGGAAGTGAGTATAAAGGGACTCCCATCACTTACCTCCCTTATATGCATGACCTAGCTGTATATACATCCAGGGATCAACTATCAACCCTATACCAGACAACAAAATTTTAGCCTTGTCCAAATTAATGAAAGCATTTCAGACGACAATTTCAATGTGGCTCAAATGGTGCAACTTTTCTTAGATAGGGTACAAAACATTGTGGGAAAAGGAGAAAATGCTGGTTACCAGCATTTTCTCCTTTTCCCACAATGTTTTCAAAAAGCTTCTTTCTCAGGGGCATTAAAAGGTAGCATTGTGCAGTAAAACGTTAAAAATTGTGCTAGTAGTTTTAAGTAGATATAAGCCTGGAATGTACAGTGAAGTGATGATGTAGTGGTAAAACTACCAAACTAAATGTTGCATTTACAATTCCTGGCCTGGCCAAAAAATCAGTCTCAGAGCTACTTTGTGTTTCCCACCCAACCAGAGGTACGCGGGTAAGACAGCCATACGTTGTGCATCAACATTTGACTTCATGCTGCAGTCCGATCATTATACATGTGAACATCTAAAGCTAGCTTTTGACTCCGGGAGGGCCCCGGCAGGACTCCTTCAAGATCTCTATGAGTACCAGAGTGCTTACTACACTTTGATTCGTTGCTAAATTCGCGCCCCCCCCCCCTCCGTTTTCACCCCGTTGTTTTTAACAAGATACTGTTCCGACCGATGGGCTAATATTTGGCAGAGGTCATCATGTATAAAATCCATTAATTCTTACAGAAAAAGAAGGGCGAATAGTTGTTCTTGTGGTTATATTATATTCATAGAGAATGGTCAACAAGAAATCTAGAAATGGTTTGCTATAAACGTTTAAATTAAAGTAGAACTCTCATTTGATACCATTAGGATATTCTCTTTTGTAGAGAGTACGCAAGTTCTCCGGCTTGTATTTGCGCGCGTGTCACAAACGGGCCCAGTCTACAGAAAAGTTCACCATGCGGGTTGCAAGAAAATATGCTTAAGTCTTGTAAAACCATGTCATCATTGCACGCTGATGCCTGAAGACTTCAGTAGGTGTATCAAAGTACAGAGTCACAATGCACATATGTGGAGGTGATTGTGGCCTTGCCTCTGCGGTAAATAGCTCTATAGAATATATGGGTTAAACAAGTATTCCATAATTTTCTTGCTCGACATATTCATCCGTTACAAATGAAGGAAATTAGATCTACCGAACTACCCAGGCAATAAAGAATAAAAGATGGATTTAACCCGCAGGCTGCTATAAGCGTGACTCAAGGGCCTGTTGCGGACTGTTTAGATCAAGATCAGACTGTACAGAACGTGCAGTCTGATCTTGGGTCTACAGTGTCAGATAAGGAGACCTGTTTTCCCCAAATGTACCTTTGAAATAACTGAATTTAAGTTTTTTACTATTGACTTGAAAGTTTCATTTCATATATTTAGCAGCTTAAGGGTTAAACGAAGTGACCGGTATAATATCTATTTCCCATATACCTACATACCCTTGGGTTCTCTAGATCGCCGTTCATGTCTACGTTATGCGACAACTCTTTGTTTCTGGGATACCCTTCTTTGCTGATCAGATTGGCTGCTTCTCTTGTAAATCTGAACGGCGGGAAAAATGTAGATTTGGTCTTGAAAGTGCCTCTTCAACGGCTACTTTGCACAGAATTTTGTATTATTGTTTAGTTACTTTCTATTGGCTTCAACTCTGGCTGGCTGCAAACTTCACACGGCACAACTCTGTTCATCTGGTATACATGTAGGTCTACTGCACTTTTTATCACGGCCGTCTCGAGCTCTTTGACAATGTTGTTCAGCTTCTCAAACAAAGCCTCTCTTATTGTAAAGCTTATTAACTTCACCAGTAAAGCATGAATTTAAAAAAGTACCATTTTCTTACCCACCAGCCACAAAGAAAACCGTATTTTGAGATTTTTGCATGCATAGAGTTTGTGACTGATATTTGATTTTCGCATTTTAAGCTTAATCCAATCATTGTTTCTAGTCTCAAGTTTTCCTGTAATATCCAGAAGTGACCGTGTGACTTACAATAATTGATACCTCTAGTATTTTATTGAATCATACACTAGATGATAAGATATATGTATCAACACGAAATTCGCACAGAAATAAGATTCGGCCTTTCTTATGTTCAAGTAGATAACACAACTGCGCAATAAATGCCTGGGGAGAACCTTAAAATTACACGTTACGTGTGTATTTTCAAAACCGAAAGTAGAAAAAGAAAACCACATTTACAGATAAATGCTAGGTCGATGATTAATTTGGGCCATAAACTTGCTGAGAGCAAAAACTGTTGAAATGAGTTTTAAACAATACGCAGTCCAATGAGCTTTTAAGTTTAGCCCTTTCCGTCAAATTCGAGCATTGCTTGATGTGCCCAATTAAGACGTTAATTGATTGATTGTATGGTGTTTAACGCCGTTTTCAACATTATTTAAGTTTTATTGCGGCGTGCAGTGCACGATCCATGCTTTCATGGAGTTTCTTTAAAAATTATTCCACACAATGTTCTTTCCAAGGCACTGGCTGCTTTCCGACATAACCATCTTCGAAACAACGGTCGGTGGTGAGAAAGGAATGAATCCAGTTGTAATGACTGTCATCAATCCTCGGAAAGAAATTGGCCGAGCCGGGGATCGAACCAGCGACCTCCTGTTCTCAAGTCTTGTACGCTACCGACTGAGGTACCGGGACTGGGCCCAATTAAGACGACCTCTAATATAATTACGGAGCCAGTGGAAATAAAAGTTACTTATGTGGACCGTGTAGACAAAGATCAGAATGTTTAGTTGGTTTTACCCAGGTGTGGGCCTCTCTACTGACTGAAAATATTTAGGAGTTACGAAAGATCCCGAAAAAGATTTGAACCACGACTTCCATCCTTAAAGACCTTTCCGGTTCCATCTCGAAAGGATTACTTTCTTTCTTTAATCGTACATTCTCAATGCCAATAGATATCAACTGAAATGACCAACTCTGATCTCTGTCAAATATGTCTTGAACAGAATTCCGCTGGTAAGCCAAATTCAACATGCTTACTTACCTAACGTACGGCTCTTATGTCATGCTCAGTGAAATGGGGGTTTAATGCATCTGCAAGAAGTATCGATATAGGTCGGCCTGGGTCGAAACTATTGCTATTGATTGGCCAATTTCCTGTATGTCCAAGGACCATTCTATCTCCAAATTCTGTAATTTTTTTTTTTTTCCAAACTAAATGGATTTTATGGTTCCGTAATTGTGTTATGACTCGCTTGAAATAATCCATCACGGAAATGCATAAAACCCCCTTTTCCAGAGTATGACTGGAATATTTTGTACCGGAACAGCTGTAATGTGGCATTACTCTTGAATGGTATTAGCATCTTCATTTACTCATCCCTCCTGCAGACAACGTTTGAATGATTTGCAGCGCAGCCCACTTTTGAAAATATTGTTGTAAATGGAGGGAAAACTTGTAACGAGCCAATCCATTTGCAATTTAAAATGTTTTCGTATGTGCTAGTATTTACATATCCACATATGATTCATCCATATTTTGTAACAAGGTAATTATCTAAAATCTCGTTTGTCGAAAATTTGTATCAAAACAAGACTTCTGTGTAACAAGAGGGCCATTATGGCCCTGGATAGCTCTACTGTTTTTTTGAGAAGTTTTAATTAAAAAAAAAAAAAAAACCTGTATGATAAAGATTAACACTGACAAAGTTTTACAAACATCGTGCAGAATATGACTTTAAAATGCACATGTACAATGTTTTCTTATATTTGACAAAGTGACCTACTTTTGATCCAGGATGATTCATATCCAGACTTGTCAAATATTATCAGGACTTATATTTTGACCATGTTTAAAAAAAAAAAAAAAATGCTAGGTATATAATAGGTCCACTAGAATGTACATGAAGCTTTTCGTACATTTAAAGTGATGGCCTGTTTACAGCCATCGTGACTCATGCTCAACCTTGAATGATGTATATTCAAGACAATTAATCCCACCATTTTTCATAATCGTTGGGTAGAAGATTTGGTGTGTAGTACATACTACAGATTTTCCTTAGATTTGGCCTACTTTTCTTAAGAAAAGATGATCCTTTTCAAAGTACAATTGTGACGAGAAAAAACAAACATTCCACCCAAGTTTCACGAAAATTGCTTTGAAAACATGGCACAAAGTTTTTCTGCAATATGACCTGGTGGCCTCCTTTTTCACACAAGGAGATCCTATTTTCATACTGGTTCAAGAGTCCACCTAGACATTGACAAGATAGCATGACATTTGGACTAACAATATGGCCACTATTATGTACACAAATCTCTTCAATTATCTGACATAGTGACCTACTTTTTGACAGGAAACATCTTCTTCTCTGAAAATACTTATCCAATTTTGATGAAACTTCATTGAAATGATCCTGCCATGGCCCTCTTCACAATTCTTTCAAAGAATCTTATTTCAATGAAAACTGTGGTTGCCATGACAACAAAACTGAAAAATACTGAGGCAAAAATTGGCCCTGCCCCAAGGTCACAAGTTTTACATGGGCTTATATTGGGAAACAGTTAAAAATCTTCTGGTTTGGTACCTAGTTTAACCTAATGGACCTTACTAAGATTCTACAAATTGTAGCCCTTGGGTTAAAATTAGTCCTGTCACAGGGGTCACAATTTTTACAAGGACTTTTATTGTCCAAATCAAAATAAACCCTCTCATGGAAACTTTTAAAATCTTGTTTGTAGCCATATAGCCTAGACCTAAATTATTTGGTATGTGGCTGTATCTTGTTGACCTCTACCAGGATTCAAGTAATTACAGCTGGACATTGTAATTGTAGGTAAAAAATGGACTTGTCCTGGAGTCACAATTTTCATGTTGGCTTTTATAGAGAAACTTTATCAGTCTTCTTGTTTGAAACCTTTCGGCCTAGAATTATAATGTTTGGTGTGTATGGTTTGTACATATTAGCTAGCGGAGCCATACAGGCCCTCTTGTTGTAGCAAATCTTTCATTATCTACATCTTACTTTCAATTAGTCTTCTCGTTTGGAGCTTTTTTGAAGCCCTGTAGTGTCTTTTTGCACATCATGTGCACAAAATGACATTTATATAAGCAGTTGATATGCTATAGAACAAACACATGAATTTATGTATGAATTACTGAGTGTGTCAGCATGTTGGTCTGCTCGCCCATCTGTCTGTCCTGGCCAAAGTGTCTATCTTAATCATATCAAGATAGACAGAAGATTGTAAAAGTAAGTCACCTCAGGTCAAGGTGTAGGTCACTATATCAAATCATATCAAAGAAAAAAAAAATCTGCTCTCTAGAATCGAAATGTTTGGTCTAGTAATTATGTAACTTAGTCAGAATCTTTGTCAGTCAGAATCTTTGTCTTGACAATATCACAAGGATGCTTGAAAATACATGTAGCTTAGCTCTGACAAAAGTAGGTCACCAAATCAAACCAAAGAAAAACCTTGCATGCATATTAGAGGCAACATTTTCTGTCCAGTGTCCATAAAACTAGGTCAGAATATACGTATGTATAAAATCTTGGACAAAGTTAAGATGAGTCACTTTGACGAACACAGGGCCATGACATAAGCCCGCTTGCCTTCAGCCATTGGAGCTAAAAAGCATGTCATTAAGTCAGGCTTGACAATCATTGCCCACTCATAAGCCCTTGCATTTAAGCTAACTTCTCAAGATAAAAGCACCATAATGTGAAACAAGTCAACAAAACCATTTGTAAGAGGATGAAAATATTTTTTTCAACATCTATTTCAATATTATACAGACAAATATTTTAACTCAAAACATGCTAAAGATATGTAGGTTACTTTTGTGGGAATTATAGATAAAGATCAGAATGCACAGAACATGCAGTTTAATCAGTAATATATAGCCCAATACTTTCACATGTTTTCAAAAGTCTTTTTCCCCTGGATTGTTTGGTAAAGGGTTGAAATAATGTTTCATTTAGTAAGCATACAAGATTTAAGATACAAATGTTTAATCTTAGAGATGCTCACAGCAATGTGCACATTATGAGTAACAAAATATGTTGATGTTTTCTGTAACAATACAGACTAATAAGCTTTACTTACAAAACAAGAGTGTCATGATGGCCCTGTGTCACTCACCTGAGCCTTTCTGACCCAACATGACCCATTTCCAATCTCTTTCAAGATATCAGGACAAACATTCTAACAAAATTTCATGAATATTGGACTGAAATATTCAGTCAGATACTTGTGAAACTTGGTCAGAATGTTTGTCTTGATAAAATCTGGAACGAGTTTGAAATTGGGTCATGTGGGGTCAAAAACTAGGTCACTAGGTCAAATCTTAGAAAAACCTTGTGTGTGCTCTATAGGCCACATTTTCAGTCCCATACTAATGAAACTAACTCAGAATCTTTGTCTTGATGATATCTTGGAAGAGTTTGAAACTGAGCCACCTCAGTTCAAAAACTAGGTCACCAGGTCAAATCTTAGGAAAACCTTGTGTGCGCTCTAGAGGATACATTTTCAGTCCGATACTCATGAAACTTGGTCAGAATGTTGGACTGAAAATGAGGCCTCTAGAGTGTACACAAGCCTTTTCTAGGATCTGTCTCAGTGCCAATACTTTTTACCCAACATGAAACATTTTCAAACTTGTTAATATCATCAAGAACGAGAGGGCCATGATGGCCCTGGATCGCTCACCTGAGTCAATAGGCGAAATTTCTCTCCAGGGTCATGATGACCCAATTTAAAACTCATCTGACATATTGTTAAGACAATTGTCAGGTCAACTGAGCTGAAAATGTGGCCTCTGGAGAGTCCAAAATGTATTTCTTCAATTTGACCTAGTTTATGACCCTATGTGACCATATTTCAAACTCACCCGAGATATTATCAAGACAAACACACTGACCAATTTTAAGGGCAATTGAGCAAGAATTGTGGCCTCCAGAGTGCCTACAAAAAATTTCTTTAAGTTGACCTAGTGACCTAGTTTATGACCCAAGGTGACCAAAATTCAAACTCATCTGAAATTTCATCAAGAAAAACATTCTGACCAATTTTTAAGTCAATTCAGCAATAAATGTGGCCTCTAAAGTGCCCACAAGTTATTTCTGTAATTTGACCTTGTGACCTAGTTTATGATCCAAGGTATCCCAAATTCAACTCATCCGAGATTTTATTTAGGCAAAGATTCTGACCAATTTTCAAGACAATTGAGCAATAAATGTGGCCTCTAGACTGCCCACAAGATATTTCTTTAATTTGACCTAGTGACTTAGATTATGTCCCCAGGTGACCCAATTTTCATGTTATCCAAGATTTCATCAGGACAAACATTCTGACTGATATTCAGGTCAATTGAGCAATAAATGTGGCCTCTAGATAGCCCACAACGTATTTCTTTAATTTGACCTAGTGACCTGGTTTATGACCCCAACTTGTCCGAGATTTAATTAAGACAAACATTCTGACCAATTTTAAAGTCAACTGAGCAAACAATGTGGCCTCTAGAATGTCCACATGGTATTTCTTTGATTCAACCTAGTGACCTACTTTATGACCCCAGGTGACCCAATTTCAAACTCATACGAGATTTAATTAAGACAAACATTCTTACCAATTTTCAAGTCAATTGAGCAAAAAATGTGGCTTCTAGAGTGCCCACCAGGTATTTCTTTAATTTGACCTAGTGACCTAGTTTTTGACCCCACATGACCCAATTTCACACTCGTCCGAGATTTTATCAAGACAAACATTCTGACCAAGTTTCATGAGGATCGGACTGAAAATGTGGCCTCTAAAGTGTACACAAGGTAAAAAGTTGACGACGGACGACAGACGACGGACAACGCACGACAGACGACAGACGCAGGACACAGCACGATCACAATAGCTCACCATGAGCATTTTTTGCTTAGGTGAGCTAAAAACATTCTGACCAACTTTAAAGAGTTTTGAAATAAAAATGTGGCCTCCTGTGTGAACATACAGTTTTTCTGCAATTTGTTCCAGTGACCTACTTTCTGACCTGATGTGACCCATTTTCAAACCTGTCAGAGATATTATCAGGACAAACATTCTGACCAATTCTTGAGTATTGGACTGAAAATGGGGCCACTAGAGTGTGCACAACTTTTTCCTAGGATTTGTTCTGACACATACTTTTTGACTGGATGTGCCTCATTCTCAAACACATCTTAAATATCATCAAGAAAAATAGTCTAGCTTTAACGAGTCTTGAACTGAACACGAGGCCATTGGAGTGTACCCATGGTTTTTCTAATATCTGACCTGAAGAAATAGCTTTTTACTGGACATGACCCATTTTGCAACTAGTCTGAGATATCATCAAGACAAATTCTGACCATCTTTCATGAATATTGGACAGAAAATGTGGCCTCCAGATTGAACATAAGGTTTTTCAAAGATTTGACCTGGTGAATTAGTTTTTTGACCAGATATGATCCATTTAAAACTCTTTTGGGCTACCACAAAAAGAAACATTCTTACCTACTTTCATGAGAATTTGACTGAAAATCTGACCTCTAGAGTGTACAAAAAGTTTTCAAAGATTTGACCTAATTACCCATTTTTTAACCGCATATGACCCATTTTCAAACTTGTCTGAGATATCACCTGGACAAACACTCTGAGAAACTTTTATTAGTACTGGACTGAAAATGTGGTCCCTAGAGTGCACCCAAGATTTTTATAAATTTTGACCTGGTGACCTTGCTTTTCACCTGAAACAACCCACTTTCAGTCTTGTCTGAGATATCATCAAGACTTAGACTCTGACCAAGTTTCATGAGTACAGGACAGAAAATGTGGCCCCTTGAGTTTACACAAGATTTTTCTACAATTTCACCAAGTGATATAGTTTTTGACCTGACATGACCCATTTTCTTGCTTGCCCGAGATTTTGCATCAAGACAAGCATTCTGTTCAACTTTCATGGTTATTAGACTGAAATTGTGGTACACAAGGTTTTTCAAAAATATGACTCAGTGACCTAGTTTTTGACTTGACATGAACAATTTTTGAAGTAGTCCAAGATACTATCAAGACAAATTTCCTGATCAAGTTACCTGATCAAGTTATATGAACATTAGACTGAAAATTTAGCCTCTAGAGTGTATACAAGGTAAATGTTGATGACGCATAATGGACGACACACACGGCACGATCACAGAAGCTCACCTTTAGCACTTCCTGCTCAGGTGAGCTAAAAAGCAAACAAATATGCTTGTCAGTCAAATAACAGGCTGAAACCAAACAAGACTATTATGCTCTTCAAAAATTAATAACCCTGATGAAAAACGCTTTTGAAAACATGAGAGACAAGGGTAACACTGTATGCCCTCCCCCATTTCATGGCAGGGGCATAAAAAGGAGAAAATGCTGGTTATCAACATTTTCTCCTTTTCCCACAACGTTTCCAAAAGTCACTATTTTCAGGATCATTCAAACATAGGATAATCTGGCATAGGAATAACCAGGTCCAAGTTTATGATGGGGGCCATCATTAAGACAATGTTTGTAGTGCTCCTAAAACTGATTCATTCTGCTAAGTTTGTCTTACCAACAACACAAGCCATGCTCTGTGAAAAGGGGGTTTAATGCATCTACAAAAAGTGTCGACTCAGGTCAGCTAGCTCAGTCTGTGCAGGCTGACCTGGGCCAAAACTGTTTGCTATTTGTCAATTTTCTGCATGTCAAAGCACCAGTGTATGTCATAATTCTGTCAGTAGTTATGCAAAATGGATTTTATACATCCATCATAATGTGATGGTACCATGCATCACAGAGATGCATTAAGTCCCCTTGAGCATTGATCATTTATTTGTTCATATTTACTTTTGTAAATGAAAAAGAACCAACGCTTTTTCTGCCTGCTAATTCACTCTTTACAACACAATCCTGAGATTTTAACGCCCTTATTGAAAACAGCTTTCGAAAATATTGTAGGAACAGGAAAAACAATGCTGGAAACCAGCTTTTTCTCCTTTACCAACAATGTTTTCTAACCTTCTAGAGATATACCTCATCATTTCAGCAATATATAACTCTTAACCTGCTAAATAACTTAAATGAAACTTTCAAGTCGATAGTAAAACCAACAGTATTGCGATTTCAAAGTTATTTCTAGGGGGGAAAATACCTCCTTACCAGACAATGCAGATATAAAATCAGACTGCATGTTCGGTGCAGTCTGATATCAATCTATAATGTCCACAAAAGGCCAGTGAGTCTCGCTTAGCAGTTTAACTCTTTACCAAACAACAAAATTTAAGACTGGTCCATATTGAAAGCAACTGCAGACAACAAATCAAATATGGCTCAAAAATTGAAATTTGATTTGGGAAGAATAGAAAACATTGTGCGGAAAAGGAGAAAATGCTGGTTACCACAATGTTTTCAAAAGGCTTTTTCTTCAGGGTTGTTAAAAGTTGGGATCGTGTGGTAAAGGGTTAAGGGTTAAGTTGTCTTCTGCAAATGATTTTAATTTGGACAAGTCTAAAATCTTGCAGTGTGGTAGAGAGTTAACTTAACCCTTTCCCAAACGATAAATTTTAGACTGGTCCAAATTCAAAGAGTTTGCAGACGACAATTTTAAATTTGATGAAAATGACAGAAAGTTCTCCAAAAGGGTAGAAAACACTGTGGGAAAAGGAGAAATTGCTCGTTATGAGCAATTTCTCCTTTTCCCACAGTGTTTTCAAAAGACTTGTACTGCAGACACGTGAAAACCAGGGCTTGTTTGGGAAAGGGTTAAAGTTTTTTCCCAGTTCTCAAAGTAGAATTCCACGGCATTCAAGAACGATTTTAATGAGAGTTTACCATCAGGCAGACAATGTAGATCAAAGATCAGACTCCATCTTCTGTGTAGTCTGATCTTGATCTACACAATATGCCATCACAATAAAAGTCGAGATAGGTAGTGAAAGAATTAAAAGTTGTCACAATATCAAAGACATCAGAGATAAAATTTCTAGTTTTGTATTTAACCCTTTACCACAAAAATCCCGATAATTAATGACCTTGAAAAAGAAGACTTTTGAAAACATTGAGGGAAAAGGAGAAAAAGCTGGTAACTAGCTTTTTCTCCATCTTCGCAAGCCATGGATACTAACTCCACTTTGTTCGTTACATACTACCTTAGTATCCTTGGCTTGCGAAGATGCTTTTTCTCTGGTAACCTGCTTTTTCTCTGGTGACCGGCATTTTTCTCTTTTTCCCACCATGTTTTCTACCCTATCAAAGACAATGTCCACAGTTTCAGCAACATCTAATCTGTCGTCTGCAAATGCTTTTGGTTTTGTCTAATCTGAAACGTTTTTTGGTAAAGGGTTTAACACTTTCCTACATGACAAGAATTTTGGACTCATCCTATTTGAAAGCATTAATTTTACAGATGAAAATTTTAACAAGTCTAGAATCATGATATTTTTCTGTGGAAGGATAAAAAACATTGTGGGAAAAGGAGAAAATGCTGGTTACCAGCATTTTCTCCTTTTTCCACAATGTTTTCAATAGCTTTATTTTTTGGGGTCCTTAAAATTCGGGATCGTTTGGTAAAGGATTAAGGAAAGACTTTTCCTCCATTGTGGAAAAAGGAAGATAATTAGCAATATCTGTCTTTTCCAACAATGTTTTCTACCCTTTCAGAGCCTTATCTCATCATCTAAGCCACATTTAATTTGTTGTCTGCAAATGGTTATCATTGGAAAACTTCAACACTTTTGTATTTTTTTTTTTTAAAGAGTTAACACACAAATAAATAAAAAACAACCTTTTTACAAAAAGAAAAAAGATAGTAAGAAAATAAATGAGGTATCAAAACTGACTAAAGTATGAAACATTTACATGATATGGCACAAAACAAACACGCACAATTAACCTTTACCACATAATCTCAAGTTTTAACAACTCTACAGATGAAGACTTTTGAAAACATTGTGGGAAACGGAGAAAATGCTTGTAACTAGTATTTGCAGACAACAAATAAATCAATTTTTGAATAATGTATATTTGTCTTGCAGAGAGTAGAAGACACTGAGCAAAGGAGAAAATGCTGGTTGCCAGCACTTTCTCTTTTTCCTGCAATGTTTTCAAAAACCTTCTTTTGAAGAGTCATTGTATCTGGTAAAGGTTTCACAAAAGCACTTATGGAGTGAAAAATGCTGACAGATTATTTGTATGAAATTGGATTTTGGTATTCATAAAGAAAATAATCTCAGTTTATGACATTGGATTTTGGTGTTCATGAGGAAAATAATCTCAATTTTTACGTCAAAACAAACATATTTTTTTCTTTAACTCTTTACCACACAATTCCGACTTTTAACGACCCTAAGGAAGAGGGCTTTTGAAAACATTGTGGGAAAAGGAGAAAATGCTGGTAACCTTTCAGAAACAAATCCAATCATTTGAGCCACATTTAATATGTTGTCTGCAAATGCTTTGAATTTGGACCAGTCTAAAATTTTGACATGTTAACTCTTTACCAAATGACAATATATCAAACTAGTCCAAATTGAAAGCATTCGCAGACGACAAATTGAAGGTGGCCCAAATGACAAAATTTATCCTTGATAGGGTAGAAAAAAGTGTAGGAAAAGGAGAAAAATGCTTGTTACAAGCATTTTATGCTTTTCCCATGATGTTTTCAAAAGCTTTCTTTGTCAGCGTTGAGTGGTAAAGAGTTAATTCTTACCTCGTAATAACAGCAAAAACTAGAGTTTTAATTGTCTAACTCTATACAAAAGTAACTAATCGGTGCCATATGATAAGTGACTTTTTACCAGCTGAGAAAATATTAAACTTGTTCAAATTGATAGCATTTGCAGATGACAAATTATATGTGACAAAAACACTGGTATTTGTATATGACAGGGTAGAAAATATTGTCAAAAATGAGAAAATGCTAGTAACCAGCATTTTTAATGCTAGTTACCTGCATTTCCTCCATTTTCAAAAATGTTCCTCTTCTTCAGAGTCAACTGTCTGTTAACTCTTTACCACACAATCCCGACTTTTAACGACCCTGTGAAAGAAGCCTTTTGAAAACATTGTGGGAAAAGGAGAAAATGCTGGTAACCAGCATTTTCTCCTTTTCCCACAATGTTTTCTACCCATTCCAAGACAAATTTAAATTTTTCAGTCACATTTACTTTGTCGTCTGCAAATGCTTTCAATTTGGACCAGTCTAAAATTTTGTCGTTTGGTAAAGAGTTTAAGAGTGAGGAACACAAACCTACATTTTGGCATTGAAAATGTTGACAAAACGAAACAGGCAGTGCACACATTATCTTCATTCCTATTCAAGATAAAACTCTGTGTAACAAAAAAATACAAAGAAACCATTTTGACACTAACAACAAACAAAACAAACAAGCTCTGATTTAACTCTTTACCAAACAATAAAATTTTAGACCTGCCCAAATCGAACGCATTTACAGATGACAAATTAAAGGTGGCCCAAATGACAAAATTTGTCCATGAAAGGGTAGAAAACATTGTGGGAAAAGGAGAAAATGCTGCTGGTTACCAGCATTTTCTCCTTTTCCCACAATGTTTTCAAAAACCTCTTTCCAGAGGGTTGTTAAAAGTCGGGATTGTGTGGTAAAGGGTTAAAGCATTTAACCCCTAAAGACCCGGAACTGACTTAAGTTATTTTTGCACAGAGTGCAGATCAAGATCAGACTGCACAGAATGTGCAGTCTGATCTTTGATCTACACTGTCTGCTACTATGTTACATATTCTGATGAAAACAACATCGAAATAGCAATACTTCCGGCACTTTTTTCTTAGATAAAAAGGTCCAAATCATTAATTCAACTCTTTAACCATTTTCCATGCAATCCCGAGTTTTAATCACCCTAACACAGCAGTCTTTTGAAAACATTGTGGGAAAAGGATTAATTTCAGTTTGGCTATATGAAAATTATTTCACAATGAAATTCCATAACCTGTTTTCACTGTTACATGACAATGTAGCATTAAAGTACAAAGAATAGAAAACATTTTGACCATGACAATGGGACAAAATAAACAAGCACTGAATTTAAAACATATTAATTTCATTTTGGCATCATGAGAATTAATTCAAAATTGAATTTCCAAAATATAACAAATATTCTTACAAGACATGACTGTATGTACAAGAGACCTCTTTGTCTAACACTACATATCTGTTCTAAATTTACATAAAACCTGAAAAGATACTGTAACAAGTTTTGCTTTCTTTCATATCATCAAAAATTCCCACTGTTTCACCAAAAATAGTGTTTTGATCAATAATGCAGAAAGTCAAGGGCTCAACTATCACTTTAATATGTAGTATAAGAATGCAAGTGGAAAAAAATGAATATCAAATTTGAAGCAATATAGCTGTGAAGTACAGATAAAGAAGAATAAATCAAAGTACTGACTGATCTGAGTGAGACAGATTTGTGTTCAACAGCCACAATTATTAAGCTTGCACTTACATTTAATGTTCCAAACTCACAGTTTTTAATAAATACAAGTACAGCTTGTACAGCTTCTTGTCATAACCCTGTACCACACAATCCAAAATTTAAGCAACCTGACAAAAAGATTTTCTAAAAATATTGTGAGAAAAGGAGAAAATGCTGTTAACCAGTACTTTCTTCTTTTCCCACAATGTTGTCTACCTTTTCAAAAAGCAAATTTAATTTGTTGTTAGTAAATGCTTTCAATATGGACAAGTCTAATAGTTTTTCATCTAGTTAAAAAACTAGTTCTGTTTCTTCCTTTTCAAGGCTGCTTAACCCTTTACCACACAATCCTGACTTTTAATGTCCCTGAGAAAGGAGCCTTTCAGAAACATTGTGGAAAAAGGAGAAAATGCTGGTAACCAGTATTTTCTCCTTTTCCAAAATTTACTACCCTTCCCAAAACAAAGTTCAATTTTTATGTCACATTTATTTTGTTGTCTACAAATGCTTTCAATTTCAACCCACTTAAAACTTCATCATTTGAGCTGAGACAGGATTGACTGTCTTTGGAAAATGATAACTCTTATCCCTTCCTGCATGTTCCAGACATATTCAAAATCCAACTGAAAAGGGAAATAGCAATTCCAATAATGATAAATAAGTTATCTGTTGAACACCCTACTTAAGTCTTTACAAAATAAATTTCTTCTGTCGAAAGCATTCATTTTGCAGATGACACATCCATGGTGGTAACTAATTTTGACAGGGTAGGAAACATTATGGAGACAATACTGCTACCATCATTTTCTCGTTTTCCCACAGTGTTTTCAAAGGCCCTTTTCATCAGGATTGTGAAAATGTGTGACAGTGTGGTAAAGGGCTAAAAGTTATCAGCATTACATTTACAAAAGCATGGCTCTTGTGTAACATGCACAAATAGAGATCATACACAAAGACAGGAGGACCATCATGACCTCACACTGCTCTACGGTCTTATAATTAATTTGTAGTTAACTATGATGAAATAGTCATTCTCAGCTCTCCTATAGGATGTCTTTCATATGAAATTATGCAAAGAAATTTGCGACAACCAATGTGTGGATTGCTCTAAAAAAAGAATAAATCAAAGTACTGACAGATCTGAGTGAATAAGTGAATAAGCAAGAGAATAAAAGAGAAGGTTATCAACAAAAGAGAAAGCATAGCTCTGATATTATTTAGATACATTATGAGAACAAGAGGGCATTATGGCCCTGTATCGCTCCACTGCCTTTTAGATAAACATATTATATACTAAACTGACATTAACAGACACATAAATCATTAGACATCTGTATGGCAATAGACTTTCACAGACAAAATAACCTAGTATCTTCCCACCATCCAAAAAAGTTGTATCTTTTTCACATTCAAACTGCAGAGATTATGTCAATGAATACAAGCAGGCTTAATCAAGACTTAGTGTCATTCATACCAAACATCAATGAACTCTAACAAAGAATGCATTGAAAATCTTCTTTTCTAATCTTAAAAGAAGAAAACATGTTTTCAATGGCATGAATGGTAAAGTTCTGGAACAAAGAAACTAAATGACATAGAAACCCTACTTTATCTTAAATATTCAGCTCTTCTGAGCATAGCTATTAACATCAAAATAAATCACACTCATTTAATACTAAAAATTTCCTTTCTAAAAAACTTGAATGCCATACATCAACAATGTGATGGTGCAGTTTTTGATAATCTAAATCAACGGAGGTAAATAATAACAAACTATATATCTATATGCTTGTTCTACAAGAAGATTTTCAAAGCTTTCACTACCAATTTCAGCCTTTGTGGAACAGTCAACCCCAGGGCTATAATTTTTAAAATCTTAATACAAGTCCACTAGATGAAGCTACATGCAAAACTTAGTAGCCCTGCCTTTTGAATAGTAACAAGAACATTTTTTAAAGTTTTCACTACATAAGCCTATGCAGAACTTGTGATCCCTATCGTTTGAGGAATTTTGGTCGAGGTCCATTTGATAAAGCTACATGTACATGCCAAATTTGGTAGCCCAAGGCCTTATGGTTTCGGACAAGAAGATTTTTGAAGATTTTTAATACTTTTCAGTTTTGCTGCCATTGCAACCATAATTTTTATTGGAATCAAATTCTTTGAAGAAATTCTAAAGAGGGCCATGACAGGATCATTTCTGTAAAGTTTCATCAAAAGTGGATTGGTAGTTTCAGAGAAAAAGATGTTTGAAATAAAACTTAATGGATGCACAACAGCCATGAGATAGCCTTGGGCCAGTGGAGCTAAAAACAACATTATCTTTTTACCTTTGAGAGAATAACAATTAGTTCACAAAGAAACAAAGATATTATCAAGAAAGCCTTTCAGGCAACATATCATTAAGTATGGAGAGAAAATGTGACTTCTGTGGGATGGCACAGAAAACTTTTTTTTATGTTGACCATTTGAAGTGATCTTTCCTTTAACAAGGTGCAAGTGTGAACAATAGTCAAACTTGTGCTTGGTATTATCAAAACAATCTAAATACATGTACATTTACATGTGCAAAAAAATAATCTGAAGGATACATATACATATTTTTTCAGAATGTGATCAGGTGATCTACATTATGGCCCAAGTGATCCTTTTCTGGTGTATCTTATCGTTGACCTAATATCAAAAGCTCCTATCTACCAAATTTTGTCAAAATGATGTTTTTGCTTGGCGGTTTACACACACACTTGATACTGTTGTTGTTAGAATCTCGTACCTCTCATCCTATCATAAACTGTTTCAATCACAAAATTTCAAAACATCACATATTTATTGGTCAATTTTCACTAAGGTCAAAATATTGTATCTACACCGTACCAAAACAGGTCAGCTGTAAGTGAGAAGGAAGCCTGATTTACTGGCATTTTCAGGTAATTCTTTAATGTATGACACTTTAAGACATTATAGCATCTTTTTTTAGTTACCCAACATGGTAAATCTTTATACAGATTGACTTAAAATTAGTTTGGAACGTTTTATAAAGGTTGGCATTTTGTAGGTGGTGGCAAATTGTAATTTAACCTATATTTCAGATTGTGTCCATTCTTTGTATCTGTCGAAACACGGAACATGTGATTAGGTTTTAGACTTTTATTTATTGGTAAAATGTACAATTTTAGATCAACAGACAGTTTTATTTCATGTGTTTTCTTCATATACGAGGTTTTGATCATCATTAATTTTTGGTAACTATGTATAGAAATTGTAGTTACGATATTTTGACTCAAAATATTTTTTTCCGTGTACAGACAAACAGCTGAATAATGTCGACTGTTAAGCGCTTAATATGACCAGTATCTACACATCCATCTGGCAAATTATTTATCAAGATTGACTGATTGATTGATTGAATGGTGTTTAACACCGTATTTAACATTATTGAAGTTATACTGCGGCAGTCAGTGCACTTATCCATGCTTTCCTGGAGTTTCTTTTACCAGTACTCCACAGAATAATCTTTCCAAGCCACTGGCTACTTTTCCACATAAACATCGTCGAAACAATAATCAGTATCAAGATTTACAAACTTTGTTTTTCAGAAATGTAAGAATGTCCAACACACCTATAGATTCTGATTCATCCGTTGAGAAGGCGTGGATTTGTTACACATGTAAAACTGTAGCCACCTCGTCCATGACTTTAGAGGCCCAGTTATTGGAAGATAAGATCATTCTAGTAGATTCTGACAAAATCTGTTGGCTTCATTGTAAAGGCTGTGACACAAGATATCATTTGGAATGTGTAGATAACCTGCCTGCTGATGTAGCTGAGGGAGATTTTGAGGACTTCTACTTATGTGCAATTTGTGGCTGTTCATGAGTGGGGCTTATGACCGAAACATTATCTCCTATGTGGTTACGTTCAAACAGTGATGTACTTAAACAAAACAAACAAACAAATAGAGATAAATGGTGAAAATCTTTCATTCAAAGGAATCAGGCAACTACATGAGAAATCAATATTAACCCTTTCCCAAACGACAAATTTTGGTCTGGTCCGAACTGAACGAGCTTGCAGACGACAATTTTAAATTTGATGAAAATGGCAGAAAGTTCTCAAAAAGGGTAGAAAACACTGTGGGAAAAGGAGAAATTGCTCGTTACGAGCAATTTCTCCTTTTCCCACAGTGTTTTCAAAAGACTTGTACTGCAGACACATGAAAACCAGGGCTTGTTTGGGAAAGGGTTAATCTATTGAATGTGTGTATTTCTGCCTGTGTACATCCACACCAAGATACAAAAGCTGCAATAGTTGTTGAATATTAAAAACTGAAAATATGTTCTCTCGTGGAAAATTAATGGGCAAAATGGCCCTTGGTTCATCTTTGGATGAACAGTGCGACACTGCAAGAGAAATTATAAAAATTCTTTCTGTTACAAGATAAAAGGTAGGAAGATACTTGAAATGAATTCTATCAATGAGGATGAGGATGTTAGAGCTATGATTTAAATTCTTCACAAGATAAAAGCCACAAGTTCAAGACAGAGGCAAACCTCGCAAACCTATATTATCACGAAAACTTAACCCCTTACAACACAATCCAGACTTTTATTGACCCTGTGAAAGAAGCCTTTTGAAAACATTGTGGGAATAGGAGAAAATGCTGGTTACCGGCATTTTCTCCTTTTCCAACAATGTTTTCTAACCTTCCCAAAACAAATTTCAATTTTTCAACCACATTCATTTTGTCGTCTGCAAATGCGTTCAATTTGGACCAGTCTAAAATTTTGTCGTTTGGTACACAGTTAAATGATGGAGAGAATATAGAAGACACCAATGAAGAATTCTTAGATCTGGACGATTCGGTTCAAGACCCAGATTATGTACCCGATAGAAAAGACAGAAATGTTGAAAGCTCAGACGGTGACGAACCACTGATTCCAGAAGTGATGGACTTAAATGAATACAACATAGATCATGCAGAAGAAGTGAAAGACAGCCCTATACGTCAAAAGCGTAAAACATCAAATAGTTGGGATAGGAATAGACAAAAAGTGGCTAGAATGAAAGGTAATCAGTATAAAGGCCTTACAAAGACAGAAACAGGACGATGGCAGTTTTCAAAAGATAGACCTGAGAGACAACTTAAAGCAAGAGGTTGTTCAAAACAGTGTGAAAATTCAAACACAAGAAGTTGCTCAAAAATTTCAGAAAGTGACAGAGAAACCATATTCAATGACTTCTGGAAACATTTCATGTGGGAGCAGAAAAAAGTATATGTGACATCACTTGTGATGGAGTCTTGTGTTAAAAGAAAGACAACAGGAGGTGATAGCAGAAAGAATAAGAGTTTCACATATTTTCTAAAGGTCAGAGAAAAATGACACAGTGTTTGTAAGAGTATGTTTTTGAATACCCTTGATATTGGTGAAAAGAGTGTATATGGTTGAAAACAAAAATGCTCAGACATATCTGGTATTCCCAGGGACAAAGTAGTGCCAACCAAAAGAAATTCAAGCAAGGTTCAACAAAATGTAAAAACCTTTCTGGAATACCTACCTAAAATGGAATCACGCTATTGTCGGTCATCATCAAAAAAACTCTATATCGAGCCACTGTTTACAACCAAAGCAGAGCTTTACAAAACATATGTGGATTACTGTAGTGACAAAGTAAACCAGCATCTAGTTGTTTATTTGCAACAGTTTTTGACGAGATGAATCTGTCATTATACTCACCCAGAAAAGACCGATGTGATAAGTGTTGTGAGTATGAAGTTGGAAATATACCCCAAAAAGGGTTTGACAGACACATAAAGAGAAAAGATGAAGCCAGATCAGAAAAAGCTAAAGATGACGACAGATGTATTACAAATAAAGCATACAAAGTAGTGACAATGGATTTACAGGCTGTTTTATTGTGTCCCAGGCTTCAAGCAAGTGCACTATATTACAAGACTAAGTTGGCCTGTCACAATTTTACTATAATGGATCTGGGAAACAAAGATGCATTTTGTTACTTTTGGACAGAGGCAGAAGGAGACCTGTCTGCAAGTTCCTTTGCATCTTGTGTGATAGATCACTTAGAAAGAATTATAAAGGAATCCTGTGATGTAAGAGAAATCGTAATCTATAGTGACGGATGCACTTACCAGAATAGAAATTTGGTAATGGCAAATGCGTTACTATGTCTTGCCATGAAGAGAAATGTCACCATTTATCAAAAGTACTTGGAAAGAGGTCACACAAATATGGAAGTGGACAGCATGCATAGAATTTTTGAAAGAAAGCTAAAGACAAAACCAATCTATGTGCCGCAGAATTATGTGGATATTCTGATACAATCACGACCTAAACAACCATTTTCTGTTCAGTATATCAACCACAATTTCTTTAACCCTTTACCAAACGACAAAATTTTAGACTTGCTTAAATTGAAAGCATTTGCAGATGACAAAATAAATGTAATTCAAAAACTGAATTTGTTTTGGAAAGGTTAGAAAACATTGTGGGAAAAGGAGAAAATGCTGGTTACCAGCATTTTCTCCTTTTCCCACAATGTTTTCAAAAGGCTTCCTCTTCAGGGTAGTTAAAACCCATGATTGTCTGGTAAAGAGTTAAGGACTTTTCCATAATATCCCATTACAATACATTAGACCGGGAACTAAAACAGGCGACCCAGCAGTTACAGACATACATGTTTTGAAATACTCTCCTAGTGGTTATATTACATGTAAGCTTGCCACTGAGGACGACTTACCACGGAAGGCAAAGCAGCAGGTCACAGTAGGCGAACCAACACCACTTCATAGAGACAGGTTGCCAATTAAGTCGTCAAAATATCGACATCTCCAAGAGTTAAAGTCAGTCATTCAATCAGATTTTCATTTGTTTTATGACTTGCTGTCTCATTCGTGACTGATTTAAAAGCCTAACATCAGATCAAGTTGGGATTTACCTCTTTACCAGATGACAAAATTTCTGACTCGTCCATATTCAAACCATTTGCAGACAACAAATAAAATGTAGCTCAAATAAAGTTTTCTGTCTTCGAAACAGTAGAAAACATCGTGGCAATAGAAGAAAATGCTGGTTACCAGTATTCTCTCCTTTTCTCACAATGTTTTCAAAAGCCATCTTTCCCAGGGTCATAAAATGTCAGGATTGTGTGGTTAAGGGTTAATGTGTATCGTGATATTTTTGATACGTTGAATAAATTCTTTGGTCAACATGTTATCTTCAGACGGTTCAGATGGTGAAAATAGCTTGTTTTCTGCCGGTTTATTTCCAAGTTACTGTTATGTGATTGTTATAGATGTTATGATTTGAAATTTGTAACTTTAAAGAGATGAGAAATTTCTTTTAGTACATTTTTTTACTTCTAGTCAGCCATGTACCTAGTCTTCAGACAGTCTGTTTTAAGTATTGTGAAAGTTTTAATACTTTAATTACTTTTTGCTACCTCAAAGCATTTCAAACCCGATTGATAGATCAAACAGTAGAAGACTGCATAGAGAAATTGTGACTTTGCTCAAAAAGAGCAATATCGCCTTTCTTGCAATAATTTCCACTGCACTGTGAAGTCTGATATACCTGTAAAATTACATGTTCATGCACTTATGACAAGAGCAGCAAGTATTAATCGCTTTACACTGCAAAAATATGCACTCTGGTGTCCTTTTATTATTTTTTCAGGCAGATCATGTTCGGAATAGTTATTTTGTCATTTTAGTTAAAATATCGCATCTGCATAAATAAATACATTATTTTATTTCAAAAAGTTGTATGTGCAGTTACATTTCTATTCAAGCTCAAAATAAAATTTCTGATTGAAAAACACTATCTTTATGTTTTTTGAGTGATACAGTACACAGAAATATGCAAAATGATAAGTTGAAAAAAATATGAGACAAAAAAAACATTTCCCCTATAAAATTATGTTCCAAGCAGATAAGAGGTTTTGATATTAGTCCAACGATATATATCATCAAGACAAACATTCTGGACAAAGTTCCATAAACATTGGACAACACATGTGGCCTCTAGGGTGCAAAGTTTTCATACTGTGACCTACTTTGTAACCTAACATGCCACATTTTCAAACTTCTGCAAAGTACATGTACCTTACATGTATTTATAAGTTTAACTCTTTACCAAACGACAAAATTTTAGACTGGTCCAAATTGAAAGCATTTTTGCAGACGACAAAATAAACATGATTGAAAAATTGAAATTTGTTTTGGGAAGGGTAGAAAACATTGTGGGAAAATGAGAAAATGCTGGTTAGCAGCATTTTCTCCTTTTCCCACAATGTTTTCAAAAGGCTTCTTTCACCGCGTCGTTGAAAGTTGGGAGTGTGTGGTAAAGAGTTAAAATGAAGTTGGGTTGACAGATGCCCAACAGACACCATACCATAACATAAGCTTGCCAGTTTTTGACCATTGGGGCTTAACCTGACAAACAAACATCATAAGAACTAACTATTCTCACTATCACATGATTTCTTACAGTCATCTAGCACCACAACCTCAACAATACTACTATAACTTGGGGGTGGTTCTTTTTCAACCTGAGAGTAAGAAGGTGGAAATCTTGGAAGAGTTGTTGAGTTGATCGAACTACCAGAGCCCAGTATGTATGGGGGTGGGCCAGGATGAGGGCAGCCTGTGTTTTCTCCACTGTAAGGGGGTGGGGATGTTGTGACTGAATCTGGTATAACCATCTCTGGAGGGACTGTAGTTGTTATTACATCACCTAGAAAATAAAGTAAAATAAAATCAAGGTATTGCTCAAATAAACTGCCCTTGAGTGACCTTGAATTTGGTTTGGTTTGTATTGGAGTTTAATGCCATTTTAACAGCTCAGGTCATATCATGGCGGTCAGTGATCCCCCCATGTGTTTCCTGGCTTTCTCACACAAGTACTGACACAACTTTCTTTCCAAAGCCACTGATTACTTTTCTCACATTCATCAGTGGTGAGAGGAGAAAAATCACCAGAAAGTAAGTTTGCCTCAACTGGGTATCAAAGTCGCAACCACCAGGTCATGAGTTAGATACACTAACCACTGAGCTACCCAAAAGGGCAAGTGACCTTGAAAATGAGTGACCTCTATGCACAAAATAATTAGAGAGTGAATATTTATATCATCACATAAAATTGGACGGTATGGAAATTCTATTAGCTGTAAATGTCGGGTTTGACCCTTCCAGTGCTGTAGTCAAAAGAAGAAGTTTTTGCAGATGACATAGATCAAGATCAGACTGCCATGTATTACCAAGTTAACTAACAACATCATGTTTATTTAACCCTTTACCACATGATCCTGAGTTTTAACAACCCTGAGGAAGAACCCTATAGAAAACAGTGTTCAAGATGGAGGAAGTGCTAGTAACAAGCATTTTTCCTTTTTACCATAACATTTTCTACTCAATTAAGACAGATATCATCTTTTGAGCTACATTTAATTTATGGCCTGGAAATGCTTTCTATTAGGTAGAGTCCAACATTTTGTATTTGGTAAAGAGTTAAGGTATTTTAAGTATTCTTTAAAGACACAATAAAACTATTAGCTGCTACAGAGCTAACTAGAAGTTAAGAACTGTCGCAAAGCGGACAAAAATACCCCCAACCGCACCTTGTCAAACATGAGAACACAAGTTCACCTGTGACCTTGACCTTTGGCCCATGTGACCCAAAAACAACAGGGCACCTCCTTGGGTCATGAGGAACACTTGTATAATATTTCAGGGTCCTAGGTCAAACTGCTTTCATGGTGAAACCGGTATATCCCCCTCTACTACGTAGAGGGTATAAAAAGCCTTCACATACTTCTGCATTCAGACTACAATAACTGAAGCTATGTTTGGATAGTAGTTCAAGCGTGAAATGCATGGTAATATAACTCTGACTCGATAAACCTTTCATTAACAGTTTATATTATTGTTTGATTTTGGGAATACATGTTTAAAACAATGAACCGTGATGAGATAATATAAATGATATAGATAATGTAAATGTTATTGAGTTGGGTTCATAAATTATCTCGTCACGGTAAGTGATTTTAAACCTGTTTTCCAAAACATAAACAATAATATAAACTGATAATAAAAGGTTTACCAAGTGGGAGCTATGTCATTTACTTCATGTCAATTTGTTCCAGTAATAAATACATAACACAATGATTTAACCCATAAAGCACTGTCACCGACCTTAGTTGTTTTTGCAGACCCATGTGAGCCTAACCCATAATGATTGATTGATTGTATGGTGTTTAACGCTATTTTCAACATCATTTCAGTTATATCGCGGCGGCCAGTGCACCTATCCATGCTTTCCTGGAATTTCTTTTACCAGTACTCCGTACAATATTCTTTCCAAGCCACTGGCTGCTTTCCCACATAGGCATTGTCAAAACAATGGTCACCGGTGGGAGAGGAATGAATCCTGTTGCAATGACTATCATCAATCCTCTGAAAGAAATTGGCCGAGCCGCGGATCGAACCAGAGATCTGTTCTCAAGTTCTGTACACTACCGACTGAGCTACCGGGCTCGGCCCTAACCCATAATATACAGTCATATATAGAAATAAAATAAAAAAGAGATCAAGGTTTGTATTGCCTTTTGTTTCAAATCTGTTTTGACGCAAAGGAGACTGTTCACGTTCCTCCATTGGACAGCTTTTGAAAACATGCATAACAGCAGCATTTACACCTCTTCTGAGACAAGAGGGCCATGATGGCCCTGGATCGCTCACCTGAGTCAATAGGCCAAACATTCTGACCAAATTTCACAAGTATCTGACTGAAAATGTGGCCTCTATAGCAAGCACAAGGTTTTTTGATGATTTGACCTAGTGACCTAGTTTTTGACCCCACATGACCCAATTTCGAACTCGTGTGAGATTTTATCAAGCCAAACATTCTGACCAAGTTTCATAAAGCGTACACAAGGTTTTTTGAAGATCTGACCTAGTGACCCAGTTTTTGACTCTGCATGACCCAATTTCGAACTCTTCCGAGATTTTATCAAGACAAACATTCTGACCAAATTTCACAAGTATCTGACTGAAAATGTGGCCTCTAGAGCACACACAAGGTTTTTCGAAGATTTGACCTAGTGACCTAGTTTTAAACTCCACAAGACCCAATTTCGAACTCGTCCGAGATTTTATCAAGACAAACATTCTGACCAAGTTTCATAAATATTTGACTAAAAATGTGGCCTCTAGAGCGTACACAAGGTTTTTTGAAGATCTGACCTAGTGACCTGGTTTTTGACTCCACAAGACCCAATTTCGAACTCGTCCGAGATTTTATCAAGACAAACATTCTGACCAAGTTTCATAAGTATTTGACTAAAAATGTGGCCTCTAAAGCGTACACAAGGTTTTTTGAAGATCTGACCTAGTGACCTAGTTTTTGACTCTGCATGACCCAATTTCGAACTCTTCTGAGATTTTATCAAGACAAACATTCTGACCAAATTTCACAAGTATCTGACTGAAAATGCGGCCTCTAGAGCGTACACAAGGTTTTTCAAAGATTTGACCTAGTGACCTAGTTTTTGACCCCACATGACCCAATTTCGAACTCGTCTGAGATTTTATCAAGACAAACATTCTGACCAAGTTTCATGAGGATTGGACTGAAAATGTGGCCTCTAGAGCGTACACAAGGTTTTTCTAAGATTTGACTTAGTGACCTAGTTTTTGACCCCACATGACCCAATTTCGAACTCATCCGAGATTTTATCAAGACAAATATTCTGACCAAGTTTCATGAGGATCGGACTGAAAATGTGGCCTCTAGGGCGTACACAAGGTAAAAAGCTGACGACGCACGACGGACGCCGGACGCCGGACACAGCACGATCACAATAGCTCACCATGAGCACTTCGTGCTCAGGTGAGCTAAAAAAATCCTTCCTCTCAAATATTTCTCCAGTATATCACTAAACTCCTTATCAGAAAACAAAGCCTCACAATTTGTCAATAATGTCTAAACAAAGCAGACAGTGACCTACTTTTAAACCAGATAAGACCCATAGTCAAATTTGTGCTGATATTATCGAAACAAGCGATCTCAGTTTCATGCATGTCTGATTGAAAATACAACTTCATAGAAAGAAGGTTGTTTTTCTTAAATTTGACCAATCAGTCTACTTCTGGTGTTCTACTAGAAAACTTTTATAAGCACCAATTTGGATTTCATCTACAGAAATTTTACTAGATTAGGCATCCCCCCTGGGAATTAACCCTTTACCAAATGATCACGTGTTTTAACCAGTCTGCAAGAGAAGAGTTTCGAAAACATTCTGGGGAAAGAGAAAATGCTGGCAACTAGCATATGCTGCTATTTCCACAATGTTTTCTACTCTTTCAAAGACAAACTTTTATGAGTTACATTCAACTTGTCATTTGTATGTGCTTTTAATTTTTTTTGGAAAGGGTAGAAAATGTGGTATGAAGTATTTCTTAGATCTATGCCATCTTTAAATCAAATAGGATTTGTCTGTGAAAGGGTAATAAATACTTTGTGAATGAATATAGGGTAAAATCCTTGTAAGACACTTTTATATATTGGAATACGCTAAATTTCAAGGTATGGATTGATATATATATTCCTATTCTTTGCTCTTATCCAAAAGTCATTTCTGTTTTTTCCCTTTCTTTCCTTTTTTTTTTCCTTCACTTTCTTATTAGTTGTTTTTCTTGTTTTTGCATAGCTTTGTAAAACTTATTAGTCTTTGATAACTATTCATTGATCCAGATTCGGTGAACTAAATAGGCCGTTTGTTTGACACTTTCCCCTCATGCTGTTTAACACAATGAAGAGAAAAGAATTTTAAGAGCATTGTGGAGAGGAGTGAAATTGCTCGAAAAGATCAATTTCACATTTTCCCACAGTGTTCTTCCATAAAATCAATAATATATGATCATATTTCAACTAGTTTGTTTAAACACATAACTTTATCTGGATCTCTGAAAAGTACATGTATTTTTATTAACTCTTATTCTGCGATTTGTCACCTTTCTGAGCAGTGAATTCCAAAATCAATCTACACTCGAATCTTGGTCTGCACTGTTCGTAGGGGTCACAAATGTTATTGGATGTAAATAACAATTGTTGTAAGGATAGAGGGAGGATGGCGACAACCTCCCCTATCCAGTATACGTGGCTAATAAAGTTTACAAAAAAAAATTTCAAGGTATGGTGAGAGATGTGACAAATCAAAATATAACAAGGAACACGATGACAAGAGAAGCTTTTTCTGATGTTTACCTGAAAGTTGACGGTATCTTCTATGGTGTCTTCTTCTGCGAGTTCTTGGTCTGTGGGGTTGACGTGTTTCTTCATATAATTGTTGGCTGGCATATTTACGCTTTAACCAATAGATTGCAATACACCCTGACATCATCAATACCACCACACATAACCTGGCAAAAATGTATGTACACTTTAACTATTTACTAAACAACAAAAATTTTAGACTTGCCTAAATTGAAAGCATTAGCAGACAACAAAATAAAAGTGACTCAAAAAATGAAATTTGTTCTTGGAAGGGTAGAAAACATTGTGGGAAAAGGAGAAAATGCTGGTTACCAGCATTTTCTCCTTTTCCCACAATGTTTTCAGAAGCTTTTTTTCTCAGGATCGTTAAAAGTCGGGATTGTGTGGTAAAGGGGTTAACTCTTTACCAGACTACATGATTTTAGACTTGTCCAAACAGAAAGCATTTTGCAGATGACCATGGTATTTAGATGTCACCCAAATAATGGCATACATCTTTTCAGCTTTGTGAACCAACTAAAAATCACAGCAATTTATCTAAACCCTGAGTGTTACTCTACTACAGCATGACTATCTAAGTAAAGGAGAATATTTCATAACTTAAAGTAACAATAGCTGCCAAAAGTAAACAAAGCAGGTGTTAAAATGCATTTACATTTACATCATATCATTCAACAAGAGGACCATGATGGTCCTAAATCGCTCACCTGAAATACAACTCAGCTCAACACCATAATACTACATGCCATATATGAAAGCTCTAGCCCTTACGGTTTGGGACAAGAAGATTTTTCAAGATTTCCTTCTTTATCTCTATGTGAAATCCGGGACCAACAAAATATGGCTAATTTTCACACCAGGGCCATAATTTTAAGTGTTTTGGTAGAGGGCCACTAGATAATGCTACATGCCAAATATGAAAGCTCTAGCCCTTACGGTTTGGGACAAGAAGATTTTTAAAGATTTCCTTCTTCATCTCTATGTGAAATCCAAGACCCCACAACATAGGGCCAATTTTTAACACCAGGGCCATAATTTGAAGTATTTTGGTAGAGGGTCACTAGATGATGCTACATGCCATATATGAAAGCTCTAGCCCTTACGGTTTGGGACAAGAAGACTTTTAAAGATTTCCTTCTTTATCTCTATGTGAAATCCGAGAACCCACAACATAGGGCCAATTTCCACACTAGGGCCATTATTTGAAGTATTTTGGTAGAGGGCCACTAGATGATACTATATGCCATATATGAAAGCTCTAGCCCTTACAGTTTGGGACAAGAAGATTTTTAAAGATTTCCTTCTTTATCTCTATGTGAAATCCGAGAACGCGCAACATAGGGCCATTTTCAACATAGGGCCAATTTCCACACTAGGGCTATTATTTGAAGTATTTTGGTAGAGGGTCACTAGATGATACTATATGCCATACAGTAAAACTCTGATATAGCGAATTTCACGGGACCGTCAGATTTAATTCGCTGTAAGCATAATTCGCTTTATTGATAGTACGAACTTCGTTATATTTCGGGACTCAAAGGTGGACACATGTACATGCAGTCTAACATTTATTTACCAGAAAAATGTTTTTCTAACATACTTCGACAAATATGTGTTATATTTATAGTATCCAATGACATTTATGACAGGTAGGAAAAACTAGTAGCCAATTTCGTATTTATTTAATCGAGTGAGCGATGTTAATCATTCAAAACACATTTTATACCGGTAGGAATTGAAAGCATTTGCAGACGACAATTTTCTACTTGTGGCAAATTATACCTTACCACGATAATTATCGATCGATAATGCAGTCAGTTTATGTTGTGTAGATCAACGCCTCTAGCGTCAACGTGTTAATTGGGCAAGCTGGAAGGTGTGAATAACTGACTTGGTAATTAAAGACCCTTAGATGCGACTTCAGTGTAACCAAGGTATTTTCAGTTGAAATGGATATCTGCGGACTTGATTTTTGATTCGCAATATGCGAAAATTCGTTGTATCCAAATTCGTTTTAACAATTAATTTTTACAAAGGCAAAAGAAGGTTTTTTCCGGGGAATTGATTTCGATTCGTACTAAGCGAAAATTCGCATTATCAGAGTTCGTTATAATTAAGTTTTACTGTATATGAGAGCTCTAGCCCTTACGGTTTGGGACAAGAAGATTTTTAAAGATTTCCTTCTTTATCTCTATGTGAAATCCGAGAACCCACAACATAGGGCCATTTTCAACACTACGGCCATAATTTGAAGTATTTTGGTAGAGGGCCACTAGATGATACTACATGCCATATATGAGAGCTCTAGCCCTTATAGACTGGGACAAGAAGATTTTTAAAGATTTCCTTCTTTATCTCTATGTGAAATCCGAGACCCCACAACATAGGGCCAATCTTTAACACCAGGGCCATAATTTGAAGTATTTTGGTAGAGGGTCACTAGATGATGCTACATGCCGTATATGAAAGTTCTAGCCCTTACTGTTTGGGACAAGAAGATTTTTAAAGATTTCCTTCTTTATCTCTATGTGAAATCCGAGAACCCACAACATAGGGCCAATTTCCATACTAGGGCCATATATTGAAGTATTTTGGTAGAGGGCCACTAGATGATGCTACATGCCATATATGAAAGCTCTAGCCCTTACAGTTTGGGACAAGAAGATTTTTAAAGTTTTTTCTTTCTGTTGCCATGGCAACCAGAGTTCTTCATGGAATTCAAATCTTTGAAGTATTCTGAAAGGGCATCACCTAAGGATCATTTCTGTGAAGTTTCATTGAAATCTGATTGGCGGTTTCAGAGAAGATGATTTTTTTTTTAATTGTGGATGGACGGACGGACAGACAGATGACGGACATTGACCGATCACAATAGCTCACCTCGAGCACTTCCTGCTCAGGTGAGCTAAAAAGTACGGAAATAATTGTGAAGATGACAATCTGCTATGTTACGGCCGGTCTAAGCGTTAGTCACTGGTAGAGAAATCAATTTCAAAACAAGGTTAAAAGTTGCCAGGTTGCTATCTTTTGTTTACTTTTTAAAGAGATCATGAGTGTAACTTTATCAAAGCATAAGTGCAAATAAAGAACAGCATGAGTGTAAGTAAAAAAGAACATGTGTTCAACTCGGCATTAATGCAAGTCAAGGAGACCATGACTGTAACTGAAACAGAATGTAAGTCATTTAGAACATGTAACTCACCAAAAATACCATAATTTGTAAAATTCATCAAAGTTCTCACAGCATTTGTTCCTGCAGCAATACTCAAAGGCACCACAGCTGAAACAAAAAAAAAACAAGAGCTATTCCTGAGGTGAAAGAGTATTCCATTATCTGAGTGGTTACTCTAATCTAACAGAAAAGCATTTGCAGATGATGAATGAAATGGGACTTAACTCTTTACCAAACAACAAAATTTTAGACTTGTTCAATTTGAAAGCATTTGCAGATGACGGATGAAGTATGGCTCAAATGACTGAAATTGTCTTTGAAGGGGTAGAAAACATTGTTGGGAAAGGAGAAAATGCTGGTTACCAGCATTTTCTTCTTTTCCCACAATGTTTTCAGAAGGCTTCCTCCTCGGGGTCGTTAAAACACGGAAAAATATGTTGAGTTTGTCCTTGAAATGTTTTCTAGAACCTTGTTCAAGGTTGTAAATAAAAGAAAACAGCACTAAAAATGTAAATCTATACTATACTATCAAGGCTTCTTTTCTGAATAACTTGAAAAGAAGAAGACTGTGTGGATTTAAGATCAGCTGTCTGTTCTGTGCAGACTGATCTTGACCTAGACTATGAGCGTAAGCATTTATATTTGAGTTCAGCTGGTTCCAAAAAGGGTAAACAATAAGTTTAGAATAGAACTCAAAGCTATTTAGTAAACATGCATTTGACCATGAAAAACAATGAGAATAGGCTTAACCCTTTACCACACATGCCCGACATTTAACGACCCTGAGAAAGAAGCCTTTTGAAAACATTGTGGGAAAAGGAGAAAATGCTGGTAACCAGCATTTTCTCCTTTTCCCACAATGTTTTCTACACTTTCCAAAACAAATTTCATTTTTTGAACAACATTTATTTTGTCGTCTGCAAATGCTTTCAATCTGGACTGGTCTAGAATATTGTCGTTTGGTAAAGAGTTAAGTAAGCAAACTACATGTACTTCCTCTCTCTGGGAAAACTCTTTACCAAACGACGGCATTTTAGAATGTCCAAAATCCTTTCAGAAGACAAATTTAAATATTGCTCTAATGATGAAAATTGCATAAAAAAAGGGTAAAAAACATTTTGGAAAAAGGTGAAAAATGCTGGTTAGTAGCATCTTCTCCTTTTCCTGCAGTTTTTCAAAAGCTTCTTTCCCAAGTATGTGTTCAAACACAGGACTCAAGGATAGAGGGTTAACTTCCTACTACCTGCTGCAGACAACTTTTAATTTATCTTCGGCACAGCAATTTTGAAATCAAGGTTGCAAAAAGAAAGTTAATTCTCAAGAAAAACAATTTCTTCTTTTGCCACCATGTTTTCAAATGCAGTTATGTTTAAAACATTGACTCATATTAGCTATCAAAAGTTTTCAAGAGTGTTTCGGAAAATGTCCGCCACCTGTTCAATCCCATACGGAAATGATTAACCCTTTACTGCACAATCCTGAGTTTTAATGACCCTGTGAAAGGAAACTTTTGAAAACAGTGAGTGAAAAGGAGAAAAGGTTGGTGACCGGTATTCTATCCTTATCCCAAAATGTTTTCTATTAAATTAAAGGCAAGTTTCATCATTTGAGCTAAATTGAAGTTGTCACAGATTGCAGATGCTTTCATTTTAGCACTATTTTTGTGCTGTGGGAAAGTAGAACTCTTTACCAAGTGACAAAATTTCTTATTAAGTTGGAAGCATTTGCAGAGAACAAATCTTGTTTCATTCACATAATGTGATTTGTGTTTGAAAAGGAAGAAAACTGGGAAAAAGAGAAAACACTGATTATCAGCATTTTCTCTTTTTCCCACACTGTGTTCAAAAGCTGTATTCTACAGCATCATGAAAACACAGAATTGTTTTGTAAAGGGGTAAAAAAGAAAGGAGAAAAAACCTTGCAGAAAAAAACTGATGCAAGTGTAGCCTAATTAACCCTTTCCCAAACGACAAATGTTGGACTGGTCCAAATTGAAAGAGTTTGCAGACGACAATTTCAAATTTGATGAAAATGGCAGAAAGTTATCAAAAAGGGTAGAAAACACTGTAGGAAAAGGAGAAATTGCTCGTTACGAGCAATTTCTCCTTTTCCCACAGTGTTTTCAAAAGACTTGTACTGCAGACACGTGAAAACCAGGGCTTGTTTGGGAAAGGGTTAACAATAAATTGATCTGCCTCAGTTGCATTTTACAGAGTTTTCTGTATTGATATTCAAGCAATTTAACCATCAAACTGTACAATATAAGGCTAATGTTGAACAACGAACAAAATTTAGTACTTCGACCATTGAAAACTGGAATCCCTGTTCAGTTTTCTGAGGCAGAAAATGGGATTCCTGCATTAGTTTCAGTTTCATATCTTAGTCCTTGAAAATAAACCTTTTATCAAACGATCCTTATTTCAGGCATTTACAGATCATGACAATTTAACCCTTTACCACACAATCCTGAGTTTCAATGACCCTGAGAAAAAGAGCCTTTCGAAAACATTGTAGGAAAAGGAGAAAATGCTGGTGCCCAGCATTTTCTCCTTTTCCCACAATGTTTTCTACCCTATCAAGGACATATTTTGTCCTTTGAACCACCGTTAGTTTGTCGTCCGCAAATGCTATGAATTTGGACCAGTCTCAAATTTTGTCATCTGGTTAAGAGTTAAATGTGGCTCAAATGATGGAATTTGTCTTTCAGTAGATAGAAATTGTAGGAAGAAGAGAAAATGCTGGTTACCCACATTATCTCCTTTCCCCACAACATTTTCAAAAGGCTTCTTCTTAAAGGTCATTAAAACTCTGGATTATGTGGTAAAGGGTAAGCTCCTACCTGACAACAAACTATTGACTTGTCCATATTGAAAACAATTGCAAACAACAAATTAAATTTGGGTCCTATTATTTTTTTTGAAAGTGCAACAGATATTGTAAGAAAAGAGAAAATCATGGTTACTACCTCATTTACCCCGTCTCTCTCCTCCCCCTCCCCCACCCCATGGTTACCAAAGCCTTTATTATCTGCGTCCATACAAATACAACAGGGATTTGTGTGGCAAAGAGTTATTCCTTTCCCTACAATTCCGCGACTCTTCAAATATCTGCAGACGACAAATTCAAAATTCAATAGTAAGGAGATCAAATTCTCTGATGGGGTAGAAAACTATTTGGGAAAAGGAGAAAATGCTGGTTACCAGCATTTTCTATTTTTTTCCAAAATGTTTCTAAAAGCCCTCTACCACAGGACTGCTAAAATCTGGATATTGTTTGGTAAAGGGTTAAAATGCTCTTTTGTAACTATTATGATTCATTTCTTTTTCAATGTTTTAGACTGTTTCTAACAGTATACAAGATGACAAATTTTTTTACTAGTCCAAACAGAAAGCATTAATTTTTTGCAGACGCCATATTCAATGTAACTCAAATGATGGGATTTGACTCTGAAAGAAAAGCAATTATTGTGGGAAAAAGAGAAAATACTGGTCACCAGCATGGGTTATAAAACTAGAAATTGTTTGGTACAGGGTTAACTCTTTACCACTCAGGCAAAACACAGACAAAATTGAAAGTGTTTGCAGACAACAATTTAAATGTGGCTCATATGATGGAAATGGTCTTTTGATGCAGTGGGAAACATTGTGGGAATGGGAGAAAATGCTGGTAATCAGTGTTTTCCTCCTTTTCCCACAATATTTTCAAAAGACCACTTCCATAGGGTCGTTGAAACTAGGGATTGTTTGGTACAGGGTTAGGGAGTACTTCACTGATCTCACACATGACAGATCACTTTCGGTTTCCTGGAATTTGCCAGTGCATGACTAGGACTCTGCAATGTGTTGCGAAAGGACTCTCCTTACAACAAGTGCTGCCAAAACTTCTGGGTCCATAATCACCAACCATTCTGAAGAACATTCTTAGTCTTATTCAAGGAATTTTCTAAATATGAAAGTAATACAAGTTCAGATTGGCTAAATCAAATTGTTCAGCGAATTTGAACTTGTGTTACTTTCTAAATCTAGAATAAGACAAAGAATATTCTTAACCCTTTACCACACAATCACGGGTTTTAATGACCCTGAACTAAAAGCCTTTTGAAAACATTGTGGGAAAAGGAGAAAATGCTGGTAACCATCATTTTCTCCATTTCCCACAATGTTTTCTACCCTTCCCAACACTAATTTCAATTTTTGAGTCACATTTATTTTGTCGTCTGCAAATGCTTTCAATTTGGACAAGTCGAAAATTTTGCTGTGTGGTAAAGAGTTAAGAATGGTTGTTGAATACCTGCCCAGGCTGGAATTTTGGTGAAATGCTAACATCAATGGCTTTTTCTGTCTTCTGCACATGATTTATTGACAGATCTGTCCATCGTATTCCAGCAAACTTATGTCAAGGTTAAATGATATCATAATGGTGCCACAACAATTTATATTCTTTGCACAAACGTTGTCACATTTCATTTTCGATACTCATTGCTTAAAATGTCATGACAAAGTGTTTGCAAAGAAAAATGAATGTCATGACAGTATTATAGTTTTTTCATTATGGACATAATTTTGCTGGAATATGACGCACAGTTTGATTAATACAATTAACCCTTAGGGTGCCCGATAAACCAATCTGACATTTTCATCCTAGGAACACAACCAAAATAATTGTTTTTTCATAGTTGCTTTGTCTGCAGTGTTTCAGGAAAACGGACAATGTAGATCAAAGATCAGGCTGCATGTTTTGTGCAGCCTGATCTTGATCTACACTGGCCGCAAAGGCAACTATAGTCATGAAAGGTGCTTTAACCCTTTACCAGACAACAAAATTTTAGCCTTGTCCAAATTCAAAGCATTTGCAGAGGACAATTCCAATGTGGCTAAAATGGTGCAAGAATTCTTTGATAGGGCAGAAAACATTGTGGGAAAAGGAGAAAATGCTGGTTACCAGCATTTTCTCCTTTTCCCACAATGTTTTCAAAAGGCCTCTTTCCCAGGGGGCGTTAAAAGGCGTCATTGTACGGGAAAGGGTTAAGCCAGAAGACAGAAAAAGTCATTTACCTTGATGCTTTATCAGAGTTCCATGATTTTTCATTGCAGTGTGTCAAAACAAAAACCATGAGATTGTCCTGATGTACCCTTTTAGACACAAAACCTATTATTTGGGCCCTGTTTCAATAGTTTTCTGCAAAACCAATGCTTTTGATATGCATACAAGTGAAGTCTATAGTTTTGTCATCTGGTAATAGGCTATGAAATCTGACAGTGTAGATCTAAGATCAGACTGTATGCTCTGTGCACTCTCACTTTCATCTGCCCTGTCTGCTACACAAAAAAAAACCCACATAAATCCTTCAACTTCCCATAGCAGCTAGAGTTACAGATAAATTTTTCGTACTGATCTGTATCAAGAATATATACCATAAATTACCTCTGACACGACAAAGTGTTCCTCAACATACTGATTTATTTTATGTCACAATAAAGTGGGGATTTAATATGATGACTTTGAAGTTTACTTTATTGGCACCATTTTGTTTCTAATGGTACAATCACTTGACTTTATCATTTACAATAACATGCCAAGGGTGTGCGACATTTCGTCGAAAACCACGTTCGTCGAAAACGATCCCTAGTCCTAACCCTTACCCTAACCCAGAGGAATTGTGGCTCAAATCTTCCTCCCAGACAGAGTTTTCTACGAAATAAATTTAGGAATTTACCAATCGGTATTTCAAAACATACATGGATTTCGACGAAACACTTTCGACGAAATGTCGTGTATCACATGCCAACATATAAGACATACTTACTAGAAGTGAGTCGTCTTTCCAAATCCCGCCTTATATGAGCAGTATTTACAATCAGCCTGCAAGTAGAAAAATAAATGAGCCATGCTCTGTGAAAAGGGGGCTTAATGCATTTGCGAAAAGTATCTACCCATGTCAGCCAGCGCAGTCTGCTCTGGCTGACATGGGCTGAAACTTTTCGCTATCTTTAAATTTTCTGCATTTCAAGGGATAATTCTACCTCATAACTCAGTCTGTTGTTGGACAAAATGGATTTTATGAATCCATAATTTGGTGATGTCTTAACGGTATAATGCACTACGGAGATTCATTAACCCCCCTTTTGCCAGAGCATAGGTCAAATATTACTCAGCATAACCATATACAACATGTACTTTGCTTGTCTCTGGTTATTTCTTTCTGTCACAATGTTTTCATTTAACATTATTAAAAACTTTAAAGAACAACACAATTTTGGATATAGACCTAACTGGAAGCATTTACAGACGACAACTTAGATTGATGTAGCTAAAACTGATAATTTCCATCTTAAATAGGGTAGAAAACATTGTGGGAAAAGGAGAAAATGATGTTTACCAGCATTTTCTCCTTTTCCCACAATGTTTTCACAAGGCTTCTTCCTCAGGGTCTTTTAAAGTCAGGCTTGTGTGGTAAAGGGTTAACAAACGACCCCCTGTTTTAACAGTCATGATGAAGAAAACTTTTAAAGATACACACTTACATCCAGAGAGAAAAAAAAAGCTTGTAAAACTTGAAAGTGTGCAGAATGGCTTAGAATTCAGTCAGGTTTGTAGACATAGATAAATTACCAATGTATATAGTGTAATGGATGGAGAAACTCAAAGGATTTGTCCTCATTTCAAACCTGAAATGTCAGAACAGTGATTCGTTTGAAGGTCTCCAGAAAATAAAATGCATTTTCTACCCGTTGTAATCTTTGCAACCTTGCAACTGTAAAGGCAAAATTTGGCATGAAGATATAAGAATGATTCTTGTTTATAAAATAAAGATGAAATGGGTAAAAATTGGCTGTAAACAGGAACAGATACATCTTTAACCCTATATCACACAATCCAGAGTTTTAACAACCCTGAGAAAGAAACCTTTTGAAAACACTGTGGGAAAAGGAGAAAATGCTGGTAACCAGCATCTTCTTCTTTTCCAACAATTTTTTCTTCTTTTCTAGAAGCAAATTTCAATTTTTCAGTCACTTTTATTTTGTCGTCTGCAAATGCTTTCAATTTGAACTAGTCTAAAAATTTGTCGTTTGGTAAAGAGTTAAAAGCTTTTAGGTTTGCCCATATTCAGAGCATTTGTGACAAAATAGATATTATTCAAATGATTAAATGTCTTTAACCCTTTCCCAAACAAGCCCTGGTTTTCACGTGTCTGCAGTACAAGTCTTTTGAAAACACTGTGGGAAAAGGAGAAATTGCTCGTAACGAGCAATTTCTCCTTTTCCCACAGTGTTTTCTACCCTTTTTGAGACCTTTCTGCCATTTTCATCAAATTTAAAATTGTCGTCTGCAAACTCTTTGAATTTGGACCAGTCCAAAATTTGTCGTTTGGGAAAGGGTTAATAGGGTAGAAAACATTGTGGGAAACCAGAGCAGCGGCATTTTTCCCTTTCCCATTATCATTTCATTTCACACAATGATTTCTCTCATTCCATGAGCCATATTTGTTGCCTGCAACAATCTGGACAGGACTAAAAATTTTCTGTCATCTGGTAAAGAATTGACCCTTCACCACAATCATAAAATCAGTGCATATATGTGTTTAACCCTTTTACAAAATAACAAGTTTTAAAGACCCCCAAAGGAAAGACTTTTGAAAATCTCGTGGGAAAAGGAGAAAATGCTGCTAACCAGCATTTTCTCATTTTCCCACTATGTTTTCTATCTTATAAAAGACATTTGAACCATATTTAATTTGTTGTATGCAGGCAGATGCTTTCAAGTTGAACAGATGTTACGTTTTGTCACTTGGTACAGAGTTATTCCATGACCTTCTGTAGACTCCTGTATATACTGATCATTCACTCGATGTATAGATTGCTTCCTGACTAATTCAGGTTTCACTGTATACAGTTTACTTTCATATTTCAGCATGAGTAGTTGCTAATTTCAGCTTGATCCCGGAAATTCCCCACAGTGGATTATGCTTGATACACTTTAGGGGATAATGCAAGAAAAGTATCAAATGAATGCTGAAATGGCAAATTCAACATGCATTCTGCACTTTTCTTACATCATCCTCCAAAAATTGCCAAGCAAAATCCACCGTGGGGAGTGTCCGGAGTTATGCCCTCATTTCTTCAAGATTTCACAGTATATTTCCCATTTTAGCAAAAGCAGTTGCTTATTTCTTACCATTGAACCAGAACCAGAGCTTGTACAGTCATTACTGGTGTATACACCATCCATGATGTCCTGTATTATCTCCCTTTTAATTATAACTCTATACTGAATTATATCCCTTCTATTTACAACTTTCCTCTAAATCTTTGATAAAAAGGAAGTGAACACCCTACTTCTCTATTGTTTTATTGCTAATTTTCACAACAGTCTAAATATTTCTATTGTTGTCTCTTTTTATCTTCAAATCTGTTGATGATATCTGTTGTTTAACCTAAAATGTTTGTTTAACTACCAGTACCTGTAATAATATTCGACTGGTAATTATAGTTTTTCGTGTTGCACTTTTTGACGAGTAAATTTCACAGTTACGTAAACGTTCCTAAAGTACAAACCTTACACTCTAAAATTGTTGTGATGTTTGAGCAGCATGAAACAGGCACCTTGCAGGTAGACTGAGCTTAAAATTCATTTTTGTGCTTCACTAAAGTTGACCAGTCGAATACTACTAACATGAAAACTATCTATTTCCTATTAACCCTTTACCACACAATCCCAACTTTTATTGAACCTGAGGAAAAAGCCTTTTGAAAACTTTGTGGGAAAAGGAGAAAATGCTGGTTTCCAGCATTTTCTCCTTTTCCCACAATGTTTTCTAGCCTTTCAAAGACAAATCGCATCATCATAGCTACAATGAATTTGTCATCTGCAAATGCTTTCAGTACGGACAAAGTCTAAAATTTTGTCGTCTGGTAAAACATTAACAGTTTAACACACAATCCAGACTTTTGAGAACATTGTAGAAAAAAGGAGAAAATACTGGTTACAGATTCATCAATATTGAAGGCATTTGTAGCCCACATAATATTATTGAATCTGGCTCAAAATATGGGTTTTGTCTGTATACAGGAAGAAAACATTAGGGAAAAGTAAAAATCCTGGTTTCTATCATTTTCTCCTTTTCTGACAACCTTTTCAGCAGCCATCTCCATCAGGGTCGTCAAAACTCAGGCTTGTGATAAAAGGTAACTTACTCTTTCAGCTCTAAATCGATAAACTCAGCCTCTTTCAATGGCTGTAATTATCTTTCAACTGCTGAAAATATCTTTAAAGGGCTGAAAATATCTTTGAGAGGCTGAAATTACCTTTGAGAGGCTGATAATATCTTTCAATGGGTGAAAATATCTTTCAAGGGCTGAACATATCTTTCAATGGGTGAAAGTATCTTTCACTGGCTGGAAGTATCTTTCAATGGCTAAAAATATCTTTCAACAGCTGAAAATATCTTTCAAGGGCTGAAAATATCTTTCAATGGGTGAAAGTATCTTTCACTGGCTGGAAGTATCTTTCAACAGCTGAAAATATCTTCCAAGGGCTGAAAATATCTTTCAACAGATGAAAGTATCTTTCACTGGCTGGAAGTATCTTTCAATGGGTGAAAATATCTTTCAATGGGTGAAAATATCTTTCAACGGCTGAAAGTATCTTTCACTGGCTGGAAGTATCTTTCAACAGCTGAAAATATCTGTCAGTGGCTGAAAATATCTTTCAACAGCTAAAAATATCTTTCAATGTCTAAAAGTATCTTTCAATGGCTGAAAATATCTTTCAACAGCTAAAATATCTTTCACTGGCTGGGAATATCCTTCAATGGCTGAAAATATCTTTCACTGGCTGGAAATTTCCTACAGTGGCTGAAAATATCTTTCAATAGCTGAAAATATCTTTCACTGGCTGGAAGTATCTTTCAACAGCTAAAAATATCTTTCAGTGGTTAAAATATCCTTCAATGGCAGGAAATATCCTTCAAAGGCTGGAAATATCTTTCAACAGCTGAAAGTTCAATTCAGTACAACTCAGAAAGGTATTTTTTTTGCAGCCTTGACTTAAAGTGTGGAAAGTATAGATGCAAAGTAAGACAGCGTGTTCTGTATAGTCTGATCTTGATCTAAGCTCTCTGTAAAAACCCTTGGTTTGCCTATGGTTAAATGGTTAATAAAGGAACAGCACAACAGTAAATCCTATATCACACAATCAAAAGTTTTAATGACTTTGAAGAAAAAGCTTTTTGAAACCATTGTGGGAAAAGTAGAAAATGCTGGTTACCAGCATTTTCATTTTTTCACACAATGTTTTTCTCACCTTTCAAACACAAATTTTAACTTTTTGAGTCATGTTTATTTTGTTTCCTGCAGTTGATTTGAATTGGAATGAGTTAAAGTCTGTGTGCATAATGGATGGGGTTTAACCCTTAAGCTGCTTATCGCGACCCACTGACCTTTTGCGGGCAGTGTAGATCAAGATCAGACTGCACAAAACGTGCAGTCTGATCGTTGATCTACACTGTCCGATACGGTATTTTATTTCCGATGAAATCAACTTTGAAACCGTAATGTTTGAGCTTTTAGTATTGAGTAGAAATTTGCGTTTCATTTATTCAGCAGCTTAAGTGTTAAGAGCAAGAGACACATTACAATATTGTTACAGAATTACTGAAATCAGGTAGAAATTTGACAAAGGAGGAAATCTCCAAGGCAGTGGACATTGTGTTTGGGACAGAAATCTCCAAGGCATTAGATACATGATTTGGAACAGTAACATATCAAATATTTGATTTTCCTTTGATTTTTCATTTGTAAATTTTTTTTGGACAATTCTGGCTTTTTGTGGATAGGTAAAGAGTTAACATTTTTGGCTAGTATAACAGCAGATAAACTCCTGGCACTGAGACATGGGTGCACTTTAAACAAATTGGCTCATCCACAATGAATACAGAAGGCATTGACCTCATACAAAATGGCCTTTTTTCGTCTAAAATACATGCATTGTATATAGTCTCACATGCTCAATCGGGCAGATTGAATGACAAACATTTATCTTTTTTACTGCAAAACAAAACTTTAGAAGTAATTGCAGATGACAAAATGCATGTTATTTACCTTTATTATGGAAGAAAACATTGTGGGAAAAGGAAAAAAATTCTGGTTACCAACATATTCTCCTTTTCTCAATGTTATCAAAAGCCATACTCCTCAGAGTTGTTACAACTAAGGATTGTTTGTAAAGACCGTAGAATTTATTTCCATTCCTGCATCAAACAACTGTTCTGCCTACATATATTTACTGCTGATAGTGCAGTTGGCAGCTTTATACAGGACTTCAGACCAGGGGGTAGCACCGGTTCGAATCCTCAACTCATCGGATTTCTTTCCAACAATTGATGACAGTCATTGTGTTAAAATTCATCCCGCTCTCACCACTGATCCTTTTTTTAATGATGGTTATGTAGGAAAGCAGCCAGTGGCTTGGGAAGAATATTGTGTGAAGTAAATGTACTGGTAAATGAAAATCTGGGAAAGTCGGGACTGGTACACTTGCCATCACGATATAACTGATTGATTGATTGATTGATTGGTGTTTAACACCGTTTTCAACATTATTTCAGTTATATCACGGCGGCCAGTGCACCTATCCATGCTTTTCCTGGAGTTTCTTTTACCAGTGCTCCGCACAATATTCTTTCCAAGCCACTGGCTGCTTTCCCACATAACCATCGTCAAAACAATGGTCAGTGGTGGGAACAATATAACTGAAATAAAGTTGAAATGTTGATAAACAGTTAAACACCATACAATTAACCCTTTACCACACAATCCCGACTTTTAACGACCCCAAAAAAGAAGCCTTTTGAAAACATTGTGAGAAAAGAAGAAAATGCTGGTAACCAGCGTTTTCTTCCTTTCCCACAATTTTTTCTACCCTTTAAGAGACAAATTTTGTGTTTTGAGCTATATTTGAAATGTCATCTGCAAATGCTTTCAATTTGGACTAGTCTACATTTTTGTCGTTTGGTAAAGAGTTACACAAATCAAATCCAAAGGCTGGCCAAGTTCTTTCCCAGAACTGATAATGGTCACTGTAACAAGATTAACTCTTTACCAAACAACAAAATTTTGTACTTGACCAAATTGAAAGCATTTGCAGACAACATAACAAATGTGACTGAAAAATTAAAATTTGTTTTGGGAAGGGTAGAAAACATTTTGGGAAAAGGAGAAAATGCTGGTTACCAGCATTTTCTCCTATTCCCACAATGTTTTCAAAAGGCTTCTTTCTGAGGGTCGTTAAAAGTCGGGGTTGTGTGGTAAAGAGTTAATTCCTCTCACACTGTAGATCATTCTTTCAACTATGGTTATGTGCAAAAGCAGCCATCGTCTTGGAAAGAATATTGTGCAAAAATGTGGTTAAAAAAAAAAATCCGGAAAAGCATGGATAGGTGCACTGGCCACAGCAATATACATGTAACTGCAATAATGTTGAAACCAGCATTTAACACCATACAAAAAAAGAAACAAACCCATTTTACATAAACACACAGGACTATTTTGTGATACACATAATCGAAGTTAGTTGCAACACAATAGTGCATTGAATGACCCTCTGATATAATAATGATTTTTAATCAGTCGGTTAAAATATATTTTAAATAAACCAGGTAAAAAAACATAAAAATCTGACTACAAATAACATTGAAATCTCCAAAAAGTCATTGGCAACATGAAGCCCCCTCACAGAGGATGAAGATTAAGATCAGCCTTATAACCCTTTACCAGATGACAAAATTTTAGCCTTGTCCAAATTGAAAGCATTTGCAGACGACAATTTCAGTGTGGCTTAAATTGTGCAATTTTTCTTTGACAGGCTAGAAAACATTGAGGGAAAAGGAGAAAATGCTGGTTACTAGCATTTTCTCCTTTTCCTACAATGTTTACAAAAGGCTTCTTTCTGCGGGTCGTTAAAAGGTGGCATTGTGCGGTAAAGGGTTAAAACTCTACAAACAAATGTGATATTAGATCAGATTATAATAATTATTGTCTAGTACATTTCAGGTGAAATAACAAATGATGCAGATCTAGAGATGTTAAAAAATATGCGTAAAACAATGTCTTTAAAAATTGATAAATTATAAACACTGTTTCAGTTTCAAATCCAAACACCACACTGAATTATTTACGCATTTGGGCTACCTATATGGTAACATTACTTATTTACCAGAAATAGCAATAACTAAATGACCTCATCTCTCCACTCTGAATGTATTTGCTTACCCTTAACCCTTTCCAAAACCACAGACTTAAGACCTGTCAAATTCAAAACAGTCTGCATTCAAAGTCGGTACAAATGAGCTTAAGCTCTCTGATAGGGTAGAAAACATTGTGGCAAAAGAAGGAAATGCTGGTAACCAGCATTTTCTCCATTTCCCATAATACTTTCAAAAGCCTGTGGTTACCAAACGATCCAGAAAGGGCTCTTGGAGACATTGGGGAAAAAAGAAATTTCTGGTAAGTACATGTATTATTTCTTCCTTTTACCAATGCTATTGACTCTTTCAACTGAGACAAATCCAACCATTTGAGGCACACCTTGTCGTCTGCAAATGCTTTCAATTTGGACCAGTCTAACATTTTGTTGTCTGCTTAACCTTCTACCAAACTATCCCAAGTTTTAACAACCCTGAGGAACAGAGCTTTTGAAAACACTGTAGGAAAAGGAGAAAATGCTGATAACCAGTATTTTCTCCATCTTCCAAAATGTTTTCTAACCTTCAAAAAATAACTTTCAATTTTTGAGTCACACTTAATACATGTTGTCTTCGAATATGCTTTCAGTTTGGACAAGTCTAAAATGTTGCTATATAGGAAAGAGTTAAGTTCTGACCCTTTACACAGCATGTCCATGTTTCCATCACCTTGGGGATTGATTGATTGATTGTATGTTGTTTAATGCCATTTTCAACATTATTTCAGTTATATCCAGGTGGCCAGTGCACCTATCCATGCTTTCCTGGAATTTCTTTTACCAGTACTCCACACAATATTCTTTCCAAGCTACTGGCTGCTTTCCCACCTAGCCATTGTCGAAACAATGGTCAGTGGTGGGAGAGGAATGAATCCTGTCGCAATGACTATCATCAATCTTCGGAAAGAAATTGGCCGAGCCCATCACCTTGGGGAACTGGGCCTGTTGAAAACTATCATTTTCTCTTTTTCCAACGGTGTTTTTCCACCCTTTTCACCGAACAAACAAAAGAATTATTTGCGCCAAATTCAATTTGTAATCGTGAAAAGCTTCTAACCCTTTACCACACAATCAAGAGTTTAAAAAACTTTGATGAAGAAGCCTTTTAAAAACATTGTGGGAAAAGGGGAGAATGCTGGTAACCAATAGTTTCTACTTTTCCCACAATGTTTTCTACCCTGTCAAAGAACAATTCCATTATTAAAGCAACACATAAATTGTCCTCTGCAAATACTTTCAATTCGGAAAATTATAAAATTTTGTCATGTAGTCAAGTTAATAAGGAACATGTAAAGAAATCTTCTTGTTTATGATGATACAAGGTAAGAAATTTTCAGTCTGAATTACTAACTAAAAACTTAACCTTTTCCCAAACGATGAATTTTAGACTGGTCCAAATTGAAGAGCTTGCAGACGACATTTTCAAATTTGATGAAAATAGCAGAAAGTTCTCAAAAAGGGTAGAAAACACTGTGGGAAAAGGAGAAATTGCTCGTTACGAGCAATTTCTCCTTTTCCCACAGTGTTTTCAAAAGACTTGTACTGCAGACACGTGAAAACCAGGGCTTGTTCGGGAAAGGGTTAAAAAAAATCTCCTAGACCACTAAGCATTAACCTTTTACTGCACAATCCCGAGTTAAACAATGCTGAAGAAGACAACTTTTGAAAACATTGTGGAAAAAGGAGAAAATGCTGGTAACCAGCATTTTCTCCTTTTCCCACAATGTTAGTATCCTTTAACAAACCTCATCATTTGGGCCACATTTGTCTTATTGTCTTTAAATGCTTTCAATTTGGACAGGCCTAAGTCATTTTGCTGTGTAGTAAAGGGTTAACCATTTCCCAAACAACAAAATTGTTGACCTTCCACATTGAAAGTACATGGAGACCACAAATCTGAAAATTGGAACAAACTTAGGACCAGTTCTCCTTATGGGTAAAAAAAGAATAAGGATTAAATGCTGACTGTACCATTAAGGATAAAACAATAGACATAAAAGATAATATATTCTCAATCACTTTGATTTTACACACTGATAATCTGCAAAACAATGATAGTCTAATCTGATCTGTAGTGTCTGCAAAGAAATAATGTGATCCTCAAGGGATAAAGACAAATAAGTAATATCTATTTTTAGAAATAGTGGGTTTTTCCATTAGTAAAATACATCTCTCATATTTGCACTAACATTGAATATGAAACCAAAAGCACTTGTTTTTGGCAGCGGGTGAAACCCGCTGTCATAGTCTCCAGGTATGAGTTACTGATTTTCAACGCTTACGATATTATCTAGGTCGAGAATTCTTGCATCCGGCAGCTTTTTCCTGGATACGCGAGGTAAACAAAACTTGATTCCTACACTTGACTAAATAGTTCCTCCATGAATACACAAACAATCATGTATAAATACGCGCTACTCGCGCAGACGACACCCTTTCAAAACTGCCTTACACCTTACGAGTTCATCCGTAATGTTACTGTAGAATAGAAACGGAAAGAGGGCGTCGGTATCTACATAGACCGAAAAAGTGCAAAAGAAAATATTTTCAGAGCGAAAGTTTTTATTAGTCGCCGCGCAGAAGCGCGCGACTATATTTTTAATAGTTTTTCGAGTTAGGACATGGACAATGGGAATTTCTTTTTTATTGGGGTGTTAAGGTTAACAAGGAATCTTTCTACTTCGCCTTAAACTGGCTTTTTAATTCATTATAAAACTACGAAGTATATACAATACGATACTATTTTTGCTCTGTTAATACTTACACCATCAAAAAATCCGCCCAAGTATTACTTTTATTTTCGCTATTCGCGAGAAATGGACTCATCCAAATAAATGCCTTGTTTCCATTGGTCAAGGCTGTACAGGTTTCCAGTCATTTCGTACCTAGTTAATTTCGTACCTAGGTCATTTCGTAGATACGATTTTGGTCATTTTGTACCTACCTATACTTTCTATTTTGGTCATTTTGTATCCAGTTGGTCATTTCGTATCCACTTTCATCATTTCGTACACAGGTTTAATTATCATTTTGATTATTTAGTACCTAGTTTTTCCTACTATTTGTGTTTTTTGTTGAATGACCACCGCTAAAATTGTACATTGCTGAAATTGTGTTAAATTCCGCTGAAGAACGAGTATGATGGTTATGATTGTATCTAACCATTATTGGTTACTTCTTTCTAAGTTTAGTTTTTAAAACAAAGATTATTTAGAACCCTTTTGTTTATTTCTCACCAAGTTCTAGATAAATTTACAGTCAAACTTCGGTAGCTCGAACACCCAGAGGACCAGCCGATTTGTTCGAGTTATCGGAAGTTCGACCGAGCTGAAGATCATTCACAGATCGCCGGATTCAATCAAGAAATATATTATGTCCACAGTAGATTATGTCCGACATTACCTATGTCCAATAGCATTTTAAATGATCACACGGAAAAATTATAAACAAAGCAGTTGTTCAGGAAAATAACTTTTATTTACATACTTTTTGTTCCTCTTTTCTCTGACTTAGATATCCCCCCGTTACCGGGTGCTTCACTAAGTTGCTCAGAGATCTTTTCTTCCGTAGGTTGAGACATTTCTAATACGTTACATGTATGTTATGATACTGGGAGTTAGTTAGTTATTTCCGTTTATTTATCGTCGCTACCGGTTGCCCATCTGAGCGACGCCCCCAGAAGACGGTTAGTTGTTACGGGGGATAGTGCAAGGATACAGGTCGAAACTACTGAGAGCTTCACCTGGTTCTTTAACGTGCTCGGCGTATAGCACCGTCACACGGGACCTCGGTTTAATGTCTCATCCGAAAGACTATTAGTAATTTTTAGTTGGCCAGCCGGGGATACGAACCCACAATCTGTAGGACATTGTGTTCACGAGTCCTACGCTCTACCTACTGAGCTATATCGGCCGGTATGATACTGGGATTCAGAATTCTCCTCTTAAATACCGTCGAACACCACAGTTTGATGCAAAAGGCGTGAAAAATTGATTAAAGGCAGAGCAAACATCCAATCAAGAAAAAAAATACAATCATTATTAATCAGCATTAATTAATGAAAGCTAGTTATTTTTCACGTAACGGGTTAATATTACGCACCGTTTCAATCAGTGGACAGTAAGGTGTCATAAACAGATAAACAGCCTACATGTGTGAAATTCACCAACACTTGTCAACTAATTTATCGGTCAACCTTTTGTTCGACCTTTCCCAGATAAAAAGTAAAGTGATTTTACGTTTGGGACCATGAAATGTGTTTGAGAATTCGAGTTTCACGGTGTGCGAGTTTTCCGAAGTCGAACTCGCTGAATTAAGAGCATTTTCTGTCGGGACTGAGATTCTTGTTCGAATTTTCGGTAGTGTTCGAAGATTCCCGTGTTCGAGCTACTGAGGTTTGACTGTACTTTGTTGGAAAAAATCTGGAGAGAGACCAGTTTTTCGCTGTGTTGTTCATAAATCGCAATGCAAAACCAATATTCTTTATTAACAGCGTTCACCAAACAGTATAGTTTTAGACTTGTTTAAATTGAAAGCATGCCTTGCAAACTTACATTCTCTTGAATCATACTATCCTAGGACAGCAACATTTTAGTAACTTGGCCCTGTTTTCAACACTTTCCCAAACAAATGCGGGTTATCACGTGCGCTGTCAAATTCTTTTGGAAAAACATGTTGGATAAGGAGAAATTACTCGTTATAAGCAATTTCTCCTTTAACAAATACTTTTCCCCCCACTACTAGCGAATTTTCTACCATTTTTGCAGCTTTTTAAATTGTCGTCTGTCAACTCTTTGAATTTGGAAGAGTCTGATATTTTTCGTTTGGAAAAGAGTTCAGAGAGCGCTATGCGAGGGTATTAGATACTGTAACAGAAGACAACTTTTGATACAGATTCACAGTCACATCAATTTCATAATGTGTTAAAAAATCTGCTGATGAAAACTGACATTTACTTATTTGCCCTGGCTTTCTTGAAGCGTTAAATAAAAAAATTTGCGGCGACTTTGATTCTTTGCATCGACTTTTTCTTGTCGGTGTTTGTTTGCATGATGAATTTTGAGCATAGGGCATCGTAATGGGATTGGTGTAACATCGCCTTTTATCGCCAAAGTCGTACGGATTCGGCTATGACAGGCGATGTTACACGAAAAGTCACCCATTAAGCCTTTGGCAGACGGCAAAATTTCAGCTGTGTTCAAACTGAAGGCATTTGCAGACGACAATTTCATTGTGGCTCAAATGGTACAAGTTTTATTTTATAGGATAGAAAACATTGTGGATAATAGAGAAAATGCTGGTTCCCAGCATTTTCTCCTTTCCCAGACTGTTTTCACAAGGCTTTTTTCTCAAGGTTGTTAGAAGTCGGCATTGAGTGGTAAAGAGTTAAAAGTAGTTATAACTGCAAATTATATTATGCATTTACTTGTACAACACAATCTCAAGTTTTAACGACCCTTAGAACATAACTTTTTACAAACATTGTAGGAATGGGAGAAAATGCTGGTAAGCAGCATTTTCTCCTTTTCCAACAATGTTTTCTACCCTATCAAAGATGTACACTGTTTTTGAGCCATGTTTCAATTTTTGTCTGCAAATGGCTTCTTTCAGTATAATTTATTAGCAGTTAATGAAATTTAAACAGCTTGGGTCATAACAGCTGCCAGTGTACCTATGCATGCGTTTCTTGGCTATTTCCTTAAGGTCATGCACTGAATAACAACATGGCATAAATGATAAGTGGATCAGAAAGAAGACCATGCTGGAAATTTAAACCAGCGGTACCAACTTCAAGTCTTTGAGCTACAAACTCCTTAAAAGGGATCGGCAAAACTTTTATAAAGCACATTATTTGGCCTACAAGGATTTTGAGGTGTAAAACCTCAAAATTATACTAAGACTGGTTTTCAGTACTTTAAGATACCTTTCAAGAATTTCATAAATGTTACGGATTGATATAACAGAAAACATTGGTTAGAAGCACTTTCTCCATTTCCACAAATGTCTTTAAAGGCCTCTTCCACAGGGTCATAAAAACTTGGGATTGTTTTGGAAAGGATTAATATCATTTATTCAAGTCTTGTTTTCTGCCTGTGCTCATGTACTAGATTTTATCTTTATTTTCGCCACAAACAAATGAGCTGTGCTTTGGCAAAAGGGGGCTTCTTGCATCCTCGTGATGGATTATACCAAGCAAGACATAAATAATTATTGATCCATAGACCGACCCTTCGATGTACAGAAAATGGACCAATGGCGAAAAGTTTCAGCCCAGGTCAGCCTGTGAAGACTGCACAGACTGCCTGCACAGGCTGACCTAAGTCTATACTGTTTGCAGATCGATTAAGGCACCTTTTTACTTCAAGTCAAGTATAAAGGAAACCTGTGCAAAGAAAGTAATAAGATCTGTAGCTGGCACAAACCCGCTGCCTTCAGTGCGTCAGCGCTTTGATTTAATTAGAACACCCTCCCTCTATAACCCCCCCTCCCCGCCCCGCCATGACCCATATATTCGTTTACCTGTAAATACCTGCGAAACACAATCTTAACCCTCAAAAATCATGTGTCAGAATTCATAGCATATATTTCCAAACTTGAAAGGAAAAATGCTGTAATTTTATGTCATTATGTTCTCCCCATATTTCATTTCCTGTCTTCAATTGCTTTGAACTTTGGGCAAGTCTAAAATTCTATTGCCCAAAACAGACTAAAACCACCTAAACTCTAATTACCATATGGCAAAATTTTAGATTGGCCCTAACTGAAGGTGTTTGGAGACCACAAATTACATCGTTGTCTGCACATGTCTTATTCTTCAAAGATTTGACCTATCTGCTATGACGCATCACTGGAAAAATAATGGACAAATATTAATATGCGGTGCGTAAATTGTCGCTTAAAAAGTGCTGGCAGAAAATGCCAATAAATGATATGTCTGTGGAACAATCAAGCCAGTTTTTTGCCAAAAATTTCTTAAACAAGAGGGCCATGATGGCCCTGGATCGCTCACCTGAGTCAATAGGCCAAACATTCTGACCAAGTTTCACAAGTCCGAGATTTTATCAAGACAAACATTCTGACCAAGTTTCATAAGTATTTGACTGAAAATGTGGCCTCTAGAGCGTACACAAGGTTTTTTGAAGATCTGACCTTGTGACCTAGTTTTTGACCCCATATGACCCAATTTCGAACTCGGAGGAGATTTTATCAAGACAAACATTCTGACCAAATTTCACAAGTATCTGACTGAAAATGTGGCCTCTACAGCACACACAAGGTTTTTCAAAGATTTGACCTAGTGACCTAGTTTTTGACTCCACAAGACCCAATTTCAAACTCAACTCAGATTTTATCAAGACCAACATTCTGACCAAGTTTCATGAGGATCCAACTGAAAATGTGGCCTCTAAAGCGTACACAAGGTATTTCTAAGATTTGTCCTAGTGACCTAGTTTTTGACCCCACATGACCCAATTTCAAACTCGTCTCAGATTTTATCAAGACAAACATTCTGACCAAATTACACAAGTATCTGACTGAAAATGTGGCCTCTAGAGCATACACAAGGTTTTTCCAAGATCTGACCTAGTGACCTAGTTTTTGACCCCACATGACACAATTTCGAAAACGTCCAAGATTTTATCAGGACAAATATTCTGACCAAATTTCACAAGTATCTGGCTGAAAATGTGGCCTCTAACGTGTACACAAAGTTTTTCGAAGATTTGACCTAGTGTCCTAGTTTTTGACCCCTCATGACCCAATTTTCAACTCATCCAAGATTTTATCAAGACAAACATTCTGACCAAGTTTCATAAGGATCAGACTGAAAATGTGGCCTCTAGAGCGTACACAAGGTTTTTCGAAGATTTGACCTAGTGACCTAGTTTTTGACCCCACATGACACAATTTCGAACTCGTCTGAGATTTTATCAAGACAAACTTTCTGACCAAATTTCACAAGTATCTGACTGAAAATGCGGCCTCTAGAGCGTACACAAGGTTTTGCGAAGATTTGACCTAGTGACCTAGTTTTTGACCCCACATGACCCAATTTCGAACTCGTCCAAGATTTTATCAAGACAAACATTCTGACCAAGTTTCATGAGGATTGGACTGAAAATGTGGCCTCTAGAGTGTACACAAGGTTTTTTGCAGATCTGACCTAGTGACCTAGTTTTTGACCCCATATGACCCAATTTCGAACTCGTCTGAGATTTTATCAAGACAAACTTTCTGACCAAATTTCATGAGGATCGGACTGAAAATGGTCTCTAGAGCGTACACAAGGTTTTTCGAAGATTTGACCTAGTGACCTAGTTTTTGACCCCACATGACCCAATTTTGAACTTGTCTGAGATTTTATCAAGACAAACATTCTGACCAAGTTTCATAAGGATCAGACTGAAAATGTGGCCTCTAGAGCGTACACAAGGTTTTTCGAAGATTTGACCTAGTGACCTAGTTTTTGACCCCACATGACACAATTTCGAACTCGTCTGAGATTTTATCAAGACAAACATTCTGACCAAGTTTCACGAGTATCTGACTGAAAATGTGGCCTCTAGAGCGTACACAAGGTTTTGCGAAGATTTGACCTAGTGACCTAGTTTTTGACCCCATATGACCCAATTTCGAACTCGTCTGAGATTTTATCAAGACAAACATTCTGATAAAGTTTCATGAGGATCAGACGGAAAATGTGGCCTCTAGAGCGTACAAAAGGTAAAAAGTTGAAGACGCACGACGGACAACGCTTGACGGACGACGGACGACGGACACAGCACGATCACAATAGCTCACCATGAGCACTTCGTGCTCAGGTGAGCTAAAAACAAAATGATTTCAAACCCGGAAAATATTTTTTTGAAACACCAACTGTTTACTGCAAATCTGTGTAGAAAGTTTCTAAATAAGCCTGTGATTTGTGCAACAGATTGACACCAAAAATAACATCCCCACCTTGCTGGGCTTACACCAGGGCTTTTTCCCAAGCTTATAGAAGCTTATGTTTATAAATGGCTGGTGGTTATATGCTAGCTTACCATGGCTGGATGAATCGTACAAGGTAGTTTTTAGAGAGTAAACATATATTTTATTTGAAATTCATTGCATTGATTGCCGCCTTGAAAAATAGTCTGGTTTTGTTCCCAAAATGCCCATATCAGATCAGTTATGTATTTGAAAAATGCCACCTGGCAGAAGATAATTATGTATAAAAGGATCTGATCAGAGGAATGCATACCGTAGCTGGCATACAACTATGCATATCTAACAATAAAATACCAGTATATCTAATTGCCAATACATGTACCAAATTTATCTATAGCAATACAAAATTTATCTACAGGCACTCTTTAACTCATTACCACTCTATCCTGACTTTTAATGACCTTGGGAAAGAAGCCTTTTGAAAACATTGTGGGAAAAGGATAAAATGCTGGTAACCAGCATTTTCTCCTTTTCCCACAATGTTTTCTACCCTTCCCAAAACAAATTTCAGTTTTCAGTTACATTTATTGTGTCGTCTGCAAATAATTTCAATCTGGACAAGTCTAACATTTTGTTGTTTGGTAAAGAGTTAACCGATAAATCCTGTTAGGAGGAAAATTAAGAATTTCAAAACATTGTGAGAAAAGGATAACCAGCATCTTCTGCGTTTCCCAGGGTACTTTCTAGACTTTGATGGAAAAATCAAATCATTGTAACTTTAACCTTTTACCATACAATGCTGAGTTTTAATGATCTTGAGAAAGAAAGCTTTTCAACACATTTTGGGAGAAAATGCTGGTAACCAGCATTTTCTCTTTTTCCCACAATGTTTTCTACTCAACTAAAGGCATGTTTCACCATTTGAGCCATCCTTGATTTGTCCTCTGCAAATATTTTGAATCTGGATAATTTAAAATGTTTGCATGTGGTAAAGAGTTAACTCTCTACCAAACGACAAAATTTTTCGGCAGGTCCAAGTTGAAAGCATTGGTGGTTACCAACATTTTCTCCTTTTCTCACAATGTTTTCAGAAGCTTTCTCTCTCAGGGTCGTTAAAAGTCAGGATTGTGTAGTAAAGAGCTAAATAAACATTTGTTTGCAAATAAGATCTATGCTTTCAATAAAGATAAATCTAAAATTGTGTTGCCTTTTGAGAGTTAACTCTTTCATGACCGATCACAACTCAAACTTTTAACAAACAGTCCTGAGCAAGAAAGCCAGCATTTTCTCCTTTCCCCACAATGTTTTCCTTCCATTCAAGGACTAATCTCAAGGCACATTTGGTTAGTTAACTGCAAAATGCTTTATTCTTGGACAAAGCTAGAATTTTGCGTCATTAGCATTAAAATCTTAATTTTAATCCTAGCCTATGCATGAAGGTAGATTGATTGATTGTATGGTGTTTAATGCCGCTTTCAACATTATTTCTGTTATATCGCAGCGGCCAGTGCACCTATCCATGCTTTCCTGGAGTTTCTTTTTACCAGTACTCCGCACATTATTCCTTCAAAGCCACTGGCTGCTTTCCCACATAACCATTGTTGAAACAAGAAAGGTTGGTGAATACGGACACAGATATATCATGTAAGAAAACATTTTGAAGAAAAGGAAAACATATTTTTTAGGTGCTACATGTATAGATAAAATTGTAGGACAAGGAACAGGTTGTGTCGGGATAAGTATAGATAAGCCTGACTTGCATAGGTCTTATCAAAGATATCTTGTTCAGGCTATGACTAATAATAGTAAGAAGAAATCATTCAAATTGAAGTGGTAGAGATTTTGAAGTTCATGTTAACATGGTCAAATCTAACAGAATTATGATTTCTTAGAGAGAGAATTATTTTCTTTGAAGCAGTATTTAGCGACTTTGGGGTATTTTGTTTACATTTGGGTCTGGGTCACTCACGATGGCAGTAGATTAGTGAGCTATGTTTGCTGACTAAAAAGCAAGTGTTTAATCAAAGAATATTATGTGGTGAATAACCGTCAGGTGAAAGTTTGTGCTAAATTGCCCTTTACAAAACAATCCTATTTCACAACCTTCACAGGAAGCACCTTTGAAAACATCCTGGGGAAAAAGAAAATGCTTGCAATTAGTAATGTCTCCTTATTCCACAATGTCTTCTAACCTTTCACAGTCACATTCCATCATTTGAGTCACATATCATTTTGTTGTCTGCTTAATGCCTTCCAATCGGAAGAATCTAAAATTCTGTCCACTGATACAGAGTTAATACGTGTATTTACTCTGAGCGAGCCCAACAAAATAAAATAAACATACCACTTTAAAAAACAGTCCTGTATTTTAACAACTCTAAGGAAGGAAGACTTAACTCTTTACCCCACGACAAAATTTTAGGGCCAACCAAATTGCAGACGACAAATTCAGTGTTGTTAAAATGAGGATTTCTCTCTTTGATAGGGTAGAAAAAATTGTGGGAAAAGGAGAAAATGCTGGTCACCAGCATTTTCTCCTTTTCCTGCAATGTTTTCAAAAGTCTTCTTATGCAGGTTTGTTAAAAGTTGGGAGAGTGTGGTAAAGAGTTAAAAACATTGTGGAAAAAGAAGAAAATGCTGGTTACCCTCATTTTCTCAGTTTTCAAAAGCCCTCTTTCTCAGGATTGTTTGGTAAAGGGTGTAAAAGGTCTTTTGAAAGATTTTACTTATTAATATATGGATATTTTATGCAAAATACCACCATTTTGAAAACTGATTATCTCTCATGCAGTTATTATTGGTAACTGTATTTATTTTAACCCCTTAACACACAACCCGAGTTTTAACAACCCTGGGGAAAAGAGAAAACATTGTGAGAAAAGGGAAAAATGCTGGTAACCATCATTTTCTCCTTTTCCCCACAATGTTTTCTGTCCTTCCTAAAACAAATTTCAATTTTTGGGTCACATTTATTTGGTCATCCACAAATGTTTTCAATTTGGACTAGTCTAAAATTCTTTTGTTTGGTAAAGAGTTAACTTATTTTAGCAGGTTATATAAATTGACGGATCTAATCAAAAACTGGCTGTCACTTGGAACTCATCAGACATGCATTAATGGCCCGTTAACTTTTTACCACACAATCCCGACTTTTAACGACCCTAAAAAGGAAGTCATTTGAATTAAAACATTGTGGGAAAAGGAGAAAATGCTGGTAACCAGCATTTTCTCCTTTTCCCACAATGTTTTCTACCCGTCCCATGACAAATTTCAATTTTTAAGTCACATTTAATTTGTCGTCTGCAAATGCTTTCAATTTGGACTAGTCTAAAATTTTGTTGTTTGGTAAAGAGTTAATACAGCTTGCTATAACATCATTATCCTCCATCCTCCCTTTCCTCCTTAGATCCCTCTATCAGACAATCCCCTGTTTTACAGGCCTTGTGAAAAGTGCTTTTTGAAAACATTGTGGAAAAAGGAGCAGATGCTGGTAGGCCTTTCAAAAACGAATCCAATCACTTAAACTATATTTAATTTGTTGTCTGCAACACCTTTCAATTTGGAGATGTCAGAAAAATTGTCGTTTGGTACTGTTAAACAGTGCTTTGTTTGGTATATGGAATTTTATACTGCTTGTTACTCAATGCTAAACCCTTAACAAATAATCTCATAATTTAGACCATGGTTCCAATAAATTAGCCAATCCGCAGTTGGTACCATATTATGTCTGTTTTATTCTATCGCATATACAATGCTTTGTCATTCCACCTGCTCTAAGACAAAGGCTGCTATCTCATATAGACACTGGCTAATGCTGGTGTCTTTATCAGATATAAAACCTCACTTGTTGTCTATCTTACACTTCTATGTCCCTGGAGAAGTTAGACTTGTTGTCTATCCCACACTTCTATGTCCCTGGAGAAGTTAGACTTGTTGTCTGCCCTACACTTCTATGTCCCTGGAGAAGTTAGACTTGTTGTCTATCCTACACTTCTATGTCTCTGGAGAAGTTAGACTTGTTGTCTATCCTACACTTCTATGTCCCTGGGGAAGTTAGACTTGTTGTCTGTCCCACACTTCTATGTCCCTGGAGAAGTTAGACTTGTTGTCTATCCCACACTTCTATGTCCCTGGAGAAGTTAGACTTGTTGTCTGTCCCACACTTCTATGTCCCTGGAGAAGTTAGACTTGTTGTCTATCCCACACTCCTATGTCCCTGGGGAAGTTAGACTTGTTGTCTATCCCACACTTCTATGTCCCTGGAGAAGTTAGACTTGTTGTCTATCCTACACTTCTATGTCCCTGGAGAAGTTAGACTTGTTGTCTATCCGACACTTCTATGTCCCTGGAGAAGTTAGACTTGTTGTCTATCCTACACTTCTATGTCCCTGGGGAAGTTAGACTTGTTGTCTGTCCTACACTTCTATGTCCCTGGAGAAGTTAGCTTATGGCAATATTGTGGGAAAAGCAGAAAATGCTGGCATTTTCTCTATTTCTCACAATGTTTTCGAACAGCTCTTTCCTAAAGGCTTTTTCCAAAATGTTTTTGCTCTTTAAATAACAAATCCCACCATTTGTGCCAATATCTTGTTGATTATCATTGCAGTAATCTAAGCAAGACAATTCTAAAGAACATGGTTTGCATGTTTGTATTGGGGATTAACACCATTTTAACAGCTTAGGTCACAGCACGACCGTCAGTGCACCCACACATGTGTTTTCCTGGGATTCTCACACCAGTACCGACACAACTTAGATCATATCATGGCAGTCAGTGTACCTACAGATGTATTTCCTGGCTTTCTCTCACCAGCACTGACACAACTTTGAAGACTTTCCAAGTAAGTCACTGACCACTTTTCTCACATGCATCAGATGTGAGAGTTGAAAAATTGACAGAACATGGACAATACTGGTACAGGTGACAATACTGGTACAGGTGACAATACTCAGGTTTAGCTATATCAAACTTTCTACTTCCCTATTCTGTGCCTCTGAAAAGTTAGCCCTAGTATAGATATTCCATAAATACCAAGACAAAATGTACTTTAACTCTTTACCAAACAACAAAATTTTAGACTGGTCCAATTATAATTGAAAGCAGTTGCAGACGACAAAATAAATGCAACTCAAGAATTGAAATTTGTTTTGGAAAGGGTAGAAAACATTGTGGGAAAAGGAGAAAATGCTGGTTACCAGCATTTTCTCCTCTTCCCACAATGTTTTCAAATGCTTCCTTTCCAAGGGTCGTTAAAAGTCGGGATTGTGTGGTAAAGGGTTAACTCTTTACCAAATGATGAAATTTTACACTGGTCCAAATTGAAAGCATTTGTAGATGGCAATTTAAAGGTAGCTCAAAAGACAAAATTTGTCCTTGATAAGACAGAAAACTTTGTTGGAAAAGAAGAAAATGCTGGTTACCAGCATTTTCTTCCTTTCCCACAATGTTGTCTAAAGCCTTCTGTCTCGTGGTCGTTAAAAGTCTGAACTGTGTGCACATTCTCTTGTCTGATCTTAGCTTAAACATATCTTTTTTACATTGATTGAGAAACAGGTTCTTGCAACTTATACTAATCTCTCTTGATTCTGCTTCCTGGAAACTACACCAGTACCCACGCTGAATATGTGGGCCAATGAATGGTTGACACCCGCTCCCGGGAACAGAACTCGGTACCTTAATGCTTTCAGTATGAGTGAGGCTAAAATTTTGTCATGTGGTAAAGGGCTACAGCACAGGATTGTTTGACATATAGGGTAAAACAATTAAATCCCACATCAGTGCCACAAGCGTTTTTTATCTGTTTGGCTGATTGTATTAAAGTTTAACAGGGGTCAGTGCACCTACCCATATTTCCTGGCTTTCTCACACCAGTACTGACACAACTTTCTTTCCAAGTCACTGACTACTTTTCTCACATGCTTCAGAGGTGAGAGGCAAAAAATCGCCATAAAGAAAGTTTGCCTTACCGGGGTATTGAACCAGCAACCACAAAGTTATGAGTTAGATACAGTAACAACTGAGCTACCCAGCTGGGCTCACCAGAAGGGTTTATTACATTGTGCACTCCAAATAGCAAGATTTGATTTTTCAATATAACAAGTTTTTCTTGTCATCTCTTTATGTCGTCAAGAGTCCTACCAAGATCCAATTTCCTTGGTCAAGTTTCTTTGTCAAACAAGAGAAACAATCCTTCAAACAGTAATGGCTTCATACAACCTACTACCAGGGTTCACTGTAGCGCTGTGGTTGCGGCATTCTCCAGGAGTTTGAAATTAGGAAATGAATTTTATTCAACCCCTCTGGTGGCATGAGAGCATCCTTGAGCAAAGCACTGCAGAGGGTTTAGCCTGGTAGTTGTGAAAATGGAAAGACCTCTTTCAGAGCAGCCTACCACATACAATTTGGGTGTTATTGGACTACAAAGCCACATGATGTATAACTCTTTTACCAAACTTACTGGTTACTCAAGTTAGACTGATTTGAAAACAAGGTGGGAAAAGAGGAAAAATCCTCATAACCAACATTTTCTCTTTTCAAGAATGCTTCCTACTCTCATACAGACAAATCCCATCATTTGAACATTTTCTTAATCATCTTCAAATGTTCTCAATATGGACAATTTTTAAATTTGTTACTGATATGAAAAAAAAAAACAGCTAAAATAATGCAATTTCAAGATTGGTGAGGGCAGAATATGTTACAAAGTAGTGTGGAGCCAATATCTGATGGTGCATTTTCTTATCAAAACCTGGTTCAGTCCTTAAGTTGTCTACCACTTAAACACTTTACCAAATGACAAAATTTTGGACTGCACCAAATTGAAAGCATTTGCAGACCACAAATTTAACGTTGGTAAAATGATGAAGTCTGTCTTTGATGGGGTAGAAAACACTGTGGAAAAAGAAAATGCTGGTTTCCAGCATTTTTTCCTTTTCCCAAAATGTTTTCAAATCCCTTCTCCATCAGGGTCATTATAACTTCCGATTGTGTGGTAAAGGGTTAAAAATATTTTGAAAGCTTTTTCCAACAACAAATTAAATGTAGCTTAATTAATGAGAGTACAAAATGTTTCTTAAAGGGTAAAAAACATCGTGGGACATGAAGAAAATGCTGGTAGCCAGCATTTCATCTTTTTCCCACAAGGTTTTTGAAAGCTTTTCTTCGTCAGGCTAGCTAAAACTTGGGATTGTGTGGTAAAAGGGTTAACTCTTTACCAAACGACAAACTTTTAGACTTGTCCAAATTCAAAGCGTTTGCAGACAACAAATTAAAAGTAGCTAAAGAGAAGATTTCTGGCTTTGATAGGATAAAAAAACATTGTGGGAAAAGGAGAAAATGCTGGTTACCAGCATTTTCTCCTTTTCCCACAATGTTTTCAAAAGGCTTTTTCTTCAGGAGTCAATAAAATTCGGGATTGTGTGGTAAAGGGTTAAGGGTTAAAAGAATTAGTATTACAGATGACAAGCATCGTTTTGTGTGAATGGGAGAGGGAAGACTCTAAAAAGGAATGGGCAAGGTGACTGACTTGACAGGTCAAGTGGATTATTGAACCTTTCCAAGTTGAGAAAAAATCCTTTCTGATACCAATCCCGTTACCTTAATATCTGTTTTCTACCCTTTCTGATACCAATCCCATTTACTAAATATCCTTTTTCTATCCTTTCTGATACCTATCCCATTACATAAATATCTTTTTTTTTACCCTTTCTGATACCAATCCCATTTACTAAATATCCTTTTTCTATCCTTTCTGATACCTATCCGATTACCTAAATATCTTTTTTCACCCCTTTCTGATACCAGTCCCATTTACTAAATATCCTTTTTCTATCCTTTCTGATACGTATCCGATTACCTAAATATCTTTTTTCTATCCTTTCTGATACCTATCCCATTACATAAATATCTTTTTTCTACCCTTTCTGATACCAATCCCATTTACTAAATATCCTTTTTCTACCCTTTCTGATACCTATCCCATTTACTAAATATCCTTTTTCTATCCTTTTTGATACCTATCCCATTACCTAAATATCTTTTTTCTATCCTTTCTGATACCAATCCAATTTTAATACTTAAATATCTTTTGTGTTGTCTGCATATGCTTCTATTTTGACAAGTCTAAAATTTAGTCATTTGGTTTAAAGTTATTTTTCCATTCCATAAGTTTATCTCTAAAACTGCTCAACAAAGATTTGTCTGTACCTAAAGCATTTGCGGAGGACAAAATTAAATGGGGCTATGGTTATTGGAATTGTATAAAAGGGTAGAAAACATCATGGGAAAAGGTGATGATGCTGGTTACCAGTATTTTCTCCTATTTATGATTACTATGATTTCAAAGGTCTTCTTTCTTTGAGAAGTTAAAACACTGGGCTGTTTTGAAAAGGGATAAAAAAAAAATATTAAAATGATAATAATTTCAGCTTGTTTGACAGTTTTGTTTGATGTTTAACACCATTTTCAACATTGTATGTATTTCACTTACATTGTGGTGGCCAGTGCACATAATCCACGTTTTTCTGGAGTTTCTTTTACCAGTTCTTCTCCAAATATTCTTCCAAAGCCACTGGCTGCTTTCCCACATAACCATCATCAAAACAATGATCAGAGATGAGGGAGGAATGATTCCTGGTGCAATGACTATCACCAATTCTTGGAAAGCTATTTGTCGAGGTTGGGGATTCAAGCTAGCAAGCCCCTGGTCTCAATTCCTGTATTCTACCAATTGCACTACCTTGACCCTCCTTGTTGGACAGTGTTGATCCAGATCAGAATGCAGCACCTAATATTGCAGGTAGTGAGCAAGGAGTTTTTTTTAATCAAAAAGAGGTTTGAAAAAAAAAAACATAAAAACTTTCCTGGGATTTTTTTTTAAAAAGTGGACAGTTTCTCGTTGTAAGGGCCATGGCATGCCTCAGCAGCTAAGTCTGTCAGACACAGAGCTTATACATCTAGAGGTTCTGAGTTCAAACCAAAATTTTAGCCAGAATTCTTTTTATGGCTGACAGTGCCAGTTGTTACAACAGGATTTATTCCTCTCTTAATGCTGAGCATTAATTGATTTTGTCAGTAGTCAGTGGCTTAGAGAGGACACTGTGCTGTTGAAGTGGTAAACATGTGGATAGGTGTACCCAGGGTCAGTATTCACCAACCATTCTTAGTTCATTCTGCCGGTATATTATTTCTAAATTTGGAAAGTAATGTAACTTCTGCATTTGGTTTAGCCAATGAGAAGTTGTGTTACTTTTACATTTCAAAAATTCTTGAGAAAAGACTAAGAATGGTTGGTGGATACTGACCCTGGTTACAATATTATAATAACATTTTTGAAAATAGCATTTGACACCAAACAAACAAGCTGATGAATAAATTTCATACAAGTTATAACAGGTCATTGACAGGCTTAGTCAGTTATCAACCTTTAGAAATTTAACCCTTTACAATCATGTGTGAAGGAGAGCTTTTGAAAACGTGTGTGAATAGGAGAAAATATGCTGAAGATTTAGCTCCTAAACCTCCTCCTGATACAATCGATATTCTACCTCATCTATATACTAATTACTATTCACAACTTAATAGGAATCATTTAGGTATTTCACTATGTTTTACAACTATTCAATGTTGCATTTAAAAGCCTTTACCAAACAACGTCGTCTCTTAACAACCCTGAGAATGAAGGCTTATGAAAACATTGTGGGGAAAGGAGAAAATGCTGGTAATCAGCATTTTCTCCTTTTTCAACCATGTCATCTACCCTGTCAAGGACAAATTTCATCATTTGAGCCACCTTTAATTTGTTGCTTCTAATATGCACAACTTGTCTGAAATTTTGTTGTTTGGTAAAAAAATTAAAACGTAATTTCTACAAGTGGTGGATTTCATCTGTGTGACAATGCAGCAGATAAAAAGACCTGGGTACCGTTTTACTAATATTAACACAAGTTACTTCGTAACTTGTGGGCAAAGTAGAAAATGCTGGTAATCAACATTTTCTACTTTTTCCACAATGTTTTCTACCCCGGCAAAGAATGTCAGTTTGCTTGCTCTACTTGCAGATGCTTTCAATTTGAACGAGCCTAAAATTTGTCGTTTTCAGTATAGAATCTACATTCAGGTCTGATTCACTTGATCTACGTTTATGATTGTGCCTAATTACATTGCTTGCAAAAATAAATATAACTGACGATCAACGAATTTAACCATTAGACTGCGTGATATGCTAAATATATATATTTTTTTTGAAAATCAAAGTAGCAAAAGCCTGACTATTGCGAGCTTAAAAACCTAGCTGCTGAATATGTGGCAAGTTTAAAGTTCTTCCCAATGAAGAAATCTTGCAATATTGAACAGAGTTAATCAAAGATCAGACTGCACGTTCTCAATTACCAATCGAAGGCTTTGGGTGATGATGACAGTGTATTGATATGTATTGTTCGATAGTGAAATACATATTTCACTTGTGGGTACTACGTGGATCTTACCTTGGCTTGCGAAGATGTTGTCGGTATAGAACACAGGTTACAATAGACAATGCAATCATATAATAAATTATGCTGAAGAAATGTGTGAGTAGGCGTTAATATATAGACTACTTTTCCAAATATGTTCAGGTTCTTGGCTGCGTGACTTGGAGGCAGACTAAAGAGCTCTTACCCTGGAATTTCCAACTTTGATACTCCCTGTGCACTGTGTCTTTCGAGGGAGTATCCTTGGGCAAGACATTTCAGAGCCCAAGCCTAGTACTGGTGAAACCCAAGACATACATAGGTATGATATGACTGAACTAATGCTGAAGCACTGTGAAATGCCATTCATTTGATTGATCAATCAATCAATCAATCAATCAATCATTCAATCAATCAATCAATCAATCTCTAGGTGTTCTGTATACTTCTAGCGATATATCTCCTGTAAACATGTGAAGATAATTCAAGAACACAAATGACCATCCAGATCGCTAGTCTTTCCTTTAACCGTTATCCTGCTAAATATGTTAAATGAAACTTCACAAGGCCAATAATAATAACCCAAATGTTGTTATTTCAAAGTTATCAGCCAGGGATATTTCCTTATCGAACAGTTTAGATCCAGGTCAGACTGCATGTTCTGTGGAGTCTGATCTTGATTTAGACTGTTGGCAAAATTTTATTGAGTTGAGCTTAGCAGCCTAAAGGTTAATCCAAGGCTCACTTGGTTTTGTCTAATTAGTGATACAAAGCGACAGAGTACAGATATAACGTAAAAATAGTATTTGTTACATTATAAAATGATATAATTGTTGAATAGCAACATCGTCAGGGTTGTCCGAGGCTCAGTGCTGATATATTTTTGGATTCCTCTGTTCCTTTTTCAAGCTTTAACACCGTTTTTTCTCTCTGGCTGTAAGGTTGTATATTCAAAGAAAATTTTCCTGAAATATGGGATTCCTAGCTAGTTTTGAGTGGTATATCTCATTTTTTTTAACCAAAGACCTATCAATATGTGCATTTCAAAGCAGTTCTGGCTAGAAAGCATTACAAAATGTTGGACACTTAAGATCTCCAAGATCAGACTGCATATGCACTGCTGATTATTTCCGCATCAAGATTGAAAAAAGCACAACTAAATTACCGAGCGATTTAATTACCATTTATATTTTTATTGTAAATTTTATTTTTCTGTAGGTAATGGTACAGTGATTATAGCTGTAATATGCTATAAATATATTTCTAACACAGACATTACATGTGATGCCTCTATCGCTCAGTTTGTAGAGCCACAGGCAACAGATTTGAAGGTCGTGAGTTCAAATCCCATCAGAGGGAATATTATTTTTGGCAGTTACTTTTTGTTTTTCTCTATTTGTGGGTAAACAGTCATAACCTTATGATTTTTCCTTACAAAATATTTAATTTCTGTCCAAAAAATAAGTACCTGATCATAAAAACATCAGATTGTTTAGAGAAAGGTCCATACCTGCTCAGATTTTTTTGCCAAATATGGTCTGGTCATCGAGCTTGTTGACTTTGAAAATGGCAGGAGCATGTGTTCTTGTTGACAAAGAGTACTTTACAAAGTGTTAGAAAAGGATCCTGAGGAGGGGCTCTTGAAAACATCATGGCACAAGGAGTACTGCTGATAACCAGCATTTTCTCCTTTTCCTTCATTTTTTCTGCCTTTTCAAAGACAATTACCCCTTCATGAGCCATGCTTAACTCTTTACAAAACAACAAATTTTTAAACCAGTCCAAACTGAAAGCATTTGCAGACGACAAATTAAATGCAACTCAAGAATTGAAATTTGTTTTGGAAAGGGTAGAAAACATTGTGGGAAAAGGAGAAATGCTGGTTACCCACAATGTTTTCAAAAGGCTTCTTTCCCAGGGTCATTAAAAGTCGGGATTGTGTAGTAAAGGGTTAACTCTTTACCATACTAAAAAAGGTTCAGACTTAAAGGTCTAAATTCAAAGCTATTGCAGATGAAAAATTAAATACAGCTCAAATGATGGAATTAGTATTTGGTAGGGTAGAAAACATTGTGGAAAAAGGAGAAAATACTGGTTTCCAGCATTTTCTCCTTTACCCACATTTTTTTCAAAGGGCGTCTTACTATGGGTTGTTAAAACCCAGGATTGTGTGGTAAAGGGTTAATATTTCTGTCTGCAAATGCTTGCAACATAGACAAGTCTAGAAGTTTGTTGTCTGTAAAAGAGTTAACCCTTTCCCAAACGATAAATTTTAGACTGGTCCAAATTGAAAGCGTTTGCAGACGACAATTTTAAATTTGATGAAAATGACACAAAGTTCTCTAAAAGGGTAGAAAACACTGTGGGAAAAGGAGAAATTGCTCGTTACGAGCAATTTCTCCTTTTCCCACAGTGTTTTCAAAAGACTCGTACTGCAGACACGTGAAAACCAGGGCTTGTTTGGGAAAGGGTTAACCCTTAAGAACTTTAGCCCGATGCACAAGGCTTTAGTTGTCGGTGTAGGTCAAGATCAGACTTCAAATCTTGGCTCTAAGCTGTCCAATAAATGAGATTTTTCCTTTGAAAAAAAATTTTGAAATTGCAGCCATTGACTATTAACTCTTGACGTGGAGTTGTTTGGTGGAAAGTTAAATGTTAAGACATAAGGTTATATGGCATGCAACACACGAAAAGGGGCCTTCAGACATATGCGTAAAAGTGTGTCATCCCAGGTCAGCCTGTGCAATCTATGACTAATCCAATACGACACTTCCTGTTTTTGTTTGATTTTCTGTTTCACGAAAGTCTACTGTATGAAAAACTCTTATGTAGTCGTAAAGTGCTGTCTCAAATTAGCCTGCACAGACTGCGCAGGCTAATCCAGGACGACACTTTACGCAAATGTTCGAAGATCTCATTTCGCATGTTGCGGGCCATTATACATGTAGGTTGATTATAATTGGTCATCTTAACCCTTTACCACGCAATCCCAAATTTTAATGACCTTTGAGGAGAAGACATTTGAAAACAATGTAAAAAAAAGGAGAAAATGCCAGTAACCAGAATTTGCTCCTTTTTTCATAATGTTTTCTATCCTTTCACAAATAAATCCTATGATTTAAGCCACACTGAATTTGTAGTCTGCAAATGCTTTCGCATTGAACAAGTCTGAAAATTTGTTGTCTGGTAAAGAGTTATAATTTTCCTCTTGCAGATCTATGTCTATCAAAGCACTTAAATGGTAAAACGCCTCTTTTTAGTCAGGAAAAAAGGTCAAACATTGAATTTTCATATCTATGTTTGCCACAACTTCCAGCAAAATATCAGAGAGTATACCCAAAATCAGAGTGAGTAGTCTGTATATTCAAGGGGTCCTGTGTGGCTCAATGGTAAAGTGTAGGACTCGCAACCTGGAGGCCCCGGATTCGAGCCTTGCTGGATCCACTGGGTTTTTCATGGGAGTGTCCTTGGGCAAGACACTTCAGAGCCCTAGCCTAGTACTGGTGCAACCCAGGAATTACATGAATATGTTTGAGCTGTAGCCCTGATATGGCTGAAATAATGTTGAAAGCAGCATTAAACAGCATCCAATCAAACAGTCTATACATTCAAATTTTGATCTCCATGGTCTGTAAAAACAGCTAATATAGTGTGACAAGCTTAGCGTTAGAAATATACCTGGTCAAATTGGGCTATATCTATCCCAAAGAAACATTAGTCTACCTTGGAACCTATGTTGTCGGTACTTACAAGAATTACCTTTTTGACAATTCTAATGAGCACAAAAATCATTTGTTGAGAGCAGATAATTTAATATATTATTCTTTTACTCCTAAAATACTACTTATGTTGATTGACTGATTGATTGATTGATTGATTGTATGGTGTTTAACGCTGTTTTCAACATTATTTCAGTTATATCGCGGCGGCCTGTGCACCTATCCATGCTTTCCTGGAGTTTCTTATACCAGTACTCCGCACATATTCTTTCCAAGCCACTGGCCGCTTTCCCACATAACCATCGTCGAAACAATGGTCAGCGGTAAGAGAGAAATGAATCCTGTCGCAATGACTATCTTTAATCCTTGAAAAGAAAGTGGCCAAGCTGGGGATCGAACCAGCGACCTCCTGTTCTCAAGTTCTGTAGGCTACCGACTGAGCTACGGGGCTTGGCACTACTTAATATGTCTTCATCTCTGCAATATTCAGTAGAAGACTAAACTAATTATATGCAGGATGTATCTCTTTTTTTTTCTCTGGGGACAGTACTTCTGGAGGTAATATGTACATGTATAAGATAGTAAGTTTAACCCTTTACGACACAATCCCGACTTTCAACGACCCTGAGAAAGAAGCCTTTCGAAAACATTGTGGAAAAAGGAGAAAATGCTGGTAACCAGCATTTTCTCCTTTTCCCACAATGTTTTCTAACCTTTCAGAAACAAATGCAATCATTTTAGCCACATTTAATTTGACGTCTGCAAATGCTTTCAGTTTGGACCAGTCTAAAATTTTGTTGTTTGGTAGAGAGTTAACTCCTTTCAATACCAGATCACAATGTTTGATTTCTGGATGAAAAATTAAGAGTACCACAAACGACAGTATTTGTTCATGAAAAGGTAGAAAACACTGTGGTAACTGGAGAAAATACTGGTTACAAGGATTTTCTCCTTTTCCCACAATGTTTTCAAAAATTTTCTTCTCCAGGATCATTAACATTAAGGAATGTTTGGTAAAGGGTTCAATTTTTACCACATAACAAACTTTAAGTCTAAATTGAAAGCTTTAATTTCCAGATGGCAAATAAGAGAAAGTTATTGTTACGTGAAATTTTGTGGTAAATTTAGAAAACAGAAAATGCTTGTTATGTGAATTTTCCCCTTTTTCCGATTTTTTTTCACAGTTTTATTTTACAGGCTCTTTAAAACACAGAATTGTTTGATAAATAGGTAACCCTTTACCACACAATTCTGACTTATAACAACCTTGATAAAGAAGACTATTGAAAATATTGTGAAAAAAGGAGAAAATGCTGGTCACCAGCATTTTCTTCTTTTCCCACAATGTTTTCCACCCTTTCAAGCGAAAAATTCCATCATTTGGGCCCCATATAATTTTGCAAGTGCTTTGAGTTTAGACAAGCCTATAAGTTTGTTATTTAGTAAAGAGTTTAATCTTATTCATGAAGCATACAGTGAATTGCCTACTTTCACAGATAGGTCATCTCAAGGGTACTTTTAAGTTTTAACCCTTAAAGCACCTTTCACGACTAAAGTTGCCTTAGCGGCCAGTGTAGATCAAGATCAGACTGCACAAAATGTGCAGCCTGATCTTTGATCTACACTGTCCACTTTGCTGTAACACTAGACATGAAAAGTGACCACTAAATTGCAATTACCTTGGTGTTATTCTAAACTGAAAAGGGTTTATTTGGCACTTTAAGGGTTAACCCTTAACTTTACTACAGAACAATAATTCATACCAGTCCAAATTAGAAGCATTTGCAGACAACAAATTAAATGTGGCTCAAATGTTTGAATTTGCTTCTGAAACATTAGAAAACATCATGGAAAATGGAGAAAATGCTGCTTGCCAGCATTTTCTCCATTTCCCACAATGTTTTCCAAAATCTTATTTTCCAGTGTCATTGAAAGTGGATATTGTTTGGTAATGTGTTAATATTTTACTATACAACAGAAAGTTAAAATTGCCCAACCTGAAAAGCATTCAAATAGAAGGATCCTGTCCTTAAAGATGAAAAAGCATTGTGGGGGCCAGCATGCTACAAAAAATGCCAGCATGCTTCCCAAAATTTTCCAAAAGCATTATTCTGTAGGGTTATTAAAACAGAGGATTGTGTGGTCAAGAGTTTATTTTTTCATTAAGGTACATTTAGAGCTTCTTTCAACAGTACCTAATGTCATGGCAACAGTTTACCTCTAAAGGCATTCATGAATGTCACAAGTGCTCTAAATTGCTTTAAACAAGCAATGGCCAAGGACACTTTGAACAATATGAGCAATGCCACAAACAGCCAGCAGGCATTCAACTATTATATTGCCAGATTCCTCTGATGAGCAGTGGCAATGTAGCCGACAAGGTCACTGCTAACATCTCCCACCACCCCAAACTCCGAAAAGAAAATTTCTATATCAAGATACATGTTTTCCGATCTATGAATTTGTGTGTGTGTGTGGGTGGGGGGGCACAGCAGTAGTCACACATTCAACTTGACCTCACTCCTGTGAATACAACATGCAAACTAGGGATTTGGGATTTGTTCCTCTAACACTTCATATCCAGAACTTATGGTAAAATTGCCTTTTAACACATAATGAATTCTCGATAGCGAGAGAATAACGAATTACATATCAAAATGTGGAGCTCATTTGTAAACCCGAAAATTGGGAAACGAATCATCAAATTGGCGCTAGCTAGAGTAGACGTTCAGTTTGCAAACTCAGTCCTAATATTCATACCTCTCTCTGCAAGTGTTAAGATCTTTAATCATACAAAAAAAAAAAACTTACAGTTATGAAGAAGACCGCTACCATCACAAGCAGGATTTCCAACATCTTTGTTCATTCAACAGCACAAAAATTGACATTGAAAACTTTTCTAGCCTCACAAAGCTGTCTGCTAGCTGTCAATATTTAATGGGTTGTTAACCGAAGTATGCCGACTATTTATTTGTGGTGGTTACTTTAACCTCCCGCGTATATACGTCTTAAAATTTGTATTGCGTATCATAAAGAAAACCATGTAAACTCTGTTCCTCTGAAGCGACTGAGTTAAAAATAATGTTGAAAATCTGAATAAAACTGTAATTGTCTGTTTACCTGACATAGGGAGATAACTTAATTTCAAAAGTAAGGCTGCATAGTTAGAACAGCTGCAGGGGGTTAAAGGTCACGGAAAAAAATGGCGAAAACAATACAGATATTGGCAATCCTTATTGGAAGTGTGTTGCAAGTGGTTAGTATATAGATATTTTATGTTCTGTTGTTTATTTTATCTTGCCAAGTTGGCTGTAAATTGAAATCGTTGATTTAATTCGTGACAAAAGAAGGTGGTCGGTGACTTGACTCTTGTAATACTTTACACAAAGGATGAGACTGAAAGATGACACATTGTTGCCTAACAGTAGCACAGGGTAGGCATAGAAAAAATTAAAAGGCAATTACTATCCTTGAAGGAAAATAAGAGTGTTGGCCCCGATGGTATTCATCCCAAATTTCTGACGGAGACAGCTTACTCTATAGCAAAACCAATGGAGATTATTTTTAATAAGAGTATAAAAGAAGAAACATTACCAAGTATTTAGAAAACTGCAAATGTAACACCCATACATAAAAAACGGGTCTAAAGAAAATGTAGCCAATTACAGACCAATAAGTCTTACTTCAATAGTATGTAAAATAATGGAAAAAATAATTAGGGACAAAATAGTTCTGCACACGGAAAACAATTCATAATTACTATTCACCAACATGGTTTCAGGAAAGGCAGGTCATGTACTACTCAATTAATAGAGGTCATGGAAGATGGGACATCCAAGATTGAAACCAATGATAGCATTGATGTAATTGATATGGACTTTCAAAAAGCTTTTGGTACTGTCTCCCATGAACACCTCCTTAAGATGTTACACTGTTATGGCATCCAAGGGAATCTTTTGGGTTGGATAAGGAACTTCCTTACAAATAGGAAGCAAAAAGTTGTTTTAACCCTTTACCAGACGACAAAATTTTAGCCTTGTCCAAATTGAAAGCATTTGCAGATGACACTTTCATTGCGGCTGAAATGGTGCAATTTTTCTTTGATAGGGTGGAAAACATTGTGGGAAAATGAGAAAATGCTGGTTACCAGCATTTTCTCCTTTTCCCACAATGTTTTCAAAAGGCTTCTTTTCCAGGGGCATCAAAAGGTGGGTCAAATAGAGCTAACTCCCGTATCACAGATGTAACAAGTGGGATCCCGCAAGGAAGTGTCTTGGGATCCATCCTTTTCACTATTTATATTAATGACCCCCCCCCCCCCCCCCATGTGGTATGTAACACCATAAAGTTATTTACAGATGATGCCGAAATATATTCTGTAGTAAACAATGAAACCGACCAGAATCATCTGCAAAACAATCTATACAAACTAGAAAATTGGTCTCAGGACCGGTTACTGAAGTTCAATCCCGAGAAATGTAGCCACTTACATTTTGGCAACTTATATCAGATCCTACATATCTCACAGCATTATTTACTTTTGCAGATAGTGTAGATTTTAGATCATACAGTTGAGCCCTAGTAGTACAGTTGGTAACGTAATGGGCTTGAGAACAGGAGGTCGACGGTTTGATCCCCGGCTTGGCCAATTTCTTTCCGAAGATTGATGATAGTCATTGTGACAGGATTCATTCCCCTCTTAGGTCTGTTGAAACCATTGTTTCAACAATGGTTATGTGGGAAAGCAGCCAGTGGCTTGGAAAGAATATTGTGCTTAGTACTGGTCGAGAAACTCCAGGAAATGATGGATAGGTGCATTGGCTGCCGCAATATAAATGAAATAATGGTGAAAACGGCGATAAACACTATACAATCAATTAATCGATTGAGATCATATAGCACATTAAGTTTAGTCCAAAGTGGATGTGTACTGTCAAATATTACATATACTTGTGGTTATGAGTAAACCTATTGCTGCAAGCTCCACAGGAGTTTTTGATCACAGGCTATTCTAGATGTACCTTTAGAAGCGACACAAGTTTTATCTTTTGTAAATGATATTTAACTCTTTCACTGCCAAGATCGCCTTAGACATCTTTTTCAGATGGCATAGAGCAAGATCAGACTCTGCAAAACACGCAGCCTGATCAATTATCTACACCATCCACCTTTGACCAAAATTTGCTTCAGTGATAATATACATTCAGACCTTGAGAAATGTTGTATCCATTTATTTGGTAGTGAAAGAGTTAACCCTTTACCGCACAATGCTGACTTTTAACGACCCTTGGAAAGAAGCGTTTCGAAAACATTGTGGGAAAACGAGAAAATGCTGATAACCAGCATTTTCTCCTCTTTCCACAATGTTTCCACCCTATCAAAGAAAAATTGCACTATTTGAGCCGCATTGAAATTGTCATCTGCAAATGCTTTCAATTTGTACAAAGCTAAAATTTTGTTGTTTGGTAAAGAGCTAATTGAGAAAGAAGAAGCAGCTGCTTGGTACAATGTACAAATGTATGTTGATTTATGTTCATGAAAAAGGAGTATTTCTTTACATCTCATTTCAGGTAACAAGTTACTACTGTGATAATGACAAGTAAGTATAAAATGTCAGTTTCTATGATGGGATTTCACCCAGCTCCCAACAGAAGGTTAGTGATAACACAGTGACAGCTTACTTAACACTTAACAAGCCAAGCCCCCGTAGCTCAGTCGGTAGCGTGCAGGACTTGAGAACAGGAGGTCGCTGGTTTGATCCCCGGCTTGGCCAATTTCTTTCCGAGGATTGATCATAGTCATCGCAACAGGATTCATTCCTCTCTCACCCCTGACCATTTTTTCGACTATGGTTATATGGGTAAGCAGCCAGTGGCTTGGAAAGAATATTGTGTGGAGTACTGGTAAATGAAACTCCAGGAAAGCATGGATAGGTGCACTGGTTGCCGTTATATAACTGAAATAGTGTAGAAAATGGCGTTAAACACCATACAATCATACAATCAATAATACTTAACATGCCTTTCACAACCATTGTCGCCTTTGTGGCCAACACAGATTCAGATCATACAGCCCGAAATGTGCAGTCTGATCTTCTATCTACTATGTCAGCTCTGCTGAGCCATGCTGGACAAGAACAACCATGATACTGAAATCATTTGGGTCCTGTTCCTAGACTGAAAGTGACCATATCAGTTTATTGGGCACTCTATGACTTGATTCATTTCTTAACTCCTTACTACACAACAAAATTTTAGACCTGTCAAATTGAGAGCATTTTTAGACAACAATTTCAATGTGACTCAAACAATGTGATTTTTCCTTGATAGAATAGAAAGCGTTGTGGGAAAAGGAAAAAATGCTGGTTACCAGCATTTTCTTCTTTTCCCACTATGTTTTGAAAAGGCTTCTTCCTCTGGGTCATTAAAAGTTGGCATTGTGTGGTAAAGGGATAACTCTTAACCGCACAATTCTGAGTTTTAACGACCATGAAGAAGTGGGCTTTGGTAAACATTGCGGGAAAAGGAAAAAATGCTGGTAACCAGCACTTTCTCCTTTTCCACAATGTTTTCTACCCTATCAAAGACAAAAAATCACAATTATCCTACATTTAAATTGTCATCTATAAATGCTTTCAATTTAAGAGTTAACCAGATTTTGAAAGGTTCCAGTATCATAGCCATATCACAGTGACAGCTTACCTATTTATGCTTCTGCGTTTATTGAGTACTGGGCAATTAACCCTTTACAGTACAATGCGGCCTTTTAATGGCCAAGGGAATGAAGCCTTTTGAAAACATTGTGGGAAAAGGAGAAACTGCTGGTAACCAGCATTTTCTCCTTTTCCCACAATGTTTTCTGCCCTATCAAAGAAAAATCACACCATTTAACCCTTTACCACACAATCCCAACTTTTAACGACCCTTCTAACATTCCTGCTAGATTGATGTTCCAAGACGGGAATAATCAATTTCTTTAACTATAAATCCAGCTTCTTTACTCCTTATCAAAAGACAAAATTTAGACTTGTCCAAATTGAAAGCATTTGCAGATGACATGATTAAAGAGGCTGAGATGATGGAAATAGTCTTTGAAGGGGTAGAAAACATTGTTGGAAAGGCAGAAAATGCTGATTACCAAGTTTTCAAAATCCCTCTACTTCAGGGTCATTAAAACTTGGGACTGTGTGGTAAAGAGTTGACACTTTACAAAGCAACTTCTTGTTTTTTATGACCTTTAGAATAGATTGATTGATTCAGTGGTGTTTTACTCCACTTTCAATAGTATTTCAGTCATATCACTGCCACTGTTCACATATTCATGCATTTCCTATGTTTCACCAGTACTAGGTTAGGGCTCTGAGGTGTCTTGCCAAAAGGCACTCCCAAGAAATATACAGTGCTTCAGTGAAACTTAACTCTTTACCACACAATCCCGACTTTTAACAACTCTGAGAAAGAAGCCTATTGAAAACATTGTGGGAAAAGGAGAAAATGCTGGTAAAACCAGCATTTTCTCCTTTTCCCACAATGTTTTCTACCCTATCAAAGGAAAATCACATCATTTGAGTCACATTGAAATTGTCGTCTGCAAATGCTTTCAATTTGGACAGGTATAACATTTTGCCATGTGGTAAAGGGTTATAATCATGGCCACCAGGTTGTGTGTCCTACTCTTTACCGCTGAGGCATGCAGGATGCCAGAATGAAAAGAGGCTTTAGAAAACATTGTTAGAAAAGGACCCCACCTTGAAAAGAGGGTTTTAAAAAAAGTTTAGGAAAATGAAAAAAAGGCTGGCAACCAGCATTTTCTTCTTCTTCCTATAATGTTTTCTACCCTTTCAAAGATCAATCCTATCAATTGAGCCAGTTTTGATGTCTTCTGTAAGTGCTTTCAACATGGAAGAGTATAAAATTTTGTGACGTGATAAGAGTAAACTGTGATGGTAGTGAAATGTTTGACGCTGAAGGTTAACCCTTTCCCAAACAAGCCCTGGTTTTCACATGTCTGCAGTACAAGTCTTTTGAAAACACTGTGGGAAAAGGAGAAATTGCTCGTGACGAGCAATTTCTCCTTTTCCCACAGTGTTTTCTACCCGTTTTGAGACCTTTCTGCCATTTCCATCAAATTTAAAATTGTCGTCTGCAAACTCTTCGAATTTGGACTAGTCCAAAATTTGTCGTTTGGGAAAGGGTTAACAGAATCCGGTGATTTAATGACCTTGAAAAAAGAGGTCATTTGAAAAAAATATGGGAAAAGGAGAAAATGCTGGTTGCCAACATTTTCTCCTCATTCAACAGTGATTTCTATCCTTTCACAGACAAATTTCATGATTTGAGTCACATTTGATTTGTTGTCTTCAAATGCTTTCAATTTGGACAAGCCTAGGATTTTGTTGTTTGTAACAGAGTTAACCCCTTTGCTAGGCAACAAAATTTTAGCTTTGTCCAAATTGAAAGCATTTGCAGACGACAATTTCAACGTGGCTCAAATGGTGCAATTTTTCTTTGATAGGGTGGAAAACATTTTGGGAAAAGGAGAAAATGTTGGTTACCAGCATTTTCTCCTTTTCTCACAGTGTTTTTAAAAGGCTTCTTTCCCAGGGTCATTAAAATGCAGCATTGTGCAGTACAGAGTTAAGATAAAAGCACACCTTAAAAAATAAATCAGAGGTGAATATATGAACTTACCTCATCATTTTAATGTTATTTAGCTTGGCAGTTTTTGAAGAAAACATCAAGGCGCATGTATTTCATAGCCCTGTGGTCTGTGTGGTCAGCGTTGTCTGCATCGTTGTCATGTGAAAGCTTTATTTTCTAATATCTCTGTTATTATTGATGATACATGTATTTATTTCAAACTTGGGCTTGCATTGTACTGTTAAATGGGGAACCCATACAAGAAGAGCAGATAAAGTATTTTTGACACAGTTATGCCCCTTTTTCAAGGCAGAATTTACATGGAAAAGGCATCCTTAGCCGACATGCATGATGTGCTTGACAAGTAACCTAAATATACTACAGATTATGCTATTTTTATTCAACAGATGTAAAGAAGATGAATTTTGCTGTGGAGATAATACGTGCTGTGTGTCATACAAAGTTTGGGAACTCTGGTATTTCTGGTGAGTGGACAAAGGCTTTTACTCTATACCAAACTTCTTCCACAGGGTCATTAACTCTTTCCTGACTTTTAACAACCCTGAGAAAGAAGCCTTTTGAAAACACTGTGGGAAAAGGAGAAAATGCTGGTAACCAGCATTTTCTCCTTTTCCCACAATGTTTTCTAGCCTCCCCAAAACAAATTTCAATTTTTGAGTTACATTTATTTTGTCATCTGCAAATGCTTTCAATTTGGACTATTCTGAAAATTTGTCGTTTGGTAAAGAGTTAAAGCAAAAAAACCCTGTGTTTTAACAACCTTGAGGAAGAAGGCAATTTAAAACATTGTGAGAAAAGAAGAAAATACTGGTAACCAGCATTTTCTCTGTTGCCCACTAGGATTGGTTTTTAACCCTTTCTGATGCAAAACCCTTAAGTTTAACTATATTTAATTTATTGTTTTCAAATGTTTTGAGTTGGGGCATGTCTAAAATGTTGTTGTTTGGTTCGGAGAAAATTGTATAGCGTTATAACTTTGTTTAGTAATACATGATATTTGTATTAAATCCTCAGCCGAGAAAAAGATACTCTTGGAGAGCTTTTGTTAGCACATGAAGTCAGGTGTTCAAAGTTTGCCTTGTTGTCAGCAGTTGGCTTGTTCCGCAAATCTCTATGAAACTTTGTAATGATGTTTGCCTTTATACTATCAAGATCAGGGTTGAAACTTGTAGTGCATATGATCAAAAGCTAGGCCACTTTGTCAAATTAAAGAAACATTCTCAAGACTGAAGGGACCACAGTTTTTATGTAATATTCACCAAGTTTTATCATGGTGATTTTTGCTATGATATCCAGGTCATGTATGAAAGTGGTTTATGTAGCATCAGTAATTAGGTCACTAGGTCAACTTCATGAAAAGGTCACTAGGTCAACTTCATGAAAAAAACTTGTTATGATTCCAAATATTAGACTGTATGGCAATCAATTAGATTAGACACTTATGATCCTGAGAGAGAAACTTTTTGAAAACATTGTGAGAAAAGGAGAAAATACTGGTCTCCAGCACTTTCGCCTTTTCCCACAAAGCTTTCTACCCTTTCAGAGACCATTACAATGTATTTAGAGCGTCACTTTTTAGCTCACCTGAGCACAAAGTGCTCAAGGTGAGCTTTTGTGATAGTGCTGTGTCCGGTGTCTGTCGTGCTTCCTGCAGTCGTCAACGTTTACCTTGTGTGCACTCTTGAGGCCACATTTTCAACCGGATCCTCATGAAACTTGGTCAAAATGTTTGCCATGATAAAATTTTGGACAAGTTTGAAATTGGGTTATGTCGGATCAAAAAGTAAGTCACTGGGTCAAATCTTAGATAAACCTTGTGTGCACTCTAGAGGCTACATTTTCTGCCAGATCCTCATGAAACTTAGTCAGAATGTTTGTCTGGATAATAACTCTGACAAGTTTGAAATTGAGTCATTTGGGGTCAGAAAGTAGGTCGCTGAGCCAAATCTTAGAAAAACCTTGTCTGCGCTATAGAGGCCACATTTTTTAGCCTGATACACATGAAACTTGGTCAGAATGTTTGTCTTGATGTTATCTCTAGAAAACTTTAAAATTTGGTCATGGTGGGTCTGAAAGTAGGTCACTGGGCCAAAATTTAAAGAAGCCTTTTGTGCAGTCTAAAGGCCACTTTTTGAGTCTTATACTCATGAAACTTGGTCAGAATATTTCTTTGGATGAAATTTCAGAAGAGTTTGATATTGAGTCATGTCAGGTCAAAAAGTAGGTCACAGGGCCAAATCTTAGGAAAAAACCCATGCACACTGTTGAGGCCAAATTTTCAGCCAAATTCAAAATTCGAAAATAGGTCAGGTTGGTCAAAAAGTAGGTCACTTACACTCATGTGTTTTACATCATCTACAACAGGATCTTTTCAGCTTTGTCAATCCTAGATGACCTTACTCAGGTGAGCACTTTAGGGCCAATGGCCCTCTTGTTTAAGTTGTGGTCTGCTTGTTTTGAATGCAGAGAAGCCCAAAGTTTTGTTATCTTGTTAATAGTAAAAGATATATTTACAGGTGTGGGATCCTGTTTTTCCTGTTTTTGCTATCTTTGTGTGGAATATTCTGGCGACAAAGATCTCGAGCTCACTGGGTGTTCCGTGTTCCTGCCCCCTACAGTCCCTTATCACCAGAAGAAGAATCCAAATATAGTGTAAGTATTTTCACAGATTTGTCTTTTTAAAGCTAACCTGTAAAGCATTATTTGAGTCAAGGTGGATTGTATGCACATGTATATTTCCAGTCTAGAAAAGTATTGCATTTTCAAGGCTCTTTTGGCAAGAACACAAAATATAGGGCAACGTAGATCTTATGTCATGATTAGTGCAGTCATATCTTGATCTTACTTGCCAGATCAGCAGTACTGTATACATGTACATGGATATATATGTTTGTTGAAAAATTTGCGAATTACCGTTTATGGACATTTTGCATACAGAAATGTTTGTGAATTCAAGACACTCATTATTTGTTGGTATACTTGTGGTAAAATGTATTTTTTGAATTCACAAAATTGCAAAAATGTCCATGTTGCAAAAATTTCCACTTTTATAGGAGGTAATGAGCAGCACTCTGGCAAAAGGGGGTCTAATGCATCTCTGTGATGCATTATACCAAGCAAGTCATCATAATAATTAACTTACGAACACGGAAGTTCGGAACAAGTGCATAGCTCAAATACAAACCACAACAGCTGGGATTAGAACTCATGCGGGCAAAGATCCTCATTTATCGAGGTTTGAAAGACCAATACACTAACCCCGGAGCTAAAGAGAATTCTCCCTGAAGCAGTTGTCAGGTATTGATTTTATACGGGAAAGCTATGCCATAAGGAAGAAGTGATCTCCCTTAACACATCCCCTCTTAAGAGAAGTCATCATTTTTGATGACAGAAAGCCTTATTAGGCAGGAAGTCTATTAATTAGACAACAAATGGCTCAGTGGCCAATAACAGGCAATTTTATAGACAATAAATGGCTCAAAGGCCAATCTTGGACGAGCCCCCATCTTATGAACATGAAAGTTCGCAACAAATGCATAGCTCAAATACAAACCCCAGCGGCTGCGATTTGATCCTTGTTTATCAGGTTTGAAAGACAAATACACTAACCCCTGAGCTAAAGAGTATTCTCCTTACCGCAGTTGTCAGGTATTTATTTTATATGGGAAAACTATGCCTTAAGGAAGGAGTGATCTCCCTTAACAGTTATCATTCCATAAAATCTGTTTGTCAAGCAACCAACAGAATCATGAGGTAGACTGGTCCTTTGACGTGCAGACTATTGACAAGTTTCGACCCAGGTCAGCTTGAGTGGATTGTGTAGGCAGACGGGTGTCGATACTTTTTGCAGATACAATACCCTTTTCACAGAGACATATCATTGGTACTTTTAATTTTCTCCTTATTTTAGCCCAGCAGAAAAGATGCATATTTGACTATGAAAGAGAAACTGGGTCCCCAAGGCTCCTTCTACAACCCTTCAGACAAACAGATGCCCTGGTACAATCCCCACCCTCAGAGTAAGGTAGTAGCAGCAGAATACTTGGACAATGATGATAACGATGCAATATTTGAACAGAATTCACAGAGGAAGGTTGATTACTGACTGGTGTCATGTGTATATTTGTTTTTAAAGTGCTGATCTCCTTCAGATAACTATTTTTGTCTTGCAGTACACCACTTTTGAAAACATTGTTGTAAATGGAGAAACTGCTTGTAATAAGCGATTTCTCCATTTTGCAACAGTGTTTCTGCATATATTTATGTTTTGCTTTATGCTGATTTTCTGTGTATTAGAAGAATGATTTACTTCAATCCCAGACAGCAGAATTTTAGACAGGTCCAAATTGAAAGCATTGACAGACTACAAATTAATTGTGAATTTGCAACAGAAATAAAAGAAATCTTCTGTTAAAGGATAGAAAACATTGTGAGAAGAGGGTGCTGGTTACCAGCATTTTCTCCTTTTCCCACAATGTTTTCTAAAGCCATCCCTTTCAGTGTAGTTAAAACTTGGGATTGTGTGGTAAAGGGTTAAAAGTTGTGTGCTGCTAAATTGTCTCAGAAGGTAACAAGTTAAAGGGTAAAAAAAAAAATCACCCCCCCCCCCCCCCCCCCCCCCCCAGTTCTGCCAACATATGTTTGCCACAAACAATGTAAGATAGTCTCAAGGAATTGTACTTTATCTAATATCATGTTCAATTTGCTATTTTTCTGACATCTCTACTCTAGTGAGACTGTTTGTTTTGTATACTCATATCAATTGTTGTTGCTCTCTTTCATTCTTTACCAAGTGGCAAAGTTTTAGACTTATCTAAATTAAAAGCAACTGCAGACAACATTTTAAAGATACATCTATACTTGTTTCTAGCCATTTTTAACCCATTGCATCTTTATTTTATGAAAATATAATCATTCATGTATTTTCATACAAATTGTTGCCCCTGACATCTGCAAGGTTGCACAGATTACAATGGGTAGAAAAGGCATTTCATTTTCTGGAGGCCTTCACAGAAATCTCAGTTGTTGTTTCCCGTTTTAAATTAGGACAAATCTCTTGAGTTTTTCTATGACTCTCATCGTATATATTAGTAATTTATCTGTTTCCACAGCTGGCTAAATCGTGAGCCATTCCACACACTATCAAGTTTTAACAGCGTTTTTGCCCAGCAAGGTAGCTCAATGGTTAGCTCATCTGACTCATGACTTGGTGGTTGCAGGCTTGATACCTGGTTCAGGCAAACTTCATTTCAGCGATTTTTTGCCTCACACCTCTGATGCACGTGAAAAAAGTAGTCAGTGGCTTGGAAAGAAAGATAGTTCAGTACTGGGGTGAAGAAGCCTGAAAACACATGCGTAGGTGCACTGACCACCATGATATGACCTAAGCTGTAAAAACAGCTTTAAACTCCAATCAACAAATTTAAGAGCACCTTTTCCACTCTATCTGTAAGGATGTATCTTTCAACCCTTTACCACACAATCCCAAGTTTTAACAACCCTGAGGAACAAGCCTTTTGAAAACCTGGTAGGCAAAGAAGAAAATGCTGGTAACCAGCATTTTCTCCTTTTCCCACAATGTTTTCTAACCTATCAAAGACAATTTTCATCATTTGAACCACAATTGAATTGTCGTCTGCAAATGCTTTGAATTTGGACAAGTCTACACTTTTGTGGTGTGGTAAAGAGTTAAATGTGGTTCATCTGATGATATTTGTCTTTGAATTTGGTAGGAAGCATTGTAGGAAAAGGATGAAATACTGGTAAACAGCTTTTTCTCCTTTTTCTGCAGTATTTTCAAAACACTTCTTCCTTAACTCTTTACCAAACGACAATATTTTGGACTGGTCCAAATTGAAAGCATTCGCAGACAACAAATTAAGTGTGGCTGAAATGGTTGCATTTGTCTATGAAAGGTTAGAAAGCATTGTGGGAAAAGGAGAAAATGCTGGTTACCAGCATTTCCTCCTTTTTCCACAATGTTTTCAAAAGGCTTCTTTCTGGGGGTCGTTAAAAGTCGGGATTGTGTGGTAAAGGGTTAAGGTGGGTAAAACATGGGTTTGTGTGGTAAAGGTTAACTCTTAACCCTTTACCATATGACAAAATTTTGGGCCAGACCAAACTGAAAGCATTTGCAGATGACAAATGTAACTTAAATGATTATTTCTGTCTTCATTAGGGTAGAAAACATTTGGGGAAAAGGAGAAAATGCCGGTTACCAGCATTTTCTCCTTTTCCCACAATGTTTCAAAAGGCTTCTTTCCCAAGATCATCAAAAGGCGGTATTGTGCGGTAAAGGGTTAACCAGGTGACAAAATTCTAGACTTATCTAAATTGAAAACATTTTCAGATGACAAATTTTAGATGTGTCCCAGATCATGAGATTCATCCTAGGAGGAAAATAAAAATGTTATGGGAAAAGGAAAAAGTGCTGCTTACATGCATTTTCTCTTTTTCTCAGAATATCTTCAAGATCCTTCTTGTTCAGGGTCCTTGAGAAATGGAATTCTTTGCAATAATTTTAATTTTTTCAACTTGATACAGAGCTCTAGATAAGAGAGACTGATGGTATTCTAAATCCATTATTTCTCTTCCAAATCCTATGTTGTGAGTACTCATTAGAATCATCTCAGTGAGACGATTCTAAGAAGTACCCATAACTTTGGGTTTAGTGGAGAATAATTTATCTTTTCAATTTTGAAATCAAAATCACTCCCTCTATCTTGGGCTCTGTTGTAAATGATAGCAGTAACCTCTCTCTGTACAGGCTATTTAAGGAAAGCCAAAATACTAGTGCAACAAATCTTTTCAGAAAGGATTTTTTTTGTTGTTGTTGTTGTTGATTGGAAACCATTATAGGAAAACGATCAAATGCTTGATACAAGCCATTGCTTGGGTGGAACACTGTTTAGTAATGCCTTTTGGTACAAGGGAAGTAACTTTTCTGAAATTATGTGATGGACAAAAGTAAAGAGCAGCTAGGTGTAAATTTGTTTAGCCTGCTTCTTGCAACATGAATTGATGACATGGTAAATCGAAATCAGGATCAATATTCACCAACCATTCTGAAGAATGTTTTTAGGTTTATTACACAGGATTTTCTAAATTTGAAAGTAACACAACTTCTGATTGGCTAGACCAAATCATTTAGCCAATCAGAAGTGGTGTTTCTTTCAGATTTAGCAAATTCTGCAGAACAAGACTAAGACCTTTCTTGAAAATGGTTGGTGAATATGTACCCAGACTGCCCTAAATGCCAAGTCAGACCTGGGTCCATGTCCACAAACTGTTTTTAAGAACATTCTTAGACTAATTCTCCGAGATTTTCTAAATTTGAAAATAACATAACTTCAGATTGGCTAATCCAAATGGATGGTTTAGCCAATCAGAAGTTGTGTTACTTTCAAATTCAGAAAACTCTGGAGAATAAGACCTGAAATGTTCTTAAGAACAGTTGGCAAATATGGGACCTGGATTTTACAATTGTCATTCATTTATCATGATACTGAACTTTCACCTGCTGGTGACTTTATTGTAGTATACAGACTTGAAAAAATTTAGGGTGGAATGCAAAACTGTGTGAAGCAAGGTCTTTTTCCTCTTGACACTATGCTTTACACTCAATTTATGGCAATCTTCAAAAATGATTGTAGGATATTTTTTGCATTGTAGTTGATTCTGCTCTTCGTAAAGAAGTCAATCCTTTACCAAACTATCCTGTGTTTTACTGATAATGACGAGAGAGACTTATGAAACATTGAGGGAAACTGAGAAAATGCTGGTTACCAGCATTTTCTACATTTTTGGGAATATTGCAATGTCTTTAAAGCCTTTTTCATGGGGTGTTAACCCTTTACCATACAATCCCAAGTTTTAACAATCCTAAGGAAGAAGGCTTTTGAAAACATTGTGGGAAAAGGAGAAAATGTTGGTAACCAGCATTTTCTCCTTTTCCCACAATGTTTTCTATCCTATCAAGGACAAAAAATATCATTCGAACTACATTTATTTTGTCGTCTGCAAATACTTCCAATTCGGTCTGGTCCAAAATTTTGTCGTTTGGTAAATAGTTAACCCTTCACCACACAATTCCGACTTTTAACGACCTTGAGGAAGAAGCCTGTTGAAAAAATTGTGGGAAAAGGAGAAAATGCTCCAGCATTTTCTCTTTTTCCCACACTGTTTTCTACTCTTCCCAAAAGAAATTTCAAACTTTGAGTCACATTTATTTTGTCGTCTGCAAATGCTTTCAGTTCAGTCTAGTCCAAAATTTTGTCGTTTGGTAAATAGTTTAAAGACAGATTTTATAGTAAAAGACTGACTTCTCACCATAAAGACTTCAAGTATTATTTTGTCACAAAATTTGTATAAACTAGCGGGCTAGTTATTTACAATTTACAATTCCTAGTTAGTTGTCTGTTCATGACCCACAATGTCTCAGAGGTAACTATAGTTGTGCTTTGTACTCTGAAGGGTTTATGTTAGATCAGTATGTTGATACATAGCTTATTTTTGTCAAATATTTTAACTCTTTACCGAATAACCATATTTTAGACTTGTCCAAATTGAAAGCCATTGCAAATGACAAATCAAGTGAGGCTCAGATAGTAAGATTTGTCTTTGATAGGATAGTAAACATTGTGGAAAAGGAGTAGAAATCATTGTTGGAAAAGGAGAAAATGCTAATTACCAGCATTTTCCCTCATTTCCCATGATATTTTCAAGAAAATTTTTGCACAGGTTTAGTAACTCTTTTCCACACAATCCCGAGTTTTAATGACCCTGGAAGAGAAGGCTTTTGAAAACACTGTAGGAAAAGGAGAAAATGCAGATAACCAGCATTTTCTCCTTTTCCCACCATGTTTTCAGCCCTATAAAAGACAAAAATCATCATTTCAGCTACATTTATTTTTTCATTTGCAAATGCTTTCAAATTTCGTGGATTCCAAAATTTTGTCGTTTGGTAAAGGGTTAAAACATGAGATTGTTTAATAAAGAGTTAATAGGTCATGTTGATTTTTTGTTTGAAATCAGAATGTGTGGGCATTTTGAACTTTTACTACATAATCCCAAGTTTTAACAATCCTTAAGAAGAAGGGGTTTTGAAAACATTGTGGGAAAAGGAGAAAATGCTGGTAAATAGCATTTTCTTCTTTTCCCACAATGTTTTCTACCCTATCAAAGACAGAAATCATCATTTGAGCTTCATTCAGTTTGCTGTCTGCAAAATGTTCTGAATTTGGAATAGTCTAAAATTTTGTCATTGGGTAAAGAGTTAACTCTTTACCACACAATCCCGACTTTTAACGACCCTAAGAAAGAGGCCTTTTGAAAACATTGTGGGAAAAGGAGAAAATGCTGATAACCAGCATTTTCTCCTTTTCCCAAAATGTTTTCTACCTTTCCCAAAACAAATTTCAAATTTCCAGTCACATTTATTTTGTCATCTGCAAATGCTTTCAATTTGGAATAGTCCAAAATTTTGTCGTTAGGTAAAGAATTAAGAGGGTATTATGATGTTAACATGTGTCTTTTAATCACTTATAGTTACTGCTAGCTTCTGTTCATTTTGCTTTTGTTAATGAGTTTGTTTTGGCTGGACCAGTTTTAATTTATAACCTGTTTTGTTTTTTTTTGTTTTTTTCAGTTTTATTTTGTCATCCATTCTGCAATCTTGCTTGCTTTCTTAGTATTTTGTGTATTCATATCACTTTTTTATTTTTTTTTATTTTTTTTCGTACCAGAAAGAGTAAAATGCAATAGTTCTTGCTGCACTGGCAGTAGACTAGGAAGTTTGTGTTATATCCAGGCATTGATGGTGCTCCCCTCTGTGCATATATCAAGTTTTATTTCAACTCACTACCACATAATCCTAACTTTGAAGGACCTTGAGGCAGAAGGCTTTTGAAAACATTGTGTAAAAAGGAGAAAATGCAGGTTACCAGCATTTTCTCCTTTTTCCCCAATGTTTTCTACCTCTTTACTAACATATTTCAATATTTGAGCCACGCTTATTTAATTGTCTGCAAATGCTTTGAATTTGGACCAGGCTAAAATTTTATTGTTGAGTAGAGGGTTAACTCTTTACTGCATAATCCCGACTTTGAAAGACCTTGAGGCAGAAGGCTTTTGAAAACAGTGTGTAAAAAGGAGAAAATGCTGGTTACCAGCATTTTCTCCTTTTTACACAATGTTTTCTGCTCTTTCAAAAACGGAAATCATCATTTGAAATACAGTTACTCTGTCGTCTGTAAATGCTGTAAATTTGGTCGAGTTCAAAATTTTGTCATTCGGTAAAGAGTTGAACCAGTTTTGACCAAACTTTAAAGAAATGGTTTCTGCCAATGTCCTCTCCAGAATTCCTTAACCAGTTGCCACATAGTCCCGACTTTTAACATGCTGAAGAAGAAACCTTTTGAAAACATCGTGCGAATAGGAGGAAATGCTGGTAACAAGCATTTTCTCCTTTTCCCGCAACGTTTTCTACCCTATCAAAGACACAAATCATCATTTTGTACTACATGTGATTTGTCGTCTGCAAATACTTTCAATTTGGGCCAGTCTAAAGTTTTGTCGTTTAGTATTACTGTAAAGAGTTAAAATAGTTTTGTGGTCATATAGCAAGGATAGATAAAATGTCTTACTGGGTTTCTCTTATCTTGTGAAAAGTTTTTGTTATTCAAAATTACAAACTTTACACATAGGCTGCTAACCATGACTGGTGTGCTTTTGCAAACAGGGAAGATCAAGATCAGCCTGCACAAAATATTAAGTCTGATCTTCGATCTACACGGTTTGGTTGTCTAATTTTTTGGGAGAAAAGAATTTTTGAAATCACAATATTTGGGTCTGTAGTAATGGCAGGAAATTTTCATTTACGTCACTCTCTGGTACTGGTAGATTTTTTGGGAGAAAGAAATTTTGAATTTACAGTATTTTGATTTTTAGTAATGGCTGGAAATTTTTATTTGATTTATTCAGCAGCAAAAGGTTTTGACCCTTGTAGCTCTGATCCCAGATGTTATTGCATTTAATGACAGTGTAGATCAAGGTCAGTCTGCATGTTTTGGACAGTCTGATCTTGAATGCTTACTGTACACTTTTTGGCCGATATTCTGACAAAAATACTGTTCAAATAGCAATAACAGCAACTCTAGATCAGACTCCGAATATCCACTTCTTTTATTTACCTGTTTAGGCGTTAATTGTAATATCTATATCAGGATTTTTAACCCTTTACCAAATAATCTTAGGTCTTGCTTACCATGGAAAAGATACCTTTTAAAATCATTATGGAAAAAGGAGAAAATGATGATAACCAGCATTTTCTCCTTTTCCCACAATGCTTTTCCCTTCAAAAGACACATTTCAATTTTTGAGTCATGTTTACTTTTTCATTGCAACTGCTTTCAGTTTACAGTCTAAAATTTGTTTTCTGGTAAAGAGTTAACCAAGATTACCTACAGCTTAGTGGATCTAGTCAGAATTTTGAATGGCATCATTTATATCAGTCGCAAAATCTTTGTTACCATATTTTCATAAAGTATCAATCATAATTATTTCTTTTGTTATTTCTTTCATAGAGAATGTTTTAATCCTGCACATGCCTAATAAACGTAACATATGTTTTCAGTCTTGAAATATATACAGAATATTATGTTGTAGTAACTTTCCTGTTGATTGTATATAATTCAAGCAGCATGAGAAAAATTGATATCACGTAAGACCGAAGATTGAGCAAGATGTCAAAATTTTCTTATGCTGCGAGAAGTAACTAAAAGCATCAGGAAAGTTACTACAACGTAATAGTCCTTTTATTATATACATACAACTTTCAACAACAAAATTTTGCAGTTCTTGACATTTCATTCATAAATAGGTGAACAAAATAAATGATGGTGTAGTATTTAGTAACATAATTTTCATGAATGGCTGCTAAATATCATAGCATAAATTTTGACCAATCAAATCACAAATAAATATGTATGTTTTTCGCACGTGACTTATGTCATCATACTATATTTGGAGCCATATTTTACAGTGTGTAGATACAGATTTTTCTTTCTGTCATGTGTGTTATTTTATTCGCATGTGACGCCTGTATTTGAGCTGGAAAGATTTCAGGTATATAATAAGACACAAAATTGCAATTTCAAGGTTGTTCTTTTCCATAATGTTGCATGTAGGTTGAAATCAAAGTTCAGACTGCATGTTTTGTGTGATAATCATCTCAACTGACAACAGAGGTAATCGGCATGGTGATAGGCACCATAACTCTATACCATACAACAAGATTTTAGACCTGTCCAAATTGAAAGCATTTGCTAATGACAAAGTAAATGTGTCTCAAATTATGGGACTGTTCTTTGTACAGATGAAAAAAACAGTGTGGGAAAAGGAGAAAATGCTGGTTACCAGCACTTTCTCCTTTTCCCACTTTTTTTTTTTCAAAAGCCTTATTTCTCATGGTCTTTGAAACATTTTGTGGATTGTGTGGTAAAGGGCACAGGGTTAACCCTTTACCATATGACAAAAAGCATTTGCAGACGACAAATTAAATGTAACTTCAATGATTATTTCTGTCTTCATTAGGGCAGAAAACATCGTGGGAAAAGGGGAAATTGCTGGTTACCAGCATTTTCTCCTTTTCCCACAATGGTTTCAAAGGGCTTCTTTCCCGGGGTCATCAGAAAGCGGCATTGTGTGGTAAAGGGTTAAGGTCTTTGCCATTGAATTTTTTTTTGAAAACAGTGTCAAAAATGGAAAAGTTGGTTAAATGTGCAATTGCTGTGTTAGTTCTGAATTTTCCCTTGTGTCTACATCAAAAATTACTTGTATTCTTTAAATTTGCTCATGGAGCCATTGTGACATAAGGTGAAATTTTTCCTTTGGACACAATGTTTTACTTGAATTAATTGTACCATTCATTTTACCCCTTTACCAAACAATCTTTTGTGTAACGACTCTGACAAAGACAAGCTTGGAAAACATTTTTTGAAAAGGAGAAAATACAAGTTACAAGCATTTTCTCTCCTTTTCCCACTATGTTTTCTAGCTTTATAACTCTTTACTAGGTGCCATAATCTTACACTTGCCGAGACGGAGAGCATTTGCAGGTGACAATTTAACTGTTGTTAAATTGTTGGAATTAGTCTTTGATGGGGTGGAAAACATTATGAGAAAAGAAGAAAGTGCTGTATGCCAGCATTTTCTCCTTTTCCCACAATTTTTTCAAAAAGCTTCATCCTTAAAGTCATTAAAACTAGGTAAAATGTGGTAAAGGTTCAAAGTCAAATTTTATCATTTGAGTCAATTTCATTTTGTCGTCTGCAAATACTTTGTATATGGACAAGTCTAAAATTTTGTGGGTAGATAGAGTTAATTATCTATATCTTAACCCTTTCCCAAACGACAAATTTTGGACTGGTCCAAATTGAAAGAGTTTGCAGACGACAATTTTCAATTTGATGAAAATGGCAGAAAGTTCTCAAAAAGGGTAGAAAACACTATGGGAAAAGGAGAAATTGCTCGTTACGAGCAATTTCTCCTTTTCCCACAGTGTTTTCAAAAGACTTGTACTGCAGACACGTGAAAACCAGGGCTTGTTTGGGAAAGGGTTAACAGAATTTACCCTTTACCAAACAATGTGGAGTTAGGAGGACCCTGAAGGGAAAGCTTTTGAAAGCCATGTAGGAAAAGGAGAAAATGCTGGTAACCAGCATTTTCTCCTTTTCCTACTATGTTTTCAACCTTTTCAAAGGCAAATTCCATCATTTGAGTTACATTGAATTTGTTGTCTGCAAATACTTTCAATTTAGACAAGTCTAAAATTTTGTTGTTAGGTAGAGTTATCCATATTTTAATGTCAACTTTGAGGACCCTGAGGAAGAAGGCCTTTGAAAACATTGTTGAAAAAGCTGGTAACCAGCATTTTCTCCTTTTTGCCACAATGTTTTCTGCCCTTTTAAAGACAAACTCAATCGTTTGAGCCACATTCAGTTCGTCATCTGCAAATACGCTGAAAATGGACAAGTCTAAAATTTTGAGGTTAGGTAGAGTTAATTATCTATATTTTAACGGAATGTTTTAACTTCTCACTAAACAATGTGGAGTTTGGAAGACCCTGAGGAAGAGGGCTTTTAAAAAATTTGTGAGAAAAGGACAAAATGCTGGTAACCAGCATTTTCTCCCTTTTCCACAGTATTTTCAACCTTTTCAAAGACAGGTCCCATTATTTGAGCAGGGATTGAATTTGTCATCTGCAAATGCTTAAAATATGGACAGGTCTAAAATATAGTTTCTATGTAATGTTATATTGTCTTTCTATTCATCTTTGTTATTTCATTTTGAAGAAAAAAAAATATGATTGAAGATTTAACCCTTTACCACACAAACCCGACTTTTAACGACCCTGATAAAAAAGCCTTTTGAAAACATTGCGGGAAAAGGAGAAAATGCTGGTAACCAGCATTTTCTCCTTTTCCCACAATGTTTTCTACCCTTTCCAGATTGAATTTCAGTTTTTCGGTCACATTTAATTTGTTGTATGCAAATGCTTCCAAATTGGACCAGTCTAAATTTTTGTCGTTTGGTAAAGAGTTAAGAGTTTATAATGCTTGTTCATGATCTACAGGAATTATTTTTGTGTATAAAGCGAGGTTTTTGAAAAGACAAACTGGGTTGTTTTCATTTTATTTCAAATTCTGGGGGCCTGTTCCTTTGCAGAGCCCTGTTGCAGTTTCAAAAATATGGCTTGGCCAATTTCTTTTCAAGGGTTGGTATAGTCATTGTAACAGGATTCTCTCTTACTGATAAACATTACTATTAACCAGCATTTTCTCTACCTCCTGTTACAGTTTTTTACCCTTTCAGTGACCATGTTTATCATTTCAATCATGGTTAATCTGTTGCCTGCAAATGCTTAACCTTTAACCAAACCATCTTTAGTTTTAAGGACCCTGAAAAAGATGGCTTTGGAAACATTAAGGGAAAAGAATGAAATGCTGGTAAACAGCATTTTCTCCTTTTCAACAATGTTTTCTGTCCCATCAGAGAACTTGACTCTTTACCAAACGACAAAATTCTAGAATGGCCCAAACTGAAAGCATTTGCAGACGACAAAGGTAGCCCAAATGACGAAATCAGCCCTTGATCCATTAGAAAACATTGCGGGAAAAGGAGAAAATGCTGGTTACCAGCATTTTCTCCTTTTCCCACAATGTTTTCAAAAGCCTTCTTCCTCAGGGTCATTAAAAGTCAGGATTGTGTGGTGAAGAGTTGAGCTCATTTGTATTGATTTTGTCTGCAAATACCTTGGATTTCGATGGATGTAAAAGTTGTTGTTTTGGAAAGGGTCAGCACAGATCAGGGCATAATTTGGTTGTCAGGCAAAGGTTAAACACAAAATTTCTATTAACTCTTTACCAAATGACAAAATTTTAGGCTTGTCCAAATTTAAAGCTTTTGCAAACGACCAAAAAAAAAACATTGACGCAAAAATTGAAATTGATTTGTGGAAGGGTAGAAAACATTGTGGGAAAAGGAGAAAATGCTGTTTACTAGCATTTTCTCATTTTCCCATGATGTTTTCAAAACTCTTCTTCTTTGTGGGAAAAGGAGAAAATGCTGGTTACCAGAATTATAGGACGATTCCCCGTAGCTCAGTCGGTAGCGTACAAGACTAGAGAACAGTAGGTCGCTGGTTCGATCCCCGGCTTGGCCGATTTCTTTCCAAGAATTGATGATAGTCATTGGGACAGGATTCATTCCTCTCTCAATGCTGACCATTGTTTCAACAATGGTTATATGGGAAAGCAGCCAGTGGCTTGGAAAGAATATTGTGTGAAGGAAGTACTGGTAACAGAAACTCCAGGAAAGCATGGAGGTACACTGGCTGCCGTGATATAACTGAAATAATGTTGAAAATGGCATTAAACAATATACAATCATTCAAAACCTGAATGATGGTAAGTGCTTTATGACAAGTTTCAGGCTAATATAATTAATAATTTAAAGAAATGCCAATAATAACGATAATATGGCAATCAGCTTGTTCTAAATGCTTTTTTCATATACATGTATTTCCAGTTCTATTTCCTCCCCAGAAGAATTTTCATGAAATTTATGATCAAGATACTTGTACTTGTTCCCAAAATGATTCTAATTAACATGAAATTAGCAATAACATAATACAGTGAAATTGTTATCCACTCAGTGGATAGAGATTATGTAAACTGGTACTGTATTACCCATATTTAGAATGGTATTATTGAACATACCCCAAACCTCAACATGACTGTGTTCTGTAATTGTTTCCTACTTGTCATCAATAAGTCTATATGTCTAAATGGTTTGCTTATGAGCAAGCTTATTGCCTTGACCCTTAAAGTGCCTTTCAGGACTCTAGTTGCCATTGCGGCCAGTGTAGATCAAGATCAGACTGCACAAGATGTGCAGTCTGATCTTTGATCTTCACTGTCCCCTTTCTGAGACACTCCAGACAAAAAAGCAAACACAAAATTGCAATTATCAGTCTGTGTCTTGTTCTAGACTGAAAATGTCCAGTGGGTTTATTAAGCATCACAAGGGTTAACTCTTTACCAAACGACAAAATATTAGACTACTCCAAACTGAAAGCAGTTGCAGACGACAAAATAAACATGACTGAAAAATTGAAATTTGTTTAGGGAAGGGTAGAAAACATTGTGGGGAAAGGAGAAAATGCTGGTTACCAGCATTTTCTCCTTTTCCCACAATGTTTCCAAAAGACTTCTTTCTCAGGGTCGTTAAAAGTCGGGATTGTGTGGTAAAGAGTTAAATCATGTTTTTGACCAATGCCTTTGAGAGGGAGGTTGCCTCTCTGTGGGTAGCTACATTGTATGTAGTAAGTTAGCCCAAATGAAAAGAAAAAAAGAACATAAGCAGAGTCACAGTGCATATTGTCTTATAAAGTTTTGAAGCCAGAGAATTATCAAAAAAGTGCACATTGTAATATAGTTAAAATGAAACCTATTCCAAAACAAAGAAAAGTTAACCAAAAGAAAACTACATTAAAGAAATTGTTTTATTCCCTTTTATACTCAACTTGCAACAATTTTAATGTAGATCTTTAAGTATGTTTTTTGTATTTTTAACTCTTTACCAAACGACAAAATTGTAGACCAGTCCAAATTGAAAGCATATGCAGACGACAAAGTGAATGTTACTCAAAAATTGAAATTTGTTTTTGGAAGAGCAGAAAACATTGTGGGAAAAGAAGAAAATGCTGGTTACCAGCATTTTCTCCTTTTCCCACAATGTTTTCAAAAGGCTTTTTCCTCAGGGTCGTTAAAAGTCGGGATTGTATGGTAAAGGGTTAAACATTTAGATTTAATTTCTATGAGTCTTGCATAGACTGCATTGGGGGTCTGTTGTAGCCTGTGGTGGTTCTGTGGTGTTTACGACCAACTGTTTATTGTGTCTGCTGTAGCACTTTCTTTTTATTTCAAACATCACAATCAACACTGTTGCATTAACTCTTTTCCAAGTGGCAAAATTTTAGACTGGACCAAATTGAAAGCATTTGTAGACGACAAATTAAGTGCAGCTAAAATGGTGAGTTATGTATTGGATAGGATAGAAAACATTGTGGGAAAAGGAGAAAATGCTGGTTACCAGCATTTTCTCCTTTTCCCACAATGTTTTCAAAAGGCTTCTTTCTCAAGGTTGTTAAAAGTCGGGATTGTGTGGTAAAAGGTTAATTGCAACCTAACTTAGCCCATCATTCATTACAGATGGCCTACAAAACTGCCAGATAAAAATATCTTGAAAACTGAGGTCTGAAATTTTGTCCATCTACAAGTTGAACTTGTCATAAACCATTTTTGGGTCATAAACTCTTAACACCATAGTCCCGAGTTTTAATGACCCTGAAAGAAAATGCTTTGAAAACATTGTGGGAAAATGTTGGTAACCAGCATTTTCTCCTATTCCCAGAATGTTTTCTAACCTATCCAATAAATAAATCACCATTTAACCTGCCTTTAATTTGTTGTTTGCAAATGCTTTGAATCTGACTCAGTCCAAAATTTTGTCGCTTGGTAGAGTTAAATTTTGACCCTAAATAAAGGGAAATAACTTTTCTTGTAAAATGGCATCATATTGTGATCAGTTATTTCCCTTTGATAGTCTCTCTCTCTCTCTCTGTGCTTATTGCAAGTCTTCTAGAGCTGAACACTGATAAAATAAAGCTATTCTTATTAATCAAAATGATTTCTTTTCTACATTTAAGTTCAAGTTTGGATGTGTTTTGATAGATCATAAAGCAACTCAGTTTTGTATCATTTTATATCAATTCTTAACATTAACGCCATAGAAAAAATGTCTTTCAGGTAGTCAATATCCCTTGAAATTGACCTTTTCAAAGTTCATTCATAAATGACTGGTATGTGTGATCCTTCCATAACTTCTATTAATCCTTTACCACACAATCCCAACTTTTAATGACCTTAGGAGAGAAGACTAGAAAACATTGTGGGAAAAAGGAGGAAATGCTTGTAACCAGCATTTTCTCCTTTTTCCACAATGTTTTTTGCCTTATCAAACACAGCTTCCACAATTTTACAACATAAATTTTAAATTGTCTTAATAATCGTGCATTTAATGTCATCCCTATTTCATAAGTGTGTTATCAAACTTGTGTGATAAATATTTATTTCAATGGTTTATCAGTTGGTAGGAAGGTCAAGGCCATCTTATCACACTTTAGCCCTTAGGCTGGTAAATGCGACTTGTGGGGCTTTTGTGGACAGTGTGGATAAAGATCAGACTGCACAACTGTGCAATCAACACTGTCCAACATGGTACCGGTATTTCTTCCACAGTGAAATCAATTTTGAAATTGCAATATTTGTTTTTTTTCTAGTGAGTGGAAATTTTTGTTTCGTTTATTTAGCAGTTTATGTAACTCTATTACCAAACAACGATATTTTAAACTTGTCCAAATTGAAAGCATTTGCAGACGACAAAAATAAATGTGACTCAAAAACTGACATTTGTTTTGGGAAGGGCAGAAAACATAGTGAGAAAAGAAGAAAATGCTGGTTACCAGCATATTCTTCTTTTCCCACAGTGTTTTTAAAAGCTTTCTTTCTAAGGTTGTGAAAAGTCAGGATTGTGTGTTAACTCTTTACCACACAATCCCGAGTTTTAACGACCCTGGGAAAGAAGGCTTTTGAAAACATTGTGGGAAAGGGAGAAAATGCTGATAACCAGCATTTTCTCCTTTTCCCACAATGTTTTCTACCTTATCAAAGGCAGAAATCATCATTTGAGCTTCATTTAATTTGTCGTCTGCAAAAGCTTTCAATTTGGTCCAGTCCAAAATGTTGTTGTTTGGTAAAGAGTTAAGGGGTTAAGGGTGAAGCTGAGACAGGCTGTGGAACTAAAGTTGAAAAACACTCAGAAAGGAGACAGCCACATTGACTTTATTATTTCCCACACAACAAAACGTTTGACCTCTCCACTGGAATATCTGCATCTACTGACTGTGATTGGTCATTTCATTTATTTAGCACTACAAAGGTTAATTCTTTACCAAACGACAAAATATTGGACCCATCCAACTTGAAAGCATTTGCAGACGACAAAATTTATATGACTCAAAAATTGAAATTTGTCTTGGGAGGGGAAGAAAACATTGTGGGAAAAGGAGAAAATGCTGGTTACCAGCATTTTCTCCTTTTCCCACAATGTTTTCAAAAGGCCTCTTTCTCAGGGTCGTGAAAACCCGGGATTGATTGGTAAAGGGTTAAAAGACTTTTGGAAATAATGTTGGAAAAAGAGAAAAAAAACAACTTTTACTTGCTCTTGTTTCCCACAATGTTTTTGAAGACTTTCTTCTTTAGAGTTGTAAGAACAAGGGTTCGTTTTTTATAAAGGGTGGGATAACCCTTGAAACCCTTTCAGTGCTACATAAATGAGCTATACTCTGGCAAAAGGGGGCTTAATGCATCTCTGTGATTCATGATACCAAGCAAGTCATCACGTAATGATGGATCCATAAAGACCATTTTCTCTAACAACCGACTTAATCTTGCGGTAGAATGATCCTTGGACATGCAGGAAATTGAATAAAAGCAAAATGTTTTGGCCCAGGTCAGCCTGCACAGACTGCCCAGGTTGACCTGGGTCTATACATTATGCAGATGCATTAAACCCCCTTTCCACAGAGCATGGTCCATTAACAAAACTGACATCACAACCCAGATAATTACTATTTTAAGGCTGTTTGTTTGATTGATTGATGGATGGATGGATGGGTGGACGGACGGTTGGTCGGTCGGTCGGTCGGTCAATCAATAGATCGATCGAGCGATTTATTTCCCATTTATTTATTGTCGCCACCAGTTGTGATGTCTGCCGGAGGCTGTTATGTAGTGATGGATAGTGCAAGATACAGGATGATACCCACCCTCAGTTATGTCTGGTGCTTTTAACTCTCTACCAAAGGAAAATCAAAGTACTGATAGTACTGACGGCCGGGCAATCTGGTGATCTGTAATCTCTAAAGAACGAAGGATACGAACTCACACGAGACCTCATTTTCTAATTATCACTACCATACAGACAATCAGGCCAATTCAATTATGCCAAAAGAATTCATTGGTAAAGGGGTACTGTCACGCGTAATATGGAATAATACAATAATCAACAGGAAAAATCAAATTAATGCAAAAAAAAAAGCAGTGCTCAGAAGCCAGATTCTATAATTAAACCGAAGCAAAGTAGTGGATACCAACGCTTGGCTATGGGGTGCATGATAATGGCTCTAAACATTTTTAAGTCGAAAAGGGGCTTAAATCAAGCAAATTCATTTTTGAGTTATTTGGCTTATTGGTTAAGGTTGATCTTTATGATAACGCACATATATTCCAAGTTTCAAATAAATACCGTCAATGATAAGAAAGATAAGACACAATTTAAAATTGGACACAACGCAAATGCCAACGCTTAATATCGCAAACGCAAGCAGGGTGATGTCAATACATCGCAGTTTTGTTCTCAAACAGTCGATCTAAATCTATTCTTTTGATTATACCATACAAAGACGCGTCCACTAGCCCTTCTCGTCCCATTAGAGAGAGAGAGCGAGAGAGAGAGAGATTCCAACAACGGCTTCTGGCGCTTAAAATGAATTTGCAGATTCGGGATGTATTTCAAAATAAATATTCTTAAACTTTCATTTCTCATTTTCTAACAATGTTTCGAAAACTACCAGTTATGTAAATGAAACTCTAGGTATGTAAATGTGATGAATAACTGATAAATTAAAGCCTAATTTCTTAAACACACCTTTTATTTTCAAATTATTTTGTTTGAAAAGTAAAAAAAGTCCAAGGATCGCACAACACTTTCATGATTTGTAATCAATCAACAGTCGTCACAAAATAAAAAAAGAATATAAGCAGATAACATGGTTGATTATTGGAAAATGTAGATAGAACAAAAAAATTCTTATTTTTCCATAATGTTTGCTTATTCTTCTGACAAAAAGAGGTATGTTTTAAATCGATTCACACAGAAAAAAGTATAATTTCTTTTAATTTCTGCATATTTCTTAATTCTATCAATTTTTTTTTCTAAACATATAGCGAAAATCAAGTTCAGTTCTAAATGATTAAAAGAAACTGATAATAAATGCAGTTAATACACCAATAATCTCATTCAACTATCAACATTTCCATGGAAAATCGTATATCTCAGTTTTTCACCAGGCAGTCAAAGGAGACGCGGTGTGCGGTTCCCTTTGATCTTTATTTGAAATGCGGACAGTAACTAGCAAATGACAATGGAAACTAAAAATAGAAAACTGGTTCTCGGGTTTTTCCCTCGCGCTAGTACACTAGAAAGTGATATCAGGGGCAGTAATCATGTCTATAATACGAGAGGATTTCAGTATCCAATCACAGTGATGGAAAAGTTATTGACCGTCTGTTGTGTATTCAACAGGGACACAACCCTTCAAACACACACTCGTTAGTTACTAAAGGGCTGTAATACCCTTGCAATTCCATAGCACTATGCAGATGTCGGAAAGCTTTGAGGAAAGGAAAACATTCAGGCTGTGTGATAAGTAATCTCTGTACTTCGGAAACTAGTTGTTTTGGCGGACTCAGCGATATAGAGTGGACACACCGTACAACATTTTGTCTGAAAGTAGTCCGGAAAAGTCAGCTTACGATCGCTATAGGCAAGGGAATCCCTTGAGAGGGATTCCCTGGCCTAAAAATGTTTGACTGGTCAAAATTGAAAGTATATAAAGTAAATAAATGTGACTAAAAAATTGAAATTTGTTTTGAGAAGGTTTGAAAACTTTGTGGGAAAAGGAGATAATGCTGGTTACCAGCATTTTCTCCTTTTCCCAAATATTTTCAAAAAGCTTCTTTCACAGGGTCATTAAAAGTTGGGATTGTGTGGTGTAAGGTTAATGTGCTCAGTGTGCAGAGCCAAGCACATAGGTCCTAGACTAAAGGTCTCTTTCAAAAGATTATTAGTGATTTTTTAGTTGGCCAGCCTTGGAGATTGAACTCACATCCTCAAGTATCCTGAGTTTTGTCACTTACAAGTCTCATGTCGCTTGAGCTAGCCAAGCCCTGGTAGCTCAATTGGTAGTTGACAGGACTTGAGAACAGGGGGTTGCTGGTTTGATCCCAGGTGCGGCCAATTCCTTTCTGAGGACTGATGACAGCATTTATTCCTCTCTCCCCACTGACCATTGTTTCAATACTGGCTATGTGAGAAAGCAGCCAGTGGCTTGAAAAGAATATTGTGCGTAGTACTGGTAAAAGAAACTCCAGGAAAGCATGGATAGGTGCACTGGCCACCACAATATGACTGAAATAATGTTGAAAACGGCTTTAGACACCATACAAATAAATCAACCACTTGAGCTATTCTGGCCAACTCAGTGCTGTTTGTCCAGAGTCTTTCACATCACATAGGATAGTGTGTTAGTACCTTTCTTTATTTCAGAATTGAATTAACACACAAATTAATCTACATGAGAGCCAGGATAACACATCAAAGAGCCAATGAGACAGGCCAGAGTAACCCTTAACCACACAATCCTGAGTTTTAACAACTCTGACAGAGAAGGCTTCTAAAAACATAGTGGGAAAAGGAGAAAATGCTGGTTTCCCAAAATGTTTTCTACCCTATCAAAGACAGAAATCATCATTTGAGTCACATTTAATTTGTCGTCTGCAAATGCTGTCAATTTGGTATAGTCCAAAAGTTTGTCATTTGGTAAAGGGTTGATACCACAAGAGTGCTCTAATAGCTGGGGCAACTTGAAGCAGACAAACAGACTGAGGCAAGTAGTTAACCCTTTCCCAAACAAGCCCTGGTTTTCACGTGTCTGCAGTACAAGTCTTTTGAAAACACTGTGGGAAAAGGAGAAATTGCTCGTAACAAGCAATTTCTCCTTTTCCCACAGTGTTTTCTACTCTTTTTGAGAACTTCCTGCCATTTTCATCAAATTTAAAATTGTCGTCTGCAAACTCTTTCAATTTGGACCAGTCCAAAATTTGTCGTTTGGGAAAGGGTTAAGTCTTTACAAGATGACAAAGTTTTAATTACCCTTGTCCAAACAGTAAGCATTTGAGATGACAAATTAAGTGTAATGAAAAACATGAATTTTGTCTTTCATAGGGTAGAAAATATTGTGGCAAAGGGAGAAAATGCTGGTTACCACTGTTTCCTCCTTTTCCCACAATGTTGAAATGTTTCTCGCGAGTCATTAAAAGTTGGGATTGTGTAGTAGTCTTTATTATATCAAACTATAATCATTTTTGTATTTTCATGCCAAATATTGCCCCCTAACGGTTGTAAGGTTGCATAGATTACAACAGATAGAAAATGCATTTCATTTTCTGGAGGCCACCGAAGAAATTGCTGTTGTGATGCTTTCGTTTTTAAATCAAAGATTTCAGATACATGTATATTTATCTCTTACACCATATACATGTATATCGGTAATTTATCTATGTTTACAAACTTGACAAAATTCTGAATCATTCTACAATCTTTCAAATTTTAACAGTGTTATTTATCTTTGGCTGTAAGGACGTTTCTGTAAATCCAAATGCATTTTAACGCCTGTTAGGCCAGAATGGGACTTAAGGGTTTCCAAGAAGCAGTCAATGAAAGTGATTCGTTCTAACTGTTGTAGAACGTCTTTCACAATCAAGATGAAAATCAAGCTTATCCCTTCACCAAACAATCCCAAGTTTTAATGACCCTAATGAAAAAAAGGCTTTTGAAAACAATGTGGAAAAAGGAGAATGGTAACCAGCATTCTCTCTTTTTTCATATTGTTGTCTAGCCATTTGAAGACAAATTCCATAATTTGATTTCTGCAAATGCTTTGGATTTGGACAAGTTCATTTTTTTTCCTGTGGTTCTTTACCAAACAACAAAAAGTTAGACTCAACCAACAAGCGAAAAAAAAAGCATTGTTGGAAATTGAGAAAATGCTGATTACTTGTATTTTTTCCTTTTCCCACCATGTTTTTAAAAGATCTTTTGCCTAAAACACTGGATTGCAGGGATTGAATTAATAATGGCGCACATACTGTCAACTGTCCACAGTATTTTTTTTTTTTCCCGGCAGCAAATGTTGATTGATGTTTTGGATTTGAAATCCTTTGCCAAATTATACTTTGAGGAAGAAGGCTTTGGGAAACATGATAAACACAATTCACTTCAGTGGCATTTGTGGAAAGAGCAGATCCAGACCTGCTTAATAAGCAGTCTAAGCTATGGTCTCGTCCTGTCTAGATCTATTATTTAGATGGCTACTTAACGAAAAACTGTCTCGAAATTACGAATTTTACCATTAGGCTGTTCAGCATGACATCATGTGTTTGTTATAGACGGTGAAGGTCAAGATCAGACTGCGCAGAAGATGCATTTCTGATCTTGTATCTTTTCTGAGCGTACTTAGATGGTATACGTAGGCCCTACGTTTACCCATGTCTTGGCCTGACAAAATGCAGTTTCAAAGATTGTGAAGATCGAACTCAGACCGTGTAAATTTTTTCCATCGAAAAGAAGCTTGTAATTCCAAGTATGCTGGAAAGAATCTTTTTCGCCTTAGTGTAGTTGTAACATTAGCTCCGCCTACTGACATACATGTACACATTTATGTTTATGAATGAATGTATTCGGAACACTCGGACAACTACAGTATGTACGGCTAGCATAGGAATTTTAAACGGCTGTTCTAGATGAATTTTGGATCTTATATGTGGAATTTAATCGACAAAAATGGGGTGAAGACGAACACAAATAACAACGTAGAAATGAATCCTACAAGTACGAGGTATTTAGTGGCTGATTATTTGAGTTATAGATTGCAAAAACATGGCTACAACTGGCCAAACCAACCACCCCTTGAAAATGTAAATAATATTCACACAGCCATGAGAAAGTTGGCTGATGAGTTTGAAGAACGATATAGCGCTGAATTCGAAAGCATGGTGGAACAGTTGCACATTACACCAAATATTGCATACCCGACTTTTATTGCCGTTGCAAGAGAACTGTTTGTAGACGGAATAAACTGGGGACGAGTCGTTGCTTTATTTGCTTTTGGAGGTGCAATAGCAATAGAATGTGTTGAAAAAGATATGGGACACTTAGTTGATTCTATTTATGATTGGGTTTCTACCTATCTACATAGTAATTTGGACCAATGGATCAGTTCACAGGGTGGATGGGTAGGTATTTTACTTATTAGAACTTATTATCATAATTAATGCCCAGACCATTATCGAAGCAGGTCATTATCTTAGAAGATCTGCATTGCAGCAGATTTGGATGTCAGACATAGTTTGCATATTTGAAGTTGTTGATCAATAATATTTGATAATTTTCTTCAAAAATATTTATGTTTTCCTGATAGATCAACAGTAAGACTTTTTTCTTAACACATTTTAAAACATTGCTGGATAAGGAGAAAACAAGTTTCAGCTTTATCCCTCATTTCCTACAATGTTTCTACTCATTCAAAACTCCATTATAAGAACCAAATTTAATGTATTTGTCAAATGCAAATACTTTGAATACTGACATGTCTAGAAGCTTGTTGTCTGGTAAAAGGTTATCTGAAAGTTGCATGTAATTGATGACTAGATTATAAAGATATATACCATATTTAAGTTAATTGAGCCATGCTCTGTGAGAACGGGGCTTAATGCATCTGCGAAAAGTATCGACCCAGGTCGGCCTGCACTAGCTGACCTGGGGCGAAATTTTTCTTCGCTATTGGTAAATTTTTGGTATGTCCAGGGACCAGACTACCTCATGAATAAGTTAGTTGTTTGAAAAATATGTGGCTATTATAGATCCATAATTACTGTATGTGATGGATCGCTTGGTATAATGCATCATGGAGATGCATTAAGCCCCCTTTTCACAGAGCATGGCTCAATTAACTCTCCCACACAACAAATTTTGAACCCAGCCAGATTCAAAACATCTGCAGATGAGACATTCAAAATTGGAACAAGTACATGTGTACTTACGGTATGTTCTCTGGTGGGGTAGAAAATGTTGTGAACATTGGTTACCAGCATTTTCTCCTTTTCTCAAAATGTTTTCACAAGCTTTCTCTTGCAGGGTAGATAAACTTCCAGATTGTTTTGTAAAGGGTTAACTGTCAAAATTCAGCATCATGCTTAGTACAGAAATCCTGGCAAGAGGTAAAACGTATATCATGTATGTAAGGCAGACACATCCATCTATTTTCACATGATGTATAAAATGAACATTACATTCTCGAAATAATTCAGCCATGACTTGTGTCTATACATCTACATCTGCGAGTGAAGATTTCTTTTTGGACAAATTTTGTCTTAATGTGTTATTTAAAGTCAGAATCATCTCTGCTTTCGTGAAATACAGAGAACACCTCTTTGAGTTGAAAAGAAGAGACAATCTTACTATTAATATAGTTTAACCCTTTACCACACTATCCTGACTTTTAACGACCCTGAGAAAGACGCCTTTTGAAAACATTGTGGGAAAAGGAGAAAATGCTGGTAACCAGCATTTTCTCCTTTTCCCACAATGTTTTCTACCCAATCAAAGACAGAAATCATTATTTGAGATACTTTTATTTTGTCGTCTGCAAATACTTTCAATTTGGTGTAGTCCAAAATTTTGTCATTTGGTAAAGAGTTAATCAGTGCCCACAAAGACCACCAGATAACTTTTAATGAAGGATGTTTTCCCACATTTATTCTGAATCTCTTATAAAAACTTTTTTGCTTAAAGATTATTTACTTATTTTAGAAGTTTTTGAAAGCCTGTGCCTACAAAGTTCCGGTACAACTTAGCCCTTTACCATACAGCAAAACATTCCACGGGACCAAATTGAAAGCATTTGCAGACCAAATGTTGCTAAATAGATGATTTCTGTTTTCAATTAGGTAGGAAACGTTGTGGGATCACCAACATTTTCTCCTTTTCCCATGATGTTTTCAAAAGCCTTTCTCCTCAGGGCCATTAAAATTCAGGATTGTGTGGTAAAAGAGTTAAGCTCTTTTTTGCAGCCAGTGCAGATCAAGATCAGACTGCAGAGGATACATTGCATTCTGACTCTTGGATCTGCAATGTCTGATATTGTTTGACATAAGCAGGAAAAAACTTACAAAAGCAACATATTAATCTCTCTTTTTGAATCATGAGTGAAAATGTTTGTTTCCTTTGTATAGCATTCTTTTGGGAAAATTTTGTTTCAAAATTCTTAAAAAAGCCAATTTTTCAGTCACATTTATTATATGTCGTCTGCAACAGCTTTCAATTTGGACTAGTCTAAAATTTTGTTGTTTGGTAAAGAGTTGAAAAATAGCCTTACATCAATTTCAAGAAAAATGAGGGAAATGATTTAAAATCTCTAAATTTTGCATCATATTTGTTTTTTTCTATTTTATGAAAAGTTTGTTTATGAAGAAAGGACCATCCCAATACTTGTATTGATAAAAAGACATTGGCTTTTTCAAGATAACCTTTACCGAAATTTTTCTGTCAGGAACCTTATCTCTGTATCAGTTAACCCAGTTAACAGGACTTAACCCTTCACCACACAGTCCTGAGATTTAATGACCTTAACCCTTTTCCACACAACCCTGTGTTTTTTTACGACGCTGAAGAAGAAGGCTGTTGAAAACATGGCGTAAAAAGGAGAAAACGGTGGTTGGTAACTGGTTACCAGCATTTTCTCTTTTCCCCACAATGTTTTCAAAAGGCTTCTTCCTCAGGGCCGTGAAAACTCTGGTTTGTGTGGTATCAGCATTTTTTGTCAATCCAATTTTTGCTGTGGCCAGAATATTTTATGAAGTAAAGTGTCATTCAATGACTTATAAAATCATTAAGGATAGAATAACTAGGTATAAGGGGGTGTCATGGTTAGCCACAGAAATATGGACTATTTCAAGGTTCGCATACTAGCTATTTACCTTTTAGCTCGTTACCAAATGACAAAATTTTAGACTCGTCCAAACTGAAAGCTTTTGCAGACAAAAAAAAAACAAATGTTACTCAAAGTCTGAAATATAATTTTGAAAGGTTTGAAAACATTGTGGGAAAAGGAGAAAATGCTGGTTACCAGCATTTTCTGCTTTTCTCACAAAATTTTCAAAAGGCTTTTTGCTCAGGGATGTTAAAAAGTCGGTATTGTGTGGTAAAGGGTGAACTCTTTACCACACAAACCGGACTATTAGAATTGGTATTTGCTGGGCTTGGTTGGTAACAGAAATGTATTGAATACTGAAATCTTGAAGAAAAGAAAGGCATGGTACATAGATTAACATTGGTATGCATTTAAACCTGTTACCAAATGAACCTATGTTTCAATGACTGTGATGTTTCATTGTCTTTCAAATGATAGAGAAATTGGTGGGAAAAGGAGGAGATGATGGTAACCAGCATTTTCTCCTTTTCCCACAAAGCTTTTCAAACCTATCGAACACAAATTCCATAACTTGAGGGACATTCTTACCCAGTACCACACAATCCGTAAGTTTTAACGACCCTGGAAAAGAAGCCCTTAGAAAACATTGTGGGAAAAGGAGAAATTGTATGGAGCTTTTTATTGAGCTTACTAAAACGAATAAAAACCTTAACCCTTAAATAAAATTTATGAAACAACAAGTCCTTAAGATTTTTCCAAATTGAAAGATTTTGCAGACAACAACATAAATGCAACTCATAAATTGAAGTTTGTTGTTGGAAGGACAAAAAACATTGTGGGAAAAGGAGAAAATGATGTTAACCAGCATTCTCTCCTTTTCCCACAATGTTTTCTACCCTTTCCAAAACAAATTTCAGTTCTTAAGTTGCTTTCAATTTGTCGTCTGCAAATGCTTTCAATTTGGACTGGTCTAGAATTTTGTTGTTTGGTAAAGAGAAAAAAAAAAATCACTAGTGTAATACTAGTGATTTTTTTTTTTCTCTTTACCAAACAACATACATACACATACATGTATTTCATTCTCCTTATTGTATAATGTCTCAAACAATCTGAAAGAATGCAATGTGTGGTACAATTCTATTAGCATAAAGCAGTTTGATAATATTATTATTATGACAGAGGAATTTTCTCTTTGAAATTGTACATAGCTAACACTAGTTAAAAAAGAAATACATGTAGATAACCCTTTCCCAAACAAGCCCTGGTTTTCACGTGTCTGCAGTACAAGTCTTTTGAAAACACTATGAGAAAAGGAGAAATTGCTCGTAATGAGCAAATTCTCCTTTTCCCACAGTGTTTTCTAACCTTTTTGAGAACTTTGTGCCATTTTCATCCAATTTAAAATTGTAGTCTGCAAACTCTTTCAATTTGGACCAGTCCAAAATTTGTCATTTGGGAAAGGGTTAAAAAAATAATACGCGTAGTGGTAATTGACAATTTGGAACACTCCCAAAATATCAAGATTTTAGACTTATCATTGTCAAGATTCAAACCATTTGCAGATGGAAAATCAGTGTGGCTTAAATGATGGGATTTCTCTTTGAAAGTGTTGAAAGCATTGTGTTAAAAGTATACAAAGCTGGTTACCAGCATAGTATCCTTTTCCCACAATGTTTTCAAACACCTTCTTGTTTAGCGATGTTAAAAGACTGGATTGTTTGTTAAAGAATTTATAAAGTTTTCTCTGCAGTTGGACCATAAATACATGCTGTGTTACATGTGTATTGACTTTGCTCTATCAAAACTGTTACTACATTTAGAATTTTAACCTTTTTCCACACCTTCCAGACTTATGAACCTGATGATGACGGCTATTGAAAACACTGTAAGAAAAGGAGAAAATGCTGGTTACCAGCATTTTCTCCTTTTCCCACAATGTTTTCTGTCCTTCCAACAACAAACTTCAATTTATGAGTTGCATTTATGCTGTTGTCTGCAAAATCTTTCAGTTTTGAAAAGTCTTAAGAACTTGTCGTTTGGTAAATTTAAGGGTTAAGTTTTTATTTGTTTTAGTGAAGATTTAGAAAAGATTGAAGAAATTATTTGTCCTGAACAATTTCTCCTATAGCCATTATGATTTCCCAACATTATCATGACCAAGATGGATGATAAACAGTAAGCATGAATGAAGGAAAGGCTTGCAATATTCGTAAAATAACTCTTTTGTCGACTGACCTAGTTATTGAATAGTAGTTAGGTACTGATATTTAAGAAATTTAGGTTTTAACCCTTCACTACACTGTCCCATGTTTCAACAACCTTGGGAATTAAAGCTTTAACTCTCTACCACACAATCCCAACTTTTAAGGATCGTTAGTAAGAAAACTTTTGAAAAAATTGTTGGAAGAGGAGAAAATGCTGGTAACCAGCATTTTCTCCTTTTCCCACAATTTTTTCTACCCTTCTGAAAACAAATTTCAATTTTTTAGTCATATTTATTTTGTCATCAGTTAATGCTTTCAATTTGGACTGGTCTAAAATTTTGTCATTTGGTAAAGAGTTAAATCTGTAGTAGGAAAAGGAGAAAATGCTGGTAACTAGCATTTTTTCCTTTTGTCACCTTATTTCCAGCCCCCATTAGAGTTACTTCCTATCATTGCAGCCACATATAATTTGTTGCTTGTAAATGCTTTGAAGTTTAACCCTTTATCACACAATCCTGAGCTTTAACGACCTTGAAAAAGAAAGCTTTTGAAAACATCCATTTCCTACAATTTTTTCTACCCTGTCAAAAAAACAATTGAAGTACTGACAGACTAGCGAATTTGATTGATTGATTGTTTGTATGGTTTTTCACCCTGTTTTAAACATTATTTCAGTTATGTCGCGGTGGGCGACCAGCCCAAGGAAAGGGCTTTGGAAAGCATTTTGGAAAGCATTGTGGGAAACAGACAAAACTTTCCATAATCAGCATTTTCTCTTTTTCCCTCAATATCTAATTCAAATGCCTTCCACTTAATGGTCTTTATAACTCAGGAATGTTTGGTAAAGGATTAACCAATATCTATTTGTCAGTAGGTAAAATTTGCACTCTTAAGAGTTAATACTTCTTTCTCTTCAAAATCTTAATTCTGTTACCTATGACAATTTTTACAAAAAAACACTAAATCTCTACCACCCCAATTTGAACATGTTGTTAAAATGTGGGATTTTGTGGTAAAGGGTTAATTTGTATCACATGATGTTGCACCTTTGTGTTGATAGGCTGATAGCATAGTTCAACATCCTTCAATCAGATGTTTATGTAAAAGGGAGAGTAACTGTAAGTTACCAGGATTTCGCCATTTGGACTCTTTAAAAGATAGCAAAACTTGACTCCTTGCAAGCATTTGCAGAAAACAAATCAATTATAACTTAAATGATGGGGTTTGTCTTTGAAAGAATAGAAAACATTGTTGGAAAATGAGAAAATGCTGGTTTCCAGCATTTTCACCTTCACTCACAATCTTTTCAAAAACCTTCTTCATCAGATGTATAAAAATACTAGATTGCTTGGGAAAGGGTTAGTGAATGTGATGTCTACCTATTTCATAAATGTTTGACCCTTTCCCTAAGACAAATTATGGACTCCACAAAATTGAAAGTCTGTGGACCAAGAAATCAGAATTGTACAAATGAACAGAAGTTCTGTAACAGAGCAGGAAATATTGAGGTAAAAGGAGAAAATGCTGGTGATCAGCATCTTCACATTTTCGAACAATGTTTTCAAATGGCTTCTTCCTGTGCAGATTATGGTTGATGAAATAGGGGTTTGTTTGGTAAAGGGTTAAAAGGGCCTATTTTTCATGTGTGTTTCTTTGCCATGGATTAAAGTTTTTGTAGAACACTAATTATAAACCTACAAAAATACCTTTCACAACTATGGGTGCCTTTACTGCCAGTGTAGATCAAGATCAGACTGATGTACACTTTCGACTTGGAGGAAACACCATAGAGATTTGATAGATGTAGATTTGCCATAGCATCTCATGTGACATGGTGCCGAGCCCCATAGCTCAGTTGGTAGCGTACAGGACTTGAGAACAGGAGGTCACTGGTTCGATCCCCGGCTCGGCCAATTTGTTTCCGAGGATTGATGATAGTCATTGCGACAGGATTCATTCCTCTCTCACCGCTGACCATTGTTTCGACAATGGCTATGTGGGAAAGCAGCCAGTGGCTTGGAAAGAATATTTTGCGAAGTACTGGTAAAAGAAACTCCAGGAAAGCATGGATAGGTGCACTGGCCGCCGTGATATAACTGAAATAATGTTGAAGACGGCGTTAAACACCATAAAATCAATCAGTCAATCAATCATGTGACATGGTGCTCTCTAAGTTGGATTAAGTCTATACAACACAATCACAGGTTTTAACGACCCTGAAGAAGAAGCCTTTTGAAAACATTGTGGGAAAAGGAGAGAATGCTGGTAACCAGCATTTTCTCCATTTCCCACAATGTTTTCTACCTGTCCCATAACAAATTTAAATTTTTGAGTCGCATTTGTCGTCTACAAAAGCTTTGAATTTGGACTAGTCTAAAATTTTGTCATTTGGTAAAGAGTTAAAGCAGCACAGGACAAACTGTTGCTAAGGCACAGAAACACTCACTGGTAATATTCATTGAGCCCTAATACTAATTAGCAATTTAGTATTGCACCACACGGAGGAGGTGGGCGTTAGAAACAGAGGGAAAAAGAGAAAATGCAGGTAACCACTATGTTTTCAACCCTTTCAAAGACAAATCCCATCATTTGAGCCATATTTGATTTCTTGTCTGGAAATGCTTTCAGTGTGGGCAAATCTAAAATTTTGTTGTCTGGCAAAAAGTTAAGTTTAGAACAAATGTTTTAAAACAAATGAACCATGCTCTGTGAAAAGGGAGGTTCATGTATCTTCACAAAGTATGGACCCAGGTCAGCCTGTGCAGTCTGTGAAGGCTGACCTGGGTCAAAACTTCTTGCTTTTGGTCAATTTTCTGCATGTCAAAGGACCATTTTGCCACATGATCCAGTTGGTTGTTAGACAAAATGAATTTTATGTATCAATAGTTATATGATGACTTGCTTGGTTCAAGGCAACACAGAGATACATTAAATCCTTTTGCCAGAGCATGGCTCAAATGTAATGAAAACAGAATCTGATGAAAGAATTATTGGAACAATTCTTAGCTTTCAAAGGGCCTCTTTCTTGGGGTCGTTAAAACTCGGGACTGTGTGGTAAAGGGTTAAAATGACTTGAGTCCATTATTTTGTTGAGCTGAGTCTGAAATGTTGTGTCGTCTTTGAGATTTGAGAATATTTCTAAAGTCTGTTAATGTAAATGAAATGCGTCTGAAATAACTAAGTCAACTTAAGTTGGAAAACGAGTCTGTTTGCAGACTTGAGCAAAATAAGAGATTTAAGTTTTTTCGTGAAACTGTGCGCCGAGTTTTAACGACTTGGAGTAAAACACTGTTGAAAACGTGGTGTAAAAAGCATTTTCTCCTTTTCCTGTTGAACGACAAGTTCCATCAGTTTAGCCACATCAAACCATTGCGACTTCTCAATTACAAACTTAGATGCATTTTATCAACCATTGTTTACTGTTGGCCGCTATTGGGGCTTTATTATTTCATTATAAGCTAGCTCTTTGCAAAGAGTATAAATTTTTATGACACCATTACGGTATCATTAAATCCAGACATAAGTACGCTGAAATATGCTGCATAAATTGATCAATAAACTCAGTGAGTACAGAAGAAAGAAAAAGCCATTTACAATAGAACTGCATGAAAGTTCTATCGTGTACAGTGTAAGGAAGGAAAATCTGTGGTTCCTGACTAAAAGATATGACAGCATGATTGCTTCCAATTGTGCATATGGGCTGATGTCTTTGCAGGGGCTTCTGAGACTGCACTTGTAGGACAAATTGTTAATGCATTAATTTTGTGATAGATCTTGGCAATACATTGAAAGACACACATTTATAGGTTGATTGTTAGCCGGTTCGTTTGGGCTCTGCTAAGAAGAGAATGCTATTCACAGAAGCGATTAGAATAGAAAGTTAATCGAACGAATTTAGAATCATTCAACATGGCGGCTTTTTACAACAAACTGCTGTTGTTTGTAGAAGAATGGCTATTTGATGAGAATGACGCTAGCTTGTTCTGTCTAAACAGGCCTTGAACAATCCCCAAAATAGCAGCTTTGTATTCATCAGTGTAAGTCGAATAAGTGATAAAAATATATATACTTTTTTATACCAATTCGAGAAATATTAGAACGTTTCGAACCCAAGACATTTCGCCCCTAAAAATTCTGAGGGCGATTCAAGACATGCGGAGGAATTAATCAGTATTTACCGTATATTTACCACCGCAAATTGGATACTGAGCAAGAGCAATCTTTTCAGCAAGTAAAAACATGAATATTTGCACATGACAACAAAAAAACAAATGTCAACTAAAAAGAAACCATTCTTCAACTCGCGTTTCATTGGCCGCTTCCACCATTTTGTTTCGAATCTCTGCTGGCTCTTCCAAATATCAAGTGGAAGAGACGGCAGAGCTTCTAAAAACGGAAGACGCCCAATCGAACGCACCGGAATATCTCCTCCAATTCTGGCAGCTCTACCGTTGGCCCAAACGAACCGGCTACATGTCTAAAGCATTCTCTTCTGAATTTGGAAAGGAGTTTCATGCGCAGATTATTTAGAGCTAAATTATATCAAGTACTGGACTGTTTTCAATTAACTCTTTACCACACAATCACGGTTTTCAATGACCCTGAACAAAAAGCCTTTTGAAAACATTGTGGGAAAAGGAGAAAATGCTAGTAACCAGCATTTTCTCCTTTTCCCACAATGTTTTCTACCCTTCCCAACACAAATTTCAGTTTTTGAGTCACATTTATTTTGTTGTCTGCAAATGCTTTCAATTTGGACAAGTCTGAAATTTTGTTGTGTTGTTAAGGGTTATAGAGAATTACTGTATACCTTAAAAATTTATGGCAAATTATTATGTTTTCATTAGCCTGAGTTTATTGGCATACCATGAAGATGTTTTCTTTGAAGGCAGCCATGTTTTTCATGGTGATTGCTTCTACAGGCCTAGCAGTATGACTCAGGATGTTTCAAGATATTCTTCATAAAGAATACCAAAGTGGTGATTATGAAAATAGGTTCTGATACTTAACCCTTTACCAAACAAAAATACTCTCGACTGGTCCAGATTGAAAGCATTGACAGGTGACAGATAAAATGTAGCTTAAAGATGGGATTCTCTTGTAAAAATGTGGAAAATCTTATCTGAAAAGGAAAAACTGCTGGTAACCTGCATTTTCCTGTTTTCCACAAAATATTTTCAAAAAGCGTTTTCCTAAGGGTCATCAAAACTGTGGATTGTGTGTTAAAGGGTTAATAGTCACACAATATTTAAGTATCTTACAGTTACACGGCTTAAAAAAAACTGTTGTAAAGGAGAAATTGCTTATTATCCGTCCATCTGTTTGTCTGTCCGAGCATCCATGATCAAATGTTCTGCTAATAGATAAAGTCACACAACACGGAGCATTTCCTTGGTTTTGTAAAGATTTAATCTTTGAAAGCAAATTCTTAGCAGACTTTTAGAAAAAAAAAATGCTGTACATACAATTACGCATGAACATAAATTGACAGTTTACCATACAATCCTGACTTTGAATAACCCTGAGGGAGATGCCTTTTGAAAACTTAGTGGGAAAAGGGGAAATGCCGGTAACCAGCATCCTCTCCCGGGCAGTGAGTTTTCCAACAGTCTTTTCAACCCTTTGAATGACAAATTAACCCTTTACCACACAATCCCGAGTTTTAACGTCCCTGAGAAAGAGGCCTTTTGAAAACATTGTGGGAAAAGGAGAAAATGCTGGTAACCAGCATTTTCTCCTTTTCCCACAATGTTTTCTATCCTTCCAAAAACAAATGTCAATTTTTCAGTTACATTTATTTTGTTGTCTGCAAATGCTTTCAATTTGGACTGGTCTAAAATTTTGTCATTTGGTAAAGAGTTGATACACATATGATTTAGTAACATTAACGGTAATTTAATTTAATGCAAATCCCTTTAACCCTTTCCCAAACAAGCCCTGGTTTTCACGTGTCTGCAGTACAAGCCTTTTGAAAACACTGTGGGAAAAGGAGAAATTTCTCGTAACGAGCAATTTCTCCTTTTCCCACAGTGTTTTCTACCCGTTTTGAGACCTTTCTGCCATTTTCATCAAATTGAAAATTGTCATCTGCAAACTCTTTCAATTTGGACCAGTCCAAAATTTGTTGTTTGGGAAAGGGTTAATCAATTCTCTTAGTGAATTTTGCTGCTGTAGTAACCAGGATTAACAGTAACCCTTTACCAAAAAATTCCTGGTACTGGATTTTACAACCACATAGATGAAAAACGTTTAACCTTTTACCAAACTCCAAAATTTTGAACTAGTTCAAATTGAAAGCATTTGTAGACTACTAATTAAATGTGGCTCAGATATGGAGATTTGTATGTTAAAAGTTAGAAAACATTGTGTGAAAAGGAAAAAAATGCTGGTTCCCAGCATTTTCTCCTTTTCCCACAATGTTTTCAAAAGCCTAATCTTTCCCAGGGTCATTAAAACTGGGGATTGTGTGGTAAAGGATTGAAGCATTTTGGGCAAATTTTAGGAGAAAATGCTGTTTCCTCTTTACCAAACAACAAACAACAGAATTTTAGACTAGCCTGAAAGCAAATGCAGCCAATGAAATAAACATGACTCAAAAATTGACATTAATTTTGTTTAGGGAAGAGTGGATAACACTGTAGGAGAAGAAGGAAATGCTGGTTACCATTTTACATTCTATTTGTCATCTGCAAGTGCTTCCACTTTGGTTGTGTCCAAAATTTTGTCGTTTGGTAAAGAATTACAGAAGTGATGAGAGTAAAATCATGCTGATTCCTGGAAAAGCTTCAGTGACACACTTTTGTGCCTGTTACAGTGCTTAACTCTTTACCACACAATCCCAACTTTTAACGACCCTGAGAAAGATGCCTTTTGAAAACAATTTGGGGAAAGGAGAAAATGCTGGTAACCAGCATTTTCTCCTTTTCCCACAATGTTTCTACCCTTCCCAAAATGAATTTAAATTTTTTAGTCACATTTATTTTGTCGTCTGCAACTGCTTTCAATTTGGACTAGTCTAAACTTTTGTTGTTCAAAGGGTTAATATGCACAATTCTGTGATGATGACATTTGCGGCAAACTGCCTTTTACTCTCTACCAAATGACAAACTGTTGCACTGCACCAAATTCAAAGCATTTGCAGACGACAAAATAACTGTCGCTTAAATGATGATTTCCATCTTTGGTAGGGTAGAAAACATTGTAGGAAAAGGAGAAAATGCTGGTTAGCATTATTTTCTCCTTTTCACATAACATTTTCAAAAGGCCTCTTCCTTGGGGTCGTTTAAACTTGGGATTGTGTAGTGAAGGGATAATCATCATTTACTAGGTTGAATATTCCCTTGCGAAACAATTCCATGTTTTAACAGTCCTTATGAAAAAGGCTGTTGAAAACATTTTGTGAGGAGGACAAAATGTTTGCGACCACTATTTTTCTCTGTTTCCGGCAACCTTATCTACTCATTCAAACACAAATCTGGCCGTTTGAGTCTTATTCAGTTTTTCATCTACAGATGCTTTCTGTTTGGATAAAGTCTAAAATTTTGTTGGCTGGTAAAGAGTAAACCCTTTACCACACATTCCTGACTTTTAACGATCCTATGGGAGAAAGCTTTGGAAAACATTGTGGGAAAAGGAGAAAATGCTGGGTAACCAGCATTTTCTTCTTTTTCCACAATGTTTTCTACCCAATGATAGACAAATTAATGTTTTTTGTTACATTTGTCGTTTGCAAATCCTTACAATGCTTATGCTTGAAAACAGGGTAGAAAACATTGTGTGAAAAGTAGAAAATGCTGGTTACCCGCATTTTCTCCTTTTCCCACCATGTTTTCCAAAGCCTGATCCTTCTTTGTTAAGGTCATTAAAAGTCGGGATTTTGTGATGTAGCGTTAAACAGTTGCCTGCTGGTAGATGCAATCGGTCATTAACGTTAGGTAGCGTATTATTCTATCAAAGATTTACATCGATATCTGTGAACATGATGCAAACTCACGCAACTGCTATTATCTGTTAATTGTGATTCACTTGATGCAATGTAGAAATCCAAAATGTCAAATATTTCTGTTTATCGCGTGCAGATACACTGAAAAAGACTGAGTTTTGGACGGGGTTGATTGAATGGTGTTTTATGCTGCTTTCAACATTATTTCAGGCATATCACGGCGAAAGCTTACATATTCATGTATTTCCTTGGTTTTTAGACAGGATCAGGTCTAAAGCATTTGCAGTTTACGAATTATAGTGTGATTCAAATTTCAAATGATGGAATTTATTTCTCCTTGAAAGGGTGAAAAACACTCTAGGAAAAGGGGAATTATAACTGGCTATGAGCATTTTTTCCCTTTTTCCATCATTCTTTTAAGGCTTCTTTTGTGTCATTAAAACTTCTGTTGTAAAGGGTTAACTATATTTTTTTATCAGGGTCCATATTTACAAACTGCTCTTAAGAATGTTCTTTGTCCTATTCTAGATGTAGGGAGTAATTGCAAGTTCTGATTGGATAAAAGGTTTGGTTTAGCCAGTCAGAACATGCGTTACTTTCAAATTTAGAGAATTTGTGAGAACAAGACTAAGAATGTTCTTAAGAATGGATGGTGAAAACAGATCCAGATGACAAAAATCAGGCTTGGTCTGTATTCACCAACCATTCGTAAGGATATTCTTAATCTTATTCTTCAAGATTTTCTGAATTTGAAAGTAACTCAACTTCTGATTGGCTAAACCATTGTTTTAGCCAATCAGGAGTTGAGTTAACTTTCAAATGTAGGAAATTCTGGAGAACAAGACAAAAAATGTAGGCGAATACGGACCCTGGTCCAAATTGAAAGCATTTTGTTACTCAAAACATAATTTTTGTCTTTTCAAAGGGTAGAAAACATTGTAGGAAAAGAAAAAAAATCCTGCTTACCCACAATGTTTTAATAAGGTTTCTTCTCTGAGGTCGTTAAAAATTGCGACCATGTGGCTTCAGGGAGATCTTATTTGCGAGGATTCTTGTTATATAGACAAGTATGAATCAGGGCAGTCAAAAGGATGTAGGAAAAGTGGCTTCTTTTAGCTGGTTATATTTCCATGAAAGATCAGTTCAACTCATAACCAAATGACAAAATTTTTGACCCACCAAATTTAACCCTTTCCCAAACAAGCCCTGGTTTTCACGTGTCTGCAGTACAAGTCTTTTGAAAACACTGTGGGAAAAGGAGAAATTGCTCGTAACGAGCAATTTCTCCTTTTCCCACAGTGTTTTCTACCCTTTTTGAGAACTTGCTGCCATTTTCATCAAATTTAAAATTGTCGTCTGCAAACTCTTTCAATTTGGACCAGTCCAAAATTTGTCGTTTGGGAAAGGGTTAAAGCAACTGCAGACAACCAAATTTATGTAGCTCAGTTAATGATTTCCATTTATGATAGGATAGGAAACATTGTGGGAAACTAGCATTTTCTCCTTTTTCCACAGTGTTTTCAAGAGGTCTACACCTCGGGGTCATTAAAACTTGGGATTGTGTAGTAAAGGAAATATCTTAAATTGTTTGAAGTGGTACCTGATGCTTAAAATGCTGGTTACCAGGGTTTTTTCCTTTTCCCACAATGTTTTCATAATGCTTCTCTGTCAGGGTCATTAAAACACAGACTGTTGGGTAGAGAGTTGCTTCAACCCTGTACAAAAGAACAACATGTTTTAATGACCTGTTATAAAAGGTATGTCAAAAAACATGATGGGAAAAGGAGGAAAAGCTTATTACCTGCTTAATCTCCTTATCGAACAAGCTTGTCTACCTTTTCAAAGGAAAGTACCATCATTTCAGGCTAATTAAATTTGTTGTCTGCAAGTGCTTTCAATTTTGTCAGAAAGAGCATTAATTAATTCTTTTTCCACTTTGCAAAATGATTTTGCCTGTATGAATCCTTGATTTTCCTTATTTTACACAAGAATTGTTCGTTCACTTGGTGCAGATTTGTTTACAGAGGTTCAAAACTGTGAAAACTAATTTTGGCTGTGAATGGTCGACATTCTTGATTATTGATTTTGGGATTGATTTATCGTTTAATTTTGATCAAGTTATTTGCATGAACTAGGATTATACACAATCCGCAACACTCCCCCCCTCAAAAATTCAAATATTGGAATGTTTTAATATTTGGGCTCTATTAACCCTTTACCAGATGACAAAATTTTAGCCTTGTCCAAATTGAAAGCATTTGCAGATTACAATTTCAGTGTGGCTCAAATGGTGCTATTTTTCTTTGATAGAGTAGAAAACATTGTGGGAAAAGGAGAAAATGCTGGTTACCAGCACTTTCTCCTTTTCCCACAATTTTTTCAAAAGGCTTCTTTCCCAGAAGCGTCAAAAGGTGGCATTGTGGGGTAGAGGGTTAAAGGTTAAAGTTCATTCATGTTCATGAATCTTAATGAGGGTTTGGAGTTGAAGTTTAATGGTTTATTGCACAATGCTGACATTTGACAACGCTGAGGAAGAAGGCTTTTGAAAAATTGCTGGTAACCAGCATTTTCTCCTTTTCCCACAATGTTTTCTACCCTACGAAAGAGAAGTTTCATTCTTTGAGTGGCATTTGATCTGTCATCTGTAAATGCTTTCAGTTTGGACAAGACTAAAATTTTGTCGTCTGGTAAAAGTTAACTCTTTACCACACTACAAAATTTTAAATTCAAAGCATTAGCAGATGACAAAATAAATGTCATTTGAAAACTGAAATTTATTTTGGGAATGGTAGAAAATATTGTTCATAGAGGAAAAAATGAAATGCTATTTACCAGCATTTTCTCTCTTTTCCACATTGTTTTCAAAAGGCCTCATCCCTGTGGTCGTTAGAACTCTGGATTATGTGGTATAGGGTAATAGGATTAAAGGAAAACGGCTTTAACCCTTTCCCAAACAAGCCCTGGTTTTCACGTGTCTGCAGTACAAGTCTTTTGAAAACACTGTGGGAAAAGGAGAAATTGCTCGTAACGAGCAATTTCTTCTTTTCCCACAGTGTTTTCTACCCTTTTGGAGAACTTTCTGTCATTTTCATCAAATTTAAAATTGTCGTCTGCAAACTCTTTCAATTTGGACCAGTCTAAAATTCATCATTTGGGAAAGGGTTAACCAAGCCACCAAATTTTAGACTTGTTCATATTCAAAGCTGTTGCAGATAACAAAATAACATAATCATATGGTTCAGCTGATGAAATATGTCAATAAAAGGGCAGAAAACATTTCCAAAATGTTGTCAAAACAGTTTCTTCCTCAGAGTTGTACAAACATGGGATTGTATCATAAAGGGTCAAACCTTTATCAGACAATCTTGACCCTTAAAGTGCCGAATAAACCCAATGGTCATTTTCATTCTAGAATAAAACCAATATAATTGCATATTCACAGCTACCTTTTGCCTGTAGTGTTCTAACATAGCGGACAGTGTAGATCAAAGATCAGGCTGCACATTTTGTGCAGCCTGATCTTGATCTACACTGGCCGCAAAGGCAACTATATTAGTGAAAGGCGCTTTAAGGGTTAAGGTTGTACAGTCCTGAAGAAGAAGTTTCGAAAAGGCCTTGTTACCTGTCCTTTTTCCTTGGAACTTGCAGGGATTTTTTTCTCCGTATTACAATATTGTCTCTGTCACATGACACATAAAAGACTTTCCCTACTAAAAGGATTTACAGACTGCAAATAATGTTTTAAATGCTAGGATGTATCATTAAAAGGTTTGAAAACATTGCCTGAAAAGATGGATTATGCTTAGGACAAATGCAATGCAGAAGATTCCTTACACTGTCTTCATTATTTTTGGAGTTATTGCCCTTAGTTATATTTTACATATTTGGTTTTCGTCTGGGGCACAACTTCCAAAGTGTAGATTTTAGCTTCAAACCTTATTTAGTATGTACAGATAGATCACACTGAGGGCAAGGAAAATGTGCAAGATTCATGTCTGTGTCTACAATATTTTCGGGGTTATTGCCGTTTGTTATTTTACATTTTGTCCACAGCATAACCTCTACAGTATAACAGCTATTGACTTGACATAGCTTCAGATACAGAGCAGTCACATTAAGGACTAGTTCAGTGTACAAGGTCCATAACTCTGTCTTAATCCTTTACCAAACGACAAAATTTTGGCCTTGACCAAATTGAAAGCATTTGCAGACATCAGGGTTTTCCTTGATGCACGATTTTGTGCGTTTTGACGCATTTTTAAGGAAAATGACCCGTATATTTTTCAATAGTGCGTCACTGTGGACGCACAAAAACTATAAAGGTTACTTACGATCGTCTGTATTACCGACAATGTTACATCGCCAGTACATAGGAAAGCTTAAGTACGAGAAGAAAATGGGACGAAACACTAGACTGTATATCGATTTTACGAGAATATCATCAGTCTTTAAACTCGTCTAAACTAAACCAGTCGATCTCTAATGAAAACAATATGGCTCAGTGAAAATGGGCGTCATTCTTGCCGTCTGCAAGGAAAAGAGACCTTGAACAACGATCGAATGATGATCGCCCGGTTCGAGTAAGGAGAAAAACATCTCAAGGCCCCGAGGGTTTACTGAAAATTGGCTAAAGACAAATGCTTAATTATTTGTCGAAAACGGCGGCGTATCGAAACACAGGAATCGGACGTTTGATTGGTGAAAATTGTTTGTTGTCGGATGGATACTCTCTGTTTAAAAAAAAACACACACACAAAATAGAGGTTATCAAATCCGCCCGACAACAAGCTATTTGTATCAAGTAAACGGTTGATTCCTGTGACAAAAACAAAACACAATAACCAGTTTACCACAGAGAGTGGCTGCACAAATGTGCGTCACCAAAACACTGTGGTCACATTGATGCCCATGAAAGATAAAAAAATAAATGACAGGTTGTCTGCAGCTAGAGCATCTTTGCCTGTTAAGACCAGGCTTTTAATAAAGCATACTCAAGATAGTCAATGAAAAAGATGTCATCTAGACTGAAAGCCCCTCAATACAGAGAATCCCTTACATCTTGCATCATAAATAGGTTATATAAAGCTTTGGGATGAATAAGAAACACAAAGACAAACATTGTTTCATACATAGTAGTCTTTAATGTTTAACCTAATTACATTTTTTGTGACCCCCTCAAAGTCCAGAATGACCCACATTATTTATGACTAGGGGGTCACAATGACCCCCTATTTTTGTTGCCAAGGGAAAACCCTGAGACATCAAATTAAATGTTGCTAAAATGATGATTTCTCTATTTAATTGTGTAGAAAACATTGTGGGAAAAGGAGAAAATGCTAGTAAGCAGCATTTTCTCCATTTAACACAATGTTTTCAAACTACCTTCCTCTTGAGGATCATTGAAAATTGGGGTTGTTTGGTCAAGGGTAAATTTAAACTCACGGATCACAATGTTTTCAAAAGCTTTCAGTCTTAGGGTCGTTAAAAGTCAGGATTGTGTGGTAAAGAGTTAATTAATTTTGGAGTTCTTCGTTGTCCTTAATCATTCCTTTTTTTGTCAGGAGCATAACTTCTAAAGTATCAGTGCTTTTTACTTCAAACTTCAAATACAGATGGATCGCATTTAGGACAAGTGCAGCACACAAGATTGGTTACTTGGTCAGTTGTGTTTTTTATTCCCTTTGCTTTTTTAGCTCCACTGGCCGAAGGCCAGCGGGCTTATGTCATGGCCCGGTGTCCGTCGTGCGTCCGTCCGTGCGTCCGTGCGTCCGTCCGTCCGTCCGTCCATACGTCCGTCCGTGCGTTAACTTTTATTTCAAACATCTTCTTCTCTGAAACTACCCATCCAATTTTCATGAAACTTCACAGAAATGATCCTGGCATGGTCCTCTTCAGAATTTCTTGAAAGAATTTGATTCCTTGAAAAACTCTGGTTGCCATGGCAACAAAACTGAAAAATATTGGAAATCTTTAAAAATCTTCTTGTCTGAAACCATAAGGCATAGGGCTACCAAATTTGGCATGTAGCTTTATGTAGTAGACCTCTATCAAGTTTCTTCAAATTATAGCCCTGGGGTCAAAATTGGCTCTGCCCCAGGGGTCACAAGTTTTACATAGGCTTATATAGAGAAAACTTTAAAAATCTTCCTGTACCTAGCCATAAGGCCTAGAGCTACCAAATTTTGCATGTTGCTATATCTAGTGGGCCTCTACCAAGCAGGCCAAAATTTTAGCCCTGGGGTCAAAATTGGCCCTGCCGCAGGGGTCACAAGTTTTACATGGGCTTACATAGTGACAACTTAAGAAATCTTCCTGTTTTGATTTTTGTTTTGAAATTAGCCTTGCATTAGGGGTCTTATGTTTTACAGAGGCTTCATATGGACAAAACTTGAAAATCACCTTATTTATAACCATACAGCATAGACTTGTATTATTTTGGCATGTGGCTTTATCTTGTGGACCTCTACCAGGGTTCAAGTAATTATAGCTCTGGGATCAAAAATGGCTTTGCCTTGCGGGTCTCAACTTTCACATGGGCTTTTACAGAGAAAACTTTTGTAAGTCTTCATTTTGAAACCATTTGGCTCAGAATTGAAATGTTTAGTATTTATGGTTTATAAGCCAGTGGAGCGATACAGGGCCATCATGGCCCTCTTGTTTTTTACATTTTAGGGTCTTGTCTGAGTAGCATAGCTTCCAAAGAATAAAAGCTATTGACTTCATAATACAGATAGATCACACTGAGGACAAGTGCAGTGCACAAGATATGTAACTCTGTCTCGAGCATTTTTGGAGTTATTGGCCTTAGCTTTTTTTTTTTGGTTCCAAGCATAACTTTCAAATTATAAAAGTTATTGGCTCCAAACTTCAAATACAGATAGATGACACAGTGGACACGTGTGTTTAACCCTTTACCACACAATCCCGACTTTTAACGACCCTGAGAAAGAAGCCTTTTGAAAACATTGTGGGAAAAGAAGAAAATGCTGGTAACCAGCATTTTCTGCTTTTCCCACAATGTTTTCTACCCTTCCCAAAACAAACTTCAATTTTTGAATCATCATTATTTTGTCGTCTGCAAATGGTTTCAAATTGGACGCATCTAAAATTTTGTCTTTTGGTAAAGAGTTAATTTGCACAAGATTCGCTACTCTGTCTTTAGTATTTTTGGAGTGATTCCCCTTTGTTATTTTACATTTAGGGCTTGGAAAGAGGCAGTCATTCAGTGACAAGGCAGCAGGTTGGGGTATTTATAGGCCTGGGACACTTCTAGTTTGATTTCTCTTGGGAAATGTAGACAAAATTATGGGAAAAGGAGGAAGTTCTTGGTTACCAGCATTTGCTCCTTCTAACATTGTCTTCAAAAGGCCTTTTTCCTCAGGATTGTCAAAACAAGGGATTGTGTGGTATAGGGATGAGATATTCAGGCCAGAAACAAACTAAGAACAGTTGTTGTGCATGACACTTGTTTAACCCTTTCCCAAACGACAGATTTTGGACTGGTCCAAATTGAAAGAGTTTGCAGACGACAATTTTAAATTTGATGAAAATGGCAGAAAGTTATCAAAAAGGGTAGAAAACACTGTGGGAAAAGGAGAAATTGCTCGTTACGAGCAATTTCTCCTTTTCCCACAGTGTTTTCAAAAGACTTGTACTGCAGACACGTGAAAACCAGGGCTTGTTTAGGAAAGGGTTAAGAAACTATTTGGATAGGTGAACTGGCCACCATGTTGAAAGTGGCATTTAACTCTTAACAAATATTTTGACGTTTAACTCTTAACAAATATTTTGAACTGACACCATTTTGTCAATTTTGGAGTAATTTAGAAAAAGTACATAGATATTGAATTTTTTATCATGTTTAAATATAGAATCGTGGGAAAGGTCTTTTAGGAGTGGACTGTTTGCTATTGCAATTGGTTTTCATTGAAACTTGAATGCTAAATGCTTTTTGAGACCCTTTTCAAAGAAGCTGCCATGAAGTTCTGTTTATCCATTACCAAACAATCCCTTTGAAAACATTTTGGGAATAGGAGGACTTTTGAAATATTGTGAGAAAAGGAGCTGGTGACCAGCATTTTCTCCTTTCTCCACAATGTTTTCTACCCTTACGCAGACAAGTTTTAGTTTTGAAGCCACATTTAATTTATAGTCTGCAAATACTAGTATCATCGGCTGGGAAAGAGTTAACCCTTTACCACACAATCCTGTGTTTTAATGACTCTGAGGAAGAGGCCTTTTAAGAACATTCTTGGAAAATTCTGATAACCACCATTTTCTTCTGTTTCCCCCGATGTTTGTTTTATCCTGTCAGAGGTAATTTTTACTTTATTTTTTGTCTGGAACAACATTGAATTTGGACATTAGTCTAAAATTTCAGTTGTTTGGTAAATAGTTAAATTTGACCTCTCGTAAAACATACAAATCTGTAATTGTTGGAGGCCCAAGAGAAATTCTACTACAACTGAGAGAGCTTTATGTCTGAATTTAGAAGCAAGTAAAGTTGGTGTAGATCGGCAATTGGTCTGCATGTATTAAGCACATTTTGTACAATCTGATCTATATCAAACATTACTTAACCCTGTACCAGATGACAAAATTTTAGCCTTGTACAAATTGAAAGCATTTGCAGACGACAATTTCAATGTGGCTCAAATGGTGCAATTTTTTCTATCATAGGGTAGGAAACATTGTGGTTACCAGCATTTCAATTTCTCCTTTTTCCACAATGTTTTTCAAAAGTCGTCTTTCTCAGGGTCATCAAAACCAAAGATTATTTGGTAAAGCGTTAATTCTTTACGACACAATCCTGACTTTTAACGACCCTAAAAAGGAAGCCTTTTGAAAACATTGTGGGAAAAGGAGAAAATGCTGGTAACCAGCATTTTCTCCTTTTCCCACAATGCTTTCTACCTGTCCCATGAAAAATTTCAATTTTGAAGTCACATTTGATTTGTCGTCTGCAAATTTTAATGCTTTCAATTTGGACTAGTCTAAAATTTTGTCATTTAGTAAAGAGTTAACTAATAGGATTTGCGGACTACAAATATGTCTGCAGCCTTAATAGAGGACAAAGTCCTAGACTTGTAGAATTTGAAAGCATTTACAGACAACTAAATGGGTTAATCTCAAATGATAGGATCTGTCTTTCAAAAGGTTGAAAACCCCAGCTTGGCCAATTTCTTTCCGAGGATTGATGATGGTCATCGCGACAGGATTCATTCCGCACTCACCGCTGATCATTGTTTTGACGATGGTTGTGTGGGAAAGCAGCCAGTGGCTTGGAAAGAGTATTGTGCGGAGTACTGGTGAAAAGAAACTCCAGGAAATCATGGACAGGTGCACTGGCCGCCGTGACATAACTGAAATAATTGAAAACGGTGTTAAACACCATACAATCAGTCGGTCAATCAAATGGTAGAAAATGATTTGGTAAGAGGAGAAAATGATGGTTGCCAAGGTTTTATCCGTCTCCCACAATGTTTTCAAAAACCTTCATCCTCAAGGTGGTAACTGTTGAAAACTGTATTGCATGGTAGAATTATTATGTTGACTCCTTACCAGATGACAAAACATGGGACTCGGCCAAATTGAAAGCATTAAAGCAGACGACAAAATGAGTGTAGCTAAAATCATGATTCCTGTCTTTCATAGGGTAGAAAACATTGTGGAGAAAGGAGAAAATGCTGGTATCAGCATTTTCTCCTTTTCCCACAATGTTTTCATAAGCATCGATCTTCTTCAGGGTCGTTAAAACCCGGGATTGTGTGGTAAAGGATTTAATGATGGTATTTGCCCTAGAATGGGTAGAAAATGTAGGTAATGGAGAAAAGGCTGGTAACCAGCATTTGCTCCCTTTTCCACAGTGTTTTCAAATGCTTTCTTCTTCAGGATGGTGAAAGCAAGGATTTTTTAGTCAACCCTTTAATACAAAAAATTTTAGACCCATCAGAACCCAATTTGTCCAAAGCATAATTATGTGGCTATAATTGTGGAAGTTTTCTTTGATAGGGTAGAAAACATTTCGGGAAAAGGACAAAAATGCTCATGCAGGTCACCAGCATTTTCTCTGCTTTTCTTGCAGTGTTTTCAATTCAAGTCTTCTTTCTCAAGGTTGTTAAAAGTCTGCATTTTTGTGGTAGAGGGTTAACTCTTTCCCAAACGACAAATTTGAATTAAAATTTGATGAAAATGGCAGAAAGGTCTCAAAAAGGGTAGAAAACACTGTGGGAAAAGGAGAAATTGCTCGTTACGAGCAATTTCTCCTTTTCCCACAGTGTTTTCAAAAGACTTGTACTGCAGACACATGAAAACCAGGGCTTGTTTGGGAAAGGGTTAAAGGTTCAATATAATATACAGATCTAATTTTCAAAAATATTTTTCCCCACTGTTGTCAACAAAAAAATATGAGAAAGAGGTCTTTTGAAAGCATTGTGGGAAAAGGAGAAAATGCTGGTAACCAGCATTTTCTCCTTTTCCCACAATGTTTTCTACCGTATTACAGGTAGAAATCATCATTTTAGCAACATTTAATTTGTCGTATGCAAATTCTTTCAAATTGGACCAGTCTAGAATTTTGTCGTTTGGTAAAGGGTTAAACCAGAGGATAAAATTTCAGACTTGTCCAAATTAAAAGCGATTGTAGACCACAATTTAAGTGTGACAAATGATTCAAAATATTTACAGTAGGGTAGAAAGCATTTTGGGAAAATGAGAGTGCTGGTTACCTTTTCACCTTATCCCTCAATCTTCTTTCTCAGGGTCATTTTAACTTGGGACTGTGTTGTAAAGGGTTAAAAAATGCAGTATTTTTGAAATTTTTCTAATGCATTTGTTTTTTTTTTTTTTTTTTAAACATCCCCCCCCCTCCCCAATAAAATAGGGGTATATAGTGCTACCCCATTCGGTATACCTTGGGTGATCCAGTGATCATTTTTGTCCCTCATTCTGTATTACGTAGTTTGATATGTACCTACACTGTACATTTCTTCGCTGGAAGTACACCGTTTTACCATTATTGAAATCGTTAGACTCCTCTTGAAAAAGAAAAAATGGGTCACAATTTTATATCGATATCTTTCTAAGAATATTTCTGTCAGCAAACAGTTTGTACATTCAATTTTTAGCATGGTTTATCAATTCCATTGGGAGGTTTCATTAACAGATAGATAGATGTGAATAACTTCAGAATTCACCATGGTTGTTCATGTCACTTCTAAGCAATTTACAGGGGTGCCACCATGTTTAAGATCATGTGATTGATAGTTCAAAATGGAAGCATCCTTTATACAGATTACGTTAGATGTAGGTATGGAATCAGCCAAGTTGTGATGAGTGAGTGCTACCTCTGTCTGTATGTGTATATTTGGTAAAGAGTGGTGTTCATGTCCCGCTAACAACTTTAGGCGTGTGGTTGGATTCTAAAATAATTTGGCACAAATGATCACATGATGGATAGATGTGTTGGTTATTTAACCCTGGGTTTGTTTGATAAAGGGTGAAGATGGAACTGAGTTTAGTACAGATGGACAATTTGTGCAGTCTGAAGTGGGTCCTACCACTTTCATTCGGAAATTTCCTAATATAAATTACCTATTAGGAGCATGGAGTTCAAGCATACAGCAGTATTCCCATGATTATTATAAGAAACTGTTCTGTAAATGGACAATACGTAAGCTTGTAGCCATGGAAATTTTCTCAGGTTGCCTCATTACTTGTCAGAAACCAATCAGCCAGCTGACCAGTAATGGTACTGAGTAATGGCTATTGTATCAGATATCCAGATATTACCGTGTACTTTAACTCTTTACCAAACGACAAAATTTTAGACTGGTCCAAATTGAAAGCATTTGCAGACATTTTAAATGTAGATCAAAACATAACATTTGTCTCTTAGAGGATAGAAAACATTGTGGGAAAAGAAGAAAATGCTGGTTACCAGCATTTTCTTCTTTTCCCACAGTGTCTTCAATACTAGGCTTCTTTCTTTGGGTCGTTAAAAGTCGGGATTGTGTGGTAATTGGTTAACTCTTTACCAAACAACAAAATTTTAGGCTGGTCCAAATTGAAAGCATTCGCAGACGACAAAATAAATGTGACTCAAAAATTTATGTTTGTTTTGGGAAGAGTAGAAAACATTGTGGGAAAAGGAGAAAATGCTGATTACCAGCATTTTCTCCTTTTCCCACAATGTTTTCAAAAGGCCTCATTAAAAGTCGGGATTGTGTGGCAAAGGGTTAACTCTTTACCAAACGATAGGTCATGGTAAGTCTTGGGCTGGTAAGCGCGACTCAAGGACCTTTTGCGGATAGTGTAGATCAAGATCAGTCACTGCATAGAATGTGCAGTCTGATCTGGAATCTACACAGTCCGGTTAGAAAATATTTTCCCCCCAAAATAACTTTGAAGTAGCAACTCTTGGCTTTTTCCTATCACCTTGAACGTTTCATTTGACTTAACCCTTTATCACAGAATCCCGACTTTTAACGACTCTGAGAAAGAAGGCTTTTGAAAACATTGTGGGAAAAGGAGAAAATGCTGGTTACCAGCATTTTCTCCATTTCCCACAATGTTTTCTCACCTTCCCTCATCAATTTCAATTTTTGAGTCACGTTTATTTTGTCGTCTGCAAATGCTTTCAATTTGGATTAGTCTAAAATTTTGTCGTTTTGGTAAAGAGTTAATTGGAAGGATAAAGGTTATCATACTTGTCAAGATCCAAAGTGTTTGCAGACCATAGATTAAATGTCCCTCAAATGGTAGAAATTTTCTTCCCTTTTAAAAATGAATTTGAATTTTGAGTCACATTATATTTTGTCATTTGCAATTGCTTTCAATAAGACTGGTCTAAAATTTGGCAAAGAGTTAACCCTTTACCACACAATCCCGACTTTTAATGACCCTAAGAAAGAGGCCTTTTAAAAACATTGTGGGAAAAGGAGAAAATGCTGTTTACGAGCATTTTCTCCTTTTCCCACAATGTTTTCTACTTTATCAAATACAGAAATCACCATTTCAGCTACATTTAAAATGTGTGCAGATGCTTTCGATTTGGTCCAATCCAAACATTTCTCGTTTGGTAAAGAGTTAAGTATTCATTGTTTGTGAAAGAGTTCTAAAACAATTACATCTCTGTTTGTACATAATCTGATGCTGGGTGCTTTTCTTTAATCCTTTCCCAAACGACATATTTTGGACTGGTCCAAACTCAAAGAGTTTGCAGACGACAATTTTAAAGTTGATGAAAATGGCAGAAAGTTCTCAAAAAGGGTAGAAAACACTGTGGGAAAAGGAGAAATTGCTTGTTACGAGCAATTTCTCCTTTTCCCACAGTGTTTTCAAAAGGCTTGTACTGCAGACACGTGAAAACCAGGGCTTGTTTGGGAAAGGGTTAACTCTTTACCAAACGACAAAATTTTAGACTAGTTGAAATTGAAAGCATTTGCAGACGACAAAACAAATGTTACTCAAAAAATAAAATTTGTTTTAAGAAGGATAGAAAACATTGTGGGAAAAGGAGAAAATGCTGGTAAACAGCATTTTCTCCTTTTCCCACAATGTTTTCAAAAGCTTTCTTTCTCAGGGTCGTTAAAAGTCGGGATTGTGTGGTAAAGAGTTAATGAATGCATGTGTCTGACTGTGCAGTCTGATCTTGATCTATGCCATCCACAAAAGCTACTTAATCTTTACCAGACGACAAAATGTTAAGTTGTCCAAACTGAAAGCATTTGCAGACAACAGATTAAATGTTACTCAAAACATAAAATTTGTCATTGTTACTCGCATTTTCTCCCTTTCCCACAATGTTTTCAAAAGCTGTCTTTCTTAGGGTCATTAAAAGTTGGCATAGATTAGTTCGGTACTTAAGAGTAAGTCCTCATTGGTATTGAAGGAGTTCTAAAACAATTTTATCGGCGTTTGTACATCATATGATGTTGGGCATTTTGCTTTGATATAAGTGTCACAGTCTGCCAATTAGTCAAATAAAGCTATACTTGATTGGACAAAGTTTTGACCTTTCTTTACTCCAGTAAAGGCTGATTTAATTGGACGAGACTCTGACCTTATCCCAGTCCAGTAAATTCTGGTTGGTTGGTTGGTTGTATTGGAGTTTAACGCCACTTTAACAGCTAAGGTCATATCATGGCGGTCGGTGACGCACATGTGTTTCCTGGCTTTCTCACACCAGTACTGACACAACTTTCTTTCCAAAGCCACCGACTACTTTTCTCACATGCTTCAGCAGAAGTGAGAGGCGAAAATACGCCGGAAAGAAAGTTCGCCTCAACCGGGTATCGAACTCACAACCACCAGGTCATGAGTCCGACACGCTCACCACTGAGCCACCCAGGCGGGCGTAAATTCTGGTCTGATTGGATTAAAGTAATTCATTCCATAAATGAACTAAATTACAAGTGATGTCTGTAACCATGGAATTCTGAAACTGCGTCTTACAGACTTGAGGGTCATCAGCTGACCAACTGTGGGGATTAGATAGTGATGAGTAATGGCCTTGTCTGTCATTTCATCACATCATTTATTTTTGTTGTTTTCATTTTTCACAGTATGGTGAAATTCTAGAGTGATGAAACAAGAAAACTCCCTGTCTGTTTTGTTTCTCTTTCACTTACTTTCACATAGCCCCTTTTACCAGACAATCCTGAGTTCCAAAGGAAATTTAGGGTTTTTCAAACTATTTGGTGTTATATTGGGAGAGAATACTGGTAACCATGAATTTCTTCTTTTACCACTTAACCCTTTCCCAAACAAGCCCTGGTTTTCACATGTCTGCAGTACAAGTCTTTTGAAAACACTGTGGGAAAAGGAGAAATTGCTCGTGACGAGCAATTTCTCCTTTTCCCACAGTGTTTTCTACCCTTTTTGAGACCTTTCTGCCATTTTCATCAAAGTTAAAATTGTCGTCTACAAACTCTTTCAATTTGGACCAGTCCAAAATTTGTCGTTTGGGAAAGGGATAAATTCTTTCTACAGGTCCTAAAATAATTAATTCCTAAGACTTGCCCCATCATATAAATAAAGGTATTTGCATTGATTGTGAAACCAAGGTCAACAGAGTAAAATTACTGTAACTGTGTTCCAAACAACAAAAAAGCCGAGCCCCCGTAGCTCAGTTGGTAGCGTTTAGGATTTGTGAACAGGAGGTCACTGGTTCGATCCCCAGCTGGGCCAATTTCTTTCCGAGGATTGATGATAGTCATTTTGATAGGATTCGTTTCTCTCTCACCCCTGACCATTGTTTCAAGGATGGTTATGTGGGAAAGCAGCCAGTGGCTTGGAAAGAATATTGTGCGTAGTACTGGTAAAAGAAACTCCAGGAAAGCATGGATAGGTGCACTGGCTGTTGTGACATAGCTGAAATAATGTTGAAAACGGCGTTAAACACCATGCCATCAATCAATCAACCAAACAACAAAAATGTAGACATGTCCAAATTGAAAGCTCTAATTGTAGACAACAACATTTCTCCTTTTCTGTTTAATGTTTTCAAAACTCTTCTTTGTCAAGGTTGTTATGACTTGGGATTGTTTGGTAAAGGATGAAGCACACTGCATCTGTTGTATTGGATGAAAATCAAGTAGAAAACCAGACTGGAATCTGATAGTAGAACTCTTTACCAGAATTGGCTATTTTGAAATAGCTGTTTTGCAGACAACAAAATTATAAGGATGTGACTCAATGACTCAAATGGTAAGGCCTGTCTTTGAGAGGATAGGAAACATTTTGGGAAAAGGAGAAAATGCTGGCTACCAGCATTTTCTCCTTTTCTCACAATGTTTTCAGAAGCCTTCTTCCTCAGAAGCAGGGAATCGTCTGGAAAAAGGGGTAAACAGGATGTGGGTGTGTGGAATCAACAGTTTATCAAAGGAACCCATCCCTTCATTATCATAATGTGATATGTTTTTTGGGACCAAATTTTTTTTTTACACAAATTTGGTACTTCTTGGATTGCTAAAAAATACATGTACAATCCACTGAAAAAGAGAAAGATTTTAATTCTTTACCAAATGATAAAATTTTGGACCTGATCAAATTGAGAGCATTTGCAGACGACAAATTAAATGATGCTTAACTGGTGGAATTTGTCTTTGTTAGGATAGAAAACATCGTGGGAAAAGGAGAAAATGCTGGTTAACAGCATTTTCTCCTTTTTCCACAATGTTTTCAAAAGGCTTAATTTTTGTTTTCAGGATCATTAAAACTTGGGATTGTGTGACAAAGGGTTAATCCAAAAGGCATGAAATAAAGACTTTACCACACACACAATTTTTAGACTTGTCCAAATTGAAAGTATTTTGGAGACATTAAATTGAATGTGGGTGAAGCAACAGTATCTTTCTTCAAAGGGGTTGAAAATATTGTGTGAAATGGATAGAATGTTGGTTATCAGCATTTTCTCATTTTCCCATGATGTTTTTGTTTTCAAGATCCTGTGGCAAGGTCATCATTACTTGGGATTGTGTGGTAAAGAGTTAAAAGAGGACATTATAGTCTGATCTTTATTTATACTGTCTGCAATAATTAGGCTCCTTCTTTTGTCCGAGGCACTCAGAAGGGGTCAAAATCTCAGTTTATAAAGAGACAAGAATATTCTGTAGCAGTTTTGTGAAAATTGGCTATGAAGGTAGGCAAAAAACAATACTGCAGATGGCAAAAATTATTGTATTACATGTACTCACTACAAGCATTGTCTGTTTTCCAGATTGGTCTGCTAAGAGTGTCAAAGTGGGTCCATCTGAAACCAGAGATTATGATGATGAATTTATAGGATTTGGGTCTCCCATGCTATAGGCATAATTTGGTGTGGACCATAAAACTAGATCTAGATCCTGAATCTTACATAGAAAAAGATGATACTAAAATCATGCATCTTGCAGCATACAGCCTTTGAAAACATTGCAGTCAGAAGAGCAAGTAATTTTTTCTTTTACCAAAATGATTTCTGGTGTTGTCATGCAATAAACCTTGATTTCTGTTGATTGTCTATATTTTGCATGAAAGCTTATTAATACTTTCTGTTCAGCGGCAGCCAGTACACCTATCCAGGCTCTCCTGGAGTTTCTTTTACCAATTCTCCTAAAGCTTTACCACACACAATCATGAGTTTTAACAACCCTGAAGTCAAAGAGCGTGTAGAAAACATTGTTGGAAAAGGAGAAAATGCTGGTGACCAGCATTTTTTTCCTATTCCCACAATGTTTTCTAGCATATCAAAGACAGAAATCAGTTCATTTGAGCTATTTTCAATTTTTCATCTGCAAGTGCTTTCAATTTGGAACAGTTTGGTAAAGAGTTAACTATATTTCCAAAGCCAAAAGCTGCTATTCCACATACGAGGGACACTTTTTAAGTTCGTAGAGTAGGGCGGTCTTTTTAAAACCGCTTGAAATATCAAAATTTTATTTATCTAAGACCTTCGAAATATGCCCCGTCTGCCTCCACACACATTTTACACCGATCTACCCATTTCCGGAACGCCGCCCGGTAGTCCTCTTTAGGTATATGTTGCAGACACTGGTAGACCCGCACTGCCTATACCACAACGGGATTTGAAACGGTGCCCTGCCAGCATTTCCTTTAGTCTTGGGAACAACCAAAAGTCACAGGGGGACAGGTCAGGGCTGTATGGGGGATGATCTAAGACATCGAGCCCAGATTCTTTCAGATATTCCTGTACCGTAGCGGATTTATGGGCCGGTGCGTTATCATGGAGTAATTTGATGCCGCGGACACCGGTGCGCGGTCTGCGTTTCTGATAGAAATCAACAATTTGAGTAAGAACACTTTCTCTGTAAAACTTTCCAGTGACAGAACTACCTTTCGGGACTGGAATTTGAAGGACTGGACCTTTCGAATCAAAGAATATCGCATACAACATGCGATTTGATGTTTTGCAATGGCGCAATGACAGGTCTGTCACCCTCAGATGAAACCCAAACCTTATTTTTAGCCTTAGAATCGGGTTGAAAATGATAGATCCAGGTTTCATCACCTGTAACTACCTCTTCCAAAGGATGTGGGTCACATTTATCATATTTTTCTATAACTTGCGATGCAAGTCTAACCCGACTTTGTTTCTGCTCGTCAGTGAGCAAATGGGGCACCCAGCGCGCGCAGATCTTACGTAGCCCAAGTCGTTCACGTAAGATCTTCAAAACACTTGACGAATGAATGCCACTTAATTCTTCTATCTCTTGCACGGTATAACGTGCGTCTTCCTCAATTAAGGTTTTCACAGTAGCAACGTTCTTTTCCGTCAAAACGGAAACCGGCCTACCCACCTGAGGGTCATTTTCAATTGACTCCCGACCATCAATAAAATGACGTACCCACTTGCAAACTGTAGCATATTTTAAAGCACCATTCCCATAAACTTTTTGCAAATCAGCATGAATTTCTGTTGGCGGAAACCCAAGCTGTGCTCGAATCTTACAAAATACCCTCTGTTCAGAGATTTTTCCATCCATGTTGAACGCTATATTTTACTACAGTGTATAAAACCACGTGTTGAAAATACCCAGCGCAGCGCGCACGTGGACCTCGTGCGCCGCATACCGTGACACCGTTGGAGAGAGGAATGATTACGCAAGTTCTGTGTAAAAAATCGTGCAACTTCATAATCGCGTTAAAAAGTTATAGGCTTACTCTACGAACTTAAAAAGTGTCCCTCGTACATGTAACCATTATCAAAAAAATGATCAGGGGTGAGAGAGGAATGAATCCTGTTGCAATGACTATCATCAAGCCTCAGAAGGAAACTGGCCAAGCTTCAAGGATTCCAACCAGCGACCTCCTGGTTTCAAGCCCAGATACTGTCGAGCTACCAGGCTTAGGGAAGGAGTATTGTTTGTTAGTAGAAAGTGTAAATCATAAATTAGACAGCATTATCCTGTCTGTCTGATCTTGATCTACATTGTCCACAAAGGCTTATTGTGTTGTCAATGGTGAGGAAATAGTTAACCCTTTACCACACAATCTTGAGTTTTAATGACCCTGAGGAAAAAGCCTTATGAAAACATTGTGGGAAAAGGAGAAAATGCTAGTAACCAGCATTTTCTCCTTTTCCCACAATGTTTTCTATCCTATTTTAGACAAAATTCATCAATTTAGCCACATTTAGATTGTTGTCTGCAACTGCTTTCAGTTTGGACCAGTCTAAAAATTTTGTCGTTTGGTAAAGAGTTAAGAGAAAAAGGTTCAAACACTCCTTGATGTATAGTCCTGCAGTGGGTGTTGCTTTCAATCAGGTACAATGGATTTCTCCTAAAAACTCCTAATTCCCACACATTTCCTAGCCTGCAACATGTCTGTAATATTTGTAACAACAACATCAGTTTATATTCAGGGCTCCAATCAAAATGTTTAATGTAACAATAGCTGCCAAAAGTAAACAAAGCAGGTGTTAAAATGCATTTGAATTTAAATCATAACATTTAAAAGTATGGAATATATCGTGAAGATAACGAATCAGTTATTGTACAGGCAGTCTAAGTCTAATAGTCGCTGGCAGAGAAATTAATTTCAAAACTAGGTTAAAAGTTGCATATCTTTTCTTTAATTTTTGCAACATTATAAAATACATTTTCCCGCCGCTGACGTACACTTGGACTGACCCAAACAGTAACAGATTGTCATCTCCACAATATTCTCCATACTTTTAAGTGGTATTAGATTTAAATGCATTTTAATACCTGCATGGTTATTTGGCCACTATTAGGCCTTTAGGGCACTCCCATCTCTATTTAAAAATTTGACCCAAGTTTTAGAGGTATGGATAGATTTTCACCCAGTATTTTAGTCTGAGAGCAAACACATTGCAACATACAATCCAAACAGTTGAAACTGGTGCTCTACTGTTGAAACCATACGTTTGTCTGTCTGTTCATCTGTCTTGTGTAAACATGGAAGTGTCCTGAAATAATAGGATGGCATTTTGTATTTGAATTCATTTTATTGAGGAAACTAATCTAGATAAATTATTGTCATTTACTGTAATATAACAGGGTCCCTATTCCCCAGCATTTCTTGAGAACATTTTTAGTCCTATTCTCCAAAATTTTCTAGCTTTGAATGTAACACAACTTCTGATTTAGCTAAACCAAAAAGTTGAAATTAATTCTGGAGAAAAAGACTAAAACAGTTCTTTAACCCTTTACCACACAATGCCGCCTTTTAAAGCCACTGGGAAAGAAGCCTTTTGAAAACACTTTGGGAAAAGGAGAAAATGCTGGTAACCAGCATTTCTCCTTTTCCCAGAATGTTTTCTTACCCTATCAAAAAAAAAATGCACCTTTTGAGCCACATTGAAATTGTCATCTGCAGATGCTTTCAATTTGGACAAGGCTAAAATTTTGTCGTTTGGTAAAGAGTTAAGGAATCATGTGTTGGTAAATACAGATCCAGGACTCACAGACTTTTTATCATGGGACAGGGAAGCGGTCAGTTGCTTGGAAACAATATTGTTTATGGTGCTTGTAAAGAGGACTTAATTAGATGTACTTACTGTTCATTTCTTTTCCTCCAACAATGTTTCCAAAGCTTTTCTACTCAGGGTCGTTAAAAGTCGTGACAGGAATCATAGACTTTTTATGCTGGGACAGAGAAGCAGTCAAAGTTGCTTGGAAAGCATTGTTTATGGTGCTTGTAAAGGGACTTGAATAGATGCACTGAATGACATTGACATGATGTGAAATACCATTGAAAATGACATTAATTACCATTTAAACATAGAAATGATGCTTAAGGGTGGTCCTGAACTTTATGATTAAGTTGTCCCAATTTGTTATGTGATGGTTTAGTTACACCTGTGCTTGATGTGAAGTATCATTTATTAACTCTCTACCAAACAACAACATTTTGGACTTGTCCCAAACTGAAAATACTTGCAGATGAAAAATTAAATATGGCTGAGTGACGGGATTTGTCTGTGATTGTGCATTCAGCAAACCTCGGGTGATCTGTTGATTAAGTTCTTTGGCTGGAACATGTAGCTTGATATACACGGTACGTTTCTTCACCGGAAACACACTGTTTTACTGTCCTGAAAATTGTAAGGCTTCTCTTAAAAAGATAGCATGAGTCACAATTTTCTATGGAAATCATTCTAAATACAAAACTGTTGACAAACAGTTTGTAAATTCAATTTTTAACGTGGTTCATCAATTCCATTGCGCCACCATGTTTAAGATCATGTGATTGGCATTTCAGAATAGAAACTTCTTTGTTACAAATGAGGTTAGATGTACTGGTAGCTTTTGTGATCGTGCTGTGTCCATCATCTGTCATCTGTTGTCCATTGTTTGCAGTGACTTGTGAGGTCATCAGCATTTACCTTGTGTGCACTCTAGAGACATTTCCAGCCTGATACCCATGAAACTTGGTCAGAATGTTTGTTTGGCTGAATCTTGGATATGCTCGAAATTTGGTCACTTTGGGTCAAAAAGTAGGTCATCTGAGGCCAAATATTAGAAAAACATTGTGTACACTCTCGGGGCCACACTTTCAGCCCAATACTCATGAATCTTGGTCAAGATGTGTGTCTTGATGACATCACATCAAGGAAAAGTTGGGTTATGTTGGGTCAACAAGTAGGTCACTCGGCTAAATCTTAGAAAAACCTTGCATGCGCTTTAGGCACCACATTTACAGCCCAGTACTCATGAAACTTGGTCAGAATCTTTGTCTGGATGATACCTCAGATAAGTTTGATAATGGGTCACATCAGGTCAAAAAGTAGGTCACTGGGCCAAATCTTAGAAAAACCATCAGTGCATCTTAGAGGCCAGATTTTCAGCCCATAATGCCCATGAAACTTGGTCAGAATGTTTGTCTTGATAATAACTGAACTCAGATAATTTTGAAATTGGGTCATATCGGGTCAAAAAGTAGGTCACTTGGCCAAATCTTAGAAAAACGTTATTTGCACTCTAGAGGCTACTTTTTCAGCCAAATACTCATAAAACTTGGCCAGAATAATTGTCTTGATGATATCTTTTTCAAACTCGGTGAGAATAATAAAAATGATTGTCTTGATGATACCTCTGTCAAGTTCAAAATTAGGTCATGTTGGGTCAAAAAGTAGGTCACTGGGCCACATCTTAGAAAAACCCTGTGTGCAGTCTAAAGGCCACATTTTCAGTCTGGTGCTCATGAAACATTGTCAGAGTGATTGTCTTGATGATATCTCTGACAAATTCAAAAATAGGTCAAGTCGGTTAAAAAGTAGGTCACTTTCTCTCATGCGTTTTACATCATCCCAACCAGGATCTTTTCAGCTCATCAGTCCTAGATGACCTTACTCACTTGAGCTCCTTAAGGCTAATGGCCCTCTGGTCTCCTTTTTAGTCCCCTACCTGCGAAGCCGAAGGGGACTTTAGGTTTGCACTCCGTCCGTCTGGCAATTCAGTTTTCCGGACTTTTTTTCTAAACGCTGGTACATATTGAGCTGAGTTTTGGTGTGTAAGTCGCCCACAATCACTTACAGATCAAGTTTGAGTTTCGTTCCGATCCACGTGTTTTTGACGGATTTACTGGCCTTGGAGTTACAAAATTTCACTGAAAAATCAGTTTTCCGTTTTTTTTTCCTAAACGCTGGTAGGTATTGATCTCAGATTTGCTGTGTAACTCAACCACCATGACTTACAGATCAAGTTCTACTTTTGTTCTGGTCCACTGGTTTTTCACAGATTCAAGGGCCTTGGACAAAATTTCACTGATAAATCAGTTTTCCAGACTTTTTTTTTCTATATGCTGGTAGATATTCACCTGACTTAATTTTGCTGTGTAAGCCAACCACCATGACTTACAGATCAAGTTCGAGTTTCATCCCACTCCACTGCTTTTTGACTGATTTACGAGCCTTGGACTTACAAAATTTCACTGATAAAACATTTTCCCACACTTTTTTTCTAAACGCTGCTACATATAGAGCTGATTTTCGGTGTGTACATCAACCACCATGACTTACACTTCAAGTTCGAGTTTCGTCCAGCTGCACTGCTTTTTGATGCATTTACAGGCCTTGGACTTAAAAAATTTGACTGACATGCCAGCGATACATACGGCCGGTAGGGGACTGGGTATTGCTATGCAATACTATCAGAATGCTTGTTCTACAATGATTTCAAAAGCCTTGCTCTGCAGGGTCATGAAAATGGGATTATTAGTATTTGGTGAAGGATCAAATGGGCAGCAGAAAGATTTAATATATCACCTGAATTAACCTGGTCATCTGGAGGCTACTGACTGCACTTAAACCTTTACCAGACAACAAAATTTTAGCCTTGTCCAAATTGAAAGCATAATTTGCACATGACAATTTCAATGTGGCTCAAATGGTGCAACTTTTCTTTAATAGGGTAGAAAACATTGTGGGAAATGGAGAAAATGCTGGTTACCAGCATTTTCTCCTTTTCCCACAATGTTTTCAAAAGGCCTTCTTTCTCAGGGGCATCAAAAGGCGGCATTGTGCGATAAAGGGTTAATACTTGTCACCCTTTCTCCATACAAATAATCATTTAGGATTAATATTGTTACAAAGGGAGAAAATGCCAATTATAATGAGTTAACTCTTCACCAAATGAAAAAATTCTGGACAGGACCAAACTGAAAGCATTTGCATATGACAAATTTAAATTAATATTGCTAAAATAGTGATTTCTCTCATTGATAAGGTAGAAATTGTTACAGGCAGAGGACAAAATACTGGTTACCAGCATTTTCCCTTTTTCCCCACAATGTTTTCTAAAGTCTGATCTACCAGGGGTGTTAAAAGTCAGGACTGTATTGTAAAAGGTTAAGGCGTTATACAGAAAATGGGAGCTCAGTTTCTATTTAAAAGGCATGAAATAATGTCTTTCGTTCCCCACATCTTTGTTTGGGTTAGGTGTTGAAATTTCATTTTGAGACAGATGATGAGTACTCGCAAGTTTGTATAGTTTAACCCCATTTTCCAAATTAGTTCAGACACATGTATATTGCGGTAGCCAGTGCACCTATCCATGCATTTCTAGAGTTTCTTTTACCAGTGCTTAATTTGTACAATATTCTGCCCAAGCCCTTGGCTGCTTTTCTACATAACCACACTCGAAACAAAGATCTGAGTGAAAGAGAAATGAATCCTGTTGTAATGACTATCACCAATTCTTGAAAAGAAATTGGCTGAGCTGGGAATTTAAACCAGAGACCACCTGGTTTCCAAGTCCTGTAAGCCACTGACTTGACTGCTCCACCATCCTGGGCATAATGGATTTTGGCTAGGAACTTATGATTCTAGAACAAGAATATTTCTAAATTGTTAAAATGTTTTGGACATATTAAAGGACAAACACAGGTTCATTTTGAAAATAAATATAAATAAATGTTGAAAATATTTTGGAAGATGAAGTTGTGTGTACAGGAAACAGGACTGCAGGAGAAGAAATGACTCCTTGTTATAGAAGAGCTTCTCCATTTGTCAGTATTTTCTCAGCCTTCTGTAATCATTGACCAGACAATTTTTGTTGACCCTAAAGAAAGCAGCTTTTAAAAACATTGTGATAACATGCATTTTCTTTTTTTCCAACAATGTTTTCATTGCTGTCGGTTAATACTTCCAATTTGGTTAACCCTGTACCACACAACAAAATTTTAGACTTGCCCAAAATGAGATCTTTTGCAGACAACAAAATAATTATGACTCAAAAATAAAAATTGGTGTCCTTGGTTGTGAGGTAGAGCATCGGCCTCGCAATCAAAAGGTCCAGTCCCAGTTCGATACCGGGAGCGGATATCAACTTTGGGATGCTTCATTGGCCCACACATTCAGCGCGAGTACAGGTTTCCAGGAAGCAGAATCGAGAGAGATTAGTATAAATTGTAGGAAGTTGTTTCTCAACATGTGTAAAATAAATATGTTTAAACTAAAAATAAAAATTGGCTTTTGGAAGGATAGGAAAAGGCTTCTTTGTCAGGGACATTAAAACTTGTGATTGTGTGGTAAAGGGTTAAATCTGAATATCATTATTTGTAAAGAGATCTGATGTTAGCACTATAGTATAACATAGCATTGAGACTTTGATTATTCAGATTTCCATGACTGATGTTGAGTGTCCTCAGAGTATAGAACTGATAGCCTGACTTTTGATTTAGAATGTCTTTTATTAGTCATGTGCTGTGAAAAGGAAGCTTAATACATCTGCAGAAGGTATCAACCCAAGTCAGGATCTTGAGTGTCCTCAGAGTACAGAACGTAGTCTGATCTTAGATTTACATTATCCTAAATAATATTATGAGCCATACTGTGTGAAAAGGGTGCTTAATGCATCTGCAAAAAGTATTAACCCATGTTAGCCTGCACAGTCCACGCAGTTTGACATGAGTTGAAACTTTTTGCTTTTGGTCAATTTTCTGCATATCAAAGGACCAGTCTACTTTATCACTCAGTGGGTTTTTAGACAAAATGGATTTTATGAATCCATAAATTATGATTGTGATGTCTTGCTTAGTACACTGTGCATTAAGAGATGCATTAAACGAGTTTTTTGCCAGAGCAATTGACGTATCCTTTGAGGTATTCTGGCAGCCATAAAATTGCAATATCTAGAATACTTTCCTTGCTCAAACATTTTTATTTGATCCATGCTTTGACAAAAGGGGGCTTAATGCATCTCCACAATACATCATACCAATCAAGCCATCACGTAATTATGGATCCAGAATAGCAATTTTTTTTAAATGACTCAATCAGGAGGTAGACTGGTCTTTAGACATACAGAAAACTGAACAACTGCAAACAGTTTCGAACCAGGTCAGCCTGCGCGGACTGCACAGGCTGACCTGGGTCAATACTTTTCGCATATGCATTAAGTCCCTTTTCACAGAGCATGGCTCATTTAATTTTATCAGCAATAGAAGGATTATGCTGAACTCTGTACATCTCTCAAAATCTGACCATGTTTTGTTTTCTTTGGTTGATTCTTGATCCTCAGGAGTAACTGACTTAGGATAACCACAACTTGAGACATGTCCAATGTGAAAGCATTTGCAAGCAAGAAATGCACATGTCTTTGGAAGGGTAGAAAACACTGCAGAAAAAGGAAAAGTGATGGTTACATGTTCTCTTTTCCCCACAATATTTTCTAAAGCCTCAGCCTCTTTCTCAGGATCTTTAAAACACAGGATTGATTAATGAAAATTGTTAAGACACAATAATTATAGTCCTAACTTTTTGACCTTCTTGTTTATAAACGCTCCTTACTTTTTTGCCAGTGCAAAATCTAGATCGATTAGCAGGTCTTGTGTAATAATTCATGTTAACTCTTTACCACACGACAAAAATGTAGACTTGTCCAAATTCAAAGCATTTGCAGATGACAGTTCAAATGTGGCTCACATGATGAAATTTGTCTTTGATAGGTTAGAAAACATTGTAAGAAAAGGAGGAAATGCTGGTTACCAGCATTTTCTCCTTTTCCTACAATGTTTTCAGAAGGCTTCTTCCTCAGGGTTGTTAAAACTTGGGATTGTGTGGTAAAGGGTTAAGTTGCATAACTTGCTGAAACACTAGTATATTGGTGGAAAAGGTGCAGCATTTTAATTCTGACTGCCAGTCTTCTGCTAGATGATCTGGAATGATATTTGAAAACTTTCTTGTCCTTCACCATTTTAGTTGTCCCTAGACTTTTAACAACCCTAAGGAAGAAGTCTGTTGAAAACATCATGGAAAATGGAAAAAAATGCTGATAACCAGCATTTTCTCCTTTTTCCAAGATGTTCTCTTACCTTTCACAGACTAATTCCATCTTCTGCACTACAATGATTGATTAAGTTATATGCTCACTGAGAAGGTTGTAATGTGGATTTTGTCAATTGTGAAAGGGTTAAAATAGCTTAAATGGAGCAACAATTGTTCAATAGTTCTAATTGTTTACCCTTTAAACAGCTGTGATAAAGATGCCTTTTGAAAATATCGTAGGAAAAGGAGAAAATGCTGGTAACCAGCATTTTCTCCTTTTCCCACAATGTTTTCCACCCTTCTCAAAAAGAATTTCAATTTTTCAATTACATCCATTTTGTTGTCTGCAACAGTTACTGCTTTCAATTTAGACTGTTCTAAAATTTTGTCGTCTGGCAAAGGGTTAACCCTTTACCAGATGACTGCATTCTAGACTTGTCCATATCAAAGCATTTGCAGAAAACAAAGCTGTGGCTCAAATGAAAGGACTTGTTTTTGAGAGGACAGAAAACACTGTGGGAGATAAGTAACAAAATACTGATCTCCAGTATTGTCTCCTTTTTCCACAAGTTTTCAAAAGCCCGTAATTTTCTTTGTGGTCGATGAAACTTGGGACTGTTTAGTTAAGGGTTAAAAGTATATAAATCTATATAACCATTTTTATGGTTGACCTGTATTATTCAATAAATCGGATAAAAAAATGTCTGCAATGTGACCCTCAACCCAGTACAAATTAATTCTGTTTAACTCTTTACCAAACGACAAAATTTTAGACTGGCCCAAATTGAAATTTAGCATTTGCAGACGACAAGTTAAAGGTGGCCCAAATGATGAAATTTATCATTGATAGGTTAGAAAACATTGTGGGAAAAGGAGAAAATGCTGGTTTCCAGCATTTTCTCGTTTTCCCACAATGTTTTCAAAAGGCCTCTTTCTCATGGTCATAAAAAGTCAGGATTGTGTGGTAAAGGGTTAAATTAGGACCCTGCAGAAGAAGTCATTTGAAAACCTTGTGGGAAAAGGAGAAAGTACTGATGACAAGCATTTTCTTCTTTTCCTAAATGTTTTCCACTTTGTGAAACAAAAACACAGGTTAAATGCCACTTTTAATCCCAAGTCTTAAGCAAACGACAAAATTTTGGACTGGACCAATTTTTACTGAAGCTATATTTGCAGACAACAAATTAAATATCACTCATTAATGATTGAAAAGGCAGAAAACATTCATTGTGGGAATTTGATTTTGTCCGATATCAATGGCCATTAAATAAACATGTCTCGTTTCGAAAGGGTATTTCCAAATGCTGCTGTGCACAGTACACTGGTAAACCTCAGCATCATGATTAAGAATCACAAGCTAGACTTGCTTCCTGTGTTAAAAAAAAAAAGTACAGTTCTTGACAGTCAGACAGTGAATAACAACTACTGACTAACTTTATCAATGTTTAAGAAATAGTTGTTAAGCCACAGTTGTTGCTTTTTCTCTTGAAGCGGCTTGAGGAAAGCAACCGCCATTTTTAAATGCATATTGATCTATCAATCCGCCATTCATAAATATTGTACATGTGTACAATAAAATGTAGTTCTCAGATTTTTTGTTATTTGTATTGATTTTGTTATGTTTCTTTACAGTTATAGTGGTGAGATATATAATAAAAGGAATATTACAACAGTCTGCATTTCTGCATCGTCGGATCATGTCTCGTTGCGTGTGTGAAGAGATGCGCATCGGATTCGATCTTCAGTCTCATCCGATACGCATCTCTTTACACACACTATTCGACATGATCCGACCACGCAGAAATGCAGACTGTTGTAATATTCCATATATATCAGAATCTAAGGTATTAACCTAACCCTTTACCAAACAGTCTTGTAATGTCACAGAGACACAGAAAAAAGCTTTTAATGCGCCAAATAAACCCAACAGATATTTTCATCCTAGAAATATGACCCAAATAATTGTAATCTCATGGCTGCTTTTGTCTACAGTGTATCAGCAAAATGGAGAGTGTTGATCAAAGATCAGGCTGCATGTTTTGTGCAGCCTGATCTTGATTTACACTGGCAGCAAAGGCAACTATATTAGTGAAAGGTGCTAAATTGAGGGTTAAAACATTGTTCGAAAAGTACAAAATGCTTTTGACTTAAAATCCTTAAATCCATCAGAGTTTTCTATCATATTTGAATAAAAAATTCCAACTTTTAACTCTTTATCACACAATCCTGACTTTAAGTGACCCTGAGCAAGAAGCTTTTCAAAATCATTGTGGGAAAAGGAGAAAAAGCTTGTAGGCAGCATTTTCTCCTTAACATACAACATTTCAATCCTTCTGAAATAATAAAAGTGTGTTTTGGGCAACACTGAGTATGTCGTCTGCAAATGTTTTGAATTTGACATGGCTGAAATTTTTTCGTTTGGTAAAGGGTTAACCATATACCTCTCAACCCTGAGTTTGAAAAACCCTGTGGATGAAGACTTGTGGAAAAACATTGTGGGAAAAGAATAATATTTTCTGGCTACAAGTGTAATGAAATAGTTTCTTAATGAGACATTCCAGAGATACATACATTGATGTTTCGAGTGGACATGAAATTGCTAATGGAAGGACAGACAGACAGAGGGATGTACAAGTGGTTAGTGGCCTAGCCTAGCACATCCCTTCTGGTATAAAAAATATGGTACACTGTAATTTTATTTTACTGTAAAATCTTAGATTACAGAACTTTTGTGGCCAGGTGGTAAAGGTCTTGTGTTTGCAGGCAGTGCTGTTTATGTGGGAGTGCCCATGGGCAAGGTAATGTAGAGCTCAATCTTTGTACTGGTGAATCCCAGGAAACATATGAATATAAAGTCAGTTGTCCTGGTGATATGTCTGAAAAAACTGTTGAATGCAAAAGCAGCGTAAACCAGTATTCATACACATGAAAAGTTACAGTACTAGATAGATAACATTTATAGGAAGATTGTTGGTATTGCAAAACAAGTCTCTGGGCCTTTACCCTTTACAAGATAAGAAAATTTCAACATTGTCCAAATTGAAAATATTTACAGACAACAAATTAGATGTGGTTCAAATGATAAGATTTGTATCTAGAAGTGAAGAAAACATGGTGGGAATAGGAGAACATGCTGGTTACCAGCATTTTCTCCTTTTCCCACCATTTTTCTAAAGCCTCTTTCATCAGTGTTGTTAAAACTCGGGATTGTGTGGTTAAGAGTTAATCAATTACAGTATTTAACCCTTAGAACACAAAGTATCACTATACTTGCCTTTGTAGTCAGTTTAGATCAAGATCAGACTGCACAAAATATGCATTCTGATCCTGGACAAACATGATGTATGCAGATATTTTAATTAGCCATAAAGTTTGATTTGGTGCTCTAATGGTTAGCACTTCAACAGATGGCAAAATTTTAGACCTGTCCAATTTGTAAGCATTTTGCAGATGAGATACAGAACCATCTGATAGGCCTGTCTTTGAAAGAGCAGGAAAGATTGTGGAAAGGAGAAAATGCTTTTTACCAGCACTTTCTTTTTTTTCCACAATGCTTACAGAAGCCTTTTTCTGCAGGGTTATTAACCCCTAGAGTGCCGAATAAAGCCAATATGCATTCTCAGTCTAGTATAAGACGCAAAAACATGTAATGGCAATGTCATGATTGCTTGTGTCTGTTAGTGGTACTGGTAATTTCACCTACGCGGACAGTGTAGATCAAAGAACAGACTGCTTGTTCATTGCAGTTTGATCTTGATCTATACTGATCAAAAAGGCAAAAATAGTTGTGAAGGGCTCTTAACTCTTTAGCACACAATCCCGAGTTTCAATAACCCAAAGGAAAAGGACTTATAAAAACCTTTTGGGAAAAGGAGAAAATGCTGGTAACCAGCAATTTTTCCTTCTCTCAAAATGTTTTCTATCCATTCAGAAGCAAATTTCATAAATTGTGCAACATTTGTCATCAGCAAATGCTTTCAACTTGGACCAGTCTGAAGTTTTGTTGTCTGGTAAGAGTTAAGGATTAAAATTGGGGATGTGTGGTAAAGGGTTAAGCTGGATTTTATTGATACACTGGACAAACTACATTACATTAGTGGACAATGGCATTGATTTTTCTGGACCTTTTCTGCTTTCTGTATTGTTGATCCACGTGATACCAAGAGGGACTTTTATGCCAGAATACAAAACTTAATTTAAGACCTGCCGTAAATTAAAAGCATGTAAACAGTTGTTTGATGGACAGCATTGAAGTGGTAGAGCCTCCGCCCTGCACATTGAAGGTTTCGGCTTTAAACTCTGTGATGAGCGGAGTCGACCTTTGGAACTATACCCATAAGTGACATCATGGTATGAGCACTTGTAAAGGTTTCCAGGAAGCAATTATCGATCATTTGTACAGTCTAACCCTTCAAGATCATTTGTACAGTCTAACCCTTCAAGTTTTATTTTACCCTCTCCCACACAATCCTGAGTTTTAACGACCCTAGTAAATCACTTTTGAAAACATTGAGGGAAAAGGAGAAAATGCTAGTAACCAGCATTTTCTCCTTTTCCCATAATATTTTAAAACCTTTCAGAAACAAATCAAATCATTTGAGCCACATTTAATTCAAGTGTCGTCTGCAAAATCATTCAGTTTGAACCAGTCTAAAATTTTGTCTTTTGGTAAAGAGTTAACCCTTTACCACACAATCCCAAAGTTTAATGACTCCAAAGAATAAGCTTTCTGAAAACATAGTGGGAAAAGGAGAAAATGCTGGTAACAAGCATTTTCTCCTTTTCGCATGATATTTTCTACCCAGCAAAAGACAAATCATTTGAGACATCTAATTTGTCGTCTGCAAAATTAATGCTTTCAAGTGTGACAAATATTGAAGTTTGATATTTGCGTTTAGCCTAATTTACATAATGACAGGCTTCAATTTTTGCTTCGATTTACTTGCTGTGGGAAAATTGGTGTTTTTTTGAGTATTTTTTCCTTCCCAACCCTTTGAACTCCCAAAAATTTGAAATAGACAAAATTTCAGTCAGTCAAAAAAAATAGCACGATAGCGGGATTTTGCAATTTGAAGGCTGCTTTTTGGATCCAAAATCAGATTGTAAGCACAATATTGAGTGATTGTATCATATGTTTAATGCTGTATTCAACATTATTTAGTTATATGGAGGCGACCAATGCACCTATCCATGCTTTCTTGGAGTTTCTTTTTCCAGTGCTACGCACAATATTTTTTCGAAGCCACTGGCACACTGTGCAACATGTTTTTGATCAATCATGCCTTCAAATAAAAACAGTTGTTCCACCTGCAGGCCAAGTTTTCCTGCAGCAGACCACTTTTGAAAAAGCATTGCAAAATGAATACCTTTGGAGAGTTTTTTAGCTATTTTATGTTTTTTTCTCTGGTGCTGGGCCCCGTAGCTCAGTCGGTAGCGTACAGGACTTGAGAACAGGAGGTCGCTGGTTTGATCCCCGGCTTGGCCAATTTCTTTCCGAGGATTGATGATAGTCATTGCGACAGGATTCATTCCTCTCTCACCGCTGACCATTGTTTCGACATTGGCTATGACTGGAAGAGCAGCCAGTGGCTTGGAAAGAAAATTGTGCGGAGTACTGGTAAAAGAAACTCCAGGGAAAGCATGGATAGGTGCACTGGCCGCCGCGATATAACTGAAATAATGTTGAAAAGCGGCGTTAAACACCATACAACACAATCAATTTTTTCTCTGGTAATTGTTGCAAAGTTGAAACAATAGTCCTCCTTGTAGTCAGATCTGAAGGAAAACATTATGACAAATTGATCAGTTTTATCAGCAGGTTCCTGATCGATCTGTCACAACTCTTCACAGTGGTTTTTGTCTTACATCCATATACAAAGTTTAACTCTTTACAACACGATCCCAACTTTTAATGACCCTGAGGAAGAAGGCTTTTGAAAACATTGTGGGAAAAGAAGAAAATGCTGGTTACCTTTTCCCACAATGTTTTCTACCCTTCCTAAAACAAATTTCAATTTTTCAGTCACATTTATTTTGTCTTCTGCAAATTAATGCTTCCAATTTGGACCAGTCTAAAATTTTGTCATTTGGTAAAATCGAGTTAGGATGATTTAAATACGTTTAACCCTTTACCAAACGACAACTTTTAGACTCCTCCAAAATGAAAGAATTTGCAGATTACTAATTAAATGTAACTCAAAGCATGAAATTTGGCTTTTCAAGAGAGGAAACATTGTGGGAAAAGGAGAAAATGCTTGTGACCAGCATTTTCACCTTTTCCCACAAGGTTTTTGAAAGACTTCTTCATCAGGGTCATCAGTAGTCGGGAGTCGTGGTCAAGGGTTAATCTTTACTGACTGAAGACCAATCACTCGGAGCTTGTTTAATTCTTTACCAAACAACATAATATTAGAATGGTCCAAATTAAAAGCATCTGCAGACAAGAATATAAATATAACTCAAAAATTGAAACATGTTTATGGAAGGGTAGAAAACATTGTTGGAAAAGGAGAAAATGCTGGTTACCAGCATTTTCTCCTTTTCCCGCAATGTTTTCAAAAGGCTTCTTTCTCAGGGTCGGGATTGTGTAATAATGAGTTAAAGGTCCTGTGTCCATTATGTTTGCGTTCATCTTACTCAGTGGTAACTAATTTCAAACGTCTTCTCTGCAACTACTGAACCAATTTTGACCATTAGCTTCACAGACATGATCCTGCCATGGTCCTCTTTAAAATTGCATAACAAATTTGACTTTGTCAAGAAATCTGGTTACCATGGCATCTGCATCATAAGGTTACCTGGAAAACGAAAATGTTGCAAGTCTGTTTCTCAAAAACCACTCTTTGGATTTCTGTGCAAACTGGCATAACTTGGATCACAGATGGACCTCTTTTCAAATTTGTTGCTTTGATTCTATATCTATTAAATCTGTACCAGATGACAAAAGAGTAGGCTTGTCCAACTTGAGAACATTTGCATAATATGATACTGTAATTTAAATGTTGTTCAAATGATGGAATTTGTCTTTGATAGGGTAGAAAACAATTTTGTGGGGAAAAGAGAAATGCTGGTTACCAGCATTTTCTCCTTTTCCAACAATGTTTTCAAAAGGCTTCTTCCTCAGGGTTATTAAAACTCGGGATAACATGGTAAAGGGTTGTAAGACAGTGGAGCCATACAGGGCTGTCATGCACAGCCACTGAAGACCCTGTGGTGACATTGATAAAAGCGCATTTATGCCCCCTGCAACTAGGCTGCATTTGTCAGTGTACTTAACCCTTCACAACACAATCTCGAGTTTAATAACCTTGAGGAGGTAGGCTTTTGAAAACATTGTGGAAAAATGAGAAAATGCTGGTAACCAGCATTTTCTCCTTTGCCCACTATGTTTTCCACTCTTCAAAACACAAGTTTCAGTTTGTTAGTCACATTTACTTTGTCATCTGCAAATGCTTTCAATTTGGACATTTTAGTCTAAAATTTGTTTGTTTGGTAAAGGTTTAACTAAAATCTTGACCAAAGAGTCTGATGTTTTTAGAACCTTTAACTATAAAGAAGGCTTTTAAATGGAGACCTGTAATTGCACTGAAAAGTCCAGAGAGTTTTTCTCTGCACTCTGTGGCCAGTATGTAGTTGTCATAGAGCATACTGTTTGTCAAGTAGCGAACAGAATAAAAAAGATTTGCCCGCTTTTTGACATTTCTTTGTTGAGAAAAATGTGACCTTAGATGCCACATGCTCAGTGACCTATTTTTAGTGCATTGAGATAAGAAATTTTCAGATCGACTTTTAACCAGAAAAGAAAACAAAATAACCTTTTGCGGTTGGAAAACCATTTGCAGAAGACAAATTATAATATGGCTCAAATAATAGGATTTGGCCAGAAAAAGGTAGAAAATGTTGGCTGCTTGCACTCTCTCCTTATGGTTCTATTATGCTTCAGACAGTTTTTGACCCATTAGTGAAGAGGAGTTTACAATGCAAAAGGAATTCAATTCACTGTTTTAAAAAGTCATGCTCAATCAATCTTGTGAAATAAATCCTTTACCAAACGACAAAATTTTAGACTGGACCAAATTGAAAGCATTTGCAGACGACAAATTAAGTGTAGCTTAAATGGTGATATATGTTGCTCAATCAATCTTGTGAAATAAATCCTTTACCAAACGACAAAATTTTAGACTGGACCAAATTGAAAGCATTTGCAGACGACAAATTAAGTGTAGCTTAAATGGTGATATATGTATTGGATATGATAGAAAACATTGTGGGAAAAGGAGAAAATGCTGGTTACCAGCATTTTCTCCTTTTCCCACAATGTTTTCAAAAGGCTTCTTTTCAGGCTCGTTAAAAGTTGGGATTGTGTGGTAAAGGGTTAAAAACTTGAATTTAAAATGTGAGTCATATTCCTTTTTATCTGTGATTTTTGTTTTAGATCAATGGACTCAGGAATGTGAATAGTCTTAGAAATGACTAAAATACAATGTATTTGAATGTTCTTTTCATGTTTATTTGCTGTTTACTGAATTGTAAAAAAAGTGAATGCTGTAATGTGATGAAATTCTAGAACCACTCAGAGATTGAATACATCCTAAGAATGGAATGATCCCGAATAAACAAGAATCTGCTGTGTACACAATGAAAAAAAAAAAGACTTGCCTAAAATGAAGGCACTTTCATACTACAAATTAAATGTGACTGAAATGATTAGATTTGTTTTTTCAAAACATTTTGGGAAGAGGAGAAAATATTGTTACAAGCATTTTCTCCTCTTCTCACGATGTTTTCAAAATCCTTCTTCCTCCTGAAGGGAATGCATGGAATAATTAAACCTTTACCACACAGTCCTGACTTTTAATGACCCTGAAAGGAAAGGCCTTTGAAAACATTGTGGGAAAAGGAGAAAATGCTGGTAACCGGCATTTTTCTCCTTTTTCCACAATGTTTTCTACACTTCCCAAAACAAACTTCAATTTTTTGGTAACATTTTTGTCGCGTGCAGATGCTTTCAGTTCTAAAGGTCTAAAATTTTGTCGTTTGGTATTGGTTAAGCAATAACTGTAGGATGTCTCAAATGAGTTACAACACCACTTGTTAACTCTTTACCAAACAACAAAATTTTAAACTGGTCCAAATTGAAAGCACTTGCAGATGACAAAATAAATGTGATTGAAAAATTGAAATTTGTTTTAGGAAGGGTAGAAAACATTGTGGGAAAAGGAGAAAATGCTGGTTACCAGCATTTTCTCCTTGTCCCATAATGTTTTTTTAAAAGGTTTCTTTCACAGGGTCGTTAAAAGTCGGGGTTGTGTGGTAAAGAGTTAAAGTACAATTGCTGAATGATTTCCTGTTATTGTTCACGATACCACTAAACTTTTACCAAACAATCAAGTGTTTTTACAGCTTTGTAATACCTTGGTAGGAAAAATAAATGCTTGTGCACAGCATTTACTTCATTTCCCACAATGTTTTCTACCCTTCCAAAGACCAGTCCTGTTACTTTTGAGACATGTTTAATTTGGCAAATTTCAATATGGACAAGTCTGAAATTTGGTTTACTGGTAAAGACTTACGCTATAAGTGCAATTGTTGAGGGATTTCTTCATTGGAAAGGCGTCACAATACGGTGATAAGTGCAATTGTTGAGAGATTTCCTGATTAGAAAGGGATTTGTCCCGTTAAATTTGGATTGTTACCTTCTTGACGCATTTCCTGTTTTGGGAAAATTTGCATTGATGTAAAGACAAGTACGTTCTATTACATACGGCATACCTCGGGTGATCCGGTGATCAAATCCCTCGGCTGTATCACGTAGCTTGATATGCACCTACACGGTACATTTCGCACATCTCCGGAAGCACACCGCCTTACCGTTATTGAAATTGTAAGGCTCCTCTTTAGAAAGAACGCATGAGTAAATTTTCTATCGTTATCTTTCTAAGAGTATTTGAGCTGGCAAACAGTTTGTACATTCAAGTTTTAGCGTGGTTTATCAATTCCGTTAGGAGCTTTCATCGACAGATCGATAGAAGTGAATAACTTCACAGTGGTTGTTCATGTCATTGCTAAGCGATCTACAGGGGCGCCGCCATGTTTAAAATCATGTGATTGGTAGTTCAAAATGGAAGCCTCCCTAATACAGACGAGGTTAGATATAGGTACGGAATCGGCCGAGTTGTGACGAGTGCATTCTATTAGTCTCATTCTCCAAGATATCCCCAAGATTTTCTAAATTTAAAAGTGACGCAACTTCTGGTTGGCTAAACCAATCAGAAGTTGTGTTACTTCCAAATTTAGAAAGTTCTTTAGGATAAGACGAAGAATGTTCTGAGGAATGGTTGGTAAATACAGACCCAGGATTTATCCAGAAATATTGTTGACAGTTTTAGCTTGTTTGAGTAGCATTTAAACTTTTTACAAAACACAACAATTTTAGATTTGTCCATATTTGCAGATGACGAGTAAAATGTATTTCAAATCGTTGGATTTGTCTTTTTACCCTTTACCAAACAATCCGTACCTTTAACTCTTTTCCACACAATCCTGACTGGAAAAACGACCCCCTGGAAAAGCCTTTTGAAAACATTGTGGGAAAAGGAGAAAATGCTGGTAACCAGCATTTTCTCTTTTTCCCACAATGTTTTCTACCCTTCCCAAAATCTTTCATTCGCACTTATTTTGTCGTCTGCAAATGCTTCCAATTTGAACCGGTCTAAAATTTTGTCATTTGGTAAAGAGTTAACAACCCTGAGGAAAAGGACTTTTGAAAACGTAGAAACAGGAGAAAATGCTGGTAACCAAATTAAATTAAGTGAACTATGGAAAGCAGAGAATCACTTATTCCTACACCATTGTAACATTATGAATGAATCTATTAGCAGATATTACCTAGGTAACTTGTAGCAAATCCCAGCTGTATGAACCCTCAGTGGACAGGGAATCCATGTCATTCCGTCAGTCACTCATTATTTAGATCATTGTGTACAGTTAAACTGTTATCTTAAACTGTTATTTTAGGTCTTGAATATTAACCCTTTACCCAACAATCCCAAGTTTAACTACACTGGGGAAGAATCCCCTTGAAAACATTGCGGGAAAAGGAAAAAACGCTGGTAACCATCATTTTCTCCTTGTTCCACATTGTTTTCTGCCCTTTTGGAATCAGGTTTCATCAGTTCAGTCACATTTTATTTATATGGTCTTCAAAAGCTTTGAGTTTGGAAGAGTGTAAATTTTTTTATTTTGTAAAGAGAGTTAAATAGTTAACTGCATCTTGTGCTATGGGATATTTACTAATTGATTGCATGGTGTTTAACACCGTTTTCAACATTATTTCAGTGATATTGCGGCGGCTAGAGCACCAATCCAGGCTTTCCTGGAGTTTCTTTTACCAGCACTACTGCGGCTGAATGACCTTTTGAGGACAGTGTGGATTAAGTTCAGACTGCACAGAGCGTGCAGTCTTATCTTGGATCTACACGGTCCAATAAGAGGATATAACTATTTTCTCCAAAATGTAACTTTGAAATAGCAATATTCAGGTGTTTACCATCGGCTTGAAAGTTTCATTTAACATTTTTTAGCATTTTAAGGGTTAAACTTAAACTGGATTATAGTTATCCATTAGCACGCAGAGCCATGGCAGCTCAGTCGGTAGCATACAGGACTTGAGAACAGGAGGCTGTTGGTTCAATCCCAGACTTGGCAAATTTCTGTCCGATGATTGAGACAGGATTCACTTCTCTCTCACGTTTCGACGATGGTTATGTGGGAATGCAGCCATGGGCTTGGAAAGAATATTGTGCGGAGTACTGGTAAAAGAAACTCCTGGAAAGCATGGATATGTGCACTAGCCACTACTACATAACTGAAATAATGTTGAAAACAGGGTTAAACACTATACAAACAATCAATCAATCAAATTCGCTAGTCTGTCAGTACTTTCAGTACTTTGATTGAAATTAGCCTTGCATCAAGGGTCTTATGTTTTACAGCGGCTTCATATGGACGAAACTTGAAAATCACCTTATTTCTAACCATACAGCATAGACTTGTATTATTTTGGCATGTGGCTTTATCTTGTGGACCTCTACCAGGGTTCAAGTAATTATAGCTCTGGGATCAAAAATGGCTTTGCCCTGCAGGTCTCAACTTTCACATGGGCTTTTACAAAGAAAACTTTGTAAGTCTTCATTTTGAAACCATTTGGCTCAGAATTGAAATGTTTAGTATTTATGGTTTATATTTATAAGCCAGTGGAGCGATACAGGGCCATCATGGCCCTCTTGTTTATGATTGATTTGTGGTCAGCAGAATATTTTCAATTTTGAATAGTCTAATATTTTGTTGTCTGGTGGTAGTCAGGGGTTAACTCTTTATCAGACAATCCTGAATCTTAATGACCCTGGGAAAGGAAGCTTTTGAAAACATTAGTAAGAAAAGGAGAAAATGCTGGTAACAAAAATGGAGGTTACCAGCATTTTCTCCTTTTCTGACAATGTTTTCTATACTTTCAAAGAAAAATTTTATCATTTGCACCACATTTAATGTGTCATTTGCAAATGCTTTCAATTTGGACAAGTCCAAAATTTTGTCATCTTGTAAAGAGTTAACTGTCTACTAAAAGACAAAATTTTAGATTTGTCCACATTGAAAGCATTTACAAACAACAACATAAATGTGACTCGAGAATTGAAATTTGGTTCGGGAAGAATAGAAAACGTTGTGGGAAAAGGAGAAAATGCTGGTTACCAGCATTTTCTCCTTTTCCCACAATATTTTCAGGCGGCTTCTTTCACAGCGTCGTTAAAAGTCCGGATTGTGTGGTAACGGGTTAAAGCAGCTATAAACAATTTATTTTGGGTTTGCATTTGATGAGTCAAACTACCTTGGCTGATTAATTTTATAGGTGTAACTGAAACCAGTATCATGGGTTTTTTTTTGTCTTAGTTTACAAACTATCACTTATTTATCCTTCCCTAACTCTTTGCTTCTATTTGATGCATTTTGAAGCCTCAGTACGTGTCCTTCTGCCTGTAACTGATTTTTGCAGACGTAAAGTACTGGCAAACATTTTGGAAAAAAGGAGAAAATGCTGGTATTACCAGGATTTTTTCCTTTTCCCACAATGTTTTCTGCCCATTCACTCACAATTCCATTATTTGAGCCACATTTAATTTGTTGTCTGCAAATGCTTTGAATTCAGACACTCCTAAATCTTTTCATTCTGTAAAGAGTTAAGACAAAAAATAGCCTACAGGTGATGCGGTTTTGAATTGTCAAAAGCCTAAAGCTGACAAATGAAAGTTTTTGGACTAGAGTTTTTTTTTGTTTATCGCTGTTTTTAATCCATAAGATTATGCAGATGATGAAAGTTATTTATAGAAGTGATCATATACTTTTATTGTTTGTCCCTTTACCACATTTCTAATGGTCCATGGATAAAGGCTCTGTAAAACCTTGTGGTATCCAGCATTTCTTCCTTTTTCACAATGTTTTGTGCCTTTCAAAGACAAATCCCATCATTTAACAGCTCAATCTGTGTATAAATTATAGGTAAACACTGGCAACAAGAATTAATGTTTGCAACAATAATTTTAGTTTTAATATTTATTGTTCTGCCAGGGACTGGAACTCTAACCAACTGCCCTTTAATAGATCCTCAGACTTTCAATAACCACCATACTTTACATTGACATGAATGAAATTTGTAACCTGTATTATAGAAACATTTGGTAGCTAGTATGCCTTTAAGCTAAGATTGCTTGTCATCTGCAGATACTTTCAAGATGGACAGGTCTAAAATCTAAAAAGAGCTAATAACTTCTTTAAACCCTTGGAGCACCAAACTTTAATTTCTTTTGTGGATGGTGCAGATGACAAAGTTGAACTCTTTACCAAATGACAAAATTTTAGACTGGTCCAAATTGAAAGCATTTTGCAGACGACAAATTAAAGATGGCTCAAGTGACAAAACTTGTCTTTGATAGGGTAGAAAACATTGTGGGAAAAGGAGAAAATGCTGGTTACCAGCTTTTTCTCCTTTTCCCACAATGTTTTCAAAAGCTTTCTTCACCGGGGTCGTTAAAAGTCGGGACTGTGTTGTAAAAGAGTTAAGACTTATCCAAAATGAAAGCATTTGCAAACAACAAAATTTAAAGTTTCTCTAAATTATAAATGACGGAATCTGTCTCTGAAAGGGTAGAAAACATTGTGTGGAAAAAGTGGAAAATGGTGGTAACCAGTGCTTTTAGCTATACCTATAATGTGTTCCAGGGTCTCCCTGCTGAAGGCTGATAAATCATATGATCGTGTAGTAAAGTGTTAAAACCATGGATGTAGTCAAGATCCTCATAAATATTCTTTTGTCCTGTAAATTTCAACTGTAAAACTTTAGGTTTATCGGTAATAAAAATACCCCATGTTGATATAGATGCCAATTAAAAGTGTTTCTTTAAATAAATCTGATGTTTAATTCAATGTACCTCTTGAAACAAATTTACATCCTTGCAAGATATGGTGGTTTGTCAAGAGGAAATTAGGTCTAACCCTTTGCCACACAACCTTGAGGTTTATGATCCTGAAGAAGAAGGTTTATGAAGCATTTTCACCTCTTCCTAGAATTTTTTCTACTTTATCAAAGTCAGATTTTACCTTTTTAGGCACAATTAATTTGTTGTTTTTAATTGCTTCCAGTATCGACATGTCTAAACTTTCACACTTACCAGCAAATTTAGTTCAACTGTTTGTAGGAAAAGTCAAGTTGTCATAGCCCTGTCATTGGCTTTGACTGTTTTGACTGCATTTATGCATTTCCTTGATGCATTATACCAAGCAAGTCGTCACATAATTATGGATCTATAAAACCCATTTGTCCAACAAGAAACTATATACTTGAGGTAGAATAGTCCTTGGACATGCAGAAAATTTACCAAAAGCAAAGGGTTTCTGACATGGGTCAGCCACATCTTTGCAAGCCAAGGATACTAACTCCACTTTGTTCGTTACATACCCTTGGCCGCTCACCTCTTTAAAAATCGAAACTCCCGCTGCACCACCTATCGAATATCACAAGTTGCGTAACCTTTGCTGATGTTATTTCTGACCAATAAAAATGCTCGTAATAAAATTTGTAAGGCTATGCATCAAATATGGCTGCGCTTTCGGATTCATCACAGTTTTCTGAAATTAATCAGACATACGATGATTTGCAATCATTTGGCTGTGGAACCTGACCAAATATTTCACATAATTGATCATGAACTATAAAAAATTCATTTAATATCGATCGTCTACTCTTTTTTGGCAATTTTTCGTCACAAACACGACAACTTTCGTTTTTGACGGGTGCCGCCATTATTGTTTTCTGTTTTGCGGAAGATTTCTTGTCACGGATGGTTTGATTGGACGCAATGGGTTTTGATCGCATCCAATGAAATGGCACAGCGGGAGTTTCGATTTTTAAAGAGGCGAGCGGCCAAGGGTACTACCTTAGTATCCTTGACTTGCGAAGATGGGGTCAGCCTAAGCAGACTGCGCAGACTGACCTTGGTCGATAGTTTGTAGATGCACTAAACCCCCTTTTTGCTGAGCATGGCTCATATGAATTGCAATTTTAAGACTGTAAAAGCATTTGACAATGATACAATGAGTATAGCTAAATATGAATGAGAAGAAAAGGAAGGGACAACAGAAAATAAGGACTGGTTTACAATTTTATCTGATCAGAAAGATAGTTTGAATAATTATTGTGGCTTAATTCTTAATTATATGAGCAAGATTGAGTTTGTCATTTGCATAATGCTTTCAAGAAATGTTGTCTTGCAGTAAAGAGATCAGGGAGACACGTGCAATTTCAGTCCCCATTGTGAATGAATCATTGATCTTCAGTACTTTCTAATTTGTAATATCTCAATGAGGGAGAAGTTCCCACTGATGAAACTGATCATTTATCAGTACTGTCAGAGCTTTGATTTCTCATTTCAGGAGGGCCTTGCAGAATTCTACGCAAAGACACCAGAAAAAGGATCTAATGGTCACTGGTCTTTTGGAAAACTGGCTCTAGGGGCTGTTGGTGTGCTGGCGCTGGGTGCTCTGTTGACTCAAAAATCCTAAAATTGGCTTTGGTTAGTATTGTACATGACTTGCTGTTGTATGACTTAACCATTTACCAAATTGAAAGCATTTGCAGACGACAAAATAAATGTAACCCAAAAATTAAAATTTGTTTTGGGAAGGGCAGAAAACATTGTGGGAAAAGGAGGAAATGCTGGTTACCAGTATTTTCTCTTTTTCCCGCAATGTTTTCAAAAGCTTTCTTTTTCAGGGTTGTTAAAAGTCGGGATTGTGTGGTAAAGAGTTATCTCTTTACCACACGACATGCCAGTAATTCTAGACTGGTCAAAATTGACAGCATTTGCAGACAACAAATCTAAAATGGATCAAATAAAGAAATTTGTCCTTGAAATAGTAGACAAAATTGTTGGAAAAGGAGAAAAAGTTTATTACCAGCATTTTCTCCTTTTTCCACAATGTTTTCAAAACCTGCCTCAGAGTAATTAAACCACAGGGTTGTTTGAAAATGGTTTAATACAATTTCACTCACCACAGCCTGTACTAGAGGTATTAAAGTCAGCAGTAGGTTATTTCTAAACAGCGTAGATTCAGATCATATAATTGAATATGCAGCCTGATTCTTGTTAGCACTCAAAGATTTATGTCAAGATTTGAGGCCAAAACAGATTTGAATTTCATGTATTTTAACTCTTTACCAAACGACAAAATTTTAGACTGGCCCAAATTGAAAGCATTTGCAGACAACAAAATAAATGGGGCTAAAGAAATGAAATGTATTTTGAAAAGGGTAGAAAACATTGCTGGAAAAGGAGAAAATGCTGGTCATCAGCATTTTCTCTTTTTCCCGCAATGTTTTCAAAAGGCTTCTTTCTCAGGGTCGTTAAAAGTTGGGATTGTGTGGTAAAGGGTTAATATTGCCTATTCAAATAGTATCGCTGATAAATTTTGTGTATTCTGATAGCAGCTAGTCTGTGAATTTCAGGAATTATTGGAACTTCTAGATACTTTACTATTTAACTCTTCATCAAATGACAAAATTTAAAACTGGTCCATATTAAAAGCTCTTTCAGACAAAGCTGTTCTTGATAGGGTTAAAAACATTGCGGGAAAAGGAGAAAATGCTGGTAACCAGCATTTTCACCTTTTCCCACAATGTTTTCAAAAGCCTTCTTCCTTAGGGTTGTTAAAAGTCAGGATTGTTTGTTAAAGATGGGTCAAAAGAATGAATACATGACTTGTCTTTGTACTTTATATACCATTACATGCAACTTGTAAGTGGGGTGGGTGTTACTATTTCTTGCTTTAATAAATCCTTTACCACACAATCTTGAGTTTAAATGACCCTGAGAAAGAAGCCTTTGAAAGCATAGTAGGAAAAGGAGAAAACACTGGAACCAGTGTTTGATCCTTTTCCAACAAAATTTTCTACCATATTAAAGACAGATTCCATCATTTGAGCCATATTTGGACTGCCATCTTCAAACACTTTCAATTTGGACAAGTCCAAATGTTCATTGTGCCCTAAAGAGTTAATTGCCAGAAATATGTACATGTAGCTGGGGTCACCTTTTAATGTTTTATATGTCCTAATTCTAAATGCAAAAGAGCTAGCCACCTGGTAGGCTGGGAAAGACAATTCAGCCAATCAGTTAGCTTGTTTCGTACGTCAGAATTATACTTTAAGTTCAAATGGTTGGAAAATACATCACCTGTTATTGGCATTACCTACAGTGATTTGTTGAGTCAATTAAAAATTCTATTTTTGTGAAAACTTTAATCCGTGTTATTAGCCACTTGTTCATGTATATATGAGTCATGCTCTGTGAAAAAGGGGTCTAATGCATTTGCGAAAAGCTTCAACTTGGGTCAGCCTGCGCATGCTAACCTGTGTCGAAACGTTCTTGCTTTGCCTATGGTAAATTTTCTGCATGTCCAAGGACCAATCTACCTCGGGATTGAGCTGATTGTTGGACAAAATGGATTTTATGATGTCATAATCATGTGATGACTTGCTTGGTATAATGCATTAGACAGATGTATTTAACTACATTTTGCCAGAGCATGCTCATAATTATACAGCAGGCCCCCAGAATTGAGTAGACATTATTGTTCCTAACTCCTACTTTGATATAAAAAACTGTGTTAACCCTATACCACACAATCCCGAGTTTTAACGACCCTGAGGGAGAAGCCTTTTGAAAACATTGTGGGAAAAGGAGAAAATGCTGGTAACCAGCATTTTCTCCTTTTCCCACAATGTTTTCTGCCCTTCCCAAAACACATTTCAATTTTTCAATCACATTTATTTTGTCGTCTGCAAATGCTTTCAATCTGGACTGGTCTAAAATTTTGTCATTTGGTAAAGAGTTAAACAGACACCAGTCTTAATCTTTTACCACACAGTGGTGTGTTTTAACTCTTTGTTATATACCTGAAAATTTTCTGGCTTAAATATGTGCATCGCATGTGGATAAAATAACACATATGACAGAAAATAATATCTGTATCTACACACCGTGAAATACAGTTCCAAATATGGTACGAAGATGTACCTCATGCACAGAAAATGTGCGTATCGATTCACGATTTAATTATTTTATTCTGTTCATAAAATGTCAATTATTACAAAATTTTATTGTTGAAAGTTGTAGGTACATGTATATTATAAATGGAATATTATATTGTACTAACTTTCCTGGTGCTTGTATTTGCTTCTCGCTACGTAAGAAAATTTTTGACATCTCGCTCAACCTTCGGTCTTGCGCAATATCATATTTTCTCATGCTGCTCGAATTTAAGACGAGCACCAGGAAAGTTACAACATAATATTCCATATTTACCACACCAAAGAAAATGAAGACGTGTCCAAATTGAAAGCATTCAGTCTTCATCTTTTACCACACAGTCATGTGTTTTAACTCTTTGTTATATGCCTGAAAATTTTCTGGCTTAAATACATGCATCCCGTGTGGATAAAATAACACATATGACAGAAAATAATATCTGTATCTGCACACCGTGAAATACACTTCCAAATATGGTATGATGATGTACCTCATGCGCAGAAAATGTGTGTATTGATTCACGATTTAAGTCTTTTATTCCGTTCATAAAATGTCAATAATTACAAAATTTTATCGTTGAAAGTTGTAGGTACATGTATATAATAAATGGAATATTATATTGCATTAACTTTCCTGGTGCTTGTATTTGCTTCTCGCTACGTAAGAAAATTTTGACATCTCGCGCAACCTTTGGTCTCACACAGTATCATATTTTCTCATGCTGCTCGAATTTAAGACAAGCACCAGAAAAGTTACAACATAATATTCCATATTTACGACACCAAAGAAAATGAAGACTTGTCCAGATTGAAAGCATTTGCAGACCACAATTCAAGAATGCAGCTCCAATGATAGAATTTGTCTTTGAAAGAACAAAAAAAACGGAAAGGAGGGGAGAAAATGCTGGTTTTCCCTCGATGTTTTCAAAAGCCTCTTCCTCAGGGTTGTTAAAACTCAAGATTGTGTTGTAAAAGGTGAACAATCGTGTGTTTTTCTAACCTTGAGGGAGAAAGTGTAAAAAAAAAAACAAAAAGAAAAGGATGAAATTATCATAACCAGCATTTTCTCCTTTTTCCACAAGAGTTTTTGCTCATTTCAAGAGGGTATCCCAATATGTATATCACTTAAAGTTATGCTGTCTGCAACTGCCTTCAGCTTGAAAAAGTCTAAACATTTTTTGACTGCTAAGGATTTATGACAAGTATTAACATACCCTATTTATTGCATCCTTAACCCTTTACCAGACGACAAAATTTTAGCCTTGTCCAAATTTAAAGCATTTGCAGACGACAATTTCTGTGTGGTTCAAATGGTGCAATTTTTCTTTGATAGGGTAGAAAACATTGTGGAAAAAGGAGAAAATGCTGGTTACCAGCATTTTCTCCTTTTCCCACAATGTTTTCAAAAGGTTTCTTTCCCAGGGGCGTCAAAAGGCGGCATTGTGTGGTAAAGGGTTAAAGAGAGATTTTTTTTTTTTTTAAATCTACATTTTTATAAAAAAATCAAACTTTATTATTTTTTCTATTTTCAGATTACGTCATTCTGTAATTTATTGTACGCGTGAGAGGTGTATGCTTGCTGCATGTCTGGATGTGATCAGCTAGACCATGTGACCCTCTCAACAACAAGAATTACAACATAAGAAGAGGCCACAATTCTAAAAGCTTTCCTTCGTTAAAGCTTACCACTTTACTGCCGTTTGACGCCTTTTTTCCTTGCTGACTTGCAGCAGACCACAGCTTAGAACATTGTGGCAAAAAGACAAAGAATTGCCCAAGGGAACCTTGAATTACTCAACCATTATTAAACCCTTTACCAAACAATCCCGGGTTGTCACAACCCTGGGAAAGAAGCCTTTTGAAAACATTGTGGGAAAAGGAGAAAATGCTGGTAACCACAATGTTTTCTACTCTTTCCAAAACAAATTTCAAGTTTTGAGTCACATTTATTTTCTCATCTGCAAAAGCTTTCAGTATGGAATAGTCTACAATTTTGTCATTTGGTATAGGGTTAACCCTTTCCCAAACGACAAATTTTGGACTGGTCCAAATTGAAAGAGTTTGCAGACGACAATTTTAAATTTGATGAAAATGGCAGAAAGGTCTCAAAAAAGGGTAGAAAACACTGTGGGAAAAGGAGAAATTGCTCGTTATGAGCAATTTCTCCTTTTCCCACAGTGTTTTCAAAAGACTTCTACCGCAGACACATGAAAACCAGGGCTTGTTTGGGAATGGGGTTAATATAGGTGAAGATCCACTCCCACAACTATGAAGAAGAATAGATCCACAAAACATGATGATGCTTTTCATCCGACAAGGGGATACAATCCATTAATGCAAAAACTTGGCATGGAAAAAATCAACCAGACCTCCAGGTAGGAGGGAGCGATAGTATTCTAAATCCATTATTTCTCTTCTAAACCCTATGTTGTGGGTACTCATTAGAATCGTCTCGATGAGACGATTCTAATGAGTACCCAACACATAGGGTTTAGTGGAAAGTGATTAATATTTCCAATTTTGAAATCAAAATCACTCCCTCTATCTGGAGCTCTGAATCAACACCACCTTTTGTAACTTCAGCAACATTCTTTAAGTGTTTTCATTGCACAGAGTTTAGATAGAATTTCTTGAAGTATTGTCCAAAGGCTTGAGTCTAAGAGTATTATAATGGGGGGGGGGGGGGGGGGGGTGAATTTGGTTGAATGTGCATTAGCCAAGACAACCCACCCATTTAACCCTTTACCACACAATCCCGACTTTTAATGACCCTGAGGAAGAAGGCTTTCGAAAACATTGTGGAGTTAACTCTTAACCAAATGACAAAATTTTAGACCAGTCCACATTGAAAGCTTTTGCAGACAACAAAATAAATGTGAATCAAAAATTGAAATTTGTATTTGGAAGAGTAGAAAACATTGTGGGAAAAGGAGAAAATGCTGGTTACCAGCATTTTCTCCATTTCCCACAATGTTTTCAAAAGCCTTCTTCCTTAGGGTCGTTAAAAGTCAGGATTGTGTGGTAAAGGGTTAACTGTGTACTAGTTGTATTAGACTGTTTGGCCTGTATAAAAACAGAATTTTCTTATTTTGCTGATATTTATAGAAAAGTGATTTATTTACTCTAGATCCTGGAGTTAATTAACTCTGTACCAGACAACAAGTCCTGAGACTGGTCCAAATTGAAAGCATTTGTAGACGACAAATCAAATGTAACATAAAATCTAAATTTGCTTTTAGAAGGGTAAAAAAAATTGTGGGATAAGGATAAAATACTGGTTACCCAAACTTCCTTATTTTCCCACAATGTTTTCAAATCCATTTTCAGAAGGATAGTTAAAACTAGGGCTTGTCTGGTAAAGAGTTGAATGGGCAGAATTCCAAACCTATTATGAAAGTCTGGGTAGAAAAAACATAATAAGAAAAACTCAGCAGATTATTTGTTAATCCTTTTCATAGCTTTGTACACATTTTTTTCTTAAGATATTTCACCTGCCTGGTCAGTTTTGTTCAAACACATGTGAAACTGTTGTGGCAAAAGATGTTACTTAACCCTTTACCACACAATCCCGACTATTAACGACCCTGAAAAGAAAGTTTCTGAAAAGAATGTGGGAAAAAGAGAATATGCCAGTAACCAACATTTTCTCCTTTTCCCACAGAGTTTTCTTCCCATCCCAAATCAAATATCAGTTTTTTAATTCTGGCTTATTGTGTGGTCTGCAAATGCTTTCATTTTGGACAGGTCTAAAATTCTATTGATTGGAAGAGAGTTGATTTCTGCAACTCCTTACTACACATCATGAGTATAGACTTTTCCATATTGAAAACATTTGCAGACAACAAATAAATTGTGAGTTAAATTTTGAATTGTGCCTTCAACAGATTGAGGATAGGGGAGAAAATAATGGTTACCAGCGTTTCCTCCTGTACCTTCAATGTTTTAAAAAGCCTTTTCTCTCAGGGTCGTTAAAACTCAGGTTTGTGTGGTATAGGGTTAAGTAATATCTGCATTTGCCACAGTGTTTTCAGTGGTGATGTGCTGCAAGTGGTCAGCACTTGGAATGTGTTGAGGTAAAAATATCAGGGTTTTTTTTCAGACCAGCATAACTGTAATATTTTGTTCTTCTTCTATTTCTCTGTGATCTTTTAATATTTTAACTCTTTACTGAACGATCCCGACTTAAAAGGATTCTGAGAAAGTAGGCTTTTGAAAACAGTGAAGGAAAAGGAGAAAATGCTGGTAAAGAGTTAACTCCTTGTGGTAAAGAGTTAACTCCTTGTCCCTTTCTGATAGGGTAGAAAACATTCTGGGAAAAGGAGAAAATGCTGGTTACCAGCATTTTTAGCTCACCTGAGCACGAAGTGCTCATGGTGAGCTATTGTGATCGTGCTGTGTCCGTCGTCCGTCGTGCGGTGTGCGTCGTCCGTCGTCAACTTTTTACCATGTGTACGCTCTAGAGGCCACATTTTCAGTCCAATCCTCATGAAACTTGGTCAGAATGTTTGTCTTGATAAAATCTCGGACGAGTTCGAAATTGGGTCATGTGGGGTCAAAAACTAGGTCACTAGGTCAAATCTTAGAAAAACCTTGTGTACGCTCTAGAGGCCACATTTTCGGTCAGATACTTGTGAAATTTGGTCAGAATGTTTGTCTTGATAAATTCTCGGACGAGTTCGAAATTGGGTCATGTGGGGTCAAAAACTAGGTCACTAGGTCAAATCTTAGAAAAACCTTGTGTACGCTCTAGAGGCCACATTTTCAGTCCGATCCTCATGAAATTTGGTCAGAATGTTTGTCTTGATAAAATCTTGGACGAGTTCGAAATTGGGTCATGTGGGGTCAAAAACTAGGTCACTAGGTCAAATCTTAGAAAAACCTTGTGTACGCTCTAGAGGCCACATTTTCAGTCCGATCCTCATGAAATTTGGTCAGAATGTTTGTCTTGATAAAATCTTGAACGAGTTCTAAATTGGGTCATGTGGGGTCAAAAACTAGGTCACTAGGTCAAATCTTAGAAAAACCTTGTGTACGCTCTAGAGGCCACATTTTCAGTCCGATCCTCATGAAATTTGGTCAGAATGTTTGTCTTGATAAAATCTCGGACGAGTTCGAAATTGGGTCATGTGGGGTCAAAAACTAGGTCACTAGGTCAAATCTTAGAAAAACCTTGTGTATGCTCTAGAGGCCATATTTTCAGTCAGATACTTGTGAAATTTGGTGAGAATATTTATCTTGATAAAATCTTGAACGAGTTCGAAATTGGGTCATGTGGGGTCAAAAACTAGGTCACTAGGTCAAATCTTAGAAAAACCTTGTGTACGCTCTAGAGGCCACATTTTCAGTCCGATCCTCATGGAACTTGGTCAGAATGTTTGTCTTGATAAAATCTCGGACGAGTTCGAAATTGGGTCATGTGGGGTCAAAAACTAGGTCACTAGATCAAATTTTAGTAAAACCTTGTGTATGCTCTAGAGGCCACATTTTCGGTCAGATACTTGTGAAACTTCTTCAGAATGTTTGTCTTGATAAAATCTCAGACAAGTTCGAAATTGGGTCATGTGGGGTCATAAACTAGGTCACTAGGTCAAATCTAAGTAAAACCTTGTGTACGCTCTGGAGGCCACATTTTCAGTCCGATCTTCATAAAACTTGGTCAGAATGTTTGTCTTGATAAAATCTCAGACGAGTTCCAAATTGGGTCATGTGGGGTCAAAAACTAGGTCACTAGGTCAAATCTTAGAAAAACCTTGTGTATGCTCTAGAGGCCACATTTTCAGTCCAATCCTCATGAAACTTGGTCAGAATGTTTGTCTTGATAAAATCTCAGACAAGTTTGAAATTGGGTCATGTGGGGTCAAAAACTAGGTCACTAGGTCACATCTTAGAAAAACCTTGTGTATGCTCTAGAGGCCACATTTTCAGTCCAATTCTCATGAAACTTGGTCAGAATGTTTGTCTTGATAAAATCTCAGACAAGTTTGAAATTGGGTCGTGTGGGGTCAAAAACTAGGTCACTAGGTCAAATCTTAGAAAAACCTTTTGTACACTATAGAGGCCACATTTTCAGTCCAATACTCTTGAAAAATGGTCAGAATGTTTGTCTTGATTATATCTTGAAATAGTACGAAAATGTGCCATGTTTGGTCAAAAACTAGGTCACCAGGTCAAATCTAAGAAAAACGTTGTGTATGCTCTAGAGGCCATAATTTCTGTCCAGTACTCTTGAAAGTTGGTCAGAATGTTTGCCCTGATAATATCTATGACTAGTTTGAAAATAGGTCATGTCAGGTGGAAAACTAGGTCACTAGGTCAAATCTTAGAAAAACCTTGTGTAAGCTCCAGAAGCCACATTTTCTGTCTGATACTCTTGAAAGTTGGTCAGAATGTTTGTCTCGATGATATCTCAGTCGAATTTGAAAATGGGTCATGTTGGGTCAAAAACTAGGTCACCTGGTCAAATCTTAGAAAAACCATGTGTACACTGTTGTGGCCACATTTTTTGTTCAATACTCTTTTAAAGTTGCTCAGAATGTTAGCCTTAGTAATATCTTGGATGAGTTTCAAAATGGGTCATGTTGGGTCAAAATCTAGGTCACTAGGTCAAATCTTAGAAAAACCTTGTGTATGCTGTAGAGGCCACATTTTCAGTCCAATACTCTTGAAATTTGGTAAGAATGTTTGTCCTGATGATATCTTGGACCAGTTTCAAAATGTGTCATGTTGGCTAAAAAACTAGGTCACTAGGTCAAATCTTAGAAAAACCTAGTGTACGAATGACTCTCAAAAAAAGCCTTTTGAAAACACTGTTTGAAAATGAGAAAATGCTAGTATCCAGCATTTTTTCCCTTTTTCAGAATGTTTTCTACCCCTTTGAAAGACCAGTTCCACAGCTTGATCCACATATTATTTGTTTTATGCAGAAGGTTCAGACTAATGAGTTTAAAATTTTATTGTTTGGTAATACATATATCTCACAAGACGTTGGAAATTGGTTGTGCTTGGTCAAAAGGCTCCGGTGAGCGACTCCAGGGCCATCATGGCCCTCTTGTCTTCTTTTCCCACAATGTTTTCAAAAGGCTTCTTCCTCAAGGTCGTTAAAAGTCGGCATTGTGTGGTAAAGGGTTATCACATGTCAAAAGTTAAACTTTCAACTCGTCTTATCTATTTTTTGCATTTGCAGAAGAAAAAATTAAATTTGCCTCAGGGCCATTAAAACACAGGAGTGTTTGGTTAATTAATAGTTGTGACAAATGTAGACGGTTTTAAGACTGTGTAGATTTCGCTCTCAGATTGCATTCTGATCTTGGATCTACACGGTCCGATGTTCATCAAGTATCTTTTAAACTTTGTAGGGTATAGTGTTTTAATTTTGTTTTACTCATAAGCTTCCTTTGTTTTTAGACATTCACATCATGTTTTTTTTTTTTATATATATATATATATATATATATATAAGTTATTATTAATATGTATCGAGAACAGAGAAACTTTGGATACACACACGAAATACTGCTTAGTCATAACCATCATCACTTATAATTACTTAAACGCTTTAGCACCCAGTCCAATTATTTTAACGGTTTTGAGGAAAAAGGCTTATGAAAACATTTTTTGAAAAGGAGAAAATGCTTGTAACCAGCTTTTTCTCCTTTTCCCAAAATGTTTTCTACTCCCATTTGAATGACTTTTAGTTTGTCATTTGCAAATGCTTTACATCCAAAATTTTGTCATTAAGTAAAGTTGAAAGGAAAAAGACCCAACTGTCATCTTTACCAAATTGCACATTGACTACCATAAAAGGGCAGCACCAAATTATGATACTGAATTTTTCTTTTCAAAAATGGCATATTGAATGTCTTTTTCTTTTTACTGTTTACCAAACAACAAATTCTAGACCAGTCCAAATAGATAAAATTTGCAGACAACAGATTAGATGTGGCTCAATAGATTGAATATGTCTTTGATAGAGTTGAAAACATTGTGTGAAAAGGAGAAAATGCTGGTTATCAGCATTTTGTCCTTTTCCCTCAATGTTTTCAAAATACTTCCAATACCAAATTGAATTCTGTTTTCAGAAGGGAAGAAAACATTGTTGGAAAGGAGAAAATGCTGGTTACCAGCATTTTCTCCTTTCCCACAGTGTTTTCAAAAACTGTCTTGCTCAGGGTCTTAAAAAGTCTGGGTTGTGTGGTAAATGGTGAAAAAAGTTACAATGTATCTGTGTGTTCGCCCGCACATGAGACAAGGTGCAAACCAGAGCTTTCAGATGCTATGTTTCAAGGCCAAGGTCACAGCAGGGTCAGTCAAAGGTGACATGCTTTTGGCAGCTTCCTTTGGGTCTATATTGTTGTCCTATGCTGAGCTCTTGTTTCATAAAGTGTAGCCGAGTCCCAATAGCACATTCAGTAGCGCACAGGACTTGAGAACAGGGGGTCACTGGTTTGATCCACGGCTCGGCCAATTTCTTTTCAAGGATGGATGATATTCATTCCTCTCTCACTGCTGATAATTGTTTCGACGATGGTTATGTGTGAAAGGAACCTGTGGCTTGGAAAGAATATAGTGCAGAGTACTGGTAAAAGAAACTCCAGGAAAGCATGGATGGGTACACTGGTCACCATGGTAGAACTGAAATAATGTTGAAAACGGTGTCATACACCATACAATTGTGAAATGTCGTAGAGGTGAACACTATGACAAATTTGACTGTACTTGTAAAATTGATGATAATATCCCAAAAATTCCCAAAAATACATGGTCTGTTTTGATTTGTCGACCTTTCACCACTTGACTGAATTAGATTTTATTTGCTTCTTTCTTGAAGAAAGACAATGAAGAATGACGTCAGCCACTTTGTCATCTCTTGTAATGTTCAAGTGATCCTTACTTTATAGTATAAGGGCTTTTACCATTTTTAGGCATAACTTCCTGAAACAGATTTGTAATACATGACTGAAGGCATCTTTATTCAACTCTTTATCATGTAATTTCATGTTTTTTGGACCCTGAAGAAAAAGGCTTTTGAAAACATTGTTGAAAAAGGAGAATTTTCTGATACTCTACATTTTTTTTCTACTCAATCATAGGTGAATCCCATTATTAGGGTGAATTAACCCATTACCACACAATCCAGAGTTTTAACGACCCTGACGAGAAAGGCTTTCGAAAACACTGTGGGAAAAGGAGAAAATGCTGATAAACAGTATTATCTCCTATTCTCACAATGTTTTCTTCCCTTTCAAAGACAAATTTTATCAGCTGAGCAACATTTATGTTGTTGTCTGTAAATGCATTTAATTTGGACCAGTCTAGAATTTGTCATCAGGTAAAGGGTTAACTCTTTACCACACAATCACGAGTTTTAACAACCCTGGGAATGAAGCCTTTTGAAAACATCGTGGGAAAAGGAGAAAATGCTAGGTAACCAGCACTTTCTCCTTTTCCCACAATGTTTTCTAACCTATCAAAAACAAATTCCACAACTAGAGCCACATTTAAATTGTCGTCTGCAAATGCCTTCAATTTGGACAAGTCTACGTTTTTGTCGTGTGGTAAAGAGTTAATTCAGTTGAATCAAAAGACTAAACTTAAAACTTATCTAATTTTATAGCTTTAAATAAGATGAAGTGCAAATGATAGGATTTGTCCTAGAAAGGTCGGGACACATTGTGGAAAAAGGACAAAATGTTTACCAGCATCTCCTCCGCTTCCCTCAATGTTTTCCATAAGCCTTTTTTAAGGGTCTTTAACTCTTTACCAAACAAAAAAATTTAAGACTTGTCCAAATTGAAAGCATTTGCAGACACCAAAATAATTGTGACTGAAAAATTAGAATTTACTTTGGGAAGGGTAGAAAACATTATGGGAAAAGGAGAAAATGTTGGTTACCTGCATTTTCTCCTATTCCCACAATGTTTTCAAAAGGCTTCTTTCTCAGGGTCGTTAAAAGTGGGAATTGTGTGGTAAAGTGTTTAAACTTTGGATTGTTTGATACAGAATTGACATAAATCAAAGTTTAATATATGACACAATCATGAACATTATGGCAAACTGTGGAATCCTGTTATGCAATCTCTCCTTTTGTCACAGTGTTGTCGAAATAATTATTGTTCTGCTGCAAGAAACAAAAAAGGGCGGTTGTAGAAGAAAATGTGTTTATGGCTTTAGTGTTAGCTTTAAATTCTGATGTCACAAAAAAATTAGGAGTGTAACGGTTGCATGCTCAAATGAGGTTTTGCCAGATGATTCATTAATAATAGGCAGTGTGGATCAAAGATCTGGCTGGCTGTTTTGTGCAATCTGATCTTGATAGGCACTGTCTACAAAAGTCACTGAAGGTTCCACAAGTTGCATAAGGGCTAAACTAACTTCTTAGACTTAACATTTACTTCATACAAAAGCAATATGGCATCTGATGACACGAAATCCTTTACAGAACAACTGTATATGAAGGCTGTTTGGAAAGTAATGATACAACATTGATTTCTTACTCCAACATGTTCAGAATGAAAAATAACCTCCTCCTAATAAAAATATGATCTTAATACAGTGCTAACAAAGTCTTACATTATGAAAAACAAACTATATGTTATCGTAGGACAGTAAAAACATAAAAATTATACACCAACACAATCCTGGCGCATACTGTATACCTAACATCAGCGTCATGTGTCATCCCAGATTAAATGTCATTTTTTGTTGACCCCTATTCCTTTAAGAAGTACCTTCCTTCACAACTTACACATTTCTCATGTCTGTTTACCCACTTGGCGAACACCTGCTTGTACCGGTCTGATTAATTGGAAGAAATCAGACTCATTACTGTGAGTTGCAAATGATGAAGGCTCACAAACTTTACACCCGCAGTTCTGGTTTAATAGCTGAAATACTGAAAAGTCCAAAGGAGCAAGATCTGGTGAGAAGCCTTGGGACCCAACAAGCAAACACGCATGTCATGTCAACATCTTATGCGTAGTTGCCATACCAATTTTGCACAAGTCTGCAAGCTCCCTCACAGATATCTGGCGGTTGTCAATCCTTTGTTTTGCGAGCGTCAACTTGTCTGTGATGACTGTGGTTTAACTGACCTTTCTTCGTCTTTTGCAGACTGCTTCCCTTCGCGAAACTGTTTATGCCATATATACAAGAGTTCTGTTATCATGTGAACTGCTTGTAGTGGTGATTTTGTTTCAGTTGGCGTTTCCCCAAGATTCATGCAGACTTTTATGAAAACCCAATGCATTAACCGTCAGTGGCTCAGTCAAAACAAGAAATGTGGTTGCAAGCCTTTAGTGACGTCTTAGTAAATGTAAGATAGCACTTTGCGGTAAAAATGTTACGCTTTTAATCTTTAATGGATGATCTGTTGCGGTGCGCTGGTATCAGTAAACCATGGTTACTGTGGCAACCGCCATAAAAATGGAAATAAAGTAAGGATGTGAAAATTATTAAAAACAGATTTTTAAAACTATAAAGTATTAAACAGTAAGTTTTAACACATTATATTTTTGTTTCAAGATTTGCTAGCCGAGTCTCATTACTTTGGGATAGCCCTCGTATTTTTGATGTTGGGTAGGAAGAAAGGCTTTTTAAAACATAATGGAAAATTGAGAAAATGCAGGTACCAACATTTTCTCCTTTTTCCGTGATGTTTTCTACTCTTTCACAGAAAAATATCATCACATATATTTGACGTACATTTAATTTCTCATCCACAAATGCTTTCGGTTTAGACAAGTGAAATTTTTTTTTGTTTGGTAGAGCTAACTCTTTCCCAAAGGACAGAATTGAAGAACATGTCCATATTAAAAAGGGCTTGCAGACAACAAATTAACCCTATACCACAAAAGCCCAATTTTTAACGATCCTGACTGGAAAAGGTTTTTGAAAATATTGTGGGAAAAGGAGAAAATGCAGGTGACCAGCATTTTCTCCTTTTCCCACTATGTTTTTTACCCATTCACAGACCAATTCCGTGATTTGAGCCACATTCAAATTATGTTTGTGAACAGCATGAGATCAGAATGAAAGATTTCCTTATTTACATTTTTAAAGTCGTATTTATTCTGCATGCAGTTATGTGTGTGTGTGGAAGGAAGCGCAGGCACAGGGAGACAGAGAGAGGAGCATATTGGTTGTGACCTCTGCACAGATGTATATATTTGTATATGTATATATATGTATGTACTATGATATCGGGTATATCTTTTTATTTCCAATCTGAGAAGAGAAATTTTAAATTTTGCAGATAGTCAGTTAATCATTTACCAAAGAAACCAGTGTTTAACATTTCTAAGGAATAGGACTCTTGGAAACATTGTAGGAAAAGAAGAAAATCCTGGTTACCAGCATTTTGTCCTTTGTACCACAATGTTTTCAATTGTTTCAAACACAGTTCCATCATTTTAGCTATGTTTAACCCATTACCACACAATTCTGACTTTTAGTGACCCTGGAAATGAAGCCTTTTGAAAATATTGTGGGGAAAAGGAGAAACTACTGATGGCCAGCATTTTCTCCTTTTTCCACAATGTTTTCTATCCTTCCCAAAACAAATTTTAATTTTTCAGTCACATTTATTTCGTTTGCAGGTGCTTTCAATTTGGACTTGACTATAATTTTGTCATTTGGTAAAGAGTTCATTTGTCATCTGCGGATCTATGCTTTCAGTGTGGACAAGTGAATAATTCTGTTGTATCATACAGTTTTAACTTTTTACCAAACACCAAAATTATGGACTAGTCCAATTTAAAAGCATTTGCAGATGACAAATTAAGTGTGATTAAAGAATTGAAATTTGTATTGGGAAGGGTAGAAAACATTGTGGGAAAAGGAGAAAATGCTGGTAACCAGCATTTTCTCCTTTTCCCACAATGTTTTCAAAAGTTTTCATTCTCAGGGTCGTTAAACATCGGGATTGTGAGGTAAAGGGTTAAAAGAGGTATTGAAAAGTTATTGCTTCACATTTTTATATTTCTACAGGCCAATAAGTTACTTTATTTTTACATTTCTAATAGCATAAAAATTTCATTTTTTTTTTTAAGACTAACAGTAATATAATTAACAGTAATAATTCAAGGCAGGGAGTTTGAATCCTACCTGGGCTGAAATTGTTGCTAGGGATTTATGAAGTCAGTGCAGTCAGTTTTCACCCTCTCCCATTGGTAGATGTTGTCAAATTATCTTTTTAACTCTTTTACCAAACGATAAACTTTTAGACTAGTCCAAATTGAAAGCATTTGCAGATGACAAATTAAATGTGACTTAAAAATTGAAATTTGTTATGGGACAGGTAGAAAACATTGTGGGAAAAGGAGAAAATGCTGGTTACCAACATTTTCTCCTTTTCCCACAATGTTTTCAAAAGGCTCCTTCCTCTGGGTCGTTAAAAGTCGGGATTGTGTGGTAAAGGGTTAAACCTTTACAACACAATCGCGACTTAGAACAATCTTGTGGAAGAAGCCCTATGAAAACATTGTGGAAAAAGGACTAAATGCTGGTAACCAGCATTTTCTCCTTTTCCCACAATATTTTCTATACTGTCAAAGACAGAACTCATCATTTGAGCTACTTTATGTTGAAACTGGACACAATTTTGAACTGTTTCATCGCTTTTGTTCTCAAATTGTCATGCTGATATGTGAAATTACATGTACAATCCTTTCTTGAACTTGGTTTGTTCAAAGTTTGAGGTATATCTACTTTAAGGCATGTGTTGCTTATTATTACATCTAAAACACAGTTGTCTTTACCAGTTTAACCCTTTAGCACACAATCCCGAGTTTTAACAACCCTGAGAAAGAAGCCCTTTGAAAACATTGTAGGAAAAGGAGAAAATGCTGGTAACCAGCATTTTCTCCTTTACCCACAATATTTTCTACCCTATTTAAGACATATTTTATCATTTGGCCCACATTAAATTGTCGTCTGCAAATGCTTTCAATTTGGACAAGTCTAAATTTTTGTCATTTGGTAAAGAGTTAAAGAAAAATCAGGGGAAAAAATCCTGAAGATATGAACTTCTTAAGTACCCTGCCATTATGGCCCCTGAAATGGTTATTTTACGCCCTCAAAAGGCATAAAGTTTAAATGTCAACAAAGGCCCTGGAAAAGCTTAAATTAATAGGTTCATAATATGCCTGGAAAAGGCATAGAATGTATATATCTACAAAGGCCCTGGAACAAGATGCACATAGAATGTATATATCTACAAAGGCCCTGGAACAAGATGAACTTATTACCTCATTTCAACAGATCTTGCCGAAACCACTTTTGACACTATTGTGGTGAAGAGAAACTTCTGGTTATGATCAGTTTCTCTTTCAGCAACAGTGTTTCAAACATCTACATGTATGTGTATCAGTTTTAAATTCATGTTGACTATCCAAATAGAAATTCGCACAAGTTTTTTTTTTTTTTTCAAAATTGTAAATTTGCTTCAGCATCTCATGAATTGAAACTTATTTCAACCCTTTATTGAACAACCCTGTGCTTAATAGACTGAGGGGAATAAAGCTTTGAAAGCATTGTGGGAAAAGGAGAAAATGCTGATAACCAGCATTTTCTCCTTTTCCCACAATGTTTTATATGCCATAATTAACAAATCCTGCCACTTGAAGCACACGTTATTTTTGTCTAAAAGTGCTTTCAGTTTGGATTGGCACATTTTTTATATAAAATGAAACTGTTAACTGACACAGATTTTGCACTATGGAACTGTTTACCGATAGAGATACTGATACAGATTTTGCACTATGAAACTGTTGACTGACACAGATTTCGCACTATGGAACTGTTGACTGACACCAGTACGAAGATGGATGGATTAATTTATATTCAGTGATATTATCTGGTTTATAATGGCTGTTTTTTGTATTGTTTGTTAATGTTAGCACAGTAGTATACTGCTTTTTTTTTCCCTTTTTATCCTTCATTGTGGATCAGCATTGGATATCATTATTGAACTCTTTACCAGACAACAAATTTATACGCTTGTCCAAATTGAAAGCATTTGCAGACGACAAAGAAAACGTTACTGAAAACCAGAAACTTATTGCTCGAAGGGAAGAAAACATTGTTTGAAAACAGTGATTTTATATTACTGTTACATACAATCCCTTTTGAAAAGGAGAAAATGCTGGTAACCAGCGTCTTCTCCTTTTCCTTTTATGTTTTTCAAAAGCCTTTTTATTCAGGGTCATTGAAAATCGAGATTGTTTGGTAAAGAGTTAACTATGTAATTCTTATTAATTACAAAAGTTGTTAGAAAAATAATGTCTTGGCTTTTACTTTCATATCTTTTTGCCTGTATAGAATATGCTTTGTGTTACCCTTTGTGTAGGGGCGTAACAAAGGGTTCAGAATTATTATGCACTCCGCGTTGAGAGTGTTATCATACCCATAGGCTGCCATGCGCAAAACAGTGCACTTTTGCAGATAGTGTAAATCAAGATCAGAGTGTACAGAATATGCATTGTAATCTTGATCTACACAGTCCGATGTACATGTATTGCGATTTTCTACACCACACACTTGTGTATTGCGCACTATGGATGCTATACCCCGGTGATGTTATTGGCCATTTAACTCTTTGCCACATAACAATGATTGGCCTTGCCCATATTGAGATCATTTTGCAGACAACAATTTAAATGTGCCTCAAATGGAGACGTATGTCTATGATAAGGTAGAAAACATTGTGGGAAATGGAGAAAATGCTGGTTACCAGACCAGCATTTTCTTCTTTTTTTCACAATATTTTCAAAAGTTTTCTTTTCTCTGGGCAGTAAAAGTAGAAGACTGCTTGCTATAGGTATAATGTATCCCTTGCAGTGTCAGCCCTAAAAAGGCTGCTGCTATACGTAACTCAAGGACCTTTTGCGGACAGTATAGATCAAGATCAGACTGCACAGAATGTGCAGTTTGATCTTGGATCTACACTGTCTGTTAAAGAGATATTCTTCCAAAAACAATTCATTTGAAATATGTAGCAGAATTTGGGTTTTTACTGATGGCTTGAAAAGTATCATGTCAATTATTGAACTCTTTACCACACAATGCTGACTTTTAACAACCCTGAGGAAGAAGCCTTTTGGAACCATTGTGGGAAAAGGAGAAAATGCTGGTAACCAGCATTTTCTCCTTTTCTCACAATGTTTTCTACCCTATCAGAGAAAAATCTCTTTATTTGATCCACATTGAAATTGTTGTCTGCAAATGCTTTCAATTTGGACTGTTGTAAAATTTTGTTGTGTGGTAAAGAGTTTATCGCAGGATAAGGGCTAGAGGCTGCGGCACTGGATTTATGCCTAGAAGACGAGGGTTTGATGGTGAATGTGAATGCCCAACAGAAAGGCATTGCTGTATTGTTTTAGTGGTGTTTTACACTGCTTTCAACACTATTTTGGTCTTTATGGTGACCATTGACCTATCCATGTGTTCTCGTAGTCTCTTTTACCTACATGTTCAACAGACAACACTTTCTTGCAAAATTGCAAGTCGGACAGGAATACACTTAATTAACGCTTTACGGAACAATACAATGTTTTAACAACCCAAACAAAGAGACCTTTTGCAAACATTGTAGGAAAAGGAGAAAATGCAGATCAATAGCATTTTCTCCCTTTCCGACATTTTTTTCTCTTTTCCCAAAAGCAAATTCAGTCATTGTAGTGGCATTTAATTTTATGTCTGTGAACGCTTTCAGTTTGGACAATTCTTAAATTTAATTGTTTGGAAAAGAATTAACCCTTAGGCTGCTAAGCATTACTCAATGGCCTTTTGCGGACATTATAAATCAAGATCAGAAAGTGCAATCTGATCTTGGATCTACAATGTCTGATAAGGAGATATTTTACCCCAAAAAATAACTTTGAAATAGCCAAATTCGGCTTTCTATTATTGGCTTGAAAGTTTAATTTTTTTAGCAGCTGAACCCACTACCATACATTGCCAACTTTTAATGACCCTGAGAAGGAAGCCTTTTGAAAACATCGCTGGAAAAGGAGAAAATGCTGATAACCAGCATTTTCTCCTTTTCCCACAATATTTTACACCCTTCCAGACGCAAATTTCAAAGTTTGAGTCATATTTATTTTGTCGGCTACAAATGCTTTCAGTTTGGAAAAAGTCTAATTTTTTGTCATTTGGTAAATGGTAAAGGGTTAACACTTTACCAAACAACAGAATTTTAGACTGGTCCTAACTGAAAGCATTTGCAGACGACAAATCAAATGTGGCTCAAAAATTGAATTTGATGTGGGAAGGGTAGAAAACATTGTGGAAAAAGGAGAAAATGCTGGTTACCACCATTTTCTCCTTTTCCCACAATGTTTTCAAAAGACTTTTTCTTCAGGGTGTTAAAAGCCAGGATTCTGTGGTTAAGGGTTTAATGGGTAAAACCAGAGTCTTCTACAGATAGATAATGTAGAAAGCACAATATATATGTAACTGAAGAAATTTCCATTTGTTTGTATTAACCCTCACAGCAAAAAGACTTAACCTCATTCTCAGTCAAAAAAGTAGATACAAAAAACAGTCATTTCAAAGTTGCAGCATTTGGGCAACCTTTAACCCTTCAAGCGCCTTTCACTAATATAGTTGCCTTTGCGGCCAGTGTAGATCAAGATCAGGCTGCACAAAATGTGCAGCCTGATCTTTGATCTACACTGTCAGCTTTGTTAAAACACTACAGGCAAAAGGTAGCCATGAATAACCAATTATATTGGTTTTATTCTAGAATGAAAATGACCATTGGGTTTATTCGGCGCTTTAAGGGTTAATTTATTAATTTTGGACCCCAACGATGTCTTTCTCTTTCAAAGGGTAGACACGACATTCTGTTCTGCACATTTTCTCCTTTTTCAGACAATGTTTTCAAACTTTCTTGTTTTGGGTTGTTAACATGCAGGAATGTTGTGGTAAAAAGTTAAGCCTACAGACCTCGGTCATATATTAATGACGGGGCCCTACATGGCTAAGTGGTAAAGTGTAGGACTCATAACCGGAGGCCCTGGGTTCGAGCCTCAATGGATCCACTGGGTTCTTCGTGGAAGTATCCTTGGGCAAGACACTTCAGAGCCCTAGCCTAGTGCTGGCGAAACCCAGGAAATACATGAATATGTGGGCTGTCGCTGTGATATGACTGAAATAATGTTGAAAGCGGCGTAAAACAACATTCACTCAATCAATCAATAGAAAGTGGCGTAAAACAACATTCACTCAATCGATCAATCGAAAGCGGCATAAAACAACATTCACTCAATCAATCAATCGAAAGCGGCGTAAAACAACATTCACTCAATCAATCAATCGAAAGCGGCGTAAAACAACATTCACTCAGCCAATCAATCAATCAATCGTATATCAATGACATGTACATTCATCCACATTAGAAGAGAACTAGCTGAACATACCGATTTGAAAGCTGTTATAACCAGAGTATCTTTCAAAACAAGGGACATTATAGCGCCATTTTTTTAATGAATGTTTATGCAGTCGGATCTTACACTAACATGTCTGCAACCTAGCGTCTTTTCGTGGGATTTTTTTCTGCGAAGGGAAATAACTCTTCAGCTGTAGTACGATAATAATTTACCCATTACTTCCCATATCTTTTTCACCCGTTTACTAAGTGACCCTACCCCACTCCCCTCTTCATGTTATTATCTACACGAAATACTCATATAGTAGATCTTTGATCTTCACTATTCCGTTTTGGATATTTTGACCAACATATTCTGATTTTTTTATGTCCTGATCTTTTTTTTTTAATCGCATTGTATAGATGGGTCCTGCTTGGCTCTGTCAAGTGAAGGTAACCTCGCTGTCTCCCGGTTGGATCCTTACTCGAGACCCTTTTTTCTGTGAAAGTGTCCTTGGATAAGACACTGCAGAGTCCAGGCCTTTTACTTGTGAAACCAGAACATTGTCTTACGTGTGTGTTATCCCTTTACCACACAATCCCTAGTTATATTGACCGTGAGGAAGAGGTTTTATGAAAACATCGTGGGTAAAGGAGAAGATGCTGGTACCCAGCATTTTCCTCCTTTACCCGCAATGTTTTCTACGCTTTGAAAGACAAATCTTAAGTTTCAAACAACATTTGATGATGTCTGCACATGGTCTCAATTTAAACCAGGCTGAAATTTTGTCTCGCGATAAGTAAGCCGATATGACAGTAGTAATATATGGCTGGCGTGATATGACAGCGATAATTGTAAAAGCGGCGTAAGACACAATTCAGTCTAATTAACCCTTTCCCAAACGACAAATTTTGGACTGGTCCAAATTGAAAGAATTTGCAGACGACAATTTTAAATTTGATGAAAATGGCAGAAAGTTCTCAAAAAGGGTAGAAAACACTGTGGGAAAAGGAGAAATTGCTCGTTACGAGTAATTTCTCCTTTTCCCACAGTGTTTTCAGAAGACCTGTACTGCAGACACGTGAAAACCAGGGCTTGTTTGGGAAAGGGTTAAACTGTACCAACCAATCCTGTTTTAACGACTCTGGTGATTGAACATCTTCTAGGAAAAACAGTGGTAACAGGAGAGAAATGCTTTCAATCACTATTTTCTCCTATACCCGCATTGTTCCTTAACCTTTCAAAGAAAAAAAAAAATCCATCAGTTTTGCCACATTTGATTTTTCTTATGCAAATGCTTTCAATTCAGACGAGTCTAGAGATTTGTCGTTTGGTAAAGAATTAATGACATTGTTCATTTTAAGGCCGTGATCGTGTTTTATAGCCTTGTTGGTTTAGAATCGCAACGACCTTGATTTCACTTATAAACCCTGCAGCTGCTAAGAAACAAATATAACCGGGTGGTTATTTTAAAGATTAAAGTCTAACACCATATCACTGGTTTCTTAAAATTGTCTCTTTATCAATCAAGTAGACAGTAGCATACATGATAGTACATAATGTATCGTACGTGAAACGGTGAAACCATGAAACCATGCATCTGAAATGTACAATAAAAACAATACTAAATACTTGTTCACAGAAATAACTTGATACTTCCTGCAAAGTAGATATCATAAAAACAGGTTTTAACCAAACTTGTCCAATCTACCCAAGTACCAACAACCTAGGACTTTATGCCTTATCCAAAGCATAAAGAAATGGGTTGACAGAAACATTCTTTCAATTATGTACAAAGTTAATACTAAAAAGACACTAAAGACTCCATAGAACAAGACATACAACAAACATTGAATTACAGCACATTACACAGTCACTTACCAGTTCACAGAACTGAGTACAAGTGGGATTCACAGAACTGAGTACAATTGAGGTTGTCTATCACACCAGCTCCACACTGTGCTGTTAGTTGCTGTAATAAGAAGAACATGCAAGAATAATATTATGAATAAAACATGCAATGTTAAAACTCAGTCGTTGCCTAAATTAGCCAATGCTGCCGTAATGAACGCGCAAAGTCAGTGAACACGAAAACTCATAATAATACGGTAATTTCTCAATGCACACGCGTAGAAATAACAAGCTGGCTTAATGCAACTTATACCGAAAGCCAAATAAGCTTACAAAAACCAGTTAAACTTGAAACAAAGGATAATTTTCTAATATGGCCAAGATGGCCGTCTAAACACAATGAAATCTGCCGCTCAACTGAATCACCTGACTTAAAAAATGCAATGCTTTCAATGAATGGAAATGAACGAAACGGACATTAAAATAACCAAAAGGAATGAGGAACATGGAATCAAAGTACAACCAGTACTGTACACACAAAGAAAAAACTATCGCCTGGTCACACAAACATTTTCAATCGACGGATCTGGTAAGACCCGAGATTTAACTCTTTACCACATGAACGCGAGTTTTAACGAACCCCATACGACTTTTGAAAACATTGTAGGAAAAGGAGAAAATGCATTGAACGAGCATTTTCTCCTTTCTCACAATGTTTCCTACCCTCTCTATGATAAATTTCATACTTTGTGCAACACGTAATTTGCCGTCTGCATATGCGTCCAATTTTGACCAGTCCAAAATTTTATCATTTGGTAAAGATTTAGCCTAACAGACAACAAAATAGTACATCTAGGCTTCCAAATCGTTAACAATTACCGCTAACAAATTAGATTTGGCCACAATGGTTGACTTCGTCGTGGGAAGGTAAACAAGCATTTTCTCCTTTTTCAAGCTTTCATCAGGGTCGTCTACAAGAGATTGTTTGGTAAAGGGTTGAAATTATTTGCCTTTGAAAGATCTTCCGACGATGGACAATATGGATCTCAGTTCAGACTGCAAGTTCTGCGCAGTCTTGATCTGCACTGGTTGTAAGAAAGCACCAATCGAGTCGTGCCTGAAAAAGCAGTAGATCTACATGTTATAAATTTATGAAACAGATTTTGACATGGCAGTGTGCGATTTGATCTGTATGTGTAGATTATTCTTTGATTTATTTTTTACAAAAAGAAAAGCATAGAACTAGATCTAATCTAACCTTTGCACTTTCATATTTAGATTAAATACAACTCTAGGTAAGTAGAAATATATTTTCTTGGCACCCGAAATTCAGATATTTAGGCTCGGAAACCTGTAAGGAGCTCTCTCTTCCGCCCCCTCCCCGACTTTTTATATTTTCACGATTTTTAACTCCATATTTAGTCCTGATCGAGTTTTTGTTCTACGTGGCTTATTTTGAACCGGCATTTTCATTTCAGGATCATTTTAATTCTTTACCAGATGACAAAGATTTAGACTCATCCATATTTAACCCTTTTATAACCCTTTACTGCACAATGCCGCCTTTTGACGCCCCTTGGAAAGAAGCCTTTTGAAAACATTGTAGGAAAAGGAGAAAATGCTGGTAACCAGCATTTTCTCCTTTTCCCACAATGTTTTCTACCCTATCAAAGAAAAAGTGCACCATTTGAGCCACATTGAAATTGTCGTCTGCAAATGCTTTCAGTTTGGACAAGGCTAAAATTTTGTCGTCTGGTAAAGGGTTAACCTGCAAAGTAACTTTAATGAAGCTTTCAAGCCGACGATAAAAACCAAAATATTGCTATTTCAAAGTTATGGGGTCGGGGAAATATGTCCTTATGGGACGGTGTAGATGCAAGATCAGATTGCATGTTCTGTGAAGTCTGATCTTGCATCGACTCTGTCCGCAAAAGGTCTGTGAGTCGCGCTTAGCAGCCTAATGGTCAAAACATTTGCAGAAAACAAATCAAATGTAGTTAAAATGATGGCATTTGCATTAGTAAGAGAAGTAGATCTAAATAATGTGGAAAATTGGCTAATGATGTTTTCAAGAGCCGTCCACGTGAGGACCGTTAAAACTCGGGATTATGTGGTCAAGGGTTAAATTACTTGACCATGCAATCTCTGTATACATACACGTGCGAAACTTTAACTTGCAGCCTGTTACCGATCTTCGTATCAACAAAGTCTGTCGGACGGTCACGGGAGATACAATGGGTAACAGTTTAGTGCGAAACTCTGTTTAATATTTCCACTGATTTCTGGTATTTTCCGACAGTTTTGGCCTCGGTATAACCCTTTAAACCAAATCGAATGAAAAGGCCTTATTCAGTCGGTAATTTGCGACGATGTTTCAGATTCTACGCTTTTTATCAGAATACCTCTAAAAATTTAAAGAGTGTAGATCGAACGCCAGACTCTACATGTGCAGTCTGATCCTGATGATCGTAACTTGTAAGGATAACACGCTTGTCATATATCGGCGCCGAAGGTTAAACGTTTAGTAAATAACCCTAAAAATAGATTGTGACCTAGAATAAATATCGTTATCGACCAACCAGAAGAGCATTTCGATTCGTGTTAACGACAGCGGAATTACTGAGGCCGTGAACCACCATCTTGTCTAAATACTCCAAATTCAAAGTTGTTGGAGTTATAGCTGTGTAAAAATGATGGATGAAGAGGACTATACGATCAACACGAATTGTGTTGTTGGAGCAGTCATAAACAAACGGTTGGAAAAAGAAGGTTTTCAGTGGCAAACTTCGCCGACAAGAAGTTGTTCAAATAACAAAGTCGTTAAGATTACATGGCTTCTTTGTGAGGAGTTCGAGAAGCGGTATGATAAACAGTTTGCGGAAATTTGTTCATCTTGCAATGGCCATGGTGTGGACTTCGGATTTTATTCATCTGTATTACGCCAGTTAGTTAAGGATGATTTACACTGGGGACGAATTACAGGAATTTTGACTTTTGCAGGCGCAGTTTCTGCTCATTGTATGAAAACTGGACATTCAGAAAAAGTTGATTTTGTGCGGGAATGGACCTGTCAATTTATGCAAAAAGAATGCGAGAGCTGGATGAACAAAAACAATGGATGGGTAGGTATTTTGCAGATCAAAAGCAATACTGTAGACAGTAAAACATTTGCAGACTGTAAAATAAATGTGATTCAAAAATTCAAATTTGTTCTGGGAATAGCATAAAATATGAGAGAATGAGAAAATGTTGGTTACTAGCATTTTTTCCTTTTCCTATAATGTTTTCAAAGTGGGTATTATGTAGTAAGGGATGGAAATTCAAGGCTGATTATTATTATACATGTATTCTCTTCTTCCTACAAGGTTTTCACAAAGTTTTGGTCAATTGCAAAGCATTTGTGCAAGAAATCCTTAACTCTTTACCAAATGACACTATTTTTGGACTTGGACCAAATTGAAAGCATTTACAGATAAAAAGAATTACATATTTCTAAATTCATATCTGTCTTAGGTTGGAAAACCAGCATTTTCTCCTTTTCTCACAATGTTTTAAAAGCCTTCTTTCTTGAGGTCCTGAAAACTTGGGATTGTGTAGTAAAGGGTTAAATATGACACCAAGGATGGGATTTGTCTTTGAAAGGGTTGTAAACAGTGTGGAAGAAAATAAATTGCTGAGTACCAGCATTTATTTCCCTCTTCCCACAAAACTTACCTGAGTGCCCGTAAAGCCAAAGGATTGGATTCATAAGGATTAATAAAAATTCACAAAGACATGTTTCAGAAGCCATTGCTTGAATTTGCAAGATGAAAAGTTGAAAAATATTGTTTAAAACCTAAATTCTATTCCAGTGAGAAATTAAGAAATACTGGATAAATGCTCCTTGGCCGATTGATTTTCTGTTGTTTTTTTTATCATTGCCACTGGTTGCCCATACAGGCGATCCCCACCCCCCATGGCTGTTTGTTATTTTACAGAGGGATAGTGCAAGATACAGGACAAAATCCATCCTTAGTTACACATGGTTCTTTAATCTGCTTGATAAAGCACCGTCACACAGGGCCTCGGGTTAATGTCTCATCTGAAAGACTGTTAGTAATTGTAGATTGCCAGCTATTGGGCTCAAACCCACTGCCTTAGTCAGTGTAGTGACACGATACTTGACATTTACAAGTCCTAAAATTTACCACTTGAGCTGTTTGGGCTGGTCAAGCATGCCTTGTAATCACAAAATGCCATGAATAGGTTGGTAGTCTGTGTGGTGTCCAGCCTAGTTCAGAAAAGCAAGTATTGTGAAAGGTTTCCATCACATGAGAAGAAATCAATATCTCGATATATACTGTTATACACTAGAGGGATACAGCAGCTGTTTGTTTTGAGCTGATCAATAAAACCATAAAATGGAACTGTTTAGCATGGGGGCATTACTAAAAGATACCCTTTCCTATCTTTCAGGACCTAGTTTTTGTTGGATGGGGTTACAGTTTTGAAATTAGCAAACATTTGTCAAAAACTTCTTCCACCACACTTAAAGTAGTTAAAACTGTACAATATTTCCACAACAAAAGATCAACTTTGTTTTATAATGAAAAAAGTTTTTTTTTTTTATCACAGTCAAGTTTTATGCTTTAACCCTTCACTACACAATCACAAGTTTTAATGAACCTAAGGAAGATTGAGGCCTTTCAAACACTTTGTGGGAGAAGAAGGGGAAAAAAGGAAAAATTTCTGATTGAAACTATTGAAGAAAAAAGCCCTTTACATTTTCGTCTGCAGATGCTTTCAGTTTAGACAAGTCTAGGATTTTTCATTTGGTTAACCCTTTACCACACAATCCCTACTTTTAACGACCCTGAGAAAGAAGCCTTTTGAAAACATTGTGGGAAAAGGAGAAAATGCTGGTAACCAGCATTTTCTCCTTTTCCCACAATGTTTTCTATCCCTCCCAAAATGAATGTTAATTTTCAAGACACATTCTTCTACAAATACTTTCAATTTGGACTAGCCTAAAATTTTGCCGTTTGGTAAAGAATTAAAAGTTACAGAAACTGTGTTTAGAAATAGAGCACATTGCTTTCCACATTTCTCTATTTACCCTTTACCACACAATCCCGACCTTTAATGATCCTGACAAAGAAGCCTTTTGAAAACATTATTGGAAAAGGAGAAAATGCTGGTAACCAGCATTTTCTCCTCTTCCAACAATGTTTACTTGTTTTCCCAAAACAATCTTCAATTTTTCAGTAACATATATTTTGTCGTCTTCAAATGCATTCAATTTTGACCAGTCTAAGATTTTGTTGTTTGGTGAACGGTTAATGATCATAGGATCGTGACATTCTTTGGGTAATGCGATAGTTATGCTAGCTGTCAGTTTTAGACAATGGAATTATTCTAATTTCATGGAACAAAGACTGCCATTTTATTACTTAACCCTTTACCAAACAATCCCTCCTTTTAACCCCCCCCCGACAAAGAAAGCTTTTAAAAACAAAGTTGGAAAAAGAGAAACCAGTATTTTCTCCGTTTCCCAAATTGCTTTCAAAAGGCTTCTTCTTTAGGATCATTTAAAGTCGGGATTGTATGGAAAAGGGTTAAAATGGTTGTGCGCTTGTGAGAAACAAGTTTGTTCATAATGAACACAGCACTGTTACATGTACAGTGATTTTGAATATATTTCTTGTTCCATAGTATATCATTTTTTTGTTCAGAAATCTTTTGTTACCAATCAACCAGTGAGTTACTTTTTGACTGAATACTTTACGAGACGACAACTTCTTTGACTTGTATGTATTCAGTATTGTGAAAGCTTTTGCAGACAACAAATTGAATGTGACCAGAGCCCCAGATAAAAGGAAGTGATGTATTCGAATTCCATTTCTTCTCTTCCAAACCCTATGTTGTGGGTACTCATTAGAATCATCTCAATGAGATGATTCTAATGAGTACCCACAACATAGGGTTTAGTGGAGAATAATTAATATTTTCAGTTTTGAAATCAAAATCACTCCCTCAGTCTGGAGCTCTGATGTGGCTCAAATCATGTGATTTGTCTCTGAAATGGTATAAAACGTTTCGCAATAAGTAGAAAATGCTGCTCACAAGCATTTTCTACTTTTCCCGAAAAAGTTTTCAAAAGCCTGCTTCCTCAGAATGGTAGAAATATTAGATTGCTTTAGTATTTGGGCAAGTAATATTTGGCTGAGCTTCAAAGGGTGAACAATGAAGGATTTTTGACAAAAAATTTTGTGAACCCTTTACCACACAATCCAGACTATCAACGATCTGAAGAAAAACCCTTTGAAAACGTTGTGGGAAAAGGAGAAAATGATGGTAACTAGCATTTTTTTCCCTTTTCAGACAATGTTTTCTACCCTTCACAAAACAATTTTTATTCCTGAGCCAAATTTGATTTGTCATCTGTAAATGCTTTCAATTCGAATCAGTCTAAAGTTTTGTCGTTTGATAGAGTTAAAACCAAATATATCGTAATAAATATTTTCTTATCAGCTGAAATAACTAGGCCCATGGATTGTGCATTGTTTTCTCTGGTATTTTGCCAAAATTTTGCGCTTTACCACACGACAAAAATTTGTATCGGCCCAAATTGAAAGCATTAGTAGAGGACAATTTCAATGTGGTTCAAATGATGTGATTTTTGTTTCATAGGGTACAAAACATTCATTGTGGGAAAAGGAGAAAATGCTGGTTACCAGCATTTTCTCCTTTTCCTACAATGTTTTCAAAAGGGCCGAATAAACCGGTCCAGTATTTTCATTCTAGAAATACAACCAAAATAATTGCTAGTTCGTGGTTGTTTTTGTCTCCAGTGTTTGGCAAAGCGAACAGTGCAGATCAAAGATTAGGCTGCATGTTTTGTGCAGCCTGATCTTGATCTACACTGGCCTCAAAGGCAACTGTAGTTGTGAAAAGGGTTAAGTGAACCCTTATCCACATGATCTCAAGTTTTAATGACCCTGATAGAGAAGGCTTTCAAAAATATTGTGGAGGAAAAGAAGATGCTGGTAGCCTGCATTTTCTTTTTTTCCTGCAATGTTTTCTACCAGTTTGGAGACAAATTCCCATCATTTGAACCACATTTAACCCTTTCCCAAATGAAAAATTTAGCCTCTCCCAAGTTGAGAGCATCTGCAGATAACAAATTTGAAAATGGTACAAATGAACTTAGGGTTTTTTGACAGGGTAGAAAACATTGTGGGAAAAAGAGAAAATAATGGTTACCAGCATTTTCTCTTTTTCCCTCAATCTTTTCTAAAGGCCTTTTCCTCAGGGACGTGAAAACATGGGATCATTTGGTAAAGGGTTAATCTGTCCTCAGCAATGGCTTTCGATTTGGTTGCGTTTGAATTATTGTGTTGATAGATAGGTGGTCAACTCTTTTTCTGACAGCATTTCAATTTTAGACTTGTCAAATTTGAAATTGTGTGCAGATTTCTTAGAAATTGATTCAGCTTTAAGTGATAGAATTTGTCTCTGAAAGCTTATTTAAAGGTAGAAAACATTGGATGACAAGGAAAAAAATTGCTGACTACTTTCTCTGTTGTAGTTGACATAATTTTAGGTACGTTTGCCAGTGTTGAAAATATTCCCAAATAACAAATTAGGCATGGACCAAATGATGGAAATAGTTTCTAAAAAAGTAGAAAAACATTGTTGGAAAAGAAGAAATGTTTGTTGCCTGCATTTCCTCTATTTTCCATGGTGTCTTCAAAAGTCTTTTTTTCTCGGGGTCATGAAAAAACATGTCTTTGTATCCCTAAGGTTTAACTCTTTATTTACCAAATGACAAAATTTAGGACTGAACGAAATTGAAAGCATTTGCAGACGACAAATCAAATGTATGACTATTTCTTTCTTTGATAGGGTAGAAAACATTGCAGAAAAGGGAGACAGTGCCGGTTGCCAGCATTGTCTCCTTTTCCCACAAAATTTTCAAAAGTCCGCTCTTTCAGGATTGTTAAAACTTGGGATTATGTGGTAAAGAGTTTAAAAGCAGATTTCTAAACAGGTGAATTAGGGATATACATGTAGAAGTTGGATGGAAGTTTTAAAGTTCATCACCCAGTAGGCATTTGAACCCTTCATCATACAATCCAGAGAAGAAGGCTTTTGAAAACAATTTTAGTAACCTGTATTGTCACCCTTTCCCACAATTCTTTCTACAATTTCATAGACAGATATCGATTCATGTTTTGAAAATTTGAGCCACATTTAATTTTTTGGCTGTAAATCTTTCAATTTGGACAAATATAAGATTTTGTCATTTGGTAATTGGTACAGTGTTAACCCTTTCCCAAATGACAAATTTTGGACTGGTCCAAATTGAAAAAGAGTTTGCAGACGACAATTTCAAATTTGATGGAAATGGCAGAAAGGTCTCAAAAAGGGTAGAAAACACTGTGGGAAAAGGAGAAATTGCTCGTTACAAGCAATTTCTCCTTTTCCCACAGTGTTTTCAAAAGACTTGTACTGCAGACACGTGAAAACCAGGGCTTGTTTGGGAAAGGGTTAAAGTGTAGGCGAATTTTGATAATACATGATGTATGAATACACTGGTGGTATTTCAAGTATGATAATGACACTGTAGGTATATGTAAAGTTCATGACTGATGAATCATGGCAGTTATTGGTGTGTGTTTCACAAACAGGTCTTCATTCTCCATAAGCAAAATGGTAGAATAAAGGCCCTTTGATAATGATTTCCACTCCCTACTAGTTCTCTGAGAGGATGCATTGATCAGGTTACATCACTCTTTATCAAACGACAAAGTTTAGGTCTGGTCCAAACTTAAAGCATTTGCAGAGGACAAAGATTGCTCAAGTGGCAGAAGTTGACCATGATAGAACAGAAAACGTTGTGGGAAAAGAAGAAAATGCTGGTAACGAGCATTTTCTCCTTTTCCCACAATGTTTTCAAAAGGCATATTTCCCTGGGTTGTTAAAACCTGGGATGGTTTGGTAAAGAGATAAGGACGTTTTAGAACCCATTTTACCCTTTACCATACAATCTTGACCTTTAGTGACCCTTAGGAAAAACGCTTTTGAAAATGTTGGCAAAAGAGAAAATGCTGGTAACCAGCATTTCCTCCTTTTCCTTCAATGTTTTTTACCCTATCAAGGACAAATTTTGTCACTTAAGCTACCTTTGTCATCTGCAAATGCTTTGGTTTTGGACAAGTCTAAAATTTTGTCCTGTGGTTAAGGGTTAACAAAGTTGTTAGATCTAAACAACGTTCAAATGAAAAACGTCAAACATGTAACTGCTTCAACTTGTGGGAACAAAGAAAATGAAAAGTGTCGGTCTGTTAAATTGGTCATTTCGGAAAAAAAGATGGTTTCATTTTTAGCTCCACTGGCCGAAGGCCAGCGGGCTAATGTCATGGCCCGGTGTCCGTCGTGCGTCCGTCCGTCCGTTCGTCCGTCCGTCCGTGCGTGCGTGTGTTAACTTTTATTTCAAACATCTTCTTCTCTGAAACTACCCATCCAATTTTCATGAAACTTCACAGAAATGATCCTGCCATGGTCCTCTTCAGAATTTCTTGAAAGAATTTGATTCCTTCAAAAACTCTGGTTGCCATGGCAACAAAACTGAAAAATATGGGAAATCTTTAAAAATCTTCTTGTCGGAAACCATAAGGCATAGGGCTACCAAATTTGGCATGTAGCTTTATGTAGTAGACCTCTATCAAGTTTCTTCAAATTATAGCCCTGGGGTCAAAATTGGCTCTGCCCCAGGGGTCACAAGTTTTACATAGGCTTATATAGAGAAATCTTTAAAAATCTTCTTGTCGGAAACCATAAGGCATAGGGCTACCAAATTTGGCATGTAGCTTTATGTAGTAGACCTCTATCAAGTTTCTTCAAATTATAGCCCTGGGGTCAAAATTGGCTCTGCCCCAGGGGTCACAAGTTTTACATAGGCTTATATAGAGAAAACTTTAAAAATCTTCCTGTACCTAGCCATAAGGCCTAGAGCTACCAAATTTTGCATGTAGCTATATCTAGTGGGCCTCTACCAAGTGGGCCAAAATTTTAGCCCTGGGGTCAAAATTGGCCCCACCACAGGGATCACAAGTTTTACATGGGCTTACATAGTGACAACTTAAGAAATCTTCCTGTTTTGATTTTTTTTTTAAATTAGCCTTGCATCAGGGGTCTTATGTTTTACAGAGGCTTCATATGGACAAAACTTGAAAATCACCTTATTTTTATGGCTTTATCTTGTGGACCTCTACCAGGGTTCAAGTAATTAAATAGCTCTGGGATCAAAAATGGCTTTGCCCTGCGGGTCTCAACTTTCATATGGGCTTTTACAGAGAAAACTTTGTAAGTCTTCATTTTGAAACCATTTGGCTCAGCATTGAAATGTTTATTATTTATGGTTTATATTTATAAGCCAGTGGAGCGATACAGGGCCATCATGGCCCTCTTGTTTTTTTCATCAAAATACCATGGGAATAAGAGGAAGTTGTTGTTAACTGGCATTTTCTCTTTTTCCCCAGTGTTTTCAAAAGTGTTCTTCTTAGGGGTTGTTAAAACAGGAGATTGTTTGGTAAACTTTCTACCAGCCAAGTTTTAACCGTACCAACAATCCCAAAGTTTAGCAACCTGTATGAAGAAGGCTTTTGAAAACATTGTGGAAAAACGGAGAAAATGGTGGTAACCAGCATTTTCTCCTTTTTTCCACGTTGTTTTCTACCCTTCCTGAAACAAATTTCAATTTTTGAGTCACATTTGTTTCTTCTTCTCCAAATGCTTTCAATTTGGACAAGTCTAAAAATTTCTTGGTTTGGTATTTAAAGAGTTAACAAGGGTAAAGAAGAGGGTTTTCCCACCCTTTCACACATTTTTCAGTTTTTGAATCCTATTTATTTTGTTGTCAGCCATCGTTTTCAATTTTGACAAGTCTAAAATGTTGTTGTCTGGATAAGAGTAAGGAAACCGCTTCACTGATATGCCTAAAGCTCTGATGTCATTCAGGTTTGTTGTTGGATGAGGCCCAAGGAATGTAGATCTCAAGTACTGGCATTATACTCTCAAAGTTGCCTCGCTGTCTGGTTACTTATTGTGAAAAATGTTCAATCCTAATATATTTTGATGGCTAAAAACATTTTAATAGCATGAACAAAACTACAATAATATAAATGCTGATTAAAAAAAAAACTGCGTAATATAGAACTGCGTAATAAACTATTTCTTATGACCAAGTTGTGCACATCCTAGCTTGTGAAAATAGATGCTTGTGAGGGGAGAAACCTCTTACAATTACCATGAAGTACATACTGCATAATTACCTGTATAGTTCATCCTTAATTGCCTTTCAAAACTACAGTTGCTTTTGCGGCCAATGTAGACCAAGATCAGGTTGCACAAATTTTGCAGTCTGATCATTGATCGACACAGTGTCTGCTTAGCTTTTACAAAACAAAGCAACCATCAGATTGCGGTTAATTGGGTCTTATTTCTAGACCCAGTATATCTGTTGGGTTTATTTGGCATTGCAAGAGTTAAACCACTGCACAATTATGTACAACATTCTATTATACAAGTAGAACAAGTATTCATTACATTACCCATGGGGGAATCTAAGGTAATTCTACCATGAAATATGAAATGTTTATTAATCAGTTATAGTGGTAATTGAGGATATGAGAAGAAAAGATCTTGAATTTCTTCACCTATCATACAGTCATGTTTGCTAACAAAGCTTTACATCCTTTCACTGTGGACGAGTCAGTTCTTTAAAGTACATTTGTGTCTTGGTGTTTGTGTGTATATAAACTTGTACATACCTAATATGGTACACGATATACTTGAGTACTTTGTATAGATATAAAATTACATCTGTAAAGTCTATGAATTGAATCAGTGTGGTTTTCACATTTACTAAAAGAAATGACTTTACCCTGTCCAAGAAGGCAGTTGGGTTATGTGTGAAAGCAGCCAGTGTCTTGGAAAGAATATTGTGTGGAGTCCTGGTAAAAGAAACTCCAGGAAAGCATGGATAGGTGCACTGGCCACCACGATATAACTGAAATAATGTTGAAAACAGTGTTAAACCCCATACAATCAATCAATCAACCAAGAAAGTATTTGAAAATGTGGCAAAAAGATGAGCATTTATTTTCCTTTTACCACAAAAGCATAAAGTTTGTCTATCTGAACTTTTATCCTTTTTAACAAAATAGTTTCATTTGTTTTCTACTATTTGCCCATTTTTCATCCATTTAATCTTTACCACAAGACAAAAATTCTAGCCTTGTCCAAATCAAAAGTCTTTGCAAACATTAAATCTTTCTCAAAATTATGAATTTTGTCTTTCACAAGGTAGAAAACCCAGTTTGAAATAGAAAAAATGATGGTGACCACCATTTTCTCATTTTCCCACAATATTCTAAATCCTTCTTCCTCATAAAACCTTGGGACTTTCTGGTAAGGGGTTTAAGGGGGCGGGGCATAGTAAGAAAGTCAAGGGAAATCCCTGAATCACCCCAGATTAACCCTTTACCGCACAATCCTAACTTTTAACGACCCTGAGGAAGAAGGCTTTTGGAAAACATTGTGGAAAAAGGAGAAAATGCTAGTTACCAGTATTTTCTCCTTTTCCCACTACATTTTCCAACCATCCAAAGATAAATTGCAATTTTTGAGTTGCACTTATTTTGTTGTCTATAATAAGTGGTTTCGATTTGGATAAGTCTAAAATTTTGTTGTTTGGTAAAGAATTAAAATACTGGTAAGTGAAAATTTATGTACTGTGGCTAAAGGAGATATGGCTTGTTTCAAGCAATGTGACCCTTTGTCACATTGTTTTCAAAAGTACTCTGGTGTATGAAACATAATGTTGTCTGTACGTATTACAGAGTGAAACATTGTCAACCTTTACTAAATGATCCCAAGTTTTAACGACCCTGATTGAGAAGGTTTCAAAAAATGTTGTGGGAAAAGGATACAAATCTGGTGACCAGCATTTTCTCCTTTTCTCACAATGGTTTCTACCCTTTCATAAACCAATCTCATCATTTAAGTCAAATCTTATTTGTTGTCTGTAACAGCTTTCAATTTGAATGAATTTAAAATTTTGTTGTCTGCCTAGTTAAAGAGAAGAGTGTACTGAATGTGTAACTGAAACCAAATAAGGATGTAATTTTCTCTCCTTATTCCATTGGCTGATTATGTGTTTGTAAAGGCAAAACATTTATGAAACTCGTTTATCCACTCAAGGAAATTATTACCGAAAGTTTCGCCATAGTTATATCATTAACCCTCTACCAAACAATCCTGTGTTTTCACGACCCTGAGGAAGAGGCCTTTGCAAAACATTGTGGGAAAAGGAGAAAATGCTGGTAACCAGCATTTTCTCCTTTTCCCCCACGATGTTTCTCCCCTGTCAAAGAACTTAAGTTCATTTGTACCACTTTTGAATTTTATTGTGTGCAGATGCTCTCAATTCGGAAGGTTGTAAAATTTGTTGTTTGGGAAAGTGTCGTTTGGGAAAGGGTTAACTTTGAAATAGCTTGTTTGACGCTTTAACATACAAACTTGAGTTTTACAAACTTTGACAGAGAAGGTTTGTGAAAAGACTATGGAATAAGGAGAAAATGCTGGCAACCAGCATTTTCTTCTTTTCCTATTATGTTTTCTACCCTTTCAAAGACTAGTCCCGTCATTTGAGCATTATTTCATCTGTTGTCTTCAAATACCTTGTGTTTGGTCTAGTCTCAGATTTTGTCATCAGTAGAGAATCGAGTTTAAAAAATATCTAGAAAAAGTTATTGAATATTTTAATAATTTGCTTACAGAACTTAACAGCATCCTAGAACAAATTTTTCCCAGACATCCTTGAAAGCTTCTATGTGAAAGACTTATGATTATCAAGGATTGATGAATACACCTAAAAAAAAATTGTGGCAAAATGAGGAATTGCTCTTTAGAAGCATTTTCTGCTTTTGTCACATGGTTTTCAAAGCGGATATTCAGAGGGGCTAAAAGTGGTTCGACGAATCATTGATTCTAAAAGCCATCTACGGGCAGTAATGTGGAATGGCAGAGGTATGACATGCCTAAATTAGATCAAGAAGAACAAGGGCTCTGTTTCTAAACCAAGGATGTATTTTTGTATTTTCAGAAAGGATTTGTTGAATACTATGAAGCTGGGAAAAAGAAGGAAGAGAAAAAGGGAGGCTGGGGATCATTCCTCATTGGAGGGGCTCTCGGGGCTCTGGCAATGGGGGTACTAATAGCCAACAGGGCCTAAACACAGGTGAACGGCGACGACAGTGTAAATCCTATATTACACACTAATATACTGAAAGGTAAACAACTCGTAATGTATTTTCCATACCCCAGTCACGAATTCCATGCTGTTTACAATTTACTTTACTACCAATATTAACATCCATAGTACCAATCGATAGCGGAAACATTATTCTACAAGAAAATTATGTCACAATTTGAGCCATTTCAAGTTGCTAAGAAAAATCTAGCTCAAAACTGTCAAACAACCCAACTCGGAAGAGATCTGATTGCATTGAATCGCGAAAATTTTCAAGAGATAAAACCCATTTTCAAAGCGAAAGCGGTTGAATTTTTGAGAAGTATCATTTCGGGTCCAGCAATAGTAAGGCATATAAACCTGAAACCTTAAACTATTTGATGTGAATAGGCTACAGGTACAATCCTTATTTCCATCAGTAAATCTGTCCAGCGCTCAGCTGCCTGGCATTTTGATGTACTGCGCATGCTCGGTTTGTTTCAAAACATGTTTTCTCATTGGTTATCGATGAAGGTGTGTCTGGACCTGGCCAATGAGAAAACGCAATACAAAAGCATGCTTAGTAGGCCATAAAGGATGACAGTTTACACGGCTGGACATTTTCAGATAAAAAAAGCTTCGTACAACACAAAAACATATTGAAGATCTATTTTCAGTGCAGATATACTTTAAAATTTGTAGGCTTCAAATGCACCTTGCTCAAGAACGGACATTTTTCGCGTTGAAAATGGGTTTTATCTCTTGAAAATTTTCGCGATTCAATGCAATCAGATCTCTTCCGAGTTGGGTTGTCTGACAGTTTTGAGCTAGATTTTTCTTAGCAGCTTGAAATGGCTCAAATTGTGACATGATTTTCTTGTAGAATAATGTTTCCGCTATCGATTGGTACTATGGATGTTAATATTGGTAGTGAAATGACTTGTAAACAGCATGGAATTCGTGACTGGGGTATTGAAAATACATCACGAGTTGTTTACCTTTCAGTATATTAGTGTGTAATACTGTCGCTTGCCCGTTCACCTGTGGGCGTAAAGTGCACCCTTTCTTCTATAGATTATAGATCTGCTAGCAACATTCAGAATATTTCTGAAGTAGGGCTATATAAACTTTGGGAGATTAGCAGGTTTCCCAGCGGTACAGGTACTTTTGGGAGGAGAGATGGCTTACATTGCAGAGAACCAAGACAGATTTGTGGCATACAGTTATTGGAACTTGACAAAGACACTTGCCTTCTCCAAACTTTTTAGTGCTATTTTGCAGACTGGTTTTTGTGCAAATGGTTATCTAGTCATTGTCTTTCTATGTTCCTCATTCTGCTATGTATTCATTTTCATATGTACATGTCCTTATAGGAAGCACTATAATACTAATATGCTTGAAGGTTTGTGCAATGATTTAATTTTAGCTGAATTACATGTATCATATTCCTCCTTTACCAAAAGGTCCCAGGTGTTAATGAGCCTAATGAAGAAGCCTTCTGAAAACATTTGTGGGAAAAGAAGAAAATGCTGGTTACCAGCATTTTCTCCTGTTCCCACAATGTTTTTTTTTTACCTTATCAAAGACAATTTTTATGATTTAAGCCACATACTTACTGTATGTCATCTGCAAATGCTATCAGTTTGGAAAATGTCAAAATTTTCCTCTGGTATCAGTTGAGTAATGGCTAAAGCCTTAACCCTTTACCAAACAATCCTGACTTTTAATGACCCTGACAGGGAAGCCCTTTGAAAACATTGTGGGAAAAGGAGAAAATGCTGGTGACTAGCATTTTCTCCTTTTCCCTCAGTGTTTTCTACCCTATCAATGACAGAAAAAATCATTTCAGCAACAAATATAATTTGCTGTCTGCAAATGCTTTCAATTTAATTGAGTCCAAAATTTTGTTGTTGGGTAAAGAGTTAAATTTGAGAATGTAAGAGATGTTATTGTTTGTTAAAATTAGAGAAAAATAGAGGGAACACCTTTCGTGTTGTTTTTGTGTTGGGAATGTGACGTCAAAGGGAAACTTTGTAATTCTTTAATGAGACGTTTTTTGGGGGGGGGTTGGCCTTTTTAAAACATTGTTGGAAAAAAATAACATGCTGATAACCAGCATGATTTTCTGATAACCAGCATTTTCTCCATTTCCCACAATATTTTTTACCCTTTCCAAGACAAACTAAATGTCCTAAGTAACATTTTTCGCTTGCAAATGCTTTGTATTCGGACAAAGCTTAAATTTTGATGTCTGGTAAATGGTTAATAAGACCAAACTATTCCAAGGCTGGTAGTTATTTTTATCTGTTCTGTCCAAAAAAAAGAGCAACTAAAGTTAACCATTTACCAGACAACTGCTATGTTCCCCCAAACCCATATGTTACAGAAGCAGCAGATGGTGCTTGGATTGAGGGAAAGGATTAACCCTTTACCACACAATCTCGACTTTTAACGACCCAGAGAAAGAAGCCTTTAGAAAACATTGTGGGAAAAGGAGAAAATGCTGGTATCCAGCATTTTCTCCTTTTCCTACAATGTTTTCTACTCTTCCCAAAACAAATTTCAATTTTTGAGTCACTTTTATTTTGTCATCTGCAAATCTTTCAATTTGGACTAGTCTTAAATTTTGTCATTTGGTAAAGAGTTAAGGACCTGTTGCTGGCAGAGAAGATCAAGATCAGACTGCACAGAACATGCAGTCTTATCTTGGATCTACTCTTTTGAACAGTTACATTTGATTTACTTGGCAAGTTAACAGTTAATATTCAGAATATTGGCAAACAACAAATATGACTCAAAAGATTGGATGTGTTTTTTGTTAGGTAAAAACATTGTGAAAAATGAGAAAAACATGCTTTTCCATTTTCTGGCAATATTTTAAAATGCCTTTTTTTTTTCTCAGGCTTGTTAAAACTTAAGGTAGTTGGTAAAAGGTGAAGAGTATTTTGGGGCAAAAATCTCCAAAAATATAAGACTGCATGTCATAGGTCAGACTGCACAAATTCTGGCCAGTCTGTTGGTAAGAGTTAAGCTTTGAAGGGAATGCCAAGAATGTGATACCAGTAAGTTTGGTTTGCACAGGCAACATTGCTGAAAAATCTAGATTGTGGTATTTTCTATGTTTTTTTTTTCATGAACTTTGTTGAAGTACATTGTAAAGTCCCTTCAGGTTTCATGACAAGTTACATTTGTTTATTTATGCCCCCGTCTCTCCTAGACCAGTCTGTGTGTCTATAACACAAAACCCAATGCTGGGCTAAAAAAGCTTAACCCCTTCCCAAACGACAAATTTTGGACTGGTCCAAATTGAAAGAGTTTGCAGACAACAATTTTAAATTTGATGAAAATGGCAGAAAGGTCTCAAAAAGGGTAGAAAACATTGTGGGTAAAGGAGAAATTGCTCGTTACGAGCAATTTCTCCTTTTCCCACAGTGTTTTCAAAAGACTTGTACTGCAGACACGTGAAAACCAGGGCTTGTTTGGGAAAGAGTTAACTCTTTACCAAACAGTAAAATTTTAGACACAACCTAATTGAAAGCATTTGCAGATGATAGGTCAAATGTGGCTGAAATAATGAAATTTGTCTGTAGAACTAGAAAACATTGTTGGACAAGGAGAAGATGCTGGTTACCAGCATTTTCTCATTTTCCACAATGTTTTCAAAAGTCTTCTTTCTAAGGGTCGTTACAAGTTGGGATTGCATAGTGAAGAGTTAAAGTGATACCCTCATGAAACTTCACCTAGGATAGATTAGATGGTAATATCTGATCTTGACTCACACTTTTAGCATAACTCTTTACCAGATGACAAAATTTTAGACTAGTCCAATTTGAAAGCCTTTGCGACGACAAATTCAATGTGGACTCAAATGATGTAATTTGTTTTTGACCGGGTAGAAAACTTTATGGGAAAAGGAGAAAATGCTGGTTACCAGCAATTTCTCCTTTTCCCACAATGTTTTAAAAAGCTTTCTTTCTCATTGTTGTTAAATGTTGGGATTTTGTGGTAAAGGGTTAAGCAACTACATGTATATTGTAGTGTGTGTGCAACATTACAGGTGATTGAAAAAAGAGCAGTAGTAGTAGTAGTTGTATTATGTGCTCTAATGTAATCCTACATACACAGAAAAGTCAAAGTATTAACACTTAGAGTGCTCAGTCATAATTTCTTGTAATTGCTTTTGCAAATAGTGTAGATCAAGATCAGACAGCCCAGAATGTACAGTCTGATCTTATATCTACTCACCCCAATACTTTGTGAGATACCCTGCTAACTTAGTATCACAATTTCAATATTTTTGTCTCTTTAAACGATTAAAATTTCAAATTTGTCAATTATTGAGCACTCTAAGAGTTGGTTTGATTGATTTTGATGTCTATTATTTTGTAAAAAAAAAAACACAATAAAATATAAGCTTATTGAATAAAAATATTTAACCCTTTCCCAAACAAACCCTGGTTTTCACGTGTCTGCAGTACAAGTCTTTTGAAAACACTGTGGGAAAAGGAGAAATTGCTCGTAACGAGCAATTTCTCCTTTTCCCACCGTGTTTTCTACCCTTTTTGAGACCTTTCTGCCATTTTCATCAAATTTAAAATTGTCGTCTGCAAACTCTTTCAATGTGGACCAGTCCAAAATTTGTCGTTTGGGAAAGGGTTAAATGATATATACAAAGGTCTTGTTTTGATTTTGTTTGTGAGGAGATGGAAGAGTTTGAAACAGTTACGAGTTTATGAACTGGAGTGGGGAAAAAAAAGGAGAAACTGATGACTTGCTAACCCTTTCTAACCAATAACAGTTTTAGACCCAATCAAATTTAATTGAAAACACTTGCAGAAGACAAATGTAGCTCAATGATAATTTATGTTTTTAGTAGGGTTAAACATTGTGGAAAATAGAGAAAATGCTGGTTACCGGCATTTCTTCTTTTCCCATATCTTTTTCAGAAACCTCATCCTTGATTGTTAAAACTCAGGATTGTGTGGTAAAGGGTTAAATAATGAGACAGATATTGTCTCTGATTCTGGCACTTCACCTTAATGTATATTTCCACCTGTACATCCTATTTTCTTCTCTCAGCAGTCCACTTCTGAAAACAATGTGGCAGCAGAAACTGAACTATGTACTGAACATGTACATTTCTTGAATTACAATGTTATTCCTTCACCAAACAATCCTTATTTTAATTTATAATTTTCTCTATTTTCCACAATGTTGTACCCTTTGCAAGAGGCCTTTTGAAAACATTGTGGGAAAAGGAGAAAATGCTGGTCACCAGCATTTTCTCCTTTTCCCACTATGTTTTCTACCCTATCAAAGACAATCCCAAACTTTTATGAGCCACACTTCATTTCTTGTTTACAAATGCTTTCAGTTTGGACTTGATTGAAATTTTTTGTCATCTTTGAAAGGATTAATGATGAAGCAGTGGGGAAAGCTTCAATTACGTACCTACTTCCACGTTTACAGTCATAGAGTGCTGAGTAATTTATGAAACCATGGGAAATGTTCAAACAGGAAATAAAAAGACAAAATTACAGTTTCAACTGTATTTTTTGCCAGATTGTAGCATAACAGTATAGGCCAGTATAGGTCTAGATAAGACTACCCATTTGGTGCAGTCTGAGCTTGAGAAATGTCCAAAAAAATTAATATTGGCTTTTGCTTTTGCTAAGCTTAAGCCATGGGCATGGTGACCTCTTACATTGCTTTTGGACTGAGGAGACCAAAATCGTTTTCACCTTTACCTGCTCAGTTTCCAAACTATCTTCATTCTCAGGGTCGTGAAAAACTCCGAACTGTTTGGGAAAGTGTTTAATAGGGAAACTGATAAAAACCGACTTTCTTTAGTCTGAAGTGGCTATTGTTTGGTTATTTAGACAGTGACTGGTACAGCACTTAGTCTGTAACTAGTACCTTATCAGCAAGTCAAAGTCCATCTTGTCAGTGTCAGAATTAACGCTCATCCTGCTCTATAACTTAAATAAAACTTTCAAGCCAATAGTAACAAGCAATTTCGTTGAAATGATATCCCCCGCCGAAAAAGACCTTTTTTGATACAAACGTATAAGAGGTATTGTGTTTTGCATGTACATGTGGCCTTTTTGTTATTGGTCCATGATAAAATTATACATTAAGTTCCCTTGTTCCATGGCACAGGATTTCATTACATAATAACTCAAAAATCATAAAAAGCAGAGTTATCATTCTTGTACAATGCAGTCCCCCACAATAAAATCTATCCACGTATGAAGAAACATGTCATTAACTGAAATAAATTTTGAGTTATGTCCTGGACAAAAATTGAGCCTGAAAAATAACAAAGGGCAATAATTCAAAAATCATATTGCCAGAGTTATCGTTCTTGTACACTGCACTCCTCACAGTAAGATCCATCCACCGATTAAGTTACATGTTCATATCTGAAATAGTTTTTCAATTATGTTCTAGACAAAAGTTAAGCCTGAAAAATAAGAAGGGGTAATAACTCAAAAATTATGAAAGTTAATTAGAGTTATTATTCTTCTGCACTGCACTTCTCCTTATTGAAATCTAGACACATACAAATTTTCAAGTTGATATGTGAAACAATTTTCAAGTTATGTGCTAGAGAAAAAAAATTAAGTCTGAAAAATAACGAAGGGCAATAACTCCAAAAATTTGAAGGACAGAGTTGTCATTCATGTACACTGCACTCCTCCTTAACGAGATCTATCCACTTACGAAGTTTGAAGTTGGTATCTGAAATACTGGTTAAGTTATCTTCCGGATAAAAATTGGGGACGGAAGGAGGGACTGACAGAGACTATTACCATATCCCCCCCCCCCCACCACCAGGGGGATAATAAGTATGAAAAATAAACTAGCACTTGTTCCAGAACAGGATAAATTCATCAAAGGGTAATCAGTCAAAAAAAGCCTGTGAATCTAAATAGAAATGTGCAAACAAAAATCCAAAGTAAAAATTTACAAAGGGCAATAACTCCAAAAATACTGAAGATAGAGTTATGGTTCTTGTGCACTGCACTTCTCCTAAATTAGTTCTATATGTGTGTGAAGTTTCAAGTTCCTAGCTTTTATACTTTTGGAGATATGCTCCGGACAAAAATCCTAAGTAAAAATTTACAAAGGGCAATAACTCCAAAAATACTGAAGATAGAGTTATGGTTCTTAAGCACTGCACTTCTCCTCAATGAGTTCTATATATGTGTGAAGTTTCAAGTTCCTAGCTTTTATAATTTTGGAGATATGCTCCGGACAAAAATCCAAAGTAAAAATTGACAAAGGGCAATAACTCCAAAAATACTGAAGATAGAGTTATGGTTCTTGTGCACTGCACTTCTCCTTAATGAGTTCTATATGTGTGTTAAGTTTCAAGTTCCTAGCTTTTATACTTTTGGAGATATGCTCCGGACAAAAATCCAAAGTAAAAATTTACAAAGGGCAATAATCCCAAAAATACTGAAGATAGAGTTATGGTTCTTGTGCACTGCACTTCTCCTCAATGAGTATTATATATGTGTGAAGTTTCAAGTTCCTAGCTTTTATACTTTTGGAGATATGCTCCGGACAAAATTCCAAAGTAAAAATGTACAAAGGGCAATAACTCCAAAAATACTGAAGATAGAGTTATGGTTCTTGTGCACTGCACTTCTCCTCAATGAGTTCTATATGTGTGTGAAGTTTCAAGTTCCTAGCTTTTATACTTTTGGAGATATGCTCCGGACAAAAATTCCAGAAAAAAAGTGTACAAAGGGCAATAACTCCAAAAATACTGAAGATAGAGTTATGGTTCTTGTGCACTGCACACCTCCTTAATGAGATCTATCCACTTGTGAAGTTTGAAGATGATATCTCAAATACTTTTGGAGATATGCTCCGGACAAAAATGTGGGACGGAAGGACGGACGGAGACTATTACCATATCCCCAAATAAAAACCCAAATAAGGTTATTTCAAACTTATTATTTGGAGAAAGATATCTTCTTATCGGACAGTGTAGATCCAAGATCAGACTGCACATTTTGTGCAGTCTGATCTTGATCTAATCTGTCTGCAAAAGGTCAGTGAGTCGCGGTTAGCAGCTTAGGTTAAGACCCAGCCCTGTACCAAACAAATGTTTAAATCAAAAGCATTTACAACGGAAAAATCAAATGTGCATCAAATGTTGGGATCTGTCTTGGAATTGGAAGAAAGCATGGAAAAACGACGGCTTGCTGGTTACCAGCATTTTTTCCTTTTCCCACATTTTTTTTCCCCAATATCCGTCTTTCTCTGAGTTGTCAAAACTCTGGATTGTTTGGTTATAGGAACAATTATAAATACATGTATATCAAAGTTCTAGGAATATTTGGACCAGACAGTGTGTATATAAAGATTGGACTGCATGTTATTTTCGATCTAAACTCGGTCTACACTTTCCACAGTATCAATAAAATGTGACTTGGGGTTGGGCCCATGATAGATAAAATCAACCTTCAAGTCGCTCAGATACATTGACCTCTCCCAGATTATAATTATTATTGTTGTCATATTGGTCAGATGGTGACAGTCACAAAGTCAAGTGTCCCATGTGCTTAAGTCATTAACCCTTTACCATACAGATCTGGGTTTTAATGATTCTCAAGAGGAAGACTTTTGAAAACACTGTGGGTAAAGGGGAAAATGCTGGTAACCAGCATTTTCTCCTTTTCCCACAATGTTTTTTACCCTTACAACCACAATTTTCACCCTTTGAGCCATATTTAGTCATCTGCAAATGCACTGAATTTAGAAGAGTCCAAAGAGTTGTCGTTTGGTAAAGGGGGTAATCAGTCAAAAGTCCATGTAATACATGTAGTTGAACAATGGCTGGTATCATTGTATGTATCAGCTGAATTGTGTATCACAACAATATGTGTCACAAGTTGTCTTCTTTTTTTAAAAATGAAGCCAGGAGAGGTCGGCATCAATGTTTTCAAATAGTTTATTGGCTTTTGATTTCAATATATTTTGGTAGATGTAAACAAAAGTTAGGAATTAAATGAATGAGAAAAAACATCTTTTTTTTTTCCTCAATTTTGCTGGTGTAAAGGCACAAAACAGTACATGTTCCACATTGTTATAATATTCTAGGATTTGTAGGCCATATGCTATTAACATGCTCAGAAATGCATTTTTTTTTTTCAAAATTCAAGGACACAAAACTGAAGATGATGACCCATTTGGCTCATTTTCAAAAGGATCAAACCACTAATGAATGTTTGTAATGTGTGCTCAGATAAGCCAAAATGTTTTTGAGAAGGAGAAATCATTCAATTTAAATTTGATACGATATGCTAATTCCACTGAATATGCAAGAATCTTACCTGATGACAATAAATAAAGGTGGCCTATACATAATACTAGTACCAGACTTGTTAAAAATAAATGTAACATTTTTTAATCCTTTAACAAACAGCAATTTTTGGACTGCCCCAAACAGAAAAGGAATGCAGACGACAATTCAAACTTTGATGATTAATGTGGAAGATGGTGCTTTGATGCGATGGAAACCATTGTGACAAAGGAAGAAACTGCAGTGACTAGCAGCTTCTCTTCCCACAATATTTTGAAAAGTTGTCTGCTGCAGACATGTAAAATGAAGAGGTTGTTTGTCTAAACGTTGAAAATTTAAGAAGGTAGATAAATGAGCTATGCTCTGGGAAAAGGGTGCTTAATGCATCTGCAAAATGTATCGACCCATGTCAGCCAGCGCAATCTGCACAAAACCACGGACTCTTTTGAGGTGTGCGGTACGTAGGGCGAAGAGGCAGGACTTTTTTTCTGCTCATAAGTTGACTTTCGCGGGATTCTCGCAATCCCGCATAATAGAGGCAACTCTGTGTGTTATTTCATCAAATCTATATCATTATAAATCCATAGAATTTTTGTATAAAACTGAGAAAAATGCAAGAGTCTAGTCAGTTTTGAAAAACAGAACTTGAAAACATATGATCAACCTATTTATATCTATTTGTGGGGTACGAGTTCTCCAGAGAACTCGTGCTTTCGAGATTAGGGTACGAGTTCTCCAGGGTACGAGTTCTCTAGATAGTATCAAGTCACGTGATCTTTTCCCGAGTTGTACTTTCTCTTTTTTTAACGAAATTTGTTTCTCTTTGCATAGATTTATTTGTTTAATGAAAAATTGCATTTATTGGAGAGATCATTTACAGTCAATTTAGTATAATAAATCTTTTTGGAAATCCGTCATATAAAAAAAAACCGTTTATTTCCTATTTCAGTTTTTTGATTTCGATTTGTTTATAAAACCATGACGAAATAGACTGTGTATCAGAACAATTTTGCAAAAACAAATGGATTTAGACAGTGATTTCTGTGGCAGTCTGCCTTTTAAACTCACCACTGTTGGAGAGGTCTGATGACGCCATGCTCCGAGAAAAGGGTGCTTAATGCATCTGCAAAAAGTATCGACCCGTGTCAGCCTGCGCAATCTGCCCAAAACCACGGACTTTTTTGAGGTGTGCGGTACGTAGGGCGAAGAGGCAGGACTTTTTTTTCTGCTCATAAGTTGATTTTCGCGGGATTCTCGCAATCCCGCATAATAGAGGCAAGTCTGTGTGTTATTTCATCAAATCTATATCATTATAAATCCATAGATTTTTTTTAAAACTGAGAAAATGCAAGAGTCTAGTCAGTTTTGAAAAACAGAACTTGAAAACATACCGATCAACCTATTTATATCTATTTGTGGGGTACGAGTTCTCCAGAGAACTCGTGCTTTCGAGATTAGGGTACGAGTTCTCCAGGGTACGAATTCTCCAGATAGTATCAAGTCACGTGATCTTTTCCCGAGGTGTACTTTCTCTTTTTTTAACGAAATTTGTTTCTCTTTGCATAGATTTATTTGTTTAATGAAAAACTGCATTTATTGGAGAGATCATTTACAATCAATTTAGTATAATAAATCTTTTGGAAATCCGTCATATAAAAAAAAAAACGTTTATTTCCTATTTCAGTTTTTTGATTTCGATTTGTTTATAAAACCATGACGAAATAGACTGTGTATCAGAACAATTTCGCAAAAAACAAATGGATTTAGACAGTGATTTCTGTGGCAGTCTGCCTTTTAAACTCACCACTGTTGGAGAGGTCTGATGAGAGTGCAACATATTCTCTTCTGTTCTTTGACTTTCCTCTTGCCCATTACGCGAGCCCTGTTCCTCAGTCGGTAACATACAGGGCTCATAAAACACGAATCCCCAGCTTCCTTCCAAGAATTGATGATAACCATTGAAACAGAATTCATTCCTCTCTAATCACTGTTTTTTTTTTTATGGGAAAGCAGTAGTTAGCGGTTGGGGAAGAATGTTGTACATGGACTGCTAAAAGAAACTCTAGGAATCATGGACAGGTGCTCTGGCCACCTCGATATAACTATAATAATGTTGAATAGGCGTTAAACAATAAACAAACAGACAAAAAAAAATCTTCCTCATCTCCATCAATTGTGTTTGTATGACCCGACAACAAAACGTTAGACTTTTCCAAAATCGAAAGCAATTACAGATGACAAATGTGACTAAAATGAAGGAATTAATTTTACAAACGGTAGAAAATGCTTTGGGCAAATTGGAAGATGCTGGTAACAAGCATTTTTTCGTTTTCCCGCAATATTTTATAAAGTTCTCTTCCAGGGATCATTGAAACATAGGATAACCCATCAATCATACCTCTGCGGAAGGCAAAGATCAGAATCAGACAGGACAGGCTATAAAGTCTGATCTTGGTTATGTATTTATATGTCTACACTGTGCAGTGTTTCATTATATACGAGTTTTGTGCCCAAATTAACAGTGAAACCGTAATGTCAGGGTGTTCTTGTACAAAATGGCTGTCTGGTGTAGGTTGCATCCGAAGGGGTCGCATTGCTGTATGCTACGGCACAGTGATAAATGAAAACATTGGGCAATAAGTGGAAAAGCCGAACGGTCAGTAACTGCAGTCTTGCCGAACAGAACAGAAAAATTAATGAGTCGTGCTCTGTGAAAAGGGGGCTTAATGCATCAGCGAAAAAGTTTCGATCCAGGTCAGCCTGCGCAGTCCGCGCAGGCTGACCTGGGCCGAAACTTTTCGCTATTGGTCAGTTTTCTGTATGTCCAAGGACCAGTGTACCTCATGATTAAGTCGGTTGTTAAAAAAATTGACTATCGTGGATCTGTAATTATGTGATGACTTGATTCCTATTCATGGATCACGGAGATATGTTAAGCCCCCTTTTGCCAGAGCACGGCCTATTTATTTCTACTCCTTGCCAGACAACAAAATGCTCGAAACTGAAAGCATTTGCAGACGACAAACTAAATGTGGATTAAACCATGAAATTGTCCTTGAACAGATAGAAAACATTGTGGAAGAGGAGAAAATACTAGTTTGCAATGTTTTCAGAAGTCTGCCTTCCCATGTTTGTTAAAACTTGTTACTTGTTTAGTACTGGATTAACCCTTTACCAGACGACAAAATTTTAGCCTTGTCCAAATTGAAAGCATTTGCAGTCGACAATTTAAATGCGGCTCAAATGGTGCAATTTTTCTTTGATAGGGTAGAGCACCTTGTGGGAAAAGGAGAAAATGCTGGTTGCCAGCATTTTCTTCTTTTCCCACAATGTTTTCAATAAGCTTCTTTCCCAGGGGAGTTAAAAGGCGGCATTGTGTGGTAAAAGGTTAAAACATACACAGACAGCGTACATTGTCTTTATACTATCAGAGCTCCAGATAAGAGGGAGTGATGGTATTCTAAATCCCTTATTTCTCTTCCAAACCCTATGTTGTGGGTACTCATTAGAATCGTCTCAATGAGACGATTCTAATAAGTACCCATAACATAGGGTTTAGTGGAGAATAACTAATATTTTCAATTTTGAAATCAAAATCAATCTCTCGATCTGGAATTCTGTACTATAGTATTTCTAACCTCTATTTTATCTACTCTTTCTTTGTCGTCTGATAATGCTTTGAATACAATAGATGAGCCTGGCAGACTGAACCTTTCACCGTACAATCCTGAGTTTTAACGACCCGTAGGAAGAAAGCCTTTGAAAAAAGTGTGGGAAAAGAAAATTCTGGTAATCACAATGCTTTTCTATCCGTTTAAGAACAAAATCTACCATGTGAGCCAGTTTTAAATTGTCGTCTGCAAATGCTTTCAATTTGGATTAGTCTAAAAATGTTGTCGTCTGGTACGACGTTAAAGCCCCAATAAAGTCCAAAATTAGAATTTTTTTATGCTTGAAAAAAGGCACGAATCTGTTAGATTTACTCTTATTTTGTCGCCAAGGGTATAGGGGCGTTCATTGCAGCATCGGTTCATGTCACAGAACCATACAAAAAATCCTATTTTTTTTTAATCAATTCTCCCAAGTGACGTTGCCACGCACTATTCGGAATCATTCTGGTGTCCTATTTGTAGACACCATGTGACCGATGACGTATTACACACACGATGTGCTTTCTCTCTTTAGAAACGTTGCGAAACTTCGGTAAGTCTTTAATTTTCGTTAAATTACCTTCGCTCATCGTATCTAATTTATTTGTATGCATTTGATTGGTAAATCGGAGTTGTGTTATATTTATTTCGATCATGATATGCCTATTTCTTCTTGTCAAGAGTCGTCCAAACATCGAATGACATCTCGGCCTATAACACTTTCGGCCTATTACAATTTCGACTAGTAAGAAATTCGGCGCATACAAAATCGAATGTCTACACAGGGTATAAAGGTTTGTAATATGAGCCATGGAGAATAATTCAAACAAAATGTGGACGGTTTATAACGAAGATCAGACTTTACATTATGTGCGATCTGATCTTGATCTTCGTAGGTAATGAAAAAGTTAAGAACTTTGTGGGGTTTTTTTTTGGTCTGTAATTACTAGCGAATTTTGACCCGAGTTTAGCATCAGGTGGTGGACGTTTTATATCAAAGGTCAGACCTCTTACTAGGTGCAATCTGATCTCGATTTATGCTGTCAACAAAGGATATTTCTCAACTTTCAAGAGTTTAGTAAAACACATTGCTTATAGTTATTTTTACTGCTAGTTTTTGAAGACAGAGTTGATGTTACTTCATCAGTCAAGTTATTGCATGCAGATGAACCATACTTTTCAAAATTATAGATACATGTTCCAAAGCTGATAAATACATGTACTTCAAGTTGTTGGAGTGCAAGACAATTGAAGACAAAAGTAGAAGTTTACTAGTACTCAAGTAATATTTATCTACCACATTGTGATTAAGAAAAATATTGTTTATGTCATTTTTTACTGATCTCTTTTCTTTCCAATCTAAACACAGTGTATCTTTTTAGGGTGTGATACAGAGAGACCAAGATGTTTGTTAACCGACAAATAGATATCCCAGTCTGGTGTTATTATATCTCTGCTGTACGACGATTTTTTTTTTTCACAGATTTTAGCACAGTCCATGTCAACAGGTATTTGAATGATATTTAGATCTACATCTATTACACATTAATGTTAGAACTTTGAAGTCTATTATATTTTAAGCTTAGAAAAGATCAGCTGCTGAAGGGATGATTGATCAAATACAACTTTTTTACACCCTTGCCATAAATTTTTGAAAGGAGCAATTGTTTGCTACAAGCAACTGCTCCTTTCTCACATTTCTCCATTTAGTTTTTTTTTTTTTTTGTGTGAATATTCCCCAGTTGTCGGTTGTTTAATGCCATTTTCAACATTATTTCAGTTTTATCACGGCAGCCAGTGCACCTGTCCATGCTTATCAAGAGTTTCTATTTCCAGTACTTTGCATAATATCTCACTGGCTGCTTTTCCACGTAATCATTGTCAATACACTGATTAGCATTGAGAGGGGAATGTATCCTGTTGCAATGACTATCATCAATCCTGGGAAAGAAATTGGCTGAGCTAGGGATTTGAAGCAGCAATCCCCCAATCTCAAGTCCTTTATGCGACTAGCTGCACCAGTAGGGCTCTGCAGTAGTATTTCGTAAAAGTAATGTACTCTTGAGAGAGAAAAAGGCATGCCTTGGGGCTAAAACAAAGTCCAACTTTTAGTAAGCAAGCACAAAAGGTACACTCAAAAGCTGCTTTGTATTAAGCCAGCACCAAAGAGACTCTCAAATTGTGTGGGTTTTTTTTACCTTGAAAAAGAAGGCTTTTGAAACATAATGAAAAAAGGTGAAAAGCAACATTTTCTATTTCCAAAAGTGATTTTACCTTTTTAGACAAGTTCCGTCATTTGAGCCACATTCAATTTGTTGTCCACAAATGCTTTCAATTTGGACAAGTTAGAAATTTTATCAGCTTGAAAAGAATTAGTATAAAGGTGGCCACAAGGGCAGGGTTTACTGTATAAAGAAATGAACATATCTTGTAAAATAGTTCTTGAGGTACAATCCGAGACTAGTAGATTAAAAATACATGTGTTTTTCAATCTAAATTTACTTGATTGATTGAATGGTGTTTAATGCGGCATTCAACATTATATCAGTCATTTCATTGCGTCAGTTTGCTTGTTCATGTATACCCTGGGTTTAAATGGTGCAAGGCTATGGCTCTGTAGTGTCATGCCCAAGGACACCCTTATGAAAAACCCATTGCTTCCAGTGAGGCTCAAAGCTCGGACCTCCAGGTTATGAGTGCTACACTTTACCACTGAGCCAGGGAGACCTTATATAAATTTGTATTTCAGACTCAAAATGCGAATGCAGTCTCAATGGCAGTGTAAGATACGAGGACATAGTTGTTAAATGGCCTCTTTAGGATTTCATTTAACTCTACCAAACAACAAAATTTTGGACTAGTCCAAATTCAAAGTATTTGCAGCCAAAAATTTAACTGTGGCTCAAATGATGGAATTTGTTTTTATTGGGGTAGAAAACATAGTGTGGAATCAAGAAAATGCTGGTTACCTGCATTTTCTCCTTTTCTCATAATGTTTTCAAAACAGGAGATGCATTAAGCCCCCTTTTGCCCAAGCATGGCCCATACATACTTTGCATTATTTAACTCTTTACCAAACGACAAAATTTAAGACTGAACCAAATTGAAAGCATTAATTTTGCAGACGACAAATTAAGTGTTGCTAAATTGATGATTTCTCTTTTTAATAGGGTAGTAAACATTGTGGGAAAAGGAGAAAATGCTGGTTAGCAGCATTTTCTCCTTTTCCCACAATGTTTTCAAAAGCCTTTTCTTTCAGGGTTGTTAAAAGTCGGGATTGCGTGGTAAAGAGTTAAAAAGAAATTTATGTTCTTGTCATTTCAGTGTCTCATTTTGGACAGAGTGACGTGACATTTGAACAGTGTGGACAGGGAAAAAGTCGCTCTCAGTTTATAGACAAATATGGAAAATATTAGTGCATCTACTAACTTAACAATATACCAGTAACATCGGAATGGACTTCTGCAGTGATTGGTGATGGTAATTTTAGAATTTTGGATCAAAATTGTGGATTTTGGAGGTTTCTTTTGGAACAATTTGAGTGAGTAAAATTCAAAATAAGAACTCTATCTATACATATATCTATACACATCATCTACAGACAATAAAGCTAGAAAACAAGTTTGGACAGATACAGTTACGAGCTATTGCTTTCTGAGTGCTGGAATAGTTAATGGGTATAAGATGACTGATTTTGCTTATGAGCTATGCTCTGTAATAAGGGGGTTTAATGCATCTGTGAAAAGTATCGACCCAGGTCAGCCTGTGCGGACAATTTTCTGTATGTAATAGGACCATTCCACCTCATGATTCAGTCAGTTGTTAGAAAAAAATGAACTCTGTGGATCAATGATCATGTTATGACTTGCTAGGTATCATGCATCACAGAGGTGCCTTAAGCCCCTTTTGCCATAGCCTGGTTCATGTTACTATACACAGGTATTTACATATGAACAGGACAAAGCCCAGGTAGCTCAGTCAAGGACTTGAGAACAGGGGGTCAGTGGTTTGATTCCTGGCTTTTCCAATTTCTTAGAATTGATGATATTCATTGAGACATGTGGGAAAGCAGACAGTGGCTTGGAAATATTATTGTGTGAGGTACTTTAAAAAGGGTTTTTGTCGGTTTAACCCTTTACTAAACAATCTTGAGTTTTCACGACACTAGAGATGAAGACTTTTGAAAACATTGTTGAAATTCTCTGGTTACCAACATTTTTTTTCATTTTCCCATTATATTTTCTACCCTTTCAAAAGCAAATTTCAATACTTGAGTCCCATTTATCATCTGCAAATACTTTCAAGTCTAAAATTTTGTTGTTTGTCAAGAGTTAAAAACTATGTGCAGAAATGGGTTAACCGTTTACCAGAAGACAGACTTTGGACAAGTCCAAATTGGAAGTGTTTTTTGACAACTACTGTAATTCAGTGTGGCGGAAAGGATTAGATTTGTCATTGAAATGGTAGAAATCATTGAGGGAATAGAAGAAAATGCTGGTTACCAACATTTTCTCCTTCACCCACGAAGTTTCTAAAGCTATCTCCTGGGGGTCATTAAAAGACGAGATTGTTTGCTTAAGGACCATTGTATACTTGATTTAAAAGCTTGAAAATATGTAGATAGTGAAAACAATTGCAGTTTGCTCAAATGTACTTTTTATTGGTCTCGAACTTTGTAAGATATGGTTTTGTTTTAAAATTCATAAACATGAATTAAAACTGTAACCCTTTCCCAAATGACAAAATTTTATGCTAGTCCATATTGAAAGCATTTGCAGTTGACAAAATAATTGTGATTCTAAAATTAAGATTCTTTTTCGGAAGGGAAGAAAACACTGTGGGAAAAGGAGAAAATGCTGGTTACCAGCATTTTCTCCTTTTCCTACGATGTTTTCAAAGGGCTTCTCTCGCAGGGCTGTTAAAAACTGTGAGTGTGTGGTAAAGGCTTAAACTGGAAATAGAGTTTAGTATCTTTCAATAATTTTCCTTTTAGTAATAAAAAACAATGGTCACAAAAATATCACACTCAACTCTTTACCACACCAACCAGGGTTTTAATGACCCTGAACAAGAGGGCTTTTGAAAACATTGTGGGAAAAGGAGAAAATGCTGGTAACCAGCATTTTCTCCTTTTCCCACAATGTTTTCTATCCTTCCAAAAACAAATTTCAATTTTTCGATCATATTTATTTTGTCGTCTGCAAGTGTTTTCAATTTGGACCAGTCTAAAATTTTGTTGTTTGGTAAAGAGTTAATCATAATTATTGGTAATCTTAATTCAATATTCTTCATGACTGTTGTAAAAACTTAATACTGGCTATCTGTATCTTGGGCAAAAATACTGTTCACGTAAAACTTTCCATCATAGAGCACCTAAGGTAGGAAGAGAAACAGAAACAAGTAAATGTATTTGACTGATATATGTCACAATGCAATAAATCTGTTTTCAACAGTATTTCAACTGTATAGCAGTAGCTGTACACTTACTCATGTTCACTGGGTCAATATCCCTTTACCACACAATCCCGACGTAACGACCCTGAGAAAGAAGCCTTTTGAAAACATTGTGAGAAAAGGAGGAAATGCTGGTAACCAGCATTTTCTTCTTTTCCCACAGTGTTTTCTACCCTTCCCAAAACAAATTTCAATTTTTCAGTCACATTTATTTTGTCGTCTGCAACTGCTTTCAATTTGGACCAGTCTAAAATTTTGTTGTTTGGTAAAGAGATATTACTGGCAATAAAGCTGGGGGAGGTTACTTTTTGTAGGAAACTACCTATCAAGCTCCAGCTACAGTTGAATTTTGAACACATGTTTTACAAATCATATCAACCAAAAGGCCATGGTTGGCTTGCAAGCATCTTCACGTCCTTGTTTATTAACCCTTAACCACACAATTCCGGGTTTAGACGAACCTATGGAAGATGCCTTCTGAAAACATTCCGAGAAAAGGAGAAAATGCTCGTTACCAGCATTTTCTCCTTTTCCCACTGTGTTTTCTACCCTACCAGAAACAAATTTAAATTTTGAGTCACATTTATTTTGTCGTCTGTAAATGCTTTCAATTTGGACCAATCTAAAATAATGCTGTGTGGTAAAGAGTTAAGTGTCATTGCAACAGGATTGATCCTCTCAAACTCCTGAACATGATTTGGGTTTGCTCATGGGGGAAACAGCTGGTGAATTTTAGAGAATTTGCTGAGAATTACTAGTATATGAAATATAGGTAAAAGGCGCATTATTAAATTTAAACCTTTTTCAAACAATCCCAAGTTTTAACAACTTTTAATAAGACAGCCTCTCCAAATATTGTGCGATAAAGAGAAAATTTTGGTACAATATAGCCTGTAGAAAGAGCAGAAAATGTTGGTAGCCTGCATTTTTTTCTTTTTTCCCCACACTGTTTTCTACCCTTCCAGAGAGACATTTATTGTGTTGAGTTACATGTACTTTTTCATCTGCAAATAGTTTCAATTTAGATGAGACTAAAATGTTCTTCTCTTGTATAGATTGGGTGTTTATTTGTTAGAGCATTTTGCACCACTTCGAACATTATTTCAGATATTTATTCATGTCAGTGTGACAACTCATTACAGTCTTTTCTGTATTTCACCAGCACAAAGCTGGGGCTCTGCAATGTCTTGCCTAAGAACATTCCTTAACCCTTAAAGCCCAGGATTGATTGATTCTATGGTGTTTAATGCCATTTTCAACATTATTTCAGTTATATCATGTCGGCCTGTGCACCTATCCATGCTTTCCTAGCATTTCTTTTAGCAGTGCTTCGCACAGTATTCTTTCCAAGCCACTGGCTGCTTTTCCCACATAGCCATTGTCAAAACAATGTTCAGCGGTGAGAGAGGAATGAATCCTGTCGCAATGACTATCATCAATCAGCGGAAAGAAATTGGCCGAGCCGGGAATCAAACCAGCGACCTCCTGTTCTCAAGTCCCTTACGCTACAGACTGAGCTACTGGGTGCGGCTTAAAGCCCTGGAACCAACTTAAGTTGTTTTTGCAGACAAAAGTTGTTTTTGCAGACAGTGTAGATAAAGATCAGACTGCACATAACATGTAGTCTGATTTAAGATCTATACTTTCTGCTACTATGAAACAAGTTTTGTCAAAATAAAGCAAGACGACTACCATTTTCTTACATTCCAAGCAGGTGCGCAACCCTTTACCAGTAGGTAAAATTTTAGTTCAATTGTTCAAATTGGAAACAATTGCAGATGAAAAATTGGACGTAGTAGCTCAAATGAAAAGATTTGTTTCAAGAAGAATAGTAAACATTATTGGAAAAGGAAAAAATACTGGTAACCAGCAATTCTGCTATTTCCATAATGTTTCAAAAGCATTTTTCTTTGTTAAAATGATTAAATAGTGCTTTACATAATAACTTGGATGTTTTGGTTAACCCTTTACCACACAATCCCAACTTTTAAAGACCCTGGGAAAGAAACCTTTTGAAAACATTGTGGGAAAAGGAGAAAATGCTGGTAACCAGCATTTTCTCCTTTTCCCACAATGTTTTCTACCTTTCCCAAAACAAATTTCAGTTTTCGAGTCCCATTTATTTTGTCATCTGCAAATGCTTTCATTTTGGAAATGTCTAAAATATTGTTGTTTCATAAAGAGTTAAGGGTTGAGGGCAAGCAATAGCTTCTAACATTGCTCTGTATGTATGAATATATTTTTTTATTTCTTGTCCACAAATTCTTCTTGTAGGACTATTGTGATGTACATGTATTAAAAATAATAAAATAATATTACACTATATTGCCTTGATTGTTGCATGAAACATATCTGTCTTTGTAAGAGCTGTGATCTGAACCAGCCAGTTTTATATCGTAGTACTGAAGGCCAGCTTTTCACATGCTACATATTCTTCAGCAACACCACAGAATATGTCTTTGGAAATCTGATTATTCTGCTGTATATCTGAAAAATTAAAAAAAGACGTATTCTCTATTTTAATTTATCTCAATCTGAAACTATAAAAAAAAAAAAGACAGCAGTATAGTAATAGGTGTAGGTTTACTCCAACTTCATTCCATTTGATAACAGAATTGATTGCAGCATTTGGTTGAACTTAAATACGGTAATGTTGAAAACTGAACGCGTATGAAGTCATAACTGTACAAATACAGCTTTTAACAAACCCGTTTTGAAACAGCATTGGTAATTACTTATCATTTGTAGGGAAGAATCATGTGATCCATCTTCCACAATGTTACTTTTCCATATGGATCAAAATTGACTGCTGCTGCATTTCCAACCTTTTACTAATTTTCTTCACATGTTCTTTACTCTAGTATGGCATATGTCTCAAAGCCCGAATAGTAGCAAAAAGTACACAAAAAGTAGGTCAGCAGTTGCTACGCTGCTCTATCTTTTGTTAACTTTTTACTTGATTTCAATTTTTTTTTTTGCCATTGACTTACACTTGGATTGACTGTACAACAACAGATTGTCATCTTCCCAACAATTTTGTACTTTCAAAAGGTATGACTTAAATGAAAATGCATTTTAACACCCACTTTGTTTACTTTTGGTGGCTGCTGGGCCTTTAAACAGTAGCACATACAATCATGGGTATGGGCTATACATCAAACAAATGAATGTAGTTTTTAGCCTTTCAATTTCTGACAATCATTCTGTTTACATGTATGATACATGTAAATTCTAGAACAGTGTAATGCAGTATCTTTTACTCAGTAATCAGCACTTTTGCAAATGAAGCCCAGTTTGATTGACTGAGTGATACATACGTGTAGCTTTCAACATTATAACGGTCATACCATTTTGACAGATCATTTATTCATATGTCTCCTGAGTTTTAACAATATCTGAAGTAACTTGCCCATGGACATCCCAACGAAACCCAGTGAGAATTGAATCTGAGTCATGGACTACTTATATTATGCATTTACCACTGAGACATGAAGTAATCCTTGAGCCCTTTACAGCTGTTCAGTTGAATAAAACTTGTGGCATTACTAGTATCACAAGGGTCAGCTCAAGTAATATAGGAGAACTGTGAAGCCCTAAGTGACAAAACAAAATTCATTCGCATAAGCACAGTAGTAGCTTAATCAGCTGTCTACCGGTATTTTGTCCAACAGCATATTTTCAAGAATTCTGCTCCATTTTCATCCTGGCTTATAATAAGGGTTTCATTCAAAATCTAGCAAAATGAGACAGCAAAAACTTCTTACAGTATACCAGTAATCTTGAATCTACACTGCTTCTTTATAGGTATAGCCCATGCGGTGGGTTGAGGTGAATCCCTGAAACTGCAATACATGTACATTGTTTTGAATTTTCATTACTTTACCAGTCATGTAAATTTTGTGAATTTGGCTATTGAAAATAAAATTTGTTTTATCTGATTAAGACATATGTACCTGAAGAGTGAATGCCAAATTCTGAATCTACTGGGATGGAATCACAGTCATAACTGGGTCAGAAACCAAGGCTCATATGCATCTGCACAGTCAGTATAATTCAATATGTGTATCATCATGTAGGAGGATCCATTCACATTGGCCAGAGATGTGTAAAGTAATTATCTCCATACTCTGGAATATCATTTACATATCATTTAACATTCTGTGCTAGAAATTTAATGGTGTTTTACTCCGCTTTCAACAGTATTTCAGTCATATCGTGGCAGCATCACACAAATTCATGTATTTCCTGGGATTCACCAGTACTAGGCTAGGGCTCTGAAGTGTCTTGCCCAAAGACACTCCCATGAAAAAACCAGCAGATCGAACACCAGACCTAATAATGTGCAAATTCATCTTTTACTCTTTACCAAACGACAAAAATTTAGACTTGTCCAAATTGAAAGCATTTGCAGACGACAATTTAATGTGGGCCAAACGATAGAATATGTCTTTGATAGGGTAGAAATTATTGTGGGAAAAGGAGAAAATGCTGGTTACCAACATATTCTCCTTTTCCTACAATGTTTTCAAAAGGCTTATTTCTCAGGGTCGTAAAAACTCGGGATTGTGTAGTAAAGGGTTAACATACAATCCAGTGCTGTAATGACCCAGAGGCATAAACCTTTTCAGAACATTGTAGGAAAAGGAGAAAATGCTGCTGGTGACTAGTATTTACCTTTAATTCAACAATTGTTTCTCCTGTTTCAAATACAAATCATGTAGATCCAATACAAGTTATGTCGTCTGCAAATGGCTTCAATCTAGACAAGTCCAAAATTTTGTCATCTGCTAAAAAAAAACACCAAGATTCCATTGATATGTGCACTGACCAGATTAGGGAAAGATAATTGGTTTCTACGTTCAAATTTGTGTCACCCAAGAAATTCAGCCATTTTTTTTTTTTAAATGGTGCAGATTTAATTCAACACATTGAGTTTCAATTGCATTTCTAAAGTGTTACACACACACACACACATACACACCCCAAATACTTAGCCTTGTCCAACACTAAGGCATTTGCAGAAAAACAAATATTTCTCAAACAATGAAATTTGTCTGTGATACAAGAGAAATATTGTGAAAATAGGAGAAAATGTCGGCTACCAACTTTTTCTCATATTTCCACCATGTTTTCAAAAGCATTTTTTCGATATCTAAAAACTAGGGATTGCTAGGTAAATGGCAATTCTCCGAATAAATATGCGTCGCGTATATCCGAGGTTCAGACTACATTCATGCACATTTAATCATTATCTGCATTCTCTGCAAAGAAAATGGGTCAATCGGGTGCTGCGCAAAAATGAAAGATCACTTTCATCTCACAGGTGAACGGCGAGCGACAGTATAATTCATGTATTACACACTAAGTAAGTAATTTAGTGTGTAATATATGAATTATACTGTCGCTCGCCGTTCACCTGTATTTCAGCTTACTAGCGGATATTCATTAATCAGAAAGTGCTTACGTATCCTGTTCCAACAGTAAATGGGGAAATCAATACAGATATATAGCGATAAATCTGTTTTTAACACAATAAATATAAGATGAACGTAAGGCGACTTACCGATTCAAGAATGCGAACTGAAATCCGCATCTGTTTTCAGACAGTTCTCTCATTCTGTATATTTACACGGAGCTTCTTGTTCAAAACAAAAGAAACAAATCCTAAAATAGAAGCCCGTTTGTTCTTTCTGTGTCGCTCTTCGGCAAATTCGGTAAACGAACTTGGTTTTTCTGTCGAATATGATTCTCACACCGTCACACCGTCCTCCATTTTGTTTTTCGTTTACCTTAGCTCCAAGGTATCACGTGGTGTACCTACGTCATCGTTATTGATGTAAACAAAAGTTAGAGATACCTGGTAGTATTTCTTGTAGTTCTGAAATTAATTCTTCTGCCAGCGAATGGAACTTTGACCAATCGCACATTAAGAGAGTGTCATCGTTATATTAATTTACATAGTTTTAAATGGTATGATTAAAATTTAACGTCATTTTTTACCCCGCATTGTTTACATTTGGACTTTATTGGGACTTTAACGGTTGTTGATCTGTAGTTGTGTATTATACTGATTATCGAGTCCTTTGGGGTCAAATTTGAGTACGTTCTATATTTAGATCTCGCACCCTTAGAGCTAGGTACAAATTATGCCATTTCTGTTTATTGCATCTTGTTATTTGGTAATATCATGTCATCCTTTACTGATGATTAACGCATTACTAGACAATCCCCTGGTCTAATGACCCTGAGGAAAATGACTTTTGAAGATATTGTGGAGAAAGGAGGAAATGCTGGTAACCAGCATTTTCTCCTTTCCCCACAATCTCTTCATTTCAGCACAATTTAATACGTCGGCTTCAATTGCTTTCAATATATTTTACAGTCTGCAGCTGGAGCCGCGACTATACGTATATGATTCAGTCAAGGAAAAAAGGACTGTTTTTTTTTTCCCATCTCGAGTGCTCTTTTGGGCCGCAATACTACAACAAATAGCAGACAGTGTACAGTCAAAGATGTCTGTTTAGTCCGATCTTGATCGCCGCTGTCTACAAAACACATCTGTTGAGTGCGAACCATATAGGGGTGTAACCATATATAAGCCGAGTCCCCGTACCTCAGTCGGTAGCGTACAGGACTTGAGAACAGGAGGTCGCTGGTGCGATCCCCGGCTCGGCCAATTTCTTTCTGAGGATTGATGATAGTCATTGCGATAGGATTCATTTCTCTCTCATCGCTGACCATTGTTTCGACGATAGTTATGTGGGAAAGCAGCCAGTGGCTTTGAAGGAATATAAAGAAGCCCCAGGAAATAATCGATAGGTGAACTGGCCGCCGCGATATAACTGAAATAATGTTGAAAACGGCGTTAAACAGCACACAATCAATCTACCATAATCATATATTAAATTCACACAGAACAAGCTAACAAAAACATATCATTATATCTTTGATCCACGTCAGCATTGTTGTCATGTGAAGTTTGGCAGGTGATCGTAGGTGCACGTTGGTGATCATTTATTGGCAGTCCTGCCACCAATTTTGTACCGACAGAGGTTTTATTCTTGCCTTGGTTCCAGTCTGATCTTTTTTTTTCTTCTCCTTTTCTCCATTCTGATGTTGTCAAAAATGTCGGTAATAATTACGGAACAGCTTTAAAAGTTTATTGCAGAGCTAGATTCTATATAGAATTGTCACAGTAGAGTCTGTACCATTTAGGCGACGGTCCGGTATCGGCCCGGCAGACTGGGCCCATCCATTTCCAGGGCCAACCCAAAGGGTCCTTGCATCAGCGGCGACTTTCTCAGAAAATTCACCGTGGTAATTTGACTTTTAGAAAGCACGAGAAAAACTAAACCCTAGTTGGAACCCTTGGGATTAAAACACACCTTAACCCTTTACCACACAATCCCGACTTTTAACGACCCTGTGAAAGAAACCTTTAGAAAACAATGAGGGAAAAGGAGAAAATGCTGGTAACCAGCATTTTCTCCTATTCCCACAATGTTTTTTACCCTATCGAAGACAAATTCCACTATTTGAGCCCCGTTTGAATTGTCATCTGCAGATGCTTTGAATTTGGACCAGTCTAAAATTTTATTGAGTGGTACAGAGTTAAGCTGCTGTTATGAATCGTGTAAAACAAGATCAGTCCATAAAAATTAGCAGTCTTATCTTGAAGCCACACTGGCCGATGTTTCTCAAGTTTCACTGTCGTTACTCTTTACCAAACGACAACATTTTAGACCTGTCCAAATTGAAAGAATTTGCTTGCAGACGACAAATTAAACGTGACTCAAAAACTGAAATTTCTCAAAGTTTGGAAATGTAGAAAAATATTGTGGGAAAAGGAGGGAATGCTGGTTACCAGCATTTTCTCCTTTTCCCACAATGTTTTCAAAAGCCTTTCTCCTCAAGCTTCTGGTTGATAGGGTTTGGTCAGATTGTTTTGTAAATGGTACATTTTTTACAGACGACACTCATTTAACCCTTAGGCTGCCAAGGGCGACTCGCGGACCTTTTGCGGCCAGTGTAGATCAAGATCAGACTGCACAGAACGTGCAGTCTGATCTTTGATCTACACTGACCGATAACAAGATATTTCCTTTACCCCATAACGTTGAAATAACAACATTCAGGTTTTTACCATCGGCTTGAAAGTTTCAGGTAAAGTTATTTAATAGGATAAGGGTTTAATGTGATATATTATGTGGCGTGCAACACACGAAAAGGGGCCTTCGGACATATGCGTAAAAGTGTGTCGTCCCAGATCAGCCTATGCAGTCTGTGACTAATCCGAGACGACACTTCCCACTTTTGTGCTATTTTCTGTTTCACGAAAGTCTACTGTATAAAAAAAATCTTATGTAGTCGTAAAGTGCTGTCCCGGATTAGCCTGCGCGGACTGCGCAGGCTAATCCGGGACAGCACTTTACGCAATTGTCCGAAGGCCCCTTTTCGTGTGTTGCACGCCATTTGATATCACATTGAGAAAACAATGAAACACACAATTAAACTTCATCTAGTGTTACTTTTTGTATGAATTTCTGTTCTATCAGCTCTTAGTATATACATGTACTGTTCAATCAGCTTTGAATATATTCATGCTCTGGCGAAAGGGGATTTAGTGCATCTCCGTGATACACTGTATCAATTTAGTTACCACATGATAATGGGTCCATTAAATCTATTTGTCTAACAACTGGATGAATCCTGAGGTTGAATGGCCCTCGGGCATTAAGAAAATTTACCAAAAGCAAAAAGTTTCGAAAGGTGATACTGTTTGCAGATGCATTAAACCCCCTTTTTCGCAGAGCATGGCTAATTTTGTTAAATATCATTTAGATTGAAACGTGGACATCGAAACACGAAATCTAGAAAACACGTGTGAACACAACAGATGTATAGATGGGAAATAAAGTCTTGTCAAAGTAACAAGCACATTAGGTGATCATTCTGTGACATACTCGCTCTCAAAATAATGCAATACACGTAATATACTTTATAGACGGCAAAGTTTGTAATAAAACAAACAGTTATAGTATTAACGCAGAGTTCCCCATGGTAAAAAGTACATGCACCCGATCAATCGGGATTCCACATGTCATTCTCAATGACATTCTCTGTCTTATTCGCCACCCCCATGCACGCCTAAAAGAAATCTAGTGTTCGAAGTAACGCAATTTATGATTGGCTAAACTAAATGGTTTAGCCAATCAAAATTTGCGGCATTCCTTCGTTGTTCGAATAAAGGTTGGGTGGGAAAGCTTTCAGTGGCTTGGGAAGGAGTTCGTGCGAAATCACTCCATGAAAACATCAATGAGTAGGTGCACTGGCCGCCGCGACATAACTGAAATAACGTTTAAAGTTGCCTTAACGACAAACAAATATGCACATAAATGTACCCGTATTTATAATTTGGTTCTTTGTATTTAGAAAATCCTGACCGTTTTCATTTCACAAGGGAGGCGTTTGAAAACTTATTCACAAAATTTGTATAGATCTACCTGCGTTGAACAAAAAATATCTCTGAACATAGACGGCATGTTTAAAAGGCACCTGAATATGAATATATTGTAAAAACTGTTTTTGGATTCAACATGAAGAGAAATGATGAGAAGTAAAATCGCCAGAAATTGCCTGTTTTATTTTGCTTTGCATATAGTCGAAAAGCCACTGACAGCTTTCCCGCCTAACCTTTACTCGAACAACGATCAGCGGTGACAGGAGGGGGATGATTAGGCTACTGTCGCAATGACTATTATCCGTCGTCGGGGAAAAAAAGGCCCAGCCGAGGATTCTAACCAGCGACCCCTGATAATTCGGGGCTAAAATTCTTCATGGGTGTAAGAATTTGCGGGGTAATGTCACATAACAATGTCTAAACTGATCAGTTATTGTATCAATTATATTTTAATATTTTTGAGAAAAAAAGTATCTTTCGCCTGTTTCTAGGCTTTGTGAAGACATGTCACGACCATGACTGTCAGTGTTACTCGCCTTGCTTTGCTACATTATATAGCAGAGTTTTCGAGAGTCATCTGTTTTTTTGGTCAGTCACGTGTCCTCGATCTACATTGTATATGACCAATACGAAATTTAGCTGCATCAATAAATATTAAAACAACTTATAATTAGTTCTTTCCATGCCTTATATTTGCCAAGCCCCAGTAGCTCAGTCGGTAGCGTACAGGACTTGAGAAGAGGAGGTCGCTGGTTTGATCCCCGGCTAGGCCAATTTCTTTCCGAGGACTGATGATAGTCATTGCGACAGGATTCATTCCTTTCTCACCACTGACCATTATTTCGACGATGGTTATGTGGGAAAGTAGCCAGTGGCTTGGAAAGAATATTGTGCGGAGAAACTCCAGGAGAGCATGGATAGGTGCACTGGCCGCCTCGATATAACTGAAATAATGTTGAAAACGGCGTTAAACACCATACAATCATACAATCAATCATGCCTTATATTTCATACCTGTTCTACGTTATCAAAAGCAAGACAAACATACGGTCTAGGGTTACCGTGGAACTCTTCACGGCACATCCGCGCTGTTTTTTCCTAAACTCTCTTCCTGTCTGCAACAAAGTGTTAATTAAGGACACGGCTTAGGTTGAACTTGTGACCACCGCTAATGCTCCCGCACCCAAGGCCGCCGTAGAGCAAATCTGATTGAAGTACATGTACAAAACTTTAAACTAGACCAGAACCTCCGCGTGAAGTCTCTGTCACGACTTTATCATCAAATGTAGGACTGTCACTGAGTACAGAGCTGTGTCAATCCTCTGATAAAACACAGTTACATTGCGTCCGAGAAATGCTCTTACTATAAACAAAGTTTTATCTCGAACTTTGAAATAGAGATTTTGTAACACCTATTTTTATTGACCTTTATCGCAAGTGCACATTTTGTGTGAATGGTGTTCCACACCGCTCTTAGCCATAAAATTTATTTCTTGGGGATTTTTATAGCGAATCCCTTCACGGTGACCATTCTGACCGGAACCAAATACGCTTTCTACTTCCAGTTTAAGCCAGCGCATCTCAAACTCGCCATGGTCGCCGACGTATGGCACATGCAAGGAGTTTGTTCCGAATGGCCGAAATTAGAAATAATGGAGAAAGGTAGGTTTTCAATGCAATTTTTATAAGAAGTCGAGTAGTTATTACACCCATGAATTGTGTAAGATTATTGAAAAGAAGCATTTAGTTTGTCTTCGAAACAGGAGGTCATGACATTTCGCCTTTTTTTTTTTTGTTCCATAGTTTTGACCCCAAATGCGAAACTGAGGGTCAAGGAGTTAGTGTTTGCCTTTTTGCCGCAAATTAATGGTAGGGTAATGCTATGAAAGATTAAAAAAAAAAACAGCATGGCAAAGTGCTATTTTTTTGTTTTATCTCAAGAGTATGGATTGTTTAGAGTTTCAATTTAGCATGGCATTTTCAGGCTAGTTCCCTGGGTTTGCAATTTGTGAATTTTGGAGTATAAGCTAAAATGGCTCATTTGTATTTTTTTTTTCCGACCATGTGCCACTTGCATGTATTGGCAAGTAATTACTCATTTTCACAAGTTGAACATGGTTTATTGATGAAAATCTAAATAATTAGGATTAGGCTGTTGCATTTAACTGTTCTTTATCATTTTAGGCTGATTCTACATGGACGTTTTTTGTTGGAGAAGTTCTGTTTGGCGTGTTGTCGGCAGAGATGCATTAAACTCCCTGTTGTCAGAGCACTACTGATATGTAATAAAAAAGATTTTTTGTCATTCTTTTAAATATTCTCCTGCTCCACAGATCCGCTTTTCAAGACTTTCAGGCCTTTGATTGCATTTTTATGATAAGAAGAGTAGTTAAAGTATTGGTCACATGAGTCATGCTCTCTGAAAAGGGGGCTTAATGCATCTGCGAAAAGCATCGACCCAGGTCAGTCTGCGCAGTCCGCGCAGGCTGACCTGGGCCGAAACTTGTCGCTATTGGTCAATTTTCTGTATGTCCAAGGACCAGTCTACCTCATGATACAGTCGGTTGTTAGACAGAATGGACTTTCACTCGTCAAAACTCGGCCGATTCCGTACCTACATCTACCACTCGTCACAACTCGGCCGATTCCGTACCTACATCTAACCTCTTCTGTATAAGGGAGGCTTCCATTTTGAACTACCAATCACATGATCTTAAACATGGCGGCGCCCCTGTAGATCGCTTAGCAACGACATGAACAACCACTGTGAAGTTATTCACTTCTATCGATCTGTCAATGAAAGCTCCTAACGGAATTGATAAACCACGCTAAAAATTGAATGTACAAACTGTTTGCCGACTGAAATACTCTTAGAAAGATAACGATAGAAAATTTACTCATGCGTTCTTTCTAAAGAGGAGCCTTACAATTTCAATAACGGTAAAGCGGTGTACTTCTGGAGATGTGCGAAATGTACCGTGTAGGTGCATATCAAGCTACGTGATACAGCCGAGGGATTTGATCACCGGATCACCCGAGGTATGCCGAATGAATGGACTTTGTGGATCCATGATCACATGATGACTTGCTTGGTATCATGCACTGCGGAGATGCATTAACTCTTTACCAAACGACAAAAAACACTTGTGCAAATTGAAAGCATTTGCAGACGACAAAATAAATGTGATTGAAAAATTGAAAATTGTTCTGGGAAGGGTAGAAAACATTGTGGGAAAAGGAGAAAATGCTGGTGACCAGCATTTTCTCCCTTTCCCACAATGTTTTCAAAAGGTTTCTTTCACTGGGTCGTTAAAAGTCGGGATGATGTGGTAAAGAGTTAAGCCCCCTTTTGCCAGAGCATGGCTCTATGTTCTAATGATAGACGCGAAAGAAGGACTGCTATATGTGAAAGTGGTGACAACTTTTTTAGGACTAATTTTCGCCACCATAAATGGACATTTTCACCTTTTCCTTAATGTTTTCTATCTTTCCAAAGACTAATCCCATTTTTTGAGTCACATTCCCGAATTAGGCGATGATAATTATTATATCTTGGTCGCAAGCGGCCATTATCTGATATGAGTAACGTCTGTGAGTTGCGGTGAAATAACAAGAAAACATGAACACTGTAAGGCACTGATGTGCAAGTTTCAGAATGGAGAAAATGTGATTGAAAAACCATGTTTTCACTTTAATAAATAGCCGAAATGTAAAGATTCCATTTTTTTTTTTTTTCTTGACTCTCATTTCGAGGACTCTCTGAGGTAAGCAGCTTTGAAAACAGTGTGACAACTGGAGGAAATGACTAGACATGAGAAAATTTACGTACATTTCTTTAGTAATTTCCCCTTTCGTCACAATGTATTTTCTTTGCCTTGGTCGTGTTTCTTCCCCCCCCCCCCCCCACATTTATACGTTCTGATAACTGATACGACGTGTAAATTTTAAATAAATAAGGAGATTATTGAATGAGGAACATTATTTTCAAGAGGTTCGTGCATCAAGTAGAAGATTATATAGACAAAAATAAGAAACATGTCTCCTTTTTGCACAAACTTGCCGGTTAGCCCTGTATCACACAATCCCGTGTTTGAACTGCCCTGGGGTAGAAGGTCTTTGAAAACATTGTGGGAAAAGAAGATAACAATCATCGGGTTACCAACATTTTCTCCTTTTCCGACAATGTTTTCATCCCCTTTCGAGACAAATCTCAACATTTGCGCCACATTTAATTTGTCGTTTGAAACTTCTTTCCATTGGACAAGTCTAAAATGTCGTTTGATAAAGATAAACCCTTAGGCTGCTATGCGCGACTCAAGGACCTCTTCAGGACAGCGTAGGTCAAGATCAGACTGCACAGAAGGTGCAGTCTGATCTTGGATCTACACTGTCCGACAAGAAAATACTCCCCCCCCCCCCAAAAAAAAAAAAAAAAAAAACTAACTTTGAAATGGCAAAATTTGAGTTTTTACTATCGGCTTGAAAGTTTAATTTTACTTTAGCAGGTTAAGGATTAAACATAAATTGCAATGGGTATGGACAATATTCTCGAGTAAAGATCTGTAACCCGATACTATACGACTCTTTACGTCCCTGCAGTGAACAGCTGTTGAAAACATTCCCGGAAAAGGAGTGATGGTTCTTTCAGACGCGAATAAAAGCCAAAACATTTTTTTCTTATAACTCTTCAAGTGTCCCAGATGAAAATCTAGGCTCTTGCTGACGAGGTAGATCAAGATCAGACTGCATAGAACGTTTGGTATTCGGTAGTCCGTGTGGGATCGATTCACTGAGTAAAGTCCTGAAACGAAGCAGTCGATTTGGGAAACATTCTTGTTTGAATTCAGGTGTGATGGAAACACTCGGGCCAATGTAAAACAAAACGAAATAAAAAAAAATGAGCATTTGTTTTCCTTTTACCACAATGCTTTCAAAACAGGATCTGCATGACAACGCTGGAATTTTTTTGTCTGCAGGAGGGGATCATATTAATCTCTTATAATGTCGGTGAGCTTATATAAAATTCTTGAGGTTTGAATATCTGCCAGTAAATTGTATATATCACCATGGGTTCGATCCGTGACAAGAAAAACGGGGTCATTTTCTTTTTCTTTCTTTCTTTCTTTCTTTCTTTCTGCATTTCTGCATTTTTTTTCGGCATTTCTTTTATTTAGCATTTCGGTGTCTCTGTCCCTTCCCCCCTTCTACATTTCTCCCTCCCACTGTCTCTGTCTTTCTCTCAGTACTAAATTGATTTTTGCTTAAACGATGGTTCTTGGTGGTAGGGTAGAAAACATTGTGGTAAGAGGAGAAAATGTTGGTCACTAGAATTTTTCTCCTTTTCCAGCATTGCTTCTGAAAGCAAACTTTTGTGGGGTCATCAAAACACGAGATCGTTGGGTAAAGAATTAAAATGGAAGTAAGTGAATTCAACCACTGTCCTGCTACATGTATATAATTTAAATAAAACTTTCAAGCCGATAGTAAAAACCCGAAAAATGTTTTTTTCAGACTTATCTTTTTTCTTTTTTTGGAAAAAAAAATCTCCTAATCGAACAGTGAAGATCCAAGATCAGACTGCACGTTCTGTGCAGTCTGATCTTGATCTACACTGTCCGCAAAGGGTCAGTAAGGCGCGCTTAGCAGCTTAAGGTTTAAGGAATACACTTTCAACCTATGTGTCTGTTTTTGTGGCATTTGTCGAAGACAATGCCACTATGAGTTTAATACGACATTTTGAAAATCATGTATCTTAGTTTGTGCAAAACCGAAGGAAGTAAACCCAATTAAACTCAATTTTTCTAAGACAAATAAGTGTTTCGATTGCACTCAGATATGAATTTGAAGATGGCGTATTAAAATAAATTGGATTAGGTCATCAGGTGTTGAAATACTTCTTATTTTGTCGAAAATAGCGTGATCCGCTATGGCCTTCTATAGTGGCGTAATGATAAACACAATCTTTGTCTCCTAACCGCCCGATTCTGTGCTTGTTCGTCCCAAAACCATTTCGTTCCTTGGCTTATTCGTCCCTGTGCTTAATCGCCCGTACTTATTCGTCCCACAAGATTGCACTCTGCTCTATCGGATAGTGCATGACTATATAGTATGTTGACTTTTAAGCGAATATTTTGAAACTATTTCTATTGTTTATTTTTCAAATTACTAATTCCACACAATGGCTCCCTTGACAATTGCCACACCAGTGCTTTCAACGCTTTGATTCAGTAGAGTTATTAGTAATAAACAGACACACGTAAGGCACAAATATTTTCATTCAGTAAAGGTGGCATATGTTCATAAATTAGGCGTGCCACAAAAAAAAAAGAACCATTTGAGATCTGAAAATAATTGTACCATTTCATTCGATTTGTACTGATTTTGTAGTTTACCCAAACAAGGAAATTTAATATCCGTCTAGAACAATTTTTATCGGTTAAAGCTATGCTGTCAGCCGCTCTACATAATGTATCTATTACCTCTAACGTTTTCTCGATTATTCTGTATACGTCTGAAATATCACGTATGTAAATTTTGATGCGATGAACAGGATGAATAAAGTTGAACTCTTTATTGTACAGTCCTGAGTTTTAACGGCCCTGATTGAGAAAGGCTTTTTAAAACTTTGAGGGGAAAGGAGAAAATGCTGGTAACCATCATTTTCTCCTTTTTCCCACAATGTTGTCTTTTCTTTCATATACAAATCCCTTCATTTGTGACACTTTTTAACCCTTAGGCTGCTCAACGCGACTTACTGACCTTTTGCGGACAGTATAGATCAAGATCAGGCTGCACAGAACGTGCAGTCTGATCTTGGATCTACACAGTCCAGTGTGGAGATATTTCCCGTACCCCCATAACTTTGAAATACCAACATTTTTTTTTAACCATCGGCCTGAAAGTTTCATTTAAGTTACTCAGCAGGAGAAGGCTTAATTGTCGTCTGCAGATGCTTTGAATTTGAACGAGTCGGAAATTTTGTCGTCTTGTACAGAGTTGACCCGTAGCCTTTCGCCAAGCGATTTCACGTTTTAACGACTCTGAGGAGGAAGACTTTTGAAAACATTGTGGATAAAGGAACAATATGTTGGTGGCCAACATTTCCTCCTTTTCCGACAGCGTTTTCTACCCTTCATAAGACGAATTTCGTCATTTATGATAGGCCTACATTTATCGCCTGAAATGCTTGCAATTTAGACGTGTCTAAATTGTGTTCATGCTATATTCTTGTTAACGATGGACGAACAGCTATAAGTGTAAATCCAAGATCAGAATGCACTAGGCGTGAAATCTGGTCTTTGGTCTAAATCGTCCGTTAGATAGGTTACCGAGGAGTGAATTCAAGTGTAAGCTCTTCTACGTCATAGGCGAAAATATAGGCTTCTGCGACAGCACAGATCAAGATCAGACTGCACAGAACTAGAGTCTGGTCTTTGATTTTTAACGCCCTCTTGTTTAATCAACTCTTTACCAGACGACAAAATTTTAGACTGGTCAAAATTGAAAGCATTGGCAGACGAGAAATTAAAAGTGGCCCAAATCACACAGTTTATCCTTGATATAGTAGAAAACATTGTGGGAAAAGGAGAAAATGCTAGTTACCAGCATTTCTCCTTTTCCCACAATGTTTTCAAAAGCCTTCTTCTTTAGGGTCGTTAAAAGTCAGGATCGTGTGGTAAAGGGTTAATCCTTCATTTAGGACCTTTTGCGAACGGTATAGATCAAGATCAGACTGCACAGAACTAGAGTCTGATCTTTGATTTTGAAACGCCTGCTTTTTTTAATCAATCATTTAGGGGCATTTGCGAACAGTGTAGATCAAGATCAGACTGCGAAGAACTAGAGTCGGATCTTTGATCTGTACCATCCGTTTCTTTAAACAAGCATTTAACGGCTTTTACAAAAAGGGGTTGTTGGGAAAGGTGTAGATCAGACTGCACATAACGTGGGATCTGGGTCCGTATTTACCAACGATTCTTATGAACATTCTTAGTCTAATTCTCAAGAATTTCTCAAATTTGAAAGTTAAAAACCAACTTCGAACCGGCTAAACCAAATTTTTAGCCAAATTAGAAGTTGTATTAATTTCTAAATCTAGGAATAAGACCTAGAATATTCTTAAGAATGGTTGGTGAACTCAAACCCAGGGTCCGTATTCACCAACAATTCTTAAGAACATTCTTAGTCTTATTCTCGAGAATTTCCTAAATTTGAAAGTAAAACCCACTTCTGACTGGCTAAACCAAAATGGTTTAGCCTATCAGAAGTTGTGTTACTTTCTAAATCTAGAATAAGTCTTAGAATGCTCTTAACCCTTTCCCAAACGATAAATTTTGGACTGGTCCAAATTTAAAGAGTTTGCAGATGACAATCTTAAATTTGATGAAAATGGCAGAAAGTTCTCAAAAAGGGTAGAAAACACTGTGGGAAAAGGAGAAATTGCTCGTTATGAGCAATTTCTCCTTTTACCACAGTGTTTTCAAAATACTTGTACTGCAGACATGTGAAAACCAGGGCTTGTTTGGGAAAGGGTTAAGAATGGTTGGTGAATACGGACTTAGATCTTTCATCTTTGAACTTTTATCGCCCGCATGTGAACTCAAGCATTTAGGGGAATACATGCAACGGGTTTGTTTGGTCACGTGATAATAAATAGTTGAACCCTTTACCAGACGACAAAATTTTAGACTGGTCTAAATTGAAAGCGTCTGCAGACGACAATTTCAGTGTGGCTCAAATGGTGCAATTTTCTTTTGATAGGATAGAAAACATTGTGGGAAAAGGAGAAAATGCTGGTCACCAGCATTTTCTTCTTTTCCCACAATGTTTTCATAAAGTTTCTTTCCAAGGGTCGTTAAAAGGCGGCACTGTGCGTTAAAGGATAAATCCGCACCTTTCGATAATGAAATAAACGTTCACATTTCTCACGGTGCAAGAATGCAAATTCTTACTGTAACCAGAAAGGTGTGAGTGAAATGTATTTTCTTTTTATGCAATATTAAATAAATGAGTCATGCTTTGTGAAAAGGTGGTTTGATGCATCTCAAAAAAAAAAAAAAAAATGTATTCATACCATGAGGCGTCTTGCTTGGTATTAGATTCTATGTACTAAAAAGACAGATTCAAACCCTCTTCCTAGATGGGCGCCGATTGGTATTTGTGCCGCGCTCTGGCAAAAGGGGGTTTAATGCATTTCTTTGGTGCATTATACCAAGCATGTCATCACATACTAACGTTCCATAGTGGCCGCTTTCTTAACAACAGACATAATCATTAGGTATTCGGCATACCTCGGGTGATCCGGTGATCAAATCCCTCGGCTGTATCACGTAGCTTGATATGCACCTACACGGTACATTTCGCACATCTCCGGAAGCACGCCCCTTTACCGTTGTTTAAATTAAAAAAGAAAACATTAGTAAATTTTCTGTCGTTATCTTTCTAAGAATATTTCAGTCGGCAAACAGTTTGTACATTCAGTTTTTAGCGTAGTTTATCAATTCCATTGGGAGCTTTCATCGACAGATCGATAGAAGTGAATAACTTCACCGTGGTTGTTCATGTCGTCGCTAAGCGATCTACAAGTGCGCCGCCATGTTTAAGATCATGTGATTTGGTAGTTCAAAATGGAAGCCTCCTTTATACATTCGGCATACCTCGGGTGATCCGGTGATCAAATCCCTCGGCTGTATCACGTAGCTTGATATGCACCTACACGGTACATTTCGCACATCTCCGGAAGCACACCGCTTAACCGTTATTGAAATTGTAAGGCTCCTCTTTAGAAAGAACGCATGAGTAAATTTTCTATCGTTATCTTTCTAAGAGTATTTCAGTCGGCAAACAGTTTGTACATTCAATTTTTAGCGTGGTTTATCAATTCCGTTAGGAGCTTTCATCGACAGATCGATAGAAGAGAATAACTTCACAGTGGTTGTTCATGTCGTTGCTAAGCGATCTACAGGGGCGCCGCCATGTTTAAGATCATGTGATTGGTAGTTCAAAATGGAAGCCTCCCTAATACAGACGAGGTCAGATGTAGGTACGGAATCGGCCGAGTTGTGACGAGTGCTCCTTTATACAGACGAGGTTAGATGAAGGTACGGAATCGGCCGAGTTGTGACGAGTGCTCCTTTATACAGACGAGGTTAGATGAAGGTACGGAATCGGCAGAGTTGTGACGAGTGAATCATGAGGTAGACTGGTCCCTGGACACACACAAAATTTACCACTAGAGAAAAGTTTCGGCTCAGGTCAGCCTGCGCGGACTGCGCAGGCTGACCTGGGTCGATACTTTTCGCAGATGCACTAAGACTCCTTTTCACATAGCATGGTTCATTTTCTTTTTACGCCCGCAAATATTTAAGATTCTTTTTTTCTGATGATAAATTCAAGATTTTCCAAAATCTGTGCTCTATGCATTTTTTTTTCTGCGACCAAAATTTAAGTCGGGTAAGAAGAGAAAAGATTGCGAAAAAAAAAAGCACGACATGGTAACGTGCTATTTTTGATCACATCCACAGACTGTATTGTGCTTTGAGTTTTAAGTTGGCTTTGTAATGTCGAGCTACTCCCCTTGTTGTGCATTGTGTGAATCGTGGAATATAGACAAAAAAAAAGACCTATTTTGTCGTACTTTTTTAACCATACCGTTTTTCAGATAACCATACGATTATGGACCCATAAAAATCCATTTCGTCAAACAATCGACTAAATCATAAAGTAGACTGTTCCTTTGACATTCTGAAAATTGACCAAAAGCAAAAAAGTATCGACCTGGGTCAGCCTGCGCGGATTGCGCAGGCCGACCCGGGTCGATACTTTTTTTGCAGGTGCATAAATAGCCCCTTTTCATAGACCATGGCTAAGAAGTTTTCATTTTGATGAGTCTAAATAATTTTTGTCACGTCGTAAACAGTCAAGAAAACAATGCGACGCATGGATAAATTATGCAGGTTAAGCAATTCATCCACTTGTAACATTGTTTTCGAAAGGTAACTCGTACTTAGAGCGCCAAGTCAGTAATGGGAAGGGATAAATATTGTACGATCGGGTCATTCGGTATTTTAATTTTAAACCTTTACCGGATCGAATGACAAATTGTAAATACTTACACAGTTCAACAAACCAAAAAACAGTATTTCCATAGTCTTAACCCTTTACCGCACAATGACGCCTTTTAACGCCCCTGGGAAAGAAGCCTTTTGAAAACATTGTGGGAAAAGGAGAAAATGCTGGTAACCAGCATTTTCTCCTTTTCCCACAATGTTTTCTACCCACTCAAAGAAAAATTGCACCATTTGAGCCACATTGAAATTGTCGTCTGCAAATGCTTTCAGTTTGGACAAGGCTAAAATTTTGTCGTCTGGTAAAGAGTTGAACTTGTCAAAAGACTTATCTTTTGCGGCCAGAGTAGATAGAGATCAGACAAGAAGTTTTGTGCAGTCTGCTCTTGATCTACATTGCAAAAACATCTGCTTTTGTAGTAGGCAGTTCTGAGGGTTGAGATCAGGTGGGGTGTTGGCGGGTTGACTTATTTTTGTATCTTTTCGCAAACGACAGATGCTAGACTCTTCGAAAGTGAAAGCTTTTGCAGACGATAATTTTCAACATTAATAAAAAATAAGCAAAAATTCTCTGATAAGGTAGAAAACATTGTGGGGAAAGGAGAAAACGCTGGTTACCAGCATTTTCTCCTTTTTCCACAATGTTTTCAAAACTTCCATCGTTCTCCCGCAGAGTCGTTAAAACATGGGGTTTTTGCGTTATTAAAGTGCACAGTCTGTTTAAAAATTGATCACGATGTATGAATAAAAATAACCACGCCTGTTTTAATAATTTACTTATTATTGAAGATGACACCCGTTCTTTCATTCAATAAATATTCATTCATTCAAATACCTCGCCTCCTTTCACAATATAACGTGTCATCAAATTATACGCTCCCTTTTATACACCACACAATTATTTCGGGATACTTTACTGAAAGGCACAAAGGTGGCAAAAAGTAAACAGTGAGGGTGTTAATATGCAGTTGAATGTAAAATTTTAAATCATACCGTCTAAAAGTACGGAATTATTGTAAAGATGACAATCTGTTATTGTAAAGTTGGTCAAACAGTTATTCACTGGCAGAAAAATGAATTCTAAAATTGGATAAAAAGTAAGTATAAGATAGAGTGACCTAGCAACTTTTGACCTAATTTCACAATTTATTTTTCTGCCATCGACTAAAACTTGGACTAGCTGTACAGTACCAGATAGTCATCTTAGCAATAATTCCCATATCTTTAAATGGTACGGTTTAAATTTAGAGGGACCTTAACACCTTCACTGCTTACTTTTAGCAGCTACTGGCCTTTCAATAGATTGGGTCCTGCTTGGCTCAATGGTGGAGATGGAGATGTAGGGCTCGTAATCCGAAGGTGCCGGGCGTTTTTCATGACAGAGCGTACTTGGGCTAGACACGTCATTGTCCTAGCCTAGTATTGGTGAAACGTGGAATATACATGAATAAGCCAGCTGTCGCCATTGTCTGACTGAATTACTGGTAATATCGAAAGTGGCCGAAATATCACTCAATCACTCAAGCGACCGAGCGAGTCAGTCAGTCAGTCAGTCAATGTATATCTATTTGTTTCTTAGTAAACGCCTCCACCAGTGCTTCAGTTATATCACGGGGGGCAGTGCGCCTACCCATGTGTCCTTGAGGTTCCTTCAGCATTGTGCCTATCATTTATTTAATGCAAGTGACTGATATTCCACATAAAGATAGTCGAAACAATGTTTGGAGGCCAGACTGAATGAATTCTTTTGCACTGTTTTTGGTTTAATAAGTCCTTGACAGACTTTTTGGCGAATTGGGTTTCAAACTCACAATACCCTGTTTATTTTTCTTTCAAGATTTATATCTTGGCGAAAGCTCACCTGTTTACATGTATATGAACCGTGCTCTGTGAAGCTCTGTGGGCTTAATGCATCTGCGAAAAGTATCGACTCAGGTCAGCCTGCGCTGTCCGCGCAGGCTGACCTGGTCCGAAACTTTTCGCTACTGGTCAATTTTCTGCATGTCAAAGGACTAGTCAATCCCGTGATGCAGTCGGTTGGTCCAGAAAATGGATTTTATGGATCCACAAGACTGTGATAACTTGCTTGGTATCATGGATCACGGAGGTACATTAAGCCCCCTTTTGCCAGAGCATGGCTCATATCAATTCTCATATATTTCACCGGGACTCGATCGGTGAGACTACATTGTCTTGCCCAATATGGCAGAGTCGAAAATTTCGTCGTCTTGTCAGGAGATCATTTCTTTCATGGCGCGGATAGAAAATAAAAGTTCATGTCTGAGTGTAGCATGCCAAGTTTTCTTTTGAAATTCATTGATTTAGAATAAAAGAGAATTAAAACCAATCCGCGGTTGACCTTTTACTACAAAAGGAATGAAAGTAATTTAATTCTATTTATAAAAGAATTAATTGTTCGAATAACTCGAGCTTGACCTTTTGTGTACAAGAATGCTTATCTTTATGTTTTGTATTTCATTTGTAAGTACAATGAATTTTCGATTTCTTTTTCGCAATTTCTCCATTTGCCAAAGTGCTTTCTCATGGTTTAATGACACAGTTTTTTTTTTCGGACAGATTTTTTTTTTTCATTTTCGCTCAGATAATAATATAATGTATACCAAGTACAATAGTGAAAAGAAATTCATATGTTGCGGAGCGAAATACAAAGATACAGTTCTTCTAAGGGGAGAACTCTTGTCAAAATTGCAGGTAATAGGCTTTAGTTTCAAATCTAAAAAAAGGTCCTTAAAGTGAAAATACTGCTCAATTAAATGATTATTCTTAGAAATGTGATAGTGGCCAATAGTAATCAAAGGACTCAAAGTACTGGAAAGCGGATTTGTGGAGTAGCATAAAGCTGTAATGTTGAAATAAAAAAAATAATAACACCACATACAACACATAAGCAATCATTTTATAATGGAGTTAGCAAGGGCAGGGAAAGTCAAAATTGTTCTGCAGAGCGGGCCGCACAGTAATTGTTATTCGATTACTGATTAAGTAGTGGTAATTTGACCCGTCCATCTTATGCAGTTTTCGCTGGTATTACATTTCGGAATATATATGTATATACGTGTAGGACAGTATATACGGTAGTGACAAAAGCGAGGTTGACTTGTATTAGCTTACACTGAAAGTAGAATGGGAGCAAGTGTGAATGACAGTACATTTGGATCAGGTCAAACCGATATCATAGTACAGTGTGAGCGCGCATGCGTCGTTACCCATGATGTATTTGGTTCCGGTCAGAACGATCACAGTAAGCGAATTTGCTATACAAATCCGCTAAAAAGGATTAATCGAAAGATTTAGGCATTAGACAGATCACAGTAGCAATTAGATATGTTCGTAAGTGTCAACACAGACTTATTTTCTGATCCATTTTCTGCAATAAAAACAATTTCATTCGACATGTTAGATTTTGAAAAGAAATAGAGCTATCTAATATCTTGTTTAAAGAATTAAAAAAAAAAAATTATCAAGCGGGACATTTTTAAGAGATGCGGCGCTTTTTTAAAAGTTATTAACGTAATAAATTACCTCCCTTTATAATAAACGGGTATTTTTGGCGTGATTTGGCATCCCGATCACATATAAATGGTCCCTTCTTCTTCAGCGTCTGTGATTTTCAAACACTTGAAAGGAAATCGACATATTACAGACATGAATATGTACTATCTCCCTGTCAAACTAACCCAGTGGAATACAACAGAATTTACAAAAAAGAAATATGAGCCATGCTTTGTGAAAAGGGGGCTAAATGCATTTGCGAAAGGTATCGACCAGATCAGCCTGCGCAGTTCGCGCAGGCTGACCTGGACCGTAACTTTTCGCTATTGGTCAATTTTCCGTATGTCAAAGGACCAGTCTTCATCATAATTCAGTCGGTTGTTATACAAAATAGATTTTCTGAATCCATGATCATGTGATGGCTCTCATGGTATCATGCAACACGGAGATGCATTAAGCCCCCTTTTGCCAGAGCGTGTGCAAGCCGGTGAGCAGGAAAAAGCTGTGCCACAATATGTTCTGAACCCTTAAACTGCTAGACAAATGAAACGAAAATTACCACTCAATAGTACAACCCCCAAATATCGCGATTTCACTTTGACTTCACAGGAAAGAAAACACTGTGTCGGACAGTGAAGATCTAAGATCAGACTGGACGTTTTGAACCGTCTGATCTTGATCAACGCTGTCCGCAAAAACGCGCCGAGTCGCGCTTAGCAGCCTAAGTGTTAACGCTTCACCAAACGAAAAAAAAAATCAGATACTGAAATCATTTACAGACGACAATTTAAATGTCATTCAAACAACGAAATAAGTATTTAGACGGTTAAAAGAAATTGCGGTAAAAGGAGAAAATACTGGTTCCTCTTCCCCACGATATTTTCAAAGTCATTCTTCCTCAGAGTCTTTAAAACCCGTCATTGTTCGGTTACGGGATAAATTCTTTTTACCCCTCCATAACTAAGAGGATTATTGTCAAAGTCTGTTGCTACATTGTTTCAGGATGACTGTAGTGATTTTAAACTGATTTGGCTAGAATCTTTCACAAAATATCCAGCGATATCGGACTAGGATCAGATTGCACTGTGCAGTCTGATACTGACCTACACTGCTCGGTTAGAGCAAATTATGATACAAGTATATTTTTCGTTTTGACAAGTTAATATTCTCCCAAACATCAAAATTTTAGAACCCTTGAAATTGAGAGCATCTTCCGGCGATTATGCCGAAATAAGCTGAAGATCGCTGATAGTCTAGAAAATATCATGGGAAGAGGAGAAAATGCTTGTTACAAGCAATTTCTCCTTTTTTCCCACGATGTTTTCAAAAAGCTTCCACTATGGACACGTTGAAACACGAGATTGTTTATAAGAGGGAATAGTTAACTCTCTACCACACAATTCCGAATTTTAACGACCATGAAACAGAAGGTTTTTGAAAACTTTGTGGGAAAAGGAAAAAATGATGCCAACCAGCATAATTATTCTCCTTTTCTCCACGATGTTTTCTAGCCTATCAAAGACAAATTTCATCAATTGAACCAACATTTAACCCTTTCCCAAACGATAAATTTTGGACTGGTCCAAATTGAAAGAGTTTGCAGACGACAATTTTAAATTTGATGAAAATGGCAGAAAGGTCTCAAAAAGGGTAGAAAACACTGTGGGAAAAGGAGAAATTGCTCGTTACGAGCAATTTCTCCTTTTCCCACAGTGTTTTCAAAAGACTTGTACTGCAGACACGTGAAAACCAGGGCTTGTGTGGTAAAGATTTAAGGGCTGAGTGATTTCTCATTTATTCTATCACCGCTAAATATATACAACCGCGATCTCTTTCTGTGGCTGAAAATTCAATCCATTAAAACCTGGAAAGAATTTGATAATATAGGTTTGACCAAACAAGCGGACGGTATAGATCTGAGATCAGACTGCACGTTCTGTGCAGACTGATTTTGATCTATGCCGTCTGCAAAAGATCATGTTTTCGCCTATTGCGCTGATTTCAAGGGTAAACCTCCCTACCACACGACAAAATTTTAGACAAGCCCAAATTGAGAGCATTAGCAGACAACTATATATCAAATAATGGGATTTACCATTGATAGAGTAGAACCAAACATTGTGGGAAACGAAGAAAATGCTGGTTACCAGGATTTTTTTCCCTTTTCCCACAATGTTTTTAAAAGACGTCTTCTTCAGGGTCATAAAAACTCGCGACTGTGTGGGAAAGGCTTAGATTATTGTCTTGTTTCGTTTTGAAGGCTGTTGACTCAACAGCCGGAAGAATTTCATCATTTCGAAGCTGTTCATGGTACAAGATCCTGGCACTACCTCTTCATTTACTCTTTACAAAACGACAAATTAACCCTTAAGCTAAGCGCGACTCCGTGGTCTTTTGCGGACAGTGTTGATCAAGATCAGACTGCACAGAACGTGCAGTCTGATCTTGGATCTACACTGTCCGTTGAGGAGATATTTTTTTTCCCTCGAAAATACCTTTGAAATAGCAAAATCAGAGGTTTTTATTATAAACTTGAAATTTTCATTTTACTTATTTAGCAGGTTAGGGGTTAATATTTTAGGCTTGTCCAAATTGAAAGCATTTGCAGACGACAATTAAAATGTGACTCAAATCTTGGAACTTGTCTGTGAAAGGATTGAAAACATTGCGGGGAAATGAAGAGGAGAAATTGCTTGTTATCAGCATTTTCTCCCTTTCCCACGATGATTTCAAAAACCTTCTATTCTGGGGACGTTAAACACGGAATTGTAAGGTAAAGGGTTAAATTTTACTCTGTATCTGACCACAAAAATTTAGACTCGTCCACAGTTGTTGCTGTTGTTGAAACCAAAAAAATTTACCTTTCACCAAATAATTTGTAACGCCCCCGATGACGAAGGCTTTTGAAAACATTATAGGAAAGGAAGAAAATTTTTGCAGTCAGCATCATCTCCCTTTCCCACAATGTTTTACCACCCGTTCAAAAGCAAATTCTATCATTTGGGTCGCATTTAATATGTCGTCTGACAAAGCTTTGAATTTGGATGGGTATAAAATTTTGTCGTTTGGTAAAGAGTTAACCCTCATCCAGTCACACTACGATCCTAAGTATATTATGTGGAGAATGTAGACACAGATCAATTTGCACCTACGTACAACCTGATCATAGTCAATTTAGCAGAGTTGTGCTTTTCCTTTTTTTTGTGTGTGTGTGTGTGGGGGGGGGGGGGGAAGGGGGAACAGTTTGGGGATCGGTGGTGTTTGTTTTGTTAGGTGTTTCTAGTCGTCCATAGCTCTTTTTCAATCATATGAAGGCGGCGAGTTCACCTAACCATGCCTTTCTAAACCTCCTTTTACGGTTACTATAAACAGCCAACTCAGTTCCAAACCACAAGCTGCTTTTCCACATAGATATCGTCAAAAATAAAGCGTGCAATCTGATCTTAAACCTACATCGTCCCCTACAGCCCCCTTGAACCAGAAGTTACTTGTGTACATTTGCGGACAACGGATTAGTTGTATATCAAAGCATGACTTAGCAATGCTCTGACAAAAGGGGCTTAGTGCATCTGCGTAATGCATGATACTAAGCTAGTCATGATTAAAATACTTATGGGTCCACAATATCCACTTTTTTAACCTTTTACCAGACGACAAAATTTTAGCCTTGTCCAAATTGAAAGCATTTGCAGACGACAATTTCATTGTGGCTCAAATGGTGCAATGTTTCTTTGACAGAGTAAAAAACATTATGGGAAAAGGAGAAAATGCTGGTTACCAGCATTTTCTCCTTTTCCCACAATGTTTTCAAAAGGATTCTTTCCCAGGGGCGTTAAAAGGCGGCACTGTAGGGTCTTCTTTCCCTGGGGCGTTAAAAGGCGGCATTGTACGGTAAAGGGTTAAAAAACCGACTTAATCATGAGGTAGACTGGTCCTTGAACATAGAGAAGATTGACCTGTAGTGAAAAGTTTCGGCCCAGGTCAGCTTGCGCAGTCCGCTCAGGCTGACCTGGGCCGAAACTTTTCGCTACAGGTCAATCTTCTCTATGTTCAAGGACCAGTCTACCTCATGATTAAGTGGGTTTTTTAACTGCGCAAGCTGACCTGGGTCGATACTTTTCGCAGATGCATTAAGCCCTCTTTTCACAGAGCATGGCTCATATAATTTTTCTGTTGCTCATTACCAAGAGGCAAAAGTTTGGGCTGGACCAAAGCATTTGCAGACGGACAAATTAAATGGCGGAATTAGTCATTGAAACAGCAGAAAAACATCGTTGGAAAAGAAGAAAATGCTGGTTACCAGCATTTTCTCATTTTCCCACTATATTTTCAGAAGCTTTCTTTCTCAGGTTCGTTAAAACTCGGGATTGTGTGATAAAAGGTTAACAAAGCTGGAAACAGCATTTTCTCTTTTCCCCACGATGTTTGCCACAAGCCTTATTGCTCAGAACCAGCGTGACACGGGAACATGTTGTGAAAAAGTTAATAATTTTGATGTGAATAATTGTGTCGCGTTAATCTTTAATCGGCCATAATATAGATTATACTTTAATCCGCGAGGGATAGGATGTTTATGGTATTTATTGAATGTGGCTTAAATTATAGATTTTTTCTTTGAAAAGGTAGGCATTATAGTACGAAAAGGAGAAAATGCACGTTACAAGTTTACGTTTGCAAAAGGCTTTTCCCAAGGGTATTAAAAGTTAGGAATGATTGGTACAGGGCTTGTCAGGGATCGCACTTGTTACAGTTCTATTTTTTTTTTTTCGAATCTCTCTCTCTCTCTCTCTCTGGCTGTCTGGCTTGCTGGCCGTCTTCTTCTTTTGTGTTCTTGTTTTATTTTCGTCGGTTTGTGTAACGCTCTCTTATTTCTTTACCTTCTTAATACTTAATAAATTGTCCAAATTGAAAGCATTTGCAGACGACAAAATAGATGCGACTCAAAAAATGAAATTTGTTATTGGAAGGATAGAAAACATTGTGGAAAAGGGAGAAAATGCTGGCTACCAGCATTTTCTCCTTTCCCCACAGTGTTTTCAAAAGACCTCTTTCTCAGGGTCGTTTAAAGTCGGGATTGTGTGGTTAAGGGTTAATTCCTTCTGACCAAACCAAACCAGAAAGCACACTACTGTACCTGAAAAAGAAAACTATTTTGAGACAAAATCCATTTAACTCTTTAACGATCCTGTCATAGACTATTTGAACCGCGTTCCCCATGGTATACCCAGTCAAATCTAAAAATAGATTAATTAGCGAAATTTACAACGTCGATGAGAAATCGGCGATAAATGACGTGACGTCACAAGACCAATAATTGTGAAACGAATGACCAATACCAGAAAGTTTCTTGTCAGTAAGTAACAGCTTTGTTTGATGGAATTGGAGTTAAATGATTGATAGGCCTTTGGCATGTAAACCACTTTCTTGTGTTCTTTTTTAAATAAAATGAATGGATTAACAATTAAATTAAGATCAAAGGAGACGATGTCGGTCGAGTATAACTTAAGGGTTTTTAAAGGGTATATATATAGAAATCAAAGGACTGATAGTCCTGAGAGTCGCCTGGATGGTAATAGGTTAGAAGTTTTCACCCTTTTTTGTTCAAATCTATTAAACGCATTCGAGATACAAAATAACTCAACTATAAGGCAGTATTATATGCAAGCATATTTCTAAGTTGTCATCCTAAAATTACAAACATAAAATTTACATTAAAACAAATATATGTGGTGAGAATTAAAATTTAGGCACAAGGAACAGGTTTAAAAAGTTCAAAGTCTCTTACCCCAGGCGACTTCATTTAAAAAATGGTTTTCAAAAGGTACAATCAATACAAAACATGTCATTTCGTTGAAATGATATCCACCTCCGAAAAAAGAACCTTTTTTTTTCTATATCAACATAATTATAAGAGGTATTTTGTTTTGCATGGAGATGACCTTTTTCTGTTATTGGTGAAAATATACATTAAGCCCCCTTTTTCCATGATAGGGAATTTCATTAAATAAAAACAAATACTGATTGTCTGTGGCTTGTGATAAACAATATAAATATAAAGTTTCATAAAATTTTGTCCAGTAGTTAAAGAGATTGGTCCAGAATGGAAATATACATCAAACCCCCTTTTGCCGTGACACCGTATTAAAAACAAAAACAAAATACAACCGAAAGACATCAAGCCCCCTTTTTCCATGACAAGGCATTACATAAAAAAAAAAAAAAAAAAGTGTATCGGTGGACTATCATGAGGACCACATCTATGAAGTTTCATTAACTTTCGTCGATGATTTTAGAACATATCTGTCTGAATGGACGGAAGATCGGACGGACGAACAGACGGACGGACAGACAACATGAAAACCACATCTCTCCCCCCCCACCCCAAAATTCAACGGGGCGTAATAACTGTCTAAGTTAAATCAATATTTACAGTTCCTCCCTAGCTTGATAATGCCTGTAAAGAACGTGGACAAAACTTATGGTTCTAGTTTGATAAAAATGTTTTTCTAGCGCAGAATCTGGGTGACTTAACTTACATGTATATCTTCATTCTTACACATTTTGCTAAAACTGTATAATAGTGGAGTAAAAAGTCAAGTTCTCAGATTGCTGGTGTTAGAACTGCGTAGTTTCAAGTCGAATTCCCGTGTGAATTCAGATTTTGGCAGTTACGAAAACACCTTGCATTCTGACACCCGCACTAATAAATTGTTGTTTCATAAGTACTAGATCTACGTTAATCGCACATTAAAAAAAAAAAACAGCAGACTTTTACAAATTCACCTCTTTAAAAACGAAAAACAATTAATCAAAAAAAGTATACTTTAAACACTCTCTCTGCATGGATCGGCAATGCGTTAGGTCGGTGTACGCTGAAAGTAAGGGCCGCTTTGAACAGCGACTGATTCATAAATATGTAAATTTATAAAGAATTCCGTGGTGCAAATGACGTTACACGTCACGTGATTATAAGATCTATATTTGTCGCACAGTTACATTCCAGAAAGCACCTGCTAAGCGATGACTTGGTACAGCCTAGAACCGTGCGCATTACATACGCTATGTACGATCTCTTTGCACCTAGTATGTGGATGTGCTAAGTATTTAAAGTCTAGAATAAAAAGCCCTGAAGAAGCAACGTGTAAGAATGTTTAAGAAGGCAATGCAGCCATTCCAAGTCGTTATAAATTTGTTTTAAAAAATAGCCAACTGTTGGGAAAAATCTCCATTGAAATCTTCAATGTCAACTCGGTATCGCCTTTCTCTTTCCGACCATAAGTTGAGTGTTGAATTGTAATGTGACTTTTAACAATTAAGGACAGATTGTGAGATTTAGAATGTACTTCTAATGGGTAATTATCGAACCATTTTCACTGAGAACTGTCCACAAATAAAAGCGTGTCGTGGTAAAGACGCTTGTCGTCGGAGAGTATTTTTCAGCGTGTCCGCAAACTTGTTTAGGTCACGACGGCTATTTTTAGATATATACATAATGCGCTATATTTAGAGATGACGTCTGTGTAAGCGATAGGATATCGTGTACCCATGTGGACGAAAAGATTGTTTCAAAGTTTTAAACCGTTAAAAAGCTAAGTCTTTGTAGACATATTCATTATCACAAAGGCACAATTGTAAGTTATTTACGACAGAAACTGGGTTGTTTACCGAATAATTAGAAAACTATGTTTTATCTCGTAAACCGGAACTCGGCCAGGAAGCAGTACAAGGCCGGAGGTATGCCTACGTCACCCCATAGATCAGGATGATAACAATGAGAGCCTGGTTGCTACGCAACCAGGCGACTCAAAAAATCACAGATGAAAAGAAAGTCTAACTACTTTCAGCGCTACGATGACTCTTGTTAGATACAAAATATATAAAATATGGGCAGTGAAAATAGTCTGATTATTAAAAAAATACATTTTTTATGCAAAACATACTTTATTCTTCTCTGGTCTCTTATCGCTCTCTTGTCGAACCAAACAACAGTAATAACTTGCGCAACACTATCAGAAAAGGGGTTAGATCTCTTTATCAAACGACGACGTTTTAGGCTAAATGTGACTCAAAAATCGGAATATCATTCCGGTAGAGTAGAAACCATTGTGGGAAAAGGAGAAAATGCTGATTACCAGCATTTTCTCCTTTTCCCACAATGTTTTCAAACGCTTTCTTTCTCAGGGTCGTTTATATTCGGGGTCGTGTGGTAAGGGTTAACGCATACCACTCATACCAAACAAGTATTTGAATGATTTGGATCCATGTTGGCTAAAAGTCCGGTCGAATCACGAAGTAGATTGGGCCTTTGACACGCAGAAAATTTACCCATAGCAAAAAGTTTCGATCTAGAAATGGGATTATAGTTTCACTTGTGCGTTCAGGGAAGTTATATGAAGAAACCGGAAGAGTTTCGATCTGTCTTTTGTTGCTTTAACACTGTACTAAAACATCACGTCTTTTGAACGACCCTAAGTCAGAGGGCGTTTAAAAACATCGTGGGAAAAGGAGAACATGCTGGTAATCAGCATTTTCTCCTTTTACCACAATGTTTTCTAGGCCTAATAGAGACAGCTTCCCTTATTTCAGCCTCGTTTTACTTTTCGTCTGCATTTGCTTTCGGCGGAGTCTAAAATTTTGTCGTCTGGTTAAGACTTAAATCTTGACTGTACAATAATTATTATTTCACGCTCTTAGAGCCAGCAGGGGAAAACAGGGGATTTTTGTAGGCGGAATATATCGAGATCAGACTTCACAGAACGTGCAGTCTGATCTTGAAGCAAGACTGTCTGCTTGTTCAAACAAGCCTATAGATACAAGTCTTGCTGAATAGGTCTGATTGGCTCAGTGCTAGATGGGCTTATTGGCATAACCCTTAAGCTGCTGATCGCGACCCACAGACCTTTTGCGGACAGTGTAGATCAAGATCAGACTGCACAGAACGTGCAGTCTGATCTTTGATCTACACAGTCCGATACGGTATTTTCTTTCCGGTGAAATCAACTTTGAAACCGCAATTTTTTGGTTTTCAGTATTGAGTAGAAATTTGCGTTTCATTTATTCAGCAGTTTAGGTATTAAGACTAATTACTCAGTACATGGCGACTACGGATTCGAGCCTCACTGGAAGCACTGAGTTTTTCTTGGGGGTGTCCTTGGGCAAGACGCTTCACAGCCCTAGTCTAGTACTGGTGATACCCAGGATTAATGTGTGAGCTGTCGCTGTATTATGACCGAAATAATGTTAAAAGCGGCGTAAAACGTCACATACACACTCGCTGGGTCAGTTAGTTAGTCAGTCAGTCAGTTAATCACGCACGCATGCACTCACTCACTCACTCACTCACTCACACACTCACTCACTCACACTTTACTCACCCACACTTTACTCACTCACTCACTCACTCACTCACTCCGGCAAAAGCGGGTTCAATGCATCTCTGGGATACATGATACCAACCAAATTATTTTACAATTATGGATCCTTACGATCTATTTTATCCTACAGCGACTTTAAACCCTGAAGTAGAATAGTCCCGGGAGAATTAAACATTGCAAATACATGTAGCAAAAACGTTCGACCCATGTCAGCCTACGCGGACTGCCCACTCTATTTTCTACCCTCATGAAAAACATATGCTCTTTACTTTGAACCCTAGCCTATTTACTAAAAATAAAGGTCTGCATGGGTCTGTTTAGGATCCAGGAAACAGGGACCTGTGGTCAATGTGTCTGCGGTAAATGGAGGACAAAGGCCCTTCCCTTAACCCTTATCCTACTTAACCCTTTACCACACAATCCCGACTTTTAACGACCATGAGAAAGAAGCCTTTTGAAAACATTGTGGGAAAAGGAGAAAATGCTGGTAACCAGCATTTTCTCCTTTTCCCACAAAGTTTTCTACCCTATCACTTTCAAAAAACATCATTTAAGTTACCTTTAATTTGTCGTCTGCAAAAGCTTTGAATTCAGTCCAGTCCAAAATTTTGTCGTTTGGTAAAGAGTTAATTAGAGAAACGAAACTTTCAGGCCGATAGTAAAAACACTGATGTTGCTATTTCAAGGTTATTTTTTTTTTTGGGGGGGGGGGGGGAAATATCTCCCGATCGAACAATATAGATTCAAGATCAGACTGCGCGTTCTGTTTAATCTGATCTTCATGTACACTTTTCGCAAAATGTCATTGAGTCGCGCGCTGCAGCCTAAGGGTTAAAATTGGCAAGGCAGACAAAAGCTCCTTCGTGAAATCTCGGACGCGGACGTAAGCCCTATTCCAGAAATAACGATAAATAACGTGGCCTTAAACCAACCATTTTTGATTGCATTCTTGGTCCATAATCTGAGTTTTCAAAGTAACGCAATTTCTGATAGACTTAACCCGTTACCAAATGACAAAATTTTATACTTGTCCAAATTCAAAGCATTTGCAGACGATAATAATCAGTATGACTGACACTTCAAAATTTAATTTTGGAAAGGTAGAAAACATTGTGGGAAAAGGAGAAAATGCTGGTTAACCAGCATTTTCTCCTTTTCCCACAATGTTTTCAAAAGGCTTCTTTCTCCAGGTCGTTAAAAGTCGGGATTGTGTGGTAAAGGGTTAACCCTTTTTTTGAATATTTTTGGTACTTTCGTATTTTTTCCGCATTCTAGAAGTAAACAGTGACCTTGTAAGGAATGGCCTTGCTGATCCATTTCTGACAATTTTCTATAAATAGCAACACAGTTTTAACATTTTGACATTATAAATGGTTCTGGGCCGTAGTATTGAACCAATTACATGGGTAATTACTGTCAACGTTTGTGATAATTATTGCCATAAACATTCCCGACTCTATCGTTGGCAGGTGTGTGCAGAATATGCCGAATAAAGTCGTTCAAGACCGTCATTTTACGAAATATACCGAGAGTAGTTGACGAAGGGTATCGGGTTTTACCAATTGGATAATAATTAAGACACTAAACTCATCACAGAAATCTGTGGATCTAGCACTAAAATGCACATTCCCTTGGGACAATTTCTTTTTGTATTTTTACCACAATGTTTTTAAGAGGTTTTCTGCAAGACGAAAAAAGTCGGCTGTAGTCAAGTTATGTGTTAACTCTGTACCAAACGATAAAATTTTGGACTTGTCCAAATTGAAAGCATATGCAGACGACAGCAAAGATGTGACTCAATAACTGAAACTATTTTGTGGAAAGGTAAAAAAACATTGTGGTTACCAGCACTTTCTCCTTTTCCCACAATGTTTTCAAAAGACTTCCTTCTAATGGTCGTTAAAACTTGGCATCGTATGTCAAAGGGTTAACTCTTTACCAATCAACGAAATTGAAAGCATTTGCAGACGATAAATTGCTTGTGGCTCAAATAATGAAATTTGTCTTTGAAAAATCTCGGGAAAACATTGTGGGAAAAGGGGAAAATGCTGGTTACCAGCATTTCCTCCTTTTCTCAAAATATATTCCAGAGCCTTTTTCATCGGGGTCGTTGAAACACCAGACTGATTGGTAAATGGGGTAATTTCGAAATACCTTCACAGACCACGGAGTGGACTCCCCTTTTCCAATACAATGGTGACATACACCGATCGATCTCTCCAATACCTAGTAAATCGATATCGATCACGAAGTGGCTTATACGTCACGCAGTGGTACGTCAATGCATATTTTATATCATGAGCGTCTTAACCCTTTACCACACAACCCCGAGTTTTAACGACACCAAAAGAGAAGGCTTCTCAAAACGTTGTGAGAAAAGGAGAAAAATTCTAGTCTGATATTGATCTACACTGTCCGCAAACGTCCCTTAAGTCGCACTTAGCAGATTAAGGGTTAACTCTTTATGGTACAGCATATTCTTCAGCATATTCTTAGACCTCCTACAGAGAACAGGAGCAACTGCTCCTTTTCCACCAAAGTTTTTCAAAAATAGTTAACTGTAGAGACGTGCGAAATAAGCATTTGTACAGCAATGGGTGTCTACAGTTCTTCTGTATAAACAATGAGAAGCGCGGGAGGTGGTATTTTTTATATCACTTGTATATCCACAAACAATTCAAAACAACAACTTACAACGGGTTTCATGAAATTTGGAAGTACATGTATTGTATGATACATATTTAGGAGTGTAATTTGTCTTTTATAAGATTTGATTAGTTCTATTCTATATTTTCCCGTCGAAAGACCATTTAATTAAACCAATACCAAGTGACACAGAATCGCCATTCAATCATATCTATGTTGTTGTATACAGTCAGCCTGATGTTTACATTTTGTTTTTGGATACCAAGCATCCTTGATGACTTTTAGTTATAACATTTAGTCCTTATCTAGGTTCTCCTTCTCCTCATCTTCCTCTTAATCCTTATCTTACTAAATAAGTGAAATGAAATTTTCAAGCCGATAGTAATCAAAGCGTTGAAAGCACTGGTGTGGCATTTGTCAAAGTAGCCATTGTAGGGAATTAATAATTTGAAAAATAAACAAACAATAATGTGGGACGAACAAGTCCGATGAACAAGCCAAACGACAAACAAGCCAGGGACGAACTGGTTTTGGGACGAACACGGTCAGGAGTTGTGTGTATCATTGCGCCAGTAGAAGGCCATAGCGGGTATAGATATTTTCAGTAAAAGAAGAAGTATTCACGTGATGGATGCCCTATTTCAGTTTATTTTAATACTCCATTGTTAATCATATATCTGAGTGCTATCGAAACAGTTATTTGTCTTAGAAAAAATTGAGTTTAACTGGGTTTACTTCCTTCGGTTTTGCACAAACTACGATACATGATTGTCAAAATACCGTATTGAACTCATAGTGGCATTGTCTTCGACAAATGCCACAAAACCCCAAATTTTGCCATTTTAAAGTTTTTTTTTTCTGCAGAATGATATCTCCCTATCGGACAGTGTAGATCCAAGATCAGACTGCACGTTCTGTGCAGTCTGGTCTTGATCTACACTGTCCGCAAAGGGTCAGTAACTCGCATTTAGCAGCGTAGGGGCCAAGCATCATCCTCATACTTGTCATCATATTTGCAGAGACGTCGGCATCAGGCAGTAACTGAAAATAGAAACCCTAGCTATTCCAATTTCACAGCTGTTTTGCGTGAGGTTATCTCACAAAATACTGCACAGCGTAATTTTCAAATAAGAACACACAATACATGCAGACTTATCTCTATGTTCAATGTTTACAAAGGCACCCAAAGTTTCTGTTGTTTTCGTTTTTTGTTTCTTTAAAAATAATTATGTCTTCGATGCAAAAACCATGACCAAAATCATCCGTGGCTGGACTGGAAGTGTTCCCTTCGACCTTCGATAATGGATCTGTTGATGGAACAGCAAAGTCTGGTTATTTCAGATCGACCTAAATCATGTAGCAGTCTCATGATCAACGTAGTTCTTTTATGTTGATGATAATTTTTTTTTTAATCATAAATACTTCAATAATGCCAAGTCAGAGACTGTCCGTCCATCCGTCCGTCCGTCCGTCTGTCTGTCTGTCCGTCCGTCCGTCCCTCCGTCTGTCTGTCTGTCTCTGAAAGGGTAGAAAACATTGTAGCAAAAGAGGTCAATGCATTTATACTTTTAATAAATGGAGAAGCTCGGGAAAAACTGAGGGAAAGCCCAGTTTCTGTATAGTGAGTATCATACGATACAAGATGCAAGTTTGTTGAATAAATTTCCCTGATATTACTCAGCTGAAACTTTTGACGACAAAATTCAAGAATTGTCCAAATTAAAGGCATATACAGTCGACAAATTAAATGATGTTCAAAGTTAATGATGGGACTTGTCTTTGTAAGGGTACAAAACTTTGTGGGAAAAGGAGAAAATGCTGATTTTCAGCATTTTCTCCTTTTCTCACAATGTTTTCAAAAGCATTCTTCTTCGATAAAAATCTGGATCGTTTTGTAAAGGATCAAACAATCGTTTTGTTTGACTATTTTCTCCCACAGACAGATTTTACAGACTTTTAACTGATCTATTTCGAAAACACCGTGGCAAAGGGGACATAACGAGCTTTTTCCTTGAGTCAAAATGTTAGTGCATGTACCTATGCACATAGCATGAATTCGAGTGAATCATTATTATTTTACAAAGATATTTCAGAAGTCGTCTGCTATTTTCTTAAGGCAGTATTCACGATCAGTCTTTACCAGACGACACAATTTCAGGTTCATCCATATGTGGCGGGGAAAAATAGATTTTGCAGCTTCCCCCCCCCCCCCACGCCTCTTTACCCTTCCCCAAAAAGTGGAAAGAAAAGAAACTGGCCTAATCTGCCCCTCCTTCCTTCCCTCGTTCGCCTATCTTTAGAAATGAGCCATGCTCTTTGAAATGGGGTCTTAATGCATCTGCAAAAAGTTTCGACCCATGTCAACCTTTTCGACATGAGCGGAAGCCTTCTGCTATCGGTCAGTTTTCTGCATGTCAAAGGACATTCTACCTCATAACGCAGGCAAAAGTGAATTGTTTTTATCCATAGCTGTGTGATGACGGGCTTGGTATAAAACACCACGGAGATGCATTAAGCCTCCTTTTGCCAGAGCATGGCTCATATAAATATCATCTGTTTATCACTCCAAGCGCCGCAAAGAAACCCCATACTAGACCTCTGTGCACCACTCAATATACTTTTATGGTCAGTGTAAATTAAGATCCGACTGCACAGAACGTACAGACTGATCCTGATATACATTTTCGATATAGTCCTTTTTTATCGGTAAGAAGGTTTTTTGATATAGAATTGTTTGAGTTATGCAATAGGCTGGGGATTTTCTTGTAATCTACGTAATTTGCAGGTTAACCCTTTACCAAACAATTCCTTGTTTTTTAACGACCCTGAAGAAGTCTTTTGAAAACATTGTGGGAAAAGGAGAAAATGCTGGTAACCAGCATTTTCTTCTTTTCCCACTATGTTTTTTGTCCTTCCAAAATCAATTTTCATTTTTTTTTTGAGTCACATTTATTTTGTCTTCTGTAAATGCTTTCAATTTGGAGAAGTTTGAAAATTTATCGTAAAAGAGTTATGGGCTAACAGACGTTAATGGTGGGATCCCCTAAAAATGAGATGCTCAACGGTTCAAAGTATCAACCCTTGTCCTACTAAATAATTTAATCCTTTCCCAAACCATAAAATTTAGACTGGTCCAAATTGAAGAGCTTGCAGACGACAATTTTAAATTTGATGAAAATGGCAGAAAGTTCTCAAAAAGGGTAGAAAACACTGTGGGAAAAGGAGAAATTGCTCGTTACGAGCAATTTCTCCTTTTCCCACAGTGTTTTCAAAAGACTTGTACTGCAGACACGTGAAAACCAGAGCTTGTTTGGGAAAGGTTTAAGCTTTCAAAGCGATAGTAAACACTCGAATAATGTTATTTCCAACCTACTTTTTGGGGAAAAATATTTCCTTTTCGGACACAGTAGATCCGAGATCAGACTGCACGTTCTGTGCAGTCTGATCTTGAACTACACTGTCCACAAAAGGTCAGTGAGTCGCGCTTAGCAGCCTAAGGTTAATCCTAAAGCGCCAGTAAGCCAAGCAGACACTTTCACTCAATATAGAAATAAAACTTTATTAAGTCCAATTTTATTGTTGCTAAACTGTAGATTGTATCTGCAAAGCGTAAGTGTGGATCAAACATAGGACTGCACATTTTGTAATGTCTGATCTTGATCTACACTGGCCGCACAGAGACAACTAAAATTGTAAGAGACGCTGTAATAGTAAATATAAAACACAAGAAGGAACTTTATAGCCGAACTGTTTGATGACGTTTTGGACTTACATCAAAAAATGAACCCTTGTATGGTGAACTCAATGCAGGTTATGACTCACACGCCATATTTTCCCAACAATATTTATGTTCCTGGTATAAGACCCTACTTTCACATCGGTTATAAATGTTTTTTTTTCCGGCATGACTGGTAACACTCACTGACTAACAACAATATCATCATCATCATCATCATCATCATCAACAACAACAACAACAGAAGCAGCAGCAGCACCAAAAACAACGACGGCGATGACGATCCACTGCCATCGCCGACTTGAGTTGCTTTTACGGACGGCGAAGATCAAGATCAAACTGCACAGAACGTGCAGTCTGATCTTTGGTCCTCGTCGACCGCTATTTTTATCTAAACAAGGCCAAATATGAGTATATCTGGGTCCGTATTCACCAATCATCCTTACGAACGTTCTTAGTCTTAGTCTCCAGAATTTTCTAAATTTGAAAGTAACACAACTTCTGATTGGCTAAACCATTCGGTTTAGCCAATCAGAGGTTGTGTTGCTTTCAAATTTAGAAAAACTTGAAGAATAGGAATACGAATATTCTTAAGAATGGTTGGTGAATACAGGCCCTGGGTCCGTATTAACCAACCATTCTTAAGAATATTCTTGGTCTTGTTCTCCAAAATTTTCCAAATTTGAAGGTAACACACCTCCTGATTGGCTAAACCATATGGTTTAGCCAATCAGAAGTTGTGTTACTTTCAAACTAGGAAAATCTTGAAGAATAAGTCTAAGAACGTACGTAAAGATGGTTGGTTAATACAGTCCCTGTTTACATCTGTTGAATTGTTGAATAAGGTTGACCCTTCCGGCTCAAATTGCAGTTTTTCGTATAGTGTTGATTAAGATCAGACTCGACAAAACGTGTAGTGTAATCCTAGATATATTTCTCCTTTCCATCAATTTTATTATATACCAAAATTAAAGGCAGATACTATCATAGGAGCCACATTTTAATTCATCGTCTGCAGGTGCCTTGTATTTGGTTGATTGAATGGTGTTTTACGCCGCTTTAACATTATTTCAGTCATATAACAGCGACAGCTCACATATTCATGTATTTCCTTGGTTTCACCAGTACTAGGCTAGGGCTCTGAAGTGTATTGCCCAAAGACAACCCCACGAAAAACCCAGTGGATCCAGTGAGGCTCGAACCCGAGGCCTGCAGGTTGCGAGTCCTTCACTTCACCATGGAGCCACGCAGAACCTTGCCTTGTATTTGGACAAGTCTTAGATGTTTGTCATGAAAAAGTTTTTATAGCTCGAAAAGGCCTTCCCTAAATACTATTTAATTGAGCCATCCTCTGGCAAAACGGGGCTTAATGCATTTCCACGATGCATGATACCAATCAAGTCATCACATAATTATGGAAGTAGTATAGGGAGTCAGATTTCGGCATTTTGCCCGAATCTGACTCCCCTGGAGCCCAATTTGCCCGAAATAGACTACCCTGGGGTAGTCTATTTCGGGCAAATTGGGTCGAAAAATCGTCATTTACCCTTAACTTTCCCTTAACCCTTCTAAAACCCTTTTGTTTTGTTCTAAAACCCTTATACTTTCTTCTAATGGACAAATTTCTTCTAAATCCTTAACCCTTAACGGGTGGTTGTAACCCTTAACGTTTTGATACAACCCTTAACTTTTACACAGGCAATCACCTTGTTCGACTTAGTCTTTTTTTCACCGTCTATCTTTCTCTGTCATCGTTGGACTTAGTCTTTTCCCACGATATAGGTTGTCCTTAGGCTCCTTTGCCCGAAATAGACTGCCCCAGGGTAGTCTATTTCGGGCAAATTGGTCTCCCTACCTGGGGTAGGGAGCCTAGGGACAACGTATAGGGCAAAATGGTCCGCTGTTGGACTTAGTCTTTTTTCTTCGCCCTCGATCGGCTGAAAGCTAATGTTTCTTTCTCTATCATCGTTGGACTTAGCCTTTTTCCGTCTTTTATTCACTTCTGTAGGGCTTGGTCTTCCTCTACTATCGTTGGATTTAGCCATTTCTCAGTTTTCGGTCTGTTCTGAAAAGGACTCTTTCTCCTCTATTGAGAGTCTTCCTCTCTATTAGGATAAAGTTGGACTTAGGCTTTTTTTCTCTATCTTCGATTAGGTGTTGTGGATCATTCGTAGATAGAATATCATATTCTATATGAACGTGATGCTCTACATGCTTCCGCTCACGTTCGCGCTCTTTTAATGGAATTAACGTTAGCCAATCGTAGGATTCGTTGCTTCTGCACTCGCATGGATATATTCATAGATATATTCGCATAGATATTGTAGGACTTAGTCTTTATATGCTTTCGCCCATGGTCGCGCTCTTAATTCTGTTAATTCTGTATCAAAGTAGGTCAATCCTCCTGTCAGGCTATAAAAACCGCCCGATTTCTCTCATTCCCACGATGAAGCTGTCCGAGCGCGGTTCTCCATGGTGAGTCTTTTTCTCCCATGTTGAGTTTCTTTGGAGGTACTTAGTAAACCTTGTACTAAGTTATACTGTTAATACCAAGCTGTTGTGGGTTATTTGATGGAAGTTCGGAAGGGAAGTGAAGGAAGTTATAGGCTTTTCAGACCTGGTCATTCAGACCTACCCAAGACCCAAAAAGTCTGCTTCTTCAAATTGTCCTTTTCAGAAGATTATGAATCGACTAACCAAGACCCAGAAAGGCTGCTTCAAATTGTCAAAACAAACAAAGTCAAGTCCTATATGTTTTTCATATCTTTTATTTAAAACTTTGAACTGTCAGAAACAATGAATGAATCATGTATTGTAAGTTGAATAAAGTTAAAACATTCTGTACAATAATTATTACAATGATACATTTAAAAACTTTATATACAATAATCATTACAATGAACAGTTAGAAATTTTATTTAAAACAATGAACTGTTAGAAATTTTATTTAAAACATTGAACTGTGAAAATATATACAATGAAAGTATAGAAATACAATAATCATTATTACAATGATACATTTAAAATATTTTATTTAAACTTTATATACAATAATCATTATTTGGGTCAGTCTATGACTTACATCCAGTCATGTTTAAAAGTTACAGACATAAAACAATGTCGAACAGTACAAGTGGTTCTAAAAAGACTAGTACCTTATTCGGATAGTACGCTTCTAAAACCATGTCTAAGAGACCATTGCATGAATTGCAGTCATGTTTAAAAGCTACAGCCCTAAAACAAGGTCTAAAAGGCTAGTACCCTAGTTAGTAGCCTAGTTAGTCCTGTATTCGGATAGTACAAGTGACGATAAGGTAATGCAGTCTTTGAAAAAAATTTGTTTTTAAAATAGTTTTTAAACAGTTCTTTCTTTTTCTGTTAAAAATTACAGACACAATTTTCTTTTTTTCTTCGGAATGTCAGGTTCACAATCACTCTTGCGTTTCTTTTCATTATTTTTCACAACATCGGATTTCCATCTACGTCTCAATTCGATATCTGAACAGATCTTCTTTCCTTCTCGTCGAATTTTCTTTTCTGAAGAAATCTTGTTGATTTTCTTTTCTGAAGAGGGTTTCCCTGAGGAGGGTTTCTTGTTTTTCCCCTCTCCAGGTACTGAAGAGGGTTTCTTGTTGATTTTATCGTTGATCTGATTGTCCCCAATCGGTGAAGCTTTATCGATGATTTTATCGTTGATTTTCTTTTCTTCAGTCGGTGAAGATTTTTGAACCGTCTGTTCGTTGTTTTGGACTTCTCCAGATTTCTGATCGAGTATAATCGTATCCTCTTTCTTTTCTGAGGAAAGTTTCTTGTCTTTCCCCTCTCCAGGTGCTGAAGAAGCTTTCTGGGAGCTCTGTTCGTTGATTTTCTTTTCTGAAGAAAGTTTCCCTGAAGAGATTTTCTTCTTCACAGGGTAATCTATTTGAATTCTACAGATTTCTGTATCGCTGATTTCTGTGTTATCAAGCTCCATATTTTCAATCTCTCTCTCGATCTGATTTTCGATCTGCTTTTCAGTCGATGGCTCGTTGGTTTTATCGTTGGTTTTATCGTTGATTTTCTTTTCTTCAGATCCTGAAGAAATTTTCGCTGAAGATTTTTGAAGCCTCTGTCCCTTTCCACTCGATGAAATTGTAGGCTGTGACGGTTTTGTCTTTCGTTTATTCTCGTCTACTTTATAGGATAATAGAGACCCAACGTATTTCATATGTTGAGAGTCCCAATCCATTTCCTTTATTGGGTGAATTTCGACATCATGGGTGTGGGTGTTCACGAAGACAAAAACGAATCTCCACATTTGATTTTCTTTCTCTGGACATTGGCTGGCCCAATGTCCTGATCTGTCGCATGTAAAGCAAATATTCGTTGTCACATCATCCACCCTATGGCGTTTGTCAAATGTCGTTTGATCCAGGACTCTGGTAATACGATAGACGCCTTTTTCTGCAAAATGTTTGTGGGATAGAAATGATCCCACGTAGTTCCCAGTATGGTAGACTTGATATCGTGGTGGTATATTGCTGATCTCATAATCGTGAGTGTATGGGTTAACATACAGATACACTCTCTTCGGTATTGTACTTTTTAGCTTGAACTCACTCATTTTTTCTAGCGACTGCTCTGTTCGAACTCTTTCCGAAGAATGATGGAATTGTCGATTGTAACATCTTTTTATGCCCGTTCGGCCTGAAAAAAGATATAAAAGCCAGGATTCTTGAGTTTTGGGTCATTGCTTGAATTGCAGGCATGTTTAAAAGTTACAGACATAAAACAACGTCTAAAAGGCTAGTCCCATATTCGGACAGCACAAGCGACGATGAGACGATTCAGCCCATGTCGAAGAAGAGAAAAAAATTGCAACCGGCCAAGAAAAGAAAAAGAATCCTAGTCTATCCAGACAGTAGCAGCAATGGTGAAAGTGACGATGAGAAATTTCCACCCAAAAAGAGAAAAATATTGAAAGAAGAAAGTGACGGTGAAAGCGATAAAAGATCTTTGAAAGACTCAACAAAGAAAAAATCTTTGAAAGAGGAGAAACAGTCCTTTTCAGGACTAACCAATGAAAATGAAAAATCTTTGAAAGAAGAAAACGATGAGAAATGGCCACCGTCAAGCTCAACAAAGGAGAAATCTGTACGAATGAATGTAAATTGTACCAGCGAAGACGAGAAATTTTTGAAAGAAGAGAAACAGTCCTTTTCAGGACTAACCAACGAGGATAAAAAATCTTTGAAAGACTCAACGAAGGAAAACTTTTTGAAAGACCTATATCAAAAACAGTTCTTTTCAGGACTAACCAACGAAGATAAAAAAACTTTGAAAGAAGAAGACAAAAAATCTTTGAATCATGCTGGATCGTTTTCGCCCAAGAAAGAAGTATATTCTTCAGAGAAAAGTGAAGACAAATCTTCTTCAGACAAAAACGCTTTGGATATGAGAAGTCTATACGACTTAACAGAAGTGGGAAAAAAGAAGTCAAGAAAATTCAAAACAGAAGCCCATCTACTGGAGGCGTCCTTTAAGAAATTCGAGGAACTACAACCCCAACAGTTGACCGGCTTATTCGACGATGTTATCCAACAAATCATTCAAAAGTTAAAGGCTGAATCGAGGGATATGATTAGAATCAGCGTCAATCACCCCTCATTGGATATGGGAATTCATATTCCCTTTCTATATGTGGGGGAGTTGGAGAGTCATACCATGTTGAACGAAATTGAAAAAGTTCTACAATCGAATGAAGAATTCGTCTTGAACGATGGCTGCATGACATTCGATATCACACATACGATACCACCAAGTGGAAGTGGAAAAAATCTTAGAGCCACAGACCTATTGGATTCAAAAGTTTTCGCAAAGAAGAAATATTCGCTTGTTGAAATCAACAATGAAGATCATCTATGTTTTGCAAGAGCCGTTGTTGTGGGGATTTGTTACCATGAACGTGAAAACACCCAAGAATGGAATCGGAGATGGGATAATATTAAAAGATCAAACAGATTACTTCAAAAGACTGAAGCCGAAAAATTAATGAAGGAAGTTGGAGTTTCATCGACACAGCCTGTAGGTCTTGAAGAATACAAAAAAATTCAAGAGTTCCTGTATGAAAAAGGCTATGTTATTAAAGTTCATCAACAGCTATCGAAATTGGAAAAAGTATTTGAACATCCAGAAGTGAAAGACAATAGTAAAATCATACATTTGTACTTTCATCAAAATCATTATGACTACATCAAATCCATCACAGGATTTCTTGATTGTGTTTATTATTGTGAGTTCTGTGACAGACGTTACAGCAGACGGGAAGCCCATGCTTGCTCAAAGATTTGTAAAGGCTGTTTCCGTGCTGGAAAATGTCCATCGGAATCAAAAGAATATGTCTGCGACAAGTGTCATAGACGATTTTTCAGTGCAGCATGCTTGAAAAATCACAAAACACTTCAAGGCAAAGAGAAGAAAACCATTTGTGAATTAGTGAAACTTTGTTCAAAATGTGGAGGTCAAATTTTTGACAGAAAGAAAAATCATGTCTGTAACGGAAAGACAAAGTGCCGCCTTTGCAAGAAAATAGTTGACTTCGATCATCGCTGTTTTATTCAGCCTTACCAAAGTAAGATGAAGCACGACAGCAACGATGAGACGAGTTCTTCTCTAGTCAAAAAACCTTTGTTCATTTTCTTTGATTTCGAATGTCAGCAAGATACAGGGGTACATATTCCGAATTACTGTATTGCACAACGAGCCTGTACTGAATGTATCGATAAACCTCTTGATTTTCATTGTTCCACATGCAGTGAATTCAAAGAAGGAAGAGAAGTTATTTTTCAAGGAAAAGAAACTTTGAGCCAATTTTGCAGCTGGCTCTTTACAAAGCATCATAAAGGAATCATAGCTATTGCCCATAATCTCAAAGGGTATGATGGTCAATTTATTCTCAATCATATTATCAACGTAGGAATGAAAGAACCAGAAGTAACCATGAATGGGAATAATATTTTGAAGTTAGAACTGAACGGTGTGAGTTTGATCGACTCCTTCAGTTTCATGAACTTTGGGTTGGCAAAATTTCCGACTACGTTTGGACTTCAAGAAATGAAAAAAGGCTACTTTCCTCACTGGGCAAACACAGACGAATTTTGGGATTACGTTGGACCGTATCTGGATATGTCTTATTACAAGCCCAATTCAATGTCTGAAGAGGCTCGATCAAAATTCATAGTCTGGTATAATGACAAAGTTCAAAACGGTGAGGAATTCAATTTTCAAAAAGAGATGGAGATGTACTGTCGATCAGATGTTGATATCCTAAGACGAGGTTGTGGTGAATTCAGAAAGTTGTTCATCGAACAGAGTGGAATTTGTCCATTTACAGAGTCGTTTACCATCGCTGGAGCCTGTAACAAGATTTGGCGAAAAGATTATTTACCAAAAGATCAGATAGCCATTATTTCATGCAAAGACCCAATCAGACGACGGTTTTCTATGAAAGCAATACGCTGGGTTCAAAGCATCGCTAGAGAGAAAGTGATTCGTATTCAACACGCCAAAAATGGTGGTGAATACCGAATAGGGAAATACACTGTAGATGGATTTCACCACCAATCAAACACGGTTTATGAATTCCTCGGGGATTTATTTCATGGCTGTCAGACATGTTTCAAGGATCGGAAATATATCAACCCCATCAATGGAAAATCAATGGGTGAATTGTACGACAGTACTATCGAACGGCTAGAAACCCTCAAAAGAATGGGATATAACGTCGTGACCATATGGGAGCACGAATTCGACGCCAAGATGAAGAAGGATAAAGAGTACAGAAAAACCATTGAAAGTCTATACCCGAACCAGGACCCCATCGAACCAAGAGAGGGGTTGGCTGGAGGCAGATGCAATGCAATAAAAATTGCCTACGATGTTGAGGAAAACAGTGAGAAGGAAATCAAGTACATTGACATTTGCTCTCTGTATCCTTACGTCTGCAAACATAAATTCTATCCTGTAGGCCATCCCACAATCTTGACTTATGAGAACATTGACATGGATAATATTCGTCAGTATGAAGGCCTCATTAAATGTAAAGTTCTACCCCCAATGGATCTGTTTCATCCCGTTCTTCCAGTTCACTGTAACGGCAAGATGATGTTTCCACTTTGTATGAAATGTGCACAAGAAAGTTCAAACTTTTGTAATCATGACAGAGAAGAGAGAGCCTTAGTTGGAACTTGGGTTACATTCGAACTGTTCAAAGCTCTCGATTGTGGCTATCGTCTAATGCAAGTGTATGAAATCTGGCATTTCGACTCTGTTTCGGACCAATTCTTTAAAGGCTATGTGGACAATTTCTTGAAAATCAAGCAAGAAGCTAGTGGCTATCCCGGTTGGTGTCAGACAGATTCAGAAAAGACCCAATTCATTCGTGAGTATGAGGAAGCTGAAGGGATTCGTCTTGACCCCAAACGTATTCAAAAAAACCCTGGCAAAAGATCATTTGCTAAGATTATGCTGAACTGTCTTTGGGGAAAATTAGCACAGCGTGAAAATATGAGCAAGACGAAATACATCAGAGAACCGTCTAAATATTTCGAGTTGATTACCGACCCGAAATATACGGTAAAACATGTGGAAATCTTTGACAATGAGTGCGAATGCATTTTAGTCAACTATGAAGAAAAGATGGACTTTGTCGAAACGCATGCAACAGCCAATGTTATTGTAGCATCTTACGTAACAGCTTATGCAAGATTGGAACTGTACAGCGTTCTTGAAAGGTTGGGGGATAGAGTTCTGTATTTCGATACAGATAGTTGTATGTACATTCATGATCCTGAATTGTGGAACCCTCCCATTATTAACAGCAGATTAGGAAAATGGACCGATGAAGAGCCTGATTGTAGAATCACCCATTTCAGAGGATTAGGACCCAAGAATTACGCTTATAAGATGAAAACAAAAGATGGAAAAGAAAAAAGCAAATGTAAAGTCAAGGGAATTACTTTGGATCACAATACAAATCAGCTGGTGAATTTCGACACCTATTCAAAATGTGCTTTGGATCGCACCGTAGAAATTAAAGTTCAGTATGACTGTAGAATCAAAAGACATAGAGACAGAACAGTGACCAGCGAACCACAGTCAAAAACGTTTCGCTCTGTATATACCAAAAGAGTCATTGTAAACGATACTGATACTGTCCCCTATGGCTATAAAACTTTGAGAATATATAAATAGACTGTAAGAAAACAATATCGTGTTACATTGAAGTGAACGATCAAAGTAAGACGTTCTTTAAAAATCAGATTTAAAATCAGATTTTAAAAAACAGTTTTAAAAACAGCTCTAAAAGAGTGAAAAAATCAAAAGTGGAAAAATCATTACTAGTGAAAGCTACCAAGAGTGAGAAATCATGTCAACTGAAATGCTAGCTTTAGAACTACGTGAAAAAGATGATAGAGAATTCAGCCATCAGCACACGCTCGATGAACAACTACAGTTTGACATTAAATTTGCCTGTGTGAAACTTTGGATAAACAAATTGCATAAGGGGGTTGCAAAAGGAGAAACATCCTGCAAGTTGTATAGAATGCACAGCTTTATTGTGATGATGTGTGATGATACAAATTTCGATCTTCCTCTCCAAGCTTATTTAGCAATTTGTCTGTTGAAAGACAACTATATTGCTAAACAAATGCGAACCACAAGTCGTTGGGTGTTCATCATCGTAGGAAAAACAGAAGAAAGTTTTCTGAACGTGCTGAAAATGAAATCCGTTCTGTTTGACTTTTACTTACGCTACAAAAAAGGTTCCATTCAAGACGGTGAGGAAACAGTGGAAACCATGGAAGGCTATATTCTATTCGATAGAGATGTCACAGAAGAAACCGTATATTCAGCTCTCTCGACAAAAGATATTTCAAAACATGTTTTAAAACATGTTTTTCCATTTAGTGGAGTCCGTGAATATAGCGAAATGGATAGCAAATTTCCATTGTCTTTAGGTTATGAACAATTGCATAAAGTTATTGTGGAACATGAAGACAAGTGGAAAAATCGAGACATCTGCGAATTTGCATTGTAAGATTTGTAAAAATTGTTTGTAAAAACTTTGAATGAATTGTTGTAGATCAGAACTGTATTGTTAAAAACTATATTGTATATAAAATGTATCACCAATGCTTTGTAGATCAAAATGTATCCAAAAAGTTCAGACTTGGGAAAAGTTTGAATAAAGAATATATCTTGCAGAGAATGCTTTAACGATTGTTAAAAAATGTTATAGTGTTTTTTAACAATCGTTAAAACTGTCTTGTTAAAAACATTGAATGACTTATGTATTTGTAAAAATGTTAGAATGTTTTAACAATTGTTAAAAATGTTATAGTGTTTTTAACGCTTGTTAAAACTTTCTAACATTGTCTTTGTAAATTTGTAAATATGTTAGAATGGTTGAAACGTTCCTGTTTTTTCATGATGATGTTATCATGATAATGTTAAAAAACTTTGAATAAAGAAATGATTTTAAAAAGGTCGTCTGTTTTGATTTCTTCCCAAAAACTTGGACAAAGAGAAAAATCTCACAAAGAGAGACCAAAACTTGGGCAAAGAGAAAAACTTTGAATAAAGAAATGATTTCAAAAGTCGTCTGTTTTTGATTCCTTCCCAAAAAACTTGGACCAAAGAGAAAAAATCTCACAAAGAGAGACCAAAAAACTTGGAAAAGAACAGAGATGGGAAAAATGTAGATAGATCATCACATTCTATCTACATTGTCTACAGGACTCCTATAGAATGTGATATTCTATCTACAAGAAATCTACAAGACCTACAGGACTCATATAGTACATGATGTGAGTGAAATTTCTAGTACATTATGTTCTATCTACAAGACCTACAGAAAAAGTCTACGACCAAAGACAAATCCCCTTTGACCAAAAACTATAAAAGGCTGGTGACCTTTCTCTGTAGAACCATTCGACTTTCGATTCTCGAATAGTTCGAATAAACCTGTTAACTAGAAAAAAGTTTTTGTTAACTAGGGCGAATATTTCGTGCTGGAGAAAATGGATTCCAACTTAGACCAGACAAATCACGGAAGAATGGATTCCAGGGATTCCAACTTAGACGTTTTAGACGATGACTCCTTATCGCAAGAAAACCCCGACCTAGACATTTTCTCACCACAGCCTGAAAACAGCAGAGATATTCTATCGATAGCTATGAATTCAACATTCATCGACCCGATGATACCACCAGCTAACAAAATCGAAGAAGAAATAACTCAAATGATTTCAAACCAAAATTCTGTAATAACCCAGATTTTAGACGAAGTGAAGATGTTGAACAGAAATATGAATCAATTCAACAAAAACATTGAGACATTATGCCTACAAAATCAACAAAATCGACAGAACTACCAGAGTCAACAAGATTCGCCTGTAAGACAAGATTCAGCTATAACGATTTCAACCCAGATTAACTTTGATAAATCCAGATTTCAAAAGTTAACAGGTTCTACAGTCACGCCTGTAGACCATCAGACAACTCATCAGTCAACTCAGACAGAAGAACCCAAGCCAAAAAGAAGAGGAAGAAAACGAAAATCAGAGACAGTAGAGAAAGACGATAACCATCTTCACAAAAAACAACGATTCGATCCCTACTCTGTAATACCACCACGAGTAGAAACAAAAACGGGCTTGGGAAAATATGGAAAAAACATTGATAACTTCAAGGAATTCAACTTTCCGATGATCTCGAAAGAACAAGGAGAAAAGCTATCGTCAGAAGAAAAGGTGTCATCAGAGGAAGGTTCTCGATAGAGGAAAGATCTCAATAGAGGAAGACTCTCAATAGAGAAGAAAAAGCCACAGAAATCGAAACAGGCCTTTTCAGGACTAATCAAAACCCTAGAAAATATATCTTCAACATTTGTGAATAAGTAAGACAACCCGACTCCAAAACGTATAAAAGACGAGGCTATTTCCAGTACATTAATTATTCGGCTCCCGAATAGATGACAGCTAAAAGAAATGGTGATGGACTATCGTGTACAATTTCTACTTCTCTCGATGACAAAATGGTATCTAACAACCTTTCTACTGGCCATGATGCATGACTCCACTTTGCCTATACATAAAATAAACAAAATAAGAAAGCTGATAGCAGATCGAAGAAGATCTGTGGAGTGTCCTATCTGTCAGACAAATTTTGGATACCGTCATTAGAGGAGAAAAAGGCCACAGCAAGAAAGAATCAAAGGAAAGCTGTCGATAGAGGAAGACTCTCAATAGAGGAGAAAAAACAAACTCAAAAAAACAAAACAGTCCTTTTCAGGACTAACCATTCCCCAAGAAAATCTATCTTTTGAGAATTGTCAATTTCGCAGATGTCTTCTAAGAGTTGTACTCTTACAGAGAGAGAAAAACTTTTTAGTGATAGAAAAATCTTGCAGAGAGAGAAAAAACTTTTCGATTAAAACTAGGGATGAATAAGTCTAAGATCGGATAAGACTAAGATCGGATAAGTCTAGATGATCCAATTCCTGGGAAATGGTGGGAAAAACCCAGTAGACATGATTCCGTTACATACCGTTACATTTTCGGAAAATGACGTCATGTTTGATTTCCGGGGAAAGTCACGTAGTGCACAAAGGGAGGTAAATCTTGTCTGACTAATGCAATCATAATACGGTATATAACTCATATAACCCATATCGTGGAGAAAAGACTAAGTCCGACAGGGTGCTTTGGTTGAACCAGCGTGAGGAGGGGAATATAACCCCTATCGTGGGGAAAAGACTAAGTCCAACGATGACAGAGAAAGAACAGATCTCAATCGAGAAGAAAAGCGGGTGGAATGGGGGACAAACTTGTCAATATAGCAAGAAAGGTGACTCCTCCTCACTCCTCCTCACCTCCTCTTCACTCCTCTTTCGACATATAGCGGCATATCGTGGAGAAAAAGACTAAGTCCAACAGCGGACCATTTTGCCCTATACGTTGTCCCTAGGCTCCCTACCCCAGGTAGGGAGACCAATTTGCCCGAAATAGACTACCCTGGGGCAGTCTATTTCGGGCAAAGGAGCCTAAGGACAACCTATATCGTGGGAAAAGACTAAGTCCAACGATGACAGAGAAAGATAGACGGTGAAAAAAAGACTAAGTCGAACAAGGTGATTGCCTGTGTAAAAGTTAAGGGTTGTATCAAAACGTTAAGGGTTACAACCACCCGTTAAGGGTTAAGGATTTAGAAGAAATTTGTCCATTAGAAGAAAGTATAAGGGTTTTAGAACAAAACAAAAGGGTTTTAGAAGGGTTAAGGGAAAGTTAAGGGTAAATGACGATTTTTCGACCCAATTTGCCCGAAATAGACTACCCCAGGGTAGTCTATTTCGGGCAAATTGGGCTCCAGGGGAGTCAGATTCGGGCAAAATGCCGAAATCTGACTCCCTGTCACTTGTACTATCCGAATACAGGACTAACTAGGCTACTAACTAGGGTACTAGCCTTTTAGACCTTGTTTTAGGGCTGTAGCTTTTAAACATGACTGCAATTCATGCAATGGTCTCTTAGACATGGTTTTAGAAGCGTACTATCCGAATAAGGTACTAGTCTTTTTAGAACCACTTGTACTGTTCGACATTGTTTTATGTCTGTAACTTTTAAACATGACTGGATGTAAGTCATAGACTGACCCAAATAATGATTATTGTATATAAAGTTTAAATAAAATATTTTAAATGTATCATTGTAATAATGATTATTGTATTTCTATACTTTCATTGTATATATTTTCACAGTTCAATGTTTTAAATAAAATTTCTAACAGTTCATTGTTTTAAATAAAATTTCTAACTGTTCATTGTAATGATTATTGTATATAAAGTTTTTAAATGTATCATTGTAATAATTATTGTACAGAATGTTTTAACTTTATTCAACTTACAATACATGATTCATTCATTGTTTCTGACAGTTCAAAGTTTTAAATAAAAGATATGAAAAACATATAGGACTTGACTTTGTTTGTTTTGACAATTTGAAGCAGCCTTTCTGGGTCTTGGTTAGTCGATTCATAATCTTCTGAAAAGGACAATTTGAAGAAGCAGACTTTTTGGGTCTTGGGTAGGTCTGAATGACCAGGTCTGAAAAGCCTATAACTTCCTTCACTTCCCTTCCGAACTTCCATCAAATAACCCACAACAGCTTGGTATTAACAGTATAACTTAGTACAAGGTTTACTAAGTACCTCCAAAGAAACTCAACATGGGAGAAAAAGACTCACCATGGAGAACCGCGCTCGGACAGCTTCATCGTGGGAATGAGAGAAATCGGGCGGTTTTTATAGCCTGACAGGAGGATTGACCTACTTTGATACAGAATTAACAGAATTAAGAGCGCGACCATGGGCGAAAGCATATAAAGACTAAGTCCTACAATATCTATGCGAATATATCTATGAATATATCCATGCGAGTGCAGAAGCAACGAATCCTACGATTGGCTAACGTTAATTCCATTAAAAGAGCGCGAACGTGAGCGGAAGCATGTAGAGCATCACGTTCATATAGAATATGATATTCTATCTACGAATGATCCACAACACCTAATCGAAGATAGAGAAAAAAAGCCTAAGTCCAACTTTATCCTAATAGAGAGGAAGACTCTCAATAGAGGAGAAAGAGTCCTTTTCAGAACAGACCGAAAACTGAGAAATGGCTAAATCCAACGATAGTAGAGGAAGACCAAGCCCTACAGAAGTGAATAAAAGACGGAAAAAGGCTAAGTCCAACGATGATAGAGAAAGAAACATTAGCTTTCAGCCGATCGAGGGCGAAGAAAAAAGACTAAGTCCAACAGCGGACCATTTTGCCCTATACGTTGTCCCTAGGCTCCCTACCCCAGGTAGGGAGACCAATTTGCCCGAAATAGACTACCCTGGGGCAGTCTATTTCGGGCAAAGGAGCCTAAGGACAACCTATATCGTGGGAAAAGACTAAGTCCAACGATGACAGAGAAAGATAGACGGTGAAAAAAAGACTAAGTCGAACAAGGTGATTGCCTAAAACAGCGTAAGGTGGTAAAATAAACATATCGTGGAGTTAAGGGTTGTATCAAAACGTTAAGGGCTGTCCCTAGTTCCCTCTCCCAGGGAGAGGGAACTAGGGACAAAAAAGACTAAGTCCAACAGTGGAACCGTTAAGGGTTAAGGGTTTTAGAAGAAATTTGTCCATTAGAAGAAAGTATATGGGTTTTAGAACAAAACAAAAGGGTTTTAGAAGGGTTAAGGGAAAGTTAAGGGTAAATGACGATTTTTCGACCCAATTTGCCCGAAATAGACTACCCCAGGGTAGTCTATTTCGGGCAAATTGGGCTCCAGGGGAGTCAGATTCGGGCAAAATGCCGAAATCTGACTCCCTATACTACTTATGGATCCATATAAAGTCCATTTTGTCAAGCAGCCGACCAACCGAATCATGAGGTAAACTCGTCCTTGGACATGAAGAAAATTGAACAAATACAAAAGTGTACATAGAGTATGTAGGCCTCCGGCCCATGTACAACGACGTAATGAAACATACATATAAAGAAGAGAGGAGTACAATAGCAAAACTTTTAGCCCAGTCAGCCTACGCGGACTGCGCAGGCTAACCTGGATCGATACTTTTTGCCGATGCATTAAGTCCCCTTTTCACAGAGCATGGCTCACATACATTTTTTTTTTTTTTTTTTAAATCCTGTTATTAGTCTTAAAGAAAATCTAGAGCAAAATGTTCAACACATAAGGTGTTGCACAATAGCGAACAGCATTCGAGTCGTAACACTCAAAAGTAGCCCCGTCTGAAAATTTGACAGCGAGGAATCCTGCTGCACTGTTCATCAAAGGAAATGGGAGGACCGGTCTAAAATATGTTTCTGGTTTTGATTTTAGGATTTCTGGGAAAACCGATTGTTGTGCATTATCTCCCGCTAGGTGGCATTTTTCAAATACTTAACCTATCTGATAAGGGCATTCTGGGTACAGAATCTGTCCCGGTTCTCCCCATGACTATATTTAAAAACTGTCTACAGAGATTTGCAGTAAACTATATATTTTATAAAATCATTTTCTCCAGCTTGATTTTTCCACAGACGTATTATTTATAGCCATTTTCCGCTTGCTATTTAGCGTATTAATTTCTCCTGTACAGGGTCTATTGATGTGTCATAACAGACAGGTCAAATCTTCGAAGAATATTGACATGCGCAGACAATGGAAGTTGTAAGTTTGTTGTTTCTTGAGGAACTATTTTGTTTCTGTGGCCACATGAAGGAACGCAGTCTACCACCAGGAAATGCCTTTTTTTCATTGTGGTTCTTCGATGGTTGTTGTTTGATGTGGAAAAGCAAAACATGCAGGAGCTTGAGGCGCCATTTCTTTACTTCCTGTGGCCACTTGACATGTATTCGATGGAAGCAAACAGCAAAGCTGCGGATTTGCCAGTAAAAGTACAGCAGTTGGTGAAAGACGATGATTTTCACTCCATTTTTCAATGTAGCAAAAGACCAGCGATATCAAAACTCCATGTAGATGACTTTTTTCGTCTTCTGACAGACTGGTTACGAAAACATCGCAAACGATATTCAGCTTGACCATACAGCCTAGACTGGTATCAGTCCGTTAAATAGAGCATTTTCATAAAATAAAACACAGAATAAGACTGCAAAGCACGTACACTCATAGAATGTTCTCATGGTCTGATTTAACCTGGATTTCAGATAAAGAGCAAGTAACAACACATATTCCTGAGGGTTTACAATAGTTGTGTACCTTGTTTATTAGAATGACTGAAATGCAGGGCCTGAATGCCAGGCTACATACAGCCTAACGTGTTTTAACACTTGTCCTGCTATATAAAAGCAATGAAACTTTCATGCCGACAGTAAAACCCGAAATTTTCCTATTTCAACTGTATTTTTTGAAGGAAAGATACCTCCTTATCGGACAGTGTAGATCCAATATCAGAATGCACGTTCTGTGCATTCTAATCTTGATTTACGCTGTCCGAAAAAAGCCATTGAGTCGCGCTTAGCAGTCTAAGGGTTAACCCTTTACCGCACAATGCCGCCTTTTGACGCCCCTGGGAAAGAAGCCTTTTGAAAACATTGTGGGAAAAGGAGAAAATGCTGGTAACCAGCATTTTCTCCTTTTCTCACAATGTTTTCTACCCTATCAAAGAATATCCACATCATTTGAGTCTCATTAAAATTGCCGTCTGGAAATGCTTTCAATTTGGGCAAGGCTAAAATTTTGTCGTGTGATAAAGGGTTTTAAAGACCCCGAGAAAAATAACTTTTACAAACATTGTGGGAAAACCAGAAAATGTGGGTAAAAGGTAATTTCTCATTTTTCCCCCCACAATGTTTTCTACCATTTTAGAGACTAAACCCATCTTTTCAGTCTAATTTTGTTTTTGTCGTCTGCAAATGCATTCAGTTTTGGCACGTCTTAACTTTATCTTCTGGTAAAGGGTTAACTCTTTACCACACAATCCCGACTTTTAACGACCCTGAAAAAGAAGCCTTTTGAAAACATTGTGGGAAAAGGAGAAAATGCTGGTAACCAGCATTTTCTCCTTTTCCCACAATGTTTTCTACCCTTTTCAACGCAAGTTTCAGTGTTTGAGTAACATTTATTTTGTTGTCTGCAAATGCTTTCAATTTGGACCAGTCTAAAGTTTTGTCGTTTGGCAAAGAGTTAAGTGCTACGTGAATTCAATCAAAATTTCCAGCACATAGGAAAAATCTAAAAAAAACTGTGACTTCAAAGTAATTTACTAAACGAATGAAATTCACATGCTCGGACAGTTATATCAAAGATCAGACTGCACGTTCTGTGTAGTCTGATCTTAAGCTACACTGTTCGCAAAGGTGCTCTGTGTTACGCTTTGTTGCCTAAGCGTTATACACAGATTTGGTTTTCTGCATTTCACACGTGGATTAAAGTGCTGCAAGTTTGTTTTAGGAGGTAATAAGTGAAATTGGAATGTACGTGCTTTTCGCATATTGGTTACATTAAGTCATCCATCGCATTCCTTTATTAAAAAGCGCGACTGGATTCTAGTACTCTTGGATTCGCCTTTCGTGAAAATCTGCCCCAAACGGATTTTCTGAGATATAAATAGACTCAGAGGTTTCCATCCAGATAGTCGATACGCTAGGAAATATTATGACGTTTACAGCTCTACAATCGGCCAATTCCCGTTCATGAAAATAGCACAAATGACATATTTTTTACATTCCGGGCCTTTTTTCAGTCCGAGCCTAGACAGATCTGTCATTTAAAGGGAACCCCCTTGTGCCAAAATTAAATTAACGATCGACAATAAATTACGGGGAAAACATGAAATTTTAGATGTAAAACAATAACCAATATTTTGAGAGGCAGGATTCGGTGTTACATTGGGTTTTCCCAGTCACTGTAAAATTAGAGATATATTTTAGCAGAAATGACTTCCTACTAAGTGTCCAGTCTCTGGCAACATCTTAAGACGAGTTCGTCAACGTGAAAAACCAAAAAGAATTCTATCTTATCACCCGACTGCTAAGTGATTGAAATGGACAATGTGCGATTGATAAACACAAATTTAAAAAAATCCCATCTTCTTTTCCGTTCAACTCTACTGCTGCCATTTTTTCCAAAGTCTAGCATATAGGTTAACCGACTCATAGCCCCCTATAAAAGAGAAATGGTTATTTTTCAGTCGGTATAAAGGAACAAGGTTTTCCAGTTTCATGGCTATTTCGGTCTAAAGAGCTTGCGAAGACATGGACTGTGTTGATCCTAAATCAGACGGGTCATTTCCCAAAACACCTTTTAACCCTTTCCCAAACGACAAATTTTGGACTGGTCCAAATTCAAAGAGTTTGCAGACGACAATTTTAAATTTGATGAAAATGGCAGAAAGTTGTCAAAAAGGGTAGAAAACACTGTGGGAAAAGGAGAAATTGCTCGTTACGAGCAATTTCTCCTTTTCCCACAGTGTTTTCAAAAGACTTGTACTGCAGACACGTGAAAACCAGGGCTTGTTTGGGAAAGGGTTAACTCTTTACCAAACAACAAACTGAAATCAAGTGCATACACCACATCAGATATAGCTCAAATGGTGGGTTTTGTCTTTCCAAGGGCAGAAAAACATTGTGGGAAAAAGAGGAAAATGCTGGTTACCAGCATTTCTCCTTTTCTCACAATGTTTTAAAAAGGCTCCTTCCGCAGGGTCGTTAAAACATTGCATTGTGTGGTACAAGGTTATACATGTCCTTTGGTGCTCAAGGTTTAAGGTTAAATATAGAATACACGCAGTGCCATAATTTTATCGTGAAAACCTGTAACCGCCCCCGTGATTAAGTTTCGAAAAGGAAGGAAATTCTAGAGCCGTGATATTTTCCTTCATAGACATAACTTTAACCCTTAGGCTGCTAAACGCAACTCAAGGATCTTTTGCGGACAGTTAGACCAAGATCAGACTGCACAGTTTTTGCGCTGACCCACTTTTTTTTTCTTTTACGTTGTACACACACACACACACACACACACACAAGACAGATTCAAATTACTTCTACGATTTCTCTTGTTTCCTTTGGTTTCACGACCTGAGGTAATCAAACAACAGGTTTTAATGACGCAGTGCATAAATTATCAACTTTTAGGGAAAAAAAAAAAAGGAATTTATAAACCAATGAAATGCTGCCCAATTTTTAGTAATTGACCATTCTATTTCATGATGGATACTTTTACTAGGTCCAAAAAAAAGTACAGTTGTTTCACCAATAGCCATTGCAGTGCTTGACACATTTCTCCACTGAAACGTCCCGACAAGAAGAGGAAGAAGAAGAAGAGCAGACAATGATACATTACACGCAGATATTGTCGGAAAAATCAGAGTTCGTATTAATATCATTTTTAAAAGGGTTCCATTCTCAAGAATGTTCTAATTCCAAAGTAACTCCTAATTCGCTAAAGCTAATGGTATAGCCAATCAGAAATTACTTTATTTCCAAAATTAGAATAAGATTGATTGATTGAATGGTGTTTTATGCCGCTTTCAACACTATTTCACTCATATCACGGCGACAGCTCACATATTCATGTATTTCCTGGGTTTCACCAGTACTAGGCTGGGGCTCTGAAGTGTCTTGCCTAAGGACACCTAAATTAGAATAAGACTAAGAATGTACTTAGATGGGTTGGTGAATACTGGCTGAGATGAAAGATGCTCATCATCTTTCAAAATACGATTGCTTCTTTCCTCACAATGTTTTAGACATTAACCGAGGTTTGCCGAATGAGATTTCCCGAGGTTTACCGAATGGTCGGGCGCGTCACACGGACATGAAATTACATTTCAAAGAAGTAAAAGTGAAACTACAAATGAAGAGCAAATTCCCACTCTGTCAACTTTGATAAATTTTTAATTATTCGTACATTTTACTTACATGTAGACGCAGTTCTGATTGCTGTATTTGTTTCCAATACCGTGACAAATTATTTATGGATGAAGGCTATTGACCGGATGTGTCTACATTCGCCCTTTTATCTTTCGATACCAACTGAAGTTTCTATTTATTTCTGATAAACCAGAACACGGATAGGTTAATCTTCTTATTGGTTGCTTCGTGTTGAAACGGTAGCCGTTTTCAACATTTTTCCCCGTCATATCACGGTAGCTACTCTAGTGCACATAAGCGTTATCCATGCGTTCCTGGGGTACCTTTCACTAAACATCGTAGATTTACGCAAATTATCTGAGCCACGCTCTGGCAAAAGGGGGCTTAATGCACCTCCGTGATCCATGATACCAATCAAGCCATCACATAATTATGGATCCATAATAGCCACTTTTTTTTTTTCAACAACCGACTTAATCATGAGGTAGACTTGTCTTTGGACATACAGGAAAATTGACTCATAGCGAAAAGTTTCGGCCCAGGTCAGCCTGCGCGGACTGCGCAGGCTGACCTGGGTCGAAACTTTTCGCAGATGCATTAAGTCCCCTTTTCACGGAGCACGGCTCATTTATACATACACACAAACGATCTCCGCTTTACCCATTTGCTTTATCAATATTAAGGCATGAGCTGGCGTAAAGTTGCGCAGATATTAATTCAAATCGTTGTTATGCACGTCAGTGAAGCTTGTGTTCAGACTTGATGCTTTGCTTACCTATGTACGCGAATTTCGTGCGTACGCAGTTTAGAGAAAGGTGTCCCTAGAGTTTTTCAGCTACATTTGATTTGTTGTCTGCGAGAGCTTTCATTTTGGTCGAGTGCAAAATTTTGTCGTTTGCTAAACCCTTTACCAATCAATTCTTGGGGAACAGGCTTTTAAAAACAGCCAGTGGCTTGAAAGTAGCACACCTGATTTTAAGAGCCTTCTCCCTAAGGCTATGGTTGATAAAATGTTAGCGCTATCAAAAGACAAAATTTTACACACAACCAAATTGAAAGCATTTGCAAACGAGCAAATTAAATCTCAAAAGATGAGTTCTGTCTTTAAAATGGTCGAAAACATTGTGGGAAAAGAGAAATTGCTGGTTACCAGCATTTCAACCTTTTCCCCACAATGTCTTTAACCCTTTACCACACAACCCCGACTTTTAACGACCATGAGAAAGAAGCCTTTTGAAAACATTGTGGGAAAAGGAGAACATGTTGGTAACCAGCATTTTCTCCTTTTCCCACAATGTTTTCTACCCTTCCCAAATTGAATTTCAATTTTTCAGTCACATTTATTTTGTTGTCTGCAACTGCTTTCAATTTGGACTAGTCTAAACTTTTGTCGTTTGGTAAACAGTTAAAAGGCTTGTTCCTCACACAAAACTTGATTTTTTTTGGTAACGATATATGTCTGAAGAATAGCGATAGAATTGTAGGATAACAATGGCACCAGTCTTGTATCTCTCTGTGTACCTGTTAAACCCTTTACTAGACGACAAAATTCTCGTACTTGTTTAAAATGAAAGGATTTACAGACGAAACTTGAATGTGGTTAATATGATGGACCCTGTCTATAAAACAGTGGAAAATGCAGAAAACATTTTCTCCTTTTCCGCACAATGTTTTCAAATGCCTATTTTCCCCACGGAAGTTGAGCCATGTGTTTGGTAAAAGGTTGAATAGTTTGAAAGAATGTTATCTCAAACAATCGCCCAGAGATGAATACCGCACATAGAAAGACGATCTCATGAAGGAAACGTAGGTATTGTTCATTTAGCAGTATGTCTTAAGTCAACTGAAAAGAATGTTTATTAAAAAATAACCCAGTTCAGGTGTAATAATGATCCAAAGACAAAAGATCACTACAGGAATAAAATCAGTATTCAGTCTGAAATCATTACGATAAAACCCCAGCAGTTAACAAAATACTGTTGAAGGGGGGGAGGATGGGGAGGGGGGCAGAAAAAGGATTGGACACACAGAGGTGTATGTACTGACAGACACAGACAAAATGACGGACGGGAGACATTGAGAAGAGTACGCACAATCATAGAGACAAAAGGACAGACGGGAGACAAAGAGGTTTATGATAGACACACAGGCATATGGATGGAAGAGAGATACACAGAGTACGGTGAGAAAGATGTACAAATTGACAGAAGAATGTACGAGAAACAAGAGAGGTGTACGTATAGACAGACACACAGACAGAGGACTGGAAGGGAGACATATGGACGGACGAAGATACACAGAGGTATACGGCCAGACATATGGAGGGACAAGAGCAACATGGAGCTGTAGGGACAGACATATGGACGGACAGGAGCTACACAGAGGTGTAGGGACAAACATACGGTCGGACGAGAGTTACACATAGCTGAAGGGACAGACATACGGACGGACGAAAGTTACACACAGAGGTGTACGACCAGAGATATGGACGGTCGACAGTTACAAAGAGGTGTAGGGACAGACATACGGACGTACGAGAGTTACACAGAACTGTAGGGGCAGATATATGTACAGACGAGAGATACACAGAGCTGAATGGACAGACATTCGGACGGACGAAAGATACACAGAGTTGAAGGGACAGACATGGACGGACGGGCGGACGGACGAGAGATACACATAGGTGTAGGGACAGACATATGAACGGATGAGAGATACACAGAGCTGAAGGGACAGGCATATGGGCGGACTACCGACATAAGAACTGACGAGAGCTAAACAGATGTGCAGAGACAAGCACACGGACAGACGAGAGTTACACAGAGGTGTAGAGCCAGACATACGTAAGGACGAGTGTAACCTGGAGATTTAGGGACAGACATACAGACGGACGAGAGTTACCACGAGGTATAGGGACAGACATATGGACGGACGAGGGTTACCCAGAGGTATAGGGACAGAAAAATAGACTGACGGGAGTTACACAGAGGTGTAGGGACAGAAATATGGGCGGACAAGAGAGACACAGAGCTGAAGGGACAGACATATGTAAGGACGAAAGTTACTCAGAGGTTTAGGGATAGACATATGGAAGAGAGTTACCAAGAGGTGTAGGGACGGACATATAAGCGGACGAGAGTTAAACAGAGGTGTATAGACAGACATACGGACGGACGAGAGTTACCTAGAGGTGTAGGAACAGATATACGTATGGACAAGAGATACACAGAGGTTAAGGGACAGATATATGGGCGAACGAGAGTTACCCAGAGGTTCAGGGACAGACATACGGACAGACGAGAGTTACCGAGAGGTGTAGGGACAGACATATGGACTGATGAGAGTTACACAGAGGTGTAGGGACAGACATATGGACGGACAAGAGATTCACACAGCTGAAGGGACAGGCATATGGGCGGACGAAAGTTACCCAGAGGTTTAGGGACAGACATATAGACGGAAGAGAGTTACCCAGAGGTGTAGGGACAGAAATATTGACGGACGAGAGTTACACAGAGGTGTAGGGACAGACATATGGACGGACAAGAGATACACAAAGCTGAAGGGACAGAAATATGGACGGACGAGAGTTATTCAGAGGTGTAGGGACAGACCTACGGACGGACGAGAGTTACCCAGAGGTGTAGAAACAGACACATGGACGGACGAGAGTTACACAGTGGTGTAGGGACAGACATACGGACGGACAAGAGATACACAAAGCTGAAGGGACAGAAATATGGACGGACGAGAGTTACTCAGAGGTGTAGGGACAGACCTACGGACGGACGAGAGTTACCCAGAGGTGTAGGAACAGACACATGGACGGACGAGAGTTACACAGTGGTGTAGGGACAGACATACGGACGGACAACAGATACATAGTGCTGAAGAGACAGACATATGGGCGGACGAGAGTTACCAAGAGGTGCACGGACGGACATATGGACGGACGAGAGTTACCTAGAGGTGCAGGAACAGAAATATGGACGGACGAGAGTTACACAGAAGTATAGGGGCAGACATATGGACGGACGAGAGTTAAACAGACGCGTAGGGGCAGAGCGACATAGGGAGCGACGAGAGATACACAGGGGTGTAGGGACAGTTTCACTGACGGACGAGAGTTACATAGAGGTGTAGGGACAGACATACGGACGGACGAGAGTAACACAGAGGTGTAAGGACAGACATATAGACGGACTAGGGTTAGAGAGAGGTGTGGGGACAAAAAATATGGACGGACAAGAGTTACACAGAGGTATAGGGACAGACATGGACGGACTAGGGTTACACAGGTGTAGGGACAGACATACGGACGGACTAGGGTTACACAGGTGTAGGGACAGACATACGAAAGATACACAACGGTGTAGGGACAGACATATGGACCGTCGAGGGTTACAAAGAGGTGTACGGCCAGACATATGGACGGACGAAAGATAGACAGCGGTGTAGGGTAGACCGACATATGGACGGAGTAGAGTTACACACAGGTGCAGGGACAGACATATGGACGGAGTAGAGTTACACACAGGTGTAGGGACAGACATACGGATGAACGAGAGTTACATATAGGTGTACGGCCAGAGATATGGACAGACGAAAGATACACAGCGGCGTAGGGACAGATATAGGGACGGATGAGAGTTACACAGAGCTGTAGAGACAGACATATGGACGGATGAGAGTTACACAAAGGTGTAGAGACAGACCGACATATGGACGGACGAGAGATACACAAAGATGTACGGACAGACATATGGACAGACGAGAGTTACATAGAGGTGTAGGGACAGATCGACCTATCGGCGGACGAGCGATACACAGAGGTATACAGACAGACCGATATATGGACGGACGAGAGATACAGACAGACGTACGGACAGACTGACAGATGGGCGGAAGAGGGGTACACAAGGGTGTACTTATAGACAGACACAGAGTCAGAAGATCGGACGCGAGACATTTGGACGGACGAGAAACGCATAGAAGTGTCCGTATAGACAGACACACTGACATAAGACCGGACGGGAGACACACACGTGTAGATACTGACAGACAGACATATGGACGGACGAGAGATACGCAGAGGTGTACAACACACTGACTGAAGGGCGGACCAGGGATGCACAGGGGTGTGCGGACGGACGGACACACCGACAGAAGGGCGGACCAAGGATACATGGAGGTGTTCGTATGGACAGACACACACACGTGTTCGATACCGACAGACAGAGCAATAGAATGTCGGACGAGAGATACACGGAGGTATAGGCACAGACAGAAACACAGACATAATGCTGACGAAAGAAGTATTTTTGCAGACAGACAGACAGGCAGGCAAGCAGGTAGGCAGACAGACAGACAGACAGTCGAAGAAGAAGAAGAAGAGGAAGGAGGAGGAGGAGTGGTACAATCCAGAATTTTCTCAAGGGACAAAATGAAATTGTTGAAATGAAATAGGAAACAGCCTGGGACAAGAACGAATTACTTGTGACAAGCGATTTCTTATTTTTCAACAATGTTGTCAAATGTGAACAAGTTGATGAGGGGGATAATGTACTTGTGAAACAATGGGTTGAACATTTCCTGTTTACAGCGAATCACTACAAGTGGTATATGATCTTACTGATAAAGTTGAGTAGCCTACATGTACATTAAGCAACCAAGCGCTGTGCAAGACCTTTAAAACGCTGAGGCAAAAGGATTAATTGCTTTTCATCAATAAATGATTCTTTCGACACGATGCTTTCTGTATCATTTGAAGAACAAACGTTTTCCGTACCTTCAAATGTGATACATGCCAAATGCTCTGTGAAAAGGGGGGCTTAATGCATCTACGAAAAGTATCGATTTAGGTCAGCCTGCGCAGTCCGTGCAGGTTGACCATGGCCGAAATTTAGGCTATCGGTCAATTTTTGCATGGCAAAGGACAAGTCTGCCTTATGATTTGGTTGGCTGTTAGACAAAATGGGTTTTATGGATCCATATTTATGTGATGACTTGAAATGAGAAGTGGGAACCAAAATCGGTTCACATGACTAGGATAATTCGAGCACCGAGGGTTGGAGAACAAGAACAGACTGCATGAATAGGTTAATTTAAGTACTGAGGAATGGAGACTGAGAGCAGACTGCATGACTAAGATAATTTGAGCACCGAGGAGTGGGGACCAAAAGCAGACTGTATCGTGAGTACTGAGGAATGGGGACCAAGAATAGACTGCATGATTAAGATAATTTTTTAGCAATGAGGAATGGGGACCGAGAGCGGACAGCATGACTGATAATTTAAGCACCAAGGATTGGGGACCGCGAGCAGACTGCATGACTAGGATAATTTGAGCACCTAGGATCAAGACCAGACTGGGAACCAGCAGCAGACTGGATGACTTAAATAATTAGAGCATCGAGGAGTAGGGACCAGGAGAGGACTGTATAATCTATACAAGTTGAGCGCCATGGAATGGAGATCAAGAACAGACTGCATTTTACAAGGATGATTTGAGTACCGAGGAAGGGGGTCTAAAGCGGACTGCATGACCATGACAATTTGGGAAAAGAGGAGTAGATACCAAGAACAGACTACTTGAATAGGATAATCTAAGCACCGAGGAGTTGGGACCAAGAGCAGATTGTATGACGAGGATAATATTAGGACCGAGGAGTTTGAACCAAGAGTAGACTGCATGACAAGGATAATTTGATCAACGAGAAAATAAGACCAAGAACTGACTGCATAACTTAAATAAATTTAGCACCTAGGAGTGGGGACCAAGAGTAGACTGCATGACAGGATAATTTGAGCATCGAGGAGTGGGAATCTACAGCGGACTCCATAACTACGATACCTTGAATACCGACGAGTTGGGACCAAGAATAGAATGCATGACTTAACTAATTTGAGCACGAAAGAGTGGGGACCGGGTGCAGAATGCATGACATGGATAATTTGAATACCGAGGAGTGGGGACCAAGATCCGAACGTATGACTGAAATAATTTGAGCACGGAAGAGTGGGGACCGGGAGCGGACTGCATGACTGGGATAATTTGAGTACCTAGAAAATGGAGACAATAACAGACTGCATAAATCGGATACTATGAGCCCCGAAACGTGTAGACTAAGAGCAGATGGCATGACTAGGATAATTTGAGCACTGAAGGGTAGATACCAAGAGCACACTGCATGAATTGGATAATTTGAGCACCGAAGGGTAGATACCAAGAGCACACTGCATGAATTGGATAATTTGAGCACCGAATGGTTGAGACTAAGAGCAGACTGCAAGACTAGGATAATTTGGGTACCGAGGAGTAGAGACCAAGAACAGACTGCATGCCTATGAAATTTGGAGCACCGACGAGTCGGGACCGAGAGCAGACTGCACAACTTGGACAAAAAAAAAAAACAAGACTTGGCCAGATTGATCTAAATAAGAAAAGTAAACAAATAAACATTGTCTTGTGAATTTCAATAAATATATACATTTTCTTTTAACGTTGAATCATCTTTTCAGACAGCTTTATTTACATACATGTTCACTGCGTGACTTGAACACTGTAGACGATATTCGATATGCTGTAAACATATTTTTTTAGGTCAGTTAACAGCTGACTGCACCATACAGGTGCGCGTGACGTCAAATATGATTAACGGTAGATATTTATCCTGAACACACAGCTAACTTAATTTCTCTGCATTATTTCAGTCATAAATATGGCCGTATACATCTTCATGTTCTGAAAGTTTTTGCTTGAATATTGCGTAAAATGATTAGTCATAACATATTTTTCATAAACTTTTTTCATTTCATAACCAAAACGTTTCCGATCATGACCTCGAGTAGAAGAGTTAGGGATCTGACAAATGTGTGTTGATGTTTACAAAATTTTGACTGCACTTTGAGGTCAAACGTGGGTTAAGTTCTGTCTCGTATATATGCGTCAGTTAGTCGGGGTTAATTGATCAATAAAGTGTTTATTGACTGAAAAGTACTGATTATACATAATTTTTAAAAGCATTAAAATTTAGTACAGGTATACGGGACAATCCCACCACGCCGGAAAATAAAAGGGAGTCCGGTATTTGCAAGAATGGACGTTTCCAGACTACATGTATGTGCAATCGACACTTTATCATACATGTATTTTGCGGAGGGCGCTTGCAAAGCAAGATCAGACTACACATACGTGCATAGTTGTAAAACTGATCAGATTTCAATAAAAGCACTCCTCTATCTTCCGCTCGCTCTGTCTGTCTGTCTCTGTCTGTCTCTTCTTGTCTGTCTGTCCTGTTTTTGTCTCCGCATGTCTCTGTCTGTCTGTCACTCCATATATCCCAATACGCATTCTCCTGTTGTTTTTGTTTTATCAGTGAACTCCAATTTTTTCAAACGAATGTATAGCTACGGTTACGCAAAAGTGAGAAAAACTTTTTTGAAAAAACCGGGGAAATATCCGATCGTTGGAGTAAATTTACATCTTCAGTCAACATCTTGGGTTTTCCTTGTGTTTAAATTCTTCCTTATTGTCACGTGATTTTCTTCTCGACGATACGGAAGGAATCTCATAACTCTTGGGATGCAAGAATACTTCAAGTTGCCTCAGTGGACGGTGTAGATCAAGATCAGACCGTACCGAACAATCAGTCTGACCTTGGATCTACACTGTCCAGCATTTCATGGGGTATTCTAGCTGATGTAGGCTTAACATTACAACGATTTGGCTTTGGTTAAAATCTGCAACTGTCAGATTAGACTGCAAAGAACGTGCTCCTGATCTTGGATCTATACTGTTAGGCATTGCATGAGGAACTCTGGTTGCAACAGGCATAAAATTACAACGATTTGGCCATCGCTATCACCTGAAAATTTAATTTCTCCCGTATCTTTCTCCTGCACACTAAGGACCAAGAAATAGACCGGGCCTCTAGTCTCTCTCTACACACCAACGTGCTTTTCATTAACCTCTAACAAAACAATTCAGCGTTTTAAGGACCCTGGTGAAAACAGGCTTTTTGAAAACATCGTTGAAAAAGGAGAAAATGCTGGTATCCAGTAATTTTTTCATTTCCCCAAAATGCGTATTAAATCTTTTCAGAGACAAACCCCTTTAACTCTTCACCAAACAACTAAATTTTAGACTAGTCCAAATTGAAAGTTTTTTTTTTAATTTTTTATTTCCATAATCCTACATGTTATCATAATAATCTGTACATCCAAATATTATTTTAAACAAATAAAGTGGTATGAAAACCAATACTAATTGTATTCACTATATCTTCCATTTTAACAATCCCAACACAGAATATAAAGCGTCAGCTTCGGTATCTCATTGCCCCTTGCCCTCATTTTTTTAGATCTTTAAATTTAAATTTTTACTTTCGTCTCATAAAAAAAAAAAAAAAACAGTTAAGTGTCCTCCTCTCTCATCAATAGCAGTATAATGTCATTAAAACATATTAGTTCTGATGGTCATTTCTTATGAAAAAAATTATACAGTGGTGTCCATTTTTTAAAAAAAGTTTGCAGTTGTATTATTTTGATAAGCAATGTATCTTTCCGCCTGGAACTTTTTTCCTAACATATTTATAAACCTATCGATACTTAAATCAGTCATATAGAATTTATTTGCATATACATAATACTTAGCCAATACCATAATATAACTCTTTAATGGATTATTGTCTTGATTTGCATACAGAATGGTTTTGTTTGTTAAACTAATATTAATGTTTGCATTGTTGTTTAGCCAGACTTTGAGGTTTTCCCAAATCTTTTAACTATCTCACATTCTATGAATAAATGAAATATGGTTACCAGCATTTTCTCCTTTTCCCACAATGTTTTCAAAAGGCTTTTTCCTCAGGGTCGTTAAAAGTCGGCATTGCGTGGTAAAAGGATTAACCCTTATCCTGCCGAATGACTCAACCCTTATCCTGCTGAAAAAGTGAAATAAAATTTTCAAACCGATGGTGAAAACTCGAATAATGCTACTTCAAACTTATTTTTAAGAAAAATATATCTCCTTATCGGACAGTGTAGATCCAAGATCAGACTGCACGTTCTGTGCAGTCTGATCTTGATCTACGCTGTCCGCAAAAGGTCAGTGAGTCGCGCTTAGTAGCCTAAGGGTTAAACGATACCTTCAAGTCGATAGTAAAAACACAAATAATGTTATTTAAAACTTAATTTTTGGAGAAAAATATCTCCTTATCGGACAAGATAGATTCAAGATCAGACTGAACGCTCTGTCCAATCTAGTCTTGATCTATTCTGTCCGCAAAAGGTCAGTGGGTCACACTTAGCAGTAAAATTTAATGCTCCACGTTTGGATATCTTTCCAACGAAAAATTGCTAGACTTGTCCGAATTGAAAGCATTTGCAGAGTACGAGTGCGACATTAATGTGACTGAACATTTAAAGTTTGCTGTCAGAAGAGTAGAGAACGTTGTAGGAAAAAGAGAAAATGCAGTTTACCATCATTTTGTCCATTTCCCACATTTTTTTTTTTCAAAATGTTTTTTCCTCGAGTCGTTAAAACTCGGTATTTCAAAAGGAGTATATAATTTTCATTGATCAATACGTGTATGAATAAAGATATCAGTTTAATAAACCGCAAAGCTCACGAGAATCCAAATAAAATTCTGACAAATTATTGTTAGATTTTTCTTCGCTTAAACTTTAAAACAAAAGGAAAAAGTACCTTTTCAGACTTTATATATACCTATAAAATCAGTAACCCTAGAAACCCATTAAAAAGAGACGATTTTGCGACGACTTGGACTCATTTTTGTAAAATATTCATAGCAACAAAATTTCATGTCTGATTCCGGAGCATTGATAACTTTAGAAACATTGCTGCATGCAGTTCTCCACTTTTTACAATATATTCAAAAACCTTTTTCTTCTTGTTTGCAAGAACATTAGGTGGTTTTTTACAGCGTTTTGAAAAAAAAAAAAAGTCATGAGCATTAATTTCACACGGTTACATCAGACACATTTTAATCGTTTATGCTTGATTACAGAAACCTTTTTTTTTGCATCAACTCTGACCAACTTACCCTTTATCCATCGTGGTAAATATACTATTACAAACGACGTAGATCTAGACCCAAGATCAGAATCCACAGAATGTGCAGTTTGATCTTGGGTCAACGTTTTTCGCAACTTTACTCTAATATGGCGTGCAACACATGAAAAGGTGCCTTCAGATATATGCGTAAAAGTGTGTAGTCCCAGATCAGCCTGTGCAGTCTGTGACTAATACGAGACGACACTTCCTGTTTTTGTGCGATTTTCGGTTTCACGAAAGTCTACTGTATGAAAAAATTTTATGCAGTCGTAAAGTGCTGTCTCGGATTAGCCTGCGCGGACTGCGCAGGCTAATCCTAGACAACACTTTACGCAAATGTTCGAAGGCCCCTTTTCGTGTGTTGCACGCCATATTAGAATCCTAGTGATTTACGCTTTTTATCACACACCACGAAATTTCCTCCATTTTAGGGGACATTAGTATAGAGCTTATTCTTGCGAATGGCGTTGATAAAAGATCAGACTGCATATCAAATTCTTTCTTAAACCTTATCCTGCTAAAATAAGTGATAACACTTTCAAGCTGATAGTAAAAAGCCAAATTTTGCCATTTCAAAAGTATTTTGGGGAAAAGATAACTCCTTATCGGACAGTGTAGATCCAAGATCAGACTGTATGTTCGGTACAGTCTGTTCTTGATCTACACTGTCCGCAAAAGATCCGTGTGTCGCGCATAGCAGTCCAAGTTAACTTGAGTAAAAAGAGTACCTTTATTTGTCGCGTGATTGCATTTAACCCTTTACCAAACAATACAGTGTTTTCAGGACTCTGGGGAAGAAAGCTTTTGAAAACATCGTGGGGAATGTTTTCTACCCTCTCATAGACAAATACCATTACTGACTTTGTCGTTTGCTAATTTTTTGAATTTAGACAAGTCTATGATTTTCTTGCTTGTTAACCTTTATCCTACTAAAGTTAAATCAAACTTTCAATCCGATAGTGAAAGCCCGAATAACATTATTTCAAACTTATTCTTTGGAAAAAAAAATCTCCTTATCGGACAGTGTAGATCCAAGATCAGACAGCACGTTCTGTGCAGTCTGATCTTGATCTACAATGTCTGCAAAAGGTCAGTGAGTCGCGCTTTGCAGCTAGAGGGTTAAAAGGTTAAGACGTTGGGGAAATTTACTTGAGTCGCGCTCTGGCAAAACGGGGTATATGCATCTCCTTGACGCATTATACCAATCAAGTCATCACAGTTATGAATAAACTAGAGGCCCTTGAGGGCCTGAATCGCTCCACTGGCATGATTGTGCTGTTTTTTATAGCATACGCTATGAAGTCATGATGCAAAAAGGAAAAAAAGCAAACACACAAAAAATGGGGGAAAGGGTTGTTGCAATTGGGCTTGAACCAACTAAGATAGCAAAAGTAGGCATGGTGAACTGAACAAAATTAATAGTGAAAAAAAAAGAATTTCTCAAAACCAATTATTTGGAATCCAGTCATTTGATACAGTTTCAGTACTGTTTTAAACAATCCCTGCAAGTTTCCAAGATGGTGACCAATAATGTGGGCTTTGTCGGTCATCAACTGGCTGCTTTTCCTAAACCAATGGCTAGATTTTCTTCATTCTTAATAGAGTTCAATCCCTTCATTACACAAATAATCTTTGCAAGTTTCAAAAGATTGAATAAAAAATGTGACTTAATTGCAAGAAATAAAAGATTTCAACTTTAAATGGCACCTTTTCCCGTACTGGTTTTTTTTTTTTTTTTTTAAATCCAAAGGGTTCAAGTTATTGATAATATAAAGCAACTATGCAAGTTTCATGAAAATTCAACCACAAATGCCGACATTATCGTATAAACTAGTATTGTAAATTTTCAAATTTAAATGGCTAATTTTCCCATGCATTGTTGATTTTTTTTTCAAAATCAATGGGATTCAAGCTGTTGATGATACAAAGCAATTGTGCAAGTTTCATGAAAATTGGACCGCAAACACTGACTTTATCGCATAAACAAGAAATTGAAATTTTGAACTTAAAATGGCTACTTTTCCCACACTGATTGCCAGATTTTTTTTCAAAATCAATAGGACTCAAGCTGTTGACGAGATAAACAAACAGTTCAACTTTCACAAAAACCCAACCACAAATGCAGACTTTATCGCGTAAACAAGAAATTGAAATTTTGAAATTTAAATGGCTACTTTTCCCACACTGATTGTCAGATTTTTCTCAAAATCAATAGGGTTGAAGCTATTGATGAGATAAACAAACTGTGCAAGTTTCATGAAAATCTGACAACAAATGCAGATTTTATCGCGTAAACAAGAAATTGAAATTTTGAGCTTTAAATGGCTACTTTTCCCGCACTGATTGTCAGATTTTTTTCAAAATCAATAGGGTTGAAGCTATTGATAAGATAAACAAACTGTGCAAGTTTCACGAAAATCCGACCATAAATGCAGACTTTATCGCGTAAACAAGAAACGGACGGACATACGGACGGACAGACGGACGGACGGACGACGGAAACCACGCCATGACATAAGCTCTGCTGGCTTACAGTCAGTAGAGCTAAAAATCATTTTGACTAGCAGGCGGCTGAACTGTGAATAAGGATGGTCCTTCGACATAGAGAAAATTTACAAAATGAAAAAAAAAAAGTTTCAACCCTGGCTGACATTTTATAAATCGATATTTTGGTAGATGCATGAACCCCCTTTTTACGGAGAATGACTAACTTCTATATCTCAGGTCACCGTATTGGTCCTGCGTTGCTCAGTGGTAAAGAGTGGGACTCGTAACCTGGAGGCCCCGGGTTCGAGCCCAATCTGATCCGCTGGGTTTTTCGTGGGTGTGTCCTTGGGCAAGACACTTCAGAGCCCTCTGGTTAAACTCAGGAAATACATGAATATGTGAGCTGTCGCCCTGATATTACTGAAATAATGTTCAAAGCGGCGTAAAACACCATTAAATCAATCAAATCAATCAGGTCACCGTTTTAGCCTTGTGTGTTGGACATACATGCCCACCATGTGATACCTAACTCAAGATCAAATCTATAGCTGAATCGTAATTTTATAGCCTTTGAGAAAAGGTCAAAATCATTAAAGTTTTGGTCAATTTGGTAGTAAGATTGTTATTTTTTTTTCTAAATCTAAAAAAAAAAAAAAAAAAAATGGAAATAGATATTGTAATTCTTATTTTCAAAGCCCTGAATAACGCAAATCGAACTCTTTTAACGACAAACATGTAAGCCATGCTCTGGCAAAAGGGGGCTTAATGCATCTCCGTAATGCATAACACCAAGCGAGCCATCACATAATTACGGATCAATAAAAGCCCCTTTTTTAAATAATCGACTTAATCATGAGGTAGACTGGTCCTTGAACATACGGAGAATTGACCAGTAGCGAAAAGTTTCGGCCCAGGTCAGCCTGCGCATGCTGATCTGAATCGAGACTTTACTCAGATGCATTAAGCCTCCTTTTCACAGAGCATGGTTTATGTATTTTCTACCTCTTTCGTTTCGACGGCTGAAAATACAATTAACTAAGCTCAGAATTTCTTCTATGTTGTAGGCTTGAATAAAAAAGCGGACAGTATAGCAGTAAGATCAGACTAGACGTTCTGTGCAGTCTAATCTAATAGCGCTGAAATGGTCGAGATCCAGGGTGCACGTTCTTGTTAGTCCGATCTTCATTTTCACAGCCTACATAAATATTTTATTTTCCTGACAACAAGCTATAATGGTTTGGTAATAGTCAAAGAAAGCACAAGGAGGCTGAAAAGTTTGTTTTAGCACAAAAAGAGTTCAAAGTAGACGCAAAAAGGTAAATTGTGTGTATCATGTTTTTTACATTGCACAGGTTGTATGTAAGCTTTATTTAAAAATCAACATTTTTCTTTGTGCACCTGTAAGACGAAACGTGAACGCTACAGTACACGTGATATTGATTCCCATTTTAACCTAACTTAAATCGAAAATTCACAAAGAAGACATTAAACTAAACAAATCGAAAGGTTTCGTCTGCTATAAAGTGGGTATATTTTTATGATATTTGCATACATGATGTCAGACTATAAATTGACTCGATGACCTACCCACATTTTGGCCTGAAAAATGACATATATATTTTTTTAAATCCGATGAGTCCATGATACCTTGAGGGGGGTGGGGGTGGGGGTGGAATACCTTTCAAGGCAATACATCCCGATCATACTAAAGACAAATATCTTCTTTCCTACAGCAAATATTGCTGATCCGGAACAGACGTTGCGATTTAAGCGTTTAATCTAGATTCATTGTTTGCCATTGTCATATTTCATAGAAATCAAGCTTTAATGGGTTAATTCCTTACCAGATGATAAAATAAATGCACTTGTCGGAATTAAACAACTAGAGGCCCTTGAGGGCCTGAAATCGCTCTACTGGCAGTGATTTTGCTTGTTTTCCAGCATACATTATGAATTCATGATGCAAAAAGGTGAAAGACAAACCATCCCCCCCAACCCCAGAAAAAAGGAGGTGTTGTTGCAACTGGGCTTGAACCCACTAAGAAAGCACAAGTAGGCATGTTGAACTGAACAAATAGTGAAAAAGAAATTAAAGTACAATTTCTCAAGACCAACTGTTTGGAATCCAGCCAAATCTGATAGGGTTTCAATACTCATTGTATTAAACAATACCTGCAAATTTCAAAGAAATGTCACTAATAATGTAGACTGTGTTGAGTAAACAATGGCTGCTTTTCCTAAATTGATTGCTAGCTTTTCTTCATTTTTAATAGAGTTTAATCCCTTGATGACACAAATAATTTTTGCAAGTGTCAAAAGAATTGGATCTAAAATGCTGACTTAATTGCGTAAACAAGAAATGTAAATTTTCAAATTTAAATAGCTCCTTTTCCCATACTGATTTTCAAATGTTTTTCAAAATCTATAGGGTTCAAGCTATCGATAAAATAAAGCAACTGTGCAAGTTAAATGAAAATTCGACCACAAATGGTGAGTCGTTTGAGCGTAAATAAGAAATGCAAATTTTCGAATTTAAATGGCAACTTTTCTCATACTGATTGTCGAATTTTTGTCAAAATCGATAGGGTTCAAGCTTTTGATGATACAAAGCAACTGTGCAAGTCTCATGGAAATCCAATAACAAATAATGAATTTACCGTGTAAACAAGAAATAAAAATTTTGAACTATAAACGGCTACTTTTTCCATACTGATAGATTGTTTTCAAAATCTATAGGGTTCAAGCTATTGATGAGAAAAACAAACTGTGCAAGTTTCATGGCTACTTTTCCCACACTGATTGTCAGAAATTTTTCAAAATCAATAGGGTTCAAGCTATAAACAACTGCAAAATTCGCGAAAATCCGACCACAATTTCAGACTTTATCGCTTAAACAGGAAACTGAAATTTTGAACTTTAAATGGCTACTTTTCCTACACTGATTGTCAGATTTTTTTCAAAATCAATAGGGTTTAAGCTATTGATGAGATTAACAATCCGTACAAGTTTCGTAAATATCTGACCACAACTGCATCTTTATCGAGTAAACAAGAAATTTAAATGTTGAATGTTAAATGGCTACTTTTCCTACACTGTTTGTCAGATTTTTTTTTCCAAAATCGATAGAGTTCAAGCTATTGATGAAATAAACAAACTGTGCAAGTTTCATGAAAATCTGAGCACAACCGCAGACTTTATCCCGTAGACAAGAAATTGAAATTTTGAACTTTAAATGGCTGCTTTTCCTACACTGTCATTGTTTTTTTTACAAAAGCAATTGGGTTCAAGCTATTGATAAGATAGACAATCTGTACAAGTTTCAGGAAATTCTTACCAAAACTGCAGATTTAATCATGTAAACAAGAAAAATAAATTTTGAACTTTGAATGGCTGCTTTTTCTACACTGATTGTCAGATTTTTTCAAAATCAATAGGGTTCAAGCTATGGATGAGATAAAAAACTGTGCAAGTTTCACGAAATTCCGACCACAAATGCAGACTTTATCGCGTAAACAAGAAATATAAATTTTGAATTTTAAATGGCTGCTTTTCCTACACTGACAGTCATTTTTTTTTCAAAATCCATAGGGTTCAAGCTATTGATAAGATAAACAAATTGTGCCAGTTTCACGAAAATCCGACCACAAATGAAGACTTTATCGCGTAAACAAGAAAAAGACTAACGGACGGACAGACAGACGGACGGACGGACGACGGAAACCATACCATGACATAAGCTCTGCTGGCTTACATACAGCCAGTACAGCTAAAAATGCAGAAAACTTTGATAACGTTGAGTAAAAAGGATTTAATGCTGGTTAACTGCATCTTCTCCTTTCCCCACGATGCTTTCATAAGCCTTTTCTCTACGCGTCCTAAACTACGGGATTGTTCATTAAGGGTTGACTCCTTCCGAAACGATATTTCAGTTTTATTGTATCAATATACATGGCCATGCCTCTTTGACCGGCTACGAGTACTGGGACAGGGGTCTTTTATGTATGACATCCCCACCCCCGCGCGGATCGAACTCGTGATAGCTGAGTTACAAATCCGACACCTTCACTATTTGGAAGCTTGAAATCAAGCAAGTCTGACTCATACATTGTTAGTCTATATGAGATGGTAATACATACAGTTGGTCATTTGTATTCGAGTTTGGAATATAATTCCTCTTAAAGGCACGCTAGCTGCTAAAAGTAAACATTTCGAGGTCAACTTGCAGGCAACTTTAATTTTGGTTTTATGGTTCTCTTTTCTACAAGCAACTTAAGACTTTGGCAGACCCTCCTATCTCCATGTATACTTTAAAATGGTATGAATGAAACAAGAGGGTCATGGCCCTGTATCGCTCCACTTCCTTTTAAATAGATGTATCATGCACTTTAATGGGACTGAGAGAGACATAAATCATAATAAGTAAGACTGGAAATAAACTTTCATAAAAAATTAGCCTAGTTCCCCCCACCCCGTTAAAAAATATCAGATCTTTTTCAAATGCAAAGGTTTTGTCAGTGAATACAAGCAAGTAAGGTGATTTATCTGCATATGAAATTTGAAGTCGATAGCTTTTATACTTTGGAAGAAGTAGTTAGCCTTGCCTCTTCAGTCGCTGGCATTTTTTCTTTGTCTATATAAATCCACCATTCTGATCCGGTGGAGTCAATTTTCAGAATCGATTTTATCTACCTGTTTCGATCTATTTTAAGCCATGAGGCGTGGCGTCACTGAGTTATCGGTCGCGAGCAGACGATTTTTTTCCCCAATGTGCGGACGACAAAGTTGAAAATGCATAGCGGTTTACAAACGGTGTGGGAAAGGACGTTAGTAGCAGACGATCTTGTTTTTAGATCAAATCATTTTACGTGCGTTAAGTAGACAATTATGACCCTAACTTGTTGGTAAACAGTATGGGGAAATGATCTCTCTCTCTTCTCTCTCATCTCAAAGGTTACTTTATACAATCAAGCCGGTGGAGGGACTTTTCGGGATGGTGGAGGTTCAGGATTTATTTTTAGCAACGGGGTCAAGAATGTGTGACATAGGTATTGGTCTCTAGCAGACGAATTTTATGTTAGTTCGCCTTGATGTATAAAAACATGGTGGAAATGGTAATTGCGACGACGTTTAGCTAGAGTGGATTCGTAAAACATTGTGATAAAGGTAGATATCTGGAGACGGGCACAATGGAACTGATAGATTCACTGTTGTAGGATGTATGGTTTCATAGTAGGAAAAGTAGCTTGTAGATCAAGTTAATAACTACGTGAAGAGTGGGGTAGAGCTCTTGGCAATCATACGAGGTTTATCGTCCCAGTGTTGAGTATCCGTGGAAAACGAAATGAAGGAAAAGTAGCCAAGTTGAGAATGATAAAATCTCTCTCTCTCTCTCTCGACGTGCATTGATCGATTAGGCTGCGATCACATAGAACTATACTATTCGGGTATACGGTGCACGTTTATGTAGGGCACGCGAATGGTTTGAATCGAACAAGGTTATCTCATAATACCGGGTCACATAAATATGGAAGGGGATATCCGCCATTTCAATCATTATTCATGATGAGACTTTCATTATTCCTGATGAAATTTTCAACTATGTTTTACAATTTTAACGTTGACTTACAATTACGTTTTGCCTATTATATTGTCTATGTTGACATTTATATTACTTTTTTTGTTACTTCATTTTACAACAAACTATTTTTGATCTAATTCTATCATTTTTAATTCTTCATTTAACCCTTCCTAATATATTTGAGACATTTAATTTCATATCGACATTCTTAACACAACGAAAAAGATCGATGTTTAAATTATAAATTATCAACCAAAAGAGTTTTACTAAAAATCATTTCAAAAGTTTCAATTCCCAGTTTATAATGGCAACAAGGACAAGTAAAAGACAAACGACGAAAGTGAATTCTTCTTTGCGCTGAAATTTGGCCCTTCTAAAATATGGGAGGTAACTCTTAAAATCAAAGTACTGATAGTACTGAAGGCCAGGAAATCTAGTGATCTGCAATCTCTAAAGAACGAAGGATACGAACTCACACGAGACCTCATTTTCTAATTATCACTACCATAGAGACAGTCAGGCCAATTCAATTATGCCAAAAGAATTCATTGGTAAAGGGGTACTGTCACGCATAATATGGAATAATACAATAATCAACAGGAAAAATTAAATTAATGCAAAAAAAAAGCAGTGCTCAGAAGCCAGATTCTATAATTAAACCGAAGCAAATAGTGGATACCAACGCTTGGCTATAGGGTGCATGATAATGGCTGTAAAAAATTTCTAAGTCGAAAAGGGGCTTAAATCAAGCTAATTTATTTTTGAGTTATTTGCCGTATTGGTTAAGGTTGGTCTTTATGATAACGCACATATATTCCAAGTTTCAAATAAATATCGTCAATGATATGAAAGATAAGACACAATTTAAAATTGGACACAACGCGAATACCAACGCTTAATATCGCGAACGCAGGGCAGGGTGATGTCAATACATCGCAGTTTTGTTCTCAAACAGTCGATCTAAATCTATTCTTTTGACTATATCATACAAAGACGTCCACTAGCCCTTCTCGTCCCATTAGAGAGAGAGAGAGAGAGAGAGAGAGATTCCAACGACGGCTTCTGGCGCTTAAAATGAATTTGCACATTCGGGATGTATTTCAAAATAAATATTCTTAAACTTTCATTTCTCCTTTTCAAACAATGTTTCGGAAACTACCAGTTATGTGAATGAAACTCTAAGTATGTAAATGTGATGAATAACTGATAAATTAAAACCTGATTTTTTAAACACACCTTTTATTTTCAAATTATTTTGTTTGAAAGTTAAAAAAAGTCCAAGGATCGCACAACACTTTCATGATTTCTAATCAATCAACAGTCGTCACAAAAAAAAAAAGAATATAAGCAGATAACATGGTTGATTATCGGAAAATGTAGATAGAACAAAAAAATTCTTATTTTTCCATAATGTTTGCCTATTCTTCTGACAAAAAGAGAGATGTTTTAAATCGATTCACACAGAAAAAAGAGAGTATAATTTCTTTTAATTTCTGCATATTTCTTAATTCTATCGATTTTTTTTTTTCTAAACATAATAGAGAAAATCAAGTTCAGTTCTAAATGATAAAGGGGTCCTGCGTGGCTCAGTGGTAAAGTGTAGGACTCGCAACCTGGAGGCCCCGGGTTCGAGCCTCACTGGATCCATTGGGTTTTTTCGTGGGCGTGTCCTTGGGCAAGACACTTCAGAACCCTAGCCTAGTACTGGTGAAATCCAGGAAATACATGAATATGTGAGCTGTGGCCGTGATATGACTGAAAAAATGTTGAAAGCGGCGTAAAACACCATTCAATCAATCAATCAATCTAAATGATTAAAAGAAACTGATAATAAATGCAGTTAATACACCAATAATCTCGTTCAACTATCGACATTTCCATGGAAAATCGTATATCTCAACCTTTTCACCAGGCAGTCAAAGGAGATGCGGCGTGCGGTTCCCTTTGATCTTTATTTGAAACGCGGACAGTAACTAGCAAGTGACAATGGAAACTAAAAATAGAAAACTGGTTCTCGGGTTTTTCCCTCGCGCTAGTACACTAGAAAGTTGATATCAGGGGCTGTAATCATGTCTATAATACGAGAGGATTTCAGTATCCAATCACAATGATGGAAAAGTTGGTAGAGGTTAAATACACACCGAATAAGTCTGTACACCGAATAAGTCTGATGTCAGTCATAATACGGCAACGCCTTAATGCATGGTTCCTGACAAGATTTGTGTAACTATAAACTCCGCCCATAGGCGGTATCGGATAAAAATAGACATCAGACTTAAACGGTGTACAGACTTATTCGGTGGACGTTTAACTTTTACCTGGAAAAGTTATTGACCGTCTGTTGTGTATTCAACAGGGACACAACCCTTAAAACATACTCGTTGGTTATTAAAGGGCTGTAATACCCTTGCAATTCCATAGCACTATGCAGATGTCGGAAAGCTTTGAGGAAAGGAAAACATTCACGCCGTGTGATAAGCGATCTCTGTACTTACGAAACTAGTTGTTTTGGCGGACTCAGCGATATAGAGTGGACACACCGTTCAACATTTTGTCTGAAAGTAGTCCGGAAAAGTCAGCTTACGATCGCTATAGGCAAGGAAATCCCTTGAGAGGGATTCCCTGGCCTAAAAACGACTGCTCCCCTGAACGGTGCTACGCTATATTTTTCCCAAGGAAACAAGTCCGCCTGTAAGCAGATGCGTAGTGTGAAAGTCCGTGGTGGTATGAATCACTTTGACAGAGGTAAAATACCGGCAGGCGTGTAGGTTTTTCGGCCAGCAGGGTCGCAATTTTTTGCGACTTACGTCACTTTCAAATGCTTAAATCTAAGACCATACTTAAGTTAGCCCGCTTTCAATTAGTGGGTTATGATAAGTATAGCTGGAAGTTTGTGTGTGCCATATTTGAAGCAATTCGAAATTTTGACAGTTACCTCTCATTGACCGGGTCGCACCACGGACGTTTGGGTTTGAAAACAGATTTTTTTTTTTGGGGGGGGGGGTCAAAACCCATCAAATTGGGTATCAAAATGTTCGTCTTGATCCCCTGAGTCCACCTATGTCAAAGAGGAAGAGATTGGTGCATATATGAGCAGTCTGCACTATCCAGAAGGATTATAAAAGAATGAAAATTAATTAAAGACAGACTGTCTGTAGGTGCAGTCTGATCTTAGGCTGCACTTCGGCTGCTGTTTCATTCAGTTAAAAGTGGAGTATAGTCAGATTGCATGTATGTGCAGTCTGATCTTAGGCTGCACTCTCCACAAACACCATAAGAAAAATGTTGAAAGATATTGAAGGTTCGAGCTTTAGAACAAGACTGCATGTACGTGCAGTCTGATCTTAGGCTGCACTCTCCACAAACACCATAAGAAAAATGTTGAAAAGATATTGAAGGTTGGAGCTTTAGAACAAGACTGCATGTATGTGCAGTCTGATCTTGGGCTGCACTCCCATTCAGTAAAGAGTGGAGTATAAGATCAGACTGCATTTTTTGCATTTAACTCTAAGGCTGCAATTTTCACTGTCATGAAGTGAACAAAATTTTGAAAAATTTTGTCCTTTGAAAGAGGATGGGTAGCCGTAGAAGAGCAGTCTGATCTTGACCTGCACTATGTACAAAGATCATGAAGGAAAGAAAAATAAGTAAAGACAGAGGGACTAAGTGGGGCTGCACTTTCATTCAGTAAAGAGTGGAGTATAAGGTCAGAATGCATGAATGTGCAGTCTGATCTTAGGCTGCACTCTCCACAAACAGCATTTGAAAAATGTTGTAAAGATATACTGAAGAGTCGAACTTTAGAATAGACTGCATGTATGTCCAGTCTGATCTTTGGCTGCATTCTTATTCAGTTAAGAGTGGAGGTTAAGATCAGCCTGCATGTTTGTGCAGTCTGATCTTCAACTACAGTCTTCAATAACATAAGGGAACCAAATGTTGAAAAGATTTGTCCTTTGAAAGGATATGGTCCTTTGAAAGAAGATGGGAAGCTGTAGAAGAGAGTGTAGGTTAAGATCAGCATATATGAGCAGTCTGATCTTGGCCCACACTATCTGCCCTCTATTCTTCTAAGTATATTGCTGGAATGGTCTAAAATTTGTCGTTCCAGTCTGATCTTGGGCTGCACTATCAGCATTCTCAATCGGTTAGGACTGGAAGTTAAGATCAGCCCGCATATTTGTGCAGTCTGATCTCAGACTGCACTCTTCAATAACATAAAGAAAACCAAATCTTGACAAGATTCGCCCTTTCAAAGAAGATGGGTTAGGGTTAGGAGAGACTGCAGATTAAGACCAGACTACATATATTAGCAGTTTGATCTTGGGCTGCACTGTCTACAAAGATAATGAACGAAAGAAAAATAAGTAAAGACAGACTGCATGTAGGTGCAGTCTGATCTTCGGCTGTATTCTCCTTCAGTAAAGAGTGGAGGTTAAGATCATCCTGCCTGTTCGTGCAGTCTGATCTTAGGCCGCACTCTACACAAACACCATTAGAAAAATGTTGGAGACATATGAATAAATAAAAGACCAAAGACACAACTTCGTCTTTTTAAGCAATGACTTTACTCTCCAAACGGAAGAAGAAATGTGTTGGCTATGGTTTTATATTGTCCTTTTAAAAGGTACCCTGTAGATTTAAGCCCCGCCCAAAAGGAGGGATTTTGTTCGCTTCCCTCTATTCTTCTAAGTATATTGCTGGAATGGTCTAAAATTTGTTGTTCGAGTCTGATCTTGGGCTGCACTGTCTGCATTCTCATTAAGTGAAGAGTGGAAGTTAAGATCAGCCTGCATGTTTGTGCAGTCTGATCTTAGACTTCAGTCTTCAATAACATGAAGAAAACCAGTATGCTGAAAAGATTTGTCCTTTGAAAGAAGACGGGTTAGGGTCAGGAGAGAGTGCAGATTAAGATCAGACTGCATATATGAGCAGTCCGATCTTGGGCAACACTATCTACCCTCTATTCTTTTGAGTATATTGCTTGAACGGTCTACAATTTGTCGTACCAGTTAGATCTTGGGCTGCACTATCAGCATTCTCATTCAGTTAAAAGTGGAGGTTAAGATCAGCCTGCATGTTTGTGCAGTCTGATCTTACATTGCAAGAAATAAAAGAAAATAAAAACTGTTAAACAGCCTTTATTACATTCTCTTCATAACTTTTTACCAGATTAACCCTTTACCACACAGTCACGACTTTTAAATTAACGACCCTGAGAGAGAAGCCTTTTGAAAACATTGTTGGAAAAGGAGAAAATGCTGGTAACCAGGTGTTGGTAACCAGCATTTTCTCCTTTTCCCACAATGTTTTGTACCCTTCTCAAAACACATTTTAATTTTTCAGTCACATTTATTTCGTGGTCTACAAAATTCTTTGAATTTGAACCAGTCTAAAATTATGTTGTTTGGTGAAGAGTTAAACATTAACACTAGAAAATCAGACATTTTAGATTTTTTTTTCTTTAACATCAGACATATTAGACTTGTTTCTTTCTTTGAAAGCACTGTGGGAAAAGGAGAAAATGCTGTGTTCTACCCTTCTCAAACTTTTAACGACCCTGAGAGAGAAGCCTTTTGAAAACATTGTGGGAAAAGGAGAAAATGCTGGTAACCAGCATTTTTTCCTTTTCCCACAATGTTTTCTACCCTTCTCAAACTTTTAATTACACTGAGAGAGAAGCTTTTTGAAAACATTGTGGGAAAAGGAGAAAATGTTGGTAACCAGCTGCCGGTAACCAGCATTTTCTCCTTTTCCCACAATATTTTGTACCCTTCTCTAAACACATTTTAAATTTTAAGTCAGTTGTGGTCTGCAAATGCTTTGAATTTGGACCAGTCTAAAATTATGTTGTTTGGTACTGAGTTAAACATTAACATTTGGAAATCAGGCAATTTAGATTTTTTTTTTTATCAGACATATTAGACTTGTTTCTTTCTTTGAAAGCATTGTGGGAAAAGGAGAAAATGCTGGTGACCAGCATTTTCTCCTTTTCCCACAATGTGTTCTACCCTTCTCATACTTTTAATTACACTGAGAGAGAAGCCTTTTGAAAACACTGTGGGAAAAGGAGAAAATGCTGATAACCAGCTGCTGTTAACCAGCATTTTCTCCTTTTCCCACAATGTTTTCTATCCTTCTCAAACTTTTAATTACCCTGAGATAGAAGCCATTTGAAAACATTGTGGGAAAAGGAGAAAATGTTGGTAACCAGCTGCTGGTAACCAGCATTTTCTCCTTTTCCCACAATGTTTTGTACCCTTCTCAAAACACATTTTAAATTTTCAGTCTTTGACTATCAGACATATTAGACTTGTTAGGGTTTTTCTTTGACTACCAGACATTTTAGATTTTTTTTTTAAGTGACTATCAGAAATTTTAGTGTTTTTTCTCAAGCACACATTTTAGAGTCTTGTTTTGACTATCACACATTTTAGAGTCTTGCTTTGACTAGTAGTTTATCACACATTTTAGAGTCTTGTTTTGACTAGTAGTTTATCACACATTTTATAGTCTTGTTTTGACTAGAAGTTTCTTGTGGTTTTTTATTTTTTTCTGTCGTTCAGTCATAGGCCACTGTCTTGAGCGTCAGTCTTTTAGTCTGTCTGTTTTGGTCTGTTTGAATATTTTATTAAGTTCCTAATTTTGTCTACAATCTGTTTTGCAGTCAGCTGTCCGTAACGCGTCGGTCGTTTAGTCATAAGGTATTTGACTTTCTTCATTGTCGGTGGCTCTCCTGTCCTAATGTAAATGTCAAAGTCCTGTCTAATAATGTCAGTCATTTCCTGGGTCATAAATTGTCGTTTTCTCTGCCTTATCTGCTCGAGCACCCCATCCTGCTGAGCCTGGACCCTAGCCTGTTCCTGCCTCCTGTCCTCATACTCATCCATTTCCCTTCTAAACTGAACTTGTTCCTCTGATGGTCTAGGGTCCAGGCTCTGCAGGAGGGGTGAGGGAGATGGGGTCGAGACCGTCAAACCATCATGTTCGTCCGTCGTCAGGTATGCGTCAAACAAGTTTGCAATCAGGGCAAGCACCAGTGTCAGGAAGTCCATCTGCTTGTTGGAGGCCCCCAAGTTAATCAAGTTCAACACCATGCTAACTATGTCCATTCCATATTTCATTTCAACGCTAGTCCTGAGGGCCTCCGACAAGTAGAAGGCTTCCGTCATCATCTTATGTTTTCTGTCAGTCTCGCCTTCCTGGGCCCGTCTCAGTATCCGAGACTAGTCCAGGTCCGTAACAAAGGTCAAAACTGTCTTATAAAAGTCTGTCCTCTTCTCTGGTAATTCTAGTCTTGAGAGCAACCTTTGCGTCAGTCCGGAATTGTCACCGAAATTAGAACCGTCCATCACATTTGTCTTCGTGGAAGTCTGATTTGGGCCTGGGGTCTAATAAGTCACAGTCTGGTTCGAGGAAGTGTCACTGTGAAACGGGCTCGTCGGGGTCCGGTCAGTCACAGTCAGACTCCACGGGTTCTTGTCAGTGTCTGTCACCGTCCTTGAGACCTTCTGTCCGCCCCCGTAGAAGTCCTGTATTTTCGTTATTGTCCGGACGGAGGTCCCAATTTTGTATATAAGTCTATAGTGTGTGTCAGCCGTCGTCCGTCTATGGCAGAGTAGTTCTGCCAGGTCGTCGGCGATCAGGGGTCGTGCTGTTGCATGTCGGTCGTCAGTCCTTTCCTGTTGATGGTACAGGAAAACCGTCCATACTTAGAGCACCTGAGTAGATATATAAATACCCGTTCTGGCTCATCCCCTTTTTTTCCTGCACATTCGCTGTAAATTTATCCAAGGTTAGAATGAACCACAGATAATAAAAAAATCACCCATATAATTTATATACTACCCTTAAGTTAAATTTATGAGCCAGCTTTTTTTAATTAAGCAATTCATTATCCTTTATCAAAATCAATCACCCTTAAGTTTATAGCTAGCCCTTATCCATTCAACCCATCCTTAAGATTATAACAAACCATTAACAATTTCATGTAGCATTAACATGCTCATAAAATTAAAAACAAAAATGGGTTAACAAGTCAATCTGATTAAGGTCAGCCAACAAAATGGCATAACCTTTTTTATAAACATTTTTTACTTAAATCAAATTTTTAAAAATTAAAAAAAATTTTTGATTAAGAAAAAAACCAACGCATCAGCTAACCGGTTAACAAGGTGCATCAGCCAACCAGTTTCTTAACTATCCAACAAACCCTTACATCAGACAATTGCTTAACCTTTTTCCCAACCCATCAGCCAGACAATCACTTACATCAGACAATTGCTTAACCCTTTTCCCACCCCATCAACCAACGCATGACGCAATGGCTAACCGGCTTATGAGTTAGTGGGTGGGTTAAGATTTTGATGAAAAAATTAAATAAAAAAAATAAAATAAAATTTAAATTAAAAAAATATTAATAAAAAATTTTTTGAATTTTATAAATAAATTTAGCAAAACATAATATGTATCACACGTAATAGATACACAGTGATACATATTTATAAAAAAACATGGATACATATGAAAAGATGGTGTTAAAAGAAAAAATTTCTACTTGTTTAGAAAGAAAAAATAAAATTGTTATAAAGTCAAGCAAAAGATTTTATAGATGTCATGTGTATGAAATAGAATTAAAAAAGGATAAAGCCTTAAATGATTTTACTTATTTGATAGGAAAAGCAAGAAGTATTTTTTATTATCTTTATTCTTTAGAAAAAAGTAAAGGAAAGTTAGATGTTTTGTTTAGACCTGCTGTTTCAGCAATATGGGAAGGAAAATTAACATTTGAAGGTGAACTAGATTATGACGGTCCTATTTTTTCTGGTTTTTTATTACCAACATTTTCACTTGAAACATTTTTTTCTAATTTTAATTCTTTATTTTTAAAATTAGTTAATAATGATGATATAGTAAATCACAACTGTGAAAACTGTAGAGTCTTTTTAGCATTTTTTGAGCAAAGCTTTATTTCTGAAAAAGGAATGGTGTTAGCAAATAGTTATAATCGGCTTTCAACTATTGATAGTATGATAGAAGATAAATATTTAGAATGTGAAGAAATAAAACCAAAAGAGGATAAACAGGAAAGACAAATAAGAGCAGACAGAGAAACACAAGTAAAGTTGTATAAGAAATGGAAAAAAATAAATAATATAGATGAAGAAAATGTTGATCATAATAATTTAATGGCTTTTTATGAGGAATATGGCTACATATAATATTTTTATAAAAAATCTAGTTATATATAACCTTACCCAGGTTATATATAAATTTTTTAACCCGTTGACGTTTAATAAAAAATTGAATTTTTCTTAAAAGCATGCCCAATAAGTAATAAGTAAGATGACTGACTTACTACGAGAGATTAGAGAGTTTAATGAAACAACAGAAACTATAATAAAACTTAAAAGAGTTTTACATGACAAACACTTAACAATATATCAAGAATATGAAGGTCATCGAGAAATTTGGTTTTACTACCCCTTTAACATAATGCCTTATGAAGCAGAAAATAACAATGCAGCTATTTACTATGAATACAGTAAAATATTATATGAAGGAACCTTTAACGGTAGTTTTTGCTTTAATGTTTGCTTTGGTGGAACAACCAACTATAAAAAACTATATTTAGGTGACTTCTATATATACCAGCGACGAATAAACAGCAAAGATTTTTTTTAAGTTTTTAAGAAGTGAATTTCAAAATATAGCTATGTATCAAGATGTTATTAACCACTTTGCTGAAGGTTTAGAAGAAAAAAATTTTTATATTAGCCTTTTTAGCATGGAAAATGATAATGAAAGAGAATACTATAAATTACATGCTCCTATATGTTTAGGAAGGGTTATTTCTGAATATGAAGAACAAGGCCCGACGGGACCCTACTATCATAGAGAAGAACAACCAGGAGATGATAACACAACAGTAATAGAACCACCAACACCTGAACAACATATTAGATATTTACAACAAGATGGAATCCGTTTAGTAAACAGTTATCCAGGTATAAACTTAACACATGATGAAGAAAATTTAATAACCACTACTAACAGGGATTCTATAAATATGTTAGATTTACTTAATTTGATTAATCACATAAGAGAAGAAAATGGTGAAAGAGCTTATGAAATTGAAGATCATGAAAGTGAAGAAGAAAGTGAAGAAGAAAGTGAAGAAGAAAGAGTAGCTCATTTTCGTAGAGAACATCAACAATCATTAGAAACAACAGAAGCATCTAACCAACGTTCTGCTTTTGAATTTACAGATCACTGCTTAAACAATTTTTGGGAAAAAAATAAAGAAAATTTTGTTGATGGTGACTATAATATCACATATGGGTTTTTAGGTATAGAAAAAATAGAAAAATTAACTGAAGAAACTGTTAACATAAAAATTAATAACTATAAAACATTTAAATCTGATACATGTGTGCTTTGTTTAGATAAATCACCAAATATTTTATTTGCTAACTGTGGTCATCTTTGTTGTTGTAGCAGTTGTTTTAAAAACTATACAAAAAATGATTGCCCAATTTGTAAAACTGTAAACAATGTAATACGTGAAATATAACTAACTAAAAATAGTTATATTTCCCATGAATACCATCCAATGGGAAACAACTAATCCTTATAGTTTGTCACTCATCTTTTAAATATTTAACCCTTTTAACTGGGTTAAATATTTTTACAAGTCCAATTCTATCAGTATTGACAAATATGCATTTTTAGCATTTGGATTGTTTCTCCTTGTTATAAAGTTTATAACATCACATTGCTCAACTTCTAAAGGTTGTGGAAAAACTGTACAACTACAACCTTCTCCTTTCTTTTTTATTATGGAGTAGTCAGCCTGTTCAACCCCATTTACGACTATATTGACTCTTGCCTCTTCTTTTAGAATACCGGTCCCCTTAACAACCATTAAAGTTCCTCTTAAAATTCTACCAGGAGCAGACATACAATAACCACCTAACCCATGGCTTTCTCCGGTGCTTCCATTACCAAAAGCAAACTCATAATTTCCATTTTTTAATTCACCTTGTTCCTCAGCATGCACGTTTATAATAGGTTTAGGGAGTGATACTTTTCCATCCACATAAGATTTTGTTGCTAAATCTCTTTCTTCTACAGGTGCCGCAGCATTTTTTATAGTAAAACCTTGCATATTTATATCCGCAACAGCTGAAAAACTTCCATCAGGATATTTTACGATAGCTCCACCATTATCAACATAATTTCTATTAGCAGCAGCATCACGGTCTATTGGATTTGGTAAGCCAGTGATTTGGTTACCATTCATTACTATTTTACCAGCTGCTAAAAAAGCTCCAGCATGGTTTTTTACTAAAGCTTTTTCACCAATGGTAGCCTCATTCACAACTGTATCTACGTAAAGCTTATTTGCAACATCCTGTGGTTCTGAGGGTGCCTTAACATCTGTTAAAGTATGACCTTGCATATTTATATCTGCAACAGCGGAAAAACTTTCATCTGAATTTTTTATGATAGCACCACCATTATCCACGTAAAACTTATTAGCAGCTTCACTTAGCTCCATAGGTTCAGGCAAGTTTCTTATTTTATTAAAACTCATGTTTAAATATCCCGTCATAATGTATCCACCATTTTCATCTAACAATCCTGAGATACCATCAACATAACTTTTAGTGGCAACATCCTGAGGATTTACTGGATTACTAACCCGTATATTTATAGAACCAGTAACGGGGGTTGTTCCATCTTTACGTAAAAAATTATTAGCTATGTAAGCGAGTGACACACCATCACCATCACCACATGTTTTAACATCATCTATTCTTCTAAATTTATCAACAGGCATAGTTTTTAATATTACTAAAAAAGTTTATTTAAAACATTCTGAAATTTATTACCTAAACCCAACTCTTTAAGAATGAACAAACACAAATGACCACAAAATACTTCCCCTGCATGTTGTAATTGGTCAGTATTGTAGTGTATAAGATTCCCTAAATAATCTATAATTTCATTAGGTGGTTGAATACCATAACTATCAAAATAAATTTTAGTTTTACCATCTTTGAACCAAGCAACCCAATGAGTACCAGGTCCACCAGCGTCATCAAGATTTAATATACCACATTCTTTATTTTTTACTTTTTTAGGTAGGGTATCTCTTAAAAATATTCCTCTAAAATTTTTTATTTTTAATTTTTTTGCGGCATCCTCAAGCTCAAAATTGCTTAAAGGTTTATTTGGTAAAGTTATATTATCAATTAAAATATCATACATTTTTATATATTTAAATATTTACAATAGCACTATTATCAACCCATGAATTAAACTCATCAGAATAACCTTTCCACTTTACAAGAGATTTCTTTTTTCCTTTTTTAATAACCTTTTCTATCCTATACAACTCTTGACTTGTTTTTTGTAGTTCAGGTTCATAAAACGAACCTTTTATTTCTTCACCATTTAAATCTTCAATTTTATATGTTATAGGTGATGTATGTTTTACTTCTGAAACTGTAAAAACCTCTTCAGTCCATCTTGTGGTATAACCTTTTTCAAAAGTCTTTTTCTTTTTACTTATCCTTACTTTGTCTCCAACAGAAAACTTTGGTTTGATATCCTCCCTTACTTGATTATAATCAGGATACAATGTTTTCCAAACTTTATTTTCATTCTTCTTCTTACTTGCTTCAGTTGGCGTCATCTTAATAGAAGAATGCCTTGTGTTGTTATATTCTTTAACAAGATTTGGTAACACGTTAATATAAACATTTGTTGAGTGAGCAGAGAAATATTTCCACATTTTTTCTTTCATTGTTCTAATCCATCTCTCAACAACGCTTGATTTTTCCTCGTTTTCAGTGGAATATAATTCAATCAAATCTTTAACTTCTTTGTTATAAAACTCTTTACCTTTATCCACCCACATTTTCTCAGGTTTTCTTTCCTTAAAAATACTCTTCAATGCAATAGAAACAGATTTTCCTGTTTTTTCTTTTAATGGTATCAGCCAACCATACTTTGAAAAGATGTCAATGACAGCAAGAAGATATTTTACACCACGATTAAGTTTAGAAAATGCTTGCATATCTACTAAATCTGCAGCCCATATCCTATCAATACCATTTACTCTAACTCTCCTTTTCTTAAATTTTCTTTTTACAGGTTTATGTAATTCTTCTGCTAGCGTCATATTTTGGTCATTTTTTTTTTAATTCCCATACCAAATCTTTTCTTGGTTCCTATCAATGAAGAAACCAATCCTCTTTCCATTTTTTCCTTAATTGTTGGATTATAGATACCTTTTAACTCTTTAAGCATATTAGCATCACAAACAGAATTTCTTGTTGCTGTATCATCATGCTTAAGATAACATATATCATGATGATATGCTGCACGATCAACACGATTTACAGGTTTTGACCATTTTTTAGGTGTTAAATCAGGATTTAATCTTTTCTTTAACTTGGTGCCTGGACCAGTAAAATTATGACCTGGTAAGTGTATTTCAACAGGTAAGTTATTGATAACCTTGTTTAACAACGACCCACCCTTTTTATCTATTTTAGTAAACTGAGTTTTAGTTGTTCCACATTCTTTACACTTACCCCGTTTCATATTTCTACCATTTTTACTTACCACACATTCAAAATCGGTTGTTTCAGTTTGTTTTTTACACTTAACACAATACATTTTTTTATATTAAATAAATTTTTTTAATATAAAATATGGATATTGTTAATTTATCATGGAATGAAGCGTTAGCAAAAAGATTTAATCATTCCCTTTTACCTAGGAGTATCAGGGGTTTAATAGTAGGTAAATCAGGTTGTGGTAAAACTACGCTTTTACTTAACCTCTTGTTAAGACCTGATTGGTTGGATTATAACAACTTATGCGTTTTTGGTAAAAGTTTGTTTCAACCAGAATATCGCATACTTAAAAAAGCTTTTGAAGAAAAAATACCAAAAGAATATATATTAAGGTTGTTTTCACTTAAAAATGATGTTCAAAACTATAATGTTTCACCTACAGCATTAGTTGAAGAATGGAGCAAAACAATTAAGGAAAAATCTGATATTAACTGTGAATTTTTTGAAAATGCTAGTGATGTGCCTGACCCAAGAGATTTAAACGGGGAAAACAAAAACTTAATGATATTTGATGATTTACTCTTGGAAAGGCAAAACAAATGTGAAAGCTATTATGTTCGTGGAAGACATAGTAACGCTGATTGTTTTTATCTATCACAAAATTATTTTAGATTACCCCGTCAAACTATTAGAGAAAATGCTAACTTAATATGCTTGTTTAGACAAGACTTAAAAAATCTTAATCATATTTATAGTGACCATGTAGGGGATGATATGACAAAAACTGAGTTTGTTAATTTTTGTAAAAATTGTTGGGAAAAACCTCATGGTTTTGTTGTAATTGACTTAACCAACAACAAAAACAACGGAAAGTATAGAAGTGGTTTTGATAACTTTTATATACCACAAAATTATAGCAACTACTATTAAAAATATATTTTTTGTTTAAAATATATTTTTACTAAATATAAAAAATGGAAGTAGAATTACTTGAAAGAATAGTAAAAAACACTGACAATAAAACGTCATTTCAAATTATCGTAAGTGATAACAAATCAAATTTTAAAACAAGATTTACTTCACCACTTCAACTTGAACGTGATAAAAAATATGAAGTAGCTTTAGTCAATCTTGAAACTTACTATTCATTTCCTAATATTACTGATAGCAACAACATTTTTATTTATTCACAAGATAGTGGTAGAACATGGGAAAAGATGAAGATACCAACAGGTAGTTATGATATAGTTGATATCAATGATTATTTACAACAAGAAATGAAGAAAAAAGGACATTATGACCAATTTAATGAAGAATATTATATTTGTTTATCAGCAAACACTAATACATTAAAATCAGTTTTAATTCTTGAAAATGGATATCAGGTAGATTTTAATCATGAAAACAGTATTGGAAAGGTATTAGGATTTAGCAGAGCAAAATATGTTCGAGGGTTTCATGAATCAGAAAATTTAGTTAATATCTTAAGTATTAATAGCATACTTGTTAATATCGATTTAATCTCAGGTAGTTATGTTAATGGTTCTCAAAGAAACACAATTTACAGCTTTTTTCCAAATGTTGCTCCAGGTTATAAAATAATAGAAAATCCAGTTAATCTGGTATACCTACCTTTAACGTTGAATGAAATACATGATTTAAACGTTACGATAACTGACCAAGATGGAAACATATTAAATTTAAAAGGAGAAACATTAACGATTAGATTTCATATAAGAGAAGCAAGATAAATATAAAATGTCAAACTACATTAACGCTAAATTAAATATATCAGAAAGGCAAAAGGAAAAAATTTTACATTCTTTTAAAAACAAAATCCCAGCAAGTCTTCGTTTAAAACATGAAGATTTACATGGTAAAGATGTAATAGCATTAACCAAGTCTCAAGTAAATAAACTTACTAAAGCTTATAAAGCTGGTAAGGGAACCACGTTTAGAATGTCAACTAAACAACTTAAACATAACATGAAAGTAGAAGGAGGATTTTTACCTTTGATAGCTGGATTGGCATCAGCTGCTTTACCTGTATTAGCAAAAACAGTATTACCTGCTTTAGGTGTGGGTGCCCTAACTGGTTTAGCATCAACAGGTGTTCAAAAAGCAATGGGTAACGGATTGTATCTTAAGAAAGGTGGTAGTATTTCCCAAGTTGAAACTGATGGTGAAGGTTTATATCTTAAACCATACAAAGGTAAAGGATTAGCTTCTAAAGGTGATGGATTGTACTTAAAACAAGGTGGAAAAATTTATGATGGAAAAGGTCTTCTTTTAGGACCAAATAGTCCATTTGCTAATATTCCTATATTAGGCGCAATTTTGTAAATTAAAAAGAATGAATGTGTACAAATTTGGAAATAAACCTAAAATGGTTCAACCAAAAACTATTTTTTGGAACCCTGTAGAACTTAAATATCCAGCTAAAAAAGTTAATCCTGTTACTTGGGATGTTTTTACACAACAACCTATTGTATTAAAAGGTGGTGAAACTAAAACTATTGCTTTAGGTTTTGGTTTTATGATGAGTAAGGGTGTCGTTTTAATTTCTCTATCTTATGCTCTAAAAACTAATCAAATAAGTATAACAAATGAGGTAGTGTTGGAGGAAACCCAAGATGTGGTAAGCACAATTACAAACAACTCAAGTAAGCTAGTAAGAATTAATGAAGGTGAATTTTTGTGTCGTCTTTACTATTCTATTTAAAAAAATAGTTGTAATTAATAAAATGGAACTAAAAGAAAAGATATATCCAGTATTACCAGAAGCACGAAATATACCAAATGCACCATCATTAGAACCAATAATATCAGCAGAAGACAATGGGCAAAGCTTTAGGCTACAAAAAATATCAGAAATTCAAACATTTCTTGAAAATGAAGTTAAGGTTAGACAGCAGTTTAGTAAAAAATATTTAAAGATTAGCAAGAGTGTGGATAACATTGAAACAGGACTAACCACTTTAGCACTAGGCGCCGGAGCAGGTGGAATAGCACTTTTAAGTACCGTTGTAGCAATTCCAGCAACGATAGCTTTAGAAGGTTGTGCCTTAACTGTTGGATTTGCTGCAATTGTTAGTAAATTTGTTGTTAGAAGAACCAGGACAAAATCAGAAAAACATCTTCAGATTAAAATGTTAGCTGATGCAAAGTTAAATACACTATTTACACATATATCTAAAGCTATTAGTGACAACAAAGTAGAACATTCAGAATTTACTTTAATTATGGATGAATTGGAAAAATATAAGGTGATGAAGGAAGAGATACGAGTTAAGTCAAGGAAAAAAAGCAAGCTAGAGGAACAGGAGAGCTTAATAGAGAAGGGAAAACAGGAAGCACGGGAGGAATTCCGCAGACTAGTAGAAAGAAACAATGGAACCCATTAAAACTAAAACTAAAACCACCTAAGTTTAAATGTTCTTGTGCTTGTGAGATAGGTAATGCTGATTAAAAAATAAGATAAAAAAATTTTTTTACTTAAAAAATATGTCGTTTTTAAAGATAAAAGACCCTATGAAAAGGGAGCAAATGGTAAAAGAATATCTTGCAACAATGAAAAGAATTCGTGATAACCAACTTGTAGAGAGAACAGGAGACATTGAATTACAAACAGACCTTTCAAAGTTTTTTAGACCTATTACTAAATCACAAAAAGATGTGCAAGAAGAAGCAACTAAAAATATTGGTAGGTATCAACTAGAAGCAGCTAGAAGAATTACTGAGGGATTAGCACCTATTAAAGAGGGGGTTTTGCAATTACCGGGAGTAATTACAGAGGGATTAACACCTATTAGGGAGGGGATTATTAAATTACCTGTTCAACTTTCTAAAGAAATGATGACTAGTCAATTACCATCAACGTCGGAACTTCCTCCTTATCATGAAGTTGAGATAGAAAAAAATAAAGAAGAAATTAAACATTTTGTTAAAGTTTTTAGTGAAAAACTTACAAGTGAATATAAATATGATTTTGATAATATCTATAGAATAGTTTTTGATAAAAATTTTGGTAATTTTAAATTTGGTAATAAAGAAATTTATTTAGATCCAAATGATAAAGGTTTTTTTTATTTTGAAGAAAAAAAATATCCTGCTAGTGATGGGTTATGGGAATTGATTTTATCAAAAAATCCGAAAAAATTTAACAAAAATGATTTAAAAAATTATCAAGAAATGATTTATTTAAGTGATATTGTGTTTGAGGATAATAATCGAGAAAGTAGTAATTTAAAAGAATATAATAATAAAGAAAAATGGAACAAAATAATTAAACCTGTTTTAGATTACATTATTAAAGAAATAGAAAAAAAAGTTGGTAAAGGATTAAGAAAAAAGAAAAAAACAAGCATTGTTATCCCTTCCAACCCTAACTCACTATTAGAAAGATTAGACCTCTTAATGGCAAGTAAAAAAGCCGGTAATACAGGTGTAAGAAATGAGTTGGTAAGTGTTTGTGATGAATTAAAAAGACAACGTGTATTAAATACAAAGAGTTATAAAAAATTAATGTCTATACTATAAAAATGATTACATCACAAAAGAGAGGATTTAAAAGAAATTATGCTTATGGTGGTGCCGGAATATTTGATACCTTAGCCAATTTTCTTACAAGACTATTTACAAGCAGCGCAGCTAAACAAATTGCATCTTCAGCAGTTGATGTTGGTAAAAGTGTGGCCAAGGAAGGAGCAAAAAAAGCGTTAGAGGTTGGAAAGAGTGCCGCGGTTGATGCAGGTAAAAAGTTAGTTGAAAAGGCTTTAACACCAAAATCTAAAAAGATTTTAGAAAAATATACTCAAAAGCCTACTACAACAACTCAACCTGCAACGCAAAATATTAACACTTTAATAGATGGTAGTGCCATTGCTATTCAAGATTTAGTTAAGAAATTAAATAGTAAGGGTTCCGGAGTTAAAGTATTATGAAAAAATAAATTTAAGTTAAGCAAAATATTACATTAAATAAAAAAGAATGTCAAATCTTAAATTTAAAGTAACAAAATATGAAAAATACGATACTAAAAGGGTTGGTATCCTTTTTGCTAACTTTAAGATAAATGAAGATTGTGAAATTCTTGAAGTTACCAATACAAGTTATGATTATAAAAAGGTTGTTTTAAAATTGTCACCTGAAAAAGCTGATATCATTAAGGAATTTGAAGAAAATGTAAATCAATATTTAGAAGAAAATGATATGCCTAAGGTAACCATTCTTTACTGAAATAGAATTTATCCTAAAATGAGAAAAAAATTTTCTGCTGAAAAACTTAAAAATATTAAACTTAAGGGTGTTTTTGTAAATGATGAAAACAAATCATTCCCTCAACTATGGTTAGAATATCAAAAAACACAACTCAATTATAATTTTAACTTAAAAATTATAATTGCATATAATAAAAATGGATATTTTAAACATTAAAGCACCGATTTTAAAAGATGATAGTATTGATGAATATGAATACCATGAGTATGAACCTATAACAGGGACTAATTTAAACAACTCTGGAGGAAATATTAGGATTGATATCGAAACTCAAGATATTTTTTATCATCCTTCTGAGGCATATTTACAAATTATAGGTAAATTAGAAAAATCTGCAGCTGCAGGTGGTGGTGTGTATGATAGAGCGGCTGATGAGGTTGCCTTAACAAATAATGGGATGATGTATTTGTTTAAAATTATTAGATATCAACTTAGTGGACAAGAGATAGAAAGCATTAATTACCCCGGCCAAACTACCACAATGTTAGGATTGTTAAAATATCCTGATGATTTTTCTAAATCACAGGGGTTAAACCAACTATGGTTTAAGGATGCTAATAGTACTGTTGCAAACAATACTGGCTTTACTGTAAGAAAAAACTATATTTTAGCAGTTGGTGATGTTTTTAATAATCCAAATAGACTATCAGGTGTAGCAGATGGTGATGTGGGAACATTTAGTTTTAGGATACCATTGAAACATATATTTGGTTTTTGTGAAGATTACAACAAAATTTTATATGGTATGAAACAAACTTTAACCTTAACAAGAAATGATGACAACGATGCAATTTATAGAGATGGTGGTGTTGATGCTGGTAGAGTTAATTTACTGAAGGTGTCTTTGTTTATGCCTCATGTAGAGCCGGAAGATGGTAATAGGTTGGAACTTTATAAATTTATTGAGAAGAAAGAAAAATTTCCAGTTGGGTATAGAATGATACAAAGCGACAGTATTGCGGTTCCACAGGCAGCAACAGGTTTTACTTGGAGGCTATCAGCTAAATCATCTCCTGAGGTGCCACGTTTTTTAATTGTTTCTTTTCAAGCTGGTAAAAGTGGTAACCAAGAACAAAACCCAGCTATATTTGACAACTTAAATGTTAAAAATATTTATGTAATGTTAGGTTCAAAAAAATATCCAATATATGATTATGATATAGATTTTGGACAAAATCAATTTAGTAGAATATATAGTGAAGCTGCTTTGTTTAGAAAAAAGTTTTTTAACATGGATGAATTGGTATCAAATCCAACTATTACTCCTTCAGATTACAAATCCCTTTTTCCTTTGTTTGTGTTTGACGTATCAAAGCAAAGTGAAAAGTTAAAGTATTCTGTAACTGATATTCATATTAAGGTAACATTTACTAGAAATCCTCCTGCAAATACAGCGGCATTCGCTGTTTTATTGAGTGATAGGATGATTAACTTTCAGAGTGATGGGAATAAAATGAGTGTAGTGTATTAAGTAATTTTTATGTTATATAAAAAATGCTAAAGATTGCTGATTTTAAGAAAATTTTAGAAGATAACAATATTAAGTGGTATTCCTATTGGAACAAGAAAAAATATATTGATGTTTTAAAAGAGCATGGATTGTTTCCTGAAGAAGCTATACCACTTAAGAAAGTACCTAATTATGATAGACTAAAGGATATTGCTAAAAATCCTAAAACGGTAATACTAAAGGATGTTGAAACTGAAGAAGAAACAACATTTCCATCAATTTACAAGGCTAGTAAGTTTATTGATAGATGTCCTCAAACGATTGAAAATTGGAATGGAAGAGTGTGGAATGGTAAATATAAGATTGATATTCAATAATTTTATTATTTTATAAAAATAATAAAATTTGACTTAAGGATGTGTTTTAAATATTAAAAAAAGTAACTATGGATAACAATTATAATAATTATACTGTAGATGGATTAAGGGCTTTAGCAAGAAATAGAGGATTAAGGGGTTATTCACGTTTAAGGCGACAAGAATTAATTCAATTTCTAAATTTAGTGGATACTCCTATATTAGATAGAGATATAGAAAATATAAATGTACCAGTTTTACAACCAACAATAGCACAACCTTTACCATCAACATCAAGACAAAGACCAACTACTCCACCAACTACTTCAGTTAATGATTTGTTAAGGAGTTTAGAAAATGTAAGAGTGGTACAACCTAGTATATCACCTGAACTTAATGCTTTAAAAAAGAAGATAAAAAGTATATTTGATAAACTGGATAAAATAAAAGTAATATTAAATAGATCTGCCTTAAAAAATTATGCAACTGAACATAAAATAGAAGGAATACCTGTTGATACACCACAAGAGTTTTTGGAGTTAGTTCAACCAACAATCGTAAAACTTTTAAGCAGCATGCGCGGGTTTAAAGTAAAATTAAATCTTCAATGTTTAATGAAAAGAGGAGAAGGTGAAAATGAAGAAAGAGTAGAAGCAAATTTTTCTTCTTCCTCTGAAGATGGTTATGAGATTATTTTAGAAGGAACCAATATAACAGAAGTATACTTAGAAATGATTGAAAGAATTTTAGAAAATTTTGTTAGTTTTTTAATGAAGGGTAGTGGGTGGGCATTTGATAGTGTGATTCATTTAAAATTACATAGTGTTATTTATGAACCATTAAGAGCAAGCGGGTGGATACCTTTACCTGATTGGATTGCTAACAAAAAGGCATGTATTAATATGATAAGTAAGGATGATGAATGTTTTACAGATTGTATTTTAAGGTATTTAAATCCAAAAGAAAAAAATGCAGCAAGAGTTGATTGTGATTTAAAATCTAAGAAAAATAGCTTAAATATGAAAGGAATTAAATATCCTGTTTCTTTACTTGATATAGATAAATTTGAAAGGCAAAATCCAACAATTAGCGTAAATGTTTTTGGGATAGTAGAAGGTAAGGAAAAAATCAAACGTATTAGAGCTACAAAAAGTTTAAAAGAAAATCATGTAAATTTGTTATATATTGAAGATGAAGATGGTGAAAAATCTCATTATGTTTTAATAAAAGATGGAAAATTTAATGCTTTAATGAGAGCACAAGTAAGTGATAATAGTAACGTAAGGTATTGTATGCTTTGTATGAACCATTTTGGAAGTGAAAAACTTTTAGAAAAGCATATGGAGCGTTGTGAAGATCATGATGGGGTTGATTTAATAATGCCTAAGTTTGATCCTAAAAACCCTGAAGAAATTTTAATAAAGTTTGAAAACTATTGTAGAAAAATTATGGTACCTTTTATTGTAATTGCTGATTTTGAATGTATATTACAAAAAATAAAAGCAGAAACACAGCAAGAAAATAATACTATTGAAACACAAAAGCATATACCTGTCAGTTATAACTATTTAATTTGTAGTTTTGATAAAAAAGTTTCAAAACCAAAATTAAGAGGGTATCAGGGTGAAGATGCAGAAAAACATTTTATAGATACTTTAACTAAGGATGCAAAACAACTTTATGAAGAATTTTATAAAAACCCAGTAAAAATGAAAAATTTAAATGAAGATGAAGTTAGAAAACATAAAAATGAAGTAAAATGTTGGATATGTGGTGGTGAATTTACTCATAAAAATTATAAAGTAAGAGATCATTGTCATTTTACTGGCAATTATAGAGGAGCCGCACATAATGAATGTAATCTTAATGCAAAAGTTCCTAATTTTATCCCTGTTCTCTTTCATAATTTATCTGGATATGATGCTCATATTTTTATTAAATACCTTGGTAAAACTAATGGAAGAATTGATTGTATTCCTAACACTGAAGAAAAATATATTAGTTTTACAAAACATCTTATGGTAGGAAATAAACATCTTAAGTTAAGATTTCTCGATAGTTATAAGTTTTTAGCTAGTAGTTTAGATAAACTTGCAGAAAATTTAAAAGATGAAAATTTTAAAAATTTAAAATGGTATTTAGAAGAAGATTGTGAAGGTTATACAGAAGAAAAATTACATTTGTTAAGAAAAAAGGGTATTTTCCCATATGAATGGTTAGATACTTTTGAAAAATTAGAAGAAACATAACTACCACCTAAAGAAGCATTTTATTCAAGTTTAAACAATGAACATATAAGTGATAAAGATTATGAACATGCTTTAAAGGTATTTAATGTTTTTGGATGTAAAAATATTAAGGATTTTTTACGGTTATACAATGAAACAGATGTTTTACTTTTGGCTGATATTATGGAAAACTTTAGATTTTCTATTCATAAAGAATTTGGTTTAGATCCTGCTTGGTATTATACTTTACCAGGATATGGATGGGATACAATGCTAAAGGAAAGTGAGATAAAATTAGAAAAACTTACTGATATAAATATGCTTAACTTTCTTGAAGGAACAAAAAGGGGAGGTGTATGTATGGCAAGCGTTAGATATGTAAAGGCAAATAATAAATACATGGGTGATGAGTATGATCCAACAAAACCTAGTAAATATTTGTTTTATATTGATAAAAACAGTCTTTATCCTTGGGCTATGAGCAAGCCTTTACCTGTAGGTAATTTTAAAGGGATGACTGAAGAAGAATTAAAAAATTGGAAAAAATATCCTTGCTTTTTAGAGGTTGATTTAGAGTATCCAAAAGAATTACATGATTTATATAATGAAATGCCATTAGCAACAGAAAGATTAAAAGTAGGTAAAGTAGAAAAGTTAATCCCTAACTTAAATCCAAAGAAAAAATATACATTGCATTACGAAGCTTTAAAAACTTACATTCGGTTAGGATTAAAAATCAAAAAAATATATTGTGGGATTAAATTTAAAGAGAGTACAAATATTAAGAAATATATTGATAAATGTGTAAAATTAAGAACACAAGCAAAGAAGGATGAAAATGATTTCTTAGATCAGTTATGGAAGTTTATGATGAATTCTGTTTTTGGTAAAACCATGGAAAATATAAGAAATAGAGTAAACATAGAATTAGTTAATGGTGAAAATAGTGAACGTTTTAAAAAGTTAACAGCAAAACATAACTTTCATAGTCATACAATATTTGATGAAAATTTGGTTGCTGTTCATATGAAAAAAAAAACATGGATTAAATATGAAAGACCTCTTTATTTGGGAGTAAGCATACTTGATATTAGTAAAACAACAATGTTATTAGATTATTATGAATATTTTAAAAAGAAATTTGGTGAAAAGAAAGTATATATGTGCTATACTGATACAGATAGTTATGTTTTAGTCATAGAAACTGAAGACTTGTATGAAGATTTAAAAGAGGATGCTAATAAATTGTTTGACTTTAGTAATTATCCTCCTAATCATCCTTTGTATAGTGAAAAAAATAGAAATGTGTTAGGTATGTTTAAGGATGAATTAAAGGGGGATTTGCTAACTGAATTTGTAAGTCTTGGAGCAAAAACTTATGCTATGAAAAAATTTGTCTTAAGAAAAGATGAAAATGGTAATGCGTTAACTGATAAAGATGGTATGTGGATTTATGATAAGCCTGTTAAAAAAGATAAAGATGGTAATATGGTATATAATGAGAAAACAGAAACTAAAAAATGTAAAGGAGTTAAAAAGTCTGTTATTAAAAATGAACTAAGATTTAAAACTTATAAGGAGTGTTTAGATACTGGTCAGGGTTCCCCCTGGCCATTTTTTTTCTTGCGCCACCACTTTCGCCAAACGAGAAAAGTTTGCGCCACATTAAAATAATTGGAGCCAGTTGGTGCCATCTCTAAAATGAAAGTACATGGGGTCAGCAAGGATAAAAAATTGGTTAATAAAATATCTTTTCTTTGTTTGTATCGTGAGCAATGAAATAAATGAGAAAACATTTTTCCATTTGATTGGTTTTTTAATCCATATCTATATTCATTGTGTGAATACAGTTAGGGAGCAGGTGCTTGATTTTCAGGGAAAATCCCAAGGTGAAAAAGGGGCATGGCTGTGCTTCAAAATGTTCTGTTACCTGCTTGTTGTATATAATGTAGGTTCCCCTTTTGATAGTTACTAGCTTGCCCAGGTTTTAAGTAAATATCTTAACTCTTTCCCAAACGACAAAATTATAGATCCGTTGAAATTGAAAGTACTTGCAGACGAAAAAATAAATGCGACTTTAAGATTGAAATTTGTTTTGGGAGGGGTAGAAAACATTGTGGGAAAAGGAGAGGATGCTGGTAACCAGCATTTTCTCCTTTTCCCGCAATGTTTTCAAAAGGCTCCTTTCTCAGGATCGTTAAAAGTCAGGATTATATGGTAAAGAGTTAAGTAATAACAGAGGTATCCAAAAAATTCAAACTTGTTGCACGACGACGACAGGGCTACGGCAATATAACTCGACGTTGTATTCTTCAAAAACAGCCGAGCTAAAAATGTTAACTTGTCCGTATTGAAAGCTCTGGCTGACAAGAAATTACTGAGTTATTCATAGATCAAGTGATAAATCTTGTCTTTTGAAAGGTAGAAAACATTATTGGGCAATAAGATCATAATCGTTATCTACCGATCACTGTTTACTTAAAAAAAAATAGCGACCGACTTCTTTAACTGAGAAAGGAATAATCGATCGCGAAAATTCCAGTTTGCAAACATAAGCGGCGAGCCGACAAATCAGTTATCCCGAGGTCCAATCTTCTTTCATTGATGTGTTAATTGCCGAATTTATGCATGATCCACCTAAAAATGGGTGTGGTCGTCGCTAAATACGAACCATAATGCCGCGCATGTATCATTCATATAACACAGAATCAAGGCGTGGCTTTAGAAATTATGGGCGGCGACTAAATCTCGTAGGTGATTCCTGATTGGTTCGTAGTACTTCACGTTGTGTAAAAATTCTGTTTTCACACCCTTGGATGCAGATGGGGCGTGGCGAAATTGACATTTGATTGATTATTAGCAGTGCATGGTGTATATGCGTGTATTGTGTGTAACTAGACAATCCCATGTAATATACAGACTGTTATTTAGATCACCTGCCGTGACGGGGTGTATAGGTGACAATTTACAAACTGCTTATCGATTTTTCGGTTATAGATACGCTTTCACGCATTGAGGTGACGGGGACCAGTATCAAAATGTACGACACCCCGATGTGAAAAATATCGGCGCCAGTCATTTTCGCCATTTGGCTTTTTCTTGCGCCACATTACAAAATCTATCGCAAATGGCGCCAAATGCGAAGCCCAGCGGGAACCCTGCTGGTAAAGATTATTATACAAATATGGGAGAAATAAAAAGCAAACTTCATGAATTAACAACTATAAAAATGAACAAAAGAGCATTAAGCTTTGATGATGATAAAAGAGTGGTGCTTTTGGATGGTAGTTATAGAACTTTATCACATGGACATCATAGGATATCTGAGTTAACCGAAGAAGAAAGAGAAATGTATGAAGCACAGGGGGCAAGACCAAAAACTTATTAATAAAAATTTTTATTTGTTGTATTATAACAAATAAAAATAAAAATTTTTAAACACTATAGTGAAAGCAACCATAACAACAAAATTTAGAGCAGTTGTTACCTTCACAATTCCAAAAAGAAGGTAAAGATATTTTTTTACAGTATATACATGTTGGGGAATAACAGTTTGAACATGTGATATATAAATATTTTTTAACTCCCCACTCACATTTACATTTTTTAGACCAACCAAAAGGTCTATCATGGTTTAAACACTCATCACATTGCTTAATAAAACCTTTTCCTTCTCTTACCCTTTTTATTAGTTTATCCCCACAACATTTACACCTTTTTAAAAGTATGCTATCATTACCACAGTTATAAGGTTTAGTTCTGATTTCCATTTTTATATTATCATAAGTAAACAGGTTTATGCAAGATTCATTTTTTTTTTTTTTTTTTTTACACTAAAATCTTAACCCACCCACTAACTCATAAGCCGGTTAGCCATTGCGTCATGCGTTGGTTGATGGGGTGGGAAAAGGGTTAAGCAATTGTCTGATGTAAGTGATTGTCTGGCTGATGGGTTGGGAAAAAGGTAAAGCAATTGTCTGATGTAAGGGTTTGTTGGATAGTTAAGAAACTGGTAGGCTGATGCACCTTGTTAACCGGTTAGCTGATGCGTTGGTTTTTTTCTTAATCAAAAATTTTTTTAATTTTTAAAAATTTGATTTAAGTAAAAAATGTTTATAAAAAAGGTTATGCCATTTTGTTGGCTGACCTTAATCAGATTGACTTGTTAACCCATTTTTGTTTTTAATTTTATGAGCATGTTAATGCTACATGAAATTGTTAATATGATTAATGGTTTGTTATAATCTTAAGGATGGGTTGAATGGATAAGGGCTAGCTATAAACTTAAGGGTGGTTGATTTTGATAAAGGATAATGAATTGCTTAATTAAAAAAAGCTGGCTCATAAATTTAACTTAAGGGTAGTATATAAATTATATGGGTGATTTTTTTATTATCTGTGGTTCATTTTAACCTTGGACAAATTTATAGCGAATGCGCAGGAAAAAAAGGGGATGAGCCAGAACGGGTATTTATATATCTACTCACCTGCTAGCAGTCCATGCTCGATTTAGACATCGGTTGACCGATGAAATGCTATCGAATGCTCTCCCCCTGTTCGTATACAGTCGGTCAGTGTCCTGGTGTAGCTGTGTCTGAAGATCCTCAAGTCGTCGGTACAAGGCCTCAGACACCGTGACCACCCCAGAGCCCGCGGTGCCTGAGGTCTTGTGCATTGTAACCAGGATGCAGAAGAACGTCCTGTCATCTTTCGTCTCTTCCATCGCGTCTTCTAAGGCTGTCAGCGTCATGTTGGTAACGACGGACGGCATGTTGGTAACGACGGACGGCCTGCATCCGTTGGTCATATTGACCCCCATCACCTGGCAGTCCGTAAGACGGTCAAGGTGGTCATGTCTGTCCTCGTCCGTCATCTAGTCGGCTGAGGTAACGTCATCGTAATAGTCTGAAGTCAAGTATGTCCGTCTGGCTTCGGGCCATGGGAGTGATGCCAAATCCCTAGCCGCCACTTCCGCCTTCCGTTCCGCTGCCCTGTTCCTGAGGGACCAGATGAAGAACTGGATGGTGAGGCTGGTCTGGTTCCACCAATCCTGAATGCCTAACACCTCTAAGAAATCCAGAAACTTTAGGAGGGATGTGAAGTGGGACTTCAAAGTTCCTACAACCATCACATCCCTCTGCCTCCCCATCCAGGCCGAGACCAGTCCTTGCAGGAACGTGTCCAGTCCGTCCATGCCCGTTTCTGTCTCGTCTGTCGTGTGTGGTTGGTTGCATTCGCAGCTGTAATGGCTAACCCCACGTTAGAGGTTAGCCAATGTCTGAATCTTCATGTATTCTCCTGAAAGGGAAAGAAATAGTTGTTAGCCGATAAAGTCAATGCAACAGGACGCAATCCTGGCTCATGTTAGAAAGCCGCCAGTGGCTTGGAATGAATATTGTGCAGAGTACTGGTAAAAAGAAAATCCAGGACAGCATGGATAGTTGCACAGGTCGCCAGGGCCTTACTGAAATATTGTTGAAAACGGCGAGTAGGGAAGCCGCTAGTGGCTTGGAAAGAATAATGTGCTGAGTACTGGTAAAAGAAAATCCCGGAGAGGATGGATAGGTGCACTGGTCGCCAGGACATAACTGAAATAGTGTTGAAAACTGCAGGTGTGCAACCCGGCAGCAGCTTGGAAAGAATATTGTGCGGAGTACTGGTAAAAAGAAAATCCAGGACAGCATAGATAGTTACACTGGTCGCCGGGGCATAACTGAAATAGTATTGAAAACGGCGGGTAGGGAAGCCGCCAGCGGCTTGGAAAGAATAATGTGCGGAGTACTGCTTAAAGGAAATCCAGGAGAGCATGGATAGGTGCACTGGTGGTCAAAAAGGGAAAAATTAGAGTAGGAGACAGATTTTCAGGTTGTCAGACTATTAATAACTGCTATATATTTTAATACTTTTTGTACTGGCATTAAACCAGTTCTTGCCGAGTACCAGTTCTCGCAAACTTATGTCTTACACGGCTTTACAAAGGTCCATTCTCTGTAGTCTAAGGTGCAAATCCCTATTTTTGCTTCTCTGAGTATGTGCAGGCTTTGCCCCATTCCTACATGCAATAAACAAAGTGTCGCTACGCCGTGTTTTCCAAGTCTATTCCGGTCTTTTCCGGTCCATTCATGTCTATTCCGGTAATTCCATACACCGGTCTATGCCTGATCCGGTGAATTTTATGTACCGGTAAAAAAATGCATTTTTTCAACGGGTTAATTCTGTATACATGTAACGAAATTGTAGAAAATGGAATTCAGCTGAAATTTCTTTTTTCCCCTTTTCTCTTCACACATAAAAAATAAACAGATGAGCAACATTCATGTGATAAATGCGGTCGGCTACGGCGGTAGCTCAGTCAGTGGTACATCGCTCACACTTTTAGCGTAATACCCGTGTTCGAATCACAAACCTGTCTCACCTCTCCCAAGTTGATTCAACACTAAATCAATGAGAGATAATGTTATTTATACATACCTATCCAATGCTTGGTAGGTATCATCAGGGCCTGCCACATCTAAGGTTCCGGAAGTCTGAGTAAAATAGCGCAGCACCGTTAGCCTTGAGGGAGAATTTAGTTTCTCAGTGGCGACCCCTGTCGTAATAATGAGATGTGGTTCCCTGCTTCATATTATCCTTATTGCATTATGCTTATTTAGATTGCGCTTGTTTGTATTACACTTGTTATCTTGTATTGTTGAAGTAACTTTTGTTAAAATAATTACAATGCTGATATGAAATTAAATGTCTCAAATATTATAAGGAAGGTTGAATGTATAATTAAATATGATGGAATTAGATAGAATAGTTGATTGTAAATTGAAGTAACAAAAAAAGTAATTTAAATGTCGACATAAACAATTAAATAGGCAAGACGTAATTGTAAGTCAACGTTAACATTGTAAAACATAGTTGAAAATTTCATCAGGAATAATGAAAGTCTCATCATGAATGATGAGTGAATTGGCGGATATCCCCTTCCATACATAAGAGGGCACTATTCTAAACAGCCGTATACCTGCGTGTAGTATAGAATAGTGGGAATCGTTCGGGTTCGATTTTCGTGCAGCGTATACCGTCCTGTTCGGATGTGTCAGCTTCTGATATAGCTTCCCTCCAGTTTGATCCAATGGGGCGGATGTGCGGCAAAATCACGTCTTTTAGGTCTTTGTAATTGTTGTATGACATCCGCATGTAGTTAAAAAAGACTGTCTCATCAGGATGATCTATCAGGTTCTGGAACGTTCTGTGGAATTCCCCCAATGTAGGTCTCATTTGGAAGTGCTGTCGTACCCATATCGTTCTTTTTTTTTTTCGACCAGAGGCATCGGCTAGCAGAAGCAGGGCCAAATCTTCTTCGTCGGACGTATCCATAGGCTCGGCGCCAAAGACCGAGTAGGGCGCGCGTGCTACCCTATATGACTCGCCGTGCCCGTATAGCGTATACCGAATAGCGTATACCGTATACCGAATACCGTATACAGTATAGTTCTATGTGATCGCAGCCTTAGACAGGTATTGAACAAACCTCCCTCTGTTGTAAACCATTACGCTGAATAGGGACTGGGATCGGTTGGTTTAAATCAGGTAGCAGATGACGTGGTATTGGACATAATTTGTCTTTGCAATATGTCGTGGAGTACACCACTTGAGTGCGACTATGATCAGACTACCACCTCTATAGGTCACAGGTGTTGAGGGCTTGGACTTCCACTAGTGGTGAACGGATCCATTCTACCTCTGATCACAATATTACGTGCAATACTGCAAGTCACGACCAGGGGTAAAACTCTCTCTCCCTCTCTCTTTCTCTCTCTCTCTCATGATAAATACATATTTATGAGGGAAGTGACACGGTTGTTGAATCTTGAATATATCCCGGTGGAGTCAAGGTTTGAAAGGTATGTTTAGCCGCGGGGTTCAAGAATGTGTGACATGGGTAATTACCGTGTCTCTAGCAGACGACAATATTTTATGACGGTAAAAATTGGATACGCTGTGAAAAAAAAAAACATTGTGGAAGAAAGAAATTAGTGGGCAGAAGATAATGTGTTCTTCAGCAGAGTCGATAGTATACAGACAACTTCAAAAACAGGGTGGGAAAAAGTCCTACTCTCTGTAGGACGGGCAAGCAATCAAATCTTTCTCCTACAAGTGTGAGCGATCACAGGTGGGAGAAAGTAAATTTTAGAAATTTATTTTTAGCCACCGAGTTCAACAATGTGGCATAGGTAAATGCTGATCGTGTCTCGATCAGACGAATTCTAAGGTACTTCGATTTACTGTGAAAAAAAATCGTGGCAAATTGTATTTGGGAACAGAAGATAATCTATTCTTCACCAAGGGTCGGTAGTGGTACAGACGACATTTTTACATGATAGAAAAACAACTACTCCCTGGAGGAGGGGCAAACAGATCCATTTCCTTCAACTCTAAGTTTGACGGGAAAATGTTCGACTCCCTCTCTCTCTCTCTTTCACACAGGGTCCTGCATGGCTCAGTGGTAAAATGTAGGACTCGTGACCTGGAACCCCCCTCCCCCCCCCCCCCCCCCCCCGGGTTCCAGCCTCACTGGATCCACTGGGTTTTTCGTCCTCGGGCAAGACACCTCAGAGCCCTAACCTAGTACTGGTGAAATGCTGGAAATACATCAATATGCGAGCTGTCGCCGTGATATGACTGAAATAATGTTGAAAGCGCGTAACACATTATTCAATCAATCAGCCAATCAATCACTCTCTCTCTCCCCTCGTCTTTCTCCTCGTTCTTTTTTTTTCTCTCTCTCTCTTTCTGTCTCTCTCTCTCACTCCCTCTCTCTCTGTCTGTCTGTCTCTCTCTCTTATCAGAAAATCTGTGTTAAATGAGTTTTACACCACATTCAAACTGATTCAGTCATCATATACTGATCGCTCAATCCCTCATATACTGAACTAGGGTTCCACAGTGCCTTGTATAAGGACACTTCCATGGGATCAGTTCGACCGTCAGTGGTGATCGAATTAAATTTTTCGATTACAAATTCAACACCTTAACCACTGATGATCAAGGTATAGGTAGTTTGAGGTTCATAGGGACCCACTGAATTTTGAAATATATTAAAAAGTGCTTTAGCTACTGGACTGAAAATTTGCATAACTAATTATATTACCTTTACCAACTCTGGGTGTAATTTTCTGAATTTTTGATAAGTTAGTTTGACTTTTTTGCATTCAATGCAATGTTAAAATGTATGAACAAAATAGCTTAAAATCGGAGGGAGGGTTGAAGGCTATTCCGAGTAAAGGGTTTACCTGTTTATGAAAACAATTCTCATGCAAATATAGCCTTTACTGATAATGTTTAATTATCAGTTTATGTTATTGTTTATGTTTAGGATAACAGGTTTAAAATCACGTACCGTGACAAGATTTATAAACCCAACTCGATAACGTTTATATTATCTCGTCACGGTTCGTGGTTTTAAACATATATATTCCCAAAAACAAACAATAATATTAACTGTTAATGAAAGGTTTATCCAGATGGATTTATACAGTAGTTGTGGTCATCTATTGTTTGAACAGCAAAAACTTCAACTTTCGCGGCCCTTATCTTGATTTTTACTTAGGTCTTATTTTAATGATTCAATATTGGAGACTTGCACGCATTTGTTTACACTGTGTTTTCCTTTCCTCGTCCAACTATAGATGTTTTCCTGAAACCCAGCCAGTCTTTGGCTCACATCATGTGGTATAGAATACAACAATAAAACGAAAAAGAGTGAATTGTATGAACTGGTTAAGTTCCATAAACAAGCTCCAGAATATTATTGTAGATGAATTTTTACGGTCAAAGAGACACGGTGTCTTTAAGATTACCACCCTATGATTGTGACCAAAATCCAATTGAGCTAATATTGGGCAAACTGAAAAAAATCATTGCGAAAAACAATTCAGAACAAACCCTGAAAGACCTTCGAGTCTAAGTGTCAGGTGCTTTTGAACACATATCTCAACAGAAGTGCAATAAAACATGAAGCCATGCCGAAAATAAAATTGAAACCAAATATCGGAGAACCCACACCATAGAGCACTAGACAAATGATTTTAGACTTAGAAGATTTGTATGAAAGTGACAAAAACGATATCTAAGGTAAGGTATAGAACTATATTATTTGTACAAAAACAATGTCAGGGCCTCATATTTAACTAAAGTGAGGTATTGAAGTCATGCACTTTTTCAGTTATGTTTGCTGTTCTAGTCACTGTGCGAAACTGTCGGAGAAAGTTAAGCTTCAGAACAAAAATCTAACAATACTGGAATGGGCAAATACTCTTTCTTGTGAAAGAAAAAATTCTGAATTTCGCTGTGAGAGTTGGTAGTGTCATTTTAAGAGACTGTGGAAAGTTTCATTAAAAATTGATATGGGATTTTTCGAGATATTTCAAAAATTCAGGGGAGGTCCCTATGAACCTCAAACTACCTATATGTATATTTGCTAGTAACGAGAAGCAGACGACATAATCTTACAGTAGTAGAATCAGTGTGATGATGGTGCAGACAACAATTGTCTGTCTGTCTCATTAGACAAACAGAAATCAGGCGTGGAGCCTGTTGCAATGTCAATAGAAACGTAGCCAGCCCATAGATAATGAGGGAGAAATGAGCAAAGTATCTCTTACAAGGAACGAAAGGCAGCCAACCCTGTCATTATCAATGGTGTTTACAGATCCCATACTTACTCTAGCGTAACTCATAGGGCTTGTGACTCGTCCTTACTTTATTTGAAGTATTATGAATACTATGTATTATACACCGACAGGTTAGGCTGATCTCAGTTGACCATTATATAGAGACAATAAACTGCATTTTTTAAATTGTTGGCTCGTGTTTGACGCTATGTCACTAGTCTCACTCCGCCACCACCGCCACTACCAACACTGTCGCCACCACCACCACCACCAAATACGCTCCCTGTTGTGGCGCTCCCGGCGCCGGCGGCGCTCTCTCCGGCGCTCCCTGCGGCGGCGGCGCTCCCTCTGGCGCCGCGGTGCGCTCCCTGCGGCGCTCCTGGCGCTCGCAGCGGCGCTCCAGGGAGCGCAATAGGGAGCGCCGCCGCAGGGAGCACACTCTAGAACGTTCCAGTCATGACTAAAAAAAGACCTCCTCCCTAGTTCACATTGTAGGGAAAAGGATTTGGTTGCTTGCATGTCCAACCGAGAGAAAGACTTTTCCCATCCTGTTTTTGCACTGCGAGGTATACTACCACAGAATTCGTCACTCGTCACAACTCGGCCGATTCCGTACCTACATCTAACCTCGTCTGTATAAGGGAGGCTTCCATTTTGAACTAGCAATCACATGATCTTAAACATGGCGGCGCCCCTGTAGATCGCTTAGCAACGACATGAACAACCACTGTGAAGTTATTCGCTTCTATCGATCTGTCGATGAAAGCTCCTATCGGAATTGATAAACCACGCTAAAAATTGAATGTACAAACTGTTTGCCGACTGAAATACTCTTAGAAAGATAATGATAGCAAATTTACTCATGCGTTCTTTCTATAGAGGAGCCTTACAATTTCAATAACGGTAAAGCAGTGTGCTTCCGGAGATGTGCGAAATGTACCGTGTAGGTGCATATCAAGCTACGTGATACAGCCGAGGGATTTGATCACCGGACCACCCGAGATATGCCGAATGAGAATTCGTCTGCTAAGACACGATCGATAACTATCCTCTGCTCGCAATTACCATTTCCACCATGTTTTTATACATCAAGGCGAACTAACATAAAATTCGTCTGCTAGAGACCAATACCTATGTCACACATTCTTGACCCCGTTGCTAAAGATAAATCCTGAAAGTTACCTCCACCATCCCGAAAAGTCCCTCCACCGGCTTGATTGTATAAAGTAACCTTTGAGAAGAGAAAGAGAAGAAAGAGAGAGATCATTTCCTTATACTGTTTATCAACAAGTTAGGGTCATAATTGTCTACTTAACGCACGTAAAATGATTTGATCTAAAAACAAGATCGTCTGCTACTAGCGTCCTTTCCTACACCGTTTGTAAACCGCTATGCATTTTCAATTTTGTCGTCCGCACACTGGAAAAAAAATCGTCTGCACGCGACCGATAACTCAATGACGTCACGCCTCATGGCTTAAAATAGATCGAAACAGGTAGATAAAATCGATTCTGAAAATTGACTCCACCGGATCAGAATGGTGGATTTATATAGACAAAGAAAAAATGCCAGCGACTGAAGAGGCAAGGCTAACTACTTCTTCCAAAGGATAAAAGCTATCGACTTCAAACTTCATATGCAGATAAATCACCTTACCTGCTTGTATTCACTGACAAAGCCTTTGCATCTGAAAAAGATCTAATATTTTTTAACGGGGTGGGGGGGAACTAGGCTAATTTTTTATGAAAGTTTATTTCCATTCTTACTTATTATGATTTATGTCTCTCTCAGTCCCATTAAAGTACATGATACATCTATTTAAAAGGAAGTGGAGCAATACAGGGCCATCATGACCCTCTTGTTTCATTCATACCATTTTAAAGTATACATGGAGATAGGAGGGTCTGCCAAAGTCTTAAGTTGCTTGCAGAAAAGAGAACCATAAAACTAAAATTAAAGTTGCCTGCAAGTTGACCCCGAAATGTTTACTTTTAGCAGCTAGCGTGCCTTTAAGAGGAATTATATTCCAAACCCGAATACAAATGACAGACTGTATGTATTACCATCTCATACAGACTAACAATGTATGAGTCAGACTTGCTTGATTTCAAGCTTCCAAATAGTGAAGGTGTCGGATTTGTAACTCAGCTATCACGAGTTCGATCCGCGCGGGGGTGGGGAGGTCATACATAAAAGACCCCTGTCCCAGTACTCGTAGCCGGTCAAAGAGGCATGGCCATGTATATTGATACAATAAAACTGAAATATCGTTTCGGAAGGAGTCAACCCTTAATGAACAATCCCGTAGTTTAGGACGCGTAGAGAAAAGGCTTATGAAAGCATCGTGGGGAACATCTTCGCAAGCCAAGGATACTAACTCCACTTTGTTCGTTACGTACCCTTGGCCGCTCGCCTCTTTAAAAATCGAAACTCCCGCTGCGCCACCTATCGAATATCACGAGTTGCCTAACCTTTGCTGATGTTATTTCTGACCAATCAAAATGCTCGTAATAAAATTTGTTAGGCTATGCATCAAATATGCCTGCGCTTTCAGATTCATCACAATTTTCTGAAATTAATCATACATACGACGATTCGCAATCATTTGGCTGTGGAACCCGTCCTAATATTTCACATAATTGATCATGAACTATAAAAAACTCATTAAATATCGATCGTCTACTCTTTTTTGGCAAATTTTCGTCACAAATACGACAACTTTCGTTTTTGACGGGCGAAGCCATTATTGTTTTCTGTTTCGCGGAAGATTTCTTGTTACGGATGGTTTGATTGGACGCGATGGGTTTTGATCGCATCCAATGAAATGGCGCAGCGGGGGTTTCGATTTTTAAAGAGGCGAGCGGCCAAGGGTACTACCTTAGTATCCTTGGCTTGCGAAGATGCGTGTGGAAAGGAGAAGATGCAGTTAACCAGCATTAAATCCTTTTTACTCAACGTTATCAAAGTTTTCTGCATTTTTAGCTATACTGGCTGTATGTAAGCCAGCAGAGCTTATGTCATGGTATGGTTTCCGTCGTCCGTCCGTCCGTCCGTCTGTCCGTCCGTCCGTTAGTCTTTTTCTTGTTTACGCGATAAAGTCTTCATTTGTGGTCGGAATTTCGTGAAACTTGCACAGTTTGTTTATCTCATCAATAGCATGAACCATATTGATTTTGAAAAAAATTGACAATCAGTGCAGGAAAAGCAGCCATTTAAAGTTCAAAATTTATATTTCTTGTTTACGCGACAAAGTCTGCATTTGTGGTCGGAATTTCGTGAAACTTGCACAGTTTTTTATCTCATCAATAGCTTGAACCCTATTGATTTTGAAAAAAATCTGACAATCAGTGTAGGAAAAGCAGCCATTTAAAATTCAAAATTTATTTTTCTTGTTTACGCGATAAAGTCTGCAGTTGTGGTCGGAATTTCATGAAACTTGCATAGTTTGTTTATCTCATCAATAGCTTGAACCCTATTGATTTTGAAAAAAATCTGATAATCAGTGTGGGAAAAGTAGCCATTTAGAATTCAACATTTAAATTTCATGTTTACATGATTAAGTCTGCAGTTTTGGTCATAATTTCCTGAAACTTGCACAGATTGTTTATCTTATCAATAGCTTGAACCCAATTGATTTTGTAAAAAAATATGACGGTGTAGGAAAAGCAGCCATTTAAAGTTCAGAATTTCAATGTCTTGTCTACGGGATAAAGTCTGCAGTTGTGCTCAGATTTTTATGAAACTTGCACCGTTTGTTTATTTCATCAATAGCTTGAACTCTATCGATTTTGGAAAAAAAAATCTGACAAACAGTGTAGGAAAAGTAGCCATTTAAAATTCAACATTTAAATTTCTTGTTTACACAATAAAGTCTGCAGTTGTGGTCAGATATTTACGAAACTTGTACGGATTGTTAATCTCATCAATAGCTTGAACCCTATTGATTTTGAAAAAAATCTGACAGTCAGTGTAGGAAAAGTAGCCATTTAAAGTTCAAAATTTCAGTTTCCTGTTTAAGCGATAAAGTCTGAAATTGTGGTCGGATTTTCGCGAATTTTGCAGTTGTTTATAGCTTGAACCCTATTGATTTTGAAAAATTTCTGACAATCAGTGTGGGAAAAGTAGCCATGAAACTTGCACAGTTTGTTTTTCTCATCAATAGCTTGAACCCTATAGATTTTGAAAACAATCTATCAGTATGGAAAAAGTAGCCGTTTATAGTTCAAAATTTTTATTTCTTGTTTACACGGTAAATTCATTATTTGTTATTGGATTTCCATGAGACTTGCACAGTTGCTTTGTATCATCAAAAGCTTGAACCCTATCGATTTTGACAAAAATTCGACAATCAGTATGAGAAAAGTTGCCATTTAAATTCGAAAATTTGCATTTCTTATTTACTCTACAACGACTCACCATTTGTGGTCGAATTTTCATTAAACTTGCACAGTTGCTTTATTTTATCGATAGCTTGAACCCTATAGATTTTGAAAAAAAAAAAAATTTGAAAATCAGTATGGGAAAAGGAGCTATTTAAAGTTAAAAATTTACATTTCTTGTTTACGCAATTAAGTCCGCATTTTAGATCTAATTCTTTTGACACTTGCAAAAATTATTTGTGTCATCAAGGGATTAAACTCTATTAAAAATGAAGAAAAGCTAACAATCAGTTTAGGAAAAGTAGCCATTTGAAGTAGTGTTTACTCAACACAGTCTACATTATTAGTGACATTTCTTTGAAATTTGCAGGTATTGTTTAATACAATGAGTATTGAAACTCTATCAGATTTGGCTGGATTCCAAATAGTTGGTTTTGAGAAATTGTACTTTAATTTTTTTTTCACTATTTGTTCAGTTCAACATGCCTAGTTGTGATTTCTTAGTGGGTTCAAGCCCAGTTGCAACAACACCTCCTTTTTTCTGGGGTTGTGGGGGTGGTTTGTCTTTCACCTTTTGCATCATGAATTCATAATGTATGCTGGAAAACAAGCAAAATCACTGCCAGTAGAGCGATTTCAGACCCTCAAGGGCCTCTAGTTTTTTAATTCCGACAAGTGCAATTACGATTCAGCTATAGATTTGTTCTTGAGTTAGGTATCACATGGTGGGCATGTATGTCCAACACACAAGGCTAAAACGGTGACCTGATTGATTTGATTGATTAAATGGTGTTTTACGCCGCTTTGAACATTATTTCAGTAATATCAGGGCGACAGCTCACATATTCATGTATTTCCTGAGTTTAACCAGAGGGCTCTGAAGTGTCTTGCCCAAGGACACACCCACGAAAAACCCAGCGGATCAGATTGGGCTCGAACCCGGGGCCTCCAGGTTACGAGTCCCACTCTTTACCACTGAGCAACGCAGGACCAATACGGTGACCTGAGATATAGAAGTTAGTCATTCTCCGTAAAAAGGGGGTTCATGCATCTACCAAAATATCGATTTATAAAATGTCAGCCAGGGTTGAAACTTTTTTTCTTTTTCATTTTGTAAATTTTCTCTATGTCGAAGGACCATCCTTATTCACAGTTCAGCCGCCTGCTAGTCAAAATGATTTTTAGCTCTACTGGCTGTAAGCCAGCAGAGCTTATGTCATGGCGTGGTTTCCGTCGTCCGTCCGTCTGTCCGTCCATTTCTTGTTTACGCGATAAAGTCTGCATTTATGGTTGGATTTTCGTGAAACTTGCACAGTTTGTTTATCTCATCAATAGCTTCAACCCTATTGATTTTTGAAAAAAATCTGACAATCAGTGTGGGAAAAGTAGCCATTTAAAGTTCAAAATTTCAATTTCTTGTTTACGCGATAAAGTCTGCATTTGTTGTCAGATTTTCATGAAACTTACGTCCCATAGTTTTGATTCAGATGATAGGACAAATTTCCAATACAAAGTTCTCCAGTGACCTTGACCTTTGTCGCTAAAAAGCAATTGGGTTCCTCCTTCCGTCACATGCAACATTTGGGATAATTTTTATTGTCCTTTGTCGAATGGCTATTGAGCTAGAACACAGAGAAAATGAACAAAACTCTGCAGCCACGATGACCGTTAACCGCTGTGACCAAAAAACCATAGAATTCTTCCCGTGGACATAAACAACACTCAAGTGAATTTTCATAGTACTATGCCAAATAGCATTTTTAATCAAATATAAAATAGCCTATGAAAATACAAAAATAGCCTACAGATATAAATATAGGATATTTTTCAAATTGACGATGGAATAAGCATATTTATTTATTTTATAAGGAAATGTAAGATACAGATTCCGGGATTTCAACTGTTTTTCTGTTTTAAATCGGAATACTGGCAAAAAAAAAAAAAAAAAACATAATTATAATAGAAAAAAAATAGATGACTTGCACAGATTTGATTAATTTTCAAGGTTGATTTTCAATCTGTCATAGCATTTAACAAGTGGTGGTTTGTAGTATTGTACTGTTCCTACAGGCTGTCTAATAGATTTGTGATCTATGATTGTCAATGAAGTTACATTAATCTGAAAAAAAGCCTACATTGCAATAAACATCACATCATGATTGGTATCAAACGCATCAAAACATAACCTAAAACATCAAAATTAATAATCATGACCATAAAATGAACATTTTCTTTTACACTAAATATATGAAAGTACACGATAATAATATTTTTTTCAGTGAAGTAAATTATAATTAATAAAGATACACGATTACAAAAATTTGTAATTAAAATCGTTAGTTATTTCCCCAAATTATTGCAACCTTTACTATAGCTCACAATCATGAGAAGATAAAAGCCCAGCAAATTGTTGCCATGCTTTTGTATTGATCAAAATTATATCAAGAAATCTAAAAGCGGTCTGCCCAAGGATCCTCATGTCAATTTTGCAGACCATTCCAACAAGTTTTTTGGAGACGATTTTTAATATTTTTCAGCTTCATTTAAAGGCAGCAGAGGCATTTATGCATTTAAATTCTTTAGAGGAACTCTGAAGAGAACCGTGACATGATTCTATGAAGTTATTTTTAAGAACTGATTCACAAAGAAAATGGTTTTGAAATTTAAATTGATGAATGGACAGACAAACAGACATATAGAGGACAATGGCATGAAATAGCTAGTCTTCTACAAGCGGAGCTAAAATTTTTCCTGCATATCATTAATATCTCTTCAGGGACAAAATATTTAAGTACGTATCATCTCTCTTAAAGCCGTCATGATAATTTAAAGAAGATATTGTGAAACATGCAGTATGATATTGGATCGTACATCGACAAAAAGATTAGTAAAGAGAAGACTTGTAAAAGTAGTATACAGGGTCGTGTTATAAGGTTGCCCCTTTTTAGTCTTTCAAATCATGTGACTATACACATCTTTGACTTCAGTGGGCTACAGTTCCAGCGAATTTAATGACGGAAAAAAATAATTCTACGTGCCAAACGTGCCACTTAAGATCTTAATTTGAGCAAATGGCTTTTTGCTGATTATGAAGATACACATTTTCTCATTACCAAAAGACAAAAACTTCGACTTGAGAGCTTTGCAGAAGACAAATTATATGGGCTCAAATTGTGGAATTAGTCTCTGAAAGGTAGAAAACATTGTAGTAAAAGGAGAAAAAGCTGGTTACCAGCATTTTCTCCTTTAAAAAATGTCTTTAAAGGCTCCTTCCTCAAGGTCATTTAAACTCGGCATTGTGTAATCAATGGTTAAAGACAGAAAAAATTAGATAGCTGGTGCTGCAGATACCAGGAATAGTACTCAAGGACATTTCTAACCATTGCTTTATTCTAGATTAAAACACTGATTACCTGAGACAGTGACTTTCAGCCAATCAGATGGATGGTTTTGGAATTAAAAAAGGACATTTATTTCGAATTAGAGAATTTTCATTCTTTTGAAGAAAAAGAAAACATGTACATGTAATTCATACGACGAAAAAAAATTCAACACAACTAACATCATTAAAACAGTGACGAACACAATCTCATAACAAAACAAAGTAAGGCGCTGAAAAAGAAGCAGGAAAAATGCCAAAATAGGAATTTTTCAAATACTATAAAACTAGTAATACTCGTTCAGTACTAATATTCGTTGATTTCGTGGAAAGATAAGTACCTGAACTCAAATTCTCAGCGAAAGGTCAATTAAGGACCATGCCATACTTAGTTATGTTCAGCAGGCATACAAGTAGCTTATCATAAAAAAGTAGGAGTAATTTCAAGGAAAAAGTAGGAAAAAAAGGAATTCCACGATAAAAAGTAGGAATTTTATGACAAAAAGGAGGAATTAATTTAACAAACGTTTTATCAAATCTTGTATAAAAACTCAATTTAACACTGCAGAACAGTTCAGAACAAGATGTGTTTAAAGAAACACTAACCCCCCCCCCCCCCCCAGTGGCAGCCAGTCATTAATGCATGACAAAACATAATATTGCAAAAGTTTTGAATAATTTCTATCATTCATTCGCTTTACAGCTGCATCAGACGCTGGCTCCAACTTTCTAATAAGCATTAGAGTAATTTGACTCAAACCAAAGAATTTCTAATCACAACAATTTCAACATTCAATTGATCTTAACCAATGGGTAACTCATAAGAGTCTCAATGATAATAAACCATGTACAAAATTTGGTTTTGATCTGGTTATAAACAATTTTTTGATGGAACCAAAGACTTCCAGGATCTTTACAAAATCAAGACCCTAAAACTATTATAATTTCTACTTAACTTGTCTACCATCAAATTCATCAATTGGAAAAATAAAGCTATGTATAAAGTCAAGGGAAAATCTTCTGACAGCAATTGATTTTGTTTAAAAAAAAATGAATAAATAAATAACAGCCCCAAAAAATAATCAAGTACAAAAAGATGAGAGTGTCTGCTGTGGCACTCAATAATAATTAATTAATATTCAAATTTTAGAAAAAACAAATTACATGTATAACTAAGGGAGGAATTACACACAGAAACATTGTAAGGTGAAATCAAACAAAAGATAAAATTTACACAGAAAGTTGAATATACTTGAAAGTATGTTTCAGCACTTAGTAATGATCACCGTGTGATATTTTGATGAACCAAGAGGGCCAGAGGACCTGAATGACCCTGTACTGCTCTACTGTCTACTAAATTGCTTATGCCATACATATAATTGGCATCAACAGTCATCAAACTGGAAGAAATCTGTATTGCGATAGCCCTAAAAAAGTCTTGCTTATTTTCAACATGCATCCAAGATGATTCTAATGAATGGAGGCAATTCTTATCCAGTATCATTCCTACCAGAAATCTATGAACTCTTACAAAGTAACAAAAAGACGAGAATGGCCCTTAATCTCTAACCACAAAACAATTTGTGGCACCCCACCTCCTTCCATGGGACCAATTTTTGACCCACTGACAATAATTTAAACATTCTTCACAAAGGTCTCCAATATCATGCTACATACTAAACATTTTGATCCTAGGCCAGATGGTTTGGAACAAGAAGATTCTTAAAGTTTAAAAACCTGTATGAAAGTTGCAACCCACTGGCCACTTATCAGTCAAGGGCTATGATTAGTTGAATCTTGGTAGAGGTTCACTAGATGAAGCTATATACAAAAATGGTCATGAAGAAGAAAATATTTAAATTTTCAACAATAAAAATCTCCTGTAAAACACCTGACCTCAGTGTAGGGCCAATTTTGACCCAAGGATTAAATTTTAATCAAACTTGGAAGTGATCCATTAGATGAAGCTACCTGCCAAATTTGGTAGCTGTTAGATTTATAACAGGAACAGGAAAATTTTTAAACTTTTCACAATAATAGGCATAAGTTGAACTTGACACTCAAAGGCTGGGGCCAATTTTCACCCCTGGGCTGTAATTAAAACAATCTCCATAGGAGCATACTAGATGATAACACATACAGAATATTACAGCTCTAGTTCTCACGACAAGGAACAAGAAGATTTTTAAAATTGAAAATGCATGCAAAATTTGATAGCCCTTGGCTTTTTTGTAAGGAACAATAAGATTTTCTTTTTCCAAACAAAAATCACAAAATCAGCCTATATAAATCATGTGACCCCTAGGATGGGACCAATTCTGACCCCAGGGCTACAGTTTGAACATTCTTAATAGAAATGCACTAGGTGAACTTGCATGCACAATTTTCTAGCCCTATTCTATAATGTTTAAGAACAAGAAGATTTTTTAAGTTTCACACCATACAAGCCAATGTAAAACTTACGACCCCTTGGATGGGCCAATTTTGACGCCTGGGCTATAATTTGGTAGAGATCTATTAGATTTAGCTATAAGCAAATTCTGGTAGCCTTATAGGTACTGTGAGGACAATAGCATTAAAAGGTAAAATTAAAGGAAGGGAAATAACTCTGCCAAATATGACTGAACACGATACCAATTATTCTTCCAAAGTACATGTATGGTGAAAATCACATCAGAGTTGTAAGATGGGTTGCAAAGACAAAAGCTTTAAGATCTAAAATTTTCCAACAAGCAAGCTCCTCCCAAATATGACTGAATAGAAGAAAAAATTGAAATTAGACACTTAAACACTTGATACTGATCATTCTGTAAAAGTTTGGCGAAAATAACTTAGTTCCTATAAGAATTATAGGAGTAGTTGCAAGGAAAGAAGCAATAAGTAATAGAATTAAATAAAAGGCAATAACTTCTTCAAATATTAGCAATCAAATTAGTCCTAGATGGTGCTCTGCAGCACTTAATACTGATCATTCTGAGCTGAAAATCATTTAAGAACTGAAGGCAGAGTTGTAATGACAAGGCGAGAAGGACAGACAGACAGAGCAATTGCTATTTACAACCCCAGAAGGGGCATAAAAACTCCAGTCACAAGATATACTGGCTGTCTTATTTCTGGGGGCTCTTAACTCTTACTGTACATGCTGCTGTCAACTTATTAGGCATGAATGGCGAATGGTTGAGACATATTTCCCAGAAAGGCACTAAGCAGCTTACATAAGAGATAAACAGTAGCATAATAAAAGACTATATAATTAGCAGAATATGCAATCCTTTCATTCTACAACATACTACTTTTTTGAAAGATACACTATTTCATTTTCATCAAAAAAGTAGGAATAGTAGGAATATTTTGGGAAAAAGTAGGAATTGGGCAAAAAAAGTAGGAACAAGTAGGAAAAAGTAGGACTGCTTGTAAGCCTGTGTTCAGCTTTCATCGATTATGAATTATGAGTTCACTATTTATCTGAAAACAAATTTAAAACTTGTCCGTAATCAAAACATAAATTTACAAATGTCAAAGAAAATGTGGTTCACATGATTTAATTTGTGTTTGAAAGGGTGGAGAACATTGTGGGTAAATGAGAAAATTCTTCTCCATTTCCCAGTTTTCAAAAGCCCTCTTCTTCAGGGATGTTAAAAAAAAACTAGATCATTATTGATGGATTGATTAATCAAGTATAAACGTAAAATCAAAATAATAATCTGCATTCTTCTCTAAATATGATAACACTATATACACATTAAAACAAGAGGGCCATGATGGCCCTGGGTCGCTCACCTTAGTAGAGTGCCTTAAAGGTATTTCTTTATTTTGACCATGTGACCTAGTTTTTGACCGCAGGTGACCCAATTTCAAACTCATATTTCATGAAGACAAACATTCTGACCAATTTTCAAGTCAATTGAGCAAAAAATGTGGCCTCGAGTGCCCTAAAGGTATTTTTTAATTTGACCTAGTGACCTAGATTATGACCCAAGGTGACCCAAGTTTGAACTGGTCTTGGACTATATCAAAAGAAACATTTTAACCAATTTTCAAATCAACTGAATAATAAATGTGGCCTCTAGAGTGCCCACTAGCTATTTCTTTAATTTGACCGAGTGACCTAGTTTATGACCCAGTTGACCCAAATTCAGACTCATGTGAGATTTGATAAAGACAAACATTCTGACCAATTTTCAAGGCAATTAAGCAAATAATGTGGCCTCTAGAGTGCCAACAAGGTATTTCTTTAATTTGACCTAGTGACCTAGTTTATGGTTCCAGGTGACCCAAATCCAAACTCATCTGGTATTTCATCAAGACAAACATTCTGGCCAAATTTCAGGTCATTTGAGCAATAAATGTGACCTCCAGAGTGCAAACCAGGTATTTCTTTGATTTGACCCTGTGAACTAGTCTATGACCCAAGTTGACCCAAATTAATCTTATGTGAGACTTTATAAAGACAAACTTTCTGACTAATTTTCAAGGCGATTGAGCAAATAATGTGGCCTCAAGAGTGCCAACAAGGTATTTCTTTAATTTGACCTAGTGACCTAGTTTATGACCCAAGATGACCCAATTCTGAACTCAATGAACTTGTTGTGCTTAGATGGGCAAACAAACTTAGAAGAGAATCACTACATACTAAATATCAAAGCTCTACGCCTTCTAGTTTTAAAGAAGAATTTTAAAGTTTTCCTTCTTTGTTCATATGTTCGAACTTGTGACCCCCGGGGCTGGGCCAGTTTTGGCCCAAGCAGCATCCTTGGAACAAACTTGGTAGAGGTCCACCAGGAGATGCTACATACCAAATATCAAAGCTCTACACCTTCCCGTTTAAGAGAAAAAGAAATTTAAAAGTTTTCCTTCTTTGTTCCTATGTTCGAACTTGTGACCCCTGGGGCGGGGCCAGTTTTGACCCAGGGACATCATATAAACAAACTTGGTAGAGGTCCACTCTGAGATGCAACATACCATATATCAAAGCTCCTCACCTTTCGGTTTCAGAAAAGAAGAATTTTAAAGTTTTCCTTCTTTGTTCCTATGTTCGAACTTGTGACCCCAGGGGCTGGGCCAGTTTTGACCCAAGCAGCATCCTTGGAACAAACTTGGTAGAAGTCCACTAGGAGATGCTACATACCAAATATCAAAGCTCTATGCCTTCCCATTTAAGAGAGAGAAAAAAAAAAAAAAAAAAAAGTTTTCCTTCTTTGTTCCTATGTTTGAACTTGTGACCCCCGGGGCAGGGCCAGTTTTGACCCAAAGGGCATCATATGCACAAACTTGGTAGAGATCCACTAGAAGATGCTACATACCACATATCAAAGCTCCATGCCTTCCTGTTTCAGAGAAGAAGATTTTTAAAGTTTTCCTTCTTTGTTCCTATGTTGGAAATTGTGACCCCCGGGACGGGGCCAGTTTTGACACCAGGGGCATCATATGAACAAACTTGGTAGAGGTCCACTACGCGATGCAACATACCAAAATATCAAATCTCTACGCCTTCCAGTTTCAGAGAAGATGATTTTTAAAGGTTTCCCTCTTTGTTCCTACATGTATGTTCGAACTTGTGACCCCCGAGGCAGGGCCAATTTTGACCCCAAGGGCATCATATGAACAAACTTTGTAGAGGTCCACTAGGGGATGTTTCATGCCAAATATCAAAGCTCTATGCCTTCTAGTTTTAGAGGAGATGATTCTTAAAGTTTTCCTTCTTTGTTCCTATGTTGGAAATTGTGACCCCCGGGGCGGGGCCAGTTTTGACCCCAGGGTCATCATATGAACAAACTTGGTGGAGGTCCACTAGGAGATGCTACATGCCAAATATCAAAGCTCTAAGCCTTTAAGTTTCAGAGAAGAAGATTTTTAAAGATTTCCTTCTTTGTTACTATGCTCAAACTTGTGACCTCCGGGGCGGGGCCAGTTTGACCCCAGGGGCATCATATGAACACACTTGGTAGAGGTCCACTAGGCAATGCTACATACCAAATATCAAAGCTCTACGCCTTCCACTTTCAGAGAAGATGATTTTTAAAGTTTCCCCTCTTTGTTCCTATGTTCGAACTTATGACCCCTGGGGCAGGGCCAGTTTTGACCCCAAGGGCATTATATGAACAAACTCGGTAGACGTCCACTAGGAGATGCTTTATGCCAAATATCAAAGCTCTATGCCTTCTAGTTTTAGAGAAGAAGCTTTTTAAAGTTTTCCTTCTTTGTTCCTATATTGGAAATTGTGACCCCCCCAAGGCGGGGTCAGTTTTGACCCCAGGGGCATCATATGAACAAACTTGGTAGAGGTCCACTAGGAAATGCTACATGTCAAATATCAAAGCTCTACGCATTCAAGTTTCAGAGAAGAAGATTTTTAAAGTTATCATTCTTTGTGACTATGCTCAAACTTGTGACCCCCGGGACGGGGCCAGTTGACTATGCTCAAACTTGTGACCGCCGGGGCGGGGCCAGTTTTGACCCCAGGGGCATCACATGAACAAACTTGGTAGAGGTCCACTAGGAGATGCTACATGTACATACCAAATATCAAAGCTCTGCGCCTTCTAGTTTCAGAGAAGAAAATTTTCAAAGATTTTGCTTTTTTTCCTTTTTTGTTGCCATGGCAACCAGAGTTGTGGGTGGAATTCAATTCTTTGAACAAGTTTGGTAGAGCTTCACCCAAGGAACATCCCTGCCAAGTTTCATCAAGATTGGCCCAGTAGTTTAGGAGAAGAAGATGTCTAAAGAAATTGTTGACGGACGACGGACGACAGACGACGGACGCCGGACATAGGGCGATCACAATAGCTCACCTTTAGCACGTTGTGCTAAGGTGAGCTAAAAACACACAGCCATACTCCAAAACATAAACGCATAATAATATAAATTCATTGCATAATATATACAGGTTACTAAACTGGCAATGAGGACTGGAGGGTGATATATGCCGGCCACCTCGATATCTATACCAGAACTTTAGCCCGAAACATTAAGATGCAGAAAATGACCTATTGATTTCTTTCTTCTAATTCAGTCATTTTTCCCAACAGCAAGTTTTTAGAACATTACGTAACGAGCGAAGGTGCTGTGGCTATAGTTTTAGAACAAAATTCCTATCAACGGACATGTGGTCAGGTTGTTGGCCCGTACTATCTTCCCTCGTATGAGAATGAGATATTGATCAACAAATCACACTGACATTCCCTTCCCATTTTCAGCGGAAAATATATAACTTTTTATAGTAACAACATATAATAGTATGACAAAATGTTTAAAGCAACAAAATGTAATAACATACATGATACAGTCTATATACAATACACTGATGAAGTTCATCAATACCATGACCAAATACTGCTTCCTATTCCAAATTTTCTGGTCCCTCATTTCCTGATTTCAAGGACAAGAAAATTTTTTGCCATCTCACATACAGAATTACATTCTCCGAATGGTATGGTCATAACCAGCTCCTTAGCTTCCTAAAATGACAAAATACTGAAAATGAGTAAAGCTCTATGAAAAAGGAGTTTAATACATCTGCAAGAAGTATCGCTCAAAGTCACCCTGCAGTGTCCACGCAGACTGACCTGGGTCGAAACCCTCTGGTATTGTTAAATTTTCTGCTAGTCAAAGAATCATTCTAACTCACGATTCAGTCGGCTTTTCGACGACATAATGAATTCTACGGATCCATCATCAGGTGGTGACAAAATTGGTATAATGCACCACAGCGACGCATTAAAACCCATTTTAACAGAGCATCGCTCAAATTTAATATACATGTATCACAGACCAGAATCGGAATTCGCCAAGCATTCTTCACGGCGTTCTGAATTTAAATTCTAAGACCAGCTGTCCGATCGATAAAGAAATTTATCAATCAGAATTGTCAGTGTACCAGCCTGTTCAACACTTGCCATATCATTAAGACAGTGTACATCAGACTGGGCTACGCATGAGACAAATACTTCAGTCGATCACATTATCGTCTGTCTTTGGAAAATGACCTTTATCCTAAACTAACATGGTGAAATATGGTAGGCATCACATCCATGAATCAATTTTTCAAGTTTCATTGAATCTGTATTAGAGCCTTTAAGAGTTTATCTAACTTTGCATAAGAAATATGCAACGTAAATTGCTACCAACTCAACATAAAGAAGACAAAGGAATATTTTGATAAGCGCTCCAAAGTCGACTTGCTAAGTAACCCTGACCTAATCAAGTGGAGTCCTTGCACATAAAGAGTTAGTCATCATTAATATTTTGTTGTCAAAACACTTCAAATTAAAAGCACATTTTCAAACTTCACTGGGTAGGGGTGTTTCCAAGAATACAGACTAAACACAAGAATCTTCGTGACAAAGAAGAAAGTATTGTGGATAAAGCACGATGAAAATCGATACACAAGTTTACAAACATTCAAGCTACATGTAACTTAAGCTCTTATCATGAAGCTCATATATGAAATAATCCATAGGTAAAAAAAAAAAATGTTTGAGAAGGTTTCTAGTATAAGACTTTCAAAACATGGTATTTTGCAGATGACAGTTATCAAAATAAGCCTGCATGAATCGCGCTTGTTTAGTAAGCTTTTTAGACAACAGCCTTTCAGAGTTTCAGCTGATTGTATTTTCAGCCGTCAAAAGAGGTCGAGTTTAAATCTTTAGCATTGAAGGAGTTAAAGTTTTTGTCTTACCATGTCGCCATGTTTATTGCAAATATCTATAAGAGTATCCTTCAGCCACGTTTCTGCAGGACCGCGCTCTCTCACAGTTTCCACGATTGAATAACATTGAATTTTTTCCCAATCTATGGTAATAACGATTTCTCTCTCACACTGTAAAAAAGCAGTAAGTTTGACATCATAATTGCACACAATTATTAAAAGACAAACCAAATTCGTATAGCCAAAATATAATTTTTCTGTTTGTCAATGTTTCTGTACAGTTCCTGTTCTGTACAAAGCACAGTCAATTGATTGAATTGGAATTAACGCAGTTTAGAGAGCTTAGATTATATCACGGCGGTCAGTGCATGGTATCGAAGTCACAATCATCAGGTCATCAGTCAGATACACTAACCAATGAGCTACCCGAGAAAAAGTTGCTTCTAAACTTAACATAAATTTAGTGTGTTGTTACAGAAACATAATATGTGAATTGACTTGCATGCTAAAACATTAAAAGATCATTTACAATCCTCATTCCCCAAATACAAAGCATATATAGGTTAATACTTCTGTAGAAGGAAGCAAACTACATTTTCTTTCATGCTGGTGCTATACATTAAAACAAGAGGGCCAAGATGGCCCTGGATCGCTCACCTGAATTTTTGAGAGGACCATAGCCAATTTTTTTTTTGAGGTATTGAAACTTTGGAAACAAAATGGAAACAAAATCATTATTCTGCCAAGCAATTTTGAAAAGGTCAACTGTAAAAGTCATTTCAAAATCTGTCACCACCCCTACAATCATCACCACAGCAATGATTTTGATGAATCATAATTCTGCAAATAATTTTTTGGATAGATCACCCAAGGACAATTTCTTGAAGAAGAGCACATGCTCGATAGTGACTAAAAACATAAGTCGAACAAGAGCACCACATGCAGGTGCCAACATTAGCTGTCGTTTTTTGACGGATAAAAATTTCCCTGACAATTTTTGAAAAGGGTCACCGTAGGAACATTTCTGTGAATTTATTTCAAAATCTGACCAGCCATTCCAGATAAGAAGAATTAAGAAATTCCTCTTCATGTCCCTATAATGCAAATGGCCCCCACCACCAGAACCACGTTTCTTGACAGATCACAATTTTGCCACCAATTTTTGAAAAGAGTCACCCAAGGAACATTTCTCTGAAATTATTTCAAAATCTGACCAGCCGTTTCAGAGAAGAAGAATTTTTAAGAATTTCTTCATGTCCGCAGAGTGTAAGTAGCCCACAGCCATCAGAGACATGTTTCTTGATGGATCAAAATTTCTCGAACAGTTTGCGAAAAGGGTCACCCAAGGAACATTTCTGTGAAATTATTTCAAAATCTGACCAACCGTTTCAGAGAAGAAGAATTTTTAAGAATTTCTTCATGGCCGTATGGGGCAAGTAGCCCCCAGTCACCAGAGCCATGTCTCATGACGGATCAAAATTTCGCAAACACGTTTTGAAAAAGGTCACCCAAGGAACATCTCTGTGAAATTATTTCAGAATCTGACCGACCGTTTCAGAGAAGAAGAATTTTTAAGAATTTCTTCATTTCCGTATAGTGCAAGTAGCCCCAAGTCACCAGAGCCATGTTTCTTGACGGATCAAAATTTCGCAAGCGCTTTTTGAAAAGGGTCACCCAAGGAACATCTCTGTGAAATTATTTCAGAATCTGACCAGCCGTTTCAGAGAAGAAGAATTTTTAAGAATTTCTTCATGGCCGTATAGTGCAAGTAGCCCCAAGTCACCAGAGCCATGTTTCTTGACGGATCAAAATTTCGCAAACACTTTTTGAAAAGGGTCACCAAAGGAACATCTCTGTGAAATTATTTCAAAATCTGACCAGCCGTTTCTGAGAAGAAGAATTTTTAAGAATTTCTTCATTTCCCTATAGTGCAAGTAGCCCCCAGTCACCAGAGTCATGTTTCTTGACGGATCAAACTTTCGCGAACAATTTTTGAAAAGGGTCACCCAAGGAACATCTCTGTGACATTATTTTAAAATCTGACCAGCCGTTTCAGAGAAGAAATTTCGCAAAGGCTTTTTGAAAAGGGTCACCCAAGTATCATCTCTGTGAAATTATTTCAAAATCTGACCCAGCGGTTTCAGCGAAGAAGAATTTTTAAGAATTTCTTCATATCAGTATAGTCAAGTAGCCCCCAGTTACTACAGCCATGTTTCTCGACGGATCAAAATTTCGCGAACACGTTTTGAAAAGGGTCACCCAAGGAACATTCTTGTGAAATTATTTCAAAATCTGACCAGTGGTTCCAGAGGAGAAGATTTTTAAAGAATTTCTTCGAAAATTCCATTTGGTTGCCATGGCAACCAGAGTTTTTGATGGAATCAAATTCTGTCTACAATTTTTAAAGGGGACCTCTCAAGGAACATTCCTGCCAAGTTTGTCCAAATTGGCCCAGCTGTTTAGGAGGAGATGATGTTTAAAGAATTGTTGACGACGCACGACGAACGACGCACGACGAACGGCGGCCAACGGACAGCCGGTGATCTTAAAAGCTCCCCTTCAGCACGTTGTGCTCAGGTGAGCTAAATAGGGGGAGGGGAATGCTGCATTTCAAAAAAAAAAAAAAAAATATGTAGAAATGTCCCCTGGCATAAGCATTGTTAAGTACTTTACATTATACGAATAACTCATTGATGGCAAAGACGAATTCACTATTTTCTATGGCCAAGTATTTATCAAAACACCACCAGTCATTCTATCTTAAAACTGGTGAACGAACTTTCCTATCATGATTCTTTAGTACCTTGAAATGACTACGCTTTTGTTTGAAACCCAAACCTCACACTCTCCGAATAAGCGCCCTAATATAAGAACCATCTAGGCAATCCAACAGATTTTTTCACACAAGAGGGCAATTGGCCCTGAAGCGCTCACCTGAGTAAAGCCGTCTACAGTTGATAAAGCTGAAGAGAGCCTGATTTTAAAGATGAAAAACAAATGCGTGTAATTGACCTACTTTTGAACCAATGTGACCCAATTTCAAACTTGTCCAAGATATCATTGAAACAAACATTCTGACCAAGTTTCATGAGTATCTGGCTGAAATGTGGCCTCTACAGTGCACACAAGGTTTTTCTATGATTTGGTCCGGTGACCTACGTCTTGACCGGATGTGACCCAATTTGGAAGATGTCCAAGATATCACAAAGACAAACTTTCTGACCAAGTTTCATGAGTATAAGGCTGAAAGTGTGGCCTCTAGAGTGCACACAAGGTTTTTCTAAGATTTTTCCCAGTGACCTTCTTTTTGACTAGACATGACCCAATTTCCAATTTGTCCAAGATATCATCAAGACAAACATTCTGACCAAGTTTCAAGTGTATTAGGCTGAAAATGTGGCCTCTAGAGTGTACACAAAGTTTTTCTAAGATTTAGCCCTGTGACCTACTTTTTGACCAAACATGACCCAATTTCGAATTTGTCTGAGATTTCATCAAGACAGACAATCTGACCTAATTTCATAATTATCCGATTAAAATTATGGCCTCTACAGTGCACGCAAAGTTTTTCTAGGATTTTTTCCGACATGACCCAATTTAGAAGTTATCAAAGATATCATCACAACAAACATTTCACCCAATTTCCATGAGTTTCAGACTAAAAATGTGGCCCCTAAAGTGTGCACAACATTTTTCTAAGATTTGGCCCAGTGACCTACTTTTTGACCCGACATGACCCAATTTCAAACTTGTCCAAGATATTATCAAGACAACATTCTGACTAAGTTTCAAGAGTATCAGGGTGAAAATATGGCCTCTATAGTGCACTCAAGGTTTTTCTAAAATTTAGCCCACTGACCTACTTTTTGACCCGACATGACCCAATTTCGAAATTGTCCGAGATTTTATCAAGACAAACATTCTGACCTAGTTTCATGCATATCTGACTGAAAATGTGACCTCTAGAGTGCACACAAGGTAAAATATTGACGCCGCACGATGGACGCCGGACACAGCACGATCACAATAGCTCACCTCGAGCACTTCGTGCTCAGGTGAGCTAATAAAAACAAATCACTAGATTCCAACCTTATACACTTACAGAAAGTGCTCATAGGGGACGAATGGAATAGAAATGATTGACTGATTAAACGGAGCGTTACGCTGCTTTTGGCATTATTTTAGTCATACAATATTGACAGATTCCCTATTTCTACGTATGTCCTGAGTTTCACATAAACCAGGCTATGCCTATAAACTGCCTTGCCAAAGGCCGCTCACAGGAAACAATTAGTGTCTCAAGTGAGGCAATCCAAGTGCTAGACTCTTAACCAAACAATCATGTGTTCCCATACCCCCTAAAGAAGAAAGATTACAAAAACAATGTAGGAATGCAAGAAAATGCTGGAAACCTTTTCGCAGTATTTCCACATATCCAAAAACAAGGCCCAGCAAATGTAACACACTCACTTTGTTGTCAGCAAATAATTTCAATTTGGCCTCATCAAACAAACTACAACTTGCTATATCTCTAGAATATAACCTAGTAGGGAAAGAGCTATGTCAGTACATGCATCATGAACTTGGATCTCACAGATTACAAGATATCTTGGCAAAAGTAACCTTGAAATTGCAATAATAATGTCTCGGTAATTAATCTATTCTCCAAATAAAGAAAAAGGGCCGGAATGGCCCTGATAAGCTCACATGACTATATAGTAATGCAAAATAATTGCCACAAAGACTTTGCAACAGAACTATATTTTTAACAATCTTGACGTTTTGACCAAAGCGCTAGAGTAACAGGTTTATCCGGACCTGTCTATTCCCGAAATTTCGCCATCAAGAAAAAAAAAGGAAAAAAACCAGGGAATGAATATTTTCTGTACAAAGTTTACTCTTTATTCCGGAAATCTGCGTTACGGAACCTGATTTAAAAAATCGGAAACAAATAGTTGAAAAACAATAAAAATCCTTATCTGACCTGACTGTGTATCTCACAATGACACGTTATTTTTGGAGTATCATTGCATACTGTTTTCATAGTCTGATAGAGAGAACTCTCCTTTTAGACTTGTACTTCCATGAGGTGATAACATGGTCATCAGTCTGGTTTCATTTAAACTCATGTAATGTGATGTAATTTGTTATAGGCGGTTTTTCACACACGTTGTTAACACACATATCCAATAAAATTGTTTAAACAAGAGGGCCATGATGGCCCTGTATTGCTCCACTGGCTTATAAATATAAACCATAAATACTAAACATTTCAATTCTGAGCCAAATGGTTTCAAAATGAAGACTTACAAAGTTTTCTCTGTAAAAGCCCATGTGAAAGTTGAGACCCGCAAGGCAAAGCCATTTTTGATCCCAGAGCTATAATTACTTGAACCCTGGTAGAGGTCCACAAGATAAAGCCACATGCCAAAATAATACAAGTCTATGCTGTATGGTTATAAATAAGGTGATTTTCAAGTTTCATCCATATGAGGCCTCTGTAAAACATAAGACCCCTGATGCAAGGTTAATTTCAAAAAAAAAAAAAAAAAAAAAAAAAAAGAAAATCAAAAGTGATCCAGATTTGGTAGCCCTTGGGTTTGCAGTTAGGAGCAAAAAGATTTTTTGAATTTTCACGCTATAAGCACATGTTTATGACCCACAAGATAGGACTAATTTTGACATAACTTGAATAACTTTGGAAGAGGTTATTTAGATTACACTCATACAATATTATAGCTGTAACTCAAGATAAGGAACAAGAAGACCTTTTAAGTTCTCACTATATTAGCCTATGTAAAGCTTGGTACTTATTGGGTGAAGCGGTTTCAGAGACGATAAGCTTCATGGCCTTACGCCTGTGGAGCTAAAAAGCAGTATCTTTTTCATGAGCTACAATGACGTTAGTAAATACAAGCTTTTGGAAAAGATTTTTAAAGGTTTTTCAATACTTTTCAGTTTTGTAGCCATAGCAACCATAGCTTTTAACCGAACCGAATTCTTTGAAAATATTGTGAAGAACATCATGGAAAGATGATATCTGTAAAGTTTGGTCAAAATTGGAAGAGTGGTTTCAATGAAAAAGATGGTACAATCTTGGTAGAAGTCTACAATATGAATCTGCAAATTTCTATAGCCCTAGGCCTTACAGTACGGATAAAAAAAAGATATCTTAAGTTTCCACTATGTAAGCCTTTCTAAAATTTCTGAACCCTGGAGTGTGACAAATTTTGATCCCAAGGCTCAAAACATGCCAAATTTGTTAGTCCTTTAATCTTTATGGTTAGAAACAAGAAGATTGTCAAGAAGTCTTTACTATATAAGCCCTTATAAAACTTTGACCCCAGGGCTACAGTTGGACTAAATGGGGAATATGTGTATTAGAAGAATAACATGCCAAATTTGGGAGTTCTTGGCCTTATGGCTAGTAACTAGACGGTTTGGGAAGTTTTCACTCCATAAACCCATGTAAAACTTGTGACCCCTGGTGCAGGGTCAAACTTGATCCTAGGGCTGTAACTTGGGCCCTCTTTGTAGTTGTCCACTAGATAATGCTATAATTATGCAAAATTTGATAGCCCTAAGCCTTATAGCTATGTACACCAAGATTTAAAAGTTTTCCCTATAAAAGCCCATGTAAATCTTGTGAACCTCCCCCCCCCCCAACATGAGGCCAAATTGACCCCAGGACTGTAATTTGGGCACTTTTGGTAGACCCCCACTAGATCAAGCTAAATGCAAAATTTGGTAGCTCTAGGCCTTATGGCTAGGTATTGGAAGATTTCTTAAGTTGTCACCATGTAAGCCCATGTAAAATTTGTGACCCCTGCGGCAGGGCCAATTTTGACCCCAGGGCTAAAATTTTGGCCCGCTTGGTAGAGGCCCACTAGATATAGCTACATGCAAAATTTGGTAGCTCTAGGCCTTACCGCTAGGTACAGGAAGATTTTTAAAGTTTTCTCTATATAAGCCTATGTAAAACTTGTGACCCCTGGGGCAGAGCCAATTTTGATCCCAGGGCTATAATTTGAAGAAACTTGATAGAGGTCTACTACATAAAGCTACATGCCAAATTCGGTAGCCCTATGCCTTATGGTTTCAGACAAGAAGATTTTTAAAGATTTCCAATATTTTTCAGTTTTGTTGCCATGGCAACCAGAGTTTTTGAAGGAATCATATTCTTTCAAGAAATTCTGAAGAGGACCATGGCAGGATCATTTCTGTAAAGTTTCATGAAAATTGGATGGGTAGTTTCAGAGAAGAAGATGTTTGAAATAAAAGTTAACGCACGGACGGACAGACGCACGGACGCACGACGGACACCGGGCCATGACATAAGCCCGCTGGCCTTCGGCCAGTGGAGCTAAAAATGACTTTGAGTGTCAATTTGACAGATTATCGATGCTCATAATACTAACATGATGAACTCACAAGTTTTTGATGTTTAATCGTTACTTGATTGGCAACTATTACTTAGAAATTAGTTTACACCTAACTGGGTATAAAAACGAAAATTTATGAAGCAACTTATTTCTATGCAGTCGTATGAACAGTACAGGCATTTTTATAAGTATTTGTGAAAATCATATGCTTTTGTATTTATCATGTAGCATGGTGTCACTTCACAACACGGTAGCCAAAAGGTTACTTGATCTAGAATTACGCCTTATCCGGATACATTAGTAAACAAGAGGGCCATGATGGCCCTGTATCGCTCCACTGGCTTATAAATATAAACCATGAATACTAAACATTTCAATTCTGAGCCAAATGATTTCAAAATGAAGACTTACAAAGTTTTCTCTGTAAAAGCCCATGTGAAAGTTGAGATCTGCAAGGCAAAGCCATTTTTGATCCCAGAGCTATAATTACTTGAACCCTGGTAGAGGTCCACAAGATAAAGCCACATGCCAAAATAATACAAGTCTATGCTGTATGGTTATAAATAAGGTGATTTTCAAGTTTTGTCCATATGAAGCCTCTGTAAAACAATAAGACCCCTGATGCAAGGCTAATTTCAAAAAAAAAAAAAAAAAAAAAAAAAAAAAAAACAGGAAGATTTCTTAAGTTGTCACTATGTAAGCCCATGTAAAACTTGTGACCCCTGCGGTGGGGCCAATTTTGACCCCAGGGCTAAAATTTTGGCCCGCTTGGTAGAGGCCCACTAGATATAGCAGCATGCAAAATTTGGTAGCTCTAGGCCTTATGGCTAGGTACAGGAAGATTTTTAAAGTTTTCTCTATATAAGCCTATGTAAAACTTGTGACCCCTGGGGCAGAGCCAATTTTGACCCCAGGGCTATACTTTGAAGAAACTTGATAGAGGTCTACTACATAAAGCTACATGCCAAATTTGGTAGCCCTACGCCTTATGGTTTCAGACAAGAAGATTTTTAAAGATTTCCAATATTTTTCAGTTTTGTTGCCATGGCAGAGTTTTTGAAGGAATCGAATTCTTTCAAAAAATTCTGAAGAGGACCATGGCAGGATCATTTCTGTAAAGTTTCATGAAAATTGGATGGGTAGTTTCAGAGAAGAAGATGTTTGAAATAAAAGTTAACGCACGGACGGACGGACGGACGGACGCACGGACGCACGACGGACACCGGGCCATGACATAAGCCCGCTGGCCTTCGGCCAGTGGAGCTAAAAACAGGAGTGTCCGGATAAACAAGATTCGGTTGTACTTGGTAGCAAGCCTCAGTAAAGTGCTACGTATCAGATATATAAATGAATAAACTATTTTAAACTTGAAGATTGCCCAAGCGCAACGTCGAGCTCGCCATGTGGAACTTAGCCCAGAACCTCCTAAGCTACACGTGGAAAAAAAGTAACCAATCACTCAATGTACATCAATCTTATTTATGATATCTTTGTTTGCAAATCTGCATGATGACAAGTGTATTCCCTATTTACGAACAAGAAGAAGCTTAATTTATGACCTTCAAATATGACCTTGACCCTGAAACCACTTAAGTGAATAACTCAGAGAGACACTTTCTGCCATCCTCGTTGACCAAGTTCCGATGTATTCCGTAAACTACATTCATCGCCCCTGGGTTATCTCGCGTATGTTTTCTCGTTCTCATGAACTATTCATGAGGCATTTTGATTGGTAATCTCAGTTTGTCAGTAAGAAAATTTAATCTATTTTTATCAACCATATGCCATCATTTCTTTTTTTACCTCGTCTAAAAGCAATCAAATCGATGAATGTAATTTACGGAATACATTGGAACTGGGTCAACGGGGATGACGTCACCCCTGCTATATACCCCTATGGACTGCAACAGCACGCTGTATTTCTGAATATTTGCCTTTGTATACAAGAATTTCTATTTTCTGCCCTGGATTGTCGCAAGGCAAATGTCACAGAAGAAAGGCCCACCGGCGGCCGCCATATTCGTTGATAATGATGTGGGTTTTACCCAGTTTATTCATAACAACGGAAGAAATGTGATTATCCTCCACTACAAGACAGTGTCATTATGTCATCGACAATTCGACTGGCTATTGGGTGTAATTCGCAATCTTATGAGTATTCATAGAAACGACGGTTTCGCAACTGAATGTCCCAAGGGTGATGAATGGTAATACTTCACACATGGGTTAACGAGGGTGCTTACTACTCGTTAAGTAGAAAAGTTGTCAAAGTTTCATCATTTGACCATCAAAGTGAACTTGACCTTGGACCTACCTGAACAAATTTAAAAATTGCTTATCTTCACATAACGGCGAACAATAATTATTGTGCACATTTATTTTGAAATCCATCCATATGTGTACAAGTTGTGGCTTGGACAGGACCTATTTATGATAATTTTATCGTTTGACCTTAGAGTGTGACCTTGACCTTGGACCTATAAGATAAAATATTTTAAATGGTACATCTACTCATGAAGGAGAATAATTATGCCAAATAATTTTAAAATCTATTTGAATGTAGAATTTATGACTCAGGCATTGTTTGTTTCTGAATATTTTATCATTTGACCTTTCAGTGTTACTTGACCTAGGATCTACCCGAACAAATTATTTTTATGACTCTTCTACTGATAAAGGAGAACACTTGTTTAAAATTATGTTTAAAGCAATTGATAAATGTAGAAGTTGTAGCTTGGATAAACTCAATGTATTACAATTTTGTCAACTGACTTTTAAGGGTGAACTTGACCTTTGACCTACCTGAACAAATGTTTCAAACTGTACTTTTACTGATTTATGAGAACAATTTTGCCAAATCATCTTTAAGTGCATTCATAAATATAGAAGTCATGGCTCAGACAAAGTCTGTGTATGACAATTTTATCATATGACCTTCAAATGTGACCTTGATCTTGGACCTACCCCCTCCCCACAAATAAAAAGTTATAAATGGTACTTCTTCTTATATTCTCATAAAGGTGGTCAAACGATTTTGAAATCAATCCATAAGTGTAAAAGTTGTAGCTCAGACAAGTTCTATGTACGACAATTTTATCATTTGACATTCAAATGTGACCTTGACCTTTGACCTACCAGAACAAATGTTTCAAATGGCACTTCTACTCATAGAGGAGAACAATTGTGCCAAATTATTTAAAAAATCCATCCACAAATGGAAAAAAATCATGTCTGGACAAATTCTGACCAATGGACGGACGGAAAGACCAACTGACACACTCACTGACGAGCATACTCCAAAGCAACATTGTAAAATGTACGTCTCGATCACCGCAAGCGGACAAAAAGAAGATAGCTAAAGTTTTCACTGTACAAAGGCATTGAACAAAAATAGTTGTGATTTTTCCAAGGCGATGTCAGTTATGACCCCAGGGTTATTATGTGAATAGTTTAGTACATGTTCACTAGAGAATGTTGCTTACAAAATATTACTGTTTTAAGCCAAATTTATACTTTGCACTAAATTCAGCCGAAGTAAAACTTCTGTCCCTAAGACGAAGCCAGTTATAACCCCAGGACTACAATTTTTATAGAGGTCTACTGGATGATGCAAGCATCAGCATGCTAAACATTACGGTTCTAGCTTTAAGGGTAAGAGACAAGCAGATGTTGAAAGTTCTCACTATATAAGCCAATCTAAAACATGTAATCCCTCTTGGACGCGGTAAAATATGAGCCTATGGCTATCATTTGAACAATCTTTGTAGAGGTTTACTAGATCCATGGTAGCCATTGGCCTTACTACTAGGAACAAGAACATTTAAAGTTTTCATTTTACATAAACCTATGGAGAAAATGTGTAACCCTTGGGGCAGAAACATTACCTTGGGATATAATTTGGTAAGTCCCAAGGGATGTTAAAAAAAAGTCTTGGAAGAGCTCCACTTGATACAGTGTACTGAAATTTGAATTCCTGGCATAACAATCTAATTATGGCCCTTTAAAGCTGTCTGCTGCACCTTTGTTTCAGAAGGAGTATGGAGTCAAATACACCTGCATAAACATAAGATTAACTCACCCTTTGAACTTTTAATTCATCTTTGTTTATTTTGCCAACACACCCCACAACATTTCCAGTGGTAACTTCCGTAAGAAACATCCCAACTTTCCCCTTGTTTAATTCCTGAATTGGTCTCACACTACAGATTATGTCGAACTTTTGAATCACTGCATCCGACACCTTTGCTACTGTAAGCAACTCAGTTTTGTGTTCTTCACGTGGACCTTCTCTCACTATAACAGTAATTACGTCAGAATGTTCATCCAATACTCCCTGGTGACTGTCAACATCTGATGATGATGAAATATAAAACGATTTTCATGCACCCTCAATAATACTTACAGTTAACGGGTTTAAAATGTTATACTTTGAAACAATCAATATTAATGTTTATGTACAATTGTGTTTAAAGTAATAAGTATGCTACTTTCCATTCTGCCAAGCCCCAGTAGCTCAGTCGGTAGCGTACATGACTTGAGAACAGGAGGTCGCTTTTTCGATCCCCGGTTCGGCCAATTTCTTTCCGAGGATTGATGATAGTTATTGCGACAGGATTCATTCCTCTCTAACCGCTCACCATTTTTTCGACGATGGTTTTGTGGGAAAGCAGCCAGTGGCTTGGAAAGAATATTGTGCAGAGTACTGGTAAAACAAACTCAAAGAAAGCATGGATAAGGGCACTGGCTGCCGCGATATAACTAAATTAAAGTTTGAAACTGCGTTTAATACCGTACAATCAATCAATCAATCAATCAACTTTCCATCCTAAGATACAGAGGTATAGGTAATGGGAATACAATATGTTACACTAAGAGACTATCAAATTTATGCTTTTGATGAAAAAAAAAAAAAAAAAAAAAAAAAACTTTTCTTGTGGCTACTCTTTTGCATCGCCTTAATGAGACAATTTTGTTGAATGTTCACACCATAGCTTTGAGTGAAGAACTACTGTTTGAGGATTTTTATACTCCTATCTATCTGGACACTCAAAGTACCTCTGATTTTGATGAAAGTCAACACACTTATGTCCTTGGAATCAACTCAAAGTTTTCTTTGATTTTTTAGTTAAAAGGTACATGTACATCCAACAGCTATGACCGAGTGCCAAGATTCAACTTCTCTTACAGGCACGCATGTTCAACTTATAGTGCACAAAGAACAGAAAGCCAATAATGACCTAAATCGCTCTACAAGCACTAAGTGGCCAATCTACGTATTTCCAACTTTTATCCCTGATTGAAGAGTTCAACTCACTATGCCACACTGAAGGGTTTCTATAGAATTACAATAGAACATATTTAAAACGCTTCAGAGAACTTTTTTAAGTTCATTGTTGGTATAAAGAGAATTCAGGTAAAAAAAATTTCAACACAATTTCGGCTATCTTTGACTTTTTCTGTGCAAGGTTTTATAAATGGTGAAAAGACAGACAGAGAGAGAGAGAGAGAGAGAGAGAGAGAGAGAGTTACACATTAAACTTTGCTGAGTTAGAAATCAAGACTTCAGGGTGACAGCATAAATAATTTGCATTTGCCTTTTGAGAAACAGGAAGTAAGTCAAAGTATTTTGCCAAAACCTGTTTCCTAGGATTTTGGCCAAATTCAACAGGACTTTAGTACTTAATCTAATAAAAATGTCTGTAACTTAGGTAAATTAGACCAATAAATGTGATTGCAAAAAAGGAATAACACATGAAGTAGATCATTTTTCTACATCCATGAATAATTTTCTTTACTTTTCACATGGTTCTACCGCTTGAATAATATGCGCAACTTTCAGACGAATTGGACAAATAGTGTGGGTTTTACTGCATAAACAAACATGAAATTTGAACTTGAAACAACAACCTTACCCTAATGTAAAGTAGAAAATCTTTCTTTCTTATAAGGCTATATATTTTAATGGTATATGCAAACTGTCCATGTTTATGAAGAGCAGGACACAGATGTTGGCTATTTTGCGTCTAGATCTTGACACAGACAGACACTAGATAGTCACAGGACGATATACTCTCCAGAAAACAGGCATTTACGTAATACATTCTGGCAATAGCCCAGTAGAGGGAAAAAAACCAAACACTTCTATAGGAAAGATCAATAGGCATACGTTGGAAAGTTGAAATCAAACTACGATGGAAGTGTAATGGCACAAATAAAATATAAGCTTTTGATAAGGCAGTCCAGCCTTTCTTAAGATGCTCAGATCAGTTCGGTTCTTCCTTTTATTTTTTATTTTATTTTCAAAGAGGGCCTCTAGATCAATTCACACAATATTATTTGTATATAGAGAGGCTATCTCCGCACATAATGACAATGTCCATAAATGAACATGAAAATCATCTGAGGCATACAATGCGCTCTAAGGTGGTAATACACATGCTTTTTCACAATAGTGTTCATATAGTCGTTCTGACTCTGTCTACCAACTGATTTTTTTAATGAAATCGAAAAACGTATCTGCAACTGTGCTGAAAACTATGGGCATATTCAGCAGCTTTTGCTGTAGGTGAAGATCAAAATCCAAATCCAAAGAATATGCAGAGCTCTATCGGTAAAATTTTGAACAAGATTCTGTCGTAGACAGCGCAATCCCCCGCCGCTGGCTTTATTTCAGACTACCATTTATTAAGACGTTTGATATCATTAATTGATTAGCATTAGAAGAAAATTTTGTCCAAATGCTTGAAGATTTGTTATAAAATGACCAGGACAGTAGAAAACTAGAGTTAGTGTCCAAAAGTAGACTTTATCTGGAATTAATATTCAATCACTGTTAGGATGCTGTGACCTTGACCTTGAAGGTAGGTCACCGAATCATGCGCTGTGCAAATCGTCTTATCAAGGTACAAGAGTGTGTTAATTATTTCGTAAATTGGACCAAGGGTTCATGAGATATGAAGCGGTCAAAAGAATGTGTAGTATTTGACCTTTCAAGCCCTGCTGTGACCCTGACCTTGAAAGTAGGTCACCGAATTTTGTCTCATCAAGATACACAAGTGTGTGAAATATTTTGAAAATCAGACCAAGGGTTCGGGAGATATGGAGCGGACAAAAATGTAAAGTGTGTAAACTCTAAAGTTGTGCTTAGACCTTGACCTTGGAGGAAGGTCATTAAATCATGCGCTCTGCACATTGTCTCATCACATTGAGCAAGATAATGAAAGACCTTACCTAATTTTTTCTGTTTCAAAATCTCCTTGAATAGGATGGTTTGTAAATCTTTCATTTTTTTTGGTAATTCTGAAATTACAAATCCTGGTTGTTTACTTTCAGTATTGTCTTCAATGCCGAACTTGATTTCCGTTTTCTTGTCTATATGATAACCAATGAAGCAATCATCGTCATAGTTTCCTACGGAAAGAAACGGGCTGCAGCTCTTATGTGGTCCATTTTTGTAAAATTCCTTCATATGTTCCCTAATGTTTTTGAACATTTTCAAGACAGATATAAATCCAATTCTCTCCTCTTCCGGATTATAGTTCTTACAAATATCACACGAAAAGTTGTGAAAGTTGTCACTTAAAGGACACGGTGAACCTTGGCTCTTTCCTTTCAGGCTATGGATAAAAAAACCTGTAAACACACTGCCCGACTGTTCGAATTCTGCAGTTTCTTCAGATCTTGAGGCACCTATTTGTATTCTAATATCAGGACAAATATCCTTCAATTTTTCAGAAAAACAGCAATCAGTTACAAGGATAATTTCCCGTTTTAGAGTATTTATAAGGTTTCCAAATTCCCCTTTTGACTTAAAGCTATGCTCGTCTGTTTGGAAACCCTTTCCCTCGTCGTTGTAGTAGTGTCCAGAGTAGTAAATGAACACCCTTCTAATGAATTCTCTATCTTTCAGCTCCTTAACTGTGTCTTCTAGTTCATCCATTTTGATGCAGTAAACATTCTCAGAGCTGTAAAACAGATTAAAAGCAGTAGTTGACCAATGATTGTCAGAAAAGCCTTTGGCCACTGATTCTAGAGAAGTATTTGTAAAATGATTTTCAGAAAAGAATATGCCAGTGTTTTTAAAACAGTATTTGGCCTATGATTTTCAAAAAAAAGTATTTGGTCAGTGGCTTTCTAAAAAGACTGAATAATAATTTACGTAGGGGGAGGTGGGGGGCATGTTGGCCCTTAATTACTCACCTGAACCTATATACAATATAATACTCTTCATTAGCGTAAGAAGGCATCTGGCCCACAATACACTTTTTTTCTTAGATTTTAACAAATAGCAATGCGCCAACGTCTTTCTACATTCCATTAATTTTGTAACACATAAAGGTAATATTTGGGTGTTTTTTTTTTTTTTTTTTACTGATTCTCACATTGAATAAACAGCGGAAGTTGCCGCTGCTAGCATTAAGTTTAAACCAAGAGAGTACACACACTTCACGTAATGTTTTACACTTTTCGCAAACAAAAAAGAGGGCCACTAAAGCGCTCATCTGAGTAAAGTCATCGAGGACAGATAAAGCTGAAGAGATTCTAGTTGTAATGATGTAAAACACATGAGCGTTAGTGACCTACTTGTCAGAGATATCTTCAAGACAAACATTCTGACAAAATTTTATGAGTATCAAACGGAAAATATGACCTGTTGATTGCACAAGGTGTTTCTAAGATTTGTCCATGAGACCTATATTTTGACCCGGCATGACCCAGTTTCGAACTTGTCCGAGATATCATCGAGACAAAAATTTTGACAGGATTCCATGAGAATCGGGCTTAAGATGGTTCTTCTGAGATTTAGCCCAATGACCTACTGTTTGACCTGATATACATGTAACCCAATGTTTAACTTGTGCTAGATTTTATCAAGACAAACATCCTGTCCAAGTTTCATGGGTATCGGGATGGAAGTGTTGCCTCTAGAGTGCACACACAGTTTCTCTAAGATTTGGCCCAGTGGCCTACATTTGACCCTCCGTGACCGCCTTTCACACTTGTCCAAGTTTTCATCAAGACAAACGATCTAAGTTTCATGAATATCGGCCTGAAAATATCACCTCTAGGGTGCACACAAGATTTACCTAAGTTTCGACCTGGTGACCTACTTTTTGACCAAAAATGACCCAGTTTTAAAGTTGTCAAGATATATCATCAAGACAAACAATCTGGCCAAGGTTCATAGGTATTAGACTAAAAATGTGGCCTCCATAGAGTGCACACAAGTTTAATCCGGTGACCTACTCTTTAACCCAACATGACACAATTTCCAACCTGTCTGAGATATTATCAAGACTAAGATTCTCACCAAGTTTCATGAGTATTGGACTAAAAATGTCGCCTGTAGAGTGCACACAAGGTTTTTCTAAAATTTGACCTGGTGACCTACTTTTTGAACCCTTTCGAATTTGTCTGAGATATTATCAAGATAAACATTCTGACAATGTTTTCACTAGTATTTGACAGAAAATGTTGCATCTAAAGTGCACACAAGATACGTCGTGCTCCGGTGAGCTAAAACACGGTATTCATCATCGAGCGATAAAACATCATTATGGATGAAACAAACGTAAATACTCTTTCTTCTCTATTCACGTTGAAATGTCAACCGCATTCAAAAATATTTATGACTAGAACAGCTAAAACATGGTAATGAGTGTTTTTAATAAAAGGGCAAGTTTAAAGACTATTCAAAAGACTATTACGTTCTTTTAAAAATCACATCTAGGTGAATCCAATAGATCTATATCATTATGCTATGATTGAAAACTGCAATCTTTAAAATATCTGTTTGAAAATATTAATAAATACCGATGGGTTACCAATTTCTTAAGATAAATGTACATGTATCCAAACAATGACGAATCCATACGAGAATATAAATCTGAGACCCAGTTTACTTTTCCACAATCATCATATCTTTTCTGCATATTATCACATTTTTGGGTATCTAGTCGATTCCATCTGTAAGAGTTTTATCCAGTATTTGATAAACTTAGTTTGATAATGGATAGATAGTGGATAATACCCGCATTCTTAAAGTGTAATGAAATTATTAGACAAAGTATTTAACGCTAAGAAATGCTGCAAAATTTCGAATGAATTTATACTATAGACTCTTATAATTCAAATCCCCATATCTCCAAGGGTCCCTATAAACTTTGAAAAGGAACCGAAACGAAACAGAACGAAACGCAACGAAACGGAATGAAACGGAACCAGATCCAACGAAACGAAATGAAATAGAACGAAACGAAATAGAAAAATTCAAGCAGAAGTAAAACCCACATCATTTTTTTCTTTTGAATCGTCCTCACACACACACACACACACACACACACACACACACACACACACATATATATATATATATATAATGCTTTCCGGTAGGATATCGAGAAATAGCGATGAAAATATTTTTCGATATTACACGATTTCATGACCCGATTTCATGATTTTACGGAAGTCTCGACAAAAAAAAAAAAGGGCGTTAGAAGCATGAAATAAATAGAATATTTGTTTTTTTCGGTGAAAGATCGAAATTTATTTCATCGAGTGAACATCATCGGTAATATTTTCACTCGTGGCTGCGCGCCACGAGTGAAAATATTACCGATGATGTTCACTCGATGAAATAAATTTCGATCTTTCACCGAAAAAAAAAAACCAAATATCCTCTCTCTCTCTCTATATATATATATATATACACATAATGCACCGAGAAATCCCAGTAGTTCACTGTTACAATAATTAGATAATAATCAAACGAGCCGTGCTTCGGCAAAAAGGGGCTTAATGCATATCAGTGATGCATTTTACCAAGCAAGTCATCTCATAATTATGGATCCATAAAACCCATTTTGTATAACAACGGACTGAATCATTTGGTGAAATGGTCCTTTGATATGCAGAAAATTAACCATTGCAAAAAGAGTCGATTCATGTCAGCCTGCACGGACTGCGCAGGCTGGCATAGGTCGATACCTTCTGCAGATGCATTTAGCTTTCTTTTCACAGAGCATGGCTGAAATGCATTTGAGTGAAATTAAAAATATGTCACGAGAACGGGTTATAATCAGGTCTACAAAAATTCTAAAAGACGAAAAAAATACACTGAAAGAAAACAAATGTTTCTCAGATCGGTAAAGGCTATGGATAATAAAATAATATGGGGTGTAAATATCACCCCATATTTTTCTGTCATTAATTAAAAGACATACATATTAATTATATCGAATTCTGGAGGCGTTCATATATTAAGAAATTCTGAGGGACATATAGTGCAAATCTGAGATGTTTTTCCACAGATGTAAATTTCTAACGTTATACCACGAAGCACAGGGAAACATTACTATTAAATGCGATTGATGTAAACAACATGGAACATCCAAAATTCATTGTTATTATTGTTAATTAAAACTTTTTGTGATATAAAATTCAATACATACATTCATTTATAACTCTCAAATTGCTTATAGTCCTAGCAATTCGAGGGCATAAAAAAATTAAAAAAAGAAAAGGGTGAAATTTTGCGTATATAGCATTTTCTCAATTTTACATTTCCGATGTAGTCTTAGATTAGAATTATCACTGGCATTGTAACAAAAAATCATTCTGACCAATCCAAAGTAACAGTTCGAGAATTTAACACTTTTTTCTCCTACAGATGCGGATTTAATAGTTATATTCTGGTCCTCCTTTTTTTTTTTTACAAGAAAGGATTATAAAACGCGGTGTTTTTGCTACAGGTAAAATTTATGGGGTGAAATATATACACCAGGCATTATTTACTCAGGATCTAGCGGAAACTGTAAGAGCGGGTGCAAGGGAGATAACTCTTTTTACTTATATATATAATTTCGATATAAAACCGCGATTTTGGTGAACAAGCTAAATCGAAGATAAACAATTTAAACATGTTTTTAAAAGTGGGGCGGTATAGACACCCCACAATTTTTTGACACCCCACAACAAAGGTTTCATATCTAAAAATGCCCCATATCTTTACAATTTCTTTCTATATATATGGAAACAGAAAAGTCGGCAAAGGCCGGTCCGACACAAGGTTTAGTAGGTGAACTGTGTTATTAAAACTTCACACGCCTCTCACTATTTTCAATTTAATAAACTGTATAAAAAACCAAACGTTTTCGGCTAACGCCTCATCAGTGGTTATGTAACTATAGAGTGACGTCATGTAATCGAAAGGGAGATAATTACATTACGTTTATATATATAGTTACATACCACTGATGAGGCGTTAGCCGAAACATGTTTGATTTTTTATAGAGTTTATTAAATTCAAAATAGTGAGAGGCGTGTGACGTTTTAATAACACAGTTCATCTACTAAACCTTATGTCGGACCGGCACACACACACACACACACACACACACACACACACACACACACATATATATATATATATATATATAAAATGACGTTTATATATATATTGAAATCTGATAGCAGCGGTACGCACGAAGATCGGGCTTTTATTGTGTTTCTGGATTACTGTTCACTTTGTTATTATAATACATCATTAAAATGTTCTTCAATTATAGGGCAACCGTCAGTGACGCAATTATGTCGCTGCCAAGTTGAAGCAGAGTGACATATGAGGGCCTAGATTAGTTTCCCTATTTGTGGGGGGGATTCAAATTTCCCCAAATAACGACGAGTGGGGCACAATAACCGTAAGCAATACCGCCCCGCACCATAACTGATCCCAGTCCCCAAAGCGATCGCGTTGCAGTACGCAACAGTCAGCATAACGTTCATTTCTGCGTCGGAAGAGTTGTACACGAGACAACAGAAACCTTGACTCATCAGAAAATAATATTTGTCCGCTAACGCTGTCTTGTCCAGTTTATAGGTCCCAAGGCCAATTGCTATCTATAATTGTAATGGCGGCGCGTCAGAACCAAGCGGAACTACGGGCTACATCTGTGCAAACCGTTATCAGCTAAACGATTCCGGGGCTAAAAGCGGCTGTAACTGTTGTCCGTAGGTCTCGTAGGTACTGATTCACAATAGCCTCATAGCCTCGAGTCGTGACGCGCAGTCTGCCGCTACGTGTAACTCTTTTGCACTCTAGGTTTGCGCATATCGCCGAAGAAGGCAGTTGACTGCTTGAGCGAATGCACCAACATAAACTGCAACCTCTCATATGGGAAGGCAAGCCTCCAGCATACAGGTCGACGACTCTTTCTGGTAAATATTCTTTAAGTCTTGGCGTTGATATTTCTGATCAATACGTGGACCGGATATGTCCATCCTTTACATGCACCGAAACTCGGACTTTGCTTTAAATAAGGTCTTTTAGCAATGGATTATCTGACCAATTTTTCTAACTATAAAGGTTTTAAAAATTGCCACACGTGTACACATGACGTATGTGTGTACGCCTCAAGAGTAACCTTGAAAATTTTGCACATACTTTACGAAAGTTTCTTTTTTTCGGGGTGGGGGGATGGGGAGGTGTCAATATGTACAAAAATCTTTGGAGGTGGTTTTAAAACCACCTGAACAGCAATTTCTCCTAACGATTTTCACTCAGACTTTAACCCCTAGTCAGAAACAGGCCAGAATAGCAATGAAGCACTTCCACTGGTTTAACTCTCAGATGGCCGAAACCCATATGACATTTTCAGTAAGGAAATACAATGAAATTAAGAGCGATTTCGAGGTTGCTGTCATTTAAAGGTTTCAGCAAAGGAGACAGTGTTGATCAAAGATCAGACTACATTTTGTGTGGTCTGATCTTGATCTACACTTGCCGCAAAAACATCTATAGTTTGTGTAGGGAACTTTAATATTTCAGACTATATGTCGCAAGAGGAAAACCCCAAGTCCATAATCCGGCAGAAAAGACCTTCGTTATGTGTGCGCTGAATATCTCTTTACTCTTAGCCCGCCCGGGTAGCTCAGTGGTAAGCGTATCTGACTCGTGACCTGGTGGTTGCGAGTTCGATACCCGGTTGTGGCAAACTTTCTTTCCGGCCAATTTTTGCCTCTCTCTTCTAATGCATGTGAGAAAAGTAGTCAGTGGCATTGGAAAGAAAAGTTTGGTCAGTACTGGCGTCAACCTCCAACACAATCTTTACTCAACTTTCTTTCAACTTTATTTCTATTTAGTATCTAATGCATTACACTGATTGTAAACAACTGTAATACATACTGAAAATAATGTTTGTGTGTTACATGTATTTAGAAAATAGAAATGAAGTATTGAAAGAAAAAATCGCTGGACCCGAGGCTGCTTGGACATTGGCGGCCGTCATTTGATAAGGGTGTTTTTCTTTTAATTATAACATGTATTATCATTTTCTAAATGTGATCATTGTAAATTCCTTTGATATTAGGGGAAAAGGTTTGGGTTCTAGTTCAGTCAGTTCCTGAAGTTTCTTAAAGTAACAGTAAACAAAACTGGTATTACATTTAAATCTATATCGTATCATTTAAAAGTATGGAAATAAGTGTGAAAATGACAATCTGATATTGTATAGTCGGCCCAAGTGTAAGTCGCTGGCAGAGAAATTAATTTCAAAATCAGGGTAAAAGTTGCCAGGTGGCTCCATATTTTTACTTTTTGCGTGACTTTAAAATTCATTTGTCTGCCGGCGACTAACAATTGGTCTTGCCACATAACAACAGATTGTCATCCTCACAATATTTCCATATTTTGATTTGGAATGATTTAAATTGAAATATATTTTAACACCAGCATTGTGATTTTGGCCGCTATTGGGCCTTTAACTTACATAATTTTCACATACAAAGCAATTTTGCATAAAAGTGAATCTTTCCCTCGATAATTTCAAAATAGTCAATGTAGTGTCGTATTTTTCTTTCATAGAAAATAATAATCTAACTGCTGTCGTGCGAAACATTATCCTTATCCGCTGTATGTCGTGCTTGTCAGGATTCTTATTTGCCAGTGGTGTTGCAACTCACTTGACATTTTCAGATGACTTTAAAATAAGCTACTGCTTACCGTCAGATCCTGTGCGAATGTTCGGATTCATTTATTTACATGCTGTACATTTATTGGTAACCAAAGTAATGTCTTTCAAACTGAAGATGATTTCTTCTAGACTGAACGTATCTTCCTCTGCTTATGTAGTCATTCACCTCAAAGCAGTTCTAACGAACAGCCCTACCCATTTTTAGCGGATTTGTATAGCAAATCCGCTTACTGTGATCGTTTTGATCGGAACCAAATACATCATGCGTAACGACGCATGCGCGCTCACACTGTACTTTGATATCTGACCTGAACCAAATATACTTTCACCCAGTCTACTTTCAGTTTTAGCTAATACACCACAACTTCGCTTTTGTCAATACCGTAAATACTGTACTACACGTGTATACCTATAGTCCGAAATCTAATACCAGCAAAAAACTACGTAAGATGGATGGATCAAATTACCATTCCTTAAACAGTAATAGAATAACAGTTACTGCGCGGCCTGCTGGGCAGAATAGTCTTGATTTTCCCTTCCCTTGCTAGCTCCATTTTAAAATGATTGCACATGTGTTGCATGTGATGTTACTTTTTTATTACAACATATTATAGCTTTATGCTACTCCACATATCCGCTTTCCAGGACTTTGAGTCCTTTGATCTCTTTTTAGACCTGAAGCCATCTCTTTATCTTACAGGTTCTTATCGACTTATCAATATGAGAAAAAATGTACAAATAAAAAAAAAGCATCTTTGGGGACTCTATACTCGCAAAGGTCGACTGAAATCATCTTGAAGGGCATCGACTCAGCACCTCAAAGGTATTGACGGCATAATACGGTGTTCATACTAAATATGCTGGCACCCTGCGAAAGTAATATAATATCAAAATGATTAATTGGATGGCGTTAAGGGCCGTTTTCAACATTATTTCTGTTATATCGCGGCGGCCGTTTAGATCTACTAACTCTGATTCTGACTAGATTTTCAAACCCGCAAACCACGCATAAGATGACGCAAACTTTCAGCAATTGTTTCTGTGTGCTCTCCACATAAAACGTGGTATAAAGCAATAAGAAATGATATAAAAGATATACGATAAATTGAGAAAAAATACTAAAATAATAATCACTTTGCTAGATTTCGTTCTATTTCGTTTCATTTGGTCTGGTTCCGTTTCGTTTCGGTTCCGTTTCTAAGTTTACAGGGACCCACATCTCCAATCCACGAGTGAAAATAGGTATAACCATCGAGTCAAAGATCTAAAATACTCATTATATGGAAATTTTCCAAAAGGCCCCCGATATTGATATATTCGAACGATTGCTTTACGTGCTTGTGCTGCAGGTTTATGTTTAGGTAAATACCATGGCAGTTTTGGGGTAAACAATAAACCCATGTGTCTGTAAACTTACATTACTAAAACATCCATTTATCTGTGTTGTGTAAAGGGCAACCATCCCTGAATACAATTATTCGGTTTGATCAAGATCAAATTGCATACTTGTTTCTTTGCAAAAGTTATTTATGGTGTTCAGCTAGGTTTGTAAATTTATAAAAATGTCAGAGCAGTTCCCTACATCACCTGCAAACTTCATTGAAAAAATATCAGGAACTTTTGTTATGAACATACCTCTTTGACATTCTGTTATGAGAGATTATGAGCCGCTTATGTAAATATCAAAATTCGTTGTACAGGTACTTGTTTCAAACTGATATTACAAGTGACAGATGACATAAATTTATTGACTACTTTGAATTGGGGATTTAATTTAGAATACACTGACATAAGCATAGAAAAAGTTTGCCCTGTATGCCTTTCTTGTTCAACAATGTAAATACATTATGGTGATCTAATGAATCTAAAGCCTTTTTAAAATCAACATATAAAACATAAAATCTACCACTATCATACAACAAAGATATTTCTGGACCATTCTTTGGAAGATATAAAAACTAAACCCTGACTGCATTACATCAAAAATATTAAACTGTTTTGTCCGTTTATCAAGATTCTTCATAGTAGAAAACACTTTATATAATACGTTTAATAAGGAAATACATCTATAATTATCATGATCACTTTTGAAACTTGATTTTTAAACAAATACTAGGATGGTGTCTATCCATACATGAGGGAGCAAACCTGTATCGAAAATTTCATTAAAATGTACAACAGGACAGGCGATATAGAACCAAAATTCCACTAGTATTCCACAGTGCCATGAGGTCTACCTGGTTTCGTTTTAAAATGCTCCTATGAACTTCTAAACAGGTATTTTCAAGGTATCTTTAAAGCCTATCCATCTCCTGATTATAATACAGAGGGTTATCAAAGGACTAATGATTTTTCATTGTCAAAGAGTAAGGATTTGAAATAAGTAATCCATTCAACAACTTGCATGGGATCATGGTATGTGGCTTATTTAGATTCCTTTTTTTAAAAGTGACCAGAAACTTTGAAACATGCTTAAGATAATGACTGTCTTTTCCTATATTGGCGAGCTGTTTTCTTCTTTCGGCAAATAGCTTTAAATTCATTTCTACAAATCTTTTAAATGTCGAAATCAGATTGATTGACTGTATGGGGTTTAACGCCGTTTACATCATTATTTCAGTTATATCGCGGCGGCCAGTGCACATGTCCATGCTTTCTTGGAGTTTCTTTAACCAGTACTCCGCATAATATTCGTTCCAAGCCACTGGCTGCTTTCCCACATAACCATCGTCGAAACAATGGTCGGCGGTGAAAGAGGAATGAATCCTGTCGCAATGACTATCATCAATCCTCGGAAAGAAATTGGCCAAGCCGGTGATCGAACCAGCGACCTCCTGTTCTCAAGTCCAGTACGCTACCGACTGAGCTACGGGGGCTTGGCATCGAAATCAGAATCATCATATGAAAACGATATTTTCGGATCATAATCCGATCATATGAAACATTTTTGTTTAACAGTATCACATTGTGAATCCCACCATTCTGGTTGTGTTTTAATTACAGAAAAAATACTGACAGAGCTGAGGATTTATATAACTGAAGAATCATTTGCACCGACTCATCGACATCATAATTAATACAATGAATTAAACTGTCATAAACTTGTGTAAAAGTATCATTATGCTTTGAAAGATAACCATTTTTTAAAGGTGTCTTTCTAGAAGAATTGGTCAAAATTTAACGAATCATATCGTCTCCTGGAGGACACTTCTCATGTAGGAGATATTTCCCCCTTGAATGCAATTTGAGATAAAAGAGCATAAGTATCAGAACAATCTCTATCCTCTACCCGAAAATAAGTGATAAAAGTAAATAATTCAGTGGAGGCTAAATGGTAATCAACTTGACTACAACCATTGTTTGAAAAGCAAGAAGAATGTCCGACTGTGTCATCAAAGACACGCCCATTCAACATACACTGTGAGTATAACAAAGATCTATTAGTGATTTACATTACAAGTTAACTATTTTTCACTACACCAGTATTTCGAAAACTAACACTGGTTTTATTTCTAACACTCAAAATAAACATGATCACTTTAACAAGAGGACCATGATGGCCCTGTATCACTCCACTGGCTAATAAGCACAAACTATTTATACCAAACATTAGAATTCTAGGCCAGATGGTTTTAAACAATGGGACTTATTCTCTACAAAAACCCATCTGAAAATTGTGACCCCAGGGCAAAGCTATTTTTGACCACAGAGTTATAATTAATTGAATCCTGGTAGAGATCTACAAGATAAAGTCACGTGCGAAATAATACAGGTCTAGGCCATATGGTTATAAATAGCAAGATTTTTAAAGCCTCTTCAATATTAGGCCCCTGTAAAACATGAGACCCCTGAGCATTGGCTAATTTAGATCCAAGGGTTATATTTTGAATAAATTCAGAGTTGATCCAAATTTTCCAGCCCTAGAATTATAGTTTGGGGCTAGAAGATTTTTAGAATTTTCACCCTATAAGCACATGTTGAATTTATGACCCATGGGGTTGGGCCAATTTTGACACTAGGGCTTTAATTTGAACAGTTTTGGAAGAGGCCTGCTATATGATGACACTAACAAAACATTACAGCTGTATCTCAAGATAGGAGACAAGAAGATCTGGAAAGTTTTCACTCTATAAGCCATCATAAAACGTGTGATCCCAGGGGCAGGGCCAATTTACACCCCAGGGCTCTAATTTGAACAATATTGGTGGAGGTCCATTAGATAAAGATACATGCAACATTTCGTAGTCTAGGTCTTTTGATTAAGAATCAGGGAACTTCTACAGTTTATAAGCCCATGTAAAATTTGTGACCCCGGGGCGGGACAGATTTTGACCCCGGGGCTATAATTTGAAGAATCTTAGTAGAAATCAATTAGATAAAGGTTTCGTAACCCTAGACTTTACGGTTTTGGACGAGAAGATTTCTTAAACTTTTCACTATGTAAGCCCATGTAAAACTTGTGACCCCTGGGGCGGGGCTAATCTTGACCCAAGGGCTCTCATTTGAAGAAACTTGGTAGAGGTTCACAAGATGAAACTACATGCCAAATTTGGTATCCCTAGGCATTACGGTTTTGGACAAGAAGATTTTCAAAGATTTTCAATATTTTTTCCGTTTTGTTGCCATGGCAACCAGAGTTTTTAAAGGAATTAAAAAAATTCAAGAAATTTGAAAGAGGAACATGGCAGGATCATTTCTGTGAAGTTTGGTCAAAATTGGATGGGTTGTTTAAGAGAAGATATTTGAAATAAAAGTTAACGCGCGGACGGAAGGACGCACAACGGACACAGGGCCATGACATAAGCTCACAAATTATTTATTTTGTGTACCCCGACCTAAAAAAGTTCCAAACGGCTAGGTACAGGAAGATTTTTAAAGGTTTTCTCTATATCAGCCTATGTAAAACTTGTGACCCCTGGGGCAGAGCCAATTTTGACCCCAGGGCTATAATTTGAAGAAACTTGATAGAGGTCTACTACATAAAGCTACATGCCAAATTTGGTAGCCCTATGCCTTACGGTTTCAGAAAAGAAGATTTTTTAAGATTTCCAATATTTTTCAGTTTTGTTGCCATGGCAACCAGAGTTTTTGAAGGAATCAAATTCTTTCGAGAAATTCTAAAGAGGACCATGGCAGGATCATTTCTGTGAAGTTTCATGAAAATTGGATGGGTAGTTTCAGAGAAGAAGATGTTTTAAATAAAAGTTAACGCACGGACGGACGGACGGACGCACGACGGACACCGGGCCATGACATAAGCCCGCTGGCCTTCGGCCAGTGGAGCTAAAAATCATTTGTGAACCCATCTGCAACTGTAACTAGGTTTACTTTTTTGTTTACGGTTAAATATTATCTATGAAAGCGGACAAGGGTAAAAATTTTCTTCGACTTCGTTGCACACCTTGTCTTATACATGGATCCGTGGCGTTGGAATAAACCGACTTCCTTCGTTACCGTCGTTAAGGGCTCCCAAACAAACGCAGTAAATACATATACAGTATAGCAGAAAGGCTACGTAAATTGTGCTGTCATGACTGTTTCTATCGATTAAATTCCGGAAAAAATTCCTCTTCATATGTTTCTGTCGATGATGAACTCTCGTTACGAAATTTATGGATAATTGAACTAATTTACACAAGGATATGAACAAAAAGTGTGAATTTCAGGGGCTACGGACAGGTTGTCCCAACATCATATTCGATAATAAATTACACTAAATTCAAGAGTTTTGAAATATTTAAAGATTGTCTCATTCAACAGAGAGGTGCAAGTCTAAGAAAAGTTTCAATTTCAAGTTAAGGGAAAATCGTTGCCTGATGATTTTAAAATGTGTAAAGTAAGCTGTCAGTTAACAAACTTTTAATTTCATTGGCGGTAGTTTGTTTTATCTTTTGATATACTGAAGACAAGGGTGGTCGAGTAGATTACAGCGTCAATCAAACACACATCGTATAAGTTAACAGTTTACCGACATACCCTTTGAAATGGCAGATGTGCTAATCCATTTTTGCTAATCCATTTAAATACGGCTAAGTCAAAAGTTGATTCAATTAACATATGTTGCCTTTTGAGCTGAACTTCCAAAACTGTACAGAACAGAACTTAATCTGTTTCATAATTGAAATCTACATGTACTTCCAGTAAAGAATATACGTAAATCTGCTTAATTTAAGTAGCAGATGGTTTGAATCCAAGAATAAACTGCATTTTTTGCATTCTGATCTGTATCTACACATTCAGCATTCTTCATGCACTTCGGGTTAATGTAAACTGAAACACTGGTGACAAACAGTGCTTCTTTTTGGATGTGCAGAGATTATTGAACAAGGTTAGATATTTTGGTGAACGTACTTTTCTTTTATTAGTACTTCAAATATTTTACCTTTGTTTTTCACTGTAAAACATTTTATGTCTCTTTTAGAGGAAAAAAAAAAAACTAACATTAATTAATCCATTGCGTAAGATAGCGTTGACCCAGACTCTCTGTGCAAGTTTCAAAACAATTCGACTGAAATGTGAACTTACCGCGTAAACCAGAATTGTAAATTTTCAACTTTAATGGCTACTTTTCCCTTACTGTCAGACTTTCATCAAAATCAATAGGGTTAAAGCTACTGACAGTGTCTATTCTAGGATGCTCAATTGCGGAATTCACCCTTTTTTACCAGAGCCCGCATAAATTCAGACCCAGTGCATGACAGTCCCACGTCAAAAATAAACAAATGAAAATTCAAAACACACTTTTGTCTTGCAGAAAATACCGCTGTTTTTAATAAAACGGCACTATTGCCGTGTCCATTAGAGTAACGTCCCTTGATAGGGTGTGGGTCCAAACGACTCACTTCCGAAACGACTTGGTCCAAAACGGCCGACTTTTCCGGAAAATTGACCCCCCCATCTTAACCCCCCCCCCCACGGGGGATTTGTTAGATGAAGGTGGGTTTGTTTGTATTGGCGTTTTACCCGTTTTAACAGCTAAGGTATATAACAGTCAGTGCACCTACACATGTGTTTCCTGGCTTTCTCACACCAGTACCGATACAGCATTCTTTCCAAGTCACTGACTACTTTACATGCATCAGAGGTGACAGGCGAAAAATCGCCGGAAAAAAGTTTGCCTCAACCGGGTATCGAACTCATAACCATCTTGTCACGAGTCAGATATGCTAACAACGGACCTATCCGGAAGGTCGCTGATGACAAAACTTTCTCTCAAAGCCAATGACTATTTTTTTTCACATGCATTAGAGGTTACATGCGAAAGATTCGCCGGAAAGAAAGGTTACCGTGTGTTACCACAGTGTAGGACCGGAAGTATGCATTGTATGTGACTTGGGATTCTGTACAGTGACGATCAGTTACTTGGTAGTAAAAATTGTGTTCACAAGGTGAGTAAAGCTGGTGATTTTTCATTTATTTTGATAGTTATTATAAAATATTCATATCCAGTTATAAGTCTGTTATGTATAGACCATGTCAGGAACACGTAAGTGCGCTGAGAACCTTCCTTCGAGCAATGGGTATGCCTTGATCACTGACCATGCTAGAAATACAGATGATTTTATCCCAAAACATCGCCGTTTTTTCTCGATTACTCAGCGTTAAAAACCCGTTTTCTCAACGAAAAACGTATAAAGAGTTTCTTTGTTTATATTTTTGTTAAAACATGTCAAAGTTTGGTCACAAAGTCGATTGCAATATTCCTTATCCATCTTTTAAAACGACATGTTGAGAAAAGAAATTTGTACAGTCACTTGCAAGCTGTTAATAGATCTCAGGTGACTGTACAGCCGAAAATTTCTCAACGTGCCATTTTAAACAGAGGATAATGAAAATTGTAGTCGACTTTGTTACCAAACCTTGACATATCTTCTCAAAGATATGAATAAAAAGACTGTTTATACATTTTCCGTTGAGACACGGGGTTTTAACGTTGAGTAATCGAATGAAAACGGTGTCTTTTTGGGACAAAATCATCTGTATTTTTAGAACGGTCAACTGATTACGGCATCGCTTTTGCTATACGGAAAGTTTACAATGCACATTCGCGTTTCTGATATGATCTACACAAAACAAGCAAATAAATAGATATGAATAGTTTACAATAACTATCAAAATAAATGAGAAATCACCAGCTTGACTCACCGTGTGAACACAATTTTTAACACCAAGTGACAGATCGTCACTGTACAGAATCCCAAGTCACATACAATGCATACTTCCGGTCTTACACTGTGGTTACGGGAGATCACTCCTTCCTTACGGCATAGCTTCTTCCCGTATAAAATCAATACCTGACAACTGCGTTAGGTAGTATTCTCTTTACCTCAGGGGTTAGTGTATTGGTCTTTTAAACCTCAATAAACGAGGATATCTGCCGCACGGGTTCGAATCCCAGCCGGAGCAATTTGTATTGGAGCTATGCATTTGTTACGAACTTTCATGTTCGTAAGATGGGGGCTCGTCCAGGATTGGCCTTTGAGCCATTTGTTGTCTGCCCGTTATTGTTTCGGGAGATCACTCCTTCCTTACGACATAGCTTCTTCCTGTGTAAAATCAATACCTGACAACTGCATTAAGGAGAATTCTCTTTAGCTCATGGTTTAGTGTATTGATCTTTTAAACTTCAATAAACCAGGATATCTGCCGCATGGGTTCGAATCCCAGCCAGAGCGGCTTGTATTTGAGCTATGCAATTGTTACGAACTTTCATGTTCGTAATACTGGGTATCGAACTCGGAACCACAAGGGCACGAGTCACGAGTCAGATACGATAACAACTGAGTTATCCGGGTGGGCAGTACTGACGAAACTTATTTTCTACGCCACTAATTTTTTTTATTTTGCACATGCATCAGAGGTGACAGGTGAAATATCGCCGAAAAGAAAGTTTGCCTAAACCGGGTATCGAACTCCGAAGCACCAGGTCACGACTCAGATACGCTAACAACGGAGCTATCCGGGCGGGCAGTGCTGACAAAACTTTCTTTCCAAGTCACTATTTTTTTTCAGATGAATTAGAGGTTACAGGCCAAAAAATCGCCGGAAAGAAAGTTTACCTCAGCCGGGTATCGAACTCAAAACCACAAGGTCACGAGTCTGATACGCTAACAACTGAGCTACCCGGGTGGGCAGTACTGACAAAACTTTCTTTCCAAGCCACTGACTATTTTTTCACATACATCTGAGCTGGTATCGAACCCGCAACCACTTGGTCAAGAGTCAGACACGCTAATCACTGCCCTACGCGGCCGATGGAAGAGGAAAAATCCCTCCTTGCATTCAGTTTCTAGAATAGTCATTGTATTGACGATACGAACAAAATGTGCAAGTTTCACGACAATCTGACCACAAATGCAGACTGAATCAGGTAAACGTGGAATGCATGTTTTTAACTTTAAATGGATACTTCTTCCTGAAGGAATGTCCGTTTTTTTTTTTTTAAATCGATCTGGTTCAAGATTGATAAAATATCAAAGCTGTGCAAGTTTAACCTGAAATCCAACCAGAAATGCGGACTTTATTGCGTAAACAAGAAATGCAAATTTTCAACTTTAAATGGCTACTTTTCCCTTATTGTTTGTCACATTGTGTGCAAAATTAACAGGCTTCACGCTTTAGATGATATAAACCAAATGTGCATGCTTCACAAAAAAATCCGATCGCAAATGCTATCTCGTGGACAGGACAACGACTAACAGACTCACGTCACATGTATCAGAGGTGAGAGGCCAAAAAAAAGACACTGAAAGAACAACACTACACGAAGACAATGCACCGGTGCACAAGGCGAGATCGACATTCTTAAAAATACACCTGCTTGGACTCCAGTTGTTAAAACTCCCGCCATATGTATACAGCCCTGACCTCACTCCAATGGATTTGTTTATTCTTGGGGTAACGAAAATACGACTCGGCCATCACTTTAATCACACGGTGTATTGGCGCAGCAACATGACAAAGATTACATTCATGGTATAGTTCAAACTCACTGACCTATCGCCATTTTTATTAATGAAACATTTTAATACATATATTCACTGTATATGCGAAAATTTTCGCCACGCACTGTACCTTGACCTTTGAGCTGGCAAAACGGTTTTGCCATCAACTTAATGTCTGTTCATGGCAATAAATTGTGCCATTTTATTTTGAAATCCAACAATGCACATAAAAGTTAAGGACTGGATGTAAGAAACACCTTTTCAAAGAACACACACCCACACACGCAGACAAGAGTAACACTATATGTTCATCTGCCATTTTTATGGTGGGGCCATAATAAGGGCAGTTGCCTACAAAGATAAAGGTCCTCGAAGTTTAAGTCTGAGAAACTGTTTACTAGCAAGTGACTTTCTACAAAGAATCCAATAATCATGAGAAAAATACGGCCTTCTGCATGCACTGTTGATAATCTGCAATTAGTGGGATGAAGGGACAACGCCCTCTGGGTGACCATTCATTTCCTTCCAATAATATATCCAGTAGCAGTCTGAACCTTAACCCATCCCCATAAAAAAACCTGCAAATAAAACTCAGACCGCCCCCCCCCCCCAAAAAAAAAAGACGAGCAGGGCTTCTTCCCCTTAGCCGCTGGGCAGAGATATTCACCCCAGCCAAATAACCAGCAATATTCAGAGCACTCTCTCCATCAAAGGATAGATAATTTTGAAAGAAATACTTTGTAATTAAAATCACATACCTGCTGGTATCTTCCTAGTTCATGTATTTAGACATATACATGCTATTTACCTTTCAGCATTTATCTATTGGACATTTCACATTTTATCTTATGCATGTAACGTATAAACGGGCCCCATTTAGTTCATGTAGCAAAATCGATCTCACTAAAATCGGTATTTATGGCTGGCTACTGCAGCGCCACTAATGAATATATTGCAGTTAAAAAATGCACCTAACGTCCAGATTGTACAAAGACAATGCAAAAGTTATCTGCTGCAAATTTGTTGCAGATGATAATGAATTTAACACTCTTCCGGTTAGTATTTTACAAACGACATAATTTTAGACCCATCCCAATGGATAGAATGTGCAAACGACAAAGAAAATGTGGCTAAAATCAAAGTGCGTGTCTTTGATAGGATTGAAAACATCATGGGAAAAAGAGAGAGAGCTGCTTTCCATCATATTCTCTTTATCCTGTAACGTTTTTAAAATTTCTCTCCTTAAGGGTCGTAAGACTTTGGGCTTCTTTCGTAAGGGGTTTATCATAGGAAGTTTTGTATAGCACAAGTCTTTACCTCAATCCAGTTATAAGAGGATATCTTGATGTCAGGGTATCCCTCATCAAATTGGTATCTTGTTGAAATACGGATTGATATTTTTTGTCAAAGCCAGTGATGAGTATAGCTGCCCAACAAGTACCTGTCAATACAAATATACTTTCGAATTAAACCCACTTATAAGTACATGTTGTAAATTTTCATAAAGTAGAACTGTCGCACAGCCACAAATATCACTTAAGGTATGATCATCCTAACACCAACCTTTAAATACAAGAGTTTTATTAGTATAGGGTATTAGAGTATTGTATTAGACATAAAAATGTGAAATATGAAGAATTTCACCGTATCGTTTTCAAGAAAATTAAGTTTTTGTAACCCCCCACTTCCAAAATTCCAATATGGCCGCCACCACACAAATTGTATAATATATTTTTTCTCAACAAAGAATAATAAAAATAGTCTATCTTTATGTTTTTATTATCACCAATATGATTGTCCTTACAAATAAATGTGATAAAATAGCCATTGCCAGTATAAGATATTGCCAAATTAACATGTGCACCCCACAGAATTAAACTCTCATTTTTTCCCATTGTCCGAAAAAGAAGAGTGTAAAAGACGTGCTATTTCAAAATTCAAATAAGAAATGCAAGCCCTAAAACTGATATAAAAGTCTTCCTTGACAATATTATGATAAAATAAAATCAAAGAAAATAACTTTTACCGGCCAAATTGAAAAATACATGATATTAAAAACAAGTATTCCTACTAGTGAAATTTTAGGCAACTAATTTTTCAGATAATTAGGTAGTCGAAGTCTGAAACTTTATGAATGAAAGAATATCATTAATTTTTACTATAATCAAAGTTAATCGAACACAATATTATCCTTAGCAAGAAAATGAAACATAATAAGTACTTTACTATTCAGTCCTTTAACCCTTTACCAAATGACAAATTTTAGACTCCATATTGAAAGTGCCTGCAGACGAAAATTAAAATAGTTAAAAACAGTGCAACCCTCAAGAACAACAACCTTTGGTTACGATGCAAAGAGCATACAAATCATATTGTTAAAGAGAGGTTGTTCGTCAAAAGAGGTCTGGTTTAAGCTTTTACCAAACAACAAAATTTTAGACTAGGCCAAACTATGAGGCTTAAGCTCTTGCAGACGACAACATAATTGTAACTCAAAAATAGAAACTCGCCTTTATAAGTGTAGAAATCATTGTGCGGAGAAGACAAAATGCTGGTTACCAGCATTTTCTCCTTTCCTCACAATGTTTTCAAAAGCCTTCCTGCTCAGGGTCGTTAAGATTCGGGAATGTGTTAACCCTACGCCACACGGCAAAATTTTGGACTAGTCCATATATAACAAATTCATCTATGACAATTCAAATACTTTTCAAATGATAGTATTTGTCTTTGAATAGGTAAAAAACATTGTGGGAAAAGGAAAAAAATGCTGGTTACCAACATTCCTCCTTTTCCCACGTTTTCAAAAGGCTTCTTCAGGGTTGTTAAAAGTAGGGATTTTGTGGTAAAAGACTAAGGAGGCTGAACTCAAAATTTTAGATACATGTGCTTATTTTCCATTTTCAAAGTGCCTTGTTAGTTTTGGAATATTTTTTATTTGAAAAATGTTACACAATCCATCTTCTCCATTTCTCTCAAAAATAGTTTTTAAATGTAAATAATTTCGTCCTGAACTTGTAATATTCTCTGCTGTGCACATTTCGACAACACCACTGCTTATTAGGATATTCAAACTTGGCAAGCTTTTTCTTCTTCATTCCTTAGCACTGTCAACGTAATGTCTGTAGGTTGAAAGCTTTTAGGTACAAAACATTTTTCTAAATTTTAACACACTAGTTGCTTAGTGATGGTAAACATTTGACATCATGCTCAGCATTATGACTGTTATACTCCGTATTGAATATGTTGCGAGCAAGATCTGTTTATAACTGTCTTGGTCTTTGATGACACTCTGAAAATCTGGCAAGGAGTTGGTGAGAGCAGGAACAACACACACAAATTCATCAATAAGCCCCCAATTAGTCAGTGCTCATGTAAGCACAACAAATTCAAACCTTCTCCTATTATGAGCCATAAATATAAAATTCTGACAGAACTTTAACCCTTTGCCACACAATCCCAACTTTTAACGACTCTGGGAAAGAAAGCTGCTGATACCATTGCAGTAAAAGGAGAAAATGCAGGTAACCAGAGAAAATACTGGTAACCAGAGAAAATACTTGTAACCAGGATTTAAAATGCTGGTAACCAGCACTTTCTACTCTTCAAACTATGTTTTCTGCACTATCAAAGACAAATCTCAACATTTAATCCACCTTTGTCATATGCACATTCTTTTAGTTTGGATGAGTCTGAAATTTTTTCGTTTGGTAAAGAGTTGACCGGGTAAGAAATTCAGTCAAAGCTGGTTTGATTCGAACTCTGTTCACAGGAATGCTGTTATCAAGCATGTCAGGCTTATTCTGCACACAGGTATTTGTTACCCTTTGGGCTGGTGGTGTGATTGGGATCTCTGGTACTACACTGTGATTATACATTAACCCTGGTTGCACCTCTTGTCCTGCTGTTTGCGTTATATGTGGCAGTTGATGTCCTCAGACTGAAAAATTGATATAAATTCATTACTCTTTAGCAGGGTTCAAAGTTAAAGACTTGTCCAAATCTAGAGCATTTGCAGACAACATGATTAATCAGGCTCAAACAATGAAATTTTCCTTAGGGAGGGTAGAAAACAATGTGGAAAAAGAAGACATGCTTGTTAGCAGCATTCTCTCCTTTTACAAAAACTTTTTTGTCAGGGTCAGTATAACTTGGGATTGTAAGTGACTAGATCTGGACATCTGGAATAGAGTTAGAATAAATGAGGAATAAGATATGTGGAATTCATGGCACCAGGCAATTTCACAAAAGTTTTGCACAACTTCATTCAATTTGTGATAAATGTATCTACAAAGTTCAATACCATGGCAATAAAACTGTATTTTACAGCAGAAAAATACTTGTTTTTGTTCATAGACAGACAGACATGGACAGACATACTGACCAAGTATACCAGAAAAAACATTTATTTTGATAGGGGTATATTTATTGTCTTTATGATGAAAATGGGCATTAGGCCAAAAGACGAATGAGAAAAAAAACTATTTGAGGCACTCGAAACAAATGTGACCCTTCACTCTAAATGGTACCATCTGGGATCTGTGAAAAGCATCCACCGTGGTCAGTCTATAGTCAGTGCAGCCTGAAAAGGGTGGAAACCTTTTGCTATCTGGCAGATGTTGAATGTGTTTCTACTTTACTGTGCAGTAATTCTAAAATCATTGTCTCATATCAACTTACAATAGCACAAACAATGTTTTTTGCAGGTTTAGTAATTGACAGTGTTCCCATGTTACCTTCTAGCACGACAGGTATCAAATTGGTATCCGTATGCATAGGAAATTTATATATGTACTTAAATCAGTAGTTTCAAGGTTGAAACATGTACAAAACATTGTGGAAAAAGAAGATAATGCTGGTTACCAGCATTTTCTCCTATTCCTGTGATTTCAAAGGCCTTCTTGCACATGGCCGTTAAAACAAAGGATTGTTGGTAAAGGGGTAATCAAGCCTCATGGAGGCTAGCAGTGTAACAAACATACCCTCAGTTTAGTGTTGGCTGGACAATCTTTTTCAATCTATGAATTTTCCAGTAAGCAACACGATTAACTATTTACTGTTTCTGTAGAGAACTATGGAGATCTGATGGTTCATATTCCCCTCCGTGACTTCCAGTGTGATTCTAAAGAGTCAATGTGACTATTTTTGGATGAAATTAACAAATCTAAAACCAGTGTTCTCACATTTGAATTGCAGATTCTCTCCAAGGCCGTTTAGTAATTCCCCAACAATCGTAAAAAGCGAGGTCCCATCGTACACGAACACGATCGCTAATTTTGAAGTAAAACACCAAGCTCAGCAATTCGTCTCCCATCCTCCCAAATGTCACGACTTACTGTCTTTGGAATCTGTGCGTGATAATTACTTCTTTGGTTATTTATGAACTTATGTCCAATTCAGTCTCAAAAATATCGGCGTAGTTGTGATCCAAGCGTATTATCTTGTCAAAAACCCTTTTCTTTTCGCTTTTGCTGACACAAAAATTGTCACGGGACGTCATTTTGGAATTCTGGTCCTGCGTGTTATCAAAACTTTCCAGTGTAAAGCGTGGAAGCAGATCCTCGTTTCCGTTATACTTCCGATGCTGCCGAAATACTTACGATATCTTACGGAAAATGTCGAGATCGGACGGAAAGTAACGAGATCGCAGAGAGCGAGTTAGGATGGCCATACCTTAATACCACCGGGTTATTTCTCATAAATTTTAAGGATCATACCTCATTTTTCTAAAACAGCTACCAAGTATTATAACCAGGCTGACTCAGATATAACCCTAGTTGGCCCACGAGCAGCCAAAAATAAAACGATCCTGGATTCAAAATGTAGGCAATTTACTTCATACCATGTAAAATTTTGGATTTTATTATGAGTTTGGTACTGTGGCACAAAAGTGACATGGAAGATATATTTTATACTACGTGCGCACGTAATAGTTATTACGTGCGCACGTATTAGTTAATACGTGCGCACGTATTAGCTACTGCGTGCGCACGTACTAGCTACTGCGTGCGCACGTAATAACTAATACGTGCGCACGTAATACTATTGCGTGCGCACGTATTAGCTAATACGTGCGCACGTATTAACTAATACGTGCGCACGCAATAGTATTACGTGCGCACGCAGTAGCTAATACGTGCGCACGTATTAACTAATACGTGCGCACGTAATAATCGACCAATCAGTTTATAAGGAACAGAAGCCATATTGTTGCCCGGGAAGGGCAAAATTACATTGGTCCAACACGGCAACAGATGTGCATACATCTGACACCCAAGTAAAAAATCAAGTAGAGCTATTATTTCTTAAATCGTTTAGGCATACTGCGATTATTTTAAGTATCTGTACCTTGGTACGGTACAGTAACTATTAATACTCTAGCCAACGGTCCATCGAATTACCCCAAACCACCCCAAAACACCCCAAACCACCCCAAAACATCCCAAACCACCCCGAAACACCAGCATTTTCTCCTTTTCCCACAATGTTTTCAAAAGGCTTCCTTTTTAGGGTCGTTAAAAGTCGGGATTGTGTGGTAAAGAGTTAAACCTTATTTGATATTCTTGACAGTCGTTTTAAAATCTTATAGTCATTGGGTTAAGCCAAATATGCCCATCGTTTTTTTGGTTTTTTTTTTTTTGATGATGTTGACATGGGTAAGCAGCCATGGCTTGGAAGGAAAATCGAGATGAAGTACTGCTACAGGATACTCAGGAAAGCATGAATAGGTGAACTGGTTGCCGCACTATAACTAAAATAATGTTGAAAACTAGAAATGTGGCACCAGCACGGATGCCCCCGCAACATGGTCATCATTATAACTGTAGCAAATATTGAAAAAGTTTGACCAAGCACTGTGACATTGGCCTTTATGCTGGCAAAACGGTGGTTGCAAATGACAAGTCGACTATCCATGGTGATAAATTGTGACAAATTGTTTTAGAATCGGACCATGAATCAGTTATTGGCCGCACATCACTTTTAACCAAACACACATAAATACACACACATACACATGGACAGGGATAACACTATGCCCCCCCTCCACTTGATGGCAGGGACATAACAAAGTAACGCACTAAACAAAAAATATCCTGTAAAACCCAAATGAACGTTTACCTATTTTAGTATGGATAGTTTCTCTACATGCTAAACACTGGATTGGATTCAGGTATGAATTCCTCATGCAAGCAACACAGACAGTCGGCACAACCATCCTGCAGGGCATACCCGTGCAATTTTCGACATATAAATTGAAATTTGGTTCATCCACTGAAAAAAAACAGATGCCGCATCAGGCCCTAAAACTTTCTCTTCTCAATTTAATTCAATGATGTATTTAGCCTATGGCTCATAAAAATTCACATAATATACAATTATACATAGAAATAAGGTGAAATGTAATAACTGTTGATATATATATACGTAGCGTAACAGATGGATCCTGATTATGCCTTCGAGAGATAGAAGGTTAGCTGAATGGTGTTTCACGTTGCTACCAATTTTATTTTTAGTCATATCATGGCGAAAGCTCACATAGTCATGTATTTCCTAGGATTCGCCAATACTACGCTAGGGTTCTGAAGTGTCTTACCAAAGGACACTCCTACGAAAAAAGAGAGAAAGAAGGAAGGAAGAGGTAGCTTAAAATAAGCGTATTTTCACTTCTAAATCTCTACTGTAACTAATAAACAATTGAGTTTCCTTGAATTGCAACCAAACCCATTTTCTAAAGTAGGTATGCACAAAGTTAAAATAAGTTGAAATTTCCTAATGTACCAATAGCTCTAATCCATGAAATATCTTTTTTTTCTATTAGGGTATAAATAGTCAAAACTTGTATTTCAGGACTTCGTGTTCATTAAAGTATAATATATGTTGGGGACCTCCTTTACCAAACTTGGAGAATTTTTAAAAAGTCTAATTTTTCGACAAATTTTCACTATTATTAGTAATAAACATCTTTTATGGATCCCTGATAAGAGAAAAACAAGAGGGCCATGATGGCCCTGGATCGCTCACCGAAGTCAATAGGCGACATTTCACTCCAGGGCCATAATTGAAAGTACTACATTACAAATAAATATGATGTTAGGCTTATGGCTTTGGACAAGAATTTTCAAAATTTTGTTTTATATCTCTACCATAGACGGGTAATATTTTGTTCTATATCTCTACATAAAACAAAAGCTGACGTAGACGGGTAATGGTCCCCGAATGAGCCCTGGTAACAAAAAGAACAAATCTCCGATGAACGGATGCATGCACAGACGCACAACGTGTTGACTATAATCTCCACTGAAATTCATTCCGGGAGTTCTACCAAGGACGCACCATTGCGGGATTGGCGCTAAAATATTACAGACGGCGCATGTTTGAATGTGTCTAGATGGCCATTCAGCTCATTAAATGCGTCGAAGGGCTGTAGGTACGAAGAATAATTGGATAATCTAATATTATAGATGAGGTTTATGCTTTTGCGTTATCGTAATACTGGAAATGGTTCATCGGTTTCGTGACGGCAATTTTCATTTGATTTGCCTGTTTGGTATTGGTTCTTGCTGATAACACATTGTCTTGTCATGGTAAAGATGTGACAAATTTTATGAAAATTCCTCCATGTATTTCTCAGTTATGGAGTAGAAATGAAAATGGAAGGACGTGGCACTGGGCAGACGGTTCAATTACTATACATCCTTTCTTCAGGGGCATGATATAACAAGGGGCAGTAAGAAATACATATGTAAATGAAGCATCCAGAAGTTATGGTTCTCTTGCACTACACTTGTAGTCAATGAGATTTATCAACCTATGAAGGTGCAACTTGATACTTCTTACAGTTTTGGAGTCATAACAGAGGCCAGTAACTCATAAACAAGGCAACCCAGAGTCGAGGTTCTTTTTTACCTAAGAAGTTTTATGCTACAATTTTTATTGTTTGAGTTATGCTTTAGAAAACATATAGATAGACAGGACAAAGCGACAACTACCAGCTCTCCCTTCTTGGAACACAAATTGGACAGATGAACAAAACAACAAACACATGGACAAACAGATAACAGTAAAACTATGTGCCCTGATATGCCAACAGGTAGTATTATTCAAATAATTAAGTCCTCACAAAAGTTTGTAGTCACAGGTTAAAAACAATATTAATTTATAGTTAAGTATTACCAGATTTTTTTAGCAGTTTTGACCTGGTGACCTACTTAATGACCCAGCTGACCCAATTTAAAACTCATCTGAGATATTTTTAAGACAAACATTCTGACCAATTGTCAGGTCGATTGGGCTGAAAATGTGGCCTCTAGAGTGTCCAAAATGTATTTCTTCAATTTGACCTAGTGACCTAGTTTATGACCCTATGTGACCATATTTCAAACTCATCCAAGATATCAAGACAAACTTGTTAACCAAGGTTCAGATGGATTGGGCAAGAATTGCCGCCTCTAGAGTGCCCAAACAGGCTGATTAATTTTCAGGTTAACTGAGTAATAATTGTGGCCTCCTGAGCGCCCACACGGAATTTTTGTAAGTTGATCTAGTGAGGCCTAGTTTATGACCCAAGGTGATCCAAATTCAAACTCATCCGAAATTTCATCAAGACAAATATTCTGACCAATTTTCAGGTCAATTGAGTAAGAAATGTGACCTCTAGAGTGGCCACAAGGTATTTCTTTAATTTGACCTAGTGACCTAGTTTATGACCAAAGGTATCCCAAATTCGAACTCATCCAAGGTTTTATTTAGATAAAGATTCTGACCAATTTTCAAGTCAATTGAGCAAAGAATGTGGCCTCTAGAGTGCCTACAAGGTATTTCTTTAATTTGACCTAGTGACCTATTTTATGACCAAGGTGACCCAAATTCAAACTCATCCGAGATTTCATCAAGACAAACATTCTGACCTATTTTCAGGCCAATTGAGTACGAAATGTGGCCTCTAGAGTGTCCACAAGGTATTTCTTTGATTTGACCTAGTGACCTAGTTTATGACCCCAGGTAACCCAATTTCATACTCATCCGATATTTCACCATAACAAACATTCTGTCCAATTTTCAGGTCCACTGAGTAAGAAATGTGGCCTCTAGATTGCCCTCACCATATTTCTTTAATTTGACCTAGTGACCTAGTTTATGACCCAAAGTGACATAAATTGGAACTCAATCCAGATTTTATCAAGGCAAACATTCTGACCAATTTTCAGGTCAATTGAATAAGAAATGTGGCCTCTAGAGTGTCCACAAGGTATTTCTTTGATTTTACCTAGTGATCTAGTTTATGTCCCCAGGTGACCTGATTTCAAACTCATCCGAGATTTAAACAAGACATATATTCTGACCAATTTTCGAGTCAATTTAGCAGAAAATATGTCCTCTAGAGTGCCCACATGGTATTTCTTTAATTTGACCTAGTGACCTCGTTATGACTCCAGGTGACCCAATTTCGAACTCATCCGAAATTTAGTTTATGACCAATTTTCAAGTCAATTGAGTAAGAAATGTGGCTTCTAGAGTGCCCACAATGTATTTCTTTAATTTGACCTAGTGACCTAGTTTATGACCCTAGGTGACCCAAATCCGAATTCATCCGAGATTTTATCATAACAAACATTCTGAACAATGTTCAGGTCAATTGAGTAAGAAATGTGGCCTCTAGAGTTTCCACAATGTATTTCTTTAATTTGACCTATTGACTTAGTTTATGACCCAAAGTGACCCAAATTCAAACACATCCAAGATTTCATCAAGACAAACATTCTGACCAATTTTCAGGTCAATTGAGCAAGAAATGTGGCCTCTAGAGTGTCCACAAGGTATTTCTTTAATTTGACCTAGTGACCTAGTTTATGATCTTAGGTGACCCAAATTTGAACTCATCCGAGATTTTATCAAGACAAACATTCTGACCAATTTTCAGGTCAATTGAGCAAGATATGTGGCTTTTAGAGTGTCCACAAGGTAAATGTTGACGACGGACGACGCACGACGGACGACGCAAGCCGGACATCGGACGACCACAAAAGCCCACCTTGAGCACGTTGTGCTCAGGTGAGCTAAAAACCAAGCACTTTCTAATCATTCCAATTTCAAAGTTCGACAAGAAGGCAGTATGAAGAATAGCAGGGATGCATCTAAAATTGGCAAATTTGGGGCGGGGGGGGGATGCCCCCCTCTCCATTATTTCTGAAATCGGGGGCAATGAAAATAATTCTGGAGGATGCATATCAAGACCATTTTAGGAGCTTTGAGACTGTTCATACTATATTAATTTACAAACAGTGCATATGTGTTACCTTTTATAGAATTAGACCTTTATCACAATTGATTATTTTGGGTCCTTAGTTACACAAGTCCTTTTTTAAATTTACTGCCTAATTAAGTGTTTGAGAGTAATGATTGAGAGTAACTTTAATTTGACCTAGTGACCTACTGTATGACCCCAGATGACCCAATTTCAATCACATCCGAGATTTAATTAAGGCAAACATTCTAATATATCAATTGAGCAAAAAATGTGGCCTCTAGAGTGCCCACAAGGTATTTCTTTAATTTGACCTAGTGACCTAGTTTATGACCCTAGGTGACCCAAATTCAAACTTATCCAAGATTTCATCAAGATAAACATTTTGACCAATTTTCAGGTCAATTGAGTAAGAAATGTTGCCTCTAGAGTGTCCACTATGTATTTCTTTAATTTGACCTAGTGACTTAGTTTATGACCCCAAGTGACCAAATTTCAAACTCATCAAAGATTTAATTAAGACAAACGTTTTTTTCAAGTCGGTTGAGCAAAAATGTGGCCTCTAGAGTGTCCACAAGGTAGTTCTTTAATTTGACCTAGTGGCCTAGTTTATGACCCCAGGTGACCAAATTTCAAAGTTGTCTGAGATTTAATTAAGAAAAACATTCTGATCAATTTTCAAGTCAATTGAACGAAAAATGTGGCCTCTAGAGTGGCCACAAGGTATTTCTTTAATTTGACCTAGTGACCTAGTTTTTGACCCCACATGACCCGATGTCGAACTCATCCGAGTTTTTATCAAGACGAACATTCTGACCAAGTTTCATGAGTATCAGACTGAAAATGTGGCCTCTAGAGCGCACACAAGGTTTTTCTAAGATTTGACCTAGTGACCTTGTTTTTGACTCCACATGACCCAATTTCGAACTTGTCCGAGATATTATCAAGACAAATATTCTGACCAAGTTTTACAAGTATCTGACTAAAAATGTGGCCTCTAGAGGGCACACAAGGTTTCTCTAAGATTGACCTATTGACCTAGTTTTTGACCCCACATGACCCAATTTCGAACTCGTCAGAGATTTTACGAAGACAAACACTCTGACCAAGTTTCACAAGTATCTGACTGAAAATGTGGCCTCTAGAGCGCACACAAGGTTTTTCTAAGATTTGACTTAATGACCTACTTTTTACCCCACATGACTCAATTTTAAACTATTCCGAGATTTTATCAAGACAAACATTCTGACCAAGTTTCACAAGTATCTGACTGAAAATGTGGCCTCTAGAGCGTACACATGGTTTTTCTAAGATTTGACCTAGTGACCTCGTTTTTGACCCCACACAACTCAATTTCGAACTCGTCCGAGATTTTATCAAGACAAACATTCTGACCAAGTTTTAAGAGTATCAGACTCAAAGTGTGGCCTCTAGAGCGCACACATGTTTTTTTTTCTAAGATTTGACCTAGTGACCTAGTTTTTGACCCAACATGACCCAATTTCAAACTCGTCCAAAATTTAATCAAGACAAACATTCTGACCAAGTTTCACAAATATCTGACTGAAAATGTGGCCTCTAGAGCGCACACAACGTTTTTCTAAGATTTGACCTGGCAACCTCGTTTTTGACCCCACATGACCCAATTTCGTTCTTGTCCGAGATTTAAAAAAAAAAAAAAAAAAAAAAAAAACCATTCTGACCAAGTTTCACAAGTATCTGACTGAAAATGTGGCCTCTAGGGCGCACACAAGGTTTTTCTAAGATTTGACCTAGTGAGCTAGTTTTTTTACCCCATATGACCCAATATCAAAGTGGCCCGAGATTTTATCAAGACAAACATTCTGATCAAGTTTCATGAGGATCGGACTGAAAATGTGGCCTCTAGAGCGTACACAAGGTAAAAAGTTGACGACGCACGCCGCACAACGGACGCTGGACACAGCTCGATCACGATAGCTCACCATGAGCACTTTGTGTTCAGGTGAGCTAAAATGGCCCAAATATTAAATGATAACGCTTTAACAAATAATCACATTTTTGAATGATGAAGACGACAGCTTTTGAAAACATTGTGGAAAAAGGAAAAAATAGCCAACAGCCATGTTTCTTGATGGATCAAAATTTCTCGAACAAGTTGCGAAAAGGATCACCCAAGGAACATTTCTGTGAAATTATTTCAAAATCTGACCAGCCGTTTTAGAGAAGAAGAATTTTTAAGAATTTCTTCATTTCCGTATAGTGCAAGTAGCCCCCAGTCACCAGAGCCATGTTTCTTGACGGATCAAAATTTCGCGAACACTTTTTGAAAAGGGTCACCTAAGGAACATCTTTGTGAAATTATTTCAAAATCTGACCGGCCGTTTCAGAGGAGAATAATTTTTAAGAATTTCTTCATATCCGTATAGTGCAAGTAGCACCTAAGGAACATCTCTGTGAAATTATTTCAAAATCTGACCAGCCGTTTCAGGGAAGAAGAATTTTTAAGAATTTCTTCATGGCCATATAGTGCAAGTAGCCCCCATTCACCAAAGCCATGTTTCTTGACGGATCAGAATTTCGCCAACAATTTTGAAAAGGGTCACCCAAGGAACATCACTGTGAAATTATTTCAAAATCCGACCAGCGGTTCCAGAGAAGAAGATTTTTTAAAAAATTGCTTAGAAAAAAATTCCATTCGGTTGCCACGGCAACCAGAGTTTTTAATGGAATCAAATTCTGTGAACAGTTTTTTATGCGGACTTCCAAAGGAACATTCCTGCCAAGTTTGATCTAAATTGGCCCAGCAGTTTAGGAGGAGAATATGTTTAAAAAAACGACGCACGACGGACACAGCGTGATCCTAAAAGCTCCCCTTGAGCACGTTGTGCTCAGGTGAGCTAAAGAAGTAATTCTAGACAAGTTGATACACATTCTTCAAAATAAATACCAACACTTTAATGTGGTAAGCGTTTACTAAATAAAAATCTCACTTGAACTACTTTTTGTCAACAACAGATGTATTTGAAGTCAATTTTTGACAAATGAAAAGTGTGCTAAGTGAGATCTGGCCCAATCATTCTCAATTAAACTCTTATTCAACTCTGTTTTTTTTTTTTCTATGGGAACTCCCATTAAAAAAAATCATGATACCAACATATAGTAAAATTATTGTAGTAACTAAACGTCGGAATATTGTGTTTGAGATCACTTTGGTTTGTTCTATTTGAGAAATCACGGAGCACAGACACTCAAATGATGTCACAGGTAGTAATTGTGTAGGCAAATCACCGAAATGTAGTGCACGTCCTATGACATCATCCTTTTTTCGTGGGCTTTCCGTAGTAATCGTTTCCGTAAGTGGAATACATTCATTCGTATATGGTAAATGGGGGTGGAGTCACTAGAATAGACTAGGGTATCATGAATTCGGTGGTATGGCAGATCTAGCTTTCTAAATTAGTAGCTTTTATTGTATTATGGATCTAGATTTCTATTGTTTGAATTGTCCTAATTTTAGGATTGGTGGATTTGGTTTGGTTTGTATTGGAGTTTAACGCCATTTTACCAGCTCAGGTCATATGGCGGTCAGTGACGGACCAAATGTGTTTCCTGGCTTTCTCACACCAGTACTGACGGAACTTTCTTTCCAAAGCCACTGGCAACTTTTCTCACATGCAACAGGGGTGAGAGGCAAAAAATCGCCGGAAAGAAAGTTTGCATCAACCGGCCTCAACCGGGTATCAAACTCGCAACCACCAGGTCACGAGTCAGATACACTAACCACTGAGCTACCCGGGCGGGCTCTACGAGTGGTGGAATACGAGATGGAGATATTCAAACATAATCAAACTGAGCCAAATACATGACAGTTTTGACTTTAAAGTGCTGTGACCTTGTCCTTTGAAACTAGCATGTGAAAACCCAACTCTGCACATTGTCACATCAAGGTGCACATATGTTTGAAACAATTTAGTTCAGGCCTTCAAAAGATACTGAGAAGAAACAATTTAACCCTTTCAGCGCTATAGGCCAAAACAGGGCCTTTTGCGGACGGCATAAATCAAGATCAGAGTGCACAGAACGTGCAGTCTGATCTTTGATCTATACCTTCCGCTTGTTTGGTCAAGCCTAAATGATAAAAATCTTCCGGAGAATCAGTGGATTGTATTTACAGCCATCAAAAGAGGCCAAGTTTGTTTATTTGGCACCGAAAGAGTTAAGGATCATGTGATCCCCTAACTTCTCTGTTGTGACCTTTATCTAGGAGCTAGATTGGTTACCTCCCCTAATACAGCAAGTGTATAGCGATCGGTACATACTACGAAAAACAGGCAGTATTCTGCCCGTCTGCTTTTAGAACAGCGATATCGCGAGATGAAAGATTCAGGGGAGACTACTCTCGCTTCCTGTACATTAAAACTTTTCGAATTTTTGACTGCTGAAATAAGTGAATTATATACATGGCATCACATTTTAATATTGATTATTGCTAAAATTCTTTATTGTGCAAAATATCCGCTATGTTAGATATACTGTCAAAATCGGAATGTGTAAGATGCTCCGATTGACTATCCAATGATACTCACGTAACCGAATGAAAACTAGTATCACAATAGCCTGTACCAGTTGTAGTACGTAAATCTACAACGGAGACCAATTCACCTAAGAGCCTGATTCATGAAACCTCAGCTCTGCGCATTCAAAGCCAACACATCAGGTGCCGAAGCATCAAAGAAACACTAAGCAGACATAATTTATGAGCATATGACATTTAATCTCCTGCTGTGATCTTTAACTTTAGATCTGGCATATTAAATCTTGATCCTGCCTTTTGTTTCATACGTTCACAAATGTGTGACACGTCGTAAAAATCCGGGAAGAGGTTAATACGATATGAAATGGACAAAATTTGTAAGATTGTGACCTTAGAGTCTGATGTCTGAAACCCCTGCTTTGCATATTATCTCATCTCGGTAAATACATGTATGTGTGTGAAATATCTGAAAAAAAATTGGAGACATATAAAGCGAAAAAAAGAAATGTTACTGACAGACAGACTGGTTACTGATACCCCCTTCTGTGCCTTATCTTATCAAGGTTTAAACTTGCGTTAGATATTTTAGAATTCAGGCAAGGGGTTCAAATGATATGATGCATACAGAATTTTTTTAGCATCTGACCCTTGACTCCCTCTTGTGACCTTGACTTTAGAGTCCTGCCGCGAAAACTGCCGTTTCGCACACTATCTCATCAACATTGTGAAATATTTCAATAAGAGGGCCAAGATAGGGCCGTAGTCGCTCACTGTGCCTTTTGACCAAACATGACCTATTTCCAGTCTCTTCCGAGATATTACGAAAAACATTCTAATAAACCTTCGTGAGTACTGAACTGAAAATATGGTCTCTAGAGTGCACACAAGCTTTTTCTACAATTGGTCTCAGTGTTCTACTTGTTAGCCCAACATAAAATAGGGTAAGCAAAAACATTTAAATGGACTTAACACTGCATAGTTGACAAGAAGAAACTCACAAATAATGTTTTAGTTGCAGGAAAGGATTCTTACAGGGTCTCATTGTCTCAGCTATTTGTTGGCTGTGACCTGAAATATATAAGATGATATAAAATATAATTTAACTGAAAGAACCCATAAAGAGGGACTGAAACAGTATTTGAAAACTGTCCACTAGCTATACACTTGTAACAATAAGTGTCTGATTGAAACAGAAATTTACCAGTACTTGTGGCCTCCTCATCTCCTCCTCTAGCCACCACATTTCCTCACCATTTGTTCTTTTTATTTATTTATTTCTTTAGTTTTTGGTTTTCAACATTTTTTCATTCTTGAAAAAGAGTACTCTATTCATCAGGGCAATTCCAGAAAAAAATCATGAGGGGAGTAAGGCTGTTATATAATTTGAATAGAGGTGGTGGGTCGCTTCTGTAACTTCTGAGTAGTTAGTGTTTTTTCTGTTTGTTGTAACAGAGATATATGGCAGAAATTTTGTGGGTAGTGGGTTGTTCCTAAAAAGAGAATCTATGTTGAAGAAAACGTACCTCCCTCCCCTAAGTCCCCTCCCAGGGATTTTTTGCTGGAATAGCCCTAAACAATTTCAGTATTCACTAGAAAGTATGTAGCGTGAAACAGAAGAAAGACTTGCATAAAACACTATCTAGCACACAAGTCACTGTCTAAAATGCCATATAATGATACTTAATTCACATATGGGGATCATGCTCACAATAATTGATATTTTATCAGGAACCACAAATAGCCACTAAAACCTCTCACCAGCGCATGTATGTACATGTAGATATCTGCACAATGACTCATCTCTTTCACTCATACAATTTAACTTAAAGAGGACTTTCATAGAAATTGTTTCAACAGTTTCTGTATATAAACTACTATTAACAGAGCAGCCAATATAGAAGCACACAGCACAGAAGTGTAATCTAGTTACTTTGTAAGTTGTTCAGTGTTGTAATACACATGTGATATTGTGTTGTATAATCATTAGTTGGGCTGTGTATTCTAACTCCTTTTAACTCTTTACCAAACGACCAAATTTTAGACTGATCGAAATTGAAAGCACTTGCAGACGACAAATTGAAAGTAGTTTAAGTGATGATTTCTGTCTTTGATTGAATAGAGAACATTTTGGGAAAATGAGAATAGGCTGGCTACCATCATTTTCTCCTTTTCCCACAATGTTTTCAACACGCTTTTTCTTCAGGGTCATTAAAAGTCGTGATTATGTGGTAAAGAGTTAAAGTAAGTAGCAATACTTCTGCTACTGTGTGTATGCTACACTTTCAGTGAAGGAGCATGAACTTATTCCTCAGATAATCTTCACTGGGACACGTGGCTTAAACCTATTGCTATCTCTTTACCTGATAAATCACTCCTCCATCACCCAGTCACAACCAACAACTAGCTGGACACATGGATCCACTGTACGGCTGCCTTTCACTGCCTTCTCTGAATAAGAAAAACTGTAAACCATGTTAAAACACATCTAAAGATTTTCAAAATTGGAAGGAATATAAACTAGAAGCCCTTGAGCGCCTGAAATCGCTCTACTGGCAGTGATTTTGCTTTTTTCTAGCAAACATTATGAATTCACGTTACAAAAAGGTGAAAGACAAACCATACCGCCCCCCTGTTGTTGCAACTGGGCTTGAACCCACTAAAAAAGCACAAGTAGGCATGCTGAACTGAACAAATAGTGAAAAAAAATTGAAGTACAATTTCACAAAACCAACTTTTTGGAATCCAGCCAAATTTGATAGGGTTTCAGTACTCAATGTATTAAACAATCCCTGTATATTTCGAAGAAATGTGACTAATAATGTGGACTGTGTTGAGTAAACAATACTTTAAATGGCTGCAAGTTTCAAAAGAATTGGATCTAAAATGCGGACTGAATTGCCTAAACAAGAAATATAAATTTTCAACTTTAAATAGCTCCTTTTCCCATACTGATTGTCACATGTTTTTCAAAATCATTGGGGTTCAAGCTATTGATAAAATAAAGCAACTGTGCAAATTTAATGAAAATTCGACCGGAAATGGCGAGTCATTGTAGCGTAAATAAGAAATGCAAATTTTCGAATTTAAATGGCGATTTTTCCATACTGATTGTCAAATTTTTGTCAAAATCAATAGGGTTCAAGCTTTTGATGATACAAAGCAACTGGGGAAGTTCCATGAAAATCCAATAACAAATGCTGAATTTACCGTGTAAACAAGAAATGAAAATTTTGAACTATAAATGGCTACTTTTTCCGTACTGATTATCAGATTTTTTTTTCTTTTTCAAAATCAATAGGGTTCAAGCTATTGATGAGATAAACAAACTGTGCAAGTTTCACGAAAATCCGACCACAAATGAAGACTTTATCGCGTAAACAAGAAAAAGACTAACGGACGGACGGACAGACAGACGGACGGACGGACAGACGGACGGAAACCATACCATGACATAAGCTCTGCTGGCTTGCAGCCAGTTGAGCTAAAAAATACGAACTGAAGTGAAAAAATTAAGGCATTTTTAGGAATTTAGGATTTTTTTTAGAAATTTTAGGGACACTGGACAGACAGCCTGTGTATACAATGTTTTCTAGGATTTGTCCTGGTGACCCAGTCAAAGAACCCAGGTGAACCAATTTCAAACTCATCCAACATTGTGACTAATTTTCATAAGTATTAAACAGAAAAAGTGGCCTCTTGAGGCTACAGAAGGTATTTAAAAGATTTAACCTGGTGACCTAGTTTTTCAACCAACGTGACCCATTTCCAAATTTGTCAGAGATATCATCACATCGAACATTCTGACCAAGTTTCAAGAGTTTTAGACTCAAAAAAGGCCTCTAGAGTGTACGCGAGGTTTTTCCAGGATTAGATCTAGTGACCTATTTTTTGACCCCATGAGACCCATTCTCAGACTTGTCTGAAGTAAAAAATCACCAAAAAAATCTGACCAACTTTCAAGAGTATTGGACTGAAAATGTGACATCTAGAGCGAACACAAAATTAATCAAAGATTTCACCCTGCGACCTACTTTTTACCCCAATGTGACTTATTTTCAAAAGCAAAAGAGATATCATCAAAACAATCATTCTGACCAACTTTCATGAGTATTGGACTGAAAATGTGGCTTCTAGAGAGTAAAAAGGGTTTCTACAATATGACATAGTTACCTAGGTTTTGACATAATGTGACGAATTTTGAATCTCTTCCAAGATATCATCAAAACAAATATTCTGATTAACCTCCCTGAGTATTGGACTGAAAATGTGGCCATTAGAGTGTATGGTCAGTTTGAGGTTTATAGAGTCCTCCTAAATTTTGAAATATTTTGAAAAATCCTGTATCAGTTTTTATTAAGCTTTTCAAAGTCTTTTAAAATTACCCTACCAACTCTCACAGCGATACTTAGAATTATTCTTCCGCAAAAAAAGAGCATTTTGCCCATTCCAGTAGTGTTAAGTTTTCGTTCTGAAGCTAAACTTTCTCCGACGGTTTCGCACAGTGACCAAAACAGCAACACTAACTGAATAAGTGCATGACTTCAGTACCACACTTTAATTAAATATGAGGCCCTGGAATTATTTTTTGTACAAATAATGTTGTTCTATAGCCCACCTTAGATATCAATTTCGTCACTTTACAACTTCTGTTGAGATATATGTTCGAAACCATTTGACACTCAGACTAGAAAATCTTTCAGGGTTTGTTTTGAACTGTTTTCCGCAATGATTTTTTCAGTTCGCCCAATAATGGCTCAATTGGTCATAAAATCATCGGGTGGTAATCTTAGACACTGTGTCCCTTTGACCAGAAAAATTCATCTACAACAATACTTTGGAGCTTCCTAATGGAACTTAACCAGTTCATACAATTCACCCTTCTTCATTTTATCGTTTAGCTGGTGGTCTACTTTTGACTCCACGTGGCACTTTTTCAAACTCGTCCACGATATTATCGAGAAAATCATTCTGACCAATTTTCAAGGAGTATTGGACTAAAAAAGTGGCCTCTAGAGCGTACACGGTGTTGTTCAAAGACTTTACCTGGCGACTACTTTTTGACCCAATATGACCCACTTTCCAAACCCATGTGAGTTATTATCAAGAAAAATATTCTGACTACCTTTCATGAGTATGGCAGTGATAATTTTGCCTCTAGAATTTACACAAGTTTTTTCAAAGATTTCACCTAGTGACCTTGATTCAGACCCAATACGACCAATTTTCCAATCAATTCGAGAAATGGTCAAAACATATTCTCACTTCATTAGTGTCCTACTGAAAATGTGGCCTCTGGACTGTACAGAAGGTTTTTTAAATATTTGATCTGGAGACCTAGTTTATGACGCGACATGACTCATTTTTTGAAATCGTCAAAGATTTCATCAAGACAAACACTCTGATCAACTTTCAAGAGTACTGCACTGAAAATGTCGCCTCTAAATTGTACACAAGGTTTCTCTAAGATTTCACCTAGTGACCTAGTTTTTGATCCCATGTGTCCCATTTTCGAAATCGTCCAAGATATCATTAAGACAATCATTCTGTCCTTGTTTCATAAGTATCAAAATTAATATGTGGCCTCAACAGCGTACACAAGATTTTTAGAAGAGTTGACTTTCTGACCTTGTTTTTTGACCAGACATGACCCGTTTTCAGTCTTGTCCGAGATATCATCAAGACACATTCCGACCAATGTTCGGGAGTTTTGGACATAAAATGTGACCTCTAGAGTGTACATAAGCGTTTTCTAAGATTTCGCCTAGTGACCTGATTTTTGGCTCGACGTGAGCAATTTTTAACCTCCATCGAGATACAATGTATCAGCAAGACAAAATTCTCAGCAATTTTCATGGGCAGCAGACTGAAAATGTTGCCTCTAACGCGTTCTCAAGGCAAAACTTGACAATGGACGACACGTGACGGACGACGGACCGAACAAAAGCCCACATTGAATACTTTGTGCTCAGGCGAGCTAAAAATCAGCCAGCGCTTAAAGAGATAAGGAGCGGAAACAATTTATGAGCATCTGATTGTTGACACTTTGTTATGGCCTTGACCGCGGAGCCAAATGTCTATAACATCTGCTCTAAACATCGTCTCATCAAACTGCATACATGTTGTAATATTTGTAAAAATCAGGCCATAGATTCAAGAGATACAGAGCTTACACAATTTATGAACATCACACTTTTGACTTAGGACCCTGGCATCTGAAACTTCACTTCACTCGGGACATTGTCTCATCAAGATGAACACACTTGTGAAACAGCTCTCTATAGCATATGATATCGATTACAGAGAGACAGTATGGTGAAAATCGCATAAGTACTGTAGAAGCAGTTGGGAGGACAGAATATTAGAATTTATTCACATAAAGGACGAAACCTCCTGCAAATATCATCCGGGCGAAATAGATACTGATCATTGAGAGTAGGGTTGTTTAAAAACACGTTAGAATTGTAGGGGGTAGACAAGTGGGACAACGGATGGATGAATCTCGACAGACACAGGACCATGACAAATTACCCTTGGCCTTCAGCCACTGGAGCTGAAAACTGAACGCACAAAAGTGGCAAGACTTAGACATTAGGGCAAGAAAGACCAAAAATTTGCTAGATTTAACTGTAACAAACCTGCTGGATTTATCATGCACATGGAGCATTTCTCATCTTTTGGAATTTGCCATTCGTAACTAAAAGTCTCGTTTAGAATATTCTGAAAACATAGTATATGATCAAAATTAAAAAAATCTAAATTGAACTTCTTTCTCCATCTGGATATTTCTTGAATATCCGTATTTCTTCATCCCTGAAGAATGAAGGCTCCGTCCTTTATCCTTGGACCTTTCCTGTTTGGTTTTTATTGGAGTTTAACGCCATTTTTACAGATCAGGTCATGTCATGGCGGTCAATGACGCACCCAGTGTTTCCTGGCTTTCTCACACCAATGCTGACATAACTTTCTTTCGAAAGCCTCTGACTACTTTTCTCACATGCATAAGAGGTGAGGGGCGAAAAGTTGCCGAAAAGAAGTTTTGGTATCGAACTCACAACCACCAGGTCAAGAGTCAGATACGCTAACCACTGAGCTACCCGGGTGGGCTTAGGCCTTTCCTGCAAGACAGCGCCCAAAATCAGAATCAACCTTGGGTGAAAGCTTGCCATTTTAAAAGCTTTTCCACAGTATCAACATGAAGGCCTGCCCAAAGTCAGTATTAACTTGAGGTGAAAGCTTGCCATTTAAAAAGCTCTTTAAAAGTATCAACTGGAAGGCTGTAGAAATAAACTCCAAATCCTTCAGGGAAGCAAAATGCTTTGTGCAAGGATAATGCAGTGTCACTTAAAAATATTGGTAAATTAATTAAAAGCATTTCATTTGTTAAGAAGGAGAAATTGTTTTTCTTTTCTTTTTGCTCTGGCAGCCACCATGTTCAATCGAGCTGAACAGTTAAAGTGATTATGGTGTAAGGTCGCCACTGGAAAATTTATGTAAAATGATGAGATCCTTTAACTTATTTAGGCAGAAAGGTTGTTGACATATTTTGCTTCATCTTTGGCTCTGGCGGCCATCTTTTTAACCCAAGTGAAATGATTTGAGTAATTCTCTTGCAGAGCCAGCCCAAACATCCCTTTGAATTCAATATAAAACCCTCCTTTAGTTTTTTTCTCTCTCTATTTCTTGCTCTGAAAGCCGCATTTGTCGGCAGAGGTGAACAGTTTTGAGCAGTTTGAAAGATAATAATTGAAGGAATAATCCTGTGAACTAAATTTAAGATCCTTCTGCGTGCTTAAGCATAAAAATTGTTTAAATTCATTTTTAAATATCTATTTTAGGCTCTTGTGACAATCTTGTTGGGCACAGCAGAATGAATTTGACACTTTTGCACACCGCATGAACATTCCTTTGATTTAATTCCAAACCATCCACGGGCCTAGGAGAAGTCATATAATGAGGTAAATCGTAACAAACATCATACTCGTTATAAGTGAACGAGAGTTATTTCCCTTTATCAGTATGTAAGAGTTTTAAGTTGTAATTGACTTCATGTGCTAATAAGAGCATTTTTCAAGTTTTCACTGTTTAAGTCTTTGTAGCCAAGCCCCATAGCTCAGTCGGTAGAGTACAGGACTTGAGAACAGGAGGTCGCTGGTTCGATCCCCGGCTTGGCCAATTTCTTTCCGAGGACTGATGATAGTCATTGCGACAGGATTCATTCCTCTCTCACCGCTCACCATTGTTTCGACGATGGTTATGTGGGAAAGCAGCCAGTGGCTTGGAAAGAATATTGTGCGGAGTACTGGTAAAAGAAACTCCAGAAAAGCATGGATAGGTGCACTGGCCGCCGCGATATAACTGAAATAATGTTGAAAACGGCGTTAAACACCATACAATCAATCAATCATTAAGTCTTTGTAATACGTCTTACCCCCAGGGCTGACCCCCAGGGCTATAGATTTAACAATCTTGCTACAGGTCCACTAGATGCAGCTAAATGCAAATTTTAATAGACCCTGTTTCCTGACTTCCTCGCACCAGTACTGACACAACTTTCTTTCCAAAGCCACTGACTCCTTTTCTCACATGCATCAGAGGTGAGAGACGAAAAACTGCTGGAAAGAAATTTTGCCTTAACCGGGTATCGAACTCGCAACCACCAGGTCACAAGTCTGACACGCTAAGCACTGAGCTACGCGGGGAGGGAGCTGAGGGCCGAAATTTAAAACAACAACAACAACAACGACTTCGGTATTCCATAACTTCAGTGGACGATTTAGCCCGGTCTGAAATGGCATAATTCACTAAAATCGATATGATGCATTGCCTTTCACTAAGTTAATACACGCTTCTTATTGGATAGTTTATCGATTCGGGGTACCATGAGTAGTTTACTTCATTGCTAAGCGATGGACCAAGCGAAACCACAATCTTAACGATTTTTTTCAAGGGTTTACTGCTAAAAAACACAAACCCAATGAAGAAATACAATGCCCGCGGCCCAGGACAAGCACAGAGGACCCGAGTTCCACAGCCTTGGCGACTGAAGTAGTAGATTTTCATAAACGCCATAGCAAATCCCAGGTGACAAGAATCGGCTGACGACTCTCTCGAATTGAGTGAATTATCACAGCAAAAACAAAAAGGAAAAAGGGACTTTGTGACGCAATGACTATCCAAATATACTTGACGATGACAAGTCCAATACCATGTCTTGTAAGTTACGTTTAAAAACAAGAAAAGCAATTCTTTCTGGCCAATGTTAAAACTTAAAAACTAATATATTCATGCGACAAGCAGCTTGATTCTGTTACAGCAGACTCTTTCTGGAGCAATAGTTAGAACTATTGGATTTTTTTTTAATGAAAAGAAAGTAGCAGTTACCTGTGCTCTAAAGGGTGCATTTTTGCTGGCAATAGAAAATCTTTAATATTGTTAGTCTTGCAATTATGGAATTTGAATTTGCTGCCTCTATGATTGGGAAAGGTTACGGTCTGACCGATTACATGGTAAGAGACAATCCAATGCTAGCTAGCTACCATTGTGTAGCTCGTAGGCTGGCCTTCGTAACTTCAGAAGATGCAGATGACATCCCATATCTAGTTGACTGCCAATGTTTGCTTACTGGTAATTTCTATTGCCATATTGCCAACTGGTGTAAGAACCCATTAACTCTCCGACATTCAATAGTTCTCGATCAACCCAACCCTAAAGAGAAGGAAGTTCACCAAGTCAGCTTAATGTCTGTCTATATTGCTGTAGAAACCATCTATACAATTCTTGACTCATTAATTACCTACTTCACTCAAGATAAAGATGCCAAGAGAAAGGGTTACAAAAAATGGATATGACTATATTGATACAGCAGAATCAGAATGGAATCAAGTCAGGAAAGTATCAATATCACCTTGACAAGCTCCAAAATAAGGAATTTCTCTTGAAAGGGGTACCGCTGTGTTTAAGAAAAACATGTAGTCTAGGGCAAACTCAACATTGCGTCAATTAAACGAAAGTTAATAGATAGAGTTCTTAAAAGGTTAGACCAATTATTTCATGATGAGAGTAGCCTAATTTATGCTTTTGCAGCTCTGACCATGAGACAAACTCTATTTTGTAGTCAAAAAGAAACATGCAGAAATGAGAAACTTGAAATCTAGATAATAATGTATTGCACACTAAGATGTCAAATGCAATGGAGGACCAGCCATAAGTGACAATGCATCCAATTATTGACCATATTCAAACTAAAAAAGAGTGGTCTAACGTTAAAAGTTTGATTATACAGGAAGATATCCCTCTGATAGAATGAGTCAATTGTTTGTGGTTTTTGATGATAAAAATTTACAGTAGTGAATTTCCCAAATTACAAAAACCATGTAAAATAGCTTTGTCATCGCTTATCCCCACAGCAGACTGTGAGCGAGGTTGTAGTGCACAACACATAATAAAAACTGCACAGAGAAATAGATTGTCACCAGAAATCGTCGATAATCATTTGGCTATAAAACTTGAGGGTGGAGAATCAAAAGAATTTGATTTCAGATCTGCTCTTTTGCATTGGAAACGGAAACAAGAGGGCCACTGGCCCTAAAGCGCTCACCTGAGTAAGGTCATCTAGGATTGATATGGCTGAAAAGATCCTGATCATGATGATGTAAAATGCACGAGTGCAAGTGATCTACTTTTTGACTGGTTTAGCCTATTTTTCAATTTCTAATCTGGCTCAAAATGTTGCTTCTAGAGTAACACAAATTTTTTCTAAGATTTGGCCCTGTGACCTACTTTTTGACTCCATGTGACCCAATTTCGAACTTGTCCAAGATTTTATCCAAACAAACAGTCTGACCAAGTATCATGAGTATAAGTCTGAAAATGTGGCCCTTAAAGTGCACAGAAGCTTTTCTAAGATTTGGTCCCGTGACCAACCTTTTGACCTGACGTGACCAAATTTCAAATTAGTCCAAGATTTTCACCAGACAAACATTTTGACCAAGTTTCATGAGTATCAAGCTGAAAATCTGGCCTCCAGAGTGTACAATAAATTATAATATGATTTGGTCCAGTGACCTACTTTTTAACTCGACATGACCAAATTTTCTATGTGTCCAAAATTTTAGCAAATTAAACATTCTAACCAAGTTTCATAAGTATCGGGCTGAAAATGTGACCTCTTGAGTGTACACAAGGTTTTTCTAAGATTTGGCCCAGTTACCTACTTTTTGACCGATGTAACACAATTTCGAATTTGTCCTAGATTTCATTAAACATTCTGATCAGGTTTCATGAGTATCAGGCTGAAAATGTGGCCTCTAGAGAGTATTCGAGGTTTTTCTAAGATTTGACCCAGTGACCTTCTTTTTGACCTGACATGACCCACTTTCGAACTAGTCCAAGATTTTATCCAGACAAACACTCTGACAAAGTTTCATGAGTATCGGGCTGAAAACGTGGCTTCTAGAGTGCACACAAGCTTTTTCTAAGATTTTGCCCGGTGGCCTATTTTTTGATCCAGCATGAACGGATTTCAAACTTGCCCAAGATTTTATCCATACAAACATTAGGACCAAGTTTCAAGAGTATTAGACTGAAAATGTGGCTTCTAGAGTGCACATAAGCTTTTTCTAAGATTTGGCCCAGTGACCTACTTTTACACCCAACATGACCCAATTTCGAACTTGTTCGAAATTTTACCCAGACAAAAATTCTGACCAAGTTTCATGTGTATCGTGCTGAAAATGTAGCCTCTACAGTGCACACAAGCTTTTTCTAAGATTTGGCCAGTGACCTACTTTTTGACCTCACGTGATCCAATTTCAAACTTGTCCGAGATATTATCAAGACAAACATTCTGACCAAGTGTCATGAGTATCAGGCTGAAAATGTGGCCTCTACAGTGTACAAAAGGTTTTTCTTAGATCCGGCCCCGTGACCTACTTTTTGACCCGACAAGGCCCAATTTCGAACTTGTCCGAGATTTTATCCAGACAAACATTCTGACCAAGTTTCATGAGGATCTGCTGAAAATGTGGCCTCTAGAGTGTACACAAGGTAAATGTTGACGACCGTACGACGCACGACAGACGACGCACAACGGACGCCGAACAAAGCACGATCACAAAAGCTTACCTTGAGCACTTTGTGCTCAGGTGAGCTAAAAAGTAACATTTTGGTGTAAAAAACTAAGGAGTAACCTAGGGTAAAATATCCTCATTCTCACCATCAGTTGAGATCCTATCTTCAATAGATGATTAACAATTTCTAGAAAGCTTTCCGGTAACAATAATAGTTACACTGCATGGATATGCACATGTCACAATGTTAAAAGTTCAATGAAAATTTTGTTCAGGAACCAATGAGTTCCACCAAAACAGTTTGATACTGAAAAATGGTATTCTGCTTTTACCTCTCTGTCGCAGTCTCTGTCAATTGAAGTAAGAAAGGCCGAACTATGAAATGTAAAAGCTTAAAATTTTTAAGTATTTAAAATGAAAAGAAACTGTGTAGAAAGTGGTGAAATGCTCAAAATGAGTAGTTTCACCGTTTAAACACTTTTATCTTTTGTTTTTAACAGCCATAAAGCTACATGCCAAACTTGGCAGTCCATATTCCATGGTTTCCGACAAGAAGATTTCTAGAGTTCAATCGTTTTCAATTTTGTTGCTATAGCGGTCAGTGTTTTCCCAGAGATCAAATTCTTTGAAGAACTTTTAAACAGTGCGATGACCAGGGTCCTTTCTGTGAAGTATTGTCAAAATTGGAAGGGCAGTTTCAGAGATGCTTGAAATAAAAGTAAACGCACACATGCACGGACGGACAGATGCAAGGATTAAATATTTCAGTAGTTCTGGAGAAGTACTTCAAAGCAAAATTTAATGATGAATGCGTATACGAACTGGCGGACAGGGAAAAAACAAAGACTGATCACAGTGGCTCACATTCGAACACTTCAAAGTTTCTTGAGCTAAGAATTTCACACATTGATCTACACAACTGTTTCCTTATAAAAAAGTTCAACCATAGGAATTTGTCTGAACTGATCGGTATGACTGAACAATATTTGAGAAAATGTATAGCAGATGCACACACATACCCTCATATTCAACTACATTATGAACTTGAAAGAATCAACAAGCAAGGAAGCAAAAGGAGCACTAAAACGTGTTTTATGAAGGATAACTACTTCACAGTTTTTTAAGTCTTTAGTACATACACAAAGTGCTTTTGCTATTTGTCCTGCATTAACTTCGCCTTTTAAACATTTTTCTGCCAATTCTCTTAACTCCCAGTAGGTGGTCATATTGTGTGTCCAAACCTTCTGCAAAAAACAAAATTATAAAATAATAGGCAAAGTCTGTCATGTGTTCACATACGTTGCAATGGCTCTATCCAAAAACAAATAAATTTAATACTTTTTACAGCATTTCTCACTGTATTATTAGACATAAAAGCACGGTAACACTCAGTTGCTTTGCAAAGGGAGATATGTGACCCATAACTGGCATGGAAACGAAAATTAATCTCTAAAGATGTTTACAATGCAAAAAGTCTCACAAAGAAAATAAGCCATGCACACAAAGCACACCTAAATAAAGCGAAGAATTCCTTTAATAAAAATTTAACTGAAGAACCGTTTTTACTGATTTATGTGGAAATGCAAATAGTGGTTTTGGAGAATATGACTTTCAATGATTCTTAACACTTTTCATTTTATTTTTTGAAATAACCAGACATTAACAGTAACACACATAAAAGCAAGGCATTCACAGGGCTATGACATTATGTTGTGACTTCGGCTAGTGGAGCTAATAGAATCATTAAAACATCTGAAACCTTTGCTAAAGAATTACCTCACGGCAAGCGCCATAGGCCCGTTCCAAGGCTTTTAAAACTCTTGGCTTTTTCAGCTGCTTTGGGTCGTTTCCAGCAGTCAGCATTTCTAGAATAACTTTTAAAGGAGTAAAGAATATACACAATCTGTCATATCCTGTTTGTGGTTAGATTTCTATAGTCTCTAAAACTTCTTCATACAAACGTTTGTCTATCGGGACTAATTTTTGCGAGTAAATTGGGCTCTTGTTCAGTAATTCTTATATTTTTATGCTTTATTCTTCATTGCCACTACAACTAGTCACCATCCTACCTTTTTTGTTATTTTACACCAATCTTTGCCGAACCCTAGCTGCTCAGTCGGTAGCGCACAGGACTTGAGAAGAGGAGGTCGCTGGTTCGATCCCCGGCTCGGCGAATTTCTTCCCGAGGATTGATAATAGACCTGTACCATTTATGCCGACGACAGACAGCGACCAACAAAGTCGAACAGTTGCAAGGGGTTGTCTCAAGATATACGAGAAACAAGTTCAATAAGGCCAAATATTAAAACTATCGGTATCTTTTTCGTCACTTATTCATATTCTAATAGAGATCTGTTTGATCTGAAATGATTTTCTTACGACACTTGTGAATCAAGAAAAATCAAGAAAAAAATAAAGGTCGCCTGCCTCTGTGACAGCATGACTTTAAATCATTTGTGTCTTAAATGTCTTAAAGTCTCAATCACAATATAAATATACAATCTACATATCTGAATTCGAGTTTGAGTGCGAGCATACATAAAGTTGTATGAATAGCTTCAGTATCTTTCTTTCACACATCCTTTCTCGCTCCCTTCCTTCCTTCCTTCCTTCCTTCCTATCATCTCACATCATAGTATGTAAAATAATTCAACTTCTCCAACGTACAATGCTACGAAAATTTACCAAATACTCTTTACAAAAATTCAAAACATAACTTGAACAGCTCTTTCAGTCTGTTCCACTTAGCTCGGCATCACAAGTTGCCTTTATAAGTTTCAATAGAGTCGACACGATAGCGTGAGGTAAAGGGGTCTAGTTTTCTCTTTAACCTCGCTCAATTCATTCTTCAGAAAGGGTCAGTTTAGTTCTCTGTAAATATCTTCATAATGAATTTATCAGAGACCGATTGAAATTTACTTGAATTTATGTAGAATATAATTATATCTAGTCTACTTCAGCCTATCTTACGCTGTGATTCAATTTTGAACTTCATACAACGGACATTTAACACTTTTCCTGCTATAAAACTAACTGAAACTTCCAAATCGATAGTAAAAACTCATATATTGCTATTTCATTTTTTAAGGGGGGGGGGGAAATCTCCTCATCGGAGAGTGTATATCCAAGATCAGACTATACGTTCTGTGCAGTCTGATCTTGATCTATAATGTCCCAAAGGTCCTTGAGTCGCGCATAGCATCCTAGAGGTTTATTTTATTTGGCCTTACTATACAGCCAACAAACGACGTGGATACAATGTCAACAAATAAGTTTTCGAAATATCGCTTTATTACACCACATGATAAGATTAATAGTAACAAGAGGACCATGATGGTCCTTTATCACTCACCTGAGTACCAAGCAGTAAAGGTCTACAATGAAGATAAATACCAAATATCGAAGTGCAAGGCCAAAGCTCTAGGTCTTCTTGGTTTAGACAAGAAGATAATCTTTCTTAACCAAACCCGGTTATATAAATATTTGTGAGTAGTTTGAATGATATTTGTCCAATAGTTGTTGAAAAATAGGGAGAACAAGAAATTTCATCAAAGGAAAATAACTTTGTAAAAATTCAATGAACAGTCACCAAAATATAATATGCACATTCTTGCTTGGCACCAAGTCTCTCTAAAGTTTGAATGAAATCTGTCCTGTAGCTGTTGAGAACTAGCTTTGACAAGAAAATGCTACAGAAAGACTGATGGATGGATGGATGGACCGACAAGCTGACTCCTATATACCTCCAGAACAGAGTTTTGAAGGAATAATAACAAAGCCCTAGGCCTTTTGGTGTGTGGCAAAAAGTTGCCTGATTTGAACAAACTTAGTAGAGAATGTTTGCCGATTCAAGACTTTCTATACAAGTTAGTATTATAATGTTGTTAAATACACCAACAACTACAGTGGTTGTCCAGGGACATGTTCATGGGTAATTGCTATTGTAAACACATAAACAATGTATTTACACCTGCAATAGTCTTGCACCAACCTTTCAATGCGTCCAGCTTACAAAAATTTGACCTTCAAGTGTGACATTGACCTTGGCCCTACCTGAACAGATCTTTCAAATGGTACTTCAATTCATGGTAGAGTATATGCCCAAAATCTATGGGGGGGGGGGGGTGTTTCATAAACTTATTTATAAATTAAGACAACAAACACCACAAACTGAAGAACAAAAATTATAATGACTTCTAAGATTTACAAGATAAAATCTGTACTACAGAGTTAAATGAATGAACAAAAAATGAACTCAAAATACAATGAACACAATGTTCAAAGATACATCCTAACAGCCAGAGAGAAAAATGTTGTCAAAGCCTTTAACCCTTTACCACATTGCAAAATTTTAGATTTGTCCAAATTGAAAGGATTTGCAGACAACATTTTTATATTGGCTCAAGTGACACAATATTTCTTTGATAGGGTAGAAAACTTTGTGGGAAAAAGGAGAAAATGCTGGTTACCAGCATTTTTTCCTTTTCCCACAATGTTTTCAAAAGTTTTCACACAATGTTTCTCATCATGTGACCTAGCGCATATTGTCAAGGTTCTGCAATTTATAGCTGCATCATGGAAAAAGGGGTCTTTATGTTATATTTCATTTTTCACCAATATCTCTTTAATTACTGGACATATCTCAACAGATTTGGATGGAATTTTCACACATCAAGTGACCTAGTGCATATTGTCAGGGTTTTGGAATTTATTGCTGTGTCATGGAAAAAGGGGGGCTTCATGTCAAATTTAAACTGCATCCGTCTGTTCTGAATAGATAAAAGGAAAAAAATGATCAGGTGGGATCCAAGGCTAGGGGTACGCAAGACAGGATGTTTTATCAGACAGTGTAGAGAAAGATCAGACTGCAGTTGGATCTTGAATATATATGCCTTATATTGTGCAAGATAGTATCGCCTACAACACAGTCTTGAAATGCATATTACTTGGTCTATCTTTATTTCTTTACCAAACAAAAATTTTAGACTGGTCTATAATTCAAAGCATTTGCAGACAACAAAATAAAATTGTCTCAAAAAAATGAACTTAGATTTGGGATGGGTAGAGAACATTGTGGAAAAAGTTAAAAAAATCCTGGTTGCCTGAGTGCTTGGCCAAACTGAGATTTAAACTTGACATCCCTGCATAGCTAGCCCTGTAGGTAATGAGCTAACAGGCTTGGCTCAAATCATTAACAAACAACAAAATTTAATCCTTAAGCCGAAAGGCCATTTTCATTCCAGAATGAGTCCATGATGATAACAACTGCGTGGGTGCCTTTTGTCTGCAGTGTTTCAACAAAGCAGACAGTATAGATCAATGATCGGACTGCACATTTCGTGCAGTCTGATCTGAATCTACACTAGACACAAAGGCACCTATAGTAGTGAAAGGCACTTAAAGGGTTAAGACTTGTCCAAATTCAAACCATTTGCTGACAACAAAATAAATGTGACTCAAAAGTTTAAATTTGATTTTGGTTGGGTCGAAAACATTGTGGAAAAAGGAAAACATGCTGGTTACAAGTATTTCCTCTTTTTCCCACAATATTTTCAAGAGCCTTATTTCTCACAGGCGTTAAAACTTGGGATTGTGTGGTAAAGGGTTAAATAGACCAAGACTTTTAAAGTTCATTCTGTATACCTTTATGTCCTGTTTTGACCCAGGGGCATCATTTGAACAAAACTGGTAGAAGTCCACAAAGAAATGCCACATACCAAATATCAAAGCTCTAGGCTTTCTAGTTTCAGACAAAAACATTTTTCAAGTTTGCTCTATATACAATTTTGCCCAAAATTGTGACCCCTGGAGTTCAAGGGTTAATTCAATTCTTTTAACAACTTTGGTAGAACTTCACCCAAGGAATACGCCTGTCAAGTTTCAACATGATTGGTGTAGGAGGAGAAGATGTTTAAAGGAATTGTGGAAAGACGGATGCCTGACAACGACGAATCACAATACCTCACCCAGCACTTTGTGCTGAGGTGAGCTAACAAATAGGCCTAACCATTGTCTGTGGCTTGTGATAAACAACATAAAGATGAAGTTTCATAACATTTTGTCCTGTAGTTAAAGAGAAATTAATCCATAATGAAAATATATGTGAAGCTCCCTTTTTCCATGACACAACATTTAATCAAAAAAGCTAAACTAATGATATTGGCGGACTATCATAAGGAACACATGTATGAAGTTTCACAAATTTTTATCCAGGATTTTGAGTAGAAGATACATGTATATTGATCCTTAACAGAAATATACATGAAGCCCCGTTTTCCTATTAGACAGTATTTGATATCCAAAAGGAAAAAAAAAAAAAAAAAAAAAAACCCAATAAATATCAGCAGAGCATCATTAGGAACACCTGTATGAATTTCTATTAGTTTTTGTCAAGGATTTTAGAAGATATCTATCCTGAAAGATGGACAAACAGATGGTCATTGGTCCATGAAGAAATTAAACATTTAGCCCACTTTTTTCATGACATGGTGTTTCATGAAATAAAAACAAATAACTATTGTCTGTGGCTTGCAATAAACAATAAAAAGACGAAGTTTCATGACATTTTGTCCTGTAGTTAAAGATATATTGGTCCACAATGAAAAAATACGTCAAGCCCCCTTTTTCCATGACGCAGCAATAACTGGTCATATTAGAGCTACAATCAAACTCATTCGAGATCTTAAGGTCAAATATATTTTGACCAAGTTTGGTGCTGATTGGTTTAAATTTGTAGATGCTAGAGTGTAAACAAAGTCAAATGTAGCATTTTTTTTAATTCAAGGGCAAATAACTCCAGTTGTTCTGGTCCGATTACACCCATAATCGAACTCATCCGAGATCTTATAGTCATATACATTTTGACCAAGTTTGGTGCTGATTGGTTATTATTTGTAGATGCTAGAGTGGAAACAAAGTCAAATATAGCAATTTTTCTAATTCAAGGGCAAATAACTCCAGTCGGTCTGGTCCTATTAGACCTACAATCAAACTCATTCGAGATCTTAGGGTCATATTTATTTTGACCAAGTTTGGTGCTGATTGGTTTAAATTTGTAGATGCTAGAGTGTAAACAATGTCAAATGTAGCGATTTTTTAAATTCAAGGGCAAGTAACTCCAGCCGTGCTGGTCCGATTAGACACATAATCGAACTCATCCGAGATCTTATGGTCATACATATATATTTAGACCAAGTTTAGTGCTGATTGGTTAATATTTGTAGATGCTAGAGTGTAAACAAAGTCAAATATAGCAATTTTTCTAATTCAAGGGCAAATAACTCCGGTCGTTCTGGTCCGATTACACCCAAAATCAAACTCATCCGAGATCTTACAGTCATATACATTTTGACCAAGTTTGGTGCTGATGGGTTAATATTTGTAGATGCTAGAGTGTAAACAAAAAAATGTGGACGGACGGATGGACTACGGACGGTGAGTGATCACAATAGCTCATCCTGCGCACTTCATGCTCAGGTGAGCTAAAAATGTGAACGGACAGACGGACTTACGGACGGACGACGGATGACGACGGACGGTGAGTGATCACAATAGCTCATCCTGAGCATGAAGTGCTCAGGTGAGCTAATAATGATATAATGTTTGTAGCTAACTTGAATTTGTAGGCCTTTCAATCTTTACATTTTGCTGCATAAGGATAATGCTTGTGTATCTTGTGCGTAAATATACAGAACATAATTCGCACACTTGTAGAGACATTCGTATTATTTAGCAATCAGTCCGTAAAGCCAAGAAATACATATTTTTCATTTGAGAAATTTTAAAGCAAAGGCCTTAACTCAGACCAGCGCAATTTAAGTTTAAAATGTTATTACACTTATGGACGTAAGAAACCATGTCTTCCACGTTGTAACTTTCAAAGGTGTCAGCACTGTAAAGAATTCTAATTTACAGGGGGGGCAGATACAATACAATGCGGTTATTGCCTTTGCATCCAAAATTACTTCAGCTTCCTTTGTACAATTGTAACTCTATACTGAAGTCTCACTCACCATGTAATCTCATATAACCCAGCTTTTTGTTGACACTGTCCCCAACAATAAGAATTATAATAGCTAAATGAAAAAAGCAAGTAATGACATCGTGACTTCAGTGATATTTGAACGCGTGAAATCCAACTACCAAACCAATATCTGCCAAACTTATCCAAGGCTCCAAACTGACAGGTTCTCACGCCTTCGAGTATCACCGAAGTCGCGATGCCATTCAGCAAGACATTTATACGCCCCAACCACATTTATACGCCCCAACCTAGTACTGGTAAATACCAGAAAGGACATGAATAAACGAACTGCGCCATGATATAATTGTAAAATCGTTGAAAGCGACATAAGACGCTACTTAAAAATGATTTTTTAAAACGATTATACATCCGGTGCCCCTCTGTAGCAAATATAATTACCGAACACTTTTGAGACAACCCCTCACAAGTGTTCGACTTCGTCGTTCGTTGTCCATCCTCGGCATAAATGATACAGGTCTAATAGTCATTGCGCCAGGATCCATTCCTCTCTCACCGCTGACCATTGTTTCAACGACAGTTATGTAGGAAAACAGCCAGTAGCTTGGAAAGAATATCGTGCGGAGTAATGGTAAAAGAAACACCGAGGAAGCATGGATAGGTGCATGGCCGCCGCGATATAACTGAAATAATGTTGAAAATGGCGCTGAACAACCATCAAATACACCTACCGGTAATTCTTAACGAGTTGACATATGAAGTTACATGGTTCCTACATAATCTGCACCAATAATTTCAAGCATTTTGTAAGTATTTTATAAGTTGAAATTCAAGGTCAATGAAAAAACAGTAACAGTTAATAATACAGACATACACAAATCTAGATTTTCATCCAACTTTGTAAAATGTCCATGGTAATAAGAAGGCAATTTTAAAACTTTAAACAACTGTTTTACCTCACTTCAAATTATTACCTACGTGACTAAAGACTCAAATATCTTGATAGTGATGCTTACGTGATGAAACAAGATTTTCACAATATGAATGGTCAACACTCTAGCAATAGATTTCAAATTATCTTTTGCCAGAATGTTTTACTAAGGATAATTCACAGATATGATAATTGTCCCATCAGCCTGAAGCATATGGGACATTTTCAAAATCAGTAGAACAGAGATAATTAATGACTTCGATATGTGGGCATTATAATAAAGATAGATCATATAATTCACGGCTTGTCAAGACTTGCCATACCTCCAAGTGCCACATTACTTCGCTAAAATTAATCTCTTATCTTTTGTTATAAAAAATTCTCCTTATAATGTCTCAATCGCAGAAAGCACCTATTTTTAACAATATTTTACCTCGTTCTTACTATATTTCATATGTTGTTAACCATTCCAAATTCTTACCCTAGACGTCTGACTGACTGAAACATGAATATTTTACAAACAAGAGCAATATTTACATTTGCTGGTAAAAACAAACCCAAGGACTTTTATATTGTAATACAGGGTTCATTCTAGGCTGCGCCCTTGCGCCAAATGCGCATATTTTTCAATTTTGGCGCACACAAAATCTAAAAGACGGGCCGACCCGGCGCACGTTTTTCCTGCCAATTATACGCCCATGCTTTCAAATCTCGCGCTTCTCGATCGATAAGCACTAGTTAACTAATCGAGAGCGCTGTTGTACACCGCTGAGCTGGCAGCCTGCTTTCGATCTTCGCAGGGGGGGGGGGCGCTTACTTTGGATACATTTGGTAACCGGGTACCAGCGTAACCGGTGCGTGTCGAAATCGCTGCCATCGTTTTCTTTCAACGAATAGAAAGTGATCTCGCATATTTCATCATGTCTAGCAAACGAAAGCAGACGATTTTAGATTTTTGGGGTGAAACTAAAAAAATGAATCGAGGAAACAGCGGCGAGTCTGATGAACCGACGCTGTTGACGAGCAGCAAAACTGACGAGTCATATTCTGAAATAAAATCGTCGAGTGAAAATAGATCGACCAAAGGCAAAGAAATTCGTTTGTTTCATCATTCTTGGCTTGAAAAGTTTTCTTGGTTGACGTACGATAGCACAAAAAACAAAATGTATTGTGATTTATGCAAGAAACACGCAAAACTGAATAGCTTTACCGAGGGTTCGGACAATTTTCGCACAAGCACACTGACTCGTCATTCAGAGTCAAGGGATCACACTATGGCGGTAATGGCAGAACAATTGAGGCCCGATTTTGAAACGGCAATAAAAAAGGTAGTTTCAGAGAAAGAAGATGCTCTCATTACTTCTTTTAAAAGTATATACTGGCTTGCTAAAGAAAATATGCCTATGCATAAATACCCAAGTCTTCTTCAGTTACTTTCTTCAGTTGGCTGTAAAAGTACTGTTACTGTTTCTCATGATGCTACTTACTCTTCTGAAACTGCAGCAAATGATATGCTTCATTCCCTTGCAAGTGTCATTAAAACTGACATTGATGACAAATTACACAAATCTCCATACATCAGTTTGTTTGCCGATGAAAGTACTGACATCGGATGTCAAAAGAAACTTGTAATTTTTGCTAGAGTGTTAGACCCTGATACATTCATTCCCTCAACTCACTTTCTAGAAAATATTAAAATACCTGATGGGACTGGCAGAACTGTGAGTCAATCAATTATTAAGTGTTTATCTGACAGATCTGTTTCCATGTTAAAAGTGATGGGATTTGGTAGTGATGGGGCAAAGTCAATGACCGGCATGAAAGAAGGTGTTACAGGATACTTATTGAGAGAAAATCCAATGCTTTTAAACTTCCATTGTATTGCCCATCGTTTGGCTTTGGTAAGCTCACAAGCAGCTAGTTCAGTTACCTACTTAAAGGAGTACCAAGAAACTTTGACTGGACTGTTTTATTTCTTTAAAGCCTCTGCAAATAGGTGTGAGAAATTAACAGAAATTCAGTCTTTGTTGGATGAACCAAAGTTAAGGATGACAGAAGTCCATGATGTAAGATGGATGTCAATTTACAAGGCAGTTGAGACAGTGCACAGGTGTCTTGACTCATTAATTACTGTTTTCACAACAGACAAGGATCCAAAGGCTAAAGGGTTTGCAAAAAAAATTGCAAATTCCGATTTCATTTCCACTACATACATGATGATGGACATTTTGGCTGTTATTACTGAACTGTGCTTAGTATTCCAGAAAACTGACTTGGATGTTTCAATTGTTGAAGTTTCTGTTGAAAGCTGCAAAAAGTCCTTGGAAAATTTGAAAACCAATAAGTCTAAGACATGCCATTTAGATCAGCTTAAAGATCACTTGAAGCTGGAAAAGGGTAATCTCATGTTTAAAGGTAACCATGTTGTAAGTAAGGGTCACAGGAATGTGAACACTCTGAAGGACAATTTCATTGAAAGTCTTATTCAGAAATTAAATGAAAGATTTCCGGCCAAAGACAGTAACTTGATTTACAGTTTTGGAGTTCTAGGAATGAGACCAATTTCATTTTTGTCTAAAGATGAACTTAATACTTGGGGTGATACCAAGATAGAAAATTTAATTGGACATTTTGGACAAGAACAGGAACACTGCTACACAGACAATACTAGTAAAGCACAGCCACTGATTCAGCCAGAGGAAACTAGGAAAGAATGGGAAAAAGTAAAGCCACTTGTAATCAACAGTGGATACCCTAGAGACAAGTTATCTGTCTTATGGGGTCTTATAGACAAATACCATAAGGCTGACTTCCCTAACTTACTCAAATTGTCAGCACTAGCTCTTACAGCCCCTATTCACACCGCTGATTGTGAAAGGGGCTTTAGTTGCCAAAATATTACTAAGACTGCTTTGAGAAACAGACTTTCTCCAGAAAGACTGAATGATTTGGTAACCATTGCCACAGAAGGTGACCCATTAGACAAGTATGATTTTCACAAAGCTCTAGATCACTGGAAGGAGACAAAAAATAGAAGATATTTTAGTGCCTAAACCATTTTATTCAGTTCAAAATAATACATAAACTGCAAAGCAGTCTAACAATCACAAATTGGGAGTGATTTTGATAAACATCTAACAGTGAAGAATTTTTTTACCAGTTAGTTTTTCATGTTATGTATAGAAGTTTTCACTATAATGGGCTGTATAACATATAAAATACAAGGTAAGTTAACATTTATTTTTAAGTGGCCCATACTTTTCTGTGATGGCCCCTCTTTTTTCTGACAAGGGGGCCATGTGGCCCCATCAAAATCATTTCTAGAATGAACCCTGGTAATATCAATTTGATTTGAACTCACAGGCAATTATATTCATGCACAGAAAGCTGGCATCGCATGAAGATCACAAGTATCATTAACTCAAAATGCTTGGTGAATACGGCCACTGACCTCATATTCTACATGTTATTACTTGTTCACAAATTTCAAAGTAATGCTAGAATTTGCAGACCTACCGACTCCAAAACTCCTATAATCAGTTTCGAGTGACAACTTTTTATCTACTACCCTTGTTGTATATGCACCAATCTGATCTCCATGTCCCAAAGTGACAAAATCTTCATCTTTCAACGATCGGGCAACACCAAAGTCTAATAGTCTTGGATTGTAGTTACGGTCTAACACTATGTTTGTTGTTGTTATATCTCCATGGACCATTTTTTGTCTACAGATTATATAATATACATGATATATTACTATTCCGGCCATGCTATGTAAAAAGAGGGTTTAATGCACCTGTAAAGAGAATCGTCGAAACTCGGCCTGGGCAATCCATGCAGGCTGAACTTGATCAAAACAGTTTTTGCTATTGTTAATTTCTTGCATGTAAAATGACCAGTCTTTCTCACCATTCAGTTGGTTATTAAACAAAACGCAGTTTATGGATAAATATTTATATTTTGACTGGCTTGGTATAATGTATCATGGAGATGCATTAAAACCCCTTTTTTCAGAGCACCGCTCATACCAGGTAAGCAGTAATTTCAACAGTATTCATGTATAACTCTTTAAGACACAATTTTAGACTTGTCAATTCAAAGCTGCTACATATGACAATTAAATGCTAAAATGATAAATTTTGTATTAGAAAAGGTAAACAAGAGGGCCATGATGGCCCTGGATCACTCACCTGAGTCAATAGGCAAAGTTTCACTCATTGACGAATTAGCATAAAATGTTAACAATAATGTACACAGTAATAAAATCATTAAGCAGTACACAGTAGATAACAATTGTCTTTGATACATGTTGGCAGTTTATATTCTTCCTAAAAAGATAAAAACAAATCTAGAAAATCATGATCATAGAATACTAACAAGATGCATCCCATAATGGCAAATTTTCAGAGATGTGACCTTCATATTTGACCTTCACCGTGTCACATGGTAAATGGTGTACTTTTGAAATTATAGGCAAATGTCCAGTTTCCCTCATGACCTTGCCAGTTGATTTTAAAGTCTTCAGCAGCAGAATCTAATCTACACTGTATTAATGAAAATAATGTACCTACTCAAAAAATATGACAAGTGTACCTTTGATTTGATTTTTTAAGTTTTGGCCAGACAAACACATGGACAAATAGATAATAATAAATCTATATGCCCTGATATTCCAACGGGTAGTATTATTCAAATACTTAAGTCCTCACAAAAGTTTGTAGTCACAGGTTAAAAACATTATTAATTTATTGTTAAGTATTACCAGATTTCCTTGAGCAGTTTTCAGATTACTCTGAACAGCTTGTTTACAAATCAACATTTTTCATCAAGTCTTCAATCAAATTTGCATTTATATGAGATAAAAGATTGAACTAATTGAAAACATAAATTCTATTAAGAAAACTGAGTTGCTCTGGAATTTATCAAAGCTTGCAGTAGACTAAAATATAATGAAAAGAAATAAAATACTCTGACCAGTTTTAAGGTCAATGTCCACAAGGTATTTCTTCAATTTGACCTGGTGACCTACCTAAGGACCCCAGCTGACCCAATTTAAAACTCATCTGAGATATTTTTAAGACAAACATTCTAACCAATTGCCAGGTCAATTGAGCTGAAAATGTAGCCTCTGGAGTGTTCAAAATGTATTTCTTCAATCTGACCTAGTGACCTAGTTTATGACCCTATGTGACCATATTTTAAACTCGTCCGAGATTTCAAGACAAACTTGTTGACCAAGGTTCAGGTGAATTGGGCAAGAATTGCCGTCTCTAGAGTGCCCATAAGGTGTTTTTGTAATTTGACTTAGTGACCTAGACTATGACCCTATGTGACCCAATTTCAAACCTATTCAAGATATCACCAAGTCAAACATTCTGACAAATTTTCAGGTCAGTTGAGCAAAAATTGTGGCCTCTAGAGCGCCCACAATACATTTCTTTAATTTGACCTAATGACCTAGTTTATGACCCTATAAGACCCAATTTTTTAACCGATCCGAGATATCATCAAGTCACACATGTAAACCAATTTTCAGGACAATTTAGCAAGAGTTGTGGCCTCTAGAGTGCCCACAAGTATTTCGTCAATGTGACCCAGTGACCTTCTTTATGACCCTATGTGACCCAATTTTGATCTCATCCGAGATATCATCAAGACAAACACGCAGACCAATTTTCAGGTCAACTGATCAAGAATTGTGGCCGCTAGAGTGCCCAAAAGATACTTCTTTAAATTTGAACTATGACTTAGTTTATGACCCTATGTGGGCCAATTTTGAACTCATTCAAGATTTTTATCAAGACAGACATGCTGATCAATTTTCAGGTCAGTTGAATAAGAATTGTAGCCTCTAGAGCGCCCACAAGGAATTTCTGTAAGTTGACCTAGTGACCTAGTTTATGACCCAAGGAGACCCAAATTCAAACTCCTCCGAAATTTCATCAAGAGAAACATTCTGACCAATTTTCAAGTAAATTGAGCAATAAATGTTGCCTCTAAAGTGCCCACAAGGTATTAATTTAATTTGGCCTAGTGACCTAGTTTATGACCCAAGGTACCCCAAATTCGAACTCATCCGAGATTTTATTAAGCCAAAGATTCTGACCCATTTTGAAGACAATTGAGCAATAAATGTGGCCTCTAGACTGCCCACAAGGTATTTCTTTAATTTGACCTAGTGACCTAGATATGTCCCCAGGTGACCCAATTTTGAACTCATCCTAGATTTCATCAATACAAACATTCTGACAATTTTCAGATCATGTGAGCAATAAATATAGCCTCTAGAGTGCCCACATTTATTTCTTGAATTTAACCTAGTGACCTAGTTTATGACCCTAGGTGACCCAAATTTAAACTCATCCGGGCTTTCACCAAGACAAACATTCTGACTAATTTTTACGTCAATTAAGTAAGAAATATGGCCTCTAGAGTGACAACAAAGTAAATGTTGACGACGGAGGATGCAGGATGGACATAGGACAAACACAAAAGCTCACCTTTAGCACGTTGTGCTCAAGTGAACTAAAAACATCGTAGGAGAATCTGGCTACCAATATTTTCTCCTTTCCCACAATGCTTTCAAATGTCTTTCCCGTGGTCATAAAGAGGAATGTTTGTTAAAGGTTAAGCTAATGAAATTGTAGGCTGGAGACAGAACTATTCAACATAAGAGAGGATGAGAAGTAATTGCTCTTGCATTTGTCCTCAACGTGATCTATTTTCATAGGAAATTTGAAGTCGATAGCATTTTATACTTTGGATGTTGTGCTCCAAACATTGGCTTCCTTGCTTACGCATATTTTGCGTTTAAAATGATTTGAAACTGCAAAATTTCTACACCAAGTTAATATTTTCATGCTATAAATTTTAGCTTGTACTACGAAGGAACATGCTTTTACCAATAAAATTCCATGAATTCATCGAACAACCCTCGTATTTCTTATATTTGAATTTTCAAAATGTGAAAAGAAAATGAAATTTTGTCAAGAATTCAAAGCGTGATAACTTTTTTTCTAGTATTTTTAAAAAAATTGAACATAACTGTTGCTTGGGTATTCAATAATCCTTCCCTTCAAATATATATATTTTCAGGTCAAACTCTAAACAAAAGAAAACGCAATTTAATCCATTGACTACAAGAGATATTTACATTTTCCAAAACAGACACAAGGTTGCTGCCAAACGCAAAACGCAAAAAAAAAAAAAAAAAAAATCGCTATTTTTTTTTCTTAGATTTACATGATATAAAAACTTCTAAAATCGTTTTAGATAACAAAACATTTAATAATTTTTCCCTGAAAATGCTTGTCACTAAAAATCAATTACATTTCACTCCAGTACAGATTTAAACTGACAAAACAGTAAGTCAGTACAGCGCTGTAGATTTTCCTTTGGAAAATTCAGGATTGACCCAAGATATTATGGTAAACAAGAAAACGCTCAAATATGAAAAGAGGCATCGTAACTGTCTCATTATTGAGACTAGAAAAGCCCCTACCTTAAATCCTGTACTTCTGAGTGGATATAGAGTATCGCACATGAAACCTTGTAAAGAATAAAAACTCTTTTCATGGCATCCATCTTAAGGTTTTCGTTGTTCATGTCTTCTTTTATAGCATCCCGTAAATTTCCATTCTCCATGTATGGAAATACAAAATAATAATTAAGACTGAAAATAAAAAAAAAATAAAAAAAATGAAAAGTTATGATAGGAACTAAGTGAATTTCTGTAACTAGCCAATAGTTGCAGTCAAGTTTGCGATCACATGGTAATAGCACTGGCTGCAGAGAAAAAAAAATGATGCATCGATGCATTCAAGATATAGAATCAATTTAGGAGTTAACTCTAAATTATATCTTTAGCCAAACAGTACAACGCCTTTCAACAGTTGATCTTATATGTATACCACAAAGCCGGGCAATTACAGGAGGAAGTTGCTGTTAAATACACTGTCACACACACCCCGTTGCCATGTCACAGGATCAGAAAAATATTCATAGGGTCTTAATTAACATCTCCGTTTGAATTTCAGCAAGATTGGTTGAAAACTGTAAGAGGAAAGAGAACACAAAATTGCGTCTATAGATGAAGAGTGGAATGGAGGTACAACCTGATTCTAGTATACCATCCACCCTAACTCCATTATGGAGAGGGGTGGATAACAAGTGAAATAAGTATGAACTACAGTTTCATTTTAAACCTGCACATTCACTACCATAAAATATGACTTTGATGCTAATATAGAAGGAAACGATGTTGGAAAAGAGTAATCGCTTGTAACATGTATCAGGGTTCGCATTTAGATGTCTTTTTACGCAAAGGAATTGATTTGGAACGAAACGAAAAAGTTGCCATTGCGTCCACTGGACGAAACTAAAAATCGGCACTGTTTAACCGCCGTTTAAAATACAAATGAGGGTTGTTTTGACGAAAAATGTTTCTGTTTCCATGCTTGCAAAAGATAGCCACAAAACAATTTTTTTCTTTTTTTCTTTTGGAAATCCGGCTTCTAAAAATAGCTCCAGTGACATGAGTAGCAACCCCTTATCCAAGTTATTGCGATTTTATCGCATAGCAACCGCATCTATTGCAGTCCAATATGGCTACCCTGGCGAAGAGGAAAAAAAATACTCGCTCTTTTCAAGAATCCTGTCTGAAAGAACCCGAATTTAAGCCATGACTAATAAAAAAAACGAAATCGGAAAGCAACATTATTATGAAATGCTTGTTTTGCCTAGATAAACGTGTTTACTGATGCATGGACTTTCAAAGATCGACGCTAACTCGGCACGCTTCTTCGGACGGACATCGCCGTGCAGTTGAAATAAAAAAAGAATCGAAAGAATCGTCACTAAAATCCTTACAGCGGGCAGAAGAATGGGACTCGATGAGAGCTAGATGGGACTCAGTTTTCTGATAGGTACTGGGTCCATGGGACGTGTTGAAAAAAAAATGCCAACACTGTGTATAATTTCCTTTTCCCCCACAATATTCTCTGGTTCATCAGATCCAAAACTGCGCCCTTACAATTACCTAGCTCTTGGCATGCTTCAAAATATATTCCAAAGATGGTCTTCCGATAAGAAATCTTTTAAAGAATTCCCAAATTAATGTTGAAAGCAGTATGTTCAAAGCAGGGAAAAAGAAACTTTGCTTACTGATCCTCCAAACATCTTCCCAGTAGTGGAACAATTGCATGGTGTCGCAATCTGGCAGCAATAACTTCCTACCATAAAAATGAACTACAGCAGTTTAATATCATAAGGACAGCTACATCACTCGTAATACAGATATTTTAATTTCTGTCTCCAGCAATAACGATAACATGAAAATTGAAAGAATTACAAAGGCAGCTTCAAGGGAACAATTTTTCCCTATGGTACTTCCTTGAACAGGTAAGTAATCGCTTAGTGTATTTTTAGATTTTGCATCAAAATTTCGAAAATACATAGAAAAAACAAATGATTAAACATGTCAGTTATGTGGGAACGCATTTAGATAGGTTTGACAACATCATTTCTGGTTTCACAAAAATAGACATAGTTACAGTTAGTTACTGATTGCAAAATGACCATCCAGTCATATGAATTGCAATTCGTCACCATCTTATCTTCTTTATACTTGTACAGCAAAAATATTAAGTAGTATTTACCAGTGTTTCACAAAAAAATGCACAAACCACTTTTCGATACAGTCATACAAATATGACATGTATACATGTCATATTCATGAACTTTTTATTTATCGATGATCGATTGATTGAATGTTTCACGTCGCTTTCAACATTCAGTCATATCATGCCTCACATATTAATTAATTTCCTGATTTCACCAGTGCTAGGCTAGGGCTCTGAAATGTATTGCCAAAGGTCACCCAAATGAAAAAACCCAGAGGATAATAACGAGCACCTTTCCACTGAGCTACGCAGGATCCTATTTCTATTTCTCAAAAAGCAACCTAACCCCTTTACATAAGTATGATAAATACATCCAATTCGAAAGACAATAACACTTCACCTAAACAACACAGCTAAAGAAAGGATGCTCAAATTCTAAATACAAAGCACTCATTTGATGTGAAGAAAAATAAAAAAATCCAGTGGTAAACAAATATTCTCCAACTGCCAATGGGTTTATGAGCCCTCAAAATTCAGTTACCTTTTTTGCAACATCACAGTGACTAACAAATGCATAAGCTTTCAATTTTTCTTGACCTTAATGAATCTCCTTAATTTTACATTACATTTTGTGCATCCACCAATACCCCCCTACACATAGTGGAGGTGTCAATAATTTTAAAAAATAACCTTTAAATTATAAAAAAAACTCCAAATGATCCCCATACCCTTACTGAAAGATCTCTCTGCAATAACTTAAAATTTAGTACAGTCCTTACTCCTACCTCAAATTTTGAACAACGCATCTTCAGCATTAGCTCACAATTCTTAAAAGACCTTTAAAATTGGCTAACATTTAGTCCAGCGTCTAAGATTGGCTAACATTTAGTAAAGCATGTAACTTTCACTAACATTTAGTCCACCCTGTTACATTTACTAACATTTTGTATCGCCTGTAACATTAGTTAACATCTAGTCCAGCCTGTAACATTAATTAATTACTTAACATTTTGTACAGCCTGTAGAATTTGCTCACACCTAGTACAGCTTGTAACATTAGCTTACATTTTCTTGACTGATTGGGTTTTAATCCACTTTCAACTTTACTTCAGTCAAATCCAAAGCGATTGCTCACATATTCATGTATGTCCTGGGTTTCACCAGTACTAGCCTACGGATCTGAAGTGTCTTGCCTAAGGATGCCACGATTAAAAACACAAAGCTTCCAATGAGGCTTGAACCAGAGACCTCCAGGTTAGGAGTTCTAAACTTTACCACTAAACACAAAAGACCACTGTAACATTTATTCAGCCAGTAATATTAGCTCATATTCAGTTCAGGTTGTGCCATTTATACACATTTTGTACAATCTGAAACATTTGCTTACATTATGTATGGTCTGTAACATATACTCAATATAGAATTTGACCTATATAACTGGCTCACATTTATTACAGTCTATAACATCGGCTCACATAATTATTGTAATATTGGACCATAGTGAGAACAGTCTGTAGCACTTGTTCCAATTGTTCCAATCTTGTAACATTTGCTCATAATTATCTTCAAAATCCTTATGAAATATTGCCCATTTTCTGCGGCCTGAAACATTTGCTCAAAATGTGTAGAGCATATATCACTTTGCTAAATTTTCTTTCAGCTTGTACCATTTGCAAAACATTTTGTAAAGCGTGCGAGATTGGCTTACATCTTATACAGTTTGTAAAATTGGCTTATACTTTGTATTTCCTGTATCAAAAAATTTTGATACTTCCTGTATTGGCTTATACTTTGTATTTCCTGTATCATTGCTTATATTGTGTACAGACAGCAACCTTTGCTTAAAATCTGTAGGGCCTTTATCATTTGGTGAATGTTCGTACAAACAGTATCAAATGCTTAGATTGATCTTACACAGCCTGTAACATTTATTCAGTCTCATATTAAGTCCAACCTGTAACATGTGCTTCTCATTCATTAAAGCATGTAACACTTTTCACAGCCTGTGATATTTTCTCGCACTTTCTATATCATAAAACACTGGCATAAATTTTGTGAACCCTGAAACATTTGCTAAAAAATTGTACTCTTTATCATTTGATTTCTTACAGCTTGTACCATTTGCTAAATGTTGTATAACCTGTAACATTGGCTCACATATTGTAAATTCTGTAACATTTGCTCACATCTCGTACTATCTGTACCATTAGCTAACATCTCGTACGTCTTTTACTTTGGCTCATACTTTGTAATTCCTTTATCACTTGTTAATATTTTAAAGTCTGACATTTGCGGACATTTTGCACAGCCTTTGACATTGGCTCACAACTAAGTGTAGTATTGCAACGTTTGCTAACATTTTACAGAGCCTGTAGCGTTTGCTCAAACTTTGTACATTTGCTCACATTTTATTCAGTCTGTATTATTGGCCCTCATTTAGTGTAGCCACAGGCACTTGCTCACACTTGCATAGCCTGTAACAATTGCTCAAATATTCTACAGCCCTCATCACTTCCAAGCAGACCGTTATACTTAAAAACTCTTCTATATTTTGCACATCAACTAATCACAACAAGAGGTCAGTGATGGCCACATCTCGCTCCACGGCCTGATATGTACAAACTCTACACGCCAAACATAATTATTCTTGGCCAATTGGTTTTAAACTTGTGGATATAAAATTATTAATTTGTTTTTCACTAAAAACCCACGAGAAAGTTATGACCCAATGGCGAAGCCATTTTTGACCACATGGCTATAATTACTTGAATCCTGGTAGAGGTCAACAAAGAACCATAAATGAATGGATGAATGAATGAATGTTGTTTTATGGCGCATCGGCAGCTCAGTTTATTTAGCGTCCGTGTACAATGTATGTATTAAAAGATTATTTAATAAAGTGTAATTGTTTTGCTTAAAAAGATTTGAATATAATATCAATAGTAAAAAGTGTTAAATTAAAAAGAATTATGTGTAATCTGTATATGCATAAAAGACATTATTGAGTCAGGGCAATCACTATCACTCAAAAGTTTTCAATAAAAAAGATAAAGTTGTATATAGTAGCTATAAATGGTTATTATTGAGTGGCTAGGCAATCCCTGCCTACTGAAAGGTTTTAAATGATGATGTTAAGAATGCTTAAAATAGAGAAAGTAAGGAGCCTCCAACGGGATCAAAACACTGCCATTAAAGAGGTCCTGTCTCCAATGAGATAAGATGCCCCAAAGAGAGCGTATCCTCTCATTAAGGAGATGCAAACTGAAGGTAACAGGGATTAATAATCGTTTAAAAGATGTACAATCAGGTTAAGATGGTGATTAAAAAATATCACACCTTTTTGTATAAAACCAATCTCTTTGATGAAGATGATTATAAAATTAATGTTGACAGTGTTGACAAGAGGTTGTGCATACTGCCAACATTGTAGTATTTCTCACGAATTGGATGAAAGTCGATGCAATTTAAAAGAATATGCTTAATGATAAGGTGTTCATTGCATTGAATACAATTTGACGTATCTTCTCTGGCTATAAGCCATGAGTGTGTTAACCCAAGATGCCCAACTCGAGTGAGTGTGTTAACGGAGAATGCCAAACTCGAAGCCTTGTAATTATCACCTCTTCACGATGAACGGACCTGTAGGAGGGGTACCGCCAAGGATTGATTTAACAGAATGAAGTTTGTTGAAATGATATGCATACAAAGCACCTTACCTAACATTACAGGTCTAGAATGTATGGTTATAAACAAAAAGCTTTTCAAAGTTTCCTCAATACAAAGGCCCTGTAAAAACATGAGACCCCTGGGGCAGGGCTAATTCTGATCCCAGGTCTAGATTTTGAACAAATTTAGAAATGAAGAAAAACATAGTCATATACCTGAATTTGACTGGCTTACGATTTATGTTCATGAGCAAGATGATTTTTTTTGGATTTTCAATCTATAAGCAATGACCCATGGGTTGGGTCAAATTTTGGAAAGGGCCTATTAGATGATAACACCCACAAAATATTACATCTACAACCCACGGTCAGAAACAAGAAGATTTATAGAGTTTTACTTATATAACCTTATGTACCACTTGTGACTTGTGGGGCGGGACCAATTAAGACCCTGGGGCTGTAATTTGAACAATTTTGGTACAGTGCCATTAGGTAACTATATATGCAAATTTTGGTAGCCCTAGGTCTCATAGTTAGGAACAAGAATGTGTTTAAAGTCTTCATGATATAAGGTCTCATGGTTAGGAACAAGAATGTTTTTAAAGTCTTCATGATATAAGCCCGTGTAAAACTTGTGACCCCTAGGGTCGGGCCAAATTTGATCCCAAGGCTATAATTTGGGTATTCTTGGCAGATACCCAGCAGATAAAGCTACAAGCAAAATTTGGTTGCCCTAAGTCTCGTGGTTAGGAACAAGAATATTTTTACAGTCTTCATGATATAAGCCCGTGTAAAACTTGACCCCCAGGGTCGGGCCAAATTTGACCCCAAGGCTATAATTTGGGTATTCCTGGCAGATACCCAGTAGATAAAGCTACAAGCAAAATTTGGTAGCCCTAGGTCTCATGGTTGGGAACAAGAATATTCTTAAAGTCTTCATGATATAATCCCATGTAAAACTTCTGACCCCCAGGTTCCGGCCAAATTTGACCCCAAGGCTATAATTTGGGTATTCCTGACAGATGTCCAATAGATAAAGCTACAAGCAAAATTTGGTAGCCCTAAGCCCTATGACTAAAAATAATAAGATTTTTAAAGTTTTCTCTATATAAGCCCAAGTAAAACTTGTGACTTCAGGGTCAAGCAAACTTTGACCCCAAGGTTATAATTTGTGCTATCTTGGAAGAGGCCCTTCAGATAAAGCAACATGCAAAATTTAGTAGCCCTAGGCCATATGGCTAAGAAACAAAAAACTGATTACAGTTTTCACAATATAAATCCATGTAAAACTTGGGACCCCTGGGCAAGGGCCCATTTTGACCACAGGGCTATAGTTTGAAGAAAGTTTATAGAGGTCCATTAGCTAAAGCCACATGGCAACCAGAGTTTTCATTGGAATCCAATTAATTCGAGGAATTCTGAAGAGGAACTGGGCATGATCATTTATCTGAAGTTTGGTCAAAATTGGAAGGGTAGTTTCAGAGAAGAAAATGTTTGAAATAAAAGTTAGCGCACGGACGGACGCTCGCACGACGGACACAGGTCCATTAAATAAGCTCCCTGGCCTTCGGCCAGTGGAGCCTATAATAATATTTTGTACAGCCTAAAATATTCTTCAGCCGTAAATATTTAACTAGCATTTTTGTTTAACTGTCAACGTTGAAATAACAATTATTCAAGGATATCAAATATGTACTTACATTCTGAGCAGCCCTTGAGCTATACTTTGTACGTTGTATTTTCTTTACAGCTATTTTCATATTCCATTCACGTATTATTTCTTTTGCTGCAATAAGTAAAAGGGTACTAAACAAATAAACAAGAGGGCCAAGATGGCCCTGGATCGCTCACCAGAATTTGAGAGGACCATAGCCGATTTTTTTTGAGGTATTGAAACTAAATCATTATCTTGCCAAGCAATTTTGAAAAGATCACCTGTAAAAGTCATTTCAAAATCTGTCACCACCCCTACAATCATCACCACAGCAATGATTTTGATGAATCAGAATTCTGCAAAAAAAATTTTGGATAAATCACCCAAGGACAATTTCTTGAAGAAGAACACATGCTCGATAGTGAATAAAAACATAAGACGAACAAGAGCACCACATGCAGGTGCCAACATTGGCTGTTGTTTTTTGACGGATAAAACTTCCCCTGACACTTTTTGAAAACAGTCACCGTAGGAACATTTCTGTGAATTTATTTCAAAATCTGACCTGCCGTTCCAGAGACGAAGAATTAAGAAATTCCTCTTCATGTCCCTATAGTGCAAATAGCCCCCACCACCTGAACCATGTTTCTTGACAGATCACAATTTTGCCAACAGTTTTTGAAAAGGGTCACCCAAGGAACATTTCTGTGAAATTATTTCAAAATCTGACCAGCCGTTTCAGGGAAGAAGAATTTTTAAGAATTTCTTCATGTCCGTGGAGTGTAAGTAGCCCACAGCCATCAGAGCCATGTTTCTTGATGGATCAAAATTTCTCCAACAATTTGCGAAAAGGGTCACCCTAGGAACATTTCTGTGAAATCATTTCAAAATCTGACCAGCCATTTCATAGAAGAAGAATTTTTAAGAGTTTCTTCGTGGACGTATAGTGAAAGTAGCCCCCCCCCCCCCCCATCAGAGCCATGTTTCTTGACGGATCAAACTTTTGCGAACACTTTTTGAAAAGGGTCACCAAAGGAACATTTCTGTGAAATTATTTCAAAATCTGACCAACCGTTTCAGAGAAGAAGAGTTTTTAAGAATTTCTTCATTGCCGTACGGGGCAAGTAGCCCCCAGTCACCACAGCCATGTTTCTTGATGGTTTAAAATTTCGCAAACACTTTTTGAAAAAGGTCACTCAAGGAACATCTCTGTGAAATTATTTCAAAATCTGACCAGCCGTTTCAGAGTAAAAGAATTTTTATGAATTTCTTCATATCCGTAGAGTGCAAGTAGCCCCCAGTCAACAGAGCCATGTTTCTTGACTGATTAAAATTTAGCGAACAAGTTTTGAAAAGGGTCACCCTAGGAACATCTCTGTGAAATTATTTCAAAATGTGACTAGCCTTTTCAGAGAAGAAGAATTTTTAAGAATTTCTTCATTTCCATATAGTGCAAGTAGCCCCCAGTCACCAGAGCCATGTTTCTTGACGGATCAAAATTTCGCAAAAAAATTTTTGAAAAGGGTCACCCAAGGAACATCTCTGTGAAATTATTTCAAAACCTGACCAGCCATTTCAGAGAAGAATAATTTTTAAGAATTTTTTTCATTTCCATATAGTGCTAGTAGCCCCCAGTCACCACAGCCATGTTTCTTGACAGATCAAAATTTCGCGAACAATTTCTGGGTTCACCCAAGGAACATCTCTGTGAAATTATTTCAAAATCTGACCAGCCGTTTCAGAGAAGAAGAGTTTTTAAGAATTTCTTCATTGCCGTATAGTGCAAGTAGCCCCCAGTTACCAGAGCCATGTTTCTTAACGGATCAAAATTTCGCGAACACTTTTTGAAAAGGGTCACCCAAGAAACATCTCTGTGAAATTATTTCAAAATCTGACCAGCCGTTTCAGAGAAGAAAATTTTTTAACAATTTCTTCATTTCCGTATAGTGCAAGTAGCCCCCAGTCACCAGAGCCATGTTTCTTGACGGATCAAAATTTCGCGAACTCTTTTTGAAAAGGGTCACCTAAGGAACATCTTTGTGAGATTATTTCAAAATCTGACCAGCCGTTTCAGAGAAGAAGAATTTTTAAGAATTTCTTCATTTCCATATAGTGCAAGTAGCCCCCAGTCACCAGAGTCATGTTTCTTGATGGATCAAAATTTCGCGAACACTTTTTGAAAAGGGTCACCCAAGGAACATCTCTGTGAAATTATTTCAAAATCTGACCAGTGGTTCCAGAGGTGTAGATTTTTAAAGATTTTCTTAGAAAATTCCATTTGTTTGCCATGGCAACCAGAGTTTTTGATGGAATCAAATTCTGTCTTCAATTTTTAAGGAGGACCTCCCAAGGAACATTCCTGCCAAGTCTGGTCCAAATTGGCCAGTGGTTTAGGAGGAGATGATGTTTAAAGAATTGTTGACGACGCACGACGAACGACGCACGACGAACGACGGACAGCGGGTGATCCTAAAAACTCCCCTTGAGCACGTTGTGCTCAGGTGAGCTAAAAATAGGTAATCGGCAAATAACATGTATGTATGTATGTATGTATGTATGCTCGCCTACAATTTAAATCACAACTATCAATATTCTCATTATGAAGGTGATATACAGTGCATTTCCATTATTGCCATGTCATTTATTTCTACAATCATTTCAGACTTTGCCCCCCCCATTACAAGAAATTGTTTACAGGTTTAATTTTTCATTAATGTAGAGATTTTGCCTTGTTCAGCAGTGAAAGTGATTTGGGGAAGATTGGAAGATTGCCTCATAGATATCCGTGAAATTACAACAAAATTTTTTTAATTACCAAAAGAAAAAAGTTTGTTTCATTTTTTTTCTATGTTTGGGTTTGGTGGTCATGTTTTTCAGCGGTAAAGAATCTGAGCATTTTTGGTAGGAAACTTTCCCAATAAACTCTTGCCTTGTTCAGCGTGGAAAGTGGTTTGCGAAAATTTGGAGAAGATTCCCCCAGACGCATTCCCGTGAAACGACATTAAAATATTCGCTTTACTTAAACAAAAATAGTGTTGCATTTTTTTCAATGTTTGATTTTTGAAGCCACAGTCTGAAAGGTTTCTATCCCATATAGAGTAAATACCTGCATATGTAACGTCGGCATATTTGTTATCAAAAAAAGATGAACCGAACTAATTCGGGAAGGCCATGGACCAAATTTGTGTCGAGAACTTTGTGTCGAGAAGTTTGTGGACTTACCACAAAATCAACGAAAATTACTATTGAACGAATATTACTGGCTTCATAAAAATTATTCTTGTCTAAGTGCGTTGTTCACAGGCTTTTTTTTCCATGACTTGATTTAGTCACCAACTACTTTTATACATAAACTCTTTACCAAATGACAAAATAGTTTTACAGTCCCAAATTTAGAGTATTTGCAGACAACAACTCGAATGTGGCTAAATTGATGGATTTGTCTTTGATTGGGTAGAAAACATTGCGGGAAAGGGAAAAATGCTTGTAACCAGAATTTTCACCTTTTCCCAAAATATTTTCAGAAGTTTCCACTCTCAGGGTCTTTAAAGCTGAACAGAAAATATTACAGTCCGTCGGAGTATTGGCTAAGTGTTGGCTGCTTCTTTAACTGATTTTGCCACGGCATCTTTTACACACTTTGAATTAGGTAACTCCAATACCAGTATTGTAGGGTTCAAGGTGAAAAAAAGAGCATGTTATCTTTTGAAAAGTCTGTCTAACCTTGTTCACATGATGCACTGTGCTTGGCTTTGATTGGCTGGCAAGCCCAGTCCCCTAACAGTTGGTAACGTACAGGCCTTTAACCCAGAGAGTCGCTTGTTTTATTTTCAAGCTTGCGATTTATGTCAAAGGATTGATGATAGTCATTGCGACAGGAATCATCACTGTCTCACGATTGATATCGTTTTGACGTTGTTCAAATGAGCAGCCAATTGCTTGGGGGTAAAATACTGTGCAAGAACTGGTAAAAGAAAATCCAGAAAAGCATGGATAGTCGCTCTGGCCGCCATGATAAAACTGAAATAATGTTGAAACGGCTTCAAATTCACTAAAGCAAATTGATTGGTTGATACAACCTGTCAATCAAAACAGCAGAAAAATCAATCAGGTCATGATGTAATATCAAAAAGTCTCAAATGAAATATCTAAGGTAACTTTCAATTCACACACACTTTCTCCTTACTTCGTCAACACTAGAGGGATATTGAGCCTGCCATGGTGAAGTTACTGTTAGTAAAGAACCTCATGAGCTGCACATTGGAAAAAAGTAACTAATCACTCAATGTATATCTATCTTAGTTCAGACCCGTTTGTTTTCAAATTTGCGTGAGCCTAGGAGTATTCCCTATTTATTAACAAAAAGAAATCTTAATTAATTACCTACAAATTTGACCTTGACCTTGAAACCACTCAAGGGCATAATTCAGAGAGACTACTCAATAAATAGAAACAAAAGGGCCATGATGGCCCTGTATCGCTCCACTGGCTTATAAATATAAACCATAAATACTAAACATTTCAATTCTCAGCCACATGGTTTCAAAATGAAGACTTACAAACTTTTCTCTGTAAAAGCTCATGTGAAAGTTGAGACCCGCAGGGCAAAGCCATTTTTGATCCCAGAGCTATAATTACTTGAACCCTGGTACAGGTCCACAAGATAAAGCCACATGCCAAAATAATACAAGTCTATGCTGTATGGTTATAAATAAGGTGATTTTCAAGTTCTGTCCATATGAAGCCTCTGTAAAACCTAAGACCCCTGATCAAGGCTAATTTCAAACAAGAGGACCATGATGGTCCTATATCGCTCACCTGAGTACTAAGCAGTACAGGTTAACATGAAGATAAATACCAAATACTGAATTTCAAGGCCAAATGATTATGAAAGAGAGACAACTCACAACTTTAACAGAGGTCTAGGCCTTTGGTTACCCAGAAAATTTTCTTATAATTGCACGAAAGATACCTAAGTACAAACGTCTAAGCCCCGTGGCTGGACCTGTAATGATCCCAGGGGCATCTTGTGTGCAAAATTTCTTGAGGTCCACAAGGTGATGCTTCATGCAAAGTATCATAGCTCTAGGCATTTTGGGTTTAAACATAAAGATTTTTCAGTTTGCATTATATATACATGTAGATGCTACAGAGTAAACCAAGTCAAATACAGCAACTCTAATTGAAGGGCAAATAACTCATGTTGTTTGGGTCTAATAAGACCCATAATCAAAACCCATCCAAGATCTTATGGTCATATAAATTTTTACCAAGTTTGGTACTGATTGGTATATATTTGTAGATGCTAGAGTGTAAACAAAGTCAGATATGGAAATTTTGTCCAATTCAAGGGCAAATAACTCTGGATGTTCTGGTTCAATTTGACCCATAACTGAACTCTTTCGAGACCTTATGGGAATATATATTTTGACCAAGTTTGGTACTGATTGGTCAATATTTGCAGATGCTAGATTGTAAACAAAGTCAAATATGGCAAATTTTCTAATTCAAGGGCAGGCAACTCAGACAGTTCTGGTCCGATTAGATCCATAATTGAACTACTCTGAGATCTTATGATCACACACACTTTGACAATGTTTGGTGCTGATTGAGTGATATTTGTAGATGCTAGAGTGTAAACAAAGTCAGATTCAGTAATTTTTGCAAATTCAAGGGCAAATAACTCCTGATGTTCTGATTGGATTTGATCCAAAATCGAACTCATCCGAGACCTTGTGAGCATATACATTGTGGCCAAGTTTGGTACTGATTGGTCAATATTTGTAGATGCTAGAGTGTAAACAAAAGATTTTTAAAGATTTCCCTCTTTATCTCTATGTGAAATCCGAGAACCCACAACATAGGGCCAATTTCAACAACAGCACCATCATTTGAAGTATTTTGGTAGAAGGCTATTAGATGATGCTACATGCCAAATATGAAAGCTCTAGCCCTTACGGTTTGGGACAAGAAAATTTTTAAAGTTTTTTCTCTCGGTTGCCATGGCAACCAGAGTTCTTCATGGAATTCAAATCTTTGAAGTATTCTGAAAGTGCATCACCTAAGGATCATTTCTGTGAAGTTTCATTGAAATCTGTTGGGCGGTTTAAGTAATTGTTCACGGACGGACGGATGGACACACGGACGGATGGACGCCGGACAACGATCGATCACAATAGCTCACCCTAAGCACTATGTGCTCAGGTGAGCTAAAAAGCTAAACTAATGATACTGGCGGACTATCATAAGGAACACATATATGAAGTTTCACAAATTTTTGTCCAGGATTTTGAGTTGAAGATACATGTATATTGATCCTTAACAGAAATATACATGAAGCCCCTTTTTCGTATGAGACAGTATTTGATATCAAAAAGGAAAAAAAAAAAAAAAAAAACCAATAAATATCAGCAGACATCATTAGGAACACCTGCATGAATTTCTATTAATTTTTGTCAAGGATTTTAGAAGATATCTGTCCTGAAAGATGGACAAACAGATGGTCATTGGTCCATGACAAAATTAAACATTTAGCCCCCTTTTTTCATGACATGGCGTTTCATGAAATAAAAACAAATAACTATTGTCTGTGGCTTGCAATAAACAGTAAGATGAAGTTTCACGACATTTTGTCCTGTAGTTAAAGAGATATTGGTCCACAATGAAAATATATGTCAAGCCCCCTTTTTCCATGACACAGCAATAACTGGTCCTATTAGACCTACAATCAAACTCATTCGAGATCTTACGGTCATATATATTCAGACCAACTTTGGTGCTGATTGGTTATTATTTGTAGATGCTAGAGTGTAAATAAAGTCAAATATAGCAATTTTTTTAATTCAACGGCAAATAACTCCAGTCATTCTGGTCCGATTACACCCATAATCGAACTCATCCGAGATCTTATGGTCATATACATTTTGACCAAGTTTGGTGCTGATTGGTTATTATTTGTAGATGCTAGAGTGTAAACAAAGTCAAACATAGCAATTTTTCTAATTCAAGGGCAAATAACTCCAGTCGTTCAGGTCCGATTACACCTATAATTGAACTCATCCGAGATCTTATGGTCATATACATTTTGACCAAGTTTGGTGCTGATTGGTTAATATTTGTAGATGCTAGAGTGTAAACAAAGTCAAACATAGCAATTTTTCTAATTCAAGGGCAAATAACTCCAGTCGTTCTGGTCCGATTACACCCATAATCGAACTCATCCGAGATCTTATGGTCATATACATTTTGACCAAGTTTGGTGCTGATTGGTTATTATTTGTAGATGCTAGAGTGTAAACAAAGTCAAATATAGCAATTTTTCTAATTCAAGGGCAAATAACTCCAGTCGTTCTGGTCCGATTACACCCATAATCGAACTCATCCGAGATCTTATGGTCATATACATTTTGACCAAGTTTGGTGCTGATTGGTTAATATTTGTAGATGCTAGAGCGTAAACAAAAAATGTGGACCGACGGACGACGGACGACGGACGGACGGACGACGGACGCCGACGGACGGTGAGTGATCACAATAGCTCATCCTGAGCACTTTGTGCTCAGGTGAGCTAAAAAAAATCAAAACAGGAAGATTTCTTAAGTTGTCACTATGTAAGCCCATGTAAAACTTGTGACCCCTGCGGCGGGGCCAGTTTTGACCCCAGGGCTAAAATTTTGGCCTGCTTGGTAGAGGCCCGCTAGATATAGCTACATGCAAAATTTCGTAGCTCTAGGCCTTATGGCTAGGTACAGGAAGATTTTTAAAGTTTCCTCTATATAAGCCTATGTAAAATTGTGACCCCCAGGGCAGAGCCAATTTTGACCCCAGGGCTATAATTTGAAGAAACTTGATAGAGGTCTACTACATAAAGCTATATGCCAAATTTGGTAGCCCTATGCCTTATGGTTTCAGACAAGAAGATTTTTAAAGATTTCCACTATTTTTCAGTTTTGTTGCCACGGCAACCAGAGTTTTTGAAGGAATCAAATTCTTTCAAGAAATTCTGAAGAGGACCATGGCAGGATCATTTCTGTGAAGTTTCATGAAAATTGGATGGGTAGTTTCAGAGAAGAAGATGTTTGAAATAAAAGTTAACGCACGGACGGACGGACGGACGCACGCACGCACGGACGGACGGACGCACGACGGACACCGGGCCATGACATAAGCCCACTGGCCGAAAAATCATCATTTGACCATCAAGTGTGAACATGACCTTGGACCTACATGAACAAATTTAGAAATGGCATATCTACTCAGAAAGGAGAATATTTGTGAAAATTTATTTTGAAATCCATTCAAATGTGTAGAAATTATGGCTAGGACAAGATCTATTTATGACAATTTTATCATTTGACCTTAAAGTGTGACCTTGACCTTGGACTTCTATGATCAAATATTTTATATGGCACATACACTCATTAAGGAGAATGTGCCCAATAATTTAAAAATCCATGTAAAATATAGAATTTATGGCTCATACATGCTCTATCAATGACAATCATATCATTTAACCATCCAGTGCGACCGTGAACTTGGATCTACCTGAACAAATAATTCGAATGATTCTTTTACTGGCAAAGGAGAACACTTGTCTAAAATAATTTTTAAATCAATGGATAAAGGTAGAAGTTGTAGCTCGGACAAGCTCATATATGACAGTCTTACCATTTGAACTTTGCGGGTAACATTGAGCTTGGACCTACTTTAACAACTATTTCAAGTGGCACTTCTGCTGGTATAGGAGAACAATTTTGCCACATTATCTTTAAATGCATCCATAAATATATAAATTATGGCTCGTAGAAGCCCAATTTATGAACATATTATTGTTTGAATTTTAATTGTGACCTTGACCTTGGACCTACCTGAACAAATTGTTCAAATGGCGCGTCTACTGGTAAAGGAGAACAATTGTGCCACATTATTTTGAAATCAATCCATAAATGTAGAAGTTGTAGCTCAGACAAGCTCTATGTATGACAATTTTATCATCTGACCTTCATGTGTGACCTTGACCTTGGACTTAACAGAACAAATATTTAAAATCGCACTTCTACTCATTAAGGAGAACAAATGTGAATTGTATTTTGAAATCCATCCATTAATGTAGAAGTGTAAGCTGGGACAAGCTGTATGTATGACAATTTTATAATTTAACCTTCAAGTGTGATCTTGACCTAGGAATTAACAGAACAAATTTTTCAAATGACACTTCTATTCATAAAGTAGAACAATTTTGTCATGTTATTTTGAAATTCTTTCACAAATGTAGAAGTCATGATCCCGACAAATTTGGACGGACGGACGCACACTAATGCACGCAGGGATCGGTGCACATACACTGAAGCGACACTGTGGCAACTATGTCTCGCTCACTCCAAGCGGGCTTGGTAAAAATGTAAGATTTACTAGGAAAAGACATACATTTGAAGATATCCCCTGAATTTCCACTAGAGAAAGGTTCCTTCTCCAATACAGAATTTAGCCACTTCAACGGCACATCTAATACTCTGCCATCATCAACATCTTGTGGTTTCTCCATGAATACTTGACGAGAAACACTCGGCAGCTCGTGTGCACTTGTTTCCGTGTCATCTTCATTTGTGTTGTCTTCAAGCCTCCTGGCATCGGTCTCATCATATGGTCCCCTTTCCTCTCTTTGCTGTTCTCCCTCCGTTGCAGATTGAGAACGCGAAAAAACTAAGGAATAAACATGTAATTATCAATATTGGTCTCTACTTAACCTTATGTGGTTCTGTCCCTCTAATCGAATATATCATATTGACATTTTAAGCCTATATAAACAACAACGACAACAAACTAGAGGCCCTTCAGGGCCTGAAATCGCTCTACTGGCAGTGATTTTGTTTTTTTTTTCAGCATACGTTATGAATTCATGATGCAAAAAGGTGAAATACAAACCATCCCCCCCCTTGAAAAAAGGTGTTGTTGCAACTGGGCTTGAACCCACTAAGAAAGCACAAGTAGGCATGTTGAACTGAACAAATAGTGAAAAAAAAAATTGAAGTACAATTTCTCAAGACCAACTGTTTGGAATCCAGCCAAATTTGATAGGGTTTCAGTACTCATTGTATTGAACAATCCCTGCAAATTTCGAAGAAATGTGACTAATGATGTGGACTGTGTTGAGTATACAATACTTCAAATGGCTGCTTTTTCTAAACTGATTGTTAGATTTTCTTCATTTCCAATAGAGTTCAATCCATTGATGACACAAATAATCTTTGCAAGTTTCAAAAGGATTGGATCTAAAATGCGGACTTAATTGCGTAAACAAGAAATATAAACTTTCAACTTTAAATAGCTCCTTTTCCTTTTCCCATACTGATTGTCAAATGTTTTTCAAAATCAATAGGGTTCAATCTATTGATAAAATAAAGCAACTGTGCAAGTTTAATGAAAATTCTACCATAAATGGCGAGTCGTTGTAGAGTAAATAAGGAATGCAAATTTTCGAATTTAAATGGCGACTTTTCCCATACTGATTGTCGAATTTTTGTCAAAATCAATAGTGTTCAAGCTTTTGATGATGCAAAGCCACTGTGCAAGTTTCATAAAAATAACAAATGCTGAATTTACCCTGTAAACAAGTAATGAAAATTTTGAACTATAAATGGCTACTTTTTCATACTGATTGTCACATTTTTTTTTCAAAATCAATAGAGTTCAAGCTATTGATGAGATCAACAAACTGTACAAGTTTCACGTAAATCTGACCACAAGTGAAGACTTAAACGCATAAAAAGAAAGGAAATGTTGAACTTTAAATGGCTTCTTTTCCCACTTTGATTGTCAGATTTTTTTCAAAATCAATAGGGTTTAAGCTATTGATGAGATACACAACTGTGCAATTTTCGCGAAAATCTGACCACAATTGCAGACTTTATCGCTTAAACAAGAAATTGAAATTTTGAACTTTAAATGGCTACTTTTCCTACACTGATTGTCAGATTTTTTTTCAAAATCGATAGGGTTAAAGCTATTGAGGAGATTAACAATCTGTGCAAGTTTCGCAAATATCTGACCAGAACTGCAGACTTTATAGTGTAAACAAAGAATTTAAAATGTTGAACGTTAAATGGCTACTTTTCCTACACTGTTTGTCGATTTTTTTACAAAATCAATTGGGTTCAAGCTATTGATGAGATAAACATTCTGTGCAAGTTTCATGAAAATCTGACCACAACTGCAGTCTAATCATGTAAACAAGAAATTTAAATGTTAAATTCTAAATGGCTACGTTTCCCACACTAATCATCTTAAGATTTTTTTTAAATCAAAAGGGTTCAAGCTATAGATGAGATAAACAAACTGTGCAAGTTTTACCAAATTCCAACCACATTTGCAGATTTTATCGTGTAAACAAGAAATTGAAATTTTGAACTTTAAATGGCTGCTTTTCCTACACTGATTGTCATTTTTTTTTCAAAATCAATAGTGTTCAAGCTATTGATAAGATAAACAAACTGTGGAAGTTTCACGAAAATCCAACCACAAATGAAGACTACCGGTATATTGCGTAAACAAGAAAGTCTAACGGACGGACGGACGACGCTTCCCAACTCTCCCGATTTCGTCAGGAGTCTCCCGATTCAAGACCAAAAACCCGATCACCCCGACAGACAGTTAAAAAACCCCGATTTGGAAAAAATCCGACATAAGGGTAAAAAGGGTGTGATAAATTTGTACCCGAGGTACGTGTATGTTATCCAAAGTTTACAACTAGTTGACATGTGTGTGTATTTCACCCTCAATCAGGTTCATTGTCTATAAATAGGAATCAAGATACTGAGATTTATCGATCGATGATCGTGAACCAATCAAATTCGAGAACGGGCCAAGGGACTTTTCAGAGTAAACTAGCAGCCTGTGTTCGATCTTCTATCGGACGGCTGCGTGAGATACAACGGGTACCAGTTTATTTTCAAAGTGGAAATCAAACGTCGTTCACCTGACGTTAGCAGGTAAATTACGTTCTACGAGTATAGATCTATATACACAAAATACCAGTGCTCATTGCGTCCCCGTTGCGTTCTAAATGATCTTTAGAAGGACCTTCCGGTACGCCTCAAAAAGTCTCCCCCTTGAAACCCCCAATCTCCCCCTTTGAAACCCTCAAAAACCCCCTTTGGTGTTCGAAAAAGTTGGGAAGCATGACATAAGCTCTGCTGGCTTACAGCAAGTAGAGCTAAAACCCCACAAAGTTTCTTTTTATTAAATGTTTGTATAAAAGACAAAAGGGTTATGATAGCCCTGAATCACTGACCTGAGTCTTTACATGTTTGAAAAATAAATAATAAGTCAATTTACGAACAAGTATTAACAAGACAAACATTCTAGCTATGCTTCATTTGTGCTGTGCTTCTGAAGGTGCACATAATTTATGTGAACTATCTTTTCATTGAAGATGACCCATTTTCAAAATTGTCAGAGATATATATACATGTAAGACCAACATTCTGACCATGTTTCATGATCATTGAACTAAGAATGCGATCTCTACTTGATTTTGTGAACTCTAGAGTGCCCATAAGGTAAAACCTCAAAATGCACAACATACAGCAGTCCAAATATACTGCACAGCACAATCACTAAATCTCACCTTGACCACTTTGTGCTCAGTTAAGCTAACAATAATACTATGTGAGCATGCCAATCCTTGGCAGCGAAAGTTGTTTTTAGGAATATTTATCCTTTATACGATTTCAAGCAACAGTAATACTCCAACTGACAAGGCGGTATAACATCCAGGTTGTGATGATGTAAACACATGAGTGTTAGTGACCTACTTTTGAACGTGACGCAATCCAATTTCAAACATGTCCGAGATATCGTCAAGACTAACACTCTGACCAAATTTCATGTCTCAGACTGAAAATCTGGCCTCTAGAATGCATACAAGGTTTTTCTAAGATTTGCCCTGGTGATCTATATTTTGACTTAACGTGACACAATATTGAACTTGTCCCAGAAATTATCAGGACAAACATTCTGAGCAATAGTGAAAAAATGGCTTCATGAGTGTACACAAGATGTTCCTACAATTTGTCCCATTGACCTACTTTTTGAGCCAATGTGCCAAAATTATGAAATTGTACTAGATGTAAACAGGTTAAAAAATTTCAACAAGTTTAGTGAGAGTATCAGACTAAAACGATGGCCTATAGAATTCAATTAAGATTTTTGTAAGATTTAACCCAGTGACCCTACTGTTTGACTGGATGTGACCCACTTTAGACTCGTCCGAGATATCACCAAGAAAAAGTTCTGACCATGTCTCATGAGCATCAGACTGACAATGTGGCCTCAAGGGTGCACAGAATGTTTTCCGAAAACTTTTCCAAGTGACCTTATTTTTTACTTTATTTGACCGATTTCTGAAGATATTCTAGAATTTATCAGAACAAATATTCTGAGCAATTTTTCATTAGTGTCCGATTGAAAATATGGCATCTAGCGTGCACACATGGTTTTTTCTAAGATTTGTCCCCTATACCTAATTTTGACCTGATGTGCCCCAATTTCAAAAAATAAAATCACCAAGACAAACATTTTATTCAAGTTTCATGAGTATTGGGCTGAAAATGTGGCCTCTACAGTGCTCAAACTCTTTTCTATGAATCCCATGGCCTACTCTTTGATCCAACGTGAACAAATTTTGAACTTCTATTTGATATCAACAAGTTCTACATTCTGACCAGGTTTCATGAATATCAGACTGAACAAAAGGCCTCTAGAGTGCAAACAATCATTTTCCCAGACTTAAGCCCAGTCACTTACTTTTTGACCCGATATGACCAATTTTGTCTGTAATGCCATCAAGACCAACTTTCTGACCACGTTTCACGAGTATCAGACTGAAAATGTGGCCTCTAGATTGCACCCAATTTTTTTTCTAAATTTTGTATTCTCTGTGACCTACTTTTTGACCTGATGTGAGCTAATTTTTAACCTCTGGGATATATCGTTTAGACAAACATTCTTGCCAGGTCTCATTAGTATCAGACGGAAAATTTGGCCTCTGTAGTGCACCCTGGTTTTTCTAAGATTTCTCCCTGTGACCTACATTTTGATTCGATGTTACTCTATATCAAACTTGTCTGAGATATTCTCAAGACAAACTTTCTTACCAAGTGTCATGAGTATCAGACCGAAAAAGTGGCCTCTACAATGCACTCAAGGTTTTTCTAAGATTTATCCTACTGACCGACTTTTTAACCTGAACTGGCCAAATATCAAACTTGTCTGATATATATTATCAAGACAAACATGCTGACCAAGTCTCATGAGTATTGGGTTGGAAAGGAACATGGTGATCATTTGTGCCAAAATTATTTTAGAATCGGACCATGCAACTGTTATTTGGTTGGACAGGAACACATGTCATCTCTATAATTGTATTGACGAAAAACAAGACACTTTGAAAAGCAACCTGATACGGGCTACTCTTCCATTCCCCTAATCACGCAGTGCACTTTGCTCACTACTGATAAATAAATAGTTCTTTTAAAAGAAAACTCACTTTACCAGTATAGAAAAAGTCAAATGCAAATCTGTAAAAGAAGGGCCTAAGAAAAAAATTATAAGAATGTTTTCAAAGTTTTCTGCAGCAACACACCAAAATTTTCAGTTATTACATCTAGTTAGGCATTAATTATTTACGTTTATCAATTTACAAGGGCACCATAAACAAACGGAATAATTAGATGGCATCAAAATGCATTTATATGGCCATATATGTATGTGCTTCAATGAATTAGCTATTCAGAATTTCTTCAAGTGATATGACAAAGTAAAAGAAACATTCCATGACTCAGTAGAAAATCAGTCAAACATAATGACTGTACAATGAGATAATCTGGGTTTGCCGTTTCAAATTTGACAAAAATCTTTCCAGTAAAAATTGAGAAATACCATGCCATCAAAAAAGATTGATCAGTAAAATACGCCAACGGGCCATAACTATGTACAATATCATCCGACTATAATGATAGTATAACAAGCCTATCAGGTTTTGCTGCTGACGATTCCTATGAAGTTTCATTAAATTAAGCAATAATTAAGAAATACCATGAACAAAATTTGATAAAGACAACATATAAAAAGGCCATTGCTTAGTGAAATATCATTCAACTTTAACCAAATTACAATATACACATCTTTTCTATGCACATATTTGTTTGATATTGAAACTTTCTAAGAAGCTTGACTGAAATCTGTACAGTACTTATCAAAAAAATACCTCAGACAAAAATTCATCAAGGGGGCAATATCTCAGTGAAAACGCATTCAACCATATCTAAATTACAATATGCACATACTTGCTTTGTATTAAACTTTCCTATGAAGTTTGATTGGTATATGGTAGTTTTGATGATAGTCAATGCGAAAGGACTCATTCCTCTCTCACAGCTGACCACTGTTTCGACAATGGCTATGTGGGAAAGCAGCCAGTGGCTTGGAAAGAAAACGAGGGCCATGATGGCCCTGGATCGCTCACCTGAGTCAATAGGCGAAATGACCCCAGGTGACCAAATTTCAAACTCATCTAAGATTTAATTAAGACAAACGTTTTGACCAATTTTCAAGTCAATTGAGCGAAAACTGTGGCCTCTTGAGTGTCCACAAGGTATTTCTTTAATTTAACTAGTGACCTACTTTATCATCCTGGGTGACCCAGTTTCAAAGTTATCTGAGATGTAATTAAAAAAAAAAACATTCTGACCAATTTTCAAGTCAACTGAACGAAAAATGTGGCCTCTAGAGTACCCACAAGGTATTTCTTTAATTTGACCTAGGGACCTAGTTTTTGCCCTCACATGATCCAATTCCAAAAGGGTCCGAATTTTATCAAGACAAACATTCTAACCAAGTTTCACAAGTATCTGACTGAAAATGTGGCCTCTGGAGCACACACAAGGTTTTTCTAAGATTTGACCTAGTGACCTAGTTTTTGACCCCACATGACCAAATTTGATACTCGTCTGAGATTTTATCAAGACAAACATTCTGACCAAGTTTCACAAGTATCTGACTGAAAATGTGGCCTCTAGAGCGCACACAAGGTTTTTCTAAGATTTGACCTAGTGACCTAGTTTTTTACCCCAACACAATCCAATTTCGAACTCGTCCGAGATTTTATCAAGACAAACATTCTGACCAAGTTTCATGAGAATCGGACTGAAAATGTGGCCTCTAGAGCGTACACAAGGTAAAAAGTTGACGACGGACAACGCACACTGCACGATGGACACAGCACTTTGTGCTCAGGTGAGCTATTTATGCTGAGTACTGGTAGAAGAAACTCCAGGAAAGCTTGGATAGGTGCACTGGCTGCCGCGATATAACTGAAATAATGTTGAAAACGGTGTTAAACACTATACAATCAATCAATCAACCATTTGGTAGTTCTTGAGGAAATAGCTCGGCCAAAGAAAAAAACATCAAAGGGCAATAAGTCATTGGAAGATTATTCAACCATAACAAAATTATAATATGCACAATTTTACTTCCTATTAAAACTTCCTATGAAATTTGTTTTAAATCTGTCTGGTAGTTATTGAATAATAGCTTGGGCCTAACTCAGTGAAAAATCCTTCAACCAAATCCAAATTATGATATGCACATCTTTGCTAAGTATTGGAAATTTCACATGAAGTTTGATTGAAATTCATTTAGTAGTTATTAAGAAAAAGATAGGACAAAAAAATCATCAAAGGGTCATAAATCATCTGAAAATCATTTAACCTTGACCAAATTATTCGCTGTTCACAACTCTGCTTAGTATTTAAACTTCTTGTTAAGTTTGATTGAAATCCATTCTGCAGTTATTGAGAAACAGCTAGGACAAAAAAATCATCAAAGGGCCATAAATATTTGAAAAATCATTTAACTGTAACCAAATTATAATATGCATATCATTGCTTAGTACTAAAACTTCCAATGAAATTTGAGTGAAATACGTTCAGTAGTTATTAAGACTTAGCTTGGACAAAAACTAGAGGCCCTTCAGGGCCTGAAATCGCTCTAATGGCAGTGGGTTTGCTTTTTTTCTAGCATACATTATGAATTCATGATGCAAAAAGGTGAAAGACAAACATCCCCCCAAGAAAAAGGATGTATTGTTGCAACAGGGCTTGAACCCACTAAGAAAGCACAAGTAGGCATGTTGAATGAACAAATAGTGAAAAAAAATGAAGTATAATTTCTCAAAACGAACTGTTTGAAATCCAGCCAAATTTGATAGGGTTTCAGTACTGATTGTATTAAGCAATCCCTGCAAATTTCAAAGAAATGTGACTAATAATGTGGACTGTGTTGAGTAAACAATAGTAAGTCTTCAAATGGGTGCTTTTCTTTAACTGATTGCTAAATCTTCTTAATTTTTATTAGAGTTCAATCCCTTGATGACACAATAATCTTTGCAAGTTTCAAAAGAATTGGATCTAATTGGACTTAATTGCGTGAAAAAGAAATGCAAAATTTTTACTTATAAATGGCTCCTTTTCCCATACTGATTGTCAAATGATTTTTCAAAATCAATAGGGTTCAAGCTATCGATAATATAAAGCAACTATGCAAGTTTAATGAAAATTCGACCACAAAGGCCGAGTCGTAGCGTAAACGAGAAATGTATTTTTTTTAAATTGCTCCTTTTCCCATACTAATTGTCAAATTTTTGTCAAAATCAATAGTGTTCAAGCTTTTGATAATACAAAAAAACTGTGCAGGTTTCATGAAAATCCAATTACAAATGCTGAATTTATCGTGTAAACAAGAAATGTAAATTTTGAAATTTAAATGGCTACTTTTCCCATACTGATTGTCAAATTTTTTTCAAGATCACTAGGGTTCAAGATATTGATGAGATAAACAGACTGCTTAAGTTTCTCGAAAATCTGACCACAAATGTAGACTAAAGCACATAAATAAGAAAAAGGAAATGTTGAACTTTAAATGGCTACTTTTCCTAAACTGATTCTCAAATTTTTTTTTTTAAATCAATTGGGTTCAAGCTCTTGATGAGATAAACAATCTGCAAGTTTCACAAAATTCGACTACAACTGCCGACTTTATCACGTAAACAAGAAATTTATATGTTGGACTTTAAATAGCTACTTTTCCTACATTGATTGTAAGATTTTTTTCTAAATCAATAGGGTTCAAGCTATTGAGGAGATACACAATCTGTGCAAGTTTCACTAAAATCTGACAACAAGTGCAGACTTACTTGTGTGAACAAGAATGTTGAATGTTGAATTTTAAATGGCTACTTTTCCTACATTGATTGTCAGATTTTTTTCAAAATCAATAGGGTTAAAGCTATTGATGAAATAAACGAACTGTGCAAAAAAAACCAGGCCACAACTGCAGACTTTATCAGGTAAACAAGAAATTGAAATTTTGAACTTTAAATGGCTACTTTACCCACACTGATTGTCAGATCTTTTTTTCAAAATCAAATCTAGAATGTCCACAAGGTATTTCTTTAATTTGACCTAGTAACCTAGTTTATGACCCCTGGTGACCCAATTCGAACTCATCAGAGATTTAATCAAGACAAACATGCTGATCAATTTTCAGGTCAATTGAATTAGAAATGTGGCCTCTAGAGTGTCCACATGGTATTTCTTTAAGTTGACCTAGTAACCTAGTTTATGACCCCAAGTGACCCAATTACAAACTCATCCGAGATTTAATTAGAAAAAACACTACCCATTTTCAGGTCAATTGAGTAAGAAATGTGGCCTCTAGAGTGTCAACAATGTATTTCTTTACTTAATTTGACCTAGAAACCTAGTTTATGACCCCAGGTGACCCAAATTCCAACCCATCCGAGATTTTATCAAGACAAACATTCTTACCAATTTTCAGGTCAATTGAGTAAGAAATATGGCCACTAGAGTGCCCACAAGGTATTTCTTTAATTTGACCTAGTGACCTAGTTTATGACTCCAGGTGACCCAATTTCAACTTCATCCAAGGTTTAATTAAGACAAACATTCTGACCAATTTTCAAGTCAATTGAGCAAAAAATATGGCCTATAGAGTGTCCGCAAGGTATTTCTTTAATTTGACCTAGTGACCTAGTTTATCACCCTAGGTGACCCAAATTATAACTCATACGAGATTTCATCAAGACCAACATTCTGACCAATTTTCAGGTCAATTGAGTAAAAAATGTGGCCTCTAGGGTGTCCACAAGGTTTTTCTTTAATTTGACCTAGTAACCTAGATTATGATCCAATTCAAACTCATCCGAGATTTAATCGAGACAAACATGCTGACCAATTTTCAGGTCAATGGAGTTAGAAATGTGGCCTCTAGAGTGCCCACAAGGGATTTCTTTGACTTGGTGACCTAGTTTATGACCCCAGGTGACCCAATTTCAAACTTATCCGAGATTTAATTAAGACGAACATTCTTACCCATTTTCAAGTCAATTCAGCTAAAAATGTGGCCTCTAGAGTGCCGACATGGTATTTCTTTAATGGCCAATTGGCCCAGTGACCTTGTTTATCACCCTAGGGACCCCAATTCGAACTTATCTGAGATTTCATCAGACAAACATTCTAACCAATTTTCAGGTCAATTTAATGTAGCCTCTAGAGTGTCCACAAGGTATTTCTTTAATTTGACCTGGTGACATAGTTTATGACCCCAGGTGACCCAAATTCAAACTCTTCCGAGATTTCATCAAGACAAACATTCTGACCAATTTCAAGGTCAACTGAGTAAGAAATGTGGCCTCTAGAGTGTCCACATGGTATTTCTTTAAACTGACCTAGTAACCTAGTTAATGACCCCTGGTGACCCAATTTCAAACTCATCCGAGATTTCATCAAGACAAACATTCTGACCCATTTCAAGGTCAGTTGAGTAAGAAATGTGGCCTCTAGAGTGTACTCAATGTATTTCTTTAATTTGACCGAGTAAACTAGTTTATGACCCCAGGTGACCCAAATTCTAACTCATCCCAGATTTTATCAAGACAAACATTCTGACCAATTTTCAGGTCAGTTAAGCAAAAAATTTGGCCTCTAGAGTGCCCACAAAGTATTTCTTAAATTTGACCTAGTGACCTAGTTTATGATCCCAAGTGACCCAAATTCGAACTCATCCGAGATTTCATCAACAAAAACATTCTGACAAATTTTCAGGTCAAATGAGTAAGGAATGTGGCCTCTAGAGTGTCCTCAAGGTAAATGTTGACGACGGACGACGGACATCTGACGACCACAAAAGCTCACCTTGAGCACTTTGCGCTCAGGCGAGCTAAAAAAATGAATATTTTAGATCAAAATAACTTGAACACACGATACCAACCATGTAACAGTGTAGATTAGCAATCAAAGGAGATAAATGGTAACACTACTTGGAGGAAACAGAACTTTTTTCCCTTAAAGATTGTAAGTTTAATTATAGCTCCTTAACACCACTATCCATGTTCTTCCAGGATGTATATCATGTAACAAATTCTGCAAGTAGTTTGCCAAAAGATCATTTTGGCCAATTAGTAGAAATTACAAAACAGTTATTGTGGAGAAGACTTTTCTATAACAACTAGAGTTGTGGATGAAATCAATTTTTATGAAAAAAATCTACACATAGCCATGGCAGAAGGATCATTTATATGTGTCAAAATTGGATGGGTAGGTGCAGAAAAGTTGATGCTCGAAATAAATGGAAATGCTTGGATGGATGGATGTACGAAAAAATTGACAAACTTAGGATATAGGGCCATGACATAAGTGTGCAGGCTTTGGCCAGTGAACCAAAAAACTTAATGGGGATGTCAGACAGCATTTTGAAAATATCAAATCTTTACCACACAATGCCACCTTTTAACGACCCTGATGAAGAAGGCTTTTGAAAACATTGTGGAAAAAGAAGAAAATGCTAGTAACCAGCAATTCTCCTTGCCCCATAATACTTTCTGTCCTTTCAAAAACAATTTTAAGTTTTTGAATCATATTTATTTTGTCACCTGCAAATGCATTTGGAAATGTCTAAAATATTGCCATGTGGTAAAGCATTAATACCTACCTTTTGTCTGGTTCTGGTGGTTTGAATCCTGAAGTCTTCGATCTTGCAGATTCGCATCTAGCTGTGCTGTTTGTGTTTTTTGATCATTTGCCACTCGGACATTGCCTACGTGCTCTTGAAATGTAAACTGTGTTGGAGTTTGCCCGATAAGGTGCACTGGGGGTCGCTGCTCGCTTCTTTGAATATCTGTCAGAAGGTAAATTCTGTCAATATTTCTCATTCATTGAGTCCCTGTTGATTTTTTGTGTGTTTGGTATAATCTTCTGCAACAATGTTTCTTTTTTTAATTTATTGACTTGTCCACCTTTTGGTTAAATGCAGAAGAAAACATATATACAATATGTTATTGAACGGGTAGGAATTATGTGGCTCACTGACAACAAGAGGTCATTGGCCCTAAAGCGCTCACCTGAGTAAAAGTCATTTAGAATTGATAAAGTTGAAGACATCTTGATTGTGATAATGTACAACACATGGGTATTACTGACCTAATTTTTTTCATGAGTTTAAGGCTGAAAATGTGGCCTCTAGAGTGCACACAAGGTTTTTCTTTGTTTTGGCCAAGTGATCTACTCTTTGACCTGATGTATCCCAATTTCGTACTTGTTCAAATTTTATCACGACAAACATTCTGACGAAGTTCCATGAGTAAGTATCGAGCTGAAAATGTGGCCTCTAGAGTGCACACAAGGTTTTCCTAAGATTTGGTCCAGTGAATTAGTTTTTGCTCTGATGTGACCCAATTTTGAACTTGTTTGAGATTTTATCAAGACAAAACATTCTGTCCAAGTTTATGAGGATCTGGCTGAAACTCTAGAGTGCACACAAAGTAAATGTTGAGGCCGCATGATGGACGCCGGACACAGCATGATCACAAAAGCTCATCCTGAGCACTTTGTGCTCAGGTGAGCTAAAGAGTTACAGACCGGACAAGAAATGCTACCCCCAAACACATTTGACCTTGCTGTGAACTTGACCTTTAACCTACGGACATGACTCTTGCGCATACGCCAATGGGCTATAACTCTGTACAATATCATCCAACTATAATGATAGTATAACAAGCCCATCAGTTTTTGCTGCTGACGATTCCTATGAAGTTTCATTAAATTAAGAAATAATTAAGAAATACCATGAACAAAATTTGATAAAGACAATATATAAAAGGGCCATTGCTCAGTGAAATATCATTCAACTTTAACCAAATTACAATATACACATCTTTTCTATGCACATCTTTGTTTGATATTGAAACTTTCTAAGAAGCTTGACTGAAATCTGTAAAGTAGTTATTAAAAAAATACCTCAGACAAAAATTCATCAAGGGGGCAATATCTCAGTGAAAACGCATTCAGCCATATCTAAATTACAATATGCACATTCTTGCTTTGTATTAAACTTTCCTATGAAGTTTGATTGATATCTGGTAGTTTTGACGATAGTCATTGCGAAAGGACTCATTCCTCTCTCACAGCTGACCACTGTTTCGACAATGGCTATGTGGGAAAGCAGCCAGTGGCTTGAAAAGAAAACAAGAGGGCCATGATGGCTCTGGATCGCTCACCTGAGTCAATAGGCGTAATGACCCCAGTTGACCAAATTTCAAACTCATCTAAGATTCAATTAACACAAACGTTTTAACCAATTTTCAAGTCAGTTGCGCGAAAAATGTGGCCTCTAGAGTGTCCGAAAGGTATTTCTTTAATTTGACCTAGTGACCTACTTTATCACCCCAGTTGACCCAATTTCAAAGTTATCTGAGATTTAATTAAAAAACTATAGTCTTTTGAGGACCTGAAATCGCTCTAATGGCAGTGAATTTGCTTTTTTTTTCAGCATACGTTATGGATTCATGATGCAAAATGGTGAAAGACAAACCATTCTCCCCCCTCCAGGAGGTGTTGTTGCAACTGGGCTTGAACCCACTAAGAAAGCACAAGTAGGCATGTTGAACTAAACAAATAGTGAAAAAAAAATTGAAGTATAATTTCTCAAAACGAACTGTTTGAAATTCAGCCAAATTTGATAGGGTTTCAGTACTCATTGTATTAAACAATCCCTGCAAATTTCAAAGAAATGTGACGATTAATGTAGACTGTGTTGGGTAAACAATAGTAAGTCTTCGAACAGGTGCTTTTCTTTAACTGATTGCTAGATTTTCTTCATTTTTATTAGAATTCAATCCCTTGATGACACAATAATCTTTGCAAGTTTCAAAAGAATTGGATCTAATTGGACTTAATTGCGTAAATAAGAAATGTAAAATTTTCAATTACAAATGGCTCCTTTTCCCATACTGATTGTCAAATGTTTTTCAAAATCAATAGGGTTCAAGCTATCGATAAAGCAACTGTGCAAGTTAAATGAAAATTCGACCACAAAGGCCGAGTCGTAGCGTAAACAAGAAATGTATTTTCTTTTAATTGCTCCTTTTCCCATACTGATTGTCAAATTTTTGTCAAAATCAATAGTGTTCAAGCTTTTGATGATACCAAGCAATTGTGCAAGTTTCACGAAAATCCAATTACAAATGCTGAATTTATTGTGTAAACAAGAAATGTAAATTTTGAAATTTAAATGGCTACTTTTCCCATACTGATTGTCAATTTTTTTTCAAGATCAATAGGGTTCAAGATATTGATGAGATAAACAAACTGTTTAAGTTTCTTGAAAATCTGACCACAGATGTAGACTAAAACACATAAACAAGAAAGAGGAAATGTTGAACTTTAAATGGCTGCTTTTCCTACACTGATTGTCAGATTTTTTTCAAAATCAATAAGGTTCAAGCTTTTGATGAGATAAACAATCTGTGCAGGTTTCACAAAATTCGACTACAACTGCTGACTTTATCGCGTAAACAAGAAATTTAAATGTTAGACAAAAACACATAAACAAGAAAGAGGAAATGTTGAACTTTAAAGGCTACTTTTCCTACATTGATTGTAAGATTTTTTTCTAAATCAATAGGGTTCAAGCTATTGAGGAGATAAACAATCTGTGCAAGTTTCACTAAAATCTGACCACAAGTGCTGACTTACTTGTGTAAACAAGAATATTAAATGTTGAATTTTAAAGGCTACTTTTCCTACATTGTATTGTCAGATTTTTTCAAAATCAATAGGGTTCAAGCTATTGATGAGGAAAACAAACTGTGCAGATTTCACGAAAACCAGACCACAACTGCAGACTTTATCAGGTAAACAAGAAATTGAAATTTTGAACTTTAAATGGCTACTTTACCCACACTGATTGTCAGATTTTTTTTCAAAATCAAGTCTAGAGTGTCCACAAGGTATTTCTTTAATTTGACCTAGTAACCTAGTTTATGACCCCAGGTGACCCAATTCAAACTCATCCGAGATTTAATCAAGACAAACATGCTGACCAATTTTCAGGCCAATGGAGTTAGAAATGTGGCCTCTAGAGTGCCCACAAGGGATTTCTTTAATTTGAGTTAGTGACCTAGTTTATGACCCCAGGTGACTCAATTTCAAACTTATCCAAGATTTAATTACGACAAACATTCTTACTCATTTTCAAGTCAATTGAGCTAAAAATGTGGTCTCTAGAGTGCCGACATGGTATTTCTTTAATTTTGCCTAGTGACCCAGGTTATCAACCTAGGGACCCCAAATTTAAACTCATCCGAGATTTAATCAAGACAAACATGCTGATCAATTTTCAGGTCAATTGAATTAGAATGTGGCCTCTTCAGTGTCCACATGGTATTTCTTTAAATTGACCTAGTGACCTAGTTTATGACCCCCAAGTGTCCCAATTTGAAACTCGTCCGAGATTTAATTAGAACAAGCATTGACCAATTTTCAGGTCAATTGAATAAGAAATGTGGCCTCTAGTGTGTCCATAGTGTATTTCTTTAAAAAATTTGACCTAGTAACCTAGTTTATGACCCCAGGTGACCCAAATTCCAACTCATCTGAGATTTCATCAAGACAAACATTCTGACCAATTTTCAGGTCAATTGAGTAAGAAATATAGCCACTAGAGTGCCCATAAGGTATTTCTTTAATTTGACCTAGTGACCTAGTTTATGACCCCAGGTGACCCAATTTCAACTTCATCTAAGATTTAATTAAGACAAACATTCTGACCAATTTTCAAGTCAATTGAGCAAAAAATGTGGCCTATAGAGTGACCACAACATATTTATCTAATCTGACCTAGTGACCTAGTTTATGACCCCAGGTGACCCAAATTATAACTCATATGAGATTTCATCAAGACAAAAATTCTCACCAATTTTCAGGTCAAATGAGTAAAAAATGTGGCCTCTAGAGTGTCCACAAGGTATTTCTTTAATTTGACCTAGTAACCTAGTTTATGACCCCAGGTGACCCAATTCAAACTCATCCGAGATTTAATCGAGACAAACATGCTGACTAATTTTCAGGCCAATGGAGTTAGAAATGTGGCCTCTAGAGTGCCCACAATGGATTTCTTTAATTTGGCTTAGTAACCTAGTTTATGACCCCAGGTGACTCAATTTCAAACTTATCCAAGATTTAATTAAGACGAACATTCTTACTCATTTTCAAGTCAATTGAGCTAAAAATGTGGTCTCTAGAGTGCCCACATGGTATTTCTTTAATTTTGCCTAGTGACCTAGTTTATCACCCTAGGGACCCCAATTCAAACTCATCTGAGATTTCGTCAGACAAATATTCTAACCAATTTTCAGGTCAATTTAATGTAGCCTCTAGAGTGTCCACAAGGTATTTCTTTAATTTGACCTGGTGACATAGTTTATGACCCCAGGTGACCCAAATTCAAACTCTTCCGAGATTTCATCAAGACAAACATTCTGACCAATTTCAAGGTCAACTGAGTAAGAAATGTGGCCTCTAGAGTGTCCACATGGTATTTCTTTAAACTGACCTAGTAACCTAGTTAATGACCTCAGGTGACCCAATTTCAAACTCATCCGAGATTTCATCAAGACAAACATTCTGACCCATTTTCAGGTCAGTTGAGTAAGAAATGTGGCCTCTAGAGTGTACTCAATGTATTTCTTTAATTTGACCGAGTAAACTAGTTTATGACCCCAGGTGACCCAAATTCTAACTCATCCCAGATTTTATCAAGACAAACATTCTGACCAATTTTCAGGTCAGTTAAGCAAAAAATTTGGCCTCATACTTTTGACCTAGTGACCTAGTTTATGATCCCAAGTGACCCATATTCGAACTCATCCGAGATTTCATCAACAAAAACATTCTGACAAATTTTCAGGTCAAATGAGTAAGGAATGTGGCCTCTAGAGTGTCCTCAAGGTAAATGTTGATGACGGACGACGGACATCGGACGACCACAAAAGCTCACCTTGAGCACTTTGCGCTCAGGCGAGCTAAAAAAATGAATATTTTAGATCAAAATAACTTGAACACACGATACCAACCATGTGACAGTGTAGATTAGCAATCAAAGGAGATAAATGGTAACACTACTTGGAGGAAACAGAACTTTTTTCCCTTAAAGATTAATTATAGCTCCTTAACACCACTATCCATGTTCTTCCAGGATGTATATCATGTATCAAATTCTGCAAGTAGTTTGCCAAAAGATCATTTTGGCCAATTAGTAGAAATTACAAAAAAGTTATTGTGGAGAAGACTTTTCTATAAAGATTTTCATTATTTTTTCACTTTTGTTGCCATGACAACTAGAGTTGTGGATGAAATCAATTTTTATGAAAAAAATCTACACATAGCCATGGCAGAAGGATCATTTATATGTGTCAAAATTGGATGGGTAGGTGCAGAAAAGTTGATGCTCGAAATAAAAGGTAATGCTTGGATGGATGGATGTACGAAAAAATTGACAAACTTAGGATATAGGGCCATGACATAAGTGTGCTGGCTTTGGCCATTGAACCAAAACTTAATGGGGATGTCAGACAGCACTTTGAAAATATCAAATCTTTACCACACAATGCCACCTTTTAATGACCCTGATGAAGAAGGCTTTTGAAAACATTGTGGAAAAAGAAGAAAATGCTAGTAACCAGCAATTCTCCTTTTCTCATAATACTTTCTGTCCTTTCAAAAACAATTTTAAGTTTTTGAATCATATTTATTTTGTCACCTGCAAATGCATTTGGAGATGTCTAAAATATTGCCATGTGGTAAAGCATTAATACCTACCTTTTGTCTGGTCCTGGTGGTTTGAATCCTGAAGTCTTCGATCTTGCAGACTCGCATCTAGCTGTGCTGTTTGTGTTTTTTGATCATTTGCCACTGGGACATTGCCTACGTGCTCTTGAAATGTAAACTGTGTTGGAGTTTGCCCGATAAGGTGCACTGGGGGTCGCTGCTCGCTTCTTTGAATATCTGTCAGAAGGTAAATTCTGTCAATAGGTAAATTCTGTCAATATTTCTCATTCATTGAGTCCCTGTTGATATTTTATGTGTTTGGTATAATCTTCTGCAAAAATGTTTCTTTTTTTAATTTATTGACTTGTCCACCTTTTGGTTAAATGCAGAAGAAAACATATATACAATATGTTATTGAACGGGTAGGAATTATGTGGCTCACTGACAACAAGAGGTCATTGGCCCTAAAGCGCTCACCTGAGTAAAAGTCATTTAGAATTGATGAAGTTGAAGACATCTTGATTGTGATAATGTACAACACATGGGTATTACTGACCTAATTTTTTATCATGAGTTTAAGGCTGAAAATGTGGCCTCTAGAGTGCTCACAAGGTTTTTCTTTGTTTTGGCCAAGTGATCTACTCTTTGACCTGATGTATCCCAATTTCATACTTGTCCAAAATTTTATCATGACAAACATTCTGACGAAGTTCCATGAGTAAGTATCAAGCTGAAAATGTGACTTCTAGAGTGCACACAAAGTTTTCCTAAGATTTGGTCCAGTGAATTAGTTTTTGCTCTGATGTGACCCAATTTTGAACTTGTTTGAGATTTTATCAAGACAAAACATTCTGTCCAAGTTTCATGAGGATCTGGCTGAAACTCTAGAGTGCACACAAAGTAAATGTTGAGGCCGCATGATGGACGCCGGACACAGCATGATCACAAAAGCTCATCTTGAGCACTTTGTGGTCAGGTGAGCTAAAGAGTTACAGACCAGACACGAAATGCTACCCCCAAACACATTTGACCTTGCTGTGACCTAGACCTTTAACCTACGGACATGACTCTTGCGCATGACACATCCTCTCGATGTGGTTAACATTTGTGCCAAGTTATACTGAACAATAGAGAAAACAGTTTTGGCCTAGACACAGAAAGTGGACAGACAAACGGACCATATGCCCCTGAAAAATATTTTCGGGGTATAAAAATAATGCACTTAGTTGGCAATGAAAGAGATATTAAATCCATGATTGATTGATTGACGTTTATGCCGCTTTCAAAAATATATTTTATTCATATAAAGGCCACAGTTCACATATTCATGTATTTCCTGGATTCCGCCAGTACTAGGCTAGGGCTCTGAAGTGTCTTGCCAAATGACACTCTCACGAAAAACCCAGTGGATCCAGAGAGGCTTGAACCCAGGGCCTCCAGATCAGGAGTCCTACACTTTACCACTAAGCCATGCGAGACCCCTAGATATTACATCAAAAGAAGTCTGTGTGCCAATTACACTTTCGTAAAGAATTGGCCTAACCCTAAAAAAATCATATATTTTTCAAATGCAAAGATGATGTCAGTGAATATAAGTTGGTCTAATGATGTTTCAGGGTCCATATGAACGTAGAAACGGAACCGAGACGAAACGCAATGAAACAAAATGCAACGAAACGGAACAAAATGCAATGAAATTTAACAAAATCCAACGAAACGGAACCAAATGGAACAAAATGAAACAAATGCTACGAAACGAATTGAAATAGAACGAAATCTAGCAAAATGGTTTTTATTTTATCATCTTTTCTGAATTAATATTTCTTTTGTATCATATTTATTGCATTATCCCACATTTACGTGGAGAGCACACAGAAACAATTGCTGAAATTTCGCGTCTCATGCGTGGTTCACGGATTTGAAAATGTAGTCAGAATCAGAATTAGTTGATTTAAACGACAATCCTTTACCAGGACCTGGGTTTATTAAAATTCCACAAACTCCAACATATTTGATGGAAGATTTTGGATGGAACTGAAAGAATTTTATTATCTTTCAATTATGTCTTTTTTGCTGGTTCAATCCATGGCTTGGCCAATTTCTTTCTGAGGACGGATGATAGTCATTGTGACTGGATTCATTCCTCTCTCACCGCTGACTATTGTTTGGACAATGGTTATGTTGGTAAGCAGCCATTGGCTTGGAAAGAATATTGTGCATATTACTGGCAAAAGAAACTCCAGAAAAGCATGGACAGGTGCATTTGAGTTTCGGTGCATGTCAGGGATGGACATATCCAGTCCTCGTATTGATCAGAAACATCAATGCCAAGACTTAAAGCAAATTTACCAGAAAGGGTCGTAGGTATGCTTGAGGATGGGCGTCCTACTACAGAGGTTGCAGTTCATGTTACTGCATTCGCGCAAGTGGTCAGGAGCTTTCTGTGGCTATTTGCGCAAACCTGGAGTGCAAAAGACTTACATGTAGCATTAGACCGCACATCAGGACTCGAGCTTAAGATCAATATATCGTGAATCAGTACCTATGAGACAGCTGCTGTTATCTTGGGAATCGTTTAGCTGATAAAGGTTGGCACAGACGTCGCCTGACGTCCGCTTGGTTCTGAGGTGCCGTCATCGCAATTATAGAGAGCAACTCACCTTGGGATACATAAACTTGACAAGAGAGCGTTGGCTGACAACTATATTTTTTCTGATGAGTCAAGGTTTGTACTGTCTCAAGCTAATGGTCATGTACAATTGAGGCAGGAATGAACGTTATGCTGACAACTGCGTTCTGCAATGCGATCATTTTGGGGTGGGGATCAGTTATGGTGCTGGGCGGTATTGCTAACGGGTATTGTACCCCACTCCCCATTGTTGCCCCCCCCCCCCCACAAAAAGGGGAAATAATCTAGGCCCTCATAGTGTCCCTCTGCTTCGCCTGGGCAGCGACGTAATAGCGTCCCTGGCAGCTGCCCTATAATTGAAGAACATTTTAATGATGATTTATTTTAATAACAAAGTAAACCATAATCGTGATTCATATTAATGGCTCGATCTTCATGCATGCAGCTGCCATCAAATTTTAATATTTACTCTTTTGCATTCATTGCAATCAAGAGGAAGATAAATCAAAAGATAAAAATAATGTAGATTTTACTTCTGCTTGAATTTGTTCTATTTCCTTTCGCTCTATTTTGTTTCGTTCTGTTGCATTTCGTTTCGGTTCAGTTGCTATGTTTATAGGGACACCATGATTCATTCACACCAAGAATCAACCAACTCAGACAAAGCGTGCTTTGACACGAAGATATCATAAACTATAGTAACTGTTGCAGACAACATTTTTAAATGACATGAATGTCAAAGTACTGACATAAAAAAAGCTGAATGATACAAACCATATCTCATATTAGATATCCCACTCATCTTAACATAACAATTTACATCAACATGAATCACTCTCATTGAAAACAGCATTCTCTACATATAAAACTTGAATGCCCAATACCAATCATGCAACAGTGCAGTTTGATGATCAAGGGAGGTAATGATAACAAACACATGTAGCTGTTATAATTGAACAGGAGTTATTTCCCTTGGCCAGTATTACAACCTTAAGTCATACATCCTTAATGTAACAAAAGAAGAAGTTGAAAGATTTTAATGTATGTGCCTTTGTACAACATGTAACCCCATGGGCTGACCCCACGGCTATGATTTAAGCACTCTTGCTACAGGTCCAATAGATGAAGCTCATTGCAAAATTTGGTAAACTTAGACCTTACAATTAGGAAACAAACAGTTTTTTCAGCATGGCTGAATGATCTACATACTTCTAAGTATACTGAAATTGAATGAATAAATGGTAATTTCCGATTGTTCAAAACAGTGCACATGTTTTTAGGCCAATCTTCTGGTCTATATGCTTGCACATTTATCAAACTAACATACAAGCTTTGATACTGATAATCGATACCCTAGGACCTTTATTCGCATCATAGCAAACTAATATGACAGGGTATGATACTTTTCTTGTGGTGTTTGGCAATTCAATATTTTTCTGAGCACTAGCCCTCTTATCCAATATCATATGTCTACAAGCGTGCAATTCAACCAACCATGTTTGATTTCAGAATAGGCCAAATGAGTGCAAACAAAGCAGTTATCTATATAACTACTAAAAGCTTAAAAAAGTCCAAGTAGCTGTCACAGAGTTATGGTATGATGTGTGGCTCTGCGTCGAAGTTAAGTGACATGCACTGTGGTAAGTGCTTGGATGGGTAGCCAAATTGTGATACCACACAGACGTGTGTGTATCCACACACATTGTTATAACTTTTATCCTTTTAGCAATGTTGATTGGGATTAATTTGTAACATTGAAATCAGTCACACTCAGTGAAAAGGGGGCTTAAATGCGTCTGAAAAAAGCACAGACTGCGCAGGCTGACCAAGGTCAAAACTTTTTGCTTTCGGTGAAATTTCTGCATTTGTTAGGACCATTTGGTTGTTAGACAAAATGGATTTTAGGGTTTCACTATGATACGATGACTTGCTTGGTATACTGCATCGTGGAGATGCATTAGACCCCTTTTGCCAAAGCATAGGCTCTAATACAATTAAAAATTCTACTTTACAATGCAATGAAAAACAAAAAGAGGGCCATGATTGCCCTGTATAGCTCCACTGGCTTATAAATATAAACCATAAATACTAAACATTTCAATTCTGAGCCAAATGGTTTCAAAATGAAGACTTACAAAGTTTTTTATCCCATGCCAAAATAATACAAGTCTATGCTGTATGGTTATAAATAAGGTGATTTTCAAGTTTCGTCCATATCAAGCCTCTGCAAAACATAAGACCCCTGATGCAAGGCTAATTTAAAAAAAAAAAAATCAAAAGTGATCCAGATTGACCCCTGCAGCAGTGCCAATTTTGACCCAGGGCTAAAATTTTGGCCCCCTTTGTTGAGGCCACATGCAAAATTTTGTAGCTCTAGGCCTTATGGCTAGGTACAGGAAGATTTTTAAAGTTTTCTCGATATAAGCCTATGTAAAACTTGTGACTCCTGGGGCAGAGCCAATTTTGAGCCCAGGGCTATAATTTGAAGAGACATGATAGAGGTCTAGTACATAAAGCTACATGCCAAATTTGGTAGCCCTATGCCTTATGGTTTCAGACAAGATTTTTAAAGATTTCCAATATTTTTCCGTTTTGTTGCCATGACAACCAGAGTTTTTGAAGGAATCAAATTCTTTCAACACATTCTGAAGAGGACCATGGCAGAATCATTTCTATCAAGTTTCATGAAAATTGGATGGGTAGTTTCAGAGAAGAAGATGTTTGAAATAAAAGTTAATGCACGGACAGATGGACGGACGCATGTCTGGACGGACGGACGCACGCACACACGGGTGCGTGACGGACACCAGGCCATGACATAAGCCCGCTGGCCTTTGGCCAGTGGAGCTAACAAGGAAAGAGAGGCAATTGATGTCAAGATCGTTTTTTACTATTTTTCTTCATATTGAGCCACAAAAATAAGTAAATAAATAAATATAAATATTTGTCAGTTTTTTTTCAAGATATTTCATGTTATTTTTCATTCTATAAGCCCATGTAAACTTGTGACCAATGGGGCTGGTCAAATTTTGACCCTGCAGCGACAATTGGGACAATACTGGCCTTCCAGAAGATTTTTTAAGTTTTCATTACATAAGCCACAGTAAAACTTGGAAAACCCCTTGGGAAGAGCCATTTTTGACCTCAGGGTATATATATTATCTTTTTAAGGTGTCCACTAGATAAAGCTACATGTAAATTTGGAAGCCCTATGTTTTATGGTTAGGAACAACACGATTTTTCAAATATTCACCACATTAGCCAACATAAAAGTTTTGACCCCAAAGGGGCAGGACAATTTTGCCCCAGGACTATATAAGTTTACAAATCTTGGTGGAGATCTATTAAATAAAGCTACTCGCCAACGTTGGTAGCCCTAGGCCTTACGGTTTCTGAAAAAATCTTTACTTTTTTATACTTTATAGTTTTGTTGCCATAGCAACCAGGGTTTTCATCTGAATCAAATTCTTTACAGAAATTCTGAAGAGAGCAATGGCAGGATCATTTCTGAAAAATTTAATAAAAAACTGAATTGATAATTGCAGAGAAGTAGTTGTTTGAAATAAAAGTTAATACACACACAGACAGACGCATGCATGCAAGGAGCTACGCACCACTGTCACAGGGCCATGACATATGTTCACTGGCCTGCAGCCAGTGGAGCTTAAATAAGCATTTGTAGATACTCTTGATCTACGTGTTTGAAACACCTTACAGCATTATAACAATACCAATATTTACCCTTTATCTGGTCCTGGTTTGAGCCCTGGAGTTTGTCATAAGGCATGTTTTCACCTGGCTGTACTGTGAGTGTTGTGTGGTCTTCTTCCGTTGGAGCATTACCTATATGTTGCACAGATGTTGACTGGGCTTGGGTTTGTCTAAAACTTTTGAGGGTACTAAATTCAGAATGAGGCTGCATTTGGGGCTGCTGCACTCTTCCTTGAATATCTGACAAAAATGTTCATCCATTTAACCGTCTCTGCCAATTTTTTTTGGTTTATCTCTAGCTTTGGGTTTATTTCTAGCAGACAAAAACAAGAGGACCATAATGGCCAGGTCAACTGAACCTTTTTGACCCTACATGACCCATTTTGAGTCTCTCCTGAGATATTAAGACAAACATTCTAATAAACTTTCATGAGCATTTGATGGACAATGCGTCCTCTAGCTCGTGCTTACATTTGGACTAGACTTGACTCATGACAAACCTGATGAACAGCTCCTTGTGAGTGTTGGACTAAAACTGTGGCCTCTAGATTGTACACAAGGTTTTCCTAAGATTTGTTTCAGTGACAATAACCATTTTCAGAAATATTATCAAGACCAACATTTCCACCAATTCCCATATGCATTGGAAATGTGGTTTCTAGAAAATGTAAAAATGTGGTCTCTAGAGTGTACACTAGGTTTTTCCGAGATTTGTCTGTGACCAACTATTTTGTTCCAACAAGAGCATTTTTTTAACTCTAGAGTGTACACATGCTTTTGCTACGATTAATCCCTGTGACCTGGTTTTTGACTTGGTATAACCTATTTACCACTCACCCAGAATATCATCAAGAAAAAACATTCTGACCACCTTGCATGAGTATTGGCCTCTAATTCTTAACACGAGGTTTTTCTTAAGCTTGGCCCAGTGGATCTCCTGTTTGACCTAATGTGACCAATATGGTTTAACCTGTCCCAGATATCAACCAGATAAATAATGAAACCAATTTTCATCAGTATTGTACTGTAGATGTGGCCTCTAAAAAGTATGCAAGCTTTTGATAGGATTAACTCCAGTGACCTATTTTTTAACACTGCATGACCTTTTTTCACAATTGTCATGGATATTACCAAAATAAACATTCTGACCAACTTTCATGAGTTTTTTCTGAAAATGTGGCCTCAAGGAAATTACACATGCTTTGTTAATTTTTGCCTGTAAGCTTTGCACATGAACATTGACTATGGACACAAAACTTACAAACGCTTCTGACCTTGCCTTAATCTAAATTTTTACCTACGGATGATTTTCTTGCGGGCGACACATAATTTGCATGTGGTTGACAATTCTGCAAAGTTAAATTGAAATTCTTTTATAATTAAAAAGATTACAGGCTGGACTACCATCGAAAAACATATTTGACCTTGCTGTGACCTTGATCTTTAACCTATTGACATCACTCGCGCATGACATCATTTGATGTGGTTTACATTTATGCAAAGGTATTTTGATATTAACAAAAAGGGAAAATATTATGGCTAGGACCCAAAAAAAGACATTTGACCATGCCATGCCCTTGACCCCAAAGACAAGGTCCTTAGGCACAAGACAATGTCTTTTTGTGGTTGACCTTTCTTCTAAGTTACTTTGAAATTCATTCGTAATTGAAAAAGTAATGGGTTGGACATGAACATAACCCCAATAAGAGCACTGCACGCTGGTGCCAACACTCGGCTGCAGTTGCTTGATTTTCAGTGAAAGTTCTGTGTCAAAAAAGGGGAATAATTGGGTCAAAAATACTTTGATGGTAACCTTTCCTTGTTGTATAGGTTCCCTTTTCATAATTAACAACTTGTCCAAGTTTAAGCAAATATCTTAAATAATAATAGACATATTATAAAATGTCTAAGTTTTCGCACGATGACACAGACGAAGCCAAGACTTCAATGATATACCGACGTTTCTTCAAAAATAGCCGAGCTAAAAAATTCTATATTTGATAATATTTGACCTTGCCCCGACCTTGACCTCTTGACCTTTAATATGGTTCTTAAACACAACAAATAGTTAATATGAGGTTGACAATTTACAAAAGATACGCTGAAATTCATCCATTCATTAAAAAGTTACGGGCCGGACACAAACGCTTCCACCCAAAGCAAGAGGACCATGATGGTCCTGAAGTTGCTTACCCGAGCTATTTGTCCAAACATGACCTTTACCTAGGTAAGATAACAAGCATTCTACCACACTTTCATGAGTACTAGACTGCAAATGCGGCCTTTTGACAGTACCCAAGGTTTTTCGAAGATTTGTCTCCATGACCTAGTTTTTGACCCAATGTGAGCCATTTTGAAACTCATCAAAGGAATCAACAAGACAGACATTCTGACCAATTTTCATGAGCACTGGACTGAAAATGTGGCCTCTAGAGTGCATGCAAAGTTTTTTTTTTAAAGATTAAGCCCAATTACCTACTTTTTGACCTGACATGACCCATTTTCAGACTAAAGTTTACACAAGGTTTTTCAAAGATTTGATGTAGTGACCTTTTTTTTTACCTGACGTGACCCATTTTCAAACTCATCCGAGATATCATCAAGACAGACATTCTGCCAATCTTTCAAGAGTACTGGACTGAAAATGTGGCCTTTAGAGCATACACAAGGTTTTTCTAAGATTTGACCGAGTGACCTAGTTTTCAACCTCACATGACCCAGTTTCGACCTCATCTACGTTATCATCAACACAATTCATGTGTACTGGACTGAAAATGTAGCCTCCAGAGTGTGCACAAGGTAAAAGTTGAAGACGGACGTTGGACACTGCACGATCACAAAAGCTTACCCTGAGCACCTTGTGCTCAGTTGTGCTAAAAAGACCTCACCTTAAGCACTTTGAGGTTAGATACACTGAAAAACTTGGTACACTCTAGAGGCCACATTTTAAGTCTAATACTCATAAAAGATTGTTAGAGTGTTTGTCTTGTTATGGCGGAAGATATTGGAAATTTGTCTTAGTTGGTCAGGGGAACAACTCTGGGCCTTTCTATCTAAGACTTGTTCCACTGACTTTCTTTGTAATCTGACATGACCCATGTTTTAATTATCTAAAGTTTTATAAAAATAAACATCTGACCATGTTTCATGAGAACCGAATTGAAAATGTTACCTCTAGGTGCAAGCTAAGTTTTTCCGAGATCTGTAACAGTGACTTACCAAAGATGTCATGAAGGCATACATTCTGACCATGTCTCAGGAGAATTGGACTGCAAATGTGGACTCTTGAGTGCACACAGGGTTTATCCTAGGACTTGTCCATGTGACCTACCTTTGAGTCATCAAGACCCATTTTCAAAGCTCATCCATGATACAATCAAGATAAAGAATCTGACCACGTTTCATGAGTTTTTTACAGAAAAGTTGGCCTCTACGGTGCACACTAGGCTTTTCTGCGATCTGTCCCAGTGACCTACATTTTGAGTTGATGTGAGCAATTTTCCAATGTGGCCTCTTGAGTGTACGAAGTTTAATTGTTGATGAATGTACAGTACACGATGTCAGACATACAACAGACAAGGTATGACAGACATAGCACAATCACAAAAGCACAACTGTCCTGGATGCTCGGGTGAGCTATAAAGCTATCAACAAGCTTTATCGCCTTTCGCAGTAATGTTTTCAAAAGCCTCATTCCCCAGGCTTGAATAAACCATTTTTTGTTTGGTATAGGCTAAATGAGGGTCAAAATATGTTAAAAGGTAAAAATGCCTACTGTATGAGATAAACACTAAATTTATACAAAACAAGAGGGCCATGAAGGCCCTGGAGTCGCTCACCTGAGCCATTTGACCAAGCACAACCAATTTCCAACGTCTTGTGAGATATATGTATTACCAAACAATAAAATTTTAAACTCATCAGTCTGAACCTTCTGCATAAAACAAATAATACGTGGATCAAGCTGTGGGATTGGTCTCTCAAAGGGGTAGAAAACATTGTGAAAAAGGGAAAAAATGCTGGATACCAGCATTTTCTCATTTTCAAACTGTGTTTTCAAAAGGCTTCTTTCTGAGAGTCATTTGTACACTAGGTTTTTCTAAGACCTAGTGACCTAGTTTTTCAGCCAACATGACACATTTTCAAACTGGTCCAAGATATCATCAGGACAAACATTCTTACCAAATTTCAAGAGTATTGGACTGAAAATGTGGCCTCTACAGCGTACACAAGGTTTTTCTAAGATCTGACCTAGCGACCTAGATTTTGACCCAACGTGACCCATTTTCAAACTCATCCAAGATATTACCAAGGCAAACATTCTGAGCAACTTTAAAAGAGTACTGAACAAAAAATGCGGCCACAACAGTGTACACATGGTTTTTCTAAGATTTGACCAGGTGATCTAGTTTTTGACCCAACATGACCCATTTTCAAATTCGACTGAGATATCATCGAGACAAACATTCTGACCAACTGTCAAGAGTATTAGACAGAAAATGTGGCTTCTGGAGCTTACACAAGGTTTTTTTTAAAGATTTGACCTAGTGACCTAGTTTTTCACCCGACATGACCCATTTTCAAACTAGTCAGAGATATTATCAAGGCAAACATTCTGACTAACTTTCAAGAGTACTGGACAGAAAATATGGCCTCTAGAGGATACATAACGTTTTTCTTCGATTTGACCTGGTGACCTAGTTTTTGACCCAACATGGCACATTTTCGTACTATTTCAAGATATAATTAAGACAAACATTCTGACCATTTTTCAAGAGTATTGGACTGAAAATGTGGACTCCAGAGCGTACACAAGGTTTTACTAAGATTTGACCTAGTGACCTAGTTTTTGACCCCACATGACCCAATTTCGAACTCGTCCGAGATTTTATCAAGACAAACATTCTGACCAAGTTTCATGAGGATCGGACAGAAAATGTGGCCTCTACAGCGTACACAAGGTTTTTCTAAGATCTGACCTAGTGACCTAGATTTTGACCCAACATGACCCATTTTCAAACTCATCCAAGATATTACCAAGGCAAACATTCTGAGTAACTTTAAAAGAGTATTGAACAAAAAATGTGGCCACAACAGTGTACACATGGTTTTTCTAAGATTTGACCAGGTGACCTAGTTTTTGACCCAACATGACCCATTTTCAAAGTCGACTGAGATATCATCGAGACAAACATTCTGACCAACTTTCAAGAGTATTAGACAGAAAATGTGGCTTCTGGAGCTTACACAAGGTTTTTTCAAAGATTTGACCTAGTGACCTAGTTTTTCACCCGACATGACCCATTTTCAAACTAGTCAGAGATATTATCAAGGCAAACATTCTGACTAACTTTCAAGAGTACTGGACAGAAAATATGGCCTCTAGAGCATACACAACGTTTTTCTTCGATTTGACCTGGTGACCTAGTTTTTGACCCAACTGGTCCAAGATATCATCAGGACAAACATTCTTACCAAATTTCAAGAGTATTGGACTGAAAATGTGGCCTCTAAAGCGTACACAAGGTTTTTCTAAGATTTGACCTAGTGACCTAGTTTTTGATCCCACATGACCCAATTTCGAACTCGTCCAAGATTTTATCAAGACAAACATTCGGACCAAATTTCACAAGTATCTGACTGAAAATGTGGCATTTAGAGCATACACAAGGTTTTCCTAAGATTTGACCTAGTGACCTAGTTTTTGACCCCACATGACCCAATTTCGAACTCGTCTAAGATTTTATCAAGACAAACATTCTGACCAAGTTGCATGAGGATTGGACTGAAAATGTGGCCTCTAGAGCGTACAGAAGGTTTTTCTAAGATTTGATCTAGCGACCTAGTTTTTGACCCCACATGACCCAATTTCGAACTCGTCCGAGATTTTATCAAGACAAACATTCTGACCACGTTTCATGAGGATCGGACTGAAAATGTGGCATCTAGAGCGTACACAAGGTTTTTCTAAGATTTGACCTAGTGACCTAGTTTTTGACCCCACATGACTCAATTTCGAACTCGTCCGAGATTTTATCAAGACAAACATTCTGACCAAATTTCACAAGTATCTGACCGAAATGTGGCCTCTAGAGCGTACACAAGGTTTTTCTAAGATTTGACCTAGTGACCTAGTTTTTGACCCCACATGACCCAATTTCGAACTCATCCGAGATTTTATCAAGACAAACATTCTGACCAAATTTCACAAGTATCTGACCGAAAATGTGGCCTCTAGAGCGTACACAAGGTTTTTCTAAGATTTGACCTAGTGACCTAGTTTTTGACCCCACATGACTCAATTTCGAACTCGTTCGAGATTTTATCAAGACAAACATTCTGACCAAATTTCACAAGTATCTGACCGGAAATGTGGCCTCTAGAGCGTACACAAGGTTTTTCTAAGATTTGACCTAGTGACCTAGTTTTTGACCCCACATGACCCAATTTCGAACTCATCCGAGACTTTATCAAGACAAACATTCTGACCAAATTTCACAAGTATCTGACTGAAAATGTGGCTTCTATAGCGTACACAAGGTTTTTCTAAGATTTAACCTAGTGACCTAGTTTTTGATCCCACATGACTCAATTTCAAACTCGTCCGAGATTTTATCAAGACAAACATTCTGACCAAATTTCACAACTATCTGACCGAAAATGTGGCATCTAGAGCGTACACAAGGTTTTTCTAAGATTTGACCTAGTGACCTAGTTTTTGACCCCACATGACCCAATTTCGAACTCGTCCGAGATTTTATCAAGACAAACATTCTGACCAAATTTCACAAGTATCTGACCGAAAATGTGGCCTCTAGAGCGTACACAAGGTTTTTCTAAGATTTGACCTAGTGACCTAGTTTTTGACCCCACATGACTCAATTTCAAACTTGTCCGAGATTTTATCAAGACAAACATTCTGACCAAATTTCACAAGTATCTGACCGAAAATGTGGCCTCTAGAGCGTACACAAGGTTTTTCTAAGATTTGACCTAGTGACCTAGTTTTTGACCCCACATGACTCAATTTCGAACTTGTCCGAGATTTTATCAAGACAAACATTCTGACCAAATTTCACATGTATCTGACTGAAAATGTGGCCTCTAGAGCGTACACAAGGTTTTTCTAAGATTTGACCTAGTGACCTAGTTTTTGACCCCACATGACCCAATTTCGAACTCGTCCGAGATTTTATCAAGACAAACATTCTGACCAAGTTTCATGAGGACTGGACTGAAAATTTGGCCTCTAGAGCGTACACAAGGTAAAAAGTTTGACGACGGACACAGCACGATCACAATAGCTCACCATGAGCACTTTGTGCTCAGGTGAGCTAAAAAACCTTTGATGTGTATCACAGTTGTGTAACTTCATGTCTATAACAATTTTAAATAGCTTATCTAGTTGTACTGTTGTTATTGTGTTTAGTCTCCATTGTATGAAAACAAAAAATATGGATTTCCGAAATTTTAAACAGAGAAACCTATTGAAATAAAAAGACTTTAGGGCAATTGGCCCTAAAGCGCTCACCTGAGTAAAGTCATCTACAGTTGACAAAGCTGAAGAGATCCTGGTTTTAATGCTGTAAAACATGAGTGTAAGTGACTTACTTTTTGAACCCATGTGACTAAATTCCAAACTTATCCAAGACATCATTAAAACAAACATTCTGACCAAGTTTCATGAGTATCAGACTGAAAATGTGGCTTCTACGGTATACACAAGGTTTTTCTAAAATTTGGTCCAGTGACCTACTTTTTGACCAGATGTGACCCACTTTGAAACTTGTCCAAGATATCATCAAGGCAAACTTTCAAACCAAGTTTCATGAGAATCAGGCTGAAAATGTGGCCTCTAGAGTGCACACAAGGTTCACCTAAGATTTGACGTTGTGACCTATTTTTTGCCCCGACATGACCCACTTTCAATCTTGTCTGAGATATCAACAAGATGAACATTCTAACAAATCTTTATTAGTATAAAACTCTTGTCTGAGATATCAACAAGATAAACATTCTGACCAATCTTTAGGCCTGAATTAAAAAATTGTTTGTTTGTCCTTTACCTACCCAGTATTTCAGTCTTGGGTAGGTAGGTAGGGAAATTATTATATTTTGCGTTCTGTAGAAAGCAGACAAATAACATAAAGATTTTTAAAGATTTTAGCCTCAGTACTTGCTGCTTGCATAGCCTTTTATTTTGCATGTACTGTATCTGTTTTTCATTGAATGAGTATTTTAAATCATTTTTAACCTTGCTTTCCATGTCCCTGTTTATACATATTAAGCTAAAGGTTGTAGTTTAGCACTTTCGTGATGAGCACTAGTATTACTAACCAAATATCTGTAGCATGTGTATGTCTGACCTAACCACACCTCAGTAGAATAGATGTGTACCTTTATCCTTTACCAACAGCTTGTAGATGTACCCCAAGATCATAAATATTGGAACAAATGCAATCATGAGCAAATAGTCCAGACCTAGACATGAAGTTTAATACAGCAATGACATCTGAACCTTACAAATGCTTGGTGCGGATGTTAAAATATTTGATCTTATTGTAGCATATGTTGAGTATGTTCCAAATTTTAATCATTGTGGTACTTCTTAAATTTGGCTTATATTTGGCTTCTGGGAATGTAATTTTTGTGTCATCTTTTGTTCATGATGTTTCCATAATACTTTGTGCTGCACCTTTGACAAAATGTTAAATACTGACAAGAAAACATTTGTCTTTATAATTACCTAAAAATAATCAGAAAAAAAAAAAAAAAAAAAAAAAAATTCTCAGAGGCCAATTTAAGCATAGTAGCTGTTTTGCCTTGCTTGTAATTTCTGTTCTATTGTGAGAGTCCCAAGTCTCTAGAAAGTTGGAGGGGGTCAGAAAACAAGAGTATTATAAAAGTCTGTGAACTCACTTTTCAGTCTATTTGGTGGTGGGGAGGGATCAAATGATCATTTTTCTATCAGTTAGACCTGTCAGATATTCTTTGCTCTAAAGAAGGGGCCTTAAATCACCAAAACATTTAGTAAGAAAAGAAGAATGAATTCACAGATATTTAAATGAATTAAATCTCTAAGGATTGTCAGCAACAAGAACATTTTAATAGATTTTTCTTTTTGATACAACCAACAAAAAAAGAATCAATTCTGCCATAAAACTTTGAATAAAATCTAAAATATGCCAATAAACTGACAAGAACTTGGGAAGTCTTGTGTGCATACACAGTGAAGAAACTGCTATGGCAATTTTATACATATACAGAGACGAAACTCTTTTAACCAGTTACAACAGCAGGAGTCAACAAGCAAAGAAGAGAATCTGGTTTTTAGGAACAGCTTTACATTTCAAATTGAAGTGCTTGGCATACAGTATCACAATTTTTCTAAAAATTTGCACATCCTTATCCCTTTACCATACGACATAATTCTAGACTGGTCCAAATTCAAAGGTTTTGCAGATGATAATTTAGGTAAGCATAAAATGTTAATATTAATTCTCTTACAAAAGTAGAAAATCTGGTGGGAAAAAGAGAAAATGTTGGTTACCAGCATTTTCTCCTTTTCCCACGTTTTCGAAAGCCTACATTTCTAGAGTCATGAAAACCAGGAATTTTTTGGTAAAGGGTTAATCACCTTTAACAGTGGGTCAAAACATGTAGACAGAATTGCACACAGATGGATCCTGATCAGACTACTTCTACAGGAGCAGTCTGAGCAGGGTCTGGTCTGTTTTTAAAATCAAAACTCTCTCAAAAAAGTTGGAATCATTACGGTAAAGCAAATAATAGCCAGAGGTCTCCAAAGAAAAAAACTTTCAAATGCGTCATCTCCCCTTGTAGTACTTGTATGTATTCATTAGGTTATCTGTATAGTATCTCGGTATGAATTTTATTTAACAGGATTTCTTTTGGGTACTGGTTTCCCCATCCTCAAACACCGCTGGCAGATATGTAGAACTATCAGACAGCACTTCATGAGCCTATAAATCCAATAGATCGAACCATGTACTTGACTTGTCTATTCTCCGTATCGTATTTCTGACCACAGGGTATTTGTTTTCCCCATCAAGTTTATTGACGTTGACGGAAAATGTGAGGCCTGTACAATAATCCACTTTCTCAGCAGCCATTGTGGAGAAAATTATTTCTAATTCGGCATACCTCGGTTGATCTGGATGTAGTACCAGGGCTTTAGCTAGCCTCTGAAATTCAGGAGTCATTGACCCCTTGACCCTAAAATTTTAGGGGTCAAATCTAATTTTTCAAGAGTCAAACCAAAAAAATCAGGAGTCAAAATGGAGAATTTAAGAGTCTTTAGTCAACATTTTGTTGTTGTTGTTGGACATAGTATTAATATTGATAAATAAAGATGTGAACAATTAATTGGTAAAATTTTACTGTGCAAAGAGGACCCCCCCCCACACACACATGCTCACAATATTTGTTCAAGGAAGCTGAGGTTAAAACCTTCACTCAGAATTCCTTTGATAATCTTTGCTGAAATAAAGATTAGATTTATTTATCCGATTTCTGGTACCATCCAGAAATATGTTAAGTATTATACTTTTCTGAATTATAATAATTTTCTGGGCCTAAATAGTCAAAGTAATTCATTCATAAGGACAGTTTAAGGTATCTTTTTGTTTGAAATGAGATGTAGATATCTGTTTCATAGGTTACTTTCATTAACTTACTATTTTTAATAATATTCAAAGTGCGATCATTATTGGGTACAAATGTCGAGTAATATGGTGGACGTCGGTGAGTGAAGATGAGATTTACAATATCCATACATCAATGCTTAACTTCAAAAGGATACACCAATATTGATTTTATTGCCCTGTCTATCACTTTTAGCAAAGTTAGTGCCAGTTTTCAACCAACTCAAATCGCACCCGGCACTGAATGTAGGTACGGATTCGGCCAAGTTGTGACGAATGAACCCTATTATGCACTCGTCACAACTCGGCCGATTCCGTACCTACATCTAAACTTTGATGTCTACATCTAAACTGTCCTTATGAACGAATTACTTTGACTATTTAGGCCCAGAAAATTATTATAATTCAGAAAATTATAATACTTAATTATTAGATTTGATCACAGGATCACCCGAGGTACGCCGAATGCCCTATTATGGACGGGTGAACCATATTATAGACGGGTTTTCGTGTTATTTAATGGAAATTGTAATCTTTCTGTCTGAAAATTCTCCCAGCACAGTCTACTACTTGTTTGATAAAACCGGATTCCACGCAAACTACCGGATGTTTCGGCCGCAAACGATAAAAATATTTTTTCCTCTCGAGAATGCAATATAATTTTTTGAGTCGGGGGGGGGGGTAAATTGTGGGTCGGGCGGTCGAGGACAAACAAACAATATTTTACTTTCAGCCCTATCAGTATAACGCTGAAAATGTGGCCTCTATGGAGCACCCAAGGTTTTCCTAATATTTGGCCCACTGACCTACTTTTTCAACTGACATGACCCGATTTTACACTTGTCTCAGATATCATCAAGACAGACAATCTGACCTAGTTTCATGACTAGCCGACTACAAATGTGGCCTCTAGAGTGCAAACAAAGTTTTCCTAAGATTTGGCCCAGTGACCTACTTTTTGACCCGACATGACCTAATTTCGAACTTGTCCAAGATATTTTCAATACAAACTACCCAACTTCCATGAGTTTCAGGCGGAAAACGTGGCCTCTAGAGTGCACAGAAGGTTTTTCTAAGATTTAGCCCAGTGACCTACTTTTTGACCAAAAATGACCCAATTTCATCCTTGTCCGAGATATCATCAAAACAAAGATTCTACCAAACTTTCATGTGTTTCAGGCTGCAAATGTGGCCTCTACAGTGCACACAAAGTTTTTCTAAGATTTAGCCCAGTGACCTACTTTTTGACCTGACATGACCCAATTTCGAACTTGTCAAAGATGATATCAAGACAAGCATTTTGACTAGGTTTCATAAATTTCATGCTAAAAATGTGGCCTCTAGAGCGAAAACAAGATTTTCTAAGATTTGGCCCAGTGACCTACTTTTTGACCAGACATGACCCAATTTCAAACCTGTCCAAGATATTATCAAGACAAACATTCTTACCAAGATTCAAGAGTATCAGGCTGAAAATATGGCCTCTAGAGTGCAAACAAGGTTTTTCTTAGATTTAGCCTAGTGACCTACTTTTTGACCTGAAATGACCCAATTTCGAACTTGTCCAAGATATTATCAAGACAAACATTCTGACCAAGTTTCATGCATATATGACTGGAAATGTAGCCTCTAGAGTGCACACAAGGTAATTGTTGATGCCTGGACGACGGACACAGCACGATCACAAAAGCTCACCTTGAGCACTTCATGCTCAGGTGAGCTAAAAAAAGGGTGAGTGTAGCAAAAGCACATCTAATGGTAATTAAGGAATACCAACCTGGACCTACAAGTTGATTAGATCTATAGTAAATGAGTTCAGGATCTTGTGGAACTGGCCTTGTTGAGCTTCCTTCATTGTTTTGTAAAGTAAATTGTGAAAACTGATTTTGCACGTTTCTTAAGTTTCCATGCTGACCTGTACAAGCAGAGAGCCATAAAGTGGAATTCGTTTAAAAAAAAAAAAAAAAAAAAAAAAAAAAAAAGCATCTTTTTATTCTCTAATTTGTTCAATTATTACCTCAAAAGGACAAAACTGCTGCAGGCGGACATATACCCCAACCTGGTGCATTTTTACTACATGACTTCCGCTTTCCAAACCCACAACGTAATGTAACAAAGGGCATTAGCTCTAAACATACTGTAGGCAGTGTTATGGATCAAGCACACTGCCTTAGCCTAAATGTGATTTAACTGTATTTGAATTTTCGAGTCAATAGCTTTTATACTAAAGTTATGCTCTAATAATAATATAATAATAGGGCTATAACTCAAAAAATAATGAACATGATGTTTTGGATCTTTCACACTGCATTCAATGCAATCTAGTTGTATTTGAAGTTTGAAGTCAATAGCTTTTGTACTTTGAAAGTTATGCCCTAGACAAGAAAAATTAAAGGGCAATAATCTTATAAATAATGAAGACAGAGTTACAGATCTTGTGCACTACACTTGCCCAAAATGTGACCTATCTGTATCTACATATGTTGTCAATAGCTATAATACTTTTGAAGCTATGCTCGAGATAAAACCTTGAAATTTCAAATAAGGGTAGTTACTAAAAAAAAAAAAAAAAAAAAAACAAAAACAAAAAAAAAAAAAACAAAAAAAACAAAAAAAAAAAATGAAGACAGAATCACAGGCCTTGTGCACTGCACTTGTCCTGTGCATGATTTATCAATATTTGAAGTTTGAAGCCAATAGCTTTTGTATGTTTGATTACGCTCCCAAGCTTTGTGGGAGGTTAAAAAATACTTAAAAGTCCTTAAAATAGCGGTACAGTATTTTCTGGACAATAGGTCGCGGCCTATCCGTTAAAAAAGTGGAAATTTTCAAGCATGTGGCCTATCGGACGAAGCGGCTTATATGTTGATTTTATTTTTTTTTAATGATCTTTAGGTACTACCCGTAAAACTGAAAATAAATAAAAACCAGTTAATGATTTCCCATGTGGGTGCCACTAATACCTAACGGTAGTCGTTAGATAAATTAATCCGCTTGCAAACTTACAAATGTGTTAAAACTCGTGACCAACCTTGGTTTTTCACACCTATTGATTATGATGTCGGTTGGTACCAATCAATGGTTAACTGCGTATGTAATTAAAGGTTTTGTTTGGTGTGTACCCTCAATTAACCAATCGAAGTGACAATTTGACAATTTCGAAATTCCTTTGAACATTCGGAAAAGGATAAACGAATGATAACGGTCTCAGACATTGTTCATCACGAAAAACCTTTTGACTAACCTTTATGTGCAGTGCACTTAAAATGGCCTCTAGTGTGTGCAAGGTTTTTATAAGACCCAGTGACCTACTTTTTGACACAACAATTTTGATATTGCCTCAACATAACCAATTTTGATATTGCCTCAGATATCATCTGGACAAAATTCTGACCAGTAGTATAAGACTGTAAAATGTAGCCTCAAAAGTGTACAGAAGGTTTTGCATTTATTCATGCTTTCCTGGAGTATCTGTAACCAGTACTTCAAGCAATATTCTTCCCAAGCCACTGGCTGCTTTCCCATTTTACTATGATCGAAAGAATGATTAAGCAGCGAATCAGGAATCGATCCTGACAAAATTACAACAATCAATCTTTGAAAGAAATTGGCCAAGCTGGGGATTCGAACCAATGATCCCCTGTTTTCAAATTCTGTATGCTACAGACTGCACTACTCGGGCTTTGCCCTCTTAGGCCTACACAAAATTTTTCCCAGTGACCTAGTTTTTGACAAGACATGAGCAGTTTTCAAGTTTAAGTGGGGTATCATCAAGAAAAACATTTAGACCAACTTTTTATGAGTATTACACTGAAAATCTGCCTCTACAGTGCACACAAGCTTTTTTTAAGATTTGCCCCATTGACCTACATTCTTAATGCCATTTTATCTATTTTTAAAGTTGTCCAAAATAGCAATAGGACAAACATTCTGGCCAATGTTCATGAGTGATGGACTTAAATGTGGCCTCTAGGGTGTATAGAAAGTTTTTCTAAGTTTTTCTCAGGAACCTACTTGTACTCAAAGTGACCTATTGTTAAAATCGTCCAAAATATCATCAAGCCAAACATTCTTACCAACTTTATGGGTATTGGAGTAAAAAATGTTGCCTCTGGAGTATACAAAAAGCTTTTTCTAAGATTTGTCATAGTGGACTCCGATGAGACCTTTTTTCAAAGTCTTTAGTCATATCATCAAGACAAATTTCTGACCGCTTTTCATGAATTTTCTAAGTTTGTTTCAGGGACTACCTTTTGACTCTAGGTGACTCATTTTCAAAATTCATCCAAGATATCAAGATAAATGTTCTGACCAATTTATGAGAGTATTGGACTGAAAATACGGTCTCTAGGGTATACACAAGGATCTTCTTAGATTCGTTTAAAGGACCTACTTTTTTTTACCCAATGTCACCTATTTTCAATTAATTCTAGTCATCATCAAGACAAAAATTCTGACCAAGTTTCATAAGTATTGGACTGAAAATGAGGTCTCTAGATTGCACACACTCTTTTTCTTAGATATGTCCTAGTGACCTAGTTTTTTATCCAACTTGACCCATTTCCAAATTTTACTGAAATATAATCAAGACAAATATTCTGTCAACCTCTTCTGAGTATTGGACTAAATCTTTTGCCTCTAAAGTGTTTACAGGGTTTTCTAATACTCGACTCAGTGACATTCTTTTTGACCCATCATGACCCCCCTATTTAAACTCGTCTGAAATGTCAAGAAAAAATAATGTGATCAACTTTCATGGGTACTGAACTTAAAAAGTGGCCTTTTCAGTGTACACAAGGTTTTCCTAAGATTTAACATGGTAACCTACTTTTTGACCCAGTATGACCCATTTTCAAACTTAACAAAGTCATTAGTAAAAGAAGACGGCAAATGGCCCTAAAGCATTAACTTGAGTGAAAAACATGAAGACATCCTAATTGGGATGATGTAAGACTTATGAGTGATAGTAATTTTCCTTTTGATCCAATGTGAAAAAAATCTTCAAAATTGTTATAAATATTATCAAGACAAACATTCTGATCAAATTTCATGAGTATCAGACTGCAAAAGTGGCCTCTGGAGTGCACACAAGGCTTTTCTAAGATTTGTGCCAGTGACCTACTTTTTGATCAGACGTGATCCATTTATAAACTTGTCCCACATATTACTAAGACAAATAATCTGACCAAGTTTCATCAGTATCATACTGAAAATGTGGCCTCTAGAGAGCCCACAAGGTTTTTCAAAAATTTGACTACAGCCTACTTTCTGATCCGAAGTGACCAAAATTTTAAACTTGTCCAAAATACAATCAAGACAAATATCTGACAAAGATTCATGATTTACAGACTGAAAAGAAAACACACACACACACACACACACACACACACACGAACCGGCTTCTAGAGTGCACACAGGGTTTTTCTAAGATTTGTGCCTATGACTATTTTTGTTTTCTTTAATCCCATATAACCAAACTTTGAACTTATACAAAGTATCATCTAGATAAAACTTTCTGACCAATTTTCATTAGTATCATACTAAATTTGTGGCCTCTACAGTGGACACAAGGTTTAAAAAAAAAATAAAAAAAAAAAAAAATTCGGGAATCTCCTCTTTGAACGAACATAACCTGATTTCAAACTTGTCCAGGATATCACCAAGACAAACATTCTGGACATGTTTCATGAGTAGCAGACTGAAAATGTTGCCTCTAGAATGCCCACAAGAATTATATAAGTGACCTACTTTGTGACCTGATGCGACCCATTTTGAAACTTATCAAAGATATTATTAAGAAAATGTTCTGAACAACTTTCATGACAATTTAAATGAAAATATGGCCTCTAAGGTGTAGACTTTTCAAGGGTATTGAACGGATGATGTGGCCTCTACAGTGCACACGTTTTTACAGGATTTGTCTTAGTGACCTACCTTTTTACCTGATTTGACCCACTTTCAAACTCATCCTAGACATCATCAAGACAAAGAGTTTTACCAACTTTTCATGAGTATCAGACTGCAAATGTGATCCCTAGAGTTCACACAAGGTTTTTCTAATATTTGTCCCAGTGACCTACTTTTTGTTCCCATTTGTGATCCAATTTCAAAGTTGTCAAAACAAAACATTCTGACCGATTGTCATGAATATCTGACTTAAAATTGTGCGTCCAGAGTGCACACAAGGAAATTGCTGACACCTGCATGAGAGACAATAGACAAGGCATGATGGACAACAGACACAGAACGCTCACAAAAGCTCTCCTTGCACACTTTGTGCTAAGGTGAGTTAAAAACAACCTAACTTTCCAGAGTACTGGAATAAAATGTGGTTTCTAGAGTACATACAAGAGGGCCATGCTGGCCCTGGATCGCTCACCTGAGTCAATAGGTGAAATTTCACTCCAGGGTCATAATGACCCAATTTAAAACTCATCTGAGATATTATTGAGACAAACATTCTGACCAACTGTCAGGTCAATTAAGCTGAAAATGTGGCCTCCAGTGTGTCCAAAATGTCTTCAATTTGACCTAGTGACCTAGTTTATGACCCTATGTGACCATATTTCGAACTCATCCGAGACATCAAAACAAACTTGTTGACCAAGGTTCAGGTGAATTGGGCAAGAATTACCACCTCTTGAGTGCCCACAAGGTATTTCTGTAATTTGACCTAGTGACGTAGATTATGATCCTATGTGACCAAATTTCAAATCCATTCAAGATATCAAGTCACACATGCTGACAAATTTTCAGGTCAGTTGAGCAAAGACTGGGCCTCTACAGTGCCAACAATACATTTCTTTAATTTGACCCAGTGACCTAGTTTATGACCCTATGAGACCCAATTTCCAATTGATCCGAGATATCATCAAGTCAAATATGTAGACCAATTTTCAGGTCAATTAAGCCAGAATTGTGGCTTCTAGAGTGCCCATAAGGTATTTCTTCAATGTGACCCAGTGACATTGTTTATGACCCTATGTGACCCAATTTTGAACTCATTCGAGATATCATCAAGACAGCAAAAGTGGCCTCTAGAGTGCCCACAAGGTATTTCTATAATTTGACCTGGTGACCTACTTTATGACCCCAGATGACCTAATTTCAATCTCATCCGAGACTTAATTAAGGCAAACATTCTGATAAATTTTAAAGTCAATTGAGCAAAAAATGTGGCCTCTAGAGTGCCCACAAGATATTTATTTAATTTGACCTTAGTGACCTAGTTTATGACCCTAGGTGATCTAAATTCAAACTCATCCAAGATTTTATCAAGACAAACATTCTGACCAATTTCTGGTCAACTGAGTAAGAAATGTGGCCTCTAGAGTGTCCACAAGGTATTTCTTTAATTTGACCTAGTGACCTAGTTTATGACCCCAGGTGACCAAATTTCAAACTCATCCAAGATTCAATTAATACAAACATTTTGACCAGTTTTCATGTCAATTGAGTGAAAAATGTGGCCTCTAGATTGTCCACAAGGTATTTCTTTAATTTGACCTAGTGGCCTACTTTATGACCCCAGGTGACCCATTTTCAAAGTTATCTGAGATTTAATTAAGAAAAACATTCTGACCAATTTTCAAGTCAATTGAGCAAACAATGTGGCCTCTAGAGTGCACACAAGGTATTTCTTTAATTTGACCTAGTGACCTAGTTTTTGACCCCACATGACCCAATTTCGAACTCATGCCGGTTTTTATCAAGACAAACATTCTGACAAAGTTTCAGGAGTATCAGACCGAAAATGTGGCCTCTACAGCAACACAAGGTTTTTCTAAGATTTGACTTAGTGTCCTAGTTTTAGCCCCCACATGATCCAATTTCGAGCTTGTCCAAGATTTTATAAAGACAAACATTCTGACCAAGTTTCACAAGAACCTGACTGAAAATGTGGTCTCTAGAGCGCACACAAGGTTTTTCTAAGATTTGACCTAGCGAACTAGTTTTTGACCCAACATGACCCAATTTCAAACTCGTCTGAGATTTTATCAAGACAAACATTCTGACCAAGTTTCACAAGTATCTGACTGAAAATGTGGCCTATAGAGCGCACACAGGGTTTTTCTAAGATTTGACCTAGTGACCTAGTTTTTGACCCCACATGACCCAATTTCGAACTCGTCTGAGATTTTATCAAGATAAACATTCTGACCAAGTTTCACATGTATCTGACTGAAAATTTGGCCTCAAGAGAGCACACAAGGTTTTTCTAAGATTTGACCTAGTAACCTAGATTTTGACCCCAATATGATCCAATTCCAAACTCGTCTGAGATTTTATCAAGATAAACATTCTGACCAAATTTCACAAGTACCTGACTGAAAATGTGGCCTCTAGAGCGCACACTTTTTTTTCTAAGATTTGACCTAGTGACCTAGTTTTTGAACCCACATGACCCAATTTCAAACTCATCTGAGATTTTATCAAGACAAACATTCTGACCAAGTTTCATTAGGATTGGACTGAAAATGTGGCCTCTAGAGCGCACACAAGGTTTTTCTAAGATTTTACCTAGTGACCTAGTTTTTGACCCCACATGACCCATTTTAGAAGTCGTCTGAGATTTTATCAAGACAAACATTCTGACCAAGTTTCATGAGGATCAGACTGAAAATGTGGCCTCTAGAGCGTACACAAGGTAAAAAGTTGACGACGGATGACGCACGACACACGACGGACGCCGGACACAGCACGATCACAATAGCTCACCATGAGCACTTTGTGCTCAGGTGAGCTAACAAGGTGTTTCTATTATTTGTTCAAATTACCGACCGTAGCATTTTACCTGCCATGACCAATAGTCAAAGCTGTTAAAGATATCATCAAGACAAACATTCAGAACAAAGTATATAAGTATTGGACTGAAAATGTTACCTCAAAAGTAAAAATACTTCCACATTTTTTGAGCAGAAAAATACTTCCACATATTTTCTTTCATTGTTCTAATCCATCTCTCAACCACGTTAGATTTTTCCTCATTTTCGGTGGAATACAATTCAATCAAGTCTTTAACATCTTTGATATAAAACTCTTTACCCTTATCTACCCACATTTTCTCTGGCTTTCTCTCCTTAAAAATACTTTTTAATGCTAAAGCAACAGATCTCCCTGTTTTGTCTTTTAATGGGATCAGCCAACCATATTTGGAAAAGATGTCAATGACAGCAAGAAGATATTTTACACCACAATTAACTTTAGAAAATGCTTGCATGTCTACTAAATCTGCGGCCCATATCCTATCAATACCGTTTACTCTAACTCTCCTTTTCTTAAACTTTCTTTTTACGGGTTTGTGTAGTTCTTCCGATAAAGCTATCATGCTGAAATTTTTCTTTTATTTAACCCCCATTCCAAATTTCATCTTTGTTCCAATCAGTTTACTAACAATGGACTTTTCCATTTTTTCCCTAACTCTTGGATTATAGATGCCCTCTAGCTCTGCTAACATATTTTTATCGCACACTTTCTTTCTAACTTCAGTAGTAGGATTTTTTAAATAGCATTTATCGTGATGGTATGCGGCTTTATCAACACGGTTTATTGGTTTGCTCCAATCCTTTGGTGTTCCATCTGGGTTGAGTCTTTCTTTTAATTTAGTGCCAGGCCCCGTAAAATTATGCCCCGGGAGATGCATTTCAACAGGTAAATTATTTATAACTTTATTTAGCAGTGATCCGCCTTTTTTTATAACCTGTCCCTTAACAAGCTGTGTTTTAGTTGTTCCACACACCATACATTTTCCACGTTTCATATTTCTTCCATTTTTAGTAACAACATATTCTATGTTGGTTGTGTCAGTAGCTTTTTTACATTTAACGCAATACATCTTTTATATATAAAAATTAAAAATTAATATATAAAATGGATATTATAGATTTATCATGGAACGAAGTAGTATCAAAGAGATTTAATAGCCTTCTTTTACCAAAAAGCATTAGAGGGTTAATCATAGGTAAATCAGGATGTGGTAAGACCACACTTTTACTTAACCTTTTGCTAAGACCGGGATGGCTTGACTATGGTAATTTATGTGTTTTCGGAAAAAGTCTTTTTCAACCGGAATATCGTATACTTAAAAAAACTTTTGAAGAAACACTACCGAAAGAGGGTATTTTAAGGTTGTTTAACATTCGAGATGAAATACAGGATTTAAACGTTTCTCCAACAGCTTAGGTTGAAGAATGGGTTAAAACGATAAGAAATAAATCGGATATAAAGTGTAGTTTCTTTGAAACTGCTGGGGATATACCTGATCCGAGAGAGTTGAAATCAGAAAACAAAAATTATTACGCATTACTGATGGGCACATGGGCAGTCATGTCACATAATTTGTGTAGTCAGCAGAAAAATGACTATTTCCTTAAAAAAAATCCTTGCAGCCAAAATTTAAAAAATGCATACGATAATTAATGCATCAGTTTTAAATATAAATGGATTACCGATAAATAAAGAAAAGAAACAAAAAGGTTAAGTATTTATTGATTCTTTAAAAGATCTAGAGTTAATCAAGGGACAACGCTATTTCCCTCACAGTCACAGGTACGACTTTTCCCGCTTAAATGAGCAATGAGTTCTCTTTGCACCATGTAAAAGCGATAGGCTTTAAATCTTCATAACTTTAAACCAGTAGAATTACACCAGCTGTACGCAGTAGCAAATTTTGCACAGGTAACTGTGAAAGAAAAACACGCAAGAAATCTCCTTGTCAAACTGAAAACAATCAGTCACGCCTGTCCAAATTTGGCTTGAAAGTTTGATTAATACATTGTCACTTTATAGTGTAGGTATTTCTACATTTGGGTTAATTTTCGCGTATTTTGACATGACCCAATTTCAAACTTGTCCAATATATCATCAAGATAAACATTCTACCCAACTTTCATGAGTTTCAGGCTGAAAATGTGGCCTCTAGAGTGCACACAGTGTTTTCCTAAGATTTTGCCAAGTGATCTACTTTTTGACCCGACATGACCCAATTTCAAACTTGTCCAAGATATCATGAAGACAAACATTCTGACAAAGTTTCACGAGTATCAGGCTGAAAATGTGGCCTCTAGAGTTCACACAAGGTTTTTCTTAGATTTAGCCCAGTGACCCACTTTTTGAACCAACATTTTCCAATTTAAAACTTGTCTGAGATATCATCAAGACAAACATTCTACCCAACTTTTATGACTTTAAGGCTGAAAATGTGGCCTCTACAGTACACACAGCGTTTTGGCCCAGTGACCTACTTTTTGACCTTACATGACCCAATTTCAAACTTGTCCAAGATATGATCAAGACAAGCATTCTGACCAAGTTTCAAGAGAATCAAACTCAAAATATGTCCTCTAGAGTGCACACAAATTTTTTCTTAGATTTAACCCAATGACCTACTTTTGGACCCACCATGACCCAATTTCTAAACTGTCTGAGATATCATCAGGACAAATATTCTGACCAAGTTTCATGCATAACTGACTGAAAATGTGGCCTCTAGAGTGCACACAAGGTTTTTCTAAGATTTAGCCCAGTGACCTACTTTTTGACCCGACATGACCCAATTTCAAACTTGTCCGAGATGTCATCAACACAAACATTCTGACCAACTTTCATGAGTTTCAGGCTGAAAATGTGGCCCCTATAGTGCACACAAGGTTTTTCTAAGATTTAGCCCAATGACCTACTTTTTGACCTGACATGACCCAATTTCAAAGCTGTCCAAGATATTATCTAGACAAACATTTTGACCAAGTTTCAAGAGTATCAGGCTGAAAATATGGCCTCTAGAGTGCACACAAGGTTTTTCTTAGATTTAGCCCAGTGACCTACTCTTTGACCCGACATGACCCAATTTCGATCTTGTCCGAGATTTTATCAAGACAAACATTCTGGCCAAGTTTTATGCATATCTGACTGAAAATGTGGCCTCTAGAATGCACACAAGGTAAAATGTTGATGCCGCGCGATGGACGACGTACGAGGAATGACGGACATTCTGACCAAATTTCAAGTGTATCAGGCTGAAAATATGGCCTCTAGAGCACACACAAGGTTTTTCTTAGATCTAGCCCAGTGACCTACTCTTTGACCCGACACAACCCAATTTCAAACTTGTCCAAGATTTTATCAAGACAAACATTCTGACCAAGTTTCATGCATATCTGACTGAAAATGTGGCCTCAGTTAATATATGCTTGATGTTGAGAAGAGTAGAGCACGGGATGCACTGCGGCGCCTCCTCTCCTTTTAGGAGATAGGAGTGCGTAAGATGCGTATGACCGATATGCAGACGGGCCAAAACAATTTCTTCGCGGCGACAAGTCCTTAAGCCTGGCAGCCATTCTCCAAGAGTTGGCTAAATACATAAGAGTTTATTCTGATAATTTAGAGGGTCGTTCCATGAAATATCCCATACAGACTGAATAAGAGTATTAATTGAAGTTTTAAAATCGGTAAAAGGGACTTTAAAAGGTAAAACATCACGTGACAATGCCTCCTTGGCAGCTCTATCTGCCTCTTCATTACCACAGATACCAATGTGGCTGGGCAGTGGATTAGGGAGAGAGGACATAGATACTTAGTTAGAATTGCAAACGTCTAATCACACTGTTTAGTAAGTATGAGCAATGTATACCTTTGTATTGTTGTTTGATCCAGATCTGCGTAGTTAGTATTCTATTGTATTTTTCGCAAATTTTAAGAATAAAATTGAACCTGATGTATGTGTATCAAGAGCAGTTGTTTATCATATTATTTGTCATTGTAAAAGAACTTCTGTCAAAATATTTTTAATTGTGTATTTTCAGAATGTAAAACTCTTGGAACAAACTGTTGGATTATAGATACAAACTAAGAATAGAAACTGTCTTTCTGCATTACTGAATCCCAAAATGACAATACATATAGAAGGACTGAAGAAAAACCAACAAACCCCCATGTCCATTGTAAACATAAACATTTTCATCAAGAAGAAAGGGGGAGTTACAAAACGCCTGTCTATGAATGGGTGGCATTATACCACAATACAAGACAGTTGAGAAAGTTTAGTCAGTACTCACGCAGTTGTTCTGGTTGCTGGTTTTGATAATTCCAGATATGACTCTTGTCGTAAGTTGCTTGGTAACCAGACTGATTTCTGTCATAAGTCTCTGGGTGACCTATGATAAAAATAAAAATGGAGTCTCCATGCAAAAGAAAACCAACGATCACAATCCTTTGCAAAAGAAAACTAGAGGGTCACTGCCCCTATAGCGCTCACCTGAGTAAAGTAATCTACAGTTGAAAAGGCTGAAGAGATCCTGGTTTTAATGATGTAAGACACACAAGTGTAAGTGACCGACTTTTGGACCTGACATGGCCAAATTTCAAAATTGTCTGAGATTTCATCAAGACAAACATTCTCACCAAGTTTCATGAGTATCAGACTGAAAATATAGTCTCTACGGTGTACATAAAATTTATCTAAGATTTGGCCCAGTGACCTACATTTTGACCCAACATGACCAAATTTCAAACTTGTCCAAGATTTTACCAAGACAAACATCCTGACCAGGTTTCAAGCGTATCAGGTTAGAAATGTGACCTCTACGGTGCACTTAAGGTTATTCTAAGATTTTGCTTTGTGACCTACTTTTTGGCCTGATGTAACCCAATTTCAAAATTGTCCAAGATATCATCAAGACAAAAATTCTGATCGAGTTTCATCACTATCAGTCTGAAAATATGGCCTCTAGAGTACACACAAGTTTTTTTGTTTTTTTTTTTAAGATTTGGCCCAGTGACCTACTTCTTCACCCAACATGACCCATTTTTGAACTTGTCCGAGATATTATAAAGACAAATTGAAATATTCTGACTGAGCTTCAAGAGCATCAGATTGAAAATGTGACCTCTAGAGTGCATGCAAGGTTTTTCTAAGATTTTGCTCAGTGACCTACTTTTTGGTCTGATGTAACCCAATTTCAAAATTGTCCAAGATATCATCAAAACAAACAATCTGACCAAGTTTCAAGAGTATCAGGCTAGAAATGTGACCTCTACGGTGCACATAAGGTTTTTCTAGGATTTTGCCTTGTGACCTACTTTTGGGCCTGATGTATCCCAATTTCAAACTTGTCCAAGATATCATCAAGACAAACATTCTGATCGAGTTTCATCACTATGAGTCAGAAAATGTGGCCTCTAGAGTTCACACAACCTTTTTCTACGATTTGGCCCAGTGACCTAATTCATCACCCAACATGACCCATTTTCAAACTTGTAAGAGATATTATTAAGACAAATATTCTGACTAACCTTCGAGAGCATCAGGCTGAAAATGTGACCTTCTAGAGTGCACACAAGGCTTTTCTAAGATTTAGCCCAGTGACCAATTTTTTTAACCAAAATAATCCTATTATGAACTTTTCAAAGATTTTACGAAACAAAGTATTCTCACCAAGGTCTATGATTATCTGTCTGAAAAAGTGGCCTCTAGGGTGAACACAAGGTAAATGTTGTCCACCTGGATGACTAACAACGCATGACGGCAACGTACAACAGACACTGCAGGATCAGAAAAGCTCACCTTGAGCACTTTGTGCTCAGATGAGCTAAACAAGAGGGCAATTGGCCCTACAGCGCTCACCTGAGTATGGTCATCAAAGACTGATGAGGCTGAAAAGATCCTGGTCATGACCATGTAAAATGTATTTGTGTAAATTATCTACTTTTGGACCGATTTAGCCTACTGTTTAATTTTGAATCTGGCTCAAAATGTGGCCTCTAAAGTCACACACATTCTGACCAAGTTTCATGAGTATAAGGCTAAAAATGTGGCCGACAGAGTGCACACAAGTTTTTCTGAGATTTGGACCCATGACCTACTTTTAGACCCAACTTGACCCATTTTCAAACCTGTTCATGATTTTATCAAGACAAACATTCTGACCAAGTTTCATGAGTATCAGGCTGCAAACATGGCCTCTAGAGTGCACACAAGTTTATTCTAAAATTTAGCCCTGTGACCTACTTTTCGACTCGACATGACCCAATTTTCTATGTGTCAAAGATTTTATTAAGACAAACATTCTGACCGAATTTCATAAGTTTCAAGCTGAAAATGTGGCTTCTAGAGTGTATGCAAGGTTTTTCAAAGATTTGGCTGTGACCTACTTTTTGACATGACGTAGCCCAATTTCAAACTTGTCCAAGATCATATCCGGACAAACATTTTGACCAAGATTTATGAATATCAGCCTCAAAATGTGGCCTCTAGAGGGCACAAAAGCTTTTTTTGTAAGATTTGGCCCCGAGACCTACCTTTAGACTTAATGTGACCCAATTTTGAACTTTTCAGAGATTTTATCCAATTCTGACCAAGTTCCATGAGTATCAGACAGAAAATGTAGCTTCTAGAGTGCAAAAACAAGGTTTTTCTAAGATCTGGCAATGTGACCTTCTTTTTTACCCTACATGACCCAATTTCAAACTTGTGCAAGATTTTATTGAGACAAACATTCTGACCAAGTTTCATGAGGATCTGGCTGAAAATGTGCACACAGGGTAAATATTGACAACTACACGATGCACGACAGATGCTGGACACAGCATGATCACAAAAGCTCACCTTGAGCACTTTGTGCTCAGATGAGCTAAAAATAATTGCATTTCCTCACCTAATGTCTTTACATTATGACCTTGTATTTCATATTTTGACCTCACATCTACATGTTCTGACCTCATGTCTTCATTTTTTGACCTCATGTCTACATATTTCTACCTCATGATGGCATATTCTGACCTTGTGTCTACATATTCTTACCTCATGTCTGTATGATATGACCTCATGTCAACATATTATGGCCTAATTTCAACATAATCTGACCTCATGTCAACGTGTTCTGACCTCATGTCTATAAAATTATATCCATGTAACACATGTATCAGATAGCTAATAAATATCTCATTGCAGGTGGAGAAATTGCTCAAATAACTATTTCTGCATTAACCACAGCATTTAAATCTGTAGTACCCATAACTTGTTTTCATCATATCAGTTTATGTCTGTAACATTTTTTTTTTCATTTTGGAAAAGTCTAGTATTCTTTAGGGACATAATTTTGCAGTTTTCCCTGTTCACTGATTTGCGCAAGTTTTTTGTAAACTGTTATATTCCACTGGGTTAGTATGACAGAAAAACGGTACATTTTTTGCTGTAATATGCCAGTTAAAAATCTGGAAATCACACACAGATGAAAAACTGGAGATTTATTAGTGATTGGATGCCAAATCACAACAAAATAGCTGTTTTTTTCTCATAAAGGCAGTTAATTCACTATGTCAGTAACTATAAAAATGCACCATATCTTTTACAAAGGCCCCACTTGATATACTTCTTTTAAATTTTTCTACAAGATATTAGAAAACACTATTTCTGGGCAAAAATTTAACAAAAAAAACTGTTCACTGAATTTTTTTCATTGCATAAAATTGATCAGACAATATGTCTTTGTTCACACATAAGAACATCTGTTATTGCTTCTATGATCAGTCTAGTACCATAATTCTTTCAATAAATCCTTTTACTATTGGTAAACATCAGATTTCTAGGAAAAATCATTTACATGAATTCGAGCAGAATTTTTACTTCAAGAACCTGTTTTTTAGGTTGAAAATTAAAGCCCGTTTTCTGTAATTTTGACAAAGAGTTATCCCCTTTGAAGACCTGTATCTTTGCATTTTGCTCAGCATCATATGATTTTCTTTCATTTTTTTTATTCCGCATACATTAAATTATCGTCTGAACAAAGGTGAAAAAAAATCTGTCCATAGGAAAAATAATGTATATGTCCTTAAATGATATACATGGATAATCTGGTCTATAATTTGGGGCAGCATTTCCTTTAAAAATTCAAGTATTGCAGCCCCTTCTAAAGCAGTTAAATGTGCTGCATACCAATTAGAATTTGCCATCCTTTATAAAATATGGACTGAGTTAGTGAGACAACTATAAATATTCTTCCAGTTTTGAAAATGCATTCTCCTTTTCTTTTAATTTAGTCTAAAGTTGTATCTACCAAAGCCCATAATGAACTCGGGTTGTGCCTAAAACCCAAAGAGTTAAAATGCAGACAAAATTGTGGACTTGTCCAAATCCAAAGCATTTGCTGAGAACAAATGAAATGTGGCTCAAAGGATGGCAATCATGCTTGAAAGAGTAGAAAACATTTTGGAAAAAAACAGAAAATGCTGCTTTCCAGCATTTTCACTTTTTCTCTCAATGTTTTCAAAACGCCTCCCTCCTAAAGGTCATGAAAACCCAGGACCATGTGGTGAAGGGTTAGATGCCAAAAAAAAAAAAATCTAAAGAAAGAGAAAAAGACAATACCTCCACCAAAAATCATATTTCCTTGAACATTAACATGTCCACCATAAACATTGAAAGCGTTATCTCCTCCAACATTTCTGCTTCCTATTCCTGTTGCTGAAAGAAGAGTTCATACACAACTACATATACATGTACATGAGTCAAATCCCTAGTCAAACTTTCCTCCAAAAACAATTGGGCTATGCTGATCACATACTGACCACTTGATTTGTTTGTCTGTATCGGAGTTTAATGCTAAGGTCATATCACAGCGGTCAGCGAACCTACACATGTATTTCCTGGCATTCCCACACCATCACTGACTACTTTTCTCACATAAATCAGAGGTGAGAGGCAAAATCTTGTCGAGAACAAAGTTTTCCACAACCGCATATTGGACAAACTACCAGGTCACGAGTCATGCTAACCACAGTGCTACCGGGCTGGGCTACTTAAATAAACGACAACTTGTCTACATATTTTTTAAACTTTGAGGGCTAAAGCTAATGCTGTACAATTTAGTGGTTCCTGCTGATAAGAAAATAATCTATGACACTAAGGATGTTTGAAAATCTTTGAAAACAAACCATTGTCCAATACTCAAAACAAAACCTAAAACTATGGACCATTTGTTCCAGGCAATAAAGCTTTGGTACACAAAGTCAATGTTTACTATGAATGAAACATGCGCTGGCAAATGTGGGCCTTAAAGTCCATTTTATTTAAGATCCAACTGAGTCATGATGTTCCTTGACATGCAGAAAATTCAAAGAAAGCTTGAAGTTTCAACCCATGTCAGCCTGCACGGACTGCATTAAAGTGGAACAAGCATTCTGAAAGTATTGCATAGCAATACACAGTCCCCTACCGGCCGTATGTATCGCTGGCATGTCAGTGAAATTTTTGAAGTCCAAGGCCCGTAAATCCTTGAAAAACCAGTGGACCAGAACGAAAGTCGAACTTGATCTGTAAGTCATGGTGTTGAGTAACACAGCAAATCGGAGATCAATACCTACCAGCGTTTAGGAAAAAAGTCCACGAAACTGATTTATCAGTGAAATTTTGTAAGTCCAAGGCCCGTAAATCCGTGAAAAACCAGTGGACCAGAACGAAAGTCGAACTTGATTTGTAAGTCATGGTGGTTGAGTTACACAGCAAATCGGAGATCAATACCTACCAGCGTTTAGGAAAAAAGTCCGGAAAACTGATTTATCAGTGAAATTTTGTAAGTCCAAGGCCCGTAAATCCGTGAAAAACCAGTGGACCGGAACAAAAGCCGAACTTGATCTGTAAGTGATGGTGGGTGACTTACACACCAAAACTCAGCTCAATATGTACCAGCGTTTAGAAAAAAAGTCCGGAAAACTGAATTGCCGGACTGACAGACAGATGGACAGACGGATAGATGGACAGACGGACGGACGCAGTGCAAACCTAAAGTCCCCTTCCGCTTCGCCGGTAGGGGACTAAAAATCTACAATGTGGGCCACAAGGCAATGCTACACAGAAGTGCATGTGATCACCATTTATTCATGCCGGTTTCAGTTCCATCTGATTTTGATTTTTGGAGGTTTTTTTTTTTTCTATTTTTGCACAGGTGCCTATTTTACTCAGACATAAGACCTAGAGAAATATAAATGGGCCTTGCACTGTGAAAAGGGGGCTTGATCAGCCCCCTCTCACATACATACACATTCGTACTTCTCTAAATTGTTTTTCTTATATCACACTCATTCTTAAATGCATCTCAAGCAACAAAAATTGCCGAAATTAACATGGTGTGGTCTCTATTTCATGTGGTGCCTTTTTTTTTTTTTTGAAAAATATATTTTCTATTTAAGTTTTATATTGCTAATATGATAATAAGGCACTGTTCAAACAATATTTCATTCAAAATTGTAAGATAAGATCTTTAGCTTTGGAATGTAACTGATACGCTTTCTTTAGTTTTGGAATGTATTTGATACGCTTAACTTTCTAGTTAAACATGCAGCAGTATCAAATGCAAATGTCAAAAGGTGAAAATGTCACCTATCAGTCATTTTGCTTACTTTGACTATGAAACATACAAAGCAAACATGGTCTAGAGGTATTGTAACACAAAGCAAGCTTTGTTTTTACCCAAAGTATATTGAAGAACTCCAAATCTGTGTTCTAAAGATTAAATAATTATGGGAGAGGAAGTTTAATGCCGATTTCATCATATGTGGTCATATCACAGAGACCATAGCATCAATAGCATCACTTACATCAGACATCAGAGGCAAATGAAAATCATAATAGGAGGAAGCATACTGTACATGTAACATATCTGTCGTGATCGAGTTTAAAGATTCTATACTGCATTTTGAGCAATTATTTGATAAAAAACAGATAACAGTAAAACTTTATCAAAGCTTCGAAATTCGATACCAGGCTGGATGAGTTGAGTGGATAGCTTATCTGACACATGATCTTGAGGTCACAAGTTCATTACCCCAGCTGTGCGAACTTCTACGTGGAATTTAATACTCTTCCTGCCTTTGATGGATGTAAGGGAGCAGTCTAATTCTAGATCTACACTGTCCTTTATGGACTTTATTGGCAAAAAGAACTGCAAAATCACAATATTTTGGTGATAACAGTGGCAGGGAAATTCCATTTATTATTCATTTAGTGGTTTAAAGTAACAATAGCTGCAAAACTAAACAGAGCGAGCATTAACTTGGATTTGAATTTAAACCATACCATTATTTCCATAAATATGGAAATTATTGTGAAGATGACAATCTGTTACTGCACAGTTGGTCCAAGTGTTAGTCACTGGCAGAGAAATTAATTTCAAAACAAGATTTACAGTTGCCAGGTCACTCCATCTTTTGTTTACTTTTGACCTTTCCATACCTTTAAATGGTATGATTTAAATTCAAATGTATTTCAAAACCTGCACTGTTTTTGGCCACTATTGGACCTTTAAGTGTTAATATTATGGCAAGGTCGGCGCATTTCTAACACACCTTCTTTAACAAATATGTATGAAGTCTTTTAGGCAGAACTACATCTTAAATTCAATGGTATAAATCATAAACGTTAGCAACTGATTCAGGTAAAATGTAACTACGTGAAACAGAGTAAGAAAAATGACATCATCAACGTCTTTTAAAGAATTGACATTTTCTTTATTGGGTATGCTTACAATTCTGTTGATATCTCCACTTTTTGATAAGTTAGTCATATTTCGATTCCAGATTCTGAGAAAAAAATGAATGCACTTAAAGAAAATCCAAACAAGGGGGCCATGATGGCCCTGGATCGCTCACCTGAATCAATAGGCGAAATTTCACTCCATAGTCATAATGAACCAATTTAAAACTCATCTGAGATATTATAAAGACAAACATTCTGACAAATTGTCAGGTCAATTAACTGAAAATGTGGCCTCTGGAGTGTCCAAAATGTATTTCTTCAATTTGACCTAGTGACCTAGTTTATGACCTTCAGCGACCATATTTCAAAGTCATCGGGGATATCAAGAAAAATCTGCTGACCAAGGTTCAGGTGAATTGGGCAAGAATTGCCGCCTCTAGGGTGCCCACAAGGTATTTCTGTAATTTGACCTAATGACCTAGATTATGACCCTATGTGATTCAATTTCAAACTCATTCAAGATATCATGAAGTTAAACATGCTGACAAATTTTCAGGTCAGTTAAGCAAAAATTGTGGCCTCTAGAGCACCCACAATACATTTCTTTAATTTGACCTAGTGACCTTGTTTAAGACCCTATAAGACCCAATTTCTAACTGATCCGAGATATCATCAAGTCAAACATGTAGACCAATTTTCAGGTCAATTTAGCTAGAATTGTGGCCTCTAGAGTGCCTACAAGGTACTTCTTCAATGTGACCCAGTGACCTCGTTTATGAAGCTATGTGACCTAATTTTGAACTTGTCCGAAATATCATCAAGACAAACACACTAATTTTCAGGTCAAATGAGCACAAATTGTGGCCGCTAGAGCACCCACAATATATTTCTTTAAATTTGACCTACTGCCCTAGTTTATGACCCTATGTGACCCAATTTTGAACTCATCCAAGAATTTATCAAGACAAACATGCTGATCAATTTTCAGGTCAATTGAGTAAGAATTGTAGCCTCTTGAGCGCCCACAAGGTATTTCTGAAAGTTGACCTAGAGACCTAGTTTATGACCAAAGGTGACCCAAATTCAAACTCATCCATAATTTCATCAAGAAAAACATTCTGACCAATTTTAAAGTCAACTGAGCAATAAATGTGGCCTCTAAAGTGTCCACAGGGTATTTCTTTAATTTCACCTACTGACCTAGTTTACGACCCAAGATATCCCAAATTACTCATCCGAGATTTTATTAAGACAAAAATTCTGACCAATTTTCAAGATAATTGAGTAATAAATGTGGCCTCTGAACTGCCCACAAGGTATTTCTTTAATCTGACCTAGTAACCTAGATTATGTCCCCAGGTGACCTTATTTTGAACTCATCCTAGATTTCATCAAGACAAACATTCTGACAATTTTTCAGATCAATAATTGAGCAAAATATGTGGCCTCTAGAGTGCCCACAAGGTATTTCTTTGACCTAGTGACCTAATTTATGACCCTAGATGACCCAATTTCAAACTCGTCCGAAAAAGGTAAACATTCCAACTACTTTTCTAGTCAATTAAGCAAAAAATGTGGCCTCTAGAGTGCCTACACGGTATTTCTTTAATTGAACCTAGTGACCTAGTTTATGGCCATATGTCATACTCATACTCATCTGAGATTTTATTAAGACAAACATTCTGACCAATTTTCAAGTCAATTGAGCAAAAAGTGTGGCCTCTAGAGTGCCCACAACATATTTCTTTAATTTGACCTACAGGCATAGTTTATGACCCTAGGTGACCCAAATTCGAACTCATCCGAGATTTCATGAGTCAAACATTCTGACCAACTTTCAGGTCAATCGAGTAAGAAATGTGGCCTCTAGAGTATCCACAGGGTATTTCTTTAATTTGACCTCGTGACCTAGTTTATAACCCCAGGTGACCCAATTTCACATTCATCCGAGATTTTATTAAGACAAACATTCTGACCAATTTTCAAGTCAATTAAGCAAAAAAATGTGGCCTCTAGAGTGCCTACAAGGTATTTCTTTAACTTGACCTAGTGAATGACCCCAGTTGACCCAATTTCAAACTCATCCCAGAACTTATTTTCTTTAATTTTACCTACAGACCTAGTTTATGATCCTAGGAGACCAAAATTCGAAATCATTCAAGATATCATCAAGACAAACACTCTGACCAATTTTCAAGTCAATTAAGCAATAACTGTGGCCTCTAGAGTGTCCACAAGGTATTTTTTTAACTTGACCTAGTGAATGACCCCAGGTGACCCAATTTCAAAGTCATTTGAGATTTAATTAAGACATTCATTCTGACAAATCTTCAAGTCAATTGAGCAAAAAATTTGGCCTCTAGAGTCTGAGTGCAAACAAGGCAAACATTCTGACCGATTTTCAGGACAATTGAGTAAGAAATGTGGCCTCTAGAGTGTCAACAAGTTAAATGTTGACGACACACGGCGGACATAGGACAACCACAAAAGCTCACCTTGAGCACGTTGTGTTCAGGTGAACTAAAAAAAAGCCGTTACAGGATCACTTCTGTGTAGTTCCACCAAATATAGATGGGTAGTTAAAGAGAAGATGTTTGAAACTAAAGTTAACATACACATGGACGCACAAATGGACAAACAGATGGACGCAAGATGGACACTGGGCCATTACATGAGCTCGCTGGCCTTTGGCCAGTAAGCTTAAAATTAATTTTAAGCACTGCTAAATAGCAAAACTTGTTTCTGTTACTGTGCATACATATAAACAGAATTCTAAGCAAATACAATTATCATACATTATTGATAACAAGAAATAATAATATTTGCTTAGTCTTCTATTCGGAGGTAAATTGTAGGTTTGCTTAAAAGGAAGAAAAAAATCACCAACAAACAGACCCGCTTCTAACAACATGGGTGGGAAAGAAGCAAACAAACAACTTTGAAATACAGCCTGATATTCAGTTTGATAAATTCTGGTTTATATTTTGTTAAGCAAAAAAAAATCAAAACAATTCTCCCAATTTTTCTTTCTAAAGTTAAACAATTACATACCACTTTGATCTCTTGGTAAATGTCTTGCTGCCATGAGTGGGTTATTCTGACCCGAAGATGGATTACTCCTATTGCCTGTTCAAAAATATTATATTAAAAACTTACACCTTCTCTCTGACAGACTCTAAACACATGTCCAGGTGTTTAAACGTATCAAAATATATCTTTGAAGCGTTCTTTTTATACACTGTTTATACGTTTGTATTGAGTGCTTCTAATAAAAGTGCGCACTTCAAAACAGCACACCCTTAAGTAGGGTTTCATGTACCGATTTAACAAACCGTCACAATTGGGGAGATCTAGGCTCTTAATCAAATATCTGTCCTCAATAATATTCTTTGAATAAAATTTTCTACATGTAGGAACTGAAAGCATTTGCAAATCACAACTTAAAAGTGGCTTAAGTGACAGGACTTGCCTTTGAAAGGGTAAAAAATATTTTGAAACAAGAGAAAAGGCTCACAAAGTTTTCCCGAGGATCTTAAAACATGGGGTCAATTTGTAAAGAGTGCACAGATATGTTCTGACCTTCCAAAAATTTTAAATGGCATAAAATATAAACACATATATTTGAACAAAATGTACTTGTATAATTACAAACTAGAATTGTCGCAAAGCAGAAAAATACACCAGCATCCTGTCACTGAAGCAGTCTAATCAGAGAACAGAAATGATTTTCAAAACAAAGTTTACCTGTGACCTTGACCTTTGACCCATGTGACCCCATAACAATAGGCACCTCCTTGGGTCATGAGCAACACTTGTATAAAGTTTCTGGGTACTAAGTCAAACAGTTCTTCAGTAAGGGCATGGAAACCGTTTTCAAACAAAGTTCACCTGTTGTCTTGACCTTTTACCCACGTGACCCAAAAACAATAGGGCACCTCCTTGGAACATAAGCAACACTTCTTTAAAGTTTAACAAACCTAGGTCAAACAGCTTTTTGAGTTACAGCATCGAAACAATTTTCAAACAATGATTGATTGAATGGTGTTTTATGCCACTTTCAACATTATTTCAGTCATATCACAGCAACAGCTCACATATTCATGTATTTCCTGGATTTTACCAGTACTAGGCTAGGGCTCTGAAGTGTCTTGCCCAAGGACACACCCACGATAAACCCTGCGGATCAGGTGGGGCTCGAATCCAGGGCCTCCAGGTTACTTGTCCCACACTTTACCACTGAGTCATGCAGGATCCCATTTTCAAACAAAGTTCACATATGACCTTTGAGCCATGTGACCCAAAAACAATAGGGCACCTCCTTCTGCCATGAGCAACACTCATATACAGTTTCAGGGTCCTAGGTCAAAAAGCTTTTGAGTTAGAGCAAGGAATTGACTTTCAAATAAAAATCACCTGTGACCTTGATCTTTGACCTATGAGACCCAAATACAATAAGGCACCCCGTTGGGTCATGAGCAATACTTGTAAAAAGTTTCAGGGTCCTAGGTCAAATGGCTTTTGAGTTAAAACACTAAAATGAAAACCTGGATAGACAGACAGAGAGAAAGACAGACATAGTGAAACCAGTATAACCCACCTCTACATGGTAGGTGGGGTTATAGGAAGCAAAATAGCATGAGGAAAGTAGAAATTGCTCATAACATGCAATTACTGATTTTATAAGCTTCATTTCAAAAGCTATCAAAGCTGTGGAAGGGACATCTAAAGTTGTATTTTTACAATTGGTTACAGTTGAAAGAGAGACATATAGATTTTTGTCAAAATATGATTTTCCTGTTTTCAAATGTTTTTGTAACCTTCTAATCCACAAAAACCACATGACAAATACTGGTACCCAGTACTGTAAGTTAGTAGTTCTCAGCCAAACGCTTTTTTGTTTTGATTTTCATACAAAAACATTCAAAAAGCATATCATTATATTGCAAATGAAATTGTTGGTTTAGTAGTGATTTTATCCTGTGTCAACAAACACGATACTTTGACACCAATTAAATCCAGAAAATACCAGCAAAAGAAATTCATTGTGTCAAAAAATCATTTTCCATCAACCAGTCTAAAACAATTCAGTGACAGAAATTAAGTATGCTTCTCTTGAAAGCATCTGTTTCAATGACAGAAGGTGTCACCTGTATACTCACATAAGTCTAATACGGCTGAGCACGGGTTTAAACATAATTCCAAGTATTTGTCTATGAATATTTCAGAATATAAATTAGTGTACAACCTTTACTGGCAAAGTTTACTTTTTTGACACTTTTGGGTTTCTTGGTGAAGAATTTTTTTAAAATCCCTATGTCCAAGTGTTTAAAAACAGGTGCCATTTCTTAACATACATGTAGGTTAATACAGTTCGTCACTGGAGTATAAAAAGTTAGACAGAATTAACCCATTCTTATTCCTGAGCCTAATTATTGAAAGGATGAAAGGATCATAGTATAATATCCATTTTTACAATAATATGAATTGTATTGTTGATTTCAAAAATTGATTTTCATTTTTGCTTTTTCCCAATTTCACTGTATGCTGGTTTAACCCTTTACCATACAATGACGCCTTTTAACGCCCCTGGGAAAGAAGCCTTTTGAAAACATTGTGAGAAAAGGAGAAAATGCTGGTAACCAGCATTTTCTCCTTTTCCCACAATGTTTTTTACCCTATCAAAGAAAAATTGCACAGTTTTAGCCACACTGAAATTGTCGTCTGCAAATGCTTTCAATTTAGACAAGGCTAAAATTTTGTCATCTGGTGAAAGCAATTTATCACCTCAAGGTTCCTTGTACACTCCATAGATCTCAAACAGCAAATAATGGGTGCTCTTGGAAAAGGGGATTTCTTGCAGCTTCATAATGTATTTTACCATGCAAGCTGTTGCATGATATGGATCCACTTTGTCCAAAAAGTGGCTAAATCCTTATATAGAGTGGGCCTTTAAGTTGCAGAAAATTTACTAATAGCTCAAAAGATTCAATCTGTTTCAGCCCGCCTAAACTGGGCAGGATGACATGGATCAATACTTTCTGCATCTGCATTAAAGTCCCTTTCCACTGAGCCTGACTTGATTATAAATTTCACCCAAAGTAGATTTTGGCAGGAAGCTTTGTTATGTGGATTTTATGCACATAACAGGATGAATCAGATAAATCAGAGGATATCCAGTTAGAAATTTATAGTTAACTCTTTACCAAACGACAAAATTTTAGACTGGTCCAAACTGAAAGCATTTGCAGACGACAAAATAAATGTAATGGAAAAATTTAAATTTGTTTTGGTATGGGTAGAAAAAATTGTGGGAAAAGGAGAAAATGCTGGTAACCAGCATTTTCTCCTCTTCCAACAAAGTTTTCAAAAGGCTTCTTTCACAGGGTTGTCAAAAGTTGGGATTGTGTGGTAAAGAGTTAAAATCTCAAATGTATCCCTAGAAACCATAGGAAAGTCTATCAGAAAGCTTAAAGTTGCTTTTGTGACCAGTTAAGATCGACATCAAACTATTTTTTCCATCTTGATCAATTTCAGGTTTTAACTCTAAAAGTGATGTCATTGTTTACATTCAAATATCCACCAAACACATTCAGTGAGTCCTGACCACCATAATTCTGTACTGTTGACCTACCAGGATTGCCGGAAAGTTGAGAATCCCCTACACTCAAGTTAATTCCTGTGTAAAAGTACACAAATCATTAAAATTTGACAGAAATTACAAATGCTAGTTACTTGTAGAAAAATTAATTTTAACAAGCATTCTGATAGTATTGCATAGCAATACACAGTCCCCTACCAGCCGTATGTATCGCTAGCATGTCAGTGAAATTTTTAAACTCCAAGGCCCGTAAATGCGTCAAAAAGCAGTGGTGCGGGACAAAACTCGAACTTGATGTGTAAGTCATGGTGGTTGATGTACACACCAAAAATCAGCTCTATATGTAGCAGCGTTTAGAAAAAAAAAAGTGCGGAAAAATGTTTCATCGGTGAAATTTTTTAAGTCCAAGGCCCATAAATGCGTCAAAAAGCAGTGGAGCAGGACAAAACTTGAACTCGATGTGTAAGTCATGGTGGTTGATGTACACACCAAAAATCAGCTCTATATGTAGCAGCGTTTAGAAAAAAAGTGCGGAAAAATGTTTCATCGGTGAAATTTTTTAACTCCAAGGCCCATAAATGCGTCAAAAAGCAGTGGAGCAGGACGAAACTCGAACTTGATGTGTAAGACATGGTGGTTGATGTACACACCAAAAATCAGCTCTATATGTAGCAGCGTTTAGTAAAAAAGTGCGGAAAAATGTTTTATCAGTGAAATTTTGTACGTCCAAGGCCCGTAAATGCGTGAAAAAGCAGTGGAGCGGGACAAAACTCGAACTTGATCTGTAAGTAATGGTGGTTGACTTACACAGCAAAAGTCAGGTGAATATCTACCAGCATTTAGAAAAAAAAGTCCGGAAAACTGATTTATCAGTGAAATTTTGTAAGTCCAAGGCCCGTAAATCCATGAAAAACCAGTGGACCGGAACGAAAGTCAAACTTGATCTGTAAGTCATGGTGGTTGAGTTACACAGCAAATCTGAGATCAATACCTACCAGCATTTAGGGAAAAAGTCCGGAAAACTGATTTATCAGTGAAATTTTGTAAGTCCAAGGCCCGTAAATCCGTGAAAAACCAGTGGACCGGAACAAAAGTCGAACTTAATCTGTAAGTGATGGTGGGTGACTTACACACCAAAACTCAGCTCAATATGTACCAGCGTTTAGAAAAAAAGTCCGGAAAACTGAATTGCCGGACTGACGGACAGACGGACAGATGGACAGGCGGAGTGCATACCTAAAGTCCCCTTCGGCTTCGACGGTAGGGGACTAAAAAGTAGGTCACAAGTAGTTGCCAGGGCACTCTATCTTTTGTTTACTTTTTAAACCTGGTTTTAAAATCCATTTTATTTGTCTGCCAGCGACTAACACTTTGCCCGACTGTACAATAACAGATTGTCATGTTCGTAACAATTTCCATACTTTTAAAAGGTATCGTTCACATTCAAATGCATTTCAACACCTGCACTGTTTACTTATGGTAGCTTTTGGGGCTTGAAAGTGCATTTCTCTTTTAAAATATGTCTGATCTTTTTACTCCTTAGACTAAAAATCAATATGTATCTCACATTTTTCCAATTAATATTTATGCAAAATAATGATAGCGAGTAAAAAAAAACCAAGAAGGCCATTGGCCCTACAGAGCTCAACTGAGTAAAGTCATCTAAGATTGATAAAGCTGAAGAGATCCTAGTTGTAATGATAGTTCATGAGTATTGAAAAGAAAATGTGGCCTCCAGATTGCACACAAGATTTGTCTATGATTTGTCCCGGTGACCTAATTTTTGACCCGACATGACACTAATTTGAACTTGTGTGATATATCATCAAGACAAACATCCTAAACAACTTGTATTAGAACTGATCTGAAATTGTAGCCTCTAGAGTGCTCACAAGTTTTTTCTAAGATTTGGCCCAATGACCTACTTTTTGACCTGACATGACCCATTTATGCTAGATTTCATCAAGAAAAACATTCTGACTAAGTTTCATGGGTATGGGGATGAAAGTCTTGCCTATAGGTTGTACACAAGGTTCTCCTGAAATTTGGCAGAGTAACCTACTTTTTGACCTGACATGACCCAATTTCAAACTTGTCCGAGATATCATCAAGACAAAATGTTCTAAGCCTCATGAGTTTATGGCTGAAAATGTGACACTTTCTACACCGAACACAAGGTTTTCCTAAGATTTGTCCCAGTGACATACTTTTTGGCCCGACAGGACCCACTTTCAAACTTCATCAAGAGAAACATTCTGACCATTTTTCATAAGTATTAGACTGAAAATGTGGCCCAAAGAGTGCACACACAGTTTTTCTAAAATTTGACCAGGTGACTTACTTTTTGACCAAACATACTCTAATTTTGACTTTGTACCAGATATCATCAAGACAAACAATTTGATCAAGTTTCATAAGTATTAGAATGAAAATGTGGCCTCAAGAGTGTACACAAAGTTTTCCTAAAATTTGACCTTGTGACCTACTTTTTGACCCAACATGACCCAATGTTGAACTCGTCCAATATATTATCAAGACAAAGATTCTGACCGAGTTTCATGAGTGTGTGGCCTCTAGAGTGCACACAAGGTTTTTCTAAAATTTGGCAGAGTGACCTACTTTTTGACCCGACATGACATAATTTCAAACTTGTCAGAGATATCAAGACAAATTTTTCGATTAAGTTTCATGAGGTTCTGACTGAAAATGTTGCCTCTAGAGTGCTCACAAGGTTTTTTCAAGGTTTGTCCCAGTGACCTACTTTTTGACCCAAAATGACCACGTTTCCAACTTGTCCGAGACATCATCAATTATAGTATTCTAACCAAGTTTCATAGGTATCAAACTAAAAATGTCAGTAGAACATGCCATCCTTTCATTCTGCAACATCTAAAATAATTTGAAAGAAATTTTCTTTAGTTTCATGTTCATGAAAAAAGTAGGAATTGTAGGAATATTTTCAAAAAAAAAAGGAAACAAGTAGGAACTGCAAAAAAGTAGGAAAAGTAGGAAAAAGTAGGACTACTTGTAAGCCTGGGCCCAATTTCGAACTTGTCTGAGTTTTCATCAGGGCAAACATTCTGACCAAATTTCATGAGTATATGACTGAAAATGTGGCCTGTAGAGTGCACACAAGGTAATTGTTGACGCCTGAATGACGGACACGGCACGATCACAAAAGCTCACCTTGAGCACTTCATGCTCAAGTGAGCTAAAAAGTAACCTTAAAGCATCTGCTCTACAGACTATAACCCCTCTTACTTTTGTGTAGTTTGATAACAAACACACACACATGCACACACACATGCCCACGTGCGCACACGTGCGCGCGCACACACACACACACACACACACACACACATATATCAGTCTCACCTTAGATCTACATTATCGGCTATATTCTGCCCAAATGCAGCCTTAACCTACATTTGTGTTCTGTCTACTACAAGGAAAGTATGTGTTTTAGTGTATTTTGGCCTTTTAACTCTTTACCACACAATCCTGAGTTTCAACGACCCTGAGGAAGAAGCCTTTTGAAAACATTGTGGGAAAAGGAGAAAATGCTGGTAACCAGCATTTTCTCCTTTTCCCACAATGTTTTCTTCCCTACCATAGACAATTTACATCATTTGATTCACAATGAAATTATTGTCTGCAAAATGCTTTCAAGTTGGACCAGCCGAATTTTTGTTGTTTGGTACAGAGTTAAAGGTCGAATTCAGTCCTTACCTGCAGCAGACATGTTCTGCCAGTACTGACCACCATAATTGTGTGCTGTCAACCTACCAGGATCATACTGAGAACCCCTTACATCCTGACCACCTAAGTTGGGTCCTGTTTGAAAGCAGACATGATTCAAAATTGATACAGAAATCACAGTATTTAGTTCACCAATATTTCTAAACTCTTCTGAGATCAAAAGAGAGTACATTTTTTTTTTAAATTCTGATTCATGATCATTACATCATTTTGCTGAGTGAAGTCCAAAATTTCAAGAGTGACAAAGCTATGGCGTTAAAATACTTCATTTTGGTGTTCAAGAATAAAAATTTAGTACAAATCTATCTAGAATTAAACAAACATATTTTCCCATTCTTTATGGAACAAGAGGGTCATTGGCCCTAAAGCACTTACCTGAGTATCATCATCTAGGATTGATAAGGCTGAAAAGATCCTAGTTGCTATGATGTAAAACACACGAGTGTAAGTGATCTACTTTTTGACCGCTTTAGCCTATTTTTGAATTTCTAATCTGGCTAAAAATGTTGCCTCTAGAGTCAAACAAGGTTTTTCTAAGATTTGGCCCTGTGACCTACTTTTTGATCTCACATGACCAAATTTCAAACTTGTCCGAGATTTTATCCAAACAAACATTCTGACCCTACATGACCTGATTTTTAACTTGTCTCATATTTTATTCAGGCAAAGACTCTAAGTTTCATGTGTATCAGGCTTATAATGTGGCCTCTAGAGTGCACAGAAGCTTTTTCTAAGATTTGGCCCTGTGACCTACTTTTTGATCCCACATGACCCAATTTCAAACTCGTCCAAGAAATTATAAAGACAAACATTCTGACCAAGTTCCATGCGTGTTGGGCTGAAAATGTGGCCTCCAGAGTGCACACAAGTTTTTTTCTAAGATTTAGCCCTGTGACCTACTTTTGGAACCCATGTGACCCAATTTTGAACTTGTCAGAGATTTTATCCAAACAAACATTCTGACCAAGTTTCATGAGTATCAGACTGCAAAAGGAGCCTCAAGCGTGACCTACTTTTTGACCCCATGTGACCATATATCAAACTTGTCTGAGATTTTATCCAGACAAACATCCTGACCAAGTTTCATGAGGATCTGGCTGAAAATGTGGCCTCTAGAGCGCACGCAAGGTAAATGTTGATGACCACAAGACAGATGACCAACCACATAGACGGACACAGCACAATCACAAAAGCTCACCTTGAGCACTTTGTGCTCAGGTGAGCCAAAAATGGTAAAATGATGGAGTTTTGTTCTAATCTTTCTACTCAATGTCCTTCAAATGGTAATATCACAGTCACCAATGTCAATGGTACGATTCAGTCACGTCGATGATGTTAACATGACATCACATCAGTAATCACCACTAAAATTGAATACGATACAAATTTTGAATTTATCACCTAATTATTAAACAGTAAAAGTACCGCCTTTTTATTTATATTTCAGGTTGATTTTCATTGAAATTTCGACAATCCACTAGATGGCTGCAAAACATATAATAATGGCCTTTATTCTGACAGATAGCATAAATTTAACATGAAAGGCACTGAACGAGGCATTTTCTCCATTTCTTAGAATGCCTTTGCAGACAACGTAGTTCACTAAATTAAAAGTAGAAATGTCTTACCAACACCGATACCCCCGCAACATGACAAGGGTCACAGTCATGGCATAGTTTCAAAATCAAATAAAGACCTACAGCCATATTTAGTGACAAAAACAATTTAATATACATGTACACTGTAGGCCCTATATGCAAAGATTTTTAACAGGCACTTTCACCTTGACCTTTGAGCTGGCAACCTGGTTTTGCTCGCGACAAATCTGTTCATGGCAATCAATTGTGCCGAATCATTTTGAAATCCAATAATGTACATCAAAGTTAAGGGCAGGACAATAATACCACCCTTCTTCAGAACACATGCACAAATAGACAAGGGTTACATTATATGCCTATCTGCCATTGTATGGCAGGGTCATAATATGGGCACTTGCCTGCAAAGATAGTAACTCTCAAAGCGTAAGTCTGAGAAACTCAATTTTTTTGTTTGCTAGCAAAGAGATTTTGAACAAAGCATCCAAAAAATCACAAGAAAAATATGGCATGCTGCATGCACTGCTGATAGTCTGCATCCAAAATATAAGTGAGGCAGATAACACCAACACTAAGGTCAGAGTTACCCTTATATATCATGAAACCCCTATTTCATGTTCTTAGCATCACTCTACTAACTAGCATTAAAACAAGATGTCTGTTTGTAAAACAGTCATGCCCCCTACTGCCACATTGATACAGGAAGTGGCACAGTTCATAAACTGATATCAATCGCCGAAAAACATCCACATATTTCGATCCTTTAATTGCCGATAATTTGTTGACAAGTCCATCTTTAATTGGAGATGGGTCAAAGTACTGTAGCAATAATCGCTAATCAAGTAATTACCGGTAACATCCTTTATTCGTCTAATTTATACCCCACTTCAATTGTTAAACATGATAATCTGTCAACAGTTCGCATAATTATACACACCGCCGTGTGTATACATAAAAGATTGTAAACAGTCGCCGATACACAGACTGGGTTATCGATTTTCCTCTTGGCACGCGCGTTCGACTTCTGCTTTTTCCCAGTTGACTTCGATGCTTACTATGTCCCCAATAATAAGTGAATAAAATGTTGGAGCCACAAGTTGAGCCACATATGATGATTTTTGAGACACTTTAATTTTTTTTGAGCAAATGGCTCAAGTGGCAAACGACAGAGCGGTCCCTGAATCATCTGGTGGTCACTGTGACCTTGACCTTTCACGGATTAACCTTAAAATCAATAGGGATCATTTACACTCCATGATGAATATCTGTACAGAATTTAAAGGACCTAGGTCAATTCTGTGTGCAGTTATCATCTGGACAAGGTTTGGTCTATATATCATTAAGTTGAAGGCCACTGTGACCTTGACCTTTGATGGATTAATCTCAAAATCAATAGTGATCATTTACACTCCGAAATGAATATCTGTACAGAATTTGAAGAACCTATGTCAATTCTGTGTCTAGTTATCATCTGGAAAAGGTTTGGTCATTAAGTTGAAGGCCACTGTGACCTTGACCTTTGATGGATTAATCTCAAAATCGATAGGGATCATCTACACTCCGAGACAAATGTCTGTGCCAAATTTGACGAACCTAGGTCAATTCTGTGTCTAGTTATCATCCGGACAAGGTTTGGTCTATATACCAACATGTTGACGGTCACTGTGGCCTTGGCATTTGACCGATTGACCTCAAAATCGATAGGGATCACCTACGAGATAAATGTCTGTGCCAAATTTGATGAACTTAGGTCAATTCTGTGTCTAGTTATCATCCAGACAAGGTTTGTATATATATTAACATGTTGACGGTCACTGTGACCTTGACATTTGACCGATTGACCTCAAAATCAATAGGGATCATTTTCACTTTAAGACGCATGTCTGTGCCAAATTTAATGAAATTAGGTCAATTCTGTGTCTAGTTATCATCCGGACAAGGTTTGGTCTATATATCAACATGTTGATGGTCACTGTGACCTTGAAATTTGACTGATTGACCTCAAAATCAATAGGGATCATCTACACTCCGAGATGCATGTCTGTGCCAAATTTGACGAACCTAAGTCAATTCTGTGTCTAGTTATTATGCGGACAAGGTAAGGTCTACCGACCGACCAACCGACCGACCGACTGACATGTGCAAGGCAATATACCCCCACTTCGTTGAAGGGGGGCATAATAACTCCACTGGTTAACGAGTTATGCACTGCACAAGATTTTACCACCAGCGAAGATCACTAAAATTAGATGGAGTAAGCCAGAGTTACAATTCTTAACTGCAGCTTTCCTTCTTGATGTGTTCTTAGCATGCCTATGCCTTTTAAGTATCTCAAAGTATCTCAATCGGTAGAGGAGTTTTGACCTTAAGAAAACTTAACAACCATGGGAGATAACTCTAAAAAATCTGAGTTTTCTTTCTTGTATGCGGCATACCTACATGTACTTGTAACCTTTACAACTTGATGAAGTATGATGAAAATATATCAATGGGTAAAAGGGTTATAGCCCAATAAATTGATTGCATGGTGTTTAACACCGTTTTCAACATTATTACATTTATATCGGACCCCATTAATAAAACAACTATGGGAGATAACTATCACAGTCAGCTGAGAACTGTGACCACGACTTTTAACCTAGTAACATGGTTCTTCAAGCTAAACATCTTATATCCATGGTTATCTTTTGTCAAAATCCAACCAAATGGGCTGTAGTTGTATGATCCTGAAGCAGAGGGTTTATAAAAAATAGAGCAGAGAAACCAAGAAATTTTTTCCAGCATTTTTTCCTTCATCTAATATGGGGTTAAGAAAATCTTGATATTCACATCACAAATGTTCAACTACTGTTTATACAAGCTGAAGATCCATCCAGCTAAAAGCAGTGCATCTTCCTACATTACTGTTACCCCAAAAATATTTGATGAAACAGAAGTTAATACAAACTAAGAATGACAATAACAATAAGATTGTGTAGCAACCTGCTCTTTATAGAAATCAATCTCTATAAAACAGCTACATTTGTATGCACAGACAGCTTTCAAAAAATACATTTTGAAAACCCATCACATATTGACTGTTCTCGTGATTTTTTCAAAGAAGTTTCTAAACAATGTAACAGCAGGTTGAGCTGCAGTTAATACAATTTAAACACTTGTATAACAATTGCTAAGTATGTGATGGTACCAGCCATGGTTTTGTTACCTTATATGGAGACTTTTTTTAAAGAATGCGGGAAGGGGGGGGGGGTGAGTACAAACCATACACAGCAAACATAACATAACAAGAAGAAGGCTGAAAGACTGATAAAGTTTCTATATAAAAGCCCACGGTGAAAATTGTGACCCCAGGGTAAGTCCATTTTTTACCTTTATTACCATTTCAAGCTTTAATTATGAGCTATAATTAACTGAATCCTGGTTGAGGTCAACAAGATACAACCACATACCAAGTAATATAGGACTAGGCTGTATGGTTATAAACAAGATTTTCAGTTTCCTTAATAAACAATTAGGGGGTTTAATTCAATTTGAACAACAGCTAAATTTTGAACAAATTCAGACAAGATCCACTAGATGAAGCTTTGTGCCAAATTTGGTAGCCCTAGGCCTTACAGCTAAGAACAAGAAGATTTTTAAAGTTTTCAGTATCAAAGTCCATGTAAAACTTGTGACCCCTGGGACAGGGCCAATTTTGACCCGAGGGCCATACTTTGTAGAATCTTAGTAGAAGTCGATTAGATGAAGCTTTATACCAAATTTAGTAGCCCTAGGCCATATGGTTTAGAACCAGAGTATTTTCAAAGTTTTCCCTGTATAAGCCCATGTAAAACTTGTGACCCTGCAACTATTATAATTTCTACTGAATTTATCTACAATCAAATTCACCAATCGGAAAAATAAAGCTATGTATAAAATTAAGGGAAAATTATCTGACAGATGTTGATTTTGTTCGAAGAAAAAAAACTAAAAAAAATAAATAACTGCCTCAAAAATAATCAAGTATAAAGAGATGAGAATTCTGCTGTGACACTCAAAAATAATTAATATCTAAAACTTTGAAAAACAAATTACATGAAAAATGAGGGAGGAATTACACATAAGAGCATCATAATGTGAAATCAAACAAAGGACAAAATCTACTCAGCAAATAAAAGCTTGAGAGTATGTGTTACAGCACTTGTTAACTATCTTTGTGTGATATTTTGATGAAACAAGTGAGCCAGAATGACCTTATACTGTTCCACTGTCTAATAAACTGCTTATGCCATACATATAATCAGCATCAATAGTCATTGAACTGTTAGAAATCTGTCTTGTAAAAGCCCTGCAAAAGTTTTTTTTTTTTTTTTTTTTAAATGCATCCAAGATGAATCTAATGAATGTGTGCAATTCTTATCTGCTATCATTTCCTACCACTTATCAATGAACCCTTACAAGTAACAAAAAGGCAAGACTAACTCTCCACAAAATAATTTGTGACACCCCACCTCCTTCCATGGGACCAATTTTTAACACACTAACAATAATTTAAACTATCTTCATAAAGTTCTCCGATATCATGCTACATACCAAACATTTCATTCCTAGGCCAGATGTTTTGGAAAAAGAAGATTCTAAAAGTTTTCCCTTTAAACACCTATATGAATGCTGAAACCCCCTGATATTTCTCACCCAAGGGCTATAATTACATGTAGTTGAATATGAGTAGAGTTCCACCAGATAAAGCTACATACCAATCACTGCAGGTCTAAGCTAAATGGTTATAATCAAGAAGATATTTAAATCTTCCACAATATAAAGCTCCTGTAAAACTTGTGACCCTCAAGGTAGGTCCAATTTTGACCCAAGGGCTAAATCGTAAACTAATTAGCAATCCACTAGATGAAGCTGTGTACAAATTTGATAGCTGTAAGATTTATGGTAGGAAAAGGAAGATTTTCTTATGTTTTCACTATAATGAGCATTACTTGAACTTGACACTCCCAGACTGGGGCCAATTTTCATGCCAGTGCTATAAATTGAATAATCTTGGTAACAAGCATACTAGATGTTAACACATACAGAATATTACAGCTCTAGCTCTCATAGAGAGGATCAAGAAAATTTTCTAAGTTTTCACAATATAAGCCTATCTTAAACTTGTGACCCCAAGGGCAGGGCCAATTTTTACCCCATGGCTATAAACTGATTACTTTTGGTAGAAGTCCACTGTATGAAATTAAAAATGTTTGTCCTGATGATATCTTGGGCAAGTTTGAAATTTTTCCTTGTCAATTCCAAAAGTAAGTCATTTACACTCATGTGTTTTAAATCATTAAAACCAGGATCTCTTCAGCTTTATCAACTGTAGATGACTTTACTCAGATGAGCGCTTTAGGGCCAATGGTCCTCTTGTTTCGAAAATATTCCTACTATTCCTAATTTTTTCATGAAAATGAAAATAAAAAAAATGTATCTTTCAAAATATTTTAGTATGTTGCAGAATGCAAGGATGGCATATTCTTCTTACAAGGTTTTTACAGTCTTTGAACATGCTGCTGTTTATCTCGTATGTAAGCTGCACGGTGCCTTAAATGTGTCTCCACCACTACCCATTTATGCCTAAGAAGTTGAGAGCAGCATGTAGAGTAAGAGCTAAGAGCCTCCTGAAGTTAGACAGCCAGTATATCTTGTGACTGGAGTTTTTATGCCCAATGTAGAGTGGCAAATAGCAGTTGCAGTCTGTCTGTCCTCCTTGCCTTGTCCTTACAACTCTGCCTTCAATTCTTAGACAATTTTCAGCAAAGTGTCATAGAATGATCAATATCAAGTGTGATAGAGCATATTCTCGACCCAGACGACAGATGACGCACAACGGATGCTGGACACAGCACAGTAACAAAAGTTCACCTTGAGCACTTCCTGCTCAGGTGAGCTAAAATGTAGGGGGAACAAAAATGGGAACAGGATAAAAAAGTAGGAAAAATAGGAAATAACTGGAAAATGTAGGACTATTTGTAAGCCTGTATAATGCAACATTTTTTTAATATCCCGAGAAAATACTGTATAGTACATAGACATCTCTTTACATGCCATATCCATGATACCCCCAAATTTTTTTTCTTGAAGATGCCTTTGAAAAACTTAAGACAAAATGTAGAGATTTACCCACCAGATTTGGACTTTTGATCCTTTTGAACTTTCTTCTCCATCTCTTCTAAAACATCAGCTAGGTGTCCCTGGTAAGTGTTACGCAGAAATCTTTTAAACTTCTTATATCCTTTAATTCCTTTTGTTAGGACGTTGTTGACAATAGCTTCATTCTTTTTTGTGGTTGTGGAAGTTTCCTGAAATTTCCAGACAACAAAAAAGATTGAAATTTTCATTCACTTTGTTCTTCACTTTGAGGCAGAAAATCTCTTGTCTTACGATCCTTGGGTTGACAACTTTTGACAACATTGTAAGCAATGAAATGCCAGTGACCAGCTTTTCTCCATTTTTAGAAAGCTTTCTACCCTTTTAAGTGAAGGGCAATATTATTTGAGACAAAATTAACCATTTAATAAACAATCTGTTCATAACAACCCTGGGAGAGAAGGCTTTGAAAAAAACTGGAAGGAGACACAAGGCCATGGTGGTCCTGGATTGTTCATCTGAGCATTTGTAAGTTTGAGGGAATAATGATCAGTTAAAAAAGTGTTATCAAGATCAAAAATTGGACTATGTTGCATGAATGTCATGCAGCAATAAGACCTTTAAGGTGACCAATATCAAATTTGTTTGAGATATTATCCAGACAAACGTTCTGACTAAATTTGCCAAAACTGGCCTGATATGTGGTCTTATGACTGCACATTAAGGCTTTATCTGTATTTAAAGACCCATTTTCAAACTCATCTGAGATATTACCAACACAAACATTTTAACCCACTGTCTTGGGTATTGATCCACAAATCTGTCCTCTTAAATACTAATCTAAGACATAGTAATCTTCATTCCAACCAAAAGTGACCAATTTTCATCCTTTTAGAGACACTATCAAACAAAAACTCTGACCAAGTTCTATGATAATTTGACCAAAACTGTGCACACTATCTTTTCTACCATTTGACCAAGTGAACTAACTTTTGGCCCAAGGTGACCAATTTTCGAACTCCTTGAGATATTGTTAAGGTTAACATTCTGCTTAAAAAAATGTTTTAACCCTTTACCAAACAATTCCAAGTTCTAACAATCCTCAGGAAGATAACATTAAACAAGAGGGCCATTAGCCCTAAGGCTCTCACCTGAGTAAGGTTATCAAGGATTGATAAAGCTGAAAAGATCTTGGTCGTGATGATGTAAAACCCATGAGTATAAGTGATCTAGTTTTTTACCGACTTCACCTATTTTTGAGTTTAGAATCTGGTTGAAAATTTGGCCTCTACAGTGCACACAATGTTTTTCTAAGATTTGGCCTAGTGACTTACTTTTTGACCCAGCGTTACTCAATATCAAACTTTTCCCAGATATCATCAAGACAAACATTCTGACAATGTTTCAAGAGTATCAGACTGAAAATGTAGCCTTTAGACTGCACATAAGGTTTTTCTGAGATTTGGCCCAATGACCTACTTTCTGACCCATTGAGACATAATTTCAAACTTGTTCGAGATTTTATCATGTCAAACATTCTGACCAAGTTTCATGAGCGTAAGGCTGAAAATGTAGCCCCTAGAGTGCACACGAAGTTTTTCTAAGATTTGGCCCCTTGACCTACCTTTTGACCCAATGTGACCCAATTTAAGACTTATCCGAGATTTTATCAAGACCAACATTCTGACCAAGTTTCATGAGTTTTAGGCTGAAAATGTGGCCTATAGAGTACACACAAATTTTTTCTAAGATTTTACCCTGTGACCTACTTTTTAACCTGACATGAACCTATTTCAGAATATTGAGATTTCATCCAGACAAATACTCTGACCAAGTTTCATGAGTATCGGGCTTAAAATGTGGCCTCTATAGTACACAAGAGGTTTTTCTAGGATTTGGCCCAGTGACCTACTTTTTGACCTGACGTGACCCAACTGAAAATTCTAAGAGGTTTTATCAGGACAAACATCCTGACCAAGTTTTATGATTATCAACTTGAAAATGTGGCTTCTAGAATGCACACAAGGTTTTTCTAAGATTTGGCCCAGTGACCTACTTTTTAACCCAATGTGACCCAATTTCAAACTTGTCTGAGATTACATCCAGAAAACATTTTTACCAAGTTTCATGAGTATCAGGCTGAAAATGTGGCCTCTAGATTGCATACAAGGTTTTTCTATGATTTGGCCCAGTGACCTACTTTTTAGCCTGACATGACCCAATTTTGAATTTGTCCCAAGATTTTATCAAGACAAACTATCTGACCAAGTTTCATAAGGATCTGGCGGAAAATGTGGCCTCTAGAGTGCACACAAGGTAAATGTTGACGACCATTCGACAGATGACACACAACAGACACAACACAATCACAAAAGCTCACCTCTAGCACTTCCTGCTCAGGTGAGCTAAAAATATGGAAAGATTCTCTTCACAAGCCTTTCCAACAATATTATTAAAGACTTTCTCCCTCATTGCAATGATATATGGAATTGTTTCAGGTTATGTTGAACATAAAAACAATATTCCAGGTCATGCAAGAGTACTCTTAACTTTATGAACGAGGGCACAACTTTAGGCCAGTCCAAATTGTAAATATTTCCAGATGACAAATTAACTTTGACTCAAGTGTAGAAAAAAACATTAAGGGAAAAGCAACAAATGTTGGTTACCAGCATTTTCTTCTTTTCCAATATTTTTTTTCAAAAGTGTTCTTTGTCAGGATCGTTTAAACAGGGGATACTGTTCTTTTAAACAGTAAAGAGTAAAATAAGTGTTAATAATCATCCATATTTTGTTAGGATTGTTCTCCGATGTAAGTTGTTTTAAGAAGTAATTGATTTCAAAAGGAACAAAACCTTGAAACAAAAACGAATATAAAATACCCTTATATCTCTAATAGCAATTGGTGTTAAATAGTCACTCGCTGTAAACTCATCAAGGATAGAATCTGGCTCCAAATCTTCCTTCAGGCTGAAAATACACTTTCTCAATACCCTCCTGTAATCTAAATGTATAACAAACAAGAAAGGTATTCTCAATAAAAGATAGACAGCATAAGAGGTACTAGAATATGAATACTGAAACTCTTTTGTCATTCAAGTATGAAGAGAAATGATGAAAAAGTGACCTGCATTTTTGCCTTTTTCCCCAATATTTTCTACCCTTTGAAGGAAAGAACTATTATTTCACCAATATTCAATTTGTTGTCTGCAAATGCTTTCAATTTAGACAAGTCTAAATTTTTTTGTGTGGTAAAGAGTTAATACATATCATCATTGTGAAATAAGCAACTGCTGCTAAAACTTGTGTCCATGTACACTCTAGAGTAATGGGCTTAACTCTTTACCATACAATCCCATACCAGAAAAAAAGGCCTGTGAAACCATTGTGGGAGGAGAAATGCTGGTAACCAGCACTCTCTCATTTTCCCACAATGTTCTCTACCCTATCAAAGACAGAAACTGCCATTTGAGTTACATTTGTTGTCTGCAAAATGCTTTCAGTTGGGTCTTGTCCAAAACTGAGTCATTTGGTAAAGGGTTAAGGAGTACACATAAAAAATATTGTACAACAACTTCAACAAGATAAGGACAATCCCCTACAGTATCCATTTGCCATGGCATGAAAATGTGTGCAACAAGGCACTGATCCACAGTGCAACCCTTGTATATTAGTGTCACAAATAGGCCTGCAAATAGGCTCCCAGAATAAGCATGTCTACATTTTTTTACCAATCACAAATTACTATTGAATCATTTGAGTTAAACCAAAAAATGGGTCAAAAGCCAGCTTATACAGTAAAGTTTAAAACATTTACGAATGTCCACTTAACTTTTTACCAAACGACAAAATTTTAGACTAGTCCAAATTGAAAGCATTTGCAGACGACAAATTAAATGTGACTTAAGAATTGAAATTTGCTATGGGACGAATAGAAAACATTGTGGGAAAAGGAGAAAATGCTGGTTACCAGCATTTTCTCATTTTCCCACAATGTTTTCAAAAGGCTTCCTTTTTAGGGTCATTAAAAATCGAGACTGTGTAGTAAAGAGTTGAGAGGATCTTTTACTAATTGCCATCTGTGCTTATTTTTATGCCACTTTCACACTTTCAATAGTACTTCAGTCACATCCACATACCATCTAGGTACCTGTAAGAGGCCTACCTGAGGCCCATGCATACTTAATCCTTTGCAGGGACAAAATTCAGACTTTCCCAAAATGAAAGCATTTATATATGACAAATTCAATGTGGCTGAAATGATGGGATCTGTCTTGGTAAGGGTAGAAAACATTGTGAGAACTGGAGAAAATGGTGATGAACACTTTTGTTCCTGGAGCACCAGACACCTGTATAACCTTATCTCAAGAGTTTAGGGCCCATATTCACCAACCATTCATAATTTCATTATTTGTTTTATTTAAGACTTGGAAAGTAACAAGGTAACACAAATGGTTTAGCCAATCAGAAGTTGTTTTACTTTCAAATTCAGAGAATATTGGAGAATGAGACTAAGAATATTTTTAAGAATGGTTGGTGAATACGGACCTAGGTCCAACTTTTCTAGAGAGTAACATTATTAAAAGATTTCCCTGTAGACCTAGAGCTCTGTGTAGCATAGAGCTGGGGGATGTGTACAATAGACATCTCAGTGTTCTATAGAGTATATTTTTTTTTTTACTCAAACAAAACGTAGTAACTGAGGAAGGATGTCTACAGGGACAGACAGACAGACAGAGAAGTACTGCCCCTTGCACTCATAATTTCATGCTCGGGTGATCTAGTAAAAAATGTGAAATTGCAAAGAAACCCAAACACTGTGGTTATTCAAAATTATTGTGAAGGTTTTGCTTTTAAGTTTTTTTTTTTTGTATGGATACAACTGCAAACAGAGTTCTCAATGAACCTAATAACAAAAGTTCTTGCTGATAGTTAATAACTAGCCCAAGTAAATGGAAATAACCATCTTCAGTAATGACAGAGATGTAAGAGAATGCCAAAGTTTTTGCATTATGGCACAGGCAACAAAATGGTTATGACAAACCCCCTATGTTTTCTTTGAAAGCAGCAGCACTGGAAATGTCAATGGTGCCATCTTTAGAGTCATGAACTAAAGATGATTCTGTTGATGTCCAAGATATTTTACAGGTAATTTGGTGATTTTTCAAAACCTTGAAATTTATAGCAAAACTTTAGATGTTAATGGTCAGTTTCAATTATCCTGTTCAAATTTTACTGGAACTGATTCATTGAAAGTCACATGACCTAATTTAATACATCTGGTGGCACAGGGTTTGAAACCAGGAGGTTTGAATCCACGGCTTAGTCAATTCATTCCTCTCTAATCATTAATCATTGTTTCTTCTAAAGATTTGGAGAAAAAGTAGCCAGTGGCTTAGGATGACTATTGTGTGAAGCAGTGGTAGAAGAAACTCAAGCTAAGCATAGACAGGTGCACAGGCCACTTTGATATAGCTGAAATATTGTTGAAAAGGGTGTTGAACACCATGGCACAAACAAATCATTATTAAAGTTGTATTTTTAATTCTTGTTTATTCTTATTCTATATCAGAGAGAGAAAGAAAGGCAGAGGGTAGGGGCAAAAAATTACCCCTGTAAAAATTACCTAGTTCCTCAGCCATAACTTCAACAGTTATCACCTCATTGTCTGAAAAAAGAAAGATGACACAATTATTCACTCTTTACCAAACGACAAAATTTTGCCAGCATCCAAATTCAAAGCTGTAGCAGAAGACAAATCAAATTTGGCTCAACTGATGAAACACGACTTTAAAATGGCAGTAAACATTGTGTGAAAAGGAGAAAATGCTGGTTACCAGTATTTTCTCCTTTTCCTACAATATTTCAAAAGGCTTCTTCTCCAAAACTTGGAATTGTGTGGTTATGGGTTAAGAAAATGTTTTCTTATAAATCTAAGCTTTACTTCTTTACCACATAGTGGTATGCATTATGTACATAAGCAGTTGACATATTTTCGTTGTGTTCTATCCTTAAGGTGGCATCCAAATATGAGTTAAATAAACTTCTATTCATTACATCTCTTCATGTATTGAATGGCTGTGGTATGGAGGCAATAAATCAAAATAAGATGACAAATGCAGCTTACAGAATCTCGCTATGTATTCTTTCAAAACAAAATTTCATTCTCCATAGTTTAGTTTGATATAAAAAAAAATCACCAAAAAATAAAAACATCTTAATTCATTCAGTTTGTTTTATGCAACCATTCAGGTTGATTGCAACGCTTGCACTTTTTCCAAGACCGAGTTTAATGAACTAATTTGGCCATTATTCAGCAGGAAAGCAGCTGAATGTATTTCAAATCAAAGCGCTGAAGGCGCTGAATGCCTGGGCATCAGAACGGGAGAAGAGGTAGGAAAATGAGGCCCAGAAGCTCAAAGTTACTATCATATTTATACAGGCTTAAAAGCTGCTATCACATTTGTACAGACTAATAAAAAAATATCTACATGTCTCACACTGACAGTCTGCGAAGTTGACAACAGAATGGAAAAACATAAATTTGTAAAGGCCAATATACCGGTAATGAATATTTGGTCTCATGGTCTTTATGGATTGAAAGGTGATAATTTTCAAAGGATTTTCTGCTTCCTATTTTCTTCCTTTACATTGCTTTGGCAACAAATCATGGTAACAAAGCAAAATGACCATGGTGCAACAGCAGGGAATATTTTCTGGAAAGTGCAAAAATCCACAATGGCCAAGCAATGAATCATATTTTTCTTTCATTTTACAACACTCAGTCTGTAGGTTGAAATAGTAACCATGTCCTTTGAGCAATGACAAGGAAAAACACAAAGTCTTCAAAGGCTAATATCACAGAGCACGATTTGGTGTCTGAGAAGACAATCTGTTAGGTATTTCTTTTTTTAAGTTTTGGTTTCTATGGCAACAAATAAAAAGATGTACGCATTCAGGCACCAATGCTCAGTTGATTTTCAGTGAAAACAGAAAGTTGAAAAAGGGGCATAACTCGATAGTTATTTACCCTTATTATGTTTCCCTTTTGATATTAAACAACTTGTCAAAGTTTTAAGTAAACATTTTCAGTAATAACAAAGATATTGTAAAATGTCAAATATTTTGCATGACGACGACACAAACGATGAAGGGCTATGAAAATACCATGTCTCTTAAAACAGCTGAGCTAAAAGTTCTCAGTCGAAAAAGGGGCATAACTAATTACTTTGCCAAAAATATTTTGGTGGTTACCTTCCTCTGTTGTACTGAATAAAATCTCCTTTCAATAGTTATCGAAAAGTTCAAGTTTGAAGTAAGTTTCTTCATTAATGACAGATATGATAAAATGTCAAAGGTTCTGAAAATTTAAATCAATAAAAAAAGGGCGTAACTGTGTCAAAATATTTTGATGGTTATCTGCCCTGTTATATGGGTACCCCTTTTGACAGTGAATAACATGTACAAGTTTGAAGTAAATATCTTCAGGAATAACAGAGATATTAAAAAATGTCAAAGTTTTTGCACGACGACAATTTATATCGAATATGTTTTTTACTACCTCATTGTCGTAGATCCCTGATAATATTTCAAAGACTTCTATCATGTCCCCTCTAATACGTCTATATTTCAGGGTTTTCAAGTTTAATTGTTTGAGACGTTATTCGTAATCTAAGTTGCTCAATGAAGGAATTTGTTTTGTTGCTCGTCTTTGTACACCTTCTAATTTATCAATTTCTCCTATGTTGTAGGGTGACCAAATTGATAGGGCATATTCAAGGGGTAAAGAAGAAAATGCTGGTTACCAAATTGTTTTTTAAAGGTCTTCTCTTTCGGGGTTCTTAAAACTCGAGATTATGTGGTAAAAAGTTACGAGTCAGTGATACTTTTATCAAAATCGGGGCCAATAAATTAAGCTCACGATTACATGGCCAACTTTGACCAAAGAGGAATCCTGAGAGATTTTTTTTTTCTCATTAAGAAATGTTTTGTAAGCTTTCAAGCTCACGATTGCAAGGCCAACTTTGACCAAAACTGCTTTCTTTCGTTATCAGGGCCTTTACGAGAATACAGAACAAACGACCTAAGCCTAAGCCTAAGCTGAACGAATTTTAGAAAGTGAAACCGAAAGTACATTAGTGACCTTGCGATTTTTAGGGAAATAATGGTACAAAATTTGATTGAAATATTAATAATGTGTAGTTTATTACACTGAATTTCTTTCAAGATTTACACTCACCATATTACTTACTCTAAAACTGAAAATATCTACATATAAGTACGACTGCTCCCCACAGCTTGTTGTTCTGACATAATGAAGCCACTTCCGGATTGTAGTAGTCTGCACAGGTATGCAGTCACTTCGTACCATAACCATTTCGTACCATTTCGTTTATTACTATTTCGTACCATAGATTTACCACTTCTAACCATAAATTTACCACTTCGTACCATAGCGTTTCCACTTCATGACAGGGTAAAACCTTCTCATACTATGACCAAACATGTAATTTAATTTGACAAAAAGTGGTATTTAATATATTTATTTGGTACAGACCAATGCTTTGGAACTTATGTTATTTACGAGATATTATCATAAATCAATTAAAGGAATCAGTATGCAATTGTGTTTGGTCTGTTTGTCTGTAATGTTTGTTGTAAGCTGGATAATTGAAATTAGGAACAAACTGATCACACTGAAATGGACAATTAATCAAAGAATTATAATTGATTACCCTTGATTGTGAATTGTCTATTTCCTTTTTGTCCTTTTTTTTTTGTATGTTTGACTATGGATACGTTTTGAAATGAGGTGAGCTTTGTATGATGTCGCAACAAGGACAGGGTTAAACGTTAAGGTCAATATGACGATTTTATTTCTTGTAAATACATCATTTTCCACAATATTCATTAACTTAAATCACACCTTACAAAAGCAATTCATTTTTCAACGACCCTTGGAGAAACTGCTTTGAAATCATATTGGGAAAAGGAGATAATCAGAAAGTGTTATTGCGCATAATTTCTAGAATAAATACCTAACTTGAATAAATAGAGTTTTTCTCTTCTACTTCTTTTAATACCTTCATAATGAAAGCTTTTCTTAGTCGAACCTTTGTCATAGGTCCCAAAAAACATGGTACGAATTGGAATGACTGTGGTACGAAGTGAAAAAATTATGGTACGAGATGGTATAAATTATGGTACGAAATGGTAAAATTATGGTACGAGATGGTATAAATTATGGTACGAAATGGTAAAATTATGGTACGAAGTGACTGGTACGAAATGGTTATGGTACGAAACACCCATAATTCGTCTGCGCACGTCACATTGGGCTTCATTCGGCATACCTCGGGTGATCCGGTGATCAAATCCCTCGGCTGTATCACTTAGCTTTCATCGACAGATCGATAGATGTGAATAACTTCATCGTGGTTGTTCATGTTGTTGCTAAGCGATTTAAAGGGGCGCCGCCATGTTGAAGATCATGTGATTGGTAGTTCAAAATGGAAGCCTCCTTTATACGGACGAGGTTAGATGTAGGTACGGAATCGGCCGAGTTGTGACGAGTGATTGAACATACCTCGGGTGATCCGGTGATCAAATCCCTCGGCTGTATCACATAGCTTGATATGCACCTACACGGTACAATTCGCGCGTTTCCGGAAGCACACCGTTTTACCGTTATTGAAATTGTAAGAAAACCTGAGCCAATCTTCTATCCTTATCTTACTAAGAATATTTCAGTAGGCAAACAGTTTGTACATTCAATTTTTAGCTTGACATATCAATTCCGTTGGGGGCTTTTATCGAGAGATCGATAGATGTGAATAACTCCACCGTGGTTGTTCATGCCGTTGCTAAGCGATTTACAGGAGCGCCGCCATGTTTAAGATCATATGATTGGTAGTTCAAAATGGAAGCCGCCTTTATACGGACGAGGTTAGATGTAGGTACGGAATCGGCCGAGATGTGTGATGTATTTGAAAAAATGCCACCTAGCGAAAGATAATGGATAGTAGAAAATAGCGGTGAACGGAAATACCGAAAAGGAAAAGACCGGAACGGACCGAAATGGACTTGAAACTACGATGTTTACAAACTCTTGTACACACAGCGATACTTTATTTGTTTGATATTGAAATAGAGCACAGCCTGAATGCACTCGTATAAGCAAAAAGAGATACTTGCCCGAGTTTAGGCTACAGAGAATGGACTTCTACTCAAAGCAAAAAATGTTTAATATCCGACTTTGGAAAGATCTAATAAGACACGAACCCTTCTAAGAAAAAGAAATTAAAGTAAGGAAGAGCGAAAACGGACCTGAACGGACGATAGTAAGAAAATTTGTGGACTTTGAAAACAAAAAGAAAACGAGGACTGGACCTAAACCTTATCGGAAACATCAAATATCGGTCGTAGAAATCATCAAAATGAACCAGAACTCAATTGAAAAAATCAGATATTGGAGTATGGAAAACCCGGAACGGACCTGAACGGACCTAAGGGAAAATCGGGTACGGACCTAAAACTGATCGGAAACATCAAATATTGGACGTAGGAATCATCAAAATGAACATGAACCGAATTGAAATGATTCGATACTGGAGTATGGAAATACCGGAACGGACCTAAACGGACCTTTAAAAGCCTACCCACGAACTTTCAAAGCAAGGAGGAACCAGGAACGGACCTAAACCTGATCACAAACATTAAATATCGGACGTAGAAATCGTCAGAATGAACATGAACTGAACGGAGAAAATTCGATATTGGAGTATGGAAATACTGGAACGGATCTAACGGACCCTGAAAAGCCTACCTACGGCCTTTCAAAACATAGGAAAAACCGGGAACGGACACAATAGGCGACCCTATGAACTTTCAAATCAAAAGGAAATTCGGAAACGGACTGAAACCTTATCAGAAACATCAAATATCGGACATAGGAGTCATACGAATTAACACAAATTAAATTGAACAGATCCGATATTGGAGTATGGAAATACCGGAACCGACCTGCACGGACCCAAAAAGGCCTATTTCTGGACTTGAAAAACAATGGCAAAACCAGGAACGGACCTAAACTTTATCAGAGACATCAAATATCGGACGTTAGAAACATTAAAACGGACAAGAACTGAATTGAAATGATACGATATTGGAGTATGGAAAAACCGAAAAGGACATAAAAGGACCCAGAAATGCCTGCCTATGGCCTTAAAAACAATGGGAAAGCCAGGTACAGACTTAAACCTTACCAGAAGCATTAAATATCGGACGATGGAAACATCCTATTGAATAAAAACTAAATTGAAAAGATCCGATGTTGGAGTATGGAAGTACCGGAACGGACCTGAAAGGACCCTAAACAATGAACCTATGTACTTCAAAAATATAGGGAAAATCGCGAACGGACCAAAATCATATCAGAAACATTACATATCGGACGAAGGAATCACCAAGATTTTTCATATATTTGACCTGGTGACCTACACTTAAGTCCAACCTGACCTATTTTCAAAGTAGTCCGAGATTATCAAGACAAAGATTTTGACCAAGTTTCATGAGTATCAGACTGGAAATATGGCCCCTAGAGTGTACACAAGGCAGAAAAATGAATTTTAAGAAGTAAACAAAAGATATAGATACAGTGCTTGGCAACATTTTACACAGTTTAAAATTATTTTTTCCGCCAGCGACTAACATTTAGACCGATCGTACAATAGCCTAACAGGTTGTCATCTTCACAGTAATTTCCATACTTTTAAATAGTATAGTATAATTTAAATGCGTTGTTAACTTTTGGCCGCAAGTGGGCCTTTAATAAAATCTTAACTTTTTTTTGATTTCTTTCGTCATTAAATGAATATTGTCATCTAACTTAATACCGAGTCAAATACAAATGAGCGATGCTCTGTGAAAAGAGGGCTTAATGCATCTGCGAAAAGTATCGACCAATGTCATCCTCGCAGGCTTAATTTATTATATGCTAAAATTAAAAAATATATATCATGCTCTGTGAAAAGTGGGCTTAATGCATCTACGAAAAATTTCGGCCCAGGTCAGCCTGCGCAGTCCTTTTCGCTATTGGTCAATTTTCTGTATGTCACAGGGCCATTCTATCTCATGATTAAGTCGGTTGTTAAAAAAAAAGTTCCTATTGTGGATCCATAATTATGTGATGGCTTGATTGGTATCGTAGATCACAGAGATGCATTAAGCCCTCTTTTGCCAAAGTACGGCTCTTATATGATTTTATCGCAACTGCTATTAATACTCTACCAATGTCGTATCAAGGACCATAATAGCTCGCAACAATAACAATTCGTTTTAAGATTTTTTTTTTTTTTTTAATCTATACGGATAAAACACAGTGGAACTCGCCAAATCTTCTTACTGGCCACATCTGTTTTGAATTTAATAAAGTATCACAAAAATAATGTGCAACATAATATTGGACACTTCTAACCGACCACTGTTGTTTAAATTTTAGAAAGTACTATACAAATAATGTGCAACGAACATAACAATAGACGTAAGAAATTGCATTTCGAAGAAAGAATTTCGATTTTGCAACTAGATGGCATGTTATTTTCGCATGCGTAGTGCATGGCAGGCGAAACGAGTCGGTAATAAAGGCCTACATGACTTAAATTTAGTCAGGAACAAGAAAACCATTGAAGACTTTTCTGGACACAAATATGCATACAAAAGAGGCGTTTTCAAAATTTTGTCTGTTAGATTTTCAATGTTGAGTAAAAGAATAATCATCAAGTTTCTTTCCTATGAGCAAACTGGTGAATTCTTTTTAAACTTTTGCAGAAACCTGTTTCGCATTGCGTATATCAACAGCCCTATTCTGCAAAAAGCCGCAACAAATGGCCGGTAGCTTTTTCAAGCTGAAAGCCATTCTACACAAAACAAGGCAAGTACATGTACTTATACTATCTGATATGTACAACATACACATTGAGAAATATTCATGCGAAACAACTTCCACAGAAATTTCTTATCTCAGCATGACAGGCAGAACAGGCCTGCTGTCTGAATTTGTCCACTGTAACCGCTGTTCATATTACGGCCTTGGTCGGTATTCACCAACCATTCGTAAGAACATTCTTGGTTTTATTCTCAAGAATTTTCTATATTTGAAAGTAGCACAAGTTCTTGATCGGCTAAACCAAAATTTAATAGATTAGACAATCAGAAGTTATGTTACTTTCTAAATCTAGAATAGGACAAAAACTATTCTGAAGAATGGTTGGTGAATACGTACCCTTATGTCCATTGCGTTTTAAGTAAAGTATACGTCCGGCGACCATACCGCGTTCTTTCGGTATCGATGACGATTCTTCCACGACTTTGGCGTTTGCATAATGGCTATAGCACTGCAACTGAATACCGTCCGCGCTGCTTTGATTAAGTTATGTTGTTTTCCGGGCAATTTTGTAATCAAATGTATTTCAGTAAAAACTTTCCATCTCGATGATAAGAAGGCAAAGCTTCAAACACACTGATCTCATCATTCATTTCTGTTGAATTGGGAGGATTTTTCTGCAGGGAAGCAGGGTCTCTCTGTCTGTCTCAAGTTGTGTATGGGACGGTTCTAGTTGCCCTAATGTATTTTGTGGGCTTGACCAAGCCATAGTCTAACCCAACATCTGTGCGTCACCCTCACCGTGCCTTCTTCTAATCAGGTTAAATACTATTTGAGACAAGAATCATTATATTATGCTGCACTTCTGGCAAGTTGTCCATTATTTTCCTCTTTGAAGATGTACATTTACTTACATTTACGATGACTTTGAGAGAAACGCTGATGAAGGCAGTCTGAAAGAGTAGTCTTTAGAAATGATCGCCATTAACAACCAAGTTCGGCCTTTGGCTAGCTAATCCCAGAAACCCTGGAGATGCTGAGCAAAAGCTCAACGCTTTCAGCTATGGGCAAATCATTCGTTTTTGCAAATAATTTAGATCAAGGTCACACTGCGTGGAGTGTGGAACCTGGTCGGAGATCTTTTTATAAGCTATTCTTGGAAATATTTCTGCATGTGTAAAGAAACATGTACATTTCATATCACTATACGTCCGGCGACAGTTCAGATATTCATGTGTGTCATGAGTTTCATCAGCCCTATGCGGGGATCTTAAGTGTATTGCCCACAGGTACTTACATTCGCACGACAAAGTCAGTGGATGGAAATCGAACCAAGACCGGTAGAATTACGATTCCATCACCAATGATTCGTCACCCTTTCTACTGCATGTACCGTTTGTTGCACAAAGTTACATGTATCATTGAACAAGGATAAAACTGATCTTCCGGCTACCCGTATGTACTGGCTCACCGCGATACTAAGTTAAGAAAAAATAATTCTCGTGCTGTCCATGTAATTTCATTCATAATTATAGATACTGGAAAACTAAAAGCTAATCGTACAGTAAGAAATAAACGTTTGGCAGCTAATAGAACAGTCAACCTTTTGATAGTACCCCGATTCAAGTTGAATAATTTCAAAAGGAAAAACACTGAGTAATATTACTGATATTTGTAAATGAAGTTGAATGATTTCTTTATCTCTGTACATAATCAGAAAGTGATTTTAAAGTCTCATCACAGGAATAGAAAGCAAAAGTTTAGCGGTCACGGCAACCGTCAACGGCAAAAATCAGTGATTCGGCATTAGGCTATTGTGCAAAAATCGCTGGTTTTATGTCCGAGATCGTAGTGTATATGAACAGAAAAATATCTTAACTTTCAGATGATATACATCTGATGAGTTTCTGTCAAATAGAATTCCTATACTAGCCTGTTTTTGCGAACTTGTTTACCGCAGCTAGCTGATTTTTGGTGTACAGTGACTACAAGTACAGTGGCTTCCGTTTTGCAAGACTGTACATAGGTTCATAGTGATAAGAGCTTTACACAAGTTGGCTTCTTTAACTCTTTACCAAACAACAAAATTTTAGACAAGTCCAAATTGAAAGCATTTGCAGACGACATGATAAATGCGACTGAAAATTTGAAATTTGTGTTGAGAAGGGTAGAAAACATTGTGGGAAAAGGAGAAAATGCTGGTACCAGCATTTTCTCCTTTTCCAACAATGTTTTCAAAAGGCTTCTTTCTCAGGGTCGTTAAAAGTCGGGATTGTGTAGTAAAGTGTTAAAGAAGAAGCCAGAAGAGGTCAGCATCAATATTTTCAAATACTTTATTGGTTTTAAATTTCAATATATTTCACAACATGTTAACAAACAAGTAAGGCATTATATGATTGCCGCATAGAAACCTCTTATGCATTACATGACAGAGACACGTCACCTTCCTGCGTTTTCAAGTTGCGTGATCTTTTCCCGTGGTGTTCTATCTCTTTTTTTATCGAAATTCTTTTTCTTTTTTTATTTCGGTTTATTTATAAAACCATGACGAAACAAACTGTGTATCAGAACAATTTCGCAAAAAAAAAAAGTGGATTTAGATTGCAATTTCTGAGGCAGTCTGCCTTTTAAACTCACCACTGTTGGAGAGGTCCGATGACCTCTCCAATGAACAATACACCAATATGCATTTTTGTGTGGTCGGATCATGCAGGTGGAGTTGCATATTTAAAGAGGTGATTTCGGATGAGACTGAATTAAGGTCGAATCGCATGCGAACACTTGGTCTGATCCGACCACACAGCAATGCAGACTGTTGTAGATAATGTTCCTATTTATTACATGTGTATATAGCCTATCTGCCTTTTATTTACAAAAGTTATCACTAAACAAATTTAAAATTAGAAACAATAAATATGTTTAAAAAGATAGACGGCGTAAGAGGTACTGGAATATAAATATTGAAACTCTTCTGTGACTCAACATGAAGGAAATAATACATAATGTAAAAATGACCCCGACAGGAATTGCCTCTTTTTAGATATCGTCTTTTCATTTTGTTGAAAAGGGAAGTGTTTAACCCTTTCAGCGCCATGACCTAATTTAATACATCTGGTGGCACAAGGCTTGATATCAGACTTGATACCAGGAGGTGTGTGTGTGTGTGTCTGGTTCGAATCCACAGCTTAGTCAATTCATTCCTCTCTGATCATTGATCATTGTTTCTTCTAAAGGTTTGGAGGAAAAGTAGCCGAAAGGACGAATATTGTGTGAAGCGCTGGTAGAAGAAACTCAAGCTAAGCATAGACAGGTGCACAGGCCACTTTGATATAGCTGAATTATTGATGAATAAGGCATTGAACACCATGGTACAAACAAATCATTATTAAAGTTGTATTTTTAATTCTTGTTTATTCTTATTCTATATCAGAGAGAGAAAGACAGACAGAGGGCAGGTGCAAAAAATTACCCCTGTAAAAATTACCTAGTTCCTCAGCCATAACTTCAACAGTTATCACCTCATTGTCTGAAAAAAGAAAGATGACACAATTATTCACTCTTTACCAAACGACAAAATTTTACCCGCATCTAAATTCAAAGCTGTAGCAGAAGACAAATCAAATTTGGCTCAACTAATGAAACACGACTTTAAAATGGCAGTAAACATTGTGTGAAAAGGAGAAAATGCTGGTTACCTACAATGTTTCAAAAGGCTTCTTCTCCAAAACTTGGGATTGTGCGGTTATGGGTTAAGAAAATGATTTCTTATAAATCTAAGCTTTACTTCTTTACCACATAGTGGTATGCATTATGTACATAAGCAGTTGACATATTTTCGCTGTGTTCTATCCTTAAGGTGGCATCCAAATATGAGTTAAATAAACTTCTATTCATTACATCTCTTCATGTATTGAATGGCTGTGGTATGGAGGCAATAAATCAAAATAAGATGACAAATGCAGCTTACAGAATCTCGCTATGTATTCTTTCAAAACAAAATTTCATTCTCCACAGTTTAGTTTGATATAAAAAAAAAACACCAAAAAATAAAAACAACTTAATTCATTCAGTTTGTTTTATGCAACCATTCAGGTTGATTGCAACGCTTGCACTTTTTCCAAGACTGGGTTTAATGAACTAATTTGGCCATTATTCAGCAGGAAAGCAGCTGAATGTATTTCAAATCAAAGCGCTGAAGGCGCTGAAGGCCTGGGCATCAGAACGGGAGAAGAGGTAGGAAAATGAGGCCCAGAAGCTCAAAGTTGCTATCATATTTGTACAGGCTTAAAAACTACTATCACATTTGTACAGACTAATAAAAAAAAAAATATCTACATGTCTCACACTGACAGTGTGCGAAGTTGACAACAGAATGGAAAAACATAAATTTGTAAAGGCCAATATACCGGTAATGAATATTTGGTCTCATGGTCTTTATGGAGTGAAAGGTGATAATTTTCAAAGGATTTTCTGCTTCCTATTTTCTTCCTTTACATTGCTTTGGCAACAAATCATGGTAACAAAGCAAAATGACCAGCGTGCAACAGCAGGGAATATTTTCTGGAAAGTGCAAAAATCCACAATGGCCAAGCAATGAATCATATTTTTCTTTCATTTTACAACACTCAGTCTATAGGTTGAAACAGTAACCATGTCCTTTGAGCAATGACAAGGAAAAACACAAAGTCTTCAAAGGCTAATATCACAGTGCACGATTTGGTGTCTGAAAAGACAATCTGTTAGGTATTTCTTTTTTTAAGCTTTGGTTTCTATGGCAACAAATAAAAAGATGTACGCATTCAGGCACCAATGCTCTGTTGATTTTCAGTGAAAACAAAAAGTTGAAAAAGGGGCATAACTTGGTTCTCTTTCGGGGTTCTTAAAACTCGGGATTATGTGGTAAAAAGTTACGAGTCAGTGATACTTTTATCAAAATCGGGGCCAATAAATTAAGCTCACGATTACATGGCCAACTTTGACCAAAGAGGAATCCTGAGAGATTTTTTTTTTTTCTCATTAAGAAATGTTTTGTAAGCTTTCAAGCTCACGATTGCAAGGCCAACTTTGACCAAAACTGCTTTCTTTCGTTATCAGGGCCTTTACGAGAATACAGAACAAATGACCTAAGCCTAAGCCTAAGCTGAACGAATTTTAGAAAGTGAAACCGAAAGTACAATAGTGACCTTGCGATTTTTAGGGAAATAATGGTACAAAATTTGATTGAAATATTAATAATGTGTAGTTTATTACACTGAATTTCTTTCAAGATTTACACTCACCATATTACTTACTCTAAAACTGAAAATATCTACATATAAGTACGACTGCTCCCCACAGCTTGTTGTTCTGACATGATGAAGCCACTTCCGGATTGTAGTAGTCTGCACAGGTATGCAGTCACTTCGTACCATAACCATTTCGTACCATTTCGTTTATTACCATTTGGTACCAAAGATTTACCACTTCTAACCATAAATTTACCACTTCGTACCATAGCGTTTCCACTTCATGACAGGGTAAAACCTTCTCATACTATGACCAAACATGTAATTTAATTTGACAAAAAGTGGTATTTAATATATTTATTTGGTACAGACCAATGCTTTGGAACTTATGTTATTTACGAGATATTATCATAAATCAATTAAAGGAATCAGTATGCAATTGTGTTTGGTCTGTTTGACTGTAATGTTTGTTGTAAGCTGGATAATTGAAATTAGGAACAAACTGATCACACTGAAACGGACAATTAATCAAAGAATTATAATTGATTACCCTTGATTGTGAATTGTATATTTCCTTTTTGTCCTCTTTTTTGTATGTTTGACTATGGATACGTTTTGAAATGAGGTGAGCTTTGTATGATGTCGCAACAAGGACAGGGTTAAACGTTAAGGTCAGTATGACGATTTTATTTCTTGTAAATACATCATTTTCCACAATATTCATTTACTTAAATCACACCTTACAAAAGCAATTCATTTTTCAACGACCCTCAGAGAAACTGCTTTGAAATCATATTGGGAAAAGGAGATAACCAGAAAGTGTTATTGCGCATAATTTCTAGAATAAATATCGAACTTGAATAAATAGAGTTTTTCTCTTCTACTTCTTTTAATACCTTCATAATGAAAGTTTTTCTTAGTCGAACCTTTGTTATAGGTCCCAAAAAACATGGTACGAATTGGAAAGACTGTGGTACGAAGTGAAAAAATTATGGTACGAGATGGTATAAATTATGGTAGGAAATGGTAAAATTATGGTACGAGATGGTATAAATTATGGTACGAAATGGTAAAATTATGGTACGAAGTGACTGGTACGAAATGGTTATGGTACGAAACACCCATAATTCGTCTGCGCACGTCACATTGGGCTTCATTCGGCATACCTCGGGTGATCCGGTGATCAAATCCCTCGGCTGTATCACGTAGCTTTCATCGACAGATCGATAGATCTGAATAACTTCATCGTGGTTGTTCATGTTGTTGCTAAGAGATTTAACGGGGCGCCGCCATGTTGAAGATCATGTGATTGGTAGTTCAAAATGGAAGCCTCCTTTATACGGACGAGGTTAGATGTAGGTACAGAATCGGCCGAGTTGTGACGAGTGATTGAACATACCTCGGGTGATCCGGTGATCAAATCCCTCGACTGTATCACATAGCTTGATATGCACCTACACGGTACAATTCGCGCGTTTCCGGAAGCACACCGTTTTACCGTTATTGGAATTGTAAGAAAACATGAGCCAATCTTCTATCTTTATCTTACTAAGAATATTTCAGTCGGCAAACAATTTGTAGATTCAATTTTTAGCTTGACATATCAATTCCGTTGGGGGCTTTTATCGAGAGATCGATAGATGTGAATAACTCCACCGTGGTTGTTCATGCCGTTGCTAAGCGATTTACAGGAGCGCCGCCATGTTTAAGATCATATGATTGGTAGTTCAAAATGGAAGCCGCCTTTATACGGACGAGGTTAGATGTAGGTACGGAATCGACCGAGATGTGTGATGTATTTGAAAAAATGCCACCTAGCGAAAGATAATGGATAGTAGAAAATAGCGGTGCACGGAAATACCGAAAAGGAAAAGACCGGAACGGACCGAAATGGACTTGAAACTACGATGTTTACAAACTCTTGTACACACAGCGATACTTTATTTGTTTGATATTGAAATAGAGCACAGCCTGAATGCACTCGTATAAGCAAAAAGAGATACTTGCACGAGTTTAAGCTACAGAGAATGGACTTCTACTCAAAGCAAAAAATGTTTAATATCCGACTTTGGAAAGATCAAATAAGACACGAACCCTTCTAAGAAAAAAAATTAAAGTAAGGAAGAGCGAAAACGGACCTGAACGGACGATAGTAAGAAAATTTGTGGACTTTGAAAACAAAAAGAAAACGAGGACTGGACCTAAACCTTATCGGAAACATCAAATATCGGTCGTAGAAATCATCAAAATGAACCAGAACTCAATTGAAAAAATCAGATATTGGAGTATGGAAAACCCGGAACGGACCTGAACGGTCGGCCTGAAAAGCCTAACTATGGGCTTTCAAAACTAAGGGAAAATCGGGTACGGACCTACAACTGATCGGAAACATCAAATATCGGACGTAGGAATCATCAAAATGAATACGAACCGAATTTAAATGATTCGATACTGGAGTATGGAAATACCAGAACGGACCTGAACGGACCTTTAAAAGCCTACACACGAACTTTCAAAGCAAGGAGGAACCAGGACGGACCTAAACCTGATCACAAACATTAAATATCGGACGTAGAAATCGTCAGAATGAATATGAACTGAACGGAGAAAATTCGATATTGGAGTATGGAAATACTGGAACGGATCTAACGGACCCTGAAAAGCCTACCTACGGCCTTTCAAAACATAGGAAAAACCGGGAACGGACACAATAGGCGACCTTATGGACTTTCAAATCAAAAGGAAATTCGGAAACGGACTGAAACCTTATCAGAAACATCAAATATCGGACATAGGAGTCATACGAATTAACACAGATTAAATTGAACAGATCCGATATTGGAGTATGGAACGGACCTGCACGGACCCAAAAAGGCCTCATTTCTGGACTTGAAAAACAATGGGAAAACCAGGAACGGACCTAAACTTTATCAGATACATCAAATATCGGACGTTAGAAACATTAAAACGGACAAGAACTGAATTGAAATGATACGATATTGGAGTATGGAAAAACCGAAAAGGACATAAAAGGACCCAGAAATGCCTGCCTGTGGCCTTAAAAACAACAATGGGAAAGCCAGGTACAGACTTAAACCTTACCAGAAGCATTAAATATCGGACGATGGAAACATCCTATTGAATAAAAACTAAATTGAAAAGATACGATGTTGGAGTATGGAAGTACCGGAACGGACCTGAAAGGACCCTAAACAATGAACCTATGTACTTCAAAAATATAGGGAAAATCGCGAACGGACCAAAATCATATCAGAAACATTACATATCGGACGAAGGAATCACCAAGATTTTTCATATATTTGACCTGGTGACCTACACTTAAGTCCAACCTGACCTATTTTCAAAGTAGTCCGAGATTATCAAGACAAAGATTTTGACCAAGTTTCATGAGTATCAGACTGGAAATATGGCCCCTAGAGTGTACACAAGGCAGAAAAATGAATTTTAAGAAGTAAACAAAAGATATAGATACAGTACTTGGCAACATTTTACACAGTTTAAAATTATTTTTTCCGCCAGCGACTAACATTTAGACCGATCGTACAAAAGCCTAACAGGTTGTCATCCTCACAGTAATTTCCATACTTTTAAATACTATAGTAAAATTTAAATGCGTTGTTAACTTTTGGCCGCAAGTGGGCCTTTAATATAATCTTAACTTTTCTTTGATTTCTTTCGTCATTAAATGAATATTGTCATCTAAATTAATACCGAGTCAAATACAAATGAGCGATGCTCTGTGAAAAGAGGGCTTAATGCATCTGCGAAAAGTATCGACCAATGTCATCCTAGCAGGCTTAATTTACTATATGCTAAAATTAAAAAATGTATATCATGCTCTGTGAAAAGTGGGCTTAATGCATCTACGAAAAATTTCGGCCCAGGTCAGCCTGCGCAGTCCTTTTCGCTATTGGTCAATTTTCTGTATGTCACTGGGCCATTCTATCTCATGATTAAGTCGGTTGTTAAAAAAAAAAAAGTTCCTATTGTAGATCCATAATTATGTGATGGCTTGATTGGTATCGTAGATCACAGAGATGCATTAAGCCCTCTTTTGCCAAAGTACGGCTCTTATATGATTTTATCGCAACTGCTATTAATACTCTACCAATGTCGTATCAAGGACCATGATAGCTCGCAACAATAACAATTTATTTTAGAGATTTTTTTTTATCTATACGAATAAAACACAGTGGAACTCGCCAAATCTTCTTACTGGCCTCATCTGTTCTGAATTTAATAAAGTATCACAAAAATAATGTGCAACATAATATTGGACACTTCTAACCGATCACTTTTGTTTAAATTTTAGAAAGTACTATACAAATAATGTGCAACGAACATAACAATAGACGCAAGAAATTGCATTTCGAAGAAAGAATTTCGATTTTGCAACTAGATGGCATGTTATTTTCGCATGCGTAGTGCATGGCAGGCGAAACGAGTCGGTAATAAAGGCCTATACGACTTAAATTTAGTCAGGAACAAGAAAACCATTGAAGACTTTTTCTGGACACAAATATGCATACAAAAGAGGCGTTTTCAAAATTTTGTCTGTTAGGTTTTCAATGTTGAGTAAAAGAATAATCATCAAGTTTCTTTCCTATGAGCAAACTGGTGCATTCTTTTTAAACTTTTGCAGAAACATGTTTCGCATTGCGTATATCAACAGCCCTATTCTGCAAAAAGCCGCAACAAATGGCCGGTAGCTTTTTCAAGCTGAAAGCCATTCTACACAAAACAAGACAAGTACATGTACTTATACTATCTGGTATGTACAACATACACATTGAGAAACATTCATGCGAAACAACTTCCACAGAAATTTCTTATCTCAGCATGACAGGCAGAACAGGCCTGCTGTCTGAATTTGTCCACTGTAAACGCTGTTCATATTACGACCTTGGTCGGTATACACCAACCATTCGTAAGAACATTCTTGGTTTTATTCTCAAGAATTTTCTAAATTTGAAAGTAGCACAAGTTCTTGATCGGCTAAACCAAAATTCAGTAGATTAGACAATCAGAAGTTATGTTACTTTCTAAATCTAGAATAGGACAAAAACTATTCTGAAGAATGGTTGGTGAATACGTACCCTTATGTCCATTGCGTTTTAAGTAAAGTATACTCTACGTCCGGCGACCATACCGCGTTCTTTGGGTATCGATGACGATTCTTCCACGACTTTGGCGTTTGCATAATGGCTATAGCACTGCTACTGAATACCGTCCGCGCTGCTTTGATTAAGTTATGTTGTTTTCCGGGCAATTTTGTAATCAAATGTATTTCAGTAAAAACTTTCCATCTCGATGATACGAAGGCAAAGCTTCAAACACACTGATCTCATCATTCATTTCTGTTGAATTGGGAGGGTTTTTCTGCAGGGAAGCAGGGTCTCTCTGTCTGTCTCAAGTTGTGTATGGGACGGTTCTAGTTGCCCTAATATATTTTGTGGGATTGACCAAGCCATAGTCTAACCCAACATCTGTGCGTCACCCTCACCGTGCCTTCTTCTAATCAGATTAAATACTATTTGAGACGAGAATCATTATATTATGCTGCACTTCTGGCACGTTGTCCATTATTTTCCTCTTTGAAGATGTACATTTACTTACATTTACGATGACTTTGAGAGAAACGCTGATGAAGGCAGTCTGAAAGAGTAGTCTTTAGAAATGATCGCCATTAACAACCGAGGTCAGCCTTTAGCTAGCTAATCCCAGAAACCCTGGAGATGCTGAACAAAAGCTCAACGCTTTCAGCTATGGGCAAATCATTCGTTTTTGCAAATAATTTAGATCAAGGTCACACTGCGTGGAGTGTGGAATCTGGTCGGAGATCTTTTTATAAGCTATTCTTAGAGATATTTCTGCATGTGTAAAGAAACATGTACATTTCATATCACTATACGTCCGGCGACAGTTCAGATATTCATGTGTGTCATGAGTTTCATCAGCCCTATGCGGGGATCTTAAATGTATTGCCCACAGGTACTTACATTCGCACGACAAAGTCAGTGGATGGAAATCGAACCAAGACCGGTAGAATTACGATTCCATCACCAATGATTCGTCACCCTTTCTACTGCATGTACCGTTTGTTGCACAAAGTTACATGTATCATTGAACAAGGATAAAACTGATCTTCCGGCTACCCGTATGTACTGGCTCACCGCGATACTAAGTTAAGAAAAAATAATTCTCGTGCTGTCCATGTAATTTCATTCATAATTATAGATACTGGAAAACTAAAAGCTAATCGTACAGTAAGAAATAAACGTTTGGCAGCTAATAGAACAGTCAACCTTTTGATAGTACCCCGATTCAAGTTGAATAATTTCAAAAGGAAAAACACTGAGTAATATTATTGATATTTGTAAATGAAGTTGAATGATTTCTTTATCTCTGTATATAATCAGAAAGTGATTTTAAAGTCTCATCACAGGAATAGAAAGCAAAAGTTTAGCGGTCACGGCAACCGTCAACGGCAAAAATCAGTGATTCGGCATTAGGCTATTGTGCAAAAATCGCTGGTTTTATGTCCGAGATCGCAGTGTATATGAACAGAAAAATATCTTAACTTTCAGATGATATACATCTGATGAGTTTCTGTCAAATAGAATTCCTATACTAGCCTGTTTTTGCGAACTTGTTTACCGCAGCTAGCTGATTTTTGGTGTACAGTGACTACAAGTACAGTGGCTTCCGTTTTGCAAGACTGTACATAGGTTCATAGTGATAAGAGCTTTACACAAGTTGGCTTCTTTAACTCTTTACCAAACAACAAAATTTTAGACAAGTCCAAATTGAAAGCATTTGCAGACGATATGATAAATGCGACTGAAAATTTGAAATTTGTGTTGAGAAGGGTAGAAAACATTGTGGGAAAAGGAGAAAATGCTGGTACCAGCATTTTCTCCTTTTCCAACAATGTTTTCAAAAGGCTTCTTTCTCAGGGTCGTTAAAAGTCGGGATTGTGTAGTAAAGTGTTAAAGAAGAAGCCAGAAGAGGTCAGCATCAATATTTTCAAATACTTTATTGGTTTTAAATTTCAATATATTTCACAACATGTTAACAAACAAGTAAGGCATTATATGATTGCCGCATAGAAACCTCTTATGCATTACGTGACAGAGACACGTCACCTTCCTGCATTTTCAAGTTGCGTGATCTTTTCCCGCGGTGTTCTATCTCTTTTTTTATCGAAATTCTTTTTCTTTTTTTTTTCTTTACCGGCATAAATTTGTTTGTTTAATGAAAAATTACATCTATTTGAAGCGGTCATTTTGTACTGAAGATAATGACTGTAATTGAAAGTATCCTTTGAATAGAAATAATATATAATTGAAACTATCCTTTGAGGTTAAGCAAAAATTAGCTCCCCTAGTTTCCGTTTTTCGAAAAGATGAATGATGGAAGAGAGAATAAAAGAAGAAAATGTCGAAAATAATCTTGGTTTTTGTATCGATCATCGAAAAACATTTGCAACCACATCAATACAAAAAATCCTTTTTTTTTTTTTAAATCCGTCACATAAAAACAAAACACGTATTTCTTATTGTAGTTTTTTTTTTTTTATTTCGGTTTATTTATAAAACCATGACGAAACAAACTGTGTATCAGAACAATTTCGCAAAAAAAAAAAAGTGGATTTAGATTGCAATTTCTGAGGCAGTCTGCCTTTTAAACTCAGCACTGTTGGAGAGGTCCGATGACCTCTCCAATGAACAATACACCAATATGCATTTTTGTGTGGTCGGATCATGCAGGTGGAGTTTCATATTTAAAGAGGTGATTTCGGATGAGACTGAATTAAGGTCGAATCGCATGCGAACACTTGGTCTGATCCGACCACACAGCAATGCAGACTGCTGTAGATAATGTTCCTATTTATTACATGTGTATATAGCCTATTTGCCTTTTATTTACAAAAGTTATCACTAAACAAATTTAAAATTAGAAACAAGAAATATGTTTAAAAAGATGGACGGCGTAAGAGGTACTGGAATATAAATATTGAAACTCTTCTATGACTCAACATGAAGGAAATAATACATAATGTAAAAATGACCCCGCCAGGAATTGCCTCTTTTTAGATATCGTCTTTTCATTTTGTTGAAAAGGGAAGTGTTTAACCCTTTCAGCGCCATACGCGAAATTAAAAGCCATTTCGGATGGCATAGATCAAGATCAGACTGCACAGAAAGTGCAGTCTGATCTTGGATCTATACCATCCGCTTCTTTAGTCAGGCCTAGAAGATAAAAACCTCTCCAAGTTGCACTGGATTGTTTTTCAGCTGACGGAAGAGGTCTAGTTTATATATGCGCCGCTGAGCCATGTTCTGTGAAAAGGGGACTTAATTCGCCGCTGAGCCATACGTTGTGAAAATAGACTTAATGCATCTGCGAAAAGTATCGACCCAGGTCAGGCTGTGCAGTCTGCGTAGGCTGACATGGGCCGAAACTTTTCGCTATCGGTCAATTTTCTGCATGTCAAAGGACCAGTGTGCCTCATGATTCAGTCTGTTGTAATACAAAATATATTTTACGAATCCATAATTATGTGATGACCTGCTTGGGATTATGCGTCACGGAGATGCATTAACCCCCCTTTTGCCAGAGCACGGCTCTTTTATATTTCACGATTTAAAGTTAATCCCAATCCTACAGATAAAAAAAATGACTCTAATTCCTGGCCCCTACAGCACCCAGTCTAAATCTGTTATTAGTTTTTTGTTTGATTTTCATGAAACCAGTATGTCAAAACATACAATTTATAATACATGTATATGATAACAACACTACATTTAGTTTCATTCTAAAGTTTATAGTTTCAACTTGTAGCATGTATATGATAACAACACTAAATTTAGTTTCAGTCTGAAATTTATAGTTTCAACTTGTAAATTAGTACGAAGAAAACTAACCAAAGATAAGGGAAAAATAGCTCTTTGAAACTTCCGTTCCGAGATTTACATATAACAAGTTATTATTCTAGTTTGCCGATTTAGAGTGTCATGTTATAAATTATTACTCTAATTGCCGCCCTATATATTTTGCCGCCAACACTAAGGGACCACAATGGAAATAAGATTTTATCTCTTTGTGTGTGTGTGTTATCCCAGGTGCTGGTGTCCATTAAATGGTTTTAGTATTCATGTTTGTATCTTTCGAATCGTTGTCTTCGCATGTCAAAATTCTTCGAAGATTTGACCTGTCTGCTATGACGCATCACTATCCTGTACAGGATAAATTAATACGCGAAATAGCAAGCGAAAAACGGCTATAAATAATACGTCTGAGGAAAAATTAAGCCAGTTTTCGCTACATATTTCTTGAAAATATAATGATTTCAAACAAGGAAGATAATTTTATAAAATACCATTGTTTACTGCAAATCTCTGTAGACAATTTCTAAATATAAACATAGGGAAAACCGGGATTTGTGAAACAGACTGACAACAAAGAAAACGTCCCCGCCTTGCTGGGCTTATTCCGGGGCCTTTTCTCAAGTTCATAGGGGCTATGTTTTAAGTGGCTGGTGCATAGGTTATATGGTCGCTAAGCGTGCCTGGATAAATTGTACATGGTAGGTTTTAGTGAGTAAACGTATACACGTATTTTATTTTGAAATTCTCTGCCTTGATTGCCGCCTTCAAAAGTAGTCCGGTTCTGTGCCCAGAATGTCCATATCAGAGAGGTTATGTATTTGAAAAATGCCACGGAAGATAATGTCTTTCAAATGTTAGCCTACACATGTTTTATTGTTACCATGTTATATACATTTTAGCCTGATATTTTTACTACTACTGCTACTACAAGTTCATTTTCAAATCGGCCCGATTGACAAGCCGGAGGTATAGATTCAATATCAGGCTGCACATTCTGTGCAGTCTGATCTCGATCTATGCCGTCCGTTAAAGTCCCCGTTTTCGCCTTTGGCTATGCATTTGTTGCGAATTCTCATGTTCGTAAGGTGGGGGCTCTTCCAGGATTGGCCATTGAGCCATTTGTTGTCTTAAAAAGACTTTTTGCCTAATCAAGGCTTCATGCCATCAAAAAATTATGACCTTTAAGAGGGGGATGTGTTACGGCTGATCACTCCTTACGTACAGCATAGCTTCTTTCCGTATAAAATCAATACCTGACAATTGCGTTAGGCAGAATTCTCTTTATAGCTCAGTGTTTAGTGTATTGGTCTTTTGTACCTCAGTAAATGAGGATCTTTGCCGCACGGGTTTGAATTCCAACCGGGTTGGTTTGTATTAAATTTTGAGCTATGCATTTCTCGCGACTTTCATGCTCGTAAGAAAGTTCACTTTGCATAGAGCAAGTATCAAGCTAAAACCACACAGAACACAAAGTCTGATCTAGGATGTACGCCATTCAATCTTTTGACAGAATTTCTGTTCAACCTGTTTTGTTCTATATAATCCATGCTCTGTGAAAAGGGGGCTTAATGCAGTATCGATTCAGGTCAGCCTGCACAGTCCGCGCAAGCTGACCTGAACGAAGACTTTTCGCGATTTGTCAATTTTCTGTATGTCAAAGGATAAGTCTACCTTATAATACAGTTGGTTGTTAGATATAACTGGTTTTATGGATCCATAATTATGAGATGACTTGATTGGTGTAATACATCACAGAGATGCATTAACCCTTTACCACACAATCCCGACTTTTAACGACCCCGAAAGAGAAGGCTTTTGAAAACATTGTGGGAAAAGGAGAAAATGCTGGTTACCAGCATTTTCTCATTTTCCCACAATGTTTTCGACCCTTCCCAAAACAAAATTCAACCTTTAAGTAACATCTATTTTTTCGTCTGATGAAGCTTTCAATTTGGACTGGTCTTAAATTTTGTCGTTTGGTAAAGAATTAAGCTCCTAGAATATGGCCCATATATATTAAATGATGAACTCTATATGCTCGCGGGCACCACAAAATGAAATACATATGCTTAATCTATCACGTGACTCTTCATACGATACCAATATACTAGGCTACACACCTGTTTTTCCCCTACTGATAAGCCATACTTTCAAAACGTAATTAAATATTCAAGATGGATTCCGGGAGGTGTATCCTTGCCGCAACCTTTGTGTTATATTTACATGTTGCTTCAGTGAGTAGGTTTGTTGGTTTGTTATGTGAATATCTTAACGATGTAACAGATAAAATGTTAAATATTTAAAGGCGTCGATCTGTGAATGTTCAGCCTCCTTATTTTCGATTTTGTTTTTTAAACCTCTCCCCCTCTCTCCTTCCCTCTGTCTCTCTCTCCCTATCTATCTATCTATCTATCTCAGACGTCCTGCAACACAATGTCTTTTTCTGTTTCTCCCAATATCCCTATCTTGGTTCCTAGAGCTGTTGTGTTTTTTCTATGGATCCAGATTCAACCATTATATTCGAAAGATTTCCGCCTTCTAATTATTTATACTGTTAGTTCTTTCGCTTCCAACTAAATGGAGCCGACTTTTCTCGAGGTTTATAAGTGTCTTTTTCGTTTCATCTGAAATTGTTTTTGTCTGAAGATTGACATGGGATGGCGGACAGTGTAGATCCAAGATCAGACTGCACGTTTCATGCAGTCTGATCATGATCTACATCGTCCGCTAAGGCTATCCAAGGCGACATTGGCAGTGAAAGAGGTAATGAATTTCCATTAGAGGACCATCAAACATTGGATTACATGTATTTGGTTCGTGAGGAAATAAGCCTTACCACAACAGCTATGTTGCTTCGGCCGGAACAAGAAGCACGAAATATCTTTTAAAAAGATAGGCGGCGTAAGAGGGACTGAACAGCTAAACTCTCTTATTTGTTGCTCAAAATTAAAAAAAAAAAAAGTGAAAATAGTTTAAAAAAAAAAAAAACTTGGACAGTTTGTTTTTCCTCATGGTTTTAATTTTGTTGAAAAGAGGCATCTTTACTTATATATATTTTTCAAGATTACATGTTCATCTAAATAATCTACGAAAAAGAAAAAAAAAAGTGATAAGAAAATTTACGGACACAGTATAGCAACACAATTCGGTCACCCATTCAAGCACTAGCCTTGTGTGCATCGCTTAACTTCATCGGAAAGCCGTGCATCATACTGTATTGTTGTGACAGCTCTACGTCACACGTCACAACTCGGCCGATTCCGTACCTACATCTAACCTCGTCCGTATAAAGGAGGTTTCCATTTTGAACTACCACTCACATGATCTTAAACGTGGCAGCGCCCATATAAATCGCTTAGCAACGACATGAACAACCACGGTGAAGTTACCCACATTTATCTATCTGTCGATGAAAGCTCCCAACGGAATTGATAAACAACGCTACAAAATTGAATGTAGAAACTGTTTGCCGACGGAAATAGTCTTAGAAAGGTGTGGATAGAAAATTGTTACTCATGTGTTTTTTTTTTTTTTTTAGCTCACCTGAGCACAAAGTGCTCATGGTGAGCTATTGTGATCGTGCTGTGTCCGGCGTCCGTCGTCCGTCGTGCGTCGTCCTTCGTGCGTCGTGCGTCGTCCGTCGTGCGTCGTCAACTTTTTACCTTGTGTACGCTCTAGAGGTCACATTTTCAGTCCGATCCTCATGAAACTTGGTCAGAATGTTTGTCTTGATAAAATCTCGGACGAGTTCCAAATTGGGTCATGTGGGGTAAAAAACTAGGTCACTAGGTCAAATCTTAGAAAAAATCTTGTGTACGCTCTAGAGGCCACATTTTCAGGCAGACACTTGTGAAATTTAGTCAGAATGTTTGTCTTGATAAAATCTCGGACGAGTTCGAAATTGGGTCATGTGGGGTCAAAAACTAGGTCACTAGGTGAAATCTTAGAAAAACCTTGTGTACGCTCTAGAGGCCACATTTTCAGTCAGATACTTGTGAAATTTAGTCAGAATGTTTGTCTTGATAAAATCTCGGACGAGGTCGAAATTGGGTCATGTGGGGTCAAAAACTAGCTTACTAGGTCAAATCTTAGAAAAACCTTGTGTACGCTCTAGAGGCCACATTTTCATTTAGACACATGTGAAATTTGATCAGAATGTTTATCTTGATAAAAATCTCGGACGAGTCCGCAATTGGGTCATGTGGGGTCAAAAACTAGGTCACTAGATCAAATCTTTGAAAAACCTTGTGTACGCTCTAGAGCCCACATTTTCAGTCAGATACTTGTGAAATTTGGTCAAAATGTTTATCTTGATAAAATCTCGGATGAGTTCGAAATTGGGTCATGTGGAGTCAAAAACTAGGTCACTAGGTCAAATCTTAGAAAAACCTTGTGTACGCTCTAGAGGCCACATTTTCAGATACTTGTGAAATTTGGTCAGAATGTTTGTCATGATAAAATCTCAGACGAGTTCGAAATTGGGTCATGTGGGGTCAAAAACTAGGTCACTAGGTCAAATCTTAGAAAAACATTGTGTGCGCTCTAGAGGCCACATTTTCAGTCAGATACTTGTGAAACTGAACCAAACGTTTGTCTTGATGAAATCTGGGATGAGTTTGAAATTGGGTCATGTGGGGTCAAAAACTAGGTCACTAGGTCAAATCTTAGAATAACCTTGTGTGCGCTCTAGAGGCCACATTTTCAGTCAGATACTTGTGAAACTGAATCAGAATGTTTGTCACGATAAAATCTCAGACGAGTTCGAAATTGGATCATGTGGGGTCAAAAACTAGGTTATTAGGTCAAATCTTAGAAAAACCTTGTGTGTGCTCTAGAGGCCACATTTTCAGCCAGATACTTGTGAAACTTGCTTAGAATGTTTGTCTTGATAAAATCTCAGACTTGTTCGAAATTGGGTCATGTAGGGTCAAAAACTAGGTCACTAGGTCAAATCTTAGAAAAACCTTGTGTGCGCTCTAGAGGCCACATTTTCAGTCAGATACTTGTGAAACTTGGTCAGAATGTTTGTCTTGATAAAATCCTGGATGAATTTGAAAGTGGGTCATGTGGGATCAAAAACTAGGTCACTAGATCAAATCTTAGGAAAACCTTGTGTGCGCTCTAGAGGCCACATTTTCAGTCGGATAATTGTGAAACTTGGTCAGAATGTTTGTCTTGATAAAATCCTGGATGAATTTGAAATTGGGTCATGTGGGGTCAAAAACTAGGCCACTAAATCAAATCTTAGAAAAACCTTGTGTGTGCTCTAGAGGTCACATTTTCAGTCAGATACTTGTGAAACTTGGTCAGAATGTTTGTCTTGATAAAATCTCGGATGACTTCTAAATTGGGTCATGTGGGGTCAAAAACTAGGTCACTAGGTCACATCTTAGAAAAAACCTTGTATGCGTTCTAGAGCCCACATTTTCAGTCAGATACTTGTGAAACTTGGTCCAAAATTGTCACGTTTGGTAAAGAGTTAAAGCATAAATTATTGATACCTCATTTTGATGCCCACATACACCCTGCTGCTGTTTGGCCCATAGGCTGATCTGACTGTATAGGAGTTTAATGCCGTTTTCACAGTTTAGGTCATATAACGGCAGTCAGTGCACTTACGTGTGTTTCCTGGCTCTCTCACACAAGTACTAACACAATTTTCTTTCAAAGTCACTGACTAACTTTTCTCACATGTATCAGAGGTGAAAGGCGAAAAAATTGCCAGAAAGAAAGTTTGCCTCAACTGGGTATCAAACTCGCAACCACTTGGTCACGAGGCAGATACGCTAACCACTGAGCTATTCGGGCTGGCCCTGCTGCTACTATAACCTGTGTCATATGCTTTGGTCAATAAGATCGCCCCTTCAAGGATATATATTTACTTTCAACATAATGTCAATCAAAAGCGAGACTTGATACTGCCCAAGGCTTTGTTGGATGACATAAAAATAATGAGAACTTGTTTGAATAATATTATGTTTTTACATGGCTTCTTAATTTAGCAATGAACACAACCATTTCAAAAAATAGAAGTACATTTCATAGTTTCTTGGAGCTGCACTCTAGCAAAAGGGGGCTTAATGCATCTCTGTGATACTCAGTGCATGTACACGGCAAGTCGTCACATAATTATGATTATAATTATAATTAGCAGAACAGGCTACTGAAAACACTACAGGAAAAGGAGAAAATGCTGGTAACCAGCATTTTCTCCTTTTCCCACAGTATTTTCAATCATTTCAAAGATAGAAATCATCTTCAGAGCATCATCAAATTTGTCATTTGCAAATGCTTTCAATTTGGTCGAGTCTAAACTTTTGTCGTGTGTAAAGAGTTAATCCTTTACCAGAAGACAAAATTTTAGCCTTGTCCAAATTAAAAGTATTTGCAGACCACAATTTCAATGTGGCTCAAATGGTGCAATTTTTCTTTGATAGGATAGAAAACATTGTGGGAAAAGCAGAAAATGCTGGTTACCAGCATTTTCTCCTTTACCCACAATGTTTTCAAAAGGCTTATTGTTCAGGGTCGTTAAAACCCGTGATTGTACGGTAAAGAGTTAATGAAGAAAGATTTCAACATAGCTAATTGTCATTCAAATGAGTTCAGCAGGTTTTACACTGAAATGACATTACAGGCTGTAATTTATCCCTAACTCAACATTCATCAATTACCCGCTATGCATACATGGTCCCAATCCAGTATAAACCCCTTACTCGGGACCTGCTGGCTCAGAGGTGAAGTGTAGGACTCGTGACCTAGAGACCCCTGGTTCGAACCTCACTTGATCCACCGGGTTTTCTGTGGAAGCGTCCTTGGGCAAAACACTTCAGAGCCCTTGCCTTGTACTGGTGAAACCCAGGAAATATATGGATACGAACCTTTCCTAGCGGATGAATTTTAAACTCTTCCAATTTGATACATATGCAGACAACAAATTTAATGTTAGTTTAAATAAGCTTAAGTTCTATGATAAAGTTGAAAACATGGTGGGAAAAGGAGAAAATGCTGATAACCAGCATTTTCTCCTTTTCCCACTCTGTTTTCAAAAGCCTTCTTTTTCAGGGGCTGTTGAAACTTGGGATTGTGTGGTAAAGGGTTATATTATATTTTTGGTCTGAGGTGTACAGCCTATGCATGTTTTGCATTGAGTTTTACAACTTGTATGTGATTTTAAGTATTTGAAAGAAAAGATCTACTGATGGTTCTTTACCAAAACTAGCTATTCATAATTATTGCTTACTTCAATAACTTTGTGTAAATAGCACCACGCAAGCATGAAATTTTAACTGAAAAATATGACACCCTAAGTGAATAATGGGTTTTTTTAACTTTAGGTCCATTCACAAAACTTGGCATAATGCCAGGGAGGATTTATTACACTAAAGCTATCAGTACGGTCCCCTCTTTTTTAACATGAAATCCTACCTTCAGTAATTTGATTCATGATCTATACAAGAAATTAAAGAAAACCAAATAAAAGCAGACCTTTGGTTATTCTTTGGTGGAGATCCACACCCCTTACCCTTTTAGAAAAAAATCCTGTGTTTTAACAACTCTGAGAAAGGAGGCTTTTGAAAACATTGTGAGAAAAGGAGAAAATGCTGGTAGCCAACATTTTTTCCTTTCACCACTGTGTTTTCTAACCTCTCAGAAACAAATCACATTACTGTAACTACATTTGGGTTGTTGTCTCTAAATATTTTCAATATGGACTAGTCTAAAATTTTGTTGTTTAATCCTATACCAAAGGACAAAATGTTAGAATCATCCAAATTGAAAGGATTTGCAGACTACAGATCAAAGTGACTCAAAAACTGAAATTTGCCTTTGGAAGCATGATAAAAAAACATTGTTACCAGCATTTTCTCCTTTTCTCACAATGTTTTCAAAGGGCTTCTTTTTTCAGAGTCGTCAAAACTCTGGATTGTGTGATAATGGGTTAACACTTTACCACACAATCCCGACTTTTAACGACCCTGAGAAAGAAGCCTTTTGAAAACCTTGTGGGAAAAGGAAAAAATGCTGTTAAAAAGCATTTTTTTCCTTTTCCCACAACGTTTTCTAACCTTTCAGAAACAAATGCAATCATTTTAGCCACATTTAATTTGGCATCTGCAACTGCTTTCAATTTGGACCAGTCCAAAATATTGTCGTTTGATAAACAGTTAATAAAGAGTTAACAAAGACAATGTACATATTGTATTAACTCTATCAAGGCAACTACTTTAATTCATTTATTTCCTGGGTTTTGCCTGTATTAAGTTGCAACTCTGAAGTGCATTGCTCAAGCATACTGCTCCAAAGATTAACCCCTGACACATGACAAATAGCTCCTCAAACACACAGCTACAACTCTTTGAGAATAGTATCTATTGCTTAATGTTTCAAGTCTTTCCCACATGACAAAAATGTAGACTTGTCCAAAGTCCAAGCATTTGCAGACTACAATTAGAATTTGGCTCAAAAGATGGATATGGTAGAAAACATTTTGGGAAAAGGAGAAAATGCTGGTTACCTGCATTTTCTCGTTTTCCTACAATGTTTTCAAAAGGCTTCTTTCTCAAAGGTGTTAAAACTCGGGATAGACTGGTAAAGGGTTAATCTGGAAAATTTGCTCTCTACCTATGCAAAGTTATAAAGCACAAAATTTTATATTCAGCTTTTAACTTTTGCATAGCATATACAGTTTTTTTCAAGAGTACAGAAAACTTGTAGTAGATCATAATTCAGTGGAAAACTGATTCTTCAACTGATAATTTACAAACTATAATCATACTTTTTTTCATTGTTCAAACCTTGAACAAAAGATAGTTCACTGCAACGTCTTTAATATGGTAATTTTTAACACAAAAGCTGTGCATTGAATTTCTCGCTATTTCACAATACTCTCCTTTCTACTCAAAGCATTTGAGCTAGGCGAAAAACTGATTATTCATGATCTTAACTCTTTACCAAAGACAAAATTTAGGACTGGACCAAATTCAAGGCATTTACAGATGACAATTTAAATGTTGCTAAATTGCTGATATTTGTCTTTGATGGCATAGAAAACATTGTAGGAAAAGGAGAAAATGCTGGTTACCAGCATTTTCTCCTTTTCCCACAATGTTTTCAAAAGGCTTCTTCCTCGGGATCGGTAAAAGTTGGGATTGTGTAGTAAAGTGTTAAATCCCTTAGAATACATTTTTATCAAGTCCTTGAATTGTCTAGAATTTAAAAACAAGCTCTTTTTCTGAGTATTACACCTATTTAACTCTTTTACCACACAATACCGCGAATTAACAACCCGGAGGAAGAAGCCTTTTGAAAACATATTGGGAAAAGGGGAAAATGCTGGTAACCAGCATTTTTTCCTTTTCCCACAACGTTTTCTACTCTTTCAGACACAAATTTTGTCGTTTGAGCCACATTTACTTTGTCATCTGCCAATGTTTTCAGTTTGGACCAGTCTCAAATTTTGTCATTTGGTAAAGAATTAACTCTTTACCACATGACAATATTTTAAACTGGTCCTAATTCAAAGCATTTGCAGACGACAAAATAAATGGGACTCAAAAATTGAAATTTTGTGTGGAGAGGGTAGAGCCCCAGATAGAGGGACTGATTTTGATTTCAAAATTGAATATATTAGTTATTCTCCACTAAACCCTATGTTATGGGTACTCATTAGAATCGTCTCAACAAGACGATTCTAATGAGTACCCACAACATAGGTTTTGGAAGAGATATAATGGATTTAAAATACCATCTATCCCTCTTATCTGGAGCTCTGAAGGGTAGAAAATATTGTGAGAAAAGGAGAAAATACTGGTTACCAGCATTTTCTCCTCTTTCCACAATGTTTTCAAAAGGCTTCTTTCTCAGGGTCGTTAAAAGTTGGGAGTGTGTGTTAAAGAGTAAAGTAGTATAGGATACCTTTCAACACACTCTTAATTCAGATCAAACAGAATAGAATGCATCGGTCACGGTCCGACGAATCACCGAAATACCGAAATGCCACCGAAACACCGAAATACCCCTATTTTTTTCGATATTAAGTTCAGATAACTGCTATTAGTTTTCAGAATTTTTGTTTCTTTCTTTTTTTTTTAACTGAAAATGTGCTCAAATGAAGTATCATCATTGTTGAGAAGAATGATGTTGATAATATATTCTGATCATTGATTTACGTGGAGAACAATCACCTAAACACTCGCATGTCTGGTCTGTTACACACCGAAATACCCGATCTTGATTACGCCAATCTAGACCAAGGAATTATCAGTATCATATGGTCGCATGAATTTATTATTTCTTTGAATTATAAACACACATACAGAATCATTTGCGGACGAAGTAGACCCAAATCAGACATTGTAGGTCTCTGATTCATCGAAACGCACAAATAGCTCGGTTCTGTTCTGGCCCAGTGCTTATAAAACTTTCTTGAGCACAATCTCATGCTCAAGGAGCGGTTTCTTGCTCAACCCTGAGTCCGACTCAGAATTTTGTGCTTATAAAGAATCCTGAGCTTGAGATCGTACTCACCTGAGCATGAAACTCAAACTCTGCTGAGTATGGTCTGAACCAGACTCAAGAGAGTTTGTCCTGTCTTGATAATGAATGCCGCCGCATACATTCGCCTCTGTAGAGGACAGATTCGGTGTGAAAGGAGGCAAAAACTGCGCTGTTTCGAAGACCGAAGTTAGCCCTTTGGAGTTTCGTACGAGTTCGTGACGGTAGAGAATTTGAACGATGTCGGTTTAGAATAGGGACGGCATAGTTTTATCATTGGCTTGCTCAAAACTAGCGCACCTGCGATTTATAAAGAAAAATATGTCCCTCCTGACATGTATCAACCCTTCTAGTTGGATTGCCCCTGAAGAGGAATTTAATAGCGACCGGTGCGATTCATAATTCATGTCGAGGACAGTTTGAATAGGCCTATAGATAGAACGACGGCAGAATAGTTTATACGAAGAAAAGAGGTGTTGGTTTAAATGTTTTGCCAACAGATTTATCGTTTTCCCCATCGAAATCGAAGCTGGAAAGACAAAACAGGAGTTCTTCCAGTTAATGCTGTAATTTAATTTTCAAAACAAAAACTCGACAGGATTCTATTTTTAAACGGAAGTTGATTGGTTGTCATGTAATCAATACTATAAAGGCTGGTGGCTACTTCTGTTATCAATACATTTTAAGGTGGGTGGCTTCATATCTGAGAAAGTACTACCGAAGCTAGTGTATGCAGTGATTTCGTTAAAACTGCTAAAATCTTCCATAATTTTTCCTCCAAAATCACTCTTTTGCTCAGAGCTAGAATTCATCTTTTTTTTTTTTTTTTTTTTTTTTTTCAGGATCCGGCAAACTAGCTGGATCGGCATAAGTATCAGCTGTCAACACCATCCGATCAGAACATGCTATTTTTGTGTGCAGGACAATTCGACCCAATGCAAACAGTGGAGAAGATTTCGAGATACTGTCTTACTTTTGCCCATTTACGTACCTTTCCTTGTTTGTTTTTATATAATTCGGATATTCTCCTATTTCCATTCAGATATTATGATACTACACGTATGGGAAAACCGGGTAAATTCGGACAAACGTATAAATCCGGACGGTTGTCTAAAATCCACGTTTTTTTAATGAAAAGCAGAGCCAATTCCTTAATCTATCACCTCTTTGAAATTGGCTTTCTGTCCTTTTTAAGGAATTCCATAAAGTAATTACGTCACGAAGATGGTGACTTAGTTTGAGTTTCTTAAAGTCATCCATCCACGCGTTCGTTTTGATAGTTGGGTGACTTCAAAACAAGGCGGATTCATGCAGGTCCCGTTCTCGAACCAACAAACGGTATAGTATGAAGGAAAATAATTATAGAACTGATGTTTGTTGACAGATGAACTAATAAGCAACACGATTATAACAATTTTAACTACTTTTAGACAGAAAAAAAAAAAAAAAAAAAAAAAAAAAAATTAGAAAATAAGGAGATTTTAAGTTGTCCGAGTTTCCCCCTCTATTTTTCAGATATGGTATAAATTCGGACTGGCAGCAATCAACGTATAAACTGGTATAAACCGATAGCTAATGCTAGGGTTTATTCCGATCGGTCCTTCCAAAAACCATACTGCTGTAAATATAACAAAACTCATTGTCTAGAATAGGGTTGATAAAGGTTCTTTGTAGTTTTGTTAAGTTGTTAAAGAAAATCCTCGGAATAACAAACAAGTGGATTTAGTAACAATCATCCATGCTTATCAATACATTCTATGTCAGTGATCAACTTATCAGCAAAGAATATTACGCATATTGATGAATCTAATTTCCGAAAATCTATAATTGATGATTTAGATTTTTAAACAAAAGTTCAAGCTGTCCGAATTTTACCCTGCGATAACTAACTTGTCCGGGTTTCCCACCTTTTAATGTGTAAGTTTGTCATTGTGATTTTTAAAATGACATGGTTATTATTAATAATCTTATCGGCGGAATTGTAATTGTCTTATCAATTTACGCCTGGTAACATGTTTACCACAGATTTAAAATGGCTGCTGGTTTTCTGATTTTGTGATTTTTAATTTCATTATCCAATATAAAAGTGAAAACTATTTTTGCTAGCATAGTTATGGATAAAAATCAGACACATCAACCTTGTGCACAAGCACAGCTACTGTGGTGAGATTGTGGATGTAGAATCCCTGAATCGACAAATTTTACTATGCCGGGAGGGTATTTCGGTGAACATTTACAGTATCGGTTGGATATTCTGGTGCACATTCTTCACGTCGGGCTTCAATGGCATGTTGTTATTTTGTCATTAGGTTTTAAACTAACCCTCCTTCATCAGTATCACAACAATTTGTGTTAAATATCACAACCTTAGTTGTTTGAAATCAAACATTAAAAAAAAAGAAAAAAAAATCTGGGGTATTTCGGTGTTTTGGTGACATTTCGGTATTTCGGTGATTCGTCGGACACCATCGGTCATGGTGCAAAAACTTTGCCTATTTACAATATCTGTGTTACTACTGAAGACAGTTTAATTCAAACTCTGACTCTTTGTTAACTATCAAAAGCTGAACCCAAACAACAAGGACAGGCAACCATCAAATTATTTTTGACACAGCAATATTCCCCTTTTTTTCACTTAGAATTTTCAACAACTTGGACATTTTGTAATTTCTGTCATTACCAAAGGTATTTACTTCAAACTTGGACTAGTTTTTAACTATCAAAAGTGGAACCCATATAACAGGGGCAGTTATTGACACATTTATATCCCATTTTCAACTTAAAATTGACCTTTTTGCCGATTTTGATTGACAGGTCCTATCAGCCAATCAAAAAGCAGTATAGCGCGACATGTAAGCACACCAGTCAGACAAAGCAATAGACTTTACTATTGACAATGTTACTGTTTTCTTTTTGTTTAAACTATAGTTCTAAGACTGGATTATACAATAATTATTTCAAAATGGATAAAAGTTACACGTAAGAATCATGTGTTAAGGTAATTGTTAAATTATACACCTTGAAAGGAAAACTAAATTTATCCATTCCAAAAACCTAGATCCAGTGTTCCCACTCAAATCAATTTTTGGGAGTGCATGCACTCTCTGGGTGCAAGTTTGGGAGTGCAAGAGAAATTCTAGGAGTGCACTTACTAATGACAACTTTAGAGCTTCTATGGAGGAAAGTAAGGGTCTACTGCATTGAAAATTTTTTTGAGGAGTCTCACTCTGCAGTCATCTGCTCTTGAAAATAATATGGGTAATTTAAAAAAGAAGTTGCTTGCAACGTTTCTTTACTTACGGGACGAGATTAAGAGGGACAATTTCAGACGCTTATTAGCTTTCACTTATTGTTTTTAGAGAGATTTAGGTAAATTCACTGTCTCAAGTCATAACTAAAGCTGAATAGACAGTTTGAAATGCCTATGATCAGACAATGTCAAGCCGATTTTTGCAGCGATCTTATTTTCATGCCAGTTAATTTTTTGAGAAGTATTTCTGCATGATTTGGCATAAATAGGGTAGCATGTAACTTTAAAATCTGTACTTTTACGCTAGAAGAGCAGATCAATACCATTAATACTTTTAAATAAATGGCACAATAGCTTGATTAGGAGTGATAAACAGTGACCTTCATACTTGATACCTATTGTATATGTCAGAGTTTATATCTTTTAAATATCATGTAAAGACATTACTTGTTGCCAGTAGATTTGCCGGTGCTTAAGTTATGGAGACATTTTTTCTAACTTGTCCCACAGCGGCAGCCCTGAAACCTGCATGCACGTTTCACTTCATATTTTTGTGCGTGATTATTCAATTCTGTGCGTGAATCATGCACATATGTGCGGGAATGGGAACCCTGTAGATCCACGTAAAATGTCGCCGGTAGATTTAACCAGGATTCCGAAAAGCCAGTCACTCTACCAAAACGATAGAAAAGCAGGGGTTTTTTCCCCCAGTCTTTCAGCAAAGAAAGCATGCTTATGCCAAACTGTTTTGTTAAACTACCAGTATTGAAATCTATCTGCACGTACATCTTTCAAATTCCAAACCATTACTCCTAGACAGTCGTAATCGTTACATACGAAACGAGCGACAGGAAGAAGGATAATTTATTGACAGCCACTCGTCACCCTGTTTCAAAAACAAGTTGACATTGCGAACGACGCAATATGATTCTTGTTGTAATACTTTAGAGAGCATTTATATCTTATTCTTGTTTCATAAACCCAATTGCATGTGACTGTTAATGACACTTTTGCCTGGTTCGAACGATTGTTTGTTTTCCCAACGATTGTCGCATGACTGATAAATGCACGTCCATTCCAAATCAGTATAATCCTTACAATCACCCAAGTGACAAAATATACCCCCCAATTACATGTAAGTTTTTTACAACATTTACCCTCCTGTGATCTAAATGTGTGACAAACAAGAAAGATATTCTCAATAAAAGATAGACAGCATAAGAGGTACTAGAATATGAATACTGAAACTCTTTTGTCATTGGAAGTATGAAGAGAAATGATGAAAAAGTGACCTGCATTTTCACCTTTTACCCCAATATTTTCTACCCTTTGAAAGAAAGAACTATTAATTCACCAATATTCAATTTGCTGTCTGCAAATGCTTTTAATTTAGACAAGTCTAAATTTTTTCGTGTGGTACAGAGTTAATCCATATCATCATTGTGAAAGAAGCAACTGCTGCTAAAACTTGTGTCCATGTACACTCTAGAGTAATGGGCTTAACTCTTTACCACGCAGTCCCAAGCTTTAACATACCTGAAAAAAAGGCTTGTGAAACCATTGTGGGAGAAGGAGAAATGCTGGTAACCAGCACTCTCCTTTTCCCACAATGTTTTCTACCCTATCAAAGACAGAAACCACCATTTGAGTTTCATTTGTTGTCTGCAAAATGCTTTCAGTTGGGTCTTGTCCAAAATTGAGTCGTTTGGTAAAGGGTTAAGGAACACACATAAAAAACATTGTAGAACAACTTCAACAAGGTAAGGACACTCCCCTACAGTATCCAGTTGCCATGGCGTGAAAATGTGCAACAAGGCACTGATTCACAGTGTATATTGGTGTCACAAATGGGCCTGCAAGTAGGCTCCCAGAATAACCCTTTACCACACAATCCCGACTTTTAACGACCCTGTGAAAGAAGCCTTTTGAAAACATGGTGGGAAAAGGAGAAAATGCTGGTAACCAGCATTTTCTCCTTTTCCCACAATGTTTTCTAGTCGTCCCATAACAAATTTCAATTTTTAAGTCACATTTAATTTGTCGACTGCAAATGCTTTCAACTTGGACTAGTCTAAAATTTTGTCGTTTGGTAAAGAGATAAGCATGTTTATATTTTTTACCAATCACAAATTACTATCTATTCATTTCAGATGAATACCAAAAAATGGGTCAAAAGCCAGCTTATAACAGTAAGGTTGAAATTTAAAACATTTATCAATGTCCACTTAACTCTTTAACAAACGACAGCACCTGAATGGTACTCGTATTAAACTACTATCTCCGATGTAAATCGATTTTGTGTAGTATAAGCGTCTATAAATAACCTCTGAAAACACACTTGTAGTGGTAACTACATTTTTTCCTCTACTTTCGGAACGCATGACGTTGTTATGACGTCATTTTCAGGGGAAGTAAAAGACGATTTTCGATTTAAGGTTTGATGTTAGGATCTTCATAAAGAGGCACCAGAAGGGTTGGCTGAGTATCGTTTTGTTAATTTTGCACCGCGGAAAGAATAAAAAAAAACCCTTATGATTGCAGGTACTACCCCGTCAAAGGATATTACCACAATTATGCAGGATGCCTACTTTACAAACTGGGCTACAAGAGTAGGTCTCACAATCCCCAGGAAGCCTGAGTCAGTTCATTGTGAATCTGCTTATTGTTATATTGCAACAGGAGGCTTAAGAGGGGTTGGTAAATGGCTATTTCCTACTTGAAGATTAACGTAGCACCTCAGATAATAATAATAATAATAATCCTGTGACTGGATTCATTGCTGTATTAAAGATTTTTATTCATATCATCCATGATACCTACTGTAAAAATTTTGCTGTTAGATAAGTTGTCACTAAACCCATTAGGTGGCCCCAAACAGGGTGTTTCAATGTCAACCTGATGAATACAAAATTGCATCAAAGATGAAAAGAACATAAACCTATCAATTGACGACCAGCTAACCTATGGACCAATTGATCAAAAAAAATATATATATACCTACCTATTTTCTGACGACCCACAAACCAACCAACCTACATATCTACAAACCAACCATTAAACCTACCTACTGACAGACCAACCTACTGCAAAACCTACTTGTCAATCAAGCTATGTATGTACCTATCTATTTACCTTCCTACCCTCCGACTGAATAACATACCTTCCCACCTGACTGATGGACCTACCTTCCAATGCCACCCATTAACCCAGCCGACCAACCTAACGACCCAAGGAATGACCGACCAACTTACCTACCTACCTTCCAACCAACCAACCAACTGACCCACCTACCGACCCAAATACCTACCTACCATTCTCCTACTTACCTACTAACCGATTTATTGATTAACTGACCTACCTACATACCTGCCTCCATGCCTACTGACTAAATGACTGACCGACAAACGGACCTACTGACTGACCAAACTACCTACCCACCCACCTTTATACCTACCTACTTACTTACCTACCTACCTACCAGCATATCTACTTCCTACCTACTCACTGATCTTCCAACTAGCCAACCTACCAGTAGTAAAGGAGGGTAGCAGCGGGACACGCAGGCGCCGTGTCCCGCTGCTACCCTCCCTGGTGTCCAAAACTGGGGTATTTTGTCCCGCTGCTACCCTACCCCAGCTCGTGGTAGGGTAGCAGCGGGACAAATCTTGTCCCAAAATGTCAATTTACTCTTATCTCTCCCTTAACCCTTCTAAAACCCTTTTAAAATCCTTTTAAAACCTTCTAAAACCCTTATCGCAGTCCTTAACGGTTGTTGTAACCCTTAACGTTTTGCTGCAACCCTTAACTTTTACACAGACAAGGGCTCTGTTGGACTAATAGTCTTTTTTCCACGATATGACTTATAAACCGGATCAGACTGATTCAAGCAGAGACTCTGTTGGAGTTAGTCTGATCTTGATCTACACTGTTCGTCTTGGTCTTTCTCTATCATCGTTCGCCTCTGTAGGACTTAGTCTTTTCTCCATCTTCGTTCGTCTCTGTAGGACTTAGCCATTTCTCTGCTTCCGCAGGACTTAGCCATTTTTCTATCATTGTTGGGGTGAAATATCGTGTTGGACTTAGTCTTTTCTCCATCTTCGTTCGTCTCTATAGGACTTAGCCGTTTCTCTGTTAGTGTTGGACTTAGTCTTTTTTTGCCGTCTTCGTTCGTCTCAGTCTTTCTCTATCATCGTTTGGACTTAGTCTTTTCCCAACGAAAATGGACTATACGTCAGCTCAGATTTGCTCAGAGACGGTGTATAGTACAATTTCATACCATACAAAAGGTCATGTTGAACTTAGTCTTTTTCTTTGGCTTTATGATCTGAGTAGGTTTTCAGACATTTCCCGGAGATCACATCGTCTAGACTTATTCGATCTTAGACTTATTCGTCCCTACTTTTGTTCGTCCAATTTTTGCCTGCAAGTTTTTAATTGTAAATTTTTGTCTGTAAGATTTTTATTTGTAAAAATTTTTTTCTCTCTGCGAGATTTTTGTTTGCAAGATTTTTCTATTGATAAAGAATTTTTCTTTGCAACATTTTTTGTCTGCAAGTTTTAATTGTGAAATCGTTTTTCTCTGTAAGATTTTTCTATTGATGAAAAAATTTTCTTTCTCTCTGTTCAGTTGAAGAAAGACCTATTGGACTTAGCGACGATGACAATTCTCAAAAGATAGACTTCCTGGATATTGGATAGTCCTGAAAAGGATTGTTTTGTTTTTGGAGATTGTACTGTCTTATTGTCTTTTCTGCGTTTTGTTCTTTCTCGTCTAATGACAGCAACCGAAATTCTCATGACAGATGCGACAACTCCCAGTTCTTTTTGTAATTGTCATTTCCCCGTCATTCGTAGTGATCTTTCTCCCAAATTTAACATCAACCAATCTTGTCTTGGTATACTTTTTGATTTATTCGTGCTGCTCGAGAGTCGAATGACTATAGAAGAAGTTCGCTGGTTTTTGGTGGAGGGATTGACCTACTTTGACTCAGAATTAACGTTAGCCAATCGTTAGCCTCGTTACATTTTTGGAGTTGACGCTCTTTTAATGTTGTAGATAGATCATATAGTACGTTATGTTTTATCTACATGCTTTCGCCCACGTTCGTGCTCTTAATTCTAACGCAAAGTAGGTCAATCCCCCTACACAAGCTATAAAGCCAGCAATTCTTTCTATGGATCATTTTCACGACAGAGCTGTCCGAATTCTGCTGTGGGTTGTTCTGTGGGAAGAAGGTTGAGAAAACGGCAGGAGTCGAGACTTCTCTATCTTTTCTCTGAATTTTGGTATTAACTTGCTCGGATAGTTAATTTAATACCAATCCAGAGAGATGGTAAAAAACAGTTCTTTTCAGCGCTAACCAATACCCAGAAAGTTCTATCTTTCAAATTGTCAAAGAACAAAAAGTCAAGTCCTATACATATGTTTTTATATTTTTATTTAAAAACTTTTTGTACAATGATCATTTTCTGAGTAAGAGAAATATATACAAAGCTGTGAGAACAAATGAATCATTTCGAGTAAGAAAAAAACAATTGAATCGTTTTTGAATCGCTTTTTGAAAATGCTGCCACACATTTTACAATTCACTATGCTTTTTTCTTTTTCTTCGGGATGTCACCCTCACATTCACTCTTGCGTTTCTTTCCATTGTTTTTAATATCGATGTTTTTAATACGGTTGTTTTTCAACACAATGTCTGGACAACTTTTACTCCTGTGTTTTTTTGAATTGTAAAGGAATCGGTTCTCCTTTTTCTTCAAAACGTCGGATTCCCATTTACGTCTCAATTCCATATCTGAGCAGATCTTCATTTCTTCTCGTCGAATAAGCTTTACTGGCGGGACTTTTTTGTTTTTCCCCTCTCCAGACACTGAAGAGGCTTTCTTGTTTTGGTCCTTTCCAGACACTGAAGAAGCTTTCTTGTTTTTCCCCTCTCCAGATAACCTTTCTGAAGAAAGCTCGTTGTTTTGGCCGAGTATAAGAGTGTCCTCTGAAGAAAGTTTATTTTTTTTGTGAACTTTGTCGCGATTTATCATGTATTTCTATCGGCTCTCTGCAGATCTCTGTATCGCTGATATTTGTGTTGTCATTCTCCATATTTTCGATCTGATTTTCAGTCGATGAGGTTGTAGCCTGTGGTGAACTTGTATTCCATTTATTGTCGATAGCTTTATATGATAATAGAGCCCCAACGTATTTCATGTGCTGGAATTCACCACCAGTTTCCATTGTTTCCGAAATTTTGACATCGTGACTATAGGGGTCCACGAAGACATAAACGAATCTCCACATCTGTTTTTCTTTTTCTGGACATTGTCTGGCCCAATGTCCTGATGTGTCGCATGTAAAACAAATATTCGTTCTCATATCACCCACTCCATGGCGTTTGTCAAATGTTGACTGATCCAGGACTCTGGTGACACGATAGACATCTTTTTCTGCGAAATGTTGGTGGGATAGAAATGATCCCACGTAGTTACCAGTATGGTAAACTTGATAGCTTGACGGTATATTGGTGATCTCATAATCGTGGGTGTATGGGTTAACATACAGATACATTCTCTTTGGCGTTGTACTTTGCAGCTTGAACTCACTCATTTTTTTCTACCAACTGTCCTGTTCGAAATCTTTCCGAGGAATGATGAAGATTTCAAGCGTAACGTCTCTTTTTACACTCGATTGATCTGAAAAATGTTATAAAAAAGCTAGGATTTTTTGAGTTCTGGGTTATTGTTTGACTTACAATCAACCATAAAACAATGTCTAAAAGATTAGTACCCTATTCAAACAGTACAAGTGACGATGAGTCAATTCAGCCAATACCAAAAAAGAGAAAAAAATTACTACCGGCAAAAAAAAAAGAAAAAGAATCCTAGTCTATCCAGATAGTAGTACCAATGATGAAAGCGACAATGAGGGAATTTCACCGTTAACCAAAAAATGTAAACCATTGAAAGAAGAAAGTGACGGTGAAAGTGATTTCTCCTCAACGAAGGAAAAATCTTTGAAAGAAGATGCTGAATCGTTTTCACTCAAGAAAAAATCTTTGAAAGAAAGTCACGATGAGTCGTTTTCGCCCAAGAAAAAACCTGAGCGAATGAATGTGGACTGTACCAGCGAAGACGAGAAATCATTGAAAGAAGACAAAAAATCTTTGAAAGAAGAAGACAAAACATCTTTGAAAGAAGACAGCGAACCATTTTCGTCCAAGAAAGAAGAATCTACTTCAGACCCGAGAAGTCTAGATATGAAAAGTCTATACACCTTAACAGAGATGGGAAAAAAGAAGTCAAGGAAATTCAAAAGAGAATCCCATGTATTGGAGGCGTCTTTTAAGAAATTCGATGAGTTACCACCACAGCAATTGACCGTCTTATTTGACGATGTTATCCAACAAATCGTTAAAGGCTGAATCGAGGGATATGATTAGAATTAGCATCAATCACCCCTCATTGGCTATAGGGATTCATATTCCCTTTCTATACGTAGAAGAGTTAGAGAGTCAAACTATGTTGGACGAAATTGAAAAAGTTCTACAGTCGAATGAGGAATTCGTCTTGAACGATGGTCGCATGACATTCGATATCACACATACGATACCTCGAAGTGGGAGTGGTAAAAGACTTTCAGCAACAGAGCTATTGGATTCGAAAGTTTTTGCAAAAAAGAAACACTCGATTATTGAAATTAACAATTGTGACCATCTATGTTTTGAAAGAGCGGTTGTTGTAGGGATTTATCACCATGAACGCGAAAACACCAAAACATGGAATCGAAAATGGGATCTCATCAAAAGATCAAACAGGCCCCTTCAAAAGACTGAAGCTGAGAAGTTGATGAATGAAGTTGGAGTTTCGTCGACACGGCCTGTAGGGATTGAAGAATACAAAAAAATTCAAGATTTCTTGTATGAAAAAGACTATGTTATTAAAGTCCATCAACAGCAATCGAGAGTGGAGAAAGTATTTGAACATCCAGAAGTGAAAGACAATAGTAAAATCATACATTTGTACTTACATCAAAACCACTATGATTACATCAAATCCATCACAGGGTTTCTTGATTGTGGTCATTATTGTGAGTTCTGTGACACACGTTACAAGAATCGGGAAGACCATACTTGCTCAAAGATCTGTAAAGGCTGTTTTCGTGCTTGAAAATGTCCATCAGAATCAAAACATTACGTCTGTTCTAATTGCCATAGACGATTTTTCAGTGCAGAATGCTTGAGAAATCACAAAACACTTCAAGGTAAAGAGAAGAAAACCATTTGTGAATTAGTGAAACTTTGTTCAAAATGTGGAGGTCAGATTTCTGACAGAAAGAGAAATCATGTCTGTAAGGGAAAGAAAAAATGTCATAATTGCAAGAAAATAGTTGACTTTTCTCATCGCTGTTTTATTCAACCTTACCAGAGTAAGATGAAGCATGACAGCGACGATGAAACGAGTTCTTCTGTAGTCAAAAAGCCCTTGTTCATTTTCTTTGATTTCGAATGTCAGCAAGACACGGGAGTACACATTCCGAATTACTGTATTGCACACCGAGCCTGTGCTGAATGTATCGATAAACCACTTGATTTTCATTGTTCCACATGCAGTGAATTTGAAGAAGGGAGAGAAGTTATTTTTCAAGGAAAAGAAACTTTGAAGCAATTCTGCAATTGGCTCTTTACAAAGCATCATAAAGGAATCACGGCTATTGCCCATAATCTAAAAGGTTATGACGGCCAATTTATTCTCAACCACATTATCAACGTCGGGATGAAAGAACCAGAACTGACCATGAATGGAAATAATATTTTGAAGTCAGAACTGAATGGCGTGTGCTTGATCGATTCCTTCAGTTTCATGAACTTTGGCCTGGCGAAATTCCCAGCAACGTTTGGACTTCAAGAAATGAAAAAAGGTTACTTTCCTCACTGGGCAAATACAGACGAATTCTGGGATTACGTCGGACCCTACTTGGACATGACTTATTACAAACCCGACTCAATGTCTGAAGAGGCTAGATCGAATTTCATACTCTGGTATAATGACAAAGTTCAAAGCGGTGAGGAATTCAATTTTCAAAAAGAGATGGAGTTGTACTGTCGATCCGATGTTGATATCCTAAGACGAGGCTGTGGCGAATTCAGAAAGTTGTTCATCGAACAGAGTGACTTTTGCCCATTTTCAGAGGCATTTACCATAGCCGGTGCCTGCAACAAGATTTGGCGAAAAGATTATCTGCCAAAAGATCAAATAGCTATCATTTCAAGCAAAGACCCAGCCAAACGCCGCTTTTCTATGAAAGCGATACGTTGGATTCAAAGCATCGCTATGGAAAAAGGCATTCATATTCAGCATGCCAGAAATGGTGGCGAATTTCAAATTGGGAAATACAGTGTAGACGGTTTTCACCGACAATCAAACACTGTCTATGAATTCCTCGGAGATTTATTTCATGGTTGCCAGAAATGTTTTAAGGATCGAAAACATATCAATCCTTTCGATGGAAAAACAATGGATGAATTGTACAACAGGACTATTGAACGGCTAGAAACCATCAAAAGAAGGGGGTATAACGTCGTGACCATATGAGAGCACGAATTCGACGCCAAGATGAAGGACAAAGAGTATAAAAAACTCATTGAAAGTCTATATCCGAACTGTGACCCCATCGAGCCAAGAGAGGGTCTGGCTGGAGGTAGATGTAATGCAATAAAAATTGCCTATGATGTTGAGGAAAGCAGTGAAAAGGAAATCAAGTATATTGATATTTGCTCTCTGTATCCTTACGTCTGCAAGCATAAATTCTACCCTGTAGGCCATCCAACAATCTTGACTCCTGAGAACATTGACATGAAGAACATTCGCCAGTATGAAGGACTAATTAAATGCAAAGTTCTACCCCCGACTGGTTTGTTTCATCCCGTTCTCCCAGTTCACTGTAACAACAAGATGATGTTTCCACTTTGTATGAAATGTGCACAAGAAATCTCAAATGTTTGTAACCATGAAAAAGAAGAGAGAGTCTTAGTTGGAACTTGGGTTACATTCCAACTGTTCAAAGCTCTCGACTGTGGTTATCGGCTGATGTATATGAAATCTGGCATTTCGACTCTGTTTCGGACCAATTCTTTAATGGGTATGTGGACAATTTCTTGAAAATCAAGCAAGAAGCCAGTGGCTATCCCGGCTGGTGTCAGACAGACTCAGAAAAGGAACAGTTTATTCGCGACTATGAGGACGTCGAAGGGATTCGTCTCGATCCAAAATGCATTCAAAAAAATCCTAGCAAAAGATCATTTGCTAAGATTATGCTGAACTGCCTTTGGGGGAAATTAGCACAGCGTGAAAACATGAGCAAGACAAAATACATCAGAGAACCGTCTAAATATTTCGACTTGATTACCGATCCAAAATACACGGTAAAGTATGTGGAAATCTTTGACAACGAGTGCCCATTCGTCTTGGTCAACTATGAAGAAAAGATGGACTTTATCGAAACGCATGCTACAGCCAACGTTATTGTAGCGTCCTACGTAACAGCTTATGCAAGGTTGGAATTGTACAGAGTTCTTGAAAGACTAGGGGATAGAGTTCTGTATTTCGATACAGACAGCTGTATGTACATTCATGATCCTGAATTGTGGAACCCTCCCATCATTAACAGCAGGCTAGGAAAATGGACCGATGAAAAACCTGATTGCAAAATCACTCATTTCAGAGGCTTAGGCCCTAAGAATTATGCTTACAAAATGAGAACAAAAGATGGAAAAGAAAAAAGCAAATGTAAAGTCAAAGGAATTACTTTGGATCACAATACAAATCAGCTGGTGAATTTCGACACCTATTCAAAATGTGCTTTGGATCGCACAGTAGAAATTAAAGTTCAGTATGATTGTAGAATCAAAAGACATAGAGATAGAACAGTTACCAGCGAAGCACAGACAAAAACGTTTCGCTCTGTATATACCAAAAGAGTGATTGTAAACGATACTGATACTGTACCCTATGGACATAAAAGTTTGAGGGTATAAATAACTGTAAGAAAACAAATTCCGTGTTACATTGTTTTGAACAGTCAAAGTAAGACGTTTTTAAAAAACAGTGGAGAAATTATTACTAGTGAAATCATGTCAAGTGAAATGCTGTCTTTGCCGATAGAACTACGTGAAAAAGTTTATAGAGATCTCATCCATCTGCACACGCTCGATGAACAACTGCAACATGACATTAAATTTCGCTGTGTGAAACTTTGGATAGATAAATTGCATAAGGGAATTGCAAAAGGAGAAACATCCTGTAAAATGTATGGTATACACGACTTTATTGTAATGATGGTGGACGACTCAGATTTCAGCTTCACTCTCAAAGGCTATTTAGCAGTTCGCATGGTGAAAGACAGCTATGTTGTTAAACAAATGCAAACCACAAGTCGATGGCGATTCGTTATCATAGGAAGACCAGAAGAAAGTTTTCTGAACGTAGTGAAAATGGAGTCGGTTCTGTTTAACTTTTTACTTACGCTACAAAAGAGGATCTATTCAAGACAGTGAGGAAACAGTGGATGCCCTAGAAGGCTATATTCTATTTGATAGAGATGTAACAAAAGAAACCGTATTTTCATCTCTTTCAACAAAACTCGTTTCTAAACATGCTTTTCCATTTACTGGGTTACGTGAATGCAGCGAGTTGGACGGTATATATCCAATGTTTTTGGGTAATGAACATCTGCACAAAGTTATTACGGAACATGAAGACAAGTGGAAAAATCGAGGTATTTGTGAATTCGCATTGTCAGTAATGTTTTGTATATAATGTATCTTCGATGTTTTGTATATAATGTATTGTAAAAATTGGTTTGTAAAAAATGCTTTGTATAAAATGTCTTTGTAAAAATTGTCTTTGTAAAAATGTTATAGTGTTAGAACGTTTTGTTTTAAAAATTTGTTTTTAACGACGATGTTATTAAAAATCTGTATTGTCAGAAATATTTCAATAATGTACTGTAACTTGAATAAAACTTAAATAAAGAAAAGGATTTAAAAAAAGTCGTATGTTTTAATTTCTTCCCAAAAAGAACAGAGTTGGAAAAATGTAGATAGATCATAAAATGATTAAAAACAAAGCCCGTGTGTTTTGATTTCTTCCCAGAAAGAGTTGGAAAAAATGTAAATAGAAAATAACATTCTATGTGAATGAATTTTCTATCTACATGCTCTCACCCAATACTAAGACAATCCCCAAACTATACATTGGTGGCGAACTTTCTCTATAACCATTCGACTCTCGATTCTCGAGTAGTGCGAATAAAACAACCTGTTAATGGAAAAATGGATTTCAACTTAGACGATCCCTCACTACAGGTTGAAAACAATGAAGATATTCTATCGACAGCCATGAATTCAACATTCATTGACCCGATGACAGGATCGGATAACGAATTTGAAGAAGAAGAAATGAGCCAAATGATTTCAAAACAAAATTTTGTAATAACTCAGATTCTAGACGAAGTGAAGAGGTTGAATACAAATATGATTCAACTCAGTAAAAACATTGAGACATTATGTCAACAGAGTCAACAGAGCCAACAGAGTCAACAAGATTCATCAGCAGATGTAAAGATCCCAGTCCTGGTTAGTTTTGATAAAACCAGTTTTCAAAAGTTAACAGATTCTATCGTAAAAAAAGAACAGCAGTCAAAGGAACAGAAGTCAAGAACAAAACGAAAAGCAGAGAGAGACAATAATCAACTTCACAAAAAACAACGATTTGATCACAACTATACAACTCCACAAAAAATGGGGTTGGGTAAACATGGAAAAAACATTGATAACTTCAAGGACTTCAAGATTTCGAAGATCCCAAAGATCCCAAAAGAATCAAACGAAAGCTGTCAATAAAAGCAGAAAAAACAAAACAGTCCTTTTCAGGACTACCCGATATTTAGGAAGTCTATCTTTTGAGAATTGTCAATTTCACGATTGTTTTCCAAGTGAACAGAGAGAGTTACACTCCAAATACTCCAAAACTCAAAAAAAAGACTAAGTCCAACAAGCCCTCTTCACTCTTCCTTTCCTCCTCTTCACTCCTCCTCACTCCTCCATACTCCTCCTCCCATGCCACACGAAGATAGAGAAAGCCTAAGTCGATCAAATGTAGAGAAAAGACTAAGTCCGACGGTGATAGAGAAAGCCTAAGGTGAACAAAGGCGGTGAAAAGGCTAAGTCCATCGATTGTTCTTTTTGCCTGAACCATAACCGATATGGAATATAACCCATATCGTGAAAAAAGACTAAGTCCAACACGATGTTTTTTCCCCGAGGACCTGCCAGTACCCATATAGACCTATCGTGGAGAAAAAAGACTAAGTCCAACACTAACAGAGAAATGGCTAATTCCTACAGAGACGAATGAAGAAGGAGAAAAACTAAGTCCAACAATGATAGAAAAATGGCTAAGTCCTACGGAAGCAGAGAAATGGCTAAGTCCTACAGAGACGAACGAAGATGGAGAAAAGACTAAGTCCTACAGAGGCGAACGATGATAGAGAAAGACCAAGACGGACAGTGTAGATCAAGATCAGACTAACTCCAACAGAGTCTCAGAATCAGTCTGATCTGGTTTATAAGTCATATCGTGGAAAAAAGACTATTAGTCCAACAGAGCCCTTGTCTGTGTAAAAGTTAAGGGTTGCAGCAAAACGTTAAGGGTTACAACAACCGTTAAGGACTGCGATAAGGGTTTTAGAAGGTTTTAAAAGGATTTTAAAAGGGTTTTAGAAGGGTTAAGGGAGAGATAAGTGTAAATTGACATTTTGGGACAAGATTTGTCCCGCTGCTACCCTACCACGAGCTGGGGTAGGGTAGCAGCGGGACAAAATACCCCAGTTTCGGACACCAGGGAGGGTAGCAGCGGGACACGGCGCCTCCGTGTCCCGCAGCTACCCTCCTTTACTACTCCTACCCACCAACTTACCTACGTACCAACCTACATACCTACCTCCATACTGACAGAACGACCTTACCGACTGACTGACCGACCAACCTACCTACCAACTGACTTACCTACTGACCTACCTACCAACCTACCTACCAACTACCAACCAACCTACCTAACTACATATTGACCTATCTACAACCATACCTACCAACCCACTATTGACCTACTAACCTACCTACCAACCTAGCTACCTACCTTCCTACCAACCTACCTACCAACCCACCTACTGACCTACCTACTGACAGACCTACCAACTAACCTACCAACCTACTTACCTACCCACGCATCCATGTAGAAGTTATGGTCCAGACAAATTCGGACGGATGCACGCATACAGGCACTGAAGCACAGACGCACAGACGTACATCCACCAAACCCACAATGTTGCAACTATGTCTCGCTTATCGCAAGCGGACTCGACAAAATTTGCACAAAGATGGAAAAGCATAATATTAGCTACTGAATGCAGACAAGCCAACCTATGGATCAATTGACCAAACGACCAACCTATCTACCTATTTTCTGATGACCTACCAACCACCCTACCTACCTATCTTATGACCAAACATACCTACCAACTCACCAAATGTCCTACCAAACAACCAGCTAATTGTCTGAAATACTCGCACCTACTGACAGACCAACATACTGCCAGACCTACCCCTCAAATGACCTACATGTATATATAAACCTACTGAATTACCTTCCTACCTTCTGACAGAATGACTGACCTTCGGACCTTCCAAATCGATCGACTGACTGACAGGGCCGACTAAGCTACAAACTAACCCTTTACCACACAATCATGCGTTTTAACGACCCTTAAGAAAAAGTTTTTTAAAAACATTGTGGTAAAAGGACACAATGCTGACAACCAGCATTTTCTCCTTTTCCCACACTGTTTTCTAACCTTCCCAAAACAAATTTCAATTTTTGAGTCATGTTTATTTTGTCGTCTGCAAATGCTTTGAATCTGGAAAAGTCTAAAATTTTGTCGTTTGGTAAAGAGTTAATGGACAAAATGACCTACCTACCTTCCTACCTAATAACCAACCTACCAACCAACTGACCTACCTACCTACAGACCTACATCCCTTACTTCCCACCTACTGACCAACCTACAAACTGACAGACCAACCAATTGACCACTCAACCAACTGATCTACATACCGAAGTACCTACAAAACTACCTACCTACCAAATGACCACCCGACCAACCTACCTACCTACTAACCTACCAATCCACCAACGTACCAACAAAACTACTGACTTACCAACTGACAAATTTACCTACCCATCTACTACTGACCTACATTCTGACCTACCTACCAACCAACATACCATCCTACCTACATACCTATCTACTGACCCACTGACTGACCTACCTATCAACTGACCAATCTACATGTACCTACTGACCTACCTCCCATCTTACCTTCAGACCGATCTACCTACTGTCCAACCAACAAACCTACTTACCCACCTACCGCTCTCCTTACCAACCTACATAACCACCCACCTAACCACTTACCAAACTACCTACCTGCCTAAATACCTACCAACCGAACCACCTACCTACCTAACAACAAACCTACCTACCTACCTACTTACTTACCAAGCAACCTAACGTATCTATGAATAAACCTACCGACCAACAGACTTACTTATCTGCCTTCCTGCCTGCCTTCTGACAGAAGGACTGACGCACCATCCTTCCGTCCCAGCCGACCTCCAGCCTGACTGATAGACCAACCTACTGACAGACCTACGTACCTATCAACCTACCTACCTATCAATAACTTTTCTACCTACGGAATAACCTACTTCCCTACCAACCAATCTATCTTCTGACCTATCTACCGACCTACATACCAAACTTCCTACCATCCATCAGCCTACCGACACCTACCTACGAGGGTTGTCTCAACATCTAACGTCTAACATCTTTTTCTGACGTCAGAATGACTTGAAAATCGTGACAATGTCCAGCAATAATGTTTTCGTGTACAAATTTACTGAATCATATGAAAATGTATCTTAAAACAGCCGATTTTTATTTTCTGGGTCTGCGCACTCCAAAATAACTGAAATGGAATATTTCAAACAAGTATTATACTTAGTAGTTGCTTCGTCGTATGGAATAATATAAATATGAAAATCATATCGAGATATTTTTTTTAATAAAGCCATGATCTGGCGCGTAAGCAAACAAGAAAGTTTAAATGCCGCGCTGTGACGTGATTTTTGCTAGTACACGGCGGGGAATCACGTGACACAACAACAACAACAATGGCGGACATTTGAAGAAATTCCCCCGCTTCAGGTAAGAAAATCTTCAATAATTCTGTCAATACGTGACTGATTTGAATTTGGTTTGAAGCAGAGAAGGCAGAAAAACGCCAGGGATTTGCTGGATGTGGCAGATCTTTTAAACAACACCTGATAAAAAAGTTATTGACGAGCAAACAAATTTCTACCCTGGATAACGTTCACCTCGAAAATAAATAAAACACACAAACAGGCCACATTTCTTCTTTTAGTGCATTTATTGTGTTCCCGTATGCATAAAATGTGGAGAGCATGAATAAAAAGTCTTGTCACTATCAATACTTTTTTATTTGAATACGATTTTCTAGGTAAACAACGTTATTTTCTAAAATGATATAGTTCACGTCAGGAAATTTTTATGATAACGTTCACGTCATAAGTAGAATATAGAATATACATATTTCATCATCTTAGTTGCGTCATGTTGTCTTGAATATCATGTTAATGCATACTTAAAATTATGAAATTGTTTTGATTTTAGCCATATTTAAATGTGTTACGTGTCGTATGTAGCTGTTTAAAGCATGTACAAAATGTATTCTTATTTTAGTACTGATTACGCGCTGTTCGATGTGTGAAAGAGCTTTTATTCAGTTAACAGATGAAGAAATATGTTCCTTTTTATTATGTATTTTGTTGCATGGTATTTAAATTGCTGGTTTTAAACACATTTGTTCAGTGTAATTACAACAAAGTTAGCCTATTCGTATATATCCTTGTTATCAAGAATACAAGGCTTGGGCTCTGAAATGACACATTCAATGACATTCCTGGCGTTGAACGTGGAATAAGAATTTTTTAGCGCAGACATCTTTTACGACACAAGTCCGGCACCTATACCACCCATGTTGTGTTCTTTTAATTTATCAATGACAGCAGGTGTAAGTTCAAGCATATGCTGAAGTATTAAATCCTCTGATGGTTTATCTCTCTTTTGTTCAGCTTCAGATGTCTTACACAATTGAAGACTTTGTTGACTTTGATCCAACATATTGTGACATCCATCTGTGGATTCAGGGAGAAGTGAGTTATCTGCAGCTTCGAGATCTGTAAAAAAACCATCATGGCTTTGGTCAGTTTCTAAAAGAATAGGAGTACATGTTAAAATCTCTGAATCATCAGAACCAAATAACGACCTCGTAGAGTTTTTCTTGCTCCTTTTCTTTAAAGGTGAGTGTCGATATATAGGCGACATTTTGACTGTGACTTTAGTCAGAGGGGATTTTAAAGGTGACCACTTCCGCTTTTTGGATGTTTCGACCTTTGCTCTTGTCAACGGGGATCTTAACGGTGAACGGTTCCGTTTCTTTGCAGTAAATGGCGATATAGGAAATGGTGATTTAGTAACAACAATTAAGTTGTTTTGCGATGTCGTTTCTTTTGGTTTGAAATGTATTCTGTTTATGGCGTCTGCAGATACAAAGCCTTTTCTTTTTCTCTTTCGCCAGTTTCTTCTGTTAAGAGTCAAACTGGATTTTTTCTTGTACCTCATGATGTATCTGAAATTGGTGAGGAAAAACCGCTAAAATCTCATTTTACAATCAAAAGAAAGCTTTCGTGGATATGCTAACCATAATGAGCTACCCGATCTGATTTTTCAAGACAAAGCTCATCATTTAAACACATTTAACCCTTTCCCAAACAAGCCCTGGTTTTCACGTGTCTGCAGTACAAGTCTTTTGAAAACACTGTGGGAAAAGAAGAAATTGCTCGCAACGAGCAATTTCTCCTTTTCCCACAGTGTTTTCTCCCCTTTTTGATAACTTTCTGCCATTTTCATCAAATTTAAAATTGTCATCTGCAAACTCTTTCAATTTGGACCAGTCCAAAATTTGTCGTTTGGGAAAGGGTTAACCCTTTACCAAATCACAAAATTTTAGACTCTTCCAAATTTCAAGCATTTGCAGATGACAAAGTAAATGTGACTCAAAAACTGAAATTTGTTGGCAAGGGTAAAAAACATTGTGGGAAAAGGAAACAATCACGATTTAGATAACCAGATATAAATTAATATGCATTTAATAATTATTGTATATAGAAATAAAGCCGACATCTTTTTGTTTCGATTAGTCTCTGTGGAAAATCCCCTGACGTTAAACAAACAGTTAAGAAATTGATTAATGAGTATCTATATTTAGTGAAATGTTGATTATGCACGGTTTTTTCCAAATATCTATGCTTCCAGATAATGGAATATATTTTAGTCAAGCGTTCATTCTAGCTGTAAAGGATTTAAATTTTTTTGTAGTGGAGAAAGTTAAGATTGGTCCACATTGGAAAGATTTGTGTACGAAAATGAAAAAATATCATGTTCTAAAGGGATGGTGAGAAAGCTTTATTCGAACATGAGAAAATGCTTGATGGATGGATTTTTTTTTTTTTTTTTTTTTTTCGAAAGCTTTCTTTTGATTGAAAAATGAGATTTCATCGGTTTTTCCTCACCAATTTCAGATACATCATGAGGTACAAGAAAAAATCCAGTTTGACTCTTAACAGAAGAACGCCATAAACAGAATACATTTCAAACCAAAAGAAACGACATCGCAAAACAACTTAATTGTTGTTACTAAATCACCATTTCCTATATCGCCATTTACTGCAAAGAAACGGAACCGTTCACCGTTAAGATCCCCGTTGACAAGAGTAAAGGTCGAAACATCCAAAAAGCGGAAGTGGTCACCTTTAAAATCCCCTCTGACTAAAGTCACAGTCAAAATGTCGACTATATATCGACACTCACCTTTAAAGAAAAGGAGCAAGAAAAACTCTACGAGGTCGTTATTTGGCTCTGATGATTCAGAGATTTTAACATGTACTCCTATTCTTTTAGAAACTGACCAAAGCCATGATGGTTTTTTTACAGATCTCGAAGCGGCAGATAACTCACTTCTCCCTGAATCCACAAATGGGTGTCACAATATGTCGGATCAAAGTCAACAAAGTCTTCAATTGTGTAAGACATCTGAAGCTGAACAAAAGAGAGATAAACCATCAGAGGATTTAATACTTCAGCATATGCTTGAACTTACACCTTCTGTCTTTGATAAATTAAAAGAACACAACATGGGTGGTATAGGTGCCGGACTTGTGTCGTAAAAGATGTCTGCGCTAAAAAATTCTTATTCCACGTTCAACGCCAGGAATGTCATTGAATGTGTCATTTCAGAGCCCAAGCCTTGTATTCTTGATAACAAGGATATATACGAATAGGCTAACTTTGTTGTAATTACACTGAACAAATGTGTTTAAGACCAGCAATTTAAATACCATGCAACAAAATACATAATAAAAAAGAACATATTTCTTCATCTGTTAACTGAATACAAGCTCTTTCACATATCGAACAGCGCGTAATCAGTACTAAATAAGAATACATTTTGTCATGCTTTAAACAGCTACACGCGACACATAACACATTTAAATATGGCTAAAGTCAAGACAATGTCATAATTTTAAGTATGCATTAACATGATATTCAAGACAACATGACGCAACTAAGATGATGAAATATGTATATTCTATATTCTATTATGACGTGAACGTTATCATAAAAATTTCCTGACGTGAACTATATCATTTTAAAAAATACCGTTGTTTACCTAGACAATCGTATTCAAATAAAAAAGTATTGATAGTGACAAGACTTTTTATTCATGCTCTCCACATTTTATGCATGCGGGAACACAATAAATACACTAAAAGAAGAAATGTGGCCTGTTTGTGTGTTTATTTTCGACGTGAACGTTATCCAGGATAAAAACTTGTTTGCTCGTCAATAACTTTTTTATCGGGTGTTGTTTAAAAGATCTACCACATCCAGCAAATCCCTGGCGTTTTTCCGCCTTCTCTGCTTCAAACCAAATTCAAATCGGTCACGTATTGACAGAATTATTGAAGATTTTCTTACCTGAAGCGGGGAAATTTCTTCAAATGTCCGCCATTGTTGTTGTTGTTGTGTCACGTGATTCCCCGCCGTGATGTACTCTATGATAAAAATTTCGGAAAATGGCGACGCCAGCAGGCTGCAGAGGGGGCATGTGATTTACTGTAACTTATAAGATTTAGCAAGAATTGAAGCGCTTTAAATCTGAGCCTCGGTCAGCAGTGGCTTGCTCATATTTTCCACAAATGGGTTAGCCGCTAGAGAAAGTGCGTGATTCACGAGGGACGATACTCTGTGTAGGTTTCGTTACTTTCTTGACGTTACATATAAATGAAGTCTGCAGTGTGCGCCGACCCCCTTCACCTGGTGTTGTTTATACCTAGATCTATACACGTGAACGGGTATATATTCAACTTTAAATCTATAAGAAAAACACTTTGGTGTTTTTGTCACTTTTCCGTAATATAAGCATTGTTCGTCATTTCTGGGACAACCCTCGTATATACCGATCAACCTACCAATCTTCCCACCAACCTACCCACTGACCTACCTACCACCCGACCGAGTTACCTACGCACTTACCTACCTTCCTACCTGCCCCCTTGCCTGTCTGTCTACCTACCTTTGTACGAACAGACCCATGCTTCCTTCCTTCTGAACACCCTGCGTGCATGTACCTCCATCTCTTATAAAGGTATAATTTGAGGTAAAAAACAAAAATATAACTCAATGACATGTGGTACTGTCCCACTAAAGCTCATTGTTCTTTATCATCTATGAAATCCACTGTAAATAGTGGGCTATAGGGGTAGATTTTTATTTTTCCTCGGGGATAGAAAAAAATCAACAACAATGACGACAACAAAAAACCCTGTGTCCTGTGGTAATGCCCCATGCAACCTACAGTAAATATTGGAATATAGTGGTGCACGTCACAATCCCAATGAAGGGGCTCAAGAAGGGTCTGTTGTGTAATTATCTAATATTAGTAATGTTGCCTCGGAGGTTAAAAAAAAAGCCAAAAATATCCCAGTGATAAGTGGTAGTGCCCCATTCAAACTTATTGTTTTATCATCCATGAAATCCAAATGGTGGGCTATAGGGGTAGGTGTCACAATCCCAATGAAGGGGCTAAAGCGGGTTCGATCAATGATTATTTCAGAATTTTTATTTTCACTCAGGGATAGAAAATCAAAAATATTTCTGTGTCCTGTGGTACTGCCCCACCAAAGCTTAGTATTATAATTAACCATGCAACCTACAGTAAATATTGGGCTATAGTGGTAGGCGTCACAATCCCAATGAAGGGGCTCAAGAGGGGTTTGTTGTGTCATTATCCAATATTTATCATGTTGCCTCGAAGGTTAAAACAAGAGGGCCATGATGGCCCTGTATCGCTCCACTGGCTTATAAATATAAACCATGAAGAGAAGTCTTTACTATATAAGCCCTTATAAAACTTTGACCCCAGGGCTACAGTCGGACTAAATGGGGAATATGTGTATTAGAAGAATAACATGCCAAATTTGGGAGTTCTTGGCCTTATGGCTAGTAACAAGACGGTTTCTGAACTTTTCACTCAATAAACCCATGTAAAACTTGTGACCCCTGGTGCAGGGCCAAACTTGATCCTAGGGCTGTAACTTGGGCCCTCTTTGTAGTTGTCCACTAGATAATGCTATAATTATGCAAAATTTGGTAGCCTAAGCCTTATGGCTATGTACACCAAGATTTAAAAGTTTTCCCTATGTAAGCCTATGTAAATCTTGTGAACCCCCCCCCCCAGCATGAGTCCAAATTGACCCCAGGACTATAATTTGGGCACTTTTGGTAGACCCCAACTAGATCAAGTTAAATGCAAAATTTGGTAGCTCTAGGCCTTATGGCACAGGTACAGGAAGATTTTTAAAGTTTTCTCTATATAAGCCTATGTAAAACTTGTTACCCCTGGGGCAGAGCCAATTTTGACCCCAGGGCTATAATTTCAAGAAACATGATAGAGGTTTACTACATAAAGCTACATGCCAAATTTGGTAGCCCTATGCCTTATGGTTTCAGACAAGAAGATTTTTGAAGTTTTCTCTATATAAGCCAATGTAAAACTTGTGACCCCTGGGGCAGAGCCAATTTTGACCCCAGGGCTATAATTTGAAGAAACTTGATAGAGGTCTACTACATAAAGCTACATGCCAAATTTGGTAGCCCTATGCCTTATGGTTTCAGACAAGAAGATTTTTAAAGATTTCCCATATTTTTCAGTTTTGTTGCCATGGCAACCAGAGTTTTTGAAGGAATCAAATTCTTTCAAGAAATTCTGAAGAGGACCATGGCAGGATCATTTCTGTGAAGTTTCATGAAAATTGGATGGGTAGTTTCAGAGAAGAAGATGTTTGAAATAAAAGTTAACGCACGGACGGACGGACGGACGGACAGACGCACGACGGACACCAGGCCATGACATAAGCCCGCTGGCCTTCGGCCACTGGAGCTAAAAAGGATTTCCTTCTGGTCGGTAGTAGTGCCCCACTAAAGCTTATTGGTTTTATCATCTCTGATATCCACTGTAAAACGTAGGCTATAGGAGTTGGTGTCACAATCCCAATAAAGGGGCTCCAGTGGGGTTGGTCAATAATTATTCAGATTTTCTATTTTTCCTCAGGGATAGAAAATCATAAAAAATCCTGTGTCCTGTGGTACTGCCCCACTAAAGCTTACAATCAAAATTAACCATGCCACCTATAGTAAATATTGAGCTAGGTGGTAGGTGTCAAAATCCCATTGAAGGGGCCCAAGAGGGGTCTGTTGTGTCATTATCTAATATTTGTAATGTTGCCTCGGATGTGAAAAACCAAAAATATCCCTGTGATAGGTGGTACTGCCCCACTAAAGCTCATTTGTTTTCTCATCCTTGATATCCACTGCAAATAGTGGACTGAAGGGGTAAGTGTCACAATCCCCATAAAGGGGCTCCAAAGGGGGCGGTCAATAATTATTCAGAAGTTTTTTATTTTTCCTCAGGGATAGAAAAACATAAAAAAATCCCGTGATCATTGGTACTGCCCCACTGAAGCTTTTTATCATAATTAACAATGCAACATACAGTTTATACTGGGCTATAGTGGTAGGCGTCACAATCCCAATGAAGGGGCTCAAAAGGGGTCTGTTGTGTCATTATCTAATATTTGTAATCTTGCCTCGGAGGTAAAACCAAAAAATATCCCTTTGATAAGTGGTACTGCCCCACTAAAGCTCACTGGTTTTATGATCCCTGATATCCACTGCAAATAGTGGACTATAGGGGTTAGTATCACAGTCCCCATAAATGGGCTCCAAAGGGGTCGGTCAATAATTATTCAGATTTTTTAACTTTTCCTCAGGGATAGAAAAATATAGAAAAACTTTTGTCCTGTGGTACTGCCCCACTAAAGCTTATTATGATAATTAACAATGCAACCTACAGTAAATTTTGAGCTATAGTGGTAGGCGTCACAATCCCATTGAAGGGGCCCAAGAGGGGTCTGTTGTGTCATTATCTAATATTTGTAATGTTGCCTCGGATGTAAAAAACCAAAAATATCCCTGTAATAGGTGGTACTGCCCCACTGAAGCTCATTTGTTTTATCATCCTTGATATCCACTGCAAATTGTGGACTGTAGGGGTAACTGTCACAATCCCCATAAAGGGGCTCCAAAGGGGGCGGTCAATAATTATTCAGATTTTTTTTATTTTTCCTCAGGGATAGAAAAACATAAAAAAAATCCCGTGATCATTGGTACTGCCCCACTGAAGCTTTTTATCATAATTAACAATGCAACATACAATTTATACTGGGCTATAGTTGTAGGCGTCACAATCCCAATGAAGGGGCTCAAAAGGGGTCTGTTGTGTCATTATCTAAGATTGATAATGTTGCCTCGGAGGTAAAAACCCAAATATATCCCTGTGATAGGTGGTACTGCCCCACTAAAGCTTATTGGTTTTATCATCCCCGATATCCACTGCAAATAGCTGGCTATAGGGGTAGGTGTCACAATCCCAATAAAGGGGCTCCAGAGGGGTCGGTCAATAATTAGTCAGATTTTTTATTTTTCCTTGGGGATAAAAAGGCATAAAAAAATCCCGTGTCCTGTAGTACTACCCCACTAAAGCTTATTGTCATTATTAAACATGTAAGCTATAGTATATATTACGCTATAGTGGTAGGCGTCACAATCTCAATAAGGGGGCTTAAGAGGAGTATGTTGTGTCATTATCTAATATTTTTAATGTTGCCTCGGAGATTAAAAAAAAAAAAAAAAAAAGCCCTGTGATAGGTGGTACCTCCCCACTAAAGCTTATTGGTTTTATGATCCTTGATATCCAATGCAAATAGTGGACTATCGGGATTAGTTTCACAATCCCCATAAAGAGGCCCCAAAGGTACTGCCCCACTAAAGCTAATTATCATAATTAAAAATGCAACCTACAGTAAAAATTTCGCTATAGTGGTAGGCGTCACAATCCCGATGAAGGGGCTCAATTGGGGTCTGTTGAGTCAATATCTAGTATTTGTAATGTTGTCTCGGTGGTAAAAAACCAAAACTATCCCTGTAATAGGTTGTACTGCCCCACTAAAACTTATTGGTTTTATTATCCCTATTATCCAATGCAAATAGTGGACTATAGGAGTAAGTGTCACAATCCCCATAAAGGGGCTTCAGAGGGGTCGGTCAATAATTATTCAGATTTTTTTCCCTCGGGGATAGAAAAACATAAAAAAAAAAAAAAAAAAAAATCTCGTGTCCTGTGGTACTGCCCAACTAAAGCTCATTATCATAATTAAACATGCAACCTATAGTAAATATTTGGCTATAGTGGTAGGCGTCACAATCCCGATGAAGGGGTTCAATAGGGGTCTGGTGTGTCATTAACTAGTAATTGTAATGTTTTCTCGGTGGTAAAAAACCAAAACTTTTCCTGTAATAGGTGGTACTGCCCCACTAAAGCTTATTGGTTTTATCATCCTTTCTGTCCACTGCAAATACTGGACTATATGGGTAAGTGTCACAATCCCCATAAAGGGGCTCCAGAGGGGTCGGTCAATAAATATTCATTTTTTTTTTTTACTCGGGGATAGAAAAACATTAAAAAAAAATCTTGTGTCCTGTGGTACTGCCCCACTAAAGCTAATTATCATGATTATGCATGCAACGTATAGTAAATATTAGGCTTTACTGGTAGGCGTCACAATCCCAATGAAGGGGCTCAATAGGGGTCTGTTGTGTCATTTTCTAGTATTTGTAATGTTGTCTCGAAGGTAAAAAACCAAAACTATCTCTGTGATAGGTGGTACTGCCCCACTAAAGCTTACTGGTTTTATCATCCATATTATCCAATGCAAATAGTGGTCTATAGGAGTAAGTGTCACAATCCCCATAAAGGGGCTCCAGAGGGGTCGGTCAATAATTATTCAGATTTTTTTTTTTTTTTTTTCCCTCGGGCATAGAAAAGCATAAAAAAAAATCTCGTGTCCTGTGGTACTGCCTTACTAAAGCTCATTATCATAATAAAACATGCAACCTATAGTAAATATTTGGCTATAGTGGTAGGCGACACAATCCTGATGAAGGGGCTCAATAGGGGTCTGTTGAGTCATTATCTAGTATTTCTAATGTTGCCTCAGTGGTAAAAAACCAAAACTATTCCTGTAATAGGTAGTACTGCCCCACTAAAGCTTATTGGTTTTATCATCCTTCCTGTCCACTGCAAATACTGGACTATAGGGGTAAGTGTCACAATCCCCATAAAGGGGCTCCAGAGGGGTCGGTCAAGAATTATTCATTTTTTTTTTTTTTTTACTCGGGGATAGAAGAACAAAAAAAAGAAAAAAAAAAAAATATTGTGTCCTGTGGTACTGCCCCACTAAAGCTCATTATCATGATTATGCATGCAACGTATAGTAAATATTAGGCTATAGTGGTAGGCGTCACAATCCTGATGAAGGGGCTCAATAGGGGTCTGTTGTGTCATTATCTAGTATTCGTAATATTGTCTCGAAGGTAAAAAACCAAAACTATCCCTGTGATTGGTGGTACTGCCCCACTAAAGCTTACTGGTTTTATCATCCCTATTATCCAATGCAAATAGTGGACTATAGGAGTAAGTGACACAATCCCCATAAAGGGCTCCAGAGGGGTCGGTCAATAATTATTCAGATTTTTTTTTCCCTCGGGCATAGAAAAACATTAAAAAAAAAAAAAAATTCTCGTGTCCTGTGGTACTGTCCCACTAAAGCTCATTATCATAATTAAACATGCAGCCTATAGTAAAAATTTCGCTATAGTGGTAGGCGTCACAATCCCGATGAAGGGGCTCAATTGGGATCTGTTGAGTCATTATCTAGTATTCGTAATATTGTCTCGAAGGTAAAAAACCAAAACTATCCCTGTGATAGGTGGTACTGCCCCACTAAAGCCTATTGGTTTTATCATCCCTATTATCCAATGCAAATAGTGGACTATAGGAGTAAGTGTCACAATCCCCATAAAGGGGCTCCAGAGGGGTCGGTCAATAATAATTTTTTTTTTTTTTTTTTTTTTTTTTTTTCCCTCGGGGATAGAAAAACATAAAAAAAATCTCGTGTCCTGTGGTACTGCCCCACTAAAGCTCATTATCATAATTAAACATGCAACCTATAGTAAATATTTGGCTATAGTGGTAGGCGTCACAATCCTGATGAAGGGGCTCAAAAGGGTCTGTTGTTTCCTTATCTAATATTTGTCAACTGGCCCCGGAGGTAAAAAAATTAAAAATATCCCTGTGATAGGTGGTACTGCCCCACTAAAGCCTACTGGATTTATCATCCCTGATATCCTCTGCAAATAGTGGGCAATAGAGGTAGGTGTCACAATCCCAATGAAGGGGCTCCAAAGGGGTCGATTAATAATTATTCAGATTTTTTTATTTTTCCTCGGGGATAGAAAAATACCAAAAAATCTCGAGTCCTGTGGTACTGCCCCACCAAAAACTTTTACCATAATTAACAAGGCAACCTACAATAAATATTGGGCTATAATGGTAGGCGTCACAATTCCGGTGAAGGGGCTCAAAAGGGGTCTGCTGTGTCGTTATCTAATATTCTTAATGTTGCCTTGGGGGTGAAAATAAAAAAAAAAAAAAAAAAAATCTCTGTGTTAGGTGGTACTGCCCCACTAAAGCTTATTGGTTTTAGCATTCCTGTTATCCACTGCAAATTCTTGGCTATAGGGTTAGGTGTCACAATCCCAATAAAGGGCCCCCAGAGGGGTCAGTCAAGAATTAATCAGATTTTTTATTTGTCCCCGGGGATAGAAAAAACATAAAAAAATTCCCTCGTCCTATGGTACTGCTCCACTAAAGCTCATTAACACAATTAAACATGCAACCTATAGTAAATATTGGGCTATAGTGGTAGGCGTCACAATCCCGGCGAAGGGGCTCAAGAGGGGTCTTTTGTGTCATTATCTAATATTTGTCACATTGCCTCGGGGGTAAAAAACCAAAACTATCCCTGTGATAGGTGGTACTGCCCCACTAAAGCTTATTGGTTTTATCATCCTTGATATCCACTGCAAATAAAGGACTATAATGGTAAGTGTCACAATAAAGGGGCTCCAGAGGGGTTACAGGGTCGGTCAAGAGTAATTCAGATTTTTTAAAATTTACTTCGGGTACAAAAATCCTGTGTCTGATGGTACTGCCCCACTCAAGCTTCTTATCATAAGTAACTATTCAACCTACGGTGAATATTGGGATATAAGGCTAAGTGTCACAATCCCTCTGAAGAAGCTCTAGAGGGAGATTTTTTATGCCAATCTATGTATTTTAATGTTGGAACACAGACAACAAAATACTAGAGGGAATTTCCAGTGACTGGTGGCATTGTACTACTACCTGTATTTGTCTCAAAGTTCTGTAACACTCTCTGTAAATTTCGGGCTACAATGGTAGGTAATTCAATCCTCATAAAGGAGTTCCATGAGGGGTCAGTTTTTTTTAAAAAAATCTATTCGTAATGCTGCATCATAGAAAAATAAATAAACATTCCCTATATCGGGAGGTTTTGTCCCACTAAAGCTTCTTTGTGTCGTAAAATATGGTAACGACTACAAAAACTACAAAAATTGCACTGTATGGGAAGTTATTGGGCGACTTGGGTAGGTGTCGCATTTCCCATACCCCCCCCCCCCCACACACACACACACTTTCAGACTAGATTAAACAAAATAATCCCAGATTTCATGTTTAACTATAGGCTAACAACCTGGTCATACAGTTTGACAAATAATAAGCAGAAACAGTTATCATACCATCGTTACCTTTATAAAAAAGTACACCGAAAGTAGTATAAGCTGATTTTGTTATGGGTCGAAATGGTTATGGGCCGAGTTGTCCATATACAGTCAATGCAGAGTTACCGTTATTGTTCTTATTGGGAAAAGCTTACTGGGAGAACGCTTGATTTTATCGAAACTCCAGGAAAGCATGGATAGGTGCTCTGGCCGCTGCAACATAACTGATCAATCAATCAATACTTTACTCTAATATCAAAATCCTATAGATTTAGTCTACATCACAGACTACGAGTTTTCCTCCATTTTAGGCGTCATTAGTATATAGCCTATTATTGAGAATTGCATTGATCAAAGATCAGAATGCATATCTGCATATGGATGTTGTAATTTCTATCCTTAAAATACTTCATATGGCGTGCAACACACGAAAAGGGGCCTTCAGACGTATGCGTAAAAGTGTTATCCCAGATAAGCCTGTGCAGTCTGTGACTAATCCGACAAGATACTTCCCGTTTTTGTGCGATTTTCTGTTTTACGAAAGTCTACTGAAGTAGGGTAAAATTGGTGGTACAAGAGTCCCGAGTTTGATCCCAAGTTTGATCCCAAGATTGATCCCAAGTTTGATTCCAAGTTTGAATTTTTGCGCAAATTTTCGCGTAATGTTTGAATTTTCCTTCATTTTAAACATGATTGGATAGCTTTCACGTTCTTTGATGATCGATTTTTGTGAGAAATTTCGCATAATGTTTGAATTTTCCTCCATTTTGAATTTTCCTCCATTTTGAATGGATTGCGTTCTTCGATGATCGCTATTTCTTTTTAGAACTTTAAACGTTCTTGAATGATCGTTATTTACAACTTTAACTGTTTGTCTAACTGTTTGATCTAAATTGTTATCTTTTTAGTTGAAAACGATTCAATTTGAACCGCAAAAAGGCAGAAAGCGTTAGATAAAATGAAGCTTGACAGTGGAAGGGAAGCAACTTGACAGTGGAAGGGAAGCAACTTGATAGTGGAAGGGAAATGAAAATCTCAACTTTCAAAATGGGTTATTTTTCTTTACATGTATGGGGCTTCAGATAAATATCTAACTTATCCTATGAACTGGGTTACCCTGACAAGGTACATTTAACTTACTTTTTGCAACAGACGTGCATTATTTTAAATTTTGACTCTGTAAAATGTGACGAACTTACCAAAACGGATTAATTTTCTTCTCATATGTTTAGTCTTCTATCCAGATCTGTGTAGCGTTTTTGTGTCTTACCACGTTTTTTCAAAACTGAAATTCTCGACATTTAAACTGAATTCCAGCTTGAAAAAATATTTTTTAACATGGCAAGACACTGTAATTTCTTAACAGAATTTAAAAATTGTAATCCTTGGACGTTTAAACACAACACAACGAGAAGAACTCCAACGAAGAAAATTGATTCGATTATATGTAGGTTTTGTTTTTAAGTTTGTACCTCTATTTCATATTCCGAACACATAAAACGTAAAACTTAATACAAAAATTTTATCTCAGTATAATTCACGTAAAAGTCTACAATCACTCAGTTTTGGGGTTAAATATTTTCTACATGTAGTTCGTAGCCTTGACAACGGATGTAAATTTGGTTTATTGATGCGTTTAAAAGTGTATAAACCGCGTCACATAAAAACATAGGGAATCAATTTCTAAAAAATAGGGCCGAACAAATCAAACTTATTTGAGTTTTGATCTACAATTGATGTCTATTTCATGCTAATTTCGATATTCTGGTCCACGATGCGTTGCACGCAATGGTGGATAAGAGTTTTTTTGTTTTTTTTTTTCCCAAGTGTCTGATGTTCGTTATGTTTTTCAAGAATGTGATCCATTTCTTAAGCATTATGTTCAACTGATTGATTGATTGTACGCTGTTTAACACCGTTTTCAACATTATTTTATTTATATTGGGACGACCAGTACACCTATCCTTTGATAGATTGTATGGTGTTTAACGCCGTGTTAAACATTATTTCAGTGATATAGCGGCGGCCAGTGCACGTATCCATGCTTTCCTAGAACTTATTTTACCATTACTCCGCGCATTGTACTTTCTAAGCCACGAGCTGCTTTCCCACATAGCCATCGTCGAAACAATGGTCAGCAGTGAGAGAGGAATGAATTCTTATCGCAATGGCTACCATCAATCCTCGGAAAGAAATGTGCCGAGCTGGTGTGTCGAACCTGCGACCTCCTGTTCTAAAGTCCTTTACGCTACCGACCGCGCTACCGAGGCTCGACCAGCAGTATGTTTGAAAAGTGCACGCCAGGTGAAAAATCTTTTGCTTTCATAGGCCTGTAAACTGTTTTGAAAGTCGGCGACTGGAGTATTGTAGGAAAAGGAGAAATTGCCGGTGCAATTTTTGAAAGGGATACTGCTCAGGACTTAATGTTCCACAGATGATAGCTAAGGTAGGGGTTTTTTAAACGTAATTTTTGTAATGACGTTACTTATCTTTTTAAACGTAATTTTTGCAATGACGTTACTTATCTTTTTATATTTTGAACGTAATTTTTCTATAATGAGTTGACTTGACTTCACAACTTTTATAATTCGTTCCACTCATACCTATATTCTGCAATTATTATAGAAATGTGTAAGAACATAATTGCAAATCATTATTATTTGTTTTAGATTGAGGAAAAAGAAAACCAAATACGAACCCACTTCATTTCAACCCAAGGCTCTAGTCAGAGCCCTCATACTTCACAGTATATTCCTACAGTACAAAACAGAAGTCAGATACCATTTGTTGCAGTCCCCTGCAATGTGAAGGGTAACAGATTTCAACCATACTAATGCTATCATCATTCTCGATGGAAATTTACTCTACCTAGGAGTTTTTATTTTACACTATATCTACGCTGGATTTTTTGTGACGATCTATTTCTTTTCGTGAAAATTTGGCCAGAAGAATTTTTTTACGTCAAATATAGAATACCTGTAATAGTAAATGGCTCAAGCTCAAATTGATTCTTTGGACTTTGCCTTTAAAACAGAACCCTTTGAAAACGTTCACTGCCAATTAAAATATGACAAAATAACGTGCACGTTAAACGAAACAGTTTCTCTAACAATAACTAAACAAAATAGTAAAAGTGTCATTGTGTTCAAAAGTGGAAAAAAGCAAATAAAACTTCACAAGGATATTTTTGATGCATTGTGTAATTCGAAAGTAAGTGTAGACTTTTTAGCAGGGTATTTAGACTGATAAAAAATGAATAAAGCAAAAGACAAAAAATACTGCGTTGTGTGTCAAAAACATTTACTGTTTTGTAATTGGAATAGGCACGTAAACAGCAGAGTCCATCAACAAAATTTAAACATTCAGGTCGAGTTTTATTCTGCATCTTCTGACATTAGTGATGAATCGTTAACAATTTCGCCAGAAGACGTACCAACATCGTATTTAAATGATGATCAGTCCCATATTTCTTAAGATGATATTTTTGAAATGACTGGCGTCAAACTATGAAAACAGAGTCGTGGTGTAAAAAAATGAAGAAAATGATTTTTTATATCAATGAGTTGAACAAAAGATTATAAATACTGACATGAAGTGTAGTGGATATTAGTTTTAGTTGACATATTATTCATCTCTTTATAAACAAGAATATATATGTATGGTGTGTGGGGAAAATACATTTTAAAGATACCACCGTGTTGAGGAACTGTGTTGTGTTCACATTTTTCCTTAATGATGTTCTAAAGCTTTTTTCTACCAGCTCTTTACCTTCGGAAGCAGAATTTGATCCATATTTATCAATGTCATCGTAAAATCTTTGTTAGCAATTGGTATAAATTGATATGTAACATTACAAAAACATCATTCTGAATTTTTTCTAAGGATGGAGAGTGTTCTTAAATTCCAGTCACCGTGTAACATAATTAGAAGCGGAATGTCTGGGTCAGGCAAGACATGTCTTGTCTACGAACTGTTAAAACAGGTCAACGGCGTTTTTAAAGATCCGCCGTCGTCAATCTTTTACTGTTATGGCGTTTGGCGAAGACTTTACATGAAAGCCACAATTCCAACAATTCAGTTTGTGGAAGGATTACCAACTAAAGAAATGATGGAAACTTGGGCTTGGAAAGAGCCTAACCACAAAGTTATCGCAACTGATGATAGTCTGCAACTCGCTTCTAAATCCGACATTATGGTTGACTTATTTACAAAGTTTTCACACCACCTAAATTTCAGCGTTTTTTTCATTGTGCAAAATTTGTTTTCGAGTGGAAAACAGTTTCGAACAATTGCTTTAAACGCTCATTATTTGTGTTTATTTAGAAACAACTGCGATGAAATGCAAGTTCAAACCTTAGGTCGACAAATTATGCCTGGGAAAACAACATTTTTCATACAGAAAAGCAACGAGTAGGCAATATGGCTATTTGCTAATTGACGTTAGTCCTCATTCAGATCCGAGGTATAAATTACGACTAATATTTTACCAAATCAGTTGATGATAGTCTACCTACCTAAAGACACGCAATGAACTCATTGTTAAAAAGGGAACAATATTTTCTCAAACTGCGTCAAACTATCAAAAAAAAAAGCTCTCGTTAAAACGATGTCAACATCTCAGATGATAGCCGTAGTACAAATCGTTTATAATGTAATACAAGGAAACAGAAACTTGAGTGAATCCAACAAAAAGAAAGTGCGACGATTGAAATCGGTTATTCGACAGTTCGTTGAAAGAGGAACATCATTGCGAAAGAGACGTTCAGTACTCCTAAACCATACGCCTATATTTGTGATTTTACTTCAAACCGTAAAAAACGAACTTTAAAATGGCAGAAGAATTAGTACTAAAAAGTACGACATTTTAATGGAACGTGCTAATCATACAGACAGTGCAAAATATGAAAAACCATCTGTAAAATCGAATCAAGACGAATCTAAAAAAGGTGCATTACAACTAGAGAGCAAAAACAGTGTTGAAAAAAAATCAATTCAAACTAGTGGCGATTCTATTGAAAACGAGATACCAAACGCGGATAGAAAATTATATGTGGAAAAACCGCTATCTCAGTTGAAATTTGGAGCTAATCGTGTGTCAGTTAAAATGGATTAATTATTTTGGGTAAAAGTTTGTGCACTTACTCAATTTAAAGAAACTTTAAAATAGTTTCTTTTTTATATTTAAGGTTATTTAAAACGGAACCATGAAAAGAACTAAGCAACACTTAAAAGCTTCTTCCAAGGAGGGAGAAGAAGACGCAATGAAAAAAATAAACTGTCCATATTGTGCTTCAACATTTTCACTCCAAGCAATTTAAAAAAAAAAAAAACATTTAAGGATTTATCATCACTTTTCCCATCAAGCACCTTTACTAACGTGTGATCAGTGTTCAAAAACATTTACTACAAACAAGTATCTAAAAAGACATAAACAAAATATACACTTGTCAAAAACAATGGACAGGAACACTTCATTTCAGTGTAGACAGTGTGAGCAAGACTTTGACCAATACAGGGATTTATTTGAACATGTGCAACAACATTATCCTTTAGTTTAAACTGGAGAACGTGATGTATCTACACGGGACTTAAACAAAACACTTCCCATTCCTTCTACTAGTAAAAACTACTCACAATTAAACAATACAGTCACAGGTGATGTAGCTGATTCAAATAAAACCTCGAATGACATTCAAGAAGAAAATGAGACTTCAAATGATTCAAATAAAAACTTGAATGACGTTCAAGAAGAAAATGAGACTTCAAATGATTCCGCTTTAAACGGAATGATTGAAAATCATTATATATATATCCAAAGGCAAGTGAAAAATATGAGTCTCGGTGTTTCTAGCTAATGTGAAAGATCAACTGCGACAATACCTTTTGTCAAGAAGCACAGCTTCCAGAGGTATAAAATGGAATCTATGTATTCAAGTGCTCAAGCAACGGGACGATCAAGAAGAAAAAACGTCGTCTCCATATTTTAGAAGTCTTACTTATCGTTTGCTCAATGAGGACACGTTTGACGAAAGTGACTTAAATGAAGCTATGCAGAAAATACATGCCAACATGGAAAAGTATTTCCGTGAAGGCTCGGGGTGGTTTGTGAAACAAGTAATCAAGCTTGAAGTTCACACCATAAACTATTCACCTATTAATGGATCTATGTTTATACCATTGCCACACACTCTTTTCATGTTCCATAGCATTTTAAACGTGCAAAACAATAAGTGTTTTCTGTACTGTTTTAGCATCTCTACACCCTGCAATGAACACTCCAGAAAACGTGAATCATTACATACCTTATGAACACGAACTCAATATGAAAGGAATACAATATCCAATGACATTACCACAAGTAAGCAGATTCGAACGTCAAAATTGCAATATGTCGGTAAACATTTTTGCCATGGAAGATAAAGACATCATACCATTGAGAATTACCGAACACACTGAACGCCTTCATCACGTCAATCTACTTTTACTTCAGGATTATGGAAGGTCGCACTACTGTTTGATTACTAACTTGGACCGTTTCCTATATAGGACAAATTCCCGTAATGCTCGATCATACTTCTGTCCTTATTGTCTTCATGGTTTTACGAGAGCCGAGTTAAGGTCAAATCACGTACCCTATTGTAAAATCAATGGTCCACAAAAGGTAGAGTTGCCAGCACCTGAGGACAATATTTTGAAATTCAGGGACTTTCATAAAACGCTAAAAACCAGTTTTGCCATCTCCTGAGATTTCGAGACCTTGAATAGAAAATTAGACACATGTCCACCCAATCCAAACCGTGCTCACACACTACAAAGTCACAAACTCGATGTGTGTGGATTTGGCTACAAAGTGGTTTGCGAAGACTGTACATATACCAAACCTACGGTGGTGTACAGAGGACCAGATGCTTCTACTAAACGGATTGAGTGCTTGCTTCAAGAAAGTGCATTCATCAATGAGATCATATCACATCCAAAAGATATGATTATGACTCCCGATGACCTTGTGAAAGCAAAAAAATCCACAAAATGCTGCCTTTGTAATAAAAAATTCACACTTTACGATGATAGCTACAACCGAAGGGTTCGACATCACACTCACATGACGGGAGCCTTCATTGGCATGGCTCAAATGAATGTAATTTGAAATGTCCCGTGGCAAAACATATTCCTGTCATTTTCACAACTTGAAAAATTTTGACGCACATATCCTATGTGAAAGTATAGGCAATTTCAAAGGCCACAAGCTATCGTGCATTGCGCAGACGGAGGAAAAATACGTCAGTTTCACCCTGGGTAATTTACGATTTATTGACAGTTTCCAGTACTTACCCTCCTCATTGGAAACTTTAGTCGGCGATTTATCTCAAAATGGACTCTCAGCCATGCCACATTTACAAAGTGAATTTGAAGAAGAAAAAGCTAAATTGTTAATGAGAAAGCAGGTGTATCCTTACGAATATTTCACCTCATTCGATCAATTTGATGAGTCCAATTTACCACCTAGAAAAGCGTTTTATTCTTCTCTGACCCGAGACACTGTCACTAAAGAAGATTATCAACACGCCTTAAATGTCTATGAAAAATTTAGATTAACTTCTCTGGGAGAGTTTCACGATTTATACCTTAAGTCTGATGTTGTGCTACTCTGTGACGTTTTTGAATCGTTTCGATCCCTAAGCATGGACCAGTATGGGTTAGAGCCTTGTAATTTTCTGACTTCACCGAGTCTATCTTGGGCAGCATGTTTAAAAATGACCAACGTGTCGCTTGAACTTATGATAGATATAGATCAAATTTTGTTCGTAGAAAGGGCTACAAGAGGAGGAATTTCACAAATTTCACACCGTCACGAAAAGGCAAATAACCCAAAACTGGATGACTATGACCCAAATCTTCCAACCTCTTACTTAATTTATTTGGACATGAATAATTTATATGGATGGGCTGTCACAACCTCTACCCGTTAACAGTTTCCATTGGTTGAAAGAAAATCAGATTCGAAGATTCAATGTTCAATCAATACCAGTGGACAATGACTTTGGTTATATACTTGAACTGACCTTGCACTATCCAGCTCACCTTCATGATCTTCACAACGATTATCCGTTAGCGCCTGAACAAAAGGTTATTACAGATGATGAATTATCACCTTATGCTACGAATTCATGGAAAAAATTACATAGGAAACTTCCTGAAGAGAGCATCCCCCCCGAGGAAAAACTGACATATTAATTCTGTCTCTGAATGATAAAGACAAATACGTTCTCCATTACAGAAATTTACAACTCTATCTTGAACTCGGTATGGTTTTAGTGGACATACACCAAATCTTAGGGTTTAGACAAGCTCCATGGATGAAAAAGTATATTAACTTTAACACACAAAAAAGAAAAGAAGCCACGTCTGCTTTCGTCAAATCTTTGGCAAAGTTATACAACAACCCAGTCTTTGGGAAAACAATGGAAAATGTGTGAAAACATCGCCATATTGAACTGGTGAACACAGACGAACGTGCACGTAAACTTGCGTCCAAACCCAGTTACAAGTCAAGCAAAATATTCTTCGAAGATCTGGCTGCGGTGGAATTAAATAAACTCAAAGTGACATCAAATAAACCCAGTTTCAGTGGCATGTGTATTTTGGATCTTAGCAAACTCATCACGTATGGATTCTATTACAGGTATCTAAAACCTAAATATGGAAACAGATTACAACCTCTTATGTCAGACACTGACAGTTTTTTGTTTCATTGTCAGACAGACAACCTTTATGACGACATGTTGCAAGACAAGCAATTATTTGACTTTTTAGATAACCCAAAAGATCACCACATGCAAAATGATTGCAATAGAAAGGTTCTTGGAAAAATGAAAGATGAAACCAATGGTCAATCCATCTCAGAATTTGTAGGGTTAAGGAGTAAAATGTATGCCTTCACATGCAATGACAAAGAAAGCAAAAGAGCTAAAGGCATTTCTAAAGTCACGGTAAAAAAAGATCTTCGCTTTGACCACTACAAAAAAACACTAGACAATGAAACAAAACAGCTGTCATCCATGACTGCTATACGATGTCGTAATCATCAACCGTTTGTTGAAAACATTGTCAAATTGGGTCTGTCTGCATTCGATGACACACGCTTTCTACTGGACGCAGTAAATAGTTTTGCATATGGTCACTATAAAATAGCAGGATTAATGTTAGACGTTGATATTAAAGTTATATTTTAAACATGTATTTTGATGATGTAAAATTTGTACTCGGAGAAAAAATAATAAAAACAAATAAAAATAGTCAATTTATGCTTTTATTAATGGTATACACACTTGGTTAAATACGGAACATTTAGATGTGCGTTGTGAATACATATCACTCATATACATATAGATAAAGGAATCATTGGCAACAAGATTTTCACGATTGAATCTGTTTACAAAATCGTTCATGGTCGTTCCTAATAAACGTTGTCTTAAAAAGAATAAACAATACAGTCCACAAACAGATGAGTATTCACTCTGTATCTGAACTGTATTAAATGTTTGATGTTTGGAATTTTCTTCCATCCATAGTGTAAAAAAATGGTTGTACTCCTTTGGTGGGAAACCGTAACTGTCGAAAAATTCTGTTTCTCCCGATTCGTTCACGTAAAATGCACACCAGTGTTTTCCCCGTTGAGACTGAATATCCGTATTGGCAATAAATCCACATGGATAAGTGGAAACAACAACCTGCGAAAGCTGATCTGCAGCAAATACTCCAAGAACATGTTGACGCAATAATGGATCATACTCGATGTAACACTCGATTTGCGACGTATCCATTACTCTGTAATGATGTCCCTCGCTTTATTGATCTCAAAATAGGCTGGATGCACGGAATAGACGAGACAACTCATCGTTTCTGAAATGGATAATATATGAGATTGTTGAATCTAATTTTCCGTCAAATAAAAAATGCATATAAAAATACAACAAAATACATCGACCAGACCTACGTGATATTGACTTAAAAAAAAATGGTTTAATGTTTTATTCATGTAGACTGAAAATCTGTCATGTAAAGATGAAAAAGACAATAAAGCATTTCAAGAAGTATCTTACTCGTCAAAGTTGTTGCAAACTGCACTTCTAAGCGCACATTTCCGGATTTCACCAGTGACAAGTACTCGCCATGTTGTGAGTAGTTGGGTTCCAACTCAAATGCAAACAACGTGGTACCCGATGCAAAATCGTTTCTATCAATGTAGTTCCCCCTCTCTTTATTCCAAGTCCCATTCCAGAAGAACAAATTGACAAATGCTTCGATTGCTGATACACCACTGTTTTGAGAAAAATCAAGCTGTAGTGGAGCTCTTGTTGGAAGACGTCTACATACAAGCATATGCTACAAATATTACAGTTTTCAAAGTTAAACGGGTTTTTGTCATAAGCACCGGAAACAGCTTGTGAATCGACAAATCCAACAATGATGCGTGTAGGCTTCTGTCCTTGAAACAAATTGTCCCAATCAAATGATGATGAGTCTTAGGTATTGACTGTAATCGCATTTCCTTTTTTAAAAAAGGGTATTTTGCGTTTTCCGATTTGAGAATCTCGGAATGTCCGAAAATGACTGCAGGATTGCAGTGAACCTTTCTTACGAGCAAAAAGATGTCCTCAATATCAATCACGTATAAGGGAGTTGCTTCATTAGATATTACTGAAAATTCCGGTCGTGTACGATATAGTCTTAATCGCAAATCACATCCATTAATGAGATAACGAGACATTTGAAACAAATCGTGAAATGCTGGTCCAACCATATCCAACGATTTGGATTCTGCAATGAAATTTGCTCTCTCATACAACCCAGCATTACTTCCTATAGGATCAGAAACAGCTATCTTTGCATACGAATCCTTGATAAAGAGTTGGGAAGTCAGCTGCGATCTTTTGGCATCTTCTCCATATTCCAATAATGTTTCTATCATCGCACGAAATGGGGTATAATTGCACGTAATGGTTGCTTTATTTTGCAAGGTCACCTCCGTTGTAGAGAACAAGCTTTGAAGAAATAAGTTGACAGGACCGGTTTTCTCGCCTTTCGTCATAGCCAGACCATTAGCTTTTTTCACTTTCAGTTTAACACATATCAATGTTCCTTTTAAATCCAAATAATCTTGACTGTTTTGTCCACTAATTTGAAACTCAATGGGACTGTCTCCAGAAATCTGAGAAAGGGGACGAACCTCTTGGTGAAAGATATCATTGACGGCAACCTGCGTGGGAGGAAGATCAAACAAAGCCATTTCGCTGGGCATTCCTTCGTGAAAACTTTTAGCGTTGAAAAACGACATCTTAAAAGTTGAATAGGTCCCTTGTGTTTGTATTCCTCTTATGATTTAGTCGCACTGATTGTTTTTTTCGACCACCAATTTGTCTTTTATCCCACCAGTTTGTTTTTTTCGACTACCAGTTTGACGTTTTCGGCCACCAGTTTGATGTTTTCGCCCAATCTTTACGATTCGACCATTGTTTCTTCGTCGACGTCTGCGTCTAGTTTGGTTCATTTTAACAATTTTTTCTGGTTTTATGTTTTCCCTTTCTAACTCACTTTTGGCTTGCAGTGTTGCTTGTTCTGTGGGGCTCACTGCTTTGACAGCTAATTGTTGGTTTTCAGCCTTTTCTACAGGAGTATACCTTTCTAAAGGTAAAATTTCAGATGTACGAGATCCACCTGACTGTATTAATTTCACTTTTCCATCCGCTACTTTGTCATAAAAATGTATCCATTTTTGTGGGTTTGGAATGTACAGCTTAGATGGCTTCATAGTCAGCGTAAAATGGGTATCGCTTAAAATGAAGTGTCAAACGCACAGGCCCTTTTAAGACTAAAGGAATAGATCCGTCGTCGCTTCTGATAACTATTTCAAATTCATATATTTCTCTACGTTTAATAAGCAGGTAAATGACAGGATTGAAAATGTTGCTCCATCCAATAGACAGATTTTGCTGCATACGTCTTAATAAGGGCTGTTCCTCCCCAGAAACAATACTTTCTTTACAAACATTGGAAAACACGTCTAAAATTTGAATTTTACTTTTTGATTTGGTTGTTTTATTTTCTCCGTGAAATTTGCTCAAACCCACCTTCCAAAATCCATTTAAGGTTAAAGTTTTTTTTCAATTGAATTTTAAATGTATGCACTTGATTGTCTTCAAAAATGTTATCGCTGTCAGAACTTTTAACATAAACGTAATGTTCCATTTTTCAAGAAGATGTATCTTTAACTTCACTTGCGTCTATCCAACTCGAAAATGAATCGTCAAATCCCTGCCATTTCACAAAATATTGTAAGTTTCCTCTACTTTTTTTTTTTTTTTTTTTTTGATTATTTTTTTAATAAACCACAAACTATTTTCGTCCTTATCGACTTTCTGTAATTCATTGGTATAAAACATACGTTTGATTTTCTCATTTTTTAGGTCCTGTAATTTGTACATAGGAATACTCTGCTTTAGAAGACGATTTGACACACGAAATACCTCGCTTGTAAATTGTTCTTGATAAGCTGTTCGAAAAGGCTGTTTCAAAAAACTAATTCGTACCAAATCTCCAAGTTTGAATTTAAAAGTTGGTTTTAGTTTTCTCGCACTACGCTTTTTCAAATATAACTCAGCCCATACATCCGCTTCGTTTTCTTTGTTGACATCGTTTGGTGCTAATTTTTTTAAACTGCGGTGTGGTGTTGCGTTATAATTGGCTACAATGTCATCTAACTTATCAATGTAACGATAGTTGCGTTGATATCGCATCATCCTGTAAATTGCAGTTTTTATTGTACGCTGCACCCGTTCTACATAGTTGGCTTTAGCGGGATTATTCGTGGTAAAAAAAATAGATATTTTTGTCTTTACAAACGACTTGAACCATTTATTGGCAAACTCCGATCCCTTATCGCTTCTGATCTTTTTTGGCTGAACTTCTTCTAGAATATCCCTCATAGCAGATAAAACGGATTTTGCAGTTTTGTTTTTCAAAGGTTTTACCCAAATCTTGCGATTAAAGACATCAATGGCAAAAAGCAAATACTTCACACCGTCATTTTCCTCAGCCAAAGTCATCATCGATAATAAATCCAAATCCAACTGTTCTCCCGCACCAGAAACACGCACTTGTGCCATTTTGTAACTATATCGAGGTTGTTTCTGTAGCGCAAAGGCATCCTGGTTATTTAACCAAGATTGAATGAATTGTAAGGATATCATCCCTGGATCCTTTTTATTTAATTCCAAAAACACTTTCTTAGCCCCCATAAACGCGCCAGCATTCTTAGGATTAAAATAGTATTCTTTCAATATTCTCTTTTTCTGTAACTCAGTCATTTTATTAACTGTGCAACGTATGACAGTCCAAGTAAAAATGACTTACATTGTGCATTTTACAGTGTCAAAATTTTGAATAATGCACGTCTGTTGCAAAAAGTGAGTTAAATGTGTCTTGTTAGGGTAACCCAGTTCATAGGATAAGTTAGACATTTATCTGAAGCCCCATACATGTAAAGAAAAATAACCCATTTCGAAAGTTGAGATTTTCATTGAAGTTGCTTCCCTTCCACTGTCAAGTTGCTTCCCTTCCACTGTCGAGTTTCATTTTATCTAACGCTTTCTGCCTTTTTGCGGTTCAAATTGAATCGTTTTCAACTAAAAAGATAACAATTTAGATCAAACAGTTAGACAAACAGTTAAGGTTGTAAATAACGATCATTCAAGAACGTTTAAAGTTCAAAAAAGAAAAAGCGATCATCGAAGAATGCAATCCATTCAAAATGGAGGAAAATTCACAATGGAGGAAAATTCAAACATTATGCGAAATTTCTCACAAAAATCGATCATCAAAGAACGTGAAAGCTATCCAATCATGTTTAAAATGAAGGAAAATTCAAACATTACGCGAAAATTCGCGCAAAAATTCAAACTTGGGATCAATCTTGGGATCAAACTCGGGACTCTTGTACCACCAATTTTACCCTACTTACTGTATGAAAAAATGTTATGTAGTCGTAAAGTGCCATCTCGGATTAGCCTGCGCGGACTGCACAGGCTAATCCGAGACGACATTTTACGCAATGTCCGAAGGTCTCATTTCACATGTTGCAGGCCATATAATCTCGATCGACAAATGAAAATACAATTCACTGAAAATCAGAATGAGTTTTATATTGTAGGCTTGACTGAAAAAGCGGACGGTACGACATCAAGATAAGACTAGACGTTCTGTGCAGTCTGATCTTCATCTATGCTGTCCGCTAAAGTTCTTGTTTTCGTCTATGGAACTGAAAGAGTTGAGATACATTCTGTGCAGTCTGATCTTGATCTTTAGTGTCATCTTAACTCCGTATTTCCTTCTATTGCACCGAAAGGGTCGAGATCCAGATTGTACCATCTAAGCAGTCTGACCTTAATCTAAACTGTCCGCTAAAGTCCATTTACGTGTGTGGAGCTGAAAGGGTTAAGATCAAGATTGCAGCTTCTGTGCAGTCTGATCTTAAATTTCACATACCCCCTCCTCTAAAGTATCTTATTTTTCTTACAGCAAGCTATCTTTAATGGTTTGTTAATAGTCAAAGAAAACCGAGAAGAAAAAATTTTAGACCCGTCCAAATTGAAAGCATTTGCAGACGACAATTTCAATGTGGCTCAAATGATGCATTTTTTTTTTTTTTTTTTTCATTCATGCGGTAGAATACCTTGTGGGAAAAGTAGAAAATGCTGGTTACAAGCCTTTTCTCCTTGTCCCACAATGTTTTTAAAAGGCTTCCTCCTCAGAGTCGTTGAAAGTCGACATTGTACGGTAAAGGGTTAAAGTTGACGCAAAAAGGTGCAAGTTGTTTGTATCATATTTTTTTTACACTGCACAGGTTGTATGTAAGCTTTATTTAAAAACCAATATTTTTCTTTGTGCACATGTAAGACGAAACGTGAACGCTACAGAACACGTGATTATTGACTCCCATTTTAACCCAACTTAAATCGACAATTAACATCTTTAAAAAGAATAAACAAAACGAAACAAATCGAAAGGTTTCGTCTGCTCGAAACTGTGTATTTTTTTAATGATATTTTCAAACATTGTCAGACGACAAAGTCAAATTGCCTCAATGGCATCTACCCAAATTTGGTCTGAATAATTTTTTTTTTTTTTTAAATTCGATGAGTCTATGATACCGTGGAAGGGGGAAAGAAGCACTTACCTTTCAAAGCAATACATCCTGATCATGCGAAAGGCAAATGTCATATCTTTTTTTCCTAGTGCAAATATTGTTGATCCGGATCAGACGTTGCGATTTAAAGCGTTTGGTTTATATTGGTGGTATTTTCCATTGTCCTATTTAACAAACACCAGGGTCCGTATTCACCAATATTTGAAAGTAACACAACTTCTGATTGGCTAAACCATTTGGTTTAGCCAATCAGAAGTTGTGTTACTTTCAAATGTAGAAAATCTTGGAGAACAAGACTAAGAATATTCTTAAGAATGGTTGGTCAATACGGACACCAGGCTTTAATGGGTTAATTCCTTACGGCAGATGTCAAAGAATTACTCATGTCTGAATTGAAAGGAATGGAGGACGCCTTTGAAAACATTGAAGGAAATGGATAACATGTAGGTAGAAAACTCAAATTTCTCCTTTTCGCACGATGTTTAAATAAGCGACATTATGTAAAAAAAAAACAACTTTATATACGAACTAAGCGGACTTGAACAAACGGTAGCCTGACTACCTATTAATATTTCCGTGGTCACGCGCCGTTGCAGTAAAACTGATTTGGTCGGAATGACCAATAATTTGCTCCCGGTAGTCATAATAATTTGATCAAACAGACATATACGGAGGATAGAAAAGAAGTCGTAGCAGCCGCTGCAGCCACTCTGACTATTCATCACGAGATTCTAACCCACAACCTCTGATACGAGAAGCTGACGCTTCACCCCTACACTTCCTTCTCCCAGAACTGAGAAGATAATCTCAAAACATGAGGCGTTCTGGCAAAAGGGAATTAAATGCATCTTCATAATGTATCACTGGAATAGTCCATTAACCCTTTCCCAAACGACAAATTTTGGACTGGTCCAAATTCAAAGAGTTTGCAGACGACAATTTTAAATTTGACAAAAATGGCAGAAAGTTTTCAAAAAGGGTAGAAAACACTGTGGGAAAGGGAGAAATTGCTCGTTACAAGCAATTTCTCCTTTTCCCAGAGTGTTTTCAAAAGACTTGTACTGCAGACACGTGAAAACCAGGGCTTGTTTGGGAAAGGGTTAAAATGTAAAAAAAAAAAACGATTGTAAACAGTTTCGACCTATGTCAGCTTGGGCAGACTGCGCAGAATTGACACTTTTTGTACATGCATTAAACCACATTTTCTCAGAGCATAATCGACTCGTTTCGTAAATTTGTTTCGAGCAAGTTTTCCAAAAATCAAAGTTTACTTGAGTCATGCTCTGTGATGAGGTGGGTTAACTCTTTACCAAACAACAAAATTTTAGACTTGCCCAAATTGAAAGCATTTGCAGACGACAAAGTAAATGTGGCTCAAAAATTGAAATTTGTTTTCAGAAGGGTAGATAACATTGTGGGAAAAGGAGAAAATGCTGGTTACCAGCATTTTCTCCTTTTCCCACATTGTTTTCAAAAAGCTTTCTTTCTCGGGGTCGTAAAAAGTCGGGATTGTGTGGTAAAGGGTTAATGCATCTGCCAAAACATGGTTGGGAATCACGCGGTTAATGCACAAACGATAGTGGAATTTTGACTGAATACTATGGTAATGGCTTTTTCTGTCCTGTTTGCCTGACTTTATCGATCGATCTGTGCATCACATCCAGTTAATTAACTAATGTCGAAATTGAATGATACTAAAATGGTAACAGAAATTTATTCACTCTGCGAGAGCCTTGCCACGAAATTTTAAGCCATGAGTATAGAAAGTAAAAAATCATGACATGGCGTTTTGTTGTCGTTTGGTACAGTTAAATCTATAACCCTCTCTCCCGGTGCTACTTAGTGATAAGGAAAAAAGGAAATGTCGGTTATTTCATTAAACAAACAGTATTTTGTGGAATTAACTCTATACCTAGCGATAGAATTTTAGACTTTTCAAATTTAGTGAATGAACAACTCTGATAGAATGTCACCAAATTTTTCGCATCGACATACCGAAGGAAGGGACTCTGGTTAACCCTTTCCCAAACGATAAATTTTAGACTGGTCCAAATTGAAAGAGTTTGCAGACGACAATTTTAAATTTGATAAAAATGACAGAAAGTTCTCAAAAAGGGTAGAAAACACTGTGGGAAAAGGAGAAATTGCTCGTTACGAGCAATTTCTCCTTTTCCCACAGTGTTTTCAAAAGACTTGTACTGCAGACACGTGAAAACTAGGGCTTGTTTGGGAAAGGGTTAAAAGAAAGGTTGAACTTATTGTTAGCTTCTACTTTGCAACCAGGGGACTGAAAAGGCAATGCTTAAAAAGTCAAATTTCAAGCCAACTGACATCATTTTATGTCAAAAGCAATGATAATTAGTGATGACAATTGACCAGGATGAACTAACAACACCAACATAATATAATGCTTTTTTAATGAAGTAAAGAAAATAGAATAAATAAATCTAGTTCATGATTTTTGACAGCAAGGGTATGGATATACATTCATTTAAAAAGAAAATGAAAGATACGAATATTAAAGCATTAGACTTTATACAGAATCTAAAAAACTAAAACTTTCACAAGCGGACAAATACCACCACCAGCAGTGCCTTGTCACAGTGTAGGACGGAGGTATTCTATGCATTGTGTGTGACTTGGGATTCTGTTCAATGGGGATCTGTCACTTGGTGAGTCAAGCTGGTGATTTTTCATTTATTTTGATAGATATTATAAAATATTCATATAGAGTTATTTGTTTGTTATGTATAGACCATACCAGGAACACGTATGTGCGCTGTGAACCGTTTTAGAGCAATGGGAATGCCTTGATCATTTGTCCGTGCTGAAAATACAGATGATTTCGTCCAAAAACAATGCCGTTTTTTTCTCGATTACTTAGCGTTAAAACCATGCAAAATGTATAGACAGTTTCTTTATTCATATTTTTGTGAAAACATGTCAAGGTTTGGTAACAAAGTCGACTGCAATCTTCCTTGTCCTTTGTTTAAAATGGTACGTTAAGAAAAGAAGTTCAGTTGTACCGTCACTTGTAAGTGGTCAACAGTTCTCAGGTGACTGTACAACCGAAAATTTCTGAACGTGCCATTTAAAACGGAGGATAATGAAGATTGTAGTCGACTTTATTACCAAACCTTGACATGTTTTCACAAAAATATGAATAAAGAAACTGTTTGTACATTTTCCGTTGAGAAAACTGGTTTTTAACGTTGAGTAATCGAATAAAAACGGCATCGTTTTGAAACAATATCATTTGTATTTTTTGCATGGCCAACTGATCAAGGCATCGCTATTGCCACTGATGGTTCACAGTTCACATTCGTGTTCCTGGTATTGTCTATACATAACTAACAAGTAACTGGATATAGATTTTTTATGATAACTAACAAAATTTATGAGAAATCACCATCTTGACTCACCAAGTGAACATAATTTTTAACGCCGAAGTGACAGATCGTCCTTGTGTCAACGGTAACAACGGAATCTTCACTGTATTAAGTCAAATGGCTGTTGACCTATAGCACAGAGAAAAAAACTTTTATAGCCACCTTGACTGTTAACAGTTGAGACCAAAAAGCCATAGGGTTCCTCTTTTGGTTATAAGCGACACCCAAGTGAATCGTCATACTACAATGTCAATCATTTATTTTTATAAATCAAATACAAAAATAGCCTACAGATACAAAAATAGGATTTTTTTTTAAATGACGATGGAATATGCATACTGTACATGTATAAGGATTTATAAGTATTTATAAGGAAACGTAGGATACAGATTTCGGGATTTCTACAGTTTTTCTTCTCTGAATATAAATATTGCGAAAACCATAAACAATTACAAAAAATTAGATGCTCTGCATACACTGAATTTCTAAATATGATTTTCAATCTGTCATAGTATTTAACAAAAAGGGGTTTGATGTACTGTACTGCTCCACTAGCCTGCCTTATAGATTTGTGATCTATGATTGTCACTGAAAATTACTTTAATATAAAACAAGAGGGCCATGATGGCCCTGTATTGCTCCACTGGCTAAAACGTACAAACGATACACACCAAACATTACAATTCTAAGCCAAATGGTTCCGAACAAGAAGACAAGAAGTTTTCTCAATAAAAAAACTATGTGAAAGTTGTGACCCAGTGATGAGTCCTTTTTAACCTATAGTTACGTTTTTAAGCTATCAGCATGAGCTATAGTTACTTAAATCCTGGTAAAGGTCAACAAGACACAGCCACATACCAAATAATACAGGTCTAGGCTGTATGGTTATAAACAAGAAGATTTTCAAAGTTTTCTCGATAAAACATCAGAGGTAGGGCTTATATCGATACAGCAGCTAAATTTGAAACAAATTCAAAAATTCAGAAGCGATCCTTTCGGTGAAGCTATATGCCAAATTTGGTAGGCATAAGTTAGGGACAAGAAGATTTTTAAAGTTTTCACTATAAAAGTCCATGTAAAACTTGTGACCACGGGACGGACCCAATTTCGACATCAGGACTATAATTCGAAGAATCTTGGTAGAGGTTTTATTAGGTAAAGTAACATACCAAATTTGGTAGCCTTAGGCCATATGGTTTAGAACAAGAGGGTTTTTAAAGCTTTTACTATATAACTCTATGTACAACTTGTGACTCCCAGGGTAGGACCAATTATGGCCCCAGGGCTATAATTTGAACAATCTTGGAAGACATCTATCAGATGAAGCTACATGTCGACTTTGGTAGCCTTGGGCCGTATGGTTTAGAACCAGGAGATTTTTGAAGTTTTCAATATATAAGCCGATGTAAAACTTGTGACCCCTGGGGCAGGGCTAATTTTGGTCTAAGGGTAATAACTTGAAGAACCTTAATAGAGGTCCACCAGATGAAGCTAGACGCCAATTTTGGTAACCCTAACCATAGGGTTTAGAACCAGAAGCTTTTTAAATTTTTCCCTACATAAGCCCATTTAAAACTTATGACCCCACGGGGCGGTGCCAATTTTGGCCCCAGGGCTATAATTGAAAGAATTTTAGTAGAGGTCCATTAGATGAAGCTACATGCCATATTTGGTAGCCCTAGGCCCTATTGTTTTGGACAAGAAGATTTTCAAAGCTTTCGAATATTTTTTAGTTTTGTTGCCATGGCAACCACAGTTTTAACAAGAATAAAATTCTTTCAACAAATTCTAAAGTAGCCCATGGCAGGATCATTTGTGTGAAGTTTGGTCAAAATTGGATTAGTAATTTCAGAGAAGACAATGTTTGAAGTAAAAGTTAAAACACGCACGAACGGGCGCACGACTGACACAGGTCCATGGCATAAGCTCGCTGGCCTTTGGCCGGTGAAACTAAAAAGTCTTCATGTATTTTGCAGTAAGCATTATATCATGACTGATATTTAGCATGTGCAAGCATGAAATGAATATTTTTTTTCAGAACACACATGAAAGTACACAATAATAATCTTTTTTGGTGAAGTATATAATATTTAAGTGGTTATGAAGAAATCATTTTGGGGAATATTTTCAATAACTTTCAGTTTTGTTTCAATGGCAGCGGAGGTCCTCATGCATTTAATTTTTTTGTTGGAATTCTGAAGAGGAACATGACACAATTCTGTTAATTTTTATCAGAACTGGTTCACAATTTTCAAAGGAAACAGTTTTGAAATTTAAGTTTTCACGATGTAAGCCTTAGGATAACTTTGTATAACTTGTGACTGACAGGGCGGGCCCAAATTTGACCCTTGAGCTATAATATGAAGGCACTTGGTAGTAGTCTATTCGATGAAGCTACAAGCCATATGTGATAGCCTTCGGCCTTATGTTTAGGAACGAGACTTTTTTTAAGTTTTTACTACACAAGCCGATGTAAAACTTGAGGAATCTTGGAGGAGGTCTATTAGATGAAGCCTAATGCCAAACTTGGTAGTCCTTATGGTTTCAGACAAGAAGATTTTCAAAGATTTTCAATATTTTTCAGTTTTCTTACCATGGAAACCAGAGCTGTAACAGGAATCAAATTCTTTCAATGGACTAGGGCAGGGTGATTTCTGTGATGTTTGGCTAGTTTCAGAGAAAATGTCTGAAATAAAAGTGCAGGGATCCACCGACAGACAAACTCAAGGCAGACAAACGGCCATGACATAAGCTTGCTGGCCTTTGGCCAGTGGAGTTAAAAAAAATATTCAGAATAATTGGTGAATAATCCAAAAGAAAAATTACAGCTCCAATAATGAAAATTAATACTGTTATTAAGAAAAAGGAAATTGCATGTAATTCACGAGATAAATAAAAATCATTATTTCGATACAGCTAACAGAATACAAACATCTCCAACGAGTATGTGAGGTGTTCCAAAAGTACTTGGAAAAGTGTAATAATTACCATTTTCAAGTAACATTTTGAGCAAAAATGCTCTGATATTTCTGTTATACATAACAATACACACGCCTAGCCTATTTACACAAATGCAAATTCTGGTCACTATAGCAACATCAAGTAGCCTTGATTGCCGGGGGATGGGGATTGGGTTGGGGGAGCGAAACAAACTAACTAAAGGACACATGTCTTTACAGAACCTTTCTAACACATTTAAATGTTACACAATTATTTTCAAATATTCTCATTTACACGGTGTACACATCGACAACCTACAAATCCACTTACAAAAGCAAGATGTGAAATCATCCCTTGAACTTTGTGGGGTCATTAACTTAAACAAACGTCTTACCATCAATTATTTGGGTTACTATGTCGGAAAGATTAAGAAAATACATTGCCGTATGTCCTGTAAATTGCAGGATACAAAACCGGACTGTTTTCACCACTTAAGTTTCTTATTTTGCTCAAATCTGCTAAAAGATTCAGTTTCTGACTTATTTTGAGTTCTTTACTTGAGACGCATTTCTCTAAAAGTTAGACTTTAGGAACGTCCCAAAATTCTGAGTTGACACAAAGTTCCGACTCAACTCAGCAAAATAATGGACTTAAGTCTGTTAAATGAGTTAAGTCCATTATTTTCCTGAGTTGAGTCTGAAATCTTGTGTCAACTCTGGATTTCAGAACGTTACTAAACTCTGTTGATATTCGTAAAATGCATCTAAAGTGACGAACTCAGAAAATAATTCTGTTAGCGGATTTGGGCAAAATAAGAAGACTTAAAATTTTTCGTGGAAGCAGGCCCCGATGCTTTCCTGTTGCTTTGGTGACGTTAGAACAATGTGATGGGGCGTTGTCACTGTGTAGTGGGACCTTTCCATTCAAGAGTTTTTGCTAATGCTTAATACTGCTTATACCCGATCATAGTTCATAAATTTAGATTGAGATGAAGTTATCTTACCTATTTGAGATTTCTTTTTCAACGAGTGGGTATGTAGATGGTTAGTATACAAAGTATTCAAACATGGAAAATGTTTAGAAAATGTAGCATTGAACTCTTTACCAAATGACAAAATTTGGAATTGACCAGATTGAAAGCATAAGCATAGGATCAATAATATGGCTCAAATTATCAAGTTTCTGTCTTTGATATGGTAGAAAACATTGCAGGAAAAAGAGAAATGCTGGTTACCAGCTTTTCTCCTTTTCCACAATATTTTCAAAAGCCTTCTTTCTTCAGGGTCGTTCAAACCAGGAACTGCGTGGTAAAGGGTTAACTGCGGGAAAAAGATTCTGTAATGCAGTCCTTTTTACATATGTGTTTGCCCTTATTCAACGTAAACTGACGTTCGTTGCTATGGTGACCAGGGAAATCGCAATGGTGTTATAGCAAAGGGTCCGTATTCACTATTCTTGATTTCATTCTTAATTCCAGTCTAATTCTAGATTTACAAAGTAAAGCAACTTGGTTTCATCAACCAAGTTCTGACACTTTGCCAGAAACTTATCGAACACAGCTCATTTATCTAAAATTTAATGTTTTGTCCTGTTATTTACATGTAAGTAACAAAGATATCTCTGGTGTGATAAAAACATCAACCGAAGATGGTGCTACCTATGAAGAATCATTTCAACATTCTAGACTTATATCCACTCCCCCTTTTTTTTTCAAATAAAAACTTAATCGTGAGTTTACTATTTACCAGACGATAGAAAACAAAATTAAAATTAAATAGAAATTTGTTCATATTGAAAACATTTGCAAACTCACACTAAATTTAGTTCAAATGATTTAACTTGTCTTTGAAGGACTGGAAAACATTGTGGATCAATAAGTTAGTTCCTCTTCCTCAGGGTTTTGGGAAAAAAACTACATTATTACTGTTGGGCAAATCAGATATAAATGTAAACTAATAAACAATAATCTACGATTTTTCTCAAGATTTGAGAACAACATATACATTTTAAAAGCATTCACACAAATGCTCTGATTGCAACAACAAGTCACAATAACCTGGGTATAAATTCATTGCGTAAAATATGTAGATGTTACATCATTGGCAGTGAGGGCCAGAGAGTGATAACGGCACGCCGCCTCGATATCTGTCCGAGACCTTAAGCCCTCAAGTGTTGACTCTTAAGCTTGCAAGCGTGACTTATTGATCGTTTGTGGGCAGTGTAGATCAAGACTAGACTGCATAGAATGTGCAGTCTGATCTTGGATCTATACTGTACGATAAGGAGATGTTTTTCTCCAAACAATAAGTTTGATATCACATGCTTCGGGTTTTTACTACTGGCTTGAAAGTTTTATTTAACTTATTTAGCAGAATAAGGGTTAAGATGAAAAATAAAAATGACCTATTGATTTCTTATTTCTACTTCAGCCATTTTCCCGACAGAATAGTTATAGGAATAATAAATAACAAGCCAAGGTACTGTTGCTACAGTTTTGGAACAAAAGTCTTGTCAACATACATGATATCAGTCTGTTGGCTCATAGTATATGCCCTAGTATGAGATCTTGATCAATAAATCACGCCAATATCTCCCCCATTTTCATATGATAAAGTCTGTATGATTTAATAATAAAACATAATACACTGATGAAGGCCATCATTACCATGACAAAATAGTGCTTCCTGTTTCAATCACCTAGTCCCTTCTTCTTCTTTCCCGATTTCAATGACAAGAAAATTCTTTGCAGTCTCACATACGGTACTACATTCTCCAAAAGGTATGGTCATAACCAGCTTCTTAGCTTCCTGAAGTGATAAAAAAAGAGAAACAAGAGGGCCACTGGCCCTAAAGCACTCACCTGAGTAAGGTCATCTAGGACTGATAAAGCTGAAAGATCCTGGCATTGATGATGTAAATACACAAGTAAAAGTGAGCTACTTTTTGAACGACTTGAGCTGTTTTTGAATTTTTAATCTGGCTAAAAATGTGGCCTGTACAGTGCACTCAGGGTTTTTCTAAGATTTGGCCCAGTGAGCTACTTTTTGACACGATGTGACTCAAAATCAAACTAGTCGGAAATATCATCCAGAGAAACAATCTCAACAAGTTTCATGAGTATCAGACTGAAAATGTGGCTTTTAGACTGCACATAAGGTTTGTCTCAGATTTGACCCAGTGACCTAATTTTTGAGCTGACAGGAATTTTAACGTTGTCTGAGATATCGTCAAGACAAACATTCTGAACAAGTTTCATGAGTATCGGGCTGGAAATGTGGCCTCTAGAGGGCACACAAGGTTTTTCTAATATTTGGCCTAGAGACCTACTTTTTGACCCAATGTGATCCAATTTTGCACTTGTCCAAAATTTTATCTAGAAAAACATTCTGACCAAGTTTCATGAGGATCTGGCTGAAAATGTGGCCCCTGGCATGCACACAAGGTTTGTCTAAATTTTGGCCAGTGACCTACTTTTTCACTCAAGGTAACCCAATTTTCAAACTCGTCTGAGATTTTCGTGACGATATTGCTGTGAATGTGGCCTCTAGAGTGCACACAAAGTTTTTCTGATATTTGGTCAAGTGACCAACTTTTTGACCTGATATGACCCAATTTTTAAGTTGTCCAAGTTTTTACCAAGAGAAACATTCTGACCAAGTTTCATGAGTTTCGGGTTGAAAACGTTGCCTCTAGAGTGTACAACAGGATTTTCTAAGATTTGGGAGAGTGACCTACTTTTTAACCGCATGTGACCTTATTCCACACTATTCCATGATATCATCAATACAAACATTCTGACCAAGTTTCATGAGGATTTGGCTGAGAATGTGGCCTCTACAGTGCACACAATGTTTCTGTAAGATTTGGTCCAGTGACCTAGTTTTTGAAGCGACATGACTTTAAATCAACCTTGTCCGAAATATCATCCAAACTTGTCCAAGATATCATTTAAACAAACATTCTGTCCAAGTTTCATGAGTATCAGACTGAAAATGTGGCCTATGTGGTGCACACAAAGTTTTTCTAAGATTTGGTCCAGTGACCTAGCTTTTGACCAGATGTGACCCACTTTAAAACTTGTTCAAGATATCATCAAGGCAAACTTTCTGACCAAGTTTCATGAGAATCAGGCTGAAAATGTGGCCTCTAGAGTGCACACATGGTTTATCTAAGATTTGACCATGTGACCTACTCTTTTGCCCCGACATGACCCACTTTCAAACTTGTCTGAGATATCAACAAGATAAACATTCTGACCAATCTTTTTTAGTGTAAGGCTGAAAATGTGGTCTCTATGGAGCACCCAAGGTTTTCCTTAGATTTAGCGCAGTGCCCACTCTCTCTGTTAACATGGCCCAATTTCAATCTTGTCTGAGATATCATCAAGACAGACAATCTGACCTATTTTCATGAGTATCCGACTACAAATGTAGCTTTTATAGTGCAAACAAGGTTTTTCTTAGATTTAGCCCAGTTACCTACTTTTTGACCGGACATGATCCAGTTTTGAGCCTGTCCCAGATATTATCAACACAAACTTTCTACCCAACTTTCATGGGTTTCATTCAAGCTGAAAATGTGACCTCTTAAGTGCAAAAAGAATTTTCTAAGATTTAGCCCAGTGACCTACTTTTTGGCCCAACATGACCCAATTTCAAAGTTGTCCGAGACATCATCAAGACAAACGTTCTACCCAACTTTCATGTGTTTCAGGCTGAAAATGTGGCCTCTAGACTGCACAAAAGGTTTTTCTAAGATTCTGCCCAGTGACCTACTTTTCAACAAGACATGACCCAATATCGATTTTGCCCAAGATATTATCAAGACAAACATTCTGACCAAGTTTCAAAAGTTTCAGGCTGAAAATGTGGCCTCTAGAGTGCACACAAGGTTTTTCTAAGATTTGGCCCAGTGACCTTCTTTTTGACCCGACATGACCCAGTTTCGAACTTGTCCAAGATATTATCAACAAAAACATTCTGATGAAAATTCAAGAGTATCAGGCTGAAAATATGGCCTCTTCAGCGCACACAAGGTTTTTCTTAGATTTAGCCCAATGACCTACTTTTTCACCCGACCTGACCCAATTTCGACCTTGTCCGAGATATTATCAAGACAAAATTCTGACCAAGTTTCATAAGTTTCAGGCTGAAAATGTGGCTTCTAGAGTGCACACAAGGTTTTTCTAAGATTTGGCCCAGTGGCCTTCTTTCTGACACCGGACACAGCATGATCACATAAGCTCACCTTGTGCACTTTGTGCTCAGGTGAGCTAAAGAAAAACTAACGGATGAGCAGACAGATAGAAAGTCAGGCACACAGGTGATGGAAACCACGCCATGACATAAGCTCTGCTACCTTTCAGCGAGTAGAGCTAAACAAGAGGGCCATTGGCCCTCAAGCACTCAACTGAGTAAAGTCATCTACAGTTGATAAAAATGAAGAGATCCTGGTTATCAAACTCACATCCACTAGGTCACGCATCAGATACGTAACCACTTAGCTACCCTAGCGGGCGTATGTTCATTAGACAATGACCCCTATCACAATATAAGCCTATCTTAAACTTGTGACCCCAAGGGCAGGGCCAATTTTTACCCCAGAGCTATAATTTGATTACTTTTGGTAGAAGTCCACTGCAAGAAACTGAAAATGTTTGTCTTGATGATATCTTGGGCAAGTTTGAAATTTTTCCATGTCAGTTCCAAAAGCAGGTCAGGTTTTTGTAACCTTCTAATCCACAAAAAACACATGACAAATACTGGTACCCAGTATTGTAAGTTAGTAGTTCTCAGCCAAATGCTTTTTTGTTTTGATTTTCATACAAAAACATTCAAAAAGCATATCATTATACTGCAAATAAAATTGTTGGTTTAGTAGTGATTTTATCCTGTGTCAACAAACACAATACTTTGACACCAATTAAATCCAGAAAATACCAGCGAAAGAAATTCATTGTGTCAAAAAATCATTTTCCATCAACCAGTCTTACACAATTCAGTGACAGAAATTATGTGTGCTTCTCTTGAAAGCATCTGTTTCAATGACAGAAGGTGTCACCTGTATACTCACATAAGTCTAATACGGCTGAGCATGGGTTTAAACATAATTCCAAGTATTTGTCTATGAATATTTCAGAATATACATTAGTGTACAACCTTTACTGGCAAAGTTTACTTTTTTGACACTTTTGGGTTTCTTGGTGAAGATTTTTTTTTTTAAATCCCTATGTCCAAGTGTTTAAAAACAGGTGCCATTTCTTAACATACATGTAGCTTAATGCAGTTCGTTACTGGAGTGTAAAAAGTTAGACAGAATTAACCCATTCTTATTCCTGAGCCTAATAATTGAAAGGATTATAGTATAATATCCTTTTTTACAATAATATGAATTGTATTGTTGATTTCAAAAATTGATTTTCTTTTTTGCTTTTTCCCAATTTCACTGTATGCGGGTTTAACCCTTTACCGTACAATGACGCCTTTTAACGCCCCTGGGAAAGAAGCCTTTTGAAAACATTGTGGGAAAAGGAGAAAATGCTGGTAACCAGCATTTTCTCTTTTTCCCACAATGTTTTCTACCCTATCAAAGAAAAATTGCACAGTTTTAGCAACACTGAAATTGTCGTCTGCAAATGCTTTCAATTTGGACAAAGCTAAAATTTTATCGTCTGGTAAAGGGTTAACAGGCAATTTACCACCTCAAGGTTCCTTGTACACTCCATATATCTCAGAGAGCAAATAACAGGTGCTCTTGGAAAAGGGGATTTCTTGCAGCATCATAATGTATTTTACAATGCAAGTTGTAGCTTGATATGTATCTATATTAGTCCAAAAAAGCGGCTAAATCCTGAGATACAGTGGGCCTTTAAGGTGCAGAAAATTTACTAATAGCTCAAAAATTCAATCCTTGTCAGGCTGCGTAACCTGGGCAGGTTGACATTGATCGATACTTTCTGCACCTGCATTAAACTCACTTTCCACTGAACCTGAATTGATTATAAATTTCACCCTAAGTAGATTTTGTCAGGAAGCTTTGTCATGTGGATTTTATGCATATAACAGGATGAATCAGATAAATCAGAGGATATCCAGTTAGAAATTTACCCAACGACAAAATTTTACACTGGTCCAAACCGGCAGCATTTGCAGACGACAAAATAAATGTAATGGAAAAATCTAAATTTGTTTTGGTATGGGTAGAAAACATTGTGGAAAAAGGAGAAAATGCTGGCTACCAGCATTTTCTCCTTTTCCCACAATGTTTTCAAAAGGCTTCTTTCACAGGGTCGTTATAAGTCGGGATTGTGTGGTAAAGAGTTAAAATCTAAATGTATCCCTAGAAACCATAGGAAGGTCTATCAGAAAGCTTAAAGTTGCTTTTGTGACCAGTTAAGATCAACATCAAACTATTTTTTCCATCTTGATCAATTTCAGGTTTAACCTCTAAAAGTGATGTCATTGTTTACATTAAAATATCCACCGAACATGTTCACTGAGTCCTCACCACCATAATTCTGTACTGTAGACATACCAGGATTGCCGGAAAGTTGAGTATCCCTTACATCCAAGTTAATTCCTGTTTAAAAGTACACAAATCATTAAAATTCGACAAAAATTACAAATGTTAGTTGCTTGTAGAAAAATTAATTTTAAAAAGTAGGTCACAAGTAGTTGCCAGGGCGCTCTATCTTTTATCTACTTTTTGACCTGGTTTTAAAATCCATTTTATTTGTCTACCAGCGACTAACACTTCGACCGACTATACAATAACAGATTGTCATCTTCATGATAATTTCCACACTTTGAAATGGTATCATTCATATTTAAATGCATTTTAAAACCTGCATTATTTACTTATGGCAGCTTTTGAGGCTTGAAAGTGAAATTCTCTTTTAAAATTTGTCTGCTCTTTTTACTCCTTAGTCTAAAAATTCAATATGAATATCACTGTATCACATTTTTCCAATTAATATTTATGCAAAATAATAATAGCGAGGAAAAAAACAAGAAGGCCATTGGCCCTAAAGCGCTCACCTGAGTAAAGTCATCTAGGATTGATAAAGCTGAAAAGATCCTGGTTGTAATGATAGTTCATGAGTACTGAAAAGAAAATGTGGCCTCCAGATTGCATACAAGATTTGTATATGATTTGTCCCGGTGATCTAATTTTTGACCCGACATGACACTAATTTGAACTTGTCTGACATATCATCAAGACAAACACCCTAAACAACTTGTATTAGAACTGATCTGAAAATGTGGCCTCTAGAGTGCTCACAAATTTTTTCTAAGATTTGGCCCAATGACCTACTTTTTGACCTGGCATGACCCAGTGTTGAACTTTTGCTAGATTTCATCAAGAAAAACATTCTGACCAAATTTCATGGGTATCAGGATGAAAGTCTTTCCCATAGTGTGTACACAAGGTTCTTCGACAATTTGGCAGAATAACCTACTTTTTGACCTGACATGACCCAATTTCAAACTTGTCCGAGATATCATCAAGACAAATACTCTAAGCTTCATGAGTTTATGGCTGAAAATCTGACACTTTCTACACTGAACACAAGGTTTTTCTAAGATTTGTCCCAGTGACATACTTTTTGGCCAGACATGACCAAGTTTCCAACTTCATCAAGGCAAACATTCTGACCGTGTTTCATAAGTATTAGAATGAAAATGTGGCCTCAAGAGTGCACACAAAGTTTTTTCTAAAACCTGACAAGATGACCTACTTTTTGACCCAACAAAACCCAATGTTGAACTCGTCCAATATATTATCAAGACAAAGATTCTGACCAAGTTTCATGAGTATCTGACTGAAAAATAGGGCCTCTAGAGTGCACAAAAGGTTTTTCTAAAATCTGGCAGAGTTACGTACATTTTGACCCAACATGACATAATATCAAACTTGTCAGAAATATCATCAAGACAAACTTTTTGACTAAGTTTCATGAGGTTCTGACAGAAAATGTTGCCTCCAGAGTGCTCACAAGGTTTTTCTAAGATTTGTTCCAGTGAGCTACTTTTTGACCCAACATGACCCAGTTTCCAACTTGTCCGAGATATCATCAATTAAATTATTCTGACCAAGTTTCATAGGTATCAGACTAAAATTGTGGCCTCTAAAGTGCACACAAGGTTTTTCTAAAATCTGATCTGGTGAAATACCTTTTGACCTGGTATGTCCCAGTTTTGAACTTGTCAGGATTTTCATCAGGACAAACATTCTGACCAACTTTGATGAGTATATGACTGACAATGTGGTCTCTAGAGTGCACACAAGGTAATTGTTGATGCCTGGACTACGGACACAGCATGATCGCATAAACTCACCTTGAGCACTTTATGCTCTGGTGAGCTAAAAACTGACCTTAAGGCATCTGCTCTATAGAATATGACCCCTCTAACTTATGTGTAGTTTAATGACACACACACACACACACACACACACACACACACACACAAGCTCTCACCTTGGATCTACATTGTCAGCTATATTCTGCCCAAATGCAGCCTTAACCTACATTTGTGTTCTGTCTACTAGACGGAAAATGTGTGTTTTAGCGTATTTTGGCCTTTTAACCCTTTACCTCACAATCCTGGGTTTCAACTACCCTGAGGAAGAAGCCTTTTAAAAACATTGTGGGAAAAGGAGAAAATGTTGGTAACCAGCATTTTCTCCTTTTCCCACAATGTTTTCTACCCTATCAAAAACAATTTACATCATTTGATTCACACTGAAACTGTTGTCTGCAAATGCTTTCAAGTTGGACCAGCCTCCAGAGTGTACACAAGGTAAAAGTTGAAGACGGACGTTGGACACTGCACGATCACAAAAGCTCACCCTGAGCACTTTGTGCTCAGTTGAGCTAAAAAGACCTCACCTTAAGCACTTTGAGGTTAGGTACATTGAAAGACTTGGTACACTCTAGAGGCCACATTTTAAGTCTAATACTCATAAAAGATTGTTAGAGTGTTTGTCTTGTTATGGCGGAAGATATTGGGAATTTGTCTTATTTGGTCAGGGGAACAACTCTGGGCCTTTCTATCCAAGACTTGTCCCACTGAATTTCTTTGTAATCTGACATGACCCATATTTTAATTATCTAAAGTTTTATAAAAATAAACATCTGACCATGTTTCATGAGAACCGAATTGAAAATGTTACCTCTACGTGCAAGCTAAGTTTTTCCGAGATCTGTAACAGTGACTTACCAAAGATGTCATGAAGGCATACATTCTGACCATGTCTCAGGAGAATTGGACTGCAAATGTGGACTCTTGAGTGCACACAGGGTTTATCCTAGGACTTGTCCATGTGACCTACCTTTGAGTCATCAAGACCCGTTTTCAAAGTTCATCCATGATACAATCAAGACAAAGAATCTGACCACGTTTCACGAGTTTTTTAGAGAAAAGTTGGCCTCTACGGTGCACACTAGGCTTTTCTGCGATCTGTCCCAGTGACCTACATTTTGAGTTGATGTGAGCAATTTTGCAATGTGGCCTCTTGAGTGTACGAAGTTTAATTGTTGATGAATGTACAGTACGCGATGTCAGACATACAACAGACAAGGTATGACAGACATAGCACAATCACAAAAGCACAACTGTCCTGGGTGCTCAGGTGAATTATAAAGCTATCAACAAGCTTTATCGCCTTTTGCAGTAATGTTTTCAAAAGCCTTATTCCCCAGGCTTGAATAAACCATTTTTTTTTTTGGTTTGGTATAGGCTAAATGAGGGTCAAAATATGTTAACAGGGAAAATGCCTACTGTATGAGATAAACACTAAATTTATACAAAACCAACCCTTGATGTGTATCAAAGTTGTGTAATTTCATGTCTGTAACAACTTTAAATAGCTTATCTAGTTGTACTGTTGTTATTGTCTTTAGTCTCCATTGTATGAAAACAAAAAATATGGATTTTCGAAATTTTAAACAGAGAAACCTATTGAAATAAAAAGATTTTAGGGCAATTGGCCCTAAAGCGCTCACCTGAGTAAAGTCATCTACAGTTGACAAAGCTGAAGAGATCCTGGTTTTAATGCTGTAAAACATGAGTGTAAGTGACTTACTTTTTGAACCCATGTGATTAAATTCCAAACTTATCCAAGACATCATTAAAATAAACATTCTGACCAAGTTTTATGAGTATCAGACTGAAAATGTGGCTTCTATGGTATACACAAGGTTTTTCTAAAATTTGGTCCAGTGACCTACTTTTTGACCAGATGTAACCCACTTTGAAACTTGTCCAAGATATCATCAAGGCAAACTTTCTGACCAAGTTTCATGAGAATCAGGCTGAAAATGTGGCCTCTAGAGTGCACACAAGGTTCACCTAAGATTTGACTTTGTGACCTATTTTTTGCACCGACATGACCCACTTTCAATCTTGTCTGAGATATCAACAAGATGAATATTCTAACCAATCTATATTGGTATAAAACTCTTGTCTGAGATATCAACAAGATAAACATTCTGACCAATCTTCATCAGCATAAGGCTGAAAATGTGGCCTCTATGGAGCACCCAAGGTTTTCCTAATATTTGGCCCATTGACCTACTTTTTCAACTGACATGACCCAATTTTACACTTGTCTGAGATATCATCAAGACAGACAATCTGACCTAGTTTCATGACTAGCCGACTACAAATGTGGCCTCTAGAGTGCAAACAAAGTTTTCCTAAGATTTGGCCCAGTGACCTACTTTTTGACCTGTCATGACCTAATTTCGAACTTGTCAAAGATATTTTCAAGACAAACATTCTACCCAACTAAACAAAACAAAAACAACAACAGAAAAAAAAAAAAAAAAAAAAAAAAACAACAAAAAAAAAAAAAAAAACGGCTTCTAGAGTGCACACAGTGTTTTTCTAAGTTTTGTGCCTATAACTATTTGTTTTTTTAATCCCATATGACCAAACTTTGAACTTGTACAAAGTATCATCTAGATAAAACTTTCTGACCAATTTTCATACTAAAATTGTGGCCTCTACAGTGGACACAAGGTTTTAAAAAACGATTTGGGGATCTCCTCTTTGAACCAACTTAACCCGATTTCAAACCTGTCCAGGATACCACCACGACAAACATTCTGGACATGTTTCATGAGTAGCAGACTGACCGCAAGAATTATATAAGTGACCTACTTTGTGACCTGATGCTACTCATTTTGAAACTTATCAAAGATATTATTAAGAAAATGTTCTGAACAACTTTCATGACTATTTGAATGAAAATATGGCCTCTACGGTGTAGACTTTTCAAGGGTATTGAACGGATGATGTGGCCTCTACAGTGCACACGTTTTTACAGGATTTGTCTTAGTGACCTACCTTTTTACCTGATTTGACCCACTTTCAAACTCATCCTAGACATCATCAAGACAAAGAGTTTTACCAATTTTCCATGAGTATCAGACTGAAAATGTGACCCCCAGAGTTCACACAAGGTTTTTCTAATATTTGTCCCATTGACCCACTTTTTGTTCCCATTTATGATCCAATTTCAAAGTTGTCAAAACAAAACATTCTGACCGATTGTCATGAGTATCTGACTTAAAATTGTGCCTCCAGAGTGCACACAAAGAAATTGTTGACACCTGCATGAGAGAAAATAGACAAGGCATGATGGACAACAGACACAGAACGCTCACAAAAGCTCTCCTTGCGCACTTTGTGCTAAGGTGAGTTAAAAACAACCTAACTTTGCAGAGTACTGGAATAAAATGTGGTCTCTAGAGTATATACAAGAGGGCCATGATGGCCCTGGATCGCTCACCTGAGTCAATAGGCGAAATTTCACTCTAAATTTGACCTGGTGACCTACTTTATGACCCCAGATGACCTAATTTCAATCTCATCCGAGATTTAATTAAGGCAAACATTCCGATAAATTTTCAAGTCAATTGAGCAAAAAATTGGCCTCTAGAGTGCCCACAAGGTATTTATTTAATTTGACCTTAGTGACCTAGTTTATGACCCTAGGTGATCTAAATTCGAACTCATGCAAGATTTTATCAAGACAAACATTCTGACCAATTTTCTGGTCAACTGAGTAAGAAATGTGGCCTCTAGGGTGTCCACAAGGTATTTTTTTAATTTGACCTAGTGACCTAGTTTATGACCCCAGGTGACCAAATTTCAAACTCATCAAAGATTTAATTAAGACAAACATTTTGACCAGTTTTCAAGTCAATTGAGTGTAAAATGTGGCCTCTAGATTGTCCACAAGGTATTATTTTCATTTGACCTAGTGGCCTACTTTATGACCCCGGGTGACCCATTTTCATAGTTTCCTGAGATTTAATTAAGAAAAACATTCTGACCAATTTTCAAGTCAATTGAGCGAAAAACGTGGCCTCTAGAGTGCACACAAGGTATTTCTTTATTTTGACCTAGTGACCTAGTTTTTGACCCCACATAACCCAATTTCGAACTCATCCCATTTTTATCAAGACAAACATTCTGACCAAGTTTCACGAGTATCAGACTGAAAATGTGGCCTCTACAGCAACACAAGGTTTTTCTAAGATTTGACCTAGTGTCCTAGTTTTTGCCCCCACATGATCCAATTTCGAGCTTGTCCGAGATTTTATAAAGATAAACACTCTGCCCAAGTTTCACAAGTACCTGATTGAAAATGTGGCCTCTAGAGCGCACAAAAGGTTTTTCTAAGGTCTGACCTAGTGACCTAGTTTTTGACCCGACATGACTCAATTTCCAACTCGTCTGAGATTTTATCAAGACAAACATTCTGACCAAGTTGCACAAGTATCTGACTGAAAATGTGGCCTCTAGAATGCAAACAAGGTTTTTCTAAGATCTGACCTAGTGACCTAGTTTTTGACCCCACATGATCCAATTTCGAACTCGTCTGCGATTTAATCAAGACAAACATTCTGACCAAGTTTTACAAGTATTTGACTGAAAATGTGGCCTCTAGAGCGCACACAGGGTTTTTCTAAGATTTGACCTAGTGGCCTAGTTTTTTACCCCACATGGCCCAATTTCAACGTTGTCAGAGATTTCATCAAGACAAACATTCTGACCAAGTTTCACAAGTATCTGACTGAAAATGTGGCCTCTAGAGGGCACACAAGGTTTTTCTAAGATTTGACCTAGTGACCTAGTTTTTGACCCCACATGACCCGATTTCCAACTCGTCTGAGATTTTATCAAGACAAACATTCTGACCAAGTTTCACAAGTATCTGACAGAAAATGTGGCCTACAGAGCGCACACAGGGTTTTTCTACGATTTGACCCAGTGGCCTAGTTTTTGACCCAACATGACCCAATTTCAAACTCGTCTGAGATTTTACCAAGATAAACATTGTGACAAAGTTTCACAAGTATTACCCTAAGAAAAACTACAACATACACATGTATATTTTCTTAAATTGGACGTAACGTGGATAAAGTGATAATTGTGTGGAAACAACTTAGGACAAAAGAAAAATTTGCTCACAAAAATCTACACACCTTCTTATGCAGGGCAGGGTCATCTTTAACTCCCCCCCTCCCCGACATACTATTAAATCAAACAATCATGTTAAAAGCCCATTTGTTGATGCCACATACGAATAATCTGCACCCAAGGCAAAGTATATTTAAAACCAAGCATTTCTTTTTCTTTCTTTTCCTAAAATTTTAGCAGGGTCATTTCAGACACCACCGGAAAACTTTGAATAAATTTGTTTCTTGGCTAGATCATGCTACACTAGCATTTTTAAGCTACATGTGGGTTAAAAGCAGAAACTAGTACATGTATATATCTAATATAAAAAAGATTGTCAATTTTTAGGCCCAGTAGTTTTTCTAGTCAACTAAATATTAAAGACTGGATCCTTTTAGCAGGCAATCTTTAGCCGAAGGGGCCAAGGAGGGGAGGTCATCTTTAACCCACGGGGCTTACTCTTTGTAGAAAACTATTAGATGATACAACACAAAATATTCAAAACCCAGACACAAAGATCTTTACATTTTTCCATATAAAAAATCGTCAGTTAAATACAGTAGTCAAAAATCTGATACATACAACAAGAGGGCTGCGATGGCCCTGTTTCACTCCACTGTCTAAAAACTACAAGTCATACATACCAAATACTACAAATTTTGGCCAAATGGCTTCAATTAAAAATAGTTTTACAGTTTTCTCAACAAAAGCCCACGTTCAAGTTGTTGACCCCAGGGAGAGACCATTTTTGACCACAGAGCTATAATTACTTGAATCCTCGTACAGGGATAAAGCAACATACTAAATAATACAGGTCTACGCCAGATGGTTATACACAAGAAAAGTTTCATATTTTCCTCAATATAAAGCAACTGTAAAATGTTGGAAACCCCCACAAAGTGGGGCTAATTTCAATCCAAGGGCTTGAGTTTTGAACATATGCAAATTTGATCCACTATATGATGCCATTAGACAAATTTGGTAGCCCTAGGATTTACGGTTTGTAGCAATAAGGTTTTTAAAATTTCAGTCTACAGGCACATGTTAAATCTATGACCAATTTTGACACAAGGGCTTTAATTTGAACAATTTTGAAAGATGCCTACTAATTGATAAAACTCACAAAATTTTACATATATATATAGCTCATGGTCAGGAACAAGAAGAATTTTTTAAGTTTTCACTATATACATGTAAGCCTGTGTAAAACTTGTGACTTGTGAAGCAGAGCAAATTTTGACTCCAGGCTGTATTTTGAACAATCTTAGCACCACTGTACCAGATACCATATAAGCACTTTTTCTGCGGCTTCCAATTTCTGCAGTTTTCCCTAAAACTGGTGGTCTTAAATTTCTGCTTACTTTTTTCTGGCTTGTTAGATTGGTTATTAGATGTATTTAATTTCTACGCTTTGTATTCATTTTTATCAACTTACCATCGGTAGAATAAAATAGAACAACTAAAACTATGTAATACAGCTCATCCGTCAACAAGATTTCACGCGTGTCACGGGTACACAAAGGTTTGGATTAGGCTATAATGTTGTGTTCAAATCATTCGAAGCAAGAGGGTTGTAATGCAAGTGTTTGTTGTACATATTTACAACGGTTCTTGTCCAAGAAATTTGCACCTAGTTACATGCCAGTCAATACAAAATGATCACGTAATAAGTCATTATTATGCCTGCTTTACATTAGCTGATAGTGTCTTTTATGCATTACTGATGGGCACATGGGCAGTCATGTTACATAATTTGTGTAGTCAGCAGAAAAATGACAATTTCCTTAAAAAAATTCCTTGCAGCCAAAATTTAAAAAATGCATATGATAATTAATGCATCAGTTTTAAATATAAATGGATTACCGATAAATAAAGAAAAGAAACAAAAAGGTTTAGTATTTATTGATTCTGTAATAGATCTAGAGTTAATCGAGGGACAACGCCATTTCCCTCACAGTCACAGGTTCGACCTTTCCTGCTTAAATGAGCAATGAGTTCTCTTTGCACCATGTTAAAGCGATAGGCTTTAAATCTTTATAACTTTAAACCAGTAGAATTACACCTGTTGTACGCAGTAATAAATTTTACACAGGTAACTGTGAAAGAAAAACACGCAAGAAATCTACTTGTCTAACTGAAAACAATCAGTCACACCTGTGCAAATTTGGCTTGAAAGTTTGATTAATACAGTGTCACGTTATAGTGTAGGTATTTCTACATTTGGGTTAATTTTCGCGTATTTTGACATGACCCAATTTCAAACTTGTCCAAGATATCAGCAAGACAAAACATTCTACCCAACTTTCATGAGTTTCAGGCTGAAAATGTGGCCTTTAGAGTGCACACAGTGTTTTCCTAAGATTTGGCCCAGTGATCTACTTTTTGACCCGACATGACCCAATTTCTATCTTGTCCATGATATGATCACGACAAACATTCTGACAAAGTTTCAAGAGTATCAGGCTGAAAATGTGGCCTCTAGAGTTCACACAATGTTTTTCTCAGATTTAGCTCAGTGACCTACTTTTTGACCCAACATTTTTCCAATTTAAAACTTGTGTGAGATATCATCAAGACAAACATTCTACCCAACTTTTATGACTTTAAGGTTGAAAATGTAGCCTCCAGAGTACACACAGGGTTTTTCTAAGATTTGGCCCAATAACCTAATTTTTGACCCGAGATGACCCAATTTCAAACTTGTCCAAGATATGATCAAGACAAACATTCTGACTAAGTTTCAAAAGAATCAGGCTCAGAATATGTCCTCTAGAGTGCACACAAGTTTTTTCTTAGATTTAGCTCAGTGACCTACTTTTTGACCCAATTTTTAAATTGTTCGAGATATCATCAAGACAAACATTCTGACCAATTTTCATGCATAAATGACTGAAAATGTGGCCTCTAGAGTGCACACAAAGTTTTTCTAAGATTTAGCCCAGTGACCTACTTTTTGACCCGACATGACCCAATTTCAAACTTGTCCGAGAAATCATCAACACAAACATTCTACCCAACTTTCATGAGTTTCAGGCTGAAAATGTGGCCCCTAGGGTGCACACAAGGTTTTTCTTAGATTTAGCCCAGTGACCTACTTTTTGACCTGACATGACCCAATTTCAAAGTTGTCCACGATATTATCTAGACAAACATTCTGACCAAGTTTCAATAGTATCAGGCTGAAAATATGGCTTCTAGAGTGCACACAAGGTTTTTATTAGATTTAGCCCAGTGACCTACTCTTTGACCCGACATGACCCAATTTCGACTTGCCCGAGATTTTATCAAGACAAACATTCTGGCCAAGTTTTATGTATATCTGACTGAAAATGTGGCCTCTAGAGTGCACACAAGGTAAAATGTTGATGCCGCGCGACAGACGACGTACGAGGAATGACGGGCATTCTGACCAAGTTTCAAGAGTATCAGGCTGAAAATATGGTCTCTAGAGCACACACAAGGTTTTTCTTAGATTTAGCCCAGTGACCTACTCATTGACCCGACATGACCCAATTTTGAACTTGTCCGAGATTTTATCAAGACAAACATTCTGACCAAGTTTCATGCATATCTGACTGAAAATGTGGCCTCAGTTAATATATGCTTGATAGTGAGAAGAGTAGAGCACGGGATGCATTGCGGCGCCTCCTCTCCTTTTAGGAGATAGGAGTGCGTAAGATGTAGAATACGCAGTAATACGCAGACAGCCAAAACAATTTCTTCGCGGCGACAAGTCCTTCAGCCTGGCAGCCATTCTCCAAGAGTTGGCTAAATACATAAGAGTTTATTCTGATGATTTAGTGGGTCGTTCCAAGAAATATCCCATACAGATTGAATAAAAGTATTAATTGAAGTTTTAAAATCGGTGAAAGTGACTTTAAAAGTTAAAATATCAAGTGACAATGCCTCCTTGGCAGCTCTATCTGCCTCTTCATTACCACTGATACCAATGTGGTTGGGCAGCCAACTAGGGAAAGAGGACATAGATACTTAGTTAGAATTGCAAACGTCTAATCACACTGTTTAGTAAGTATGAGCAATGTGTACCTTTGTATTGTTGTTTGATCAAGATCTGCGTAGCTAACCAACTTTTTGACCCAATTTTGAACTTTTCAAAGATTTTACGAAACAAAATATTCTGACCAAGGTCTATGAGTATCTGACTGAAAATGTGGCCCCTGGAGTGCACACAAGGTAAATGTTGACAACCCGGATGACGAACAACCCATGACAGCAACGCACAACAGACACTGCAGGATCACAAAAGCTCACCTTGAGCATTTTGTGTTCAGATGAGCTAAACAAGAGGGCCATTGGCCCTAAAGCGCTCACCTGAGTACGGTCATCAAGGATTGATAAGGCTGAAAAGATCCTGGTCATGAAAATGTAAAACACTTTAGTGTCAGCGATCTACTTTTGGACCGATTTAGCCTACTGTTGAATTTTGAATCTGGCTCAAAACGTGGCCTCTAAAGTCACACAAGGGTTTTCTAAGATTTAGCCCTGTGACCTACTTTTTAACCTGACGTGACTCGATATCATTCTTTTCCGGAGATTTCATCCCGACAAACATTCTGACGAGGTTTCATGAGTATAAGGCTGAAAATGTGGCACACAAAATTTTTCTGAGATTTGGCCCCATGACCCACTTTAAGACCCAATGTGACCAAATTTCAATCTTGTTCATGATTATATCAAGACAAACATTCTGACCAAGTTTCATGAGTATCAGGCTGAAAATGTGGCCTCTAGAGTGCACACAAGTTTATTCTAAAATTTAGCCCTGTGACCTACTTCTTGACTCGACACAACACAATTTGCTGTGTACCTAAGATTTTATTAAGACAAACATTCTGACCAAATTTCATAAGTATCAGACTGAAAATGTGGCCTCTAGAGTGTAGGCAAGGTTTTTCAAAGACATGGCTCAGTGACCTACTTTTTGATCCGACGTGACCCAACTTCAAACTTGTCAAAGATTATATCCAGACAAACATTTTGACCAAGTTTCATAAGTAATAGGCTAAAAATGTGGCCTCTAGACTTCACACAAGGTTTCTTCTAAGATTTGGCCTTGTCACCTACTTTTTGACCTGATATGACCGAATTTCAAACTTGTCCAAGATTATATCCGGACAAATATTCTCACCAAGTTTTATGAGTATCAGGATCAAAATGTGGCCTCTAGTGTGCACACAAACTTTTTCTAGGATTTGGCCCTGTGACCTACTTTTAGACTCGATGTGACCCAATTTTGAACTTTTCCGAGATTTTATCCAGACAGACATACTGACCACTTCGTGTTCAGGTGAGCTAAAATCAAATTGTAACTGGATGGTTTAGGAGTTTTAGTCCACACCAAGTCTATTTTCAGAAAGTAAAATCGATCACAGGTCTCTCTGTCTTTTTAAATGGAGGTTTTCCCACGATCCTAAAAATTAACATCTTTGTAATATCACTACAATAAACTGTCAGTATGTACGTAATAGGATTCTTTCATTATTACTTTCAAGGATCTTTCGAATGTTCCGATTGTGTTTTTCGGTTTTGACTTTGTTGGTATTACTGTATTTTCCTTCTGTCACATTTTTTTGTGGACCTGCCAGATTCAAAGACCCTTAGAACTATCTTCTTCAAGTAACTCCTTACCTTTCGTTATTATTTTTCTTGCAGGAATGTTTGGTAGAAAGGTGGATTAGGGAGAGAGGATATAGATACTTAGAATTGCAAACGTCTAATCACACTGTTTAGTAAGTATGAGCAATGTATACCTTTGTATTGTTGTTTGATCCGGATCTGCGTAGTTAGTATTCTATTGTATTTTTCCCAAATTTTAAGAATACAATTGAACGTGATGTATTTGTATCAAGAGCAGTTGTTTATGATATTATTTATCATTGTAAAAGAACTTCTGTCACAATATTTTTAATTGTGTATTTTCAGAATGTAAAAGTCTTGGAAAAAACTGTGGGATTATAGATACAAACGAAGAATAGAAACTGTCTTTCTGCATTACTGAATCCCAAAATGACAATACATGTTTAAGGACTGAAGACGAACCAACAAACCCCCCATTGTAAACATAAACATTTTCATCAAGAAGAACGGGGGGTTACAAAATGCCTGTCTGTGAATGGGTGGCATTATACCACACACAATACAAGACAGGCCTCATGACCGACTTTTAGACCCAATGTGACCCAATTTCAAACTTGTTCATGATTATATCAAGACAAACATTCTGACCAAGTTTCATGAGTATCAGGAGTAGTATATAAAGTGTTCCTCCTGAGCCAAAACACCATGTCATGGTTATGTGTTATGTGGTTAATATACCACGTCACGATATTTTGTCTGTATTACCCCAACAACTCCCAAGTTTTGTCCCAACTTCCAGCTTTGTCCCAACTCCCAAGATTTTGTCCCCACTCCCAGATTTTGTCCCCAACTCCCGCAGATTTTGTCCCCCAGTCCCGCAGATTTGCATGCATCTCATAAAAATAAAATTCCCCTCACATCAAACTCATCAATCTTATCAAGCTCAAAGTAAATTTATAACTTCAGAAAGTTATAAATTTAAAAAAAAAAAAATAATTTCAAGTCTTTCTAAGAATAATAACGATGAAGTGCTTCATCAGTTATTATCATAGAAAGAAATCTTTCATCTTTATTCTTTTTATCAAAATATTCCTTATTATAACATAAATAATTATTAGCAAATATTCTATCAAATAATAATGGTATAGGAATATCTTTTAATAGAGAATCTGATCCTGAAAACAAACCTATATCACCGAACAACTTCCCATCTCCTATATGAAAATACAACCCATCTTTACATTGGTTAAATGCTTTTCCTTCATATGGATATGAACTATAACCCTCACAATCTATCATTATTGGACAAGTAGATCCATTGTTTTTATAAAACACTCCTTCATTAAGAACTTCACCCTCCTTCAAATATTCCTTTACATTCATTTCACGTAACTTAGGCTTACATTTTCTTGCCAAAAATTCCTTACCATGCATCATATCAATCCATGTTGATAAATCGTCTTCGTCTTCATCTTCGTCTTCATCTTCGTCTTCGTCTTCATCTTCGTCTTCATCTTCGTCTTCATCTTCGTCTTTCTCTTCGTCTTCATTTTCGTCTTCATCTTCGTCTTCGTCTTCATCTTCATCTTCGTCTTCATCTTCATCTTCGTCTTCATCTTCGTCTTCATCTTCGTCTTCGTCTTCGTCTTCATCTTCGTCTTCATCTTTATCAAAACAAAGATTTTTAGAAAACAATTCATTAAATGTCAATATAGAAAAAAGTTTATCTTTATTTTTAGTATAATTTTTATCAACATTATATAAATAATGGGCAAAAAATATACCATCAAATAATGATACAGGAATATCTTAAAATGAAAAATCTAATCTTAAAGACAAACTTAAATCATACCATAAATCTCTATCTCCTACATGAAGATATATCCTATCTGAACATTGTTTGAATGCTTTTCCTTTATATGGTTGTAAACAAAATCCTTTCTTAAGTTTTCTTATTATTCGACAAGTAGATTTATTATGTTTAAGAAACACTCCTTTATTAAGGTCTTCTCTCTTTTTCAAATATTCCTTTATATTCATTTCAAATAACTTATATTTTTCTTTCAAATATTTCGTATTGTCCATCATTAATTGACATCGCTCCCTATGATATATATCTTCTATATGTTTTTCCATTTCATCAGGTATAGATAACTTTTCCATTTTATATAGAAAAAAAATTTATTTAAGAATCCTTATCCTCAAACACATCAAACTCATCAATCTTATCATTATAATATTTTCCCAAAAATTTTTACTCCTTTCTATTAAACACTTAAATATTTTATTAACTTTATCTTCATAATCTTTACAAGAAACTTCATCTTCAAACAAATCTCTGTAATCCATAAGTGAGCTATAATTCGATCTCAAACTTGATAACAAACGGTGTAGAGGATCAGCACCTCTTTCACCGATTCCTAGAATATGATGTAGTTTATATTTAGATAGTTTTTCTATTCTTTCTCCCATTTTATATAATAAAAATTTTTATATAAGATATTTTACAAATCTAGCTCTATCAAAATGGTTATGTAAGCGTTTTTTTGCGTTAGGGTTAGTTGTCTTAGTTATAAAGTTTATGACATCGCACTGTTTTAATTCTAAAGGTGTAGGAAACACTACACAACTGCAGCCTTCATTATACTTTTTTATTATAGGGTAATCAATCTTTTCGATCCCGTTTACAACTATGTTAACTTTCACCTCATTTATTAGAATACCAGATTCTTTAACAGCCATTAAAGATCCTCTTATAATTCTACCCGGAGATGACATACAGTAGCCTCCTAATCCGTGATCCTGCCCCGAGCTTCCATTACCATGGGATTTGGTAGTCCAGTAATCGAGTGATCACCTATATCTATTTTGCCAGCCATTGAAAAATATCCGTTTTGGTTTTTTGTCAAAGCTTTTTCACCCGCGGTAGCTGCCTTAACAATAGAATCTACGTAAAACTTATTTGTGACTTGTTGGTTTTCTAAAGGCATTCCAACGTTGCTAATTCTTCGTCCACCCACAGAAACGTCACCAGTTGCTATATAACCGCCAGGTCCATAAACAAAGGCTCGATTGGCAATATCCACATGATTTTTAGTTGCAACGTCTTGCGGTTCCGCAGGATCTATAAGATTCGTTAAAGTATACCCCCGCATATTTATATCTGCAACAGCAGAAAAAGTGCCGTCTTGTTGTTGTACTATTGCTTTGCCACTATCATCCACATATTTTTTAGTAGCAGCTTCACTCGGCTCCGTAGGATCGGCTAAGTTTTTTAATTTTATTAAAACCCATGTTTAAATATCCAGTCATCTGGTATCCTCCGTTTTCATCCAACAGCCCTGCATTGGAGTCAACATAATTCTTAGTCGCTACGTCTTGAGGATTTACCGGATTACTAACCCTCGTTAATGTATTACCAGCCATATTTATAGAACCGGTAACGGTGGTTGTTCCATCTTTAGGTAAAAAATTATTATTTATGTAAGCAAGTGACACACCATCACCGCTTGTTTTAACATAATCCATTCTTCCAAATTTATCAACAGGCATTTTTTATATTGCTAAAAAAGTTTATTTAACACTTGTTGAAATTTATTACCCAAACCTAACTCTTTAAGAATGTACAAACATAAATGACCACAAAATACTTGCCCAGCTTGTTGTAATTGATCACTATTGTAATGTATTGGACTCACCAGATACTCTTGAATTTCAATAGGCGGTTGTATACCATAACTGTCAAAATAAATTTTATTTTTACCGTTCTTATACCAAGCAACCCAATGTGTACCAGACCCGCTCGTGTCATCAAAGTTTAGTATACCGCATTCCTTTTTTCTACACTTTTTCGGTAGAGTGTTTCGTAAAAATACACCACTAAAAGAAGGAATCTTTAATCTTTTTGCGGCAACTTCTAGTTCAAAGTTGGTTAACGGTTTGTCTGTTAGAATTACCTTTTCAATCGCAATATCTATCATTTTTCATACCGAAATATTTTTAATGTCTTTATTATCAACCCACGAATTAAACTTATCGGAATAACCTTTCCATTTTTCTAGAGATGTCTTTTTTCCTTTTTTAATAACCTTTTCTATCCTATACAACTCCTGACTAGTTTTTTGTAGCTCGGGTTCATAAAAGGTGCCTTGTATTTCTTCTCCATTAAGATTCTCAATTTTATATGTTATAGGTGATGTATATTTTACCTCAGAAACTGTAAAAACCTCTTCAGTCCATCTTGTGGTATATCCTTTTTCAAAGGTCTTTTTCTTTTTAGATATCCTTACTTTGTCTCCAAACGGAAAACTTAGGGTCTATATCTCTTATTTCGAGATGATCAGGGTAAAGAGTTCTCTAAACTTTGGTTTCATTTTCTTTTTTACTAGCATTTATTGGTGTCATCTTAATGGAAGAATGCCTCGTGTTATCACATTTTTTAACGAGATCCGGCAACGCGTTAATGTAAACGTTTGTGGAATGAGCGGAAAAATACTTCCATATTTTTTCTTTCATTGTTCTAATCCATCTCTCAACCACGCTAGATTTTTCCTCATTTTCGGTGGAATACAATTCAATCAAGTCTTTAACATCTTTGTTATAAAACTCTTTACCCTTATCTACCCACAATTTCTCTGGCTTTCTCTCCTTAAAAATACTTTTTAATGCTAAAGCAACAGATCTCCCTGTTTTGTCTTTTAATGGGATCAGCCAACTGTATTTGGAAAATGTCAATGACAGCAAGAAGATATTTTACACCACGATTAAATTTAGAAAATGCTTGCATGTCTGCTAAATCTGCGGTCCATATCCTACCGTTTACTCTAACTCTCCTTTTCTTAAATTTTCTTTTTACGGGTTTGTGTAGTTCTTCCGATAAAGCTATAATGCTGATTTTTTTTTAACCCCCATTCCAAATTTCATCTTTGTTCCAATCAGTTTACTAACAATGGACTTTTCCATTTTTTCCCTAACTGTTGGATTATAGATGCCCTCTAGCTCTGCTAACATATTTTTATCGCACACTTTGTTTCTAACTTCAGTAGTAGGATTTTTTAAATAGCGTTTATCGTGATGGTATGCGGCTTTATCAACACGGTTTATTGGTTTGCTCCAATCCTTTGGTGTTCCATCTGGGTTGAGTCTTTCTTTTAATTTAGTGCCAGGCCCCGTAAAATTATGCCCCGGGAGATGCATTTCAACAGGTAAATTATTTATAACTTTATTTAGCAGTGATCTGCCTTTTTTATAACCTGTCCCTTAACAAACTGTGTTTAAGTTGTTCCACACACCATACATTTTCCACGTTTCAGATTTCTTCCATTTTTAGTAACAACATATTCTATGTTGGTTGTGTCAGTAGCTTTTTTACATTTAACGCAATACATCTTTTATATATAAAAATTAGAAATTAATATATAAAATGGATATTATAGATTTATCATGGAACGAAGTAGTATCAAAGAGATTTAATAGCCTTCTTTTACCAAAACGCATTAGAGGGTTAATCATAGGTAAATCAGGATGTGGTAAGACCCACACTTTTACTTAACCTTTTGCTAAGATCGGGATGGCTTGACTATGATAATTTATGTGTTTTCGGAAAAAGTCTTTTTCAACCGGAATATCATATACTTAAAAAAGCTTTTGAAGAAAGACTACCGAAAGAGGGTATTTTAAGGTTGTTTAACATTCGAGATGAAATACAGGATTTAAACGTTTCTCCAACAGCTTTGGTCGAAGAATGGGTTAAAACGATAAGAAATAAATCGGATATAAAGTGTAGTTTCTTTGAAACTGCTGGGGATGTACCTGATCCGAAAGAGTTGAAATCAGAAAACAAAAATTTAATAATTTTTGATGATTTACTTTTAGAAAAGCAAAATAAGTGTGAGTGTTACTATATTCGCGGAAGACATAGTAATGTTGACTGCTTTTACCTCTCACAAAACTATTTTAGGTTACCGAGGCAAACTATTAGAGAAAATGCTAATTTTATCCGTCTTTTTCGTCAAGACCATAAAAACATTAATCATATTTATAATGACCATGTAAGTGAAGATATGCCAAAAGATGAGTTTAGAAGATTTTGTTATAAGGCATGGGAAAAACCTCATGGTCTTGTTGTCATTGATTTAACTAGTAAAAAAAATAATGGAAAGTACAGAGACGGCTTTGACAACTTTTATATACCGAAATCAGTATTAAAAAAAAAAAAAAAAAAAAATTAAATATGAGTCATGCAAAACGTGTAAAAACACATGAATTTATGTATACTAGTAATTTAAATGGCTTAACTGTAAATAAGCTTATGGAAGAAGTTAAATATATAGCGGAAAATATAATACCGGAAGAACTTGAATCTTGTTCAATAAGAAATTTAAATAAAAGAATCCAAGCACTCAACCTAAAAAAAGAGTTTCTTTCTTTTGCTAAAGAACATGATATTGGTGAAAAAGAATTATGTATTCTTTTTATAAAAAAAAACATGTTTCTGAATTATTGCTTAATGCAAATAAGTGGGCAAAGATTTTTGAAACTGAAGAGGAAGATAGAACAAATAAAAAGCATAGAAAACATACAAAAGAAATGTTGCAATATATACATGAAATAAATAAAATAGTGCTTTTATTTGAGGAAAGTTGTAGGTCACGTCACGAAGGTTCATTTAATTATTATGCCAGGCATGGAGTATATTAAATAGTATTACCCCTATTTGAAAATATATCTTGACGTAAGATATATTTTGACGCAAAAATAATATTGTTAATAAATAAAAAATGGAAGATCTTTTAAAACAGATTGCAAAAAATACGTCCTTTCAAATTATAGTAAGCAACAACAAAACACGCTTTACAACTAGGTTTAATCCCCCAATTCAACTGGAAAAGGATAATAAATATGAAATAGCTTTAGTAAACCTTGAAACTTAATACTCTTTTCCAAACATTGATGCAACAAACAACATCTTTATTTATTCTCCAGACAATGGTACTTCATGGGTTAAAGTTGAAATACCAGAAGGAAGTTATGAGATTATAGACATTAATGATACCATTCATCAGGAAATGAGAAAAAAGGGGCACCATGATGTAGCCATTGATGAATATTACATTCACATTTCAGCAAACACGAATAATCTAAAATCTGTTCTTACCCTTGAAAACGGTTATCAAGTAGATTTTAAGCATCCAAACTCCATTTCTAAAGTATTAGGATTTACTCGCGCAAAATATGTATCAGGATTTCATGAGTCGGAGAATGTAGTAAACATTCTCAGTATAAACTGTCTACTTGTTAGCACTGATATTATCTCAGGAAGCTATGTTAATGGCACAACACAAAACACGATTTACTCTTTTTTCCCCAACGTTGCTGCTGGATATAAGATAATCGAGTCGCCGGTTAATTTAGTATATTTGCCAATAACAATGGATGAAATACACAATCTAGAGGTAAAAATTACGGACCAAAATGGGACTTTACTAAATCTTAGAGGCGAAAATCTAACAATTAGATTTCATATTAGAGAAGCGTAATAAAAAATATTTAATATAAATAAAATGACAAGTTACACAAATGTTAAAGTTAATATATCAGAAGGGCAAAAGCAAAAGCTCCTATCTGCTATACAAAAAGGTGGATGTCAAGTAAGTATTCGTTTAGGACATAAGAATTTAAAAGGTAATGATGTTTTAGCGGTTACGACAGCACAAGCAAAAAGAATATTTAAAGCCTTAGAAAATGGTAAAGGTATAACAATTAGAATGAGTGCCAGTCGACTTAAACATGATATGAAAATAGAGGGAGGTTTTCTCGGAATGTTGGCCGGATTAGCTGCAAGAGCTTTGCCAATGATTGCAAAAACCGTTCTACCAACGTTAGGTGTTGGTGCTCTTTCTGGTTTAGCCTCATCAGGAGTACAAAAAGCAATGAGATCAGGTTTTTACCTTCAAATAGGAGGATGTGTTTGCCAAGTAGAAACTGATGGAAAAGGACTTTATTTAAGCCCTTATAAAGGTAAAGGATTGGAGTCTTTTGGTGATGATTTATATTTAAAACAAGGCGGAGAGTTTTATGATGGAAATGGACTTCTTCTAGGACCCAATAGTCCTTTTACTAAAATACCTATTTTAGGGGCTATATTATAAATAATATACATAAATATTATTTATAATAAAAAGATGTATGTTCACAAATTTGGTACAAAACCTATGATTACTCAACCAAAAACAATTTATTGGAGCCCAGCTTCTAATTTAAAACATCCTCCAAAAAAAGTAAATCCAGTAACTTGGCAAATCTTTAGTCAAGAAGATATAACATTAAACCCGAATCAAGTAAAACAATTAAAATTAAGTTTTGGTTTTAAAATGACTAAAGGAGCTGTTTTAACCTCATTAGCATACTCTTTAAAATTAAAGAGATGTATTTTACAAAATGAGACTAGTCTTGAAAACGCTGATGATATTTTAATTACTATTACAAACAATTCACAGGATACAGTGAAAATAAAAGAAAACGAGCTTTTATGCCTCGTTTATTATTATCTATAAAAAAATATCATTCTAATAAAAAATGGAGATGAAAGAAAATATTTATCCAAATTTTCCCACGGCTCCCCCAATTGATGAGGGGCAAGGTTATAGATTGCAGAAAATTAATGAGATACAAAACTTTTTAGAAAGTGAGGTGCACAAAAGAGAAGCTTTAAGTAAAAAATATTTTAGAGCAGCAAGAATAGTAGATAATATAGATACTGTTGTAATTACGGTTACCATGGCCGCAGGGGTTGGAGGAGTAGGTTTATTGTCTACACTAGTTGCGGTACCCGCAGTGATAGCAATAGAAGGAGTTGCAGCTTTTACTGGCCTTTTAAGTTTAATTGGAAAATATAGTGTTAGAAGTTCAACAACTAAAGCAGAAAAACATGAGAAGATTAAAATCATTGCTGATACTAAATTAAATACTTTATCCTCTCACGTTTCAAAAGCTCTATCAGATAATAAAGTCTCAGATGGAGAGTTTCAACTGATTATGGAGGAATTAGAGAAATATAGGAAGATGAAGGAAGAAATTAGGTCTAAATCAAAGAAAAAGATAATAAGTATAACAGAAGAATCATTAATAGAGAAAGGGAGGCAAGAAGCATGTGAGTCCTTTCGGAGTTTGGTTGAAAAACATAGTTCGAGTTCCTAAGAGACCAAAACTAAAGTTTTCATGTAGCTTTAGTTATATAACGGGTTAAAAACTATAATAAAAACTGCAATAAAAACTATGTTAAAAATTACAATGATAGTAAAAAATGTCTTTTTTAAAAATCACTGATCCAGTAAAAAGGGATCAAATTGTAAAAGAATATCTTGAGATAAAGAAGAATATTCGAGTTAACGAACTAGCAGAGAAAACAGGCGAAACAGAATTACAAACTGGCCTTTCAAAGCTTTTTAAACCAATTACAGAAACACAAAAACCTGCAGCAAAGGAAATTACGGAGGGTCTTAAACCTATTAAAGAGGGCATCGAACGGTTGCCTCAACAAACAATAACTCCTTTTCGTACTTCTAGTCCACCTCCTGCTTATAGCTCACCAAGACCGCCACCAAGACCATCACTAATTGCGTCATCAATACCACCACCAAGTGCGTCACCAATACCATCAACATCTAGAGAAGACCCACAAGAGGAAACAGAAAATTTAACACAAGAGAAACAAGAGCTTTTTCCTGGCTCTGATATCACATTTGGCCCTCGTGATATAGACGGAGAATTTTATATAGGTGATAAAGTAATTGAAATAGTTGATGATAGTATTGCTATTATTGGTAATAAAAATATGAACTAACAGATGGGTTGTGGGAACTTCTTACATCTCAAAAACCAAATCCAGATTTTTATACTGCCACTGATTATGCAAACTATGCCGAAATCTTAAATTATACCAATGTTATGCATCGTAACAATAATCCTAAAAGTCCCTATCCTAAGGCCTCTAAAGGAACAAAGTGGAAATTTGTTAAACCTATTTGGGACAAGTATAACCCTCCAAAAGCAAAAAAGGAAAAGGAATTATAATCCCTGGTGACCTAACGCATTACTGCAAAGACTAGACTTGCTTATGGCAAGTAAAGCAGCAGGTCATACAGGTGTGAGAAACGAGTTGGTAAGCATATGTGACGAATTAAAAAGGCAAGATTTCTTCGATTCAAACAGCTATAAAAATTTAATGTCTATATTATAAAATATGATTATTTATAAGAAGCGAGGATTTACAAGAAAGTATACATATGGAGGTGCCGGAATTTTTGACAGCACGGTTAACTTTTTTACGAAACTTCTGACTAGTAGTGCAGCTAAACAAATTGCATCTTCTGCCGTTGATGTGGCAAAGAGTGTTGCTCAGGAAGGGGCAAAAAAAAGCTTTAGAGGCTGGAAAGAGTACCGCTGTAGATGCAGGAAAGAGGTTAGTTGAAAAGGCTTTAACACCAAAATCAAGAGAAATTTTACAAAAATATACCGTGGCACCTATATCACAAAACATTAACACATTAATAGATGGAAGTGGTAATGCAATTGCTATTCAAGACTTAGTTAAAAAATTAAATAGTGGGGCTGGTATTAAAACTATATAATAATTTAAAATTATTATTATAATAAAAAATGAGCATTTTAAACATCGCCGAAACAGGTTTTAATGATGATAGTATTGAAGAGACTACAGGCACCGATCTTAACAACCCTGGAGGAGATATTAGGATTAGCATTGAAACCCAAGATATTTCTACGCATCCTAGTGACAGCTATTTACTTATAGAAGGCCGCTTAACACAGGCTGATAATGCTAGAACACTTTATGCAGATGCTGACAACGTTACTCTAACAAACAACGGCCTAATGCATCTTTTATAACATATTAGTTATCACCTTTCCGGCAAAGAGATTGAAAGAATATTACATCCTGGTCAGGCTACTACAATGCTTGGGTTGTTAAAATATTCCAATTATTTTTCTAAATCACAAGGGTTAAACCAATTGTGGTATAAGGATACGGAACCCACAGCAGCAGGTGATAACGCAGGTTGGAAAATGAGAAAATCACACATTATTAATAATTCTAATCCAAAGGGAACATTTAGCTTTAGAGTTCCATTAAAACATATTTTTGGTTTCTGCGAAGATTATGATAAAGTCGTGTATGGAATGAATCAAACTCTTATCTTTGCAAGAAATAATGATGATGATGCAATATTTAAGGTTGCTGCGGTGGCCGCTGCAGGTGGTAATCCTGCTAGACATCAACCTGGAATAGTTACATTGGATAAAATATCATGGTATATGCCGCAAGTAGTGTATTATATGTATGTTGTGGGCATGGTTATTTTTCATCCATAAAAACCCAAAAAATAATTTTTTCAAAATATGGTTATTTCCCATCCATAATAATCTTCCGGAATACCAAACCATTTTTAAAAAAAAAAAAAAAATCTTTCCGGAATACCAAACCATTTTTGTAAAAATGGTTATTCCATCCATAATGATCTGTCCGGAACACCAAACCATTTTTTAAAAAAATTAAAAAAATTTATAACCCGCTAGGTTATAAATCTAAAAAACATCCTCCGATAAAAATTCTCGATCTCGCGAACAGCTTACCCCCCACGCGTCTTTTAAAATTAATAACTAAAAACCGAAATTAAGTCTCTTAAAAATATCGGTAAAATTTCAAATTTTTTTCGATATTTTTTATCGAAAAAAAAATTTGAAATTTTTAAATTTTTTTCCGCTTAAAAAGCGCGGAATAAAAATGAGCGTATTAAAGAATTTAAACAACGGGTTTATTTTACATCTAGTTAAAACGTTAGAAAGTAAAATATATTTCGGGCAACGGAAATATCGTTCTTCGAATTTAATAGCATTTCCTCTGTTCGAATGTAAAAACTATTACTTAGCGTTACTTTGATTAAAGCCAGCTGTTTACTACGAAATTAGTAAAGCGGGCTTGTTAGATAATAAAGCGACGCTAATTTTAAATTTACCGGATGGGCTGACTACGGAACCTATAACTAAAGAGGAAAGATACGATGATATAGCGTTTAAATATTTAATATCGAGAAATGTAGAAAATAGACGTATATATTTGAGTATTATACTTCACGGTATCACATTTTCTCCCGGTGATTTTCCGCATTCGTGGGAACATGGTGACTTCGATATCTTTAGAAGATGGGGTGATCCTGATTTTTCTAATGAGGATGAAAATATATGGCCTGATACTCCTCCTGAAGTGATAGAACTTTCAGATAGCGTTCCTATTGATGAAGAATTAGTACAAAATTTGATAATCGAGATGGATCGTAGTCTTTTGGAAGATACGGAAAATACGCGGGACGAGCTAGATGATTGGATAATATGTAAGAATGGTATCTCATCATTTCAAGAAGAAGAATGCGTCATTTGCAAAGATGCAAGACCGAATATAATGTTTTGTAATTGCGGTCATATAGTTTTGTGCGAGGGGTGTAATAATACGTCTAATTTAAGAAAATGTCCTTTGTGTAAAACGCCGTCTCGAGTAAAACGTAAGTTATAAATATATATTTTATAAAAAATATATATTTTTATTTATGTAAAGTTAATAGAAATTTTTTTCTCTTTCTAAAACGCTTTTTTTCTTCTCTCAGTTTACTTATCATCATTTTTAACGCTTTAATACGTTCATTATTTATCGCAATTTTTTCGTTATAATGCGATTCTGGCTCCGTCATTGTTAATGATTCCTTTTTATCCATTTTTAAAAGTTCAATTAATTTTTTATTGAAAAATTTAAGAAATTTTTTTTATATAAAAAGAAAATGGAATATTACTCGGGAATCGAGATTAATAACGATTTAGATAATCTTTTATCCGAACACGGTAAAAAACTTCTCGAAGAATATTATTATTGGGACGATAATGATTCTCCTCAAAGAGTATTCGCTGGCGCCGTGGTTACTTATTCCGATAACTTAGAACACACCCAAAGAATTTACGATTACACGTCTACGCAATTATTTATGTTTTCCTCTCCTATCTTAGCGAATGCGGGAAAACCGTCTAAAAGGGGTTTGCCTATTTTCTGTTTCGTTTCGCATATTCCGGATAAAATAGACGGTATTATCGAACATTTAGCGGATACTTGTTGGTTTACAATCGTAGGCGGGGGAGTAGGAGCCAGTTGGAGTTCGGTAAGATCCACGAGTTCTAAGTCATCAGGTCCGGTATCTTTCATGTCCCCTATAAATTCTGTCGTTTCTTCTTACAAACAAGGAAAAACTAGAAAAGGAAGTTACGCGGCCTATGTCGATATTACGCATCCGGAAATCGTAGAATTTATTACGATGAGAATTCCCACGGGGGGTGACTAGAATAGAAAAAATCTTAATTTATTTAACGCGGTTAATATCACCGACGATTTCATGCGTGCCGTGAAAAATGGTACCGATTACGATTTAATCGATCCTAAAACTAAAAAACGAACGCCTACGAGCGCGAGAAAAGTATGGGAATTAATTTTAGAATCTAGAAGTAGGACGGGAACTCCTTATTTAAATTTTATCGATACAATTAATAAATCTCTTCCTAAAGAGATGAAAGAAAAAGGATTAAAAATTTATAGTAGTAATTTATGTAACGAAATCCATCTACCTACGGACGATGATACAATGGTTGTTTATCTTCTTTAAACGCGGAATATCCTTATAAATGGACAAAACGAGTCGTCGAAGATATCGTACGTTTTCTAGATAACGTTTTAGAATCGTTTATTAAAAATTGTCCTCCTGAATTATCTAAAGCTAAAAAAGGAGCGATAAGCGATCGTCCTTTAGGAATCGGAGTTATGGGTCTCGGATCCTTATATCGTAAAAAAATGATTCCGTTCGAATCTTTCCATGCGAAAGAATTAAATAAAACTGTCTTTTCTAAACTAAAAGAGTACGTGGAATTAGCTTCTATAAAACTCGGAAGGGAACGAGGAGAGTGTCCGTCGATGAAAGGAACAGGGAAAAGAAATTCCCATTTAATCGCGATCGCTCTTACCTCTAATATTTCGATTATCGCGAATTGTTCTCCTTCTATCGAACCCATCATCGCTAATGCTTTTACCCATAAAACACGCGCTGGTTCGTTTCTTACGAAAGATAAATATTTAGAAAAAATATTACGTAGTCTTAATTTAGACACGCCGGAAACGTGGAATAGTATTATCGCGAATCGCGGTTCAGTACAACATCTCAATATCCCAACGAATTTCTCGGAAGTATTTAAAACCGCGAGAGAAATAGATCAACTAAAAGTAATCGAATACGCTGCTGATAGGCAAGATTATATTTGCCAAGGTCAATCGTTAAATATTTTTTTCCCTTCGGGTTCGGGTAAAAAATATATTCACCATGTTCATTTTAAGGCGTGGGAATTAGCTTGTAAGGGGTTATATTATTATCGAGGAGAGACAGCGGAGAGGAACGAGGATATAATTAACCTCGAATGTAATTATTGCGTTTCTTAACGCGCGAGAAATTTTTTTATTTAAACTATTTTTTCCTATATATAAAATCGAGGAATGATGTCCGAAAAATCATTTATAAAATTTAAAAGATACGGTCACGAATTAGAAGTCGTTGCAGACGAAATAGATGATTTACTTGTAGATACAGGAATGTATTGTGAAGATAATTTAATAATCATCGAAAAAATTTTAAAACGTATCGCTTCCAAGACCACCTCCGGCCTTAGATTTTACGTCGAATATTCGATCATAAATGATGCTAAATGTTATATTCTTGACATTCTTGAGATTATGTACTCACGATTATATCGTGATAGATGTAAACGGGATTCACCTATTGATTACGTAATAGGGGTGCTAGAAGAATTACGTAAAGCTATAGAACATGGAATCGATAAGATCATTAGTAAGATACACGAGCAATGGCAACTTCTCGAAAATGAACCGATTCAACGAGAAAAAATTCGTAAGGATGTTGATTACGTTATTTACGTCTTAGAAGAATGTAAAACTGTGCTATTAAAAGAGAGAAAGAAAATAGCTCGTTTATACGAAAGGGATTAAAAAAATTTATAACTTAAGTTTAAGTTATAAATTTATCGTTTTTTAGCGAACTTACTCCATCCTCCGTTCATCGTTATAGCTTTTTGTAAAGGGCCGTAATCATCGAAATATTTCTGAGTTCCACTAATGATAACTACGATAACTAATATAATTAGCCTACCCCAGTTAAATCCCTCGCTAATAAATAAATTTACGAAATATGTAAAATAATCTATATTTTTTAATGGTATATATAACAATCCATCTCGTATTTCTTTTTCGTACGTTATTAAAGACATAATGATAAGTTTTACTAATTCTCGTTTCGCGAAATCGGGAATACTTTCCGGAAATTCTATTTCTCCCGTAAAATCTAGGTTATATAATGTTTTTATAAAACCTAAATATTTACTCATAATTATTTCATGGGCGATATCTAACGAGTTTTTTTCGTATATACGTTTCAAAGTATTAACGGTAATTATTTCCATGATTTTTTTATAAGGGGGTAAGTAGTCCTTAAGCGAACAAACTGGGCGTTCTTCTATCGCGATCTTATCTTTTATCCTAAATATCGTATCTAAAAACCATTTTATCGAAGGATCTTGATATTTTTCGTGGACTCTGGAAAAAACGATTCGCCCCGAACTAAATACGGTTATGACGTCATTTTTTTCGGTTCGCTTAGTAATCCTATTTCCTGCTGGCGAGATTAAGCCGCAAAACTTTTCGTAGGTTATTTCTCCTTTTAAACTTACGGTATTATCTTTCCCACTTATATCGAGTGTGTAAACCGGCATATCATTTATGGATTCCACGGGTTTAATAAACCGAGCTCCTTTAAAACATACGTCTATCATAAGGCTATGTTCTTAATTTTCGAAAAAGTATTTTTCTAGTTTTTCCCCGTCAACGGGAAACCCTAAATTAAAGACGATATTTCTCATTACCGAAACCAGGTAGACCTTTAGGTTATTAAGTAAAGAACATGACGGAGTTTCTTTGAGTACGACCCGTAAAAAGACTAAGCTTTTTTCGCAATGATCGTAACTTTTGCACCCCGTAAGCTGTATTACCCCATTTTTAAAGAGCTTTACGTTGATCTTTTTCCTCGTCGAAGAAAAAGGAAAACGAAATACAATTCGGAAAATTTATCGGTTTACTTTTTTTCTTACCTTTTTCCCCTACATCTTTTCGTTTGTAGGACATATATATTAACTCCCTCGTTAGAGTTATTTCGTCGAACAGCTTTTCTAAGTTAAGGTCATCCATGTTCGTGTAAGCTAAAAATGTTTTGGTAGAAACTTTTACGTCCATTTTTAAAATTGAATTTTTAAAAAAACATTTTTTACGATAAATCGTCAAAAAATGGCGGATAATAATTATATAAAGTTTCAAGATTTCGATATAAAAAAGCTAAGGCTTTGCGAAGGTAAAATAAATAATATTTTCGGTTATCAAACGATGGATATTAAATACGAGTATCCCGATGGGGAAACGAGAGGTTTACGACTACGTTCTCCCGCTCTGTTTTCTTTCGGAGTTCGTCAGTATGAGGGTAGATCGCTTGATTACTTTATACCTTTGCGATCTTTTTACGATGAAGAGAATCCGACTGAAAAAGAAATCGAGTTTAAAAAAACGTTAGATAGTATTTCGAAATTTTTACGAGAAGAAGCGAAAGAAAAGGCCGTAAAAAATAAGAAACGAGATAATAATCTCGATGAGTTGGAAATTATTAATAATAATATTTTTTTTCCGAAACTAAATCAAGATAAAACTTATAACAAAAATGGTAAACTTATAAAGTGTGAAGTAACCACTAATTATTACGAAAAGAATAAGGAAGGAAATCTCGAAAAAATAAAAGATCTTAGTTCTCTCGAAAAAATAAATTACAAACTAGTCGCTTATATAGATATAGTAGATATTCTTATTAGTTCATCCAAAGTTAAAATACGGACGACTCTTTCTGACGCCGCTATTATTAAAAAGAATGTTGCTTCTCCTAAAAATTACGTAAAATCTTTTACTCCTTCGTCGGAAGTAACGCTAGGTTCCGATGATGAAGAATAAATTTATAACTTTTTTAAAAAAAGTTATAAATTTTCAGTCTCCTGGCCTGCGATTCTCCAGGTCTTCTCGAGCTTAACAGTTTTAATAGTATTCACGGTCTCTTCATTCGTCTTCGGTAAAGTTTCGATCTCTTCGGGAAAAATATTTTAGATCTCTTTTCTATAATAATTTAATAAAGAAAATCTACAATTTCTTATTAAAGAACTGTATAGATTGTTAACTTTTTCTAGGTAATATTCGAGCAAATTTTCGTCAAATAAAACCTCGTATTTAACGAGTTCCATAAAGTCCGCCGTTATAGCATTAAATAAATCTTCCGGGTCGGTTCCGATAACATCTTTTAGTTCATTTTCCATTTTTAATAGAGAAAAATTATTTAATATATTTATAAATCGAGTTCTACGAGTATCGTTAAATAAGCGTTTTTCGCGTTCTGATTATCGGTCTTCGTTAAAAAGTTTATAACGTCGCATTGCTTTACTTCTAAAGGTTGAGGAAAAACTACGCAACTACAACCTTCTCCTATTTTTTTTTATTAAGGAGTAGTCGGTTTTTTCGATGCCGTTTATTACCAAGTTAATTTTTACCTCATCGTTTAAAAAATCATTTCCTTTTAAAACCATTAAAGAACCTCTTATAATTCTACCCGGAGTAGACATACAATAACCTCCTTAATCCGTGCGATCTTCCGCTACTACCATTACCGAAAGAAAACTCGTAATTTCCATTTAATAAACTTCCTTGTTCTTCAGCGTGAATGCTTATTATAAGTTTTTTTCTTTCCTGCCTGGATAAACCTATTATATGTTCCGTTAAAGCTAATAACCGCTCGGTTAAAAAAGATTTCGTTACGGGATCATCCTTTTCGACGGGTCTGTGCAAGTTCGTAATTCTTTCTCCTTTCATATCTACTTGTCCATTCGCAGTAAAAGAACCGTCAGGGTTACTCGTTAAAGCTTCTCCTCCCTTAGCCGCTAAAACTGCGCTATCTACGTAAAATTTATTCGCGACTTGATGATGCTCTATAGGAGTACCAGTATTAATAATTCTTCATCCTCCCATAGAAACGTCCACAGTCGCTATATAACCTCCTCTACCGTAAACGAAAGCTCTATTAGCATTATCCACATAGTCTTTAGTCGCTACATCTTGAGGTTGCGCGGGACTTAAAAGATTTATCAACTGGTATCCTCGCATATCTATATTCGCGGTGGCGGAAAAACTACCGTCTCCCATTTTAACTATCGCCCTATCACTTTCATCCACATATTTTTTATTGGCGGCTTCGCTCGGTTCCGTAGGATCATCTAAGTTGTTTATTTTATTAAATCCCATGTTTAAATATCCTTACATGTGATAACCCCCATTTTCGGTTAATAATCCCGCGGCAGAGTCAACGTAATCCTTAGTCGCTACGTCTTGAGGATTTGCGGGATTACTAATCCTAGTTAATGTATTACCGTTCATATTTATAGAACCGGTAACTTCCGTCATTCCGTCTTTACGCAAAAAATTATTATTAACGTAAGCGAGTGATATACCGTCTTCACTCGGTTTAACGTCATCCATTCTTCTGAATTTATCGACAGGCATCTTTTTTATATAACTAAAAAAGTTTATTTAAAACTCGTTGGAATTCATTTCCCGAGGTCAGCTCTTTTAGAACGAACAAACATAAATGACCGCAAAATACTTGATCGGCTCGTTGTAATTGATCCGTATTGTAAAGTATCGGATTTACCAAGTAGTTTTCTATTTCGATAGGCGGTCTTATACCGTAGCTATCGAAATAATTTTTTAGTTTACCGTCTTTATACCAAGCGACCCAATGTGTACCGGGTCCACTCGCATCATCAAGGTTTAATATACCGCATTCCTTTTTTCTACACTTTCTAGGTAGATCGTTTCGTACAAATACGCCCCTATCTTTAGTCTTTTAGCGGCATCTTCTAGTTCGAAGTTACTTAACGGTTTATTAGGTAAAATTACGTTTTTAATCGCGATATCGGACATTTTTTTAAACTTAAATATTTTTAATGTTTTCGTTGTCGACCCAAGAATTAAACTCGTCAGAATACCCTTTCCATTTTACCAACGATTTATTTTTTCCCTTTTTAATAACCTTTTCTATCCTAAACAACTCCTGACTAGTTTTTTGTAGTTCGGGTTCGTAGAAGGTACCTCCTATTTCTTCTCCGTTAAGATCTTTAATTTTATACGTTACGGGCGAAGTACGTTTTACTTCGGAAATCGTAAAAACCTCTTCGGTCCATCTTGTGGTATATCCCTTTTCGAAAGTCTTTTTCTTTTTAGATATCCTTACTTTATCGCCTAAGGAAAACTTAGGACTTATATCCCTTGTTTCATGACCTTCGGGATAAAGAGTTTTCCAAACCTCGTTTTCGTTTACCTTTTTACTAGCGTTTACTGGCGACATTTTAATAGAAGAATGTTTCGCGTTATTATATTCTTTAACGAGATCGAGAAACGCGTTAATGTAAACGTTAGTGGAATTAGCGGAAAAATATGTCCACATTTTTTCTTTCATCGTTCTAATCCATCTCTCGACGACGCTAGATTTCTCTTCATTTTCGGTAGAATACAATTCTATAAGGTCTTAACGTCCTTGTTATAAAACTCTTTACCCTTATCCACCCACATTTTTTCCGGTTTTCTCTCTTTAAAAATACTCTTTAATGCCGCGGCGACGGATTTTCCCGTTTTATCTTTTAGCGGTATTAACCAACCGTACTTGGAAAAGATACCGATGACAGCGAGAAGATATTTTATACCTGGATTAAATTTAGAAAATACTTGTGTGTCTACTAAATCCGCGGCCCATATCCTGTCAATACCGTTTACTCTTACTTTCCTTTTCTTAAATTTTCTTTTTACAGGGTTATGTAATTCTTCCAATAAACTCGTCATGACGAATTTTTTTTTTATTAACCCCCATTCCAAATCTTTTCTTCGCCCCAATCATATTACTAACGACGGATAGCTCTATTTTTTCCCTAAGTGTGGGATTATAGATTCCCTTTAATTCCGTTAACATATTAGCGTCGCAAATAGAATTTCTGGTAGGCGTGTCATTATGTTTAAGATAACAAACATCGTGATGGTATGCCGCTTTATCAACATGGTTTATTGGCTTACTCGATTCCTTAGGCGTTAAATCCTCGTTGAGTCTTTTATTTAACTTTGTACCGGGACCGGTAAAGTTATGCCTGGAAAGATGCATTTCGACGGGTAAGTTATTTATTAACTTATTTAGTAATAATCCGCCCTTTTTTTTTTTTAACGAATTTAGTTTTAGTTTTTCCGCATAAGTCGCATTTGCCGCGCGCCATATTTCTTCCATTTTTAGTAACGACGTGCTCTATGTTACTGGTATTAGTAACTTTTTTACATTTAACGCAATACATTTTTTATAAGTTTAAAATTTTTTTAATTTAAGTAAAATGGATATCGCGAATTTATCGTGGAACGATATAGTATCGAAAAGACTTAATAATTCTTTTTTACCTAAAAGCATTAGGGGAATAATCGTCGGTAAATCGGGTTGTGGTAAGACAACGCTTTTAATAAACCTTTTGATAAGACCAGGATGGCTCGACTACGATAATTTAATGGTTTTTGGGAGAAGTCTTTTTCAACCCGAATATCGCTTACTTAAAAAAGCCTTCGAAGAAAAATTACCAAAAGAGGCAATTTTACGGTTATTTAACGCGCGAGATTTAGTTCAAAGCGAAAATGTTTCTCCCTCATCTTTGATCGAAGAGTGGTCTAAAACCTTAGCGAATAAATCGGATATAAGATGTAGTTTCTTTGAACATACCAAAGATGTACCTGACCCGAGAGAGTTAAAATCGGAAAACAAAAATTTAATGGTTTTCGATGACTTACTTTTAGAAAAACAAAATAAGTGCGAGTGCTACTACGTTCAAGGAAGACATAGTAATGTCGATTGTTTTTACCTTTCGCAAAACTATTTTAGGTTACCGAGACAAACTATTAGAGAAAACGCGAATTTTATTTGCCTTTTTCGTCAAGACTAGAAAAACATTAATCATATTTACAGCGACCATGTAGAAGATATGTCTAAAGAAGAGTTTAGAAATTTTTGTAAAAAAGTATGGGAAAATGTGGAAGTATGGGAAAAGCCTCACGGTTTTATCGTTATCGATTTAACGAGTAAAAAAGACGAAGGAAAATACAGAGACGGTCTCGACAACTTTTATATCCCGAGTTAATAGAAAAAATATATCTTTTTAACTAAAGATATATTTTTTTACTATAAAAAAATGGAAGATCTTTTAAAACAAATAGTCGAAAATACGCGGTATAAGGTATCTTATCAAATTATAGTAAGCGACGATAAAACGCTGTTTACAACGAATTTTAATCCTCCGATCCGACTGGAATATGAAAGAAAATATGAAATAGCTTTAGTAAACCTCGAAACGTATTACTCTTTTCCTAACATTAACGAGTCAAACAGTACGTTTATTTATTCTCCGGACAATGGCATTTCTTGGTTTAAAATAATAATACCCGTAGGAAGTTACGATCTTATAGACATTATCGATACCATTCATCAGGAAATTTGAAAAAACGGTCACGTCGATTTAGTTAACGATAATTACCCTATTAATATTTCCGCGAACACGAATACGCTAAAATCTATTCTTACCCTAGAAAACGGTTATGAAGTAGATTTTAATCATCCGAATTCCATTTCCAAAGTATTAGGTTTTACTCGCGCGAAATACGAAAATGGTTTTCACGAGTCCGAAAACGTAGTAAATATTCTCAGTTTAAATTCCGTGCTCGTTAACATTAATATTATCTCGGGAAGCTACGTTAACGGATTAATGCGAAACACAATTTACTCTTTTTTCCCGAATGTTGCGCCGGGATATAAGATAATCGGGTCTCCGCTTAATTTAGTATATTTACCGATAACGCTGCGAGATATACGCGATATGGAAGTAAAAATTACGGATCAAAATGGGAATTTACTAAATCTTAGAGGGGAAAATATAACGATTAGATTTCATATTAGAGAAGCATAAAAAAAATAAAATGCATAAAAAAATAAAAAAACGTATAAAAAAACTATGACTAGTTACACGAATGTTAAAGTTAATATATCGGATGGTCAAAAGCAAAAACTTAAATCCGCTATTAAAAAAGGGGGTTATCAAACTAGTATTCGTTTAGCGCGCGAAGATTTAAACAGTAATGACGTTTTAGCCGTTACCTCGTCTCAAGCGAAAAAAATAGCGAAAGCTTTCGAAAAAGGTACCGGAGTAACAATTAGAATGTCCGCTAAGCAACTTAAACATAACGCTAAAATAAAGGGAGGTTTTCTCGGAATGTTAGCGGGTTTAGCCGCTAGCGCTTTACCCGCCATAGCTAAAACCGTTTTACCCGCGTTGGGAGTCGGCGCTCTTTCGGGTTTAGCGTCATCGGGAGTACAAAAAGCCATGGGATCGGGTCTTTACCTTAAAAAAGGAGGTTGCCTTTGTCGGGTAGAAACTGATGGAAAAGGCCTTTATTTAAGTCCGTATAAAGGAAAAGGATTAAGATCCGTCGGTGATGGTTTATATTTAAAACAGGGAGGAAAAATTTATGACGGAAAAGGTCTTATTCTAGGTCCTAATAGTCCTTTCGCTAATATTCCCATTTTAGGAGCTATATTATAAGTTTATATTATAATATAAAAAAAGATGGATGTTCGCAAATTTAGCGTAAAATCGAAAATTTATCAGCCAAAAACGATTCATTGGGTACTCTATTCTAATTTAAAACATCCCCTAATAAAAGTAAATCCGGTAACTTGGAAAATCTTTAGTCAAAAAGAAATTACTTTAACTCCGGGGCAAGTAATTCACGTGGGATTAGGTTTAGGCTTTAAGTCAACTAAAGGCGTAATTCTAACCTCTTTAGATTATCATCTAAGATACAAGGAATGTAGTTTACAAAACGAGATTAGCTTCGGAGATGCCGCGAATATTTTAGTCGCTATTACTAACAATTCGAATAAACCGGTAAAAATAAAAGAAAACGAACTTTAATGCTTCGTTTATTATCAATATTAAAAAAATTTCGCTTATTAAAAAATGGAAATGAAAGAGATTAATAGATATCCCGAATTACCCACGGCTCCTCCGGTTGATGAGGGGCAGGGTTATCGTTTGCATAAAATTAACGAGATACAAAACTTTTTAGAAGGTGAGGCCGCTAAAAGAGAAGCTTTAAGTAAGAAATATTTTAGAGTCGCGAAAATAGTAGATAATATAGATACTGTTTGAATCGTGATTACCGCAGCCGGGGGAATAGGCGGTATAGGTTTGTTAACTACGATAGTCGCGATACCCGCGGTTATAGCGTTAGAAGGTTTCGCGGGTCTTTGCGGGTTTTTAAGTTTAATCGGAAAATATACCGTTAAAAATTCGACGACGAAAGCGGAAAAACACGAGAAGATAAAAATCATCGCGGATACTAAATTAAATACTATATCGAGTCACGTCTCGAAAGCTTTATTGGATAATAAAGTCACGGACGAAGAGTTCCAATTAATCATCGAGGAATTAGAGAAGTATAAGAAGATGAAGGAAGAAATTAGGTCTAAATTTAAGAAAAAGATTACGAGCGAAACGGAAGCGACGTTAATAGAGAGAGGAAGAAGAGAACAGCGCGAGTCCTTTCGGAGGTTGGTTGTAAAAAATAACGGTGGGCCGTTGGAATATTAAAAAGCCTAAAATTAAGTTTTCGTGTAGTTTTAGTTACGAAACGGGTTAAAAAAATAATTCTATTAAAAAAATGTCTTTTTTAAAAATCGCAGATCCGGTAAAAAGGGAATGAATCGTAAAAGAATTTCTCGCGATAAAAAAAAATATTCGCGCTAACGAATTTGCGGAGAAAACGGGTAAAATAGAATTACGAGAGGATCTTTCGGAGATTTTTAAACCCGTTACGGAAATGCAAAAAACTACCGCGAGGGAGATTACGGAGGGTCTTAGGCCTATTAAAGAGGGTATCAAACAATTACCTCAAAGGTTACCGTGCCAGAAAACACCTTTACAACAAACTGTTTTGTTTTTAGGAAGACCTTTCACCCCTCACGCTTATAGCTCGCTAAAACCATCAGCATCTAAAGAGGAAATAGGCGAACTTTTTCCTGAGAGTGATATCAATTTTGGTTTATACGAAAAAAGAGGTGAATTTTTTATCGGCGATAAAATAGTTGAAGAAGTAAAAGGAGAGGGCGGTAAATGGTATATTAATATTGGCTATGCCCCGAATAAAAAAAGTTATTTAGTGACGGATGGATTGTACGAACTTCTTACATCAAAAGAACCTGATTGGGGAATAATTAAAGCTAATGATGTTTCGATATACAATAAAATCTTAGAATACAGTAATACTATGTTCGTTAACAATGATCCAAAAACTGGGAAATTAAAATTCGAAGACGACCCTGAAGTCACTAAAACGGAAAAATGGCAATTTATTATTAAATCCGCTTGGGATAAAAAAGGAAAAGGAAAAGGGAAAACTGGTTCAGGCGTTAAAAAAGTTGTTATCCCCGGTGACCCCAACGCGTTACTAGAAAAACTCGACTTACTTATGGCTAGTAAAGCGGCTGGTAACACGGGCGTAAGAAACGAGTTGGTAAGCGTGTGCGAGGCAAGGCATTTTCGATAATAAAAGCTATAAAAAAATAATGTCCTTATTATAAAATATGTACATCTATAAAAAACGAGGATTTACTAGAAGGAATAGATACGGCGGAGCCGGAATTTTTGACAGCTTAGCTAACTTTTTCGCGAGACTTTTAAGTAGTAGCGCGGCTAAACAAATCGCATCTTCCGCGGTTGATGTGGGAAAGGGCGTCGCTAAGGAAGGAGCTGAAAAAGCTTTAGAGGCTGGAAAAAGCGCCGCGGTAGATGCAGGAAAAAAGTTAATCGAAAAGGCTTTAACGCCGAAATCTAAGAAAATTTTAAAAAAGTACAATAATATACCTACAACGACTCCCGCTTCGAAAAACGTGAATGATTTAATAGCTGGAAATGGTAACGATCCAATTACGATAGAAAAATTAGTTAAAAAATTAAATAGCGGTGCTGGGATTAAAACGACGTAAAAATTATAATAATTTAAAAATTATTATGATCTAATAAAAATGAGTATTTTAGACATTACTGAAACGCCTTTTAAAGATGATAGTATCGAAGAGTACGAATACTCCGAGTATCTACCGATTGTAGGCGCCATTAATAATCTTAACAATCTCGGAGGAGAAATCGCGATTAACATCGAAACTCAAGATATTTTTATGCTTCCTAGCGAAAGCTTTTTACTTATACAAGGAAAATTAATAAAAGAGGATAACTCGGCTTATGACGCTGCTAATGAAGTTACTTTAACGAATAACGGTTTAATGTATCTCTCTGCTTATATTAGATACGATCTTTCGGGTAAAGAGATTGAACGAATAAATCATCCTGGGTGGCCACCACTATGCTCGGATTGTTAAAATATAACGATGAATTTTCTAAATCGCAAGGTTTAAACCAATTGTGGTATAAGGATACAGCGCGTAATGCAGCCGTTGCTGAAAATGGGGGTTTTAGAGTAAGGAGAGATTACATTATCAGTAAACCCATACCAAGAGGTACATTCGGATTTAAAATCCCATTAAAACATATTTTTGGTTTTTGCGAAGATTACGATAAAGTCGTGTACGGAATGAAGCATACTCTTTTCTTTACAAGAGCCACTGATGATAATGCTATTTTTAGAGCTGCCGCTGCTGATGTAGGTAAAGTTGTGCTGGAAAAAATAGCGTGGTATATGCCTCATGTGTTAGCCACGGATAAGTATAAAATGCAACTTTATAAACATATCCAGAACAAGGGAACCTTTCCGGTTAATTATAGAATGATACAATGCAATAGTACTCAAGTTACTGGCGCAGCAAGAAGTTTTGCCTGGAGGCTCGCCGTTAAATCGTCACCCGAGTTTCTGCGTTACATCATTATCGGTTTTCAGAAGGCTAAAAAAGATACGCAAGAAGGAAATCCAGCCATATTTGATAACCTTGACATTACGGATATTCACGTTACGTTAAATGCGCAAAAATATCCTAAAATAGACTACAGGCTTTCTTTTGATAAGTATCAATTTAGTAGAGCGTATGGTGATGTTGCTGCGTTTAGATCTAAGTTTTTTCACATGGATGATTTAGCGTCAAATCCTAACTTTACTCCTTTAGAGTACAAAGAACTTTATCCGTTGTTTTAGTTCGATGTTAGTAAACAAAGTGAAAGGTTAAAATTTTCCGTAACCGATATTCATATTAATGTAAATTTTTCCGAAAATGTACCTCTTTTACCAATAGTAACGCACGCGTATGCCGTTTTGATTAGTGACAGGGTAATAAACTTCCAGTCCGACGGAAATAAAATGAGCGTAGTGTATTAAAATTTTATTACGATTTCGTAATAAAATTGAATAATCGAATAATATTTTTTAGTTTTTTTCGCGTATAAAAAAATGACGAGTTATATTTCGAATTTATTCTCCACAATTACTAGACCTTTACGAAGAAAAATAACTAATTTCAATAATTGGTTAGTTAATACCGTAAATCCTTCAGATATCCCTCAAGTACTGAATGACTTTAAATTACACGTAAGAAGATCCATAGTACCGCCTACACCGGATGTTAGAACACCAACTCAGTCGAGAATTAGGTTGCGTGCTAGACCTTCCGTTCAGATACCTTTAGTACCAAGACCACCTCCTATTAGAGAACGGTTTAATATTAGTCTAAAAGAATCGGCGTTTCGGGGATATAGTAGAGTACATAAAATAGATGGAAAAAGGGGTTATTTGCCGGAGAAATTTTTTAACGAAACGGAAGAGTCTATTCGAGGCATTCTTAGAAGTAACCTAGGAAAAAAGGTAAAACTAGTTATTACGTGTAAACATTATTATATAACGGACCCCAATAGGGAAGAAAAAGAATTTGCTTTTCACTCGAATCATTATTTAAACTTAAATAGGGAAGAAGTAAATGATATATTACGAGATATGTTTAACGAAATTAAGGACAAAATGGATAAGTTTGAACGAGAAGGCAGCGGATGGGATTTTGTCTCTATAGTGTCGTTAGAATTGCACACAGTCGCTTACGAACCTTTGGGGGCTAATGGGTGGTTAGATTTACCGGATTGGATTAAAAATAAAAAGGCCGTTATTAATGTAAAAAATGAGGATAATAAATGTTTTTTATGGTGCGTTTTAAGACATCTTTATCCTAAAGATAATCACGCGGAAAGAATCGATGAAGATTTACGATCGAGAGAAGGCAGCTTAAACATGGATGGGATCGAATACCCCGTCTCATTTAAGGACATAAATAAGTTCGAGAAACAAAATCCGGAAATTAGCGTCAATGTTTTTGGTTACGAAATGAAAAAATTTATCCTCTTAGGAACGCGAGCTTCGAAAAAAGCAATCATGTAGACCTGTTATATATTAAAGACGGAAAAAAAACGCACTATAATCTCATAAAAAACTTTAATCGGTTACTAAGAAGTCAGGTAACGAGTCATATCGGAAATATTAAATTTTGTAAGCGGTGTTTAAACCATTTTGGAAACGAAGAAAATGACTTCGAAAAAGATTTTTTTAAGTTGATGAATAATTCCGTTTTTGGTAAGACGATGGAAAATATAAGAAACAGAGTAGATATAAAATTACTTTCTGCCGATCAATCTTATTTTTATAAAAAGCAGGTAGCGAAACCGAATTACGATCATACGACTATATTCGACGAAAATTTAGTAGTTTTACACATGAAGAAAACCTTAATAAAATATGACAAACCCGTTTATTTGGGTATGAGCATTTTAGATATCAGTAAAACGCATATGTATAACACTTATTATAATTATTTTAAGAAAAGGTATAACGATAAAGTTAAATTATGTTATACGGATACCGAAATAGAAACGTACGACCTTTACGAAGATATTCGTCCGGACATACCTAAAATATTTGACATGAGTAACTATCCGGTTGATCATCCGTGTTATTATAACGGAAACAAGAAAGTAATAGGAAAGTTTAAAGACGAATTGGGAGGTAAAATTATAACGGAATTTGTGGGATTAAAAGCAAAAATGTACGCTTATAAAACCTCGGATAATAAGGAGGATAAAAGGTGCAAGGGTATTAAAAAGCCAGTCGTCAAAAACGAATTACATTTCGAAAATTATAAAGATTGTTTATTAACTAAAAAAGATCAGTATAGGCAAATGCGTATATTAAGAAGTCGGGGACACGAAATGTACACGGAAAAGTTAAACAAAATAGCGTTAAGTCACGATGATGATAAAAGAGTTATATTAAAAGATAATACAAATACGTTAGCTTTGGGACATCATAGGATTTAAAGAACGGAAATTTATAACTCCGCGAGTTATAAATTTTTTATAAAAAAATTAATAGGTAAAAGGATACTTACGTTTATGTCTCCTCCAACCTTTTTGCAAAAAACGCACTCTACCCGATTTAATTCCTTTTTGCTCATAAACATAAAATCGACTAAAATTAGAACTATGAAATCTAACAAAAAAGTAAATAAAAAGAATACCGATACTTCTTATAAAAGGCATCATATTTAGTATACATTTACGATGTATCTTGTTCGTTCTATCTTCCTCTTCGGTTTCGAAAATTCTCGCATGCCTACTTAAATTTTCCCTTAATTCGGACAAAAATGCTTTTACGTAAGGAATATATAATGCCTCTTCGCTACCCTTGTGGTTTTTAGCGAAAAAACGGAATTTTTTCCCGAGGTTAAAATGTTCTAAAAAATTATAAAAAATTCCTTTCGATATAGGGGGGTTGGTTGATAAAAAACCATTAAACGATCTTATTTTTCCATCTAAATCTGTATCTTTGCATGACATTTTATTCCACGCTTTTAGTCGGAAAAAATTTTAAAAATTTCAATTTTTTTTTTTCGATAAAAAAATAGTGAAAAAAAAAAAAAAAAAAAAAAAAAAAATGAAATTTTACCGATATTTTTAAGAGACTTAATTTCGTTTTTTAAATTTATAACTTCGCGAAGTTATAAATTTTTTAGTTTATGTGACAGATACTAAAAAGGCACCTATACTTCCATTAAACTCTAGAAATACCGAAAATAGGTCCATAACAACGATATTATTACGCTTGTTAAATTAAGGTCCGTAAAAGTTCCAGAAACGGTCCCTCAGTTTCTGCATTTATAATTTACGTTTTATTTGACACGATGTTTTACACAAAGGACATTTTCTTAAATAAGACGTATCGCACTCCTCGCATACAACTATATGGCCGCAATTACAAAACATCACGTTCGGTTCCGATTCTTTGCAAATAACGCATTCTTCTTCTCGAAATGATGAGTTACCGTTTTTACGTATTATTATATCATACGTATCCTCATAATAAAGAGGACCAGCATCCCATCTTCTTCTTAATTAAAAAGTGGCACCTTCCTTAGAATACAGGTGAATATCAACGAAATAAAATGTGTCATCTTCCCAAGAATGCGGGTAATCATCGGGAGAAAATATGTCATCTTCGAACCCAATATTTAAATAAAAACGCTCATTTTCTCCATATATCCGTTTTGAAGCGCTATAACATCGTATACATTCCTTTCTCTTATAATTTCAAAATATATACGATCCTGAAAAATTAAAAACAACGATACTTCGTCTAACGGTACGCCCGTTTTACTAATTTCGTAGTAAAAAACTGACTTAAATCGAAGTAACGGTAAATAATGGTTTTTACATTCGACCGGAGGAAAAAACATCGTAAATGGACCATATTTCCGTTTCGCGAAATAAATTCTATCTTCTAGCGTTTTAACTAGATTAGAAATGAACACTTTACTAAGATTCTTTAGTACGCTCATTTTTATTCCACGCTTTTTAAGCGGAAAAAAATTTAAAAATTTCAAAATTTTTTTTTTTCGATAAAAAATATCGAAAAAAATTTGAAATTTTACGGATATTTTTAAGAGACTTAATTTCGGTCTTAAGTTATTAATTCTAAAAGACGCGTGGGGGGTAAGCTGTTCGCGAGATTGAGAATTTTTATCGGAGGATGTTTTTTAGATTTATAACCTAGCGGGTTATAAAATTTTTTAATTTTTTTAAAAAATGGTTTGGGGTTCCGGACAGATTATTATGGATGGAATAACCATTTTTACAAAAATGGTTTGGTATTCCGGAAAGATTATTATTATTATTTTTTTTTAATGGTTTGGTATTCCGGAAGATTATTATGGATGGGAAATAACCATATCTGAAAAATTATTTTTTGGGTTTTTATGGATGAAAAATAACCATGCCCACAACATACATATAAAACACTACTGCCGCACGTGATGCCCACGGATACGTATAAGATGGAACTTTATAAACATATCCAGAATAAAGAAAAATTTCAAGTTAATTATAGAATGCTACAATGCGACTCTATTCCAGTTTCTCAGTCAACATCATTTACCTGGAGACTTTCCAATAAAACATCTCCAGAGTTTCCACGTTTTATCATTGTTGGTTTTCATACTGGTAAAAGTGGTAGCTAATTGCAAAATCCATCCATATTTGACCACGTAAACGTTAAAGATATACATGTGACGCTAAATTCGTTTAAATATCCCAGATTTGACTACAATCTTTCATTTCCCAGGCAACAATTTAGTAGAGCATATGGTGATGCTGCTTTATTTAGATCTAAGTTCTTTTTCATGGATGATTTGGCATCAAATCCTAACTTTACTCCTTTAGAGTACAAAGACCTTTATCCTTTGTTTTTGTTTGATGTTAGCAAGCAGAGTGAAAGGTTAAAATATTCTGTTACTGATATTCATGTTAAGGCAAATTTTGAGCAAACTGTACCCGCAAACACAGAGGCATATGCTGTTATTATTAGCGATAGGCGAATAAACTTCCTGTCTGATGGAAATAAAATGAGTGTAGAAATTTAAGATTTTTTATTTAATTTAAGATTTTCCTTTCTATAAAAAAATGGTAACGATATCTGATTTTAAAAAAAATCTTACAGAAAATAATATAAAATATTACTCTCACTGGGATAAAAAACAATTAGTTAAGGCAGCAAAAGAACATAGGTTATCGTTATTATTCTTAGAAAGATTTGAAATTATTATTTTTTAAAAAAAATTTATAACTTTTTTAAGTTATAAATTTATTTTGAGCTTGATAAGATTGATGAGTTTGATGTGAGGGGATTTTTATTTTTATGAGATGCATGCAAATCTGCGGGACTGGGGGACAAAATCTGCGGGAGTTGGGGACAAAATCTGGGAGTGGGGACAAAATCTAGGAGTGGGGACAAATCTGGAAGTTGGGACAAATCTTGAGAGTTGAGGGGGTAATACAGACAAAATATCGTGACGTGGTATATTAGCCACATAACACATAACCATGACATGGTGTTTTGGCTCGGGAGGAACACTCTATATACTACTATCAGGCTGAAAATGTGGCCTCTAGAGTGCACACAAGTTTATTCTAAAATTTAGCCCTGTGACCTAATTTTCGACTCGACATGACCCAATTTTCTATGTGTCCAAGATTTTATTAAGACAAACATTCTGACCGAATTTCATAAGTTTCAGGCTGAAAATGTGGCTTCTAGGGTGTATGCAAGGTTTTTCAAAGATTTGACTGTGACCTACTTTTTGACATGACGTAACCCAATTTCAAACTTGTCCAAGATCATATCCGGACAAACATTCTGACCAAGATTTATGAATATCAGCCTCAAAATGTGGCCTTTAGAGGGCACACAAGCATTTTTTTTGTAAGATTTGGCCCTGTGACCTACCTTTAGACTCGGTGTGACCCAATTTTAAACTTTTCAGAGATTTTATCCAGAAAAAACTTGACAAAGTTTCATGAGTATCAGGTAGAAAATGTAGCTTCTTGAATGCTCACAAGGTTTTTCTAAGATCTGGCAATGTGACCTTCTTTTTTACCTTACATGACCCAATTTCAAACTTGTCCAGGATTTTATCGAGACAAACATTCTGATCAAGTTTCATGAGGATCTGGCTGAAAATGTGCACACAGGGTAAATATTGACGACTACACGATGCACGAAACAAGATCGATGCTGGACACAGCATGATCACAAAAGCTCACCCTGAGCACTTTGTGCTCAGATGAGCTAAAAATAATTGCATTTCCTCACCTAATATCTTTACATTATGACCTTGCATTTCATATTTTGACCTCACATCTACATGTTCTGACCTCATGTCTTCATTTTCTGACCTCATGTCTACATATTTCTACCTCATGATGGCATATTCTGACCTCGTGTCTACATATTGCTACCTCATGTCTGTATGATATGACCTCATGTCAACATTCTTACCTCATGTCAACATATTCTGACCTAATTTCAACATAATCTGACCTCATGTCAACGTGTTCTGACCTCATGTCTATAAAATTATATCCATGTAATACATGTATCAGATAGCTAATAAATATCTCATTGCAGGTGGAGAAATTGCTCAAATGACTATTTCTGCATTAACCACAGCATTTAAATCTGTAATACCCATAACTTGTTTTAAGCGTATCAGTTTATGTCTGTAACATTTTTTTTTTTTTTTTTTTTTTTTCATTTTGGAAAAGTCTAGTATTCTTTAGGGACATAATTTTGCCAGTTTTCCCTGTTCACTGATTTGTGCATGTTTTTGTAAACTCTGTTATATTCCACTGGGCTAGTATGACAGAAAAAACGGTATATTTTTTGCTGTAATATGCCAGTTAAACATCTGGAAATCACAGACGCAGATGAAAAACTGGATGTTTATTAGTGATTGGATGCCAAATCGCAACAAAATAGCTGGTTTTTTTTTTCTCATAAAGGGAGTTAATTCACTATATCATTAACTACAAAAATGCCCCATATCTTTTACAAAGGCCCCACTTGATATACTTCTTTTAAATTTTTCTACAAGTTATTTGAAAACACTATTTCTGTGCAAAAATTTAACAAAAAAAAAATTGTTCACAGAATTTTTTTCATTGCATAAAATTGATCAGACAATATGTCTTTGTTCACACATAAGAACATTTGTTATTGCTACTATGATCAGTCTAGTACCATAATTCTTTCAATAAATCCTTTTACTATTGGTAAACATCACATTTCTAGGAAAAATCATTTACATGTATTTGAGCAGAATTTTTACTTCAAGAACCTGTTTTTTAGGTTGAAAATTGAAGCCCGTTTTCTGTAATTTTGACAAAGAGTTATCCCCTTTGAAGACCTGTATCTTTGCATTTTGCTCCGCATCATATGATTTTCTTTCATTTTTTTTTTATTCCGCATACATTAAATTATCGTCTGAACGAAAGTGAAAAAAAAATCTGTCCATAGGAAAAATAATGTATATGTCCTTAAATGATATACATGAATAATCTGGTCTATAATTTGGGGGCAGCATTTCCTTTAAAAATTCAAGTATTGCAGCCCCTTCTAAAGCAGTTAAATGTGCTGCATAGCAATTAGAATTTGCCATCCTTTATAAAATATGGACTGAGTTAGTGAGACAACTATAAATATTCTTCCAGTTTTGAAAATGCATTCTCCTTTTCTTTTAATTTAGTCTAAAGTTGTATCTACCAAAGCCCATTATGAACTCAGGTTGTGCCTAAAACCCTAAGAGTTGAACTGCAGACAAAACTGTGGACTTGTCCAAATCCAAAGCATTTGCTGAGACCAAATGAAATGTGGCTCAAAGGATGGCAATCATGCTTGAAAGAGTAGAAAACATTTTGGAAAAAAACAAAAAATGCTGCTTTCCAGCATTTTCACCTTTTCTCTCAATGTTTTCAATCCCCCCCTCCTATAGGTCATGAAAACCTATAAAGGGTTAGATGCTGAAAAAAAAAAAAAAAAAAAAAGGAACGAGAAAAAGACAATACCTCCACCAAAAATCATATTTCCTTGAACATAAACATTGAAAGCGTTATCTCCTCCAAAATTTCTGTTTCCTATTCCTGTTGCTGAAAGAAAAGTTCATACACAACTATATGTACATGTACATGAGTCAAATCCCTAGTCAAACTTTCCTCCAAAAACAAATGGGCTATGCTGATCACATACTGACCACTTGATTTGTTTGTCTGTACCGGAGTTTAATGCTAAGGTCATATCATAGCGGTCAGCGAACCTACGCATGTATTTCCTGGCATTCCCACACCATTACTGAAACAACTGTCTTTCCAAGCCACTGACTACTTTTCTCACATAAATCCTAGGTGAGAGGCAAAATGTTGCCGAGAACAAAGTTTTCCGCAACCGCATATTGGACAAACTACCAGGTCACGAGTCAGATACGCTAACCACACTGCTACCGGGCTGGGCTACTTAAATAAACTACAACTTGTCTGCATTTTTTTAAACTTTGAGGGCTAAAGCTAATGCTGCACAATTTAGTGGTTCCTGCTGATAAGAAAAGAATCTATGACACTAAGGACGCTTGAAAATCTTTGAAAACAAACCATCGTCCAATACTCAAAACAAAACCTAAAACTATGGACCATTTGTTCCAGGCAATAAAGCTTTGGTACACAAAGTCAATGTTTACTATGAATGAAACATGCGCTGGCAAATGTGGGCCTTAAAGTCCATTTTATTTAAGATCCAACTGAGTCATGAGGTTCCTTGACATGCAGAAAATTCAAAGAAAGCTTAAAGTTTCGACCCATGTCAGCCTGCACGGACTGCATTAAATTGGAAAAATCTACACTGTGGGCCACAAGACAATGCTACACAGAAGCGCCTGTGATCACCATTTATTCATGCCGGTTTCAGTTCCATAAGACCTACAGAAATATAAATGGGCCTTGCACTGTGAAAAGGGGGCTTGATCAGCCCCCTCTCACATACATACACATACTTCTCTAAATTTTTTTTCTTATATCACACTCATTCTTAAATGCATCTCAAGCAACTGAAATTGCCGAAATTAACATGGTGTGGTCTCTATTTCATGTGGGTCCTTTTTTTTTGAAAAATATATTTTCTATTTAAGTTTTATATTGCTAATTTGATAATAAAGCACTGTTCAAACAATATTACATTCAAAATTGTATGATAAGATCTTTAGTTTTGGAATGTAATTGATACGCTTAACTTTCTAGTTAAACATGTAGCAGTATCAAATGCCAATGTCAAAAGGTGAAAATGTAACCCATCAGTCATTTTGCTTACTTTGACTATGAAACATACAAAGCAAATATGGTCTAGAGGTATTGTAACACAAAGCAAGCTTTGTTTTGACCCAAAGTATATTGAAGAACTCCAAATCTGTGCTTTAAAGATTAAATAATTATGGGAGAGGAAGTTTAATGCCGATTTCATCATATGTGGTCATATCACAGAGACCATAGCATCAATAGCATCACTTACATCAGACATCAGAGGCAAATGAAAATCATAATAGGAGGAAGCGTACTGTACATGTAACATATCTGTCGCGATCGAGTTTAAAGATTCTATATTGCATTTTGAGCAATTATTTGATAAAAAACAGATAAATTAACAGTAAAACTTTATCGAAGCTTCGAAATTCGATACCAGGCTGGATGAGTTGAGTGGATAGCTTATCTGACACATGATCTGGCGGTCACGAGTTCGTTACCCCAGCTGTGCGAGCTTCTACGTGGAATTTAATACTTTTCCTGCCTTTGATGGATGTAAGGGAGCAGTCTAATTTTAGATCTACACTGTCCTTTATGGACTTTATTGGCAAAAAGAACTGCAAAATCACAATATTTTGATGATAACAGTGGCAGGGAAATTCCATTTATTATTCATTTAGTGGTTTAAAGTAACAATAGCTGCAAAACTAAACAGAGCGAGCATTAATTCGGATTTGAATTTAAACGATACCATTATTTCCATAAATATGGAAATCATTGTGAAGATGACAATCTGTTACTGCACAGTTGGTCCAAGTATTAGTCGCTGGCAGAGAAATTAATTTCAAAACAAGATTTACAGTTGCCAGGTCACTCCATCTTTTGTTTACTTTTGACCTTGCCATACCTTTAAATGGTATGATTTAAATTCAAATGCATTTCAAAACCTGCATTGTTTTTGGCCACTATTGGACCTTTAAGTGTCAATATTATGGCAAGGTCGGCGCATTTCTAACACACCTTCTTTAACAAATGTATATGAAGTCTTTTTGGCAGAACTACATCTTAAATTCAATGGTGTAAAGCATAAGCGTTAACAACTGATTCGAGTAAAATGTAACTACGTGAAACAGAGTAAGAAAAATGACATCATCAACGTCTTTTAAAAAATTGACATTCTCTTTATTGGGTATGCTTACAAATCTGTTGATATCTCCACTTTTTAATAAGCTAGTGATATTTCGATTCCAGATTCTGAGAAAAAAATGAATGCACTTAAAGAAAATCCAAACAAGGAGGCCATGATGGCCCTGGATCGCTCACCTGAGTCAATAGGCGAAATTTCACTCCAGGGTCATAATGAACCAATTTAAAACTCATCTGAGATATTATAAAGACAAACATTATGACAAATTGTCAGATCAATGGAGCTGAAAATGTGGCCTCTGGAGTGTCCAAAATGTATTTCTTCAATTTGACCTAGTAACCTAGTGACCTAGTTTATGACCCTAAGTGACCATATTTCAAACTCATCGGGGATATCAAGAAAAATCTGTTGACCAAGAATTGCCGTCTCTAGAGTGCCCACAAGGCATTTCTGTAATTTGACCTAATGACCTAGATTATGACCCTATGTGACTAAATGTCAAACCCATTCAAGATATCATGAAGTTGAACATGCTGACAAATTTTCAGGTCAGTTGAGCAAAAATTGTGGCCTCTAGAGCTCCCACAATACATTTCTTTAATTTGACCTAGTGACCTTGTTTAAGATCCTATGAGACCCAGTTTCTAACTGATCCGAGATATCATCAAGTCAAACATGTAGACCAATTTTCAGTTCAATTTAGCTAGAATTGTGGCTTCTTGAGTAAGAATTGTAGCCTCTAGAGAGCCCACAAGGAATTTCTGAAAGTTGACCTAGAGACCTAGTTTATGACCCAAGGTGACCCAAATTCCAACTCATTCAGAATTTTATCAAGAAAAACATTCTGACCAATTTTAAAGTCAACTGAACAATAAATGTGTCCTCTAAAGTGCCCACGGGGTATTTCTTTAATTTCACCTACTGACCTAGTTTACGACCCAAGGTATCCCAAATTCGAACTCATCTGAGATTTTATTAAAACAAAAATTCTGAACAATTTTCAAGATGAGCAATAAATGTGGCCTCTAGACTGCCCACAAGGTATTTCTTTAATCTGACCTAGTAACCTAGATTATGTCCCCAGGTGACCTTATTTTGAACTCATCCTAGATTTCATCAAGACAAACATTCTGACAATTTTTCAGATCAATAATTGAGCAAAATATGTGGCCTCTAGAGTGCCCACAAGGTGTTTCTTTGATCTAGTGACCTAGTTTATGACCCTAGGTGACCCAATTTCAAACTCATCCGAAAAAGACAAACATTCCAACTAATTTTCTAGTCAATTGAGCAAAAAATGTGGTCTCTAGAGTGCCTACACGGTATTTCTTTAATTGCACCTAGTGACCTAGTTTATAACCCCAGGTGACCCAATATCATACTCATCCGAGATTTTATTTAGACAAATAATTCTGATCAATTTTTAAGTCAATTGAGCAAAAAATGTGGCCTCTAGAGTGCCCACAAGGTATTTCATTAACTTGACCTAGTGAATGACCCCAGTTGACCCAATTTCAAACTCGTTCCAGAACTTATTTTCTTTAATTTTACCTATAGACCTAGTTTATGACCCTAGGTGACCAAAATTCGAACTCATTCGAGATATCATCAAGACAAACACTCTGACCTATTTTCAGATCAATTGAGCAATAAATGTGGCCTCTAGAGTGTCCACAAGGTATTTCTTTAATTTGACCTTGTGAATGACCCCAGGTGACCCAATTTCAAAGTCATTTGAGATTTAATTAAGACAAACATTCTGACTAATCTTCAAGTCAATTGAGCAAAAAATGTGACCTCTAGAGTCTGAGTGCAAACAAGGCAAACATTCTGACCGATTTTCAGGACAATTGAGTTAGAAATGTGGCCTCTAGAGTGTCAACAAGTTAAATGTTGACGACACAGGACAACCACAAAAGCTCACCTTGAGCACGTTGTGTTCACGTGAACTAAAAAAGCCATAACAGGATCACTTCTGTGTAGTTCCACCAAATATAGATGGGTAGTTAAAGAGAAGATGTTTGAAACTAAAGTTAACATACACATGGACGCACAAATGGACAAACGGATGGACGCAAGATGGACACTGGGCCATTACATGAGCTCGCTGGCCTTTGGCCAGTAAGCTTAAAATTAATTTTAAGCACTGCTAAATAGCAAAACTTGTTTCTGTTACTGTGCATACATATAAACAGAATTCTAAGCAAATACAATTATTATTATACATTATTGATAACAAGAAATAATAATATTTGCTTAGTCTTCTATTCGGAGGTAAATTGTAGGTTTGCTTAAAAAGAAGAAAAAAATCACCAACAAACAGACCCGCTTCTAACAACATGGGTGGGAAAGAAGCAAACAAACAACTTTGAAAATACAGCCTGATATTCAGTTTGATAAATTCTGGTTTATACATGTATTTTGTTAAGCAAAAAAAAAAAAAAAAAAAAAGAAATCAAAACAATTCTCCCAATTTTTCTTTCTAAAGTTAAACAGTTACATACCACGTTGATCTCTTGGTAAATGTCTTGCTGCCATGAGTAGGTTATTCTGACCCGAAGATGGATTACTCCTATTGCCTGTTCAAAAATATTATATTAAAAACTTAAACCTTCTCTCTGACAGACTCTATACAAATGTCCAGGTGTTTAAACGTATCAAAATCTATCTTTGAAGCGTTCTTTTTATATACTGTTTATACGTCTGTATTGAGTGCTTCTAATAAAAGTGCGCACTTCAAAACAGCACACCCTTAAGTAGGGTTTCATGTACCGATTTAACAAACCGTCACAATTGGGGAGATCTAGGCTCTTAATCAAATATCTGTCCTCAATAATATTCTTTGAATAAAAATTTCTACTTGTAGGAACTGAAAGCATTTGCAAATCACAACTTAAAAGTGGCTTAAGTGACAGGACTTGCCTTTGAAAGGGTAAAAAATATTTTGAAACAGGAGAAAAGGCTCACAAAGTTTTCCTGAGGATCTTAAAACATGGGATCAATTTGTAAAGAGTGCACAGATATGTTCTGACCTTCCAAAAATTTTAAATGGCATAAAATATAAACACATATATTTGAACAAAATGTACTTGTATAATTACAAACTAGAATTGTCGCAACGCAGAAAAATACACCTGCATCCTGTCACTGAAGCAGTCTAATCAGAGAACAGAAATGATTTTCAAAACAAAGGTCACCTGTGACCTTGACCTTTGACCCATGTGACCCCATAACAATAGGGCACCTCCTTGGGGCATGAGCAACACTTGTATAAAGTTTCTGGGTACCAAGTCAAACAGTTCTCCAGTAAGAGCATGGAAAAACCGTTTTCAAACAAAGTTCACCTGTTGTCTTGACCTTTTACCCATGTGACCCCAAAACAATAGGGCACCTCCTTGGAACATGAGCAACACTTCTTTAAAGTTTAACAAACCTAGGTCAAACAGCTTTTGAGTTACAGCATGGAAACAATTTTCAAACAATGAATGATTGAATGGTGTTTTATGCCAATTTCAAATTATTTCAGTCATATCACAGCAACAGCTCACATATTCATGTATTTCCTGGATTTTACCAGTACTAGGCTAGGGCTCTGAAGTGTCTTGCCCAAGGACACACCCACGATAAACCCTGCGGATCAGGTGGGGCTCGAACCAAGGGCCTCCAGGTTACTTGTCCCACACTTTACCACTGAGCCACGCAGGATCCCATTTTCAAACAAAGTTCACATATGACCTTTGAGCCATGTGACCCCAAAACAATAGGGCACCTCCTTCGGTCATGAGCAACACTCATATACAGTTTCAGGGTCCTAGGTCAAAAAGCTTTTGAGTTAGAGCAAGGAATTGACTTTCAAATAAAAATCACCTGTGACCTTGATTTGTGACCCATGACACCCAAATACAATAAGGCACCCCGTTGGGTCATGAGCAATACTTGTAAAAAGTTTCAGGGTCCTAGGTCAAATGGCTTTTGAGTTAAAACACTAAAATGAAAACCTGGATAGACAGACAGACAGAAAGACAGACATAGTGAAACCAGTATAGCCGACCTCTACACGGTAGGTGGGGTTATAAAAAGCAATTACTGATTTTATAAGGTTCATTTCAAAAGCTATCGAAGCTGTGGAAGGGACATCTAAAGTCGTATTTGTACAGTAATTGGTTACAGTTGAAAGAGAGACATATAGATTTTTGTCAAAATATGAATTTTCCTGTTTTCAAATGTTTTTGTAACCTTCTAATCCACAAATACTGGTACCCAGTATTGTAAGTTAGTAGTTCTCAGCCAAACGCTTTTTTGTTTTGATTTTCATACAAAAACATTCAAAAAGCATATCCTTATAATGCAAATAAAATTGTTGGTTTAGCAGTGATTTTATCCTGTGTCAACAAACACAATACTTTGACACCAATTAAATCCAGAAAATACCAGCAAAAGAAATTCATTGTGTCGAAAAATCATTTTCCATCAACCAGTCTAACACAATTTAGTGACAGAAATTAAGTATCCTTCTCTTGAAAGCATCTGTGTCAATGACAGAAGGTGTCACCTGTATACTCACATAAGTCTAATACGGCTGAGCATGGGTTTAAACATAATTCCAAGTATTTGTCTATGAATATTTCAGAATATAAATTAGTGTACAACCTTTACTGGCAAAGTTTACTTTTTTGACACTTTTGGGTTTCTTGGTGAAGAATTTTTTTAAAATACCTATGTCCAAGTGTTTAAAAACAGGTGCCATTTCTTAACATACATGTAGCTTAATGCAGTTCGTCACTGGAGTATAAAAAATTAGACAGAATTAACCCATTCTTATTCCTGAGCCTAATTATTGAAAGGATTATAGTATAATATCCTTTTTTACAGCAATATGAATTGTATTCTTAATTTCAAAAATTGATTTTCATTTTTGCTTTTTCCCAATTTCACTGTATGCTGGTTTAACCCTTTACTGTACAATGACGCCTTTTAACGCCCCTGGGAAAGAAGCCTTTTGAAAACATGGTGGGAGAAGGAGAAAATGCTGGTGACCAGCATTTTCTCTTTTTCCCACAATGTTTTCTACCCTATCAAAGAAAAATTGCACAGTTTTAGCCACACTGAAATTGTCGTCTGCAAATGCTTTCAATTTGGACAAGGCTAAAATTTTGTCGTCTGGTAAAGGGTAAACAGGCAATTTATCATCTCAAGGTTCCTTGTACACTCCATATATCTCAGTGTGCAAATAACAGGTGCTCTTGGAAAAGGGGATTTCTTGCAGCTTCATAATGTATTTTACCATGCAAGTTGTTGCATGATATGTATCCAATTTGTCCAAAAAGCGGCTAAATCCTGAGATAGAGTGGGCCTTTAAGATGCAGAAAATTTACTAATCGCTCAAAAGTTCAATCCTTGTCAGCCTGCGTCACCTGGGCAGGCTGACATGGAACGATACTTTCTGCACCTGCATTAAACTCACTTTCCACTGAACCTGAATTGATTATAAATTTCACCCTAAGTAGATTTTGACAGGAAGCTTTGTCATGTGGATTTTATGCATATAACAGGATGAATCAGATAAATCAGAGGATATCCAGTTAGAAATTTACCAAACGACAAAATTTTACACTGGTCCAAACTGGCAGCATTTGCAGACGACAAAATAAATGTAATGGAAAAATCTAAATTTGTTTTGGTATGGGTAGAAAACATTGTGGAAAAAGGAGAAAATGCTGGCTACCAGCATTTTCTCCTTTTCCCACAATGTTTTCAAAAGGCTTCTTTCACAGGGTCGTTATAAGTCGGGATTGTGTGGTAAAGAGTTAAAATCTAAATGTATCCCTAGAATGTCTATCAGAAAGCTTAAAGTTGCTTTTGTGACCAGTTAAGATCAACATCAAACTATTTTTTCCATCTTGATCAATTTCAGGTTTTACCTCTAAAAGTGATATCATTGTTTACATTAAAATATCCACCGAACATGTTCACTGAGTCCTCACCACCATAATTCTGTACTGTAGACATACCAGGATTGCCGGAAAGTTGAGTATCCCTTACATCCAAGTTAATTCCTGTTTAAATGTACACAAATCATTAAAATTCGACAAAAATTACAAATGTTAGTTGCTTGTAGAAAAATTAATTTTAAAAAGTAGGTCACAAGTAGTTGCCAGGGCGCTCTATCTTTTGTCTACTTTTTGCCCTGGTTTTAAAATCCATTTTATTTGTCCACCAGCGACTAACACTTCGACCGACTGTACAATAACAGATTGTCATCTTCATGATAATTTCCACACTTTGAAATGGTACCATTCATATTTAAATGCATTTTAACACCTGCATTGTTTACTTATGACCCTAAAGCGCTCACCTGAGTAAAGTCATCTAGGATTGATAAAGCTGAAAAGATCCTGGTTGTAATGATAGTTCATGAGTACTGAAAAGAAATTGTGGCCTCCAGATTGCACACAAAATTTGTCTATGATTTGTCCCGGTGACCTAATTTTTGACCCGACATGACACTAATTTGAACTTGTCTGATATATCATCAAGACAAACATCCTAAACAACTTGTATTAGAACTGATCTGAAAATGTGGCCTCAAGAGTGCTCACAAATTTTTTCTAAGATTTGGCCCAATGACCTACTTTTTGACCTGACATGACCCAGTGTTGAACTTTTGCTAGATTTCATCAAGAAAAACATTCTGACCATATTTCATGGGTATCAGGATGAAAGTCTTGCCCATAGGGTGTACACAAGGTTCTTCTAAAATTTGGCAGAATAACCTACTGTTTGACCTGACATGACCCAATTTCAAGCTTCATGAGTTTATGGCTGAAAATGTGACACTTTCTACACTGAACACAAGGTTTTTCTAAGATTTATCCCAGTGACATACTTTTTGGCCAGACATGACCAAGTTTCCAACTTCATCAAGGCAAACATTCTGACCATGTTTCATAAGTATTAGAATGAAAATGTGACCTCAAGAGTGCACACAAAGCTTTTTCTAAAACCTGACAAGATGACCTACTTTTTGACCCAACAAAACCCAATGTTGAACTCGTCCAATATATTATCAAGACAAAGATTCTGACCAAGTTTCATGAGTATTTGACTGAAAAATATGGCCTCTAGAGTGCACACAAGGTTTTTCTAAAATTTGGCAGAGTTACCTACATTTTGACCCAACATGACATAATATCAAACTTGTCAGAGATATCATCAAGCCAATTTTTTTGATTAAGTTTCATGAGGTTCTGACCGAAAATGTTGGCTTCAGAGTGCTCACAAGGTTTTTCTTAGATTTGTCCCAGTGACCTACTTTTTGACCCAACATGACCCAGTTTCCAACTTGTCCGAGATATCATCAATTAAATTATTCTGACCAAGTTTCATAGGTATCAGACTAAAAATGTGGCCTCTAAAGTGCACACAAGGTTTTTCTAAAATCTGATCTGGTGACATACTTTTTGACCTGGCATGACCCAATTTTGAACTTGTCAGGGTTTTCATCAGGACAAACATTCTGACCAACTTTCATGAGTATATGACTGAGAATGTGGCCTCTAGAGTGCACACAAGGTAATTGTTGATGCCTGGACTACGGACACAGCATGATCACATAAACTCACCTTGAGCACTTTATGCTCAGGTGAGCTAAAAACTGACCTTAAGGCATCTGCTCTATAGAATATGACCCCTCTAACTTATGTGTAGTTTAATGACACACACACACACACACACATACTTGTAAAACGTCCCAAACTGGGACCTAAGCTCTAAACCTACCAATCGGGGACCTGTATTTCCGATCATCGTGAGCAACTCAGATGAAGAATTTGACGGTTTTAGGGCTGCTTAATTCGTTTGTAGTTGTAAAAAACATCCTAAATTGAAGATTTTCCAACTGAAATTTTTACAAGCAAAACGGGGAACCAAGTTGTGTAAACCAGACGGGGACCTTGTGTATACCAAACGGGGACTTTGTGTATACATACCAAACGGGGACTTTGTGTACACATACCAATCGGGGTCTTTGTGTATACCAAACGGGGACTTTGTGTATACATACCAAATGGGGTCTTCGTACATAGGGAAGTGGAAATCGAACATATCAAACGGGTAACATAGCACGGAGTGAAATTTTTGTATGATATTTGATTTTCAGCGGGAAAATAATTAGATCTACCTTCTAAAAGCAAACCGATGAATGATTGTTAAAATCATTTAAGGAAACATTTCCATCACATACAAGCAATTATATGGTAATCGGGAGAATGACAATAGGGATACAAACAATAAAAATAATTACAAAACTTTCTGTTAAATTACAAAGTAGATCTATCAGGATAACACTTTCAAGTAACATTATAAGGGCACTGCCGAGTGATACTGTTTATGATTTGATCTTTTAACTACTTACAGGTTTACTCCATCGGTTGCTTACATTTCTATCTTTTCTTTTTACTCAAAGGAAATTTGCTGTTTACATGTCAATCATCCAGGTCGTGCTCAGTCGTTGCGATATTCAAATGACATGCAAACATGGAAAATCATGACAATAACGTGAGAAAAATGGTTATTCGTTCATTGAGAAAAGACCTTACAGAAGACAGAGAATATCAATCAAGTAAAATATCAGTATGATACCAAACACTCGCAATTATAATTACAGACATTATGACAAGCGGTTTTACCATTTGTTTTATGACTGATCCTTCGGAAAAACTGCAGTAAATTTAGTTTAAATGTTCATAATTAATTTTAAATGAAAAGAAAAAGGACAACTTTTTCAAAGAAGCTGCTGCTACTTGACTGGTGAGTCTTAGATATGTGTAGGCTGTATGGTAATGAGTAGAATTGTACTGCATCAAAGAAATACATCTTTTTTTACGAATCCATTTGCTAAGGTGTTAGTAAGCGCCAAGGTAGCTCAACGACTGTATATTGGTGTAATAAATGGGAATGCACATAGGCCCGTTTAGGCCAGCTGAATATACGACGCTAACTCTAGCACTTGAAGTAAGCAGGACATAACGAAAATATCTCTATAAATCATTATAACCAATGCTATAGAGAATGACAATAAAGGCCTTCAATTTACAGCAGGATCTCCTTCTACAATTTGAACTTCAACTGGTCAGATGAAATTTGGCCTACTGCATTACACACACTTTAAAAAATACATTCCAAGCAGAGTCTAATCGTAAGCAACATGAGATAAATGTCTGAATATCTACGCACAGAAGTAGATGCCTCATGTGAACCGACCAAGAGCTATTCGGTGCATCTGTCTAAAGATTGGTCTCACATACACTATATTGTTCAACAGACGCAGGGCTGGAGAGGTTTTAAAGATGAAAATTGACGTTTTCAAAAAAAAAAAAAAAAAAACACACACACACACACAGACATAACTCGAAAAGGCTTCTGTAAATCTTTGTATCTATAGACAGAAATCACATCGTCTGCCAGTGAACTATGCTTGAAATGTACTTTTTGAAGTGTGCGTAATACAGTAGACTAAATTTCATCTGACAAATTGAAGTCAAATAGTATGGAAAGAGCTCCCGCTATAGATGGCAGTCTTCATTGTCATTCTCTATAGCATTGCTTCCTAAAATTTGATGAGATTTTTGTTATGTACTGCTTACTTTCAGCGCCAGAGTCGAATAGGTGTTAATGGCGCTGTTAAACCTGTGTAAGTGTATTAAAAGCATAATGATAAACTTAAAATTCACTCGATAAGTCGGATTTTTCCTCTGGTACAGAGTTAAATGTAAGCAGGGCATACAGATGAACACAATAAAATGTTAACTTGTTTTTATTTTCATACATTATTTGCAATTTAAAACGAAGTACTTTTTCTTGTTTATTAACCCATTCTCACTTAAATACCGGGTTTCATCTACTTAACGCGTCGGGGGTGCCGTGCATAACGACGACAGGGTGCTCTTATCTCATAGTCGATTTTCCGAAATTTAGCCGTCATATTGTAGAGCAAGTATAGTACTTTAGTAATAGCACAAACCAGTTTACACGTCATACATATTTATTGATCAGAAGATGTCAGGAATGTTTTAAAATGACGTCGACTACTTTGACAAGACCATAATTCGCCGATATATTAGGATAGGGGAAAAATATTATTTGTTTAGTGTCCGAATCTTTAGAAAATTAATTATCATTTGAGAAAAAAAAAGTGTGATCGTCATAAGTTTTCCCTTGTTGTCCGAATGTATGTCCGACAGAAGAGGGGTAAAAAACTATCCGACAAATTAAGATCTATTTCGGCATGTTTTCAATTTTGAAATATAAGTGTTTTGATTATCCTACCTATTTGGGTCAGTTATTCCGTCTACCTATTCTGTCAACAAGATTTCATGCTTGTCACGGGTACACAAATGTTTGCAGTAAAATTTGGATGAGAGGTATGATGTAACGTGCATTCCATGCGAGAGGGTCGTAATGCAAGCGTTTGTTGTACATATTTACATTTGCTCTGCTCCAAGAAATTCATACCCGGTGACTGCCAGTCCACACAAAAAGATTACGCAATAAGCCAGTATCATGCCTTCTGTACATTAGCTGGTAGTGCCTTTTTGCGTTTAGTAATGGTTGTTTCTAGAACACCTGGGCAGTCGTGTCAATATGTTTTATGTAGTCAGTAGAAAACAAGTTGGGCTGTTTTCTAATAAAAAAAAAAAATCCTTGCAGCCGAAATAAAAAAAAGAATGCATAGTTTTACATATAAATGGATTACCGATAAATAAAGAAATGACGAGGTTTAGTATTTATTTATTATTTAACAGATCTATCTTTTATAGAGGGACAACCATTTCCCGCATATTCACAGAAACTGAAAACTATATAAGGTAACGTTACGAAAAAAAGGAGAAACTGCTGGGAAAAATTCAACCCTTCAAGAACCTTTCAAAACTTCAGCTTTGCGACTTGTGTTGATTCCCTATAGTCGACTGAAGTGCACTTATGTAATACAAGATAAACCAAAACAACAAACAGCCGATTTTTTTGTATGTATATGAAAAGGGCGTTTCTATATAGATTCGGGGGCGTAAGGGCGGGATGAAAAGTGGGCAGGGCGGCGCGCCCTGCTGTTCCGCTCTAGAATAAACACAACACACCCCTCTTAGTAGCAGAAGCTTCTTGTCCAGTCATAGTTGAATTTAGCTTTTCAATAATACGGAAAACAATGAGGAAAAAGAGGTACTAATTGGCGTGATTACCCTAAAGTAGAAATAGCCGTTAAAAGTAAACAAAGCGGATGTTAAAAATGCATTTAAATGTAAATGTAAATGCCTGATTTTAAAATTTGTTTTTCTGCCAGCGACTGATACTTGGACCAACAACACAGTAACAGTTTGCCATCTTCACAATATTTTCCATTCCTTTGAATGGTATGATTTAAATCTAAATGCATTTTAACATCTGTATTTTCTTTGCCGCTATTGGGTCTTTAACTATCTCTCTTCATATTGAACCCCACAGAGTTTCAATATTCATTTCCCAATACCTCTTATGCTATCTAACTCTTTCTCTTTTTTAAAGGTCTTTCTTGTTTAATCTTTATATCCTCAACTTACGAAGTAGAGGGGGGCATACTGGTTTCATCATGTCTGTCTGTCTGTCCATCCATCTGTCCGTCCGTCCGTCAATCTGTCCATCTTTTCGTTTCCGTGCTCTAACTCAAAAGCCGTTTGACCTAGGACCTTGAAACTTTATACAAGTGTTGCCCATGACCCAAGAAGGCGCCCTATGGTATTTGGGTTGCATGAGTCAAAGGTCAAGGTCACGGGTGAACTTTGTTTAAAAATCGTTTCCGTGCTCTTACTCAAAAGGCATTTTACCTAGGACCCTGAAACTGTATAGAAGTGTTGCTCATGACCCAAGGAGGTGCCCTCTTGTTTTGGGGACACATGTGTTAAAGGTCACGGTCACGGTCATGGGTGAGCTTTGTTTTGATAATATTTTCCGTTCTCTGATTGTGCTGATTCGGTGACAAGGTGCTGGTGTGGGGGCGGTATTTTTCCGCTTCGTGACAATTCTAGTTCGGTACAAATTTGCAATTTTGCAGTGCTGTCACAATTTTTATCTTTCCGTGTAGGTATGCTTATAAGTTTTGGCATGTTCTACAATCACACAGTGTTAAAATTTGCTGTTCGAGGGGTCTTTATGCGACAGCTAATTCTCCATCCTCGCCTTTCCAAACTTCTGAATTGTGTTGATTTACCTTCTTTCCTTATTTTTTTCAAACATGAGTTGTTCTCTCTTCTTTCTTTTTTTTTTTCTTTTTTTTTCTTTTTTTTTTTTTTTTGTTCTTTTCATTTATACAATTCTAAACATCTAAACTAAATGTTTCTGCAGTTTTTCGACGGATCATTTATATAACAAACAGTAAACCGCTTGTCATAATGTCTGTTGTCATTATTACCAGTTTTTGGTATCATATTGATGTTTTACTTGATTGATCGTCTCTATCTCTTGTTTGGTCTTTTTCTTAATGAATGAATAATCATTTTTCCCACGTAATTGGCCTGATTTTCCAGCATGATTGCAAATTTAGATGCAGATTTCTTCCGCAATATTTTTCTTCATATCCAAACAACTGATAAGATAGATAGATAGACATTTTTATTTTTCACTTGTACATGTACATGATAGTGTACATCATGTTACAGCATCCTATGTTTTTCAGATTAACAATAGTCAACAGTGACATACATATGGAGAGAGAGGGAGAGAAATATTTACTAGATTCATATATCATAAGGCATAAGGTACTTATAGGAAGATGAGAAAAAAAATAACGAGTGTCTTTCAGAACATTACTTACTTGTGGGGTCAGTGCAGAGTCAGATCAGACCGCACAACACGTGCAGTCCGATCTTAGAACTGTACTTTCCACTATTAATTTTGGTTAGCATTCTTTTTATAGAATGCAAACTTAATAAACTCACTTGTTTTCGAAATGGTATTGTATTCCTCAGATTTCATCAGACTTACAAATTTAAACATACTTGGTTTGACGTAGTACTTTTTATCTATATATTTCTTACGAAGATTATAATAAAGTCTTTGTGTATCTGGAATTCATCTGACAAAGCATAACTGTTTTTTGAGGAGACGTAGTTACTGTATCTGTGCCACTGTCCTAATGTAAATTGTGAAAACAAAATAACCGCATGTTTTTATAATTCTATACAAATATCTATGGGATAACGAAATATGAAGATTAATTGAAAAGGAAATGAGTTTCCAAGCTCTAGAACATTAAAAAAAAAAAAAAAAAAATGTTTCGCGTCAACCTGCACGAAAAAGAAAGTAGTTGTAATTTTACGTATATAATTATATAACCTCAAGACAGTAAATATTTTCTTGACAGTGTTTCACTAGTTGAAGGAAAAAAAAATGAAAGGAGTAATCTAGTTTTTGCGTATACATAGCTTATAATCTTGCAATCGTATTTTCTTCATTTATGCGGTCGATGTTTTTCGCACAATTTTGACCGAAGTCATAAGATAGAAACTTAGTTTTCGACATGACCTTGTTTGGATATAAAACTACAAAAATGATTCATTTAACTCTTTCAGGGCCATAGGCATTTCCATAGGTGAAAACAGGGGCTTATGCGGACGGCATAGATCAAGATCAGACTGCACAGAACGTGCAGTGTGATCTTTAATCTATGCCGTCCGCTTGTTTTGGAAAGCCTACGAGGTAAAACTCTTTCTTAGTTTAAATGGATGGTATTTTAAACCGTCAGAAGAGGTGATATTTATATACATGTATTTGGCGCTGAAAGGGTTAAAAATAATAAATACTTCAGCTTTCTGCATTTTGCTGATCTGCACCAATGTGTGTTCTTGAAATAGCTCAGTAGAAATGGCGGCAAAGTGTATGAATTTTTTACGGCACAATCGGGGAACTGTACTTGACAAAGTGTAAGAATTTTTTACCGCACAACTGGGGAACTGGATTCCAACAGATACACACCAACTCGGATCATACCAGAATATGTGTATAATGTGTGTGTGCTCCTAACCGTCCAATCGGGGAATGCGTCAGATTACTAATTTAATTTGACATGTTGATAATTAGGGGGTCTGGAATGCGAATTTGAAATAAAAACCAAACGGGGACCTCCCCGTTTGGTAGGTGTTCCCCGGTTGGTTGGTGTGTATTCTCACAAAGTTCCCCGTTTGGTCTATTTTACACACACACACACACACACGCACACAAGCTCTCACCTTGGATCTACATTGTCAGCTATATTCTGCCCAAATGCAGCCTTAACCTACATTTGTGTTCTGTCTACTAGAAGGAAAATGTGTGTTTTAGTGTATTTTGGTCTTTTAACCCTTTACCACACAATCCTGGGTTTCAACTACCCTGAGGAAGAAGACTTTTAAAAACATTGTGGGAAAAGGAGACAATGCTGGTAACCAGCATTTTCTCCTTTTCCCACAATGTTTTCTACCCTATCAAAAACAATTTACATCATTTGATTCACACTGAAATTGTTGTCTGCAAATGCTTTCAAGTTGGACCAGCCTCCAGAGTATACACAAGGTAAAAGTTGAAGACGGACGTTGGACACTGCACGATCACAAAAGCTCACCCTGAGCACTTTGTGCTCAGTTGAGCTAAAAAGACCTCACCTTAAGCATTTTGAGGTTAGGTACACTGAAAGACTTGGTACACTCTAGAGGCCACATTTTAAGTCTAATACTCATAAAAGATTGTTAGAGTGTTTGTCTTGTTATGGCGGAAGATATTGGAAATTTGTCTTATTTGGTCAGGGGAACAACTCTGGGCCTTTCTATCTAAGACTTGTTCCACTGACTTTCTTTGTAATCTGACATGACCCATATTTTAATTATCTAAAGTTTTATAAAAATAAACATCTGACCATGTTTCATGAGAACCGAATTGAAAATGTTACCTCTACGTGCAAGCTAAGTTTTTCCGAGATCTGTAACAGTGACTTACCAAAGATGTCATGAAGGCATACATTCTGACCATGTCTCAGGAGAATTGGACTGCAAATGTGGACTCTGAGTGCACACAGGGTTTATCCTAGGACTTGTCCATGTGACCTACCTTTGAGTCATCAAGACCCATTTTCAAAGTTCATCCATGATACAATCAAGACAAAGAATCTGACCACGTTTCATGAGTTTTTTAGAGAAAAGTTGGCCTCTACGGTGCACACTAGGCTTTTCTGCGATCTGTCCCAGTGACCTACATTTTGAGTTGATGTGAGCAATTTTCCAATGTGGCCTCTTGAGTGTACGAAGTTTAATTGTTGATGAATGTACAGTACGCGATGTCAGACATACAACAGACAAGGTATGACAGACATAGCACAATCACAAAAGCACAACTGTCCTGGGTGCTCAGGTGAATTATAAAGCTATCAACAAGCTTTATCGCCTTTTGCAGTAATGTTTTCAAAAGCCTTATTCCCCAGGCTTGAATAAACCATTTTTTTGTTTGGTATAGGCTAAATGAGGGTCAAAATATGTTAAAAGGGAAAAATGCCTACTGTATGAGATAAACACTAAATTTATACAAAACAAACCTTTGATGTGTATCAAAGTTGTGTAATTTCATGTCTGTAACAATTTTAAATAGCTTATCTAGTTGTACTGTTGTTATTGTCTTTAGTCTCCATTGTATGAAAACAAAAATATGGATTTCCGAAATTTTAAACAGAGAAGCCTATTGAAATAAAAAGACTTTAGGGCAATTGGCCCTAAAGCGCTCACCTGAGAAAAGTCATCTACAGTTGACAAAGCTGAAGAGATCCTGGTTTTAATGCTGTACAACATGAGTGTAAGTGACTTACTTTTTGAACCCATGTGACTAAATTCCAAACTTATCCAAGACATCATTAAAACAAACATTCTGACCAAGTTTCATGAGTATCAGACTGAAAATGTAGCTTCTACGGTATACACAAGGTTTTTCTAAAATTTTGTCCAGGGACCTACTTTTTGACCAGATGTGACCCACTTTGAAAGTTGTCCAATATATCATCAAGGCAAACTTTCTGACCAAGTTTCATGAGAATCAGGCTGAAAATGTGGCCTCTAGAGTGCACACAAGGTTCACCTAAGATTTGACATTGTGACCTATTTTTTGCCCCGACATGACCCACTTTCAGTCTTGTCTGAGATATCAACAAGATGAACATTCTAACCAATCTTTATTAGTATAAAGCTCTTGAGATATCAACAAGATAAACATTCTGACCAATCTTTATCAGTATAAGGCTGAAAATGTGGCCTCTATGGAGCACCCAAGTTTTCCTAATATTTGGCCCATTGACCTACTTTTTCAACTGACATGACCCAATTTTACACTTGTCTGAGATATCATCAAAACAGACAATCTGACCTAGTTTCATGACTAGCCGACTACGAATGTGGCCTCTAGCGTGCAAACAAAGTTTTCCTAAGATTTGGCCCAGTGACCTACTTTTTGACCTACCATGACCTAATTTCGAACTTGTCAAAGATATTTTCAAGACAAACATTCTACCCAACTTCCATGAGTTTCAGGCGGAAAACGTGGCCTCTAGAGTGCACATAAGGTTTTTCTAAGATTTAGCCCAGTGACCTACTTTTTGACCAGAAATGACCCAATTTCAAACTTGTCCGAGATATCATCAAAACAAAGATTCTACCAAACTTTCATGTGTTTCAGGCTGAAAATGTGGCCTCTACAGTGCACACAAAGTTTTTCTAAGATTTAGCCCAGTGACCTACTTTTTGACCTTACTTGACCCAATTTCGAACTTGTCAAAGGTGATATCAAGACAAGCATTTTGACTAGGTTTCATAAATTTCATGCTAAAAATGTGGCCTCTAGAGCGCAAACAAGATTTTCTAAGATTTGGCCCAGTGACCTACTTTTTGACCAGACATGACCCAATTTCAAACCTGTCCAAGATATTATCAAGACAAACATTCTTACCAAGATTCTAGAGTATCAGGCTGAAAATATTGCCTCTAGAGTGCAAACAAGGTTTTTCTTAGATTTAGCCTAGTGACCTACTTTTTGATCTGAAATGACCCAATTTCGAACTTGTCCAAGGTATTATCAAGACAAACGTTCTGACCAAGTTTCATGCGTATATGATTGGAAATGTAGCCTCTAGAGTGCACACAAGGTAATTGTTGACCCTTGGACGACGGACACAGCACGATCACAAAAGCTCACCTTGAGCACTTCGTGTTCAGCTGAGCTAAAAAAAGGATGAGTGTAGCAAAAGAACATCTAATGATAATTAAGAAATACCAGCCTGGACCTAGAAGTTGATTAGATCTATAGTAAATGAGTTCAGGGTCTTGTGGAACTGGCCTTGTTGAGCTTCCTTCATTGTTTTGTAGAGTAATTTGTGAAAACTGACTTTGCACGTTTCTTAAGTTTCCATGCTGACCTGTAAAAGCAGAGAGCCATAAAGTGGAATTCGTTAAATAAAGAAGAAAAAAAAAAAGCATCTTTTTATTCTCTAATTTGTTCAATTATTACCTCAAAAGGACAAAACTGCTGCAGGCGGACATATACCCCAACCTGGTGCATTTTTACTACATGACTTCCGCTTTCCAAACCCACAATGTAATGTAACAAAGGGCATTAGCTCTAAACATACTGTAGGCTGCGTTATGGATCAAGCACACTGCCTTAGCCTAAATGTGATTTAACTGTATTTGAATTTTCGAGTCAATAGCTTTTATACTAAAGTTATGCTCTAATAATAATATAATAATAGGGCTATAACTCAAAAATAATGAACACAATGCTATGGATCTTTCACACTGCATTCAATGCAATCTAGTTGTGTTTGAAGTTTGAATGCAATAGCTTTCGTACTTTGAAAGTTATGCTCTAGACAAGAAAAATTAAAGGGCAATAATCTTATAAATAATGAAGACAGAGTTACAGATCTTGTGCACTACATTTGCCAAAATTGTGACCTATCTGTATCTACATATGTTGTCAATAGCTATAATACTTTTGAAAAAAAAAAAAAAAAAAAAAACTGAAGACAGAATCACAGGCCTTGTGCACTGCACTTGTTTCTACTTGATTTATCAATATTTGAAGTTTGAAGCCAATAGCTTTTATACGTTTGATGTTACGCTCCCAAGCTTTCTGGGAGGTTAAAAAATACTTAAAAGTCCTTTAAATAGCGATACAGTATTTTCCGGACAATAGGTCGCGGCCTATCCCTTAAAAAAGTGGAAATTTTCAAGCGTGTGGCCTATCAGACGATGCGGCTTATATGTTGATTCTATTTTTTTTAATGATCTTTAGGTGCTACCCGTAAAACTGAAAATAAATAAAAACCAGTTTATGATTTCCCATGTGGGTGCCACTAATACCTAACGGTAGTCATTAGATAAATTAATCCGCTTTCAAACTTACAAATGTGTTAAAACTCGTGACCAACCTTGGTTTTTCACACTTATTGATTATGATGTCGGTTGGTACCAATCAATGGTTAACTGCATATGTAATTAAAGGTTTTGTTCGGTGTGTACCCTCAATTAACCAATCGAAGTGACAATTTGATAATTCCGAAATTCCTTTGAACATTCGGAAAAGGATAAACGAATGATTACGGTCTCAGACATTGTTCATCAATAAAAACCTTTTGACTAACCTTTATGTGCAGCGGACTTAAAATGGCCTCTAGTGTGTGCAAGGTTTTTATAAGACCCAGTGATCTACTTTTTGACACAACAATTTTGATATTGCCTCAACATAACCAATTTTGATATTGCCTCAGATATCATCTGGACAAAATTCTGACCAGCAGTATAAGACTGTAAAATGTAGCCTCCAAAGTGTACAGAAGGTTTTGCATTTATTCATGCTTTCCTAGAGTATCTGTAACCAGTACTTCAAGCAATATTCTTCCCAAGCCACTGGCTGCTTTCCCATTTTACCATGATCAAAACAATGATTAAGTGGCGAATCAGGAATTGATCCTAACAAAATTACAACAATCAATCTTTGAAAGAAACTGGCCAAGCTGGGGATTCGAACCAACGATCCCCTGTTTTCAAATTCTGTATGCTACAGACTGCACTACTCGGGCTTTGCCCTCTCAGGCCTACACAAAGTTTTTCCCAGTGACCTAGTTTTTGACAAGACATGAGCCGTTTTCAAATTTAAGTGGGGTATCATCAAGAAAAACATTTAGACCAACTTTCATGAGTATTACACTGAAAATCTGCCTCTACAGTGCACACAAGCTTTTTTTAAGATTTGCTACATTGACCTACATTCTAAATGCCATTTTATCTATTTTTAAAGTCGCCCAAAATAGCAATAGGACAAACATTCTGGCCAATGTTCATGAGTGATGGACTTAAATGTAGCCTCTAGGGTGCATACAAAGTTTTTCTAAGTTTGTCTCAGGAACCTACTTGCACTCAAAGTGACCTATTGTTTTAAAATTGTCCAAAATATCATCAAGCCAAACATTCTTACCAACTTTATGGGTATTGGAGTAAAAAATGTTGCCTCTGGAGTATACAAAAAGCTTTTGCTAAGATTTGTCATAGTGTACTCCGATGAGACCTTTTTCAAAGTCTTCAGTCATATCATCAAGACAAATTTCTGACCGCTTTTCATGAATTTTCTAAGTTTGTTTCAGGGACTACCTCTTGACTCTAGGTGACTCATTTTCAAAATTCATCCTCGATATCATGATAAATGTTCTGACCAATTTATGAGAGAATTGGACTGAAAATGCGGTCTCTAGGGTATACACAAGGATCTTCTGAGATTCGTTTAAAGGACCTACATTTTTTACCCGATGTCACCTATTTTCAATTGATTCTAGTCATCATCAAGACAAAAATTCTGACCAAGTTTCATAAGTATTGGACTGAAAATGAGGTCTCTAGATTGCACACACTCTTTCTCTTAGATATGTCCTAGTGACCTAGTTTTTTATCCAACTTGACCCATTTCCAAACTTTACTGAAATATAATCAAGACAAACATTCTGTCAACCTCTTTTGAGTATTGGACTAAATCTTTTGCCTCTAAAGTGTTTACAGGGTTTTCTAATACCCGACTCAGTGACCTTCTTTTTGACCCATCATGACCCCCTATTTAAACTTGTCTGAAATGTCAAGAAAAAATAATGTGATCAACTTTCATGGGTATTGAACTTAAAAAGTGGCCTTTTCAGTGTACACAAGGTTTTCCTAAGATTTAACATGGTAACCTACTTTTTGACCCAGTATGACCCATTTTCAAACTTAACAAAGTCATTAGTAAAAGAAGACGGCAAATGGCCCTAAAGCATTAACTTGAGTGAAAAACATGAAGACATCCTAATTGGGATGATGTAAGACTTACGAGTGATACTGATTTTCCTTTTGATCCAACGTGAAAAAAATCTTCAAAATTGTTATAAATATTATCAAGACAAACATTCTGATCAAATTTTATGAGTATCAGACTGCAAAAGTGGCCTCTGGAGTGCACACAAGGCTTTTCTAAGATTTGTGCCAGTGACCTACTTTTTGATCAGACGTGATCCAATTATAAACTTGTCCCACATATTACTAAGACAAATATTCTGACCAAGTTTCATCAGTATCATACTGAAAATGTGGCCTCTAGAGAGCACACAAGGTTTTTCAAAAATTTGACTACAGCCTACTTTTTGATCCGAAGTGACCAAAATTTTGAACTTGTCCAAAATACAATCCAGACAAGTATCTGACAAAGATTCATGATTTACAGACTGAAAAGAAAACACACACACACACACACACACACACAAAACGGCTTCTAGAGTGCACACAGGGTTTTTCTAAGTTTTGTGCCTATAACTATTTATTTTTTTCTTTAATCCCAGACTTTGAACTTGTACAAAGTATCATCTAGATAAAACTTCCTGACCAATTTTCATGAGCACCATACTAAAATTGTGGCCTCTACAGTGGACACAAGGTTTTAAAAAAAGATTTGGGGATCTCCTCTTTGAACCAACATAACCCGATTTCAAACTTGTCCAGGATACCACCAAGACAAACATTCTGGACATGTTTCATGAGTAGCAGACTGAAAATGTTGCCTCTAGAATGCCCGCAAGAATTATATAAGTGACCTACTTTGTGACCTGATGCTACTCATTTTGAAACTTATCAAAGATATTATTAAGAAAATGTTCTGAACAACTTTCATGACTATTTGAATGAAAATATGGCCTCTACGGTGTAGACTTTTCAAGGGTATTGAACGGATGATGTGGCCTTTACAGTGCACACGTTTTTACAGGATCTGTCTTAGTGACCTACACTTTTACCTGACTTGACCCACTTTCAAACTCATCCTAGACATCATCAAGACAAAGAGTTTTACCAATTTTCCATGAGTATCAGACTGAAAATGTGATCCCTAGAGTTCACACAAGGTTTTTCTAATATTTGTCCCAGTGACCCACTTTTTGTTCCCATTTGTGATCCAATTTCAAAGTTGTCAAAACAAAACATTCTGACCGATTGTCATGAGTATCTGATTTAAAATTGTGCCTCCAGAGTGCACACAAAGAAATTGTTGACACCTGCATGAGTAAAAAATAGACAAGGCATGATGGACAACAGACACAGAACGCTCACAAAAGCTCTCCTTGAGCACTTTGTGCTAAGGTGAGTTAAAAACAACCTAACTTTGCAGAGTACTGGAATAAAATGTGGTCTCTAGAGTATATACAAGAGGGCCATGATGGCCCTGGATCGCTCACCTGAGTCAATAGGCGAAATTTCACTCTAGGGTCATAATGACCAAATTTAAAACTCATCTGAGATATTATTGAGATAAACAATCTGACCAACTGTCAGGTCAATTGAGCTGAAAATGTGGCCTCCAGAGTGTCCAAAATGTCTTCAATTTGACCTAGTGACCTAGTTTATGACCCTATGTGACCATATTTCAAACTCATCCGAGACATCAAAACAAACTTGTTGACCAAGGTTCAGGTGAATTGGGCAAGAATTGCCGTTTCTAGAGTGCCCACAAGGTATTTCTGTAATTTGACCTAGTGACGTAGATTATGATCCTATGTGACCAAGTTTCAAATCGATTCAAGATATCACGTCACACATGCTGACAAATTTTTAGGTCAATTGAGCAAAAACTGTGGCCTCTACAGTGCCCACAATACATTTCTTTAATTTGACCTAGTGACCTTGTTTAAGACCCTATGAGACCCAATTTCTAATTGATCCGAGATATTATCAAGTCAAATATGTAGACCAATTTTCAGGTCAATTAAGCCAGAATTGTGGCCTCTAGAGTGCCCACAAGGTATTTCTTCAATGTGACCCAGTGACATTGTTTATGACCCTATGTGACCCAATTTTGAACTCATTCGAGATATCATCAAGACAAAAAAAGTGGCCTCTAGAGTGCCCACAAGGTATTTCTTTAATTTGACCTGGTGACCTACTTTATGACCCCAGATGACCTAATTTCAATCTCATTCGAGATTTAATTAAGGCAAACATTCTGATAAATTTTCAAGTCAATTGAGCATGTGGCCTCTAGAGTGCCCACAAGGTATTTATTTAATTTGACCTTAGTGACCTAGTTTATGACCCTAGGTGATCTAAATTCGAACTGATCCAAGATTTTATCAAGACAAACATTCTGACCAATTTTCTGGTCAACTGAGTGAGAAATGTGGCCTCTAGAGTGTCCACAAGGTATTTCTTTAATTTGACCTAGTGACCTAGTTTATGACCCCAGGTGGCCCAAGTTCAAACTCATCCAAGATTTAATTAAGACAAACATTTTGACCAGTTTTCAAGTCAATTGAGTGTAAAATGTGGCCTCTAGATTGGCCACAAGGTATTTCTTTCATTTGACCTAGTGGCCTACTTTATGACCCCGGGTGACCCATTTTTATAGTTATCTGAGATTTAATTAAGAAAAACATTCTGACCAATTTTCAAGTCAATTGAGCAAAAAACGTGGCCTCTAGAGTGCAAACAATGTATTTCTTTATTTTGACCTAGTGACCTAGTTTTTGACCCCACATAACCCAATTTCGAACTCATCCCAGCCTTTATCAAGACAAACATTCTGACCAAGTTTCACGAGTATCAGACTGAAAATGTGGCCTCTACAGTAACACAAGGTTTTTCTAAGATTTGACCTAGTGTCCTAGTTTTTGCCCCCACATGGTCCAATTTCGAGCTTCTCTGAGATTTTATAAAGATAAACACTCTGCCCAAGTTTCACAAGTACCTGACTGAAAATGTGGCCTCTAGAGCGCACACACGTTTTTCTAAGATTTGACTTAGTGACCTAGTTTTTGACCCGACATGACCCAATTTCCAACTCGTCTGAGATTTTATCAAGACAAACATTCTGACCAAGTTGCACAAGTATCTGACTGAAAATGTGGCCTCTAGAATGCAAACAAGGTTTTTCTAAGATCTGACCTAGTGACCTAGTTTTTGACCCCACATGATCCAATTTCGAACTCGTCTGCGATTTAATCAAGAAAAACATTCTGACCAAGTTTTACACGTATTTGACTGAAAATGTGGCCTCTAGAGCGCACACAGGGTTTTTCTAAGATTTGACCTAGTGGCCTAGTTTTTGACCCCACATAACCCAATTTCAACGTTGTCCGAGATTTTATCAAGACAAACATTCTGACCAAGTTTCACAAGTACCTGACTGAAAATGTGGCCTCTAGAGGGCACACAAGGTTTTTCTAAGATTTGACCTAGTGACCTAGTTTTTGACCCCACATGACCCGATTTCCAACTCGTCTGAGAGTTTATCAAGACAAACATTCTGACCAAGTTTCACAAGTATGTGACAGAAAATGTGGCCTACAGAGCGCACACAGGGTTTTTCTACGATTTGACCTAGTGGCCTAGTTTTTGACCCAACATGACCCAATTTCAAACTCGTCTGAGATTTTACCAAGATAAACATTGTGACAAAGTTTCACAAGTATTACCCCAAGAAAAACTACAACATACACATGTATATGTTCTTAAATTGGAGGTAACGTAGATAAAGTGATAATTGTGTGGAAACAACTTAGGACAAAAGAAAAATTTGCTCACAAAAATCTACACACCTTCTTATGCAGGGCAGGGTCATCTTTAACTCCCCCCCTCCCCGACATACTATTAAATCAAACAATCATGTTAAAAGCCCATTTGTTGGTGCCACATACGAATAATCTGCACCCCCAGGCAAAGTATATTTAAAACCAAGCATTTCTTTTTCTTTCTTTTCCTAGAATTTTAGCAGGGTCATTTCAGACATCACCGGAAAACTTTGAATAATTTTGTTTCTTGGCTAGATCATGCTACACTAGCATTTTTAAGCTACATGTGGGTTGAAAGCAGAAGCTAGTACATGTATATATCTAATATAAAAAAGATTGTCAATTTTTAGGCCCAGTAGTCTTTCTAGTCAACTAAATATTAAAGACCGGATCCTTTTAGCAGGCAATCTTTAGCCGAAGGGGCCAAGGAGGGGAGGTCATCTTTAACCCACGGGGCTTACTCTTTGTAGAAAACTATTAGATGATACAACGCAAAATATCCAAAACCCAGACACAAAGATCTTTACATTTTTCCATATAAAAAATCGTCAGTTAAATACAGTAGTCAAAAATCTTATACATCTAACAAGAGGGCTGCGATGGCCCTGTTTCACTCCACTGTCTAAGAACTACAAGTCATACATACCAAATATTACAAATTTTCGCCAAACGGCTTCAAATAAAAATATTTTTACAGTTTGCTCAACAAAAGCCCACCTTCAAGTTGTTGACTCCAGGGAGAGACTATTTTTGACCACAGAGCTATAATTACTTGAATCCTCGCACAGGGATAAAGCAACATACTAAATAATACAGGTCTACGCCATATGGTTATACACAAGAAAAGTTTCATATTTTCCTCAATATAAAGCAACTGTAAAATGTTGGAAACCCCCACAAAGTGGGGCTAATTTCAATACAAGGGCTTGAGTTTTGAACATATGCAAATTTGATCCACTATATGAAGCCATTAGATAAATTTGGTAGCCCTAGGATTTACGGTTATAGCAATAAGGTTTTTAAAATTTCAGTCTACAGGCACATGTTAAATGTATGACCAATTTTGACACAAGGGCTTTAATTTGAACAATTTTGAAAGAAGCCTACTAATTGATAAAACTCACAAAATTTTACATCTACATATAGCTCATGGTCAGGAACAAGAAGAATTTTTTAAGTTTTCACTATATACATGTAAGCCAGTGTAAAACTTGTGACTTGTGAAGCAGAGCAAATTTTGACTCCAGGCTGTATTTTGAACAATCTTAGCACCACTGTACCAGATACCATATAAGCACTTTTTCTGCGGCTTCTAATTTCTGCAATTTTCCCTAAAACTGGTGGTCTTAAATTTCTGCTTACTTTTTTCTGGGCTTGTTAGATTGTTTATTAGATGTATTTAATTTCTACGCTTTGTATTCATTTTTATCAACTTACCATCGGTAGAATAAAATAGAACAACTAAAACTATGTATTACAGGTCATCCGTCAACAAGATTTCACGCGTGTCACGGGTACACAAAGGTTTGCACTAAAATTTGGATTAGGCTATAATGTTGTGTTCAAATCATTCGAAGCAAGAGGGTTGTAATACAAGTGTTTGTTGTACATATTTACAACGGTTCTTCTCCAAGAAATTTGCACCTAGTTACATGCCAGTCAATACAAAATGATCACGTAATAAGTCAATATCATGCCTGCTTTACATTAGCTGATAGTGTCTTTTATGCATTACTGATGGGCACATGGGCAGTCATGTTACATAATTTGTGTAGTCAGCAGAAAAATGACTATTTCCTTAAAAAAATTCCTTGCAGCCAAAATTTAAAAAATGCATACGATAATTAATGCATCAGTTTTAAATATAAATGGATTACCGATAAATAAAGAAAAGAAACAAAAAGGTTTAGTATTTACTGATTCTGTAATAGATCTAGAGTTAATCGAGGGACCACGCCATTTCCCTCACAGTCACAGGTTCGACTTTTCCTGCTTAAATGAGCAATGAGTTCTCTTTGCACCATGTTAAAGCGATAGGCTTTAAACCTTTATAACTTTAAACCAGTAGAATTACACCTGTTGTACGCAGTAATAAATTTTACACAGGTAACTGTGAAAGAAAAACACGCAAGAAATCTACTTGTCAAACTGAAAACAAGAGGGCCATGATGGCCCTGGGTCGCTCACCTTAGTAGAGTGCCTTAAAGGTTTTTCTTTAATTTGACCATGTGACCTAGTTTTTGACCGCAGGTGACCCAATTTCAAACTCATATTTCATGAAGACAAACATTCTGACCAATTTTCAAGTCAATTGAGCAAAAAATGTGGCCTCGAGTGCCCTACAGATATTTCTTTAATTTGACCTAGATTATGACCCCAGGTGACCCAAATTTGAACTGGTCATTGACTCTATCAAAAGAAACATTTTAACCAATTTTCAAATCAAATGAATAATAAATGTGGCCTCTAGAGTGCCCACTAGCTATTTCTTTATTTGACCATGTGACCTAGTTTATGACCCCAGTTGACCCAAATTCAGACTCATGTGAGATTTTACAAAGACAAACATTCTGACCAATTTTCAAGGCAATTAAGCAAATAATGTGGCCTCTAGAGAGCCCACAAGGTATTTCTTTATTTTGACCTAGTGACCTAGTTTATGGTTCCAGGTGACCCAAATCCAAACTCATCTGGTATTTCATCAAGACAAACATTCTGGCCAAATTTCAGGTCATTTGAGCAATAAATGTGGCCTCCAGAGTGCAAACAAGGTATTTCTTTAATTTGACCCAGTGAACTAGTTTATGACCCAAGTTGACCCAAATTAATCTTATGTGAGACTTTATAAAGACAAACTTTCTAACTAATTTTCAAGGCAATTGAGAAAATAATGTGGCCTCCAGAGTGCCAACAAGGTATTTCTTTAATTTGACCTAGTGACCTAGTTTATGACCCAAGACGACCCAATTTTGAACTCAATGAACTTGTTGCGCTTAGATGGGCAAACAAACTTAGAAGAGAATACCAAATATCAAAGCTCTACGCCTTCCAGTTTTAAAGAAGAATTTTAAAGTTTTCCTTCTTTGTTCCTAGGTTCGAACTTGTGACCCCCGGGGCTGGGCCAGTTTTGACCCAGGGGCATCATATGAACAAACTTGGTAGAGGTCCACTAGGAAATACTACAAACCAAATATCAAAGCTCTACACCTTCCTGTTTAAGAGAAAAAGAAATTTAAAGTTTTCCTTCTTTGTTCCTATCTTCGAACTTGTGACTCCCGGGTCGGGGCCAGTTTTGACCCAGGGGCATCATATGAAAAACTTGGTAGAGGTCCACTAGGAGATGCAACATACCAAATATCAAAGCTCCACACCTTTCAGTTTCAGAAAAGAAGAATTTTAAAATTTTCCTTCTTTGTTCCTATGTTCGAACTTGTGATCCCAGGGGCTGAGCCAGTTTTGACCCAAGCAGCATCCTTGGAACAAACTTGGTAGAAGTCCACTAGGAGATGCTACATACCAAATATCAAAGCTCTATGCCTTCCCATTTAAGAGAAAAAAAAAATTAAAGTTTTCCTTCTTTGTTCCTATGTTTGAATTTGTGACCCCCGGGGCAGGGCCAATTTTGACCCCAAGGGCATCATATGAACAAACTTAGTAGAGGTCTACTAGGCGATGCTACATACCAAATATCAAAGCTCTAAGCCTTCCAGTTTCAGAGAAGATGATTCTTAAAGTTTTCCTTCTCTGTTCCTATGTTCGAAATTGTGACCCCCGGGGCAGGGCCAACTTTTGCCCAAAGGGCATCATATGCACAAACTTGGTAGAGATCCACTAGAAGATGCTACATACCAAATATCAAAGCTCCATGCCTTCCTGTTTCAGAGAAGAAGATTTTTAAAGTTTTCCTTCTTTGTTCCTATGATGGAAATTGTGATCCCCCGGGGCGGGGCCAGTTTTGACCCCAGGCGCATCACATGAACTTGGTAGAGGTCCACTAGGCAATGCTACATACCAAATATCAAAGCTCTACGCCTTCCAGTTTCAGAGAAGATGATTTTTAAAGTTTCCCCTCTTTGTTCCTATGTTCGAACTTGTGACCCCCGGGGCAGGGCCAGTTTTGACCCCAAGGACATCATATGAACAAACTTGGTAGAGGTCCACTAGGAGATGCTTCATGCCAAATAGCAAAGCTTTATGCCTTCTAGTTTTACAGAAGAAGATTTTTAAAGTTTTCCTTTTTTGTTCCTATGTTAGAAATTGTGACCCCCGGGGCAGGGCCAGTTTTGACTCCAGGGGCATCATATGAACAAACTTGGTAGAGGTCCACTAGGAGATGCTACACGCCAAATATCAAAGCTCTACACCTTCAAGTTTTAGAGAAGAAGATTTTTAAAGTTTTCCTTCTTTGTGACTATGCTCAAACTTGTGACCCCTGGGGCGGGGCCAGTTTTGACCCCAGGGGCATCAAATGAACAAACTTGGTAGAAGTCTACTAGGAGATGCTACATACCAAATATCAAAGCTCTGTGCCTTCTAGTTTCATAGAAGAAGATTTTCAAAGATTTTGCTTTTTTTTCCTTTTTGTTGCCATGGCAACCAGAGTTGTGGGTGGAATTCAATTCTTTTTGGTAGAGCTTCACCCAAGGAACATCCCTGCCAAGTTTCATCAAGATTGGCCCAGTGGTTTAGGAGAAGAAGATGTTTAAAGAAATTGTTGATGGACGACGGACGACAGACGACGGACGACGGACGCCGGACATAGGGCGATCACAAAACTTGTGTGAGATATCATCAAGACAAACATTCAACCCACCTCTTATGACTTTAAGGTTGAAAATGTGGCCTCCAGAGTACACACAGGGTTTTTCTAAGATTTGGCCCAATGACCTACTTTTTGATACGACATGACCCAATTTCAAACTTGTCCAAGATATGATCAAGACAAACATTCTGACTAAGTTTCAAAAGAATCGGGCTCAGAATATGTCCTCTAGAGTGCACACAAGTTTTTTCTTAGATTTAGCTCAGTGACCTAATTTTTGGACCTGCCATGATCCAATTTTTAAATTGTTCGAGATATCATCAAGACAAACTTTCTGACTAAGTTTCATGCATAAATGACTGAAAATGTGGCCTCTAGAGTGCACACAAAGTTTTTCTAAGATTTAGCCCAGTGACCTACTTTTTGACCCGACATGACCCAATTTCAAACTTGTCCGAGAAATCATCAACACAAACATTCTACCCAACTTTCATGAGTTTCAGGCTGAAAATGTGGCCCCTAGAGTGCACACAAGGTTTTTCTTAGATTTAGCCCAGTAACCTACTTTTTGACCTGACATGACCAAATTTCAAACTTGTCCAAGATATTATCTAGAAAAACATTCTGACCAAGTTTCAAGAGTATCAGGCTGAAAATATGGCCTCTAGAGTGCACACAAGGTTTTTATTAGATTTAGCCCAGTGACCTACTCTTTGACCCGACATGACCCAATTTCGACTTGCCCGAGATTTTATCAAGACAAACATTCTGGCCAAGTTTTATGTATATCTGATTGAAAATGTGGCCTCTAGAGTGCACACAAGGTAAAATGTTGATACCGCGCGACTGACGACGTACGAGGAATGACGGGCATTCTGACCAAGTTTCAAGAGTATCAGGCTGAAAATATGGCCTCTAGAGCACACACAAGGTTTTTCTTAGATTTAGCCCAGTGACCTACTCTTTGACCCGACATGACCTAATTTCGAACTTGTTCGAGATTTCATCAAGACAAACATTCTGACCAAGTTTCATGCATATCTGACTGAAAATGTGGCCTCAGTTAATATACATGTATGCTTGATGGTGAGAAGAGTAGAGCACGGGATGCATTGCGGCGCCTTCTCTCCTTTTAGGAGATAGGAGTGCGTAAGATGCGTATGACCAATACGCAGACAGCCAAAACAATTTCTTCGCGGCGACAACTCCTTCAGCCTGGCAGCCATTCTCCAAGAGTTGGCTAAATACATAAGAGTTTATTCTGATGATTTAGTGGGTCGTTCCACGAAGTATCCCATACAGATTGAATAAAAGTATTAATTGAAGTTTTAAAATCGGTGAAAGGGACTTTAAAAGTTAAAATATCAAGTGACAATGCCTCCTTGGCAGCTCTATCTGCCTCTTCATTACCACTGATACCAATGTGGTTGGGCAGCCAACTAAGGAAAGAGGACATAGATACTTAGTTAGAATTGCAAACGTCTAATCACACTGTTTAGTAAGTATGAGCAATGTGTACCTTTGTATTGTTGTTTGATCAAGATCTGCGTAGCTAACCAACTTTTTGACCCAATTTTGAACTTTTCAAAGATTTTACGAAACAAAATATTCTGACCAAGGTCTATGAGTATCTGACTGAAAATGTGGCCCCTGGAGTGCACACAAGGTAAATGTTGACAACCCGGATGACGAACAACACATGACAGCAACGCACAACAGACACTGCAGGATCACAAAAGGTCACCTTGAGCATTTTGTGTTCAGATGAGCTAAACAAGAGGGCCACTGGCCCTAAAGCGCTCACCTGAGTACGGTCATCAAGGATCGATAAGGCTGAAAAGATCCTGGTCATGACAATGTAAAACACTTTAGTGTCAGTGATCTACTTTTGGACCGATTTAGCCTACTGTTGAATTTTGAATCTGGCTCAAAACGTGGCCTCTAAAGTCACACAAGGGTTTTCTAAGATTTAGCCCTGTGACCTACTTTTTAACCTGACGTGACTTGATATCATTCTTTTTCGGAGGTTTCATCCAGACAAACATTCTGACGAGGTTTCATGAGTATAAGACTGAAAATGTGGCACACAAGGTTTTTCTGAGATTTGGCCCCATGACCTACTTTAAGACCCAATGTGACTAAATTTCAATCTTGTTCATGATTATATCAAGACAAACATTCTGACCAAGTTTCATGAGTATCAGCCTGAAAATGTGGCCTCTAGAGTGCACACAAGTTTATTCTAAAATTTAGCCCTGTGACCTACTTCTTGATTCGACACAACCCAATTTGCTATGTATCTAAGATTTTATTAAGACAAACATTCTGACCAAATTTCATAAGTATCAGACTGAAAATGTGGCCTCTAGAGTGTAGGCAAGGTTTTTCAAAGACATGGCTCAGTAAACTACTTTATGATCCGACGTGACCCAATTTCAAACTTGTCAATGATTATATCCAGACAAATATTCTGACCAAGTTTCATAAGTAATAGGCTAAAAGTGTGGCCTCTAGACTTCACACAAGGTTTCTTCTAAGATTTGGCCTTGTCACCTACTTTTTGACCTGACATGACCGAATTTCAAACTTGTCCAAGATTATATCCGGACAAATATTCTCACCAAGTTTTATGAGTATCAGGATCAAAATGTGGCCTCTAGAGTGCACACAAGCTTTTCCTAGGATTTGGCCCTGTGACCTACTTTTAGACTCGATGTGACCCAATTTTGAACTTTTCCGAGATTTTATCCAGACAGACATACTGACCACTTCGTGTTCAGGTGAGCTAAAATCAAATTGTAACTGGATGGTTTAGGAGTTTTAGTCCACACCAAGTCTATTTTCAGAAAGTAAAATCGATCACAGGTCTCTCTGTCTTTTGAAATGCAGGTTTTCCCACGATCCTAAAAATTAACATCTTTGTAATATCACTACAATAAACTGTCAGTATGTACGTAATAGGATTCTTTCATTATTACTTTCAAGGATCTTTCGAATGTTCCGATTGTGTTTTTCGGTTTTGACTTTGTTGGTATTACTGTATTTTCCTTCTGTCACATTTTTTTGTGGACCTGCCAGATTCAAAGACCCTTAGAACTATCTTCTTCAAGTAACTCCTTACCTTTCGTTATTATTTTTCTTGCAGGAATGTTTGGTAGAAAGGTGGATTAGGGAGAGAGGACATAGATACTTAGAATTGCAAACGTCTAATCACACTGTTTAGTAAGTATGAGCAATGTATACCTTTGTATTGTTGTTTGATCCGGATCTGCATAGTTAGTATTCTATTGTATTTTTCCCAAATTTTAAGAATACAATTGAACGTGATGTATTTGTATCAAGAGCAGTTGTTTATGATATTATTTGTCATTGTAAAAGAATTTCTGTCACAATATTTTTAATTGTGTATTTTCAGAATGTAAAAGTCTTGGAAAAAACTGTGGGATTATAGATACAAACTAAGAATAGAAACTGTCTTTCTGCATTACTGAATCCCAAAATGGCAATATATGTTTAAGGACTGAAGACGAACCAACAACCCCCCCCCCCATTGTAAACATAAACATTTTCATCAAGTAGAAAGGGGGGTTACAAAATGCCTGTCTGTGAATGGGTGGCATTATACCACACACAATACAAGACAGGCCTCATGACCTACTTTTAGACCCAATGTGACCCAATTTCAAACTTGTTCATGATTATATCAAGACAAACATTCTGACCAAGTTTCATGAGTATCAGGAGTAGTATATAAAGTGTTCCTCCCGAGCCAAAACACCATGTCATGGTTATGTGTTATGTGGTTAATATACCACGTTACGATATTTTGTCTGTATTACCCCCACAACTCCCAAGATTTGTCCCAACTTCTAGCTTTGTCCCAACTCCCAAGATTTTGTCCCCACTCCCAGATTTTGTCCCCAACTCCCGCAGATTTTGTCCCCCAGTCCCGCAGATTTGCATGCATCTCATAAAAATAAAATTCCCCTCACATCAAACTCATCAATCTTATCAAGCTCAAAGTAAATTTATAACTTCAAAAAGTTATAAATTTTTTTAAAAAAATAATTTCAAGTCTTTCTAAGAATAATAACGATGAAGTGCTTCATCAGTTAATATCATAGAAAGAAATATTTCATCTTTATTCTTTTTATCAAAATATTCCTTAATATAACATAAATAATTATTAGCAAATATTCTATCAAATAATAATGGTATAGGAATATCTTTTAATAGAAAATCTGATCCTGAAAACAAACCTATATCACCGAACAACTCCCCATCTCCTATATGAAAATTAAACCCATCTTTACATTGGTTAAATGCTTTTCCTTCATATGGATATGAACTATAACCCTCACAATCTATCATTATTGGACAAGTAGATCCATTATTTTTATAAAACACTCCTTCATTAAGAACTTCTCCCTCCTTCAAATATTCCTTTACATTCATTTCATGTAACTTAGGCTTACATTTTCTTGCCAAATATTCCTTACCATGCATCATATCAATCCATGTTGATAAATCGTCTTCCTCTTCATCTTCGTCTTCATCTTCGTCTTCGTCTTCATCTTCGTCTTCATCTTTATCAAAACAAAGATTTTTAGAAAACAATTCATTAAATGTCAATATAGAAAAAAAAAATCTTTATTTTTAGTATAATTTTTATCAACATTATAGAAATTTTGGGCACAAAATATAACATCAAATAATGATACAGGAATATCTTTAAGTGAAAAATCTAATCCTAAAGACAAACTTAAATCATACCATAAATCTGCATCTCCTACATGAAGATATATCCCATCTGCACATTGTTTGAATGCTTTTCCTTTATATGGTTGTAAACAAAATCCTTTCTTAAGTTTTCTTATTATTCGCCAAGTAGATTTATTATGTTTAAGAAACACTCCTTTATTAGGGTCTTCTCTCTTTTTCAAATATTCCTTTATATTCATTTCAAATAACTTATATTTTTCTTTCAAATATTTCGTATTGTCCATCATTAATTGACATCGCTCCCTATGATATATATCTTCTATATGTTTTTCCATTTCATCAGGTATAGATAACTGTTCCATTTTATATAGAAAAAAAATTTATTTAAGAATCCTTATCCTCAAACACATCAAACTCATCAATCTTATCATTATAGTATTTTCCCAAAAATTTTTTACTCCTTTCTATTAAACAATTAAATATTTTATTAACTTTATCTTCATAATCTTTACAAGAAACTTCATCTTCAAACAAATCTCTGTAATCCATAAGTGAGCTATAATTCGATCTCAAACTTGATAACAAACGGTGTAGAGGCTCAGCACCTCTTTCACCGATTCCTAGAATATGATGTAGTTTATATTTAGATAGTTTTTCTATTCTTTCTCCCATTCTATATAATAAAAATTTTTATTTAAGATATTTTACAAATCTAGCTCTATCAAAATGGTTATGTAAGCGTTTTTTGCGTTAGGGTTAGTTGTCGTAGTTATAAAATTTATGACATCGCATTGTTTTAATTTAAAACGTGTAGGAAAAACTACACAACTGCCGCCTTTATTAAATTTTTTTATTATAGGGTAATCAATCTTTTCGATCCCGTTTACAACTATGTTAACTTTCACCTCATTTATTAGAATACCAGATTCTTTAACAGCCATTAAAGATCATCTTATAATTCTACCCGGAGATGACATACAGTAGCCTCCTAATCAGTGATCCGGCCCCGAGCTTCCATTACCAAAAGAAAACTCGTAATTGCCATATCCTAAACCTCCTTTTTCTTCGGCATAAACGGTTACAATAGGTTTAGGTGCTACCTTTTCATCAACGTAGGATTTTGTTGCTAAATCTCTTTCTTCTATCGGGGTTGCTTCGTTTTTTTATAGAAAAACCTTGAAGATTTATGTTAGTTACTGCTGAGAAACTCCAATCCCGATTTTTTATGATAGCTCCACCGTTATCTACATAATTTTTATTGGCAGCAGCATCACGGTCTATGGGATTTGGTAGTCCAGTAATCGAGTGATCACCTATATCTATTTTGCCAGCCATTGAAAAAGATCCGTCTTGGTTTTTTGTCAAAGCCTTTTCACCCGCGGTAGCTGCCTCAACAATAGAATCTACGTAAAACTTATTTGTGACTTGTTGGTTTTCTAAAGGTATTCCAACGTTGCTAATTCTTCGTCCACCCACAGAAACGTCACCAGTTGCTATATAACCGTCAGGTCCATAAACAAAGGCTCGATTGGCAATATCCACATAATTTTTAGTTGCAACGTCTTGCGGTTCCGCAGGATCTATAAGATTCGTTAAAGTATACCCCCGCATATTTATATCTGCAACGGCAGAAAAGGTGCGGTCTTGTTGTTGTACTATTGCTTTGCCACTATCATCCACATATTTTTTAGTAGCAGCTTCACTCGGCTCCGTAGGATCGGCTAAGTTTTCCAATTTTATTTAAACCCATGTTTAAATATCCAGTCATCTGGTATCCTCCGTTTTCATCCAACAGCCCTGCATTGGAGTCAACATAATTCTTAGTCGCTACGTCTTGAGGATTTACCGGATTACTAACCCTCGTTAATGTATTACCAGCCATATTTATAGAACCGGTAACGGTGGTTGTTCCATCTTTACGTAAAAAATTATTATTTATGTAAGCAAGTGACACACCATCACCGCTTGTTTTAACGTAATCCATTCTTCCAAATTTATCAACAGGCATTTTTTATATTGCTAAAAAAGTTTATTTAACACTTGTTGAAATTTATTACCCAAACCTAACTCTTTAAGAATGTACAAACATAAATGACCACAAAATACTTGCCCAGCTTGTTGTAATTGATCACTATTGTAATGTATTGGACTCACCAGATACTCTTGAATTTCAATAGGCGGTTGTATACCATAACTGTCAAAATAAATTTTATTTTTACCGTTCTTATACCAAGCAACCCAATGTGTACCAGACCCGCTCGTGTCATCAAAGTTTAGTATACCGCATTCCTTTTTTCTACACTTTTTCGGTAGAGTGTTTCGTAAAAATACACCGCTAGAAGAAGGAATCTTTAATCTTTTTGCGGCAACTTCTAGTTCAAAGTTGCTTAACGGTTTGTCTGGTAGAATTATCTTTTCAATCGCAATATCTATCATTTTTCATACCGAAATATTTTTAATGTCTTTATTATCAACCAACGAATTAAACTTATCGGAATAACCTTTCCATTTTACTAGAGATTTCTTTTTTCCTTTTTTAATAACCTTTTCTATCCTGTACACATCCTGGCTAGTTTTTTGTAGCTCGGGTTCATAAAACGTGGCTTGTATTTCTTCTCCATTAAGATTCTCAATTTTATATGTTATAGGTGATGTATATTTTACCTCAGAAACTGTAAAAACCTCTTCAGTCCATCTTGTGATATATCCTTTTTCAAAGGTCTTTTTCTTTTTAGATATCCTTACTTTGTCTCCAAACGGAAAACTTAGGGTCTATACCTCTTATTTCGAGATGGTCAGGGTAAAGAGTTCTCCAAACTTTGGTTTCATTTTCTTTTTTACTAGCATTTATTGGTGTCATCTTAATGGAAGAATGCCTCGTGTTATTATATTTTTTTTAACGAGATCCGGCAACGCGTTAATGTAAACGTTTGTGGAATGAGCAGAAAAATACCTCCACATTTTTTCTTTCATTGTTCTAATCCATCTCTCAACCACGCTAGATTTTTCCTCATTTTCCGTGGAATACAATTCAATCAAGTCTTTAACATCTTTGTTATAAAACTCTTTACCCTTATCCACCCACAATTTCTCTGGCTTTCTCTCCTTAAAAATACTTTTCAATGCTAAAGCAACAGATCTCCCTGTTTTGTCTTTTAATGGGATCAGCCAACTGTATTTGGAAAAGATGTCAATGACAGCAAGAAGATATTTTACACCACGATTATATTTAGAAAATGCTTGCATGTCTACTAAATCTGCGGTCCATATCCTATCAATACCGTTTACTCTAACTCTCCTTTTCTTAAATTTTCTTTTTACGGGTTTGTGTAGTTCTTCCGATAAAGCTATAATGCTGATTTATTTTTTTTTTTTTTATTTTTTTTTTTTTTATTTTTTTTTTTTTTTATTTTTTTTTTTTTTAACCCCCATTCCAAATTTCATCTTTGTTACAATCAGTTAACTAACAATGGACTTTTCCATTTTATCCATAACTGTTGGATTATAGATGCCCTCTAGCTCTTCAGAAGTAAGGATTTTTTAAATAGCATTTATCGTGATGGTATGCGGCTTTATCAACACGGTTTATTGGTTTGCTCCAATCCTTTGGTGTTCCATCTGGGTTGAGTCTTTCTTTTAATTTAGTGCCAGACCCCGTAAAATTATGCCCCGGGAGATGCATTTCAACAGGTAAATTATTTATAACTTTATTTAGCAGTGATCCGCCTTTTTTTATAACCTGTCCCTTAACAAACTGTGTTTTAGTTGTTCCACACACCATACATTTTCCACGTTTCAGATTTCTTCCGTTTTTAGTAACAACATATTCTATATTGGTTGTGTCAGTAGCTTTTTTACATTTAATGCAATACATCTTTTATATATAAAAATTAAAAATTAATATATAAAATGGATATTATAGATTTATCATGGAACGAAGTAGTATCAAAGAGATTTAATAGCCTTCTTTTACCAAAAAGCATTAGAGGGTTAATCATAGGTAAATCAGGATGTGGTAAGACCACACTTTTACTTAACCTTTTGCTAAGACCGGGATGGCTTGACTATGATAATTGATGTGTTTTCGGAAAAACTCTTTTTCAACCGGAATATCGTATACTTAAAAAAGCTTTTGAAGAAAGACTACCGAAAGAGGGTATTTTAAGGTTGTTTAACATTCGAGATGAAATACAGGATCTAAACGTTTCTCCAACAGCTTTGGTCGAAGAATGGGTTAAAACGATAAGAAATAAATCGGATATAAAGTGTAGTTTCTTTGAAACTGCTGGGGATGTACCTGATCTGAGAGAGTTGAAATCAGAAAACAAAAATTTAATAATTTTTGATGAGTTACTTTTAGAAAAGCAAAATAAGTGTGAGTGTTACTATATTCGCGGAAGACATAGTAATGTTTACTGCTTTTACCTCTCACAAAACTATTTTAGGTTACCGAGGCAAACTATTAGAGAAAATGCTAATTTTATCTGTCTTTTTCGTCAAGACCATAAAAACATTAATCATATTTATAATGACCATGTAAGTGAAGATATGCCAAAAGATGAGTTTAGAAGATTTTGTTATAAGGCATGGAAAAAACCTCATGGTCTTGTTGTCATTGATTTAACTAGGAAAAAAAAAAGAAAATAATAATGGAAAGTACAGAGACGGCTTTGACAACTTTTATATACCGAAATCAGTATAAAAAAATGAAAATAACTTAATAAAAAAATATTAATTATAAATATGAGTCATGCAAAACGTGTAAAAACACATGAATTTATGTATACTAGTAATTTAAATGGCTTAACTGTAAATAAGCTTATGGAAGAAGTTAAATATATAGCGGAAAATATAATACCGGAAAGAACTTGAATCTTGTTCAATAAGAAATTTAAATAAAAGAATCCAAGCACTCAACCTAAAAAAAGAGTTTCTTTCTTTTGCTAAAGAACATGATATTGGTGAAAAAGAATTATGCATTCTTTTTATAAAAAAAAACAACATGTTTCTGAATTATTGCTTAATGCAAATAAGTGGGCAAAGATTTTTGAAACTGAAGAGGAAGATAGAACAAATAAAAATCATAGAAAACATATAAAAGAAATGTTGCAATATATAAATGAAATAAATAAAATAGTGTTTTTATTTGAGGAAAGTTGTAGGTCACGTCACGAAGGTTCATTTAATTATTATGCCAGGCATGGAGTATATTAAATAGTATTACCCCTATTTGAAAATATATCTTGACGTAAGATATATTTTCACGCATAAATACTATTTTTAATAAATAAAAAATGGAAGATCTTTTAAAACAGATTGCAAAAAATACGGAACACAAAATGTCCTTTCAAATTATAGTAAGCAACAACAAAACACGCTTTACAACTAGGTTTAATCCCCCAATTCAACTGGAAAGGGATAAAAAATATGAAATAGCTTTAGTAAACCTTGAAACTTACTACTCTTTTCCAAACATTGATGCAACAAACAACATCTTTATTTATTCTCCAGACAATGCTACTTCATGGGTTAAAGTTGAAATACCAGAAGGAAGTTATGAGATTATAGACATTAATGATACCATTCACCAGGAAATGAGAAAAAAGGGGCACCATGATGTAGCCAATGATGAATATTACATTCACATTTCAGCAAACACGAATAATCTAAAATCTGTTCTTACCCTTGAAAACGGTAATCAAGTAGATTTTAAGCATCCAAACTCCATTTCTAAAGTATTAGGATTTACTCGCGCAAAATATGTATCAGGATTTCATGAGTCGGAGAATGTAGTAAACATTCTCAGTATAAACAGTCTACTTGTTAGCATTGATATTATCTCAGGAAGCTATGTTAATGGCACAACACAAAACACGATTTACTCCTTTTTCCCCAACGTTGCTGCTGGATATAAGATAATCGAGTCGCCGGTTAATTTAGTACATTTGCCAATAACAATGGATGAAATACACAATCTAGAGGTAAAAATTACGGACCAAAATGGGACTTTACTAAATCTTAGAGGCAAAAATCTAACAATTAGATTTCATATTAGAGAAGCGTAATGAAAAAATATTTAATATATACAAAATGACAAGTTACACAAATGTTAAAGTTAATATATCAGAAGGGCAAAAGCAAAAGCTCCTATCTGCTATTAAAAAAGGTGGATGTCAAGTAAGTATTCGTTTAGGACATAAGGATTTAAAAGGTAATGATGTTTTAGCGGTTACCACTGCACAAGCAAAAAGAATATTTAAAGCCTTAGAAAATGGTAAAGGTATAACAATTAGAATGAGTGCCAGTCGACTTAAACATAATATGAAAATAGAGGGAGGTTTTCTCGGAATGTTGGCCAGATTAGCTGCGAGAGCTTTGCCAATGGTTGCAAAAACCGTTCTACCAGCGTTAGGTGTTGGTGCTCTTTCTGGTTTAGCCTCATCAGGAGTACAAAAAGCGATGGGATCAGGTTTTTACCTTAAAAAGGGAGGATGTGTTTGCCAAGTAGAAACTGATGGAAAAGGACTTTATTTAAGCCCGTATAAAGGTAAAGGATTAGAGTCTTTTGGTGATGGTTTATATTTAAAACAAGGCGGAGAGTTTTATGATGGAAATGGACTTCTTCTAGGACCCAATAGTCCTTTTGCTAAAATACCTATTTTAGGGGCTATATTATAAATAATATACATAAATATTATTTATAATAAAAAGATGTATGTTCACAAATTTGGTACAAAACCTATGATTACTCAACCAAAAACAATTTATAGGAGCCCAGCTTCTAATTTAAAACATCCTCCAAAAAAAGTAAATACAGTAACTTGGCAAATCTTTAGTCAAGAATATATAACATTAAACCCAAATCAAGTAAAACAATTAAAATTAAGTTTTGGTTTTAAAATGACTATAGGAGCTGTTTTAACCTCATTATCATACTCTTCAAAATAAAAGAGATGTATTTTACAAAATGAGATTAGTCTTGAAAACGCTGATATTTTAATTACTATTACAAACAATTCACAGGATACAGTGAAAATAAAAGAAAACGAGCTTTTATGCCTCGATTATCATTATCTATAAAAAAAAAAAAAATCATTCTAATAAAAAATGGAGATGAAAGAGAATATTTATCCAAATTTTCCCACGGCTCCCCCAATTGATGAGGGGCAAGGTTATAGATTGCAGAAAATTAATGAGATACAAAACTTTTTAGAAAGTGAGGTGCAAAAAAGAGAAGCTTTAAGTAAAAAATATTTTAGAGCAGCAAGAATAGTAGATAATATAGATACTGTTGTAATTACGGTTACCATGGCTGCAGGGGTTGGAGGAGTAGGTTTATTGTCTACAGTAGTTGCGGTACCCGCAGTGATAGCAATAGAAGGAGTTGCAGCTTTTACTGGCCTTTTAAGTTTAATTGGAAAATATAGTGTTAGAAGTTCAACAACTAAAGCAGAAAAACGTGAGAAGATTAAAATCATTGCTGATACTAAATTAAATACTTTATCCTCTCACGTTTCAAAAGCTTTATCAGATAATAAAGTCTCAGATGAAGAGTTTCAACTGATTATGGAGGAATTAGAGAAATATAAGAAGATGAAGGAAGAAATTAGGTCTAAATCAAAGAAAAAGATAACAAGTGTAACAGAAGAATCATTAATAGAGAAAGGGAGGCAAGAAGCACGTGAGTCCTTTCGGAGGTTGGTTGAAAAGCATAGTTCGAGTTCCTAAGAGACCAAAAATAAAGTTTTCAAGTAGCTTTAGTTATGAAACGGGTTAAAAACTATGATAAAAACTGCAATAAAAATTATGTTAAAAATTATAATGATAGTAAAAAATGTCTTTTATAAAAATCACTGATCCAGTAAAAAGGGATCAAATTGTAAAAGAATATCTTGAGATAAAGAAGAATATTCGAGTTAACGAACTAGCAGAGAAAACAGGCGAAACAGAATTACAAACTGGCCTTTCAAAGCTTTTTAAACCAACTACAGAAACACAAAAAGCTGCAGCAAAGGAAATTACGGAGGGTCTTAAACCTATTAAAGAGGGCATCGAACGGTTGCCTCAACAAACAATAACTCCTTTTCGTATTTCTAGTCCACCTCCTGCTTATAGCTCACCAAGACCGCCACCAAGACCGTCACTAATAGCGTCATCAATACCACCACAAAGTGCGTCACCAATACTATCAAGATCTAGAGAAGACCCACAAGAGGAACCCGAAAATTTAACACATGAGGAAATAGAGAAACAAGTGCTTTTTCCTGGCTCTGATATCACATTTGGCCCTCGTGATATAGACGGAGAATTTTATATAGGTGATAAAGTAATTGAAATAGCTGATGATAGTATTGCTATTATTGGTAATAAAAAATATGAATTAACAGATGGGTTGTGGGAACTTCTTACATCTCAAAAACCAAATCCAGATTTTTATACTGCCACTGATTATGCAAACTATGCCGAAATCTTAAATTATACCAATGTTATGCATCGTAACAATAATCCTAAAAGTCCCTATCATAAGGCCTCTAAAGGAACAAAGTGGAAATTTGTTAAACCTATTTGGGACAAGTATAACCCTCCAAAAGCAAAAGAAGGAAAAGGAATTATAATCCCTGGTGACCCTAACGCATTACTGCAAAGACTAGACTTGCTTATGGCAAGTAAAGCAGCAGGTCATACAGGTGTGAGAAACGAGTTGGTAAGCATATGTGACGAATTAAAAAGGCAAGGTTTCTTCGATTCAAACAGCTATAAAGATTTAATGTCTATATTATAAAATATGATTATTTATAAGAAGCGAGGATTTACAAGAAAGTATACATATGGAGGTGCCGGAATTTTTGACAGCACGGTTAACTTTTTTACGAAACTTCTTACTAGTAGTGCAGCTAAACAAATTGTATCTTCTGCCGTTGATGTGGGAAAGAGTGTTGCTAAGGAAGGGGCAAAAAAAGCTTTAGAGGCTGGAAAGAGTACCGCTGTAGATGCAGGAAAGAGGTTAGTTGAAAAGGCTTTAACACCAAAATCAAGAAAAATTTTACAAAAATATACCGTGGCACCTACATCACAACACATTAACACATTAATAGATGGAAGTGGTAACGCAATTGCTATTCAAGACTTAGTTAAAAAATTAAATAGTGGGGCTGGTATTAAAACTATATAATAATTTAAAATTATCATTATAATAAAAAATGAGCATTTTAAACATTGCCGAAACAGGTTTTAATGATGATAGTATTGAAGAGACTACAGACACCAATCTTAACAACCCTGGAGGAGATATTAGGATTAGCACTGAAACCCAAGATATTTTTACGCATCCTGGTGAAAGCTATTTACTTATAGAAGGCCGCTTAAAACAGGCTGATAATGCTAGAACACTTTATGCAGATGCTGACAACGTTACTCTAACAAACAACGGCCTAATGCATCTTTTATAACATATTAGTTATCACCTTTCCGGCAAAGAGATTGAAAGAATATTACATCCTGGTCAGGCTACTACAATGCTTGGGTTGTTAAAATATTCCAATGATTTTTCTAAATCACAAGGGTTAAACCAATTGTGGTATAAGGATACGGAACCCACAGCAGCAGGTGATAACGCAGGTTGGAAAATGAGAAAATCACACATTATTAATAATTCTAATCCAAAGGGAACATTTAGCTTTAGAGTTCCATTAAAACATATTTTTGGTTTCTGCGAAGATTATGATAAAGTCGTGTATGGAATGAATCAATCTCTTATCTTTGCAAGAAATAATGATGATGATGCAATATTTAAGGTTGCTGCGGTGGCCGCTGCAGGTGGTAATCCTGCTAGACATCAACCTGAAATAGTTACATTGGATAAAATACCATGGTATATGCCGCACGTGATGCCCACGGATACGTATAAAATGGAACTTTATAAACATATCCAGAATAAAGAAAAAATTCAAGTTAATTATAGAATGCTACAATGCGACTCTATTCCAGTTTCTCAGTCAACATCATTTACCTGGAGACTTTCCATTAAAACATCTCCAGAGTTTCCACGTTTTATCATTGTTGGTTTTCATACTGGTAAAAGTGGTAGCCAATTGCAAAATCCATCCATATTTGACCACGTAAACGTTAAAGATATACATGTTACGCTAAATTCGTTTAAATATCACAGATTTGACTACAATCTTTCATTTCCCAGGCAACAATTTAGTAGAGCATATGGTGATGCTGCTTTATTTAGATCTAAGTTCTTTTTCATGGATGATTTGGCATCAAATCCTAACTTTACTCCTTTAGAGTACAAAGACCTTTATCCTTTGTTTTTGTTTGATGTTAGCAAGCAGAGTGAAAGGTTAAAATATTCTTTTACTGATACTCATGTTAAGGCAAATTTTGAGCAAACTGTACACGCAAACACCGAGGCATATGCTGTTATTATTAGCGATAGGCGAATAAACTTCCTGTCTGATGGAAATAAAATGAGAGTAGTAATTTAAGATTTTTTATTTAATTTAAGATTTTCCTTTCTATAAAAAAATGATAACGATATCTGATTTAAAAAAAAAATCTTACAGAAAATAATATAAAATATTACTCTCACTGGGATAAAAAACAATTAGTTAAGGCAGCAAAAGAACATGGGGTTATCGTTATTATTCTTAGAAAGACTTGAAATTATTTAAAAAAAAATATATATAACTTTTTTAAGTTATAAGTTTACTTTGAGCTTGATAAGATTAATGAGTTTGATGTGAGGGGAATTTTATTTTTTTTATTTTTTATTTATTTTTTTTTTTAATTTATTTATTTATTTATTTATTTTTTTTTTGAGATGCATGCAAATCTGCGGGACTGGGGGACAAAATCTGCGGGAGTTGGGGACAAAATCTGGGAGTGGGGACAAAATCTGGGAGTGGGGACAAAATCAAAGATTTGGCTGTGACCTACTTTTTGACATGACGTAACCCAATTTCAAACTTGTCCAAGATTGTATCCGGACAAACATTCTGACAAAGATTTATGAATATCAGCCTCAAAATGTGGCCTCTAAAGGCACACAAGCTTTTTTCTTGGAAGATTTGGCCCTGTGATCTACCTTTAGACTCGGTGTGACCCAATTTTAAACTTTTCAGAGATTTTATCCAGAAAAAAATTTGACCAAGTTTCATGAGCATCAGGCAGAAAATGTAGCTTCTAGAGTGCTCACAAGGTTTTTCTAAGATCTGGCAATGTGACCTTCTTTTTTACCCTACATGACCCAATTTCAAACTTGTCCAGGATTTTATCGAGACAAACATTCTGACCAAGTTTCATGAGGATCTGGCTGAAAATGTGCACACAGCATAAATATTGACGACTACACGATGCACGAAACAAGATCGATGCTGGACACAGCATGATCACAAAAGCTCACCCTGAGCACTTTGTGCTCAGATGAGCTAAAAATAATTGCATTTCCTCACCTAATGTCTTTACATTATGACCTCGCATTTCATATTTTGACCTCACATCTACATGTTCTGACCTCATGTCTTCATTTTCTGACCTCATGTCTACATATTTCTACCTCATGATGGCATATTCTGACCTCGTGTCTACATATTCTTACCTCATGTCTGTATGATATGACCTCATTTCAACATTCTTACCTCATGTCAACATATTCTGACCTAATTTCAACATAATCTGACCTCATGTCAACGTGTTCTGACCTCATGTCTATAAAATTATATCCATGTAATACATGTATCAGATAGCTAATAAATATCTCATTGCAGGTGGAGAAATTGCTCAAATGACTATTTCTGCATTAACCACAGCATTTAAATCTGTAATACCCATAACTTGTTTTAAGCGTATCAGTTTATGTCTGTAACATTTTTTTTTTTTTTTTTTTTTTCATTTTGGAAAAGTCTAGTATTCTTTAGGGACATAATTTTGCCAGTTTTCCCTGTTCACTGATTTGTGCATGTTTTTGTAAACTCTGTTATATTCCACTGGGTTAGTATGACAGAAAAACGGTTTATTTTTTGCTGTAATATGCCAGTTAAAAATCTGGAAATCACAGACGCAGATGAAAAACTGGAGATTTATTAGTGATTGGATGCCAAATCACAACAAAATAGGTGTTTTTTTCTTATAAAGGGAGTTAATTCACTATGTCAATAACTATAAAAATGCCCCATATCTTTTACAAAGGCCCCACTTGATATACTTCTTTTAAATTTTTCTAGAAGATATTAGAAAACACTATTTCTGTGCAAAAATTTAACAAAAAAAAAAAAAAAAAAAATGTTCACAGAATGTTTTTCATTGCATAAAATTGATCAGACAATATGTCTTTGTTCACACATAAGAACATTTGTTATTGCTACTATGATCAGTCTAGTACCATAATTCTTTCAATAAATCCTTTTACTATTGGTAAACATCACATTTCTAGGAAAAATCATTTACATGTATTTGAGCAGAATTTTTACTTCAAGAACCTGTTTTTTCGGTTGAAAATTGAAGCCCGTTTTCTGTAATTTTGACAAAGAATTATCCCATTTGAAGACCTGTATCTTTGCATTTTGCTCCGCATCATATGATTTTCTTTCATTTTTTTTTTTTTTTTTTTATTCCGCATACATTAAATTATCGTCTGAACGAAAGTGAAAAAAAATCTGTCCATAGGAAAAATAATGTATATGTCCTTAAATGATATACATGGATAATCTGGTCTATAATTTGGGACAGCATTTCCTTTAAAAATTCAAGTATTGCAGCCCCTTCTAAAGCAGTTAAATGTGCTGCATAGCAATTAGAATTTGCCATCCTTTATAAAAGATGGACTGAGTTAGTGAGACAACTATTAATATTCTTCAAGTTTTGAAAATGCATTCTCCTTTTCTTTTAATTTAGTCTAAAGTTGTATCTACCAAAGCCCATAATGAACTCGGGTTGTGCCTAAAACCCTTAGAGTTAAACTGCAGACAAAATTGTGGACTTGTCCAAATCCAAAGCATTTGCTGAGACCAAATGAAATGTAGATCAAAGGATGGCAATCATGCTTGAAAGAGTAGAAAACATTTTGGAAAAAAACAAAAAATGCTGCTTTCCAGCATTTTCACCTTTTCTCTCAATGTTTTCAAAACGCCCCCCCCCTCCTATAGGTCATGAAAACCCAGGACCATCTGGTGAAGGGTTAGATGCTAAAAAAAACAAAAAAAAAACAAAAAAAAACAAAAACAAAAAAAAAAAAAAAAAATCAAAAAAAAAAAAAAAAAAAAAAAAAACAAAATCTAAGGAAAGAGAAAAAGACAATACCTCCACCAAAAATCATATTTCCTTGAACATAAACATTGAAAGCGTTATCTCCTCCAAAATTTCTGTTTCCTATTCCTGTTGCTGAAAGGAAAGTTCATACACAACTACATATACATGTACATGAGTCAAATCCCTAGTCAAACTTTCCTCCAAAAACAAATGGGCTATGCTGATCACATACTGACCACTTGATTTGTTTGTCTGTACCGGAGTTTAATGCTAAGGTCATATCATAGCGGTCAGCGAACCTACGCATGTATTTCCTGGCATTCCCATGCCATTACTGAAACAACTGTCTTTCCAAGCCACTGACTACTCTTCTCACATAAATCCGAGGTGAGAGGCAAAATATTGCCGAGAACAAAGTTTTCCGCAACCGCATATTGGACAAACTACCAGGTCACGAGTCAGATACGCTAACCACACTGCTACCGGGCTGGGCTACTTAAATAAACTACAACTAGTCTGCATTTTTTTAAACTTTGAGGGCTAAAGCTAATGCTGCACAATTATGTGGTTCCTGCTGATAAGAAAAGAATCTATGATACTAAGGACGCTTGAAAATCTTTGGAAACAAACCATCGTCCAATACTCAAAACAAAACCTAAAACTATGGACCATTTGTTCCAGGCAATAAAGCTTTGGTACACAAAGTCAATGTTTACTATGAATGAAACATGCGCTGGCAAATGTGGGCCTTAAAGTCCATTTTATTTAAGATCCAACTGAGTCATGAGGTTCCTTGACATGCAGAAAATTCAAAGAAAGCTTAAAGTTTCGACCCATGTCAGCCTGCACGGACTGCATTAAATTGGAAAAATCTACACTGTGGGCCACAAGGCAATGCTACACAGAAGCGCCTGTGATCACCATTTATTCATGCCGGTTTCAGTTCCATAAGACCTACAGAAATATAAATGGGCCTTGCACTGTGAAAAGGGGGCTTGATCAGCCCCCTCTGACATACATACACATACTTCTCTAAGTTGTTTTTCTTATATATACTCATTCTTAAATGCATCTCAAGCAACAGAAGTTGCCGAAATTAACATGGTGTGGTCTCTATTTCATGTGGGCCTTTTTTTTGAAAAATATAGTTTCTATTTAAGTTTTATATTGCTAATTTGATAATAAAGCACTGTTCAAACAATATTACATTCAAAATTGTAAGATAAGATCTTTAGTTTTGGAATGTAATTGATACGCTTAACTTTCTAGTTAAACATGTAGCAGTATCAAATGCCAATGTCAAAAGGTGAAAATGTAACCCATCAGTCATTTTGCTTACTTTGACTATGAAACATACAAAGCAAATATGGTCTAGAGGTATTGTAACACAAAGCAAGCTTTGTTTTTACCCAAAGTATATTGAAGAACTCCAAATCTGTGCTTTAAAGATTAAATAATTATGGGAGAGGAAGTGTAATGCCGATTTCATCATATGTGGTCATATCACAGAGACCATAGCATCAATAGCATCACTTACATCAGACATCAGAGGCAAATGAAAATCATAATAGGAGGAAGCGTACTGTACATGTAACATATTTGTCCAGATCGAGTTTAAAAATTCTATATTGCATTTTGAGCAATTATTTGATAAAAAAAACATAAATTAACAGTAAAACTTTATCGAAGCTTCGAAATTCGATACCAGGCTGGATGAGTTGAGTGGATAGCTTATCTGACACATGATCTGGAGGTTACGAGTTCGTTACCCCAGCTGTGCGAACTTCTACGTGGAATTTAATACTTTTCCTGCCTTTGATGGATGTAAGGGAGCAGTCTAATTTTAGATCTACACTGTCCTTTATGGACTTTATTGGCAAAAAGAACTGCAAAATCACAATATTTTGGTGATAACAGTGGCAGGGAAATTCCATTTATTATTCATTTAGTGGTTTAAAGTAACAATAGCTGCAAAACTAAACAGAGCGAGCATTAATTCGGATTTGAATTTAAACAATACCATTATTTCCATAAATATGGAAATCATTGTGAAGATGACAATCTGTTACTGCACAGTTGGTCCAAGTGTTAGTCGCTGGCAGAGAAATTAATTTCAAAACAAGATTTACAGTTGCCAGGTCACTCCATCTTTTGTTTACTTTTGACCTTGCCATACCTTTAAATGGTATGATTTAAATTCAAATGCATTTCAAAACCTGCATTGTTTTTGGCCACTATTGGACCTTTAAGTGTTAATATTATGGCAAGGTCGGCGCATTTCTAACACACCTTCTTTAACAAATGTGTATGAAGTCTTTTTGGCAGAACTACATCTTAAATTCAATGGTGTAAAGCATAAGCGTTAGCAACTGATTCGGGTAAAATGTAACTACGTGAAACAGAGTAAGAAAAATGACATCATCAACGTCTTTTCAAAAATTGACATTCTCTTTATTGGGTATGCTTACAATTCTGTTGATATCTCCACTTTTTTAATAAGTTAGTGATATTTCGATTCCAGATTCTGAGAAAAAAATGAATGCACTTAAGGAAAATCCAAACAAGGGGGCCATAATGGCCCTGGATAGCTCACCTGAGTCAATAGGCGAAATTCCACTCCAGGGTCATAATGAACCAATTTAAAACTCATCTGAGATATTATAAAGACAAACATTATGACAAATTGTCAGATCAATGGAGCTGAAAATGTGGCCTCTGGAGTGTCCAAAATGTATTTCTTCAATTTGACCTAGTAACCTATTGACCTAGTTTACGACCCTAAGTGACCATATTTCAAACTCATCGGGGATATCAAGGAAAATCTGTTGACCAAGGTTCAGGTGAATTGGGCAAGAATTGCCGCCTCTAGAGTGCCCACAAGGCATTTCTGTAATTTGACCTAATGACCTAGATTATGACCCTATGTGACTAAATTTCAAACTCATTCAAGATATCATGAAGTTAAATATGCTGACAAATTTTGAGGTCAGTTGAGCAAAAATTGTGGCCTCTAGAGCACCCACAATACATTTCTTTAATTTGACCTAGTGACCTTGTTTAAGACCCTATGAGACCTAATTTCTAACTGATCCGAGATATCATCAAGTCAAACATGTAGACCAATTTTCAAGTCAATTTAGCTAGAATTGTGGCCTCTAGAGTGCCTACAAGGTACTTCTTCAATGTGATACAGTGACCTTGTTTATGAAGCTATGTGACCCAATTTTGAACTTGTCCGAAATATCATCAAGACAAACACGCTGACCAATTTTCAGGTCAAATGAGCACGAATTGTGGCCGCTAGAGCACCCACAATATATTTCTTTAAATTCTGCCCTAGTTTATGACCCTATGTGACCCAATTTTGAACTCATCCAAGACTTTATCAAGACAAACATGCTGATCAATTTTCAGGTCAGTTGAGTAAGAATTGTAGCCTCTAGAGCGCCCACAAGGAATTTCTGAAAGTTGACCTAGAGACCTAGTTTATGACCCAAGGTGACCCAAATTCCAACTCATTCAGAATTTATCAAGAAAAACATTCTGACCAATTTTAAAGTCAACTGAGCAATAAATGTGTCCTCTAAAGTGCCCACGGGGTATTCCTTTAATTTCACCTACTGACCTAGTTTACGACCCAAGGTATCCCAAATTCGAACTCATCTGAGATTTTATTAAGACAAAAATTCTGAACAATTTTCAAGATGAGCAATAAATGTGGCCTCTAGACTGCCCACAAGGTATTTCTTTAATCTGACCTAGTAACCTAGATTATGTCCCCAGGTGACCTTATTTTGAACTCATCCTAGATTTCATCAAGACAAACATTCTGACAATTTTTCAGATCAATAATTGAGCAAAATATGTGGCCTCTAGAGTGCCCACAAGGTGTTTCTTTGACCTAGTGACCTAGTTTATGACCCTAGGTGACCCAATTTCAAACTCATCGGAAAAGACAAACATTCCAACTAATTTTTTCTAGTCAATTGAGCAAAAAATGTGGCCTCTAGAGTGCCTACACGGTATTTCTTTAATTGTACCTAGTGACCTAGTTTATAACCCCAGGTGACCCAATTTCATACTCATCCGAGATTTTATTTAGACAAATAATTCTGATCAATTTTTAAGTCAATTGAGGAAAAAATGTGGCCTCTAGAGTGCCCACAAGGTATTTCATTAACTTGACCTAGTGAATGACCCCAGTTGACCCAATTTCAAACTCGTTCCAGAACTTATTTTCTTTAATTTTACCTATAGACCTAGTTTATGACCCTAGGTGACCAAAATTCGAAATCATTCGAGATATCATCAAGACAAACACTCTGATCAATTTTTTAGATCAATTGAGCAATAAATGTGGCCTCTAGAGTGTCCACAAGATATTTCTTTAATTTGACCTTGTGAATGACCCCAGGTGACCCAATTTCAAAGTCATTTGAGATTTAATTAAGACAAACATTCTGACTAATCTTAAAGTCAATTGAGCAAAAAATGTGACCTCTAGAGTCTGAGTGGAAACAAGGCAAACATTCTGACCGATTTTCAGGACAATTGAGTTAGAAATGTGGCCTCTAGAGTGTCAACAAGTTAAATGTTGACGACACAGGACAACCACAAAAGCTCACCTTGAGCACGTTGTGTTCAGGTGAACTAAAAAAGCCAAAACAGGATCACTTCTGTGTAGTTCCACCAAATATAGATAGGTAGTTAAAGAGAAGATGTTTGAAACTAAAGTTAACATACACATGGACGCACAAATGGACAAACGGATGGACGCAAGATGGACACTGGGCCATTACATGAGCTCGCTGGCCTTTGGCCAGTAAGCTTAAAATTAATTTTAAACACTGCTAAATAGCAAAACTTGTTTCTGTTACTGTGCATACATATAAACAGAATTCTAAGCAAATACAATTATTATTATACATTATTGATAACAAGAAATAATAATATTTGCTTAGTCTTCTATTCGGAGGTAAATTGTAGGTTTGCTTAAAAAGAAGAAAAAAATCACCAACAAACAGACCCGCTTCTAACAACATGGGTGGGAAAGAAGCAAACAAACAAAATACAGCCTGATATTGAGTTTGATAAATTCTGGTTTATACATGTATTTTGTTAAGCAAAAAAAAAAAAAAAAAATCAAAACAATTCTCCCAATTTTTCTTTCTAAAGTTAAACAATTACATACCACGTTGATCTCTTGGTAAAGGTCTTGCTGCCATGAGTAGGTTATTCTGACCCGAAGATGGATTAATCCTATTGCCTGTTCAAAAATATTATATTAAAAACTTAAACCTTCTCTCTGACAGACTCTATACACATGTCCAGGTGTTTAAACGTATCAAAATCTATCTTTGAAGCGTTCTTTTTATATACTGATTATACGTCTGTATGGAGTACTTCTAATAAAAGTGCGCACTTCAAAACAGCACACCCTTAAGTAGGGTTTCATGTACCGATTTAACAAACCGTCACAATTGGGAGATCTAGGCTCTTAATCAAATATCTGTCCTCAATAATATTCTTTGAATAAAAATTTCTACTTGTAGGAACTGAAAGCATTTGCAAATCACAACTTAAAAGTGGCTTAAGTGACAGGACTTGCCTTTGAAAGGGTAAGAAATATTTTGAAACAAGAGAAAAGGCTCACAAAGTTTTCCTGAGGATCTTAAAACATAGGGTCAATTTGTAAAGAGTGCACAGATATGTTCTGACCTTCCAAAAATTTTAAATGGCATAAAATATAAACACATATATTTGAACAAAATGTACTTGTATAATTACAAACTAGAATTGTCGCAAAGCAGAAAAATACACCAGCATCCTGTCACTGAAGCAGTCTAATCAGAGAACAGAAATGATTTTCAAAACAAAGGTCACCTGTGACCTTGACCTTTGACCCATGTGACCCCATAACAATAGAGCACCTCCTTGGGTCATGAGCAACACTTGTATAAAGTTTCTGGGTACCAAGTCAAAAAGTTCTTCAGTAAGAGCATGGAAACCGTTTTCAAACAAAGTCCACCTGTTGTCTTGACCTTTTACCCATGTGACCCAAAAACAATAGGGCACCTCCTTGGAACATGAGCAACACTTCTTTAAAGTTTAACAAAACTAGGTCAAACAGCTTTTGAGTTACAGCATGGGAACAATTTTCAAACAATGAATGATTGAATGGTGTTTTATGCCACTTTCAACATTATTTCAGTCATATCACAGCAACAGCTCACATATTCATGTATTTCCTGAATTTTACCAGTACTAGGCTAGGGCTCTGAAGTGTCTTGCCCAAGGACACACCCACGATAAACCCTGCGGATCAGGTGGGGCTCGAACCAAGGGCCTCCAGGTTACTTGTCCCACACTTTACCACTGAGCCACGCAGGATCCCATTTTCAAACAAAGTTCACATATGACCTTTGAGCCATGTGACCCAAAAACAATAGGGCACCTCCTTCGGTCATGAGCAACACTCATATACAGTTTCAGGGTCCTAGGTCAAAAAGCTTTTGAGTTAGAGCAAGGAATTGACTTTCAAATAAAAATCACCTGTGACCTTGATTATGTGACCCATGAGACCCAAATACAATAAGGCACAACGTTGGGTCATGAGCAATACTTGTAAAAAGTTTCAGGGTCCTAGGTCAAATGGCTTTTGAGTTAAAACACTAAAATGAAAACCTGGATAGACAGACAGACAGAAAGACAGACATAGTGAATCCAGTATAGCCCACCTCTACATGGTAGGTGGGGTTATAAGAAGCTGATTTTATAAACTTCATTTCAAAAGTATCAAAGCTGTGGAAGGGACATCTAAAGTCGTATTTGTACAGTAATTGGTTACAGTTGAAAGAGACACATATAGATTTTTGTCAAAATATGATTTTCCTGTTTTCAAATGTTTTTGTAACCTTCTAATGCACAAAAACCACATGACAAATACTGGTACCCAGTATTGTAAGTTAGTAGTTCTCAGCCAAACGCTTTTTTTGTTTTGATTTTCATACAAAAACATTCAAATGCAAATAAAATTGTTGGTTTAGTAGTGATTTTATCCTGTGTCAACAAACACAATACTTTGACACCAATTAAATCCAGAAAATATCAGCAAAAGAAATTCATTGTGTCGAAAAATCATTTTCCATCAACCAGTCTAACACAATTCAGTGACAGAAATTAAGTATGCTTCTCTTGAAAGCATCTGTTTCAATGACAGAATGTGTCACCTGTATACTCACCTAAGTCTAATACGGCTGAGCATGGGTTTAAACATAATTCCAAGTATTTGTCTATGAATATTTCAGAATATAAATCAGTGTACAACCTTTACTGGCAAAGTTTACTTTTTTGACACTTTGGGGTTTCTTGGTGAAGCTTTTTTTAAAAATTCCTATGTCCAACTGTTTAAAAAAAGGTGCCATTTCTTAACATACATGTAGCTTAATGCAGTTCGTCACTGGAGTATAAAAAGTTAGACAGAATTAACCCATTCTTATTCCTGAGCCTAATTATTGAAAGGATTATAGTATAATATCCTTTTTTACAATAATATGAATTGTATTCTTGATTTCAAAAATTGATTTTCATTTTTGCTTTTTCCCATTTTCACTGTATTCTGGTTTAACCCTTTACCGTACAATGACGCCTTTTAACGCCCCTGGGAAAGAAGCCTTTTGAAAACTTGTGGGAAAAGGAGAAAATGCTGGTAACCAGCATTTTCTCTTTTCCCACAATGTTTTCTACCCTATCAAAGAAAAAGAAAAAGTGCACAGTTTTAGCAACACTGAAATTGTCGTCTGCAAATGCTTTCAATTTGGACAAGGCTAAAATTTTGTCGTCTGGTAAAGGGTAAACAGGCAATTGATCACCTCAAGGTTCCTTGTACACTCCATATATCTCAGAGAGTAAATAACAGGTGCTCTTGGAAAAGAGGATTTCTTGCAGCTTCATAATGTATTTTACCATGCAAGTTGTTGCATGATATGTATCCAATTTGTCCAAAAAGCGGCTAAATCCTGAGATAGAGTGGGCCTTTAAGGTGTAGAAAATTTACTAATAGCTCAAAAATTCAATCCTTGTCAGCCTGCGTAACCTGGGCAGGCTGACATGGATCGATACTTTCTGCACCTGCATTAAACTCACTTTCCACTGAACCTGAATTGATTATAAATTTCACCCTAAGTAGATTTTGACAGGAAGCTTTGTCATGTGGATTTTATGCATATAACAGGATAAATCAGATAAATCAGAGGATATCCAGTTAGAAATTTACCAAACGACAAAATTTTCCACTGGTCCAAACTGGCAGCATTTGCAGACGACAAAATAAATGTAATGGAAAAATCTAAATTTGTTTTGGTATGGGTAGAAAACATTGTGGAAAAAGGAGAAAATGCTGGCTACCAGCATTTTCTCCTTTTCCCACAATGTTTTCAAAAGGCTTCTTTCTCAGGGTCGTTATAAGTCCGGATTTTGTGGTAAAGAGTTAAAATCTAAATGTAACCCTAGAAACCATAGGAAGGTCTGTCAGAAAGCTTAGAGTTGCTTTTGTGACCAGTTAAGATCAACATCAAACTATTTTTTCCATCTTGATCAATTCCAGGTTTTACCTCTAAAAGTGATGTCATTGTTTACATTAAAATATCCACCGAACATGTTCACTGAGTCCTCACCACCATAATTCTGTACTGTAGACATACCAGGATTGCCGGAAAGTTGAGTATCCCTTACATCCAAGTTAATTCCTGTTTAAAAGTACACAAATCATTAAAATTCGACAAAAATTACAAATGTTAGTTGCTTGTAGAAAAATTAATTTTAAAAAGTAGGTCACAAGTAGTTGCCAGGGCGCTCTATCTTTTGTCTACTTTTTGACCTGGTTTTAAAATCCATTTTATTTGTCTACCAGTGACTAACACTTCGACCGACTATACAATAACAGATTGTCATCTTCATGATAATTTCCACACTTTGAAATGGTATCATTCATATTTAAATGCATTTTAATACCTGCATTGTTTACTTGTGGCAGCTTTTGAGGCTTGAAAGTGAAATTCTCTTTTAAAATTTGTCTGCTCTTTTTACTCCTTAGTCTAAAAATTCAATATGAATATCACTTATATTTTTCCAATTAATATTTATGCAAAATAATAATAGCGAGTAAAAAAACAAGAAGGCCATTGACCCTAAAGCACTCACCTGATTAAAGTCATCTAGGATTGATAAAGCTGAAAAGATCCTGGTTGTAATGATAGTTCATGAGTACTGAAAAGAAAATGTGGCCTCCAGATTGCACACAAGATTTGTCTATGATTTTGACCCGACATGACACTAATTTGAACTTGTCTGATATATCATCAAGACAAACATCCTAACCAACTTGTATTAGAACTGATCTGAAAACGTGGCCTCTTGAGTGCTCACAAGTTTTTTCTAAGATTTGGCCCAGTGACCTACATTTTGACCTGACATGACCCAGTGTTGAACGTTTGCTAGATTTCATCAAGAAAAACGTTCTGACGAAGTTTCATGGGTATCAGGATGAAAGTCTTGCCCATAGGGTGTACACAAGGTTCTTCTAAAATTTGGCAGAATATCCTACTTTTTGACCTGACATGACCCAATTTCAAACTTGTCCGAGATATCATCAAGACAAATACTCTAAGCTTCATGAGTTTATGGCTGAAAATGTGACACTTTCTACACTGAACACAAGGTTTTTCTAAGACTTGTCCCAGTGACATACTTTTTGGCCAGACATGACCAAGTTTCCAACTTCATCAAGGCAAATATTCTGACCATGTTTCATAAGTATTAGAATGAAAATGTGGCCTCAAGAGTGCACACAAAGTTTTTTCTAAAATCTGACAAGATGACCTACTTTTTGACCCAACAAAACCCAATGTTGAACTCGTCCAATATATTATTAAGATAAAGATTCCGACCAAATTTCATGAGTATCTGACTGAAACATATGGCGTCTAGAGTGCACACAAGGTTTTTCTAAAATTTGGCAGAGTTACCTACATTTTGACCCAACATGACATAATATCAAACTTGTCAGAGATATCATCAAGACAAACTTTTTGACTAAGTTTCATGGGGTTCTGACCGAAAATGTTGCCTCCAGAGTGCTCACAAGGTTTTTCTAAGATTTGTTCCAGTGACCTACTTTTTGACCCAACATGACCCAGTTTCCAACTTGTCCGAGATATCATCAATTAAATTATTCTAACCAAGTTTCATAGGTATCAGACTTAAAATGTGGCCTCTAAAGTGCACACAAGGTTTTTCTAAAATCTGATCTGGTGACAAACTTTTTGACCTGGCATGACCCAATTTTGAACTTGTAAGGGTTTTCATCAGGACAAACATTCTGACCAACTTTCATGCGTATATGACTGACAATGTGGCCTCTAGAGTGCACACAAGGTAATTGTTGATGCCTGGACTACGGACACAGCATGATCACATAAACTCACCTTGAGCACTTCATGCTCTGGTGAGCTAAAAACTGACCTTAAGGCATCTGCTCTACAGAATATGACCCCTCTAACTTATGTGTAGTTTATTCACACACACACACACACACACACACACACAAGCTCTCACCTTGGATCTACATTGTCAGCTATATTCTGCACAAATGCAGCCTAAACCTACATTTGTGTTCTGTCTACTAGAAGGAAAATGTGTGTTTTAGTGTATTTTGGCCTTTTAACCCTTTACCACACAATCCTGGGTTTCAACTACCCTGAGGAAGAAGCCTTTTAAAAACATTGTGGGAAAAGGAGAAAATGCTGGTAACCAGCATTTTCTCCTTTTCCCACAATGTTTTCTACCCTATCAAAAACAATTTACATCATTTGATTCATACTGAAATTGTTGTCTGCAAATGCTTTCAAGTTGGACCAGCCTCCAGAGTGTACACAAGGTAAAAGTTGAAGACGGACGTTGGACACTGCACGATCACAAAAGCTCACCCTGAGCACTTTGTGCTCAGTTGAGCTAAAAAGACCTCACCTTAAGCACTTTGAGGTTAGGTACACTGAAAGACTTGGTACACTCTAGAGGCCATATTTTAAGTCTAATACTCATAAAAGATTGTTAGAGTGTTTGTCTTGTTATGGCGGAAGATATTGGAAATTTGTCTTATTTGGTCAGGGGAACAACTCTGGGCCTTTCTATCTAAGACTTGTTCCACTGACTTTCTTTGTAATCTGACATGACCCATATTTTAATTATCTAAACTTTTATGAAAATAAACATCTGACCATGTTTCATGAGAACCGAATTGGAAATGTTACCTCTACGTGCAAGCTAAGTTTTTCCGTGATCTGTAACAGTGACTTACCAAAGATGTCATGAAGGCATACATTCTGACATGAGAATTGGACTGCAAATGTGGACTCTTGAGTGCACACAGGGTTTATCCTAGGACTTGTCCATGTGACCTACCTTTGAGTCATCAAGACCCATTTTCAAAGTTCATCCATGATACAATCAAGACAAAGAATCTGACCACGTTTCATGAGTTTTTTAGAGAAAAGCTGGCCTCTACGGTGCACACTAGGCTTTTCTGCGATCTGTCCCAGTGACCTACATTTTGAGTTGATATGAGCAATTTTGCAATGTGGCCTCTTGAGTGTACGAAGTTTAATTGTTGATGAATGTACAGTACGCAATGTCAGACATACAACAGACAAGGTATTACAGACATAGCACAATCACAAAAGCACAACTGTCCTGGGTGCTCAGGTGAGCTATAAAGCTATCAACAAGCTTTATCGCCTTTTGCAGTAATGTATTCCCCAGGCTTGAATAAACCATTTTTTTTTTTTTTTTTTTTGTTTGGTATAGGCTAAATGAGGGTCAAAATATGTTAAAAGGGAAAAATTCCTACTGTATGAGATAAACACTAAATTTATACAAAACAAACCTTTGATGTGTATCAAAGTTGTGTAATTTCATGTCTGTAACAATTTTAAATAGCTTATCTAGTTGTACTGTTGTTATTGTCTTTAGTCTCCATTGTATGAAAACAAAAAATATGGATTTCCGAAATTTTAAACAGAGAAACCTATTGAAATAAAAAGACTTTAGGGCAATTGGCCCTAAATCGCTCACCTGAGTAAAGTCATCTACAGTTGACAAAGCTGAAGAGATCCTGGTTTTAATGCTGTAAAACATGAGTGTAAGTGACTTACTTTTTGAACCCCTGTGACTAAATTCCGAACTTATCCAAGACATCATTAAAACAAACATTCTGACCAAGTTTCATGAGTATCAGACTGAAAATGTGGCTTCTACGGTATACACAAGGTTTTTCTAAAATTTGGTCCAGTGACCTACTTTTTGACCAGATGTGACCCACTTTGAAACTTGTCCAAGATATCATCAAGGCAAACTTTCCGACAAAGTTGCATGAGAATCAGGCTGAAAATGTGGCCTCTAGAGTGCACACAAGGTTCACCTAAGATTTGACGTTGTGACCTATTTTTTCCCCCGACATGACCCACTTTCATTCTTGTCTAAGATATCAACAAGATGAACATTCTAGCCAATCTTTATTAGTATAAAACTGTTGTCTGAGTTATCAACAAGATAAACATTCTGACCAATCTTTATCAGTATAAGGCTGAAAATGTGGCCTCTATGGAGCACTCAAGGTTTTCCTAATATTTGGCCCATTGACCTACTTTTTCAACTGACATGACCCAATTGTACACTTGTCTGATATATCATCAAGACAGACAATCTGACCTAGTTTCATGACTAGCCGACTATAAATGTGGCCTCTAGAGTGCAAACAAAGTTTTCCTAAGATCTGGCCCAGTGACCTACTTTCTGACCTGTCATGACCTAATTTCGAACTTGTCAAAGATATTTTCAAGACAAACATTCTACCCAACTTCCATGAGTTTTAGGCGGAAAACGTGGCTTCTAGAGTGAAACGTGGCCTCTAGAGTGCACATAAGGTTTTTCTAAGATTTAGCCCAGTGACCTACTTTTTGACCAGAAATGACCCAATTTCAAACTTGTCCGAGATATCATCAAAACAAAGATTCTACCAAACTTTCATGTGTTTCAGGCTGAAAATGTGGCCTCTACAGTGCACACAAAGTTTTTCTAAGATTTAGCCCAGTGACCTACTTTTTGACCTGACTTGACCCAATTTCGAACTTGTCAAAGGTGATATCAAGACAAGCATTTTGCCTAGGTTTCATAAATTTCATGCTAAAAATGTGGCCTCTAGAGCGCAAACAAGATTTTCTAAGATTTGGCCCAGTGACCCACTTTTTGACCAGACATGACCCAATTTCAAACCTGTCCAAGATATTATCAAGACAAACATTCTTACCAAGATTCTAGAGTATCAGGCTGAAAATATTGCCTCTAGAGTGCAAACAAGGTTTTTCTCAGATTTAACCTAGTGACCTACTTTTTGACCTGAAATGACCCAATTTCGAACTTGTCCAAGATATTATCAAGACAAACGTTTTGACCAAGTTTCATGCGTATTTGATTGGAAATGTAGCCTCTACAGTGCACACAAGGTAATTATTGACGCCTGGACGACGGACACAGCACGATCACAAAAGCTCACCTTGAGCACTTCGTGCTCAGGTGAGCTAAAAAAAGGATGAGTGTAGCAAAAGCACATCTAATGGTAATTAAGAAATACCAGCCTGGACCTAGAAGTTGATTAGATCTACAGTAAATGAGTTCAGGGTCTTGTGGAACTGGCCTTGTTGAGCTTCCTTCATTGTTTTGTAGAGTAATTTGTGAAAACTGATTTTGCACGTTTCTTAAATTTCCATGCTGACATGTACAAGCAGAGAGCCATAAAGTGGAATTCGTTAAAAAAAAAAAGAAAAAAAAAAAGCATCTTTTTATTCTCTAATTTGTTCAATTATTACCTCAAAAGGACAAAACTGCTGCAGGCGGACATATACCCCAACCTGGTGTATTTTTACTACATGACTTCCGCTTTCCAAACCCACAATGTAATGTAACAAAGGGCATTAGCTCTAAACATACTGTAGGCTGCGTTATGGATCAAGCACACTGCCTTAGCCTAAATGTGATTTAACTGTATTTGAATTTTCGAGTCAATAGCTTTTATACTAAAGTTATGCTCTAATAATAATATAATAATAGGGCTATAACTCAAAAAATAATGAACACAATGTTATGGATCTTTCACACTCCATTCAATGCAATCTAGTTGTGTTTGAAGTTTGAAGTCAATAGCTTTTGTACTTTGAAAGTTATGCTCTAGACAAGAAAAATTAAAGGGCAATAATCTTATAAATAATGAAGACAGAGTTACAGATCTTGTGCACTACACTTGCCAAAATTGTGACCTATCTGTATCTACATATGTTGTCAATAGCTATAATACTTTTGAAGCTATGCTCGAGATAAAACCTTGAAATTTCAAATAAGGGTAGTTACTCAAAAAAAAAAAAAAAAAAAAAGACAGAATCACAGGCCTTGTGCACTGCACTTGTCCTCTACATGATTTATCAATATTTGAAATTTGAAGCCAATAGCTTTTATACGTTTGCCGTTACGCTCCCAAGCTTTCTGGGAGGTTAAAAAATACTTAAAAGTCCTTAAAATAGTGGTACAGTATTTTCCGGACAATAGGTCGCGGCCTATCCCTTAAAAAAGTGGAAATTTTCAAGCGTGTGGCCTATCAGACGATGCGGCTTATATGTTGATTCTATTTTTTTTAATGATCTTTAGGTGCTACCCGTAAAACTGAAAATAAATAAAAACCAGTTTATGATTTCCCATGTGGGTGCCACTAATACCTAACTGTAGTCGTTAGATAAATTAATCCTCTTGCAAACTTACAAATGTGTTAAAACTCGTGACCAACCTTGGTTTTTCACACTTATTGATTATGATGTCGGTTGGTACCAATCCATGGTTAACTGCATATGTAATTAAAGGTTTTGTTCGGTGTGTACCCTCAATTAACCAATCGAAGTGACAATTTGACAATTCCGAAATTCCTTTGAACATTCGGAAAAGGATAAACGAATGATATCGGTCTCAGACATTGTTCATCAAGAAAAACCTTTTGACTAACCTTTATGTGCAGTGGACTTAAAATGGCCTCTAGTGTGTGCAAGGTTTTTTATAAGACCCAGTGACCTACTTTTTGACACAACAATTTTGATATTGCCTCAACATAACCAATTTTGATATTGCCTCAGATATCATCTGGACAAAATTCTGACCAGCAGTATAAGACTGTAAAATGTAGCCTCCAAAGTGTACAGAAGGTTTTGCATTTATTCATGCTTTCCTAGAGTATCTGTAACCAGTACTTCAAGCAATATTCTTCCCAAGCCACTGGCTGCTTTCCCATTTTACCATGATCAAAACAATGATTAAGTGGCGAATCAGGAATTGATCCTAACAAAATTACAACAATCAATCTTTGAAAGAAACTGGCCAAGCTGGGGATTCGAACCAACGATCCCCTGTTTTCAAATTCTGTATGCTACAGACTGCTTTGCCCTCTTAGGCCTACACAAAGTTTTTCCCAGTGACCTAGTTTTTGACAAGACATGAGCCGTTTTCAAATTTAAGTGGGGTATCATCAAGAAAAACATTTAGACCAACTTTCATGAGTATTACACTGAAAATCTGCCTCTACAGTGCACACAAGCTTTTTTTAAGATTTGCTCCATTGACCTACATTCTTAATGCCATTTTATCTATTTTTAAAGTCGCCCAAAATAGCAATAGGACAAACATTCTGGCCAATGTTCATGAGTGATGGACTTAAATGTAGCCTCTAGGGTGTATACAAAGTTTTTCTAAGTTTGTCTCAGGAACCTACTTGTACTCAAAGTGACCTATTGTTTTAAAATTGTCCAAAATATCATCAAGCCAAACATTCTTACCAACTTTATGGGTATTGGAGTAAAAAATGTTGCCTCTGGAGTATACAAAAAGCTTTTTCTAAGATTTGTCATAGTGAACTCCGATGAGACCTTTTTTCAAAGTCTTCAGTCATATCATCAAGACAAATTTCTGACTGCTTTTCATGAATTTTCTAAGTTTGTTTCAGGGACTACCTCTTGGCTCTAGGTGACTCATTTTCAAAATTCATCCTAGATATCAAGATAAATGTTCTGACCAATTTATGAGAGTATTGGACTGAAAATACGGTCTCTAGGGTATACACAAGGATCTTCTGAGATTCGTTTAAAGGACCTACATTTTTTACCCGATGTCACCTATTTTCAATTAATTCTAGTCATCATCAAGACAAAAATTCTGACCAAGTTTCATAAGTATTGGACTGAAAATGAGGTCTCTAGATTGCCCACACTCTTTCTCTTAGATATGTCCTAGTGACCTAGTTTTTTATCCAACTTGACCCATTTCCAAACTTTACTAAAATATAATCAAGACAAACATTCTGTCAACCTCTTCTGAGTATTGGACTAAATCTTTTGCCTCTAAAGTGTTTACAGGGTTTTCTAATACCCGACTCAGTGACCTTCTTTTTGACCCATCATGACCCCCCCTATTTAAACTTGTCTGAAATGTCAAGAAAAAATAATGTGATCAACTTTCATGGGTATTGAACTTAAAAAGTGGCCTTTTCAGTGTACACAAGGTTTTCCTAAGATTTAACATGGTAACCTACCTTTTGACCCAGTATGACCCATTTTCAAACTTAACAAAGTCATTAGTAAAAGAAGACGGCAAATGGCCCTAAAGCATTAACTTGAGTGAAAAACATGAAGACATCCTAATTGGGATGATGTAAGACTTACGAGTGATACTGATTTTCCTTTTGATCCAACGTGAAAAAAAATCTTCAAAATTGTTATAAATATTATCAAGACAAACATTCTGATCAAATTTCATAAGTATCAGACTGCAAAAGTGGCCTCTGGAGTGCACACAAGGCTTTTCTAAGATTTGTGCCAGTGACCTACTTTTTGATCAGACGTGATCCAATTATAAACTTGTCCCACGTATTACTAAGACAAATATTCTGACCAAGTTTCATCAGTATCATACTGAAAATGTGGCCTCTAGAGAGCACACAAGATTTTTCAAAAATTTGACTACAGCCTACTTTTTGATCCGAAGTGACCAAAATTTTGAACTTGTCCAAAATACAATCAAGACAAAGATTCATGATTTACAGACTGGAAAGAAAATACACACACACACACACACACACACACACACACACACACACAAAAGCTTCTAGAGTGCACACAGGGTTTTTCTAAGTTTTGTGCCTATAACTATTTTTTTTTTTTTTAAATCCCATATGACCAAACTTTGAACTTGTACAAAGTATCATCTAGATAAAACTTTCTGACCAATTTTCATGAGCACCATACTAAAATTGTGGCCTCTACAGTGGACACAAGGTTTTAAAAAAGATTTGGGGATCTCCTCTTTGAACCAACATAACCCGATTTCAAACTTGTCCAGGATACCACCAAGACAAACATTCTGGACATGTTTCATGAGTAGCAGACTGAAAATGTTGCCTCTAGAATGCCCGCAAGAATTATATAAGGGACCTACTTTGTGACCTGATGCTACTTATTTTGAAACTTATCAAAGATATTATTAAGAAAATGTTCTGAACAACTTTCATGACTATTTGAATGAAAATATGGCCTCTACGGTGTAGACTTTTCAAGGGTATTGAACGGATGATGTGGCCTCTAGAGTGCACACGTTTTTACAGGATTTGTCTTAGTGACCTACCTTTTTACCTGATTTGACCCACTTTCAAACTCATCCTAGACATCATCAAGACAAAGAGTTTTACCAACTTTCCATGAGTATCAGACTGAAAATGTGATCCCTAGAGTTCACACAAGGTTTTTCTAATATTTGTCCCAGTGACCCACTTTTTGTTCCCATTTGTGATCCAATTTCAAAGTTGTCAAAACAAAACATTCTGACCGATTGTCATGAGTATCCGACTTAAAATTGTGCCTCCAGAGTGCACACAAAGAAATTGTTGACACCTGCATGAGAGAAAATAGACAAGGCATGATGGACAACAGACACAGAATGCTCACAAAAGCTCTCCTTGCGCACTTTGTGCTAAGGTGAGTTAAAAACAACCTAACTTTGCAGAGTACTGGAATAAAATGTGGTCTCTAGAGTATATACAAGAGGGCCATGATGGCCCTGGATCGCTCACCTGAGTCAATAGGCGAAATTTCACTCTAGGGTCATAATGACCCAATTCAAAACTCATCTGAGATATCATTGAGACAAACAATCTGACCAACTGTCAGGTCAATTGAGCTGAAAATGTGGCCTCCAGAGTGTCCAAAATGTCTTCAATTTGACCTAGTGACCTAGTTTATGACCCTATGTGACCATACTTCAAACTCATCAAAACAAACTTGTTGACCAAGGTTCAGGTGAATTGGGCAAGAATTGCCGCCTCTAGAGTGCCCACAAGGTATTTCTGTAATTTGACCTAGTGACGTAGATTATGATCCTATGTGACCAAATTTCAAATCCATTCAAGATATCAAGTCACACATGCTGACAAATTTTCTGGTCAATAATTGAGCAAAAACTGTGGCCTCTACAGTGCCCACAATACATTTCTTTAATTTGACCTAGTGACCTTGTTTAAGACCCTATGAGACCCAATTTCTAACTGATCCGAGATATTATCAAGTCAAATATGTTGACCAATTTTCAGGTCAATTAAGCCAGAATTGTGGCCTCTAGAGTGCCCACAAGGTATTTCTTCAATGTGACCCAGTGACATTGTTTATGACCCTGTGTGACCCAATTTTGAACTCATTCGAGATATCATCAAGACAAAAAAGTGGCCTCTAGAGTGCCCACAAGGTATTTCTTTAATTTGACCTGGTGACCTACTTTATGACCCCAGATGACCTAATTTCAATCTCATCCGAGATTTAATTAAGGCAAACATTCCGATAAATTTTCAAGTCAATTGAGCAAAAAATGTGGCCTCTAGAGTGCCCACAAGGTATTTATTTAATTTGACCTTAGTGACCTAGTTTATGCCCCTAGGTCATCTAAATTCGAACTCATCAAGACAAACATTCTGACCAATTTTCAGGTCAACTGAGTAAGAAATGTGGCCTCTAGGGTGTCCACAAGGTATTTCTTTAATTTGACCTAGTGACCTAGTTTATGACCCAGGTGACCAAGTTTCAAACTCATCCAAGATTTAATTAAGACAAACATTTTGACCAGTTTTCAAGTCAATTGAGTGTAAACTGTGGCCTCTAGATTGTCCACAAGGTATTTCTTTCATTTGACCTAGTGGCCTACTTTATGACCCCGCGTGACCTATTTTCATAGTTATCTGAGATTTAATTAAGAAAAACATTCTGACCAATTTTCAAGTCAATTGAGCGAAAAATGTGGCCTCTAGAGTGCACACAAGGTATTTCTTCATTTGGCCTAGTGACCTAGTTTTTGACCCCACATAACCCAATTTCGAACTCATCCCAGTTTTTATCAAGACAAACATTCTGACCAAGTTTCACGAGTATCAGACTGAAAATGTGGCCTCTACAGCAACACAAGTTTTTTCTAAGATTTGACCTAGTGTCCTAGTTTTTGCCCCCACATGATCCAATTTCGAGCTTCTCCGAGATTTTATAAAGATAAACACTCTGCCCAAGTTTCACAAGTACCTGACTGAAAATGTGGCTTCTAGAGTGCACACAAGGTTTTTCTAAGATTTGACCTAGTGACCTAGTTTTTGACCCGACATGACCCAATTTCCAACTCGTCTGAGATTTTATCAAGACAAACATTCTGACCAAGTTGCACAAGTATCTGACTGAAAATGTGGCCTCTAGAATGCAAACAAGGTTTTTCTAAGATCTGACCTAGTGACCTAGTTTTTGACCCCACATGATCCAATTTCGAACTCGTCTGCGATTTAATCAAGAAAAACATTCTGACCAAGTTTTACAAGTATTTGACTGAAAATGTGGCCTCTAGAGCACACACAGGGTTTTTCTAAGATTTGACCTAGTGACCTAGTTTTTGACCCCCACATGACCCAATTTCAACGTTGTCCGAGATTTCATCAAAACAAACATTCTGACCAAGTTTCACAAGTATCTGACTGAAAATGTGGCTTCTAGAGGGCACACAAGGTTTTTCTAAGATTTGACCTAGTGACCTAGTTTTTGACCCCACATGACCCGATTTCCAACTCGTCTGAGATTTTATCAAGACAAACATTCTGACCAAGTTTCACAAGTATCTGACAGAAAATGTGGCCTACAGAGCGCACACAGGGTTTTTCTACGATTTGACCCAGTGGCCTAGTTTTTGACCCAACATGACCCAATTTCAAATTCGTCTGAGATTTTACCAAGATAAACATTGTGACAAAGTTTCACAAGTATTACCCTAAGAAAAACTAAAACATACACATGTATATATTCTTAAATTGGAGGTAACGTGGATAAAGTGATAATTGTGTGGAAACAACTTAGGACAAAAGAAAAATTTGCTCACAAAAATCTACACACCTTCTTATGCAGGGCAGGGTCATCTTTAACTCCCCCCCTTCCCGACATACTATTAAATCAAACAATCATGTTAAAAGCCCATTTGTTGATGCCACATACGAATGATCTGCACCCCAGGCAAAGTATATTTAAAACCAAGCATTTCTTTTTCTTTCTTTTCCTAGAATTTTAGCAGGGTCATTTCAGACATCACCGGAAAACTTTGAATAAATTTGTTTCTTGGCTAGATCATGCTACACTAGCATTTTTAAGCTACATGTGGGTTAAAAGCAGAAACTAGTACATGTATATATCTAATATAAAAAAGATTGTCAATTTTTAGGCCCAGTAGTTTTTCTAGTCAACTAAATATTAAAGACTGGATCCTTTTAGCAGGCAATCTTTAGCCGAAGGGGCCAAGGAGGGGAGGTCATCTTTAACCCACGGGGCTTACTCTTTGTAGAAAATTATTAGATGATACAACACAAAATATTCAAAACCCAGACACAAAGATCTTTACATTTTTCCATATAAAAAATCGTCAGTTAAATACAGTAGTTAAAAATCTGATACATACAACAAGAGGGCTGCGATGGCCCTGTTTCACTCCACTGTCTAAAAACTACAAGTCATACATACCAAATACTACAAATTTTGGCCAAATGGCTTCAATTAAAAATAGTTTTACAGTTTTCTCAACAAAAGCCCACGTTCAAGTTGTTGACCCCAGGGAGAGACCATTTTTGACCACAGAGCTATAATTACTTGAATCCTCGTACAGGGATAAAGCAACATACTAAATAATACAGGTCTACGCCATATGGTTATACACAAGAAACGTTTCATATTTTCCTCAATATAAAGCAACTGTTAAATGTTGGAAACCCCCACAAAGTGGGGCTAATTTCAATCCAAGGGCTTGAGTTTTGAACATATGCAAATTTGATCCACTATATGATGCCATTAGACAAATTTGGTAGCCCTAGGATTTACGGTTTGTAGCAATAAGGTTTTTAAAATTTCAGTCTACAGGCACATGTTAAATGTATGACCAATTTTGACACAAGGGCTTTAATTTGAACAATTTTGAAAGATGCTTACTAATTGATAAAACTCACAAAATTTTACATATATATATATAGCTCATGGTCAGGAACAAGAAGAATTTTTTAAGTTTTCACTATATACATGTAAGCCAGTGTAAAACTTGTGACTTGTGAAGCAGAGCAAATTTTGACTCCAGGCTGTATTTTGAACAATCTTAGCACCACTGTACCAGATACCATATAACCACTTTTTCTGTGGCTTCCAATTTCTGCAGTTTTCCCTAAAACTGGTGGTCTTAAATTTCTGCTTACTTTTTTCTGGCTTGTTAGATTGGTTATTAGATGTATTTAATTTCTACGCTTTGTATTCATTTTTATCAACTTACCATCGGTAGAATGAAATAGAACAACTAAAACTATGTATTACAGCTCATCCGTGAACAAGATTTCACGCGTGTCACGGGTACACAAAGGTTTGCAGTAAAATTTGGATTAGGCTATAATGTTGTGTTCAAATCATTCGAAGCAAGAGGGTTGTAATGCAAGTGTTTGTTGTACATATTTACAACGGTTCTTCTCCAAGAAATTTGCACCTAGTTACATGCCAGTCAATACAAAATGATCACGTAATAAGTCAATATTATGCCTGCTTTACATTAGCTGATAGTGTCTTTTATGCATTACTGATGGGCACATGGGCAGTCATGTTACATAATTTGTGTAGTCAGCAGAAAAATGACTATTTCCTTAAAAAAATTCCTTGCAGCCAAAATTTAAAAAATGCATACGATAATTAATGCATCAGTCTTAAATATAAATGGATTACCGATAAATAAAGAAAAGAAACAAAAAGGTTTAGTATTTATTGATTCTGTAATAGATCTAGAGTTAATCGAGGGACCACGCCATTTCCCTCACAGTCACAGGTTCGACCTTTCCTGCTTAAATGAGCAATGAGTTCTCTTTGCACCATGTTAAAGCGATAGGCTTTAAATCTTTATAACTTTAAACCAGTAGAATTACACCTGTTGTACGCAGTAATAAATTTTACACAGGTAACTGTGAAAGAAAAACACGCAAGAAATCTACTTGTCTAACTGAAAACAATCAGTCACACCTGTGCAAATTTGGCTTGAAAGTTTGATTAATACAGTGTCACCTTATAGTGTAGGTATTTCTACATTTGGGTTAATTTTCGCGTATTTTGACATGACCCAATTTCAAACTTGTCCAAGATATCAGCAAGACAAAACATTCTACCCAACTTTCATGAGTTTCAGGCTGAAAATGTGGCCTTTAGAGTGCACACAGTGTTTTCCTAAGATTTGGCCCAGTGATCTACTTTTTGACCCGACATGACCCAATTTCTATCTTGTCCATGATATGATCAAGACAGACATTCCGACAAAGTTTCAAGAGTATCAGGCTGAAAATGTGGCCTCTAGAGTTCACACAATGTTTTTCTCAGATTTAGCTCAGTGACCTACTTTTTGACCCAACATTTTTCCAATTTAAAACTTGTGTGAGATATCATCAAGACAAACATTCTACCCAACTTTTATGACTTTAAGGTTGAAAATGTGGCCTCCAGAGTACACACAGGGTTTTTCTAAGATTTGGCCCAATGACCTACTTTTTGATACGACATGACCCAATTTCAAACTTGTCCAAGATATGATCAAGACAAACATTCTGACTAAGTTTCAAAAGAATCAGGCTCAGAATATGTCCTCTAGAGTGCACACAAGTTTTTTCTTAGATTTAGCTCAGTGACCTACTTTTGGACCTGCCATGACCCAATTTTTAAATTCTTCGAGATATCATCAAGACAAACATTCTGACCAATTTTCATGCATAAATGACTGAAAATGTGGATCTAGAGTGCACACAAAGTTTTAAGATTTAGCCCAGTGACCTACTTTTTGACCCGACATGACCCAATTTCAAACTTGTCCGAGAAATCATCAACACAAACATTCTACCCAACTTTCATGAGTTTCAGGCTGAAAATGTGGCCCCTAGAGTGCACACAAGGTTTTTCTTAGATTTAGCCCAGTGACCTACTTTTTGACCTGACATGACCCAATTTCAAACTTGTCCAAGATATTATCTAGACAAACATTCTGACCAAGTTTCAATAGTATCAGGCTGAAAATATGGCTTCTAGAGTGCACACAAGGTTTTTATTAGATTTAGCCCAGTGACCTACTCTTTGACCCGACATGACCCAATTTCGACTTGCCCGAGATTTTATCAAGACAAACATTCTGGCCAAGTCTTATGTATATCTGACTGAAAATGTGGCCTCTAGAGTGCACACAAGGTAAAATGTTGATGCCGCGCGACAGACGACGTACGAGGAATGACGGGCATTCTGACCAAGTTTCAAGAGTATCAGGCTGAAAATAGAGCACACACAAGGTTTTTCTTAGATTTAGCCCAGTGACCTACTCTTTGACCCGACATGACCCAATTTTGAACTTGTCCGAGATTTTATCAAGACAAACATTCTGACCAAGTTTCATGCATATCTGACTGAAAATGTGGCCTCAGTTAATATATGCTTGATGGTGAGAAGAGTAGAGCACGGGATGCATTGCGGCGCCTCCTCTCCTTTTAGGAGATAGGAGTGCGTAAGATGCAGAATACGCAGTAATACGCAGACAGCCAAAACAATTTCTTCGCGGCGACAAGTCCTTCAGCCTGGCAGCCATTCTCCAAGAGTTGGCTAAATACATAAGAGTTTATTCTGATGATTTAGTGGGTCGTTCCGCGAAGTATCCCATACAGATTGAATAAAAGTATTAATTGAAGTTTTAAAATCGGTGAAAGTGACTTTAAAAGTTAAAATATCAAGTGACAATGCCTCCTTGGCAGCTCTATCTGCCTCTTCATTACCACTGATACCAATGTGGTTGGGCAGCCAACTAGGGAAAGAGGACATAGATACTTAGTTAGAATTGCAAACGTCTAATCACACTGTTTAGTAAGTATGAGCAATGTGTACCTTTGTATTGTTGTTTGATCAAGATCTGCGTAGATAACCAACTTTTTGACCCAATTTTGAACTTTTCAAAGATTTTACGAAACAAAATATTCTGACCAAGGTCTATGAGTATTTGACTGAAAATGTGGCCCCTGGAGTGCACACAAGGTAAATGTTGACAACCCGGATGACGAACAACCCATGACAGCAACGCACAACAGACACTGCAGGATCACAAAAGCTCACCTTGAGCATTTTGTGTTCAGATGAGCTAAACAAGAGGGCCACTGGCCCTAAAGCGCTCACCTGAGTACGGTCATCAAGGATTGATAAGACTGAAAAGATCCTGGTCATGAAAATGTAAAACACTTTAGTGTCAGTGATCTACTTTTGGACCGATTTAGCCTACTGTTGAATTTTGAATCTGGCTCAAAACGTGGCCTCTAAAGTCACACAAGGGTTTTCTAAGATTTAGCCCTGTGACCTACTTTTTAACCTGACGTGACTTGGTATCATTCTTTTCCGGAGACTTCATCCAGACAAACATTCTGACGAGGTTTCATGAGTATAAGGCTGAAAATGTGGCACACAAAATTTTTCTGAGATTTGGCCCCATGACCCACGTTAAGACCCAATGTGACCAAATTTCAACCTTGTTCATGATTATATCAAGACAAACATTCTGACCAAGTTTCATGAGTATCAGGCTGAAAATGTGGCCTCTAGAGTGCACACAAGTTTATTCTAAAATTTAGCCCTGTGACCTACTTCTTGACTCGACACAACACAATTTGCTATGTACCTAAGATTTTATTAAGACAAACATTCTGACCAAATTTCATAAGTATCAGACTGAAAATGTGGCCTCTAGAGTGTAGGCAAGGTTTTTCAAAGACATGGCTCAGTGACCTACTTTTTGATCCGACGTGACCCAACTTCAAACTTGTCAAAGATTATATCCAGACAAACATTCTGACCAAGTTTCATAAGTAATAGGCTAAAAATGTGGCCTCTAGACTTCACACAATGTTTCTTCTAAGATTTGGCCTTGTCACCTACTTTTTGACCTGACATGACCGAATTTCAAACTTGTCCAAGATTATATCCGGACAAATATTCTCACCAAGTTTTATGAGTATCAGGATCAAAATGTGACCTCTAGAGTGCACACAAACTTTTTCTAGGATTTGGCCCTGTGACCTACTTTTAGACTCGATGTGACCCAATTTTGAACTTTTCCGAGATTTTATCCAGACAGACATACTGACCACTTCATGTTCAGGTGAGCTAAAATCAAATTGTAACTGGATGGTTTAGGAGTTTTAGTCCACACCAAGTCTATTTTCAGAAAGTAAAATCGATCACAGGTCTCTCTGTCTTTTTAAATGGAGGTTTTCCCATGATCCTAAAAATTAACATCTTTGTAATATCACTACAATAAACTGTCAGTCTGTACGTAATAGGATTCTTTCATTATTACTTTCAAGGATATTTCGAATGTTCCGATTGTGTTTTTCGGTTTTGACTTTGTTGGTATTACTGTATTTTCCTTCTGTCACATTTTTTTGTGGACCTGCCAGATTCAAAGACCCTTAGAACGATCTTCTTCAAGTAACTCCTTACCTTTCGTTATTATTTTTCTTGCAGGAATGTTTGGTAGAAAGGTGGATTAGGGAGAGAGGACATAGATACTTAGAATTGCAAACGTCTAATCACACTGTTTAGTAAGTATGAGCAATGTATACCTTTGTATTGTTGTTTGATCCGGATCTGCGTAGTTAGTATTCTATTGTATTTTTCCCAAATTTTAAGAATACAATTGAACGTGATGTATTTGTATCAAGAGCAGTTGTTTATGATATTATTTGTCATTGTAAAAGAACTTCTGTCACAATATTTTAATTGTGTATTTTCAGAATGTAAAAGTCTTGGAAAAAACTGTGGGATTATAGATACAAACGAAGAATAGAAACTGTCTTTCTGCATTACTGAATCCCAAAATGACAATACATGTTTAAGGACTGAAGACGAACCAACAAACCCCCCATTGTAAACATAAACATTTTCATCTAGAAGAAAGGGGGGGTTACAAAATGCCTGTCTGTGAATGGGTGGCATTATACCACACACAATACAAGACAGGCCTCATGACCGACTTTTAGACCCAATGTGACCCAATTTCAAACTTGTTCATGATTATATCAAGACAAACATTCTGACCAAGTTTCATGAGTATCAGGAGTAGTATATAAAGTGTTCCTCCCGAGCCAAAACACCATGTCATGGTTATGTGTTATGTGGTTAATATACCACGTCACGATATTTTGTCTGTATAACCCAAACAACTCCCAAGATTTGTCCCAATTTCCAGCTTTGTCCCAACTCCCAAGATTTTGTCCCCACTCCCAGATTTTGTCCCCAACTCCCGCAGATTTTGTCCCCCAGTCCCGCAGATTTGCATGCATCTCATAAAAATAAAATTCCCCTCACATCAAACTCATCAATCTTATCAAGCTCAAAGTAAATTTATAACTTCAGAAAGTTATAAATTTTTTTTAAAAAAATAATTTCAAGTCTTCCTAAGAATAATAACGATGAAGTGCTTCATCAGTTAATATCATAGAAAGAAATCTTTCATCTTTATTCTTTTTATCAAAATATTCCTTATTATAACATAAATAATTATTAGCAAATATTCTATCAAATAATAATGGTATAGGAATATCTTTAAATAGAGAATCTGATCCTGAAAACAAACCTATATCACCGAACAACTTCCCATCTCCTATATGAAAATACAACCCATCTTTACATTGGTTAAATGCTTTTCCTTCATATGGATATGAACTATAACCCTCACAATCTATCATTATTGGACAAGTAGATCCATTGTTTTTATAAAACACTCCTTCATTAAGAACTTCACCCTCCTTCAAATATTCCTTTACATTCATTTCAAGTAACTTAGGCTTACATTTTCTTGCCAAATATTCCTTACCATGCTTCATATCAATCCATGTTGATAAATCGTCTTCCTCTTCATCTTCGTCTTCATCTTCGTCTTCGTCTTCATCTTCGTCTTTCTCTTCATCTTCGTCTTCATTTTCGTCTTCATCTTCGTCTTTCTCTTCATCTTCGTCTTCATTTTCGTCTTCATCTTCGTCTTCGTCTTCGTCTTCATCTTCATCTTCGTCTTCACCTTCGTCTTCATCTTCGTCTTCGTCTTCATCTTCGTCTTCATCTTTATCAAAACAAAGATTTTTAGAAAACAATTCATTAAATGTCAATATAGAAAAAAGTTTATCTTTATTTTTAGTATAATTTTTATCAACATTATATAAATAATGGGCAAAAAATATACCATCAAATAATGATACAGGAATATCTTAAAATGAAAAATCTAATCCTAAAGACAAACTTAAATCATACCATAAATCTCCATCTCCTACATGAAGATATATCCCATCTGCACATTGTTTGAATGCTTTTCCTTTATATGGTTGTAAACAAAATCCTTTCTTAAGTTTTCTTATTATTCGCCAAGTAGATTTATTATGTTTAAGAAACACTCCTTTATTAATGTCTCCACTCTTTTTCAAATATTCGTTTATATTCATTTCAAATAACTTATATTTTTCTTTCAAATATTTCGTATTGTCCATCATTAATTGACATCGCTCCCTATGATATATATCTTCTATATGTTTTTCCATTTCATCAGGTATAGATAACTTTTCCATTTTATATAGAAAAAAATTTATTTAAGAATCCTTATCCTCAAACACATCAAACTCATCAATCTTATCATTATAATATTTTCCCAAAAATTTTTACTCCTTTCTATTAAACACTTAAATATTTTATTAACTTTATCTTCATAATCTTTACAAGAAACTTCATCTTCAAACAAATCTCTGTAATCCATAAGTGAGCTATAATTCGATCTCAAACTTGATAACAAACGGTGTAGAGGATCAGCACCTCTTTCACCGATTCCTAGAATATGATGTAGTTGATATTTAGATAGTTTTTCTATTCTTTCTCCCATTTTATATAATAAAAATTTTTATTTAAGATATTTTACAAATCTAGCTCTATCAAAATGGTTATGTAAGCGTTTTTTGCGTTAGGGTTAGTTGTCTTAGTTATAGTTTATGACATCGCACTGTTTTAATTCTAAAGGTGTAGGAAACACTACACAACTGCAGCCTTCATTATACTTTTTTATTATAGGGTAATCAATCTTTTCGATCCCGTTTACAACTATGTTAACTTTCACCTCATTTATTAGAATACCAGATTCTTTAACAGCCATTAAAGATCCTCTTATAATTCTACCCGGAGATGACATACAGTAGCCTTTTAATCCGTGATCCTGCCCCGAGCTTCCATTACCATGGGATTTGGTAGTCCAGTAATCGACTGATCACCTATATCTATTTTGCCAGCCATTGAAAAAGATCCGTTTTGGTTTTTTGTCAAAGCTTTTTCACCCGCGGTAGCTGCCTCAACAATAGAATCTACGTAAAACTTATTTGTGACTTGTTGGTTCTCTAAAGGCATTCCAACGTTGCTAATTCTTCGTCCACCCACAGAAACGTCACCAGTTGCTATATAACCGCCAGGTCCATAAACAAAGGCTCGATTGGCAATATCCACATGATTTTTAGTTGCAAAGTCTTGCGGTTCCGCAGGATCTATAAGATTCGTTAAAGTATACCCCCGCATATTTATATCTGCAACGGCAGAAAAAGTGCCGTCTTGTTGTTGTACTATTGCTTTGCCACTATCATCCACATATTTTTTAGTAGCAGCTTCACTCGGCTCCGTAGGATCGGCTAAGTTTTTTAATTTTATTAAAACCCATGTTTAAATATCCAGTCATCTGGTATCCTCCGTTTTCATCCAACAGCCCTGCATTGGAGTCAACATAATTCTTAGTCGCTACGTCTTGAGGATTTACCGGACTACTAACCCTCGTTAATGTATTACCAGCCATATTTATAGAACCGGTAACGGTGGTTGTTCCATCTTTACGTAAAAAATTATTATTTATGTAAGCAAGTGACACACCATCACCGCTTGTTTTAACATCATCCATTCTTCCAAATTTATCAACAGGCATTTTTTATATTGATAAAAAAATTTATTTAACACTTGTTGAAATTTATTACCCAAACCTAACTCTTTAAGAATGTACAAACATAAATGACCACAAAATACTTGCCCAGCTTGTTGTAATTGATCACTATTGTAATGTATTGGACTCACCAGATACTCTTGAATTTCAATAGGCGGTTGTATACCATAACTGTCAAAATATATTTTTTTTTTACCGTTCTTATACCAAGCAACCCAATGTGTACCAGAGATTACATTATCAGTAAACCCGTACCAAGAGGTACATTCGAATTTAAAATCCCATTAAAACATATTTTTGGTTTTTGCGAAGATTACGATAAAGTCGTGTACGGAATGAAGCATACTCTTTTCTTTACAAGAGCCACTGATGATAATGCTATTTTTAGAGCTGCCGCTGCTGATGTAGGTAAAGTTGTGCTGGAAAAAATAGCGTGGTATATGCCTCATGTGTTAGCCACGGATAAGTATAAAATGCAACTTTATAAACATATCCAGAACAAAGGAACCTTTCCGGTTAATTATAGAATGATACAATGCGATAGTACTCAAGTTACTGGCGCAGCAAGAAGTTTTGCCTGGAGGCTCGCCATTAAATCGTCACCCGAGTTTCCGCGTTACATCATTATCGGTTTTCAGAAGGCTAAAAAAGATACGCAAGAAGGAAATCCAGCCATATTTGATAACCTTGACATTACGGATATTCACGTTACGTTAAATGCGCAAAAATATCCTAAAATAGACTACAGGCTTTCTTTTGATAAGTATCAATTTAGTAGAGCGTATGGTGATGTTGCTGCGTTTAGATCTAAGTTTTTTCACATGGATGATTTAGCGTCAAATCCTAACTTTACTCCTTTAGAGTACAAAGAACTTTACCCGTTGTTTTTGTTCGATGTTAGTAAACAAAGTGAAAGGTTAAAATTTTCCATAACCGATATTCATATTAATGTAAATTTTTCCGAAAATGTACCTCTTTTACCAATAGTAACGCACGCGTATGCCGTTTTGATTAGTGACAGGGTAATAAACTTCCAGTCCGACGGAAATAAAATGAGCGTAGTGTATTAAAATTTTATTACGATTTCGTAATAAAATTGAATAATCGAATAATATTTTTTAGTTTTTTTCGCGTATAAAAAAATGACGAGTTATATTTCGAATTTATTCTCCACAATTACTAGACCTTTACGAAGAAAAATAACTAATTTCAATAATTGGTTAGTTAATACCGTAAATCCTTCAGATATCCCTCAAGTACTGAATGACTTTAAATTACACGTAAGAAGATCCATAGTACCGCCTACATCGGATGTTAGAACACCAACTCAGACGAGAATTAGGTTGCGTGCTAGACCTTCCGCTCAGATACCTTTAGTACCAAGACCACCTCCTATTAGAGAACGGTTTAATATTAGTCTAAAAGAATCGGCGTTTCGGGGATATAGTAGAGTACATAAAATAGATGGAAAAAGGGGTTATTTGCCGGAGAAATTTTTTAACGAAACGGAAGAGTCTATTCGAGGCATTCTTAGAAGTAACCTAGGAAAAAAGGTAAAACTAGTTATTACGTGTAAACATTATTATATAACGGACCCCAATAGGGAAGAAAAAGAATTTGCTTTTCACTCGAATCATTATTTAAACTTAAATAGGGAAGAAGTAAATGATATATTACGAGGTATGTTTAACGAAATTAAGGACAAAATGGATAAGTTTGAACGAGAAGGCAGCGGATGGGATTTTGTATCTATAGTGTCGTTAGAACTGCACACAGTCGCTTACGAACCTTTGGGGGCTAATGGGTGGTTAGATTTACCGGATTGGATTAAAAATAAAAAGGCCGTTATTAATGTAAAAAATGAGGATAATAAATGTTTTTTATGGTGCGTTTTAAGACATCTTTATCCTACAGATAATCACGCGGAAAGAATCGATGAAGATTTACGATCGAGAGAAGGCAGCTTAAACATGGATGGGATCGAATACCCCGTCTCATTTAAGGACATAAATAAGTTCGAGAAACAAAATCCGGAAATTAGCGTCAATGTTTTTGGTTACGAAAATGAAAAAATTTATCCTCTTAGGAACGCGAGCTTCGAAAAAAGCAATCTCGTAGACCTGTTATATATTAAAGACGGGAAAAAAAACCGCACTATACTCTCATAAAAAACTTTAATCGGTTACTAAGAAGTCAGGTAACAAGTCATATCGGAAATATTAAATTTTGTAAGCGGTGTTTAAACCATTTTGGAAACGAAGAAAATGACTTCGAAAAAGATTTTTTTAAGTTGATGAATAATTCCGTTTTTGGTAAGACGATGGAAAATATAAGAAACAGAGTAGATATAAAATTACTTTCTGCCGATCAATCTTATCTTTATAACAAGCAGGTAGCGAAACCGAATTACGATCATACGACTATATTCGACGAAAATTTAGTAGCTTTACACATGAAGAAAACCTTAATAAAATATGACAAACCCGTTTATTTGGGTATGAGCATTTTAGATATCAGTAAAACGCATATGTATAACACTTATTATAATTATTTTAAGAAAAGGTATAACGATAAAGTTAAATTATGTTATACGGATACCGATAGTTTTATACTCGAAATAGAAACGTACGACCTTTACGAAGATATTCGTCCGAACATACCTAAAATATTTGACATGAGTAACTATCCGGTTGATCATCCGTGTTATTATAACGGAAACAAGAAAGTAATAGGAAAGTTTAAAGACGAATTGGGAGGTAAAATTATGACGGAATTTGTGGGATTAAAAGCGAAAATGTACGCTTATAAAACCTCGGATAATAAGGAGGATAAAAGGTGCAAGGGTATTAAAAAGCCAGTCGTCAAAAACGAATTACATTTCGAAAATTATAAAGATTGTTTATTAACTAAAAAAGATCAGTATAGGCAAATGCGTATATTAAGAAGTCGCGGACACGAAATGTACACGGAAAAGATAAACAAAATAGCGTTAAGTCACGATGATGATAAAAGAGTTATATTAAAAGATAATATAAATACGTTAGCTTTGGGACATCATAGGATTTAAAGAACGGAAATTTATAACTCCGCGAGTTATAAATTTTTCATAAAAAAATTAATAGGTAAAAGGTTACTTACGTTTATGTCTCCTCCAACCTTTTTGCAAAAAACGCACTCTACCCGATTTAATTCCTTTTTGCTCATAAACATAAAATCGACTAAAGTTAGAACTATGAAATCTAACAAAAAAGTAAATAAAAAGAATACCGATACTTCTTATAAAAGGCATCATATTTAGTATACATTTACGATGTATCTTGTTCGTTCTATCTTCCTCTTCGGTTTCGAAAATTCTCGCATGCCTACTTAAATTTTCCCTTAATTCGGACAAAAATGCTTTTACGTAAGGAATATATAATGCCTCTTCGCTACCCTCGTGGTTTTTAGCGAAAAAACGAAATTTTTTCCCGAGGTTAAAATGTTCTAAAAAATTATAAAAAATTCCTTTCGATATAGGGGGGGGGGTTGGTTGATAAAAAAACCATTAAACGATCTTATTTTTCCATCTATACGTTCTAAGATAGATTTTACGGTTTCCCCGTTTAACTTATAATCTACATAGGCTAAATCTATATCTTTGCATGACATTTTATTCCACGCTTTTAGTCGGAAAAAATTTTAAAAATTTCAATTTTTTTTTTTTTCGATAAAAAAATAGTGAAAAAAAAAAATGAAATTTTACCGATATTTTTAAGAGACTTAATTTCGTTTTTTAAATTTATAACTTCGCGAAGTTATAAATTTTTTAGTTTATGTGACAGATATTAAAAAGGCACCTATACTTCCATTAAACTCTAGAAATACCGAAAATAGGTCCATAACAACGATATTATTACGCTTATGAAATTAAGGACCCGTAAAAGTTCCAGAAACGGTCCCTCAGTTTCCGCATTTATAATTTACGTTTTATTTGACACGATGTTTTACACAAAGGACATTTTCTTAAATTAGACGTATCGCACTCCTCGCATACAACTATATGGCCGCAATTACAAAACATCACGTTCGGTTCCGATTCTTTGCAAATAACGCATTCTTCTTCTCGAAATGATGAGTTACCGTTTTTACGTATTATTATATCATACTTATCCTCATAATAAAGAGGACCAGCATCCCATCTTCTTCTTAAATAAAAAATGGCACCTTCCTTAGAATACAGGTGAATATCAACGAAATAAAATGTGTCATCTTCCCAAGAATGCGGTTAATCATCGGGAGAAAATATGTCATCTTCGAACCCAATATTTAAATAAAAACGCTCATTTTCTCCATATATCCGTTTTGAATATTTAAGCGCTATAACATCGTATACATTCCTTTCTCTTATAATTTCACAATATATACGATCCTGAAAAATTAAAAACAACGATACTTCGTCTAACGGTACGCCCGTTTTACTAATTTCGTAGTAAAAAACTGACTTAAATCGAAGTAACGGTAAATAATGGTTTTTACATTCGACCGGAGGAAAAAACATCGTAAATGGACCATATTTCCGTTTCGCGAAATAAATTTTATCTTCTAGCGTTTTAACTAGATTAGAAATGAACACTTTACTAAGATTCTTTAGTACGCTCATTTTTATTCCACGCTTTTTAAGCGGAAAAAAATTAAAAAATTTCAATTTTTTTTTTTTCGATAAAAAATATCGAAAAAAAATTGAAATTTTACCGATATTTTTAAGAGACTTAATTTCGGTTTTTAGTTATTAATTCTAAAAGACGCGTGGGGGGTAAGATGTTCGCGAGATCGAGAATTTTTATCGGAGGATGTTTTTTAGATTTATAACCTAGCGGGTTATAAAATTTTTTAATTTTTTTAAAAAATGGTTTGGTGTTCCGGACAGATTATTATTGATGGAATAACCATTTTTACAAAAATGGTTTGGTATTCCGGAAAGATTATTATTATCATTTTTTTTTTTTTAAATGGTTTGGTATTCCGGAAGATTATTATGGATGGGAAATAACCATATCTGAAAAATTATTTTTTGGGTTTTTATGGATGAAAAATAACCATGCCCACAACATACATATAATACACTACTGCCGCACGTGATGCCCACGGATACGTATAAGATGGAACTTTATAAACATATCCAGAATAAAGAAAAATTTCAAGTAAATTATAGAATGCTACAATGCGACTCCATTCCAGTTTCTCAGTCAACATCATTTACCTGGAGACTTTCCATTAAAACATCTCCAGAGTTTCCACGTTTTATCATTGTTGGTTTTCATACTAGTAAAAGTGGTAGCCAATTGCAAAATCCATCCATATTTGACCACGTAAACGTTAAAGATATACATGTTACGCTAAATTCGTTTAAATATCCCAGATTTGACTACAATCTTTCATTTCCCAGGCAACAATTTAGTAGAGCATATGGTGATGCTGCTTTATTTAGATCTAAGTTCTTTTTCATGGATGATTTGGCATCAAATCCTAACTTTACTCCTTTAGAGTACAAAGACCTTTATCCTTTGTTTTTTTGATGTTAGCAAGCAGAGTGAAAGGTTGAAATATTCTGTTACTGATATTCATGTTAAGGCAAATTTTGAGCAAACTGTACCCGCAAACACAGAGGCATATGCTGTTATTATTCGCGATAGGCGAATAAACTTCCTGTCTGATGGAAATAAAATGAGTGTAGAAATTTAAGATTTTTTATTTAATTTAAGATTTTCCTTTCTATAAAAAAATGGTAACGATATCTGATTTAAAAACAAATCTTACAGAAAATAATATAAAATATTACTCTCACTGGGATAAAAAAAACAATTAGTTAAGGCAGCAAAAGAACATGGGTTATCGTTATTATTCTTAGAAAGATTTGAAATTATTATTTTTTTTTAAAAATTTATAACTTTTTTAAGTTATGAATTTATTTTGAGCTTGATAAGATTGATGAGTTTGATGTGAGGGGAATTTTATTTTTATGAGATGCATGCAAATCTGCGGGACTGGGGGACAAAATCTGCGGGAGTTGGGGACAAAATCTGGGAGTGGGGACAAAATCTAGGAGTGGGGACAAATCTGGAAGTTGGGACAAATCTTGGGAGTTGAGGGGGTAATACAGGCAAAATATCGTGACGTGGTATATTAGCCACATAACACATAACCATGACATGGTGTTTTGGCTCGGGAGGAACACTTTATATACTACTATCAGGCTGAAAATGTGGCCTCTAGAGTGCACACAAGTTTATTCTAAAATTTAGCTCTGTGACCTAATTTTCGACTCGACATGACCCAATTTTCTATGTGTCTAAGATTTTATTAAGACAAACATTCTAACCGAGTTTCATAAGTTTCAGGCTGAAAATGTGGCTTCTAGGGTGTATGCAAGGTTTTTCAAAGATTTGACTGTGACCTACTTTTTGACATGACGTAACCCAATTTCAAACTTGTCCAAGATCATATCCGGACAAACATTCTGACCAAGATTTATGAATATCAGCCTCAAAATGTGGCCTCTAGAGGGCACACAAGCTTTTTTTTGTAAGATTTGACCCTGTGACCTACCTTTAGACTCGGTGTGACCCAATTTTAAACTTTTCAGAGATTTTATCCAATTTGACCAAGTTTCATGAGTATCAGGCAGAAAATGTAGCTTCTAGAATGCTCACAAGGTTTTTCTAAGATCTGGCAATGTGACCTTCTTTTTTACCCTACATGACCCAATTTCAAACTTGTCCAGGATTTTATCGAGACAAACATTCTGATCAAGTTTCATGAGGATCTGGCTGAAAATGTGCACACAGGGTAAATATTGACGACTACACGATGCACGAAACAAGATCGATGCTGGACACAGCATGATCACAAAAGCTCACCCTGAGCACTTTGTGCTCAGATGAGCTAAAAATAATTGCATTTCCTCACCTAATATCTTTACATTATGACCTTGCATTTCATATTTTGACCTCACATCTACATGTTCTGACCTCATGTCTTCATTTTCTGACCTCATGTCTACATATTTCTACCTCATGATGGCATATTCTGACCTCGTGTCTACATATTGTTACCTCATGTCTGTATGATATGACCTCATGTCAACATTCTTACCTCATGTCAACATATTCTGACCTAATTTCAACATAATCTGACCTCATGTCAACGTGTTCTGACCTCATGTCTATAAAAATTATATCCATGTAATACATGTATCAGATAGCTAATAAATATCTCATTGCAGGTGGAGAAATTGCTCAAATGACTATTTCTGCATTAACCACAGCATTTAAATCTGTAATACCCATAACTTGTTTTAAGCGTATCAGTTTATGTCTGTAACATTTTTTTTTTTTTTTTTTTTCCATTTTGGAAAAGTCTAGTATTCTTTAGGGACATAATTTTGCCACTTTTCCCTGTTCACTGATTTGTGCATGTTTTTGTAAACTCTGTTATATTCCACTGGGCTAGTATGACAGAAAAAACGGTATATTTTTTGCTGTAATATGCCAGTTAAACATCTGGAAATCACAGACGCAGATGAAAAACTGGATGTTTATTAGTGATTGGATGCCAAATCGCAACAAAATAGCTGTTTTTTTTTTTTCTCATAAAGGGAGTTAATTCACTATGTCAATAACTACAAAAATGCCCCATATCTTTTACAAAGGCCCCACCTGATATACTTCTTTTAAATTTTTCTACAAGATATTTGAAAACACTATTTCTGTGCAAAAATTTAACAAAAAAAAAAAAATGTTCACAGAATGTTTTTCATTGCATAAAATTGATCAGACAATATGTCTTTGTTCACACATAAGAACATTTGTTATTGCTACTATGATCAGTCTAGTACCATAATTCTTTCAATAAATCCTTTTACTATTGGTAAACATCACATTTCTAGGAAAAATAATTTACAAGTATTTGAGCAGATTTTTACTTCAAGAACCTGTTTTTTAGGTTGAAAATTGAAGCCCGTTTTCTGTAATTTTGACAAAGAGTTATCCCCTTTGAAGACCTGTATCTTTGCATTTTGCTCCGCATCATATGATTTTCTTTCATTTTTTTTTTTTTTTATTCCGCATACATTAAATTATCGTCGGAACGAAAGTGAAAAAAAAATCTGTCCATAGGAAAAATAATGTATATGTCCTTAAATGATATACATGAATAATCTGGTCTATAATTTGGAAGCAGCATTTCCTTTAAAAATTCAAGTATTGCAGCCCCTTCTAAAGCAGTTAAATGTGCTGCATAGCAATTAGAATTTGCCATCCTTTATAAAATATGGACTGAGTTAGTGAGACAACTATAAATATTCTTCCAGTTTTGAAAATGCATTCTCCTTTTCTTTTAATTTAGTCTAGAGTTGTATCTACCAAAGCCCATAATGAACTCGGGTTGTGCCTAAAACCCTAAGAGTTAAACTGCAGACAAAACTGTGGACTTGTCGAAATCCAAAGCATTTGCTGAGACCAAATGAAATGTGGCTCAAAGGATGGCAATCATGCTTGAAAGAGTAGAAAACATTTTGGAAAAAAACAAAAAATGCTGCTTTCCAGCATTTTCACCTTTTCTCTCAATGTTTTCAAAACGCCCCCCCTCCTATAGGTCATGAAAACCCAGGACCATGTGGTGAAGGGTTAGATGCTGAAAAAAAAAATCTAAGGAACGAGAAAAAGACAATACCTCCACCAAAAATCATATTTCCTTGAACATAAACATTGAAACCGTTATCTCCTCCAAAATTTCTGTTTCTTATTCCTGTTGCTGAAAGAAAAGTTCATACACAACTACATGTACATGAGTCAAATCCCTAGTCAAACTTTCCTCCAAAAACAAATGGGCTATGCTGATCACATACTGACCACTTGATTTGTTTGTCTGTACCGGAGTTTAATGCTAAGGTCATATCATAGCGGTCAGCGAACCTACGCATGTATTTCCTGGCATTCCCACACCATTACTGAAACAACTGTCTTTCCAAGCCACTGACTACTTTTCTCACATAAATCCGAGGTGAGAGGCAAAATGTTGCCGAGAACAAAGTTTTCCGCAACCGCATATTGGACAAACTACCAGGTCACGAGTCAGATACGCTAACCACACTGCTACCGGGCTGGGCTACTTAAATAAACTACAACTTGTCTGCATTTTTTTAAACTTTGAGGGCTAAAGCTAATGCTGCACAATTTAGTGGTTCCTGCTGATAAGAAAAGAATCTATGACACTAAGGACGCTTGAAAATCTTTGAAAACAAACCATCGTCCAATACTCAAAACAAAACCTAAAACTATGGACCATTTGTTCCAGGCAATAAAGCTTTGGTACACAAAGTCAATGTTTACTATGAATGAAACATGCGCTGGCAAATGTGGGCCTTAAAGTCCATTTTATTTAAGATCCAACTGAGCCATGAGGTTCCTTGACATGCAGAAAATTCAAAGAAAGCTTAAAGTTTCGACCCATGTCAGCCTGCACGGACTGCATTAAATTGGAAAAATCTACACTGTGGGCCACAAGGCAATGCAACAAAGAAGCGCCTGTGATCACTATTTATTCATGCCGGTTTCAGTTCCATAAGACCTAGAGAAATATAAATGGGCCTTGCACTGTGAAAAGGGGGCTTGATTAGCCCCCTCTCACATACATACACATACTTCTCTAAATTGTTTTTCTTATATCACACTCATTCTTAAATGCATCTCAAGCAACAGAAATTGCCGAAATTAACATGGTGTGGTCTCTATTTCATGTGGGCCCTTTTTTTTTGAAAAATATATTTTCTATTTAAGTTTTATATTGCTAATTTGATAATAAAGCACTGTTCAAACAATATTACATTCAAAATTGTATGATAAGATCTTTAGTTTTGGAATGTAATTGATACGCTTAACTTTCTAGTTAAACATGTAGCAGTATCAAATGCCAATGTCAAAAGGTGAACATGTAACCCATCAGTCATTTTGCTTACTTTGACTATGAAACATACAAAGCAAATATGGTCTAGAGGTATTGTAACACAAAGCAAGCTTTGTTTTTACCCAAAATATATTGAAGAACTCCAAATCTGTGCTTTAAAGATTAAATAATTATGGGAGAGGAAGTTTAATGCCGATTTCATCATATGTGGTCATATCACAGAGACCATAGCATCAATAGCATCACTTACATCAGACATCAGAGTCAAATGAAAATCATAATAGGAGGAAGCGTACTGTACATGTAACATATCTGTCGCGATCGAGTTTAAAGATTCTATATTGCATTTTGAGCAATTATTTGATTAAAAAAACAGATAAATTAACAGTAAAACTTTATCGAAGCTTCGAAATTCGATACCAGGCTGGATGAGTTGAGTGGATAGCTTATCTGACACATGATCTGGAGGTCACGAATTCGTTACCCCAGCTGTGCGAGCTTCTACGTGGAATTTAATACTTTTCCTGCTTTTGATGGATGTAAGGGAGCAGTCTAATTTTAGATCTACACTGTCCTTTATGGACTTTATTGGCAAAAAGAACTGCAAAATCACAATATTTTGGTGATAACAGTGGCAGGGAAATTCCATTTATTATTCATTTAGTGGTTTAAAGTAACAATAGCTGCAAAACTAAACAGAGCGAGCATTAATTCGGATTTGAATTTAAACGATACCATTATTTCCATAAATATGGAAATCATTGTGAAGATGACAATCTGTTACTGCACAGTTGGTCCAAGTGTTAGTCGCTGGCAGAGAAATTAATTTCAAAACAAGATTTACAGTTGCCAGGTCACTCCATCTTTTGTTTACTTTTGACCTTGCCATACCTTTAAATGGTATAATTTAAATTCAAATGCATTTCAAAACCTGCATTGTTTTTGGCCACTATTGGACCTTTAAGTGTTAATATTATGGCAAGGTCGGCGCATTTCGAACACACCTTCTTTAACAAATGTGTATGAAGTCTTTTAGGCAGAACTAAATCTCAAATTCAATGGTGTAAATCATAAATGTTAGCAACTGATTCGGGTAAATTGACATTGTCTTTATTGGGTATGCTTACAATTCTGTTGATATCTCCACTTTTTGATAAGTTAGTGATATTTCGATTCCAGATTCTGAGAAAAAAATGAATGCACTTAAAGAAAATCCAAACAAGGGGGCCATGATGGCCCTGAATCGCTCACCTGAGTCAACAAGCGAAATTTCACTCAAGAGTCATAATGAACCAATTTAAAACTCATCTGAGATATTATAAAGACAAACATTCTGACAAATTGTCAGGTCAATTAATTGAAAATGTGGCCTCTATGAGACCCAATTTCTAACTGATTCGAGATATCATCAAGTCAAACATGTAGACCAATTTTCAGGTCAATTTAGCTAGAACTGTGGCCTCTAGAGTGCCTACAGGGTACTTCTTCAATGTGACCCAGTGACCTTGTTTATGAAGCTATGTGACCCAATTTTGAAGTTGTCCGTAATATCATCAAGACAAACACGCTGACCAATTTTCAGGTCAAATGAGCACAAATTGTGGCCGCTAGAGCACCCACAATATATTTCTTTAAATTTGACCTACTGCCCTAGTTTATGACCCTATGTGACCCAATTTTGAACTCATCCAAGACTTTATCAAGACAAACATGCTGATCAATTTTCAGGTCAATTGAGTAAGAATTGTAGCTTCTAGAGCGCCCACAATGAATTTCTGGAAGTTGATCTAGAGACCTAGTTTATGACCCAAGGTGACCCTAATTCAAACTCATCCAGAATTTCATTAAGAAAAACATTCTGACCAATTTTCAAGCGAACTGAGCAATAAATGTGGCCTCTAAAGTGCCCAAGGAGTATTTCTTTAATTTCACCTACTGACCTAGTTTACGACCCAAGGTATCCCAAATTACTCATCCAAGATTTTATTAAGACAATAATTCTGAGCAATTTTCAAGATAATTGAGCAATAAATGTGGCCTCTAGACTGCCCAAAAGGTATTTCTTTAATCTGACCTAATAACCTAGATTATGTCCCCAGGTGACCTTATTTTGAACTTATCCTAGATTTCATCAAGACAAACATTCTGACAATTTTTCAGATCAATAATTGAGCAAAATATGTGGCCTCTAGAGTGCCCACAGGGTATTTCTTTGACCTAGTGACCTAGTTTATGACCCTAGGTGACCCAATTTTGAACTCATTCGAGTGACATACTTTCTGGCCCGACATGACCCACTTTCAAACTTCATCAAGAGAAACATTCTGACCATTTTTCATAAGTATTAGACTGAAAATGTGGCCCAAAGAGTGCACACAAAGTTTTTCTAAAATTTGACCAGGTGACTTACTTTTGGACCAAACATAATCTAATTTTGAACTTATACCAGATATCATCAAGACAAACAATTTGATCAAGTTTCATAAGTATTAGAATGAAAATGTGGCCTCAAGAGTGTACACAAGGTTTTCCTAAAATTTGACCTTGTGACCTACTTTTTGACCCAACATGACCCAATGTTGAACTCGTCCAATATATTATCAAGACAAAGATTCTGACCGAGTTTCATGAGTATTTGGCTGAAAACATGGCCTCTAGAGTGCACACAAGGTTTTTCTAAAATTTGGCAGAATGACCTACTTTTTGATCAGACATGACATAATTTCAAACTTGTCAGAGATATCATCAAGACAAATTTTTTGATTAAGTTTCAAGAGGTTCTGACTGAAATTGTTGCCTCTAGAGTGCTCACAAGGTTTTTTCAAGATTTGTCCCAGTGACCTACCTTTTGACCCAAAATGACCCAGTTTCCAACTTGTCCGAGACATCATCAATTATAGTATCCTAACCAAGTTTCATAGGTATCAAACTAAAAATGTCAGTAGAACATGCCATCCTTTCATTCTGCAACATCTAGAATAATTTGAAAGAATTTTTTTTTAGTTTCATGTTCATGAAAAAAGTAGGAATAGTAGGAATATTTTCAAAAAAAAAAGGAGGAACTGCAAAAAAGTAGGAAAAGTAGGAAAAAGTAGGACTACTTGTAAGCCTGGGCCCGATTTCGAACTTGTCTCAGTTTCCATCAGGACAAACATTCTGACCAGGTTTCATGAGTATATGACTGAAAATGTGGCATGTAGAGTGCACACAAGGTAATTGTTGACGCCTGAACGACGGGCACAGCACGATCACAAAAGCTCACCTTGAGCACTTCATGCTCAGGCGAGCTAAAACCTGACCTTAAGGCATCTGCTGTACAGACTATAATCCCTCTTACTTATGTGTAGTTTGATAACACACACACACACACACACACACACACACACACACACATATCAGTCTCACCTTAGATCTACATTATCAGCTATATTCTGCCCAAATGCAGCCTTAACCTACATTTGTGTTCTGTCTAGTACAAAGAAAGTATGTGTTTTAGTGTATTTTGGCCTTTTAACTCTTTACCACACAATCCCGAGTTTCAACGACCCTGAGGAAGAAGTCTTTTGAAAACATTGTGGGAAAAGGAGAAAATGCTGGTAACCAGCATTTTCTCCTTTTCCCACAATGTTTTCTACCCTATCATAGACAATTTACATCATTTGATTCACATTGAAATTGTTGTCTGCAAATGCTTTCAAGTTGGACCAGCCTAATTTTTGTTGTTTGGTAAAGAGTTAAAGGTTGAATTCAGTCCTTACCTGCAGCAGACATGTTCTGCGAGTACTGACCACCATAATTGTGTGCTGTCCACCTACCGGGATCATAGTGAGGACCCCTTACATCCTGACCACGTTCGTTGGGTCCTGTTTGAAAGCAGACATGATTCAAAATTGATACAGAAATCACAGTATTTAGTTCACCAATATTTCTAAAGTATTTTGAGATCAAAAGAGAGTACTTTTTTTTTTATTACTATTTTTTTTTAAAAGCTCACCTTGAGCACTTCATGCTCAGGTGAGCTAAAAAGTGACCTTAAGGCATCTGCTCGACAGACTATAACAACTCTTACTTTTGTGTAGTTTGATAACACACACACACACACACACACACACACACACACACATCAGTCTCACCTTAGATCTACATTATCAGCTATATTCTGCCCAAATGCAGCCTTAACCTACATTTGTGTTCTGTCTATTACAAGGAAAGTATGTGTTTTAGTGTATTTTGGCCTTTTAACTCTTTACCACACAATCCCGAGTTTCAACGACACTGAGGAAGAAGCCTTTTGAAAACATTGTGGGAAAAGGAAAAAATGCTGTTAACCAGCATTTTCTCCTTTTCCCACAATGTTTTCTACCCTATCAAAGAAAAATTGCACAGTTTTAGCCACACTGAAATTGTCGTCTGCAAATGCTTTCAATTTAGACAAGGCTAAAATTTTGTCGTCTGGTAAAAGCAATTTATCACCTCAAGGTTCCTTGTACACTCCATATATCTCAGAGAGCAAATAACGGGTGCTCTTGGAAAAGGGGATTTCTTGCAGCTTTATAATGTATTTTACATGCAAGTTGTTGCATGATATGGATCCACTTTGTCCAAAAAGCGGCTAAATCCTTAGATAGAGTGGGCCTTTAAGTTGCAGAAAATTTACCAATAGCTCAAAAGATTCAATCCATGTCAGTCCGCCTAAACTGGGCAGGATGACATGGATCAATACTTTCTGCATCTGCATTAAACTCCCTTTCCACTGAGCCTGACTTCATTATAAATTTCACCCAAAGTAGATTTTGGCAGGAAGCTTGGTTATGTGGATTTTATGCATATAACAGGATGAATCAGATAAATCAGAGGATATCCAGTTAGAAATTTATAGTTAACTCTTTACCAAACGACAAAGTTTTAGACTGGTCCAAACTGGAAGCATTTGCAGACCACAAAATAAATGTAATGGAAAAATTTAAATTTGTTTTCGTATGGGTAGAAAAAATTGTGGGAAAAGGAGAAAATGCTGGTAACCAGCATTTTCTCCTCTTCCCACAAAGTTTTCAAAAGGCTTCTTTCACAGGGTCGTCAAAAGTCGGGATTGTGTGGTAAAGAGTCAAAATCTCAAATGTATCCCTAGAAACCATAGGAAAGTCTATCAGAAAGCTTAAAGTTGCTTTTGTGACCAGTTAAGATCGACATCAAACTATTTTTTCCATCTTGATCAATTTCAGGTTTTACCTCTAAAAGTGATGTCATTGTTTACATTCAAATATCCACTATACACGTGCAATGAGTCCTGACCACGATAATTCTGTACTATAGACCTACCAGGATTGCCGGAAAGTTGAAAATCCCCTACACCCAAGTTAATTCCTGTGTAAAAGTACACAAATCATTAAAATTTGACAGAAATTACAAATGCTAGTTACTTGTAGAAAAAATAATTTTAAAAAGTAGGTCACAAGTAGTTGCCAGGGCACTCTATCTTTTGTTTACTTTTCAACCTTGTTTTGAAATCCATTTTATTTGTCTGCCAGCAACTAACACTTTGCCCGACTGTACAATAACAGATTGTCATATTCATAATAATTTCCATACTTTTAAAAGGTATCGCTCATATTCAAATGCATTTCAACACCTGCACTGTTTACTTATGGCAGCTTTTGGGGCTTGAAAGTGCAATTCTCTTTTAAAATATGTCTTATCTTTTTACTCCTTAGTCTAAAAAATCAATATGTATATCACTGTATCACATTTTTCCAATTAATGTTTATGCAAAATAATGATAGCGAGTAAAAAAAAACCAAGAAGGCCATTGGCCCTAAAGTGCTCACCTGAGTAAATCATCTAGGATTGATAAAGCTGAAGAGATCCTGGTTGTACCGATAGTGCATGAGTATTGAAAAGAAAATGTGGCCTCCAGATTGCACACAAGATTTGTCTAAGATTTGTCCCACTGACCTACTTTTTGACCCAACATGACCCAAATCTGAACTTGTCTCATATATCATCAAGACAAAAATCCTAAACAACTTTCATTAGAACTGATCTGAAATTGTAGCCTCTAGAGTGCTCACAAATTTTTTTTCTAAGATTTGGCCCAATGACCTACTCTTTGACCTGACATGACCCATTGTTGAAGTTGTGCTAGATTTCATCAAGAAAAACATTCTGACTAAGTTTCATGGGTATGGGGATGAAAGTCTTGCCTATAGGGTGTACACAAGGTTCTCCTGAAATTTGGCAGAGTAACCTACTTTTTGACCCGACATGACCCAATTTAAAACTTGTCCGAGATATCATCAAGACAAATCTTCTAAGCCTCATGAGTTTATGGCTGAAAATGTGACACTTTCTACACTGAACACAAGGATTTCCTAAGATCTGTCCCAGTGACATACTTTCTGGCCCGACATGACCCACTTTCAAACTTCATCAAGAGAAACATTCTGACCATTTTTCATAAGTATTAGACTGAAAATGTGGCCCAAAGTGTGCACACAAAGTTTTTCTAAAATTTGACCAGGTGACTTACTTTTTGACCAAACATAATCTAATTTTGAACTTGTACCAGATATCATCAAGACAAACAATTTGATCAAGTTTCATAAGTATTAGAATGAAAATGTGGCCTCAAGAGTGTACACAAGGTTTTCCTAAAATTTGACCTTGTGACCTACTTTTTGACCCAACATGACCCAATGTTGAACTCGTCCAATATATTATCAAGACAAAGATTCTGACAGAGTTTCATGAGTATTTGGCTGAAAACATGGCCTCTAGAGTGCACACAAGGTTTTTCTAAAATTTGGCAGAATGACCTACTTTTTGATCAGACATGACATAATTTCAAACTTGTCAGAGATATCATCAAGACAAATTTTTTGATTAAGTTTCATGAGGTTCTGACTGAAATTGTTGCCTCTAGAGTGCTCACAAGGTTTTTTCAAGGTTTGTCCCAGTGACCTACTTTTTGACCCAAAATGACCCAGTTTCCAACTTGTCCGAGACATCATCAATTATAGTATCCTAACCAAGTTTCATAGGTATCAAACTAAAAATGTCAGTAGAACATGCCATCCTTTCATTCTGCAACATCTAAAATAATTTGAAAGAAAAATTTTTTAGTTTCATGTTCATGAAAAAAGTAGGAATAGTAGGAATATTTTCAAAATGAAAAAAAAGAAAAAGGAAAAAAGGAGGAACTGCAAATAAGTAGGAAAAGTAGGAAAAAGTAGGACTACTTGTAAGCCTGGGCCCGATTTCGAACTTGTCTGAGTTTCCATCAGGACAAACATTCTGACCAGGTTTCTTGAGTATATGACTGAAAATGTGGCATGTAGAGTGCACACAAGGTAATTGTTGACGCCTGAACGACGGGCACAGCACGATCACAAAAGCTCACCTTGAGCACTTCATGCTCAGGTGAGCTAAAAACTGACCTTAAGGCATCTGCTGTACAGACTATAATCCCCCTTACTTATGTGTAGTTTGATAACACAGACACCACAGACACAGACACACACACACACACACACACACAAACACAAACACACATATCAGTCTCACCTTAGATCTACATTATCAGCTATATTCTGCCCAAATGCAGCCTTAACCTAAATTTGTGTTCTGTCTACTACAAAGAAAGTATGTGTTTTAGTGTATTTTGGCCTTTTAACTCTTTACCACACAATCCCGAGTTTCAACGACACTGAGGAAGAAGCCTTTTGAAAACATTGTGGGAAAAGGAGAAAATGCTGGTAACCAGTATTTTCTCCTTTTCCCACAATGTTTTCTACCCTATCATAGACAATTTACATCATTTGATTCACATTGAAATTGTTGTCTGCAAATGCTTTCAAGTTGGACCAGCCTAATTTTTGTTGTTTGGTAAAGAGTTAAAGGTCGAATTCAGTCCTTACCTGCAGCAGACATGTTCTGCGAGTACTGACCACCATGACTGTGTGCTGTCCACCTACGGGGATCATAGTGAGAACGCCTTACATCCTGACCACGTTCGTTGGGTCCTGTTTGAAAGCAGACACGATTCAATATTGATACAGAAATCACAGTATTTAGTTCACCAATATTTCTAAAGTCTTTTGAGATCAAAAGAGAGTACTTTTTATTTTTTTTTTTAAGCTCACCTTGAGCACTTCATGCTCAGGTGAGCTAAAAAGTGACCTTAAGGCATCTGCTCGCAGACTATAACCCCTCTTACTTCTGTGTAGTTTGATAACAAACACACACACACACACACACACACACACATCAGTCTCACCTTAGATCTACATTATCAGCTATATTCTGCCCAAATGCAGTCTTAACCTACATTTGTGTTCTTTCTACTACAAGGAAAGTATGTGTTTTAGTGTATTTTGGCCTTTTAACTCTTTACCACACAATCCCGAGTTTCAACGACCCTGAGGAAGAAGTCTTTTGAAAACATTGTGGGAAAAGGAGAAAATGCTGGTAACCAGTATTTTCTCCTTTTCCCACAATGTTTTCTACCCTATCATAGACAATTTACATCATTTGATTCACATTGAAATTGTTGTCTGCAAATGCTTTCAAGTTGGACCAGCCTAATTTTTGTTGTTTGGTAAAGAGTTAAAGGTTGAATTCAGTCCTTACCTGCAGCAGACATGTTCTGCGAGTTCTGACCACCATAATTGTGTGCTGTCCACCTACCAGGATCATAGTGAGAACCCCTTACATCCTGACCACCTACGTCGGTTCCTGTTTGAAAGCAGACATGATTCAAAATTGATACAGAAATCACAGTATTTAGTTCACCAATATTTCTAAAGTATTTTGAGATCAAAAGAGAGTACATTTTTTTTATTACTTTATTTTTTAAAAGCTCACCTTGAGCACTTCATGCTCAGGTGAGCTAAAAACTGACCTTAAGGCATCTGCGGTACAGACTATAACCCCTCTTACTTTTGTGTAGTTTGATAACACTCACACACACACACACACATCAGTCTCACCTTAGATCTACATTATCAGCTATATTCTGCCCAAATGCAGCCTTAACTTACATTTCTGTTCTGTCTACTACAAGGAAAGTATGTGTTTTAGTGTATTTTGGCCTTTTAACTCTTTACCACACAATCCCGAGTTTCAACGACCCTGAGGAAGAAGCCTTTTGAAAACATTGTGGGAAAAGGAAAAAATGCTGTTAACCAGCATTTTCTCCTTTTCCCACAATGTTTTCTACCCTGTCAAAGAAAAATTGCACAGTTTTAGCCACACTGAAATTGTCGTCTGCAAATGCTTTCAATTTAGACAAGGCTAAAATTTTGTCGTCTGGTAAAAGCAATTTATCACCTCAAGGTTCCTTGTACACTCCATATATCTCAGAGAGCAAATAACGGGTGCTCTTGGAAAAGGGGATTTCTTGCAGCTTTATAATGTATTTTACATGCAAGTTGTTGCATGATATGGATCCACTTTGTCCAAAAAGCGGCTAAATCCTTAGATAGAGTGGGCCTTTAAGTTGCAGAAAATTTACCAATAGCTCAAAAGATTCAATCCATGTCAGTCCGCCTAAACTGGGCAGGATGACATGGATCAATACTTTCTGCATCTGCATTAAACTCCCTTTTCACTGAGCCTGACTTCATTATAAATTTCACCCAAAGTAGATTTTGGCAGGAAGCTTGGTTATGTGGATTTTATGCATATAACAGGATGAATCAGATAAATCAGAGGATATCCAGTTAGAAATTTATAGTTAACTCTTTACCAAACGACAAAGTTTTAGACTGGTCCAAACTGGAAGCATTTGCAGACCACAAAATAAATGTAATGGAAAAATTTAAATTTGTTTTCGTATGGGTAGAAAAAATTGTGGGAAAAGGAGAAAATGCTGGTAACCAGCATTTTCTCCTCTTCCCACAAAGTTTTCAAAAGGCTTCTTTCACAGGGTCGTCAAAAGTCGGGATTGTGTGGTAAAGAGTTAAAATCTCAAATGTATCCCTAGAAACCATAGGAAAGTCTATCAGAAAGCTTAAAGTTGCTTTTGTGACCAGTTAAGATCGACATCAAACTATTTTTCCATCTTGATCAATTTCAGGTTTTACCTCTAAAAGTGATGTCATTGTTTACATTCAAATATCCATCAAATACGATCAATGAGTCCTGATCACCATAATTCTGTACTGTAGTCCTACCAGGATTGCCGGAAAGTTGAAAATCCCCTACACCCAAGTTAATTCCTGTGTAAAAGTACACAAATCATTAAAATTTGACAGAAATTACAAATGCTAGTTACTTGTAGAAAAATTAATTTTGAAAAATAGGTCACAAGTAGTTGCCAGGGCACTCTATCTTTTGTTTACGTTTTAACCTGGTTTTAAAATCCATTTTATTTGTCTGCCAGCAACTAACACTTTGCCCGACTGTACAATAACAGATTGTCATATTCATAATAATTTCCATTCTTTTAAAAGGTATCGTTCATATTCAAATGCATTTCAACACCTGCACTGTTTACTTATGGCAGCTTTTGGGGCTTGAAAGTGCAATTCTCTTTTAAATATGTCTTATCTTTTTACCCCTTAGTCTAAAAAATCAATATGTATATCACTGTATCACATTTTTCCAATTAATGTTTATGCAAAATAATGATAGCGAGTAAAAAAAAAAAAAAACAAGAAGGCCATTGGCCCTAAAGTGCTCACCTGAGTAAATCATCTAGGATTGATAAAGCTGAAGAGATCCTGGTTGTAACGATAGTGCATGAGTATTGAAAAGAAAATGTGGCCTCCAGATTGCACACAAGATTTGTCTAAGATTTGTCCCGCTGACCTACTTTTTGACCCAACATGACCCAAATCTGAACTTGTCTCATATATCATCAAAACAAAAATCCTAAACAACTTTCATTAGAACTGATCTGAAATTGTAGCCTCTAGAGTGCTCACAAGTTTATTTTTTTTCTAAGATTATGCCCAATGACCTACTCTTTGACCTGACATGACCCATTGTTGAAGTTGTGCTAGATTTCATCAAGAAAAACATTCTGACTAAGTTTCATGGGTATGGGGATGAAAGTCTTGCCTATAGGGTGTACACAAGGTTCTCCTGAAATTTGGCAGAGTAACCTACTTTTTGACCCGACATGACCCAATTTAAAACTTGTCCGAGATATCATCAAGACAAATCTTCTAAGCCTCATGAGTTTATGGCTGAAAATGTGACACTTTCTACACTGAACACAAGGATTTCCTAAGATCTGTCCCAGTGACATACTTTCTGGCCCGACATGACCCACTTTCAAAATTCATCAAGAGAAACATTCTGACCATTTTTAAAGTCAACTGAGCAATAAATGTGGCCTCTAAAGTGCCCACGGAGTATTTCTTTAATTTCACCTACTGACCTAGTTTACGACCCAAGGTATCCCAAATTACTCATCCAAGATTTTATTAAGACAATAATTCTGAGCAATTTTCAAGATAATTGAGCAATAAATGTGGCCTCTAGACTGCCCAAAAGGTATTTCTTTAATCTGACCTAATAACCTAGATTATGTCCCCAGGTGACCTTATTTTGAACTCATCCTAGATTTTATCAAGACAAACATTCTGACAATTTTTCAGATCAATAATTGAGCAAACTATGTGGCCTCTAGAGTGCCCACAAGGTATTTCTTTGACCTAGTGACCTAGTTTATGACCCTAGGTGACCCAATTTCAAACTCATCCGAAAAAGACAAACATTCCAACTAATTTTCTAGTCAATTGAGCAAAAACTGTGGCCTCTAGAGTGCCTATACGGTATTTCTTTAATTGGACCTTGTGACCTAGTTTATAACCCCAGGTGACCCAATGTCATACTCATACTCATCCGAGATTTTATTAAGACAAACATTCTGACCAATTTTCAAGTCAATTGAGCAAAAAGTGTGGCCTCTAGAGTGCCTACAACGTATTTCTTCAATTTGACCTACAGACATAGTTTATGACCCTAGGTGACCCAAATTCGAAATCATCCGAGATTTCATGAGTCAAACATTCTGACCAACTTTCAGGTCAATCGAGTAAGAAATGTGGCCTCTGAAGTATCCACAGGGTATTTCTTTAATTTGACCTAGTGACCTAGTTTATAACCCCAGGTGACCCAATTTCACACTCATCCGAGATTTTATTAAGACAAACATTCTGACCAATTTTCAAGTCAATTGAGCAAAAAAATGTGGCCTCTAGAGTGCCCACAAGGTATTCCTTTAACTTGACCTAGTGAATGACCCCAGTTGACCCAATTTCAAACTCATCCCAGAACTTATTTTCTTTAATTTTACCTACAGACCTAGTTTATGACCCTAGGTGACCAAAATTCGAAATCATTCGAGATATCATCAAGACAAACACTCTGACAAATTTTCAGGTCTATTGAACAATAAATGTGGCTTCTAGAGTGTCCACAAGGTATTTCTTTAACTTGACTTAGTGAATGACCCCAAGTGACCCAATTTCAAAGTCATTTGAGATTTAATTAAGACAAACATTCTGACCAATCTTCAAGTCAATTGAGCAAAATTGTGGCCTCTAGAGTCTGAGTGCAAACAAGGCAAACATTCTGACCGATTTTCAGGACAATTGAGTAAGAAATGTGGCTTCTAGAGTGTCAACAAGTTAAATGTTGACGACACACGGCGGACATAGGACAACCACAAAAGCTCACCTTGAGCATGTTGTGTTCAGGTGAACTAAAAAAGCCGTAACAGGATCACTTCTGTATAGTTCCACCAAATATAGATGGGTAGTTAAAGAGAAGATGTTTGAAACTAAAGTTAACATACACATGGACGCACAAATGGACAAACAGATGGACGCCAGATGGACACTGGGCCATTACATGAGCTCGCTGGCCTTTGGCCAGTAAGCTTAAAATTAATTTTAAGCACTGCTAAATAGCAAAACTTGTTTCTGTTACTGTGCATACATATAAACAGAATTCTAAGCAAATACAATTATTATGCATTATTGATAACAAGAAATAATAATATTTGCTAAGTCTTTTATTCGGAGGTAAATTGTAGGTTTGCTTAAAAAGAAGAAAAAAATCACCAACAAACAGATCTGCTTCTAACAACATGGGTGGGGAAGAAGCAAAGAAACAACTTTGAAAATACAGCCTGATATTCAGTTTGATAAATTCTGGTTTATATTTCGTTAAGCAAAAAAAAAATCAAAACAATTCTCCCAATTTTTCTTTCTAAAGTTAAACAATTACATACCACTTTGATCTCTTGGTAAATGTCTTGCTGCCATGAGTTGGTTACTCTGACCCGAAGATGGATAACTCCTATTGCCTGTTCAAAAATATTATATTAAAAACTTAAACCTTTTCTCTGACAGACTCTATACACATGTCCAGGTGTTTAAACGTATCAAAATATCAAAAGGACATCTAAAGTCGTATTTGTACAGTAATTGGTTACAGTTGAAAGAGAGACATATACATTTTTGTCGAAATATTATTTCCCGGATTTCAAATGTTTTTGTAACCTTCTAATCCACAAAAACCACATGACAAATACTGGTACCCAATATTGTAAGTTAGTAGTTCTCAGCCAAACGCTTTTTTGTTTTGATTTTCATACAAAAACATTCAAAAAGCATATCATTATACTGCAAATAAAATTGTTGTTCCATCAACCAGTCTAAAACAATTCAGTGACAGAAATTAAGTATGCTTCTCTTGAAAGCATCTGTTTCAATGACAGAAGGTGTCACCTGTATACTCACGTAAGTCTAATACAGCTGAGCATGGGTTTAAACATAATTCCAAGTATTTGTCTATGAATATTTCAGAATATAAATTAGTGTACAACCTTTACTGGCAAAGTTTACTTTTTTGACACTTTGGGGTTTCTTGGTGAAGAATTTTTTTTTAAAATCCCTATGTCCAAGTGTTTAAAAACAGGTGCCATTTCTTAACAAACATGTAGCTTAATGCAGTTCGTCACTGGAGTTTAAAAAGTTAGACAGAATTAACCCATTCTTATTCCTGAGCCTAATTATTGAAAGGATCATAGTATAATATCCTTCTTTACAATAATATGAATTGTATTGTTGATTTCAAAAATTGATTTTCATTTTTGCTTTTTCCCAATTTCACTGTATGCTGGTTTGACGCCTTTTAACGCCCCTGGGAAAGAAGCTTTTTGAAAACATTGTGGGAAAAGGAGAAAATGCTGGTAACCAGCATTTTCTCCTTTTCCCACAATGTTTTCTACCCTGTCAAAGAAAAATTGCACAGTTTTAGCCACACTGAAATTGTCGTCTGCAAATGCTTTCAATTTAGACAAGGCTAAAATAATGTCGTCTGGTAAGAGCAATTCATCACCTCAAGGTTCCTTGTACACTCCATAGATCTCAGAGAGCAAATAACGGGTGCTCTTGGAAAAGGAGATTTCTTGCAGCTTTATAATGTATTTTACATGCAAGTTGTTGCATGATATGGATCCACTTTGTCCAAAAAGCGGCTAAATCCTTAGATAGAGTGGGCCTTTAAGTTGCAGAAAATTTACCAATAGCTCAAAAGATTCAATCCATGTCAGTCCGCCTAAACTGGGCAGGATGACATGGATCAATACTTTCTGCATCTGCATTAAACTCCCTTTCCACTGAGCCTGACTTCATTATAAATTTCACCCAAAGTAGATTTTGGCAGGAAGCTTGGTTATGTGGATTTTATGCATATAACAGGATGAATCAGATAAATCAGAGGATATCCAGTTAGAAATTTATAGTTAACTCTTTACCAAACGACAAAGTTTTAGACTGGTCCAAACTGGAAGCATTTGCAGACCACAAAATAAAAGTAATGGAAAATTTTAAATTTGTTTTGGTATGGGTAGAACAAATTATGGGAAAAGAAGAAAATGCTGGTAACCAGCATTTTCTCCTCTTCCCACAAAGTTTTCAAAAGGCTTCTTTCACAGGGTCGTCAAAAGTTGGGATTGTGTGGTAAAGAGTTAAAATCTCAAATGTATCCCTAGAAACCATAGGAAAGTCTATCAGAAAGCTTAAAGTTGCTTTTGTGACCAGTTAAGATCGACATCAAACTATTTTTTCCATCTTGATCAATTTCAGGTTTTACCTCTAAAAGTGATGTCATTGTTTACATTCAAATATCCATCAAATACGATCAATGAGTCCTGATCACCATAATTCTGTACTGTAGTCCTACCAGGATTGCCGGAAAGTTGAAAATCCCCTACACCCAAGTTAATTCCTGTGTAAAAGTACACAAATCATTAAAATTTGACAGAAATTACAAATGCTAGTTACTTGTAGAAAAAATAATTTTAAAAAGTAGGTCACAAGTAGTTGCCAGGGCACTCTATCTTTTGTTTACTTTTTAACCTGGTTTTAAAATCCATTTTATTTGTCTGCCAGCAACTAACACTTTGCCCGACTGTACAATAACAGATTGTCATATTCATAATAATTTCCATACGTTTAAAAGGTATCGCTCATATTCAAATGCATTTCAACACCTGCACTGTTTACTTATGGCAGCTTTTGGGGCTTGAAAGTGCAATTCTCTTTTAAAACATGTCTTATCTTTTTACTCCTTAGTCTATAAAATCAATATGTATATCACTGTATCACATTTTTCCAATTAATGTTTATGCAAAATAATGATAGCGAGTAAAAAAAAAAAAAAACAAGAAGGCCATTGGCCCTAAAGTGCTCACCTGAGTAAAGTCATCTAAGATTGATAAAGCTGAAGAGATCCTGGTTGTAACGATCGTGCATGAGTATTGAAAAGAAAATGTGGCCTCCAGATTGCACACAAGATTTGTCTAAGATTTGTCCCGCTGACCTACTTTTTGACCCAACATGACCCAAATCTGAACTTGTCTCATATATCATCAAGACAAAAATCCTAAACAACTTTCATTAGAACTGATCTGAAATTGTAGCCTCTAGAGTGCTCACAAGTTTTTTTCTAAGATTTTGCCCAATGACCTACTCTTTGACCTGACATGACCCATTGTTGAAGTTGTGCTAGATTTCATCAAGAAAAACATTCTGACTAAGTTTCATGGGTATGGGGATGAAAGTCTTGCCTATAGGGTGTACACAAGGTTCTCCTGAAATTTGGCAGAGTAACCTACTTTCTGACCCGACATGACCCAATTTAAAACTTGTCCGAGATATCATCAAGACAAATCTTCTAAGCCTCATGAGTTTATGGCTGAAAATGTGACACTTTCTACACTGAACACAAGGTTTTCCTAAGATCTGTCCCAGTGACATATTTTCTGGCCCGACATGACCCACTTTCAAACTTCATCAAGAGAAACATTCTGACCATTTTTCTTAAGTATCAGACTGAAAATGTGGCCCAAAGAGTGCACACAAAGTTTTTCTAAAATTTGACCAGGTGACTTACTTTTTGACCAAACATAATCTAATTTTGAACTTGTACCAGATATCATCAAGACAAATAATTTGATCAAGTTTCATAAGTATTAGAATGTAAATGTGGCCTCAAGAGTGTACACAAGGTTTTCCTAAAATTTGACCTTGTGACCTACTTTTTGACTCAACATGACCCAATGTTGAACTCGTCCAATATATTATCAAGACAAAGATTCTGACCGAGTTTCATGAGTATTTGGCTGAAAACATGGCCTCTAGAGTGCACACAATGTTTTTCTAAAATTTGGCAGAGTGACCTACTTTTTGACCCGACATGACATAATTTCAAACTTGTCAGAGATATCATCAAGACAAATTTTTTGATTAAGTTTCATGAGGTTCTGACTGAAATTGTTGCCTCTAGAGTGCTCACAAGGTTTTTTCAAGATTTGTCCCAGTGACCTACTTTTTGACCCAAAATGACCCAGTTTCCAACTTGTCCGAGACATCATCAATTATAGTATCCTAACCAAGTTTCATAGGTATCAAACTAAAAATGTCAGTAGAACATGCCATCCTTTCATTCTGCAACATTTAAAATAATTTGAAAGAAAAATTTTTTAGTTTCATGTTCATGAAAAAAGTAGGAATAGCAGGAATATTTTCAAAAAAAAAAAAAAAAAAAAAAAAAATAGGAAAAAAGGAGGAACTGAAAAAATGTAGGAAAAGTAGGAAAAAGTAGGAAAAGGTAGGACTACTTGTAAGCCTGGGCCCGATTTCGAACTTGTCTGAGTTTCCATCAAGACAAACATTCTGACCAGGTTTCATGAGTATATGACTGAAAATGTGGCATGTAGAGTGCACACAAGGTAATTGTTGACGCCTGAACGACGGGCACGGCACGATCACAAAAGCTCACCTTGAGCACGTCATGCTCAGGTGAGCTAAAAAATGACCTTAAGGCATCTGCTGTACAGACTATAATCCCTCTTACTTATGTGTAGTTTGATAACACACACACACACATCAGTCTCACCTTAGATCTACATTATCAGCTATATTCTGCCCAAATGCAGCCTTAACCTACATTTGTGTTCTGTCTACTACAAGGAAAGTATGTGTTTTAGTGTATTTTGGCCTTTTAACTCTTTACCACACAATCCCGAGTTTCAACGACACTGAGGAAGAAGCCTTTTGAAAACATTGTGGGAAAAGGAGAAAATGCTGGTAACCAGTATTTTCTCCTTTTCCCACAATGTTTTCTACCCTATCATAGACAATTTACATCATTTGAATCACATTGAAATTGTTGTCTGCAAATGCTTTCAAGTTGGACCAGCCTAATTTTTGTTGTTTGGTAAAGAGTTGAAGGTCGAATTCAGTCCTTACCTGCAGCAGACATGTTCTGCGAGTACTGACCACCATGACTGTGTGCTGTCCACCTACCAGGATCATACTGAGAACCCTTTACATCCTGACCACCTAAGTTGGGTCCTGTTTGAAAGCAGACATGATTCAAAATTGATACAGAAATCACAGTATTTAGTTCACCAATATTTCTAAAGTCTTTTGAGATCAAAAGAGAGAACATTTTTTTTTTTAATTTTTTTTTAAAGCTCACCTTGAGCACTTCATGCTCAGGTGAGCTAAAAACTGACCTTAAGGCATCTGCTCTACAGACTATAACCCCTCTTACTTCTGTGTAGTTTGATAACACACACACACACACACACACACACACACACACACATCAGTCTCACCTTAGATCTACATTATCAGCTATATTCTGCCCAAATGCAGCCTTAACTTACATTTGTGTTCTGTCTACTACAAAGAAAGTATGTGTTTTAGTGTATTTTGGCCTTTTAACTCTTTACCACACAATCCCGAGTTTCAACGACCCTGAGGAAGAAGTCTTTTGAAAACATTGTGGGAAAAGGAGAAAATGCTGGTAACCAGCATTTTCTCCTTTTCCTACAATGTTTTCTACCCTATCATAGACAATTTACATCATTTGATTCACATTGAAATTGTTGTCTGCAAATGCTTTCAAGTTGGACCAGCCTAATTTTTGTTGTTTGGTAAAGAGTTAAAGGTTGAATTCAGTCCTTACCTGCAGCAGACATGTTCTGCGAGTACTGACCACCATGACTGTGTGCTGTCCACCTACCAGGATCATAGTGAGAACCCCTTACATCGTGACCACCTAAGTTGGGTCCTGTTTGAAAGCAGACATGATTCAAAATTGATACAGAAATCACAGTATTTAGTTCACCAATATTTCTAAACTCTTTTGAGATCAAAAGAGAGTACAGTTTTTCTTTTTTTTTTAAAGCTCACCTTGAGCACTTCATGCTCAGGTGAGCTAAAAACTGACCTTAAGGCATCTGCTCTACAGACTATAACCCCTCTTACTTTTGTGTAGTTTGATAACACACACACACACACACACACACACACACACACATCAGTCTCACCTTAGATCTACATTATCAGCTATATTCTGCCCAAATGCAGCCTTAACTTACATTTGTGTTCTGTCTACTACAAGGAAAGTATGTGTTTTAGTGTATTTTGGCCTTTTAACTCTTTACCACACAATCCCGAGTTTCAACGACCCTGAGGAAGAAGTCTTTTGAAAACATTGTGGGAAAAGGAGAAAATGCTGGTAACCAGCATTTTCTCCTTTTCCTACAATGTTTTCTACCCTATCATAGACAATTTACATCATTTGATTCACATTGAAATTGTTGTCTGCAAATGCTTTCAAGTTGGACCAGCCTAATTTTTGTTGTTTGGTAAAGAGTTAAAGGTTGAATTCAGTCCTTACCTGCAGCAGACATGTTCTGCGAGTACTGACCACCATGACTGTGTGCTGTCCACCTACCAGGATCATAGTGAGAACCCCTTACATCGTGACCACCTAAGTTGGGTCCTGTTTGAAAGCAGACATGATTCAAAATTGATACAGAAATCACAGTATTTAGTTCACCAATATTTCTAAAGTCTTTTGAGATCAAAAGAGAGTACAGTTTTTCTTTTTTTTTTAAAGCTCACCTTGAGCACTTCATGCTCAGGTGAGCTAAAAACTGACCTTAAGGCATCTGCTCTACAGACTATAACCCCTCTTACTTTTGTGTAGTTTGATAACACACACACACACACACACACACACACACACATCAGTCTCACCTTAGATCTACATTATCAGCTATATTCTGCCCAAATGCAGCCTTAACTTACATTTGTGTTCTGTCTACTACAAGGAAAGTATGTGTTTTAGTGTATTTTGGCCTTTTAACTCTTTACCACACAATCCCGAGTTTCAACGACCCTGAGGAAGAAGTCTTTTGAAAACATTGTGGGAAAAGGAGAAAATGCTGGTAAACCAGCATTTTCTCCTTTTCCCACAATGTTTTCTACCCTATCATAGACAATTTACATCATTTGATTCACATTGAAATTGTTGTCTGCAAATGCTTTCAAGTTGGACCAGCCTAATTTTTGTTGTTTGGTAAAGAGTTAAAGGTTGAATTCAGTCCTTACCTGCAGCAGACATGTTTTGCGAGTACTGACCACCATGACTGTGTGCTGTCCACCTACCAGGATCATACTGAGAACCCCTTACATCCTGACCAGCTAAGTTGGGTCCTGTTTGAAAGCAGACATGATTAAAAATTGATACAGAAATCACAGTATTTAGTTCACCAATATTTCTAAACTCTTTTGAGATCAAAAGAGAGTACATATTTTTTTAATTCTGATTCAAGATCATTACATCATTTTGCTGAGTGAAGTCCAAAATTTCAAGACTGACAGTGACAAGGCTATGGCGTTAAAATACTTCATTTTGGTTTTCAGGAATAAAAATTTAATACAAATCTATCTAGAACTAAACAAACATATTTTCCCATTCTTTATGGAACAAAAGGGTCATTGGCCCTAAAGCGCTCACCAGACAAACATTCTGACCAAGTTTCATGAGGATCTGGCTGAAAATGTGGCCTCTAGAGTGCACACAAGGTAAATGTCGATGACCACACGACGGATGACCAACGACAGACGACGGACACAGCACGATCACAAAAGCTCACCTTGAGCACTTTGTGCTCAGGTGAGCTAAAAATGGTAAAATGATGGACTTTTGTTCTAATCTTTCTACTCAATGTCCTGCAAATGGTAATATCACAGTCACCAATGTCAATGGTATGATTCAGTCACGTCGATGATGTGAACGTGACATCACATCAGTAATCACCACTAAAATTGAATACAATACAAATTTTGAATTATCACCTAATTATTAAACAGTAAAAGTACAGCCTTTTTATTTTTATCTTTCAACTAACCGGATATCCATGCAATAAAACCCATGCGATATTTTTTTTGATATACCACGGATATTTATAGATTTTTGATATACCACGGATATTTTTAGCACAACACGTGGGGCCGGAACTACTTTCGACCTAAAACATGACCTCTTGTTGACATTCTGTCAATACACAAATCAAAGAAAAAAGTCGGTAGGAAAAAATGATGATGCAAGAACAATTTTGTTGTTTTCTTTATTTGAATGAAAAAAAAAATGATTATTTAATTAAATATGAAGCACATTCTCAATTTCATTTAAGTAAATATCCTAAGTCACAATATTAACTGCTTTGTATCGCTCGTAGCAGACGATCAGTTGATGCAATCAATAAAAATGTCAGAGTTTGCGGGCGTAAACTTCACTCTTTCACTTGATGATTTCCTCAATAGCAATGAGGATGTCGACGGGTATGTTGAATTCGATATCGACCCTTCTGTTTTTGACGAAGAAATGCCCATTCCAGACAGTCCTAAGCCATCTACAAGCATCGAACCCCCCACTGCTAGTGTAGACATACCTGTTCCATCACCTTCCCGTATTGACCGAGAGGACATAGAACAGTTCATTAGTGAACAAGAAAATCAAAACACAATGAAAAAAACTTTGTCTGACATAAAAAAACTTGAAAAATACATGGCAGAAAAAGGAGAAACCAGAAAATTACATGAAATACCCATGGAAGAACTTGATGAAAAAATTGCTGGTTTTCTCATGACCACCAAAAAACCAGATGGAGAAGATTATGAGCCCTGTTCAATACGGAACATGATTTCAAGCTTTGACAGGAAGCTGAGAAGGCATGGCTATGAACACTCAATAATCAGGAGTCAAACAAATGCTTTCACTCTCACCAGAGAAACTTTAAAGGTAATTAACCCCTTATGTCCTAATACCCAGCTTGTAAAGCCCTTTTCCAGTAAAAATAATTGGAAAAATTAACCCCTTACCAAGCAGAAAAATTTTAGACACATCCATATTGAAAGAAATTATAGTAAAAATTCAAATGTTTTTCATATGGTAGTATTTGTCCCTGAAAATTTAAAAAAAAAAAAATGTGGAAAAATGAGAAAATGATTGTTACTATGCTATTTGTTCTTGAATATGCTGAAAAAAATGTGGAAAAATGAGAAAATGCTTGTTAAAGAAATTTTCTCAATGTCCCACATTGTTTTCAAAAGCCATCAATCTCAGGGTCGTGAAAACCTGGGCTTGTGTGGTAAAGGGTTAACACTTTTCTTGATAAATAAACATTCTAACACAATGAAGGTGATGAATTCAGAAAATATTGTTTAAAACTCTTTACCAAAAGAAACAATTTTGGACTGATCAAAACTGAAAGCATAAGCGGATAACAAATTTAAGGTGGCTCAAATGGTAAAAATTGAAAGGTAGAAAACTTTGTGGGAAAAGAAGAAAATGCTGGTTACCAGCACTTTTTCCTTTTCCTACAATGTTTTCAAAAGCCTTCTCTCCCAGGGCTACTAAAAGTGGGGAATTGTGTGGTAAAGAGTTAAAAAGGCAAAATAACCTTTATTCAGCAACATTCCACCTTTTCTCACAATGTTTCCTTCCAAACCATTAAACTCCCATTCCTCCCAATTTTGACAGTTTTTTCAGTGTCCTAGAAATATCACAGTTCTATCCTAATACCTTTTAAAATAATCAAGGATTGGGAAAATTTTTCAAGCAAAATTCTTGCTTTGTTTTTCCATGTTTTGTGAAACGTGAGCATAACGATGCATCAGTTTATTAAAAGAGTCAAAGTATTTCATGTTTTTCTATGTCTATACAGGCTAAATTAAAGTTGTTAAAAAGGCGTGGAAAGGGAAATCGTCCTCAGGAGGCTGAGCCACTATCAGATGAAGATATAAACTTTTTTCACCAAAAGAATCTGTTAGGATTAGAAAGTCCATCTGCATTAATAAATTCTCTCTGGCTGAACAACTGCTTACACTTTGGAATGAGAGGTGTTAAAGACCACTATGAATTGAGGTATGTATACATTTGCAAGGACTGAATGTCACACTGATAGTCTGGTGTGGTTCTGTATGCAGATAAAATGATCTAAGTGGCTGTTTTCAAAGTTTTAAGTTCTTCTTCTTTATCTTCTCATATTTCGGTCATACTTTTGAATTATCTTGCACTGAAATTAGAATAAAATAATTACAAATTAAGTGCAAAACATATAACCCTTTACCACACAATCCTGGGTTTTCACAACCCTGGGGAAGAGGCTTTTGAAAACATTTTCCTCTTTTCCCACAGTGTTTTCTTCCCTTCCAAAGGTAAATTTTAGTTTTTGAGTCATGCTTAATTTGTCGTCTGCAAATGCTTTCAATTTAGGTAAGTCTAAATTGTTGTCAAATGGTAAAGAGATAATAAAAAAATTCAGCAGTGTAATCCTTCTTATCATATGCTTTTTTAAAAGAGTCTGTGAAGTTTTCCAGTAGAAAACATCATAGTACAGGAAAATTGATTATAATAAGCATGTTTCCCCTTTACTACAAAGTTTCATAAATGTAAATTTACAGTATAACAAGATTAGGATGACAAATCTATCTATATACACTATATATCTAGGCTATGTAAAAAAAAAATTCAATAACACTGAATACAACTTCATAACGATCAACAAACAATATTTAATGAAACTTTCCTCTCTTTTAATTACAGATGGGGAGATGTTATGCTGAAGAATAATGGTGACTGTGATTATCTTGAACTAAATGAAAGGCAAACAAAAACTAGAACAGGGGAGAATGTGACCGATACTAGAAAAGTTAAACCCAAAATTTTCTCAAATAAAACTGCAAGGGACCCCATAGATGTTTACAAAAAGTATGCCGCGATGAGACCCATAGATTTTAATTTTGCAGATGCTCCTTTTTATCTTGCTCCAAGGACTATTCCTGTGAGCACTTATTCTGACCAGTGGTTTCTGAGGCAGAGGATTGGCATGAACAAGTTGTCATCCCTAATGAAATCCATGTGTGACAAAGCCCAAATAACAAACAGAAAGCTGACCAATCACTCTGCCCGGAAACACCTGGTTCAGAAACTACGGGACAATAATATACCTCCCACAGAAATAATGCAGATCACAGGCCATAAAAACATTCAATCAGTCCTCAACTATTCCTCCATTTCTGTTGAAAATCAGAAAAAATGCTCAAACATTTTAGCAAATACAAGCTGCAGTGCCACATACCTGTCAAGTGATGATCAGCGTACAAATCGTTGTTCTCTGCCCAGTAGTAATAGTGTGTCGCAAACCTTCACAGGTCAGTCTCAGCCTTCCGACGAATCGGTTTTGCCAAATGAAGTTATGGTTCAAGTTATCCCAGTTTGTGAAGCCCAAGTTATCCCAGTTTGTGAAGCCCAAGTTATTGAACTTACATCACCCGCTCGACCCGAACAGTTCCATATTCCAAACTTGAATATATCCACAAGGAATGGTAGTGCTACAACTCCAATTTTCTACGGAGCTGTCTAGAATGTTGGCACATTAAATGTATATCCGTTTCAATATCCACCTGACATAGAAACTGAAAAATTCCGATGTGTCTTCCTCTTGTTACGTGATTTGCACTGCACGACCGTTTGAAAATACACGGTCAGTGTGACCTAGTTCTTGAGACGACGGCTTATTCGACTTAACTCTGGTCAAATGCACAATCATTTTTTGTTGACATATTGACGATCAATAAATTTCTGTCAGTTTATTTCTTGAAAAGACTGAATAAAGTACAAATATGCAATAAACAGCTAGATCTCTTTTCTTTTGAACTGAACACATACGTGAATGGGTACTTTGTTGTATTGAATATAAGTACGCGCACTGTGTTATTAGCTAATTTGCATATACTGTTAGATTCGTGTTTTTTTGTTGTTAAGTAATAATAAATAATGATTAACACAACAAATCAGACGTTGAAAGATAAATAGAATACGTACATAGTGTTGTCGTAGATCAAAAATATCTAACTCGGTTGTGAGAATTGATAATTGTCTCGCCAAGGCTCGACAATTATCAATTCTCCCAACCTCGTTAGATATTTTTGATCTACGACAACACTATGTACGCATTCTCTATATATTTAGGGTTGATTTTCATTGAAATTTCGACAGTTCACTAGATGGTTGCCAAGCATATAATAATGGCCTTTATGCTGACATATAGCATAAATTTAACATGAAAGGCACTGAACGAGGCAGTTTCTCCATTTCTTAGAATGCCTTTGCAGACAATGTAGTCCACTAAATTAAAAGTAGAAATGTCTTACCAACACCGATACCCCCGCAACATGACAAGGGTCACAGTCATGGTATAGTTCCAAAATCAAATAAAGACCTATAGCCATATTTATTGACAAAAACAATTTAATATACATGTACACTGTAGGCCCTATATGCAAAGATTCTTAACAGGCGCTTTCAACTTGACCTTTGAGCTGGCAACATGGTTTTTGCTCGCGACATATCTGTTCATGGCAATCAATTGTGCCAAATCATTTTGAAATCCAATAATGTACATCAAAGTTAAGGGCAGGACAATAATACCTCCTTTTTTCAGAACGCATGCACAAATAGACAAGGGTAACATTATATGCCCATCTGCCATTGTATGGCAGTGGCATAATATGGGCACTTGCCTGCAAAGATAGTAACTCTCAAAGCGTAAGTCTGAGAAACTCAATTTTTTTGTTTGCTAGCAAAGAGATTTTGAACAAAGCGTCCAAAAAATCACAAGAAAAATATGGCGTGCTGCATGCACTGCTGATACTCTGCATCCAAAATATAAGTGAGCTAGATAACTCCAACACTAAGGTCAGAGTTATCCTTATATATCATGAAACCCCTATTTCATGTTCTTAGCATCACTCTACTAACTAGCATTAAAATAACTCCACTGGTTAAAGAGTTATGCACTGCACAAGATTTTACCACCAGGGTAAGCCAGAGTTACAATTCTTAACTGCACTTTTCCTTCTTGATGTGTTCTTAGCATGCCTATGTCACCAAAGTATCTCAATTGGTAGAGGAGTTTTGACATTAAGAAAACTTAACAACCATGGGAGATAACTCTAAAAAAATCTGAGTTTTCTTTCTTGTATGTGGCATACCGACATGTACTTGTAACCTTTACAACTTGATGAAGTATGATGAAAATATATCAATGAGTAAAAGGGTTATAGCCCAACAAATTGATTGCACGGTGTTTAACACCGTTTTCAACATTCTTTCATTTATATCGGGCCCCATTAATAAAACATCTATGGGAGATAAGTATCAAAGTCGGCTAAGAACTGTGACCATGACTTTTAACCTAGTAACATGGTTCTTCAAGCTAAACATCTTATATCCATGGTTATCTTCTGTCAAAATCCAACCAAATGGGCAGTAGTTGTATGATCCTGAAGCAGAGGGTTTATAAAAAATAGAGCAGAGAAACCAAGAAAATACTGCTATCCAGCATTTTTTCCTTCATCTAGTATAGGGTTAGGAAAATCTTGATATTCACATCACAAATGTTCAACTACTGTTTCTACAAGCTGAAGATCCATCCAGCTGAAAGCAGTGCATCTTCCTACATTACTGTTACCGCAAAAATATTTGATGAAAAAGAAGTTAATACAAACTAAGAAAGACAATAACAATAAGATTGTGTAGCAACCTGCTCTTTATAGGAATCAGTCTCTATAAAACAGCTACATTGGTATGCATAGCCAGCTTTCAAAAAATACATTTTGAAAACCCATCACATGTTGGTTGTTCTCGTGATTTTTCCAAAGAAGTTTCTAAACTATGTAACAACAGTTTGAGCTGCAGTTAATACAATTTAAACACCTGTATAACAATTGCTATGTATGTGATGGTACCAGCCATGGTTTTGTTACCTTATATGGAGACTTTTTTTAAAGAAGGCAGGAAGGGGGGGTGAGTACAAACCATACACACCAAACGTAACATAACAACAAGAAGACTGAAAGACTGATAAAGTTTCTATATAAAGCCTACAGTGAAAATTGTGACCCCAGGGTGAGTACATTTTTTACCTATGATTACGATTTCAAGCTTTAATTATGGGCTATAATTACCGTAACTGAATCCTGGCTAAGGTCAACAAGATACAACCACATACCAAGTCATATAGGACTAGGCTGTATGGTTATAAACAAGATTTTCAGTTTCCATAATAAACCATGAGGGAGTTTAATTCAATTTGAACAATGGCTAAATTTTGAACAAATTCAGAAGAGATCCACTCGATGAAGCTTTGTGCCAAATTTGGTAGCCCTAGGCTTTACAGCTAAGAATAGGAAGATTTTTATAGGTTTCAGTATTAAAGTCCATGTAAAACTTGTGACCCCTGGGACAGGGCCAATTTTGACCCAAGGGCTATAATTTGTAGAATCTTAGTAGAAGTAAATTAGATGAAGCTGTATACCAAATTTAGTAGCCCTAGGCCATAATTATGGTTTAGAACCAGAATATTTTCAAAGTTTTCCCTGTATAAGCCCATGTAAAACTTGTGACCCCCGGGGTGGGGCCAATTTTGGCCCCAGAGCTATAATTTGAAGAATCTACGTAGAGGTCTATTGGATGGAGCTACATGCTAATTTTGGTAGCCCTAGGCCATATGATTTAGAACCAGAATATTTTCAAAGTTTTTCCTGTATAAGCCCATGTAAAACTTGTGACCCAAGGGCGGGGCCAATTTGGCTATAATTTGAAGAATCTAAGTAAAAGTCCATCAGATGAAATTACATGGGCTTTTGGTAGCCCTTGGCCATATGGTTTAGAAGGAGAATTTTTTTAGATTTTTACCCCATATAAGCCGATGTAAAACTTGTGACCCCCGGTGTGCGGCCAATTCTGGCCAAAGGGCTATAATTTGAAGAAGTTATGTAGAAGTCCGTTAGATGAAGCTACATGCCAAATTTGGTAGCCCTAGGCGGCATGGTTTAGGACAAGAAGATATTTAAAGTTTTCACTATATAAACCTATGTAAATTTTGTGACCCACGGGGCGGGGCAAATTTTGACCCCAGAGCTATAATTTGAAGAGTTTTTGTAGAGGTTTATTAGATGAAGGTACAGGCCAAATTTGGTAACTCTAGGCCTTATGGTTTCGGACAAGAAGATTTTCATAGATTTTCAATATTTTTCAGCTTTGTTGCCATAGCAACTAGAGTTTTATAGGAATCATATTCTTTGCAGAGTTTCTGAAGAGGGCCATGAGAGGATCATTTCTGTGAAGTTTCGTTAAAATATGTTGAGCAGTTTCAGAGAAGAAGATGTTTGAAATAAAAGTTAACACACGCACGCACAGACAGACGGGTGCATGACGGACACAGGGCCATGACATAAGCCTGCTGGCCTTCGGCCAGTGGAGCTAAAAACTCATTTCTACAGAATAAAATGATGATGAAAAATTCCCATATTAATTTTTGGTAAAATGATTTCAGCATTGTGGCAAATTGATCCTAGGGCATCTGCTCAGTTTATTTTATTTTCTTTAAGGGAGTTTAATGCCATTTTAACACCTTGGGTCATATCAGGGCAGCCAGTGCACCTACCCATGTGTTTCCTGGCTTTCTCATATCAGTACTGACACAACTTTCTCTCCAAGCCACAGACTACTTTTCTCAAATGCATCTGAGGTGAGTGGTGAAAAATTGTCAGTAAAAGATAGACAGCATAAGAGGTACTAGAATATGAATACTGAAATTCTTTTGTCATTCAAGTATGAAGAAAAATGATGAAAAAGTTACCTGCATTTTCGCCTTTTCCCCCAATATTTTCTACCGAATGACAAAAGAATTTCAGTATTCATATTCTAGTACCTCTTATGCTGTCTATCTTTTACTGACAATTTTTCACCACTCACCTCAGATGCATTTGAGAAAAGTAGTCAGTGGCTTGGAGAGAAAGTTGTGTCAGTACTGATATGAGAAAACCAGGAAACACATGGGTAGGTGCACTGGCTGCCCTGATATGACCCAAGGTGTTAAAATGGCATTAAACTCCCTTAAAGAAAATAAGGGTAGAAAACATTGTGGAAAAAGGAGAAAATGCTGGTTACCAGCTTTTTCTCCTTTTCCCACAATGTTTTCAAAAGGCTTCTTTCTCAGGGTCGTTAAAAGTCGGATTGTGTGGTTATGGGTTAAACCAAAAAATGGGTCAAAAGCCAGCATATACAGTAAAGTTGAAATTTAAAACATTTACAAATGTCCTCTTAACTCTTTACCAAAAAACAAAATTTTAGACTAGTCCAAATTTAAAGCATTTGCAGACGACAAATTAAATGTGACTTAGGAATTGAAATTTGCTGTGGGACTGGTAGAAACCATTGTGGGAAAAGGAGAAAATGCTGGTTACTAGCATTTTCTCCTTTTCCCACAATGTTTTCAAAAGGCTTCCTTTTTAGGGTCATTAAAAGTCAGAGTTGTGTGGTAAAGAGTTGAAAGGATCTTTTACTAATTGCCATCTGTGCTTATTTTTATGCCACTTTCAATAGTACTTCAGTCACATCCACATACCATCTTGGTACCTGTAAGAGGCCTACCTGAGGCCCATGCATACTTAATCCTTTGCAGGGACAAAATTCAGACTTTCCCAAATCGAAAGCATTTATATATGACAAATTCAATGAGGCTGAAATGATGGGATCTGTCTTGGTAAGGGTAGAAAACATTGTGAAAACTGGAGAAAATGGTGATGAAAACTTCTGTTCCTGGAGCACCAGACACCTGTATAACCTTATCTCAAGAGTTTAGGGCCCATATTCACCAACCATTCATAATTTCATTATTTGTTTCATTTAAGACTTGGAAAGTAACAAAGTAACACAAATGGTTTTGCCAATCAGAAGTTGTTTTACTTTCAAATTCAGAGACTATTGGAGAATAAGACTAAGAATATTCTTTAACTCCTTGCCACACGACGAAATTTTAGACCTGTTCAAATCCAAAGCATATGCAGCTGCCAAATTAAATGCAGCTAAAATTGTGGAAGTAGTCTTCTATAGGGTAGAAAACATTGAGGGAAAAGGAGAAAATACTAGGTACCAGCATTTTCTCCTTTTCCTACAATTTTTTCAAAAGGCTTCTTGCTCAGGGTCATTTAAACTCAGGATTGTATGGTAAAGGGTTAAGAATGGTTAGTGAATATGGACCTAGGTCTAACATTTCTAGACAGGCATATTACAAATTTTCCCTGTAGACCTACAGCTCTGTGTAGCATAGCAGTGGGAGATGTGTACAATAGACATCTCAGTGTTCTATAGAGTATATTTTTTTTTTTACTCAAACAAAACATAGTACCTAGTAACTGAGGAAGGATGTCTACAGGGACAGACAGAAAGACAGACAGACAAGTACTGCCCCTTGGACAGCACTCATAATTTCATGCCAGGGTAAGCTGGTAAAAAATGTGAAATTGCAAAGAAACCCAAACACTGTGGTTATTCAAAATTATTTTGAAGGTTTTGCTTTTAAGGTTTTTTTTTGTATGTATACAACTGCAAACAGAGTTCTCAATGAACCTAATAAAAAAAGTTCTTGCTGATAGTTAATAACTAGCCCAAGTAAATTGGAAATAACCATCTTCAGTAATGACAGAGATGTAAGAGAATGCCAAAGTTTTTGCATTATGGCACAGGCAACAAAATGGTTATGACAAAACCCCTATGTTTTCTTTGAAAGCAGCAGCCCTGGAAATGTCAATGGTGCTATCTTGAGAGTCATAAACTAAAGATGATTCTGTTGATGTCCAAGGTATTTTACAGGTAATTTGGTGATTTTTCAAAACCTTGAAATTTATAGCAAAACTTTAGATGTTAATGGTCAGTTCCAATTATCCTGTTCAAATTTTACTGCAACTGATTTATTGAAAGTCACATGACCTAATTTAATACATCTGGTGGCACAAGGCTTGAAACCAGGAGGTTCGAATCCACGGCTTAGTCAATTCATTCCTCTCTAATCATTGATCATTGTTTCTTCTAAAGGTTTGGAGGAAAAGTAGCCGAAAGGACGAATATTGTGTGAAGCGCTGGTAGAAGAAACTCAAGCGAAGCATAGACAATTGCACGGGCCACCTTGATACAGCTGAATTATTGATGAAAAAGGCAATGAACACCATGGTGCAAACAAATCATTATTAAAGTTGTATTTTTAATTCTTGTTTATTCTTCTTCTATATCAGAGAGAGAAAGACAGACAGAGGGCAGGGGCAGAAAATTACCCCTGTAAAAATTACCTAGTTCCTCAGCCATAACTTCAACAGTTATCACCTCATTGTCTGAAAAAAGAAAGATGACACAATTATTCACTCTTTACCAAACGACAAAATTTTATCCGCATCCAAATTCAAAGCTGTAGCAGAAGACAAATCAAATTTGGCTGAACTGATGAAACACAACTTTAAAATGGCAGTAAACATTGTGTGAAAAGGAGAAAATGCTGGTTACCAGCATTTTCTCCTTTTCCTACAATGTTTCAAAAGGCTTCTTCTCCAAAACTTGGAATTGTGTGGTTATGGGTTAAGAAAATGATTTCTTATAAATCTAAGCTTTACTTCTTTACCACATAGTGGTATGCATTATGTACATAAGCAGTTGACATATTTTCGCTGTGTTCTATCCTTAAAGTGGCATCCAAATATGAGTTAAATAAACTTCTATTCATTACATCTCTTCATGTATTGAATGGCTGTGGTATGGAGGCAATAAATCAAAATAAGATGACAAATGCAGCTTACAGAATCTCGCTATGTATTCTTTCAAAACAAAATTTCATTCTCCACAGTTTAGTTTGATATAAAAAAAAATCACCAAAAAATAAAAACATCTTAATTCATTCAGTTTGTTTTATGCAACCATTCAGGTTGATTGCAACGCTTGCACTTTTTCCAAGACTGAGTTTAATGAACTAATTTGGCCATTATTCAGCAGGAAAGCAGCTGAATGTATTTCAAATCAAAGCGCTGAAGGCCTGGGCATCAGAACGGGAGAAGAGGTAGGAAAATGAGGCCCAGAAGCTCAAAGTTGCTATCATATTTATACAGGCTTAAAAGCTGCTATCACATTTGTACAGACTAATAAAAAAATATCTACATGTCTCACACTGACGGTCTGCGAAGTTGACAACAGAATGGAAAAACATAAATTTGTAAAGGCCAGTATACTGGTAATGAATATTTGGTCTCATGGTCTTTATGGATTGAAAGGTGATAATTTTCAAAGGATTTTCTGCTTCCTATTTTCTTCCTTTACATTGCTTTGGCAACAAATCATGGTAACAAAGCAAAATGACCAGCGTGCAACAGCAGGGAATATTTTCTGGAAAGTGCAAAAATCCACATTGGCCAAGCAATGAATCATATTTTTCTTTCATTTTACAACACTCAGTCTATAAGTTGAAATAGTAACCATGTCCTTTGAGCAATGACAAGGAAAAACACAAAGTCTTCAAAGGCTAATATCACAGAGCACGATTTGGTGTCTGAGAAGACAATCTGTTAGGTATTTCTTTTTTTAAGTTTTGGTTTCTATGGCAACAAATAAAAAGATGTACGCATTCGGGCACCAATGCTCAGTTGATTTTCAGTGAAAACAAAAAGTTGAAAAAGGGGCATAACTTGATAGTTATTTACCCTTATTATGTTTCACTTTTGATAGTAAACAACTTGTCAAAGTTTTAAGTAAACATTTTCAGTAATAACAAAGATATTGTAAAATGTCAAATATTTTGCATGATGACGACACAAACGATGAAGGGCTATGAAAATACCATGTCTCTTAAAACAGCTGAGCTAAAAGTTCTCAGTCGAAAAAGGGGCATAACTAATTACTTTGCCAAAAATATTTTGGTGGTTACCTTCCTCTGTTGTACTGAATAAAATCTCCTTTTAATAGTTATCGAAAAGTTCAAGTTTGAAGTAAGTTTCTTCATTAATGACAGATATGATAAAATGTCAAAGGTTCTGAAAATTTAAAGCAATAAAAAAAGGGCGTAACTGTGTCAAAATATTTTGATGGTTATCTGCCCTGTTATATGGGTACCCCTTTTGACAGTGAATAACATGTACAAGTTTGAAGTAAATATCTTCAGGAATAACAGAGATATTAAAAAATGTCAAAGTTTTTGCACGACGACAATTTATATCGAATATGTTTTTTACTACCTCATTGTCGTAGATCCCTGATAATATTTTAAACACTTCTATCATGTCCCCTCTAATACGTCTATATTTCAGGGTTGTCAAGTTTAATTGTTTGAGACGTTATTCGTAATGTAAGTTGCTCATTGAAGGAATTTGTTTTGTTGCTCGTCTTTGTACACCTTCTAATTTATCAATTTCTCCTATGTTTTGGGGTGACCAAAATGATAGGGCATATTCAAGGGGTAAAGAAGAAAATGCTGGTTACCAAATTGTTTTTTAAAGGTCTTCTCTTTCGGGGTTCTTAAAACTCGGGATTATGTGGTAAAAAGTTACGAGTCAGTGATACTTTTATCAAAATCGGGGCCAATAAATTAAGCTCACGATTACATGGCCAACTTTGACCAAAGAGGAATCTCCTGAGAGATTTTTTTTTTTCTCATTAAGAAATGTTTTGTAAGCTTTCAAGCTCACGATTGCAAGGCCAACTTTGACCAAAACTGCTTTCTTTCCTTATCAGGGCCTTTACGAGAATACAGAACAAACGACCTAAGCCTAAGCCTAAGCTGAACGAATTTTAGAAAGTGAAACCGAAAGTACAATAGTGACCTTGCGATTTTTAGGGAAATAATGGTGCAAAATTTGATTGAAATATTAATAATGTGTAGTTTATTACACTGAATTTCTTTCAAGATTTACACTCACCATATTACTTACTCTAAAACTGAAAATATCTACATATAAGTACGACTGCTCCCCACAGCTTGTTGTTCTGACATGATGAAGCCACTTCCGGATTGTAGTAGTCTGCGCAGGTATGCAGTCACTTCGTACCATAACCATTTCGTACCATTTCGTTTATTACCGTTTCGTACCTAGATTTACCACTTCTAACCATAAATTTACCACTTCATACCATAGCGTTTCCACTTCATGACAGGGTAAAACCTTCTCATACTATGACCAAACATGTAATTTAATTTGACAAAAAGTGGTATTTAATATATTTATTTGGTACAGACCAATGCTTTGGAACTTATGTTATTTACGAGATATTATCATAAATCAATTAAAGGAATCAGTATGCAATTGTGTTTGGTCTGTTTGTCTGTAATGTTTGTTGTAAGCTGGATAATTGAAATTAGGAACAAACTGATCACAATGAAATGGACAAGTAATCAAAGAATTATAATTGATTACCCTCGATTGTGAATTGTCTATTTCCTTTTTGTCCTCTTTTTTGTATGTTTGACTATGGATACGTTTTGAAATGAGGTGAGCTTTGTATGATGTCGCAACAAGGACAGGGTTAAACATCAAGGTCAATATGACGATTTTATTTCTTGTAAATACATCATTTTCCACAATATTCATTAACTTAAATCACACCTTACAAAAGCAATTCATTTTTCAACGACCCTTGGAGAAACTGCTTTGAAATCATATTGGGAAAAGGAGATAATCAGAAAGTGTTATTGCGCATAATTTCTAGAATAAATATCTAACTTGAATAAATAGAGTTTTTCTCTTCTACTTCTTTTAATACCTTCATAATGAAAGTTTTTCTTAGTCGAACCTTTGTCATAGGTCCCAAAAAACATGGTACGAATTGGAATGACTGTGGTACGAAGTTAAAAAATTATGGTACGAGATGGTATAAATTATGGTACGAAATGGTAAAATTATGGTACGAAGTGACTGGTACGAAATGGTTATGGTACGAAACACCCATAATTCGTCTGCGCACTTCACATTGGGCCTCATTCGGCATACCTCGGGTGATCCGGTGATCAAATCCCTCGGCTGTATCACGTAGCTTTCATCGACAGATCGATAGATGTGAATGACTTCATCGTGGTTGTTAATGTTGTTGCTAAGCGATTTAAAGGGGCGCCGCCATGTTTAAGATCATGTGATTGGTTGTTCAAAATGGAAGCCTCCTTTATACGGACGAGGTTAGATGTAGGTACGGAATCGGCCGAGTTGTGACGAATGATTGGACATACCCCGGGTGATCCGGTGATCAAATCCCTCGGCTGTATCACATAGCTTGATATGCATCTACACGGTACAATTCGCGCGTTTCCGGAAGCACACCGTTTTACCGTTATTGAAATTGTAAGGCTCCTCTTAATATAGAAAACATGAGCCAATCTTCTATCCTTATCTTACTAAGAATATTTCAGTCGGCAAACAGTTTGTACATTCAATTTTTAGCTTGATATATCAATTCCGTTGGGGGCTTTTATCGAGAGATCGAGAGATGTGAATAACTCCACCGTGGTTGTTCATTCCGTTGCTAAGCGATTTACAGGAGCGCCGCCATGTTTAAGATCACGTGATTGGTAGTTCAAAATGGAAACCGCCTTTATACGGACGAGGTTAGATGTAGGTACGGAATCGGCCGAGATGTGTGATGTATTTGAAAAAATGCCACCTAGCGAAAGATAATGGATAGTAGAAAATAGCGGTGCACGGAAATACTGAAAAGGAAAAGACCGGAACGGACCGAAATGGACTTGAAACTATGATGTTTACAAACTCTTGTACACACAGCGATACTTTATTTGTTTGATATTGAAATAGAGCACAGCCTGAATGCACTCGTATAAGTAAAAGGAGATACTTGCCCGAGTTTAGGCTACAGAGAATGGACTTCTACTCAAAGCAAAAAATGTTTAATATCTGACTTTGGAAAGATCAAATAAGACACGAACCCTTCTAAGAAAAAAAAATTAAAGTAAGGAAGAGCGAAAACGGACCTGAACGGACGATAGTAAGAAAATTTGTGGACTTTGAAAACGAAAAGAAAACGAGGACTGGACCTAAACCTTATCGGAAACATCAAATATCGGTCGTAGAAATCATCAAAATGAACCAGAACTCAATTGAAAAAATCAGATATTGGAGTATGGAAAACCCGGAACGGACCTGAACGGTCAGCCTGAAAACCCTAACTATGGGCTTTCAAAACTAAGGGAAAATCGGGTACGGACCTAAAACTGATCGGAAACATCAAATATCGGACGTAGCAATCATCAAAATGAACATGAACCGAATTGAAATGATTCGATACTGGAGTATGGAAATACCGGAACGGACTTAAACGGACCTTTAAAAGCCTACCCACGAACTTTCAAAGCAAGGAGGAACCAGGAACGGACCTAAACCTGATCACAAACATTAAATATCGGACGTAGAAATCGTCAGAATGAACATGAACTGAACGGAGAAAATTCGATATTGGAGTATGAAAATACTGGGACGGATCTAACGGACCCTGAAAAGCCTACCTACGGCCTTTCAAAACAAAGGAAAAACCGGGAACGGACACAATTGGCGACCCTATGAACTTTCAAATCAAAAGGAAATTCGGAAACGGACTGAAACCTTATCAGAAACATCAAATATCGGACATAGGAGTCATACGAATTAACACAAATTAAATTGAACATTGTCATCTAAATTAATACCGAGTCAAATACAAATGAGCGATGCTCTGTGAAAAGAGGGCTTAATGCATCTGCGAAAAGTATCGACCAATGTCATCCTCGCAGGCTTAATTTATTATATGCTACAATTAAAAAATATATATCATGCTCTGTGAAAAGTGGGCTTAATGCATCTACGAAAAATTTCGGCCCAGGTCAGCCTTCGCAGTCCTTTTCGCTATTGGTCAATTTTCTATATGTCACAGGGCCATTCTATCTCATGATTAAGTCGGTTGTTAAAAAAAAAAAAAAAAAAAAAAAGTTCCTATTGTGGATCCATAATTATGTGATGGCTTGATTGGTATCGTAGATCACAGAGATGCATTAAGCCCTCTTTTGCCAAAGTACGGCTCTTATATGATTTTATCGCAACTGCTATTAATACTCTACCAATGTCATATCAAGGACCATGATAGCTCGCAACAATAACAATTTATTTTAAGATTTTTTTTTTTTTTTTTTTCATCTATACGGATAAAACACAGTGGAACTCGCCAAATCTTCTTACTAGCCACATCTGTTTTGAATTTAATAAAGTATCACAAAAATAAAGTGCAACATAATATTGGACACTTCTAACCAACCACTTTTGTTTAAATTTTAGGAAGTACTATACAAATAATGTGCAACGAACATAACAATAGACGTAAGAAGTTGCAATTTGAAGAATTTCGATTTTGCAACTAGATGGCATGCTATTTTCGCATGCGTAGTGCATGGCAGGCGAAACGAGTCGGTAATAAAGGCCTATACGACTTAATTTAGTCAGGAACAAGAAAACCATTGAAGACTTTTCTGGACACAAATATGCACACAAAAGAGGCGTTTTCAAAATTTTGTCTGTTAGATTTTCAATGTTGAGTAAAAGAATAATCATCAAGTTTCTTTCCTATGAGCAAACTGGTGAATTCTTTTTAAACTTTTGCAGAAACATGTTTCGCATTGCGTATATCAACAGCCCTATTCTGCAAAAAGCCGCAACAAACGGCCGGTAGCTTTTTCAAGCTGAAAGCCATTCTACACAAAACAAGACAAGTACATGTACTTATACTATCTGGTATGTACAACATACACATTGAGAAATATTCATGCGAAACAACTTCCACAGAAATTTCTTATCTCAGCATGACAGGCAGAACAGGCCTGCTGTCTGAATTTGTCCACTGTAAACGCTGTTCATATTACGACCTTGGTCCGTATTCACCAACCATTCGTAAGAACATTCTTGGTTTTATTCTCAAGAATTTTCTAAATTTGAAAGTAGCACAAGTTCTTGATCGGCTAAACCAAAATTTAATAGATTAGACAATCAGAAGTTATGTTACTTTCTAAATCTAGAATAGGACAAAAACTATTCTGAAGAATGGTTGGTGAATACGTACCCTTATGTCCATTGCGTTTTAAGTAAAGTATACTCTACGTCCGGCGACCATACCGCGTTCTTTGGGTATCGATAACGATTCTTCCACGACTTTGGCGTTTGCATAATGGCTATAGCACTGCTACAGAATACCGTCCGCGCTGCTTTGATTAAGTTATGTTGTTTTCCGGACAATTTTGTAATCAAATGTATTTCAGTAAAAACTTTCCATCTCGATGATAGGAAGGCAAAGCTTCAAACACTTATCTCATCATTCATTTCTGTTGAATTGGGAAGATTTTTCTGCAGGGAAGCAGGGTCTCTCTGTCTCAAGTTGTGTATGGGACGGTTCTAGTTGCCCTAATGTATTTTGTGGGCTTGACCAAGCCATAGTCTAACCCAACATCTGTGCGTCACCCTCACCGTGCCTTCTTCTAATCAGGTTAAATACTATTTGAGACGAGAATCATTATATTATGCTGCACTTCTGGCACGTTGTCCATTATTTTCCTCTTTGAAGATGTACATTTACTTACATTTACGATGACTTTGAGAGAAACGCTGATGAAGGCAGTCTGAAAGAGTGGTCTTTAGAAATGATCGCCATTAACAACCGAGGTCGGCCTTTGGCTAGCTAATCCCAGAAACCCTGGAGATGCTGAGCAAAAGCTCAACGCTTTCAACTATAGGCAAATCATTCGTTTCTGCAAATAATTCAGATCAAGGTCACACTGCGTGGAGTGTGGAATCTGGTCGGAGATCTTTTTATAAGCTATTCCTAGAGATATTTCTGCATGTGTAAAGAAACATGTACATTTCATATCACTATACGTCCGGCGACAGTTCAGATATTCATGTGTGTCATGAGTTTCATCAGCCCTATGCGGGGATCTTAAATGTATTGCCCACAGGTACTTACATTCGCACGACAAAGTCAGTGGATGGAAATCGAACCAAGACCGGTAGAATTACGATTCCATCACCAATGATTCGTCACCCTTTCTACTGCATGTACCGTTTGTTGCACAAAGTTACATGTATCATTGAACAAGGATAAAACTGATCTTCCGGCTACCCATATGTACTGGCTCACCGCGATACTAAGTTAAGAAAAAATAATTCTCGTGCTGTCCATGTAATTTCATTCATAATTATAGATACTGGAAAACTAAAGGCTAATCGTACAGTAAGAAATAAACGTTTGGCAGCTAATAGAACAGTCAACCTTTTGATAGTACCCCGATTCAAGTTGAATAATTTCAAAAGGAAAAAGACTGAGTAATATTATTGATATTTGTAAATGAAGTTGAATGATTTCTTTATCTCTGTACATAATCAGAAAGTGATTTTAAAGTCTCATCACAGGAATAGAAAGCAAAAGTTTAGCGGTCACGGCAACCGTCAACGGCAAAAAAAAAGTGATTCGGCATTAGGCTATTGTGCAAAAATCGCTGGTTTTATGTCCGAGATCGCAGTGTATATGAACAGAAAAATATCTTAACTCTCAGATGATATACATCTGATGAGTTTCTGTCAAATAGAATTCCTATACTAGCCTGTTTTTGCGAACTTGTTTACCGCAGCTAGCTGATTTTTGGTGTACAGTGACTACAAGTACAGTGGCTTCCGTTTTGCAAGACTGTACATAGGTTCATAGTGATAAGAGCTTTACACAAGTTGGCTTCTTTAACTCTTTACCGAACAACAAAATTTTAGACAAGTCCAAATTGAAAGCATTTGCAGACGACATGATAAATGCGACTGAAAATTTGAAATTTGTGTTGAGAAGGGTAGAAAACATTGTGGGAAAAGGAGAAAATGCTGGTACCAGCATTTTCTCCTTTTCCAACAATGTTTTCAGAAGGCTTCTTTCTCAGGGTCGTTAAAAGTCGGGATTGTGTAGTAAAGTGTTAAAAAAGAAGCCAGAAGAGGTCAGCATCAATATTTTCAAATACTTTATTGGCTTTAAATTTCAATATATTTCACAACATGTTAACAAACAAGTAAGTCATTATATGATTGCCGCATAGAAACCTCTTATGCACTACGTGACAGAGACACGTCACCTTCCTGCGTTTTCAAGTTGCGTGATCTTTTCCCGCGGTGTTCTATCTCTTTTTTTTTTTAATCGAAATTCTTTTTTTTTTTTTTTTTTTTTTCTTTACCGGCATAAATTTGTTTGTTTAATGAAAAATTACATCTATTTGAAGCGGTCATTTTGTACTGAAGATAATGACTGTAATTGAAAGTATCCTTTGAATAGAAATAATAAATAATTGAAACTATCCTTTGAGGTTAAGCAAAAATTAGCTCCCCTAGTTTCCGTTTTTCGAAAAGATGAATGATGGAACAGAGAATAAAAGAAGAAAATGTCGAAAATAATCTTGGTGTTTGTATCGATCATCGAAAAACATTTGCAACCACATCAATACAAAAAATCCTTTTTTTTTTTTTAAATCCGTCACATAAAAACAAAACACGTATTTCTTACTGTAGTTTTTTTTTATTTCGGTTTATTTATAAAACCATGACGAAACAAACTATGTATCAGAACAATTTCGCAAAAAAAGTAGATTTAGATTGCAATTTCTGAGGCAGTCTGCCTTTTAAACTCACCACTGTTGGAGAGGTCCGATGACCTCTCCAATGAACAATACACCAGTATGCATTTTTGTGTGGTCGGATCATGCAGGTGGAGTTGCATATTTAAAGAGGTGATTTCGGATGAGACTGAATTAAGGTCGAATCGCATGCGAACACTTGGTCTGATCCGACCACACAGCAATGCAGACTGTTGTAGATAATGTTCCTATTTATTACATGTGTATATAGCCTATCTGCCTTTTATTTACAAAAGTTATCACTAAACAAATTTAACATTAGAAACAAGAAATATGTTTAAAAAGATAGACGGCGTAAGAGGTACTGGAATATAAATATTGGAACTCTTCTGTGACTCAACATGAAGGAAATAATACATAATGTAAAAATGACCCCGCCAGGGATTGCCTCTTTTTATATATCGTCTTTTCATTTTGTTGAAAAGGGAAGTGTTTAACCTTTTCAGCGCTATGACCTAATTTAATACATCTGGTGGCACAAGGCTTGATACCAGGCTTGATACCAGGAGGTGTGTGTGTGTGTCTGGTTCGAATCCACAGCTTAGTCAATTCATTCCTCTCTAATCATTGATCATTGTTTCTTCTAAAGGTTTGGAGGAAAAGTAGCCGAAAGGACGAATATTGTGTGAAGCGCTGGTAGAAGAAACTCAAGCGAAGCATAGACAGGTGCACAGGCCACTTTGATATAGCTGAATTATTGATGAATAAGGCATTGAACACCATGGTGCAAACAAATCATTATTAAAGTTGTATTTTTAATTCTTGTTTATTCTTATTCTATATCAGAGAGAGAAAGACAGACAGAGGGCAGGGGCAAAAAATTACCCCTGTAAAAATTACCTAGTTCCTCAGCCATAACTTCAACAGTTATCACCTCATTGTCTGAAAAAAGAAAGATGACACAATTATTCACTCTTTACCAAACGACAAAATTTTACCCGCATCTAAATTCAAAGCTGTAGCAGAAGACAAATCAAATTTGGCTCAACTAATGAAACACGACTTTAAAATGGCAGTAAACATTGTGTGAAAAGGAGAAAATGCAGGTTACCTACAATGTTTCAAAAGGCTTCTTCTCCAAAACTTGGGATTGTGCGGTTATGGGTTAAGAAAATGATTTCTTATAAATCTAAGCTTTACTTCTTTACCACATAGTGGTATGCATTATGTACATAAGCAGTTGACATATTTTCGCTGTGTTCTATCCTTAAGGTGGCATCCAAATATGAGTTAAATAAACTTCTATTCATTACATCTCTTCATGTATTGAATGGCTGTGGTATGGAGGCAATAAATCAAAATAAGATGACAAATGCAGCTTACAGAATCTCGCTATGTATTCTTTCAAAACAAAATTTCATTCTCCACAGTTTAGTTTGATATAAAAAAAAACACCAAAAAATAAAAACAACTTAATTCATTCAGTTTGTTTTATGCAACCATTCAGGTTGATTTCAACGCTTGCACTTTTTCCAAGACTGGGTTTAATGAACTAATTTGGCCATTATTCAGCAGGAAAGCAGCTGAATGTATTTCAAATCAAAGCGCTGAAGGCGCTGAAGGCCTGGGCATCAGAACGGGAGAAGAGGTAGGAAAATGAGGCCCAGAAGCTCAAAGTTGCTATCATATTTGTACAGGCTTAAAAACTGCTATCACATTTGTACAGACTAATAAAAAAAAATATCTACATGTCTCACACTGACAGTGTGCGAAGTTGACAACAGAATGGAAAAACATAAATTTGTAAAGGCCAATATACCGGTAATGAATATTTGGTCTCATGGTCTTTATGGAGTGAAAGGTGATAATTTTCAAAGGATTTTCTGCTTCCTATTTTCTTCCTTTACATTGCTTTGGCAACAAATCATGGTAACAAAGCAAAATGACCAGCGTGCAACAGCAGGGAATATTTTCTGGAAAGTGCAAAAATCCACAATGGCCAAGCAATGAATCATATTTTTCTTTCATTTTACAACACTCAGTCTATAGGTTGAAACAGTAACCATGTCCTTTGAGCAATGACAAGGAAAAACACAAAGTCTTCAAAGGCTAATATCACAGTGCACGATTTGGTGTCTGAAAAGACAATCTTTTAGGTATTTCTTTTTTTAAGCTTTGGTTTCTATGGCAACAAATAAAAAGATGTACGCATTCAGGCACCAATGCTCAGTTGATTTTCAGTGAAAACAAAAAGTTGAAAAAGGGGCATAACTTGATAGTTATTTACCCTTATTATGTTTCACTTTTGATAGTAAACAACTTGTCAAAGTTTTAAGTAAACATTTTCAGTAATAACAAAGATATTGTAAAATGTCAAATATTTTGCATGACGACGACACAAACGATGAAGGGCTATGAAAATACCATGTCTCTTAAAACAGCTGAGCTAAAAGTTCTCAGTCGAAAAAGGGGCATAACTAATTACTTTGCCAAAAATATTTTGGTGGTTACCTTCCTCTGTTGTACTGAATGAAATCTCCTTTTAATAGTTATCGAAAAGTTCAAGTTTGAAGTAAGTTTCTTCATTAATGACAGATATGATAAGATGTCAAAGGTTCTGAAAATTTAAAGCAATAAAAAAAGGGCGTAACTGTGTCAAAATATTTTGATGGTTATCTGCCCTGTTATATGGGTACCCCTTTTGACAGTGAATAACATGTACAAGTTTGAAGTAAATATCTTCAGGAATAACAGTGATATTAAAAAATGTCAAAGTTTTTGCACGACGACAATTTATATCGAATATGGTTTTTACTACCTCATTGTCGTAGATCCCTGATAATATTTTAAACACTTCTATCATGTCCCCTCTAATACGTCTATATTTCAGGGTTTTCAAGTTTAATTGTTTGAGACGTTATTCGTAATGTAAGTTGCTCATTGAAGGAATTTGTTTTGTTGCTCGTCTTTGTACACCTTCTAATTTATCAATTTCTCCTATGTTGTGGGGTGACCAAATTGATAGGGCATATTCAAGGGGTAAAGAAGAAAATGCTGGTTACCAAATTGTTTTTTAAAGGTCTTCTCTTTCGGGGTTCTTAAAACTCGGGATTATGTGGTAAAAAGTTACGAGTCAGTGATACTTTTATCAAAATCGGGGCCAATAAATTAAGCTCACGATTACATGGCCAACTTTGACTAAAGAAGAATCCTGAGAGATTTTTTTTTTTCTCATTAAGAAATGTTTTGTAAGCTTTCAAGCTCACGATTGCAAGGCCAACTTTGACCAAAACTGCTTTCTTTCGTTATCAGGGCCTTTACGAGAATACAGAACAAATGACCTAAGCCTAAGCCTAAGCTGAACGAATTTTAGAAAGTGAAACCGAAAGTACAATAGTGACCTTGCGATTTTTAGGGAAATAATGGTACAAAATTTGATTGAAATATTAATAATGTGTAGTTTATTACACTGAATTTCTTTCAAGATTTACACTCACCATATTACTTACTCTAAAACTGAAAATATCTACATATAAGTACGACTGCTCCCCACAGCTTGTTGTTCTGACATGATGAAGCCACTTCCGGATTGTAGTAGTCTGCACAGGTATGCAGTCACTTCGTACCATAACCATTTCGTACCATTTCGTTTATTACCATTTCGTACCATAGATTTACCACTTCTAACCATAAATTTACCACTTCGTACCATAGCGTTTCCACTTCATGACAGAGTAAAACCTTCTCATACTATGACCAAACATGTAATTTAATTTGACAAAAAGTGGTATTTAATATATTTATTTGGTACAGACCAATGCTTTGGAACTTATGTTATTTACGAGATATTATCATAAATCAATTAAAGGAATCAGTATGCAATTGTGTTTGGTCTGTTTGACTGTAATGTTTGTTGTAAGCTGGATAATTGAAATTAGGAACAAACTGATCACACTGAAACGGACAATTAATCAAAGAATTATAATTGATTACCCTTGATTGTGAATTGTATATTTCCTTTTTGTCCTCTTTTTTGTATGTTTGACTATGGATACGTTTTGAAATGAGGTGAGCTTTGTATGATGTCGCAACAAGGACAGGGTTAAACGTTAAGGTCAGTATGACGATTTTATTTCTTGTAAATACATCATTTTCCACAATATTCATTAACTTAAATCACAGTTTACAAAAGCAATTCATTTTTCAACGACCCTCAGAGAAACTGCTTTGAAATCATATTGGGAAAAGGAGATAATCAGAAAGTGTTATTGCGCATAATTTCTAGAATAAATATCTAACTTGAATAAATAGAGTTTTTCTCTTCTATTTCTTTTAATACCTTCATAATGAAAGTTTTTCTTAGTCGAACCTTTGTTATAGGTCCCAAAAAACATGGTACGAATTGGAAAGACTGTGGTACGAAGTGAAAAACTTATGGTACGAGATGGTATAAATTATGGTAGGAAATGGTAAAATTATGGTACGAGATGGTATAAATTATGGTACGAAATGGTAAAAGTATGGTATGAAGTGACTGGTACGAAATGGTTATGGTACGAAACACCCATAATTCGTCTGCGCACGTCACATTGGGCTTCATTCGGCATACCTCGGGTGATCCGGTGATCAAATCCCTCGGCTGTATCACGTAGCTTTCATCGACAGATCGATAGATCTGAATAACTTCATCGTGGTTGTTCATGTTGTTGCTAAGAGATTTAACGGGGCGCCGCCATGTTGAAGATCATGTGATTGGTAGTTCAAAATGGAAGCCTCCTTTATACGGACGAGGTTAGATGTAGGTACAGAATCGGCCGAGTTGTGACGAGTGATTGAACATACCTCGGGTGATCCGGTGATCAAGTCCCTCGACTGTATCACATAACTTGATATGCACCTACACGGTACAATTCGCGCGTTTCCGGAAGCACACCGTTTTACCGTTATTGGAATTGTAAGAAAACATGAGCCAATCTTCTATCTTTATCTTACTAAGAATATTTCAGTCGGCAAACAGTTTGTAGATTCAATTTTTAGCTTGACATATCAATTCCGTTGGGGGCTTTTATCGAGAGATCGATAGATGTGAATAACTCCACCGTGGTTGTTCATGCCGTTGCTAAGCGATTTACAGGAGCGCCGCCATGTTTAAGACCATATGATTGGTAGTTCAAAATGGAAGCCGCCTTTATACGGACGAGGTTAGATGTAGGTACGGAATCGGCCGAGATGTGTGATGTATTTGAAAAAATGCCACCTAGCGAAAGATAATGGATAGTAGAAAATAGCGGTGCACGGAAATACCGAAAAGGAAAAGACCGGAACGGACCGAAATGGACTTGAAACTACGATGTTTACAAACTCTTGTACACACAGCGATACTTTATTTGTTTGATATTGAAATAGAGCACAGCCTGAATGCACTCGTATAAGCAAAAAGAGATACTTGCCCGAGTTTAGGCTACAGAGAATGGACTTCTACTCAAAGCAAAAAATGTTTAATATCCGACTTTGGAAAGATCAAATAAGACACGAACCCTTCTAAGAAAAAAAATTAAAGTAAGGAAGAGCGAAAACGGACCTGAACGGACGATAGTAAGAAAATTTGTGGACTTTGAAAACAAAAAGAAAACGAGGACTGGACCTAAACCTTATCGGAAACATCAAATATCGGTCGTAGAAATCATCAAAATGAACCAGAACTCAATTGAAAAAATCAGATATTGGAGTATGGAAAACCCGGAACGGACCTGAACGGTCGGCCTGAAAAGCCTAACTATGGGCTTTCAAAACTAAGGGAAAATCGGGTACGGACCTAAAACTGATCGGAAACATCAAATATCGGACGTAGGAATCATCAAAATGAACATGAACCGAATTTAAATGATTCGATACTGGAGTATGGAAATACCAGAACGGACCTGAACGGACCTTTAAAAGCCTACACACGAACTTTCAAAGCAAGGAGGAACCAGGACGGACCTAAACCTGATCACAAACATTAAATATCGGACGTAGAAATCGTCAGAATGAATATGAACTGAACGGAGAAAATTCGATATTGGAGTATGGAAATACTGGAACGGATCTAACGGACCCTGAAAAGCCTACCTACGGCCTTTCAAAACATAGGAAAAACCGGGAACGGACACAATAGGCGACCTTATGGACTTTCAAATCAAAAGGAAATTCGGAAACGGACTGAAACCTTATCAGAAACATCAAATATCGGACATAGGAGTCATACGAATTAACACAAATTAAATTGAACAGATCCGATATTGGAGTATGGAAATACCGGAACGGACCTGCACGGACCCAAAAAGGCCTCATTTCTGGACTTGAAAAACAATGGGAAAACCAGGAACGGACCTAAACTTTATCAGATACATCAAATATCGGACGTTAGAAACATTAAAACGGACAAGAACTGAATTGAAATGATACGATATTGGAGTATGGAAAAACCGAAAAGGACATAAAAGGACCCAGAAATGCCTGCCTGTGGCCTTAAAAACAACAATGGGAAAGCCAGGTACAGACTTAAACCTTACCAGAAGCATTAAATATCGGACGATGGAAACATCCTATTGAATAAAAACTAAATTGAAAAGATCCGATGTTGGAGTATGGAAGTACCGGAACGGACCTGAAAGGACCCTAAACAATGAACCTATGTACTTCAAAAATATAGGGAAAATCGCGAACGGACCAAAATCATATCAGAAACATTACATATCGGACGAAGGAATCACCAAGATTTTTCATATATTTGACCTGGTGACCTACACTTAAGTCCAACCTGACCTATTTTCAAAGTAGTCCGAGATTATCAAGACAAATATTTTGACCAAGTTTCATGAGTATCAGACTGGAAATATGGCCCCTAGAGTGTACACAAGGCAGAAAAATGAATTTTAAGAAGTAAACGAAAGATATAGATACAGTACTTGGCAACATTTTACACAGTTTAAAATTATTTTTTCCGCCAGCGACTAACATTTAGACCGATCGTACAAAAGCCTAACAGGTTGTCATCCTCACAGTAATTTCCATACTTTTAAATACTATAGTAAAATTTAAATGCGTTGTTAACTTTTGGCCGCAAGTGGACCTTTAATATAATCTTAACTTTTCTTTGATTTATTTCGTCATTAAATGAATATTGTCATCTAAATTAATACCGAGTCAAATACAAATGAGCGATGCTCTGTGAAAAGAGGGCTTAATGCATCTGCGAAAAGTATCGACCAATGTCATCCTCGCAGGCTTAATTTAGTATATGCTAAAATTAAAAAATGTATATCATGCTCTGTGAAAAGTGGGCTTAATGCATCTACGAAAAATTTCGGCCCAGGTCAGCCTGCGCAGTCCTTTTCGCTATTGGTCAATTTTCTGTATGTCACAGGGCCATTCTATCTCATGATTAAGTCGGTTGTTAAAAAAAAAAAGTTCCTATTGTAGATCCATAATTATGTGATGGCTTGATTGGTATCGTAGATCACAGAGATGCATTAAGCCCTCTTTTGCCAAAGTACGGCTCTTATATGATTTTATCGCAACTGCTATTAATACTCTACCAATGTCGTATCAAGGACCATGATAGCTCGCAACAATAACAATTTATTTTAGAGATTTTTTTTTATCTATACGAATAAAACACAGTGGAACTCGCCAAATCTTCTTACTGGCCACATCTGTTCTGAATTTAATAAAGTATCACAAAAATAATGTGCAACATAATATTGGACACTTCTAACCGACCACTTTTGTTTAAATTTTAGAAAGTACTATACAAATAATGTGCAACGAACATAACAATAGACGCAAGAAATTGCATTTCGAAGAAAGAATGTCGATTTTGCAACTAGATGGCATGTTATTTTCGCATGCGTAGTGCATGGCAGGCGAAACGAGTCGGTAATAAAGGCCTATACGACTTAAATTTAGTCAGGAACAAGAAAACCATTGAAGACTTTTCTGGACACAAATATGCATACAAAAGAGGCGTTTTCAAAATTTTGTCTGTTAGGTTTTCAATGTTGAGTAAAAGAATAATCATCAAGTTTCTTTCCTATGAGCAAACTGGTGAATTCTTTTTAAACTTTTGCAGAAACATGTTTCGCATTGCGTATATCAACAGCCCTATTCTGCAAAAAGCCACAACAAATGGCCGGTAGCTTTTTCAAGCTGAAAGCCATTCTACACAAAACAAGACAAGTACATGTACTTATACTATCTGGTATGTACAACATACACATTGAGAAACATTCATGCGAAACAACTTCCACAGAAATTTCTTATCTCAGCATGACAGGCAGAACAGGCCTGCTGTCTGAATTTGTCCACTGTAAACGCTGTTCATATTACGACCTTGGTCCGTATACACCAACCATTCGTAAGAACATTCTTGGTTTTATTCTCAAGAATTTTCTAAATTTGAAAGTAGCACAAGTTCTTGATCGGCTAAACCAAAATTCAATAGATTAGACAATCAGAAGTTATGTTACTTTCTAAATCTAGAATAGGACAAAAACTATTCTGAAGAATGGTTGGTGAATACGTACCCTTATGTCCATTGCGTTTTAAGTAAAGTATACTCTACGTCCGGCGACCATACCGCGTTCTTTGGGTATCGATGACGATTCTTCCACGACTTTGGCGTTTGCATAATGGCTATAGCACTGCTACTGAATACCGTCCGCGCTGCTTTGATTAAGTTATGTTGTTTTCCGGGCAATTTTGTAATCAAATGTATTTCAGTAAAAACTTTCCATCTCGATGATACGAAGGCAAAGCATCAAACACACTGATCTCATCATTCATTTCTGTTGAATTGGGAGGGTTTTTCTGCAGGGAAGCAGGGTCTCTCTGTCTGTCTCAAGTTGTGTATGGGACGGTTCTAGTTGCCCTAATATATTTTGTGGGATTGACCAAGCCATAGTCTAACCCAACATCTGTGCGTCACCCTCACCGTGCCTTCTTCTAATCAGATTAAATACTATTTGAGACGAGAATCATTATATTATGCTGCACTTCTGGCACGTTGTCCATTATTTTCCTCTTTGAAGATGTACATTTACTTACATTTACGATGACTTTGAGAGAAACGCTGATGAAGGCAGTCTGAAAGAGTAGTCTTTAGAAATGGTCGCCATTAACAACCGAGGTCAGCCTTTGGCTAGCTAATCCCAGAAACCCTGGAGATGCTGAACAAAAGCTCAACGCTTTCAGCTATGGGCAAATCATTCGTTTTTGCAAATAATTTAGATCAAGGTCACACTGCGTGGAGTGTGGAATCTGGTCGGAGATCTTTTTATAAGCTATTCTTAGAGATATTTCTGCATGTGTAGAGAAACATGTACATTTCATGTCACTATACGTCCGGCGACAGTTCAGATATTCATGTGTGTCATGAGTTTCATCAGCCCTATGCGGGGATCTTAAATGTATTGCCCACAGGTACTTACATTCGCACGACAAAGTCAGTGGATGGAAATCGAACCAAGACCGGTAGAATTACGATTCCATCACCAATGATTCGTCACCCTTTCTACTGCATGTACCGTTTGTTGCACAAAGTTACATGTATCATTGAACAAGGATAAAACTGATCTTCCGGCTACCCGTATGTACTGGCTCACCGCGATACTAAGTTAAGAAAAAATAATTCTCGTGCTGTCATTGTAATTTCATTCATAATTATAGATACTGGAAAACTAAAAGCTAATCGTACAGTAAGAAATAAACGTTTGGCAGCTAATAGAACAGTCAACCTTTTGATAGTACCCCGATTCAAGTTGAATAATTTCAAAAGGAACAACACTGAGTAATATTATTGATATTTGTAAATGAAGTTGAATGATTTCTTTATCTCTGTACATAATCAGAAAGTGATTTTAAAGTCTCATCACAGGAATAGAAAGCAAAAGTTTAGCGGTCACGGCAACCGTCAACGGCAAAAATCAGTGATTCGGCATTAGGCTATTGTGCAAAAATCGCTGGTTTTATGTCCGAGATCGCAGTGTATATGAACAGAAAAATATCTTAACTTTCAGATGATATACATCTGATGAGGTTTCTGTCAAATAGAATTCCTATACTAGCCTGTTTTTGCGAACTTGTTTACCGCAGCTAGCTGATTTTTGGTGTACAGTGACTACAAGTACAGTGGCTTCCGTTTTGCAAGACTGTACATAGGTTCATAGTGATAAGAGCTTTACACAAGTTGGCTTCTTTAACTCTTTACCGAACAACAAAATTTTAGACAAGTCCAAATTGAAAGCATTTGCAGACGATATGATAAATGCGACTGAAAATTTGAAATTTGTGTTGAGAAGGGTAGAAAACATTGTGGGAAAAGGAGAAAATGCTGGTACCAGCATTTTCTCCTTTTCCAACAATGTTTTCAAAAGGCTTCTTTCTCAGGGTCGTTAAAAGTCGGGATTGTGTAGTAAAGTGTTAAAGAAGAAGCCAGAAGAGGTCAGCATCAATATTTTCAAATACTTTATTGGTTTTAAATTTCAATATATTTCACAACATGTTAACAAACAAGTAAGGCATTATATGATTGCCGCATAGAAACCTCTTATGCATTACGTGACAGAGACACGTCACCCTCCTGCGTTTTCAAGTTGCGTGATCTTTTCCCGCGGTGTTCTATCTCTTTTTTTATCGAAATTCTTTTTCTTTTTTTTTTTTCTTTACCGGCATAAATTTGTTTGTTTAATGAAAAATTACATCTATTTGAAGCGGTCATTTTGTACTGAAGATAATGACTGTAATTGAAAGTATCCTTTGAATAGAAATAATATATAATTGAAACTATCCTTTGAGGTTAAGCAAAAATTAGCTCCCCTAGTTTCCGTTTTTCGAAAAGATGAATGATGGAACAGAGAATAAAAGAAGAAAATGTCGAAAATAATCTTGGTTTTTGTATCGATCATCGAAAAACATTTGCAACCACATCAATACAAAAAATCCTTTTTTTTTTTTTTTAAATCCGTCACATAAAAACAAAACACGTATTTCTTATTGTAGTTTTTTTTTTTTTTTTTTTATTTCGGTTTATTTATAAAACCATGACGAAACAAACTGTGTATCAGAACAATTTCGCAAAAAAAAAAAGTGGATTTAGATTGCAATTTCTGAGGCAGTCTGCCTTTTAAACTCACCACTGTTGGAGAGGTCCGATGACCTCTCCAATGAACAATACACCAATATGCATTTTTGTGTGGTCGGATCATGCAGGTGGAGTTTCATATTTAAAGAGGTGATTTCGGATGAGACTGAATTAAGGTCGAATCGCATGCGAACACTTGGTCTGATCCGACCACACAGCAATGCAGACTGCTGTAGATAATGTTCCTATTTATTACATGTGTATATAGCCTATCTGCCTTTTATTTACAAAAGTTATCACTAAACAAATTTAAAATTAGAAACAAGAAATATGTTTAAAAAGATGGACGGCGTAAGAGGTACTGGAATATAAATATTGAAACTCTTCTATGACTCAACATGAAGGAAATAATACATAATGTAAAAATGACCCCGCCAGGAATTGCCTCTTTTTAGATATCGTCTTTTCATTTTGTTGAAAAGGGAAGTGTTTAACCCTTTCAGCGCCATACGCGAAATTAAAAGCCATTTCGGATGGCATAGATCAAGATCAGACTGCACAGAAAGTGCAGTCTGATCTTGGATCTATACCATCCGCTTCTTTAGTCAGGCCTAGAAGATAAAAACCTCTCCAAGTTGCACTGGATTGTTTTTCAGCTGACGGAAGAGGTCTAGTTTATATATGCGCCGCTGAGCCATGTTCTGTGAAAAGGGGACTTAATTCGCCGCTGAGCCATACGTTGTGAAAATAGACTTAATGCATCTGCGAAAAGTATCGACCCAGGTCAGGCAGTGCAGTCTGCGTAGGCTGACATGGGCCGAAACTTTTCGCTATCGGTCAATTTTCTGCATGTCAAAGGACCAGTGTGCCTCATGATTCAGTCTGTTGTAATACAAAATATATTTTACGAATCCATAATTATGTGATGACCTGCTTGGGATTATGCGTCACGGAGATGCATTAACCCCCCTTTTGCCAGAGCACGGCTCTTTTATATTTCACGATTTAAAGTTAATCCCAATCCTACAGATAAAAAAAAAATGACTCTAATTCCTGGCCCCTACAGCACCCAGTCTAAATCTGTTATTAGTTTTTTGTTTGATTTTCATGAAACCAATATGTCAAAACATACAATTTATAATACATGTATATGATAACAACACTACATTTAGTTTCAATCTAAAGTTTATAGTTTCAACTTGTAGCATGTATATGATAACAACACTAAATTTAGTTTCAGTCTAAAATTTATAGTTTCAACTTGTAAATTAGTACGAAGAAAACTAACCAAAGATAAGGGAAAAATAGCTCTTTGAAACTTCCGTTCCGAGATTTACATATAACAAGTTATTATTCTAGTTTGCCGATTTAGAGTGTCATGTTATAAATTATTACTCTAATTGCCGCCCTATATATTTTGCCGCCAACACTAAGGGACCACAATGGAAATAAGATTTTATCTCTTTGTGTGTGTGTGTTATCCCTGGTGCTGGTGTCCATTAAATGGTTTTAGTATTCATATTTGTATCTTTCGAATCGTTGTCTGCGCATGTCAAAATTCTTCGAAGATTTGACCTGTCTGCTATGACGCATCACTATCCTGTACAGGATAAATTAATACGCGAAATAGCAAGCGAAAAACGGCTATAAATAATACGTCTGAGGAAAAATTAAGCCAGTTTTCGCTACATATTTCTTGAAAATATAATGATTTCAAACAAGGAAGATAATTTTATAAAATACCATTGTTTACTGCAAATCTCTGTAGACAATTTCTAAATATAAACATAGGGAAAACCGGGATTTGTGAAACAGACTGACATCAAAGAAAACGTCCCCGCCTTGCTGGGCTTATTCCGGGGCCTTTTCTCAAGTTCATAGGGGCTATGTTTTAAGTGGCTGGTGCATAGGTTATATGGTCGCTAAGCGTGCCTGGATAAATTGTACATGGTAGGTTTTAGTGAGTAAACGTATACACGTATTTTATTTTGAAATTCTCTGCCTTGATTGCCGCCTTCAAAAGTAGTCCGGTTCTGTGCCCAGAATGTCCATATCAGAGAGGTTATGTATTTGAAAAATGCCACGGAAGATAATGTCTTTCAAATGTTAGCCTACACATGTTTTATTGTTACCATGTTATATACATTTTAGCCTGATATTTTTACTACTACTGCTACTACAAGTTCATTTTCAAATCGGCCCGATTGACAAGCCGGAGGTATAGATTCAATATCAGGCTGCACATTCTGTGCAGTCTGATCTCGATCTATGCCGTCCGTTAAAGTCCCCGTTTTCGCCTTTGGCTATGCATTTGTTGCGAATTCTCATGTTCGTAAGGTGGGGGCTCTTCCAGGATTGGCCATTGAGCCATTTGTTGTCTTAAAAAGACTTTTTGCCTAATCAAGGCTTCATGCCATCAAAAAATGATGACCTTTAAGAGGGGGATGTGTTACGGCTGATCACTCCTTACGTACAGCATAGCTTCTTCCCGTATAAAATCAATACCTGCTAATTGCGTTAGGCAGAATTCTCTTTATAGCTCAGTGTTTAGTGTATTGGTCTTTTGTACCTCAGTAAATGAGGATCTTTGCCGCACGGGTTTGAATTCCAACCGGGTTGGTTTGTATTAAATTTTGAGCTATGCATTTCTCGCGACTTTCATGCTCGTAAGAAAGTTCACTTTGCATAGAGTAAGTATCAAGCTAAAACCACACAGAACACAAAGTCTGATCTAGGATGTACGCCATTCAATCTTTTGACAGAATTTCTGTTCAACCTGTTTTGTTCTATATAATCCATGCTCTGTGAAAAGGGGGCTTAATGCAGTATCGATTCAGGTCAGCCTGCACAGTCCGCGCAAGCTGACCTGAACGAAGACTTTTCGCGATTTGTCAATTTTCTGTATGTCAAAGGATAAGTCTACCTTATAATACAGTCGGTTGTTAGATATAACTGGTTTTATGGATCCATAATTATGAGATGACTTGATTGGTGTAATACATCACAGAGATGCATTAACCCTTTACCACACAATCCCGACTTTTAACGACCCCGAAAGAGAAGGCTTTTGAAAACATTGTGGGAAAAGGAGAAAATGCTGGTTACCAGCATTTTCTCATTTTCCCACAATGTTTTCGACCCTTCCCAAAACAAAATTCAACCTTTGAGTAACATCTATTTTTTCGTCTGATGAAGCTTTCAATTTGGACTGGTCTTAAATTTTGTCGTTTGGTAAAGAATTAAGCTCCTAGAATATGGCCCATATATATTAAATGATGAACTCTATATGCTCGCGGGCACCACAAAATGAAATACATATGCTTAATCTATCACATGACTCTTTATACGATACCAATATACTAGGCTACACACCTGTTTTCCCCTACTGATAAGCCATACTTTCAAAACATAATTAAATATTCAAGATGGATTCCGGGAGGTGTATCCTTGCCGCAACCTTTGTGTTATATTTACATGTTGCTTTAGTGAGTAGGTTTGTTGGTTTGTTATGTGAATATCTTAACGCTGTAACAGATAAAATGTTAAATATTTAAAGGCGTCGATCTGTGAATGTTCAGCCTCCTTATTTTCGATTTGGTTTTTTAAACCTCTCCCCCTCTCTCCCTCCCTCTGTCTCTCTCTCCCTATCTATCTATCTATCTATCTGTCTATCTATCTATCTATCTATCTCAGACGTCCCGCAACACAATATCTTTTTCTGTTTCTCCCAATATCCCTATCTTGGTTCCTAGAGCTGTTGTGTTTTTTCTATGGATCCAGATTCAACCATTATATTCGAAAGATTTCCGCCTTCTAATTATTTATACTGTTAGTTCTTTCGCTTCCAACTAAATGGAGCCGACTTTTCTCGAGGTTTATAAGTGTCTTTTTCGTTTCATCTGAAATTGTTTTTGTTTGAAGATTGACATGGGATGGTGGACAGTGTAGATCCAAAATCAGACTGCACGTTTCATGCAGTCTGATCATGATCTACATCGTCCGCTAAGGCTATCCAAGGCGACATTGGCAGTGAAAGAGGTAATGAATTTCCATTAGAGGACCATCAAACATTGGATTACATGTATTTGGTTCGTGAGGAAATAAGCCTTACCACAACAGCTATGTTGCTTCGGCCGGAACAAGAAGCACGAAATATCTTTTAAAAAGATAGGCGGCGTAAGAGGGACTGAACAGCTAAACTCTCTTATTTGTTGCTCAAAATTAAAAAAAAAAAAAAAAAAAGTGAAAATAGTTTAAAAAAAAAAAAAAACTTGGACAGTTTGTTTTTCCTCATGGTTTTAATTTTGTTGAAAAGAGGCATCTTTACTTACATATATTTTTCAAGATTACATGTTCATCTAAATAATCTACGAAAAAGAAAAAAACAAGTGATAAGAAAATTTACGGACACAGTATAGCAACACAATTCGGTCACCCATTCAAGCACTAGCCTTGTGTGCATCGCTTAACTTCATCGGAAAGCCGTGCATCATACTGTATTGTTGTGACAGCTCTACGTCACACGTCACAACTCGGCCGATTCCGTACCTACATCTAACCTCGTCCGTATAAAGGAGGTTTCCATTTTGAACTACCACTCACATGATCTTAAACGTGGCAGCGCCCATATAAATCGCTTAGCAACGACATGAACAACCACGGTGAAGTTACCCACATTTATCTATCTGTCGATGAAAGCTCCCAACGGAATTGATAAACAACGCTACAAAATTGAATGTAGAAACTGTTTGCCGACGGAAATAGTCTTAGAAAGGTGTGGATAGAAAATTGTTACTCATGTGTTTTTTTTTTTTTTTTTAGCTCACCTGAGCACAAAGTGCTCATGGTGAGCTATTGTGATCGTGCTGTGTCCGGCGTCCGTCGTCCGTCGTGCGTCGTCCTTCGTGTGTCGTGCGTCGTCCGTCGTGCGTCGTCAACTTTTTACCTTGTGTACGCTCTAGAGGTCACATTTTCAGTCCGATCCTCATGAAACTTGGTCAGAATGTTTGTCTTGATAAAATCTCGGACGAGTTCCAAATTGGGTCATGTGGGGTCAAAAACTAGGTCACTAGGTCAAATCTTAGAAAAACCTTGTGTACGCTCTAGAGGCCACATTTTCAGGCAGACACTTATGAAATTTAGTCAGAATGTTTGTCTTGATAAAATCTCGGACGAGTTCGAAATTGGGTCATGTGGGGTCAAAAACTAGGTCACTAGGTGAAATCTTAGAAAAACCTTGTGTACGCTCTAGAGGCCACATTTTCAGTCAGATACTTGTGAAATTTAGTCAGAATGTTTGTCTTGATAAAATCTTGGACGAGGTCGAAATTGGGTCATGTGGGGTCAAAAACTAGCTTACTAGGTCAAATCTTAGAAAAACCTTGTGTACGCTCTAGAGGCCACATTTTCATTTAGACACATGTGAAATTTGATCAGAATGTTTATCTTGATAAAAATCTCGGACGAGTCCGCAATTGGGTCATGTGGGGTCAAAAACTAGGTCACTAGATCAAATCTTAGAAAAACCTTGTGTACGCTCTAGAGCCCACATTTTCAGTCAGATACTTGTGAAATTTGGTCAGAATATTTATCTTGATAAAATCTCGGATGAGTTCGAAATTGGGTCATGTGGAGTCAAAAACTAGGTCACTAGGTCAAATCTTAGAAAAACCTTGTGTACGCTCTAGAGGCCACATTTTCAGATACTTGTGAAATTTGGTCAGAATGTTTGTCATGATAAAATCTCAGACGAGTTCGAAATTGGGTCATGTGGGGTCAAAAACTAGGTCACTAGGTCAAATCTTAGAAAAACATTGTGTGCGCTCTAGAGGCCACATTTTCAGTCAGATACTTGTGAAACTGAACCAAATGTTTGTCTTGATGAAATCTGGGATGAGTTTGAAATTGGGTCATGTGGGGTCAAAAACTAGGTCACTAGGTCACATCTTAGAAAAAACCTTGTATGCGTTCTAGAGCCCACATTTTCAGTCAGATACTTGTGAAACTTGGTCCAAAATTGTGTCGTTTGGTAAAGAGTTAAAGCATAAATTATTGATACCTCATTTTGATGCCCACATACACCCTGCTGCTGTTTGGCCCATAGGCTGATCTGACTGTATAGGAGTTTAATGCCGTTTTCACAGTTTAGGTCATATAACGGCAGTCAGTGCACTTACGTGTGTTTCCTGGCTCTCTCACACAAGTACCAACACAATTTTCTTTCAAAGTCACTGACTAACTTTTCTCACATGTATCAGAGGTGAATGGCGAAAAAATTGCCAGAAAGAAAGTTTGCCTCAACTGGGTATCAAACTCGCAACCACTTGGTCACGAGGCAGATACGCTAACCACTGAGCTATTCGGGCTGGCCCTGCTGCTACTATAACCTGTGTCATATGCTTTGGTCAATAAGATCGTCCCTTCAAGGATATATATTTACTTTCAACATAATGTCAATCAAAAGCGAGACTTGATAATGCCCAAGGCTTTGTTGGATGACATAAAAATAATGAGAACTTGTTTGAATAATATTATGTATTTACATGGCTTCTTAATTTAGCAATGAACACAACCATTTCAAAAAATAGAAGTACATTTCATAGTTTCTTGGAGCTGCACTCTAGCAAAAGGGGGCTTAATGCATCTCTGTGATACTCAGTGCATGTACACGGCAAGTCGTCACATAATTATGGATCCATAAAAGTTTTAGGTATTTGAGGAAGAAGGCCTTTGAAAGCATTGTGGAAAAAGGAGAAAATCCAGGTTTCCAGCATTTTCTCATTTGCCCACAATGTTTTCATAAACCCTTTTCCATAGGGTTGTTAAAACTTAAGATTATTTCATAAAAAATGCAAAGCAGCTGTAATAGGATTACTTAACCCTTTACCACACTATCTAGAGTTTTAACAACCCTAGCAGAACAGGCTACTGAAAACACTACAGGAAAAGGAGAAAATGCTGGTAACCAGCATTTTCTCCTTTTCCCACAGTATTTTCAATCATTTCAAAGATAGAAATCATCTTCAGAGCATCATCAAATTTGTCATTTGCAAATGCTTTCAATTTGGTCGAGTCTAAACTTTTGTCGTGTGTAAAGAGTTAATCCTTTACCAGAAGACAAAATTTTAGCCTTGTCCAAATTAAAAGTATTTGCAGACCACAATTTCAATGTGGCTAAAATGGTGCAATTTTTCTTTGATAGGATAGAAAACATTGTGGGAAAAGCAGAAAATGCTGGTTACCAGCATTTTCTCCTTTACCCACAATGTTTTCAAAAGGCTTATTGTTCAGGGTCGTTAAAACCCGTGATTGTACGGTAAAGAGTTAATGAAGAAAGATTTCAACATAGCTAATTGTCATTCAAATGAGTTCAGCAGGTTTTACACTGAAATGACATTACAGGCTGTAATTTATCCCTAACTCAACATTCATCAATTACCCGCTATGCATACATGGTCCCAATCCAGTATAAACCCCTTACTCGGGACCTGATGGCTCAGAGGTGAAGTGTAGGAGTCGTGACCTGGAGGCCCCTGGTTCGAACCCCACTTGATCCACTGGGTTTTCTGTGGAAGCGTCCTTTGGCAAAACACTTCAGAGCCCTTGCCTTGTACTGGTGAAACCCAGGAAATATATGGATACGAACCTTTCCTAGCGGATGAATTTTAGACTCTTCCAATTTGATACATATGCAGACAACAAATTTAATGTTAGTTTAAATAAGCTTAAGTTCTATGATAAAGTTGAAAACATGGTGGGAAAAGGAGAAAATGCTGATAACCAGCATTTTCTCCTTTTCCCACTCTGTTTTCAAAAGCCTTCTTTTTCAGGGGTTGTTGAAACTTGGGATTGTGTGGTAAAGGGTTATATTGTATTTTTGGTCCGAGATGTACAGCCTATGCATGTTTTGCATTGAGTTTTACAACTTGTGTATGTGATTTTAAGTATTTGAAAGAATAGATCTACTGATGGTTCTTTACCAAAACTAGCTATTCATAATTATTGCTTACTTCAATAACTTTGTGTAAATAGCACCACGCAAGCATGAAATTTTAACTGAAAAATATGACACCCTAAGTGAATAATGGGGATTTTTAACTTTAGATCCATTCACAAAACTTGGCATAATGCCAGGGAGGATTTATTATACTAAAGCTATCAGTACGGTCCCCTCTTTTTTAACATGAAATCCTACCTTCAGTAATTTGATTCATGATCTATATAAGAAATTATAGAAAACCAAATAAAAGCAGACCTTTGGTTATTCTTTGGTGGAGATCCACACCCCTTACCCTTTTAGCAAAAAATCCTGTGTTTTAACAACCCTGAGAAAGGAGGCTTTTGAAAACATTGTGGGAAAAGGAGAAAATGCTGGTAGCCAACATTTTTTCCTTTCACCACTGTGTTTTCTAACCGCTCAGAAACAAATCACATTACTGTAACTACAATTTGGTTGTTGTCTCTAAATATTTTCAATATGGACTAGTCTAAAATTTTGTTGTTTAATCCTTTACCAAAGGACAAAATGTTAGAATCATCCAAATTGAAAGGATTTGCAGACTACAGATCAAAGTGACTCAAAAACTGAAATTTGCCTTTGGAAGCATGATAAAAAAACATTGTTACCAGCATTTTCTCCTTTTCTCACAATGTTTTCAAAGGGCTTCTTTTTTCAGGGTCGTCAAAACTCTGGATTGTGTGATAATGGGTTAACACTTTACCACACAATCCCGACTTTTAACGACCCTGAGAAAGAAGCCTTTTGAAAACCTTGTGGGAAAAGGAAAAAATGCTGGTAAAAAGCATTTTTTTTTCCGTTTTTCACAATGTTTTCTAACCTTTCAGAAACAAATGCAATCATTTTAGCCACATTTAATTTGTCATCTGCATCTGCTTTCAATTTGGACCAGTCCGAAATATTGTCGTTTGATAAACAGTTAATAAAGAGTTAACAAAGACAATGTACATATTGTATTAACTCTATCATGGCAACTACTTTAATTCATTTATTTCCTGGGTTTTGCCTGTATTAAGTTGCAACTCTGAAGTGCATTGCTCAAGCATACTGCTCCAAAGATTAACCCCTGACACAGACAAATAGCTCCTCAAACACACAGCTACAACTCTTTGAGAATAGTATCTATTGCTTAATGTTTCAAGTCTTTCCCACATGACAAAAATGTAGACTTGTCCAAAGTGAAAGCATTTGCAGACTACAATTAGAATTTGGCTCAAAAGATGGATATGGTAGAAAACATTTTGGGAAAAGGAGAAAATGCTGGTTACCTGCATTTTCTCGTTTTCCTACAATGTTTTCAAATGGCTTCTTTCTGAAAGGTGTTAAAACTCGGGATAGACTGGTAAAGGGTTAATCTGGAAAATTTGCTCCCTACCTATGCAAAGTTATAAAGCACAAAATTTTATATTCAGCTTTTAACTTTTGCATAGCATATACAGTTTTTTTCAAGAGTACAGAAAACTTGTAGTAGATCATAATTCAGTGGAAAGCTGATTCTTCAACTGATAATTTACAAACTATAATCATAGTTTTTTTCATTGTTCAAACCTTGAATAAAAGATAGTTCACTGCAACGTCTTTAATATGGTAATTTTTAACACAAAAGCTGTGCATTGAATTTCTCGCTATTTCACAATACTCTCCTTTCTACTGAAAGCATTTGAGCTAGGCGAAAAACTGATTATTCATGATCTTAACTCTTTACCAAAGACAAAATTTAGGACTGGACCAAATTGAAGGCATTTACAGATGACAATTTAAATGTTGCTAAATTGCTGATATTTGTCTTTGATAGCATAGAAAACATTGTGGGAAAAGGAGAAAATGCTGGTTACCAGCATTTTCTCCTTTTCCCACAATGTTTTCAAAAGGCTTCTTGCTCGGGATCGGTAAAAGTTGGGATTGTGTGGTAAAGTGTTAAATCCCTTAGAATACATTTTTATCAAGTCCTTGAATTGTCTAGAATTTAAAAACAAGCTCTTTTTCTGAGTATTACACCTATTTAACTCTTTTACCACACAATACCGCGAATTAACAACCCGGAGGAAGAAGCCTTTTGAAAACATATTGGGAAAAGGAGAAAATGCTGGTAACCAGCATTTTTTCCTTTTCCCACAACGTTTTCTACTCTTTCAGACACAAATTTTGTCGTTTGAGCCACATTTACTTTGTCATCTCCCAATGTTTTCAGTTTGGACCAGTCTCAAATTTTGTCATTTGGTAAAGAATTAACTCTTTACCACATGACAATATTTTAAACTGGTCCAAATTCAAAGCATTTGCAGACGACAAAATAAATGGGACTCAAAAATTGAAATTTTGTGTGGAGAGGGTAGAGCCCCAGATAGAAGGACTGATTTTGATTTCAAAATTGAATATGTTAGTTATTCTCCACTAAACCCTATGTTATGGGTACTCATTAGAATCGTCTCAACAAGACGATTCTAATGAGTACCCACAACATAGGTTTTGGAAGAGATATAATGGATTTAAAATACCATCTATCCCTCTTATCTGGAGCTCTGAAGGGTAGAAAATATTGTGAGAAAAGGAGAAAATACTGGTTACCAGCATTTTCTCCTTTTTCCACAATGTTTTCAAAAGGCTTCTTTCTCAGGGTCGTTAAAAGTCGGGAGTGTGTGTTAAAGAGTAAAGTAGTATAGGATACCTTTCAACACACTCTTAATTCAGATCAAACAGAATAGAATGCATCGGTCACGGTCCGACGAATCACCGAAATACCGAAATGCCACCGAAACACCGAAATACCCCTATTTTTTTTCGATATTAAGTTCAGATAACTGCTATTAGTTTTCAGAATTTTTCTTTCTTTCTTTTTTTTTTTTTAACTGAAAATGTGCTCAAATGAAGTATCATCATTGTTGAGAAGAATGATGTTGATAATATATTCTGATCATTGATTTACGTGGAGAACAATCACCTAAACACTCGCATGTCTGGTCTGTTACACACCGAAATACCCGATCTTGATTACGCCAATCTAGACCAAGGAATTATCAGTATCATATGATCGCATGAATTTATTATTTCTTTGAATTATAAACACACATACAGAATCATTTGCGGACGAAGTAGACCCAAATCAGACATTGTAGGTCTCTGATTCATCGAAACGCACAAATAGCTCGGTTCTGTTCTGGCCCAGTGCTTATAAAACTTTCTTGAGCACAATCTCATGCTCAAGGAGCGGTTTCTTGCTCAACCCTGAGTCCGACTCAGAATTTTGTGCTTATAAAGAATCCTGAGCTTGAGATCGTACTCACCTGAGCATGAAACTCAAACTCTGCTGAGTATGGTCTGAACCAGACTCAAGAGAGTTTGCCCTGTCTTGTTAATGAATGCCGCCGCATACATTCGCCTCTGTAGAGGACAGATTCGGTGTGAAAGGAGGCAAAAACTGCGCTGTTTCGAAGACCGAAGTTAGCCCTATGGAGTTTCGTACGAGTTCGTGACGGTAGAGAATTTGAACGATATCGGTTTAGAATAGGGACGGCATAGTTTTACCATTGGCTCGCAAAAAACTAGCGCACCTGCGATTTATAAAGAAGAATAAGTCCCTCCTGACATGTATCAACCCTTCTAGTTGGATTGCTCTTGAAGAGGAATTTAATAGCGACCGGTGCGATTCATAATTCGTGTCGAGGACAGTTTGAATAGGCCTATAGCAGAACAGTTTATACGAAGAAAAGAGGTGTTGGTTTAAATGTTTTGCCAACAGATTTATCGTTTTCCCCATCGAAATCGAAGCTGGAAAGACAAAACAGAAGTTCTTCCAGTTAATGCTGTACTTTAATTTTCAAAACAAAAACTCGACAGAATTCTATTTTTAAACGGAAGTTGATTGGTTGTCATGTAATCAATACTATTAAGGCTGGTGGCTACTTCTGTTATCAATACATTTTAAGGTGGGTGGCTTCAACACCATCCGATCAGAACATGCTATTTTTGTGTGCAGGACAATTCGACCCAATGCAAACAGTGGAGAAGATTTCGAGATACTGTCTTACTTTTGCCCATTTACGTACCTTTCCTTGTTTGTTTTTATATAATTCGGATATTCTCCTATTTCCATTCAGATATTATGATACTACACGTATGGGAAAACCGGGTAAATTCGGACAAACGTATAAATCCGGACGGTTGTCTAAAATCCACGTTTTTTTAATGAAAAGCAGAACCAATTCTTTAATCTATCACCTCTTTGAAATTGGCTTTCTGTCCTTTTTAAGGAATTCCATAAAGTAATTACGTCACGAAGATGGTGACTTAGTTTGAGTTTCTTAAAGTCATCCACCCACGCGTTCGTTTTGATGGTTGAGTGACTTCAAAACAAGGCGGATTCATGCAGGTCCCGTTCTCGAACCAACAAAAGGTATAGTATGAAGGAAAATAATTATAGAACTGATGTTTGTTGACAGATGAACTAATAAGCAACACGATTATAACAATTTTAACTACTTTTAGACAGAAAAAAAAAATTAGAAAATAAGGAGATTTTAAGTTGTCCGAGTTTCCCCCTCTATTTTTCAGATATGGTATAAATTCGGACTGGCAGCAATCAACGTATAAACTGGTATAAACCGATAGCTAATGCTAGGGTTTATTCCGATCGGTCCTTCCAAAAACCATATTGCTGTAAATATAACAAAACTCATTGTCTAGAATAGGGTTGATACAGGTTCTTTGTAGTTTTGTTAAGTTGTTAAAGAAAATCCTCGGAATAACAAACAAGTGGATTTAGTAACAATCATCCATGCTTATCAATACATTCTATGTCAGTGATCAACTTATTAGCAAAGAATATTACGCATATTGATGAATCTAATTTCCGAAAATCTATAATTGATGATTTAGATTTTTAAACAAAAGTTCAAGCTGTCCGAATTTTACCCTGCGATAACTAACTTGTCCGGGTTTCCCACCTTTTAATGTGTAAGTTTGTCATTGTGATTTTTAAAATGACATGGTTATTATTAATAATCTTATCGGCGGAATTGTAATTGTCTTATCAATTTACGCCTGGTAACATGTTTACCACAGATTTAAAATGGCTGCTGGTTTTCTGATTTTGTGATTTTTAATTTCATTATCCAATATAAAAGTGAAAACTATTTTTGCTAGCATAGTTATGGATAAAAATCAGACACATCAACCTTGTGCACAAGCACAGTTACTGTGGTGAGATTGTGGATGTAGAATCCCTGAATCGACAAATTTTACTATGCCGGGCGGGTATTTCGGTGAACATTTACAGTATCGGTTGGATATTCTGGTGCACATTCTTCACGTCGGGCTTCAATGGCATGTTGTTATTTTGTCATTAGGTTTTAAACTAACCCTCCTTCATCAGTATCACAACAATTTGTGTCAAATATCACAACCTTAGTTGTTTGAAATCAAACATAAAAAAAAAAAAAAAAAGAAAAAGAAAAAATCTGGGGTATTTCGGTGTTTTGGTGACATTTCGGTATTTCGGTGATTCGTCGGACACCATCGGTCATGGTGCAAAAACTTTGCCTATTTACAATATCTGTGTTACTTCTGAAGACAGTTTAATTCAAACTCTGACTCTTTGTTAACTATCAAAAGCTGAACCCACACAACAAGGGCAGGCAACCATCAAATTATTTTTGACACAGCAATATTCCCCTTTTTTTCACTTAGAATTTTCAACAACTTGGACATTTTGTAATTTCTGTCATTACCAAAGGTATTTACTTCAAACTTGGACTAGTTTTTAACTATCAAAAGTGGAACCCATATAACAGGGGCAGTTAACCATCAAAATATTTTTGACACATTTATATCCCCTTTTCAACTTAAAGTTGACCTTTTTGCCAATTTTGATTGACAGGTCCTATCAGCCAATCAAAAAGCAGTATAGCGCGACATGTAAGCACACCTTCAGACAAAGCAATAGACTTTACTATTGACAATGTTACTATTTTCTTTTTGTTTAAACTATAGTTCTAAGACTGGATTATACTGTAATTATTTCAAAATGGATTAAAGTTACACGTAAGAATCATGTGTTAAGGTAATTGTTAAATTATACACCTTGAAAGGAAAACTAAATTTATCCATTCCAAAAACCTAGATCCAGTGTTCCCACTCAAATCAATTTTGGGAGTGCATGCACTCTCTGGGGTGCAAGTTTGGGAGTGCAAGAGAAATTCTAGGAGTGCACTTACTAATGACAACTTTAGAGCTTCTATGGAGGAAAGTAAGGGTCTATTGCATTGAAAAATTTTTTGAGAAGTCTCACTCTGCAGTCATCTGCTCTTGAAAATAATATGGATAATTTAAAAAAGAAGTTGCTTGCAACGTTTCTTTACTTACGGGACGAGATTAAGAGGGACAATTTCAGACGCTTATTAGCTTTCACTTATTGTTTTTAGAGAGATTTGGGTAAATTCACTGTCTCAAGTCATAACTAAAGCTGAATAGACAGTTTGAAATGCCTATGATCAGACAATGTCAAGCCGATTTTTCTTGTGTCATGCTTTTTTGCATTTTTGCAGCGATCTTATTTTCATGCCAGTTAATTTTTTGAGAAGTATTTCTGCATGATTTGGCATAAATAGGGTAGCATGTAACTTTAAAATCTGTACTTTTACGCTAGAAAAGCAGATCAATACCATTAATACTTTTAAATAAATGGCACAATAGCTTGATTAGGAGTGATAAACAGTGACCTTCATACTTGATACCTATTGTATGTGTCAGAGTTTAGATCGTTTAAATATCATGTAAAGACATTACTTGTTGCCAGTAGATTTGCCGGTGCTTAAGTTATGGAGACATTTTTTCTAACTTGTCCCACAGCGGCAGCCCTGAAACCTGCATGCACGTTTCACCTCATATTTTTGTGCGTGATTATTCAATTCTGTGCGTGAATCATGCACATACATGTATGTGCGGGAATGGGAACCCTGTAGATCCACGTAAAATGTCGCCGGTAGATTTAACCAGGATTCCGAAAAACCAGTCACTCTACCAAAACGATAGAAAAGCAGGGGTTTTTTCCCCCAGTCTTTCAGCAAAGAAAGCATGCTTATGCCAAACTGTTTTGTTAAACTACCAGTATTGAAATCTATCTGCACGTACATCTTTCAAATTCCAAATCATTACTCCTAGACAGTCGTAATCGTTACATACGAAACGAGCAACAGGAAGAAGGATAATTTATTGACAGCCACTCGTCACCCTGTTTCAAAAACAAGTTGACATTGCGAACGACGCAATATGATTCTTGTTGTACTACTTTAGAGAGCATTCATATCTTATTCTTGTTTCATAAACCCGATTGCACGTGACTGTTAATGACACTTTTGCCTGGTTCGAACGATTGTTTGTTTTCCCAACGATTGTCGCATGACTGATAAATGCACGTCCATTCCAAATCAGTATAATCCTTACAATCACCCAAGTGACCAAATATACCCCCCAATTACATGTAAGTTTTTTACAACATTTACCCTCCTGTGATCTAAATGTGTGACAAACAAGAAAGATATTCTCAATAAAAGATAGACAGCATAAGAGGTACTAGAATATGAATACTGAAACTCTTTTGTCATTGGAAGTATGAAGAAAAATGATGAAAAAGTGACCTGCATTTTCACCTTTTACCCCAATATTTTCTACCCTTTGAAAGAAAGAACTATTATTTCACCAATATTCAATTTGCTGTCTGCAAATGCTTTCAATTTAGACAAGTCTAAATTTTTTCGTGTGGTACAGAGTTAATCCATATCATCATTGTGAAAGAAGCAACTGCTGCTAAAACTTGTGCCCATGTACACTCTAGAGTAATGGGTTTAACTCTTTACCACGCAGTCCCAAGCTTTAACATACCTGGAAAAAAAGGCTTGTGAAACCATTGGAAGGAGAGATGCTGGTAACCAGCACTCTCCCTTTCCCACAATGTTTTCTACCCTATCAAAGACAGAAACCACCATTTGAGTTACATTTGTTGTCTGCAAAATGCTTTCAGTTGGGTCTTGTCCAAAACTGAGTCGTTTGGTAAAGGGTTAAAGAACACACATAAAAAACATTGTAGAACAACTTCAACAAGGTAAGGACGCTCCCCCACAGTATCCAGTTGCCATGGCGTGAAAATCTGCAACAAGGCACTGATTCACAGTGCAACCCTTGTATATTGGTGTCACAAATGGGCCTGCAAGTAGGCTCCCAGAATAACCCTTTACCACACAATCCCGACTTTTAACGACCCTGTGAAAGAAGCCTTTTGAAAACATTGTGGGAAAAGGAGAAAATGCTGGTAACCAGCATTTTCTCCTTTTCCCACAATGTTTTCTAGCCGTCCCATAACAAATTTCAATTTTTAAGTCACATTTAATTTGTCGACTGCAAATGCTTTCAACTTGGACTAGTCTAAAATTTTGTCGTTTGGTAAAGAGATAAGCATGTTTATATTTTTTACCAATCACAAATTACTATCTATTCATTTCAGATGAATACCAAAAAAATGGGTCAAAAGCCAGCTTATAACAGTAAGGTTGAAATTTAACACATTTATCAATGTCCACTTAACTCTTTACCAAACGACAAAATGTTAGACTAGTCCAAATTGAAAGCATTTGCAGACAACAAATTAAATGTGACTTAAGAATTGAAATTTGCTATGGGACGGGTAGAAAACATTGTGGGAAAAGGAGAAAATGCTGGTAACCAGCATTTTCTCCTTTTCCCACAATGTTTTCAAAAGGCTTCCTTTTTAGGGTCATTAAAAGTCGGGATTGTGTGGTAAAGAGTTAAGTCGATCTTTTACTAATTGCCATCTGTGCTTATTTTTATGCCACTTTCAATAGTACTTCAGTCACATCCAGATACCATCTTGGTATCTGTAAAAGGCCTACCAGGACCATGCATATTTAATCCTTTGCAGGGACAAAATTCAGACTTTCCCAAATCGAAAGCATTTACATATGACAACTTCAATGTGGCTAAAATGATGGGATCTGTATTGAAAAAGGTAGAAAACATTGTGACAACAGGAGAAAATGGTGATAAACACTTTTGTTCCTGGAGCACTAGACAGTTTTACAAACCTTATCTAAAGAAATTAGGGCCCATATAACCAACCATTCATAATTTCATTATTTGTTTTGTTTAAGACTTGGGAAGTAACAAAGTAACACAAATGGTTTAGCCAAGAAGAAGTTGTTTTACTTTCAGATTCAGAAAATATTGGAGAATAAGATTAAGAATATTCTTACGAATGGTTAGTGAATATGGACCTAGGTCTAACATTTCTAGGCAGGCATATTACAAATTTTCCCTGTAGACCTAGAGCTCTGGGTAGCAAAGTGGTGGGGGATGTGTACAATAGACATCTACAGAGTATGAGTTTTTTTTTTACTCAAACAAAACGTAGTACCTAGTTACTGAGGAAGGATGTCTACAGGGACAGACAGACAGACAGACAAGTACTGCCCCTTGGACAGCACTCATAATTTCATGCCCGGGTGATCTAGTAAAAAATGTGAAATTGCAAAGAAACCCAAACACTGTGGTTATTCAAAATTAATTTGAAGGTTTTGCTTTTAAGTTTTTTTTTTTTTTTGTATGGATACAACTGCAAACAGAATTCTCAATAAACCTAATAACAAAAGTTCTTGCTGATACTTAATAATTAGCCCAAGTAAATTGGAAATAACCATCTTCAGTAATGACAGAGAAGTAAGAGAATGCCAAAGTTTTTGCACGACCATAATGACACAGGCAACAAAATGGTTATGACAAAACCCCAATGTTTTCTTTGAAAGTAGCAGCGCTTGAAATGTCAATGGTGCCATCTTGAGAGTCGTAAACTAAAGATAATTCTGTTGATGGCCAAGATATTTTACGGGTAATTTGGTGATTCTTCAAAACCTTGAAATTTATAGGAAGACTTAAGATGTTGGTGGTTAGTTACAAGTATTCTGTTCAAATTTTACTGTAACTGATTTATTGAAAGTCACATGACCTAATTTAATACATCTGGTGGCACAAGGCTTGAAACCAGGAGGTGTGTGTTTCTGGTTCGAATCCACAGCTTAGTCAATTCATTCCTCTCTAATCATTGATCATTGTTTTTTCTAAAGGTTTGGAGGAAAAGTATTCAGTGGCTTAGAAGGAATATTGTGTGAAGCACTGGTAGAAGAAACTCAAGCGAAGCATAGACAGTTGCACGGGAACCAGGAGGTTCGAATCCACAGCTTAGTCAATTCATTCCTCTCTAATCATTGATCATTGTTTCTTCTAAAGGTTTGGAGGAAAAGTAGCCGAAAGGACGACTATTGTGTGAAGCGTTGGTAGAAGAAACTCAAGCGAAGCATAGACAGGTGCACAGGCCACTTTGATATAGCTGAATTATTGATGAATAAGGCAATGAACAGCATGGTGCAAACAAATCATTATTAAAGTTGTATTTTTAATTCTTGTTTATTCTTAGTCTACATCAGAGAGAGAAAGACATACAGAGGGTAGGGGCAAAAAATTACCCCTGTAAAAATTATCTCGTTCCTCAGCCATAACTTCAACAGTTATCACCTCCTTGTCTGAAAAAAGAAAGATGACATAATTATTCATTCTTTACCAAACCACAAAATTTTACACTCGTCCAAATTCAAAGCTTTCGCAGAAGACAAATTAAATTTGGCTCAATTGATGAAACATGACTTTAAAATGGCAGTAAACATTGTGCGAAAAGGAGAAAATGCTGGTTACCAGCATTTTCTCCTTTTCCTACAATCTTTCAAAAGGCTTCTTCTCCAGGGTTGTTAAAACTTGGGGTTGCGTAGTTATGGGTTAAGAAAATGATTTCTTATAAATCTAAGATTTACTTCTTTACCACATAATGGTATACATTAAGTGCTTAAGCAGTTGACATATTTTCGCTATGTTCTGTCCTTAAAGTGGCATCCAAAATATGAGTTAAATAAACTTCTATTCATTACATCTCTTCATGTCTTGAATGGCTGTGGTATAATGGAGGCAATAAATTAAAATAAAATGACACATGCAACTTACAGAATCTCGCTATGAGTCCCTTCAAAACAAAATTTCATTCTCCACAGTTTAGTTTGATATTAAAAAAAAATCACCCAAAAACAAAAACGTCTTAATTCATTCAGTTTGTTTTATGCAACCATTCAGAGTTATTGCAAAGCTTGCACTTTTTTCAAGATCAAGTATCATGAACTAATCTGGCCATTATTCAGCAGGAAAGCAGCTGAATATATTTTCAAAATAAAATAGTCCTGAGGATAACCGTAATTCTTTGCAGTGGTTCTGAAATAAGCTGCCCGAATTGTCCGAGTCGTCCATTCATCAGCCCGGACAAGCAGATTTTAAAGGTTGGGTTATCCGTGGACAAGTGAAAAATTTCGAGGGAACAAGCATTTAATTTTTTCCGAAAGCGAAGTTGGCCGTTTGCTGAAAATGAGAATAAAAATAAATATCGGAAATTCCCTGAATGGTACTCGTATTAAACTACTATCTCCGATGTAAATCGATTTTGTGTAGTATAAGCGTCTATAAATAACCAAAATCAAGCGTTCTCCCAATAAGCTTCTCCCAATAAGAACAATAACGATAACTCTGTATTGACTATAACTGGCCTATTCGGCCCACATTCAGTTCGAAAATTAATAAAATTGTCAATAAGCGATTTCGAGCACCATTTTGAGAGGGTAAGTATGGTATAATGAGTAAATTTGCCTATAATTTGCCTAGTTCTTTACGACCAAGATGCAAGCAAACTTATTTATTGAAGAGAATGGTTGATGAAATTAATTAGATCTAGATCTGTCCTCTAACGATCGGACAGCGGGAACAGAGAATACCGGTAAACAGGTTATTTTGTAGCCATTTGTGCCAACTGTACATATCAAATTTTGGTGAATTTAAAACTGCAGAGAAAAAATATGAAATATGTACCTCTGAAAACACACTTGTAGTGGTAACTACATTTTTTCCTCTACTTTCGGAACGCGTGACGTTGTTATGACGTCATTTTCAGGGGAAGTAAAAGACGATTTTCGATTTAAGGTTTGATGTTAGGTTCTTCATAAAGAGGCACCAGAAGGGTTGGCTGAGTATCGTTTTGTTAATTTTGCACCGCGGAAAGAATAAAAAAGAAAAAAAAAAAAAAAAAAAAACCCTTATGATTGCAGGTACTGCCCCGTCAAAGGATATTACCACAATCATGCAGGATGCCTACTTTACAAACTGGGCTAAAGAGTAGGTGTCACAATCCCCAGGAAGCCTGAGTCAGTTCATTGTGAATCTGCTTATTGTTATATTGCAACAAGAGGCTTAAGAGGGGTTGGTAAATGTCTATTTGCTACTTGAAGATTAACGTAGCACATCAGATAATAATAATAATGATAATAATAATAATCCTGTGACTGGATTCATTGCTCCATTAAAGATTTTTCTTCATATCATCCATGATACCTACTGTAAAAATTTTTCTGTTAGATAAGTTGTCACTAAACCCATTAGGTGGCCCCAAACAGGGTGTTTCAATGTCAACCTGATGAATGTCAAAATTGCATCAAAGCTGAGTTGATAAGATAATGTTCCTTCTGGAACATCGTCATCTCCCCCCACGTTTTACACCGCTTTTGCATATTTTTCCAACCATCTACAACCACAAAAATTTTTTGACCCAAATTTTTCCACCACCCATTTAACCACAAAAAATTTTTACAAAACCAAAAGTTTTTTTTGTAAAAAAATCTTATCCCATGGTTTCGCGTGACCATAATCACGCGCGATAATAAAAAAATCTTATCCCATGGTTTCGCGTGACCGTAATCACGTGCAATAATAAAAAAATCTTATTCTGCGGTTTCGCGTGACCATAATCTCTCCATTTTCGCGTAATAAAAAAATCTTATCCCACGGTTTCACGTAACCATATTTTTTTTTATTACGCGCGATGATAAAAAAAATTCTAGTTCACGGATTAGCGTTTTTTCGAAAAAAAATTTTTGAAATGTAAAAATAAATCTTCATATAAAAAGTGGGAAAATGGAGGAAAATATAAATTATGAACAAAGATTACACGTGCTTGATAAATATGATTATGCTAAGGTCACACATATTAAGAGAGTACAAGAAAATAAAATAAAATTTACTCATATACTCGAGCAAGGGGGAGTACAAGTATTTCCGTATATCGATAGAAAAAAAGATTTTTTACACGCATTTAAAGCTATGCTGCCAAGAATTTATTACGGATATAGCGAGCAAAAATTAAAAGAAACCGAGTTTGCCACAACTATTTGCGTAACTTGGCCGGACACTGATGGGGATAGTGGTTTTATTCCTGGTACCCTTAGATTTATTGGTATTAAAATACCATCTTATAAAAGGGAAAATTTTTTTTTAGAATTTATAACAGTTCTTTGCTTTGCTTGGTCGGGTGTCAAAGAAGATTTTTAGAAAATAAAAAAATTTTAAGACCACTACTCACATTTAAAAGAATTTTAGCTTATCACCCTCCTCCTTCTTATGAACCTTTTATTTATGATCCTGACCCTATTCTTTATGATTACGACTACCATTTCGTAGCAGATTTTGATGATTCTATTGAGTATTTAAAAGAATCTATAGTACGGGCAATAGTTCCTGTAAGTGCTTATGAAGAAGAGGTGGAATTTAATAGTAATAATATACCGACCAAACCTTATGAAACGTTTTTAGAAAAAGAATGCGTTATTTGTTTCAGTGCAAAGCCAAATATTATATTTTGCGAGTGTGGTCATATACCAATATGCAAAAATTGTGACTCAATAGGCAATACAGATAAATGCGTAATATGTAGAAAAAAAGTCTTCAATAAAACGTAAACTAAATTTATAACTTTTTTTAAAGTTATAAATTGCTACATAAAAAGCGCATAATGACGGAGAAAATAGTTTCAGCTAAGTTGCAGAGTATAGAATTAGAAATAAGAATGCTAGAAAGATCTAAAGATAAAATAGAACAAATCCCCCGCGAAATATATTCGAAAGCCCGAGAAAAAAACATTGAACGGTGCCGACTAGAAAGAGACCTCCGAAAAATATTACGTCAAAGAGATCTACTACAAAGTCAAATATTAAGGTGTACGGATTATATCGAAGAAGTGGAAAGAAAACACAATAGCTATTTGGAGCGCAAAAGAGACTTAACAGAGCAAAGGTTAAATTTGGAAAAGCAACATAATAGTTGTCTTCGGGAGTTAAACGGAGAATACCCGTGTAACTCAGCGATTTTGGGAAATTTAAACCACAGTTATCAAACTCTAGTACAACTTTTGTTCTATGTCGAATGTGACGGAGAGCCCGAATTTATTCTCGAAGAACCTGAAGATGGCGAATCTGAAATTAACGAATCTGAAGACGACAAACCTAAACGAGTAAAAAGATACAGAGACGAAATGTGTTGCGTATGCACGGAAAAAGAGTCTATTATACTTTACGCGCCCTGCGGTCATGTTTGTACGTGTGCGGAGTGCCACGAACGCAGCGTCTATGAAAATAATAAAAATAAATGCCCTATCTGCAGAAATGTAATATTGTTTTGGTACGACGAAAGTGGTTAATAATAAAATAAATTTTTTAAAAAAATTATTTTATATAAAAATTTTTGATTTTATCGTAATTTCATTACCTCCATAAACTGTGAAAAATCATGAGGTTTAGCGATATGAAATTTATTTATTCGAACATAGTAAGTGCCGATTTTATTTACGAGTTAGGAAGATGCATGGAAGAACGACTATTGTTTTCGAAAAGAGTTTATTGAGCTACGAACGAATTAGTTCTGCCACCATTTAAAGAAAAGAATATGAAATTGCGTTGTTTAGAGCAAGACCCTACATTTATTATGAGAAGAGTAGGATTAAGAAAGAATGTGAAGTTGAAGACGATGATCCCACTGTTGTGGAGACAAATACAAAAATCGAGGGGGATGACGAGCCTTACAAAGAAACATTTGGAACAGGTGCGGTAACCTTGCTATTCGACTTTTTTAACGAATGCGAAAAGCAGCTGAGTTTTCCCGAAGCGAGAAAATTTTTTATTAACGTTACTTTTCGTAGCTTTTTTAGATTTAATTCGATACAGTTTCTAGGAACCAGTCATATTACTTTAAACCGCGAAGACCTAGAACATTCTTGGGATGCGAGTAACTTTGAGGAGGGGAATCCATACGGAAGTGTAATGTTTCCTGCTGTCAACGATCCCGAAATACGGAATAGAAGGTTTCGGGAGATTACCTATAAGGTTGAAACTCTATATACTAGAAATGAGGTAATTACCGGGCTTATTAGGACTAATATCAATAAAATTCGAGATAACGTAAGGGAGATTGAGAATCTTTCTTTAGGCAGCCGGGTTATTCGGGAGCTTAGTGAAGAAATGCGAGCAAACATTGATAGGTTGGAAACCCTTAATTCGGAACTATAAGATTATAGCGATGCATTTGGTCTTAATAGTTTAAATTTGCGACAAAATCAAAATCGCCAGCAAGATCTTTCTTATTTAACATCGCTAATTCGGTTCTCGAATGACAAAATACGAACCTTCCGCGATAAAATTCGGTCAACGAATGAACTGACTATAGAACTACAAGATTTGGTACAGAGAACAGAAGAGGAGATTAGGAATGGACATTCTTGTACTTCTAGTAATATTATTTTGCACTCTTTAAATATCAGCATCGAAACCAGTAACGTAGAAATTAATAACAATCAGGAACTAATTGAAGTTGAACAACGAATCAGGGCAGCTTATCAAGAACGTTTGGATTTTTTAACGACCGACAACGAGCAGGAGCCCTCAATCGTTGTTTCGTCGTCTTCAGTAGCTCCTAGCGAACTTGAGGTAGGTGAAACGCAAAATACCCAAGAAATTACGGTAACCGCGAGACCGAACTCAACTGAAATACTTTATTCCGGTAAAGTTTTTAAAGGAAATGAATGCGTAATTTGTTGCGAGAAAGAACCGAATGTACTATTCTTTAATTGCGGTCATATGAACGTGTGCTCGAGTTATTTTGACGATAGTCGGAATAAAAAAGCGGTCATGCATAGGTGCCCTTCATGCAGATTAAAATGTGGTATGGTAAGGATATTTTAATCGTTCCAAATTTATAACTTTAAAAAAGTTATAATTTTTTTTTAAAAAAATGTCGTCGGGCTATATTCCAAAAAGGGAAGGAGACGATTCCCTTTTAATTATACGAAAAAATTCCTTTAAATAAAAAAAATTATAACTTTTAAAGTTATAAATTTTTGCTTACTCGCAACCTATTTTATAATGCCCCCAAGCTAAGGTGTGTATTTTATCCTCCAATATATACCTTTTGTCATCATCAGAACTTAACGCTATTTTATTAACTTCTTCCGTGTACATTTTATGCGCGTAGGTTTTAAATATACGCATCCTTCTATATTGTTTTTCACCCGTCTCCAAACATTTTTTAAAATTGCTAAAATGCAGTTCATTTTTAATTACTGACTTTTTAATTCCTTTACATCTTCGTTCTTCGTCACTATCTTCCCATATTAAATTTCCATTTTTATCTCTTTTTATAATAATTTTTTATACGCGTACATTTTAGCTCTTAAACCGACAAACTCTCTCATTATTTCACCATTTAATTCGTCTTTAAACATGCCAATTACTTTTTTGTTCTTTTGACTATATAATGAATGCTCTTTAGGATATCCACTCTTGTCAAACGTTGCAGAAATATCTGGCGCAATATCCTCGTACAAATCATCAGTTTTTATTTCGAGAATAAAACTATCTGTATCTGTATAACACAGTTTTACTTTTTCTCCATATTTCACTTTAAAGTAATTATAGTAACTGTTATACATGTGCGTTTTACTAATATCTAAAATACTTGATCCTAAATAAATGGGCTTGTCATATTTTATAAAAGTCTTTTTCATATGTATGGCCACCAAATTTTCATCAAATATTATTGCGTGCCTATAGTTTGGTTTTGCTATTAATTTTTTGTACTGTTTAGCTTCAGAAACTAAATGTATGTCTACTCTATTTCTCAAGTTTTCCATAGTTTTGCCAAAAACGCAATTACACATCAACTTAAAAAAATCTTTTTCGAAATCATTTTTTGCCTCTTTTCGCAGGTTAATGTTTAAATCAATATAAGGTTTTAACCATGCACTTTCTTTAAATTTAATTCCGCGGTGAATTCTCGTTAATTTTAAACCTAAAGAAAGATATGTTTTTAATGCTTGATAGTGGATTACGTAATTTTTCTTGTCTTCTAAATTTGGTATTATTTTTTCTACTTTTTCAACCTTTAGCTTTTCAGGAGCTAAAGGAAAGTCATTATGCCAGTCATGTAATTCTTTAGAGTATTCTAAATCTACTTCTTATATACACGGGCATCTTTCCCATTTATCTAGTTCTTTCTCTCTCATCCATTTAAAATCATGAGTAGGAAGAGGTTGGCTCAAGGCCCAAGGGTAAAGGCTGTTTGCGTCAACATATAGTATATAAGTTGATGGCTTAGTCGGGTCGTAAGATTTACCCATATATTTATTATTTGCCGTAGAATATCTTTTTGTGCACATACTAACACCGCCTCTAATACCCAATTCTACCATTAAAAGCATATCAGGGTCCGATAAAAGTCCTAAGTTTATCTTTGTTGTTTTCAATGTAGCATCCCAGGCCAAACCCGGAGCAGTATAATACCAACTAGGATCTAAATCATAATTCTTATGACAAACATCTCTAAAGTTTTCAAATACATCCGCTAAAAGCAACACATCTATTTTATTGTAAAGTTCTAAGTAATCTTTAAACGTTTTCGTGCCAAATTTTTCCCAAACATTTAATGCGTGAGCATAGTCTTCGACACTAATATGTTCTCTGTTTAAACTGGAGTAAAATTCTTCTTTAGGAGGTAACTGAGTTTCTTTTAATCTTTCGAGAAAATCTAAGTAATCATAAGGAAAAAACCCTTTTTTTTCTAACTAATGGTAAATGTTCTTTCGGAAAAAATCTTGATAAAATTTTTAACAGAGATTCATCTAAATTACTCGAAAGTTTATCCAAACTAGAAGCCATAAACTTAAAGGTATCAAGAAACCTAATTTTATGGTTTGTGTTTTTTCCAACCAAAATGTTTTTACTAAAACTAATATATTTTTCTTCATTATTAGGAATACAATCGATTTTGCCGCTAGATTTACCTAAATATTTAATAAAAAGATGCGAATCATACGCGCTCAAATTATGAAAATATATGGGCGTAAAGTTCGGTGTTCTCGCCTTTAGATTACATTCATTATGTGCGGCACCCCTATATTTACCAGTAAAATGACAGTGATCTCTTACTTTATAATTTTCGCGATTAAATTCTTCATTACAAATCCAACAATGCGTTTCCCTTTCGTATCTCGCTTTTTCCTCTTTCCTTATTTTAATAGGTACCGGGTTTTGGCAGTATTTACCATAAATATTTCGTATATCTTTCGTTAAAGTTTTTATAAACTCTTCCGACGCATCTTTTCCAACACGGTGTCTTTCTATAGGAGCACAAACATTATCATCAAAACATTTTATAATGTAGTAAAAACTAACAGGAACATGTTCCTGCGTTTTCTTAGTGTTTCCCGTTTCTTTTTCGTGAACCGGTTTTAAAATACATTCAAAATCAGCATATACAACAAAGGGAACCAAGAGTTTCCTATCATAATTTTTAAATTTTAATACGGTTCCCTTTTCGGGCATTTCTAAACAAACGGACTCATTTTCGTTACAATATTTTTTGTGTTTTTCTAAAAGGGCTTCACTTCCACGATGGTTTAAACATCTTTTGCAATAATACTTCATTTTTTATTTTTCGATATTTGTCTATTCATTAAACGTCCAAAATTTTTATGAGAGCGTAGTGCGTATTTTCCTCATTTTTAATATAAAGCAGATCTACATGATTAGTTTTTTCATCTTCCGTAACCTTAAGAGGATAAAATCTTTCTTCTTTATAACTATAAACGTTTACGCTAATTTCTGGGTTTTGCTTTTCAAATTTATCTATATCTTTAAGCGTAACGGGGTATTCTATTCCGCGCATGTTTATTACATCTTCCCTCGCTTTTAAATCTTGGTCAACTCTTTCCGGGGTTTGTTCTATCGGGAATAATTTTCTTAAAATACACCATAAAAAGCATTTATTATCTACATTTTTCATATTATCGCACGCTTTTTTATCGCTAATCCATTTTGGTAAAGGTAAGTAACCTCTACCACGTAAAGGTCTATAAAGACCTGTGTGTAGTTCTAAACTTACCATACTTATAAAAGCCCAACCACTCTCTTGTCTATCTAAAACGCTTATCTTTTCTAAAATGTCTTCCGTCATTTCTTCGTATAATTTACGCGCACCCCTTCTATTTAAGTTTACTAACTTTTTTGAGTGAAAGGCAAATTCCCTCACATCTTCGGGATCATTGTATCTACAAAACATGGCCCTTAATACAAGTTTTACCTTTCTTTCTAAATTTCCTCGAAGAATTTTTATAACGAGACCCTCCGCTATTTTTAAAAATTTATTGGGTGTATAGTGTTCTCTGCCTGTTACATTTACATTGTATTGCGTAACATATCCAACAAATGCAGAATTAGTAATTGTTATTCTAAGCGGGGGCGGAGGCAAATCAGGTCCTACAGGCGGATGAGGCGGATAATGTTCTCTAAGATTTTCGGCAATTTGACCCAATACTTGCGAAAACTGTTTTGGTTCCACATTACCAGTTAACCAATTAGTAAAACTGCTTACCCTTCTTCGTACACTTTCTGGTATTATCGCCGCTGCGGCTCTTTGTGCCGCAGAGTAAGCGCTAGATGCGACGCGTCTTGCTGCAGAAAATAAATTTGGAAAATAGCCCGACACTTTTTTTATATACGATAAAAACGAGTTAAGATATTAATCAATTTTATTATGATTTTTTAATCGTAATAAAATTAGTAAACTCTTATTCTATATTTATCTTTCCAGATTCTACCGCTCCAATAACAAATTGTTTTAGAGTCACATCCAATACATTTACTCGCTCGATAAATCGAGGGGAAAGTACGTATTTCTCCCGTTTTTAAATCCTGCGTAAGAACTTCTCTCGGATTATTTCTAATATATTTCAATCTATCGAACTTAGGATCTCTCGGTTTTTCTGTCGCACGCGGCTTCTCTGGCCACAACCCATGCTCTCTCGCTAATCTAACCAATGTTTCTTTATCCATCCACGAAAAAGGCCTTATATTATTTTTCTTAAGAATATCTTTTAAATCGGATTTGGTTATCATTTTTATTATTAAATAAAAAATCTTAATACACTACACTCATTTTATTTCCATCAGACTGAAAGTTTACTTGCCTGTCGCTAATAATAACGGCATATGCGTGTGTGTCTGCATCTACATTAGCGTTAAAATTCATCTTAACATGGATATCGGTTACGGAATATTTTATACTTTCACTCTGTTTGCTAACATTGAACAAAAACAACGGATAAAGATCTTTGTATTCTAATGGGGTAAAGCTAGGATTTGACGCTAAATCATCCATAAGATAAAACTTTGATCTAAATACGGCAGCATCACATTACGCTCTGCTAAATTGTTGTTCGGGAAATGAAAGTGTGTAGTCAACTCTAGGATATTTAAAAGAATTTAACGTAACGTGAATATTAGTAACTTGAATGTGGTTAAATATGGCTGGATTTTGGATTTGCTGGTTTCGTTTGTTATTCTGGAAACCGATAATAATGTAACGCGGGAACTCTGGCGCTGTTTTAACGGCGCGTCTCCAAATAAATGATCTTGTTTGAGGAACATCAGTAAAATCGCATTGTATCATTCTATAATTAACCGGAAAACTTTCTTTATTCTGGATGTGTTTATAAAGTTGCAATTTATACTGATCTGCGGGTAACACGTGTGGCATATACCACGCTATTTCAGTCAGCTTAACTTTACCAACTGCAGCAGCGGCATCCCTAAAAATGGCGTCATGATCTTCAGTTCTTGAAAGGTAAAGAGTTTGCTTCATTCCGTATAAGACTTTATCGTAATCTTCGCAAAAACCGAAAATATGTTTTAACGGCACTCTAAAGCCAAATTTGCCCTTAGTAAACGGCTTTTCAATAATGAGATCGTGTCTCGCTTTCCATCCCAAATTTTCATCCGCTGCCAGGGGTCCCGTATCCTTATACCACAATTGGTTTAACCCCCGCGATTTAGAAAAGTCATCATCATATTTTAACAATCCGAGCATAGTGGTGGCCCACCCTGGATGATTTATTCGTTCAATCTCTCTACCCGAAAGTTCATACCTTATAGTATTAAAAAGATACATTACACTGTTGTTCGTTAAAGCAACATCATCAGCATTTGCGTATCTTGTGTCATCATCTTTCATTAATTCGCCTTGTATAAGTAAATAGCTTTCACTAGGATGCGTAAAAATATCTTGAGTTTCGATGTTAATCTCAATATCTCCTCCGGCATTGTTAAGATTATTAACGGCACCTACAATTGGTAGATACTCGAAGTATTCGTACTCTTCGATACTATCGTCATTAAAAGCCCCTTCAGTAATGTCTAAAATGCTCATTTTTATTACGTTATAATAATTTTAAGTTATTATAATATTTTTACGTCGTTTTAATGCCGGCGCCGCTATTTAATTTTTTAACTAATTCTTGTATAGCAATTGGATCGTTACCACTTCCAGCTATTAAAGCGTTTATGTCTCGCGAAACAGGCGCTGTTGCGGGCATATTATCGTACTTTTGTAAAATTTTCTTAGATTTTGGCGTTAAAGCCTTTTCAATTAACCCTTTTCCCACATCTACGGCGGCACTTTTTCCGGCCTCTAAAGCTTTTTTCGCTCATTTCTTGGCGACACTCTTTCCCACATCAACGGCAGAGGACGCAATTTGTTTAGCTGCGCTGCTGCTTAAAAGTCTCGCGAAAAAGTTAGCTAAGCTGTCAAAAATTCCAGCTCCGCCGTATCTATTTCTTCTCGTAAATCCTTGTTTCTTATAGACATACATATTTTATAATAGGGACATTATTTTTTTATACCTTTCATCACCGAAAACGCCTTGCCTTTTTAATTCGTCGCACACGCTTACCAACTCGTTTCTCACACCCGTGTTACCTGCCGCTTTACTAGCCATAAGTAAGTCGAGTTTTTCTACTAACGTGTTAGGGTCAGCGGGGATAACAACTTTCTTAACGCCTTTACCAGAAAAAATTATTGATACGTTTTTTTCTGATTCTTTGTATACGGGCCAAATATCTTCTCTAATACGTTTAGCTTTTTCCATTATCCGAGGGTATTCAAAAGCTTTGAATTTAAAATTGGGATTAGTCGGATCATCGTTATGATGCATAGCTCCAGTTAAATATAAGATTTTAATGTATGTTGAATAATCATTTGGATTATGAGAATCTGGGTCGAAGTCTTTAGAAAAAATAAGATTACTTAACCCTTTTGTCAGTTTAAATCTGTGTTTCTCATCTATAATAATATCATCTTTTTTTATTTTAAATGATTTATTACCCATATATATTCCGGAGGGTGTTCTACGAGGACCGAACATGTTATCAGGATCAATAAATGCAATTTTCTCTATTTCCTTTTGTGGGTCCGCTCCTGATGTTGATGATGTTTCTGATAATTCTGTTAATGTTGGGCTTGATGTTCTATAACTAGGAGGCAAGCTAGGAGGATAATCTTCTTGTTGAGGCAGTCGTTGAGATAACTGTTCGATACCCGTTTTAATACCTTTAAGACCCTTAATAGGTTTAAGGCCCTTTTTAATAGGTCTAAGACCCTCCGTAATTGCCCTTTTTGTATCTTTTTGTGTTTCTGTAATTGCCCTTGTTGTATCTTTTTGCGTTTCTGTAATAGGCTTAAAAAACTCTGAAAGATCCGTTTGTAATTCAATTTTTCCCGTTTTCTCCGCTAATTCGTATATTTTTTTTTATCGCGAGAAATTCTTTTACCATTTGTTCCCTTTTTGTCGGATCAACGATTTTTAAAAAAGACATTTTTTATTAGGATTATTTTTTTAAAGAGTTTTTAGCTCAGTTTTTAAAGCAGTTTTTTAACCCGTTTCGTAACTAAAACTACACGAAAACTTAATTTTAGGCTTCTTAATATTCCAACGGCCCACCATCATGTTTTTCAACCAACCTCCGAAAGGATGCGTGCTGTTCTCTTCTCCCTCTCTCTATTAACGATTTTTCCGTTTCGCTCGTAATCTTTTTCTTAGATTTAGACCTAATTTCTTCCTTCATCTTCTTATATTTCTCTAATTCCTCCATGATCAGTTGGAACGCTTCGTCTGAAACTTTGTTGTCCGATAAAGCTTTCGAGATGTGCGAAGATATAGTATTTAATTTTGTGTCGGCGATGGTTTTAATCTTCTCGTGTTTTTCCGCTTTAGTTGTCCATTGTCTAACGGCATATTTTCCGGCTATACTTAAACAACCAGTAAGAATTGCGACACTTTCTATCGCCATAACTGCCGGCACCGCAACTATCGTTGATAACAAAGCCATTCCTCCACCCCCTGCGCCTATAGTAACCGTAATTAAAACGGTATCTAAGTTGTCTACTATTCTCGCGGCTCTAAAATATTTCTTACTTAAAGCTTCTAAATCTTTTTGTATCTCGCTAATTTTATGCAGACGATAACCCTGTCCGTCATCAACTGGCGAAGCCGTGGGTAATACCGGATATTTATTTTCTTTCATCTCCATTTTTTATAAGCGAAATATTTTTTAAAGATGATAATAAACGTCGCTTAAAAGTTCATTTTCTTTTATTTTTACCGTATCCTTCGAATTATTAGTAATAGTAATTAAAATATTCTCAACATCTTCGAGGCTAATCTCATTTTGTAAACTGCACTTCTTAAATCTTAAAGAATACGCTAATGAGGTTAAAATTACGCCTTTAGTTGACATAAAGCCTAAACCTAATTGCACCGGAAGTACTTGCCCCGGAGTTAATGTAATTTCTTTTTGACTAAAGATTTTCCAAGTTACCGGATTTACTTTTATCGGAGGATGTTTTAAATTAGGAGCGAGTCTCCAATAGATCGTTTTTGGTTGAGAAATTCTCGATTTTACGCTAAATTTGCGAACATTCATCTTTTTTTATACTATAATATTAATTTATAATATAGCTCCTATAAAAGGTATATTAGCAAAAGGACTATTAGGTCCTAGAATAAGGCCTCTTCCGTCATAAAACTTTCCGCCCTGTTTTAAATATAAACCATCGCCAACAGCAGACCCTAATCCTTTGCCTTTATAAGGTCCCAAATAGAGACCTTTTCCATCAGTTTCTACTGGCAAACGCAGCCTCCTTTTGTAAGGTAAAGACCCGATCCCATAGCTTTTTGTACGCCCGATGACGCTAATCCTGAAAGGGCACCAACGCCTAATGCGGGTAAAACAGTCCTTGCAATGGCTGGCAAAGCACTAGCGGCTAAACCGGCTAACATTCCGAGAAAACCTCCCTCTATTTTCGTGTTGTGTTTAAGTTGTTTAGCAGTCATTCTAATTGTTACGCCTTTATCATTTTCGAAGGCTTTGGCTATTTTCTTCGCTTGCGACTGGGTAACGGCTAAAACATCATTACCTCGTAAATCTTCGCGACCTAAACGAATACTCGTTTCCCACCCCCTTTTTTAATAGCGGATTGAAGTTTTTGCCTTTGCCCGTTCGTTATATTAACTTTAATATTCACGTAACTCGCCATTTTTTATACGTTTTATTTTTTTATGCCTCTCTAATATGAAACCTAATCGTTATATTTTCGCCTCTAAGATTTAGTAAAGTTCCATTTTGCCCCGTAATTTTTACCTCCATATTGTGTATGTCGCGCGGCGTTATCGGTAAATATACTAAATTAAGCGGTGACTCGATTATCTTATATCCGGGCGCAACATTGGGGAAAAAAGAGTAAATTGTGTTTTGAATTAATCCGTTAACATAGCTTCCCGAGATAATATTGACGCTAACGAGTACGGAATTTATACCGAGAATGTTTGATACATTCTCAGACTCATGAAATCCAGTTTCATATTTTGCGTGAGTAAAACCTAATACTTTGGAAATGGAGTTTGGATGGTTAAAATCTACTTGATAACCGTCTTCGAGGGTAAGAATAGATTTTAGCGTATTTGTGTTTGCGGAAATGCTAATAGGGTATTCATCATTGATTAAATCAACGTGACCCTTTTTTCTCATCTCCTGATGAATGGTATCATTAATGTCTATGAGGTCGTAACTTCCTTCCGGTATTTCTATTTTAAACCAAGAAACGCCATTGTCTGGAGAATAAATAAACACGCTGTTTGTCGCGTCAATGTTTGGAAAAGAGTAATATGTTTCGAGGTTTACTAAAGCTATTTCGTATTTTCTATCATCTTCCAGTCGGATTGGGGGATTAAAACTCGTTGTAAAGCGCGTTTTGTTGTCGCTTACTATAATTTGAGAAGACATTTTGTGTCGCATACTTTTAGCTATTTGCTTTAAAAGATCTTCCATTTTTTTATAGTAAAATTTTTTTTAAAAAATATATCTTTCGTTAAAAGATATATTTTTCGGGTAACACTATTTAATTATACTAAACCTTTACTAGCAAGGGATTTTAATGAACCTTTTTTTTCTGGCATAGCATCTTCATCAAATAAAAAACGTACTTTGTCTATTTCAAGCGTATATTGCAACATTTTGTTTATATGCTCTATGTGCTTCTTATTCGTTCTATCCTCCTTTTCAGTTCCGAAAATCTTTGCGTGACTACTCGCATTATGTAATAATTCGTAAAGATGGGTTTTTTTATAAAAAGAACGCATAATTCTTTTTTATCCATGTCACGTTCTCTAGCAAAAGAAAGAAACTTACTTTTTAGCCTGAGCACATGTTGAATTCCTTTACCTAAAGTTCTTGCTGTGCAAGATTTAGGTTGTTCCGGTATAACATTTTCCACTGTATATTTAAACTTCTCTATATGCTCATTTGGAGTTTGTCCACTTGAATGGTAAAAACATTTATGTTTTTTAAAATCAGCTTTTAAACAACGTTTCATTTTACAATTATCATTTATTTAAAAAAATTTATTTTCATTTTTTTCTATTGGCTCGGGAATATAAAAGTTGTCAAAACCGTCTCTATATTTTCCTTCGTCTATTTTACTCGTTAAATCGATAACGACAAAACCATGAGGCTTTTCCCATACTTTTTTGCAAAATTTTCTAAACTCTTATTTGGGCATATCTTCGCTTACATGGTCGCTGTAAATATGATTAATGTTTTTCAGGTCTTGACGAAAAAGACAAATAAAATTTGCGTTTTCTCTAATAGTTTGCCTCGGTAACCTAAAATAGTTTTGCGAAAGGTAAAAACAATCAACATTACTATGCCTTCCGCGAATATAGTAACACTCGCACTTATTTTGTCTTTCTAAAAGTAAATCATCGAAGATCATTAAATTTTTGTTTTCCGATTTTAACTCTCTCGGGTCAGGCACATCCTCGGCAGTTTCAAAGAAACAACACCGTATATCCGTTCTATTCTCTAAGGTTTTAATCCATTCTTCGATCAAAACTGAGGGAGAAACGTTTTTACCCTGAACTTCATCACGCATGTTAAACAACCTTAGGATAAGTTCTATCGGTATTTTTTCTTTGAAGGATTTTTTAAGTATGCGGTATTCGGGTTGAAAAAGACTTTTCCCAAAAACGGTTAAATTATCGTAGTCGAGCCATTCCGGTCTTAGCAAAAGGTTTAGTAAAAGCGTAGTCTTACCACATCCCGATTTACCCACGATTAGTCCCCTAATGCTTTTAGGTAAAAGAGGGTTATTAAATCTCCTCGATACTACATCGTTCCACGATAAATTTACAATATCCATTTTAAATGTATTAAAAAAAATTAACATATATTAAAAAGATGTATTGCGTTAAATGTAAAAAAGTTACTGATACCAGTAACATAGAATATGTTGTTAGTAAAAATGGAAGGAATATGGCGCGTGGTAAATGCGTCGTGTGCGGAAGAACTAAAACAAATTTTGTTTAAAAAAAAAAAGGCGGTTCATTACTAAATAAGTTTATAAATAACTTACCCGTCGAAATGCATCTTCCCGGGCATAACTTTACTGGTCCCGGTACTAAGTTAAATAAAAGACTCAATCCCGATTTAACGCCAAAGAAAGGAAGCGAGCCGATAAACCGGGTTGATAAAGCGGCCTACCATCACGATATTTGCTATCTTAAGCATAATTACACAGCTACCAGAAATGCTATTTGCGATAAAAACATGCTTAAAGAGTTAAGAGGAATCTACAATCCTTCTATCAAGGAGAGAATTAGTTTCCTCGTTAATAGGTGCCAAGGCTAAATTTGGAATGGGAGTTAATAAAAAAAAAAAAAAAAAAATTCAGCATGACGGCTTTATCGGAGGAGCTGCATAAACCCGTAAAAAGAAAATTTAAGAAAAGGAGAGTTAGAGTAAACGGTATTGATAGGGTATGGGCAGCGGATTTGGTAGACATGCAAGCATTTTCTAAATTTAATCGGGGTATAAAATATCTTCTCTCTGTCATCGATATCTTTTCCAAATACGGTTGGCTGATTCCGTTAAAAGATAAAACGGGAAAATCTGTCACCGTGGCATTAAAGAGTATTTTTAAGGAGAGAAAGTCGGAAAAAATGTGGGTGGATAAGGGTAAAGAGTTTTATAACGAGGATGTTAAAAACTTGATAGAGTTGTATTCCACCGAAAATGAGGAAAAATATAGCGTCGTTGAGAGATGGATTAGAACGATGAAAGAAAAATGTGGAAATATTTTTCCGCTAATTCCACTAACGTTTACATTAACGCGTTGTCGGATCTCGTTAAAGAATATAATAACGCGAAACATTCTTCTATTAAGATGACGCCAGTAAATGCTAGTAAAAAGGTAAACGAAACCAAAGTTTGGAAAACTCTTTATCCCGATCGTCACGAAGTAGGAGATATAGATCCTAAGTTTTCCGTAGGCGATAAAGTAAGGATATCTAAAAGGAAAAAGACCTTTGAAAATGGATATACCGCAAGATGGACTGAAGAGGTTTTTACAGTTTCCGAGATAAAATGTACGTCGCCCGTAACGTATAAAATTGCGGATCTTAACGGAGAAGAAATATGAGGTACCTTCTACGAACCCGAACTACAAAAAACTAGTCAGGAGTTGTTTAGGATAGAAAAGGTTATTAAAAAATAAATCGTTAGTAAAATGGAAAGGTTATTCCGACGAGTTTAATTCGTGGGTTAACAACGAGGACATTAAAAAAATTTCGGTATAAAAAAAAATGCCAGATATCGCGATTAAAAACGTAATTTTACCGAACAAACCGTTAAGCAACTTCGAACTAGAAGATGCCGTAAAAAGATTAAAGATTCCTTCTTTTAGAGGCGTATTTTTACGAAACACTCTACCGAGAAAGTGTAGAAAAAAGGAATGCGGTATATTAAACCTAGTTGACTCGAGTGGACCCGGCACACATTGGGTCGCTTGGTATAAAGACGGTAAACTAAAAATTTATTTTGACAGTTACGGCATAACGCCACCTATCGAACTAGAAGACTGCTTGGTAAATCCGATATTTTACAATTCGGATCAATTACAACAACCCGGTCAAGTATTTTGCGGTCATTTATGCTTGTACGTTCTTAAAGAGTTAAGCTCGGGAAATAAATTTCAACGAGTTTTAAATAAACTTTTTTAGCTATATAAAAAAATGCCAGTTGATAAATTCGGAGGAATGGGGAATGGGTGATGTTAAATCGAGCGGTGATGGAGCGTCGCTTACTTACATAAATAATATTTTTTTGCGTAAAGATGGTACGACGGAGGTTACCGGTTCTATAAATATGAACGGTAATACATTAACGAGGGTTAGTAATCTCGTGAATCCTCAAGACGTCGCGACTAAAAATACGTCGATTCCAACGCGGGTGTTGCAATCCGGTTTGTTTGACGACCCAGTTTCCTGTGACTGTTATTTTGGTCAGACAACTCGCTAAATTTTGCATGTATTTTCTACTAAATCTTTAAGTCTGGACGGTTCACGGTCTACGAGCATTGAGTAAGGGATTGTTTACTAACCCTGCACTGTGTAACAGGCGTTGTCATCTCTTTATTAGGTCGATTTTCCATATTTAGGTCGGTCTTCGTATTGCATCTCTGTGGCCATGTTTGTCTTGTGACCTTTTATGACCCGACAGAATGATGCATTATGGGATCGACCGTTGGTAATGTAAACAAAATTGTTTCGGACCGCGAAAAGTTCGAGGGCAAATAAGTTAGTTTCTCAAAGCATTCGAGAGACATTTAACTTATAATCAGAAATATTAGTCCTTTTTCTAAATAATCGCATTAATTAGTTTTTGTACCGATATGTGTATTGGCGTAATTTTACTCCTTTTCAGACTGAATACGCCACTCTTTCTTTGCGCAAATTTTGTCTTCCCGACGTCGTCGGGAATATAACGAACGCTGTTCCCGACGTTCGTGGAAAATCTTCTATTTTTCCAACGTTTTTTCTGTTGGTGGAATTCCCGACGTCCGTGGAAGGCTTGCGCTATAAAAGCGGCGGTCTTCTCGGATTTCGGGGACTTCACTCCGGTACTCGGTAGGCAACACATACCTAACTTATATTTTTTGTTTGCAATTATTTTTAGTTCATCTAAGTTGACAGTACAATGCTTTAGGTTGCTTATGCTTATTTTATCATTTTAGGACGAAATCATGCTTTAGTTTAGAAGTTTTCGTGCATTTAACGAAATTTAGATTTCTTTTAATTAATTTTTGTCTTTAAACGAGTTTGACATTTCTGAAAAGACTTTTTTTATTTTCTGAAGAAAGATCTACTTAGAAGTCCTAGATCTACACTTAGATTTATTTTTTTATTTATTCATTTATTTCATTTTTTTGAAACCGCTGATCAGAGTCACTCTTTTTTATTATTTTGTAATAATTGAAGACCTTAAGATTACTGTTTGAACATTGATTTTTAAATACTTGTTACCTAGTCCTATTGCATCGTTATTCATAATAGCCAAAGAGGTTTATGTTCATTGCTCAAACAAATATCTTTTATCCTTAGTGTAATGTACGACACATTCAGGTGCTATTTGTTTTGATAATTGACAAGACATAATTTTGCCTAAGATATTGCTTTTCTGAATAAAAGACAGTTGATTGCACATTTACTCTTTTCTGATTATTTACAAGTCCTGACATTTTTCAATTTAATATGCGGCCTAAGAAATCAGTTCACTCATTCAAGTAATACACGCTTGCACGCCTACCTAGTCAAAGTATACAAAGTACTGGTTAGTCCCGTGAAGTCCAACACTTAGTTTCTCGGCTAGTTATATACCCACTTTTTCCCCTGATTTGAAGTGAGCCATCCTGACAGTTAGCTTGCACAACGGGGTTATTGGACGAAAATGGGGGTTATCACATGGTAGGATATTTAAACATGGGTTTTAATAAAATAAAAAACTTAAACGATCCTACGGAGCCGAGCGAAGCCGCTACTAAAAAATATGTGGATGATAGCGGTAGGGCAATAGTACAACGGCAGGACGGTAGTTTTTCTGCCATTGCGAATATAGATATGCGAGGTTACCAGCTGACAAATCTTTTGGATCCTGCTGAACTGCAAGACGCTGCAACAAAAAGGTATGTGGATTCCGCTAATCGAGCTTTTGTTTACGGTTCCGGAGGTTATATAGCGACAGCTGACGTTTCTATGGGAGGACGAAGAATTACTAATATTGGAACTCCTTTAGAACACCAGCAAGCCGCAAATAAATTTTACGTAGATACCACAGTTTTAGCGGCCACCGCGGGAGAAAAAGCTTTAACGAAAAACCCGGATGGTTCTTTTTCCGTGAATGGACAAATAGATATGAAAGGAAATAGAATTACAAACTTGTCTGAACCTGCCGCTTGGGATGACCCAGTGACAAGGTCTTCTTTCCACACAGATGTTAGCTCTAGCTGAGAGAAAGTTAATTAAACCTATAATAAGCGTTCATGCTGAGGAACAAGGAAGTTTATTAAACGGAAATTACGAGTTTTCTTTCGGTAATGGTAGCAGCGGAAGATCACACGGATTAGGAGGTTATTGCATGTCAGCTCCGGGTAGAATTATAAGAGGTTCTTTAATGGTTTTAAAAGGAAATAGTTTTTTAAACGAAGAGGCAAAAATTAACATAGTCGTAAACGGTGCCGAAAAAACCGACTACTCCTTAATAAAAGAAACAGGAGAAGGTTGTAGTTGCGTAGTTTTTCCTCAACCTTTAGAAGTAAAGCAATGCGACGTCATAAACTTTTTAACGAGGTCTGACAATCCCAATGCAAAAAAACTCTTATTTAACGATACTTATAGAACTCGATTTATAAATATATATTAAATAAAAATTTTTTATTATAAAATGGAAAAGATACTAAAAAATATTGTTGGAACCGATGACTTTTTTAAAGATCCTCTAGAACATTTATTAAAGAGCATACAGGCTTACTGCACGAAACTTATTAAATACAAATCTTTGTTTAGTAACAACGATCTTCGCGAATATTACGAAAATAAAGTTCGCGGCATACATGAAGTTTTAATAAGTCAGTGTAGATGTTTTCTCGCGAGTTATTATAGAGAAAAGATCGATAATATTTATTCTTCCAAAGCGGCCGAATTTTTACCAGAGACAGATGAGAAGACCGTGGAGACTGTGAAGACAACAGTGGAGACTGTGGAGACTGAGGAGGAAACGGACGAAGAGTCTTAAAAAAAATTTCTCGTTTTTAAATCGATGAATTCCCATTTAGTAGTAAAAGAAACTTTAGAAGACAAACTAGCTTGCTCATATAGAAAAGCGAGTTTTAATGATGGAAAATTATTGTATTTTTTGCGGGCATCAGACGCTAACTATATCAGAGCTTTGTCCCGTATAAAACCCGCTGTCTACTATGAATGGAGCAAGGCGAGAAAAGAATACGGAGAATTTTTTATGATGATATCTATCTGATATTCTATCGGGGGGAGATGTTAAAGATATACTCGATATAGATTCTAACGAAGACGAAGAATATTTTTTATGAGTTTATGAGAATTGGATAGACCGCGATATGGCGAGTAAAAATGAACTTCGCGCCCCACATAGAGACAAAGATGACCTCGCAATTCCTTTTCTGAGTATTGTTCATAATTTATAACGTTAAAAAAAGTTATAAATTTAGTTCACGTTTTATTGAAGACTTTTTTCTACATATTACGCATTTATCTGTAATGCCTACTGAGTCACAATTTTCGCATATTGGTATATGACCACACTCGCAAAATATAATATTTGGCTTTGCACTAAAACAAATAGCACATTCTTTTTCTAAAAACGTTTCATAAGGATTGGTCAGTATATTATCTCTATTAAATCGTCCCTGTTCATCATTATCTCTAATAACTTGTCCTCGATTACGGTAAATAGCAGGATCTTCTACATAACCATACTGAAGGCCTATTGCTGCTTCTGTAAATCTTTCTAAATAGTACCAATATTCACCATACTCTTCTGCAAAATGGTGGTCATAATCAGCAGGACCATCATAATCATAAAATTCTTTAAATGTGAGTAGCGGTTTTAATAAGAAATTTTTATTTTCTAAAATTCTATCTTCGTTCCCAACCAAGCCAAGCAAAGAATCGTTATAAACTCTTAAAAGATTTTCGCTTTGATTAATGGAATGCTGATACCAAGAAATAAATGCTGACCAATAGCAACATACATAGCTCTAACAGTTTGCGGCCAAGTTACGTAAATAGTTGTTTCAAACTCGGTTTCTTTTAATCTTTGCTCGCTATACATGTATTTGTAATAAATTTTTGGTAACATAGCTTTAAACGTATATAAAAAATCTTTTTCTCTGTCGATAAGCGGAAATACTTTTATTCCCCCTAGCTCGTTTAGATGAGTATATTTTATTTTATTTTCTTGTACTCTCTCAATATCTTCTATCTCAGAGTAATCATATTTATCAAGCACGTGTAATCTTTGTTCATAATTCATATTTTCCTCCATTTTCCCACTTTTTATATGAAGATTTATTTTTACATTTCAAAAATTTTTTTTCGGAAAAACGCTAATCTGCGAACTAGAATTTTTTTTATCATCGCGCGTGATAAAAAAAATATGGTTACGCAAAACCGTGGGATAAGATTTTTTTATTACGCAAAAATGGAGAGATTATGGTCACGCGAAACTGCGGAATAAGATTTTTTATTATCGCGTGTGATTATGGTCACGCGAAACCGTGGGATAAGATTTTTTTATTATCGCGCGTGATTATAGTCACGCGAAACCATGGGATAAGATTTTTAAAAAAAAAAAATTTTGGTTTTGTAAAAATTTTTTGTGGTTAAATGGGTGGTGGAAAAATTTGGGTCAAAAAAATTTTTGTGGTTGTAGATGGTTGGAAAAATATGCAAAACCGGTGTAAAACGTGGGGGGAGATGACGATGTTCCAGAAGGAACATTATCTTATCTACTAAGATGAAAAGAACATAAACCTATCAATTGACGACCAGCCAACCTATGGACCAATTGATCAAACAAAAAAAAAAAAAAAAAAGAAAAAAAAACTACCTACCTATTTTCTGACCACCCACAAACCAACCAACCTACATATCTACAAACCAACCATTAAACCTACCTACTGACAGACCAACCTACTGCAAAACCTACTTGTCAATCAAGCTATGTATGTACCTATCTATTTACCTTTCTACCCTCCGACTGAATAACATACCTTCCCAGCTGACTGATGGACCTACCTTACAATGCCACCCATTAACCCAGCCGACCAACCTAACGATCCAAGGAATGACCGACCAACTTACCTACCTACCTTCCAACCAACCTACCAACCAACCAACTGACCCACCTACCGACCCAAATACCTACCTACCATTCTCATACTTACCTACTAACCCATTTATTGATTAATTGACCTACCTACATACCTGCCTCCATGTCTACTGACCAAATGACTGACCAACAAACGGACCTACTGACTGACCAAACTACCTAACCACCCACCTTTATACCTACCTACTTACTTACCTACCTACCTACCAGCATATCTACTTCCTACCTACTCACTGATCTTCTAACTAACCAACCTACCTACCAACTTACCTACGTACCAACCTACATACCTACCTCCATACTGACAGAACGACCTTACCGACTGACTGACCGACCAACCTACCTACCAACTGGCTTACCTACTGACCTACCTATCAACCTACCTACCAACTACCAACCAACCTACGTACCTACATATTGACCTATCTACAACCATACCTACCAACCCACTATTGACCTACTGACCTACCTACCAACCTACCTACCAACCCACCTACTGACCTACCTACTGACAGACCCACCAACCAACCTGCCTACCTACTTACCTACCCACGCATCCATGTAGAAGTTATGGTCAAGACAAATTCGAACGGATGCACGCATGCAGACACTAAAGCACAGACGTACATCCACCAAACCCACAATGTTGCAACTATGTCTCGCTTATCGCAAGCGGACTCGACAAAATTTGCACAAAGATGGAAAAGCATAATATTAGCTACTGAATGCAGACAAGCCAACCTATGGATCAATTGACCAAACGACCAACCTATCTGCCTATTTTCTGATGACCTACCAACCACCCTACCTACCTATCTTATGACCAAACATACCTACCAACTCACCAAATGTCCTACCAAACAACCAGCTAATTGTCTGAAATACCTACTGACAGACCAACATACTGCCAGACCTACCCCTCAAATGACCTACATGTATATATAAACCTACTGAATTACCTTCCTACCTTCTGACAGAATGACTGACCTTCGGACCTGACCAACTGACCTTCCAAATCGACCGACTGACTGACAGGGCCGACTAAGCTACCAATTAACCCTTTACCACACAATCATGGGTTTTAACGACCCTGAAGAAAAAGTTTTTTTTAAAAACATTGTGGGAAAAGGAGACAATGCTGATAACCAGCATTTTCTCCTTTTTCCAAACTGTTTTCTAACCTTCCCAAAACAAATTTCAATTTTTGAGTCATGTTTATTTTGTCGTCTGCAAATGCTTTGAATTTGGAAAAGTCTAAAATTTTGTCGTTTGGTAAAGAGTTAATGGACAAAATGACCTACCTACCTTCCTACCTAATAACCAACCTACCAACCAACTGACCTACCTACTTACAGACCTACATCCCTTACTTCCAACCTACTGACCAACCTACAAACTGACAGACCAACCAATTGACCACTCATCTACATACCGAAGTACCTACAAAACTACCTACCTACCTACCAAATGACCACCCAACCAACCTACCTACCTACTGACCTACCTATCCACCAACGTACCAACAAAACTACTGACTTACCAACTGACAAATTTACCTACCCATCTACTACTGACCTACATTCTGACCTACCTACCAACCAACATACCGTCCTACCTACATACCTATCTACTGACCCACTGACTGACCTACCTATCAACTGACCAATCTACATGTACCAACTGACCTACCTCCCATCTTACCTTCAGACCGATCTACCTACTGTCCAACCAACAAACCTACTTACCCACCTACCGTCTCCTTACCAACCTACATAACCACCCACCTAACCACTTACCAAACTACCTACCTGCCTAAATACCTACCAACCGAACCACCTACCTGCCTAACTACAAACCTACCTACCTACTTACCAATCTACCTAACGTATCTATGAATAAACCTACTGACCAACAGATTTACTTATCTGCCTTACTGCCTGCCTTCTGACAGAAGGACTGACGCACCATCCTTCCGTCCCAGCCGACCTCCAGCCTGACTGATAGACCAACCTACTGACAGACCTACGTACCTATCAACCTACCTACCTATCAACTAACTTTTCTACCTACGGAATAACCTACTTCCCTACCAACCAATCTATCTTCTGACCTATCTACCGACCTACATACCAAACTTCCTACTATTATTCAGCCTACCGACACCTACCTACGAGGGTTGTCTCAACATCTAACGTCTAACATCTTTTTCTGACGTCAGAATGACTTGAAAATCGTGACAATGTCCAGCAATAATGTTTTCGTGTACAAATTTACTGAATCATATGAAAATATATCTTAAAACAGCCGATTTTTATTTTCTGGGTCTGCGCACGCCAAAATAACTGAAATGGAATATTTCAAACAAGTCACTATACTTAGTAGTTGCTTCGTCGTATGGAATAATATAAATATGAAAATCATATTGAGATATTTTTTAATAAAGCCATGATCTGGCGCGTAAGCAAACAAGAAAGTTTAAATGCCGCGCTGTGACGTGATTTTTGCATGTACTCTATGATAAAAATTTCGGAAAATGGCGACGCCAGCAGACTGCAGAGGGGGCATGTGATTTACTGTAACTTATAAGTATTAGCAAGAATTGAAGCGCTTTAAATCTGAGCCTCGGTCAGCAGTGGCTTGCTCATATTTTCCACAAATGGGTTAGCCGCTAGAGAAAGTGCGAGATTCACGAGGGACGATACTCTGTGTAGGTTTCGTTACTTTCTTGACGTTACATATAAATGAAGTCTGCAGTGTGCGCCGACCCCCTTCACCTGATGTTGTTTATACCTAGATCTATACACGTGAACGGGTATATATTCAACCTTAAATCTATAAGAAAAACACTTTGGTGTTTTTGTCACTTTTCCGTATTATAAGCATTGTTCGTCATTTCTGGGACAACCCTCGTATATACCGATCAATCTACCAGTCTTCCCACCAACCTACCCACTGACCTACCTACCACCCGACCGAGTTACCTACGCACTTACCTACCTTCCTACCTGCCCCCTTGCCTGTCTGTCTACCTACCTTTGTACGAACAGACCCATGCTTCCTTCCTACTGAACACCCTGCGTGCATGTACCTCCATCTCTTATAAAGGTATAATTTTGAGGTAAAAAACAAAAATATAACTCAATGACATGTGGTACTGTCCCACTAAAGCTCATTGTTCTTTATCATCTATGAAATCCACTGTAAATAGTGGGCTATAAGGGTAGATTTTTATTTTTCCTCGGGGATAGAAAAAAATCAACAACAATGACGACAACAAAAAACCCTGTGTCCTGTGGTAATGCCCCATGCAACCTACAGTAAATATTGGAATATAGTGGTGCACGTCACAATCCCAATGAAGGGGCTCAAGAGGGGTCTGTTGTGTAATTATCTAATATTGGTAATGTTGCCTCGGAGGTTAAAAAAAAAAGCCAAAAATATCCCAGTGATAAGTGGTAGTGCCCAATTCAAACTTATTGTTTTATCATCCATGAAATCCAAATGGTGGGCTATAGGGGTAGGTGTCACAATCCCAATGAAGGGGCTAAAGCGGGTTCGATCAATGATTATTTCAGAATTTTTATTTTCACTCAGGGATAGAAAATCAAAAGTATTTCTGTGTCCTGTGGTACTGCCCCACTAAAGCTTATTATCATAATAAACCATGCAACCTACAGTAAATATTGGGCTATAGTGGTAGGCGTCACAATCCCAATGAAGGGGCTCAAGAGGGGTTTGTTGAGTCATTATCCAATATTTATCATGTTGCCTGGAAGGTTAAAAAAAGATATCCTTCTGGTCGATGGTAGTGCCCCACTAAAGCTTATTGGTTTTATCATCTCTGATATCCACTGTAAAACGAAGGCTATAGGAGTTGGTGTCACAATCCCAATAAAGGGGCTCCAGTTAGGTTGGTCAATAATTATTCAGATTTTCTATTTTTCCTCAGGGATAGAAAATCATAAAAAATCCTGTGTCCTGTGGTACTGCCTCACTAAAGCTTATAATCAAAATTAACCATACCACCTATAGTAAATATTGAGCTAGGTGGTAGGTGTCAGAATCCCATTGAAGGGGCCCAAGAGGGGTCTGTTGTGTCATTATCTAATATTTGTAATGTTGCCTCGGATGTGAAAAACCAAAAATATCCCAGTGATAGGTGGTACTGCCCCACTGAAGCTCATTTGTTTTATCATCCTTGATATCCACTGCAAATAGTGGACTGTAGGAGTAACTGTCACAATCCCCATAAAGGGGCACCAAAGGGGGCGGTCAATAATTATTCAGATTTTTTTATTTTTCCTCGGGGATAGAAAAACATAAAAAAATCCCGTGTCCAGTGGTACTGCCCCACTGAAGCTTTTTATCATAATTAACAATGCAACATACAATTTATACTGGGCTATAGTTGTAGGCGTCACAATCCCAATGAAGGGGCTCAAAAGGGGTCTGTTGTGTCATTATCTAAGACTGATAATGTTGCCTCGGAGGTAAAAACCCAAATATATTCCTGTGATAGGTGGTACTGCCCCACTAAAGCTTATTGTTTTTATCATCCCCGATATCCACTGGCTATAGGGGTAGGTGTCACAATCCCAATAAAGGGGCTCCAGAGGGGTCGGTCAATAATTAGTCAGATTTTTTATTTTTTCTTGGGGATAAAAAGGCATTAAAAAAAATCCCGTGTCCTGTGGTACTGCCCCACTAAAGCTTATTATCATTATTAAACATGTAAGCTATAGTATATATTACGCTATAGTGGTAGGCGTCACAATCTCAATAAGGGGGCTCAAGAGGAGTATGTTGTGTCATTATCTAATATTTTTAATGTTGCCTCGGAGATAAAAAAAAAAAAAAAAGCCCTGTGATAGGTGGTACCTTCCCACTAAAGCTTATTGGTTTTATCATCCTTGATATCCACTGCAAATAGTGGACTATCGGGATTAATTTCACAATCCCCATAAAGGGGCTCTAAAGGTACTGCCCCACTAAAGCTAATTATCATAATTAAACATGCAACCTACAGCAAAAATTTCGCTATAGTGGTAGGCGTCACAATCCCGATAAAGGGGCTCAATTGGGGTCTGTTGAGTCAATATCTAGTATTTGTAATGTTGTCTCGGTGGTAAAAAACCAAAACTATCCCTGTAATAGGTTGTACTGCCCCACTAAAGCTTATTGGTTTTATTATCCCTATTATCCAATGCAAATAGTGGACTATAGGAGTAAGTGTCACAATCCCCATAAAGGGGCTCCAGAGGGGTCGGTCAATAATTATTCAGATTTTTTTTTCCCTCGGGGATAGAAAAACATAAAAAAAAAAAAAATCTCGTGTCCTGTGGTACTGCCCAACTAAAGCTCATTATCATAATTAAACATGCAACCTATAGTAAATATTAGGCTATAGTGGTAGGCGTCACAATCCCGATGAAGGGGTTCAATAGGGGTCTGATGTCTCATTAACTAGTAATTGTAATATTGTCTCGGTGGTAAAAAACCAAAACTTTTACTGTAATGGGTGGTACTGCCCCATAAAAGCTTATTGGTTTTATCATCCTTTCTGTCCACTGCAAATAGTGGACTATAGGGGTAAGTGTCACAATCCCCATAAAGGGGCTCCAGAGGGGTCGGTCAATAATTTTTTTTTTTTTTTTTTTTTTTTCCTCGGGGATAGAAAAACATAAAAAAAAAAAAAAAAAAAAAAAAATCTTGTGTCCTGTGGTACTGCCCCACTAAAGCTAATTATCATGATTATGCATGCAACGTATAGTAAATATTAGGCTATAGTGGTAGGCGTCACAATCCCAATGAAGGGGCTCAATAGGGGTCTGTTGTGTCATTATCTAGTATTCGTAATATTGTCTCGAAGGTAAAAAACCAAAACTATCCCTGTGTTAGGTGGTACTGCCCCACTAAAGCTTACTGGTTTCATCATCCCTATTATCCAATGCAAATAGTGGACTATAGGAGTGTCACAATCCCCATAAAGGGGCTCCAGAGGGGCCGGTCAATAATTATTCAGTTTTTTTTTTCCCTCGGGCATAGAAAAAAAAAAAAAAAAATCTCGTGTCCTGTGGTACTGCCCCACTAAAGCTCATTATCATAATAAAACAGGCAACCTATAGTAAATATTTGGCTATAGTGGTAGGCGTCACAATCCCGATGAAGGGGCTCAATAGGGGTCTGATGTATCATTATCTAGTATTTCTAATGTTGCCTCAGTGGTAAAAAACCAAAACTATTCCTGTAATAGGTAGTACTGCCCCACTAAAGCTTATTGGTTTTATCATCCTTCCTGTACACTGCAAACAGTGGACTATAGGGGTAAGTGTCACAATCCCCATAAAGGGGCTCCAGAGGGGTCGGTCAATAATTATTCAATTTTTTTTTTTTTTTTTTACTCGGGGATAGAAGAACAAAAAAACAAAAAAAAATCTTGTGTCCTGTGGTACTGCCCCACTAAAGCTAATTATCATGATTATGCATGCAATGTATAGTAAATATTAGGCTATAGTGGTAGGCGTCACAATCCCGATGAAGGGGCTCAATAGGGGTCTGTTGTGTCATTATCTAGTATTCGTAATATTGTCTCGAAGGTAAAAAACCAAAACTATCCCTGTGATAGGTGGTACTGCCCCACTAAAGCTTCCTGGTTTTATCATCCCTATTATCCAATGCAAATAGTGGACTATAGGAGTAAGTGTCACAATCCCCATAAAGGGGCTCCAGAGGGGTCGGTCAATAATTATTCAGATTTTTTTTTTTTTTTTTTTTTTTCCTCGGGGATAGAAAAACATAAAAAAATCTCGTGTCCTGTGTTACTGCCCCACCAAAGCTCATTATCATAATTAAACATGCAACCTATAGTAAATATTTGGCTAAAGTGGTAGGCGTCACAATCCTGATGAAGGGGCTCAAAAGGGTCTGTTGTGTCCTTATCTAATATTTGTAAACTGGCCTCGGAGGTAAAAAAACAAAAATATCCCTGTGATAGGTGTTACTGCCCCACTAAAGCCTACTGGATTTATCATCCCTGATATCCTCTACAAAAAGTGGGCAATAGAGGTAGGTGTCACAATCCTAATGAAGGGGCTCCAAAGGGGTCGATTAATAATTATTCAGATTTTTTATTTTTCCTCGGGGATAGAAAAATACCAAAAAATCTCGAGTCCTGTGGTACTGCCCCACCAAAAACTTTTACCATAATTAACAAGGCAACCTACAATAAATATTCGGCTATAATGGTAGGCGTCACAATTCCGGTGAAGGGGCTCAAAAGGGGTCTGTTGTGTCGTTATCTAATATTTTTAATGTTGCCTTGGGGGTGAAAATAAAAAAAAAATATCTCTATGATAGGTGGTACTGCCCCACTAAAGCTTATTGGTTTTAGCATTCCTGTTATCCACTGCAAATTGTTGGCTATAGGGTTAGGTGTCACAATCCCAATAAAGGGCCCCCCAGAGGGGTCAGTCAAGAATTAGTCAGATTTTTTATTTGTCCTCGGGGATAGAAAAACATAAAAAAATTCCCGTGTCCTATGGTACTGCTCCACTAAAGCTCATTAACACAATTAAACATGCAACTTATAGTATATATATTAGGCTATAGTGGTAGGCGTCACAATCCCGGCGAAGGGGCTCAAGAGGGGTCTTTTGTGTCATTATTTAATATTTGTCACATTGCCTCGGAAGTAAAAAACCAAAACTATCCCTGTGATAGGTGGTACTGCCCCACTAAAGCTTATTGGTTTTCTCATCCTTGATATCCACTGCAAATAAAGGACTATAATGGTAAGTGTCACAATCCCCATAAAGGGGCTCCAGAGGGGTTACAGGGTCGGTCAAGAGTAATTCAGATTTTTTAAAATTTACTTCGGGTACAAAAATCCTGTGTCTGATGGTACTGCCCCACTCAAGCTTCTTATCATAAGTAACTATTCAACCTACGGTGAATATTGGGATATAAGGCTAAGTGTCACAAGCCCTCTGAAGAAGCTCTAGAGGGAGATTTTTTATGCCAATCTATGTATTTTAATGTTGCAACACAGACAACAAAATACTAGAGGGAATTTCCAGTGACTGGTGGCATTGTACTACTACCTGTATTTGTCTCAAAGTTCTGTAACACTCTCTGTAAATTTCGGGCTACAATGGTAGGTAATTCAATCCTCATAAAGGAGCTCCATGAGGGGTCAGATTTTTTTTAAAAAATCTATTCGTAATGCTGCATCATAGAAAAATAAATAAACATTCCCTATATCGGGAGGTTTTGTCCCACTAAAGCTTCTTTGTGTCGTAAAATATGGTAACGACTACAAAAACTACAAAAATTGCACTATATGGGAAGTTATTGGGCGATTTGGGTAGGTGTCGCATTTCCCATACCCCCCCCCCACACACACACACACTTTCAGACTAGATTAAACAAAATAATCCCAGATTTCATGTTTAACTATAGGCTAACAACGTGGTCATACAGTTTGACAAATAATAAGCAGAAACAGTTATCATACCATCGTTACCTTTATAAAAAAGTACACCGAAAGTAGTATAAGCTGATTTTGTTATGGGTCGAAATGGTTATGGGCCGAGTTGTCCATATACAGTCAATGCAGAGTTACCGTTATTGTTCTTATTGGAAAAAGCTTATTGGGAGAACGCTTGATTTTATCGAAACTCCAGGAAAGCATGGATAGGTGCTCTGGCCGCTGCGACATAACTGATCAATCAATCAATACTTTACTCTAATACCAAAATCCTATAGATTTAGTCTACATCACAGACTACGAGTTTTCCTCCATTTTGGGCGTCATTAGTATATAGCCTATTATTGTGAATTGCATTGATCAAAGATCAGAATGCATATCTGCATATGGATGTTGTAATTTCTATCTTTAAAATACTTCATATGGCGTGCAACACACGAAAAGGGGCCTTCAGACGTATGCGTAAAAGTTTTATCCCAGATAAGCCTGTGCAGTCTGTGACTAATCCGAGAAGATACTTCCCGTTTTTGTGCGATTTTCTGTTTTACGAAAGTCTACTGTAGTAGGGTAAAATTGGTGGTACAAGAGTCCCAAGTTTGATCCCAAGTTTGATCCCAAGATTGATCCCAAGATTGATCCCAAGTTTGATTCCAAGTTTGAATTTTTGCGCCAATTTTCACGTAATGTTTGAATTTTCCTTCATTTTAAACATGATTGGATACCTTTCACGTTGTTTGATGATCAATTTTTGTGAGAAATTTCGCATAATGTTTGAATTTTCCTCCATTTTGAATGGATTGCGTTCTTCGATGATCGCTATTTCTTTTTTGAACTTTAAACGTTGTTGAATGATCGTTATTTACAACTTTAACTGTTTGTCTAACTGTTTGATCTAAATCGTTATCCTTTTAGTTGAAAACGATTCAATTTGAACCGCAAAAAGGCAGAAAGCGTTAGATAAAATGAAACTTGACAGTGGAAGGGAAGCAACTTGACAGTGGAAGGGAAGCAACTTCAATGAAAACCTCAACTTTCAAAATGGGTTATTTTTCTTTACATGTATGCGGCTTCAGATAAATATCTAACTTGCCCTATGAACTGGGTTACCCTAACAAGGTACATTTAACTTACTTTTTGCAACAGACGTGCATTATTCAAAATTTTGACTCTGTAAAATGTGACGACCTTACCAAAACGGAATAATTTTCTTCTCATATGTTTAGTCTTCTGTCCAGATCTGTGTAGCGTTTTTGTGTCTTACCACGTTTTTTCAAAACTGAAATTCTCGACATTTAAACTGAATTCCAGCTTGAAAAAATACTTTTTAACATGGCAAGACACTGTAATTTCTTATCTTTGTTTCTCAACAGAATTTAAAAATTGTAATCCTTGGACCTTTAAATACAACACAACGAGAAGAACTCCAACGAAGAAAATTGATTCGATTATATGTAGGTTTTGTTTTTAAGTTTGTACCTCTATTTCATATTCCGAACACATAAAACGTAAAACTTAATACAAAAATTTTATCTCAGTATAATTCACGTAAAAGTCTACAATCACTCAGTTTTGGGGTTAAATATTTTCTACATGTAGTTCGTAGCCTTGACAACGGATGTAAATTTGGTTTATTGATGCGTTTAAAAGTGTATAAACCGCGTCACATAAAAACATGGGGAATCAATTTCTAAAAAATAGGGCCGAACAAATCAAACTTATTTGAATTTTGATCTACAATTGATGTCTATTTCATGCTAATTTCGATATTCTGGTCCACGATGCGTTGCACGCAATGGTGGATAAGTGTTGTTTTTTTTTCCAAGTGTCTGATGTTCGTTATGTTTTTCAAGAACGTGATCCATTTCTTAAGCATTATGTTCAACTGATTGATTGATTGTACGCTGTTTAACACCGTTTTCAACATTATTTTATTTATATTGCGGCGACCAGTACACCTATCCTTTGATAGACCGTATGGTGTTTAACGCCGTGTTAAACATTATTTCAGTGATATAGCGGCGGCCAGTGCAACTATCCATGCTTTCCTAGAACTCATTTCACCATTACTCCGCGCATTGTAGTTTCTAAGCCACGAGCTGCTTTCCCACATAGCCATCGTCGAAACAATGGTCAACAGTGAGAGAGGAATGAATTCTTATCGCAATGGCTACCATCAATCCTCGAAAAGAAATGTGCCGAGCTGGTGTGTCGAACCTGCGACCTCCTGTTCTAAAGTCCTTTACGCTACCGACCGCGCTACCGAGGCTCGACCAGCAGTATGTTTGAAAAGTGCACACCAGGTGAAAAATCTTTTGCTTTCATAGGCCTGTAAACTGTTTTGAAAGTCGGCGACTGGAGTATTGTAGGAAAAGGAAAAATTGTTGGTGCAATTTTTGAATGGGATACTGCTCAGGACTTAATGTTCCACAGATGATAGCTAAGGTAGGGTTTTTTTAAACGTAATTTTTGTAATGACGTTACTTATCTTTTTAAACGTAATTTTTGTAATGACGTTACTTATCTTTTTATATTTTGAACGTAATTTTTCTATAATGAGTTGACTTGACTTCACAACTTTTATAATTCGTCCCACTCATACCTATATTCTGCAATTATTATAAAAATGTGTAAGAACATAATTGCAAATTATTATTATTTGTTTTAGATTGAGAAAAAAGAAAACCAAATACGAACCCACTTCAGTTCAACCCAAGGCTCTAGTCAGAGCCCTCATACTTCACAGTATATTCCTACAGTACAAAACAGAAGTCAGATACCATTTGTTGCAGTCCCCTGCAATGTGAAGGGTAACAGATTTCAACCATACTAATGCCATCATCATTCTCGATGGAAATTTACTCTACCTAGGAGTTTTTATTTTACACTATATCTACGCTGGATTTTTGTGACGATCTATTTCTTTTCGTGAAAATTTAGCCAGATGAATTTTTTTACGTCAGATATAGAATACCTGTGATAGTAAATGGCTCAAGCTCAAATTGATTCTTTGGACTTTACCTTTAAAACAGAACCCTTTGAAAACGTTCACTGCCAATTAAAATATGACAAAATAACGTGCACGTTAAACGAAACAGTTTTCTAACAATAACTAAACAAAATAGTAAAAGTGTCATTGTTAAAAAGTGGAAAAAGGCAAATAAAACTTCACAAGGATATTTTTGATGCATTGTGTAATTCGAAAGTAAGTGTAGACTTTTTAGCAGGGTATTTAGACTGATAAAAAATGAATAAAGCAAAAGACAAAAAATACTGCGTTGTGTGTCAAAAACATTTACTGTTTTGTAATTGGAATAGGCACGTAAACAGCAGAGTCCATCAACAAAATTTAAACATTCAGGTCGAGTTTTATTCTGCATCTTCTGACATTAGTGACGAATCGTTAACAATTTCGCCAGAAGACGTACCAACATCGTATTTAAATGATGATCAGTCCCATATTTCTTAAGATGATATACCACATCGTTTATTGAGGATTGGTTTAATGAAGATACCATTATTTTACCATCACTCAGTGATCATTCGAATGATACGTTTTTCTGTGAAAATTCGACCAGAGAAAACTGTATGTCACATCAGACGTATTCAACGTTAAAATCTGAGAACAGTGAAACATTATTTGCCAATACCACATCGGAAAATTCTAGTATAAAGCCTGATATAGACCTTGAAGTGCCTGTAATGGATACAAATAACACATTTCCTATTTGGTCCTGTGGTGAAGAACATCATAATCAGTTGGGATATTTACAGTGTCGTGTATGTAACCCAGAATTGGCTAGCCTGGTAACTTTTTCTTAATAAAACGAGAAAATAAAACGCAGACTAATCATAGTTGACTTAGAGACACACGTATAAACATGGAAAATGTGCAAACTAAAACCATTGATATAAGCCAGCAAAACTTTTCACATATTCATTATTATAGGTTTGAGGCGCGATTAAATTCTTTTCAACGATGGTCGAAACAAATCATGCCTCGTAAATATGAATTGGCGAAAAGTGGATTTTTCTATGCAGAACGTGGTGACATTGTTCAATGTTCCTGTTGTGGCGTTAAAGTATGTGAATTGGAACCTAATAACGATAGTTTTGAAGAACATTATAAACATTCACCAAAATGTGATTTCTTAGCCATGATTGGTTATCATGCACCATTTCCACTATCTTATTCAGATCAAGACAGCAGTTCAGTCTCGTCTCTGACGGTGAACATAACTGATTGCGATTGGAGTCCATTTTCATCACCCATACCTGGAGACCCACTGATAAAAAATAACTATGAACCAACGACAGGCAGTGTCCCTAGCCGATTCGTGCTTTGATGTTTTATATGCGGATTCTTTATTAAATGAAATAAACACTCTAGTGAAATCAGCGTGCTTGGGATGTCATTTTGACGAGTTATCTCAATGCACACATTCCTGTATAAATTATGATTTAAAATGTGTTATAGAAAACTATTTTGATATAGCCATTCAATCCATTTCAGAAGACGATATTTTGATACGATGGAGTAATACACTGGAGACTTATGATATTTCACCAGAACTTCAAGGACTATTAAAACTGAAGTATTTTTGTAATGACTAGCGTCAAACTATGAAAACAGAGTCGTGGTGTAAAAAAATGAAGAAAATGATTTTTTCTATCAATCAGTTGAACAAAAGATTATAAATACTGACATGGAATGTAGTGGATATTAGTTTTAGTTGACATATTATTCATCTCTTTATAAACAAGAATATATATGTATGGTGTGTGGGGAAAATACATTTTAAAGATACCACCGTGTTGAGGAACCGTGTTGTGTTCACATTTTTCCTTAATGATGTTCTAAAGCTACTTTCTACCAGCTCTTTACCTTCGGAAGCAGAATTTGATCCATATTTGTCAATGTCATCGTAAAATCTTTGTTAGCAATTGGTATAAATTGATATGTAACATTACAAAAGCATCATTCTGAAATTTTTCTAAGGATGGAGAGTGTTCTTAAATTCCAGTCACCGTGTAACATAATTAGAAGCGGAATGTCTGGGTCAGGCAAGACATGTCTTGTCTACGAACTGTTAAAACAAGTCAACGGCGTTTTTAAAAATCCGCCGTCATCAATCTTTTACTGTTATGGCGTTTGGCAAAGACTTTACGATGACATGAAAGCCACAATTCCAACAATTCAGTTTGTGGAAGGATTACCAACTAAAGAAATGATGGAAACTTGGGCTTGGAAAGAGTCTAACCACAAAGTTATCGCAACTGATGATAGTCTGCAACTCGCTTCTAAATCCGACATTATGGTTGACTTATTTACAAAGTTTTCACACCACCTAAATTTCAGCGTTATTTTTCATTGTGCAAAATTTGTTTTCAAGTGGAAAACAGTTTCAAACAATTGCTTTAAACGCTCATTATTTGTGTTTATTTAGAAACAACCGCGATGAAATGCAAGTTCAAACCTTAGGTCGACGAATTATGCCTGGGAAAACAACATTTTTCATGGATGCATACAGAAAAGCAACGAGTAGGCAATATGGCTATTTGCTAATTGACGTTAGTCCTCATTCAGATCCGAAGTATAAATTACGACTAATATTTTACCAAATCAGTTGATGATAGTCTACCTACCTAAAGACACGCAATGAACTCATTGTTAAAAAGGGAACAATATTTTCTCAAACTGCGTCAAACTATCAAAAAAAAAAAAGCTCTCGTGAAAACGATGTCAACATCTCAGATGATAGCCGTAGTACAAATCGTTTATAATGTAATACAAGGAAACAGAAACTTGAGTGAATCCAACAAAAAGAAAGTGTGACGATTGAAATCGGTTATTCGACAGTTCGTTGAAAGAGGAACATCATTGCGAAAAAGACGTTCAGTACTCCTAAAGCATATGCCTATATTTGTGATTTTACTTCAAACCGTAAAAAACGAACTTTAAAATGGCAGAAGAATTAGTACTAAAAAGTACGACATTTTAATGGAACGTGCTAATCATACAGACAGTGCAAAATATGAAAAACCATCTGTAAAATCGAATTAAGACGAATCTAAAAAAGGTGCATTACAACTAGAGAGCAAAAACAGTGTTGAAAAAAAATCAATTCAAACTAGTGGCGATTTTACTGAAAACGAGATACCAAACGCGGATAGAAAATTATATGTGGAAAAACCGCTATCATAGTTGAAATTTGGAGCTAATCGTGTGTCAGTTAAAATGGATTAATTATTTAGGGTAAAAGTTTGTGCACTTACTCAATTTAAAGAAACTTTAAAATAGTTTTTTTTTTTTTTTTTTTTTTTTTTTTTTTTTTTTTTTTTTTAATTTAAGGTTATTTAAAACGGAACCATGAAAAGAACTAAGCAACACTTAAAAGCTTCTTCCAAGGAGGGAGAAGAAGATGCAATGAAAAAAATAAACCGTCCATATTGTGCTTCAACATTTTCACTCCGAAGCAATTTAAAAAAAAACATTTAAGGATTTATCATCACTTTTCCCATCAAGCACCTTTACTAACGTGTGATCAGTGTTCAAAAACATTTACTACAAACAAGTATCTAAAAAGACATAAACAAAATATACACTTATCAAAAACAATGGACAGGAACACTTCATTTCAGTGTAGACATTGTGAGCAAGACTTTGACCAATACAGGGATTTATTTGAAAAGTGCAACAACATTATCCTTTAGTTCAAACTGGAGAACGTGATGTATCTACACGGGACTTAAACAAAACACTTCCCATTCCTACTACTAGTAAAAACGACTCACAATTAAGCAATACAGTCACAGGTGATGTAGTTGATTCAAATAAAACCTCGAATGACATTCAAGAAGAAAATGAGACTTCAAATGATTCAAATAAAAACTTGAATGACGTTCAAGAAGAAAATGAAACTTCAAATGATTCTGCTTTAAACGGAATGATTGAAAATCATTATATATATCCAAAGGCAAGTGAAAAATATGACGTCTCGGTGTTTCTAGCTAATGTGAAAGATCAACTGCGACAATACCTTTTGTCAAGAAGCACAGCTTCCAGAGGTATAAAATGGAATCTATGTATTCAAGTGCTCAAGCAACGGGACGATCAAGAATAAAAAACGTCGTCTCCATATTTTAGAAGTCTTACTTATCGTTTGCTCAATGAGGACACGTTCGACGAAAGTGACTTTAATGAAGCTATGCAGAAAATACATGCCAACATGGAAAAGTATTTCCGTGAGGCTCGGGGTGGTTTGTGAAACAAGTAATCAAGCTTGAAGTTCACACCATAAACTATTCACCTATTAATGGATCTATGTTTATACCATTGCCACACACTCTCGTGTCCCATAGCATTTTAAACGTGCAAAACAATAAGTGTTTTCTGTACTGTTTTAGCATCTCTACACCTTACAATGAACACTCCAGAAAACGTGAATCATTACATACCTTATGAACACGAACTCAATATGAAAGGAATACAATATCCAATGACATTACCACAAGTAAGCAGATTCGAACGTCAAAATTGCAATATGTCGGTAAACATTTTTGCCATGGAAGATAAAGACATCATACCATTGAGAATTACCGAACACACTGAACGCCTTCATCACGTCAATCTACTTTTACTTCAGGATAATGAAAGGTCGCACTACTGTTTGATTACTAATTTTGACCACTTCCTATATAGGACAAATTCCTGTAATGCTCGATCATACTTCTGTCCTTATTGTCTTCATGGTTTTACGAGAGCCAAGTTAAGGTCAAATCACGTACCCTATTGTAAAATCAATGGTCCACAAAAGGTAGAGTTGCCAGCACCTGAGGACAATATTTTGAAATTCGGGGACTTTCATAAAACGCTAAAAACCAGTTTTGCCATCTACTGCGATTTCGAGACCTTGAATAAAAAATTAGACACATGTCCACCCAACCCAAACCGTGCTCACACACTACAAAGTCACAAACTCGATGTGTGTGGATTTGGCTACAAAGTGGTTTGCGAAGACTGTACATATACCAAACCTACGGTGGTGTACAGAGGACCAGATGCTTCTACTAAACGGATAGAATGCTTGCTTCAAGAAAGTGCATTCATCAATGAGATTATGTCACATCCAAAGGATATGATTATGACTCCCGATGACCTTGTGAAAGCAAAAAAATCCACAACATGCTGCCTTTGCAATAAAAAAATCACACTTTACGATGATAGCTACAACCGAAGGGTTCGACATCACACTCACATGACGGGGGCCTTCATTGGCATGGCTCATAATGAATGTAATTTGAAATGTCCAGTGGCAAAACATATTCCTGTCATTTTCACAACTTGAAAAATTTTGACGCACATATCCTATGTGAAAGTATAGGCAATTTCAAAGGCCACAAGATATCGTGCATTGCGCAGACGCAGGAAAAGTACGTCAGTTTCACCCTGGGTAATTTACGATTCATTGACAGTTTCCAGTTCTTACCCTCCTCATTGGAAACTTTAGTTGGCGATTTATCTCAAAATGGACTCTCAGCCATGCCACATTTACAAAGTGAATTTGAAGAAGAAAAAGCTAAATTGTTAATGAGAAAGCAGGTGTATCCTTACGAATATCTCACCTCATTCGATCAATTTGATGAGTCCAATTTACCGCCTAGAAAAGCGTTTTATTCTTCTCTGACCCGAGACACTGTCACTAAAGAGGATTATCAACACGCCTTAAATGTCTATGAAAAATTTGGATTAACTTCTTTGGGAGAGTTTCACGATTTATACCTTAAGTCTGATGTTGTGCTACTCTGTGACGTTTTTGAATCGTTTCGATCCCTAAGCATGGACCAGTATGGGTTAGATCCTTGTCATTTTCTGACTTCACCGAGTCTATCTTGGGCAGCATGTTTAAAAATGACCAACGTGTCGCTTGAACTTATGACAGATATAGATCAAATTTTGTTCGTAGAAAGGGCTACAAGAGGAGGAATTTCACAAATTTCACACCGTCACGAAAAGGCAAATAACCCAAAACTGGATGACTATGACCCAAATCTTCCAATCTCTTACTTAATGTATTTGGACATGAATAATTTATATGGATGGGCTGTCACAACCTCTACCCGTTAACAGTTTCCATTGGTTGAAAGAAAATGAGATTCGAAGATTCAATGTTCAATCAATACCAGTGGACAATGACTTTGGTTATATACTTGAACTGACCTTGCACTATCCAGCTCACCTTCATGATCTTCACAACGATTATCCGTTAGCGCCTGAACAAAAGGTTATTACAGATGATGAATTATCACCTTATGCTACGAATTCATGGAAAAAATTACATAGGAAACTTCCTGAAGAGAGCATCCCCCCCCCCCGAGGAAAAACTGACAAATTAATTCTGTCTCTGAATGATAAAGACAAATACGTTCTCCATTACAGAAATTTACAACTCTATCTTGAACTCGGTATGGTTTTAGTGGACATACACCGAATCTTAGGGTTTAGACAAGCTCCATGGATGAAAAAGTATATTAACTTTAACACACAAAAAAGAAAAGAAGCCACGTCTGCTTTCGTCAAATCTTTGGCAAAGTTATACAACAACTCAGTCTTTGGGAAAACAATGGAAAATGTGTGAAAACATCGCCATATTGAACTGGTGCACACAAACGAATGTGCACGTAAACTTGCGTCCAAACCCAGTTACAAGTCAAGCAAAATATTCTTCGAAGATCTGGCTGCGGTGGAATTAAATAAACTCAAAGTGACATTAAATAAACCCAGTTTCAGTGGCATGTGTATTTTGGATCTTAGCAAACTCATCACGTATGGGTTCTATTACAGGTATCTAAATCCTAAATATGGAAACAGATTACAACCTCTTATGTCAGACACTGACAGTTTTTTGTTTCATTGTCAGACAGACAACCTTTATGACGACATGTTGCAAGATAATTAATTATTTGACTTTTTAGATTACCCAAAAGATCACCACATGCAAAATGATTGCAATAAAAAGGTTCTTGGAAAAATGAAAGATGAAACCAATGGTCAACCCATCTCAGAATTTGTAAAGGTAAAGGAGTAAAATGTATGCCTTCTCATGCAATGACAAAGAAAGCAAAAGAGCTAAAGGCATTTCTAAAGTCACGGTAAAAAAAGATCTTCTCTTTGACCACTACAAAAAAACGCTAGACAATGAAACAAAACAGCTGTCATCCATGACTGCTATACGATGTCGTAATCATCAACTGTTTGTTGAAAACATTGTCAAACTGGGTCTGTCTGCATTCGATGACAAACGCTTTCTACTGGACGCAGTAAATAGTTTTGCATATGGTCACTATAAAATAGCAGGATTAATGTTAGACGTTGATATTAAAGTTATATTTTAAACATGTATTTGGATGATGTAAAATTTGTATTCGGAGAAAAAAATAATAAAAACAAATAAAAATAGTCAGTTTATGCTTTTATTAATGGTATACACACTTGGTTAAATACGGAACATTTAGATGTGCGTTGTGAATACATATCACTCATATACATATAGATAAAGGAATCATTGGCAACAAGATTTTCACGATTGAATCTGTTTACAAAATCGTTCATGGTCGTTCCTAATAAACTTTGTCTTAAAAAGAATAAACAATACAGTCCACAAACAGATGAGTATTCACTCTGTATCTGAACTGTATTAAATGTTTGATGTTTGGAATTTTCTTCCATCCATAGTGTAAAAAATTGGTTGTACTCCTTTGGTGGGAAACCGTAACTGTCGAAAAATTCTGTTTCTCCCGATTCATTCATGTAAAATGCACACCAGTGTTTTCCCCGTTGAGACTGAATATCCGTATTGCCAATAAATCCACATGGATAAGTGGAAACAACAACCTGCGAAAGCTGATCTGCAGCAAATACTCCAAGAACATGTTGACGCAATAATAGATCACACTCGATGCAACACTCGATTTGCGACGTATCCATTACTCTGTAATGATGTCCCTCATTTATTGATCTCAAAATAGGCTGGATGCACGGAATAGACGAGAAACTCGTCGTTTCTGAAATGGATAATATATGAGATTGTTGAATCTAATTTTCCGTCAAATAAAAAAATGCATATAAAAATACAACAAAATACATCGACCAGACCTACGTGATACTGACTTAAAAAAATGGTTTAATGTTTTATTCTTGTAGACTGAAAAGCTGTCATGTAAAGATGAAAAATACAATAAAGCATTTCAAGAAGTATCTTACTCGTCAAAGGTGTTTGCAAACTGCACTTCTAGGCGCACATTTCCGGATTTCACCAGTGACAAGTACTCGCCATGTTGTGAGTAGTTGGGTTCCAACTCAAATGCAAACAACGTGGTACCCGATGCAAAATCGTTTCTATCAATGTAGTTCCCCCTGTCTTTATTCCAAGTCCCATTCCAGAAGAACAAATTGACAAATGCTTCGTTTGCTGATACACCACTGTTTTGAGAAAAATCAAGCTGTAGCGGAGCTCTTGTTGGAAGACCGTCTACATACAAACATATGCTACGAATATTACAGTTTTCAAAGTTAAATGGGTTTTTGTCATAAGCACCGAAACAGCTTGTGAATCGACAAATCCAACAATGATGCGTGTAGGCTTCTGTCCTTGAAACAAATTGTCCTAATTAAATGATGATGAGTCTTAGGTACTGACTGTAATCGCATTTCCCTTTTTTAAAAAAAGGTGTTTTGCTTTTTCCGATTTGAGAATCTCTGAATGTCCGAAAATGACTGCAGGATTGCAGTGAACCTTTCTTACGAGCAAAAAGATGTCCTCAATATCAATCACGTATAAGGGAGTTGCTTCATTAGACATTACTGAAAATTCCGGTCGTGTACGATATAGTCTTAATCGCAAATCACATCCATTAATGAGATAACGAGACATTTGAAACAAATCGTGAAATACTGGTCCAACCATATCCAACGATTTGGATTCTGCAATGAAATTTGCTCTCTCATACAACCCAGCATTACTTCCTATAGGATCAGAAACAGCTATCTTCGCATTCGAATCCTTGATAAAGAGTTGGGAAGTCAGCTGCGATCTTTTGGCATCTTCTCCATATTCCAATAATGTTTCTATCATCGCACGAAATGGGGTATAATTGCACGTAATGGTTGCTTTATTTTGCAAGGTCACCTCCGTTGTAGAGAACAAGCTTTGAAGAAATAAGTTGACAGGACCGGTTTTCTCGCTTTTCGTCATAGCCAGATCATAAGCTTTTTTCACTTTCAGTTTAACACATATCAATGTTCCTTTTAAATCCAAATAATCTTGACTGTTTTGTCCACTAATTTGAAACTCAATGGGACTGTCTCCAGAAATCTGAGAAAGGGGACGAACCTCTTGGTGAAAGATATCATTGACGGCAACCTACGTGGGAGGAAGATCAAACAAAGCCATTTCGCTGGGCGTTCCTTCGTGAAAACTTTTAGCGTTGAAAAACGACATCTTAAAAGTTGAATAGGTCCCTTGTGTTTGTATTCCTCTTATGATTTAGTCGCCCTGATTGTTTTTTTCGACCACCAATTTGTCTTTTTATCCCACCAGTTTGTTTTTTTCGACCACTAGTTTGTTTTTTTCGACCACCAGTTTGACGTTTTCGGCCACCAGTTTGATGTTTTCGCCCAATCTTTACGATTCGACCGTCGTTTCTTCATCGACGTCTGCGTCTAGTTTGGTTCAATTTAACAATTTTTTCTGGTTTAATGTTTTCCCTTTCTAACTCACTTTTGGCTTGCAGTGTTGCTTGTTCTGTGGGGCTCACTGCTTTGACAGCTAATTGTTGGTTTTCAGCCTTTTCTACAGGAGTATACCTTTCTAAAGGTAAAATTTTGAGATGTACGAGATCCACCTGACTGTATTAATTTCACTTTTCCATCCGCTACTTTGTCATAAAAATGTATCCATTTTTGTGGGTTTGGAATGTACAACTTAGATGGCTTCATAGTCAGCGTAAAATGGGTATCGCTTAAAATGAAGTGTCAAACGCACAGGCCCTTTTAAGACTAAAGGAATAGATAACTATTTCAAATTCATATATTTCTCTTTGTTTAATAAGCAGGTAAATGACAGGATTGAAAATGTTGCTCCATCCAGTAGAGAGATTTTGCTGCATACGTCTTAATAAGGGCTGTTCCTCCCCAGAAACAATACTTTCTTTACAAACACTGGAAAACACGTCTAAAATTTGAATTTTACTTTTTGATTTGGTTGTTTTATTTTCTCCGTGAAATTCACTCAAACCCACCTTCCAAAATCCGTTTAAGGTTAAAGGTTTTTTTAATTGAATTTTAAATGTATGCACTTGATTGTCTTCAAAAATGTTATCGCTGTCAGAACTTTTAACATAAACGTAATGTTCCATTTTTCAAGAAGCTGTATCTTTAACTTCACTTGCGTCTATCCAACTCGAAAATGAATCGTCAAATCCCTGCCATTTCACAAAATATTGTAAGTTTCCTCTCCTTTTTTTTTTTTTTTTTTTTTTAATTTTTTTAATAAACCACGAACTATTTTCGTCCTTATCGACTTTATGTAATTCATTGGTATAAAACATACTTTTGATTTTCTCATTTTTTAGGTCCTGTAATTTGTACATAGGAATACTCTGCTTTAGAAGACGATTTGACACACGAAATACCTCGCTTGTAAATTGTTCTTGATAAGCTGTTCGAAAAGGCTGTTTCAAAAAACTAATTCGTACCAAATCTCCAAGTTTGAATTTAAAAGTCGGTTTTACTTTTCTCGCACTACGCTTTTTCAAATATAAATCAGCCCATACATCCGCTTCGTTTTCTTTGTTGACATCGTTTGGTGCTAAGTTTTTTAAACTGCGGTGTGGTGTTGCGTTATAATTGGCTACAATGTCATCTAACTTATCAATGTAACGATAGTTGCGTTGATATCGCATCATCCGGTAAATTGCAGTTTTTATTGTACGCTGCACCCGTTCTACATAGTTGGCTTTGGCGGGATTATTCGTGGTAAAAAAATAGATATTTTTGTCTTTACAAAACGACTTGAACCATTTATTGGCAAACTCCGATCCCTTATCGCTTCTGATCTTTTTTGGCTGAACTTCTTCTAGAATATCCCTCATAGTAGATAAAACGGATTTTGCAGTTTTGTTTTTCGAAGGTTTTACCCAAATCTTGCGATTAAAGACATCACTGGCAAAAAGCAAATACTTCACACCGTCATTTTCCTCAGCCAAAGTCATCATCGATAATAAATCCAAATCCAACTGTTCTCCCGCACCAGAAACACGCACTTGTGCCATTTTGTAACTATATCGAGGTTGTTTCTGTAGCCCAAAGGCATCCTGGTTATTTAACCAAGAATGAATGAATTGTAAGGATATCATGCCTGGATGCTTTTTATTTAATTCCAAAAACACTTTCTTAGCCCCCATAAACGCGCCAGCATTCTTAGGATTAAAATAGTATTCTTTCAATATTCTCTTTTTCTGTAACTCAGTCATTTTTATTAACTGTGCAACGTATGACAGTCCAAGTAAAAATGACTTACATGGTGCATTTTACAGTGTCAAAATTTTGAATAATGCACGTCTGTTGCAAAAAGTAAGTTAAATGTATCTTGTTAGGGTAACCCAGTTCATAGGATAAGTTAGACATTTATCTGAAGCCCCATACATGTAAAGAAAAATAACCCATTTTGAAAGTTGAGATTTTCATTGAAGTTGCTTCCCTTCCACAGTCAAGTTGCTTCCCTTCCACTGTCAAGTTTCATTTTATCTAACGCTTTCTGCCTTTTTGCGGTTCAAATTGAATCGTTTTCAACTAAAAAGATAACAATTTAGATCAAACAGTTAGACAAACAGTTAAGGTTGTACATAACGATCATTCAAGAACGTTTAAAGTTCAAAAAAGAAAAAGCGATCATCGAAGAGTGCAATCCATTCAAAATGGAGGAAAATTCACAATGGAGGAAAATTCAAACATTATGCGAAATTTCTCACAAAAATCGATCATCAAAGAACGTGAAAGCTATCCAATCATGTTTAAAATGAAGGAAAATTCAAACATTACGCGAAAATTCGCGCAAAAATTCAAACTTGGGATCAATCTTGGGATCAATCTTGGGATCAAACTCGGGACTCTTGTACCACCAATTTTACCCTACTTACTGTATGAAAAAATGTTATGCGGACTGCGCAGGCTAATCCGAGACGACATTTTACGCAATGTTCGAAGGTCTCATTTCACATGTTGCAGGCCATATAATCTCGATCGACAAATGAAAATACAATTCACTGAAAATCAGAATGAGTTTTATATTGTAGGCTTGACTGAAAAAGCGGACGGTGCTGCATCAAGATAAGACTAGACGTTCTGTGCAGTCTGATCTTCATCTACGCTGTCCGCTAAAGTTCTTGTTTTCGTCTATGGAACTGAAAGAGTTGAGATACATTCTGTGCAGTCTGATCTTGATCTTTACTGTCATCTTAACTCCGTATTTCCTTCTATTGCACCGAAAGGGTCGGGATCCAGATTGTACTATCTAAGCAGTCTGACCTTAATCTAAACTGTCCGCTAAAGTCCATTTACGTGTGTGGAGCTGAAAGGGTTAAGATCAAGATTGCAACTTCTGTGCAGTCTGATCTTAAATTTCACATACCCCCTCCTCCAAAGTATCTTATTTTTCTTACAGCAAGCTATCTTTAATGGTTTGTTAATAGTCAAAGAAAACCGAGAAGAAAAAATTTTAGACCCGTCCAAATTGAAAGCATTTGCAGACGACAATTTCAATGTGGCTCAAATGATGCATTTTTTTTTTTTCATTCATGCGGTAGAATACCTTGTGGGAAAAGTAGAAAATGCTGGTTACCAGCTTTTTCTCCTTGTCCCACAATGTTTTTAAAAGGCTTCCTCCTCAGAGTCGTTGAAAGTCAACATTGTATGGTAAAGGGTTAAAGTTGACGCAAAAAGGTGCAAGTTGTTTGTATCATATTTTTTTACACTGCACAGGTTGTATGTAAGCTTTATTTAAAAACCAATATTTTTCTTTGTGCACATGTAAGACGAAACGTGAACGCTACAGAACACGTGATTATTGACTCCCATTTTAACCCAACTTAAATCGACAATTAACATTTTTAAAAAGAATAAACAAAACGAAACAAATCGAAAGGTTTCGTCTGCTCGAAACTGTGTATTTTTTTAATGATATTTTCAAACATTGTCAGACGACAAAGTCAAATTGCCTCAATGGCATCTACCCAAATTTGGTCTGAATAATTTTTTTTTTTTTTTAATTCGACGAGTCTATGATACCGTGGAAGGGGGAAAGAAGCGCTTACCTTTCAAAGCAATACATCCTGATCATGCGAAAGACAAATGTCATATCTTTTTTTCCTAGTGCAAATATTGTTGATCCGGATCAGATGTTGCGATTTAAAGCGTTTGATTTACATTGATGGTATTTTCCATTGTCCTATTTAACAAACACCAGGGTCCGTATTCACCAACCATTCTTAAGAACGTTCCTAGTCTTTTTCTTCAAACTTTTCTATATTTGGAAGTAACACAACTTCTGATTGGCTAAACCATTTGGTTTGGCTAAACCATTTGGTTTAGCCAATCAGAAGTTGTGTTACTTTCAAATGTAGAAAATCTTGGAGAACAAGACTAAGAATATTCTGAAGAATGGTTGGTCATTACGGACACCAGGCTTTAATGGGTTAATTCCTTACGGCAGATGTCAAAGAATTACGCATGTCTGAATTGAAAAAAATGGAAGACGCCTTTGAAAACAATGAAGGAAATGGATAACATGTAGGTAGAAAACCCAAATTTCTCCTTTTCGCACGATGTTTAAATAAGCGACATTATGTAAAAAAAAAAACAACTTTATATACGAACTAAGCGGACTTGAGCAAACGGGTAGCCTGACTACCTATTAATATTTCCGTGGTCACGCGCCGTTGCAGTAAAACTGATTTGGTCGGAATGACTGATTAATTTGTTCCCGGTAGTCAAAATAATTTCAAACAGACATATACGGAGGATAGAAAAGAAGTCGTAGCAGCCGCTGCAGCCACTCTGACTATTCATCACGAGATTCTAACCCACAACCTCTGATACGAGAAGCTGACTCTTCACCCCTACACTTCCTTCTCCCAGAACTGAGAAGATAATCTCAAAACATGAGGCGTTCTGGCAAAAGGGAATTAAATGCATCTTCATATTGTATCACTGGAATAGTCCATTAAAATGCAAAAAAAAAAACGATTGTAAACAGTTTCGACCTATGTCAGCTTTGGCAGACTGCGCAGAATTGGCACTTTTTGTAGATGCATTAAACCACATTTTCTCAGAGCATAATCGACTCGTTTCGTAAATTTGTTTCGAGCAAGTCTTCCAAAAAACAAAGTTTACTTGAGTCATGCTCTGTGATAAGGTGGGTTAACTCTTTACCAAACGACAAAATTTTAGACTTGCCCAAATTGAAAGCATTTTGCAGACGACAAAGTAAATGTGGATCAAAATTGAAATTTGTTTTCAGAAGGGTAGAAAACATTGTGGGAAAAGGAGAAAATGCTGGTTACATGCATTTTCTCCTTTTCCCACATTGTTTTCAAAAGCTTTCTTTCTCGGGGTCGTTAAAAGTCGGGATTGTGTGGTAAAGGGTTAATGCATCTGCCAAAACATGGTTGGGAATCACGCGGTTAATGCACAAACGATAGTGGAATTTTGACTGAATACTATTGTAATGGCTTTTTCTGTCCTGTTTGCCTGACTTTATCGATCGATCTGTGCATCACATTCCAGTTAACGAGCTGTGCATCACATCCAGTTAATTAACTAATGTCGAAATTGAATGATACTAAAATGGTAACAGAAATTTATTCACTCTGCGAGAGCCTTGCCACGAAATTTTAAGCCATGAGTATTCAAAGTAAAAAATCATGACATGGCGTTTTGTTGTCGTTTGGTACAGTTAAATCTATAACCCTTTCTCCCGGTGCTACTTAGTGATAAGGAAAAAAGGAAATGTCGGTTATTTCATTAAACAAACAGTATTTTGTGGAATTAACTCTATACCTAGCGATAGCATTTTAGACTTTTCAAAATTTAAAGCATTTGCAAATGACAAAATAAATGTGATTCAGATATTGAAATTTGTTTTTGGTAGGGTAAAAATGATTGTGGGAAAGGGAGAGCATTTTCTCCTCTTCCACAATGCTTTCAAAACCCCTCTACTTTAAGGTCGTTAAAACTCGGAATTGTTTGGTAAAGAATTAAAGTAGGATATAGTTGGAACAATTTGGCTAGAGTCATATCGCTGCCAAATTTAGTGAATGAACAACTCTGATAGAATGTCACCAAATTTTTCGCATCGACATACCGAAGGAAGGGACTCTGGTTAAAAGAAAGGTTGAACTTATTGTTAGCTTCTACTTTGCAACCAGGGGACTGAAAAGGCAATGCTCAAAAAGTCAAATTTCAAGCCAACTGACATCATTTTATGTCAAAAGCAATGATAACAAGAGATATTTGTAAAACATGTATGCCCCCCTAATGGCATCCAATTCTAAATATAATATGTGATTATAAACTGTTAAGTTCAAAGTGTAAAAACGAACAAAGAGTAATTACTCAAAAATTATTAACGATAAATTAACAATTCTTGGGCACTGCACTTCCCATTTATGTGAACTATCAACTTATAAGGTTTCATGATTTTACCTCACATACTTTTTGAGTTATGCTCCGGACAAAAATTAAGTACGAAAATCAACAAAGGGCAATAACTGCAAAAATATAATGGGCAGAGTTATGATTCTTGTGCAATGCACTTCTCCTGAATAAGATCTATCCACATGTAAAGTTTCAAGATGATATCTGAAAAACCTTTTGAGTTATGCTTCGGACAAAAATTAAGTATGAAAATCAACAAAGGGCAATAACCCCAAAAATATGATGGGCAGAGTTATGGTTCTTGTGCACTGCACTTCTCCTTAATAAGATTAATCCACCTATGAGGTTTCAAGGTGATATCTGAAATACTTTTTGAGTTATGCTCCAGACAATAATTAAGTATGCAAATCAACAAAGGGCAATAACTCCAAAAATATGATGGGCAGAGTTATGGTACTTGTGCACTGCACTTCTCCTTAATGAGATCTATCCACCTATGAGGTTTCAAGATGATACCTGAAATACTTCTAGAGTTATGCTCCGGACAAAAATTAAGTATGAAAATCAACAAAGGGCAATAACGCCATAAATATGATGGGCAGAGTTATGATTCTTGTGCACTGCACTTCTCCTTAATGAGATCTATCCACCTACATAGTTTCAAGATGATACATGAAATACTTTTTGAGTTATGCTCCGGACAAAAATGTGGTCTACGGACCGACCGACGGACCGACCGACAAGTGCAAAGCAATATACCCCCGCTTCTTCGAAGTGGGGCATAATTAGTGATGACAATTGACCAGGATGAACTAACAACACCAACAGAATATAATGCTTTTTTAATGAAGTAAAGAAAATAGAATAAATAAATCTAGTTGATGATTTTTGACAGCAAGGGTATGGATAAACATTCATTTAAAAAGAAAATGAAAGATACAAGTATTAAAGCATTAGACTTTATACAGAATCTAAAAAACTAAAACTTTCACAAGCGGACAAATACCACCACCAGCTGTGCCTTGTCACAGTGTAGGACCGGAGGTATTCTATGCATTGTGTGTAACTTGGGATTCTGTTCAGTGACGATCTGTCATTTGGCGGTAAACATTGTGTTCACACGGTGAGTCAAGCTGGTGATTTTTCATTTATTTTGATAGATATTATAAAATATTCATATCCAGTTATTTGTTTGTTATGTATAGACCATACTAGGAACACGTATGTGCGCTGTGAACCGTCTTAGAGCAATGGGAATGCCTTGATCATTTGTCCGTGCTGAAAATACAGATGATTTCGTCCAAAAACAATGCCGTTTTTTTTCTCGATTACTTAGCGTTAAAACCATGCAAAATGTATAGACAGTTTCTTTATTCATATTTTTGTGAAAACATGTCAAGGTAACAAAGTCGACTACAATCTTCCTTATCCTTTGTTTAAAATGGTACGTTAAGAAAAGAAGTTCAGTTGTACTGTCACTTGTAAGCGGTCAACAGATCTCAGGTGACTGTACAACCGAAAATTTCTGAACATGCCATTTAAAACGGAGGATAATGAAGATTGTAGTCGACTTTATTACCAAATCTTGACATGTTTTCACAAAAATATGAATAAAGAAACTGTTTGTACATTTTCCGTTGAGAAAACAGGTTTTTAACGTCGAGTAATCGAATAAAAATGGCACCGTTTTGAAACAATATCATTTGTATTTTTTGCATGGCCAACTGATCAAGGCATCGCTATTGCTACTGAAGTTTCAAAGCTCACATTCGTGTTCCTGGTATTGTCTATACATAACTAACAAGTAACTGTATATGGATATTTTATGATAACTACATGTAACAAAATTTATGAGAAATCACCATCTTGACTCACCAAGTGAGCGTAATTTTTAACGCCGAAGTGACAGATCGTCCTTGTGTCAACGGTAACAGTTGAGTGAATTTTCACTGTATTAAGTCAAATGGCTGTTGAGCTATAGCACAGAGAAAACAAGAGGGCCATGATGGCCCTGTATCGCTCCACTGGCTTATAAATATAAACCATAAATACTAAACATTTCAATTCTGAGCCAAATGGTTTCAAAATGAAGACTTACAAAGTTTTCTCTGTAAAAGCCCATGTGAAAGTTGGGACCCGCAGGGCAAAGCCATTTTTGATCCCAGAGCTATAATTATTTGAACCCTGGTAGAGGTCCACAAGATAAAGCCACATGCCAAAATAATACAGGTCTATGCTGTATGGTTATAAATAAGGTGATTTTCAATTTTTGTCCATATGAAGCCTCTGTAAAACGTAAGACCCCTAATGCAAGGCTAATTTAAAAAAAAAAAAAAAAAAAAAAAAAAAAATTCAAAACAGGAAGATTTCTTAAGTTGTCACTATGTAAGCCCATGCAAAACTTGTGACCCCTGCGGCGGGGCCAGTTTTGACCCCAGGGCTAAAATTCTGGCCCGCTTGGTAGAGGCCCACTAGATATAGCTACATGCAAAATTTGGTAGCTCTAGGCCTTATAGCTAGGTACAGGAAGATTTTTAAAGCTTACTCTATATAAGCCTATGTAAAACCTGTGACCCCTGGCGCAGAGCCAATTTTGACCCCAGGGCTATAATTTGAAGAAACTTGATAGAGGTCTACTACATAAAGCTACATGCCAAATTTGGTAGCCCTATGCCTTATGGTTTCAGACAAGAAGATTTTTAAAGATTTCCAATATTTTTCAGTTTTGTTGCCATGGCAACCAGAGTTTTTGAAGGAATCAAATTCTTTCAAGAAATTCTGAAGAGGACCATGGCAGGATCATTTCTGTGAAGTTTCAAGAAAATTGGATGGGTAGTTTCAGAGAGGAAGATGTTTGAAATAAAAGTTAACGCACGGACGGACGGACGCACGACGGACACCGGGCCATGACATAAGCCCGCTGGCCTTCGGCCAGTGGAGCTAAAAACTTCTATAGCCACCTTGACTGTTAACAGTTCAGACCAAAAAGCCATAGGGTTCCTCCTTTGGTTATAAGCGACACCCAAATGAATCGTCATACTACTACATGTATCTCGATCATTTATTTTTATAAATCAAATACAAAAATGGCCTACAGATACAAAAATAGGATTTTTTTTTTAAATGACGATGGAATGTGCATACTGTACATGTATAAGGATTTATAAGTATTTATAAGGAAACGTAGGATACAGATTTCGGGATTTCTACAGTTTTTCTTCTTTGAATATAAATATTGCGAAAACCATAAACAATTACAAACAAGAGGGCCATGATGGCCCTGGGTCGCTCACCTGAGTCAATAGGTGAAATTCACTCAACGTGCATAATTCAATTTCTGACCAATTGTCAGGTCAATTGAGCTTAAAATATGGCCTCTAGAGCATCCACAAGGAATTTCCGTAAGTTGACCTAGTGACCTAATTTATCACCCCACGTGACCCAATTTAGAACTCATCAAAAAATTAATCAAGAAAAACATTCTGAACAGTTTTCAAGTTAATTGAGCAATAAATGTGGCCTCTAGAGTGCCCACAAAGTGTTTCTTAAATTTGACCCAGTAACCTAGTTTATGACCCCAGCTGACCCAATTTCAAACTCACCCAATATTTCATCAAGACAAACATTCTGACCAACTTTCAAGTCAATTGTGCATGAAATGTGACCTCTAGAGTGCCCTAAAGGTATTTCTTTAATTTGACCTAGTGACCTAGATTATGAGCCCAGGTGACCCAATTTTGAACTCATCCTAGATTTCATCAAGACAAACATTTTAAGCAATTTTCAAATCAATTGAATGATAAATGTGGCCTCTAAAGTGCCCACAAGGTATTTCTTTAATTTGACCTAGTGACCTAATTTAAGACGCCACATGACCCAAATTCAGACTCATGTAGGGTTTATCAAGACAAATATTTGGACCAATTTTTAAATCAATTGAGAAATAAATGTGGCCTCTAGAGTGCCCACAAGATATTTCTTTATTTTGACCAAGTGACCTAGTTTATGACCCCACATGACCCAATTCAAACTCATCCGATATTTCATCAAGACAAACATTCTGACCAATTTTCAAGTCAGTCAAGCAAGATATGTGGCCTCAAGAGTGACCACAACGTATTTCTTTAATTTGACCTAGTGACCAAGATTATGACCCAGGTGACCCAATTTTAAACTCATCCTAGATTTTTTCAAGAGATTTTATCAAGACAAGCATTCTGAACAATTTTCAAGTCAATTGAGCAATAAATATGGCCTCTAGAGTGCCCAAAAGGTATTTCTTTAATTTGACCCTATGACCTAGTTTATGATCCAAGTTGACCCAAATGTGGACTCATGTGAGATTTTATCAAGACAAACATTCTGACCAATTTTCAAGTCAATTGAGCAAAAAATTTGGCCTCTAGAGTGCCCACGAGGTATTTCTTTAATTTGACCTAGTGACCTAGTTTGTGATCCCAGGTGACCCAAATCCAAACCCATATGAGATTTTATCAAGACAAACATTCTTACCAAATTTCAGGTCAACTGAGCATAAAATGTGGCCTCTAGAGTGCCCACAAGGTATTTCTATAATTTGACCTAGTGACCTAGTTTATGACCCCAGGTGACCCAAATCCGAACCCATTCGAGATTTTATCAAGACAAAAATTCTGATCAAATTTCAGGTAATTTGAGCAATAAATGTGGCCTCTAGAGTGCCTACAAAGTATTTCTTAAATTTGCCCAAATGACCTAGTTTATGACCCCAGGTGATCCAATATCAAACTCATCTGATATTTCATCAAGACAAACATTCTGACCAATTTCCAAGTCAATTGAGCAAGAAATGTAGCCTCTAGAGTACCCTCAAGGTATTTCTTTAATTTGACCTAGTGACCTAGATTATGACCCCAGGTGACGCACTTCTGAACTCATCATAGATTTCCTCAAGAGAAACATTTTAACCAATTTTCAAATCAATTGAACAATAAGTGCGGCCTCTAGAGTGCACACAAGGTATTTCTTTAATTTGACCTAGTGACCTAATTTAAGACCCCACATGACCCACATTCGGACTTATGTGAGATTTTATCAAGACAAACATTCTGACCAATTTTCAAGTCATTTGAGCAAAAAATGTGGCCTCTAGAGTGCCCACAAGGAATTACTTTAATTTGAACTAGTGACCTAGTTTATGATCCCAGGTGACCTAAATCCAAACTCATCCGAGATTTTATGAAGACAAACATTCTGACCAAATTTCAGGTCATTTGAGCAATAAATGTGGCCTCTAGAGTGCCCACAAGGTATCTATTTAATTTGACCTAGTGACCTTGTTTATGACCCCAGGTGACCCAATTTCAAACTGACTGAACATGTTGTGCTCAGGTGGGCTAACAAACTTAGAACAGGTTCACTACATACCAAATAACAAAGCTCTATGCCTTCAAGGTTTAGAAAAGACAAATTTTTAAAGTTCTCCTTCTTTGTTCCTATGTTAGAACTTGTGACCCCCGGGGCAGGGCCAGTTTTGACCCAAGGACCATTGTATGAAAAAACTTGGTAGAGGTCTACTAGGAGATGCTAGATGCCAAATATCAAAGCTCTATGCCTTCAGTTTCAGAGAAGAAGAATTTTAAAGTTTTCCTTCTTTCTTGCTATGTTCGAAACTTGTGACCCCCGGGGCGGGGCCAGTTTTGACCCCAGGGACATCATATGAACAAACTTGGTAGAGGTCCACTAGGAGATGCTACATGCCAAATATCAAAGCTCCACGCCTTCCAGTTTCAGAGAAGAAGAACTTTCAAGTTTTCCTTCTTTGTTCCTATGTTTGAACTTGTGACCCCCAGGGCGGGGCCAGTTTTGACCCCAGGGGCATCATATGAACAAATTTGTTAGAGGTCCACTAGGAGATGCTACATACCAAATATCAAAGTTCTACGCCTTCCAGTTTCAGAGAAGAAGAATTTTAAAGTTTTCCTTCTTTGTTCCTACATTTGAAACTTGTGATCCCCGGGGCGGGGCCAGTTTTGACCCCAGGGGCATCATATGAACAAACTTGGAAGAAGTCCACTAGGAGGTGCTACATGCCAAATATCAAAGCTCCACGCCTTCCAGTTTCAGAGAAGAAGAATTTTAAAATTTTCTTTCTTTGTTCCTATTTTCGAAACTTGTGACCCCTGGGGCGGGGCCAGTTTTGACCCCAGGGACATCATATGAACAAACTTGGTAGAGGTCCACTAGGAGATGCTACATGCCAAATATCAAAGCTCCACCCTTTCCATTTTCAGAGAAGAAGAATTTTAAAGTTTTCATTCTTTGTTCCTATGTTTGAAACTTGTGACCCCCAGGGTGGGGCCACTTTTGATCCCAGGGGCATCATATGAACAAACTTGGTAGGGGTTCACTAGGAGATGCTACATACCAAATATCAAAGCTCTACGCCTTCTAGTTTCAGAGAAGAAGATTTTCAAAGATTTCTTTTTTTCCTTTTGGTTGCCATGGCAACCAGAGTTATGGGTGGAATTCAATCTCTTGAACAACTTTGGTAGAGCTTCACCTGAGGAACATCCCTGCCAAGTTTCATCAAGATTGGCCCAGTGGTTTAGGAGGAGAAGATGTTTAAAGAAATTGTGGACGACGGACGACGGACATTGGGCGATCACAAAAGCTCACCTTGAGCACTTCGTGCTCAGGTGAGCTAAAAATAGATGCTCTGCATACACTGAATTTCTAAGTATGATTTTCAATCTGTCATAGTATTTAACAAAAAGGGGTTTGTTGTACTGTACTGCTCCACTAGCCTGCCCTAGATTTGTGATCTATGATTGTCACTGAAAATTACTTTAAAACAAGAGGGCCATGATGGCTCTGTATTGCTGCACTGGCTAAAACGTACAAACCATACTCACCAAACATTACAATTCTAAGCCAAATGGTTCTGAACAAGAAGACAAGAAGTTTTCTCAATAAAAAACTATGTGAAAGTTGTGACCCAGTGATGAGTCCTTTTTAACCTATAGTTACGTTTTCAAGCTATCAGCATGAGCTATAGTTACTTAAATCCTGGTAAAGGTCAACAAGATACAGCCACATACCAAATAATACAGGTCTAGGCTGTATAGTTACAAACAAGAAGATTTTCAAAGTTTTCTCGATAAAACATCAGAGGTAGGGCTTATACCGATTCAGCAGATAAATTTGAAACAAATTCAGAAATTCAGAAGCGATCCTTTCGATGAAGCTATTTGCCAAATTCGGTAGGCATAAGTTAGGGACAAGAAGATTTTTAAAGTTTTCACAATAAAAGCCCATGTAAAACTTGTGACCACGGGACGGACCCAATTTCGACACCAGGACTATAATTTGAAGAATCTTGGTAGAGGTTTATTAGGGAAAGTAACATACCAAGTTTGGTAGCCCTAGGCCATATGGTTTAGAACAAGAAGGTTTTTAAAGCTTTTACTATATAACTCTATGTACAACTTGTGACTCCCAGGGTAGGGCCAATTATGGCCCCAGGGCTATAATTTGAACAATCTTGGAAGACATCTGTCAGATGAAGCTACATGTCGACTTTGGTAGCCTTGGGCCATATAGTTTAGAACCAGGAGATTTTTGATGTTTTCACTATATAAGCCAATGTAAAACTTGTGACCCCTGGGGCAGGGCTAATTTTGGTCCAAGGGTAATAACTTGAAGAACCTTAATAGACGTCCACCAGATGAAGCTAGACGCCAATTTTGGTAACCCTAGACCATAGGGTTTAGAACCAGAAGCTTTTTAAATTTTTCCCTACATAAGCCCATTTAAAACTTGTGACCCCACGGAGCGGTGCCAATTTTGGCCCCAGGGCTATAATTGAAAGAATTTTAGTAGAGGTCCATTAGATGAAGCTACATGCCATATTTGGTAGCCCTAGGCCCTATTGTTTTGGACAAGAAGATTTTCAAAGCTTTCGAATATTTTTTAGTTTTGTTGCCATGGCAACCAGAGTTTTAACATGAATAAGATTCTTTCACAAATTCTAAAGTAGCCCATGGCAGGACCACTTGTGTGAAGTTTGGTCAAAATTGGATTGGTAGTTTCAGAGAAGATGATGTTTGAAATAAAAGTTAAAACACGCAGGAACGGGCACACGACGGACACAGGGCCATGGCATAAGCTCGCTGGCCTTTGGCCAGTGAAACTAAAAAGTCTTCATGTATTTTGCAGTAAGCATTATATCATGACTGATATTTAGCATGTGCAAGCATGAAATGAATATTTTTTTTCAGAACATACATGAAAGCACACAATAATAATCGTATTTGGTGAAGTATATAATATTTAAGTGGTTATGAAGAAATCATTTTGGGGAATATTTTCAATAATTTTCAGTTTTATTTCAATGGCAGCGGAGGTCCTCATGCATTTGATTTTTTTTGTTGGAATTCTGAAGAGGAATATGACACAATTCTGTTAATTTTTATCAGAAGTGGTTCACAATTTTCAAAGGAAACAGTTTTGAAATTTAAGTTTTCACAATGTAAGCCTTAGGATAACTTCGTATAACTTGTGACTGACAGGGCGGGTCCAAAATTGACCCCTGAGCTATAATATGAAGGCACTTGGTAGTAGTCTATTAGATGAAGCTACAAGCCATATGTGGTAGCCCTCGGCCTTATGGTTAGGAATGAGACTTTTTTGAAGTTTTTACTACACAAGCCGATGTAAAACTTGTGGAATCTTGGAGGAGGTCTATTAGATGAAGCCTCATGCCAAATTTGGTAGTCCTTATGGTTTCAGACAAGAAGATTTTCAAAGATTTTCAATATTTTTCAGTTGTCTTATCATGGAAACCAGAGCTGTGACAGGAATCAAATTCTTTCAATGGACTAGGGCAGGGTGATTTCTGTGATGTTTGGCTAGTTTCAGAGATGTTTGAAATAAAAGTGCAGGGATCCACCGACGGACAAACTCAAGGCAGACAAACGGCCATGACATAAGCTTGCTGGCCTTTGGCCAGTGGAGTTAAAAAAATATTCAGAATAATTGGTGAATAATCCAAAAGAAAAATTACAGCTCCAATCATGAAAATTAATACTGTTATTCAGAAAAAGGAAATTGCATGTAAATCACGAGATAAATAAAAATCATTATTTCGATACAGCTAACAGAATACAAACATCTCCAACGAGTATGTGAGGTGTTCCAAAAGTACTTGGAAAAGTGTAATAATTACCATTTTCAAGTAACATTTTGAGCAAAAATGCTCTGATATTTCTGTTATACATAACAATACACACGCCTAGCCTATTTACACAAATGCAAATTCTGGTCACTATAGCAACATCAAGTAGCCTTGATTGCCGGGGGATGGGGATGGGGGAGCAAAACAAACTAACTAAAGGACAAATGTCTTTACAGAACCTTTCTAACACATCTAAATGTAACACAATTATTTTCAAATATTCTCATTTACACGGTGTACACATCACCAACCTACAAATCCACTTACAAAAGCAAGATGTGAAATCATCCCTTGAACTTTGTTGGCTTATTAACTTAAACAGACGTCTTACCATCAATTATTTGGGTTACTATGTCGGAAAGACCAAGAAAATACATTGCCGTATGTCTTGTAAATTGCAGGATACAAAACCGGACTGTTTTCACCACTTAAGTTTCTTATTTTGCTCAAATCTGCTAAAAGATTCAGTTTCTGACTTATTTTGAGTTTTTTACTTGAGACGCATTTCTCTAAAAGTTAGACTTTAGGAACGTCCCAAAATTCTGACTTGACACAACGTTCCGACTCAACTCAGCAAAATAATGGACTTAAGTCTGTTAAATGAGTTAAGTCCATTATTTTCCTGAGTTGAGTCTGAAATCTTGTGTCAACTCTGGATTTCAGAACGTTACTAAACTCTGTTGATATTCGTAAAATGCGTCTAAAGTGACGAACTCAGAAAATAATTCTGTTAGCGGATTTGAGCAAAATAAGAAGACTTAAAACTTTTCGTGGAAGCAGGCCCCAATGCTTTCCTGTTGCTTTGTTGACGTTAGAATAATGTGATGGGGCGTTGTCACTGTGTAGTGGGACTTTTCCATTCAAGAGTTTTTGCTAATCCTTAATACTGCTTATGCCCGATCATAGTTCATAAATTTAGATTGAGATGAAGTTATCTTATCAATTTGAGATTTCTTTCTCAATGAGTGGGTATGTAGATGGGTAGTATACAAAGTATTCAAACATGGAAAATGTTTAGAAAATGTAGCATTGAACTCTTTATCAAATGACAAAATTTGGAATTGACCAAATTCAAAGCATAAGCAGAGGATAAATAACATGGCTCAAATTATCAAATTTCTGTCTTTGATATGGTAGAAAACATTGCAGGAAAAAGAGAAATGCTGGTTACCAGCTTTTCTCCTTTTCAACAATATTTTCAAAAGCCTTCTTTCTTCAGGGTCGTTCAAACCAGGAACTGCGTGGTAAAGGGTTAACTGCGGGAAAAAGATTCTGTAATGCAGTCCTTTTTACATATGTGTTTGCCCTTATTCAACGTAAACTGACGTTGCTATGGTGACCATGGAAATCGCAATGGTGTTATAGCAAAGGGTCCGTATTCACTATTCTTGATTTCATTCTTAATTCTAGTCTAATTCTAGATTTAGAAAGTAAGGCAACTTGGTTTCATCAACCAAGTTCTGACACTTTGCCACAAACTTATCGAACAGAGCTCATTTATCTAAAATTTAATGTTTTGTCCTTTTATTCTTATTTACATGTAAGTAACAAAGATATCTCTGGTGTGATAAAAACATCAACCGAAGATGGCGCTACCTATGAAGAATCATTTTAACATTCTAGACTTGTATCTCCTCCCACCTTTTTTTCCAATAAAAACTTACTCGTGAGTTTACTATTTACCAGACGACAGAAAACAAAATTAAAATTGAATGGAAATTTGTTCATATTGAAAACATCTGCAAACTCACACTAAATTTGGTTCAAATGATTTAACTTGTCTTTGAAAGAGTGGACAACATTGTGGGTCAATGAGATAGTTCCTCTTCCTCAGGGTTTTGGGAAAAAACTACATTATTACTGTTGGGCAAATCAGATATAAATGTAAACCAAAAAAACAATAATCTACGATTTTTCTCAAGATTTGAGAACAATATATACATTTTAAAAACATTCACACAAATGCTCCGATTGCAACAAGTCACAATAACCTGGGTATAAATTCATTGCATAAAATATGTAGATGTTACTACACTGGCAGTGAGGGCCAGAGAGTGATAACGGCACGCCGCCTCGTTTTCTGTCCGAGACCTTTAGCCCCCAAGTGTTGACCCTTAAGCTGGCAAGCGTGACTTACTGACCGTTCCTGGACAATGTAGATCAAGATTAGACTGCATAGAATGTGCAGTTCGATCTTGGATCTACATTGTACGATAAGGAGATGTTTTTCTCCAAACAATAAGTTTGATATCACATGCTTCGGGTTTTTACTACTGGCTTGAAAGTTTTATTTAACTTATTTAGCAGAATAAGGATTAAGATGAAAAAAATGAACTGTTGATTTCTTATTTCTACTTCAGCCATTTTCCCGACAGAATAGTTATAGGAATACTAAATAACAAGCCAATGTTCTGTTGCTACAGTTTTGGAACAAAAGTCTTGTCAACATACATGATATCAGTCTGTTGGCTCATAGTATATGCCCTAGTATGAGATCTTGATCAATAAATCACGCCAATATCTCCCCCATTTTCATATGATAAAGTCTGTTTGATTTAATAATAAAACATAATACACTGATGAAGGCCATCATTACCATGACAAAATAGTGCTTCCTGTTTCAATCACCTAGTCCCTTCTTCTTCTTTCCTGATTTCAATGACAAGAAAATTCTTTGCAGTCTCACATACGGTACTACATTCTCCAAAAGGTATGGTCATAACCAGCTTCTTGGCTTCCTGAAATGATAAAAAAAAGAGAAACAAGAGGGCCACAGGCCCTAAAGCACTCACCTGAGTAAGGTCATCTAGGACTGATAAAGCTGAAAGATCCTGGCACTGATTATGTAAATACACGAGTAAAAGTGACCTACTTTTTGATCGACTTGACCTGTTTTTGAATTTTTAATCTGGCTAAAAATGTGGCCTGTACAGTGCACTCAGGGTTTTCTAAGATTTGGCCTAGTGAGCTACTTTTTGACTCGATGTGACTCAAAATCAAACTTGTCGGAAATATCATCCAGAGAAACAATCTGAACAAGTTTCATGAGTATCAGACTGAAAATGTGGCTTTTAGACTGCACATAAGGTTTGTCCCAGATTTGACCCAGTGACCTGATTTTTGAGCTGACAGGAATTTTAACGTTGTCTGAGATATCATCAAGACAAACATGCTGACCAAGTTTCATAAGTATCGGGCTGGAAATGTGGCCTCTAGAGTGCACACAAGGTTTTTCAAATATTTGGCCCAGTGACCTACTTTTTGACCCGATGTGATCCAATTTTGCACTTGTCCAAAATTTTATCTAGAAAAACATTCTGACCAAGTTTCATGAGGATCTGGCTGAAAATGTGGCCCCTGGCATGCACACAAGGTTTGTCTAAGATTTGGCCCAGTGACCTACTTTTTTCACCCAACGTAACCCAATTTTCAAACTCAACTGAGATTTTCGTGACGATCTTGCTGTGAATGTGGCCTCTAGAGTGCACACAAAGTTTTTCTGATATTTGGCCAAGTGACCAACTTTTTGACCTGATATGACCCAATTTTTAAGTTGTCCAAGATTTTACCAAGAGAAACATTCTGACCAAGTTTCATGAGTTTCAGGCTGAAAATGTGGCCTCTAGAGTGCACAACAGGATTTTCTAAGATTTGGGAGAATGACCTATTTGTTAACCCCACGTGATCTTATTCCAAACTATTCCATGATATCATCAAGACAAACATTCTGACCAAGTTTCATGAGGATCTGGCTGAGAATGTGGCCTCTACAGTGCACACAAGGTTTGTCTAAGATTTGGTCCAGTGACCTAGTTTTTGAAGCGACATGGCTTTAAATCGATCTTGTCCGAAATATCATCCAGGGAAACAATCTCACCAAGTTTAATGTGAATCAGACTGAAATTGTAGCTTTTAGACTGCGCATAAGGTTTCTCTAAGATTTGACTCAGTGACCCAATTTTTGAGCTGACATAACAGAATTTTAACACTGTCTGAGATATCATCAAGACAAACATTCTGACAAAGTTTCATAAATGTCAGGCTGAAGATGTGGCCTCTAGAGAGGACACAATGTTTTTGTAAGATCTGGTCCAGTGACCTACTTTTTGACCCAACGAGCCCTTGTTTCGAACTTGTTCAATATTTTATCTAGAAAAACATTCTGACCAAATTTCATGTGGATGTGGCTGAAAATGTGGCCCCTGGCGTGCACACAATGTTTTTCTACGATTTGGTCCAGTGACCTTCTTTTTCACCGAACGTAACCAAACTTCAAACTTGTCTGAGATTTTATCCAGACAAACTCTCTGAAAAAGTTTCATTAGCATCAGGCTGAAAATGTGGCCCTAGAGTGCACACATGGTTTTTCTAAAGTTTGACCCAGTGACCTACTTTTTGACCCCATGTGACCCAATTTCTGACTTGTCCAAGATATGATCGAAACAAAGTTTCTGTCCAAGTTTCATGAGGATCTGGCTAAAAATGTGGCCTCAAGACTGCACACAAGGTTTGTCTAAGATTTGGCCCAGTTGCCTACTTTTTGACGTGACATGACCCAATTTCAAACTTGTCCATGATTTTATCCCGTGAAACATTCTGACCAAGTTCCAGGGGTATCAGGCTGAAAATGTGGCTTCTAGAGTGCACACAAGGTGAATGTTGACGACCGCACGACACACGCCGACTAAAATGGCCAAAATGAGTCACACTCTATGAAATACGGGTTTATTGCATTTGTAAAAAGTATTGATCAAAGTCACCCTGCGCAGTTCGTGCAGGCTGACCTGGGTCGCAACTTTTGGCTACTGTTTAATTTTGTACATGTCTAAGGACCATTCTACCTCATGATTCAGTTGGCTTTTCGAGATAATGAATTTTATGGATCCATTATCACATAATAACTTGCTTGATAAAATGCATCATGCCCAAGCAGTAAAAACCCCTTTTACAAGAGCACCGCTCAAATATAACTTCTCAAAGACTTGAGTCTGAATTCACCTAGCAATCTTCAGAGTGTTCTGTTTCCTATAGCTATTATTAGCCGTCTGATTGATCATGAAATTTATCCCTTGAGTGGAAATTAAGAATTATTTTCTATACAGCTTGTTCAACACTTGCCATATCATCATGACAGAGTACACTAGTTAGAGCTATTTATGAGACAAATACTTCAGCAGAGTTACAATTTCTTCTTTCTTTGACCTTTATCCTCAACTAACATCATGAAATATTGTAGTATCATCCACTGATTAAATTGATAAAGTTTCTTTGAATCTTAATTAGAGCCTGTAAGTGTTTATCTAACTTTGCACAACACAAATGCAAGGTGCATTGAATTTGTCTTACCATGTTGCGATAATTCTTGGCAACATATCTAAGCTTATCCATCAGCCATGTTTTTGCATTACCCATATCTTCTGTAACCCTCTCCTCTCCTTTCACAATGTTCATTACTGAAAAATCTTTAATTTTTTTCCAGTCTATTGTAATAACATCTTCTTTCTCTCCCTGCTGAAAAGCAATAAGTTTTACATCATAATTACATGCAGTCATTTAAAGAGAAACCAAATTTGTTATGTCAAAATATAAATTTTCTGTTTTCCAATGTTTCTGGCTAGTTCCTGATCTGTACAAACCACAATAAAATTTTTTACTGTACAGTATTCAATTTAACCCTTTACCACACAATGACGCCTTTTGACGCCCCTGGGAAAGAAGCCTTTTGAAAACATTGTGGGAAAAGGAGAAAATGCTGGTAACCAGCATTTTCTCCTTTTCCCACAATGTTTTCTACCCTATCAAAGAAAAATTGCACCATTTCAGCCACATTGAAATTGTCGTCTGCAAATGCTTTCAATTTGGACAAGGCTAAAATTTTGTCGTCTGGTAAAGGGTTAAGTGTGTTGTTACAGAAACATACATGGATTGACTTGCATCTTAAAATATTAAAATATCCTTTACGATCCTCATACACTCCATGACACTTTGAAAGCATATAAATACTTACTGAGAAAAAGCAGATGACATTTTCATGTGGCTGTCATAGATAAAAAAAAAACTAGAGGCCCTTAAGGGCCTAAATTGCTCCACTTGCAAGACTGTGCTGTTTTTTATAGCATATGCTATGCTATGAATTCATGAAGCTAAAAAGGAAAAAAAAAGCAAACACACACAAAAATGGGGGAAAGGGTTGTTGCAACTGGGCTTGAACCCACTATGATAGCACAAGTAGGCATGGTGAATTGAAACAAGAGGGCCATGATGGCCCTGGGTCGCTCACCTTAGTAGAGTGCCTTTAAGTTTTTTCTTTAATTTGACCATGTGACCTAGTTTTTGACCGCAGGTGACCCAATTTCAAACTCATATTTCATGAACACAAACATTCTGACCAATTTTCAAGTCAACTGAGCAAAAAATGTGGCCTCGAGTGCCCTAAAGATATTTCATTAATTTGACCTAGTGACCTAGATTATGACCCCAGGTGACCCAAATTTGAACTGGTCTTTAACTATATCAAAAGAAACATTTTAACCAATTTTCAAATCAAATGAATACTAAATGTGGCCTCTAGAGTGCCCACTAGCTATTTCTTTAATTTGACCAAGTGACCTAGTTTATGACCCCAGTTGACCTAAATTCAGACTCATTGAGATTTTACAAAGACAAACATTCTGACCAAATTTTCAAGGCAATTAAGCAAATAATGTGGCCTCTAGAGTGTCCACAAGGTATTTCTTTATTTTGACCTAGTGACCTAGTTTATGGTTCCAGGTGACCCAAATCCAAACTCATCTGGTATTTCATCAAGACAAACATTCTGGCCAAATTTCAGGTCATTTGAGCAATAAATGTGGCCTCTAGAGTGCAAACAAGATATTTCTTTAATCTGACCCAGTGAACTAGTTTATGACCCAAGTTGACCCAAATTAATCTTATGTGAGACTTTATAAAGACAAACTTTCTAACTAATTTTCAAGGCAATTGAGCAAATAATGTGGCCTCAAGAGTGCCAACAAGGTATTTCTTTAATTTGACCTAGTGACCTAGTTTATTACCCAAGATGACCCAATTTTTAACTCAATGAACCTGTTGCGCTTAGATGGGCAAACAAACTTAGAAGAGAATCACTACATACCAAATATCAAAGCTCTACGCCTTCCAGTTTTAAGGAAGAATTTTAAAGTTTTCCTTCTTTGTTCCTATGTTGGAACTTGTGACCCCCGGGGATGGGCCAGTTTTGACCCAGGGGCATCATATGAACAAACTTGGTAGAGGTCCACTAGGAAATGCTACATACCAAATATCAAAGATCTACACCTTCCCGTTTAAGAGAAAAAGAAATTTAAAGTTTTCCTTCTTTGTTCCTATCTTCAAACTTGTGACCCCCCGGGTGGGGCCAGTTTTGACCCCAGGGGCATCATATGAACAAACTTGGTAGAGGTCAACTCTGAGATGCAACATACCAAATATCAAAGCTCCACACCTTTCGGTTTCAGAAAAGAAGAATTTTAAAGTTTTCCTTCTTTGTTCTTATGTTCGAACTTGTGACCCCCGGGGCTGGGCCAGTTTTGACCCAAGCAGCATCCTTGGAACAAAGTTGGTAGAAGTCCACTAGGAGATGCTTCATACCAAATATCAAAGCTCTATGCCTTCCCATTTAAGAGAAAAAAAATTTAAGTTTTCCTTCTTTCTTCCTATGTTTGAACTTGTGACCCCGGGGGCAGGGCCAATTTTGACCCCAAGGGCATCATATGAACAAACTTAGTAGAGGTCTACTAGGAGATGCTACATACCAAATATCACAGCTCTATGCCTTCTAGTTTTACAGAAGATTTTTAAAGTTTTCCTTCTTTGTTCCTATGTTGGAAATTGTGACCCCCGGGGCGGGGCCAGTTTTGACCCCAGGGGCATCATATGAACAAACTTGGTAGAGGTCCACTAGGACATGCTACATGCCAAATATCAAAGCTCTACGCCTTCAAGTTTCAAAGAAGAAGATTTTTAAAGTTTTCCTTCTTTGTTACTATGCTCAAACTTGTGACCCCCCGGGTGGGGCCAGTTTTGACCCCAATGGCATCATTTGAACAAACTTGGTAGAGGTCCACTAGGCAATGCTACATACCAAATATCAAAGCTCTACGCCTTCCAGTTTCAGAGAAGATGATTTTTAAAGTTTCCCCTCATTGTTCCTATGTTCGAACTTGTGACCCCCGGGGCGGGGCCAGTTTTGACCCCAAGGGCATCATATGAACAAACTTGGTGGAGGTCCACTAGGAGATGCTTCATGCCAAATATCAAAGCTCTATGCCTTCTAGTTTTACAAAAGAAGGTTTTTAAAGTTTTCCTTCTTTGTTCCTATGCTCAAACTTGTGACCCCCGGGGCGGGGCCAGTTTTGACCCCAGGGGCATCATATGAACAAACTTGGTAGAGGTCCACTAGGAGATGCTACATGCCAAATATCAAAGCTCTACGCCTTCAAGTTTTAGAGAAGAAGATTTTTAAAGTTTTCCTTCTTTGTTACTATGCTCAAACTTGTAACCCCCGTGGTGGGGCCAGTTTTGACCCCAGGGGCATCATATGAACAAACTTGGTAGAGGTCCACTAGGCAATGCTACATACGAAATATCAAAGCTCTACGCCTTCCAGTTTCAGAGAAGATGATTTTTTAAAGTTTCCCCTCTTTGTTCCTTTGTTTGAACTTGTGACCTCCGGAGCAGGGCCAGTTTTGACCCCAAGGGCATCATATGAACAAACTTGGTAGAGGTCCACTAGGAGATGCTTCATGCCAAATATCAAAGCTCTATGCCTTCAAGTTTTACAGAAGAAGATTTTTAAAATTTTCCTTCTTTGTTCCTATGTTGGAAATTGTGACCCCCCCCGGGGCGGGGCCAGTTTTGACCCCAGGGGCATCATATGAACAAACTTGGTAGAGGTCCACTAGGAGATGCTACATGCCAAATATCAAAGCACTACACCTTCAAGTTTCAGAGAAGAAGATTTTTAAAGTTTTCCTTCTTTGTTACTATGCTCAAACTTGTGACCCCCGGGGCGGGGTCAGTTTTGACCCCAGGGGCATCAAATCAACAAATTTGGTAGAGGTCCACTAGGAGATGCTACATACCAAATATCAAAGCTCTGCGCCTTTTAGTTTCAGAGAAGAAGATTTTCAAAGATTTTGCTTTTTTTTCGTTTTTGTTGCCATGGCAACCAGAGTTGTGGGTGGAATTCAATTCTTTGAACAATTTTGGTAGAGCTTCACCCAAGGAACATCCCTGCCAAGTTTCATCAAGATTGGCCCAGTGGTTTAGGAGAAGATGTTTAAAGAAATTGTTGACGGACGACAGACGACGGACGACGGACGCCGGACGCCGGACATAGGGCGATCACAATAGCTCACCTTTAGCACGTTGTGCTAAGGTGAGCTAAAAAATTAATAGTGAAAAAAAAAAACTGAAGTACAATTTCTCAAAATCAATTGTTTGGAATCCAGTCAAATTTGATTGGGTTTCAGTACTCACTTATTTTAAACAATCCCTGCAAGTTTCAAAGAAATGTGGCCAATAATGTGGACTGTGTTAAGTAAACAATACTAAGTCATCAAATGGCTGCTTTTCCTAAACCGATTGCTAGATTTTCTTCATTCTTAATAGAGTTCAATCCCTTGATGATACAAATAATCTTTGCCAGTTTCAAAAGATTGAATAAACAAGAGGGCCATGATGGCCCTGGGTCGCTCACCTTAGTAGAGTGCCTTTAAGGTTTTTCTTTAATTTGACCATGTGACCTAGTTTTTGACCGCAGGTGACCCAATTTCAAACTCATATTTCATGAACACAAACATTCTGACCAATTTTCAAGTCAACTGAGCAAAAAATGTGGCCTCGAGTGCCCTAAAGATATTTCTTTAATTTGACCTAGTGATCTAGATTATGACCCCAGATGACCCAAATTTGAACTGGTCTTTGACTAGATCTATATCAAAAGAAACATTTTAACCAATTTTCAAATCATATGAATAATAAATGTGGCCTCTAGAGTGCCCACTAGCTATTTCTTTAATTTGACCAAGTGACCTAGTTTATGACCCCAGTTGACCCAAATTCAGACTCATGTGAGATTTTACAAAGACAAACATTCTGACCAATTTTCAAGGCAATTAAGCAAATAATGTGGCCTCTAGAGTGCCCACAAGGTATTTCTTTATTTTGACCTAGTGACCTAGTTTATGGTTCCAGGTGACCCAAATCCAAACTCATGTGGTATTTCATCAAGACAAACATTCTGGCCAAATTTCAGGTCATTTGAGCAATAAATGTGGCCTCCAGAGTGCAAACAAGATATTTCTTTAATTTGACCCAGTGAACTGGTTTATGACCCAAGTTGACCCAAATTAATCTTATGTGAGACTTTATAAAGACAAACTTTCTAACTAATTTTCAAGGCAATTGAGCAAATAATGTGGCCTCAAGAGTGCCAACAAGGTATTTCTTTAATTTGACCTAGTGACCTAGTTTATGATCCAAGATGACCCAATTTTGATCTCAATGAACTTGTTTTGCGCTTAGATGGGCAAGCAAACTTAGAAGAGAATCACTACATACCAAATATCAAAGGTCTACGCCTTCCAGTTTTAAAGAAGAATTTTAAAGTTTTCCTTCTTTGTTCCTATGTTCGAACTTGTGACCCCCGGGGCAGGGCCAGTTTTGACCCAGGAGCATCATATGAACAAACTTGGTAGAGGTCCACTAGGAAATGCTACATACCAAATATCAAAGCTCTACACCTTCCCGTTTAAGAGAAAAAGAAATTTAAAGTTTTCCTTCTTTGTTCCTACCTTCGAACTTGTGACCCCCGGGGCGGGGCCAGTTTTGACCCAGGGGCATCATATGAACAAACTTGGTAGAGGTCCACTCTGAGATGCAACATACCAAATATCAAAGCTCCACACCTTTGGGTTTCAGAAAAAAAGAATTTTAAAGTTTTCCTTCTTTGTTCCTATGTTCGAACTTGTGACCCCCGGGGCTGGGCCAGTTTTGACCCAAGCAGCATCCATGGAACAAACTTGGTAGAAGTCCACTAGGAGATGCCACATACCAAATATCAAAGCTCTATGCCTTCCCATTTAAGAGAAAAAAAAAATTAAAGTTTTCCTTCTTTGTTCCTATGTTTGAACTTGTGACCGCCTGGGCAGGGCCAATTTTGACCCCAAGGGCATCATATGAACAAACTTGGTAGAGGTCTACTAGGCGATGCTACATACCATATATCAAAGCTCTATGCCTTCAAGTTTTACAGAAGAAGATTTTTAAAGTTTTCCTTCATTGTTCCTATGTTGGAAATTGTGACCCCCGGGGCGGGGCCAGTTTTGACCCCAGGGGCATCATATGAACAAACTTGGTAGAGGTCCACTAGGAGATGCTACATGCCAAATATCAAAGCTCTACGCCTTCAAGTTTCAGAGAAGATGATTTTTAAAGTTTTCCTTCTTTGTTACTATGCTCAAACTTGTGACCCCCCGGGGTGGGGCCAGTTTTGACCCCAGGGGCATCATATGAACAAACTTGATAGAGGTCCACTAGGAGATGCTTCATGCCAAATATCAAAGCTCTATGCCTTCTAGTTTTAGAGAAGAAGATTTTTAAAGTTTTCCTTCTTTGTTCCTATGTTGGAAATTGTGACCCCTGGGGCGGGGCCAGTTTTGACCCCAGGGGCATCATATGATCAAACATGGTAGAGGTCCACTAGGAGATGCTACATGCCAAATATCAAAGCTCTACGCCTTCAAGTTTTAGAGAAGAAGATTTTTAAAGTTTTCCTTCTTTGTTCCTATGCTCAAACTTGTGACCCCCGGGGCGGGGCCAGTTTTGACCCCAGGGGCATCATATGAACAAACTTGGTAGAGGTCCACTAGGCAATGCTACATACCAAATATCAAAGCTCTAAGCCTTCCAGTTTCAGAGAAGATGATTTTTAAAATTTCCCCTCTTTGTTCCTATGTTTGAACTTGTGAACCCCGGGGCAGGGCCAGTTTTGACCCCAAGGACATCATATGAACAAACTTGGTAGAGGTCCACTAGGAGATGCTTCATGCCAAATATCAAAGCTCTATGCCTTCTAGTTTTACGGAAGAAGACTTTTAAAGTTTTCCTTCTTTGTTCCTATGTTGGAAATTGTGACCCCCGGGGCGGGGCCAGTTTTGACCCCAGGGGCATCATATGAACAAACTTGGTAGAGGTCCACTAGGAGATGCTACATACCAAATATCAAAGCTCTGCGCCTTCTAGTTTCAGAGAAGAAGATTTTCAAAGATTTTGCTTTTTTTTCCTTTTTGTTGCCATGGCAACCAGAGTTTTGGATGGAATTCAATTCTTTGAACAATTTTGGTAGAGCTTCACCCAAGGAACATCCCTGCCAAGTTTCATCAAGATTGGCCCAGTGGTTTAGGAGAAGAAGATGTTTAAAGAAATTGTTGACGGACGACGGACGACAGACGACGGACGCCGGACGCCGGACGCCGGACATAGGGCGATCACAATAGCTCACCTTTAGCACGTTGTGCTAAGGTGAGCTAAAAATGTGACTTAATTGCGTAAACAAGAAATGTAAATTTTCAACTTTAAATAACTCCTTTACCCATACTGATTTTCACATGTTTTTTTTTTTCTTCATAAATCCAAAGGGTTCAAGCTATTGATAATATAAAGCAACTATGCAAGTTTCATGAAAATTCAACCACAAATGCCAACGTTATCCATAAACTAGAATTATAAATTTTCAAATTTAAATGACTACTTTTCCCATACTAATTGTCGATTTTTTTTTCAAAATCAATACGGTTCCAGTTGTTGATGATACAAATCAACTGGGCAAGTTTCATGAAAATCCAACCACAAATACAGACTCTATTGCGTAAATAAGCAAAAGGAAATTTTCATCTTTAAATAGCTACTTTTCCCACACTGATTGTCAATTTTTTTTCAAAATCAATAGGGTTCAAGCTATCAATGAGATAAACAAACTGTGTGAGTTTCACGAAAATCCAACCACAAATGCAGACTTTATTGCGTAAACAAGAAATTGAAATTTTGAACTTTAAATGGCTACGTTTCCCACACTGATTGTCAGATTTTTTTCAAAATCAATAGGATTCAAGCTATTGATGAGATAAACAAACCGTGCAAGTTTCACCAAAATCCGACCATAAATGCAAACTTAATCGCGTAAACAAGAAAAAAGGACGGACCAACGGACGGATGGAGAACGGAAACCACGCAACGACATAAGCTCTGCTGGCTTACTGCCAGTAGAGCTAAAAAAGGGAATGCTGCAATTTAAGATGTAACATTACAGGCCCTTGAGGGCCTAAATCCCTCTACTAGCAGTGACTTTTCTTATTTTCTAGCATACAACATGAATTCATGATGCAAAGAGAAAAAAGAAACACACAAAAAAACTAGCATACATGAATTGAACAAATAATGAAATGATTAAAGGACAATTTGTAAGAATCAATTGTTTGGAATCCAGCTAAATTTGATAGGGTTTCAGTACACATTGTATTAAACAGTCCTTGCAAGTTTTAAAGAAATTTGACAAACAACGTGGACAAGACTAAGTCATTAAATGGTTACTTTTCTAGACTTATTGCTCAGGTTTCTTCAATTTTTATAGGGTTCAATCTCTTAATGATGCAAAATGATCTGAGCAAGTTTCAAAAGGATGTGATAAACAAGAGGGCCATGATGGCCCTGGGTCGCTCACCTTAGTAGAGTGCCTTAAAGGTTTTTCTTTAATTTGACCATGTGACCAAGTTTTTGACCGCAGGTGACCCAACTTCAAACTCATATTTCATGAAGACAAACATTCTGACCAATTTTCAAGTCAACTGAGCAAAAAATGTGGCCTCGAGTGCCCTAAAGATATTTCTTTAATTTGACCTAGTGACCTAGATTATGACCCCAGGTGACCCAAATTTGAACTGATCTTTGACTAAATCAAAAGAAACATTTTAACCAATTTTCAAATCAAATGAATAATAAATGTGGCCTCTAGAGTGCCCACTAGCTATTTCTTTAATTTGACCAAGTGACCTAGTTTATGACCCCAGTTGACCCAAATTCAGACTCATGTGAGATTTTACAAAGACAAATATTCTGAACAATTTTCAAGGCAATTAAGCAAATAATGTGGCCTCTAGAGTGCCCACAAGGTATTTCTTTATTTTGACCTAGTGACCTAGTTTATGGTTCCAGGTGACCCAAATCCAAACTCATGTGGTATTTCATCGAGACAAACATTCTGGCCAAATTTCAGGTCATTTGAGCAATAAATGTGGCCTCCAGAGTGCAAACAAGGTATTTCTTTAATTTGACCCAGTGAATTAGTTTATGACCCAAGTTGACCCAAATTAATCTTATGTGAGACTTTATAAAGACAAACTTTCTAACTAATTTTCAAGGCAATTGAGCAAATAATGAGAGTGCCAACAAGGTATTTCTTTAATTAGACCTAGTGACCTAGTTTATGACCCAAGATGACCCAATTTTGAACTCAATGAACTTGTTGCGCTTAGATGGGCAAACAAACTTAGAAGAGAATCACTACATAGCAAATATCAAAGCTCTACGCCTTCCAGTATTAAAGAAGAATTTTAAAGTTTTCCTTCTTTGTTCCTATGTTCGAACTTGTGACCCCCGGGGCGGGGCCAGTTTTGACCCAGGGGCATCATATGAACAAACTTGGTAGAGGTCCACTCTGAGATGCAACATACCACATATCAAAGCTCCACACCTTTCGGTTTCAGAAAAGAAGAATTTTAAAATTTTCCTTCTTTGTTCCTATGTTCGAACTTGTGACCCCAGGGGCTGGGCCATTTTTGATCCAAGCAGCATCCTTGGAACAAACTTGGTAGAAGTCCACTAGGAGATGCTTCATACCAAATATCAAAGCTCTATGCCTTCCCATTTAAGAGAAAAAAAAAATAAAGTTTTCCTTCTTTGTTCCTATGTTTGAATTTGTGACCCCCAGGGCTGGGCCAATTTTGACCCCAAGGACATTATATGAACAAACTTAGTAGAGGTCTACTAGGCGATGCTACATACCAAATGTCAAAGCTCTACGCCTTCCAGTTTCAGAGAAGATGATTCTTAAAGTTTTCCTTCTCTGTTCCTATGTTCGAACTTGTGACCCCTGGGCATGGCCAACTTTTGGCCCAAGGGCATCATATGCACAAACTTGGTAGAGATCCACTAGAAGATGCTACATACCAAATATCAAAGCTCGATGCATTCTAGTTTCAGAGAAGATGATTTTTGAAGTTTTCCTTCTTTGTTCCTATGTTGGAAATTGTGATCCCCCGGGGCGGGGCAAGTTTTGACCCCAGGGACATCATATGAACAAACTTGGTAGAGGTCCACTAAGCGATGCTACATACCAAATATCAAAGCTCTACGCCTTGCAGTTTCAGAGAAGGTGCTTTTTAAAGTTTTACCTCTTTGTTCCTATGTTCGAACTTGTGACCCCCGGGGCAGGGCCTGTTTTGACCCCAAAGGCACATATGAACAAACTTGGTAGAGGTCCACTAGGAGATGTTTCATGCCAAATTACAAAGCTCTATGCCTTCTAGTTTTAGAGAAAAAAATTTTTAAAGTTTTCCTTCTTTGTTCCTTTGTTGGAAATTGTGACCCCCGGGGCGGGGCCAGTTTTGACCCCAGGGGCATCATATGAACAAACTTAGTAGAGGTCCACTAGGAGATGCTACATGCCAAATATCAAAGCTCTATGCCTTCAAGTTTCAGAGAGGAAGATTTTTAAAGTTTTCCTTCTTTGATACTATGCTCAAACTTGTGACCCCCGGGGCCGGGCCAGTTTTGATCCCAGGTGCATCATATGAACAAACTTGGTAGAGGTCCACTAGGCAATGCTACATACCAAATATCAAAGCTCTACACCTTCCAGTTTCAGAGAAGATGATCTTTAAAGTTTCCCCTCATTGTTCCTATGTTCAAACTTGTGACCCCAAGGGCAGGGCCAGTTTTGACCCCAAGGGCATCATATAAACAAACTTGGTAGAGGTCCACTAGGAGATGCTTCATGCCAAATATCAAAGCTCTATGCCTTCTAGTTTTAGGGAAGATGATTTTTAAAATTTTCCTTCTTTTTTCCTATGTTGGAAATTGTGACCCCCCGGGGTGGGGCCAGTTTTGACCTCAGGGGCATCATATGAACAAACTTGGTAGAGGTCCACTAGGAGATGCTACATACCAAATATCAAAGCTCTACGCCTTCAAGTTTCAGAGAAGAAGATTTTTAAAGTTTTCCTTCTTTGTTACTATGCTCAAACTTGTGACCCCCGGGGCAGGGCCACTTTTGACCCCAGGGGCATCATATGAACAACCTTGGTAGAGGTCCACTAGGCGATGCTACACACCAAATATCAAAGCTCTACACCTTTCAGTTTCAGAGAAGATGATTTTTAAAGTTACCCCTCTTTGTTCCTATGTTCGAACTTGTGACCCCCGGGGCAGGGCCAGTTTTGACCCCAAGGGCATCATATGAACAAACTTGATAGAGGTCCACTAGGAGATGCTTCATGCCAAATATCAAAGCTCTATGCCTTCTAGTTTTACAGAAGAAAATTTTTAAAGTTCTTCTTTGTTTCTATGTTGGAAATTGTGACCCCCGGAGCGGGGCCAGTTTTGACCCCAGGGGCATCATATGAACAAACTTGGTAGAGGTCCACTAGGAGATGCTACATGCCAAATATCAAAGCTCTACGCCTTCAAGTTTTAGAGAAGAAGATTTTTAAAGTTTTCCTTCTTTGTGACTATGCTCAAACTTGTGACCCCCGGGGCGGGGTCAGTTTTGACCCCAGGGGCATCAAATGAACAAACTTGGCAGAGGTCCACTAGGAGATGCTACATACCAAATATCAAAGCTCTGCGCCTTCTAGTTTCAGAGAAGAAGATTTTCAAAGATTTTGCTTCTTTTTCCTTTTTGTTGCCATGGCAACTAGAGTTGTGGGTGGAATTCAATTCTTTGAACAATTTTGGTAGAGCTTCACCCAAGGAACATCCCTGCCAAGTTTCATCAAGATTGGCCCAGTGGTTTAGGAGAAGAAGATGTTTAAAGAAATTGTTGATGGACGACGGACATAGGGCGATCACAATAGCTCACCTTTAGCACGTTGTGCTAAAGTGAGCTAAAAATGCCTACTTCATAGCGTAAGCAAGATATCTAAATTTTCAAGTTTAAATGGTTACTTCTCCCTTACTAATTGTCAGATTTGTTTTCAAATTCATTAGGGTTCAAGTTATTGATGATATAACCAAACTGTGCAAGCTTCACGAAATTCCGACAACGAATTCAGACTTGATCACGTAAAAAAGAAACAAGAGGGCAATTGGCCCTAAAGCGCTCACCTGAGTAGAGTCATCTACAGTTGATAAAGCTGAAGAGATACTGGTTTTAATGATGTAAAACACATGAGGGTAAGTGACCTACTTTTTGAACCAATGTGACTAAGTTCCAAACTTGTCCAAGATATCATTTAAACAAACATTCTGACCAAGTTTCATGAGTATCAGACTGAAAATGTAGCCTATGTGATGCACACAAAGTTTTTCTAAGATTTGGTCCAGTGACCTAGTTTTTGACCATATGTGACCCACTTTAAAACTTGTCCAAGATATCATTAAGGCAAACTTTCTGACCAAGTTTCATGAGAACTGGGCTGAAAATGTGGCCTCTAGAGTGCACACAAGGTTTATCTAAGATTTGACCATGTGACCTACTTTTTTGCCCCGACATGACCCACTTTCAAACTTGTTTGAGATATCAACAAGATAGACATTCTGACCAATCTTTTTTAGTGTAAGGCTGAAAATGTGGCCTCTATAGAGCACCCAAGGTTTGGCGCAGTGACCCACTCTCTCTGTTAACATGACCCAATTTCAATCTTGTCTGAGATATCATCAAGACAGACAATCTGACCTAGTTTCATGAGTATCCGACTACAAATGTAGCTTCTATAGTGCAAACAAGGTTTTTCTTAGATTTAGCCCAGTTACCTACTTTTTGACGGGACATGATCCAGTTTTGAGCCTGTCCCAGATATTATCAACATGGAAAATATGGCCTCTACAGTGCACACAATGTTTTTCTTAGATTTAGCCCAGTGACCTACTTTTTGACCCGACATGACCCAATTTCGAACTTGTCCGAGATATTATCAAGACAAACATTCTGACCAAGTTTCATGAGTATATTACTGAAAATGTAGCCTCTAGAGTGGACACAAGGTAATTGTTGATGCCTGGACGACGGACACCTGACACTTTGTGCTCAGGTGAGCTAAAGAAAAACTAACGGATGGACAGACAGAAAGAAAGTCAGGCACACAGGTGATGGAAACTACGCCATGACATAAGCTCTGCTGCCTTCAGCCAGTAGAGCTAAACAAGAGGGCCATTGGCCCTAAAGCACTCAACTGAGTAAAGTCATCTAAAGTTGATAAAGCTGAAGAGATCCTGGTTTTAGTGATGTAAAACACATGAGTGTAAGTGACCTACCTTTGGACCAAACATGGCAAAATTTTGAACTTGTCCGAGATATCATCAAGACAAACATTCTGACCAAGTTTCATGAGTATCAGGCTGAAAATTTGGCCACAACGGTGCACAAAAGGTTTATCCAAGATCTGGCCCAGTGACCTACTTTTTGACTTGATGTGACCCAGGCTAAAAAATGTGGCTTCAGAGCACACATAAGCTTTTCCTAAAATTTGGTCCAGTGACCTACGTTTTTAACCCACACGACCCAATTTTGAAATGTCAGATATATAGTCAAGACAATCTGACCTGGTTTCAGGAGTATCAGGTTGAAAATGTGGCCTCGAGAGTCCACACAAGGTTTTTCTAAGATCTGCCCAGTGCCCTACTTTTTGACCCAACATGACCAAATTTCAAACTTGTCCGAGATATTATCAAGACAAATATTCTGACTAAGTTTCAAGAGCATCAGGCTGGAGTGTGGCCTCTAGAGTGCACATAAGGTTTTTCTAAGATTTAGCGCTGTGACTAAATCAAACATTCTGACCAAATTTCATGACTATCTGACTGAAAATGTGGCCTCTAGAGTTCACACAATGTAAATGTTGATGACCCAGACGACAGAGGACGCATGACGGATGTCGGACAGAGCATGATCACAAAAACTCACCTTGAGCACTATGTGCTCAGGTGAGCTAAAAAGTAAAACCAACATGACATAAACATTGTTTGGTATTTTACATTATAACTAACTTTTTTCCAGCAATTCTGTTTTACCAAAGCAATTCCAGTCACGCTATCTTAAAACTGGGCGAACAAGGTTTTCCTGTCCGGACTCCTAGTATCATGAAATGGCTAAGCTTTGAAACCACAACCTCCCTCTCAAGATAATTGCCCAATTCAGAGTACCACCCAGGCAATCACACAGGCTTTTTCAAGATTAAAAATCACTGGATTTCATCCTAAGCACTGTGTAATAGAAGTGCTCCTTGGGGAGGAAGACAATGAAGTTTATTGACTGATTGCATGAAGTGACACGGTGCTTTTAGCATTAATTCATTCATACCATATTTATTGATTCCCTATTTATATGTATTATTTCACCAATACCAGCCTACGGCTATGAACTGTCTTGTCGAAGCCCACTCAAATGAAACAATGCCTCAAGTGAGGCGATTAAGTCCTGAGACACTTTACTATACAATCATATGTTCCCATACCTCTGTAGGAGAAATCTTATAAAACATTGTAGAAGAATGAGAAAATATTCGAGACCTTTTCAGATGTATTCCACTGATTAAAAAAAAAAAAAAAAAAAAAAACAGAGCATGAAACCCATTCCATTTGTGGTCAGCAAATATTTTCAATTTTGACTTATAGTTCTACTTTGTAATCTGGTAAAGACTTCATACAACTTGGTCTATCCCATGTGGGTAGCTGAGTAGAGAAATAGCTAGGTCACAACATGCATCGTGAGCTTGGATCTCACAGATTATCAGATATTTTGTCAAAAGCAACCTTGAAATTGCAGCAATCATGTCTTGATAATTAATCTAACCACCATGTCAAAGTAGAGGAAGAAGGCCAGAATGGCCTGAATCGCTCACCTGAAAACACTGTCAGTAATGTAAAACAAGAGCAGCGCATGCAAGTGCCAACCCTTGGCTGAAGTTGCTTTTTTTCAGTGTTTGTCGTAAAGGTTCCCCTTTTGAAAGTTAACAAGTTGTCCAAGTTTGAAGTGAATATCTTCAGTAATCAAAAAAGGGGCATATCTGTTTAAAAAAATGTTTTGATGGTTGCCCGCTCTTGTTGTGTGGGTTCTGCTTTTGATAGTGCACAACTTGTCCGAGTTTGAAGTATCTTCAATAAAAACAGAAATATTTAAAAATGTTGAAGTCTTTGCACGATAATGCAGACGACGACAAGACCTTTGAAAACAGCCGAGCTAATAGTTGTCACTAGACCGCAGAACTATTTTTTTGGCATAGCTGAATGCGCTGGCTTTTGACCTACTTCTCGGTTCTGATAAAGAATGAATATACAGTAATTGCGATCGGTAAAAAATATGCACATGTTTATTCCGAGGGCCACACATTTATGAAACCACTATTAAAAAGCACTGCTGCTGCTAGTCGATACCCCAGGGCCTTCATTCCAATGCAAAACAAGAGGGCCATGATCGCCCTGGATCGCTCACCTGAGTCAATAGGCGAAATTTCACTCCAGGATCATAATGACCCAATTTAAAACTCATCTGAGATATTATTAAGACAAACATTCTGACCAATTGTTAGGTCAAATGAGCTGAAAATGTGGCCTCCGGAGTGTCCAAAATGTATTTCTTCAATTTGACCTAGTGACCTAGTTTATGACCCTATGTGACCATATTTCAAACTCATCCGAGACATCAAAACAAACTTGTTGACCAAGTTTCAGGTGAATTAGACAAGAATTGCCGCCTCTAGAGTGCCCACAAGCTATTTCTGTAATTTGACCTAGTGACCTAGATTATGATCCTATGTGACCCAATTTTAAATCCATTCATGATATCATCAAGCCAAACATGCTGACAAATTTTCAGATCAGTTGAGCAAAAAATGTGACCTCTACAGTGCCCACAATACATTTCTTGTATTTGACCCAGTGACCTAGTTTGTGACCCTATGAGACCCAATTTCTAACGTATCCGAGATATCATCAAGTCAAATATGTAGACTAATTTTCAGGTCAATTTAGCTAGAACTGTGGCCTTTAGAGTGCCCTGAAGGTACTTCTTCAATGTGACCCAGTAACATTGTTTATGACCCTATGTAACTTAATTTTGAACTCATCCGAGATATCATCAAGACAAACATGCTGACCAATTTTCAGGTCAATAGAGCAAGAACTGTGGCCACTAGAGCACCCACAAGATATTTCTTTAAATCTGACCTAGTGACCTAGTTTATGACCCTATGTCACCCAATTTTGAACTCATCCAAGATTTTATCAAGACAAACACACTGATCAATTTTCAGGTCAATTGAATAAGAATTGTAGCCTCTAGAGCCCCCACAAGAAATTTCTTTCAGCTGACCTACTGACAAAGTTTATGACCCAATGACCCAAGGTGACCAAAATTCAAACTCATCTGAAATTTCATCAAGAAAAACATTCTGACCAATTTTCAAGACAATTCAGCAATAAATGTGGCCTCTGACTGCCCACAAGGTATTTCTTTAATTTGACCTAGTGACCTAGATTATGTCCCCAGGTGACCCAATTTTGAAGTTATCCTACATTTCATCAAGACAAACATTCTGACCAATTTTCGGGTCAATTGAGCAATAAATGTGGCCTCTAGAGTGCCCACAAGGTGTTAATTTAATTTGACCTAGTGACTTAGTTTACGACCCCAACTCATCCGAGATTTAATTAAGACAAACATTCTGACCAATTTTCAAGTCATTTGAGCAAACAATGTGGCCTCTAGAGTGTCCACAAGGTATTTCTTTGATTTGACCTAGTGACCTAGTTTATGAACCCAGGTGACCCAATTTCAAACTCATCCGAGATCTAATTAGGAGAAACATTCAGACCAATTTTCAAGTCAATTGAGCACAAATTGTGGCTCTAGAGTGCCCACAAAATATTCCTTTAATTTGACCTAGTGACCTACTTTATGACCCCAAATGACCCAATTTCAAAGTCATCTGAGATTTAATTAAGACAAACATTCTGACCAATTTTCAAGTCAATTGAGCGAAAATGTGGCCTCTAGAGTGCCTACTAGGTATTTCTTTAATTTGACCTAGTGACATAGTTTATGACCCCAGGTGACCCAAATTCAAACTTATTTGAGATTTCATCAAGAAAAACATTCTGACCAATTTTCAGGTCAATTGAGTAAGAAATGTGGCCTATAGAGTGTCCACAAGGTATTTCTTTAATTTGACCTAGTGACGTAGTTTCTGACCCCAGGTGACCCAATTTCAAAATCATCCGAGATTTTATCATGACAAACAACCTGACAAATTTTCCGGTCAATTGAGTAAGAAATGTGGCCTCTAGCATGTCAACAAGGTATTTCTTTAATTTGACCTAGTGACCTACTTTATGACCCCAGGTGCCCCAATTTCAACATTATCTGAGATTTAATTAAGACAAAGAGTCTGACCAATTTTCAAGTCAATTGAGTAAAAAATGTGGCCTCAAAAGTGTCAACAAGGTATGTCTTTAATTTGACCTACTAACCCACTTTATGACCCAAGGTGACCCATTTTCAAAGATATCTGAGATTTAATTAAGACAAACATTCTGATCAATTTTTAAGTCAACCGAGCGAAAAATGTGGCCTCTAGAGTGAACACAAGGTTTTTCTAAGATTTGACCTAATGACCTAGTTTTTGACCTCACATGATCCAATTTCGAAGTCGTCCGCGATTTTATCAAGACAAACATTCTGACCAAGTTTCACAAGTATCTGACTGAAAATGTGGCCTCTAGAGCGCACACAGGGTTTTTTTAGGATTTGACCTAGTGACTTAGATTTTGACCCTACATGACCCAATTTCAAACTCATTCGAGATTTTATCAAGACAGACATTCTGATCAAGTTTCACAAGTATCTGATTGAAAATGTGGCCCCTAGAGAGCACACAAGGTTTTTCTAAGATTTGACCTAGTGACTTAGTTTTTTACCCCACATGACCCAATTTCAAACTAGTTCGAGATTTAATCAAGACCAACATTCTGACCAAGTTTCACAAGCATCTGATTGAAAATGTGGCCTCTAGAGCGCACACAAGCTTTTTCTAAAATTTGAGCTAGTGACCTAGTTTTTGACCCCACATGACCCAATTTCGAACTCGTCCAAGATTTTATCAAGACAAACATTCTGACCAAGTTTCACAAGTATATGACTGAAAATGTGGCTTCTAGAGCACACACAATGTTTTTCTAAGATTTGACCTAGTGACCTAGTTTTTGACCCCACATGACCCAATTTCGAACTGGTCCAAGATTTTATCAAGACAAACATTGTGACCAAGTTTCATGAGGATCGGACGGAAAATGTGGCCTCTAGAGCGTACAGAAGGTAAAAAGTTGATGATGGACGACGGATACCGCACGCCGCACGATGGACGCTCGACACAGCACGATCACAATAGCTCACCATGAGCACTTTGTGCTCAGGTGAGCTAATAATGTAGTATACCATAGCAAAATAATGTAGTAGTGAATGATTCTTTTCTTGTGCTATTTGGAAATTTGATATTTTCATAAGCAATACCTAATACTACTTTCAACTAAATGATAAACAGTGAGGAAAAAGGGGCAACAGATCGTGAGGTTGCTTTTCACTATTTTACTTCATTGAGCCCAGAAAGAGTTTCAATATTCATATTCTCTCTTATGTCGTCTTTTTTAAAGATATTTCTTGTTAACAGTCTTCGGGTTTTGAGCTAAACGCTAGAATATCAATATATTTGGAGGTAGCACCCAATATAGTGCTACTTACCAAATATTTTGCGAAACATTAAAAAAAAAAAGAATAAATAAAATAAATAAATAAATAAAAGATAAATAAATAAAATAAAATAAAAGATGTTACCCTAGGACAGGGCCAGGTTTTACCCATGGAGAGTTATGGTAGAGATTCACCAAATGATGCCATATGCTATATATTACAGCTCTAATAGTAAACAAGAGGGCCATGATGGCCCTGGATCACTCACATGAGTCAATAGATGAAATTTCACTCCAGGGTCATAATGACCCAGTTTAAAACTCATCTGAGATATTATTAAGACAAACATTCTGATCAATTGTCAGGTCAGTTGAGCTGAAAATGTGGCCTCCGGAGTGTCCAAAATGTATTTCTTCAATTTGACCTAGGGACCTAGTTTATGACCCTATGTGACCATATTTCAAACTCATCCGAGATATTATCAAGACAAACACGCTGACCAATTTTCAGGGCAATTGATCAAGAATTGTGGCCACTAGAGCACCTACAAGATATTTCTTTAAATCTGACCTAGCGACCTGGTTTATGACCCTATGTCACCCAATTTTGAACTCATCCAAGATTTCATCAAGAGAAACGTGCTGATCAATTTTCAGGCCAATTGAGTAAGAATTGTAGCCTCTACAGCGCCCACAAGAAATTTCTTTTAGTTGACCTAGTGACCTAGTTTATGACCCAAGGTGACCAAAATTCAAACACATCTGAAATTTCATCAAGAAAAACATTCTGACCAAGTTTTAAGTCAATTCAGCATTAAATGTGGCCTCTAAATTGCCCACAAGGTATTTCTTTAATTTGACCTTGTGACCTAGTTTATGACCCAAGGTATCCCAAATTCAAACTCATCCGAGATTTTATTTAGACAAAGATTCTGACCAATTTTCAAGACAATTGAGCAATAAATGTGGCATCTAGACTGCCCACAAGGTATTTCTTTAATTTGACCTAGTGACTTTGATTATGTCCCCAGGTGACCAAATTTTGAAGTTATCCTAGATTTCATCATGACAAACATTCTGACCAATTTTCAGGTCAACTGAGCAATAAATGTGGCCTCTAGAGTGCCTACAAGGTATTTCTTTAATTTGACCTAGTGACCTAGTTTATGACCCCAACTCCTCCGAGATTTAATAAAGACAAACATTCTGACCAATTTTCAAGTCAATTGAGCAAACAATGTGGCCTCTATAATGTCCACATGGTATTTCTTTGATTCGACCTAGTGACCTAGTTTATGACCCCAGGTGACCCAATTTCAAATTCGTCTGAGATTTTATTAAGACAAACATTCTGACCAATTTTCAAGTCAATTGAGCGAAAAATGTGGCTTCTAGAGTGCTCATAAGGTATTTCTTTAATTTGACCTAGTGACCTAGTTTTTGACCCCAAATGACCCAATTTCGAACTCGTTCGAGATTTTATCAAGACAAACATTCTGACCAAGTTTCTTGATTGGACTGAAAATGTGGCCTCTACAGCGCACACAAGGTTTTTCTAAGATTTGACCTAATGACCCAGTGGCCTCAAGAGCGTACACGAGGTAAAAAGTTGATGATGGAGGACGCACGACAGACACAGCACGATCACAATAGCTCACCATGAGCACTTTGTGCTCAGGTGAGCTAAAAACTAGCAGATGTTTAAAAAAAAAAAAAAAAAAAACTCTTATTTATAAAAGTCAAAGTAAAACTTGTAATCCCTCTAGTGTGGGGTAAAATTTGACCCAAGGGCTATCTCGTTCAATAATCAGAGAAGAGGTCAACAAGAATATGTTTTATGGTCAATTTAGAAGCCCTAGATCTTATCGTTATGAAAATAATATTCAAAGTGCTCATGCTTTAAAGCCATGCTGCGGGACCCATTTCGATCATATAATTTTAACAATCTTGATGGACTTCCAATATATGAAGCTTAAAGCCATAGTAGCCCTGTGTCTTATTGCTAGGAACAAGAACATTTAAAATATTAGCTTTAAATAAGCCTGTGTAAAAAATTGTCACACTTGGGGTAAAGCCAGGGCCCTGGATAGAATTTGATAAGCCCCTATGGATAGAATTTAATTACTTTTGGTAGAGATCCTATTCGTGGAGTGTATTAGAAATTTTGATTCGTGGTAAAATAATCTATGAATGGCCCTTTAACAACAATGTTTTCAATGTTACCTATTACACAACTGTTTCAGACAGAAACGGGTTCAAAGCCAGCTGCATCAAAAAACTTACCCTTTGAACGTTTAATCCATCATGGCTTCTTCCGTCTAGAAACTCCACAATTTTTCCTGCGGTGACATCTGTAAGAAACATGCCAACTTTCCCATTGTCTAATTCCTCAATCTGTCTCAAACTACAGGATATATCAAACTTTTGCATCACTGCATCTGACACCTTTGCTATTGTAGGCAACTCAGTTTTGTGTTCTTTATGTGGGCCCTCTCTCACTATAACAGTGATCACATCAGAATATGCATCCCACAGTCCCTGGTGCCTATCTGTATCTGATGATGATAAAATATAAAACAAGAGGACCATGATGGTCCTATATCGCTCACCTGAGTACCAAGCAGTAAAGGTCTACAATGAAGATAAATACCAAATATCGAAGTGCAAGGCCAAAGCTCTAGGTCTTCTTGGTTTAGACAAGAAGATAATCTTTCTTAACCAAACCCGGTTATATAAATATTTGTGAGAAGTTTGAATGATATTTGTCCAATAGTTTTTGAAAAATAGGGAGAACAAGAAATTTCATCAAAGGAAAATAACTTTGTAAAAATTCAATGAACCGTCACCAAAATATAATATGCACATTCTTGCTTAGCACAAAGTCTCTCTAAAGTTTGAATGAAATCTGTCCTGTAGTTGTTGAGAACTAGCTCTGACAAGAAAATGCTACAGAAAGACTGATGGATGGATGGATGGACCGACAAGCTGACTCCTATATACCTCCAGAACAGTTTTGAAGGAATAATAACAAAGCCCTAGGCCTTTTGGTGTGTGAAAAAAAGTTGCATTGTACTTTCAACCCTTTATCACATGGCAAAATTTTAATCTGTCCAAATTGAAAGCATTTGCAGACAACATTTTCATATTGGCTCAAGTGACACAATATTTCTTTGATAGGGTAGAAAACTTTGTGGGAAAAAGGAGAAAATGCTGGTTACCAGCATTTTTTCCTTTTCCCACAATGTTTTCAAAAGTTTTCACAGAATGTTTCTCATCATGTGACCTAGCGCATATTGTCAAGGTTCTGCAATTTATAGCTGCATCATGGAAAAAGGGGTCTTCATGTTATATTTCATTTTTCACCAATATCTCTTTAATTACTGGACATATCTCAACAGATTTGGATGAAATTTTCACACATCAAGTGACCTAGCGCATATTGTCAGGGTTTTGGAATTTATTGCTGTGTCATGGAAAAAGGGGGCTTCATGTCAAATTTAAACTGCATCCGTCCGTCCTGAATAGATAAAAGGAAAAAATGATCAGGTGGGAACCAAGGCTAGGGGTACGCAAGACAGGATGTTTTATCAGACAGTATAGATAAAGATCAGACTGCAGTTGGATCTTGGATATATATGCCTTATATTCTGCAAGATAGTATCGCCTACAACACAGTCTTGAAATGCATATTACTTGGTCTATCTTTATCTCTTTACCAAACAAAAATTTTAGACTGGTCTATAATTCAAAGCATTTGCAGACAACAAAATAAATTTGTCTCAAAAAATGAACTTAGATTTGGGATGGGTAGAGAACATTGTGGAAAAAGTTTAAAAAATCCTGGTTACCCAAGTGCTTGGCCCAACTGAGATTTAAACTTGACATCCCTGCATAGCTAGCCCTGTAGGTAATGAGCTAACAGGCTTGGCTCAAATCATTAACAAACAACAAAATGTAATCCTTAAACCCAAAGGCTATTTTCATTCCAGAATGAGTCCAAGATGATAACAACTGCGTGGGTGCCTTTTGTCTGCAGTGTTTCAACAAAGCAGACAGTATCGATAGATCAATGATCAGACTGCACAAAACTGCACATTTTGTGCAGTCTGATCTTGATCTACACTAGACACAAAGGCAACTATAGTAGTGAAAGGCACTTAAAGGGTTAAGACTTGTCCAAATTCAAACCATTTGCTGACAACAAAATGTGACTCAAAAATTTAAATTTGATTTTGGTTGGGTGGAAAACATTGTGGAAAAAGGAAAACATGCTGGTTACAAGTATTTCCTCTTTTTCCCACAATATTTTCAAGAGCCTTATTTCTCACAGGCGTTAAAACTTGGGATTGTGTGGTAAAGGGTTAAATAGAACAAGACTTTTAAAGTTCATTCTGTATAACTTTAGGTCCTTTTTTGACCCAGGGGCATCATCTGAACAAAATTGGTAGAAGTCCACAAGGAAATGCCACATACCAAATATCAAAGCTCTAGGCTTTCTAGTTTCAGACAAAAACATTTTTAAAGTTTGCTCTATATACAATTTTGCCCAAAATTGTGACCCCTGGAGTTAAAGGGTTAATTCAATTCTTTTAACAACTTTGGTAGAACTTCAACCAAGGAATATGCCTGTCAAGTTTCAACATGATTGGTTTAGGAGGAGAAGATATTTAAAGGAATTGTGGAAAGACAGACGCTGGACAACGACGAATCACAATACCTGACCCAGCACTTCGTGCTCAGGTGAGCTAACAAATAGCCTAACCATTGTCTGTGGCTTGTGATAAACAACATAAAGATGAAGTTTCATAACATTTTGTCCTGTAGTTAAAGAGATATTAGTCCATAATGAAATTATATGTGAAGCCCCCTTTTTCCATGACACATTTAATCAAAAAAGCTAAACTAATGATATAGGCGGACTATCATAAGGAACACATGTATGAAGTTTCAAAAATTTTTGTCCAGGATTTTGAGTTGAAGATACATGTATGTTGCTCCTTAACAGAAATATACATGAAGCCCCTTTTTCCTATGAAACAGTATTTGATATCAAAAGGCAAAAAAAACCAATAAATATCAGCGGACATCATTAGGAACACCTGTATGAATTTCTTTTAGTTTTTGTCAAGGATTTTAGAAGATATCTGTCCTGAAAGATGGACAAACAGATGGTCATTGGTCCATGACGAACTTAAACATTTAGCCCCCTTTTTTCATGACATGGCATTTCATGAAATAAAAACAAATAACTATTGTCTGTGGCTTGCAATAAAGAATAAAAAGATGAAGTTTCCTGACATTTTGCCCTGTAGTTAAAGAGATATTGGTCCACAATGAAAATATACATCAAGCCCCTTTTTTCCATGACACAGCAATAACTGGTCCTATTAGACCTACAATCAAACTCATTCGAGACCTTACGGTCATATATATTTTGACCAAGTTTGGTGCTGATTGGTTTAAATTTGTAGATGCTAGAGTGTAAACAAAGTCAAACGTAGCAATTTTTCTAATTAAAGGGCAAATAACTCCAGTTGTTCTGGTCCGATTAGACACATAATCGAACTCATCCGAGATCTTATGGTCATATACATTTTGACCAAGTTTGGTGCTGATTGGTTTAAATTTGTAGATGCTAGAGTGTAAACAAAGTCAAATATAGCAATTTTTCTAATTCAAGGGCAAATAACTCCAGTCGTTCTGGTCTGATTAGACCCATAATCGAACTCATCCGAGATCTTATGGTCATATACATTTTGACCAAGTTTGGTGCTGATTGGTTAATATTTGTAGATGCTAGAGTGTAAACAAAGTCAAACATAGCAATTTTTCTAATTCAAGGGCAAATAACTCCAGTCGTTCTAATTCGATTACACCCATAATCGAACTCATCCGAGATCTTATGGTCATATACATTTTGACCAAGTTTGGTGCTGATTGGTTAATATTTGTAGATGCTAGAGTGTAAACAAAAAAATGTGGATGGACGGACGACGACGGACGGACGGACGGACGACGGACGCCGACGGACGGTGAGTGATCACAATAGCTCATCCTGAGCACTTTGTGCTCAGGTGAGCTAACAATATTCATGTTCCCTCATAAACAAGTTTACAGTACACTTAGCTAAAAGTTTATTTGAAACAGCCAGCATCAGAATCCTCTTCAAAGTTGTAAATATGTCACTGCACTGCCTGCTCTACGGTACATAGGTATAGGTAATGGGAATATAAGTTGTCAACTATGGCGACTATCAAAACTTATGTATTTGACAAATAAAAATAATAGAGTAGTCTTGATGAGACTATTTTGATGAGTGCTCTCAACACAGTTTTAATGAAAATATAACATTTGAGGATTTCTATATTCTCCCCCCCCCCCCATTTATCTGGACCACTCAAAGTACTTTTGATGTGTAAGAAAGTCTTTGTCTTTGGAAACTGCTGAAAGTTTTCTTTGCTTTATTCGAGTCTAAAGTACATATTTATGTAATTTCAACAACATGACAGGGTGCCAAGATTAAACTTTACTTTCAGGCACGCCTATCTTACTAAAAGTGTACATAGAAGAACAGAAGGTTCAGTCCATGGTGACTCACATGTAAATCACTATACAAGCAGTCAGTAGCCAGTCTATGTAATTACAACTCTTTTCCATGGATATAATTCTCTCAGTGAGGAGTTCAAGTCACCAACATTCATGTCACAATTTAGCATTCCATACACATGAAATTACCATAGAACATACTTAAAACACTTAAGAGAACAATTCTTTCAACAATTCAACTGTGTAAGTTCAAAGAGAATAACGGTTTAAATTTACAACAAATTTAAGCGCAGTTTGTCTTTTTCTGCACAATCTTAAATGAACCTATGATAACAGAGACTTTGCAGAGTTAGAACTCAAGCCTTCAGGCTGACAGCATAATTTATTTGCATGTAATTTTTACAAACAGAAAACAAGAAGCCATGACGGCCCTGCATTGCTCCCCTGCCTTTTAAATAAATGTACCATGCACTTAACTGGCTGTGAGAGAGGCACCGAATCAACTGAAGTTTGTATGGCAATAGACTTTCACAGAAAAATAGCCTAGCCTCTCAAAGAATATTATTTCGATGACATAAATGATAAAGTTCTAGAGCGGACATCTCAATGATACAAACCTTAATTCATACTAAATATTCAACTCATCTGAGCATAACAACAAAACATCAATATAAATCAATGTCATTGAAAACTGAACCTTTTCTATAAAAAAAAAATAATTAATGCTAAACACAAATCATGTACCACTGAAGTTTGATAACTAAGGGAGGTAAATGGTAATAACTGTCTGTATCTGTTATGAATGAACATGAGTTATCACCCTTGATCAGTATATAAACTTTAGTCACATTGACTTTATGTACTATAGGAAGATTTTTAAAGAGTTGTCAAGTCTTTGTAAAATGTGTTACCCCCAGAGCTGACCCCAAGGCTCTAATTTGAATGCAACTGCTACGGGTCAACTAGATGAAGCTTCATCCAAAATTTGGTAAAGCTAGACAGCACACTTTGGAACGAGAAGATAGTTTAGTTTATAACACCATGTAAAACTTGTGGCCCCCTGTGGGTGTCAATTTTGACCCACGGGCTATAATTGGGTCACTATCGGTAGAGGTCTACTACATAAGCTGCATGCCAAATTCATCAGCCCTAGGCCTTACAGCTTTTGGAGTTTTCACTACAAGGGCCCCATGTAAAACTTGTGACCCCTGGGGCAGGGCAAAATTCTACCCCAGGGCTATAATTTGAATACTCTGTGTTGGGGTCTAATAAATGTGGCTACAAGCCTAATTCGGGAGTCCTATGCTTTTTGATTAGGAGCAAAACGATTTTCAAAGGTTTCGCTATATGAGCCTATGTAAAACTTGTAACCCCAGAAGCAGGGCCAATTTTCATCCCAGGGCAAAAGTCTCACCAATCTTGGGAGGGGTCCGATTTTTAATACCACTTGCCAAATTGGTAGCCCTAGGCTTTCAGGGTCAGAAGAATTCTAAACAATTCTTAAGTTACAGCTTTGTTGCCATGGAAACCGCAATTTTCACTGAAATAAAATTCTTTAAAGAAATTTCGAAGTTCTGTAAAGTTTCTTCAAAATTGTATGGGTAGTTCCAGAGAAGATGTTTGAAATAAAAAAAATGGAAGAATGCATGGATGGATTGACGCACGCATCCAGAGGTGCATAAACGAACAGGGAGACAGACACATGACGAGCATAGAGCCATGAAAGAAGCCTGCTGTCACTGTGAACTATTAAAAACCTGTTTTTTTAGCATTCTAGCCAAATTCAACAGGGCTGTAGTACCTAATCTAATAAAATTATCTGCAAAGACATTAGACCAACAAATGTGGTTGCAAAAACTGAAAATAGCCATAAAATTGATCATTTTCATAAATCCATAATCTAATTGTCTTCATTTTAAGAGAGTTCTATCACTTCAAAGTACAAATGATCGTTCAGCAGAACTGGACACACACTGTTGTTTTAATTGCATAAATAAAGAAACATAAAATATGAACTTGAAACAGCAACCTCATTTATAGCAGAATATCCTTCATTTTTAATAAAATTCTATATCTTGACAATATGAACAGAATTGGTATGTTTATGAAAACAGGACCCTAGATGTTGACTATACTGTGTCTAGATGCTAACTATATTGTGTCTGATGAACAGACACTGGACAGTTGTAATCCCTAGAAACCAGGCAATGACAAAAGCCATTCATGGCTTAGCCAAGCCGAGGCAACAATTAGAGGGTTATGATGGCCTTGTTTTGCTCCACTGCCTAACATTTTTTTGCTTGTGCAATACACATAATTGGCATTAAAAATCAAACTTAGAAATCTGCATCGCAATAGCCCAGACAAAAGTAACGTCTTTTTTAACATGCAACCACAATGAATACAGGCAGTTCTAGTCCTCTATCATTCCTACAAAATATCAATGAACGCTGACAAAAACTATTTCTACACATGGATTTCTAACAAAAAGACAAGAATGGCCCTCAACCGCTCACCAAAGAACAATTTGTGACATCACACCTGCTTGGCCCAGGGCCCGATATCATGCAAAGTACTAAACATTACAATTCTAGGCCAAATGGTCTGGAACTCTATAAAAACCTATATGACATTTGTGACCCCCAGGGTAGGGCCATTTTGGATCCACAAGCTGTTGGTAGAGGTCCACTATATGAAGCCACATAGCACATAAGATAGGTCTTAGCTAAATGGTTGCAAACAAGAAAGTATATAGCTTTCATAATTTAAAACCCCTGCAAAACATGTGATCCCTAAGGTTTTTGACTCCCAAATCTGAATTTCGAACAAAATCAGTAGTGATCCACTAGATGAAGCTATGTGCCATATTTGGTAGTAGTAGAATTAATGGTTAATGGTTAGATTTTTAAGGTTGAGGTTGTGACTGCCTGGGCTGGTCACTTTTTACCCAAGAGCTATAAAATGTCCACAAGATGGAGCTACATGCAAAATTTGATATCCCCAGGCTTTCTTCCAATTTTGATCCCATATAATTTGAAGAATTTTGTTTGAGGTCCATTAGATGGAGCTAAATGCCAAATCCGAAAACCAGAGCTTTTACCAGAATTAAATTCTTGACAAAAATCTGAAAAAGACAATAATAAGATAATTTCTATGATATTTGGTAAAAAAACTGGATGGGTAGTTTCAGAGAAGATGTTTGAAAAAAAGAAGTTCATGCTGACGCTCGGATAGACAGACACAAAGACGAAAGGCAGTTCTACTCAGAATATCAAGTTTTTTTTCCAGATAAGTATTCATATATTGACTCTATGAACCTATTCAAATCATTTACCTATTAGATTTGAAAAAACTTATCTGCAGTTGCGTTGAAATAAATTGGTATAATTTGCTGCTTTTGTTGAGAGAGAAGATCAAAATCCGACAGCAAAGAATATGCAGAATCAAAATACAATTAGGAAGTTTGAGCAAGATAATCACAGAACTTACTTATACTTTTCTGCTTCAAAACCTCTCTGAATAACTTGATCCGTAGGTCTTTCATTTCCTTTGGCAATTCTGAAATCTTATAGGCATTTGCTGGTTGTTCACTCTCAGCATAATCTTCAATGCCAAACTTGATTTCCGTTTTCTCGCTTATATGATATCCAATGAAGCAACCATCAACTTTTTTTCCTATTGAAAGAAATGGGCTGCAGCTCTTAAATGGTCCTTCATCATAATGTTTCTCCATGTGGTCCCTAATATTTATGAACATTGATCTAACAGATATGAATCCAACTTTTTCCTCTTCAGGCTTATAGTTATTACAGATTTCACAGGAAAAGTTTTTTGTCAGAGGACATGGTGAACCTTGGCTCTTTCCTTTCAGGGAATGGATAAAATACTTTGTAAACACACTGCCTGACCGCTTGAATTCTGCAGTTTCTTCAGATCCTGAGGCACCTATTTGTATACTAATATTAGGGCAAAACTCCTTTAACTCTTCAGAAAAGCAGCAGTCAGTTACTAGGATAATGTCCTGTTCTAGAGGTTCTACATGTTTTACGAATTCCTCTTTTGATTTAAAGCTACATTCATCTGTTTGAAATCCCTTGTCCTTGTAGTAGTGTCCAGAGTAGTAAATGAACACACTTTTAATGAATGGTCTGCCTTTTAGCTTCTTAACTGTGTCTTCTAATTCATCCATGTTGATGCAGTAAACATTCTCCAAGCTGTTAAAACAGACTAAAAGGGGTATTTGGCCAATAACTTGAAATAAAACAATTCACAGTACAAAATTTTAACAACAGAGACTTTCCTACATAAAGAGACATACATATAGCTTTCAGCTAAATCTTTGAATCGCAATATTCTATTTTGTATGTTTGAATGGTTTTTACAGTGCTTGTTTCTTAGCAATATGTTATTTATCTAACAGCAACACTTCACTTGTTCATGACTTTTCTTCATTTCACAATTACAACGCAAATGCTCTGCTGTGCCCTGTCAAAGGATACTGCTACATGACCAGCCTAGCTGGGGGATTCAACTTTAGGGTACAGTAACTATGAAACAATGCTTTAACCGCTGAGCCATGGTGAACCCTGCTCTCCTTTGTCTCTCTTTTTTTCATGTATGAAGTCCAAATGACAAGAAACCTTTCCTATTTTGAAGATGTCATACGTTTTTTGCAATACAATACAATATACTTTATTTCTCTTAAGTACATAATTCAAGTACAACAGGAGGTAGGGTGGCCAGAAAGCATTCTGGTTTAACAATAACGTTATCAGCATGATGAAACTGTGCGTGGCATTAAAGGAAACATATAATCTAGAACTGCCACAAAGCGGACAAATACCCTCAACAGCACCTTGTCACTGAATCAGCAGAATCAGAGAATGGAAATGATTTTCAAAACAAAGTTCACCCATGACCTTGACCTTTGACCCAAAAATAATAGGGCACCTCCTTTGATCATGAGCAATACTTGTATAAAGTTTCAGGGTCCTAGTTAAACGGGTTCTGAGTTAAAGCACAGAAATTATTTTCAAACAAAGTTCATCCACGACCTTGACCTTTGACCTATGTGAGCCCCCCAAAAATAGAACACCTCCTTGAGTAATGAACAACACTTGTATAAAGTTTCAGGGTCCTAGGTCAAATGGCTTTTGAGTTAGAGCTAGTAAAACAAAAAGGTGGACAGATTGACGGACAGACCTACTTCGTAGGTGGGGGGGTATAAAAATGTAAGTATCAATTACAAGTGGGAAAATCCATATCTATAAAATAAAATGCAGTTTCATAAATTGATAGTAGATATAGGCGTGTGTACACGATTGTCTTACCATGTTTAGTCTCAGGACATATGGGACAAATGTAAAACACTTCTAATGCTACAGTATTGTTTAATTTTACACAATTTACACTTATTCAAGGAGATGGAACTTTTCTAAGACTTAGCATACAATTTGACTGAATAAAAAGTTGCCAGTCAAGGAATTCAGAATACAGTTGTATGGCGTCGATATGGAAGATTAATAGAAAACGTAGCCATTTCATATTTTCCTGTAAAGGTCAGTACATAAATAACTAATATTCACTAATAGAGACTAGAAGGTAATTTTGATTAATTGATTGAATAGATTTTTTGGTTTAGCTCATCAAAAGTTATGTTACTTTCAAATTTAGAAAAGCTTGGAGACTTAGACTAGACATCTTCTTAAGAATGGTTTGTGAATACAGACCCAGATTTTGCCAAGTTTGCTGAAAATTTGTTTCAGGTGGTAATGAATTAAAAACTCCTCCTTTAATTCTTTACCAAACAAAACTTTTACACCGTCCAATTGAAAACATCTGAGGACAACACATAACAAGTGGCTGAAATCAGGGTATTTGCCCATGATAGGATAGAAAACATTGTGGGGAAAAAGATAAAATGCTGATTTCTAGCATTTTCTCCTTTTCCAATAATGTTCTCAAAATGTCTCTCCCTAACAGTTGTAAAAACATGGGATGTATATAAGGGAAGTTCTACAAAGCACAAGCCTTTACCTTAATCCAGTTATAAGAGGGTATCTTGAAGTCAGTGTATCCCTTATCAGATCTGTATCTTGTTGAAATACCGACTGATCTGTTTTGTCATAGCCAGTGATGAGTATTGCTGCCCAACAAGTACCTGCAAATGCAAATGAACTTTCATCATGCCCAAAAAGAAGTATAAGTGTGTACTATACATTCTACATTATTACTAACAAGAATTATTGAACACCCAAAATAACACCTTAAACCTGGTTGTCTCCTCACTTCATTGAGGAAAAAAAGGACCAAAGTTTCTGCAACAGTTGACCAATCATAATAAAAATTGCAGGAACCTATGGTAGGAAGGCTTCTAGTAAGATTTCAGTCAAATCGTACACGGAGAGAAGGCAAAAAATTGGAGCTGTAGTTGGAAGGATGGCTTAATTCCCGTCCCTTTATTTTGGGGAGTAAATTAAATAAGTAACAGTTCCTGCAGGAAACCTTCATCGAAGTGGTGGATATTGAATATTTAAATCTTAAAGATACATGCTTTAAGCCAGAGAGAGAGAGAGAAAGAGAGAGAGAGAGAGGGGGGCTATAAAATGGTTCAGAATTTTGTTAGATGTATAAACATAGAAACGTGACTGATATATATGGTGTAAGGGATTAATACATCAATTTAACAAGAGCGGCAAATTGTCGCAAGATACGCCCGTCTTACCCCAAGTTGTAAAGTTGGGGCATAATAATGATAAAGAGGAGGTATAGAAAAATAGTAGTGCAGAATATTTTTTTTACTGTTGATTGAAGACAATGGCAGTGTATTTGTGTTGACGGAACTCTTGTTTATACACTTTATGTTGATATCCATAGATACGATAGTGTTGAATTTAAGCCTGAAAAATGACTAAGGACAATAAGAAAAAGTTATGGAAGCAATAGTTATGTTTCTAATAATCTGAGATGTATGCATCACTGAAATTTCATATACATAGGTAGTGTAGTAAGAGAGATATGCTGCTGACAAAATTTAAGTATGAAAAAGAAGAAAGGGCAATTACTCATAAGGAAGGAAGATTTATTCTTTGTGTACACTGCACCCCATATGATTACAACAAACACAACTGTCAAATTTAAAGTTAATAGGTTTTAAGATGTGTAAGTTATGCTACCTGGATGCCTGTATGCCATGGCTGATCCCATAATACATCCTGTCTTGAAAGGGTGCATAAAAAATAAGCAATTTATATTTCATGTGCACTGCACTACCCCTTGATGAGATGTATCCAGCCCTAAAATTTCATAACCCGAGGTAGTATAGTTTGAGAGATATGCATCATACAAAATTCAAGTTCGAAAAAAAAACAAGAAAGGGCAATAACTGAAAAATTAAGCAAGCAAGAGTTGAAATTTATATGCACAGCACTTCCCGTTGATGGAATGTATCCACGCATGAAATTTCATATCCTTAGTAGTATAGTTCTGAAGATATGCACTGGACAAAATTAAAGTTTCAAAATAAAGAAAGAGCAATAAGTCAAAAATTAAGCAAGAGTTATGGTTCATGTGCACTGCACTCCCAGTTGATGAGATCTATCTACGCATGAAATTTCATAGCCATAGGTAGTATAGTTTTGGAGATATGCTCGAGACAAAATTCAAGTATGAAAATAAGTCAAAAATTAAGGAAGCAAGAGTTATGATTCCTGTGCACTGCACTCCCCCTTAATGAGATGTATGCAGGCATGAAATTTCATAACCCTAGGTAGTATAGTTTTGGAGATATTCACCGGAGAAAATGCAAGTATGAAAAAGAAGAAAGGGCAATAACTGAAAAATTGAGGAAGCAAGAGTTATGATTCCTGTGCACTGCACTCCCCCTTAATGAGATGTATGCAGACATGAAATTTCATAACCCTAGGTAGTATAGTATTGGAGATATTCACCGGACAAAATTCAAGTATGACAAACAAGAAAGGGCAATAACTAAAAAATTAAGGAAGCAAGAGTTATGATTCCTGTGCACTGCACTCCCCCTTGATGAGATCTATCCACTCATGAAATTTCATAACCCTAGGTAGTATAGTATTGGAGATATTCACCGGACAAAATTCAAGTATGAAAAACAAGAAAGGGCAATAACTCAAAAATTAAGGAAGCAAGAGTTATGATTCCTGTGCACTGCACTCCCCCTTGATGGGATCTATCCACTCATGAAATTTCATAACCCTAGGTAGTATAGTTTTGGAGATATTCACCAGACAAAATTCAAGTATGAAAAACAAGAAAGGGCAATAACTCAAAAATTAAGGAAGCAAGAGTTATGATTCCTGTGCACTGCACTCCCCCTTGATGAGATCTATCCACTCATGAAATTTCATAACCCTAGGTAGTATAGTATTGGAGATATTCACCGGACAAAATTCAAGTATGAAAAACAAGAAAGGGCAATAACTCAAAAATTAAGGAAGCAAGAGTTATGATTCCTGTGCACTGCACTCCCCCTTGATGAGATCTATCCACGCATGAAATTTCATAACCGTAGGTAGTATAGTTTTGGAGATATGCTCCGGACAAAGAACTGGACGCCGTCCGCCCGCCCACCCGCCAGCCCACCCGCCAGCCCACCCGCCACGGGTGATCCCATAATATGTCCCATCTTCGACGGGCATATAAAAACCTGAAATGTCATAACAGTGATATCTTTGATGGCCTCCAGAAAATGAAATGCAATTTCTATCAGTTGTACCATATGCAACCTTTAAACCGTCAGGGGCAACATTTGGCATGAAGATACAAAAATGATTATAGTTTGATAAGAAAAAAAGAGGAAATAGGTTAAACCTAGCTGAAATCGAGTATAGTTGTATCTTTTAAACTGATTTTTGGTACGTAGTATTTAAAAATTTTCTCTTACCTTATGTGACATTTTAAGCCCCTACCATGACCTTGACCTTCGATTCAGGCATGTAAAACCTCAGCTCTGTATGTTCAAGGTGCCCACATGTCAGACATATTTTTTCTTAAAACTAACCCGGGGTTCAAGAGTTATGATTGATTGATTGATTGATTGTATGGTGTTGAACGCTGTTTTCAACATTATTTCAGTTGTATCGCGGTGACCAGTGCACCTATCCATGCTTTCCTAGAGTTTCTTTTACCAGTACTACATACAGTATTCTTTCCAAGCCTGGCGGCATTCACACATGGCCACCGTTGAAAAAATGGTCAGCGGTGAGAGAGGAATGAATCCTGTCATAATGACTATCATAAAGAGTTATGAAACAGACTAGATTTGTAATGTGATCTTTTACTCCCCCTGCTGCGACCTTGACCTTTGAATCCAGTATCTGAATCAGTTCTGCACATTGTCAAATCAGAGTAAACACACCTGTGAAATATTTTTGAAATAGATTAGTGTTTAGACATACATTTAGCAGACCAATTCAAGAGCATAAGACATTCAAAGCCCTGCTGTGGCCTTGACCTTTGAGCTTTGTGTCTGAAGCCTTTGTTCTGCATGTCATCCCATCAGCTCCCTACATGTGTAAAATCTTTTAAAAAATCAGAGCAGGGTTTTAAACATTATGGAGTGGACATAATTTACGAGAATGTGACCTGTGACCTCCTGCTATGGTCTTGGCTTTGAGTCTAGTGTATGAAATTTCCTCTCTGCATATGTATCATCAAGGCACACACTGGAGTGAAATTTTTAAATATAGACATGTGTTTGAGAAATATAAAGTATACAAAAAAGTTTCAACCAGAAGTTAGACAAACATATCAACAGACTGGCTCCTGAAATCTTTGCTCTGCAAGTCATCTCACCATGCATGAATTTTTTAATTAGGTCAGGAGTCGAAAAATGCAGCAGGCACAATTTATGAGCTGTGATCTTGTCCTTTGAGTCTGGCATCTGACACCTCTGCTCTGCACATAGTCTCATCAAGGTGACTATTGGTGTGAATTATCTTTAAAATTGGACAATGGGTTTGAGAAATATGAAGCAGACAAAAAAGCATTATGGACAGAAAACAAAAACAAGAGGGCCATGATGGCCCTGGGTCGCTCACCTTAGCAGAGTGCCTTAAAGGTTTTTCTTTAATTTGACCATGTGACCTAGTTTTTGACCGCAGGTGACCCAATTTCAAACTCATATTTCATAAAGACAAACATTCTGACCAATTTTCAAGTCAATTGAGCAAAAAATGTGGCCTCGAGTGCCCTAAAGATATTTCTTTAATTTGACCTAGTGACCTAGATTATGACCCCAGGTGACCCAAATTTGAACTGGTCTTTGACTATATCAAAAGAAACATTTTAACCAATTTTCAAATCAAATGAATAATAAATGTGGCCTCTGGAGTGCCCACTAGCTATTTCTTTAATTGGACCAAGTGAACTAGTTTATGACCCAAGTTGACCCAAATTCAGACTCATGTGAGATTTTACAAAGACAAACATTCTGACCAATTTTCAAGGCAATTAAGCAAATAATGTGGCCTCTAGAGTGCCCACAAGGTATTTCTTTATTTTGACCTAATGACCTAGTTTATGGTTCCAGGTGACCCAAATCCAAACTCATCTGGTATTTCATCAAGACAAATATTCTGGCCAAATTTCAGGTCATTTCAGCAATAAATGTGGCCTCCAGAGTGCAAACAAGGTATTTCTTTAATTTGACCCAGTGAACTAGTTTATGACCAAAGTTGACCCAAATTAATCTTATGTGAGACTTTATAAAGACAAACTTTCTAACTAATTTTCAAGGCAATTGAGCAAATAATGTGGCCTCGAGAGTGCCAACAAGGTATTTCTTTAATTTGACCTAGTGACCTAGTTTATGACCCAAGATGACCCAATTTTGAACTCAATGAACTTGTTGCGCTTAGACGGGCAAACAAACTTAGAACAGAATCACTACATACCAAATATCAAAGCTCTAAGCCTTCCAGTTTTAAAGAAGAATTTTAAAGTTTTCCTTCTTTGTTCCTATGTTCGAACTTGTGACCCCCGGGGCTGGGCCAGTTTTGACCCAGGGGCATCATATGGACAAAAATTGGTAGAGGTCCACTAGGAAATGCTACATGCCAAATATCAAAGCTCTACACCTTCCCGTTAAAGGAAAAAAGAAATTTAAAGTTTTCCTTCTTTGTTCCTATCTTCGAACTTGTGACCCCCGGGGCTGGGCCAGTTTTGACCCAGGGGCATCATATGAACAAACTTGGTAGAGGTCCACTCTGAGATGCAACATACCAAATATATAAGCTCCACACCTTTCGGTTTCAGAAAAGAAGAATCTTTAAGTTTTCCTTCTTTGTTCCTATGTTGGAACTAGTGACCCCAGGGGATGGGCCAGTTTTGACCCAAGCGGCATCCTTGGAACAAACTTGGTAGAAGTCCACTAGGAGATGCTACATACCAAATATCAAAGCTCTATGCCTTCCCATTTAAGAGAAAAAAAAATTAAAGTTTTCCTTCTTTGTTCCTATGTTGGAAATTGTGACCCCCGGGGCGGGGCCAGTTTTGACCCCAGGGGCATCATATGAACAAACTTGGTAGAGGTCCACTAGGAGATGCTACATGCCAAATATCAAAGCTCTACGCCTTCAAGTTTCAGAGAAGAGGATTTTTAAAGTGTTCCTTCTTTGTTACTATGCTCAAACTTGAGGTCCCCGAGGGCAGGGCCAGTTTTGACCCCAGGAGCATCATATGAACAAACTTGGTAGAGGTCCACTAGGCAATGCTACATACCAAGTATCAAAGCTCTACGCCTTCCAGTTTCAGAGAAGATGATTTTTAAAGTTTCCCCTCTTTGTTCCTATGTTCGAACTTGTGACCCCCGGGGCAGGGCCAGTTTTGACCCCAAGGGCATCATATGAACAAACGTGGTAGAGGTCCACTAGGAGATGCTTCATGCCAAATATCAAAGCTCTATGCCTTCTAGTTTTAGAGAAGAAGATTTTTAAAGTTTTCCTTCTTTGTTCCTATGTTGGAAATTGTGACCCCTGGGGCGGGGCCAGTTTTGACCCAAGGGGCATCATATGAACAAACTTGGTAGAGGTCCACAAGGAGATGCTACATGCCAAATATCAAAGCTCTATGCCTTGAAGTTTCAGAGAAGAAGACTTTTAAAGTTTTCCTTCTTTGTTACTATGCTCGAACTTGTGACCCCCGGGGCGGGGCCAGTTTTGACCCCAGGAGCATCATATGAACAAACTTGGTAGAGGTCCACTAGGCAATGCTACATACCAAATATCAAAGCTCTACGCCTTCCAGTTTCAGAGAAGACGATTTTTAAAGTTGCCCCTTTTTGTTCCTATGTTCGAACTTGTGACCCCCGGGGTAGGGCCAGTTTTGACCCCAAGGGCATCATATGAACAAACTTGGTAGAGGTCCACTAGGAGATGCTTCATGTCAAATATCAAAGCTCTATGCCTTCTAGTTTTAGAGAAGAAGATTTTTAAAGTTTTCCTTCTTTGTTCCTATGTTGGAAATTGTGACCCCCGGGGCGGGGCCAGTTTTGATCCCAGGGGCATCATATGAACAAACTTGGTAGAGGTCCACTAGGAGATGCTACATGCCAAATATTAAAGCTCTACGCCTTCAAGTTTTAGAGAAGAAGATTTTTAAAGTTTTCCTTCTTTATGACTATGCTCAAACTTGTGACCCCCGGGGCGGGGCCAGTTTTGACCCCAGGGGCATGAAATGAAAAAACTTGGTAGAGGTCCACTAGGAGATGCTACATACCAAATATCAAAGCTCTGCGCCTTCTAGTTTCAGAGAAGAAGATTTTCAAAGATTTTGCTTTTTTTTCCTTTTTGTTGCCATGGCAACCAGAGTTGTGGGTGGAATTCAATTCTTTGAACAATTTTGGTAGAGCTTTACCCAAGGAACATCCCTGCCAAGTTTCATCAAGATTGGCCCAGTGGTTTAGGAGAAGAAGATGTTTAAAGAAATTGTTGACGGACGACGGACGATGGACGCCGGACATAGGGCGATCACAATAGCTCACCTTTAGCACGTTGTGCTAAGGTGAGCTAAAAAAACAAAACTTCTTAAATCTTTACTTTTCATGTAGCCTCATCAAACGACACAAATCTGTGAAATACTTTGAAAGAAATTAGGCCAAGGGGGGTTCAAATTATAAAGCGGACACACTAACAAGCATATGATCTTGACCTGTACAGTAACCTTGACCTTGGAATCTGGTAGCTAAATCTTTAGTGTATAAACCAGGTCAGGGGTTCACGAGGTGTGAAGCATACACAATTTTAGAGCATATGACTTTTGACTACAGTGACCTTGACCTTGGAGTTTTGCATCTAAAACCTCAGCTCTGATACTCATCTCACCAAAGTGAACACTAGTGTAAATAAATTTTATATCGGAACCTGTGTTTTACCGCAGACATTAAAGTATCAGACTGACAGAAAAGTGGAGGAAAGACAGGAGGTCAAACTGGCAGATGGATAGACCAACTCACAGAAAGACAGATGAGAGCCATTCTCATAATCCCTCCTGCTTTGCAACGGGGGATTAATCAAATTGAGTGACTATGTGTTTGATAACAAAACTTAAACTTAACTGAGACAACAAAAAGACTGGCATTCAAAATTAAATAAGACTGCAGAAAAAAATTGAGTCATTTAAAGTAAACACTCTTAGGTAAACATACAATTTCAATAAGTAATTTACCCAGCTACCTATCATTATACCTTGGTTGACTCACAACTAACCTTGAAAGGCCTACAAGCGGCCAAAAGTAAAAGAAACCAGGAATCAAAATGAAGCAATTTAATTTATACCGTTGAAAACCATGTTTTTTATTATGAGTCTGACAATGTGTTACAGGATAGTTTTTCAAAGTTCAATTTGCCGGCGGAAAAAATGAATTGTAAAACAATAATTAATGTTGGCAACAAAAAAAGATCTGCTCTTCACTTAGGTTTCACAACAGGAAAAAACATTGTACCCATATGCTTCCATAAAATTGCTTTATAATGAGTCAGTAATCTATATATTAAAAGTTGGGTATTTTAGTTGCTTTTGGTGAAGTATTACATCAAAACCAGACATGCACAGAACAAACAGCCCGATAGTGAATCTGCGCTGTTTATCTTTTAATATAAATGTATATTCCTCCAAATCAGACTTGAAAATCCGCTTGACTATGCTTTGTCTGTTGATTCTTAATGTCCATTCCACTCTCTTAGCCTTGTTTGACGTTTTTGACTGAAGGGTTAAAATTTTGTAATCATGGGGTAAAACCCAATATATCAAAAATTGTTCTGATGATGTTGACATGGGTAAAAAGCCACTGGCTTGGAAGAATGATGAGTGAAGTACTGATACAAGAAATTCAGGGAAGTGTGGGTAGGTGAACTGGAAGCCGCAGGTTAACTAAAATAATGCTAAAAACAAAGTAACATACTACACAAAATTATTAAAAACCTGAAGAAATAGTTACCTATCTTGGTATGGACATTTTGTCTACATGCTAAACACTGGATTGGATTCAAGTATGAATTCCTCATGCAAGCAACACAAACAGTTGGCTTTGTCATCTTGCAAGACGCATCCCGGCAATTTTCGACATATAAATTGAAATCTGGTTTATTCACTGAAAAAAAAAAAAAGATGCCACATGAGGACCTGAATCTTTCTACCTAACATTTCAAGACTCCATGTTCATTAAAGCATAATGCATGAAGTGAATCCCCTTTCTCAGACTTTGAAAACTGAAAAATAAAAGAATAATTTTTGAGGATGTTTTCATTAGTTTCAAACATCTTTTACGAATTTATGGTGAATAAAGAATTAAAACAACGACAAAAAAAAAATCTTAAAATATTTCACGTTTTATCTGAGCTTGAATCCAAGGCCTTCAGAATGACAGTTTAAGACAGCATATTAGGTATGCATGTTGAAATGTATAAAATGATACAGAATGTGTTGAAAGAAATACTTTTCACCCGAATAGCAGCCAGTCATAAACGTGAGGCTAAACATAATATCCTTAAAGTTTTAAATACTCTCTATGATCATTTCATTTAAAGATGTATTAGAAACTTTGTTTCAACTCATTGATAAGCACTAGAGTCATTTGACTATAACCAAACAATTTCTAATCATCACAATTGCAAAGACTAACAAGATGGCAGGTCGAAAGACAGCTATATCCCAGTCGCATTCTTTTGAAAACTCTTACAGGAGTGAAAGTCTGACAAATGAAAATCTTCGAAAGGGCTCAGGAGACATGAGGCCAAATTAGAAAGACAGATGGACAAACAGACAAGGACAGTTAAAGGTCATTCCTAAAATCCCCAAGATCTGACTCAAAGGTACTGACAAATCCTTTGACACAAAATATTTCTACTTTTTGTTATTTTTTTCCTATTTCGTCAACAACACAACATTGTATCAGTACTTAAAACCACAAAACAAAACAAAAATGTTGAAGGTGCAAAAAATGCTTTTTATCCTCGAGTTGAAACCGAGTCATGTCCTAAATTTGCTAGCACATGTATTTGTCATGTGATCAAAGTAGTGTCACGTGCTCCTCTGGGATGAACAATTTCTTGTCTTATTTAATGTGTCCCTAAATCAATGGCAATAACATGTCAGCTTCATACAATTAAATCATCGTTAGTTGAGTTTTCTACTCTATTGGATTTCTTCTTGGAATTGATGTAGTGTCTATTACTATTTTGTTTACGCATGCCTGATTATTTGATCGATTGTTTTGGGGTTAAACAGCGTTTTAACAGGTCATATCAGGGCGGTCTGAGCACATACGCATGTGTTTCCTGGCTTTCTCACAACAGTGACACAACTTTCTTTCCAAGTCAATGACTAATTTTCTCACATGTATCAGAGGTGAGAGGCAAAAAATCGCCGGAAAGAAAGCTTGCCTCAACCGGACATCAAACTCACAACCACCAGGTCAGGAGTTAGATACACTAACCACTGAGCTACTCGGGTGGGCTGTACATGCCTGAAAAAAAAAAACATGTATTTTTATAATAGATTCATAATGTAACCAACGGGATAGAAACAAGAGGGCCATCATGGCCCTGTATCGCTCCACTGGCTAATATATACAAAACATACACACCAAACATTACAACTCCAGGCCTAAAGGCTTCTAAAAAGAAGACTGATAAAGTTTCAATATAAAAAAATTGTGACCCCAGGGCAAGTCCATTTTTTACCTATGATTACGGTTTCAGGCTATAATTATGAGCTAGAATTAATTGAATCCTGGTTGATGTCAACAAGATATAGGCTGTAAGGTTATAAACAAGATATTCAGTTTCCTTAATAAATCATAAGGGGGTTTAATTCAATTTGAACAATGGCTAAATTTTGAACAAATTCAGAAGAGATCCACTAGATGAAGCTTTATGCGAAATTGGTAGCCTTATGTCTTACAGCTAAGAACAAGAAAATTTTTAAAGTTTTCACTGTAAAAGTCCTTGTTAAAACTTGTGACCCCTGGGACAGAGCCAATTTTGAACCAAGGGCTATAATTTGTAAAATCTTAGTAGAGGTCGATTTGGTGAAGCTTCATACCAAATTTAGTAGCCCTAGGCCATATGGTTTAGAAACAGAATATTTTCAAAGTTTTCCCTGTATAAGCCCATGTAAAACTTGTGAACCCTGGGACTGGGCCAATTTTGGCCCCAAGGCTATAATTTGAAGAATCTAAGTAGAGGTCTATTAGATGGAGCTACATGCCAATTTTGGTAGCCCTAGGCCATATGATTTAGAACCAGAATATTTTCAAAGTTTTCCCTATATAAGCCCATGTAAAACTTGTGACCCCCGGGGTCGGGCCAATTGTGATTGCCGGACATAGGGCGATCACAATAGCTCACCTCGAGCAATTTGTGCTCACGGTGAGCTACAAACATGTGAATATACTCTACAGCATGTGATACCAATCATTCTGTTAAAGTAAGGTGTACATTGCATATGAATTGTAGGAGCAGCTGAGAGGACAGAATTATAAAGAGGAGAAATCAAATGTAGGACGATAGCTCCTTCAAATACGACTAAATCAAAAAAAGCTTGAAAAGTACACGACAGCACTTGATACTGATAATTCTGAGTAAGTTGGGTGAGAACCACTTTAAGAACTGTACATGGAGTTGTAAGGACCAGATCAGAGGTACAGATGAGTGCTTGAAGAACACAGGACCACAACATATTACCTTAAGCCAGTGAAGCTGGCTGAAAGCACAAAAGTTAAAAGATTTAGATATCGGGACAGGAGAGACTGCAAACTTGCTAGTAATAAGAGTAACAAACCTGCTAGATTTATCATGCACATAGAGCATTTTTCATCTTTCGGAAGTGTCCAATTGTAACCAATGATGTTGTTTAGAATTTTCTGAAAAAATATCATATGATCAAAATTAAATTAAGTGAACCACTTCCAGAACCCTATGAGAAACTGACAATTACTCATGTTAAGATACTTTCTTGAACACTTGTATTTCTTTGTCTCTGAAGAATGAAAGCTCTGGGCTTTTTCCCTGGGCCTTTCTGTAAGAAAATGTCCTAAGGTCAGTATTAAATCCAGGGTCACATAGCTCTTGGAAGGCCTTCGGATATAAATTCCAAACCCCTGAGGGAAGCAAATCAGTTTGTGTGAGACTGATGCAGTGTCACTTAAAAATATTCCTGTGAAATTTATTAGAAATTCTTTCACTTGTTCCGAAGAAGAAATTGATATGAGTCCTGCTCGGGCAGCCACCTTGTTCATTAGAGCAAAACGGTATATGTTATTATGATGCAGGGTTGCCAAAGGAACAGTTATGTTAAACTTCATGAGATCCTTCAATTTATTTCGGCGGAGAGGTTGTTTACATGTCTTCATTTATCTCTAGCTCTCGTGGCCACCTTTTCAGCCAAGTTAATTGATTTAAGCAATTCTCGTGCAGTTGACTAGAAAACATTCCTTTGAAATTAATTAAACTAGAGGCCCTTGAGGGCCTGAATCACTCTACTATCAGTGATTTTGCTTTTTTTCCAGGATACATAATGAATTCATGCTGCAAAAAGGCAAAAAAATGGGGGTGGGGGGGTGTTGTGGCAACTGTACTTGAACCCACTATGGCAGCATAAGTAGGCACGGTGAATTGAACAAATAGTGAAAAGAATGAAATACAATTTCTTAAAGGCAGCAAAATTTGATAAGGTTTCAGTACTCATTGTATCAAACGATCCCTGCAAGTTTAAAAAAAATGTGACTAATAATGTGGACTATGATGAGTAAACAATACTAAGTCATGAAATGGCTACTTTTCCTAAACTGATACCTAGATTGTCTTCATTTTAAAAGGTTCAATCCCTTTACGATACAAATAATTTTTGCAAGTTTGAAAATAATTGGATAAAAATGCAGACGTAATTGCAGAAGCAAAAACTGAAAATTTTCAACTTTAAATGGCTACTCTTCCCATACTGATTGTCAATTTTTTTCGAAATCAATATGGTTCAAGCTACTGATGATATAAAGCAACTGTGCAAGTTTCATGAAAATTCAACCATAAATGCTGACTTTATCGCATAAACAAGAGATGTAAATTTTCAATTTGAACTGGCTACTTTTCCCATACTGATTAACAGATTTTTTTTTAAAATCAACAGGATTCAAGCTGTTAATGATATAAAGCAACTATGCAAGTTTCATGAAAGTCTGATTACAAATGCCAACTTTATCATGTGAATGAGAAACGGAAGTTTCAAATTTAAATTGACACTTTTCCAATGCTGGTAGTCAGATAGTTTTTAAAATCAATAGGCTTCAAGCTATTGATGAGATAAACAAACTGTGCAAGTTTCAAGAAAATCCAACCTAAAATGCAGACTTTATCGCATAAACAAGACATTGAAATTTTGCACTTTAAATGGCTACTTTTCCACACTGATTGTCAGATTTTTCTTTCAAAATCAATATGGTTCAAGCTATTGATAAGATAAACAAACTGTGCAAGTTTCAGGAAAATCCGACTATCACGTAAACAAGAAATAGACTAACAGACAGACGCATAGACAGACGGATGGGTGATGGAAACCACACCATGACATAAGCCTAGCTGGCTTTCAGCCAGTAGAGCTAAAAATCCTTCCAATGGCTCATACTGTTTTTTCTCTCCAACACTAGCTCTAGAAGCCATACTTGTCAGCAAATAGGCCATTTTTGAGCAGTTTGGAATTGGATCATTAAAGGAATATTCCTGTGAAATAAATCCAAAATCCTTCTGCTGGGTTCAGCATAAAAGTTGTTTAAAGTTTTCTTTTTTATACATCTATTTTAGGCTCTTGTACCAATGTTATTGGGCAGAGCAGAATGGTTTGGGCACTTTTGGTGTGTGGAACATTCCTTTGACTCAAGCCTATCACTTGTTTAGGATAAGTCTTATAAAGGGTTTCCTATCTTCAAGCTCAAGCTCAGGATGTCATCTTGTTCTGTGGTCCAAAAGGATTTAGGCGAATCAGTAGTAGGCCATCCAAGAAAAACTCCTCGGAAACTATCATACAATCTGTGCAGTAATGTTTGAGTAGTCCAATCAAAAGTCAATGATGAATGGATATATGGATAAACACAGACTGATGGCAATGGCTCACAGTGAAACACTTCATAGTCTCGAGCCAAAGATTTAATAAATTGATTTACACAATTGTTTCCCAAAAAAAGGAAATAAACACAAGAATTTTGTTGCAATAAATTAGTATGAGAGTACAGAATCAGAGAAAATGTGTAAGAGGTGCTTGACTGATTGATTGGTGTTTAATGCCCCATTCAACATTATTTAAGTTATATCACGGTGACAGCTCACATAGACCTATTCATGTATGTCCTGGGTGTCGCCAGTATTAGGCTAGGGCTCTAAAATGTCTTGCCAAAAGACACTCCCGGAAAAAAAACAAGAGGGCCATGATGGCCCTGGGTCGCTCACCTTAGTAGAGTGCCTTAAAGGTTTTTCTTTAATTTGACCATGTGACTTAGTTTTTGACCGCAGGTGACTCAATTTCAAACTCATATTTCATGAAGACAAACATTCTGACCAATTTTCATGTCAATTGAGCAAAAAATGTGGCCTCGAGTGCCCTAAAGATATTTTTTTAATTTGACCTAGTGACCTAGATTATGACCCCAGGTGACCCAAATTTGAACTGGTCTTTGACTATATCAAAAGAAAATTTTTTACCAATTTTCAAATCAAATGAATAATAAATGTGGCCTCTAGATTGCCCACTAGCTATTTCTTTAATTTGACCAAGTGAACTAGTTTATGACCCCAGTTGACCCAAATTCAGACTCATGTGAGATTTTACAAAGACAAACATTCTGACCAATTTTCAAGGCAATTAAGCAAAAAATGTGGCCTCTAGAGTGCCCAAAAGATATTTCTTTATTTTGACCTAGTGACCTAGTTTATGGTTCCAGGTGACATAAATCCAAACTCATCTGGTATTTCATCCAGACAAACATTCTGGCCAAATTTCAGGTCATTTCAGCAATAAATGTGGCCTCCAGAGTGCAAACAAGGTATTTCTTTAATTTGACCCATTGAACTAGTTTATGACCCAAGTTGACCCAAATTAATCTTACGTGAGACTTTATAAAGACAAACTTTCTAACTAATTTTCAAGGCAATTGAGCAAATAATGTGGCCTCGAGAGTGCCAACAAGGTATTTCTTTGATTTGACCTAGTGACTTAGTTTATGACCCAAGATGACCCAATTTTTAACTCAATGAACTTGTTGCGCTTAGATGGGCAAACAAACTTAGAAGAGAATCACTACATACCAAATATCAAAGCTCTACGCCTTCCAGTTTTAAAGAAGAATTTTAAAGTTTTCCTTCTTTGTTCCTATGTTCGAACTTGTGACCCCCGGGGCTGGGCCAGTTTTGACCCAGGGGCATCATATGAACAAACTTGGTAGAGGTCCACTAGGAAATGCTACATACCAAATATCAAAGCTCTACACCTTCCCGTTTAAGAGAAAAAGAAATTTAAAGTTTTCCTTCTTTGTTCCTATCTTCGAACTTGTGACCCCAGGGGCGGGGCCAGTTTTGACCCAGGGGCATCATATAAACAAACTTGGTAGAGGTCCACTAGGAGATGCAACATACCAAATATCAAAGCTCCACACCCTTCGGTTTCAGAAAAGAAGAATTTTGAAGTTTTCCTTCTTTGTTCCTATGTTCGAACTTGTGACCCCAGGGGCTGGGCCAGTTTTGACCCAAGCAGCATCCTTGGAACAAACTTGGTAGAAGTCCACTAGGAGGTGCTACATACCAAATATCAAAGCTCTATGCCTTCCCATTTAAGAGAAAAAAAAATTAAAGTTTTCCTTCTTTGTTCCTATGTTTGAACTTGTAACCCCCGGGGCAGGGCCAATTTTGACCCCAAGGGCATCATATGAACAAACTTAGTAGAGGTCTACTAGGCGATGCTACATACCAAATATCAAAGCTCTACGCCTTCTAGTTTCAGAGAAGATGATTCTTAAATTTTTCCTTCTCTGTTCCTATGTTCGAACTTGTGACCCCCGGGGCAGGGCCAACTTTTGCCCCAAGGGCATAATATGCACAAACTTGGTAGAGATCCACTAGAAGATGCTACATACCAAATATCAAAGCTCCATGCCTTCCAGTTTCAGAGAAGATGATTTTTAAAGTTTCCCCTCTTTGTTCCTATGTTCGAACTTGTGACCCCCGGGGCAGGGCCAGTTTTGACCCCAAGGGCATCATATGAACAAATTTGGTAGAGGTCGACTAGGAGATGCTACATGCCAAATATCAAAGCTCTACGCCTTCAAGTTTCAGAGAAGAAAATTTTTAAACTTTTCCTTCTTTGTTACTATGCTCAAACTTGTGACCCCCGGGGCAGGGCCAGTTTTAACCCCAGGGGCATCATATGAAGAAACTTGGTAGAGGTCCACTAGGCAATGCTACATACCAAATATCAAAGCTCTACGCCCTCCAGTTTCAGAGAAGATGATTTTTAAAGTTTCCCCTCTTTGTTCCTATGTTCGAACTCGTGATCCCCGGGGCAGGGCCAGTTTTGACCCCAAGGGCATCATATGAACTAACTTGGTATAGGTCCACTAGGAGATGCTTCATGCCAAATATCAAAGCTCTATGCCTTCTAGTTTTAGAGAAGAAGATTTTTAAAGTTTTCCTTCTTTGTTCCTATGTTGGAAATTATGACCCCCGGGCAGGGCCAGTTTTGACCCCAGGGGCATCATATGAACAAACTTGGTAGAGGTCCACTAGGAGATGCTACATGCCAAATATCAAAGCTCTACGCCTTCAAGTTTCAGAGAAGAAGATTTTTAAACTTTTCCTTCTTTGTTACTATGCTCAAACTTGTGACCCCCGGGGCGGGGCCAGTTTTGACACTAGGGGCATCATATGAACAAACTTGGTAGAGGTCCACTAGGCAATGCTACATACCAAATATCAAAGGTCTACGCCTTCCAGTTTCAGAGAAGATGATTTTTAAATTTCCCTTCTTTGTTCCTATGTTCGAACTTGTGACCCCCGGGGCAGGGCCAGTTTTGACCCCAAGAGCATCATATGAACAAACTTGGTAGAGGTCCACTAGGAGATGCTTCATGCCAAATATCAAAGCTCTATGCCTTCTAGTTTTAGAGACGAAGATTTTTAAAGTTTTCCTTCTTTGTTCCAATGTTGGAAATTGTGACCCTCGGGGCGGGGTCAGTTTTGACCCCAGAGGCATCATATGAACAAACTTGGTAGAGGTCCACTAGGAGATGCTACATGCCAAATATCAAAGCTCTACGCCTTCAAGTTTCAGAGAAGAAGATTTTTAAAGTTTTCCTTCTTTATGACTATGCTCAAACTTGTGACCCCAGGGGCGGGGCCAGTTTTGACCCCAGGGGCATCAAATGAACAAACTTGGTAGAGGTCCACTAGGAGATGCTACATACCAAATATCAGTTCTAGTTTCAGAGAAGAAGATTTTCAAAGATTTTGCTTTTTTTTCCCCTTTTTGTTGCCATGACAACCAGAGTTGTGGGTGGAATTCAATTCTTTGAACAATTTTGGTAGAGCTTCACCCAAGGAACATCCCTGCCAAGTTTCATCAAGATTGGCCCAGTGGTTTAGGAGAAGAAAATGTTTAAAGAAATTGTTGACGGACGACGGACGACAGACGACGGACGACAGACGCCGGACATAGGGCGATCACAATAGCTCACCTTTAGCACATTGTGCTAAGGTGAGCTAAAAAAAAAAAAAAAAACAGTGCGCCAGGTGAGGCTCAAACCCGAGGCCTCCAGGTTACGAGTCCTACATTTTACCACTGAGCCATGCAGGACTCTGTATAAAAGATACATACAGATTATCTTATAGATATCTGTGTTAACAAATTAACCAAATCAACAAACACAGAAGAAAGGGAAGTACTAGAAAATTGTGAAAAACATTTAAGGATATACAAACTACTTCACAGCTTTGTAAATGTTTCCTACATACACAAAGGTCTTCTGTTATTTGTTCCGCTTCAACTTTGCCTTTTAAACATTGTCCCGCTAATTCCTTTAACTTCTTGTATATTTCCTCATCGTGTTTCCATACTTTCTGCAAAAAAAGTTTTGTGAAATAATAGTTAAAGTTTGTCATTAGGCTTTTAGCGTACAGGCTGCTACAGACCTATCCAAAAACAAATAAATTTTACTATTTAACAACATTTCTCACTGTATTTCAATCAAATTCCTTTACTTCCTGGGTCACCTATTACTACTGAGGAAAGTGCTTGTCCAGACACTCCTTACATGATTAATAGCAGTGCAGACAAAACTAAAGACTGCAGCAGCCAAATTCACAAACCAAGCAACATTTTGTCCCAAGTTCCAAAGTCCATATTCTTGTCCCTAGGCTGAATAGGAGCTGTACAAAAATAATCTTTATGTTCCCCCATTCAGCTACAATTAGAGGGCTGTTCGATATTCTTGATATTTTAAATTAAAAAAAAAAATGCCTACAATTCTATGAACTGTATTATTTACTTGATATAGAAATTTTGCCAGGTTCAAACACTTTAAGGGCAAAAATACGCGAGCTATAGTAACCTAGGTAATGCGTTTTGCCGGGGTCCAATTTTCTCCTGATTTGAAATATGTTATTTTGTGTAAAATGAACATTTAGAAATGTGCAAAAACAATGCCATTTGTGCCCAGGGTCAAATAATATCATAACAGCATTTCTGTATAATATCACTACTGTAGCACTTTCAGTTACTGTAATAACAAAGGTTTCATCTCATCAGTGCCTGGTAATTTTTGATGCAATGACGTCTTCAAGGGATGTTGAATTACACGCAATAATAACATTTGTGTTGGACTTGGTAAAACACCAAATCAGACCACATAATTTAACTAGGAGGGACCACCTTCAAGTTTCTGTAGTATTTCAAGCATCAGTAATTTTGGAATGAAAGATTGTCACTTGAAGATGAAGGTGCTAAGTGTTCCTGGGGATTATGTAGAAAAAGTATGCCGATCTCTTGACTTATAATGTCGTTGATGTTATTTTTTCACATCCGGAGTCTGGCAATGTATTTTTACAAGTGTTTCGCAATTCTCTGTTGAAAATGTATTTCTTCATTAATTCATTTAAAAATTAGGGAATGTTTGGGATACAGATTCTTTAGATGTATTAACATATTATCTAAATTGGTTGCCTAGTTTTATTTTTATAACAAAATTCCACGACTTTATCATAATCCTCTATATGATATCTATATAAACTTCACACATGGACACCAAAATTTAGCAAATCTATTATACCAATTTGTTGTTAAGCTGCATTGTTGCTGGATAATTCAAAGGACCATAATTCCAGTAATGGTTGCCTTGTATTAATTTAAATGGCATAAACAAGCTCCCATGGTAGAGAGGTTTCCATAACAATTTCAGCCAAACTGGTTTCAAACTGCACGAGGAAAAGAAGACATTAACTTGCAACTACAGACTGATGAATTGTAGGACCATTTGATTCTAGTATAGTTCTCTCACTTCATCATAGGGGGTATAATTATCATTTTCAGAAATGTTAAAGAGATATTAGAAAGAGCATGATGGCCACGATAGCCCTGTTTCTCGCCACTGCCTTTCAGAGGGAGATAACTGGCCTATAACTGGCATGGACAGGGACATTTTTCTCTGAAGAATGTCTACAATACAAGAAGTCTCATATGGAAAATAAGCATGCCCACAAAACACATAGTGTTTCTAAATCAAGACGACATTAACGAAAATTACGGTCTTCTCAAGAAGTCTTTTAGCCAATAATTAAGGAAACATTTTTTGTAGAGAATATTTCCAACCTTTCCAAAAACTATGTTTGTTTGGCATATGTGGTAAAGTTTAGAACAACAAAGGACTTTGAAAAGTCCTACTGATCATCACAGCAAAGACGAGCTGAAACTTAATATGGCCAAAGATATGCCCCCCCTATAGGCTGAAAGCTAGAATCTCATAATTTCTTTTTGCAATCGAATCAATGACACTTACCTTAAAACAAGAGGACCATGATGGCCCTGTATTGCACCACTGCTTTTTATACACTTAAATGCATTGGCATAGACATGAAAATTAAAAGTCTGAAAGGCACTAAACTTTCATAGAAAAAAAAAATAGCCTAGCCCCTCACCAAAATTAAAGGCATGTTTTCTTCTTTTGCAAAGATGATGTTAATGTACACAAGCAGGTCAAATCAAGTGTCGTTCATACCAAATATCAGTGAACTTTACAAAGAGCGCTTTGAAAAGAAGACTGCCAAAAGTTTAGTGGCAGAAAACATTTTTTCAATGATTTGAATGGTAAAGTTCTGGAACAAAAGAACTGAATGATACAAACCTCACTTGAAATTGAATATTCAACTTATCTGAACATAACAATTAACATCAAAGTAAATCACTTTCACTGAAAAGTGAACATTTTCTATCAAAAAAAAAAAAAGATACGTCACTGAGAAGTGACTGATGCCCCCGAAACCACATATTACCTTGTTGTGACCTTGACCTTTTAATCTACGGAGAGACCTTTTGTGCATGATGCATCACCTCACTTTGGTAAACACTTGTGCCAATTTATTTTAAAATTAAGTCATAAAGAAAAAAGTAATGACCGTACACGAAAACTGGCTTTCCCAAAAAAACACATCTGACCTTACTGTGACCTTGACCTTTAACCAAAGGACATGACTCTTGTGCATGATACATTGTCCTTGTGCGGTTAACAATTCTGCAAAATTATACAGAAATTTTTTGATAATTCAAAACGTTACAGGCTGGACATGAATTCTATCCCCCATAAACATTAATTTTGACCTTGTTATGACCTTGGCCTTAACCCTACTGACATGGCTCTTGGTCTCATTTGTGCAAAGTTATTTTGAAATTAAGTTAAAGGGAAAAAAATATGGCTCCAACACGAAAAAGGCTGACCCTCCCATTTACACATCTGACCTTGCTGTGACCTTGACCTTTAACCTATGTAACCTACATGTATGAACAAATCTCTTGCGTATGACACATCTCAATGTGGTTAACATTTGTGCAAAGTTATACTGAAATTGAAAGATAGGGGGAAAAGTTATGGCCCAGACACAAAGCTGGACAGATGGACAGAAAAAACTATAAATTTTTCGGGGTTATAAGAAATTGAACACCAAAGTCATATTGACTTCTTGTACTACCATGTAAAACCCATGACCACTGGGACGGGACCAATTTTGACCCCACTGCTATAATTTGAATTCGCTTAGTAGAGGTCAACTAGATAAACATACACCTAAAATTTGGTAGCCCTATGCTTTATGGTCAGCAACTAGACGATGTTTAAAATTTTCATTTTATAAGCCAATGTAAAAACCTGTTGACCCCTGGGTCAGGGCCAGTTTTGACCCCAGGGCTATAATTTGAAGAAATCTGGTACCGGTCTATTATACGAAGCTACTCACTAACTTTGGTAGCCCTATGCCTTATGGTTTCAGACAAGAACATTTTTAAAGATGTTCAATATTTTTCAGTTTTGTTGCCATAGCAACTACAATTTTTACAGGAATCAAATTCTTTGAATTTAAAAGAGGACTTTCGCAAGAATCTTTCTGAACAGTTTTATCAGAATTGCATGAATAGTTTCACTGAAGAAGAGATTTGAAATAAAAGTTAACATATAAACACACACACGCACAGACAGACGCATGACAGACACAAAGCCATTACAATAATGGGGCCAATAATAGTATGATGACAGTCTTACATACTCAGACCTATGATGATGTGAAGTTTCATGAGTAAAGCTAAAAGATCTTTAAATAAAGTATGTATAGAAAAGGGATTAATCCAGATAAAAAAAAATATGTGCTTGTATTTTGCTCTATGTATAGTCAGTTAAAGTCTTGAATTAAAATAGGTAGTTCTTTGACTGGTTCCTTCAAGTGCGAAAAGGGAACTACGTAGGGCTGTGTAAGTTCAACAATAGTTTTCTTCCTTTAAATCAATGACTTGATAAGCCATATAAGGTCATCTTGTAGCAGTAGTATAACTATAAATGGCTTTACCCAGGAAAGAGGCGGCTTTTTTTGTTCGCAGACAATGTTGATTGTGTCCCAGACACAGTATGTAAACTACAAAAATCTATAAACCACATGGCTTTATTCTGTGACGAAATGGGCACGAAAATGAATAAATCGAAAATCATAGTGTTTAGAAATGCTGGGCCACAAAGATTAAATGAGCATTGGTACTGCATGTGTCTTCTTTGAAACATTATCTGTCTATTAGTATCTGGGAGCATAGCATATTTACACAAAATTGGTCTGAACAAAAACTGAAGAGCTTTTGAACTCGCAAGCTCAAAAAGATGCAAATCAAATCCTTTCTAGACCAAAATATTTTGGCCATTTTCTTTCATGCCAAACCTACAAGCTCTTCGATTCAGTAGTAAAACCTATACTCATTTATTTTCCAGAGTTATGGGAGAATCAACAGGTATCCGTATTTAACAAATCCACATTAATTTCTGTAAAAGAATTGCTTGTTTGAAACAAAAATGTTGATTTCTTTGCTTTAAGCTAATGTGGTCGCTATCCTTTATCACAACACACGCATGCACGCACCCACTCGCGCATGTGTGTGTGCACACACACATGCACGTGTTTATATTGGGGTGTAGACTGGCACAGCTCGCAGAGCACAAATATCCATGGATATCCATGGATATACCATACAGTGCTACCGAAATTAGACAAGACTAGCCGCACTACTTGGGTAAGTCATTTTGAAGATGCTCCTTTCCCAATATGGCTTTGGATATGTCTGGTTAAAGGGTCTTGTGCAGGGCATTGATAATTGTGACGATTTTTATACAAAGACTTAAAAACTGTTGTAAGCAGAATATATTTGATCACAATAACACATCATCCAAAGCTATGACTTACAAACTGTATAAAAGTGCTCTAAATCTAGAGAAGTATCTATCAATACCGTTGTCCTGTGTGTGCAAGAAATTATTGTCCAATTTTCAATGCTCTGCACATAGTTTAATGACTGAAAGGGGACAGCATATAAATATTGATCAGGTATACAGATATTGTCTCTAATGAACCACAACAGTCATAGAGGACGAGATGCATTTTCTACTCTTATGTCCGCAGTTCATGCACTCAGGCAAATTTATTTCATACAAAACTGGTTGAGCAGTAGGCCATCTAATGATTTGTTTATCCGTATAATGACAGTCTTCCCTTTCCAATGTAACTTCATTGTGCAGATTTTCAAAACACGCTTTTGAAAAAAAATGACCAATCAACCTTATGTTACAAAGTTAAACACATAGGTTGAGATCGGAATATATCTGCTTTCATAACTTGTCAAACCTAGTGTTCAAATTGTTCAGTAGTAGTATTGTTGTTATAACGGAAACTGATTAGCCATTGAAATATATTGCATTTTGGGCCGGAGGCCTTGTATTACCAATAAACTGTTGTATGTTGCTGTATACGTGGATATATACGTGTGTCTGAAATTTGTGAAGAACCAATTACCCACATTTTGCATACTGGATTGTTTGCGAATTCAAGACATTCGTTATTTGTTGGTGTAGTTGTGTTAAAATATGCAAACAGAAAAGTTTGCACATTTTTCAAATTTGGAAAATCGCAAAAATTTCCATGTTGTAAAAATTTCCACAGTATGTTTTTGCAGATGCCATTTTTCTACTCTTGATAATAGCGAAGTTGATCCTAACCTCAGCCATATCATGTACAAGTGTGCATCATCTGGCTATCAAGATCTAGCAATGTCAATATTTTTTTCTTTTACTAATAAAAGGTGACTTTGACCGTGACTTTTAACATAGAATCAAAATTTTCGTGTGGCCTCCATACTGAGCAGTGAGATAAATTATCATGCATAGATTCATAAATGAATTAAAGAGTAATTGTTTGCTCAATTTTCGTTTCTAATTCTAGTAAAATTGACCTTGACCTTTACTTATGAACTAACATATGATTGTAAAAACCAGATTTAATAAGTCTAGGCCTTACAAGTTCAGACAAGCTCTTTAAACATTTCTCCGAAAGAATTCTTTGTTAAACATTTGACTGGGCCACGTTTGACCCAGGGCCCATAATCTAAACCATTTTGATCAAGCGCCATCTAATCATGCCGCACTCCATGCATGAATCATCTAAGCCTTGTGGTTTTGAACAGGTACATTCCTTATAAGTTTTTCCGACAGAAACACTGTGCAACAAAACATAGGAGCTTCTAAGGCCAGGCCGTCTTTGGCGCGGGGAGGGGGCACAATTTGAACCACTTTAATAAATCACTATCCTATGATGCTGAATACAAAATATCAACCTATGCTTTTTGGTTTCAGAAAAGAAGACTAAAAACAAAAGGACCATTGGCCCTAAAGCACTCACCTGAGTAAAGCCATCTACAGTTGATTAAGCTGAAGAGATCCTGGTTTTAATGATGAACAAAAACATGAGTGTAAGAGACTACTTTTTGAACCAATGTGACTCAATTTCAAACTTGTCCAAGATATCATTAAGACAAACATTCTAACCAAGTTTCATGAAAATGTGGCCTCTGCGGTGCACACAACGTTTTTCTAAGATTTGGTCCATTGATCTACTTTGTGACCAGATGGGACCCACTTTGGAAGTTGTCAAAGATACCATCAAAACAAACCTTCTGATCAAGTTTCATGAGAATCAGGCTGAAAATGTGGCCTCTATGGTGCAAACAAGGTTTTTCTAAGATTTGGCCCATGACTTACTTTTTGACCCAATTTGACCCAAATCCAAACTTGTCAAAGACGTCATCAAGACAAACTTTCAATCAAAGTTTTATGCATTTCAGGCTGAAATGTGGCCTATGGAGTGTACACAAGGTTTTTCTAGGATTTGGCCCAGTGACCTACCTTTTGACTTGACATGACCAAAGTTGGATCCTGTCCAAGATATCATCAAGACAAACATTCTGACTAAGTTTTATGAGTATCAGGCTGAAAATGTGGCCTATGGAGTGTACACAAGGTTTTTCTAGAATTTGGCCCAGTGACCTACCTTTTGACTTGACATGACCAAAGTTGGATCCTGTCCAAGATATCATCAAGACAAACATTCTGACTAAGTTCTATGAATATCAGGCTGAAAATGTGGCCTCTAGAGTGCACACAAGGTTTTTCTAAAATTTGACCCTGTGGCCTACTTTTTAACCAAACATGACCCACTTTCAACTTGTCTGAAATTTCAGCAAGATATACATTTTGATCAATCTTCATCAGCAGAAGCCTGAAAATGTGACCTATATGGTGCACACAAGGTTATCGTAAGATTTAGCCCGGTGACCTACTTTTTGACTAGTCTGAGATATCATTAAGACAGATAATCTGACCTATTTCGCTGTTAGAGTGTACACAAGGTTTTTTCTAAGATTTGGCCCAGCGACCTACTTTTTGACCCAACATGACCCAATTTCAAACTTATCTGAGATTTCACCAAGACAAACATTCTGGCAAAGTCTCATGAGTATCAGGCTGAAAATACAGCCTCTAGAGTGCACACAAGGTTTTTTCCTAAGATTTGGCCCAGCGAACTACTTTTTGACATGACGTGAGCTTATTTTGAACATGTCTGAAATTTTATCCAGACAAACATTCTGACCAAGTTTCATGAGATTGAGGCTGAAAATGTGGCCTCTAGAGCGCACACAAGGTTATTCTAAGATTTGGCCCTGTGACCTACTTTTTTAGTCGACATGACCCAATTTCGTACTTGTCCGCGATTTCATCAAAACAAACATTCTGACCAAGTTTCATGAGTATCTGACTAAAAATGTTGCCTCTAAAGTGCACACAAAGTAAATGTTGACAACCGCACAACGGACGACAGACGCCTGATGCCGGACACAGCACGATCAAAATAGCTTACCTTGAACACTTCGTGCTCAGGTGAGCTAACAAGAGGGTCATTGGCACTAAAGCGCTCATCTGAGTAAAGACATCTACAGTTGATAAAGCTGAAGAGATCCTGGTTTTAATGATGTAAACAAAACATGAGTGTCCGAGATATCATCAAGACAAACATTCCAACCAATATTCATGAGTTTCAGACTGAAAATGTGGCCCCTAGAGTGCACACAAGCTTTTTCTATGATTTGACGCAGTGGCCCATTTTTTGAACAAACATGACCCAATTTTGACGTTGTCCCAGATACTATCAAGACAAACAGTCTGACCATGTTTCCAAAGTATTAGGCTGAAAATGTGGCCTCTAGAGTGCATACAGAGTTATTCTAAGATTTGGCCCCGTGACCTACTTTTTGAGTCAACATGACCCAAATTTTCTACATGTCCAAGATTTTCATCAAGACAAACATTCTAACAAAGTTTCATGAGTAATAGGCTGAAAATGTGGCCTCTAGAGTGAACAAAACTTTTTTCTAAGATTTGGCCTGGTGACCTACCTTTTGACCCAACGTCACCCAATTTGAAACTTGTGTGATATTTCATTTAGGCAATCATTTTAACAAAGTTTCATGAGTAATAGGCTGAAAATGTGGCTTCTAGATTGCACACAAGCATTTTCTAAGATTTGGCTCCGTGACCTACTTTTTCAGCCAAAGTCTTGACCCAATTTCACACTTATCCAAGATTTTATGCAGACAAAGATTCGGGCCAAGTTCCGTGAGTATCAGGCTCAAAATGTGGCCTCTAGAGTGCACACAAGCTTTTCTAAGATTTGACCCTGTGACCTACTGTTTGACCCGATTTGACCCGGTTTCAAACATGTCCAAGATTTAATCAAGACAAAGATTCTGACCAAGTTTCATGAGTATGATGCTGAAAATGTAGCCTCTAGAAAGCACAATATTTGGCCTTGTAATCTACTTTTTGACCTGATATGACCCAATTTCAAACTTATCCATTTAACCCAGACAAAGATTCTGACCAAGATCCGAGATTTTATTAAGACACACATTTTGGCAAATTTTCATGAGTATCAGGCTGAAAATGTGGCCTCTAGAGTGCACACAAACTTTTTCTACGATTTGGCCCCTACTTTTTGACTCAATGTGACCTAATTTCAAAGTTGTCTAAAGATTATATCTAGATAAACATTCTGACCAAGTTTCATGAGTATCAAGCTGAATATGTAGCCTCTACAGTGCACTCAAGATTTTTCTAAGATTTGATCCCATGACCTACTTTTTGATCCCACATGACCCAATTTCCAACTTGTCCGAGGTTTTATCCAGACAAACATTCCGACCAAGTTTCATGAGGATCTGGCTCAAAATGTGGCCTCTATGGTGCACACAGGTTAAATGTTGACACCACACGACGGACGACAGACAATGGACATCGGACACAGCTCAATCACAAAAGCTCACCTTGAGCACTTTATGCTCAGGTGAGCTAAAAAAGGAATTTACTACATGTTTGTAAAACATGTAAACCCATAGCAGGGATATTTTCGACTAAAGGAGTAACAACTTTGAAAAGGGACTATCCAATGATGCTTTATACCAAATGTCACTACATCCTTATGTTTCAAGTAGTACTTCTTAAGTTGTCCTTATCTGACATCTTAACACACAACCTCTTGGGTGGTCCATTTCTTGCACACACCCCCGCCGTTCCCGACACATAATGAACAACTGCGATAAAGATACATCCTGTGATGCCAAATACCATGTATATCAAAACTCTACGCCTTGTGGTTCCAAACAAGAGGATCTTTCGAGTTTTCAATTTGTAAATGTATTAAACATTGTGGCGACGAACTTTCACCTCTCAAAATAAGAGGGCCAAGCTGGTCCTGTATCGCTCCACTGGCTAATAAGTACAAACCATGCATATCAAACATTACAACTCTAGGCCAAATGGTTTCAACAAAGAAGACTTACAAAAGCCCATGTGAAACATGTGATCCCAGCGCACAGCCATTTTGATCACAGCAATATAATTACTTGAATGCTGCTAGAGGTCCACAAGATAAAGCCACGTGCCAATTAATACTGGGCGAGGCCGTATGGTTATAAAAAGCAGACTTTCAAAGTTTTCTCAATATGAAGCCCGAGTAAAACATGAGACTGCCAAGGTGGGGCTAATTTAAATCCAAGGGCTAAATGTTGAACAAATGATCCAAATTCAGTAGCCTTAGGATCTATGGTAAGGAACAAGAATTTTTTTTGAGTTTTTGTTCTATAAGCATTTTGGAAGTGACATGTTACATAATATTTACAAAAAATTACAGCTGTATCTGAAAGTCAGGACTAAGAAGATCTTTAAAGTTTTCACTATATAAGCCTATGTGAAAGTTTTGACTTCTTAAGTGGGGCCAATTTTGACCCCAGGGCTATAATTTGAAAACACTTGGTTGAGCTCCATTAGATAAATATATACATGCAAAATTTCGTAGCCCTAGGTCTTCTGGTTAGGAACAAGAATAATTTTAATGTTTTCACTATATAGGACCATGTAAAACTTGTGACTCCCAGGGCGGGGCCAATTTTTACCCCAGGACTATAATTTAGGCTATCTTGGTAAAAGCCAACTAGATTAAGCTACATGCAAAATTTGATAGTCCTAAACCTTACATTTAGGAAATAGAAGATTTTTTTAAACTTTTCACTCTACAAGCCAGTGTAACCCCTGGGGCAGGGTCAATTTCGACCCCATGGCTATAATTTGTAGTACCTTAGTAGAGGTCCATTTGATGAGGCTACATACCAAATTTTATAGCCCTAAGCCTTATGGTTTAGAACCAGAAGACATACAATTTTCACTTCATAAGCCCATGTAAAACTTGTGGCCCCTTGGGCAGGGCCAATTTTGACCCCAGGGCTAAAAAAAAAAAAAAAAAAAAAAAAAAAAAAAAAAAAAAATCCTTTAGATTAAGCTTTTAAGCTTCATGCAAAATTTAGTAGCCCTAGGCCTAATGGTTTAGAACTGAAAGACTTTTAAAATTTTCACTGTACAGCTCCTGCAAAACTTTTGACCCCTGGTGGCTGGGTCAATTTTGACCCCTGGGCTACAATTTGAAGAAACTTGGTAAATGTCTATCAGGTAAAGCTATACGTAAAATCTGATAACCCCAGGCATTATGGTTTTGGACAGTAAGATTTTTACAGTTTTCACTATATAAGCTAATGTAAAACTTGTGACCCCCCGCGGCAGTGTCAATTGACCTTTCTGCAAACGCGAGTTTGGCACGCCAACCTTAGTAACGCGGTATTTCAGTAAACAATATGAGAAAAGGATTTACAATTTAACCCTTTACCAACCAAATCCGTGCTTTAACGACCTTGAAGAGGGAAACTTTTGAAAACTTTCTCTTTTTCCTCAGATGTTTTCTACCCTATCAAAGACAAATCTCATCACTGGAGCAACTTTATAATTGGGGGTATTTTTGGTCACTTGGGTGATTGTAAGGATTATACTGATTTGGAATGGACGTGCATTTATCAGTCATGCAATCGTTGGAAAAACAAACAATCGTTTGAACCAGGCAAAAATGAAATTAACAGTCACATACAATCGGGTTTATGAAACAAGAATAAAATATGAATCAGTGCTCCAGATAAGGTCCGTATTCACGTAATTTACGGATGAGGATCTGATTGTTACGCATCTTTTTTTACAAAATTCCGTACTCGATACGGAACGTTTTTCCAGGTATGTAAAATATAAGGTACGAATCCGTACACAACGAAAGGGAGCTTACTCTTTCTCAGACAAACATTCAGATATCTTCGGGATTGCCAAGCGATTTTCCAATTTTTTCCCGTTAAATAAAAAGGGAAAATCGACTCAGACCGGAATTAGACCCTGCATCTCGGCTTTAGTCAAGTTTTTATCGATTACGGCGTGGGACCAGCAGATAATCGTACTATGTACATGTATGTTCCGAATGAATAGTTTGCGCTTCGAAAAAGTCGAGGAATACACAGAAATGTCTGGCTAGGTTATTTCATCAATCTCCAGAACCAAATAATCCTAACAAAACTGAGAATCGTTGAAAGATAAAATCAGACTGGCCAAGACTTAAGCACTGTTTCCATTTATGTATAAATGTGCAATAATTCACGCTCTAAATTGAATAATCACGTACAAAAAAATATGAAGCGAAAACCGCATGCACCCAGATGGTCTCTCTGTTGATCGCCAGTGGCGCCAATTTGGGCCAAGTTAGAAAAAATGTCTCCAAAACTGAAGCACTGGTGAATTCAAAAGTATTTATGATATCTGCTTTTCCAGCGAAATTACAGGTTTTGAAGTTATTTGCGACCCTATTTGACAAATCCTGCACAAATATTTTTCCCAAAATTAAATAGCATGAAAAAAAGATCGCTTCAAAAAAAGATTATGAGTTGCATATTTGTTTCTACAAATCTGCTTTACACTTTGTACAGTAAACATCATACTGTTACTAGGTAAAATATTATTAGTTTTACAGTAATGCTTATATAAAAGCAAATGCAAGAAAACCAATTTTGACTTTAATCCGTCTCGTTAACCAAATGTTGGTACCGATCCCCATATGCTGGTACTGATTAATCTTGATTTTCATCAGTACTGTACTGATATCACTGAAAATTATCTGGAGCACTAATGAATGCTCATTAAAGTATTACAACAAGAATCATATGATGACGTTCGCAATGTCAACTTGTTTTTGGAAGAGGGTGACGAGTGGCTGTCAATAAAATATCCCTCTTCCTGTCGCTCGTTTCGTATGTAACGATTATGACTGTCTAGGAGTAATGGTTTGGAATTTGAAAGATGTACGTGCAGTTAAGATTTCAATACAGGTAGTTCAACAAAACAGCCTAGCATAAGCGTTCTTTCTTTTTTGAAAGACTGGAAAAAACCTGCTTTTCTATCGTTTGGTAGAGTGGCTGGTTTTTCGGAATCCTGGTAAAATCTACCAGCGACATTTTACATAGATCTAGGTTTTTGGAATGGATAAATTTAGTTTTCCTTTCAAGGTATATAATTTAACAATTACCTTAACACATGATTCTTACGTGTAACTTTAATCCATTTTGAAATAATTATTGTATAATCCAGTCTTAGAACTGTATACACAAAAAGAAAACAATAACATTGTCAATAGTAAAGTCTCACTTTGTCTGACCTGTGTGTTTACATGTTGCGCTATACTGCATTTTGATTGACTGATAGGACCTGTCAATCAAGATCAGCAGAAAGGTCAATTCTGACCCCAGAGCTTTGATTTGAATAGACTTTGTACAGGTCCATTAGATGAAGCTACATGCCAAATTTGGTAGCCTTAGACCTTATGGTTTTGGACAAAAAGATTTTCAAAGATTTTCAATATTTTTCAGTTTCATTGCCATGGCAACCAGAGTTTTAAAAAAATCAAATTATTTTAAGAAATTCTGGGGAGAACCATGGCAAAATATTTCTCTGAAGTTTCATGAAAATTGGATACGTAGTTTCAGAGAAAAAGATGTTTGAAATAAAAGTTAACGCACACATGCACAACGGAGACTTCAGCCAGTGGAGCTAATTTATTGATTGATTGGTGTTTTACACCGCTTTCAACATTATTTCAGTCATATCACGATGACAACTCACAAATTCATATATTTCCTGGGTTTAACCAGTTACTAGGTTAGGGCTCTGAAGTGTCTTGCCCAAGGACACGCCCACAAAACCAGTGGAGCTAACAATGGGTCAAAGTTCGACTAAGGCCATGATTTAAACAATCTTTGTAGTACTCCTAACACTGATTATACCAAGTTTCAATGCCACCTGACTTCTGGTTTTGTGGACTTTTTTTCAGTTTAACCTATTTTTGCCACATTGGTTGCATGAACTAAATGACTAGAACAATTTTGAAGTTTTTCGGAGTTAATACCTAAATGAAGCCAACTTAACAGCAGCAACTTTTCTACATTGTCAGAATTCTATCACTGAAATTAAAAAAAAAAAAAAAAAAACATTGAAGAATCACCTTTGCTAATTTAGAAAAAAATTCCAAATAAAGGTTTTGAAGAGTATGACTTTCCAAGACTTTCAACATTTTTCAGTGTTTATTCTTTTATGCACTGGTAACCAGACACCAACAGACACAAACATACACACATTCATAGGGCCATGACATTAGATTGTATTGGAGTTTAATGCCGTTTTAACAGCTTAGGTCATATCATGGCGGTCAGTGCACCTACGCATGTGTTTCCTGGCTTTCTTACAACAGTACTGACACAACTTCTTTCCAAGACACTGAATTCTTTTCTCACATTCTTACGAACATGAAAGTTCGCAACAAATGCATAGCTCAAATACAAACTGCTCCGGTTGGGATTCTAACCTGTGCGCCAAATATCCTCGTTTATTGAGGCATAAAAGACCAATACACTAACCCCAGAGCTAAAGAGAATTCTCCCTAATGCAGTTGTCAGGTTTTGATTTTATACGGGAAGAAGCTAGGCAGTAAGGAAGGAGTGATCTCCTGTAACACACCCCCTCTTAAGAGAAGTCACCATTTTTGATGACGGAAAGCCTTATTAGGCAGGAAGTCTATTAATTCGACAACAAATGGCTCACTGGCCAATAACGGGCAGACAAGAAATGGCTCAATGGCCAATTCCGGACGTGCCCCCATCTTACGAACATTCACATGAAAGTTTGCAACAAATGCATAGCTCAAATACAAACCGCTCCGGCTGGGATTCGAACCCATGCAGCAAATATCCTCATTTATTGAAGCTTAAAAGACCAATACACTAACCCCTCAGCTACAGAGAATTCGCTTTAACGTAGTTGTCAGGTACTGATTTTATATGGGAAGAAGCTACGCAGTAAAGAAGGAGTGACTTCCCGTAACAATATGCATCAGTCAAAATGCCAAAAATCGTCGGAAAGAAAGTTTGCCTAAGATATGTATCGAACTCGCAACCACCAGGTCACAAGTCAGATACACTAACCACTGAGCTACACTGGGCACCATGACACCAGAATTCCTGCTGCACTTTGGCAAGTAGAGCTAACAGAATTAATCAAACATCTCAGAACTTGAAATATGCATTACCTCAAAGCAATCGTCATAGAGCTTTTCCAAATCCTGTAAATCATCTCTAAACTCCTTAAGCTGCTTTGGGTTGTCTTCACCAGTCAGCATCTCAAGAATAACTTAAAACAAATGAGAAATATACAAAATCTGACAGTTTCTATTTGTGGTTAGATTTCTGTACTCTATCAAATTACTTCATGCAGACGTATATCTATCGTTAATACTTTCTGAAAGAAAAATGGCTCTTGTTCCACAATTCTGACATTTTCCATGCGTTCTTCTTGACTTACATTACACAAGGTACCACCCTACCTTTTTGTTCTTTTACACCAATTTGTAATTCCAAACAAGTTACACATGCAGTTGTATGGTTCTTACAAAATGTACACAAGAAATATCAAGGTTTTTCCAAGAATATTAAAGGCGTCAAAAGTCCCATGGAAACAAGTTACAGTAAATACTACAAACATAAACAAATCTAGGTTTTCACCCACTGCGTAACATTACAATAACAATTACAGGTGAATTATAAAAACTTTGTCTCACTTTTACTTATGACCTATTTGAGCAAAGGTTCCAATATCTTAATACCTATGTATACGTAATGAAACAAACTTTTCACAACATCAGTAATTAATATTCGCGCCACAGGTTTCTGATAATTTTAGGTCAGAATGATTTACTGACAATTGTTCGCAGATATGATAACTGTCCAATCAGCCTAAACATATGGAACATTTCTACAAACAATAGAACAGAGAGTTTGTGACTTCAATACGTGTGAATTACGTGAACGTGATACTATGACAGTCATGCCATGTAATCTTTTTTAGAACAGTATAATTCTTAAGAACAGGATAATTGTAATAAGTATACAAGCATACAGCACTAGACAGTATCTGATTCATAACTTCCTTGACCTGTTTACTTCAAGAGATTACAAATCATCATAAACAAGTGCTCGTTTAACAATAAAGTACCTCAATTTGTGCAAGATCTGGTAAATAAAGCCCTGTCCCAAAGTCTTATTTTACCCTACAACTCAAATTTGAAGAGATTGAAATCACTCTTCATCTCACTTTTAACAAATCACCTATTCTACTAAAGAACCCAACACCTTTATTCTTAGAGGTAAAATTAATCAAAGTACAAATATCTATAAAAATGTGTGGATTCTGTTGAAAAGTTAGATGTAAGCCTTTTCATGGAAATTCTGTACAATAAAGTGTTTTTAAATGGAGTTTCATTTACCCGATGTTACACAAAAAGAGGTACAATATTGTTATAATCTGTCATCCCTTTATTTAACTTGATCTGCAACTGTTAGATGCCTGCTCAATAATTTTCAAAAAATATCTCATCATAGCTGTTTTTTGCGGGACAATTTCAGTATCTTAGCAATAATACCGCAGGCTCAAAATAACTTTGGTTTCTATGAATCTATTTCAAAGTGGTTTCAGTAGCCCTCTCTCTGATTTTAAAATCTTCACAATGCTTTCTACCATTTTGAGTTTTTCAAGACTATCATCTAATTCAACGGCCCTAACCGTGAGTGAAGAGCATTTTCATCACACGTTTACAATATCAGTGACTCAAAGCTGATAACACTTACGAAGCAGCAAAATGCCATTGACTCATAATTATTAGAGAACTACGACAATCATGAAAAAAAAAAAGTAATAAAGGAAAGAAATCTATACAGTGTTAAATAACACCATTATACAAGTACCATTACGATTCACCAAATGTAATCTTTTATCTATGTTATAAAATATTGTCCTTACACCTAATCAATTTCAGAAAGCAACTATTGATAAAACTATATGTAATAATATCTTATCTTGTTCTTACTATCTTTCATCTGTTGCTGTATTTGCTAACCACTCTAAATTCTAAATTCTAGACGTCTGATTGACTGAGGCATAAATGATGTACAAACATGAGCAATATTTACATTTCTGCTGAAAGCAGACCCCATCACATTGAATACTTTAACATCATTTTAATTTTCAGTTGTCAGCAACCACATTCATGAATGAATGGCTGACAAGGCATGAAGAACACAAGTACTAATAAAATCAGAATCCTTGGTAAATAGTAATTGATCTCATATTCTAGATTTTAGCACAAAAATTTCAAAGTTATACTAGAATTTATAGACCTACCGACTCCAAAACTTCTGTAATCGGTTTCAAGTGTCAACCTTTTTTTGGCTACCATTGTTGTATATGCACCAATCTGATCTCCATCTTTCAGAATGACACCATCTTCATCTTTCAACAATCGGGCAACACCAAAGTCTAATAACCTTGGATTATCATTGCGGTCTAACACTATGTTCGTTGTCGTTATGTCTCCATGGACCATTTGTGGCCTATAGTCAAAAAAGTTGACATAATAATTGGTTGATATCATTCATTTAGCTTCTGGCCATGCTCTATGAAAGGGAGTTCAAAGCATATGCAACAAGAATTGACCCAGTTCGGCCTGAGAAATCCACGCAGGCTGACCTTGGTCAAAACATTTTGCTATTTGCTATATTTTCAGCATGTCAAAGGACCAGTGTATCTCATGATTCAGTGGGTTGTTAGTTACACAAAATGGCATTTATGAATCAATAGTTATATGATGACTTGCTTGGTAACTGGGATCATGGAAATGCATTAAACCAACTTTACCCAGAGTGCCGCTCAAATTTGATAAGCAGTCATTTCAACACTATTCCTGTTAACTCATCATCTTAGGACACAGGTTTAGACTTGTCCAATTCAAAGCTGTTACAGACGACAAATGATGCTCATATAATGAAATTAATCTCTGAAAGGTAGAACACATTGAGGGAGATTCTGGCTACCAGCATTTTCTCCTTGTCCAACAACGATTTCGAAAGACTTCTTTCTCAGGGTCATAAAGAGGACTGATTGGTAGGTATAGTTTAAGCTAATGAAGAGAGAGCTACTCATTATAAGATTGGAAAAAGAAGTAATTTCTCTTCATAAGCAGTTGCATTTGAATATGCAATGTCATTCATTGTAGTATGACAATCAAAGATAAATGGTGACATACCGTCATGGGGAATAAAAAGGCACCTTTCCCTTGGGGATTTTACAAGCTATAAACAATAACTTGTTATGACCTATTATTATATGACAGCCAACAGTAGCCATGTTCTTCGCCGGAGAAGAATTATATCAAACAAAAGGGCCATGATGGCCCTGTATCGCTCCAACTGCTTTTAAAGAAATGTGCTTAACTGGCACTGACAGAGTCAAAAATCACTGAAAGCCTATATGGCAATGAACTGTCATAGAGAAATTAACCATCCCCTTATTATTTTTTTCTTAAATGCAAAGATGATGTCATTGAATAAAAGCAGGTCTAATCAAGTATCTTTAATATCAATGAGCTCTAACATAAAGTGTTATGGTAAGGAGATTTCAGAATTTTAGAAGCAGAAAACATTTTTAGTGGCATGAACGGTAAAGTCTTGGAACCAAAAAAAAAAAAAAAAACTGAATGATACAAACCTGTCTCCATAAAATATTCTACTAATCTGAGCACAAAATAGACAATAGGGCCATGATGGCTCCGCTGCCTTTTAGATCAATGCATCATGCACTTAATAGGCACTGACAGAGACATAAATAGAGAAAAACTGCTTAACCCCCCGAAAAAAAGGGTCACTGTTTTTTCATTCTTTTCCAATGCAAAGATTATGCCAGTGAATACAAGCAGTTTTTATCAAGTATCATTCGTAACAAATATCAATGAACTCTGACAAAGAGTTCTTTGTAAAGAAAAGTTCCAAGTAGTAGAAAATATTTTATCAATGGCATACATTATAAATGGTAAAATTCTGGGGGAAAAAAAAAAAAAACTAAATGATACAAACCTTAGATCCGATTCATATCAAATATTCATCTCATCTGAGCATAATAATTAATATCAAAATCAATCACTCTCACCGAAAAGTGAACATTTTCTATCCAAAAAAACTTGAATACACAACATCAATTATGTAGCTGTGCAGCTTGATAATTAAGAGAGGTAAATAGTAACAAACTCTGTTACCATTGAACTGAAGTTATTTCCCTGAAAAGTATTTCATATGCTTCGTCATATTGACTTATATACTACAAGTTGACAGATTTACAAAGTTTAATTAGTATATAAGGCCTCCGACCCAAAATACAATACAAAACGTATGTTTTAACACTGTGTTAAGGAAGGTGACCAGTGTACATAACCTATTTCTAACAAGTTTTATAAACATCATATTAATTTAGTAGATCCAGATAAATATAATAATGCACACAATATCAAATATAAATAGATTTATAAATAATATGATAGTTCAAATCCAAAAGCATCCTTTGGTCTTGCACTCATTAAAAAAACAGTAATGAACTGTTGCTGACAGTGTGGATTAAGATCAGACTGCACGGAACGTGCAGGTTGATCTCGAATTCACATCCTCCTACAACTACAATAACCAATGCAAAAAGAACTTTGAGGTGGCAAAAAAAAAGGCTCTTGAAAACATTTCGACAAAAGCAGGTATGTTATTCAATGGTTTAAGGAAAGACCGACTGATACTAATAGCAATGTTATTTATAGGCCCATTCACTTCCGAACATGACCTTCTATTCTCCTGCAGTTGGGAGCTTTTAAAAACATCATAACAAAAGATGACAATATTCATGTGGGTAATACTATAATGTACTGGCGAACAACAAAACCTGACAATAATAAACCCATATCTGTACGGACAAAATATATTATTCCCATGTAGTTGAAGCTTTTGAAACCATTGTGAAAATATTAACCTTCTATTTGCAGCATGCAACAGATCCTTCTTTCACACTGTTTTTCAACAATACAATATACAATAAAAACGACATTACATTAATAGGTGAACATGGAATGATGATAGTGATAGGCTTTAAAACTGCTGTTACATAAAATTCGACCTTCAATACTCCGGCAATTTAAAGTTCTTCAAAACATTGTGACATATGATACATACTACGGATAACAAGGAACCTACCAACTATTAACAACGTTTTCATTTGTATTTTGTAAGTAAACCTCTTACTTTGTGGATGCGCCTTTCATTCTCTTGTAGTTAAGAATCTACGAATTAACAGTTTATTGGGTCAAAATTCCACAACTGCCGTTCCTGTGTTTCTAAAAAGGAAGCCGTTTCTTTGAAGGCAATTGTAAGATAACAAGCAAGACCGCAGATATAATTTTCATTTCCACATCTCATTATATTCGAAAAATAAGTTTTTGTTGGTAAAAGGTTTGACCATATTTGTGGAAAACATGTTTTGTGTACGTTTTCATATAATGGACATACGAGGACAAAATGAAATTCGTCTTCAACTGTATAAACGTTTTGTAGACAAAATTTACAAATCTGAAACTTCTATCAATTGATTCATGTCGTCCTGATTCTATAGCAAGTGCGTGATTAGAGCATCTAAAGTTTGCCAGTGTTTGTTTGTGAACGAAAGACATCTCAATAGAAAGGTATTTTTCTATTTCTAAAAGAGATTTGAATTCTTTGTAATACATGGACTTTGATGACGTAGAAATTTTTGAATGCCACCCTTGTAGAGATATATCTATAAGTCTCTGTTTAAATAACTAGAAATAAATTGCAGTCTCCAATTTCATTTAATATCCAGGCGTAACCAAATCCATATAGGAGTGATTTAACGTTTGATAGATCCAATCAAAGTGTTGAAAGCTCTGATGTGGCATTTATCAAGGAAACCATTTTGTTGAATTAATAATTTGAAAAATAAACAACAGAAATAGTTTTAAATCATTTGCTTGAAGTCAACCTATTATATAGTCATGCAAAATCCAATAGAGTAGGTGCAAATTTTTGGGCCAAACAAGCCATGGCGAACAAGCCCAGGGACGAATAAGCCCAGGAACAAACTGGTTTTGGGACAAACAAGCACGGAATCGATTGGTCAGGAGCCAAAGATTGTGTGTATCATTATGCCAATAGAAGGTCATAGCGAATAAAGCTATTTTCATTAAAAAGAAGTGTTTCCACGATCGATGGCCTAATTCAATTCATTTTAATACGCCATTTTCAATTTTATATATGAGTGCAATTGAAACACTTATTTGTCTAAGGAAAATGAGTTTAATTGGGTTTACTTTCTTTGGTTTTGCACAAATTATGATACATAATTTTCAAAATGCCATATTGAACTCAAAGTGGCACTGTCTTTGACAAATACTACAAAAAACTTGAATACACAACACAAATCATGTAACAGGGCAGCCTGGTAATCAAGTGAGGTTAGAAACCAGTGAACTGAAATTATTTCCCTTTAACAGAATTTGGTACACCTTAATCTTACCATACTGTTAGGAACCAGAAAATTCTTTTAATTTTCAGTTTATAAGCCAATCTAAAACTTTTGACTCCTGGGGCTGGGCAAATTTTGACCCCGGGGCTATAATTGGGACAGTAGTGGTAGAGGTCTACTTAATGAAGTTGCATGCCAAATTTTGTAGCCCTATGCCTTATGACTAGGAACAATAAGATTTTTTTAACTTTTTACTATGTAAGTCCATGTTAAATTTGTGACCCCAGGGGTGGGGCTAATTTTGACCCTACGCTTATGATTTGCCATGGCAACAAGAGTTTTAACTGGAATCAAACGCTTTGAAGAAATTCGGAGGAGGACCATGGCAGGATCATTTCTGAATAATTGGATAGGTAGTTTCAGAGAAAAAGATGTTGAAATAAAACTTAATGCACTCACAGACAGACGCACTAACGGACGGATGCACGACGGACATAAGCTCTCTGGTCATCTGCCAGCAGAGCAAACCATCTGAAAATGGTCAATCAAAGAATTATTTTGTTCAAGTTCTTACAATATGAAAGTTTGCAACAAATGCATAGCTCAAATATAAACTGCCCAAGCTGGGATTCGAACCTGTGCGGCAAAGATCCTCATTTATTGAGGTTTAAAAGATCAATACACTAACCACTGAGCTAAAGAGATTTCTCCCTAAGGCAGCTGTCAGGCATTGACTTTCTACAGGAAGAAGCTATGCCTTAAGAAAAAAGTGATCTCCCGTAACACACCCCCTCATAAGAGAAGTCATCATTTTTTATGACGGAAAGCCTTATTAGGCAGTAAGCCTATTATTTAGACAACAAATGACACAAAGGCCAATAACGGGCAACAAATGGCTCAATGACCAATCCCAGACGAGCCCCAATCTTACGAACATGAAAGTTTGTAGCAAATGCATAGCTCCAATATAAACCGCTCCGGCTGGGATTCGAACCCGTGTGGCAAAGATCCTCGTTTATTGAGGTTTAAAAGATCAATGCACTAACCCCTGAGCTAAGAGAATTCTCCCCAACGCAGTTGTCAGGTATTGATTTTATACGGGAAGAAGCTATGCCGTAAGAAATGAGTAATCTCACGTAACAAAGTTTAAGAGAATTTCACATGGAAATCTGGAGAAAAAGCTTTTCAAACATTTATTTTTGTTTAGTTTTGTTGCCATGAAAACTAGAGTTTTCTTTTCACTGGAATCAAATTTTAAAAAGGGCCATTGCAGGATCACTTTTGCGAAGGTTAATAAAAATTGGACAGGTAGTTTCAGAGAGGCAGTTGTTTGAAATAACAGTAAGGCATGTATGGACGCAAGACAAACACAGAGCCGTAAGTTTGTTGGTCTTTGACCAGTAGAGCTACAAACTAAGCATATTGTATTTCAGGTGCATGGCCATTGCAGCTATCCATGCTTTCCTGAACTTTCTTTTACCAGTATTTCACACAATAATCTGTCCAAGCCACATGCTGCTTTCCCACATGACCATTGTTACCACAGTTGATCATTGGTCAGAGAAGAAATAATCCTGTCACAATACATAACATCAATCCTCTGAAATAAGTTGGCACAGTTTGGGATTCAAGCCCCAAGGTTTCAAGTCCTGTATGTTACCGACTGAGCTAAAAGGCTCATGTGTAATGAGAATATAGGATAATTCAATATGACCACTGAATAGTTTAAGCGTACCTTATCATTTCGAGCAAAATGTACGAACTTAGAGCACCCATATTTTCAGACCAAAACTGTATCTTCAAGTCTTCCAGATGTCCACTCTCACTTGGCGTCTATCAAGATGTCACTTTAGCAAATTTGCTCAGAAAATTCAAAGTAAGTTGTGCGGAAAATTAAAGAGGTGATCCAGCTGTTTCTGCAAAAAACTTCTTTCAGTATTTGCTGATGGAAAGAAAAAGGGATGACAACAACCTATAATAGAACAGCTTGGGAAGTGTTAGGTAAAAGTTTGGTAATCAAAATTCTAACAAGGACGACTAAATCAGTCATTGTGTCCGTCAGCTGCCTTCTATGTCATATAGCTATTCAAAGATTATGTAGATAAAAGACAAAATATCACATGTCACCATATAAAATCGTACTCATAGATTGGTTATTCAAAACCCAAAAACAAAATTTACGCACGACCCAAAAATATGGAAACAGACAGAGCTGAATTTAAGACACAGTATGAAAATCCGGAAATGCGCCTAATGCACCTCAAGAGTGCACTCACATATACTAATAAACATGAAAACAAGAGAGCCATTGGCCCTAAAGTGCTCACCTGAGTAAAGTCAAACACATGAGTGTTTGTGACCTACTTTTTGACTTCCTTAACCTATTTTTGAATGTGTCAGAGATATCATCAAGACAAACATTCTGAAGATATTTTGTGAGTAAATGTGGCCTCACAATTGCACACAAGATTTTTCTAAGATTTATCCCAGTTACCTACTTTTTGACCCAACATTACCCAAATTTGAACTTGTCTAATATATCATCAAGACAAACATTCTGACCAACTTTCATTAAAACTGATCTGAAAATGTGGCCTCTAAAATGCTCATAAGTTTTTTTTCTATGATTTGGCCCTATGAACTACTTTTTGACCTGACATGACCCAATGTTGGACTTATGCTAGATTTCATCAAGACAAAAATTCTGACCAAGTTTCATGGGTATCAGGATGAAAGTCTTGCCTCCAGGATGCACACAAGGTTTTCCTAAAATTTGACAGAGTGACCTATTTTTTGATCCTATATGACCCAATCTAAAACTTGTCAGAGATATCATCAAGGCAAACACTCTAGGTTTCATGAGTTTATGGCTGAATATGTGACCTCTAGAGTGAACACAAAGTTTTTCTAAGATTTGTCCCAGTGACCTACTTTATGACCTGACATGACCCATTTTCAAACTTGTCGAGATATCATCAAGACAAACAATTTGACCAAGTTTCATAAGTATTAGATTGAAAAAATGTGGCCTCAAGAGTGCACACGAGGCTTTGCTCAAATTTGACCTATCGACCTACTTTTTGACCAGACATGACCAAATTTTAAATTTGTCCGATATATTATCAAAACAAACACTAGCAATCTGATTGCATAATTATCCCAGCCAACTGGATGCCTAGTCTAAGAACTTAAAACTCAAAAAATGCTTACAAATAATGATGAGTACAAGCCCTGATTCATCTGCAGCAAAAACACTTTGCAAACACTTTGAGTTGTCTCTTTACAGTGAAATCCCTCCATTAATACCATCAGTAGTACTTTTGAAATTTGGTCTGATTGGTGGTCAGATTTGGATTTCACCTTTCTAGATATTGAATCAAACCCTGAGATTTAAATTATGTGCATATTACATTTTTATGGACGCCTTTGCCCACAAATGATAATGACAAATACAAAATGTGTATGTTCATTGAAAAATTAATACATTTCTTGATTTTATGAACAGATCCACGTGTAAGTGGATGTCAATTCATAATTGCCTAATTAAACTCTTTGTCACATAAATCAACAAAATGAAACTGAAGACTACATAATTTGATTTACTGGTAGAATTTGTAATATTCCATTTTTGGATCTGTTTTTTTTTTAGGTCTCAAGAGGTCACATTACATGAGCTGATTTTCATTTTCAAACAAAGTTTTTCAAATACATGTTGATCATTGGAGATCCTGACATTCACAGTCTTTGTTTTCCTTTAAGTTTTTTTTTTTCCACTGTGAATCAAGTTGAGTGTTCGAACAGTCCTGCTTATTGTCGATCACATAGTATTAGTGTTCACTTGTTTATAAACCACATAACCACATATTCTTCATGAAATAAGTATGGCATAAATGTGTCAAAAAAAAAATAATCATATCTTCACCACTACTTACCCTATGGGTCTTAAATTACTACAGCTGGCTATAAACAATAAATCAAAATCACCTGGATGTCGACATGTTTTTCACACGGGGCGGCATATGTGATAAACGCCTAATTACCCAATAAAGGCCGAATCAATCCTTTAAATATTTATTCACTGGTCATTTTGATTATATTATGTAACATTCTGATAAAAAAAAAAAACACAGTCATGTTACGATAGTCAAAAGATAAACATAAGACTGATATTTTGTTGTCGATTCCATGGGACCTGAGAATATTCGTACATGTACCACAGCCTACAGCTCGCAGTTACAGATGCATGAAAATCAGCTGGTAGTAAAGAAGTTGTGAAAATTGAGTGGTCGTTTCACGGGTTTGAAATCTGTAGGTAACTTGACATTGGTATTGAAAATAGTGGTCATTATTTCGGAATAGCGGGGTGTTCGTATTTCCAAGTTTGTGATAAATGATCATTAAGATGGAGAAATTCTGTTCTGACAAAAATCGTAACAGCCGGTTGCTCGTATTATCAGGGTGCTCTTGAGGAGTAGTTTTATTGTATATCAATAATATGCCTCACAATCGAACTTATGTGCGACTGTCTATGACCTACTTGAACTATACTTGTACATACATATATATAAAATAATTCGTTTTTTATTCTGTCAATCTGTTCTATAGTGCATGTTCCAAGTCGCATTTGTCTTGTATACTACATTTCCCTCCAAGCTCCAAGTCAATTGTTGCTTTTAAATATCATCTCAAGACATAATCAAACTTTTTCACCAAAACAGGAAAGGGAAAATAAAGCTTGGGCACAGGTCTTATAAGTTCCTTTGATATGTCTACCTCTATAAGTCTTCTAGCTCAGCTGGTTACATACAGGGCTACTTATGTATGATTCTTGAGTTTGAATCACCTTGGTAAGCTCTATTCAAATATTGATGATAGTAATTGCGCCAGGAAAGATTTGTTTCTCACCACTGAATATTTTTTTTGACAATGATTATGTGGGAACAAGTGGCTTGGAAGATTGCTTTGTAAAGTAGTTAATTTCAGGATCATGGAAACGGTGCACTGGCTCCCATTATATGACTGTAACAATGTTGAAAGAGGTGATTAACACAAAAACAAACACATGAAAAAACTTACCTCAAATCCTGTACTTTAGTGTGAATATAGAGTATCGCACATGAAATCTTGTAAAGAATAAAAACTCTTTTCGTGACATCCATTCTTAGTTCTCTGTTGTCGACGTCTTGTTTAATAGCATCACGTAAATTTCCGTTTTCCATGAATGGAAATACAAAATACAAATGACTGAAATAAAAAAATACAATAAAAAGTTATGGTAAATAAAAAACTAAATGAGTATCTGTAACTAACCAATGGTTGCAATAAAGAAAAAACAGGAGGGGACCAACCAATCAAATATGGCAAAATCACCTAGTAGTAGAACTGACTGCAGGCAACAGACTGATGCATTCAACATATAAAAACACATTAGCATCAGAGTTTATCTTCATCCATATACTACAGAATGTTTCTACAGTTGATCTTATCTGTATGCATAGGCAACTGAAACTCCATTGGTGTAAAACGGACAACCTGATTCTAGTATACCCCCATCCCAACTCCCTTATCAATATAAGAGGGGGTTACAAATGAAATAGGTATGAACTACGTATGAACCAAAGTTCCATTTTTAAACCTGCAGAATCCACTATCATACCAATATCACTTTGACGCCCACATAGCAGGAAACAATGTTGGAATTGAGTAATTATTTGCTTCATGCAATTTCTCCTTTCTCCACAGTTATTCTCTTGTTCACCAAAGCTACAATTGTGTCCTTGAATTGGTTTGCTTATTAATGCTTGGACAATTATATAACTTTTGGGAAGTGCATTGATTCAAGTATGCTTGAAAAATATTCCATAGTAATTCTTGCATTATGAAAGAAAATGTTTTAAAGAATCACTGTATTATTACAGAAAACAGCAAGACTTAAAACAGACAAGAACATATTTACTTACTTCTTCTCCCTACATCTGCCTAGTAATGGAACAATAGCATGGTGTCGCAATCTGGCAGCAATCACTTCCTACGATAAAAATAAATTAATGCAGTATTTCATCATATAGCTAACTACATGTACATCGGCTTGCAGAGGTTTTACTTATGTCCTAAGCAATAATGATAACTTGAAAGAATACAAAGGCAGCTTGAAGAGAACAAACCTTTCCTATGGTATTTCCTCGAAGCAATATGTAATGACTTAAGGCATTTTTAGATTTTGCACCAGAATTTTATGAAAACCTAGGAATGTGACTAAATCAAACATGTCCATTATGTAGGAATGTATTCAGATAGGTGTGACTACATCATCACTGGTTTCATAAAAATAGATATATGAGGTATGTCAGTGAAGTTCGTGGACACTGCTAAAAAGTTAGCAAATTTACAAATTAGGTGCAGAAAACTCATATTAACATAAAGAGCAAACTTTTTACTGAATGTCACAATCCTGTCTTCTTTACATTTGCAAAGAAACCATAATTAGTAGTACATGCATTTATCAATATTTAACCAAAAACTTTTAACTTGCTGCAAAAAAAAAAATCACTAAAAAAGCCCCGTTAAAAACCCTAACAACTGAATTTGTTTTCTCATCTTTATTGTTTCTTTAATAAACTATTATCCCTTACTTCATCTTCAAGTGGACATACGAAAAAAAAAGCAATACATTCAGACAAATACAGCACTTATGAATGTAAGCAACTTTACTATTTGTCAAAATGTTTGAGCAGCCTAACCCTTTTACAAACAATGATAAATACATCCATCCAGCAATCCAACAATTTTTCCAAATTAACAAAGCATGTTAAAAAATCATGGCTCTGAAGTCGTCCACCTGAGCCTTTTGACCAAATATGACCCATTTCCATTCTTTTCCAATCTCCTCCATGATAACACGAGTATTGGACAGTATTTGTGGCCTCTAGAAGGTACACGAGGTTTTTCACAGATTTGTCTCGGTGACCTAGTTTTTTACCGAATGTGGCCCATTTTCAAACTCATCAAAGACGTCATCAAGACAAACATTCTGAATAATTTTCATGAGCTTAAACTGAAAATGTGGACTCTACAGAGTACACAAGGTTTTTAAAAGATTAAGCCCAGTGGCCACCTTTTTGATCCGACATGACTCATTTTCAAACTTGTCTTGAATATCATCAAGACAAGCATTCTGACCATTTTTCATGAGCATTGGACTAAATAGGAGGCCTCTAGAGTGTGCATGACGTTTTTCTAAGATTAAACCTGGTGACTTAGGTTTTGACCAACATGATCCGACCAACATGATCCATTTTCACACTCATCTTAGGTATTATCCGAACAAACATTTTGACTGACTTTCATGAGTATTGGACTGAAAATGTGGCCTCTAGAACATGACCTAGTAACCCATGTTTGACCCTACATTACCCATTTTCGAACTAAACCGAGATATCAAGACAAACATTCTGACCAATGTTCAAGAGTATTTGACTGAAAATGAGGCCTCTGGAGTGTACACAAGGTTTTTCAAAGATTTGACCGAGTGCGCTGGCTTTTGATATGACATGCCTCATTTCCAAAATCATTCGATATATCATCAAGACAAACATTCTGATAAATTTTCAAGAGCATTAGACTGAAAATATGGCACACAAAGTTTCTTTTAACGATCTGACCTAGTGACCTGGTTTTTAACCCTATATGACCCATTTTCAAACTCATCCAAGGTATAATCAAGACAATCATTCTGACTAAGTTTCATGAGTATTGGACAGAAAATGTGGCCTCTACAGTGTTTACAAGGTTTCTGCAACATTTGCTCATATTTTGCAGACTGTATTATTTGTACAGCCTGTAACATCAGCCACGCTTTTGTATAGCCTGTAACACTGGCCCACATTTTTACTGCTTGCTACACTTGCTCACATTTTTAGTCAGTGCGTATCATTGGCCCTCATTTAGTACAGCCATTGACATTTACTTACACGTTGCAAAGCCTGTAACAATTGCTCACATTTTGTATATCCATCAGGCTCATCATTTCCAAGAAAACCAGTATCCTTTTAATTTTTTTTTCTATATTTTGCATATCATAATAATAATAGTTTGTACACTATAAATATTCCTCAGCAGTAAATCTTTCACTACCATGTAGTGTAGTGTAGTGTACAGCTGTACAGCTGTCAACATTGAACATAAGAAACCCTTATAGCGTATCAAACATGTACTTACATTTTGAGCAGCCCTTGCATTGTACTTTGTATATTGTATTTCCTTAACAGCTATTTTTATCTCCCATTCAGGTATTTCCTTCGCTGTAATACAAAACAAGGAGGCCATGATGGCCCTGTATCGCTCCACTAGCTTATAAATATAAACTATAAATACTAAACATTTCAATCCTGAGCCAAATGGTTTCAAAATGAAGACTTACAAAGTTTTCTCTGTAAAAGCCCATGTGAAAGTTGAGACCCGCAGGGCAAAGCCATCTTTGATCCCAGAGCTATAATTACTTGAACCCTGGTAGAGGTCCACAAGATAAAGCCACATGCCAAAATAATACAAGTCTATGCTGTATGGTTATAAATAAGGTGATTTTCAAGTTTTGTCCATATGAAGCCTCTGTAAAACATAAGACCCCTGATGCAAGGCTAATTTCAAAAAAAAAAAAAAATCAACACAAGAAGATTTCTTAAGTTGTCACTATGTAAGCCCAAGTAAAACTTGTGACCCCTGCGACAGGGCCAATTTTGACCCCATGGCTAAAATTTTGGCCTGCTTGGTAGAGGCCCATTAGATATAGCTACATGCAAAATTTGGTAGCTCTAAGCCTTATGGCTAGGTACAGGAAGATTTTTAAAGTTTTCTCTATATAAGTCTATGTAAACTTGTGACCCCTGTGGCAGAGCCAATTTTGACCCTTGGGCTATAATTTGAAGAAACTTGACAGAAGTCTACTACATAAAGCTACATGCCAAATTTGGAAGCCCTATGCCTTATGGTTTCAGACAAGAAGATTTTTAAAGATTTCCAATATTTTTCAGTTCTGTTGCCATGGCAACCAGAGTTTTTGAAGGAATCAAATTCTTTCAAGAATTCTGAAGAGGACCATGGCAGGATCATTTCTGTGAAGTTTCATGAAAATTGGATGGGTAGTTTCAGAGAAGAAGATGTTTGAAATGACAGTTAACGCACGGACGGACGCACAGACGCACGACGGACACCGGGCCATGACATAAGCCCGCTGGCCTTCGGCCAGTGTAGCTAAAAATGTGTGTATGTATGTGTGTATGTATGTATGTAAGTGATGTATTTATGTACGTATTATCACATCTATTACTACTCTCATAATGAAGATGATAAACAGTGCATTCCTTTGACTTCCATGCTCTTCATTCCAATGCAATCATTTCAAACTTGGTTCACCCATTACAAAAAGTTGTTTACAGGTTTAGTTTTTCAGTAATTTAGAGCTCCTGCCTTGCACAAAGGGGAAATCGGTTTGGGCGAATCTGGGAAAGACCCCCCTCCTCCACTCAGTCCACTGAAACATTTGCGTGAAACTGCATCAATGTCTTCCTTTGTCTCAGAAAAATTTGTGTGCCAAGGGTTTTTTTTTTTTAGTTCTGGAAGCCATGTTTTTCAGCAGAAAGAGTTTGAGCAATTTTGGTAAAAAGTAAGCCAAACAAACTCCTGTGAAAATGTTTCAAAAATTGTATAATATTATTTATGTCAGTGCAATAAAGCAGCCAAAAGTTTGACCTGTCAAAAAAAAGCTTAAGGAATACCTACTGTAGTAGAACGATCTTTCTTGTACTTCTGATACATATTATACTGATTAACGTTTTTTTAACATTTGATTCTTTGGTGCTATTTTTGGAACACGTCTTCACTTTTGAATAAATCATAGATTTTATTTTTTGTTAGTGTTTATGCTGTTTAAAAATTATACACATCTTTGTTTTCTTATATTTTGGAACAGGTACATTGTCTTTGTACATATAAAGTCTTGGTAAATTACCAGCGTCAAAAAATGATAGATTAAGAAACACAATATTCTGGACCTATTTAGCCGTTTTATAATTGGTGAATATAAAGAGTGTCAAACTAAGTATCAAGATGCACTATTGCAACAAAAACACTGTGAAAGCATTTCCTCTCCGTAATGTTTTGTGGAGTATCCACTTTTCACGCAGTGGACATTAAGGTTGAGCATGCAGACTTGTACAGAGCTAGATCGACAGAACCACTCTACATTTGTTTTCATATCCAAGCGCTACTGAGTGCTATGGTAAGTTCCAACAAACCAGCCTCAAACCAACCCGGACCTATCCGGAGCAGACTCACTCCAAATGGAATTAGCTGACTTGAAGCCTCAACATGTTCTTAACAGACCAGCTTCAGACACACCCAGTTTCAAACAGAACCAGCCTCAAACACTTAACAGACCAGCTTCAGACACACCCAGCTTCAAACAGAACCAGCCTCAAACAGACTCGTTCCAAACAGTTTGAAATCCAGAGGTCTGTTTTACAGTTGCAGCTTAAACAGTAGAGTTGATAGATGTGACGACACAGACCGACAGCGGTTCAGCACAACACCGTTTCTGGACTGCTTCAGGCAGATATCTAGTTAGACTGTATAAGACAGTTGCTTGAAGTTCGACGGATAACCTACCAAGACTGCAGTTTGTCGCTTTTGTGTTTTAGTTTCAAATCAATTAGGGCTAGATAGCCCAAGGAAAATTCTATGTATCACTAGAACTATACATATTCCCTGGTAAGACACTGTCACCTGATAAAAAACCCATTCACTATCATCATATCTCTTGACATTCTCCTTTTCCCACAATGTTTCTATCCAATCAGACAAAAAATCCAACAATTGAGCTTCATTTTAATTTTTCGTCTACAAATCCTTTCAATATCTCTGGTAAGAGTCAAGGCAAGTAATACAATGGTAGACATATTGTCCTTACTGCAAATTCAATGAAATGCTTTATTACTTAATTAAGGCCTCCGGCCCATTATACAAAGCATACATTTACAGGTTAACGTTCCCCGCTGTTTATAAACCATTAAACAAATATAACCATTACGAATTTTAGGCAGTATATCATTTGCTATCTACCAAACATTGCATAAAAACATAATTTGACTCAACATGACCAGTTCATAACCAGTTTGTGACAGCCACTGAGACAGACTGTTTAGATAGACTTCAGATTCCCAGAGGGGTAGGCAGATCTCTGTCCATACACTCCACCAAGGCGACCCATTCATTAAAAGTGTGTATGAACCTATGAGGCGGATAGTATGGACAGAGATCAAACCCCAATGAGAGTTGGCTGATCTCTGACCAAACCTTCCTCAAAAGTGGTCAGTGCTGTCGAGCAGGACAGGAAAAGAGTACGTATTTACATGTAATAATAAAATTATTTCAATAAACACATCGGTAACAATACAAAACTAATTAGAACAAATTAATCTTTGTGAGATTTGCAGAAGTTAATAGAAAAGATCAGCAGAATGTTCAGTGACTTGTTTATTTGTCTAAAAATGCTTGCCGTTCTTTAAATGCTATCGTTATATATTTAGCAAGTGCGTTATTAAAGACTCATTTTTACATTTCATAATCTCTAGAAATTAAAATTTGGTCAGTAACCCATTATGCCAATTTTTGCGGAAACAAACTTTTCTGATATCACCATACATGGGACAAATCAAAATGGAATTCGTCTTCAAAAGCATATATACATTATTTTAGAGACAGTATTCGCAGAACCTGTATGTTTGTCAATTCTATCTCGTGTTCCTGTTTCTACAGCTAAACTATGGTTAGAGAGCATCTAAAATTTGCAAAATTTCTTTCATATACATATGACATGTCAATACTTATATACTTTTTCTAGAATTGGTTTAAATTCTTTATAGTAATGTGCTTTTGAGTTTTCATTTGATCTTGCTTTCCATTTTTGTAGATAAACAAATTCTGAGCGTTACCCGCCTGGGTAGCTCAGTGGCTAGCGTATCTAACTCGTGACCTGGTGGTTGTGAGTTCAATACCCGGTTGAGGCAAACTTTCTTTCCAGCGATTTTCCCCCTCTGATTCACGTGGGAAAAGTGGTCAGTGACATGGAAAGAAATTTGTGTCAGTACTGGTGTAAGAACGCCAGGAAACACATGCATAAGTGCACTGACTGCTGTGATATAACCTAATCTATTAAAACGGCTTTAAACTCCAATGCAAACAAACAAGCAAATCTTTTAAGCATTGCCTAAACATTTGTAAGAAAAAATATTGATTACCTATTTCATCTGCAATCCAAACATATCAAAATCCATTTTTGAACAGTATTGTTTTGATCTTAGTTGCCCATATAATTCTGCCAGATTAATCAAATTGTCGGAGCATTCTGTAACACTGTTTTGGGTAACGGGTACTGGACATAGTAATAAGTTTAAGCCAGTACTTAACACATTGTGTGATATAGTAAACTGCTAATGGGCTACGACCACATTCACCACGGACAAAAGTGTTGTATTGTGCTTCACACTGCAGGATGCACTTACAGAATTTTTTCAATTACATCATAATAATGATATCCCGAAATATCTGCACCAAAACATAAAATAGGTTTAACTATTGCGTCAAATAATTAAAAGACATCTACTGGTTTCAAATAACGAAAATTATGTTGATCTAAATATAATGTAACACACTTTCTTTGCACGATCTGATTGGTTTTCAAGCGTTTTTGACCAGCATAATCTAGGACTAAAATATTTATCCAGATATTGATAATAAGGGACTACTTCTATTTCTTTTCTTTTAAAAAAACACATTTTAATTCTTTCCTTAAAATTCCACTATTTCTAAAGGAAATGACTTTTGATTTTTCTAAATTAATGCTCATCCATGTGGATTTCCAAAATTTCTCAATAACATCAAGTTATTTTTGGAGACGCAAAACAGTGTCGGCAAATGTTGACACACCATCTGCAAATAAGACAGACGAAAACCCAGTGGATCAAGTGAGGCTCGAACCCAGGGCTTCCAGGTCACGAATCCTACACTTTACCACTGAGCCACGCAGGACCCCTTCATTGTCATCAGCAAAATGTATCAATTTACTTTAACAAATGAAAAACTTACACTACTGTAGTAAAACAAATATAGTGTTCATGTACATAGTGTTGCATTCCTAACAGCTTGAGGAAAACAAACACAAAAATATTTCGTAAAATCAGGAATGCACAAGTCAAATTTAAAGAGGTCAAGCTGATTAACTCTTTAAGATCCAACGATAATAAAAGTCAAAAGTCACCGTCTTGCAACAAAAAGGGAGGTTGGAAATATGTATTTCATAACAAGAGGGCTATGATGGCCCTGTATCACTAATATGTACAAAACATGCACACCAAACATTACAATTCTTGGCCAAAAGGTTTCAAACAGGAAGACTGATAAAGTTTCTCTATGAAAGCCCATGTGAAAATTGTGAGTCCATTTTTTACCTTTCTGACCTATAATTACGGTTTCAAGCTATAATTATGAGCTATAATTAACTGAATCCTGCTAGAGGTCAACAAGATACAGCCACATAACAAATAATAAAGGTCTAGGCGGTATGGTTATATACAAGATTTTCAAAGTTTCCTTTATAAAACATGAGAGGCTTTATTTCTATTTTAACAATGGCTAAATTTCGAACACATTCAGAATAGATCAACTAGATGAATCTACATGCCATATTTGGTAGCTTAGGCAATATGCTTTAGAACAAGAAGATTTTTAAAGTTTTACCACTATAAAGCCCATGTAAAGCTTGTGACCACCCTCCACCCCCCTCCCAGGCGGGCCAATTTTGGTTCTAGGGCTATAATTTATAGAATCTTAGTAAAGGTCCGTTAGCTGAAGCTAATACCAAATTTGGTAGTCCTAGGCATTATCTTTTAGAACCAGAAGATTTTCCAAGTTTTCCCATAATAAGCCCATGTAAAACTTGTGACCAACTGGGCAGGGCCAAGAGTTACAATTTCAAGGAATTTGGTAGACATCTATTATATGAAGCTACAAGAATATTTGCCAGCCCTATGCCTTATGGTTTCTAATAAGAAGATTTTTAAGATTTTCAATATTTTCAGTTTTGTTGCCACAGCCTCCAGAGTTTTCATTGGAATCAAATTATTTTAAGGAATTCTGAAGAGGGCCATAGCAGGATCATTTTTTGTGAAATTTCATTAAAATTGGATCGGTAGTTTCAGAGAAGAAGATGTTTGAAAAAAAAGTTAATGCATGCACGGACGGCTGGACACACGCATGACAGACACTGTGTCATGACATAAGCCTGCTGGCCTTTGGCCAGTGAGCTAAAAAGAAAGAAAGAGAGCCAGCTGTTATTCAACGAAGGCAATAACAACGTGAAAAATACAATCTGATTTACACCTCTGATACCCTTTCAAGTGCAAATCCATTAGTATTACTTAAAGTGATCATGCAGCTTTTATTTGCCATTCTTTAAAGAGATAAATGCTGTGATGACCTTGTATTGAAGATATGTTATTTGACTTTGAATCTGGAAGGGTTTTCCTTTGCTCATTTCAAACACCAATTACTAAAGGGTACAGGTTATGTTATTTGTTTAGAATATTATCTAAGTTAACCGTTGCTTTACGTTTTTCAAAAACGTACAACTACAAAAAGGTTAAAAATTGTTCTTGTCAAATTGCACGTCTTTTTTTTTTCCATAATTTGATAGTGTAGCTTGTTTTAGCCACCAACTACATGTATACTTCAAGAAATTGTTATAGATTAAGAAACACATAACATTGCAGACTCTCTAGTTAGTATTGGCTAACAGTTGGCTGCTTCTTTAACATATTTTGTCTCAGCATCTTTTACACACTGTTAATTAAGTAACACTGATTCGAGTACTGTAGGCAAAAGAAGACTGTCATCTATCAAAGAGTCTGTCTAACTTTGTTCACATGATGGCTAGGCTGTGCTTCGATTAATTGGTAAGGATAGTCCCGTATAACAGATGGTAATGTATAAGTCATAACCCAGAGGGTCACTGGCTTGATTTCCCAGCTTACCAATTTCTTTCAAACAATTAATGATAGTCATTGTGACAGGATTAATTTCATTTTCAAGGCTGGCGTCGTTTTGATGTTCTTTACATGGGAAAGCAGTCACTTAGGGTAAAATACTGTGCAGAGACCTGGTAAAAGAAACTCCAGGAAAGCATGGGTATATGCTCTGGCCGCAATGATAAAACTGAAATAATGTTGAATCAGCTTCAACTCCATACAAGCTAAGTAACTGGTGGATACAACCTGTTGATCAAAATTAGCAGAAAGTCCATTATGTGAAGTGAATGAAATATGAAAAAGGCTCAGATGAAATATCAGAAGCAACTTGCAAAACAGGCTTACTTTCTCCTATCTTTATCAATAAAACAGATTTATTATGAAAAGACATACATTTGAAGACTTTCCCAGACTTTCCACTCGCAAAAGGTTCCTTCTCTAGCACAGACTCTAGCCAATTCCTCTTGACATCTATCACTCTGCCATCATCAACATCTTGTCGCATCTCGAACGTTACTCGGCGAGAAACACTCGGCGGCACGTACACATCTGTCCTTATGTCATCTTCAGTTGTGTCCTCATCATGCCTGGAAGCATCTATCTCATCATTAGATCCTCTTTCACCTCCTCGCTGTTCTCCTTCTGCTACATATTGAGAAAGTGGAGAATCTAATAAATTATCAATAATGATATCTGCTTCACCTTCTAAGATTCTGACCCTTCAATAAAATTAATCAAATGGACATTTTTAGCCTGTAGAGAAAACCCTAAATATTTTCTATTTCATAAGTGTTTGAATACATGAGGGCCACTGGCCCTAAAGCACTCACCTGAGTAAGGTCATCTAGGATTGATAAAGCTGAAAAGCTAATGATGATGTAAAACACATTAGTATAAGTGATCTACTTTTTGACTGACTTGACCCATTTTTGAATTTTGAATCTGGCTGAGAATTTGGCTTCTACAGTGCACACAAGGTTTTTCTAAGATTTGGCCCAGTGACCTACTTTTTGACCAAACGCGACTCAGTATCAACTTTTCCCAGATTTCATAAAGATAAACATTCTGACAATGTTTCATTAGTATCAAACTGAAAATGTAGACTTTAGAAAGCACAAAAAGTTTATCTCAGATATGAGCCCATAACCTACTTTTTGACCTGATGTGACCCAATTTTAAACTTGTCCGGGATTTCATCCAAACAAATATTATGACCAAGTTTCATGAGCATTAGGCTGAAAATGTGGCCTATAGCGTGCACACAAAGTCTTTCTAAGATTTGGCCCCATTACCTACTTTTTCAGCTGTCGTGACCAAATTTCGAACCTGTCAGAGATTTTACCAAGAGAAACATTCTGACGAAGTTTCATGAGTATCAGGCAAAAATGTGGCATTGAGAGCGCACACAAAGTTTTTCTAAGATTTGACCCAGTTACCTACTTCTCAACCCGACATGAACCAATTTCAGACTTGTCAGAATATCAAGACAAATATTTATGGAATATTTATTCAGACAAATATTCTAAGTTTCATCAGTATCAGGACAAAAATGTGGCCTATAGAGACTTTTTTCTAAATTTTTCAACGTTTTTCTAAGATTTAGCCCAGCACCCTACTTTTTAATCCGACGTGATCTAGTTTCAAAATTGTCAAAGATTTTATCATGACAAACATCCTGACCAAGTTTTATAAGTATTAGGCTGAAAATGTGGCTTCTAGAATGCAAACAAGGTTTTTCTAAGATTTAACCCAGTGACATAGCTTTTGACCCGATGTCACCCAATTTTGAACTTGTCCATACAAAAAAAATCATTCTGACCAAATTTATGAGTATCAGGGCGAAAAATGTGGCCACTAGAGAGCACAAAAGGTTTTTTTCAGAGATTTGGCCAAATGACCAAGTTTTGACGACGTGACTCAATTTCGACTTTGTTCAAGATTTTATCAAGACAAACATTCTGACAAAATTTCATTAGGATCTGGCTGAAAATGTGCCTGGCCTCTAGAGTGCTCACAAGGCAAATGTTTATCACCGCATGATGTACGACAGACATAGCACGATCACAAAAAAAGGGGCCATGATGACCCTGGATCACTGACTTAAGTCTTTAAATGTTTGAGAAATAAATAATCAGCCCATTTACGAACAAAGTATAATCAAAACCAACATTCTTTTTTTTCATTAGCACTGTGCGACAGATAAAATCTCTATATGTGCACATGATTTATCCAATTATCAACCATATGAACTACATTTTTATTCAAGGTGACCCATTTTCAAACTTGTCCGAGATATCAAGACCAACATTTTGACCAAGTTCATGATCATTTGACTAAGAATGTGATCTCTGCAGTGTACAGATTTTTTTTTCTCTTAAGATCTAAACAAGTGTTCTTATTTAGATTCAAGGTAACCCATTTACAATCTATTCCAAGATACTATAAAGACAAACATTCTGCCTAAGTTTCATGGTTACTGGACTGTAACAGACTTTAAGTTTTCCGTGATATAATCATAAGAAACTTTCTGACCATGTTTCGTATCCATTGCACCCTAAAATGTAGCCTTTACAGTGCACACATGATTTTTGCAAAGTCTGAACCACTGACACTAGTTTTCAATTTTGTCCAAGACAGTATGAAGACAGTTCCTGACCAAGTTTCGTAAGCATTGGGCTATAAATGAGGCTGCTAGACTCTACACACACACACACACACACACACACACACAAAGAAGTTTTGTATAGGCTTGATTTTTGACCGTAGGTGATCCATTTCCAAAGGTCTATCGAGATACCATCATGAAAATTATAATGAGTCTAACAGAGTAGATGCAAGACCAAACCCCACAGTGAAGTCTGATTATCCACGATGAAAATTATAATGTTGCCCCAAACATTATTACAGCTAAACTGGCTTGTAATAATTCAAACAGTTTTTCAGACATAAAACCATAGAAGTTCTACTATCAGCACATAAGCCCTCCCCACTGTTTCACGACAAAATTTACAATAGGATTGAATCCAGAAGCACATCTTCGCTGTGATAATTTTTCTTTTAGAAAAAGGGAGCAGATGAAGCATGTAAAAGTACTGCTTAGATTACAGGTGCATTGAGACGCTTTCACACCAAACTGACATAATACAGATGGAAACAAGCAGTATAATAGTCTGGTACCCAGGCATCCTTCAAAAGTATGTAGGCATAGCGCAATAACGGCGGCCCGTTGGTAATATGCAGAGGTAATGGGATATGTAATTTTACTTGATCAAATCGGATTGTAGGCTGAATTCAAAACAGATTGGTTGCAATAAAGTAATGATCGTTCTTATTTAGCGACAAAAACTACATATCAGAAATACTTTGAATATCCGAAATGTCAATGGACCTATATAACGTCCGAAAATAGGGCTACTCTTAAAAATGATTCATTGTCAAATTTAAATTAAAACCATAAGCATACATCACGTTTTAGATTTGGCAATGTATATTTTGTAAAAGATCAATCTCATTTTATTCATTTATCAATCCAGATCACATAATATTAGGAAACAAGAGGGCCATTGGCCCTAAAGCACCCACTTTAGTAAAATCATATACGGTTGAAAAAGCTGAAGAGGACAGGCTTGGATGATGTAAAACATGAGTGTAAGTGACTTACTTTTTGACTTGACATGACCCCATTTCCAATTTGTCCAAGATATCAACAAGACAAACATTCTGACCAAGTTTCATGAGTAACTGACTGAAAATGTGACCTCTAGAGTGCAGAAAAGATTTTTCTAAGACTTGGCCCTGTGACCTACTTTGTGACCCAATTTCAAACTAGTCCAAGATAGTATCAACATAAACATTCTGACCAAGTTTCGTGAGTTTCAGGCTGTAAATAAAGCCTCAAGAGTGTACACAAGGTTTTCCTAAGATTTGGTCCAGTGAGATACTTTTCAGCCCAGCATGACCAAATTTCGAACCTGTCCTAGATATCATCAAAACTAAGATTCTGACCAAGTTTAAAGCGTGTCAGGCTGAAATGTGGCTTTTTGACTGAGCACAAGTTTTTTCTAAATTTTGGCCCAGTGACCTACTTTTTGACCTGATGTGACCTTATTTCAAACTTGTTCGAGATATAATGAAGACAAATATTCTGACCAAGTTTCATTAGTATCAGGCTAAAATGTAGCCTCTAGAGTGCACACAAGGTTTTTCTAACAGTTGGTCTAATGACATACTTTTTGACCTGACATGATCCCATTTCAAACTTATTCAAGATATCATGAAGACAAACACTGTGTATCATCGACTCCAGAACTTGGTACCAGTTGAAGCGGTGATCAACAAAAACTAGTCATGTCCAGGTTAAGAAAATTCTTTATTTTGATTTTATGTCGGGATGGTATGCATCTATGAGAATGTCTCCATTTACGAAACATATTTTTGTTTTAAATGCACATCCAGAAATAATGCGAAAATGATTTTAAGTTCACCTTTTATTGTAAAAAGAGCTGCCTGTTACTGCTGATATTATGTGTCTCCGTCAAATTTGGTTTTGGTTTGTATTGGAGTTTTACGCCATTTTAACAGCTCAGGTCATATCATGGCGTCAGCGACGCACCTATGTGCTTCCTGGTTTTCTCACACCAGTACTGACACAACTTTCTTTCCAAAGCCACTGACTACTTTTCTCACATGCATCAGAGGTAAGAGGCGAAAAATCGCCGGAAAGAAAGTTTGCCTCAACCAGGTATCGAACTCACTACCATCAGGTCGCGAGTCCGACACGCTAACCACTGAGCTACCTGGGCGGGCCGTCTCCGTCAAAATCTACCTGTTTATCATACAAATGGTTGTGACAAATATCAGTCCATTATTATGCATATGCATTCCAATCAATATATATAATCAATAGTTTTCTCAAAAAAATAATGGAACTCTATAAAAAGATCATAAAAGTCGGAAGGCTTGAGTACAGCAACTTGTAACACTGCACAGAAATACTGGATGGCGTCTTGCTAGCTAACTGCACAGCGATTTATAGTGAAAATAATGGAATTTAATGCAATGTAGCGTGCGAAAGGATATTATTTACTAATAAGTACCATTTTCACAGTTGCCAACATTAATTTCAAAAGAATTTATTTGTTAAATTACGGTCATATGGAAAGAAAAAAGCACACAGCTCGACTGGAAGCCAATTCCTCTCGCAGGCCATGCAAGCAGTCTTCCAATAAAACTACAGAGTCGTATATCGGCCTGTGACAATAAGTTTTTAATTCGGGAAATATTGCCCGACAGAAATATTTCCAGTATCTTGAGCTAAAGATGGATTCAACTATGCGAGGGCCTTTAAAATGGTGAATTCGTATATAGGAAAGTTTGAACCTTCCTTAAAAAGATGGGAAAAAACGCAGTTGTATCATGGACACTGGCATACATTTAGTGCAATAAAACGTGTCTCAAGCTGTAACAATAAACTTGGTATTATTTGAGATTTTTGAGGCGCTGATACAGCCATACCTTATCTATATCAGATAATCATGTGTACATGTCGTAGAAAAGTGAGCTATTTCAATAAGGAAATTGTACGTTGAAACTGTCATACTAAGTATGACATTACTTGACGACTCGCGCGGCCTGTTTCCATGCATGATGTTCTATTTATATGTGTGAGTGTGTGTGTGAGTGTGTATTGTTGACCCTGCCACGACCACAAAACTAATGACAAGCAAATATTTCTTCAAGCAGAACAATGCAACGACCTGCGACACTTTCTTTGTTCTAAAATTTTCAGTATCTGGCATTTTCTCGCAGAAACATTATTTCAAACCCAACAACCCCTTTTTTCTGAGCAGGGTGAGTGTAGTAACTGACCATGCCAGTTTTCAGTACAAAAACAGTACATATGTTCTTGTGACTGTATTTTGTAGCAGGTGCATGCATACCAGCCCGCCCGGGTAGCTCAGTGGTTAGCGTGTCAGACTCGTGACCTGGTGGTTGCGAGTTCGATCCCGGTTGAGGCAAACTTTCTTTCCGGCGATTTTTCGCCTCTCACCTCTCATGCATGTGAGAAAAGTAGTCGGTGGCTTTGGAAAGAAAGTTGTGTCAGTACTGGTGTGAGAAAGCCAGGAAACACACAGGTGCATCGCTGACCGCCATGATATGACCTCAGCTGTTAAAATGGCGTTAAACTCCAATACAAACAAACAGAGCATACGAATTGCACATGAATACGTGAGCTGTCGCCGTGATATGGCTGAAATAATGTTGAAAGCGGTGTAAAACACCATTCAATCAAATAATCAAGCATACGAATTGCGTATTCAATCAAAGTGTAGTTGATAGTCTTTACAATGATACCAAATATAAATGGTTTCCTACATGTGCAATCGCCGCAGATGAACTTTTCAAACGGCCCTTGTATCAGGCCGCAGCAGCTCCTATAACCAATATGTGCGCCCAGCAAATACATTAGCTCAGACTTAGTATCTATAGTCAGAGTCTGGTCAGAGTCTTTGCTGGTCGCCTGAAGTAGGGTTGGGTCCTTAACTATCAATAAAGTGGTCATTGAAGACACTGATCTAAATGAACAGGCTAATCTTAGTAGGATGCACATGTAAACTGTAGAATTTGTTGTACTCCAGCTCATCTATAAGCGTCCAACCACCTACAATCTTGGACCACCATGAATCGCGGACAACTGCTCAGTACCACGAGAATGCAACCTCTTTTTTTTGGCATCAAGATGGCCACTTTTGTTGTATCATACTGATACAATTTGTCGTACAGTTAATTTAGTAAAGTTTTCATGTTGCTGTATTGTACAACAACCTTTCAAATAGCCGTACTCCCACAAATTCTTGTGTGAGAATAATTCAAACAAATAATCTTGATTGTTGCACATGAAACTTATACTTCAGTCAATTTCAAATGTCTGGAATATTTTGATATTAAAAGCCAAGGGTAACAAGCTTTGTAACAATGCAAAACGAAAGATTTTCAATGGGATATGGTGGTTTGAGCAGTACCAGCCGGTAGGATTTCGCTGTTTTTTACACAATGCAGGAATATTTTTTTTTGACTTATGATCATGGGTAACAGTTGGACATCTCTAAACATGGATGCTTATCGTTTGGTAGGAAAACACTCATTAAAAACAATTAAAAAAAAACGATTGACTCACCCCCACAATATGCCATAACTACCCTTTTGTGTCGACTCAGCTAGTACCAAGTTCCTAAGTCGATGATACACGGTGCAAATATTCTGACCAAGTTTCATTGGTATAGGGCTTAAAATGTGGCCTCTGGAGTGCACACAAAGTTTTTCTAAGATTTGGCCCAGGTGCCTCCTTTTTGACCCAACATGACCCAATTTCAAACTTGTCCAAGATATCATCAAGACAAACATTCTGACCTAGTTTAATGAATGTGGTTTGTATTGGAGTTTAACAATTTTAACAGCTCAGGTCATATCATGGCAGTCAGTGACACACCAATGTGTTGGTAGCCAGTGACTACTTTCCTCACATGTATCAGAGGTGAGAGGCGAAAAATCACCAGATAGAAATTTTGCCTCAACCAGGTATCAAACTCACAACCTCCAGGTCACAAGTCAGATATGCTAACCACTGAGCTACCCGAGGGGGCTAGTTTCATATCAGGCTGAAAATGTAGTTTCTAGAGTGCAAACAAGGTTTTTGTAAGATTTAGCCCAGTGACTACTTTTTGACTTTTTGACCTGAAATGACCCTATCTCAAACGTGTCCGAGATATCATCAAGACAAACATTCTGACAAAGTTTCATTAATATCAGACTAAAATTGTGGCCTCTAGAGTGCATACAAGCTTTTTTCTAACGTTTGGCACAGTGACCTACATTTTGATCCAACATGACCCAATTTCTGACCAGGTTTCAAGCATATCAAGTGGAAAATTTGGCCTTTAAAGTGCATACCAGGTTTTTCTAAGAATTGACCCGACACGACCCAATTTCAAGATTTTATCAAGACAAACTTTCTGACCAATTTTCATTGGTATCTGACTGAAAACGTGGCCTCTAAAGTGTACACAAAGTTAATGTTGATGATCGCACGACGGAAGATGGACGCCAGACAAAGCATGATCACAAATGTCCACCTTGAGCACTTTGTTCTCAGGTGAGCTAACAACAGGAAAGCATATGGGGCTACAATTAAGGCCGCCATGGAGGCTGCCATTAGTGTGCTTTGCCTGACCTGATAACTGAGGCCTAAAAATATCTATCAAAATAACTTGAATATTCGATATAAACCATGTAAGTGTAGTATAAAAATCAAGAGAAACAAATGGCAGCATACTGTACTGACGAAAACAGAAGTTAAGACCATTAAACATAATAAGCTTAACCATGGCATGTTATCACCAATACTTAAGCTAAATCAAAAATAGCTATGTTTTTAGCATGATCAAAATTATATAAAGAAATGTGAGAGAGGATGATAAAAGGAACATAGTGGTCAATTTGTATAAAACTGTGATGTTGAGAAAATATAAAAAGGTTTCCAGTTTTTTCTAATTCTGTTGCCATGGCAACCAGTTTTATATAGAATCAAATTCTTTGAAGAATTCTGAACAGGGCAAAAACAGAATCATTTCTGTGAAATTTCATCAAAACTGGATGGGTAGTTTTCAAGATGTTTGAAATAAAGGTAGCGCATGCTTGCAAAGATGGACAGTCTAAGGCAAGGCCTTGAAAAAAGCTGCCAGTAGGACTAAAGACTGCTAGAGTTCTCAGATAGCATTATGACACTAAATTATACCTACGCTTGATCTGGTCATAATGCTTCGAGTCCTGAAGTCTGTGATCATGCAAACTCACATCTAGCTGTGCCTTTTGCTCATTTTTCATTGGGGCATTACCTATATGCTGTGTAGACATAGCCTGTATTAGCGTTTGTCCAGTAGGGCGAGTTGGAGGCTGCTGAACTCTTCTTTGAATATCTGACAAATAGGCATATTCTGTCAATTGCTTGTCCATATGATTCTGTTGAGTCTGATGTTAGTTTTATGTGGTTGTCAAAGTCTTTATTATTTGTCCTTTTTTTTGTGAAATGCAGAAGAGAAATCGGTGCAATCTAATGTTGATAGAGAAACAAGCGTGTAGTTAAATGAAAACAAAGCTGTTTAAAATGATTTTTTCAAAGACTTCACTTACCGGTAATGACCTGCTTTGTTATCCATGTTCACTAATGTTCAAGTTTGTCGAAAACATTATTCAGACAAACACTCAGATGCGATTGCTGACTGGATGTGAGCATTTGATCGTATTTGTAGCTTCCACTGAGCAAACAAGATTTTTGAGTGATCTGAACTTGTGACTTCCTCCTTCATTTCTGAGATATTATCAAGACAAATATTCTGGCCATGTTTCATAACAACTGGACTGAAAACGTGGTCTCAAGAGTCCACAAAAGGCAATGCTGAGAAATTATGATGCACAAAGGACATTATACGTGATTAACAAGAGGGCAATTGGCCCTAAAGCATTCACCTGTGTAAAGTCAGCTAGGACTGACAAAACTGAAGTGATCCCAGTTGTAATGATGTAAAATACATGAGTGTAAGTAACCTACTTTTAGACCAACTTGATGTACTTTTGTACTAGTCAAAGACACCATCGAGACTAACATTCTAACAGAGTTTAATGAGTATCAGGCTGAAAAATATAGCCCCTATAGTGCACACAAGGTTTTACTAAGATTTGGCACAGTGACCTACTTTTCCATCTAACGTGATCCAATTTGAAACTTAGCAGAGATATCATCAAGGCAAGCATTCTGAGCAAGTGCTATGAGTATCTGACTGAAAATGTAGCCCCTAGAAGGTACACAAGGTTTTTCTAAGATTAAGCCCAGTGACCTCCATTTTGACCAGACATGACCCCTTTTCATACCTATCAGAGTTATCATCAAAACAAACATTCTGAAAAAATTTCTTAGGTATCGAACGGAAAATGATACCTCTAGAGTACACCCATGGTTTTTTTCTAACATTTGGCCCAGTCACCTACTTCTTGATGGGACATGATCCACTTTCAAACTTTGTGCGAGATATAATCAAGACAAACAATCTGAGAGTGTTTCATAAGCATCGGGCTGAAAATATGGCCTCTTAGTAATGGTGCACACAAGTTTTTTCTAAACTTTGGCTCAGTGACCTATTTTTGTCCTGACGTAACCCAAATTCGTACTTGTCCAAGATATACTATCAAGAAAAACATTCTGACCAAGTTTGATAATTATGGGGCTTAAAATGTGGCCTCTAGAGTGCACACAAGGTTTTTCTAAGATTTTGCCAAGTGACATACTTTTTGACCTGACAAGACCCAATTTCGAATCTGTCCAAGATATCATTAAGACAAACATTATGACCAAGTTTCATGAGTAATATGGTAAAAAGTGGCCTCTAGAGTGCACACAATATTTTTCTTAAATTTGGCCGAGTGAACTACTTTTTAATCTGACATGACCCAATTTTGAATTCGTCCAAAATACTGTTAAGGCAAATATTCTGACTAAGTTCCATGAGTATTGGCCTCAAAATGTGACCTCCAGAGTGCACACAAATTTTGTTCTAGGATTTGGCCCAGTGACATACTTTTTGACCCAACGTGACCCATTTTCAAACTTATCCAAGATTTCTTCAAGACAAATATTCTGACAGTTTTATGAGTATAGGACTGAAAATGTGGTTTTTAGAGCGCACACGAGGAAATTTGTTGACACCCGGACGACGTAAGTCACATGACGTACAACGGACACAGCCAAATCACAAAAGCTCACCTGGGTGACAACAATAAATCATTGTTTTTAAGACATGTATGAATATTAAAGATCCTAATGACCAGGTGGAAATTCAATGGCCTGTGCGCCAAATAACGACTTCAAGAAAAGAGGGCCATTGGCCCTAAAGCGCTCACTTGAATAAAGTCATTAACAGTTGATAAAGCTGAAGAGATAAAGGTTTTAATGATGAGTGTATGAGACCTACTTTTTGAACCAATGTGACCCAATTTCAAACTTGTCCAAGATATCATTAAGACAAACATTCTGACCAAGTTTCATTAGTATCAGACAGAAAATGTGGCCTCTACAGTGCACACACAGTTTTTGTAAGCTTTGGTCCAGTGACCTACTTTGAAACCAGATGTGGCCCATTCTTTCTGTCATTTAGACAGACAATCTGACCTTGTTTCACCAGTATAAGGCTAAAAATGTGGCCTCTAGAGTACACACTAGGTTTTCCTACGATTCATCCAAGTGACCTACTTTTTGGCCTGACATGACCAAATTTCAACTTGTCCAAGATATCTTCAAGACAAACATTCCAACCAACTTTTATGAGTTTAAGGCTGAAAATGTGGCCTGTAGAATGCACAGAACGTTTTTCTAAGATTTGGCCCAGTGATAAACTTTTTTGACCCAACATGACCCAATTTCAAACCTGTCGAAGATTTTATCTAGACTAACATTCTGACCAAGTTTCAAGAATATCAGGCTGAAAGTGTGGCCTCTAGAGTGCACACAAGGTAAATGTTGATGACCCCATGACGGTCGACGCACGACGGACACAAAAGCGTTGTGCCCAGGTAAGCTAGAAAGGCTAGAACATTTTTTTTTTTTTCAAATTAGAAAAAATTGAGACAGTGAAAGTTCAAAATCAGCATTCTCCCCACTCATGAAAATGTAATGGTATGTCAAGAGTATGTAAAGAATAAAATTCCACATGAAATGGCTGATTTTCCAACAATAAATTTCAAATTTTCTGCACTATCCATAGGATTATAATCATTATATACATCATTTACATAAACAATTGATGCATTTTTTTACTTGTCAAAGACACCATCAAGACAAACATTCTAACACAGTTTCATGAGTATCAGGCTGAAAATTTTAGGCCTCTACAGTGCACACAAACTTTTACTAAGATTTGGCACAGTGACCTACTTTTCTACCTAATGTGATTCAAGGGTACAAGTTTCATAAAGATCAGATTAAAGAAAAAAGACGTCACTTTTGACCACAGGGGATTTACTGATTGTATGACTGTATAGTGTTTTACACCATTTCTGATATTATTTCAGTTATATCGCGGCGGCTAGTACACCTATCCATGCTTTCCTGGATTTTCTGTTACCACTACTCTGCACAGTATTCTTTCCAAGCCACTGGCTGCTTTCCCACATACCCTTTTCGAAACAATGGTCAGCGCTGAAAGAAAAATGAATCTTGTTGCACTGACTATCATTTAGCCTTGGAAAGAACATGGTCGAGCCAGAGATGAGTACACAGGAAGATGCCTAACATACAAATGCCTGAAAACCTGGCCATGACATCAGCCCTACTGATTTTCCATCAGTACAGCCAAAAGCTATCTTGTAAAAAGTGAAATACACATGAACATGCAGTTCTTTTTTCATATGTTTTAAGACTTAAAACTTTAGAACACTAAGTTTACAAGAATAGGAGTGCATCAGCAATACAGTCTATATTTGGTTATGCAATTTCTGACATGTGAAGGTGCTTTGAAAATAAATAGCCTTCAAATTGCAACCATTTTTTTTTTTCCCCACATCCAGCTCTTTCATTCAGCATTGAAAACGGTTAGTTGTTTTTTCATGAATATTCAATATTGTGTTGTCCTCCGACCCCTTTCAATATCAGTTGTTAACCTCTGTATGAGATTACAAAGGGTAGACTCATTCATCATCACACAAATGATCAGCATTTTATGGTCATATTAAGTGGTTACCAAAGACTTCCCTTTCTTCAGATGTCTTCACTAGAATGCTGTGAACCATGAAGTTATCTCTATTTGCCTTTAACCGTTTACCACATGATCCAGAGTTTCAACAACCCTGAGAATGACACCTTTTAAAACCATTGTAGGATACAGAGAAAATGCTTGTAATCAGCATTTTCTCCCTTTCCAACAGAGTTTTTCACATTTAAATTTTGGTTTGCAAATGCTTTCAATTCAGACTAGTCTATATTTTGTCATGTGGTTAAGAGTTAAAGACTGATTGATTGATTGTATGGTGTTCAATGCCATTTTCAACATTATTTCAGTTACATCGCGGCGCCCAGTGCACCTTTCCGTGTTTTCCAGGAGTTTCTTTTATGATAGTCCGCACAATATTCTTTCCAAGCCACGGGCTGCTTTCCCACATAACCATCATCAAAACAATGATCAGTGGTGAGAAAAGAACGAATCCTGTCTTAATGACTATCATTAATCCTTAGAAAGAAACTGGCTGAGCTAGGGATCGATTCAGCGACCCTCTCTTCTGAAGTCCTGTATGCTACCAACTGCGCTGCCAGGGCTTGGCAAAGAGTTAGAGGCACAGGTTCTTTTTTGTCGTTTTTGTAAAGAGTACGCATACATTATTAATTTGCAAATTATGGTAGCATAGTCTCCTTTAGACACATATCTAACCCTTTCCCATACGATCCTGGGTTCCTGAAATCCTGAGGTCTAAAAAAGGGTTTTTGAAAACAATTTTGGGAAATAAGAAAACTATGGTAATTAGATTTTTTTTTTTAACATTTTGCACCATCTCAAAAACAAATCCTATCATTAGAGCTATTGCTAACTTTTTGCCTGCCAATGCCTTCAATTTTGACAAGTCGAAACAATTTTTGTCTTGTTCATTACTAACATTCAGCAGGTTTACCCTTTACCAAACAATCCTGACTTCTTCTGACCCTTGAAAAACAGTCTTTTGAAAATTTTGAACATTTTGGAAATAGGAAGAAAATGCTGTTAAGCAGCATTTTCTCCTTTTCCCACAATGTTTTTTATTCAATCACAGACAATCTAGGCATTTGAGCAATATTTCATTAGTTGTCTGTAAAAGCTTTTAAGCTGGACCAGTCTAAAAATTTTTTGTTTGGTAAAGAGTTTAATAGCATCAATAGAAAAATGCTCTGCTTACCAGATAAAGAATTCTGTCATGATAAAGATTCAACCTTTCCAAACAAAGAAGCTTTTGTAGATGTCAAATATTCCATGTTCTTAACAAATTTCAAACACCTTCTTTTACATCATTAAAGCAAGACCAGTATTTACCCTTGGTAGGGTCCTGCTGGTTTGAGACCCGAGTCTATATTCATCAACCATTCTTAAGCACATTCTTAGTCTTATTCTTAAGAATTTTCTTAATTTGAAAGTAACACACCCTCTAACTGGCTTAAGCAAATGGATTAGCTAATCAGAATTTGTTACTTTCAAAATCCATATAGACCAAGAATGTTGTTAAGAATGGTTGGTGAACACCGACCTTGACCTCAGTGATAAATCAGGCTCCTACCTTGTACTGCTGTATAAACTCTTTGGTCTTCTTCTGTTGGAACAATACCTATATGCTGTGTAGATGTAGACTGTGCTTGAGTATGTCCAAAACTTTCAAGTGCACTTAATTCAGAGTGGGGCTGCTGCACTCTTCCTTGAATATTTGATAAAAATTGTTCATCAAGAAAAACCTTTTGACCTATCTTTATGTGCAATGGACTTAAAATGGCCTCTAGTGTGTGCAAGGTTTTTGTGAGACCCACTGACGTACTTTTTGACAGAACAATTTTGATATTGCCTCAGATATCATCTGGATAAAATTCTGACCAGTAGTATAAAATTGTAAATGTAGCCTCAAAAGTGTATAGAAGGTTTTGCACTTATTCATGCTTTCCTGGAGTATCTGCAACCAGTACTTCATGCAATATTCTTCCCAATCCAATGGCTACTTTCCCACTTAACCATCATCAAAACAATGATTAAGTGGCGAATCAGGAATTAATCCTGACACAATTACAACAATCAATCTTTGAAAGAAATTGGCTAAGCTGTGGATTCAAACCAACATTCCCCTGTTCTCAAGTCCTGTATGCTACAGACTGCACCACTGGGGCTTTGCCCTCTTAGGCCTACACAAAGTTTTTCCCAGTGATCTAGTTTTTGACCAGACATGAGCTGTTTTCTAATTTAAGTGGGTTATCATCAAGACAAGAGAGCCATTGGCCCTGAAGCGCTCACCTGAATAAGGTCATCTAGGATTTGGTACGGCTGAAAAAATCCTGGTCATGATGATGTAAAACACATGAGTGTAAATGATCTACTTTTTGACAGCTTTAGCCTATTTTTGAATTTCTAATCTGGCTCAAAATGTGGCCTCTAGAGTCACACAAGGTTTTTCTAAGATTTTGCCCTGTGACAAACTTTTTGACCTGACGTGACTTAATATAATTCTTTTCCAAGATTTCATCTAGACAAACATTCTGACCAAGTTTCATGACTATAAAGCTGAAAATGTAGCCTTTAGAGCGCACACAAGGTTTTTCTAAGATTTGGCCCAGTGCCCTACTTTTTAACCCGATGTGACCCAATTTCAAAGTTGCCCGATATTTCATCAAGACAAACATTCTGACCAAGTTGCATGAGTATCAAGCTGAAAATTTGGCCTCTAGAGTGCACACAAGATTATTCTATGATTTGGCCCAGTGACCTACTTTTTGACTCGACATAACCCAGTTTTCTATGTGTCCAAGATTCTATCAAATCAAACATTCTAACCAAGTTTCATGCATATCAAACTCAAAATGTGCCCTCTAGAGTATACACAAAGTTTTTCTAAGATTTGGCCCAGTGACCTAATTTTTCACCCGATGTCACCCAATTTCAAATATGTCTGAGATTTTACCCAGACAATCATTTTGACCAAGTTTCATGAGTATCGGGCTGAAAATGTGGCCTCTGGAGTGCACACAAGCTTTTTCTAAGATTTGGACATGTGACCTACCATTTTACCTGACATGACCCAATTTTGATCTTGTCTGAGATTTTATCCAAAAAAATATTCTGAAGAAGTGTCATGAATATCATGCTGATAATGTGGCCTCTTAGAGTGCACACACACTTTTTCTCAGATTTGATTGTATGACCTACTTTTTGACCTCATGTGACTTAATTTCAAAATTGTTCGAGATTTCATTCAGACAAACATTCTGACCAAGTTTCATGAGTATCAGGCTGAAAATGTGGCCTCTAGAGCTTTTTCTAAGATTTGGCCCCTTGACCTACTTTTTGACCCGACATGACCTGATTTCAAACTTGTCCAAGATATAATCCAGACAAACATTCTGACCAAGTTTCAGGCATGTCAGGCTGAAAATATGGCCTCTGAAGTGCACACAAGCTTTTTCTAAGATTTGGCCCCGTGACCTACTTTTTGACCCCACGTGACCCAATTTCACATTAGTCTGAGATTTTATCTAGACAAACATTCTGGCTAAGTTACATGAGTATCAGGCTGAAAATGTAGCCTCTAGAGTGCACACAAGGTTTTTCTAAGATTTGGCCCTGTGACCTACTTATTGACCCAACTTCATCCAATTTCAAGTATGTCTGAGATTTTACCCAGACAAACATTCTGACCAAGTTTCATGAGGATCTAGCTGAAAATGTGACCTCCAGAAAGCACACAAGGTAAATGTTGATGACTGCATGACACACGGCAAACGCCGGACACAGCACGATCACAAAAGCTCACATTGAGCACTTTGTGCTCGGGTGAGCTTAAAAACATTTAGACCAACTTTCATGAGTATTTAACTGAAAATGTGCCTCTACAGTGCACACAAGCTTTTTCTAAGATTTGCCCCATTGACCTACATTTTAATGCCATTTTATCTATTTTTAAAGTCATCCAAAATATTAATAGGACAAACAATCCGGCCAATTTTCATGAGTAATGGACTTAAATGTGGCCTCTAGGGTGTATACAAAGTTTTGCCAAGTTTGTCTCAGGAACCTATTGTACTCAAGGTGACCTATTGTTAAAATCGTCCAAAATATCATCAAGCAAAACCTTCTTACCAACTTTTAAGTGTATTGGACAAAAATGTGGCCTCTAGAGTGTACAAAAAGCTTTTTCTAAGATTTGTCACAGTGAAGTCCATTTCGACTCGATGAGACCTATTTTCAAAGTCTTCAGTCATATCATCAAGACAAATATTCTGACCGCTTTTCATGACTTTTCTGAGTTTGTTTCTGGGACCTACTTTTTGACTCTAGGTGAATCATTTTCAAAACTCATCCAAGATATCATTAAGATAAAATGTTCTGACCGATTTATGACAGTATTGGACTGAAAATATAGCCTCTAGGGTGTACACAAGGTTCTCATGAGATTTGTTTAATGGACCTACTTTTTTGACCCAATGTCACCTATTTTCAATTAATTCTAGTCATCATCAAGATAAAAATTCTGACCCCCCCTTTTACACTCGTCTGAGATATCAAGAAAAAATTCTGAGATCAACTTTCATGAGTACTGAACTTAAAAAAGTGGCCTTTTCAGTGTAAACAAGGTTTTCCTACGATTTAACACAGTAATCTACTTTCTGACTCAGTGAGACGGCAATTGGCCCTTAAGCACTCACTTGAGTGAAGTTACCTAGGATTGAAAAACATGAAGACATCCTAATTGGGATGATGTAAGACTTACTTTTGATCCAACGTGACAAAAATCTTCAAAATTGTTATAAATGTTATCAAGACAAACATTCTGATCAAATTTCATGAGTATCAGACTGCAAAAGTGGCCTCTGGAGTGCGAACAATGCTTTTCTAAGATTTGTATCAGTGACCTACTTTTTGATCAGACGTGATCCAATTCTAAACATGTCCCAAATATTACCAAGACAAATACTCTGACCAAGTTTCATCAGTATCATACTGAAAATGTGGCCTTTATAGAGCACACAAGGTTTTCCAAAAATCTGACTACAGCCTACTTTTTGAACCGGCCAATTTTCAAAAAATTTGACAAATTTTGACAAAAATTTTAAACTTGTACAAAATACAATCAAAACATGAATTTCATGAATATCAGACTGGAAACACACACACACACACACACACACAAACCGGCTTCCAGAGTGCACACAGGGTTTTTCTAAGATTTGTGCCGATGACTTTTTTTGTTTTCTTTAATCCCATATGACCAAACTTTGAACTTGTACTAAGTATAATCAGGATAAAACTTTGACCAATTTTCATTAGCATCATACTAAAACTGTGGCCTCTACAGTGGACACAAGGTTTTTAAAGAAAAAATCGGGGACCTCCTCTTTGAACAAACGTAACCTGATTTCAAACTTGTCCAAGGTATCACCAATACAAATATTCTGGACATGTTTCACGAGTATCAGACTGAAAATGTTGCCTCTAGAGTGCCCAGAAGAATTATACCAGTGACCTACTTTGTGACCTGATGCGACCCATTTTGAAACTTATCAAAGATATTATTCAGAAAATGTTCTGAACAACTTTCATGGCTATTTGAATGAAAATATGGCCTCCACGGTGTAGACCTTTCAAGGGTATTGAACTAAAAATGTGGCCTCTAGAGTGTACACAAGGCTTTTACATGATTTGTCTTAGTGACCTACTTTTTTACCAGATTTGACCCACTTTCAAACTCATCCTGGACATCATCAAGACATAGAGTTTTACCAACTTTTCATGAGTATCAGACTGAAAATGTGATCCCTAGAGTTCACACAAGGTTTTTGCTAAGATTTGTCCTAGTGACCTACTTTTTGTTCCCATTTGTGATCCAATTTTAAAGTTGTCCTAGATATTATCAAAACAAAACATTCAGACCGATTGTCATGAGTATCTGACTTAAAATTGTGCCTCTAGAGTGCACACAAGGTAATTGTTGATACCTGCATGAGAGACAACAAACATGGCATGATGGACAACAGACACAAAAACACTCACAAAAGCTCTCCTTGAGCACCTTGTACTCAGGTGGGTTAAAAACCACTTAACTTTCAAGAGTACTGGAATAAAATGTGGTATCTAGAGTATATACAGGGTATTTCTATTATTTGTACAAATTACCGACCGTAGCTTTTTACCTGACATGACCAATAGTCGAAGCTGTTAAAGATATCATCAAGACAAACATTCCGAACAAAGTATATGAGTATTGGACTGAAAATGTTACCTCAAAGGTAAAACTTAATGACTGTCATCGGACACAGACAATCTCAAAAGCCTACTTTCAGCACTTTATGTTTAGGTGAACTAAAAATAATAATACATGCAATAAAAATATATCATAAAAAGGAAATACCAACCGGAACCTACAAACTGATAATGTTGACTAAAGGCAGGGTTACCGGGTTCAATGTGTTGTTGACCAGGCATCGTTGAGCTTCTTTCTGGGTTTTCCAGAGTAATTTGTGAAAACTGTTGTTGAACATTTTTTATGTTTCCACGCTGACCTGTACAAACAGAGAGCCCTTGAGTAAAATCTTTTCTAACACAATGTAAAATGATAAGTAATATCAAGTAACCCTTTCGTTTTCGTTTTGTTTCATTCATTACCCCAAGAAAAACTACAACATATATGTTCTTAAATTGGAGGTAACGTGGATAAAGTGATATTTGTGGGGAAACAAATTAGGACAAAAGAAAAATTTGCTCATGAAAATCTACACACCTTCTTACGCAGGGCAGGGTCATCTTTAACTCCCCCATCCCCGGGGACATACTATTAAATCAAACAATCATGTTAAAGGCCCATTAAAAATTTTGTTGATGCTACATACAAATGATCAGCACCCCAGGCAGAGTATATTTAAAACCAAGCATTTTTTTCCTTTCTTTTCTAGCATACGTGATGAATTCATGATGCAAAAAGGAAAACAAGAGGGTCATTAGCCCTAAAGCGCTCACCTGAGGAAAGTCATGTACAGTCGATAATGCTGAAGAGATCCTGGTTTTAACAAGAGGACCATGATGGTCCTAAATCGCTCACCTGAAATGCAACTCAGCTCAACACCATAATGCTACATGCCATATATGAAAGCTCTAGCCCTTAAGGTTTGGGACAAGAAGATTCTTAAAGATTTCCTTCTTTATCTCTATGTGAAATCCGAGAACCCACAACATACGGCCAATTTCCAAACTAGGGCCATTATTTGAAGTATTTTGGTAGAGGGCCACTACATGATACTACATGCCATATATGAGAGCTCTAGCCCTTATGGTTTCGGACAAGAAGATTTTTAAAGATTTCCTTCTTTATCTCTATGTGAAATCCGAGAACCCACAACATAGGGCCATTTTCAAGACTAGGGCCATAATTTGAAGTAGTTTTGGTAGAAGGCCACTAGATGATGCTACAAGCCAAATATGAAAGCTCTAGCCCTTACAGTTTGGGACAAGAAGATTTTTACAGATTTCCTTCTTTATCTCTATGTGAAATCCGAGAACCCACAACATACGGCCAATTTCCACACTAGGGCCATTATTTGAAGTATTTTGGTAGAGGGCTACTACATGATACTACATGCCATATATGAGAGCTCTAGCCCTTATGGTTTGGGACAAGAAGATTTTTAAAGATTTCCTTCTTTATCTCTATGTGAAATCCGAGAACCCACAACATAGGGCCATTTTCAAGACTAGGGCCATAATTTGAAGTATTTGGTAGAGGGCCACTAGATGATGCTACATGCCAAATATGAAAGCTCTAGCCCTTACGGTTTGGTACAAGAAGATTTTTAAAGATTTCCTTCTTTATCTCTATGTGAAATCCGAGAACCCACAACAAAGGCCATTTTCAACACTAGGGCCATAATTTGAAGTATTTTGGTAGAGGGCAACTAGATGATACTACATGCCATATATGAGAGCTCTAGCCCTTATGATTTGGGACATGAAGATTTTTAAAGATTTCCTTCTTTATCTCTATGTGAAATCCGAGAACCCACAACATAGGGCCATTTTCAAGACTAGGGCCATAATTTGAAGTATTTTGGTAAAGGGTCACTAGATGTTGCTACATGCCAAATATGAAAGCTCTGGCCCTTACGGTTTGGGACAAGAGGATTTTTACAGATTTCCTTCTTTATCTCTATGTGAAATCCGAGAACCCACAACATACGGCCAATTTCCACACTAGGGCCATTATTTGAAGTATTTTGGTAGAGGGCCACTAGATGATACTACATGCCATATATGAGAGCTCTAGCCCTTATGGTTTGGGACAAGAAGATTTTTAAAGATTTCCTTCTTTATCTCTATGTGAAATCCGAGAACCCACAACATAGGGCCATTTTCAAGACTAGGGCCATAATTTGAAGTATTTTGGTAGAGGGTCACTAGACGATGCTACATGCCAAATATAAAAGCTCTAGCCCTTAAGGTTTGGGACAAGAAGATTTTTACAGATTTCCTTCTTTATCTGTATATGAAATCCGAGAACCCACAACATACTGCCATTTTCAACACTAGGACCATAATTTGAAGTATTTTGGTAGAGGGCCACTAGATGATACTACATGCCATATATGAGAGCTCTAGCCCTTATGGTTTGGGTCAAGAAGATTTTTAAAGATTTCCTTCTTTATCTCTATGTGAAATCCGAGAATCCACAACATAGGGCCATTTTCAAGACTAGGGCCATAATTTGAAGTATTTTGGTAGAGGGCCACTAGATGATGCTACATGCCAAATATGAGAGCTCTAGCCCTTACGGTTTGGGACAAGAAGATTTTTAAAGATTTTTCTCTCGGTTGCCATGGCAACCAGAGTTCTTCCTGGAATTCAAATCTTTGAAGTATTCTGAAAGTGCATCACCTAAGGATCATTTCTGTGAAGTTTCACTGAAATCTGTTGGGCGGTTTCAGAGGAGAAGATTTTTTAAATAATTGTTCACGGACCGACGGACGGACGGACACACGGACGGACGCCGGACAACGATCGATCACTATAGCTCACCCTGAGCACTATGTGCTCAGGTGAGCTAATGATGTAAAACACATGAGTCCTAGTGACCTACTTTTTGAACCAATGTGACTAAATTCCAAACTTGTCCAGGATATCATTAAAACAAACATTCTGACCAAGCTTTTTAAGTTTCAGGCGGAAAATGTGGCCTCTAGAGTGCACACAAGGTTTTTATAAGATTTGGCCCAGTGACCTACTTTTTGACCCGACATGACCCAATTTCGAGCTTACTCGAGATATTATCAAGACAAACATTTTGACCAAGTTTCATGAGTATACGACTAAAAATGTAGCCTCTAGAGTGCACACAAGGTAATTGTTGATGCCTGGACAACTGACGACAGACAACAGATGATGGACACAGCACGATCACAAAAGCTCACCTTGTGCACTTCGTGCTCTGGTAAACTAAAAAGGAAACACGCAAAAAATGGGGAAAAGGTCGTTGCAACCGGGCTTGAACCCACTATGACAACATGAGTAGGCATGGTGAATTGAACAAACAGTGAAAAAACAACAAAACAAGAGGGCCATGATGGCCCTGGAGTCGCTCACCTGAGCCTTTTGACCAAGCACAACCAATTTCCAACATCTTGTGAGATATATGTATTACCAAACAATAAAATTTTAGACTGATCAAAGTTTGAACCTTCTGCATAAAACAAATATGTGGATCAAGCTGTGGGATTGGTCTCTCAAAGGGGTAGAAAACATTGTGAAAAAGGGAAAAAATGCTGCATACCAGCATTTTCTCATTTTCAAACAGTGTTTTCAAAAGGCTTCTTTCTGAGAGTCATTCGTACACTAGGTTTTTCTAAGATTTGACCTAGTGACCTAGTTTTTCAGCCAACATGACACATTTTCAAACTGGTCCAAGATATCATCAGGACAAACATTCTGACCAAATTTCAAGAGTATTGGACTGAAAATGTGGCCTCTACAGCGTACACAAGATTTTTCTAAGATCTGACCTAGTGGCCTAGTTTTTGACCCAACATGACCCATTTTCAAACTCATCCAAGATATTACCAAGGCAAATATTCTGAGCAACTTTAAAGAGTATTGGAAAAACAATGTGGCCACAACAGTGTACACATGGTTTTTCTAAGATTTGACCAGGTGACCTAGTTTTTGACCCGACATGACCTATTTTCAAATTCTACTGAGATATCATCGAGACAAACATTCTGACCAACTTTCAAGAGTATTAGACCGAAAATGTGGCTTCTGGAGCTTACACAAGGTTTTTCTAAGATTTGACCTAGTGACCTAGTTTTTCACACGACATGACCCATTTTCAATCTAGTCAGAGATATCATCACGGCAAGCATTCTGATCAACTTTCAAGAGTACTGGACAAAAAATCTGGCCTCTAGAGCATACACAATGTTTTTCTTAGATTTGACCTGGTGACCTAGTTTTTGACCCAACATGGCACATTTTTGTACTATTTCAAGATATAATCAAGACAAACATTGTCACCATTTTTCAAGAGTATTGGACTGAAAATGTGGCCTCTTTAGTGTACAACAGGTTTTTCCAAGATTTGGCCTAGTGACCTAGTTTTTGACCCCACACAACCCAATTTCGAACTCGTCTGAGATTTTATCAAGACAAACATTCTGACCAAGTTTCACAAGTATCTGACTGAAAATGTGGCCTCTAGAGCGCACATAAGGTTTTTCTAAGATTTGACCTAGTGACCTAGTTTTTGACCCCACATGACCCAATTTCAAACTCGTCCGAGATTTTATCAAGACAAACATTCTGACCAAGTTTCACAAGTATCTGACGGAAAATGTGGCCTCTAGAGCGCACACAGGTTTTTCTAAGATTTGATTTAGTGACCTAGTTTTTGACCCTACATGACCCAATTATGAACTTGTCTGAAATTTTATCAAGACAAACATTCTGACCAAGTTTCACAAGTATCTGACTGAAAATGTGGCCTCTAGAGCGCACATAAGGTTTTTCTAAGATTTGACCTAGTGACCTAGTTTTTGACCCCACATGACCCAATTTCAAACTCGTCCCAGATTTTATCAAAACAAACATTCTGACCAAGTTTCACAAGTATCTGACTGAAAATGTGGTGTCTAGCGCGTACACAAGGTTTATCTAAGATTTCACCTAGTGACCTAGTTTTTGACCCCACATGACCAAATTTCGAATTCATCCCAGATTTTATCAAGACAAACATTCTTACCAAATTTCACAAGTATCTGACTGAAAATGTGGCCTCTAGAGCGTACTGAAGGTTTTACTAAGATTTGACCTAGTGATCTAGTTTTTGACCCCACATGACCCAATTTCGAACTCGTCCGAGATTTTATCAAGACAAACATTCTGAGCAAGTTTCATTAGGATCAGGCTGAAAATGTGGCCTCTAGAGCGTATACAAGGTTTTTCTAATATTTGACCTAGTGACCTAGTTTTTGGCCCGGCATGACCCAGTTTCGAACTCGTCCAAGATTTTATCAAAACAAACATTCTGACCAAGTTTCACAAGTATCTGACTGAAAATGTGGCCTCTAGGGCCCAGATAAGGTTTTTCTAAGATTTGACCTAGTGACCTAGTTTTTGACCCCACATGACCCAATTTCAAACTGGTCTCAGATTTTATCAAGACAAACATTCTGACCAAGTTTCACAAGTATCTGACTGAAAATGTGGCATCTAGAGTGTACACAAGGTTTATCTAAGATTTGACCTAGTGACCTAGTTTTTGACCCCACATGACCCAATTTCAAATTCCTCCCAGATTTTATCGAGACAAACATTCTTACCAAATTTCACAAGTATCTGACTGAAAATGTGGCCTCTACAGCGTACAGAAGGTTTTACTAAGATTTGACCTAGTGACCTAGTTTTTGACCCCACATGACCCAATTTTGCACTCGTCCGAGATTTTATCAAGACAAACATTCTGACCAAGTTTCATGAGGATCAGGCTGAAAATGTGGCCTCTACAGCGTACATAAGGTTTTTCTAAGATTTGACCTAGTGACCTAGTTTTTGACCCCACATGACCCAGTTTCGAACTCGTCCAAGATCTTATCAAGACAAACATTCTGACCAAATTTCACAAGTATCTGACTGAAAATGTGGCCTCTAGAGTGTACACAAGGTTTTTCTAAGATTTGACCTAGTGACCTAGTTTTTGACCCCATATGACCCAATTTCCAACTCGTCCTAGATTTTATCAAGACAAACATTCTGACCAAGTTTCATGAGGATCGAACCGAAAATGTGGCCTCTAGAGCGTACACAAGGTAAAAAGTTGATGACGGACGACGCATACCGCACGACGGACGCAGCACGATCACAGTAGCTCACCATGAGCACTTTGTGCACAGGTGAGCTAAAAACTGAAGTACAATTTCTCAAAACCAATTGTTTGGGTTTCAGTACTTACTGTTTTAAACAATCCCTGCAAGTTTCAAAGAAATGTAACCAAAAATGTGGACTGTGTTGAGTAAACAATACTAACTCATCAAGTGGCTGCTTTTCCTAAACCGATTGCTAGATTTTCTTCATTCTTAATAGAGTTCAATCCCTTGATGATACAGATAATCTTTGCAAGTTTCAAAAGACTGAATAAAAAATGTGACTTAATGGCAAAAAAAAGAAATGTAAATTTTCAAGTTTAAATGGCTCCTTTCCAATACTGATTGTCAATTCTTTTTAAATCAATAGTGTTCAAGCTATTGATAATATAAAGCAACTGTGCAAGTTTTGTGAAAATTCAACCACAAATGCTGATGTTATTGCATAAACTAGAATTGCAAATTTTTAAATTTAAATGGCTATTTTTCCCATACGGATTGTCTATTTTTTTTTCAAAATCAATAGGGTTCAAGCTGTTAATGATACAGAGCAACTGTGCAGGTTTCATGAAAATCCGACCACAAATACAGACTTTACTGCGTAAACAAGAAAAGGAAATTTTGATCTTTAAATAGCTACTTTTCCCATACTGATTGTCAGATTTTTTTCAAAATCAATAGGGTTCACACTATTGATGAGATAAACAAACTGTGCAAGTTTCATGAAAATCTAACCTCAAATGCAGACTTTATCGCGTAAACAAGAAATTGACACTTTGAACTTTAAATGGCTATTTTTCCAATAATGATAGTCAGTTTTTTTCTTTTTTTTTTCAAAATCAATAGAATTGAAGCTATTGATGAGATAAACAAACTGTGTGAGTTTCATGAAAATCCACCCACAAATGCAGACTTTATTGCGCAAACAAAAAAATTACTTTTTGAACTTTAAATAGCTACTTTTCCCAAACTGATTGTCAGATTTTTTTCAAAATCAATAGGTTTCAAGCGCTTAAAAAAAAATATATATATATATATATGTGCAAGTTTCACGAAAACCCGATCCCAAATGCAGACTTTATCGCATAAACAAGAAATTGAATAGCTACTTTTCCTATACTGATTGTCACATTTTTTTTCAAAATCGATAGAAATCAAGCTATTGATAAGATAAACAAACGGTGCAAGTTTCATGAAAATCCGACCACAAATGAAGACTTTATCGCGTAGGCAAGAAAAAGACTAACGGACAGACAGACAGACTGATGGACGACGGAAACCACGCCATGACATAAGCTCTGCTGGCTTACAGCCAGCAGAGCTAAAAATTTCACAGTTTTCTCAAAAAAAGCCCTTGTTCAAGTTGTTGATCCCAGGGAGAGACCTTTTTGACCGCAGAGCTATAATTATTTGAATCCTGGTACAGGGACAAAGCAACATACCAAATAATACAGGTCTACGCCATATGGTTATAAACAAGAAAAGTTTCAAAGTTTCCTCAATATAAAGCAACTGTAAACAAGATGTCTGTTTGTAAAACAGTCATGCCCCCCTACTGCCATATTGATACAGGAAGTGGCACAGTTCATAAACTGATATCAAAAGAACTGATTGGGATATATTGAGCCAACCTTGATAAAATTTGAGCCACATTAGAGCAACTTGAGCCGAGGTAAATTATTGCATTCTAAAGTGACGACCTCATTCATTAGTCACAGTTTTGTTTAGCAATAACAGAATATCTATTTAAAAACCATTGTGGAAAGTCAAGCTTTTGTTCTCAAAACCAATGCTTGTTTTTCTACAATGTTTTTCTGAAAATTCAATGTATAATAGTCTATATTAAATGGGAGCAGTTTGGTGTAATTCAAAACCTGGAAGGGAAAAATCATTTTGGTAAAAGGAGAAAATGTTCAATAAAACAATTTTCCTTTTCTTCAAAATGTTTTCTAAGGCTTTCTACTGCTTTGAAAGCTTTGAACTTAATGGGCAGTCTAAAGGAAAAATAAATAAATCAACACAAAACAAACAAAAATCAAATTCAGTAACTTTATTACATCCTTTTAATCTCTTTATCATGTAACATTTTTAACTTTTGGTACTGAAACCAACTCTCAATCCCTGAAAGAAAAATAAGAAATATTCTCAGATCAAGATGAATGTATACCGACCTTTTGATTTCGCATGTTTTGACACGGAATCTCTCTTAAGAACTGTGCATCCCACAGTAAATGTGTTTGATTTCTGCATTTTGCTACATAAGTTACAGAACATTGCTTTTGAACTTCGCTCATAACGTAGCCATGGATTTCCAATTTTCCAATTTCCTTGAAATTGTCTACATGGAGATTTTGTTTCAAGCTTGTTTTTTTTAGCTGGAGGTAAGTCTAAAGAACGTTTAAAGTCTAAAGAACGTTTAGAAGCCATACTGACAACTGATACTTTCCAGTATTTCCCCATGTTTATATACATCATCGTAGATAAATCATAAAGTTTGCAATGTTATGTTTTTCACATAAAGTCCATGAAAATCATTAGATAATTGAAGTAAACATTCCACATACCTTTAATTATCAATCGCCGAAAAACATCCACATAATTCGATCCTTTAATTGCCGATAATTTGTTGACAAGTCCATCTTTAACTGGAGATGGGTCAAAGTATTGACATGAGTCGGCAATAATCGCTAATCAAGTAATTAACATCCTTTAATTGTCTGATTTATAGCCCACTTCAATTGTTAAACATGATAATCTGTCAACAGTTCGCATAATTATACACACCGCCGTGTGTATACATACAAGATTGTAAACAGTCGCCGATATATAGACTGGGTTATTGATTTTCTTCTCGGCACGCGCGTTCAACTTCCGCTTTTTCCCAGTGGACTTCAATGCTTACTACGTCCCCGATAATACGCGAACAAAATGTTGGAGCCACAAGTTGAGCCACAAGTGATGATTTTTGAGGCACTTTTAATTTTTTTTGTAGCAAATGGCTCAAGTGGCGAACGGCAGCATGGGCCCTGAATCATCTGGTGGTCACTGTGACCTTGACCTTTCATGGATTAACCTTAAAATCGATAGGGATCATTTACACTCCAAGATGAATATCTGTACAGAATTTGAAGGACCTAGGTCAATTCTGTGTGTAGCTATCATCTGGACAAGGTTTGGTCTATATATCATTAAGCTGAAGGCCACTGTGACCTTGACCTTTAATGGATTAATCTCAAAATCGATAGGGCTCATTTACACTCCAAGATGAATATCTGTACAGAATTTGAAGAACCTATGTCAATTCTGTGTCTAGTTACCATCTGGACAAGGTTTGGTCTATATATCATTAAGTTAAGGCCACTGTGACCTTGACCTTTCATGGATTAATCTCAAAATCGATAGGGCTCATTTACACTCCGAGATGAATATCTGTACAGAATTTGAAGAACCTATGTCAATTCTGTGTCTAATTACCATCTGGACAAGGTTTGGTTTATATATCATTAAGTTGAAGGCCACTGTGACCTTGACCTTTGATGGATTTATCTCAAAATCGATAGGGATCATCTACACTCTGAGACAAATGTCTGTGCCAAATTTGACGAACCTAGGTCAATTCTGTGTCTAGTTATCATCCGGACAAGGTTTGGTCTATATACCAACATGTTGACGGTCACTGTGACCTTGGCATTTTACCGATTGACCTCAAAATCAATAGGGATCATCTACACTCCAAGACGCATGTCTGTGCCAAATTTGACGAATCTAGGTCAATTCTATGTCTAGTTACCATCTGGACAAGGTAAGGTCTACCGACCGACGGACCAACCGACATGTGCAAAGCAATATACCCCCCTTCGTTGAAGAGGGGCATAAAAATTGGACCCTCCCTTAGGTGGGACTAATTTCAGTCCAAGGGCTTAAGTTTTGAACATATGCAGATGTGATCCACTATATGAAGCCATTAGACAAATTTGGTAGCCCTAGCATTTATGGTTAGTAGCAATAAGATTTTTAAAATTTCACTCTACAGGCAAATGTTAAATCTATGACCCATGGAATGGGCCCAATTTTGACACTAGATGATAAAACTCACAAATTATTACATCTATAGCTCATGGTCAGGAACAAGAAGATTTTTGAAGTTTTCACTATATACATGTAAGCATGTGTAAAACTTGTGACTTGTGGGGCAGAGCATAATTTGACACCAGGCTATAGTTTGAACAATCCTTGCAGAACAGTACCAGATACTGTATAACCATTTTTTTCAGCGGGTTACAAATTTTGCAGTTTTTCCCAAAAACAGGTGGTCTTAAATTTCTCCTTACTTTTTTGGGGGCTTGTTAGTTTGGTCATTAGATGGATTTAATTTCTACGCTTTGTATTCACTTTTATCAACCGGTAGGCCTAAAGTACGCAATGGAAATATTATGGAGCAATGGAAAACAAAGTACGCAATGGAAATATATCATATATATGTTATTAAGTAAAGTAACTATGTATGCTTTCAAACGTGTTTTTTTTTTACTTGTTGATCTTTAAAATGTTCATCTACAGGTATAAACAAAAAAATAATGTTTTTGTACCGCTAAATAATGTATTTGTAGTGATATTTTTTCCATGATGCAGTTATTCTCAGATGTCAAAATGGAATATTTACCGATTTTGAACTAATGCAATATATTGTACCCCAAACGTGTCTTGTAGCGTAAATGTTATTTTTTGAAATGGATAGTTATTTGATGCATAAATTGTGGGGGATTATACCTTTAAAAATTTTGAAACTTCCCTTTAAATTTCCATTGCTCAGGACTGGCGCAATGGAAAAGAAAGTATGCAATGGAAATGTATTATATATATGTTATTATATAAAGTAACTGTGTAAGATTCAAATGTGTTTATTTGTACTCATTGATATTTTATAAGGTACATCTACAGGTATAAACCAAAATCAAGTTTTTGTACCGCTAAAAAAAAAATTGTATTTTTAGTGATATTTTTTCCCATCTTGCAGGTATTCTCAGATGGCAAAATAATAAATTTACCAAATCCAAACTAGTACAATTTAATGAACCCAAAGGGTGTCTTATAGTGTAAAAAGTTCTTTTCTTTAATGGAAATTTTTTTTTTAATTAGATCTATATATATCTGTTCAGTACAGATGTTAAAATTATAGTGTAAACAGTACTTTTCTCTATTGGATATTTTTTTTAAATTAGATCTATATATATATCTGTTCAGTACAGATGTTAAAACTTCCTTTTAAATTTCCATTGCGCGGGACTGGCACAATGGAAAAGAAGGTACACAATGGAAATATATTATTTATATTTTACTTTATAAAGTATATGCTGTCGAATGGGTTTATCTGTACTCATTGATATTTTATCATCAGGTACATTTACAGGCAGAAACCAAATAAAATGTTATTACCACTAAAGATGTATTTGTAATGATAGTTTCCCTTATGCAGGTAATCGAAGATGGCGAAATCGAAAATTTACCAAAGTCAAATTGCTTTAATATTTTGTACCAGGAATAGGTCTTTAAGTGTAGATTGTGTTTTAAAATGAATACTTACTTTAATCCGAAATTTTGAAAATATATTTCTTTTTGCCCATACAGATGATGTAAAAACTTCCTTTTAAATTTCCATTGCACGGGACTGATGCAATGGAAAAGAAATTATGCAATGGAAATACATGTACATGTATATTACATATGTTTTTAAATAAAGTAATCATGCATGATTTCAAACGTGTTTATTTGTACTCATTGATCTTTTATAAGGTACAGCCACACGTATAAATAAAAAATATTGTTCTTTTACCCCTTGAAAATATATTTACATGTATAGTTTTTTTCCCGTTATGCCTTGTAATCTAAGATGACAAAATGGAAAATTGGAAAGTATGCTATGTAAATATAATCAAAAACTTCAATTTTAAAAAAAAAATGTAGTAAGTGATGTGTTTTTTACCGATACAGTTATTTGATGCAAACATACTTTGAATTTCCATTGCGCAGGACTGGTAAAATAGAAAGGAAAAATGTGCTGACTTTTAAAGTGTAAAGTGTCATAAATTGTGTGTCTGCTTGTAAGAGAAAACAAATATTCCCGCCAATAAGTAGTACATTGTGGAAATGGAAATTTTGAAGGGAGTTTCAACTTCAGTATAAGTATAAAAAAGTTTTTAAATTCATTCTTCAATAAACTGTACATGCCAAAATACTTTTTACACTGTAAGATACTTTTTGGGTGCAATATATTGAACTAGTTGATTTGGTAAATGTTCCATTTTGCTACCTGAGAATACCCGCGTAATGGAAAGAAAATATCACTTTAAATACATTTTTTAGCGGTACAAAAACATTATACCTGCAGGTGTACTATAAAAGGTCAATGAGTACAAATAAACACTTTGAAATCATACATAGTTACTTTATTTGATAACATAAATAATATATATTTCCATTGCGTACTTTCTTTTCCATTGCGCACATTGCTCCATAGTATTTCCTTAGCATACTTTAGGCCCACCATTTATCAACGTCGGGTTTGGTTCGGTATAATAATAACTGTACACGTAATTAATACTGTCGCTGTGGTCATTACCGTTACCTAAAAGAAAAAGCGTTCTAATACAAGTTAAGTCATGGTTCATCCTTGGGTGGTGTGGATCAAAGATCAGACTGCACGTTCTGTTTAGTCTGATGTATATCTACAGCGTCCTCCAACGCTTTAAAAACAGCCATCTTGCCATTGGTAGAATAAAGTAGAACAACCAAAACTATGTATAAAAAGCCATCCGTCAACAAGATTTTACGTGTGTCGCAAGTACAAACATTTGCAGTAAAATTTGTATTTGGCTATGATGTAATGTTCAAATCATTCGAAACAAGAGGGTTCTAATGCAAGTATTTGTTGTACATATTTAAGACGGTTCTTCTCTAAGAAATTTGCACCCAGTGACATGCTAGTCAACACAAAATGATCACGCAATAAGCCACTATCATGCTTGCTTTACATTACCTAATAGTGCCTTTTTGCATTTACTGATGGTTGTTTCTAGAACACCTGGGCAGTCATGTTTCATGATTTGTGTAGTCAGCAGAAAAATGAGTTTGGCTATTTCCTTAAAAAAATTCCTTGCAGCCAAAATAAAAAAATAAAAAAACGCATATGATAATTAATGCATTAGTTTTAAATATAAATGGATTACCAATAAATAAAGAAAAGAAACAAAAAGGTTAAGTATTTAGTAATTTTTTAATAGATCTAGTGTTTATCGAGCGGCAATGCCATTTCCCTCACAGTCACAGGTACGACTTTTCACGCTTATATGAGCAATGAGTTCTCTGTTAGCTTTCAACGATGTTTAAGCAATAGCCTTTAAATCTTTATAACTTTAAACCAGTAGAATTACACTTGTTGAACGCAGTAGCAAAATTCTACACAGGTAAGTGTGAAAGAAAAACACCCGAGAAATCTACTTGTCAAACTGAAAACAATTAGTCACACCTGTGCAAATTTGGCTTGAAAGTTTGATTAATACTGTGTCACTTTATAGTGCATGTATTTCTACACTTGGGTTAAGTTTTTGCATATTTTCATTCTGCTGTGCCGTCCCTGACCGCAGAAATAACAGAAATAAAGTCCCCCGCAGAATTGTTTGCCTGGTTTGGTTTATGTAGGATATAACGCCATTTTAACAGCTCAGGTCAGCTGCCAGTGCACCATGCTTTCCTGAGTTTCTTTTACCAGTACTATGCACAATAGTCTTTCGAAGCCACTGGCTGCTTTCCCACATAACCATCGTTGAAACAATGGTCAGCGGTGAGAGAGGAATGGATCCTGTCACGATGACTATCATCAATCCTCGGAAAGAAATTGGCAGAGCCAGGGATTGAACCAGCGACCTCCTGTTCTCAAGTCCTGTGCGCTACCGACTGAGCTATGGGGGCTTGGCATGGCAGTCAGTGATGCACCCATGTGTTTCCTGGTTTTCTCACACCAGTACTGACACAACTTTCTTTCCAAAGCCACTAACTACTTTTCTTACACGCTTCAGAGGTGAGAGGCCAAAAATCGCCGGAAAGTTTACCTCAACCGGGTATCGAACTAGCAACCACCAGGTCAAAAGGCAGATACGCTAACCACTAAGCTACATGGGAATATCTTTAGTAATCAGTAAAAGTACTTTTCTTGATGGGTTCTTTCTATAAATTCAATAAAGCCAAAGTATTTATTCATATGGGTAACTCTCTTCACAACAAGTGACGCTGAAGGGAACTCTCTGAAGGGGAATTTTTCAAAACAGGAGGGCCATTGGCCCTAAAGCACTCACCTGAGTAAAGTCATACAACTGATAAAGCTGAAGAAAGCCTGGTTTTAATGATGTAAAACAAATGAGTGTAAGTGATCTACTGTGTACTGCCTCTATGGTGCACACAAGGTTTTTCTATGATTTGGTCCAGTGACCTACTTTTTGAACAGAAGTGACCCACTTTGAAAGTCATCCAAGATATCACAAAGATAAAGTTTCTGACCAAGTTTCATGAGTATCAGGCTGAACATGTGGCCTTTTTGGTGCACACAAGGTTTTTCTATGATTTTGCCCAGTGACCTACTTTTTGAACTGACATGACCCAATTTCAAACTTGTCCAAGATATCAAGACAAACATTCTACCCAACTTTCATGAGTTTCAGGCTGAAAATGTGGCCTCTAGAGTGCACACAGTGTTTTTTTAGATTTGGCCCAGTAACCTACTTTTGACCCGACATAATCCAATTTCAAACTTGTCCATGATAAGATCAAGACAAACATTCTGACAAAGTTTCAAGAGTAGCAGGCTGAAAATGTGGCCTCTAGAGCGCACACAAGGTTTTTCTTAGATTTAACCCTGTGACCTACTTTTTGACCCGACATTTTCCAATTTAGAACTTGTCCGAGATATCATCAAGACAAACATTCTACCCAACTTTTATGAGTTTCAGGCTGAAAGTGTGGCCTTTAGAGTGCACATCAGGTTTTTCTAAGAGTTGGCCCAGTGACCTACTTTTTGACCGACATGACCCAATTTCACATTTATCGAAGATATGATCAAGACAAAGATTCTGACAAAGTTTCAAGAGAATCAGGCTGAAAATATGTCCTCCTGCGTGCACACAATTTTGTTCTTAAGATTTAGGCCAGTGACCTACTTTTTGACCCCTCATGACCCAATTTCTAAGTTGTCCTAGATATCGTCAAGACAAACATTCTGACCAAGTTTCATGCATAACTGATTGAAAATGTGGCCTCTAGGGTGCACTCAAGGTTTTTCTAAGATTTAGCCAAGTGACCTACTTTTTGACCCGACATGACCCAATTTCGAACTTGTCTGAGATATCATCAAGACAAACATTCTAATCAACTTTCATGAGTTTCAGGCTGAAAATGTGGCCCCTAGAGTGCACACAAGGTTTTTTCTAAGATTTGGCCTAGTGACCTACTTTCTGACCTGACATGACCCAATTTCAAGCTTGTCCAAGATATTATCAAACATTCTGACCAAATTTCAAGAGTATCAGGCTGAAAATATGGCCTCTAGAGTGCACACAAGGTTTTTCTCAGATTTAGCCTAGTGACCTACTCTTTGACCCGACATGACCCAATTTTGAATTTTATCAAGACAAACATTCTGACCAAGTTTCATCCATATCTGAATGAAAATGTGGCCTCTAAAGTGCACACAAGGTAAAATGTTGACGTCGCACAACGTACGACAGACGCCCGACACAGTACAATCACATAAGCTCACCTTGAGCACTTCCTGCTCAAGTGTGCTTACAAAAAAAATGGCCAACACCTATTCACAAGGATGATTACATTTGTTAATCAATCCAACATATAGCTTTCATTTACTTACTGTAAACCTCAACAACTGAATTCATATGACAACATTGTATCTGAACCACCTTCAAATCGCTTGCTCTCTCTCATTCTCTCATTACCATAAACAAGAAGGCCATTTGCACTAAGTCACTCACCTCAGTTAGGTCATTTATGGTAGATAAAGCTAAAGAGACCTTGGTTTTAATGATGGAAAAACAGTGAGTGTAATTGACCAATTTTTTGACCGGACATGACCAAATTTCAAATCTGTGTCATATATCATGAAAACAAACAATCTGAACAAGTTTCATGCGTATCAGGCTGAAATTGTGGCGTCCTCGGTGCACACAATGTTTTTAAAAGAATTAGCACTGTGACCTACTTCTTGACCCAATATGACCCAGTTTCCATCTTTTCCAAGACATTACCAAGACAATCATTCTGACCAAGTTTTATGAGTATCAGGCTGACAATGTGGCCTCTAAGGTACACACAAGGTTTTTCAAAGAACTGGGCCAGTGACCTACTTCATCTACAGTTGATAAAGCTGAAGAGATCCCAGTTTTAATGATGTAAAACACATGAGTGTAAGTGACCTACTTTTGGACCTGACATGGTGAAATTTCGAACTTGTCCAAGATTCTATCAAGACAATCATTCCAACCAAATTTCGTGTGTATCAGGCTGAAAATGTGACCTCTAGAGTGCAACAAGTTTTTTTATGATTTGACCCTGTGACCTGTTCTTTGACGCAACATGATCCAATTTCAATCTTGTCCAAGATATCACGAAGACAAACATTCTTACCAAATTTCATGAGTATAGGGCTGTAAACATAGCTTCTAGAGTGCACAAAAGGTTTTTCTAAGATTTGGCCCAGTGACCAACTTTTTGACTTCACATGACACAATTTCAAAAATTGTCCAAGATTTTAATATCAAGACTAACATTCTGACCAAGTTTCATGAGTATCAGACTGAAAACGTGGCCTTTAGAGTGCGTACAAGGTAAATTTTGATGACTGCACAATGCATGCCAGACAACGGACACAGCACAATCACAATAGCTAATTGTGCTCAAGGTGAACTCAAAGGTGGATTAGGGAGAGAGGACATAGATACTTACTTAGAATTGCAAACGTCTAACCACACTGTTTAGTAAGTATGAGCAATGTATAACTTTTTATTGTTGTTTCATCCAGATCTGCGAAACTAGTATTCTGTTGTATTTTCCCGAATTGTAAGAAGAAAATTGACTGTGATGTATTTGTATCAAGAGCAGGTGTTTATCATATTATTTGTCATTGTAAACGAACTTCTGCCACAATGTTTTTTATTTTGTATTTTCAGAATGTAAAACTGTTGGGAAAAACTGTTGGATTATAGATACAAACTAAGAATAGAAAATGTCTTTCTGCATTACTGAATCCCAAAATTACAATACAATCAAGATGAACCAACAAACCCCCAATTGTAAACATAAACATTTTCATCAAGAAGAAAGGGGGGGTTACAAAATGCCTGTCTATGAATGGATGGCATTATACCACAATACAAGACAGTTGAGAAAGTTTAGTCAGTACTCACGCAGTTGTTCTGGTTGCTGGTTTTGATTATTCCAGATATGACTCTTGTTGTTAGTTGCTGGGTAACCAGGCTGATTTCTGTCATGAATCTCTGGGTGGCCTATGATAAAAAAAATGGAGTCTCCATGTAAAAGACAACAAATGATCACAATTCTTTGCAAAAGAAAACTAGTGGGCCATTACCCATATAGCGCTCACCTGAGTAAAGTAATCTACAGTTGAAAAAGCTGAAGAGATCCTGGTTTTAATGATGTAAAACACACGAGTGTAAGTGACTGACTTTTGGACCTGACAGGGCCAAATTTCAAAATTGTCTGAGATTTCATCAAGACAAACATTCTCACCAAGTTTCATGAGTATCAGACTGAAAATGTGGTTTCTACGGTGCAAATAAAATTTATCTAAGATTTGGCCCAGTGACCTACTTTTTTACCCAACACGACCAAATTTTGAACTTGACCAAGATATTACAAAGACAAACATCCTGGCCAAGTTTCGAGCGTATCAGGCTAGAAATGTGACCTCTACGGTGTACATAAGGTTTTTCTAAGATTTTGCTTTGTGACCTACCTTTTGGCCTTATGTAAACCAATTTCAAAAATGTCAAAGATATCATCAAGACAAACATTCAAATTGAGTTTCATCACTATCAGTCTGAAAATGTGGCCTCTTGACTACACACAAGCTTTTTCTACGATTTGGCCAAGTGACCTACTTCTTCACCCAACATGACCCATTTTCCAACTTGTCTAAGATATTATTAAGACATATATTCTGACTAAGCTTCAAGAGCATCAGGCTGAAAATGTTGCCTCTAGAATGTACACAAGGTTTTTCTAAGATTTAGCCCAGTGACCAACTTTTTGACCCAACATAACCCAATTTCGAACTTGTCCAAGATTTTACAAAGTCAAATATTCTGACCAACCTTTTTGACCCAACATGACAGAATTATGAACTTGTCAAAGATTTTATGAAGCCAAATATCCTGACCAAGGTCTATGAGAATCTGACCGAAAATGTGGACTCTAGAGTGCACACAAGGTAAATGTTGATAACCCGGATTACTAACATTGCATAACGGCAACGCACAACAGACACTGCAGGATCACAAAATCTCACCTCGAGCACTTTGTGCTCAGATGAGCTAAACAACAGGGCAATTGGCCCTAAAGTGCTCACCTGAGTAAGGTCATCAAGGACTGATAAGGCTGAGAGCCTTGTCATGACGATGTAAAATGCATTAGTGTAAATGATCTACTTTTGGACCGATTTAGCCTACTGTTGAATTTTGAATCTGGCTAAAAATGGGGCCTTTAAAGTCACACAAGGTTTTTCTAAGATTTGGCCCTGTGACATACTTTTTAACCTGACGTGACCTGATATCATTCTTTTTCGGAGATTTCATCCAGACAAACATTCTGACCAAGTTTCACGAGTATAAAGCTGAAAATGTGACCAGTAGAATGCACACAAGGTTTTTCTGAGATTTGGCCCCCTGACCTACTGTTAGACCAAACGTGACCAAATTTCAAACTTGTTCATGATTTTATCAAGACAAACATTCTGACCAAGTTTCATGGGTATCAGGCTGAAAATGTGGCCTCTAGAGTGCACACAAGTTTATTCTAAGATTTAGCCCTGTGACCTAATTTTTGACTCGACATGACCCAATCTTTTATGTTTCCAAGATTTTTTTATAAAGACAAACATTCTGACCAAATCTCAAAGTATTAGACTGGAAATGTGGCCTCTAGAGTGTACACAAGGTTTTTCAAAGATTTGGCTCAGTGACCGACTTTCTGATCCGCCGTGATTCAAACTTGTCCAAGATTATATCCAGACAAACATTCTGACCAAGTTTCATAAGTAAAAGGCTAAATATGTGGCGTCTACACTTCACACAAGGTTTCTTCTACGATTTGGCCCGGTGACCTACTTTTCGACCTGAAATGACCGAATTTTTAAACTTGTCCAAGATTTTATCTGGACAAATATTCTTACAAAGCTTTATGAGTATCAGGACCAAACTGTGGCCTCCAGAGTGCACACAACCTTTTTCTAGGATGTGGCCCTGTGACCTACTTTTAGACTTGATGTGACCCAATTTCGAACTTTTCCGAGATTTTATCCAGACAGACGTACTGACCACTTTGTGTTAAGGTGAGCTTAAATCAAATTGTGACTGGATGGTTTCGGAGTTTTAGTCCACACCAAGTCTTCTTTTGAGGAAGTTAAATCAATCACAGGTCTGTCTGTCTTTTCAAATGAAAGTTTTCCCACGATCCTAAAAATTAACATCTCTGTAATATCACTACAATAAACTGTCGGTATGTATGTAATAGGATTCTTTCATTATTACTTTTGAGTATCCTTCGATTGTTCCGTTTGTGTTTTCGGTTGTGACTTTGTTGGTATTACTGTATTTTCCTTCTGTCACATTTTTCCGTGGACCCACCAAATTCAAAGACCCTTAGAACTATCTTCTTCAAGTACTTCCTTACCTTTCGTTATTATTTTTTTTTTGCAGGAATGTTTGATTGGTAGAAAGGTGGAATAGGGAGAGCGGACATTACTACTTAATTAGAATTGCAAACGTCTAATCACACTGTTCAGTAAGTATGAGCAATGTATACGTTTTTTTTCTTTCGGATCTGCGAATTTAGTATTGTATTGTATTTTTCCCAAATTTTAAGAACAAAATTGAACGTGATGTATTTGTATCAAGAGCAGTTGTTTATCATATTATTTGTCATTGTAAACGAACTTCTGCCACAATTTTTTTAATTGTGTATTTTCAGAATGTAAACCTCTTGGAAAAAACTGTTGGATTATAGATACAAACTAAGAATAGAAACTGTCTTTCTGCATTACTGAATCCCAAAATAATAATACATATTAAAGGACTGAAGACGAACCAACAAACCCCCAATTGTAAACATAAACATTTTCATCAAGAAGAAAGGGGGGGGTTACAAAATGCCTGTCTATGAATGGATGGCATTATACCACAATACAAGACAGTTGAGAAAGTTTAGTCAGTACTCACGCAGTTGTTCTGGTTGCTGGTTTTGATTATTCCAGATATGACTCTTGTTGTTAGTTGCTGGGTAACCAGGCTGATTTCTGTCATGAATCTCTGGGTGGCCTATGATAAAAAAAATGGAGTCTCCATGTAAAAGACAACAAATGATCACAATTCTTTGCAAAAGAAAACTAGTGGGCCACTGCCCCTATAGTGCTCACCTGAGTAAAGTAATCTACAGTTGAAAAAGCTGAAGAGATCCTGGTTTTAATGATGTAAGACACACAAGTGTAAGTGACCTAGTTTTGGACCTGACAGGGCCAAATTTCAAAATTGTCTGAGATTTCATCAAGACAAACATTCTCACCAAGTTTCATGAGTATCAGACTGAATATATGGTCTCTACGGCGCAAATAAAATTTATCTAAGATTTGGCCCAGTGATCTACATTTTGACCCAACATGACCAAATTTCGAACTTGTCCAAGATTTCACCAAGACAAACATCCTGACCAGGTTTCAAGAGTACCAGGTTAGAAATGTGACCTCTACGGTGCAACTTAAGGCTTTTCTAAGATTTTGCTTTGTGGACCTACTTTTTGGCCTGATGTAACCCAATTTCAAAATTGTCCAAGATATCATCAAGACAAAAATTCTGATCAAGTTTCATCACTATCAGTCTGAAAATATGGCCTCTAGAGAGCAAACAAGTTTGTTTTCTTTTTAAGATTTGGCCCAGTGACCTACTTCTTCACCCAGCATGACCCATTTTTGAACTTGTCCGAGATATTATTAAGACAAATTGAAATATTCTGACTGAGCTTCAAGAGCATCAGGTTGAAAATGTGACCTCTAGAGTGCATGCAAGGTTTTTCTAAGATTTTGCTCAGTGACCTACTTTTTGGTCTGATGTGACCCAATTTCAAAACTGTCCAAGATATCATCAAAACAAACAATCTGACCAGGTTTCAAGAGTATCAGGCTAGAAATGTGACCTCTACGGTGTACATAAGGTTTTTCTAGGATTTTGCCTTGTGACCTACCTTCGGGCCTGATGTATCCCAATTTCAAACTTGTCCAAGATATCATCAAGACAAACATTCTGATCGAGTTTCATCACTATGAGTCAGAAAATGTGGCCTCTAGAGTTCACACAACCTTTTTCTACGATTTGGCCCAGTGACCTAATTCATCACCCAACATGACCCATTTTCAAACTTGTAAGAGATATTATTAAGACAAATATTCTGACTAACCTTCGAGAGCATCAGGCTGAAAATGTGACCTCTAGAGTGCACACAAGGCTTTTCTAAGATTTAGCCCAGTGACCAATTTTTTTAACCAAAATAATCCTATTATGAACTTTTCAAAGATTTTACGAAACAAAATATTCTCACCAAGGTCTATGAGTATCTGTCTGAAAAAGTGGCCTCTAGGGTGAACACAAGGTAAATGTTGTCCACCTGGATGACTAACAACGCATGACGGCAACGCACAACAGACACTGCAGGATCACAAAAGCTCACCTTGAGCACTTTGTGCTCAGATGAGCTAAACAACAGGGCAATTGGCCCTACAGCGCTCACCTGAGTATGGTCAACAAAGACTGATAAGGCTGAAAAGATCCTGGTCATGACCATGTAAAATGCATTTGTGTAAATGATCTACTTTTGGACCGATTTAGCCTACTGTTTAATTTTGAATCTGGCTCAAAATGTGGCCTCTAAAGTCACACACATTCTGACCAAGTTTCATGAGTATAAGGCTAAAAATGTGGCCAACAGAGTGCACACAAGTTTTTCTGAGATTTGGACCCATGACCTACTTTTAGACCCAACTTGACCCAATTTCAAACCTGTTCATGATTTTATCAAGACAAACATTCTGACCAAGTTTCATGAGTAACAGGCTGAAAATGTGGCCTCTATAGTGCACACAAGTTTATTCTAAAATTTAGCCCTGTGACCTGCTTTTCGACTCAACATGACCCAATTTTCTATGTGTCCAAGATTTTATTAAGACAAACATTCTGACCAAATTTCATAAGTTTCAGGCTGAAAATGTGGCTTCTAGAGTGTATGCAAGGTTTTTCAAAGATCTGGCTGTGACCTACTTTTTGACATGACGTGGCCCAATTACAAACTTGTCCAAGATCATATCCGGACAAACATTTTGATCAAGATTTATGAATATCAGCCTCAAAATGTGGCCTCTAGAGGGCACAAAAGCTTTTTTTGTAAGATTTGGCCCTGTGACCTACCTTTAGACTTAATGTGACCCAATTTTGAACTTTTCAGAGATTTTATCCAATTCTGACCAAGTTTCATGAGTATCAGACAGAAAATGTAGCTTCTAGAGTGCAAACAAGGTTTTTCTAAGATCTGGCAAAGTGACCTTCTTTTTTACCCTACATGACCCAATTTCAAACTTGTGCAAGATTTTATTGAGACAAACATTCTGACCAAGTTTCATGAGGATCTGGCTGAAAATGTGCACACAGGGTAAATACTGACAACTACATGATGCACAACAGACGCTGGACACAGCATGATCACAAAAGCTCACCTTGAGCACTTCGTTCTCAGATGAGCTAAAAATAATTGCATTTCCTCACCTAATGTCTTTACATTATGACCTTGCATTTCATATTTTGACCTCACATCTACATGTTCTGACCTCATGTCTTCATTTTTTGACCTCATGTCTACATATTTCTACCTCATGGTGGCATATTCTGACCTTGTGTCTACATATTCTTACCTCATGTCTGTATGATATGACCTCATGTCAACATTCTTACCTCATGTCAACATATTATGGCCTAATTTCAACATAATCTGACCTCATGTCAACGTGTTCTGACCTCATGTCTATAAAATTATATCCATGTAATACATGTATCAGATAGCTAATAAATATCTCATTGCAGGTGGAGAAATTGCTCAAATAACTATTTCTGCATTAACCACAGCATTTAAATCTGTAGTACCCATAACTTGTTTTCATCATATCAGTTTATGTCTGTAACATTTTTTTTTTTTTATTTTGGAAAAGTCTAGTATTCTTTAGGGACATAATTTTGCCAGTTTTCCCTGTTCACTGATTTGCGCAAGTTTTTTGTAAACTGTTATATTCCACTGGGTTAGTATGACAGAAAAACGGTACATTTTTTGCTGTAATATGCCAGTTCAAAATCTGGAAATCACACGCAGATGAAAGACTGGAGATTCATTAGTGATTGGATGCCAAATCACAACAAGATAGCTGTTTTTTTCTCATAAAGGGAGTTAATTCACTATGTGAATAACTATAAAAATGCACCATATCTTTTACAAAGGCCCCACTTGATATACTTCTTTTAAATTTTTCTACAAGATATTAGAAAACACTATTTCTGTGCAAAAATTTAACAAAAAAAACTGTTCACTGAATTTTTTTCATTGCATAAAATTGATCAGACAATATGTCTTTGTTCACACATAAGAACATTTGTTATTGCTTCTATGATCAGTCTAGTACCATAATTCTTTCAATAAATCCTTTTACTATTGGTAAACATCAGATTTCTAGGAAAAATCATTTACATGAATTCGAGCAGAATTTTTACTTCAAGAACCTGTTTTTTAGGTTGGAAATTAAAGCCCGTTTTCTGTAATTTTGACAGAGAGTTATCCCCTTTGAAGACCTGTATCTTTGCATTTTGCTCTGCATCATTTGATTTTCTTTCATTTTTTTTATTCCGCATACATTAAATTATCGTCTGAACAAAGGTGAAAAAAAATCTGTCCATTGGAAAAATAATGTATATGTCCTTAAATGATATACATGGATAATCTGGTCTATAATTTGGGGCAGCATTTCCTTTAAAAATTCAAGTATTGCAGCCCCTTCTAAAGCAGTTAAATGTGCTGCATACCAATTAGAATTTGCCATCCTTTATAAAATATGGACTGAGTTACTGAGACAACTATAAATATTCTTCCAGTTTTGAAAATGCATTCTCCTTTTCTTTTAATTTAGCCTAAAGTTGTATCTACCAAAGCCCATAATGAACTCAGGTTGTGCCTAAAACCCAAAGAGTAAAACTGCAGACAAAATTGTGGACTTGTCCAAATCCAAAGCATTTGCTGAGACCAAATGAAATGTGGCTCAAAGGATGGCAATCATGCTTGAAAGAGTAGAAAACATTTTGGAAAAAAACAGAAAATGCTGCTTTCCAGCATTTTCACCTTTTCTCTCAATGTTTTCAAAACACCTCCCTCCTAAAGGTCATGAAAACCCAGGACCATGTGGTGAAGGGTTAGATGCCCAAAAAAAAATCTAAAGAAAGAGAAAAAGACAATACCTCCACCAAAAACCATATTTCCTTGAACATTAACATGTCCACCATAAACATTGAAAGCGTTATCTCCTCCAACATTTCTGCTTCCTATTCCTGTTGCTGAAAGAAGAGTTCATACATAACTACATATACATGTACATGAGTCAAATCCCTAGTCAAACTTTCCTCCAAAAACAACTGGGCTATGCTGATCACATACATGTACTGACCACTTGATTTGTTTGTCTGTATCAGAGTTTAATGCTACGGTCATATCACAGCGGTCAACGAACCTACACATGTATTTCCTGGCATTCCCACACCATCACTGACTACTTTTCTCACATAAATCCGAGGTGAGAGGCAAAATCTTGCCGAGAACAAAGTTTTCCACAACCGCATATTGGACAAACTACCAGGTCACAAGTCAGATATGCTAACCACAGTGCTACTGGGCTGGGCTACTTAAATAATCAACAACTTGTCTGCATATTTTTTAAACTTTGAGGGCTAAAGCTAATGCTGTACAATTTAGTGGTTCCTGCTGATAAGAAAAGAATCTATGACACTAAGGATGCTTGAAAATCTTTGAAAACAAACCATCGTCCAATACTCAAAACAAAACCTAAAACAATGGACCATTTGTTCCTGGGAATAAAGCTTTGGTACACAAAGTCAATGTTTACTATGAATGAAACATGCGCTGGCAAATGTGGGCTTTTAAGTCCATTTTATTTAAGATCCAACTGAGTCATGAGGTTCCTTAACATGCAGAAAATTCAAAGAAAGCTTGAAGTTTCAACCCATGTCAGCCTGCACAGACTGCATTAAAGTGAAACAAGCATTCTGAAAGTATTGCATAGCAATACACAGTCCCCTACCGGCCGTATGTATCTCTGGCATGTCAGTGAAATCTTTAAAGTCCAAGGCCCGTAAATGCGTCAAAAAGCAGTGGAGTGCGACAAAACTCGAACTTGATGTGTAAGTCATGGTGGTTGATGTACACACCAAAAATCAGCTCTATATGTAGCGGTGTTTAGAAAAAAAAAGTGCAGAAAAATGTTTTATCAGTGAAAATTTTTTAGTTCAAGGCCCGTAAATGCGTCAAAAAGCAGTGGAGCGGGACGAAACTCGAACTTGATGTGTAAGACATGGTGGTTGATGTACACACCAAAAATCAGCTCTATATGTAGCAGCGTTTAGAAAAAAAGTGTGGAAAAATGTTTTATCAGTTAAATTTTGTAAGTCCAAGGCCCGTAAATGCGTGAAAAAGCAGTGGAGCGGGACGAAACTCGAACTTGATCTGTAAGTAATGGTGGTTGACTTACACAGCAAAAGTCAGGTGAATATCTACCAGCATTTAGAAAAAAAAGTCCGGGAAACTGATTTATCAGTGAAATTTTGTAAGTCCAAGGCCCGTAAATCCGTGAAAAACCAGTGAACCGGAACGAAAGTCAAACTTGATCTGTAAGTCATGGTGGTTGAGTTACACAGCAAATCTGAGATCAATACCTACCAGTGTTTAGGAAAAAAGTCCGGAAAACTGATTTATCAGTGAAATTTTGTAAGTCCAAGGCCCGTAAATCCGTGAAAAACCAGTGGACTGGAACAAAAGTTGAACTTGATCTGTAAGTAATGGTGGGTGAGTTACACAGCAAATCTGAGATCAATACCTACCAGCGTTTAGGGAAAAAGTCCGGAAAACTGATTTATCAGTGAAATTTTGTAAGTCCAAGGCCCGTAAATCCGTGAAAAACCAGTGGACCAGAACGAAAGTTGAACTTGATCTGTAAGTCATGGTGGTTGAGTTACACAGCAAATCTGAGATCAATACCTACCAACGTTTAGGAAAAAAGTCCAGAAAACTGATTTATCAGTGAAATTTTGTAAGTCCAAGGCCCGTAAATCCGTGAAAAACCAGTGGACCGGAACAAAAGTCGAACTTGATCGGTAAGTGATGGTGGGTGACTTACACACCAAAACTCAGCTCAATATGTACCAGCCTTTAGAAAAAAAGTCCGGAAAACTGAATTGCCCGACTGACGGACAGATGGAAAGATGGACAGACGGACGGACGCAGTGCAAACCTGAAGTCCCCTTCCGCTTCGCCGGTAGGGGACTAAAAATCTACACTGTGGGCCTCAAGGCAATGCTACACAGAAGTGCCTGTGATCACCATTTATTCATGCCGGTTTCAGTTCCATCTGATTTTGATTTTTGGGGTTTTTTTTTTCTATTTTTGCACAGGTGCCTATTTTACTCAGACATAAGACCTAGAGAAATATAAATGGGCCTTGCACTGTGAAAAGGGGGCTTGATCAGCCCCCTCTCACATACATACACATACTTCTCTAAATTGTTTTTCTTATATCACACTCATTCTTAAATGCATCTCAAGCAACAGAAATTGCTGAAATTAACATGGTGTGGTCTCTATTTCATGTGGTGCCTTTTTTTTTTTTTGAAAAATATATTTTCTATTTAAGTTTTATATTGCTAATATGATAATAAGGCACTGTTCAAACAATATTTCATTCAAAATTGTAAGATAAGATCTTTAGTTTTGGAATGTAATTGATACGCTTTCTTTAGTTTTGGAATGTAATTGATACGCTTAACTTTCTAATTAAACATGCAGCAGTATCAAATGCAAATGTCAAAAGGTGAAAATGTAACCTATCAGTCATTTTGCTTACTTTGACTATGAAACATACAAAGCAAACATGGTCTAGAGGTATTGTAACACAAAGCAAGCTTTGTTTTTACCCAAAGTATATTGAAGAACTCCAAATCTGTGTTCTAAAGATTAAATAATTATGGGAGAGGAAGTTTAATGCCGATTTCATCATATGTGGTCATATCACAGAGACCATAGCATCAATAGCATCACTTACATCAGACATCAGAGGCAAATGAAAATCATAATAGGAGGAAGCATACTGTACATGTAACATATCTGTCGTGATCGAGTTTAAAGATTCTATACTGCATTTTGAGCAATTATTTGATAAAAAACAGATAACAGTAAAACTTTATCAAAGCTTCGAAATTCGATACCAGGCTGGATGAGTTGAGTGGATAGCTTATCTGACACATGATCTGGAGGTCACGAGTTCATTACCCCAGCTGTGCGAACTTCTACGTGGAATTTAATACTCTTCCTGCCTTTGATGGATGTAAGGGAGCAGTCTAATTCTAGATCTACACTGTCCTTTATGGACTTTATTGGCAAAAAGAACTGCAAAATCACAATATTTTGGTGATAACAGTGGCAGGGAAATTCCATTTATTATTCATTTAGTGGTTTAAAGTAACAATAGCTGCAAAACTAAACAGAGCGAGCATTAATTTGGATTTGAATTTAAACCATACCATTATTTCCATAAATATGGAAATTATTGTGAAGATGACAATCTGTTACTGCACAGTTGGTCCAAGTGTTAGTCACTGGCAGAGAAATTAATTTCAAAACAAGATTTACAGTTGCCAGGTCACTCCATCTTTTGTTTACTTTTGACCTTTCCATACCTTTAAATGGTATGATTTAAATTCAAATGCATTTCAAAACCTGCATTGTTTTTGGCCACTAATGGACCTTTAAGGGTTAATATTATGGCAAGGTCAGCGCATTTCTAACACACCTTCTTTAACAAATATGTATGAAGTCTTTTAGGCAGAACTACATCTTAAATTCAATGGTATAAATCATAAACGTTAGCAACTGATTCAGGTAAAATGTAACTACGTGAAACAGAGTAAGAAAAATGACATCATCGACGTCTTTTAAAGCATTGACATTCTCTTCATTGGGTATGCTTACAATTCTGTTGATATCTCCACTTTTTGATAAGTTAGTGATATTTCGATTCCAGATTCTGAGAAAAAAATGAATGCACATAAAGAAAATCCAAACAAGGGGGCCATGATGGCCCTGGATCGCTCACCTGAATCAATAGGCAAAATTTCACTCCAGAGTCATAATGAACCAATTTAAAACTCATCTGAGATATTACAAAGACAAACATTCTGACAAATTGTCAGGTCAATTAACTGAAAATGTGGCCTCTGGAGTGTCCAAAATGTATTTCTTCAATTTGACCTAGTGACCTTGTTTATGACCTTAAGTGACCATATTTCAAACTCATCAGGGATATCAAGAAAAATCTGCTGACCAAGGTTCAGGTGAATTGGGCAAGAATTGCCGCCTCTAGGGTGCCCACAAGGTATTTCTGTAATTTGACCTAATGACCTAGATTATGACCCTATGTGACTCAATTTCAAACCCATTCAAGATATCATGAAGATAAACATGCTGACAAATTTTCAGGTCAGTTAAGCAAAAATTGTGGCCTCTAGAGCACCCACAATACATTTCTTTGATTTGACCTAGTGACCTTGTTTAAGACCCTATAAGACCCAATTTCTAACTGATCCGAGATATCATCAAGTCAAACACGTAGACCAATTTTCAGTCAATTTAGCAAGAATTGTGGCCTCTAGAGTGCCTACAAGGTACTTCTTCAATGTGACCCAGTGACCTCGTTTATGAAGCTATGTGACCCAATTTTGAACTTGTCCGAAATATCATCAAGACAAACACACTGACTAATTTTCAGGTCAAATGAGCACAAATTGTGGCCGCTAGAGCACCCACAATATATTTCTTTAAATTTGACCTACTGCCCTAGTTTATAACCCTATGTGACCCAATTTTGAACTCATCCAAGACTTTATCAAGACAAACATGCAGATCAATTTTCAGGTCAATTGAGTAAGAATTGTAGCCTCTTGAGCGCCCACAAGGTATTTCTGAGAGTTGACCTAGAGACCTAGTTTATGACCCAAGGTGACCAAAATTCAAACTCATCCATAATTTCATCAAGAAAAACATTCTGACCAATTTTAAAGTCAACTGAGCAATAAATGTGGCCTCTAAAGTGCCCACAGGGTATTTCTTTAATTTCACCTACTGACCTAGTTTACGACCCAAGGTATCCCAAATTACTCATCCGAGATTTTATTAAGACAAAAATTCTGACCAATTTTCAAGATAATTGAGCAATAAATGTGGCCTCTGAACTGCCCACAAGGTATTTCTTTAATCTGACCTAGTAACCTAGGTTATGTCCCCAGGTGACCTTATTTTGAACTCATCCTAGATTTCATCAAGACAAACATTCTGACAATTTTTCAGATCAATAATTGAGCAAAATATGTGGCCTCTAGAGTGCCCACAAGGTATTTCTTTGACCTAGTGACCTAGTTTATGACCCTAGGTGACCCAATTTCAAACTCGTCCGAAAAAGGCAAACATTCCAACTAATTTTCTAGTCAATTGAGCAAAAAATGTGGTCTCTAGAGTGCCTACACCGTGTTTCTTTAATTGGACCTAGTGACCTAGTTTATGACCATATGTCATACTCATACTCATCTGAGATTTTATTAAGACAAACATTCTGACCAATTTTCAAGTCAATTGAGCAAAAAGTGTGGCCTCTAGAGTGCCCACAACGTATTTCTTTAATTTGACCTACAGACATAGTTTATGACCCTAGGTGACCCAAATTCGAACTCATCCGAGATTTCATGAGTCAAACATTCTGACCAACTTTCAGGTCAATCGAGTAAGAAATGTGGCCTCTAGAGTATCCACAGGGTATTTCTTTAATTTGACCTAGTGACCTAGTTTATAACCCCAGGTGACCCAATTTCACATTCATCCAAGATTTCATTAAGACAAACATTCTGACCAATTTTCAAGTCAATTGAGCAAAAAAATGTGGCCTCTAGAGTGCCTACAAGGTATTTCTTTAACTTGACCTAGTGAATGACCCCAGTTGACCTAATTTCAAACTCATCCCAGAACTTAATTTCTTTAATTTTACCTACAGACCTAGTTTATGACCCTAGGAGACCAAAATTTGAAATCAAGATATCATCAAGACAAACACTCTGACCAATTTTCAAGTCAATTAAGCAATAAATGTGGCCTTTAGAGTGTCCACAAGGTATTTCTTTAACTTGACCTAGTGAATGACCCCAGGTGACCCAATTTCAGAGTCATTTGAGATTTAATTAAGACATTCATTCTGACCAATCTTCAAGTCAATTGAGCAAAAAATGTGGCCTCTAGAGTCTGAGTGCAAACAAGGCAAACATTCTGACCGATTTTCAGGACAATTGAGTAAGAAATGTGGCCTCTAGAGTGTCAACAAGTTAAATGTTGACGACACACGGCGGACATAGGACAACCACAAAAGCTCACCTTGAGCACGTTGTGTTCAGGTAAACTAAAACAAGAGGGCCATGATGGCCCTGTATCGCTCCACTGGCTTATAAATATAAACCATGAAGAGAAATCTTCACTATATAAGCCCTTATAAAACTTTGACCCCAGGGCTACAGTTGGACTAAATGGGGAATATGTGTATTAGAAGAATAACATGCCAAATTTGGGAGTTCTTGGCCTTATGGCTAGTAACAAGACGGTTTCTGAACTTCTCACTCCATAAACCCATGTAAAACTTGTGACCCCTGGTGCAGGGCCAAACTTGATCCTAGGGCTGTAACTTGGGCCCTCTTTGTAGTTGTCCACTAGATAATGCTATAATTATGCAAAATTTGGTAGCCTAAGCCTTATGGCTATGTACACCAAGATTTAAAAGTTTTCCCTATGTAAGCCTATGTAAATCTTGTGAATGCGCCCCCCCCCCCAGCATGAGGCCAAATTGACCCCAGGACTATAATTTGGGCACTTTTGCAGGGTTTTCCCTAGACATTTTCTTAAGGGGGTCATTGTGTCCCCCTAATCCTGATATTTGGGGGTCATTTGTCTCAGTAAGGGGTCACATTTTGAGAAGTAAAATATGGTCCAATAACAAAGAACTAAGTGTATAGTCACTTCAAACAGTTTAATTATCAGGTTTTATCTCTTAAGAATAGTTTTATCAGCAAGGAGTTAAGATAAAGATCTAGTGATAACTCATCATAAGTGATCAGATGTATGTATTTCAAACATTTATCTAAATAGATGAATGTTAAAATGGCAGACTGTCATGCTACAAGAGTTTTGATAATGAATATACCGGTATATTGAATGAATGTTGATTCTCATACATTTACTTTTTCCTTGTCTTTTGAGCACCAAAAGCCTGTGCTGCTGCTATGAAGTCAAGCTTTTCATCTGGTTCATTCAGTCTTATCATTAATAACCTATTCAGCCTGTCAGGATTTAATCTGTTTCTCAGCTTAGATTTCAAGATATTTTGCTGTGAAAATCCTCTTTCACAAGGTGCACTTGATACAGGTATTACTAAAGCAATGGAAGCTAATAAAGCAAAATCAGGATAGATGTTAGAGTATTCTGCTAAGGGTAATTGGATAAAGCTGTCAAAGTCTTCATAATCTGCTCTGTGAGACTTAACCAAGTGCTTGAATGGTAAAAACTGACCCTTGCATTTGTGCACATCAAGTAAAGTGGAATAGTGATCACATAACTTATTCAACTGGTCATTTCCATAAGCATATAGATTTACTTGGTCTTCAGGGTACCTCTTTGGGTTGAAAATCCTATCAAAACATTCCAACAGATTCAAATCATCATGTGGGAATCTATTGGAAAGATTTTCAGTCAGATTGTCAAGAAATTTTTCTCTCACACTATTGAACTGTCTCTGCAAATTTGCATTGTGTACTATTTGGATATTCTTGTACTTGGTTGACCCATCTGCATTTACTGCAATATTTAACTGATCTAAAACAGCATTTACAGTAAAAGATCCATTTCTCATAGTGTTGATAGTACTAATAGTAGAATCAACATTATGCCTAATGGATGAAAGATTCACAGTGTCCTTCTGGAATGTAAGGCTTAGTATACCAATGCAAGTAAGAATATCTATCAAAAGTGCAGTAATCATCAGAAATAGGGATGTTGCAATGAACTTCCATAGGCCAGCTGCCTTTCCTGTCTTATCTTTGTCATCCTCTAGAGTCATCACAAGAGCATCATAGTGTTCATATATCATTTTTACAGCACTTTCTACAGATAGCCACCTGACTGAGGTACCTTCTGGTACCTGTTTTACTTCCCCATGCAGCAGAGTTTGGAGATCTCTAAGTTTGTCATACCTGACTTGAGAGTCAGAGAAAAATCTAAATAATGTTTAGATATACATATGGTAGTCTTGCATGTAGGCAATACTTTTGCCAGCCTGGGAAACTGCCAAATTAAGTCTGTGGGCCACACAATGAACCTGTACCATCTTGTCATTCAGTTCCTTTAGCCTAACCCCCAATCCATTTCAGCAACCAACCATCACAGCAGCTCCATCTGTACCTAGACCCACTAAAGAAGAATAATTTCCATCCTCAATGATACCTATTTCCTCAAGATATTCACACAAAGCATTTTTCAAACCCAGGGCTGTGCAGTCAGTCACTCTTTTATTGCCCAACTAAGAAGTAAAGGCTCTCCCTTTCTTTATATACTTAACATAAATACATAATTTCTTTTCAACATTGATGTCACATGTCTCATCTAGCATAAGACCAAAAAATCTGCTGTCCAAAATATCATTCAATAGTGACTGTTCAACCTGATTAGCGAGCACAGACTCCATCTCTGAAACAATTTCTGGCTTAGTGTAATATTCGTCTGCTAAACTACAACCGTTTTCTTGTTGAAGTTTCATCAGGGCTGGAAAATTTCGGGCTGAAATTCCGTTTTTGCCTATACAATAGACAGTCCGTAATTGTACAACATGACGCTGAACATTTAAACCACTAGTCTGGAGTTTCTCATGCTCCCTCTCGGCAATTTTCATACTTTTGGTCATGTTGCTACTCAACTTCAACGTTTTGAGGGCCGTGATATGACTGGCAGTTTTTTGGTGTCTGACTAAGGTTGAACTTCGATAGTTTTCACAGCCAGTTACAAAGGGGTTGTCTTGCCGAGTCTTGACGCATGGACTACACTTCATTTTACCGTCGTCATCTAAATACAACCAGTCGTAATTAGATAACCATTTATCGCAAAAGCCTCTTGTTTTAATACGGGCCTTCTTCGGAGAGCTTGGTCCGGGTACAGGACTATCATTTTCGGGATTTGATTGGTTTTCACTGACACTTGCAGCCTCGCTTCGCTGGAAAAAGTTTGTCAACTTAGACTGCGACATGATGCAGTTGCCTGGTAACGACTGGTTTTTGCATTCTATCTCATGTGTAAAGCGATTAAACACAGCGAAAAACGTATGCACAGTCTACAAATTATCGAGACTGGCTTACAACCGAATAGTATCATACGATAGCAGGTATAATAGTGAATCGATTGAAAGTGTATAGACGCAGTCTGTAATTAATTCGCCCCCCACATTATTCGTCAAATTTACGACGGTTCTCGATTCCCCACTTGAACTGCGTCCCATGCCCGCACTCGGAAAATTTTAACGGGTCATTTAGGTAAAATATGCATCAAAACGCACAAATTTGTGCATCAGGGAAAACCCTGCTTTTGGTAGACCCCAACTAGATCAAGCTAAATGCAAAATTTGGTAGCTCTAGGCCTTATGGCTAGGTACAGGAAGATTTTTAAAGTTTTCTCTATATAAGCCTATGTAAAACTTGTGACCCCTGGGGCAGAGCCAATTTTGACCCCAGGGCTATAATTTCAAGAAACATGATAGAGGTTTACTACATAAAGCTACATGCCAAATTTGGTAGCCCTATGCCTTATGGTTTCAGACAAGAAGATTTTTAAAGTTTTCTCTATATAAGCCTATGTAAAACTTGTGAACCCTGGGGCAGAGCCAATTTTGACCCCAGGGCTATAATTTCAAGAAACATGATAGAGGTCTACTACATAAAGCTACATGCCAAATTTGGTAGCCCTATGCCTTATGGTTTCAGACAAGAAGATTTTTAAAGATTTCCAATATTTTTCAGTTTTGTTGCCATGGCAACCAGAGTTTTTGAAGGAATCAAATTCTTTCAAGAAATTCTGAAGAGGACCATGGCAGGATCATTTCTGTGAAGTTTCATGAAAATTGGATGGGTAGTTTCAGAGAAGAAGATGTTTGAAATAAAAGTTAACGCACGGACGGACGGACGGACGCACGGATGCACGACGGACACCGGTCCATGACATAAGCTCGCTGGCCTTTGGCCAGTGGAGTTAAAAAAGGCTGTTACAGGATCACTTCTGTGTAGTTCAACCAAATATAGATGGGTAGTTAAAGAGAAGATGTTTGAAACTAAAGTTAACATACACATGGACGCACAAATGGACAAACAGATGGACGCAAGATGGACACTGGGCCATTACATGAGCTCGCTGGCCTTTGGCCAGTAAGCTTAAAATTAATTTTAAGCACTGCTAAATAGCAAAACTTGTTTCTGTTACTGTGCATACATATACAGAATTCTAAGCAAATACAATTATTATACATTATTGAAATAATAATATTTGCTTAGTCTTCTATTCGGAGGAAAATTGTAGGTTTGCTTAAAAGGAAGAAAAAAATCACCAACAAACAGACCCGCTTCTAACAACATGGGTGGGAAAGAAGCAAACAAACAACTTTGAAAATACAGCCTGATATTCAGTTTGATAAATTCTGGTTTATATTTTGTTAAGCAAAAAAAAATCAAAACAATTCTCCCAATTTTTCTTTCTAAAGTTAAACAATTACATACCACTTTGATCTCTTGGTAAATGTCTTGCTGCCATGAGTGGGTTATTCTGACCCGAAGATGGATTACTCCTATTGCCTGTTCAAAAATATTATATTCAAAACTTACACCTTCTCTCTGACAGACTCTATACACATGTCCTGGTGTTTAAACGTATCAAAATATATCTTTGAAGCGTTCTTTTTATATACTGTTTATACGTCTGTATTGAGTGCTTCTAATAAAAGTGCGCACTTCAAAACAGCACACCCTTAAGTAGGGTTTCATGTACCAATTTAACAAACCGTCACAACTGGGGAGATCTAGGCTCTTAATCAAATATCTGTCCTCAATAATATTCTTTGAATAAAATTTTCTACATGTAGGAACTGAAAGCATTTGCAAATCACAACTTAAAAGTGGCTTAAGTGACAGGACTTGCCTTTGAAAGGGTAAAAAATATTCTGAAACAAGAGAAAAGGCTCACAAAGTTTTCCCGAGGATCTTAAAACATGGGGTCAATTTGTAAAGAGTGCACAGATATGTTCTGACCTTCCAAAAATTTTAAATGGCATAAAATATAAACACATATATTTGAACAAAATGTACTTGTATAATTACAAACTAGAATTGTCGCAAAGCAGAAAAATACACCAGCATCCTGTCACTGAAGCAGTCTAATCAGAGAACAGAAATGATTTTCAAAACAAAGTTCACCTGTGATCTTGACCTTTAACCCATGTGACCCCATAACAATAGGGCACCTCCTTGGGTCATGAGCAACACTTGTATAAAGTTTCTGGGTACTATGTCAAACGGTTCTTCAGTAAGGGCATGGAAACTGTTTTCAAACAAAGTTCACCTGTTGTCTTGACCTTTTACCCATGTGACCCAAAAACAATAGGGCACCTCCTTGGAACATAAGCAACACTTCTTTAAAGTTTAACAAACCTAGGTCAAACAGCTTTTTGAGTTACAGCATGGAAACAATTTTCAAACAATGATTGATTGAATGGTGTTTTATGCCACTTTCAACATTATTTCAGTCATATCACAGCAACAGCTCACATATTCATGTATTTCCTGGATTTTACCAGTACTAGGCTAGGGCTCTGAAGTGTCTTGCCCAAGGACACACCCACGATAAACCCTGCGGATCAGGTGGGGCTCGAATCCAGGGCCTCCAGGTTACTTGTTCCACACTTTACCACTGAGTCATGCAGGATCCCATTTTCAAACAAAGTTCGCATATGACCTTTGAGCCATGTGACCCAAAATCAAAAGGGCACCTCCTTCTGCCATGAGCAACACTCATATACAGTTTCAGGGTCCTAGGTCAAAAAGCTTTTGAGTTAGAGCAAGGAATTGACTTTCAAATAAAAATCACCTGTGACCTTGATCTTTGACCTATGAGACCCAAATACAATAAGGCACCCCGTTGGGTCATGAGCAATACTTGTTAAAAGTTTCAGGATCCTAGGTCAAATGGCTTTTGAGTTAAAACACTAAAATGAAAACCTGGATAGACAGACAGAGAGAAAGACAGACATAGTGAAACCAGTATAACCCACCTCTACATGGTAGGTGGGGTTATAGGAAGCAAAATAGCATGAGGAAAGTAGAAATTGCTCATAACATGCAATTACTGATTTTATAAGCTTCATTTCAAAAGCTATCAAAGCTGTGGAAGGGACATCTAAAGTTGTATTTGTACAATTGGTTACAGTTGAAAGAGAGACATATAGATTTTTGTCAAAATATGATTTTCCTGTTTTCAAATGTTTTTGTAACCTTCTAATCCACAAAAACCACATGACAAATACTGGTATCCAGTACTGTAAGTTAGTAGTTCTCAGCCAAACGCTTTTTTGTTTTGATTTTCATACAAAAACATTCAAAAAGCATATCATTATACTGCAAATGAAATTGTTGGTTTAGTAGTGATTTTATCCTGTGTCAACAAACACGATACTTTGACACCAATTAAATCCAGAAAATACCAGCAAAAGAAATTCATTGTGTCAAAAAATCATTTTCCATCAACCAGTCTAAAACAATTCAGTGACAGAAATTAAGTATGCTTCTCTTGAAAGCATCTGTTTCAATGACAGAAGGTGTCACCTGTATACTCACATAAGTCTAATACGGCTGAGCATGGGTTTAAACATAATTCCAAGTATTTGTCTATGAATATTTCAGAATATAAATTAGTGTACAACCTTTACTGGCAAAGTTTACTTTTTTGACACTTTTGGGTTTCTTGGTGAAGAATTTTTTTTAAAATCCCTATGTCCAAGTGTTTAAAAACAGGTGCCATTTCTTAACATACATGTAGGTTAATACAGTTCGTCACTGGAGTATAAAAAGTTAGACAGAATTAACCCATTCTTATTCCTGAGCCTAATTATTGAAAGGATGAAAGGATCATAGTATAATATCCTTTTTTACAATAATATGAATTGTATTGTTGATTTCAAAAATTGATTTTCATTTTTGCTTTTTCCCAATTTCACTGTATGCTGGTTTAACCCTTTACCATACAATGACGCCTTTTAACGCCGCTGGGAAAGAAGCCTTTTGAAAACATTGTAAGAAAAGGAGAAAATGCTGGTAACCAGCATTTTCTCCTTTTCCCACAATGTTTTCTACCCTATCAAAGAAAAATTGCACACTTTTAGCCACACTGAAATTGTCGTCTGCAAATGCTTTCAATTTAGACAAGGCTAAAATTTTGTCGTCTGGTAAAAGCAATTTATCACCTCAAGGTTCCTTGTACACTCCATAGATCTCAAACAGCAAATAATGGGTGCTCTTGGAAAAGGGGATTTCTTGCAGCTTCATAATGTATTTTACCATGCAAGCTGTTGCATGATATGGATCCACTTTGTCCAAAAAGTGGCTAAATCCTTATATAGAGTGGGCCTTTAAGTTGCAGAAAATTTACTAATAGCTCAAAAGATTCAATCTGTTTCAGCCCGCCTAAACTGGGCAGGATGACATGGATCAATACTCTCTGCATCTGCATTAAACTCCCTTTCCACTGAGCCTGACTTGATTATAAATTTCACCCAAATTAGATTCTGGCAGGAAGCTTTGTTATGTGGATTTTATGCATATAACAGGATGAATCAGATAAATCAGAGGATATCCAGTTAGAAATTTATAGTTAACTCTTTACCAAACAACAAAATTTTAGACTGGTCCAAACTGGAAGCATTCGCAGACGAAAAAATAAATGTAATGGAAAAATTTATATTTGTTTTCGTATGGGCAGAAAAAATTGTGGGAAAAGGAGAAAATGCTGGTAACCAGCATTTTCTCCTCTTCCCACAAAGTTTTCAAAAGGCTTCTTTCACAGGGTCGTCAAAAGTTGGGGTTGTGTGGTAAAGAGTTAAAATCTCAAATGTATCCCTAGAAACCATAGGAAAGTCTATCAGAAAGCTTAAAGTTGCTTTTGTGACCAGTTAATATCGACATCAAACTATTTTTTCCATCTTGATCAATTTCAGGTTTTACCTCTAAACGTGATGTCATTGTTTACATTCAAATATCCATCAAACATGTTCAATGAGTCCTGACCACCATAATTCTGTACTGTAGACCTACCAGGATTGCCGGAAAGCTGAGAATCCCCTACACCGAAGTTAATTCCTGTGTAAAAGTACACAAATCATTAAAATTTGACAGAAATTACAAATGCTAGTTACTTGTAGAAAAATTAATTTTAACAAGTGCTTGTCAAGCACCAGATCCCCCGCCGATTGGGCTTTTTCTAACACAGCACCAAAATAAGAGCTTGAAGTGAAGATAAAAAAACAAGCATATTTTCTTTTTTGAAATACAGGTCCAAGTTATGAAAGTTGGCATTAACATGATATAATAACTACAAAACATTAAAACTTAATCAATATTGAAGTTTCTGAAAAAGAAAAAAAGACACCTTTTCTTTTTAAAATGCATACAAGAGTTATAAAACTTTTTTGTGTTTATGCCATAAGTATGAAACTTGGCCAAGAATGGGAAATGTGCGAACAAAAATCCAAAGTAAAAATTTACAAAGGGCAATAACTCCAAAAATACTGAAGATAGAGTTATCGTTCTTGTGCACTGCACTTCTCCTCAATTAGTTCTATATGTGTGTGAAGTTTCAAGTTCCTAGCTTTTACGAGGGACACTTTTTAAGTTCGTAGAGTAAGCCTATAACTTTTTAACGCGATTATGAAGTTGCGCAATTTTTTACACAGAGCTTGCGTAATCATTCCTCCCTCGAATGGTGTTACGGTATGCGATCTACCCATTTCCGGAACGCCGCCCGGTAGTCCTCTTTAGGTATATGTTGCAGACACTGGTAGACTGCACTGCCTATACCACAACGGGATTCAAAACGGTGCCCTGCCAGCATTTCCTTTAGTCTTGGGAACAACCAAAAGTCACAGGGGGACAGGTCAGGGCTGTATGGGGGATGATCTAAGACATCGAGCCCAGATTCTTTCTGATATTCCTGTACCGTAGCGGATTTATGGGCTGGTGCGTTATCGTGGAGTAATTTGATGCTGCAGACACCGGTGCGCGGTCTGCGTTTCTGATAGAAATTAACAAGTTGAGTAAGAACACTTTCTCTGTAAAACTTTCCAGTGACAGAACTACCTTTCAGGACTGGAATGTGAAGGACTGGACCTTTCGAATCAAAGAATATCGCATACAACATGCGATTTGATGTTTTGCAACGGCCCGCAATGACAGGTCTGTCGCCCTCAGATGAAACCCAAACCTTATTTTTAGCCTTAAAATCGGGTTGAAAATGATAGATCCAGGTTTCATCACCTGTAACTATCTTTTCCAAATGACGTGGGTCACATTTATCATATTTTCTATAACTTGCGATGCAAGTCTAACCCGACTTTGTTTCTGCTCGTCAGTGAGCAAATGGGGCACCCAACGCGCACAGATCTTACGTAGCCCAAGTCGTTCACGTAAGATCTTCAAAACACTTGACGAATGAATGCCACTTAATTCTTGTATCTCTTGCACGGTATAACGTGCGTCTTCCTCAATTAACGTTTTCACAGTAGCAACGTTCTTTTCCGTCAAAACGGAAACCGGCCTACCCACCCGAGGGTCATTTTCAATTGACTCCCGACCATCATTAAAACGACGTACCCACTTGCAAACTGTAGCATATTTTAAAGCACCATTCCCATAAACTTTTTGCAAATCAGCATGAATTTCTGTTGGCGGAAACCCGAGCTGTGCTCGACTCTTACAATATGCCCTCTGTTCACAGATTTTTACATCCATATTGAACACTATATTTTACTATAGTGTATAAAACCACGTGTTGAAAATACCCAGCGCAGCGCGCACGTGGACCTCGTACACCGCATACCGTGGCACCGTTCGAGAGAGGAATGATTACGCAAGTTCTGTGTAAAAAATCGTGCAATTTCATAATTGCGTTAAAAAGTTATAGGCTTACTCTATGAACTTAAAAAGTGTCCCTCGTATACTTTTGGAGATATACGCCAGACAGAAATCCAAAGTAAAAATTAACAAAGGGCAATAACTCAAAAATTACTGAAGACAGAGTTTTGGTTTTTGTGAACTGCACTTCTCCTTAATGAATTCTACAAGTGTATACAGTTTGAAGTTCCTAGCCTTTGTACTTTTGGAGATATGCTCCGGACAAAATTCCAAAGTGAAAATTTACAAAGAGCAATAACTCAACAATTACTGAAGATAGAGTTATGATTCTTTAGCACTGCACTTCTCCTTAATTAGTTCTATATGCGTGTGATGTTTCAAGCTCCTAGCTTTTATACTTTTGGAGATATGCTCCGGACAAAAATCCAAAGTTAAAATTTACAAAGGGCAATAACTCCAAAAATACTGAAGACAGAGTTATGGGTTGTTGTGCACTGCACTTCTCCTCAATGAGTTCTATATATATGTTAAATTTCAAGTTCCTAGCTTTTATACTTTTGGAGATATGCTCCAGACAAAAATTCAAAGTAAAAATGTACAAAGGGCAATAACTCCAAAAATACTGAAGACAGAGTAATGGATCTTGTGCACTGCATGCCTCCTCAATGAGTTCTATATGTGTGTGAAGTTTCAAGTTCCTAGCTTTCATACTTTTGGAGATATGCTCCGGACAAAAATTCCAGAAAAAAAATGTACAAAGGGCAATAACTCCAAAAATACTGAAGATAGAGTAATGGTTCTTGTACACTGCACGCCTCCTTAATGAGATCTATCCACTTGTGAAGTTTGAAGTTGATATCTCAAATACTTTTGGAGATATGCTCCGGACAAAAATGTGGGACGGAAGGACGGACGGACGGAATGACGGAAGGACGGACGGAGACTATTACCATATCCCCCGCCGCCTTTTCGGCGGGGGATAAAAAGTAGGTCACAAGTAGTTGCCAGGGCACTCTATCTTTTATTTACTTTTTAACCTGGTTTTAAAATCCATTTTATTTGTCTGCCAGCGACTAACACTTTGCCCGATAACAGATAACAGATTGTCATCTTCATAATAATTTCCATACTTTTAAAAGGTATCGTTCATATTCAAATGCATTTCAACACCTGCATTGTTTACTTATGGCAGCTTTTGGGGCTTGAAAGTGCAATTCTCTTTTAAAATATGTCTGATCTTTTTACTCCTTAGTCTAAAAATCAATATGTATATCACTGTATCACATTTTTCCAATTAATATTTATGCAAAATAATGATAGCGAGTAAAAAAAAAAAACCAAGAAGGCCATTGGCCCTAAAGTGCTCAACTGAGTAAAGTCATCTAGGATTGATAAAGCTGAAGAGATCCTGGTTGTAATGATAGTGCATGAGTATTGAAAAGAAAATGTGGCGTCCAGATTGCACACAAGATTTGTCTAAGATTTGTCCCGCTGACCTACTTTTTGACCCAACATGACCCAAATCTGAACTTGTCTGATATATCATCAAGACAAACATCCTAAACAACTTGTATTAGAACTGATCTGAAATTGTAGCCTCTAGAGTGCTCACAAGTTTTTTCTAAGATTTGGCCCAATGACCTACTCTCTGACCTGACATGACCCATTGTTGAACTTGTGCTAGATTTCATCAAGAAAAACATTCTGACTAAGTTTCATGGGTATGGGGATGAAAGTCTTGCCTATAGGATGTACACAAGGTTCTCCTGAAATTTGGCAGAGTAACCTACTTTTTGACCCGACATGACCCAATTTAAAACTTGTCCGAGATATCAAGACAAATGTTCTAAGCCTCATGAGTTTATGGCTGAAAATGTGACACTTTCTACACTGAACACAAGGTTTTCCTAAGATTTGTCCCAGTGACATACTTTTTGGCCCGACATGACCCACTTTCAAACTTCATCAAGAGAAACATTCTGACCATTTTTCATAAGTATTAGACTGAAAATGTGGCCCAAAGAGTGCACACAAAGTTTCTCTAAAATTTGACCAGGTGACTTACTTTTTGACCAAACATAATCTAATTTTGAACTTGTACCAGATATCATCAAGACAAACAATCTGATCAAGTTTCAGAAGTATTAGAATGAAAATGTGGCTTCAAGAGTGTACACAAGGTTTTCCTAAAATTTGACCTTGTGACCTACTTTTTGACCCAACATGACCCAATGTTGAACTAGTCCAATATATTATCAAGACAAAGATTCTGACCGAGTTTCATGAGTATTTGGCTGAAAACATGGCCTCTAGAGTGCACACAAGGTTTTTCTAAAATTTGGCAGAGTGACCTACTTTTTGACCCGACATGACATAATTTCAGACTTGTCAGAGATATCATCAAGACAAATTTTTTGATTAAGTTTCATGACGTTCTGACTGAAAATGTTGCCTCTAGAGTGCTCACAAGGTTTTTTCAAAATTTGTCCCAGTGACCTACTTTTTGACCCAAAATGACCCAATTTCCAACTTGTCCGAGACATCATCAATTATAGTATCCTAACCAAGTTTCATAGGTATCAAACTAAAAATCTCAGTAGAACACGCCATCCTTTCATTCTGCAACATCTAAAATAATTTGAAAGAAAATTCTTTTTAGTTTCATGTTCATGAAAAAAGTAGGAATAGTAGGAATATTTTCAAAAAAAAAAAAAAAAAATAGGAAAAAAGGAGGAACTGCAAAAAAGTAGGTAAAGTAGGAAAAAGTAGAACTACTTGTAAGCCTGGGCCCGATTTTGAACTTGTCCAAGTTTCCATCAGGACAAACATTCTGACCAAGTTTCATGAGTATATGACTGAAAATGTGGCCTGTAGAGTGCACACAAGGTAATTGTTGACGCCTGAATGACGGACACGGCACGATCACAAAAGCTCACCTTCAGCACTTCATGCTCAGGTGAGCTAAAAAGTGACCTTAAAGCATCTGCTCTACAGACTATAACCCCTCTTACTTTTGTGTAGTTTGATAACACACACACATACACACACACACACACACACACATATATCAGTCTCACCTTAGATCTACATTATCGGCTATATTCTGCCCAAATGCAGCCTTAACCTACATTTGTGTTCTGTCTACTACAAGGAAAGTATGTGTTTTAGTGTATTTTGGCCTTTTAACTCTTTACCACACAATCCCGAGTTTCAACGACCCTGAGGAAGAAGCCTTTTGAAAACATTGTGGGAAAAGGAGAAAATCCTGGTAACCAGCATTTTCTCCTTTTCCCACAATGTTTTCTACCCTACCATAGACAATTTACATCATTTGATTCACAATGAAGTTAATGTCTGCAAAATGCTTTCAAGTTGGACCAGCCGAATTTTTGTTGTTTGGTACAGAGTTAAAGGTCGAATTCAGTCCTTACCTGCAGCAGACATGTTCTGCGAGTACTGACCACCATAATTGTGTGCTGTCAACCTACCAGGATCATACTGAGAACCCCTTACATCCTGACCACCTAAGTTGGGTCCTGTTTGAAAGCAGACATGATTCAAAATTGATACAGAAATCACAGTATTTAGTTCACCAATATTTCTAAACTCTTCTGAGATCAAAAGAGAGTACATTTTTTTTTTTAAATTCTGATTCATGATCATTACATCATTTTGCTGAGTGAAGTCCAAAATTTCAAGAGTGACAAAGCTATGGCGTTAAAATACTTCATTTTGGTGTTCAAGAATAAAAATTTAGTACAAATCTATCTAGAATTAAACAAACATATTTTCCCATTCTTTATGGAACAAGAGGGTCATTGGCCCTAAAGCACTTACCTGAGTATCATCATCTAGGATTGATAAGGCTGAAAAGATCCTAGTTGCGATGATGTAAAACACACAAATGTAAGTGATCTACTTTTTGACCGCTTTAGCCTATTTCTGAATTTCTAATCTGGCTAAAAATGTTGCCTCTAGAGTCAAACAAGGTTTTTCTAAGATTTGGCCCTGTGACCTACTTTTTGATCCCACATGACCAAATTTCAAACTTGTCCGAGATTTTATCCAAACAAACATTCTGACCCAACATGACCTGATTTTGAACTTGTCTCATATTTTATTCAGGCAAAGACTCTAAGTTTCATGTGTATCAGGCTTATAATGTGGCCTCTAGAGTGCACAGAAGCTTTTTCTAAGATTTGGCCCTGTGACCTACTTTTTGATCCCACATGGCCCAATTTCAAACTTGTCCAAGATATTATAAAGACAAACATTCTGACCAAGTTCCATGCGTATTGGGCTGAAAATGTGGCCTCCCGAGTGCACACAAGCTTTTTTCTAAGATTTAGCCCTGTGACCTACTTTTGGAACCCATGTGACCCAATTTTGAACTTGTCAGAGATTTTATCCAAACAAACCAAGTTTCATGAGTATCAGGCTGAAAAAGGAGCCTCAAGCGTGACCTACTTTTTGACCCCATGTGACCATATATCAAACTTGTCTGAGATTTTATCCAGACAAACATTCTGACCAAGTTTCATGAGGATCTGGCTGAAAATGTGGCCTCTACAGCGCACGCAAGGTAAATGTTGATGACCACACGACAGATGACCAACCACATAGACGGACACAGCACAATTACAAAAGCTCACCTTGAGCACTTTGTGCTCAGGTGAGCCAAAAATGGTAAAATGATGGAGTTTTGTTCTAATCTTTCTACTCAATGTCCTTCAAATGGTAATATCACAGTCACCAATGTCAATGGTACGATTCAGTCACATCGATGATGTTAACATGACATCACATCAGTAATCACCACTAAAATTGAATACGATACAAATTTTGAATTTATCACCTAATTATTAAACAGTAAAAGTACCGCCTTTTTATTTATATTTCAGGTTGATTTTCATTGAAATTTCGACAATCCACTAGATGGCTGCAAAGCATATAATAATGGCCTTTATTCTGACAGATAGCATAAATTTAACATGAAAGGCACTGAACGAGGCATTTTCTCCATTTCTTAGAATGCCTTTGCAGACAATGTAGTTCACTAAATTAAAAGTAGAAATGTCTTACCAACACCGATACCCCCGCAACATGACAAGGGTCACAGTCATGGTATAGTTCCAAAATCAAATAAAGACCTATAGCCATATTTATTGACAAAAACATTTTAATATACATGTACACTGTAGGCCCTATATGCAAAGATTTTTAACAGGCACTTTCACCTTGACCTTTGAGCTGGCAACATGGTTTTGCTCGCGACAAATCTGTTCATGGCAATCAATTGTGCCGAATCATTTTGAAATCCAATAATGTACATCAAAGTTAAGGGCAGGACAATAATACCACCCTTCTTCAGAACACATGCACAAATAGACAAGGCTTACATTATATGCCCATCTGCCATTGTATGGCAGGGTCATAATATGGGCACTTGCCTGCAAAGATAGTAACTCTCAAAGCGTAAGTCTGAGAAACTCAATTTTTTTGTTTGCTAGCAAAGAGATTTTGAACAAAGCGTCCAAAAAATCACAAGAAAAATATGGCGTGCTGCATGCACTGCTGATAGTCTGCATCCAAAATATAAGTGAGGTAGATAACACCAACACTAAGGTCAGAGTTACCCTTATATATCATGAAACCCCTATTTCATGTTCTTAGCATCACTCTACTAACTAGCATTAAAACAAGATGTCTGTTTGTAAAACAGTCATGCCCTCTACTGCCACATCGATACAGGAAGTGGCACAGTTCATAAACTGATATCAATTGCCGAAAAACATCCACATAATTCGATCCTTTAATTGCCGATAATTTGTTGACAAGTCCATCTTTAATTGGAGATGGGTCAAAGTACTGTAGCAATAATCGCTAATCAAGTAATTACCGGTAACATCCTTTAATCGTCTAATTTATACCCCACTTCAATTGTTAAACATGATAATCTGTCAACAGTTCGCATAATTATACACACCGCCGTGTGTATACATAAAAGGTTGTAAACAGTCGCCGATACACAGACTGGGTTATCGATTTTCCTCTTGGCATGCGCGTTCGACTTCTGCTTTTTCCCAAGTCTACTTCGATGCTTACTATGTCCCCAATAATAAGTGAATAAAATGTTGGAGCCACAAGTTGAGCCACATATGACGATTTTTGGTCTATATGTCATTAAGTTGAAGGCCACTGTGACCTTGACCTTTGATGGATTAATCTCAAAATCGATAGGGATCATCTACACTCCGAGACAAATGTCTGTGCCAAATTTGACGAACCTAGGTCAATTCTGTGTCTAGTTATCATCCGGACAAGGTTTGGTCTATATACCAAGATGCTGACGGTCACTGTGGCCTTGGCATTTGACCGATTGACCTCAAAATCGATAGGGATCATCTACACTCTGAGATAAATGTCTGTGCCAAATTTGACGAACTTAGGTCAATTCTGTGTCTAGTCATCATCCAGACAAGGTTTGTATATATATTAACATGTTGACGGTCACTGTGACCTTGACATTTGACCAATTGACCTCAAAATCAATAGGGATCATCTTCACTTTAAGACGCATGTCTGTGCCAAATTTAATGAAATTAGGTCAATTCTGTGTCTAGTTATCATCCGGACAAGGTTTGGTCTATATATCAACATGTTGATGGTCACTGTGACCTTGACATTTGACTGATTGACCTCAAAATCAATAGGGATCATCTACACTCCAAGATGCAAATTTGACGAACCTAAGTCAATCTGTGTCTAGTTATTATCCGGACAAGGTAAGGTCTACCGACCGACCGACCGACCAACATGTGCAAGGCAATATACCCCCACTTCGTTGAAGGGGGGCATAATAACTCCACTGGTTAAAGAGTTATGCACTGCACAAGATTTTACCACCAGCGAAGATCACTAAAATTAGATGGAGTAAGCCAGAGTTACAATTCTTAACTGCAGCTTTCCTTCTTGATGTGTTCTTAGCATGCCTATGCCTTTTAAGTATCTCAAAGTATCTCAATCGGTAGAGGAGTTTTGACCTTAAGAAAACTTAACAACCATGGGAGATAACTCTAAAAAAGCTGAGTTTTCTTTCTTGTATGCGGCATACCTACATGTACTTGTAACCTTTACAACTTGATGAAGTATGATGAAAATATATCAATGGGTAAAAGGGTTATAGCCCAATAAATTGATTGCATGGTGCTTAACACCATTTTCAACATTATTACATTTATATCGGACCCCATTAATAAAACAACTATGGGAGATAACTATCACAGTCAGCTGAGAACTGTGACCACGACTTTTAACCTAGTAACATGGTTCTTCAAGCTAAACATCTTATATCCATGGTTATCTTTTGTCAAAATCCAACCGAATGAGCTGTAGTTGTATGATCCTGAAGCAGAGGGTTTATAAAAAATAGAGCAGAGAAACCAAGAAATTTTTTCCAGCATTTTTTCCTTCATCTAGTATGGGGTTAGGAAAATCTTGATATTCACATCACAAATGTTCAACTACTGTTTATACAAGCTGAAGATCCATCCAGCTAAACGCAGTGCATCTTCCTACATTACTGTTACCCCAAAAATATTTGATGAAACAGAAGTTAATACAAACTAAGAATGACAATAACAATAAGATTGTGTAGCAACCTGCTCTTTATAGAGATCAATCTCTATAAAACAGCTACATTTGTATGCATAGACAGCTTTCAAAAAATACATTTTGAAAACCCATCACATATTGCTCGTGATTTTTTCAAAGAAGTTTCTAAACAATGTAACAGCAGGTTGAGCTGCAGTTAATACAATTTAAACACTTGTATAACAATTGCTAAGTATGTGATGGTACCAGCCATGGTTTTGTTACCTTACATGGAGACTTTTTTTAAAGAATGCGGGAAGGGGGGGGGTTGAGTACAAACCATACACAGCAAACATAACATAACAAGAAGAAGGCTGAAAGACTGATAAAGTTTCTATGTAAAAGCCCACTGTGAAAATTGTGACCCCAGGGTAAGTCCATTTTTTACCTTTATTACCATTTCAAGCTTTAATTATGGGCTATAATTAACTGAATCCTGGTTGAGGTCAACAAGATACAACCACATACCAAGTAATACAGGACTAGGCTGTATGGTTATAAACAAGATTTTCAGTTTCCTTAATAAACAATTAGGGGGTTTAATTCAATTTGAACAACGGCTAAATTTTGAACAAATTCAGACGAGATCCACTGGATGAAGCTTTGTGCCACATTTGGTAGCCCTAGGCCTTACAGCTAAGAACAAGAAGATTTTTAAAGTTTTCAGTATCAAAGTCCATGTAAAACTTGTGACCCCTGGGACAGGGCCAATTTTGACCCAAGGGCCATACTTTGTAGACTCTTAGTAGAAGTCGATTAGATGAAGCTTTATACCATATTTAGTAGCCCTAGGCCATACGGTTTAGAACCAGAGTATTTTCAAAGTTTTCCCTGTATAAGCCCATGTAAAACTTGTGACCCTGCAACTATTATAATTTCTACTGAATTTATCTACAATCAAATTCACCAATCGGAAAAATAAAGCTATGTATAAAATTAAGGGAAAATTATCTGACAGATGTTGATTTTGTTCGAAAAAAAAAAACTAAAAAAAATAAATAACTGCCTCAAAAATAATCAAGTATAAAAAGATGAGAATTCTGCTGTGGCACTCAAAAATAATTAATATCTAAAACTTTGAAAAACAAATTACATGAAAAATGAGGAAGGAATTACACATAAGAGCATCATAATGTGAAATCAAACAAAGGACAAAATCTACTCAGCAAATAAAAGCTTGAGAGTATGTGTTACAGCACTTGTTAACTATCTTTGTGTGATATTTTGATGAAACAAGTGAGCCAGAATGACCTTATACTGTTCCACTGTCTAATAAACTGCTTATGCCATACATATAATCAGCATCAATAGTCATTGAACTGTTAGAAATCTGTCTTGTAAAAGCCCTCCAAAAGTTTTTTTTTTTTTTTTAAATGCATCCAAGACGAATCTAATGAATGTGTGCAATTCTGATCTGCTATCATTTCCTACCACTTATCAATGAACCCTTACAAGTAACAAAAAGGCAAGACTAACTCTCCACAAAATAATTTGTGACACCCCACCTCCTTCCATGGGACCAATTTTTAACACACTAACAATAATTTAAACTATCTTCATTAAGTTCTCCGATATCATGCTACATACCAAACATTTCATTCCTAGGCCAGATGTTTTGGAAAAAGAAGATTCTAAAAGTTTTCCCTTTAAACACCTATATGAATGCTGAAACCCCCTGATATTTCTCACCCAAGGGCTATAATTACATGTAGTTGAATATGAGTAGAGTTCCACCAGATAAAGCTACATACCAATCACTGCAGGTCTAAGCTAAATGGTTATAATCAAGAAGATATTTAAATCTTCCACAATATAAAGCTCCTGTAAAACTTGTGACCCTCAAGGTAGGTCCAATTTTGACCCAAGGGCTAAATCGTAAACTAATTAGCAATCCACTAGATGAAGCTGTGTACAAATTTGATAGCTGTAAGATTTATGGTAGGAAAAGGAAGATTTTCTTATGTTTTCACTATAATGAGCATTACTTGAACTTGACACTCCCAGACTGGGGCCAATTTTCATGCCAGTGCTATAAATTGAATAATCTTGGTAACAAGCATACTAGATGTTAACACATACAGAATATTACAAGTCTAGCTCTCATAGAGAGGATCAAGAAAATTTTCTAAGTTTTCACAATATAAGCCTATCTTAAACTTGTGACCCCAAGGGCAGGGCCAATTTTTACCCCATGGCTACAAACTGATTACTTTTGGTAGAAGTCCACTGTATGAAATTGAAAATGTTTGTCCTGATGATATCTTGGGCAAGTTTGAAATTTTTCCTTGTCAATTCCAAAAGTAAGTCATTTACACTCATGTGTTTTAAATCATTAAAACCAGGATCTCTTCAGCTTTATCAACTGTAGATGACTTTACTCAGATGAGCGCTTTAGGGCCAATGGTCCTCTTGTTTCGAAAATATTCCTACTATTCCTAATTTTTTCATGAAAATGAAAATAAAAAAAATGTATCTTTCAAAATATTTCAGTATGTTGCAGAATGCAAGGATGGCATATTCTTCTTACAAGGTTTTTACAGTCTTTGAACATGCTGCTGTTTATCTCGTATGTAAGCTGCACGGTGCCTTAAATGTGTCTCCACCACTACCCATTTATGCCTAAGAAGTTGAGAGCAACATGTAGAGTAAGAGCTAGGAGTTTTTATGCCCAATGTAGAGTGGCAAATAGCAGTTGCACTGTCTGTCTGTCCTCCTTGCCTTGTCCTTACAACTCTGCCTTCAATTCTTAGACAATTTTCAGCAAAGTGTCATAGAATGATCAATATCAAGTGTGATAGAGCATATTCTCGACCCAGACGACAGATGACGCACAACGGATGCTGGACACAGCACAGTAACAAAAGTTCACCTTGAGCACTTCCTGCTCAGGTGAGCTAAAATGTAGGGGGAACAAAAATGGGAACAGGATAAAAAAGTAGGAAAAATAGGAAATAACTGGAAAATGTAGGACTATTTGTAAGCCTGTATAATGCAACATTTTTTTAATATCCTGAGAAAATACTGTATAGCACATAGACATCTCTTTACATGCCATATCCATGATACCCCCAAATTTTTTTTCTTGAAGATGCCTTTGAAAAACTTAAGACAAAATGTAGAGATTTACCCACCAGATTTGGACTTTTGATCCTTTTGAACTTTCTTCTCCATCTCTTCTAAAACATCAGCTAGGTGTCCCTGGTAAGTGTTACGCAGAAATCTTTTAAACTTCTTATATCCTTTAATTCCTTTTGTTAGGACGTTGTTGACAATAGCTTCATTCTTTTTTGTGGTTGTGGAAGTTTCCTGAAATTTCCAGACAACAAAAAAGATTGAAATTTTCATTCACTTTGTTCTTCACTTTGAGGCAGAAAATCTCTTGTCTTACGATCCTTGGGTTGACAACTTTTGACAACATTGTAAGCAATGAAATGCCAGTGACCAGCTTTTCTCCATTTTTAGAAAGCTTTCTACCCTTTTAAGTGAAGGGCAATATTATTTGAGACAAAATTAACCATTTAATAAACAATCTGTTCATAACAACCCTGGGAGAGAAGGCTTTGAAAAAAACTGGAAGGAGACACAAGGCCATGGTGGTCCTGGATTGTTCATCTGAGCATTTGTAAGTTTGAGGGAATAATGATCAGTTAAAAATAAAAAAGTGTTATCAAGATCAAAAATTGGACTATGTTGCATGAATGTCATGCAGCAATAAGACCTTTAAGGTGACCAATATCAAATTTGTTTGAGATATTATCCAGACAAACGTTCCGACTAAATTTGCCAAAACTGGCCTGATATGTGGTCTTATGATTGCACATTAAGGCTTTATCTGTATTTAAAGACCCATTTTCAAACTCATCTGAGATATTACCAACACAAACATTTTAACCCACTGTCTTGGGTATTGATCCACAAATCTGTCCTCTTAAATACTAATCTAAGACATAGTAATCTTCATTCCAACCAAAAGTGACCAATTTTCATCCTTTTAGAGACACTATCAAACAAAAACTCTGACCAAGTTCTATGATAATTTGACCAAAACTGTGGACACTATCTTTTCTACCATTTGACCAAGTGAACTAACTTTTGGCCAGAGGTGACCAATTTTTGAACTCCTTGAGATATTGTTAAGGTTAACATTCTGCTTAAAAAAATGTTTTAACCCTTTACCAAACAATTCCAAGTTCTAACAATCCTCAGGAAGATAACATTAAACAAGAGGGCCATTAGCCCTAAGGCGCTCACCTGAGTAAGGTTATCAAGGATTGATAAAGCTGAAAAGATCTTGGTCGTGATGATGTAAAACCCATGAGTATAAGTGATCTAGTTTTTTACCGACTTCACCTATTTTTGAGTTTAGAATCTGGTTGAAAATTTGGCCTCTACAGTGCACACAATGTTTTTCTAAGATTTGGCCTAGTGACTTACTTTTTGACCCAGCGTTACTCAATATCAAACTTTTCCCAGATATCATCAAGACAAACATTCTGACAATGTTTCAAGAGTATCAGACTGAAAATGTAGCCTTTAGACTGCACATAAGGTTTTTCTGAGATTTGGCCCAATGACCTACTTTCTGACCCATTGAGACATAATTTCAAACTTGTTCGAGATTTTATCATGCCAAACATTCTGACCAAGTTTCATGAGCGTAAGGCTGAAAATGTAGCCCCTAGAGTGCACACAAAGTTTTTCTAAGATTTGGCCCCTTGACCTACCTTTTGACCCAATGTGACCCAATTTAAGACTTATCCGAGATTTTATCAAGACCAACATTCTGACCAAGTTTCATGAGTTTTAGGCTGAAAATGTGGCCTATAGAGTACACACAAATTTTTTCTAAGATTTTACCCTGTGACCTACTTTTTAACCTGACATGAACCTATTTCAGAATAATGAGATTTCATCCAGACAAATACTCTGACCAAGTTTCATGAGTATCGGGCTTAAAATGTGGCCTCTATAGTGCACAAGAGGTTTTTCTAGGATTTGGCCCAGTGACCTACTTTTTGACCTGACGTGACCCAACTGAAAATTCTAAGAGGTTTTATCAGGACAAACATCCTGACCAAGTTTTATGATTATCAACTTGAAAATGTGGCTTCTAGAATGCACACAAGGTTTTTCTAAGATTTGGCCCAGTGACCTACTTTTTAACCCAATGTGACCCAATTTCAAACTTGTCTGAGATTACATCCAGAAAACATTTTTACCAAGTTTCATGAGTATCAGGCTGAAAATGTGGCCTCTAGATTGCATACAAGGTTTTTCTATGATTTGGCCCAGTGACCTACTTTTTAGCCTGACATGACCCAATTTTGAATTTGTCCCAAGATTTTATCAAGACAAACTATCTGACCAAGTTTCATAAGGATCTGGCGGAAAATGTGGCCTCTAGAGTGCACACAAGGTAAATGTTGACGACCATACGACAGATGACACACAACAGACACAACACAATCACAAAAGCTCACCTCTAGCACTTCCTGCTCAGGTGAGCTAAAAATATGGAAAGATTCTCTTCACAAGCCTTTCCAACAATATTATTAAAGACTTTCTCCCTCATTGCAATGATATATGGAATTGTTTCAGGTTATGTTGAACATAAAAACAATATTCCAGGTCATGCAAGAGTACTCTTAACTTTATGAACGAGGGCACAACTTTAGGCCAGTCCAAATTGTAAATATTTCCAGATGACAAATTAACTTTGACTCAAGTGTAGAAAAAAACATTAAGGGAAAAGCAACAAATGTTGGTTACCAGCATTTTCTTCTTTTCCAATATTTTTTTTCAAAAGTGTTCTTTGTCAGGATCGTTTAAACAGGGGATACTGTTCTTTTAAACAGTAAAGAGTAAAATAAGTGTTAATAATCATCCATATTTTGTTAGGATTGTTCTCCGACGTAAGTTGTTTTAAGAAGTAATTGATTTCAAAAGGAACAAAACCTTGAAACAAAAACGAATATAAAATACCCTTATATCTCTAATAGCAATTGGTGTTAAATAGTCACTCGCTGTAAACTCATCAAGGATAGACTCTGGTTCCAAATCTTCCTTCAGGCGGAAAATACACTTTCTCAATACTTTCCTGTAATCTAAATGTATAACAAACAAGAAAGATATTCTCAATAAAAGATAGACAGCATAAGAGGTACTAGAATATGAATACTGAAACTCTTTTGTCATTCAAGTATGAAGAGAAATGATGAAAAAGTGACCTGCATTTTTGCCTTTTTCCCCAATATTTTCTACCCTTTGAAGGAAAGAACTATTATTTCACCAATATTCAATTTGTTGTCTGCAAATGCTTTCAATTTAGACAAGTCTAAATTTTTTTGTGTGGTAAAGAGTTAATACATATCATCATTGTGAAATAAGCAACTGCTGCTAAAACTTGTGTCCATGTACACTCTAGAGTAATGGGCTTAACTCTTTACCATACAATCCCATACCAGAAAAAAAGGCCTGTGAAACCATTGTGGGAGGAGAAATGCTGGTAACCAGCACTCTCTCATTTTCCCACAATGTTCTCTACCCTATCAAAGACAGAAACTGCCATTTGAGTTACATTTGTTGTCTGCAAAATGCTTTCAGTTGGGTCTTGTCCAAAACTGAGTCATTTGGTAAAGGGTTAAGGAGTACACATAAAAAATATTGTACAACAACTTCAACAAGATAAGGACAATCCCCTACAGTATCCATTTGCCATGGCATGAAAATGTGTGCAACAAGTCACTGATTCACCGTGCAACCCTTGTATATTGGTGTCACAAATGGGCCTGCAAATAGGCTCCCAGAATAAGCATGTCTACATTTTTTTACCAATCACAAATTACTATTGAATCATTTGAGTTAAACCAAAAAATGGGTCAAAAGCCAGCTTATACAGTAAAGTTTAAAACATTTATGAATGTCCACTTAACTCTTTACCAAACGACAAAATTTTAGACTAGTCCAAATTGAAAGCATTTGCAGAAGACAAATTAAATGTGACTTAAGAATTGAAATTTGCTATCGGACGAATAGAAAACATTGTGGGAAAAGGAGAAAATGCTGGTTACCAGCATTTTCTCCTTTTCCCACAATGTTTTCAAAAGGCTTCCTTTTTAGGGTCATTAAAAATCGGGATTGTATAGTAAAGAGTTGAGAGGATCTTTTACTAATTGCCTTATGTTCTTATTTTCATGCCACTTTCAATAGTACTTCAGTCACATCCACATACCATCTAGGTACCTGTAAGAGGCCTACCTGAGGCCCATGCATACTTAATCCTTTGCAGGGACAAAATTCAGACTTTCCCAAATCGAAAGCATTTATATATGACAAATTCAATGTGGCTAAAATGATGGGATCTGTCTTGGTAAGGGTAGAAAACATTGTGAGAACTGGAGAAAATGGTGATGAACACTTTTGTTCCTGGAGCACCCGACCCTGTATAACCTTATCTCAAGAGTTTAGGGCCCATATTCACCAACCATTCATAATTTCATTATTTGTTTTATTTAAGACTTGGAAAGTAACAAGGCAACACAAATGGTTTAGCCAATCAGAAGTTGTTTTACTTTCAAATTCAGAGAATATTGGATAATGAGACTAAGAATATTCTTAAGAATGGTTGATGAATAAGGACCTAGGTCTAACTTTTCTAGACAGTAATATTATTAAAAAATTTCCCTGTAGACCTAGAGCTCTGTGTAGCATAGAGCTGGGGGATGTGTACAATAGACATCTCAGTGTTCTATAGAGTATATTTTTTTTTTTACTCAAACAAAACGTAGTAACTGAGGAAGGATGTCTACAGGGACAGACAGACAGACAGAGAAGTACTGCCCCTTGCACTCATAATTTCATGCTCGGGTGATCTAGTAAAAAATGTGAAATTGCAAAGAAACCCAAACACTGTGGTTATTCAAAATTATTGTGAAGGTTTTGCTTTTAAGTTTTTTTTTTGCATGGATACAACTGCAAACAGTTCTCAGTGAACCTAATAACAAAAGTTCTTGCTGATAGTTAATAACTAGCCCAAGTAAATTGGAAATAACCATCTTCAGTAATGACAGAGATGTAAGAGAATGCCAAAGTTTTTGCATTATGGCACAGGCAACAAAATGGTTATGACAAAACCCCTATGTTTTCTTTGAAAGTAGCAGCCCTGGAAATGTCAATGGTGGCATCTTGAGAGTCATAAACTAAAGATGATTCTGTTGATGTCCAAGATATTTCAAAACCTTGAAATTTATAGCAAAACTTCAGATGTTAATGGTCAGTTCCAACTATCCTGTTCAAATTTTACTGTAACTGATTTATTGAAAGTCACATGACCTAATTTAATACATCTGGTAGCACAGGGCTTGAAACCAGGAGGTTCGAATCCACGGCTTAGTCAATTCATTCCTCCCTAATCATTGATCATTGTTTCTTCTAAAGGTTTGGAGGAAAAGTAGCCAGTGGCTTAGGACGACTATTGTGTGAAGCAGTGGTAGAAGAAACTCAAGCTAAGCATAGACAGGTGCACAGGCCACTTTGATATAGCTGAAATATTGTTGAAAAGGGTGCTGAACACCATGGTACAAACAAATCGTTATTAAAGTTGTATTTTTTATTCTTGTTTATTCTTAGTCTACATCAGAGAGAGAAAGACAGACAGAGGGCAGGGGCAAAAAATTACCCCTGTAAAAATTACCTAGTTCCTCAGCCATAACTTCAACAGTTATGACCTCATTGTCTGAAAAAAGAAAGATGACATAATTATTCATTCTTTACCAAACCACAAAATTTTACACTCATCCAAATTCAAAGCTTTCGCAGAAGACAAATTAAATTTGGCTCAAATGATGAAACATGACTTTAAAACAGCAGTAAACATTGTGCGAAAAGGAGAAAATGCTGGTTACCAGCATTTTCTCCTTTTCCCACAATGTTTCAAAAGGCTTCTTCTCCAGGGTTGTTAAAACTTTGGATTGTGCAGTTATGGGTTAACAAAATGATTTCTTATAAATCCAAGCTTTACTTCTTTACCACACAGTGGTATACATTATGTACATAAGCAGTAACTGTTGACATATTTTCGCTATGTTCTGTCCTTAAAGTGGCATTTAATACGAGTTAAATAAACTTCTATTCATTACATCTCTTCATGTATTGAATGGCCGTGGTATGGAGGCAATAAATCAAAATAAGATGACAAAATGCAACTTACAGAATCTCGTTATGTCTTCTTTCAAAACAAAATTTCATTCTCCGCAGTTTAGTTTGATATTTAAAAAAAAAAAATCACCCAAAAATAAAAACGTCTTAATTCATTCAGGTTGATTGCAAAGTTTGCACTTTTTCCAAGATTGAGCATCAAGAAGAACTAATCTGGCCATTATTCAACAAGAAAGCAGCTGAATGTATTTACAAAAAAAAACTGGTCCTATGGGTAACCGTAATTCTTTGACATAACTACATGTATTCCAGTTTCAAAAAGCTTGAGTTTGCTGCATAAAACTGAAGACTTTACATGGAAAAGGATAATAAAATAGAGTTTTAAAATCTGAATCAAAAGAGAATCAATTATTGAATCATTTTGGAGATGGTGTTTTGTTTCACATTCGGAAAATGATCAAAAGCAAATTCATATCCTTCATTAGTAAACTTATTTGGCTGTTACTTGTTTGTCGAACTGTCATACAAATATGGTCATTATAAATCAGACTGAGACTTTGAACAAATTTTCTGGTGAATGCATATTTTGTTTGTTGTTTTCTAATGTCATTTTTCAAGTATTTTCATTACAGGGAAAAAAATTTGGAAGTACCTGTAGGACTACATATATTTTATGATTTTGCTTTATATGTAGGTATCCCTCAAAGTAGCAACTGTAAAGTAGAACTTTCAATTAATTCTCCACTCCAGTGGACTATGGAGGAAATCCATTTTTTCCCCTAATTTGAGCATTACAATGAAACTGCTTATTTCATTTCAGTCTTCTTTCTTATATTGGTGTTTTCTTGCAAAACACCCATGAAACTACAATTCAGAATGTAGTTATGTTTGCCCATTGCTTAATGAACAGATGACATGGTAGTACAAAATGACTAAGTTATGAAATATTCCTTTGTTAGTGCACAATTTTTTGGATAGTTTGCAAATTCCAGTTTTTTTTCAATCAGAGGCCCTTGATTTTTCAGTTGGAATCCACAAAATTTCCAGGCCATTGAAATTGACTTCCCAGGAAACCAGAAAATTTCACTCAAATTATCAGATTATCACATAATGTTGTCTAGTGGGAGTAACATCCCTTGTTTTACACACACACACGCACACAAGCCTGTAACAACATTGATTGAAGAACCAGTGTTTTCTCCAGCGCGAGCCCTTGTAGTATTTAGCACATCAAAATCCAAATTGACACAATTCAGCTCATCTTCGGGGCCTGAAGGGCACACTCGAAAAATAACAACGATTAGTCGTATCAAATCTGACTCAAAATATTTACACACACATTCAGGTGTCAGATTTACTCGTGTGATAACAGCACAAGCACAGTGTATCATGAGTAAACACACTTTCGTTATAAAAAAAACTGTACACAGATTTTTATATGCAACATAACAATGTCCTCTGCAGGACTTCAGCGCACGATGAAACAGATCTCGGAGTCCTTCATATCGTGTCCAGTCAAAATGACATGAGGAGAAACTGGACAGTCAAGTTCTAAAACTAGTGATTCCATGACAAGGGTTAATAATTATTAACTGCAAAGAGGCCTGGGATTTGTATCTTGTAGGGATATGCCAGTAACAGTCCTGTTATTTGCCAGAAAAACATTTGATATCAAAATAATCAGGGCCCTCACATTTATTAAAAGGCTCCCTTTCTACATATGAAGGGGTCCCTCGGGCCCTTTCCCTTAAAAGCTGGAGAAAACACTGAAGACTACCATTATTGATAGTCACTGACCTCTAGCAGTGTGCAATCATTCATTAAGTACAATCAGTTATTGTTACATTACTATGATAAAATGTGAAATGTCAGATACATAGATGCTGAAAAGTAAATATCCATATTGAAATATATTTTTACTGGAAAAAGTGTTACTAGTACAGGACTTAAAACAAGGATCCCTCTTTTACAGGTCTGGTGCTGTAATTATTGAGCTATCCAGACTGTTTTACATTCTCCCTACAAATTATATTACAAGTGCTCCTTCTCCTGATTTTTGGGAGCTGTACCCAACTTTCTGGGTTCTTAAGAACCCACTGGCCTTTACAACCACTTCTGAAACCCTTAGGAGTAGATTCCTTAGGGAAAAGTGTGACAGGTACATGACAAACCTGGGATCCCTCCCTTACTGGACAAGTGCTAAGCTCACCTTAACCCTTTACCACACAATCCCGACTTTTAATGACCCTGAGAAAGAAGCCTTTTGAAAACATTTGTTGGAAAAGGAGAAAATGCTGGTAACCAGCATTTTCTCCTTTTCCAACCATGTTTTTCTACCCTTCCCAAAACAAATTTCAATTTTTCAGTCACACTTATCATGTCGTCTGCAAATGCTTTCAATTTGGACTAGTCTAAAATTTTGTTCTTTGCTAAAGAGTTAAGTCATGATATACCCATTTTTGTATCCATTTTCTTTGTTTTTTTTTATTCTTTACCATACGACAGAATTCTGGACATCAAATTATAGGCATTTGCAGGCAACACATTAACTTAGCTCAAATGATTATTTCTGTCTTTGACAGAGTAGAAAACATGCTGGGTAAAGAAGAAAATGCCGTTTACCATAATGTTTTCAAAGGTCTTCCCTTTCAAGGTTCTTAAAACTCGGGATTATGTGGTAAAAAGTTACGAGTCAGTGATACTTTATCAAAATCAAGGCCAATAAATTAAGCTCACGATTATGCCCTTTTCTCATACCTTCGTGAACCTAACTGGTATTTTCATACCAACAAAGAGACAAACAAGGCATAAATTTAATTTAGGCATGCTAATAGGCAGGGAAAGAGTCAGAAACCATTTTTGGACAAGGGAAAGTACAATTAACCTGTTTTTCATAGTGAAATTATCCTTAAAATACATTTGATCACCACCAGAAATTTACTAGACTATTTCCCGTAACTCCTTTTCGAAAAAATCGGAATCATTCAAAATGTAGTCAAATGACGTCATACAGGGGGTATTCCTAAAGGTCACAGCCTCTACACTTATGACTGATGCATTTTATGTTTCAAACTTAGAATTCATGAGCTTTCAGTGTAATTAAATGATGTGTTGTACAAACAAATGATGAATTGTGGGGGGAGAAATATGATTTTTGATAAAATGTGACTCTTTTTACTTGCCATTCTGTTTTTGACACATTTCTTTGGCGTAGAGAGCTTTTCTGGAATGTTTACGTGTGTAAAGTTTTAAAAGAGCCACGAAAACAGAGTGTGCAAGAAAATAATAATAGCAAACATAGATTCACGAAGATATGATATAATGGGAATCAACGATACATGGCCAACTTTGACCAACAGAGGGATCCTGAGAGAAAATTTCCTTCTTATTAAGGGTTGTTTTGTAAGCATTCAAGCTCAAGATTACAAGGCCAACTTTGACCAAAACTGCTGTCTTTCCTTATCAGGGCCTTTACGAGAATACAGAGCAAACGACCTAAGCCTCAGCCTAGGCTGAAACTGTGAAAGAATTTTAGAAAATGAAACCGAAAGTAATATAATGACCTTGCGACTTTTAGGGAAATAATGGTATAAAATTTGATTGAATTATTGCTAATGTGTAGTTTATCACACTGAATTTCTTTCAAGATTTACACTCATCATATTACCTACTCTAAAACTGAAAATATCTACATATAAGTACGACTGCACACCACGGCCTGTTGTTGTGACATGATGAAGTCACTTCCGGATTAAAAAGCTTGCAGAACGTTGTCTGCGCATATCATATTCTTCGAAGATAAACCACTCGTCACCACTCGGCCGATTCCGTACCTACATCTAACATTTGATCAGCGGATCACCCGAGGTATGCCGAATGGAAAATAAACCTGGTGATATATTTAAATCAAAGTACTGAAAGTACTGACAGACTAGCGAATTTGATTGATTGACTGTTTGTATGGTTTTTAACCCTGTTTTCAACATTATTTCAGTTATGTCGCGGTGGCCAGTGCACATATGCATGCTTTCCAGGAGTTTCTTTTACCAGTATTCCGCACAATATTCTTTCCAAGCCACTGGCTGCATTCCCACATAACCATCGCCAAAACGTGAGAGAGAAATGAATCCTGCCACAATGACTAGATCATCAATCGTCGGAAAGAAATTTGCAGAGTCCGGGATCGAACCAACGACCTCCTGTTCTCAAGTCCTGTATGCTACCGACTGAGCTGCCGGGGCTAAGCGTGCTGATGGATAACTATAATCCAGTTTAAGTTTAACCCTTAAAATGCTAAAAAAAACGTTAAATGAAACTTTTAAGCTGATGGTAAACACCTGAATATTGCTATTTCAAAGTTACATTTTGGAGAAAATATATCCTCTTATTGGACAGTGTAGATCCAAGATGAGACTACACGCTCTGTATGGTATGAACTTAATCCACACTGTCCTCAAAAGGTCAGTCAGTCGCGTTAGTGCTTGTAAAAGAAACTCCAGGAAAGCCTGGATAGGTGCTCTAGCCGCCGCAATATCACTGAAATAATGTTGAAAACAGCGTTAAACACCACGCAATCAATTAGTATATATCCAATAGCACAAGATGTAGTTAACTATTTAAGTCTCTTTTTTAAAAAAAAAATGAAAAATTTTACACTCGTCCAAATTCAAAGCTTTTAAAGACCATAAATTAAATGTGGCTGAACTGATGAAACCTGATTCCAAAAGGGCTGCCGGCAGAAAACAATGTGGGACAAGGAGAAAATGATGGTCACCAGCGTTTTTGTAACAAAGTCACGAAAAGCAAAAAGAAGTAACATTTCTAAGATTTTATTCTACTAAAGTTCCACGAAAGTTCGTTACATAGCCCCAGGTTCGAAAGATAAAAATGTGAGAAACGGAGAGAGAGATTTCTCTAGCAACTGACCAACCCGTTCTTTTGATCTGCAGTGCAGCTCTTCTATTTATACTCAATTTTCTAATTATACAAGAGAATGGACATAACCAACCGGCCATGTCCATATTTGTAGTCCAGTCTGGTCATTTCTAAGAAGCAGTGGTCATTACCTAGAGTTCTAAAAATACTTCTACTACATGTTACCTAGCTCACAATGCTGATTCAGGTATGTACTCTGTAACATATACAGCCGTGGCATATTGAAATGAGAGAAAGGATAGTAAACAAGATATCCATCTTGTTACATTTTTTTTTTTCCCATTTCTGCAATGTTTTCAAAGGGATTCTTCACTGGTGTCGTTAAAACTTGGGATTGTTTGGTAAAGGGTTAATATTCAAGACGTAAAATAACAGTTTAAGATAACAGTTTAACTGTACAAAACGATGTAAATAATGAATGAGTGAAGGAATGACAAGGGTTCCCTGTCCACTGAGGGTTCATACAGCTGGGATTTGCTACAAGTTACCTAGGTAATATCTATTTATAGATTTATTCATAATGTTACAATGGTGTAGGAATAAGTGAGTCTCTGCTTTCCATAGGTCACTTTATAAGCAAATATCTTGTACCTTGTAAATGGTACCTTGCAAGTGTTCAGTTTATTATTTTGTAAGACGACATGTTCAAATTGGAGTGGTAGAGATTTAGTGTTTTTTGTAAAAATTGTCATGTGTAACAGGATTAAGATTTTTAACAGAAAGAAGTATTTTCTGTGAGGAAGTATTTGGCAACTGTGGAGTTTTTGTTTACTTTGACTCTAGGTCAGCCATGATGCTTCGCTAGTCTAAAAATGCCACCTAGCGGAATATAATGGATAGTAGAAAATAGCGGTGCACGGAAATACCGGAACGGAACGGAATGGACCGGAACGGACCGAATTGGACTTGAAACTACGCGGTTTACAAACTCTTGTACACACAGCGATACTTTATTTGTTTGATATTGAAATAGAGCACAGCCTGAATGCACTCGTATAAGCAGAAAGAGGTACTTGCCGGAGCTTAGGCTACAGAGAAAGGACTTCTACTTAAAGCAAAAAATATTTAATATCCGACTTTGGAAAGATCAAATAAGACACGAACCCTTCTGAGAAAAAATAAAAACAGAAGTAAGGAAAAACCAAAACGGACCTGAACGGGACGATGGTAAGAAAATTTGTGGACTTTGAAAACAAAAAGAAAACGAGGACAACGGATCGAAACCTTATCAGAAACATCAAACATCGGTCGTAGAAATCATCAAAATGAACCAGAACTCAATTGAAAAGGTCAGAAAATACGGAACGGACCCTGAAACGGACCGAAACCTTATCAGAAACATCAAATATAGGACACATGTGTCATACGAATTAACACAAATTAAACTGAACAGATCCGATATTGGAGTATGGAAATACCGGAACGGACCTGCACGGACCCAAAAAGGCCTACTTCTGGACTTAAAAAACAATGGGAAAACCAGGAACGGACCTAAACTTTATCAGAGACATCAAATATCGGACGTTAGAAACATTAAAACGGACAAGAACTGAAATGAAATGATACGATATTGGAGTATGGAAAAACCGAAAAGGACTTAAAAGGATCCAGAAATGCCTGCCAATAGCCTTAAAAACAATGGGAAAGCCAGGTACAGACCTAAACTTTATCAGAAACATTAAATATTGGACGATGGAAACATCAGATTGAATAAAAACTGAATTGAAAAGATCCGATATTGGAGTATGGAAGTACCGGAACGGACCGGAAAGGACCCTAAACAGTGAACCTATGTACTTCAAAAATATGGGGAAAATCGCGAACGGACCAAAATCATATCAGAAACATTAAATATCGGACAAAGGAATCACCAAATTTTTTGATACATTTTTACCTGCTGACCTACACTTAAGTCAAACCATTTTTCAAAGTAGTCCGAGATATTATCAAGAAAAAGATTCTGATCTAGTTTCATGAGTATCAGACTGGAAATATGGCATCACACACTCTGTGAAAAATGGGCTTAATGCTGTGTGGAAAATGCTGTGGCTTAAGTGGGCTTAATGCTATGTGTGCTCTGTGAAAAGTGGGCTTAATGCTATGTGTGCTCTGTGAAAAAGGCTGTGGCTTAAGTGGGCTTTATGCTGTGTTTGCTCCATAAAAAGTGGGCTTAATGCATCTAAGAAAAGTATCTGCGAAGGCTGACCTGGGCCGAAACTTTTCGCTATTGGTCAATTTTCTGTATGTCCCAGGACCATTCTACCTCATGATTCAGTCGGTTGTTAAAAAAAGTTCCTATTGTGGATCCATAATTATGTGATGGCTTGATTGGTATCATAGATCGCAGAGATGCATTTAAGCCCCCTTTTGTCAAAGTACGGCTCATATATGATTTTATCGCAACTGCTATTAATGAACCCTTAAGCTGCTAATCGCGACTCACTGACCTATTGCGGACAGTGTAGATCAAGATCAGACTGCACAGAACGTGCAGTCTGATCGTTGATCTACACTGTCCGATACGGTATTTTCTTTCCGGTGAAATCAACTTTGACACGGCAATATTTGGGCTTTTAGTATTGAGCAGAAATTTGCGTTTCATTTATTCAGCAGCTTAAGTGTTAATACTCTACCAATGTCGTATCAAGGACCATGATAGCTTGCAACAATAACAATTTACTTTAAGATTTTTTTTTTCATCTATACGGATAAAACACAGTGGAACTCGCCAAATCTCCTTACTGGTCACATTTGTTTTGAATTTTATAAAGCATCACGAGAATAATGTGCAACATAATATTGGTCACTTCTAACCGACCACTTTTGTTTAAATTTTAGAAGGTACCATACAAATAATGTGCAACGAACATAACAATAGACGTAATTGCCGCACGGGTTTGAATTCCAACCGGGTTGGTTTGTATTAAATTTTGAGCTATACATTTGTTGCCGCTTTCATGCTTGTAAGATAGTTCACTTTGCAGAGAGTAAATATCAAGCTAAAAACACACAGAACACAAAGTCTGATCTAGGATGTACGCCATTCAATCTTTTGACAGAATTTCTGTTCAAACTGCTTTGTTCTATATAATCCATGCTCTGTGAAAAGGGGGCCTAATGCATCTGCGAAAAGTATCGATCCAGGTCAGCCTGCACAGTCCGCGCAGGCTGACCTGGACCAAGACTTTTCGCTATTTGTCAATTTTCTGTATGTCAAAGGACCAGTCTACCTTATGATACAGTTGGTTGTTAGACATAACTGGTTTTATGGATCCATAATTATGTGATGACTTGATTGGTATAATACATCACAGAGATGCATTAACCCTTTACCACACAATCTCGACTTTTAATGACCCTGAAAGAGAAGGCTTTTGAAAACATTGTGGGAAAAGGAGAAAATGCTGGTTACCAGCATTTTCTCCTTTTCCCACAATGTTTTCTACTCTTCCCAAAGAAAATTCAACCTTTGAGTTACATTTATTTTTTCGTCTGCTGAAGCTTTCAATTTGGACTGGTCTTAAATTTTGTCGTTTAGTAAAGAATTAAGCCCCTGGAATATGGCCCATATATATCAAATGATGAACTCTGTATGCTCGCGGGCACCACAAAATGAAATACACATGCTAAATCTATCACGTGACTCTTCATACGATGCCAATATACTAGGCTACACACCTGTTTTTCTCCTACTGATAAGCCATACTTTCAAAACATAATTAAATATTCAAGATGGATTCCGGGAGATGTATCCTTGCAGCAACCTTTGTGTTATATTTACATGTTGCTTCAGTGAGTAGGTTTGTTGGTTTGTTATGTGAATATCTTAACGATGTAACAGATGAAATGTTAACACTTAAGCTGCTGAATAAATGAAACGCAAATTTCTACTCAATACTAAAAGCCCAAACATTGCGGTTTCAAAGTTGATTTCACCGGAAAGAAAAAACCGTATCGGACAGTGTAGATCAAAGATCAGACTGCATGTTCTGTGCAGTCTGATCTTGATCTACACTGTCCGCAAAAGGTCAGTGAGTCGCGATTAGCAGCTTAAGGGTTAAATATGTAAAGTTGTCGATTTGTGAATGTTCAGTCTCCTTATATTCGATCTTTTTTAGTTTAAACCTCAACCTCTCTCTCTCTCTCTACCTCTCTCTCTCTCTCTCTCTGGCGTCCCGCAATATCTTTTTCTATTTCTCACAGTGTCTCTACCTTTGTGCCGAGAGCCGTCGTGCTTTTTTTACAGATCGAGATTCAACCATAAAATTCGAAAGAGTTCAACTCACTAAATATTAAATATCATACCGCTAATTCTGCTGCCAACTACATGGAGACGACTTTTTTCGAGGTCTATAAGTGTCTTTTTCGTTTCATATGAACCTGCTTTTGTTTCGAATAGCAGACGGTGTAGATCCAAGATCGGGCTGCACGTTTTGTGCAGTCTGATCTTGATCTAGGCCGTCCGCAAAGGTTATCCCTGGCGACATTGGCAGTCAATGAGATAGCAAATTTACATCAGAGAACCTTCAAACATTGGATCATTTGGTTCTTTAGAAAATAAGCCACACCACAACAGCCATGTTGCTTCGGACGGTACAAGAAGCATGAAATATCTTCATAAAAGATAGACGGCGTAAGAGGAACTGGAAAATAAAAACATACAGTTAAACTCTTTTATTTGTGGCTCAAAATTTAAAAAAAAAAAAGAGTAAAAGTAGTAAAAAAAAAAAAAGAAAATTACATCGATAGCTTGTTGAAAAGAGGCATTTTCAATTATAAATATTTTTCAAGATTACATTTTAATCCAAATAATCAACGAAAATGAACAAAAAAGCACACCCAGTATAGAAACACAATTTGGTCACCCATTCAAGCACTAACCTTTGTGTGCGTCGCTTAACATCATCGGAAAGCCGCGCGTCATCGGAGAGGTCATCAGACCTCTCCAACAGAGGTGAGTTTAAAAGGCAGACTGCCTCAGAAATTGCTGTCTAAATCTAGTATTTTTTCGAAATTGTTCTGATACACAATCTTTTTCGTCATGGTGTTATAAATAAACTGAAATAAAAAAAGAAAACTGAAATAGGAAATAGACATTTTTTGTTTTTATACGACGGATTTCAAAAACAGATTTGTTACATTGATTTGATTGCGAATTACCTCTTCAATAATCGTAATTTTTCATTAAACAAATAAATGTAAGCAAACAGAAGGGGAAAAAAAGAATTTCGTTGAAAACGCGGGAAGCAAGTCATGTGACAGTCATGTAATGCTTAAGAAGCTTCAACCCTGCGTTAACCCTTTACTGCACAATGCTGCCTTTTAACGACCCAGGGAAAGAAGCCTTTTGAAAACATTGTGGGAAAGGAGAAAATGCTGGTAACCAGCAATTTCTCCTTTTCCCACAATGTTTCTACCCTATCAAAGAAAAATTGCACCATTTGAGCCACATAGAAATTGTCGTCTGCAAATGCTTTCAATTTGGACAAGGCTAAAATTTTCTCATATGGTAAAGCGTTAATCATTTAATCCCCTTACTTATTTGTTTACATGTACCAAAATATATTGAAATTAAAAGCCAATAAACTATTTGAAAACACTGATGCTGACCTCTCCTGGCTTCTTTTTTAAAGAAGCCAACTTGTAAGTACTGTATTGCTGTGACAGCTCTAGGAGTCTTACAATTTTAACAACGGTAAAATGGTGAATTTTCGACGAAGAAATGTAAAGTGTAGGTGCATATCAAGCTACCACTCGTCACAGCTCGGTCGATCCCGTATCTACATCTAACCTCGTCCGTATAAAGGAGGTTTCCATTTTGAACAAACAATCACATCATCTTAAACCTGGCGGCGCCCATGTAAATCGCTAAGCAACGATATGAACAAACACGATGAAGTTATTTACATCTATCGTTCTGTCGATGAAAGCTCCCAACGGAATTGATAAAACACGCAAAAAATGAACGAAACACGTTGTGCTAGATCAACGGAAACTTTCCATGTATAGACAACGGATGGATTTTAATCCTGTGTCAGTTCGAATATTTACACTCATATCCTTTTCAGAAAAATGGCATTTTACTAATATCACTATATTTGTTCATCACGTCAGTTCAGTAGTTAATGACGTTGTCAAGATGTCTGCCCTTTTGAAGCTTGCTTTCTCACAGGCTCTTCAAAACTGTTGGTTACATTGCAACAAGTGTCCACACTGATCTTCCTTACTTCTCTTTTGATATTTCTGAGGAGCATAGTTGTGTCCTTTGGCAGTGGTTTGGCAAAGTTCAACAAGGTAGACATCTTGAAACGTCATAAACAACAGAACTGACGCCATGGACAAAATATGGTAATTTTAGTAAACTGACATTTTTTCGTTGATTCACCAGAACGTAAAGATATGATAAATAGACATTAAAACTGTTAACTTTCTTTTTGGATACCCTGTACAAACTGCCGACAGAAATATCCTTAGAACTATATCGATAAAAAATTGTGACTCAATTTTTATTTTTCAAGAGGAGCCTTAAAATTTTAATAACGGTAAAATGGTGTATTTCCGGCGAAGAAATGTAAAATGTAGGTGCATATAATGCTACCACTTGTCACAACTCGGCCGTAGAAAGGAGGTTTCCATTTTTTTTTAAACTGTCAATCACATGATCTTAAACATGGCGGCGCCCATGGAAATCACTTAGCAACTACATGAACAACCACGATGAAGTTATTCAAATCTGTCGATCTATCGATGAAAGCTCCCAACGGAATTGATAAACCACGCTAAAAATCGGATGTATAAACTGTTTGCTGACGGAAACATTCCTAAAGATATCGATAAAAATTGTGACTCGCGTAAAATGGTGTACTTCCGGTGAAGAAATGGGAAGAAGTGTAGGTGCGTATCAAGCTACGTGATACAGCCGACGGACTTGATCACCGGATCACCCGAGGGTTGCCTAATGAGCTCTACGTGAACATTTACTGCGCAGGGCCCGCCAAATAAACGGGTGCATAACTTTTACCAATCGCATATCACTACACCAAGAAGTAGGTCAATAGCCAGCGCATTCAGCTACGCCAAAAGAATACCAACGCATGCATGGATGGATACCCGACAAACATCGTGTTATGATAAAACTAGACTATTCATACAAAGAAGAGAAAAACTACACTTGCAAAGAACAACAATACTACAGTTACACAGAACGGCAAGATTCAGTGCCACAAACATGTAAAAAAAACTACACATGTACAGAACAAAAAAAAAAACAACAACTAAATTTCCACGTAACAATAAAGCTACACCGTGACTGATACCATGTTGTAGTATCAAAGACCTCCTCTTTGAAAAATTGATATCAACTTCATCTACTAGTCTGGTTTATCAGAAAAGACGGAAGGACATGTATTTCAGATACCTTTATACTCTTTTCAGCCAGTTTTAACCCATTTCAACTTTATGTTATCAAACCATAATCTTTCTTGTATCTTCATGCCAAATGTTGCCCCTGATGGTCGGAAGGTCGCCAAGATTCGGTTCCTCGAACAAATCTCTTGGGTTTCTTTATCCTTTACATGTGTATTTCGGTGATTTATCTATTTTTTACACAGCTGACTAAATTCTATACCATTCTACAGTCTATCAAACTTTAACGTTTTTTTTTTCTGTGTGACTGTAAGGATGTATCTTTAAGTATACTTCTGTTGATTTCACTGTTTCTCGAAAAACTATTTAGTGCCTTTGATCACATGAAAGAGTATGGTCCATAACAAACATCAGCTTTCAAGAAAGGTGTAGAAAAACTGCACTCCTTAGAACGGTGTAGAAAAACTTCACTCCTTCTGTGTAAAGAAATTGCACTCCTTAGAACGGTGTAGAAAAACTGCACTCCTTAACCCTTTCCCAAACGACAAATTTTGGACTGGTCCAAATTGAAAGAGTTTGCAGACGACAATTTTAAATTTGATGAAAATGGCATAAAGGTCGCAAAAAGGGTAGAAAACACTGTGGGAAAAGGAGAAATTGCTCGTTACGAGCAATTTCTCCTTTTTCCACAGTGTTTTCAAAAGACTTGTACTTCAGATACGTGAAAACCAGGGCTTGTTTGGGAAAGGGTTAACTATGTGAAAGGCAGAAGGTCGAACAATGAGATTTTCACTCTATTTTCAACGTATCGAAGAGTTATCAGTGTGGCATCTTTTATTCTTTCAGGTGGCACGCGTTCTAGGAAGTGGTGCGTGTTTTGAGTTTACAGGAGACGGTCAAGTGTCCTTCAGCCCTGCAAATCTAGACATAAGTTCCAAGTATGGTACACTGCATATGAGCCATGCTCTGGCCAAAGGGGGTTTAATGCATCTCGATAATCCATTGTAGGCCTACCATGCAAGTCATCTCCTTATTAGCGTTATTATGAATCCATATAATCAATTTTATCTAACAAGCAACTTTACCCTTTCCCAAACGACAAATTTTGGACTGGTCCAAATTGAAAGAGTTTGCAGACGACAATTTTAAATTTGATGAAAATGGCAGAAAGTTATCAAAAAGGGTAGAAAACACTGTGGGAAAAGGAGAAATTGCTCGTTACGAGCAATTTCTCCTTTTCCCACAGTGTTCTCAAAAGACTTGTACAGCAGACACGTGAAAACCAAGGCTTGTTTGGGAAAGGGTTAATCACGAGATAGAATGGTCCTTTGACATGTGGAAAATTTACCAAAAGCAAAAATGTTTGCATTAAGGTCAGCCTACTTGGACTTTTTCCCAGGTGCATTAAACCTCCTTTTCACAGAGCATAGCTCATATATGTTATTTTTCACCTCTTACAGCGCTAAATTAATGGAACTGACTTTTTCGATTAGGAACAAGAAATAAAATATAAACACGACGTTAAGATGTACTGAAACTCTTTGTGGAAGAGAAACAATGAAAAAGTTAAACCACCAGCAATTGCTTCTTTGCCCTCACTGTTTTGCGTATTGATAAGTGAAGTGAGTGAACTTTTCATTAAACCAAAGTATTATTTTGAAAAAAAAGTATTTGCTGCTAAAATTGATGTGGCTGAAAAGACATGCAAACTTAGAGTTATGGGTTCTACAGTAATGATAAAACGTTAGCGGTAGCAATGCTTAACGCTTACGCTGTTGAATAAATGAAACCCAAATTTCTACTCAATACTAAAAGCCCAGACATTGCGGTTTCAAAGTTGATTTCACCAGAAAGAAAATACCGTATCGGACAGTGTAGATCAAAGATCAGACTGCACGTTCTGTGCAGTCTGATCTTGATCTAGACTGTCCGGAAAAGGTCAGTGAGTCGCGCTTAGCAGCTTAAGGGTTAAAAGTATGAGTCATGCTCTGTGAAAAAGGGGCTTAATGCATATCGCGATGCAGGATACGGAGCAAGCAATCGCATAATTATAGCAATCCATAATAGCCACTTTTTTTAAACAACCAACTTAAAATTGAGGTAGAATGATCCTTTGACACCTAGAAAATTGACCTATAGCGAAAGGTTTCGGCCCAGGTCAGCCTGCCCAGACTGCGTAGGCTGACCTGGGTCGATACTCTTCGTAGATGCATTAAGCCCCTTTTTTTGCCATAGAGCATGGATCATATATTGTTGTTATAAATTTGCCTGCAAATCGGTTTCCAGGGGCCCGCAGAATAAACATGTCCACTTTATGACCAATCGCGAATTACTGATATTTCATTCCATCATTTCAATACCAAAGTGTAGGTCAAAAGCCAGTGTGGTCAGCCACGCCGAAAAACCGCCAGAAATAATGTCATTTATAGATTGTTTTGGTCAGAATACATATATATAACAAAGTAGCGGACAGGGAAGATCTAAGATCAGGGTCCGTATTCACCAACCATTCTTAAGAATATTCTTGGTCTTGTTCTTCAAATTTTTCCAAATTTGAAAGTAACACACCTTCTGATTGGCTAAACCAAATGGTTTAGCCAATCAGAAGGTGTGTTACTTTCAAATTTGGAAAATCTTGAAGAATAAGTCTAGGAATGTTCTTAAGAATGGTTGGTGAATACGGACCCTGGCGGCACGTTATGTGCAGTCTGATCTTGAACACAATATTTTTGTTCAGCCAATTGCTTAGTGCAGCCAATTAGAAATTGTCTTCCTTTTAGATTTAGAAAATTTTTGAGAATAAGACTAAGAATGTTCTTAAGAACGTTTTGTGACTACTTGATCTAGATACAAGATAACCGGTATGGTATTCGTTGGCCTGTGACACATTGATTTTATTGGATCATGAAGTTACACTTTTTTTTTTTAAGCTGGCGCAAAACTGTACAGAAACTGACACAAAATGCAGTTATGGGATCGTTAATTTCGTGCAAAGTTAGCCCCGAACATATCTCAAAAACCACTAAAATCAGTTCTAAGCAAGGTCTCTCCTTACAGGTCATACGATGGTCCAAGATGCCTAAAAGTAACGAATTGTGCGATGTTTCTTTTATTACGACTCGAGCCAAATTTAAACATTTCCATAAAACTATCCCGTGTCCATCTTTGCTCAATATAGAGACTGTGTGATGTGCACCATACTGACGTCATACCGTGTACTGGTCAGAATCGACATCAGTTGGCTAAATTAATATTGTTATTCAGACAAGAACTCAAGATTTCCTGATGGATGTCACGATTTTTTTTTTTTTTTGAAAGTTCAGAACCGAATTCAAAAATTCAAAATCGGAGTAATTTCTACGGTGGCACTGAGGTGACATGTGCATTTTTTTTTTTTTCTTATAAAAAATTATGCAAAAAACAAAATTCGTTTTCTCGAGTTTTTTTTTTTTTTTTTTTTTTATAAAAAAATATGCAAAAAACAAAATTCGTTTTCTCGATTTTTTTTATATAAAAAAATTATGCAAAAAACAAAATTCCTTTTCTTGAGTTTTTTTTTTTTTTTTTTTTTTTTTTTAATAAAAAAATATGCAAAAAAACAAAAATCGTTTTCTCGAGTTTTGAAACTATCGTGGATGCAAACTACCATGTTGAATGAAACTATGAAGAACATGGACTCCGTGTAAAAATAAGAATTAGTAGGAGGAATCTGATTGGATGATTATGTCGTGAGCACGACTTATTATCTCGTGCGAACGACATAATGGATGACTTTGAGTGGCTGATTATCTCGTTCGAACGAGATAGTATTTCGTTTTTTGCATAATTTTTTATATGAAAATAAATCGAGAAAATGAAAGTTGGGTTTTTTTGCAAAATTATTTATAAAAAAAACTCTAGAAAACGAATTTTGGTTTTTTTTGCATAATCTTTTATTGGGGGGAAAAAAACTCGAGAAAACAAATTATTATCTCGTGGGAACGAGATAAATACAAAAAAAAAAAATGCACACGTCACCTCAGTGCCACCGTAAATTTCTCATAAAAGCTACATCGATTTCATCCGTGGGACAACATTTCTGCAACAATAAATTCGTTTAACATTGCTCCCATTCACAAGGGTTTCTTCCCCTTTCTTTCAAAATCGTCATCTTGAAAGATTTTTTCTGGAAGGCAAACGAAAATAATCGTCATCTGAGACAGGCAGTCCAGTCGAACCCAGTCCAATTATTGCAGGGCCCACTTCAAACTAAGCTTTAACACGGCAAGTGACACAGGTCTGCTGTACTACGCTGAGGGCACCTACCAGAGCGAGAGCGTGTATGACTATGAAGGCGTCTTCCTCCATGACGGGTACCTGCACTACTTCCTGTTTAATCCCGCAGAATATGGCATCGGGTCTTCCTTTGGTTTCCATGGTAAAAGCAAAAGCAAGCTGAATGATGGCAAGTGGCATACGGTGAGATATCATTTTAGTATGAACTATCAAATTTCTCTTATAAAAGCTGTTCTATCGACCAATATTTTGACACATCGGTACATTATTTAACCCTTTCCCAAACGACAAATTTTGGACTAGTCCAAATTGAAAGAGTTTGCGGACAACAATTTTAAATTTGATGAAAATGGCAGAAAGGTCTCAAAACGGGTAGAAAACATTGTGGGAAAAGGAGAAATTGCTCGTTACGAGCAATTTCTCCTTTTTCCACAGTGTTTTCAAAAGACTTGTACTGCAGACACGTGAAAACCAGGGCTTGTATGGGGAAGTGTTAAGAAACATTGCAGACGGGAAAAGATGCCTATGAGGACCGCATCGCTCAACTTTCAGTTACTTGTAGACGACAAATTGAATGTGGCACAAATAATGGAATTTTGCTTAGAAAGAGTAGAAAACGTGGTAGAAAAATGAGAAAATCCTGGTAACCAAAATGTTTTGAAAAGCTTTCTACCTCAGAGACCTAAAACTTTGGATCGTTTGGCACATGGTCAATCAGTCGCGGCCCTTGAACACTCTGGTTTTCATTAACTCTTTACCACACAATCCCGACTTTTAACGACCCTGTGAAAGAAACCTTTTGAAAACCTTGTGGGAAAAGGAGAAAATGCTGGTAACCAGCATTTTCTCCTTTTCCCACAATGTTTTCTACCCTTCCGAAAACAAAGTTCAATTTTTCTAATCATATATATTTTCTGCAAGTGCTTTCGATTTAAACCAGTCTAAAATTTTGTCGTTTGGTAAAGAGTTTTAAATCGTCTTATATTGTTACAGGTCGAATTTTATAGAAATATAGAAATGTCCATTGTTGACCGTTATGGTGGAACTGAGCAGGTGGAACAGACAGGACTAAAGGTGGACGGTGTCCAGCAAGCTGTGGACAACCGACGGCGTGTTGGAGTCAACATATTCAGACCCATAATACTGGGTCGTGATCCCCATCAAGAGGATCGTGTTGTAAGTTCATTTTTGGAACAATCGTTAGCACAGTGTAGGACCGGAAGTGTACAGTGTTTGGGATTGTATGTGACTTGGGATTCTGTACAGTGGCGGTATGTCACTTGAATCTAAAAAACTGTGTTTCAAGGTTGTGTTTCTTAGTTTATTTTGATAGTTGATTTAAAATCTTCTCAACCAGTTGTAGGTATACTTTTGATACACAGAACATGCCGGGCACATGAGCGTGTGATTTGTAACCTCCACAGAGCAATGGAAATGTCTTGATCATCTTAACGTGCAAAAATTGAGATGATTTTTTACCACAAAAAGTACCTGACTTTATCGTATTAGCACACATAAGAGTGTTCTTTCCCGATAAAAAAAAGTCTGTCTATGTACACGCTTTCGCTTTTTATTATCGAGTTCCAGGATGTGACATCAAAAGCGATCAAAATATCGAAATTCTTCAATGCTTACTAACTTTTGTACAGTGACTTGGAGATGCAACATGTTTTAGATTTGTACAGTCACCTAAGACGACTTTTGTTCTGCGACTTGAATCGGTTTTAATACTTATTTCGTTCTTATAAACGGAATTTCGTCAGTTCTCATCAAAATCTGACTTGCGTTGACCGAGTGTGATGACCCACATGATGGACAGAGAGAAATGAAATCGATATATAAAGTTTTGTTGCATTTCTGTTCTGTCCTCTGGCTGAAAATGGATCATCATTCAGTGGTGGATTCTCAAACACTGTAGACAAAGAAAGAGCCAGCCTACCACTTGCAAATTGAGTCAAGTACTAATCTATATTTAATAACTGCTTATAATGTTTATTGGGGGTATTATTTGAAGCAGATGTCGATAATGACAAAGTCTTTCGTATTAAATATGCACCATGATCACAAACATTTAACTCGGCCAACTGTTGACAGGAATCAGAGATTTGGCCTGTATTTTTGTATGCTGATATTTGGAGCCAATTTTGAGCATCCATGATAAAACACAAAGAATAAAAAATGGCAGAAAAGTAAATACTTCCTTTGCTCGAGCTTATATTACAGAAAAATCCCTATTAAATCAGATTTGGACATAATGTAATTATTTCTCAACCGATTTCAAAACGATAGTTGCAGCTTTTATTTCATTTATTGACTTTTTTAATTCTATTTTTTTTTTTTGTTCGTTTGGGACTGCATTGAATAGTTAAGATCTATTGCAGCTGTGTTGTCTGCAAAAGCTCTAGGCAGAATGACAAGTTTCTGTCCAGTAAATAGTAACTGGCCGGGACCAAGACCAGGCCGAGCGGATACGCAGGCAGGTCTGACTCTTTGCTTTTCAATACTATTCAGTATTTTGCTTTACGTTAAGATACCCATGCAGGACCCCTGTGGATCCGCTTAATATAGCGTGAGGTCGGGTTGGCAGTTTTGTAAGTTTATCTTCTTATGTAGAATCCGGGTATAGGTATTTGGTTCTCGCTAGGGACGCCTCATTGAGGCGATTCTGTCCCAGTGAAATGTGTTTCGAGCATGGATGGAAGGAATAGCCTAATTTTTCATCAGAAAATTGACATTTTTTAACCCATAAAGACGGCCATTTTGCGTGGTCGTGCTGACAAGATGTTCTTTTTTGGGGGGAAGCAAAGGACACATGGTTTATAAAAGCATTTGTAGAGTGTATATACTTTAAATCTTGTCTTATATCTGTGTGGGTTACCCGTGTAGTTGTTTGATGAAATCGCCCCGCCGATGCATTAAAAAGTACCAGGTCATTAAGTAAAAGATGAGTGGAGGCTGCCTTTTAGTAACTGTATTTGAAAATCATGGCCTGTATTTGTTGGTTCGCCCCGCCGAAGCATTTTAATGAATGTATACAATTCTCGTGTTTAGCTAAGAAAATTATTTAAAGCTTTAGTCAGAGAACCGTGAAATACGTAACCTATGAATAAATGCTAAGTTGCAGACAAGAACTGCATTTCTTTAACGATGGTAAATTCATGAATAATCAGTTTTCATCAATATAAAAATGGTTTTATAGACATGTCCCATTGCGTTTTTTATTGGAGTTAAAGGTTTTAAACAGTTTAGTAGGTCCTCTCACGGCGGTCAGTGCACCTACGCATGTGTTCCTTGCTTTCTCACACCAGGCTAGCTGTCTCACACCAGTACTAATACAACTTCTTCCCAAGCCAATGACTACTTTTCTCGCATCAGCGGTGAGAGGCAAAAAATCGCGGAAAGAAAGTTTGCCGCAACCGGGTGTCGAACCAGCAACCTTCAGGTCACGAGTCCGATACGCCTACTGAGCTACCCGGTGTATTGGTGCTAGTATGATTTGCAGATCATCCAAGCATACATTTAATGCATATTTGAAATGTTCAAAACCAGCCTGCTGAAATTTAAGTTCTCTGTAGTACCATATTCGATCTACTAAGCGCACTGTGCGCTCAACTTTTTCGACAATGCCCAACAACTAAGGGTCAAATTTCCTTCCAGTTGAGCACCCTTCATAATTTTCTCACCCTGTATAATGCTTGTGGCAAAAGACACAATTTTCAAGGTCGCACCATGCACTAATTTACGTCATAAATCAACCACAGCTCGTGACCTGGTGGTTGCGAGTTCGATACCCGGTTGAGGCAAACTTTCTTTCCGGCGATTTTTCGCCTATCATCTCTGATGCTTGTGAGAAAAGTAGTCTGTGGCTTTGGAAAGAAAGTTGTGTCAGTACTGGTGTGAGACAGCCAGGAAACGCATGGGTGCGTTACTGACCGCCATGATACAACCTGAGTTGTTAAAATGGCGTTAAGCTCCAATACATACCAAACAAATCAACCACATTTAATTGAAAGTTTATTATTATATTGTTATTATAAAATTACTGGGTTGATGAAATATCAATTCCAGGTGGGCTAATTAGGACGATTTTCGATATTCTAAAAAAGTAGGGTGCGCTTATTAGGACGTTTGCACTGATAAGGTTGAATATGGTACTGTATTAGAATTGTCTGAAGTTTAACCCTTTCCCAAACGACAAATTTTGGACTAGTCCAAATCGAAAGAGTCTGCAGACGACAATTTTAAATTCGATGAAAATGGCAGAAAGATCTCAAAACAGGTAGAAAACACTGTGGGAAAAGGAGAAATTGCTCGTTACGAGCAATTTCTCCTTTTCCCACAGTGTTTTCAAAAGACTTGTACTGCAGACACGTGAAAACCAGGGCTTGTTTGGGAATGGGTTAAGCTTGAACCAGCCAACTTCCATTCATGTTTAGGTGTTCGCGATGCCACAACAAAATGGCATTTACGATTTAAATTTAAATGCATTCTAACACCTGCATTGCTTCTTTGACTGCTACTGGGCCTGTAATGGTTCTCAAGTTCCTACCATGTCTTGGCTTTGAAAAAACTAGAAGGCCCTGAAGGGCCTGAATATGCTCTACTGGCAGGGAATGCAGACTTTATCATGTAAACAAGAATTGGAAATTTTCAACATGAAATGGCTACTTTTCCCACATTGTTTCTTCGATTTTTTTTTCAAAATCAATAGGGTTGAGGCTACTGATGAGATAAACAAACTGTGTGATTTTCATGAAAATCTGACCAGAAATACAGACTTTATTGCGTAAACAAGAACAGAAAATTTAAATTTTCAACTTTAAATGGCTACTTTTCCCATACTATTTGTTGGATTTTTTCAAAGTCGATAAGGTTGAAGCTATTGACGAAATAAACAAACTGTGCAAGTTTCACGAAAATCTGAAGTTATTTGCAGACTTTATCGCGTAAACAAGAACTGGAAATTTTCAACTTGAAATGGCTACTTTTCCCATACTGTTTGTTGGATTTTTTTCAAATTCAATAGGGTTGAAGCTATTGATGAGATAAACAAACTGTGCAAGTTTCATGAAAATCTGGCAACAAATGCAGACTTTATCGCGTAAACAAGAAAAAGACTAACGGACGGACAGACGGACGGACGGACAGACGGACGGACGGACGGACAGACGGACGGACGGACGACGGAAACCCCGCCATGACATAAGCTCTGCTGGCTTCCAGCCAGTAGAGCTAATTAGGACTCAAAAGTGAGGGTGCCAGAAAAAGGTGTCTCTTAGGTCAGGTATTTGCTAGCCCGGCTCTTCCACAAGGGGCCACACTATGCTAAACATACTACTCTTTATCAAGAGACAGATTAAGGGTCAGAGTCACTGTCCTACAAAATATCGGAAATAATTGTAGATAAAAGATTCTGACTGCACTTTCTGTACTGACTGATTTTAAACCTTGGGCTCGAGTCCAGGATCTTTACGGACAGTGAAAATTAAGATCAGACTGCACAGAACGTGCAGTCTGATCTTGAATCTACACTGTCAATTAAGGATATATTATCCCCCCCCAAAAAAAACCCCAACTTTTGAGATAGTAACATTTGGGTTTTTACTATTAACTTGAAAGTTTCATTTTAGTTACTTAGCAGATTAACGTCTAGCTCTTTACTAAACAATCCAAATTTTTAATGACCCTGAGGGAGGAAGCATCTGAAAACATTGTGGGAGAAGGAGAAAATGTTGCTAACCAGCATTTTCTCCTTTTCTTCTTGATAATGTTTTCTACCCTATCACAGAGCTGAAGCTAATCTGTACCGATTTCAAATCTGTTGACAGCCAGTCTTTTGAATTTGGAAGAATCTATAAGTTTTGTGTGGAAAAGGGTTGATTTATTCCATCAGGCAAAGCAACTTAATTGCTCTATGTACAGCTGAATAAGCATTTTAGGCTTTGATTTTGGATTGTGTGAAAAAGGAGAAAATACTGGTTACCAGCATTTTCTCCTTTTCCCACAATGTTTTCTAAAGGCATCTTCCACAGGGTTGTTAAAACTTGACATGGTGTGGTAAAGGGTTAACCTCCCTTTTCTTGTTTGTTGATTTCAGGGCCCTACAATCGGCGGATTCAAAGGTCGGATCAAGGATTTTGTTGATTTAATTCGTAATCATCCATTTGACCAACCCAATTCGATGAAGACACAAGTGCGCCACTGCCTGTCCTCACCTCCAGACCCAGTCTAAATGGAAAACTTACCAACTTTTTTACCACACAACAAAATTTTAGATTTGTCCAAATTGAAAGCATTTGCAGGTGACAAATAAAATGTGGCTCAAATGATTGTGTTTGTCATTGGTAGGGTAGAAAACATTGTGGGAAAAGGAGAAAAATGCTGGTTACCAGCATTTTCTCATTTTCCCACAATGTTTTTAAAAGCTCTCTCCCCCAAGCTCTTTAAAAATCAGGATTGTGTGGTAATAAGTTAACTTGGCCAGACTTTGTGTAGCTGAAAGATAGCATTATCAAGGCTTTATGATGAGGCTGTTTCTGACACAAAATGAAGGATGATTCATATTGTACACAATTTTTTTTCCCTTATTAAACTAATTTTTTTCACAATAAAGCCAATGACTTGTGTTTTTAATCTATTTAAAAAATATAAAAATACAAAAGCAAATACACAAGCAAATAAATGGATGACTTCAGAGAATGAAAAAAAAAATGGATTAGATGAAAAGAGATTGGCTCACTTTAACCCTTTACCAGACGGCAATATTTTTGACTGGTCCAAATTGGAAGCATTTGCAGATGACAAATCAATTTTAGATAAAATGATTATTTCTGTCTTTGATTGGATAGAAAACATTGTGGGGAAAAGGAGAAAACGCTGGTTACCAGCATTTTCTCCTTTTCCCACAATGTTTTCTACAGTCTCTCTTTTTTAAGGTTGTTAAAGGTCAGGGCTGTGTGGTAAAGGGTTAAATGTCCTCTCTTTGCAACAGTATTTTCCATTAACACTTTCAAGTTTAACAGGGTTTTTTCTCTCTAGCTGAAAGGTGTATCTTTGAGGTTTACTACTAAGGATGACTTTTAGAATAAAAAAAAAAAAATTCAAATTTGTCACATTATCCCTTTACTGTACCATCTTAAAATTCAATGACTCCGAGGGAAACGGCTTTTGAAAATATTGTGAAAAAAGGAGAAATCCTTGATACTAGCATTTTCTCCCTTTTCCACAATGTTTTATCTGACAAAACCCATGATTTGGTCGACATTTTTTGTCTGCTGATGACTTCACTTCAGACCAGTCCAAAACTTTGTCATCTAGTAAAAGCATTTTCTCCCTTTTCCACAATGTTTTCTACCAGTTATCAGACAAAACCATGATTTGAGCAAGACCTGTCGTCTGCTGATGCCTTCACTTCAGACCAGTCTAAAACTTTGTCATCTGGCAAAGGCTTAAACACATATATAGCAGCACAGGAGGGAATCACAACGATTGGATAACCCTTGTTACATCTTTACCACACAGCAAAATTTTAGACTTGTCAAAATTAAAAGCATTTGCAGATAAAAAATAAAATGTGGCTTAAATTGTAAGATTTATCTTTGGTAGGATAGAAAACATTGTGGGAAAAGGAGAAAATGCTGGTTACCATTGTTTTCAAAAGTCCTTTCAATCAGGGTCATTTAAACTCGTGTGGTAAAGAGTTGACTCTTTCCAACACAGCAAAATTTTTGATCGGTCGAAATTCAAAGCATATGCTGACAGCATTTTAAATGAGAGTTGAATGAAAGTTCTTGTTTGTAAAACTGTAGAAAACATTGTGGGAAAAAGAAAAAATGCTATTTACCAGCATTTTCTCTTTTTCCCACAATGTTTTCGCCTGTCCCATCAGGGTAGTTAAAACTCAGGACTGTGTGGTATAGAGTTAAAAATCTCTAGTAGAATAAACTTTCATGACTATGGGAGGAAAAAGTAAGTCCTCTTAACCCTTTCCCAAACAAGCCCTGGTTTTCATGTGTCTGCAGTACAAGTCTTTTGAAAACACTGTGGGAAAAGGAGAAATTGCTCGTAACGAGCAATTTCTCCTTTTTCCACAGTGTTTTCTACCCTTTTTGAGAACTTTCTGCCATTTTCATCAAATTTAATATTGTCGTCTGCAAACTCTTTCAATTTGGACCATTCTAAAATTTATTGTCTGGGAAAGGGTTAACACATTTTCAATTTATTTCATAGTAAAACAAGAGCACCACAGGCAAGTACAAATGATTTTCAGTGAAAATTTCAAGTCAGAAACGCTTTGATGGTTACCTGTCCATTTTTATGGGTTTCCTTTTGATAGTTAACAACTTGTCCAAGTTTGAGGTAAATGTCTTCAGTAAAAACAGAGATATTATAAAATGTCTGAGTTTTGCACAACAACGATGCAGCAGGTGCAGATGGTGACAGGGTTATGGGGATAACTCAATGTTCTATTAACCCTTTACCAGACGACAAAATTTTAGCCTTGTCCAAATTGAAAGCATTTGCAGACGACAATTTCAATTTGGCTCAAATGGTGCAATTTTTCTTTGATAAGATAGAAAACATTGTGGGAAAAGGAGAAAATGCTGGTTACCAGCATTTTCTCCTTTTCCCACAATGTTTTCAAAAGGCTTCTTTCCCAGGGGCGTCAAAAGGCGTCATTGTGCGGTAAAGGGTTAAAAAAACAGCCGAGCTAAAAATGTAACATTGTCCATTATTTCCTGCAAATATACTCTTTCAGAGGATATGGTATTACAATACTATTAGATTCATGTTAATTTTTTATCATAAAAAACACTGTGAGAAAATGCTGGTAACCAACATTTTCTTATTTCTCATGATGTTTTCTATCGTCTCTAAAACAAATTCCACCATTTGATCCACATTCTATTTGTCATCTGCAAACACCTTCATTTGGGACAAGTCTTCTTTTATCTCAAGGATTGAATATAGCCCCAGAAACAAATTATGCACATGTGACCTAAACTGTAGTCAAATTACAATACGGCAAGTCTCCATTCCGCCGATACCAGTTGAACAATGGAGGAAGACAGTATGTTTTCCCACTGGAAGGATCCTTTGACATGTAATAGCAATAACATTCTTCAACACTTGAATACATACAGCCAGTTTCTGGTATTATAGCGGGACCACGCGACCCCTGGTGCCGACAATTTATCCCTGTGAAAAACACAATGTACAAGTTAACCCTTTACCACAGAATCCCAACTTTTAACGACTTTGAGAAAGAAGCCGTTTGAAAACATTGTGGGAAAAGGAGAAAATGCTGGTAACCAGCATTTTCTCCTTTTCCCACAATGCTTTCTACTCTTCCCAAAACAAATTTCACTTTTTCAGTCACATTTATTTTGTTGTCAGCAAATGCTTTCAATTTGGACTGGTCTAGAATTCTGTCATGTGGTAAAGAGTTAATAAACTCTTTTACCATACAACAAAAATGTAGACATGTCAAAATTCAAAGCATTTGCAGACTAAAATTTAAAAGTGGCACAAATGATAAAATTTATCTTTGATAGGATAGAAAACACTGTGGGAAGAGGAGAAAATGCTTGTTACCAACATTTTCTTCTTTTCCCAGTGTTTCAAAGGCCTCCTTTTCCAGGGCTGTAAAAACTCTGTATTGCTTGGTAAAGGGTTACAATCTATCAGCTCCTGCAGATGACTTTTTGTGTCATGCAGCATAACACTTACAGAAACAATGTGGCAAAAGAAGAAATTACTCCTAGCAAACAATTTCTCTGTTGTAACAAAATTTCACTATGAATCTATGAATTAATCCTTTATGGAACAATCCCAAAGTTTAACAAACCTGAGAATGAAGGCTTTTGAAGATTGGGGGGGGGGGGGGGAAATGCTGATAACCACTCATCAGGGTCATTAAAGGTTGGGTTGTTAAGTAAAGGGTTAACCCTTTACCATACAATCATGAGTTTTAATGACCCTGAAATAGGAGGCTTTTGAAAACATTGTGGGAAAAGGAGAAAATGCCGGTAAACCAGCATTTTCTCCTTTTCCCCCAATGTTTTCTATCCTATCAAAGACAGAAATCATCATTTTAGCAACATTTAATTTGTCGTCTGCGTATGCTTTCAAATTGGACTAGCCTAAAATTTTGTTGTTTGGTAAAGGGTTAACCCACTATACTCCACAGTCCCGTGATTTAACCCTTTACCACACAATCCCAAGTTTTAACGACCCGGAGGAAGAGGCCTTTTGAAAACATTGTTACCAGCATTTTCTCCTTTTCCCACGTTTTCTGACCTTTCAGAAGCAAATCCAATCATTCGAGCCACATTTAATTTGTCATCTGCAAATGCTTTCAATTTAGACCAGTCGAAAATTTTGTCGTTTGGTAAAGATTAAATGACCCTAAGGAAGATGGCTGTAGAATACATGTTTGAAAAAAAAGGGAGAAAATGCTGGCAACCAGCACTTCCTCCTTCTCCTGCAATGTTTTCTACTCTTTCAAAGACAAATTTTATCAATTCAGCAAGATTTAATCTGTCACCGGCAAAACTCATGTTTCACTTTAGACCAGTCTAAAAGTTTGTGCTTTGGAGTTAACCCTGACTTGGCTCAGTCAAAATTGCAAACTCTATACTTTTTTTATTAAGGTCTACACATGAAAGTCAACTTTTTTGGAAATAGATTTAGATATGAGGGTCTGCTTTTGTATGAAGATGCAAAGATCTGAAAGTCAGAATTAAGTCTTTACCATAATATTATGACAAAATATTTTACCTGTCCAATCTAAAAGAATTTTCAGTCAACAATTAAAATGTTTGTGAAATGATGGAATATACATTTCAGGGTAGAAAAAATTGTTGGAAAAGGAGAAAATGCTGGTAACCGGCATTTTCTCCTTTTCTCACAATGTTTTCAAAAGCCCTTCTTCAGAGGTCTTTAAAATTAGTAATTGTGTAGTACAGGGTTAAATGATACACATTAGACTTGTCGCAATGTAAAACATTTTCAGACAACAAATTGAATGTAGCTGAAGAGATAGTTATTATCTCTGACCATGTAGAAAATCTTGTGGGAAAAAGGAAAAAATGTTGGGTTACCATGCAGCCTTTTCTCCTTTTCCCACAAGGTTTTCAAAATGGAGTTTCCTCGAGGTTGTTAAATCTCAGGACTGTTTTGTAAAAAGTTAACAGAGCAGGGTTCAAACAAGCACTTACCCGTTGGGCACACTTGACAGCATTCACCGTCTGGAATGTAACTGTCCACGCAGAGGGGAGTTGGACAGCGTATCAGTTCACACATGAGACCAAACTGGGTACAAGTGCATTTGTCACATGGGTCTCCAGTAACACTCTCCCCAACCTGGTATTCTGCTCCATTATAGATACAGGTTTGCTGAAAAGACAGAAATTTATAAATTAATCATAATTACGATCAAACCTCCCCTACCAAAGCATACAATATTTGAACAATTTTCTGACAAAGAAATTGGTCAGTCATGTATGGGTGTGAAACTGTTTACACACAGGGGTTGGACCATGTATTCAAGTTCACACACAAGACCAAATTGGGTACATGTGCACTTGTCACCTTCTTACCCACTAGGTATTCTACTCGCACTTCCTTCATCTCTCCATTACTCAACTATACAATATTTGAAGAAATTTCTAATACTTTTGTAATTTATGCATGGGCATGTCAGTGTTTAGCTCTTTACCACACAATCCCAACTTTTAACGACCCTGAGAAAGAAGCCTTTTGAAAACATTGTGGGAAAAGTAGAAAATGCTGGTAAAAGACGACAAAATAAATGTAGTTCAAACGATGTTTTCTGTCTTTGATAGGATAGAAAACATTGTGGGAAAAGGAGAAATTGCTGGTTACCAGCATTTTCTCCTTTTCCCACAATGTTTTCAAAAGCCTTCTTCTTGAGGGTCATTAAAACTCGGGATTGTGTGGTAAAGGGTTAAACTGTTTATACAGAGAGGGGTTGGACAGTGTATGATGGCCAATGCTCATAAAACTTTTTTGGGTCATTGTTAATACCCCTCCCACATCTGGTTTTCTGTACTATAGATTGGGGCTTGCTGGAAAGACAAGGATTTCTCAAGCTTTTCTCCAAATCTCCATCACTCAAGTATGCAATATTAGAACAATTTGTTTTCTAAGAATTTTACCACTTGTACCATTTGTTTTATAAGAGTGTGTAACTGTTGAAACACAAAAAAATGTTGGACAATGTAGCAGCTAGTCCACACATAAACCCTCCGGCCTGGGTGGCTCGGTGGTTAGCGTATCTGACTCTTACTTAGTGGTTTCCATACCTGTTGTGGCAAACTTTCTTTCTGGCGATTTTTGCCTTTTACTGTTGATGCACGAGATAAAAGCAGTCAGTGGCTTGGAAAGAAAGTTGGGGCAGTACTGGTGTGAGAAAGCCATTCAACACATGAGTAGGTGCACTGACCACTGTGATGTGACCTAGCCTGTTAAAACAGCGTTAAGCTCAAATACAAAATGGGTACATATCTGTGCACTTTCCAAGTGGGTCTACAGTAACATTCTCCACTATCCTGAAGTTGAGTCCTTTTGAAAACATTGTGAGAAAAGAAGAAAATACTTTTAGGGGTGTGAAAATACCATGCCCGACTTGTCCAACCCGGGAAAATTCATCATTCATTGGACAAGTGACTTTTTTCAGTCTAGATCTCAGCGAACAAGGAGAAAATATGAGGAAAAATTTGAAACAAAGATCTGTTGGATATACATATCCTGTGAAATACAAATGTTCTCACTTCATACAAAAATTACATTTCAAATGATCAACAGTGTCTTGAGATGATCCTGATTTCTGCAAACCCAAAATACACATTTGGTCTATTCACCGCATACGACAAAATCGGTAAAATATGCAGCTTTTTTTGCATGTCAATTTTATTTGCTTTGAAAAATGTCTAAACACCTTAAAAATCATCATTATGGATTAAAATGATTTTATTAATATCATTTTAGCACTGATTCAGAGGTCTTTGACAACAATGTCCCACACATGAAAATTTTGGCCTTTAATCTAATTCTAAACAGCTTTGGTACCAAATGGGCCATGATTTAACACCTCTGCCGGAAGCTGTCTCAATTCAAAAAGTTTTAGATTCAACGATAAATTGGTGCATAAGAGTGGAAAAAAAGTTTCTTATTTTTTTTTTAATGAAATCTTCGATGCAGCTGGAAAGTGAGATTTTCTGAGACTCCGGAACCATTCGGCAGCTCCAAATGCACATGAATCTAAAACGGACCTTGACAAGAAATATGACAAACGCATGTTTTTAAACAATGTGTAGTAGGAAGAATTCATGCGGTTGAATGCGGACAATCGTAACAATGTCTTTTTGTAAGTTTGTCGAGAATATATCCATACCGCTGACATGTCACTTTATGTGTGCCATTTAAAATCATTTTGTTCTGGACAAGTGAACCACACTGGCGGACAAGTAGATTTTCATAATTTACTTGTCTGTGGACAAGTAGAAATTTCAAAGATTCCACACCCCTGACTTGTGACCAGCATTTCCTACTTTTTCAACATTGTTTCCACCATGTCAAACATCTTCAGTTCATTTGTAAATTTGTCATCTGCAGATACTTTCAATTTGCAAGTCTAAAATTTGCCATTAGGAAAAACGTTAAAGATACATCTCTACTCATTTTCAGCTGGTTTCTAACCCATTTCATCTTCATTTTATCAAGCTATAATTATTCTTATATATCTTCATGCCCAATGTTGCCCCTAATGGTTAAAGGCTGAATGAAAGATAGAAAATGCATTTCATTTTCTTGGGGCCATCAAAAAAATCCCTGTTGTGACTTTTCCTGTGTAAGTCGAAGATTTCCAATATACGAGGGTTGTTCGGAAAGTTCGTAGAATTTTGCTCTAAAATCCATATTATTTGTAATTTATAGGTAAATATCAAGGTATAAGTACTTAAACATACCGTGACTACATTTCCAAAAGATTATTCGAAAATATCAACAATAACCGAAAATAGCGGTAACCCTAGCAACACAATATCGGGATACCGGAGCAGTCCATTTCTTAACAATGTATAACATAGTATAACAGATTTTACATTGTATCTTTTATACTTTCTATTGGCATCAAAATGGCGCGAAAACGTCAATCGTTAACACAACGTCATGACGTCATTTCCTGCAAATTTCATAACGTTTTCGGTTCTTTCAAACGAGCTACACGATTTTGAAAGAGATATCAAAAAGTCGCTGACCGGAAGAGATGACGTCTACCGGCGACGTCGAATTGCGAAGTGTTGTGAAATTTTGTGTCGCGCTGGAAAAATCACCAACAGAAACGCTGAACATGATCAAATCTACAGGAAAATATAAAAAATGCAGCCCAGCTACTGTATATAAGTGGCATGCGCGTTTTAGAAGCGGACGTGATTCTATTGAGGACGATCCTAGATCTGGTCGGCCGGCCGTCGTAGTGTGTTCAGTTAGGGATCGAGTGAAAGACATGGTAAATTGTGATAGGAGAATTACTGTCAGGTCGATTGCAGATGAACTCGATGTTTCGGTATCCACGGTGCATGGGATATTAACAGATGAACTGGGCATGTCTAAAGTTAGTGCGCGTTGGGTGCCCCGATTGCTCAAGGAAAGTGAAAAAGAATGCCGGGTGCGATGTTCACAGGAGTTTCTTACCCGCTACGAAACAGAGGGAGACGCATTTTTAGACAGGATTATCACCACGGATGAGACCTGGCTGCACCACTTTGACCCGGAAACTAAGCGCATGTCATCGGTGTGGAAAACCCCGCGTACCCCTCCACCAAAAAAGGCTCGGGTCCAAAAAAGCGCAGGAAAACAGATGTTCGTTTACTTCATGGACCGGCACGGGATGCTATTACAGCACCGAATTCCAGAGGGCCAAACAGTCACAGCGGCATACTATTCTAAGGTAAATGATAAATAAATAAATAAATAAATAAATAAATCTAAATAAATAAATAAATAAATCAAATAAATAACAAAAAATGAGATATTGATTTACGCAAACCTAATGAACCGTGCATTTCTTTCTTTAGGTTCTGAGGCGGGATCTCGTTAACGCGATACGGAAGAAACGGCCCCACTTGAACCATGACCAAGTAATACTACACCAGGATAATGCACCGGGACACCGAGCGGAATCTACACAGCTAGAGATCACTCTGCTGGGTTTTGAGGTCTTGAAGCACCCACCATACAGTCCTGACCTCGCCCCCATGGATTTTCGCGTGTTCCCGGAGCTCAAGGCACAGTTACGCGGAATACGGTTTGATTCAGCTGACGACCTTACTAAACAAGCCCAAGCAGTTGTGTCGTCATTTTCTGAAGAGTGGTATGTAGAAACGTACACTAAGTGGATAAGCAGACATCGGAAATGCGTGGATCTTGCGGGTGACTATGTGGAGAAAGTGCGACGTTCGTTGGACTTAAATGACGCTTGACGTTACTTATGACGTCGGCGTGCTCCGGGTATGACTTACATGCTGTTTTATTTCTGTTAGGAAAATTTTGCTATTTAAGATACTAGAAAAATACACAGGGAATGGATAGAATAAAATCTGAAATTTGTGCCCGTATATTCTATTTTATTAAACTGCGATTATAACTTGTCCTATAAAAAAATTCTACGAACTTCCAGAACAACCCTCGTATTAATATATCCATTACACAATGTAAGTCGGTAATTTATCTATGTTTACACAGCTGACTCATTCTGAACCATTCTACAGTCTATCAAATTTTTACATTGTTTTTTTGTCTCTCTAGCTGTAAGGATGTATCTTCAAGAAAACAGCACTTTTAACTGCTTCCATCTATCTGTCCACACAGTCTGATCTTAATCTAAATTCTCAACAAAACTCTTTATCAGACAAGTTTTAAGATTTGTTTGACCTGACAGCATTCGTAGACAACCATGGCTCAAATGATAAGATTTGTCTTTGGGAAGGTAGAAAACACAGAAGAACAAGGAAAAAATGCTGGCTACAAGCATTTTCTCCTTATCTCAAAATGATTTTAAAGACCTTGTTTTCCAGGCTGTTTAACTCTTTACCAAACAACAAAATTTGGAACTGATCCAAATTGGAAGCATTTGGAGACAACAAATGACATGCTGCTGAAATGATGATTTCCATCTTCGATAGCGTAGAAAACATTGCTGGAAAAGGAGAGAATGCTGGTTACCAGGAATTTCTCCTTTTCCACCAATGTTTTCAAGAGCTTTCTCTTTAAGGGTTGTTAAAATTCTGGATTGTATGGTAAAGACTTATAGACTGGATTGTTTGGGAAAGAGTTTACAGAAACTTTAGTTATGTCTTGAGCTCTAAAGGTTGACCCTTACCATACGATCCCAACTTCTAATGACCTTGTGAAAGAGGACTTTTCAAAACATTATGGGAAAGGGACAAAATGCTGGTAACCAGCATTTTCTCCATTACCCTAAATGTTTTTATACCAAAGACAACTTCCATGAATTAGGCCACATCACAAATGTCATCTGAAAATGCTAAATGAGTTCGGACAAGTCAAGTTTTGTCATATCGTAAAGAGTAAATCCAGAGGTTGAAAGCTTTCCAAAACTTTGCAGGAAAAGAAAATGCGTCTACCAGTATTTTCTCCCATTCTACCTTTCTCAAAACAACTCTCAGCAATATTACTATCTACAATCTGTCACCTCAAAATGCTTTCAATATGGACAAGACTAAAGTTGTCGTCTAGTAAAGAGTTCAAACTGAAACACGGCACTATACCTGTGACAAGGGGCCGAGTATGGTAGCTTAGTTTGTTACATACAGGGCTTGAAACCAGGAATTGCTGGTTCGAATACCCAGCTCAGCCAATCTCTTTCCTAGGTTTTGGTAAAGTCATTGTGACAGGATTTATTCCTCTCTCATCCCTGATCATTGTTTCAATAACGGTAAGGTGGGAAAGTGGCTTGAGAAGAATATTGTGAGAACTTGAGAAGTATTAGTAAAAGAAAATCCATGAGAGCAAAGATAATTATTTATGTGCATTGGCCGCTGCGACATAAATGAAATAGTGTAAAAAGTGGTGTTTAATGCCATACAAAAAGATACCAACCTGTGCCATGCTGAAATACCCTGTAACTGTAAACAGAACCAGTATCTTCAGTGCTAAACTCTGCATCTTAAGCCCTTTCTATGTGTTTTTCTGCAAGTAAACTGAACCTTATTAGATATGAGCCATGCTGTGTATAGAGGGGATTAAATGCATCTGCTAAAAGTATCGACACGGCTGACATGGGTCTAAACTTTTTGCTATTGGTAAATTTTCAGTGTGTCCAAAGGCCATTCTACCTCATAATTCAGTCGGTCATTAGATAAAATGACTGGATTATGTGATATCCTGCTTGGTATAATGTATCATTGGGATGTGTTAAGCCCCATTTTGCAAGAGCATGACTCATTTAAATTACCATATCTATTAACCCTTTACCAGACGACAAAGGTTTATTCTTGTCCAGATTGACAGCATATGCAGACGACAATTTCAATGTGGCTCAAATGCAGCAATTTTTCTTTAATAGGGTAGAAAACATTGTGGGAAAAGGAGGAAATGCTGGTTACCAGCATTTTCTCCTTTTCCCACAATGTTTTCAAAAGGCTTCTTTCTCAGGGGTGTTAAAAGGTGGCATTGTGCGGTAAAGGGTTAAAGAGTCAAAGGCCCATTAGCTGCCAATATTATACAATTCCAGAGTCTAAATGCAGGCAAATTCAATTCTTATCATTTAAGAGTATGGACATAAATCATAGTCTGGCAATCTGTACAGTTTGGCCTATCAAAGTGCCCAAAACCGGCAGAAAATGAATCTTAAAACTAAAACTGAAGTTGCCAATTTTTATTCAAGTTTTACAGAAAGTCTGAAGGTAACATTCACTGACACAGACAGAACACATAAGAATCCTGCATTTTCACAACCCTGAAGAAGAAAACACTCAAAAATATCACAGGAAATGGAGAAATTACATTTAATTCTTTCCCAAACAATCCTTAGCTTTAACCCTTTACCACACAATCCAAAGGAAAAAGGGTTTTTGAAAACATTGTGGGAAAAGGAGAAAACACTGATAACCAGCATTTTCTTCTTTTCCCACAGTATTTTCTACCCGTTTGAAGATAAACCTTTTCACTTCAGTTACATTTAATTTTTCATCTGCAAATGCTTTCAACTTGGACAAGTGTCCAGTTTTGTCGTTTGGCACAGAGTAAATGACCTGGACGTAATGGGCTTATGAAAACATAGAAAAGGAGAAGATGCTGGTTACCAGCATTTTCTCCTTTTCTCACAATGTTTTCAAAAGGCTTCTTTTCCATGGTCGTCAAAAGGCGGCATTGTGTTCTCCTCTTCCCACAATGTTTTCTTCCTGTTCAGAAACAAGAAGGCCATGATGGCCCTGAAGTTGCTCACCTGAGCCTTTTGACCAGACATGACTGATTTCCAATCTCTTTCGAGATTATTATGGAAAGCATTCTAACAAACTTCCATGAGTATTTGGACTGAAAAGGTGGCCTCTAGAGGGTACACAAGTTTTTTCAAGGATTTACCCTGGTCACCCACATTTTGACCTGATCCATTTTCAAACTCTTTAAAGACATCACCACCACAAACACTGTGACTAATTTTCATGAGCATTTGACTGAAAATGTGGACTCTACAGAGTACACAAGGTTTTTCAAGATTTAACTTTTTGGCCTGACATAACTGATTTTCAAACTAGTCCTGAGTATCATCAAAACAAACGTTCTGACCAACTTTCATGAGTACTGGACCAAAAATGCGGTCTCTACAGCATACAGAACATTTTTCAAAGATCTGATCTGTTGACCTTGTTTTTGACCTGTTATGACCGATTTTCCAACTCATTAAAGACTGGGCAAACATTCTGACAAACTTTCAAACCTGTCCAAGATATCACCAAGAAAAACACTCTAACCAACTTTCTGACCAACTTTCAAGAGTATCGGATTGTAAATGTGGCCTCTTGTCTGAGATATAATAAAGACAAACTTGTCCGAGAGGTCTTTTAAAGACTTGATCTAGTGACCTAGCTTTTGACTTGACATGACCCATTTTCAAACTTGCCCGCGATATAATCAAGACAAAGTCGTCCGGGATATTATTAACAAAAACATTCTGACAAAGTTTCATGAGTATCGAACTGAAAATGTGGCCTCCACTGTGTAAACAAGGTGTTTCTAAGATTTGACTGGTGACCTAGTTTTTGACCTGACATGACCCATTTTCACTCATCCGAGATATCATCAAAACAAACATTCTGACAAACTTTTGAGAGTATTGGATTAAAAATGTGGAATCCAGAGCTTCACAAGGTTTTTCAAAGATTTAACCTAGTGACCTAGTTTATAACCTGACATGACCCATTTTCTGACTCATCCAAGGTATAATCAAGACAAATATTCTGACGAAGTTTCATGTGTACCAGACTGAAAATGTGGCCTATACAGTGTGCACAAGGTTTTCCCATGATTTGACTAGTGACCTAGTTTTTTACTTGACATGACCCATTTTTGTGCTCATCCTAGATATCATCAAGATAAACATTCTGACAAACTTTTGAGAGTACATGTGTATTGGGTTAAAAATGTGGCATCTAAAGTGTACACAAGGTTTTGCAAAGATTTAACTTAATGACCTAGTTTATAACCTGACATAACCTATTTTCTAACTAATCCGAGATATAATCAAGACAAATATTCTGATGAAGTTTCATGTGTACCAGACTGAAAATGTGGCCTCTAGAGAGTACACAAGGTTTTTATAAGATATGACCTAAAGATCTAGTTTTTGACTCAACATGACCCATTTTCGAAGCCGCTTGAGATATTATGAAGACAAACGTTCTGACCAAAGTTTATGAGTATAGGACTGAAAATGTGGCCTCTAGAGCGTACACAAGGTAAAAGTTGATGACGGATGAAGTACAACGACACACGACGGACGACAAAACAGTACATTCACAAAAGCTCACATTGAGAACTTCATGCTCAAGTGAGCTAAAAATCACATCATTTGAGCTACGTTTCATTTTTTGTCTGCAAGTGCTTTAAACTTTGAAGAATCTAAAATTTTATCATCTGATCAAAGAGTTAAACATTTAATCTTATAACAGCTCTGGAAACATCATGACTAAAGTAAAAATTCCTCAATCAGCAATTGTACATTATTTTGTCACAACTTTATGTCGGTGTGCTACAGATTGGCTAATTGTGTGCAAAGAAAAAAAATTTTCAGTTACTTTTCGTATCACTCTTTTGCTCAACAAAAAATACAAGAAAAACCAACACATAGATGGACAGAAACGACAACACAAGGACGTAATCTACTCTGGCTGTCTGCCAAAATAGACCAGGAAAATAAATTCTAAAAATTTGTAATTTACCCTATGCCAAATGTATTCCAGATTTAACAACCCAGAAAGATTTTTTAAAACACTGTGTTCTGGTAAACAAGAAATTCCTCCTTAACCCACAATATTTTCTAACCTTCAGACACGAATCCCACAGTTTGAGTGATTCAATCTGATGTCCGTTTACTATAGTGCTTTCAATACAAATACAGAAATTATGTTGTCTGATAATGGGTTTTACCAACCCTCAGGAAGACCACTTATGAAAACATTGTGGGAAAAGGAAAAAATGCTAGTAACCAGCATTTTCCTTCTCTCCTTTTTCACACAATCTTTTCTACTATTTCATAGACAAATGCCATCACTTAGCAACACTAAATTGGCACTTGCAAATGCTTTTGATATAGACCACTGAACAATCTTTGTCACATGATAAAGGCTTTACTCTTTGCCACACAATCCTGGGTTCTGACAACCCTGAGAAAGAAGCCTTTTGAAAACATTGTGGGAAAAGAAGAAAATGCTGGTAACCAGCATTTTCTACTTTTCCCACTATGTTTTCTGTTTTCTTTTTCAAAAGCAAACTCTGTCATTTTATTAGCATTTACTTTTGCTGGTAACAAGCATTTTCTCCTTTTCACACAATGTTTTCTGTCTTTTCAGAAGCAAATTCAATCATTATATGAGCATTTATTTTCTCTTCTGCAACAGCTTTCAGTTTGGACAAGCCCAAAGATTGTTGCGTTGTAAAAAGTTAAAAGAAAATCTGACTTACAGTCACAATAAGTATATCATAAAGCATCCACTGGTATATGAGATAACATTCAAGCTTGGTTATACTTTTATACTAATATACACCGCAGCACTTATAACGCATCCGGGACCAGCTTCCCACTTCATTTTCACATGATCTTTATCCCTACACCAAAAGGATCTCATCCTTTCATGACATTGAGCTCAGTTTATGCTTTATGGAAAAAGAAGAAAATGCTAGTTTTGAAAATGTTGTCAGTTCTTTTAATGAAAAATCCCATTTATATTTAACCCTTTACCACACCATCCCGAGTTTTAACGACCCTGAAGGAGAAAGCTTTACAAAACATTGTGGAAAAAGGAGAAAATGCTGGTAACCAGCATTTTCTCCTTTTCCCACAATGTTTTCTACCCTATCAAACACAGAAATCATCACTTGAGCTTCATTTAATTTGTCGTCTGCAAATGCTTTCAATTTGGTCAAGTCCAAATTTTGTCGTTTGGTGATGACTTAAACACATCAAAATTTGTCCTCTGCAACTTCTTTCTACATGAATGAACATAAAATTTTGTCATTTTGTAAAATGTTTAACCCTTTTGAAAAAAGAAAACCTGTGTTTTCACTGGCATGAGAAAGAAAACTTTTGAAAAACAAGGGCAATGCACCGCATGCAGGTACCAACACTCAGCTGCATATGCTTGATTTTCAGTGAAAATTCCAAGTCGAAAAAGGGGCTTGACTCTGTCAAAAATACTTAAATGGTTACCTGCCCTTACTGTATGGTTCCCCTCTTGATAATTAGCAACAGGTCCAAGTTTGAAGAAAATATTCTCAGTAATAACAGAGATATTATAAAATGTCAAAGTTTTTGCGCAACGATGCAGACTACACCAAGGGCCACAACAATATTTCAATGTTTTCTTCAAAAACAGCTGAGCTAAAATATTGTGAATACAGGAAAAAAATGCTGGTTACTAGCATTTTCTACTTTTCCCCCCAAGATGTTTTCTGCTCTTTCAAGGACAGATCCCTCCTCTCTTTCCAAAAATGTTTTCTGCTCTTTCAAAGACAGGTTCCCATCATTTTAAGACATTGACTTTGCCATCTGCCAGTTCTTTCAATACAAGTGCGCCTTGAATTCTGTTGTTCGGCTAAATTTCATCTGTGTCAATTATTCCTCCATAGCCTACAAAAAGGGTCTCGTTCGCTTCCTAAGTTCAAACAACCCTGATGCAGGGGACTTAAGAAAACATTGTAGAAAAAGGAGAAAATGCTGGCTATCAGCATTTTCTCCTTTGCCCACAATGTTTTCTACCCTTTCAGGTGGAAATCTCATATTTTGAACTACATTTCATGTCTGCAATGTCTTGTAAAGGGTTAAACAAACCTCTTGCGAGATACTTCACATTTTATAAATTTTATCACTAGGAAAAAAAAAAATAATGATAAGCACCCACAACAAAGGCTAGGTTGAGCAAAATAAACACTGAAAACTTTTGGATCCCTTAACACTTTATCACTGGCAAACATCTTCCTGTCTTGCAGCAAATCACTCTCTAACCCTTTAGCAAACTACAAAAACTGAAGTTTGTTGTTTTTTGGTAGAGCAGAAAGCATTGTTGAGGAATGGAGAAAAGGCTGGTTACCAGCATTTTCTCCTTTTCCCACAATGTTTTCAAATAGCTTCTTCCTCAGGGGTGGTTAAAACTCAGGATTGTGTGGAAAACGATTAAGGAGATGCAAATGGCAAGGCAACAAGTATGTGGGAAAAAAATGAAAATGTAAGTAGCATAATTAATCTCCTTAACCCTTTACCACACAATCCCGACTTTTAATGACCCTAAGAAAGAGGCCTTTTGAAAACATTGTGGGAAAAGGAGAAAATGCTGGTAACCGGCATTTTCTCCTTTTCCCACAATGTTTTCTATGCTATCAAGGACAAATTCCATCTATTGAGCTACAATTCAAATGTCGTCTACAAATGCTTTGAATTTGGACAAGTCTGTGTTTTGCTTCTGTGGTAAAGAGTTAATTCATAGTATCAAAAGGTCAACATCGGTGTATTATTGAGATTGTGTGGATCAAGATTAGACTTTACAGAGCATACTGTCTAATCCTGGATTTGTACTTGCACTCATGTTTTGTGCAATATTCATGAAGCTTTGAGAGTGCATAATTCTGTCTTTTAAACAGACATAATTATATTCACAAATAATCTTTATTTCATTTCTTTAGCCATTAAGTGTGCATCTTTAGAGTGTTATGTACCACTCCAAAAGGCTAAGTGACCATCCTTCTCCAAAACCTCCTGTATTTTTACAGCCTAAAGGAAGAAAAGTTTAAAAACAATGAGGGAAAAGGAGAAAAAGCTGGTTATCAGCATTTTCTCCTCTTTCCAATTATTTTCTTTTAAAGACAAGTCCCGTCATTTGTGCAAAAGTGATTTTTGGTCTGTAAATTGCTTTAAAAAAAAAACAGGACCAAGTCTAAAAATCTGGTACAAAGGTAAACAAAGCCATTTTCTCACACCTACATGCAAGTCACTTTATTGATTGAAGTAAACAAAACATTCTAACATGACAAGTGAATCTGGCTCTATAAACACAATGCAAAAGAAGTGTGGTAAAATCGCAATCATTTTACATTCTACGTAAAATAAGGATTAATCCACATCCGTAAAATAAGGATTAATCCACATCTGCTATGTATACTAAGTATGAACTTGTTTTCCTTTTATCAAGAGTTGATCATGTTAGAATCTAAATAATCTTCATTCTAACGTGGTTTATCGTTCAATAAACAACGGTTGTTAGCTATGAGGCACAATGAATAAACCACTTGGGCCATTGCCCTCATGGTTCATTTATTGTGCCTCATAACTCACAACCGTGGTTTAGTGAATGATAAACGAAAAAAGATTAATTCTTAAACGAAACCTGATTTCTAATTATCTCTGGGAACCTATTTGCAGGAGACAAGCTTGAAATAAACCTGTGTATAATACCATTAACCCTTTCCCAAACGACAAATTTTGGACTGGTCCAAATTGAAAGAGTTTGCAGACGACAACTTTAAATTTGATGAAAATGGCAGAAAGTTATCAAAGAGGGGAGAAAACACTGTTGGAAAAGGAGAAATTGCTCGTTACGAGCAATTTCTCCTTTTCCCACAGTGTTTTAAAAAGACTTGTACTGCAGACACGTGAAAACCAGGGCTTGTTTGGGAAAGGGTTAATCAACATCAATTTAGGCTTGACCCTTTACCATACAATCCCAAGTTTTAACCACCCTTGGGAAGAAGCCTTTAAAAAAAATTGAGGGAAAAGCAGAAAATACTGGTAATCAGCATTTTCTTTTTTTCCCACAAAGTTTACGACCCATTCAAAGGCAAATTCCATCATTTGAGTCACACTTAAACTGTTGTCTGCAAATGCTTTCAGTTTGGATAAGTCTAAGATTTTGTCGTGTGGTAAAGACTTAACCCTTTACCACAAAATCCCGACTTATAACGACCCTGAAGAAAAAGTCTTTTGAAAACATTGTAGGAAAAGGAGAAAATGCTGGTAACCAGCATTTTCTCCTCTTTCCACATGTTCTCTACCGTTCCCATATCAAATTTCAATTTTTGAGCCACATTTGTTGTCTGCAAATGCTTTTAGTTAGGACCAGTCTAAAATTTTGTCATTTGGTAGAGAGATAACTCTTTACCAGATAGCAAAGTCTTAGACTTGTCAAAATTGAAGCGCTTGCAGATGACAATTTAACTATTTACCACACAACAAAAATGTAGACATGTCCAAATTTAAAGAACTTGCAGACGACAATTTAAATATAGTTCAAATGATGAAGTTTGTCTCTGGTAGAGAAGAAAACGTGGGAAAAGGAGAAAATGGTGGTTATGAGCATTTTCTCCTTTTCCCACAATGTTTTCAAAACGCTTCTTCCTCATGGTCTTTAAAACTTGGGACAAGTTAACTGTGGCTCAAATGAGGAATTAGTCCTTGATAGGGTAGAAAACAATGTGGGAAAAGAAGAAAATGCTGGTGACCAGCATTTTCTTCTTTTCCCACAATGTTTTGAAAAGGCCTCTTCCTCAGGGACGTTAAAACCTGTGATTGTGTGTTAATGGGTAAACTCTTTATAAAGCAATCCAGACTTTAAGTCTTTACCAACAACAAAATTTCAAACTTGTTCAAATTGAAAGCAGTTGCAAACGGCAAATTCAGTGTGGACCAAATGACTGGCTTTGCTTATAAAGGGGTAGAAAATATTGCAGGAAAAGGAGCATTTTTTACCTTTTCCACAATGTTTTCAAAAGCCTTCTTTTTCAGGTTTGATAAAACCCAAATTATGTGGTAAAGGAATAAAGACCCTGAGGAAGAAGGCAGACTGATCTTGATCTTCAACTTCCATATAGGCAATTAATTAGGGTTCAGTGCTTTGGGTATTAACTGTATGTCCATTTCAAAAGGACTCAACACAAATCTTGCCGATTCAGTGTAGCTTGCAAACTTTCGAAGGTGTGAAAACCTGTGACCAACCTTGATTTTCACCTCTTGATTGCCGATGTCAACTGGTATCATTCAGATGTTAACTGGGAGCGAAAGGAAATTAAAGGCGGTATCTGGTTTGTCACATCAATTAACAGATCAATCAAACGACAATTAGTAATTTCGAAATTCCTTAAAACATCCGACAAGGCATTGATGGTTAATGGTCTAAAGTGGTTCCTAGAAAGAGAGGAAAACACCTTATGAACGGAAACCGCCAAAAACGTCCAAAATGTAGCAAAAAAAAAACACATCAAAAGGGGGAGGGGGTCAAAAGGGTTGGGTTAGGGGGTATTGGGGAAAGACGTTATCAATCTATACATGCAGAAAAATAGCATTGTTACTACCTCACCTTTTTCCATTTTTAACGCTGAAAATCATCACCCCAAATATCGGAAAAAAAAAAGCAAATTATATGGATGCAGGGATTTCGTGGTCGAGTTATCCAGTCATTAGGGATATGGGGGCAGTATATTACCTTTTACTCACCTAAACCAGCTAAATATGCAAGAAAACACCATTAGATGTTTTTCGGTCTTTCTACTAGTGACCCAGTCTGAAGTCCTCTGAGTGATTTGATCTCTAGATGGGGAAATCACTCTGACGGAATTCAACAAACACAAAAGCAGTGGATAAATTTGTTTCATGTGTTTATTATGATAGACATGTATTTATAGATGGATGAAAAATAAAGATTAAGTAAACTTTCCTGTTTCAAACAGTCACATGAGATTACCCCTAATTTGGTCGGAAGCTTGCTCCGATGTCTAAATGTTTCTTCGCTAGGTGAGCAGAGAAAAAATCACAAAAATAACATTGGATCAAGCCTTCAGGTTGAAGGAACGGGAAATATAATTGTGTAATTGGTACTAGTTCAGGGTACTGCAAGACATGCTGCGTAAATCTGATTGTCTGTTTCCTTATATATACAGCACCAAAAATACCCCTCCACAGTTACATTTTTGGTTCGTACTACCTTTAGTTAAAAACAAGTACTCCGATCCATTACACTATGTACTACAGAGGTTTTACTGTACCATCATTTAACTCTGTACTACACAATCCTGAGTTTTAATGACCCTGAGAAAACAAGACTTTGGTAAACATTCTAAGAAAAGGAGAAAATGCTGGTCACCAACATTCTCTTCTTTTCCAACATTGTTTTCTACCCTATCAAGGACAAATTCTCCTCATTTGAGCCATGTTTAAAACTGTCGTTTGCAAATGCTTTAATTTGGGCAATTTTGTTTTTGTTGTGTGGTACAGAGTTAAAAAACACTAAATTTATTGTCTGGAAGTGTGTTCAATTTTGATAAGTCTAAAATTTTCTTGTCCAGTAAAGGGTTAAGAATATTAAGAAATAAAGATGTAAAGTAAAAGACTGATAAACTCTTTTCTTCTTTCTTTAATGAACTGTAACTCTTACAACAAAGATTTACTAAAATTGCTATGGGAACTTTAAACCATAAACATACAAGTAACAAAATTACACAGTCCTTCTTTCCAAAGTTGTGAAAAAAAACTGAACCAGAAACACCAAGGTCAGTCATTATCTGTCGCAGGTTCTTTCCAAGATTATATCTGATTGTTGTCAAGTTATCCTTTTTACTCTTTTCCACAATTTAAGACCTGTCCAAATTGTTTGTATGTACTGGAGTTTAAACGCCATTTTAACAGCTTAGGTAATATCATGGCAGTCAGAGCACCTACGAATGTGTTTCCTGGCTTTCTCACACCAGTACTGACACAACTTTCTTTTCCAAGCCATTGACTACTTTTCTCACATGCATCCGACATGAGCGGCAAAAAATCACCAGAAAGAAAATTTGCCTCAACCTGGTATCAAACTCGCAACCAACAGGTCACAAGTCAGATACCCTAACCACTGAGCTACCCGGCTGGGCTTGTCCAAATTGAAAATATTTTGCAGACGATAAAATAAATGTGACTCAAAATTGAAATTTATTGTTAGAAGGTTAGAAAATATTGTTGGGAAAGAAGAAAATGCTGGTTACCAGCATTTTCTTCTTCACCTACAATGTTTTCAAAAGCCATTCGGGTCATCCTTTGGGTTGTCTGGAATGTTTGGAAAATGGTTAACCCTTTAACCCTTTACTACACAATCCTGACTTTTAACAACCCTGATGAAGAAGCCTTATAAAAACATTGTGGGAAAAGGAGAAAACGCTCGTAACCAGCATTTTTTCCTTTTCCCACAAAGTTTTCTACTCTTCCAAAAACAACTTTCAATTTTCGAATCACATTAAATTTTGTCGTCTGCAAAAGCTTTCAATTTGGACTGGTCTAAAATTTTGTCCTTTGGTAAAGAGTTAATAATTAAACAATTCCATGCTTATACCACCTTAAAGGATAAGGCTTCTATTACACTAAAGAAAAAGAGAAAATTTTCTTCTTTATCCAAAATGTTTTCTAGACATTTGGAGATAAGTTTCATCCAATCATCACATTTGTTGTCCACGTACATGACTTGAGAACAGGAGGTCGCTGGTTCAATCCATGGCTTGGCCAATTTCTTTCCAAGGATTGATGATAGTCATTGCAACAGGATTCATTCCTCTTTCACCGCTGACCATTGTTTCCACAATGGTTATGTGGGAAAGCAGCCAGTGGCTCGGAAAGAATATTGTGCATAGTACTGGTAAAAGAAACTCCAGAAAAGCATGGATAGGTGCACTGGCCGCTGCGATATAACTGAAATAATGTTGAAAACGGTGTTAAACACCATACAATCGATCAATCATTTGTTGTCCACAAATGCTTTCAATTTGAATAAGTTACAAATTAGTGATTACCTCCTGTACAAATCTTTTTCATTAAATCTTGCAGTAGTCCCATCTTTGAAAACTTTCATTCAAATATATTCAATTTACATAGATTGTGAAACAAGTTCTTACAACTTACATTAATCACTCTTGATAATTGCTTCCTGGAGACCTTAACTCTATACCACACAACAAAATTTTAGATTTGTCCAAATTGAAAGCATTTGCAGATAACAAAATAAATGTGACTCAAAAACTGAAATTTGTGTTGGGAAGGATAGAAAACATTGTGGGAAATGGAGAAAATGCTGGTTACTAGCATTTTCTCCTTTTCCCACAATGTTTTTCCAAAGGCTTTTTGTTCAGGGTCGTTAAAACCTGTGATTGTGTGGTAAAGGGTTAACCAGTACTAGCCCTGTGTCACAGGTAGTTCCGAAGCCGTTGATGTGAGAGGCTAACACTTCGCTCCAAAAGAGAGAAATTGCTTATGATAAGCAAACTGCTCACCTCCCACAATTTCATTTTTCCAAAAGCTATCTACAGTAGGTGTGTAAAAAGCCATCTTCTTCTTTGATATTGGTCTTTGTTCAGTAAAAAGACCTACAGCTGATGCTACAATTTACCAAGCTCTAGACTACACAGTTTCCGACACAACATAAAATGCACTACACAAAAAATATATACAAAATACCCCAAAAGCCTGCTCATTTTTGAAATATCAGTCATCACATTTACTTGTAAACATAATTATGCATATAAAAACCATTACTGTGCCACAAGATATCAATGGCTTTGGGGTTCCTGAAGAAATGATCTATAAAGTTTTCCTGACATACATCTTTTAAAAACCACTGAATTTTCTTGTCACAATTTAAAGAATTTTGGGAATGAAACTTTAAAATGCCTTTCACAACTATAGTTGCCTTTGCTGACAGTGTAGATCAAGATCAGAGTGCAAAAACATGTAACTATGAAGATGCACTTATCTGGGCTTTATTTCCAAACTGAAAATATTTGTTGGGTTTATTTGGCACCCTAAGGGTTAAAAAAATCCGAGATTTAAAACATGACACATCTCCATCACGACCTCCCTCCTTTTCCCACAATGTTTTCAATAGCCTTCAAGTCTGTCAGGGTCGTGAGGTCCTGGGATCATGTGGTAAACAATTACTAGATAGGCTATGGGTTATCAGAGCTCCAGATAAGAGGGAGTGATGGTATTGTAAATCAATTATTTCTTCTCCAAACCCTATGTTGTGGGTACTCATTAGAATCGTCTCGACGAGACGATTCTAATGAGTACCCATAACATAGGGTTTAGTGGAGAATAATCAATATTTTCTGTTTTTGAAATCAAAATCACTCCTTCTATCTGGAGCTCTGGGTTATGATTTTGGACTTTTCCTAGTAAAGAATGATTTCAGTCTTTCCTAGGAAAGAATCTGTGGATAGGTGAACAGAATAAAATGAAGGATTGTCACAAGTCAAGAATCTATTTTTCTTGAATTCCGACCATGGCTAGACTTTATTTTGTCATTCAAGTGTTTGACAGTTTGGCTTAGGTATTTGTATTACTTTTGCAAGGGGCATATTACAAAGGACATAAGTGTGGTTGTTGTTTTTTTCACTCTTAACCCTTTACCAAACCATAAAACTTTAGACATGTCCAATTTGAAAGCATTTGCAGACGACAAAATAGATGTTACTAAAAAATTAAAACTTGTTTCTGGAAGGGTGAAAGCATTGTGGGAAAAGGAGAAAATGCTGGTAATCAGCATTTTCTCTTTTTCCAGCTGTGTTTTCAAAAACCTTCTCTTTCAGGGTCGTTAAAAGTCAGGATTGTGTCGTAATGGGTTAAGCAAACAATCCTGTTTTCATGACCCTGGAGAAGAAAGCTTTTGCTAACATTGGAGGAAAAGGAGAAAATGCTGAAAAAAAGAATTATCTCCATTTCCAACCATAGTTTTTACACTTTTATACCCCCATTTAAGCCATCTTCACTATGTCATCTACAAGTGCTCACAATTCAGAAAGGTTAGCGCTTAACTCTTTACCAAATGATGAAATTTTGGACTCTACCAAATTTAAAGCAGATGACATAATCTTTGCAGCTCAAATGATGATTTCTGTGATGAGGTAGAAAACATTGTGGAAAAAGGAGAAAATGCTGGTACCAACATTTTCTCCTTTTCCCGCAATGTTTTCAAAGCCTTATCTATCAGGATCGGTAAAACATGGGATTGTGTGGTAAAGGATTAATCATTAGTTATTCTCAATTGTCATCTTCACTTTAGGGTGTTCAAAACTGTTTGTCATTCTGAAAATGCTTTTTCTAACACATCTGTACAGGTCAGGTTTCAAAGTTTATCCTCCTGTGTTTTTACCCTTTACCATACAATCCCAGATTCTCTGAGAAAAAAGGCTTTTGGCAACATAGTAGGGAAAGGGGAAAATGCCAGTTACCACCATTTTCTCCTATTTCCACAATGTTTTTTCACATCTCATAATTTGAGCCTCATTTGATTGTTGTATGCAAATGCTTTCAATTTGGATCAAGTCTGAAGGTCTGTTGTGGAGTTGAACTGTTGGTCATTGTGGCGTTGACATTTCTGTAACTTCTTTACAGGTCATTTTTCAAAGGTCATCCATGCTAATGGGAAACAAAAGTCAGTTACTTCCCTTGAAAGCTCTCCACTACTTACTAGGTCCAGGTCCTGAGAAAGTTATTACTTTGTTTTTATCCTTGATATTCTTTGTACACTTTAGGAATGTTCAGGTTTAAATATCACCTTCAAACTTTATCAAACCACAAATTTGATCTATTTGGTGCATTTCAATGGTAAAAGTGTGTGAAGTTCAATTTGCAAATATCATGAAGACCTTACATATACATCATAAGTCACATTATAATAATTGCAACATCTCTTAGTAAATCAAGGATAAAAACAAAGAGTATCAAATAAAAGGACCCAGTTGCAATATGGTAACCTTGGTTTTTATCTAAGAAGGGAGATAATTTGAATTTCAATTTTTCTCCCACTGATATGTCAATCTCAAAGAGTATTCTTGTTACTTCCAAAGTGGTCATTTTTTAAAAGGTAATCAACACAAGTCTTTCAAACTGTTGGTCATTTGAGCTAGAGGATTTGAGCCATGCTCTTTTAACTCTTTACCAAACGACAAAATGTTAGACTTGTCCAAATTGAAAGCATTTGGCATTTTCTCCTTTTCCCTCAATGTTTTCAAAGATCTTCTTTCACAGGGTCATTAAAGTCTGGTTTGTATGGTAAAGAGTTAAAAAAGGGCTGATACATCTGCAAAAAGTATCAACCTTTATCAGCTTGTGCTGTCAGCCTGTGCAGACAGTCTGCACAGGCTGACACGGGTCGAAACTTTTTGCTACCTGTCTACCTCATTATTAAACTGTTTGTGAGGCAAAGTAGATTTTATGGATCCATACTTATGTGATGATTGCTTAGTATAATGCATCATATAGATGTATCAAACCCCCTTTTGCCAGAGTACAGCTCATTTCTATTGCTCTTCTCAGATGTTTTTTTTTGAAGGTCATCAATATAATTTGTAGTGTTACAGCAGTTGTAGCAGTTGGTCATTCTGGCAATGGTACTTCCTGTAAAGGTCATATTTCAAAGGTCATCTACATTTCTTGTGTTTTTTAAACTGTTGGTCTTTCTTGGTAACATTTTTTCTGTAGGAGTCATTTTTCAAGTGTCATCCATTCTACTTGAGCTATGAACTGTTGGTCAATCTGGCTATGGTATTTCTATTTCTTCTGTAGAGGTCGTTTTCAAGGGTCATCCAAACTTCTAGTGTTCTAATTGATCAAGGTTCAAGGTCATCAAAAATTGAAGGTCAGATTCTTTTGTCATCAGCATCGCAAACTGTCTTATTCTTTTCTGTTGTGCAAGTATATGTCTTCCTGCTTCAATGTCATGAAGTTCAAGGTCATCAATATTCAAAGAAAGGTCAAACACTCTTGGTCTATTTCAGTCTGTTCTGTTCTGTTCAGTATAGTCATCAGTCCCTGAAACATACCTCACAGTATGAGACACACAGTAAGTTGGTATACTGGTTGCAGTCAACTTCTTGTAATAAATTCTGTACAGACACCCATGTACCAATCTGCATTCACCTTAGGGACACACTAGCAGCCAACAATAAAGAGTGTGGGGATAAAACTAAAGACGACTTTAAAGAGTATTATTCATACCATTTTTAGTATCTCCATTTAACTCTCAATTAAATATCAATAGTTTACACTGGTTATCAGAATTTCTCCATTTTCCACAATGTTTTCCAAAGCCTCGTTCTTCAAGGATGTTAAAACACAGAGCTGAGTGGTAAAACGTTAACCCTTAACCCTTTACCACACAATCCCGACTTTTAACGACCATGAAGAAATAGCCTTTTGAAATCATTCTGGGAAAAGGCGAAAATGCTGGTAACCAGCATTTTCTCCTTTTCGCACAATGTTTTCTACTCTTCCAAAAACAAATTTCAATTTTTGATTCCCGTTTATTTTGTCGTCTGCAAAAGATTTCAACTTGGGCTGGTCTAAAATTTTGTTGTCTGGTAAACAGTTAACCAACAATGCTGTGTTTTAGCCATCATTAAGTGAAAGGTTTTACTAGTAATGTCTCCTATTCCTACAATGTTTTTTGAAAAAACTTTTTGTTCAGAGTCCATGAAACAAATGTTTGTGTGGAAAAAATTAAGGCCTGTCTGCCCTATAGGACCACTATGGAAGATCTTTCAACACCGGTTACGAGGTAATGATATAGCACTTAAACTCTCCACCACACTATTTCGAGTTTTAATGATCCTTTGAAAGACAGCTTTTGAAAACGTGGTAACCAGCATTTTCTCCTCTCACAATGTTTTCTACCCTTCCAAAGGCAAATCACATCATTTTAATAAAATTTAATTTGTCATCAAATGCTTTCATTTAAGACAAGTCAAAAATTTTGTCACTTGGTAAAGAGCTGACTGCTAAACACAAAACAATGCCATGAATTTCCAACCAATAACAAAAACTAAACCTAGGAGTTGGCTCTTTAGCAAACAGCAAAATTTCAGACATCCAAATTAAAGGCATTTGCAGACAACAAAATAAATGTGACTGAAAATTGAAATTGTTTTTGGAAGGGTAGAAAGCATTGTGGGAAAAGGAGAAAATGCTGGTAACCAGCATTTTCTCCTTTTCCCACAATGTTTTCAAAAGCCTTCTATTTAAGAGTCATTAAAAGTCTGGATTGTGTGGTAAAGGGTTAAATATGAATCCCTATAATTATTACTCACAAGTTAGTCAAAATTACTACTCACTAGTTAGTCAAAATCCTCCGTTCTCTGACGTTTGTGCCCATCTTCAGCCGTCTTCTGTGGCTCCGCCTCCAGTACCTTTAACCTTTGTCCAGCAATACTTTGTCCATGTAGAACCTTCATGGCCGAAAGTGCAGACTCGGTTGAAGCATATTTGGCATATCCAAAGTTTCGTCCTGGAAAAAAAATGTATTTACTGCTTTCACAAAACTTATCTGTTTATTTGTTTGTGGTTAAAGACTAATTTCAACATCATTTCAATCAACCTGCAAAGGTCAGTGACAAATTAACCCTTTACCGAACAATCCCAGATTTTCACAACCCTGAGAAAGAAGCCTTTTGAAAACATTGTGGGAAAAGGAGAAAATGCTGGTAACCAACATTTTCTCCTTTTTCCACAATGTTTACAATCTGTCCCAAAACCAATTTCAATCTTTGAGTTGCATTCATTTTGTTAATCTGCAAATTCTTTCAATGTGGTCGAATCTAAAATTTTGTTGTGTTGTAAAGAGTTAATGCTTTCATGAATTTCTTTTACTACTACTTCGGATAATACTATATTCTATCCACTGGCTGCTTTCCCAAACAAATCTCTTCAATATGATGTTCAACAATGAGTTAGGAGTAAATCCTGTCTTTATGACAATTATAAATCCTTGAAAAAAGCTTGGTCTAGCCTAGGTAAAGGAATGTGGCATGGTTATTTTTCTGAACAAAGATAAAAATGTGGAATTCAAGGGCGAGTGTCAAAATGTGTGAATGGTATTTAAGTCTTACCAAAAGGACACAATTCCAGACTAGTCCATTTACAGAAAGCATTTACAGTGAAAGAAATCAAACACATCTCAAAAAATGGATTTTGTTGCTGAAAACGAAGAAAAAACTCTTGCCTTTTCTCACAGTGTTTTTAAAAAGCCTTTTACCTCTGGGTTATTAAAACATTTTATTGTCTGATAGGGTATACAAGTTGCATTCAATAGTTTTTCAGCTAAGTATTTCAACACTTCACATTTTTACATATTTCCAAGGATTTGCAGCATTTCAGAAAGTCCGTGTTTTTGCCGCGCAAAATGAAAGCCTGATGCAACAAAATTAATGCATCGCGTCTTGCTTGACGCAACATAAATCAGAATGAAAAAGGAACATAAAAGGATTCATTGAATAGATCTAATCTTACAAAATCGCCAAATTAATCTCTGCAAAATCATATCAAACCCGCTTTCTAACACTGAATTATTTGTTTCTGGTTTACACCGAATCGGTCTAAAACGCGACATTATTCTGTGTAACATCACTGTCGTCTTGTCTATAGTACTGTATAGAATCTGTACATAAACTTTTTGTCTGCGTTTTAAACCCTGCTCGGTAATGGTCACCGACCTGCTGGAGTAATCAAGATGACAGAAGAGGTCATTGTTTTCTACTTTTACCTTTAATACCAGACTATCATTTAAAACTTTTAGCATTATACCACATCTACAAACTGGCAAAGGTAAACAACACATGGAAAAAAAAAAAAGGTTAAAGACCACGACACATAAAATTTCTGAATGACCCCCCGAAATTCCAAACAGCGAGTCACAGATGACCCCCAAAATTTATGAGCTAGCAAAAACACCAGATTTCCCAGAATCAGGCTGGGGCTCTGTAATGTGTTGTTAAAGAACACTATCCACTTGACCAGTATCACCTGCGGTAATCCTGCCCGGTATCTCTGGATTCCAGTATCTCTCCATTCTTTGCCCCCTGAGCCTGGGAGGACCAAAGATGCATGCCTTAACTCTTTACCAAACGACAAATTTTAGACTTGTCCAAAATGAAAGCATTTACAGACAGCAAATTAAAGGTGGCCCAAATGATGAAATTTGTCATTGAGAGGTTAGAAAACATTGTGGGAAAAGCAGAAAATGCTGGCTCCCAGCATTTTCTCCTTTTCCCACAATGTTTTCAAAGGGCCTCTTTCTCAAGGTCGTTAAAAGTCGGGACTGTGTGGTAAAAGGTAAATCATTAAAGACAAAACCTTTTTGAGCCATGCTTTGTGGAAAGGGGTTTAATTCATCTGCAAAAAGTGTTAACCCTGGTCAATCTGTGCAGTCTGTGCAGGCTAGCCCGGGTCAACCTTTTGCTACTGATCAACTTTCTTTATGTCAAAGGACCAGTCTACCTCATGATACAGCCAATTTTAACATGAAACGGATTTAACTTTCCATAATTATGTGATGACTTGCTTGGCTTAATGCATTGCGGAGATGCATTAACTCTTTACCACACCACAAAAATTTAGACTTGTCTAAACTGAAAGCATTTGCAGACGACAAATCACAAGTGGCTACAATCAAGCAATTTGTCTATGATAAGGTAGAAAACACTGTAGGATAGAAAACATTGTGGGAAAAGGAGAAAATGCTGGTAACCTGCATTTTCTCCTTTTCCCACAATGTTTTCAAAAGCCTTCTCTTTCACATCGTTAAAACCCGGAATTGTGTGGTAGAGTTAAACCCCCTTTTCTCGGTACATGCCTCATTTGTTGTTGTCCTTAGAAGCAATGAATACGGAGAAAACATGGTTAGACCTTCTACAGGGGAATCAGCACGATGTAGTGAAATCATCCTAACCTTTTACCAAACAATCCTGAGTTTTAACAATCCTGAGGAAGCACCCATTGGAAAACATTAAGGTAACCAGCATTTTCTCCTTTTCCCACAATGTTTTCTACCCTTTCAGAGATTAATTTCATCAAACATGCCAGGTTTAATTTGTTGTCTACAAAACCTTTGTATTTGGACAAGTCTAAAATTTTCTGATACAGAGTTCATAGAAATTACCAGCTGATGAGCATACTTTCAGCTGTAGACAGCTTCTTCTGCATTGCAGATCACTTGTAAAAGTATGTGGCAAAAATAGAAATTACCCATGACAAGTAATTTCTCTTTCTGTCACATGTTTTCACATGCTTTAATGAATTTAACCTTTGTAACCAATACATGTTTTCACTAATTACAAATCATTAACACTTCCTATGTGTGATTGTTAACAAAGAATAATCCTGGGCACGCCATACCTGACAGCAAGTAAACATCAATAAGATTTCCAAATCTGCTGAAAGCATCTCTAAGAATTCTCTCTGGTACAGCAGCCGGCTGACAGACAATAAACAAGCGCTCAGCAACAGGTGTGTCCTCACTAGCCATTGGTTTAGGGTAGGGGAGGCTTATGTTACAATATGTCACATTCTCCATCTTTTCATCTCCCAAACTGGAGGAGCGACTTGACAGCACTATTTCAGGATTGATGCCAGCTCTCTCAAGTACCATGGCAGCCTGTGGATAAACATTGAACACTTTGCTGAATAAATATATTCAACATGACAAATTAATTTGGCTCTACAAACACAATGCAACGGAAGCATGGTAAAATCGAACCTCATTCATGGCTGTTCCATGTCCCCGCCCTTGGATATCTTATCAATGAAAGTCATGTGACATAAACAGTTGTTTTGAGAAAAACAGGTGCAATAAATAAACCACTCTGGCTATCACCCTCATAGTTTATTCATTTTGCCTCATAACACACAACTGTGACGTATTTAACAACAAACCACGATGGAAAGAAGAATGTTTCTTCACCCTTTACCACACAATCCCGAGTTTTAACGACCCTGTGGATGAAGGCTTTTGTAAACATTTTGGGAAAAGGAGAAAATACTGCTAACCAGCATTTTCTCCTTTTCCCAAAATGTTTTTCACCCCTTCAACAACAAATCCCAATGTTTGAGCCACATTTACTTTGTTGTCTTCAAATGCTTTTAATTTGGACAAGTCTCAAATTTTGCTGTGTGGTAGAGGGTCATTAAAAACATTGTTTGTAAAAAAAATTACGATCAAAAATCATGGGGGCCTACAGAAGACAGAAAGTGAAAATTCTGTTTATTTTATGATTTTATCTCTTCCCCCCAACAAAACTTTAGATATCATTCACAAGAAAAGCATTGGCACACTACATATCACATATGGCTCACAGGATTGAATTTGTCTTGGAAAAGATAAAAACACAGTTGGGAAAGCAGAAAATGGGATTATCAGCACTTTCTTTTCCTACAATGTTTTCAAAAGCCTCTGTCACAGGTCCATAAAGAAAATACCCAACCATTGGGTAAACAGCAAAAGGTTAACAAAAAAAAATCTGGGTCCAGAATCATCTACCATTCTTAATTTTATTCTAAGTCAAAATCTAGATGTAGAAAGTAATGCATCTTATGGTTGGCTAATTTAGAAAATTCTAGAGAATAAAACTGAAAATGTTGTTAAGAAAGTGAATTCAGATCCCATAAAGGCCAGAATTAACCCAAGACCAATCCAACCTGTTGTCTCTGTATGTCGTCATCCACTCCATGCCCTCCAGATCCCCCAAGCCCTCTGAAAACAATAATCAAAAGATGGACTTAATGCATCTCTGTGATGCATGATACCAAGCAAGTCATCACATGATCAAGGATACATAAGGTCCATTCTGTCTAACAACCGACTGAATTATGAGGTAAACTGGTCTTCAGTCCTGCAGAAATTTGACCAACAGTAAAAAGTTTCCACCCTGCTAAGCCTGTGCAGATTGCGCAGGTGGACCTGGGTCGATACTATTTTCATTTACTTTTTGCATTAAGCCCCATTTTCATAGGGCATGGCTCATATAGCATGGAAATTTTGAACAGAAAAAAAATTCAGGAAACAGATTCTAAATTAAAATTTCCTTTTGGACAATACATCTACAAGCATACAGGAAAGTATGATACATGTAATCTCTTAAAGATAAATTCAGGGAAATATGAAGTTTTACTATGACATGATCATTACCATCAAAATGAATTTTAATAATCATAGGCAAGAATTTAAATATTGAATGGCTGGAAAAAATGAACTTCTTACAAGGTAACAAAATTTATGACCCATATATATGAGCCATGCTCTGGCAAAAGGGGGCTTAATGCATTTCCGTGATGCAAAATACCATGCCAGCCATCACATACTAATGTATCCATAAAATCCATTTTGTATAACAACTGACAGGATCACGAGGTAGACTGGTCCTTGGTTATACAGAAAACTGACCAATAGTGAAAAGTCTCGGCCCAGGTCAGCCTGCATGGAGTCCGCGCAGGCTGACCTGGGACGATACTTTTCGCAGATGCATTAAGCCCCCTTTTCACAGAGCATGGCTCATCTCGTAAAAGCACATGCATATGAAAAGTAAATGTGGCTTAAATTGATTGGATTAGTCGTACAAAGGGCAAAACACATTCGAAACTTTCAACTGTCTGACGAAAACCAATCATTTTCTCCTCTTTAAACATTGTTTTCAAAATCTGCCTAACTTGGGGTCATTAAAGCTCTAGGTCCATATTCACTAACCATTCTTAAGAACATTCTTTGTCTTATTCTCCAAGATTTCCAAACTTTGAAAGTAACACAACTTCTGATTGGCTAAACCAAAAATGGTTTAGCCTATCAGAAGTTGTGTTACTTTCAAACTTAGAAAACTATGGAGAATAATACTGACAACGTTTTTAAGAATTGTTGGTGAATACAGACCCTGGATTATGTTGTAAAGGGCTGAGGCAATGTCTTGATACTCACAGGTGATCGTACTGGCTTTGATTGTTAGCTTCAGCAAACCTAACATGTAATCGACTACCAATGGGATATTCAAACTGGTCCAGCTTGTCTCGTGCGTAGGCAGCACACTGTGGGGTCTGATACCTGGCGTAAGCCACACCTGTACAGGTAAAAAACACAGCTATATATATATATCAACCTTTACAGAGCCAAGGACAGTATTGCTTATGCAAACAGTGTAGATCAAGATCATACTGAAGAGGAATGTGCTGTTTATACTACATCTGCTGTTTTTCCTTTTTGTCGCCATGTGTGTCTACAAGTGTGTGAGATATTCTAATTAACCAGGCCTTCATGCTTTATCAAAAGATGACATCTGTTTCAGGATGGGTAGAAGACATTGTCGGAAAAGGACAAAATGTGGCTTACTGGTATTTTCTCCGTTTCCACTGGCGTTTTCAAAAGTATTTCCTCAGGATTGTTAAAACTCGATTTTATTTGATAACTGGTAAATACATAACCACCTGTAAGCGATTGTATTAGCTGAAGATCAGATTTGCCATCAATGTATTGTCCTAGCCCAGTCAATGTTTGTGTCTGCATCATAGTTGTGCGATAATTCACATTTTCTCATCTCTGATATTACCTCAAAAATTTACTTTAGACCTGGGATAGTCATTAACTATCATAAGGGGAATCCATTATAGGAGAGCAGGTAATCCTTAGAATATTTTGACACACTGGTAAAAACAGTCAGTTTTATGGTCGTCATACATGTAAATGAGGTCAGGGTCCATATTCACCAACCATTCTTAAGAACATTTTTTGTCTTGTTCTCAAAAATGTTCTAAATTTGAAAGTAAGACAACTTCTGATTGGCTAAGAAAGTAACACAACTTCTGACTGGCTAAACTAAATGCTACTTTTCTAAGCCTAGAAGAAGTCTGAGAATGTTCCTAAAAATGGCTGGTGAATACTTAATACTTAAGTCTCTTATTTTGCTCAAATCTGTTGATATACTCAGTTTCTGAGTTTGTTATTGTAAAAGCATTTCATTAATATGAACTGACATGAGTAACGTTCTCAAATCCAGAGTTGCCACAACTTTTCAGGCCCAACTACGCAAAATAAACACACTTAAGTCATTTAACCCTTTACCAGACGACAAAATTTTAGCCTTGTCCAAATTGAAAGCATTTGCAGACGACAATTTCAATGTGGCTCAAATGGTGCAATTTTTCTTTGACAGGGTAGAAAACATTGTGGGAAAAGGAGAAAATGCTGGTTACCAGCATTTTCTCCTTTTCCCACAATGTTTTCAAAAGGCTTCTTTCCCAGGGGCGTCAAAAGGCGTCATTGTGTGGTAAAGGGTTAACAGACTTAAGTCCATTATTTTGCCGAGCTGAGTCTGAAACACAGTGTCAACTCAAGATTTGAGTATTTTACAAAAGTCTGTTAATGTTAGTGAAATGCATCTCAAATATCAAACTCAGAAAATGAGTCTCTTAACCCTTTACCCGACAACAAAGTTTTAGCCTTGTCCAAATTAAAAGCATTTGCAGACGACAATTTCAGTGTAGCTCAAATGGTGCAATTTTCTCTGGACAGGGTAGAAAATATTGTGGGAAAAGGAGAAAATGCTGGTTACCAGCATTTTCTCCTTTTCCAATAATGTTTTCAAAAGGCTTCTTTCCCAGGGTCGTTAAAAGGCGTCATTGTGTGGTAAAGGGTTAACAGACTTAAGTCCATTATTTTGCCGAGCTGAGTCTGAAACACAGTGTCAACTCAAGATTTGAGAATTTTTACGAAAGTCTGTTAATGTTAGTGAAATGCGTCTCAAATATCAAACTCAGAAAATGAGTCTCTTCACCCTTTACCCGAAAACAAAATTTTAGCCTTGTCCAAATTGAAAGCATTTGCAGACGACAATTTCAATGTGGCTCAAATGGTGCAATTTTTCTTTGACAGGGTAGAAAACATTGTGGGAAAAGGAGAAAATGCTGGTTACCAGCATTTTCTCCTTTTCCCACAATGTTTTCAAAAGGCTTCTTTCCCAGGGGCGTCAAAAGGCGTCATTGTGTGGTAAAGGGTTAACAGACTTAAGTCCATTATTTTGCCGAGCTGAGTCTGAAACACAGTGTCAACTCAAGATTTGAGAATTTTACAAAAGTCCGTTAATGTTAGTGAAATGCATCTCAAATATCAAACTCAGAAAATGAGTCTCTTAACCCTTTACCCAACAACAAAGTTTTAGCCTTGTCCAAATTAAAAGCATTTGGCAGACGACAATTTCAGTGTAGCTCAAATGGTGCAATTTTCTCTGGACAGGGTAGAAAATATTGTGGGAAAAGGAGAAAATGCTGGTTACCAGCATTTTCTCCTTTTCCCATAATGTTTTCAAAAGGCTTCTTTCCCAGGGTCGTTAAAAGGTGGCATTGTGCGGTAAAGGGTTAACAGACATAAGCCAAATAAAAGACTTAAGTTTTTTAGTGAAACTGTTCCCTGCTTTGCCATAATGTTTTCGCAAGTGCATATATATCAAACCTTTATTCATAATAACAAAACATATTTCATACGAATGCTTTCAAAGTCATCCACTGCAAATTATCTTAGACAAAAATGGAGTAAAAAGGTCTTAGACAAAAATGGGATAAATTGGTCTTAGACAAAAATGGGGTAAAAAGGTCTTAGACAAAAATGAGGTAAAAAGATCTTAGACAAAAATGGGATAAAAAGGCCTCTCATTCATTACCAGAAACCCAGATTTCAGCTTTGCCCAAATTGATAGCATTTGCAGACAAAAAGTAAAATGTGGCTCAGATGACGGACTTCATCTTTGGTTGGTTAGAAAACATTGTGGATACAGGAGAAAATGCTGGTTACCAGCATTTTCTCCTTTTCCCACAATGTTTTCAAAAGCCCGTTTTCCCATGGTTGTTAAAAGTCAGGATTGTGTGGTAAAGGTTAAGTACTAACCAGTTTGTTCATTGAGATCACAATACTCGAGGCCAGGTATCAAATTAAACAATTTATACAAGTAGCTCTGGGTCAGTCCTAGTGGAGCTGTGATGTTTAACCTCTGACAGCTGTTGTGGGAGAAACTCTGTATCATATCAAATGGACTGGAATTGGAGGACCTTGAATAGGCTGTAATCAAAATGCAGTTAATGTACATTTCTCTGAATAGTCCTCTTTTTTTTAACTCTTTACCACACAATCCTGACTTTTAATGACCCTACAAAAGAAGGCTTATGAAAACATTGTGGGAAAAGGAGAAAATGCTGGTAACCAGCCTTTTCCCCTTTCCCCACAATGTTTTCTACTCTATCAAGGACAGAAGTCCTCATTTAAACAACATATAATTTGTCATCTGCAATTGCTTTCAATTTGGTCAGGTCCACAATTTTGTTGTTTGGTAAAGAGTTAAATCAATGATTTTACACTGCTTTTAACATTTATTAGTCATATCTGGGCCGCAGCTCACTTGTTCATGCATATTTCACCAGTACTAGACTAAGGCTCTGATGTGTCCTGCCCAATCCTAAACCTTAAACCAATCTTAAATGACTGTGTCCATAGTGAAAGCATTTGCAAACAACAAATGAAATGTAGCTGAACTGACTAGATATACCATGAATGGGGTAGAAATATCGTGGGAAAAGGATAAAATGCTGGTAATCAGCATTTTCTCCTTTCATGATATATTCAAAAGTCTCCCTCTTCTTTGTCATAAAACACGCGAAGGATTTTGAAGCATTGTAGGAAAAGGAAACAATGCAGGTAATCAGCATTTTCTCCTTTTCCAACAATATTTTTAACCCTTCAATGACATCTCCGATTACATGTGCAATACTTAATTTGTCATTTGCAAATGCTTTACATTATGAGAAGTCTAAAATTCTGCTGTCTGGCAACGAGATAAAAGAGACTGGTTGCTAACTGGAAGTGGTCACTTACACAAGTTTGAATGTACTCAAACTAATTACCATAATAAAGGATGTTTTTGACCCTTTCAAAGACAAAACCAATAATTTTAACTCTTTACCACACAATTAAATTTTAGACTGATCCAAACTGAAGGTATTTGCTGAGCACAAATTCAATATGGCTCAAATGATGATTTTTCTCTTTGACAGGGTAGAAAACATTGTGGGCAAAGGAGAAAATGCTGGTTACCAGTATTTTCTCCTTTTCCCACAGTATTTTCAAGAGCCCTCTTCTTCAGGGTCGTTAAAAATTGGGGTTGTGTGGTAAAGGATTAATTACATTTTAATTGTCATCTGCAAATGCATTAAATATGGGCTCATTAAAAATTTTGTTGTTTGGTCAAGAGTTTAACAAGCCTTTCCTACATTTTCTATCTTGATGGAAAGACAATATGTTCCTTTTTTCAAATATCCTTTTTTGTACATGAAATAACGGGACGGGACGGGGGACTAAAAACAGCCAGTAGGGTAATGTATAAATTTGACATAAATTTAACCTTTAAAGGGTTTACTCTTTATCAAATGACAAAAATTCAAAGCATTTGCAGATAACAAACATGACTTAAAAATTGAATTTGTTTTGGGGTGGGAAAAAACATTGTGGTAAAAAGGAGAAAGTGCTTGTTATCAGCATTTTCTCCTTTTCACTCAATGTTTTCAAAGGCTTTTTTGTGAGGATCGTTAAAAGTTGGGTTGTGTGGCAAGGGTTGAACCTGCATTTTTCAAGGAAAATATTGATAGACAAAAAATCAGGGCCTATTTTAACAAATAATTCTGAATTGCATTCTTTGTCTAATTCTAAATGAGCCATGCCCTGACAAAAGGGGGACGGAATGCATCTCCATGATGTATTATACCAATCAAGTCATCACATAATCTGGGATCCATTTTTTCTAACAATTGACTGGATGTAAGGTAGAATGGTCCCTTGACATGCAGAAAATTGACCAGAAGCAAAAAGTTTCAGCCCAGGCCAGCCTGGGCGAACTGCGCAGGCTGACCTGTGTCGATACTTTTTACAAATGCATTAAGCCCCCTTTTCAAACAGGGTGGCTCAAATTAGGAAAGTAACGCTCAACTGGCTTAGCCAATCAGAAATGGCATACTTTAAAATTTAGAAAATTCTTGGGAATTAGACTAGGAATGTCACAACCAATGTTTGATGGGTCTAGGTTCCATTTCCATCAACATATCAAATGAAAGTTGTTCATATCCTAAATACCAAGGCAAGCTATCTGATTGGCTAGGCTTTCCTTTCTCAGCCAATCAAATGGCTAGTCTAGGAATTCCAGACAACACTCAAATTTAGATTGATTGATTGTATGGTGTTTAACAATGTTTTCAACATTATTTCAGTTATAGTGCCGTAGCCAGTGCACCTATCCATGCTTTTTTGGAGTTTCTTTACCATTACTATGCAAAATATTCTTTCAAAGCCACTGGCTGCTTTCCCATATAACCATCATCAAAACAATGGTCAGTGGTGACAGAGGAATGAATTCTGTCACCATGACTATCATCAATCCTTGAAAAGAAATTGGCTGCACCGAGGATAGAAGCAGCAACCCCATGTCCTCAAGTCCTGTGCGCTACCAACTGAGCTACCAACGCCCTGCTCTCAAATTTGGAATGATCAGTGAATACAGTCTCTGGTAATTATACCTGATGACCCTGCAGAAGCCGACGCGCTGTATTTACTGCGACCATCCTCAGCAAGGTAGTCATCTCTCCGAGTTCTACGGCTATCTCTCTCACCATAGTCATCATATCCTCTTTTCAATCCTGTTAAAAAAAAAAAACATGAGAAATGAGCTATACTCTGGCAAAAGGGCACTAAATGCATCTCCTGCATTGTACCAAGCAAGTCACATAATAGTTATGCATCTACAAAATCCATGTTATCAGACAACCGACTGATTCATGAGGTACACTTGTCCTTTGACCTACAGAGATTGACCGATAACAAAACGCCCAGGTTGATCTGGGTCGCTACTTTTTTGCAGATGCATCAAGCCACCTCTTCATAGAGCATGGCTCAAGTTAACACGTAACAGTTTCTTTTCATCTTTTTCACCCAAATTAAAAAAAAAAAAAATTCTTCTTCATGGATTAACTCTATTTAGCAGAAAACAAAATTTTAGACATGTCGGAAGTGAAAGCTTTTGCAGACAACATATTAAATGTGGCTCAAACGATGAGATTTATCTCTCAGTGGATAGAAAAACTACATTTTCAAAAGCATTTTTCTTCAGAATCAATGAAATACAGGACTGTTTGGCAAAGGGGTAAAAATACACTACCATGGAACTTAAAGACACTTTTAGGTTAGTTACAATATAAAAGCAGGCAGAGTAGATGTCTGACCAGATTAATAATTGTGTGGATTGTCTTTACCACACAATCTCAAGTTTTAACAACTCAAGGATATGAAGCCTTTTAAAAACATTATGGGAAAAGGAGAAAATGCTGGTAACTAGCATTTTCTCCTTTTCCCACAATGTTTTCTACAATATCAAAGACAAATTCTATCATTTGAGCCACATTTAAATTGTCGCCTGCAATTGCTTTCAATTTGGAAAAGACTAAAATTTAGTTGTGTGTAATGGGTTAACCCTTTACAACACCCAGAAATTTTGGTGCAGTCCATACTGTTCAATGCATTTGCAGACGACAATCTAAATGTGACTTGAATGATTGAATTTGTCTCAAAAAAGGGCAGAAAACTTTGTTGGAAAAGGAGAAAATGCTGGATACAAGCATTTTCTCATTTTCCCACACTGTTTTTAAAAGCCCTCTCTCTTAGGGCCATTAAAATTCATGATTGTGTGGTGAAGGGTTCATTATACATACCCCTATCTCTTTCCTCATATGGGTATCCCCCAGGGGCTCCACTACCCCTATCCCTGTCCCTATCATCGTATCTAGAAGAGCGGTCCCTCTCATATCCATAACCATCACGGGCGTAGCGATCCATTGTTTCAGTAATAGGCTTTTTGGGCTCAGCAAACTTTGGTTTGAAAGCTAAAAAAATATATTTGAAAAGCAATCAGCTTCTTTGTAAGGTTTTAACTCTTTACCAAATAACAAAAATGTAGACTGGTCCAAATTGAAAGCATTTGCAGACGACAATTGAAATATGAATCAAATGATGTAAATTGTCTTTGATAGGGTAGAAAACATTGTGGGAAAAGGAGAAAATGCTGGTTACCAGCATTTTCCCTTTTCCCACAATGTTTACAAAAGGTTTCTTCCTCAGGGTTGTTAAAACTCGGGATTGTGTGGTAAAGGGTTAATTGGCAATTTTAACTCTTTACCACACAATCCCGACTTTTAACGACCCTGTGAAAGAAGCCTTTTGAAAACATCGTGGAAACAGGAGAAAATGCTGGTAACCAGCTTTTTCTCCTTTTCCCACAATATTTTCTATCCTTTCCAAAATAAATTTCAATTTTTCAGTCACATTTATTCTGTCGTCTGCAAATGCTTTCAATTTGGACAGGTCTAAAATTTTGTCATATGGTAAAGAGTTAAGATGAATTCAGTCATGAAACAGAGTTCAAGGCAACCATACATGCATTCCTAATACTGTATAAGTGGAAATTTTTGCGATGTGGAAATGTTTGTGATTTTGAAATTTTTTCAAATTCACACACTTTTCTGTCCGAGCATTTTACTACAAGTATATTAACAAATAACGACTGTCTTGAATTCGCAAACATTTCCGTATACAAAATACAGTAAAACCTCGATAATTCGAAGTCCCACGGGGACAAGCAAAATGCTCGAATTATCGCAGTTCTCGAATTATCCAAAATATCAGTGAAAACAAAGTTGCATTCCGTTTAAGATCGGCAATCAAAGTATACTTCCCCGAGCAATACAACCGAATTTTTGTTCTTTTTTTTTTTTTCATAACATTCAAAGAATATCACATCGAGTGATTATTTTTGTAAATTCATGTGTTTTGATTGTATGAGATCTTGGAAATTAATCACTCTAAGTCACCTTTTTCCCGGAAGGTCAGTACTGTAGTTTTTACGAAATCGTAAAATTTCGCCTGTTGCATTCGCCCCCAATAACTGTCACCCAACAGGAAAGTATGCAAACTTTTATTTGTTTAAAAAAGAGAGAATGTGCGATTTACTTCTCGCTAAAACTCAAGAATGTAAGGAAAAGTTATTTTGGTGTCGATATATGTAAACGTTTACAAGCGGTTCTGTGTTCCACGGTGCTTTTTAATGTCCATGAAAGAAGAACGCACCATGATATCTACACACCCGTGAAAAATAACATTAACCTGTCAGTGTCAAAGTCAGGAAAATTTCTGTGACATGTAAATAAACCAATGGTATTCATGCAAACTTGAAACACGACGTCATCGTAACAAGATGGGGGAAAAATGTGATCAGACTTTTTTTTTTATTTTGTGACGAAGCAACTTGGGAAAACCCTGATGCTATAAATAGATAGACACGAAAACGGATAAGAAATTAAACATCGTCCGATCACAAACGCTTCAAACTGTCTTTTTAGCGTCAACAACGACTTTGAACCGTTGATGTACGAACATACTACAGAAAATTGTAGTCGGGAGATAAAATCACTTGTTTAATCAGGAATAAAATACTTTTGTGAATTTTATAAGACGAAATATATCAGACAACCTAAATGAGATGGGGAGGTCGTCACAACTTGTCATCATTAATCTCTCATCATCAAATCAATGTCAATTTCTTCCCAAATTATTGGGTAATGTGAATCCCCTGTAGTAATTGTCATGGATTGTAAAACTTACACCACACCGTACACGGGCCGACTCGCCAAATCCTTTGAGCAGAAAAGGTGTGAAAACAATTACTCGAGAGGTGAGAAAGTATTGTGTTCGAATTAACAATCAATTTAAAGAAGCAAAATGATGACAGGGACCAACACACGTATTCGAATTTTCAGATTATCGAGACTCGAAATTACCGATCTGCTTTTGCTGCAATATAGTGGAGTTTTTTCCGGGACTATGGAATTTCCTTGAATAATGCGGGGTTCTCGAATTTTCGAGACTGGAAATATCGAGGTTTTACTGTATATGTAATTGATAATTCCGAAATTTTTCTACACACATATATATCCGCTTATACAGTATCCCTCTACCTAGAACAATACACAACTCCTTCAAATCAACCCTTTACCACACAATCCAGAGTGTTTAATTGACCCTAAAAAAAGATGGCTTTTGAAAACATTGTAGGATAAGGAGGAATGCTAATAGCCCACATTTTTTTTCTTTCCTTTTCCCAAGATGTTCTCTATCCTTCCCAACACAAATTTCAATTTTTGAGTTCTGTCTGATTTGTCATCTGCCAACACTTTCAATTTGTATAGGTCTAAAATTTTGTCGTTTGGTAAAGAGTTAAAGGATTGTCTGCAAAACTGTCTGCTGCAAATTTAAATAACCCTGTACCAAACAATGGAATTTTACACTGTCCCAAATTGAAAACATTTGCAGGTAACAAATTAAACACAACCCAAAAACTGACATTCACCTTTGGAAGCATAGATAACATTGTGGGAAAAACGAGAAAATGCTGGTCACCAGCATTTTCTCCCTTCCCATGATGTTTTCGAAAGTCCTTTCCTATGGGGTAGAATTTCTTCAGGGTCATTAAAAGTCTGGATTGTGTGCTAAAGGGTTAAAGAAGTACAAGGTAGAACGTGAAAAAAATAGGTGAAAAGTTTACTTACATTTGTCACACTGTTCCAGAGCTAGGGCAGCATGGTAGGGTCTGTAGAATTTGACATAACCAAACCCCTTGGCAGTCCCGGAGTCTTTATCACGCAGGACAGATACACTGGCTACTTCTCCGTATTTCTGTGAGGAACACAAGATAATTTGTTCAGAACATTTTTGTGAAATATATACTAATAGTATATTGCAGGCTTGACAAATTATGATGAATCAATCCATGTGTTTGAACCACTGGAGAAAAATACTTTAGAAAACATTGTGAGAAGAAGGAAATGGCAACTACCAGCCCTTTTTTCTTTTTGCATCATGTTTTCTACTCTTTCAAAGACAAATCAAACTCTCCCCAGAACGTTATAGAAACCATTAATGTGTCACCCTTTACCATACAATCAAGATTTTAAACGACCTCAAGAATGAGGCTTTTTGAAAACATTGTGGGAAAAGGAGAAAATGCTGGTAACCAGCATTTTCTCCTTTTCCCACAATGTTTGCTACCATATCAAAGAAAAAAATGCACCATGTGAGCAACATTGGAATTGTCGTCTGCAATTGCTTTCAATTTGGACAAGGCTAAAATTTTGTCGTCTGGTAAAGGGTTAAAGGGAGGCTAAGTGCCTCAGTCTGACAAATACTGAAAACATATTCGAAAAAGAGAACAATGGCTGTTAACAAGAGAAAATGCAAGAATTTGCAAATGGTTGCATTTTCTCTTTTTCTTACAATATTTTCTACCAGATAATCTCAATCATCTAACCCACATTTAATGCTAAGGCTTTTGAAAACATTGTGGGAAAGGGAGAAAATGCCGGTAACCAGCATTTTCTCACTTTTCCCACAATGTTTTCTGCCCCTTTAAAGACAAATTTCATGTTTTTGTAGATATTCAACTTGTTGTCTGCAAACATTATTGGTATGGACATGTCTAAAACAGAGTCATCTGGTAATCAGTAAAGCTGATCTCTGTCTTCACAATGGCCAGATCTTAGGTTACAGTACCCTGGATATATATTTGCCCTTACACTGCTAAATAAACTGTTGGACAGTCCCTTTCAATGGTAAACATCCAAACAGTACGATTTTAAAGTTCTGTTAGCCATAAAAATTCTTGCCATATGCAATGTATACAAGAGCTGCCTGCAAATCCTGTGCTATCTCATCTTGATTTATACTGTCAGTGAAACTGATTCGAGTTATTCTTACTCCAAACATAAAATTTGTCTTTAACTCTTTACCAAACAACAAAATTTTAGACTGGTCCAAATTGAAAGCATCTGCAGATGACATATCAAATATGGCTAAAAGACTGAAATTCATTTTGGGAAGGGTAGAAAACATTGTGAGAAAAGGAGGCAAAAATGATGGTCACCAGCATTTTTTCCCTTTCCAACAATGTTTTCAAAAGGCTCTCTCTTCAGGGTTGTTAAAAGTCGGGATTGTGTGGTAAATGGTTAATAGGGCAGAAAACATGATGGGAAAAGAAGAAAATGCTGGTTAACAGCATTTTCTCCTTTTCGCAAAATGTTTTCAAAAGCTTTCTTTCTGTGGGTCGTTAAAAGCCTGGACTGTGTAGAAAGGGGATAACCCTTTACCACACAATCCCAAGTTTTAACAACCCTGTAAAATTAGACTTTCTAAAACATTGTGGGAAAAAAAGTAAAATGCTGGTAACCAGCATTTTTCTTCGTTTCCCACAATGTTTTCTGTCCTTTCAAAGACAAATCTCATCATTTGAACCACATTTAATTTGTTGTCCAGAGATGCTTTGAAACTGGACAAGTCTAAAATTTTGTCATGTGGTAGAAAGTTAAAGCATAACCACATACCGAAAATTCTTTCGTCAGGTCATCTTCTTTGAATGACTTTGGTATGATGACAAAAAGGCGAACAAACTTCTCACTTTCCCTTGGATCTCTAACTGACCCATCACGTTTAGTACTCGCCACAATCACCTGAAAACCAATCAAAATGCTTGCTTTTCCACCTACAGACAAAATTATTTTATCTAGCATAAGAAAGTTTTTTCTTTAACCCTTTACTTCACAATCCCGAGTTTTAATGACCCTGAGGAAAAGGCCTTTTGAAAACATTGTGGGCAAAGGAGAAAATGCTGGTAACCAGCATTTTCTCCTTTTCCCACAATGTTTTCTACCCTATGAATGAAAATCATAATTTTTAAGCCAAACCCAAATTGTCGTCTGCAAATGCTTTCAATTTGGACGAGTATAATTTTTTGTCATGTGGTAAAGGTTTAAATATTCTCACAAAAGGAGATATTGGTTGTAATTTCTAATTTTGTCAAAATGCTCTTATATGTGCTCCTGAATCAAATCTTTATTAACTCTTTACCACATAAGCAAAATATAGACTTCTCCAAACTGAAAGCATTTGCTGAAAACAATTCAAACACAGCTTAACCCTTTCCCAAACGACAAATTTTGGACTTGTCCAAATTGAAAGAGTTTCAGACGACAATTTTAAGTTTGATGAAAATGGCAGAAAGGTCTCAAAAAGGGTAGAAAACACTGTGGGAAAAGGAGAAATTGCTCGTTACGAGCAATTTCTCCTTTTCCCACAGTGTTTTCAAAAGACTTGTACTGCAGACACGTGAAAACCAGGGCTTGTTTGGGAAGGGGTTAAATGATGGAATTTGTCCTTGATAGGGTAGAAAACGTTGTGGGAAAAGGTCATATCACTGTGGTCAGTGCACCTACGCATGTGTTTCTCAGCTTTCTCAAACCTGTACTGACACAACTTTCTTTTCAAGTCACTGACTACTTTCCTCACAGGTATCAGAGGTGAGAGGTGAAAAAAGCATCGGAAAGAAAGTTTGCCTTAAGCCGGAATCAAACCACCATCCATTGGGTCAACAGTCAGATACAGTAACCACTGAGCTACCTGGCCGGGCTTACTGTTCATCTAGTATTAACCTTCTAGCTGAAGCTGTCTAGGCCGACATTGTCCAACAGAAGAAAGGGATGATGAAAACCCTTCATATCAGACAAGAGAATCAGTTTTATACATAAGCTTTCTTTAAATAGAAATCTTACAAAGTGGTCAGATGTACAAAAGGATCTGAAAACAGCTACTGAACTTACTTTAATTGGCTTTGGATTGCCTGGAAGAATTTTTCCATTCATTTCCTCCATAGCAAGGATTGCTTCTGAGGCTTTTGAAAAAGTGATGTAAACAACCCCTGCAGGATGAAAATAATGAAATAGACACCACATGACATTTTTCAAAACATTTACCAAATGACAAAATTTTAGACTGAAAGCATTTAGACAGCACATTAAATCTGGTACTAATGATGAAATTTTTATTCCAAAGGATAGAAAATGTGGGAAAAGGAACAAATGCTAGTCATCAGCATTTTCTCCTCTTCCCACAATGCTTTCAAAAGCTGTCTTTGTTTGGGTTGTTTAAACTCAGGATTATGTAGTAGACGGGCCATCCTTAGAACATCTCTTACACAACTTTACTTTTGCAGAGAGGGCAGATCAAGATCAGACTGCAAAGAACCTATAGGTAGCCTCATCCTGGATCTACCCTGTCAGCAATAATGTGAGATGTTTTGACAAAAAAAAATAGCAATGGCAAAATAATATTTACATGTCAGTTTTTCCCAAAAAATCCTGAGTTTGAACAACCTTGTGACAGAATACTTTTTATTCTGATGAAATAAAAACTCCCAAAATTAGTGTTGCATTTAATTTTTTGTCTGCAAATGCTTCAACAGTTCAGTTTTTTTTTTTTTTTTCCACAGTTTATCGGCTTTCCGAGTTTGGCATGAAAACAGAAACTAAAATGAACTCCCCATTTCATTTACAAGGATCGCGAGTCATACTTGGCACTTAAATTATCAATCATAGGATACTATTTTTTTAAACAAAATTTTTCAAGCATGCGATAATGTCAAAATAAAAGTAAAATACAAAGAGAATTAATGAAACCTTGTACTAAATTTGGTGTCAATGTGAAGTTAAATCATTTATCAATTCAATCCACATCCATCTTCATGACTGACAAGCAGATTTTTTATCTATCTGAAGACCGGTATGATTTTCAATTTCCAAAAGTAATAGAAGAATGGCTGTTATAAAAGGGTGGCAGAGAAAAAAAAATAACATTGCAGCTCCCATGGGTGTGGAAATCTTAGAAATTTCTACTTGTCCGTGGACAAGTAAATTACAAAAATCTACCTGTCCGCCAGTGTGGCTCACTTGTCCAAAACAAAACAATTTTAATTAAAAGGTACACATGAAGTGACATGTCTGCAACATGGGGATACTCTCGACAAACGTTAAAAAATATTGTTACGATTGTCTGCATTCAACCACGGGAATTCTTTCAAGCACGTCTCGTTGAAAAAGTTTTTGTCATATTTCTTGTCACAGTCCGCTTTACGTTTGGAGCTGCCAAATGATTTGGAGTCTCAGACTTCCCAATTTGGTTTGCATTGAAAATTTGATAAAAAAAAAACATTTTCTCAGATTTTACGCACCAACTGATGGCTGAATTGAAAACTTTTGGATATTGAGACAGCTTCCGGCAGAGGTGTTAAATTACGGCCCATTTCGCACCGAAGCTGTTTAAATCAGACTAAAGACTAAAATTTTCACATGTGCGATATTGTCATCAAAGATCTCTAAATCAGTGCTAAAATTATACCAATAAAATTATTTTAATCCATAATGATGATGTTGAAGGTGTTTACACGTTTTCAAAAAAATCGACGTGCAACAACAGCCGCATATTTTACAAATTTTGCCTAATGCGGTGAAAGCAGAGCTAGACCAAATGTGTATTTTGGGTTTCCAGAAATCAGGGATCATCTCAAGACACTGTTAATCATTCGAAATGTCATTTTGTTCGAAGTGAGAGCATACATATTTCACTGGATATGTATATACAACAGATTTTTGTTTCAAAATTTTCCTCATATTTTCTACTTGTCCGCGGACAACTAGACTGAAAAAATTCACTTGTCCGACGCTGAATTTTCCGGTGTCGGACGAGTCGGGCATAGTATTTCCACACCCCTGGCTCCTTTACACTAGGGCAGAAAACATTCATGTCTGCTTCTACTCTACTGCACTGTATATATCTTGACAATACTTCTAGTATTAGTCCTTGGTCCCTTCAGGGCTTCTCTATAAGGTAAACAACTTATACTTAGGTATGTGACTTGCATAAATGAAAACTGGATGAGGAAGTTAATTCAGCTGTCCGGGAACTCTATAATTCGGACACTACTACAGATTGTAGATGCAAAAATGCTTACCTTTCTCTTCGTTATTTCGCTTATCTTTAACAATCCAAAGATCCTCGATTCTTCCATACTGCTCAAATTTTTCTCTAAAAACTTCCTCTTTCACGCCTTTACCGGCAATGATAAACAAGCGACTATTCTCAGCAATATCTGGTCGATACATGCTCTTTTTGTCGCCGTTTTCCAAAGGTTTTGTCTATTTACACACCACCATACACACCATGTAGTGCTAATCCATCAAATGTCGAGTAAGCCACGCCCCTTTTGCTATGTGTATACGCCTTATAACAGGCTCCACGAAGTCAGTCTATTCACCCCCAAGGCAACCAAAGACACTCAACAATACCCCAATTTACTAAAATATTTCCCCCCCTTTTTTTTTCATAAACGGCCTGAAACATGTTGCTATATAGTATTTACTAATATATTACTTTTTTCCCAACCGTTTTCCAATTATTACAAGACTTTTTACACAATTACACCAAGTGAAGTCATGCATTGCCAAGACTAACAATGAGGGACCTACATTCAAAGGTGTGCACATTATTTAGAGTGTTTTCTTTCCCTACTGATGTAACCAGAGACCTGCATTTAATAGTGTACACAGCTTTTTACCATTTCCTGTCCCTACTGACATAACCAGGGACCTGCACTCTATGGTGTACATTTTTTTTTGCGGTTTCTTGCCCTACTGCACTTTCTTGTTCAAGGGACACACATTATATGGTGTTCACATTATTTAGGGTGTTTTCTCTCCTTACTGCCGTAACCCAGGACCTGCATAATATGGCGTGCACATTATTTTGAGCATTTTCTGTTCTACTTCAGTTACAAAGGACCAACATTATATGGTGTGCACATTATCAAGGGCGTTTTCTCTCTTTACCGTCATAACCAGGGACCTGCCTTATATGGTGAGCACATTACTTTTGGAGTTTTCTGTCCCTACTGTAGATGCAAGGGACTTGGGTGGAATTTATGAGGGCCAAATGACCAATCCACAATTTAAGCCGAAACAACCCAGACTCAAACTACTCTGCAAAAACAACCCACACTACATGACCAATGGCTGAAATGATTCATGGCCAAAAGGACCCAAGACCAAAAGTTTAGAGGCTTCGGTAACAAAGTGATTTCTACTAGTTTAACCCAATGCCGCATTTTAACGCCCCTGGGAAAGAAGCTTTTAGAAAACATTGTGCAAAAAGGAGAAAATGCTGGTAACCAGCATTTTCTCCTTTTTGTACAATGTTTTCTACCCTATCAAAGAAATTTTTCACCGTGTGAGCAGCATCCATAATGCCGTCTGCAAATGCTTTCACTTTGGACAAGGCTAAAATTTTGTCGTCTGGTAAAGGGTTAGTGTTATTTTAACATGAAAGTTTGCACACACAATACTTGATTTTAATTTGTTCACATTTAACTCTATGCCAGGGGACAAAATTTCTTTCTCCTCCAAATGGAAAGTATTTGCAGACAACAAATGAAGTGTGTCTGAAATTATGGGATATGTCTCTTAAGTTACAGGGTACAAAATATAGTAGGGAAAGTAGAAAATGATGATTACCAGCATTTTCTCCTTTTCCTACAATGTTTTTCCAAAGTTGTTTTTTCTTGCTGTAAATAAGACTCTGGAATGTGTAGTAAAGGGTTCATTCTTCAATTCCCAGGTATTTTAAAAAAAAATGCAGTACTATAACTGGTTTCTACCTTTAAGAAATGAGTTTTATCAATGAGAAACAAACCAAAGCAAGGTTTTTAAAGAAAATGGTCATGTTGCATTGAACAACATGATGGCCTCATTACTGGAATGAGCTGATAAAGGTATTGTTTATATTTGTAAGCAGGAGTGGACTTGATTTAGCTGATCTGAGCACTCTTTTTACTCCAAGCATGCAGATTTGTAATCAAATGTAATCGAGTAGCTGCAACAGCGCACTCCAGAGTATTCCATCGTCTGAGTTGGAGCGGTCGAAAGCATAGCAGTCACATGACCTAATCCCCTCATAATATGGTGTAAAGGAGAACAGTTTTCAAATGTGAAGATTGCAAAGGATATTTTTTTTTTATGTGGAAGCCTTCGGAAGACATGCATGTGTATTGCAAACTGTAATTTACTAGTCATTATTTGAAAGAAAGCTGTAACAACAATATTGCAATCATATTCAGCCATCATTAATTTTTCCTCTCACTCGATTTATCTCAGGAGTATATGCCGCTTGCATGGTTTCACTTGATTTAGCGTGCTGCTCTGGTGCAGTCAGAGTTCTCTAAAAAAATCAAATCAAGTCCACCCCAGGAAACATGGCTTTCTTCCAATAATTTCATGGTCTAAGGGAGAAAACTCACACAGACTTAAACTATAAGTTATGAAGAGTGACCCCCCTTCATGAGACCCCCCCCTCTCCCACAACCCCCAAGATAAAATGTGCAAGAGGAATCCAAATTCTTTTTTGGAATCAACAAGATCTATCAATACTTTCTGAAAAGAATTTTTTTATTTTACTTATAAATAATGCTATAATATAAAAGGTATTGTTTGATTTTGCAAGAATCTCCAGCATCGAATGAATTCACTTGCCATACGATATTTTTTAAAAGCCAACTTACACCACCTTTTTACTATGACATCAACACTCTTTGAACAGTCTTTTTAAACGTAGAAAGACAGTGATCTAAAGGGTTGCTTCCATTTAGTGATTTAAATGAAAAAGCGATCTCTGTTGATAAATGTGTGTTCAAAGAGAAATCTTATTTTTTTAGATATGCACTGAACCGTTATTCCCTACTTTGAATTAAACTTTGGCAATTGGTATGTTAGTAACATGTGTGATCGAAAACAGGGGAGACTACCTTCTGGTTACGAACTACACACACACACACATGCACATGCGTGCGTGCGTGTGCGTGTGTGTGTGTGTGTGTGTGTGAGCTACGCTTTGTAAAAAGTGGGCTTAATGCATCTTAGGGGGAAAAAAAATTGTCGACCCAGGTTAGCCTGCGCATTCCACACAGACTGACCTGTGCCGAAACTTCTTGCTACTGGTCAATTTTCTGTAAGTCCAAGGACCAATTTACTTCATGAATGATTCAGTTGGTTATGAATCAAAATGGACTTTATTGGTTTCATGCATCTCTGAGATACATTAAACCTTCTTTTGGCAGAACACGGCTCATATATTTGACCACTTTTTCTTCAGTCTGTTTTCTTCAAATCTATAATCTATCATGCTTTCATGGAAACATATCAGTGTTACTGTGTCTAAATGGACAGAGATCATTACCTTTACCGATCATCCCTGCAGACTCTAGTTAACTGTACAAACAACATATCTCTATTCGTCTCTAGCTTTATGCCATCCACCACTATGATAAGGGAAATGACTTCTGTATCACTAACGAAAAATATATAAGAGTTTTCTCCCTTTGACTATTAATCGTTCAGTACAGTTAAAAGTCAAATAGAAAATGAATCTTTGTGTGAAATTGACTAAGGGTCGGTATACGAGTTCCCTCCCTTAGACCAGAAAATTGTTGGGGACACTTAAATTCAAAGGGTAAAGGATCTTTTGGTGACAAAATAATAAAGATCGATATTATTCGGCAAACCTTGCATGATCAAAGTAAGATGCGGTTCCAGGGCCGAGCTAGTAAGGCGATGGGGAGGGGGGGGTAGACATACGAGTAATCTCCCTTAGACTAAAAATAATCGCTCGATACAAATAAGAATCACACAGTAACGATTTAAAGTGTGAAATTGAGCCATTGTAGATGAAACTCCGTCATATATACTTTCTTTATACTATTTGAACCAGAAATAACCTGAAAAACTCGGCTAAAGTTACATATAAAGGTTCGTCCCTTTTTATATTGCTATCGGAAGTTTCGTTCCTGAATAGGTTCGCGATGTATTATACTTTTCGTCACTGGAAGTTTTCGACCCTTATTAGTTTCATTCATGGTAATAATAATGCTTTCTAAGGTCTTTCAGCTTTTCCAGTAAAGTTATTAACACTTAAAACGTTAAAGTGGAGTATGTACAACAAGGTGTCTGAGGTCTGAGGTGTTACTGTTAGTTGTGTCTGGGAGCATGAATTTTACCTCTTAAGTTATGCTTGAAAATAATATTCAGTTTTGAAATTCATTATGATTGTATTGTAATTTTCCTGTACTGTGCATAAAGAAGGAGCAAATAAGATTTTTAGAATGTCTGCAAACAGAAATTAATCAAATCTTTCTACCTTTTTTTTTATTTTCCACAGTTTTCACAAACTGTTTGAGATTTTCCAAATGACTTTGGATGGTATCAGAAGTTGAACCTGATTTCAAAGATATAAGTTCTCCGCAAAGGGTAAGAGTTCGCTGAAGAATTTGTACTCTTGATATGAATAATCATTATGTAGTTCTACTTCTCTTATTTTCATTTTTTTTCTGTTTAACTCTTTACCAAACGACAAAATTTTAGAACTGGTCCAAATTGAAAGCAAATGCAGACGACAAATTAACTGTGACTTAAAAATTAAAATTTGTGTTGGGAAAGATAGAAAACATTGTGGGAAAAGGAGAAAATGCTGGTTACCAGCATTTTCTCCTTTTCTCACAATGTTTTAAAAAGTCTTCTTTCTCAGGGTCGTTAAAAGTCGGGATGGTGTGGTAAAGAGTTAATTAGTTGTAGATAAGCCTGGCTCTGGCAAAAAGGGGTTTAACTTTAATGCATCTCCATAATGCATTGTACCCAGCAAGTCATCAGATAATTTTTGATCCATAAAAATCTATTTTGTCTAGCAACCGACTGAATCGTGAGATAGACTGGTCCTTTGACATGCAGAAAATTGACCAATAGCAAAAAGTGATACTGGTCTGCATGGTCAATACATATTTTTACAGATGGACTAAAACCCCCTTTTCATAAAGCATGAATCAGATGTAATGTACATGTATGTTGTTTGTTTTATACTGTGTGTGACAAGTTAGAAAACAGTCTAAGAAAAGGAAGAAAATGTTTTTTTATCAGTACTTTTTACCTTTTCCCTCAATGTTTTCCACCTTCTCTGTCGGGGTCGTTAAAACTTGGGATTGTGTGGTAAAGAGGTAAATGTTTTTTTTTAAAGTTTGGAAGTACCCAAGGTTATAATAAACTGTTATTAACTCTTTCGGCACCAAATAAATCAACTCGACCTCTTTGGACGGCTGTTAATACAACCCATTGAGACTCAGAAATTTTTTATCATATAGCTTTGACTAAACAAGCGGATGGTATAGATCAAAGATCAGACTGCAAGTTCTTTTCAGTCTGATCTTGATCTATACCATCCACAAAAGCCCCTGTTTTCGCCTATGGCGCTGAAAGGGTTAATGTGGTGAAACCTATTTTAACTCTTTACCAAACAGCAAAATTTTAGACTGGTCCAAATTGAAAGCATTTGCAGACAACAAAATAAATGTGACTGAAAATTTGAAATTTGTTTTTGGAAAGGTAGAAAACATCGAGGGAAAAGGAGAAAATGCTGGTTACCAGCATTTTCTCCTTTTCCCACAATGTTTTCAAAAGGCTAAGCCGCTTCTTTCTCAGGGTCGTTAAAAGTCAGGATTGTGTGGGAAAGGGTTAACCATATGTCACATAGTCCAGATTTTTTAATGCTTCCAAGGAAAAAGATATGTTGAAAACATTGTGGAAAAAGGAAAACATGCTGGTAACTTGCATTTTCTCCTATTCTCACAATGTTTTCAACCCTTTTGGACATAAAATCAATATCTGAGCCACATTTGATCTGTTTTCTGCAAATCTTTTAAAAGTTTTACTGTATGGTGAAAAGTAAACAAACTTGCAAGGTGGCACATCTTCAGTAAAAAGTATCCCACAACTCGTAAACTTACTCTCAGTCGGTAAGCATTGGTTCAAACTGTGATGAGAAACATTGCTAGTTTTTGGCTCACCTGAGCACAAAGTGCGCATGGTGAGCTATTGTGATCGTGTGTCAGGCGTCCAGCGTGTAGTCATTAATATTTACCTTATGTACACTCTAGAGGCCATGTTTTCAGTCAGATATTCATGAAACTTGGTCAGAATGTTTGTCTTTATAAAATCTTGGACAAGATCGAAATTGGGTCTTGTTAGGTCAAAAAGTAGATCACTGAGCCAAATCTCAGAAAACCTTGTGTGCACACTAGAGACCACATTTTCAGTCTGATGCTCATGAAACTTGGTCGGAATATTGGGTCATGTTGGGTCAAAAGTTAGATCACTGGGCCAAATCTTTGAGAAACCTTGTGTGCACTCTAGCGGCCACATTTTTGGCCAGATACTCATGAAACATGGTCAGAATGTTTGTCTTGATAATAACCTAGGAGAGGTAGAAATTGGGTCATGCTGGGTCAGAAAGTAGGTCACTGGGCCAAATCTTTGAAAAAACCTTGTGTGCACTCTAGAGGCAACATTTTCAGCGGGATGCTCATGAAACATTGTCAGAATGTCAGAATGTTTGTCTTGATGATATTGTGAAAGAGACTGAAATAGGGTCATGTCAGGCCAAAAAATAGGTCACTGGGCCAAATCTTTGAAAAACCTTGTGAGAGACCACATTTTCAGCCCGATACTCATGAAACTTGGTCAGAATGTTTGTCTTGATGTCTTGGAGAAGTTGGGTAATGGGTCACATCAAGTCAAAAAGTAGGTCACAGTGCCAATTCTTTGAAAACCTTGTGTGCACCATAGAGGCCGCATTTTCAGCCTGATACTCATGAAACTTGGTCAGAATGTTTGTCTTGATGATGTCTTGGAGATGTTGGGAATTGGGTCACATCAGGTCAAAAAGTAGGTCACAGTGCCAATTCTTTGAAAAACTTTGTGTGCACCATAGAGGCCACATTTTCAGCCTGATACCCATGAAACTTGGTCGGAATGTTTGTCATGATGATATTGTAGACAAATTTGAAATTGAGTCATGTTGGGTCAAAAACTAGGTCACTTACACTTGTTTTACGCCATTAAAAGCAGGACCTCTTCAGTTCTGTCAACCGTAGATGACTTTTTACTCAGGTGTGTGCTTTAGGGCCAATGGCCCTTTTGTTTTTATGCTTGACTGTTTGTTTGTATGTATGGTGTTCAATGCCATTTTCAACATAATTTCAGTCTTACAGCTGAGGCCAGTGCACCTATTCATGTTTCTTTTTTGGTTTATTTTACCAGTACCTAGCACAATATTCATTCCAGCCACTGGCTGTCTTCCCACATAACCATAATGGAAACAATATTATAATCAGCAGAAAGAAAGGAATGAATTTTGTTGTAATTGGACTGTATCAACAATCCTTCTCCGAAAGAAATTTGTGGAGCTGTCGATTCCAACAGCGGTTCCCTGGTCTCAATTTAACCCTATACTGCAAAATGCCGCCTTTTAACAACCCTGGGAAAGAGGCCTTTTGAAAACATTGTGGGAAAAGGAGAAAATGCTGGTAACCAGCATTTTCTCCTTTTCCCACAATGTTTTCTGCCCTATCAAAGAGAAATTCCACCATTTGAGCCGCATTGAAATTGTTGTCTGCAAACGCTTTCAATTTGGAAAAAAAAATGTTGTCGTCTGGTAAAGGGTTAAGTCTTTTATGCTACAGACACTGCTACCGGGCCCAACATTGTATATTTAATGATGCCAGATAAAGGTCAGCAACAGTACCTGGAAGTAATGAACAGACTTGTATGTTGTTTTGCAGACAGGTCAAATTGAGATTAGACTGCACAAATTATGCCAAAATCATCCTTCAAAATGTCTCTCATGATTTTTTGTATTGAAAATGTCTTTCATTCATGTAGCATTCTTAACTCTTTACCAAACAACAAAATTTTGGACTTGACCAAATTGAAAACATTTGCAGACAACAGATGTTGCTAAGATGATGATTTCTGTCTTCGATAGGGTAGAAAACATTGTGGAAAAAGGATACCAGCATTTTCTCCTTTTCCCATAAGGTTTTCAAAAGCCTTTTATGCTAGGGTCATTAAAAGTTGGGATTGTGTGATAAATTCATTTCAGGTAAATATTGCCATTTGTAACTGTCAAATATGCTAAATACAGATTTTCAGACATCAGAACAAGCATGTCTAGTTTAGAAGAACAGTTGAAAGCTGTCAAACTGAGGAAATCCAGTGAACCTATGAAAGATTTTTCCAGTGCTAAAACAGCAGGATTTATGACAGATGAAGATATAAAAGGTTTGTTGGGGGTATTTATATGTCCGTTTGTATCCATATAAACCATAAACCACTCTTTATGCAATTTAATTGATTGTATGGTGTTTAATGCTGTTTTCAACATTATTTCAGTTACATCATGGTGGCCAGTGCACCTATCCATGCTTCTCTGGAGTTTCTTTTTACCAGCACTTCCTAAGCCACTGGCTGCTTTCCCACATAACAATCGTCAAAACAATGGTCAGAGGTGAGAGAGGTATGAATCCGGTTGCAATGACTATCATCAATCTTCAAAAATAAATCAGTCAAGCTGGGCAAACCAGTGACCCCTCTGTTCTCAAGTCACTCCTAATGCAAACATATCCAAAAGCTGAACATAAAATCAAACCTGTGGGTTTTATCTCTTTACCAGGTGTCAGAATTTAAGATTTAATGAAACTGAAAGTATTTACAGATGACAATATAATGTGGCTCAAACTGTAGAACATATCATGAGAATAGGGGAAAATGCTGGTTGTAAAATTTTGTATTTTCTCCTTTTTCACAAAATGTTTTCAAAAGTGTTCTTCTGAACTCTTTACCACACAATCCCGAGTTCTAATGACCCAGAGGAAATAGCCTTTGAAAACTTTGTGGGAAAAGGAGAAAATGCTGGTAACCAGCATTTTCTCCTCATCCCACAAAGTTTTTCTATACTTTCACAGACAATTATTATAATTTCAGCTACATTGAATTTGTTGTCTGCTAATGCTTTGAATTTGGTTGTGTCCAAAATTGTATTGTTTGATGAAGAGTTTATCTTACAAAGAATACTATTGGGTGGTTTTGCTGACTGTTTAACCCTTTACCACACAACAAAAATTTTAGATTGTTCCAAATTGAAAGCATGTGCAGACGAAAATTTCAATGTGGCTCAAATGATTCAGCTTTTCTCTGATAGAGTAGAAAACATTGTGGGAAAAGGAGAAAATGCTGGTAACTAGCATTTTCTCCTTTTCCCACAATGTTTTTAAAAGGCTTCTTCCTCAAGGTCATTAAAAGTCGGTATTGTGTGGTAAAGAGTTAAATCAATATCCTACAGAGTAAACTGTGCATTCTGACCTTTTGTACAAATTATTGCATTCTCTTATAATCAAGATTTTTCCCTGTATCTTCAGTCTATGAAGATTGTGTTCTTGACGTTAACACAGAGAAGTGGATAGATCTGCTGAAAGGCGAGACCTTTCCCACAGTCCTGTGTCCTTTCCACATAGAGGAAGCTAAAGTTTTTATCAACATATATGAAAGGTAAGATTTCTGCATTTACCTCTTTGCACAATGGCGAAATTTTAGATTTGTCTGTATCGAGAGTACTTGCAGATAGCAAATTAGATGTAGCTCAAGTTATGAGATTTGTCTGTGAAAGGATAGAAAACATTGTGGGAAAAGGAGAAAATGCTGGTTACCAGCATTTTCTCCTTTTTCTCTCAAGGTTTTCAAACATGGTCAGCCTCAGGGAAGTTAAATCTTGGGACTGAATGATAAAGGGTTAAGGCTTACAACTTTTCTGTCCGCTAGACTAAGCTATAGTTGCTTTTGCAGTTTAAGATCAGACTGATGGAGAAAAAAATCACTGTCTGATCTTGAATAAACACAGCTACTTCTAGATTCTGCAGTCACAAAAGCCATGATAATGCTGGTTACCAGCATTTTCTCCTTTTTCTCTCAAGGTTTTCAAACGTGGTCAGCCTCAGGGAAGTTAAATCTTGGGACTGAATGATAAAGGGTTAAGGCTTACAACTTTACTGTCCGCTAGACTAAGCTATAGTTGCTTTTGCAGTTTAAGATCAGACTGATGGAGAAAAAAATCACTGTCTGATCTTGAATAAACACAGCTACTTCTAGATTCTGCAGTCACAAAAGCCATGATATTGCACAATTTCAGTTTTGTTTTTCTCTACTAAGATTATCCATCTTGTTTATCAGGTGATTTTAGGTTTAACTCTGTACCAAAAGACAAAATGCTAAACTTGTTAAAATTGAAAGCATTTAGAGACAACAGATTAAAATAGGCAGACTGGTGTTTTCTATCTGAAAGAGATAAAACGCTGGTTTATGCCAGTATATATAGAGGATATTTGTTTTTTTCAGTGAAGGATCGAAATTTACTTTGTCGAGTTAACATCATCGGTAATATTTTCATGAGTGGTGCAGCCACGAGTGAAAATATTACTGATGATGTTCACAGGATGAAATAAATTTTGATCTTTCACCGAAATCCAGTCCAGTTGTTTTTGGTAATATTCCCCGTGGCATACCCCCTTCACATAACAACGCATTACAGTATTAAGTTAAGCGCGAGAAATATAGCGCCACTCTTGAAAATATTACCGATGATGTAAACTTGATGAAGTAAATTTCGATCTTTCGGCCAAAAAAACAAATATTCTATTTATTTCATGCTTCTAGCCCCAATTTTTTTTTTTTTAACTTTCATGAAAATCCAGTACAGTTGTTTTCAGTAATTCCCTGTGGCGTACCCCCCTCACATAACAACACATTACAATATTATGTAAAAAGTGAGAAGTATAGCGTAAATTACGTCATATTTTCCTCCATTTGAATGGCACATGCTGATAACCTAGGTAACTAGTGCGGGGGAACTACTGTTTCCACCTTCATTTGAAGAGTTAGAAAATGTAAAAGCAGTATTTTCACTGGTCATAACCATGAAATATCAAACCATAATCCACCACTATTTCTTGATGAACTACCAAAAAGCATGAAGTAAAACTAGGTTATCACCAGGATATTTTTTGAAGAAACATGTTATTTTATTAAACAATAAGAATATGACTAGTACTATGACTATTACTAATAATTACTAATTAGGCTGTTAAATGCAACTCAGGGACCTTTTGCAGATAGTGTAGATCAAGATCAGACTGCACAGAATGTGCAGTCTGATCTTAGATCTACACTGTCTGATACAGAGATATTGTTCCCCAAAATATACCATTGACATAGCAAAATTTGGAGATTTGCTATCGCCTTGAAAGTTTCATCACATTTACTTAGCAGAATAAGGGTTAAATTTGCAGATTATACCACAATCAGGACACTGAGAACATTCAGCTGACAGATTGGAAATCAAGTATCTCTGATGAGGAAAAAATGTGCTTAGACAAACTTTCAGAGAGACTTGAGCAGGCAATGAAAGTATTTACGGAAGATGGATATGCGTTTGTGAAAACATCGAGTCGAAGTGCTAAAGATGCACCATTAGTCCAGACAGCTTTTAAAGAAATTTATCGATATGAACTTGATAAGGTTCCCACAACTCAGCATTCAGAGAATACTAAAATTACATGTCTTCTTATTGCTGCCTTTAAAGCACTGAGAGTTAAAACAGCAAGTGATGTTTTAGATATGTTTCTCAGGAGTGAGAGAATCTATCAGGATCTGTTACTAGCAGCTGTCAATCAAAAAGAACATTATAATGAACACTTTGTGATTCGAAAGTTTGTTGATATCGATGTTGACATGGAATTTCGTGGATTTGTTTATAACATGGAGCTGGTTGCTCTTTCACAGTACAACTATGCGATATTTTCTGAGAGATTATTCAAAGGAAAGCAGACTTATGGTGAGATGATAAAAACATACTATGACACAGTAGTGCAACCTAAACTCAGTGGAACTAGTTTTCCAAAGAATTCAATTATTGACTTTGCCATATGTGAAAATGGTAAGTATACTTCTTAGCACGGTAAGACAGGAAAAGCCGTTACCCACCTAACTCTGTACCTGATGACAAAACTTTAGAGTTAGACTGGTCCGATTCAATGCAAGTATTTGCAAACAACAAATTTGCAGACAACAAATCTTGCACAAAATATGAAATAACGAATTAAATGTTGCACAAATATGAAATTTGTCTTTGAGACGGTGGAAAACAATATGGCAAAATATTGATTACCAGCAATTTCTCCTTTCCCACTTCAAAAGACTATTTCCTTAGGGTCGTTACAAGTCAGGATTGTGTGGTAAAAAGTTAAACCTATTCATCCAACAATATTTTCAAAAGTCCCTTTCCTTGAGGTTGTTAAAACTTAGGATTGTGTAGTAAAGGGTTAACCCTTTCCCAAACAAGCCCTAGTTTTCACGTGTCTGCAGTCTTTTGAAAACACTGTGGGAAAAAGAGAAATTGCTCTTAACGAGCAATTTCTCCTTTTCCCACAGTGTTTTCTACCCTTTTTGATAACTTTCTGCAATTTAAAATTGTCGTCTGCAAACTCTTTCAATTTGGACCAGTCCAAAATTTGTCATTTGGGAAAGGGTTAAACAATATTTTTTACATTAACTATGAGCAAGAGAGGGGGAAGAGGAGAAAGCATAACACAAAAAAGAAAAATGATTTTCAGGTGAGGTGTCTTTAAGGTTTTCAAAAAAAAAAGAAATCCTGATTTTGCATGAGGGTGATTTGCTCTATCAGAGATCCCCCAATATGGAATCTCTCCTCTTTTTGTGGCATACTTCATTTTCACAGAGGGAATGCCCCTGTAAAAGCAAGAGAAAGATGCTTTGGGACAGAACAGATTCAAGACCTGCCTGTACAAATACACATACTTTACATTTTCTGAAATATTCTGACCAGAACAATCCTTGAATTTGGTAATATTTGGGACTTTCCTACAGACTAGACCAGGGCCTGTATTCACCAACCATTCTTAAGAATATTCTTAGTCTTACTCCTCAAGATTTTCTAAATTTGATAGTAACAAAATTTCTGATTGGCTAAACCAAATGGTTTAGCCAATCAGAAGTTGTGTTACTTTCAAGTTTAGAAAAATCTGGAGAATAAGACTAAGAACGTTCTTAAGAATGGTTGGTGAATATGGGCCCAGATGATTTGTCCATATTGAATGCATTTGCAGACAACAAACTAAAGGCTCAGTGGATCAGACTTGTCTTTTACAGGATAGAAAACAATGTAGGAAAAAAAGAGATAGATGCCAGAGTTTTCTCCTTTTCCCACAATGTTATAAATATCCTTTTATTCTCCATTTTCCACAATGTCATCAAAACCCTTCTTCCTAAAACATGGCAATGTATAGGAAAGGGTGTAAAAATTGTGATATTATTTGCCATATTACTAGAGCTGAGACGAGTACTCATGTACCCGGGTATTGGGTAGGGTTCCGCGGTACCCGGGTACTAAATCATTACCCGGGTACCCGATAATTATATAGTGACTTATTAAGTGAAGCTATAATTTTGAAGTTCCAATGAAATAATTTGATCTTAATTTAAATACAAGCAAAAAACATGTAACCCACTCCCGTACATGAATCGGAAGTAGATAATTGAAATAGTTTGAAATAAGGCTGTACCGCTTATATCCCCTGCAACGCATAACTCGTCAGTAATGGGTAAATATTGTTATATATTTGCCCATTCAGCGTTTTAGGTTTATGTGACATAAACTAAAGGAATCCTGAAACATTTTCCTTCATCATTCAATAAAATCCCATGGCGTTAACGCTCCGATCCGATCAATGTCAAATTCATAATGCTGCATACTGTTACTGTAACTGCATAGTGATGTAAACACAGTCGATGTGTGCGTACACCTATGCATTGATCTATTTTTATCACAACACGATATAATTTTACGTGAACGGCATATGTTAATATAAGTTTAACAGGTGGAAAATTTCAAAAATATATGGAATAAAAAACATAGATTGATGTTAATATGGTGTATAATTTGCCATCAAGTTTGCTTTGTTTCGCCATTCTTGGTTCAGCTGAATCTGCGAGGTTATCGCTGGATCGCTTCCTTAGCTTCATAGGGTGTTTAAACTCGAGATGCTTTTTCATAGATGAAGTACCACCCCCTCGGTAACTGAGTTCTAAATCACAAATGTTACATTTTGTCCTCTATTTGTCTTGCAGAAGACTAAAGAACTGCCAAACTTCGCTTTTTGACGAAGCTTGGCTATTTGAAGCCATGTTTAGTTGTGCAAGTGCCAGGATGCATAAAGATAGACAACTATTGGTATTTTTAATTGTAATAACATCGAGTACCCGAGTACCCGCGGGTAATACGGCCATGGGTACCCGGGTACAAAATTTCTACCTGTCCCAGCTCTACATATTACTATATACATGTATTATACAAATGTAAAATCAATTTTCAGACAAGAAAATTTGGGTGATTGAAGTTAATCCATTCATGGAAACCACAGATGGTGCCCTGTTCAGCTGGCAACATGAGAGAAATATTCTCCAGGGAACCAGTGGGTTTGTTTTTCGTATTACAGAAAGACCAAGACCGGGAGCTAAAGCCATTCTCCCACAGAGTGTTCGTAAATTGATGGAGCCCTAAAATGGCAACTTACAAACCTTTGTGGACTTTTGAAATATTTCTATAAGAATTTTGGTGGTCAACACCATTTGCAACATTATTTCAGTTATATTGCCACAGCCAGTACACCTGTCCACATTTTTTTTTTCAGAAATTTCATTAACCCTTTACCAGACGACAAAATTTTAGCCTTGTCCAAATTGAAAGCATTTGCAGACGACAATTTCGATGTGGCTCAAATTGTGCATCTTTTCTTAGACAGGGTAGAAAACATTGTGGGAAAAGGAGAAAATGCTGGTTACCAGCATTTTCTCCTTTTCCCACAATTTTTTCAAAAGGCTTCTTTCCCAGGGGCGTCAAAAGGCGGCATTGTACGGTAAAGGGTTAAAGGTACATCAGCTGCTGAATGTAAACAGTGTCGGTTTTAAAATGCATTTAATTTCAAATCATAGTGATGATACCATATAAAACTATGGAAATTATCTTGATGACAATCTGTTTTTGTACGGCTGGTCCAAGTGTTAGTTGCTGGGAGAGAAATTAATTTCATAACTAGGTTAAAAGTTGCCAGGTCACACTTTATTTTCGTTTACTTTTTGACTAATTTTAAAATTCATTTTTCTGCCAATGTCTAACACTTGAACTGATCACACAGTAACAGATTCTCATCTCCTCAAAATTTTCCATACTTCTAAAGGCATTATATAAATTCAAATGCATTTTAACATCTGCATTTTTTTGGCCTCTATTGGGCCTTAAACCAGTGCTTTGCACAGCATTCTGAATACACCAATAACATTGTCAAAAAATATAGTAACGGTGGCCATCTTTGATGCTTGACCAGAAATTTTCATGGTGAATTTTCATTGGTAAAAATGGCACCAATGTTCTATGACTTCCATGCTTTTGTCTTAGTTTTTGCCTATCCTAATTTTTTATGTCTTCAAGACATTCTGGCTTGGTGACCTTTACACCAACTGAATGCACTTGAATTTTTGTGTCCATCCTGTGTAAAGAAGATATCTCATTGTTGTCTGTTACATGTACAAAATCTGTTTGGGTACCAACTGATGAGAATGTCATTCATTCTGTTTGGCTCTGAGAATCTGAATAGACTGTCTTCGGTCAATCTGGGTGTCTTTGTCACATCATCCACCACATACCCTTGTCAGCTATAATATGCTGACCAGATCTGGAACTTTCGGATTTATTTTTGGTTGACAGATATCGTTTTCAAGTTTTTCCTCAGGTTTGTCGACTCCCAAATTATTTTCATTCACTGTGAAAACCCTTTATTACATTATGTCTAAAATAGTCTAAAAACATAGATATTTATAAAATAACTTTTAATAACGAGAAACTTTATAAGAACTGGTGGCAGAAAAGGATGATGCAGTAGCAGAAAATCTCAAGATTTAGTAAAATTTTGATAAAGAAAATGGGCTCTGACTCCCCTTTTCTAAATAAATTTCCATCCACCTCTCCCTCCATGGATGTTATCCTCCTCCCACGGAGGAGGCCAAGCATTAGGGATTCAATCACTGGGTGGGTGGCTCATTTCCAGCCAACAGAGTCCTGGGGAAACCTTTTCCTTCCAAATCCATTGGCCCAGTGTTAGGGATCCAATCACTGAACAGTGCAACATACCCTATTTGTTTGTCAAATGGATCGGTCAGTAGCCTGTACATTTTCCAGCCTAAAACGCTAATTTGCCAGCACCTTCTCGAAATAGTCTGTTATAGAGAGCAAGGAAAGGTCACATCCCACATCAGATAAGTGTACACCACCAAGAAATATAACCCAGGGGTGTTGATACCTATATCCTCATGCTGAATAAAAATGCCACCTAAGAAAACTGTTATGCACCTCAGATATCTATTCAGCAACTTTCTCTTCCTCTCTACCTTATTGCGGGCATAACTTGCCGACCATGTTAATCTTGGCAACATTGAGGATACCAAAAGCATGGCCCTTGGGAAAACACTTGATATTGCTAAGATGTCTTTGCAAAAAATTTGCCTGAGAATATTACATTTAATTTCACAAATGTCATTTGATCCCAGATGCACAATTATTAACATGTGGTGCTAAATTGTGCAATGATAAGTATTGCATCTCTGTCATTAATCAGTCCTAATCATACCCCTGATACCTTTCCGTTTGATATTTACAACACCTAACAAACCCAAATCTTTGTCAACCTGTCTATTGGTAGCCCAATGAGCATGAATTTCCAATTATCCATATATCTGAAAAAGACTTAAATAAAGACTGGTGTAAGCAAATGCTTAAAGATACATCTTTACTCGTTTTCAGCCAGTTTTCAGCAAGTTTTTTCTAAACCCATTTCATCTTTATTTCATGAAACTGTAATCATTCTTGTATCCTCATGCCAAATGTTGCCCCTAATGGCTGCAAGGTTGCACAGATTACAACAGACAGAAAATGCAAATCATTTTTCGGCTGCCTTCCAAGAAATTGCTGTTGTTGTTTCCGGTTTTAATGAGGACAAATCCCTGAGTTTCTTTATCCCTTACACCATATAGTGATAATTTATCTATGTTTAACAGCTGAGCCATTCTACACACTTGCAAATTTTAATAGCGTTTTTTCTCCCTGGCTGTAAAGATGTATCTTTAAGTGCAAGGGTCAAGTGTCTGTACGCCACTTAACAATAAGGATACAGAATTCACTTAGCAGTAGTATATGTACAGAATTCACCTAAGAGTAGTACTCTTGTACAGAATTAAATCTCTAAATGAAAATGATGCCCTTCCACATTATTCCATTGATGGAATTCTGTATTTTAAGGGTCCAAGTAGGTCATTTTTCGAAATTGTCTAAATAAATCTTGTATCTACGACATATTGCAAGTCAACCGATCTCCAGGTGTTGTATCAATAAAGTTTATTTCCTATCTGCATTTCCTTCAAGTCTATTCCTGGTCATTTATTGCTCTTGTCGAACATCAGGTAACAGAAATTCCGTTACGGAATCAGATGAGTTTAATGGCTGAGTATACTTGGAATATATAAAGGAGCATTTCATGCTACCTACTTGAAAAACATCTTATGATTGTACCAAAACATATCGGTCAACCAATAGATGATTATGGAACAGAGAAATTTTGTCCTGCATCATATCATGGCTGCCAAATTAAAATGAAGATTGTCACTGTTAAAATCTCCCAGTTTTAATTCAACAGAAATTGAAAAGGTCATGCAAAATAAATGAGGGTGGGAATTGCTAAATGAAGAGATTTAGGCGGCAAAGGATATGCATCTGGTTAATAATGCCTGTTGTAACCAGAGTTGCATTTTTGAAGTGTGCACGAAAATGATCAACTACAGATCAAATAGAAAGAAAACCTTTGAATATGGTATGTAGTAAATTTAGAATAATTAACTTGTTATCTAATTCTGTTATGTCCTTATTATTGGAAACATTCGCATTTGCTTTCTTTCTAGCCAGTTTCTCTAGAGACAACTGTACCAACACTCTTCCTCGATTCATGTTGAATGTTAATTCCTAAATTTTCACAAAAACAAGTGTAGAAATGATCTATTGAGTCTTCTTCTAGTGGGTCAAATACACATCTTCAATGAAAACAAAGTCCACAGCCAAAAGAAAATAGCCAGAAATCGCCATTTGAATCAACTAGAAACATGTCGTCCCTTACGAGTTGCTCTTCAAGTAACAACCTACTTTCTGATCGTTTCATACAAATATCACAAATCCATTCGTCTTCAGGAGGTGAACCAGATGCATTTGACATGTCCTGGAATCTAAAAAGAAAAGGTTACATTAGCAGGTCTTTGGTGGAGAGGAATTATATCAGGGCGTGGTTACACCAGTAAATTTAAGTCTCTTATTTTACTCGTCTGCTAACAGTCATTTTCCGACTTAAGTTGAGTTTGTTATTTTAAAATTCATTTTACTAACATTAACAGACTTAAGGCACTTACTCAGATCCTAAGCTGACACAATTTTTCAAACTTAACTCTGCAAAATAATGGACTTAAGTCTATTAAATGACTGAAATCTGTTTATTTCGCCGAGTCTAGTCTAAAACATGATGTCACCTCTTGCTTTGAGAACATTACAAAAGTCTGTTAAGTCTTTACCACACGACAAAATTATGGACTTGTCCAAACTGAAAGCATTTGCAGACGACAGCTCAAATATAACTGAAATGATTGTAATTGTCTGTGAAATTGTAGAAAACCTTGTGGGAAAAGGAGAAAATGCTGGTTACCAGCATTTTCTCCTTTTCCCACAAGGTTTTCAAAAGGCTATTTCTTTAGGGTCGTCAAATCTCGGGATTGTGTGGTAAAGGGTTAATATAGTAAAATGAATCTCAAATAATGAACTTAAGTCAGAAAATGACTCTGTTAGCGGATTTTTTCTTTTTTTCATTTAACCAGGCCCTGAAGTCCAAGATTTGAAGTTAGACGGGAGTCAAGCGTAGGAAAAATGTCACCAAATAAAATGTAATTAGAATTTGTCTTTATTTCCGATAAAATTCAAATACAAATTAACTAGGTGTAGTGCACAGGCAAGTTGAGGGGAATGGGTAACCCAAGATGCAAAGTATATCTATCAACAGATAATTATAAAGTGAGGAAGCCCTGGCTGATGCAATTCCTTAGATTGTTTCTGTTGTCCTTTTTCTAAATACTCAAGCGGTGACTTGGTAAAGAGCTTGAAACAGCTCAAGATCAGATAGAAATGAAAGACTGGTGTAAACAGAACCAAATTAAAAAACCTTGTATACAAATCATACAGAAAAAAAAAAATACACAAGAAAAAACATGTATATAGAGGATCTTACATGAGTTTATATGTAAACTGATAAGAATTTATCAAACAAGTTGACTAAAAGTTATGATGCGAGCCTTGGCGAGTATCAAATACATTTCAGTCAACGAGTTTGATAAAAATGATAATACATAAACATGATTGTGAGATTCTGTTCATAACATAAAATGAATGACAGACAAAAAAAAATATCCTACATCATCACCTTTAGCCCATATACTACCCGCAGGTCAATGTCTACAGTTGTGATTTGTTTTCATATGTGTACATACACAAGTAGATAGCTCTTTGACATTTAAAAATCCAACTATTTGGCAAATCCAACTATTTGAGCCAAGTTTGATTTGACGTCTGCAAATGCTTTGGATTTGAATGGGTCCAAATTTTTGTGATATGGTAAAGAGTTAACGTGTCTGCAGAAAGGAAAGATATCATGTCCCTAAAACTTTACACACAATTGTATGAATTTAATCTACCAGTATCATTTTTATTTAACTCTTTACCAAACAAGGAAATTTTAGACTAGTCCAAATTGAAGGCATTTGCAGATGATAAAATAGATGTGACTTAGAAATTGAAATTTTTTTATGGGACGGGTAGAAAACATTGTGGGGAAAGGAGAAAATGCTGGTCATTAAAAGTCAGGATTGTGTGGTAACGGGTTAAATGTGTAAATTTAATTGTGTTGTGTTAAAAGACATACATGTACTGTTTATACAAGGTCTATTTTTATATTTTATATTTCTCAAGTTATATATCTGTATTGCATTATATGTTACAAATTTGTTACAAAGAAATATTCTTATACATATATTTGTAGCATATCTTAGAATTTTAATTTCACATCATAATAAAAGAAGTAATTTATTCGTTGTAGTTCTTTGTATTTTTTCTGCAATGCCTATCAAACAAGCTACACATCCTAAAACAGATTTGCAGATCTTGGTAATAGTAGCAAATATGCCTTTGAAAATAGCTTTGAAAATGTAGAAAATCAGTGTGAATTAAGTTTAACTCTTTATCAAACAGTCCCGTGTTTTAATGACCTGAGAAAGAAGGCTTTTGAAAATGTTGAGTGAAAAGGAGAAAATGCTGGTAACCAGCAATTAATGCTCTCGTTAATTTTTTTTTGTCTACAAATGCTTTTAGTTTGGACAAGTCTACATTTTGTCTTTTGATAAAGTGTTGGTACATACAAAATATTGTGTTAAAGAAGAAGTTACATGTGGCAAGGAAAGGTTTGGGTATGAGTTACCTTCAGTCATCAAAGCAGAAAGAACTTTTTTCTTGTTAGCTCACATGGGCATAAAGGGCTCAAGATTAGCTAAATATTGTGGTCAGCCAATGTCTGCTGGCGTGTGTAGTGTACACATCAACCTGTAACCGTTTACCAGACAAAAAAAATTTAGACTTTTTCAAACTGGAAGTATTTGCAGATGACAAATGCGGCTCAAATGATAGGACTTGTTTCTGAAAAAGTAGATAACATTTCGGGATAAGAAAAATATGCCATGTATCGGCGTTTTCCCCGTCAATATTTTCGAAAGCATTTTTCCTCAGGGTCGTTAAGACTCAGGATTGTTTGCTAATGAGTTACCGGTAAATATATCCTAAACAACAAGGCTGATTGCAACCAGTGTTTTTTAAGTGCAAATTATTATAAATTAATCTCATATCACACAATCCCAAATTTTAACAACCCTGAGAGAAAATGCTGATAACCAGTATTTTATCCTTTTCCCACTATGTTTTTGCACTTTCAAAGAAAAATTTTGTAATTGGAGATAGATCTATATGAAATTTTTCATCTGCAAATGCTTTAAATTTGAACCAATCATAAGTTTTGTTGTGTGGTAAGGAGTTAGTAACATAAGTTAGAGCAACACTGTTTAATACTGACCCCCTTCAGTTATCGACCCTATGTAATTTCTACCCATAAATCCTCATATAACCACTTGAAGAACAATAAATCATGAAGCAATTTATGATGTCAGCATACATGTACCTCTCCTCTGCATGTGTTTAGGTTTCAAGATATGCTACCAGAAGCATTTTGAAAATGTTCATTCGAAATTTATTGTAACCAATAGGGTTAGCATAATTTTCTCGACATTTTCAAGCTTAATTAAATTTCATATTTATAGCTGTTTCTGCACAAAATCTTTTCGGAAAGGCAACTTAGATGTAGAAAATAGATGCGATATCTACATATCTCAGTTTAGCAAGAAATTACAGTAGGGTCAACAGTACATCACACATTTGATACATTGCATCATTTGTCGACCCTTTGCCTGTAAATTACTTTAAATGAACAATATCCATTCGATAATATACACGTAATTAGATTCAAACTCGGCCTCTTCATTCTGAATAACCCATCTGGATTTGTAGTAAAACTTGCTTAAATCCTGAAGAATAAAACAAATAATAATTGTATACATATTTAAAGTCAAGGTCAACTTGCAGATATACCCAAGCGCAGCTAAAATGAGTAAAAAAGTGATGCATGCTGTATGGTCCTTGGCATATAGGTGGAGAGATAAGCAGCTTTAACCTTTTACCACACAATTCTGACTTTTAACGACCCTGAGGAGGAAGACTTTTGAAAACATTGCGGGAAAAGAAGAAACTGCTGGTAACCAGCATTTTCTTCTTTTCCCACAATGTTTTCTACCCTTTAAGAGACAAATGTTATGTTTTGAGCTACATTTAAAATATTGTCTGCAAATGCTTTAAATTTGGACTAGTCTACTATTTTTGTCATTTAGTAAAGAGTTAAAGCGATGAAATGGCAAAGAAGCAGCTGCTTTAAAAATATTTGATCTGTCTTAAACAAAAAGTTGGCTGGGGTTGATAAATGATGCAAGGGTCGATATTTCCTACACTTACCCTTGAAATGATACAGGAAGTTATACGCTATAAAAGTACTAAAATAACCAATGAGAATTACTCTTTCAAATGATATATGCATACTTCTAGTTGCCATGGCAATCAAAGGGGAAACATTGTGATTTCTGAAACCATATGGTATAGGGCTACCAAACTTGGCATGTATGTGTAGCTTCATCTGATGGATTGCTCTGAAAATTGTTCGAACTAGTCCAGGTTACCAGCATTGTCTCCTTTTCCCACATTGTTCTTCGGATCAAACTTGATAACATGCAAGGGATCACAAGTTTTACTTGGGTTTATTTTGCATAATTAAAAAAAAAATGAAAAACATAGGTCTACTGTTACACTATTTCAAATGCAGCACCACCCTGTGGACCTCTACCACGATTCTTCAAAGTCAATTATTAGGGGTTTAAATTGGTGCTGACACAAGGTCAGCAAGACGTGCATGGGCTTATGAACTGTGATTTTTTTTTTTAAATCATTTTGTTCCAAACCATAAGATTTGTACTTGGTGTGTAGCTTTATCCCATGTACCTTTACCTAGAATGTTCAAATTATAACCCTGGGGTTAAAAATGACCCATCCCTGAGTTACATTTGCTTATCTCTTTACCAGAGGTCAAAATTCTAGACTTGTCCACATTGAAGACACTTGTTGACGACAAATCAAAGGTGTCTCGATTGGCAGGATATGTCTTTGGTAGGGTTGTAAACATTGTGGAAAAAGAAGAAAATGCTGATTACCATCATTTTCTCCTTTTCCCACTATGTTTTCAAATTTAGGGTATGTTAAAACTTTGGATTTTGTAGTAAAAGATTATGGAAGTTAAAACTCGAAAAAAGATCTTGGCTAAACTAAAAAGCAAAGAGCTGTCATATTTCACATGTAAACTCTTCTGGTGGACCTCTACTGAAACTGTTCAAGATAAAAGCCTGAGATCTACAATTAGCTTGCACTGGGTGTCATGTAGTTTGACTCTTTGCCAAACAACAAAATTCTAGACTTGTCTAAATTGAAAGCATTTACAGACGACAAATTAAATGTGACTCAAATGATGGAATTCGTCTGTGAAAGGGTAAAATCATTGTGGGAAAAGGAGAAAATGCTGGTTACCGGCATTTCTCCTTTTCTCACAATGTTTTCTGCTATTTAGTGAAAGATCCAATTAAATGAACCCAATTTGTCATCTGCAAATGCTTTCAATTTGGACAAGTCTAATAATATTTTGTTTGGTAAAGAAAATAGGGCTATCACGCCAACCATCTTTGCAAAGATGACTCCTTACAGTAGACAGCTTTTGGAAATATTGTGGCATTTCATAACTGAATGGCAAAAACATAACAGCTTGCCATAAATAGTTCTGCATCTGCTTTTATCACATTAAACAATGAGAAAATAAATCTGTGCATGCATTAAGTGATTGTTTGTTTGTCTTTGGTTATTAATTCATCTGTCCACAGAATCGGTGGACCAGGTGGGGATGGGGCGTAGGCGCCGGGAAATATTGCCTATTTTTACCAGTGGGGCCGGAGAGTACACATACCCTTCAAAAAATGAACGATTACTTCCGGCGTCACCGTAACTAGGAAAGCTTCATTATTTAAAATCTTTTCAATCATTTAAAGATTGTGTTACCTTTGTTACTTTAAAAGCTAAAAACAGTAATATACCTGTAAGTTAATTTTACTTTTTTCATTTTGGTTATCACATTTTAAATAAAAAGAACTGTTTCATTCTCGTTCAGTAGAAAAATGACTCTGAACACAAAAGCTTAATACTTTAATAGTAGCCGACATGGCTAGCATTCGGACACGCGAAGTTTTGTTAAAGAATTTAAGATTACGCTATACGAATATTATATGTTGATTTTTTAACTATCTGATAAATATTCTGAGATTTTGTGAGATACATTGTAGAAAAAGGTGCTTGTTAACTGATCAGTAAGCCACATATTTGTTTGTTAATCTGATGCATAAAAAGTGTTTTGATAATCAGTAGCTTTGATGTTCAGTGGTCAGGGTAGCGCAGTGATTGGAGCACTGTCCTGTAAGGAAGGGGTCCTATGTTGGAGTCTCATATTGGCAACACATTTTTCCTTGAAATCACTTTAATTCATTTGATGGAACCAGAAGTGGTTGTGGAGACCAAAATGATCTTAAGAGGTGCGGGGGTCAGTTAACTCCCAAAAATTAGGAGGTGAAGGATTGTAGTTATGATGGGTACTATGGATGTCAAGCAGTCCCAGTAGCTCAGTGATTAAAAGATAAGGGATCCTTTGTTTGAGTCCTACACAGGCCACAGTTTTTCTCCTGATATTTCTTCAATTGCACAAGTCCAAAGGTAAAACAAGAGGTGTAGATACAATCAAATAGTGGCTGGCTATTTCTCTGTGAGTGATAACTACAAGTTTTGGCTCTGTGCTAATTGCATTTATTATATATTTTGGATACTCACCACAGATCAAGCATCACATGTCAGAGTGTTTTTTTAGAAAGGTTTGAAAATAATGATGGGAAAATGGGTAAATTCAAGGTCCTGGCATTTTGTTATACAGCAAAGAGGTTTTCTAATGGATTTTTAAAATACTGCATTTTGAAGAAAATATGAACTGTTGAAAACTTATGAGATATGGAGAACTATGCTCTCTATCCCAAATAAAAGAAAAAATTTGTTCTTGTCAAAAATCTTATGATTTGTTACCGAGAAATTACTTGGCTAAATGGTAAGGATCACATTCCAATAGCCAGCTGATATTACTTCCATTCTAATCCTACCCTTTACTTAAGTCTAGGTGTGTTTCCAAGTGACCCTCCCCCCACATCATTTTGAAAAAAGATAATCAGGGTTTGACACTAATGCCAGTCTGTCACCCGAGGTAGTCATTTTTAAGGAGGACCGACAGAAGGTCCATTCTGGCCGATCCGTCGAGCCTGTTGTCTTTCTGAGTGAAAGAATTCAGTGTGTACATACATGGAGAATGCCAACCATGCCATGGCTATCAAGTTTTAATAGGGTCTAATGTACATGTTTGTATGTATTTGTCTACGTCACCAGATGTAAAATCATTCAACCATCCTAATCCAAAATACCCATATCAAGGCCACCTTGCTCACAAGACAGTGCAATTTTTGTTACAGGTCCGTTTTGGAATTCTTGTTATTTTTGTATGAGAATTTACCACAATGAATATATATATAACAACTGTTTTCTTGGTCCAATTATTTTCACAAGTCGATGACGGTGACGGTTCTGATTTGACTGGGGTCCCCAAGTTTGGATGCTCAAAATTTGAAATGACGTGTTTTTGACGCTCAAAAATATCTGCTTAAGCGTCATTCTCATGTATGAGATTGTCTGCTATAAATTTGCTCACATACATCTGGCAGAAATATGGGCTGTAATAGACGCAATCAGTATCAGATGTGAAGGACCCACTTGGCTCTGAATGTAACAGCAAGTCAGGCTGGTGAGTCATTTATGAAAATGTCATTAGGGTGTTAATCCACTTATCTTGAGTAAAATGACAGGTTTTAAAGTTACCTACTGCCCTAAATTGCCAGTTGTAATTCTTCTCCACAAATTTATTGACAAGGAAAAATAGGCTGCTGAAAGAAACACAAAAAACCTGGACACAACAAAAGGTCAGTTTGCCATCGTCTGATCAGAGGAACTTCAAACTGTCTTCTCATCTTTAGTAATGAATTTAAACACTGAATTTATGCAAATCTCTTTAGTAAACAATAAGTGCCAGCCAAAATCTCTATTTAATGATGAGGAAAAAACTGGTTGTTTTATGAAGTGAAAATTTAGATCTATGTAACAACCTACAAATTAGATGGGGGAGGGGGAAGGTTTGCCCTTCTTTTCTTCTTGTCAGTGTTAGCACAGGAACAGGGATTTAACTCTTTACCAAACGACAAAACTTTAGACTGGTCCAAATTAAAAGCATTTGTAGACGACAAATCAAATGTGGCTCAAAAATTAAATTTTTTTTGTGAAGGGTAGAAAACATTGTGGGAAAAGGAGAAAATGCTGGTTACCAGCATTTTCTCCTTTTCCCACAAGGTTTTCAAAAGGGTTTTTCTTCAGGGTCGTTAAAAGTCCGGATTGTGTGGTAAAGAGTATAAGAAGGTATTGGACATTCAGTAAAAGAAACAAGAGTAGGCAAAAAAAAACCTTGAATGGACATGACCTTTATTTTCTCCCTTTTCCACAATGTTCTAGGCTGCAAAAGACAAATACAGTCATTCAGCCACATTTGAACTGTTGTCTGCAAATGCTTTAAATATGAACAACTATTTTATTTTATTGCTTGGTAGACAGTTAAAGGATTGTTTGTGTCCATTCATTCATAAAGATAAATTGCATGCTTAGGCTGCAAGTTTAAATTTATTCATCCACTTCATTCCAACAAGTCTGTATATGAAATGAGGAATTTTCTTGTTTAATTTCATTCTAAATTGAACTGAGGTTAGCCCTTAATTGTGGTACTAAGTTGCCTCATTGTGACAACTGTCCCACAATTTTAGGACAAATGTAGAATGTTAAAAAATAAATGCTGTTCAGCCAAAATACCGACTCTTATACAGACCTTTGATTAAATGGCTGGGGTACACTGTGGTATTATAGAAATTTTTACCACTTTTTTGATTTTCATTAAGACTGCAGAAATTCTGACAGGTCTGTTCTGTCATAATATACAGCGTTCTTTTACAGTACAAAATTGTGCTAATTTCACTCTTGTCACTCCATAATAACCCAGTAATTGTGACTCTTGAATATTTCTCTTTGTTGCTTGGAAATTCCATTTTGACCCTTGAAAATTGGGGCCAAAAAGTTAATGACTCTTGGGATTCAGGACCCAGTGAGATCTCTTGCTACTTTGAGTTATTTTAAACAACTCCAATGGTGACCTTTCCCAGCTTTTTCACCTTGTTACACAGTCATGTGGCATTGTTTTATATTTCATCTATATTAACATACTAGGAGGACCTGCAAATCTGGAGGAGAACCTGTAAAACTTGGAATCAGCTGGTCCTGTGGGCCTGTTGGAAAAATACGTCAGTTTCCAACCCTGGGTCCATATTCACCAACCATTCTTAAGAACGTTCTTAGTCGCATTCTCCAGAATTTTCTAAATTTGAAAGTAACACAACTTCTGATTGGCTAAACCATTTGGTTTAGCCAATCAGAAGTTGTGTTACTTTCAAATTTAGAAAATCTTGAAGAATAAGACAGATAACGTTCTTAAGAATGGTTGGTGAATAAGGACCCAGGTCATGATTTCACCTTTTGACTAAATGCCTCTTAAAAGTGGCCTGCTGCAAGATGCAAAACAATGTCTGCAGAAGGATATGTAAAGCAGGAAAACTCTTCATCTACCTGAATTTTGACAGCCAAACCTACATAAAATACTAAAAAGTAGTTTCAAGATAGATGCCACGACTTTCCAACCCACAAAGTGTATATAATTCAAGCATTTTAGATCTGCAGACCAGTTTTTGTCAAACTCTGTATAGTTTTATTGATATGTTCAGCATTTTAAACAGTTATTTAGCTATGGCCAGACTACCATGAGTAGCTGTGAGGTAGTTTTAGATTGAGGACTAATGTAATTTTCATTTTCAAAGATTTCAAATTCTCTTTCAGTTTGAATAATAGATGAGAAAGGAAAAAAACTTCACAGTGACCCTTTGTGTTGGAAGTAAATGAAGTAAATGAGGCTTTGTCATGAACTAGTGTTTACATCTGTGATCAGGTGGAAAAAGAAAAACTGACACCTAGATAAATAAACAGATTTATATATTGATATTAATTTACGAAGTCAAGGTGAGATTACACCAAAAGCTTTTACTGCTCTATAAGGGAGAGTGTGACAATTTCAAACATTTTTGTATTCCATGGACAAGTTCTCAAACATTTTTTTTTTTTTGTTTGTGAGCTGTGTGTATCATGAATAATTCATTTTGCTGAAAGTTTTCCTTTTTCAATCAATGAGTGGTACATGTAGTTACATGTATATGAAAGAAAAAAATCTGTGTAAATTATGTGATTGTAAAAGTGGTAAAACAGATTCCAATTTCAATATGAGAAAAGACTAAAGACCCATATTTGTTCACTTGAATTGGACGAAAGAAGAAAATGGAGTACCAGGTTCAGATTAATGGACAGATGGTCAGTAAATCTAACACAGGAGATGGCAATGATGTGAGTATAGACTTGTTTAAATGTGTGTATTCTGTTCAGTGTATTTATTGGACATTATAGACAGAGTAGACCCAAGATCAGACTGCACACTTTATGCTAATTGACACTGATTTTGATCAACATTGTCTGAAAAAGCTACTTACCCCTTTACCAAACAATCCCAGATTTTAATGAGGAATTAATGGGAATAGAAGTCTTTTGAAAACATTGTTGGAAAAGGAGAAAATGCTGGTAACCAGCATTTTCTCCTTTTCCCACAATGTTTTCTACTCAATCAAGGACAAATCCTGCATTATTAGTCACATTTGATTTGTCATCTGCAAGTGCATTCAATTTGGACCAGGCTAATATTTTGTCGTGTGGTAAAGAGTCAACTTGTCTTTTACATTCTATCAGTTTGTGGTTTAACCCATCAACACACAATCCCAGGGGAAATTACTTTTGAAAACATTGTGGAAAAGGAGAAAATGTTGCTAACACATTTGCTCCTTTTCCCCACAATATTTTCTAACCTTTTAGAAAAAAAATCCCATCATTCAAGCCACATTTAATTTGTTGTCTGCAAATGTTCTCAATTTAGAACAGCCTATAATATTGTCATGTGGTAAAGAGTTAAGTCTTTACTGATCAACAGAATTTTAGACCTCTCCAAATTCAAAGTATTTGCAGACCACAATATAAATGTTACTCAAAAACTGAAATTTGTTTCAGGAAGGATAGAAAACATTATGGCTATAGGAGAAAAATAATGCCTCTTTTTTCCAGAATGTTTTTAAAAGCCATTTCAGCTAGGGTTGTTGATATTGTGTGTGAAAGGGTTAATTTGCAAAGGTAAAATTCTATAAATGCGTATTTCAGGGAAACAAAGAATTACCACAGTTAAGTAAACTGAGAGGATTAGCTAAAGACGACAAAACTGAAAATGCCATGTTACGGTCCAGAATCGATGAACAATCCCAGTTAATTATGATACTGAAAAACCGAGCCGATGAATCCATTACAAAGATACAAACATTAGAGCGGATAAACAAGGAATTACAAGAATTCAGAGAGAACTCCCAGGAGAATTTAAACCATGAGATCAGGAAGTTTAATCTACTTGACAGAAGGTTCAATGATTTAGCACATAATCACGAGGAGTTGATTAAATACAAGGACGAGTATAAAAGAGTGAATGGTGAACTACGAGCAGAGAATGACAGACTTAGAGAAGAAAATGCCAAGTTGTTTTCTAAAGCATTGCAAGAAAAAGATGAAATGATACACATGTTAGAAGGGAAATTAGTCACAGCAAGGGATAATATAGCATCACTGGATACAAAGTACAGGTAAAGATCTTTGAGTCTTACAGTTGACTCTTTATCAGTCAATACTATCTTTGAATGACTCTGATGAGGAAGGCCTCTGACAAAATTGTGGGAAAAAGAGAAAATACTATTAACTCTTTAACAAACGTCAAAATTTTAGACCAGTCCAAATTGAAAGCTATTGCAGACGACAAAATAAATGTAACTCAGTAATTGAAATTTATTTTGGGAAGAGTAGAAAACATTGTGGTTACCAGCATTTTCTCCTTTTCCCACACTGTTTTCAAAAGGCTTCTTCCTCAGGGTCATTAAAAGTAGGCATTGTGTGGTAAAGGGTTAAACTGTATCTTCTCTTTTTTCCCCACAATAATTCTACCTTTTCAAAGACTAATTCCAACATCAGAGCCACATTTGCGTTTTTGTCTGCAGTTGTTTTCAATCATTTGAACTATGTTAGATGTTTTGTCTTGAACTCTTGATCAAACAACAAAATTTTACACTGGTTTAAATTGAAAGCATTTGGGTAAACAGTTATAGTTTCAGTCATATAAGGACTCTTGGCATGAAGTGTAGAGATTATCATGATCCGCAGATTGTAGAGAAGGTAAAACTTTACTCTGATAGACAACAAATTTTGACAATTATCGAAATTGGAAGCAATTTCAGACAACAAATAAAATGTCGCTGAAATGAATTTGTCTTGAATAGAGTAGAATACAACGTGGAAAAAGGGAGAAACTGCTGTTTACCAGTATTTTCTCCTTTTTTTCAGCAAAGTTTTCAAAAAAAAAAACTTCTTCCTCAGGGTCATTTAACACTTTACCAGACGACAAAATTTTAGACACACAGATTCAAAGCATTTGCAGACCACAAATGAACTGTGGCTTAAATGATAGGATTTGTTTCTAAAAATGTAAGAAAACATCGTTGGAAAAGGAGAAAATGCTGGTTACCAGTATTTTCTCCTTTTCCTCTGATGCTTTCAAAAGTCTAATTTCTCAGAGGCGTTAACACTCGTCACTGTGTGGTAAAGAGTTAAACATGGAATTATTTCGTAAAGTGCTTGGCTTTTGTTTTTCATCCTCAGACAAAGTGTTCAAGACAGTAAAACAAGAGAGGAATCTCTCAGAAGAGAAATACAAGTGTTACAAGAAAGATTAAAGACGGAAGTTAAAACTTTACAACACAAGTTAAGTGAATCAGAAGAAAGACTAAAAGGTAATACAGTAAAACCTGTCTTAGTGGCTACCTTTTTTAGGATTGCAACCTGTTTTAAGTTTACTAAAGGGTAAAATTTTGGACTCCCCCAAATTTGGACTCCCCAGATTACAAATTAACCATTTTACCACACAATCCCGACTTTTCATGACCCTGAGAAAGAAGCCTTTTGAAAACATTGTTAGAAAAGGAGAAAATGGTTACCAGCATTTTCTCCTTTTCTACCCTTCCCGAAACAAATTTTAATTTTTCAGTTGCATATATTTTGTCGTCTGCAACTGCTTTCAATTTGGACTAGTCTAAAATTTTGCCATTTGGTAAAGAGTTAAATATATCTCTAATGATGATTTCTGTCTTCGATGGGTAAGAAAACATTGTGGGAAAAGGAGAAAATGCTGGTTAGCAGTTTTTTCCTTTTCCCATAATGTTTTCAGAAGCCTTTTCTCTCTGGATCGTTTAAACTCGGGATTGTGTATAAAGAGGTAACACTTTACCACACGACAAAAATGTAGCCTTGTTCAAATTGAAAGCATTTGCAGACGACAATTTCAAGGTGGCTAAAATGATGGAATTTGCCTTTGATGGGGAAGAAAACATTTTGGAAAAGGAGAAAATGCTGGTTACCAGCATTTTTTCCCTTTTCCCGTAATGTTTTCAGAAGCCTTTTCTCTCAGGGTCATTAAACTCAGGATTGTGTGGTAAAGAGTTAAGCAAGTACATGTGAATTTTTTAGAAAAAGCTTATCAACCCTTTACCAAACAACCCCGACTTTTAACGACCCTGAGAAAGAAGCCTTTTGAAAACATTGTGGGAAAAGGAGAAAATGCTGGTAACCAGCATTTTCTCCTTTTCCCACAATGTTTTCTACCCTATCCAATACATATAAAACCATTTAAGCTACACTTAATTTGCCGTCTGCAAATGCTTTCAGTTTGGTCCAGTCTAAAATTTTGTCGTTTGGTAAAGAGTTTAACCTACATTATTCAAGCATCTGGGCCCAGGCCCTATTTCACTTAAAAAAAATTTAAGTCTCTTATTTTGCTCAAATCTGCTTGCAGACCTATTGTCTGACTTGATTTGAGTTTATTACTTGAGACGCATTTCACTAACATTAACAAGACTTTATTAATACATGTAGTCTCAAATCCCGAGTTGACACAACACATCCAGACACAACTCAGCAAAATAACAGACTTCAGTCTGTTAGCTGAGTTAACCCTTTACCAAACGACAAAATTTTGGACCTGACCAAATTGAAAGCATTTGCAGACAACAAATTAAATGTTGTTAAAATGAGGATTTCTCTCTTTGATATGGTAGAAAACATTGTGGGAAAAGGAGAAAATGCTGGTTACCAGCATTTTCTCTTTTGCCCACAATGTTTTCATAAGCCTTCTTTTGTAGGGTCATTAAAAGTCGGGATTGTCTGGTAAAGAGTTAAATCTGTTTATTTTGCTGAGTTGAGTCAGGAACTCAGGATTTGAATATGCTACTAAAGTCTGTTAATGTTAGTGATTGATTGTATGGTGTTTAATGCTATTTTCAACATTATTTTAGTTATATCGCGGCGGCCAGTGCACCTATCAGCGCTTTCCTGGAGTTTCTTTAACCAGTACTATGCATAATATTCTTCCCAAGCCACTGGCTGCTTTCCCACATAGCTATTTTGGAAACAATGGTCAGCGGTGAGAGAGGAATGAATTATGTCGCAATCATTATCATGAGTCCACGGAAAGAAATTGGCAGAGCTGGGGATCGAACTTGCGATCTATTCTCAAGTTCTGTACACTACTGATTGAGCTACCGCGGCTCAGCTAACGTTAGTGAAATGCGTCACAAGTAAAGAATACAACTTAAGTCTGGAAAGAGAGTCTGTTTGCAGATTTGAACAAAATAAGAGGCTCAGGTGTCTTCATGGAACTGGGTCGTGGCATTTTCTCCTTTTTGCTCTACATTTTCTATCCGTTGAAAGAGATTTCCTATTATTTAAGACACATTTTAATTGCTGTCCGCAAAGACTCTCAATATGGTTCTATATGAATTTTGTAGCCTTAGGAAGAATTTCTTAACTCATTACCAAACGACAAAGGTTTACCCTTGTCCAAATTAAAAGCATTTGCAGACAACAAAATGTATGTGACTGATAAACTGAAAATTGTTTTAGGAAGAGTAGAAAACATTGTGAGAAAAGGAGAAAATGCTGCTTACCAGCATTTTCCCACAATGTTTTCAAAAGCCTCAGGGTCGTTAAAACTCGGGATTGTGTGGTAAAGGGTTAAGATTTTTGCAATTCAGATTTATCTCTCCAGGTGCTAATTACAAATTACAAAACCAGATAGACAGTAGACAAAATGCAATGGAGGAGGCATCTAGCAAGTTACAACAGCTTACAAAGGAAAAGGATGAAATGTTGGAACTGGCCATGCAGAGAGGAAAAATAATTCAGGTAAGAACAAGTATGGGTGTCAGCTTTGTAGGATGATGTGACTTTACCCAGACAACAAATTAAAGACTTGGGTTTATTGAAAGCTATGTGGGAAAGCAGCCAGTGGCTAATGGAAAGAATATTGTGCGGAGTACTGGTAACAGAAACTCCAGGAAAGCATGGATAGGTGCTCTTGCTGCCGCGATATAACTGAAATAATGTTGACAATGGCATTAAATACCATACAGTCAATCAATCAATCAATTATTGAAAGCATTTGCAGGCGTGTGCCTGAATTGAAGCTCAAATGTTTGGACTTGTTTCCCTGGAAAGAAAAGGAGAAAATACATTTGACCATAATGTTTTCAAAAGTGTTTTTCCCCTAGATCGAAAAACAATGGGAATGTTTGTAAGTTGAAGCATATGACTTTTGAAAACACTATGGTAAACAGAAAAATTGCTCATCATCCCACAATGTTTTCACATGTTAATTTCTGTACTTTTTCCTACCACAGTGTTTTATATACCAGTAAAGAAGAAATTTTTACCCTAAATGCTATGCCAGACTTTCTTAATTTGTTATGGTTTTTGCTAGGTCTAAAAGTGATGACTGCAGCAGTTTGAGATAGAGGATAATTGTCTGTTTTGGTGTATGATCGAAATTTCTTTCATCGAGTGAAAAGCGAAGGCTATATTTTCACAAGTGGTGAAACCATGAGTGAAAATATGGCCTTTGCTTTTCACAAGATAATAGAAATTTTGATCTTACACTGAAGCAAACAATTATCCTATTTCTTTTATGCTTATCACTGTAATCCTTGTTTTGACATCTAAGTTTTGCTCATAGTGAAAAATATGTGCATTTTTCAAGCAAAATAGATCTATTCAATCTAGTCTGATATGGACTTGCTGTAATAATGATGTCATGAGTGATGCTGACTATGTCATAAAACATGACGTTCACCCACTAAAAATCATTCATCATCAAGTTCAATAGATATCCGTGGCATTCACCGGTGAATTATAAGGATATAATTCACTCTTAGATTTCTATAAACTACTGAAAAGCATAAAGGAAATACTTTTTCTTTTCCCCAGAGAGAACAAACAGAAAACAAAAGACTAAAGAGGAACATTGAAAATATGGAAAAAGCTGTGAAAGATATGGAAGAAAAATTTCAGTAAGTTTTTGGTTTCTTTAACCCTTTCCGAAATGACAAATTTTGGACTGGTCCAAATTCAAAGAGTTTGCAGACAACAATTTTAAATTTGATGAAAATGGCAGAAAGTTATCAAAACGGGTAGAAAACACTGTGGGAAAAGGAGAAATTGCTCGTTACGAGCAATTTCTCCTTTTCCCCCACTGTTTTCAAAAGACTTGTACAGCAGACACGTGAAAACCAGGGCTTGTTTGGGAAAGGGTTAACTCAACAAAATTTTAGACTTCCCTTTAACCCTTTACCAAATGACAAAATTTTGGCCTTGACCAAGTTGAAAGCATTTGCAGACACCAAATTAAATGTTGCTATGATGATGATTTCTCTATTTAATAGTGTAGAAAACATTGTGGGAAAAGGAGAAAATGCTCGTAAACAGCATTTTCTCCTTTTCCCACATTTTTAAAAGCTTTCTTTCTTAGGGTCGTTAAAAGTCGGGATCATCTGGTTAAGAGTTAAAAGCATTTACAGACTACAAATTGAATGTGGCTCTGATTGTGGGATTTGTCTGGATTTATCTAGAAAAAGTAGGAAACATTATGGGAAAAGGAGAAAATGCTGCTTACCAGCACTTTCTCCCTTGCCCACAATGTTTTCAAAAACCTTCTCTACCTTCTGAAAAACTCTGAAGGGATACCATAAGATGACAGAGACAGTTATATTCCTGATGTAGACAGTATTTGAAAACTTTGGAGGAAATTTAATCATTGCTTGTAACCCCATGCAGAAACATTTTTTCCTCTTGCTGCAGGCCCTTTTTTTACTCTTTACCACACAACAAAATCTTCCACTTGTCCAATTAGAAAGGATTTGCAGACGACAGTTTATTTGTGGCTGAAATGATGGAATTTGTCTTTAATAGGCTAGAAAACATTGTTGGAAAAGGAGAAAATGCTGGTTCCCAGCATTTTCTCCTTTTCCAACAATGTTTTCAAAAGGCTTCTTCCCCAGGGTCGTTAAAACTCGGGATTGTGTGATAAAGGGTTAAATGAACATTATGGTAAAAGGTTTTAGATTTTAAAGTAAGCTCTGGAAAAAGGGGTTGTTATGCTTACCCATGATGCATTGTACCAAGCAAGTCATCACATAACTATGGATCCGTAAAATCTATTTTGTGTAACAACCAAATGAATGATGTAGAATGGCACTTTACCAAAGGGCAAGATTTTGGACTTCCCCAAATTGAAAGCATTTGCAGATTACAAATTAACCATTTTACCACACAATCCCGACTTTTAACGACCCTGAGAAAGAAGCCATTTGAAAACAGTGTGGGAAAAGGAGAAAATGCTGGTAACCAGCATTTTCTCCTTTTCCCACAATGTTTTCTACCCTTCCCAAAACAAATTTTAATTTTTTAGTTGCACATATTTTGTTGTCTGCAACTGCTTTCAATTTGGACTAGTCTAAAATTTTGTCGTTTGGTAAAGAGTTAAATATAGCTCAACTGATGATTTCTGTCTTCGATGGGTAAGAAAACATTGTGGGAAAATTGTTTGACAAGCAGAAAAATTTCCGTGTAGCAAACAGTTCAAACCCATCTAAGCCTGTGCAAGCTGCACAGGCTGACATGGGTCGATACTTTTTGTCGATGCATTAACTCCCTTTTCACAGTGCATGGCTCAATGTTAATTTATGCTTGTGTTAAGTTAAAAACACTTACAGATAGAGTCTAATGAGAGATAGTTTTTAACACATTCCTTTTGTTTTTAACTTGACTGTTTTTTAAGAAAACATCAAGGTATTGTCATAGCCCTGTTGTTGTTTACTTTATGCGAAAACTTTGACATTTTATAATATCTCTGTCATTATTGAAGATATTTACTTCAAACTCAGACTAGTTGTTAACAATCAAAAGTAGAACCCATACAACAAGGGCAGGTAACCATCCAAATATTTTTGACACGGCTATGCCCCTATTTTGAAAAAGTAACTACAGCCAAGTGTTTGCACCCGCATGCATGCCCTTGTTCCAAATACACAGTAACAACAAAAAGTGTTCAAAATATCCGTGTGATTGAATCATATAACAAGTCAAATGAAATTTTACCTCTGGGAAACAGTGAAGCAACAGTTCTGATTGCTTTCATGAGCATTTATTACTGCTGCTACACTCTCCATTTTACTCTTTACCACACAATCCCGACTTTTAACGACCCTCAGAAAGAAGTCTTTTGAAAACATTGTTGGAAAAGGAGAAAATGCTGGTAACCAGCATTTTCTCCTTTTTCCACAATGTTTTCTATCTTACCCAAAGCAAATTTCAATTTTTGAGCCAGATTTAAATTGTTGTCAGCAAATCAATTTGGACCAGTCTAATATTTTGTCGTTTGGTACAGAGTTGAGGCACTTAAATTCCAGCAAATTCTTTAAGGTCACAGATTATTTGAATTATTGTGCTCTCCATTAATCAGAATTTTACCATAGATTTTTCTGTTTTCAAAGAGGGCCCTTTAGTTGCTAAATGGTTAAGCCTTTACCACACAATCTCAACTTTTAACAAATCTCAGGAAAAGACCCTTTGAAAAAATTGTGGGAAAAGGAGAAAATGCTGGAAACCAGCATTTTCTCCTTTTTCTACAATTTTTTTCTACCCTTCCCAGACCAAAAATAATTTTTTTGTCGGTTTTATTTTGTCGTCTGCAAATGCTTTAAATTTGGACATGTCTAAAATTTTGTCATTTGGTAAAGAGTTAAGGTGTAGAATTAAATTTACACAGTGGTTCTTCGTTTGATTCTTGTTTTATACACTGGGATTTTCATTGAAGTGTCCCATGGCAAGACACTTATTGGGTAGTCTTAAATTTTGTTGTTTGGTAAAGAGTTAAGGTGTAGAATTAAATTTACACAGTGGTTCTTTGTTTGATTCTTGTTTTAGACACTGGGATTTTCATTGAAGTGTCCCATGGCAAGACACTTATTGGGTAGTAATAAAACCTATGAAATGTATGAACACGTGATCTTTTGCCATGATATGACTAAAATAATATTGAGGACAATGTTAACCCTTAGAGTGCCGAATAAACCTATCAGACATTTTCATCATAGAAATATGACCCAAATAATTGCAATTTCATGGTTGCTTTTGTCTATAGTGATTCAACAAAGTGGACAGTGTAGATCAAAGATCAGGCTGCACATTTTGTGCAGCCTGATTTTGATCTACACTGGCTGCAAATGCAACTGTAATCGTGAAGGGTGCTTTAAGGGTTAAATACAAATCAATATTTCAGACGTGAAGCTGCAGCTGTCAATTCTAACCTACAAGTGCGTAAACTGAAGTCTGAATTGGAAGATGTTGAATTGAAAGCTTCTGAGGTTACAAAGGTAATATTACAGATCCATGATTCACCAACCATTCTAACTACGACCTTAACTCTTTACCAAACAACATAATTTTAGACTTGTCCAAATTGAAAGCATTTGCAGATGACAAAATAAATGTGACTGAAAAATTGAAATTTGTTTCGAGAAGGGTAGAAAACACTGTGGGAAAAGGAGAAAATGCTGGTTACCAGCATTTCAACTTTTCCCACAATGTTTTCAAAAGGCTTCTGTTTCAGGGTCATTAAAAGTGGGATTATGTGGTATAGAGTTAACTGCAGCTATCTGATTGGCTGAGACATTTTATGTCAACCAGCCAGGCGACTGCTCTTGACTTAAAGAATCTGATCTATATTTAGAAAGGGTTAGGGCTCCTGCTTCAGCTCATAGCTGAAGGTGTAGGATCTATAATCTGGCAGTCTCCGACCAGAGGCATTTTTGTGAGAGTGTCCTTGGGCAATCACTTCAGAGTCTAAGCCTATAACTGGTGGAAACTAGCAGATGCATTAATAAGGAAGCTGTGGAAGTGAAATGACTAAAATAATGTTGAAAGCCATGCAAACAGCATTCAATTTATCTAAGAATGGTTGATGGACTACAAATCAGCTTTTTCCTTTTTCATCAGTTTGAATGGCTAATGAATGCAATTGCTAAATAGACTTTTATTCACCTTGAATAGACTCTTGTACTTGTAACTCTATATTTTCAGTCCTAACTTAAAGGGCTTTTGGAAACATTGTAAGAAAAGGAGAATATGCAGCTTACCAGCATTTTCTCCTTTTCGCACAATCCTTTCTGTTCTTTCAAATACAAATCACACCATTTGAGCTATATCTAATTTGTTCTTTGCAAACACTTTGTATTTGAATGAGTCTAAAATTTTGTGTCAGGTGAAGAGTTCATTGACCCATGAATGCAGAACTGTGAATCTTTCGGATCAAACAAATTACTTGCTTGTAACAAGCAAGTGCTTCCCCCCACCCCCATATTTTTCAAACTGCTTTAGAAAAGAGATATATTCTTTCCCCTCAACTATTTGTCATTTGTGTAGTTTTGAATGGTATACTGACTTGCTTCAGAAACACATCTTTTTATTCTTGAAATATTTTCCCTGTAATTGTAAATATTATCCCTTTACCACATGACAAAATTTTACACTTATCCAAATTGAAAGCATTTGCAGATGACAAATTAGATATAACTCATATTGTGAGATTTGTCTGTAAAAGGACAGAAGACATTGTGGGAAAAGGAGAAAATGCTGGTTACCAGCATTTTCTCCTCTTCCCACCATGTTTTCAAAAGGCCTCTTTCTTAGGGTCGTTAAGGCTTAGGACTGGGTGGTAAAGGGTTAAGCAGATCACAACATTAGGTAAGTGGCTCTAACAAAGTAGTGAAAATAGTGAAAAATTGATTTTGATGTGAATGCCCATAAAATGTTGAAAGACACTTGAACTTTGTCCTTGGGTCCTATGTGGCTCAGTGGTAAAGTATGGGACTTGTAACCTGGAGATCCCAGGCTTGAATCCCATCTGATCCTCTGGGTTTTTCGTGGAAGTGTTCTTGGGTAAGACACTTCAGAGCCGCAGCGTAGTCTGAGTTGTGAAACCCAGAAAATACATGAATATGTGAGCTATTGCCGTATTATGACTGAAATAATGTTGAAAGCGGCATAAAACACCATTCAGTTAATAATAATTATGAACTTTGTTCTTATATTTTATTAAGATGGAATCTCAAACAAAAGTGTACATATTAAGGTTTTTATATAAGTGAGGGATTTCTATTGTCAGTAAGTAGAGTTGTTTAAAGTCGGAAATAGGCTGTGCTGTTAAGGGCTACGACATAGAAGTGATATCCTCGAGTCTGTATTCACCAACCATTCTAAATTGTATTCTTAGTCTGACTCTACATTTAGAAAGTAACACTCTTTCCGATTGGCTAAACCTAAACCATTTGGTTTAGCCAATCAGAAATCATGTTGCTTTGAAATTTCAGAAAGTTCCTGAGAATCATACTTGGAATCCAGATTTACTGTTTACCCAGCAATCCTGTGTTTAACAACTCTGTTGAAGACAGCTTTTGAAAACATTGTAGGAAAAGGAGAAAATGCTGGAAACCAGCATTTTCTCCTTTTTCCTGCAATGTTTTTTAGCCTTTCAAGGACAAATCTTGAGCCACAATTAAGATGTCATCTACAAATTATTTATATTGTGACTGGTCCAAAATTGTGATGTTTGGTAAAGCGTTTAAATGGTCAGTGAATTCGGATTTATCTCATCATGAGGCTGACAGATAGGTAGCTGAGCTTTTGATAGATTTATTTACTGTGCAGGCCAGAAGGAAGCGTAATTTCATGGATATTACTTGAATTTATTTTGTACAGACCAAAGACTGTGTTACTGTGTTAATTTCGGTATTGTCAGTCTTTCAGTCTTCCTGATTAATCCTTTACAAAACAATCCCAAGTTTTAATGACCGGGGACAGAGAATGCTTTTGAAAGCATTGTGGGAAAAGAAGAAAATGCTGGTAACCAGCATTTTCTTCTTTTTCCACAATCTTTTCTTACTCTTCTCAAAATGAATTTCAATTTTTGAGTCATGTTTATTTTGTTGTCTGCAACTGCTTTTGGATAAGTCTGAAAATTTGTCGTTTGGTAAAGACTAAATGTACACAGCACATCAAAATGAAAATTCCAAACGTTTGTAGTACAAACGAGTGCCTACATTTTTGACAGGTTCATTAACTCTTTACCAAACAACAAAACTTAAGACTGGTCCAAATTAAAAGCACTCACAGATGACAAATGTGACCTAAAACTAAAATTTATTTTTAGAAGGGTAGAAAACATTGTGGGAAAAGAGAAAATATTTGTTACCAGTATTACTTCTTTTCCCACTATGTTTTCAAATGCTGTCTCCCTCAGCGTTGTTAAAACAAAACTTTAGACTGGTCCAAATTAAAAGCACACGCAGATGACAAATGTGACCCTAAAACTAAGATTTGTCAATAGAAGGGTAGAAAACATTATGTGAAAGGAGAAAATATCAGTTACCATTATTTACTCCTTTTGCCACAATGTTTTCAAAAGCTGTCTCCCTCAAGGTTGTTAAAACTTGGGATTGTTAGGTTAAGAGTTGAAAGTACAAGCTACAAGAAATGCATAGTTCTATATAAATATTTTATGATTTTTGACAGACCAAAGAAAGTGTTACAACCACGGTAATATTAACATTGTCAGTCATTCACTTTAATGTTTCAGTGCACCTCAAATGAAAATCACAAACTTTTTATGCATGAAAAATCATAAACATTTATTGAATTTGCCAGGATATTTGTAGCATTTGTAGTCTTTTACTTGTATATGAGCCATGCTCTGGCAAAAGGGAGCTTAAGGAATCTCCATGATGGATAATACCAAGCAAGCCATCAATTACTGATTAACCCTTTCCCAAACGACAAATTTTGGACTGGTCCAAATTGAAAGAGTTTGCAGACGACAATTTTAAATTTGATGAAAATTGCAGAAAGTTCTCAAATAGAGTAGAAAACACTGTGGGAAAAGGAGAAATTGCTGGTTACGAGCAATTTCTCCTTTTCCCACAGTGTTTTCAAAAGACTTGTACTGCAGACACGTGAAAACCAGGGCTTGTTTGGGAAAGAGTTAATCCATAATAGCCACTTTTTTTAACAACCGACTTAATAATGAGGTAGACTGGTCCTTGGACATAATAAGATTAACCAATAGCAAAAAGTTTCGGCCCAGGTCAGCCTGCGCTGACTGCGCAGGCTGACCTGGTTACATAATTTTCTCAGGTGCCTTAAGCCCATTTTTTACAGAGCATGGCTCGTATTTATTCAAATTTTTATGACAAGTCTATATTTTTGTGTATCAGTCCCGTACATTGCTTACATGTTTTCATTGCCTTCTTCTGTCTGACTCTGAAAAATCTTAACCATTTACTAGACGACAAAACTTTAGACTTGTTGAAATTGAAAACATATGCAGACAACAAACTAGGTGTAACTAAAAATATGAAATCTGACCATCATAGGGTAGGAAACACTGTGGGAAAAGGAGAAGATGATAGTTACCAGCGTTTTCTCCTTTTTCTGCATTTTTTTTCAAAAGCCATCTTCTCGGGGTTGTCAAACAGTTTACCATACAATGACGACTTTTAATGACCCTGAGGAAAAAGCGTTTTAAAAACAATATGGGAAAAGGAGAAAATGCTGGAAACCAGCATTTTTTCCTTTTCCCAAATTGTTTTCTTCCTTATCAAAGAAACATCGCATCATTTTAGCCACACTGAAATTGTCGTCTGCAGATGCTTTCGGTTTGGACAGGTCTAAAATTTTGTCGTTGGGAAAAGGGTTAAAGTGGTGCTTGTGTGGTAAAGGGTTAAATATTTATCAAGCAACCCTGTGTCTTAGCAAGCCCACGGAAGAACTCTTTTGAAAACTTTTTGGAAAAAAGGAGAAGATGCTAGTTGCCAGCACTTTCCTTTCCCACAATGTTTTCCTACCCTTTCAAAGACATATGTCATCTTGGTAACATGGAATTTGTCGTCTGCAAATGGTATCAACTTGGACTATTCTAAATTTTTGCTGTCTGGAACTTGTTGAAGCGGTAAATAAAACTAAAATTTTCAGAGTAGAAAAAATACCCAAATACTCACAATTTCAAGGTTGCTCTTGTGGACAAAGTGAACAGTGTTGAACAGACTGTACATTTTGTGCAGTCTGATCTTGGTCTACACCTATTGCAAATGCGGCAACAGAAGTTTGCAAAGGACATGGAGTCTGATCTTTGATCTGAGCTGTTGGCTACTTTGTAACATATTCTGGCCAAAACGATTTTGCCGTTTCAATATTTGACTGTCTTTCCAAGTGAAAAAGATCCACTTTAACACTGTATAGCTCTTTACCAAACAACAAAATTTTGGATTGGTTGAATTTGACAGCACTTGCAGAAGACAAAATAGTTATGGCTCAAAATTAATGATGGGATTTGTATCATACAGACTAGAAAACATTGTGGGAAAAGGAGAAAATGCTGTTTACCAGCATTTTCTCCTTTTCTCACAAGGTTTTCAAAAGGCCCATGTCTTAGGGTTATTAAAACTTTTCTGTGTAGTAAAGGGTTAAACCCTAACTCTGTACCTGATGACATAATCTTAGACTCCTCCAATGTGAAAGCATTTGCTGGCAACAAATAAAAAGATGCAAATCGTCTCTGAAATAATCGGAGAAAAGGCTGGTTACCCACATTTTCTCCATTTCCCATAATGCTTTAAAAAGTCTTATGTTTTCCTCTCTTCCAAAGAAAAATCCCATCCTTTGAGACACAATGAATTTGTCTTCTGCCAAATGCTTACAGTATAGACAAGTCTAAAGTTTGTCATTTGGTAATAAGGACACTGTTCCAGCCAAAATGGCTCATAAGTTCTCTATGGTCCTCTACTGCCCCATCATATATGACATTAACTTATTTTATCACATGAATGAGAATAATCAGATTATACAATATGTATTTTTACCCATTTTTCTACAAATACAACTTTTTTAGTGCTCCTTCCATTTAACTCTGTACCAAACAACAAAAATTTGGAGTCATCCAAATTGAAAGCATTTGCAGACAACAATTTAGATGTGACATGAATTATGCTTTTTGGCTGTAAAAGGGTAGAAAACATTGTGGGAAAAGGTGAAAATGCTGGTTACCAACATTTTCTCCTTTTCCCACAATGTTTTCAAAACTGTCTTTATCAAGGTTGTTAAAACTCGGGAATGTGTGGTAAACAGTTAAAGCTTTGCAAAACCTTGAGGAAAAAGTAACATTTGCGGTAAACAAGCAAGTGTTCCTTTTCTGATAATGCTTTTTATACTGTTGAAAAACAATATGTGCCTGACCTTCAATCTGTTTAACCTTTTACCAGACGACAAAATTTTAGCCATGTCCAGATTGAAAGCATTTGCAGATGACTGTGGCTAGAATGGTGCAATTTTTCTTTGATAGGATAGAAAACATTGTGGGAAAAGGAGAAAATGCTGGTTACCAGCATTTTCTCTTTTTCCCACAGTGTTTCAAAGGCTGCTTTACCAGGGTTGTTAAAAGGCGGCATGGTGTGGAAAGGGTTAACTCTTTTGGACACGACCAAATTGAAAGCATTTTCTGACGGCAAATTATTTGTAGCTCAAATGATGATTTCTGTCTTTACCAGCATTTCCTCCTTTCTGAAAAGGTTTTCAGTCTTCTTCCTCCCCAGTTTTGACGACCCTGAGAAAGAAGGCTTTTTAAAACATGGGAAAAGGAGAGAATGCTGGTAACCAGCATTTTCTCCTTTTCCCACGTTTTCAACTCTGTTAAAGGCAGAAATCCTCCTATGAGCTTCACTTATTTTGTTGTCTGCAAATGCTTTCAATTTGGTCTAATCCCAAAGTTTGTCGTTTGGTAAAGAGTTAACTCTTTAACAAATGACAAAAATTTAGACTGGTCTAAACTGAAAGCATTTGGAGATGACAATATAAATGTGACTCAAAATATGAAATTTGTTTTGGGAAGGGCAGAAAACATTTTGGGAAAATGAGAAAATGCTGGTTACCAGCATTTTCTCCTTTTCCCACAATGTTTTCAAAAGGCTTCTTTCTCAGGGTCGTTAAAAGTCGGGATTGTGTGGTACAGGGTTAAATGATTTTACATTTCAATATAAGACTATTTTGGTGTGTGGAAAAAAAATGACGATAGTTTATTAACTGGGTAACCTTGAAAGTAAATGTAAACCTTGATTTACAGAACAGTGCGGGAGAAGGACACAGACTGAATATTTTTCTGAAGAGGAATCCAAATTCCCAAGGACACATCTATGATGTTGTCAAGACACCATTAGGGAAAACATCGTACAAACTTATAAAAAATAAACCAGCTAAACATTTTTGAAACATGATCGGTGTATACAAGTGAAAATAATTTGGCATAAGGAGAAACTGCTTGTTATGAGCAACTTATTCCTTCAGCAGCAATGTTTTCAAAGAAAGTCTGCTGAAAAAGGCAAAGTGGAAAAAGTTACGAGTTAACTCTTTACCGTACCACACAATTTTGGACTAGACAAAATTGAAAGCAATTGCAGACGACAAAGTCACTGTAGTTCAAATAATGATTTCAGTCTTTGATATGGTAGAAAACATTGTGGGAAAAGGAGAAAATGCTGGTTACCAACATTTTCTCCTTTTCCCACAATGTTTTCAAGAGCTTTCTTCTTCAGGGTTGTTAACACTTGGCATTGTGTGGGAAAGGGCTAACCCTTAACCATACAGTTCCATATTTTTGCAATCCTACAGAGGGCTTTTGTAAATTTATTATGACCAGGAAATTATCTTTTTTTCTGTTCTACTCTAAAGGAAGAAAATCTTTATTTGAGCTAACTTTGACAAAAGTATCTTTTGCAAATGCTTTAGATACAGATTTCAAAATTTTGTTGTTAATTCTTTACCAGACAACAAAAATTCAAACCTGTCCAATTTTAGAGCATTTGCAATTTACATACCAAAGGCCAAAAGTGGCTCAAATGATGTAATTTGTCTTTGATAGGACGGAAAACATCGTTCAGAAAGGAAGAAAATGCGGCCATTTTCTCTTTTTCCAAAACGATTTTGAAAGCCTTCTTTCCCAGGGTCGTGAAAGCAGTGGATCATTTGGTAAAGGGTTAACTATTTACTAGACCACAAAATTTTGGATTTATCCAAATTGAACGCTTTAGCAGACAACAGTTGAACACAAAAATGGAAATATATATTTGAAAGATTAGATTGGAAAACACAGAAAATGCTAGTTACCAGCATTTTCTCCTTTTCTGACACTGTTTCCAAAAGGCTTCTTCCTCAGGGTCGTTAAAAGTCAAGATTGTGTGGTAAAGGGTTAACCCTTTCCCACACAATGCCGGGTTTTAACGACCATGAGAAAGAAGCCTTTCAGAAACATTGTGGGAAAAGGAGAAAATGCTGGTGACCAGCATTTTCTCCTTTTCCCACAATATTTTCTGCCCTTTTAAAAACAAATTTTAATTTTTGAGTTACATTTGATTTGTCGTCTGCAAATGCTTTCAATTTGGACTGGTCCAAAATTTTGTCATTTGGTAAAGAGTTAAGGAAGATAGATTCACAGACTTGTAAATATCTGACCATTGCTTTGTTTCTGTTACACCTGCAAACACTGTTCCCTACCATAGTTCAGACTGTGCCCAAAATGTGAGTTTTGTTATGAATCAGGTAAAAGTTCATTGTTACGTAAAATTTTTGTGAAAAAATCACTATTGTAAGGATGCGATGTTTGTTGCAGAAATTGTAGACAGCCTTGGCCCTCAGGGTCGTGAAAACATTGACTCATCTGGTACAGAGTTAACCCTTTACCAGACAACAAAATTTTTGCCGTGTCCAAATTGAAAGCATTTGCAGATGACAATTTCAGTGTGGCTCAAATAGTGCAATTTGTCTTTGATAGGGTAGAAAACATTGTGGGGAACGGAGAAAAGGTTGGTTACCAGCATTTTCTCCTTTTCTCACTATGTTTTTAAAAGGCTTTTGTCACAACGTTTTCACATGGATTCTTGTTTTCAGCAGTACCGGGTATTTTCTGACTGGTTATTGATATTTGATAGAGTATTAACCCTTAGAGTGCTGAATAAACACAAAAGTATGTCCAGTCTAGAAAAAAGACCCAAATAAGAAATAATCGCTATTTCATAATTGCTCTGGTCAGGGATTGTAATTGTTATGTATGATCCCTGCTCTGTTACATAGTATTTCAGCCCAACGGACAGTTTAGATTGCACATTTGTACCAAAAGACAAAATTTTAACTGGTCCAAATTGAAAGCATTTGCAGACGATAATTCAAATGTGGCTCAGATAATGGAATTTGTCTTTGATAGGGTAGAAAAACATTGTGGAAAAAGGAGAAAATGCTGGTTACCTGCATTTTCTCCTTTTCCCACAATGTTTTCAAAAGCCTTCTTTCTCAGGGTCGTTAAAACTCAGGATTGTGTGGTAAAGGGTCAAGGGTTAAGATTCTATTGATGTATATAGCAACAATATTGAATATTGAAAGTTTTTTTGTGCATCTGTGGTACGTTAGTGACCTAGACCTACACATCTTTTTTTATTTAAATTCACAACAATGTATGCATATGCCATGTATTTTCAACTTTATGTTGTATTTCTTGCTTCACTTGTCAGTTTAAAATTGCCCCCAGTTAACTCTTTACCAGATGACAAAATTTTAGCCTGGCTCAAATTGAAAGCATTTGTATACAACAAATTAAATGTTACTCAAAACATAAACTTGTTCTGTCATAGGGTAGAAAACACTGTGGGAAAATTGAAATTATTTGCAGACGACTGTTCAAATGTGGCGCAGATAATGGAATTGTCTTTGATAGGGTAGAAAACATAGTGGAAAAAGGAGAAAATGCTGGTTACCAGCATTTTCTCCTTTTCCCACAATGTTTTCAAAGGCCCTCTTTCTCAGGGGCGTTAAAAGTTGGCATTGTGTGGTAAAGGGTTAAAACTTCACTTAAAAAATGTCAGTTTCTGTTTATACTGGTCACTATAGACTGCTCTATGTAAATTCAGTTTAACTCTTTACCACACAGCACAATTTTAGACTAGTCCAAATTGAAAGCATTTGCAGACGACAAAATAGTAGTGTGACTCAGAATCTTAAATTTTTTCTTGGTAGGGAAAAAAACATTCTGGAAAAGGGAGAAAATGCTAGTTAACTCCATTTTCTCCTTTTCCTATGATGTTTTCAAAAGCTTTCTTTCTCAAGGTTTTTAAAAGTTTGGACTGTATGATAAAGGGTTAAATGATAAATTTCAAGGCTAGCCATCTGATTGGCTGAGATATCCTGATTGGCATAGAAATACTGGATACCAATATTGAGTATATAGGTGCTTGCTTAATTAACTCTTTACCAAACGCCAAAATTTTTAGACTTGTCCAAATTGAAAGCATTTGCAGATGACAAATGTCAGTAATATGATGGAACTTGTCTTTGATAGGATAGAAAACATTGTGGGATAAGGAGAAAATGCAGGTTACCAGTATTTTCTCCTGTTCCCACAATGTTTTCAAAAGTCCATTTCTTTGGGGGTCTTTAAAACTCGGGATTGTGTGGTAAAGGGTTATGTATTTCCCAAAACAAATTAGTAGCAGGCACCTTTGAAAACAATGTCATGCCTAGAAAATCTGAAGAATCAAAATTTGTCATTTGGTAAAGAGTTGGGATCAAATGAGGACAACATGCAAATGCCAATGCTTGGCAGCTGCAGTTGCTTTTCAGCGAAAATTCCAATTCAAAATAAGGGCATAATGGTGTCAAAAATATTATTAGGGTTACCTGCCATTCTGGCACTGGTTCCCCTTTTGGTAGTAAACAACCAGCTTGAGGAGTCTACATAGCTATCTTCAGATAACAAAAATATCAGGAAATATCAGTTTTCACATGATCACCCACAGTCAACAGCTCTATTACAATATATCAACACTTTGTTCTAAACAGTTTAGCTGAACATGTCTGCCGATAAAGATTTAATAATTATACCCCCACCTACAAAGTAGAGGGGGATATACTGGTTTCACCATGTCTGTCTGTCTGTCCATGTTTTTGTTTCTGTGCTCTGACTCAAAAGCTGTTTGTTTTGGGGTCACATGGTTCAAAGGGCAAGGTCACAGGTGAACTTTGTTTGAAAATTATTTCCATGCTCGAACTCAATAGCTGTTTGACCAAGGACCTTGATACTTTATACAAGTGTTGCCCAAGGAGGTGCCCTGTTCTTTTTGGGTCACATGGGTCAAAGGTGAAGGTCACAGTTTTGAAAACATTTCCCTTCTCTGATTTTGCTGCTTCAGTGACAAGGTGCTGGTGGGGGGTATTTATCCGCTTTTTGACAGTTCTAGTTATTTATGAGCCATGCTGTGAAGAAGGGGCCTTATACATTAGCAAAAAGTATGAACTCAAATCAGCCTGTGCAATCCACACAGGCTGGCCTGGGTCAAAACTGTTTGCTTTTGGTAAATTTTCTGCCAGTCAAAAGACCATTCTACCAAAGGATTCAGCCAGTTATTAGGTAAAATGGATTTTATTGATCCATAATTACATGATGATTGCTTTGTAATGTATCATGGAGGCACATTAAACCCCCTTTTGCCAGAGCATGGCTCATTTGTAAAACATCTAAAATGCTGGTTACTTCCCCTGCTTCATTATAGTTTGTGTTGTTAGTTTGAAAGTTGCAGAAGGTAACCCTTACCAGAAAAGGAGCTGTTTTAACAATTGTGAAGAAGAAAGCTTTTGAAAAGGTCATGGGAAATGGAGAACTCTTGCCATAATGTTTTCTAGCTTTTCAAATACAAACCCCATTGTTTGGGCCACATTATATTTATCATCCATAAGTGGTTTTAATTTGGACAAGTCTACAGTATTTTTGGCAGTAGATAGTAACTAGTGACTTTAGTCTCAAAATATTTGTACCATACTCTGTGAAAAGGAGGTTTAATGGATCTGTAAAAAGTATCAACCCAGGTCAGCCTCTGCAGTCCACACAGGCTGACCTTCATTGAACTCTTTGCTTTTGGTAAATTTTCTACATGTTCAAGGATCATTCTACCTAAGAATCCAGCCAGTTATTAGACAAAATGGATTTTATGGATCCATAATTATGTGATGACTTTCTTGCTATAATGCATCACAAAGATGTATTGAACCCCCTTTTGCCAGAACATGATTCATCAATTTTTTTCCCACAATGTTTTCAAAATGAAGCCTTCTTCCTTAGTTTCATAAAACTAGAGAAGCGTTTTGTTAAGGGTTAATACTGCAACTAACTGTTTACTACACAGTCCCAAGTTTTAACAACCCTGGGGAAAGGGCTTTTTGAAAACATTGTGGGAAAAGAAGAAAATACTGGTAACTAGCATTTTCTTCTTTTCCCACAATGTTTTTTACCCTTTGAAAGACAAATATATTTTGAGCATCATTTAATATGTCGTCTGCAAATGCTTTGAATTTGGACAAGGCCAAAATTTTGTTGTTTGGTAAAGGGTTATAAGGCCTTTTTTTGAACATGTTACAAAGTCGGGAACAGTGTAGATCAAAGATCATATTGAATATTCTGTGCATTCTGATCTTGACCTATGCTTTCTTCAAAACCGACTGAAGTTGTGCCAAAAATTGTAATGGGTAAAATCATTTTCTATCAACAGGAATTCGAGGCATACAAGAAGCACACCTCAGCCTTGCTGAAGAAAGAGAAAGAGCTGAATGAAAGATTACGCCATCTTGTTGGATAATTCTTTATGGTGTTTACTACAACTTGGATGTTCAAATTTATTATATCTATTTTGTAGTAGATATGGAGATTCCTTGGTGAATTTTCTCCTGTTTACAGGTATTCAAAAGCGCTTCTCTTTAACCCTTTCCCAAATGACAAATTTTGGACTGGTCCAAATTCAAAGAGTTTGCAGACGACAATTTTAAATTTGATGAAAATGGCAGAAAGGTCTCAAAAAGGGTAGAAAGCACTGTGGGAAAAAGAGAAATTGCTCGTTACAAGCAATTTCTCCTTTTCCCACAGTGTTTTCAAAACACTTGTACTGCAGACGAATGAAAACCAGGGCTTGTTTGGGAAAGGGTTAAGGTGGGTGAACTCTTTACCAAACGACAAAATTTTGGACTCTACCAAATTGAAAGCATTTGCAGACGACAAAATAAATGTAGTTCCAATGATGTATTCTGTCTTTGATAGGACAGAAAACATTGTGGGAAAAGGAGAAAATGCTGGTTACCAGCATTTTCTCCTTTTCCCACAATGTTTTCAAAAGCCTTCGCCTTTAGGGTCGTTAAAACTCGGGATTGTTTGGTAAAGGGTTAAACACAGGATTGTGTGGTTAAAGTTTGTCTGGTGCAATTCGAACAGCATCTAGAGGAAGTAATGACTTAACCCTTTCCCAAACAAGCCCAGGTTTTCACGTGTCTGCAGTACAAGTCTTTTGAAAACACTGTGGGAAAAGGAGAAATTGCTCGTAACGAAAAAATGTTCATTATAATTAACCCTTTACCAGACAATCCCAACCTTTAACGACCCTGAGAAAGAGGCCTTTTGAAAACATTGTGGGAAAAGGGAGAAAATGCTGGTGACCAGCATTTTCTCCTTTTCCCACTTTGTTTTCTAACATATCAATGACAAATTCCATCACTTGGGCCACCTTTAATTTGTCATCTGCAAATGCTTTCAATTTTGACTAGTCTAAAATTCTGTTGTTTGGTAAAGAGTTAAGGACCATGATCCTTCAGATGGTTTTAAGGATTTCAGTGTAGATGCAACCATTCAATAACCCAGGGCATACATCCAGGTAATTAAATGCTTGCATCTGCACTGAAATCTTCTTGACCATCTGAGGGACCATGATCATAATTCAATGATGAATGGATTTATCCTTAACCTTTTAACACATGAAATAATTTTTACACAGGTCAACTTTAAAAACTATCGCAGGAGGACTATTAACTTTTTGGCTGCCAGCAAGGTAAATTTGAAAATGGGGTAGGGGTGTGGGATTATCATTAAGAAGCGATTTCACTGCAATTAAAGATGATTTTTGAGGTACAGGGCATTTTGTATTAGGATAGTGGGGTTAAGATCCGTCATCAAACTTCAGGTTCTGTTCAGCATGATCCTAGTTTATGCCTGTCAGCAAAAGCTAATGAAGTTACCATTGGCAATGAAAAAGTTAATTTTTAGGGCACCAGAAAAATGAAATATGATTTTTTTTTTTAATTTTGAATATAGACTTAGGTATTGCAATTTCATGGCTGCTTTTGCAACAATATTTTACAAAATATAGGTTGTCTAGATCCAAGATTAGACTTCAGTTTCTGTGATGTCTGGTGGACGGATGTTGTGGCCTGGATGTTTTGGCCTAGGACCTTTAGGGAATAAACACTGGAAATACAGCCCAGTCTCAATAAATGTAGGCCAAGTTCAGACAGTACATTTAGGCACATTTTCAATTTGCAAAAATGTGCTTTTTTTTAAGTGGAAAATACATGTATATCTAAATAAGAAGTTCAAAATACCAAAAATAGCTGAAGTAAAATAATTAAGAATTATCTTTTTTTTTTCTTCTCTGCCTTTTTTTTTTTTTTTTTTCTTTTTTTTTTGGGGGGGGGGGGGGGTGGCGGCAAAATGTTTAGGGCCAAAACATCCTACATTTATGATGGAACTTGAGTCTATGCTCAGCTGAGTATGTGCTCAAAAGTCTCATTTATGCTTAACACTTTACCCCACAATCCTGAGTTTTAAAGACCCTGAGAAAAAAACCTTTTGAAAACACTGTGGGAGAAGGAGAAAATGCTGGTAACCGAGGTTTTCTATCGTTACAAATACAGAAATCATCATCTTGGCCACAATGAAATTATTATCTGCAAATGCTTTCAATTTTCATTGCATGATAAAGGATTAAAGTAATCTGATAAAACCTATGAAGTCACTTCTGACCTGTAGAACTTTTCTTTGTTTCTGCCTGTTACTTACATCAGTCTCTTCACCTCAAATTTTCACATTGTCTTAACTCTTCACCAAACAACAATATTTTGGACTTGATCAAATTGAAAGCATTTGTAGACGAAAATTGTTGTGCTTAAAAGGTGGAATTTGTTAGGGTAGAAAACATTGTGGGAAAAGGAGTAAATGCTGGTTACCAGCATCTTCTCCTTCTCCCATAGTGTTTTCAAAAGGTTTTTTTCTCAGGGTCGTTAAAACTTGGGATTGTGTGGTAAAGGGTTAATACAACTTTGAAATTTTATACTCAGCTAAACTGAGCATGAAAAAAAGTTTCATAAGCATGCCGGGGCCCTGATTTCAATCGACTCCGTCCAAATTTCCATAGGGTTAAAAAACCTCTATAGTTGTTTTTGTCTATAATTAGCTTTTGCATCATAGCAGATAACATGTACAGATATATGTAAACTTTCGTTAGTATTTATCTAGAAATATTACTGAATTATACTTTTATAAAAAGGGGCATCATTTTGTGTGTTTTTTCGGCATAGCTGTTTTAGCTGGCTTTTGACCAACTTGTTGTATTAGTTGCGAATGAATAAATACATGTAGTAATTTGCTAATGTTAGAAACTGTGGACATATTTATTCTGTAGGCCTTTTTAAGGGCATATTTATAACCCCAATATACAAGGTTTGCTACTGTAAAAGCCTCCAATGGCTGCCCAAAGTAAACAAAGCAGGTGTTAAAATGTATTTGAATTCAAATCATACCTTTTAAAAGTACAGAAATTATTGTGGAAATGACAATCTGTTATTAGTCAGTTAGTCCAAGTGTTAGTCGCTGGAAGAAAAATCAGGTAAAAATATTTTAAATCAGGTAATAATTAACCCTTTCCCAAACAAGCCCTGGTTTTCACGTGTCTGCAGGACAAATCTTTTGAAAACACTGTGGGAAAAGGAGAAATTGCTCGTAACGAGCAATTTCTCCTTTTCCCACAGTGTTTTCTACCCTTTTTGAGAACTTTCTGCCATTTTCATCAAATTTAAAATTATCGTCTGCAAACTCTTTGAATTTGGACCAGTCCAAAATTTGTCATTTGGGAAAGGGTTAAACAAAAGATACAGCAACCTGGCAACTTTGACCTACTTTTAAAATTGTTCTGCCAGTGACTAACACTTGCACCGACCATACAATAACAGACTGCCATCTCCACAATAATTGAAAGAAAACAATGTAGAAAGAGGAGAAAATGCTAGTTACAACCATTCTCTTCTTTTCCAACAATGTTTTCAAAGCTGTCCTCCTAAGAATCTTTAAATAAAAGGATTCTTTGGTAAAGGGTCAAATTACTTTGTTCTCAATGGCTTAAAGTTAAAAAGACAAAAACAAGCATCATTTTAGTTACCAAGGTAACTACATGTACTTTAATTACATTTCCAACTTTAAAAATCAACAAGACTCGAAAGTCACAAAATCTGTAAACATAATTAATCGGAATTCTGAATTATTTACAGAAAATAGGAAATGATAACAGAACAGTTACAATCAATAAATATATGGACATAGATAAAAACTTATTACAAAGTCTTCTATAGCTTAAACTAATCTATAATCTTTGGACATGTATTAAAATCAAAACTTCTTTACCATATTTTTAAACATGTTTTAACAACACTCAGGGAATGGCTTATAAAAACATCGTAGGAAAAGGAAGAAATGCTAGCAACCAGCATGTTCTCCTTTTCCCACAACATTTTCTACCCTTTCAAGGACAAATGTCATCTAATGAGTCACATTTAAATCTTTACCACACAACAAAATTTTAGACTTGTCCAATTTGAAAACATTTGCAGACAACATTTTAAATGTGGCTGAAATGATGTAATTTTTCTTTGATAGGGTAGAAAACCTTGTGGGAAATGGAGAAAATGCTGGTTACCAGCATTTTCTCCTTTTCCCACAATGTTTTCAAAAGGCCTCTTTCTAAGGGTCCTTAAAACTCAGGATTGTGTGGTAAAGGGTTAACCCTTTCCCAAACAAGCCCTGGTTTTTACGTGTCTGCAGTACAAGTCTTTTGAAAACACAGTGGGAAAAGGAGAAATTGCTCGTTACGAGCAATTTCTCCTTTTCCCACAGTGTTTTCTACCCTTTTCGAGAACTTTCTGTCATTTTCATCAAATTTAAAATTGTCATCTGCAAACTCTTGCAATTGGGACCAGTATAAAATTTATCGTTTGGGAAAGGGTTAACTTAATTTGCTGTCTGCAAAAAGCTTTAATTTGGATATATCAGAAATGGTGTCGTTTGGGAAAGAGGTAAACAAAAGGACTACATGTTAATCCATCTAGAACAAGAATATGAATGTTGGAACAACAAAACATAATAACAAATGGCAAAGTTGCCCATTACGAGCGATATCTTCCATTGTTTTGAACTGAAACTTTTTGTTACTCATCACTGTTCATGCTATTTAAACCCTAAACCCTTTACCAAATGATCCCAAGTTTTAACGACCCTGAAAAAGAAAGCTTTGAAAAACATTGCGGAAAAAGGAAAAAATGCTGGTAACCAGCATTTTCTCATTTTCCCACAAAGTTTTCCTCTCAATTTAAGGCAAGTTCATCATTTGAGCCAACTTCAATTTGTTGTCTGCAAATGCTTTTAGTTTGGACAAGTATAAAATTATGTCGTGTGGTAAAGTGTTAACTAAGCAACAGAATAATTCACTCTTTACCAAATGACAAAATTTTAGACTTGTCTAAATTGAAAGATTTGCAGGTGGCAAATTAATTGAAGCTCCAATGATGGATTTTATCTTATAATTGGTAGAAAACATTGTTGGAAATAGAAGAAAATGCTCGTTACCAGCATTTTCTCCTTTTCCCAAAATATTTTCAAAAGCCTCCTACCTCAGAGTTGTTTAAAACTTGGGATAGTACGGTAAAGGTTAAATGACCCTAAGGAGGAAAGCTTCTGAAAAGATTGCAAGCAAAGGAGAGAAGGCGATAACCCGGCATTTTGTTCTTTACCCAAAATGTTTTCTACCTTTTAACTCTTTACCACACAATCCTGACTTTTAATGACCCTGAGAAAGAAGCCTTTTGAAAACATTGTGGGAAAAGGAAAAAATACTGGTAACCATCTTTTTCTTCTTTTTCTTCTGTTTCTACCCTTCCCAAATCTAAGTTCAACTTCTGAGTCAAATTTATTTTGTCATCTGCAAATGCTTTGATTTTGGAGTCTAAAATTTTGTCATTTGGTAATGAATTAAGAACAAATCCCAACATTTCAGTAGTATGTATTTTGTCCTCTGCATATGTTTCCAAGGCAGATGAATCTGAAATTCTGTCATCTTGTACAAGGTTAACTCTTTAACACACGACAAAAATGTAGACTTCCTCAAATTGAAACCATTTGCAGGGGCCAATTAAAATGTCTCTCAAATGATGGAATTCGTCTTTGATATGGTAGAAAACATCGTGAGCGAAAAGGAGAAAATGCTGGTGACCAGCATTTTCTCCCGTCACCAGCATTTTCTCCTTTTCCCATAATGTTTTCATCAGGTTTCTACCTCAGGGTGATAAAAAATTGTGATTGTATGGTGAAGGGTTAGATAAAGCACAAACATTTGAAAGAAAGGGAAATAAATTTTAAGACAGTATTTAACCCTTTCCCAAATGATAAATTTTGGACTGGTCCAATTTGAAAGAGTTTGCAGACAACAATTTTAAATTTGATGAAAATGGCAGAAAGGTCTCAAAATGGGTAGAAAACACTGGGAAAAGGAGAAATTGCTCGTTACGAGCAATTTCTCCTTTTCCCACAGTGTTTTCAAAAGACTTGTACTGCCAACACGTGAAAATCAGGGCTTGTTTGGGAAAGGGTTAAAAAGAATGTGGTAAAAGATACCATAGCTTGTTTCAGACAATTGCTCTTTTACACACAATGTTTTCCAGAGGTGTAAACTGCAGGGGTACAAAAAGGTGTACTAGTTACTAATACAGGAATGTTCTAAAAGGCATCAATATGAGCAAAAAAGGGCTAGACAATAGGCCTGTTTGTAATTCTTTCACATATAGCAAGCATACATTAAAGTCGCTCTGTTTTTGGACGGACAAATTTTGTTCAAATGAACTGAGAAATTGTAAAATAAGAAACACATACAAGAGAAAAAAAAAAAAACACTGGCAAACAACTACATGCATGTATGACTTGCTACATCATCAACATAATAAGCATTCTGATAGTATTGCATAGCAATACACAGTCCCATACTGGCCGTATGTATCGCTGGCATGTCAGTGAAATTTTTAAAGTCCAAGGCCCGTAAATGCGTCAAAAAGCAGTGGAGCGGGACGAAACTCGAACTTGATGTGTAAGTCATGGTGGTTGATGTATACACCAAAAATCAGCTCTATATATAATAGCATTTAGGAAAAAAGTGCGGAAAACTGATTTAACAGTGAAATTTTGTAAGTCCAAGGCCCGTAAATCCCGTGAAAAACCAGTGGACCGGAACGAAAGTCGAACTTGATCTGTAAGTGATGGTGGGTGACTTACACACCAAAACTCAGCTCAATATGTACCAGCGTTTAGAAAAAAAGTCTGGAAAACTGAATTGCCAGACTGACAGACAGACGGACAGAGTGCAAACCTAAAGTCCCCTTCGGCTTTGCCGGTAGGGGACTAATAAATATACATTTGAGAAATATAAAAATGATTTTGTTGAGTTTTTATCAAACCTTTACCAAACAACCAGAATTTTCAAAACCTTAAGGAAGAAAGCCTTTAAAAACATTGTGGGGAAAGGTAGAAATGCTGGTAAGCAGCACTTCTTTTCCCACAATGTTTTCTATCCTCCCCCTCAGGGTTTCAAAACTTCCAAGAGCTGAATAAGGAGGCAACAAGGAAGCAAATGGGTAATTCTATATCAGAAATCATTTTATGACATGAAACTATCACTTTACCTACTTTAGACTATTGCAGGGCAGAAACTGGTCATAATGAACAATTTCTCCTTTTGCCACAATGTTTTCACATGACTTATTGACATACAAAAGTTGTCTGCTACTATTTTGTCAGAAATGAGATCAGACTGGCCTACAATGTTTCTACCTGAAAATATTTTATCTAATACTGAAACTGAAACAAAAACAAGAGGGCCATGATGGCCCTGTATAGCTCCACTGGCTAATAAGTACAAACCATATATACCAAACACTACAATTCTAGGCCAAATGGTTTCGAACAAGAAGACTTATAAAGTTTTCTCTATAAAAGCCCAGGTGAAAGTTGTGACCCAGGGAGAGGCCATTTTCAACCACAGAGCTATAATTACTTGAATCCTGGTGGAGGCCCACAAGATAATGCCACATACCAAACAGTAAAGGTCTAGGCCATATCGTTATAAACAAGAAGATTTTCAAAGTTTCTTCAATATAAAGCCCCTTTAAAAAATGGGACCCCTGGGGAGTGGCTAATTTTAATCCCAGGGATAAATTTTGAACAAATTTAGAAGTGATCCACAGATGAAGATGTGCCAAATAGGAGTAGGAGGGTTTCTAGAATTTTCACTCGGTAAGCACATGTGAAATTTATGACCCACGGGGTGGCGCCTATTTTGACACCTGGGCTTTAATTCGAACATTTTGGAAGACGCCTACCAGATGATAACACTTACAAAATATTACAGCTCTAGCTCATGGTCAGGAACAAGAAGACATTTACAGCTTTCACTCTAAAAGCCTATGTAAAACTTGTGACTTGTGCAGTTGGGCCAATTTTGACCCCGCACTTTAATTTAAACAATCTTAGTAGATGTCCACTACATAAATATACATGCAAAATTTGTTAGCCCTAGGCCCTAAGGTTAAGAATGAGAAGATTTCTATAGATTTTTACTCTATAAGCCTACATAAAACACATGACCCCCGGGCAGGGCCAAATTTTACCCCAGGGCTATAATTTTACAAATCTTGGTAGAGCAATTGATGAATCTACATGCTAAATTTGGTAGCCATAAACCTTATGGTTAAGAAACGAAAAGATTTTTTGAGTTTTCACCATATAAGCCCATGTAAAATTTGTGAGCCCTGGGATGTGGCCAATTTTAACCCCAGGGTTATGATTTGAAGAACCTTGGTACAGGTCCATTACCTGAAGTTACATGCCAAATCTGGTAGCCCTAGGCCTGGTTTTGGACACATGGATTTTCAAATATTTTCAATATTTTTCAGTTTTGTTGCCAAGGCAACCAGAGTTTTTACAGGAATCAAATTTTCACAAAATTCTGAAGAGGACCACAGCAGGATCATTTCCATGAAGTTTGGTCAAAATTGGATGAGTAGTTCCAGAGATGTTTGAAATACTCACAAATGGATGCTCAGACGCATGGACACATGTATGCTCACTGGCCTTTGGAGTTAAAAATGTGACTGAAACCTTGCATTTTCAAGTGTGTTTTGTCAGAATACAACACTTAATAGCTGACAATGAAGATCCAAGATTGGACTGCAAGATCTAACTGCATGTTGTGTGCAGTCTGATGTGATCAACTTTGTCTGCCAAAGGCAGCCTGTTATGATTCTACTTGGTGTCAAAAAACAACAATAGATGACATTAGCCTCCTTATAGTTAACTCTTTACCACACAATCCTGAGTTTTAATGACCCTGAAGAAGAAGCCTATTAAAAACACTGTGGGAAAAGGAGAAAATGCCGGTAACCAGCATTTTCTCCTTTTCCCACAATGTTTTCTACCCTTCCCAAAATAAATTTCAATTTTCGAGTCACAGTTATTTTGTCGTCTGCAAATCCTTTCAATTTAGACTAGTCGAAAATTTTGTCGTTTGGTAAAGGGTTAACTGATTATGGTAACTGATGATGTTCACTAATGATGGTACATTTCTAGCTATGTATCTATATACACTTGTTTGAAACTTTCATCTGGTAGATTAGCAAAAATGGAATGTCATATCATTGGACTAGCATGACTTATCAATCTGAGCCATTTTCTGTGAAAATGGGGTTTAACTCTTTACCAAACAAAAAAATTTGAGACTGGTCCAAATTGGAAGCATTTGCAGATGACAAAATAAATGTGACTCAAAATATGAAATTTGTTTTGGGAAGGGTAGAAAACATTTTGGGAAAAGGAGAAAATGCTGGTTACCAGCATTTTCTCCTTTTCCCAGAATGTTTTCAAAAGGCTTCTTTCTCAGGGTCGTTAAAAGTCAGGATTGTGTGGTACAGGGCTAATGCATCTGCAAAATGTATCAACCAAGGTCAGCGTGCACAGGCCGACCTGTGTTGAAACTTTTTATTGTTGGTCAATTTTCTGCATGCCAAAGGATCATTCTACCCCAGTATTGTAAGACGTTATGGATTTTATGGATCCATTATTTGGCGACGATTTGCTTCGTAAGATGTATTAAACCCCCTTCTGCCAGAGCATGGCTCATATATATTCGTAAGATGTATTAAACCCCCTTCTGCCAGAGCATGGCTCATATATATATATTTACATAATAAAATGTAAACTCAAGTAAAAGTATGTAAAAATCTTAAATATTACTAAATTGAAATAATAATTAAAAAAGAAAAAAACTAATAAAGCTACTTATCCCTTAAATAAGACAAAATGGACGGCATACATTGAGAAAAATCAGTATAATAATACATGTACTACTGTAAGAAAACATTCCTGAAAAAAAAAAAAATGAAAAAGTAAATAAGATAGATAAAATTAAAACGACAATTTCTGTGGCATGAATTTGAACAAAATTTCCAACAGGGAAGAAACAGTCTTTGTTGGGTTAACATATAACTTTGTTTTCAACATTCTCGTATTTCAAGTACAGTAAAACCTCTCCTCACGACCACCCCGGTAATACGAGCAACCTGCTATTACGAACGATTTTTGTCAGAACGGAATTTTTCCTTCTTCATAATCAATGACCACGACCCCGGAAATACGGGCACCCCGCTATTCTGAAATTACGACCACCATTTTCAGTACCAATGAGTAATTTCCAAAAGATTTTAACCCCGTGAAACGACCACTAATTTTCACATTTTTTTTTACGACCAGCTAATTTTCACGCATCCATAATCGCGAAATGGAGGCCGTGCTTCATGTACGAATATTCTTGGGTCCGATGGAGTAAACAATCAATTAGCGATCTTTTGTTTATCTGTTGACTACAGTAACACAATCGTGTTAAGTGATCAAGGTGTTACCTTACATAATCAAATGACCAATGAATTGGTGATGATTAATTCGGCTTTTATGCGGTAATCAGGTGTTTATCACACATTGCTGACATGGGTGAAAAACATGTCGACATCCGGGTAATTACGATTTGTTTTGTACATCTAGCTTTTGTAATTTGAGACGCTTGGGTTAATATCTAGCGATCGGGATGGGATAATTATTTGGTTTTTGTTACACATTAAAGCCATACTTATATCGTTGAGAATATGCGATTTTTTAACTAGTGAACACTTCAACTTTGCGATCGACGATTAGCAGGACTGTTCGAACAGTCAACTTGAATCAAAATGGGGGGGGGAAAAAAAAAAAAAAAACGTCAGGCTCTTCAATAATATTCGAAATTCTTTGTTTAAAAATGAAAATGATCGCGTGGAGTAGGAGTTCTTGAGACTACACAAGATAAAAATAAAAAGCAGATTAAAACAGGGAATATGACAAGGTCTATCAGTAACATTTAATTATGTAGTCTTTAAGTTCATATTCTTGACTAATGTACATATCTTGCTGTAAGAATTTAAATAGGCAATTATGAATGGGCATTCACTGTCATGTGAATTTATTCATAAAAATTAAAGCACATATTAACTTTTCAATAAACATGAAAATTTTCTTGTTGTCATTTAAATGTGTGGGCATAGGTTTCCCCGACTAAAATATATATACATTACTCGGAACATAACTTAAATCCACATAAGTTTACACATAGTCTGGGTTTGATTCAAAGTCTAGGTGGGTGAAACCCGTAAATCAGACCACCCCGCTAATAAGACCAATTTTCAAAAGTACCACGGGTGGTCTTAATAGAGGGATTTTACTGTATTTCATAAACATGTAATCTACCTTGCATAAAGACAGTCAGACAAAAGGCAGCAAATAATGGCATTCAAATCCTGGTCCCCTAAGTACAAACAAATGCCATAACTCTTTACCAAACATCACATTTTTGGACTACTCAGAATTTAGAACATTTGCAGACGACAATTTTACCCTTTCCCAAACAAGCCCTGGTTTTTACGTGTCTGCAGTACAAGTCTTTTGAAAACACTGTGGGAAAAGGAGAAATTGCTCATAACGAGCAATTTCTCCTTTTCCCACAGTGTTTTCTACCCTTTTGGAGAACTTTCTGTCATTTTCATCAAATTCAAAATTGTCGTCTGCAAACTCTTTGAATTTGGACCAGTCTAAAATTTGTCGTTTGGTAAAGGGTTAACTGTAGCTCAAATGGACTTTGTTTTGATAGTTACCAGCATTTTCTCCTTATCCCACTATGTTTTCAGAAGCCTTTCTTGTTTGGGTTGTTAAAAATTGGCATAGTAGAGTAAAGAATTAACTCTTTACAAAAGGACAAAATTTTAGACCAGCCTACACTAAAACTATTTGCAGGCAACATAATACACATGTTGAAATTATGCTATTTGTCTTTCAAAGTGTAAAAAACATTGTGGCAAAAGGACACAAAGCTGGTAATCAGCATTTTCTCCTTTCAAAACATTGTATTCAAGAGCTTTCTACTTCACAGTCTTTAAAACATGGAGCCATTTTGAAAAAGGTTATATCTATTATTATAATATGAATCTACAAAGCAATTTTTGTCATCTTTAAAAGATGATAATATTTTATATACAATAATGCTTTATATAACATAACAAAATGATTAATAAATTATTAAATATTTCTCTCTATAAGGAAAGGAAAAAAAATCACTAATACTACTACTCTTTTTCATCATAGCACAAAAATAGATTTTTTTCTTCTTAAATATAAGAATAATTTACAAACATACATACAGTCACAGAACACATTAGAATCATTTTTGATAACTCTTTACCAAACGACAAATGAAAGCATTTACAGATGACAAAATAAACGTTACTCAAGAATTACAATTTGTTTTTGGAAGGCTAGAAAGCATTGTGGGAAAGGGAGAAAATGCTGGTTACCAGCATTTTCTCCTTTTCCCACAATGTTTTCAAAAGGCTTCTTTCTCATGGTGGTTAAAAGTCAGGATTGTGTGGTCAAGAGTTAATTTTTTTGACATTGTGGTCACTGAATGGATTATCATAACAAGAACACAATGTTTTCAAAAGGCTTCTTTCTCAGGGTGGTTAAAAGTCGGGATTGTGTGGTCAAGAGTTAATTTTTTTGACATTGTGGTCACTGAATGGATTATCATAACAAGAATCTAAACTATGCTAAATTCAACGATGATGTATACAGGAAATTTCCTTGATAAATAGGGCCCTTAACCTTTTACTACACAATTCTGAGTTTTAAAGACCCTGAGAAAGAGTTTCTTTGAAAAAATAACAGGTATGGGAGAAATGCTGGTGACCAGCTTTTTCTCCTCTTCCCACAATGTCTTTTAACCTTTCATAGATAAATTCCTTTATTTGAGCCACCTTTAAATTGTGGTCTGCAAATGCTTTCAATCTGGACAAGTGTACATGATTTGCAACAGGGTAAAGATTTAACTCTTTCCCAAACAAGCCCTGGTTTTCACGTGTCTGCAGTACAAGTCTTTTGAAAACACTGGGGGGAAAGGAGAAATTGCTCGTAACGAGCAATTTCTCCTTTTCCCAGTGTTTTCTACCCTTTTTGAGAACTTCCTGCCATTTTTATCAAATTTAAAATTGTCGTCTGCAAACTCTTTCAATTTGGACCAGTCCAAAATTTGTCGTTTTGGAAAGGGTTGAGCCAATCAGAAGTTGCATTACTTTCAAATCTAGAAATTCTTGGAGAATGAGACAAAGAATGTTCTAAAGAATGGTTGGTCAATATAGACTCTGATCATTGATCAAACCAGGTACAAAATATGCAGTCTGATCTTTGATCTACACTGTCTCCTTGGCCAAAACACTCTGGGCAAAACCAACCTGGATTATGCAATTACTTCTTTCTTTTTTTTTCCCATCTGTTGGGTTTATTTAACATTCTAAAATACAATTTTTACAAGATAACAAAATTTTAGATTCATCCATATTGCAAACATTTGAAGACAACATATTAGAACAAGCAAAAAAAAAAAAATGTCTCTTAACCCTTTACCAAACAACAAACTTTTAGACTTGTCCAAACTGAAAGCATTTGCAGATGATAAAATAAATGTGACTCAAAAACTGAAATTTGTTTTGGGAAGGCTAGAAAACATTGTGGGAAAAGGAGAAAATGCTGGTTCCCACAATGTTTTCAAAAGGCTTTTTCTTCAGGGTCGTTAAATCCTGTGATTGTGTGGTAAAGAGTTAAGGGCAGAAAACATGGTGGAAAAAGGAGAAAATATTGGTTACCAGTATTTTCTCCTTTTTTCACAATGTTTTCAAATACAATCCTCATTCCTCAGGGTCATGAAAACAACTTTGTAAATGTATAAATACTTTTTTTTCATGCTCAAGACATTCAATATTGTTGACACATAGTCCTAACAATATTAGACTCAAGAGTTCAAAACCTTTGAAGACACTGGGAAAAGAAGAATTTTTTTATATGAAGCCATAGCTCATTTTCCCAAAATGTTTTCCACTTCACTCAAAAAAAGTTACTTTCCCTTTCTTCAAATGTTTCTCTTTTGTGTCAGTTACTGGTTTATTTATTCGGCATAGCTGTATGTGCTGCTTTTTTACCTACTTTTTGGTACTGATAAAAAAATGAATAAATAGAAATTTGTGATTGGCCAAAAATTTAGACATGTTTATTTGAAGGTCCCCTGCCTATTTGCAGGAAAATTTACACCACATATCCTTTTTAAAGATATTTCTTGTTGTTGGACTGGTCTCATTTTGAGACTGTGTTCTAGTTTACACAATAATAAAGAACAATACACTTATAAACCTTTGATTATTAACAACGGTGGGATGATTTTCTTTCTTCCAATGGTGGGCTGAATGGTGAATCTAACTGTTTAAATCTTTAACAAACAACAAAATATTGGCCTGGAGCATTTGCAGATAACAAATGTTGCCAAAATGATAATTTCTGTCTATGATATGTCAAAAACATTGTGGGAGAAGTAGAAAATGCTGGTAATTCAGACTAGTCCAAATTAAAAGCATTTGCAGACACTGATTAAATGTGAGATGAACTGATGGCATTTTACTTAGAAAAGGTAGAAAAAATTGAGGAAAAAGGAAAAAATGCTGGTTACCAGCATTTTCAACTTTTCCCACAATGTTTGTAAAAGTCTTCTTCCTCTGTGTTGTTGCATCACAGGATTGTTTAGTAAAGGGCTAAACAACCATTTGAGAAATGCTTTGTGAAACAGTGGTTTAATGCATTTGCAAAAAGCATCTACCCAGGGCAGTCTGTGCAGGCTGACCTAGATCAAAACTTTTTGCTATTGGTCAATTTTCTGCATGTCTAAGGACTAGTCTACCTCATGATTTAGTCGGTTGACAAATTGGATTTTATGAATATAGAATATGTAACTTGCTTGGTGTAATGCATCACAGAGATGCATCCAACCCCATTTTATCAGAGCACTGCTCACTTTAACTCTTTACCAAATGACAAAACTTTAGACCAGTCCTAATTGAAAGCATTTGCAGATGACAAAATAAATGTGACTGAAATATTGAAATTTGTATCGGAAAGGGTGAAAAATATTGTGGGAAAAGGAGAAAATGCTGGTTACCAGCATTTTCTCCTTTTCCCACAATTTTTTCAAAAGGCTTCTTTCTCAAGGTCATTTAAAGTTGGGATTGTGTAGTAAAGGGTTAAACATGTAATACTTATATATTGATGAATGTTCCCTCTTAACATCCATATTATCAACATAGTTTCAATCTAGACAAACCAAACACCATCCTTTTTGCACTAGATTGAAGATATTAGACTTTATCTTCTGCGAAAACTGGTCTTGATCTTCACTTGTAAAAGCCACACCACCTTTCCTATGCATTCTCAAGGCTAATTCATAAACTGTGTTGATGCCAACAATCTTTGTCTGACAGAGTCCATTCCTGCCAGGGGTGGGGTCCTTTCTCTACCCTGGGGCGACACACTGTAGTATCCACACTCCACAAGCACTGTTTCAATCATAGTTTGTAACTGTTCGTATGTTATGGCATCATCTTGTTCCAGGTTACTCAGTCCCATATCGATATTCAGAGTCCTAGGTATGTCTGCTTTTAACGTGGAGCCCATGGAATTATCGGAATCTGAACCAGCAGATCCCGCCCTTTTGTCACAGGATTTGCCACGGGCACATGCGTGTGAAGAAGATGAACTTCTTTCCCTGACTGAATCCGCTCGTGGAGTTTTCTCATCACCCGAGTTAAACTGTGTGTTTTCAGTGGAACTCAAACTTGAGCTGGATCCATGCCGACTAATTGGACCCAGGCTAGCATCAGAGCCAGCTGAATTTATCCTGAGATCCAGGGGACCAACATTGAGATCTATCAAGTCTCGGGAACCAGTATTTAGCTGAAGAAAAGGAGATGTGGCATTTATTTTGTTAATTCTTTTCTAGTTAACTCTTTACCAAAAAAATCCATGCTGACCCAACCATGTGGAAGATAGTCAATAACCCTTTACTGCACGATCTGCCTTTTAACGACTCTGGGACAGAGCCTTTTGAAAACATTGTGGGAAAAGGAGAAAATACCGGTAACCAGCAATTTCTCCTTTTCAAACAATATTTTCTACCCTATCAAAGAATATTGAACCATTTTAGTCACACTGAAATTGTTGTCTGCAAACGCTTTCAATTTGAACAAGGCAAACATTTTGTCGTCTAGTAAAGGGTTAAAAAAATGTTGTGGGTAAAGTAGATTATTCAAAAAAGTTGGTTTTCCTTTATCCACAAGTTTTATACTCTTTAAAAGACAGTTCATTTGAGCTGGATTTCATTTGTTGAATGGTAAATGATTTATTACGAACAAGTCAAACATTCCGTTGTCTGGAAAAAGAGTTAACCCTTTACCACACTATCTTGAGTTTGAACAACCCTGGGAAATGTAGGTTTTGAAAACATTGTGGAAAAAGGAGAAAATGCTGGTAACCAGCATTTTCTCTTTTTCCCACAATACTTTCTACCATTCGAGAAACAATTTCAATGTTTGAGTCACATTTATTTTGTTATCTGCAAATGCTTTAAATTGGGACATGTCTAACATTTGATCGTTTTGTAAAGAGCTAAGGCATAACATACCTCTATTTACAAACATTTTTTTTTTCATCATGCAGCAAACCACTTCTGAAAACATTGTGGAAAAATAAGTTCATTGCTTGCAATGAATCTCAGAAACAAGTGTATTTGTACCCTTTTCCTTCGATGTTTTCAAAGAAATACATCTGTATTGATCACTCTTCAAAGAGGTACAGATATGGGAAAGTATTTGGTGATTTATAATGCAACATCTCCATTTCTTCATAAAGCCTATGTTGTCAGTGGTTATTAGCAATGTCTGATCTAGACTTTATTTATCATATATGGCCTTGCACCCATAGTACAATACAAAACGTATAATTAAACATGGGGATTAGAAACAATCCTAATAAGTTCCAACATCACAGGTTTTAGTGAAAAGACAAAAAATACTGCATGTAAGCCAACAAGCCCCTTTTACTGCCTTGATATTGGATCAGGGCAAATATTCAAAGTCCTATAAAGGATGGTCAACTATAATGAAAATTGCTGGTGCACAAGTTCCAATGGAAAATAAGCTTCCTCTATATTCTCAGTCAAACTGGTTGAAAACAGTAGGGGGTACGACACAAAATCAGGTCTACAGACAGACAGACAGATGGATGGACAGACAGACGGACGGAGGGACAGACAGACAGATGCCCCTTTCCAAAATGACAAATTTCAGGCTCCTCTAAATTGAAAGCACATGCAGATGACAATTTTGAAATTGATACAAATGAACTGAAGTTCTCTCAAACAAGGAAAAACATTGTGAGAAAAGGAGAAAATGCTGGTTTCCAGGAATTTCTCCTTTTCCAACAATGTTTTTAAGTTTTTTGGGGGTAGTCAAAATTTGGAATTGTTTCGTAAGGGGTTAACCACTCTTATCTGGACTGCTAACTCACCTTGTGCAACTCTCCTTTAAGGTTAAAGGATGAACTCTGGGGGCCAAACAATGCCCTCTTGAATCGCTCTATAATTCTACGCTTTGGGTTTGGATTCAATGTTGGAGGTAACTGTGAAATGTAGATGATTTTGTGTAATGTGTGAAGCATCTGTGTAATAGGGTCACTGATCTGTCGCACCTTCTTGTGTGATATTGTCAGTGTCGCTGTGTTTGCACTCTCTGTGATGAGAAAAAAAGTTTTTCCAATAGTCAAAATCTATTCTAATAAGAAATTACTTCATTCTAAAAGAGTTATCATTTATCATATAAAACCTTCACTGACAATATTTCAAGTTTATGTTTTTTTTTCTCTGACACATTGTTTTTATTTTTATACTCAACCCTTCACCAGAAAATCTAGAGTTTTGATGACCAAAAAGAATAAGATATTTGAAAACACTTTGGGGAAAGGAGAAAATGCTGGTACCCAGCATTTTCTCCTTTTCCAACAATGCTTTCTACCTTTCTAAAACCAAATTTCAATATTTCAGTCAAATCTATTTGGTCATCTGCAATTGCTATCCATTTGGACCAGTCTGAAATTTTGTTGTTTGGTAAAGGGTTGATGTCCCAGTTATGATTTATGTGTTATCAGAGCAACTCTCCAATTGCATCAATGTTTTAGAACAGCAGTTTCTGCCAAACAAAAAGAGTCGGCTAACTGTTTTGTTCTAGTAGGAAAATCACCTAAGCCTTAAAGGTAAAAAGATGTTTTTACTGTTTCATTAATTCAACTCTTTACTTAATGACAAAATTTCGGACTTGACCAAGTAGATAGCATTTGCAGAAGACAAATGTAAATCAAGTGAAGACCTGTCTTTCATAAAGTAGAAAAAATTGTGGAAAAAGGAGAAAAGATTGGTTACCAGCATTTTCTCCGTTTCCAACAATTTTTTTCAAAATCCTTCACGGTAATTAAAACTAGTAATTGTTTGGTTAAGGATTACTTAAGAGTTTTTTTTCTGTAGATACCAACATGCAAAATGGTAACTTACTGGGGCGCTTACTTGTTTTGGATTTCTTGTTTTTGGAATTCTGTAATCCATTTCCAGCTGGAGTACTGTTTGAGCGTACATACTGTCTCCCGTCAAAAAAATGTTCGGAATGTTCTGCGATATGTGGAATACTCGGGGAATGACTGTTAATTGGTGAAGGGTCACCTGACCCAAATCCAGAATCTCTACTTGCTTTGGCTGAAACAAAAAGTTGCTGGTTTAATTTACAGACAAAATGTCACAAAGTTTTTAACTCTTTACCACACGACAAGATTTTGAACAATTCCAAATTGAAAGATGTTGCAGATGACAAATGGAATGTGGCGTAAATAATGGGGTTTCTATGCTCTAAGGTAGAAAACATTGTGGGAAAAGGAGAAAATGCTGGTTACCAGCATTTTCTCCTTTTCCCACAATGTTTTCAAAAGGTCTCTTTACCAGAGTCGTTAAAAACCAGGATTGTTTGGTAAAGGGTTAAGGCAATGTTGACTAAAATAAGGTTACAAAGAACATGACAGAAAATAGCACTTACTTTGTAAGACAAACTCAATTATGTCACATAACTACCCTTATTTTCAGTGTTATACATCCATTTCAAATTCTCTTATCTCATAACACATCTGAGATAAGCACATAGTGCCGCCGTATTTGGTCGAAACTCTGTAATCATATGCATAATTTCTAAAACATTGCCCAGATTTCTCGTTAAAATTCACAGTCAAAACTATTGATTATGACAAAGTTGAAAATTTTCATCATCTTCAAAACAGAATCATAATATGCAAGTTTCTTTAGAACTCTTTTTTTTATATGTTATGTGTTCACTTGTCATAGAAATGAGTAGGTTTACATAAATTCCAATACTCATGTACATGTACATGTAGGCCTTTGTCTTAACCCTTTAGCACACAATGCCGCCTTTTAACCCTTTCCCAAACAAGCCCTGGTTTTCACATGTCTGCAGTACAAGTCTTTTGAAAACACTGTGAGAAAAGGAGAAATTGCTCGTAACGAGCAATTTCTCCTTTTCCCCCAGTGTTTTCTACCCTTTTTGAGACCTTTCTGCCATTTTCATCAAATTTAAAATTGTCGTCTGCAAACTCTTTCAATTTGGACCAGTTCCAAAATTTGTCGTTTGGTAAAGGGTTAATGCCCTTGGGAAAGGAGCCTTTTGAAAACATTGTGGGAAAAGGAGAAAATGCTGGTGACCAGCATTTTCTCCTTTTCCCACAATGTTTTCCACCCTATCAAAGAAAAATTGCACAGTTTGAGCCACACTGAAAATGTCAACTGCAAATGCTTTCAATTTGGACAAGGCTAAAATTTTGTTGTCTGGTAAAGGGTCAACACATCATGAACTATGTTTTATGAGATACAGATAAATGTGATAAAGAATCTGATATTCACTGGCTTTCAAGGTAAAATTGTATTAAACTTGAGGACGAAAACTGTTATTAAGCTCACAATAGGCTTGCTTAATACACTTCTAGACTCATTTAATAAAATTTTATCTTAAATGCCAATTCATGTCAGATCCTAAAATCTATATCCCATAAATGTACAAAGTCTGACTCAATAATACTAAACTGTAGTGACTTACAACTGGGTATGTCCACCATAAGTTGTTGAGAATACGGGTCTCTGGGAACTCCCGTACGTGGTGTAGGGACAGGAGGTAGATGGGACAGTGTTTTATTGCGACGAACCATAGCATGACTCCCTCTTGTACTTCCGGCACTGCTCTCTCGACTTTCACTCTCGCTACTCGGACATCCCTCATCATCATCAGATGACCAACCTGTAAAATAGTTCCATCGTTTTTACTTTTCTTTTTGAAGAGTAACAAAGAAAACTGTTGTATAGCTCTTTACCAAACAACAAAATTTTAGATTTGTCTAATTAAAAGCAATTGCAGACAACAAAGTGTTACTCAAAAATTAAAGTGTTCTGGGAAGGTAGACAACATTGTGGGGAAAAAGGGAAAACGCTGGTTACTGTTATTTTCTCCTTTTCCCACAATGTTTTCAAAAGCTTTCTTTCTTGGGTCGTTAAAACTCTGGACTGTATGGTAACAGGATAGAATAACACTTAGAGCCCAAAACTAATGGAATGGATTCTTTCAGTATATTATTAAAACTCAATTGTCAAAACACTAAGGCTGTTTGGGTGAAAATATTTTACTTAAAAATGACTGGTGATGTAAAGATCAAAGGTCAGTCTAAGTTTCATGCAGCTTGATTTTGATCTATAAGTGAAAGCAACTAACATTATACTGCAGGTTTCATGGGTAAACTCTCAGAACATGAGATACAGAATAAAGATAACAAATATTGCAAAGAATAGATGGATATCATGTAAAATACAGGAAGGTGGAGAGCTCAATGTATGTCTGATTCCAGATTCAAAAGCCAGTCAACTCTATGGCTCAGATGGAACATCTCAGCCAATCAGATAGCTACTCTTCAAACTTAGAATGACAACATATATTCAGAATTAACCCTTTCCCAAACAAGCCCTGGTTTTCACGTGTCTGCAGTACAAGTCTTTTGAAAACACTGTGGGAAAAGGAGAAATTGCCCGTAACGAGCAATTTCTCCTTTTCCCACAGTGTTTTCTACCCTCTTTGAGACCTTTCTACCATTTTCATCAAATTTAAAATTGTCGTCTGCAAACTCTTTCAATTTGGACCAGTCCAAAATTTGTCATTTGGGAAAGGGTTAAGTGTGAATATTAACCCCAAGACTGGAAATTTAACCCTTTACCATACAACAAAATTTTAGACCCATCCAAATTGAAAGCATATTCAGCAGACAATTTCAATGTGGCTCAAACGATGTGGTTTTTCTTTGATTGGGCTGAAAACATTGTTGGAAAAGGAGAAAATGCTGGTTACCAGCATTTTCTCCTTTTCCCACAATGTTTTCAAAAGCCCTCTTGCTCAGGGTCATTAATGTGTGGTAAAGGGTTAAATGAGCAATGCTCCGTGAAAAGAGGGTTCAATGCATCTGCAAAAAGTATCGACCCAGGACAGCCTGTGTAGTCTGTGCAAGCTGACCTGGGTTAAAATTTGCTACTGGTCAATCTGCTGCATGTCGAAAGACAGTCTACCTTGTGATTCAGTCAGTTGTTAAACAAAATGAGTTTTATGGATCCATAATTACCTGTATATGATGACATATTTACCTGTATATGATGACATATTTACCTGTATATGATGACATAATTACCTGTATATGATGACATAATTACCTGTATATGATGACATAATTACCTGTATATGATGACATATTTACCTGTATATGATGGCATAATTACCTGTATAATGATGACATATTTACCTGTATATGATGACATAATTACCTGTATATGATGACATATTTACCTGTATATGATGACATAATTACCTGTATATGATGACATAATTACCTGTATATGATGACAGATTTGGTACAATGCATCATGGAGATGCATTTACACCTCCCTTTGCCAGAGTGCCGCTTTGCCGGCAAAAGCAACTAGTGTTGCATGTAGGATGAAAAAAAAAAATTCAAATGAATTTTTTAATAGCTTTTGTGTTCCATGATGGTTATTAAACATTAAATTTTTGCTAGAATCTTTTGTGTTTTTTGCTTGACTCTTGATTCATTGCAATATGAACTCTTTAACACACAATCCTGAGTTTTAATGACCCCGTGAGAGAGGGCTTTAGAAAAAATTGTGGAAAAAGAAGGAAATGCTGTTAATCAGCATTTTCTCCTTTTCCGACAATGTTTCCTACCCTTTCTGATACAAATCCCATCATTTTTGACACATTTTATGTTGTCTGCAAATGCTCTTAATTTAGACTAGACTAAAATGTCGTCGTTTGGTAAAGATTTAAAGAACGGCAAAATCCTACAAACCCTGTTCTGTATCATCAGGTCCGAACGCAGGAGATATTTGTGACTCGTAAACATCTGTCATGTTACTGTCCTTAATGCTGGAAGCCCCGCCACTGCCCGCTAAATTCGCAAGCTTATCATAACGCTCCTGTGATACCAGAAATAATCTGTGGTACTTCTGCATGTTTTGGTTGGCCTCTAGAAAATGTCTGAAAGGCAAGAAGAACATGTGTAAAGTAAAACTGACCTTTCAATTTGGCCAAGTCTAAAATTTTGTCGTTTGGTAAAGAGTTAAAGAGTTAAAAGAGTAAAGAGTTAAAAGAGTAACTTACTCTTTTAACTCTTTACCAAACGACAAAATTTTAGACTTGGCCAAATTGAAAGCATTTGCAGATGAAAAAGTAAATGTGGCTCAAAAATTGAAATTTGTTTTCGGAAGGGTAGAAAACATTGTGGGAAAAGGAGAAAATGCTGGTTACCAGCATTTTCTCCTTTTCCCACAATGTTTTCAAAAGGCTTTTCCTTCAGGGTCGTTAAAACTCGGGATTGTGTGGTAAAGGGTTAACATAAGATAAAAGGTTAGACTGGTCCAAATTGAAAACATCTGCAGAAGACAATTTGAATATAGCTCAAAATGATAAATATGTGTCTTTGATAAGGTAGAAAATGTTATGTGAAAAGGAGAAAATGCTGGTTACCAGCATTTTCTTCTTTTCCCACAAAATTTTTAAAAGCCTTCTACATAATGGTTAAAACTCGGGATTGCATGGTAAAGGGTTAAGATGAGAAGGGTATGAATAGAGAGACAGAGAAATCAAATTCCTTTGAGCAAATAACAGTAACATTGACCTCATGGCCTTAACCCTTTACCACACAATCCCGACTTTTAATGTCCTGAAAAAGAAAGCTTTTGAAAACATTGTGGGAAACAGAGAAAATTCTGGTAACCAGCATTTTCTCCTTTTCCCACAATGTTTTCTCCCCTTCCCAAATCAAAGTTCTATTTTTGAGTCACCTTTATTTTGTCGTCTGCAAATGCTTTCAATTTGGACCAATCTAAAATTTTGTCATTTGGTAAAGATTTAAAAATGTCATTTGTTCTAATGAGGAAGCATCTAAATCATCAATATATGACCCAAGAGTATGTACCATCTGCTGGAGCCAGGCCAGAATATAAAGCCTTCAAATATAATAAGTTCTGCATTTTTATAAATGAATTTGGAAAAAAAAAAAACATTTTGGGTCTGCAGAAAGAAAAACCTTTTGGGTCCATTCAAGCATAGCATTATTTTTTTGCCTACAAGTAAATGACTGCAGTTTATCAATTTGAATAAAACTTCAATCTACAAATCCATGCATTTCTGATTCCTTTTGGTACTTTTTGTAATTTTGGCAAACAACATACACAACATCCACGTAAAATATTAATAAACAACATGAATTAAATTTCAACACTGTAACACAAGTGAAAACATTGAGAAAAAGGAGAAATTGCACATACAAGCAGTTTCTCCTTTTTCCTCAATGTTTTCAGAAATCTCCGCAGTAATCCACAAAAAAATTACCTGCGGGCAATAACGTGCTAGCAAAACTTACTTCTGTGTTCTACGTCTCTCTCTATCTAACTTGCGTTCCAGTGTATGCTGTGAGGCCTGCAGACCATCCATATGTCTTAACATTATTTCTGACATGTCTGCCGCCATGTGCACGATATCTGGTCTCTCGGTAGCACTGGGACATATACATCTGTAATACAGAACAGGAAACTGGACGCATGATTATCTTCACTCCTTCATATTTCCAAGAAAATAAAAAAATGGTTTTTCATTTATTTATTACTGTGACAACGTTAAAAACAACAGGTTATAACTCTTTACAAAACAACAAAATTTAAGACTTGTCCAAACCCAAAGCATTTGTAGATGAAAAATTGAGGGGGTAAGGGGGAGCTCCAATTGTGGGATTTGTGTTTGAAACGGTGGAAATCATTGTGGAAAAAGGAGGAAATGCTGGAGACCAGCATTTCCTCCATTTCCCACAATGATTTCCACCATTTCAAAGACACATCCTATCATTTTGAACAAGACTTTGATTTGTGATCTGCCAATGCTTTCAAAAGAGTAAAAGACTGAAATTTTGTGTTAACCCTTTACCAAATGACAAACTTTTGACCTGGACCAAATTCAAAGCATAAGCAGACAACAAATTAAGCGTTTCTAAAAGGACTCTTTCTGTCTTTGATAGGGTACAAAACATTGTAGGAAAAGGAGAAAATGCTGGTTACCAGCATTTTCTCCTTTTCCCACAATGTTTTCAAATGCCTTCTCTTTCAGGGTTTTTAAAAGTCAGGATTGTGTGGTAAACGGTTAACGATAGAAATGTTCAGTTTCTCGTTTTTGGCACTTTCACCTGGTTTTGGTATTAATACGATGTGTACAGCAATGGGTTAACCTTAATAGCCTTAAAACCATTTTACATTGCTTTTGCAGTTACTGTGGATGAAGGTCAGACTTCACAGAATATTCAGTCCGATCCTGTCATTTTCACATTTTAACTTTTCTTGATAGCTTAATTATGCTTATGCAGGTTGCTTGCTCAATACAGGTGGTCACTGAAACAGGTTTTACTGTTTTTATGATGAATGAAAAATATTTGGTAAAAACAAAAGATTAAATACCTTTTCACAGTATTTATAAGCTTTTCGGAATATAATCCTGTAGGTATTGGCTTGTACTTGCCTTCAACGATCTGAAATAAATATCTGAAAATGATCTTTCTGTAAAAGAACTCCAAGTTAAATCGGTGATAAACTTTAGAATAATGAATAACAAAAATACTTAGCATTTTCATCCACGGAAAAATACCAAACTCATGGCGGCTTTGGCAACAATATAATCACAAAGAAGCAGAGATCAAATTGCAAATTCATTGCAGTCTGATTTTGAACCATACTGTCTGCAACAGCAACTCCAGTTGTGCCTAATAACCAACATTTTGTCCTTTTACCACAATGTTTTCAAATCTTTTGAAGACAGTTGTCATCATTTTATCCTCAATTAATTTGTCGTTCACAAGTGCTTGCAATTTGGACAAATCTAAAGTGTTGTCGTCTGGTAAAGAATTAACTCATTACCAAATGACAAAATTTTAGACTTGTCAAAGTTAAAAGCACTTGCAGAAGATAAATGATGAAATTCATTTTTGATAGCGCAGAAAACATTGTAGGAAAAGGAGAAAATGCTGGCAACCTGCATTTTCTCCTTTTCTAACGATGTTTTCAAAAGCCCTCCTTGTCAGGGTTGTTAAAACTCCAGATAGTGTAGTAAAGGGTTAAGAACTATAAATGAGCCAAGCTCTGTGAAAAGGGGGCTTAATGCATCTGCGAAAAGTACTGACCCAGGTCAGCCTGCGCAGTCCGTGCAGGCTGACCTGGGCCAAAACACTTTTCACTATTCGTCAATTTTCTGTATGTCCAGGGACCAGTGTACCTCATAATTAAGTCGATTATTAAAATAAAGCGGCTCATAGGGATCCATCATTATATGACTTGCTTGGTATATTGCATCACAGAGATGCAATAAGCCTCCTTTTGCCTAGGCATGGTTCAAAATTTTTTTTTACACTGTAAGTAAATGAAGGGTATGTTAAAACTTACACTTTTGACTAGTGTCAGCATGTTTGTATTGTAAAATGGAGGATCCAATACACACATCTGATACAGTATACAACCAAGAGCCCAGATATCTGCCTTCTCTCCATAAGGGTGTCCCTCTACCATCTCAGGGCTGCAAAATGGAACAAAATAATAAACCAGTTGTTTCAGCCTTTTTATTTACTCGTATGTGTTGAACAGTAAACTTTTTATCAAATGACAAAATTTTAGTCTTAGCAAAATTGAAAGCATTTGCAGACAACAAATTAACTCTTTACCAAACGACAAAATTTTGGCCTTGTCCAAATTGAAATCATTTGCAGACGACAAAATAAATGTGATTCAAAAACTGAAATTTGTTTTAGGAAGGTAGAAAACATTGTGGGAAAAGGAGAAAATGCTGGTTACCAGCATTTTCTCCTTTTCCCACAATGTTTTCAAAAGGCTTCTTTCTTAGGGTCGTGAAAACCCAGGATTGTTTGGTAAAGGGTTAAATGTGGCTCAAATGATGTTTTTTTTTTTCTTTGATAGGATACAAAATATAATGGTTAACAGCATTTTCTCCTTTTCCCACTATGCTTTTACAAGCCTTCTTCCACATGATCATTATCTTGCAGAATTATCTGATAAAGGGTTTAGCACAAGCTTTGCAATACATATGACTGCAACATGCAATTAAAAGTTTATCCCGAGTTGCTTATATTTCATGAAATGGAATTGCAGCAGACGACTTTGAAAAAATATTGTTATATAATTTTTGATTGGTAGAAAACGGTAGAAATACAATGCATGACTACAGAACAGACTTACCAAGAATACAAAATGGTCCCGCAAACAGACGTCATCTTACTGGTATCTGTGCCTTTAACCTTGGCAAGACCAAAGTCAGCTGGTAAAAAGAAACATAGAAAGTGTACCTTTAACCTTGGCAAGACCAAAGTCAGCTTGTTAGAAAGTGGTTTTTGAAAACATTGAGGGCAAAAGGCAAATTGCTGGTAATCTGCAATTTCTCCTACATCAACAATGTTTTCTACCTTTCACAGACAAATCCTATCATTTGAGCTACATTTGTCCTCTGCCAATCCTTTCATTTTAGACAGATCAAAAAATTTCAGTCCAGAATTAACACCTAAAGCACCGTTCACAACTATAGTTGCTTTTGCGGCCAGTGTAGATCAAGATCAGGCTGCACATTTTGTGCGGCCTGATCTTTGATCTACACTGCTTTGCTGAAACACTGTAGATGAAAGCAACCATGAAATTGCAATTACTTGGGTCGTATTACTAGGATGAAAATGTCTGAGAGGTTTATTCGGCACTCTAAGGGTTAACTCTTTACCCAACATCAAAATTTTAGACTGGACCCAATTGAAAACGCGTGCAGACGACAATTTTAAAACTTTCCCAAACAAGCCCTGGTTTTCACGTTTCTGCAGTACAAGTCTTTTGAAAACACTGTGGGAAAAGGAGAAAATGCTCGTTAGGAGCAATTTCTCCTTTTCCCACAGTGTTTTCTACCCTTTTTGAGACCTTTCTGCCATTTTCATCGAATTTAAAATTGTCATCTGCAAACTCTTTCAATTTGGACCAGTCCGAAATTTGTCGTTTGGGAAAGGGTTAAATGTGGCTAAATTTACGATGTTTTTCTGTGAGAGAGCAGAAATCATTGTGGGAAAAGGAGAAAATGCTGGTTACCAGCATTTTCTCCTTTTCACACAATGTTTTCAAAAGGCTTTTTCCTTGGGGTCGTTAAAAGTCGGGATTGTGTGTTAAAGTGTTAAACAGTAGAAGTTTTTAATCAATTAACATTACACATAACATACATGTACCATAATTTCCCCTCTACCATGTTGATAGCCAAGCCCAATGGCTAAGTTGGTAAAATACAGGCTTGAAACTATTAGGTTGCTGGTTCAAATTCCCTGCTTGGCCAATTTCTTCTCCAGGACTAATGATAGGGATTTTGCCAAGATTCATTCCTCTTGCCAATGATCGTTGTTTTGAAGTTTCTTATGTGGGAAAGCAATCACAGTGGCTTGGAAAGAAAATTGTGCAAAGTCCAGGTGAATGGATTTCTATGAATGCATGGAAAGGTGCACTAGTCAATGTGATATGTTTGAAACAATGTTGAAAACTGCATTAAACACCAAACAAAAAAATAAACTTACTGATGGTAACTCTGTCATTTTCACCAAGCATGATGTTATTGGGAGTTAGGTCACGATGAACAATACCTTTGTCTTTATGGAGGTAACGTAGAGCTAAAACCATCTGAAAGCAGTATATCAAAAAAAATGGAGTAACTACAAAAATTGAGTTTCTATGTGACATTTTATGTTCTCCCATTGTTACTTGATCTTGTGCTTAACCCTTTACTGCACAATCCCTAGTTTTAACGACCCTCCCCCCCGGCAAAGACGGCTTTTGAAAACATTGTGAAAAGAGAAGAAATGCTGGTAACCATCATTTTCTCCTTTTTCCACTTTTTTAGAGACAGATTCCATTATTTGAACCTTTTTTTATTTGTTGTCTGTAAGTGCTTTCAATATGGACTAGTCTAAATTTTCTTGTATAGCTCTTTACCAGACAACTAAATTTTATCCTTTTCCAAATTGAAAGCATTTGCAGACGACAAATTAAACCTTGCTCAAATGAAGATTTGTCTTTAAAAGGGTAGAAAATATTGTGTGAAACGGAGAAAATGCTGGTTTCCAGCATTTTCTCCATTTCCCAAAATGTTTTCAAAAGGCTTCTTCCTCAGGGTCATTAAAACTCGGGGTTGTGTGGGAAACGGATAGTGGAGACTAAAAAAAAGTCATCCATCCGGTAGAGTTAAAGATTATACAAATATTTGATCTTATACATCCTTATAACACAACAGCATAGAATTGTGAAATGCAAAGCTTAACAGAGAGAGTTTGAGTTTGCATTCTTTTTATTCATGTATTTATGCCTGGCCTTAATTGCCCTTTGAAGAGTGAACAAAAGTTTAAACTTGCTTAATTCTTTACCAAACAACAATATTTTAGGCTTATCCAAATTGAAAGCATTTGCAGATGACAAATTAAAAGTAGCTCAAATGATGATTTCTGGCTTTGACAGGGTAAAAAACATGGTGGGAAAAGGAGAAAATGCTGGTTACCAGCATTTTCTCCTTTTCCCACAATGTTTTCAAAAGACTTTTTTCTGCAGGGTCGTTAAAAGTCAGGACTGTGTGGTAAAGCGTTAAATTGAACATGTTTGCAGACGAAAAGAAAAATTTTGATTCTAAAATTGGAGCTTTAGTTTTGAAAGGGTAGAAAACATTGTGAAAACGGGAGAAAATTTTCTCCTTTTTCCACAATGTTTTCAAAAAGTCTTCTCATGTAAGCTTGTTAAAACTTGGGATTGTTTAGTACAGGGTCAAAGCCTTTCAGCAGGATTTGCTGTTTAGTTTAAACATATTTACTTGACATCGATTGAGAAACAAGTTCTTGCAACTTATACCAATCTCTCTCGATTCTGCTTCCTGGGAACTACACCAGTACTTGCACCGAATGTGTGGGCCAGTGAACAGTTCTAACGTTGACACTCGCTTCTGGGAATCGAACTCAGGACCTTTTGGTTACGAGGCCGACGCTCTACCTCACTACCACTGACACCACTCAGGCCTGAGCAGGCTTTGCTGTTTGTGTTAACTCTCTACCAATCAACAGAATTTTAGACTTGTTTGATTTAAATGCATAGATAATTAAAAAATATTCATATAGCTAAAATGACAAAGGAAAAAATGCAGGTTACAGAGTATTTTCTCCTTTTCCAACTCTGTTTTCATAAGGTTTCATCTTTAAGATCATTTGATGAAGGGTTTAACTCATTACCACACAGCCAGATTTTAGACTTGTCCAAATTCAAAGCTTTAGCAGAGGACAAAATAGAAAATCTTTCTAAAAATCTGAAATCTGTCTATCACAGAGTAGAAAACACTGTAGGAAAAGGAGAAAATGCTGGTTACCAGCATTTTCTCCATTTCCCACAATGTTTTTAAAAGCCTTTTTCCTTATGGTTGTTAAAAGTCGGGACTGTTTGGTAAAGGTAAAACTTTAACCCTTTACCACACGACAAAATTTTAGCCTTGTCCACAATGAAAGCATTTGCAGACGACAATTTCAGTGTAGCTCAAATGGTGTAATTTTTCTTTGATAGGGTAGAAAACATTGTGGGAAAAGGAGAAAATGCTGGTTACCAGCATTTTCTCCTTTTCCCACAATGTTTTCAAAAGGCTTCTTTCCCAGGGGCATTAAAAGGCAGCATTGTATGGTAAAGGGTTAAAGTTTGTCAGTAAACGTATGTGTACCTGTATCAAAATGTTCCAAATTCTGTTCTCAGAGAACTTGTCTCTCTTCTCCTTCAGAGAGTTGAAATGTTCATTGAGTGGAGCGCCCTCTATTAGGTCCATGATGATGAACAGCGTATTTCCTGCAAAAACATGAGAGTCATTTTCGTGAAACTTTAACATCTCAACTTCTCAGACAAAACTGCTGCAAATCTTTGAAAACCTACAGCTTTGGTATCTCTACTGAATGCTTCATTTGCTGATGATCTCAATCATAAAACTTGAATTCAAAGAGAAGAGATTTTGAAATTGTTAAATGTTAACTCTTTACCAAACGACAAAATTTTAGACCAGTCCAAATTGAAAGCTTTTGCAGACAACAATATAAATGCGACTCAAAAATTGAAATTTGTCTTGAGAAGAGTAGAAAATATGTGGGAAAAGGAGAAAATGCTGGTTACCCCACAATGTTTTCAAAAGGCTTCCTTCCCAGGGTCATTAAAAGTTGGGATTGTGTGATAAAGGGTAAACTGAACAATCAAATTGACACTAGTCCAATTCCAAAGAATTGATGACAAATAAATGTGGCTCAAGTGACAGAATTTCTTTTTGGCATGGTAACAACATTGTGGGAAAAGCAGAAAATGCTTGTCAAAACCATTTTCTCCATTTCTCATGATGTTTTCAAACACCTTCTTTGTTAGGGAGGTTAAAACATGAGATCATTTGGTAAATAGCACAGGTTCAAATTTCTATGAGGAGTAAGGTAAAAAAAATTGCACTTAATCATACCCTTGTCAAAAAATTGCAAAATTCTTTCAAAATAAGTTTGAATAGATTTTGTAGATACTCACTGCATTTTTTAAAGGACTGAGAAATTTACTGAATTGAAAAAAGACACAGCAAACAAGATGTACATACCATCTCTAAATGTTTTGTGATATTTGACAATGTTTGGATGTCGGATTCCTTGTCGCATGATCTGTAATTCATTGATCATTTCTCCCACACTTTGATCTCTGTCGTTCGTGGTCTTACCAAAGGCTGGATTGAGCAGATCAATCTGTAATACAGCACCAGCTTATTTGTTTTTGAAATTGACTGAATGAATGGTGTTCAACACCACTATACACATTGTTTCAGTTATATAGCAGAGACAGCTCACTTATTCATGTATGTCTGGGTTTAACCAGTACTTGGCTGGAGTTCAGCAATGTCTTGCCCAAAGACACTCCCATGAAAATCCTACCACTTGAGAGGGTAAATTGAGAGCATAATGGTAAAACCATAATAAATGTACAGACATTCAGCTTGGGCCTTGAAAGGGTTAACCTTTTACAACATATAATCCTGAGTTTAATGACCAAGAAAGAGAAGGCTTCTGAAAACATTGTTGGAAAATAAGATGCTGGTAACTACCATTTTCTCCTTTTCCCACAATTTTTCCTACCATATCAAAGGCAGAAATCATCATTTGAGCTACATTTAATTCATTGTCTGCAACTGCTTCCAATTTAGTCGTCTGGTAGAGTTAACCTTTACCATATATTTAGACTCAACTCTTTTGACAACATTTGGAGTAGAGAATCAAATTTGACCTAGATTATGCAATATATCTATGCAAAGGTAAAAAGAAATCTACAAATTCACTGTTGGAAAGGAGCACTTTTTTTCATCTGTATTTTCTCCTTCTCAAAAGTTTCAGTGCCTTCTACCTCAGGTTTGTGAAAAAACAAGCTCCTTTGGTAGAAGATTATTCATGACCTCAGTGGGGTAAAATAGACTTGTGTAGGATAAAAAAAAACAGTCCCATAGTTATTTTATTCTCAGTGCGTTTTACTTAACACTTCTTTACTCTCCCCCATTCTTGTAAAAATTTGTTTGATGTTTCATGCTGCTTTCTATACTTGTTAAGGTACATCACGCAGTCAGTGCACCTATTCAACTATTTCAGGAGTTTCTTTATCAGCACTTCACAATATATTCTGGCCAAGGCACTGGTTCCCTACCCACATACACGAAGATGAAACAATGTGTAGTGATGAGAGAGTACAAGGTCAATCTTCTTGTAATGGCTGCAATAATTAACCCTTTACCACACTACAAAATTTTACTCTTATCCCAATTGAAAGCATTTGCAGACAACAAATTAGATATGGCTCATATGGTGAGAATTGTCTGTAAAAGGACTGAAAACACTGTGGGAAAAGGATAAAATGCTGTTTACCAGCATTTGCTCATTTTCCAACAATGTTTTCGAAAGGATTCTTCTTCAAAATTGTCAAAATTTGGGGATGTGTGGTAAATGGTTAAATTGTTAGTAACATTAGATTCAAAACATTAGATCCAAATAGGCTCTTTACCAGATGACCAAAGTCTATACTTACCAATACTGAAATGGTTTCCATATAACAAATTATACACCGCGTCTTTGAAAGGGTAAAAAAAGTTGTGGGAAAAGGAGATAATGCTGATTTCCAGCATTTTTTCCTTTTCCTACAATATTTTCCAAAGGCTTCAACCACTAGGTTATAGAAACTTTGGATTATTAGATATCAGTTTAAACAAATAAAAACCAATTATAGATACCTCTTTAAGGGCAAGAAAGGACTGTCCCGCACGTTTCCTCACTTTATATACACTACCAAAAGCTCCTCGCCCCAAATGTTCAAACACAACATACTCCTTAATATTATGAGTTGGCGTCCGATTTTGATTTAATTCCAAAATATTTTCATGTATAGAAGTTACGATTTCACTTGTCAGTCCGTTGATTAACTGTACAAGAGGTTTATATGCTGATAAGTCTCGATTATAATGTCCAACATCAATGAATGCAGTGTATAAATTTGGAGGGAAAAGTTTCTTGAAGAGTCGTCTGTTTCTCTCCATACTGAACAGGAATCTTAAAGCTCGGAATGCAAATCTCTGGAAAGATAAACAAGCCAGAGTAAATGATAATTTACTGTAAGAAAAATGGCTGTTTTGGAAAAATAAATACAGAAAAAGAAACTAGCAGAAACAGAAATAAGTCATTCAAAGCAACCTATCAACTGAGTTTAACCCTTAACCAAACCACCCTATGTTTTAACCCTTTACCAGAGAATGCCGATTTTTAATGACCCTGAGAAAGAATACATTTGAAAACATTGTGGGAAAGGGGAAAATGCTGGCAACCAGCATTCTCTCCATTTCCCAGAATGTTTTCTACCCTTCTAAAAACAATTTTCAAATTTTGAGGTACATGTCGTCATCTGCAAATGCTTTCAAGTTGTCCAAGACTAAAATTCTGTCATATGGTAGTCAACAATTCTGAGGAAAAGGGCCCTTGAAGGCATCGTAAGAAAAGGAGAAATGATAGTTACAAACATTTTTTTTCATTTTCTAACAATATTTTCTACCAAGAGATTGTTCGGTATAAAAAGTTAACAGATTCATATACTGTATAATCAAAGTACTGCTTGCTAGAAAAATATACAAATACAATGTCCTGTATGTTACCTGGGTGAGTTGAGCAGCCTTTCTCTCTCTCGCCGAGCACTCTGCACACAGGGGTAGAATCAGAAGCCCAATTGTATAGATACCATTAGCCTGGGCGATCTGTTGGGCATTTGTGTCATTCAGCACTAACTCTGCTAAAGCACCACAACATGCTGAAGGAGTACAATGATACATTATGTTACCTCTTTACCAAACGACAAAATTTTAGACTCGTCCAAATTGAAAGCATTTGCAGACAACAAAATAAATGTGACCCAAAAATTGAAATTTGTTTTGGGAAGAGCAGAAAACATTGTGGGAAAAGGAGAAAATGCTTGTTACCAGCATTTTCTTCTTTTCCCACAATGTTTTCAAAAGGCCTCTCTCTCAGGGTCGTTGAAAGTCGGGATTGTGTGGTAAAGAGTTAACACCTAAAGACCAGTTTACCTTACCTCTTTACCACACAATCCTGAGTATTAACGACCCTGAGAAAAATGGCTCTTGAAAACATTGTGGAAAAAGAAGAAAATGCTGGTAATATTTGGTTTAGCCATCTGACTGGCTAACCCATTTGATTTTGGTTTAGCCAATCAGAAGTTGTGTTACTTTTGAATCTAGAAAATCTTGGAGAGTATGATTAAGAATGTTCTTAAGAATCGATGGCGAGCATAGGCCTACGCCTTTCTTCTTGCCTGAAAGTAGACTTTCTTTCCTTTTCCATAAGGCAGTCTAAATGTGACATTAATCTATGGTAATGAAATAGCTGCACAAATATTACGGCAGATGGTAAAATCGTTAAGTGCACTCACATACCTTGTTTTAACTTGTGTTGAAGCTCTGATACCTCCTCTGCCTGAAAAAAAAAAAACATCAGATCAATTTAAACACTTCAACCCTTAACAAAATGACAACAAGAGGACCACTGGCCCTAAAGGGCTCACCTGAGTAAAGTCATCCACAGTTGATAAAGCTGAAGTGATTCTGGTTTTGATGTAAAACACATGAGTGTAAGTGACCTACTTTTTGAACCAATGTGACTAAATTCCAAACTTGTCCAAGATATCATTAAAACAAACCCTCTGACCAAGTTTCATGAGTATCAGACTGAAAATAAGGCCTTTATGGTGCAAACAAGGTTTTTCTAAGATTTGGTTCCATGACCTAATTTTTGACCAGATGTGACCCACTTTAAAACTTATCCAAGATATCATCAAAGCAAACTTTCTGACCAAGTTTCATGAGAATCAGGCTGAAAATGTGGCCTCTAGAGTGCAAACAAGGTTTATCTAAGATTTGACCATGTGACCAACTTTTTGTCCCGACATGACCCTCTTTCAAACTAGTGTAAGATATCAACAAGATAAACATTCTGACAAATCTTTATCAGTATAAGGCTGAAAATGTGGCCTCTAGAGTGCACACAAGGTTTTTCTAAGATTTAGCCCAGTGACCTACTTTCTGACCCGAAATGACCCAATTTCGAACTTGTCCCAGATATTATCAAGACAAACATTCTACCCAACTTTCATGAGTTTCAGGCTGAAAATGTGGCCTCAAGAGTGCACACAAGGTTTTTCTAAGATTTGGTCCAGTGACCTACTTTTTGACCAAACATGAGCCAATTTGGAACTTGTCCAAGATATTATCAAGACAAATATTCTGACCAAGTTTCATGAGTATATGATTGAAAATGTTGCCTCTAGAATGCACACAAGGTAATTGTTGGCGCCTGGACAACGCACGATGGATGCCCGACACAGCACAATTACAAAAGCTCACCTTCAGCACTTCGTGCTCAGGTGAGCTAAAATTCTACAATTGTCCTTATTGATAGCATTTGCAGACAACAAATGAAATCTTCCTAAAATGATGGGAGTATTCTCTGATAGGGAAGAAAAGCACTGTGGGAAAATGAGAAAATGCTGGTTTCCAGCATTTTCTCTTTTACCCCACAATGTTTTTGAATGCCTTCTTCCTCAGGGTTGTTGTAACTTGGGATTATTTGGTAAAAGGGTAAGCTCCGAGCATAAATTGTTGTTTTTGGAGACAGAGTTATTCAAGACCAGAATGCATAGAACAGGCATTCTGATCTTTGATCTGCACTATCCAATAATTTGTAACAATATTCATCACAAAACAGCCCTGGAATTCCCATCTAGGTTTATTTCACAGAATGAAAATGTATATTTGATTGCATAGCTTCTACTAGTTATATTCCACAATATTCATAGTGCTGAATTTTCAGATTCTGATGAATTCAATAAGGTTTCATCATAAACTATAAAGCCTTGAGTGTCTGCATTCCACGATGATAGATAAACAACATGATAAAGGATATTTTTACTTACAAAATCATTTTATGTAACTCTTTACCAAACAACAAAATGTTAGATCTATCCAAACTGAAACAATTTGCAAATGACAAATTAAACGCGACACAAAAAATGAGATTTCTCTTTGGCAGTGTAGAAAACATTGTGGGAAAAGGAGAAAATGCTGGTTACCAGCATTTTCTCGTTTTCCAACAATGTTTTCAAAAGCCTTCTTTGTCAAGGTCGCGACTGTTTGGTAAACAGTTTACACACCTCAGTTGCATAGCCCAACTTCAGTTAATGTAGTGAACAGTTAAGATCATTTCTCGACAAATGTGGGGGCCTCATTCATAATAGTGTCACAGAATTTTTTATGTACAGCAATGTTACTAAAGTTTACAATTTCAGTCGCAGTGAACTAAACAAAACCAATCACGCCTTAACCCCTAGAGTGCCCAATAAACCTGTCAGATATTTTCATCCTAAAAACAAGACCCAAATAATTGCAGTTTAATGGTTGCTTTTGTCTACAGTGATTCAGCAAAGCAGACAGTGTAGATCAAAGATCAGGCTGCACGTTTTGTGCAGCCTGATCTTGATCTACACTGGCCGCAAACGCAACTATAGTCGTGAAAGGCGCTTTAAGGGTTAATTAACTATTTATAAAATGTATAAAATGTGTTTCAATTAATAGGATTTGACTTTAAAAAGGTTGGAAACATTGTGGGAGAAGGGGAAAATGCTGGTAACCAAAATTTGTTTCCTTTTTCCACAAAGTTTTCAAAAGCATTCTTCCTCGTGGTTATGAAAACACTGAACCACACAACAAAATTGTGGATGTGTCTGAATACAAGGCAACTGCAGACAACAAATTAGATGCGGGTGAAATTGAAGAAATTGTCTTTGAAAGGGAAAAAAACATTGTTGGAAAAGGAAAAAAAAAAGCTCATTACCAGCATTTTCTCCTTTTTGTACAATGTTTTTCAAAAAACTTCTTCATCAGGGTTTTAAAACTCTGGATTGTGTGGTAGAGGGTTAACCTTTTACCACACGATGAAATTTTAGCCTTGTCCAAATTGAAGACATCTGCAGACGACAATTTCAATGTGGCTCAAATGGTGCAATTTTTCTTTGATAGGGTAGAAAACATTGTGGGAAAAGGAGAAAATGCTGGTTACCAGCATTTTCTCCTTTTCCCACAATGTTTTCAAAAGGCGTCTTTCCCAGGGGCGTTAAAAGGCGGCATTGTGCGATAAAGTGTTAAACTCCCAACCAGATGACTAACTCAGATTTGTCTGTACTGAAATAAATTCCAGGCTACAACTTAAGTGAGACTCAAATGATGGAATTTGTCTTTGAAAGATATATAAAACATTGTTGAAGAAAGAGAAAATGCTGGTTCCTTGCAATTTTTCATTCTTCCAGAATGTTTTTGAAAGCCGTCTATCTCCGGGTAATAAACATGCGAGCCACGCTCTGGCAAAAGGGGGCTTAATGCATCTCCGTGATCCATGATACCATGCAAGTCACTGCATAATTGTGGATCCATAAAATCCATTTTGCATAACAACCGACTGGTTCATGAGTTACATTGGTCCTTTGATATACAGAAAATTTACCAGGTTTTGGCCCAGGTCAGCCTGCGCCGACTGTGCGAGCTGACCTGGGTCGATACTTTTCACAGATGTATTAAGCCCCCTTTTCGCAGATGAATTAACTTTACCACACAATCCCGACTTTTAACGACCCTGAACCTTTTGAAAACATTGTGGGAAAAGGAGAAAATGCTGGTAACCAGCATTTTCTCCTTTTCCCACAATGTTTTCTACCTTATCAAAGGCAAAATTCCCAGTTGAGTCACATTTAAATTGTCATCTGCAAATGCTCTCAATTTGGACTGGTCTACATTTTTCTCGTGTGGTAAAGCATTAAGCCCCCTTTTCACAGAGCATGGCTTACATACAGGATCTTTTGGTAAAGTACAGAAATAATACCATATGCTTTTCACCATGGCAGAGAGAGGTAAGAGAATAAGAACAGCAAAACAGCTTCAACAAAGCACAACGCTAAAATGCAAATTGTATAATTCAAAATTTAATGCATTTTCTTTTATCCAATAGCTTAACTCTTTACCAAATGGCAATATTTCAGACTGGTCCAAATTCAAAGCATTTGCAGACGACAAATTAAATGTTGTTCAAATAATTGAACTTGTTTCTGAAATGCTAGAAAACATTGTGGAAAAAGGAGAAAATGCTGATTACCAGCATTTTCTCCTCTTCCCACAATGCTTTCAAAAGGCCTTTTTTCCAGGTTCGTTAAAACCCGGGATTGTTTGGAAAAGGGTTAAACTAAAGGAATTGTCTTTCAAAGGGAGGAAAACATTGTCAGAAAAAGGAGAAAATGCTGGTAAGCAGCATTTTCTCTTTTTCCCACAATATTTTCAAAAGCCTTCTTAATGCCTTTGTCCTAAGTTTTTCAATCATATTTAAACTTAGAATAAAAGGGAAAAAAAAATAAAGGACCACATATCTCTGTGTCCTTGTGCACAAGTTGATCAGATATTCAGATATATCTATTAATAATGGAGACTGGGTAAAATAATGAACATGTGAAAAGTGACAATGAGTTTTACAAATTTCCTTTACTCTTTACCACACAATCCCGAATTTTAACGACCCTGAGAAAGAAGCCTGTTTAAAACACTGTGGGAAAAGGAGAAATGCTGGTAACCAGCATTTTCTCCTTTACCGACAGTGTTTTCTACCCTTCTCAAAACAAGTTTTAATTTTTCGTTTGCATTTATTTTGTTGTCTGCAAACGCTTTCAATTTGGACCAGTCTAAAATTTTGACATGTAGTAAAGAATTAATTAACCCTTTACTACACAATCCTGTCTTTAACGACCCTGGGAAAGGAGCCTTTTGAAAACATTGTGGGAAAAGGAGAAAATGCTGGTAACAAGCATTTTCTCCTTTTCTCACAATGTTTTCTACCCTTCCCAAAGCAAATTTCAGTTTTAAAGTCACTTTTATTTTGTCATCTGCAAATACTTTCAATTTCAACCAGTCTTAAATCTTTGCTGTTTGGTAAAGAGTTAACTCTTGATTAGGTGAAAGAAATGTTGAAAGTACTGTTTGAGCCAAATTGAAGCTGCCTCAATCAGTAAATTTTGGTGAATACAAAAACAAAATGATCTATGAATAGAAGAGACATGTTAATTCTTTGCAAAACCAAAAAAAATTTACACTTCTCAAAATTGAAAGTATGTGTAGATAACAAATTAAATATTGCTTAACCCTTTACCATGTCACAAAACTTTAGACTTGTCCAATTAACCCTTTACCAAACGACCAAATTTTAGACTGGTCCAAATTGAAAACATTTGCAGACAACAAAATAAATGTGACTGAAAAATTGAAATTTGTTTTGGAAAGGGTAGAAAACATTGTGGGAAAAGGAGAAAATGCTGGTTACCAGCATTTTCTCCTTTTTCCACAATGTTTTCAAAAGGCCTTTCTCTCAGGGTCGTTAAAAGTTGGGATTGTGTGGTAAAGGGTTAAAAACATTTGCAGAGGACAAATTTGGCTTAAATTGTGGAAATTGTCTTTGATAGGGTTGACAACATTGTGGGAAAAGGAGAAAATGCTACTTACCAACATTTTCTCCTTTTCCCACAATGTTTTCGAAAGTCTTCTACTTCAAGGTTGTTAAGTTGTAATTGTGTGGTAGAGGCTTATACGATATAATTTGTAGAAAAAATTTTAAAAAAAAAAATTGTGGATATGGGACAAAATGCTGGTGACCAGCATTTTCTCCTTTTCCCAACATGTTTTCAAAAGCCTTTTCCTCAGTGTGGTTAAACCTCAGGACTGTGTAGTAAAGGGTTAAGGGTGGGGGATTGCCCAAATGAACACTGACAATGAGAGTGATGTGCCTTGATGATGGGGTGTTAGCAGGCAGTTGGCACACACAATCAAAATACCTTGGTTTTAGCTGTTTTACTGGTAGCCCCAAAGTCAAAACATTTCTGAAGACAAAGTTTGATGTTGGTCATCATTAATTATTTATCAACAACTTTTGGTAATAAAAGTGCCCTAAAGTCAAAAAAAATTCTAAATACATAGTTCCATGTGGGCAACCATTGGTCATGACTAAACAAAAGTTTTGCATGTAACCTAGCTTAGCTGAAAATACATTTATTATGACTTTTTCCTACATGTCAATATTTTGCTCAACACTTTCTCAAATGAAAAATTTTAGTAGATTTGACATTTAAGGCATTTGCAGATGAAATTTTAAGAAAATGATACAAATGAGCTAAGAAACTTAATCTGATAGGATTGAAAACACTGTGAGAACAGGAGAAAGTATTGGTTATCAGCAATTTTCTCCTTTTTCTACAATGTTTCCAAACTCCTACTTTCTTTAGGGTCATTAAAACATGTAATTGTCTGGTAAATGCTTAACACAGTTCCTTTAGAAATAAATTTCAGGAAACAACTGAAAACTTCCAAGGAAAATAACACTGCTGTTTTGGAAATAAAAGTTTCAAATACATGCTTAGCTGTGAAAGCATTGTGGCAAAAAAGAGAAAACACTTACTGCCATATTTTCAATTGGGTTGTTAGCCAAAATGTTTTCAAAAGGAGTTTGCTACAGGATGAAAGGCAAGCGTCTACAGAAAGTAATGTGTAGGTAAAAAAAAGGTCTGGTTTAAAATTCAAAGTTCATCCCTCTCTTTCATATCTCAGTATGGGAAATAATCTGATTTTTTTAATGGCCTTTTTGTCGCAATATTACTGACAACTGTCAAAAAGCTGTCAACAAGAATACAAACCAAGTTTACTATTTATGTCCTGAAATTTGCAACAGATGACTTTGAAACAATTCTTGTAAAAATTGTAAAATACAGAAATGCACATACAAACATTATGGCAAAACAAACAGCCTGTTACAAGTAATTTCCTCTTTTTCCATAAAGTTTTTAAAAGAGCTCGCCTGCAAGACAAAAAACAGCCTCCTGCAGATGGTAAGAATGTCAAATAACCCAATATAACATACCAAACAGTATATACTCACATCATCTTGAGCAGGAGAACGACCATGTATGCTAGCACTTGCACATCCACTTGTTTCATTTCTTTCACTAACATAGGTTCTATCACTGAAAAATATTTACAACTACAGTAAAACTAAACTGTCTTAGTATTGACCTGTATTTATTCTTTACCATACGACAAAATACATGTATTAGACTGGTCTAAATTGAAAGGAATTGCAGATGGCAACAAAATTTCAAACTGGTTCAAACTGAAAAGAAATTGCAGAGGACAAATCAAATATTGCTCCAATGATGAAATTTGTCTGTGATAGGATGAAAGACACTGTGGTAAGAGGAGAAAATGCTGGTCACCAGCATTTTCTTTTTTTTCTATAATGTTTCCAAAAGCCTTTATTTTTCTACGGGGTCATTAAAACTTGGGATTGTTTAGTAAAGGGTTCAGCCAGCAGCTTGTGTTAGCTCTTTGCCAAATGATAAAATGTTGTCTTGACCAAACTGAAAGCATTTGCAGACAACAAAATTAATGATACTCAAATGATGATTTCTGTCTTTGACTGGGTAGAGAACATTGTGGTTCAAAAGCCTTGTTTTTCAACAAGTGTTCGGTGTTTGTGTCCCTTGGCTAACTGCTTCATACAAGTTTACCACACAAAAAAATTTGGACTTGTCCAAACCCAAAGCATTTTGCAGACAACAAATCAAAAGGTGCTTAAATTGTGGAATTAGTCTTTTATAGGGTGGAAATCATTGTAAGAAGAGGAGAAAATGCTTGTTACCAGCATTTTCTCCTTTTCCCACAATGGTTTTGAAAAACGTCTATTTCAAGGTAAGTAAAACTCTGCATTGTGTGGTAAGTGGTATCTATTTCTCAACTGCTCTAAATAGATCATAGATCTCTCCAAAGAGGTACTGGTTACCAGCATTTTCTCCTTTTCCCACAATGTTTTCTACCCTATCAAAGACAAATCGCATCATTTGAGTCAATTTGGATGGGTCTAAAATTTTGTGGTGTGGTAAAGAGTTAAACTTGGGATTGTGTAGTAAAGTGTTAACCCTTTCCCAAACGACAAATTTTGGACTGGTCCAAATTGAAAGAGTTTGCAGATGACAATTTTGAATTTGATGAAAATGGCAGAGAGTTATCAAAAAGGGTAGAAAACACTGTGGGAAAAGGAGAAATTGCTCATTACGAGCAATTTTTCCTTTTCCCACAGTGTTTTCAAAAGACTTGTACCGCAGACAAGTGAAAACCAGGGCTTGTTTGGGAAAGGGTTAAGCCTTTACCAAGCAGTCACATATTTCATGACCCTGCAGATAAGGCTTTTGAATACACTGCTGGTATACCACATTTTCTTCTTTTTCCCACAATGTTTCTACCCTTTTAAAGACAAATCCAATCATTTGAGGTACATTCAATGTTTCCTCTGCAAATGCTTTCATTCTAGCCATATGAAACTTTGTTGTGTGGTCAAATGTAAAGAACATGAAAAGAGATTTTTTTTTTCACATGAACCACTTCAAACAACTATAAGAATGCAAGAATAAATATGGCTTCTAGTTCAAACAAGGGACACAATAATCTAAAAATAAATGTGGCTCCCAGTTCCAACATGGGAGATACCAATATAAAAATAATCATAGCTCTAGATACTCACTGTAATAGTGACAAGAGTAATGGTATTCCTCCTGTCTGTCGGACATCTTTACTAATTTCCGGGTCAACACAAAGTGTGGCTAGACACCATACCACCTGACATAGCATGTTAGCGTTGTCGGAGACAAGTTGACTCAAAAGTATTGGGACACCGTCATGTTGTTTGACAAGCTCTCGAGTCTGCATATCCTGACAGAGCAACCCAAGCAATCTTGCAGCATGTCTGAAGTTATCAAATAATTCAAAGATTAACACACTACCATTTGCGGAACTTTTTTTTCGTTCCGTCTTGCAGCAGGGGTCCTGCGTGGCTCAGTGGTGGAGTGTGGGATTCATGACCTGGAGGCCTGGGGTTCGAGCCTCACTCAATCCACTGTGTTTTTCGTGGGAGTGTCCTTGGGCAAGACACCTCAGAGCCCCAGCATAGTATTGGTGAAATACATGAACATGTGAGCTGTAGCCGTGATATGATTGAAATAATGTTGAAAGCGGCGTAAAACACCAATTAATCAACCATCTTGCAGCAAATAACTTTTGAATTTATTTCGGCAAAAGCACAAATTGCTTGTAACCAGCATTTTCTCCTTTTCCTAAAGATTTAAAAGGTTTTTTCTCAGGTTCATTTAACCCTTTACCACACAATTTTGAGTTTTAATGACCCTGACTAAAAGGCCTTTTAACTCTTTACCAAAGAACAAAATTTTAGACTAGTCCAAATTGAAAGCATTTGCAGATGACAAAATTAACGTGACTCAAAAATTAAAATATGTTTTGGGAAGGGTAGAAAACATTGTGGGAAAAGGAGAAAATGCTGGTTACCAGTTACAATGTTTTCAAAAGGCTTCTCTTTCAGGGTCGTCAAAAGTCGGAATTGTGTGGTAAAGGGTTAACACAATACCAAACAGTGCGGACAGTGTTTTATGTCTCGTCTAGCAGTAAATAACTTTTGGAACTTATTTCTGCAAAGCAGAAATTGCATTTTCTTCTTTCCCTAAAATGATTTCAATAAAATGTTTCTCAGGTTCATTTAACCATTTACCACACAACATATTTTAAACTCTACCACATTTAACCTTTTACCAATTAATCCCAGGTTTTCACGACTTCAGGGGAAGAGGCCTTTTGAAAACATTGTCAGAAAAGAAGAAAATACTGGTAATCAGTATTTCCTTCTTTTCCCACAATGTTTTCTTCCCTACCAAAGGAAAATTTTAATTTTTGAGTCAAGTTTACTTTATTGTCTGCAAGTGCTTTCAATTTAGACAAGTCTAAATTTTTGTTGTGTGGTAAAGAGTTAAGACATCTGCAGCTGACAAATTCAAAGTCAATACAAATGACCTTATGTTCTTCGATAGAGTAGAAACATTGTGGAAAAAGGTTACCAGCATTTTCTCCTTTTCCCACAGTGTTTTAAAAAGCAATCTTACTCAGGGGTCGTTAAACCTCATGATTGTGTGGTAAAGAGTCAGAAATGATTTTTTTGGTAAAAAAGCTTTCTTGATTAACCCTTTACCAAATGACAAAATTTTGGGCTGGACCAACATTAAAGTGTTTTCAGACAACAAATGTTGCTTAAATGGTGATTTCTGTATTTGACAGGGTAGAAAACATTGTGGGAAAAGGAGTAAATGCTAGTTACCAGCATTTTCTCCTTTTTCCACTATGTTTTCAAAAACCTTCTTTTTCTGGGTTGATAAAACTCGAGATTATGTGGTAAAGGGTTAAGGACTGTGTAGGCCAGGAGCAGACTGCAAAGGAAATGGCAATCCAACCTTGCATCTATACTGATCATAATTCTGCCACAAGTTTAAGATTTGAAACTGCCTCAACTTTAGGTCGTTTCTTCCAAACAGAAAGTGTTCATTACATTATCTTAACAGCCCATAGGTCAACCTTTTACCAAACAATCCCCTGTTTAAACGACCCTGGTTACCAGCATTTTCTGCTTTTCCCATAACATTTTTTAACCTTTCAAAGACAAATCCCATCAATTCTACAAGATTTGATATGTTGTCTTCAAATGCTTTCAAGTTGGGCAAGTCAATTTTTTTTTCTGTCTGGTAAAGAGTTGACTCCTTACCAAACAACAGAATTTTACACTTGTCCAAATTGAAAGCATTTGCAAACATATTTTAAATTTCGCTGAAATGGTGGTAATAGTCTGTGGAAAAGTAGAAAACCCTGTGGGAAAAGGAGAAAGTGCTGATTTCAAAAGGCTATTTCCTCAGGGTCGTTAAAACTCAGGACTGTGTGGTTGAGTTAAAGGAAATTAAGCTTTAACCCTTTACCACACAATCCCAAGTTTCAACGACCCTGAGGAAGAAGCCTTTTGAAAATATTGTGGGAAAAGGAGAACATGCCGGTAACCAGCATTTTCTCCTTTTCCCACAATATTTTCTACCCTATCAAAGAGAGAAATCCTCATTTTAACATCATTTAATTTGTTGTCTGCAAATGCTTTCAATTTGGTTGGCCCTAAAATTTTGTTGTGTGGTAAAGTGTTAAGTTTCTCAGTCAGAAAGGTTGTGCTGACTAATACAATGCAAATTAGATTGTGACAAGCAATTTTCCAGCTGTCACTATATTTTCAGAGGGTGTCTGCTACAAATTCATCATATAGAAAAGTAAAGTATGTGTCATATTCAATTTAGGAAGAACAGCTTTACATTGAAGTAATATGACAGTCTTTTGTATAACCCTAGTTTATTTACTGAAGAGGTCCATTATAATATAAAATCTGCAACATAAAGCAACAGACACCCCTTCCTTGTACAAAAATTCTTTGCCTTTTCAATTTAACCCTTTCCCAAACAAGCCCTGGTTTTCATGTGTCTGCAGTACAAGTCTTGTGAAAACACTGTGGGAAAAGGAGAAATTGCTTGTAATGAGCAATTTCTCCTTTCCCCACAGCGTTTTCTACCCTTTTTGAGACCTTTCTGCCATTTTCATCAAATTTAAAATTGTCGTCTGCAAACTCTTTCAATTTGGACCAGTCCAAAATTTGTCATTTGGGAAAGGGTTAATAACAAGTGCAAAAAAAGTTAAAGAAGGCAATGTATGAAAAAGCAGACCAAATAATTCTAGTTTTTAATCTTCACTCTGCTGATAAAAAAAAATCAGGGACCCATTTTGAATTCAGTTCTAATTCTAGACTGTCTCCCAGATAGAAAATATCTCATCATGTCATACGGTTAGTCTGTGAATTTAGGGTTATGCCAATATTTAGGATTGTTCATGAATATAAACTTACGGGTCTTATTTACCAAATTGTAAAAATTGCATTCTTAGTCTAATTCTAGATAAAATTTAGACACAATTATCTGATTGGCTTAACCATTTGGTTTAGCCAATCAGAACCCGGGTTACATTTAAGGTTTAATCCATTACCACACAATCCCGAGTTTTAACGACCCTGAAAAAGATGGCTTCTGAAAACATTGTGGGAAAACGAGAAAATGCTGCTAACCAGCATTTTCTTCTTTTCCCACAACGTTTTTTTTTTTTCCCTATCAAAGACAGAAATCATCAGTTGAAATACATTTGTTTTGTCGTCTGCATATCCTTTCAATTTGGTCGTGTCCAAAATTTTGTCGTGCAGCCTGATCTTTGATCTGCACTGTCCGCTTTGCTGAATCACTGTAGACAAAAGCAACCATGAAACTGCAATTACTTGGGTCGTATTTCTAGGAATAAAGTAACTGATAGGTTTATTCTGCGCTATATATGCGTCCTGAGCAACAATGGATCTGAGCCCAGAACCTTTACTAAAGGCGACTCCTGCTTGACTTAACTCTTTACCAAACAACACAATTTCAAACTGGTTCAAATTGAAAGTATTTGCAGACAACAAACTAAATGCTGTACAAATAAGGAAATTTTTCTTTCAAAGAATAGAAGGCATTGTGGGAAAAGGAGAAAATGCTGGTTACCAGCATTTTCTCCTTTTCCCACAATGTTTTCAAAAGTCCAATTTCTTAGGGCCATTAAAACTCAGGAGTATGTGGTAAAGTTTTCACTCTTTACCAAACGACAATTTTTTAGACGATTCCAAATTGAAAGCATTTGCAGACAAGAAAGTAAATATAACTCAAAAATTGAACTTTGTTTTGGGAAGACTAGAAAACATTGTGGGAAAAGGAGAAAATGCTGGATATCACCATTTTCTCCTTTTCCCACAATGTTTTCCAAAGGCGTTTCTCTCATGGTCGTTAAAAGTCGGGATTGTGTGGTAAAGAGTTAAACAAAAATTGTACACTAGCCAGTCGAACATATCACTGTTTGATGTCACCTCAGTTTACAATATATATGTGCCATGCTCTGTGCGTAGGGCCTTTAACTCTTTACCATACGACAAAATTTTAGACTTGTCCAAATTGAAATCATTTGCAGACGACAAAATATATTTAAACAAAAAATTGAAATTTGATTGGGAAAGGGTAGAAAACATTTGTGGGAAAAGGAGACAATGCTGGTATCAGCATTTTCTCCTTTTCTCTCAATGTTTTCAAAAGGCTTCTTTCTCAGGGTCGTTAAAGGTCGGAATTATGTGGTAAAGGGTTAATGCATCTGCAAAACGTATCGACCAATGTCAGCCTGGGTTCCTATTTACCAACCATTTTTAGGAACATTCTTAGTCTTATTCTCCAAGATTTTCTAAATTTGAAAGTAACAACTTCTGATTGGCTAAATCAAATGGTTCTCAGAGGTTCTCTTTCTTTGGAATTTAGAAAATTCTGGAGAATAAGATTAGGAACGTGCTTAAGAATGGTTGGTGAATACGGACTCCGCTGAGCAGTCTCTGCAAGCCGATATAGGTCGATACCTTTTGCTATTCGTAAATTTCTTCATGTCATATGACCATTCTATGTCATGATTAGTCTGCTGTCCCACATTATTGTTACTTTATAGATCCATAATTATATGATGACTTGCTCTGTATAATGCATCAGAAGATGCATTAAATCACCTTATGCCAGAGCACTGTCCATATTACTTACTTCTCGGAGACATTGATATTCACTTACTTTTTGGAAACATTATCGTATTCTTGGATGATTCTGAGAAGTTGTTCAACACAGTTCAGCTCTCCAATCAACAATCTAGGTTGTGAACTGTAATTGAAAAAAAGAAAAAAATTAATCTGTCTCTGTGTTGATGATCATTGTAATTTTTTATCAGCCAAAAGCAGTTAGAAAACATTGTGGGAACAACAATATTTCTACAGAAAATTGCCAATCAGTTGAGTAAAGTTTAGTCTGTCATCTGTGAATGCCTTCAATTTTGGCAAATAAAAAGTCATGTTGTATGGTAAAGATTTTATCTGTTAGACATTTTTCAAAGCATGTTTAGCAAATAGAAAAGTGGCCCTAATGTGAGAGAATTTGTATGTGTTAGATGAGAAAACATGTTCCAAAAGGGGAGAAAATGCTGATTACCAGCATTGTCTCCTTTTCCCAAGATGGTTTCAAAGGCCATTGTCCCAATAGTCCTTAAAACAAGAAATCCTTTGGTAAAGAGTTAACCTTTTACTACATAATCAAGAGTTTTAATGACCCTGCAAGGAAGAAGGTTTTTTGAAAACATTGCAGAAAAAGAAGAAAATGCTGGTAACCAGCATTTGTTTCCTTTTACCACATTGTTTCTTCCCTGCCAAAAAAAAAAAAATCAATATTTTTGTCACATTTAATTTGTAGTCTGCAAATCCTTTCAATTTGGACATGTCCAAAATGTCCTTGTTTGGTAAAGATTCAAAGCACCTTTAACCCTTTCCCAAAGAAGCCCTGGTTTTCACGTGTCTGCAGTACAAGTCTTTTGAAAACACTGTGGGAAAAGGAGAAATTGCTCGTAACGAGCAATTTCTCCCTTTCCCACAGTGTTTTCTACCCTTTTTGACAACTTTCTGCCATTTTCATCAAATTTAAAATTGTCGTCTTCAAACTCTTTGAATCTGGACCAGTCCAGAATTTGTTGTTTGGCAAAGGGTTAATGACTCTTAACCCTTCACCAAATTACAAGATTTTTGACACATCCAGATTGAAAGCTTTTGCAGACAGCAAAATAAAAGTAACTCAAAAATTGAAATTTACTTTCAGGAGGTAAGAAAACATTGCGGGAAAAGGGAGAAAATGCTGGTTACCAGCATTTTCTTCTTTTCCTACCATGTTTTCAATAGCCTTCTTCCTCAGGGTCATTAAAAATTAGATGCGTGTGGTAGAGCTTTAAAGTTACTTTTGTTGCCAATGTGGATTGAGGTTAGACTGCACATAAGATGAAGTCTGGTCATAGATCTACACCGTCCACTTTCATTTTCTGGCCAAAACAGCCAAAACATTTGCAGACGACTCATTAAAAGTGTCTCAAACAATGAAATAGATCTTTTACAGGGTGATCAAAACATTGTGGTAAAAGCAGAAATGCTGGTTACCAGCATTTTCTCCTTTTCCAAAAATGTTTTCAAAAGGCTTCTTCTTAAGTGTAGTTGAAGCACAGGATTGTTTGATAGCGGGTAAAGACTTACCTTTGAGCAAGACACACCAAGGCCAGTAATGAGCAATGTAATACTATGACATCATTTGAGGACAGCAGTAACACCAGGGACTGAAATGAAAAGAAAAAAGCTTGCATTTGCACTGAATCTTAATGACCATCTGATGGATCATGATCATTATCAAAAAATGGACCCATTTAACCCTTTACCACACAATCCCGACTTTTAACGACTCTAAGATGGAAGCCTTTTGAAGACATTGTGGGAAAAGGAGAAAATGCTGGTAACCAGCATTTTCTCCTTTTCCCACTATGTTTTCTACCCATCAAGTACAAATATCATCATTTGAATTACATTTAATTTGTTGTCTGCAAATCCTTTTGATTTGGTCCAGTCCAAAATTTTGTTGTGTGGTAAAGAGTTAATACCCTAAATTATGAAATTTGTCTCTGAAAGGATAAAAAACATGATGAGGATTTTAAATGGAGAAAATGCTTGATACAGGCATTTGTTCCTTTCACCACATTTTTTTGAAAGTCTTCTTACTCAGAATCATAAAAACACTTGATTAGTTTGTAAGGGATTGGTTAGAAGCCCTGTTTCTCTCAGACTCTCAATCATTACAATCTGAATTGAAACTTTTAATTCAAGTGGGGCTCTTTGGTCCCATTTCTCTACAGAATCACATTTTTTCAGACCCTTAAGAAGAGGGCTTTTGCAAGCCTTTTCTCCTTTTTCCACAATGTTTTCTAACCTTCAAAAGACAAATAAAATTATTCAGGCTATATCCAATCTGTCATATGAGCTTGTCTACAACTGTATCTTCTAACAGAGATTTATATCGATATAAAACTGCAGTCTGATCTAGATCATCATTCCACAGCTATTTTTTACCAGTTAATTTTTCTGTCAAACATCCTAGAGGTTGCCCATTTAGGCCTGTTTAGTAAATTGAAAAGTTTACACTATAGTAAATTAGTAATAAATGATAGTCAACTAAGGGTAAAGATAGAACAAAGGTGCTAAGTCCTTATTTGCTCAGTGACATTAGGTTCAGGTGACCCAAGTACTCTCAGTTCAATAGTCAATAAATCTTAAGATAAGAAAGCCAATCAACACCTCTAAACCAATAAAAAGTACATATGAGCCATGCTCTGGGAAAAGGAGGTTTAATGCAGCTGCGAAAAATATCGACCCAGGTAAGCCTGCGCAGTACGCGCAGGCTGACCTGGGCCGAAACTTTTCGCTATTGATCAATTTTCTGCATGTCCAAGGACCAGTCTACCTCATGATTAAGTTGGCTGGTAAAATAAAGCAGATATAATAGATCCAAGAGTATGTGATGGCTTGCTTAGTACAATGGATCACGGAGATACATAAAGCCCACTTTTACCAGAGCATGGCTCATATATAAACATCAAAGGTACGAGTACCAGTGTTTTATGACAATAGGGAAATCTGATTGCGGGGATTTTCTGTACAAGTTTTTCTGGACTAAATGTATGCAGAATACATGTATATACGATTCCTGCCTCTGAGGGACTTTCCAAACGACAAATTTTAGACTCTTCCGAATCTGAACCATCTGCAGACAGCTAATTCAGAATTTGCACAAATGAGAATAAATTCTGTGATAGGGTGGAAAACATTGTGGGAAAAGGAGAAAATGCTGGTTACCAGCATTTTCTCCTTTTCCCACAATGTTTTCAAAAGGCTTGTTCCTCGGGTTTGTGCAGTAAAGGGTTAATGCATCTGCAAAATGTACTGACCCATGTCATCCTGCACAATCCACACAGGCTGACATGGGTCAAAACTTTTTGCTATTTGTAAATTTTCTGTAATATATAGCTGACATGGGTCGAAACTTTTTGCTATTTGTAAATTTTCTGTAATATATAGCTGACATGGGTCGAAACTTTTTGCTATTTGTAAATTTTCTGTAATATATAGCTGACATGGGTCAAAACTTTTTGCTATTTGTAAATTTTCTGTAATATATAGCTGACATGGGTCGAAACTTTTCGCTATTTGTAAATTTTCTGTACGTCCAAGCAGATCTCCAGATAAGAGGGTGTGAAAGTATTCTAACTCCATCATTTCTCTTTCAAACCCTATGTTGTGGGTACTCATTAGAATCGTCTCGATGAGATGATTCTAATGAGTGCCCATAAAATAGGGTTTAGTGGACAGTTATTAATATTTTCAATTTTAAAATCAAAATCACTCCCTCTATCTGGAGCTCTGTCCAAGGACCCATCTACCTCATGACTCAGCCAATCATTAGACAAGATGGATTTTATGGATCTATAATTGTGTGATGACTAGCTTGGTGTAATGCATCATGGAGATGCATTAAACCCCCTTTTCACAGAGTGCTGATCATATATTCTAATATGATACATCCTCAAGCAAATTTACAGCCAACAACTTTTGAAAAATCCCTGAAAAATATGGACAATCAAAACAAATTAACTTTTTACCAAACTAAAAAAATATTAGACTTGTTCAAATTGAAAAGATTTGTGGTCAACAAATAAAATGTGGCTTAACCCTTTCCCAAACAAGCCCTGGTTTTCATATGTCTGCAGTACAAGTCTTTTGAAAACACTGTGGGAAAAGGAGAAATTGCTTGTAACGAGCAATTTCTCCTTTTTCCACAGTGTTTTCTACCCTTTTGGAGAACCTTCTGTCATTTTCATCAAATCTAAAATTGTCGTCTGCAAACTCTTTCAATTTGGACCAGTCTTAAATTCATCGTTTGGGAAAGGGTTAAATGATTGAACGGTGTTTTATGCCGCTTTCAACATTATTTCAGTCATATCATGGTGACAGCTCACATATTCACATATTTTCTGGGTTCCTCAAGTACTAGGCTGGGGCTCTTAAGTGTCTTGCCCAAGGACACTCCCACAAAAGACCCAGTGGATCCAGTGAGGCTTGAACCCAGGGCCTCCAGGTTACGAGTCCTACACTTTACCACCGAGCCACACAGCACCCTGTGGCTTAAATGATGCAGTTTGTAACATTGAAAGAGTAAAAAGCATTGTAGTAAAAGGAGAAAATGCTGGTTACCAGCATTTTCTCAATTTCCCACAATGTTGTCAAAAGCCTCTTACTCTGGGGTCATTAAATCTCGGAATCATGTGGCAAGGGGTTAAGCTATGATACATGGACACAATGCAAAACTCATGGTGACAAGAGGAGAACTGCTCATTATGTCCAATTTCTCCAATTACCACAATGTTTTCAAAAAGTGGTATGCTGCAACCAAAAAATGAGGGCTGTCTGCAGTTGATAATATTTCAAGGGTAACTTGTCACTGCAAAAAAATTAAACACTCTATTTAGAAAGAGGGCATAGAACCCACAAAAACCACAAAAAATGTAAACAAAAAAACTTGCTGACTAAACTGGACCGAAGAATGAAAGTTCTCACACACACTACAGCAAGTACAAACAGCTCATTTTCTTACTATGGTGTTCCAACAAATTCTGTTTTAACCCTTTACCAAACGACAAATTTTGGACTGGTCCAAATTGAAAGAGTTTGCAGACGACAATTTTAAATTTGATGAAAATGGCAGAGAGTTATCAAAAAAGGGTAGAAAACACTGTGGGAAAAGGAGAAATTGCTTGTTGCGAGCAATTTCTCCTTTTCCCACAGTGTTTTCAAAAGACTTGTACTGCAGACACCTGAAAACCAGGGCTTGTTTGGGAAAGGGTTAACCCTTTACCAAACAAGCAACTTCAATGTTACTCTTGTCCAGAATGTCTCAGCAACCTGGACAGTGAAGATCTTAGATCAGACTGCAGATTTTGTGCAGTCTGATCTTGATCTACACTGCACATAAAGGCAACTCGAGATCTGAAAGGTGCCTTAACCCTTAACCACACAATCCCAACGTCTGATGAAAGCTTTAAAAAACATTGTGGGAAAAGGAGAAAATGCTGGTAAACTGCATTTTCTCCTTATTCCCATAATGCATTTCATCCATCCTAAAATAAATTTTTTGTGTCACATTTAATTTGTCATCTGCAAATGCTTTCAATTTAGGCATGTCTAAACCTTCTTTGTTTGACAAAGAGTTACTACACAATCCCAAGTTTTAACAATTACCCTGAAAAATAAAACTCTTGACAACATGGGGGGGGGGGGGGGGAATGCTGGTAACCAACATTTTTCCACAATGTTTTCAGACACAAATTCCAGCATAGGAGCCACATCTTACCTGTCGTCTGCAAAATTTTTTAATGCTTTCAATTTGGGCCAGTCTGAAATTTTGTTGTTTGGTAAATAGTTAACCCTTAACTCTTTACCACACAATCCCAACTTTTAACAACCCTGAGAAAGAGGCCTTTTGAAAACATTGTGGGAAAAGGAGAAAATGCTGGTAACCAGCATTTTCTCCTTTTCCCACAATGTTTTCTACCCTTCCCAAAACAGATTTCAGTTTTTGAGCCACATTTATTTAGTCGTCTGCAAATGCTTTCAATTCGGACTGATCTAAAATATTGTCATTTGGTAAAGGGTTAAAGAGCATATTACAGGTTTTGTTGCTTTTGTCCATCACAAGACTATAAACATACTGTAAAAGGGCAGTAAACCAGTCAAGTCGACAAGCAATGAAACAGGCACCACCCTAGGAAACAGCCATACCCATATCATTTGATACTCTTACCTGATACTAACGCTTTACTAGACAACAAAATTCAGACAATCCAAAATGAAAGCATTTGCAGACGACAAATTCAAATGTGGCTAAAGAATGGAGTTTCATCTTTGACAGGAAATAAAACCTTCTGGAAAAAGGGCAGAAATGGAGGTTTTTCCTTTTCCCACAATGCTTTAAAGCCTTTCTACTCTGGGTTGTTAAAAGGATTACTTGGTGAAGGGTCCAAGTGACCATGAACGTCCCATTCTTTGTTGTTTTTCAATTAATATAAATCAATACGTTTGATATTAAATCATCTAGTAAAGACATGGTGAACTTCAGGTTGTGGTGCTTTTTGAAGATAGTGTCAATGAAGATCTGACAGCACTGATCATACAGTCTGATTTTGGATTTAAAAAATGTCCTCTTTTAGCATGTAGTATTCTAGCCAAAAAAAAAGAATGTAGCCTAAATGATTATTTCTGTATTAGATAGGGTAGAAAACAGTGTGGGAAAGGGAGAAAATGCTGGATACCAGCATTTTCTCCTTTTCCCACAATGTTTCCAAAAGCCTTCTCTTTCAGGGTCATTAAAACTCAGGATTGTGTGGTAAAGATTTTAACTGCTTTCAAACTGGACTAATAAGAGTGTACAAACTGATCTTACTCATCACACCATCAACCTTGTCGATTTTCTCTCCTTCTTGTAGCAGACACTGTGGAAGCCAAAGAAGACAACTCTTCTCTATATTTAAAGACAACTATCCATATTTTTCAAGGGGATTTTAAAAGTGGGCTGCTTCAGGTTGTTTCTTTGAAAACATTGCAGAAAAAGGAGAAAAAGCTGGTAATCAGATTTTTCTCCTTTTCCCGAAATATTTTCTACCTTTTCAAAGACAAATCTGATCATTTTAGCAGTATTAAATTTCTCTTCTGGTAGAGTTAAATCCTATAGGTGGTTCAACTCCATACACTGTTGGCTACAATTACGAGGGGTGTTCAATAAATAAGTGGAAAAGTACTGTCATTCTCTTAATCCTTTCCCAAACGACAAATTTTGGACTGGTCCAAATTGAAAGAGTTTGCAGACGACAATTTTAAATTTGATGAAAATGGCAGAAAGGTCTCAAAAAGGGTAGAAAACACTGTGGGAAAAGGAGAAATTGCTTGTTACGAGCAATTTCTCCTTTTCCCACAGTGTTTTCAAAAGACTTGTACTGCAGACAAGTGAAAACCAGGGCTTGTTTGGGAAAGGGTTAAATATTACTTAAATGTGGCACAATTGATACATATTGTAGACTAATTAATTCTTTATTAACCCTTTACCAAACGACAAATTTTGGACTGGTCCAAATTGAAAGAGTTTGCAGACGACAATTTTAAATTTGATGAAAATGGCAGAAAGGTCTCAAAAAGGTTAGAAAACACTGTGGGAAAAGGAGAAATTGCTCGTTACGAGCAATTTCTCCTTTTCCCACAGTGTTTTCAAAAGACTTGTAATGCAGACACGTGAAAACCAGGGCTTGTTTGGGAAAGGGTTAACAGAATAAATTTCATGTGAATATCTTGACAACTTACAAAGATATGGTTGCTATAGCAATGTCATCACTCAAAAACAGGCCCAACATCATCCAGCGTCAATTTTACATCACTTTATTTGCATTACTTATTAATCCTTTTTTCGCATACCTGGATCAGATAATTGTCTACAGAATTTCATCTTTTTCAGAACACTCTCCTCGCAATGTAGTACACATTTTGCATCGTTTCACCCATAAATAGAATCTTTTCCTGTCGGCACCAGACTCAACGGAAGCAATCGCGGACTGCACTGCACTCTTTACGTTGTGTTATCGACGTCGACCGTCCGCTCCTCTAGTCATCTGTCACACTTTCATGACCGCCTTCGTAACACGAAAGCCATTTTCTCCATTGCTGAATCGTCTTATGCCTTGATTAACATTTCCATTGTTTCTTTTCTGGACTTTCCATTTTACAAAACAAAATTCAACTGCAGTTGCGTACTAATTTTGACGCATGTGAATAAACATTGTGGAAGCCAAACGCTCACATGACGTCAAAAGTAAATGTGATTTCACAAACATCTTACCAAGAGTTGTTTCCAAATCATGACAAACTTTGGTGAAGATATCTGATCAGACACAAAAGAGACACATCGTTTTCCGCACAGCAAATACTGTCGTTTAAATGCATTTTGGGCCGGGTTTTGGAACAAGACGTTGCCATAACTACCATATCTTTATAAGATGTCGAAATAATTACTTGAAATTTATTCTTTCAGTACAGTATTAATTTTTCTACAATATGTATCAATTTTGCTCTATTCAAGCAATACTTGAGAGAATTACTGTACTTTTCCGCGTATTTTTTTAACAGCCCTCGTAGGAAGCTTCAACATACTTCAAATAATCAGGTAATCTTTTTTACCTATACCAAACAATCCCATGCTTCATCACCTGGAGGTAAAAGACTTTTAAGAAAATTGTGGGAAAAGGAGAAAATGCTGAATACCAGCATTTTCTCCTTTTTCCCACAAGTTTTCAACACTATTAAAGACCAATCCCAACATTCGAACCACATGTTATATGTTGTCTACAAAATTAACGCTTTACCAGACAACAAAATTTTAGCCTAGTCCAAACTGAAAGCATTTGCAGACAACAATTTCAATGTGGCTCAAATGGTGCAATTTTTCTTTAATAGGGTAGGAAACATTGTGGGAAAAGGAGAAAATGCTGGTTACCAGCATTTTCTCCTTTTCCCACTATGTTTTCAAAAGGCTTCTTTCCCAGGGTCATTAAAAGGTGGCACTGTGAAGTACAGGGTTAATGGTTCAAATATGGACAAGTCTGAAATTTTGTCATCTGGTAAAGAGTTGAAATCCCATTCATCACTCCCACGTACCTGTCAATAAACTTCATTGTGGGATCAATGACAAGTAGACCAGTCTGTATTGGGTTCCTATATTGATCTTTTTTAATCATCGACAATCCCCTATAGTAAAATCTGGTTCATTGATTAGGTCACCTTTCTTTCTACCTGGTTTGGGGATTTTGGGAAACGAATGGGGCATGAAATTGAGCCCTGATTGCTTTTTAATTAACTTTCATTGGGAAAAAGAGGTACTTCCCCCAACAAGAAACGGGCCTGCGACATTTCATCGAAAACCACGCTTGTCGAAAACGATCCCCAGCCCTGACCCTTACTCTAACCCAGACCAATTGTGGCTCAAATCTTCCTCCCAGACAGAGCTTTTCATGAAATAAATCTAGGAATTTAGGAATCAGTATTTTGAAACATACATGGATTTTGACGAAATGTTGTGCACCAACAAGAAACATACTCTGGTCATTACATTTTTTGAGTTGACTCGAGACAATATTACCAGAAATAGAAAAGGCTTTACTTTCTTTAAAATATATACAAAATTATGCTAAATAACCACTTTTTCAATGATTTCAGTGAGTCAATACATAATCAGAATTTCAAAGGCTCTCTTTTCACTGTGCTAGTCAAAATCTCAATTGTTTGTAAACCACTCCTAAAGTGAAGATTTTTTTAGCCTTAGCCCTTTACCACACAATCCCGAGTATTAATAACTCTAAGGAAGAAGCCCTTTGAAAATATTGTGGGAAAAGGGGAAAATGCTGATAACCAGCATTTTCTCCTTTTCCCACAATGTTTTCTTACCTTCCTAAAATAAGTTTCAATTTTTGAGTCCCATTTCTTCTGTCGTCTGTAAATGCTTTCAATTTGAACTAGCCTAAATCTTAACCAGAGGACAAAATTTTATACTAGTCCAAATTGAAAGCATTTGTAGATGACAAATGAATTGTGGGTCAAATGTTTTTCTTAGTGAGGGTTAAAAACATTGTGGGAAATACAAGAAATGCTGGTTACCAGCAACCAGCATTTTCTCCTTTTCCCACAATATTTTTAACCCTTTCAAAGACCAGTCCCATCATGTAAGCCATATTTACATGTATAATTATGTATTTCACATCTGCAAGTATTTAAATTGGCCAGGTTCAAAGTATTGTTGCAGCGTAAAAAGTTAACTCGATCTTTACCAAACGACAAAATTTAAGACCAGTCCAAACTGAAAGCTTCAGCAGACGAAAAAAATAAATGTGACTCAAAAATTGAAATTTGTTTTAACCCTTTACCAGACAACAAAATTATAGCCTTGTCCAAACTGAAAGCATTTGCAGATGACAATTTCAATGTGGTTCAGATGGTGCAATTTTTCTTTGATCAGGTAGAAAACATCGTGGGAAAAGGAGAAATTGCTGGTTACTAGCATTTTCTCCTTTTCCCACAATGTTTTCAAAAGCCTTCCTTCCCAGGGACGTCAAAAGGCATCATTGTGCAGTAAAGGGTTAAGGTAAGTAGAAAACATTGTGGGAAAAGGAGAAAATGCTGGTTACCAGCATTTTCTCCTTTTCCCACAATGTTTTCAAAAGGCTTTTTCCTCAGGGTTGTTAAAAATCGGGATTGTGTGGTACGGGGTAAATCATCTGACTGATAATTCTGTGCAGTCTGATCTTGATCTTTGCTGTGTGGAAAAGTAGCTTATGCAGCCTTTCAGATGATTATATTTCAAGCCAAAAAAATAAAACGGAAACATTATAAGAAACATTGTAAGAAAAACAACTGAAAGGATTGTTGCTCCTTTTCCCAAAATGTAATATTTTCAAAAGCTGCCAATCAAAGGGACCATATCTGTTCAATAATATGCAATATTGATACAACATGTTTATTGCCTGAAACATCAATACAATGTTTATAGCAAGGAGAAAACATATACATGTATAAGAAAACAGAAAACATGGATTTGCTGAAGAACATAGCATTATGTGAACATACATGTACAGTTGAAATAAGATCTCAAATTCTACGAAGAGAAGCAAAATATATAAATTTAAATAAATTACTGTTAATGAATTTTGAGTCTTTTGACATGAGGTTTGTGAATTTTTGGACTGTCAGCCAAGTATAGTAGTATTGTTTGATGTATTTATTTCTGAGGTCTGTGTATTTTGGACATGCTCTAATCACAAAGTGTAAGTATAGGTTAGCCCCAGTTTTTAACGACCCTGAAGAAGAAAGCTGGTAACCAACATTTTCTTCTTTTTCCACAATGTTTTCCACCAAAAGACAAAAAATCATCTTTTGAGCTACAATGAATTTATCGTCTGCAAATCCTTTCAATTTGGTTGAGTGTAAAATTGTGTTGTTTGGTAAGGAGTTTTAACCTTTTACCACACAATGCAGACTTTTACCGACCCTGAGGAAGAAGCCTTTTGACAACATTGTGAGAAAAGGAGAAAATGATGGTAACCAGCATTTTCTCTTTTTTCCACAATGCTTTCTAACCTTTCAAATTTAAATTTCAATTTTTAAGTCACATTTATTTTGTCGTCTGCAAAAGCTTTCAACGAGGACAGGTCTAAAATTGTGTTGTTTGGTAAAGTGTTTCTTGGGATTAAAGTTTATTTGAATTTGGGTTTTTCATTTATACATGAATATAATTATCTCCTGGTTAATTAGGTTTTTCATTTATACATGAATATAATTATCTCCTTACCAGACAACAAAATTATAGGCTTGTCCATATTGAAAGCAATTGCATACAACAGATTAACTCTTTACGACACGACATTATTTTAGACTGTTCCAAATTGAAAATATTTGCAGACGACAAATTAAAAGTGGTTCAAATGATTTGATCTGTGTCTGAAAGGTTAGAAAATGTTGTGGGAAATGGAGAAAATGCTGGTTACCAGCATTTTCTCCTTTTCCCACAATATTTTCAAATGTCCAATTTCCCAGGGTCGTTAAAACTCGGGATTGTGTAGTAAAGAGTTAAATATACCTAAAATAATGGCATTTGTCTTTGAAAGGATAGAAAACTGTGAGAACATAAAAGAAGAAAAGGAAAATGCATTCAACCAGCATTTTCTCCTTTTCCCACAATATTTTCAAAGGTCTTCTTTCACAGGGTTCTGAATGTAGGGGTTTGTCTAGTATAGGCTGAAATACATGTACTAACCCTTTACCCCACAATCCTGAGTTTTAATGACCATGAGGAAGAGAAATTTTGAAAACATTATGGAAAAAGGAGTGCTGCAGCATTTTCTCCTTTTCCAACAACATGTTCTATCCTTCCAAAGGCAAATTTCTGTTTTTGAGTCACATTTAAATTGTTGTCTGCAAATGCTTTCAATTTGGTCGAAAATTTTGTCATTTGGTAAAGAGTTAAACCTATAATCCTAGTGCAAAGGGTAATGGAAAAAAAAAAAATCAATTTTTCATTAAGTATTTTTGTGGTTCACTTAGTGGTAAGTACTCATAAACCATTCATTACTTTATTAGGTTGTAAAAAACAGAATCGATGACAAAAAGAAATGAAACACTTTCATCTGAAAATCAATGAACAGCATGTAAACAGTATCCCTTTGACCCTTTACCAATCATTTCTCCTTTCTTTAGTCTTGTGAAATATTTGACCATTTAACTTTAAATGTGAAGAAAAACACGTTATTTTCTAAAGGTAACAGTGTAAAAAGAAATCACAAGTTCCACATGCAAATAACATGTTTTTCTTCCCATTTAACCCCTCTACCACACAATAACGACTTTTAACGACCCTGAGAAAGAAACCTTTTGAAAACATTGTGGAAAAAGGATAAAATGCTGGTAACCAGCATTTTCTCCTTTTCCCACAATGTTTTCTACCCTTCCCAAAATGAATTTCAATTTTTCAGCCACAGTTATTTTTGTTGTCTGCAATTGCTTTCAATTTGGACTAGTCTAAAATTTTGTCATTTGGTAAAGGGTTAAAGTAAACTGATCAAATATTTCACAGTACTAAAAAAAAAGAAAGGATTTTGTTTGTTGCTTGACTTTTTGTGAGGAGTACATGTATATAATACTATTCAAAATTTGAAGACAAAATAAATGTGACTCAAAAACTTGAAATTTGTTTTGGAAAGGAAAGAAAACATTGTGGGAGAAGGAGAAAAACCAGCATTTTCTCCTTTTTCCACAATGTTTTCAAAAGATTTCTTTTCTCATGGTCATTATAAGTTGTGATCATGTGGTTAAGGTGAAGCATTTGCAGACGACAAAATAAATGTGACTCAAAAACTTGAAATCTGTTTTGGAAAGGAAAGAAAACATTGTGGGGATAAGGAGAAAATGCTGGTAACTAGCATTTTCTGCTTTTTCCACAGTGTTTTCAAAAGCTTTCTTTTCTTTCTTTCTTTTCTCAGGGTCGTTAAATGTCGGCATCACGTGGTAAAGGTTTATACAACCCTGAGAGAGAAGGCTATTGAAAACACTGTGGGAAAATTCCTGATAATCAACATTTTCTCCTTTTCCAACGGTATCTCGTATCCTTTCAAAAAGAATTTCATCAACTGAATCTTGTTTTATACTTCGTATGCAAAAGTTTTCAATTTATGTATGATAAATTTTGTTGTTTGGTTAGACTTAATGAAAAGGATCTTTTCATACAGGTAAAAACAGCCAAAGTGTTGCCATTTCAAGATTGTTTTGACCAGAATGTGTAACAAAGTAATGTACAGTGAATATCCAAAAGACATCAAATACAACTTCAACAATTTGAGCCACATTTAAAGTGTCGTCTGCAAATGCTTTCAATTTGGACAAGTCTACATTTTTGTCATTTGGTAAAGAGTTAAACCTTTACCAAATGATCCCTTGTTTTAGCCACACTGAAGGAGAAAAATGTTTGAAAACATCATGGGGGAAAGGAAGAAAGTACTGGTTTAATCCTTGTCCCACACTATGTTCTACCCTTTTAGAGCCAATTTCTGGTATTTAACTCTTTAAAAAAATGACAAAATTTTAGACCTGTCCAAATTGAAAGCTTTTGCAGACGACAAAATAATAAATGTGAATAAAATATTGGAATTTGTTTTTGGAAGAGTAGAAAACATTGTGGGAAAAGGAGAAAATACTGGTTACCAGCATTTTCTTCTTTTCCCACGTTTTCAAAAGCCTTCTTTCTCAGGGCCGTTGAAAGTCACGATTGTGTGGTAAAGGGTTAAACCATATCTAACTTCTCATCTGCAAATGCTTTTAATATGGACATGTCCAAAGATCTGATGCCTGACAACAGCTAAGCACACATGGTCTTACCTTATGAGCACCACAGGCTATCAACCACTCTTGTTGCTCTACAATGGATGACAACTTCTGGAAAATGTCTGAAATTAAAGAGCAAGCACTAAAAATCTTATGCTTGGAGCCCTGAATAAATGTTAAACCAGAGGCGCTTGAGCGCCTGTATCGCTCCACAGGCCTGATATTTCTATAATGGCGAAAAGAAGTTTTTAACAATGACCATTCAATCCTGCATTTTAGCTCACTGAAGAAAAAAGGTATGGAAAAAACTTGTGAGAAAAGAAGAAAAAAATGGTAACCAGCATTTTCTTAGTTTCCCACAATAATTTCTATCCTTTTTTATATATGTCTTAATAATTTGAAGATATGTTGTCTGCAACAGGTCCTTTCACAAACCATTTTGGGTGGGGAAACATCAAAATATAGAAAATATGTCTTTCTCAGGGTCGTTAAAAGTTGTGATTGTGTGGTAAAGGGGTAATCTAAAAGAACAGCTAGGAGGGCAAATGAATGAATGTTATAGCAATATAGATCAACTTACATCAATACACCAGATAGAATGAAATATGCTGGCATACAATGAACACCTAATCCCTAATAATCAACTTTTCACAGTCACAGTTAGAATGTCTTCTGTGGCAAACAACACAAAATGGTCTACAAATGCATTTACATAAATCAAATATCCTGCTCCAGGGCACAGATTAATTCTGGTGTACTGAAGTTGCGGGATCAGTTTGACTGGATAACATTAATGCCTTATCACAAATGTAAAGCCCTGTCCCACTGTGTACCAGGTCACCAGGATTTACACCCCTTCTGTCCACTCTGCATTTACTCATTAGTAGGTCAACAAACCTTTACCAGAACTAATAAAAGTGCAGAGGTTCTCTTGTTCTATATCAAAAGGACTATAAAGTACCTACAACATGGGGGTTTTGTTATTAAAATACTTTTTCTTTTTTATCTTGGCATGGTTACTCAGGCTTAGTAATAAGGCAAAATTGAAAAGCTCAAGTTGTGAAAGGTGCTCAAGCTTTTATCTTATTTATGGCCAGTGATATTTTATTACTAGTACTAACTAATAGCATATCATTGGAGTAAATTGTGATCTTAATACCAAGGAAAATGTGTGGGCTTAAATAGGACAGCCCTGACCAGGTCAAGTCAATCCAATTTTCTTCCTTTTTCTTTGTTAGTCGATAAAACTAACACAATAAATAGTTTTGGAGAAGAACATTTTTTTGAAATATAAGCCTTGTCTATAAAAAAATGTGTTTTTAGGTGTATCATTTTTTTAAAAGGAATCTGGTATACAACCACCATAGAAACAATTTGGCAGACAACCACCATAGGAACTTACCTGCAAAACAACAATGAAATCCAATGAATAGTTTTAGAGAAGAAATTTTTCAAAGATTTTACTTTATACCATAAAAGGAAAATGAGTCTCCCATAAAAGCCATGTTTTTTCACAGATCATTTTTTTTTAAAGGAATTCTGTAAACCTGTATCTAAGGAACATTCCTGCAAAATAATAATGCTATCCAAATAGCTGTTTGGGAGGAGAAGATTTTTAAAGGTTTTTTACTTTGGTTGCCATGGCAACCAGAATTCTTCATGGAACACAATTATTTGAAGGAATTTGAAAGAGGACCACCAAAGGAACATTCCTGTGAAATTTGGTAAAAATCCAGTCAATAGTTTCTGAGGAGAAGTTTTTTAAAGAAAAAGTTTACGGATGCACGCACGGACGAACGGACGGACGCACGACGGACACAACGCCATGACAATAGCTCGCTGGCCTTTGGCCAGTGGAGCTAAAAATGAATGTATATACTTTCAGGTTAGATAAAAGCACAATATTCCCATATCAAGACTAATTAAGCCAAAATACCAAAGAAAGACCTGATCTTCCAGGTCTAAGATCAAACTGGATGCTTTGTGCAATGTGATCTTGAACTACACTGTGCATATGAATTTATAATTTACTACGATTGTAGCTGTTCCAATAGAAATCATTCCTCTTTCCTGAAGAGCCACCATTGGCTTTGAAAAAGTGTTGAAAAATGTACAGACAAAGAAATAGCAGGGATGAAAAAATAACAAATTTACTGATACAACTTTTTATTATAAATCTAAAAAATTCTATGATCTACCAGTAAGTAAAACACAGGTGTTATCTAAATCACAAAAATAACTGACCAGAAAATGTTTCCGTATCAGTCATGTACCCTGTGTCAAACATAATCATGCTCACAGACTACTTTTGTATATTAACGTTCTAAATGCAACACTCATGAACTGCAGCATTGCAATTGATGATTGCACGCTTACTCGCCTCCCCCATTAACCCTTTACCAAACAACAAAATTTCACTCTTGTCCAAATTGAAAGCATTTGCAGATGACAATTTCAATATGGCTAAAATGGTGAAATTTTTCTTTGATATGGTAGAAAACATTGTGGAAAAAGGAGAAAATGCTGGTTACCAGCATTTTCTCCTTTTCCCACAATGTTTTCAAAAGGCTTCTTTCCCAGGGTCGTTAAAAGGGGGCACTGTGCGGTAAAGGATTAAAATGACAACAAATTCGTAATACTCCTGAAAGTGACACTAACTAACAACCACTGACTACCCTTCAGCATTTCAGAAATAGTTTCTAAGCCACAGTTCTTGATATTTTTTTGTGATGACTGGGACATGCAACCTCCAATTTGTAAATGCATAGACTGATCAATCCAGATTTACAATCATTTACATATTCAGCTGTCATTCATAAATATTGTACATATATGTGCAATAAAATGTAGTTCTCTGATTTTTTGGTTGTTTGTAATTGACTTTGTGTTGTTTCTTTACAGTTACAATGGGAAGGTATATAATAAAAGGAACATTACAACAGTCTCTATTTCTGATGATCCAATCATATCCCGCTGCATGTGTAAAGACATATCTTGTTGTGTGTGTTAAGAGGTGCATACCTGATTTGCACGTCTGTGAACACACAACCTGACATGATTCAATCATGCAGAAGTGCGTACTGTTGTAATATTCCATATATACCCAGAAAACAAAACTTTAATCCGTAACTGTTGATCAGAAAAAACTTTTAGACACATCCAATTTGATTTGAAAGCATATAATGGTACACAGAACTGTCCCAGAGCAGACAAAAATGCCCCCACCGAAACCTTGTCACTGAAGCAACACAATCAGAGAAAACAAAGTTCACCTGTGACCTTCACCTTTGACCCATGTGACCCAAAAACAACTCCTTGGGTCATGAGGAACATCTATTTAAAGTTTCAGGATCCTAGGTCAAACAGCTTTTGAGTTACACCGAGGAAACGAAAACAAGACAGACTGATTGACAGACAGACGGACAGACAGACACGGTGAAACCAGTATACCCCCTTCTACTACAAAGGTGGGGGGTATAGTAAATATGCCTCATTATATATGGCTAAGAAACCATTATTTGCCTTTGAAAGGGTAGAAAACATTGTACAAAAGGAGAAAAATGCTGGGATACCAACATTTTCTCCTTTACCAACTATGTTTTGAAAACCTTTCTTCCACAAGGTTGTTAGAATATGGTATTATTGGGTTAAATCCCATCATCTAAGCCACATTTAATATGATTTCAACTTTAACAAATTTACAGTTTTGTCAATCAGTAAAGATTTGAAAGGGAAATAGTTTACTTACTGGTCATTTCTTTAAGAATGTCCACCACAAATGGTCCATCTCCGTATTCTAGATAACTACTTGTGGCCTTTGTGAAATAATCCGACAAGTGTTTGACACCACCCAGATCAAAAAAGTGTTTCTGATATTCAGCATCACGCATTAAAATCCTTAAACACATCAAAACTCGCAGAATGTTTTCCGGTGAAGCTCTTGTCATCCATTCGCTGAATCAAAAATAAAACAGATTGTCTTGTTGACATACGAGTAACTGATTGCTACTCCATATAGTTTAGTTGTAATACATAAAATCAAATTCAACTTTTATTGAATTTTAGAGCACCTTTCACTACTATAGTAGCCTTTGCAGCCATTGTAGATCAAGATTAGACTGCACAAAACGTGCTGTCTGACCTTATTATGATCTTAATTATCTGCTTTGCTGAAACACTATAGTTAAAGGCGACCATGAAATTTTCAATAATTGTAGTCATATTTCTAAACATTATGTTGTGTTTATTTGGCTCTGTAAAGGTCACCTTAGCCTATCCCATAACATAAGAAACCTATGAACCTCTAATTACAGCATGCAATGCTCATACAGGTAACGAAGTTTTCAATTCAGACAGCAGTTAACTCTTTACCAAACGACAAAATTTTGAAATGGTCCAAATTGAAAGCATTTGCAGATGACGAAATAAATGTTACTCAAAAACTAAAATCTGTTTTGGCAAGGGTAGAAAACATTGTGGGAAAAGGAGAAAATGCTGGTTACCTGCATTTTCTCCTTTTCCCACAATGTTTTCAATAGACTTCTTCCCCTGGGTCGTTAAAAGTCAGGATTGTAAAGGGTTAACCATATACCTATACATAGATGCCTTTCTACAAACTTACCATAGACTAGTTTTTGAAAATATTGCACAACACTGACATTACTTTATTTGACTGATTCGTAAACACTTACAATAAAAAAACTCATACCTGTTGCATAATCTATGCTTGATCACTGCTTTAAACAGGTCTAAAAACCTGGCATGGTTCGGGTGTTTACTGAAGTCCCTTTCTGCATGGTACTTTGTACTGAAGAGAAATCAGCGTACATATACCTAACTGTGCTATAGAAACACTACAAATTAGCTTGGAAACTATACAATCTTAAATTCAAAAAGATTAATTTACAAGAAAAAATGAATGCCATCTTATGATCTATCAACCACTTGTCTCGTTAAGTGTGCACAATACCAAACAACAGAATTTTAGTCCAAATTAAAAGCACTTGCAGATGACAAAATTTTACCCAAATGATAAGATTTGTCATCAAAAGGGTACCAGCATTTTCTCTTTTCCCAACAATGTTTTCAAAAGCTGTTTGCATCGGGGCCAGTAAAACACAGGATTGTTTGGTAAAGGATTAAAAGACGATAATTTGGAATTGTTTGTGTCTACAAAGCATTGAACACAAAATGATCACGTCAAAGCTATAGGACAGTAAATGAACAAGGTGAAAATTTTTGTTAATCATGATATACACAAGAGACATTGCTATGTTGTTGGGTCTTCCCTGCCTTCTCATTATTCCTAAATGCAAAAATAAAGATCTCTTACCTCTTTACCACACAATCCTTTAACGACCCTATCAATGTGGGGGAAAAGGAGAAAATGCTGGTAACCAGCATTTTCTCCTTTTCGCACAATGTTTTCTACTCTTCCCAAAACAAGTTTCAGTTTTCATTCACTTCTATTTTGTCATCTGCAAATGCTTTCAATTTGCAACAATCTAGAATTTTGTTGTTTGGTAAAGAGTTAACTCTTTCCCAAACAAGCCCTGGTTTTCACGTGTCTGCAGTACAAAATCTTTTGAAAACATTGTGGGAAAAGGAGAAATTGCTCGTAACGAGCAATTTCTCCTTTTCCCACAGTGTTTTCTACCCTATTTGAGAACTTTCTGCCATTTTCATCAAATTGAAAATTGTCGTCTGCAAACTCTTTCAATTTCGATCAGTCCAGAATTTGTCGTTTGGGAAAGGGTTAAATGTAATGGTTACTATATAGAGATAGATATGTTTTGATGAAATGTGCTCTTGATTGAAAATGAACTGAGCCCTTCAAAACAAATCAAAACACTTTCAGTCTTCAATAGAGATACATGAATTTTAATGGAATGGAAACTGTTTCCTTTCAAAAGGATTCTGCACTGCAACATCTATACTTCAATAAGTTTAATATCTTACAGTGTTAATAGTCAAAAGGGTCATAACTCTTGTTTTACAAAGTGAAAATGAAACCCAAAACAGCTTGCACTTAACTCTTTACCAGACGACAATATTTTAGACTGGTCCAAATTGAAAGCTCTTGCAGATGACAAATTGAATGTGGCTCAAATGGTGCAATTTGTCTTTGAAAGAGTTGAAGTGATTTGGTAAAAATGAACAAAATACTGCTTACCAGCAATTTCTCCTTTTCCCACATTGTTTTCAAACACCTCTGTCAGGGTTGTTAAAACTCAAGATTGTGTGGCATAGGGTTAAACAATGTCTGATCCATGCTCTTTTTTACATAGCTTAATCCTTTCCCAAACGACAAATTTTGGACTGGTCCAAATTGAAAGAGTTTGCAGACGACTTTTTAAATTTGATGAAAATGGCAGGAAGTTCTCAAAAAGGGTAGAAATAACTGTGGGAAAAGGAGAAACTGCTCGTTACCAGCAATTTCTCCTTTTCCCACAGTGTTTCCAAAAGACTTGTACTGCAGACATGTGAAAACCAGGGCTTGTTTGGGAAAGGGTTAATGCACTGGCCTTTGACCTACTTTTTGGTATTGATATATTCCAACGAATAAAAAGAAACTTGCAATTGATGAAAAAATGTGGACATGTTTATTTTGAGGGCCATTTGCAGGTAAATTTATGCCTTCCATGATTTTTTAAAGACATTTCTTGTTTAACCCTTATCACACAATCCCGAGTTTTAACGACCCTGACGAAGAAGCCTTTTGAAAACATTGTGGGAAAAGGAGAAAAATTCTTGAAACCAGCATTTTCTCCTTTTTCCCACAATGTTTTCTACCCTTCCCAAAACAAATTTCAATTTTTCAGTCACATTTATTTTGTCATCTGCAAATGCTTTCAACTTGGACTAGTCTAAAATTTTGTCATTTGGTTAAGAGCTAAACTTTTTTTTTTTCAACTGTTATCATGACCTTGGACCAATGTGGACAAACATATTGGCAGAATTCGGGATAGTCTTAAAACTAATCTGAAGTTGTAAAGGCTACGCCTTCCCCCAACACCGACAGACCTCACAATAAATTACTGTAACACAGACATACCTAAACTGTTGAAGGCAGAAAATTTCTGAACTTTGACTTTGGTTGGTCCCTGACTTTGTCTGTGGGCTGGGCCATTGTTGTCTGCTGGTTTGAGTCTCATATTTGTCACCTTTGATGGACGGGAGCTGCATTATACAGAAAAATGAAATGAAGTGTAAGTCAGCAAGACTGCAAATTATCACTGATATTTGAATCTTGACTCTTTATACAAAAACAATCCCATGTTTCAAGACATCAACACACAATGCTGAGTTTCAATGACCCTGAAGTAGAAGGCTTTTGAAAACTTTGTGGGAAAAGGAGAAAATGCTGGTAACCAGCATTTTCTCCTTTTCCCATAATGTTTTATTACCCTTCCCTAAACAATTTTCAATTTTTGAGTCACATTGATTTTTTCATGAGTAAATGCTTTCAGATGGGGCATTTCCAAAATTTTGTCATTTGGTAAAGAGTTAACCCTTTCCCAAACAAGCCCTGGTTTTCACGTGTCTGCAGTACAAGTCTTTTGAAAACACTGTGGGAAAAGGAGAAATTGCTCGTAACGAGCAATTTCTCCTTTTCCCACAGTGTTTTCTACCCTTTTTGATAACTTCCTGCAGTTTTCATCAAATTTGAAATTGTCGTCTGCAAACTCTTTCAATTTGGACCAGTCCAAAATTTGCCGTTTGGGAAAGGGTTAATCACCTGAGTGTGGAAGGCTTTTGGTGGGTTTTTGAACACATTGTGGGAGAAGAGAAACATTTTCTCCTTTTCTTGTGAAGAGTTCAAAAGCCTATCCAGTAACTGGAATAAAACGAGTCTAGGACAATTCCCCCCAGACAAATGCCCCCTGGACAACTCCCCCTTGCAAATTCCCCCCCCCCCCCGGACAATAGCACCCCCCCCCCCCCAACAATTACCCCCACTGGACCCCCCCCCCCCCAACAATTACCCCCTGGACAACTAACCCCCCCCACACACACACACACAATTACCACCCCCCACCCCCACCCCAGGAAATTACCACCACCACCCCACCCCCCACCACCACCCCCGGACAATTGCCCCCCAGGACAATTGCCCCCGACAACTCCCCCCTCCAGACAATTCCCACCAGGATGTTCATACCATCATATGCACAACTCGATGAACTCAATTTTCTGTTCGCGAGGAACTCCTACTCGACGTGCGTACTTCAAATGTGATCACATGAAAAATCTAGTAATCTAATCTAGTTCCAGTTGAACTCGGCCTTGGAAGTGAACCCAGGGTCTGACGCTGAAAGCCGACAATGACCTCGTCCCAAAGCAAAAGCAGAAGAAATTTCGAGTTAGATGGGGGGGGGGGGGGGGGGGGGGATTGTCCGGGGGCAATTGTCCAGGGGGGGGGGTTGGGGGGGGGGGGGGGGGGGCAGTTGTCGGGGGGGGGGGGGGGTGTTAATAGTCCTGGGGGGCTATTGTCGGGGGGGGGGGGGGGTGCCTTTGTGGGGGAATTGTCGGGGGGGGGGGGGGGGGGGGGGGGGCCAGTTGTCTAGGGGGGAATTGTCCTGATACGGAATAAAACCATTAATTCTTTACTGAACAACCTCAGTCAGTAGTGTACAGGACTTGAGAACAGGAGTTCACCGGTTCGATCCCCGTCTTGGTCAATTTCTTTACGAGGACTGATGATAGTCATTGCAACAGGATTCATTCCTCTCTCACTGCTGACCATTGTTTCGACGATGGTTATGTGGGAAAGCAGCTAGTGGCTTGGAAAGAATATTGTGCGGAGTACTGGTAAATGAAACTCTAGGAAAGCATGGATAGGTGCAATGGCCGCCGTGATAAACTGAAATAATGTTGAAAACGGCATTAAACACCATACAATCAATCATTTACAGAACAACATCATTTTTTGATATATCCAAAATGATAGTACTTGCAGACTACGAAGTCAATGTGACTTAAATGATTGGATTTACTATTAATAGAGGAGAAAACCAATTGTTGGGAAGGAAGAAAATGCCGATTACCAGCATCTTCTTTTCCAACAACATTTTCAAAAGGCACCCTCCTCAGGGTCGTTAAATGTCAGGATTGTGTGGTATGACCTTTCAAATTATTTACCTTTGCAGCAAGTGTAGATCAAGATCAGACTGCACAAAACCTACAGTTTTATCTTTTATCTACACTGTCGGCTTTGCCGAGACATTCTGGACAAGAGTAACATAGGAATTACAGTTATTTAACCCTTTACCAAACTATCCCGGGTTTTCACGACCCTGGAAAAGGAGCCTTTTGAAAACATTGTGGGAAAAGGAGACAATGCTGGTTACCAGCATTTTCTCCTTTTCCCACAATGTTTTCTACCATTCGCAAAACAAATTTCAATTTTTGAGTCACATTCATTTCGTCGTCTGCAAATGCTTTCAATTTGGACGAGTCTAAAATTTTGTCATTTGGTAAAGAGTTAATAGGTCTTGTTCCCAGGCTGAAAATATATTTTATTGGTTTATTGGGTGCTCTATACCAGGTTCTATTATACAGGAAGTTTCTTAGATTTTTTAAGTTGACAAACTGATAACATAAATCCTACACTATAGATATGTGAACTTGGTATCTTCACCCCTTCACTTTATCCTTTCCAAAACAACCAATTTTAGCCTGTTCCATTTAACTCTTTACCAAACGACAAAATTTTAGACTAGTCGAAATTGAAAGCATTTGCAGATGACAAAATAAATATTACTCAAAAATTGAAACTTGTTTTAGGAAGGGTAGAAAACATAGTGGGAAAAGGAGAAAATGCTGGTTACGAGCATTTTCTCCTTTTCCCACAAAGGTTTTCAAAAGCTGTCTCCTTCAGAGCTGTTAAAAGTCGGGATTGTGTGGTAAAAACTTAATTCAAAACATTTTGCAGAGACAAATTCAGAAGTGGTACAAATGAGCTTAAGTTCTCAGATGGGGTAAAAAACATTGTTGGAAAAGGAGAAAATGCTGGTCACCAGCAAATCCTCCTTTTCCAACAATATTTTCAAAAGGCCTCTGGACCTAAGGGTCCTCAGAAGTTTAAACCCTGCGACTGTTTGGTATAGGTACAACCCATATAGTCAGAAAAAAAACAGACATTTTTTATTCTAGATACAAGATCCTTATAAGGAGATTTCAAGTCCATGCTACTGTCAAGAACAGTTCAGAAAAGCAGGGGTGGGCAATGAATTCTTATCTAGAAAAGGAACTTAACCCTTTACCACACAATCCTGTGGAAGAAGGCTTTGAAAACATTATGGGAAAAGGAGAAAATGCTGGTCACCAGCATTTTCTCCTTTTCCCACAATGTTTTCTATCCTTTCAGAGACAGATTTCACCATTTGAGCCACATTTGATTGGTCATCTGCAAATGCTTTCAATTTGGACGTGTCCAAAATTTTGTTGTTTGGTAAGAAGTTAAGTTTGAAATCCAGACAATGCCTTTATCGGAGCGTCCACATTTTTGTTGCCAATAAATTCCAAAACATAATCCTTTAAGGACAACTTCCTTTTAAATCTATTTATCACTGATCCTTTGAATACAATCCAATCTCTCCACACATTTTACAATCCTTCTTTCCTTCTTGCGTTTCACTCCCTTCCTCATGCAGTCGACTTTTAACTCTTTTCTGAAAATCCAATTTCTTTAACACTACCAAACGACAAGATTTTAGACTTGTCCAATTGAAAGCATTTGCAGATGACAAATTAAATTTCTACCCTATCAAAGACAGAAATCATCATTTGAGCTACACTTAATTTGTCTTCTGCAAATGCTTTCAATTTGGACTGGTCGAAACTTTTGTAGTTTGGTAAAAAGTTAAAATAACGATAGCTGCCACATTCAGTAAACAAAACAGGTGTTAAAATGTGTGTTAAAATTTGTCATTTAAAAGTCTGGAAATTATTGTGCAGATGACAACCTGTTCTTGCATCATCGGTCCAAGTGTCAGTTGCTGGCAGTGAAATTAATTTCAAAAATGGGTTAAATGTTGCAAGGTCTATCTTTTGTTTACTTTTTGTCTGATTTTGAAATTCATTTTTTCTGCCAGTGACTTACACTTGGATTGACCACACAATAGCAGATTGTCATCTTTACAATATTTTCCATACTTTTAAATGGTAGGATTTAAATTTAAATGCATTTTATCACCTGCAATGTGCTTTTGGCCTCTGTTGGGCCTTTAACCTTTTACCGCACAATGCTGCCTTTCAACGCCCCTGGGAAAGAGGCCCTTTGAAAACATTGTGGGAAAATGAGAAAATGCCGGTAACCAGCATTTTCTCCTTTTCCCACAATGTTCTCTACCCTCTCAAAAGAAAATTGCACCATTTGAGCCACATTGAAATTGTCGTCTGAAAATGCTTTCAATTTGGACAAGGCTAGAAATTTGTCGTCTGGTAAAGGGTTAAGGAGGTAATAGAAAGTAAGAGTAATACAAGATCATACCTGTTGCTTGCTTGTTTGTTGTTTGATAAGTCCGAGAAGTTGTTGTAAGTCTTTGGTTTCCCTGTAATAATTAGAAAAAATTTGAAAATATCATTGACAGTAAGTCATCAACTCTCTACCACACAACCAAAGTTTAAGATTGGTTGAAATTGAAAGCATTTGCAGACGACAAATTAAACGCAGCTTGAATGGTGAGATTTGTCAATGAAAGTGAACAAAAGATTGTGGGAAATGGAGAAAATGCTGGTAAGCAGCATTTTCTCCTTTTCTCACTATGTTTTCAAGGGTCCTTTCTGTCAGGGTCATTCAAAGTCAGGATTGTGTGGTAAAGGGTTATTGACCAAACAATCCTGTTTATTTAATTCTGTCTCAAATGACAAATTTCAGACTAGTCCAAATTGAAAGCATGTGCAGACGACAAAATAAATGTTATTGAATATTGAAATTTGTGTTTTGCAGGGTAAAAAACATTATGGGAAAAGTAGAAAATGATGATAACTCCTTTTCTCCTGGTTTTCTCCTTTTCCCACAATGTTTTCAAAGGTTCGTTCTGTCAGGTAACCAGCATTTTCTTCTTTTCACACCATGTTTTTAATAGACTTATTCCTCAGGGTTACTAAAACCCGGCATTATTTGATAAGAGGTTAATGGATTGCCACATACTTATGATTCTAAAGTCCCACGAAGTAGACAGCTTTTGAAAACATTAGGGCGAAAAAGCACTGATTCCTCGTAAAATGCAATTGATCATTGTTTTCCATGACAGCATTTTCCATACCATTGTATAACTGTATCTTCCTTTCCATCAAACTGTTTATCCCTTGAACGAGTTTTAACCCTTTACCACACAATCCCCACTTTTTATGACCCTGAGGAAGAGGACTTCTGAAAATATTGTAGGAAAAGGAGACAATGCTGGTAACCACCATTTTCTCCTTTTCCCACAATGTTTTCTGCCCTTCTCCAAACATTTTTCAATTTTTTGATAACATTTGTCTTCTGCAAATGGTTACCCTTAAACAAGATCAAATTTCATCATTGGAGCAACCTTTAATGTTGCCTGCTAATGTCTTCAATGTTGTCATTTGGTAAAGAGTTGTATAGTTTTGGGTAGGTCGAAGTGTAGCCTGTAAATGACCAAAGACAGATAAATATAACAACAAAATGAAGGCAGAGTTTGTCAAAAATATGGTGTGACATGGAGAAATCACTTTGTATCAGTAAATTTTCTAAAAACTTATATATTTGTTTTATCTATCCCTTTCTGTGCCACTGGCAAAAGTTGAGACTTTGGCATTTGGCAAAAATCAATCAAGATCAGACTGCCAAAAAAAAAACATACATACAGTATTTCAATATTTCATGGTAGTTTGGTTCTATAATTCCTATCATCACATGAAACAATCAAAAACCACAGAAAATGTATATACCTTGCAGCACTCATCAAAAGTCTGTTTTTCTTCAGAACTCATAAAAATCCTCCTTTAATGATGAATAGTTAGTTTTACTTAAATGGTTCTCTTTTCTGTAAGTACATATTTTAAGTATGCACTGCACATACTGGTAATCTTACAGATTACCACATTCCTGTACTCTTTGAATAAATCCATATACGAAGATTTTTTCACTGTCTTTGTATGTCCTGATTGATTATTAAATGTACATAAATGTATACCTATATATGTGTCTACATTTGGAATATTGATCAGTTTTATGTCGACTCCACTTTGGCACAATATCAAACTTTATTTACCTATAGTCAATGAAAATTCTTTAACTCTTTACCACACAATCCCAACTTTTCACGACCCTAAAAAAGAAGCCTTTTGAAAACATTGTGGGAAAACGAGAGAAAATGCTGGTAACCAGCATTTTCTCATTTTCCCACAATGTTTTCTACCCTTCCCAAAACAAATTTTAATTTTTAAATTACATTTATTTTGTCGTCTGCAACTGTTTTCAATTTTGACCAGTCTTGAATTTTGTCATTTGGTAAAGAGTTAAGGAGCACTTGACCTAGATTTACACACGCCTGACAATAACTTGAGACAATTTGTATATTTTCAACACTTGCGGTGCTGCTGACAAGCTGAAGTACTAGTATGCTGCAACTCTAAATCAAGACCATGCACATGTTGTCTTCACATAACCATCCTAAACATTATGCCTAAACATGATGCCTCATATATTCCAAGAAAAGCCATTTGATTGGATGAGACATTCCGTGTCTGCCAATCAAATTAATGCATTTTCATGGAGTAAAGAATTAGAACTGATTTCAAAAAAGCTTGTGAATATGAACTATGACATCAAAAGGACAGTATGCTGTAAATATGTGTCGGGTTACAGTATTTGATTAAAACAAAGTTAAAAATTATGACCGACTGAAATCACATTAAGAGTAAGACATAATAACTATGTAATATTATGTTGTATTAACTTTCCTGGTGCTCGTATTAAATTCGAGCAGCATGAGAAAATTATGAGAAAATTTGGTATCGCGAGAGACCGAAGGTCGAGCAAGATGTAAAATTATTCTTACACATAAAGAAGGAAAACACAAGCATCAGTAAAGTTACTACAACATAATATTCCTTTTATTATATACCTACAACTTTCAACAACAAAATTTTGCAGTTTAATTTTGGCATTTTATTCGTAAATTGGTAACAAAATAAAACAAACAATGGTGTCCTAGCTGGTAACTTCGTTTTTATGATTAGTGGATAAATATCAGTGCAAATTTTGACCAATCACATAGCAAATGAATATGCATGTTTTCTGCCCATGAGTTAATCATCAATACCATATTCGTAAACGCATTTTACAGTGTGTAGATACTTTTTTTTTTTTCTGCTGTGTGTCATTTTATCCGCGTGCAACACATGTATTTGAGCCGTAAAATTTTCTGTTATACGTATAATAAAATCACAAATATTGTACACATAGTTTTCACTTAAAGATGCATCCTTACAGCCAGAGTGAAAAAAATTGATAGACTGTAGAATGGTTCAGAATGGGTCAGCTGTGTAAACATAGAAAAATTACCAATATATTCAGCGTAAGGGATAAATACACACATCGGAAATCTTTTATTTAAAATCCGAAACATCACAAAAGTGATTTCTTTGAAGGCCTCCAGAAAATGAAATGCATTTTCTATCCGTCGTAATCTATGCAACCTTGCAACCATCAGGGGCAACATTTGGCATGAAGATATAAGAGTGATCATAGTTTGATAAAATAAAGATGAAAAGGGTTAAAAACTTGGTTGAAAACAAGTATATATGTATCTTTAAAGTCTATCACCATATATTTTAACCCTTAGGCTGCTAAACACGACCCACTGCACTTTTACAGACTATGTAGATCAAGATCAGACTGCACAAAATGTGCAGTCTGATCTTTGATCTACACTGTCCAATTGGGTATTTTCTTTACAGTGAAATAAACTTTGAAATTGCTATATTTCGGTTTTTACTATTGAGTTGAAATTTTCAAATCACTTAATGGTAAGTAGTTAAACAGTTAATACATTTCTGCTATTATAAACTATATATCAATTAACACAACACAAATAGTATAAAACTGCACCCCTAACATAATAATTACAATGCAGCATCTTTGTTTTCCTTCCCTGTAAATTACATGTTTCGACACAGAAATACATAGAAAACACTCCCTCGGCAGGAACCCTGTTATTTAATCTAGATTTTCTCAGGTAGAACTCCTATAAAACAATCATAATATAGTATTATAATGCATATAAAACCACAAAGTTTAATCCAATCTATGTGGTGAGTAATCAAAGCTTTAACAGGGATTTTAAGACATCATAATTTGAAAGTACCGATATATTTCGATAATTGTCACAGAAATTGAGGTTGATCGCTTCCGTTTTATAATGTGAATAAATTTGTTCTCAAATTTCTTTTGTACTACTACCTCTAATTTTTTTTTAACCCTTTACCGAACAATCCTATGTTTTAATGACCCTGGGGAAAAGGACTTTAGAAAACATTGTGGAAAAGAAGAGAATGCTGGTAGGCAACATTTTCTCATTTTTCCCACACTGTTTTCTACCCTTTGTAAGACAAATTCCAACATTTGAGCCACATTTAACCCTTTACCAAACAATCCTGGGTTTTCATGACCGTGAGAAAGAAGCCTTTTGAAAACATTAAGGGAAAAGGAGAAAATGATGGTAACCATCATTTTCTCCTTATCCCTAAATGTTTTCTACCCTTCCCAAAACAAATTTCAATTTTTGAGTCACAATGATTTTATCATCTGCAAATGCTTCAATTTGAATGAGTCTAAAATTTTGTCGTGTGGTAAAGATTTAATAAATGCTTTCAATATTTACATGTTGACAAGTCTAGTTTTTCATCCTTTGGTAAAGAGTTAACCCTTTACCGAACAATTCTAAGTTAAAACCACCCAGAGAAAGAAGACATTATGTTTCCTATATCCTTTTTCTGAAAAAGACCCCATAATTTGAGACACATTTATTTTTCATTTGCGCCTAATTTATGAAGATGGTAGAGTCTAAGATTGTTTCTTCTGGTAGAGAATGAAAGGAAAAATTTACTGTAATGAGAAATCTCCTTATCCACAATCAATTCACTTGTATATATCTTTAACCCTTTACCACACAATCCCGACTTTTAACGACCCCAGCAAAAGAAGCCTTTTGAAAACATTGTGGGAAAAGAAGAAAATGCTGGTAACCAGCATTTTCTTCTTTTCCCACAATGTTTTCTACCCTTTAAGCGACAAATTTTATGTTTTGAGCTACATTAAAAATATCATCTACAAATGCTTTCAATTTGGACTAGTCTATATTTTTGTCGTATGGTAAAGAGTTAAGACTTGTTGACATGTTTTCAAACTCGTCTGCTGCAAATTAACTCTTTACCAGACAACAATATTCAGGTTTGTCTATATTGTAGTCAAAATTGCAGATGACAAATAAAATGTAATTTAAATGTGAAGATCTGTTTTGGTAAGGGTGCAAAACATTATGGAATAAGGAGAAAATGCAGGTTACTAGCATTTTCTCCTTTTCCCACAATCTTTTCAGCAGTATTTCACCTTAGGGATCAATTGTATGGTAATTTTGTGTTAAATCCTTCATGTAGGTAATGGAACATATTCACAGCTAACAACCTCAATTAAGACAACCAAAATTAGACATTTGAGTCTAAAAGTGTTGACTATAATAATGGATTGAATTACTTTCATGCCATTGAATGGGTAATGAGGCATTACACAAGGTCAATAATGAAAGCTTCACTCTTTACCAGACTACAATGAATAATTTTTGAATTGTTGAAAATGAAAGCATTTGCAGACAAAAATTAAATGTTGGCTCAAGTGACCAACTCTGTCTTTGAAAGAGTCAACCAAATAGGATGAATCTGATTGGTCAATGATATTTGAATATGTCAGCTTTGAAATAATGGAGTAATGTTAAAAATATTTTCTTTACAAAATTGGACAAATCTGATTGGTCAAAACCATTTTTACCATCACACAGTTATTTCAAAGCTGACATTCTTATTTCACTGACCATTTTAATTTGTTCAATATATTCAAAGCAGTATTAAAATTTCCAACTCACAGAGGGAAGAGATGAAATTGTGTGCATGCCTCTCAACTTTCAACAATTGTTACTCCCTAACCCTTTACTACACAATCCTGAGTTTTAATGACCTTGAGAAAGAGGCACTTTGAAAACATTGTGGGAAAAGTAGAAAATTATAGTAACCACATTTTCTCCTTTACCCACAAAGTTTTCTGTCATTTTACAGACAAATCTCACCGTATGAGCCATATCTAATTTGTCACCTGCAAATACTTTCGATTTGGAAAAGTGTAAAATTTTGTTGTGAGGTAAAGGGCTAATATCATCACATTTGTTCCTTTTTATGTACCAGATTGAAGACAAATTCTCGCAGCATACAATAAATGTAACAATTTCCATTTAACTCTTTACCAAAGGGCAAAATATTAGACTAGTCCGAATTGAAAGCATTTGCCAGACCTCCAGATAGGAGGGAGTGATAGTATTCTAAATCCATTATTTCTCTTCCAAACCCTATGTCATGGGTACTCATTACAATCGTCTCGATGAGACGATTCTAATGAGTACCCATAACATTGGGTTTAGTGGAGAGTGGTTAATATTTTCAATTTTGAAATCAAAATCACTCCCTCTATCTGGAGCATTGATTTGGAGATGACGAAATGATTGTGACTGAACAAATGAACTTTGTTCCGGGCAGGATAGAAAACATTGTGGGAAAAGGAGAAAATGTTGGTTACCAACATTTTCTCCTTTTTCCCCACAATGTTTTCAAAAGGCTTCTTTCTCAGGGTTGTTAAAAGTCGGGATTGTGTGGTAAAGAGTTAAGTTTAGAAATAGATATATGAGAAAAGTACCTACAATTGACTACTGGTTGCATGCAGCAGGTAGTAAAGTTGGACACCTAAATGTTTTATATATTACCGGTAGGTTACAGAGGGTGGAGCTTGTCAAAAAAACATACAAGCACCTATCATATGAGCATGGAATGTTAACTAATCACAATGCTTTAAATAATCTATGTAAATAAAAGTTAAGAAAAGACTTACTGTTTAGAAACTGTTGGTAGTTCCATACTTCTTGCAATAGGGGGCAGCACTATAGGTTTAGTTCTCCAAAACTTGTTGTCATATCTAATTGCTTGCATAACCATGTTTCATGGATTTTAAAGACCACAGTCACACACTTCCAGCACTTACAATGTCTTTTTTTGAAATACACATAAATTTATTTTTCCTTGAGTCTTCCTGTCATTATTATTCAATTTCAACAAGGATTTTGATTACAAGATCTAGAAAATACAAAAATATCATGCAATGGATTCATGCATTAACTCTCTACCAAAACAAACCTCTATGTTGCAATTTCAAGGTTCCTTTTGCCAAAACAATAATAACTGTACTAGTCAGTCCAGATTGAAGATCAAACTTCACCTTCTACACTGTCAGGAAAGGTACTTTAACCCTTAGAGCACCAAATAAACAAGTCGGACATTTTCAACTTAGAAATAAGACCCAAATAATTGCAATTTCATGGCTAAGGGCTATGGGATCTCATTCGCCCAAAATACACCCCACTCACAGAACGTCCTGTATATAAGATTAGTCTATCGCTAACTGTTACATAACTTATCTGATAAACTTATCCTACAACATCCTCGTTTAGTACAAATCTATGATTGAAAGGACAGCTAGATAAGCCATCCAAACATTACTTGACTCTTTACCAAACGACGAAAATGTAGACTTGTCCAAATTGAAAGCATTTGCACAAGACAAATGTAGCTCAAATGATGATTTCTGTCTTTAATAGGGTAGAAAACATTGTGGAACAAGAGCTTCGCAAAGCGGCGCATATACGCCCGAAGGGGCTTGTCAGTGAAATTAGTTGAAATGACGGAAGGGCCATGAATGAAGAGTAGTTAATCTCCATGATATGTGAAAAATATTAAAGGGCAATAGCTAAAAAAAGAAGGGTGGCACAGTTACAAATTTTGTGAATTGCTGTTCTCCACAAGGTGTTCTATCAGTCTTGAAAGGTTCAAGATCATAGCTTTTATATTTTAGAAATCATGGCCCAGACGAAAATTCAAAGAGAAAACTAACAAAGGGCAATAACTAAAAAAGAAGGATGGCAGAGTTATGGTTCTTGTGCAGTGCACTTCTTCATAATGTGTTCTATTAGTCTTTGAAGTTTCAAGATGATAGGTTTTAAAGTTTGGGAGTTATGGCCTGGACAAAAATTCAAACTGAAAATTAACAAAGGGCAATAACTAAAAAAATAAAGGTTGCAGAGTTATGGTTCATGTGCACTGGACTTCTCCATAATGGGTTCTATCAGTGTATGAAGTTGCAAGTTATTAGCTTTTATAGTTTGGAAGTTATGGCCTGGGCAAAAATTCAAACTGAAAATTAACAAAGGGCAATAACTCAAAAAATAAAAGTGGCACAGTTATGGTTCATGTGCGATGCACTTCTCCACAATGTGTTCTATCAGTGTATGAAGTTCCAAGTTAATAGCTTTTATAGTTTAGAAGTTATGGCCTGGACAAAAATTCAAACTGAAAATTAACAAAGGGCTGTAACTCAAAAAATAACGGTGGCAGAGTTATGGTTCATGTGCACTGCACTTCTCCATAATGTGTTCTATCAGTGTATGTAGTTTCAATTTGATACCTTTTACGGTATGGCCTGAACAAAAATTCAAAGTGAAAAGTTGGTTATTTCAGAAATCAAGGGCAGATAATTTTGGAACGCAAACTGCAATCAAAATTCTAAGACCCAGGTGCACAACTAGACATCATGGAGATTCATTGTGGCAAGTTTCAAATAATTCCGATGAAAACTGTAGGAGGAGTTGCACACACAAGAAATTGCTAACGGACGGACGGACGGACGACCGGGGGTATAACATAATACGACCCTTCGGGCGTATAAAAAGGAGAAAATGCTGGTTACCAGCATTTTCTCATTTTCCCACAATGTTTTCAAAAGCCTTATTCTGTTAGGGTTGTTAAAAGTCAGGATTTATGGTAAAGATTAAATATCAATCAACAGAAAAAAAAAAACTTGACACAAGCATGCCATCACAATAGTGAAAAGAAAATCTTTTGCTTTTTTAATATCCTTTAACCCTTTCCCAAATGACAACTTTTAGCCCCTTCCAAATTGAAAGCATCTGCATATGACAAATTTGAAAGTGGTACAACTGAACTTAAGTTTTTTTGACAGGTTAGAAAACTTTGTGGGAAAAGGAGAAAATGCTGGTTACCAGCATTTTCTCCTTTTCCCACAATGTTTTCAAAAGGCCTCTTCCTTAGGGACGTGAAAACACGGGATTGTTTGGTAAAGGGTTAAAACAACCGACTGTTCAACAGGTCTGAGATTGAAAGCTTTTGAAAACATTGCGAGAAAGATAAAAACAAATGTTAGAGGGCCTAACCAGCATTTTTCTCCCATTTTCGAAATTTTTTCTACCCTTTTAACTCTTTTCCGCCAAATCCCAAGATTTAATGACCCTGAGGGAGATGGCTTTTGAAAAACATTGTAGGAAAAAGGGAAAATGCTGGTGACCAGCATTTTCTATATTTCCCTCAACCTTTTATACGGTATCAAAGACAAAAACCTTCGCTTTAATTAGCCACTTGTGATTTATCATGGGCAAAATGCTTTCACTTCGGATGTGTCAAAAATTCTGTCCTTTGGTAAAAAGTTACAGTTAAATCCCATTTTTTCAGCCACGTTCAATCTTCCTTCAGCCAATGTTTTAGCCTTTTACCAAACAATCCCGAGTTTTAATGACCTCGAGGAAGGAAGCTTTTGAAAACATTGTTGAAAAAGGAGAAAATTCAGGTTACCAGCATTTTCTCCTTTTCCGACAATGTTTTCCACTCTATCACAGACAAATTTCATCATTAAAATTTTTAGTCACATTCTATTTGTAGTCTGCAAATGCTTTCAAATTGTACAAGTCTAAGATTTTGTTGTGAGGTAAAGGGTTAATTTTTTATCAATCTAAATAATATCAGGGATGCTTGGTAAAAAAATTTACAGCAATTTCATGCCATTACTGTGTGCCCAATTACATCCTGTAACAGTATTACCCCCATTAACCCTTTACCAGACGACAAAATTATAGACTTGTCGAAATTGAAAGCATTTGCAGATGACAATTTCAATGTGGCTCAAATGGTACAACTTTTCTTTGATAGGGTAGAAAACATTGGGGAAAAAGGAGAAAATGCTGGTTACCAGCATTTTCTCCTTTTCCCACAATGTTTTCAAAAGGCTTCTTTCCAAGGGGCGTCAAAAGGCGTCATTGTGCAGTAAAGAGTTAAGCCTTTACCACACAATTCTGACTTTTAACGACCCTTTGAAAGAATCCCTTTGAAAACATTGTGGGAAAAGGAGAAAATGCTGGTAACCAGCATTTTCTCCTTTTCCCACAATGTTTTCTACCCTTCCAAAAACAAATTTTAATGTTTCATTCATCTTTATTTTGTTGTCTGCAAATGCTTTCAATTTCAACCAGACTAAATTATGTTGTTTGGTAAACAGTCAATGCAACTATAAAACTGTATCATAAAGTCAATAAATCATTACAGTTCCATTCCACCAAACTGTTCACTCTTCCAGGCAGTCTGAATGAAGATCAAAGCGCACTGAGCAAGACTTTAGTGGTCAATTTTTGGATCTACACTGTCTATTGATCTACTCTATGACTCACCCTTTACAAAACATTACCGAGTTTTATTACCCTGGAGAAAAAGCCTTTTGAAAACACTATGGGAAAAGGATAAAATGCCAGTAACCAGCATTTTCTCCTGTTCCTACAATGTTTTCTACCCTTTCAAAAACAGATCTAATCATTTAATCTTTCCCAAACAATCCTTTGTGTTAACAATCCTGAGAAAGAAGACTTTTGAAAACATTGTGGGAAAAGTAGAAAATGCGATAACCAGCATTATTTTTTCTCCTTTTTCTACATTTTTCTACCCTTTCAAAGACAGATCAGATGCAAATGCTTTAAGTTTGGTCGAACCTAAAATTCTGTCATCTCGTAAAAAGTTAAGCCATATACAGTTTGTTGTCAGCAAATGCATTAACCCTTTACCACACAATCCTCCGTTTTAACGACCCTGAGGAAAAAGCCTTTTGAAAACATTGTGGGAAAAGGAGAAAATGCTGGTAACTTTCTGATACAAATGTTTATTCCAAACTGAATATTTAGTGAATGCTTTCAATTTGGACCAGTCTAAAATTTTGTTGTCTGGTAAAGAGTTTACTGGGAAAACTGCTGGTAAGCAGCATTTTCTCCTTTTCCCACAGTGTTTTCTAACCTATCAATGACAAATTTCATTATTTGGTACACCTTTAATTTGTCGTCTGCAAATGCTTTCAATTTGGACTAGTCTGAAATTTTGTCGTTTGATAAAGGGTTAAGTATCCATTTTTTCTGTTTCAATGCATGTAATAACTTGTAAACAAACAATATGTAGCAACATTTGATACACTGTCACAGTTGAAAAAAAAAATTAAGCAAACAGTTCTAATGTTCCTAATGTTCAGATTGTTCAATCACTGTGTATCGGACAACAGAATTTAGGAGTTGAGACTATAATTGCTGACCAGGTACTGCAACATTCTTGTAGATCAATTTACCAATAACACTTCTTCGGCCATTGATCGGCCATTGATTGTGATCCAATGGAACTGAGAATATATTGACCCCATTTCTGTATAGACTACTTTTAGATCTCTTTGTATTGGAGTTTAACGCCATTTTAACAGCTTAGGTCATATCACACTGATCAGTGCACTTATGCGTGTGTTTCCTACCTTTTTCACACCAGTACTGATACAACTTTCTTTCTAAGCCACTCCCACATGCATCTGCAGTGAAAAATCATGGAACCCACAACCACCGGGTCACAGGTCAGATGCACTAACCACTGAGCTAGCCGGCAGGGCTACCACTTTTAGAAATCCCAAATACTGTTTTAACCTCATTTACCTCACAGTCATGTATTTTAACAACTCCAAATGAAGAAAACCACTGAAAATATACATTACGGGAAAGGAGAAAATGCTGGTAACCCACATTTTCTCCTTTTCCCACAATATTTTTCCACCTCTTCAAAGACAAACATTACAATCACATCGTTTGTCCTCTGCACATGCTTTCAACTTGGACAAGTGTAAAATTTTGTCATTTGGTAAAGAGTTAACTCTTTACCACACAATCCCAACTTTTAACGACCCTGAGAAAGAAGCCTTTTGAAAACATTGTGGGAAAAGGAGAAAATGCTGGTAACCAGTATTTTCTCCTTTTCCCACAATATTTTCTAACCTGCCCAGAACAAAGTTTATTTTTTCCAGTCAAAATCATTTTGTCATCCGCAAATGCTTTCAATTTTGACTAGTCTAATATTTTGTCATTTGGTAAAGAGTTACTCTTTACCAGATTACAAAATTTTGGACATTTCGAAATTGAAACCATTCGCAGAGGACAGCTTAAAATTTACTCCAAACTAGAAAGCATTATGGGAAAAGGAGAAACATTGGTTGCCAGAATTGCTAGAATAAAGGTCTAATTCAGATGCAACACTGTGACATTTGATCAGAGTCTGCACATTTTGCCAGTACCCCATTTTAACCCTCTACCGCATAATGCCGCCTTTTGACGTCCCTGGGAAAGAAGCCTTTTGAAAACATTGTGGGAAAAGGAGAAAATGCTGGTAACCAGCATTTTCTCCATTTCCCACAATGTTTTCTACCCTATCAAAGAAAAATTGTACCATTTGAGCCACAATGAAATTGTCGTCTGCAAATGCTTTCAGTTTGGACAAGGCTAAAATCTGTGGTCTGGTAAAGGGTTAAGAATAAAATGGGTGATTCATGAAACAACCATCAGTCCATTTACCACATTTTTTAAAAGAATAGTGTACAGCAGAGGTCTTTAACGCTTTACCAAACGACAATATTCTAGACCAGTCCAAATTGAAAGCATTTGCAGACAACAAAATAAATGTGGCTTAAAAACTGAAATTAAATGTTTTAGGAAGGGTAGAAAACATTGTGGGAAAAGGTGAAAATGCTGGTTAGTGGTTACCAGCATTTTCTCCTTTTTCTACAATGTTTTCAGAAGGCTTCTTTCTCAGGATCGTTAAAAGTCAGGATTGTGTGGTAAAGGGTTAACCCTTCACCACACAATCCCGAGTTTTAACTCTTTACCAAACAGCAAAATTTCAAACTTGTCCAAATTGAAAGCTTTTGCACACGACAAAATAAACATGACTCAAAAATTGAAATTTACATTCGAAATGTTGGAAAACTTTGTGGGAAAAGGAGAAAATGCTGGATACCAGGATTTTCTCCTTTTCCCACAGTGTTTTCCACAGAACTCTTCTCCAAGGTCGTTAAAACTCAGTATTGTGTGGTAAAGGGTTAAGAACCCAGAAGGAATAAGCGTTTGGAAACTTTGTGGGAATCTAGCCTTTAATCCAACAATGTTTTCTATCCTATCAACGACATACGCCATCATTTGAGCTACATTATTGTTTGTCTGTCAGTTTGGTCGAGTCCAAAAGTTCGTTGTTTGGTAAAGTGTTAAATCTTTACCACACAGACAAAATTTCAGACCAGTCCAAATGAAAGCATCTGCAGACGAAAAATTAAATGCAACTCAAGAATTGAAATTTGTTTTGGAAAGGGTAGAAAACATTGTGGGAAAAGGAGAAAATGCTGGTAACCAGCATTTTCTCCTTTTCCCACAATGTTTTCAAAAGGCTTTTTTCCCAGGGTCATTAAAAGTCAGGATTGTGTGGTCAAGAGTTAACCCTTTACCACATAATCCCCACTTTTACCGACGCTGAGTAGACAGCTTTTGAAAGCACAATGGAAAAAGGAGAAAATGCTCAGGTAACCAGCATTTTCTCCTTTTCCCACAATGTTTTCAATCCCTCCCAACGCAAATTTCAATATCTGAGTCACATTCAATTTGTCGTCTGCAAATGTTTTCAATTTGGACCAGTCTACAGTTTTGCCATTTGGTTAAGAGTTAAAGAGCACTCAGAACACATGGTATTGGAAACCAATGCAACCTCACTGTAAGCAATACCATTCAATTAGTCTCATGAATATTTAAATTACAGAATAATTAATTTTGCTGATAAATGCTGACAGTGTGTAATCAGCAGTGTGCAGTATGGTAGTTTTCATTAGCTTTACCTTTCCACATTAACCCTTAACCCTTTCCCAAACGACAAATTTTGGACTGGTCCAAAGTGAAAGAGTTTGCAGACGACAATTTTAAATTTGATGAAAATGGCAGAAAGTTCTCAAAAAGGGTAGAAAACACTGTGGGAAAAGGAGAAATTGCTCGTTACGAGCAATTTCTCCTTTTCCCACAGTGTTTTCAAGACTTGTACTGCAGACACGTGAAAACCAGGGCTTGTTTGGGAAAGGGTTAACCTGCTAAATAAATGAAATGAAACTTTCAAGCCAACTGTAAAAAACCTAATTTTTCTATTTCATGGGTATTTTAAGGGAAAAAACATCTCCTTATCACACAGTGTAGATCCAAGATTAGAATGCATGTTCTGTGCAGTCTGATCTTGATCTGCACTGTTTGCAAAAGGTCAGTGGGTCGCGCTTAGCAGCCTAAGGGTTAATCACCTACAGGAAACTTGTAACATAAGGAAAAACTGCACTAAATATAGCTTCTAAGTGATTATCTCTACCAAACGACAACTTTTTGGATTGGACCAAATTCAAAGCATTTGCAGACGACAAATGAAACGTTGCTAAAATTATGATTTCTAGCTTTGATAGGGTAGAAAACATTGTGGGAAAAGGAGAAAATGCTGGTAACAAGCATTTTCTCCTTTTCCCACAATGTTTTCAAAAGTCCTCTCTTTCAGGGTTGTTAATTAATAGTCGGGATTGTGTGGCAAAGGGTTAATTGGTTTGCTGTTCAACCAAAATGATGGATACAATTTGTAACAGAAAAATTCTTGCCAAACCCTAATAAAAAGAAAACTGAACAGAGATGAGACTTGTTAATAAGACCGATTTATTGGTAAAGTGTTATTGCTACAACTCTGAAAGAGGGAAGGGGGGAAGGTGGAATAGGCTGGTATCCAGCATTCCTCCTTTTTCAACAATGTTTTCTACCTTGTCCAATAGAAGTCCCATCATTTAATACACCTGTAAATGCTTTCGTTTTGGATTAGTATAAAATTTTGTCCTCTAGTAAAAGATAAATGCCAACCCTGTAAAACCCCTGAGGTCAAGGACTCGAGGTTCATGAAAACATTTATAATTCATCACACATATAGCACTGCCTGAAATGTCAGAATGCTTAACTCTTTACCAAACGATAAAATTTTAACCAGGTCCAAATTCAAAGCATTTGCAGACGACCAATTAAATAATACTCAAAACATAAATTTTGTTTTTCAAATGGTAGAAAAACATGTGGGAACAGAAGAAAATGCTGGTTACCAGCATTTTCCTCTTTTCCCATAACGTTTTCAAAAGGCCCCTACCCAAGGGTCATTAAAACTCTGGGTGGTAAAAAGTTAACCCTTTACCAACCTGGAGAAAGAAAATGTTCGAAAACATTGATGGAAAAGGCGAAAAAACTAGTAACCAGCATTACCTCCTTTTCCCACTGTTCAACCATTCAAAAGACAAGTCCAATAATTCATTTACACTGAATTTGTCATCTAAAAATGCTTTGCACAAATCTAAAATTTTGCTGTCTGCGAGTTATATAATGTTTCTCAATTAATCAATAATGATACAGGTGAAGCTGTAAGCATGTAAATCTTAGTCTTTACTAAACAACAAAGTTTTACAGTTGTCCAAATTGAAAGCAGACGACAAACAAGAGCACTGCATGCGGGTGCCATCAATTGGCTGCAGTTGCTTGATTTTCAGTGAAAATTCTAAGTTAAAAAAGGGGCATAACTATGTTAAATATATGTTCATGGTTACCTGCCCTTGTTGTATAGGTTCCCCTTTTGATAATTAACAAATTGTACAAGTCTGAAGCAATATATCTTCAGTAATAACAAAGGTGTTAAAAAATGTCAAAGTTTTCTTCAAAATTCTAAGTCAAAAGAGGGGCATAACTATGTCAAATATACTTTGGTGGTTACCTGCCCTTGTTGTATAGGTTTCCCTTTTGCTAATAAATAACTTTTCCAAGTTTGAAGCAAATATCTTCAGTAAGAACAGAAATATTATAAAATGTCAAAGTTATCCCACAATGACACAGACGACACCAGGGCTATGACAGTATCTCGATGTTTTCTTCAAAAACACCCGAGTTAAAATAACAAAATGTAACTAAAATGGTGAGATTTGTTGTGGAAAGGGTAGAAAACATTGCAGGAAAAGAATAAAATGCTTGTTACCTGACATTGAACCATTTCAAAGACAATTCCCTTCATTTCACTTTTCTTTTCTTAACCCTTTCCCAAACGACAAATTTTGGACTGGTCCAAATTGAAAGAGTTTGCAGACGACAATTTTAAATTTGGCAGGAAGTTCTCAAAAAGGGTAGAAAACACTGTGGGAAAAGGAGAAATTGCTCGTTACGAGCAATTTCTCCTTTTCCCTCATTGTTTTCAAAAGACTTGTACTGCAGACACATGAAAACCAGGGCTTGTTTGGGAAAATTAAAAAAATTGTTGGCCTGTGAAAGCTTTCAATATGAGCATGTCTGAAGTTTCATTGTACTGTAAAGAGTTATAAGGGTTTTCTGTCGGGAAATGCACTGCAATTTCAGTGTAGTTCTTGTTTAAAATGTCTCAGCAAAGCAAACTATTTAAACTAGAACCGTGGCAAAGCAGACAAAAATACCGCCCACCAGAACCTTGTCATTGAAGCTGCAGCACAGCCAGAAAAAACAAAGTTCATTTGTGACCTTGACCTTTGACCCATATGACCCAAAAATAATAGGGCACTTCCTTGGGTCATGAGGAACATTTGTATAAAGTTTCAAGGTCCTAGGTCAAATGGCTTTTGAGTTAGAGAAATGAAAACAAGACAGACAAATTGGCAGATGGATGGACGGACGGACAGACAGACATGGGGAAACCAGTCTACCTCTACTTCATAGGTGGGGGGGAGGGTATAATTAAGATCAGACTGCACATTCTGTGCAATCTGTTCTTGATCTACACTGACAACAAGAGTAGAAGTTGTGACAGGCCCTTTAACCCTTTACTGAACAATCTCAACTTTTATCAAACTTAAGGAAAATGGCTTTTGAAAACATTGTGGGAAAAGGAAAATATGCTAATGGACAGAATTTCCTCCTTTTCCCAAAATGTTTTCTACCTTCCCTTAAACAAATTTCAATTTCTGAGTAACATATATTCTGTTGTCTGTAAATACTTTCAATATGGACATGTTAACTTTTGTCATTTGGTAAAAAGTCAATAAACCCTTTACCAAACAACAAAATTTTTTACTAGACAAAATTGAATGCATTTGCAGACGACAAGTTAACTCTTTACCAAACGACAAAATTTTACACATGTTCAAATTGAAAGCATTTGCAGACGACAAATTAAATGTTGCTAAAATGGTGATTTCTGCCTTAGTTAGGGTAGAAAACATTGTGGGAAAAGGAGAAAATGCTGGTTACCACAATGTTTTCAAAAGGCTTCTTTCTCAGGGTCGTTAAAAGTCAGGGTTGTGTGGTAAAGGGTTAAAAGAAGCTAAAATAATGATTTCTGTCTTTGATAGGTTAGAAAAAACTGTGGGCATAGGAGAAAATGCTGGTTACAAGCATTTTCTCCTTTTCCTGCCATGTTTTCAAAAGCCTTCTCTTTCAAGGTCGTGAAAATTTGCCATTGTGTGGTAAAGAGTTGAATATTACTATTATACAACCCTTTACTACATTACAAATTTTGGACCTGTCCAAACCAAAAGCATAATTATGCAGATGTCAAATCAAATGTGGCTAAAATTGTTTGTCATTGATAGGGTAGAAAACATTGCTGGAAAAAGGAGAACATGTTGGTTACCAGCATTTTCTCCTTTTCCCAAAATGTTTTCAAAAATCCTCTCTTTCAGAGTCATGAAAACTCAGGAAAGTGTGGTAAAGAGTTAAGAGTAAAACACTGTAAGCCGCAGCAGGCATGTTTTGCCCCATACATGTATTTTCCTTTCAACAAGTAATCATTTTCAAATCATTCATCAAATATTGCTTAACCCTTTCACAATGCCGCCAAGAAAAGAAGCCTTTTGAAAACATTATAGGAAAAGGAGAAAATGCTGGTAACTAGCATTTTCTCCTTTACCGGAGTGCCCCATACATGTATTTTCCTTTCAACAAGTAACCATTTTCAAATCATTCATCAAATATTGCAGTTTTTAGCTTAACCCTTTCACAATGCCACCAAGGAAAGAAGCCTTTTGAAAACATTATAGGAAAAGGAGAAAATGCTGGTAACTAGCATTTTCTCCTTTTCCCACAATGTTTTCTACCATATCAAAGGAAAATTGCAACATTTCAGTAACAGTGAAATTGTCATCTGCAAACGCTTTCAATTTGGACAAGGCTAAAATTTTGTCGTGTGGCAAAGGGTTAAATATTTTGTCTAACCTTTTAAAATGTCATGTGAACTTGCACGTTTTGTTGTGACCAATGAAATTGCATAATTTCTGCACTACTTGTAACAGTAACTTTGCAGATTTCATTTGCTACGTTTGATGAGAATCTCTGACAAAAATGTCTCAGAAGCTGTCAGGAAAAACGAATCAAAGCTGTAGGAAGTGATACATTAACTCTTTACCAAGTGACACATTGACTCTTTACCAAACGACAACATTTTAGACTGGTCCAAATTGAAAGCGTATTTTGCTGACGACAAATTATATGCTGAATATGATGAAATTTTTATTTGAAAGGGTAGAAATTTTTATTTGAAAGGGTAGGTAACCAGCATTTTCTCCTTTTCCCACATTGTTTTCAAAAGTCCCTTTTCTTGGGGGGTTATTAAAACTCAGGATTGTGTGGTAAAGGGTTAAATGGCATTCTTTTGAAATCTGTGTAAAAAGAAAGACCAAATTCTCAACATTTCCCTTTATTTAACCCTTTACCAAACAATCTCATGTTTTAACAACCCCAGGGAAGAAAGCTTTTAAAAACGTTATAAAAAAAAAACAAGAAAATGTTTTCTACCCTCATCTAAGACAGAAATCATCAACTGAGCTACATTTAGTTTGTCTGCAATTGCTTTATGTTTAGTCAAATCCTAAATTTGATCATTTGGAAAAGAGTTAATCGATTATCCCTTTACCACACAATCCCAAATTTTAACAACCCTGAGAAAGAAGCCTTTTGAAAACATAGTGGGAAAAAGAGAAAATGCTGGTAACCAGCATTTTCTCCTTTTCCCACAATGTTTCCTACCTTTCCCAAAACGAATTTCAGTTATTTAGTCACATTTAAGTTGTCGTCTGCGAATGCTTTCAGTTTGGAACAGACTGAAATTTTGTTGTTTGGTACAGAGTTATACAGTACAATGGGTACAATGAAATGTCTAGAATCAATTTTTACCTTCATCAATTCAAAGTAACAATAGCTGCCAAAAGTAAAGAAAGTGGATTTTAAAATGCATTTAAATTTAAATCATACTATTTAAAAGTATGGAAATTATTGTGACAATCTGTTATTGTGGGGTCGGTACAAAAGTTAGTCGTTGGTTGGTGAATGCCTGATTTTAAAATTCATTTTTCTGCCAGCGACTAACACTTGGTACCTGACCACACAATAACAGATTGTCATCTTAACAATATTTTCTACACTTTTAATTGGTATGATTTAAAGTTAAATGGCATTTTAACACCTGCACTGACTTTTTGGCCGCTATTGGGCCTTTAACCCTAATTACCACACAACCCCGAGTTTTAACAACCCTGAAGAAAAAGGTTTTTGAAATCATTGTGGGAAAAGGAGAAAATGCTGGTAACCTGCATTTTCTCCTTTTCCCACAATGCTTATTTCCCTATCACAGACAAAAATCATCATTGGAGTTCAATTTCTTTGTCGTCTGCAAATGCTTTCAATTTTGTCTAGTCTAAAATTTTGTTGTGCGGTAAAGAGTTAACCTAAAATTGGCTAGAAGCTATTTTCAGTCAACCAATAAGACCTAAATAGATACAAATACAAGGCTGCCATTGTCCAGTTTGTTTCAGCAAAGCTCACACTGTGTAAATCAAAGATCAGACTGCATATTTTTTGCAGCCTGACCTTGATCTAAACTGCAAAGGAACCCAAACTTATTAAAGATGCATAAAATGGTTAAAAAAAACAACACCCAAAACACAAATCTCTTCCAAATCCACTTGAACATAAATTCCCTTCAATTCAAATTCTCACTTTCTATTTCAAAAGTTAAAGTATAACTGATCAGCTGATTGGTACAGTTTGTAGCATAACGGCAATAATTTTATTGACTATTCTACCATTTCAAACATGATTAGACATATTTTATCCCTTTCTCTCGCAGCTTTCATGTGACCTTTACAAAGCATAACTCTATAAATCCCTTTAGAATGGCCACTGAAAATTTCAAAAGTACATTACTTAGGGTCTTTTTTTTGTGTATTATTATCATTCTCTTTAGCATCTTTTTTTTCTTACATTTGCCTAAATCTCCAAATATGGGCTATATACATAATTTTCAATTTTTCACTGACTATTTCCAACACTGAAAAAGGTTAACCCTTTACAAACCAATCCCCATGTAGAGAGGGCTAACTTGAAAACATTGTGGGAAAATGAAAAAATGCTGGTAACCAGCTTTTTTTTCCTTTTTCCATGATGTTTTTCGCCTTTTACAATCTACAGCCATCATTTGAGCTGCATTTATTTTGTTGAATGCAAATGCTTGTAATTTAGACAAGTCCAAATATTTTCAGTCAGGTAAAGGATTGAAACTAATCAATAAACCTGTTAGCACAGAACTGACACAACAATGCAAGTACTGTAAAATCCTTTTCAGCCGATTAGCTAAGTTCATAAGGGCTTATATTTGACTTTGTCATTAAATTCCTTTGAGGTAAATATTGGTTTTCTGAATTAGGGGACACGTCCCACACGAGATTGTGTACTGATAACGGGACCCAAATGCCCTAGGGTTTTTTTTTTTCCCAGCCCTTCACCAAATGATCTCATAAATTTATAACCCAGAGAAGCTTTTTAAAGTGTAATTGAGAAAAGGGGAAAATGCTAGATACTAAGTTTTTTTTTTCTTCTTTTCCTTAACCCTTTACCACATAACAGAATTTTAGACTGGTGCAAATTGAAAGCATAAATTGTACATGACAAAGTAGATGTGGTTCAAATACATGTAGTTGAATTTACCCTTAACTCTTTACCACACAACAAAAATGTAGACCAGTCCAAATTGAAAGCATTTGCAGACGACATTTTAAATGTAGCTCAAAACATAACGTTTGTCTCTTAAAGGGTAGAAAACATTGTGGGAAAAGAAGAAAATGCTAGTTACCAGCATTTTCTTCTTTTCCCACAACGTTTTCAAAAGGCTTCTTCCTTGGGGTCGTTAAAAGTCGGGATTGTGTGGTAAAGGGTTAACTGAGAAGAAAACGTTTTTGGGAAAAGGAGAAAATGCTTGTAACCAGCATTTTCTCCTTTTCCCAAAATGTTTTCAAAAGCCTACCTGCTGAGGGTCGTTCAAAGTCAGGATTGTGTGATCAAGGGTTAAACAATGTCTTCTACCCTTTTAAGCCTTTACCACATAATCCCGACTTTTAACGACCCTGAAAAAGAACGCTTTTGAAAACATGGTGGGAAAAGGAGAAAATGCTGGTAACCAGCATTTTCTCCTTTTCCCACAATGCTTTCCACCCTTCTCAAAAGAAATTTCGAGTCATTTTTATTTTGTTGTCTGCAAATGCTTTTAATTCGGATCAGTCTAAAATTTTGTCGTTTATTAAAGAGTAAAAGACAATCCAATCATTTGATCCACACTGAACTCTTTACCACATGACAAAATTTTAGACTGGTCTAAATTGCAGAAAGCATCTGCGCACCACAATTCAAATGTTGCACAAAAAATGATATTTGTTTTTGAAAGCATAGAAATCACAGGAGAAAATGCTGGTTACAAGCAGTCTCCTTTTCCTACAATATTTTCAAAGGCTCTTTTCCTTGGGGGGTAGTTAAAACGCTGGATTGTGTGGTAAAGGGTTAATTTGCCTTCTGCAAGAGCATTTAATTTGGGCTAGTCTAAATTTTTGTCCTTTGGCTAAGATTTAATCCTTTACCAAATGATTCCATGCATTTACGACCCTGATAACTGACTTTCTTTTTCTCCTTTTCCAACAATGTTTTCAACACTTTCATAGTTGATTGATTGTATGGTGTTTAAAGCCGTTTTCAACATTATTTCAGTTATATCCCGGCAGCCAGTGCACCTATCCATGCCTTCCTGGAGTTTCTTTTACCAGTACTTCGCACAATATTCTTTCCAAGCCACTGGCTGCTTTCCCACATAGCCATTGTCAAAACGATGGTCAGCGGTGAGAGAGGAATGAATCCTGTCGCAATGACTATCATCAATCCTCGGAAAGAAATTGGCCGCGCTGGGGATCGAACGAGCAACCTCCACGCTTTCATAGACAAATTCTATCATATGAACCATACATACTTAGTCTTCTGCGAATACTGGAGGAGAGTTTTGTTGACTAGGAAAGTGTCATTACCCCTACAGGCAAATTATTGCATCTAATGAAAACTAACTTTATTACAAAAGACACAAAACTTTTTCTCCTTTTCCTGCAATGTTTTCAACCCTACCATAGACAAGTCTAATCATTTGATCCATACTTTATTTTTGTTGTCCGCAAAATTTGTCAACATGAGTTAGTCTAATTTAGTAATCTGTATAATTGTCTACCACACAATCCTGACTTTTAACAACCTTGTGAGAAAAAAAAAAGCTGTTGAAAACATTGTGGGAAAATGAGAAAATGCTGGTAACCAGCATTTTCTCCTTTTCCTACAATGTTTTCAACGAAAGTCAAGTTTCACGTTTTGAGTAGCATTGTACTTGGCGTCATTGTATTTAACATTGTACATGTACATGTATTTGGCATCTGCAAATGTTTTAACCCTTTACCACACAATCCCAACTTTTAACGACCCTCTGGGAAGAGCCTTTCGAAAACATAATGGGAAAAGGAGAAAATGCTGGTAACCAGCATTTTCTCCTTTTCCCACAATGTCTTCCACTCTTCCGAAAACAAATTTTAATTTTTGAGTCACATTTATTTTGTTGTCTGCAAATGCTTTGAATTTGGACTAGTCTAAAATTTTTTTGTTTGGTAAAGAGTTAAATGCTTGGAAGAGGCTATTAATCCTTCACCACACAATCCTGACTTTTAACAACCCTGAGAAACAAAGCCTTTGAAAACAATGTTTTCTACCCAACCAAAACAAATTTTAATTTTTGAGTCAAATTTTTTTGTCGTCTGCTAATGCTTTCAATTTGGACCATTCTAAAATTTTGTCTTTTGGTAAAGACTTAATAGTAATTTTGTCCTTGAGTTCCTGGGAGATTTGAGAGTTACCGTACCTCTTTACCGAAAGTCACAATTTTGGACTTGTCATTGTTGAAAGTTTGTCTGCGATACGGTTGAAAAACACTGTGAGGAAAAAGGAAAATAGAGGAAAATTCTGGTGACCTGGCGCCATTTTCTTCATATCCCACTTTTGGTCTTTAAAACATTAGATCATTTGGTAAAGGGTTATCTCATTATCCCAATGGCTATTTAACACATCCAATACAAATAAGGTATGTCTAATTAGCACATTGGAAAGTACATGTACATGTATTTTGGTCAATGGAAAATACTGTGCATAAGACATTGTTGCAAAGGGTACCTGACAGTTGCTTCTCTTCTCCCCATGCTTTCCTAGGCTGACAACTTCAAAGACCTAAAAATCTGTACATTGGTACTTATGCAATTTTGGATTAAACTTTATCAAACCAGGAGAAGGCTTTTGAAAACAGTGTAGAAAAGGGAGAAAATGCAGTTGCCCAGTACTTTGCTGTTTTTCTTCAAATTTTATATTCATTTTCTTTTCCCCCACAAATTCAAGAGATCACCAGTAGATTGATTTCTTGGCATTTGCTAACTAATTTTGTGTTCTAGGAAGAAATGCCAGAGATTCCAAATACTATATAAATGCAGATCAGACTTGATTTGCTACTCCATGTCTTCCAAAGAGCTTTCTAAAATATTATTATACTGCAAAGAAATTTCTCGCGATCTGATTGGATAATATGCTCTGAATAGAATAGTGCTGTGCACTGGCAACTCCAATGATACAGCACAGCATAATCAAAGATGGCAATGTTGGATTGTCATGAAAACAAACTGTGAAGTGTTAAAAGTCATGCATTGTAACTTTAAAAATCAAAGCATTGAAAACACTGGTGTGACATTTGTCAAGGGAGCCATTATGTGGAATTAATAATTTGAAAAATAAACAACAGAAATAGTTTCAAAATATTCACTTGAAAGTCAACCTAATAATTATATAGTCATGCAAAATCCGATAGAGAAGGATACAATCTTCTGGGACGAACAAGTCCAAGCAAACAAGCCCTGGGACGAATAAGCCCAAGAACGAACTGGTTCTGGGACGAACTGTATCATTACAGCACTATAGAATGCCATAGCGGATCAAGCTATTTTCGATGAAATGGAAGTATTTCCATGATCAATGGCCTAATCCAATTTATTGTAATACGCCATTATCAATTTCATATCTGAGTGAAATCAAAACACTTATTTGTCTCCGAAAAATTGATTTTAATTGGGTTTACTTCCTTCAGTTTTGCACAAATTAAGATACATGATTTTCAAAATGCCGTATTGAACTCATAGTGGCATTGTCTTCGACAAATGCCACAAAAGTTAATGATAAACTAATGGTCATTCACTAAATTTGCCAACAAATCATAAAATGAATAGTTATTTACCTTAAGAGTTGTTTAATCCATGTTTAAATAAAAATACGTCAAGTGTCTATTGCAGTACAGTAGAGAAAATTTTTAAAGAAACAGAGATCAAGGAGAGATTTTTTTGTTTTATTCAAGATTTTTTATTCAGATTTGGAATTAATTTTTATGCATCCATGAACGCCGAAAACTATGTCCTGTAAAACCTTCCTGACGAGTATATGGCCCGCAACATGCAAAATGAGACCTTCGGACATTTGCGTAAAGTCTTGTCCCAGATTAGCCTGCACAGTCTGCGCAGGCTAATCCGAGATGGCACTTTACGACTACACAAGAATTTTTCATACACAAGACTTTCGTGAAACAGAAAATCACACAAAAGCAGGAAGTGTCCTCTCAGATTAGTCACAGACTGCACAGGCTGATCTGGGACGACACACTTTTACGCATATGTCCAAAGGCCCCTTTTCATGTGTTACATGCCATATGAAAATGCATTCAGCAACAGAGAGAGATTGCAATTACTCCTTTTATAACATTGCTTTTCAAAAGGTCTCTTGGTAGATAAAAAAATACAGGAGCTAAAGTGTAAGGATCAGGCAGCTCCTGTTTAGGTCGAGTCAAATGCTTGTGCAAAATTTTGTGATGTCAGTGGTGTGAGGTAGAGCATCAGCCTCGTGACCATAAGGTCCTGAGTTTGATACCAGGGAGCGGATGTCAACTTTGGGGCTGTTCACTGGCCCACACATTCGGCACGAGTACTGGTGTAGTTCCCCAAGCAGAATCAAGAGAGATTAATGTAAGGTGTAAGAACTTGTTTCTCAATCAATGTAAAATAAATATGTTTTAACTAAATGCTTGTGCAAAATTGTCACTATTCTAAGGATGTTACACGTAAAACTAATGGAGAATTCAATTTTACCAGATGCCTTAAACGTCAAACAAAATTTTTGCAAACAAATTTCAAGTATAACAAATGTAGTATGTACAGGAAGTGATGACTCTACATCTAGACTTAGTATGCAATTAGCATTCACAAGAGACATAGTGACTTACACGTCTGGTTCCACTTTTTTCCTGTGTTTGTTTGTAGACGAGGACGGCATACCGCACGACAGGGGTATGTGGCATCCAGCCACCAGGAGCACTTAAAACGTAACTTCTGCTTATAATTATGATTGTTTCTTCTCACATCATGACAAAATGGTTCAAACTCCCTGGAAGATAAATAATACATGTCATGGAAATAATCATTTTAACTCTTTACAAAACTGCAAAATTTTAGACTCATCAAAATTAAAAGCTCTTGTAGATGACAAATTATATGTGGCTAAAACTGTGGAATTTGTCTCTGAAAGGCTATAGAGTTAATTCTTTACCAAACAACAATAATGTAGACTTATCCAAATTGAAAGCATTTTGAGGGGTGAATGCAAAACTATTCCATCTGCATTTTGGAAAATATTACAGGAGAGAGGAAAAAAACTCAATTCTGTGAAAAGCGTCATTAAATCGTCTTGTTTAATTATGTTGTGCTGAATTCATGCTCTCAACTCAACACAACATATCTAAACAAGATGATCTAACTATTCTTTTCACAGAAATGAGAAGCGTTTTTCCCTCTCCTGTAAAATTGTTCGAAACACAGATGGTATAGTTTCGTATTCACCCCTTGATTTGCAGACAACCAAAGAAAAGTGACTCAAAAATTAAATTTTGTTTTCGAAAAGATAGAAAACATGGTGCCATAAGAGAAAATGCTAGTTACCAGCATTTTCTATTTTTCCAACAATGTTTTCAAAAGTCTTTTTGATCAGGGTCATTGAAAGACAGCGATCCTTAACCCTTTCCCAAACAAGCCCTGGTTTTCACGTGTCTGCAGAACAAGTCTTTTGAAAACACTGTGGGAAAAGGAGAACTTGCTCGTAACGAGCAATTTCTCCTTTACCCACAGTGTTTTCTACCCTTTTTGAGAACTTTTTGCCATTTTCATAAAATTTAAAATTGTCGTCTGCAAACTCTTTCAATTTGGACCAGTCCAAAATTTGTCATTTGGGAAAGGGTTAAAGCCTTTTCCATCAGGGTCGTTAAAAGACAGGATTATGTGGGGAAGGGATAAACTTTAACATGCTGGTATCAAATGTTTTCTACTTTTTCCACAATTTTTCTGTCCCTCCAAAGACAAGTTCTATGAATTGAGCAATATCTAACTCTTCACCAGACTACAAAAAATTCAACTTGTCCAAATTGAAAGTATAAATTTTGCAGATAAAAAATAACATAACCCTTTACCACACCAAAAAATTCAGACAGGTCTAAATTGAAAGGATTTGCAGACGACAAATTCAATGGGGCTCAAATGATGGAATCTGTCTTTGACAGAGTAGAAAACATTGTTGAAAAAGGAGAAAATGTTGGTTACCAGCATTTTCTCCTTTGTCCACAATGTTTTCAAAAGGTTTCCTTTTCAGGGTTGTTAAAAAACGGGATTGTTTGGTAATGGGTTAATTTATGAATAGTGGAATTTGGCCTTGAAAGGACAGGAAGCATTGTGGGAAACTCAGGAAATACTGGCAAGTAGTTACCAACACTTTTCCAAAATTGTTTCCAAAATCATTCTCCTCTGGGTTACTATAACATGAAAATGCTTGGTAAAGGGTTAACTTATCATTTTCAGTTGGCTTCAATATGGACATGTCTAAAATTTTGTAGTTTGGTAAAAAGACAAAAGTCCATGCTAGTGGGATATTTCCGTTAGTAAACAATTATAAAATGTTATCAAATCTTAGGGGGTCATTAGAAAGCCTTGAGGGTATCTTGAGATAAGCTTTTTAAATTTTCTCATATTGTACAAAATCATAACACCTGAAAATCTTAAAAATCAGTACAACTTTAAAGGGAGCATTTCTGAGTTTTTTAACTTCACCAGACGTAAAATCAAAGCATTGAAAGCACTGGTGTGGCATCTGTCAAAGGAGCCATTGTGTGGAATTAATTATTTGAAAAATAAATCATAGAAACAGTTTCAAAATATATGCTTGAAAGTCAGCCTACTATATGGTCATGGACAATCCAATATAGTAGTGTGCAATCTCGTAGGACGAACAAGTCCTGGAGAACAAGCCCAGGGATGAATAAGCCCTGGAACAAACTGGTTTGGGACGAATCAGGTGGTCAGGAAACAAATATTGCATGTATCATTATGCCAATAGAAGACCATAACGGATCAAGCTATTTTCGACAAGAAAGAAGTATTTCCATGATTGAAATCATTGTGATATATCAACAGAATTTCTTTCTCAACTTAACAAAAAAGTACACAAATTTATTTCTAGTAACATTAAAACAAACAAAGCCACTGCTTTTCCCTCACTGATTTTCCTCAAAATATCTCTCTTTATGTATATGATTCAGGTGTCTTCCCCAACCAAACAATCCTGTGTTTTAATGACCCTGTGGAAAAAACATATTCAAATCATTGCAGGAAACAGCATTTTCTCCATTTCCAAAAATGTTTTCTACCCTTTTCAGACAGTTCCCATCATTACAGCCAGATCTAAAATGTCATCTACAAGTGTTTCAGTTTAGATAAGTAAGAAATTTTGAGAAATTTTCAGTTTTAACTTTTACCATACAACAACATTTTAGACTAGTTCAAATTGAAAGCATTTCCAGACGACAAAATAAATGGAACTCAAAAACTGAAACTTGTTTTGGGAAGGGTAGAAAACATTGTGGGAAAAGGAGAAAATGCTCGTTACCAGCATTTTCCCCTTTTCCCACAATGTTTTCAAAATGCTTCTTTCTCAAGGTTGTTAAAAGTCGGGATTGTGTGGTAAAGAGTTAATTTTTACTATACGACAACACTTTAGACTAGAAAATTGAACGCACTTGCAAACCACAAAATAAATGTTACTCAAAAATTGAAAAATGTGTTTGGAAGGATAAAAAACATTGCGGGAAAAGAAGAACATGCTGGTTACCAGCATTTTCTTGTTTTCCCTCAATGTTTTCAAAGGCCTTTTTCCTCTGGGTCATTAAAACTCGGGATTGTGTGGTAAAGAGTTAAAGTCTATAAAAGATGAGGTCATGTACTTTGGTCAAATTATATCGAATTATATCAGAAGTATAACAGATCTACAGTTCAGATTGAAAATCAGAGAGAATGGGTAAAATACTTGAAAGATAAAACACTAATCTGTAGATGATGTCATTCAAATGACCTTTATCTCACCTTTTCAAAACAAATATTGATTTATTCCAATTGGTATCACAAAATTCATTTCATTCTCTTTTACCTTTGCAAGAATTTACAAAATTTTAGACTTGTCTTTCAAGACAGCATTTTGACAACAAAGAGTTTACTTTGTTTTACTAAATCATGGGATTTTTCTTAACAAAGTGCTTGTTACCAGCTTTTCCTCATTTTTCTACAAAGTTGAAAGCCTAATCTTCATTCAGGGTTCTTACAACACCAAATCATTTGGTTCTAATGTTGGTACATAATCTGCTTGAAAAAAGGAACAGAATAAAAGAGTTAGCTCTTTACCAGACAAGAAATTTTGGAATGAACCGAATTGAAAGCATTGCAGATGACAGATGTAGCTCAAATGCTGATTTTTATCTACATAGGGTAGATAACATTGTGGGAAAAGGAGAAATGCTGATTACCAGCATTTTCTCTTTTTCTCCTTCTCTTTTTTTTATAAGCCTTTTCTTTCAGGGTCATTAAAACTCGGGATTGTATGGTAAAGGTGTGAACCTTTTAAGAAACAACAAAATTTTAGATTGTCCTTCAATTTAGAACCAATATGTCTTCAAATAAGTAGAAAACTTAGTAGAAAAAGGAGAAGATGCTGCTTAACAAGTATTTTCTGGTTATCAGCATCTTCTCCTTTTCCAAATGTTTCCAACAGCCTACTTCCTCAGAGTTGTTAAAACACAGATATGCTTGGTACAGGCTTCTGTAAACACCACTGGGGAAAAAAGAAAAAACTCTGATAACCTGCATTTTCTCCTTTCTCACATTTTTTTTTACTATCTTCCCAATATCAAATTTCCATTTATGAGTCACATCTATTACTTTGTCTGCAAATGTTTTTAATTTTGCCAGGTCTATATATGTTATTTGGTAGAGAGTTTTAGTATGCTATAAAAGTCTTTACCTCTTTCAGAAGACTTTTGTATCTTTTAGCAGACAATTACTACTGATATCCATGCCACAAAGGGAAAAAGTACTTGTAACTTTTTATTTGCCTCCTTTACCCACTATGTCTTCCAAAGCTTCGACAATGAAGAGTTATATTTTATACAGTAACGGAGGTACAGGATAAATCTGAGGAGAGATATCCATCCAAGCAGGGTAAATATTATCACCTTTAATCCTTAACCTAATGACAAAATTTTTGACTTGTTCAAATTGAAAGCATTCGCAGACGACAAATTTAACATGGCTCAAATGATAGAATTTATCTTCATAAGGGTAGAAAACATTGTGGAAAAGGAGAAAATGCTGGTTACCAGCATTTTCTCCTTTTCCCACATTGTTTTTAAAAGGCTTAGCTCTCGGGTGTTGTTAAAACATGGGATTGTGTGGTAAAGGGTTAAGTGCTACCATACCCGATAACCCCGACACTTTTAGTAAATGTAAACACAAATTTTATGCATACACAAACAAAAAAACAACTAATGCATTATGGTAATCAATTTCATACCCTACAATCAATGTTCACAAGATATGGCCAAAGAAACCAACTTGGCAAATGCAACAACGGATCTGTGACATTTCGTCGAAAACCATGTTCGCCAAAAACAATCCCTAGCCCTGACCTGACCCTTACCCTAACCCAGACAAATTGTTGCTTAACTCTTTACCAAACGACAAAATTTTACACGAGTTCAAATTGAGAGCATTTGCAGACGACAACATGAATGTGACTTAAAAATTCAAATTTGTTTTTGGAAGGGTAGAAAACATTGTTGGAAAAGGAGAAAATGCTGGTTACTAGCATTTTCTCCTTTTCCCAAAATAGGCTCCTTTTTCAGGGTCGTTAAAAGTTGGGATTGTGTGGTATAGGTTTAAATCTTCCTCCCAGACCGAACTTTTCATTAAATAAATCTAGAAATTTAGCAATGGATGTTTTAAAATGTGCATGGATTTCGTTGAAACACTTTTTCGACGAAATGTCATGTATCGGCAACAACCCTCTGGCTAGCACCTTGAATTAAACTAAATTTCTACCAAGTATCGAAGTATCTTAACCCTTTATCAAACCACCATTTTCTCCTTTTCCAACAATGTTTTCTACCCATTCAAAGATAAAGCCAATCATTTGAGTCACATTTGTCTTCTGCAAATGTTTTCAATTTGGAGCTGTCTAAAATTTTTGTTGTTTGGTAAAGAGTTAAAGCATCAGTGTCATGTATTATGGCTCAAATTATGGGATTTTCTGTGAAAGAGTAGAAAACATGATGGGAAAAGAATAAAAAGTTTTTTGAACAAGAGATGAAATTTTTATGATGTATAGCAGTTTTGCATTTTCTCAAAATCTTTTAAAAAAACATTTTTCTTCAGTATTGAGAAAAAAGTATTAATGTTCTTAAAGCAATATAAAATACCATTCAATCAACCAATCATTACACACTAAATTCTATTAAGGCAACTTGTTATTTAGCAAGACTTTTCACCAACTCATTCTCCCGATCTATTATCGTTCATAAAAATATTGGGGAATCGATTCAAGTTTGAAACTTCATTTTTATTACTTTCTTTTATTGAAATAAACAAGGATTAAAAGTGTCTTACAATCGTAACAAAGGTCAAATTCGATAACAGGGCATAGGACTTTTCGACATCCGAAATTGTAACGTCCGAATTTATGTACACTTCCACTGGTAGATTCCTTTAAACTAGAAGGCGTTATTCTTGATTAGCCTATCAAAACCCATCAAAGTACACATAAATAACACTGAAAATATATCAACTTTATGTTCGCTGATGATTTTATTCCATTTTTAATTCAAAATACAAAAAATCCGGAAATATTTACCTGTGTAAGCAAGTTTTTGTCGATAGAGCTATCCAAATTTTTATCCAATCAAATGACGTTATAGAGCGGCGGTGGCAACCAATAAAAATAGATTTTCAAATTACCGGTACACAATAAAATGGGTGTCTCACCAACAAAGCTAGCACGGGGACAAACTCTCCTGACTTTGTAAAATATACCAAGATGATTTACCGACCTTTTCCACAGAATTTCTTTTTAGTGACCTACGCATCCCATTTACCTCGGGCAAATTCATGCTGTTTAAACCATTTACCAAACAATCCTTTGATTTTTATTTTCCTATGGAGTTGGTCAAACATCGGTTAGTTATATATTTTCAGTAATAACTTGTGGTAACAACAGTTAGGTCTACAAGCGTAACCGTTCACCAGATGACAAAATTTTAAACTTCTCTGTAACTAAATCACTTAGTGTGGTGTCCGTGGTTGTGAGGTAAAGCGTCGGCCTCGTAATCAAAAGGTCCTGCGTTCGATACCCGGGAGCTGATGTCAACTTTGAGACTGCTCCTTGGCCCACACATTCGGCGCGAGTACTTGTGTAGTTTCCAGGAAGCAGAACCGACAGAGATTAGTATGAGCTGTAAGAACTTGTTTCTCAATCGATGTAAAATAAATATGTTTAAACTACACTAATACACAAACTAACACACTGACGGAAAACAAATTGAATGTGGTTTAAACTATGGTATCTACCTCTGAAAGGGTAGAAAACGTTGTGGACAAAGGAGAAAATGGTGGTTACCGGCATTTTCCCCTTTTCCAACAATGTTTTCAAAAGTCTCCTCTATCAGGGTCATTAAAACTCGGGATTGTGTGGCAAAGACATTCATCTCCTGCCAGCATTTTCTCAGGTAGGAGTTCTGAAATTTCGGAAATTAGAAGTCACAGACATAATATTACTTAGAAGAAACTTTCTATCCAGTGCAATAATTGCCTGATAGACTAATTAATGCTGGTTGGAACCGTTTTGACTGAAACTCTACTTTGAGTGAGCAATGAGTGACCATAACGGTACTCTTTTACTTCTAGCATATACACCAATATCTTGTGGTTATCAAAAAAAAACATTCAAGACTGCGATAAGTGACTTCAGGGTAAAATAAGTCATAAAGCTTCGAGGGATATGGATTCAACTCTAAAGAATTCATTGGGATGTCCCTGTGGCCGATTGGTTAAAGGGCTAATCATGTGTATCTCCAAGGGTAGATTTGACACTTAAACTACTAAATTGCAGACATGAAATTGCAACTCTTGAGTTCATTTTCCAAGAAAATGTCGATTTCATTTATTCATCTCATGTTTTATTCTGTTCAGTGCCTTTCAACTTTGATTACCTAATCTGCATGTATTTGCAACTCGAGTGGGCCAGGATCGGACAGCATATACCATACAGTCTGATCTTGTACCCACATTAATTTATTTTACAAGTAATTTTGTCCATTTTTTGTATTGTACGGCTATTTTATCACTCAGTCTAGTGCCCTTTCAACTATCAGTAACTGGTAGGAGTTATATTTGACATATTTTGGCTGGGATACATCACAAGGTCTAATCTTGGGCCAATACGTATTGTTATATATAAATCTAACCATTTCGCCTAACCAAGTTCATGTCTTCATTTTGTGTATGGCTTTTTTAAACTTTTCTTTCCTAATAAAAATTATATTTGTGACTTGTATGGACATTGATCTAACAGCATATAGCATGCTGTTTGATCTTGGTCACACTGACTGAGGCAGTATTCAATCTAAAAGTTGCAATAATAATGTACAGGTGGTGTATGGGTAAACAGTTTTTTGTATTATTAATTTGTTGTATTTGGAAATGAAACACTTACGGAGTTACGTACCTGTTTTTTTTTTCCTCCTTATTCTTGTATGTTTGTTACTAGCCTCGTTTTTTTGTTTTGTTGTTTGTACTTGTATCTATGTGTATATCTAGGTCTTTGAGGGCAGTTTCATAATATTTTACTTTTTCTTGACTATAATAATTTTGATTCAATCATTACTTGATTTGGCACTGGTATTGACCATGATCAGATTGCACTTAACGTGCGGTAGTTTCATTATTTGGTACTGGTGTGGACCATGACCAGACTGCACTTAACGTGCGGTTTAATAAGGGTACACTCCAAGAGTTATGATTCCAAAATGTAAATGTATCTGTTAGTCTTTCCTTGTTAAATTTAGCGTATGAGACCCAGTGTTTATCATTGCATAGCATTTTGATACCTCATCAGTTATGAAATACTGTTTTGTATTCAGGTATTTTTTTACGATTATTCTAAGCATTGCTCTGTCTTATTCTGAATATTTGTCGTAAACTTTCCAAGCACTCTTTAAGCATCCTTAACATTCTTAGGTATCACATATACTACAACTTTCCCGACTTTTTCTTTTGTTCTTTTGTTTTCGTTTAAAGCGCTATATTTACCATTCCGAAATTACACTAAGTTTTCATTTATCATTTTTTAATGTTTTCACTTCTTTGTCTAGGTGGTGTGGAGTATCTAATGAGTCTGTTTGATTTCACTTACAACATAACTGTGAGACATTATTATGAACATAGATTTGGACATGTGTTGGATTGCTACATGCTGTTCCTGTACTTACTATGTGCTGTAACATGAACTGTAGAATTTTAAGGCATCTTTGTAGCCATCCAAAATATTGTCCACATCTTCATTTTCATCTGACTGTTACACTGTTCGTCCTTCTTCCAGTCCTAAGCTGTATGATATATTCATATTCAGTCCTAATGAATATTAGTCAATCGTTATCTCTGTCCAAACAGATTGTACTTCGCACTAAAAAACGACTATTGTCAGGTAAACGCTGTGAAGAGAATGTACAATTCTGTAGATCGGTTTTTCACTTTACCATTTATAGCTTGTTGCCGTTCATGGTAGTGATTCATCTTTTGATACTGCGAGCAGGCGATATCCATCCAAATCCTGGTCCGCAATCTAGTGAGTCTTCAGATAGTTTGTCGAGTACAGATTTATACAATTTTCTTAATCTTCCCAATCATCTCTCTACCGTCCATTATAATGTCCAAAGTATAGCTAATAAGCTTGATACTCTAATTGCGGAGTTTTCCTTTTTTGGTGTTGTCTCATTTTCTGAGACTTGGCTGCATGATAGTTTATCTTCAGACGAGCTGCTTTTCCCGTCCTTCCATCCCCCAGAACGAAAAGATAGAGCTCACGACCGATATGGAGGTGTAATTTTATATGTAAAAAATAATTTATCTTACACACGCAGAAGTGATCTTGAAATTGGTGGACTTGAGTGTATTTGGATACAGATCAGGTGCACTAATCATAGGACCATTTTGTATGGTGTATTTTATAGAGCACCGAACTCTGACTCGACTTATACTTCACTTATTGAAGATTCTATAGATCTTGCTATAAATTCTAATATTGCTGATGTTATCATTACTGGTGATTTTAATCTGAATACTATGAACGAAAATCAATTTCGTAAGATTGAGGCTTTATGTAATCAGTTTAATTTAGTTCAATGTATTGATGAACCAACACATTTTACCGAAAATTCTATGTCTACCATTGACCTTCTTTTTGTTACAAATCAAAACTCAATTCTAACAACTGGTGTTAGCGAGCCTTGTCTTGGTCTCTCAGTGCGTTATCACTGTCCTGTTTTTGGTGTATTTAACTTCTTTAAGCCTAGGTTAAAAACTATTCAACGTACCATTTGGAAATATGATCAAGGCGATTATAACCAGTTAAGAGGCTGTCTTGCTGATTTCGAATGGCATTCTATACACAATGGTAATATTGACATATATGCTGAAAATTTTGCAAGTGTAATCATGGACAAAACCCGTTTGTTTATTCCAAGCAAAACTGTCAGGATAAACCCCCAGGATCCACCGTGGATGACCTGTTTTATTAAAAGGAAAATTCGTTATCGTAAGAGATTGTATAAAAAAGCTAAGGTATCAAATAAAACTAGTCACTGGATAAAATTTAAATCCGTTTGAAATGAAGTAATATCATTAATTCGTCAAACTAAAGCAAATTACTACGATCTGTTATCCTCAAAATTAAAATCTGGTACACTATCTCCACGTGATTGGTGGAAAACTTTAAAGTCACTAATGTCTTCAAGTTCTTCATCGTCAATCCCTCCTCTCTTTGATCTTTCTTGCGATTCAGTGGTAATTGACGACAATGAGAAAGCTAATGTACTTAACTCTTATTTTGCAAATCAATCACGTATAGATGATTCTTTAAGTACTCTTCCGGAAGCAAATTACCCACTGTCTCAAACCTCTTTAGATGCAATTAATATTATGCCGTTTGAAGTACTGGATGTTTTGAAATCACTAAGACTTGGGAAAGCCTCAGGGCCTGACGGTATTAATAATAGGATTCTTATTGAAGTAGCTGGACAGATAGCACCTCATCTATGTGATTTGTTCAATTACTCATTAAATAGTAATACAGTTCCATCTTCATGGAAAATATCCAATGTATGTCCAATATTTAAAGCCGGTGACCCTTCTCTTCCATCAAACTACAGACCCGTTTCTTTATTGAATAGTATCGAAAAAGTATTTGAACGCATTATATTCAAGCATGTTTATAACCATCTGAAAGACATCAATTATTTTACACCCTTTCAGTCCGGTTTTATGCCTGGTGATTCTACAGTTAATCAAGTAACTGGTCTTTATAATGAAATATGCAAAGCTTTGGACGACGGGCTTGAATTTAGAGCTGTGTTTTTTTATATAAGTAAAGCGTTTGACAAAGTTTGGCATAAAGGCTTACTCTTTAAGTTGAATCGGGCCGGGATTCATGGTAAACTGCTATCTTGGTTTTCCAATTACCTTTCGAATCGCTTCCAGAGAGTTGTCTTACCAGGGGGAGTTTCATCTTTGTGTCATGTGCAGGCTGGAGTCCCGCAAGGATCCATTCTAGGACCTTTACTATTCTTAATCTACATAAATGATATAGTTGATGATATTCAGGCAAATATCAATCTTTTTGCAGACGACACAAGCTTGTCAATGACTGTAGACGATCCGACTGATGTAGGAAGTATTTTACAATCTGACATCGATAAAATTACAGATTGGGCACAAAAGTGGCTGGTTAAGTTTAACCCTGCAAAGTCCGAGTCGCTGGTCATATCCCGCAAACGTATTAAGCCAGATCATCCAAGTCTCTTTATGTCGAATATTGAAATTCCTTCAGTTACGAGTCACAAACATTTAGGTTTTTTCCTTTCTAATGACGGATCTTGGGACATCCATATCAATAAATTAATTGAAAAAGCATGGAAAAGAATTGGGGTTATGCGGTATCTGAAAATACGACTCGACCGACGGTCACTTCAGACCATTTATTTTTCTTTTATAAGGCCTATTTTGGAGTATGGCGATGTCATATGGGACAATCTTTCGCAGGGGTTAAAGGATCAGCTAGACAAAGTTCAAAATGAAGCTGCACGTATAGTTACAGGCTGCACTAAACTAGTTTCTATTGCTGATCTTATTCAGGAATCTGGTTGGGAAACCTTAAGTGAAAGAAGGCGTAAACATAAGTTGATTCACTTCTATAAAATGGTAAATGGACTCTCTCCAAATTATCTTAATGTTCTCGTCCCTCCAACTATTGGTAATTCAACAACTTATAATCTGCGTAGACCTAATAATTTAAGAACCATTGCGTGTAGAACTAGCTTGTATAACAGTTCATTTTTACCGTCTGTAATTTATGATTGGAATTCCCTACCGGATGAGATTAAGAACGCAGTATCACTGTCATCTTTTAAATATCATTTAAACCTTGATAAACCCACGCCAAGACCACTGTATTGCTTCGGCGAAAGAAAAATTCAGATTATCCATGCTAGATTGCGTAACAGATGTAGTTCTCTTAATCATCATCTATACATGAAAAACTTGGTACAATCGTCACTTTGTAGATGCGGATCAGTTGAAACAACTGAACACTATTTTCTAAAATGTCCAAATTATAATGACTTAAGAAATATTTTGTATTCTAATATTAATGATATTGTAAGAGTCTCCCTTCGTGTCATCTTATATGGGGATGAGAATCTTAGTCTGCATGATAATGAAACAGTATTTGCAGCAGTGCATAATTATATCCGTGCAAGTGGAAGCTTTGCTCTTTAGTTTGTTGTCTCTTGGTTTCTTTGTGTTGCTCTGTTTCCAAGGGACAATATAATATTCTGCTGCGGAAACTGGCAGGGGACACTCGTGGTGTATCATTTTTATCTTCATCTTTATAAACTGTACAAGTAAACACTTACGTAGTAGTGACAGTCAGGTTGTAATGCTTTTATTGTCTCTACTTATGGCCTCTCATATTATATGAATTCTTCACCAAAAGGTCAAACACTCCACTCCTGCACACTACCACTTTCCCTATTTTTTTTTTTTTTTTTTTTTTTCTCACTGTTCTGTTTTCTTAAACTTAAAATATCATACTTTATACATGCAATGACCGGATATTGGAGAGGAACTATATAAGCTTTGCTTTCGTTCCAATCCATTTCTGCAGGATTATTCTTTGTCAATCTAATGTAATTGTATTGTTCATGTACATGTATATTGTAATTCTGTCGAATAAAATATGTTTAAATTTAAACTACTAAATGAATGAAATGAAGATTTCACTCAAAAGTAAAACCCCAATATTGTGGTTTCAAAGCTGATTTCACCGGAAAGACAATACCGTATGAGTCAGTGTAGATCAAAGAACAGTCTACACATAGTGTGAGGCCTGATCTTGGTCTGCAATGTCCGTAAAAGATCTTTGGGTTGCGCTTAGCAGCCTGAAGGTTATGATCAGTCAATTGAATAGCCCAAAGAAAAAAGAAATCTTGGTTAGGTTTTTTTTTTTATTGTTAAATCAGGAAAACAGCTCACAAACTTATATCGACCAGCGATTTCGTAGAGCAAGTATTTTGAATTTTTCATTTTAGCATTTAGACTGAAAAGTAAACAGAGAGAACAATTTCCTTTATAAATGCATAATGATTCTTATAAAGGAGATGGCAAAATGTATCCTTCATCAACTGTCCACGGCATTTTCAGTATATATGATCGTCATGACCGAATTCTCTTGCAATATTCCGAACATGATCTGCAGTATTGGCGGGAAAATCTCATACCCTTCATTAACTGCTATCGGCATATTGAGAATATGATGGTCGTGTCTGAATCCTCTTGGTATACCCCATATAGTCCCTACAGTACTGACGGCAAAGTCCGATTTCCCCCGTCAAATGCTGTCATCCCATCTCAAACATGGGATCGTCAATGCTTACGGCAAGATCCAAACCAATCGGCATATACAGTATTCCGGATATGATCACCGTGGCCGAATCCTTTCGGCATATTCCGTATATATGGGCTTGAACAAAATGCAACGTCGTCTGCACATGTCATATTCTTCGAAGATTAATAGGTGATGTATTTGAAAAATGCCACCTAGCGGAAGATAATGCAAAATGCAAATACCCAGCACGCAACTTGTTCAATAAGTATCAGAAATACAACAGAGTTCAGCGACAACAATATAGAAATGCATAGGATATATAGGATCTGACATGAATTGGCATTACAGATAAAATACCTATTGAACAAGTATTGATAAAATGTTATATTTAGTGATCCTTGCTTACTGAAATACTAATATATTTGCGTAGATGAGTTAAGTAAAATTCTACCTCAAAAGCCAACGACTGTCAATAACAGCATAATTATCAAGAATTAAAGTTCATGATGTGTTAACCCTTAACCTGCTAGATAAATAAAATGAAACTTTCAAGTCGATAGTAAAAACCACAAAATACCATTATTTCAATTCTTTTTTTTTTTTTTTTTTTTTTGCGGGGGGAGGTATTTACTTTACCATATTCATCAATTAATATTGAGTTTTAACGCCTTTGATGAATATAGCTTTTGAAAACATTGTGGGAAATGGGGAAATGCTAGTAACCAGCATTTCCTCCTTTTCCCGCAATGTTCCCTACCCTTCAAAAGGCAAAGGCAACAGTTAGAGTCGCGTTTAAGTTATCGTCTGCAGATGCTTTGGATTTGGACAAGTCCAAAATTTTGTCTTTAGTTAAAGAATTAAGTAAATCATAGATCCTTTCACGAAACAAAATTGAAAGAGTCCGATATGGTACCAAGCCACTAAAAAGGAAAACTTGAATGAATTGTTTTAAATTTAAATATTCATTAAGGCCAAATGGCGGCAAAACGTAAGCTATTCTGTATATAAAATTCAGAGAAATTTATTCATACCAATCAAAAGTATGGCGATGACTCATAAGTCTGACGACCTTCTACAGTGTGGTTGGTCAAAGTTCCAGTTACTGGCAGAACAATGAATATCAATACTAAAATTAAAAGTTGCTAATATTATTCTTGTACTTGAATGAATTGTTTTAAATTTTAAATATTCATTAAGGCCAAATGGCGGCCAAACGTAAGCTATTCTGTGTACAAGTTGGCTTCTTTAAAAAAGAAGTCAGGAGAGGTCGGCATCAATGTTTTCAAATAGTTTATTGGCTTTTTCTTTCAATATATTTTGGTAGATGTATACAAACAAGTTAGGCATTAAATGAATGAGAAAAAACATGTTTTTTTTTTCCAATTTTCCTGGTGTAAAGGCACAAAACAGTACATGTTCCACATTGTTATAATATTCTAGGAACAAGAGGCCTATAAGTGCTAAAACAGCTCTACTGGCATTTAAATAGAGGCTCGGGTTTTTACAAAGAATTGTGGAGGTATAAGGAAATTGAGAGCTGATATGAGCAAAGTTATTCTTTTTCATGTTAGTTACCAAAAAATGCATGCGGTAAGCTCTTGACAAGCTCAAAGTGCATTTTTTAAATTTAAGGGAGAAGAATTTCTGACCCAATTATCCGACGGTTTACAAAAGAATCCAGCTCTCATGAATATCTATAAACTGTGTGGGTTTTGTGAAGATCGAAAGTAAAATGAGGGCTGTTCACAAGATAAAAAATGTTGTGTGTTTTTTTTTTAATTCAAGAGCATGTAATTTGTGACTCCATGACCCAATTTTGCTCAATTTTGAAAGGAACCAAGCTCTCATAAATATCTAACAACGCGGGTTTGGTAAAGATTTGAAGAAATTGTAGGCCATATGCTATTAACATGCTCAGAAAGGCATCTCTTTTTTGTAAAATTCAAGGACACAAAACTCAAGATGATGATCCAATTTGGCTCATTTTCAAAAGAAACAAACCTCTAATGAATGTTTGTGATGTGTGATCTGATAAACCAAAATATTTTTGGAAAGGAGAAATCATTCAATTAAGATTTAATACAATTTGCTAATTCCACTGAATAGGCAAGAATATTACCTGATGACAATAAATAAAGGTGGCCTGTACATAATACAAGTATCAGACATGTTAAAATGTAACATTTTTTTAATCTTTTAACAAACAGCAGTCTTTGAACTGTCCCGAACAGAAAAAGTATGCAGACGACAATTCAAACTTTGATAATTAATGTGGAAGATCGGGTAATTTGATGTGATGGAAACCATTGTGACATAAGGAGAAATTGCAGACATGTAAAATGAAGAGATTGTTTGTATAAACGTTAAAAATTTAAGAAAGTAGATAAATGAGACTTGCTCTGAGAAAAGGGCACTTAATGCATCTGCAAAAAATATCGACCCATGTCAGCCTCCGCAGTCCACCCAAAACCAAAGGACCACGGACTCTTTTGAGGTGTGCGGTACGTAGGGCGAAGAGGTACGACTTTTTTTTTTGCGCTCATAAGTTCATTTTCGGGGGATTCTCGCAATCCCGCATCCTAGAAGCAAATCTGTGTGCTATTTCATCAAATCTATATCATTATAAATCCATAGAATTTTTGTATGAAACTGAGAAAAATGCTAGGGTCTAGTCAGTTTTGAGAAATAAAACTTGAAAACATACTGATCAACCTATTTATATCTATTTGTGGGGTACGAGTTCTCAAGAGAACTCATGCTCTCGACATTGGGGTATGAGTTCTCCAGGGTACGAGTTCTCCAGATAATATCAAGTCACGTGATCTTTTCCCGCGGTGTTCTTTCTCATTTTTTAACGATTTTTTTCTTTTTGCTTAGATTTATTTGTTTTATGAAAAATTACAATTATTGGAAAGGTAATTTACAATCAGTATAGTATAATAAATCTTTTTGGAAATCCGTCATATAAAAAAAAAACCACGTTTATTTCCTATTTCAGTTTTTTGATTTCGGTTTATTTATAAAACCATGACGAAATAGACTGTGTATCAGAACAATTTCGCAAAAACAAAAGGATTTAGACAGCGATTTCTGTGGCAGTCTGCCTTTTAAACTCACCACTGTTGGAGAGGTCTGATGACCTCTCCAATAAATTCAGAGAAATTTATTCATACCAATCAAAAGTATGGCGATGACTCATAAGTCTGACGACCTGCTAAAGTGTGGTTGGTCAAAGTTCCAGTTACTGGCAGAACAATGAATATCAGTACTAAAATTAAAAGTTGCTAATATTATTCCTGTTTTATTTTATTTTTTCTCTAGTGACTAGAACCTTGGCAAACCGTAGTTTAGCGTTCCTGTGCTTTGAGGCGAATTTGGTATTTAAGACTTACAGTTATCATCATATTTTAAAATGTTATGAATACAATTTATCTGTATTTTATACACAGACTTATTTCAATATAGCCACTATTTGGAGTTTAAGTTACTCTCCTGTTGCGTGTAATGTCTGTATTTATAAATGATCCCTGCTCTGTAAAAATGAGGCTTAATGCATATGCGAAAAGTATCGTCCCAGGTCAGCCTGCGGAGTCCGCGCAGGCTGACCTGGGCCGAAACTTTTTGCTATTTGTCAATTTTCTGCATGTCAAAGGACCAATTTACTTCACATTCAGTCAGTTGTTAGACAAAATGGATTTGTGGATCCATTATCATGTATTGACTTTCTTGGTATCACTCATCACAGAGATGTATTAAGCCTCTTTTTCCAGAGCATGGCTCAAATCAATGTTTCCAGTGTCTAACATAGATTATTTATCAGTAGGATCTGAGCTATCAGGCGTGTCTAAACCATCAACGTCTTCTCCTGGAGCTTCTAGATGACCCATGTCATGTGACACATCATCTGAAATACTGGCGTCTACATGGCTGAACTTATGTGAGGTTTTGGAAATCACTGTGTTTTTTCGAGAGTTTTGTTGCGTCGAATCTAATCCAGTAGAAGTTACAGAAATAGACTTGGCCGTTCCATCAGTTTTATGTACATTTGTGTTACTAATTATGTTTAATGAAGCTGTCGTATCAATAAGGACTGGTGTTGTATTAGTTGTTCTTGCATTTTCAGGATGTAGAGTGATAAGAGTGTCGTTTGATTTACCAATACGTTTCGTATATCTTGACGGATTTCTTGTTGACGTCAAACCTGTAATTGACTGTTGTGTGATGTTTTCTAAATGCGTCTTCGTCATCTCGCTCTTTATAAATGCTGCCGATTGAGAGGTTATGTGATCGCTTGTCAGGCTTGAACCATTAAATTTTTTGAGATCTACCATTGCAGGTTTCTCATGTTGAGAAATATTGTCCACAACAGACTTGGTGACCGGAATCTTTTTCTGTTCTGGATGAATGTTTGGTATTGCGTTCCTGTGCTTTGAGGCGAATGTGGTATTTAAGACAATATTTGTTTTCCCGAATGAGTGAGAAATTTTTATTTTCCTTCCTGTTTTCGTTTTGATAACTATATTATGCAGCGGTCTTCGAACATTTCTAGTTCTGTGTCCAAGAAAGTGACTACGTTCTTTGAAGCTGGTATTCATGATTCTATTCGGCCCAAAGATTTGTCTCCGGATATGTGATTGTTTGTTTTGATTGACAGTCCTATGACGTATTTGGGTACCCCGAAAGGTGACATGACTGTGATCAGTATCATCATTGGAAACAGAAATATGGTAACTGGTTTGTGCTATACGTGTAGGTATTCTCGAAGAAACTGCCCTTTGGTTGTGAGACCGGTGCAGATAAAGACGATTTCGCGATTCCACGGGAAGGATTCTTGATTGTCGTTGTGGCTGTCTAGGTGAGTTAGGTGACGTTCGCAGTGGTCCAGAAGTGACCCTATTTCTTTTCGCCTGCTTATATAATCTTTGTGACCATGTTTGGTTTGGTGGCCACGTTCGTTCACTTTGCCATGATCTTTGTGTATTATGTCTAGCAGTTTGCCAAATTCTAGAACTTCCCTGAAAACGTAAAATAAAAAAGAAAGCATCAATTAGTATGAGTAGTGGCAAAGTGGGCTCTTTACGACAGTTTTTTCGCCAAAACTTCCCTCAGGATTACGCAATCTCTCTCAAGGGAGATAACTGACAGAGTCATTTGTCTTCCTTACACCAATGTCTATACATGGGTATAATCAAACAAACACCATTTCTATACTTTTTTTTAATAAACAAACTATGCTATAAAACTATACTAGTAATTATTTCTTTAAAATCTAATAGAACATTTCAATATTTCACTTTTATAAGAGCCAGACTCATAAATCAAGTGATATAATGAGCAATAACAAGAACAAATATATTAACCAATGTACTTTGGAAAACCTGCCTAATAACTATCTACTTTGGAATAACTGATGTATTAAAATAAATTACAATCAGTGCATAGCTTAAACTTTTTGGAAACATATCTAAACTATCGGTAGTACAAAAATAGACAAGTGGTTTATTTATTGACCAATTCATAATGCTTTGAAAAACTTGCCTAAAACACGGATAAAAAAAAAAGATGGCATTTCTAAATAAGTTGTTCATAAGTACCCGTAAAAGACATATAAAACTTGTTTATAAGTACACATAAAAGAATTGCGAAAACATAGTGGGTAAAGAGGAAAATGTTGTCAACCTGAATTTTCACAGAAAAAAAAACCTCCTTCGGACTATGTAATGTATCAAAATACATTACAAACAATGCATAGCTTAACAATTTTTGGAAACATACCTAAACTAGTGCAAAAATAGACATTTGATTTATTTATTGAGCAGTTTATAATATTGTGGAAAAAACTTGTCTAATATATTAATCAAAAAATATAAAATTTTGGAAAATGTGTCTAAATATGCTTAAACCCATTCCCAATTGACAAAATTTACACTCTTTCATATTGAAAAAGTCCGCAGACGCTAAAATTAAAAACCGGTATTTATTAATTACAGTTCACCGATAGGGTAGAAAATAGTGGGAAAAGGAGATGCTGCTCATTACGAGCAATTTCTCCTTTTCCCACTGTTTTATGAAAGTAGCCAACTGCCGACTTGAAAAACAAGAAACCAACTGGGAAAAGGTTAAAATGGAATGGTATGTACATTAACTTACACACACTTACACACAAAAATGTTTTAGCAACTTATCAAAACAAGAAAAACAAAATAGATATAATATACATATGAACCTGTTCATCAATACAAAAACATATAAATTTGTTTATAAGTACCCGTAAAAGCATTGTGAACAAAGAGAAAATGCTGCCAACTTGAATTTTCAAGGAAAAAAATTCTTTATTCACCTTTTTTCATCTATTAATGTTTTGAATTTGGACAAGTTAAGAAAAAAATGAGTACAATCGCAAATATTTTAGAGACTAGAAACTGCCATTTACAACACAATTCAACATTTTTTTGTTTTGTTTAATATCGCCTCCTCCTTCTCCTGCCCATGAGGTAATCAATAAAATTGAGCATCCATCCATAAATAATGAGAAAGTACAACAGGAACAACCTTCTTTGAGTGATCACTACAGTTCCTAAAAAAAGGATGGGAACAAATATTAGAAGTCTGTTAAAGGTATGGTTCTGTTAAACAATACTGTTTCATGGCAGCATGCATTGTAGTAACAACAAGAGTTCAGCAAACTCCTTCGCAGTTTACACTTTGTTCCTCTCCAATTTTACCATCGATTCTAGGTTTAGAACTGCAGGGGTGAACAGCCTCTCAAAAGTAACTGTCCTAGTATCTCCCTCTCCGACGTATAAGGTTACACCCTTCTCCATTTGACACATCAAATTCAATCCTCTGACCTGACAAGTGCGAGTGTTCAAGACCTTGACTGCAGAAGCATCGATCAATGGAAGGAAAACAAACATTAACAAGAACATGTTGAACATCTTAGCTATGCGTGACTGGTGTGTTTTCCTAATTAACATAAATCTGTGTCACTGTTAAATTTACACTAACTGTAACTTATACAAAAAGGGAGCAGTAAAATGCATTAACCTAAATGATTGCTAATTACATGTATTACATTTAGATACAAGCGTGAAATACCACAGAGTATTATATCGTAACAGGCTGTCAAAACAACCATCTCATCGCTTTAAAAACATAATTACCATATTTAATCCTGCTTAATGAGTCGGTGTAACTAATCCGAGGGTGTTTTTATACGAGGGTGCTTACAGAGTAAACTGGTACCCATTGTATCTCCTGTAACCGTCCGATAGACTTCGTATATGATACAAGTTGGCTTCTTTCAAAAAGAAGCCAGGAGAGGTCAGCGTCAGTGTTTTCAAATAGTTTATTGGCCTTTAATTTCAACCTCTTTTGCTTTACATGACGGTCATTTGATCTTCTTTCCGCCTTCTCAAGTCGCATGATCTTGTCCAGCGGTCTCCTTTCTCTTTTTTCACAAAATTCTTCATACTTTTTCTTCTGCTTAGATTTATTTGCTTAATGAAGAATTAAAGTTATTTGAGAGGTCATTTGAATCATGGCAAATTAATGTAACAAATCTTTTCTGAAATTCGTCATATCTAAAAGTGGGTGCAGGACAACTAGCCCCAAAGATAACTCGCCCCAAGGCAACTCGCCCCCCCCCTCAAAAAAAACTCGCCACAAGGCAACTCGACTCACCTTCAGAAGACAAATAGCCCCAAGTTATGAGACAACTCGCCCCACATATAAGACAACTCCTCCCGCTCTTATTACTATCACCTGAACGTATTTATAAAACTACACGACGATTGTTTTTGTGGGGCGAGTTGTCTTTTGGGCGAGTTGTCTTTGGGGCGAGTTGTCTGTCATTCCTAAAAATAGAACCACGTCTATTTCTTATTTCGGTTTTTTGATTTCGCTTTATTTACAAAACCATGACGAAACAGACTGTGTACCATACTAATTTCGCAAGAAAAATGGATTTAGACAGCGAATTCTGTGGCAGTCTGCGTTTTAAACTCACCACTGTTGGAGAGGTCTGATGACCTCTCCAATGAAGATCGATAACAGGCTGCCAGTTTACTTACAGAGTAAACACTATTTTGGCTAGGTAGATATGGCTCTCACCAAAGTTACGGAACACGGTCGTCTCCAACTCGCAAAAGCGAAGTTTGGAAGAGAATCGCGAAAATCTGTAATAGTTAATTTTTATGGGGGATGCACGTATATTCATATTAGAAATTTTAAAAACAATAAGAGTGTTAGCCTTGGAATCGACGAATTTGAGGAGCTGTCGGAGATATTAATGGACTCTTTGCAGAAGGTCGACGAAAGATTTAGAAAAGAAGTAAGTACTTTTTTTTCACTCTACCTACTGTTTGACTGATTTTAATTTGAAATGGTTTGATACAACCTTAAAATCATGTTTTAACTCTTTACCAAACGACAAAATTTAGAACTACTCTAAATTAAAACCGTTTGCAGACGACAAATTAAATGTTACTAAAATGACGATTTCTCTCTTTGATAGTGTAGAAAACATTGTGGGAAAAGGAGAAAATGCTGGTTACCAGCATTTTCTCCTTTTCCCACAATGTTTTCAAATGCCTTCCTCCTTAGGGTCGTTAAAAGTCGGGATTGTGTGGTAAAGAGTTAAATAGAGTAGTTTGTCTTGGTTAATTCATTCTCATAATGTGTGCAAAAAATGCCTTACTCAGTGTAGCATTACTCGACATTGTGTAATAATGGGTTAACCCTTTCCCCCTTAGAAGCGGGTTTTGAAGGGTCTGAAATAACGACTTTTGAAGACATTGTGGGAAAAGGTGAAATTGCTCGTTACAAGCAATTTCTCCTTTTCGTTACAAGCAATTTCTCCTTTTTTCACAATGTTTTCTACCCTATCAGAAATTTAAAACATTATTTGTCCCAGGTTTGTATATTTTTCGCCAGATGTTTTTAAATGAGTTAAAGAGTATTAGTAGTTGTGACTATTTCGTCAACTGAACACATATTTTTTTTATACTTACTCTTAGGACGAAGAGCAAAACAACGATGAGGAGATTGCCTCTTTAAAACTGATACTGACGATGAAGATGACGATGATGATGGAAAAAAGGAGGACGCTTCTTCGGACGAGGAGTTGTTAAGGGCGCCTGTTATCAAGAAGAGGAAAAAAACGGGTACTAGCCAAGTCGTTATTCTAGAAAGTGACGAGGAACCGAAGGCCGGACCAAGCAACGTAAAAACGTGAGTACTAATACCGTTTTTATTAAAGTATCATTTTTATTTTCATTTAACAGTTCAATGCGGGGTTTTAACTACGCAAGGTAGGAAAACGTTGAAAATATCATGGGAAAAGGAGAAAATGCTTGGGACTTACGCCCTTAATTTAATTTAAACATATTTTATTCGACAGAATTACAATATACATGTACATGAACAATACAATTACATTAGATTGACAAAGAATAATCCTGCAGAAATGGATTGGAACGAAAGCAAAGCTTATATAGTTCCTCTCCAATTTCCGGTCATTGCATGTATAAAGTATGATATTTTAAGTTTAAGAAAACAGAGAAGTGAGAGAAAAAAAAAAAAAAATAGGGAAAGTGGTGGTGTGCAGGAGTGGAGTGTTTGACCTTTTGGTGAAGAATTCATATAATATGAGAGGCCATAAGTAGAGACAATAAAAGCATTACAACCTGACTGTCACTACTACGTAAGTGTTTACTTGTACAGTTTATAAAGATGAAGATAAAAATGATACACCACGAGTGTCCCATGCCAGTTTCCGCAGCAGAATATTATATTGTCCCTTGGAAACAGAGCAACACAAAGAAACCAAGAGACAACAAACTAAAGAGCAAATCTTCCACTTGCACGGATATAATTATGCACTGCTGCAAATACTGTTTCATTGTCATGCAGGCTAAAATTCTCATCCCCATATAAGATGACACGAAGGGAGACTCTTACAATATCATTAATATTAGAATACAAAATATTTCTTAAGTCATTATAATTTGGACATTTTAGAAAATAGTGTTCAGTTGTTTCAACTGATCCGCATCTACAAAGTGACGATTGTACCAAGTTTTTCATGTATAGATGATGATTAAGAGAACTACATCTGTTACGCAATCTAGCATGGATAATCTGAATTTTTCTTTCGCCGAAGCAATACAGTGGTCTTGGCGTGGGTTTATCAAGGTTTAAATGATATTTAAAAGATGACAGTGATACTGCGTTCTTAATCTCATCCGGTAGGGAATTCCAATCATAAATTACAGACGGTAAAAATGAACCGTTATACAAGCTAGTTCTACACGCAATGGTTCTTAAATTATTAGGTCTACGCAGATTATAAGTTGTTGAATTACCAATAGTTGGAGGGACGAGAACATTAAGATAATTTGGAGAGAGTCCATTTACCATTTTATAGAAGTGAATCAACTTATGTTTACGCCTTCTTTCACTTAAGGTTTCCCAACCACATTCGTGAATAAGATCAGCAATAGAAACTAGTTTAGTGCAGCCTGTAACTATACGTGCAGCTTCATTTTGAACTTTGTCTAGCTGATCCTTTAACCCCTGCGAAAGATTGTCCCATATGACATCGCCATACTCCAAAATAGGCCTTATAAAAGAAAAATAAATGGTCTGAAGTGACCGTCGGTCGAGTCGTATTTTCAGATACCGCATAACCCCAATTCTTTTCCATGCTTTTTCAATTAATTTATTGATATGGATGTCCCAAGATCCGTCATTAGAAAGGAAAAAACCTAAGTGTTTGTGACTCGTAACTGAAGGAATTTCAATATTCGACATAAAGAGACTTGGATGATCTGGCTTAATACGTTTGCGGGATATGACCAGCGACTCGGACTTTGCAGGGTTAAACTTAACCAGCCACTTTTGTGCCCAATCTGTAATTTTATCGATGTCAGATTGTAAAATACTTCCTACATCAGTCGGATCGCCTACAGTCATTGACAAGCTTGTGTCGTCTGCAAAAAGATTGATATTTGCCTGAATATCATCAACTATATCATTTATGTAAATTAAGAATAGTAAAGGTCCTAGAATGGATCCTTGCGGGACTCCAGCCTGCACATGACACAAAGATGAAACTCCCCCTGGTAAGACAACTCTCTGGAAGCGATTCGAAAGGTAATTGGAAAACCAAGATAGCAGTTTACCATGAATCCCGGCCCGATTCAACTTAAAGAGTAAGCCTTTATGCCAAACTTTGTCAAACGCTTTACTTATATCAAAAAACACAGCTCTAAATTCAAGCCCGTCGTCCAAAGCTTTGCATATTTCATTATAAAGACCAGTTACTTGATTAACTGTAGAATCACCAGGCATAAAACCGGACTGAAAGGGTGTAAAATAATTGATGTCTTTCAGATGGTTATAAACATGCTTGAATATAATGCGTTCGAATACTTTTTCGATACTATTCAATAAAGAAACGGGTCTGTAGTTTGATGGAAGAGAAGGGTCACCGGCTTTAAATATTGGACATACATTGGATATTTTCCATGAAGATGGAACTGTATTACTATTTAATGAGTAATTGAACAAATCACATAGATGAGGTGCTATTTGTCCAGCTACTTCAATAAGAATCCTATTATTAATACCGTCAGGTCCTGAGGCTTTCCCAAGTCTTAGTGATTTCAAAACATCCAGTACTTCAAACGGCATAATATTAATTGCATCTAAAGAGGTTTGAGACAGTGGGTAATTTGCTTCCGGAAGAGTACTTAAAGAATCATCTATACGTGATTGATTTGCAAAATAAGAGTTAAGTACATTAGCTTTCTCATTGTCGTCAATTACCACTGAATCGCAAGAAAGATCAAAGAGAGGAGGGATTGACGATGAAGAACTTGAAGACATAAGTGACTTTAAAGTTTTCCACCAATCACGTGGAGATAGTGTACCAGATTTTAATTTTGAGGATAACAGATCGTAGTAATTTGCTTTAGTTTGACGAATTAATGATATTACTTCATTTCTAACGGATTTAAATTTTATCCAGTGACTAGTTTTATTTGATACCTTAGCTTTTTTATACAATCTCTTACGATAACGAATTTTCCTTTTAATAAAACAGGTCATCCACGGTGGATCCTGGGGGTTTATCCTGACAGTTTTGCTTGGAATAAACAAACGGGTTTTGTCCATGATTACACTTGCAAAATTTTCAGCATATATGTCAATATTATCATTGTGTATAGAATGCCATTCGAAATCAGCAAGACAGCCTCTTAACTGGTTATAATCGCCTTGATCATATTTCCAAATGGTACGTTGAATAGTTTTTAACCTAGGCTTAAAGAAGTTAAATACACCAAAAACAGGACAGTGATAACGCACTGAGAGACCAAGACAAGGCTCGCCAACACCAGTTGTTAGAATTGAGTTTTGATTTGTAACAAAAAGAAGGTCAATGGTAGACATAGAGTTTTCGGTAAAATGTGTTGGTTCATCAATACATTGAACTAAATTAAATTGATTACATAAAGCCTCAATCTTACGAAATTGATTTTCGTTCATAGTATTCAGATTAAAATCACCAGTAATGATAACATCAGCAATATTAGAATTTATAGCAAAATCTATAGAATCTTCAATAAGTGAAGTATAAGTCGAGTCAGAGTTCGGTGCTCTATAAAATACACCATACAAAATGGTCCTATGATTAGTGCACCTGATCTGTATCCAAATACACTCAAGTCCACCAATTTCAAGATCACTTCTGCGTGTGTAAGATAAATTATTTTTTACATATAAAATTACACCTCCATATCGGTCGTGAGCTCTATCTTTTCGTTCTGGGGGATAGAAGGACGGGAAAAGCAGCTCGTCTGAAGATAAACTATCATGCAGCCAAGTCTCAGAAAATGAGACAACATCAAAAAAGGAAAACTCCGCAATTAGAGTATCAAGCTTATTAGCTATACTTTGGACATTATAATGGACGGTAGAGAGATGATTGGGAAGATTAAGAAAATTGTATAAATCTGTACTCGACAAACTATCTGAAGACTCACTAGATTGCGGACCAGGATTTGGATGGATATCGCCTGCTCGCAGTATCAAAAGATGAATCACTACCATGAACGGCAACAAGCTATAAATGGTAAAGTGAAAAACCGATCTACAGAATTGTACATTCTCTTCACAGCGTTTACCTGTCAATAGTCGTTTTTTAGTGCGATGTACAATCTGTTTGGACAGAGATAACGATTGACTAATATTCATTAGGACTGAATATGAATATATCATACAGCTTAGGACTGGAAGAAGGACGAACAGTGTAACAGTCAGATGAAAATGAAGATGTGGACAATATTTTGGATGGCTACAAAGATGCCTTAAAATTCTACAGTTCATGTTACAGCACATAGTAAGTACAGGAACAGCATGTAGCAATCCAACACATGTCCAAATCTATGTTCATAACAATGTCTCACAGTTATGTTGTAAGTGAAATCAAACAGACTCATTAGATACTCCACACCACCTAGACAAAGAAGTGAAAACATTAAAAAATGATAAATGAAAACTAAGTGTAATTTCGGAATGGTAAATATAGCGCTTTAAACGAAAACAAAAGAACAAAAGAAAAAGTCGGGAAAGTTGTAGTATATGTGATACCTAAGAATGTTAAGGATGCTTAAAGAGTGCTTGGAAAGTTTACGACAAATATTCAGAATAAGACAGAGCAATGCTTAGAATAATCGTAAAAAAGTACCTGAATACAAAACAGTATTTCGTAACTGATGAGGTATCAAAATGCTATGCAATGATAAACACTGGGTCTCATACGCTAAATTTAACATGGAAAGACTAAAAGATACATTTACATTTTGGAATCATAACTCTTGGAGTGTACCCTTATTAAACTGCACGTTAAGTGCAGTCTGACCATGGTCCACACCAGTACCAAATAATGAAACTACCGCACGTTAAGTGCAATCTGATCATGGTCAACACCAGTGCCAAATCAAGTAATGATTGAATCAAAATTATTATAGTCAAGAAAAAGTAAAATATTATGAAACTACCCTCAAAGACCTAGATAGATACATAGATACAAGTACAAACAACAAAAAAACAAAAAAAACGAGGCTAGTAACAAACATACAAGAATAAGGAGGAAAAAAACAGGTACGTAACTCCGTAAGTGTTTCAATTTCAAATACAACAAATTAATAATACAAAAAACTGTTTACCCATACACCACCTGTACATTATTATTGCAAATATGTCAAATATAACTCCTACCAGTTACGGGTAGTTGAAAGGGCACTAGACTGAGTGATAAAATAGCCGTACAATACAAAAAATGGACAAAATTACTTGTAAAATAAATTAATGTGGGTACAAGATCAGACTGCATGGTATATGCTGTCCGATCCTGGCCCACTCGAGTTGCAAATACATGCAGATTAGGTAATCAAAGTTGAAAGGCACTGAACAGAATAAAACATGAGATGAATAAATGAAATCGACATTTTCTTGGAAAATGAACTCAAGAGTTGCAATTTCACGTCTGCATACGTTCACTAGATCTATACATCATGGGTATGTGTCCAAGATCAGACCGCAAGCTATATGCTGTCTGAACCTGACTCACACCAATAACGAATGTGAGAAGTTTTTGCATGCACTGAAAAATTGAAAGACTCATAATTAGACACTGACTGATTAAACAATTCTTGCGCCTTTCGTCGAAAAATGTGAATAATTTAATCTTGAAGTTGCACCTTAACTTAAAATACTGATTACCGACCAATACGAAAATATATCAGGCCGCACGTTTTGTGAGGTCCGATCGCAACCCACACCGCAGTAACTGACAGTCAACAATCAGGACATTATATCACAACGACCCCTCCCCTCACTTATATCAGTGAATAGAAGAGTCACTTAAAGCATATCCATCAATAGTGGATCAAGATTGAAATGTTTGCCATTGCTAGCCACGCTTAATAGATATCAAAACATAACATAATCACACATACAACAAAAAAAGTGTATGACAAGATCAGACGTCAGTAATTTTCTACATCAGAGCAGCCTACCTGCCACCAGTTGCTATCTCAAATAAGACAAAAATACTCTTTTCATAGAAACAAACTCATTATCTCTGTAGAGGCAATAAATTGTAGCATTTGAATGCGTTTGCAGACGACAAAATACATATGGCTACAATGATGGGATCTGTCTATAAGATGACACAGAAAACATTGCAAGAAAAGGAAAATATCCTGGTTACCAGAGTCTCTTCCCCACAAAGTGCTATGTAGATTCAACAACGTCGCTAACCCTTTACCGCACAGACTCCCACCTCCACGTACCGCCCGCAGGAGCCCCCGGAAAAACAATGTGGCAATAGGCGAAATTGCTCGTAACGAACAATTTCACCTTTTGTCACAATGTCATCTATGTAGGTTCAACAACATTGTTAACCCTTTACCGCACAGACACCCACCTCCACGTACCGCCCGCAGGAGCCCCCGGAAAAACACTGTGGCAATAGGCGAAATTGCCCGTAACGGACAATTTCACCTCTTGTCACAATGTCTTATATGCCATCAAAAGGCGCCAATACACACAAAAAATAGCCCCATCCCTGCTGTCATTCAGAGCCAACCAGAGATATCATAAAAATGCCTTATGGGGCGAAACTGTTTTTGCATGATCAAAAGAAAGTCAGTATAATAGTATGATGTTGATTCAAAAGGGGTTCGAAATGGGTGTAGGAATGCGGGGGGGGGGGGGGGGCCCGGAGTGTTACTGACACTATACTGCACAAAAAAGTTATACTGCCTGAGCTAGGCTTTCAAGATCTGACTGACATTCAACTCGATGCACTCTCAAGTTAAGGTCCTTCACAAAGATAGTGCCATCATATGACCATGCACTGACCACTCTTTTCTCTTTCACCATTTTTCTTGCTTGAAAGAATATGTCTCTCCTAACCTTCGTCAAATCCTCATTAATGAAAGTTCCTTTGTAACCCTTGTGTTTGAGTTGGGATTTCAGTTTCATCAGTTTTTGACGGGAACGATAGCTGACAAATTTTACAATTATATCTCTGGGTCTATCTGTATGAGAAGTGACCTTTGGTTTACCAACACGATGGGCTCGATCTACTTCTTCAATAGTCAGGTTAGAATTTATTGAATCTGCTAATGACATAATTTTATCCTCCACTGATTCTCCATTTGTTTCAGGAACCCCTGAAATTCTTATACAGTTCCTGCGACTGTACTGTTCGGCAGAGTCCAGTCTAGTCTCCACAACCTGAAGCCTTCTCTTGAGTTGCTGATTTTCTTCCTCAAGATCTGACATTCTGTTTCGCAATCCACTAAGCACACCGTTGACGATTTTTGCCACCATATCTTCTATCTGTGTGTTTATAGATTCCTGGATGGAGCTTGTAATTTGCGTAATATGGTCCTCAGATAAAGTTATCGTCATCGTGGGATAGCCAACGTTTTCAGCACTTACAGGGACTTGACTATTCCCTGTGCCAACATCACTCGGATCGCTTACCGCTTGTGGCACTTCTTCTATAATAACAGGTTCTGGGTTAATTTTGGATTTCTTGGTGTCCATTAATTCAACGGGAGACGACAAAACACGCTTTGACGCTGACACTGACGCTGACGTAGTTTGACGAGGAGTTGAAGCCATACTGATAATTGGTTACTTAACAATTTTGATCAGTATAGTTTTGCAAAAGTCGACGTGGGTGTTTTTATAGTCAGTACAATAATCCTTTAATACCCTTTACTTATTTATATGATGCCTTTTACCTCCTCGATACTCCCTATTACACTGAACAGTGATCACTAGAGCGTGAAATGGAGAAATACAGTCTTACATGAAAAAACCCGCACAAATACCTATGTCATTCCTCAAAGATTAAGTTAGCTGATATTCACAAACAATTCAGGCAAAACATAAGATACAAATCGCTCCTCAAAACATTACAACAGGAGAATTTCTTTCCCTCGACAAAATTTTCTGTTTACGCTACCATAACCGGAACCGGAAAATATCATGGGAAAAGGAGAAAATGCTTGGGACTTACGCCCTTCTTGGTTTTCCACAATGTTTTACATTTTAAGTAACACAGAATCTTTCGTCGACATACACTTTAAATTTTGATTAGTCGTCTGGTAAAGAGTTAATTTACTTATCTTTTAACGCATTCTACCTTACTAAAAAGGCAAACATGTGCGCTACCTCTGAATCACTTGTTATTTATTTATCTATTTATTTGTTTATTTTCAGACTGAAAAACAGCAAGACTGGAGGAAGAAAGTTGCGAACCTAAAACTCTTGATTACAGTTTAAACGTGGCCCGATACCAACGCACACACACAAAAAAACTACATTTGGAAACTGTGAAAAATATCAACCCTTAGCATAGGCTAAACGGGATTGAATCTGTTTGGTTGTTTTTACGTAAATACTGCACAATGTTTTTTTAAATTAAAACATCGGAACCATTTTGAAAACGTGAAAATTATTGACCCTGCGCTGTTCACTCAGGCAGACCAATATTGAAACTTTTTTCTTTCGTGATTTTTTTCAGTATGTTAAATGGTCTTTCTGCTTCACCATGTCCATTTTATAATTAATATTCACCAAGATTAACAGCCACTGACTTAGATTGTTTAAAGTTTGTCTACTCTACGGAGTTCCCAAATGGTTCCTTTTTACGTGACGGGACACATTAGTATAAATATTTTATTTTTTTACAGCTTTGGAGGAAAAACAGGACACTAAGCCAAGTTTTAGAATGGTTAAATTTCAATCTGGAAACTGGTTTGTTGAAGAACAAAACTATTTTTATCAGAGACTGTTTGTCAAACCTTTCTTCTGCAGATATAAAATCAGTCTATAACTTATGTTCTATGGAAGATGAAAATGAGGTTGATGTTAACTTTGTATGTGTTGAGCTGTTATCACAACGTAAACTTTGTGTTCAATTTAGTACATTAGAAAATATGTGCGTGAATAATATAACAACATATTGCGGATTTGTGACGCTCAAAAAAATTCGAAAATATTTGAAAGGTTGTAATGATGTTGAAAAAACTATTTTGCGCGACTGTTTCCCATCTCCTGCTTGGTTTGACACTTTGTATCATATATAACCGATGAACATGAACTAAACGTGTGAGCACAACCATGTTCCTTATATAATGTATTGTGGTTAAGCATCAACCCTTTGCCTTATGTAGACGCATTTTGAAAAATTGGCAAATAGAGCAGACCCAGAGCAGACAGCAAGAGCTGTTTGATCAAGGTCTTCTCTATTTGCTAAAAATATTATACTTCAGAGATTAAAAATTCTTCATAACAAAGAAAAAATTCATTGTTTCATGTACCATTTACTGTTAAGTCAATTAAAATTCATTTCCTGTTAAATCTGTGTATAAATATTTATGAGTTAAAGGGTTAAAAACATATTTCAAGCGTTTTGTGTAATTTTAGTTAATGATTATATCTAATATATGAACAAGTATTGTACGGCAATAAAAAAGAAAATAGTGTGAAATATAAAATGTTTATGTTTTCTTTTTATTAGACGATTACTTTAACCCTTTACCTTTTTACGACCCCAAAAGAGAAAGTTTTAGAAAACATTTTAGGAGAAAGGAGAAATGCACGGATTACAGTGCTGAAACTCAGGAAAGCAACATATGAACCGAACCGAAACCGCACCACGATCGCAAGATAAGTGAAAACAGAACGGTTTGAAACCGCCAAAGAACCAAAATATCGAGCAAATTATCCTCGTCTGCTCTTTCTTTTGATAGTCTAAAATTTTGTTATCCGAGAAAGAGTAAATGAGGTTAAACCCTTTACCAAACTATTGTGAGTAAACAACTCTAAAAAACATAGAAGACCTTTGAAAATGAGGGAAAGTAAACAACATTCTTCACTATCCGCAGAACTTTTTAACTTAAAACAAATTGGATGAGACTGCAGACGACAAACTAGATGTACCCCATATATTAAATTGTACGTGATGTAAAACGGGAGAAATGTTGAGATGTCTTTAAACGCTTACAATTTTCACTAGTCTTAAATTTTATTTGTTTGTACACCGCTTTTTTCATCATGCACTTTTTGAGTATAACAAGCATTAGACTTGAGTTCTGAAATGTCTGCTTAAGCCTTTCCCAAACAACCCCGAGTTTTTACGACCCTGGGGAAGAGGCCTATTGAAAACATGGTGGGAAAAGGAGAAAATACTGGTAACCGACATTTTCTCCTTTTCCCACAATGTTTTATACCCTATCAAAGACAGAAATCATCAGTTTTAGTACATTTAATTTTACGTCTGCAAACACTTTTAATTAAGTCTAGACCAAAATGTTAAGGGCAAAAGGGTTAAGGAAATATGTGACAGCAGCGCGAAAGAGACTAAAACTCACTGTGTTCCATTAGCAACCCGGGAAGTCTGAAACTACAGGTCTCATACTCAATCCAGTACGCTTAGCAAAACCCTCATTTCCCTCTTCATTTGATAGATAAATAGCAAAATGATTCCCTAAGAAGGCGAAATTTTTTTCATGGCGAACCATTTTGTGGAATGTAATATATTAACGAGTATGGTTAATGACTTTGTATAGTTTCTGTCAAGCGTTTGCCGTGTTAACATGAAAGCAAACAAGTCTGTTATAGAAAAGGCGTATTATGACCTTGGGAAACCGGGAGCGTTTTTTGGTCCTCGTAAGCTGCGCTTTGCCAATTCCTCAATTCACAAATTTCCCAGCGAAAACACCGTGCGCCAAAAGTTGAAAGCAAACGATGATTATAGTTTACAAGTTCAAGTGAAGAAAAAAATTAAAAGAGCCCGAGTTGTTGTTTCAGGGCCTAATGAACAATATGACTGTGATCTAGCAGATATGGCTTTGATTAGTAAAAACAATAAGGTATAAAGTTCTTATTAGTGCTAATTGATGACTTCTCGCGTTACTTACACGTTGCTCCATTAAAGAGTAAAAAGGCTGCTGACGTGCTGAGAGGCTTTAAGCAAGTTTTTAAGAAAGCACCCATCCCCAAAAAAGTGCGCACTGACGGGGGAGGCGAGTTTCAAAACAAAAAGATATCTATCATTATATAACATTGAACGAGGTAAAAGCAAACATAGCTGAAAGGGTAATACGCACTTTAAAAAACATGTTGTACCGATATATGAACAGGATAAGAACGTACAAATACATTGACGTTTTACAGAAAATGGTTGAAGGATACAATAGCACACCGCACAAATCCTTAAATTATATTGCTCCTACAGACGTTAATTATGAAAATGTGCTGAATTTATGGGCATTTATGTAAAAAAACAAAACAAAAATGCAGACTCGCGTTATCGGTTTAATGTTGGCGATCTAGTTCGAGTTTCTAAAATATCATCTTCTTTTCGCAAAAGCTACCAAGAACAATGGTCAGTGGAACTGTTTAAGATCTATAGAAGAATTCGTATTCAAGGTTTCCCAGTGTATAAGTTTATTGACTTTCACGAGAAAAAAAAAGGAAATTTTTATTAGCAAGAGTTACAAAAGGTTGACAAAGACAAAGACTCTCTTTTTTATGTTGACAAAACAATAAAAAGGAGGAAGAGAAATGGTCGTGTTGAACTATATGTTAGCTTCTTAGGTTATGATAGTAGTTATAACCAGTGGTTACCGGGTAAAGACGTTATAAATGTGGCGAATTTGCACAATGAAGGATGAGTTTTTATATGATTGTAAACAGGGATGCGAATTTACAATACTATCCAAATAATAAACCATGTCGCTTTAAGGTTAAAATCGAAAAGGAATTAACCTTTTCGGGTGGTGTATGGTATATTGGTCTGGTTGACACAGACATTGTATTATCTGCACATCGAAGAGCTTATATATACTGTAATATTTGTGAAGATACGTTAGTGAATGGCTATTCTCAATCGGTTTTAAGACGAGTATTTACAAATAGCAAAGGACAACCACATGAAATTCGAAACATAGCCTATATACCAATAAAAAACATGCAGATAACAGATACAGAATTCTATATTAAAGATGAAAGTGGAAATCTAATGTCATTTTTGAACAGTCCAGTATCGATGACGTTACATATTCGCCGATACCCGTTTTTTTAAAACAAAAGATAATGCAAGAAAATATGTATATCCCATCGGTTGACAAATGGATTAAGTTTTATGATGCAATAGTTAATGGACAATACAACCCACACACAAGTGCTATAAAAGCAACTAAAGGTGGTCAACAAGTTGGATCTATCGCACCAACTAAAAATAATTCCATGCAACCTATACACAAAGAGATTGATTTTAAACCTAGTAATAATAAAGTTGATGTGAAATTAGTAAGTCCGGTCGCACAGTCGATTGATCAAGCTGCACCTAAAATGAAGCGTGAAACAACTGAAAATTCACAAATACAAGCTAGACGCAAAAGAAAATCCAGTATTCTTAATACGAACGGGAAACATAAAGGACATAAGCCTAAGAAGAAACGTAAACATCAACGCAAAAGTGAAACCAAACAAAACAAACCCGTGAAACGTGGTAAAAGAATAAAATCATTGAAACATATTAAAAAGAGGAAAATATCAAGGCATACCAAGAACTCTAAGCTTTTAAAGGATATATTTTTCAAAATAAGTAACTAATGGCTAACTTTTATGGAAAACAGTTTGAGGAAGCTCAACCGAGCAATCTCTCTTTATTTACACTACCACCTTTTCAAACAGCTGTTGAAAAGATTTCGTATCAAGATATACGTCCAATATCACAAATTTCTTCATCATCACCTATAGATTTTGTTATAGCCGGAACAAACGGATTAGAGTACATAGACTTATCCAATACATACACGCTCGTAAAATGCAGAATTGTGCATACGGATGGTAGCAATATCAAAACCACAGAGTATGTCGGACCTGTAAATTTGACATTACAGTCTCTTTTTAGTCAGGTCGATGTAAATTTACAAGGGAAACCATTAACACCTGACACGGGTCACTATGCTTATAAATCTATGATTCAAACATTATTGAAATATGGTAGCGATGCAAAATCATCACAGCTTACATCACAATTGTGGATTAAAGATGTCCCAGGAGCACACGATGACCATGACGTGAAAAGTGGAGCCAATACATCGCTTTTCGAACGTTCCAAATATTTTGTTGAAAGTAAAGTGTGTGATTTATCGGGTCCTATTATGCATGATTTATTTTCATTAGATAAGTATTTGCTCAATCAGGTTAGTGTGCACGTAAAATTTTACCGGTCAAAACCCAGTTTTTATTTAATGTCCGATTCATTAGCACCTAATTATGGAATAAAAATTGAAGACATGGTTCTAAGAATTCGAAAAATACACGTTAATAGCGCTGTAATTATTGCACATGCGGAAGCCATGAAAAAGTCAAATGCATTCTATCCTTTTACTCAATGCGGTTTTAAGAATATGAGTATTCCCGCTGGGCTAGTAAACTTTACATGGGACAATATTTTCCAAGGTGTTAAACCTAACAAATGTGTTATTGCTTTTGTAAAACAGTCAAGCAGTGGCATGGGATTTTGCACCATGGAATTTTCAACACTATAATATTAGTCAGATATCCGTTTCATTAGACAATATTCCTTGTAGGGGTCATCCGCTTCGATTTAATTTAAATAGTGGTGAAGGTATCAATACTATAGAAGCATTAATGGCAATAAATTTGTCCACTGGAAAATGGAAAAAAAGATTGTGGGAATCAAATTACAAGAGATGATATCAGCAAAGGGTTTGCCTTGTTCTCATTCGATCTGGAACCTTCGTTTTCAGAAGAAGGTTGTCTATCATTAATAAAACAAGGTAATGTCAGAATAGATGCAACATTTAGTAAAGGACTACCACACCCTGTTACAGGTCTTGTGTACTCCGAGAGACAGGGTCTTTTTCAGGTAACATCCTCTCGTGACGTTGTTTTAGAATAGACATGAATACTAAACAACTAAAATGTGTTATAAATTGTGATAGTATATTGTGTAAACATGCTATCAATGTATTTTCTGCAGACACCATACCAAAATATATTTCTGAACAGAACATCGGCTTTATTGCAAATGTTGATAACCACACTAAGTCTGGTACTCATTGGGTCGCATTTTATTCCAAAAATAATTTTGAAAAAGAGTTCTTCGATAGGTATGGTAATTTACCATCAGTATACTCGGCTTATTTCACGAATTGTTTCAAAGGATCAGAAGTTACATATAATAAACACGCGTTACAAAACTTTAACTCAAATGTGTGTAGTCAGTATTGTTTATACTATTTACTCTTTAGATGTCGTGGTTTTTCCATGTGTGATATTGTTCAAAAATTTAATTCTGAAAATAATGAAATTGCTAAAACTTTAAATGACGCGTTTGTCAGTTCTTATATATTCAATATTTTCCCATTTTGTTTTTCCCATCTCCGGAAAGTGTGCAGATGTAATTTAGACATATTGCTAAAAGTATGTGAGATTTGTTTTCGATCTCATTATCCTTGTAGTGTTTGAATATGGAGCATTGGTGGGAAAATGAAAGCCTTGTCAAATTTATAGCTCCAACAAGTATAATAATAGCCGGTCCTTCAAAATCTGGCAAAACGTTTTTAGTAAAACGCATCTTACAAAATGCCGATAAAATGTTTACAAAAGCTGTGTCGCATGTGATATACTGCTGTGGTAGTCCATGGCAACCGACGTTTGACGAATTGCAAGATATTTTAAAAGATAAAATAACTTTTCACGAGGGTATACCTTCAGAACTAGAAATGAAATAAAAAAAAAAAATACAATGATTATGGAAAACATTTTGTTTGCGTTCTTGATGATCTTATGTCAGTCGTTGTAAAGTAAGACTGTTGAAAAAAATGTTCTGTGTTGGCTCTCATCATTATGGAATGAGCATAATCAACATTGTTCAAAACGTGTTTCAACAAGGCCTTGTGGGTAGAACTATATCGCTGAATGCTCATTCCTTTATTCTTTTCCGAAACTCTAGAAATTCGCAACAAGTACAAATACTGGGAAGACAGATACAAGAGCGTTTTTTCATGCTTATGAACAAGCAACATCAATGCCCTATGGATATATAGCAATTGACTTAGATCCGCGATCGTCAAAGTCTTTTCAGTTACGTAGTAATATACTACCAGGCCAATATCCGATTATTTACGTACTTAAGTAATTTGTCATGCGATTTTCCGACAAAAGTGTTTTATTTTTAAAATTTCTATTGGGATGTACACCTCAACAACGCCGTTTACTAGTAAAATATCTAGACAGAAAGCAATTGCACGCTTTAGTTGAAATAGTGTTTAACATTTTAATAGGTGTTATACCTCTTCGTTCAAAAACTAAAAAAATACTTGGAAAATCGGCGAATACACTTCGACGCATGATTATACCTGCTCGAACTCCTAAGCAAAGACAAAGAACTTTAGTTAAAGCAGTTCCTTTGCTGCCAATGATTTTGAGTGAGTTCTTTAAATATGAGTCGGGAAATGATACTTATACCGAAAGAAAAATACGACATCTTAATCAATAAACATAATTTGTCAACATCTTCGAATGATTTGAAAAAAAAAATGACACTAATGTAGCTAAGGGAAAATAAACAATGTGGAAAAAGGTATTAAAACTGAAGATAGCGATGTCCATGTGAATGATAATGGTTCTGCTGTTGTGGTTGATGCTGCTACTGCTGGTGATGATGATAGTTATTCGATTTTATCCCGCTCGTTTGCTAAGGATAAAGGTATAAATACACCAAAAAAACGTAAATCAACGAAGACAGCCCCACGTAATCGAAGCCGAGTATACAAAGGTCAGATGAAGGCGATTAAGCTAAAGCCCGCTGAGTTTTCACAAATAGGATGGATAGACATTTTAATCCCTGGCGAAGATTTCATTTGTATTAAACTGTTTCTCTTCAATCAAAATAGATAAAGCTAAACTCCTGTTAACATGGACCAATATTTCACATGTGTACAATGTGGGAGAAAATTTAAACACAAAAAAAATATGAAAAACATTGCAATTCACACAAAGAGAAACATCAGTGCTACATTTGTAATAGGACTTTTAGCAGAAAGGATAATTTAAACAGACACAAAAGAGGACACTTTGTTGGCTATAAACAATTTCAACCTGCTTACCCTTGTGCACAGTGTGGAAATGTTTTTCAAAGTTACACGTGTTTGTTCAATCACGTTCGTGCTGACCATAGTCAACAACGAGAACAGCAACAAGGTTCAGGCTTGGTCGAAGATTTTAATCTCGCTCGTGTTGACCATACCCGACAACAAGAGCGACAACAAGGTTCAGGCTTGGGCGAAAATAGTCACGATGAAAACCATATCCAACGGCAAGAAGAACGAGAACAGAGTTACTTTAACACTGAAAGTAAATCGGCACTTAATGGCTTAGCCAACAAGTTTGTTGTGTATCCTGATAACAAAAACCGGTACGACCTTCTTAGATTATTTACCAATGTTTCAGATCTCATAAAAAAGCATACAAAGCAACGTTGTGAAGTTCAAAAAGCTTTAAAATGGTATACAAGCTTACACGTGCAAATGGTGAGATATAGTAACGAAGATGTGGAAGAAACGGCAGATCCACATTTCCATAGTGGTACATTTACATTGTTGCATTCTGGACAGGATTTGAGCGACAACGTGAATGATGCATTTCAAAAACAATTTAAATCCTTCGACGAATACATGAGCAGAGGATCAGGGTGGACTTTGCAGAGAGTGATCAGTCTTACTGTTTCCACAGCGAAATATAAACCTATTAGGGGGTCTTCATATTTTCCATTTCCACAGAATTTGCGAAAAAACGTTATAAACATCCAAAACAAAACAGATGAAAAGTGTTTTACTTGGGCTATTTTAGCTCACATAAACCCAGCATCAATTCACCCAGAGCGTGTGAGCCATTATAAGAAATTCGAAAAGTCTTTAGATATGAACGGTATATCGTATCCTGTTGCTATTTCACAACTTCCCCGTTTCGAAAGACAAAACAGTGATATTTCCGTGAACGTTTTGGGATATGAAAATGAAAAACTTTTCCCATTATATATAAGTAAGTCAACAAAGTGTTTATATAAAGTAGACTTGTTGTATCTGTCTAAAAACGGTAAAAAACGTTATTGTCTAATACCAAGTTTAAACAGAATACTCAGAAAAAGCAAATCTAGTCATAGGATGAAACATGGTTGTAGAAGGTGCTTACAAATGTTTACTACAAAAAATGCGTTTCAAAAACATTCAAAATATTGTTCTCAACATAATTTGCAGCACATTGAATTGCCTAAAATGGTTGAAAACGACTGACTTTATTTCACTGAAATCAGCAAACAGTTGAAGTGTGAATTTGTAATCTACGCTGATTTTGAGTGTTTTGCAAAACCTTTACATACAGCTGCACCAAATCCTAATAAGTCAAGTACAGTTCCTTATATCCAATTTGAAGCTAACAGTTATTGTTATTTAGTCGTCAGTAACCATGAGATGTATCAGTCAAAGCCTGTTTTATACAGAGGAAAAAATGCCACAGAACATTTTATCCAACATTTGCTAAATGAAGAAAAGCGCATTTCTGAAATATTAAAAAAAGTTGTTCCTATGAAAATAACACTTGGAGACGAAACAAAGTTTAAAAATAGCCAAAGCTGTTACATCTGTGGAAAGCCTTTCACATATACAAAAGTTCGAAACCACTGTCACCTTTGTGGACGCTTTCGGGGAGCCGCTTGTCAAAAATGCAACTTAAACTCAAAATATCCTAAATACATACCAGTTATTTTGCATAATTTGAAAAACTTTGATTCTTTTCTTATACTCAAAGGTAGTGGCCAGTTTAAAATACATTGTATCAAATGCATACCGCGAAATATGGAAAAATGTGTGTCCTTTTCACTTGGTAATTTAAGATTTATTGATTCATTTCAATTTATGAATTGTTTCTTAAGTCAAATGGTAAAAGATTTAAAAGACAAAAATAAACTTGATAAATCTGAAAAAAAGTATTTCCATCGCAAAAACAAGCTGAACTTATGGAAAAAAAAATTATTGTTACGAATACGTTCAGGACTTTTCTCAGTTTGATGAGAGAGCTCTTCCTGCAAAAGAGTGCTTTTATAGCGGCTTAACAAAACAACACGTATACGTGGAGGAATCAGTACTATATCAAAGAGATTAAGCAGGGCTAACAATCCATATATACCCGAATCTTACGACCCTTCAAAAGAAAATTCCTATATTATCTATTACGATTGTTCAAATCTTTATGGAAAAGCGATGTGCGCACCGCTTCCTATTGGAGAATTTCGTTGGCTTTCTGATGATGAAATAAGCTCGCTAAATAAAATTAACGTAAATGAAAATTCGGAAAAAGGGTATGTACTGGAGGTTGATATTGCATACCCGGAAAATTTACACGATTTGCACGCAGATTATCCTATGTGTGCCGAACAACTGGTAATAGAAGATGAATTACTTTCTCCATACTCGAAAACAAGCTGGACAAATAAACAAGCAAAAGCTCAGAATCATACTGGTAATGTAAAGAAGAGAATCCCTACTGGTAAACTCATTGCAACATTAAATGACAGAACAGAATATGTTCTTCATTATAGCTATTTGCAAATGTGTTTATCCCTAGGATTAAAAATAAAGAAAATACATAATGTTCTTGAGTTTCGACAGAGTCCCTTTTTAAAAAAATACATTGAATTTAACACTGAAAACAGAAAACAAGCTCAGAACAAGTTTGAAGACTCTTTCAGCAAAATAATGAATAATGCTGTTTTTGATAAGACAATGGAAGACTTGAGATCGAGGGTTGATGTTAACCTTACAAACACGGAAAAACAATTCCTAAAGTATGTAAACAGCGTTTCTTTCAAGCGATTTGAAATTTTCAACGGAGATCGTGTAGGGATTGAAAATAAAAAAACTTCGATACTTTTGAACAAATCCATATATGCGGGGCAAGCTATTCTGGACATTTCCAAAGTAATAATGTGTGATTTTCGTTACTATCACATCAAGAAATTGTACGGGTCAAGATCTACTCTGCTTTTCACTGACACTGACGGTCCATGTTATGAAATTAGAACGGTTGATGTGTATAGAGATATGTCAAAACATATTCAACTTTTTGACTTTTAAAACTATGAAAATTCGCACTTTTTGTATTCAACGCATAATCATCGAATCCCTGGAACTTTAAAAGATGAGACGGGTGGTATTCCGATAAAAGAGTTTATAGGTCTGCGCTAAAAAATATACAGCTTTTGCTATGACAATAATGAAAAGAAGACTGCAAAAGGTACTTGCAAAAGTACAATTAATCAGGATTTACGACATAGTCATTACCAGACTTGTCTGTTAGAAAATAATGCTTTGCTTTGCTCAATGAATATGATCAAACCTATAAATCACACACTGACTGTATCGACTGTTACCAAATTAGGACTGTCTGCATTTGACGACAAAAGATACATTCTTAACGACGGTATAAACACACTACTGTATGGTCATAAAAACATAGGTCAATCAGCATCGTAATAAATTGAAGGTAAATATTAACCTTTTCCCAAACAATCCCTGGTTTTTATGGGGAAAAGTTTTTTGTTTTTTTTTTTTTTTTTGAAAACATTATGGGAAAAAGAGAAAATGCTGGTAATCAGCGTTTTCTCCTTTTCCCACAATGTTTTCTACCCTATCAAACACAAAAATCACCATTTTTGGTACATTAAATTTGTCGTCTGCAGACTTTTCGAATTTTGTCTAGTCCAAAAATTTTGTCGTTTGGGATAGGGGTAAACGTTATACAAAGAAGCATTTTTATTACCATAATCATTATATAATCATTATTTTATAATGAACAAATATACGATGTTTAATGTAAGAATAAATATGATTATTTGGAATACATATTGTTATTATTTAATTGTATCATTTAATCTCCCCACAGAGAGAGAAAGAGAGAGAGAGAGAGAGAGAGAGACTCAAATCATTGTACCTACTAAAGGCTGACAAAGAGAGTAATGATATTTTGATGCAAAGCAACATTTATCATTTACTATATTTAACCCTTTACCACACAATCCCGTCTTTTAACGACCCTGTGAAAGAAGCCTTTTGAAAACATTGCGAGAAAAGGGAGAAAATGCAAAAACTGCGTGTTAGACTCAGAGCAGTTGTACTTATCAAAAATGGGTAATTTTCTCACGTGTTCAACAGCGTCGTAGAAAAACGAATTCAGTTTGTCTTGAATACACAATTCGTTTGATCTAAAACCACTCTTTCGATACAATAAATCACATATATAGATCACTCTCTTAGCTATACAGTATATCAAATATTTTTTCATTAGTCGTACACATATCTTGCGCTTCAAACGTTCTAAATACTGCTTATCGTCGAGATGCATCACTACCTTGAAATACTGTCACTAAAAGTTCTATATCAGATTTTCTACTCTTAACCACGTTAATATCATTTGACGTATTTTATCCTTCCATTCATCCGTTTTCATCGTAGCTCGCCAGTCCTTACATGAAAACTTTTGCATCTGTAGCCCTTTTATAGTCGGTGGAACTTGAAACTCGTTTACACGATTTGACCATGCTTTTAAAATATTCTCTTCATCTACACGAGTCAAAAGAGTTTCAAATACTATATGTATGTGATCTTCGTCTGGCAACATCATGCAAGAATGTTGATGTTGCGATGGATGATTTACTTCACAACCATAACATGAATCTCTCACAGCCTCACCATAATGCGAGGTTAAGGCTTTAGAGTAAATAAAATCGTACATGGATTGCATCAATGAAACGCATATGTGTCCATCGGTATCCATTTGCACGTCGTCGTTTGTTCCATATGCAGCTCCTTTAACTTTAACGTCCATAGCCAACCGTTCTTAAGTATGAACAGTGTGCTCTTCCCACGGATTGTCGTCTTGTAACCAATCGTGAAAAATTATTCTACACGAAAAGCATTTGCACGTATCTCCTATTTGAAGATAAAACAGTCCCGCCGTTGCTAAATCATACTTTCTCGGCAGCATTTGAATCGACCACTTTTCGAAAGAAAGCGATCTATCGTTGTAAAATCTTTGATATTATTGCTATTCATACCAATCTCTAAAATGAGAAAAATGTCTGAGTTGGCGTAGATTTAAAGGATGTGACTACTCAAGGGTAAAAACTTACCCACCCATTCCGCCTCGTCTACAATTTGTCTCCCCTGTATGCGAGAAGGAAAACTCTGTCCACGTTTGAGTTACCTCCCTTGTCGACGATTTTAAAGGAAGTTTCGACAAAAAACGGTGTCGATTATCTACCTTGAGAGAGATTGCGTAATCCCGAGGGAAGTTTTGCGAAAAAACTGTCGTAAAGAGCCCACTTTGCCACTACTAGTATGTTGCTTTTTTTTTTTTTCTGAACAAATATCTCTGCGCTGTCGGTTTGCACTTTCTATGTGGTCTTGAACATAACATACGACACCATTTCAACTCCCACACCTACCCTATTCGCAACAACTTTTAGGTTAAACCGGAGCATTAACCCTTTACCACACAATGCTGCCTTTTAACGACCCTGGGAATGAAGGCTTTTGAAAACATTGTGGGTAAAGGAGAAAATGCTGGTAACCAGCATTTTCTACTTTTCCCACCATGTTTTCTACCTTGTCAAAGACAAACTCCGTCATTTGATTAACATTTAAAATTGTCGTCTGCAAATGCTTTCAATTCGGACAAGTCTACAATTTAGTCGTGTGGTAAAAAGTTAAAAAATTATATTGCCACTTTCAGACATAGAAATACAGTTATAGTAATTTCAGAATGTATTATAAGATTTGTGTATTCTGATCTTTATGTACGCTGTTCCAAGATTGAATGATTGATTGCTTTGTAACGCTTTTTTCAACGTTATTTCAGTTATATCACGGCGGCCAGTGCACCTATCCATGCTTTCCTGGAGTTTCTTTTACCAGTACTTCGCACAATATTCTTTCCAAGCCACTGGCTGCTTTCCCACAAATTCATCGTCGAAACAATGGTCAGCGGTGAGAGAGGAATGAATCTTGTCGCAATGACTATCATCAATCCTCGGAAAGAAATTGGCCGAGCCAGGGATCGAACCAGCGACCCCCTATTCTCAAGTCCTATGCGCTACCGACTGAGCTACGGGGTCTCGGCGCGCTGTTCCAAGAGCAACTACATGTATATTTTGAAATTGCCGTTGACCACAAATCGTTTTCAGCTGATCACTGCAGTTTTGCGTCTAGCTTACAGAAAACTTCACGAAAAGCATTCTCTCAGTTTGTTCTAGAATATTGCAGGGAGATGCGCATCCTGACACATAGCGTAACCCTTAGGCTGCTAGGCGCGACTCACGGACCTTTCGCGGACAGTGTAGATCAAGATCAGACTGCACAGAACGTGCAGTCTGATCTTGGATCTACACTCTCCGATAAGGAGACATTACCCCAAACCCCATATCTTTGAAATACCAACACTTTGATTTTTACCATCGGCTTAAGAGTTTAATTCGTTATTTAAAAGGATAAGGGTTAAACCTTTACCAAGCAATGCCGTTTTACCGATACTGAGGATATTCAGGAGAAAAAAATGATAACCAACATTTTCTCTTTCTAACGCGATGTTTACTATCCTTTCATGGACAAATTTCATAATTTACTATATAAGACTCATCTAATTTGTCGTTCCTAAATGCTTTGAAATTGGACAATTCTACACATTAGTCGTCTGATAGAAAGTTAACCAGTAGGATATGAGGTTACAAACTGGATAGATTCGTAGATTAAATATCCATCAATGATAAAATGAAATTTTAGTTAGCCATTATCCATGCTAAAGAACTAAAATGAAACTTTCAAGTCAATTGTAAAACCAAAAAAAAAATGCTATTTCAAAGTTTGTTTTTTTTTGGGGGGGGGGGGGGAGACATATATCTCCTTATAGGACAGTGCAGATCCAAGATCAGACTGCACGTTCTGTGCAGTCTGATCTTGATCTACACTGTCTGCAAAAGGTCAGAGAGTCGCGCTTAGCAGCCTAAGGGTTAACCTTTTGAAAGCGTAGAAAACTTTGTGGGAAAATGGGAAATTCTGTTTTAAAAAGCCTTCTTTCAGAAGGCCATTAAAACTAAATTTCGCTGTAAATGGTTCTATACATTATATAATGCACGACAATTTAGGACAAAAAAAAACAAAACATTGAGTCGTCTTCCGTGAAAAGGTGGTTAAATGCATCGTCAAAAAAGAAAATCCACTCATGTCAGCCTGCGCAGTCCACGCTGGCTGACCTGAGTCGAAACCTTCTGCTAGGGGTGAGCTTTCTGCATGTCAAAAGACCATTCTTCATAATTATTATGCAACTACTTGCTTGGTAGATGTATCCTGCATTACGAAAATGCATTAAACCCCCTTTTTCTAGGGTGCCGCTTATCTACAGCTTATACTTTTTTAACCCTTTGGCTGCTAAGCACCACTCTCTGACCATTTGCAGACAGTGTAGACCAAGATCATAGTGCACAGAACGTGCAGTCTGATCTTGAATCTACACTATCAGATAATCGGACAAGGAGACTATTTCACTCGAAGAAATAAGTTTGAAATAGCATTATTCCGGTTTTTGACTATCGGCTTAAAAGTTTCATTTAAGTTATGTAGAAGGCTACGAGTTAAGTGAGTTTAAGTTTTAACTCCTTACCCAACGACAAAAATCTCACTTTTCCAAATTAGGGAACATAGTCTATATGTACATCCGTGTCCACATTGGCAGCATTTTCAGACGAGAACTCAAATGATTTAAATGATGAAAGAAAAAGAAGTTAGGTGTGCCTCAAATGATGAATTTGAGTTTGCAAGGATAGAAAACATTGTGGGAAATGGAGAAAATGCTGGTTACCAGCATTTTCTCCTTTTCCCACAATGTTTTCGAAAGCCTTTTTCCTGACGGTCTTCAAATCACTGGATTACTTGGGAAAGGGCAAAGAAGCTTTCTTGACAATGCTTTATACTTCTATTTGATTCTAGCTATATAGACTGTTATCTAGAATCACAGAGATTTTGCTGCTCTAAAGTAAAAGACTGCTCTAAAGTAAAAAGCATAGAAAGAAAAACAGAAAAATAACTTACTGACGACGGCACATATCTGGAAGTAACGTAATTCCACTGTGTCATAGCCATTGCTACTGTTAGTACAGTCAGGAGGGTAGTCATTTCTGAAGACGTTAGTTATTTATTGGATTCTCGAAATGATTAAATGATTTGTTAAATTGTGATTATACTAGCTATTAAAGTGTTGAAATCGAAAAACAGCTTTGGGGCTTCAGTTTGTTTAGAAGAAAATGTGTGGATGCAGCTTTAAGCTTAACTGGATCCACTGACAGCTTATATACCCCCACCCCAGTGTCCTAAGACTACAGTCGTAAATATCAGAAAGTTTACGAGCAACGAAAATACACCGTACTGTGTCATTTGGTCAAATTCGAAATGTTTTGGCAATGTTGACGACAAAGACATATTGGGGGAAAGGAAAAGCTGTATTGGTTCATTTGTACATGGTGATACATCATTACCGTACTTTAACATTTCACCATGCAATCGTGTGTTTAACCCTTTCCCAAACAAGCCCTGGTTTTCACGTGTCTGCAGTACAAGTCTTTTGAAAACTCTGTGGGAAAAGGAGAAATTGCTCGTAACGAGCAATTTCTCTTTTTCCCACAGTGTTTTCTACCCTTTTTGAGAACTTTCTGCCATTTTCATCAAATTTAAAATTGTCGTCTGCAAACTCTTTGAATTTGGACCAGTCCAAAATTTATCGTTTGGGAAAGGGTTAAACGAACCAGACAAGAATGGCTTTTGAAAACATTTTAGGAAAAAGGAGAAAATGCTGGTAACCAGTATTTTCTCTTTTCCCAACAAATCTGATAATTTGAGCCACACATAATAAGCCGCTGAGTGGTTCAGTGGCTGGCGTATGTGACAAAAAGCCAGGAAACATTATGCATAGGCGCACTTACCGCCGTGATATGACCTAAGCTGTTAAAACAGCGTTAAACTCCAATACAAACAAACAACCCAAATTTTATCGTTTCCAGATCCAAAACTTGAGTGATCACGAATTCAATTGGATATAAGAAAGAATCCTGTTAGTACAGGATGTACTAAGTTTTAGCAATTTACTTGATATGTTTTTTCTAGGATTTGTGTTTGTGTGACTTCTCTTTAAATCATTTGTTCAGCAACTTGAATGCTTAACTGTTTCCCAAACGACCAAATTTTTAGACTGATCCAAACTGAGAGCTTTTGCAGACGACAAAATACATGTAAATGTAACTCAAAAATTAAAATTTGTCTTTGATATTGTAGAAAACATTGTGGGGAAAAGGAGAAAATGCTGGTTACCAGCATTTTCTCCTTTTCCCACAATGTTTTCGAAAGGCTTCTTCCTCAGGGTCGTTAAAAGTCGGGATTGTGTGGTAAAGGGTTAAAGTGGACGCCTCTCTTTATTTTCTCCTTATTGGAAGTCCTGCGTGGCTCAGTGGTGTAGGATTCACATCTTGCAGGCCTCAGGTTCGATCCTTACTCGAGACAACAGGTTTTTCCTTGCGCAAGACACTTCAGTGCCTGATTAAACCAAGAAAACAAAGAAGTATATGTAAGTAAGGTTTCGCCGTGAAATACCCGAAATGACGGTTGAAAGTGGCGTGAAACATCAATCAATCAATCAATCAATCAATCAATTACTATTACTGGGTAAGATAGTGTGCGTTTGTGTAACTGTATGAAGATTGTGAACTGTACATTCTACTGTATATTATTTGTTATATAATTATTATAGTTCTCAGTCACAGCAATGACGTAAAAAAAACTGATTGACAATACAAATGACATTTTTACTTTTACAGAATAATCAATTATTAGTATTGCACATACGTGCAATCAATTAAAAATCAATTAGTGTATAACTTTCCTCGTGTGTTTGGGAACATAGTTTCGTAGGTCATTTAGTTGGATTAAAGCGCCGTTTGAAATTACATCACGGCAGCTAGCACACCAATTCTTCATTCCTGAGGTACTTTGATGGAACACAACCTGGCCACTGGCTGCTTTTCCACAAAAAACAAAGCTGAAACAATTCAGCAGTGAGACAGAAATGACTTTCATCAATCCTCAGAAAAAAATGGCCTTGTGAAATGCGCATTAAACGAGATTTTGCTGCCATTATTTGCTGGAGTACATGCTCTGGCAAAAGAGGGCTTTATGCATCTCCGTGATCAATGATACCGAGCTAGTCATCATATAATTGTGGATCTATAAAATTTATTTTGTCTAACAACCGACTGAATCATGAGGTACACCGGTCCCTTGACATGCAAAATGACCAAAAGCAAAAAAAATCGGTGTCGATATTTTTTTGCAGATGCATTAAGCCCCCTTTTCACAAAGCATGGCTCATATTTATCCCTTATTATGCAATAAAAGCAATACCATTACTAACGGAATCAGAAATCTTACAGTAATAATACAAAAAAAAATACTCTCGGTAATTTCTAGTGTTTTCTGCATTGTATTTCCACATAGGTTTTATCTGTAAGACCATCTTTGCACGCAAATGAAAATTAGCAGTCTTTGCTCAGATTTTCTGAAACACTTACGAAACAAAACCTGGTTGAAAGTCCCTTTAACCCTTAGGCTTCTAAGTGCGACTCGCCGACCTTTTGCGGACGGTGTAGATCAAGATCAGACTGCAGAGAACGTGCAGTCAGATCTTTTATCTACACTGTCCGCTAAGAAGATATTTTTCTTCAAAAAAGAAAGTTTGAAATAGCATTTTTCGCGTTTTTACTATCGGCTGGAAAATTTTATGTAACTAATTCAGCATTTTAAGGGTTAAAGGTTCTTTGACAGGTATAGGTCTTTCTTTTAACTCTTTTACAAGACGACAAAATCTAAGTCCTTTTCAAAATGCAAGTGTTTGTAGGCGACAGAGTAAGCGTAGCTTAAAAGAGTGGATTTGTCTTCGGAATGGATGAAATCATTGTGGGAAAAGGAGAAAAATGCTGTTCACGGCATTTTCTCCTTTTCCCATTTTGTTTTCAACAGCATTTTCCTCCAAAATCGTTAAAGATACACATCTTTACTCGTACTCCGCCAGTTTTAACCCATTCCATCCTTATTTTATCAAACTGTAATCATCACGTGTATCTTCACGCCAAATGTTGTCCCTGACGGCTGCAATGTTACGGCCGATAGAAAATGCATTTCATTTTCTTGGGGCTATCAAAGAAATAATTGTTGTGACGTTTCCGGTTTTAAATCGAAGATTTCGATACCAACGACCCTTAACCCTTTCTCAAACAACAAACTTTGGACTGGTCCAAATTCAAAGAGTTTGTAGACGACAATTTTAAATTTGATGAAAGTGGCAGAAAGGTCTCAAAATGGGTAGAAAACACTGTGGGAAAAGGATAAATTGCTCTTTACGAGCAATTTCTCCTTTTCCCACAGAGTTTTCAAAAGACTTGTACTGCAGACACGTGAAAACCAGGGCTTGTTTGGGAAAGGGTTAAATGCTTCTGAAAACATTGAGAAAAGCAGGAAAGGCTGGTATCCAGGCGATGGCTGAATGGAAAAGCAGCCAGAAGAATGTTTTGTGAAGTAATCGGTATGGAAAACTCCAGGAAAAGCATGGATAGGTGCTCTGGCCCCGTCGGAATGACTGGAATATTGTTAAAGATGGTCTTAGACAAGATACCAACAAACTAACAAATCAGGCTCTTCCTAGTTGAAAACATCTGCAGGTGAAAAGTTCGAAATTGGTACCAACGAAATGAAACTCTGACAGAGATGAAAGCGTTGTGGAAAAAGGGAAAATTGCTTATTACAAGCAAAATTTATTCTTTTTCCACAATATTTTCAAGTCTTTCTCAGCATAGGCCTACTCGTTCAAACACGGGATTGTTTCTCAGGTTTGACAAGGACAGTCTGCTACTTTCACAAAAACAAATCAATGACGTTATCGATTTGATTGATGTTAATTAGACAACAGTAATTAAGGGACCAATAAATACTGTACCTAAAATAATGTCTTTACCTGACGCAGTGGACCGTTAACGTTGTACCAGACAACAAAATTTTAGACTTGCATCTGAACAAGACAATAAATGTGACTAAAAAATTCAAGTTTGTCTTTGGAAAGATAGAAAACATTTTTGAAAAGGGGGAAAATGTTAGTAGTATTTTTCCCCGTTTCCCTAAAACAGTTTGAAAGGCCATTTTACACGAGCTGCATTTACAAACGGTGTGGATTAAATAAGCATAATATTAGATTTTAAGCCCATTTACTTTTTTTTTCGGGGGGGGGGCGGAGAGAAATTTAATATTTTGTAAAGAAAGATCGTAAGAATGTGGCCGTTTACGTTGAGATGAGCAAGACTAAAGACAGCAACAACAACGCTGTGATACGATAATTTCTTCCGCAGCGAATCGAACCATGCCTCGACCTTCGAAGCCATGCTCAGAGCCGCGTTCTGAGCAAAGGGGGCTTCATGAATACCGTGATGCTTGATACTAAGCAAGTCATCACATAAAATTGAAGGTTCCATAAAATGGATGGTGGTCAGAATGGGGGAAAAAGAGTTGGTGGGGGAGGATGCAAGAGAAATAATCCAAATTTTTTATACGAATGATTTCCCTTATTCCATGAAATTTTAGTCTGCGTTTGGAATGAATCGTTTAATTAAAAAAAAAAAAGATAATTTCATTTTCACCAAAGATTTGACTGGAAGAAGAACACGCTTTCCATACACCCAGTCGTACATCCGGGGCCTTTGAACCTTTAAATGGATTTATAGTGTCAAAAGCGTATATAGATCCATTCCACTGAGCACAGAGTTTTAACAACAGAGCGCCAAATGAATAATCAAAGTACTGAAAGTACTGACAGACTAGCGAATTTGATTGATTGATTGATTGATTGGTGTTTATTAACCCTGTTTTCAATATTATTTCCATTATGTAATGGTGGCCAGTGCACATATCCATGCTTTCCTGGAGTTTCTTTTACCAGTACTCCACACAATATTCTTTCCAAGCCATTCGCTCCTTTCCCACATAATCATTGTCGAAACGTAAGCGAGAAATGAATCCTGTCGCAATGACTATCATCAATCCTCGGAAAGAAATTTGTTGAGGGTCAAACCAGTGACCTCCTGTTCTCAAGTCCTGTATGCTACCGGCTGAACTGCCGGGGCTATATGTGCTATTGGTTAACTATAATCCAGTTTAAGTTTAACCCTTAACCTGCTAAAAAATCTTAAATGAAACTTTCAAGCTGATGATAAACACCTGAATATTGCTATTTCACAGTTACACTTTGGAGAAAATCTATCCTCTTATCAGACAATGTAGATCCAAGATCAGACTGCACACAATGTCTGCAATAGGTCATTGAGTCGCGGTAGTGCTGGCAAAAGAAACTCGAGGAAAGCATGGACAGGTGCTCTGGCGGCCGCAATATGACTGAAATAATGTTGAAAACGGCGTTAAACACCATGCAGTCAATTAGTCAATATCTAATTGCACAAGATGTAATTAACTATTTAATTCTCCTTACAAAACGAAAAATTTTACATCCGTCCAAATTCAAAGCTGTTGCAGACCATGAATTAAATGTGGCTGAACTGATGAAACATGATTCCAGAAGGGTAGAAAACAATGTGGGAAAACGAGAAAATGATGGTTACCAGCATTTTCTCCTTTTCCCACAATGTTTACAAAGGGACCTTTCCCAAGTATCGTTAAAACTTGGGATTGTTTGGTAAAAGGTTAATAGAATAACATTTTAACATTATAGTTCAACTGTACACAATGATCTAAATAATGAATGACTGAAGGAATGACAAGGGTTCCCTGTCCAGTGGGGGTTGATATAGCTGGGATTTGCTACAAGTTAACCTAGGTGTATCTATTAATAGATTCATTCATAATGTTACAGTTGTGTAGGAATAAGTGATTCTCTGCTTTGCATAGGTCACTCAATTTACATATAAGCAAAGATCTTGTACCTTATAAATGACATCTTGTTCAGTTTATTACTTTGTAAGACGACATGTTCAAATGGGAGAGGTACAGATTTAGTGGTTTATGTCTAAACTGTCATGTATAACAGAATTAAGATTTCTAACAGAAAGAAGTATTTTCTGTGTGGCAGTATTTGGCTACTGTGGGGTTTTTAATCTAGGTCAATCTTGATGCCCATAGACTAGCTTCGCTAGTCAAAAATTATACTCATTCCAGAAGACTGAAACATCATCATGTCAAGGTATGTTGTTTCTGTTGCAAGAATATTTCAGCAGAGGGCAGATAATGAAGAATCGGGATCAGGCTGCACGTTCTGTGCAGTCTAATAACGCTCTACATTGTCTGCTAAAGACAGTCTTATCTCAATCCATATTGTCTACAAATACAACTTACTGGTTAGCTGTACTTTGTTCACGACGAGTTAGATACATAATTTTAGACTTGCCTGAATCGACAGCATTTGCAGACAACATATAAATCTTTAAAAGAGTAGAAAACATTGTGGAAAGGAAAAAATGCTGTTTTCCAGCATTTTCTCTTTTTCCTACAATGTTTTCAAAGCCTCCTCTTTTGAGTCGTGATATAGTGTATTTCTAATGTATTCTGCGGAGAAGATCACAAAGATCAGTATGCACATTAATGGAGACTGATTTTAACTCTTTACCAGACGACAAAATTTTAGCCTTGTCCAAATTGAAAGCATTTTCAAACGACAAATTCAGTGTGGCTCTAATGATGGAATTGTTCTTTGATATTGTAGAAAACATTGTGGGAAAAGGATTTTCTCCTTTTACCACAAAGTTTTCAAAAGGCATCTTTCTCAGGATCGTTAAAGGCGGCATTGTGCGGTACAGGATTAATCTACCGTTTGTGATAATTTTCTAGATTTCATCGATGTAAAATCAACAAGTTGATCTTAAAAGTTGGTTCCATCGATTAGCATGCTTAACTTTTTACCAAATGTCCCCATGCATTTTCGACCCTTGGTGGGAGACATGTAAAACATAGTTGAAAACATCATTTACACCTTTTCGGTCCTTTATGACGACAAATCCAATCTTTTGGCCCCTGTAAAATATCGTCTGAATATGCTTGAAGTAACGACAAGTGTAAAATTTCGTCGTCTTGTGCTGAGGAAATTCAGTAGGATGGATCTAAATAGTAGTAAAGTTTTTTGCGCTCTGGTGTTTGATTGTTCAGTATATAATGAAACCCCATTATATCAACCGCAGTTACAAATGATGAATTGTTTTGGGATATCTTAAGGAAAAAGATTGACCTTATACTTAAATAAACCTGATAGCACGAACTGAATGAAATTGATATTTTTCAGTAAGGCAACAAGTCGCCACGTCAATTTGTCTTTTGAGCTGTTTTCATGTAAACAAAAAAGATCGGACAGTGACTACATCCAAAATCAGACTATATGCTACGTGCAGACCTTGACCTCCACTATCAGCCCAAAGGATCTGAATTCGAACCTTGCCTGCGAAATGCCATTAATTATCGATAATTTGACGCTTGTGATGCCGAGTCATGGTGCGAATTGAAACGGGATCGAATCCATCATCATTGTGCACGTGAGCCGGAAGTCAATATTGTCGTTTGGAACTTGGAAACGGGAGAAGTTGCCAATTAGTTGTGTTGATTGACCGAAATAGTTGACGTTTTGATTGCAGTTGTTATATTGAACGCAATAACACATTCGGTGAAATTCGTTTGATAATCAGTATCGAAGTCCAAGCCACGCTGTTGTAAAGAAAGCCCTCAGACGGCCAATTGCTGCTATACTCTCACACTATTTAAAATGCATGTGGAGAGATGTTAGAGAAGCGTGGTGAGTAAAGAAGACAGACCCATTTCTATTATCCCTTTACAAACGACAAAATTTTGGACTGGACTAAATTGAAAGCATTTGCAGACGACAAAATAAATGGAACTCAAATGGTAATCTGTGTCATGGATAGGGTAGAAAACTTTGTGGGAAAAGGAGAAAATGCTGGTTACCAGCATTTTCTCTTTTTTCCACAATGTTTTCAAAAGCGTTCTCCTTAAGAGTCATCAAAACTCGGGATTGTGTGGTAAAGGGTTATAGTAAAGGTAAGTGGGAACTGGACAAAGGATTCAAACAGCCAGCTTGGATGCGAAGTACCAATGTAAATATTGAGATTGTCTCTGAAAGGATAGACAAACATTGTGGGAAATGGAGAAGATGCTGGTGACCAGCATTTTCTCCTTTTCCCAAAATGTTTTCGAAAGGCTTCTTCTCCAGGGTTGTTAAAACCCAGGATTGTGTAGTATAGGGTTATTAATATCTCTGATTAACAGGTAAGCTCTAATGTTACTGTTGTGATTATGTCAAAGACAAGCCATCAGGGTACGTATTCACCAACCATTCTTAACCCTTTACCGCACAATGCCGCCTTTTGACGACCCTGCAAAAGAAGCCTTTTGAAAACATTGTGGGGAAAGGAGAAAAAGCTTGTAACCAGCATTTTCTCCTTTTTCCACAATGTTTTCTACCCTATCAAAGGAAAGTTTCTCCATTTAAGCCACACTGAAATTGACATCTGCAAATGCTTTCAATTTGGACAAGGCTAGAATTTTGTCGTCTGGTAAAGGGTTAAGAACATTCTTAATCTCACTCTCCAAGATTTTCTAAATTTGAAAGTAACACAACCTCTGATTATCTAAACCAAATAGTTTAGCCAATCAGAACTTGTATTATTTTCAAATTTAGAAAATTCTGGAGAGTAAGATTAAGACTGTTCTTAAATCTATACCAAACAATAAACTTTTTGACTGGTCCATATTGAAAGCAGTTGCAGACGACATAATAAATGTAGCAGAAATAGTCGGATTTGTCTGTGAAAGGTTAGAAAGCATTTTGGGAATTGAAGAAAATGCTGGTTTCCAGCATATTCTCCCTTTCCCCTCAATGTTTTTGGAAGACTTTTTCTTCAGGGTCGTTTAAACTTCGGATTGCGTGTTAAAGGGTTAATTATGGTTGGTGAATATGCACCCTGAGCAGCTACCCTTCAAATTGAAGGTATGGTCATTAGAATCACAGGGATTTTTAGCGTTTTTAGCTCTACTGGCTGAAAGCCAGCAGAGCTTATGTCATGGCGGGGTTTCCGTCGTCTGTCCGTCTGTCCGTCCGTCTGTCCGTCCGTTAGTCTTTTTCTTGTTTACGCGATAAAGTCTGCATTTGTTGCCGGATTTTCATGAAACTTGCACAGTTTGTTTATCTCATCAATAGCTTCAACCCTATTGAATTTGAAAAAAATCCAACAAACAGTATGGGAAAAGTAGCCATTTCAAGTTGAAAATTTCCAGTTCTTGTTTACGCGATAAAGTCTGCAAATAACTTCAGATTTTCGTGAAACTTGCACAGTTTGTTTATTTCATCAATAGCTTCAACCCTATCGACTTTGAAAAAAATCCAACAAATAGTATGGGAAAAGTAGCCATTTAAAGTTGAAAATTTAAATTTTCTGTTCTTGTTTACGCAATAAAGTCTGTATTTCTGGTCAGATTTTCATGAAAATCACACAGTTTGTTTATCTCATCAGTAGCTTCAACCCTATTGATTTTGAAAAAAAAATCGAAGAAACAATGTGGGAAAAGTAGCCATTTCATGTTGAAAATTTCCAATTCTTGTTTACATGATAAAGTCTGCATTCCCTGCCAGTAGAGCATATTCAGGCCCTTCAGGGCCTTCTAGTTTATGTTTTACATGTATATATAATACAAGGGATGCAACTGACATTATCGGCAAAGTCTACTTGTCATCACAAAAACACAGGTTACTTCGTCAATTTTACAGATAATCACATAAGGTCTACTTTATCTAGCTCATTACACATTTTTCTAGTGAAAAATAACGTGGTTTCATGACTAAACGTTCAATGATTTGTGCTACAGAAGCCGATTTCTCGACAAATTAGTCGAAATTTTTTGGTCCGACACGGGTTCGTTCAGTGCGCTTGTCAGAGTAAATCTACTATTCTGTACAAGATCATGGCCAAAATACTTATCGGTTTGATAAAACAAGTAAATATCGTTAACCAACCTTCGTTGTTTAATAATAACACGAAGAATACAGCTCCAAATCGTCCGATGTTTGATTGATTCACTCAAATTTCAAAGAAGCAGCCATAATTGTTGTCACGTGATCAAAATGTATCAAGGCATTTCATTGGTCGGATTTTGGTACCGAACAAACACACTATCATACCAAACAAACACACTATCATAGGGAGATTTATTAATTTTCAGATTTCATAACTTGGAGAACTAACTACGATGGAGAGAGCATTTAGTATGGAAAGAAGGGTTTTGTATTCCTCGGAGGAAGATGTCCGAGGGAAGAGGAAGAACAAGTACAAAAGGATTCGTTCGAAGGCCAGGGAGCAGTATGTACAGAGTTGTGGTTATCCCATGGGATCTAAGCCGCCATTACCTTTGCATCTGATAGGTAGGCAGCATTTCAAAGTAAATGTACATTTAACACTTTAGCAAACAATCCTGAGTTTTAATGACCTCAAGAAAGATTGCTTTTAAAAAACCTTGTGGGAAAAGAAGAAAATGCTGTTAAACAGCATTTTCTTCTTTTCCCACAATGTTTCCTACCCTTTCTTAGACAAATTACTGCATTTGGGCCACATTTACTTTGTCGTGTGCAAATGTTTTCAATTAGAACATGGCTAAATATTTGTTGTTTGGTAGAGAGTCAGCTCTTTACCACACAATCTCGAGTTTAAAGGACCTCTAGAAAGAAGGCTTTTGAAAACATTGTAGGAAAAGAAGAAAATGCTGGTAAACAGCATTTTCTCCTTTTCCCACAATCTTTTCTACAGTTCTTAAAAGAAAATTCAGATTTTGAGTAACATGTCTTCTACAAGTGCTTTCAGTTTGGACAAGTCTAAAATTTGTTTGGTTGGTAGACATGACTCTTTACCACACAATCTGGAGCCTTAACCCTTTACCTCACAATGCTGGTGCCTTTTAACACCCCTAGGAAAGAAGCCTTTTGAAAGCATTGTGGGAAAAGGAGAAAATGCTGGTAACCAGCATTTTCTCCTTTTTCCACAATGTTTTCAAAGAAAAATCGCACCATTTGAGCCACATTGAAATTGTCATCTGCAAATGCTTTCAATTTGGACAAGGCTAAAATTTTGTTGTCCGGTAAAGGGTTAAAGATCCTGAGAATGAGGCCTTTTGAGAACATTGTGGGAAAAGAAGAAAATGCTGTTAACCAGCATTTTCTCCTTTTACCACAATGTTTTCTGTCCTCTTACAAACAAATCTCACCATATGAGCCACATGTAATTAGTCGCCTACAATTGCTTGCAGTTGGACAAGTGATTGATTGTATGGTGTTTAAAGCCGTTTTCAACATTATTTCAGTTATATAGTGGCAGCAAGTGCACCTATCCATGCTTTCCTGGAGATTCGTACAATATTCTTTCCAAGCCACTGGCTGCTTTCCCACCTAACCATCGTCGAAACAATGGTCAGCAGTGAGAGAAGAATGAAACCTGTCGCAATGACTATCATCAGTCCTCAGAAAGAAATGACCAAGCCGGGGATCAAACCAGCGACCCCCCTGTTCTCAAGTCCTGTTAGCTAATGACTGAGCTAGAGGGGCTGGCTTTTGACATGTGTAAAATTTTGTCTTGTAGTAAATGGTTAACTTTTCAGCAAGCGACAAAATTTTAGGCTTGTCCAATTCAAAAGCTGTTGCAGACAACAAATCTAGTATGGTTCGAATGATGAAAGGTGGCCCTGAAAGGGTAAAAAACATTGTGGGAAAAGGAGAAAACTTTGCTTGCCAGCATTTTCTCCTTTTCCAACAATATTTTCAAAAGTCCCCTACCACAGGGTTTTTTAAAGCTTGGAATTGTATGGTAAAGGTTAAGTTTAATCCTAGCAGGGTTAAATACAGGAAATGAACATTCGGATTCGTCCAAATTCAGAGCATTTGCAGATGACAATTTAGATGTGGTTGAAAGTATACTTTTTGGCTGTGAAAGGGTAGAAAACATTGTGGGAAGAGAAAATGTTAGTAACCAGCATTTTCTCCTTTTCCTACAATGTTTTCAAAAGGCTTCTTCCTAAGGGTCATTAAAACTTGGGATTGTGTTGTAGAGGGCTAAGATGCATATAATTGCACCTTCAACACTTACTTGGCAGAACATTTGGCAAAGAAGTCAGCAGTGTAGAGATCTCTTAGTTATCAGCCCTTGCAGAGCTGAACCCAGATTTTGTTGCTTGTGCAAACATTGTAGACCAAGATCAGACTTCTTATTATACTGCAAAGAAATTTTTTGAGATCTGATTGGTTAACATGCTCCAAATATATATTGCTGTACACTGTACAAAAATAAGATTGCAGTTAGGCACACTATCAAAAGGAGAACTCATACAACAGGGCAGGTAACCATCAAAGTATTTTTTACACAGTTATGCCCCATTAATGACTTAAACTCAATGTATTTCTAAAAGCAACTGCAGCCAAGCATTGGCACACCTATGCAATGCTCTTCTTTCTTTTGAAACATGTAATTTATTTACTACAGCTTAGTCAAAAAAGTATTTCAGAGAAGGGATAGAGATCAAACATCGTCTGTCTCTGTAAAAGAACAAAGAGCATTTTTTTTGTTGTTAATGCATGCACTGAAAGATAAGAACCATCAGTATAAATAGTCTGTAATGAAATACTCTTTTGAAGCTTGGCTTTAACTCTTTACCGAACGAACTGTGTTTTAACCGTTTACTGCACAATGCCGCCTTTTGACGCCCCTAAGAAAGAAGCCTTTTGAAAACAATGCTGGTAACCAGCATTTTCTCCTTTTCCCACAATGTTTTCTACCATATCAAAGAAGAAATGTGCCATTTGAGCCACATTAGAATTGTCGTCTGCAAATGCTTTCAATTTGGACTAGGCTAAAATTTTGTCGTCTGGTAAAGGGTTAACCACCCTGAGGAATAGAGCTTTTAACTCTTTACCAAACGACAAAAATTTAGGACTGGATGAAATTGAAAGCATTTGCAGACGACAAATTAGATCTTGCTAAACTGACGATTTCTGTCTTCGATAGGGTAGAAAACATTGTGGAAAAGGGAGGAAATGCTGGTTACCAACATTTTCTCCTTTTCGCACAATGTTTTCAAAAGGCATCTTTCTCAGGGTTGTTAAAAATTGGGAATGTGCGGTAATGAGTTAAACATAACTGTGAGAAAAGTAGAAAATGCTGGTAACCAGCATTTTCTCACAATATTTTCTAACCTTTGGAAGGGAAATCCCATTGTTTGGAACACATTTAACTTGAAGTTTGCAGCTGCTTTAAAATGAACAAAGCTGAAATTTGGTTGTGTAAGAAAGAGTTACCCATTACATGTACCACATGACAACATTTTAAACCCATCCAAATTGAAAGCATTTGCAGATGACAATTTCAATGTGGCTCAAATGATATGATTTTTCTCTGATAGGGTAGAAAACATTGTGGAAAAAGGAGAAAATGCTGTTTACCAGCATTTTCTCCTTTTCTCACCGTGTTTTCAAAGGGCTTCTTCCTCAAGGTCATTAAAAGTTGGCATTGTGTGGTAAAGGATTAAATAATTTACTCCTGGAACAAATTTTCAATAGACGGCTTTGAAAACATCTTTTAAAATATTCATAATCAGTTTAAATTAGGATTAGATATACAAATACATGTGAAAACATCATGGCCAAAGGAAGAAATTTCTCCTCTTGCTATGATGTTTTATAAGTGGATGTGCTGCTAGACAAAAACAGTCAGTTGCAAGGACTAAGGAGTTAACTTGTTACCAGACGACAAAATTTTAGACTGGCCCAAATTCAAAGCATTTGCAAACAACAAATATGGCTCAAATGATAGGATTTGTTTCTAAAAGGTTGGAAAACATCATGGGAAAAGGAGAAAATGCTGGTTACCAGCATTTTCTCCTTTTCCCACAATGTTTTCAAAAGTCTAATTTCCCAGAGGCATTAAAACTTGTCATTGTGTGGTAAAGAGTTAAATGGCAGCTGTTTGGTTGTTGTTGTATATTTGATTTTATCTTTTTTAACTCACTTAAGCACACAGTGCTAAAGGGGAGCTTTTGTGATCATGCTTTGTCTATCGTGTGCTGTCATTTGTCAACTTTTATCTTGCATGTGCTCGAGAGGCCAAATTTTCAGTCCAATACTCATGAAACTTGGTTGGAATCTTCTTCTTGTTTATTCAATTCTGTTATCCTATTGGATCCTAGAAGTATCTGCATTTGCCCCAATGCTCCAGTCATCTTCTTTTCCAAAAAGTAGTTTTCTAACAAAGCACATGTGTGTCTTCCCTCTAAAGGATATACATAACTGACATGCATGACGAATAATGTTCCTTGATTATCCAGTGCAAAAACAGAATTGAATTGCTGATTCCCTGAGTTTGAGAAAGATTAAGTAATTGGTTGAAATGACTTGTAGCAAATTGTTTGATGATAGTCATAGACACACATATAATTGATTATGTGAAAAACATCAATACAAATGAGCCATGCTCTGTTAAAAGGGAGCTTAATGCATCTGCAAAAAGTAACCTGTGCAGTCCGCGCAGGCTGACCTGGACCGAAACTTTTCGCTATTAGTCAATTTTCTGTATGTCAAAGGAATGGTGAACCTCATGTTTTATGAAGTTGTTCGACAAAATGGATTTTATGGATCCATGATGACATGATGACTTGCTCGGTATCATCCATCACGGAGGTGCATTCAGCCCCCTCTTGCCAGAGCACAGCTCAAATGAAGTATACAAACTTGGTAGAAGTATTACATGAAGAGATGTACCTTGTAGACTGCTACAAGAAGTAAAGAAACAAGAGAATTGTATTTGTTGATGCACTGTTTGGACTATGAGCCAAGGAATGTACATAAATTGGTTGAAAGCAGAACGTTCGATAGATTTAACGTAGATTTAATTGATTATGAGAAACTTTACTATAAGGCTGTCTAGGGGTGAAACAATACGGTAAAAAGCGTATTGCAATATATTGCAATACGGCTAACCCGTATTGCAATACGTATTGCAATATGCTGTATATGCTGACATTTAGCATATCTGACCACTTGTAGTCACTGCTAGGGTAGCATATGCTCAAAAGGTGATAAAGAAAACTAGTACATGTGCTTGGAACTCTTCCATTCTTTCAAGATAATGAACTAAAAAGCAATTGTTTCGCATGAACAAATAAAAACAAACTGAAACTGACTAGTCTTTAACACTCGCTATCTTGACGATTTTCGTCTGCCATTTTTTTTCTTCAAGAGCGTACTTGTTTATATAAAAACCAGCGCTACTATACCGAACTTCGGGACATGGCTCAACAGAGTAGACAGTGCGATGCACTAACTTACTCAGTTGCTTACTGCACTAACACTAATACTTTGCCGCTTAACTACTGGAAAACGCAAAAATAAGTGTGAGCAAAGTTATAAGAAATGAATAACATACAAACTCCATTGATCCAAAAGCATTAAAGCTCGACGTTTATTTGGAGTTCGTGTCGTGAATTTTATGTGGTCATAGTTTTACCTAAACACCGGTGACACCGCCTGTGGAAAAAAATAAACAACTTTCGCTTTCGGAAATCTTTAGAACTGTAAGTTGAAAAACGATCGATTTCTGACAGAATTTTTGGGAAAACCGGACTTTCTGATGCAATTAAGAGAAGTTGACATATTGCAGAAATACCGATACGGTAAAATTCGAACCGGTTTCGGTTTTTTCTTTGAATAGACCGCGGTTAATCGGTAAACCGTTTCACCACTAAGGCTGTCAGTGGCGGTTTGGCCGGTCCAGGCGTGGCCAGACCACTTTTTTTGGCCGAATATGGTATTGGCCGTACCACTTTCTTCATTTTTTTCCTACTTTGCTTTTTCTTTTTAAATGCTGTGATTCAAAGTCAGTTGATAAGGGATAAATTGAAGCATGCCACGGTGAGTAATGTGTCTGTTGAAGGGTGTTAACTCTTCAGTCACGCTTGTTATGAAAAATGATTGTGAAATTGACACCTGATTTAACGACAATAATCATCATTAAAGGATTAAGGTATGAAATGTGGGTGCATCAAAGTGTTCTTTAATTAAATACTGTTAAACAAACTGGCAAACCAAGGTGTTTCTTTTCTTCCAGTGTTACGGTGTTAACCTTTAAAGCGCCGAATAAACCTATCAGACACTTTTATTCTAGAAATATGACCCAATTAATTGCAATTTCATGGTTGCTTTTGTCTACAGTGTTTCCATAAAGCGGACAGCTTAGATTAAAGATCAGGCTGCACGTTTTGTGCAGCCTGATCTTGATCTACACTGGCCGCAAAGGCAACTATAGTCTTGAAAGGTGCTTTAAGGGTTAATAATGTCACACAAAGACTGCTTTCACAGGATCTTAGACGACTCAGAAAGCATAAAACAATGATGTATTTCACAGCTTTAAAGGAAAAAGCTATTGTATTCATATTCTGGTTTCAATCAACAAACTCATATTAATTACACATTGGCTACCCCAGTTCTCAGCTGTTTGGTAGTTTTTAGTTTCTTATGTATTATATGTACAGAATCTTTGTTTTAAAAAAAATGAACAAAAAGAAAAGGAAATAAATAATGATTAAAAATAAATTAATAAACAGAAAAAAAATTTGACTACGGGACAAAAAATGAAAATTTCTGTGATTAAGGCCATACTACTTATAACTAGCCGATGACAGCCCTGTATTTTTGAGAAAACATTTCATATAATTTTGAAGAACTATTACAGTGTTATGCAGAGGTGGATAACAACGGCTAGAGGAAGGAAAGGAACAAAGTATAACATAAATGAACTGTAAAGTGATTAACCCGTTACCACACCATGCCAACTTTTAATGACCTTGAGATGAAAGACCTTTGAAAACATTGTGGGAAAAGGAGAAAATGCTATTAACCAGCATATTCTCCTATTTCCACAATGTTTTCTACCCTATCAAAGACAACTTCCGCAATTTTAGTTACATTTGATTTGGTGTCAGCATAATTATGCTTTGGGTTTGGACAGGTCTAAAATTTTGTTGTTTGGTAAAGGGCCAAAGGGCTTATCAGCCTCTAACAATAGACATATTGAGGTATTTTGATAAAAGAGATAAAGCCCTATAAAATTATTAATTTCTTTTCAAGAAAGATGACTGGTTTTTTAGCTCAATTGGCCGAAGGCCAGCGAGGGTATGTCATGGCCCTGTGTCCATCTGCGTCCGTGCGTTAACTTTTGTTTCGAACATCATTTCTCGGAAACAGTGAGTGAGTACCCATCCAATTTTGACCAAACTTCACAGAAATGATCCTGCCATGGTCCTTTTCAGAATTCGTCAAGAGAATTTGATTCCTGTAAAAATTCTGGTTGCCATGGCAACAAAACCAAAAAATATTGAAAACCTTTAAAAGTCTTCTTGCCCTAAACTGTAATGCCTGGAGCTACCAAATTTGGCATATAGCTTCATCTATAGGACCTTTTACAAGTTTCTCCAAATTATAGCCCTGGGTCAAAATTGACCTTACCCCAGGGGTCACAAGTTTTACATTGGCTCATATAGTGAAAACTTTAAAAATCTTCTTGTCAAAAACCAATTGGTCTAGGGCTACCATATTTGGCATGTAGCTTCATCTAATGGACCTCCACCTGGTTTCTTCAAATCAGAGTTCTGGGGCCAAAATTGGCCCCACCCCTGGGGGTCACAATTTTTAAATGGGCTTTTATGGTGAAATCTTTAAAAACCTTCTTGTTCAAAAGCATAAGGCCTAGGGCTACCATATTTGATCTGTAGCTTCATCTAATAGACCTCTACCAAGTTTATTCAAATTGTAGCTTTGGGGTCAAAATTGGCCCCTTACCGGGGGTCACAAGTTTCATACAGGCTTATATACTGAAAAATTTTAAAAATCTTCTTGTCCAAAACCATAAGGCCTAAGGCTACCATATTTGGCATGTAGCTTAATCTAATAGATCTCTACCAAGTTTCTTCAAGTTATAGCCTTGGGATCAAAATTGACCCCGGCCCGGTGGTCACAAAGTTTTACTAGGGCTTACCCAGTGAAAACTAAGAATTATCTGGTTCTCAATCATAAGGCCTAGGGCCACCAAATTTTGCATATAGATTTATGTAGTGGGCCTCCACCTAGATCACCAAAATTATAGCCCTGCCCTGGGATCAAAATTGGCCCCGCCCGGAGGTCCCAAGTTTTTACATGGGCTTATAGAGTGAAAACTTTGAAAATCTTCTCACTTCTAATCATAAGACCTAGGGCTACCAAATCTTGCATGTATTTTTACCAAATGGACATCTACCAAGATTGTTCATATCATAGCTCCGGGGTCTAAATTGGCCCCACCCCACAAGTCACAAGTTTTACATAAGCTTACTGTGAAAACTTTCAAGATCTTCTCTATTCCTTATCTGGAGATGCAGCAGTGATTTTTGTGTCATCTTCTGGCAAGCCTCTGCCAAAATTGTTCAAATTAAAGCCCAAGTGTCAAAATTGGCCCCACCCCATGGGTCATAAGTTCAACATGTGCTTATAGTGTAAAAATTCTGAAAATCTTTTTGCTCCTAACTATTAATCCAAGGACTACCAAATTTGGATTACTTCTGAATGTGTTCAAATTTTAGGCCTGGGATCTCATGTTTTACATGGGCTTTATATTGAGCAAACTTTGCAAATCTTTTTGTTTATGACCACATGGCCTAGACCTCTATTATTTGGCATGTGGTCGTAAATTGTGGATCTCAGCCAGGATTTAAGAAATGATAACTGCGTGGTCAAAAATTGCTTTGCCCTGGGGTCACAACTTTCACACGTATCAAAAACTTCGAAACCATCTGGCATAGAATTCTAATGCTTGGTATGTAGCTATGTATGCTTTGTGCTTACTAGCCAGTGGAGCAATACAGGGCCATCATGGCCCTCTTGTTTGTGTTTTTCCATTTCCTTTTTATCACATGAATCAAATCATTTTTGACTCATTGCCAGGGCTACTTGACGTGTGGTTTAGATATTGAAAATCTTTATGTGTTTAAGATCAGACTACCGGTCTACAAAGCGTGTAGCCTGAGCTTTGATCCTGCCCCATTCTTTGTAACATATTCTGGGAAAAAGACAAACTCTTGCATTTTGAGCCTTTCCTGATTTGCCAGCTACAAATGCTTTTAGTTGGAGAAGTCTAAAGTATTTTCGATTGGAATTTCTGTTGTCTTGGTGATGTCACCCATTTAGTAGCTGCTCACCAGATGACAAAATTTAGATGTCTAAAAATTCAAAGCATTTGCAGACTTCAAATCAGTGCAGCTCAAAAAAAATAATATTTTAATCAAAGGATTTGTCTTGGAAAATGGGGAAAACATTGTGGGCAAAGAACATTTTCTCCTTTGCCTGCAAGGTTTTTAAAAGGTATTTCAATTAGGGTTGTTAAAAGACAGGATTAGGTGGTAAAGAGAAATAAGTCTTTTAAGGAATTGCTTTTTCTTATAAATGATGAGGAAAATTTCCAGATTAACCAAACAGGCAAATGTGAGTCTGACTGGCCAATAACCCTCACAATGTTGGACAGTATAGATCAAGATCAGACTGCTTGGAACTTGTAATTTGATCAGGAACTATACTAACTGCAAGTACATCAAATTGAGTCTTTACAGCTTTACATTTTTTTTTGAGGAATTCAAGATAAACATTTTGAGAATTGGAAAACACTCCTTTTGTGAAATGAGTTATGAATATTTTATGATATTTGTGATACTATCCAAGAAAGATATTGCATGGTAATGGTTGGAGAGGAAAAGAATGTAAAAAGAAAACATTTTAACATTAGTAATGCTAGATAGCAGTAAATGAACATATCTAGCCAATGGAAGAGCAAACCATACAATTTCAATTTCTTGTTTGCCAAAAAAATCTCAACAACACTGTAGATAATTATAAGATCACACTGCACATTGCGTAATCCAAATAATGCTGTTTCAGTCTTCCTTTTGCTAGAAAAATCTTGCTGTAATAGTGTAGATCCAAGATTAAACTGCACATTGTGTGACCCAAATAATGCAATTTCAAATTTCTTTTCAGGAAAACCTGAAGGTCTTGGACAGTGTAGATTTGAGATCAGACTGCTGTTGTGTGTAGTCTGATCTTGATCTACACTGTCTGTAAAAGTATCTGTAAAAAGCATACTTAGTAACCAAAGGGGTGAAATAAAAAAGGAAAGGTAGGAGAAAAATGTGTTTGAAGATTGTTACATCTGTTTTGTTGATGTTTGTAGTCTGTCAGTGGATGTTGTTTACCAAAGTTCAAGTAATAATGAACCCTTAGGACATCAAACGCAATGCATGCTGCTGTCAGTGTGGATCAAGATCAGACAGATACAGAGTAGCCTGTCTAATCTTGGATCTGTATTTTCTTCTGAGATATTGTATCCAATGCTTTCTTGAAATTTCACTATCTATGAGTACGTCTTTCTTTCTGACCTAAAACAGATTATACATCTTGTGTTGTAATGGTAAACTCTTTACTACAGGACACAAAATTTTGAACTTATCCACATTGAAAAAGTTTATTAAATTTGGCCAAAATGGTGTGATTTGCCTTTGAAGAGGTAGGAAATATTTTTGGAAAAGGAAAAATGCTGGTTTCCAGCATTTTTTCTTTTTCTAACTACGTTTTCAAGAATGTTCTTCAATGTATTCATCATGCCATGGGATGGTTTCATGAAGGGTTAACTCTTTGCCACACAACAAAAATTGAGATTTTTCTTACCTGAAAGCCTTTGCAGGTAACAAAGTAGTGTTGATTCAGCTGATGGGTTTTGCTTCTGAAACAGTAGAAAGCATGGTGGAAAAAGGATAAAATGCTGGTTGTCAACATTTTTTACTTTTTCTACAATGTTTTCAGGTGCCATCATCATCATGGTCATTAAAGCTTGGGATTGTTTGGTAAAGGGTTAAACTTGTGCATGTTCAATAATACTGTGAATGCAGAAGCCTTGTGTTTGCCATACCTTTATGAAATGGTGTTGTAATAGTGAAAATACTTCCTGCAAATCTTGTCAATATTTGGATTTTGTGGATTTTTTTGTTCATGTGTCTAGATATAAAGTTTTGTGACTAACCCTAAGAGGTTCATTGAAATAGAATGGGCAGTTTTTAGGCAGTGAAAACACTGAGATGTTGCAAAGTAAAAAGCATCCTGAAATTTTGTGCATGTACAAAATTTTTTAATGCACTGGACAAATAACATACTTTAACAAACTTGAACGTAAAACAATGAACTTTGAGTGTATGCCAGCATGTGCCAACAAATGCCAGCATATGCTAACATATGATTGGTTCTAAATGAAAACATGCCTTCATTCTTTACCACACAATCCTGAGTTTTTATAACCCTGAGAAAGAGGCCTTCTGAAAACAATGAAGGAAAAAGGAGAAAATGCTGGTAACCAGCATTTTCTCCTTTTCCCACAATATTTTCGTCTTTTTAAATGACAAATTCAATCATTTTAGTCAAAATTATTTTGTCGTCTGCAAATGCTTTCATTTTGGACATGTCTTGTGTTGTTTATTTAAACTTCAGACAGTTTAGTTCAAGATCATTTGAACCATTTGTGGGCAGAAAATCAAATATGGCTAGAAATGATGGAATTTGTCTTTTGATAGGGTAGAAAACATCATGGGAAAAGGAGAAAACACATGTTACCAGCATTTTCTTTTTCCATAACATTCTCTAAAGCTTTCTTCCCCAAAGTTGTCAAAACTCGAGATTGTGTGGGAAAGGTTTAACTCTCCTTTTTCCTCAATGTTTTCTTCCCTGTCAAATAAAAGTGCCATTATTTGGGTCGCAATCTGATTTTGTTGGCTGCAAATGCTTTCAGTTTGGAGGAATCTACATTTTTGTTGTTTGGTACAAAGTTAACCCTTAAAGTGCCTTTCACTAATATAGTTGCCTTTGCGGCCAGTGTAGATCAAGATCAGACTGCACAAAACGTGCAGCCTGATCTTTGATCTACACTGTCTGCTATGTTAAAACACTACAGGCAAAAGGTACCAACGAATTTGCAATTGTCTTGGTCTTACTCTAAAATGAAAATGTCCTCTGGGTTTATTTGGCGCTTTAACCCTTTCCCAAACAAGCCCTGGTTTTCATGTGTCTGCAGCACAAGTCTTTTGAAAACACTGTGGGAAAGGGAGAAATTGCTCGTAATGAGCAATTTCACCTTTTCCCACAGTGTTTTCTACCCTTTTTGAGAACTGTCTACCATTTTCATCAAATTTAACATTGTCGTCTGCAAACTCTTTCAATTTGGACCAGTCCAAATTTTGTCGTTCGGGAAAGGGTTAAGGGTTAATTTTTAGCATGATGATGGCAAAGTGAGGCACTTTTGCTAATGAAGATTAACCCTTATCCTGCTAAATAACTCAAATGGAACTTTCAAGCCCATAGAAAAAGCCCAAATTTTCTTATTTCAAAGGTATTTTTGGAGAAAATATATCTCCTTATCAGACAGTGTAGATCAAAGATCAGACTGTACATTCTGTGCAGTCTGATCTTGATGTTCACTGTCTGCAAAAGGTCAGAGAGTTATGCTTGGCAGTCTAAAGATTAAGATCAAATGTATCTTTGACCTTTTTAGTCAGAAAAAAATATTCAACATAACCAAAAATTGACTGGGTAGGGAAGGGTAACCGGTAGATTTGTACAGCACACAGAGAGGGGAAGTTGTGCAATCATTATTGGAAAGTTTGACAGGAATTAATTAAATGTGAAGCTCACATCCAATTACAATTTATATCTTTCTTGACACTTGATTGTATTAACACCATTACTTTACCGGGGAGACAACTGTTTACATCCCTTGTAGTGGTTGAAAGCTTTGGAAAACTATTTGCTGGTAAAAAAACAATTTCTCCATTCCTCAGACTGTGTAACATGCTGTTAAAAAAATGTTTTCCACTACTTGAAATGATACTCTTTTTGAAATTTTTAACGCTATGTGGATCTACAAATTGCCTTGTTTGAGGGTGTGAGGTTTGCATAAACAGTGAATTGTGCACATGTTTCAAGATGTCAAGGTTTGGAATTCAGGTTTTTAAAACAAAAAAATCAGAAGGTCAAATACCTGTTGCTAGGAAACAGAGGAGCTTAAAAGAAAAGTCAAGGTCACAGAAAGCATCAAGTAAATCAATATTAGATAGGTCAAGTGGTTCAGATAGTGCCTACTGGAGTTTGAAGGAAGATAACCACCAATTGTCCAAAGTTAAACAGAGTTCCAAAGCTAGAGGTATAGTGAAGAGTTTGCCTTTTTTTTTTCCCAACTCTTTTTCTCCTTTTCTCTCAATTCTTTCTACCCTTCTCAAAATAGTTTTCAATTTTGAGCCATATCTGCAGATGCTTTGAATTTGGACGTCTAAAATTTGTCGTTTGGTAAAGAGTTAAGAGATTACAAAGCTGCAGAGCTAGAATTAAGGCTTAATGAAGTATTTCATGCCACATGCCCTTGTGAATTATTGATACTGTCCATGTTCCTCAGTTGAATGAACATGAGCCGAGAAGGACAGATTGGTTACTGTCCTGTGATTTATAAACTTCTATTACTTTTAGTTGGATTTCTGATATGTGATTTTGTGCTGGAGACAGAGATTTAACCGTTTCAATTCTGACCGAGATGTTGTACTGATTTCGATTTGTCGATGATTGATGGTTATTCATAATGTGATTGCTATAGTTTTGGAAAAGAAACTGAAGTTGGGTATATTCATAATGACCTGAGTTGTATGATATTTAACCCTTAGAGTGAATAAAACAAAAAAAACAGTCTAGAAATAAAACCCAAATAAATGCATTTTCAAGGTTGCTGGTTACCAGCATTTACTCCTTTTCTGGCCATGTTTTCAAAAGGTTTCTTCCTCAGGGTTGTTAAAAGTTGGGATTATGTGTTATAGGGTTAACCTGTTTCAGCAGTTAAAAAGCAAAACAGATTGTTTTCCATTGATGAATAATGAACAGGTATGATTGACTTGCCTATTAAATATCAATAAAAAGCAGATGGGCACAAAATGAGGATGTTATAGACATGCTGTTAAGCCTTTACCAAACTGAAAAAAATTGGACTGGTTCAATTTGAAAGCACCTGCAGACGACAAATTAAATCTGGCTCAAATGACTGTTTCTGTCTTCGATAGGGTTGAAAACATTGTGGGAAAAGGAGAAAATGCTGTATACCAGCATTTTCTTCTTTTCCCACAATGTTTTCAAATCTTTTCCACAGGGTCATTAAAAGATGGCATTGTGTGGTAAAGGGTTAAGCCTTTACCAAACGGGAAAAAAATTGGACTGGTCCAATTTGGAAGGTCCTGCAGACGACAAATTAAAGGTGGCTAAAATGCTGAAATGTATCTGTGATAGGGTAGAAAACATTGTGGGAAAAGGAGAAAATGCTGGTTACAGCATTTTCTCCTTTTCCCACAATGTTTGTGAAAACCTTCTTCCTTTAAGGTTGGTAAAAGTCTGGATTGTGTGGTAAAGGGTTAACCCCCTCTAGCCTTTAACATTTACTTAATGACAAAATTATGGACTTGTTCAAACTGAAAGCGTTTACAGATGACAAACTTTGATCATATTGATGGGATTGGACTTTGAAAGGATAGAAACATGGTTGGGAAAGGAGGAAATGATGGTTACCAACATATTTTCCTTTTCCAACAATGTTTCAAAAGCCATTTCCTTCAGGGGGGTAAAAACCCAGGATAAAAGTGGTGGAGGGTTTAATTAGAACTAGAGTTGTGTATGCACAATTTGCAGTCACGGTAATGTAACCCTCTATCAAACAATTCTGTGTTTTAATGACCCCGAGGAAGACGGTGTTTCAAAGCATTGTGGGAAAAAGGAGAAAATGCTGGTAATGAATGTTTTCTTCTCTTTGAAAGATAAAGTTCATCATTTAAGCCACTTTTAATTTGTCCCCTGGAAAAACTTTCAAATCTGTCCACTACTAAATTTTTTCGTTCATGTCAGACTGTGCAGGCTGACATGGATTGATACTTTTTGCAGGTGCTGTAACCCCCTTTTGACAGAGCATGGTTCATCAACAAGTGAGCTGTCACAGTGATCTGAATGAATTATTGGCTCTACTGGCTGAAAGCCAGCAGAGCTTATGTCATGGCGGGGTTTCCGTCGTCCGTCTGTCCGTCTGTCTGTCCGTCTGTCCGTCCGTCTGTCCGTCCGTTAGTCTTTTTCTTGTTTACGCGATAAAGTCTGCATTTGTTGCCGGATTTTCATGAAACTTGCACAGTTTGTTTATCTCATCAATAGCTTCAACCCTATTGAATTTGAAAAAAATCCAACAAACAGTATGGGAAAAGTAGCCATTTCAAGTTGAAAATTTCCAGTTCTTGTTTACGCGATAAAGTCTGCAAATAACTTCAGATTTTCGTGAAACTTGCACAGTTTGTTTATTTCATCAATAGCTTCAACCCTATCGACTTTGAAAAAAATCCAACAAATAGTATGGGAAAAGTAGCCATTTAAAGTTGAAAATTTAAATTTTCTGTTCTTGTTTACGCAATAAAGTCTGTATTTCTGGTCAGATTTTCATGAAAATCACACAGTTTGTTTATCTCATCAGTAGCTTCAACCCTATTGATTTTGAAAAAAAAATCGAAGAAACAATGTGGGAAAAGTAGCCATTTCATGTTGAAAATTTCCAATTCTTGTTTACATGATAAAGTCTGCATTTGTAATCAGATTTTTGTGAAATTCACCCAGTTGTTTTGTCTCATCAACAGCTTGAATCCTATTGATTTTGAAAAAAAATCCAAGAAACAGTGTGGGAAAAGTAGCCATTTTTTTTTTTTTTGAAAATTTACATTTCCTGTTTAAGGGATTAAGCTTGTAGTTTGGGTTGGATTTTGGTCCCTGCCAGTAGAGCATATTCAGGCCCTTCAGGGCCTTCTAGTATTCTAAAGAAGTGTGCCAAGCCCTGTAGCTCAGTTGGTAGCGTACAAGACTTGAGAACAGGAGGTCGTTGGTTTCGATCCCCGGCTCGGCCAATTTCTTTCTGAGGATTGATGATAGTCACTGCGACAGGATTCATTCCTCTCTCACTACTGACCATTGTTTCGACAAAGGTTATGTGGGAAAGCAGCCAGTGGCTTGGAGAGAATATTGTGCGGAGTACTGGTAACAGAGACTCCAGGAAAGCATGGATAGGTGCACTGGCCGCCGCGATATAACTGAAATAATGTTGAAAATGGCGTTAAACACCATACAATCAATCAATCAATCTAAAGAAGCATTGGACCCCATTTGAACAATGTCCATAGGGGAGATACTACTGAGTCCCTGCCTAGCCTATAGCACTGCTGAAAACAAGGAAACGCATAAATGTGTGAGCTGCTGCTATCATATGACTAAAATATATATATCTTCTGAAGTGGTGTAGGACCCCAGTAACTCTACCAAATGACAAAATTTCAGACAGGTCCAACTTGAAAGCATTTGCAGTTCTGACATTAAATTTAGCGGAAATGGTGGTAATTGTCTGAGAAATTGAAGAATTGTAGAAAGTGTAGAAGTGTGAACTGTCTGAGAAAGTGTAGAAAACATAGTGGGAAAAGGAGAAAATGCTGGTTATCAGCATTTTCACCTTTTCCCACAAGGTTTTCAAAAGGCTATTTCCTCAGGGTCGTTAAAACTCGGGATTATATGGTAAAGTGTTAGTCCTTTACCACACAGTCCCGACTTTTAACGACCCTGAAGGAAAAGTCTTTCGAAAACATTGTGGGAAAAGGAGAAATGCTGGTAACAAGCATTTTTTCCTTTTCCCACAATGTTTTCTACCCTTCCTAAATTATATTTCAATTTTTGAGCCTCTGTTGATTTATTGTCTGCAAATGCTTTCCATTTGGACAAGTCTAAAATTTTGGCATTTGGTAAAGAGTTTTTTAATCAAACACAATTTACAGCAACAATCATTCCTGTGCCACAAAACCCCAGGTTTTAATGACTCTTAACTCTTTACCAAACGACAAAATTTTAGACTCATCCAAATTGAAAGCATTTGCAGACAACAAAATAAATGTGACCCAAAAATTGAAATTTGTTTTGGGAAGAGTAGAAAACATTGTGGGAAAAGGAGAAAATGCTGGTTACCAGCATTTTCTCCTTTTCCCACAATGTTTTCAAAAGGCCTCTCTCACAGGGTCGTAAAAAGTCCGGATTGTGTGGTAAAGGGTTAATTATAGGGCTTTAGAAAACAGTGAGGGAAAAGGAGAAAATGCATTTAGCCAGCATTTTCTCCTTTCCCTAAAATGTGTGCTATATTTTCAAGGACAAATACCACAGTTTGAGGTATCATAAGTTAATTTGTCATCTTCAGTGGTTTCAATTTGGAAGTGTCATAAATTTTGCAGTTGGGTAAAGGGCTAAATAGTTGAAATCAACAAATGTACAAAGTAATGAGAAGCTATGTAATGAAGTGAAGACAAAAGATCAATCTACGATCACTCATGTACATATGGACAAGTAATTAATCTTTTAACCCTTTACCACACAATGCTGACTTTTAATGACCCTGATGAAGGTTTTTATAAAACATTGTGGGAAACGGAGAAAATGCTGGTAACCAGCATTTTCTCTGTTTCCTACAATGATTTCTACCATTTACAAAAGAATTTCCCCTTTCACATTTCTAATATTAAGTGTTGTTTGGTCTGGTTTTTTTAACTAAGTGAGAATGGTACTTTTAATTTTACCCTAAGACTTCTAAAGAAATGAACTGAATTTTCGTAAACTTACAACTGTTAGGGGACACGGTAAATCCAGGATTAGACTGTATCTTTTGTACTTTCCGATCTTGATCTACTCTATCCAAAAATTCAAGGAAACAAAATGTGACATATAAAGGGTTAACATAAGTTAAAGGCCAATTGTTACTGATTACTTAGTTTGTGGAGTGATGTTCATTGAATATGTAAGGCTTAGAAGTAATATTAGGATCCTCTATGGACAGTGTGGATCAAGATCAGACTGCATGGTATGAAAGGTTTGCAGTCTGATCTTGATCCACACTGGCCATAAAATTATCAAAAGTTGCCTAAGGCATCCAAAGAAAGGGTTTAACATTACATTGAAGGCATTCCTGCTGGGTGACAGCTTGACATGCACAGTGATGTTGATTCAATTAAGTTTATCGTTAGAAAGAAAAATAGGTAATAAATTTATGAGCTGTGTAGACGAAAATCAGACTGACTTAGTGAACAACAGACCAATGGACCAAAAAACTGACTGAGATACTGCTTCATTGAGTGAACAAACAAATGAAAACAAGTTTGTTGGGGTTGTTTTAGCTCACCTGAGCATGAAGTGCTCAAGGAAAGCTTATGTGATCTTGCTGTGTCTGTCATCCCTTGTCAACTATTACTTTGGGTGCACTCTAGAGGCCATATTTTCAGTCGGATACTCATGAAACTTGGTCAGAATGTATGTCTTGATAAATTTTCAGACAAGTTTGAAATTGGGTCATGTTGGGTCAAAAAGTAGGTCACTGGGCTAAATCATAGGAAAACTTTGTATGCACTCTAAGAGGTCTCATTTCCAGCCAGATACTCCTGACAGTGTCAGAATGTTTGTCTTGATATCTCGGACAATGCTGACACTGGGTCACATAGGGCCAAAAAGTAGGTCACTGGGCCAAATCTTAGAATAACCTTGTTTGCACTCTAGGGGCCACATTTTCAGCTGAATACTCATGAAAAATGGTAAGAATGTTTGACATGAGGATATCTTGGACATATTTGAAATTGGGTTACATAGGGTCAAAAAATAGGTCTCTGGCAAAATCTTAGAAAAGACTAAACAATGTGTGCGCTCAAGAGGCCACATTGTCAGTTTTATACTCATGAAACTTGGTCAGAATGTTTGTCTGGATAAAATCTTGGACAGGTTTGAAATTGGGTCATGTCAGGTCAAAAAGTAGGTCACTGGACTAAATCATAGAAAAGCCTTGTGTGCAGTGTAGAGGCCACATTTTCAGCCTGATACTCATAAAACTACATGTATGTCAGAATGTTTGACTTGATGATATCTCAGACAAGTTTGAATTGGGTCATGTCAGGTCAAAAAGTAGGTCACTAGGCTAAATCTTATGAAAACCTTGTGTGCACTCTAGTGGCCAAATTTTCAGCCGGATAACCATGAAACCTCAGAATGTTTGCCTTGATGATGCCTCAGACAAGCTTGAAATTGGGTCATGTCGGGTCAAAAGTAGGTCACTGGGCCACATCAAAGAAAAACCTTTTGTGCACTCTAGAGGCAACATTTTCAGCCCAATACTCACGAAACTCCATTAGAATGTTTATCTTGATATCTCAGACAAGTTCAAAACTTGTGTGCATTTTAGAGGTCACATTTTCAGTCTTATATTCATGAAACTTGGTCAGAATTTTGTCTTGATGATAGCTTGTACAAGTTTGAAATTAGGTCACTTTGGGTGAAAAAGTAGGTCACTTGGTCAGATCTCAGAAAAACCTTGTGTGCATTCTAGAGGCCACATATTCAGTCTGATACTCATGCAACTCAGTCAAAATGTTTGTCTTGCTGATACCTGGAACAGATTTGAAATTGGGTCATGTTTGGTCAAAAAGAAGGTTACTTGGTCAAATCCTACAAAAAGCTAGTGTGCACTTTAGAAGCTTTATTTCCATCCAGATACTCATGAAATTATGTCAGAATGTTTATCTTGATGAAATATAGGACAGGTTTACAGTGGGTCATGTCAGGTCATAAAGTAGGTCATTGGGACACATCTTAGAAACTTGTGTGCACTCTAGAGGCTATATTTTCAGACCAATTGGTCAGATTATTGGGTCAAAAAGTAGGTCAGTGGGACAAATCTTAGAAAAATCTTGTGTGCAGTCTAGAGGCCACATTTTCTGTCTGATACTCATGAAAAATTGTCAAGATGTTTGTCTTGATACCTCCGACAAGATCAAAAGTAGGTCAAGTTCGTCAGAAAGTAGATCACTTACACTCATGTGTTTTACATCATTACAACCAGGATCTTATCAGCTTTATCAATCCTAGATGAGTTTACTCAGGTGAGCGCTTTAGGGCCAATGGCCCTCTTGTTTTAAGTTTGGATAAGCAACCAGCAAAGACTGGGAGAAAAATAATCATTCATCATTATTTGTCGATATAGAGCCTTTGCTGTGAGTAAATTGATCAGAGAAGGGAAAAAATAACTAATTAAGATGGAGTATAGTAGAGGAAGTACAGGCAGCAATTCTGTCAGAACTCTTTACCAGACAACAAAATTTTAGTGCAAACAAATTGAAGGGATTTGCAGACGACAATTTGAACGTAGCTCAAATGATGATTTCTGTCTTTAATAGGGTAGAAGACATTGTAGGAAAAGGATAAAATACTGGTCACCAGCATTTTCTCCATTTCCCACAATGTCTTAAAAAGCCCTCTTCTTCAGGGTTAACCCTTTACCGCACAGTCTAAAATTTTGTCATGTGGTAAAGAGCTAACCACTGAGGGCTACCGTAACCCTTTACCATACAAATTTGAGTTTTAATGACCTTGAGGAAAAAGCCTCTTGAAAACCTGTGAGAAAAGGAGAAAGTGCTAGTAACAAGCATTTTCTCCTTTTCCCAAAAGGCTTTCTACATTTTCACAGACAATTACCATCATCTTAGCTAAATCTATTATATCGTCTGCAAATGCTTTCAGTTTAGGACGAGTCTAAAATTCTGTCGTTTGGTAAAAAAGTTGAACCTGCACCAAACACTCCCATGTTTTAGGGCCTGACCCTGCAGATAGAGCTTACTCTAAAAACATTGTGGGAAAAGGAGAAAATGCTTGTGACCTTTTCCACAATGTTTTCTATCTTTTCAAAGACAAATCCTTTGTTTCAAGCCTCATTTAATTTCAATCCTTTACCACATGATCCCGACTTTTAACCACCCTCAGAAAGAAGCCTTTTGAAAACATTGTGGGAAAAGGAGAAAATGCTGGTAACCAGCATTTTCTCCTTTTCCCACAATGTTTTTTACCCTTTCCAAAACAAATTTCAATCTTTTAGCCACATTTATTTTGTCTTCTGCAAATGCTTTGAATTTGGACTGGTCTAAAATTTTGTCGTTTGTTAAAGAGTTAAAATATTATTTAAGAAAGAGATAACTCTTTAGCAGATGAAAAGAAAGTAGAATTGTTAAAATTCAAAGAATATACAGACAACAAATTAAATGTTGCTCATATAATGGAATTTGTCTGTGGAATTAGTACTTAATATTTTTGCCTTTTCCCACAATGTTTTTAAACCCCTTTTCATCAATATTGCTGAAAGTTTGGGTAGCTTGGTAAAGGGTTTAGTGCTTATGCAGAGGATCAAGATCAGACTGAGCAGAAAGTGTAGTGTGATCTTGGGTATTCACTGTCCAACATTTTGATAGAAAATCAAGCAAGCATAATGTGGCATATACAGCAATTTGTGCCAAATTTAACCCGTAAAGCGCCTTTCATGACTACAGTTGCCTTTGCGGTCAGTGTAGATCAAGATCAGGCTGCACAAAACGTGCAGCCTGATCTTTGATCTACACTGTCCGCTTTGCTGAAACACTGTGGTCAAAAGCAACCATGAAAATGCAGTTATTTAGGTTGTATCTCTAAGATGAAAATGTCTGATAGGTTTATTCAGCATTCTAAGGGTTAAAATGTCATTTGAAATGTTTGTCTTGTGGATGGTTCTAAAATTTTGCTGTCTGGCAAAAAGTTATCTCTTAATTCTTTACCACACAACAAAATTTTAGACTGGTCCAAATTGAAAGCATTTGCAGACAAAATAAATTCAAATGAAAAATTAAAACTTGCTTTGGGAAAGGTAGAAAACATTGTGGGAAAGGGAGAAAAAGGCTGGTTACCAGCATTTTCTCCTTTTCCCACAATGTTTTCGAAAGGCTTCTTTCTCAGGGTCATTAAAACTCGGGATTGTGTGGTAAAGAGTTCACCAAATGACAGAGCTTTGGACTTGTCCAAATCCAGAACATTTGCAGTTGACAAATTGAGTATGACTGAAATGGTAGAAATTGTCTTTGAACATTTTTGGAAAAAGAGAAAATGCTGGTTACCTGCATTCTCTACTTTTCCTACAATGTTTTGAAAAGCTGTCTCCCTGATGGTAGTTAAAACTCAGGGTTGATAGGTATAAAGAGTTAAAACACAGACTTCTCTGAGCAAGAAAATTTAATTTGAATAATTCATTGATTCCCAGATCAGAGTCAATTTTCCACGACTCCATTTTCCCAGACTGGTGTAATACCACCTGAAAGGTCTTGTCACAATTTTTGTGTTCTTGGAGAATTTCCTGACTCCATTGTTAAGAGATAAATTCATTCTGAAAATGCCTTTTAACCCTTAACTCTTGACCACATCACAAAATTTTAGACCCGTCCAAATTGAAAGCATTTGCAGATGACAATTTCAATGTGACACAAATGATGGGATTTGTATTTGATGGGGTAGAAAACATTGATGGGGTAGAAAACATTGTGGAAAAAGGAGAAAATGCTGGTTACCAGCATTTTCTCCTTTTCCCACAATGTTTTCGAAAGCTTTCTTTCTCTGGGTCACAAAAAGCCGGGATTGTGTGGTAAAGAGATAAAGCGCTTTTCACGACTATAGTTGTATTTGCGGCCAGTGCAGGTCAAGATCAGGCTGCACAAAACATGCAGCCTGATCTTTGATGTACACTCTTCACTTTGCTGAATCATTGTAGACAAAAGCAACAAATGAAGTTACATTTATTTGGGTCGTATTTCTAGGGTGAAAATATCTGATAGGTTTATTCGGCACCCTAAGGGTTAAAACTCTGCTCCTTATGATACAGAGGATACCATATCACAAGTCATTACCAAACAATTCCTTGTTTTAACTCTTTACCACACAATCCCGACTTTTAACGACCCTGAGAAAGAAGTCTTTTGAAAACGTTGCTGGTAACCAGCATTTTCTCCTTTTCCCACAGTGTTTTCTGCCCTTCCTAAAACAAATTTCATATTTTCAGTCACATTTATTTTGTTGTCTGCAACTGCTTTCAATTTGGACTCGTCTAAAATTTTGTCGTGTGGTAAAGAGTTAATTATCCTGTATTATTTGGTTTGCTTTGTATTTGAGTTTAAACACCATTTTAACAGCTCAGGTTATATCATGGCGGTCAGTGACACACCAAATTCCTGACTTTCTCACACCAGTACTGACACTTTCTTTCCAAAGCCACTGACTACTTTTCTCACATGCATCAGAGGTGACTCCATCTTTAACCTTTTACCAAATGATAAAATTTTAGCCTTGTCCAAATTGAAAGCATTTGCAGACGACAGAATAAATGTGACTCAAAAATTGAAATTTGTTTTGGAAGGGGTAGAAAACATTGTTGGAAAAGCATTTTCTCCTTTTCCCACAATGTTTTCAAAAGGTTTTCCTATCAGGGTCATTAAAAGTCGGGATTGTGTGGTAAAGGGTTAAGAGAGAAATTCATTCTAAAAATGCTTTTTAAAACTCTACCGCTCATTATATAGAGGATACTGCATATCCCAACTTTTTACCAAATAAGTCCTTGTTTTAATGACTCTGAATGAAGAGACTTTTGAAAACATTGTGGAAAAAATGAGAAAATGCCTTTAACTAGCTTTCCTCCTTTTTTCCACCTTTTCAATCTGGCAAGTGCTGTAAGGAGCAAAGATTGATTGATTGAATTGTGTTTTATGCTGCTGTTAATATTATTTCATTCATATCAAGGCAACAGCTCACATATTCATGTATGTCCTGGGTTTCACCAATATTAGGCTAGGGCTCATAAGTGTCTTGCCCAAGGACATTCGCACAAAAAACATAATGGATCTAGTGAGGCTTGAACCTGTGGCCTCCAGGTTACGAGTCCTACACTTGGCCACTGAGCCACACAGGACCCCTAAAGAGTTAGATAATTTCCTGCAAAAAAGAAGCAGGCATTACATTTCAGTCAGCTTTTACAAGACTTCAGATGTTGTTTTTGTTTCTATTTGACTCTTTAAGGGTTAAATCTTTACCAGACAGGATATTACAGACTTGTTCACTGTTAAAGCCTTAGCAGATGACAACCCTCTGCCAAAAAACAAAATTTTAGACTGGTCTTAATTGAAACCATTTCCAAAAGACGATTTAAACTTGACTCAAAAATTAGGATTCACCTTTGAAGGGAAGAAAACATTGTGGGGAAAGGAGAAAATGCTGGTTACCAGTTACCAGCATTTTCTCCTTTCTTCTCAATTAATGTTTTCAAAAACCTTTCTTAAAAACTTGGCATTGTGTGGTAAAGGGTTAAATATGGCTGAAATCATACAATTTGCCTGTGAACTGTTTAAATGGTGAAAAACTTTGTCAGAAAAGGAGAACAGGCTGCTTACCAGCATTGTCTCCTTTTCCTACAATGTCTGTAAAAGCCTTTTTCCTTCCTTCTTAGAGTGCTAATTAATTCATTAACCCTTTACGGCACGATGCTGCCATTTAACGATATTGGAAAAGAAGCCTTTGGAAAACATTGTGGGAAAAGGAGAAAATATTGGTAACTAGCATTTTCTCCTTTTTCCACAGTGTTTTCTTACCAATCAAAGAAAAATTGCACCATTTGAGCCACGTTGAAATTGTCGACTGCAAATGCTTTCAATTTGGACAAGGCTAAAATTTTGTCGTATGGTAAAGGGTTAAAGCCTAGGATTGTTTGCCATATCAATAGAAATATCATCCACTAAAAACTTTAAGGTTTAACTCTTTACCACACAAACCTGACTTTGAACGACTCTCAAATATAAGCCTTTTGAAAACATTGTGGGAAAAGGAGAAAATGCTGGTAACCAGCATTTTCTCCTTTTCCCACAATGTTTTCTACCCTTCCCGAAACAAATTTTAATTTTTTAGTCACATTTATTTTGTCATCTGCTCCTGCTTTCAATTTAGGCCAGTCTAAAATTTTGTCGTTTGGTAAAGAGTTAATAGCAGAAGTAAAATTTTTTGTTGAATTTCAGATGCTTGCTTATCTCTGACTACCACACTACAATATTCTAGATTGGTCCAAATCGAAAGTTTGCAGAAGACAAATTGAATGTAGCTGAAATGATGATTTCTGTCTTTGATAGGGTAGAAAACATTTTGGGACAAGAATTTGAATGCTGGTTACCAGCATTTTTTCCTTTTCCACATTTTTTTTCAAAAGGCTTTTTTCTCAGGGTCGTTAAAACTCGGGAGTGTGTGTTAATGGGCCAATGGTAACAATATTATGTTGTTGCAAAATATGACTTCAAGCTAAGCAGGAAATGAAAATCGTATATCTATGGATACATTATTATATACCTGTAAATTTTCTGGCCCAAAAGGATAGGTTGTTCATGGGTAAAATCTGACATGACAGAAATAAGATTCTCTTTGACAGTATCAAATACATCCCCAAAATTTAACATGGTGCCATTGTGTAACCCACATACAGACTACTTTCAGCATGTTTTACATGTTTGTTGGTCAAAGTGTTAGTATTGAATTCATCCACCATTCATGAAAGGAATATCCTCTTAACAAATATATATTTAAATTTACCACTTTCGTATATTACTGTAATCTTCAAAAATTGCAATACAAGTGTTTTACTTTTCAAGTTTGTGGGAATACATTAACGGTATATGGAATATTATGTTGTAGTAACATTTTTGGGGCTTGTATTTGCATCTGGCTGCATGGGTCTTGCGAGATAACAAATTTTCCCAATGCAATTTTAAGCAAATAACATAATTAGTCTCAGGAAAGTTACTACTCCATAATAAACCTGTATGGAGAGAAAATATATCAAGTTACATAAATGTTTAAGATATGCCTCAATTGACAGTGATGTTAGAATGGAGTCAGACAATTTTTCTGTTTGTGAATAATTTAATGGCTAGAAGTGACTAGTTACATACCTCTGTGAACTAGCTAGAAACTTCTGTAAAGAAATATTTGCAATTTTTTTGTTTATAAGTGATAAAGTGTGTCTTCAGTCTGTTCATATTGCAAACCAAGGCTTTTTTCATCAAAATATCTCATACAGTGTAGGACCATGTAGATCCAAGATCAGTTTGCACATTCTAAGGTTGAGATCCAGGCATCCTTGGTCAGCAGTGAGCCTCCAGGAATTCATCCAGGATCCATATTCACCAAACATTCTAAAATTTATTCTATGTGTAATTCTACATTTAGAAAGTAACACAACTTCTGGTTGGCTAAACCATTTGGTTTAGCCAATCAGAAGTTGTGTTACTTTCAAATTTAGAAAACTTCTGGAGAACAAGGCTTGGAATGTTCTTACAAATGGTTGATGAATACAGGCCTTTTGTCTATATTGCAGGACAAGGTTTAATCTGTTACCAGATAACAAAATTTTAGAGTTTTCCTATCGGGAAATATTTGAGTGGCACTTGTAGAAAAGGGGGTTTAATGTATCTCTATAATCCATTTTACAAAGCAAGTCATAATTATGGATCTATAAAATCCATTTTGTCTGAAAACTGGCTGAATCAAGAGGTAGACTTGTCCTTGGATATGTAGAAAATTGACCATTAGCAGAAAGTTGACTCAAGTCAGCCCACACAAATTGGTTGATACTTTTTACAGATGTAATGAACCCCCTTTTCATGGTGCATGGCTCTTTTGCAGTTAACTCTTTACCAAACGACAAATTTTTGGACTGGACGAAATTCAAAGCATTTGCAGATGAGAAATTAAATGTTGCAAAAATGATGATTTTTGTCTCTGATAGGGTAGAAAACATTTTGGGAAAAGGAGAAAATGCTGGCAGCATTTTCTCCTTTTCCCAAAATGTTTTCAAAAGCTTTCTTTCTAATGTTTTCTTTTAAGATTGTGTTGTAAAATGTTAATAAAATGAATTTGGCTCAAATGATTGCATTTTTCTTTGAAAGGGTGGAAACAGTGTGCAAAAGAGAGAAAGGGCACAGTACCAGGTTTCTCTTTTTCCTAGTTTGTCTTGAAAGCCTTTTTCCAGTGGTTGTTTAAACATGGTATTGTTTTGTAAACTGTGAAAACTTTTAATTCTTATTGATTTCATTTTGTACTCCAGTGCATATATGTGATTGAGTTAACTAGAAACAAGTCTGAGTGTTAAATCAGACATGAGATGAGTTGTTGTACATGTGCTGGTCTCAGATAGAGGATATTCAATAGCAACTTTACATAAAACTTTTAGTATCTTGACAGCAAAGTCGTACTCAATAGCAAATTTACATAAAACAGTAAGACTTGCGACAGGAGAGTTTTTTAGGAACAAATTTTGTGGTGACAGAATGTGAACCAGACATGTTTGTTTGTTTACACATGTATGTTTGTTTGGTAAGCAGTGTCAGTTTTACAAGGAATTCAATAATGCTGAATCAGATGCACTAGTTATGATTTATATGGAGACTGTGGGTTGATTGATTGTCGGAAAAAGATGAAATCTGAGGATATACAGAAAAGAGCACTGCCAGTAGGTAAGCATACTATTTTGTTAACATCAGGTGATTTCCAACTTTTTAGCGCTTAGTACAGTTGTTTTACAAGGTAATGTAGATGAAGATCAGACTGCTTTTGCAGATAATGAAGACCAAGATCAGACTACATAAGGTTTATCTCTTCTGTCAGCTATTTTTAGAAATATTCTGGCAAAACACCCTTCTTGATTTTTCTTACTGAACTGAGTGCAGTAGTCCTTGATATTAACCCTTAAGGCGCCTTTTGCTAATATAGTTAACTTTGCGGCCAGTGTAGATAAAGATCAGGCTGCACAAAACATGCAGCCTGATCTTTGATCTTCACCGTCTGCTTTGCCCTGAAACGCTGTAGACAAAATCAACCCAATAACAGTGTTTCTGCTAGCTCATAACTTTTGTGACTTGCTGTTTGGAATTTTGGGGGTCATTCAGAAATTTTACGTGTCATGCTCTTTAACCTTTTTTTCACGTGTTGTTTGCCTTTGCCAGTTAGTAGATGTGGCATAATGCTAAAAATTTTAAATGACAGAGTGGTATTTAAGTTAAAAGTTGAAACCAGTTATCTCGTAGAAACTGTCGTCTGTCATCCCGATTACTCCAGCAAGTCGGTGACCATTACCGAGCAGGGTCTAAAACGCGGACAAAAAGTTTAAGTATGGATTCTATACAGTAATAAAGGCGAGATGACAGTGATGTCACACAGAATAATGTCGCATTTTGGACTGATTCAGTGTAAACTGGAAACAAATAAATCGGTGTTAGAAAGCGGGTCCAATATGATTCTGCAGTTATAAACTTGATGATTTTGTAAGTTATATTAATTGAATCAATCCTTTATGTTCCTTTTTAGTTCTGATTAATATTGCGTCAAGGAAGACGTGATGTATTCATTTTGTTGTGTCAGGCTTTCATTTTGTGCGTCAAAAACGCGAAAAGGCGGACTTTCTGAAACGCCGCAATAATATTACCCAAAGAATTTCTACTTTGATTTTTATGCCCTGAACAAATTCTCTTAGGGGCATATAGTTTCACTTTAGTTCGTCTATTTGTCTGTCCACAATGTTGCAATTTAGATCTATCAGTGCATAGCAAAATTTCAACTGCATAGCATTTGACGAAGCAACAACTAACATTGTTGACTTTCAAAAAGCCTTCCCAGGAAAACATTGAATCTGAAATTGAGATGAACACGTCGACTAAGGACAATCCACCTTCATCACTCGGCAACATTACGCCACCGGGAAAAGTAAGTCTAACATAAACAGGGCTCCCACTGTCAATCGCCACTATCACCAAGTGTGATAATCTAGAAAAAGAAATGTCTCCAAAATGGAGCACTGGCGAATCAACTAGCGACGAGTAATTCCTAAATATGAATCGTAAAAGATATAAACTCTGCCATAAACACTATGCATCAAGTGTGAAAGAAGCATGCGTCATTTTTATCACAGCTAATCAAGCTTATGTGTCATTTATGAAAAATGTGATAATGATGTTAATCCGCTTATCTGGTATACAAATGACAGGTTTTGAAGTTACCTGCTACCTTTGGACAAATTTATATCAAATCATGCGGAAATACATATCCAAAATTTAACTGACATGAAAAATAGATCCCTGCAAAAAACGTGAAAACCCATGACACAACAAAATTTTAGTTTGACATTGTCCAATCAGAGGCACTTCTGACTGTCTTTTAAGTTTTATAAATAACTTTAACCCGTAAATTTGCATTAATATCTGTATAAAACAAGAAGTGGATATGAAAATCTCTGTTAAATAATGAAGAAAACACTTGGAAGACTTTATGAAATGAACAAGTTGAACAACAAATCAGACAGGGGAGGATGGGGATAAGGCCACCTTGTGTTACAGTGACATCGTTAAAGAAGAACGTATAGGAGGTTTACTGTTATGACTTTTTCAAAGAAATTCAAATTATACATTAACCCTTTACTACACAATGCACGACTTTGATGGCGTACAAATAAAATTTGCAGGGGAAGCCCTGATAGATTATATCAAAGTGACAATTTATGGAAATATAGATCTAGATGTTTGAAATTATTGTACCCCCATTTTTATCTTCTGTACCTCCAATTTCGCAACCCAAGAAGTACAAAAACCTCATTTGAAAAATTCAGTGGACACATTGCCCCTTTTGTCAGAGCATGGCTTATTTATATTTAACATGTGATAGTGATAAACTTGTGACTAAGTGAAATTTCAGAGAAAAAACAACAAAAAAGAGGGACATCTGTTAAGATGCTTTTAAATATTTATCTTTCTTAACCCCATTTACCACACAATCCCAACTTTTAACAACCCTGAGGAAGAAGCCTTTTGAAAACATTATGGGAAAAGGAGAAAATGCTGGTAACCAGCATTTTCTCCTTTTCCCACAATGTTTTGTACTCTTCCCAAGACATATTTCAATTGTTGGGTCACATTTATTTTGTTGTCTGCTAAAGCTTTCTATTTGGACTGGTCTAAAATTTTGACGTTTGGTAAAAAGTTAACTCCTTGTGCCAGACAATAAAAAAGCATTTGCAGATGACAAAATTTAATTAGATGTGGCTCAAATGATGAATTAACCTTTGAAAGGTTAGAAAACATAGCTTTTGAAAGTTTTCAAAAGCTATTGTCCTTGGGCTTGTAAGAACATGTGATAGTTTGTTGGAGGGTTTAGACCATATTTATGGTTTTGAATGATTTCTGAAAAAAAAAAACAACTCCATAACAAAATCCATTTATGAGCTGATATAGAGTTTACAATACTGCCTTTGACTCTCTACCAAATGACACAATTTTAGATGTTCCGAAATTGAAAGCTTTTGTAGACAACAAAATAATTGTGAATCAATTAGAAATTCACTTTTGGAAGGGAGAAAACATTGTGGGAAAAAGAGAATTCAGAATTGTTTGGTAAAGAGTAAAACTGGAATTTCAAAGACCATTTCTTATTTTGAGATAGTAAAAAATAATTAGAATTTTTGTATTCCCAGTTGCTGCATATCTGGAAAATGAAATTAGATTAGAATGATTGAGCTAGTTTCACAATGGTGATATCTTCTAGACTTGAATTTTGATGAGAACAAAAGATGGAATTGATTTTTTTCTTTTTGTTGAATTTGGCATTGAATTTGAAGATGGTATACATGTATTTTAACTCTCATCTTGGAATATAGTATGTGCTATTAGCAGACTATACATAGTTTTAGTGCAAAATCCCTGTGCAAAATGCAAAATGCTGCAGATGACAATGTAATAAAGTGCATCCTTCACAAAGAACTTTTAGTATTTCCAAACACAGGGAAATTTTCATTTGAAAAAGTAGTAAATATTTTTGGGAAAGAAAAAGCTAGGTACATGCATTTCATTCTTTTCATACAATTTTTAATCGGTTGCTAGACGGACTAGAGAGATGGCAAACTTCGGAAACCCATCCATTCAGGGCAAACTGATGTAAGGGCAACTCGTAACAGCTTTCACTTACAGCGTTTTATCGCTTATACCTGCTGTGATGACCTTATTACAAAAACTACTTTTGACCCAGATAACTGCACTTTTGACCCAGATAAGCGCAGGAATAGTAATTAGCAGTAAACAGGCTTGAAGTAATGTCAAGTAATCCTATAATAACTTTTAAATTATGTCATAAATGGCGGTTACAATTTGTTTAGTGTTGAAGTATGTCATAATTACAGTATTATCAAAATCTCTGGCCAGCAAAAACTGGAGCAGTTTACTTTCAACAGGATTATAAGAAATAGGGTCAGTGATTAGCAGCAACCTTATGAATGAAACGAATGTGAATTAAGTGTATCGGGTAATGTGAACACATCTTGTAGTCGTCTGCTGTCCATATCATTTGGCAAATTTCAATTGATCCATTGATAGTTATACGTAGTTACGGGATCGGCCAATTTGTGACGAGTGCTCTCCTATTTAGCAGGTGTTGAAAAGATGATAGGTCATTTTGGTCTTGAGAGGAATAAAATCGCAACAGTAAGGAGTTTGTAAGGAAACATTGCTTTAAAAGAATTTGAAAATTTGGATTGCTCTGCCTAAGAGAAAACTGATGTAAATGCAACTTGTAACAGCCGTAAGTTTAAAATAGTAACAGGCCGTTGGTCCTTTAATGCAGGGATAGTATATGTGAGGCGAAGTGTCTGAAGCTGTGGGGACAAAGGGTGTAGAGTTGTGTAAAGGTTATGGCCCTTGCGGAGAGGCCATTACGTAAACATTTTCAGAATGGACTGGCGATTCACCACTAACAACTTAGTACCCAGACTGTCCATTCACAATAGTGACTGATTACACATCTTTCAGCGTATGATGTATTAACCCTTGGGCTGCTAAGTGCGACTCACTGACCTTTTTGCGGATAGTATAGATCAAGATCAGACTGCACAGAATGTGCAGTCTGATCTTGGATCAATACTGTCTGGTAAGGAGATATTTCTTTTTCCAAAAAAGAGTAAGTTTGACGTAGAATTATTTGGGTTATACTACTGGTTTGAAATTGTATTTCAATGTTTTAGTGGGATAAGGGTTAAATTGTTTTCATAGCCCCTCTTCCTTTCCTTCCAGCCATGGCGCTACAATTTTACACAGTCACTTACATGTTTTTTCTTGGTGAGTTTCTACAGACTAGAATCGGTCTGTTAACCCTTGACCAAACAATCCTGTGGGGCTTTGAAAATATAGTTGGACAAACTGCATGTATTCGGCATGTTCTCTTTTTTCCACAGCGTTTTTCACCCCTTTGAAAGATTTTCAAAATTTTGTCAAATAGAACATTTTCATCTAGGATAAAAAATCCTGAAACTGTAACACAAATAAGATCAGTTACTGTTATGTTCTCCATATCTGAATCAACGGACCAGGGAAAAAGTCTTTGCGGAGAGTGCAGATTCAGACCAGACTGCTCAGAACATGCAGTCAGATCTTGGATCTGTCATGCCAGTTTTCTGAGTTATTCTACTCAAGACAGCAATGGTCCTGCAATATTTTGGCTGCTTTTCTAAGCTTAACATGTCTATCTTAACAATTTAGCACTCTAAGTGTGCAAATGTCAGCAACATGTTTGTCTCATCAGCTATTCCATATTGGTCGATTCTCATCCTTTCCACATTTCAGATAAAGAGATCAAGGCTACCGCAGTTACGCTCTTCCTGATTGGAAAGACTCAAATACAATGACCTTTGTTGGCTATGGACAAGTAAAGTCGCTTTTGAAGACAATAAAAGATAAAGATCAGACTGTCCTTTGAACACAATGCAATTCAGTATCACAGATGTTCATATCTTATATCTAATTGTCTGTTTATTTGGGATGTATATGGAAATAAAGAGCGACCATGAAATCGTAGCCTAATGTTTGATTCTGCTTTCCTGACTGTAAAAGGCTAGTCGATTAACTGAGTGTTTCAACTCTTAACCAAACTATCCTTTTTTAATGCCCATGAGAAAGAAGTTGAGAACATTGTGAGAAAAGGGGAAAATGCAGGTTACCATTTTCTCCTTTTCCGATATTTTTTTTTACCTTTCAAGGATTCAAATCATCATTTGGTCTACATTTGATTCGTAATGTGCAGATGCTTTTGATTTGGGCAAGTCTAAAATTTTATCATTTGGTAAAGAGGTGACGGTTAGGGACCTACTGGGTATCTACATTCTTTGAAAGTATAATGTAGGAGAAATTTGCCAGCAGACATTTGGACTGGACGATTTGGCCCGCTAAAACATAGGTTGGACAGTTTGTCAAGATGAATACGATGTCTTGGTAAAAATGGAAAAATGAAAGGCCCACAAGCAGCCAAAAGTAAACAATTCCAAAGTTATAATGCAGGCATATTTTATATGGCTTTTATATGTTACAATAGTTACCAAAGTTGCCAAAGTTACGGAAAAGTATACATGTATTTTTTCACTCTTTTAAAGGGTTGGTAGGTACTACTGTTCATGATGAGTGATATCTAAAACTTGATAATGGGTATTGCTGATCAGAATATTTTTTACGTTCTGTTGCTGTCGGCTGGCAAACATAGCCAATATTTTAACCAGTCGTTAAACTACTAATTTGTAAAAAGACAGTTTAAAAAAGTGGGATCCTATGTGGCTCATTTATAATGTTGTCTAATTTTTTGTCCCATACGCAGTTCAAACATCTACCAGTTGATTTGTGATTTCAAACCACTGTAGTTATTCAGCGTCGACCGATTACAGTGCTTACAGCACTTTGATTCCTTAAGTTTTCTTCATCAGAGTTGTGACAACCTCAGGATAAATTTGTAACAGATGTAGTCTAGAAATGGGTTACAAGATTCACCCATACTGTTTTTATGTGGGAGTTTGTGAGTCTTTTAACCCTTTACCACATAATCCCGACTTTTAATGACCCTGAGAAAGAATCCTTATGAAAACATTGTGAGAAAAGGAGAAAATGTTGGTAACCAGCATTTTCTCCTTTTCTCACAATGTTTTCTACCGTTCCTAAAAAAAAAATTTAAATTTTAAGTCACTTTTATTTTGTCGTCTGCAAATGCTTTCAATTGCAACCTGTCTAATATTTTGTCATTTGGTAACAAGTTAATGTTGTTCATGAACTTGGATCCTGAGATAGTACATGAGCAAACGTATTGAAACTTTCAGGGATAGATGACAGTATGTAGAGTAGGTCCGGGTAATATCGGACACCCGGGTAACTTCGGACACTTCGTTCGTCGTTAAATACAACAAAGAGAATAAAGACAGAGAGTGGAAAAATCGATCCAGCCTATCGATAAATCCGTTTCAAAAGCAAAACATATGTCATGGTGACGTAATTATTAGGATGTAAGGGTTAATTTGATTGGATTGGGCATCGCTGTTGTGAATACGCGGGTTTTTCATTTTCCTCCACGGGAAAACATAAAACTAAGGAACATCGTACCCGCAAGTTAAACGACCTAAAAATGGTATTTGATATATTATTACCATAAACGAAGTGGGTTTTATGTATTCGCAGATTTACATTTTCAGTTACGGAACGTGTTATATTGTGAAAAATAAAGCCTTTTATTCTAAAAATCGAAAATAATTCCCTGTCCGATGAAACCCTGCATGTAAAACATAAACATAAAGGAACAAGTCTTGTATCGGACACACTGCTCACGGATTCCGCTTTTTTCAACAGCTGTGCAGTGAAGCTGAATCTATGAAATAAGTTACTCCTTTGGAGTATTATGTAATGTAGATCTAGATTTAGCATAAGTTGTACACATGGATCTGTATATTAGATCAAGATCTAGTCTACCTGAATCGACAAAAAAGCTCTAACATCTCAAACGCACTAGCCCCCCCCCCTCTCTCTCTCCCTCCCTCTGTGTGTGTGTGTGTGTGTGTCTCTCTCTCTCTCTATTCAGAGTATTCTACTTCCTAGGTACTACACTAGTAGTCTATACCCTATAGGGGAAACTTATCGACAGTAAATTGGTATCTACGGATATGTCGTCAAAATATTGAAGGAAAAAGAAGCCATTGCTATGTAGATCTACTCTGTTTTAGTTGACTGCTTAAGCCATTTTCCCACCCATCCATCCATTCACACTCGCTCTCTCGCTCGCTCGCTCGCTCGTTCGTTCACTCTCTCACTGACTCACTTACTCACTCACTCACTCGCTCAACTATCTTGGCGTCGATATGGGTCTGTTACTTTAATTTGAAAACTTAATATGGTCTATATTGCTACAGCATGCCAAACAAAAGCAAAAGTGTACGCTGCCAGTACGATGACAAAGATATGGAACAAGCTGTATCTTGTGGAATGAGCATAAGAACTGCTGCTGCACAGTTTGGCGTTCCACGGTCAACTCTCCATGATCGGGTGTCTGGCAAAGTAGGCCTGAGCCCATCTCATGGCAAACAAACAGTCTTCCCAGAAATCGTCGAAAGAAAGTTTGCAGAGAAAATCAAAGAGGCGGCAACAATGGGTTTTGGCCTCGATCGCAAACAGCTACAGGTTAAGGCTGCGCAGCTTGCCAAAAAGATGAAGCTTAAGACACCCTTTAAATCCGGTATACCTGGAAAAGACTGGCTAAGCGGTTTCTTGAAGCGCCACAGCATAATGCTTCGATGTCAGACTGCATTGTCGACTGTTCGCGGTAGAATGTTAAATGAAACAGTCATGCAAAAGTACTTTGACGACCTCCAGGGTGTTACAGAATCTTTAAATCTTCAAAATTCCCCGGAGCAGATCTGGAACATGGACGAGTCTTCGCTAAGCTTGACCCATAAACCAACAAAGGTATACGCCGAAAAAAGCGCGCGAAACATACCTGGTAGGGTCGGAAATAATCGCGAAACAGTTACAATAACTGCATGCGTAAATGCAGCGGGAAATGATATCCCACCAATGATTATTGTCAAAGGTAAGACAAGAAAGTCACTGCACACGTACAATTTAAAAAGAGGTCCTGTTGGGGCCAAATATACTTACCAGGAGAAAGGATGGATGGAAAACTCACTTGGAAAAGACTGGTTTGATGGTGTATTTCTTGAGCATTGTGGCACAAAAAGGCCCCAGTTACTTATCTTAGATTCACACAGCTCCCATGAAACTTTGGACATAATCCAAAGTGCCAAAGAAAATAATGTAACATTATTTGCTTTGCCACCCCATACAACACAATGGCTAAATCCCCTAGACAAGACCCTTTTTGGCCCTTTGTCCAAGGAATACAACAAACAATGTACATATTTCATGACAGAGTCACCAAATAATATAGTATGCAAATGGGAATTTCCGAGATTGTTTAAGATTGCATACGAAATTGCTTTTAACAAACACAACATCAGAAAAGGGTTTGAAACTTGTGGTATATTTCCATTTAACCCAAAGGCATCCCTCCTACTGCAATTAATCCATCTTTTCCATTTGACATGGGCATGGCACACAAATCACTAGTGAATGATCCACATCAGGGTAGCCAAACACAACAGCCTGATCATAGCCCTGATTTGACAAAGGTCACAAAACCTATAGAAAATCAGTGCAATGACCATGCTGGCAGACCTACACAGGAACTTAATGTAATACCTCAGCAAACGTCTGTCGATATCATTGCCGAAGCCGATGCTAACGGAGTAATGGAGATAGAGGCAGCCGAGGCTGCTGAAGTCTTACAGGCTATTTTGGATTCTAACATTGATCTTCAGGTAGATCATTTATTTGAACTTCCCTCTCCTGTCAGAAAAACACAAGAAAACAAAAAGCGAAAATTGACAAGTCACCGAATTTTAACAAGTGATGAAATAATACAGGAAAAGGAAAATGCAAAACAAATGAAAGAAGAACAAATTAAAATCAAAGCAGAGAAAAAGAAGGAAAGAGAGTTGAACAGGGTACAAAACAGTTCTAAAAAATCTAAGCCGAATAAAAAAACAAAACCCATAACACTAGACAATAACATACCGATGTGTACTGACTAATTTATCTCTGTAAGTTATACAGAACCGTGAAATTAGCACAGCGTTGTCGTCCTCCATAACGTCTGTATAGTGCAAATGGTATCGAAATCAGAAGTCGGGTTTTCGCTTTTGCTTTTGAATGATAATCAGGTATAGAGTTTACGTTTATGAATCGTGAGAATCGATCATGCAAAATTATCGTTTGAAAAGAGCAATTTGCTTTATCATATAGGTCTGCCACAAACAGTTGAGGATCAAAGTTTAGTTTAATTGTACCTTGAAAATGATTGACAGTTTTCACTGGGCGCAATTACATGTATCGTTGCTGGTCGATGCAGTAAGAAGAGAAACGGGTGTATATTCGACGAAATGTTTTGCTTAATAGACAATTTTTTGTCTTCAAAGCGAAACATTTTTTCGAGTGTACATCTGTTTGCTTGTCCTCTAAAGAAACATCTTGTCCATTATGTACGGCAGTTTGTCTTTTTACCGTATTGAGTCATGGTTTTAATTATGACGTTGGCCTCCATTGATATACGTTGCTTATAAACTTCATGATGTTTACCTGCATTACAGTAATAATGTATTGCTTTGATTCGTGACCCAGAGGTTGCGGATTCGATACCCGGTTGCAGCAAACTTTGTTTCTGACGATTCTTTGCAACTCACCTCCCATGCATGTGAGAAAAGCAGTCATTGGCTAGAAAAGATAGTTGTAACAGTACTGGTGCAAGAAAGCCAGGAAGTACACGAGTAGGCGCACTGATCGCTGTGATATGACTTAGGCTATTAATTTTACGTTGCAGGATGCCACATTTGATCATTCGCAATGTGTGGGCTGTTGGTATGCATCATTACGGTTCTAAACACCTTGCTGTAGGTGAGAGATACGAACTGCAAGCTGACGTAGGCAACAGATATGACTCAAACGCTATAAAAATAACAGATGGGCATTGCACTTGTGGATACCTGAAGAGCGACAACGCCGTGATAATTGCAAATTTAATGCGCATTGGTCTTAAAGGCATGTGGCTGTTGAAACCTAAAGAATTACCAGAGGTAAAATCATACAAACTTGGGCCCCAGCAACGCTGTAATATCGGGTGCATTTGTGAATCAGACAAAACATTAGAGTCTGGTAAAAGGTATCTTCAAGAAAATGGGGTCATCTTTGACGTTATTAACAACTGAGTTTATGTACAATCATTGTGTTTCTGATTTCAATGTTTAATGATTTTTCATTGTTTATTAGTTGTGTATAGGTTTTGTTTTTCTCTAACATTCTAGTTTCTTTGATCACATTTCGTAGATTGATAGATTGTATGGTGTTCAACGCTGTTTTGTACTTAACTGACAAACGGTTTACGGGACATATCAAGTTGGGTGTCTCTAGGAAAAGTGAATAATGGAAGGAAGTATTTCATTGAGTAATTCTGAGAACATAAATACAGATAGAATCATTACACTGTTGTTACTGTGTTTATTGAACAGGCTGCCAAGGGCGACTCAAAAACCTTTTGCGGACAATGTAGAGCAAGATCAGACTGCACAGAAACTGCAGTCTGATCTTGGATCTACACTGTCCGATAAAGAGTTTAAATTTCTCTTTCCCCTAAAGTTTACTTTGAAATAGCAGATTCATGGGTTTTACTATCGGCTTGAAAGTTTAATTTACCTAGCAAATTAAGGGCTGAATGTAATTGCGACTGCAAATGTACCATGAAAATGTGTGAAATATAAATAATGCAATGCATGTTCTTTGTTTTCAAGGGCTTAAACACATATTTTTTTAAAAAGGTTGATTTGTCCGATGAACCCCGAGTGCCTTTTTTAAAAAACGTAAGCTGTCCGATGAACCCCAACGACCACTTTACCGTCCGATATTGCCCGAATTGTGTGTCCGATACAAGACGTCATGCGTCCGATTTAACACTACCTTCACACCATGCAAATTTTCGTGTTTTTCTCGATAATAACCATCTTTTTCTGAACAACGAAGTGCAAGTTTCACTTCTCATAGATTTGCCCATTTGGTGTCTGCAGAATAAACAATCTCGGGGAGCCAATGAACTCGTCACAAGCCGTAGATGCCGAAAGTGTCCGATATTACCCGGTTCTACTCTAGTTCATGCATGTTCCTTTATTTGTAGGCATAGGTCAAGGTCACTGTGACAATACAGAAAAATTTGGTGTCAGCAATACTTTTATAATAAAATAATAAATGCTGTAAGCTAGCTCTATAAAACTCAACTGTTGCCAGCTTAAAGGTCGAGGTTACAGTGCTTGGCAAAACTTTTCACACTTACATTGTAACTATAGGCTATATATTAAAATGTTTTTTTGTCAGCAAATACGGCTATGGGTCCTTGTTTGAGTTTTGGACTATTGGATGACCGTGACCTTTTTCATGTTGTGAGGACTCCGTGTTGGTGATACATTTCTAGATAATGCATGTGTAAACATTGTTGCACAAGAACAAAAAAGTTAATGAAAAAGAAAACCTGCCATCATCCAGGATGTTGGAAAAAAACATGTCTGTGCTAGCGGAAGGAATTGGTTTTTGTGAAGTGTCTTTTTGTTGGCTTCTTTATTTATTACTGAAATTATAGACCTCATTTCCAGCTTTAATGGTACATTTACTCTTTAAGTATCTCAAAATTGATTTTTGTTTTAGAAGAGGTTTAAAGTTAGCTTTGTAACCTCATAATGCACTAAGTTCCTCAAGAAAGTTTTTTGTTAATTTAGAAAATGAATTAAAGGCCCACAAATGGCCAAAAGTAAACAGTTTGGGAGTCAAAATGCAGGCAAATGTACTAATTAAAATTATGGCTATTATTATGAGTCTGACAATTAATGTGTTATAGTGCAGTTTGTCAGAGTCAGTATGAGGCAGAAAAATGAACAGTAAAACTGGAATTGAAGTTGCCAACTTATAACAGTGGAGTGAAAGGAGAGTTTTGAAAATATTATGGGATAGGAGAAAAGGCTGGTAACCAGCATTTCCTCCTTTCCCACAATTTTTTCTATCTCCTCAGTGACAAATCTCACCATTTAACAGCATTCTATTTTGTCATGTTGCTCCCAATTTATAAGTCTAAAATACACACATCTAGTAAAGAGATAAAGGCCCAGTGGCAGCCAAAAGTAAACAATTCAGGTGTTAAAATGCATTTAAATTTAAATCATACCATTTCAAATTACAAAAATTATTGTGAAGATGACAGTCTGTAATTCTAAGATTGGTCCAAGTGTTAGTTGCTGGCAGAAAATGAATCTTAAATCCAGGCAGAAAGTAAACAAAAGATAGAGTGACTTGGCAACTTTTTACTTTGTTTTGAAATTTATTTTTCTGCCAGCAACTAACTCTTGGACTGACAGTACAATGACAGATTTTCATTCACAATAACTTCCATACTTTTAATTGGGCCAGCCCGGGTAGCTCAGTGGTTAGTGTATCTGACTTGTGACCAGGTGGTTGTGAGTTTGATACCCAGTTGAGACAGACTTTCTTTCCGCTGATTTTTTTTTAAGCCTCTCACCTCTGATGCAATGTGAAAAAAGCAGTCAGTGTTTTCGAAAGAAAGTTGTGTCAATTGGTTTGTGAAAGCCAGAAAACACATCCGTAGGTGCACTGACCGCCATGGTATGACCGAAACTGTTAAAAGGTCATTAAACTCCAACCAATCAACTTTTAAATGGCACAATATAGAACCCATATTGTTTTCTTTTGGCCCCTACTTGGCCATTTACTCAAAACAGTTTGTATACTTGAAAAAGGTGTAGATACATCACAATCTGTCAACACTAGATTGACGAGTTTTACTGACCAGATAACTTTGTGTAATGACCATGGGCTTACTCCTCCTCAACCCCTTCTGGAGTGGGGGAGGGGGACCGGTCAAGATCAATATCAGCTGTTGTCAAGAACAACTTTTTTCCTCCTGTAGATACTACCTCAACAGTTTTGCTGCTTCAGTATCAGAAAACATTGTGACAGTTGGATGACCTGTTCATGATTAGCTTTATCCTCTTTCTGTTGTGTGAGGCTACATTTAGATCCCCACTTCCTGTTGTGTCCTCTCTCTTTCCAGCTGCTTTATAAATGTAAAATATACTAAGGGGTATTGCCTGTAATTCAGTGCATTCAGTGCACCAGCTTGCTCCGTGAATTGTTTGCCAGTAGATAACACTTTGGAGTTCTCAAAATTGAAAGTATTTGTAAAGGAAAGTGTCTTTTTTTGCTAAAATGTAGGGGTTTGTCTTTGAAAGGATAGAAAAAAATGTTGAAAAAAGGAGAAAATGCTTGTTACCAATATTTTCCCCTTTTCCCACTATGTTTTCAAAAGCGCCTTCGTCTTCAGGGATGTTATAACTTGGGATTGTGGGGTAATGGGTTTGAAGGCCAGATATGAGAATACCAATTCATTTAACCCTTTACCAGACAACAAAATTTTACCCTTGTCCAAATTGAAAGCATTTGCAGACGACAATTTTAGTGTGGCTCAAATGGTGCAATTTTTCTTTGATAGGATAGAAAACATTGTGGGAAAAAAAAGAAAATGCTGGTTACCAGCATTTTCTCCTTTTCCCACAATGTTTTCAAAAGGCTTCATTTCCTGGAGTGTCAAAAGGCAGTATTGTGTGATAAAGGGTTAATAGAAAGTACCTGTACTATTGCATTTTCAAGGTTAATGTTTTCAGATTATCAAAAACCAGGACAATGTGAGCCTAAAATCAGATTATCCCTTTACTGCAAAATGCCGCCTTTTAACGACCTTGGGAAAGAAGCCTTTTGAAAACATGGTGGGAAAATGAGAAAATGCTGGTAACCAGCATTTTCTCCTTTTCCCACAATGTTTTCTACCCTATCAAACAAAAGCTGTACCATTTTCGCCACATTGAAATTGTTGTCTGCAAATGCTTTCAGTTTGGATGAGGCTAAAATTTTGTTGTCTGGTAAAGGATTATTTACTCTGCAAAGCCTCTATCCTAACCTACACTATACCAGAAGCAACTTAAGTTTTGCATGGGGCTCAGAAAGCTTAAATTTTCTGTTCAAGATATAAGGTTAAAGGGTTTAGGGGTCAGTAGTACCATATAAGGAGAGGCATGGAGGAATTACATGTTGGTCATCTTGAGGTGGTAATTGAGAAATGATTCATCCAGCAGCTGTCTCCATAATTGGATGGCCACATTAGCCATTTTACACCAGTGGATTGTGATTGTTTCGTTAGGGTTTTACTGCTTTACCGCACAAGAAAAGTTTAGACATGCCCAATGTGGACTGGAAGTGAAAGCTGCTTTGAATATTATTTCTTCATATCATGGTGTCTGCTCATTTAACTCTATACCAAGCGACAAATATTTAGGCTAGGCCAAATTGAAAGCATTTGCAGACCACAATATAAGTGTAACTCAAAAATTGAAATTTGTTTTTTGGGGAGGCTAGTAAACATTGTGGGAAAAGGAGAAAATGCTGGTTACCAGCATTTTCTCTTTTTCTCGCAATGTTTTCGAAAGTCTTCTTTCTCAGGGTCGTTAAAAGTCGGGATTATGTGGTAAAGGGTTAAACCTATTGTTCTCAGCATTGTTTTAGAAATATGTTTAATGTCGCGCCTAATGAGTCATTATTTGCCTTGAAAAAAACTCAAAAGATCGATTTTTTGTTTGTGACATGCTTGTTTTATGTAGACATTAATTTCCGGTTACACGGGTGTTGTAGTACAAGTTTGCTCGTCAAAATTGTCTGTTATGGTAATAGATTTAATGTATACCGTATATAGAAGTGAACTTGAAAGCGGGTATAAGAACAAAAGGGTTAACTTCAAGATTGTGTGTCCTTAGTTTCACCAGTGCTGGGCTCTGAGGTGACTTGCCCAAGGACTAGTCCAGGAAGCGCCCTGTTTCGTCCAAATTGAAAGATTGTGCATACTGTATATTAGAATTAATGTGACTAAAATGATTTGTGTCTGAAAGGGTAGAAAACAGTGTAGGAAAAGGAGAAAATGCCCAGTACCAGCATTTTCTCCTTTTCTTTCAATGTTTTCAAAAGAGAGAAAAGTCGGGAAACTATGGGGAAAAATGCAGACATGGCTTAACCCTTAGTGCGCGGAATAAACCTGTCTTTGACGTTTTCATCCTAGAAATACTACCCAAATAATTGCAATTTCCTGGTTTCTTTCGTCTACAGTGATTCAGCAAAGCGGATAGTGTAGATCAAAGATCAGGCTGCATGTTTTGTGCAGCCTGATCTTGATCTACAGTGACCACAAATGCAACTATAGTCGTGAAAGGCGCTTTAAGGGTTAAAAAGGAATACCATTCAGTTTGTCACAATGTGTTCAAGAGTATGTACTGCAGAAATATTAAAAATTGCTTTCATCATGGGTAGGGATTTACTCTTTCAGTTCAAGGTGAGAGTTTTCAAGTAACAAGAAACTGACAAATGTAGACATTGCTCATTTGGGTCAATTTTAGCTCGGCTACTTTTGAAGAAAACATCGAGGTATTATCGTAGCCCAGGCGTCGTTGTCTGTCGTCTTCCTCCAAAAGCTTGGATATTTTGTCGTATCTCTGTTATTACTGAAGATACTTACTTTAAACTCACACAAGTTGTTAACTATCAAAAGGGATACCCATACAACAAGGGCAGATAACCATCAAAGTATTTTTGACCCCTTTTCCACTTAAAATTTTCACCGAAAGTCAAGCAACTGCAGCCAAGTGTTGGCACCAGCATGTGGTGCTCTTGTTCCATTTTGTCATAAGGTTAATTATCTTGTTGTTGTTCTCGAGGTAACCAGCAATTCTCCTATTCCCATTGTTTTCTACCCCTTTGCAGACAAGTTATCACTGGTTAGGTCAGGGTAGCCAGTGGTAAAGGGTTAGCTCTCAACAGACAACAAAATTTTCAAAATGGTCCATATTGAAGGCATTTGCAGATGACAAAATGAATGTGACTTAAAGAATGGAGATATGTATTTGGAAGGGTTGAAAACATTGTAGTAAAGGAACAAAATGTTATTTACCAGCATTTTCTCCTTTTTTTCAAAATGTTTTCAAAGGCGTCACTCTCATGGTTGTTAAAACCCAGGACTGTTTTGAAAAGGGTTAAACACATACAGAATCTGATGCCTTACGTCTTATCTCCTTCACTGCCAATGTTGGCTTGGATATCTTTTGCGGATGGCATAGATCAGGATCAGATTGCACAAAACATGCAGTCTGATTTTGGATCTACACCATCCAGTACCTGATACTTAAATCTTCAACCAATATCAGCTTCAAAAGCAATGAAAATATTCTTGTAGACCTTGAGAATGGTCATATCCATTTATTTGGCAATGAAAGAGTTAATGTTTTCATTATGGCTGAACATGTTCATAGGCTTGTCATTGGAAATGCAAATAAATATTGCGATAAACAGAAATTTTGAGAGCAGGTGGTTTGTGGTGTGACTGCAGACAGTGTTCTGTTTTAGACAACTGTGATAATAAAATGGAAATATGTAACTAAGAGTTATCTCTCTTGGTCAATCTCTTTCTTCATGTGTCCAAACATCTGTTGTCAGTTACATTTGACATTAGGGTCAGAGAGAGAGACAAAATATTAGGACATTATTTCTCAGTTAACCCTTTACCAAACACTCTTGTATCTTATATAGCCTGAGTAAGGTAGCATTTAACATTTAAGCTGCTGAATAAATGAAACGCAAATTTCTACGCAATACTAAAAGGCCAAACGTTGCGGTTTCAAAGTTGATTTCACCGGAAATGAAATACTGTATCGGACAGTGTAGATCAAAGGTCAGACTGCACGTTCTGTGCAGTCTGATCTGCACTGTCTGCAAAAGGTCAGTGGGTCGCTTAAGGGTTAACTCTTTACTATATAATAAAATCTAAGACTTGTCCAAATTGAGAGCATATGCAGATGACAGTTTGAAAGTGGTTCAAATAATTATTTCTGGCTTTGATTTGGTAGAAAACATTGTGGGAAAAGGAGAAAATGCTGGTTACCAGCATTTTCTCCTTTTCCCACAATGTTTTCAAAAGGCTTCTTTCTCAGGGTCGTTAAAACTTGGGATTGTGTGGTAAAGGGTTAAAAAATATTGTGAGAAAATACTGGTAAGCACTATTTTCTCCTTTTTCCACAATGTTTCATATCCTTTGAAAATCAAATCTGCAAATGCATGCAAATGCTTTCAATTGCAATCTTGTTGACAGGTTAAAGGTTAAAACTAAATGATTTGTACCAAGTAGAATTTCCTTAACTCTTTGCCACATAACAAAATTTTGGACTCAACTAAATTGAAAGTATTTACAGACGACAAAATTAGATGTAACTTAAGTGGTTTTTTTTTTATTTGATAAGGTAGAAAACATTGTGGGAAAAGGAGAAAATGGTGGTTACCAGCATTTTCTCCTTTTCCCATTATGTTTTCAAAAGGCTTCGCTTTCAGGATTGTTAAAACTCTGAGGCACCATCATTTCTCAAATAAAACTTGGTAACCAGCACTTTCTTCTTTTCTAGTAATATTTTCCATTTCTTTGAACTCTTTACCACACAACAAAATTTTAGACCAGTCCAACTTGGAAGCATTTGCAGACATCAATTTCATTGTGGCTCAAACAATGTGATTTTTCTTTGATAGGGTAGAAAACATTGTGGGAAAAGGAGAAAATGCTGGTTACCAGCATTTTCTCCTTTTCCCACAATGTTTTCAAAAGACTTCTTTCCTCAGGGCTGTGAAAAACGGGGATTGTTTGGTAAAGGGTTAAACAACAAAGCTCATCATTTGAGCCACATTCGATTTGATATCTGTAGTAAATATGGCGTGCAACACACGAAAAGGGGCCTTCGGACATAAGCGTAAAAGTGTATCGTCCCGAATCAGCCTGTGCAGTCTGTGACTTATCCGAGACGACACTTCCCGTTTTTGTGCGATTTTCTATTTCACGAAAGTCTATTGTATGAAAAACTCTTATGTAGTCGTAAAGTGCTGTCCTGGATTAGCCTGCGCAGATCTGCGCAGGCTAATCCGGGACAACACTTTACGCAATTGTCTGTAGGCCCCTTTTCGTGTGTTGCACGCCATATACTCTGAATGATGGGCAAGTCCAAGATTTTAGAGTCTTGGAAAAATTTAATCCTTAACCCTTAGAGCACTGAATAAAGGAAAGAAAACTTTTCATTTAGGAAATACAACTGAAATATTGTCATCTCAAGGCTCTTTTGGCCAGGCTCTAAAACAAAGTTTCAGGTTGCAGACGGTGTAGATCCAAGATCAGACTGCATATTCCATGCAGTCTCATCTTGATCTACACTTTCTACAAAAACAACTTAAATCGGTTCCAGCACCTTGAACTATAGTTGCCTTTATGGGCAGTATAGATCACGTTCAGCCAGCACAAAATGTGTTGTCTGATCTTTGATCTAAGCTGTCCACTTGGCTGAAACAAGAAAAAAACATGAAATCATAATTATGTGAGTCTAATTTTTAAACTGAAACTGTCTGTTTGGTTTATTTGGCACTCTATGGGTTCAATTCAGTAACCAGGTAGATCTTTTTAGCAGAGTGAGCATGCCAGATAAGCATGTTATCCCTTAAGCAGACAATCTCGAGTTGTAATGACCATGAAGATGAAGAGTGTTGAAAACATTGTGGGAAAAGGAGAAAATGCGGATTACCAGCATTTTCTCCTTTTTCCCAAAAATGTTTTCTATCTCTGAAAAGACAGTTCCCACCATTTCAGCCACATATAATTTGTTGTCCGTAATTACTTTCACTTCGGACAAGTCTAGAATGTTGATATCTGTGTAAGAGTTAACCCTTAACCCTTTCCGAAACAAGCCCTGGTTTTCACGTGTCTGCAGTACAAGTCTTTAGAAAACACTGTGGGAAAAGGAGAAATTGCTCGTAATGAGCAATTTCTCCTTTTCCTACAGTTTTTTCTACCCGTTTTGAGACCTTTCTGCCATTTTCATCAAATTTAAAATTGTCGTCTTCAAACTCTTTCAATTTGGACCAGTCCAAAATTTGTCGTTTGGGAAAGGGTTAATCTGTTAAATAAGTGAAATGAAATTTTGAAGCCAAACATAAAAACCAAAATTTTTCTATTTTATATATTTTTTTTTTAACAAATTTTGCTATTTTGAAGTTTTTTTTTTTTTTTAAATATCTCCTTATCAGACAGTGTAAATCCAAGATCAGACTGCATTTTCTGTGCAATCTTATCATGATCTGCACTGTCTGCAAAAGGTTTTTGAGTAACACTTAGCAGCCTAAGGGTTATATAACTGCCAAAGGCTTATCAGTTGGAAGATTGATGATGTCTGCATACTGCAACACCAAGTAGTTTATTTTTGCCACAGACAATGCCCTATTCTTCCTACTGTAAACATGAACTTTACCTTTGTATACCAGGTAAATAAACAAAATGGATACAACCTGTAGGGGCCGAAACATTTTGAAATCTGTCCAAGAATTTTTTCTCCTTATATCACACAGAGATACAGATAATGGGTGTTTTTAGGGGCTTACAAGGAATAATAGCTCATTATGTTATGTTCTTCAATGAAACCTAAGTTGTGGGTACTTGGTAGAATTGTCTCATTGAGACAATTCTAATGAGTACCCACAACATAAGTTTTAGTGAAGAAGCAATGTATTTTGGATTTGATCACCCTCACTTACCTGTCTTCTGTATAATTATCTCAGATCTTGCAAGCTATGGATTAGATTTAGTTTGACTTTTCAGTTATGGAAAGTGTTTCAGTGCTTTTAAAAGGTAACTTATGCGTGATACAGTGGTGTAAGGGTAGACAGTTATCCTCTAGCATCAAAGGTGCGGGGTTCAAATCTGTTGATCATTTTGTTAAACGTTTGAACTACTCACACCATGGCATAAGTACTGATTACGATTTCCGTGAATCTATCATTGAAAGTTACTGATGTAAGTTGTGAGAAATTGTTCCATAATTTAGATAAAAATGAATAATTATGAAATAAATGAACTAGAAGGTAACTAATGGTATTGAAATATATCTTGACTTAGGAAGAAATGAATTTTAATCCATAAGCTGCCTTGCGCGACTCTTTAGGACCTTTTGCAGACAGTGTATATCAAGATCGGACTACACAGAACGTGCAGTCTGATCTTGGATCTACACTGTCCGATACAGAGATATTTTTCCCCTCAAAAAAATTGCTGTGAAATAGCAACCTATGGGTTTGTTCCTATCAGCTCGAAAGTTCCATTTCTCTAACTTAGGTTAAGGGTTAACCCTTTACCACACAGTCCCTACTTTTAACGACCCCCTGAAAGAAGCCTTTTGAAAACATTGTAGGAAAAGGAGAAAATGCTGGTAACCAGCATTTTCTCCTTTTCCCACAATGTTTTTCACTCTTTCCAAAACAAATTTAAATTTTTCAGTCACACTTATTTTGTCGTCTGCAGATGCTTGAATTTGGACCAGTCTAAAATTTTGACGTTTGGTAAAGAGTTAACCCTTAGAGTGTCATGCACAACTTCTGTTGCTCTTGCTAGGAGGCCTGATCTAGACTTGCTCTCAGATCCTTCATGGTCTAGCAAGCACTGGTGATAAGGACTAATCTTGCATTATCTAGCACAATGTGTTGATCCAATTGTATAGTCTGATCTTGGATCTACACTGTGAGATATTCTGACTACCAGAACATTGAGATTTGCAACAACAGTGCAGTCATTTTCTATCTTGACATAATTATATGTGGCACTCTTTGGGTTTATCCTTCAGCACACAAATTTAAGTTTTAACCCCCCCCCCCCCCCCCCCCCCCCCCAAAGGAATGAGGCTCCTTAAAAACATCCTCAGAAAAGGAGAAAATGCTGGTAACCAGCATTTTCTCCTTTTCCAACGTTTGCTGCCCCATCAATTACAAAAATCAACATCTGAGTTACATTTAATTTGTTGTCTGCAAATGCCTTCAATTTGGTCAAGTCCAAAATTTTGTTGTTTGGTAAGTGGTTGATGGCAGTGCTTTCTAAAATGTTATGAGATTTCATCAGATGCTATGGCTACAAGTAGATGAATTACTACAGAAAGGATTAGATTTTTTTTTGGTGACAGACCAGACAGAAATGAATTTTGGATTGTGAATGTCCAGATATGCTTTTGTCTGTCTAGAAGAATGTGTCACCCAATCCGATCAATGGATTTATGCTGCAAGTTTGGAGTCTACTATGTAAGATGTAAGTGTTTCAGGTTTTTATTTGTTACATTGTCAGCTCCAGTTGTGACAACATATTTCATATCTAAGAAGACTCCTATCAAAAACGTTGTCGAAGAAAGAGAAATTGCTCACAATAAATGATTTTCCAGGATTTTCCTTGACGCACAATTTTGTGGGATTTGACGCATTTTAAAGGAAAATGTCCCATATTTGTTTAGCTCACCTGAGCACAACATGCTCAAGGTGAGCTTTTGTGGTCGTCCAATGTCCATCGTGCATCGTCCGTCGTGCGTCATCAACATTTATCTTGTGGACACTCTAGAGGCCACATTTGTTACTCAATTGACCTGAAAATTGGTCAGAATGTTTGTCTTGATGAAAACTCGGATGAGTTTGAAATTGGGTCACTTGGGGTTGTAAACTAGGTCACTAGGTCAAATGAAAAAAAATACCTTGTGGACACTCTAGAGGCCACATTTCTTACTCAGTTGACCTGGAAATTGGTCAGAATGTTTGTCTTAATGAAATTTTGGATGAGTGAATTTAGGTCACCTGGGGTCATGAACTAGGTCACTAGGTCAAATTAAATAAATACCTTGTGGGCACTCTAGAGGCCACTTTTCTTACTTAATTGACCTGACAATTGGTCAGAATGTTTGTCTTGTTGAAATCTCGGATGAGTTTGAATTTGGATCACATGGGGTCATAAACTAGGTCACTAGGTCAAATTAAAGAAATACTTTGTGGACACGCTAGAGGCCACATTTCTTACTCAACTGACCAGAGTATTGGTCAGAATGTTTGTCTTGATGAAATCTTGCATGCGTTTGAATTTGGGTTACCTGGAGTCATAAACTAGGTCACTTGGTCAAATTAAAGAAATACCTTGTGGGCACTTTAGAGGCCACATTTTTTGCTCAATTGACTTGAAAATTAGTCAAAATGTTTGTCTTAATTAAATCTTGCTTGAGTTTGAAATTGGGTCACTTTGGGTCATAAACTAGTTCACTAGGTCAAATTAAAGAAATACCTTGTGGACACCTAGGAATTTTGGTCACCTAGGGTCATAAACTAGGTCACTAGGTCAAATTAAAGAAATACTTTGTGGGTACTCTAGAGGCCACATTTTTTGCTCAATTGACTTGAAAATTGGTCAGAATGTTTGCCTTAATTAAATCTCGGATAACCATAAACTAGGTCACTAGGTTAGATTGAAGAAATACATTTTGGACACTCCAGAGGCCACATTTTCAGCTCAATTAACCTGACAATTGGTCAATGTTTGTCTTAACTCTTTACCAAATGAAAAACTTTTAGACTGGTCCAAATTAAGAGCATTTGCAGAAGACAAAATAAATTTGACTGAAATTTGGAATTTGCAATGGATAGGGAAGAAAACATTGTGGGAAAAGGAGAAAATGCTGGTTACCAGCATTTTCTCCTTTTCCCACAATGTTTTCCAAAGGCTTCTTCTAAAGGGTCGTTAAAACCCATGATCGTGTTGTAAAGGGTTAATAATATCTCAGATGAGTTTTAAATTGGGTCATTATGACCCTGAAGTTAAATTTCACCTATTGACTCAGGTGAGCAATCCAGGGCCATCATGGCCCGCTGGTTCAATAATGCGTCATTGTGGAAGCACAAATACGATAAGGGTTACTAACGATTGTCTTTACTACTGACAATGTTACATCGCGAGTACATAAGAAATCTTAAGCATGAGAAGAAAATGGGACGAAACGCTAGACTGTGTATCAATGTTACAGTTGGTGTTTAAACTTGTCTAAACTAAATCAGTCGATCTCTAATGAAAACAATTTGGCTCAGTCAAAACTGACATCATCCTTCCTGTCTGCAAGGAAAAGAGACCTTGAACAACAATTGGACGGTGATCGTCTGGTACGAGCACCAAGAAAAATATTTCAAGGCCCCAAGGGTTTACTGAAAATTAGCTAAAGACATAATTATGCTTAATTATTCCTTGAAATGGCAGCATGAATGTGACCTGTGTGTATCAAAACACAGGAATCAGCGGTTTAATTGGTGAAAATGGTTTGTTGTCCGATGGATACTCTCTATTTAACCCTTTCCCAAATGACAAATTTTGAACTGGTCCAAATTGAAAGAGTTTGCAGACGACAATTTTAAATTTGATGAAAATGGTAGAAAGTTCTCAAAAAGGGTAGAAAACACTGTGGGAAAAGGAGAAATTGCTCGTTACAAGCAATTTCTCCTTTTCCCACAGTGTTTTCAAAAGACTTGTACTGCAGACACGTGAAAACCAGGGCTTGTTTGGGAAAGGGTTAAGCAATAGAGGTTATCAAATGCAGCAGACAACAAGCTATTTGTACCAATTTTAACGGTTGATTCCTGTGATAAAAACACAACACAATAACCGTTTTACCACAGAGAGTGGCTGCACAAACTTGAGCAATTCAACCCTCGTGCATCACTGAAACACTACATAGTTAAAATTACGTATAGGTAATTGACAGTTTGTCTGTAGTAAGAGCATTTTTGCCTGTTTTGCCTTTTAGAACAGGCTTTTAATAAAGCATTCTAAAGATACTGTATGGAAAAAACTAAGCCATCTAGACTGGAAGCCCTTCTATATAGAGAATCCCTGGTGTTACAATGTCGCTAACATCATGCAATAATACATGAAAAGGTTATATAAAGCTTTGGGATGGATAAGAAATGCAAAAACACATACTGTCTCATAAATAGTAGTCTTGAATGTCTAATCTAATTATATTTTGTTGTGACCCCAGCAAAGTCCAGAATGACCTCCAATTCTTTATGACTGTGGGTTCGCTATGACCCCCTTTTTTTCTTGCCAAGGGAAAACCCTGTTTCTCCTTTTGCCACACTGTCATAATCACTTCCTATGTATTTACCATAAGTCACAGTAGCATCCAAAAGTAAACAATGCAGATGTTAAGTGCATTTAGTTTTAAATCATACCATTGAAAAGTATGAAAATTATTGTGAAGATGACAGTCTTTTATTTTACTGTAGGTCAAGTGTTAGTTACTGGCAGAAAAATAAATTCTAAAAGTGGGTCAAAAGTTGCCAGGTTTGTTTACTTTCTACCTGGTTTTAGGATACTAGAGAACATAATGAGATAGCTCCGCCCATTTCTGTACAATTAAATATGGAACTGACTCTGCCTTTGATGAATTTTTATAGCACACCTCATTATGTTATACAATGACAAGTTGGCAAAAAACATCTTGCGCATCATTTTTTGTTATTGATTATTGAAAAAATTTGGTACCTAGTTTCTTCTCTGCATTTTCTCAACCCGATGCCTAAAATCCAAATATTCAGACAATCCTATGTTGATTTCCATTCCTGAAGTATCTACCAGGTTGGAACACATATATATGTAATTCTGTTTTTGCAAATTGACCAAAATGGAAGAAAAACACTAAAACCTATTACAGAACAAGTGTCGGTTTGACATTGTTCAATCAGATCACCTTCGAATTGCCTTTTCACACTGCCTTTATGTAATGACTTTTAACAGCAGAAATACATGCACACTGCATAAAAACATGAAACTGGAACTAAAATCTCTCTTTAATTTTGAGGAAAAAAACTTGAATATCGTCATAAAATGAAAATTATCCAAAAGCCTAACCAATATAAACAAGAGGGCCATTGGCCCTAAAGTGCTCACCTGAGTAAGGTCATCTAGGATTGATAAGGCTGAAAAGATCCTGGTCATGATGATGGAAAACGCATGAATGTAAGCGATCTACTTTTTGACTGCTTTAGCCTAATTTTGAATTTCTAACCTGGCTCAATATGTGGCGTCTAGAGTGCACACAAGATTTTTCTAAGATTTGGCCCAGTGACCTACTTTTTGACCCGACCTGACCCAATTTCAAACTTGTCTGAGATTTTATACATACAAACATTCTGACCAAATTTCATGAGTATCAAGCTGAAATGTGGCCTCTGGAGTGCACAAAAGGCTATTCTATGATTTGGCCCAGTGACCTACTTTTTAACTCGACCTAGCCCAATTTTCAATGTGTCCAAGACTGTATCAAATTAAACATTTGAACCAAGTTTCATGCATATGAGGCTGAAAATGTGGCCTGTAGATGATACACAAGTTGTTTCTAAGATTTGGTCCATTGACCTACTTTTTGACCCAATGTCACCCAATTTCAAATCTGTCTGAGATTTCATCCAAGTTTCATGAGTATCAGGCTAAAAATGTGGCCTCTAGAGTATACACAAGTTTTTTTCTAACATTTGGCCCAGTGACCTACTTTTTAACCCGACGTGACCCAATGTCGAGCTAGTCCGAGATTTTATCCAGACAAACATTCTGACCAAGTTTTATGAGTATTATGCTGGAAAGGTGGCCTCTAGAGTGCACACAAGCTTTTTCTAAGATTTGGCCTCTTGACCTACTTTTTGACCCAACAAGATCCAATTTCGAACCTGTCCAAGATTTTATCCAGACAAACATTCTGATTTAGTGTCATGCATATCAGGCTGAAAATGTGGCCTCTAGAGTGCACACAAGCTTTTTCTTTGATTTAGCCCAATTACCTACTTTTTGGCCCAACATGACCCAATTTCAAACTTTTCCCAGATTTTACCAACACAAACATTCTGACCAAGTTTCATATCTGACTGAAAATGTGGCCTCTGGAGTGCACAAAAGGTAATATGTTGACGCCGCATGACGGACGACTGACGCCAAATACAGCCCAGAGGTTGTATTACTTTCAAATTTAAAAAATTATGGAGAACAATACTGAGAACGGTTGGTGAATATGGGCCAAGATCTTCATTTCTTCTTTCTTTTGATTTTGACACGATGCAGTTCTTTTGTGCCATGCAGTTTTTCATGAGTGGAGCAATACAGGGTCACTTTGGTCCCCCTTTTCATATTTATGAAGCCGATTCTTAGTCTGTCTTAAAGAGAGGCTGCATAGGAAGGGACAGTATATTTATTATCTGATATACTATTTATTATCTGATACACATCCAAGCTAAAAGTTAAAACATTGGAACATAAATACCATGAAGAATTTTAAGAAATTTATGAAAATTATTGTTGCAGTCTGTTTCATATTTGCTTAGATTAGAGAATTTAAAATGACTACCCCTCATTTAGAGTGAACCTGATATTTAAGACCATGGGAGAGAAATCTATCTTGTTGAACAGAATGAAATACTTCCAGTTACTTCAGACAAGAAGCATTTTGTGTGATTTATTGTAGTAAGAAGATTGAACATTGAGGGAGGGAATACTTTGACAGGTTTGAGTTATGGAGGCCATTTGTCAAAATTTGAACTCCACTAAATATTTTTGCGATGAGTGTTCATACAGTTGCATTGATTTGTGCTCCTTTTGCAGGCAATCTTTTGATATAAGATACTGGGAATTTTTTACCCTATGTTTTTCAGCTGTGATGCTAGTAGCCCTTAACTCTTTACCAAACGATAAAAAAGAAGTCTGGTCTAAATTGAAAACATTTGCAGACAACAATTGAAATGTGAATCAAATGATGTAACTTGTCATTGATAGGGTAGATAACATTGTGGGAAAAGGAAAAAATGCTGGTTACCAGCATTTTCTCCTTTTCCCACAATGTTTTCAAAAGGCTTCTTCCTCAGGGTCATTAAAAGTTGGGATTGTGTGGTAAAGGGTTAAACTGCTAAATAAATAAAGCGAAGACTTCGAGCCAATAGTGTGAACCGAAACATTTCGATTACAAGTGCTTTTTACTGGAAAACAAAAATACACAGTGTTGAACAGTGTAGATTCAAGATCAGACTGAATGTTCTGTGCAGTCTGATCTTAATCTACATTGTCCGCAAAAGAGCATTGAATGGTGCTTAGCAGCCTAAGGAATTAAAGAGGCTGGTGTAAGTTTGTACCCAGGGATGGAATTTGTTTGCTTTTGTTTGGTAATAAATGCAACACTGTCATTATTATTATAAGTTTTATCTAAGGATAAAGAAATGCTATTTCTACAAGAGTACAATAACTTTTGCAAATATTGAGGCTGGAGAATGTGCTCAGAATATCTAATTTCTTCAGGTGCCAAAACGTTTTCACATGAATGTATGTTTAACCTTTTATCACACAATCCCAGCCTTTAACGACCCTGAAGAAGGCTTTTGAAAACATTGTGGGAAACAGGAGAAAATGCTGGTAACCAGCATTTTCTTCTTTTCCCACAATCTTTTCTACCTTATCAAAGACAGAAATCATCATTTGAACTGCATCGATTTTTGTCGTCTGCATATGCTTTCAATATGGTGGGGTCCAAAATTTTGTCGTTCAGAAAAGAGTTGACTAAAATATTTGAGCCATGCTCTGGCAAAAGGGGGCTTAATGCACCTCTGTAATGCATCATACCAATTAAGCCATCACATAATTATGGATCCATAATAGCCACTTTTTTAAACAACCGACTGAATCCTGAGGTAGATTGGTCCTTGGATATAAGGAAAACATACCATTAGTGAAAAGTATCGGCCCAGGTCAGCCTGCTGGGACTGCACAGGCTGACCTGGGTTGATACTTTTTGCAGATGCATTTAGCCCCCTTTTCACAGAGCATGGTTTGTTTTCAAAGTCATCTGTAGCAAACTTTATTCAGGAGGTTTGCTGTCAAGAACTTAGTGATTGCTAATGGTTGCATTTAGGACAGGTGATACTGTCGCTGTTTTCAAGACTTTTTTTGCCAAACTGGCTCATTTTAACCCTTTAAGAACACCAACTAAACCTAACAGACTATTTCAGCCTGTAAATAAGACCCAAGTAATGGTATAGCTGAAGGTAACTCTTGTCTAAAATTGCGCATGAAGGAATTTGAATCTGATATTCCAAGCAACTTCTCTTGCCTCATTGTTTGCAAAAGTATTGTATTCTTGACAAACCTGCATATTTACGGAATGTTTTTGGATAAAACATTTTATTTCCAGAATATTTTGGATAAACCTGCATATTTACAGAATGTTTTTAGACAAACAAGCTCATTTCCAGAATGTTTTAGACAAACCTGCATATTTACAGAATGTTTTTTGACAAACCTGCATATTGACATAATGTTTTGAACAAACCTGCATATTTACAGAATGTTTTTGGGCAAACCTGCTCAGTTAAAGAATATTTTGGACAAACCTGCTCAGTTACAGAATGTTCTGGACAAACCTGCTCAGTTACAGAATGTTTTGGACTAACCTGTTCAGTTACAGAATGTTTTAAACAAACCTGCTCAGTTACAGAATGATCTGGACAAACCTGCTCAGTTACAGAACATTTTGGACAAACCTGCTCAGTTACAGAACATTTTGGACAAACCTGCTCAGTTAGAGAATGTCTTGGATTAACCCATTAAGTGACAGAATGTTTTCTGAGAAACCTGCTTTTAGACTGTTCCTACCAAACTGGCTTGTCTGCAGACCACTATTTTGCCATACTGTCCCTTTCAGACTACTTTGACCATGCTTATTTATTTCCAGAATATTTTGGCCAGACTGGCTGGTTACCAGAATTTTCTCAATTGCCACAATTAAGTCTTTCAAAGATGTTCTTCTTTGTGCTCATAAATGAAGGGCTTGTTCAGCAAAGGTGCACCTCTTCAGCGCTTGGCATAATTTCATGTCCTTTTACTGCTGGCTTATAGTTCAAGATCATACAGCACAGAATCAGTCAACCACTGTTTGATACATTCCTCATGTGACTCTTACATCCATATACGGATTAATTATTGAAAGAATGGCTATATTAGGAAGTGTCATCGTATGGCAATCCAATTTGTGGTGAAAAAAGACAGATTGTTTTACAGAGATATTTGTTTCCATGGAGATAGATAAATCAGTAATATTCCTCATTATTGGTGCTTGAAGGACATTTCTCTGTTTATTTGGGAGAGGGCAGCACAATTTAGTTGACCTGTGTGTGTATGAATGGGATTTTCTATGCCCATACAGTAAACAGCTTCCGAAAACATTATGGGAAAAAGGGGCAGTTGTTGTTCCAAGATGTTGCTCCTTAATTTCACTCAGTGCCATCTACACCATTCATTACTTATGATTTACTTATTATCCTTTTGTCACTAGCACTAGTGTGTGATATATACATGAATAGTTAACTCTTTACCATACAATGACACAATACTCAGAGCTCTAGATAAAGGGAGTTATTTTGATTTCAAAACTGAAAATATTAATCATTCTCCATGGGTACTCATTACAATCCTCTCATTGAGGCGATTCCAGTGAGTACCCACAACATAGGGTTTGGAAGAGAAATAATGGATTTAGAATACGATCACTCCCTCTTATCTGGAGCTCTGATCCTTACTTTTAACAATCATGTAGAAGAGGACTTTTGAAAACATTGTTGGGAAAGGAGAAAATGCTTGTAACCAGCTTTTTCTCCATTCCCCCACAATTTTTTTTACCATACTAAACAGAACTTCCACCAAATAAGCCACATATAAATTATCATCTCTAAAGGCTTTGCATTTGGACAAGTCTACAGCTTTGTCATGTGGTAAAAGATTAAAGCAATTGTATAGAAATTGGTTATTAACCTGTAAAGTACCTTTCACAACTATAGATGCCTGTGAGGCCAGTGTAGATCTTAATGAGACTGCATAAAACATAAAACTGCAACAAACATGCAGTCTGATCTATCCTTGACACTGTCTGCTTTTTTGAGACATTCTAAACAAGAGTAACCTTAAACTTGCAATGACTAAACAGTCTTATTTTTAGGCTGTTCTATTTCTAGACTGTTTCATTGGGTTTATTTGGCCCTATAAGGGCTAACACTGTAAAAGTAGCCATGGGACCGGGGTCAGTATTCAGGAGTCCTTCTAAACTGCATTGTAATTCAAGATTTAGAAAGTAACACATTGTCTGATTGCTAAACCATCTAGGTTTGCCAATTAGAAATTGCTGCACATGAAAGTAACACAATTTTTGATTGGCTAGAACAGAAAAGTAATAAACCAAACAGGAAATGCTTTAATTTCTTAATCTAGAACTATGAATGCAATTTAGAAAGTTTGGTCAATATGGCCCCCTTATTTTTGCTTAGATTAACCCTTTACCACACAATCCGGAGTTTTAACGACCTTGAGGATGAAGCCTTTTGAAAACACTGTGGGAAGAGGAGGAAATGCTGGTAACCAGCATTTCCTCCTTTTCCCACAATGTTTTCTACCCTATCAAAGAAATAACATATTATTTGAGCCACATTGACATTGTTGTCTGCAAATGCTTTCAAGTTGGACGAGTCTTAACATTGTTTCATGTGGTAAGGGGTTAACTGGGTGAAAGAAGGGAAAGCTGTAAAGAACTTCTTTTCCAGAAATTCAAGATCTTTAGTTTCTTTCTGAAATAATATAAAGGGTTATTATACTGTAAGAGCCATTCAGTAATGGTAATAACAGTTGATATTGATTCTAATGGGAAATAGCCTGCTTTTGTTTGACAGGGGTATGTCACAAAACCCTGTAATAAACATTCAGAGCACAATATCATCTTTTAACTCTTAGAGCGCCAAATAAACCCAACCAACATTTTCAGTCTAAAAATAAGGCCAAAATAACGGCATTTTCTTGGTTGCTTCTGTCTACAAAGCAGATTGATTGTATGGTGTTTAACGCCGTTTTCAACATTATTTCAGTTATATCGTGGCGGCCAGTACACCTGTCCATGCTTTCCTGGAGTCTCTGTTACCAGTACACCGCACAATATTCTTTCCAAGCCACTGGCTGCTTTCCCAAATAACCATCATCGAAACAATGGTCAGCGGTGAGAGTCTATAAAGCAGACAGTTTGGATCAGACTCCATGTTTTGTGCAGTCTGATCTTGATTTACACTGGCCGCAAAAAGCAAGTATACTTTAAACCTTTACCACAGTCCCGAGTTTTAAAGACCCTGAGGAAAAAAGCCTTTTGAAAATATTGTGGGAAAAGGAGAAAATGTTGGTTACCAACATTTTCTCCTTTTCCCACAATGTTTTCTATTCCACTGGCTGCTTTCCCAAATAACCATCGTCGAAACAATGGTCAGCGGTGAGAGTCTATAAAGCAGACAGTTTGGATTAATGATCAGACTCCATGTTTTGTGCAGTCTGATCTTGATTTACACTGGCCGCAAAAAGCAAGTATACTTTAAACCTTTACCACAGTCCCGAGTTTTAAAGACCCTGAGGCAAAAAGCCTTTTGAAAATATTGTGGGAAAAGGAGAAAATGTTGGTTACCAACATTTTCTCCTTTTCCGACAATGTTTTCTATTCTTTTTAAATCAATTTCCTTCATTTGAGTCATATTAATATTGTTGTCTGCAACTGCTTTCAATTTGTACCAGTGTAAAATTTTGTTGTTTGGTAAAGAGCTAAGGGATAAAATTGGATCCTCTGATTTCCATACCAAAATTGTAGATTTACCTATAAACTCCTAGCCTAATTATTTGACCAAGGGGAAAAAGCATTTGAAAACATTATGGGAAAAGAAGAAAATGCCTGTAACCAGCATTTTCTCCGTTTTCCCACAATATTTTCTACCCTATCAAAGACATTAACCCTTTACCACACAATCTGGACTTTTAACGACCCTGGGAAAGAGGCCTTTTGAAAACATGGTAGGAAAAGGAGAAAATGCTGGTAACCAGCATTTTCTCCTTTTCCCACAATGTTTTCTACCCTATCAAAGACATATATCACCATTTGAACCACACTGAAATTTTCATCTGCAAATGCTTTCAAGTTGGACAAGGCTAAATTTTGTCATCTGGTAAAGGGTTAAACACTAAAAGTGACTATAGGTGTCGTAGTTTTAGGGTTAAATTCATGATCCTGAGTCCATGTCAGATTCACAAGTCTTTTTGAATTCTGCTTGTCAGTTATTTCACAAAATATTCGGCGGTGTATAGACATTGTAGACCTAAAGAGCTGACTGAATATTTTATGCAGGCTTATCTTGACCTGCCCAGTTAGCAAAAGCAACTGATCTGTCCTAAGTGCCTTAGCGGAGTTGAAATGTCATTTGGATGGCAATTCCTGCAATTAATTAACGGTATATACATTTAGGCGACTGTTGTTTTATTTTTTGTTTTACTGATCCGCCATCTGAATTTTTTGATGATATCAAAAAAAAAAATAAAAGTGCTTTTTTTTCAATTTTATTTTCCGTCTCCACTCTGACTCAGTGAGCAGAACGATATACCAGTGTACAAGAACATCTTTTTTACAAGCACCAACAGAGTTCACACGCTATCTTGAGGCAAGCTAAGAAGTCTGGAATTTTGAAAATTCTTTCAACAGTCATGCTTTTGTACGATTTCTAGTTAAACTCAGTCCTAAAGGAGTCTGGAAAGGTATGATCATCGATATCGACAAGTACCTATTGATTCTCCCATAATGCCATGGTCCAGTAGATGAAAATCGATTCTGCGGCACATTTTCTCACCTTAAATATGACATGAATCGCTTGCAAATGGCAGAAATGCTCACAATCATGCCATCTTGATCTATCTTGCTCCACATTTATAACTGCAACTGCATTCTACTTTCCCATGCACACAAATTAAGCGTTGGGTAAACTTCAAAAACACTGTATCGAACTGACAATACAATGTATTTATAACTATTATTATGGAATGCACATGCATGTAATTCAAATTCCAGTCAAATTCGCTGCTGAATTTAGACACTGCCTTTTCTGATTTTACATTCACGCCTTTTTTACATTCACACCATTGCAGCACTTCCTCTCAACAATAGTAAACAAACCCTTATTTGGACATGTACTACGCTTCTTATGAACATGAAATACAAACCATCTCGGCTGGGATTCGAACCAGTGTGGCAAATATCCTCGTTTATCGAGGTTTAAAAGACTAATACACTAACCCCTGAGCTGAAGAGAATTCTCCCTAATGCAGCTGTCAGGTATTGATTTTATACGGGAAGAAGCTATGCTGTAAGAAAAGGAGTGATCTCCTGTAACACGCTTCAGTAGCTTTCAATGAGAAAACAGTCCTCTTGCAGTAGAATAATTTCTCATCGAACAAAACTCGTTTTCTTGCAATTAAATACTTTGTACAGTTCAACTGTTTCGTAACTCACACAGCAGTCTTGCTGCAAGACTTCGGATATTTTGTACATGTCAAAAATTTAACTTTTTGTTGGTAAAGATTTGAACTTTCAAGTGGTGATGCTTTCATTTGCAGTAATTTATTGAATGGAATAGATCTAGCTCTATTCAAGTAAATAGAATAGAAGCAAAATTTGAAACTCACGCCATATTTTGTAAGATCTAAATCTAGATTTATACTACTAGATAATCCTCGGAAAAAGGGTTTAGATGCAAATCCAGTGACGGTAGTGGAACAGAATTTTTGATGACTGATGTGTTGTGATGGAAACAAAAACAAGACGCCTGCTTTCCTTAATTTTTAAGTTGTCTTGAAAAAGAAATCGGAATTATTTTAATGACATTTATGAGTTTCTTTTTTCCTATTTCGACATGTTTTTGAACATATACATGTATTGCTAAAAATATGTAAATGCTGCATAGAAACAGGCACTGACGGGACATTTGTTGCCTATTGAAAATTATTGAGTACGAAGTAGATCTACTGATTCCCAAGCAGTTGATATGAAGGATTAACTAAAGATAATAACAAAAATGCACCTTTAGGGGCGAAATGTCCTAGATAAATGAAATTATGTTACAAGAAAACCTGTTGGCCTTTCATGTTAAAAACTTATGCAGACAGCCGTGAGGCCATTTTAATCGTCATTAGTTTTCACATTTTTTCAATCGCTGATTCCGCGATGATGCAATCAATAGAGAAGTTACCCAGGTGTATTCATCGCATCCTTGAATGACAGAATGCAAAATAATTTTCAACTTCCCTTGAATAAAACAAAGGATATACAGTTAAAAGACTGCAGCCTGAGCAAGCTCATCCTGCACAGACTACCATATGACCATATTTAAAACAAATTTTAAAAGTGATTTTGAGTTCAATTTGGCTCATAGTCATATGATAGTACTTGTCTTGAAAACAGGGAAAATGAGAAAATTCTGGTAATTAGCATTTTCTCCCTTTCCCACAGTTTTCAAAAGTCCTTTTCCAAGGGGTTACTTAAAAACAGGATTTTTTGGTAAACAATAAAGGGAAATAATAAAAAAGAAAGTAGTTTGAATCTGTCCCCGTTGGTAGCTGCAATATCAATAATAATGTGACAGAGCGATAGTCGTGGTGAATTTTATTTTTATTAGCTCACCTGAGCACAACGTGCTCAAGGGGAGCTTTTAGGGTCACCCAGTGTCCGTCGTGCGTCGTCTGTCGGTCGTCGTGCGTCGTCAACAATTCTTTAAACATCAACTCCTCCTAAACCGCTGGGCCAATTTGGACCAAACTTGGCTGGAATGTTCCTTGGGAGGTCCTCTTTAAAAATTGTTCGCAGAATTTGATTCCGTCAAAAACTCTGGTTGCCATGGCAACAAAATGGAATTTTTTAGGAAATTCTTTAAAAATCTTCTTCTCTGAAACCGCTGGCCAGATTTTAAAATAATTTCACAGAGATGTTCCTTGGGTGACCCTTTTCAAAAATTGTTCGTGAAATTTTGATCCGTCAAGAAACATGGCTCTGGTGAATGGGGGCTTCTTGCACTATACAGAAATGAAGGAATTCTTAAAAATTCTTCTTCTCTGAAACCGCTGGCCAGATTTTAAAATAATTTCACAGAGATGTTCCTTGGGTGACCCTTTTTAAAAATTGTTCGCGAAATTTTGATCCGTCAAGAAACATGGCTCTGGTGAATGGGGGCTTCTTGCACTATACAGAAATGAAGAAATTCTTAAAAATTCTTCTTCTCTGAAACCGCTGGCCAGATTTTAGAATTATTTCACAGAGATGTTCCTTGGGTGACCCTTTTCAAAAATTGTTCGCGAAATTTTGATCCGTCGAGAAACATGGCTCTGGTGAATGGGGGCTACTTGCACTATACAGAAATGAAGAAATTCTTAAAAATTCTTCTTCTCTGAAACCGCTGGTCAGATTTTGAAATAATTTCACAGGGATGTTCTTTGGTTGACCCTTTTCAAAAATTGTTCGTGATATTTTGATCCGTCAAGAAACATGGCTCTGGTGATCAGAAGGAAAAAGTAAAACTTATTCAGGTGAGCGCTTCAGGGCCATTTTGGCCCTCTTGTTTTTTTTCGTTCTCAGACCCTAACTTTAATTTTTAGCTCCACTGGCCGAAGGCCAGCGAGCTATTGTCATGGCGTTGTGTCCGTTGTGCGTCCGTGCATCTGTTCGTCCGTTCGTCCGTGCGTGCGTCCGTAAACTTTTTCTTTAAAAAACTTCTCCTCAGAAACTATTGACTGAATTTTTACCAAATTTCACAGGAATGTTCCTTTGGTGGTCCTCTTTCAAATTCCTTCAAATAATTGTGTTCCATGAAGAATTCTGGTTGCCATGGCAACCAAAGTAAAAAACCTTTAAAAATCTTCTCCTCCCAAACCGCTATTTGGATAGCATTATTATTTTGCAGGAATGTTCCTTAGATACAGGTTTACAGAATTCCTTTAAAAAAAAATGATCTGTCAAAAAACATGGCTTTTATGGGAGACTCATTTTCCTTTTATGGTATAAAGTAAAATCTTTGAAAAATTTCTTCTCTAAAACTATTCATTGGATTTCATTGTTGTTTTGCAGGTAAGTTCCTATGGTGGTTGTCTGCCAAATTGTTTCTATGGTGGTTGTATACCAAATTCCTTTTAAAAAAATGATACACCTAAAAACACATTTTTTTATAGACAAGGCTTCAAAAAAATGTTCTTCTCCAAAACTATTTATTGTGTTAGTTTTATTGACTAACAAAGAAAAAGGAAGAAAATTGGATTGACTTGACCTAGTCAGGGCTGTCCTATTTAAGCCCACACAGTTTCCTTGGTATTAAGATCACAATTTACTCCAATGATATGCTATTAGTTAGTACTAGTAATAAAATATCACTGGCCATAAATAAGATAAAAGCTTGAGCACCTTTCACAACTTGAGCTCTTCAGTTTTGCCTTATTACTAAGCCTGAGTAACCATGCCAAGATAAAAAAGAAAAAGTATTTTAATAACAAAACCCCCATGTTGTAGGTACTTTATAGTCCTTTTGATATAGAACAAGAGAACCTCTGCACTTTTAATTTTTATTAGTTCTGGTAAAGGTTTGTTGACCTACTAATGAGTAAATGCAGAGTGGACAGAAGGGGTGTAAATCCTGGTGACCTGGTACAGAGTGGGACCTCACAAGTTTTTTCCATACCTTTTTTCTTCAGTGAGCTAAAATGCAGGATTGAATGGTAATTGTTAAAAACTTCTTTTCGCCATTATAGAAATATCAGGCCTGTGGAGCGATACAGGCGCTCAAGCGCCTCTAGTTTATATTTTTGTTCGTATTCCATCCCTAACTTTCAACAAAAAAAATCAGTAAAACAAAAAATTAAAAAATGCTGGCCTTATCTAGCTACAAATTTTCCTGCTCAAATACTTGCCTGGTGCCAGATAAAATCAGACACAACTGAAGATAAAACTGTCTCTGCACTGTGTTAAATATGATCCCAAGTACGTTATAAATGACCTACGTGTGGACTTAACTTTTGACTTGGTTTCTGATTTGATTGGTCAAAATGTAATGCTACCAATTTTACCGAAACTGATCACTGAAAATTTATACTTATAAGAACCAGAAAATGGACAACAGCATAATTTCAGTAAATAATGTTTCTATTCCTTTGAATTTCTGAACAGCTTTCAATCCTAGAAATTGACTTGTGAAATATGATGGATACACAATTCTGTTTGTCTAATGGATATTCACTTTTCGAATTGACCTTATTCATCGTTGGGTAATAAATAATTAACTGAACTTGGAATCAATGTAACCCCAAGTCTGTGACCATTGATTTGAATATAACTCATTCAACCCATTTCATAATTTTTATACTTGTCCAAATTAAAAGTAGTTGCAGACAAATGAAATCAGACTCAGTTGAGAGTAGGCCTCTAAAAGGGTAGAAAACATTGTGTGTGAGAAAAGGAGAAAATGCTGGTCACCAACATTTTCTCTTTTTCACACAATGTTTCCAATGGCTTTCAATCTCAGGGTTGTTAACTCTTTACCGCACATTGCCAGGTTTTCACGACCATGGGAAAGAAGGCTTTTAAAAACATTGTGGGAAAAGGAGAAAATGCTGGTAACCAGCATTTTCTCCTTTTCTCACAATGTTTTCTACCCTATCATGGATAAATTTTGTCATATAGGCCACTTTTTATTTGTCGTCTGCAAATGCTTTCAATTTGGACCAGTCTAAAATTTTGTCATTTGGTAAAGAGTTACACTTGGGATCATGTGGTGAAGAGATAATGCTAGACAGGCAATGAGTCTCAACTTCTCTTCCCATTAGAGATCGGTAGACTTTCAACTCTCTACAGGTACACGATGAGAAAGTTTTGGACTTGTCCAAATCAAAAGCACTCGCAGACAGGAAATTAAAGTTAGCTCAATGATAAGATTCATGTGTGAAAGGCTAAAAGCATCATGGGAAAAGGAAAAAATGCTGGTAACCATAGACTATTCTCTCAGGACCTACAAAAAAACTATAGCTGTGAATGTAAGTAAAAGATCAGACAGCATTCACTGCTTGCAGTCTGATTTTGATCTGATCCAGAATGTCCATTGCAGCTGAAGTTGTCCTTAGCACTTAGCATGCAAGAGGTACATTCTTCCATGCTGCAGAGGTTGTGACATTGGAATGACAAAATCCTGGTTTGATCCAAGCTGGTAGCTCCAGTCACATGGGAGTGTCCTTTGGCAAGACAATCTAAAGCCAAAGCCTAGGACTGGAAATCCAGAAAAGACATGTTTAACCTTTTAAAACATAACCTGAGATTTAACGACCCTGAAAGAGAGGGTTTCTGAAAACATTGAGGGCTAAGGAGAAAAGGCTGGTAACCAGCATTGTCTCCTTTTCCCACAATATTTTCTACCCAATTTGAAAAAAAGAAAACCTCATTTTAGCTACATTCAGTTTGTCTTTTGCAAATTTTTTTCAATTTGGTTAAGTTCAATATTTTATCATTTGGTAAAGGCTTAACCATTTACCACACGATCCAGACTTTTAACGACCCTGAAAGGAATGGCTTTTGAAAACATTGTGGGCTAAGGAGAAAAGGCTGGTAACCAGCATTGTCTCCTTTTCCCACAATATTTTCTACCCAATGAAAAAAAGAAAACATTATTTTAGCTACATTCATTTTGTCTTCTGCAAATTTTTTTCAATTTGGTCAAGTTCAGTATTTTATCATTTGGTAAAGGCTTATCCATTTACCACACGATCCCGACTTTTAACGACCCTGAAAGGAATGGCTTTTGAAAACATTGTGGGAAAAGGAGGAAATGCTAGTAACCAGCATTTTCTCCTTTTCCCACAATGTTTTCTACCCTATCAAAGACAAATTCCATGATTTGAGCCTCATTTAACACCATACCAAACAACAAAATTTTAGACACATCCAAATTGATAGCATTTGCAGAGGACAAAATAAATGTGATGCAAAAATTGAAATTTACATTCGTAAGGTTAAAAAAAATTGTGGGAAAATGAGAAAATGCTGGTTTCCAGCATTTTCTCCTTTTCCCACAATGTTTTCAAAAGACTTCTTTCTCAGGGTCGTGAAAACCCAGGATTGTTTGGTAAAGGGTTGAATTGTCATCTGCAAATGCCTTGAATTTAGACAAGTCTACATTTTTGTCGTGTGGTACTCTTCCTGAAACGAATTTCAATTTTTGAGTCACATTTAGTTTGTCATCTGCAAATGCTTTCAATTTGGACGAGTCTAAAATTTTGTCGTTTGGTAAAGAGAAAAAACTGAAACATCATTGTACAAAAGTAACTTTGAAATTGCAATTATTTGGGTCTTACGTATAGACTTAGAAGTCTTGACATTTTCACCCTATACCACACAGCAATATTTGAGACATTTACAAATTGAAAGCATTTGCAGACAACAAAATAAAAAGGCCTCAAATATTAAAAATTGTTTTTGGAAGGACAGAAAACATTGTTGGAAAAGGAGAAAATGTTGGTAACCAGCATTTTCTCCTTTTCCCACAATGTTTTTAAAAGCCTTCTTCTCCAGGGTAGTTAAAACTCAGGATTGTGTGGTAAAGGAACTTAATTAGGTTTTACTGGCTAAGAGTTAATTTTTTACCACACAATCCTGGGTTTTAATGACCCTGAAAAAGAAGACTATAGAAAATACTGTGGGAAAAGAAGAAAATGCTGGTAAGCAGCATTTTTTGCTTTTCCCACAATGTTTTCCACCCTACCAAAGACAAAAATCACCATTTAATTCTTTACCACACAATCTCGACTTTTTATGATCCTGATAGGGAAGGCTTTTGAAAACACTGTGGGAAAAGAAGAAAATGCTGGTAACCAGCATTTTCTCCTGTCCCACAATGTTTTCCACCCTATCAAAGACAGAAATCACCTTTTAAGCTACCTTTGATTTTTTGCCTGTAAATGCTTTCAATTTGGTTGAGAATCTAAATATTTAAATAATATCATTAGGAATCAGTATCTGTCTTGCACATTTCCCTGAAAATTCAAATTACTTTTTGACGAGTATTCAAAAAAACATATATCAATATTTTGTTGTTTTGGAAAGGATTAATCCTTTATGAGACGACAAAAATGTAGACTGGTCCAAATTGAAAGCATTTGCAGAAGACAATTGAAATGTGAATCGGATTATGTCAGTTGTCTTCGATAGGGTAGAAAACATTGTGGGAAAAGGAGAAAATGCTGGTTACCAGCATTTTCTCCTTTTCCAACAATGTTTTCAAAAGGCTTCTTCCTTAGGGTCATTAAAATGCGGGATTGTGTAGTAAAGGGTTAAGCAATTTGCATGTCTGAATGCTTTCTTGGCCGATGCCATTATTATAATTGAATTCCTTGTAGAATGAGCTGTTAGCCCAGCTATTCAAATCAGTCAATATGTCGCACTATATCAATGAAAACTTGGGGGAATTACTGTTCCTCCTGAAGATTGTCGTTGTCAAATCAGGAAATATTTATGCCATTTATGGAGCATATCTCTGATAATCAAGGAATTACTTTTTATCAGTTTGTGCTTCTTTACACAGGATTTACTTCAGACAAAGCTTTGTGTTTGAATTGCATTTTACATTACTCTTAAGCCTTTCACTTTCCAGTACTTCAGTCACATCACAGCAACATCTTGCATTGTTTGATTATATGTACGAAGTAGAGGGGGGTACTCATACTGGTTTCAGCATGTCTGTCTGGCGGTTTGCCAATCTCTCAGTCTGTATACTTTTTTGTTTCCATGCTCTAACTCAATGGCTGTTTGACCTAGGACCCTGAAACTTCACACAAGTGTTGCTCATGACCAAAGGAGGTGCCCTATTGTATTGGGGTCACATGGATCAAAGGTCAAGGTCACTGGTGTAACGTGGATCCAGAGGGGGACTTGGGGTCTGGAGCCCCTCCCTAAAATTTTGGAAAAGATGTAGTTATCAGATTTGTCCGAAGGGCAACTCTGGGACTGGCTTCATATTGCATATGGTGTCTGTTAAATGCAATCCCATGATGTGGTCTGAAATTAAAAGCAGCATTTAGTTTAACCCTTAACGCGTCTGAACAACCTTTGAAAAATAGAGTGCGAGTTAGTAAATAAAATGCCTTTATATCGTTAAGTGTATCATTTGATACCATATTTGCGGAAAATCGATAATCATATGACTCGTAGCAAACTGTCAACAATGTAACTTGTAAGCAATGCAATGCACTTGTTAAATGAACTTACTCTGGTCAGTGCTGCCATTTTGTCCTTTAGGAAAAACAATTTTTTCAGTAAGCAGTCTAAGAACAGAAATCAATTTATTATCAGATTGGATTAGCAATTTTCATATGTCTAAAAATTATTACAATAAATACAGCGTTAAAAAATTACGTCATTGTATTTGAGTTTTCCGCTGGTAGTGCAGTGATGTCACTATTGGCTGCATTTTGTACGGCATTTGTATGGAAAGGTCACACTTTTAAACTGTGTCTGTAAACAAAGCCTAAAGTTCTAGTTTGTCTTTGAAGGGGTACCAGCATTTTCTTCTTTTCCCACAATGTTTTTTAAAAAAGCCATTTTATCATGGGCGTTAAAACATGGGAGTCATAGAGGGTCCTAAATAATAAGGAACTAGAACTAAGCTGGGGCTTATACAGTGCCTACCCCACTGGCAAGGATGGAAATGGGATATCCTGATTAGAAATCCAACTCTTTGACCCTTTACAACACAATTCCGAGTTTTAAAGATGGCTTTTGAAGGCACTGTGGGAAAAGGAGGAAATGCTGGTAACCAGCATTTTCTCCTTTTTATGCTCCCCCCATGAAATGGGGGGGGGCATATAGAGTTACCTGTGTCTGTTTGTGTGTGTGTGTATGTTAATGTGTGCGTGTGTGCATGCGTGCATTAGTGTGTGTGTCCCATTCTTGTCCGGAGCATAACTTCTACATTTGTCAATGGATTTCAAAATAATTTTGCACAATTGTTCCCCTTAACAAGTACTAGTGTCATGCGAATAGTTTGTTTCGATACGCCCAAGGTCAAGGTCACGGTTGAAGGTCAAATGTTTAAATTGGCCTTGTCCGGAGCATAACTTCTACATTTATCAATGGATTTCAAAAAAATTTTGCACACTTGTTCTCCTTAACAAGTACTAGTGTCATGCAAAACATTTGTTTCGATATGCCCAAGGTCAAGGTCACAGTTGAAGGTCAAATGTTTAAATTGACCTTGTCCGGAGCATAACTTCTACATTTATCAATGGATTTCAAAAAAACTTTGCACACTTGTTCTCCTTAACAAGTACTAGTGTCATGCGAAAAGTTTGTTTCGATACGCCCAAGGTCAAGGTCACAGTTGAAGGTCAAATGATAAAATTGACCTTGTCCGGAGCACCACTTCTACATTTATCAATGAATTTCAAAATAGCTTGGTAAACTTGTTCTCCATTTTGAGTACTAGTGTCATATGACATACCTGTGACCAATACCATTTAGCAGGGGCATCCGTGTCTCTGACACACCTATTTCTAGTCAAATAATTTTTTGTTAAAATAATAATAGCTGCCATAAGTAAACAAAATGGGTATTAAAATGCATTTAAATGTAAATCATACCATGTAAAAATATGGAAATTATTGTGAAGATGACAATCTGTTATTTTATGGTCTATCCAAGTGTTAGTCGATGGCAGTGAAATTAATTTCAAAACTAGGCTAAATGCTGCCAGGTCACCCTGTCTTCTATTTACTTTTTGCCTGATTTTGGTAAAGTCCAAAATTTTGTCATTTGGTAAAGAGTTAACCCATTACCACACAATCCCAAGTTTTAACGACTAACAAAAAAGGCTTTTGAAAACATAGTGGGAAAAGGAGAAAATACTGCATTTTGCCACATCTAAATTGTCGTCTGCAAATGCTTTCAATTTGGAGCAGTCTGAAATTTTGTCGTTCGGTACAGGGCTTAAGCAGAGACATAGGAAGGAAAGTAAACTGTCGTTCATTGATCATTTGAAAATCATTGCAGGAAAAGGAACCTAATGATTCTTTTTCCAAACTGATGGCAAAAACTACCAATTGCTTAAGTTCTATGCAGTCTTGCATGATCCATTTTATCTGCAAAAGCGACTTGTTGTAGGGATTTGACAAAAAGGACTCCACTAAAAGGGTCCAACTAAAAGGAAAATCGTGGAGTCCTTTTGGACAATACAGTTTTCCAGAGATAATTGTGATTGACAGTGTTAAATTATTGTCCATAAGAGTAGGACAATGGGTCCATGCTTCAGTAACAATTGTCTTATCTAGAGTATTTTATATTTAATAGAAATGATGAATAATTAGTGAATGACCACAGAGCTATATTTCGACCAGAAAGGGAAAAAAAAAGGAAAATTCAATAGTCGGTAATAGAAAAGATGCTGAGGCATTGAAGAGTGTTCTGGTATTTCATGAATGCTCTACATCCAATCAATAATTTTCTCTCTCTCATTTCCAACCTGTAACATACAGAACACTGGTGATATTGCTGATGCTTTGAAATGGAGACATTACAGACAAACCATAATGGATATGTTATATGCATAGTCAATCTATTTGTTTAGTTTGGTGAAACTGGAGATGTTCATATTGAAAAAGTTATGACCTTGCAAAATTGATTTCCTGATTGGGTCAGAGAAAAGTGTTGATTTTCAGTGTACATGGATATGTCTATGTAAAGGAGGTTTGTAATGAATGAGCTGTGCTGGTAATAGGATTTTTATGGGATGTCAGGCTGCATTAGGGAGGATATAAGGATATAATTGTGAAAAAGACATAGTGCTGACCTTTCAGTTTTGCCTGAGATTAGTAGAATTATAATTTTGCATCTTAGGTAGAATATTGTATGCATACTTTGCATGTGAACAAAGAGGTTTTTATGGAGATGATCAAGGTATCTGCAGGAAAAGGATGGATATCTTAAGAATGTATTGTGTATCAAATTGAAATAATGTTTTTTGGTACAATGCTGAGAACTTTATTAACGTTAATTGTCTGGAATTTGTTGCACTGAGACCTAAAGAAGTATTGCATGTCTTGAAGTGAACTTTATCATGTTTGATGATGATGTGAAATCAGTAATATTTCATGGCCGAAAGAATTTGTATTTTCATACTATGTATTGTACCAGAGAGTACATAGTTATGCACCATGAGCCGTAAGGCAACTAGTCCACGACCTCAACGAATCCATGGGAACAGAAGAGGTCGTGGTGATGAAATTCAAGGTCAGAAGTCAAAGGAGCCTCAAGATTGGTATCATTACTGTCTATACAACTGTGGTTACTTCTTGTGGCCTGTGTGTAAGTCTGTTATTGAGTTTTATGTACCAACCTGAAGTCTTCAGAATCTTATGTTCAGTTATTCTTTTTATATGCCTAAAAGGGAATTATTCAGTTGCACCCTTGTTTGTCCGTACATTCATCTGTCTTTTAGCAACTTACTGTTCACTTTTTATCTTTTGAACCGCTGGTTTGATTTTGAAAATATTTTACATGTGTATTTTGAAAAAAATCTGACAATCAATGTGGAAAAAGTGGTCATTTAAAGTTCAAAATTTCAATTTCTTGTTTATGCGATAAAGTCTGCATTTGTAATCAGATTTTCATGAAACTTTCACAGTTGCTTTGTATCATCAGTAGGTTGAAACCTATTGATTTTGAAAAAAACTTGACAATCAGTATAGGAAAAGTAGCTAATTAAATTTGAAAATGTACAATTCCTGTTTATGCGATAACGTCAGCATGTGTGGTTGAATTTTCATGAAACTTGCACAGTTGCTTTATATTATCAATAGTTTGAACCCTATTGATTTTGAAAAAACAAAAAAAAATTGACAATCAGTATGGGAAAAGGAGCCATTTAAAGTTGAAAATTTACATTTCTTGTTTACGCAATCAAGTCACATTTTTTATTCAATTCTATTGAAACTGGCAAAGATTAATTCAAGGGATTGAACTCTGTTAAGAATGAAGAAAAACTAGCAATTTAGGAAAAGCAGCTATTTGATGACTTAGTATTGTTTACTCAACACAGTTCACATTATTAGTCACATTTCTTTGAAACTTGCAGGGATTGTTTAAACAGTGAGTACAGAAACCCTATCAGATTTGGCTGCATTACAAACAATTAGTTTGAAGAAATTGTGCTTCAATTTTTTTTCACTATTTGTTTAATTCACCATGCATACTTGTGCTGTTCTAGTGGGTTTAAGTCCAGTTGCAACAAACACCCCCCCTTTTTTGTGTGTGTGTGTGTGTTTGCTTTTTGCCTTTTTGCATCATGAATTCATAACATATGCAAGAAAAAAAGCAAAATCAATGCCAGTAGAGCAGTTCAGGCCCTCAGGGGCTTCTTGTCTTACATCTCTGTGATTACTGAAGATATTTACTTTAAGTCTTTACTAAATGACAAAATTTTAGACTTGTCCAAATTCAAAGCATTTGCAGACGACAAAATGTGACTCAAAAATTGAAATTTGTTTTCAGAAGGGTAGAAAACATTGTGGGAAAAGGAGTAAATGCTGGTTACCAGCATTTTCTCCTTTTCCAACAATGTTTTCCAAAGGCTTTTTCTGCAGGGTCGTTCAAAGTCAGGATTGTGTGTTAAAGGGTTAAACTTGGGCTGTTAACTATAAAAAGGGAAACCCATACCAGACGGGCAGGTAACTCATAGAATATTTTTGACGCAGTGGTGCCACCTGTTTGACTTAAGTTTTCACTGAAAAAGAGCCAGTAGCCAAGGATTGGCACCTACATTGAGGTACCCTTTTTTCACTCTCTACTAAAACTTCTGCCAATAAGGATCACTCATGGGAGGTATTAAGCCAGACATGACTGTAGTGACATTGATTTTATATTTATAAACTGATACTTTTTCTGGGCCAGAGGCTGTATTATTCATATTATCAATGTACATTTTGCATAATGAACACGTCAGTGTAAAGCTGATTGCAGATGACTGTATAGTTGATGATGTGGTGAATGTTTGTACAGACATATTATGAAAGTCTAAGACCTATGTCTCTGCCAAACAGGAACTAAGAAAAGTAGAATGGTTAATGAATTCAGAACACAGAAAATCATCAAATTCAATTATTATTACAATCTGATGGAATAACCCTTTACCACACAATTAAGAGTTTTAACAACCTTGAGGAAAAGACCTTTTGAAAACCTTGTTAGAAATCAAAGCATTGAAAACACTGATGTGGCATTTGTCAAGGAGGCCATAGTGTGGAATTAATAATTCGAAAAATAAACAACAGAAATAGGTTCAAAATAGTTTGAAAGCCAACCTACTATGTAGTCATGCAAAATCCGATAGAGAAGGCCGCAATCTTGTGGACGAGCAAGTCCAGGTGAACAAGCTCTGGGACGAATAAGCCCAGGAACGAACTGGTTTTGGGACGAACAAGCACAGTATGTGTGTATCATTACGCCTCTATTGAATGCCACAGCGGATCAAGCTATTTTCGATAAAAAAGGAAGTTATTCCTCAATCGATGGTCTAATCCAATTTATTGAATAAGCCATTGTCAATTTCATATCTGAGTGCAATCGAAACACTTATTTGGCTAAGAAAAATTGATTTTAATTGGGTTTACTTCCTTCGGTTCTGCACAAACTACGATACATGATGTTCAAAATGCCGTATTGAACTCATAGTGGCATTGTCTTCGACAAATGCCACAAAAAATAAAATGCTGGTAACCTTGCAAAGACAACTCCTAGATTAGACTATTAAAGTATAGTGCAATAAGAGATTAGGGTCAGTATTCTCCAAGCATTCTTAACCCTTTCCCAAACGACAAATTTTAGACTGGTCCAAATTGAAAGAGTTTGCAGACAACAATTTTAAATTTGATGAAAATGGCAGAAAGGTCTCAAAAAGGGTAGAAAACACTGTGGGAAAAGGAGAAATTGCTCGTTACGAGCAATTTCTCCTTTTCCCACAGTGTTTTCAAAAGACTTGTACTGCAGACACATGAAAAGCAGGGCTTGTTTGGGAAAGGGTTAAGGACATCCGTAGTCTTATTCTCCAAGATTTTCTAAATTTGAAAGTAACACGACTTTTGATTGGCTAAACCAAATGGTTTAGCTAATCAGCAGTTGTGTTGCTTACGAATTTAAAAAATTCTGGAGAATAAGACCAAGAACATTCTTAAGAACGGTTGGTGGATACTGGCACAGGGTCTGTTCACCAACCATTCTTAAGAACATTTTTAGTCAAATTCTAAATGTGAAAGTAACACAACTTCTAATTAGCTGAACCGAATGGTTTAGCCAGTCAGGAGTTGTGTTACTTTCTAAACCTAGAATTAGACCAAAAATGTTCTTAGGATTGGTTGGTGAATATGGACCAAGGTCTTCACTTTCTCTTGTTCAGTGAGTATTTGATTGACATATTCTATGTTCAGTTCCTTCCTGCCAACTGAAACTGTCCATACCTTTTCAGGTGAATTAACTTTATAGATTTTTAACTGTATAGATCAAGATCAGATAGAACAGAATGTTTTGTCTGATCTTAGATCTACACTGTTAAGGGCTATTTTTCACCCCAGAGAGATGATTTTGAATAACTTTGATCAAGGACTATTAAATAGCAGTATATAATTATGTTAAAATTACCAAAACTGTAGATCTATTGCTTCTACAAAATGTTGGACTTGCTCAAATTGGAAGCATTTTGCAGTGTGACAACACAGGATTGTTCGATAAGGGGTTAAGGGTTTCCTCTCTTAACTTTATAAAAGTACAGATCCAGAGTGCTCATAGTGAATGAGCCATACTTGGGCAAAAGGAGGTATAATGCATCTCCGTGATGCATTATACCAAGCAAGACATCACATAATTTGGGATCAATGAAGTTCATTATGTCTAACAATTGACGGTATAATACAGTAGACTTGTCCTTTGACATATAGATAATTGACCTATAGGGAAAACTTTTTGCCCAGGTCAGCCTGCCCGAACTGCACAGGGTGACCTGGGTTGATTCTCTCAGATGCATTAAGCCCCCTTTTGACAGAGCACATCTCAAACATTTTCTACAGTTGCCACCATGTTTCCAAAGCCAAAAGGATCAACATCTGAAAAGTGATAGGAAAACTGTTTATTGCAAAAAAAAAGATCATTGACATAATTTTCTAGTTCTTCCTTTCCAACAGCTCCCTAAATTAACACCATAAAAAAGTAAAGTTATTGCCCTTAATGTGTCAGAATGGCTGCAACATTCCTCTTCTCTATGGGGAATTGGATCTGTTTTATTCCCTTCAATTTTCCTTTTCCACTGTAATTGTGCATTTATATGCTACAAACTGATTTACTTTTTTTTTTATCCTTTTGTTGACAAGACCCTCCTTTGAGTCACTTTGAATTCCTTTTTTTTTTTGCAAAACTCCTGAACAATATTTTAAAGTATGTCTGTGAGAATGCACATGACTTGGAAAGACTCAGTTGTGAAAAGTATTGGTGAAAAGGAACTAGAAGAGCATAGTACAGTAGACTGGCTATATGTGGTATGACTGAGATGATGTTCAAAATTGCTTAAACTCTTTACAAAATGACAAAAGTTTAGACCAGTCCAAATTGAAAGCATTTGTAGACGCCAAATTAAATTGGGCTTAAATGATACACTTTTTGCTTGAAAGGGTAGAAAACTTTGTGTGAAATAGAGAGAATGCTTGTTACTAGCATTTTCTTCTTTTCCCACAATGTTTTAGAAAGGTCTTTTCCTTTGGGTGGTTAAAAGTCTGAATTGGTTGGTAAAGGGTTAAGCATCCAAACAAAATATAACCATAAGATTTTAGATCTGCCGGAAACAAGTGGCAATCATGATTTCTTAAACATTACACAAAAAATCAAAGAAAGGTTGCATTGTGTCTTGTGGGCTAACAAATAAGCCTGAATGACCTTTCATAAATAAACATCAAGGAACATTTGATGCTCAGTTATGTGTCCTTGTTGGTTGATTTTCATTTATATAGGACCTCAGTTTTGTTACAGGAGATAGTGCAGGATACAGAACAAAATCTATCCTAGGTTATGCCTGGTTCTGTAACATGGTCTGTGTATAGCACTGTCACACAAGACCCTGGTTTAACATCTCTTTCAAAGAAACTAATTGTAATATTAGATAGCTAGTTGGGGAGCTAGAACCCACACCTTCAAATGGCTTGAGACTTGACATTTACCCTCTACCACTTGTGTAAACTCTTTACCACACAGCAAAATTTTGGACATTTCGATATTGAAAGCTTATGCAGACATCAAAATGATTGTCACTCAAAAATAGAATTTTACCTTTGGAAGGGTAGAAAACATTTTTAGAAAAGGAGAAAATGCTGGTTACCAGCATTTTCTCCTTTTCCCAAAATGTTTTCAAAAGGCCTTTTTCTTAGGGTCGTTGAAACTCGGGATTGTGTGGTAAAGGGCTACTTGGGCTGGTCAGTATGTGACATTACTTCTATCTGGTTTAACCCTTTACCACACAATCCCGAGTTTGAACAACCCTGAAGAAGAAGCCTTTTGAAAACATTGTAGGAAAAGGAGAAAATGCTGGTAACCAGCATTTTCTCCTTTCTAAAAATGTTTTCTACCCTTCCAAAGGTAAAATTCTATTTTTCCCCACAATGCTTTTACCATATCAAAAACAAATTCCATCATTAGAGCCACATTTGAATTGTCCTCTGGAAATGCCTTCAATTTGGACAAGTCTTATTTTTTTGTCGTGTGGTAAAGAGTTAATATCTACTCAAAACAAAAAATTTAGTCAGTATTTTCGTATTGCGATATCTGCTACACACTGTGCAATTTATAATGGCATTTTCATATCGTGCCGTGCGCTCGAGCCTCTCACTCTTTGGTGATTTTATTGTGTACTCTTAAACTTCGTAAGCTTTCCAGGTAGACATCAAAATGTATGTGCACCACGTGCTTGCACAGTCTAGTGTCACTAAGTGTACTTCTTCCAGTGGTACAACACGTGTGGTTGTAGACACGCAAAAGTCTGAAAGGAAATTTCAAAAACTTCGTCATGGGATGGCGCACAAGCATGACGTTGAACGACAGGCTCGTCGCTGTCGGTATGCTCAACGGTGGATCGAGCGTTAACCATGTTGCATGCCATTTTCAAGTGCATGAACAGACGATTTACCGTCTCCTGTCCAGGTACAGACAAACGGACAGCGTAAAAGATAGACAGCAATCTGGAAGACTGAAGCAAACCACACAATGTGAAGACCGGTACCTGGTGACGTCATCGTGATGTAATCGTGTTTTGACGAACACCGTATTGGCTGCCCGCTTACAAGCTGCAACAGGAACAAGAGTTTCGTTCGGCACTGTTTGTAATCGCCTCAGAGCTGCGGCATTAAGGAGCAGACATCCGTTAGTTGGAGTGCCGTTAACGCAACATCACCGCCATGCTCGTCTGAACTGGGCCCGGGCACACCTTGTGTGGACAAGACAGCAATGGGCCAGGGTGGTGTTCACCGATGAATCAAGATTCAATCTTCAGGCAGCTGATGGAAGACTTCTGATATGGAGGCAAAAGGGAGAATGTTTTCGCGTTCCAAACATGGTAGAGCGGGACCGGTTTGGAGGCAGAAGCGTGATGGTATGGGGTGGTATATCATGCTCAGGGGCTGCACAACTGGTAACAGTCAACAGTCACCTGACAGCTATTGGATACCGTGACAATATCCTTGAGCCAGCGATTTTGCCATATCTCCGTCAGGGCAACGCTGACGTCCTACAGCATGATAACGCCAGGCCTCACACTGCTATGGTAACCCAAGACTTCCTGAGGCAGAACAACGTCTGGGTGCTCGATTGGCTGTCCAGATCCCCGGATTTATCCCCAATAGAGCACCTCTGGGACCATCTTGGCCACAAGGTACGTCGACGTAATGACGTCAACAACCTAAGGGATCTGGAATGAGCGCTGCATCAGGAATGGCTGAATGTCCCTCTCCAGGTCATCAGACGGCTGATCAACAGCATGAGGAGGCGCTGTCAGGCAGTCATCAACAAAGCAGGAGGGCACAACCGCTACTGACATTGTCCAGAATTTCGTTTTCGACCCCTGTATGACGTGAGTGACGCTTAACGTCTAATGATTTTTTCAAATTTGTTGTAACGTGCATGAAATTAAAGGAGAAATTTTAATGATTTAAGAAATGTATTGCTTGTTTATTTCTTCAAAGCTTCTATGAATTAATCCTATCATCTTCGGCTATTGACTAAACTTTTTGTTTTGAGTATATAAATCAGAGATGGCAGGTAATGGATTATGCATATTGGATTGTTTCAAAATGAATCTCATATAGTAAAATATATTTTATACAGTTTATACAGTTTTATATGTTTGGTCTGGCTACTTCCTGTCCTGTAAGGACAAAAAAATTCAAAAGGTCACTTTCAGAATAATTATATTTGGTAGCATGGTATGATGGTATAAATTTTAAAGGGAGTTAACTTGCTAATTTGTTTTCTTACCAAAAACTTATTCCTATCTGGGAATGGACAAGTCAAACAGAGCAGCTCGTGTTATTTTGGTACATAGTTTTGTTTTTTTGAAATGAGATGTAACATAATTAATACTGCTGGACAAAAGATGTTGTTATAATAAATTGCAGTGGACTACGAACAGGTCAAAGGGCAAAAGCAAAGGCAAATTTGTTACAACTAAGTAGGAAATCAAAGTACGAAAGTATTGACAGACTAGCAAATTTGATAGATTGATTTTTTGTATGGTGTTTGACCCTGTTTTCAACATTATTTCAGTTATGTAGCAGTGGACAGTGCACATATCCATGCTTTCCTTGATTTTCTTCTACCAGTACTCTGCACATTATTCTTTCCAAGCCACTGGCTGCTTCCCACATAACCATCGCTGAAATGTGAGAGAGAAATGAATCCTGTCGCAATGACTATCATCAATCCTCAGAAAGAAATTTGCAGTCGGGGATGGAACCAGCAGCCTCCTGTTCTCAAGTCCTGTACGCTACCAACTGAGTTGCCAGGGCTATGCGTGCTATTGTTTAACTATAATCCAGTTTAAGTTTAATCCTTAACATGTTAAATGAAACTTTCAGGCTGATGGTAAACACCTGAATATTGCTATTTCAAAGTTACATTATGGAAAAAAAAAATCCTCTTATCGGACAGTGTAGATCTGAAATCAGACTGCACGCTCTGTGCCGTCTGATCTTAATCCACACTGTTCGCAAAAGGTCACTGAGTTGCGGTAGTGCTGGTAAAAGAAACTCCAGGAAAGCATGGATAGGTGCGCTGTCCGCTGCAATATCACTGAAATAATGTTGAAAACAGCGTTAAACACCGTACAATCAATTAGTCAATATCCAATAGCACAAGATGTAGTTAACTATTCAACTCAAAATGATTTTAATTTGGTCCAGTCCAAAATTTGGTATTTTGTACAGCATTAACCATACAATCCGGAGTTTAGACAACCCTGAAAAAGAATGCTTCTGAAAACATTATGGGAAAAGTAGAAAATGCTAGTAACTGAGCATTTTCTCCTTTTCCCACATTGTTTTCTATCCTATCAAAAACAAATTCCATCATTTGAGCCTCTTTTAAAATGTTGTCTGCAAATGCTTTCAATTTGGACGAGTCTGCATTTTTGTTGTGTGGTAAGCAGATAAATCATACAATTTAACCCTTTACCACACAAGAAAAATTTAGACTGGTCCAAATTGAATGTATTTGCAGACGACAATTTAAATGTGACTAATATAATGGAATTTGTCTTGGATAGGGTAGAAAACATTGTGGGAAAAGGAGAAAATGCTGGTTACCAGCATTTTCTCCTTTTTCCACAATGTTTTCAAAAGGCTTCTTCCCCAGGGTTGTTAAAAGTCGGGATTGTGTGGTAAAGAGTTAACAGTAAGGAAGTTATTGTAAAAGTTAACAGTCAGTGATTGTACTGTTGTCAGGTATGGTTTCTGCCAGAAAAATGAATTCAAAAGTAGGTCAAAAGTTGCCAGGTCTCTCTTTTTAGCTCACCTGAGCACAAAGTGCTCAAGGGGAGCTTTTGTGATCGCCAAATGTCCGTCGTGCGTCGTCCGTCGTCCACAATTTCTTTAAACATCTTTTCCTCCTAAACCACTGGGCCAATCTTGATGAAACTTGGCAGGGATGTTCCTCAGGTGAAGCTCTACCAAAGTTGTTCAAGAGATTGAATTCCACCCATAACTCTGGTTGCCATGGCAACCAAAAGGAAAAAAATAGCAAAATCTTTAAAAATCTTCTTCTCTGAAACTAGAAGGCTTAGAGCTTTGATATTTGGTATGTAGCATCTCCTAGTAGACCTCTACCAAGTTTGTTCATATGATGTCCCTGGGTTCAAAACTGGCCCCGCCCCGGGGGTCACAAGTTCAAACATAGGAACAAAGAAGGAAAACTTTAAAATTCTTCTTCTCTGAAACTGGAAGGCGTGGAGCTTTGATATTTGGCATGTAGCATCTCCTAATGGACCTCTACCAAGTTTGTTCATATGATGTCCCTGGGGTCAAAACTGGCCCCGCCCCGGGAGTCACAAGTTTCGAACATAGGAACAAAGAAGGAAAACTTTAAAATTCTTCTTCGCTGAAACTGGAAGGCGTGGAGCTTTGATATTTGGCATGTAGCATCTCCTAGTGGACCTCTACCAAGTTTGTTCATATGACGCCCCTGGGGTCAAAACTGGCCCCGCCCCGGGGGTCACAAGTTTCAAACATAGGAACAAAGAAGGAAAACTTTAAAATTCTTCTTCTCTGAAACTGGAAGGTGTGGAGCTTTGATATTTGGCATGTAGTATCTCCTAGTGGACTTCTACCAAGTTTGTTCATATGATGTCCCTGGGGTCAAAACTGGCCCCGCCCCGGGGGTCACAAGTTTCGAACATAGGAACAAAGAAGGAAAACTTTAAAATTCTTCTTCTCTGAAACTGGAAGGTGTGGGGCTTTGATATTTGGCATGTAGCATCTCCTAGTGGACCTCTACCAAGTTTGTTCATATGACACCCCTGGGGTCAAAACTGGCCCCGCCCTGGGGGTCACAAGTTTCGAACATAGGAACAAAGAAGGAAAACTTTAAAATTCTTCTTCTCTGAAACTGGAAGGCGTGGAGCTTTGATATTTGGCATGTAGCATCTCCTAGTGGACTTCTACCAAGTTTGTTCATATGATGTCCCTGGGGTCAAAACTGGCTCCGCCCCGGGGGTCACAAGTTTCAAACATAGGAACAAAGAATGAAAACTTTAAAATATTTCTTCTCTGAAAATGGAAAGCGTAGAGCTTTGATATTTGGCATGTAGCATCTCCTAGTGGACCTCTACCAAGTTTGTTCATATGATGTCCCTGGGGTCAAAATTGGTCAGAATGTTTGTCTTGATAAAATCTAACATGAGTCCGAATTTGGGTCATGTTGGGTCTTAAATTAGGTCACTAGGTCAAATTAAAGAAATACCTTGTGTGCACTCTAGAGGCCGCATTTATTGTTCAATTGATTTGAAAATTGGTTAAAATGTTTCTCTTGAGGAAATCTATGTGCGTCACCTGGCGTCATAATCTAGGTCACTAGGTCAAATTAAAGAAATACCTTGAGGGCACTCTAGAGGCTACATTTCTTGCTCAATTGACTTGAAAACTGGTCAGAATGTTTGTCTTGATGAAATATCAGATGAGTTTGATATTGGATCACCTGGGGTCATAAACTAGGTCATTTGGTCAGATTAAATAAATACCTTGTAGGCACTCTAGAGGCCACATTTATTGCTCAAATGACCTGAAATTTGGTCAGAATTTTTGTCTTGATAAAATCTCAAATGGGTTTTGATTTGGGTCACCTGGGGTCATAAACTAGGTCACTAGGTCAAATTATAGAAATACCTTGTGGGCACTCTAGAGGCCACATTTTTTGCTCAGTTGACCTGAAATTTGGTAAGAATGTTTGTCTTGATAAAATCTCAAATGGGTTTGGATTTGGGTCACCTGGGATCATAAACTAGGTCACTAGGTCAAATTAAAGAAATACCTTGTGGGCACTCTAGAAGCCACATTTTTTGCTCAATTGACTTGAAAATTGGTCAGAATGTTTGTCTTGATAAAATCTCACATGAGTCCGAATTTGGGTCAACTTGGATCATAAACTAGGTCATTCTAGAGGCCACATTTATTGCTCAATTGACTTGAAAATTGTTCAGAATGCTTGTCTTGATAAAATCTCTTGAAAAAACCTAGGATGAGTTGAAAATTGGGTCACCTGGGTCATAATCTTGGTCACTAGGACAAATTAAAGAAATACCTTGTGGTCACTCTTGAGGCCACATATCTTGCTCGACTGACTTGAAAATTGGTCAGAATGTTTGTCTTGATGAAATATCGGATGAGTTTGAAATTGGGTCACCTGGGGTCATAAACTAGGTCACTTGGTCAAAATAAAGAAATACCTTGTGGGCACTCTAGAGGCCACATTTATTTCTCAATTGATTTAAAAATTGGTCCAAATGTTTGTCTTGATAAACCCTACATGATTCTGAATTTGGGTCATGTGGCGTCTTAAATTAGGTCACTAGGTCAAATTAAAGAAATACCTTGTGGGCACTTTAGAGGCCACATTTATCGTTCAATTGATTAGAAAATTGCTTAAAATGTTTGTTTTGATGAAATCTAGGATGAGTTCAAAATTGGGTCACCTGGGCTCATAATCTAGGTCACTAGGTCAAATTAAAGAAATACCTTTAGGGCACTCTAGAGGTCACATTTCATGTACAATTGACTTGAAAGTTGGTCAGAATGTTTGTCTTGATGAAATATTGGGTGAGTTTGAAATTGGGTCAGCTGGGGTCATGAACTAGGTTACTGGGTCAAATTTAAGAAACACTTTGTGGGCACTCTAGAGGCCACATTTATTACTCAATTAACTTGAAAACTGTTCAGAATGTTTGTCTTGATAAATTTTTATACCCCCGCAAACGAAGTTTGTTGGGGGTATACTGGAATCAGCCTGTCGGTCGGTCGGTTGGTTGGTCGGTTGGTCGGTCGGTCGGTCGGGCATGCGGTCGGGCGGGCGGTCGGTCTGTCTGCAAAATCTTGTCCGGACAACTCCTCCTACAGTTTCTGTCTGATTCACGTTAAACGTGGCAGAAGTGTTCATTAGGAGCTGTAGATGTGCAAGACACACATTTTGTAAAAATTCCATCAAGAATTACTGAGTTATTGCCCCTGATTTGACTAAAAAATGCTTGTCCGGACAACTCCTCCTACAGTTTCTGTCTGATTCACTGTAAACTTGGCATAAGTGTTCATTAGGAGCTGTAGATGTGCAAGACACACATTTTGTAAAAGTTCCATCAAGAATTACTGAGTTATTGCCCCTGATTTGACTTAAAAATGCTTGTCCGGACAACTCCTCCTACAGTTTCTGTCTGATTCACTGTAAACTTGGCATAAGTGTTCATTAGGAGCTGTAGATGTGCAAGACACACATTTTGTAAAAGTTCCATCAAGAATTATTGAGTTATTGCCCCTGATTTGACTTAAAAATGCTTGTCCGGACAACTCCTACAGTTTCTGTCTGATTCACTTTAAACTTGGCATAAGTGTTCATTAGGAGCTGTAGATGTGCAAGACACACATTTTGTAAAAATTCCATCAAGAATTACTGAGTTATTGCCCCTGATTTGACTTAAAAATGCTTGTCTGGACAACTCCTCCTACAGTTTCTGTCTGATTCACTTTAAACTTGGCATAAGTGTTCATTAGGAGCTGTAGATGTGCAAGACACACATTTTGTAAAAATTCCATCAAGAATTACTGAGTTATTGCCCCTGATTTGACTTAAAAATGCTTGTCTGGACAACTCCTCCTACAGTTTCTGTCTGATTCACTTTAAACTTGGCAGAAGTGTTCATTAGGAGCTGTAGATGTGCAAGACACACATTTTGTAAAAATTCCATCAAGAATTACTGAGTTATTGCCCCTGATTTGACTTAAAAATGCTTGTCTGGACAACTCCTCCTACAGTTTCTGTCTGATTCACTTTAAACTTGGCAGAAGTGTTCATTAGGAGCTGTAGATGTGCAAGACATACATTTTGTAAAAATTCCATCAAGAATTACTGAGTTATTGCCCCTGATTTGACTAAAAAATGCTTGTCCGGACAACTCCTCCTACAGTTTCTGTCTGATTCACTTTAAACTTGGCAGAAGTGTTCATTAGGAGCTGTAGATGTGCAAGACACACATTTTGTAAAAATTCCATCAAGAATTACTGAGTTATTGCCCCTGATTTGACTTAAAAATGCTTGTCCGGACAACTCCTCCTACAGTTTCCATCTGATTCACTTTAAACTTGGCAGAAGTGTTCATTAGGAGCTGTAGATGTGCAAGACACACATTTTGTAAAAATTCCATCAAGAATTACTGAGTTATTGCCCCTGATTTGACTTAAAAATGCTTGTCCGGACAACTCCTCCTACAGTTTCTGTCTGATTCACTTTAAACTTGGCATAAGTGTTCATTAGGAGTTGTAGATGTGCAACACGCAACTTTCGTGAAAATTCTATGAAGAATTAATGAGTTATTGCCCCTGATTCACATTTAAAATGCTTGTCCGGACAACTCCTCCTACAATTTCAGTCCGATTCGCTTTATACTTGGCAGAAGTGTCCATTTGGAGTTGTAGATGTGCAAGACACACATTTTGTAAAAATTCCATCAAGAATTACTGAGTTATTGCCCCTGATTTGACTTAAAAATGCTTGTCCGGACAACTCCTCCTACAGTGTCTGTCTGATTCACTTTAAGGAGGTCTTTTCTGTCATATGTATAGTTGGCCAACATTATGCGAAAAGGCACCTTTGGACATTTGCAACAAGTTTGGATCCAGACCAGCGGCTGTGTCTCAGACATATACATGGATCCGTGGAAATCGATATTTGACCAATCAGGTCATCGCATTTATTTGGTCCGATGTGCAGCCTTGCTGTCTGCTATTTCGGCTCACAAACAAGGGACTGTTAATGTTGGAGAAGTGCTATATTATGTGTGTTTACAACGCTTGAATTTTAGGAAAAGGTTTAAAGATGTGCTTTGCGATCATGTACTGCTTATGTGAGATATACGAAGAGATTATAAGTTTGGATTATAATTATGATTTACAATGGGACATCAGCAAAGAGTTTCGATCAACGCTATATTACGCAATGGATTAATTAATGTTAGTTTTTTTTCCTCTGAAACTCTCTGAAAAAAAACTTAAACTGTTTTACAGTGGAAAACAAAGGTAAAATATATGAAATACTAATAAAAAGAAAGTACGTTCACTCAAATAGCTAATCTTGTTTAATAACATCTGCACATCCAAAACGGGGCACGTGCCATTAATGTTTCAGTTTGACGTTAACACTAAGCCTTGGTGCGTGAAAAATGCTGAATGTGTAGATACAGATCAGAGTGCAAAAAATGCAGTTTATTCTTGGATTCAAACCATCTGCTACTTAAATTAAGTACATTTACGTGTATTCTTTACTGAAGGTACATGTAGATTTCAATTATGAAACAGACCACGTTCTGTTTTGTACAGCTTTGGAAGTTAAGCTCAAAAGGCAACTTATGTTAATTAAATCAGCTTTTGACTTAGCCATATTTAAGTGGATTAGCACATCTCCATTTCAAAGGGTATGTCAGTAAACTGTTAACTGATAAGATGTGTGTTTGATTGCCGCTGTAATCCACTCGACCACCCGTTGTCTTCAGTATATCATAAGATAAAACAAACTACCGCCAATGATATTAACAAGTTTGTTAATTGACAGCACACTTTACACTTTTTAAAATCATGAGGAACCATTTCCCTTAACTTGAAATTTAAACATTTCTTAGACTTCCACCTCTCTGTTGAATGAGACAGTCTATAAATATTTCAAAATGCTTGTAATTTAGTGTAATTTATTATCGAATACGATGTTGAGACAACTTAACAAGCCTTACAAAAATATTAATCATCTTTAATTCTGTTATTTTTAAGCAAAACTGAGGATTATGAGGTGTTTCATTCTTTCTCGCAGAAGTTCAAAACTTTTCTGGCACATGTATTACATTGTCCGTAGCCCCTGAAATTCACGCTTTTTGTACAAATCCTTGTTTAAATAAGTTCAAGTATTCATATATTTCTTGCCGAGAATCCATCATCGGCAGAAACATATGAAAAGGAATATTTTTCCGGAATTTAATTGAAAGAAACAGTCATGACAGCACGATTTAAGTAGCCTTTCTGCTATACTGTATATGTATTTACTGCGTTTGTTTGTGAGCCCTTAACGATGGTAACCAAGGAAGTCGGTTTATCTCATCGCCACGGATCCATGTATTATCAGATCATGGTCTGCACTTTTTTACACTCATTTAGTTTTGTGTCCAATTAAATTGATACTTTGCATAAATATTCACCAGGAGCAGTAGAGGTTCAAGATGCATTTTTCTCAAATGTTTGCCAAATTAATTACCCCTGAATTTACTCAAAACTTCTTGTCCAGAGAACTATTCCTTCAGTTTAAGTCTTATTCACTTGATATTTGTCATGATATTCACCAGGAGCAGTAGATGTGCAAAGCACAAATTTCATGAGTGTTGGCCTAATGATTACGGAGTTATTGCCCCTAAATTGACATTGCAGAGTTATTGCCCCTGTGACATGAAATATAGGGGCGGGGGTATTTATCACCTTTAGTGATAGTTATTCTAGTTTGATGAGTTCTAAATTGGGTCACGTGGGGTGATAAATTAGGTCACTAGGTCAACTTACGGAAATTCCTTGTGGATGCTCTAGAGGCCACATTTTAAGCTCAATTGACCTGACAATTGGTCAGAAATTGGATTATGCATGTTGAGTGAATTTCGCTTATTGACTCAGGTGAGCAACCCAGGGCCATCATGGCCCTCTTGTTTGTTTACTTTTTAACCTGATTTTAAAATTAATTTCTTCTGCCAGTGACTAACATGTTGATTGACTGTACAGTTATGGATTGTTATCTTTGCAATAATTTCCATATTTTAAAATGGTATGATTTAAATGTAAATGTACATTCATGAGGGGTTCTGCATGTCGTAGTGGTAAAGTGTAGGACTCGTGACCTGAGGCCCCTGTTTGAGCCTCACTGGATCCATTGGGCTTTTTGTGGGAGTGTCCTTGGGCAAGACACTTTAGAGCCCTAGCCTAGTACTGGTGAAACCCAGGAAAAACATGAATATGTGAGCTGTAGCCATGATGACTGAAATAAAGTTGAAGGCAGTGAAAAATGCCATTCAATTAATTAATCAAAGCATTTTTACCACAGCTTGGTTTACTTTTGGTTGCCACTAGGCCTTTAAAGCATCCCATTTGAGATCACATCATGATACAGAATAATTGAGTAATTTGCCATAAATCATACAAATAATCCAATGATGTTTGGAAAGGTTGGGTTGCTTTCAGAAATCAATAGAAATGTTACAGCAAAGTTAAACAGAACACCTTATTTAGCTTAGTTAATTGTATTAATTATTACTTGTGTGTCAGCTAATTTTTACTTAACCATTTACCGCATTTCATCCCTTACCAAATTACAAAATTTTAGACTGGTCTTAACCCTTTCCCAAACAAGCCCTGGTTTTCACGTGTCTACAGTACAAGTCTTTTGAAAACACTGTGGGAAAAGGAGAAATTGCTCGTAACGAGCAATTTCTCCTTTGCCCACAGTGTTTTCTACCCTTTTTGAGACCTTTCTGCCATTTTCGTCAAATTTAAAATTGTTGTCTGCAGACTCTTTCAATTTGGACCAGTCTAAAATTTATCGTTTGGGAAAGGGTTAAGTGAAAGCAGTCGCTGACAGCAAATTAAATATGACTAAAAAACTGAAATTTATCTTTGGAAGTGTAGAAAACATAGTGGGAAAATGCTAGTTACTGTCATTTTCTCCTTTTTCCACATTTTCATAAGCCCTCTTCCTTGGGGTCATAAAAACTTATAGGCTTGTGTGGGAAAGGATTAAGTTACCTTTGGTACAATTGTACTAGCAATTGAAACTTAGACCAAGCAGTGCTGAACGAGGATTTTTATTGCTTATTTAATTGCTTACGTGGACAGTGTAGATCAAGATCAGAATGTACGGATTGTGATCTTGGATCTAGACTGTTTTGTTGCCAGATATTCAGGCTAACCAAAAAACAGTCTTGAAGTTAGAAATGCGCATTTTTAGCTCACCTGAGCACAGAGTGCTCATGGTGAGCTATTGTGATCGTGCTGTGTCTGGCGTCCATCGTGCGTCGTGTGTCGTCAACTTTTTACCTTGTGTACACTCTAGAGGCCACATTTTCAGTCCGATCCTCATGAAACTTGGTCAGAATGTTTGTCTTGATATAATCTCGAATGACTTTGAAATTGGGTCATGTGGGGTCAAAAACTAGGTCACTAGGTTAAATCTTAGAAAAACCTTGTGTACGCTCTAGAGTCCACATTTTGAGTCCGATCCTCATGAAACTTGCTCAGAATATTTGTCTTGATAAAATCTCGGATGAGTTTGAAATTAGGTCATGTGGGGTAAAAAACTAGGTCACTTGGTCAGATCTTAGAAAAACCTTGTGTATGCTCTAGAGGCCACATTTTCAGTTTGATCCTCATGAAACTTGGTCAGAATGTTTGTCTTGATAAAATTTCAGACAAGTTTGAAATTGGGTCATGTGGGGTCAAAAACTAGGTCACTAGGTCAAATCTTAGAAAAACCTTGTGTGCGCTCTATAGGCAACATTCTCAGTCAGATACTTGTGAAACTTGGTCAGAATGCTTGTCTTGATAAAATCTCGGACAAGTTTGAAATTGGGTCATGTGGGGTCAAAAACTAGGTCACTAGGTCAAATCTTAGAAAAACCTTGTGTGCGCTCTATAGGCGACATTTTCAGTCAGATACTTGTGAAACTTAGTAAGAATGTTTGTCTTGATAAATCTCGGACAAGTTCGAAATCGGGTTATGTGGGGTCAAAAACTAGGTCACTAGGTCAAATCTTAGAAAAACCTTGTGTGCGCCCTATAGGCCACATTTTCAGTCCCATACTAATGAAACTAAGTCAGAATCTTTGTATTGATGATATCTTGGAAGAGTTTGAAACTGGGTCACCTCAGTTCAAAAAGTAGGTCACCAGGTCAAACCTTAGGAAAACTTTGTGTGCGCTCTAGAGGATACATTTTCAGTCCGATACTCATGAAACTTGGTCAGAATGTTTGTCTTGATAAAAACTCAGATGAGTTCGAAATTGGCTCATGTGGGATCAAAAACTAGGTCACTAGGTCGAATTAAAAAAATACCTTGTGGGCACTCTAGAAGCAACATTTTTCGCTCAGTTGACTTGAAAATTGGTCAGAATGTTTGTCTTAATTAAATCTCGGATGAGTTGCAGTCATAAACTAGGTCACTAGGTCAAATTAAAGAAATACCTTGTGGGCACTCTAGAGGCCACATTTAGTGCTCAATTGACCTGAAAATCGGTCAGAATGTTTGTCTTGATGAAATCTTGGATAACTTCAAAATTAGGTCACCTGGGGATATAATCTAAGTCACTAGGTCAAATTAAAGAAATACCTTGTGGGCAGTCTAGAGGCCACATTTATTGCTCAATTGTCTTGGAAATTGATCAGAATCTTTGTCTAAACAAAATCTCGCATGAGTTTGAATTTGGGATATCTTGGGTCATAAACTAGATCATAAGGTCAAATTAAAGAAATACCTTGTGGGCACTTTAGAGGCCACATTTATTGCTGAATTGACTTTAAAATTGGTAAGAATGTTTTTCTTAATAAAATTTCAGATGAGTTTGAATTTTGGTTACCTTGGTTCATAAACTGGGTCACAAGGTCAACTAAAAGAAATTTTTTGTGGGTGCTCTAGAGGCAACAATTCTTAATCAATTGACCTGAAAATTGATCAGCATGTTTGTCTTGATAAAATCTTGGATGAGTTCAAAATTGGGTCACATAGGGTCATAAACTAGGTCACTAGGTCAGATTTAAAGAAATATCTTGTGGGCGCTCTAGTGGCCACAATTCTTGCTCAGTTGCCCTGAAAATTGGTCAACATGTTTGTCTTGATAATATCTCGGATGAGTTTGAAATATGGTCACATAGGTTCATAAACTAGGTCACCAAGTCAAATTGAAGAAATACATTTTGGACACTCCGGAGGCCACATTTTCAGCTCAGTTGACCTGACAATTGGTCAGAATGTTTGTCTTAATAATATCTCAGATGAGTTTTAAATTGGGTCATTATGACCCTGGAGTGAAATTTCGCCTATTGACTCAGGTGAGCGATCCAGGGCCATCATGGCCCTCTTGTTACTTCTGATTCAGTACTTCTGATTCCATTTATTCAGTGCTGATCATTGTTTTGACGATGGTTATGTGGAAAAGCAGCCAGTGGCTTGAATGAATGTTGTATGGAGTACTGGTAATAGAAACTCCAGGAAAGCATGGATAGGTGCACTGGCCTCTGTGATATATAACTGAAGTAATGTTGAAAACAGCATTAAAATCATACAACGACCATTTATTCAGCACTCTTTGAATGCTGACTTCTCTTTACATGTTTTGTACTTGACTGTCACCACCGATGATCACCACTGATGATCACTAAGCAGCTGATGATCATAGTTGGAATAGTCAGCAACCGATTGTCACCACTGATGTTCACTACTGATGATCATAGTTGGAATATTGAGCAGCTATTTGTTACCACTGATGTTCACTACTGATGATCATAGTTGGAATAGTTAGCAGCTAATTGTTACCACTGATGATGACTAGTGATGATCATAGTTGGAATATTGAGCAGCTGCTGAGCCTGATAGGCTCTGTCTGTAATGAATAGGGATTGTTATCTGGATGTTGTGAGCTAGAAATCCAACCCAAGCTTAGCTAATCTCCCTTCAAGGAGTGATCATAGTACATGTAAAAGCAACAGAATTAATTCCTCTCTCACTGCCAAACATTGTTCGGCAGGGTGTATGAGAGAGCAACAGCAGGTTTGAAATGAGTGTTGTGTGAAGCATGAATGTAAAAGAAACTGCAGAACGCATGGATTGGGGCCGTGATATGACTGAAGTAATGTTGAAAATGGCATCAAAAACCAACCAACCTGTGGAAGAAGGGAGAAGTTGACAATCATGATACAAATTAAACTTGACTTATCTCACATCAGTCTTTGTTTTAACAGCTTAGGTCATATCATGGTGGTCAGTGCACCTTCACATGTGTTTCTTGGCTTTCTCACACCAGTATTGACACAACTTTCTTTCCAAGCCATTGGCAACTTTTCTCATCTGCATCAGACAACTGAGAGGCAAAAAAACGGAGGAAAGAAAGTTTGCCTTTATGGGGTATCAAACTAGCAACCACCAGGTTATGAGTTAGATACGCTAACCACAGAGTTACCCAGCTGCTCAATTTTTGTGTATATAGTCAGCAAATGCTAATGGTCAAATGAATTTATTAATGTTTTTTTTAACTAGGTCTGGTCAGAATGTTTGTCTTTGTGATATCTTGGACAAGGAAAGTGGGACAAATCTAGTTAAAAAGCAGATCACTTGGACAAATATTGGAAATACCTTTTTAACATTCTAAAGGCTACATATTCAGCCCAATGCTGATGAATTTTCTTAAAGCTACACAGGCTCAGATGAGCGATTCAGGGCCATTATGGCCCTCTTGTCTTTAAATTTCCTCTGGAAAAAGCCGCTGCAGTTGAGTGTTTGTACCTCCATTTGGTACTCTAGTTCAAGTTTGACTTAGAGAAGATCTCAAAGTTTCCCACAAGATTAACACCAATCCTGCTAGATAAGTGAAATGAAAATTTCCAGCCCATAGTAAAAACCTAAATTTTGTTATTTCAAAGGTATTTTTTGGGGAAAAATATCTCCTCGTCGGACAGTGTAGATCAAGGATCAGACTGCATGTTCTGTGCAGTCTGATCTTGATCTAAATTGGCTGCAAAAGGTCCTTGAGTCGTGCTAAGCAGCCTAAGGGTTAAAATTATTTTGGTATACAAGGGTGTGAAGTTTAATGGCATCGTATAAAATGGTAGAGAGATATTTAAGAGGGTAATTAATTTTGAAACTGATTATTTTGTTTAGATTTAAATGTATCAGTTCATTCCCAACATTTTTTCCAGTTGAACCACAGCTATGCAGAGTGCTGAATAAATGAAATGAAAATATTCAATTGGCAAAAAAGAATCAAACATTGTGGCTATGACTCTTCACCAAATGAAAACAAATTTAGACTTATCCAAATGCACTGAATGCATTTTGCAGACAAAATAAATATGACTCAAAAAATAATATATATGTGTTGCTGGAAGGATAGAAAACTAGGGGACAGATTAGATCCAAGATCCAAGAACTGTGCATTTTGTGCTTTTTGTTGGCCAAAGATTAAGCAGTTGTACATCGCAGCCTTTAAGGTTTAGTTGAGCTTTAACCCTTTACCAGACCACAGAAGTTTAGCCTTGTCCAAATTGAAAGCATTTGTGGATGACAATTTCAGTATGGCTCAAATGGTGCAATTTTCCTTTGATAGTTTAGAAAACATTGTGAAAAAAGGAGAAAATGCTGGTTTCCAGCATTTTCTCCTTTTCCCACAATGTTTTCCAAAGGCTTTTTTCCTAGGGTCGTTAAAAGGAGGCATTATGCGGTAAAGGTGTAAGGACAGTCATACATATTCTTTGTATTCTGCATGGTTTTAATCTGTCAGTTACTTTTGACAGTCTTTTGGACTCGGTGTGGTAATAGAAATTCCAGGGAAGCATTGATGGGTGCACTGGTCACTGTGACATAACTGAAATAATGCTGAAAATGGAAGTACACCGAGAAACAATCCAACCAAGTGACCTGAACATACAACCTTTAACCCTTTATCAAACAATCTGGACTTTAAATGACCCTAAGAAAGCAGTTTTTGGGAAACATTGTTGGAAAAGGGAGAAAATGCTGGAAACCAGCTTTGTCTGTTTTTCCCACAGTGTTTTCTATCTAAGACAACCTCTACATTTTGAACCACATGTGTAGATAGGGTTAATGCTCTAGGAAAGGATCCTGAGTCTTAACAATCCTGAGGAAGAAGCCTTATGAAAACATTGTGGGGAAAAAGGAGAAAATGCTGGTAACCAGCATTTTCTCCTTTTTCCCACAATGTTTTCTAACTTATCAAATACAGTAATCACCTTGTAAGCAACATTTAATTTGTTGTCTGCAAATGCTTTCAATTTGGTCCAGTCCAAGTTTTTGCCGTTTGGCAAAGAGTTAAGCAAGGATTACTGATTATCTAGTGAGCTTCACTGTATAATAATTTTGTTGAGAGATTTTTGCTGAAGCAGACTTCAAGTTAACTGTTACTACACAATCCCAACTTTTAATGACCCTGCAAAAGAGGCCTTTTGAAAAAATTGTAGGAAAAGGAGAAAATGCTGGTAACCAGCATTTTCTCCTTTTCCCACAATGTTTTCTAACATATCTATGACCAGTTTCATTATTTTGGCCACATTTAATTTGTCGTCTGCAAATGCTTTCAGTTTGGACCAGTCTAAAATTTTGTTGTTTGGTACAGAGTTAAAAAGGTTAGTTCCTGGGTTAACCCATTACCAGAAGACAGATTTTTACACATGCCCAAATTGAAAGCATGTTCAAACAACACATTAAATGTGGCTCAAATTATGAATTTTATCTTTTGAAAGGATAGAAATTGTTGTGGAAAAAGGGGAAAGTCCTGGTTACCAGGATTTCCATCTTTTCCCAGTGTTTTCAGAAGCCTGTGTCCCTGGGGGTCGTTAAAACTTGGGATTGTTTGGTAAAGTTTCAACTGACTTTACCAAACAACAAAAAGTCAGACTTGTCCAAATTGAAAGTAATTAAATGTTGCATGAATTTTAAAATTTGTCTTTGAAAGTGTAGAAAGCAATGGGAAGAGGAGAAAATGCTGGTTACCAGCATTGAGAAAATGCTGGTTACCAGCATTTTCTCCTTTTCCCACAATGTTTTCAAAAGTCTTTTTTGTTGGGGGTTGTTAAAATTGGGGATTGTTTGGTAAAGGGTTAATTAAGATGTCAGTTTCTTTAATTTTTAGCTCTGAACTCTTACCATGGATCGCCTTGTTTTTTGAACCGTGCAGACAAGCCTTGGTAAACATTGTGAGAAAAGGATTTGTTTGTTTGTATTGGAGTTTAACACTACTTTAACGTCTCAGGTCATATCATGCCAGTCAGTGACACACCCATGTGTTTCCTGGCTTTCTCACACCAATACTGACACAACTTTCATTCCAAAGCCACTGACTACTTTGCTCACATGTATCAGAGGTTAGAGGTGAAAAATTGCTGGAAAGAAAGTTTGCCTCTACTGGGTATCGAACTCGCAACCACCAGGTCACGAGTTAGATACGCTAACTACTGAGCTACCCGGGCAGGCTTGTGAGAACAGGAAATATTTTTAAAATACCAAGTGATTCCTCCTTTTCATACGGTATTTACTATAATAGTACAGAACTTATGTTCATTTGCACAAATGAAGAATTTGTTATCTGCAGATTTTTTTTTATTTGAAAGGAGTCAAAAACTTTTGGGTAGGCTTACAGGTTTTGATGATCCCAATTGAGTAGCATTATGAAAAGATTGTGGCAAATGAAGAAAATGCTGGTTACAAATATTTACCCCTTTTCCTGCAACATTTCCTACCCTTCAAGAAACAAATCGTATTATTTCATCTGCAACTCACTTTCCGTCTGCAAATGATTTCAATCTGGACAAGTCAAAAGTTTTGTCATGTGATAAATAGTTAACTCATTACCAAACGACAAAAATGTGGACTGGTCCAAATTGAAAGCATTTGCAGACGACAATTGAAATGTGAATCAAATAATGAAAATTGGCTTCGATAGGGTAGAAAACATGGTGGGAAAAGGAGAAAATGCTGGTTACCAGCATTTTCTCCTTTTCCCACCATGTTTTTAAGAGGCTTCTTCCTTGGGGTCGTTAGAATTCGGGATTGTGTGGTAAAGGGTTAAAGTATTACCCGTACCTCATGAGATAAATTTCTCAGCAAACAACTTTGAGATGAAAAGCAGCATAATAAACCTTCACTCTTTACCAAACGACAAAATTTCAGACTGGTCCAAATTGAAAGCATTTGCAGACGACAAAATAAATGTGGCTAAAAAATTGAAATTTGTTTTTTGAAGGGTAGAAAACATTGTGGGAAAAGGAGAAAATGCTGGTTACCAGCACTTTCTCCTTTTCCCACAATTTTTTGAGATGCTTTCTTTCTCAGGGTCGTTAAAAGTTGGGACTGTGTGGTAAACAGTTAATCAAGGTCACAAACTTTACCAGAATATCCTGTTTCATAATCTTGAAGGAAAGAGCTTTTGAAAACATCCTGGGAAAAGTGAGAAAATGCTGGTAACCCTGCATTTACTCCTTTTGCCACAATATTTTCCACCCGTTTAACAACAAATTCCATTACTTGAGCCATATTTTTATTTGCATGGCCTTCAAGGGCTTTAAGTTTGGTAAGCCTGAAATTTTTATCTTTGGCAAAGAGTTAACTCTTTATAAAATGAAGAAAGAGTAGACTTGTCCAAATTGAAAACATTTGCCGACAGCAATCTAAATGTGGCTCAAATGATGGACTTTGTCTTTGATAGAATAGACGATATTGTGGGAAAAGGAGAAAATGCTAGTCACCAGCATTTTCTCTTTTTCCCACAATGTTTTCAAAAAGCTTCTTTTTCAGGGTCGTTAAAACTCAGGATTGTGTGGTAAAGGGTTAAATACGTAGATGAAGACTGTGGTAAAAATGGGATATTGCTCCTTGTAAGCATTTTCTCCTCCTTTTGCCACCATGATTTAAAAGATAGCAGCAGTTGTCTGCAGTCCTAAGATAATCAGTTAATGCAATACGATTTCTAATACAAGATGCATATGTTATTTGGAGTATATTTTTATGTCTTTCTTATCATTCTATAAATCTTTCATTTCAGCTCCCACTCAGTCTATCACTAATGGAGACAAGACAGATAACTCTGATGAAAGTGGAAGTGTCAGGGGAGGCTATGTCAGTAGTAGAGAGAGATCCAGGTAGCTTCTCTTGTACCTTGCTTGCTTCAGTTTGTTGTGCAACATGTATTACTCAAACAAATTGACGTGAAATGCATGACCTCTATTACCTTCTAATACCATATATTACATGCTTGAATTATTGTCCAAACTAAGCTCTCCTGAATGTGGAACTATGTGAACGATTTTCAATGCAGCTAATAGATTTATTGTGTCTTTAGCAAATACTTAAAATACCTGAAATAAACTTAAGTCTGTTGGTTTGAATTGGTAATATGTTTGCGGATCACATTTATCTAAGATTGGACTTTCTGTGCAGTCTGATCTTGATCTATGTCATCTGCAAAAGCTTCTTATTTTGACTATGGCACTGAAAGGATCAAACTCAACATTCACCTTTAATAGAATTTTCATACCGTCCGAATTTTCATACCTTCCGATTATAGACAATGATAAAACTATTCACTAATGATACTTTATAGAGGTCAATTTCATGTTGATTTGTTCGAGTAGTGTGTTGTTTGTCATATCGTGAGTGAGTGAGGCTTGGGCTCAAGTAATGTGATGGCATCTTTTATGGTATGTTCCAGTTGTCTTTCTTAACCCTTTACCACACAATCTTTTAATGACCGTGGAAAAGAAGCCTTGATGAAAACATTGTTGGAAAAGGGTAAAATGCTGGTAACCAGCATTTTCTCCTTTTCCCACAATGTTTTCTACCTTATCAAAGAAAAACTGCACCTTTTGAGCCACATTGAAATTGTTGTCTGCAAATGCTTTTGACTTGGATAGGGCTATTATTTTGTCCTCTGGACAAAATTTTTGCCTGGTCCTAACTGAAAGCTTTTGCAGACAACATAATGAAGTGTTACTTAAAACATAACATTTGTCTTTAAAGAGTAGAAAACATTGTGGGAAAAGAATAAAATGCTGGTTACCAGCATTTTCTTCTTTTGCCACAATGTTTTCAAATTTTTAGGCCCCTTATCCAGGGTCGTTAGGACTCAGGATTGTGTGGTAAAAAGTTAACTGATTTACCACACAGTCCTGAGTTTTAATGACCCTGACATAAAAAGCTTTTGAAAACATTGTGGGAAAAGGAGAAAATGCTAGTTATTTTGAAAACATTGTGGGAAAAGGAGAAATGCTGATAACCAGCATTTTCTCCTTTTCTAACAATGTTTTATACCCTTTCAAAGACAAATTTCAACATTAAAGCATCATTTTGCTTGTTGTCTGCAAATGCTTTCAATTTGGACAAGTCTGAAATTTATTTGTGTGTTAAAGAGAGAATATGGCCAAAGTCACATGTAAAGGAAATGAACTTAACAACTTTTGAATCTTCTCGGGAAAAAAAGAAGAGGAGGAGGGGTCAATCATTTAGGTGCTGTGTTCTATTGATTTTTACATTTTTTCAAATCTGTTCTGGAACCACAAGGCAATGAGCATTCTTGATATTTTGCATAACCTAGTTGTCCTCTGTCAAGTTTGTTCTAATAATGTCATTAGCATCCAGGGATTTTCCTACCCCAAATTAGGGCAGAATATGGCACTCACAAAATATCCAAATGGTTGAAAGGTTTCTGTATTTTATGGCTTGAATTGCATAAAAAAATTAGTAAAGCATACTAAGCTATTTTGGCTCATTACATGCCCATTTTAGTTGCAATTTCAGGTGCCCAGCCAGGTAGCCCAATCTGTAACATACATGACTTGATACCAGGGGGTCACTGGTTTAACCCTTAGCGCACCAAATAAACCCAAAGACAGTTTCATCCTAGAAATAAGACCCTAATAAGACTGATTTCAAGGTTACTGTTGTCAAGAAATGTCTTGGCGTGGCCAATTTGCAAGTGGCTGTCATTGTGACGCGATTCATTCCCCTTTCACCGCTGATCATTGTTTTGATTATGGTTATATGGGAAAGCAGCCAGTGGTTTGGAAAGAATTTTGCGCAAAGCACTTGTAAAAGAAACTCCAGAAAAAATATGATATCACTGAAATAATATTTAAAACAGCATTCCACTCTAAATAAACAAACAAACTGAATTTCAGACTGTGCTGGACTCCTGCATTTAATTGTAATAAATGGGTTTAGGCATCTGGGACAAAAGTGTTATGCTAATTTTGGAATTGGTGATTTTGGAATATTATGACCTTCAGAGTATTGCTAGAATAAATGTATTTGGCAAGAAATTCAGTTCACATTCAGAACATTTTTTGTTTGCCTTAAACTCTTTACCAGATCACAAAATTATAACCTTGTCCAAACTGAAAGCATTTGCAGATGACAATTTCAATGTGACTCAAATGGTGCAATTTTTCTTTGATAAGGTAGAAAATATTGTGGGAAAAGGAGAAAATGCTGGTTACCAGCACTTTCTCCTTTTCCCACAATGTTTTCAAAAGGCTTCTTTCCCAGGGTCGCTAAAAAGTGGCATTGTGCGATAAAGGGTTAACCCTTTACCACACAATCCTGACTTTTAACAACCCCGAGAAAGAAGCCTTTTGAAAACATTGTGGGAAAAGGAGAAAATGCTGGTAAGCAGCATTTTCTCCTTTTCCCACAGTGTTTTCTACCTATTTAAGGACATATACTATAATTTGAAAAATATTTGAATTTTGGTCTGCAAATTCCTCCAATATGGACGAGTTTAGAATTTTGCCGTGTGATAAAGAGTTAACTCAGTACAAAGAACTCCCAAAATATGCTACTCTGAAGCTTAGAAATAGTGTCCCTTAACAGACTTCTTACAATTCAATATCTCTGCCAGTTGTTTGCATAGCCCATTTGTTTTAGGGCAGTGGAACAATACAGGGCAATCATTGCCCTCTTGTTGTATAGATTCCAGACTTATTTCATCTTATTTTCATATTTTGATCTGTATTGTCAGGTCCCGTGAGGGGTCTAGGGAGCGTGACAGAAGGGAGAGGTCACATGACCACAGAACTGAGCCTGACTATGGGGTTATCCAGACTCAGCCTAGACCTAGTAAGGGAAAACGTCCGATACCCAGACGGCATACTGTGGGTGGTTCAAAGGGAGACATTGCAGCGGTAAGTCACATGTTCATTTTTTAGGTTACATTTGTGAAAGAGAGTGACACAGGTAAGGAGAGAGATACAGAAAAAGTTACAGAGAGAGGGAAAGGATAGTCTGTCATTTTTCTCCTGCAGCGAAAAAGGCTAGGAACAAGGTAGAAGCATAAGAAAATAACAATGAGCACAATATTGCAATTGGAAATTGCTTAATCCTTTCCCCAACAAGCCCTGGTTTTCATGTGTCTGCAGTACACACTGTGGGAAAAGGAGAAATTGCTCGTAATGAGCAATTTCTCCTTTTCACACAGTGTTTTCTACTCTTTTTGATAACTTTCTGCCATTTTCATCAAATTTAAAATTGTCATCTGCAAACTCTTTCAATTTTGACCAGTCCAAAATTTGCCGTTTGGGAAAGGGTTAACTCTTTCCCAAACAACAAGATTTTAGACAGGTCCAAATTGAAAGCATATTGCAGATGCCAAAAAAAAGTTGGCTCAAAAATTGAATTTGTTTTGGGAAAGATAGAAAACATCGTGGGAAAAGGAGAAAATGCTGGTTACCAGCATTTTCTCCTTTTCCCACAATGTTTTCAGAAGGCCTCTTTCTCAGGGTCGTTAAAACTCGGGATTGTGTGGGAAAGGGTTAAACTCTGAACTAAACAATGACGAAAAGAAGACAGCAATTGGAAACATGTGGAGAAAAGGATTAAATGCTGTTAACCAGCATTTAATCCTTTTCCCAAAATGTTTCCTAACCTTTCAATAAAAAATACTATTATGTGAGCCACATTTAAAATGTTGTCTGCAGATTCTTTCAGTTTCGACAAATTTAAATTTTGTCTTCAATAAAGCCTTAACTCTTTACCATGCAATCTTGGCCTTTAATGACCTGAGAATGAAAGAATTTTGAAAATATTGTTGGAAACAATGCTGGTAACCAGCATTTTCTACTATTCCCACAATGTTTTCTATCCTTCCGTAAACAAATTTTAATTTTTGAGTCACATTATATTGTTGTCTGCAAATGCTCTCAATTTGGACTAGTCTAAAATTTTGTTTCTTGGTAAAGGTGTGGCTAAACTGATGGCCTGTTTTTATGACAATGTGGAAAGCATCGTGGAAAATGGAGAAAAACCCAATAGCAGCCAAAAATAAAATCCAGGTGTTTCAATGCATTTGAATTAAAAAATCATTCTAATCAAAAGTACGGAAAATATTGTGAAGATGACAATCTCTAATTGTGTGGTCTGTCAAGTATTAGTTGCTGGCAGAAAAATGAAAGTTAAAATCGGGCAAAAGTAAACAAAAGATACAGTGATCTGGCTACTTTTAACCTAATTTTGAAATTAATTTCTCTGCCAGCCACTAACACTCAGACCAACGATACAATAAAAGAGTGTCATCTTCTTAATAATTTCCAAACCTTTAAATGGTATGATTTTAAATTAGATACATTTTAACACCCACTTAGCTTACTTTTGGCAGATATTGTTACTTTAACCCTTTACCACACAATCCCGAGTTTTGACAACCCTGGTAGAGAAGCCTTTTGAAAACATTGTGGGAAAAGGAGAAAATGCTGGTAACCAGCATTTTCTCCTTTCCCACAATGTTTCCTACCCTATCAAGGACAAACTTAGTCATTTAGGCCACCTTTGGTTTGTCGTCTGCAAATGCTTTCAATTTGGACCAGTCTAAGATTTTGTCGTGTGGTAAAGAGTTAAGCATTATCAGCCCTAAGAGGAGGTACAGTGTATGGACTGACTCATTACCTTTGAAACAAACATGCAGCATAGACCTTGTAAAGGTCTTTTTGAAATGTGGATAAACATGATTACAAACACAGAGGTTCGATCGACCCTTAGAACATTAGATTTATCAAATGGATCTTTTCAATCAGGAAGAAGCAGCCAAATATTGCTCTTTCAAGGTTGACCATTTATCAAACAATTCCACGTTTCAACAACCCTGAGAAAACTGCCTTTTGAAAACATTGTGGGAAAAAGAGAAAATGCTGGTAGCTAACATTTTCTGGATTTCTTATGTTTATTTTTCTCCTTCAAGGACAGATCAAGTCATTCCAGCCGCATTTTATTTGTTTTATGCAAGTGCTTTCCATTTTGAAATTTTGTTGTTTGGTAACAGCTTCAACCAGAAAATACAATAATATGAAAGATCAGGCTATATGTTCGGAGAAGTGTGATCTTAATCTACACTGTCTGCAAAACAACTTAAGCCAGTTCCTGTGCTTTTAGGGTGACTGAACTTGTACATGAGAAAATTGTAGCAAAAGGAGAATTGCTTAATTGCAAAATTTCTCTTTTTGTCACCATGTTTTTCAAAAGTTATTTGCTGCAGAAAAAGTCATTTGGATGAAGTGATGTGTGAATGATCTGAATAATTCTGCAAAATGCATTAATCAAACTAATTTAGCTTGCACATGTACACGCCACATCTTGTTAACCTTTTACAACACTCTCTCGAGTTTTCACGAGCCTTAGGAAGAAGACTTTTGAAAACAATGTAGGAAAAGGAAAAAATGCTGGTTACCAGCATTTTCTCCTTTTCCCACAGTGTTTTCTACTCTATTTAAGACAGAAGTCATCTTTTGACGTACATATAAGTTTCTGTCTGCAAATACCTTCAGTTTCTTTGGGGTCCAAAGTTTTGTTGGTTGGTAGAGTTAAAAGCCATACACTGTTTATACTATTGTAAACCTCTCAAGATAAATTACTTCTGACTTTTCCCCAGAGAAAAATCAGGCAACTCTTTGATATCAATTACCTGGTGGTGGCACACAGGTAATTATGAGTAAAAATCCACCGCCATTGTTTCAACACTTGGGCTTATCATGTGGCTGTCAGTGAATTTATTACGAATTATCAACAACTGTAATTGGGGGTAACTAAGACTGTGAATAGAAACAGGGAGTATGAGGAGATACTGGATTCAGAATTCCTTCTCAGGTCTTCAAGTAAGTGAATTGTCTATGATTAACTCTTTACCACACAAGCCTGAGTTTTAATCACCCTGACGGAAAAGGCTTTTGAAAACAGTGTGGGAAAAGGAGAAAATGCTGGTAACCAGCATTTTCTCATTTTCCCGCAATGTTTTCTACTGTGTCAAAGGCAAAAATCATCATTTGAACTACATTTTATTTTGTCACCTGCAAGTGCATGCTTTCAGTTTGGTTGGATCCAAAATTTTAGACCAATCTAATTTGAAAGCATTTGCAAACGACAAATAAAATGTGGATTATATAATCGAATTTGGTTTTGTCAGGGAAGAAAGAAGTGTGGAAAAAGTAGAATAGGGCTAGTTACCGGCATTTTCTCCTTTTTCCACAATGTTTTCGATAGCCATTTTTATAAAGGGTTGTTGAAGCTTGGGACTGTTTGGTAAAGGGCTTAAAAATCTTGAACCCTATTTTGAACAGTTCTGTGTTTAAAAATTTCTTAAGGAAGAAGCCTTTTTAAAAGATCTGGCAAAAAGGAGAAAAGGCATTTCCCCAGTTTCCCAAAATGTTTTCAAACTTTTCAATTTTATTATTTGAGTCAATCATGCTTTTATGGTTGCAAATGCTTTCAATTTTGGAAATTTCTAAAATTTTGTCATTTGGTGAAGTTGAAATTTGTACCTATGGTAACTCTAAGAATGCTACAAACAATATAAGTTGTTTTTTCAGGCAGTGTAGGTTAAGATCAGAATGTGCAGTTTGATGATTGATCTACATTGTCCAATATCTTCAAAGATGTTCCGAGTCAGAGACATGAGGGGGTCACAAGTTAGGTCTGATATGTGAGCATAAGTGTGTATCTCTGTAACCTCCACATTATAATTCTAGACTATGACTTGTACATGTATATTTTTGGATTGACTTAGATTAATTTGCCACCATTGTTGACCATAATAAGAAGAAGTGTTCTGTGAAGCTTTATTTAGGTAACTGAGGATCAAGGTTACAGTTATGCTTGAAGGTTTTAAGATAAAACCGTTTTAATTTTAGCTTTTCTCAACCAAAGCATCATAATTATGTAAAATGGATATCAAATATATTTGCAGAAACATTTCCCTTTGATGAGCAAAAAGCAAATCATTTGTTATAGTAAGTTGGAGGTCAAGGTCACATGGATAGTTGGTTGATGAAACTGATAAGAGAAGCTTTTGCAAAAGCCCTAACTTCTACATTAATAGATGAATGTCAAATTATGCTCACGATTATTCAATTTGTATAGAATATATTTTGTGAACCATTAAAATTTTGTTTATATTAGTCAAAGGTATAGGTCAGACATGATGGTCATATTATAGATTGTCATAAACTGAGTTTTGGCTTGTTCTATAGGTCGTTGCTGAAATGGTAATAACTCTTTCCAAGCATAATACATGTATAAAGTTTCTGCTCTGTTTCTGTCATGGCTGGCCTGACATGCTGCCCTTTAGCAGTCTTCCAGTAGATGCAAAAGACCAAAATTGTTTAGGACCAGAATATCTGAATATTTTAAGGCTTTTTCTCAACTATTACAAAGTACTAGAGTGTTTAGTCCTGAAATCAGATGACATGAATTATCAACTGTGATCTTGATATAGGCTGTCCACAAAAGCACTGTCCACAAAAGCACATTATTGTGCTTCCAGAATGATCAGTGTTAATCCTTTACCACGCAATCCCATATTTTGATGACCCCGAGGAAGAAGCCTTTTGAAAACATTGTGGGAAAAGGAGAAAATGTTGGTTACTAGCATTTTCTCCTTTTCCTACGATGATTTCTACCCTACTAAAAAGAAATTTCAAATTTTCTTGTCTGCAAATGCTTTGAGTTTAGATCAGTCCAACATTTTGTCATCTGGTAAAGAGTTAAGACTATTTCTGTGTTATTATTTGCCTAGCCTTTATTGATTATAGGACAGTAACTTTACTGTCTAGTAAAGTTGCATTGTTTTACTTGAGATCTTAATTCTTTACCAAACAATCCTATGTTTTTACGATTCCAAGGAAGTATAGGCATTTGAAAACAGTGTAGGAAAAGGCGAAAATGCTTGTAACCAGCATTTTCTACTGTTCCCACGATGTTTTCTACCATATCCGAAATCTTTTGCTGGTTAGTATTGAAATTTTGTCATTAGTAAATGCTCTCATTTTGAAAAAAAATTAGTAAATAGATAAAGGATTACTAAAAGGGTTGACCATAAAAAGTATAAAACTCACAGAAAGATGAGAGTAGTCAGTAAACAAGGGGCTATAGTTGAATAGGCCCTTAACCCTTTACCATACAATCCGGACTTTTAATGACCCTGAGAAAGAAGCCTTTTCCCACAATGTTTTCTTCCCTTCCCAAAACAGATTTCAATTTTTGAGTCACATTTTTTTGTCGTCTGCAAATGCTTTCAATTTGGACTGGTCTAAAAATTTGTCATTTGGTAAAGAGTTAACCAAATAACAAAATTTTAGATTGGTTCATATTGAAGGTAATTCGACCGGTTGGGTAGCTCAGTGGTTAGCGTATCCGACTCTTGACCTGGAGGTTGTGGGTTTGATACCCGGGTTAGGAAAACTTTCTTTCAAGCGATTTATCGCCTCTCACCTCTGATGCATGTGAGAAAAGTAGTCATTGACTAAGAAAGAAAAGTGTCAGTACTGGTGTGAGAAAGTTTGGGAACACATGCATAGGTGCACTGACTACTATGATATGACCTAAGCTGTTGAAACAGCATTAAACTCCAATACAAACAAATTGAAGGCAGTTGCAAATATCTGATGTACTGATGTGGTCCAAATAGTAGGAATGTATTTGTAAGGGTAACAGACATTGTGGGAAAAGGAGAAAATGCTTAGTTTATCAGCATTTTCTCCATATTTCACAATATTTTCCAGACTTCTTTTTCATGGTCGTCATAAGGTGATTGTTGGTAGAGGGATAGAGTTGAATCCCAGCTAGGAGATTGAACTCAATGTTATCAGTAATGAGAAAATGAAACTGAGCTTGCTCTCTTATTTTCGCAAGACAAGAACGATGGGGATACAATCCTTGGACAAATGATGTTAGTTGCTTTCTAACTGGATCCGTATTTACCAACTATTCTTAAGAGTATTCTTAGTCTTATTCTCAAGAATTTTCTAAATTTGGAAGTAACACAACTTTGATTGGCTAAACCAAGTGGTTTAGCCAATCAGAAGTTGTGGTATTTTCTAAATCTAGAATTTTACTCTTGAATGAAATTAAGAATGGTTGGTGAATATGGACCCATAAGCCACTGTTCTCCCAGATACCATTATCTTAATTTGTTGCTAATGGTAGTATCATCGAGGTTTCTGCATTGAGACAGACAGAGACAGTGAAAGAAACTGGTTACATAATCCTTACCCAGACAACAACTTACAGACTCTTCCACATTCAAACACCATCTCCAGATGATGAATACCAATTTGGTACAAATGAACTTAAGTTTTCTCGCAGGGTAGAAAACATTGTTGGAAAAAGAGAAAATGCAGGCTACCAGCATTTTCTGCTCTACCGACAATTATTTCTCAGCGGCTTTCTCTCTCAGGGTGATTAGAACTGAATTTTTTTGGTGAAGGAATAACAAACCTAGGGAACCATTGATGGATTTACCAGGAGACAACTTCTCTTACCTGAGTTACAGTTCATTAACCTTTTACCAAGCAATCCCGACTTTTAACGACCCTGAGAAAGAGGCCTTCGGAAAACATTGTGGAAAAAGGAAAAAGTGCTGGTAACCAGCATTTTCTCCTTTTCCCACAATGTTTTCTACCCTATTTATGACAATTTCCATCATTTGAGTCATATTTAAATTGTCGTCTGCGAATGCCTTCAATTTGGAAAGTCTACATTTTTGTTGTTTGGTAACGAGTTAACCTATTACCAGATGACAAAATCTTAGACTTGTTTAACCATTTCCCTCACAACAGATTTTAGACTCTCCCAAATTCAAAACATCTGCAGACGACAAATTCAGAATTAATTAAATTGAGCGTAAGTTCTGTGATAGGATAGAAAACATTGTGGGAAAAGGAGAAAATGCTGGTTACCATCATTTTCGCCTTTTCCCACAATGTTTTCAAAAGGCTTCTTCCTCAGGGTCGTTAACCCTAGAGCGCCTAATAAACCCAACAGAAACGTTCATCATAGAACTACAACCCTAATAATTGCAGTTCATGGTTGCTTTTGTTTACAGTGTTTCAGCAAAGTGGACAATGTAGATCAAGGATCATGTTGCATGTTTTGTGCAGCATGATCTTGATCTTCACTAGCTGGCCACAAAAGCAACTATAGTCATGCAAGGCGCTTTAAGGGTTAAAAGTCGGGATTGTGTGGTAAAGAGTCAAATTGAAAGCATTAAATTTTGCAGATGACAATTCAAATGCCACTAAAGTGTTTGAACTTTTGAAAATAGAGAAACCTTTGTTGGAAAAGGAGAAAATGCTGGTAACCAACTTTTTCTCCTTGTCCAACAATGTTTTCAAGAGACCTCTAACCCAGGGTCATCAAAAGTCTGGATTGTGTGGTAAAAGGTTAAATGATTCCCTCTGGAAGGAAGCTTTTGAAAACATTGTTTGAAAGAGAAGAAAATGCTGGTTATTATGTTCTCCTGTTCCCGCAGTGTTTCCTACACTTTGAAAGACAAATCTGATCAGTTTAGCTACAGGCTTGATTTGACGTCTACAAGTGCTTTAGTTTGGATGAGTCAAAAATTTCCTTATTTAGTAAAGAATGAATGTGATTTGTCTGGAGACTGCTTTGCTGATTGAACAAGAATGAACAAAATACTAAATGGAAATATTATGGGTGCCTTTTATTGTTTTAAACCCTTTACCTTTAGCAAACAATCCTGAGTTTTATTGACCTTGAGGAAGAAGGTCAAAAGAAAACATTGTTGGAAAAGGAAAAAATTGCTGGTAACCAGCGTGTCTCCTTTTCCTCAGTAACCAGCATTTTCTCCTTTTCCTGCAATGTTTTCCAGCTTGTCTGAGACAAACCCAATTATTCAAGCTGCATTTAATCTGTTGTCTATAAATATGGAATTTTCGATTAGGACAACTGAAGCTTTAACTGTACCAAACAAAATTTTAGACTAGTCCATATTGAAAGCATTAATTTGCAGACGACAAAATTAATGTGACTGAAAATATTAAACTTGTTTTTGGAGGGTAGAAAACAGTGCGGGAAAAGGAGAAAATACAGGTAAACAGCATTTTCTCTTTATCCCACAATGTTTTCAAAAGGGCTCTTTCTCAGGGTCGTTAAAACAAAGGATCGTGTGGCAAAGGGTTAACACTAAACCAGATGACAAAAAAACATAATGTAATCATCAGAGCTCCAGATAAGAGGGACTGATGGTATTCTAGATCCATTATTTCTTTTCTAAACCCTATGTTGTGGGTACTCATTAGAATCGTCTTGATGAGGCGATTCTAATAATTACCCATAACATAGGGTTTAGTGGAGAATAATTAATATTTTCAATTTTTGAAATCAAAATCACTCTCTCTATCTGGAGCTCTGTGTAATCTACTTCGAGAGCATAAATTTTGCTGACAACAAATTGCAGACTTGTATAGACAATCTTGTGGCCTTCTCAGAAATACTTGAAAATAATGTACTAAATTCCCATTTACTACAGTGTCTGCAACAGTTTTCTTCTACATAATTATGTGCAAGGCCATGAAGGAAAAGTGCCACATCAATTTTAGGATCAGACATTATGATCATTTCCCATCAAGGAAACCTATGATAGGATTAGAGATACTTTAAACCCTTTGTGCCTATCACAACTGTCGTTGCTTTTGTGGACAGTGTAGACCAAGATAAAGCTGTACAGAACTTGCAGTCTGATCTTTGATCTACACTTTTGATCTGCCAAGTCATTCTTGACATATTTAGCAGCCTTGAACTTGCAGTTATTTAGGTTGTATTCCTTTGACAGAAATGGCAGTTGGATTTGTTTATGCCCTTGGGTTAACCCTCAAGGCGCCATTCGCAACTTTTATTGCCTTTGCAGCCAGTGTAGATCAAGATCAAAATGTGCAGCCTGATCTTTGATCAACACTGTCCGCTCTGCTGAAACACTGTAGACAAAAGCAACCATGAAACTGCAATTACTCAGGTCATATTTCTAGGATGAATATTTCTTTTGGTTTTTATTCAGTGTTTTAGCCCTTAACCACACAATCCCGACTTTTAACGACCCTGAGAAAGAAGCCTTTTGAAAACATTGTGGGAAAAGGAGAAAATGCTGGTAACCAGCATTTTCTCCTTTTCCCACAATGTTTTCTACCCTTTCCAAAACAAATTTCAAATTGTGAGCCACATTTGAGTTGTCGTCTGCAAATGCTTTCAATTTGGCCTTTTCTCAAATATTTTCTCCTGTTAAAGAGTCAAGGGTTAACTTGGGTTTATGACAGGCCTGTTTGTCAATGTCTGGGTCTTTATGACTTTGGCTTTTCTTAGTTGAAACTTTACAGCATCTTTCTCCATTTATTGTTGTTAACCGTAGGCACAGAGTCATGTGGATGCTAGAGCTTCAGTATTAGTCATTACCCCTTTTAGCTGCTAAGCGCGACTCACAGACCCTATTGTGGACAATGTAGATCAAGATCAGACTGCACAAAACATGCAGTCTGGTCTTCGATCTACACTGTTCGACAAGGAGATATTTTTTCTCCAAAAAGTAAGTTTGAAATAACATTCAGATTTTTACTGTTGGCTTGAAAGTTTTGTTTAACTTATTTAGCAGGATTAGGGTTAGCCTTTTTACCACACAATCCCGAGTTTAGCTAATCAGATGTTGTGTTACTTTCAAATTTAGAAAATCTTGGAGAATAAGACTTGGAATATTCTTAAGAATGGTTAGTGAATACAGAGACCCTAACTTATAAAGATTACATTGCAAGACATGCACATTCAAATATCATGTTACTGATGTTGTTACCGATGTATTTCACAGACTCTTAAACCTTAGGCTGCTAAGCGCGACTCTTTGACGGACAATGTAGATCAAGATCAGACTGCACAAAACGTGCAGTCTGATCATGATCTACACTGTCTGATATGGAGATACTTTGCTCCAAAAATTAAGTTTTGAAATAGCATTTTTCGGGTTTATACTCTGAGCTTGTAATTTTGAATTAACTTATGTAGCAGGATAAGTGTTAAAGCCTTTTGTTCTGCTAGATTTAGAACTGTCTGAATTTTTCAAAAATTCTTGATGACAGATTATGACTAGGTACAAAGATTTCTGAAGTTTAAAAATTCATAGGATTCTTGTCTGTTTTCTGGTTTCTTTGACAACAATTTTACCTAGCAAAAATATCTGGAGAATTTTCTAGCTAATTAGACTGAAGTGACCCACAGCACTGACCCCCAGTCTGTCAACACTTCTAGTATAGAAAATCTCTCAGTTGTTAACCCCTTAGAACATCTTGAATAATTATAGTTTCTTTTAAAAACAGTAAATCAAAATCAGTCTGATTCAGGGCTTGTAGCACAGCTTGATATCTTGAAGATTTGATGAAAGCTATCCTTGAAATTGCAATGCTGAAGTCAAATTTACTGCCTGAATGTGAGAGTATTTCCGCTGAATTAGTACCGAAGGGTTACATGTATTGTCAGACAGATAAGTTCATGATCTCATTTGTGGTGAAAACAGACATGGGGAACAATAGATGGGCTCATCTCTATTGTACAGATCCTAAAATATATGAGTCATGCTCTGTGAAAAGGGGGCTTAACCCATTAACAACAAAAAAAAAAGACAAAAAAAATTTGGACCCAACCAAATTGAAAGCATCTGACAAAATAAATGTAACTCAAATGATGATTTCTGTCTTTGATAGGGTAGAACACTTTGTGGGAAAAGGAGAAAATGCTGGTAACCAGCATTTTCTCCATTTCCTACAATGTTTTCAAAAAGCCTTCTTCTTCAGGGTGGTTAAAACTTGGGATTGTGTGGAAAAGGGTTAAAAGTATTTTAAGAAAAGGAGAACATGCTCATTTCATCCAAATTTTCTCCTGTACCCACAATTCTTTCTTTCCACCCTTTGACAACTCCCAAATTCTGTTTTCCTGGTGTTATTAGACTAGCAACCATAAGATCACTTGTCTGTTGCCATTGAGAATGACCCAGATCCAAATGTAAACAAAAAAAAAAACCCCAAAGTCACCAAATACTGCCTCCCAGAAAATATTTTTTTCTTATAAATATCATAATTCTATTAGATATGATGATGTTTACATGAACTACAAAATCTGTACCAATCCAATTTGAATGATGTACTGGCAAAGTCATAGACTTAACAAGATGCCAACGATAAGATACAAAATTGTTGTTGATATTTGAATTAAGTCAATGACCTATGCAAATCAGGCTCATCTTTACTGATCCCAATGCAGCCTTTTTCATCCTTGTGTTTTTCGCAAGTGTTGTTGGTTTTGTCTAGCTATGAGTTCATCCACCAGTAAGCAAGTGAAAAAGCAAAGAGCCATTTCATCAAATTGGTATCTTTTATATTTGCTTTTTAGACTAGCGATCTGAAGTAGATCGCTGCTCTTTTGCCATCAAGAGTGACCCAGGTTAACATGTAAACAAAAACAAACCCACATTCGCCAAATATTGCCCCAAAGAAAATTCTTCCTTTTTAAAATTGTACTTCTGTTAAATATGACAATGTTGACAAACTGCAGAATCTCCTCCACTCCATTATTAGAAGGATGTTTACTTACAAAGTCATAGACTGAACAAGATGTCATTAATAAGGTAGGAGATACTGCTCATACTTAAGTCAGTGACCTATACAAATCAGGCTTATCTTTATTTATCCTTAATATTTATTTATCATTTTTTTTTTTTCAATCAAAGATCAAAACAGCATTTTTTTCATGGTATTTCCCATTGTGATAAGTAAAATTATGGGTATGAGTGTTGGGTAAAGTCACAGGATCAAACTGGGTAGGACTTAATAACCAGATTAGACTGGGCCGACTTAGATCTGAATTAATAACAGGATTGGACTGAATCAAAACAAATTGGACTTTTAAGTAACCAGATTGAAACATTTTTCTTCAATATTATATGGACCAGCCAAGTTTTATCTTTACCGCAGCAACTTATTCCAGATTCTCTAGACTTTGTTAATACTTTCAGTGCTTTGATCTTATCCATTAGGTGTGGAAGATAAATATTGTTGTTTTTCGCTGTAGCATGTTATTGGAGAAAGTACTAATTAGCCCTTTTTCTAACTCTTTACCACACAATCCTGATCGAGTTTTAAGAACCCTGATGAAGAATCCTTTTGAAAACATTGTGTGAAAAGAAGAAAATGTTGGTAACCAGCATTTTCTCCTTTTCCCAGAATGTTTTCTACCCTGTCAAAGAGAAAAATCATCATTTTAGCAAAATTTAAATTGTTGTCTGCAAATGCTTTCGATTTGGTCCAGTGGTTTTGACATTTGGTAAGGAGCTATACCATCACAAGTCTTTTCGTTGCTGGTTCAGCGTAATTCTAAAGCCATATATTAGTTCTTTTAACAGTATTATTATCACTTTCCTGTTTCACTCTTTACCAAAGGACAAAATTCTGGACTTGTTCAAATTGAAAGCATTTGCAGATGCAAAATGAAATGTAGAGGAAAAGGATGTTCTCTAACTCTGAAAGGGCAGAAAAAATTGTTGGAAAAGGAGAAAATGCTGGTTACCGGCTTTTCTCCTTTTGGAGCCACAATGTTTTCAAAGGCATTCCTCTCCAGGGTTGTTAAACCTTGGGATTGTTTGGTAAAGAATTAATTACAGCTCTTTAAAAGCATATGATAAAAGCATCCTCTTTGATTTGATGATTTTGAACCCATTGCCGAAAAAAACCTGTGTTGTTACAACCTGAAGGAAGAAGGCTGTTGAAAACATTGTGACAGAAATTTAATGGTTTTTCTTTAATGGGCCTTGTTGCATTTGAAGTTGTTTTTTTCTGAATTTTGCATTGGAATTTCGTGAAGGCCTCTGGGTATGTCACATGATCAGTAGCACATGTCTGTCTTTTGGGATGGTATTCAAATAAGTATGATAATTTCAACTTTTATCTCATAAAAATAGACAAGAGTTTTTTATAACAACACAACTGTTACTGTCCCCCTTGTTTAAACCCTTTACAACACAACAAATTTTAGCCTTGTCCAATTTGAAAGCATATGCAGATGACAAAATAAATGTTACTCAAAAATTTAAATTTGTTTTAGGAAGGGTAGAAAACATTGTGATTCAAGGAGAAAATGCTGGTTACCAGCATTTTCTCCTTCTCCCACAATGTTTTCAAAAGCTTTCTTTTCCAGAGTCGTTAAAAGTCGGGATTGTGTGGTAAAGGGTTAAGCATCAAGATTGCATCCATTTATGGAATGTAACCTCCCTGTTTCTTTACTCTTGAAGAAAAAAAAATACATACCTTGATGTTTTGATCTGTGTGTTTTATAAAAAGAACAATTATTGAGGCAAAATATTTAGATAGGCCCAAATGTCTAAATTTTAGACTCAATGAAATTGAAATTAGATGTAGTTCAAAAAATTATTTCTATCTCTGAAATTGTGGAAAACATCGCAAGAAAAGGAGAGAATGGTGGGTACCAGCTTTTTCTTCTTTTCCCACCAAGTTTATAAAAGGTTTCTTCCAGAGGGTTGTTGGAATAAGTGATTGGTTGGTCAAGGCTTAACCCCTTACCATACAATCCCAAGTTTTTACATCCCTAAAGAAGAAGACTTTTGAAACACTGTTGAAAAAGGAGAAAATCCTGATAACCAACATTTTTTTTCATTTTTAGCTCCACTGGCCGAAGGCCAGCGGGCTAATGTCATGGCCTGGTGTCCGTCGTGCGTCCGTGCGTCCGTGCGTCCGTCCGTCCGTCCGTTAACTTTTATTTCAAACATCTTCTTCTCTGAAACTACCCATCCAATTTTCATGAAACTTCACAGAAATGATCCTGCCATGGCCCTCTTCAGAATTTCTTGAAAGAATTTGATTCCTTCAAAAACTCTGGTTGCCATGGGAACAAAACTGAAAAATATGGGAAATCTTTAAAAATCTTCTTGTCGGAAACCATAAGGCATAGGGCTACCAAATTTGGCATGTAGCTTTATGTAGTAGACCTCTATCAAGTTTCTTCAAATTATAGCCCTGGGGTCAAAATTGGCTCTGCCCCAGGGGTCACAAGTTTTACATAGGCTTATATAGAGAAATCTTTAAAAATCTTCTTGTTGGAAACCATAAGGCATAGGGCTACCAAATTTGGCATGTAGCTTTATATAGTAGACCTCTATCAAGTTTCTTCAAATTATAGCCCTGGGGTCAAAATTGGCTCTGCCCCAGGGGTCACAAGTTTTACATAGGCTTATATAGAGAAAACTTTAAAAATCTTCCTGTACCTAGCCATATGGCCTAGAGCTACCAAATTTTGCATGTAGCTATATCTAGTGGGCCTCTACCAAGTGGGCCAAAATTTTAGCCCTGGGATCAAAATTGGCCCCACCGCAGGGGTCACAAGTTTTACATGGGCTTACATAGTGACAACTTAAGAAATCTTCCTGTTTTGATTTTTTTTTTAAATTAGCCTTGCATCAGGGGTCTTATGTTTTACAGAGGCTTCATATGGACAAAACTTGAAAATCACCTTATTTTTATGGCTTTATCTTGTGGACCTCTACCAGGGTTCAAGTAATTAAATAGCTCTGGGATCAAAAATGGCTTTGCCCTGCGGGTCTCACCTTTCATATGGGCTTTTACAGAGAAAACTTTGTAAGTCTTCATTTTGAAACCATTTGGCTCAGCATTGAAATGTTTATTATTTATGGTTTATATTTATAAGCCAGTGGAGCGATACAGGGCCATCATGGCCCTCTTGTTCAACAATGTTTTCTATCCTTTCTTATTAACAAGTTTCAAATTTTGACTTCATTTATTTTGTCTTTTGCCCGCCCATGTAGCTCAGTGGTTAGCGTGTCCGACTCATGACCTGGTGGTTGCAAGTTCGATACCTGGTTGAGGCAAACTTTCTTTCCGGCGATTTTTCGCCTGTCACCTCTGATGCATATGAGGAAAGTAGTCAGTCAGTGGCTTTGGAAAGAAAGTTGTGTCAGTACTGGTGTGAGAAAGCCAGGAAACACATAAGTGCATCGCTGACCGCCATGATATGACCTAAGCTGCTAAAATGGCATTAACTCCGATACAAACCAAACCAAACAATTATTTTGTCTTTTGCTAAAGCTTTCAAATGCTTTGCTAATGCTTTCAATGTGGATGAGTCTAAAATTCTGTCATTGGTAAAGAGTTAATTAAGAAAACAAAACAGGGAACACATGCATTATTTGTTCCCAAGTTGCTATAAATATTCCAACTGATGCTTTTAATGAAACATTTTAACATCTTCATGCTGCCTCAATTATTGGAGTGTAATGTAAATGTTAAAGTATTGCCTAAAACTTTACCCGTTACCTTACAGTTTGTAACAGTGGAGCCAAACTTGGTAGGTGATGCATCATTGAAGATGCAATATTGGATTGGTTTAACTCTTACCACAATGATAAATTTATAGGCCCTTCCAAATTGAAAGCATTTGCAGACGACAAATGGGACCCAAATGATGATTTCAATCTTTGAAAGGGTAGAAAAACATTGTGGGAAAGGAGAAAATGCTGGTTACCAGCATTTTCTCCTTTTCCCACAATGTTTTCAAAAGGGTTCTTCCTTAGGGTCGTTAAAAGTCGGGATTGTGTGGTAAAGAGTTAACCCCTTACAACACAATCCCAAGTTTTTACATCCCTGAGGAATACTTCTCAAAACATTGTAGGAAAAAGAGAAAATGCTGGTAACCAGCATTTTCTCCTTTTACCACAATGTTTTCTAACCTTTTACAGAAAATTTCACCATTTTACCAAACCGCAAAATTTTAGACTGGTCCAACTTAAAAGCATTTGCAGATGATAATTCAAAATATGGCTCAAATATTGAAATTTGATTTTGGAAGGGTAGAAAACATTGTGGGAAAAGGAGAAAATGCTGGTTACCAGTATTTTCTCCTTTTCCCACAATGTTTTCAAAAGTCTTTTTCTTCAGGTTTGTTAAAAGTTGGGATTGTGTGGTAAAGAGTTAAGTAACAATGTCCCGTATCACTAATTTGGTTTTGGTTTTGTGAGGGTCAGTCCCATGTGGTGGGTTCTATCGATTGCAGTCAGTTGGATTTGCCAAATTTGGTTAAATCTGATACAGGTCTAATGCGTTCATCATCTTTTATACAACATTCTGTCTCTAACCTCTTGGGACTCCATGAGTCCAATACTAGTAATATAGATTATTCGGGTTTGCGACATTTTGTCAAAAACCACATTCATCGAACACGATCCCTAGCCCTTACTCTTAGACCAGTTGTGGCTCAAATCTTCTTCCCAGATAGAGCTTTTTGTGAAATAAATCTTGGAATTTAGCAAGTAGTATTTTAAAACATACATGGATTTTGACGAAACACACTTTCGATGAAATGTCGTGCACTGAGATTACTCCATACCTGAATTTCATTCTGGTAACTTTTGTGACACTACATTGCGTTTAGCGCCATGAACTGCTTAACTCTTTACGACACAATCCTGGTGTTTTAACGACCCTGAGGAAAAATGCCTTTTGAAAACATTGTGGAAAAAGCAGAAAATGCTGGTAATCAGCATTTTCTTCTTTTCCCACACTGTTTTCTATCCCCTCAAAGACATATTTCATCCAATGAGCCACATTCAATTTGGCATCTGCAAATGCTTTCAATTTGGACTGGTCTAAAATTTTGTTGTCTGGTAAAGGGTTAACAAATAATCCCAAGTTTTAACTACCAGTTTGAAAGAAGCTCTTGAAAACATAGTTGAAAAAAGAAGTGATGCGGGCTACTAGCATGTTTTCCATTTCCCAGAATGTTTTCAAAACCTAGGGTGGCAAAAACACAGTATTGCCAGTTGTGCAGGTTTGGCCTCAATGGACCAAATAAACACAGTGTAGACAATTTTCAGCCTGGGAAAAAATACTCAAATGTTGCATTTTTAGGCTGAATTGCTCTACAAGTTCGGTGCAGTCAGAACTTGAACAAGATAGTGGTTATTTTGCCAAATGAGAAGTAAGGTGGGTGTAATAATTTGCAATATTCATTTTGTTGAGAGATATCACCATATGCAAGAAAGACAACTCTTACTGTTTGTGATGTAATCATAATCATAGAGTTATTTACCTTTTAAATAGCTGACAGAGACTTGGTCAGGAAAATTGTTGAAAAAGTTCATTTTTCACCATCCAGGGGAAGAAGGCCCTGGAAATTGCTCTTTTTGTCACAGTGTTTTAAAAAAGTGATCTGCTTCAAGAAAAAAGGGAAAAAAAGAACTTCTACAGGAGATACTGAGTAACAGATTATGGCTGGTCAACTGGCATGCACTTGATAACATGAGCCATTGGAGGTGCTAGGGACCGTACCAATAAAACTCATGGTTAACCCTTTACCAAACAATCCTGAATTTTAACAACTCCAAGGAAAAGGACACTTGGAAACATTGTGGGAGAAAGAGAAAATGCTGGTAACCAGCATTTTCTCATTTTTCCACAATGTTTTCTGTCCTACTAAGGACAAATGTTGTCATTTTGGCCACCTTAAATTTGTTGTCTGCAAATGCTTTCAATTTGAGCTAGTCTGAAATTTTGTTGTTCGGTAAACAGTTAATTTCCTGCATTGTAAGCTTTAACCCTTTACCACAACACAAACTTTTACACTTGGCCAAATGGAAAGCCTTTGCAGACTACAAATTAAGTATGGCTCATATGGTGATATTTGTCTGTAAAAGGGCAGAAAACATTGAGGAAAAGGGGAATATGCTGGTTACCAGCCTCTTTCTCAGGGTCATTAAAACTTGGAATTGTGTAGTAAAGGGTTAAAGTCACTGATTTATTCATTTTCTCTCTATAATGACCCAATCTTGAGAATTTTGTTATTTATGTTTAACTCTTTACCACAAAATCCCGACCCTGATAAAGAAGCCTTTTGAAAACATTGTGGGAAAAGGAGAAAATGCTGGTAACCAGCATTTTCTCCTTTTCCCACAATGTTTTCTAGCCTCCCCGAAACAAATTTCAATTTTTGAGTAACATTTATTTTGTTGGCTGCAAATGCTTTCAATTTGGACTAGTCTAAAATTTTGCCGTTTGGTAAAGAGTTAAACGATACATTATGCAATATTTATTGCAACAAAGAATGAAGAAAAGTTTCAGATTTGTAATAGGACTAAGGAAAAATGCATCAAGTCAAAATTGTCAACGGTGGTTGGAAGTTTTGATAGTTTATGGGGTATCAGGACATTTGCCCCCTGGACATCTGCCCCCCCCCCCCCCGACTTGTGCCCCCAGACTTCTGCCCCCTTAGGACATCCCCCCCTGGACATCTGTGCCCCTGACATTTGCCCCCGTAGGACATCTGCCCCCTTAGGACATTTGCCCCCTTGACATCTCCCCCCCCCCGACATTTGCCCCCTTAGGACCCCCCCCCCCCCCCCCCGACATTTGCTCTGGTAGGACATCTGCCCCCGGATATTTGCCCCTGTAGGACAACTGCCTCCTGGGAAACGATAAACCTCTTCTAAATGATGTTGAAGAGCTAATAACATCCTGAATTTTGCTTTATTTTTCTGTCGGGGGGGGGGCAGATGTCCTAAGGTGGCACATGTCCTGGGGGGCAGATGTCCCAAGGGGGCAGATGTCTGGGGACAGATGTCCTAGGTTGGCAGGTGTCCGGGGGGCAAACGTCCAGGTGGCAGGTGTCCTAAGGGGGCAAAAGTCTGGGGGCACAAGCCGGGGGGGGGGGGGGGGGGGATGTCCTAGAACCAGTTTATGGCTAGAATCTACCAACAGTCATTTGTGTACCCCCATCTGAAAATAGAATTCTACATGCAGTTGCAATATGGGAAATGGCTTGCTTACCTTCTTTTCTTTCCCCCTTTTTTTCCAGCCGTCCTTTCTATTGAAACCCTACATATACATATTTATACATATTATACTGAATTTACATTTTGACTCTTTGAAATCAATCTACTGCACCCTTGGTATGAAAATTATTGAGAAATCCAGTATTAATTTTTAGCTCCACTGGCCGAAGGCCGAAGGCCAGTGGGCTTATCTCATGGCCCAGTGTCCGTCGTGCGTCCGTGCCTGCGTGCGTCCGTCTGTGCGTCCGTCCATCCGTGCGTTAACTTTTATTTCAAACATCTTCTTCTCTGAAACTACCCATCCAATTTTCATGAAACTTCACAGAAATGATCCTGTCATGGTCCTCTTCAGAATTTCTTGAAAGAATTTGATTCCTTCAAAAACTCTGGTTGCCATGGCAACAAAACTGAAAAATATTGGAAATCTTTAAAAATCTTCTTGTCTGAAACCATAAGGCATAGGGCTACCAAATTTGGCATGTAGCTTTATGTAGTAGACCTCTATCAAGTTTCTTCAAATTATAGCCCTGGGGTCAAAATTGGCTCTGTGCCAGGGGTCACAAGTTTTATATAGAGAAAACTTTAAAAATCTTCCTGTACCTAGCCATTAGGCCTAGAGCTACCAAATTTCGCATGTTGCTATATCTAGTGGGCCTCTACCAAGCAGGCCAAAATTTTAGCCCTGGGGTCAAAATCGGGCCCGCTGCAGGGGTCACAAGTTTTACATGGGCTTACATAGTGACAACTTAAGAAATCTTCCTGTTTTGATATATATTTTCTTTGAAATTAGCCTTGCATCAGGGGTCTTATGTTTTACAGAGGCTTCATATGGACAAAACTTGAAAATCACCTTATTTATAACCATACAGTATAGACTTGTATTATTTTGGCATGTGGCTTTATCTTGTGGACCTCTACCAGGGTTCAAGTAATTATAGCTCTAAGATCAACAATGGCTTTGCCTTGCGGGTCTCAACTTTCACATGGGCTTTTACAGAGAAAACTTTGTACGTCTTCATTTTGAAACCATTTGGCTCAGAATTGGAATGTTTAGTTTTTATGGTTTATATATATAAACCAGTGGAGCGATACAGGGCCATCATGGCCCTCTTGTTGTGACATAGATTGTTGTAATAATGAGCCCTGCTCTGTTGAAAGGGGGCTTAATGCCTTTGCGAAAAGGATTGACCCATGTCAGCCTGCGCAGTTCGCGCAGGCTGACATGGTCCAAAACGTTATGCTATCTTTAAATTTTCTGCACGTTGATGTCCATAATTTGGACTGAATCATAATTCAGTCGGTTGTTTGACAAAAAGGATTTTCAGAATCCATAATTAGGTGATGTCTTGTTTGGCTTTAGGGAGATGTATTAAGCCCCTTTTTGCCAGAACACAGCTCAATTACATTACCTATGCAAAATATCTTGACTGATACCTAATCCAGAATTGCATTTTCTACAGGTCATGAACTTTGCTACCTCAGAACTACCAGCATTAAGCCATAAGAATTACTATGGTTTGATAAAGACAAAATGAGTTATAATTGACTGTAAATGAAAATTTTGGTAACTTTAAAAGGAGATGAACAAAACGAGAAATCAAAGTTGGAAATCTGTAAAGCTAGCCAAAAGCTGAGAAGATACAGAGGGATGATATCGACATTTACCATATATGGTAAAACAGCCGTAATGTAACAGGTTCAAAAACGACATAATACTGCCAGCTTTCCTGGAAAATCAATATAAGCTATCTGACCACTGGACATGTTTTTATCCTCCATTTCTCCTGTCTAAATAGGTCTAGAACCCTTGGAGCACCTATTAATCCTTTACCAGACGACAAAATTTTAACCTTGTCCAAACTGAAAGCATTTGCAGACGACAATTGCAATGTGGCTCAAATGGTGCAATTTTTCTTTGATAGAAAAGATAACATTGAGGGAAAAGGAGAAAATGCTGGTTACCAGCATTTTCTCCTTTTCCCTCAATGTTTCAAAAGGCTTCTTTCCCAGGGTCGATAAAAGGCGGCATTGTGCGGTAAACCCTTTACCACCCAATGCCAGGTTTTGCGGAAGACGACTTTTGAAAACAGTGTGAGAAAAGGAGAAAATGGTGGTAAACAGCATATTCTCCTCTTTGTTTTTTACTTTAAAAAAGATGAATCATTGAACAACATTAAATTTTTCATCTGAAAATGTTTTTTAATATGGTCAGTCCAAAATATATCCTTCAGAAAAGGGTTAAACATGCTAGAGATTTGCAGTCAGGACAGGAGGATCTGTCAGTAACTGATCTGAGTAACGTTTTTTCAAACCAGTATTTTAAAGGATGCTGTAAATTATGGACATTCCCAACATAAAAATTCCTTATACTGACAAAAAACAACAAATAAATGATTTTATCAAGTCTGAATGTCAGATTAAATGGCAACAATGTTTTAACAACAAACTTTTAGCGATCAAACCAAATTTTAATGACAAATATGAATTTTATTGTAACCGAAAAAGTCAAGTAATTTTAACAAGATGCCGTATAGGACACTCAAGGTTTTCACATGTTCATCTTTTAAAAAATGAGAGATCACCACAATGTATAAACTGCAATGAACCTTTAACCGTAAAACATATTTTATTAAACTGCAAAAATTTCGACTGTATACAGTCAAAACATTTTAGTGTTGACAGCTTACAAAATTTATTTTTAGACGTAAAACAGAATAACATTTTAGAATACCTGAAAGAGATTTTTATAATAAAATATAGACTCTAATATAGATTTTAACTTTCAAATTAACATTTTATTGTTCCATTTATAAATATTACTTTCATGAGTGCTAAATGACCACAGCTGTTGATGCGCCTTAAAACACCAATTAACCAATTAACCAATCAAACCAGTACTTTAACCCTTATCCTGCTAGATAACTTAAATAAAGCTTTCAAGGTGATGGTAAGAACCAAATTGTTGGTATTTCAAAGTTATGGGGATTGGGGAAACATCTCCTTATCGGACTGTGTAGATCCAAGATCAGACTGCTTGTTCTGTGCAGTCTGATCTTGATCTACGTTGTCCGCATAAGGTCCGTGAGTTGTGGTCAGCAGCCTAAGGGTTAACGACCCAGAGGAGAAAGGCTTTGGAAAACATTGTTGGAAAAGGGAAAAAAATGGAGGTCCACATTTACGGAGGCAAATCCTATCATTAAATTTGTTGTCTGCAAATTTATGCATTCAATATTGACCAGTCTAGAAATTTCTAGTCTGTCTTTGGGCAAAAATATCCTTACCCTCTACCATACAATGCCAACTTAACAACCCAGAGGAAAAAGCCTTTTGAAAACGTTGTGGGAAAAGGGGAAAATGCTGGTATCCAGCGTTTTCTCCCTTTCCCACAATGTTTTCTACCCTATCAGAGAAAAATTACCTCATTAAAGAGCCACATTGAAATTGTCATCTGCAAATGCTTTGAATTTAGGCGTGTGGTAAAGAGTTAATGCTTTCCCTGGAGCAACAAAGTTTTAGACTGGTCCAAATTGGAAGCGTTTGCAGGTTACAAACCAGATGTGGCTCAAACGTTAGGATGTGTCTTTGAAAGGGAAGAAAACATTGTGGGAAAAGGAGAATATTATGCTGATTACCAGCATTTTCTCCTTTTCCCACAGTGTCTTCGAAGGCCTTCTCCCTCAGGGTCATTAAAACTTGGGACTCTGTGGTAAAGTATTAACCCTTTCCCAAACGACAAATTTTGGACTCGTCCAAATTGAAAGAGTTTGCAGACAACAATTTTAAATTTGATGAAAATGGCAGAAAGTTATCAAAAAGGGGAGAAAACACTGTGGGAAAGGGAGAAATTGCTCTTTACAAGCTATTTCTCCTTTTCCCACAGTGTTTTCAAAAGACTTATACTGCAGACACATGAAAACCAGGGCTTGTTTGGGAAAGGGTTAAAGGGGCCTCTCAGATATTTAACTTTGAATAAAAATTTTTTGTAAGACATTGATAAAGACTATAAAATTATAATTTTCTCTGCAAGCGTAATGAAACTGGTTGGTCACAGTTAGTACAAACGTGCAGTTTTGAAGTTTAATTCTTTACCACGTGACAAAATTTTAGACCATTCCAAATTTAATGCAATGGCAGACGACAATTTCAGTGTGGCTGAAGTGATGAGATTTTTCTTGGATAGGGTAGAAAACATTGTACTGGTCACCAGCCTTTTCTCCTTTTCCCTCAATGTTTTCAAAAGGCCTTTTCCTCAGGGTCGTTAAGTCAGGATTGTGTGGTAAAGGGTTAACTCTCTACCAAAGGAAAGAAATTCAGACTGGTCAAAATTTAAAGTATTTGCAGGGGAAAGATTAACCCTTTACCACACAGTCCTGACTTTTAATGACCCTGAGAGAGAAGCCTTTTGAAAACATTGTGGGAAAAGGAGAAAATGCTGGTAACCAGCATTTTCTCCTTTTCCCAAAATGTTTTCAAAAGGCTTCCAGCATTTTCTCCTTTTCCCAAAATGATTTCTACCCTTCCCAAAACAAATTTCAGTTTTTCAGCCACATTTATTTTGTGGTCTGTAACTGCTTTCAATTTGGACCAGTCTAAAGTTTTGTCATTTGTTAAAGAGTTAAATGTGGCTCAAATGATGGAGCTTGTCTTTGATGGGGGTAAAGAAGAGTAAGGGAAAAGGAGGGAATGTTGTTTACCAGCATTTTTTCCTTTCCCCACAGTGTGAAAAGGCTTTGTCCTCAGGCCTATGAAAACACGGGATTGTTCGGTAAAGGGTTAACCCTAAGTTACGGCATAATTTCAAGTTATTAGTAACCAGCATTTTCTCCTTTTCCCACAATGTTTTCTCCCCTTACAAAGACAAATTTCAATTTTGAGTCACACATATTTTGTCGTCTGCAAGTTTCACACATATTTTGTTGTCAGCAAGTTCTTTCAATTAAGACAATTGTAAAGTTTTATTGTTTGGTAAAGAGGTAAATGAGGGGATGGTTGCTTTGAAATCAGTAAGTGTCTGTTTTTCTGAGATCATTAAATAAAATTACATCATTGTATGTGTTTGTATACAATATCACATAATCGACATTAATTGTGTAAGTAGTCACATAAAAAAATTGAAAGCATTTGCAGAGGATGATTGAAATGGGCCCATATGATAGTAAAATCATGTCTTTGAAAGGATAGATTAAACATTAGGGAAAAGGAGAAAATGCTGTTACCCAGCATTTTCTCCTTTTCCCACAATGTTTTCAAAAGTCTTTATTCTCAGGGTAGTTAAATGTCTGGCTTGTTTGTTAAAGGGTTAACTCTTTACTAAATGCCAAAATTTTAGACTGGCCCAAATTGAAAGCATTCGCAGATGACAAAATAAATGTGACTCAAAAATTGAAATTCATTTTGGGAAGGGTAGAAAACATTGTGGGAAAAGGAGAAAATGCTGGTTACCAGCATTTTCTCCTTTTACTACAATGTTTTCGAAAGGCCTCTTTCTTAGGGTTGTTAAAAATTGGGATTGTGTGGTAAGGGTTAAAGTAGAATAAAGTGGAAGGTTAGGGTTGAATTGCTAGCAGAATATTATGATCCATGGAATGCAGTATCATTCAGTGCCTGGCAAATTTAAATTCCCACTTTGGTATTTACCCAAAAAGTGCCTTTCACAAGTTACTATATAGTTGCCTTTGTGGCCAGTGTACATCAAGATCAGACTGCACAAAAATGCATTCTGATCTTTGATCTACACTTCCACTTTGCTTGAACACTTGACAAAAGCAACCATTAAGTTACAATAATTATTGATTTGGTCTTGTTTCTTTAGATACGTCATTTGGCTTTATTTGGCACTCTAGGGGTTAAAGAACTGACAGTAAAACATGCATAACCCTTTTTGGCACAGTGGCCATTTTTAACAACCCTGGTAAAGAAAATATTGTGGGAAAAGGAGAAAATGGTGGTAACCAGCATTTTCTCCTTTTCCCAAAATGTTCTACCCCTCCTAAAACAAATTTCAATTTTTGAGTGACTTTTATTTTGTTGTCTGCAAATGCTTTCAAAATAAATGTGACTTAAAAATTTAAGTTTGCTTTGGGAGGATGGGAAGCATTGTGGGAGAAGGAAAAAATGGTGTTAACCAGCATTTTCTCCTTTTCCTACAATGTTTTCAAAAGTCCTCTTCTTTAGCGTGGTTAAAGCTCAGGATTATTTGGTAATAGATTAATCTTATTAGGACAAATGATTGTAAGGATGCGAGTCACAACTTCGGGAAAATTGTGGAACAAGACTTGACTGCTACAAGACTTGACTGCTACAAGACTTGGCTTTGCAAAACAAGCAGTCTCATATTTAGATTGGTTACTTCCCCTGGTACAGCAAGCGTATAGGGATCGCAACAGGCTGTAAAAACAGGCAGAATTGTGCCCATCTATTTTTAGAACAGCCATAATAGAGGGAGGTCATTCTCACTTCCTGAGCAGTAGATTTTCTGATATTTTTGACCTCATGAATCAATGAACAGTATTTTTGGTATCACCTTTTAATGTTTATTTATACTGATATTCTTTTAGTTTTGATTACCAATTTCAAATTGTGGAAAAAAATCACCATGTTACCTGAACAGCCAAACTGGTAATGTGTAAAATGCTTTGACTGGCTATTCTGTGATGCACATGTAGCTCAATGAAAAGCAACGACACAATAGCCTGTGCCAGTTGTAATATAAAAATCTACAACAGGGACCAGTTTATCTCATGTTGAATATGGACACTTTCATTTTCATTGTACTTCAATGTTTAGTCATATTGTTCTGTTCAAACTAAACATAAATTAACCCTTTACCACACATTAAAATTTTAGACCAGTCCAAATTGAAAGCATTTGCAGACCACAATTTCAGTTTGGCATAAATGATGAGATTTTTCTCACAGTGGGAAAAGGAGAAAATGCTGTTTATCATGAAGGACTCTGATATGATATTACAGGAGTGTTCCTTTGGTTGGTCTGTATAAAAATTGCTGAAACTCATTCTGTTAGCTGAAAAATTAGGGGATTGCACCGTAATATCACATTTCTTTTGTACAATTTTGATCAGGTGAGCAACATTGTGCTACCATGGCCCTCTTGTTTTATGGTAGTACACATTTTATGATTCTGTAAGAGTTCATTACTAAAACCTGTACTGTGGGTAGTCATCAGAAATTCATATTCTTTTTAGCTCACCTGAGCACAAAGTGCTCATGGTGAGCTATTGTGATCGTGCTGTGTCCGTCGTCCGACGTGCGTCATGTGCTGTCCGTCGTCAACTTTTTACCTTGTGTACGCTCTAGAGGCCACATTTTCAGTTGGATCTTCATGAAACTTGGTCAGAATGTTTGTCTTGATAAAATCTCGGACGAGTTCGAAATTGGGTCATGTGGGGTCAAAAACTAGGTCACTAGGTCAAATCTTAGAAAAACCTTGTGTACGCTCTAGAGGCCACATTTTCAGCCAGATACTTGTGAAATTTGGTCAGAATGTTTGTCTTGATAAAATCTTGCACAAGTAAAAAAATGGGTCATGTGGGGTCAAAAACTAGGTCAGTAGGTCAAATCTTAGAAAAACCTTGTGTGAGCTCCAGAGGCCTCATTTTCAGTCAGATACTTGTGAAACTTGGTCAGAATGTTTGTCTTGATAAAATTCGGACAAGTTTGAAATTGGATCATGTGGGGTCAGAAACCTAACCGGTGCATGGTTAGGTCTTTGAATTGTTTTGCCAAAGGACGCTCTCGTGAAAAATCGAGAACCTTAACCCGTTACCACACAACAAAATTTAAGACTTATCGAAAATGAGAGAATTCAGAGGATAAGTCTAGCGTTTTTAACTCCACTGGCCAAAGGCCAGCATGCTTATGTTGTGGTCCTGTGTCCATTGTGCGTGCGACGTGCGTCTATGCATGCATTAACTTTAATTTAAAAAATCTTCTTCTCTGAAACTACCCATCCAATTTTGACCAAACTTCACAGAAATGATTCTGCCATGGTCCTCTTCAGAATTTTGTAAAGGAAATTGATTCCTGTAAAAACTCTGGTTGTCATGGCAACAAAACTGGAAAAATATTGGATTTTTTTTTAATTTTCTTGACCAAAGCCATAAGGCCTTAGGGCTACCAGATTTGGCATGTAGATTTGTCTAATGGCCCTCTACTAAGATTCTTCACATTATAGCCCTGGAACCAAATTGGCCCCACCCCAGGAGTCACAAGTTTTACATGGGCTTATAAAGGGAAAACTTTAAAAATCTTCTGGTGCTAAACCATGTGGCCTAGGGCTACCAAAATTGGCATGTAGCTTCATCTGATGGACCCCTACTAAGAGTCTTCAAATGATAGCCCTGGGGCCAAAATTGGCCCCATCCTGGGGTCCACAAGTGTTACATAGGCTTATATAGGGAAAACTTCAAAAATCTTCTGATTCTAAACCATATGACCAAGGGCTACCAAAATTGGCATGTAGCTTCATCTGATGGACCTCTACAAAGATTCTTCAAATTATAGCCCTGCTGTCAAAATTGGCCATGTCGCAGGGTCACACATTTTACAAGGGCTATATAGTGAAAACATTAAAAAGCTTCTTGTTCCTAATTCTAAGGCCCAGGGCTACCAAATTTTGCATATATTATAGCTTCATCGAGTGGATCTCTTCTGCATTTGTTAAGAATTTAGCCGAATCGAAATAAACCAGCCTTTCATGTTTTATTAAAGAAACTTTGAAAATCTTGTTTCTAATCATATGGTCTAGGGGTCCTGCATGGCTCAGTGGTAAAGTTTAGGACTCGTGACCTGGAGGCCCCCAGTGGTTTGAGCCTCATGTAATCCACTGGGTTTTTAGCTCACTGTTGGAAAAGGAGAAAATGCTGGTTACCAGCACTTTCTCCTTTTCCAACAATGTTTTCAAGAGGCTTCTTTCTCTGAGTCGTTAAAACTCGGGATTGTGTGGTAAAGGGTTAATCCTACGTCTTCATCCCTGTATAGATGCTGAAGAAAGGCCATCAGTTTTATGCACTTACAGGAAAGTACAATTACATAGACTTACATGCAAAGTGATCGTTTAGGTCATTTTGTATTCAGAATTATCTTCTTGTCCATGAATTAAACATTACAGATAGGTTGCTCCTGCTTAACTCTTTCACTACCAATGACGACTGTGGTAGCTTTTGTGGATGGCGCAGATCAAGATCAGACTGCACATTCTGTGCAGTCTGATCTTGGATCTACACCATCCTCTGTCTGATACTAGGTCATGCCCTAATTCATCTTCAGTGGCAAAAGGGAATTAACTTTGCAACCTTGGAATGAATGCAAATTTGTTGGATTAGTGGTGAAAGAGTTGACCCTTTACTAAACGATTCTGGGTTTTTACCTCCATGATAAAGAAGCCTGTTGGACATACATGGGAAAAGGAGAAAAAGCTGGTTAACTCTTCACCGCACAATGCCGCCTTTTGACGCCCCTGGGAAAAACACCTTTTGAAAACTTTGTGGGAAAAGGAGAAAATGCTGGTAACCAGCATTTTCTCCTTTTTCCACAATGTTTTCTACACTATCAAAGAAAAATTGCACCATTTGAGCCACCTAGAAATTGTTGTCTGCAAATGCATGCAATTTGGAAAAAGCTAAAATTTTGTAGTCTGGTAAAGGGTTAAGCGCATTTTCTCCTTTTCTACACTATCTTCAAGTACCTTTTCAAGTACAATATCCCATCATTTGAGCCACATTGGAGGAGTTGTCCATACAATTAATGCTTTTGCTATGGACAAGTATAGAATTTCTTGGTCTGGTGAAAATTTAAACATTAACACTCGGTCTGCTAACACAAATCCACTAACTTGAACATTAGTTAACCCCTAAAGCGCCTTTCACAACTATAGTTGTCTTGGCAGTCAATGTAGACCAAGATCAGACTAAACAGAACATGCAGTCTGATTTTTTATCTACTCCTGAAACTTTATATAGACCAAAGCAACTAATTTGAGATTGCAATTATTTTGGTCTTATTTCTGGACTTAAAAAGTCTGTTGGGTTTCAGATCGGCGCTTTAACCCTTTACCACACAATCCAAACTTTTAAAGACACTCGTAAAAAAAGGTTTCAGAAACATTTTTGGAAAAGGAGAAAATGCTTGTGACCAGCATTTTCTCCTTTCCTCACAATGTTTTCTACCCTGCCACAGCCAAAAAGCATAATTGCAGCCATCTTTTAAACTGTCATCTGCACTATTTCTTTCGATTTCGATGACTTCAAATTTTTATTGTTTGGTAAAGAGACTGTTTGGGGTTAATTTGTCGTCTGTAAAAGTTTTTATATTGGATGAAACTAAACATGTTTAGAAGAATTAAGGATTAATTTTACAGTATAGGAAGTAGAGTATAGCTCTAGATCAGACTTCAATATGGACAAAGGAGGAAAGTTTGTGTGGTACAACCACATTGCTCACTAATTCCCCAATGGTGTCAAATTCTGTATGTTTAGAGACTTTCAGCTTTTCAAAATGATGGAAAACAATAGCGGTTACCATTATTATCTCCTTTTCCCACAATGTTTTCTAGTCTTTCAAAGGCAAACTCCATCATCACATTCCCAGTCATTTTATGGTCCACAAATGCTTTTGAGTTGGCCAAGTCCAGGGCTGAAAAATAGTGATAAAAGTAGCTGGGTACGGGACCTTTTGGTACTTATAACAAGAGGGTCCAGAGTACTCTTAGGCAGGTCCATATTTTTTTCCAATCATTATACAGAGTAGTGAAATATGAAAGGAGATGACGAAATAAACTTAAGATTTCAAGTTGCTTTACTCTGGTGCAGCTTCAATGGTAGAAAGATGTTCAAAGTATTAACTCTTTACCAAACAACAAAATTTTAGACTGGTCCAAATTGAAAGCAATTGCAGACGACAAAATAAATGTTACTCAAAACTTGATATTTATTTTGGAAAGTGTAGAAGACATTATGGGAAAAGGAGAAAATGCTGATTACCAGCATTTTCTCCTTTTCCCACAATGTTTTCAAAAGCCTTCTTTCTCAAGGTCGTTAAAAGTCGGGATTATGTGGTAAAGGGTTAAACAATAAGCAGTAGTTATGTACACTAACAGGAAATTCAAAATTTAGGCTATTTTTGTGTACAGGTGCCTGGCACAAAAAGAATTATGCTTCATAGTAATACAGTACAGAATGATGCTCTTTTGAAGCTGCATGGATTTTCAGGGAACCTCTTTTGTAAGTTTGATGTTCCCTTATACAATGCAGAGGATTTAGTGGCAAACTGAGTATACTTCTTACATGCAGAGCAACTCATTTTACCTGTTGCATGGTCAAACGAAACCCACAGCCAACTTCCTTCCAATTTTGAATAATCTGTTTTATCTTCCTCCAGTGTGTCGGATGAAAACCTGAATTTGAATAAACTCATTTTGAAAACCTGAATTTGAATAAACTCATTTTAGTAAACTTTTAGCGAAAAACACAGGAGTCTAGACAATGAATCACATATAGATTTCAACCCGCTTCACCGTGCATACATGTTTATTGATGGTAATTGAATCAGGAACCAGGAGAAACTTTTAATATACGATGTCTAATATATGTAATAGCATTCTTGGACCCGGGCCTACCAAAAATTCACTTTATAACACAATGATTGTCCTAAACAAGCAGACCTGAGTTATAATCGTTATTCTAAATGTAAATTATTCTGAATTTTTTTGGGGGGCATCAGACTTTTTACTTTGAAGACTGAATGGGTCCAGCCTCCATTTTGACAGGTCCGTTGGACCTTCACCTTTTTTTTTCCGCAGGTCTGATCTCAATTTCAGTAGGTCTCAGGCCTATTTTGTTGTGTGGTGAAGTGTTAAAGCCCCCCCTTCCCATGATCTCTTGAAAACTGAACAGTGTAGATAAAAAGATCAGGTGGTACATTCTGCATTATCCGATCTTGATCTGTTCTTCCAACATAAGAAAACTTGTCAGCACAGTGCAAGATCTCATCCTTTACTGTTTAGCTTCCCTCTTTTATGACTGAGGAAGAAAGCCTTTGGTAATAGTGTTTTAAAAGGAGAATTGTTTTGTTTCCAGTGTTTTCTCCACTGTCTAGAATTTCTTTTACAGTCTGTTTAACCCTTTACCAAGCAATCCCAGGTTTTAATAACCCTAAAGAGAAGCCTTTTGAAAACATTGTTGGAAAAGGAGAAAATGCTGGTAAGCTGAGCATTTTCTCCTTTTCCCACAATGTTTTCTAACCTTCCAGAAAATCGTTTGAGTGACATTTAATTTGTCATCTAGAAATTCTTTCATTTTGAACCAGCCAAAAATATTGCCATGCGGTAAAGGGTTAAAGACAAATCTCTTCATTTGAGGAAAATTAAATTTGTCATCTGCAAATGTCTCTGTTTAGGACCAGTCTAAAATTTTGTTGTCTGGTAAAGAGTAAAATAGTTTGCTTATTAAAGGTAAGATCTAAAGGGATACTGGTATGTACTATTTAGTTAGTCCCAGACAGGCTGTAAATATTTATTGTATGATTGTCAGTTTTATGGTTAAATGTTACCTAGGTGAATAACATCTGTCAATATTAGTTTGACATACAAGAAGTATTGACTGATTAATTAATCAATCGCTTTCCATACAATTACAGATTTTTACACCCCACAATAGACAGGTTTTGAAATACATTGTTTCTTGGCTTATGATACTCTTTGCTGAGCCCTTTACCAGATGAGAAAATTTTAGACTTGTCCAAATTCAAAGCATTTGCAGACGACAATTTAATGTGGCTCAAATGATGGAATTCGTTTCTGATGGGTAGAAAACATAGTGGGAAAAGGGGAAAATGCTGGTAACCAGCATTTTCTCCTTTTTCCACTATGTTTTCAAAAGCCTTCTTTGTTTGGGTTGGTTAAACTCAGGATGGCGTGTTAAAGAATTAATTAAGAACCCTTAGAAATAAGGCTTTTGAAACCATCACTAGGAAACCATTTTCTCCCTATCCCATGCTGGTTGTCAGCATGTTCTCCTTGTCCCACAATGTTTTCAAACACCTACTTCCTCAGGGTTGTTAAACATGTGATTTTTTGGTATAGGATTATTTCACAGAGATAAAGTGGGGTTAACCCTTTACCACACTATCCTGACTTTAAACGACACTGAAGAAAAGGCCTTTTGAAAACATTGTGGGAAAAGGAGAAAATGCTGGTAACCAGCATTTTCTCCTTTTCCCACAATGATTTCTACCCTTCCCAAAACAAATTTCAATTTTTAGCCACATTTGATTTGTCGTCTGCAGATGCCTTCAATTTGGACCAGTCTAAGATGTTGTTGTCTGATAAAGTGTTAAAGGACAGACAGGGTAAAAACAAATGGCCTGTCAATAATAGCGTACTGACATCAATAGAGGCTTTAGACACATTATTGGTGGGAATCCCTGTTGTAGATTTATTTATCAGCTGGGAAATCCCACTGTGTGGCCATTCATTAAAGTTGACCTCTAACTAGGGGGTAGGTTAAATGTTATTTTACCAGTAATTATAGAGTTGCTATATAGAAAGGCAAAGGTGGTTGTTGTGACTGAAGTGAATGGTGTGTATTTAATTCTGTTGAGGCAGGAAATAGATTCCTAGTGTTATGTTTGTGAGTGGAATATAAATTCAATTGAAGGTGTAATTTCTACACAATGTGTTTAATTTTGTCAGTATTATCCCAGTAACTCTGAAAAAACAACAAAAGTTTTGTCCAAATCTGAAGTATTTGCAGATAAATGTGCATGTAGCTCATATAGCAGAAATTGTCTCTGAAAGGGTAGAAAACATTTGGGGAAAGGAGAAAATGTTGTTATCAGCAGCATTTTCTCCTATTGCCACCTTGCTTTCAAAAGCCTTCATTATTGGTTAGTTTCAACTTGTGGCTGTGTGGGAAAGGGTTAACCCTTTACCACACAATCCCGACTTTTAACGACCCTCAAATAAAAGGCTTTTGAATACATTGTGGGAAAAGGAGAAAATGCTGGTAACCAGCATTTTCTCCTTTTCCCACAATGTTTTCTACCCTATCAGGAAGAGAAATCACAATTTCAGCAACATTTAATTTGTCGTCTGCAAATGCTTTCAATTTGGTCCATTTCAAAATTTTGTCGTTTGGTAAAGAGTTAAGACTTGGACCCATTATGGAAAGCATAATCCTTATATGGCTGAAATGATGGGGGTTTGTCTTTTAAAGGGTGATTGACCAGCATTTTCTCCTTTTCCGACAATGTTTTCAAAAGCCTTCTTCCTCAAGGTCATTTAAACTCTGCAATGTGTGGTAAAGGGTCACCAGTGCCAAAGTTGGTTTTTGTAGGTTTGTTTGTAGTGGAGTTTTACGCTTATTTTTTTTTTCAACAGCCAAGGTCATATCATGGCAGTCAGTTCACCTATGCATGTGTTTCCTGCCTTCTCATGCCTGTACTGACACAACTTTCTGTCCAAGTCACTGACTACTTTCCCCGCATGAATCGGAGGTAGAGGTGAAAAATTGCCAGAAATAAAGTTTACCTCAACAAGGTATCGAACCCTAAACCACCAGGTCACAAATCGGATACGCTAACCACAGGGCACTGAGCTACTTGAGTGGGCTGTATTTGGTAGGTTATAGAGATGCTTTTTGGGGGATCAGTACTGATTGAGATCAGACTGACTGCATAGACTGTGATTGTAATCTCAACTTGGTTCTAAGGCCGTCAGGTATTTTGCAAGCTAATGGCAAAAACAGACTTTGCACATGACAAAAATGTAGATTTTGCAAATTGAAATAATTTGTAGTCAACAATTTAAATGTGGCTTCAATGATGGAATTCCTCTGTTGTAGGATAGAAAACATTGTGGGAACAGGAGAAAATGCTGGTTTTCCGCACAATGTTTTCAATAGGCTTCTTCTTTAGGGTTGTTAAAACCTTGAATCTGTAAATGCTTTGAACTTGGACCATTCTAAAATTTTGTCATTTGGTAAAGAGTTAAGGGTTAAGAACATATTGTTGCGCTATTGGCATATGCTGTCAGTTTGATTTATTTAGCAAGAGTTAAACATTTACCACACAATCCTGACTTTTAACGACCTTGAAGAAAATGCCTATAGAAAACATAGTGGGTAAAGGAGAAAATGCTGGTAACCAGCATTTTCTCCTTTTCCCACTATGTTTTCTGCTCTTCCCAAAACAAATTTCAATTTTTGAGTAACATCTATTTTGTCGTCTGCAAAAGCTTTCAATTTGGACTGGTCTAAAATTTTGTCATTTGGTGAAGAGTTAAACATTAATGGAATATTAATGGAAATTGGTGACTGTTTGACTAGAAAATGGAGCAAAAAATTGATAAATTATAACCCTCCATCCTTTTTCCATATGAAAATTCATATGAAATGTCTTTTACTTCATTCTTATTAAGTCATTACCAGATGACAAAATTTTAGCCTTGTTCAAACTTAAAGCATTTGCAGACGACAAGTGTTTTTTCAAGACATAGAATTTGTCTTTCATAGGGTAGAACACATTGTGGGAAAAGGAGAAAATGCTTACGAAAATGTGTTCACCAGGCCAAATCTTAAAAACCTTGTGTGCACACTAGAAGCCACATTTTCAGTCCCATACTCATTAAACTGTTTCAAAATGTTTGTCTTGATAAAATCTCAGACAATTTAGAAATTGGGTCATGTTGGGTTAAAAATAAGGTCACTGGGCCAAATCTTAGAAAAAGCTTGTGTGCACTCTAGAAGCCACATTTGATGCCTGATACTCAAGAAACCTGATCAGAATGTTTTTCTTAATAATATCTAGGACAAATTTGAAATTGGGTCATGTCAGGTCAAAAAGTAGGTCACTGGGCCAATCGTAGAAAAACCTTATGCGCACATTTTCAGCCAAATACTTATTAAACTTGGTCAGAATGTTTGACTTGATAATTTACTTGGACAAGTATCAAATTGGGTTACCTCAGGTCAAAAAAAGGTCACTGGGCCACACTTTAGAAAAACGCTGTGTGCACTCTAGAGGCCATATTTTCAGCCCGATACCTATGAAACATTGTGAGATTGTTTGTCTTAATCATTTCTCACACAATATTGAAATTGGATCATGTCCGGTCAAGAAGTAGGTCACTCATGGCCAAATCTTAGAAAAACCTTGTGTGCACTCTAGAGGCATCATTTTCAGTCGGATACTCATGAAACTTGATCAGAATGTTTATCTTGATGATATCTCTGATAAGTTTGAAATTTGGTCATGGTAGGTCAAAAAGTAGGTCACTGGGCCAAATCTTAGTAAAACCGTTTGTGCGCTCTAGACGCCATATTTTCAGCCCAGTGCTCATGAAACCCTGTTAGAATGTTCGTCTTGATATCTCTGACAAGTTCAAAAGTAGATCAAGTTGGTCTAAAAGTAGGTCACTCATTCTCATGTGTTTTACATTATTACACCCAGGATCACTTCAGTTTTGTCAGCCCTAGATGACTTTACTCAAGTGAGCACTTTGCTGCCAATGGCCCTCTTATTTAACTTTTTACCAAACACAAAATTTTGGACTGGACCAAATTGAAAACATTTGCAGACGACAATTTAAATGTTGTTAAATCGCTGATTTCTGTCTTTGATAGGATAGAAAAAATTGAGGGAAAAGGAAAAAAGCTGGTTACCAACATTTTCCTCCTTTTCCCACAATGTTTTCAGAAGGCTTCTTCCTTAGGGTCGTTAAAAGTTGGGATTGTGTGGTAATGGGTTAATGACCCAGTAGTAGAAAGCTTTTCAAAGCATTGTGGGTATAGCAGAAATTGCTGGTAACCAGCATTTTCTCCTTTTCCTCCAGTGTTTTATATCCCTTTAGATACCTATGCCTTTTTTTTTTTAACCACAGAATTACTGCTTTTAATTCAGTCGAGTCTAAAGTTTGGTTGTCGGGCAAAGAGTTAATTAAATCAGTAAAGCAGGCTCATTATGTGTATGTTCTGGTATATTTGCAGCCAAATAGGATTTAATTTAAGTTGCAAATAATGGGGAATTGATGCATACCAAATTCATTTCTCAAAAGTTGATGTTTATGGATGAGGTTGTAGATAGGTTCAACTTTTCTTTAATCCAATACCAAACAATCCCATGTTTTTTAACTCTTTACCAATGGACAAAAATTTGGACTTGTCCAAATTCAAAACATTTGCAGGCGACAATTCAAATGTGGCTATATGCTTTTTTCGCTGTGATAGGATAGAAAACACCATGTTTTCAAAAGCCTTCTTCGTTAGGGTTGTTAAAACTTGGGATTGTATGGTAAAGGGTTAATGACCCAAACTGGATTGATCCTTAATTTGAAATTTTCAAATTCACGCTGAAAGCTTCAGGAGATTCATAGTGCTTTGTGAATGAAACCGGTGTCAGTTCGGGCTCAAAAACACTTTGGGAGAAAAATTTTAACATGCACATTTTTTTTCCCACAATTCAAAGGGTCAAATTGATCAGAAATTGGCGTGTTTCGATGTACTTCATAGTATTTTGCACTACATCGTAGTGTACTTCATAGGAGTCAATTTGGTGTTGTTTGGATAAGAAACGGGCCCTAATTTCCCATACTTTTCCCTCCGAAGCACCCTGAGTCACGCAGCAGTACATCGAGTTGCCCCGGATTCACACCGAATAATCAATAATATTTCTGAGATGCCGAATTTGTGTCCCGAGGTATGCCGGCGTACACAGAACAACAACAAACTACAATGAAGTAATTCTGAAACACTCCGGAGCATACCAAAGTACCTCAAAATACCCCGACTATGAAAAGGCGAACCTATTTTACAAATTATTCAGTCTTTCCCAATCACACCTGCCATTGTTTCTTGTGCTTAAGCTGTGGCAGGTGCTGTTCGTATTCTAGCCCCTGATGTTGCTGAACAAGACTTTGTTCAGCCAGGGCCTTTCTCCCTCTTCTCAATTTCGATGAAGATGTAGCACAAGATGACATTGATGACTTCTTCAGTTGTTGTTGGCATGGTGTCACTTCAAAAGTTTTAGGATGACTGATTCTCAACTGAAAATTGAAGAATTTATATACTGGGGTATGTCTTTTGTTCAAATTCGGAAGCAAATTCTTGGAGAAGATTTGAAACTTGTAGTAGATCCAAAGCTGTCAGTGTAGTTTGTCGTGGTTCGTTGTACATCGTAGTCCTTCATACATAGAAATTGCAACTGTCAGTGTGGATCGCAGTGCTTCGTAGTACCTGGGCTCCAAAACCTGGTGTACTTCGGGAGAAAATCAGGGTGAAAGGGTAGTAAAGCGTAGTATATTGTAGTACTTCATAGCACGTCTGGAAAACAATCATTGTACTTTGGAAAGTATGCCTTGAAGGTCTATTGAACGGCTAGTTTTCATAGTGATTTGGGAAAAACACTGCCTCCCGAAATACTACAATTTTGGGGGGATTCGGGCTTTGTGAGACCAAGGGGGGGGTGGGGGTTAAGGAAGATGGCTTTTGAAAACATGTGGGAAAAGGTGAAAGTCCTTGCAGCCACCATTTTACTGCTTTGCTCCCAATGTTTTTAACCCTTTCAAAGACAATTTCATTGTTTGAGCCACATTTCATTTGTCCTTCCTGTGCTTTGAATTTGGATGTCTAGAGTATTGTTTTAAACCTGGAAAGTGCTTCCCAAGAATAAAACCTTAGAGCACTAGGCCTAGTAATTTTCTGTCAGGGAAACAAGGTTGCCAGCATTTTCTCCTTTCCCACAAAATTTTTTACCCTATAAAAGATAAATACAGTCGAATATCCATACCTCGAAGTTCAGGGGACTACCGAAAAAAGTTCGAGGTATAGAAAGTTCGACGTGCAGAGATTCTTCAGACGAGTGTGTCAGGTACCGGAAGTAGGTAACCGGAGCATACTTCGTTCACAGGCCGTACATTACCTTGTTCCCTCTATAGTTAACCTATCATTGTTTTGAAAATTAATGAGTAAAGGATGCATACTGTTTATTTTCTTTTATTAACATGTTTTTCTTTAATTCTGTTTGTAAGAACAATACTGAAAATTGTGAAATTAAAAAAGCATTTCGTCAGCCGAAGTTGCTGGCTATCTCCCGGACTTTACCGGGTTTCTTTCACCAAACAAGTCCTCAGGAGCGAGGATATTTGTATTTTCGGTCGACAACGAAATGCCCAGTCTTTCTATATAGCCACGGCCAAAATCACACTGTATGGTATGGAAATCTCAGTCCAAACATTTCTAATCGAACCAATTACTGATAATTATCTGCAAGTCAAGATCACTGGCACGTTAACACCCGAGCTGACAAAAGCCAATGATCGAAAATGTGCGAAAAGCATACCGTCGTTGTATCCGGCATTTCTATTTATTATGTATAACACCTTAGTTTATAATTAAAGTCAATTAAAATGTGTGAAAATTCTGTACTATGTTCGAAGTAAAGATGTGTAAATTAACTGGATCATTGAAGTTCGGACCTGAAATTAGGTTCGACGTATGGAGAAACTTCGAGATATGGACTTCGACGTGCGGATAGTACTTTATATAGAAAGAAAGAGCAATTCAATCCGGACTTTAAATTTACTTCGACGTATAGAGAACTTCGAGGAGTAGACGTTCGAGCAATGGACATTCGACTGTACTTTATGAATCCATTCAGTGTGTCATCTGCTAAATGTTTTCGTTTTGAACATATCAGAAATTTTGCTGTCTGATGAAGAATATAAATGAATACATTTATAATACTTTCCTACCTTTGGCATGGTGGCATGTTGTACTTGATTCTTAACTCTCAGCCAAACAACACAATTCTTAGACTTTTGCATTTTGAAAGCATTTTCGGACAAATTAAGAGTGGTTCTAATACTAAGATTTGTCTTTGTAAGGGTAGAAAACAGTGGGAAAAGGAGAAAATGCTTGTTACCAGCATTTTCTCCTGTTTCAGAAAATGGTTTCAAAGGACTTCATTCTCAGAGTCATTAACCCTTTGCCACACAATCCCGACTTACAATGACCCCTTGGAAGAACACTTTTGAAAACATTATGGGAAAAGAGAAAATGCTGGTAACCAGCATAGCCATTTGGGCCACCTTTGTCATCTCAAAATACTTTCAATTTGGGCTAGTCTAAAATTTTGTCGTTTGGTAAATAGGTACAATAAGGAGTAGTTCAGTAAAGTATTATTCAATCTTGATGGCAAAAAACAAGTCACAGTATCTTTCTGGGTCTGAGGTAGAGGCAAATGCTGTCTATTTGGGGAGAAGTGTTAATTCTCTTATGAGTATGTAAGAGTGTGTACAAGAGAAAAGTGTTAACCTGCATCTGTTATCAATGGGGTAAATTGAGGATGAAATGTTTTGATGAGAAATTTGAATCGATTAAATAGAAAATTTATGATGATGAAACCTTTCATGTTTCTATGTGCCATACAATTACTTTGTTTCCAATCACATGTTGTGAGGAAGCAGTACTTGCTTCACACGGAAAAAACATTGTTGTGAATGAAAGTATTACTTGTAAGATTAGGAGATAAACGTGACTTTTGATGCTTATTGTGGATTTGTGTTTGAAAATTCTGTAACGTTTTCATTTCTAATGTGAATAGGCTATTTAATCGCTGTACTATGTTATCTCGGGATTTAACTCTATACCACACAATCCCGACTTTTAACGACCCTGAAAAAGAAGCCTCTTGAAAACATTGTGGGAAAAGGAGAAAATGCTGGTAACCAGCATTTTCTCCTTTTCCCACAATGTTTTCAAGCCTTTTAGTAACAAGTTTCACCTCTTGAGCCACATTAAATCTGTTGTCTGCAAATGCTTTCAATTTGGACCAGCCAAAAAATTGTTCGTTTGGTAAAGGGTTAAAATCTGGATATTATTGTGAAGATGACAGTCTGTTTTTGTACAGTCGGTCCAAGTGTTAGTCACTGGCAGAGGAATTAATTTCAAAACTAGGTTAGCAGCTGCCAGGTCACTTTATCTTTGCCTTGTTTACTTTTTGCCTGATTAAAAATTAATTTTTCTGCCAGCTACTAACACTTGGACCAACCACACAATAACAGACTGTCATCTTCACATCTTCATGTTGTGTGCAGTCTGATCTTGATCTACTCTGTCCTCAAAAGGTCATTCAATCACGCTTAGCAGCCTAAGGATTAAATAAATGAAATGGTTATTCTCAACAATCAGTACTAAAGATAGAGATTTTTATTGCACCTTTAAACTGTGTAAATTGCCTTCAAAAAGTACAGTTGCCTTTGTACCCAGCATAGATTATGTGTAGTTACACCCCCCACATACTAAGTGGTGGGGGGTATACTGGTTTCACCATGTCTGTCCGTCCATCAATCCGTCCATCTGTTTTTAGCTCACCTGGGCGCAAAGTTCTCAAGGTGAGCTTTTGTAATAGTGTTGTGTCCGTCATGGGTCGTGCATCGTCCAGGCGTCAACAGTTACCTTGTGTGCACTATAGAGGCCACATTTTTAGTCAGATACTCATAAAACTTGGTCAGAATGTTTGTCTTCATGTTATCTCGGATAAGTTCGAAATGGGTCATGTCGGGTCAAAAAGTAGGTCACCAGGTCAAAATTTAGGAAAAACCATGTGTGCACTTTAGAGGCTATGTGTTTAACCCTTTCCCAAACGACAAATTTTAGACCCTTCCAAACTGAAAGAGTTTGCAGACGACAATTTTAAATTTGATGAAAATGGCGGAATGTTCTCCAAAAGGGTAGAAAACACTGTTGGAAAAGGAGAAATTGCTCGTTACGAGCAATTTCTCCTTTTCCCACAGTGTTTTCAAAAGACTTGTACTGCAGACACGTGAAAACCAGGGTTTGTTTGGGAAAGGGTTAATACAATACTTATGAAGCTTAATCAGAATGTTTGTCTAGATGAAATCTAGCACAAGTTTGAAATTGGGTCATGTAGAGTCAGAAAGTAGGTTACCAGATCCAAATTTAGAAGAGCTCTAAAGGCCACGTTTTTCATCTAATAGTTATGAAACTTGGTCAGAATGTTTGTCTTGGTTATATCACGGACAAGTTTCAAACTTGGTCATGTCACGTCAAAAAGTAGGTCACCAGGTCAAAATTTAGAAAAACGTGTGCACTCTTGAGGCCACATTTTCAGTCTAATACTTCGGAATCTTGGTCAGAATGTTTGTCTTGATGAAATCTAGCACGGGTTCAACATTGGGTCATGTCTGGTGAAAAAGTAGGTCACTAAGTCAAATTTTAGAAAAACCTTGTGCACACTCTTGAGGCCACATTTTCTGTCTAATACTTATGAAATATGGTCAGAATGTTTGTCTTGGTGATATCTCTGACAAGTTTGAAACTGGGTCATGAAAAGTAGGTCACTGGGACAAATTTTAGAAAAGCCTTGTGTGTACTCTAGAGGCCAAATTTTCAGCCAGAAACTCATGAAACATAGAATGTTTGTCTTGACGATATCACTGACAAGTTTGAAATTGGGTCATGTTGGGTCAAAAAGTAGGTCATTCTGCCAAATTTTATAAAAGCCGTGTGTGCACCCTACAGGCAAATGTTCATCCTGATACCCATGAAACTTGGTCAGAATGTTTGTCATGATGTTTAAATCTAGCACAACTTGAACATTGGGTCATGTCACATCAATAAGTAGGCCTTGGGCCAGATCTTAGAAAAAACTTGTGAGCACTCTAGAGGCCACATTTTCAGACAATTTCTAATGAAATTTGGTCAGAATGTTTGTGTTGATGATATATCCTACAAGTTTGAAATTGGGTCATGTTGGGTTAAAAAGTAGGTCAAGAGGACAAATCTTAGAAAAATCTTGTGTGCAATCAGGGGGCCATGTTCTCTGTTCGATATTCATGAAATATTGTCAGAATGTTTTCTTGATGATATCCATGACAAGTTAAAAAATAGGTCAAATGTAGGTCATGAACACTCATATGTTATACATAATTAAAACTGGGATCTCTTGAGCTTCATCAGTTCTAGATGACTTGACTCAGGTGAGCGTTTTAGGGCCAATAGCCCACTTGTTTCTTTTGCGTGCTCTAACCCGAAAGCCATTTGACCTAGGACCCTGAAACTGTATAATTATAAGTGTTGCTCATGACCCAAGGAGGTGCCATATTGTTTTGGGGTCACATGGGTCAAAAAGTGAACTTTGATTGAAAATTGTTTCCATGTTCTAACTCAATAGCTGTTTGATCTAGGACCCTGAAACTTTATGCAAATGTTACTCATAACCTGATGAGGTGCCCTTTTTTTGGGTCACATTGGTCAAAGGTCAAGGTCAAAGGCGAACTTTGTTTGAAAATCTTTTCTGTACTCTAACTCAATAGCTGTTTGACCTAGGACCCTGAATTTTTGTGTAAGAGTTGCTAATGACCAAAGGATGTTCCCTTTTGTTTTTGGGTCAAAGGTCAAGGTCACAGGTGAACTTGGTTTGATATTCGTTTCAGTGCTCTAACTCATAGCTGTTTGACCTAGAACCCTGAGACTTTAAACAAGTGTTGCTCATGACCCAAGGAGGTGCCCTACTGTTTTTGGGGTCACACTGGTCAAAGGTCAAGGTCACAGGTAAACTTTGAAAATTGTTTCAGTGCTCTAACTCAGTATCTCTTTGACCTAGGACCCTGAAACTTCATACAAGTGTTGCTCATTACCCAAGGAGGTGCCCTATTGTTTAGGGGGGGTCAAGGTCACTGTTAATTTTTATTTTGAAAACCATTTCCATTTTCTGCTCGTGCTGCTTCAGTGACAAGGTGCTGGTCCTAGGACCCTGAAACTTTATACAAGTGTTGCTCATGACCTAAGGAGGTGCCCTATCATTTTTGGGTTACATGGGTCAAAGATCTAGGTTACTGGTGATCTTCATTTTGCAAATTATTTCTGTTCTCTGATTGTGACGCGGTGCAGGTGGAGCATATACCAAAGCAACCTTGAAAATGCGGTGAATTCTGTCTTATGTCAGGACTTAAAATATCTTTTTAATTTATTTGTCCCGCCACCTAAGAGTTATAGCTGCTTTTGTTGAAATATCTGGGAAAGAAGTGGACAGTGTAGATCCAAGATCAGATTGCATATTCTGTGCAATCTGATCTTTATCTACACTGGCCATATAAGCTATTTCATTCAGGTTTAACACTAAGCTGCTAAGCGTAACACACTGACCTTTTTAGGACAGTGTAGATCAAGTTCAGACTGCACAGAATGTGCAGTCTGAGCTTTGATCTACACTATTCAATCAGGAGATATTTTCCCCCGAAAATAACTATGAAATTGCAATATCTTGACTTTTAGCCACCAGAGCTTATGTCATGGCGTGTTTTCTGTTGTCCGTCCATCTTTCTGTCCGTCCGTCTGTCTGTTAGTCTTTTTCTTGTTTAAGTGATAAAGTCTGCATTTGTGGATGGATTTTAATGAAACTTGCACACTTTATCTCATCAGTAGCTGAATCCTATTCATTTTGAAAAAAAATCTGACAATTATTGTGGGAAAAGTAGCCATTTATAGTTCAAAATTTCAATTTCTTGTTTACACAATAAAGTCTGTATTTGTGGTTGGATTTTCATGAAACTAGCACAGTTGCTTTATGTCATCAGTAGCTTGAACCCTATCGATTTTGAAAGAAATCTGACAATCAGTATGGAAAAAGTAACTGTTTAAAGATCAAAATTTCCTTTCTTGTTTTCGTGATGAAGTCTGCATTTGTGGTTGGATTTTCATGAAACTTGCACAGTTGCCTTGTATCATCAACAGCTTGAACCCTATTGAAAAAAATTCGACATTCTATATAGGAAAAGGAGTCATTTAAATTTGAAAATTTACAATTCTAGTTTACATGATAATGTCGGCATTTGTGGTTGAATTTTCACAAAACTTGCACAGTTGCTTTATATTGTCAAAGACTTGAACTCTTAATTTTGAAAAAAAAAAACATTTGACAATCAGTATGGGAAAAGGAGCCATTTAAAGTTAAAAATTTATATTCTTGCAATTAAGTCACATTTTTTTATTCAATCTTTTGAAACTTGCAAAGATTATTTGTATCATCAAGGAATTGAACTCTATTAAGAATGAAGAAAATCTAGCAATCGGTTTAGGAAAAGCAGCCATTTGATGACTTGGTATTGCTGACTCAACACAGTCCACATTATTAGATACATTTCTTTGAAACTTGCAGGGATTGTTTAAAACAATGAGTACTGAAACTCTATCAAATTTGGCTGGATTCCAAAGAATTTGGTTTTGAGAAATTGCGTACTTCAGGTTTTTTTCACTATTTGTTCAAGTCACCATGCCTACTTGGGCTGTCTTACTGGGTTCAAGCCTAGTTGGAATAACCCCTCCCCCCATTTTTTTTATGTGTTTGCTTTTTCCCCTTTTTGCATCATGAATTCATAACATATGCTAGAAAAAAAAAAAGCAAAATCATACTAGTAGAGCAATTCAGGTCCTCAAAGGCCTCTAGATTACAATTGCTTGAAAGCTTCATTTGATTTATTTGGTAGGATAAGGGTTAAAACTATCGTGTTCAGGCATTATGTTACCAAAGGAGCAGCTTGGAGCATGTCCTGTAATTACAGGAATAATTTGCCCTCTCAGAAAATTGTAGCATCTTCTTGTTTGTGCAAGAATCAATAATTGGCATCAACTAATTATACTAAGAGAAGGCTGAACATTTTGTTCCAAATGGTCAGAGATGAAAAATTAGGTATATCTACATATTAGCCCATAGAGTGCCGAATAAACCTGCCAGACATTTGAATCCTAGAAATATGACCCAAATGGTTGCAGTTTCATGGTTGCATTTGTCTACAGTGATTCATCAAAGCAGACAGTGTAGATCAAAGATCAGGCTGCACATTTTGTGCAGCCTGATCTTGATCTACACTGGCCGCTAATGCATCTATAGTCGTGAAAGGCGCTTTAACCCTTTCCCAAACAAGCCCTGGTTTTCATGTGTCTGCATAACAAGTCTTTTGAAAACACTGTGGGAAAAAGGAGAAATTGCTCGTAACGAGCAATTTCTCCTTTTCCCACAGTGTTTTCTACCCTTTTTGAGAACTTTCTTCCATTTTTATCAAATTTAAAATTGTCGTCTGCAAACTCTTCCAGTTTGGAAGGGTCTAAAATTTGTCGTTTGGGAAAGGGTTAAGGGTTAACCCCTTATAAAACAATCTGATGACACCCGAACAAGAAAGGCTTCTGAAAAACATCATAGAAAATGAGAAAATTTTTATAAGCAGCATTTTCTCCTTTTTCCACCATGTTTTTCACCTTTTCACAGAGAAATACCATCATTTGAGTCACTTTTAATTTGTTGTCTGCAAAGCCCTTCAGCTTGCAAGAGTCTAAAATTCCCTGATCTAGTAAAGAGTTACGCTTTACTACACAATCTGCAGTTAAATGTATAGTTTTTGAAAAGGAGAAAAACTAGGAACCAGCATTTTTATCTGTTGTCAGAATGCATTTTTCTGCCATTTCAATGATGTATTAGTTAAATTTAGCAACATTCTATTTGTCGGCTTGTAATGCCATCAATGTTACAAATTAATCTGAAATTTTTTCATCAGGCACAGTGTTCAGTCTAGAGCAGGCCATTGTGCCCTAAGCCCCCTAAAGTCCCAGATGGCGCAGTTCTTAACCAACCTTGGCTCGACGGGCGCACTCAATTCTAAACGTACCATTCTGCGAATTAGAGTCCTTTTCGACCGTTTCTGGTTTTTCTGCTCAATAAATATACTGAGCTTGCCAGTGAGAATTTATCGATAGCCCGAATGACGTTATTCTTAACATAAAACTGGTAGCCTGCTATCGATCCTCGTATTGGACGGTTATGGGAGATACAATGGGTACCAGAAGTTGCAATTCCTTGATCTTCAGCTGATCATTCAGCATCGCAATGAAGCGATTTTCTCAGTATTTTCGAAGTCTCAATGGGTTGAAAAAGGTAAAATCTGTTAAAGAATTACTTCTAAAAGCTCAATTTGGCCAGTCCCTACCCCTAGTTCAGACTGATAATAAAACCCCACAGAAAGATCCCATCTGTGATAAAATGATGATCACTGCCTTTGATAGGTGATCAAACCAATCAAGTTGCCCATATTATGGGCAACGCCCATAGAAGACTGTTAGTTACATAACTGGGGGAAAGTGCAAGATACATAATGAAACTCTTCCTAAGTGATGCCTAGTTTTTAGCTCCACTGGCCTCAACTTTCACATAGGCTTTTACAGAGAAAACTTTGTAAGTCTTCATTTTGAAACCATTTGGCTCAGAATTGAAATGTTTAGTATTTATGGTTTATATTTATAAGCCAGTGGAGCGATACAGGGCCATCATGGCCCTCTTGTTTAATGTGCCCGGTGTATATAGCACAGTAACAATGGGACAAAAGTTTGTCTCATCCCCCCCAAAATGCTGGCACAAACATTTTCTCCATTTCCCTCGATGTTTCCTATACTTTCTTGGACAAAATTTATATTTAAATTTGCCATCTACAAATGCTTTCAATTTTAACAGGTCTGAAATCGTGTTGTATGGTAAAGGGTTAACTCTTTACCAGACGATAAAATTTTAGCCTTGTCCAAATTGAAAACTTTTGCAGACGACAATTTTAATGTGGCTGAAATGGTGCAATTTTTCTTTAATAGAGTAGAAAACATTGTGGGAAAAGGAGAAAATGCTGCTTACCGGCAATTTCTCCTTTTCCCACAATGTTTTCGAAAGGCTTCTTTCCCAGGGGCGTCAAAAGGCGGCATTGTGCGGTAAAGGGTTAAGAAATTGATCAGAAAAGATTACTGAATACAATAGTATGATTACACTCTTTTGCTTCAGTTGCGATGGAAGGGAACATGAAATCTATATAGATATCTGCCCCTCTCTTGGGGTGGGGCGGGTGCTAGTGAGGAAACTCAAACCTGCAATTTTGCCTTTACAGCTCGGTCAGTGCGTTACTGTATTTTGTTCAGAGGAGTAAGATTTTATATATAACTTATATCAGTTAACTCTTTACTACATGACAAAGATGTAGACTTGTCCAAATTGAAAGCATTTGCAGACGACACTTTAAATGTGGCTCAAATGATGGAATTTGCCTTTGATAGTTTAGAAAACACTGTGGGAAAAGGAGAAAATGCTGGTTACCAGCATTTTCTCCTTTTCCCACAATGTTTTCAAAAGAATCTTTGTCATGGGTCGTTAAAAGTCAGGATTGTGTGGTAAAGAGTTAAAACCCTTTCCCATACAATGCCGCCTTTTGACGCCCCTGGGAAAGAAGCCTTTTGAAAACATTGTGGGAAAAGGAGAAAATGCTGGTAACCAGCATTTTCTCCTTTTCCCACAATGTTTTCTACCGTATCAATGAAAAAATGAACCATTTGAGCCATATTGAAATTGTCGTCTGCAAATGCTTTCAATTTTGACAGGTCTAAAATCTTGTTGTCTGGTAAAGGGTTAAATAGCAACTGCTCAGGTGGGGGTTTAGACATAAGCAAAATATGGGTCATTTCTCTTTGTTTTTGACATGTTTTTTCTGTTAGTGTCTGTTCAAAGACCAATATTGTGGATGAGTGTAGATAACCAATATTTTGAAAAAAAAAAAACCTTGAACTTTACATGTCCTTAACTGTTTGGAAACATTTTGGAAGAAAGAGAAAAAACAAGTATTTTCTGCTTGTCTCACAATGTTTTTCTTCTTTTAAATCTTTTCATTTGAGCAACATTTGATTTTTCATCTGCAAAGTCCTTCAACCTGGAAGAGTCTAAAATTTTGTGATCTAGATCTAAATAAGGGTTAACAGTTTACCACACAATATTGAGTTTTGACAACCCCTAGAAAAACGACTTTTGAAAACATTGTGGGAAAAGAAGAAAATGCTGGTAACCAGTATTTTCAGTTTTTCCCAGTTTTCTATCGTTTCGAAGCCAAATCGAATCTTTTTAATAGCATTTGTCGTCTGCAAATGCTTTGAATTTGGACCAGTCTAAAATTTTGTTTTTGGGTAGCATTAAAGCTCTGCTAAGCACACAATCTTGAGTTTTAATGACCCTGAAGCTGAAGGCTTTTGGAAACATTGTAGGGAAAGGAGGAAATGCTGGTAAACAGTATTTTCTCCTTTTCCAACGATGTTGTCTACCCTTTCAAAGACAGTGATCATCATTTGAGCTACATATTAATTTTGATTTTTGGTCTACAAATGCTTTCATTTTTTCGAGTCTAAAAATTTTGTTATTTTGTAGAGTTAAACTGTATGTGAGCTATTGGGATGGGATGTATGATAGTGAAGAGAGGTCACTAGCCATATATGTACATGCAGTAAGGAGGGGGATTTATTGGCTTGTTTGTAATTCAGCAGGAAGTTGTTCCCATTGTGTCGGTGCCATGTGGAATGTGCCAAGGGATTTGTCAAAGGGGAAATTGGCAAATTTGATTGACTACTGGAGTCAGGTTAATTGTGGAAATGAGTGCCTGTTTGATTTGTGAGTTGAAAGACAGAGGTTTGAGCTCTGTGTAATTGTGTTCTGTTTGTTTGGGAGAGTTCTTACAGGGTTTAAGTTACTGGTGAAAAAATTTTTCCAATTGATAATGAATTTGTGTTGTTGTTTTCTGGAATAGCTGTGATTCATTCTGCTTGTGTAGCCTATTTTACAATTATCAATTTTAACAGGCTGTGAAGCGGTTAAAGTAATACAGTTTATTAGCTATTGTTTGCTGATGCAGGTTTTAGTCAATTTAAGCCATTATAATACCCACACTTGCTGGATTTCATGTGTAAGCTTAACTCATTACCACAAAACGAAGTTTTGTATTGGACCAAATTGAAAGCATTTGCAGACGACAAATTCAGCATTGCTAAAATTTTTATTTCTATCTTTGATAGAGCAGAAAACATTGTGGGAAAAGGAGAAAATGCTGGTTTCCCACAATGTTTTCAAAAGGCTTCTTTCCAAGGGTCGTCAAAAGGTAGCATTGTGCGGTAAAGGGTTAAACTTAAGAATGCTGTATAAACTCAAGGAATTTGGTCTAGAAAATATTGATCAGACCTAAATAATTGTAGTTTGATGGTTGTTTTTGTCTGTAGTGTTTAAGCTAAGCAGATAGTGTAGATTAAGATCAGACTGCACATTTTATGCAGTCTAACCTTGATCTACACTGGCCGCAAAAGCAACTGTAGTTGTGAATGGCAGCTTTGACTCTTTACCAAATGACAAAATTTAAGTCTAGTCCAAATTGAAAGCTTTTGCACTGATGACAAAGTAAATGTTCATCAAAAATTAAAATTTGTTTTTGGAAGAGTAGAAAACATTGTGGGAAAAGGAGAAAATGATGGTTACCAGCATTTTGTCTGTTTCCCGCAATGTTTTCAAAAGGCTTCTTCTTAAGGGTCGTTAAAACATGGGATGGTGTGGTAAAGGGTGAAGGGTTAATAGTAGAGAATAGAAGTATTTGCTCATAAGCGTGACCTAGCTTTCCATTAGCAAGCCATGTTTCCAAACACCGGTCCTATTAACTTTCTTTTCAATTTATACACATACATAATACATTAATTTTATTTGTACTGGTTTTACTGTGCAACAAAAGGCCTGCTTTGGTTACCCTTAGAGTTCCTTCCACAGTCTTAGTTGCCTTTGTTGCTTTGTACATCAAACTCAGACTGCACAAAACATGCAGTCTGATCTTTGATGTACACTGTCTGCTATGCTGAAGTAACATAGACGAAAATCAACTCGTGAAATTTCTATTATTTTTATCTTTTTTCCAGACTGGAAATGTCTGTCAGGGTTTATTGGGCACATCAAGGGTTAAAAATTATAAAGAAGCTAGTAGCTTCAGTCTTCCAAGAATATGTGACTTGAGTGGTAAACAAGATAATCACCAGCCGATATAGCTCAGTAGGTAGAGCGTAGGACTCGTGAACACAATGTCCTACAGATTGTGGGTTCGTATCCCCGGCTGGCCAACTAAAAATTACTAATAGTCTTTCGGATGAGACATTAAACTGAGGTCCCGTGTGACGGTGCTATACGCCGAGCACGTTAAAGAACCAGGCGAAGCTCTCAGTAGTTTCGACCTGTATCCTTGCACTATCCCCCGTAACAACTAACCGTCTTCTGGGGGCGTCGCTCAGATGGGCAACCGGTAGCGACGATAAATAAACGGAAATAACCAACCAACCAAACAAGATAATTATATTTTTCAAAAGAAGCCATTATGGATACAGCATTCCCCCCAGCAGTGCTTCTTTTGCCTTACAAGTCCCTTTCTTAACCCTTTACCACATAATCCCGACTTTTAACGACCCTGAGAAAGAGGCCTTTTGAAAACATTGTGGGTAAAGGAGAAAATGCTGGTAACCAGCATTTTCTTCTTTTCGCACAATGTTTTCTACCCGTCTAAAAGCAAATTTCAGTTTTTGAGTCACATTTGTTTTGTGGTATCCAAATGCTTTTAATTTGGACAAGTCTAAAATTTTGTCGTTTAGTAAAGAGTTAAATCAATTTTTTAATCCATTCCTATATAAAGTATTTTTAGACATCACTTTCAAGTGTGACATCAAAGAGAAGTATTTGAAGGCAAAGAAATCTTTTTTTTTTTTAATTCTTTACCACACCACAATATTTTAGTCTTGTCAAAATTTGCAGACAACAAATTATATGTGGCTGAGTCAAATGTTGGTATTTGCTGCTGAAAGGGTAGAAAATGCTCATTACCTTTTCCCACAACGTTTTAACACTTTACCACACAATGCCGCCTTTTGACGCCCCCTGAGAAAGAAGCTTTTTGAAAACATTGTGGGAAAAGGAGAAAATGCTGGAAACCAGCATTTTCTCCTTTTCCCACAATGTTTCTACCCTATCTAAGTTGCACCATTTGAGCCACATTAAAATTGTTGTCTGCAAATGCTTTCAACTTGGACAAGGCTAAAATTTTGTCATCTGGTAAAGGGTTAAAAAGCTTCCTTTACTGAGGAGCCTGGTCGGATAGCTCAAGGGCAGTGTATCTGACCTGTGACCTGTTGGTTGCAGGTTAGATACCCAGTTGCAGTACATGTTCTATTTGGCAATTTTTCGCCAATCATCTATGATGCATGTGAGAAAAGAGTTGGTGGCTTGGAAAGAAAGATGTGTCGTTGCTGGTGTGAGAAAGCCAGCGATATGACTTTAGCTGTTAAAACGGCATTAACCCTTTCCCAAACGACAAATTTTGGACAGGTCCAAATTGAAAGAGTTTGAAGATGACAATTTTAAATTTGATGAAAATGGCAGAAAGGTCTCAAAAAGGGTAGAAAACACTGTGGGAAAAAGAGAAATTGCTCGTTACGAGCAATTTCTCCTTTTCCCACAGTGTTTTCAAAAGACTTGTACTGCAGACATGTGAAAACCAGGGCTTGTTTGGGAAAGGGTTAAACTCCAATACAAATAGACAACAAACAAATCTTAAATGAGGGTCCTTAGCCCTTTACCAAACAATCCCAAGTTTTAACGACCCTGACAAAAAAGGCTTATGAAAATATTGTGGGAAAAGGAGAAAATGCTTATATCAAGCATTTTCTCCTTTTCCCACGATGTTTTCTACCCTTTCAAAGACAGGTCCCATCATTTTAGTCAAATTTGTTGTCTGCAAAATTAATGCTTTCGAATTTGACCGTCTAAAATTTTGTTTTTTGGTAAAGAATTAACACAAGAGGATTCAGCTTGGTAACAGATGAGTTGATACATATCAGAGCTTCAGGTTAGAGGGACTGATGGTATTCTAAATCCATTATTTCTCTTCCAAACCCTATGTTATGGGTACTCATTAGAATCATCTCATCGAGACGATCCTAATGAGTACCCATAACATAGGGTTTAGTGGAGAATAATTAATATTTTCAATTTTGAAATCAAGGTCACTCCCTCTATCTGGAGCTCTACATTTTACAGTCACGGTAAAGTCAGGCCCAAATTGCAACGTAATGGTGTTTTGGTGAGAATATCTGACAAAATAACCAAACAGCGGACATGGAGATGTCAGATCAGACTTAACAACTTGTTCGATCTCATCATGATGTGCCCTTTTTGAATATGCAAATAAAGCTCTGCCTGACATTTTGACAATTATAGTACATAGTAAAAAAAATTTAGTTGAAATTCTCAGTTAGTACAAAAGATGCATATACTATGATTTCAAGGCTGTTTTTGTCAAATTATCTGGCAATATAGCAGACGATGTAGATACCATGTCAAATTGCACAATCTGTGCAGTCTGATATTGGTCTAAACTGTGCACAAAAGTGCACATATTAAGCCTATTAAGTTTATTAACTCTTTACCACACATCAAAATTGTAGACTTGTCCAAAATGAAAGCATTCACAGACAACTAAAGTAACTCATAAGATGAAATTTGTTGTCAAAAGGGTAGAAATCATGGTGGGAAAAGGAGAAAATGCTGTTAAGCCAGTGTTTCCCAAAGCTTTTTCTGTGAGGGTTATTAAATCACAAGACTGCTTTGTACAGGGTTAAAAAAAGTTAAGGGAACTGTCTCCTTGTCATTGCATCTCCAGGGAAATACTTGGAGAGATTTGTTAACAAAATATTGTCATTTCAAGTTGCATTTAATTTTCTGCAGACAGACAAATATGTTGAAAATCTGCTGTTAACAAGATACGGATAATGAAAAGTCCGGAGAAACCGTGTTATGCAAGTAATTGCTTGGCATAGAAATTCTGATCATTTATCCTTCATCACTGAATACATGATACAAAAAGATTTCAGACAAAATTTTTCAGATCCTAGGAAAGACTTGCTTATTAACACTTGACTGAGCAATGACAAATGGTAAGCTACAATTTCTCCATTTCCCACAATGGTATAATGTTTTCAACTCTTAAGAAAAAATTTCACCATTTGAGCCACATTTAAATTGTCATCTGCAAATGCTATTAACCCTTAAGCTGCTGATCGCGACCCACTGACCTTTTGCAGACAGTGTAGATCAAGATCAGACTGCACAGAACGTGCAGTCTGATCTTTGATCTACACAGTCTGATATGGTATTTTCTTTCCGGTGAAATCAACTTTGAAACTGCATTGTTTGGGCTTTTAGTATTGAGTAGAAATTTAGGTTTCATTTATTCAGCAGCTTAAATGTTAATTCGGCCAAGAATGAAATTTTGTTGTCTGGTAAAGGGTTAAATAGAGATAATTTTTCTAAACTCTTTACCAGATGATGAAATTGTTTACATTAGTCGAAATTATAGGCTTTAAGAATTGACCCGGCAGGGCGGAGTTATGTCACAGTTCACCAGATTTTAAGTTGAGGTACACTCATAGATAATTTGGAAATCCTCGTGAGTAGCTGTATAAAATGTAAAATAAAGATAAAGAATGCGAGCACTGAATAACATGGATAAGAAGCTCCTTTTTTCACAATGTTTTCAGACAGTAAAAGAGTATGCAGTTCACATTTACACAAAGCAAAGGATCGACAGAGTATTGTTGGTAAGAAACATGGTAAGAAATAAACAAATTAGGGCAAAAAGACTGTTGGATGTGAAAATGTCTAGGGATGGTTTGCATTACTGGTCTTGTATATTTGAGAAAAAAATGAGCCAACAGGTCCCAGACCTCCAGATAAGAGGGGGTGATAGTATTCGAAATCCATTATTTTTCTTCCAAACCCCATGTTGTGGGTACTCATCAGAATCATCTCAATGAGACGATTCTAATGAGTACCCATAACATAGGGTTTAGTGGAGAGTGATTAATATTTTCAATTTTTGAAATCAAAATCGCTCCCTCTATTCTGGAGCTTTGCTCACCTGCATTATTAGCTCTGCTGTTTTCAAAGAAAAGGTCGAATTATTGTTGTAGCCCTGGTGTTGTCTGCGTCGTCGTAGTCATCATCTGTGTTGTCGTGCAAAAATTTTGACATTTTATAATAACTCTGTTTTTTGCTGACTAGGACAAGTTGTTCACTATCAAAAGGGGAACACATACAATAGGGGCAGATAACTATCAAAGTATTTTGACACAGTTATTCCATATTTTGACACAGTTATTCCATATTTTGACTAAGAATTTTCACCGAAAATCGAGCAACTACAACTGCACATTGGCACCTGTATGCTGTGCTCTTTTTACTTACTTCTGATCTAGCATAATTACTTATCAGTATTCTTTTAGTGTAGGAAGCCGAGTAAATAGTAAATGAACTTTGGCTGAAATGTGAATATTTACTTTTTCTTGACAAAAACATGAGTATAAATTTCGTACATTTGAATTGGGGCCTTTGATGAAGTATTTCCTTCAACGTGTTGTCAAATAGTCTGACAAGAAGATTATTTTGAATCCTCAAGAGTAAAATTCTATTTTCAGAATGAAATGAAATCTATAATTTAGGAAGATCATTAACCCACAGTGTGCTGAAAAAAGGAATCTGGTCATTTTTATTTGTTAAAACGACTTCAAATTCCGTCTCCAAGGCTGTTTTAGCAGAGTGTGAATCCAAGATGTGACTGCATGTTCAATGATAAGTATTATCTTGATCTATGCTGTGAATCAACTCTTTTTACATGGTTAGAACTTTAATTTTAAAGTGCATTGCACAACTTAAACAGCCTTTTGTGGCCATTATAGATCAAGATCAGACTGCACAAAATGCAAAGTCTGATCTTTGATATTCTTTGTCCACTTTGCCTAGAGGCTCTTGGCCATAACAATCTGAGATTTGCACTTATTCGCAATATGTTTCTAGACAGAAAATGTCTGACCTGTTTATTTTGTACTGTAAGATAGAGAAAGCTTAACCCTCTACCAGACGACAAAATTGTAGCCTTGTCCAAATTGAAAGCATTTGCAGATTGCAGTGTCAGTGTAGCTCAAATGTTGCAAGTTTCCTTTGATAGGGTAGAAAACATTGTGGGAAAAGGAGAAAATGCTGGTTACCAGCATTTTCTCCTGTACCCACAATGTTTTCAAAAGGCTTCTTTCCCAGTGTCATTAAAAGGCGGCATTGTGTGGTAAAGGGTTAAAGCTGTTCTGGGATTAAGGGTCAGGTTATAGGTACATTGTTGAAAATAGAGACTGCATGCAGATCTTGTTGCAAATATTGTCTTTGTAAACTTGTCAAAAGTCAGCAAGTAAAAGGGAAAAAAGACTGACAAATATTAAACATTGTATAATGTATATGCAAATAGTTTATTGACATACCTACTAATTGACTTTGTGTTAGATTTAAACTGCAGCTTTTTCTTCAGTGTTGGATGCAAAGTGATTGTAGTTGATTACTCACTGAAGAGCTGTAAACTTAACCCATAACGTGCTGGAATCGACTTAAGTTGCTTTTGGGGACAGTGTAGATCAAGAACAGACTGCACAGAATGTGCAATATGATCTTGAATCTACACTGTCCGCTACTTTGTTAAATATTCTGGCTATAACAACCATGAAATAACAATATTTTGGGCTGTTTTTCCTCATTGAAAAGGTCCATTTCATTAATTCAGTGCTCTGAGGGTAAAAGCTGTACATAATGCCAAGAATGGTAACCTATAGACAGTAACTTGATCTACATAGAGCTAGATGGTTTGCCTAGAAAAGATGGGACAATCAATTTCAAGGGCCTCCTTCGGGCATGTGGATACACTGAATAGAAAACATAAGGTGATTGATACAGACATTAATCGAAATGCAAAGTATTTCTCCAGTGATTCCGAAATTAAGGGTCAAAGACTCTCTGAATATAGTGGAAGAAACAGAGAAAAAGTAAAAGATAAGAAGAAAGTTCAGGACAAAAAAGATGCGGAAGTATGTCATAATGTGAACATGTATAGTACTCGGAATAAGGAGTCACAAAATCATGAAAAGTGCCTAAATGGTACTCATAATGTGGGACATGGAACTATGGAACCAAATAATAGTGTATTCAAAGGTCAAGGTAAAAGTCTTTCAAAAAGTGCCCATAAAATTGTAGACAAGGAATTTCAGGATTTATTGGAACATGTCAAAAAGAACAAAAAGCACAGAATGAAGAAGGATGTACATGCAAAGGTTTGTAGTTTGTTTAATCTTCTAAATCTTCAAGTTGTTTAGTTTCATTACTACTTGTGACATGTGTTTGTTACTTGCAAATTCTTTTATTGACAATAGTACTATGTTTCCAAAAGTATTCTGCATTAATGTGAAATCAAGGGACACTTAGTCCAATAGAGGAATGAAAATTAACAGTCTTGTATGTCGGAAGGGAGGTATTGACTGTTATTCCCATGGTCATTGGTGCCTGTCCCTCTAGTCTCAAACCCCCAGTTAGCAATTTTCTGTCTAACTTTATATATCTTGAACCCCAGGTCTGATTTATAAGTATTTCACACATGTGTGCACCTTGACCAGAAGACATGAAGAGCAGAAGTTTCAGATGCCAGGCTCCAAGGTGAAGGTCAAAGGTCACATGCTCTGAACTTATTTTAGCTCCATATTATCTCTCAAACCCCTTGTCTGAGTGTGAAAATACATGACACACATTTACCTTGAGGAGATTTGAAGCTCTAAATTTCTAGAAACCAGGGTCCGTATTCACCAACCATTCTTAAGAATATTCTTTGTCTTATTCTCCAAGATTTTATACATTTGAAAGTAACACAACTCCTGATTGGCTAAACCAAATGGTAGTGGTGTACCGATAATCGACAAGTATCGATTAGCGGCGTGTTGGAAGCTCCCGATGTCGATTATCGATTGAACTTTGTCATAATCAATGATCGGCAGGAAGTCTGCACCGTCGGTCGGGTACCAGATTTTATATACCGGTGTCTGTTACAGCGTTTTTTTTCCTTCTATGAACGGGTCCGTAAAACGGACCCGTTCCCAATGCCAAAAATGACCCTTTTTCCCAAAATCCAGTTTAAGAAATTCCCAAAACGAAAGACCCCAAGTCGTCGGCTATTTTTTGGATTTCCCATAGCTATATATATACTCCAATTATCAGCGATGTCATTGGTCAAAAAAAGGTGAATTTCCCAAACACATGTACTTCCTTTTTTTTTTTTTTTTTTTAAGATCAACTGGTCCCGGAGTGTGCTCTCTATTATTAATATAAGCTGGGGTCCAGTGTATTTAGTTCGGAGAACTCGGTAGTGAACGGCGCTTCGTTTCTGTGGCGCCAAAAACTTGCGATTTTTCACGCTCGGTCTGACATGTGATTTCACGGAGGGATGAGAATGGTAAAATAACGTGAAAATGAGCCACAACAGCAAATATTATCGAAAAAAGTTAAAACCAACGGGGTGTAAAAGGTTAACAGACTTTATCTGTAAGAGGCCAAGTCATAATTCTAGCCAAGATGAGGTTGACGAGCCTGAGGAAAGTGAAAGTAAGCGCTCGTCTGCAATCGTAGATCGAGATCAAAACACTTCAAGTACAAGATGTAACCAAGTTATCCCGTTTACAGCAGGTTCGAGTTTTGAGGGTGAGCAAGCTATGTCTGCCATTCAGTGTGAATCTACCTGCCACCCTGATCCCACTGTCAGTAATGAAACTCTGTTTGCCTCTAAAATAGACCATCTACCAGAACCCAGTCCCTCTACCATATTCCCTCTTACTGAAAAACAAATGACACTTGACTCTAAATTGGTATTTTCAGTAACATGAGAAGCAGGGACATTGCCCTTTGAAAAGACCAATTTATTTACAGTACATGTATTTCATGTCATACTGAACAATAAAAGTAAAACGTCGTGGTAGTATTTTTGAGTTCAGTTTTAGTTTCAATGACTTAAGAGGGAAAATAACCTCTATTTGAGGGTCTAGTGCAAAACTATTGTAAGTGCATATATTTATATAGGCACTTACAATAGTTTTGTGCTAACCCCTTGTATTATGGTAGTAAATGATATGCAAGGACAGTGTCTAAAATCATCAAGAAAATAATTCCCAATTTTATAGAAAACGACGCATTTTTCCCAATTTGCCTGGTTTCGGACCCGTTCCCAAAACTGTGAGAAAAAACGCTGTGTTAACTGGGTTTTATCACTCCCATGATAACAACAACTCCCTTGATAACAACAACAATCAGCCGAAATACTTCTGTGTTACAAAGCCAAATAGCACAAAGCAGAGGTGGTTAAAAACCAAAAGGTGTATAGAAAGCAGGTGCAAAGGTAAAACTACAAAAAGTCTATCTGCAACACAAACAACAGCATAATACATAAATGATACAAGGGTTTACAATGAAACATGCAAATTTATGAGGAACCGATTATAATCGGAAGAATCGCATCGGTAGCAGCAACCGATTCCAACCGATGATCAATTATGATTTCTAACCGATGTCCCATCACTACCAAATGGTTTAGCCAATCAGGAGTTGTGTTACTTTCAGATGTAGAAAATTCTGGAGAACAAGACAAAGAACGTTCTTAAGAATGGTTGGTGAATACAGACCCAGATTCAAAGATCAAGGTCACAGGGGTTTCATCAAAGGTGACATGCTCTTGATAGCTTTCTTGGGGCATACATATTGTCCCTCTCTGCAGAATTCTTGTCACCATATGAAATACTTGTTTAACTCTTCACCAGACAAAAAAGTTTTAGACCAGTCCAAATTGAAAGCGTTTGCAGATGACAAATGTAGATAAAAAGATAACTTGTCATTGATAGGGTAGAAAACAATTTGGGAAAAGGAGAAAATGCTTGTTACCAGCATTTTCTCCCTTTTCCACAATGTTCTCAAAAGCTGTCTTACTGAGGGTCGTCAAACCCAGGTATTGTGTGGTAGAGGTTTAAACTAGGTATATTGGAGTAGGTTAGCCCACCAAGCTGTGTTTTATGTATCATGACTACCTAAATTGACCCAGTGGGCTGAAAAGACAGTACACTATGGTTTGGCTTTCTGTTGCTATTAGATGTAGGACTGTATTCTTACCGTATATCACCTAATAAACATGCCAGGGCGCCATGCAAAACACCATCAGGGCACCCTTATTTAATAGCCAATTTCCCGAAATTTAATGGCTGTCACTTGGAGTCTTAGTATGGTGCTTTGATCCAGGTTTTAGTTAGTACTGAGTGCAAAACGGTCGCCATTTTGAAAGACCCAATGTATTGTGCAGTAATGCAGACATCGATTTTACTGCCAATCATGATTTATTCGGACATTAAATATCATTCATGATTAGTATAATGGGACACTGGTATTCAATACTTTACTTTCTTGAAGTTTTTCAAAGTTAGCTGATAAATTTTGCGTTACCGGAATATTATAATGTTATTGGAACTGTATCTTTATTCAGATATTCTGGTGTTAATGTCATCAATTTGTGAAGTAGTTAGGATTATGTCAACGCTGTACCAGTAAGCCTATTTATAAAATATCGGTCATTAGTAATTTTCGTCAGTCTGTTTGAAAAGTTTTAGTGAAGTTGTCTTGCATTTGGAAGTTTGTCACTCCAGATGTCAGTTTTAAGGTAAGATCAGTGTGGATTGGGGTTGTCCAGAGGCCTTTGGAGTAAGAAATATAGTGGGGGCGCTACTATCGGGGGAGAGTTAAATAGGTGAAATATGGTATGTATATTTACACTATCTTTGCCATGATAGCCAGGTTGGATAGCTTTCAGCAAAATCTTACAGTAGAATGGGTAGAGTGCATGCAAATAAAGACAAATAAATTGCGGTTCCTTTCAGAATCATCACAATAAGCGGATTTGTTACATCATCTGCAGGCAGTAATATGCTGATTGCAGTTACCCTAGAGATATGTGATTGTCAGTTAGTTGTCAAGTTGTCAATAAGATGAATTTAAATTGAAGAGACAACCTAATGAAACATTTTGAACAGAGAAAGTGCTCTTTCCTACTGATATCTCTAAGTTAGCTCAATGTTCTTGTGAGGCTTATGTGCCAAATTTTAAGGGTCATACATGCTAGCATAAAGCAGTATATGAACCCTTTATCACATGACCATGGTTAACTCTTTACCATATGAGAAAAAGTTGGACTGGTCCTGATTGAAAGCATTTGCAGATGACAGTTTTAATTTGGCTAAAATGATCAAATTTATCTTTGATAGGGTAGAAAACATCATGGGCAAAGGAAAAAATGCTGGTTACCAGCATTTTCTACTTTGCCTGCAATGTTTTGAAAAGGCTGCTTCCTCAGGGTCATTAAAACTCGGGATTGTGTGGTAAAGGGTTAATAGGACCCAAAGGAAGATGGTGTAACATCCCCCAAACCCCCATATTTTCTACCTTTTCAATAACAAATCAATAAAGCCATCATTAAAGTGCACATAATTTGTTGTCTGCTAATGCTATGAACATTGACGGGTATAAAATTTTGTTTACTGGCACAGAGTTAAGAATTACTGATTTTCTCCAGATAAAATGTCAAGTATGTTTTTCTATGCAGATAGAGTAGACATTGTTAGTGATCCAAGAAAAAGAAATAATTTGCTGAATGGCCCCTATCAGTTGTTGAATGGCCCTCACAAATTGGCAGAACATGTAAATGAGAATTGAATGGTCAATAAATTAGCACAGACCAGACTGTAAATCATGGGGAACCTTTGGACTGGTTTATGATCTTTTTCTCTGGACTTTGAGTGCTTGTAGCTGACTGACTCAAGCCTTTTTCCTTTTTACTGGTTTATGATCTTTTTCTCAGGAATTGGGAAGCTTGTAAGGACATGAATTATAAATCTAGGTAAAGACTTGCCAAGTTGCTCTGTCTTTTGTTTACTTTTTACCTGGTTTTAAAAATTAATTTTTCTGCCAGCAATTAACAAGTCTTGGACCCAACATATAAGAACAAATTATTATCTTCACTCTAATTTCAATGCTTTGAAATGGTATGATTTAAATTTAAATGCATTTAATGCCTGCATAGTTTACTTTTGGCCACTATAATCGAGCGTTTAACTCTACCACACGACAAAAATTTAGACCATTCCAAATTGAAAGCATTTGCAGATGACAATTAAAATGTGGCCCAAATGGTGGAAGTTGTCATTGATACGGTGAAAAACATTATGGGAAAAGGAGTAAATGCTGGTTACACCTAATTGGATAGTATTTTAAGGTTGTTAACCCTTTTATCACACAATTCTGAGCTTTAATGACCCTAAGGGAGAAGGCTACCAGCATGAAATGCTCAAAGTGAGCTATTGTGATCGTTCTGTATTCAGCGTCAGTCGTCTGTCATGTGTCGTCAACATATTACCTTGTGTGCACTCCAGAGGCCACATTTGCAGTCAGATATGCATGAAACTTGGTCAGAACGTTTGTCTTGGTAAAATCTGGGAGAAATTTGAAATTGGGTCATGTTTGGTCAAAAAGTAGGTCACTGGGCTACATCATAGAAAAACCTTGTGTGCACTCTAGAGGCCACATTTTCAGTTAGATATGCATGAAACTTGGTCAGAATGTTTGTCTTGATAAAATCTGGGACAAGATCGAAATTGGGTCATGGTGAGCCAAAAAGTAGGTCACTAGGCTAAATCTTAGAAAAACCCAATGTGCATTCTAAAGGCCACATTTTCAGCCTGATACTCATGAAACTTGGTCAGAATGTTTGTCTTTGTGATATCTTGGACTACTTCCAAAGTGGGTCACATCAGGACAGAAAGTAGGTCACTGGACCAAATTGTAGAAAAATGACTTTACTCAGGTGAGTGCTTTAGGGACAGTGGCCCTCTTGTCTCCTTTTCCCACAATTTTGTCCACCCTATTGGAGACAAAGTGCATAATTTGAGCTACATTTGAGTTGTTGTCTTCAAATGTATTCAATATGGAGTAGTCTAAATTTGTTTTATGTGGTAAAGAGTTAACTCATTATCAAATGACTAAATTTTAGACTTGTCCAAATTGAAAGCATTTGCAGATGACAAAATCAGTGTGACTCAAGATTGAAATCTGTTTTGGGAATGGTAAAAAACATTGTGGAATATGAGAAAATGCTGGTTATCAGCATTTTCTCCTTTTCCCACAATATTTTCAAAAGGCTTCTTTCTCAGGATCATGAAAATCGGGATTGTTTGGTAAAGAGTTTCTAGCACTTGGTATCTCAGTGCAGAGAACATTTATGTAGAACCATGATGGGAATGCACATTGTGTGCTGTCTAATCTTTAATCTACACACTGTACTCTAGATGTGATTAGCAACTATGATTGTGATAGGCACTTTAGGGCCAAGATGTCTATTAGATAGATCAAAATTAATGGTAATTTTCTGTTACCTAAAAATGCTAACAATTCAGTGTTAAGGTTTATGTTGTTTTTGTCTTTTTGCTGTTGTATCTAAACATTACCCGAAGCGAAAACCGGAGTCAAGACAGCACATTTTTGTGAAGTCTGATCTTGATCTGTAATGCTGGTAACTGTACCTGAAATTGGCATTGACTACGTACAAGGTCTTGTACCTGGTTTTAACCCTTTACCAAATAAAATAACATCTTCTAACCCTTTGGCTGCTAAGCATGACTCAAGGACCTTTTGTAGGTCACGATCAGACTGCACAGAACATGCTGTCTGATCGTGAATCTGCACTGTCCGATGTGGAGATATTTTCCCCCCTAAAAATAACTGAGATAGCCAATATACAGGTTTTGTAACAATCGGCATGAAAGTTTCATTTGAATTATTTAGCAGGTTAAGGGTTGATAATTTTGTTGTTCCGTAAATGGTGGAGTAGATAGAAACAAAGATACTGCATGTTATATCAGTCTATTCCAGACAACAAAATTTATGACAGGTCCAAATTGAAAGCATTTGCAGATGAAAAATACAATGTAGTTCAAATAAAGCTTTAATGACCCTAAAGAAGAAGCCTTTCGGAAACATTGCGGGGAAAGGAGAAAATGCTGGTTACCAGCATTTTCTCCTTTTACCATAATGTTTTCTACCCCATGTTAGAGAAAGTCCATCATTCAAGCCACATTTAAGTTGTGTCAGCTTATGTTTTCACTCTGGACAAGTCAACATTTTTGTCATGTGGTACAGAGTTTAAAAAAAATCAGCCAATTTACCAAAATACTGCTCTTGATTTTGAACTCTGTATTTGATCAAAATTTCTGAACTTTTTACTAAATTCATTGATTTGGTTTTAGTATCACCAATGGGGGAGGGGGGGGCTCCCCTTGTATTTGAGGGTGTGTATCAGAGGCTACCCAAAGGTCAAGGTAACCCTTATACTGGGAGAGCCCATGTCATTGATTTATTCTAAACAAATGAAATAGTCTCTAAGTCAGCAGACCATACCAACAGATGACAAAATATAGGCTGTTTTAACCAGATCATCTCACAAAGTATTGGAAAGACTAGGTACAAAATCAGACTGCACATTCAGATCTTGATCCACATTGTTCTTAAAGGGACATTCTAATGTTCTCAGCATGTTAAGAGTAAATGTTTACAAATTTGATACAACTTGGCCCTTTTCTTTATTTTGAAAATGTCTGGACACAATAAGAGCTTTATTCTGCTGGCTTTGAAAATGAACTACAATACATGTATCTGAAGAATTTCAATGAGCATTGTTTGAATAGTTTGTTCAAAGTTGCTTGGGTGTCAAATTTTCTAATTTTCTCTTTTGTGATAAGAGAAAAAGTTGTACAATATATAAAATTTTGTGATTGGTGAAACCAGTGGTTTTCCTTATGTATCCTCTGGGCTTGTCCAATTTGAAATACCTCATAAATTGATGAAAAAAAAATTAACCTGTTAAAATTATGTTCTCGCAAAAGGCATGATTCAGTATTAGGTATCTAGAAGTAGTTTTACCAGTCATTAAAATTGGTAATTTTGAAAAGGCCATCAGTAATTAATGCAACCTCTGGATGAGAGGCAACAATGACCGATTTATTTGGACAGTGTAGGACAGGGTAAATTTGCCGCCAAATTGTGTTGAGTGGCATCTGTTGGACATGAGGAAGAAATAAATTTTGATTTTTGGATCTAATTTCATGTACTTTGTGAACTGTCTGTGTTCAAGTTTCATGTACCCTGTGAACCACTAGCTTGGTAAAGTGCATGTTTAGTTTGGAACTTGTAGAGACATTATTTGAACACAGTACATTTGAACATTTATTTGAAATAAATGATATTTTCTTGTTACATCTTTTTGAATGACTTGGGGATAAATCATCCTTGTGTATTTTAAACTTTTTTGTTCCACTCATTGACATCAAATTACTACCTCCTGATTAAAATTTGCCAAAGACTGTTATGAAGAACATCTTTGTAAAATTACAGTAATCGACATAATATACATGAAGTCATTGTAGCAAAAGTAGAACTTCATCATGAGCAATTTCCTCTTTTGGCCACAGTGCTTTCACAGGTTGCCTGCTGCAACAGCAAAAAGTGCGAAATGATTTAAAAACTTCATTTTATTTGAATGTCAGTGTTGCATCTTCTGGATTGAATTACAATGTGGTATTGCTAACATGGACTGTGTACATGTACCAAATGGCTCCTGTTTGATGGAAGAAGAACAATCATCTGGAAGTTTGGGTAGTAGTGGAGATAATGATAATGAGGAGGTATGAGTGAACAGTTTATTTTCTCTTTACATATCTTTGACACTTGTTCTCCAGGTGGTACTAATTGAACCCTTAGAGTGCCATACAAACACAAAAATGTCTAGTAATCAGGAGAAAAAACCTTGATGTTGTATATTGGAGGCTATTTTGGCCACAATATGAAACAACATCTTGGAACAGTGTAGATCTGAAATTAAATTGCATGTTTTGTGCAGCCTGAACATGATGTACTATGGTACCAAAGTAACGCTTAAGTTGAGCCCGACGGCCTTGTAAAGGTTGACTTATGAGATAAAGGGCTTTTACCCAGCTGTACTCTATCTTTTTTCTTTTTTATCTCATTTTCTTCATGTACATGTACATAAATTTGAGCCATATGAAAGGATTTTGATAACAGGTCTTTGGGAAAGAGTTATCCTTTTACAAAAAAATCCTGGGTTTTTATGACCCTGATGGAGACGGTTCTTGAAAACATTATGGGAATAGGAGAAAATGCTAGTGACTAGCATTTTCACCTGTGCCTTTAATGTTTCTGTGGTTTTAAACCCTTTACCACACAATCCTGGGTTTTAACAACCCCAGGAAAAAGGACTTTTGAAAACAATGTTGAGAAAGGAGAAAATGCTGGTATCCAGCATCTTCTCTTTTTCCCACAAAGTTTTCTGCCCAATCAAAGACAAGTTTTACCATTTCATTCAAATTTAATGCACAATCTACTAACACATTAAATATGGAAGACTAAAATATTGCTGTCTGACGGATGGATTAAGAGAAATTTCATCCTTTTTACCACACTTAACCCTTTACCAAACAATCCCGGGTTTCAAGACCCTGGGGAAAAAAAGCCTTTTGAAAACATTGTAAGGAAAGGAGAAAATGCTGGTAATCAGCATTTTCTCCTTTTCCCACAATGTTTTCTTCTCGATCAAGGACAAATCCAGCGTTATTAGTCACATTTAATTTGTCGTCTGCAAATGCTTTCAGTTTCGGCCAGGCTCACATTTTGTCATTTGGTAAAGAGTTAATTTGTCATCTGCAAATGTATTCTATGTGGACAAGTCTAAAATTTTGTCCTGTGGTAAAAGGGTGTAAATACTGAGTGAGACTATTCATTACATGTTCTTGAAGCTAAGAATTGAGGCTGTGAATTTGAAAAGACTGCATGGCTTGCATTTTTTGTAAGGTTCACTGCCTTCCTGGCCTGACTGAGAATGCTAATAAAGCAGAAAACTGATAAGCATTTACAGAAAATCTTTACTGGAAACATACTGTCTGTTTGCACCTGAGCTGTAATTAGATTCACCATGCTGTCAAAGTGAATCTTCAGGAGTAGTGTCAGAATAATTTGATTCCGGCTGTAAATTACCTCTATGGGCAATTGTAACTCTTTAACCACATGAGAAATATGTAGACTTGTCCAAGTTGAAAGCATAATAAATTATTGCAGATGACAAATTTAAATGTAGCTCAAGTGATGGAATTCATATGTGATAGGGTAGAAAACATTGTGGAAAAAGGAGAAAATGCTGTTTACCAGCATTTTCTCCTTTGCCTACAATGTTTTCAAAAAGCTCCTTTTTTTTTGGGGTCTTTAAAACTTATTATTGTGTGGTAAAGAGTTCAGAGCAAAGGGTTTTTCTGGATATTGCAGATGAAGATCAGCATCCACAGAAGTTGCAGTCTGATCTTGGATATCTAAACTTTCATAAAATGATTCTGGCCAAAACAGCATGTGTCTGTGGAATGGTTTGGTCCTATCTGTCACAGTTCTAGCTCTTTGCCAAACGACAAAATTTTAGACCTGTCAAAACTGAAAGCAGTTGCAGAAGACAAATTCAAATGTAGACAAAATGAGAATTTTTGTCTAAGATGTTAGAAAACATTTTTGGAAAAGGAGAAAATGCTGGTTACCAAGTGTGTATGAATCTGCCTTGCACAAAATGGATATTGCCTTTCATTACTTTAGTTGCCTTTGCGGCCAGTTTAGAGTAAGATTAGACTGAACAAAAGGTGCATTTACATGATCTTTGATTGGCATTTTCTGCTTTGCTGAAAGGCTTCAAACATAGCAACCATGAACTTGCAATTATTGGGGTTGTATTAACCCTTTACCATACAATCCCAGGTTTCACGACCCTGAGGAAGAGGCCTTATGAAAACATTCTGGGAAAAGAAGAAAATGCTGGTAACCAGCATTTTCTTCTTTTCCCACAATGTTTTCTTCCCTTCCAAAGACAAATTTCAATTTTTGTGTGATGTTTAATTTGTCATCTGCAAATGCTTTCAATTTGGACAAGTCTAAAATTTTGTCGTTTGGTAAAGAGTTAATTTGTAGTCTGAAAATGTCTGTTAGCTTTAAATGGTGCTTTAGCGGTTACAGATAAAATGTTTGGGTATAAAATTTAATAAATAAAACTCTTCCTTGCAAGTTTCCATATTTGATCTTTTACCAGAGAGCAACATTAATTTTATCTCTTTCTCTAACAGTCTTGAGTTTTAACCCTTTACCACACAATCCCGACTTTTAACGACCCTGAGAAAGAAAGCTTTTGAAAACACTATGGAAAAAGGAGAAAATGCTTGTAACTAGCATTTTCTCCGTTTCCCACAATGTTTTCTACTCTTGCCAAAACACATTTCAGTTTTTGATTTGCATTTATTTTGTTGTCTGCAAATGCTTCCAATTTGGACTAGTGTAAAATCTTGTCGTTTGGTAAAGAGTTCACCACCTTTAGGAGCAAGTCTTTCGAAAACATAGTGGGAAAAGGCGAAAATGCTGGTTACCAGCGTTTTCTCCTTTTCCCACAATGTTTTTCATGCTTTCAGAAGCAAAAACCAACATTTAAGCCACATTTAATCTGTTGTCTGCAAATCCTTCGATTTTGGGGAAGTCTTCGAATTTTGGCCCGTGGTAAGAGTGATTCAAGTCAAAAGCATTTGCAGATGACAAATGTGGCTGAAATGATTATGATCTCACTGAGTCTTTTGACCAAAACATGGTGAGAAAAGGAAAAAAATGCAGGTTAAGTTCTAAAAGAAACATTTTTCCACAGGTTTGTTTAACTCTTTACCAAACGACAAAATTCTAGAATGGCCCAAACTGAAAGCATTTGCAGACGACAAATTAAAGGTAGCCCAAATGACGAAATCAGCCCTTGATCCATTGAAAAACATTGCGGGAAAAGGAGAAAATGCTGGTTACCAGCATTTTCTCCTTTTCCCACGATGTTTTCAAAAGCCTTCTTCCTCAGGGTCATTGTGGATTGTGTGGTAAAGAGTTAAACTCAGGATTGTTCGATTCGGTTGAAGGGTCGATAACAACATCATGTGCATCAGGGAAAGCTTAAATGAAATTACATGTTTATCAGTAAAATGCAGCGGAATGGATAGATCAATATGGTCTTGTTCAAGCTGTTGATTATTTTGAAAGATTAGGCTGGCTTTGATGTATGAGATAGTATAAAACTGCACCATGCATCAGTATCAATAAATGAACCATGCTCTGTGAAAAGGAGGGCTAAACCCTTTACCAGAAGACAAAATTTTAGCCTTGTCGAAACTGAAAGCATTTGCAGACAACAATTTCAGTGTGGCTCAAATGGTGCAATTTTCTCTTGATAGGGTAGAAAACATTGTGGGAAAAGGAGAAAATGCTGGTAACCAGCATTTTCTCCTTTTCCCACAATGTTTTCAAAAGGCTTCTTTCCCAGGGGCTTTAAAAGGCAGCATTGTGCAGTAAAGGGTTAATGCATCTGCAAAAGGAATCAATCAAGGTCAGACCTTGGCCAAAACTCCTTGTTAGCTCCACTGGCCAAAGGCCAGCAGGCTTATGTCATGGCCCGGTGTCTGTCGTGCGTCCGTCCGTCCGTCCATTAACTTTTATTTCAAACATCTTCTCTGAATCTACCCATCCAATTTTCATGAAACTTCACAGAAATGATCCTGCCATGGTCCTCTTCAGAATTTCTTGAAAGAATTTGATTCCTTCAAAAACTCTGGTTGCCATGGCAACAAAACTGAAAAATATTGGAAATCTTTAAAAATCTTCTTGTCTGAAACCATAAGGCATAGGGCTACCAAATTTGGCATGTACCTTTATGTAGTAGACCTCTATCAAGTTTCTTCAAATTATAGCCCTGGGGTCAAAATTGGCTCTGCCCCAGGGGTCACAAGTTTTACATAGGCTTATATAGAGAAAACTTTAAAAATCTTCCTGTACCTAGCCATAAGGCCTAGAGATACCAAATTTTGCATGTAGCTATATCTAGTGGGCCTCTACCAAGTGGGCCAAAATTTTAGCCCTGGGGTCAAAATTGGCCCCACCGCAGGGGTCACAAGTTTTACATGGGCTTACATAGTGACAACTTAAGAAAGCTTCCTGTTTTGATTTTTTTTTTTTTAAATTAGCCTTGCATCAGGGGTCTTATGTTTTACAGAGGCTTCATATGGACAAAACTTGAAAATCACCTTATTTATAACCATACAGCATAGACTTGTATTATTTTGGCATGTGGCTTTATCTTGTGGACCTCTACCAGGGTTCAAGTAATTATAGCTCTGGGATCAAAAATGGCTTTGCCCTGCGGGTCTCAAATTTCACATGGGCTTTTACAGAGAAAACATTGTAAGTTTTCATTTTGAAACCATTTGGCTCTGAATTGAAATGTTTAGTATTTATGGTTTATATTTATAAGCCAGTGGAGCAATACAGGGCCATCATGGCCCGCTTGTTTTTTGTAATTTTTTGGCATGTCAAAGAACCAGCATTCCCAAGGATTCAGTCTGTTGTTCGACAAAATGGATCTTATGAATCCATAATTATGTGATAGCTTGCTTCGTATCATGGATCACAGAGGTGCATTAAGCCCCCTTTTGCCAGAGCATGGCTCGGTTTTATTGCTGAAGTATCCCAGCATGCTATTATTCTCTGGCATTTTCACTGGTTACCCCATCATTGCATGTCTCTGCTGTTCATCTGCAAAGGGGAGGGGTCCAGCACGGCTCAGTGCAGAAGTCCCAAGACATGGAGGCCCCGGGTTCAATCTCACTGGAAGCACGGGCACTTTGTGGGAGTGTCCTTGGACAAAATACTATCAAGGGGAGAGAATTGCTTATATAGTCCAGGATTTTCATTTTGAAATGAAGCAACAGATTGATTGACAAAAACAACAGGCCGGGGGTGAAGGGGGCCCGCCTAGGCTTTGGCGTCCATGATTACCAAATGGAGATCGGAGAAACGTATCGTCGTCTACAATTGGATAATTGGATGCAAGTATCCAATGAATGACCGCGTAACATTCATAAACCAATTGTTTCTGGTTTCACGGTAAAATTGAACCGGTGTCGCAGTACAGTTACCAATGCGTGAAATATTTTCGATATAAACAACGCGATTGATTTTTCAAAGATCCAGCAAAAACAACCAATTAAAGGCCGATTTCAACCGATGTTTTTGATCGGCAATCGGCTTTAAATGAAAACCCTGTAGTCGCGACAATAAATACTAGTAAACAAGAAACAATCAATAAAGAAATTACTTGTGACAAGCAGTTTCTTACATTCTAAGTCAAGTGCAATTGCACGAAAATACCTTCAAAAGTGCACTAATTTGGTAATGTAGACTAATAAAAATAGTTAACCATTTACCAAACAGTCCCAAGTTTTAACGACTCTGAAGAGAATAGCCTTGGAAAACATTGTGTGAAAAGGAGAAATGCATTTCTCCTTTTCCCATGTTGCTGTAGATCCTTTCTGGAACAAATTCAATCATTTTAGCGTCCCAAACTGAATTTGTCATCCGCATATTCTTTCAATTTTGACTGGTCTACAATTTTCTTGTATAGTAAAGAGTAAAGGTCCAATAATTAGGTCCTCATCTTTAACCCTTTACCATACAATCTGGAGTTGACTAACAACCCTTACAGAAAACACTTTTGAAAACATTGTGGGAAAAGAAGAAAATGCTGGTAACCAGCATTTTCTCCTTTTCACGCAATGTTTTCTTACCTTTCTGAGATAATTCCATTACTTAAGCCACATTTAATTTCAACATGCTTCTAAGCTGGATAAGTCCAAAGTTTTGTCGTTTGACAAAGGATTAACCTTTTACTACACAATCTCGACTTGTAACGACCTTGAGGATATAGCTTTCTAAAAACGTTGGAAAAGGAGAAAATGCTGGTAACCAGCATTTTCTCCTTTTCCCACAATGTTTTCTACCCTTTCATAGAACAATTTTGATTTTTGATTCACATTTAATTTGCCGTCTGCAAATGCTTTGGATTTTGACAAGTCTAAAATTCTGTCGTCTGGTAAAGAGTTAATGGATACTGTAATTTGGTGCAATGAAAATTTGTATTGGTTTGGAGATGATGGAATTTAACCCTTTACCAGACAGCAAAATTTTAGCCTTGTCCAAATTGAAAGCATTTGCAGACGACAATTTCAGTGTAGCTCAAATGGTGCAATTTTCCTTTGTAAGGGTAGAGAACATCGTGGGAAAAGGAGAAAATGATGGTTACCAACATTTTCTCCTTTTTTCCACAATGTTTTCAAAAGGCCTCTTTCCTAGGGTTGTTAAAAGGTGGCATTATGCGGTAAAGGGTTAATTTTCTTGCAAAAAAACAGAGAAAAAGGCTAAAATATTTCCCATATTAGACAAGGGTTATTAATTTTTCACTGGTCAGTATTTCACTGTCAGATATAATTTCCCAAAATCAAGGACTAGGGTGCCCTAATTTTATGGTCAAGCTAAATTTATCCAATAATGATACTCTTCAATTAGCTGGGATCTCAAAGAATAACTCAGGCAGAAAATGTGAGACAATTGGCATTCATTATTTTGGGACTGTCAGTGAATTAACATTCTTGCTAGGACCCATTCTAATAATGATTTAGCAGCTTCAATTAATTAAAGCTGGTTCTTTCAAGTTTTGTTTACCAGACTGATCTGTGAGTGATCACTATCGGACTGGTTGCATGATTCATAGAAGCTAGCTATCCAATGAAAAGCTTTGTCACAGACTGTCCTTGGTTACTCTGAGCTGACACACATCAGGCCCCAGACCACGGTTGTCGGTTGTGTGTCGATTGCCAACACGCCAAACAGAACTTCTTTGACAAAACGTCTATAGAATTAGCCTGAAATGATAAAGAGCACTTAAATGCAACAGCATAACCCCAATTTTTTAGATTTCATCAAGAAATCATGTTAAACTTGTGAAATAGTGAAATTACTGACCAATACAGGCAACTGGCATGGTCGGAAAAAAATTGACAAAATAAGCCATTTTAGCCTTTATTCCAAAATTCACAAAATGCAAACCCAGGAGACTAGCCTGAAAATGCCAAGCTAAATTGAAACTCAAAACAAGACATAATTTGGGGATAAAATCAGAAATAGCATGTTACCATGTCATTTTTTCGCAATCTTTCATGGCATTACCCTGCCATTGTTTTTACAGCTAAAGCTAGCCACTAACTCCATGACCCCTCAGTTTCGCATTTGGGTCAAAACTAATGGAACAAAGAAGGAAAGGTCATGACCTCCTGTTTCAAAGACAAACTGAATGCTTCTTTTCAATAATCTTACACAATTCATGGGTGTAATAACTGCTCTTCTTATCAAAATTACATTGAAAACCTACCTTTCTGCATTATTTCTAATTTTGACCATGGCCAGTTGGAAAAGAACTGTTTACATGTGCCTCAGAAAAGCATAACACCTGACCAAACAACAAAATTTTAGACCAACCAAATTGAAAGCTTTTGCAGGCAACTAAATAAATGTTATTCAAAAATTGAAATTTGTTTTGGGAAGAGTAGAAAACATTGTGGAAAAAGGAGAAAATGCTGGCTACCAGCAATGTTTTCAAAAGGCCTTTTCCTGAGGGTCGCTAAAAGTCGGGATTTGTGGTAAAGGGTTAACTTAATTAATTAAAGCTGGTTCTTTCAAGTTTTGTTTACCAGACTGATCTGTGAGTGATCACTATCGGACTGGTTGCATGATTCATAGTAGCTAGCTATCCAATGAAAAGCTTTGTCACAGACTGTCCTTGGTTACTCTGAGCTAACACATGTCAGAAAAGCATAACACCTTACTTAACAACAAAATTTTAGACTTGTCCATATTTAAAGTATTTGCAGGCGACAAAATAAAGGTTACTGAAAAACTGAAATTTGTTTTTAGAAGAGCAGAGAACATTGTGGGAAAAGGAGAAAATGCTGGTTACCAGCATTTTCCCCTTTTCCCACATTGTTTTCCAACGGCTTTTTTCTCAGGGTCATTGAAACTCGGGATTGTGCGGTAAAGGGATAACTGTAATTAAAGCTCTATACTAGTCATGACAAAAATTTATTACACTTACCCATATTTAAAACATGGCTACGGCAAATAAAATGTTGTTCAACTGGAGGGAGCTGTCCTAGGCCCCAGACCACGGTTGTCGGTGAAACATTGTCAACACGCCAAACAGAACTTCTTCAACAAAATGTCTATAGAATCAGCCTGAAATGATAAAGAGCACTTAAATGCAACAGCATAACCCCAATTTTCCAGATTTCATAAAGAAATCATGTTATACTTGTGAAATAGTGAAATTACTGACCCAATACTGGCAACTGGCATGGTCGGAAAAAAATTGAAAAAATAAGCCACTTGAGCCTTTGCTCCAAAATTCACAAAATGCAAACCCAGGAGACTAGCCTGAAAATGCCAAGCTAAATTGAAACTCGAAACAATACATAGTATGGGGATAAAATCAAAAATGGCAGATTACTATGTTATTTTTTTGCAATCTTTCATGGCATTACCCCGCCATTGTTTTTACGACTGAAGCTAGCCACATTCGGCATACCTCGGGTGATCCAGTGATCGAATTCCTTGGCTGTATCACATAGCTTGATATGCACCAACACGATACATTTTGCACATCTCCGGAAGCACACCACTTTACTGTTATTGAAATTGTAAGGCTCCTCTTTAGAAAGAACGCATGAGTAAATTTTCTATCGTTATCTTTCTAAGAGTATTTCAGTCAGCAAACAGTTTGTACATTCAATTTTTAGCATGGTTTATCAATTCCGTTAGGAACTTTCATCGACAGATCGATAGAAGTGAATAACTTTACAGTGGTTGTTCATGTTGTTGCTAAGCGATCTACAGGGGTGCCGCCATGTTTAAGATCATGTGATTGGTAGTTCAAAATGGAAGCCTCCCTAATACAGATGAAGTTAGATGTAGGTATGGAATCGGCCAAGTTGTGACGAGTGAAGCTAGCCACTAACTCCATGACCCCTCAGTTTCGCATTTGGGTCAAAACTCATGGAACAAAGAAGGAAAGGTCATGACCTCCTGTTTCAAAGACAAACTGAATGCTTCTTTTCAATAATCTTACATAATTCATGGGTATAATAACTGCTCTTCTTATCAAAATTGCATTGAAAACCTACTTTTCTCCATTATTTCTAATTTTGACCATGGCCAGTTGGAAAAGAACTGTTTACATGTGCCCACAACTGATGGAACTAACTGGTAACCAGCATTTTCTCCTTTACCCCGCATATCTTTGAAAGTTTTATTCTCATAGTGTTCTATTATATCTGTATGCAATGAACAGTTTACATTATTTCAAAAGACTCAGAAGTTGCAAATTCAAGAATATCTCTGTTAATTCTTTACCACACAATCCCTACTTTTAACGACCCTGAGAAAGAAAACTTTTGAAAACATTGTGGGAAAAGGAGAAAATGCTGGTAACCAGCATTTTCTCCTTTTCCCACAATGTTTTCTACCCTTCCAAATCAAATTTTATGTTTTGAATCACCTTTATTTTGTTTTCTGCAAATGCTTTCAATTTGGACCAGTCAAAAATTTTGTTGTCTGGTAAAGAGTTAAAACAAGATCTGACACAGCACATTCTGTTTCTTAGCTGTTTGATTTAATCTTTGACAAAATGTTGGACACCAATGAGCCAAGATCAGATGGCATTTTTTGTGCATACGCCATTGCTGAAGAAACTCAAATTCATGTTCAGAGCTTGTAGGTCAAATAGAAGTTATTTGATTAACTCTTTAACCCTTTCCCAAACGACAAATTTTGGACTGGTCCAAATTGAAAGAGATTGCAGACGACAATTTTAAATTTAATGAAACTGGCAGAAAGTTATCAAAAAAGGGTAGAAAACACTGTGGGAAAAGGAGAAATTGCTCGTTACGAGCAATTTCTCCTTTTCCCACAGTGTTTTCAAAAAGTTTGTACTGCAGACACGTGAAAACCAGGGCTTGTTTGGGAAAGGGTTAACTCACAATCCAGAGTTTTGACAACCCTGAAAACATTGTAGGAAATTGAGAAAATGCTGGTTACCAACATTTTCTCCTTTTCTCACAGTGTTTTTTTAAAGGATGAAAGACAAATTCCATCATTTGAGCCACATTGAAGTTGTCAGCAAATGCTTTCAATTTGGACAAGTCTAAGACTTTGTGGTGTGGTAAAGAGTTAAAGGTTTAACTAAAGGGAGAGAACTAAAATACACATTGAAGAGTATTGCTATGTGAGTGCAGTAAAATAAAAGTTGTGAATTTGAAACAGACTGTTTTTAGCTCACCTTAGCACAACGTGCTAAAGGTGAGCTATTGTGATCGCCCTATGTCCGGCGTCCGGCGTCCGTCGTCTGTCGTCCGTCGTCCGTCGTCCGTCAACAATTTCTTTAAACATCTTCTTCTCCTAAATCACTGGGCCAATCTTGATGAAACTTGGCAGGGATGTTCCTTGGGTGAAGCTCTACCAAAATTGTTCAAAGAATTGAATTCCACCCTCAACTCTGGTTGCCATGGTAACAAAAAGGAAAAAAAAGCAAAATCTTTGAAAATCTTCTTCTCTGAAACTAGAAGGCGCAGAGCTTTGATATTTGGTATGTAGCATCTCCTAGTGGACCTCTACCAAGTTTGTTCATTTGATGCCCCTGGGGTCAAAACTGGCCCCGCCCCGGGGGTCACAAGTTTGAGCATAGTAACAAAGAAGGAAAACTTTAAAAATCTTCTTCTCTGAAACTTGAAGGTGTAGAGCTTTGATATTTGGCATGTAGCATCTCCTAGTGGACCTCTACCAAGTTTGTTCATATGATGCCCCTGGGGTCAAAACTGGCCCCACCCCGGGGGTCACAATTTCCAACATAGGAACAAAGAAGGAAAACTTTAAAAATCTTCTTCTGTAAAACTAGAAGGCACAGAGCTTTGATATTTGGCATGAAGCATCTCCTAGTGGACCTCTACCAAGTTTGTTCATATGATGCCCTTGGGGTCAAAACTGGCCCTGCCCCGGGGGTCACAAGTTCGAACATAGGAACAAAGAGGGGAAACTTTAAAAATCATCTTCTCTGAAACTGGAAGGTGTAGATCTTTGATATTTGGTATGTAGCATTGCCTAGTGGACCTCTACCAAGTTTGTTCATATGATGCCCCTGGGGTCAAAACTGGCCCCACCCTGGGGGTCACAAGTTTGAGCATAGTAACAAAGAAGGAAAACTTCAAAAATCTTCTTCTGTAAAACTAGAAGGCATAGAGCTTTGATATTTGATATGTAGCATCGCCTAGTAGACATCTACTAAGTTTGTTCATATGATGCCCTTGGGGTCAAAATTGGCCCTGCCCCGGGGGTCACAAGTTCAAACATAGGAACAAAGAAGGAAAACTTAATTTTTTTTTTCTTTTAAATGGGAAGGCATAGAGCTTTGATATTTGGTATGTAGCATCTCCTAGTGGACTTCTACCAAGTTTGTTCCAAGGATGCTGCTTGGGTCAAAATTAGCCCAGCCCCTGGGGTCACAAGTTTGAACATAGGAACAAAGAAGGAAAACTTTAAAATTCTTCTTTTCTGAAACCGAAAGGTGTGGAGCTTTGATATTTGGTATGTTGCATCTCAGAGTGGACCTCTACCAAGTTTGTTCATATGATGCCCCTGGGTCAAAACTGGCCCCGCCCCGGGGGTCACAAGTTCGAAGATAGGAACAAAGAAGGAAAACTTTAAATTTCTTTTTCTCTTAAACGGGAAGGTGTAGAGCTTTGATATTTGGTACGTAGCATTTCCTAGAGGACCTCTACCAAGTTTGTTCATATGATGCCCCTGGGTCAAAACTGGCCCAGCCCCGGGGGTCACAAGTTCGAACATAGGAACAAAGAAGGAAAACTTTAAAATTCTTCTTTAAAACTGGAAGGCGTAGAGCTTTGATATTTGGTATGTAGTGATTCTCTTCTAAGTTTGCTTGCCCATCTAAGAGCAACAAGTTCATCTAGTTCAAAATTGGATCATCTTGGGTCATAAACTAGGTCACTAGGTCAAATTAAATACCTTGTTGGCACTCTCGAGGCCACATTATTTGCTCAATTGCCTTGAAAATTAGTTAGAAAGTTTGTCTTTATAAAGTCTCACATAAGATTAATTTGGGTCAACTTGGGTCATAAACTAGTTCACTGGGTCAAATTAAAGAAATACCTTGTTTGCACTCTGGAGGCCACATTTATTGCTCAAATGACCTGAAATGTGGCCAGAATGTTTGTCTTGATGAAATACCAGATGAGTTTGGATTTGGGTCACCTGGAACCATAAACTAGGTCACTAGGTCAAAATAAAGAAATACCTTGTGGGCACTCTAATTGCCTTGAAAATTGGTCAGAATGTTTGTCTTTGTAAAATCTCACATGAGTCTGAATTTGGGTCAACTGGGGTCATAAACTAGGTCACTTGGTCAAATTAAAGAAATAGTTAGTGGGCACTGTAGAGGCCACGTTTATTATTCATTTGATTTGAAAATTGGTTAAAATGTTTCTTTTGATATAGTCAAAGACCAGTTCAAATTTGGGTCATCTGGGGTCATAATCTAGATCACTAGGTCAAATTAAAGAAATATCTTTAGGGCACTCGAGGCCACATTTTTTGCTCAATTGACTTGAAAATTGGTCAGAATGTTTGTCTTCATGAAATATGAGTTTGAAATTGGGTCACCTGTGGTCAAAAACTAGGTCACATGGTCAAATTAAAGAAAAACCTTGAAGGCACTCTACTAAGGTGAGCGACCCAGGGCCATCATGGCCCTCTTGTCCTTACTTATTTAGGGTCCTGCTGGCTCAGTGGTAATGTGTAGGATTTGAAACCTGGGTCCATTATTCACCAAGCATTCTTAAAGATACTTCTTTACTTGTTTTCAGCCAGTTTTTAACCTATTCCACCTTTATTTTATGAAGTTATAGTCATTCATGTATCTTCATGCCAAATGTTGCCTCTGACAGCTACAAGGTTGTACAGATTACAACAGATAGAAAATGTATTTCATTTGTCATTTCCAGTTTTAAATGAGGACAAATCCCTAGAGTTCCTCTATCCCTTACACCATATATATTGGTAATTCATCTATGTTTACACTGCTAACATAATTCTGAGCCATTCTACACACTTTCATGTTTTAACAGTGTTTTTTTCTCTCTGGCTGTAAGGATCTTTAAGGGTGTTCTTAGTCTCATTCTCCAAGGTTTTCTAAATTAGAAAGTAAAACAAGTTATGATTAGCTACGTAAACCAAATGATTTAGCCAATCAGAACTTGTGTTTCTTTCCAAATCTTTTATTAGATTGAAAAATAAAAAAATGTTCTTGAAAATGGTTGGTGAATACAGACCCTGGAGACCCAGGGTTTCACTGTCACATACATGAAATGTGTACATTCTTATCTCTGCACCAAATGGCAAAATTTTAGAATTTCATCCAAACTGGAAACATTTGCAGATGAGGAAAAAAATGTGACTCCAAATTTGAAATTTGTCTTGGCAAGGGTAGAAACATTGTGGAAAAAGTAGAAAATTGTGTCAACCAGCTGTCAACCGGCATTTTCTGCTTTTCTTGTAATGTTTTCTACTCTTTCACATACCATAATTTAACCCTTTCCCAAACAAGCCCTGGTTTTCACGTGTCTGCAGTACAAGTCTTTTGAAAACACTGTGGGAAAAGGAGAAATTGCTCGTAACGAGCAATTTCTCCATTTCCCACAGTGTTTTCTACCCTTTTTGAGACCTTTCTGCCATTTTCATCAAATTTAAAATTGTCATCTGCAAACTCTTTCCATTTGGACCAGTCCAAAATTCGTCGTTTGGGAAAGGGTTAAGCCACATATAATTGTCATCTCAAGATTTAGTGCAAATGAGGACTCCAAATTTTTGTGGTTTGGTAAAGAGTCAATTCAAGTGTTCCTCTGATGGGATCTTTTCTCCGTACCACACAATCCCGAGTTTCGAGAACCCTGAAGGAGAAACGTATTGAAGATATTGTGGGGAAAAAGGAGAAAATGCTGGGAACCAGCAATTTCTTCCTTTCCCACAATGTTTTCTATTATCGGAGATAAACGCCTATTGTTTGAGCTACATTGAACTCTTTCCCTAATGACAACATTTTGGACTTTACCAGACTGAAAGTATTTGCAGACGACAAATTAAAATGTACCTCAAATTTCTGCCTCTGATAGGGTAGAAAACATTGTGGGAACAGGAGAAAATGCTGGTTGCCAGCTTGCCAGCATTTTCTCCTCTTCCCACATTGTTTTCAAAAGCTTTATTCTTCAGGGTCATGAAAACTCAGGATTATGTGGTGAAGGGTTAAGATGTCTGCAAATGCTTTCAGATAAGACAAGTGGTTAAGAGTTAACCTTTTACCACACAATCCCAACTTTTAATGACCCTGACAGGTTAGCTATTTGAAAAAAGGAGAAAATGCTTGTAACCAGCATTTTCTCCTTTTCCCACAATCTTTTCTACCTTATCAATGAAAGAAATCATCATTTTTAGAAACATTGAATTTGGTGTCTGTAAATGCTTTCGTTTTGGTTCAGTCCAAAATTTCTTTATTTGGTAAAGAGTTAAGTGGAACCTATTTTTGTTGTGATTGGACAACCATTGCAGGAGTTATTGTTCTTTGAAATTCTTTTTGCTAATGACAAGGCAACCATTGAGAGATTCATCGGCCTATGATAGTTCTTGTTTGTGCAGTCTGATCTGTATCTTCACTGCCTTCAAAAATATCTAAAATTGTGATAGGGAGTGTTAACCCTTTCCCAAACAAGCCCTGGTTTTCACGTGTCTGCAGTACAAGTCTTTTGAAAACACTGTGGGAAAAGGAGAAATTGCTCATAAGAGCAATTTCTCCTTTTCCCACAGTGTTTTCTACCCTTTTTGATAACTTTCTGCCATTTTCATCAAATTTAAAATTGTCATCTGCAAACTCTTTCAATTTGGACCAGTCCAAAATTTGTCGTTTGGGAAAGGGTTAAGCGGTGTTTCTGACTGCAAGTGACATTAGGGCTGATCTTTTTGTCAATAGTTTATGAATTGTCCCAATGGGAGAAGAGAGCTATTGAAAAACAATTAGTATAATACATTAGGAATATCTTTATTGATGAGGTAGTGCTTTGTCATATTTATTCAATAACCCATAGTGCTTTAAGTGCCCTTTCAGTACAGCAGCCTTTGGAAACTGACCCAGATAGACTGCTAATTGCTTATTTTCAGCAACACTAACTGGTCCTTCTTTCACAATGTTTTTCATATCGTTGAAGAATGACATTTCTTCATTCAGCCATGCATAATTAATTCTTTACTGGATGATAAAATTTTGGACCTGTCCAATTTCAAAGTTTTAACAGTTAATTACGGTAAGTGCAGTTAATTGATGAATTGTCAGTATGGCTCAATCGATGACAATAATTGTCATTGTAAGGGTGGAAAACATTTTAAGAAAAGGAAAAAAATGCTGGTTTTTAAAGCTGTCTTCATCAAAGTCATTAAAACTTGGGACTGCATGAAAAGGGTGGAAAAGGCAGTTGTTTGAAAGCTTAGAATGCATTGTTTGGAGAAAATGCTGGTTACTGTATCAACATTTTCTCCTTTTCCCACAATGTTTCCAAAAGTCATCTTCCTCTTGGTTATTGATTGATTGATTGTATGGTGTTTAACGCTGTTTTCAACATTATCTCAGTTGTATCGCGGCAGCCAGTGCACCTATCCATGTTTTCCTGGAGTTTCTTGTACCAGCACTATGCATAATCCACTGGCTGCTTTCCCACATAGCCATCATTGAAACATTATAGTCAGCAGTGAGATAGGGATGAATCCTGTGGCAATGACTATCATCAAACTTAGAAGAGAAATTGGCCGAGCCGGGGATTGAACCAGCGACCTGTTCTCAAGTCCTGTACACTACCGACTGTCAGCTATGGGGCTCGGCATTGGTTATTGATACATGGGATTGTTCCATACAGAGTTATGGACAGAAGAGTCCAATAAACTCTTTGCATGCAAAAAAAAGGAATGAACTAAACTGGAATGCAAACCTTTAGACTGGTCCAAATTGACAGCATTAGCAGAGGATAGATTAAATAAATAGTGACCCATATAGTGGGATTTGCATTCTTAGAAAGGTTAAAAAATAGAGTGAGAAAGGGAGAAAAGCTGATTACCAGCATTCGCTCCTTTTCCTACATTATTTTCAAAAGCCTTCTTTCTCAAAGGTCATTGAACCATAGGGTTGTTTGATAAAGAGTGAAAGAAAGACAGAGGATTCCAATAATCTCTGTGTACAAAACAAAGGAAGTATTCTATAGTAGGTGATGTTGCACAATATTCTCACAGATTCCTAACATAATATTGATCCATCATGTTTTTTGTATGGCGCTGGTCACTATCGATCTCCTGGTTATCGAGTGGTCAAGAGCTTGACCACATACATGTATATAGTAACAGACACAGTTTACTATGTGATAAGATTCCAGGATACCGTGTAGCTCTGGTGTTGTGATATTTATGTTGTTTACATTGTGTTTGATGTTTTAAGTTGCCAGGGAAAAAGTGCTCCAGATGCCATCTGGCCATTTGAGTCTTTAGCACATGACAAAATTGTTGTCTGGCACAGATCAACAGCAGTTGCTGATGACATTAATCAGGATATGGCTCAAGTTATGAGATTTGTCTTATAAAAGGTAGAAAACATTGTCGGGAAAGGAAAAAAGATAATTCTGGTTTATTAACATTCTCTTCTTTTCCCACCTCATTTTCAAAATCTTTTTTGTATAGGTTTGTTAAAACACAGGATTAATTGGTAAAGTTAAACCCTTTACCATATAGTCCCAAGTTTTAGCAACCTCCCCAAAGAAAACAACTTTTGAAAACATTGTAGAAAAAGGAGAAAATGGTGGTAAACAGCATTTTCTCCTTGACCCACAATGTTTTCTACCCTTCCAATTTATTTTGTCATCTGCAAATACTTCCAATTTGGACCTGTCTAAAATGTTGTCGTTTTGTAAAGGTTTAGTGGAGTTGACGCACAAGCACAGTGAAAAGTTTTTGTGTGAAAAAAGATTTTTAAACATCGAATATAACAGTGCAAACAAGAAAGGTGTTTTCTTACAATAGTTTTAGAAGTATTGGTTGGATTTTAAAACATAGATGGAAAATATTTTTATTTCAAGTCTTCAGTGTCAGTATTCAATGATAATTCATGTCTATATTGCTGGTGCTTGGAGTGCTTGGTAGTGCACAGTACTCAAGAACTGGTTGCTGGTTCCAGTCTCCAACTAGGCCAATTTTTCCAAGGTAGTCATTGCGACAGGATTCATTACTGTCTCACCATTGATCATTTTTTCAACAATGGTTATGTGCAAAAGTACCCATCGGCTTAGGAAAAATATTTTGTAAAGTACTGGTAAAAGAAGCTGCAGGAAAGCATGGATAGGTGGACAAATACAATGTGGCTCAAACGTTGAAAACACTTTAGGAACAGGAGAAAATGCTGGTTACCAGCATATTCTTCTCTTCCCAAATTGTTTTAAGAAGCCGCCTTTCACAGAGGCATTAAAACTTAGGATTGTGTGGTAAAGGGTTAACAAATTTCTACATGTGGTTATACATTTGGTTCAATACCAGTGTTGGTCAATGACCATTAGTCTGGAATTTAGATTTTGTAGAAAATTTCCCAGAAAGAATTTTTTGATTGTAGAAATATTGATTGGTGGACAGCCTTTCTTCCGACAACTTGTTAGGCCTGTCGTGTGTCTGGCTTTTCGACTTGTCACTTTTTTTCCCGAAAATGAATGTAATAATCACATTAGAGGGTTTGGAGGGTTTGGAGTAGGGGAGGAAAATGATTGATCCCACAAAGGGAGTTTCATGCAAATAGGAAATATTTGTTCCAAAGGGGATCAATTGGCATTCGAGGTCTGGGGTAAAATGCATGATGGGAAGTAATTCCGTAGACAGTTCAAGGAGAATTGATAATATGGTGCATACATTGTGGGAATTGCAGGTTTACTTGTGTGCATTAGCCTGATGAATGTTCGTGTTTTTTTTTTCGGATTTTTTGGCATTGAACTAAAGTATACCTCAAGAAGATGTGCAGATCATTAAGAGTGTGGAATTGTGATATTTATTGTGTTGAAAAGCTTGTGTATCTTTTCTTTCTTTCGGAATTTAGCCTTTTCTTGGTTGAAGAAAATGATACAGTTCGAAATTTTGTCTGGAGATGGTTAAGTTTGATAGAATTGATTTTCCTGCAGGAATGAAACTTTTGCTATGCCTAGGAGACTATGATAGCTAAACATTTACAGACTATTAACCCTTTACCACACAATCCTGAGTTTTAATGACCCTCAGAAAGATGCCTTTTGAAATTATTATGGGAAAAGGAGAAAATGCTGGTAACCAGCATTTTCTCCCTTTCCCACAATGTTTTCTACCCTCCTAAAGACAAATTGCGTCATTTGAGCTAGATTTAAATTGTCATCTGCAAATGTCTTCAATTTGGACAAGTCTACATTTTTTTTTGTGTGTGGGAAAGAGTTAACCCTTTACCACAGAATCTGGAGTTTTAACAACCCTGAAGAAAAATCCTTGTGAAAACATTATGGTAAAAGGAGAAAATGCTGGTAACCAACATTTTCTCCATTTCCCACAATGTTCTCTACCCATTCCAGAACAAATTTCTATTTTGAGTCTTATTATACCCCTGCAAAATGAATGTTTTCGGGGGTATACTGGAATCAGCCTGTCTGTCCGTCCGTCTGTGTGTCCGTATGTCCGTATGTGTACAAAATACTAGCATTTTTGTGTCGCAAACTCCTCCTAGAGTTTTCCTTCAATTGCATTGAAACTTTGCACATATATTGATCATATAGTGAAGATTTGTAAGACGTAATTTTCAAGTGTCAACTCTTCCTGGTTGAGGAATTATCTCCCCTTGAACTTGACACTTTTTTTCTGTCAAAGTGCTGGCGGGGGTATTAAGTCACATTCAGTGACAGCTCTAGTTTATTTTGTCGTCTGCAAATGCCTTGAATTTGGACCGGTAAAAAATTTGTCGTTTGGTGAAGAGTAAACCCCTGACTCTTTACCCAAAATGCAAAATTGTAGACTTGACCTTATTGAAGGTATTTGCAGGGCACAGATTAACCCTTTACCAAACAGTCCCGTGTTTTCACATCCCTAAGGAAGAGGCCTTTTGAAAACATTGTGAGAAAAGGAGAAAATGCTGGTAACCAGCATTTTCTCCTTTTCCCACAATGTTTTCTACCCTGTCAAAAAACCTTAAGTTCAATTGTACCACTTTCAAATTTGTCGTCTGTAGTCATCATGCTTTAAATTTGGAAGGGGCTAAATATTGTCGTTTGGGAAAGGGTTAAATGTAGTGCAAATGGTGGAATTCGTCTTTGAAAGAGTAGAAAACCTATTTGAAAAAGGAGAAAAAAAATTAAAGTGGTTAAATTTTTACCAAGTGATAAAATTTTAGACAAATCCTATTTTGCAGACGTCAAAGTGAACATGACTCTTAATGTTTGCCTCTGGAAGGGAAGAAAACATTGTGGTGAGAGGAGAAAATGTTGGTTTACGGCATTTTGTTTCCAGAAGGCTTCTTCTTCAGGGTCATGAAAATTTCCAGGGATTGTGTTGTGAAGGCTTAAAGCGTTTTCTGCTGTATCCAATATATTTTCAAAAGCTTTTTTCCACAAGGTTATGAAAACATGTTGGATTGTTTGATAAAGAGTTAATCCTTTACCACACAATCCAGAGATTGAAAGACCTTGAGAAAATTGGCCTTTTCAAGACATGAGAAAAGGAGACAATGCTGTTAACCAGCATTTTCTCCTTTCCTCACAATGTTTTTCAAAAGGATTCTTCTTTGTTGAAACTTGGAATTATAAGGTAAAGGCTTGAATAAAGTTTGTTTTGTATGAAAACATCAAAAAAAGTGAGGCAGAAATTGTACAACGGGATTAGACCTTGAGAAAATTAGCCTTTTCAAGACATGAGAAAAGGAGACAATGCTGTTAACCAGCATTTTCTCTTTTCCTCACAATGTTTTTCAAAGGGATTCTTCTTTGTTGAAACTTGGAATTATAAGGTAAAGGCTTGAATAAAGTTTGTTTTGTATGAAAACATCAAAAAAAGTGAGGCAGAAATTGTACAACGGGGTTAGACCAGACCTCCAGATAAGAGGGAGTGAAAGTATTCTAACTCCATTATTTCTGTTCCAAACACTATGTTGTGGGTACTTATTAGAATCGTCTTGATGAGACGATTCTAATGAGTACCCATAACATAGGGTATAGTAGAAGAGTTATTAATATTTTCAATTTTGAAGTCAAAATTACTCCCTCTCTCTGGAGCTCTGATCACACTGCCAGATACATGCATAAAATGCCTTTGGCAGGGTAAGTGCTAAGTCTCAGAGTCAGACAATGTCAACAGGAATGATGGCTATTGAATTTTTTTTGTGCGTCGCAAATTAAAGACTTGTGTCAGGTTTTTATGACACATTATGTTCAGACAATAAGACATTAGCTCCGGGCAAATTGTCTGTATTAACCCTTTACTCATTATCAAAAGACCAAATTTTAGAGCAGACCAAATTGAAAGCATTTGGAAACGACATGATAAATGTGACTGAATAAATGAAATTTGTCCTCGGAAGCATAGAAAACATGGTTGGAAAAGGAGAAAATGCTGGTAACCAGCATTTTCTCCTTTTCCAACAATGTTTTCCAAAGGCTTCTTTCTCAGGGTCGTTAAAAGTCTGGGTTGTGTGGTAAAGGGTTAAAGAGCCTTTCAGGACTAGAGTTTCCTTTGCAGCCAGTGTAGATCAGGATCAGACTGCACAAAATCTACACTGTAGGCTCTGCTGAGATACTCTGGAAAAGAGCGACCTCCTTTAACTCCTTACCAAATGGCAAAATTTCAGACTGGTCCAAATTGAAAATATTTGCAGACGACAAATTAAATGTGACTCAAAATTGAAATTTGTTTTCAGAAAGGTAGAAAACATTGTGGGAAAAGGAGAAAATGCTGGTTACCAGCATTTCTCCTTTTCCCACAATGTTTCCAAAAGGCTTCTTTCTCAGGGTCGTTAAAAGTCAGAATTGTGTGGTAAGGAGTTAGGTAAATTGCAATTATGCAGGTCTTACCTCTCGATAGATTGATTGATTGATTGTATGGTGTTTAATGATGTTTTCAACATTATTCAGTTATATCACGGCGGCCAGTGCGCCTATCCATGCTTTCCTGGAATTTCTTTTACCAGTACTCAGCACACTATTCTTTCCAAGGCACTGGCTGCTTTCCCGCATAATCATTGTCGAAACAATGGTCAGCGGTGAGAGAGGAAGGAATCCTGCTGTGATGACTATCATCAATCCTCAGAAAGAAATTGGCCAAGCTGGGGATGAAACCAGCAACCTCCTGTTCTCAAGTCCTGTACGCTACCGACTGAGCTAGGGGGGCTTGGCCACTTCTCGATAGAAATTGTTCCCAGGGTTTACTTGATGTTCTAAAGGGTTAGATTTAACCCTTTCGGCATCGTAGGCTCAAACCTGGGGCTTTTGTGGATGACATAGATCAAGATCAGACTACACAGAACATGCACTCTGATCTTCGATCTATGCCTTTTGCTTGTGTAGTCAAGCCCTTACGATAAAAATCTTGTCAGGGAATAGAATTTTTAGCCGTTCAAAGAGGTATAGTTTGTATGTTTTGAGCAGAAAGAGTCAAGTGAAAATTTTTTAGAATTGTCCAAAATGAAAGCATGAGCAGACAACAAAATCACATTACGGTATTTGTCTTTAGAATAGTATAAAACATTGTGGAAAAAGGAGAAAATACTGATTACCATGCTGGCAGGACCATAGCCAGCCCAAGTAAATTTTAGGCCCACTAAAGCAAAAAACCCCTTCAGTTTCCAATATCTGATTGTTTTGAACCAACATTGAATGTCCATTTCTTTGTCAATACATTAGGACTGATCATAAATCTCAGTGAAGGAAAAAGATACCAAACCATTTTAGTTTCCTGACATTTACTCTGTCAGTCTAACTATAATAGATCAAGATCAGATACAATTTTATCTACATTCTCTGCAGAAGGAACTATCTTATTCTTAAATGCTCAAATTGTACACCAAACAAACAAATGAGCCTTGATCTGTCAAAAGGGGGCATAATACATGTCCACACAGGCTGACCATTGGGCTGAAACTTTTTACCATTGTTCTATTTCCTGCATGTCCAACAACCAGTTTATATCATGATTTAGTCACTTGTTGGACGAAATGGACTCTATAGATTCAAAATCATAATTATGATGACTTTCTTTGTATCATGCATCACAGAGATACATTAAGCTCCTTTATGTCAGAGCATAGCTCAATACTAATTATTTCAGGGCTGGCTCAGGATTTGACAGATTTTTAGGTTGGCTGTTGCAAATGGTGTAAATATTTAAAAAGGGTCATAAAACTCGGCCTCAGGGTCTATAAAAACCCTGCTGGGTGTATAATATTGTAATAAAACTTAATTAGGGGCATGTTTGAGGTTTTTGGGATGGCATTAACCCCTAAACTGGTTCTTCTTTCTGCAGCTTTTTATGCCCCTTTGTTAGACAAAGCTTGTACATTTTGTCAAGAAATTCCTATTTACCAATCAACACCCAAACACAGCTTCTCATGTCCTTGCATTAGTCTTAACCCTTTACCACACAATCCTGAGTTTTAACAACTCTTGGAAAGAAAGCTTTGGAAAACAATTTGGGATAAGGAGAAAATGCTGGTAACCAGCATTTTCTCCTTGTCCCAAAATGTTTTCTTACCTTTCAATGATGTATTTCATTGTTTGAACCATGTTTAACTTGTCATCTGCAAATGCTTTCAATTTAGACAAGTCTGAAAATGTTATTTCATGGTAAAGAGTTAAGCAGTTGGCCCTTGTTCTATTCCAGAGAGAGTTTTCTTCCTAGCAAATGTATCCCTGTCCTATATTTTGCCCACCTGTATACAAAGTGAGAAAGATGGCAAATAGATATAAATTATGCTCTGTGAAAAGGGGGCATAATGCATTTGCAAAAAGTATCAACCCAGGTCAGCCTGCACAGTCTGCGCAGGCTGACCTGGGCTGACGCTTTTTGCTATTGGTCAATTTTCTGTATGTCCAAGGACCATCCTACAATCATGATTAAGTCGATTGTTTAAAAAAACTGGCTATCATGGATCCATGATCATGTGATGTCTTGCTTGGTATAATGCATTATGGAGATGCATTAAGCCCCCTTTTGCCAGAGCATGGCTCATGTATTCATCATTAAAATCTTTACCAATTTTCTCCTCAAAAACTGATAGTTAGATGGTATTTAGACTCAGCATGGGAAGTAAGTAACTGAAAAGGTTAGTTTAGATCCAAGCCTTGATATGCTACACATTCTGTATATTCTGATCCTTGCACTCACTTTCTGCAAAATTAACTTCAGCTTTGATCTGTGCTCTAACAGGGTTGAGGGTGAACAAAGAATGATCAGTCATGTTTGTACTTTGTTATGATCAATTATTTAGTCCTTGCCATAAAATAGCCATTATTCTTCTGTTTGCAGAGTTGAAAAATGCTCTACTATTATCCAGTACCAGGTGAACTTTTCAGGCATTCAGGAATTGAGAACATGTGCCTATGCAAAAGTGAATACATATAATAGATAGCAGGATGGTGAACATCCTATGAAAAACTTCCCAACTTTTTTACCAAACGACAAAGTTTTGAACTAGTCCAAGTTGAAAGCATTTTGCAGACGAGAAAATAAATGTGACTTACAAAATTGAATGAAATTTGCTTTAGGAAGGGTAGCAAACATGGTGGGAAAATTTTCTCCTTTTCCCGCAATGTTTTTAAAAGCTTTTTTCTCAGGGTCGTGAAAAGTCTGAATTGTGAAGCAAAGGATTAAAGGTGCACTAAACTAGATTTGAACCCAATTTTTTTTTTTTTAAATCTTGGACATTTTGCCCAGCACATGTGTAATTCAGCTTGGATTTTTTGGCTTTGGACATTTGGGCAGGGATGTTTTTGCTAGTCAAAAGTGTGAGGTAGGACAATTTAGTCATTTCAATATTGCCATAATGTTTTCTACCCTATCCAAGACAACTGTTGACATTTTAGTCACATTTAATTAGTTGCGTGCAAATGCTTTCATTTTGAATAAGTCTAAAATTTTGTCATCTTAACTCTTTACCAAACAAGAAAATTTTACACTGGTCCAAATTCAAGCTTTGGAGACAATTAGTCTCAATAATTGAAATTTGTTTTGGAAAGGGTAGAAAACATTGTGGGAAAAGTAGAAAATGCTGGTTATTATTATTTTCTCCTTTCCCCACAATGTTTTCAAAAGGCTTTTTTGTTCAGGGTTGTTCAAACTCGGGATTGTGTGGTAAAGGATTAAATAAAATAGCTATAATATGATGGATGGTATTATCATTTTTCCCAATATGAAAATGTGTGCTCTTCTTAGATACTCAATATTCTGTGACATATGGGCTTTAATGATTAAGTTCTGACACATCATGACAATCCATATGGCTACAGTAAGTGTTAATTAATTAGCCCTTCAACCCTTTAGTGAACAATCTTGTGTTTTTATAACCCTGAGAAAAAAATGGCTTATTGGAAAGATCATGAGTAAAAGCTTTCTAGAGTAAAACGCTGGTGACCAGCATTTTCTCCTTTTCCCACGATGTTTTCTACCCCTTCATTGACAAAGTACAAAATTTGAGTTACATTTCATTTGCGGTTTGCAAATGCTTTCCAGACCTCCAGATGAGAGGGGGGGGTGATAGTATTCTAAATCCGTTATTTCTCTTCCAAACCCTATGTTGTGGGTACTCATTAAAATTGTCTCGATGAGACGATTCTAATGAGTACCCACTACATAGGATTTAGTGTAGAGTGATTAATATTTTCAATTTTGAAATCAAAATAGCTCCTTCTATCTGGAGCTCTGGCTTTCAATATGGACGAGTCCAAAATTTTGTCATCTTGTTAAGAGTTACATGTGAAAGGAGTCATAGAGGAGGCATAGAGTGATTTAACCCTTTCCCAAACAAGCCCTGGTTTTCACGTGTCTGCAGTACAAGTCTTTTGAAAACACTGTGGGAAAAGGAGAAATTGCTCGTAACGAGCAATTTCTCCTTTTCCCACAGTGTTTTCTACCCTTTTTGAGACCTTTCTGCCATTTTCATCAAATTTAAAATTGTCATCTGCAAACTCTCTCAATTTGGACCAGTCCAAAATTTGTCGTTTGGGAAAGGGTTAATTATTTTCTGATACTATCTATATTGAAGTGCAGTAACTGTAATGATACTTTGCTTTAGTATCTGTGATTCTCTGGATGTTACGGGGTAATACCCCAAACACAGCAACCTGTAATTTTAACAGTGTGATCTTGATGTGTTTGGAAGTGCATTGCTAGGGGTTGTTCCTTGCTCAAGGGTTTGGGATATGTCATCAGGGTCTGTCTGTATTTACCAACCATTCTGAGGAATATTCTTAGTCTTATTCTGGTTTAGCCAATCAAAAGTTGTGCTACTTTCTAATTCTAGAATTAGATATAGAATAAAATTCTGCTTCGTGAACTAGAAATCTCGAGATAGATCTAAAGGTGCTGGCTGGGCTGTGCTTTAAGTCATCTTAGAGTCTCCTGCATGAAGCACTGACAAGCCTCAACCTCAAACTGGCAAAATTTGAGGACATGAGTAATTGGACTGTCACTGAGAAATGATTGAAAGTATTGAAAGTGGTGAAAAAAGCAGTTAACAAAAAATGCATTGTTGTTGATTGTCTGACTTAGTTTGGTTTTAACAGGAGCTCTTTAATTCTTTAACAAATGACAAAATTTTTGACCTGTCCAAATTGGAAGCATTTGCAGATGACAAAATAAATGTGAAAAAAAAAAATTGCCATTTGTTTTGGACAGGGTAGAAAACATTGTGGAAAAAGGCCTCTTTCTCAGGGTCATTAAAAGTTGGATTACGTGGTAAAGGGTTAAATTGATTGATTGAACTATCACACAAAAAAATTTCAGACGGTTCCAAATTGAAAGCATTTGCAGATGACAAATTCATTGTGGCACAAATGATGCAATCTTTCTTTGATAGAGTAGAAAACATTGTGGAAAAAGGAGAAAATGCTGGTTACCAGCATTTTCTCCTTTTTCCATAATGTTTTCAAAAGGTTTCCTTTCCAGGGTCGTTAAAACTCGGGATTGTGTGGTAAAGGGTTAACTCTTTACTAGTGATGGGACATCGGTTAGAAATCATAATCGATCATCGGTTGGAATCGGTTGCTGCTACCGATGCGATTCTTCCGATTATAATCGGTTCCTCATAAATTTGCATGTTTCATTGTAAAACCTTGTATCATTTATGTATTATGCTGTTGTTTGTGTTGCAGATAGACTTTTTGTAGTTTTACCTTTGCACCTGCTTTCTATACACCTTTTGGTTTTTAACCACCTCTGCTTTGTGCTATTTGGCTTTGTAACACAGAAGTATTTTGGCTGATTGTTGTTGTTATTGTGGGAGTGATAAAACCCAGTTAACACAGCGTTTTTTCTCATAGTTTTGGGAACGGGTCCGAAACCAGGCAAATTGGGAAAAATGCGTTGTTTTCTATAAAATTGGGAATTATTTTCTTGATGATTTTAGACACAGTCCTTGCATATCATTTACTACCATAATACAAGGGGTTAGCACAAAACTATTGTAAGTGCCTATATAAATATATGCACTTACAATAGTTTTGCACTAGACCCTCAAATAGAGGTTATTTTCCCTCTTAAGTCATTGAAACTAAAACTGAACTCAAAAATACTATCACGACGTTTTACTTTTATTGTTCAGTATGACATGAAATACATGTACTGTAAATAAATTGGTCTTTTCAAAGGGCAATGTCCCTGCTTATCATGTTACTGAAAATACCAATTTAGAGTCAAGTGTCATTTGTTTTTTAGTAAGAGGGAATATGGTAGAGGGCCTGTCTGGTAGATGGTCTATTTTAGAGGCAAACAGTGTTTCATTACTGACAGTGGGATCAGGGTGGCTGGTAGATTCACACTGAATGGCAGACATAGCTTGCTCGCCCTCAAAACTTGAGCCTGCTGTGAACGGGATAACTTGGTTACATCTTGTACTTGAAGTGTTTTGATCTCGATCTACGATTGCAGACGAGCGCTTACCTTCACTTTCCTCAGGCTCGTCAACCTCATCTTGGCTAGAATTATGACTTGGCCTCTTACAGATAAAGTCTGTTAACCTTTTACACCCCGTTGGTTTTAACTTTTTTCGGTAATATTTGCTGTTGTGGCTCATTTTCACGTTAATTTACCGTTCTCGTCTCTCCGCGAAATCACATGTCAGACCGAGCGTGAAAAATCGCAAGTTTTTGGCGCCACAGAAACGAAGCGCCGTTCACTACCGAGTTCTCCGAACTAAATACACTGGACCCCGGCTTATATTAATAATAGAGAGCACACTCCGGGACCAGTTGATCTAAAAAAAAAAGGAAGTACATGTGTTTGGGAAATTCATCTTTTTTTGACCAATGACATCGCTGATAATTGGAATATATATATAGCTATGGGAAATCCAAAAAATAGCCGACGACTTGGGGTCTTTCGTTTTGGGAATTTCTTAAACTGGATTTTGGGAAAAAAAGGTCATTTTTTGGCATAGAGAACGGGTCCGTTTTACGGACCTGTTCATAGAAGGAAAAAAAACGCTGTTAACAGACACCGGTATATAAAGTCGGGTACCCGACCGACGGTGCAGACTTCCTGCCGATCATCGATTATGACAAAGTTCAATCGATAATCGACATCGGGAGCTTCCAACACGCCGCTAATCGATACTTGCCGATTATCGGTACACCACTACTCTTTACCAAACAATCCCAAGCATTTTCTCCTTTTCCCGAATTGCTTTCTATCCTTTTAATGCTTAACCAAATGACAACATTTTGGAAGCTTCCAAATTAAAAACATTTGCAGACGACAAAATAAATGTGAGTCAAAAACTTAATTTGTTTTGGGAAAGGTTGAAAACATTGTGGGGAAAAGGAGAAAATGCTGGTTACCAGCATTTTCTCCTTTTCCCACAATTTCTTCAAAAGGCTTCTCCTCCAGGGTCGTTAAAAGTCGGGATTGTGTGGAAAAGAGTTAAAGAGAAACACATCACAACTTGGCATTTTCTCCTTTGCCACAGTGTCGAGTACCATGATCAGAGAACTTAATTTCAAGTTTGTCCTCATGCAGAAGATTAGTTTGAATTTGGAGGAGTGTAAGAATTGTCGTTTGGAAAAGGGTAACTAAAAACTTAGGGACAGATCACCCTGGAAAGAAAAGACAAATCATATTCCTCTGCCTGGGAGATTTTTTGTTGTCTGCTAACCTTCCCTGAGATTGACAGATCAAGTGCTGCCATACTGGAAATAAATGTGTCCTGAAACTCTTGTATCTGATTTTATCTCTGGTGTAAGGACAATATTGGTACCCTATGTTGCTATCCAGTGTATTACATGGAACCATGATGAATTTCTTGGATTAACCCTTTCCCAGACAAGCCCTGGTTTTCACGTGTCTACAGTACAAGTCTTTTGAAAACACTGTGGGAAAAGGAGAAATTGCTCGTAACGAGCAATTTCTCCTTTTCCCACAGTGTTTTCTACCCTTTTTGAGACCTTTCTGCCATTTTCATCAAATTTAAAATTGTTGTCTGCAAACTCTTTCATTTTGGACCAGTCCAAAATTTGTTGTTTGGGAAAGGGTTATTTACAATCCCCAGAAATTTAACCCTTTACAGCATAATGCCACTTTTTAATGACCCCTGAGAAAGAAGCCTTTTGAAAATATTGTGGGAAAAGGAGAAAATGCTGGTAACCAGCATTTTCTCCTTTTCCCTCAATGTTTTCAACCCTATTAAAGAAAAATTGCATCATTCGAGCCACAATGAAATTGTCGTCTGCACTGCTTTCAATTTGGACAAGGCTAAAATTTTGCTGTCCGGTAAAGCGTTAAATCCTTTGCTGGACAATCTTGTGTTTTCACAACAAGAGATTGAAGGTTTTTGTAAATATTGTGGGAAATAATGTGCGAAGAACTAGAATTGGTACTGGTACTACTTTTCCTATAGTATTTCTAGAAATCATAACCATTCAATTGACACGAGACACTGTTCAGTTTACTTATTGTGAAATGCTTTAACTATGCAAATTGAAAGCATTTGCAGACGACAGTTGTGATACAAGAACTGAAACTTCCCTTTGGAAGTGTTGAAAACATTGTGGGAAAAGAAAACGCTGGTTACCAGCATCTTCTCCCTTTTCCACAATGTTTTCTAAAGCCTTCTTCCTAGGGTTGTTAAAACTTGTTTGTGTGGTAAAAGGTTACATATGTTGGAAAGTGGGTGGTGGCTTTGAAAATGTTGTGCACAGACCTAAACAAAGTAACCCATTTGAAATGCTTGAGTAGGAACACTGGCCACACTGATATGTTTGAAATCTTTTGACAATGATGAGATACACCCAACAGAATAAAGCTACCCCAGTGTGGTTACAGACTAACCCTGTTCCACACAGTCCAAAATTTTAACGACCATGAGAAATTAAAGACTTCTGAAAGCAATGTGGGAAAAGGAGAAAATGCTGGTAACCAGCATTTTCTCCTTTTTCCTCTATGCTTTCTGCATTTTGAAAGACAAATTTCATGTTCTAAACAGCTGCACTTAATTTGTTGTCTGCAAATGTTTTACAATTTGGACAAGGGTAAATGTTTTTCATCTAATAAAAAGTAATGGCACATGAGAACATAGTGGCAACATTTTCAATTTATTTTAAATGGAAGGAAATCAGTTTTTGGAAATTTAGTACCATGTAGACCATTTTACTGGCTGCTGTAATAAATAAAATGCTCATTTTGTCAGGAAAGTAAAGATACAGCTGAACGTCTGTAGACTGTATTGATTCAGTTCTGTTCCCATGAGAGTCTCGCCAGTCGGGAATTTATTCTGGAATTGTTGAGTATGCAAAGTTGATCATGCAAGTCTGTTAAAACTTGGGATTGTTTGGTAAAGGGTTAACCCTGTAAAGGATTGGCATAATTAAAGTTTTGTTAATGGAGAGTATTAAAGACAGTATAGAATAAGAACAGACTGCAAAGAGCATGCAATATTTACAAAACAAAAGAAAATATGTTGATGCCGAATTCTTATAATGACTATTCACATCTGACCTGGCTCAACCATATGGATAGGCATGGGGCAAACTGCGCAGGCTGACCAGGGTCGGTACTTTCCGCAGATGCAGTTGGCCCCCTTTTCATAGAGCATGGCTCAAATTAAAGCTATTTCTTCATTCTGGTATATCAATACCAATAAGTTTGTCAAAAATCAGTGTAGTCAGGTACACTGAAAAATGCATTAGAATGATATTTTGTTGAGATAGAAAATGCACAATTTCTTTTTTGGTGCTCTAAGGTGAAAAATTTTACACTTGTCCATTTAAAATACATTTGCAGATGACATACTAATTGTTTCACAATTAATGAGAATTCCTTCGAAAAGATGAAAACATTGTGGAAACTGGAACAAAATGCTGAACACCAACAATCAAGTGATCTTCCTTTCCAACATTGTGTTTTCAAAAGGGTTCTTCCTGAGGGTCACTAAAAAGGGCAGCGTTTCAGAAAGTTCAAGTTTTTGCGTTTTTGACGTGCAAAATAAAAGCCTGACGCAACAAAATTAATGCATCGCGTCTTCCTTGACGCAACATAAATCAGAATGAGAAAGGAACATAAAGTTTTCATTCATTGAATAGATCTAATCTTCAAAATCGTCAAGTAAATAACTGCAAAATCATATTGAACCCACTTTCTAACACTGAATTATTTGTTTCTGGCTGATACTGAATCGGTCTAAAATGCGACATTATTCTGTGTAAATTGTTGTCGTCTCATCTATATTTCTGCATGGAATCCATACATAAAATTTTTGTCCGCCTTTTAGACCCTGCTCAGTAATGGTCACTGACTTGCTGGGGTAATCGGGTTGACAGACGACAGTTTCTACGAGGTCATTGTTTTCTACTTTTACCTTCAATACCACACTGCCATTTAAAACTTTTAACATTATGCGACATCTACAAACTGGCAAAGGTCAACAGCACATGAAAAAGAAAAAACAGGTTAAATACCATGACGCGTAAAATTTCTGAATGACCCCCGAAATTCCAAACAGGGAGTCACAGATGACCCCCAAAATTTATGAGCAAGCAGAAATACTGCTAAAGGGGATCCTTTTGTAAAGGTTTGGTCTAAGAATCTTCTCATATTTAACTCTTTACCAAATGACAAAATTTAGACTGGTCCAAATTAAAAACAGTTGCAGATGACAAAGATGGCCCAAGTGATCCAATTTGTCATTGATAGGATAGAAAACATTGTGGGAAAAGGAGGAAATCCTGGTTACCAGCATATTTTCCTTTTCCCCCAATGTTTTCAAAAGCCTTCTTCCTCAGGGTTGTTAAAAGTCGGGATTGTGTGATAAAGGGTTAAAAGTTTGTAGAATTTCTATATTAGGTAATGGATTGAACTTGACTGGGCTTTCCAGACTAAGAGAACCAATAATAACCAGCACCAGACATGCAATTCGTCTCCACACTAAATATAGCCTGTTGTTTTCTGTCTGCAGAAATTAATTTTTTGTCTGAGACAATTTCTGGAAATGCTTTGCCTTCGATTCATTGCTTCAATATCTGAAATTCCTGGGATTTGTAACTCTTTACAAGATGCCAGAATGTTAGACTTAACCATTTTGAAAGCATTTGCTGATTACTTGACCCTTTACCAGATGACAAAATTTTAGCCTTGTCCAAATTGAAAGCATTTGCAGACGACAATTTCAATTTGGCTAAAATGGTGCAATTTTTCTTTGATTGGGTAGAAAACATTGTGGGAAAAGGAGAAAATGCTGGTTACCAGCATTTTCTCCTTTTCCCACAATGTTTTCAAAAGGCTTCTTTCCCAGGGGCGTCAAAAGGCGTCATTGTGCGGTAAAGGGTTAACTCTTTACCACATGACAAAATTTTAGACTGGTCCAAATTCAAACCATTTGCAGACGACACAATAAAAATAAAAATGACTGAAAAATTGATATTTGTCCTTGAAAGGAAAATTGATATTTGTCCTTGAAAGGGTAGAAAGCATTGTGGGAAAAAGAGAAAAAGCATTTTCTCCTCTTCCCACAATGTTTTCAAAAGGCTTCTTTCCCAGGGAAATTTTCATTTTCCCAGGGTTGTTTAAAGTGGGGATTGTGTAGTTAAAGGGTTAAACATGGCTGGAATGATAAATATATATCTGTGAAAGAGTAGAAAACATGGTTTCAAAAGGCGTCTTTCTCAGGGTCTTTAAAAGTCAGGATTGTGTGGTAAAGGGTTAAGAGTTCAAACGGTTAGATGGTAATTTGTTTATTATGTTAATTTGAGGCTGTCTCCAATAAGAAAACAATTTTCAAGTTTAGCCGTTCACTAAATGATCTCACGTTTTTATGACACGGAGTTAAAAGGCTCTGAATGCATTGTTGTAACAGAACATTTCATGGAAATCTCCCTACCCCTGAATTTTCTTGCTTGGCCACTGTTTGTTATACCCTGTGGACAACAAATTCCATATTACTGCAGTCATATTTTGTTTCACTGGTCTGTAAATGCTTTCAATATAGGCGATTCTTAAATTTTGTCCTCAGGTTAACCCTTTCCCAAACGACAAATTTTAGCCCCTTCCAAACTGAAAGCATCTGCAGACGATGAATATGAAAGTGGTAAAAATTAACTTAAGGTTTTTTGACAGGGTAGAAAACATTGTGGGAAAAGGAGAAAATGCTGGTGACCAGCATTTTCTTCTTTTTCAACAATGTTTTCAAAAAGCCTCTCCCTCAAGGATGTGAAAACCCGGGATTGTGTGGTAAAGAGTTAAGCATTTAGATGTAAAATTTTACGTCTTACCCTTAGACCACAGTTTCAATAAATTAGCCATTCAGCACTCAGTATTTGGTCAGTGTATATGCAATATTTTCATTCCATGTGGTCTTAAAGCCCGGCCGATAGAACAAAAAGCTTATGTCTAAATCAGATAGTTACCTCACTCATTGTCCTGCACATACAAAATGAACCCCTTTAGCACCTTTCACAACTTAAGTTACCTTTTCGACCTAAGTGTAGATCAAGATCTGACTGCATAGTATTTGCAGTCTGATCCTTTATATACACTCTGCTTTGCTGAGACATTCTGGGAAAAAACAATTGTGAAATTGTACTAATTTGGATCTTAATTCTAGACTGAGAATGTCTGTTAGGTCTTAGCTCAGCATTCTTTGGATTATTCCTTACAACAGTGCCAAATCTTTTTTAGGCACATGCTCATCAATATTACAGAAAAATTCCTGTCCACTGCTCATGATTAGTGAAACAGAGATAATCAAAGGACTGATAGTCCTGAGAGTCGCCTGGAGGGCAATGGGTTAGAACTTTTCACCCTTTTCTGTTCAAATCTATTAAAAGCATTCAAGATACAAAATAACTTAACCATAAGACAGTATTATATGTAGGCATATTTCTTAGTTGTCATCCTAAAGTTGCAAACATTTAGGCACCAGGAACAGGTTTAAAAAGTTCAAAGTCTCTTACCCCGGGTGACTTCATTTAACAAATGATTTTCAAAAGGTAAAATCATTACAAAACAAGTCATTCGTTAAAATGATATCCACCGCCGAAAAAAAACAAACATTTTTTTAGATAGAAACATAATTATAAGAGGTATCGTGTTTTGCATGTAAATGGCCTTTTTGTCATTGGTGAAAGTATACATTAAGCCCCCTTTTTCCATGACACGGTATTTCATTAAATAAAAACAAATACTGATTGTCTGTGGCTTATGATAAACAATATAAATATGAAGTTTCATAAAATTTTGTCCAGTAGTTAAAGAGATATTGATCCATAATGGAAATATACATCAAGCCCCCTTTTTCCATGACACTGCATTAAAAACAAAAACAAAATAAAACAAAACAAGCAGACCGGAGGACATCAAGCCTCCTCTTTCCATGAAAAGGCATTACATTTAAAAAAAGTATATCGGCAGGAACACATGTTTGAAGTTTCATTAACTTCGTCAACGAATTTAGAATATATCTGTCTGGATGGACGGAAGATCGGACCGATGAACAGACAGACGGACAGACAACATGAAAACTATATCCACCCCACCCCGAAATTCAGCGGGGCATAATAACTGTCGAAGTTCCATCAATATTTACAGTTCCTGCCCAGCGTAACAATGCCTGTAAATCAGGCTTCTAGGTTGATAAAAATGTTTTTCTAGTGCAGAAACTGGGTGATTTAACTTACATGTATATCTTAATTCTTACACATATTGCTACAACAAACATTCTAAATAATTTCAGTAGAACAGGATATACATTTTCTCTCCAGATTTAGAACAAGTTGTTTTTGTATGACACAATTTTTAGCTCCACTGGCCAAAGGCCAGCGGGCTTATGTCATGGCCTGGTGTCCGTCGTGCGTCCATCCGTCTGTTCGTCCGTCCGTCTGTGCGTTAACTTTTATTTCAAACATCTTCTTCTCTGAAACTACCCATCCAGTTTTCATGAAACTTCACAGAAATGATCCTGCCATGGTCCTCTTCAGAATTTCTTGAAAGAATTTGATTCCTTCAAAAACTCTGGTTGCCATGGCAACAAAACTGAAAAATATTGGAAATCTTTAAAAATCTTCTTGTCTGAAACCATAAGGCATAGGGCTACCAAATTTGGCATGTAGCTTTATGTAGTAGACCTCTATCAAGTTTCTTCAAATTATAGCCCTGGGGTCAAAATTGGCTCTGCCCCAGGGGTCACAAGTTTTACATAGGCTTATATAGAGAAAACTTCAAAAATCTTCTTGTCTGAAACCATAAGGCATAGGGCTACCAAATTTGGCATGTAGCTTTATGTAGTAAACCTCTATCATGTTTCTTGAAATTATAGCCCTGGGGTCAAAATTGGCTCTGCCCCAGGGGTCACAAGTTTTACATAGGCTTATATAGAGAAAACTTTAAAAATCTTCCTGTACCTGTGCCATAAGGCCTAGAGCTACCAAATTTTGCATTTAACTTGATCTAGTTGGGATCTACCAAAAGTGCCCAAATTATAGTCCTGGGGTCAATTTGGCCTCATGCTGGGCGGGGCGGGGGGGGGCCTCACAAGATTTACATAGGCTTACATAGGGAAAACTTTTAAATCTTGGTGTACATAGCCATAAGGCTTAGGCTACCAAATTTTGCATAATTATAGCATTATCTAGTGGACAACTACAAAGAGGGCCCAAGTTACAGCCCTAGGATCAAGTTTGGCCCTGCACCAGGGGTCACAAGTTTTACATGGGTTTATTGAGTGAAAAGTTCAGAAACCGTCTTGTTACTAGCCATAAGGCCAAGAACTCCCAAATTTGGCATGTTATTCTTCTAATACACATATTCCCCATTTAGTCCGACTGTAGCCCTGGGGTCAAAGTTTTATAAGGGCTTATATAGTAAAGACTTCTCTTCATGGTTTATATTTATAAGCCAGTGGAGCGATACAGGGCCATCATGGCCCTCTTGTTCTAAAATTGGACCATGTGGTTATACATATATCTGTTAAATTGAATAATTGTCCTTTCCAAATACAGGATGCTAGATATGAAACTTGGGTGTAATTGCTTATACAGTTTCAGAGGCCGTGATTTTGAAATGTTACTACTCAATTCTGAAGCTTCTGTAAAGTTTATAGAAACAGAGCAGAACCACTTGAACAATTTTACGAGAGGCCATTTAGGCAACATTAGTATGGAACTCAACTGAAGTTGTCTTTTGGTACAGGATCTAGCGACATACTTTTAGACCAAAATTGCCCTTGTGAAACTCACCCATATCTAATCTAAGCAGTCTGACAAAGTTTCGTGAGTACTGGACTGAACATAAATGGATTCTACAGCTCTAGATCTATTACGGTTTCGTCCGATTTGACCTAGTGACAACCTTTTTCTTTTAAACCCCGGTGACCTACTTTCAGTTTTGTCAAAAATTATTATTGAGACAAACAGCTGGGCAATTTCATGATCATTGGACTGAAATGTAGCCTCTGGAGCACACACAAATATTTGACTCAGTAATCTACGGTCCTTTGGAAATAATTTGTTTTTGTTGTTGTCCGGGTTCAAGTTTTGTCCACAGTGGACTCTAGAAATGTGGCTGCTACAGCTCAAGAAAAACAATATAACCCAAAAGCATGATCATCAGCCTTTTAACTTTGTCTACGTGTTATAACGGCCCAGGAATTAGTACTGCTTCCACACCAATTGAAAATTGTATGTGTATTGCTTTGGTGTAAACTTCATATGTTTGCGATTAGCTCTAGTACCCTGCACAACAACCCTTTACAAGATTACAAACACTCCAATAAAGACCTTGTTGTTCGAGTGGGTTAATATTGACCTGTTCTATTATATTTGAAATATAGTGAAGTAAAAGTCAAGTTCTCAGATTGCTGGATGTTAGAACTGCGTAGTTTCAAGTCGAATTCCCGTGTGACTTCATATTTTGGCAGTTACAAAAGCACCTTTCGTTCTGACACCGGCACCAATAAATTGTTTCATAAATATTAGATCTAGGTTAATCGAACATTGAAAAAAAATAAATTCACCTCTTTAAAAACGAAAAACAATTAATTGAACACAGTAAACTTTAAAACACTCTCTCTGCATGGATCGGTGAGGCTGTAGGTCGGTGTACTCTGAAAATAAAGGCCGCATCAGCGACTGATTCATTCATAAAATTAATACATGTACCGTAATTTGCGTATGCAAAGAATTGGGACACCATCAAAAATCGCGAAAATAATTATTTTTCACGACCCAAAGATTTGGGACATATTAAAAATTGCAAAACGAGATCGGTAATTTTTTGTTCCAAAGAATTGGGACAGTGATTATCTATTTAGAGACAAAAAAAAAATTCTTTCAATCCATTTGAAAACTTTTGTTTGCAAATATCTAATTCGCGTAGATCTATGTAGTTTTATTTCTCCACACTTAACGTCGTAAGCTTGCATGCTTCCCAACCCTCACGATTTCAATGGGACTTACCTGATTCAAGACAAAAAAAAACCGATCACCTGACAGTCTAATTTAAACCCTAAATAAAAAAGAAATCCGACGTAAGTGTAAAAGGGTGTGATAAACTTCTATCCAAGATTCATAACGTGTATAATAACGTGTGTACCGTACATCCGAAGTTGACAGAGTTGACACGCGTGTAATTCATGGTCAATCGAGTTCAATGTTTATAAATAGAAATCAAGGTACACAGTTTTATCCAAGGTTTATCGATCGAAGATCGACGAACCAATCAAATTTGAGATCGGTCGGAGCAGGTACTTGTTAAAGTGGAATTAACGTCGTTCGCCTCACGTACATGTAAGGAGGTAAGATATGTTGTGAATTTATCTATAAACGCAAAATAACATCTTCATCGCGATCCAAAGATGCAGACAATAATGAGTGACAAATTAATAATCAACAAAAATAATGAGAAAAAGCGAAGTTTTAAACTCTTAGTGCTCAAATTGATCGGTGGAATTCCAATCTGTCTAAAAATAGATCACCCTGCAAACCTGACATCAGTGACGTTCCAATATTTCAACGTCGGCAATATTCGACGGGTTAGCGGCGAGTGACTTTCAGTATGACAGATTGTCTCGTTTGACCATAATTTTTGGGACACCTGACAAAATAATTATTTTTTGTAGACCAAGGTATTGGGACACGAAAAAAATTAATTATTTTTTACTGTCCCAAAATTTAAGCAAATTACGGTATGTAAATTTATAGAGAATTCCGTGGTGCACATGACGTTGTACGTCACGTGATTATAAGATCTATATTTGTCACAGCTACATTCCAGAAAGCACCTGCTAAGCGATGACTTGGTGCAGTCTTGAACCGTGCGCATTACATATGCTATTGTACGATCTCTGCTTGTGCACCTAGAATATGGGTGTGCAAAGTAGTTGATGTCTAGAATAAAAAGCTCTGAAGAAGCAACGTTTAAGAATGTCTAAGAAGGCACGCAACCATTCCAAGTTGTTATAAATTTGTTTTGGGAAAAATCTCCATTGAAAGCTTGGACCACGTTAACTCACAGGTGAACGGCGAGCGACAGTGTAAATCCTGTATTGCACAGTAATATACTGAAAGGTAAACAACTCGTAATGTATTTTCAATACCCCAGTCACGAATTTCATGCTGTTTACAAGTTATTTTACGACCAATATTAACATCCATAGTACCAATGGATAGCGGAAACATTATTCTATAAGAAAATCATGTCACAATTTGAGCCATTTCAAGTTGCTAAGAAATATCTATCTCGAAACTGTCAAACAACCCTACTCGGAAGAAATCTGATTGCATTGAATCGCGAAAATTTTCAAGAGATAAAACCCATTTTCAACGTGAAAGCCGTTGAATATTTGACAGGTATCATTTCGGGTCCAGCAATAATAAGGCGTATAAACCTGAAACATTAAACTGTTTGATGTGAATAGGCTGTACGATCCTTATTTTCATCGGTAAATCTGTCCTGCGCTCAGCTGCCTACCATTTTGACATACTGCGCATGCTCGGTTTGTTTTTCAAAACGTTTTCTCATTGGTTATCGATGAAGGTGTGTCTGGACCCGGCCAATGAGAAAACGCAATACAAAAGCATGCTTAGTAGGCCATAAAGGATGACTGTTTACACGGCTGGACATTTTCAAATAAAAAAAGCTTCGTAAAACACAAAAACATATTGAAGTTCTATTTTCATTGCAGATATACTTTTAAATTTGTAGGCTTCAAATGCACCTTGCATAAGAACGGACATTTTTCGCGCTGAAAATGGGTTTTATCTCTTGAAAATTTTCGTGACTCAATGCAATCAGATCTCTTCCGAGTTGGGTTGTTTGACAGTTTCGAGCTAGATTTTTCTTAGCAACTTGAAATGGCTCAAATTGCGACATGATTTTCTTGTAGCATAATGTTTCCGCTATCCATTGGTACTATGGATGTTAATATTGGTATTGAAATGACTTGTACACAGCATGGAATTCGTGACTGGGGTACTGAAAATACATCACAAGTTGTTTACCTTTCAGTATATTACTGTGCAATACAGGATTTACACTGTCGCTCGCCGTTCACCTGTGCGTTAACTCGGTATCGCCTTTCTCTTTCCGATCATAGGTTGAATGTTGGATTGAAATAAGACTTGCAATTACGGACAGATTGTAAGATTTAGAGTGTGCTTCTAATTGGTAATTATCAAACCTTTTTCACTGAGAACTGTCCACAAATAGAAGACGTTTGTCGTCGAAGAGTATTTTGCAGTGTGTTCGCGAACTTATTCAGTTCACGACGGCTATTTTTAGATACATACATAATGCGCTATTTTAAGAGATGATGTCTGTGTAAGAGATAGGCTATCGTGTACCTTGTCGACGAAATGATTTTTCAAAGGCTTAAACCGTTAAAGAGCTCAGTCTTTATAGACACATTCATTATCACAAAGGCACAACTGTAAGTGAATTACTACAGAAAAATTGGGTTGTTTACCGAATAATTAGAAAACTACGTTTTATCTCGTAAACCGGAACTTGGGACAGGAAGCAGTACAAGGCCAGAGGTATGCTTACGTCACCCCATAGATCAAGATGATAACAATGAGAGCCTGGTTGCTACGCAACCAGGCGACTCAAAAACTGATTGACCCTTTACCACGTAATCCCAAGTTTTATCGACCCTAAGGAAGAAGGCTTTCAAAAGCATTGTGGGAAAAGGAGAAAATGCTGGTAACCGGCATTTTCTCCTTTTCCCATTATATTTTTCTACGTATGCAAAGAGAAATGTTACCTTTTAAGTAAATTTAATTTGTCATCTGCAAAGGCTTTCAATTTGGACAGGTCTAAAATTTTGTTGTGTGGTAAAGAGTTAAAAAGCTTTGTTTGCTGAGACTTTCAGTTAACCCCTTACCACACAATCTGGACTTTAAACGACCCTGAGAAAGCAGCCTTTTGAAAACATTGTGGGAAAAGGAGAAAATGCTGGTAACCAGCATTTCCTCCTTTTCCCACAATGTTTTCTTTCTTTCCCAAAACAAATTTTAATGTTTCAGTCACATTGATATTGTCGTCTGCAAATGCTTTGAATTTGGACAAGTCTAAAATTTTGTCGTTTGGTAAAGGGTAAAAGTTCATGGCAGTTAGTGCATCCATCCATGGATTTCTGATGTTTCTACGCCTGAGTTCCATGCACAAAATTCTTCCAAAACCAGTTCATGTTACTGCTCTTTGGAAGTTAAAGGTGTCAAAATAATGGCTAGAAGTGGGAGAGAACTTAATCTTGTCACATAATGACTTTCACCCTTTATCAAGCAATCCCAAGTTTTAATGACCCTTAACCCTTTACCACACAATCCTGACTTTCAATGACCCGTACAATGAAGGCTTTCGAAAACATTATGGGAAAAGGAGAAAATGCTGGTAACCAGCATTTTCTCCTTTTCTCACAACGTTTTCTTACCTTTCAAAGATATATTTCATAATTGATGCAACATTAAATTTTTCGTCTGCAAATGCTTTGAATTTGGACAACTCTAAAATTTTGTTGTTTGGGAAAGAGTTAAGGAAAAGACCTATGGAAACCTTTGTGCAAAAAGGACAGATGCTGGTAACCAGCATTTTCGCCTTTTCCCACAATGTTTACTTAAAATACCTTAACAAAACCACCAAAATTTCTATTTTTCATCACATGTATAATGTTGTCTGCAAAATTAATGTTTTGAATTTGGAACAGTCTAAAATTTTGTCATTTGGCAAAAAGTAAATCAAAACCCTCAAAAAATGCTAATTTGTGGGGGGAAAAGGTTTGCTTTTAGATAAAAATCGATTTGTCTGACCAGCCACAGATTTTGAATTAAATTTGACTTTTTTCAACCCTTGACTCTTTTGTATGCGACAAAATCTAGAACCTCACCATATTGAAAACATTTGCAAATTATGTTTTTAAGGCAAGTCATATTTTCTTTCATAAGGTGAAAAACATTCTGGAAAAAGGAGAAAATGCTGCCTTTATGAACAGGGTTGTAAAAACACTTGATTTATTGGTAAAAGGTTAACATGTAGAAAATACAGTTACATTGGAATGATGCTGTTACAGGCTCTGTGCAGGTTGATCTTAACTCTATACCAAACGACAAAACTTTAGACTAGTCCAAATTGAAAGCATTTGCAGATGACAAAATAAATGTGACTGAAAAATTGTAGTTTGTTTCAGGAAGGGTAGAAAACATTGTGGGAAAAGGAGAAAATACTGGTTACTAGCATTTTCTCCTTTTCCCACAATGTTTTCAAAAGGCTTCTTTCCCAGGGTCACTTAAAGTCGTTTAAAAAGGTGGAAGTAGGATGAAGGTGTACAGTATATTTTTTTAATTTCATTTAGGAGGCGTGATTTAATTTCAATTTAACCTTTCCCACACAATCCTAAGTTTTAATGACTGAGAAAGGAGGCTGTTGAAAATACAGGAAAAGGAGAAAATGCTGGTTACCAGCATTTTATCCTTTTTCCACAAAGTTTTCTGGCATTTAAAAAGTAATTCTTGCCATTTGAGCCACATTAATTCTAACCTGTCGTGTGCAAATGCTTTAAATTCAGACTACCGGTAGTCTAAAATTTTGTCGTTTGGTTGAGACTTAACCCTTTACCACACAATACTGAGTTTTGACGACCCTGAAAGGCTTTTGAAAACATTGTGTGAAAAGGAGAGAATGCTGGTAACCATCATTTTCTCCTTTTCCCACAATATTTTCTACCCTATCAAAGGCAGAAATCATCATTTTAGCTGTCATCTGCAAATGATTTCAATTTGGTCATGTCCAAAATGTTGTGGTTTGGTAAAGGGTTAAAATACAATATCAGACCAGAGTAACTGTTTAGTGATTTCATTTGTGTTTGAGGTGAATGAAAGAACAAGAATTTGAATTCAAGGATTTTTACGATGCGGAAAAAATAGTTAAATTTATGTATCTTATCCTTTGACCTTTTTTGAACTTAGAAAATTAAGCGTTATGGTAGATTTACTGCAAGATTGTGGACCCAAAATTCACATTCTCTCTGGAAAGGAAGCCAGGACCCCGTAGCTCAGTCAATAGCACACAGGACTTGAGAACAGGTCACTGGTTCAATCCCCAGCTTGGCCAATTTCTTTCCAAGGATTGATGATAGTTATTGCGACAGGATTCATTACTCTCTCACCGCTGACCATTGTTTCGACGATGGTTATGTGGGAAAGCAGCCAGTGGCTTGGAAAGAACATTGTGCAGAGTACTGGTAAAAGAAACTCCAGGAAAGCATGGATAGGTGCACTGGCCACCGTGATATAACTGAAATAATGTTGAAAACGGCGTTAAACACCATACAGTCGATCAACTGTCTGGAAAGAAACTAAAGTAGTATTTGAGCCATGCTCTGGTAATGGGGGTTTAATTAATCTCTATGATGTATTATACTGAGCAAGTTATCCTTGACCCATTACCACACAATCCCGACTTTTAACGACCCTGAGAAAGAAGCCTTTTGAAACCATTGTGGGAAAAGGAGAAAATGCTGGTAACCAGCATTTTCTCCTTTTCCCACAATGGTTTCTGCTCCATCCAATACATAAATTATGATTTAAGCTACACTTAATTTGTCATCTGCAAATGCTTTCAATTTGGCCCAGTCTAAAATTTTGTTGTTTGGTAAAGGGTTAATTATGGATCCATAAAATCATTTTTGTTTAAGTTAACCCTTTCCCAAACAAGCCCTGGTTTTCACGTGTCTGCAGTACAAGTCTTTAGAAAACACTGAGGGAAAAGGAGAAATTGCTCGTAACGAGCAATTTCTCCTTTTCCCACAGTGTTTTCTACCCTTTTTGAGAACTTTCTGCCATTTTCATCAAATTTAAAATTGTCGTCTGCAAACTCTTTCAATTTGGACCAGTCCAAAATTTGTTGTTTGGGAAAGGTTTAACAACAGACTAAATCATGAGGTAGAATGGTCCTTTGACATGCAAAACATTGACCAGTAGCAAAAAGCATCAACCCAGGTCAGCCTGCACAGACTGCGCAGGTTGACCAGGGTCAAAACTTTTCGCAGATGCATTAAACCCCCATTTCATAGAGTATGGCTCCTTTGTATGATATTCAAAGGGTAAAAGGAGATTTCATGAAAAGTCAGCTCACTTGAGAAAATAATGGCATTTATTTGTAAAGAAATATCATGCCTATTTAGAATTTGGATCAATCAGATTTTAATGACATCTTAGATAGTTGTCTTGACAATTCTGGATGTGAAAATGAGAAAAAATGATGGTCCCCGCTGAAAAAACGTCATTTCTGTTGGCTAAAAGATGAGAAACCGTTGCTATGAGAGGAAATAATTTAACTATTCAGTATCAAGTGTTTGTTACAGTCAATACTGTCTTGGAGTGCCAGGGATAAAATAATTTTCTTTGGACTGTCTGTTTGAACAGATCTGTAACTGAAATAATCATTTCCTACCCATTCAGATTTCTTTTCAGTAATAAGTCTAAATTCAGAGACTACCTATCTGATTGGCTGAGACATTCTGTCTCAGCCAATCAGGTTGGTAGTCTTTGAATTTAGAATTATATTTGAGGTCAGTTGAATACTTGGGGAATATGACCTCAAGGTTTCTTGTGGAATTATTCCTTGGAGTACTACAAATGTATCTATTGCTGAACATTGATTTATTATACCAGCACAGGTGTAATATGTCCAGCTTTATTTGACTACAACGGTATGGATATCAGATTTGGACAGACTTGTTTGAGGATGGTATTGTAACTGAAATCATCCTCTCATGTATTCAGGATGTGTATTTTGTAAAATGAAGGATGCTATTTTTGGATGCATGGGAGGTCAACCAAACAGTACTGGAGAGGTCAAGGTCGAAAGCCAGTGTTCAGAACAGACATCTTTGTTCAGTGACCAATACAATGGTGATGATAGTAACGGATTTAGAAGGAGTGAAGTTCGCCAGCCTGTGTCTCAGAGATCAAGGTCAAAGTCTTCTTCACCACCCAAGGCAAGATCAAGAGTTACATCAAGGTCATGGTCAAAGAGGGACCAAGGTCAATCAAAATTTTATCTAGAAACCATTCCAAAAAGCTCTCAGCAGCAGAGACAGACATCTCCTAGACAAAAATCATATCAAAAAAATGTAGGTCGTCGTCATGGAGAATATTTAAACAGAGAACATGTTCATGAGTATCATTGTGACTTATGTGAAAGACAGTACAAAAGAGATCTGTTGAAAAGACAAAGCTCAAAACTACCTCTGTTGGAATATACATACTCACCTACAGATGGAAAACCTATCCGGGGAATTTTAAAGAAGCCCAGATATGTTCGCACTCCTAGAATGGATGAACTTGTTGTCATTGAGGTATGGTTTAAAACACCTATAAAATTGACGAATGGGAAAATCTCTGTAAAATGGGAAGAATTACCATTTTTCCATGCTCACAATGATAAAACAATGTCTCCTTCATGTAGACATAGCATAGGATTTAACTAAGCTTCCTTTCTGGTCCTGTCTAGTGTATTAGGCGAGATATTAACTGCATAACTTTTAAAGTTCTGTAACTCAGGGACTTTGATTAAAGACGTGTAAAATATTTAAAGTCAACATGAATTAAGATTTGATGCATGAATACAAACAAAAATCATGTACTTTGAAAACAGAGTGATAAAAAAATAGTTTTCTTCTTCATAAAGTGTTTTCTTTTTAAAGTAGACAACTTTTAAATTATAAGCATCTGCAAAATTTAATGATGAATTTGAAATTAGTAGAAATGAAATGAACTGAAGTTCTGTGACAGGCTAGAAAACATAGTTAAAACAAGAATGCTGGTTATCAGCATTTTCTCCTTTTCCCACAATGTTCTCAGAATGCTTGTTCCTCGGAGTCATTAAACACATAGTTGTTTGGTAAAGGGTTCATTGCACTGTTTGGCAGTTCTAAAGCTAAATTTGGCTGGAAATAATGACAGCATTAATTTTAGTGTGCTGTGTTCTCGTTATGATTCAGAAAAAACTGACAGGAGTTTTGTTAAACAACCTTTTGCAATAAAATTTTCAACTTCCAATATAAACCTCCAATATTCACCTATTTTGTTTAGAATATATATATATGTGTGTGTGTGTGTGTGTGTGTGTGTGTGTGTGTGTGCCATGCTCTGGCAAGAGGGGGGCTTAATGCATCCCTGTGATACTGTATACCAAGCAAGGCATTACATAATTTTTGGTCCATAAAATCCATTTTGTCTTTATTATAACAGGATGGGTCCCAGGGTAGGTTGGTCTTTGGAAATGCAGAAAATTGACCAGAAGCAAAAAGTTTGGGCTCATGTCAGCCCATGTAACTGTGCAAGCTGACATGGGTTGATACTTTTTGTATATGCATCAAGCCACCTTTTCATGGAGCATGGCTCGCATGTATGATTTTTACCCCAAAAGTTAACACAAACTGCCATGAAAGTTGGGGAAAAAAAATGAGTTTGAACGTGTTATCAGACCTCCAGATAAGTGGGGGTGATAGTATTCTAAATCCATTATTTCTCTTCGAAACCCTATGTTGAGGGTACTCATTAGAATCGTCTCAATGAGACGATTCCTAAATTAGTACCCATAACATAGGGCTTAGTGGAGAGAGATTAATATTTTCAATTTGAAACTAAAATCTCTCCCTCTAACTGGAGCTCTGGTTTATTACAAAAGGTCTTTTATTACAAAAGTGGATGGAGAACAGCATTTGTAACAAAACTGTTCCTATATTCTATATTTAAAACATTAGAATCTTATGAATGGAGGATTATCAGTATGAACCTACATGTAACTGTAGTTTACATCTTTAGTTTGTAGATAAAGATGCATTTGCCTGTCAATATCTAAACTATCGGTTTGGTATATTCGAGTCTCCTGGAAAGAAAATTTTCAGTGTTGAGTCATTATGGTATATCTAGAATTTTATGGTTTAGCTCTAACCTATGCTTTGAATATTCAAGCAGAGCTCCAGGGAGTGATTTTGATTTCAAAATTGAAAATTTTAATAACTCTCCACTAAACTCTTTGTTATGTGTACTCATTAGAATCGTCTCATCAAGATGATTTTAATGAGTACCCACAACATAGGGTTTGGAAGAGAAATAATGGATTTAGAATGCCATCAATCCCTCTTATCTGGAGCTCTGTGCAAGGTTTGTATCATTCTATTTTTTCTTTCAATTTTGCCATATGCATTTGGGAGGGAAAAAAGTAAAATAGTTGGAAATTGTTTTTTTTTTGTCATGAAAATGGCTGACATTTGATATAAGTGATCCTTCAGTAGACTTACCAGGTCTTTTTTGACATCATTTTGGCATTTTGTAAACTGACTTTGGCTTATTTTCTCAATGAAAGTCAATTGCTACACAATCTTCTCATGGTTTAACCCTTAAACTGCTAAATAAATGAAAAAAAAAAAAAAATGTCCACTTAATATTAAAATACCAATTATTGGGATTTCAAAGTTGATTTCATTGGAAAAGAAATATGGTATTGGACGGCATAGATCAAATATCAGACTGCACTTTTAAGGGCCAGTGTCTGTCTAAGCCAATTACAATAATGCACATTTATCTGTAAGGCAGTGGAGCAATACAAGGCCAATATTGGCCCTCTTGGTTTACAATCACAGAAAATTGCCAGCACTCTTGCCTCTTTACTAGACATTACAAAATGCTATACTTTGCCACATTGTCCAAAACATTTGAGGACAACAATTTAAATGTGGGATAAAGCATGGCATTGTTTTTGGAAAAGTGAAAAAAAACTTTGTGGGAAAAGGAGAAAATGCAGATTGCCAGCATTTTCTCCATATTCCTATGATGCTTTCAAAGCCTTGTTCCTCAGGATAATTACCAAGCTGTACTGTTTGTTTGACCCTTTACCAAACTATCACAAGTTTTAACAATCCTGAGGTAGATTAGGTTTTTAAAGACACTGTTGGAAAAGGAGAGAATACTGGTAATTTAGTATTTACTTCTCCTCCCACAATGTTTTCATACATATTGGGACAAATTTACTTATTTGAGCCACATTTGATTTGTTTTCTGCAAATGCATTCAATTTGGACAAGTTTGCAAGAAGTCTGGTGAAGAGTAAAGGGATAAAGCTGAAAACTCTAATTAGAGCTACATATTTGGTACAAATGGATGAAACTGTAGAAAGATATCTATACTAGAATTGTCCAGCAACAGGATATTAAAGCTGCTACTGAGTGGCAAGATAATGAATTTCCTAGTTCGCTGTCTATATTTGAGCTGTGCTTTGGAAAAAGGGGGTTTAATGCATCTCTGTGGTGCACTATACCTAGCAAATCATCACGTATCATAGATACATAAAATCTTTGTTTTTTCCTAACAGCCAACTGAATCATGAGGTAGAGTTATCCTTGGACATGCAGCAAATTTACAAATAGCAAAAAGTTGGACACATTTCAGCCTGTGTGGACTGCGCAGGCTGACATGGATCGATACTTTTGCAAATGCACTGAATTTCCCTTGCACAGAGCATTGCCCATTTGGTGATGCTTGTGCCCAGTATCTTTATTACAGGGCTATGAAGACTGTTTATGGTAATTGTGCCATTGAGGTCCTTTTGCGGTTGCCCACAAGAGAGCTACATACAATGTGCAGACAGCTTAATATGTCAAGTTCAGATTCTGCAAAATTTGCAGTCTGGTCTTCAACAGCCTAATTTGGATCATAACAAAGTCCTTTAATTTGCTAGTGGTCACCTTCAAACGCTCAGATGCACTTTCGATTTATTGTCTTGGAAAAAACTGTAACCCTAACTCCTTACCACACAACAAAATTTTTGAAAGCATTTGCAAATGACAGTAAATGTGGCACAAAAAATGGGATTTGTTAGAAAACATTGTGGGGAAAAGGAGAAAAGGCTAGTTACCAGCATCTTCTCCATTTCACACAATGTTTTCAAAAGCCTTTTTCCTTAGGGTTGTGAAAACATGGGATTGTTTTGTAAAGGGTTAAGTAGCTATAAGTGGTTACCTAAGCATTTTCCCCTTTTACCAGAGTGTTTTTGAAAATGTTTTCGAAAGCCCTTCTCCCCAGCGCCTTGAAAAAACAAGATTGTTTGGTACAGGGCTCAGTAGCAGGTAGGTGATTCATTACAGAAGGATTAATCTATCAATATGTTTTGTCTATTTTCAGGAGACAGAGAGAAGTAAAGAAGCCTTTATGGATATGTTGGCCTCGAGATATCCCCAGTATGCAGAAAAAATCAGCTCCACAGCTAGTGAGGATGGATTTCCTGTAAGGGTAAGTCTTAATTAATTTTCTCTGTACAAGAGGACAAAATTTTAGACTAGTCTAAGTTAAAAGCACTGCAGACGATAAGTTAAATGTGTCTCAAAAGATGAAATTTGTTCCTGAATGTGTTGAAAGCATTGTGGGAAAAGAAGAAAATGCTGGTTACCAGCATTTTCTCCTTTTCCCACCATGTTTTTAAAAGCCCTCTACCTCGGGGTTCAAGTCAGCTTTGTGTGGTAAATGGTTAATTTACTTTGTACCCAAGGAGAAATTTTAGGTCCAAGTTCAAAGCACTACCAGATGACAAATCTAATTTTGATGAAACGATGTGATTTGTCTTTGAAAGGGTAGAAAATACTAGTCTTGGTACAAGCATTTTCTCCATTTCTGGATTGTGATAGAGATCTTATCGAAAACCTTGTGATCATCATCTCATCTGTTCTCTTTAAATCCCCGTGCCCTCTTTGATGAAAAAAAATTGGGCAAAGAAATTTAACTAAGCCTTTAACTCTGTACCAAACGACAATATTTTAGACTTGTCCAAGTTGAAAGAATTTGCTGATGACAAGATAAATGTGACTCAAAAATTGAAATTTGCATTGGGTAGGGTAGAAAACATTGTTTGAAAAAGAGAAAATGCTTGTTACCACCAATTTCTCCTTCTCCCAGAATGTTTTTCAAAATTCCACATTCTCAGGGTAGTTAAAACTTGGGATTGTGTGGTAAAGAGTTAACCCTGTACCAGACGACAAAATTTAGCCTTGTCCAAATTGAAAGCATTTGCAGAAGACAATTGCTCAAACAGTGCAATCTTTCTCTGATAGGGTAGAAAACATTGTGGGAAAAAGAGAAAATGCTGATTTCCAGCATTTTCTCCTTTTCCCACAATGTTTCATAAAGGCTTCCTACCCAGGGTTGTTAAAAGGTGGCATTGTGCAGTAAAGGCTTAAATTGGTAGACAATAGTTTCAGGAAAGATACCAGAATGTTTTTTTCTTCTCTGACTTCTCAGAGGTTCTGATTAAAAGGACAATTACAGAAAACCCCCTTTATGCATATTTTGAGGGAAGGCCGGAAATATGGTAATGACCTCTGAGGTAATTTGCATAATGCAGTGATATCTCAAAAATTTCAAGCAGAAAGTAATATTACCCTGAACTGTTACCATTGCGCTTATCAATGCTGCTTGTTAACACCATCTTTCTCACTTAGTTCACTTTCTACTATGCACCGGCATCTCACTGCCTCCTCTTCTATTTTTAGTGTGGGCTATTTTTATGACAGAATCTCCAGTATCAAACATGTGTCTTATCAAGAAAATGGGAAGAAAAAGAGGGCATGGGGGCTTCAATGTCATTATCTAAACTTATCTTATTGTGCTTTAATCCTTTACCAAACAACAAATTTTTAGACTAGACCAAATTGAAAACATTTGCAGACGACAAAATAAATGTAACTCAAAAACTGAAATTTGTTTTGGGAAGGCTAGAAAACATTGTGGGAAAAGACGAAAATGCTGGTTACCAGCATTTTCTCCTTAGCCCACAATGCTTTCAAAAGGGTTCTTTCTCAGGGTCGTTAAAAGTCGGGATTGTGTGGTAAGGAGTTGATTCTTTGCCATACAATCCTGACTGTTAACAACCCTAAAGAACAAGGCCTCTGTTTTCATTGTGGGAAAAGGAGAAAATGCTGGTAACCAGCATTTTGTCCTTTTACCACAATGTTTTTTACACTTCCAAAAGGAAATTTCACTTTTTGAGTCACATTTAAATGATTTCAGTTTGGACCTGTCTAAAATTTTGTCGTCTGATTAAGTGCTAGGAAATCAAAAGGTGGTGGTCTACAAATTATGTCGATCAATAACAGTTTCCTGGAATTTGAAAGTGCGAACTAGTTAGCAGCTATTGCGAACAAGTTTGTTTTATGATCACTACAGGATTCAGACCTACAGCATTATATTTTGAGATACTAAATAGACAAAACTGCACGAGTTTTCCTTCTAGATGAGTATATACATGGGTTGTAAACTGGTCCCCATTTTTAGCTCCACTGGCCGAAGGCCAGCGGGCTTATGTCATGGCCCGGTGTCCGTCGTGCGTGCGTCCGTCCGGTCGTCTGTCCATCCGTCCGTCCGTGCGTTAACTTTTATTTCAAACATCTTCTTCTCTGAAACTACCCATCCGATTTTCACGAAACTTCACAGAAATGATCCTGACATGGTCCTCTTCAGAATTTCTTGAAAGAATTTGATTCCTTCAAAAACTCTGGTTGCCATGGCAACAAAACTGAAAAATATTGGAAATCTTTAAAAATCTTCTTGTCTGAAACCATAAGGCATAGGGCTACCAAATTTGGTATGTAGCTTTATGTAGTAGACCTCTATCAAGTTTCTTCAAATTATAGCCCTGGGGTCAAAATTGGCTCTGCCCCAGGGGTCACAAGTTTTACATAGGCTTATATAGAGAAAACTTTAAAAATCTTCTTGTCTGAAACCATAAGGCATAGGGCTACCAAATTTGGCATGTAGCTTTATGTAGTAGACCTCTATCATGTATCTTGAAATTATAGCCCTGGGGTCAAAATTGGCTCTTCCCCAGGGGTCACAAGTTTTACATAGGCTTATATAGAGAAAACTTTAAAAATCTTCTTGTCTGAAACCATAAGGCATAGGGCTACCAAATTTGGCATGTAGATTTATGTAGTAGACCTCTATCATGTTTCTTGAAATTATAGCCCTGGGGTCAAAATTGGCTCTTCCCCAGGGGTCACAAGTTTTATACATAGGCTTATATAGAGAAAACTTTAAATATCTTCTTGTCTGAAACCATAAGGCCTAGAGCTACCAAATTTGGCATTTAGCTTGATCTAGTTGGAGTCTACCAAAAGTGTCCAAAGTATAGTCCTGGGGTCAATTTGGCCTCATACTTGGAGGGGGGGGTTCACAAGATTTACATAGGCTTACATAGGGAAAACTTTTAAATCTTAGTTTACATAGCCATAAGGCTTAGGCTACCAAATTTTGCATATAATTATAGCATTATTTAGTGGACAGTTACAAAGAGGGCCCAAGTTACAGCTCTAGGATCAAGTTTGGCCCTGCACCAGGGATCACAAGTTTTACATGGGTTTATGGAGTGAAAAGTTCAGAAACCATCTTGTTACCAGCCATAAGGCCAAGAACTCCCACATTTGGCATGTTATTCTTCTAATACAATATTCCCCATTTAGTCAGACTGTAGCCATGAGGTCAAAGTTTTATAAGGGCTTATATAGTGAAGACTTTTCTTCGTGGTTTATATTTATAAGCCAGTGGAGCGATACAGGGCCATCATGGCCCTCTTGTTGATATACATGTATGTATTGCAACTTGTATGCTGGCTACTGTGTCATTGCTTTTCATTGGGTTATATGTATATCACAGAATAGCCAATCAGAGCACCATACACATGTCCAGTTTGGCTGTATAGGTTACATGGCAATTTTTTGCACAAATTGAATTTGGTAATTGAAACTTAAAAAATATCAGCAGAAATAAACATTAAAAGGTGATACCTAAAATACAATTCACTTATTCGTGATGTCAAAAATATCAGAAAATCTACTACTCAGGAAGTGAGAGTGACCTCCCCTGAATCTCTGTTAATCTCACGACATGGCTCTTTCAAAAATAAACAAGCAGAATTTTGCCCATTTTTAGTAGCCTGTACCGATCCCTATACACTTGCTGTATCAGGGGAGGTAACTAATCTAGTTGCAATATTGACAGTTTCACAATAAACTTGGAGAACCAATTATTAGCTCAAAAGAATAAAGGAAATAGGGGTGAGGGCTGGCATAAATAATAGGGAGTGCTGAAGATGAATGAAATATGAGTGAGTGTTGAAGTAAATAGGAGTGAGTGTTGCAGGAAATAGATAGGGGTGCTGAAGGAAAGGGGGTGGGAAAGAGGGTGCCGACAGAAATAACAGTGAGTTTTGAAGGCAATAACAAGTGAGTGCTGAAGGAAATAGGAAGTAAGCTGTTGAAGGAAATAAGGAGTGATTGTTAAAGATAAACAGGACTGAGTGCTGAAAGAAATAAGGAGTGAGTGCTGAAGGAAATAAGAACTGAGTGCTGAAGGAAATAGGAAGTGAGTGCTGCAGGAAATAAGGACTGAGTGCTGAAGGAAATAAGAAGTGAGTGCTGAAGGAAATAAGGAGTGTGTTCTGAAGGAAATAACAAGTGAGCTCTGAAGGGAAAAAGAAGTGAGTGCTGAAAGAAATAAGGAGTGAATGCTGAAGGAAATACGGAGTGAGTTCTGAAGGAAATAACAAGTGAGAGCTGAAGTAATATACAAGTGAGTGCTGAAGGAAATAAGGAGTGAGTTCTGAGGGAATAAGAAGTGAGTTTTGAAGGAAAAAACAAGTGTGTTAAAGAAAGTTGGTGTGGTTGCTGAAGAAATATGGAGTGAGTGTAGAGGGTAATCTGAGTGAGTACTAAAGGAAATTGGAGTATGAAGTAGCAAACAGGATAGGGTGCTGTAGAAAACAACACAGTTTGTTCTGAAGGAAATAACCAGTATGCTGAAGGAAATAAAGAGTGAAGTTATAGCTCTGTGCATCCTGATTTTGATCTATCTTCATTTGCATAGAAACAATGAATGCATTACTACGAAGCACCTTTAGTGTTTATATTCTTTGCTTGCTAGATAAATGAGAAGTTGACATTTTCATGTAGGAGTAATGGCCCACTGTGGCATTTTTTGAGGGCTTGTCTTGGCAAGAATATAATTGTTAGGATATTAGATCTAGAGTGACTGACCAGATTCACTATCTCACTGCATGTTTTGTGCCAACTAAAGCTGAAAAAATTGAAAGTATTCCATTAACCCTTTAGCAAACAATCTTGGAGTATTACAACCCTGAGGAAGAAGCCTTCTGAAAACATTGTGGAAAAAGGGAGAAAATGCTAATACCAGCATTTTTAGCTCACCTAAGCAGAAAGTGATCAAGGTGCGCTTTTGTGATTGTGCTGTGTCCAGCATCCGTCCTGTGTTATCAACTTTTACCTTGTGTACGCTCTAGAGGCCACATTTTTGATCTGATACTCATGAAACATGGGCGGAATGTTTTTGTCTTGGTGATATGTTGAACAAGTTCGAAATGGGTGATGTTGGGTCAGAAACTAGATCACTAGGTCAAAACTTTGAAAAACCTTGTGTACGCAATAGAGGCCACATTTTTAAGTTGATACTCATAAATCTTGGTCAGAATGTTTGTCTTGATGATATCTTGGACAAGTTTGAGTCATCTTGGGTCGAACACTAGATCAATAGGTCAGATCTTTGAAAAACCTTGTGTAGGCTCTAGAGGCCACATTTTCAGTCCAATACTCTTCAAAGTTGGTCAGAATGTATGTCATGACAATGTCTCATATGAGTTTGAAAATGGGTCATGTCAGGTCAAAAACTAGGTCACTAGGTCAAATCTTAGAAAAACTTTGTGTACACTTTTAGAGGCCACAGTTTCAGTCTGATACTCATGAAACTTCATAAGAATTGTTGTCTTGATAACATCTTAGGAGAGTTTGAAGAAGGGTCATGTCGGGTCAAAACCTATGTCACTTGGTCAGATCTTTGAAAAACCTTTTGTATACTCTAGTGGCCACATTTTCTGACCAGTACTCCTGAAAGTTGGTCAGAATGTTTGTCTTGATGCTTTTGGAAGAGTTTGAAAATGGTTTATGTTAGGTCAAAACCTAGGTCACTAGGTCAAATCTAAGGAAAACCTTGTGTATGCTCTAGAGGCATTTTCAGTCTATCATAAACTTTGTCAGAATGTCTGTATTGATGAAATCTCAGACGAGTTTGAAAATGGTTCATTCAGATACTCATGAAACCTTTTGAGAACGTTTGTCTTGATAATATCTCACAAGAGTTTGAAAATGGTTCATGTAGGTCAAAAACTAAGTCAGTAGATTAAATCTTTGAGAAACATTGCTGTAGAGGCCACATTTTCAGTCTAATACTCATTAAACTTTGTCAGTATGTTTGTCTTGATGGTATCTTGGATTACTGGTAGTTTGAAAATGGGTCATGTCAGATTGAAAACTAGGTCACTAGGTCAAATCTTTGCAACACATTGTTTACTCTGTAGAGGCCACATTTTCAGTCCAGTAGTGTTGAAAGTTTGTCAGAATGTTTGTCTTAATGATTTCTTTGATGAGTTAGAAAAAGGGTCATATCAGATCAAAAATTAGGTCACCAGATCAAATCTATATAGGATGAATTTGAAAATGGGTCATGTCAGGTCAAAAAGTAGATCAAAGGCTTAATTTTTCAAGAAATTGTATACAGTGTAGAGGCCACATTTTTGGTCCAACGCTCATGAAAATTAGTCAGATTGTTCATCTTGATGATTCCTTTAATGAGTTTGAAAATGGCTCACATTGGGTCAAAAACTAGGTCATGGAGACAGATCTTGTGTACCTTCTAGGGGCCACATTTTCTGTCCAGTCCTCATGAAAGTGTGTTAGAATGCTTGTTATGTTATTGGAAATGGGTCATGTTTGGACAAAAAGCTCAAGAAAGTGACTTCAGGGCCATCATGGCCCTCTTGTTTCTATTACCTAATCTGTTTTCATAAGCCTTTTTTGTCAGGATGATTAAAACTTTGGATTGAAGGGTTAAAAGCTCTCTTCCGAAGGATCATTTGAATATAGGATTGTTTGGTAAAAGGTTAGAATATTGCATTTTGAAAAGTGCCCTTGAGGCAAGAATATCTCAATAAAGCAGGAAATGTTGATCAGGGCCGACTGCACATTCAGTGAATGCTGTGAGATCTGAATCTACAGCTTTTTGCAAAAGCAACTAAAATCACAGCGCACTTTGAGCTCTAGAGGATAAATTTGTCTGGTTATGATGAAAATTATCAGATTTATCTTCCCTAATATGATGATAATCTAAAGTTATATCAGTCAATTAAGCCATTTTCAGATAAAGATGATTTAATCTTTCAAGGGGAATTTGAGAAGTCATTAAGACTTTTTAGCTCACCTAGGCACAAGTGCTGATGATGAACTTTTGTGACCATGCTGTGTATGACCTGGGTCATATGTCATGGGTCAGAAGGTACCTTGTATGTACTCTAGAGAACATATTTTTAGTCTGATACTCATGAAAACCAGCCAAAACATTTGTTTGTGTTTTTTGTGTTTTACAGCATCACAACCAGAAGCTCTTTACCCTTTACCACACAATCCAGACTTTCAACGACCCTTAGAGAAGAGACTTTTGAAAACACGGGTAAAGGAGAAAATGCTGGGAACCAGCATTTTCTCCTTTTCCCACAATGTTTTCTACCCATTCCAAATGAAATTTTGATTGTTCAGTCACATTGATTTTGTCGTCTGCAAAAGCTTTCAATTTTGATAAGTCTAAAATTTTGTTGTTTGGTATTGAGTTAAACTTTATCAATCCTAGATGACTGCTCAGGTTAGCTCTTTAGGGCCAATTAATGACCCTCTTGTGTAGGTAGTGTGGTTTCTGTCTTTGAAAACTGTGTTGATCTAAGGTCAGACTGAACATTTTTTAGCTTATTATATCTGAAAAAACCCCAAGTCTTAAAATGCCAATAACAAAGAACCCTATTTCACACAATCCCGTGTTGTTTTGACTCATGGAAGATTTTAAAAACACTGTAAGAGAAGGAGAAAATACTGGTAACCAGCATTTTCCCTTTTTCCCAGTGTTTTCTACCTTTTCAAAGGTAAAGCCCACCAGTTTAGCAGTGATTTAATTTGTGATTTGCAACTGCTTTCAAAATGGAAGTCCAAATTTTGTATATTGGAAAATAGTTTAACCCTTTACCGCACAATGTCGCCTTTGTACGAACCGGGAAAAGAAGCCTTTTGAAAACATTTTGGGAAAAGGAGAAAATGCTGGTAACCAGCATTTTCTCCTTTCCCCACAATGTTTTCTACCCTAATAAAGAATACTTGCACCATTTGAGTCACATTGAAATTATCGTCTGCAAATGCTTTCAGTTTGGACAAGGCTAAAATTTTGTAATCTGGTGAAGGGTTAAAGTGAGTACATGTGCACACTGTTCTTTATTACCACACCATATTTAATGCTCAATTTGTGATCCTCTTCCTACGGACCCCCAAATGACAGATGAGGGGAAGAAAATGGTGCTTCTCTCCCCCCCCACACACACACCCAGAAAAAAATCCTAATGTTCTGTGAAAACAATATACACATGAAGGAAGAGCTTTTTCTAATCAAAAACAATTAACTCTACCAAACTACATTTTTGACTGGACCAAATTGAGAGCATTTGCAGATGACAAATTAGATGAAGCTGAAATGACGATTTCTGTCTTTGATAGGGTAGAAAACATTGTGGGAAAAGGAGGAAATGCTGGTCACCAGCATTTTATCCTTTTCCCACAATGTTTTCAAAAAGCATTCTCTTTCAGGGTCACTAGAACTTGGGATTGTGTGGTAAAGAGTTAAAGATGGACCAGAGAAATCTTCCAATGATGAAAAAGCTCATGAAAATGAGAGTTAATTATCTTCTGAAAATATACCTTGCTTGTAACTCTTTACCAAACCTTAGAATCTTGGAATGGACCAAATTTAAGGCATCTACAGATGACAAATTAGATGTTAGATGCTGATAAACTAGCATATTCTCCTTTTTCCCACAACCATGTGTTCTTCTCTTTTATCGACTATTTCTATTATTTAAGCCACTTTTTCTTCATGGCCTGCAAAATGGTTTCAGTTTTGATCTCGTTTAAAATTGCGTCATTTGGAAAAGCCAGGCTTAACAGGACCTTGGAGTAGTCAGTCAGTGGCAAGGATCAGGTGAAAATGTGTGTTTTGCAAAGATAACAACTGTAGCACTTTCCCTCATACACACTTCTTATAATCTTTTACCACATAAACCTGAGTTTTAATGACCTGAGAAAGGAGCTTAAAATTGAAAACAGTTTGTGAAATGCTGATGACTAGGATTTTCTCCTTTCCCCACTGTGTTTTCTTTTCTTTCAGGGATAAATCTCATCAATGTTACCACATTTTACTCTTTACCAATCGACAAAATTTTAGATTTGTCCAAATTGAAACCATTTGCAGACAACAAAATAAATGTGACTGAAAAATTGAAATTTGTTTTGTGAAGGGTAGAAAACATTGTCGGAAAAGGAGAAAATGCTGGTTACCAGCATTCTCTCATTTTCCCACAATGTTTTCAAAGGGCTTCTTTTCAGGGTCATTAAAAGTCGGGATTGTGTGGTTAAGGGTTAAAATAAAGTTTGCAAATACTTTGAATTTGGACAAGTCTAAAATTTTACGAACTGGTAAAGGGTAAACACTTTACCTAACAGCAAAAACTTAACCCTTTACCAGACGACAAAATTTTAGCCTGGTCCAAATCGAAAGCATTTGCAGACAAAAATTTCATTGTGGCTCAAATAGTTCAATTTTCCTTTGATAGGATAGAAAACATTGTGGGAAAAGGAGAAGATGCTGGTTACCAGCATTTTCTCCTTTTCCCACAATGTTTTCAAAAGGCTTCTTTCCCAGGGGCGTTAAAAGGTGTCATTGTGCGGTAAAGGGTTAAACTTGTGCATACTATGCAGATGGAAAATTTGATGTTGGTCAAAGGTTAGAATTTGTCTTTGATGTGGTAGACAACATTTCTGGAAAGCAAGAAAATGGTGTTCAGCAGCATTTTCTCCCTTTCTTACAATGTTTCCAAAACAGTATTGATTGGGAAGCTGTAAAGGGTTGATGCCTGTCAGGACAGAGGTTTTAGAAGAAATTCATAATTTCCTTGTGCCACAATGTTAGAATTTCCTCATACTGTTTCAAATGCTTTTTGAATAGGAGAGTTCACTTTTCTGTGTGAAATGATGTTTAACCTGTTACTAGACAAATCCCTGTGTAGCAACCCTGAGGAAGACGGCTTTTTAAAATAGTGTTGGGAAAAGGAGGAAAATGCTGGTTGCCAGTATTTTCTACACCTCCAAGACAAATTTCATCAACAGCACCACATTGAACCATACCAAACAATGAAATTCTAGACTAGTCCAAATTGAAAGCATTTGCAAATGACAGAATAAAGATGACTCCAAAACTAAAGTTTGCTTCCAGCATTAATTTTCTCCTTTTTCTACAATGTTTTCAAATGCTTTCTTTATTAAGGTCGTTAAAAGTTGGGATTGTTTGATAGAGGGTTAGTTTAGTGTCTGGAAAAGCTTTGAATTTGGACTAGTCTAAAATTTGATCTTTAGATAAGTTGTTAACAAGTGCACAGGCCTATCTATCTACATAGAAGATAACATAGTTTTATCAAAGATGACAAACTTTGCTCAGTGGGATAGGGCATTAATTTCAGCAAATTTGACTTTAAAAGTTGCTGGTTAATGGTGAATAATTTTTCATGACTTAAATTATTTTTGATGCTTTAAATGACTTTACAGATCAATATGTGTAGGCTGATAATTATGGGATCCACATTTTTAGATAATGTTTAGAGATTTCCCTTGCTAAACTGTGTTGTAATATTAAAAACTATATTCTGTCCATTGCCTGAAAATATCCCATTTCATTTTAGAGACGTCTAAGGGTTCATGTAACTTAACTCTTTACCCAATGACAAAATTTTAGACTGGTCTAAACTGAAAGCATTTGCAGAGAAATTAAAATATTCCTCAAATTAATGGCGAGATTAGTTGATTATATGTTAGAAAATATTGTGGGGAAATGAGAAAATATTGGCTAACAGCATGTTCTCCTTTTATTTCAATGTTTTAAAAAGGGCTTCTTTATCAGAGTTGTTTAAGCACAACATAATAAGGTAAAGGGTTAACTGATTACCTGGTTTAACCCTTTACCACACAATCCCGACTTTTAATGACCTGGGAAGGAAGCCTTTTGAAAACATTGAGGGAAAAGGAGAAAATGCTTGTAACCAGCATTTTCTCCTTTTCCCACAATGTTTTCTACTCTTCCCAAAATAAATTTAAATTTTTGAAGCACATTTATATTGTAGTCTGCAAAAGCTTTCAAGTTGGACCAGTCTAAAATTTTGTCGTTTGGTAAAGAGTTAACAATTTTGATGGCTCTATATTGAAAGAACTAGTTTTGGAAATGAAAAAAAACTTGGACTTTCTGGGTCAGTTGATTATCTTTGAAATGGTAGAAAAATATTGTTATATTAAAACAAGTATTAGTTGATTGAATGGTGTTTTACGCAGCTTTCAACATTATTTCAGTCTTATCACGGCAACAGCTGACATATTTGTGTATTTCCTGGATTCCACCAGTACTAGGCTAGGGCTCTCAATAAGCAGGAAAATGCTGGTGACCAGCATTTTCTTGTTTTCCAGCAATGTTTTCAAAAGCTGCTTTTCAGGGTCATTAACTGTTTACCACACAATCCCAACTTTTAACGACCCTGAGAAAGACGCCTTTTGAAAACATTGTGGGAAAAGGAGAAAATGCTGGTAACCAGCTTTTTCTCCTTTTTCCACCTTGTTTTCTACCCATCCCGAGAGAAATTTTGATTTATCAGTCACATTTATTTTGTCGTCCGTATATGCTTTCAATTTTGACTAGTCTAAAATGTTGTTGTTTGGTAAAGAGTTAAACCATAGGATTGTTTGGGACAAGGTTAAGGGTAATTTATGTCTATGTCTGATAAAAGCATACAGCATGTGCTTTTGTTCTGTTGAGATAGACAGTGTCAGGTAGCTTTTGATGGATTGAGCTGTAACTCTTTACTAGACAACATAGTCTTTGCACATGTCCAAACTGAAAACATTTGCAGACAACAAATAGAATTTGGCTGAAGTGATGGAATAAGCCTTTGAAAAGTGGGAAAAGATAGTGAGGAAAGGAGAAAATGCTGGTTAACTCATATTTTCTCTTTTTCCAACCATGTTTTCAAAAGCTCTTCAGGGTTTGTTAGAACTGGGGCATTGTGTGTTAAAGGGTTTAATTGTAGGGATAAAGTACCAAACTCATTAACTTCTGAAACGGATTGGCTGCAGGTATTATGTTTAAAACATTGGGAAGTATAGTCAACATGACATGAAGGAAAGTTTCATACAGTCTTGTGAAATTGTGACATAACAAGAAAATACATACAGACAATTTCTTATTTTGTCATAGTGATTTTAATTAAAAGATTGGTCTGTTACATGAATAATATGGAGTGAAGGAGATAGGTGTGTTAATTAACTCTTTACCAAACGACAATATTTCGGACTGGTCCAAATTGAAAGCATTTGCAGATGTCAAATTAAATGTGGCTAAAATGATGGCATTTGTTTCTGAAAGGTTAGAAAACACTGTGGGAAAAGGAGAAAATGCTGGTTACCAGCATTTTCTCCTTTTCCCACAGTATTTTCAAAAGTCTTCTTTCTCAGGGTTGTTAAAAGTTGGGACTTTGTGGTAAAGGGTTAATTGATGAAGAAAATCGGACTCTTTGAAACGTGAATGTAAGGTTGAGGAAAAGGGAAACATGAACGATAAGAGATTATGCATGATAATACATGTACAGTGTGATGCAAAACATTTTGTGGTGTGCACGAGCAGGAAATATTCATTAATTTTCACAAGACACAGAAGGTGTGTTTAAACTGGCAAGACAGGACAGGTTTCATTTTGATAAAGCTAATAAACTGTGTAACTTTAATGTTTGATACATTCTAAGGATAGTTATTTAGAGTGACCAATATTGTCATGTTAGTTTTTAACTTTCAAGCTGATTGTAGAAACCCAGATTTTGCTACTTCAAACATATTTATTGGGGAAAGATATCACCTTATCTGACAGTGTAGATCCAAGGTCAGACTGCACATTCTGTGCAGTCTGATCTTGATCTACGATGTCAGCAAAAAGGTCCTTGAGTTGCAAAATATTGAGGCTTGTCTAAATTTAAAGCACTTGTTGACAATACTTTAACTTACTACCACACAATCCTGACTTTTAACGACCCTGAGAAAGAAGCCCTTTGAAAACATTGTGGGAAAAGGAGAAAATACTGGTAACCAGCATTTTTGCCTTTTTCCACAATGTTTTCTACCTTTCCCAAAACAAATTTGAAATTTTCAGTCACATTTATTTGGTCTTCAGGAAATGCTTTCAATTTGGACCAGTCTAAAATTTTGCTGTGTGGTAAAGAGTTAAAGATGGGGCTTAAGTGAAATGATTTTTCTTTGGTAGGGTAGAAAACATTGTGGGAAAAGGAGGAAGTGTTTGTTACCAGTGTTTTCTTTTTTCCCACATGTCTACAAATGTCCTTTAAAAGTCACCAGGGTTGTTAATCCTTAGAGTGCCTGATAAACCCAACAAACATTTTCAGACTGGAAAGAAAACCCAAACGGTTGTAATTAAGGTTGTTTTTGTCTGGAATCTTTTGGCAAAATGGACAGCATAGATCAAAGATCAGACTGCATATTTTTTGCTGTCTGATCTATGTTTACACTGGCCACAAATGCAGTTGTAGTTGTGAAAGGCACTTTAACCCTTTACCACACAATCCCGACTTTTTATGACCCTGAGAAAGGAAACTTTTGAAAACATTGTGGAGAAAAGGAGAAAATGCTAGTAACAAGCATTTTCTCCTTTTCCCACACTGTTTTCTACCCTTGCCAAAACAAATTACAGTCTTTGAGTCACATTTAATTTGTCATCTGCAAATGCCTTGAATTTGGACCAGTCTAAAATTTAGTTGTTTGGTAAAGAGTTAAAGGTTCAAACAATTTTTTTTTTGCAAAGGGCAATGGACTCTAAGGGAAATTATCTTGATCTACCTTTGCTTTGAATCCAACTATAGTATTAGAGCTATAGTGTAGATCAAGGTCAGTGCGATGTAGTCTGACCTTAGATGTTTACTGAACCCATAGGTACCCGATAATTTGGTCAGAAGAGCCCCTGATTATGTCAGAACTGTGGGGGCTTTATTCATCATAACTTTTAACTCTTTACCAAACGACAAAATTTTGGACCTGTCCAAATTGGAAGCATTTGCAGACAACAAATTAAATGTGACTAAAAAATTGACATTTGTTTTGGGTAGGGTAGAAAACAGTGTGGGAAAAGGAGAAAATGCTGGTTACCAGCATTTTCTCCTTTTCCCACATTGTTTTCAAAAGGCCTCTTTTTCAGGGTCGTTAAAAGATGGAATTGTTAGGTAAAGGGTTAAATCATATTTCCAAGATTAACCACCGGATTGGCGCAGATGTTAAATTTCAGCAAATCAGAATGGCTAATATTGGAGTGAAAAATAAAATGCCATAATTTGGGGTATTAATTCTCACAATTTCAAATCAGAATTCCAGAAATGACCATGCTGACTGGTTGGCTGAGACATTCCATCATGGCCAGTCAAATAGCTAGTCTTTGAACTTACAATAAAAGTTGAATTTAATCAGCACTTGGTCCTCATGACTTATTGAAAGTGTTCATTGTAGGATGCTGTCGAACAGTATGGGGATAGATTTTCATTAAGATCACAAAAGTTGTTATCAGTGTGAAATTTGGATTGAAAAGGCATTCATTCTACAAAAGGAACAAAGATACAATACTATTGTGCATTGGATTTAGTTTCTGAGTTACTTTTTATTTTGAGATTGGTCTGATTTAGAAAGAAAGAAAGACAGGATTTCAAAATCTTGTGATAATATAGCCTACAACTATGACAGATACTACTGACACAGAAAGCAAGATCATCAGAAGTCAGTCAGGACCTGTTTGTATGAGAGAAAATATCGATAAGGTTAGTACTTTCTAGTTCTTGTCCAGTCTCCATGAAACTGTCAGTGTGATTGTCTCCATGAATAACCCTATGCTGTGATATTACTGAAATACCCTACTGTCAATTCTTCACCAGATTACAAAATTTTAGACTCTTCCATTTTGACAGCATGTGGAGATGGTAGCTTAACCCTTTCCCAAACGACAAATTTTGGACTGGTCCAAGTTGAATGAGTTTGCAGATGACAATTTTAAATTTTATGAAAATGGCAGAAAGTTCTCAAAAAGGATAGAAAACACTGTGGGAAAAGGAGAAATTGCTCGTCACGAGCAATTTCTCCTTTTCCCACAGTGTTTTCCAAAGACTTGTACTGCAGACACGTGAAAACCAGGGCTTGTTTGGGAAAGGGTTAACTCTTTACCAAACGACAGTATTTTAGACAGTTCCAAATCAAAATTATTTGCAGATGACAAATGTGGCAAAGATAATGAGATTTGTATTGGAAAGACTGTGAAGTATTCAAGAAACAGTTCTAGAATGATTCTTGAATCTTGTTCTTAAATAGTTCATGAACATTAAATAGTTACTCTAGAATTGATGTTCAAGAACTAAATCAAGAACGTCATTTGAGGAATTCAAGAAACAGTTCTAGAATGATTCTTGAATCTAGTTCTTGAAAAGTTCATGAACATTAAATGGCCATTTTGGAACAAAAATGTTCAAGGACTTTATCAAGAACTTTAAAATAAAAAAAAAAAAAATGTTCTTGAACATATTCTAAAACAAGTTCTTGAACCTGTTAATTCTAGAAGTATAATTTAAGGTTCATGAACAATTCTAGAACTGGGTTACAGAACTGATCAAAAAAAGCAATTTGGTGTTCAAAATTATAGCTTTTGTACCTTCCTTACAACTCCTTATCTAGAGCTATGGACTTTGCATTTCGAGAGTCAAGCTGCATTTCAAGAGTCAAGCTGCTGTATTTTTTTTTCTGGTCAGGGAGTCACTACAAAGAAAAGATGATCAAGACAACTAACAATGCGCAAACAATTTAGAATTGTGGTTCTGGATTGTCATCTCTTTACCAAATGACAATAATCTTATCCTCATCCATACTGAAAAAAACTTGCAGACATCAAATTAAATGCCACTCAAATTATTGGATTTGCCATGGAAAGAAGAGCAAATGTGTGAAAACAAATGCCAGCACCATTTTCTTTCTTTCTCTATTCAAAAGCTGTTTTCAGGATTATATCAAAACATGTCACTGAGAAGTGGTACATCATGTACCGTAATTCCCCTAAGTATTTGGACACCCTAAATTTTCGGACACCATTAATTATTTTCCGAAATAATTTATTTTTTGTCCCTAAGTTCGGACACTTGGTAAAATAATTGTCCCTAAATTTTCGGACACGAAATTATGATGGTTTAGAAGTCCTGCAGTACTCTACCAAACAACAAATTAAAATGATTCAAAAGTTGACGAAGACCCGCTACACTCTTTCCCAAACAACAATTTAAAATGGTTTAGAAGTTGACGAAGACCCACTATACTCTTTCCCAAACAACAAATTAAAATGGTTCAGAAGATCGACGAAGGTCTGCAATACTCTTTCCCAGACAACAAATTAAAGACTCTTCCAAACTGAAAGAGTTTGCATACGACAAAGGCTTGTTTGGGATATGGTAAACTTTTACCAGACGAAAATGTTCTTGGACTAGATAAAATTCGAAGGATTCGCAGACGACAATTACATTTTGCTAAAATGATTTTTGATTGGATAACGAAGAAAACAGTGGGGGAAGAGGAGAAAATAATTAATTCCAGCGTTTTCTCCTTTTCCAACAATGTTTTCAAAAGGTTTTACCCCAGGATCGTTTAAAGTCGTGATTGTGTGGTAAAGAGTTAATTAGCAAGTACCTGAGAAGAGTAAATCGATCTATGTTTTAAGCTTAAATCCTTTGTTTGGTATCTGATTGATTGCGGTAGACTGAATGCAGGTGCTAATTTGTGTTACACAGGCCGAATATATTTAGTCCAATACCCGTGACGCATTAAAGATGTAAATCTTATCTATAAACGCTACAAGATACACTTTTAATGCATAACGGGATGGCTAGTTGTAACGACCTGTACACAGACATGTTGGCATGGAGACAAGCACGTGTATGGGTGACGTAACCAGGTTTAGTCAGGTCAAGAATAACCCTTATCACGACCATGATTTAGGATTGTTTAGCGAAGTAGCTATTTGCGTTCGAATACGTAATTGTGTGAACTCTTTTTACAAGTAAGTTTTATTAATCCATAAAGGTCGATCTCATGTCACTTTTTTTCGGGAAATATTTGCCTTACTGTATGTTGTACATACGATGTCTATTAAAGGATATGTTGTTGTTGGAAAGAGATTTCCCGAAATTTTCGGACAGTCACACAAATAATTTAATAAGTTTTCGGACACCAAAAAAAATTATTATTTTTTTCCGTCCGAATACTTGGGGGAATTACGGTAAATGTGGTAGTATCCCATAATTGTATTTTATATCTTGATCTGTAAACAGATTTAAAAAAAAACAATGTTGTTCTAATGAAATTAAAGTCTAATTCAAGTCACAAATACGAAAAACTCTGGAATGAACTGGTTTGGGGACGAAGGAGCAACGGCCGGAGCAGCATAAGAAAACAATGGTCCACAACGATAATGGAAGGCATTGCGAGACTAGATCAGTTTAAAGATTTTCTCAATAAATTGATGTTCTTCAGTCAAAAATCGAAATATCTGTTCTGTTGCGGGCTTCTGCAGAAGACACAAACAGAAAAGAACACAAAAATTCAAACGATTCTTACCTGAACTTCAAGTATCATCCATACTTCTTCCCTATGATGTCATCATCCGGGTCTGATTGTGCTTTACAGAACTAGCCAATGAAAACGTACAAAATGCCGAGAAGAGCTCAGCTGATTCCATAACTGCATCTAATTGAACAATTAATCAAATTGAACAACCATTGACTGTGCACATCATGTATTTGTAAAATGCCACCTTGCGGAAGGTAATGATGAACAATGGATCACCCGAGATTTTCTGTATGAAAGTAAACATAAACATGTTCCTCCATATTCTGTAGGCTTCTTTTTCAGAAAACTGCAAATTTGCTATTTTGTCAACCAGCATGATACCTAGACTGGTTAATAAACTAGATCTAGTTCATTGTAGATCTATATCTATTAATATTTATGATGAAATTACTACAAACGAAGTTGATAGGCATAAATAATTAGAATTTATGTAACTATCTACTTCGGTTTTGTTCTCCAAACTTGTTCTCAAGTGTGGGTTCCCCTGTATAAGTCGTACAATTTCTGCTTTTCATTGCACTCATTTGATACTTTTATCAATATTGCTTACGTGATAATATCAAGGAAAAAAAGTTTGCGATAATATCAACGAGTGATGGTGTAACCCAAAAATTTAGGCCCAAGAAATTAATACTCTACGTATCTCTGGATGGTACTAGAAATCGGATAAGTAAGTCTTATCTTTAGTTCAGCAAAGTTTAAACAAAGGATATTCTGAGCGAAATTTATTATCCATAATTTTCTTATTGATTGCATAGGTTGACAAGATTTTTACCTTGGCCTCCTTAAACATATTGTATGTGCAAGTGTGTGTGTGTGTGTGGGGGGGGGGGGGGGGGGTGTCTTCTTTGCACTGTAAAATTTTATGGATCAATTGTTCACTTCACATCTTTATTGCAATATTAATAATAGGTCCAACAACAATAAAAAGTTTGTTGTTACCTCTTAAATTTTCCATTTTAACCTATTACCACACAATCCTGACTTTTAACAACCCTGATAAAGAAGCCTTTTGAAAAGATTGACGGAAAAGGAGAAAATCCTGGTAACCAGCATTTTCTCCTTTTCCCGCAATGTTTCCTACCCTATCCAAAACATAAACCACTTAATTTGTTGTCTGCAAATGCTTTCAATTTGGTCCAGTCTAAACTTTTGTCGTTTGGTAAAGGGTTAACTCGTGATTTGTTTGGTTTGACTCTTGAAAAATTAGATTTGACCCCTAAAACTTTAGGGTCAATGGGTCATTAGGGGTGACTATCGTGGCCAAAAAAGCTATCATGATAGTATCATGATAGTAAAAGCCCTATTGCAATCATTATCGCAATAGTCTTAAAACTATCACAATACTATCACAATACTTTCATTTGAACTTTTCACTGGTGTTTTTCTACAACGAAAATGACTGATTGGTTGGTTTTACTATATTTCTGCACTATGACGATTGGTTTGGTTCATATCTTGCTACTAACTTAATGTTAGTAGCAAGATAATAAGTTGATAATGAGCCGTTGTGTAAATCGTCTGTAATATAATTATTATGCTATCCCACTTAGATCCAGTGGAAATGATATGGCAATTTTGAAAACATTGCAACAGGAAAAAAATTCCAATTATCTGATTATTGACTTCAAAAATGTAAATGAGTCTGCAATATTTATATTATTGCCATTTCACATAAATCAGGGGCCCGCTCCAATACTTCAGTGGTTAGCGTATCTGACTTATGACCTGAAGGTTGCGAGTTTGATACTTGGTTGAGGTAAACTTTCTTTCCGGCAAGTTTTCGCCTCTCACCTGTATGTGAGAAAAGTAGTCAGTGGCTCTGGGAAGAAAGTTGTGTCAGTACTGGTGTGAGAAAGCCAGGAAACACATGGGTGTGTCACTCACTGCCGCGATATGACCTGAGCTGTCTAAATGGCGTTAAACTCCATACAAACCAAACATAAATCAGGGATCATATAAACATATATATGATCCCTGCATAAATACACTAGACCTCATGGCTTCTAACGTTTCTGAAAGTTTGCACATGGATGCATCTGAAATGTAAACAAGCATCCGATCCCAGTTTATGCAAGTTGAAGGAAAGACAACTTGCTAATTTTTGCCATCACACAAATTTGCAGCACAGAACTCAAAACATGCCTATAAAATTCCAGATTTCCAACTGTTCAAGAACTGGTACAGTTCCAGAACCAGGGTTTGTGAAATTTGGCCATTATAATAAAACCAATGTTCTAGAACCATTTGTATTTTAGGCCAACTGTTCAAGAACTCTCACAGTGTCATCAGTTCAAGAACTGGTGGTGTTTTAGAATTAATACTCTTTCACTTTCGTGCTTTTGGAACCAGTGTTCAAGAACCATTTGGGTTCTAGAACCACAGTGCAAGAACCACAGTGCAAGAACAGTTCTTAAAGTTGATAAAAGATCATTGAATGTTCATGAACTCACCACTTGTTCTTGAACATTTTTCCCAGGGGCATAGAAAAGACCAATATATTGCAACTGCAAAACTGTTTTATTCAGATTATGAAGGGGTCCTGCTCAATCAATTGTGAAAGTGAAGAATTCATAACCAGGAAGTTCAGGTTTGATCCTGATTCAAGGCAGTGACAGGATTTTGAAGTAATATTACAGGAATGCTCTTCAAATGACCATCTACTAGATTTTCTCAAATGGTTCTGCCCTACTGAACAAGATGGCAGCCATAGCTAGATTTGGAAAAAAAACCTTTTAACTACATGTACTTCTTCAAAAGCAGTGGGAGGATTTTGAAATGGCTGCCAGAGCTAAAATAGAAATCACTGAAACAGCCTCAAACAGCTTATACCCATCTTGTATTACATCACATTAGCATTTCATTTTGTACACTTTCAATCTGGTGAGCAATATGGAGCCATTTTTTGGACTTGACCAAATTGGAAGCATTAAATTTTGAAGATGACAAAATAGATATAGCTCAAGTAATGATTGCTGTCTTTGATAGGGTAGAAAACATTAAGGGAAAAGGAGAAAATTCTTGTTAACTTTTTCTACAATGTTTTCAAAAGCCTTTTTCTTCAGGGTCACTAAAACTCGGGATTGTGAGGTAAACAGTTAACAACTCTCAGGGAAGAAGGCTTTTGAAAACACTGTAGAAAAGGCAAAAATGCTGGCAACCACTATTCCTGCAATGTTCTAATCTTTCTATGGCAAATTTCATAATTTCATCTAGATTTTTCATCTACAAATGCCTTGAATTTAAATGGGTCTAAATTTAATAGAATTAATTACGCAGTGCTTTTCATTTTTACTCCAAATTCTTTACAAAACAATCCCAAGTTTAACAACCCTGAGGAAGGAGGTCTTTGAAAACATTATTGGGAAAAAGAGCAAATGCTGCATAGCCCTTTCCCAAACAAGCCCTGGTTTTCACGTGTCTGCAGTACAAGTCTTTTGAAAACACTGTGGGAAAAGGAGAAATTGCTCGTAATGAGCAATTTCTCCTTTTCCCACGTGTTTTCTACCCTCTTTGAGACCTTTCTGCCATTTTCATCAAATTTAAAATTGTAGTCTGCAAACTCTTTCGATTTGGACCAGTCCAAAATTTGTCGCTTGGGAAAGGGATAGTTACCATCATTCTCTCATTCGCCTACAATGCTTTCTATCCTTCCAAGACAATTCTATTCATTTCAGACAAACCTTGTCATCTGGAAATCCCTTCAGTTTGGATAGTTACCATCATTTTCTCATTCGCCTACAATGCTTTCTATCCTTCCAAGACAGTTCTGTTCATTTCAGACACACCTTGTCATCTGGAAATCCCTTCAGTTTGGATAAGTCTAAAATTTTGCCATTTGAAAAAAATGTAGGGCCCATCTTATCAACTGGTCATTTTTAGCATTAGAGAAGGCCTAAATACTGCAGTTTTGAAGACTAATTTTTGCAAGAAGTTGTTACTCAAATCTTTACCAAATGATACAAGTTTGGACTCGACCAGATTGAAAGCATTACCCCAGTGAAAATGATATTGAAATTTCAGTGAAATTTCACCAAATTTTGGTGAAATTTCAATGAAATCTTGAAATTTCACCAAATCCCAGCAAAATGACCAAATTTCAGTGAAATTTCGGTGAGAATTTCATTGAAATATGTTGAAATTTCAGTGAAAATTTTTTTTGAAGACCTATAATTTTTCATTGAAATTTCAGTGATTTTTTTTGTTTTTTAATTCTGATGATATTTCACTAAAATGCCAATTATTTGTGAAAAATTGTGAATATGTAAATTATTAGAGACAATTAATTACAAAAATACAGTTCAACCTTTCTTAATGGCCATCTCCATTAAGCCATCAGCCTGTATAAAGCAATCAGTGATTGAGGTCCCAGAGAGGTCATGATCTTGTCATTAATGTAGTTGCAGTAGAAGCCAGCGCATTTTGAGCGTCTCATAGGTATTTGCTTAATACATGTTGGATTTGTGTAAACATGTTAAATTTACTTACATTCACACTCGGATAATAAAACACAAGTAGTAAAACACCACACTTGGGCTGATGACAAAAGCATAATTCAATTAGTATATACGTTTTTTAGCTCCACTGGCCAAAGGCTAGCAGGCTCATGTCATGGCCCCGGTGTCCCTTGTGCGTCCGTGCTTTAACTTTTATTTCAAACATCTTCTTCTCTGAAACTACCCATCCAATTTTCATGAAACTTCACAGAAATGATCGATCCTGCCATGGTCCTCTTCAGAATTTCTTGAAAGAATTTGATTCCTTTAAAAACTCTGGTTGCCATTTAAAAACTCTGGTTGCCATGGCAACAAAACTGAAAAATATTGAGAATCTTTACATATCTTCCTGTCTGAAACCATAAGGCATAGGCCTACCAAATTTGGCATGTAGCTTTATGTAGTAGACCTCTATTATGTTTCTTCAAATTATAGCCCTGGGGTCAAAATTGGCTCTGCCTCAGGGGTCACAAGTTTTACAAAGCCTTACATGGAGAAAACTTTAAAAATCTTCCTGTACCTAGCCATAAGGCCTAGTTTTGAAACTGGCCTTGCATCAGGGGTCTTATGTTTTGCAGAGGCTTCATATGGACGAAACTTGAAATTCACCTGATTTATAACCATACACCATAGACTTGTATTATTTTGGCATGTGGCTTTATCTTGTGGACCTCTACCAGGGTACAAGTAATTATAGCTCTGGGATCAAAAATGGCTTTGCCCTGCGGGTCTCAACTTTCACATGGGCTTTTACAGAGAAAACTTTGTAAATCTTCATTTTGAAATCATTTGGCTCAGAATTGAAATGTTTAGTATTTATGGTTTATATTTATAAGCCAGTGGAGCGAAACAGGCCTTCATGGCCCTCTTGTATTTTCTTTGTTACCGTACTGCAATAAATTACCTATGTGACAAATTTTCCTCCCATACTTAGCAGATTAGCTCCGAAATTGAACGTTGCGAAAGCCATATTAACATGTACATATGCCACATGTATAGCGACTTCGGGAAGTTACCGAAAGTATCCGACTGAGAAAGGTGAACATACGCAACTTCCGGTTGTGTGTTTTTTAAAAGTTTATTAAAATATTAAAATTTAAAATGTAAAAATCGATGCATCTTTTGGGTTACAAAAATTCTAACAGAGAAAAGTATTTTTAAGTGTTATATATAAATTACATCAGATTTTTTTTCAAATTTGATCACCTATCAAAATTCTCTGCCATCCCAGTCTGGGTACCGCGCGGTAGGATGCTGACCGTTGGAATCTGCAAGGAAACACGGTCTCAGTCTTTTACCGGACGTTTACTCCACGCGCTCAACTGAACAAAGGGAATCGCTCCGATAAAGTAAATGAAATCTTTATCATCTTCGTGTGGGTAAATGACGATCCTGTATCAGCAAAAGTACTCAATCCTAGGAATATTGTTTAGCCACGATGCCACTTTGTGACAACACAGAACAGATGACCGAGTTTATCGGCAAAATTTCCAGGCTTCGATTTCCGTGTGTACAAATTGGCGTCACTCGAAAAAAATTCGGTACGTACCGTTATTTCTCAACTCAACTTTTACAGCCAAATGATGATTAAACTTACTTCAGATGTGTGATAACACACATGCTGCTTCTGTACACAAAGAAATGGCATATATGCTGTCTCTGAGTTTACAGTCAAAACATACCCAAACCACAACGTACCCAATTGGGTCAAAATGTGCCGTGTGTAAAGTCAAAGTGTACCTAAGACTTTTGTTGTGTTTTTATATTTGATCTTTGTAAATTATGGGTAAAATGTAAGTAGAAATTGTAATCACCATTTGGAAGTTGGTGGGTTTTAAATGTTTCTTTATTTATGTTAGCCATTCCTTACCTTTAACAATTGTCAAAATAAAATTCAACATCACATACCTTACTATATTCTTGACTATGACCAACAATACAGCAATTTGGGAATCAAACCATCCATTTAAAGGTAATAGGTTTTAGAATTTTTACTTTTATCTAAGTTCAAGAATGGTACAAAGTGATTTTTATATTACGTACATTTAACATAAATTATGTGTACTTTTTAACTTTAATTTTGGTATGTTTTGACATTTCTTTGGTACATTTTGGTTTGGGCACATTTTGACTGTATCCCTTTCTCTTTTGAGGCATTTATAAAGATTTGCACTTTTTATGAAGATTCTGACCTGTCGAATGGTGCTCATACTGTGTGATAATTGAGAAACAAAATGATGAAGTTGAAATTTTGGACAGAAAAAAACTGAACTAGAATGTACTTGCCATGACGAAAAATCCTATCTGGTAAAAGTCCAGAAAAAAAACAGTTTGTCCCAAAAATGGTAATACTGCCCATGCATTGTTTTTATCTTATGTAGAATTTCTTTTAGTGTTACTGTTATCAAAATGACTGGGTACTGAGTTCAGTTTGATTGAATTTGAAAGAAAATTCAAGTTTGCACTATATGCATACACTCAGGTGTATCAAAAGATGTACAGGTTGAATTAACTTTTATAAAAATAATACTTTTAATTTTACAGATGAAACAGACAAGGAGCTGGACCAAATCTTGATTGGTAAAGATTTCAAGAAGCTAGATGCCAGTGTATTTGACACTACATAGAGTGATCATCTATCCAGCAAAGGTGACAATTATTTGTTACATGCAGAACTTGGTTGTTTTGGTAACTGGAAAGAAAAAAAAAACTTAAAATTTTTATTGTCTCAAACCATAAGGCCTTGAAATGGGGTCCGACGAATTGCCTAAATACAGAAATTCCACAGAAATAATCCTTTTTTTAAAAACTTAGTACTTTTTAGTTCAGATAACTTAAGTTGTGTTTTTTGACACAATTTGTAATTATATTAATAAAGGAGGGTAAGTTTAAAACCTGATGACGACATAACAACATGCCATTGAATGATTGAGACCAGTCGTGAAGAATGTGGTCTGGAATAGCCTACCCATATTAAAGATGTCCAGTGAAATACCCGATTGATGTATAAAAATTTGTTGATTCAGTGATTTTACCTCTGCAGTCTCACTTGTACCTTTTGTACAAGGTGGATGAGTCTAATCTTTGTTGATAAGTATGATAGAAAAAATTTTTGCGTAGTCTATCCGTCTGTTTGTCCATCTGGACAGATGTTATATTATAAAGTCCTTGACGAAATTTTCTAAAACTTCATACATGTGTTTCTTATGATAGGCTGCCGATACAGGTTTTTTTATTTAAAACCATGTCATGGAAAAACGGGGCTTGAAGCATATTTCTATTATGGACCATTATCTCTAACAACTGGACAAAATTTTATGAAAACTTGATATTTATATTGTCTATCATTTTACAATCATTATTTGTTTTTATCTAATGAAATTCTATGTCATGGAAAAAGGGGGCTTAATGTATAATTTCATTATGGACCAATAACAGTTTGCTAGTCCATCTCTCCGGACACATACCTTCTAAAATCCTTGTTGAAAAATTGATGAAACTTCAAACATGTGTTCCTTATACTAATCTGCTGATAGAGTTTTTTGCCTTTTTGATTGAATGCCATGTGATGGAAAAAGGGGGCTTGATGTATATTTCCATTATGGGCGAATATCTTTTTAACAACTGGACAAAATTTTATGAAACTTCATATTTATATCCTTCATTGTAATCCACTGACAATCATTATTTGTTTTTATTTAATGAAATACCATGTCATGGAAAAAGGAGGCTTAATGTATAATTTCTTTATGGACCAATAACAAAAAGGCCATTTGTTTAGGGTCAGTTTATACCTGTATTGTAAATTTCATATGAAACACTTCCTGTTTAGTACTGTAAACTGCAGAGCTTTAAATAGTTTAGTTTTCAATCTAAAGTGCTTGTATGATTCTCAAATACTTAATTTGCACATTTCCAGTTCCACAATGGGCCGGCCATGCACAATTATTCAAATATGGAAATCCTTGCTATCATTTAAACTATTTTGTCTCATGTATCTTTGTGATATATATCATTGCAGGCAGGTGTATCAATATTTCAGTGTTGAACAACAAAAGAACTTTCTTGTAACAATTACTTGTTTCTAGTAGTGTTAATTTTCCTTAGTTATTTAAAATTAACAACTTCGAAAGCATTGTAGAAAAAGGAGAAAAGAATGGAAGCTTTTTATTTGTGTAATAGTGATAGAACAGTAAAATGAAGGGTTTTTTTTTTTTATTTCTTTTTTAGAACGGGACTTGCACTGCAATAGCCAAAAAGCTCTTTACCATAGCTAGAAGTCAGCTGAAGCAGAACCTGATGAAAATTGCTCATAAAGTGGTATGTGCTAGCTGATGGAAACAAATGACAAGATCAGTAAGTTATTTTCAGAGGCTTGCCCCATGCTTTACCATCTTTTGGAATATGAATCAGTTTTATTATCTCAGCTGTTTTTGGTAGATGTCTCTCTTATTACTGAAGATATTTAATTCAAACTTGGACTAGTTGTTAACTATCAAAAGGGCATCAATACAACAACGGCAGATAATTGTCAAAGTATTTTTTACATAGTTATGCCCCTTTTTAACTGAAAAGGACCAGAAGTCAAGTGTTGGTACCCACATGCAGTGCTCATGTTAATTTTCTTTGTCGCCAGCATTTTGTCCTTTTTCCACAATGTTTTCAAAAGCCTTTTTCCCAGAGGTAGTTAAAACTTTGGATTGTGTGGTATAAGGTTAAACTTCCCTTGAGGTCTGTGTTTGAAATTATCAAGCACATATTTATAAACATACTTTTTAAGTCAATATGATAAGGAATCAGATATTTTGTGCTAGGCTTGCCTTAAACAATACACAAATTGAAATACTGCATATATAGGAAAAAAAAACTGACAATTATTCTCTTATTGTAAAAGTCACATTTATAAGCTTAGCTAGTATTGAAGGAAACGCCGACGTTTTTTCAAATCCCTGTCATTGTCATGAGAAAACTTAAACATTTTCAGATACCTAGTATATCAAACTATTATTACTGAAGATATCTACTTTAATCTTCTCAGTGCTAGTCATCACTGAAAATATTTATTTGAGACACAGGGCTAGCTGTTACCTATATAAGGGCAGGTTACTCTCAGTATTTTTTACAGTTTATTCAAAGCTGAAGTGAGTTTCTTGCATGGCTTCCAAGATGGGGCATTTGCATACACCTTTGCAAATGAAAAGGGCCTTGAAACTATGAACAAAAAGTGGTACAACTTATAATTCTGTTTGTGTGAACAACATATTTCACAGTAGAAATTGCTTGTTAAAAGTGTTTTAACCCTTTATTACACAATGCCAAGTTTTAACCCTGAAGAAGGCTTTTGAAAACATTGTGGGAAAAGGAGAAAATGCTTGTAACATCACTCCTTTTCACACAATGTTTTCTACCATATCAAAGACAGAAATCATCACTTGAGCAACATTTGTCATCTGCTAATGCTTTGAGTTTTGTGGAGTCCAAAATATTATCATTTGGTAAAGAGTTAACTCTCCTTTGTCCACAACCTTTTCATTTACTGTTTGATATATTGGACACTTGTGATGGCAGTAGAGTATCATTTCAAAGGATGTCAGGCTGCAGAATGTGTCATAAGTTGTCTATATCAGGCATATGACATGAGTGAAGCAAAAGTATAAAGTAGAAATGATAGCACATGGTACAAAGTATATTAACCCTTTACCACACAATCCCGAGTTTTAACGACCCTGAGAAAGAAACCTTTTGAAAACACTGTGGGAAAAGGAGAAAATGCTGGTAACCAGCATTTTCTCCTTTTCCTACAGGGTTTTCTAACCTATCAAAGAAAAATTGCACCATATGAGCCACATTAAATTAGTCGTCTGCGCATGCTTTCAATTTGGACAAGTCTGCCTTTTTGTCGTGTGGTAAAGGGTTAACTGAATGACTTCAGAGTACATTGGTAATAGAATAATAGTAGAAAAAAATTCCAAAGGCAGAATTTTATTTACAAAAAGAGTCTTGCACCATTTGCAAATTGACATTCCAAAACTTTATTTTTCTCTTTACAGGTGAACTGTTCAACAGTTTCTAATGCAACTGTTGTGAAGAGGAGCAGACAAAAATATGGACTGAAATAGAGGAAATACTTGAGTATAAATACAAAATGAACAGTAATTAAATAGAAGTGAAAAACGAGAAAAAATAAAATAACGGAATAACAGTTTGGAAATAAGTTTCTCTTCTTTTTTTACTTAGATTAATAATCATGATTTTTTTTTTGTGTGTCGTGTTGGATTATCAGGCATTAAATTGGTGATTACATTTCACTGAATCTCTCTACAATTTCATAGAGATTTACTGAAATTTCATGGAGATAATGGTTAAATTTCACTGAGATTATAGTAAGATTTCGCTGATATTTTGATGAAATTCCTGTAAGATTTTAGTGAAATTTCAAAGAGATTTTCTTGAAATCTCAGTGAGATTTTGGTGAAATTCAGTGTTTTTTTGCCCCTTTCTTTCAGTGAAATTTCTATGAAATTTCAGTGAAATTCCAATGAGATTTTGGTGAAATCTCAGTGAGATTTTGGTGAAATCTCATTGAGATTTTGGTGAAATTCAGTGTTTTTTTGCCCCTTTCTTTCAGTGAAATTTCTATGAAATTTCAGTGAAATTTCAATGAGATTTTGGTGAAATCTCAGTGAGATTTTGGTACAATTTCAGTGTTATTTTGCCCCTTTCTTTCACTGAAATTTCATTGAAATCTCAATGAAATCTCACTGAAATTTCAATCAGTATTTTCACTGGGGTAATTTTGCAGATGACAAATGTTCCTCAAAATGATGATTTCTGTCTTTGATTTGGTACAAAACATTATGGGAAAAGGAGAAAATGCTGGTTACCAGCATCTTCTCTTATCCCCACAATGTTTTCAAAGGTTTCTTTCCTGGGGTCGTGAAAATTCGGGATTGTCTGAATAACAAAGGCCAAAAACACACCTGACATTGTGGTTGGTACTGTAAGGATGTTGAAGATGATGGATTGTCTTTAGCCATATGTATGCATAAATTGCACGTTTACATGCTGCAGAGACATGATAATATTGAGGATACAAGAAGTGACAAGACAATAGGCTGCATGTTTTGAGATTGTAAGCAAAATTTGAAGTTAACCCTTAACTTTTTACCACACGATGAAATTTGAGATTGAATTTGTCAAAAGTGAAAGCCTTTCCAGATGACAAAAATGAATATGACTAAAATTTGAAATTTGTTCTTGGTAGGGTTGAAAAAATTATGGAAATTATGGAAAAAGAAAATCCTGGTTACAAGCATCTTCTCCTTTGCCCATAATGTTTTTTAATGTCTTCATCCTCAGGGTTGTTAAAAGTCAGGATAGTGTGGTAAACGGTTAACCAAACTATCCTGTGTTTTAACTCTTTACAAAACAACATTCTAGAAAACATTTGGAGAATAGGAGAAAATGCTGATGACCATTATTTTCTCCTTTTCCCACAATGTTTTCAGAAGACTTCTTTCTCAGGGTTGTTAAAACTCAGGAATGTGTGGTAAAGGCTTAACCCTTTATCACACAGTCCCATGTTTTAACGACCCTATGAAAGAAGCCTTTTGAAAACATTGTGGGAGAAGGAGAAGATGCTGGTAACCAGCATTTTCTCCTTTTCCCACAATGTTTTCTACCCTTTCCAAAACAAATTTCCATTTTTTAGCTCACCTTAGCACAACGTGCTAAAGGTGAGCTATTGTGATCGCCCTATGTCCGTCGTCCGTCAACAATTTCTTTAAACATCTTCTTCTCCTAAACCACTGGGCCAATCTTGATGAAACTTGGCAGGGATGTTCCTTGGGTGAAGCTCTACCAAAATTGTTCAAAGAATTGAATTCCACCCACAACTCTGGTTGCCATGGCAACAAAAAGGAAAAAAAAGCAAAATCTTTGAAAATCTTCTTCTCTGAAACTAGAAGGCGCAGAGCTTTGTTATTTGGTATGTAGCATCTCCTAGTGGACCTCTACCAAGTTTGTTCATTTGATGCCCCTGGGATCAAAACTGGCCCCGCCCCGGGGGTCACAAGTTTGAGCATAGTAACAAAGAAGGAAAACTTTAAAATTCTTCTTCTCTAAAACTTGAAGGCGTAGAGCTTTGATATTTGGCATGTAGCATCTCCTAGTGGACCTTTACCAAGTTTGTTCATATGGTGCCCCTGGGGTCAAAACTGGCCCTGCCCGTGGGGTCACAATTTCCAACATAGTAACAAAGAAGGAAAACTTAAAAAATCTTCTTCTCTAAAACTAGAAGGCATAGAGCTTTGATATTTGGCATGAAGCATCTCCTAGTGGACCTCTACCAAGTTTGTTCATATGATGCCCTTGGGGTCAAAACTGGCCCTGCCCCGGGGGTCACAAGTTCGAACATAGGAACAAAGAGGGGAAACTTTAAAAATCATCTTCTCTGAAACTGGATGGCGTAGAGCTTTGATATTTGGTATGTAGCATTGCCTAGTGGACCTCTACCAAGTTTGTTCATATGATGCCCCTGGGGTCAAAACTGGCCCCGCCCCGGGGGTCACAATTTCCAACATAGTAACAAAGAAGGAAAACTCTAAAAATCTTCTTCTCTGAAACTTGAAGGCATAGAGCTTTGATATTTGGCATGTAGCATCTCCTAGTGGACCTCTACCAAGTTTATTCATATGATGCCCCTGGGGTCAAAACTGGCCCTGCCCCGGGGGTCAGAATTTCCAACATGGTAACAAAGAAGGAAAACTTTAAAAATCTTCTTCTCTAAAACTAGAAGGCATAGAGCTTTGATATTTGGCATGAAGCATCTCCTAGTGGACCTCTACCAAGTTTGTTCATATGATGCCCTTGGGGTCAAAACTGGCCCCGCCCCGGGGGTCACAATTTCCAACATAGGAACAAAAAAGGAAAACTTTAAAAATCATCTTCTCTAAAACTAGAAGGCATAGAGCTTTGATATTTGGCATGGAGCATCTCCTAGTGGACCTCTACCAAATTTGTTCATATGATGCCCTTGGGGTCAAAACTGGCCCTGCCCTGGGGGTCACAAGTTCGAACATAGGAACAAAGAGGGGAAACTTTAAAAATCATCTTCTCTGAAACTGGATGGCGTAGAGCTTTGATATTTGGTATGTAGCATCTCCTAGTGGACCTCTACCAAGTTTGTTCATATGATGCCCCTGGGGTCAAAACTGGCCCTGCCCTGGGGGTCACAATTTCCAACATAGTAACAAAGAAGGAAAACTTTAAAAATCTTCTTCTCTGAAACAGGAAGGCATGGAGCTTTGATATTTGGTATGTAGCATCTTCTAGTGGACCTCTACTAAGTTTGTGCATATGATGCCCTTGGGGCAAAAGTTGGCCCTGCCCCAGGGGTCACAAGTTCGAACATAGGAACAGAGAAGGAAAATTTTAAGAATCGTCTTCTCTGAAACTGGAAGGCATAGAGCTTTGATATTTGGTATGTAGCATCTCCTAGTGTACCTCTACCAAGTTGTTCATTTGATGTCCCTGGGGTCAAAACTGGCCCCGCCCCGGGGGTCACAAATTAGAAAGATAGGAACAAAGAAGGAAAACTTTAAATTTCTTTTTCTCCTAAACGGGAAGGTGTAGAGCTTTGATATTTGGTATGTAGCATTTCCTAGTGGACCTCTAACAAGTTTGTTCATATGATGCCCCTGGGTCAAAACTGGCCCAGCCCCAGGGGTCATAAGTTCGAACATAGAAACAAAGAAGGAAAACTTTAAAATTCTTCTTTAAAACTGGAAGGCGTAGAGCTTTGATATTTGGTATGTAGTGATTCTCTTCTAAGTTTCTTTGCCCATCTAAGCACAACAAGTTCATTGAGTTCAAAGTTGGGTCATCTTGGGTCATAAACTAGGTCACTAGGTCAAATTAAAGAAATACCTTGTTGGCACTCTCGAGGCCACATTATTTGCTCAATTGCCTTGAAAATTAGTTAGAAAGTTTGTCTTTATAAAGTCTCACATAAGATTAATTTGGGTCAACTTGGGTCATAAACTAGTTCACTGGGTCAAATTAAAGAAATACCTTGTTTGCACTCTGGAGGCCAAATTTATTGCTCAAATGACCTGAAATTTGGCCAGAATGTTTGTCTTGATGAAATAACAGATGAGTTTGGATTTGGGTCACCTGGAATCATAAACTAGGTCACTAGGTCAAAATAAAGAAATACCTTGTGGGCACTCTAGAGGCCACATTATTTGCCTAATTGCCTTGAAAATTGGGCAGAATATTTATCTTTGTAAAATCTCACAGGAGTCTGAATTTGGGTCAACTGGGGTCATAACCTAGTTCACTTGGTCAAATTAAAGAAATAGCTAGTGGGCACTCTAGAGGCCACATTTATTATTCATTTGATTTGAAGATTGGTTAAAATGTTTCTTTTGATATAGTCAAAGACCAGTTCAAATTTGGGTCACCTGGGGTCATAATCTAGGTCACTAGGTCAAATTAAAGAAATATCTTTAGGGCACTCGAGGCCACATTTTTTGCTCAATTGACTTGAAAATTGGTCAGAATGTTTGTCTTCATGAAATATGAGTTTGAAATTGGGTCACCTGCAGTCAAAAACTAGGTCACATGGTCAAATTAAAGAAAAACCTTTAAGGCACTCTACTAAGGTGAGCGACCCAGGGCCATCATGGCCCTCTTGTCATTCACATTTATTTTGTCGTCTGCAAATGGTTTGAATTTGGACCAGTCTAAAATTTTGTGGTTTGGTAAAGAGTTAAATTGTCATGTTTTACATACTGCAGAGACATGATAATGTTGAAGATACAAGAACTGTAACCGTTTACTGCACAATTCTGAGTTTTAATGACCCTGAAGAAGAAGGCTTTTGAAAATATTGTTGGAAAAGGAGAAAATGCTGGTAACCAGAATTCTCTTCTTTTCCTTTAATGTTTTGTACCCTATCAAGAGCACAAATCATCATTTTAGCTACATTTGCAAATTCAATTTCATCCAGTCCAAAATTTTGTCGTTGGGTAGAGGGCTTAAATACCCCATCATAGACAGAAATAAACATTTAAGCTACATTTAACCCTTTACTACACAATGACGCCTTTTGACGCCCCAGGGAAAGAAGCCTTTTGAAAACATTGTGGGAAAAGGAGAAAATGCTGGTAACCAGCATTTTCTCCTTTTCCCACAATGTTTTCTACCCTATCAAAGAAAAGATGCACCATTTGAACCACATCGAAATTGATGTCTGCAAATGCTTTTAATTAGGACAAGGATAAAATTTTGTCGTCTGGTAAAGGGTTAAGATGTCAGTCTGCAAATGCTTTCAATTTGGTCAGTACACAATTTTGTCGTTTGGGAAAGAGTTAATTGCATTTTTCGGGCTGTGTTTGTTAGAAATGTCTCAAAAAATAATGGGCTGTGTAGATTCAAGATCAGACTGCATGTTCTTTTACAGTCTGATCTTCATCTGCACAGTCCCAGAGAGCAAAATAAAGTCATTGGCAGCTGTAACTCTTTACCAAACGACGAAATTTTAGACCAGTCCAAATTGAAAGCTTTTGCAGACGACATAATAAATGTAAATCAAAATTTGAAATTTGTTTCTGGAAGAGTAGAAAACATTGTGGGAAAAGGAGAAAATGCTGGTAACCAGCATTTTCTCCTTTTCCCACAATGTTTTCAAAAGGCTTCATCCTCAGGGTTGTTTAAAGCCAAGATTGTGTAGTAAACACTGGTAAACGCTGGTTACCAGCATTTTGTCCTTTTCCCACTATGTTTTCAAAAGGCTTCTTCCTCGGGGTCGTTTAAAGCCAAGATATGTATAGTAAAAGGTTAAGGGTGAGGAATGCACATCTTACAAAGTCATGGCATCACAAGAGATAACTTGAAGGTTAGCCTGAAATCTGATACTGAAATCATGGAGGTGAAAGCTATCCTTGAAATTATTTTTTTTTTATCAGAAACAAGACTTTTATTGTTTCTGTTTTATCACTTAGCAACAGAGCCAAATTACATCCCCGTTTTAACCCTTTACCACATAATCCCAAGTTTTTAACAACTCTGATAAAAAGGCATTTGAAAACATTGTCGGAAAAGGAGAAAATGCTGGTTACCAATATTTTCTCCTTTTCCAACAATGTTTTTTTTAACGCCTTTGATATCAGGGTCATTAAAAACATTTAAAAAAGAATATAGATAATCAGCCCCAATAGCAGGTAAAAAAGTAACTAAAAGATTCTTTGAGCAACCTGGCAACTTTTGACCTACTTTTGAAATAAATTTTTCTGCCAGCAACTAACACTTGGACAGACTGTAATATGATAGGTTGCGTTTTTCACAACAATTGCCATTTTCACAACAATTTCCATACTTTGAATGAAACAGGGTGATTCAAATTCAAATGCATTTTAACTAACATCCGCGTTGTTTACCTTGGCCACTATGGAGGCTTTTAGGTTTCCCACTAGGCATGTGAAAACAGTGTTGCAAAGGAGATATTTGTTGCAAGCCACAATGTGAAATTGCTAGGTTAACTGTATACCACACAGTCCCAAGTTTTAACGACCCTGAGAAAGAAGACAGTCCCAGAGAGCAAAATAAAGTCATTGGCAGCTGTAACTCTTTACCAAACGACAAAATTTTAGACCATTCCATATTGAAAGCTTTTGCAGATGACAAAATAAATGTAAATCAAAATTTGAAATTTGTTTCGGAAGAGTAGAAAACATTGTGGGAAAAGGAGAAAATGCTGGTAACCAGCATTTTCTCATTTTCCCACAATGTTTTCTACTCTCTCAAGGACAGAAATTGCTATTTGAGCCACATTTGTCATCTGCAAATGCTTTGAATTTGGCTGAGTTAAAAAAATTATCGTTGAAGGGTTATTTTTAGCCTTTACCATAAAATTTTGCCCTTTAACAACCCTGAGAAAGATGGCTTTTAAAAACATGAAGGGAGAAGAAGAAAATGCTGGTAACCAGCATTTTCTCCTTTTCCCACAATGTTTCCTACCATATCAAAGACAAACAACATCATTTGCATCATATCATCTGCAAATGCTTTCAATTTGGAAAAGTCTACATTTTTGACACATAGTAAAGGGTTAAATTGCAATAACTAGGTTTTGCCAGGGAATATGGAGAAAAGAATGGATACAAAAATAGTTTGCAGATTCAATTAGCATTAGTTACATGCAGGCCTCTCAGTAAAGGTAAATTTGCACTTGCTGTCTTTGAATCACAGGTAATTTAGGATGTACATTAATTTTGAAGGAGGTTTGTGTTGGAAATTTTTGTAAGAAGGATTAGTCTGACAGTGAGTTTACAGAGGATATTTGTTTTTATTTTCGGTGAATGATAGAAGTTTATTTCATCGAGTGAACATCATCGGTAATATTTTCACGAGTGGCATAGCCACGAGTGAAAATATTACCATATGAGGTTCATGATATGGAATAGATTTTGATCTTTTACAGACAAAAAACAAATATTCTATTTTTTTCATGCTTCTATCCCTGTTTTTTGTTTGGTCTTGTAAAGTGCAGGGGAGCTTTTGGTAATTCCATACCAGTGAGTTTATGATTGAAACAGTGAAATTGTCAAACCGTAATCCAATATTACTTCATGGTAACCTACAAAAAAACATGAAATAAAGAGGTTTTTTTTTTTGCTGCAGGTGAGCTTTTGTGATCATGACTAGGATCCAGTGTGCCTCATCTGTTGAAGGGCGTCAGCTTTTACATAATGTAATGAACACTCTGGAGGCCATATTTTTTGTCCAGTGCTCATAAAATTTGATCAGAATCTATCCCTTCAAAATGTCACAGAGTAGAAAATTTGGTCAGATGGTCAAAGAGGCCACATTTCCTGTCAAATGATCATAATGTTTTGTCAAAAAATTTTCTATTGAGAAAAGCTTGGACAAGTTTAAAGAGCGGTCGAAAATAAGGTCACTTAAGGTCAAATCAAAGAAAATTAGTTACCACTAGGGAGCCAATGATAATAAATTTTGAAAGCTGGACAGAATTTTTGTTCAGATTATAATTGTTAAGTAGGTTTTGCCCCATTTTTAGCTCACCTGAGCACAAAGTGCTCAAAGGTGAGCTTTTGTGATCGCCCAATGTCCGTCGTCCGTCGTCCACAATTTCTTTAAACATCTTCTCCTAAACCACTGGGCCAATCTTGATGAAACTTGGCAGGGATGTTCCTCAGGTGAAGCTCTACCAAAGTTGTTCAAGAGATTGAATTCCACCCATAACTCTGGTTGCCATGGCAACCAAAAGGAAAAAAATAGCAAAATCTTTAAAAATCTTCTTCTCTAAAACTAGAAGGCATAGAGCTTTGATATTTGGTATGTAGCATCTCCTAGTGGACCTCTACCAAGTTTGTTCATATGATGTCCCTGGGGTCAAAACTGGCCCCGTCCCGGGGGGTCACAAGTTTCAAACATAGGAACAAAGAAGGAAAACTTTAAAATTCTTCTTCTCTGAAACTGGAAGGCGTGGAGCTTTGATATTTGGCATGTAGCATCTCCTAGTGGACCTCTACCAAGTTTGTTCATATGACGCCCCTGGGGTCAAAACTGGCCCCGCCCCGGGGGTCACAAGTTTCGAACATAGGAACAAAGAATGAAAACTTTAAAATTCTTCTTCTCTGAAACTGGAAGGCGTAGAGCTTTGATATTTGGCATGTAGCATCTCCTAGTGGACTTCTACCAAGTTTGTTCATATGATGCCCCTGGGGTCAAAACTGGCCCCGCCCCGGGGGTCACAAGTTTTGAACATAGGAACAAAGAAGGAAAACTTTAAAATTCTTCTTCTCTGAAACTGGAAGGCGTGGAGCTTTGATATTTGGCATGTAGCATCTCCTAGTGGACCTCTACCAAGTTTGTTCATATGACGCCCCTGGGGTCAAAACTGGCCCCGCCCTGGGGGTCACAAGTTTCAAACATAGGAACAAAGAAGGAAAATTTTAAAATTCTTTTTCTTTGAAACTGGAAGGCGTGGAGCTTTGATATTTGGCATGTAGCATCTCCTAGTGGACCTCTACCAAGTTTGTTCATATGATGCCCCTGGGGTCAAAACTGGCCCCGCCCCGGGGGTCACAAGTTTCAAACATAGGAACAAAGAATGAAAACTTTAAAATTCTTCTTCTCTGAAAATGGAAGCGTGGAGCTTTGATATTTGGCATGTAGCATCTCTTAGTGGACCTCTACCAAGTTTGTTCATATGACGCCCCTGGGGTCAAAACTGGCCCTGCCCTGGGGGTCACAAATTTCGAACATAGGAACAAAGAATGAAAACTTTAAAATTCTTCTTCTCTGAAACTAGAAGGCGTGGAGCTTTGATATTTGGCATGTAGCATCTCCTAGTGGACCTCTACCAAGTTTGTTTATATGACACCCCTGGGGTCAAAACTGGCCCCGCCCCGGGGGTCACAAGTTTCGAACATAGGAACAAAGAAGGAAAACTTTAAAATTCTTTTTCTCTGAAACTGGAAAGCGTGGAGCTTTGATATATGGCATGTAGCATCTCCTAGTGGACTTCTACCAAGTTTGTTCATATGAGGCCCCAGCGGTCAAAACTGGCCCAGCCCCGGGGGTCACAAGTTTTGAACATAGGAACAAAGAATGAAAACTTTAAAATTCTTCTTCTCTGAAACTGGAAGGCGTAGAGCTTTGATATTTGGCATGTAGCATCTCCTAGTGGACCTCTACCAAGTTTGTTCATATGATGTCCCTGGGGTCAAAGGTGGCTCCACCCTGGGGGTCACAAGTTTCAAAGATAGGAACAAAGAAGGAAAACTGTAAAATTCTTCTTCTCTGAAACTGGAAAGCGTGGAGCTTTGATATAAGGCATGTAGGATCTCCTAGTGGACTTCTACCAAGTTTGTTCATATGACGCCCCTGGGGTCAAAACTGGCCCAGCCCGGGGGGTCACAAGTTTTGAACATAGGAACAAAGAAGGAAAACTTTAAAATTCTTCTTCTCTGAAACTGGAAGGCGTAGACCTTTGATATTTGGCATGTAGCATCTTCTAGCGGACCTCTACCAAGTTTGTTCATATGATGTGCCTGGGGTCAAAACTGGCTCCACCCTGGGGGTCACAAGTTTCAAACATAGGAACAAAGAATGAAAACTTTAAAATTCTTCTTGTCTGAAAACGGAAAGTGTGGAGCTTTGATATTTGGCATGTAGCATCTCCTAGTGGACTTCTACCAAGTTTGTTCATATGATGTCCCTTGGGTCAAAACTGGCCCCGCCCTGGGGCTCACAAGTTTCAAACGTAGGAACAAAGAATGAAAACTTTAAAATTCTTCTTCTCTGAAACTGGAAGGCGTGGAGCTTTGATATTTGGCATGTAGCACCTCCTAGTGGACCTCTACCAAGTTTGTTCATATGATGTCCCTGGGGTCAAAACTGGCCCCGCCCCGGGGGTCACAAGTTTCAAACGTAGGAACAAAGAAGGAAAACTTTAAAATTCTTCTTCTCTGAAACTGGAAGGCGTAGAGCTTTGATATTTGGCATGTAGCATCTCCTAGTGGACCTCTACCAAGTTTTTTCATACAATGCTCCTTGGGTCAAAACTGGCCCTGCCCCGGGGGTCACAAGTTCTAACATAGGAACAAAGAAGGAAAACTTTAAAATTCTTCTTTTCTAAACCTTGAAGGCATAGAGCTTTGTTATTTGGTGTGTAGTGAACCTGTTCTATGTTTGTTAGCCCACCTGAGCACAACATGTTCAGTCAGTTTGAAATTGGGTCACCTGGGGTCATAAACTAGGTCACTAGGTCAAATTAAATAGATACCTTGTGGGCACTCTAGAGGCCACATTTATTGCTCAAATGACCTGAAATTTGGTCAGAATGTTTGTCTTCATAAAATCTCAGATGAGTTTGGATTTAGGTCACCTGGGATCATAAACTACGTCACTAGTTCAAATTAAAGTAATTCCTTGTGGGCACTCTAGAGGCCACATTTTTGGCTCAAATGACTTGAAAATTGGTCAGAATGTTTGCCTTGATAAACCCTACATGAGTCTGAATTTGGGTCATGTGGCGTCTTAAATTAGGTCACTAGGTCAAATTAAAGAAATACCTTGTGGGCACTTTAGAGGCCACATTTATCGTTCAATTGATTTGAAAATTGCTTAAAATGTTTGTCTTGATGAAATCTAGGATGAGTTCAAAATTGGGTCACCTGGGCTCATAATCTAGGTCACTAGGTCAAATTAAAGAAATACCTTTAGGGCACTCTAGAGGTCACATTTCATGCACAATTGACTTGAAAGTTGGTCAGAATGTTTGTCTTGATCAAATATTGCATGAGTTTGAAATTGGGTCAGCTGGGGTCATAAACTAGGTTACTGGGTCAAATTTAAGAAACACTTTGTGGGCACTCTAGAGGCCACATTTATTGCTCAATTAACTGGAAAACTGTTCAGAATGTTTGTCTTGACAAATTTTTTAATGAGTTCTAAATTGGGTCACGTGGGGTGATAAATTAGGTCACTAGGTCAACCTACGGAAATTCCTTGTGGATGCTCTAGAGGCCACATTTTAAGCTCAATTGACCTGACAATTGGTCAGAAATTGGATTATGCACGTTGAGTGAATTTCGCCTATTGACTCAGGTGAGCGACCCAGGGCCATCATGGCCCTCTTGTCATTTACATTAGCAACATTATTTTCTACACCTTAGATCACAATTTTAGATCACAGTCCAAATTGAAAGCATTTGCAGACACGAAAATACATGTGACTTGAGAATTGAAAGTTGTTTCGGGTAGGGTAGAAAATATTATGTGGGGAAAAAGGAGAAAATGCTTTTCCCACAATATCTTCCGGAGCTTTCTGTCCCAGGGCCGTTGAAACACAGGATTGTGTGGTAAAAAGTTAGGACATCCAAAGTTAGGTTATGGTGAGTGAAATTTGCAATAACCAAGTGCCTGTGCTTCAAATGTGTAAACAATGGCAAATATATAACTTTTTTGGGTGATCTGAATTCAAGGGGCAAGAGGGTCAGGGATAACCCTGCTAAAGGTGTCTCTTGCATGCCAAATGTTAATGAAGTATTGATTATATAGTACCAGATTATTATTTAGATAATTATGATATTGCAAGGATAACGAATATCTCTGTAACCTTACAAGAAGTCTTTACTTTAATTTTTGCATCATATTACAAAATCATCCCTAATTAAGCAAAGTTTCACAGCTTTACTCTTTACCAAATGACAAAATTCAAGACTTCTCCAAACTGAGCATTTGCAGATGACGAAATGAATGTGACTCAAAAATTGAAACTTGTGTTGGGAAGGATAGAAAACATTGTGGGAAAAGGAGAAAATGCTGGTTACCAGCTTTTTCTCCTTTTCCCACAATGTTCTTTAAAGCTTTCTCACTTGGGGTCGTTAAAAGTCAGGACTGTGTGGTAAAGGGTTAAATTGCCTTAGCAGCTATTGTAGATCAAGATTAGACTGCACAGAACCTGCAGTCTGATCTATGATCAATGCTGTCTGCTAAATATTAGGTTATTAGAAGATCATATTCCACATTTTGGGCAATCTGATCTTGATCTACACTGGCTGCAAAGGCAAGTATAGGTGTGAAAGGCACTTTAAGGGTTAAAAGTCCAATGTTTAGTAAATATATGATAGCCTTGAAACTGCAATATAAGGGTAGTTCTCTAATATCTCAAAAAACCTGTTTCATTTTCCGAGTGCTAAGGGTAAATGGCTGGTTCCTTTGTTCAGTTGTCAGATCTAATGAGTCTGACAGACAAAAAAATGTCCGGAAGTATTGAACCCATTACAGTGCATGCTACAGTTTTAACCCTTAAAGTGCCTTTCACAACTATAGTTGCCTTTGTGTGCCTTTGATCTACACTGTCCGCTTTGCTGAAAGACTGTAGACAAAAGCAGTCATGAAATTGTGATTATTTTGGATGAAAATGTAAGTTTTATTTGGCGCTCCAAGGGTTAACCCTTTACCAAACAGTCCCATGTTTGAACATCCGTAGAGAAAGAAGCTTTTGAAAACATTGTTGGAAAGGAGAAAAATTTAATGCTGGTAACCAGTCCCTTACGAAAGAAATATCTCTGCTGTGTACCTTTGTGGCATACATGTGGCGTACTTGCTGTTTACTTGAAGTATACTAAATTCACAGACTTACAATAGTACATGGAATATACACAGCATATTCACCAGTCATACATCTGTAGTACACTTTTCACATGTAAATGATCTCTGTGGTGTACTTCCTCCCGTGTATATCCTGCAAACTACTCAGTACGCATGAAATACACAGGAAAATTAGTACGTTAGATATACGCGGGATGTCCACTAAAAGTATGCCAGAGAATCCATATACAGCATGTACACAGCATATACACCTTGAATATGCAAATGAGATTGTTATTTACTACCCTGTGGTGTATGTGCTGTGTACAGGTTTTGCACTAGGAGCACCCATGGCTCCGATACAGTAGGCTATAGCTCAGTTTATAGACCTGGGTTCGAATACTGCAGGAGGTGGAAATCATCTCAACTGTCTGCAGTGTTCCATGTATAGAGCCTTTCAGTACACTCTTTCTACTTTCTTGATGTAACAGAAGTAGAGTTGAATGGATTGTTAAATAACGATCAAGTTTCAAAAAATGTCAATTCCGTGTTCCCACTGCTTTTTTGCACTTGGGGTTTTTTGTGCACCTCCTGAAGTCCACATTTTCTGAGATACACAAATGTCGGGGGCTCCATCAAAAAATTGGGGGTACAGTTCACAAAAAGTATTGTAAAAAGTAGAAGTCAAATTATTACTGGTATTTCGCATCAAAATATTACAAAATGATTGACTTATAAAACTGCTATGATCATAAAATATTATTAATTTGTTACCAAGCTTCAACTTGCAACACTTAACAATATGATAATGTTATTACCATAATAAAATAGGATGTTTGTCAGACTAGTCATCATACAAATTAAAATTTAAAAGACATTAAATTTGCTTAAATCCTGGTCACTTGAGTTTTGATCTTTTTATCAGAGTGAGTTATTTTTTTCCTAAATACAATTTACACCATTCACATAAACATATGATGGGAACACTACAGTCCAGATAAATAATCAACTATTAATCACAATATCTAAATGGAAACAGGAAAACTGTCTTACAGTCATAAGTCTTTAATCACCTTATGTACATAATTACCTTCATATGAAAATTGTGGTTTCAGTCCTAAATTTCAAAGATATTTTGAATGCAAGTAAGCAAATATTACCTAACAATTAGTGCAAAAAGCAATGTCAACACAATAAACACAGCCAGATGAAGAATTGGGGACGAATATTCTTCTCCTCGGGCCTTATCTTCTTTCGGCCGAATCTTCTTCTCTATCATGTTGCATTGGGACGAAACTTGTAGGGGCCGAATCTTCTTCCATCCATTTGAAAATACCCCCTATGGTCAGCGAGATGAAAACCATGCATGTGATCGAATTCAACAAAATTGTTTATTTAAATGCAGGACTATTAGCTAGGGTTTGGTTCTGGGCAATCGATTTCATTAGAATGTAAGGCGGCGATTTTACATTTCCCAACCAAATAATCGTCAATTTCACCTTGTACGTTGTGCTTCATTCAATACAATTCCTTCCACCAAAGTGTCAGCATTTCATTGTCTGATACCCAATCTACCAAAAAGTCACTCTCATCACTTGATTTCCTATATTCGCTCGCCATTTTTCTTAAAAAAACGAAAACTTTCGGATGATTCAACAGTCATTATGTTGATTCCTGGATTTTCAAATGTGCCGCTTCAAACTGCGCATGTCAGACAGGAAGTTTTACACTATTCTTTGTCTTCATTTCTAAAGAGTGTATGTTAGGGGAACGGGATTTTTTGTTCCATCGCTTGTTCGCTTTGGCTCGTTCGTCCGGACTTGTTCGTTCCAAATGAATTTAACACAGTATAAACAGATGTATTGAAGTTCCTTCGATCCAGGTTGGTCATATTTCACAGATTTATGTAAAAGATATGAAAATAATGTTTGTATTGTTATATCCTTTACACAGTAAAGGGTTAGAAGCAACTGGTGTTGATAGTGATATAAATTTATCTGAACATGTCAAACCAACATTGGGCACTTTTCATTGTTCAATATAATTCACAGACTCTTAAATACATACACTATATCCAAAGCCTGTGCAATGTATACAAATTAAGTATACTGTAAAGTTGAAAAACCCAAAGAAATTTTTATAAGTTCTTCCAGTGTATGTCCATGGAGTGTACTGCAGAGTTGAGGAAAAAAAAAAACTTCAGTCAGGATGCCAAAAGAAATTGTGTAAGTCCATGTAGTGTATATGAAGTGTACTGTAGAAAATACTAAAGTTGTTCTAGGGTAGAAAAGATGTACTATAGTAGAAAAATAAAGTTCTTGCTGTGAACATTAAGCGTACTCCACTATTTGAAGGTAACTTCGCAAGTTTCTCTCACATACATGAAGTGTACTTCTGAAAAATTCAGTCACTGTGTTATGTACATTAAGTGTATTACTGTTTTGTACTGTATTACTGTATTGCGGTGTACATACTGTGTACTATGTGAAGCAGTACGCAGCATATACACTGCATGCAATGTATTTAGAATGTACTTCTGTGGTGTACTACTATGTACACAGCATATACACGACAAGTACACTTTATCTACACCACAGAGGCTTTCTTTCGTAAGGGATTTTGTCCACGTCTCAGGAGAAAGCTTTCGAAAACATTTTGGGAAAGGAGAAAGTGCTGGTAACCAGTATTTTCTCCTTTTCCTACAGTATTTTCAACCCTTTCAAAGATAGTGCGTGCCATTATTTGAGTCACATTAAATTTGTAATCTGCAAATGCTTTGAATATGGAACAGCCAAATTTTACCCTTTGGTTACTTACTTGAAAGAGTTAGGACAGTACGGAAACTATGTAAATGACAGTACAGAAACTATGGTAAATTGTCATGTGAAGGAAAGGGAAATTGTTATTTTCATTAATATTAAATGTATTTTGTAAAAGGCGTAAACGCTTGTTACAGGCAGTTGCTCTTTTTCCATAATGTTTTCACCCTATACCAGACGACAAAATTTTAGACTTGTCCAAATTGAAAGCATTTGCAGACGACAATATCAGTGTGGCTCAAATGGTGCAATTTTTCTTTGATAGGGTAGAAAACATTGGGGGAAAAGGAGAAAATGCTGGTTACCAGTATTTTCTCATTTTCTCACAATGCTTTCAAAAGGCTTCTTTTCCAGGGTCGTCAAAAGGCGACATTGTACGGTAAAGGGTTAAAAAAAAAAAAAGTTCAATTGTAGAGGAGTACGAAGCTAAACTAAAATTGGTTTCTTTTACTATAGAAATTATTTTGCTACTCTGATGTAGGATTACTCCAGAAGGTTGACTGTATTGATTGTATGGTGTTTAACGCCGTTTTCAACATGATCTCGGTTATATTGCAGCGGCCAGTGCACCCAGCCATGATATCCTGGAGTTTCTTTTACAAGTACTCCGCACAATATTCTTTCCAAGCCACTGGCTGTTTTCCCACAAAACCATCGTCAAAACAATGGTCAGCAGTGAGAGAGGAATGAATCCTGTTGCGATGACTATCATCAATCCTCGGAAAGAAATTGGCCAAGCCAGGGATTGAACCAGCGACCTCCTGTTCTCAAGTCTTGTGTGCTACCACTGAGCCACGGGGCTTGGCTACTCCAGAAGGAAGATTGAAACCATACAAGTGGATCCCTTTCCCAATCCACTGATAATAAAAAAAACATGTGGAAACGGACAAAACTGAATTTTTTGTGCATTTTCATGTGGAGCTTCAAGCGATGTGAACTACCTGCTTTTCCGTGTTTTCTGTGTTTGACCTGTGACATTTACAAAAGCGATTTTAAGTTACGATGGAAACCAAACTGCAGAGAGATGTTTGCTTCTATTCTGTTCATCTCTGCCATTTTTGGCAACTTGCTTCAATCACTGAGTTTCAAGCCATGCTTCTGTCTCCTGGTTGACCCTGGAGCCTTGTACACCGTCCAAGTCGATTTGGTAAAGGTTTGCTGACCATTTTGCATCCATTCTGGGACTAAGATGATGTTTATGAGTACCTTCTGCCCTCCTGTGTCCTTTCTGCATTATTTGAGTGCCTATCTTCCTCAACAACCCTTCTGCCACTGTTTTGGACATGTTTAAGATTGATTGAATGTATGATGTTTTGTCTGTTTTCAGTATTATTTCAAATATATTGTGGATATATGCACCTATCCATGGTTTCTTGGAGTCTCTCTTACCAGTACTAAGTACAATATTCTTTCCAAGCCACAGGCTGCTTTTCCACATAACCATTGTCAAAACAATGATCAGCAGTGAGAGAGAAGTTAATCCTGTCATAGTGACCGTCATCAATCCTTAGGAAGAAGTTGGCCGAAATTGAGATTCGAACCAACGATTCCCTGTTCTGAAGTCCCATACACTTTACCAACTGCGGTACCTATACTAGGGGAATAATTGTTTTAAACCTTTGCGACCACAGTATCCATGTTGAAATCTGAGTATCCTAAAACAAACCTTTTCGTGAGACCCAGGTACCCATTTGTGCCTCCAATGGCAGCCAACCTGTTCTAGGATCCCACAAAGAATGCTCAAAGGTGGTCCTCTCTGTGTAAGGGGGCTCTGAAAGATACTGGTATCTTAATATCTAGAGTCTGATTCATGATTCAACTATGTTTTAACTCTATACCAAACGACAAAATTTTAGACTGGTCCAAATTGAAAGCATTTGCAGATGACAAAATAAATGTGACTCAAAAATTGAAATTTATTTTGGGAAGGGTAGAAAACTGTTTACCAGCATTTTCTCCTTTTCCCACAATGTTTTCAAAAGGCCTCTTTCTTAGGGTCGTTAAAAGTCGTGATTGTGTGGTAAAGAGTTAACTCTTTACCAGCTGACAAAATTTTAGACTTTCCTTAAATGAAAGCATGATTATGCAGACGAAAAATTAAAAAGTGTTTCGAAAGATGGAATTTGTTTTAGAATGGATAGAAAACATTGTGGGAAAAGGAGAAAATGCTGGTTACCAGCATTTTCTCCTTTTCCCTCTATGTTTTCAGACTGAGCCTTCTGCCACAGGGTTGTTAAAACTTACGATTGTTGGGAAAAGGGACAATCAATAGATGTTCTAGTTCAACTCTTTACCAGACAAGAAAATACCAGATTTGAGTAAAGTTGCATTTACATTAAATTAAACTAAACCCATGAGATTTGTTTATGCAAGGGTAAACTTTGTAAGCATTCTAGGAAACTGAAGAAAATGTTGGTTACCAGCATTTGCTCCTTTTTCTGATCATGTTTACAAAAGTCCTTCTCAACAGGGTCTTTTAAGCTAGGGAGTGTGTGGTGAAGGGTGAAAGATCCTTGGGGATAAAAAAAAGGAACTCCTGAGAGAATTTGAATAAGGGGAATCTGATTTAGAGGGGGAACATTTCATTATGATGCTGTCATGATATTGGAATGTCTCTATCATTATGCAATTATACTGGAATTAAATTTGCATTGCATTGGCCCCCCCTAGCTGTGATACTGCATGGTAAATGAGCGGTTACCAGCATTTGTTCATTTTCGCACAGTGTTTTCAAAAGCGTTTTTTTGTTGGTTAATGTTATAGTGCTAATAAATATTGGGATTCTCTGTCAATATAGTAGTTGTAGTCTCGTTTTCAAGACGGGTTTTGTCAGAATATCTGGTAAAGTAGTGGAAGGTGTAGATCAAAGATCAGACTCCATGTTTAGTGCAGCAGTTTGATCTTGATCTATACTGTCAGCAAATAATGCAACTTAGGCCATGTTTTGCGCTACAAGGGTAAATGTGTGTGTTAGTTTTATGTAGAAAAGAAAGAAAGAATCATGTTTGTTGACATAATTTTATGACTACACAAGTTAAGTATCAACTTATTGATCACAAAATGGGAAGATAAATACAATATTACATAGGGAAAACTGTATTTCTGTGTGCTATACACAATTTTTGTGCTTTGACATAATGTATGACAATGATTATATATTAACCCTTTCCCAAACAAGCCCTGGTTTTCACGTGTCTGCAGTACAAGTCTTTTGAAAACACTGTGGGAAAAGGAGAAATTGCTCGTAACAAGCAATTTCTCCTTTTACCACAGTGTTTTCTACCCTTTTTGAAAACTTTCTGCCATTTTCATCAAATTTAAAATTGTCATCTGCAAGCTCTTTCAATTTGGACCAGTCCAAAATTTGTCGTTTGGGAAAGGGTTAAATATATGGAATTCTCTGTCACGTAATGGAATATTTAACCTAAACAAAATTTTTTTTTTTAATGAATACATACAACTGCATTAAGTTTTTCAAGCTTGGTATGATCATTTTCTATTTAACCTTTACCACACAATGCAGCTTTTTAACCCTTTACCACACAGTCCCGACTTTTAACAACCCCTAGAAAGGAAGCTTTTGAAAACAAAGTGGGAAAAGGAGAAAATGCTGGTAACCAACATTTTCTCCTTTTTCCCACAATGTTTTCTACCCTTCCGAAAACAAATTGCAATTTTTGAGCCACATTTACTTTGTCGTCTGCAAATGCTTTCAATTTGAGCAAGTTTAAAATTTTGTCGTTTGGTAAAGAGTTAATGACCCTGGGGTAGAAGCCTTTGAAATCATTGTGGGAACAGGAGAAAATGCTGGTAATCAGCATTTTCTCCGTTTCCCACAATGTTTTCTGCTCTATCAAAGAAAACTTGCACCATTTGAGCCACATTTAAATTGTGGTCTGAAAATGCTCTCAATTTGGACAAAGCTAAAATTTTGTCATCTGGTAAAGGGTTAAATATTTATCTATTGGAAGAAAATAAATTTGGACTGGACCAGGTTGGAAGCATTTGCAGACGACAAAATAGATGTTGCTAAATTGATGATTTCTGTTCTTGATAGCATTGAAAATGTGGGAAAATGGAAAATACTAGTTACCAGTATTTTCTTGAATTCCCTCAGTGCTTTCAAAAAGCCTTTCTCATGTGATCAATAACTTGATATTTAACTTGTATAGTCATAAATTATGTCAACAAACAAGATTCTTTTTTTCTTTCTGGTAACCAGCATTTTCTCCTTTTCCCACAATGTTTTCTACTCTATCAAGGACAAATTTCGTCATTCCAGCCACCTTGAATTTGTCATCTGCAAAATTTAATGCATTGAATTTGGACCAGTCTAAATTTTTGTCATTTGGTAAAGAGTGAAAGCACTTTTCCCTAATTTAGCTGATTTTGCAACAAGTGTAGATCAAGATCATACTGCACATAACATGCCATCTGATCTTTGATCTTCACTGCCTGCTTCGCTGAAATATTCTGTACAATAGAAACCTTGAAATTACTTTTATTATGTCCTTATTTATAGAACCAAAATTTTTGTAGGATTTATTTGGCGCTCTATTGAGGGTTAACTATTTACCTCATAATCCCGACTTTAACCCTGAAAAAGGCTGCTTTTAAAAACATAGTGGGAAAAGGAGAAAATGATGGTAACCAGCATTTTCTCCTCTTCCCACGTTGTTTTCTACTCCATCATTGACAGAAATCATTAATTAAGCTACATTTAATTTGTCGTCTGCAAATGCTTTCAATTTGGTCCAGTCTAAGATTTTGTCGTTTGGTAAAGAGTTAATAAGGTGAAGGAGTAATATCTCATTCTGATGTTAGTATAAATTTTATGATACATACATTGTGTGTATTAACTCTCGATTTTTGATTGTGCATTAGGGAGGTTTAACATGCAAACAGAGGATAAAAGAATGCATTAAAGGTGAATTACAAATGGATTAAGTGAGAGATTAAATAGTTATTGACTTAGATTAAAGGGTTGTTAATGTTATTGTGGGAAATGCTGGCAGATCTTTGTGTGCTTATAATGGCTTTGGTACCTTGTATTCCATTTGTTCAGTTTTACACATTTGCGATCATCCGTTTTCCTCATCTCACTTTCTTTAAAAAAAAAAAAGACAAGAACACATATTGTGTGGCAATTTAAAGTGAGACAAATTAGTTTCCGTATTTGATGCTCTTAAGTTCCCTTGCATTGTATGGTGTAGTAAGTAATGTACCGAAGTAAGGTCATTGAATATGCAAATGTCTGATAAGGTCATTGATTTGAATATGCAAATGTCTAGTAAGGTCATTCAATATGCAAATGTCTGTTTAATTTTATCAAACAATAATATGCAATATTGCATCACACAATGTCTTTACAAACAGAATATTATGCTGTTGTAACTTTCCTGGTGCTTGTATTTGATTCAAGCAGGGTGAGAAAATTTGATGGCATGCAAGACTGAAGGCCAAGCAAGATGTCAAAAATGTCTTGCGCAGACAGAAGCAAATACTAAGCACCAGGAGAGTTACTACAACATAATATTCCTTTAATTATATACCTACAACTTTCAAAGACAAAATATTGCAAATTATTGACATCACATTCAAAACCAGTAAACAAAATAAACGTAAGAGAACTGCATGCAGATGACAAGTCAGTTGAGTTACATTATCAGCACTTTGCACAACAGTCTTTCAGAACTTTTGGCTTCTTTTCCACAAAAGATGATTTGAAAAACTAGTTTTTGAATGATTTTATCTGCAGTTCATCAAAAGTAAAGGCCTTCAATCTTAACCCTTTACCAGACGACAAAATTTTATACGTGTCCAAATTGAAAGAATTTGCAGACGACGCTTTCAGTATGGCTCAAATGGTGCAATTTTTTATTGATAGGGTAGAAAACATTGTGGGAAAAGGAGAAAATGCTATTAACCAGCATTTTCTCCTTTTCCCACAATGTTTTCAAAAGACTTCTTTCCCAGGGGCGTTAAAAGGCGACATTGTACGGGAAAGGGTTAACTAAAAACAGACAAAAGTTTCTGTTCAATAACTTATGTTTGCATTAATCCTTTACCAAATAATCCATAGTCTTGGTGACCTTGAGGAAGAATGCTTTTGAAAACAGTGTGGGAAAAAGAGAAAATGCTGGTTACCAGCATTTTCCTTTTTCCCACAATATTTTCAACCCTTTCACAGAAAATTTCCTCCATTTGAGTCTCATTTAGTTTGTCGTTTGCTAGTGCTAATCTGATTTTAACATGTCTAAAATTTTGTTATTTATGGTAATTTTAATTACCAAATTATTTAATTTTATATTTAGGAAAGAAACATGCTGCGCAAGAAGCTAGTCGTAGCTTAGGACTTATTTTTGGTCAAGGTCCCCATTGCTGAACGACAGAAATCATCAGATGGTGAAAATAGTGTATTATTTTCTCTCTCTTTTTTGCAGGGAAGATCAAGAGATCCTAGACGGCGAGCAACAGTAGCGTATAACCCGCACTATAACAGATCACTGGATTATGAGGGCACCATGTCGGAGGTTGACGGTCCAACTCTCCATCGTGGCGGATATGTCAGATCTAGTCTTCCAGCCTCAGCGGCCCGGAGCCCACCATCTACTTTAGATAAACCTCCAGGTAAAATTATGGGTTCAAGTCCCACGACAGGCCATCTAAAATTACTTGCAGTCTTTCAGATTGTCCCACTACCAAACAATCCCATGCTTTATTATCACTGAGGAAGAAGGTTAACCCTTTCCCAAACAAGCCCTGGTTTTCACTTGTCTGCAGTAAAGTCTTTTGAAAACACTGTGGGAAAAGGAGAAATTGCTCATAACGAGCAATTTCTCCTTTTCCACAGTGTTTTCTACCCTTTATGAGAACTTTCTGCCATTATCATCAAATTTAAAATTGTCGTCTGCAAACTCTTTTAGTTTGGACCAGTCCAAAATCTGTCGTTTGGGAAAGGGTTAAAAACAGTTAAAACTAGTCTTCAGAAGGGGTCTAAAGAGTCCTATTTATTTTTACTTTATAACAAAACTCTGGACTGGACCAAATTAAATCTTTACCAAACGACAAAATTTTGGATATGTCCAAAATGAAAGCATTTGCAGTCGACAAATTAAATGTTGCTAAAATGATGATTTTTGTCGTCGATAGGGTAGAAAATATTGTGGGAAACGGAGAAAATGCTGATTACCAGCATTTTCTACTTTTCCCACGATGTTTTTAAAAGCCTTTTTCCTTAGAGTCGTTAAAAGTTGGGATTTTGTGGTAAAGAGTTACATGATTTGCAGACGACAAATTAAATGAGGTTCTTTATAAAGATCTCTGTCTTTGATAGGGTAGACAACATTGTGGGAACACACGATTCCTGGTTTAAACGATGCTTTCAAGGAAAGTTTATCAAAACATTGTGGGAAAAGGAGAAAATGCAGGTTACCAGCTTGGTAAAGAGTTAACCTTTTGCCACACAATCCCGACTTTTAATGACCTTGAGAGAGAAGCCTTTTGAAAACATTATGGGAAAAGGAGAAAATGCTGGTAACCAGCATTTTCTCCATTTCTCACAATGTTTTCTACCCTATCAAAGACAAACTCCATCATTTGAGTAATATTTATATTGTCAACTGCAAATGCTTTCAATTTTGACAAGGCTACATTTTTGTCATGTGGTAAAGAGTTCAAGGATAATATGTTAAGATGGGAAATCTAACAACTGGAGGACATTATTTCCTAGACAGCCACAAAAAAAATCCAGTCTTGTTTTGCTGCCAGATCTGCACTTTATTGATTTTACCTACCTTTATCTGTCATAAATACAGGCAAGTTTCTAACATTTTCACCTAATCACAAAAGTGCCTAACTTTTTATTGAACTACAAACTTTTTGACTTCTCCAAGTTCATAGCATGTGCAAACAACACTTAACCCTTTCCCAAGCAAGCCCTGGTTTTCCCGTGTCTGCAGTACAAGTCTTGAAAACACCGTGGGAAAAGGAGAAATTGCTCGTAACGAGCAATTTCTCCTTTTCCCATAGTGTTTTCTACCCTTTTGGAGAACTTTCTGTCATTTTCATCAAATTTAAAATTGTCGTCTGCAAACTCTTTGAATTTGGACCAATCCAAAATTTGTCGTTTGGGAAAGGTTTAAATGTTGTTCAAATGATGGACTTTTGCCTTTGAAAGGGAAGAACAGTTGTTGTGGGAAACAGTATCTGCTTCTCTACCAGTACCAGATATTCTGACATAAACTGCTTTGAAAGTAATAGATACCTGCATCATTAGCAATAATAATGACTTCAAGACAGTTCATTTCATTTATAAAGCACTGCATAGGTAATAATTGAACACTGGACAAGTTCAAAACATGATTTAATCGACAATTTTAAATGCTGGTCACACATGATAATCAAAACATTGAAAGCACTGGTGTGGCATTTGTCAAGGGAGCCATTGTGGGGAATTAATAATTTGAAATATTTACCATAGAAATAGTTTCAAAATATTCACTTGAGAGAACCTACTATAGAGCCAAGCACAATCCAATAGAGTAGCATGCAATCTTGTGGGACAAACAAGTCCTGGCGAACAAGCCTAGGGACAAATAAGCCCAGGAACAAACTGGTTTGGGATGATCAAACACGGAATCGGGCGGTCAAGAAACAAAGATTATGTGTATCATTAGACAAATAGAAGGCCTTTGAAAAATAATTTATGCCATGAAGAAGCCACACTTCTGGACTTGTGGTTTTGTATGGCTCTGTGGTAACTGGTAAGGTGTATCAGTAGTAAACCAGGGGTCCTTTGTTTGATCCTAGGAGTACTGTGTGATTCAGGGGGGAACATGCAGGACCCCAGGTTCAATCCTCTTTCAAGAATTTTTACATGGAAGTGTCCTTAGCCAAGACTTTGTGCTAGTTAAGCTTGGGACACACAAGAATAGGTGGGCTGTCGCAGAGATATTACAATGTATACATAGTAAAAATAGTGCTGCACCTGCTGTGTTTTTACCTGGTTTGATTTTCTGGCATGAATGATATGAAATGGGTTGGAAGTTAGAATCTGGCTGCTGCATATACCAACAAACCAATTTATTACCTCTTAAATGAACTAAACTTAGGTAGCCCTTGACCTCATGGCAGCGGCTACTGATCAAGATGTTTCACCCTCTTGTGGGAGGTATGAGACAAAGACTGCAAGCTGTTCTGCAAGCCCTGGGGGGAAGCATGCAATATTGACTGATTGTGTGTGCCCATTCTCTGCAGGTCACTTTCAACCTGTCGTAAGCAATGCAAAACACCATTCAATGGATCATTGTGCTTGATCCTCCCTTAAGGATAGGAGTGTCGATTGGCAAGGCTCCTCAGAGCCCCAGCCCTGCTCTGGTGAAACATGATTTAATGAACTGTACATGTGATATGGCTCTACCTTATCAAAGAAAAATTGCACTATTTGAGCCAATTGTCAACTGCATTTGCTTTCAATTTGGACAAGGCTATAATTTTGTTGTCTGGAAAAGGGTTAATATTATTCTCTTTCAGGTCTAGTATTCCTAATTTTTCGAGATGAAACCAAGAAAGCATTACTACCTAATGAGATTACACATCTGGATACAGTGCGTGCCATGTTTGTCCGCTCGTTTCCCGGAAAATTGACCATGTCTTTCTTAGAATCGCCTAAACGAAAAATCTACATATTGGACCCTAGAACAAATATATATTATCAACTTGAAGATCTCAGGTATTGTTTTTCTCTTTCTTACTTGTACAAAGGCTCGTTTCCTGACTGACTCTAAATCTGAGCCTTCACGCAATCAGTTTGAGCAATGCTCTGTAAAAATGGGGATTAATGCATCTGCAAAATGTATCCATCCAGATCAGCCTGCAGTCCACGCAGGTTGACCTGGATGGAAACTTTTTGCTTTTCGTAAATTTTCTGCATGTCAAAGGATCAGTCTACTTTGTGATTCAGTCGGTTGTTATACAAAATGGATTTTATGGATCCATAATTATGTGATCGCTTGCTTGATGTCATGGACCACACAGTACTGCATTTTATAACTCTTTACCAAACGACAAAATTTTAGACCAGTCGAAATTGAAAGAATTTGCAGACAACAAAACAAATGTTATTCAAAAACTGAAATTTGTTTTAGGAAGGGTAGAAAACATTGTGGGAAAAGGAGAAAATGCTGGTCACCAGCATTTTCTCCTTTTCCCACAATGTTTTCAAAAGCTTTCTTTCTCAGGGTCGTTAAAAGTCGGGATTGTGTGGTAAAGAGTTAAACGCCCATTTGTAGCTTACTTATTTGTCTATAATAATTTGACTGTGCTGGGAGGGCAATCTCTTGTCCCTCCTATCTTCATACCCTGTATGTTACTCTCAGCTGCTGGGCGTAGCTCCTGACACAGGAGAGAAGCCAATGGCTTGGGAAGAATACTATGTGTGAAGTACTGGTAAAAAGAAACTCCAGGAAAGCATGGATAGATGCATTGGCTGCTGTGATATAACTGAAACAGAGTTGAAAACAGCGTTAAACCTCATAAGGTCAATCAATCATAAATGGTCTGCCGCAAGACCGAAAAAGTCACCTTTACCAAATAATCCGGAGTTTTAATGACCCCATAGTAAAAGGCTTTTGATAATATTGTGGGATAAAGGAGAAAATGCTGGTAATCTGCATTTTCTTCTTTTTCCACAATGTTTCCTACCCTTTCAAAGAGAAATCACATTATTTGAGATACACTTGTCGTCTGCAAATGCTTCCAAAATGGACAAGTCTAAAATTTTATCACCTGCTAAAGAGTTAAATAACTATAACATTTTCAGGCTTAAAATATTACAACATCAAAGCTTTGATAGACTAAGATCCAAGGTTACACAGTGCAGAGAACTAACAGTCTGATCTTCAAAAGCAAATGCAAAGGTGTTTGACAAAGCATTAAATATTTACAAGACTGCAAAATTTTAGACTTGTCGGAATTGAATGCACATGCAGATGTCAAATGAAGCTCAAATAAAGATATTTGTCTCAAAACGGTAGAAAACATTGTGAAAAAGGGATAAAATGCTGGTTACCTGCATTTTGTCCTTTTCCCACAATGCTTACAAGGCCTTTTTCTTCAGGGTTGTTTGAAAATGGGATTGTTTGGTATACGAGACCACATTAGATAAAGCATAATCATACAGATATTGTATACATGAAGGATAGAAGGCTTGTCAGACTGTCTTACTCATCTCATGAATGTGTCATCAAACTAATTAAAACTCAACAGTTTAATTGCAGTCCCTAAATGGTTTGCTGTCTTATAAATTAAAACCCCTTATCCCCGTAATGTTCCCTCCAAAGAAAAAAAAGAAGTGCTAGCATATCTCAATTTTGCAAGTCATTCTTTGCAGACAATTTTTTTAACCCTAATACCACACAGTCCCATGTTTTAACGACCATGAGAAAAAAGTCTTTTGAAAACATTGTGGGAGAAGAAAAAATGCTGGTAACCAGCATTTCACAGTGTTTTCTACCCTTTCAAAGATTGAAAGAATCATTTAGGCCATTCTCAATGCGTTGTCTGCAAATGCTCTCAATTTGGACAAGTCTAAAACTTTTTTTATTTGGTAAAGAGATATAGCTATATTGATGGTTTGTTCCGAATATGCAGCAGAATAATGCAAATATTGGACAATGTTTATTCAAGATCAGACTGCATATTCTGTGCAGTTTCTTCATAGAAAGTCTGATTGTTACAAAATATTCTGACTGGACAACTGCCTATTGTTATTGCAATACCTAAGTTCCTTTCTGAATGACTTTACCCCTATCCTGCTAAATGAATTAAATAGAACTTTCAAAGCGATAGTATAAACCCAAATGATGTTATTTCAAACTTCGGTTTTGGAGAATATTATCTTTTTATAGGACAGAGTAGATAAAGATCAGACTGCACATTCTGTGCAGTCTGATCTTGATCTACACTGCCCACAAAAGGTCATTAGCAGCTGAAGGGTTAAATCTTAATCCCATTGGTTTTGGGGAAGAACTGGCCCACTTGAATATTGTCTGAAGAGGAGAAAGTGCTTGTAGCCAGTCCCCCATCTCAGATTCCAGCCATTTGAGCCACATGTAACTTACTCTTTACCAAACAACAATATTAGACTGGTTGGCCTTTTTAACTCTTTACCACACGACAAAATTTTAGACTGGTCCAAATTGAAAGCGTTTGCAGACGACAAAATAATGCAAATGAAAAATTAAAACTTGTTTTGGGAAGAGTTGAAAACATTGTGGGAAAAGGAGAAAATGCTGGTTACCAGCATTTTCTCCTTTTCCCACAATGTTTTCAAAAGGCCTCTTTCTCAGGGTCGTTAAAACTCGGGACTGTGTGGTAAAGAGTTAAAAGCATATGCAGACAACAAAATTTAATGTAGCTGAAATGATGACTTCTATCTTAGGGTAGAAAACACTGTTGGAAAAGGAGAAAATGCTGGCTCCCACAAAGTTTCCAAAAGCCTTTTTCTTCAGAGTTGTTAAAACTAGTGTGGTAAAGTGTTAATTTGTTGTTTTGGAATACAGTGAGTATGGACCAGTCTGAAATAATTTTAACCCCTTACCACACAATCCCGAGTTTTGAAGACCCTGAAAGGGAAGGCTTTTGAAAACATTGTGGAAAAAAGGGAGAAATTGCTGGTAACCAGCATTTTCTCCTTTTTCCACAATGATTTCTACCCTATCAAAGACAGAAATCATCATTTGAGCTACATTTAATTTCTCATCTGCAAGTGCTTTCAATTTGGTCCAGTTCAAAATTTTGTTGTTTGGTAAAGAGTTAAGGTTTCTGTAACTCTTTTACCACACAACAAAAATTCATACCCATCCAAATTGAAAGCATTTGCAAGTGACAATTTCAATGTGGCTCAAATGTGTGACTTTTGTTTGATAGGGTAGAAAACATTGTGGGAAAAGGAGAAAATGCTGGTCACCAGCATTTTCTCCTTTTCCCACAAGTTTTCAAAAGGCCTTTTCCTCTTGGTCTTTAAGAGTCGGCATTGTGTGGTAAAGGATTAACCCTTTACCACACAATCCCCACTTTTAACGACCCTTAGAAAGAAGCCTTTTGAAAACATTGTGGGAAAAGAAGAAAATACTGGTAACCAGCATTTCCCTCTTTTCCCACAATGTTTCTTCCTGTTAAGAGATCAATGTTATGTTTTGAGCTACATTTAAAATGTCGTCTGCAAATGCCTTCGATTTGGACTGGTCTACATTGTTGTCGTTTGGTAAAGAGTTAAAGAGTTTCCATGTCTGCTTGTGTATTGGTGTGTGGAGGGATAACCTTTTGAGGGCAAAATATTGAGTCAGTAAGAGGAAACCAAACTTTCCAAAGTCAGTGTTAATTTGGTCATTCTGTCAACTCTACAATTTGTTGGATAGTGGAAACGTAAGATGTGATAGGACGCTCTCTGCAACCTCATCTTGGATCCACTCTTTTGACAAAAGTTACTAAAATCAATTTGTCAAAAGAGAAGGAATCATGCTGTTACCAGGACAACGGAGATTGGAATTCTAATGACTCTGAAATGTTTTCATGTTGGTACAAGGAATGAAAGCTGAGTTGAATTTGATTTTAACCCTTAACCTTTTACCACACAATTACGACTCTAACTCTTTACCACACGACAAAATTTTAGACCCATCCAAATTGAAAGCATTTGCAGACGACAATTTCAATGTGACTCAAATGATGCGATTTGTCTTTGATAGGGTAGAAAATATTGTTGGAAAAGGAGAAAATGCTGGTTACCAGCATTTTCTCCTTTTCCCAGGTTTTCAAAAGGGTTCTTTTACAGGGTCGTTAAAAGTTGGGATTGTGTGGTAAAGGGTTAAATGACCCTGAGAAAGAAGCCTTTTGAAAACATTGTGGGAAAGGAGAAAATGCTGGTAACCAGCCTTTTTCTACTTTTGCCACAATGCTTTCTACCCTATCAACAAGAGAAATCATCAATTTAAAAACATTAAATTTGTCATCTGCAAATGCTTTCAATTTGGTCCAGTCCAAAATTTTGTGGTTTGGTGAAGAGTTAACTTTGAATTTGTTCAGTTGTGTTTTTCAGTCAGTATAAATCAAAATCACACTGCATAAAATGTGCTACAAACAAGTGTCAAAGTACGTTTTCTTGGTCCTTTTTTCTGACTAGAAATGTCTATCTAACTTAAATTGGGGTTAAATAGTAGAAGTACAGAACATATTATTAGCAGAAATTTTGCTTATGAAATTCAATTATCTTAGCTTCTAAAATTAAATCTGCCGAGCCTGAGTAGCCTGCAGGACTGGAGGACATGGGTTCACTGATTTGTATCCTCAGCTCGGGTAAATCCTGAGGATTGATTACAGTCATTTGCAACCGGATACATTCCTGTCATACCACTGATCATTGTTTTGATAATGGTTATATCGGAAAGCAGCCAGTGGCTTGGGAAGGATATTGTGCAAAGCACTGGTGTAAGAAACTCCATGAAAGCATGAATAGGTGCACTGGCCAGAGCAATATAACTGAAATAATGTTGAAAATGACATTTATTAGCATACAATAAATCAATCAACCAAATTTAATTCTAATTCAAAATCCAGTAGACACTCTGTCTCAGCCAATCAAATAGTTAAGTGGTTTAGTTACAAATAAGAAACAGACTGCCTCACAAAAATGCAGGCACTTCAGATTCAAGATAAGCCTGCGTGTTCACTGCGTTTAGTGCAACACTTTCTGAAAAAACAAATAAAATTGTGCTTACCTGATGCCAGTAATAACTTTCTGGTTGTTTCCTTTAACCCTTATCCTACTAAATAAAAAAAAAATATAAGAAATTTTCAAACAGATAGCAGAGCTGCAGATAAGAAGGAGTGATGGCATTCTAAATCCATTATTTCTCTTCCAAACCCTATGTTGTGGGTACTCATTAGAATCGTCTCGATGAGACGATTCTAATGAGTTCCCATAACATAGGGTTTAGTGGAAGATAAATAATATTCTCAATTTTGAAATCAAAATCACTCCCTCAATCTGGAGCTCTGAGATAGTATAAACCTAAATTTTCCTATTCCAAAGGTATTTTTGGAGGAAAGATATCTCCTTATCGGACGGAGTAGATCTAACATCAGACTGCACGTTCTGGGCTGTCTGATCTTGATCTACACTATCCACCAAAGGTCAGTGATTCGCACTCCGCAGCTTAAAGGTTCAATGAGGCCAAAAATTTTTGAATGGAGAGGTTTGTCACTGAAACCTTTTCACCAGAGCAAGGTAGATAACTAAGATTAAGGCATGAATAGTCTTATTGTAATACTCTCCCCTGATCAAGTTCTCTCTTGGCAGTTATTTATCTTCCCCTTGGTTTTCATTTATTACTCAGAGTTTTCTACCGCAAAATATGACAATTAGCAAAAATGTAATAAAATACGGAATAGGGATATGCGTACATAAAATTTATTTTGATAGACATTTTCCTTCATGTAGATTTTCCTGAGACTGAACAATACTGATGGGTAAGACTTGCTGCTAACTAAACTTGCTTCCTTTTCAGGAAGTGTTTTTTTCCCCCTACCTTTTGCAGACAAATTCCATCATTTGAATCACATTGAACCCTTAGAGCGCCGAATAAACCATCAGGCATTCTCGTCCTAGAAATACAACCCAAATAACTGCAATTTCATGGTTGCTTTTGTGTGCAGTGTTTCTGCAAAGCGGACAGTGTAGATCAAAGATCAGTCTGCATGTTTGTGCAGCCTGATCTTGATCTACACTGGCCGCAAAAGCAACTATAGTTGTGAAAAGCGCTTTAAGGGTTAATATGTCATCTGCAATTTCTGTTAATTTGGATGAGTCTAAATTTTGTCATCATGTAAAGAGTAAAACATGGCAGCAATGTGAAAAAATGCTATAGTGAGAAATTTCTAATGAGTCAGTTTTTCTGCAATGTTTGTTTTGTGGCTGATTTCTATCAGTGGCAAGACATAAGAACTTCACCCTTTGCCAAACAATCCTGGGTTTTCACGACCCTTGAAAGAAAGCCCTTTGAAAACATGCCAAACAATCCTGGGTTTTCACGACCCTTGAAAGAAAGCCCTTTGAAAACATTGTGGGAAAAGGAGAAAATGCTGGTAACCTGCATTTTATCCTTTTCCCACAATATTTTCTACCCTATTTGAATCAAGTTTCATCACTTAAGCCACATGTAATTTGTCATCTGCAACAGCTTTGAATTTGGACGAGTGAAAAATTATGTCGTTTGGTAAAGAGACAAAGAAATGATTGCTAATCCTGGAACTGTTTTTAACAATTGTACATAATTGCACATAACATGCAGTCTGATCTTACATCCACAGTATCTCTTATTTTGTGGCAGATTCTGGCCAGAACAGCCTGGAAATCAAAGTAATTTGGTTTTATTTGCCCAATACAAAATATTTATTGTTTGTAATTTGATCAATGAAATCAAGCGACCAGATTAATCATTCTGATATTGTCATTGTTGCAGTCATTTCATTTCAGCTGTTTATAAAAGAAATAGAGGTAAAATTTTTAAGGTTTTGACCCTTTACCACATAATCCCAACTTTTTATAACCCTGAGAAAGAAGGCTTTTGAAAACATTGTGGGGAAAGAAGAAATTGCTGGTAACCAGCATTTTCTTCTTTTCCCACTGTGTTTTCTAATCTTTCAGAAGTAAATTTTAAATTTTTGAATTGCATTTATTTTGTCATCTGCGAATGCTTTCAACTTGGACAAGCTGAAAATTTTGTTGTTTGGTAAAGAGTTAACCCTATACCAAACAGTCTTGTGTTTTCATGACCCTGGGAAAGAGGCCTTTTGAAAATTTTGTCGAAAAAGAAGAAAATGCTGGTAACCAGCATTTTCTTCTTTTCCCACAATGTTTTCATCCCTTCAAAAGGCAAGTTTCGGTTTTTGAGTCATTTTCAGTTTGTTGTCTGCAAATGCTTTCGATTTGGAAATGTCGAAAATTTTGCTGTTTGGTAAGGGGTTAATGCTTTCTTGAGGCAATAATCATATTCCTGTTACATTTCAGAGATATAAAAGATAGAACAGTTCTGCGAGTTCATGAGTGTGACAGTCAGGAACCACAGCGGGTTTTAGAAAAACCTGAAGTTAGGGGGCGCACCATTCATCTACCCCCGGGGTCTCAGGGATATTATGGCTCCTCACCCTCCTCTGCAATAACTAGTCAGGTAACTATAGCAACTCTTTTTACATTTATATATATGGTACTTGTTTAACAGTAATTTCTAACAGAGGATAATTTTTGTTTCAGTTTGCAACTAGATTTTACTTTGTCAGGTGCTTTACTAAAACAAATTATCTTTAATTAACTACAGATATCGACTTTAAAATTACATGCTGATCAGAAGAACATATCAGAGGATGTATTTTAATCAGTTTCTTCATTATTTATCTGCAAAAATTCTGATCCAATTTTTTTGAAATTTTATTGCTAGGTAAAGATTAACCCATTACCACACAATTGTGACTTTTAATAACCCTGATATAGAAGGCCTTTGAAAACATTGTGGGAAAAGGAGAAAATGGTGGTAACCAGCATTTTCTCCTTTTCCCACAATGTTTTCCAACCGATCAGAGACAGAAAACATCATTTGAGCAATATTTATTTTGTCGTCTGCAAGTGCTTTCAATTTGGTTGAGTCCAAAATTTTGTCGTTTGGTAAAGAGTTAACTCTTTGCCACACAATCCCCACTTTTAACGACCCTGAGAAAGAAGCCTTTTGAAAACATTGTGGGAAAAGGAGAAAATGCTGGTAACCAGCATTTTCTCCTTTTCCCACAATGTTTTCTACCTATTCCAAAACAAATATCAATTTTTCAGCCACATTTATTTCATCTTCTGCAAATGCTTTCAATTTGGACCAGTCTAAAATTGTGTCGTTTGGTAGAGTTAAAGAAAGTTTAGACTTGCTTTTTCAGCTATGACTCCAGAAAAGTGAGGTATTTGCAAATAAGAAATGAACAGCACAAATAATTGTCTACTTGATTTTTAAGTCTTTACCAGGAGACAAAATTATCGCCTTGTCCAAATCGAAAGCATTTTTAGAGAACATATCCATGTGGCTCAAGTGATGAGATTGGTCTTAGAAGCATCATGGGAACAGGAGAAAATGCTGGTTATCAGAATTTTCCCCTGTTCCCACAGTGTTTTCAAAAGCTTCATTTCTTAGAGTTAAACAACTTGGGATTGTTTGGTAAAGGGTTTATTTACAGGAAATAATTTTCTAATATGATTTGGTTTTTTGCCACTTTCATTTTAGTGGGAATTACTTGAACTCTTACAGTGTCTGTAATAAGGAAGCTTAATTATTTGTAAAATCAAGAAAAATGATAAGAATAAAGTGTCAACCCTAAGTTACAGGATTCTCATTCTATGCTATGTTCTGTTTTACAGAAGATTGATATCAGCATTATGTTGTAAAAAATTACGAATTATTATATTGTACATAAATCTTTATATTACCGAAGGACAGACTTAAAATTGCAGACAAATTTGGAACATTTAGGGCATTAGCAGCCTTCTACCTAGTTTTCTCTGACCATTTTTTTTTTTTGTTTTGGTAGGGGGGGGGGGGGGGGGGTTTCTAAACCTTAGTATGAAAACAAGAAGAAATAGAAATTAAGAATACAAATTTTTAATTGGAGAACTTGCTCCAAACAATAAGAGCGTCATGATTTCAAAAAAGGAAGTATCTAATGTATCAGCTGGTTGTACCTTGCAAGGTTACTAATGTTGTGTAACAGCTCACATGGTAACCCTTTCCCAAACAAGCCCTGGTTTTCACGTGTCTGCAGTACAAGTCTTTTGAAAACACTGTGGGAAAAGGAGAAATTGCTCGTAACGAGCAATTTCTCCTTTTCCCACAGTGTTTTCTACCCTTTTTGAGAACTTTCTCCCATTTTCATCAAATTTAAAATTGTCGTCTGCAAACTCTTTCAATTTGGACCAGTCCAAAATTTGTCGTTTGGGAAAGGGTTAACCCTTTACCACACAATCCCGACTTTTACCGACCCTGAGAAAGGAGCCTTTTGAAAACATTGTTGGAAAAGGAGAAAATGCTGGTAACCAGCATTTTCTCCTTTTCCTACAATGTTTTCTACCTTTCCCAGAACAAATTCCAATTTTAGAGTCACTTTTATTTTGTCGTTTACAAATGCTTTCAATTTCAACCAGTCTAAAATTTTGTCATTTGGTAAAGAGTTAAATGTTTATCAGTACATTGTGATTGTATTTACCGTATATAGATCTATCAATAGAGGATACTGCACTAACCATTGTTTTTCTTGTAACATACCGGTAGTTACTAATCAGTTCTTTGTTTCAATGATGGACTTTCTGAATCTAAAATCATGTAATAGTCACCAAAAATTGGATTTGCCAGAGACAGATGATGCTACTGTTGCAGAATGATAGGTTTAGATTAAGATCAAACTGCAAATAACATGAAGACTAATTTTTGATCCATATTTTCCTATATATTAAGATTTATTCCTGCAAAGGCAGCTTTGGAATAGCTACCTACCTTTTTTAGTATCTGAAAATGTCTATCTCATATATTTAGCTCTGTATGGTTGCATGCAATTTGTATAGAGGTTTGGCCCTTGAAATGATTTAAACCAAAAAAAAAAAAAGGTTTGGCAGATTCTTGTTTAGAATTTAATCAAAAAGAGGATAAGGTTCCTAATTTTCCCAAAATAAAAATTGCATTTATGCACAAGCTCCTATGGTATTAAAAAAATTTAAATCCCTCATTTTAAAAGAAAGCTTAAGGTACCTTTTTATGGCAGGAAAAAAGAGCCGATGCTTGCTCTGTGAAAAGGGGGCTTAATTCATCTGTGAAAAGTATCGACCCAGGTCAGCCTGCGCAGGCTAATCTGGGCAGAAACTTTTCACTATTTTCTGTATGTTAAAGGGCCCGTCTAGTTTCTGGTACAGTCGGTTGTTAGACATAATGCATGTTATGGATCCCCTATTATGTGATGTCTTGCTTGGTATGATGCATCAGGGAGATGCATTAAGCCCCCTTTTGCCTGAGCATGCCCCAAGTATTTGGAGACTTTTTCATCAACAGGTTCAAAAAGCTCAAACATTTCCTCAACATATGCAACACCCCATCTACATGTCATATGATGATGTCACCCAATCACCAGTCAGAACCAGCTATGAAAGGTCAAGGTCACTTACACCAGACCCCACAAGGTCAGCCAGTTATGCTCAAAACCCTATATATGGCAGAATGGGTATTTCTCCAGAGCGACCACCACCCCCTCAGGATAGGACAGTTCCACCTGACAGACCTCCTTCATTAAGACCTATACCTGAGCACTATCAAATGTTGAATGGAAATAAGAATGGCACAGGACTCATCTATGGTTATGTTAATGGCTTGCAGTATCAGCAAGCCCCTGGTGCCCCTTCACCAACCCCTAGTCAGAGATCCTACCCCCGGCAAGCTATGTCACCGCCTGCAGTACCAACGGGCCCAAGAGTGGATCCAGGACGTAGAGCTTTCTCCCCACCCCCTAACTTACAGAATTATGACTATATTCAGGTGATTATAACCATACAATGTTGTTGTTATGTTTATCTGAAATGGATAAGTCAAAAACAAATGAGCCATGCTCTGGCAAAAGGGAGCTTAATGTATCTACGTAATGCATCATACCAAGTCAAACATCACATAATTAGGGATCTATAAAATTCATTATGTCTTACAATCAACTGTATCATAATATAGAATGGTCCTTTGACATACAGAAAATTGACCAATAGCGAAAAGTTTCGGCCCAGGTCAGCCTGCACAGGCTGACCTGGGTCGATACTTTTTGTGGATGCATTAAGCCCCCTTTTCAGAGCATGTAACAAATTGTTATTTCATTTCAAAAAACATTTTCAGAAACTGAATACAGTAAAGTCATATTTGTCATATTTGTACTGCTATGGATTAAACTTTTTTCTACATTTAGGCCATCTGAATTTTTCTGCTGAAAACTTGTTTCAATAGATAACAAATTAATGTGTTCTGTATACTTTATTAGATCTAACATTAATAATACATGTACTAAAATTTGTTCTGTAAATTTATGTTAACATTGTTAGAGGTTTGTCCATTTTGTATGATGAAATATTATGTGTACATCTATTGTAACTCAAGTATTTCTGTGTGGGTTAGTGTTTAAGACTTCATAGTTTAAACCCTTAGAGTGCCAAATAATTGAAAAATATATTTCAGTACAGAAAAAGGTTGCCAATACTCAAATATCAAGCCTGCTCGGGACCAAAAGATCTTTACATTATAGCAGGACCCTGTTGATCAAAGATCATTTTGTGCAGCTCGATCTTTATCATTGTAGGCAAAGGATAAAATGCTGACGGAAAAGGAATTGAAGTTGTGAAAGATGCTTTATTTTAATCTGGATTGGGGTTCAATCCTTGCTTGTGACACTATTTGCAAGTGGGAGTGTCCTTGTGCAAAGCATTGCTGAGCCCAGTCTAGTACTGACTGAATCTAGCAGCATGAATGAATGAGCTGTCATTGTTATGTAACTAAACTGATGTTGAAAGAAGGACCACATAAAACTCCATCTAAGGATACATTTAACCCTTTACCGCACAATGCCGCCTTTTAACGCCCCTAGGAAACAAGCCTTTTGAAAACATTGTGGGAAATGGAGAAAACGCTGGTAACCAGCACTTTCTCCTTTTCCCACAATGTTTTTTACCCTTTCAAACAAAAATTGCAGCATTTGAACCACACTGAAATTGTCGTATGCAAATGCTTTCAATTTGGACAAGGCTAAAATTTTTCTGGTAAAGGGTTAACTTGATAGCTGAAATCATTTTGGGGGTCCTGCAAGGCTCAGTGATAAAGTGACATGGAGACCCCAGGTCTGAGCTTCACTGGATCCATAGGGTTTTTCATGGTAGTGTGCTTGGGCAAGACACTTCAGAGCCCTAGCCTGTGGTAGTGGTGAAACCCAGGAAATATATGAATATGTGAGCTGTCACCATGATATGACTGAAATAATGTTGAAGTGGCATAAAACACTATTCAATCAGTCAATGAAATCGTTCACTTTTGAATTCTTTTTAGTGATTAACAAACAGATGATGTTGTAGCTCATATGACAGAATTTGTCTGTAGGTAGAAAATATTGATGGAAAAGGAAAAAATGCTGGTTACCAGCATTTTCTCCTTTTCCCACAATGTTTTCAAAAGCCTTCTCTTTCAGGGTCGTTAAAACTGGGATTATGTGGTAAAGGGTTAAGAAAAAACCTTCAGTCAGGAATGAAGTTGTGTAATTACATGTAGTCTCTCATCAACCAATGCTGTATGATAAATCAAAGGACTCAAAGTCCTGGAAAGCAGATTTGTTGAGTAGCATAAAGCTTTAATATGTTGTAATTAAAAAATAACATTACATGCAATACATGTGAGATCATTTTAAAGTGGAGTTACTAAAGGCAGGGAAAGTCAAAATTGTTCTGCAGAGCAGTTGCACAGTAACTGTTATTCTATCACTGTTTAGGGAGTGGTAATTTGATCCGTTAATCTGAGGCATTTTTTTTGCTGGTGTTAGATCTCGGAATAAGTATGTATTCACATGTTGCACTGTATGTATGGTAGTGACAAAAGCAAGGTTGGGGTATATTAGCTAAAACTGAAAGTAGAATGGGTTCAAACGTGAATGACAGTATATTTGGTTAAGGTGAAACCTATATCATAGTACAGTGTGAGGGTGCATGCGTCGTTACGCATGATTTATTTGGTTCCGGTCAGAACAAACACAGTAAGTGGTTTGCTATACAAATCCGCTAAAAAGTAATCTTAAGGATGTTTTACACATTGCTCAAACATACTAAAAGAGCAAGATACATTTCAAAATTCTTACCTTTGCTGAGTCTTCATTTTGCATGTTCTAAAATTCAGTAGCAACATTTTACCTATTGTACACTTTAGCCATCGGCAAAGGTCTTTGATGACATTGAAGGAAAAGCAGGTTGGTATGCTCTTGCTCTCCTTTTTCCATGATATTATATACCTTTTCAAAGACAGATCTTATCATTTAAGCAACTTTGAATTTGTCACCTGCAATTGCTTCCAATATAACCTAATTGTTTGGGGTTTTTTTTTAGCTCACCTGAGCACAAAGTGCTCATGGTGAGCTATTGTGATCGTGCTGTGTCCGTCGTGCGGTGTGCGTCGTCCGTCGTCAACTTTTTACCTTGTGTACACTCTAGAGGCCACATTTTCAGTCCAATCCTCATGAAACTTGGTCAGAATGTTTGTCTTGATAAAATCTCGGACGAGTTCGAAATTGGGTCATGTGAGGTCAAAAACTAGGTCACTAGGTCAAACCTTAGAAAAACCTTGTGTACGCTCTAGAGGCCACATTTTCAGTCAGATACTTGTGAAATTTGGTCAGAATGTTTGTCTTGATAAAATCTCGGACAAGTTCGAAATTGGGTCATGTGGGGTCAAAAACTAGGTCACTAGGTCAAATCTTAGAAAAACCTTGTGTATGCTCTAGAGGCCACTTTTTCAGTACGCTCTTGTGTACGCTCTAGAGGCCACTTTTTCAGTTCGATCCTCATGAAATTTGGTCAGAATGTATGTCTTGATAAAACTTCGGACGAGTTCGAAATTGGGTCATGTGGGGTCGAAAACTAGGTCACTAGGTCAAATCTTAGAAAAACCTTGTGTGCGCTCTAGAGGCCACATTTTGAGTCAGATACTTGCGAAATTTGGTCAGAATGTTTGTCTTGATAAAATCTCGTATGAGTTTGAAATTGGGTCATGTGGGGTCAAAAACTAGGTCACTAGGTCAAATCTTAGAAAAACCTTGTGTACGCTCTAGAGGCCACAGTTTCAGTCCGATCCTCATGAAATTTGGTCAGAATGTTTGTCTTGATAAAATCTCTGACTAGTTTGAAAATAGGTCATGTGGGGTCAAAAACTAGGTCACTAGGTCAAATCTTAGAAAAACCTTGTGTACACTCTAGAGGCCACATTTTCAGTCAGATACTTGTGAAATTTGGTCAGAATGTTTGTCTTGATAAAATCTCGGACGAGTTCGAAATTGGGTCATGTGGGGTCAAAAACTAGGTCACTAGGTCAAATCTTAGAAAAACCTTGTGAACACTCTAAAGGCCACATTTTCAGTCCAATCCTCATGAAACTTGGTCAGAATGTTTGTCTTGATAAAATCTTGGACGAGTTCGAAATTGGGTCATGTGGGGTCAAAAACTAGGTCACTAGGTGAAATCTTAGTAAAACCTTGTGTACGCTCTAGAGGCCACATTTTCAGTCAGATACTTGTGAAACTTCTTCAGAATGTTTGTCTTGATAAAATCTCAGACGAGTATCAAATTGGGTCATGTGGGGTCAAAAACTAGGTCACTAGGTCAAATCTTAGAAGAAACTTGTGTACGCTCTAGATGCCAGAGTTACAGTCTGATCCTCATGAAACTTGGTCAGAATGTTTGTCTTGATAAAATCTCAGACGAGTTTGAAATTGGGTCATGTGGGGTCAAAAACTAGGTCACTAGGTAAAATCTTAGTAAAACTTTGTGTACGCTCTGGAGGCCACATTTTCAGTCAGATACTTCTGAAACTTGTTCAGAATGTTTGTCTCGATAAAATATCAGACGAGTTCAAAATTGGGTCATGTGGGATCAAAAACTAGGTCACTAGGTCAAATCTTAGAAAAACCTTGTGTACGCTGTAGAGGCCACATTTTCAGTCCAATCCTCATGAAACTTGGTCATAATGTTTGTCTTGATAAAATCTCAGACAAGTTTGAAATTGGATCATGTGGGGTCAAAAGCTAGGTCACTAGGTCAAATCTTAGAAAAACCTTTTGTACACTATAGAGGCCACATTTTCAGTCCAATACTCTTGAAAAATGGTCAGAATGTTTGTCTTGATTATATCTTGAAATAGTACGAAAATGTGCCATGTTGGGTCAAAAACTAGGTCACCAGGTCAAATCTAAGAAAAATGTTGTGTATGCTCTAGAGGCCATATTTTCTGTCCAGTACTCTTGAAAGTTGGTCAGAATGTTTGCCTTGATAATATCTCTGACTAGTTTGAAAATAGGTCATGTCGGGTGAAAAACTAGGTCACTAGGTCAAATCTTAGAAAAACATTGTGTAAGCTCCAGAAGCCACATTTTCTGTCTGATACTCTTGAAAGTTGGTCAGAATGTTTGTCTCGATGATATCTCAGTCGAATTTGAAAACGGGTCATGTTGGGTCAAAAACTAGGTCACCTGGTCAAATCTTAGAAAAACCATGTGTACACTGTTGTGGCCACATTTTTTGTTCAATACTCTTTTAAAGTTGCTCTGAATGTTTGCCTTGATAATATCTTGGATGAGTTTGAAAATGGGTCATGTTGGGTCAAAATCTAGGTCACTAGGTCACATCTTAGAAAAACCTTGTGTATGCTGTAGAGGCCACATTTTCAGTCCAATACTCTTGAAATTTGGTAAGAATGTTTGTCCTGATGATATCTTGGACCAGTTTGAAAATGTGTCATGTTGGCTGAAAAACCAGGTCACTAGGTCAAATCTTAGAAAAACCTAGTGTACGAATGACTCTCAGAAAGAAGCCTTTTGAAAACACTGTTTGAAAATGAGAAAATGCTAGTATCCAGCATTTTTTCCCTTTTTCACAATGTTTTCTACCCCTTTGAGAGACCAATTCCACAGCTTGATCCACATATTATTTGTTTTATGCAGAAGGTTCAGACTGATGAGTTTAAAATTTTATTGTTTGGTAATACATATATCTCACAAGACGTTGGAAATTGGTTGTGCTTGGTCAAAAGGCTCAGGTGAGCGACTCCAGGGCCATCATGGCCCTCTTGTTTTTAAAGAGTAGAGAAAAGTTTGATTGATGTAATTTTTGAAACATAATGAGATAATAGTCGTGTTTGCCTTTCCAAAATGAATGTGTAAGTCTTTACCAAATTACAAAATTTCAGATGTGTCTATATGAAGTCATTTTTAGATAACAAGGCAAATGTGGTTCAAACAATGGGATTTGAGGCTTTGAAAATTTTAAAAGAAAATACAGTCTCAAAATCATCGTCATTACAGGTTATCCAAGTACTCAAGCAGTTCTGGGGGCTCTGACATCCCTGCTGGTGAAGCTTCTTAAATGTAAAAGTGCCCTTTGGCAAGACAATAAATTGCCCAACATAGTATTGCTGAAATCAAGAAGATATGAATGAATGAGTCATTGTGTTTGTAAAGCAAAAGTAAAACCATTTAGAACACAATTTGGTTTTTGCTGTTTTAATATTTTAAGTCAGGTAACATGAACTTAACTGTTTACCACACGACAAAAATGTAGACTTGTCCAAATTGAAAGCATTAGCAGAGGACAATTTAAATGTAGTTCAAATGATAAAATTTGTTTCTGATAGAGAAGAAAATATTGTGGGAAAAGGAGAAAATGCTGGTTACCTACAATGTTTTCAAAAGGCTTCTTCCTCAGGGTCGTTAAAACTTGGGATTGTGTGGTAAAGGATTAAAAGAAAAACCAAACCACTTAAATTCTCACAATATTGATAATTACAGGTTGTACCAAGTACCCAAGCACCTCCGGGGGCACCACAGAGTGGTGGGTATGTGGCCAAGGGTGTGCGAGCCAGCACCGTGATAACACCACAACGTGTATCAGTAACCCCCTCACCTGGACAATCTAAACCGCCAGCTCCCGTCCCGTCACAGACATCATGGCGTAAGTTTCTCAGCATTCCTTATACCGTCTTTCCAAATGACAAAATTTTAGGCATTTTCAGACAACTAATGAGCCATGCTGTATGAAAAGGGGGCTTACTGCATCTGCAAAAAGTATTAACCCATGTCAGTCTTTGCAGTCTATGGTTGACAATAGGGTCAAAGCTTTTTGCTGTAAGTGAATTTTCTGCATGTCGTAGGAGCAGTCTACCTCATCATTCAGTTGGTTGTTAGACAGTATAGATTTTACGGATCCATAATAATGTGATGTCTTGCTATTTTAGGGGAACGATCTCCAGTTGGTCGCCAGAGCTTGCCCTTGTCTGCTGCCCCATATAGAACACCAGGCACTGGACAGCAAAGATCTCAGAGTTACAGAGTTGTCCCTTCTTTGGAGAGAGATTCCTTACTTGCTACACGTCCCAGAAGTATGACTCCATCTCCAATAGAAAATGAGTTAACAAGGTCAGTGTAGGTCAACTCTTTACCAGGCAACAAAATTGTAGACTGCTTCATATCAACCCTTAGGTTGCTAAGCATGACCCAAGGACCTTTTGTGGACAATGAAGATCAAGATCAGACTGCACTGAATATGCAGTCTGACCTTGGATCTACACTGTCTGGTAAGGAGATATTTTTTCACCAAAAATACCTTTGAAATAGCAAAATTGGGTTTTTTCTATCAGTTTTAAAAGTTTTATTTCACTTATTTAGCAGAATAAAGATTAAAAGCATTACGCAGACAGCATACAGAAATTCCATAGAAATCTGCTAAAAAAATACCTATCTTTAGGACAAAATTTTTAATGAATACCTAGTTTGTATAAATGGTTTCCTGGTCCTCATGTTTTATAAGAATCACTAAGTTTTGTAAATGGTTAAATTGTAGATTTGATGAATTATGAACAGATTTAAATCATTACCAAACTACAAAATTTTAGACTGGGCAGTGTTCAAAGCATGATGATCTGCAGATACCAAAGTAAATGTGGCTCAAGTAATGATATCTGTCTTTTAGAGGATAGAACAGAACATACATTTTGACATGAGCATTCAAGCTCAGTGGTAATGACAATTAACCCTTTCCCAAACAAGCCCTGGTTTTCACGTGTCTGCAGTACAAGTCTTTTGAAAACACTGTGGGAAAAGGAGAAATTGCTCGTAACGAGCAATTTCTCCTTTTCCCACAGTGTTTTCTACCCTTTTTGAGAACTTTCTGCCATTTTCATCAAATTTAAAATTGTCGTCTGCAAGCTCTTTCAATTTGGACCAGTCCAAAATTTGTCGTTTGGGAAAGGGTTAATTACAAAGCATGCAATATATATGACATGTTTCAATATACAGGTACTGAAGAAAAAATTATGTTAAGTGAAATAAGTGAACATTGTTATTATCTTAAAATGTGAGAATGCTTTAAAAACCATGAATCTTAATTTCTGCAATGTTTTACATCATTAAACAAAGTAAATTTGGTAGAAAGCTTTCATCAGGTTTTGCCAAGGTTGTACGCTGCATAAAAGATAAACATAATTGCATCTGAACTGATACTCATGTTCCTTGATAAATCCATTTCTAAATTAAAAAGGACTTTTTCTTGTTCCAACAGTTTACAATTTTTTTAAAACTAACTAGAAAACATGGTAGCCAGCATAATTTTATTTTCCTTTATCGACAACGTTTTCAAAAACTCTTTTCAACAGTGTAGTCAAAACGTGATTTTTCACTCTACTGGCTGTAATCCAGCAGAGCTTATTTCATGGTGTGTTACCATTGACAATGAAGTCTGCATTTGTAATCAGATTTTTGTAGAAGTTGCTCAGTTTTTATTTATCTCATCAATAGCTTGAAACCTATTTAAAAAAAAAAAAAAAATGACAGTCAGTATGGGAAAAGTAGCCATTCAAAAGAGAAAATTTCCATTTCTTGTTTATATGATAAAGCCTGCATTTGTGGTTGGATTTTCATGAAATTGGCAGAGTTTTGTTTATCTCATCAATAGCTTGAATGCTATTGATTTTGAAAAAAAATCTAACAATCAGTAGAAACCAGTTAACTGTTTACCCCTTTACCAAACAACAAAATTTTAGACTGGTCTAAATCAGAAGCATTTGGAGACGACAAAATAAATGTTACCGAAAAATGGAAGTTTGTTTAGGGAAGGGCAGAAAACATTGTGGGAAAAGGAGAAAATGCCGGTTACCAGCATTTGTTCCTTTTCCAACAATATTTTCAAAAGGCTTCTTTCTCAGAGTCGTTAAAAGTCAGGATTATGTCATAAAGGGTTACAACACAAAGAAATTTTAGGCTTGTCCAGATTGAAAGCATTCGCAGACAATAGTTTAAATGTGGCTCAAATGATGAGACTTTCCATTTAAGGATAGAAAACATTGTGGGAAAAGGAGAAAATGCTGGTTTTCCATGTCAAGGTCATTAAAACAACAGATTGTGTGGTAAAGGGTTAAAGGTGTGTTTTGCACTTAATTAGCTTATACATCATTGTAAAATTGTATTTCCATAGTGCCAGTTATAGTTATAAAAATGTACTTCCATGTTGCAAAAGATTATTGTGAAATTACATTTACATGTTGCAAAAAGTAGGTTTGTTTACTATTTACAGGGAAAGAATAGACAAAATGGAACATCAGTTAGCCAGTTTAGCAGCCTGGGTGCAGTCTGCAGTGGTACAGTCTGCCAGTAGTACAGGTGCGCCATCTAGTGTTAAAAGTGCCAGCACCACAGCCAGTGTTACCTCAGATACCAGTCCGCAGTTAGACTCTGCTAGCTGTAGTAAGTGTGTGCTAGAATCAGAGCCTAACAAAATGTACAATGCTTTTTGGTGAAGGGTGCTTGAGTAAGACTGTATGCTAGAATATGTCTAGGAAAATTTATGGATTACTCTTTGGTTGAAGGTGCATGAGCAATTGTTGGCCTCAACTCTTTACCAGCTAGGAAAATTCAGACCAGTCCAAAGTGAAAGCATTTGCAGAAAGCAAATTAAATTTGGCTCAAATACTGAGATTTGTCCGTAATAAGAAAGAAAACATTGTTGGAAAAAGAGAAAATTCTAGTCACTAGCATTTTCTCCATTTCCCTCAATTTTTCAAAAGCATACCTCTTGGGTGTTGTGAAAACTTGGGATTGTTTGTTAAAGGGTTAAATGTCGTGGCAGGATATTTTCCAAACTGTCAAGATTATTACATATTTTGTAGGCTGCAAGTTATTGTTTGTCTGGGAAAGTCTAGGAACAAAGTTAAACCCAGAGATATTTAAGTACCTTCCTGAAAGGCTGGTGACTGTGGTTGCATACATGTATTATTTTGGGAACATGCCGGTAACCAGAAAATTTCTCCTTTTCCCACAATGTTTTCTTCCCTATCAAAGACATGAATCACCACTTGAGCTACATTCATGTTCTCGTCTGCAAATGCTTTGAATTTGGTCAAGCCCAAAATTTTGTTGTTGGTAAAGAGTTAAAAACTACTTTGTGTAATTATGTAAATGCAACACACAATTTTGGTTGGGAGACAAATCTCATGTGTTACAATTACAAGGCAAGTTTGACCAGAAAATCTCTCCTCACAAAATGTCAGATAGTGTAGATCATTGATGGAGCTGCATGTTCTTTGCCATCAGACGTTAAAATACACTGTCCTCAAATCCACCTTCTTGCTGTTAGCCCTTATCTTGCATAATAAGTTAAATAAAAACAAGCTGATAGTAAAAACTCGAATAATGTTATTTCAAACTTAATTCTCTTTTGGAGAAAAATATCTCCTTATTTGACAGTGTAGATCAAAGATCAGACTTCACATTTTGTGAAGTCTGATCTTGATCTACACTGTCTGCAAAAGGACAGTGAGTCGTGCTTAGCAGCCTAAGGGTTAGAATACAATGAGCTAATGCTCTCAGTTATATTACTTTACATTTTGAAACAAAAGGCTTGTAAAAGGCATGGTATAAAAGCTACCTGAATAAGAGTATTCACTGCTGTTGCTAATTGCCGAGTCCAAGCCTGTTGGATACCATAATGTCCCTTATTGACGCTCCCCCTTTAATAAATACACCCTCAGCTTTTTCTCCATCTGAAAATGGGCCTACTAGACGAGTAATCCATCGATAAAGTTTAAAAAATATTAGCTGGAATAAACTTACGGCATCAACATAATCCTAATTTCTTCACAAATTGATGCCATTAACAATTGACTAACCGAATATATTTATATGTGTATTTATACATGTATACACTTCGGATAGCAGTACCAACTTCTGGTATCACAAAATTTGTCAAGTAACTTGGAAAATGATTTAAAAAAGTGAAGGTATTGAAGACCAGTGTCCAGCATTAATCATGAATGCCATGTAATGCCCAAATGAACCTTGATCGACAGTAAAATCGACATTCTGCATGAAATACAGCAGATTTTTCACGTGGCCATCGCTTCACAGTTAGCACTAACTAAAACCGAACTAAAACCTGAGCGATAATGTTATCTTTGTCCTCAGAAAATTATATGTCGTTTTGACTCTATTAATTGCTGCCAAAGGCCCTCCCTTTCCATCATTTTCACAAAATGTAATGCCCCCGGGGGCATTGAAAAGAGACAATATGGTATCTTGTCAACTTGGCATGTAGAATTTTAGTCATTACCTTGATACGTGTTGTAGCAGACCACTTTTGAAAACATAGTAGCTAGAGGAAAATTACTTGTTAAAAAGCAAATGGACACAATATATTCTCAATGTTAAACTGAATTCCCTCTTCTGAGTTCAAATATAAAACTTTCAAAATATCATAAGTATGAATAGCCATGAAATTTATAGGGTAACAATATATTGAAATTATGGCAGAAATACTAAGTTACATTCTCCTCTTAGAAATGCTTTATGTCTGTTGCAAGCTTTGCTTTTAAATGTTTTACAGAGATTGAAGCAGAAAGGACAGGAATAACAGAAGTGAAAGGTACTTTGCATGGCTATTTATGATATTTCTCTATTATAATTACATTGCGTAACCCTGCCATGTTTGCTTTTAGCTTTTACAACACTTGCTGAATTACATCATTACATTTTAAGGAAAGGAAATTATTGTTGGAAAATGGAAACTACTACATACTGTTTTTCCTCACCAACGATGTTTCTCATACCAGCTAACAATTCTATTTAAATGTACTTTGCTATCCTTTAACCTTATACTGCGGCTTAACACCCCTGGGATAGAAGCCTTTTGCAAACATTGTGAGAAAAGGAGAAAATGCTGGAAACCAGCATTTTCTCCTTTTCCCACAAAGTTTTCTACCCTATCATAGAAAAATTGCACCAATTGAGCCACATTGAAATTGTCATCTGCAGATGCTTTCAATCTGGACAAGGCAAAAATTTTGTCATCTGGTAAAGGGTTAAACATTCTCTGTGTTGTGTGTATATTATGTTCATGTTTGTACATCATAGTGGCATATACATCATAGTGGCATATACATCATAGTGGCATGTACATCATAGTGGCATATACATCATAGTGGCATATACATCATAGTGGCATGTACATCATAGTGGCATATACATCATAGTGGCATGTACATCATAGTGGCGTGTACATCATAGTGGCATATGGTGAGAATACTTAGCTCTTCACCAAAAGAAAGGTACTCTGCATGGCTATTTATGATATTTCTCTATTATAATATTGTGATTTATGGTTCTAGCATGGTAATTATTTTATACAATTGAGTGGCTCTCTGGCAGAAGGGTGTATAATGCATTTCCGTGTTATACCAAGCAAGTCATTGTCTAATTATGGATCTTAGCTCATATTTTGTTGATATTTATTCAACAACCGAGTCATTAGGTAGGCTGGTCCTTTGACATGCAGAAGACTGACCAACTGACCTGCCCAGGCTGACCTAGGTCAATACTTGTTACAGATCGTGCATAAACCCCTTTTTACAAAGCATTGCTCATTTAAAAGTATCAAGTAATTCTTTTGTGTTGTCCATGCAATTTTTAGTTAGATTTTTTTTTTATCCTTATTAAGGTTTAAAGGTTTATGCAGGCTTACAAGGAGCCCTACTTTTTCCTACTTTTCCTACTTTTTTGTCTTGTTCCTATTTTTTTTCCCCTACTTTTTTAAAAAATATTCCTACTATTCCTACTTTTTTCATGAAAATGATAATAAGAAATGTATTTTTCAAAATATTTTAGTTTGTTGCAGAATGCAAGGATAGTATATTTTACTTATAAGATTTTTACAGAGTCTTTGAACTTGCTTCTGTTCATCTCATATGTAAGCTCAATGGTGCCTGTATGGGAAATGTGTCTCCACTACTGGCCTAATAAGTTGACAGCAGCATGTAGAATAAGAGCTAAGAACCGACTGAAGTTAGCCCATTTTCTTGTGACTGGAGTTTCTATGTCCAAAGTAGGGTGGCAAAAAGCAGTTGCACTGTGTGTCTGTCCTCCTTGCCGTGTCCTCACAACTCCTCTTTCAATTCCTAGATGATTTTCAGCTAAGTGTCACAGAATGATTAATATCAAGTGCTGTAGAGCATATTCTCAGGCTAATTTGATTGGCTCATATTTTAAGGAGTTATTGTCCTTTATCAAATTTTATTATTTATCACATAGGGCTTTCAGATTTTGCATTCAATATTCATGCAGTGGACTTCTACCAAAAGTAATCAAATTACAGCCCTGGGGTAAAAATTGGCTCTCCCCTTGGGGTCACAAGTTTAAGATAGGCTTATAATGTGAAAACTTTGAAAATATTCTTGTTCCCCACCACTAGAGCTAGAGCTGTAATATTCTGTATGAGTTATTATCTAGTGTGCTCTTACCAAGATTATTCAACTTATAGCACTGGAGTGAAATTTGGCCCCAGCCTGGGTTCAACTTATGCTCATTTAGTGAATACATAAGAAAATCTTCCCTTTTCTACCATAAATCAAATTTGTATGCAGCTTCATCTAGTGGATCACTAATTAGTTTAATTAACATTTAGCCCTTGGGTCAAAATTGGCCCTACCCTGAGGGTCACATGTTTTACAGGAGCTTTATATTGTGGAAGATTTAAATATCTTCTTGTTTATAACCATTTAGCTTAGACCTGTAATAATTGGTACATAGTTTTATCTAGTGGACCTATGCCAAGATTTAACTATATGTAATTATAGCCATTGGGTAAAAAATACAGTAACAGATACTCTCTAGCTTTTCCTTGCCGAGTAGCTTTTGGCCTTTGTTTGATTTCACATATAATGCTTCTGTGTGTAATTCCTATTTCATTTTTCATGCAACTTGTTTTTCAAAGTTTCAAATATTAATTATTATTGAGTGCCAATGCAGACATTCTAATCTTTATGTACTTGATTATTTTTGAAACAGGTATTTATTTTTATTTATTTTTTCAAACAAAATCAATATCTGTCAGAAGATTTTCCCAAAATTTTATAGAAAGTGTTATTTTTCCAATTGATGAATTTGATTGTAGATGAATTCAGCAGATATTATAATAGTTTCAGGGTCTTGATTTAGAAAAAATCCTAGAAGTCTTTGTTTCCATAAAAAATTTGTCCATTACTAGATTAAAACTGTACATGGCTTATTATCAATGAGAGACCTTTGAGTTACCCATTGGTCAAGATCAGTTGAACTTCGAAATTGCACTGATTAGAAATTCTTTGGTTTATGTCAAATTACTCTAATGCTTATCAGAAAGTTGAAGCCAGCTTCTAATATGGCTATAAATCGAACAAATGGTAGAAATTACTCAAAACTTTTACAATATTATGTTTTGCAATACATTAATGACTGGCTGCCATCTAGGGGATTTAAATGTTTCTTCAAACACATCTTGTTCTGAGCTGTTCTGCAGTGTTAAAGTTAGTTTATATATAAGATTGAATAAAAATTTTGTTAAATTTATTCTTTCTTTTTATCATAGGATTCCTACTCTCTGTCATAAAATTGCTACTTTTTTCCTACTTGTCTTTGAGAGTACTCCTACTTTTTTCCTCCTTCTTCATAATTAGCCACTTGTAAGCCTGCTTTATGTGTACATTAGTGCATTCCATAAGTCATAAACTTGACATGTGCTTATGAAGCAAAATCATAGAAATCTTCTTGCTCCTAACCATAGATTCTAGGGCTACCAAATTGGGCACATGGATTCATATAGTGGATCACTTCCAACTATGTTAAAAATTTAGCCCTGGGGTCGAAATTAGCCCTGCTTTGGGGGTCTCATATTGAACAGTGGCTTTATATTGAGGAAACTTTTTGAAACTCTTCTTGTTTATATTCATACAGCTTAGACCTGTATTATATAGTATCTCATTTTATCTTGTGGACCTCTACTAGGAGTCAAGTAATTAAAGCCCTTTGGTAGAAAATGGCCTTGCCCTTGGAGTGACTATTTTCAGTTGGGCTTGAGAAAACCTTGAAAGTCTTCTTGCTCAAACCATTGTGCCTAGAAGTATACTGGGTACTGGTTGGTATATACAGTTTGTATTTCTGAGACAGCGGAGCAGTACAGGGCCATCATTGCCCTCTTGTTTCTTGACTGCTATCAGTGCACAAGCTATATTGTGTTGCTATGATTGGCCAGTCGAATTTTTTTTGGAGGGGGGGGCGGGGGGTGTCATCGTTTGTTGTGGCTATTGGTCTAACAAATGTGTTAGTGCCGACAATGTCCCTAATTGTGTATTTCTGTGTTACAGGTTTGAGTGACCTTGCCTCTGAAGCCACAGCTACTCTGTCCCAGGACATGAAGGATAAGATACTAGCCATCAAACACCAGGCAGATGCTTTACGCTCAGATCTTAGGAACCTTCGTCGCCTGCAGCAGATTAACAAGGAATCCATGATAGAAACAGTGGATAATGCCTGGAGAAAAATTAAGGTAATCATCATTATTATTTTTATCACTGGCAGTGATACTACCCTTTCAAAGAGAAAATTCTAGACACTTGCATTTTCTCCATTTCCCTCAATATTTTCAGAAGCATACCTCTTGGGGGCTGTGAAAACATGGGAATGTTTGGTAAAGGGTTAAATATCTTGGAATTTGAGCCACATTTGTCATCTTCAAATACTTTTAATTTGGATTAGTGTGAAGTGTTTGGTGTCTTTTAAAAAAGAGTACAACCTTTACCAAATGGTAAAATTTTAGACTTGTCCGAATTGAAAGCGTTTCCAGATGACATTTTAAATGTGGCTTAAACTGATGGAATATGTCCTTGATGAGGTAGAAAACATTGTGGGAAAAGGAGAAAATGCTTTTCTAAAGCCTCCTGTCTTAGGGTCATTAAAGTTCGGAATTGTGTGGTAAAGAGTTAATAGATATATCAGTAACCAGAGAAAATGACAATTTCAGTTCTTTTGGGTTTTGAAAAGGCCAGGGTAACAGGACTATTTATGGGGAATTAGCTTTCTACAGTGATATTTTAACCTGAATCAGTGTTGCTGTGTGGGCATACATTATTGTTTAATTTGGTCAGTATGCCAGTTAGCCAGCGGGGCAGTTAGTAAGAATACCAAATCTTGATTGGAAAATAGACTTTGGTCTGTAGACTTTAAGGTCATTAGGTCAAGGGACCAGGTACAGACATTCACATGAAATATAGAGGACCAGATCCCTGTTGATTCTTTGGTTTACTCTACCAAACAACAAAATTTGAGACTGGTCCAAATTGAAAAAATTTGCAGACAACAAAATAAATGTTAAGAAAAAATAGAAAATGTTTCTTTGAAAGAGTAGAAAACATTGTGGGAAAAGGAGAAAATGCTGGTTACCAGCATTTTCTCCTTTCCCACAATGTTTTCCAAAGCCTTTCCTTACAGGGTCATTAAAAGTCGGGATTGTGTGGTAAAGGGTTAAATATCAAGGTCACCATGGTTTTCAACATGCTAATGACTGTCCAAACAGTATCTAGACACATTTTGACTAAGGGACTTAACCTTTGTGCAGATATTTATCATGCAGTGTAGCAGATCCTTTTTGTTTTCCATCAAATAAACTTATTATCTCCCACCAAAGGAGAGAGGATTATAGTTCTTGCATTATCCGTCCGTCCCTCCTTCCCTCCCTCCCTCTGGTCAGTATCTTCTAAAATCCTGAATGAAAGATGATGAAACTCTATATGTGTGTTCCAAATGATAGTCCACTGATATATTGTTTTTGTTTATTTTTAGCTCACCTGAGCACAAAGTGCTCATGCTGAGCTATTGTGATCGTGCTGTGTCCGTCGTCCTTCGTGCGGTGTGCATTGTCCGTCATCAACTTTTTACCTTGTGTACGCTCTAGAGGCCACATTTTCAGTCCAATCCTTATAAAACTTGGTCAGAATGTTTGTCTTGATAAAATCTCGGACGAGTTCGAAATTGGGTCATGTGGGGTCAAAAACTAGGTCACTAGGTCAAATCTTAAAAAAATCTTGTGTATGCTCTATTAACAATGGAAGGATTTTGTTTCGCTAGAATGCTGAAGTATTTTTTTCTAGTGACTAGTATGAGCATGTTTTTTGACTGAGCTGTTACTTGTGACAGGCAACATTAGAAAAAAACAATGTCAAAAATATTTGTCTTGGTAAAATTACGGACAAGTTCGAAATTAGGTCATGTGGGGTCAAAAACTAGGTCACTAGGTCAAATCTTAGAAAAACCTTGTGTACGCTCTAGAGGCAACATTTTCGGTCAGATACTTGTGAAATTTGGTCAGAATGTTTGTCTTGATGAAAACTCGGACGAGTTCGAAATTGGGTCATGTGGGGTCAAAAACTAGGTCACTAGGTCAAATCTTAGAAAAACCTTGTGTACGCTCTAGAGGCCACATTTTCAGTCCGATCCTCATGAAATTTGGTCAGAATGTTTGTCTTGATAAAATCTCAGATGAGTTCCAAACTGGGTCATGTGGGGTCAAAAACTAGGTCACTAGGTCAAATCTTAGAAAAACCATGTGTATGCTCTAGAGGCCACATTTTCAGTCAGATACTTGTGAAATTTGGTCAGAATGTTTGTCTTGATAAAATCTGGGCCGAGTTCGAAATTGGGTCATGTGGGGTCAAAAACTAGGTCACTAGGTCAAATCTTAGAAAAATCTTGTGTATGCTCTAGAGGCCACATTTTCAGTCCGATCCTCATGAAACTTGGTCAGAATGTTTGTCTTGATAAAATCTTGGACGAGTTCAAAATTGGGTCACATGGGGTCAAAAACTAGGTCACTAGGTCAAATGTTAGTAAAATCTCGTGTATGCTCTAGAGGCCACATTTTCAGTCAGATACTTGTGAAACTTGGTCTGAATGTTTGTCTTGATAAAATCTGGGACGAGTTTGAAATTGGGTCATGTGGGGTCAAAAACTAGGTCAAATCTTAGTAAAATCTTGTGTATGCTCTAGAGGCCACATTTTCAGTCAGATACTTGTGAAACTTGGTCTGAATGTTTGTCTGGATAAAATCTGGGACGAGTTTGAAATTGGGTCATGTGGGGTCAAAAACTAGGTCACTAGGTCAAATCTTAGAAAAACCTTTTGTACACTATAGAGGCCACATTTTCAGTCCAATACTCTTGAAAAATGGTCAGAATGTTTGTCTTGATTATATCTTGAAATAGTAGGAAAATGTGCCATGTTGGGTCAAAAACTAGGTCACCAGGTCAAATCTAAGAAAAACCTTTTGTACACTATAGAGGCCATATTTTCTGTCCAGTACTCTTGAAAGTTGGTCAGAATGTTTGCCTTGATAATATCTCTGAGTAGTTTGAAAATGGGTCATGTCGGGTGAAAAACTAGGTCACTAGGTCAAATCTTAGAAAAACCTTGTGTAAGCTCCAGAAGCCACATTTTCTGTCTGATACTCTTGGAAGTTGGTCAGAATGTTTGTCTCGATGATATCTCAATCAGATTTGAAAATGGGTCATGTTGGGTCAAAAAGTAGGTCACCTGGTCAAATCTTAGAAAAACCATGTGTACACTGTTGTGGCCACATTTTTTGTTCAATACTCTTTTAAAGTTGCTCAGAATGTTTGCCTTGATAATATCTTGGATGAGTTTGAAAATGGGTCATGTCGGGTCAAAATCTAGGTCACTAGGTCAGATCTTAAAAAAACCTTGTGTAAGCTGTAGAGGCCACATTTTCAGTCCAATACTCTTGAAATTTGGTAAGAATGTTTGTCCTGATGATATCTTGGACCAGTTTGAAAATGTGTCATGTTGGCTGAAAAACTAGGTCACTAGGTCAGATCTTAGAAAAACCTAGTGTACGAATGACTCTCAGAAAGAAGCATTTTGAAAACACTGTTTGAAAATGAGAAAATGCTGGTATTCAGCATTTTTTCCCTTTTTCACAATGTTTTCTACCCCTTTGAGAGACCAATCCCACAGCTTGATCCACATATTATTTGTTTTATGCAGAAGGTTCAGACTGATGAGTTTAAAATTTTATTGTTTGGTAATACATATATCTCACAAGACGTTGGAAATTGGTTGTGCTTGGTCAAAAGGCTCAGGTGAGCGACTCCAGGGCCATCATGGCCCTCTTGTTATTTAATGCTGTGTCATGGGAAGATGGGGCTTTTTTTTCGGCAGGGGATATCATTTCAATGAAATTGCTTGTATTTTAGGAAGCTATAGCTACAGTCCCTGGTGCAGAAACCTTGTTGATTCGTCAACAACGAAATGAACTTGATGTGATGTACGAAATCTACCTCGAGGACAAGGCACGGGCAGAAAAAGAACTTCGGTAAGTTGTATTGGTGTCCAACTTGCTATCAGATAACTTTAACAGTGGAAGGATTTTGTTCAGCTAGCATGCTAAAGTATTTCAACTAATGATAAGTTTGAGCTTGAATGATCTGAATCCATCCGTGATGTACGAAATCTACTTTGAGGACAAAACACAGGCAGAAAAAGAACTTCGGTAAGTTGTATTGATATACAACTTGCTAGCAGATTCTATTAAAAATGGAAGGATTTTGTTTCGCTAGAATGCTGAAGTATTTTTTTCTAGTGGCTAGTTTGAGCATGAATAATCTAAATCCATGAGCATGTTTTTTGACTGAGCTGTTACTTGTGACAGGCAACATTAGAAAAAAACAATGTCAAAAATATTTGTGATCAGCTTAGCATAAAGTTCAAGAAATATTATAATATATAACCAACATTTTACAGAGATTTGGAGCATGCAGTAGAAGAACTAAGGTCCGACGTGTTGAGTCGACAGTGTAGGGTCCAAATGAGTGATGTGGAAGGTATGGCTCTGGTTTTGAGTCATGTGACCAAAGCTTTGGGCGATCTGAAAGGTAAGATTTTATCCTGTATTGTATATAGTTAGCTGCAGAGATGCTGGTTTGAATGGGGATTCAGCAGTTCTCAGTTATATCATTGCAACAGCACACTTATTCATGTCTGTCTATGGTTTCAGAGGTGCATGTACTAGGCTGTACGGATCTGTTAATGTGGCTAGCACTATCGATTGGGATTGACCAGGACATTCTGGTCACAAATCTAACCTCTTACTCATAGAAAGTTTTACTCAGCATCTTGTCAATTCATTAGGTGCATATCAATATAAACAAATCATAAAGCAATGTTCAGCAATGAGAAAGGACTGATTCATGACTTACATAAAATCTTGCAAAGAAAGTTGGCTAAACTCGTAATTCGTGAATGATAAGCCCCTTTATTTCCTTGCTTAAAAGCTAGAATCCAGTGTATGCTTTTATTAACAACAAAATTTATGACTGATGCACATTGAAAGCACTTGTAGATGACAAATTTTAATGTGGTTAGAATAATCAGATTTTTCTTTAAATGGGTAGAAAACATTACATAGGGAACATTGTTTTAAAATGCCTTCTACATCAGGGTCATAAAATCAGGGAATTGCTTTGTTCAGGGTTATCTCTTTACTACAATACAAAATTATGGACTAGACCAAATTGAAAGCATTTTCAGACAATAAATGTAGGTAAAATGATGACTGGGGGGCTGAAAACGTGTGAAAAGGAGAAAATGTTGATTACCAGCTTTTCCCACAGTGTTTTCAAAAGCTTTCCTATTCAGGGTTGTTATTAAAACTCAGGATTGTGTGGTAAAGGGTAATATAATTTTTTGATTACTTTGGCTTGCAGATTGCTGCATAATGTTTGATTTCAATTTGCAGCAAGATTCCCAAAGTTGATGGACAGAATGAAACAGCTGATGTCTGCTGAGATGGAGGTCATTGTTGGCGAGGAAAAGTAGGCTTTCCTTTCACTCTTTACCAAAGGACAAAATTTTAGACTAGTCCAGATTGAAAGGAATTGCAGACGACAAAATAAATACAACTGAAAAATTGAAAATTGTTTTTTGGAAGGGTAGAAAACATTGTGGGAAAAGGAGAAAATGCTGTTTACCAGCATTTTCTCCTTTTCCCACAATGTTTTCAAAAGGCTTCTTTCTCAGGGTCGTTAAAAGTCGGGATTGTATGGTAAACGGTTAACCTCTTACCAAATAATCCCGAGTTTTAACAGCCTTGAAGAAAGGAGGCTTTTGAAAACATTGTGGGGAACAAGAGAAAATGCTGGTAACCAGCATTTTCTCCTTTTCCCAAAATATTTTCTACCCCATCAATAACAAATTCCATTGTTTGAGCCACATTTAGATTGCCACCTGCAAGTGCTTTGAATTTGGACCAGTCTAATATTTTGGTGTTTGGTAAAGAGTTTACCCTGTATCACATAATAAACTTTTAGGCTGATGTATATCGATGCATGTGAGAAAAGCAGTCAGTGGCTTTGGAAAGAAAGTTGTGTCAGTACTGGTTGCCAGCATTTTCTCCTTTTCCCACAAAGTTTTCAAAAGCCTTCTTCTGCAGGGTCATTAAAAGTCGGGATTGTGTGGTAAAGAGTTAAACTCTAATACAAACAAGCAAACAAATTGTCTATATTGAAAGCATTTGCAAATAACAAACCAATAGAATGTGGCTCAAATTGTGAGATTTGCCTTTGAATGAGTAGAAAACATTGTGGAAAGAAGGACCAAGAGCTTGTTACCAGCATTTTCTATTTTTTGCAGATGTCTTAACTTGAATAAATGATAAGAAATTACAAAATCCTCAGGTGAACAGTCTGATACAAATTTGATTGGACAGTCTAGTCACATGATCTTTATGTCTAAATATAGGCACGAGACATGTGTGTTTCATTGTATGATATGCCAAAATTGCATACACATCAATTAACTCACATGATCTCTGTCTAAATATTGGAATAAAAAAGGTGTCTTTCATTGTATTATATGCCAAGACTGCATACACATCACATCATTTTGATTGAGCGCCTTACTCCTGATGATTACCTTTATTTTACATTAACTCTCTACCAAACCACAAACTTTAAGACTAGTCCAAATTGAAAACAATTGCAGATGACAAAATACATGTGACTGAAAAATTGAAATTTGTCTTGGGAAGGGTAGAAAACATTGTGGGAAAAGGAGAAAATGCTAGTTGCCAGCATTTTCTCTTTTTCCCACAAGGTTTTCAAAAGGCCTCTTTCTTAGGGACGTTAATAGTTGGGATTATGTGGTAAGGGGTTAACATAGGTGAAGTGGTCTGCTGTAATTTTGTTTTAGGTTAACTCTTTACCTGATGACAATATTTTTAAGACATGTCCAAACTGTAAGCACTTGCAGACGACAAATTCATCGTGGCTCTATTGGCTGAATTATTTTTGAAACATTGTGGAAAAAGGAAAAATGCTTGTAGATAAATTAATCCGCTCGCAAACTTAGGAATGTTTTAAAACTCATGACCAACCCTGATTTTCACATCTGTTGATTGATGATGTTGGTTGGTACCCATCATTTGTTAGCTGTGAATATAACTAAAGATGTTGTCTGGTGTACATACCGTCAATTAACCAATCAAAGTGACAATTTGACAATTTCGACATTTTACAAGGGATAAACGAATGATAATGGTCTCAATTCCTCTGAGTGATTGGATGGCCAGAAGGGGAAATCACTCGAATGGAATGAAAAAAATGCAAAAACAACAGATAAATTTTTCATGTGTTTATTATAATACATGTACCGGTACATATATCTAAAGATGGATGATTTTGTACAATAACCAAGGTTAGTTGCTGCAGCCTATGTGTTGGAGCAGCTTATGAAATATTTTTCATTTCTAAAAAGGTTAAAATGAAAGGATGCAGCCTATACAGTGCAGCGGCTTATTGTATGGAAAATCTGGTAAAGCTTGCAAGAATTACTATGATGGAGTTTATTTTTATTTAGGCTTGCTTTAATTTGTAGATTCTTGAAAGAGGAACCAGAAAGATTAGATAACTCTTTAAAAAAGTGTAAGAAACTGACGGGGACGCTGTTCACACTTAAAAGGTTAGATCAGTTTTCTGCTCTTTATCCTGTAACATATCATACAAGATTATACATCCCAGTTGCAGACAGCATTTGGAAACACTATGGGAAATAAACAAACTCATTATGAAACTTTCTCCCATTTCATGAATGAAGTCTTGCACTTATAGATACTTCCTCACACCAGAGAGAAAAAAAGCTGTAAAAATTTGATATGACTGTAGAATGGTTCAAAACTTAGTAAGCTGTGTAAATAGACAAATTACCGATATATGTGGTGTAAGGTATAAATACATATAATGGAAATCTGCGATATAAAACTGGAAACGTCACAACAGTGATTTCTTTGATGGCCCAAGAAAATGAAATGCACTTTCAATCCATTGTAATCTATGCAACCTTGCAACTGTCAGGGACAATATTTGGCACGAAGATACAAGAATGATTATAGTCTGATGAAATAAAGGTGAAATGGGTTAAAAACTGGCTGAAAATGAGTATAGATGTACCTTTAAACTAGTTTCAATTTGCTGTCGGCAATTCTTTTTTCATCATAGAGGAGTCTAAAATGTAATCATCTAGGGAAGAGTAAATGCTCTTGGCACAACTCGAGTTACTTTTATCAGCACTGCAGAACCGGACAGCACTGAACATGCTGTCTCACGGACACAGCAATACCTAAAATCCTATTACACACTGAATATTTATCACATAAAGCCTCCTCCAGCAGTGTATTAAACCCATGACTTATTTTCGATAATACACTAGTGTATTATCGTTTTTTTGGGTCCCGGTTCTGATCAGTTTTTAGTCATGAGCGCGCGAAGCCGGAGAAACCAGCAACCCCACGTGCTGGAATCTAAACTACTATGTCATTTTGCGGAAAAACGACGTCATTGTTGCTAAGGTGTATAAGCATGGAAATTTTTTCATTTTCTTGGGTAATAAAAACAAAAAAATGCAGTTGAAGTTTTTCAAAATCAACAAAATTGCGGAAATAGGTGGAATTATCCCCTCTAGAAACTGTTTCATTCTATTTTTGGTGTAAATGTCAAGGAGCTGTCTACTTGTGTATGTACACGCTTGAAACCGAACAACAACTGTAAACATGGACCCGTGAACGGTATTACAGCTGAAGGTGATGATGCAGGATACTTATTTGACTGTCATTCGTTTTATGTGATAAATAGAATCTCACATTCATGTTCATGCAATATCATTTTTGTTAAACTTGTTGACTAAAATGTATATGACGCTGGCCAAGGCTCGCGTCATATAATTTTAATCAACTCGTTTGATAAAAATGATAATACATAAACACTCATGTAAGATCCTCTATATCTCCTTAATTAACTCTTTACCAAACAACAAAATTTTCAATTTGACCCAATTCAAAGCATTTACAGATGACACATTGAATGTAGCTTGAATGATGATTTCTGTCCTATTTTTAGCTCCACTGGCCGAAGGCCAGTGGGCTTATGTCATGGCCCGGTGTCCGTCGTGCGTCCGTCCGTCCGTCCGTCCGTCAGTCCGTCCGTCCGTGCGTTAACTTTTATTTCAAACATCTTCTTCTCTGAAACTACCCATCCGATTTTCACGAAACTTCACAGAAATGATCCTGACATGGTCCTCTTCAGAATTTCTTGAAAGAATTTGATTCCTTCAAAAACTCTGGTTGCCATGGCAACAAAACTGAAAAATATTGGAAATCTTTAAAAATCTTCTTGTCTGAAACCATAAGGCATAGGGCTACCAAATTTGGCATGTAGCTTTATGTAGTAGACCTCTATCAAGTTTCTTCAAATTATAGCCCTGGGGTCAAAATTGGCTCTGCCCCAGGGGTCACAAGTTTTACATAGGCTTATATAGAGAAAACTTTAAAAATCTTCTTGTCTGAAACCATAAGGCATAGGGCTACCAAATTTGGCATGTAGCTTTATGTAGTAGACCTCTATCAAGTTTCTTCAAATTATAGCCCTGGGGTCAAAATTGGCTCTTCCCCAGGGGTCACAAGTTTTACATAGGCTTATATAGAGAAAACTTTAAAAATCTTCTTGTCTGAAACCATAAGGCATAGGGCTACCAAATTTGGCATGTAGCTTTATGTAGTAGACCTCTATCATGTTTCTTGAAATTATAGCCCTGGGGTCAAAATTGGCTCTTCCCCAGGGGTCACAAGTTTGATACATAGGCTTATATAGAGAAAACTTTAAATATCTTCTTGTCTGAAACCATAAGGCCTAGAGCTACCAAATTTGGCATTTAGCTTGATCTAGTTGGAGTCTACCAAAAGTGTCCAAAGTATAGTCCTGGGGTCAATTTGGCCTCATACTTGGGGGGGGGGGGGGTTCACAAGATTTACATAGGCTTACATAGGGAAAACTTTTAAATCTTGGTGTACACAGCCATAAGGCTTAGGCTACCAAATTTTGCATATAATTATAGCATTATTTAGTGGACAGTTACAAAGAGGGCCCAAGTTACAGCTCTAGGATCAAGTTTGGCCCTGCACCAGGGATCACAAGTTTTACATGGGTTTATGGAGTGAAAAGTTCAGAAACCATCTTGTTACCAGCCATAAGGCCAAGAACTCCCACATTTGGCATGTTATTCTTCTAATACAATATTCCCCATTTAGTCAGACTGTAGCCATGAGGTCAAAGTTTTATAAGGGCTTATATAGTGAAGACTTTTCTTCGTGGTTTATATTTATAAGCCAGTGGAGCGATACAGGGCCATCATGGCCCTCTTGTTGATAGGTTGGAAACCATTGTGGGAAAAGGAGAAAATGCTGGTTACCAGCATTTTCTTCTTTTCCCACAATGTTTTCGAAAGCCTTCTCCTCAGGGTTGTTAAAACTCAGGATTGTTTGGTAGAGGGTTAATTCAGTGCACCAAGACTGAACTCTTTACTACATAAGTCCGAGTTTTAACAATCGTTAGACAGATTTTTTTTTTCTCGTAAAAGGTTGGCATCTGTACAAGAACACCGTCCACCCCAACCTATAGCTATGACAGCGCAGGCTAAGATACCTACAATGGAAGACAAAAAAGCTGTGTTGGAGAACATTCAAGCTATGGTTCCAGATCATGAAGCCAGGGTTCATGGCATTCAGGTACCAATATTTACCTGATAAACTGTAATTTAACTTGTTAACCCCTGAAAACATTTCACAGAAAACAAGGGGTCCTGCATGTCTTAGTGATAAAGTGCAGGACTCGTGACATGGAGGCCCTAGATTCTAGCCTCACTGGATCCACTATTTTTTTTTTGTGGGAGTGTCCTTAGGCAAGAGACGTAAGAGCCCTAGCCTAATATTGGTGGAACCCAGGAAATGCATGAATAGGTGTTGATGTGATATGGCTGAAACAATATTGAAAGCGGTGTTAAACATCAATCAGTCAATTAAATTACAGCAGACAACTCTGAAAACAAACTTGTAAAATATGAAATATCATAATGAAGTCATGTTAATACATGATCCAGTGTGAATATATTGCAGTAGAGAGCCATTTTTAGCTCCACTGGCCAAAGGCCAGCAGGCTTATGTTATGGCCTTGTGTCCGTCTGTCCATGTCTGCATGCGTTAACTTTTATTTCAAACATCTTCTTCTCTGGAATACTCACTGGATTTTAACGAAACTTTACAGAAATGATCCTGGCATGGCCCTTTTCAGAAACTCTTCAAACAATTTGATTCCTATCAAAACTGTGGTTGCCATGGCAACAAAACTGGAAAATATTGGAAATCTTCAAAAATCTTCTTGTTCAAAACCATAAGGCCTAGGGTTACCAAATTTGGCATGTACCTTCATCTAATGAACCTCTACAAAAACTCCTCGCATTATGGCCTTGGGGTCAAAATTGGCCCTGCCCCGGGGGCCACAAGTTTTACATAGGTTTATATAGTGAAAATTTTAAATGTTTATATAGTGAAAATTTTAAATATCTTCTTGTTCTAAACAGTATGGCTCTGGGCTACCAAATTTAGCATGTAGCTTCATCTAATTGAATTCAAGAAAAATCTTTCATATTATAGCTTCCGGGTCAAAACTGGCCCCGCCCCGTGGGTCAAAGACTAAAAAATACTGAAAATTTTTAAAATTCTTTTTGTCTGAAATCATATGGCCTAGGGATACCAAATTTGGCATGTAGCTTCACCTAATAGACCTTTACAAAAACCATTCAAATTATAGCCTGTGGTCAAAGTTGGCCCTGCCCAGGGGGTCACAAGTTTTACATAGGTTTCTATAGTGAAAACTTTAAAATATCTTCTTGTCCCAAAACCATATGGGTTTTACATAGGTTTCTATAGTGAAAACTTTAAAATATCTTCTTGTCCTAAAACTATATGGCCCAGGGCTATTAAATTTTACATGTATCTTCATCTAATGGACTTCTAAAAATTGGCCCAGCCAGAGGGATCACAAGTTTTACATAGGTTTATATAGTTAAAGCTTCAAATATCTTTTTGTCCTAAACCGTTTGACATAAAGCTTCCAAATTTGGCATGTAGCTTTGTCTAATAGTTCTCTACAAAAACTCTTCAGATTATAGCCCGGAGGTCAGAATTTGCCCTGCTCCAGAGGTCACAAGTTTTATATAGGTTTATATAGTGAATTTTTTTTTATATCTTCTTGTCGTAAACCATATGGCCTAGGGCTACTAAATTCTGCATGTAGCTTTAACAAATGGACCTCTACAAAAACTGTGGTCAAAATTGGCCCTAATATGCAGGTCACAAGTTTTACATAAGCTTATATAGAGAAAACTTTAAATGTCTTCTTGTCCTAAACCATATGGCCTTATACCAGTTATAGCCTCGATGTCAAAACTGGTCCATTGGATCGATACAGGGCAGTCATGGCCCTCTTGTTCATTTTGCGTCAGTATTTTACAAAGTAACACAAGACAAAAAAGTCATCATCAGAAGGTATTGATATAAATATCATCTTATTTATAATATACATGTAACCCTTGGTGTCTTATAGGCTATAGTTGGTCAATTTTAAACAGTGTAGATTGAGAATGGTCTTCAAAACATGCACACTTTTATCTTAGATCTATATATACTTCTCATTCAATGAAATAAAAAAGAAATATATTTAATATAATGAAGGCTTAAATCTTTACCAATGATCCTGTGTTTTAACCCTTGAGCTGCTCTTAAGTTAAATGATTTTTTAACCTGATTCTAAAAATCCAAATGTTGCTATTTCAAACTTATTTTTTTGGAAAAAAATATCTCCTTATCGGACAGAGTAGATCCAAGATCAGACTGCACATTCTGTGCAGTCTGATCTTGATCTACACTGTCCGCAAAAGATCATTATGTCGCACTCAGTAGCTTAAGGCTTAACAACCCTCAGGAAGAGGACCTTTGAAATCATTGTGTGAATTTCTCCTGCTTACATCTTTACCTCACAATCACGAGTTTAAACAACCTTGAGTATAAAGGCTTTTGAAAACATTGTGGGGGTGGGGAGGAGAAAATGCTGGTAAGTAGCATTTTATCCTTTTCCATTATGTTTTCTGCAATGTTTAGGTCAAATCTTGTTGTATCGGCCATACGAAAGTTGTCTGCAAATTCTTTCTATGTGTACAAGTCTAAAAGCTAATCATATGGTAAATAGTTACCACCATGTTATGAGATCCATACTTATCATTGCTGATAAATGATTAACCCTATACCAAACATTCCTGGGTTTTCATGTCTCTGAGAAAGAAGCCTTTTCGAAACATTGTGGGAAAAGGAGAAGATGTTGGTAACAAGCATTTTCTCCTTTTCCCACTATGTTTTCTACCCTTCCCAAAACAAATTTTAATATTTGAGTCACATTAATTTTGTCGTCTGCAAATGCTTTCAATTTTGAGGAGTCTAAAATTTTGTCATTTGGTAAAAAGTTAAACCACATTTTAGCCTATATATGAAAAAATTTTCAGGTTTTGTCTTTTGCACACTTGTTTCAAATTAGTTAAGGACGTAAAGAGGTAAAATATATTTCACAGGCTGCTGAAGCTGCCAGGGAAAGAAAGAAAAAGATCACCACTCAGCAGGAAGCGTTGCGATTCGGAAAATCACTAGAGCTCGCTACAAAAGCTTTGAAATCGTCCAGTCATTCTGGTGCTGCCCCTTCAACCTCATCCAGGGGTAAACAGTCAATGAGTGCTCAGCCAACCTCATCCGATTGTGTTCCGACAACATCGACTCCTAAGTCATCATCCTCAGACACATCATCAGTCATATCATTTGTCATGCCCATGTCAACATCAACACCTAAAAGTGCTAGTCAACAACCTACCTCACATACTGGTGATAGCTCCTCGACTTCCCCATCTATTTCTTATCCGGTTATGTCCCTTATTAAAACTGTACAAGGAGATGTTCAAAAGGACAAAGGTCTCAAGGACTCTGACAGAGCAAGTAGTGGAAAGCCTTCTAAAAATGTTGAATTTAAGACAGAACCCGCTATATTACCTTTGTCCTCTACTGAGTCTGTTGGGCTTAAATCAAGTAAAACTGGTGATAAGGTTATAGTTACAACTTCAGCTGAATCACCCAGCCTTAGTGAACAGAAAAGTGCAGCAAGAGCGGCTTTCTTTAGTTCATTATCCTCACCAGTAACACCAACAACATCAACGACCCCCTTAGTGTCAACATCATTACCGTCAACAGATTCACCTACAGAGATATATTCCAAAGTATCTGCTAATGTCAGTATTTCTCCAGTTCGTGGAATACCATCATTAGTACGAAGTACTGCTGTTACGATGCCCTCAAGTTTGATGAGTACAGCTGTGACACAATCAAATATACCAAAGCCATCTAGTTTGCCGATGTCAGGAACTTCAACATCAACAAGCCCTGTGGTCTCGACACAAAGATTCAGTCCAGCTTCACCAACTCGCGTTGGTCAGCCCAGCTCCAAAACTAGAACAACATTCACTGCCATTCCAAAACCCTATTCGCCAACAAAGACATCAGCACCAAGTCCTCTAACGCCAGAATCGCCTAAATATAGGGTACCACCTAGTCAACTGCCTAGTAATGGCAGTAAAAAGACATTTATGGGTGTTGGTGCAAAGCCAAAGAAGATACCCCCTCCCCCTCCTCCCAGGAAAAGCAGTAAACTGCCTGGACATGCTGTGTTGGCAGTAAATGCAGCAACAATGAATGGTCAGTTAACTAAACAGACTGATAAGTCAAAAATAGAAGGAAGTAAATCTAAAGAAATTTCCAAAGTTCAAACAGATATCATTGATCCACCGAAACAATTTGCAAACTTAGAAACAAAGGTGGAAAGAAAATCGAGTATTGGATCTCTTAAACAATTTACTACCCCTTTGTTAGAGAGTAAACGTGATTTACAGCTTGAAAAACAAAGTAAACTTAAACAGTCTCCATTGGCTTCAAAGAAGATTTCTAGTTCTAATCTAGATTCCGATACATCTTTATCAAAAAGACATAGCAAAGAAATTGATGTACTTGAAGATGAAAATTCAGGTGATAAAGATACAGAAGTAACCCTCATAGAAAGTAAAATGTCCAATGTTTGTTTAAGTACTAGAGAGGGAGGCCTAGAAAGTTCAGGAAGTAGTGCCAGTGTCGACTCACAACATGCGTCACTGCAGGAAAAAGCAGAAGATGACTCAAAAGTAATAGAGACTGGTACTGACACTGAAACTGTTGTAGACAAAGACATCATAGGGCCTGCTAGTGCTGATGAAAGTGAAAAAGAACAAATTAAGGCCACTGAGGGAGGTAAAAAGCCCAAGCCTGCACCTCCGCAGAGGAGGTCAAGTTTATCCTCAAAGCCCCAAACTGAGGATAGCTCTTCAGACAAAGAGGACACAAATATCAAGCAGCAGCACCAGTCTGAAGTTATAGATAGATTAGTGTAGGGTATATGCGTATTTGTTGTGTGATTGGCAACCATTAGATAAAATTAGATGAGTTCATCTTGCTGCCATTTCAAGAGAATAAAACTATAATGATAATTTAAAAGGGAAATATATATACGTAGAATTTTGATATCTAAGTTTTAAATTAATGAAGAAATTCTTACCATTGAAGTGAATAATTTAACCCTTTAGCACACAATTCTGACTTTTAACGACCCTGAGAAAGAAGCCATTTGAAAACATTGTGGGAAAAGGAGAAAATGCTGTTAACCAGCATTTTCTCCTTTTCTCACAATGATTTCTTCCCTTTCCAAAACAAATTTGAATGTTTGAGTCACATTTACTTTGTCGTCTGCAAATGCTTCCAATTTGGACAAGTCCAAAATTTTGTCACTTGGTAAAGAGACAATAAAAAATACTCTTTTCTTGACCTTGAAATGGAAGAATGGCAGCATATTTTTTTTTCTGCAATCAACCAAAACATGAAATGTGGTCTCGAATTGTGCAATAGGGCATGTTATGTGTGGGATATCATTCCCGAGAACTGTTTGTAAATAGCCACATGTAAGTTTTGAATGTTTCTGACTCTTTCAGGAATGTGTCAGACCATAGGCCTTTGAAGCTCCATTGGTCTATCAAGGAACACTAGAATTGTCCATGGTCGATCATCAAGCACTTGTGCTTATTGGTGCATTGCCTGTATATCACGGAATACTCAAACTTTCATTTACACAGTTACTATAAATAGCACATTGGTGAGCTATTGGAGCCGTTTGGAACTTTAGAATGTCAGGGTATGAAAGAAAAATTATTTGTGATTCCATCTGCAACAATAACTAGATTTATTTTTCCACTTTCGGTTAAATATTATCTCTGAAAGAGGACAGGGGTAAAAATTTTCTTCAATTTCGTTGCACACCTTGTTCTTCTATACATACGATACAGGTAGTCGCCAATGTGCTATTTATAGTAACGGTGTCCGATAAGGAAAATTTCGTTATCCCATGTTAGACTAAACTGGCAGCCTGTTATCGATCTTCGTATCATCGGGTGTTGCCTGTTGTCTATCGGACGGTTACGGGAGATACAACGGGTACCAGTTTAATGTTAGAGCAATGTAGTTTCAGCGGCCTTTGGTCAGACCCAGCCAGGCTTGAATGTATTTATTATTCCAGTTCGGTGTGAAAGTAGAATTTCTTTCTGTTCTTTTCTTACCATGAATACATTATCTTTGTCTTTTTTAGCTCCACTGGCCGAAGGCCAGCGGGCTTATGTAATGGCCCGGTGTCCGTCGTGCGTCCGTCCGTCTGTGCGTTAACTTTTATTTCAAACATCTTCTTCTCTGAAACTACCCATCCAATTTTCATGAAACCTCACAGAAATGATCCTGCCATGATAGATGGTCCTCTTCAGAATTTCTTGAAAGAATTTGATTCCTTCAAAAACTCTGGTTGCCATGGCAACAAAACTGAAAAATATTGGAAATCTTTAAAAATCTTCTTGTCTGAAACCATAAGGCATAGGGCTACCAAATTTGGCATGTAGCTTTATGTAGTAAACCTCTATCATGTTTCTTCAAATTATAGCCCTGGGGTCAAAATTGGCTCTGCCCCAGGCGTCACAAGTTTTACATAGGCTTATATAGAGAAAACTTTAAAAATCTTCCTGTACCTAGCCATAAGGCCTAGAGCTACCAAATTTTGCATTTAACTTGATCTAGTGGGGGTCTACCAAAAGTGCCCAAATTACAGTCCTGGGGTCAATTTGGCCTCATGCTGGGGGGGGGGGGGTGCAGGTTCACAAGATTTACATGGGCTTATATAGGGAAAACTTTTAAATCTTGGTGTACATAGCCATAAGGCTTAGGGCTACTAAATTTTGCATAATTATAGCATTATCTAGTGGACAACTACAAGGAGGGCCCAAGTTACAGCCCTAGGATCAAGTTTGGCCCTGCACCAGGGGTCACAAGTTTTACATGGGTTTATGGAGTGAAAACTTCAGAAACCGGTATGTTACTAGCCATAAGGCCAAGAACTCCCAAAGTTGGCATGTTATTCTTCTAATACACATATTCCCCATTTAGTCCGACTGTAGCTCTGGGGTCAAAGTTTTATAAGGGCTTATGTAGTGAAGACTTCTCTTTATGGTTTATATTTATAAGCCAGTGGAGCAATACAGGGCCATCATGGCCCTCTTGTTCTGTGAGATGTGAAAAGATAATATTTTTAAAAAAACTAGGATGTTTTGTTCTTTTTACCTTTAGTGATTAAATTCTCTTAGAAATCAGTGTTTTTCAAAGGCCTTCTTTCCAATATATTTATGACTTTCATTAAAATATATTAGATATGTTTTGAATAATTATTCTAAGAAAAGATTTTCAGAACCGAATTCTATTTGTTTAACCCATTACCACACAATCCTGAATTTTAATGACATTGACACTTTTGAAAACATTGTGGAAAAAGGAGAAAATGCTGGTAACCAGAATTGTATCCTTTTCCTACAATGTTTTCTGGCATTTTCAAGATGAATCCGATCATATGAGTCACATTTAATTAGTCATCTGTAAATGATTCAGCTTGGACAAGTCTAAAATTTTGTCGTCTGGTAAAGTATTAACTCCTTACCAAACGACAAAGCTTTAGACTGGTCCGTATAGAAAGCATTTGCAGACATCAAAACAAATGTGTCTCAAAAGTTGAAATTTGTTTTTGGATGGGTAGAAAACATTGTGGGAAAAGGAGAAAATGCTGGTTACCAGCATTTTCTCCTTTTCCCACTATGTTTTCAAAAGGCTTCTTTTTCAGGGTTGTTAAAACTCCAGACTGTGTGGTAAAGGGTTAAAGCACAAAAGTAAACTTTTTGATATTCAAGTGCTGTTTTTGGCTGGCAGAATAGATAAACTATTAAGTAAACACTTTACCGAACAATCCCGAGGTTTACCAACCCTGAAGAAAAAGACATCTGAAAATGTTTTGAGAAAAGAAGAAAATACTAGTAACCGGTATTTTCACCTTTTCCCGCAATGTTTTCCATCCTTTAACCCTTTACAACACATTGCCGCCTTTAACGACCATGGGAAAGAAGCCTTTTGAAAACATTGTTGGAAAAGGAGAAAGTGCTGGTAACCAGCATTTTGTTGGAAAAGGAGAAAGTGCTGGTAACCAGCATTTTCTCCTTTTCCCTCAGTGTTTTCTCTCCTGTCAAAGAAAAGTTGTACCATTTGAGCCATATTGAAATTGTCGTCTACAGATGCTTTAAATTTGGACAAGTCTAAAATTTTGTCATCTGGTGAAGGGTTAATTTGGATGGGTATAATATTTCATTGTTTGGTAAGGGGGTAATCTGATATATATTTGACCAGAAATGGTGTTGATTTATGTTTTGATTATTGTATACTGGTATAACCCAGTTGTGTATCATCTTTGATTCACCCTGTAGGTTGCTTCAGTAGTTTCTATTTGGAAACACAGCCATTGGCTTTGAAAGAGTTGTCGAGCAAAATGCTGATAAAAGAAACTGGAAATGCATGGATTGGCGAACTAGTCGCCATAATATTTATGGAAAGTGTTAGAAACCAGTCAGGCTTTCAGTATTTCATGAGGAATGTTCAAATTTGAATGCATCTAAAAAATTTAACTCTTCATAGGTTTCACTGAAATTTTTATTTTGTTTCCTCAAAGTATTTACCTCCAACAGATATGTTAAGCGCAAACACCTCGGTTCTACAATATTCCAATGTCTTCACAGTATACATAAAAAAGACTATGAAATTGCCTTCAAAGACTAGATCTGGAGACTGAAACTTTTATATATCTGTTGGAGGTGGATACTTTGAGGGAACAAAAATAAAAATCTCAAAGAAAACTATGAAGAATCCAAGTTTAGGTGCTTATTTGAACACTCCTCATAATTTAATTGTCACTTTACCAAGACAATCTGATATGTTTATCATTTCAAGGAAGAAGATATTTGAAATGATGGTGGGATGAGAAGAAAATGCTGGTAACAAGCATTTCTTTCTTTTCTCTCCTTTCAAAAATACCATTAAATTCCATGGTATAAGACACTCAGTGAGTTTATGGACATATATAATTTTTCTGTGTTTGATAATAGAGATTCTGCTAAAGTTAAAGGTAGCACTTGATCTTTTGAGGGTCTGTATGGAGTAAATGATACCAATCGAACAGTTGTGCATTTGACAAGTGTGTGCATTCCAATGTATAGAACACTAGTATCATTACCTCTGAACAACATACAGTATTAGAGATGTATCATCGTGTGATGACATGGATAATATTGTCACTAAAATGTATTAAACAATAGACAGAGTCTTCTGATCTTGTCTTCTGTATTTGTATGTTTGTTTGTAAGGTCTACGTCAATTTTCATTTGTGATGGTGAGTTATGCTGGAAGATTAATGTAGGGCGTGTCTTTGAGCAAAAACAACGTAAGGAACCAAGATGTTATCTCAAAGTTACGGAATACCGTTAGGGCCATCGCCTTTAAATGTGTTAATTTGAAACGCGATGCGCGATAGCACGATGATGATAACGCGAAATCACGAAACTAAGATGATGAAAACACGATAGTACGATGACGATAACGCGATATTACGATGGTGAAAACGCGACAATACGATAGTACGATGATGATAGCGCGATATAATATCGTGTTTTCACCATCGTAATGTCGCGTTTTCATCATCGTATTGTCATATTGTCGCGTTTTCACCATCGTAGTATCGTATTATCGCGTTATCACCATCGCACTGTCGCGTTATCATCATCGTACTATCGTGTTTTCACCATCGTACTTTCGCGTCTTCACCATCGTAATATCGTGTTTTCATCATCGTACTGTCGCATTATCACCATCGTACTATCGTGTTATCATCATCGTACTATCGCCTTCCGGTGAGCATGCGCATACACACTCAAAGGCGATTTCCCAAACGGTATTCCGTACTCATCAGCCATGTAATAACATCTAAGAATCAGACTGCATAAAATATGCAGTCTGATCTTTAATTAATACTGATTGCTTTGTAGAGACATTATGTACAAAGCCAATCTTAAGGTTGCTTTCATTTGTGTTATTCCTTTATTTCTAGAATGAAAATGTCCATTTGGTTTATTGGCAATCTGAAGGTTATAAATCAATAATGTAAGACTGGACATTTACATTATCAATGGACAAAACTTTTTACTTGTCTAAACTGAAAGCATTTGCAGACGACAAATTAATTGTGGTTCAAATGGACATATTTGTCTTAGAACGTGTAAAAAATATTATGGGAAAAGGAAAAATATGCTGGTCACCAGCATTTTTTTCCTTTTCCCACGATGCTTTTCCCAATCCTTATTTCTAAGGGTCATTTAAACTCGGCATATTTTAGTACTTAAAGAGGTGAAATCGACATTGTAGGTCAAGATCAGACTGCAACGGACGTGCATCGTGATCTTGGATCTTCATTGTCGGATATTCTGTGAGACATTACGTGGGATGAGACAGTTTGAGCCAAAATATCTCACAACACACCGGACGGGGTAGAATTAGATCACACTACACGTTTTGTTGAGTTCCATCTTAACTCTTTACCAAATGACAAAATTTTTACTATATCAAATAGAAAGTATTTGCGGACGACAACTTAAATGTAGCTCAAAATCTTACTTCTGTCCTATATAGGGTAAAAAAATTGTGGGAAATGGAGAAAATGGTGGCTATCATCTTTTAAATGATATTCTGCAATGTACTGGTAAATGAAACTCCAAGAAATCATTGATAGGTGCACTGGCCGTCGCAATATAGCTGAAATAATGTTGAAAACGACATTAAACACCAAATAAATAAACTGCACATTCTTTGGCTATAATAATTTTAAAAAGACACTTCAAAGTTTGGCAAATGGAACACGTCAAATAACACTTATTTTCCCAGCGAAATTAATTAAAAAAGGTCTCTGTCTAAAATTCAGATGTATTAACTCTTATTCTACCGAATTTAAATTGTTGGCGATTACACATATATCAATTGGTTAAATGGCAATGGATGGGGTTTCGTTGACAGAAATTAATGATAGAGCAGCGGAGAGTGCAGAGCAAGATCAGACTGCACGTACATGCAGGCTGATCTTGCCCTACACTCTTCGCAAAATAAATCCATTATTGCACTCGGCCGGATAAGGACTAATGCGCTAACCTTCTTATATTTCTACAAACAAACAAGTTAACCCTTTCCCCCACAACAACCCAAACAACCCACAGATTTAAGGATCTCAAGAAAGAAGGCTTTTGCAAACCTTGAGAGAAATAAGAAAATGCTGGTAACCAGAATTTTCTCATTTTCCCGTAAAGTTTGCCGCGTGGCAAAAGAATTACAGTCTAGTAGAGTTATACGGAATACCGTTAGTGCAATCGCCATTGAATGTGTATGCGGACCGGAAGGCGACAGTACGATGATGAAAATACGATAGTACGATGGTGATAACGCGACAGTACGATGATGAAAATACGATAGTACGATGGTGAAAACGCGAAAGTACGATGATGAAAACACGGTAGTACGATGATGATAACGCGACAGTACGATACTACGATGATGAAAACGCGAAAGTACGATGGTGAAAACACGATATTATATCGCACTTTCATCATCGTACTATCGTATTTTCGCGTTTTCACCATCGTGGTATCGCGTTATCGTCATCGTACTGTCGCGTTTTCATCATCGTAGTTTCGTGATTTCGCATTATCATTATCGTACTATCGAGTATCGCGTTTTAAATTGACACATTCAAAGGCGATGGCCCTAACGGTATTCCGTACAAAGTAGTGTCCATCGACTCTATCTTGACACACATGCAAATCTGCTTTACCCGCTATTTGGGTAGTACCCCATACCGTATCAGAAGGTGCTATCCACCTAAACAGACGTTGGCGAGCTCGGACCAGCATTACTAGAGGAATAGGACAGAGACCGTATTCACTAACCATTCTTAAGGACTTTTTTGTCTACAAGATTTTCAATATTTGAAAGTAAAACTACTTCTGATTGGCTAAACCAAATGGTTTAGCCCACCAGAAGTTGTGTTGCTTTAAGATTTAGAAAATTCTTGAGAATAAGACAGGGAATGTTCATAAGAATGGTTGGTGAAGACGGAGCCCGATCCCTCGGAGCATTATTGGACGTCTCATTTGGAACACAGGACGTCGCTGTGTTGCATGTTGCGGTAATTGAGTCGGTTCTTCGTGGTACTGAGTTCATGTGGAAACTGACGTTCAAGTATCGTATTTGTAAATGATTAACTTGAAACAGCACTTCATAGAGTATGGACTTGTGTGTTTATTGATGCATTTCAACTGCATTACAGTGACGTTACTACAAAAACTATATAAAATGTAAAGGTTGATATCTTCTCATTTTTAGCTCCACTGGCCGAAGGCCAGCGAGCTATTGTCATGGCGTTGTGTCCGTCGTGCGTCCGTCCGTTCGTCCGTGCGTGCGTCCGTAAACTTTTTCTTTAAAAAACTTTCTCCTCAGAAACTACTGACTGGATTTTTACCAAATTTCACAGGAATGTTCCTTTGGTGGTCCTCTTTCAAATTCCTTCAAATAATTGTGTTCCATGAAGAATTCTAGTTGCCATGGCAACCAAAGTAAAAAACCTTTAAAAATCTTCTCCTCCCAAACCGCTATTTGGATAGCATTATTATTTTACAGGAATGTTCCTTAGATACAGGTTTACAGAATTCCTTTAAAAAAAATGATCTGTCAAAAAACATGGCTTTTATGGGAGACTCATTTTCCTTTTATGGTATAAAGTAAAATCTTTGAAAAATTTCTTCTCTAAAACTATTCATTGGATTTCATTGTTGTTTTGCAGGTAACCTATGGTGGTTGTCTGCCAGATTGTTTCTATGGTGGTTGTATACCAAATTCCTTTTAAAAAAATGATACACCTAAAAACACATTTTTTTATAGACAAGGCTTATATTTCAAAAAAATGTTCTTCTCCAAAACTATTTATTGTGTTAGTTTTATCGACTAACAAAGAAAAAGGAAGAAAATTGGATTGACTTGACCTAGTCAGGACTGTCCTATTTAAGCCCACACATTTTCCTTGGTATTAAGATCACAATTTACTCCAATGATATGCTATTAGTTAGTACTAGTAATAAAATATCACTGGCCATAAATAAGATAAAAGCTTGAGCACCTTTCACAACTTGAGCTTTTCAATTTTGCCTTATTACTAAGCCTGAGTAACCATGCCAAGATAAAAAAGAAAAAGTATTTTAATAACAAAACCCCCATGTTGTAGGTACTTTATAGTCCTTTTGATATAGAACAAGAGAACCTCTGCACTTTTATTAGTTCTGGTAAAGGTTTGTTGACCTACTAATGAGTAAATGCAGAGTGGACAGAAGTGGTGTAAATCCTGGTGACCTGGTACAAAGTGGGACAGGGCTTTACATTTTTGATAAGGCATTAATGTTATCCAGTCAAACTGATCCCGCAACTTCAGTACACCAGAATTAATCTGTGCCCTGGAGCAGGATATTTGATTTATGTAAATGCATTTGTAGACCATTTTGTGTTGTTTGCCACAGAAGACATTCTAACTGTGACTGTGAGAAGTTGATTATTAGGGATTAGGTGTTCATTGTATGCCAGCATATTTCATTCTATCTGGTGTATTGATGTAAGTTGATCTATATTGCTATAACATTCATTCATTTGCCCTCCTAGCTGTTCTTTTAGATTACCCCTTTACCACACAATCACAACTTTTAACGACCCTGAGAAAGACATATTTTGATGTTTCCCCACCCAAAATGGTTTGTGAAAGGACCTGTTGCAGACAACATATCTTCAAATTAGTAAGACATATATAAAAAAGGATAGAAATTATTGTGGGAAACTAAGAAAATGCTGGTTACCATTTTTTTCTTCTTTTCTCACAAGTTTTTTCCATACCTTTTTTCTTCAGTGAGCTAAAATGCAGGATTGAATGGTAATTGTTAAAAACTTCTTTTCGCCATTACAGAAATATCAGGCCTGTGGAGCGATACAGGCGCTCAAGCGCCTCTAGTTTCCCCGTTGACATAAAATATCCCCTGCATTTTGCCAAGTGTAGATGTATCATGACTTACAAAATGCTATATGCAGCCCGTGCTAATTACAGCACTCTTTAATAACATGCGCAGAGATAGTAGACCACTAAGGCTCTCTGTTTACAGTCGGCTTGAAAGCACTTCGTAATACCATTTATAATGCTGTATTGGCCAAATATCGAGGAAGTGTATCTGCTATTATAGAATTGATAACAATGCACTGTCCGTGCATTGTAATCTTGATCAAGGCAATTATTTAAAAAAAAAAACTTATCGTTCATGCATTTTGGACCCGCCAGCATACGTTAAGTTTATCGCTGTGCGTTATAAGGTTGTACTTGTCTGGTAGCTGAAAATCAAACTTGGGCGCTTACTTGTTTAAAGTTTTGTCGCAAACTCACAATAAATAACAAAACAGGTTGTGGACAGGTTTGATAGAGAGAAAACAAGACAAACAGCACCTCTCTAAATTTATTGGTCAAATCCCCGAATTAATCGGGTCACAAAAACACAATGATGTTCTAGTATAAAGATGTTACCATGGTTTAATTACAATAAACGCTGCACATTTTAAAACCAACTCCATGTACGTGTACCTAACACCAAACAAGTTTGAAACTCACGTTTGTACTTTGCAACAACCTTAACCCTTTCCCAAACAAGCCCTGGGTTTTACGTGTCTACAGCACAAGTCTTTTGAAAACACTGTGGGAAAAGTAGAAATTGCTCGTAACGAGCAATTTCTCCTTTTCCAACAGTGCTTTCTTTCTACCCTTTTGGAGAACTTTCTGCCATTTTCATCAATTTAAAATTGTCGTCTGCAAACTCTTTCAATTTTGACCGGTTTAAAATTTGTCGTTTGGGAAAGGGTTAAATCATATCTTATTTTAAATCTGATAAAATGGTACATAGAGGCACGTGACTGATTGGCCATTCAGATTTAAGAATCGGAGAGGATGGCTAAAATGAATCGTGTAACCGTCGGGCTGCTAAGAGCGACTCGCTGACCTTTTGCGGACAGTGGAGATCAAGATGAGACTGCACAGAACGTGCAGTCTGATCTTGGATCTACACTTGCCGATAGGGAGATATTTTCGCCCTAAAAAATAACTTTGAAATGCCAGTGTTTGAGTTTTTACTATCGGCTTGAAAGTTTCATTCAAACTTTTTAGCGTCTTTACCAGGTGACAAAAGTAGAGACTTGTCCAAATTGAAAGCGCTAGCAGACGACAGTTTAAATGTGACTCAAATTATGGAATTTGTCAAGAAAACATCGTGAGAAAAAGGAGAAAATGCTGGTTACCAGCATTTTCTCCTTTTCCCACGATGTTTTCAAAAGGCTTTTTCCTACGGATCGTTAGAACTCGGGATTGTGTGGTATAGGGTAAAGGGTTAATACTTTCCCCCCTAAAACAAAATGGCAGCCGACGACTTTTTAAAAAAAAAAAAAAAAAAACATGAGGTTGTAAGGTACGGATAATCCACCTTTATTTGAATCAAGTTGATGAAGAGATCTAGAAATACTGCAGCGAATGGAGAAGCTGCTCGTTACGAGTCACTTTTCGTAATTTTCTACTATGTTTTCAAAAGTGATCTGCCAGAATACGCGAAAGATGGAGGGAACTCATTCTGCTATTTTCGGTAAATACATTGTTCCATTTCCAGGTTTTCCTACGATGAATAAACATATTTGTTTTTGGTCAATGTTTAAACAACAGCATAGGAAATTTGATGTAGAGGTTTAATACTGTAGATTCTGTAACTGCATTTTTACCCTTTACCAAAAAGCCCCAGAAAGCTAAAAGAAGTCGAAGAAGAAGGCTTTCGGAAACAGTGTAGGAAAAAAAGTCAATGCTGGTAACCAGCGTTGTCTTTTTTCCCCACGATGTTTCTGCCCCCCCCCCCAAAAAAAAAAAAAAAACATTTCATCACTAGAGCCGCTCTTTTATTGCTGCCTGCAAATGCTTTCAATGTGGGAGAGTCAAAAATGTTGTCATGTAAAGAATTCAATCCCTCATAACTATTATGCCTTATTTTGGTGTTCTCTTCGTGTATCAGTTAGAGTTTAACGCTGTTTTAACAGCTTAAGTCATACCACGGCGGTCAGTGCACCTGCGCATATGTTTCCTGGCTTTCTCACACCAGTACTGACACAATTTTCTTTCCAAGCCATTGACTACTTTTTTTCACATGCGAGGTAAGAGGCGGTAAGTCGCCGGAAAGAAAGTTGCCTCAATCGGGTATCGTAGTCGCAATCACCAAGGTCACGAGTCAGATACGGTAACCACAGAGCTACCCGGCCGGGCGGACGGGAAATGGAGCAATATGCATGTTTGCCACGAAAATACATACTCTTTAGAGCACTTCACAATCCTACTAGTTTGAATCCTGAAACTTTCATCATTGTTATGCCATGTTAGTAATTTCCAGAGAAATCTCCACAACTTAACCCCCTAAGCTGCTAAGCGCGACTCACCGACCTTTTGCGGACAGCATAGATCAAGATCAGACTGCACAGAACGTGCAGTCTGATCTTTGATCTACACTGTCCGATAAGGAGATATCTCTCCTCCAAAAATACCTTTGAAATGGGAAAATTTGGGTTTTTACTATCGGCTTAAAAGTTTCATTTCTTTTATTTAGCAGGATGAGGGTTACATATGTGGCACAGGATGATAGGTTATCCTTGGTGAAATAAAACGTTTTAATAAGATAAATTATTTCAGCGAGACAAGATGTGAACTTTCATTCTTCCACCGTACATGTATGATTGAAGACTCAGACTCAGAGACTGCTTTTCCCCTTCTAGATTGCATGTGAATGACCGCTTGAGTCCTTATATTGAACTCTGCCTTTAATCTTAGCCATTTTAATCCTTTATCGACCAATACAGAGTTTTAACGACGCCAAGGAGGGAAACTTTTGGAAACATTATGGAAAAAGGAGAAAATACAGTTAAAGCAACACTTTCTCATTTTCCCGCAATGTTTTTTCTTTTTTTATCCTATCAAAGACAAATATATCGTTTCAACCGCTCTTAATTTGTCGTCGGCAGATGCGTTCAAAATGGACAAGTCTAAAATTTCATGTTTTTCTGTTACAGAGAACATGTTGCATCTCATTAGAGGGTGGGGCAAATGGCTTACCTACTAAAAATGAATTGCTTTGCTATCACTTATAACCGTAACATAGAACTTTTAACTCTTTTCACTGTTTTAGCTTGGATATAAATGTTAATCAACAATACTGAATAATGAACTATCTATCAGTATTATTGTATCAAATTGATCTTATACAGAGCACCTATCCAGGAAATTATGAATTTTCCGTTCTTGTGACGAAGCTGCCTTGTTTTGCGTTGTTCCTCTTTCACGTTATCTTGTTAATACTGACAAAAACCAAGCTGAAATATCAGTTGTTAAATGATGTCACCAAATTGTCTGTAAATGAAGATTGGATTTTCTGGAAGAAAAGTACAGTTGCTTTATTTTTCCGACACGTACTACAACAGAAATTCTTTCTCATTCTTACTGCTGTTTAACATACATGTAATCACTATATCTCCAGTTTAAAATCTCTTCACAAAAACATCATAACCATGATTGTTACACCACTAACCATTTATTGAATACTTCAAACGCTCCAATATTTATTCACGATACATGTACTTACAGACGCTAGTAAGGTAACGCATAAACGATTTATTTTTAATCAACGAGAGCTAACCTAGTCGAATCTCAAGAAAGTGCTTATCTCATTTCGGTGTTCTACGTTCGTGGTAGACATTAGGATAAGGGTACGCAGTTTTTTGGGCTTACAAACAACACTATTAGAATAAATGAAGAGACACTTGTAATGCAAACAAAAATATCGAATGTAGTAAATGGGTAGAGATAACTGCGCATGCGTGAGAAATTAGCCAACCATATCATCGGAATAATTGACCGAATATATTTCCATATTTCTGGAACCTTGCATAGGCTTTGGCAGGATTTCGACAGTAGCCAGTGAGTTCCCGTAAACTGCATTTGTTGTAACAGCATTCACAGGTAATCTTCACCCTTGATCTCTTGTCCAAAAAGAAACTTGCTTCACGTTTGCTGATGTAGTAATCTTTCAAATCACCGGAACTTTTGGTTAACATTGACAGGGCACTTATATCGTCAGGTTCTGAAACATGATTACTACGTACAGTTGTATGCTATCGCTCGTACTTTTAATGTTTGAGCCATGCTCTGTTAGAAAAAGGGCTTAATGCATCTGCAAAAAGTATCGACCCATGTCAGCCTGCGCGGTCCGCGCAGGCTGACATGGGTCAAGACTTTTTGTTATTATTCAGTTTTCTGTATGTCCAGGGATCAATTTACCTCCAGATTCAGTCAGTTGATAGACTAAATAGATTTTATGGATCCTGATAACTTGCTTAGTTTAATGTATCTCGGAGATGCATTTAACCTCCTCTCCCAGAGCATGTCTCATTTTTTTCCTGGCAAAAGAACCATGTTTTTGAATAACTGTGGAGGGACGGAGAATGCTTTTGAAAAGATATAGTCCCATTGCCACAATGATTTTTATGTATCACAGCTGAATTTATGCTGACAAGTCTGTTCTCAAAAACGTATTCTGTAAACTTTTTTTCAGGAGGTAACAAGTTCAGGAATTGTAATTTTAACTCTGGTCCCCGCCCCCCCCCCCCTCAAAAAAATTAACATGACCAAATCCAAATCATTTGCAGACGACAAATTCAATTTGACAGAAACAATGAGACTTGTCTAAGAAAGGTTAGCAAACATTGTGGACCGCTTCAGGATATATCCTTAAGTTTTAACCCATTCCCTCTAGAAATAATCTTCTCAAACACCATGATGCTTTCAAAACTGGTATGCCACAAAATTTGAAAAGTCGTCTATAGCAGACAGTATGTCAGAGTCTCGTGTCACAAGTAAGTGTTAGTGACAGATGCTTGGAAAAGCGAAGACCGAATTTAGGCCTTCTCACTTGGTCCTGTAGTTATTTTAAAATACGGAAACTTTGGAATAACATTTCGGGGGTTGCTAAAACACAGATCTTTTATTCTACCTCCTCGTGTTCCAGCAATAGCCTTTGTCCCCAAGAGAGGGGTTGGTGGGAGTGTGGGGTCCACGTGACTTGGTTATCTTTGGATGACTTGAATTTGAGCCGTGCTCTGGCAAAAAGGGGCTTAATGTATCTCCGTGATGCATGATACCAAGCAAGTCATTACATGAACATGGATCCATAAAGCCCATTTTGTCTAACAACCGACAGAATCATGAGGTAGACAGGCGCATTAACATATAGAAAATTGGCCAGTAGCGAAAAGTTTCGGCCCAGGTCAGCCTGTGCGTACTGCGCAGGCTGACCTGGGTCGATACTTTTCGCAGATGCATTAAGCACCCTTTTCACAGAGCATTGCTCATTTGTAAATGGAACATCGTGATTCTATCCTCGCTCACGGCGCATGCCACGTTAGAAAATCCTTGACATGGTACTACACAGCCTCACATGTAGCCTACTGCGTCGTTTGATTGCGATCTATACCTCCTCAAAAGCCTCTCTTTTTGCCTGTGGCACAGAAAAGGTTAACCCTTTACCGCACAATACCGAGATTTAACCACCCCGAAAAGAAGGCTTTTGAAACCATTTTGAGAAAAGGAGAAAATACTGGTAACCAGCATTTTCTCCTTTTCCCAAAATGGTTTCTATCAAAGGCAAATCACATCATTCGAGCCACATCGAATTTGTTACCTGCAAATGCGTTCAATTTGGACCAAGCTAAAATTTTGTCGTTTGGTAAAGGCTTAATTTGGCAAACAATGCATGTATCAGCTACCTACAGACTTACCTGCTGGTAGTGAAGCCACGTCAGAGCGCTTTCCAGGCTGCGACTGGGCGTATCCATCCGTAGAGCACACCAGTTTTAAGACACGTGGGACGGAATTACCGCAGATACCCTGGAAAATATTTTTATCGCGCATTAAACGAAATATTCTGGCATATTTAAAGACAATCCAGCTTATTTCCCTTTTTCATTATCCCAGATACCCAAATGTACGTGAAAAGTGTAAAAATTATTTAAAAAATCATGTTTTTGATAAAGTTTTAAAACCCATTGTGTTCTTGCGCAGCTTTCAATGCCGTGTTCGCTAGCAGTTCTAAATATTGTTCTTATTCTGAATTCGGTGACCAGCAACCAGATTGGCGTGGATATTCTCTCAATCTCGTACATTTACACCCAAGGCAATTAGATGGTAAGTCTTAGTGCTAAGAATTAGAGTTGAATTAAGAATGGTAGTTAGATGTGGCCATAGGTCTAGACTCAAATCCAACCCTAGCCTCATGGTCATCAAGATGGTCACTGTTTTTATCGTGAACTAGGCGGTTATGTTGTCACCGACATTATTACCAACCACACCAGTAGGGTCACGGAAGTCATTGCGATCTAAGCTGCTCATCGTCACCGTGGGGTTACCATCCCATAGTCACCGGGGTGACTTATCGTTACCAAGGTGGACACCAATCTCATAGTAACCGAGGTTGTTACCAGTCTCACTGTCAACAAGGTGTTCAGTAACCGAAGTGGTTATCTCATCGTCACCGAGTTAACTGCATAAGTCATTGCAGACCTTATAGTCTTAAAGGTGGTCATCGTGACCTAGTTGGTTATTAACTTCATCGTCATCGAGGTGGTTACCAACCCCATGTCACCAAGGTGGTTACCAGCATCATGGCAACCTAAATGGTTACTAACATACAAGCAACCTAGATGGTTACTTAACTCATCGCGACCAAGGTGGTCTTAAACCTCATCGTCACTAAGGTGGCCATTAACCATTTGGTCACTAAGGTGGCCCACTAATCTTATGGTCACTACGGTGGTCACAAACCTCATTGTCAAATGATGCCTCCTTGTTATCTACATGGTCATCGAGCTCAATACGACCTAGACAGTAACTTACCCATTTGTGACCTAAATGATGACTGATCTCATCGTCACCAACATGGAAATACTGATGAACCTTATCGCGACTTAAGTGATTACTAACCTTATCGCGACACCGGTGATGCCAATCTCATAATCACTGAGGTATTTACTAACTTCATCGCGACATAGATAGTTCCTGGGCGACAAAGATGGTTCGCAGAGATGGTTAGTGATCTCTTTGTCCCCAAGGTTGTAGTTTTCCCATCACCACCTACTTACTAATCTCATTGTCACCAAGTTGGCTACTAACCTCATCGCCACAAAGGTGGTCATAACGAACGAAGTGTTAACCTTCACCAAGGGGGTCACTAACCCCCTCGTTGTTACTAACCTAATCATCTCCAAGATGGTTGACAAGTTTATCGTCACCAAGGTAGTCACTAACCTGATCGTCGCTAGATGGTTACTAACCTTTTTTTTAATTCTACAGCAAAATGTCGCGTTATTACTCCGGCGTCAAGAAGTAAAGCTGTTGCTACATGTTGACTTAATAAAAATTGTGTCTCATAAACAAACACGATAAATCAACAAACCTGTGGGTGAGGCCAGGCACTTGGGGGACAGACCTTAAACCCGACAGTAGAGAGTACAGCCAAGTGAACAAGAACAGCTGCACACAAAACACTGATCTGAGACCCCGCCATCAACAATACTGAAACAGAAAAGAAAACGTATAAAATATAAATGAGCCATGCTCTGTGAAAAAGGGGGCTTAATGCATCCTGCTGATGCATCATACTAAGCAAGACATCACATAATCAGGGATTCATAAAATTTATTATGTCTAACAACCGACTGTATCAAAAGACTGGTCCTGTGACATGCAAAAAAAAATGGCCAACAGCGAAAAGTTTCGGCTCAGGTCTGCCTTCGCGGACTGCGCAGGCTGACCTGGGTCGATACGCTTCGCAGATGTATTAAGCCCCCTTTTCACAGAGCATGGTTCATATAATCATTTATGATCATATGGTTTAACAGCGAGTGTGTCAGCTAGTTAGGGTAAAATGTTTTTGGACTTTTTTTTTGGGGGGGGGGTTAAAAATAGACAAAAATAAAACTTTACTAGGGTTTATGGAGGAAAGTTAAAAACCTAAATATACATATGAGTCATGCTTTGTGAAAAAAGGGGGCTTAATACACCTGCAAAAAGTATCGACTTGCGCAGGCTGACCTGGGTCGAAACTTGTTGCAATTTTTTTCAAATTTCCTGCATGTCCAGGGTCCATTCTACATCATGATTCAGTCAGTTGATCACTATACCAAATCGGTTTTATGGATTCACAATTCTGTGGTGACTTGCTTTGTATGATGGATCACGGAGATGCATTAAATCCCTTTTTGCTAGAGCATGGTTCTTTTATAATAATACATTCCATATGAAGACAAATATCACTAAAATGCTGGTAGTAGTCTTTCAGAGGACAGAAAAAATTGTGGAAAAGAGAGAAAATGCTGGTAACCAGCATTTTCTCTCTTTTCCGCAATGTTTTCAAGAGTCCTCTTTGTCAGGGTCGTGAAAACACGGGATCGTTTAGTTAAGGGTTGAAATTCATATTGATTGGCCATATTTTACCAGGATGTTTTAAAGTCATCTCTGCTAACGAATTATACACGTCAACAGAAAGGGGCATACTAGTGTTAATGACATCAAGCAGTTGGGAATAAGATGTGTTTTTAGCTCACCTGAGCACGAAGTGCTAAGGTGAGGTATTGTGATCGGTCTTTGTCCGGCGTCCGTCTGTCCGTCTGGCCGTCTGTCCGTCTGTCTGTCCGTCTGTCCACAATTCCTTTAAACATCTTCTCCTCCTAAACCGCTGGGCCAATCTTGATGAAACTTGGCAGGGATGTTCCTTGGGTAAAGCTCTACCAAAGTTGTTCAAAAGATTGAATTCCACCCGTAACTCTGGTTGCCATGGCAACAGAAAGGAAAAAAAATAGCAGAATCTTTGAAAATCTTCTTCTCTGATTCTAGAAGGCGTAGAGCTTTGATATTTGGTATGTAGCATCTCCTAGTGGACCTCTACCAAGTTTGTTCATATGAAGCCCCTGGGGTCAAAACTGGCCCCGCCCCGGGGGTCACAAGTTCGAACATAGGAACAAAGACGGAAAACTTTAGAATTCTTCTTCTCTGAAACTGGAAGGCGTGGAGCTTTGATATTTGGCATCTAGCATCTCCTAGTGGACCTCTACCAAGTTTGTTCATATGATGTCCCTGGTGTCAAAACTGGCCCCGCCCCGGGGGTCACAAGTTCGAACATAGGAACAAAGAAGGGAAACTTTAAAATTCTTCTTCTCTGAAACTGGAAGGCGTAGAGCTTTGATATTTGGTATGTAGCATCTCCTGGTGGACCTCTACCAAATTTGTTCATACGATCCCCCTGGGGTCAAAACTGGCCCTGCTGGGTGGGGGGGGGGGGAGGTGTCACAAGTTCAAACATAGGAACAAAGAAGGAAAACTTTAAAATTCTTCTTCTCTGAAATTGGAAGGCGTAGAGCTTTGATATTTGGTATGTAGCATTTCCTAGCGGACCTCTACCAAGTTTGTTCATACGATACCCCTGAGGTCAAAACTGGCCCTGCTCCGGGGGTCACAAGTTCTAACATAGGAACAAAGAAGGAAAACTTTAAAATTCTTCTCTAAAACTGGAAGGTGCAGAGCTTTTATATTTGGTATGTAGCATCTCCTAGTAGACCTCTACCACATTTGTTCAAATGATGCAGCTGGGGTCAAAACTGGCCCTGCCCCGGGGGATCACAAGTTCGAACAAAGGAATAAAGAAGGAAAATTTTAAAATTCTTCTTTTCTAAACCTAGAAGGCATAGAGCTTTGTTATTTGGTATGTAGTGAACCTGTTCTAAGTTTGTTAGTCCACCTGAGCACAACATGTTCAGTCAGTTCGAAATTGGGTCACCTGGGGTCATAAACTAGGTCACTAGGTCAAATTAAAGTAATACCATGTAGGCACTCTAGAGACCACATTTATTGCTCAAATGACCTGAAATTTGGTCAGAATGTTTGTCTTGATAAATCTCACATGACTTCGAAATTGGGTCATTTGGGGTCTTAAATTAGGTCACTAGGTCAAATTAAAGAAATACCCTGTGTGCACTCTAGAGGCCACATTTATTGTTCAATTGATTTGAAAATTGATTAAAATATTTGTCTTGATGAAATCTAGTATGAGTTCAAAATTGGGTCACCTGGGGTCATAATCTAGGTCACTAGGTCAAATTAAAGAAATATTTTGAGGGCACTCTAGAGGCTACATTTCTTGGTTAATTGACTTGAAAATTGGTCAGAATGTTTGTCTTGATAACATCTCAAAAGAGTCCGAATTTGGGTCAGCTGGAATCATAAACTAGGTCACTAGGTTAAATTAAAGAAATACCTTGTGGGCACTCTAGAGGCCATATTGTTTGCTCAATTGACTTGAAGATTGTTCAGAATGCTTGTCTTCATAAAATCTCTTGAAAAAATCTAGGATGAGTTTAAAAGTGGGTCACCTGGGTCATAATCGAGGTCACTAGGTCAAATTAAAGAAATACCTTGTGGTCACTCTTGAGGCCACATGTCTTGCTCAATTGACTTGAAAATTGGTCAGAATGTTTGTCTTGATAAAGTATTGGATGAGTTTGAAATTGGGCCTAACATCATATTTATTTGGCATGTAGTACTTTCAATTATGACCCTGGAGAGAAATTTCGCCTATTGACTCAGGTGAGCGATCCAGGGCCATCATGGTCCTCTTGTTATGATGTTTAACCTCACTTTCAAAATTATTACACGCTTTCAACATTATATCACGGCGACAGCCTATTGAACCATTCGTGTCTTGGTTTCACAAATACCTGGCTGGGGCTCTGAAGAGTGTTATCTAAGGACACTCCTACGGGAAAAAAAAAAAAAAAAAACACTCGGATTAGGTTCAGACCAGGGATCTCTAGATTACGAATCCTACACCGTCACCACTGAGCCAGGCAGGATCCAATGGAAATAAGAACTTCGTCTAGGAGAAGCAACCTACAAATGAACCATGCTCTGGCAATAGGGGGCTTACTGCATCTACGTAATGCATGATACCAATCAAGCCATCACATAATTATGGATCCATAATAGCCATTTTTTTTCAACCACTGACTTAATCATGCGGAAGAATGATCATTGGACGTACAGAGAATTGACCAACAGCGATAAGTTTTGACCCAGGTCAGCCTGCGCGGACTGCGCAGGCTAGCCTGGGTCAATACTTTTCGCAGATGCATTAAGCCCCCTTTTCCCAGAGCACGGCTCAAATGTTTGTTATTATTATTATCATTTATCATTTTTCGTCTCTACTCACCGACTGATGTTTCTACGAGTATACACGTAACCAGCTGTCAGTTCTACGGCTAAGACGAGTTTTAACATTCGTAAAAAGCTGGTTTATAGTTATTCATTGAAAATAAAACAAAGTAATTCTGATTGTTTCCTTTCTTTTAACTTCGTTTCTAAAATATGTGTTCTCTTTTTTTTCTATTAATAGATCTATTGTTCTATAACGAAGTAATAAAATGTGAACCAAGTAAACTTGATTTGTTTTTGTTTCAAATAGTCGTGTGCTTCTTTCTTTCTCTCAAACCCCCCCCCCCCCTTTATTTTGAAGGGAAAACGCTAAAAGGCGTGCATGGCCGGATGTTTTTTTTTTCTCTTTTTTAAAACGATGCAAAACAATGACAGTATAGTGTGTTTTTTTTTTCTTTATTTTAGTTTCATAAGCATTTTCATACGAATACGTTTATTCAGGAAAAAAAGGCAATATGCCTATCATACCACACACAGTCATCAAATATATATACAATCTACAAATAAACAGCACCTTTTGACACCTTTTGACAACCTTGGAAACAATAAGGGATGGCGTCATTGGTTTTGTTAGGATAACAACAAAAACAACAGCTGTTTAGAAAGAGAGTGAAAAGGGAACCATGGTAGAACTATCTGAATAAACTGGTACTCGTTGTATCTCCCGTTGATACGAAGATCGATAACAGGCTGCCAGTTTACTATCTGAAGGGAAGTATCAATGATTTGTCTGTGAGATAATCTGTTATAAAAAGGGCGTTTATTCAACAACAACAACTGAATCGAGTAGATCATTCACATAACCGAGCCATGCTCTGGCAAAAGGGGGTTTGATGGTTTGATGCATCCCCGTCATGCATTATCCCTTTCCCAAACAAGCCCTGGTTTTCACGTGTTTGCAGTACAAGTCTTTTGAAAACACTGTGGGAAAAAGGAGAAATTGCTCGTAACGAGCAATTTCTCCTTTTCCCACAGCGTTTTCTACCCTTTTTGAGAACTTTCTGCCATTTTCATCAAACTTAAAATTGTCGTCTGCAAACTCTTTCAATTTGGACCAGTCCAAAATTTGTCGTTTGGGAAAGGGTTAAACCAAGCAAGTCATCAGTTAAGTACAGATTCATATAGAAATGGTTGAAAAAGTAATTCTAATGAAATAAACATATTTATAATTTGATCCATAGGCTGCTAAGCGCAAATCACTGACCTTTTGCGGACAGTGTAGATCAAGATCAGACTGCACAGAACACTGTCCGATCTCCAACAACTGGCTGAATCCTTGAACATAAAGTTTCGACACATGTCAGCCCGCGCGGACGGCGCAGACCGACCCGGATCGATACTTTCTGAAGATGCATCAAACCTCTTTTTCATGGAACATGGCTTATATATTACCTTGATTCTTCTTTAACGTTTAAACAGCTACAAAAATGAGATGAAAATTTCCAGCCTATGGTTAAAAAAGTAATTCTAATAAAATAAACATATTTATGATTTGATCCTTAGGCTGCTAAGCGCAACTCACTGACCTTTTGCGGACAGTGTAGATCAAGATCAGACTGCACAGAACGTGCAGTCTGATCTTGGATCTACACTGTCCGATCAGGAGATATTTTTCCTCCAGAAATACATTTGAAATAGAAAAAAAAAGAATGGGTTTTTACTATCGGCTTGAAAGTTTCATTTCTTTCATGCAGCAGGATAAGGGTTAAAAGGTCTTCTCGCTGGAAAATCACATCTTATCGGACAGTGTAGCTCAAGATCAGACTGCACGTTCTATGCAGTCTGTTCTTGATCTGCACCGTCTGGTAACAGCTTAACCCTTAAGCTGCTGAATGAATGAACGAACATTTCAACTCAATAGTAAAAACCGAAATATTGCGAGTTCAAAGTTGATTTCAACGGGGGAATACCTTATCGGACAGTGTAGATCCAAGATCAGACTGCACGTTCTGTGCAGTCTGATCTTGATCTACATTGTCCGCAAAAGGTCCTTGAGTCGCGCTTAGCACCCTAAGTGTTGATAAGTATCTCTTTGCAGCATATGAGATAACCTCAAACAAGATTATTGTCTAAATTCTGACCCCAGTGCTCGCAACATGATCTTGGTTGTGAAAAAAATTTGACCTTGATCATCACTTGATTCGAACCCAAAACCTTTAATGCGGGAGAATGATGCTCTCAATACCCCTATATCACCTTTTTCCAAAATGATTTAGACTGTACTGTTAATAACGAAGTATTACTATTATTATTTGTTATTATGACTTTTTTTTTTCGTGGGAGTGTCCTTTGGCAATATACCTCAGAGCCCTAGCCCAGTACTGGTGAAACCCAGGACATACATAAATGTTTGTGCCTTCGCCTTGTTATCACTATATATGGCCCGCAACATGCGAAATGAGACCTTCGAACATTTGCGTAAAGTGTCGGGCCGGATTAGCCTGCGCAGTCCGCGCAGGCTAATCCGAGACGGCACTTTACGAGTACATATTAAGATTTTTTCATACAGTAAACTTTCATGAAACAGAAAATCGCACAAAAACGGGGAGTGTCGTCTCGGATCAGTCACAGACTGCACGGGCTGATCTGGGACGACACACTTTTACGCATATGTCCGAAGTTCCCTTTTCGTGTGTTGCATGCCAAATATTGAAAGTGGCGTAAAATACCATTCAATCGTTTTAGTTATTATGCCAAATTAGCGAGCATTACAAGAAAATACAGAAGAAAAAAAGAAATACGATACCAGATAAAGCGATCTACAGCGAAACGTTTTAAAAACTAGATACATGTAAATGAATACACAATCGAATTCAAATCTCATGAAGGTCCTTGCAAAGACCGACAATGCAAAAAATCCCTGCTTTGGTCAGAATATGGCATCACATCTTACAGAAAGTTTCTACACGTCAAGCGACCATCGGACAAGCGTTAACCCTGTACCACGAACGACAACTCGTCTGAACGATGGTGGCCATTATAAGGTTTCTGTCACGTCTGGATAGCGGATCTGAACCTAGATCTATAATTAACCCTGATTTAACCCTTATCCTGCTAAACAAAAGAAATGAAACTTTCAAGCTGATAGTAAAAACCCAGATGTTGTTATTTCAAAATTATATTTTGGGGGGAAAATATCTCCGTGTCGGAAAGTGTAGATCCAAGATCAGACTGCACGTTCTGTGCAGTCTGATCTTGATCTACACTATGCGGAAAAGGTCAGTGAGTCGCGACTAGCAGCTTAAAGGTTAATTTGTCCTACAACAGAATTATCTGAATGTTAATACATGATTACAGTTTGTCTTTCTTGTTTTCGTCCGATAACCCATTTATCACGAATACAGGGAAAACACTAAAATGCAGAATAAGCCATTATGTATGTTTCGGGGACGCAATGACCTTTCGTTTCGAATTCATCATCAGACTCTATGCTCCAAGACTATGAAAGTCTGTGACCGTCTCTGTCAGCCAATCGAAATGGTAATCTAAAGTTAAGTGAATATTACCTGCAAGTAATATTCAAGTTCCGAGATTAGCTATAAGACAGGCTGTTCTGTTGTGAAGTAATCACGATGACGTCACTTTGATCAATTTTTGGAAGGATTTTAATACAATCGACTGAAACTTTGGAAGAGTGTTATCTCAAAAAGACATCTATACCACAGGCGTTCGTTCTGTAACGAACTTCGCCATCTTTTTAATGTAAGTACATAAGACATATATTACATTATATACATGGTGAAGTTCGACACATAACGAACGCCTGTGATCTATAAAACAAATAAACAGCTGAACAAACAAACAAAACAAGAACTTGGAACATCAGAAACGACATAAATAATTATGACATTTAATGACTGACCCAGTGGAGGATTTTGCCCTTCGCCAAACGATCACGTGTTTTAAGATCCTAAAGACGAAATTTTAAGAGCTCATCGAGGGGAAGAACACAAAACATTTATTATCAGCATTTTCTGCTTCGTTCAGACTTTTTTTTTTTATTTAAAAAAGAACTGTAATTTCAGCTGCACCAAATTTGTCGTCTGCTTAGACTTTCAATATGGACGAGTCTTAAATCTTCTCTTCCGGTAAAGAGTAATCTGGGAAGGTTAATCATGCGATGATTAGACTGTGCCATCCGATTATACAGAGTTTGAATTATTAACCCTTTCAAAGCCAAATGTGAAAACAGATGCTTTTGCGGATGGTATAGATCAAGATCAGACTGGACAGAACGTGCAGTCTGATCTTGGGTCTATACCGTCGGCTTGTTTAGTAAAGTCTGTAAGATAAATAGTCTAAGTTTTCGTGCATTGTATTTTCAGTCGTAGAAAGAGGTCGAGGTTGTGTAATAGGCACTGAAAAGAGTTAATTAACAAATATTCACGTGATAATAACACATGTATAATAATGATCATTATTGAGTCACTAATGATATATTTACCCGTAATCGGCTGCAGCCATGCACTCCGCGATAGCATTAGACAGTTATCTAGAGTTCAAAGGGTTATGAAATATGAGAAAAATAAATACTGTTCTGAGTTATAATTTCGTAACTTGAGGTGAAACAAAAGTCGTTTCCATGACTAGTAATTCAGAACAAGCCAGCTTATTCTTTTGTGTATGTATGGCCGAACATAGTCCAAATATTTAGACGTATACATGCTTATTTACCTTTCAACATGTATCTGTTGTACATTCCACATTTTATTTTTCTTTTGCATGTAACATCTAAACGGGTCCCATTTAGTTATATGTATAAAATTCGATTTCTCCAAAACCGGTATTATTACGAAAACACAAAACTTGATTTACGTTTAGGAACAACTTCAACGCCAAATACAATGTAATTACATGTATATTAAACACGATCTCCTTCGACGGCTCAAAATAAGATCCATTTAAACAGAAAAATATTTTTATTTTCTTGTAGGCGTGACTAGACAAGCGGACGGTAAAGACCTAAAACCAGACTGCACGTTCTGTGCAGTTGCTTTTGATAAATGCCGTCCGCAAAAGGCCTTGTTCTCGCCTATGGCGGTGTAAAACTTTAGAGCAAGATAAGCAAAACTGGGGTATTTATACCACTGGATCCAAAATAAGGGACAAATATGTAAAAAAAAAATGTATTCAAAGCCTGAGGCACCAAATTGTGAAAATAAACTTAAAACGGAAATTAATGGGAAGTGAACATGATTAAACTTTTCCACAAAATGAACGTGAAAATGTTGCTTTGTATATGTAAACTCTCGAATGCCAGATAAGTGAAAGATGATATACCAAACCATTTGAGCAATATATATTTGTTTGTTTGTATTGGAGTTTAACGCCATTTTAACAGCTCTGGTCATATCATGGTGGTCAGTGACGCATCAATGTGTTTCCTGGCTTTCTCACACCAGTACTGACACAATTTTCTTTCCAAAGCCACTGACTACTTTTTCTCACATGCATGAGAGGTGAAAGGCGGAAAATCGCCGGAAAGAAAGTTTGCCTCAACCGGGTATCGAACTCGCAACCTCCAGGTCACGAGTCCGATACGCTAACCACTGAGCTACCCGGGTGCGCTTGAGCGATATATGAGTGAAAATGGCATAATAAAGCTTTGAGCGTCAAATGAGTGAGCCGTATATTTAGAGCCTTCATATGCAATACAAGCGAAAATGACATAATTAACCTTTGAACTTCAAATAAAGGAACTACATATTTAGAACCTTCATTTGCAATATAGGTGAAAATGACATAATTGACCCTTGAGCGTCAAATAAGTGAACTATATATTTAGAGCCTTCATATGTCCTCTGAATAAAAATCACTTTGTTAGAAATTTTATGCAAGATTAGTGAAATGTATACATTCAAATCCGTGTGCTAGTATGCCAAATACACGAAATATACCTACTTAATTTAAATCTTAGACTAATATATCATCCTATCTGAAAATGACATATTTAAACATTTGAGCAATGCACAGGTGAAGATGACGTATTAAAACCTTTGAATACCAAATAGGCAATAATTATATCAGACCTTCAGATAAAAGGGAGTGATAGTTTTCTAAATCCACTATTTCTCTTCCAAACCCTATGAGACGATTCTAATGAGTACCCATACCATAGGGTTTAGTAAAGAGTGATTTATATTTTAAATTTTGAAATCAAAATCACTCCCTCTATCTGGAACTCTATCTGGAACTCTGATGATATAATTAAGAATTTGAGCACGTAAGTTGTAAAAATTCATAAATTTAAACCCTAAATGATAAAGAAGCAAAACTTATATATTTAAACCATTTTGTGGGAATAAACGCTTAGGCTGCTAAGCGCGACTCAATGTTCTTTTGCAGACAATGTAGATCAAGATCAGATTGCACAGAATGTACAGTTGGATCTTGGATCTACACTGTACTATTGGCTAGAAATCTTTATTCTATTTATTAAGCAATATATATAAAATACATATTTAGTACGTAAATTACAGTTTCAAACGGTTTTCTCCCTAAAAAATATCTTGCAAAATATCGAGCGGTGAAGTTTGAAGACCAGACTACAAGTCATATGTTGTTAAGTCTGGTCTTGATCTCATTCGGCATACCTCGGGTGATCCGGTGATCAAATCCCTCGGCTGTATCACGTAGCTTGATATGCACCTACACGGTACATTTTGCACGTTTCCGGAAGCACACCGTTTTACCGTTATTGAGATTGTAAGGCTCCTCTTAAAAAGAAAACATGAGTCAATTTTCATATCGTTATCTTTCTAACAATATTTCAGTCGGCAAACAGTTTGTACATTCAATTCTTAGCTTGGTTAATCTATTTCCGTTGGGAGCCTTCATCGACAGATCGATAGATGTGAATAACTCCATCGTGGTTGTTCATGTCGTTGCTAAGCGATTTACAGGGGCGCCGCCATGTTTAAGATCATGTGATGGGTAGTTCAAAATGGAAGCCGCCTTAATACGGACGAGGTTAGATGTAGGTACGGAATCGGCCGAGTTGTGACGAGTGGTCTTGATCTATATCTGTAAAAGTAGGTAAACTCGTCTTTATTTCCCGTTTTCTTTCTTGACGTCAAATGAAAACTCTTGAAACGGTGTTTTGTGCAAAGTTCCTAAACGTGCAGAACAAACGGTATTCACCACCCATTCTTAGAAACTCAATTAAGAATTAATAGCATTAATAGTAGATTTACGCATTTTATAGGGATGTGTGTATATACACACATACTGCCCCTGCTTTACGCAAAGATATGAGCTGGAGTGGTTATGCAACTATTTACTCAAATCGTACAGTTATGCAGCTTAGTGAAACTTGTATTCAGACTTTATGTTTGCTTACGTAAGCTGCATGTGCAAATTTCATCCGTACGCAGTTTAGTGAAAAGCAGCCTTGGTGAGTACGGCCGCTGATATATAAAACGTAAGCTCTGTGGAACTGTAATCTCTCCAATCTTGGGCGACATGCTGAATTCTTCGCATAAAGGAAACGCCGAAAGATAGTAATAAATGATCCAAATATAGTGTTCAACTTCAGAATTGTTTACCTCGTCCTTTACAAACTGTACAGGATACTTTTGTGGTTAAAGGTTCCTATTCACATTCTACAAAAACAAATACAACATTCGCCTAATTCAATCTTCTTTTGGTTGTTTTAGTCTGAAAAATTGAGAGGCACGGAGAAATTGCTCAAAATGAACACTTTGTCCATCTGGCCAAACAGTTTGCATGAGCAAACGTTCGAGATCTATTTGTATAGATTTGATTTAGAATACTTTAGATAAAAGAAGTCCAAAATGAGTACGGGATAATAGATAAAAATGCCCAAAGTATGCTACAAGTTCAGGTCAAGGATAGCATCCGGGCGGTGACCTCAACTATGACCTCTGACCCGGAAGCACATGCTGCTTATCCACAAGAAAATGGATTTCTTCTCGTGATGGCGCACTGTTCTGGTTAATTTCAAAACAAAAAATGATATATTACAGTTGTGATGTACATGTACAAGTGGACTTGTGTAAAGAATTGAAAAATCCGTCTTAAGATAAATTTCCCCAAAATAAAAGTTCAAAACATTTAAGCGTCCTGGGCGATGTAATTTTCTTTACCATACAACGACATAATAATAATAATAATAATAAGTCTGTTGGGTCGCCAAATAAAAACTGAAAAGACATTTCCAATGAATCAAAAACGATCCTGATAGTACATTATTGTCCTAACAAGTAAAAGGCTGCCAATTCCATCCTGTGAATTAATTGTCTTGCGGACAAACTGAAATGAATGTTTCCTGATTTAGACCCACAAATTCGTTCGATTTTCTACTTTGCACTAGGCTGACAATAAAACTGAAAATAAAGTTACTTTCGTAAAAAAAAAAAAAAAAAAAGATGAACTTGCCATATATAAAGTGTTAGGTACAACATTTAGCCGTGACTAATAAGTTAACTGAGCACAGACTGTTTAATGTAGAAGCATACTTTAGTTTTATTTAGTTCCTTTTGTTCAAATAGTTTCTTTTTTCATAAGGAGTTCGACTTTGTGTTACACAAGTTTAAAGACCACGTCAGATTTTTTTATTCGGAAGCTAAACTAGCTTTTCGTCCACGTCAGTTTTTTTATTCGGAAGCTAAACTAGCTTTTAGTTCACGTCAGATTTTTTATTCGGAAGCTAAACTAGCTTTTCGAATGTGTCATGGCTTCCAAAAGGGGGCATGAGTTGGATTCTGGTGTACACCTATGTTTTAGACCTTAGCTATTTTCATCTATCCAAGCGGTATAAAGATAGACGTTCTTATTTAGACTCGGAACAATGGTCATCATCGTCTGACCCTAGTGTCCTGCGTAGGTTAAATATCGTACTCTAAGAGCACTGGATGAAGCATACAATACCCACCGTGGGTCGCATTGAACAAGACCTGGGTCCGTATTCACCAACCATTGTTAAGAACATCCCTGGTCTTATTCTCCAAGATTTTCTAAATTTGAAAGTAACACAACTTCTGATTGGTTAAACCATATGGTTTAGCCAATCAGAAGTTTTGTTACTTTCAAATTTAGAAATTCTGGAGAATAAGACTATCTTTAGGAATGGTTGGTGAATATGGCCCCTGTATCCGTGTTCACTAACCAATGTTAAGAACGTTCTTAGTTTTATGTCCCAGAATTTTCTAAATTTGAAAGTAACACAGCTTCTGATTGGCTAAACCGTTTGGTTTCAAGAGAGCCACTCAGAAGTTATCCAACTTTCAAATTTAGACAATCTGGGAAAATAAGACTGAGAACGTTCTTAAGAATGGTTGGTGAATACGGACCCAGATTGCTCTCCTGTACCCGTAGACCTGAAGACATCCCACAGACCGTAAGCTTCTTTTCACCTGACCGTCACCCAATAAAGATCTTGTTTTCATTTTGTTAGCGGATGCAGACCTACGGAAATTCACTGTACACATTGTTTAACCCTTAATCTGCTAAGCGCGACTCACTGACCCTTTGCAGACTGTGAAGATCAAGATCAGACTGCACAAACGATAAGGAGATATCTTTCCCCCAAAAATACCTTTGAAATAGCAGAATTTTGGGTCTTAATATCTGTTTGAAAGTTTCGTTTAATTTATTTAGCATGATAAGGGGTTAGTTCACCATTTTGAAGGGTGAACCTGGGTCCGTATTCACAAACCATTCCTAAAGATATTCCTTAGTCTTGTTCTCCAGAATTTCTAAATTTGAAAGTAACAAAACTTCTGATTGGCTAAACCATATGGTTTAGCCAATCAGAAGTTGTGTTACTTTCAAATTTAGAAAATCTTGGAGAATAAGACCAGGAATGTTCTTAACAATGATTGGTGAATACGGACTCTCATGACTTTTGAATAAAGTTCTTTGACTAGCTGGACTATAATACAGCTATTTACTCACTGAAAAATTCAGAGTTTTCAGAAAATGCGATAAAAGCAGCAGTCCCCGGATCTATCAATCGGAGGTTGTGTACTTACCAAGGCCTTTATGGTTTCACGGAAGTGACGTCATACAATTAACACGATAACCGAAATTTGTGTGACAATTCCACGCTCTGAAAGCGGATTTCTATGTAAATGATATTTTATATAAACACGTTTCTTGTCTGACAGACAGGAAATAGATTCAGAAATGTGAATGGGAGACGATTTACGAAGTTTTATCGACACAAGAAAAAGATGTTACCACACACAAAGTCGAATGTTTACTCTTTAACCCTTAAATACATAATCTGGTGTTTCAACGACTGTTTGGAAGAAAGCTTTTGAAAAACAATGTGAGGAAACAAGAATGTGTTGGTTACCAGCATTTTATCCCTTTACCGCAATGTTTTCAACCCTTTCAGATACAAATACCATCATTTGTGCAACATTCAATTTTTCGTCTTCGAATGCCTTCAGCTTGGAGCAGTGTGAAATGTTGACGTTTGGTAAAGAGTTCATTTATTAGCTCGAGAAACAGAGTTGCTCACTACTTTGAAAACACCCTTGTAGTATAGAATATCAACATGACTCTAGCCTTAAGCTGCTAAATAAATGATATTAAAATTTCCACTCAGTAGTCAAAAGTGTTATTATTGTTATTAAGATATCTAGGAATGTGACATGAGTTGCCATTTGAGATAATAGTATAATGTTTACCCTTTACCACACAATCCCGAGTTTTAACGACCCCGAGAAAGAGGCCTTTTGAAAGCATTGTGGGAAAAGGAGAAAATGCTGGTAACCAGCATTTTCTCCTTTTCCCACAATGTTTTCTGGCCTTTTACAAAAAAATCTCATCGTATGAGCCATATCTAATTTGCCATCTGGAAATGCTTTCAGTTTGGACAAGTGTAAAATTTTGTCTTGTGGAATAGGGTTAAACGAGTCTGGGAAAAAAATGTTTTTAAGAGAGCCTTTAAGCTCGGTGATATATTTCGTCGACGGATTTAATACAATTTTACCTTAAAAGCCAACGATTGTCACATTCCTTTTATTACATAACTTTATCTCAAGAATTATCATTCATGACATGTTTAAACATAGACCTGTACATGTACATGTGTACTGAAATTTACATGGAGCCTATTCGCTTCTTTGACAGGTGTGTACATCATCGACGAAAAACAGTTCCACAGAAATTTAATTTGCATATAATGACCTTGTTTAGAAAATATGATGATAAAATTTGCACTTTTGTCAAGATCATCAATTCTGACAATTTTTTTCACAGAGAAATCTTGGTCAGTATCAATTTAGAAATAAGGCGTATGTTAAAAGAGCTTTGACCAAATACAGCATTATTTGCTAATATCAAACGCGTGTAAGATTAAAAAAAAAAACAAACTCGTGTTGGCTTTAAACCACACTCAAAACAAGAGTAAATATGTGATATACAATCCAAACAAACGGAACTTCAATATAAACGAGCCATGCTCTGACAAAAAGGGGGCTTAATTCATCTCAGTGATGCATGATACCAAGCAAGCCATTCGATAATTATGGATCCATAATAGCAACTTCTTTAACAACCGACGTAATCATGACGAAGACTGGTACTTGGACAAACAGAAAATCCACCAATAGCGAAAAGTTTCGGCGCAGGTCAGCCTGCGCAGACTGCGCAGGCTGACCTGAGTCGAGACTTTTCGCAGATGCATTAAACCCCCTTTTCACAGAGCATGGCTCAAATGTAACGGACAAATGTAAGAGACGCAGATCTTACTGCAATAACTGAACGCTAACTAGAAATTCGAAAGGGTGAGAACAACGCAATATATTTTTAATGTATATGTAAATTAGGAGTCGGTTCAACAACGATTTAATTTGAGATTACAAGCACGTGGGTTGACATTTAGTTTGCAAAAAATGACACCATTCTGCTGTAGTACATTATGCTTCTTGAAATACCATTTGCCTGCTTTAGTCCTTGAAGCATTTCTTTGACACTATTTTAACCAGAAAAGATTAACTTTTTGCTTGCCAAAGATATTAACTCAATCTGTTTCAGTGGCTAAAATGCCATCCACTGAAACTCCGACAGAATTTTTAACATGTAGACTTAAATACGTTCTGCGCAGTCTGATCTTGACCTATACCGTTTGCAAAGGCCCAATTATTCGCCTATGACACTGAAAAGATTACAGGACAGGACTTAAATGTGTTTTTGATGTTTATTTGATGATTTCGTGAGAAAGTGCATGTGATATTTCTTGGGAAACTATTCATTGCCTGCGACCACAAAGGGGAATATGGATTCAACCAATAAAGATCTCTTCTTTATTGGTGATGGTATACTTGTGAACAGATATTCGCCAGTACTAGGCTAGGGGCCCTGCAGTGCCGGAGAAAGCGTGCCCGTGACTAGCGCTGCCACCTGTTCGAAGCAAGATAGCCGGGGAGTAATCGACCACCCTAACCACTGAGTCAATGAAGACCTATTTTGCTTTACAAAGAAAAACCTTGTTACTTACAGCTGCACAAAACTATATTTTGACACTTTGTTAGAAGGAAAATTGATTTTTGAAAGGGAACGTTTACTCGTAGGTGGTTTAAAAGACAACAAAAACAGAAAAAATAATTTCTTCTTGCTAGGATTCGAACCATCGCCCTTCAAATCCATAGTACCAAGATTCTACTAAGTGAGCTAGCTATGCCGCTGACAACCTTGTCTGTAGCTGCTACCCCGTGACTAACGGCGTAAGCAGTTCTACAGTGAAAGTATATATGAGCCATGCTCTGTAAAAAGGGGTTTAAATACATCTCCGTGGTGCATTATATCAAGAAGTTATCACATAATTATGGATCCATAAAAATCTATTTTGTCTAACAATCAATTGGATCCGGAGGTAGAGTTGTCCTTTGTTACGCAGAAAATTTACAAATAGCGAAAAGTTCTGACCCGTGACTGGGTGGAATGCGCAGGCTGACCTTGTACGATACGTTTTGCAGATGCATTAAGTCCCCTTTTCTTAGAGCATGACTCACATGTATTAAAAAGGCACTTTTTCTCATGTTTTCCTAACGTATCCCCACTTATATCATAGTTAAAAAGCCATCTTTGCTGGCGAATGAAAATTACCAGGTTTTCCTAAAGGCCGAGTAGTGGCCAAAACTAAACAATGCGGGTGCATCTAAAATTAAATCACACTATTCTCAAGTATGGAAATTATTGTGAAGATGACATAGAGGATATTTGTTTTTTTTTCGGTGAAAGATCGAAATTTATTTCATCGAGTGAACATCATCGGTAATATTTTCACGAGTGCTGCGCCACCCGTGAAAATATTACCGATGATGTTCACTCGATGAAATAAATTTCGATCTTTCACCGAAAAAAACAAATATTCCATTTATTTCATGCTTCTAACGCATTTATTTTTTTTTTGTCGAGACTTCAATAAAAATCAGTACAAACTCCCCGTGGTCGGTATTCTCACTGGTCGTACCTGTGTAATATCGAAAAATATTTTCACCGCTATTTCTCGATATCCTACCGGAAAGCATGAAATAAAACCTGTTATTGCATAGTGGGTCCATGTGTTAGTATCTGGCATAAAGGAGATTTTTAAGAACCGTGTAAAAAGGAAACAAAAAATAAAGCGACTTAGCGACTTTTTACCCAGTGTTAAGATTCATTTTTCTGCCAGCTAATAACACTTGGACCGACCATTAAGTAACAGATTGTCATCATCACATTTTTTTTAATACTTGTAACTGGTGTGACTAAAATTAAGATTCATTTTAACACCCGAATTGTTTAATTTTGACCGCCAGTGGGCCTTTACGACTTTCTGAAAGAAAAAAAAAATGAAAAAACGAAATCTGGTTGTAGGTGTATGTCACTTTAACCCTTGGACCCTTAAACTGATACAAAATGAAATGAACCATGACTTGTGAAAAGGGGGTTTAATGCACCCGCAAAAAGCATCGACCCATGTCGGCCTTCGCACTCCGCGCAGGCTGACACGGTCAACACTTTTTGCTCTTCGTACATTTTCTGCTTGTCCAAGTACCATTATACCTCAGGATTGAGTCGATTATTAGACAAAATGGATTTCGGGGATCTTTCATCACGTAATGACTTGCTTGGTATTATACTTCGCGGAGATGCATTAAACCCCCGTTTGCCAGAGTGCCCCTCAAAAACGTATTTATCAGTCAACTGTAGATCAAGATCAGACTGCACACAACGTGCATATCTACACTGTCAGATAAGGAGATATTATAAAAATAATAATAATAAGTTTGGCATGATAAGGATAAATCTGTTCAGCGTTTAACGCATTTTTCAACAGAGGTTTAGTTACTCAACCATGCACCTACCCATGCGTCCCTTGAATTTCTTTATCAGTCCAGCGAACAAAATTCTCTTCCAGCCGTTGATTGCCTTTCCATTATTAACAAAATGACCTAATATTTGAAAGCTTTTCAGAGCCGTGGTTCCCACACACAGCCATCGTCGTTTAGAGAAGAATGAACCCTGTCGCAGTGATCATCATCATCATCATCATCATCATCATCATCATCATCATAAAGAGCTTGCCCTGAATGGGATTCGATCCTACGACCCATAGATAACTAGGCAAGTACGTTGCTGACTGAACTATCAGGCACGAGTAATTCGTCACACATGTTCTGTTAATCTGTATGAAATCGCCAATATAGAATAGATATCGGGGTATATCTTTTTTTATGGTATAGAGATTTTACAGTATATTCATTCATTCATTCATTCATCTCAGGGCCGTAGCTAGCCCAAAGTGGAGTATAGACAGCAGTAATACCGGAGGTATTATCCGAGGCGCGAAGTGCCGAGAGTGGGGGATTTCCCAGGCGGGTCTGGAGGGCCTCTCCTCTCCCCCCAAAAAATATTTAAATTGTAGAAACTATTTTGTGGCCTTTGGTGACTTTTTTTTTTGTCAACTAGTCTTTCTTTATTTTCCTTCTTTCTTTTTTTTTCAAAGCGAACCCAACTGCGTTTTCCTGCACAGGCAACTACGCTCCTGCATTCATTTATTCATTCGCTTTATTTTATATTGGTAGGGTTTAATTGAAAAACTATATGGAGAAATTTTACAAACAATTAAAAAATTAATAGAGCAATAATTCATCACTGCTATAGTACATACACTAATGATAAATAAATAAAAAAAAAAAAAAAAAAATAGTCTATACCAAAAATGACTACTAAATAAAGACAAGATAAAAATACCTTGCAGTGTGGTGCTAGAGAGGTCCACGCCAAGCTACTCCAAAAGAACAATGGCACAAGCAAGCGCCGTATTTAAACTATCCAGCCTCTCATTTAGTGCTAAGATTCTTAGTACATATGAGCTACTTGTTCCCACAATTCACAAACCGTGATCCATCTCTAAGTGTTAGGTAACCTCTTCGTTTATCGGACTTTGAGTTTATTAATCCTTGGGCAGCTAAGCGCGACTCACTGACCTTTTGCGGACAGTGTAGATCCAAGATCAGACTGCACAGAACGTGCAATCTGATCTTGGATCTACACTGTCCGATAAGGAGATATTCGTTTCCTAGAAATAAGTTTGACATAGGATTATTCGGGGTTTTACTACCGGCTTGAAAATTTCATATCAGTTATTCAGCAGGACAAGGGTTAACCCTGAGTGCCTCGAATAAAACCAGTCTACAGTCATAATCTAGAAATACGACCCTCCTGAAAGCAGTTTCAAAATTGCCATAGTAAAGAATGACTTAACAAAGCGGATAGTGTAGATCAAAGATCAGACTGCACGTTTTGTTCAGTCTGATCTTGATCTACTCTAGCCGTAAAGAAAACGATATTTGAGCCGCGCTCTGTGAAAAGGGGGATTAATGCATCTCCGTGAAGCATGATACAAAGTAAGAATTCGCATCCATATGGGTCAAGAGTAGCCACTTTTTTTTAAACAACCGACTAAATCATGAGGTTTGACTGGAGAGAAAATTGACCGATAGCGAAAGGTTTCGGCCCAGGTCAGCCTGCGCGGACTGCGCAGGCTGACCTGGGTCGGTACTTTTCGCAGATGCATTAAGCCCCCTTTTCGCAGAGCATGGCTCATTTGTCAAAGGCGCTTTAAGGGTTGATGTAAACAGTGCTAAGTTTTGCGCTCCTACCTCCCTATATCAATAGCATGAAACTGTGAGCAAAATTTGATTAACTTTGCTAAACGACCCACAGCCGATGCTAAATGCAAAACGTCGAAAACCTTAACTGCCCCCGGGGTGGGATAAAACAGACGAAGAAAGTCTGGATCACGTTTGGCTAAAAGAACAATATCGACTTGACCAAGGTGATAAATTATCCTGTTCGGATGATACTCGTACATACAAAATTGAAGAAAGAACTGCATTCACGATTCTAGAAAGGAAGATATTGAAATTTTCAAGAGAAAAAATTCGGTGTGAGACAAAGAAACCCGGTGCTAAGAAATTTTATAGTATATGGACAAGTTTAATCGATGTTCTCTATAGGACCGCTAGATGTGCACCATACATGTACCAAACAAAAATTCTCCAGGCTTTTTGGTTTAAGACAAACAGTTTATTTTGATTTTTTTTAAACAGACAGACAGACAGGTGACAGACAGACAGACAGACAGACAGACAGACAGACCAACTTTGCAAAGCCGTTTTGACCGATGAAGGATACGAGTATCGTTAACCCTTATCCTGCGAAATAACTTAAACGAGACTTTCAAGCCGGAGGTAAAACCAAATTATTAGTATTTCAAAGCTAAGGGGTTTGTGGAAATATCTCCTTATCGGACAGTGTAGATCCAAGATCAGACTGCACGTTCTAAGCAGTCTGATCTTGATCTACAATGTCCGCAAAAGGTCAGCGAGTCGCGCTTAGCATCCTAAGGGAAAAAGAAATTAAAGGGCCATTATTTAGATAATGCGACATAAAACATATCAACAACCTCTGCATTGTTGTTTCAGACATGACAATTTTTAAGCTTCCAAACGTAAGTCTCGGTACTACATGAGGGACGCCACAGAAACATATTTGTACAACTTTGATAGTGGATTGCTCGAACTAGAATACGCTACATAATAATGTTAAAACTCTTGGCCATTTAGCTGCAGAAAAGGAGAGCTTTCCAAAGTTCTCACTGCATTATTCGATAGAATAATTTAGCTTAAAATGTCACCTATCCAAAATAGTTCAAAGGGTAACCTTCGCTTCTTATTGTATGATTCTGGTGATAATCCTAGTACTAATGACCAATGACCAACACCATTTAAATTCTTAGTTATGGATGAGAGATTTTCAGGTGTTTTTTTGTTTCTCCTTCCGTTTTTTGCAACAGCAGACATGCATATACGTGTATTTCCCACGGCTCGCATAAGATTTTACAAAAACAAAACCCATAACTTTGATATCAAACTTGAGTTATTATGTAATACGCTTTTAAGTATATCAGAGATTTAAGTGAACGAGCCTATTGATCTGTAGCTATGGAAACATAAGCTTTTACTAGCCGCACTTTATCGAAACACTGGAAGATTCGTTTGCGCCTGTTACATGCGCAAGCATTATCCGAGGGGAGATTACGAGATAGGTTTGCCACCATTAAGCTTACATATATAAATTTTACAAACTGTAAATATTAGTACTTTGTTTAAAATACAAAGGATGTCATCATTTTTACGCTCAGTTCTTATAGAGGTGCTTATGCCACGCACGTATGCCAGATAAACTTGAAGGCGACAGCAGGGTTTCATAGAAATAAGGTCATACATAGATAACATTTGTACATTTGTTATCATTGAATACTAACCCTTATCCTGCTAAATAAATGAAAAGAAATTTTCAAAATTGTAGTAAAAACCAGAATGATGCTATTTCAAACTTATTTTTAAGTACAAAAAATATCTTCTTATCGGACAGTGTAGATCCAAGATCAGACTGCACGTTCTGTGCAGTCTGATCTTGATCTTCACTGTCCGCAAAATGTCAGCGAGTCGCGCTTAACAGCCTAAGTGTTAAACCTTGGGCCGCTGAGCGCTACTCAATAGACCTTGGCGGACAGTATAGATAGAGGTCGGACTTCACAGGCCGTTCAGTCCGACCCTGAATCTACACTTGCAGATACGGTCAATATTTTTTCTTGGTTTGGTTTGGTTTGTTTTGGATTTTACTCCATTTTAACAAATCAGGTTATATCGTGGCGCTTACTGACGCACCCATGTGTTTCCTGGCTTTCTCACACCAGTACTGACACAACTTTCTTTCCAAAGCGACTGACTACTTTTCTCACTTGCATCAGAGGTGAGAGGCGAAAAATCGCCGGAGAGAAAGTTTATCTCAACCAGGTATAGAACTCGCAACCACCAGGTCACGAGTCAGATACGCTAAGCACTGAGCTACCCTAAACGAACTTTGAGCTCGAAATAGTTGGGTTTTTGGTATTGCTTGGAAATTTTCCTTTCATTTGATTAGCAGTATGAGAGTTATCAGTTAACGTTTGGTTGACTAGAGTTTTAGCTGAACTGAGTAAAACAAAAATATCACATTAATAGTGAGCAATGCTCTGTAAAATGGTAATTAAGTGCATCTCCGTGGTGCATAATACAATGCAAGCAATAACATAACTTTAGATCCGTGTTTCCAACCGACTGAAACATGAGGTGTAGAATGGTGTAGCGACAAACAGAACATTTGCAAATGGCAAAAAGTTTCGATCCTTTTTTGCAAATACATTAAACCTCTTTTTCTCACATTTTGACAGATGTATTTTTCGTATGATATGACTTACGACGTACAGTGGTGAGCGATCTATAACTAATCTATCTCATGTTACGTTCATTGTCCGTTCAAACATGTCTCAACTGCTAGAATTTTCTGAAACAATGCCAGTAGTGCTGTCTACATCCTTGAAAAGTAAAAACATTTGCCAGACAATCCCGGCTTTAACGACCACGAGAGAGAGAGAGAGAGTGAGAGAGAGAGAGAGATAAAAAAAAAAAAAAAAAAAAAGGGATTTTGAAAACATTATGGGAAAAGGATAAAATGCGGGTATCAAGCATTTTCTCCTTTTCCGAAAATGTCTTCTACCCTTTCAACGATGAATCCAACCATTTGAGCCGTATTAACTCTTTACCACACAACAAAAATATCGACTTGTCCAAATTGAAAATGTTTGCAGAAAACACTTTAACCTTTGGTCAAATGATTAAATTTGCACTGATAGTATAGAAAACGTTGTGGGAAAAAGAGAAAATGCTGGTTACCAGCATTTTCTCCTTTTCGCATAATGTTTTCCAAAGCCTTCTCTATCAGGGTCGTTAAAGGTCGTAATTGTGTGGTAAAGGCTTAAATCTTTTCTCTGCAACTGCTTTAAATTCTCCGCCAATCTATACAGTTTTTTAACGATAAGTCAGATCTGACGTCACCCATACACTATGATACAACAGATGCAGCGGTTGTTCTACCTTAACTGTTCAACAGATAGACTAACAATTCTACTGCATTCACCAACCATTCTTAGCCTACTTTTCAAGATTTTTTTTCTATTTCAAAGAAACACGATTTCTGATTGGCTAAAATCAAATGATTTAGCCAATCAGGATTTGAGAACCAGACAAAGAATGCAATCTAAAAAGATTGCTGAATACGGACTTGATATGATTTTGCTTGGAATACAGTCTCCGAACTTCACTGTAGCATAAATCAAATCGGGCAAGGAAGATTATTTATTCCGTCATCAGAACATGCGCAGAATGAGTTACCATTCTGTGTCAAGAAACCCTAGTAGGAAAAAATAATATCCGTCTGATGTATTGAGGCGCGTTTCTCAATGATACTTTAGGTACTACGATCTCGGGATCACTACAGAGTAGGAGTCACATCAAAATGGCAAACGTTTTCTGGCATGCAAGTTTTCTTGGAGCAATTCTATTCTTTTTCTAGACTACCCCGTACAGAGAACAGTCAAACACTCGGGTTATCTTACTATCGTTTCCTCTTATAGCGTACATGGCGTGAGCCTAAAAGATATTACTTTAAGTACAACAGACTTGGGGGAAAAGAGTGCATAGATTTATACATATGAAGAATACGTCAGAAGCCGGACACCATTAGCGGACCAGGACAAGCCTGGTAGATATCATTTGTCCCTGTCTGGGCTAATTCCGAATCTATCATCAAGTGTTTCATATTATGGCATATATAAAGAAATCACAAGGAGGGCCTGTGATTTGCTGACCTTGTTTTAAGTTCATGCCAGCCACCAGTCTTACTTTTTCAAGATAAACCATAGTTTACCCTTTGCCAAACGACAAATTTTAGACGCTTTCAAATTCCAAACATCTGCCGTGGATAGATTCAAAATTGGTACAAATGAATTTATATTCTCAAATAGGATAACAAATACTGTGGGAAAAGGAGAACATTCTGGATACCAGCATTTTCTCTTTTTCGAATTATGTTTTCAAAAGCCTTCTTGCGAAAACCCAGGATTGTTTGGTAAAGGGTAAATTCTAAGTTTCAGGAGATCCTGTATTTTAAAGAAACTGAAAAAGAAGACATGAGAAAAAAAAAAAAAAAAAAATGAGGACAGAAAAACTTCTGCTGACCAGAAATGTCTATATTTCCCCGGAATCTTTTTGTTACCCTTACTAGGACAAATCCACGAGACGAGAACTTGTTTTTGACACACATTTACCCTTCATAACGTAATACGTACCATAAAGAGTCCAACTGTCATGCTTGCGGAATTTTTTCTCCAACACTCAGCGTGAAATGGAAATTTTAATACCCCGGGGTCTATATCGAAAATAGCGGACAAGATTTTCAAGGTCAGATTAAAATGTCCTTTGCAGTTTGATCTTGACCTGCACTGACCACAAAGCACCAAAGTTAGTACTCATAGGATTATAAGTGTTTAGATTATTTGTTGTAATTTATAAAATTACTCCAAAGGTTTTCTGTTGTCCATACTGCACATTTACCGTTCATCCAGGTAGATTGCTTACCTCCCCTGATACGGCAAAAGTGAATAGGAATAAGTACAGGCTATAAGGAACGGGCAGAATTATGAGAGGTCACTCTTGTTTACATTCAGAGGAGGTTACTCTCGATTCTTGTGGTCTCTAACGCAGATCAAAACATCTGCTTCGTAACGTGCAACGACTTGGTCACCCAACCATGTACTGACCATTAAGTACGCTAATTTGCACTGACAGAAATACAACAAGCCGCATCGTCTTTCACCGGCTGAGACATGAGCTGGTCCCCGTAGTATACGCATAGTAATCGATTACCTGCATCAATAGCGGCAACCAATCTATTACAGCCTTTTGTGATTAATAAAAGACACTCCAACTGGCTATTATAGCTACATGTAATCTAGCTTATCAAATGAAAGCAAACGTCACAATATCTTGTACCAGTTATATATTATCTGTACAACGGGGGCCAGTTTATCATCTAGAGTCAGGATCATCAGTGCTTTGATCCTGTGTCCAGGAACTGACTGCACCATTCCAACCGACTGTCGATGTTACGAAATCAGATTGTAAAATTGTAAAAATAATTTCCCATACCTGTCATTCCATCGCTATTTTGACGGTTTTATCGTAAAACGCGGTACTTTTCTAAGTTTTCTTGGTTGATTATTTTCATTTCATCTTTAAAAAATAAAAAGAAAACAACAGATCGTGGGAACTGGCTGTCACCATCAAAACATGCGCTTTGACTCTTTACCAGGTGACAAATTCTCGAATTGTCTAAATGGAAAGCATTTGCAGACAGCTATTAAGATGTTACCAAAAACGTGAAAATTCTCAATGAAAGGTTAGAAAACATTGTGGGAAAGGGAGAAAATGCTGGTTACCAGCATTTTCTCCTTTTCACACAATCGTTTTCAAAAGGCTTCTTCCTGGCAGGGTCGTATTGACTCGGGGCCGTTTGGTTAAGGATAAAACTGATATCGGCGTGATGGAAACGTTATCACACTGAAATCTCGACCTCTTTGCTGTTTATGTCCTCTTGCATGTACTTCCATAGACAAATTTACGGCGGACGTCTTTTAAAACTTTCTTGCAAAGAAAGATCTACCGAAGATGAAAAAAGGGGAAAGCTATTGCACGTCTGTCTGGGTCTCACAGTTTGCCTGTCTGTCTGTGTGTCTGTCCGTCTACCTACCTACCTACCTACCAACCTACCTACCTATCCACTGTACCTGTCTGCCTATCTTTTCTTTCTGTCCGTCCGTCTGTCTGTCTGCCTGTCGTACTTTCTGTCTGTTAGTTTGCCTGCCTGTCTGTTCTTCTAACTACCTTCTAACCTGCCTGCTTTCCTGCCGGACTGTCCGTCTGTCTGGTGTTTTGATAAACATTAGTATATTTATTATTTTTATCATTATTCTTATTATTATTAGACCTACTAGTACTACTAATTCTACTACTACAACAGCAGAAAGACAACAACAACTACTACTACTACAGTAGAAACAACAACAACCACAACTAACACTAATACTACTACTGTTACTGAACTGAACTTTAACCCTTTACCGCACATGCCGCCTCTTGACGCCCCTGGGAAAGAAGCCTTTTGAAAACATTGTGGGAAAAGGAGAAAATGCTGGTAACCAGCATTTTCTCCTTTTCCCACAATGTTTTCTACCCTATCAAAAAAAAAAAAAAAAAAAAAAAAAAAAAAATTGCACCATTTGAACTACACTGAAATTGTCGTCTGCAAATGCTTTCAATTTGGACAAGGCTAAAATTTTGTCATCTGGTAAAGGGTTAACTGACATTTACTTTTTGACGTATACAAGTTGTACATTGTCATAGCATATATACATACAATGAATTCAGTCACGTGTATAATGCATGAATCTGAAAAATACAGAAATTAAAAAAAAAAAAAATGAGAAAACATAAAGAAAGAAACATAGAAGAAAAAAAAAAAAAAAGCCGAGTGGCAATAATAGAAGTACATCTTAGTAAAGTTTCAGATCTGCTTCGTAATTGGATCATTTGACAGAAAAATAGAAAATCGAGAGAGGATGAAGAAGAATAATGATAAGTAATAGTTTACAGGATATTATTTCAGATACTATTTCTGAGAGCCAATAAATTTACAAAGATTGATGAGTTCGCTTTTATCTCTTGAGCATAAAAGACTATGATATTGACTACTACGAGGAAAAAAATAAAAGATTGCTACAGAAAAAAAGTAATATACGCCCTGCTTCCTTTAACTCTTTCGGCGCCAAATAAACAAACTTGGCTTCTTTTGATGGCTGTAAATACAATACACTGAGTCTCAAGAAGACTTTTATCATATAGGCATGACCAAACAAGCGGAGGGCATAGATCGAAGATCAGACTGCACGTGCAGTCTGATCTTGATCTATGTCGTCCGCAAAAGTCCCTGTTTTCGCGTATGGCGCTGAAAGGGTTAAATAAAAGGTAATATATTGGGTACCTTACCTAAGTTAAATATCCCATTCCGCTTCTCCCCATTGAAGGAGGTTTCAGCTTGAAGAACCAATCTTCAAGTCTGGGATGTTTATCTCAAAAAAAGTTGATAATTTTGTTTGTTTTGTCTTTTCGACACGAGAATATAGGCTAATTTAACACCGAACGATTTCTTGTTTTGGCGTCCCAGAGGAGAAATGCGACTGAAATCACTGTGGAAAAAAGAGAAAATGCTGGAAACGAGGATTTTTCTCTTTTTTCAACAATGTTTTCTATCCTTCTAAAAAAAAAAAAAAAAAAACATGCTCTGTGAAAAATATTTAAAATGAATCTACAAAAAGTATCGCTCCACATCAGCCTGTGCAGTCCGCGCAGGCTGACATGGGCGAAACCTTTTGCTATCGGGCATTTTTCTGTATGTCAAAGGACCAGTGTACCTCATGATTCACTCAGTTGTTAGACAAAACGAATTCTATCGAATCATAATTGAATAATGGCTTGCTTGGTACAATACATCACGGAGATGCATTAAACCCCCTTTTATCCGAGCATGGCTCATATATGAGTTTAACCCTTTACCACACAATTCCGATTTTTAACGACCCTGAGGAGTAAGGCTCTTGAAAACATTGTGGGCAAGAGGAGAAAATGCTGGTAACCAGCATTTTCTGCTTTACCCACAATGTCTTATAACCTTCTTAACTCTTTACCAAACGACAAAATCTTAGACTGGTCCAAATTAAAAGCATTTGCAGACGACAGAATAAATATGATTAAAAAATTGAAACGTTGCTTTGGGAAGGGTAGAAAACGTTGTGGGAAAAGGAGAAAATGCTGGTTACCAGCATTTTCTCCTTTTCCCATATTTTTTTCAAAATGCTTCTGCCTCAGGGTCGTTAAAACTCAGGATTGTGTGGTAAAGAGTTCAGGCAGATTTCATTCTTTGAGTCGTTTATTTTGTCGTCTGCAAATGCTTTCAATTTGAGCCAGTCTAAATTTTTGTCGTTTGGTAAAGATTTAAGACCGTATAAGAATATATACACTGTCACAAAACTGTCACCAAAAAAAATATAAAATATGTCATAGCCAGGACAATGCATTTTCCACATTGTACCGTGAAACAACACTGCAGGAAAAAAGGGCGCTTGCTTCTGAACAAGGAATTGCTTCTTTTTCCTTAGCGTTTTTAAAAGGTGTAAAAAATGAGGGTTCGTATTAGGAAAGATTTTTATAAATTGTTCATTTATCTTAAAGGTACAGTCGCGGCCAAAAGTTAACGAAGCGGGTGTTAAAATGCGTCTAGATTTAAATCATATCATTTATAAAAGTACGAAATCTTTTGTGAAGATGACAATCTGTTATTGCACGGTCGGTCCAAGTGTAAGTCGCTGGCAGAATTTTCAAATCGGGTAAAAAGTAAACAAAGGATAAAACGACCTGGCAACTTTTCACCTTCTTTATGAAAACTTCATTTTTTTGTGCCAGCGACTAACTCTTGGACCGATCGTTCAATAACAGATTGTTATCTTCACAGTGATTTGTACACCTTTAAACGGTATAACTTAAATCTAAAAGCATTTAACATTTACATGATACTTTTGGCAGGTATTGGGCCTTTAATTTCCAATTTCTTATAAATGCTTCACGCGGTGTTCTCTCCCTCGACGGCGCAAAAGGGAGTGGTTAAAAAAAAAAAAAAACGGTGGAGAGGGAAGGATAGCGCTAGTTCTGTTACATCATTGGATTTGTACCCTGGCAAATCCTGGTTCGATCCCTGCTTGCGGATTTAGTCACGGGGGTCAGACCTATTTGCAAGACTTTACAAAGCCAAAGTCTAGCTCTAGACAAACCTGGAAAGGCTTTCATAGGTTCTGTGTCACCGTCATTTAACTCGTTAACAGAGGACACAATTATTGCCTTGTCCAAATTGAAAGCACTTCAGATTCATTGCTACTCTAAACACGAAATGTTTCTTTAAAAGGGTAGAAAACATTGTTGAAAAATGAGAAAATGCTGGTTACCAGCATTTTCTCCATTTCCAACAATGTTTTCTGAAACCGTTTCCCCCAAGCCGTTACACCAGCCAAGGGAGACAATCCCTACTTTCTTCTATTCAATAGAGCCACTAAGTGATCGTCTCCCTTGGCTAGCAAAATACAGTTCGTTAAAACTCGGAATTGTTTGATAAAGTGAATAACTTAAGTCCGTGTATTTCTGAAAGCAATGTAAACCCCTATTCAAACATATCAGTAAGCTGTGTTGAAGAGAGACTGACTTGTATGACTTGTCGGATTAAGCCATTTTATAAAAAAATAATTTATTGTACTCGTATATCGATCGAGTTTCGGTGCTTTGTGTACAAAATTTATCGTGTTAACCTACATCCTGCTAAATACAAGAAATTAAAGCCGATAGTAAAACCCCCGTTTTTTTTCTATTTCAAAGGTATTTTTGGAGGAAAGATATCTCCTTATCGGAGAGTGTAGATCCAAGATCAGTCTGCACGTTCTGTGCAGTCTGATCTTGATCTACGCTGTCCGCAAAGGGTCAGTGAGTTAAGCTTAGCAGGATGAGGATTAAAATAGACGAATTTGTTTGATTCACAGACGTTCGTTTTGTGACGAACATCGCCATGCACATATTGTAATAATAACAACAAAAGGTAACCAACTCTACTCTATACCGAACGCCAACAGTCATCATTTATCAGTAATTTTTACATTTTCTATTACTGAAATGAAAATGTCCATGCTTTAACCGTGTTCTGCGATGATTTTTCTATCAATTGATATGTCGGAAGATAGAGATGGGTAAGTATTAGGGCAGTTACAGAGATCTGGCCCCGTGCTTATAAAGAAATGTTGAGAACGATCTCATGCTCAGCACAAAACCGTACTCAACGGCTTGAGTTTTGCTCACGGGAGTTTTAAACTCAGACGCTGCTTATAAACGTCGCTTGAGAACGTTCTCAGCTGAGCACAGTACGCACTTAAAACTTCGTGAACGTAAGCGACCAAACTACTAAAAATAGCCGATACCAACAGATTCGGCCCGAAGAAGATTCGACCCATGGCCCATGGCCGACCACGTTTTTAGAGAATATCCGGCCCAGATATTCTCAAAATTCGGCCCGGAAATGAGAAGATTCGTTGCAGTTACGTTGCCCAAGTGTGATTATGCATAACTTGTCCAGATTTATGGCATATATAGGTTTGGGAAGTGGCACGTTTGGTGTAAAAAATATATATCCTTTATTCTCATGCTTTCGATATACCCCATGCTTTCGATAGCCTAGCAAATATCGAAAATACTCACGCGCCGAGTATTGTTCCTTCCGGTTACTATTCGCGTTCCTTGGAGAAAAAAGAAAGACAGCGTAGCCATGCGAAAAAAACAGGTAATTGTTGCTAAATTCAAGAATAAAATTATCTTTTCAGCTAAAGTAATGACAAAAAATACCCAAAAGTACTTTTATGTCCTAAGATTTACTTTATTAATTTATTTTCCACGGCTTTTCATCATGGACAAAGTCTAGCAGACGCTCACTACTCGACAGACAAAAGTTTAGTTCGGGTCCGAGCAACTGCGAATTTTCTCGACACTATTTTGAAGTAGTATAACGTCAGGTTCAAACACCTTGTTCCACCATTGAAAATTTGATATCGTGGTGTTGCCTCACATGAGTGACGCAGAGTCATCGATTTGTAATTAAGGCCTTCAGTGGTTTAAAGAATCGACCTGTCATACTTTAGATATAAATGTGAAATTCATTTATCTATACATGAAATAAAAGAAAAATATCTGGCTTAAAATTATCAGAGATTTAAATCTCATTTGTTTAAACATATCCATGAACAAAGCCTTTACTTTCATTATCTCCCCCTCCCTTTGTTCAAACAGGAGAAACCTTCAAAGAAATCATGCAACTACAAAAAGTACTCATCTGCATCCCTGCTTGAGGCTTATGAGACAGTTAAGGATAAAGGCGTATCGGTCCGAAAAGCCGCAATGATGTATAAGGTACCTCTCACTACCCTCAGAGACAGAATAGATGGGAGGATAAATCCATACAACTTCGGCATGGAAACACTATTTTCTGCAGAAGAGGAAAAGAAGTTGGTAGAGCATCTTCAGACAAGAGCTGAAATTGGATACGGCTGCTCAAGCAGTTACACAAAAACACTAGCTGGCGAGATGGCGTTTGAAATGGGGAAAAGAAACAGAAACTCGTCACTGAGCAACAACTGGCTAACTGGCTTTCTTCAGAGATGGAAAAATGATATATCTTCACTTAAACCAAGGCAGCTAGATACAAGTCGAGCTAAGAGTGCCACTCCAGAAGCAATAAAACATTATTTTGATAACCTGGAAGTTGTCTTGAAGGAAAATGATTTTTTCAATATGCCACAAAATGTTTATAACCTGGATGAAACAGGAGTTACACCAGAACACAAACCACCAAACGTAATTGGCAACCCCAAAACAAAAGTTCAAGCAATTACATCACCGAGAACAGGCACAACAACTATCATAGGTTGTGTAAATGCAATTGGACAAGCGTTACCACCCTTTTTCATTTTTAAGGGGAAACGCTGGACCCCGGATTTAATGAAAGGGATGTCGACCGGTGCAAGAGGAACTATATCGGAGACCGGATGGTCAAACAGTTACATCTTCAAGAATTATCTTCAGAATCATTTTTTGCCTTTGGTTAGACCTGGCAAGGATTCATCTGAACCCATCCTATTGATCTATGATGGACATTCGTCCCATAAGACCCCCGAAACTATAAGATGGGCCAGAGAAAAAGGAATTATTCTCTTCATTCTGCCAGCCCATACATCACACCTGTTGCAACCTCTAGATGTTTCTATTTTTGGAGCATTCAAGAAATACTACTATGCAGAAGTTTCACGGTTTCTATTCAATCATCCAGGCCAATCTATTACTAGATATGAAATTTGCAGTTTGGCTTGCCAATCTTATTTGAAATCTTTCACGCCCAAAAACATAATTGCAGGATTCAAGAAAACAGGGATTTTTCCTTTCAACAAGGACGTCCTAGACCCTATTCAGCTGTACCCATGTAAAAGTTTCAGGGAGAAAAAAGTATTTCAAAAGATAAAAGCAGTAAAGTCTGGACCAGAAGCTGTGGAGACTTTTCTTCAACAGAAAGAAGATACCATTAATCAACAGATTATTATTGATGAGAAAGGAGATTGCTGTCCCACGTGCCACAAGAAATTGACCAAAAAAAGACCTGACGCCTCTGGTAAAGAAATTACAAAAGATGACTTCTTTCAGCAGCTAATTGACTGTGATGGTGAACAAAATGATGAATCAAAAATGAGTGACAAACAAAACAAAACAGTAAATCCTAAACCATCTACAAGTGGCCGACAGAAAAACAACAACAAGAATAACTGCAACCAAAACAATATTGAAGATGATGATGATGATGAACTACTTGATGACAAAAGCGATGAACTTTGTTGTGTTTGTCAAAAGTTTTCGCCACCAGGCTTAAAGAATATGCCAATGATCAAAATTGTGAATTGGGGACAGTGTGAGGAATGCCACCACTGGGTTCATCTTAGTTTTTGCGTCAACACTCGAGTTATTAGAAGACATAGCACTTTCCTATGTCCACACTGCGAAATATGAATAAACATGTCCTTTACCATTGTTGTTTCTGTTAAAATTGTTCACATTTATAACAGTTTTTAGTTTGTATTATTCATATTGTTATTTATGACCTGTTTAAACGTTATTAATTTATATGTTTTATCCATTTTCACTCAGAATTTCAGTGGTGGGTGATATGTTAATCGCTAACCCTTTATTCTGAAATTTCAAAAATGTTCCCTGGTTTATAAATTTCAAATACATTCATGTTCTTTGATTCAAATTGAATAACAAGCACAGCTTTTAAATAGTAAAACCATACAAATACTGGTGACATATGGAATACAGATACTGAACATAACAGTAGATATATGTTTTGACAACTCACGTGCCAGAAAGAGAACAGCCAATCAGATGTATCGAAAAGATGAGAGCGTCACGCCGACGTAGATTACATATACATAGCCATATGAAAATGTAAATATTTCAAGTTACGATTTTCCTTGAGTTTTATTTTGAAATTTACTGTTCAGAAGAATGTTTATTGAACTAGTTTTGTAAATATCCCTTCTTCTCGCGACGTTGCCTATTGCGCATGCACTAAGAAAAGAATTAAGGGTATCGAAAACACGGGTATACAGGCTATGTGACGCCGGCAAGAGAAAGGGGTCTTACGGCTCCGACGTCAATTTCGAGAAAACATGTTTTAAAGTTTGCGCGTCATATTTTTATACGACTACCACCATATTTTTGGTTTTAAACACATATTGTTGTTTGTATATTGTCTCCTAAGTCTGTCTACACGTACTTCAGTCACAAATCGATAAAATTAAGGCCGCCGAAGTCATTCAGTCCGTACCGAGTGTATCACTTCCTGCATGAAAACAGCGATGACCTCATTTAGATACGATGACATAAAAATCAGTTTTAAAGGTAACTACGGTGACTACTTACAAGAATATGCCTTAGGTAAGATTTGTGTATTTTTACATTTTGCGATCAGAATTTCTATCTCAATATTTCTTGGCGAAAATAAAAATTTTCGACACTTTCAATGACTCGGAAGTTGTGTCATCGGTAACTAACTAGTACCAGTTTTGTTTGTAGCAACGGTTTTGTTATACATTGTCCGCCAAAATTTTAAAAGTAACTGAACAAACAAGTCCGCAAACTTACTCTCCCACTGTCAGTACGATTTTACATAAAATAATCATGTATCAGGACAACATTTTTGTTGAATAATTGAGAACAACATATCGGTTGTCACGGTTGAAAAAAACTACCCAACTTTTGAAAACAAACTTGATGAAGAATCCAGTGTTTTAAATGTAGACATATGATCCACAGTGAATCCGATAATTATTCAGGCAATGTCAACAGTGTTATATTTGAAACCGAAAACTAAGAATCTTTATGTTTGTGTGTGTTGGCCTTTATTTATTACGTTTAAAGTTTATGGTTATTCAGTACAAAGGCAGACATTGAAGTGGAACTGTGTGTTTTGCATCTCTTGTTAAGTTAACTAAAACTTGAATGGAAATGAAACATGGTGAACATGTTAGATTCTGAAACTTATCATCATTTACCTATGTATTATCCGACTTCAGTTTGGCTTGTATTTATACCATTTCATAAATAAACTGAAGGTGGGAGCTCTATGGTAAACAGTCAGGTATATAGAAAGCAACAATGATTCTTAAGCAATTTGACAGAGGATCAGACCATTGGTTGGTTTCAGATTATCGGATGGAAATTGGAAATTCTAAAACCTGTATTGCAGATATTCTTTCTTTATTCCACTAAGTACCCACAACACAGGTTTCATGTCATGTATATTTTCAGTATGTATATTAGTTTTATTCTTGTCAGTGCAAAACTTTCATTACTTTCATTCTCATCCCAGGTAAATAGACACATTAAATTTTGACTGATGGTGAAGTGGTTAGTGAAGGAACAGACAGTGTAGTTAGCATGGCACAGCATTATTTCTGATCTTCAAGACCTGGGAGGTCAGCATTCATAGAAAATGACAGGTATGTCTTGTTCAACAATCTAGCTTACAGAATGTTACTTTTAACTCTTTTACTGCCAAAATAAATGAATTCAGCTTATTTCAAAGTCTGAAAGTAGATTAAAAATAAACATCCAAAGGCAGCTTTTTCTCTCACATTCAACATGCAAAGATGACTTTATCTGTCACATTTGTGTTCTATGATAATATTCAATCTGGCATTTTTTTTTCCACCTAATTATGAGTGTGATTGCAAGTGATAGACATACCAATGTTTTACAGACTTAAAGCAATTTTTCAGTTATAAATACAAAATAAACTGCTACCTCACTGAAACTGACATATTTACATACATGAGCACCAAAAATACATAGCCTGTGAAGCAATTACCAGTGATACATCAATGGTTATAGGAACATATTGTGAAATCTTCTTCAGATCCACTTTGGTAAATAGATCTACTATCAACAAGAAAATATTGTTGTAAATCTTCTTCATTGTGGAGAGTTTTAACAGGTTTGTGTATTTTCTTGTCAGAGATAGTTTCTTTGTAGAAATGAAAAGGTGAAAATTTTCATAAGAAAAAAAGGTTGTTGTTGCTTTCATTTCCAGTAGGTGTCAGACTTAGTAAACATTAAAAGTTACAGCATGGTCAACAAATATCTGTGACAGTCATAATACTAATTTCAGAACATTATCCTTAACCTCAACTGCCAAATCTGTACAGTTTACTGTATCATGTTCAGTCAATCATTTTCAGTAGACTTTCTGGTGATAAATTTCTCAAAGAAGGAGTGAAAGGATGAGACTAAAATTTGACTGTTTGTAGCTAGACTGAATGAGCATATAAGGTGATTTTGGTGTACAAAGGCAAAATTTCACTCATGATATAGATATATAGCATCAAAGTTACAAAAGTGAGCTGGGTAGGTCTTTGCAACTGTCATTCAGAGATGACATCTATCACTTAACTCTAAACCAAATTGAAAAGTTAAGGACTGGTTTAATTTTCGGACAACAAATTAAAGTGCGGCTCAATTGATGAAACAGTCTTAAAAGGTATAAAACATTGTGGCTAGTGGAGAAAATGTCAATTACCAGCATTTACCTGTTTCTCACTGTTAACAAAGACCTTCCTATGGATACTAAACCAGAATAAGGGTTAACACAATTAATTCTCTCTCCTCAAAAGAATGCATTTCTACATTAAATAGGTAAAGACAAAGACATTCAGTACAGTATGATGGTGCCTGGACAATTCCATTCCATTTTTTCTCCAGACGGGTGCTTTGGTATTATGAGAGGCTCACATGGAGAGCTATTGCATAATTTACATTAAATCAGTGAACTCTAGTGTATAAGTGTCCACAGTGTGCCACAGTTGGTAAAGGATACTTGAATATGTCACTTGTGCAATCAATCTTTTTCTTTTTAAAACCAAAGCTATTTGAACCATGTAAGTTACAAATGTCCAGTCAGTTAGATATTCCTTTTCTTACTGACAATTAGCTCAAGATCAGACTTCTTTTACAATGTAGATCAAGATCAGACTGCAAAAAGTGTGCAGTCTGGTCTTTGATCTGTATCTTTCGTGTTGACAATACTTATGGCAGGCACCTGTGTAATTATATTACTATTGCCCTTTTTTCTTAGACTGGAAAACGTCCATTTAACACCTTACCAAATGACAAAATTCTAGCCTGGACCAAACTGAATGCATTTGCAAGGCCAAGTAACTGTTGATAAAATGATGATGATGATTTCTCTTTTTGATGGGATAGAAAACATTAGGGGAAAACAAGAAAATGCTGGTTACCGACATTTTCTCTTTTTCCAATAATGTTTCCAAGAGGACTTTTTTTTTCTGGGGACGGGGGCCGTTAAACTCTGGATTGTGTGGTAAGCGGTTAAATTGTATGGTAGGAGTTAAACTAATTTGTATATTTCAGTACATGTATTTTTGACAAATTTGGATATTTGCTTAGTTTATTACAAATGTTACTGTATATAATCAATAGTCGTGGTATGCTACAGAAATAAATAACTTAGAGTAGTAATACTGTTTTTTGTCACTGTCCCACATTCAGGCTTGTATTGACATCCCTCTCTAACTGGACTTAAAACAACTTTTTATGTATCTGAAGCTGAAAGCTTTAAAAGGAGAAATTGCGTGCAAAAGTTGATTGAATATCATCTTATTATGTTTTTGATGCTGCTGAAAAAAATAGTTTCCTCTGTTATACGTAAATCTGTGTGTTCTAGATATGTAATTTGTAATGGGCTTTGGACAGTCTAAGATAGCTGGTAAAGTAAAGGGTTAAAGTGTAGGTTTGATTGGTCTGTGGAAGACAGACAAAGGTATACGAGATGAATTAAAGATATCATTGAAATATAATCCTCTTAGTCAATTATTCAATCTATTTACCAATGAATTAAAGCATTGAAGCAAAACGTTCACCTCCTGTAGACTAATGACGTAATGTGCACCACGTCCTAGATCTTTTACCATTGTCTCCCTTTAGTAAAAAGCTTATAACTTCCTTTTTTTTTTAGGAATTTTCATTCCATATTCACAGATTGTGTTCTAGACATGTAGGTGCATCCAAATATGGGAAAAACTTAAAAAGTTATTTTTTGGCCATGATACCCCTTTCTGCAGTCATTGACACATATAGTAAATGATTTGAGGTTTCCGTGAAACAATAAATAACAATAGAAGTTGAGCATACTTTAAGTACTTCATTATCATTATTTCTACTATTTCATTTTTTGAATGTTTCCAAGACCCCCCCCCCCCCCCCCCCCCACACACCTTTTACGAAGTTGTCATTGATTAAGTTTTTTTTTCGTTATTGGAGACAGGTGTTGGTGATGAAAGCCAGGTAAAGATGTGACGAACGCCGTTCTGCAGTATCTCTATCCATTTTCTACAATTTAAATCAATTAACTATCCATAGATATCCTTCTTACCGAACGTCGTTGTTATTTATCAAAAACCTGTCCCGCTTGATATGAACCGTAGTTGCAGTCACTCATTCAAGTATTTCTTTGGGCATTTAATATTCTTAAAATTGAGAAAGGCTTGAACTAAAGCGTGTTTTGAACAACATTTCCGATTCTACCATAAGCAGATGTTGTGGCATGCTGAAGCATTGTCACTTCTGCTTTTTGTCAAGGATCAAATATGAACAGAAACACGCATAGGTATATAATATAGATTATACCTTTTGTTTATATTTCAAACGTAATCGTTTTATAAACAGTCAATCCAGACAGGCCTAAATAATTACATGTAAGTATATGTACGTACATGTAGGGGAAAGCCGGGTAAAATTCGGACGCTTTTTGCAGTATCTTTGCGGAGGTTCAGTTATGAGGTATAGTGGTGAAACTCGGACGCAGGTCCACCCTTACTCATTCGGGCTATCATTTTACTTGCATTTTATTCGAAAAGTGTCTAGTGAAATATGAGGCAAGATGTTAAGAAAGATCGTTTCTTCAACATATTGCAAAACGCGTAAATTAGGACCCGATAGGAAAAATATGGATTCAAAAGAGAGGAAACCCGGACAAGTTAGTTATCGCAGGGTAAAATTCGGACAGCTTGAACTTTTGTTTAAAAATCTAAATAATCAATTATAGATTTTTGGAGATGAGATTCATCAATCTGCGTATTATTATTTTCTAATCAGTTGATCATTGACACAGAATGTATCGATTAGGATGATTGTTACTAAATCCACTTGTTTGTTATTCCGAGGATTTTCTTTAACAACTTAACAAAACTATAATGAACCTTTATCAGCCCTTTTCCAGACAATGAGTTTTGTTATATTTACAGCAATATGGTTTTTTGGAGGGACCGATCGGAATAAACCTTAGCATTAGCTATCGGTTTATGCCAGTTGATTGCTGCCAGTCCGAATTTATACCAAATCTGAAAAATAGTGGGGGAAACTCGGACAACTTAAAATCTTCTTATTTTCTCATTTTTTTTTTTTTTCTGTCTAAAAGTAGTTAAAATTGTTATAATCGTGTTGTTTATTAATTCATCTGTCAACAGACATCAGTTCTATAATTGTTTTCATTTATACTATACCTTTTATTGGTTCGAGAACGGGACCTGCATGAATCCGCCTTTTTTTGAAGTCACCCAACTATCAAAACGAACGCGTGGGTGGATGACTTTAAGAAACTCAAACTAAGTCACCATCTTCGTGACGTAATTACTTTATGGAATTCCTTAAAAAGGACAGAAAGCCTATTTCAAAGAGGAGATATTTTAAGGAATTGGTTCTGCTTTTCGTAAAAAAAAAAAGAAAAAAACGTGGATTTTAGACAGTCGTCCTGCACACAAAAATAGCATGTTCTAATCGGATGGTGTCGACAGCTGATGCTTATGCCGATCCAGCTAGTTTGCCGGAGCCTGCACACACCAAAAAAAATGAATTCTAACCCTGAGCAAAAAAAGTGATTTTGGGGGAAAAACCATGGAAGATTTTAGCAGTTTTAACTGAATCACTGCATACACTAACTTCGGTGGTACTTTCTAAGATAAGAAGACACCCACCTTAAAATGTATCGATAACAGAAGTAGCAACCAGCCTTAATAATATTGATTATATGTCGACCAATCAACTTTCGTTTAAAAATAGATTTCCTTCGAGCTTTTGTTTTCAAAATTCCAACTAAATTACCAGCATTAACTGGAAAAACTCCTGTTTTCTCTTTCCGGCTTCGATTTCGATGGGGAAAACGATATAAATATGTTGGCAAAACATTTAAACCAACACCTCTTTTCTTTGTACATACATTGATCTGCCGTCGTTTTACCGAAATAGGCCTATTCAAACTGTCCTCAACACGAATCATGAATTGCACCGGTCGCTAAATTCCTCTGAGCAATCCAACTAGAAGGGTTGAACATTTTAGGAGGGACATATTTTTCTTTATAAATCGCAGGTGCGCCAGTTTTGAGCAAGCCAATGATAAACCTATGCCGTCCCTATTCCAAACCGATATCGTTCAAATTCTGTACCGTCACGAGTACGAAACTCCAAAGGGGTAATTTCGATCTTCAAAACAGCGCGGTGTTTGCCCCCTTTCACACCGAACCTGTCTTCTAAAGAGGCGAAGGTATGCGGCGGCATTCATTATCACGGAATACAAGACAGAGCAAACTCTCTTGAGTCTGGTTCAGACCATACTCAGCAGAATTTGAGTTTCATGCTCAGGTGAGTACGATCTCAAGCTCAGGATTCTTTATAAGCACAAAATTCTGAGTCGGACTCAGAGTTGAGCAAGAAACCGCTCCTTGAGCATGAGATTGTGCTCAAGAAAGTTTTATAAGCACGGGGCCTGAACTTTTGAGACGGACAATATATTTCTTTCTTGCCCCCGTGGAATGGAAAGTTTCATCGGGCTAAATACAATCTCGCTCTTGATTGGTCGTTGAGGAAATGACGAGGAGTAAAAAACGAACGCTTGTGATTTGATTAATAAACAGAGCTTTCAATTTTCTTTTTGGTGCGTGCATTGGTTACAAGCGAGGTCATATCAGCTGGGCTCTTCAGAGCCGAAGTCTTGTTCTAGTCAAACTTTGGAAAGGCAATTTTATAGGAACCTTGTCATTGTGATATAAATGAAGCTCATACGATGTTGAAACCGAAGCAACTTCAAACATATCAGTGGGCTGTGGTAAAGGCCCTACACAGCTGCTACAAGTAAACAATACGGGTAATAAAATGATGTTAAATTTAAACAATACCATGTAAAAGTATGTAAATTATTGTGAAGATGACAATCTGCGATTGTATAGTCTGTCCATGTGTTTGTCGCTGACACAACAATGAAATCTAAAACGAGGTTAAAAGTTGCCAGGTTGCTCTATCTTTTGTTTACTTTTTACCTGGTCTGAAAATCAATTTTTCTGCCAGCGACTAACACGTGGACCGAGCGTACAATAACACATTGTCATCTTCACAATACATGTATTTTCCGTACTTTTAAATGGTATGATTTAAATTTAAATGCATTGTAGCATACCTTTCCATTGTTTACTTTTGGCGGCTTTATAACTCCTTTAACTCTTTACCAAACGACAAAATTTTAGACTGGTCCAAATTGAAAGCAATTAAAGACGACAAATTAAATGTGACTCAAAAACTGAAATTTGTTTGGGAAAGGTAGAAAACATTGTGGGAAAAGGAGAAAATGCTGGTTACCAGCATTTTCTCCTTTTCCCACAGTGTTTTCAAAAGGCTTCTTTCTCAGGGTCGTTAAAAGTCGGGATTGTGTGGTAAAAAGTTAAGGTCAGACAGACTGACTCGTATAACTTTTCTAAATAGAGCCTTTCTTTAGAATATTGAATTTAATGAAAATCGATCGAGTTTCGGTGCTCTTGGTACAAAGTCTATCGTGTTTACAAGATCGATCGATCGATTTGTTGAACCAATAACTGAATACAATCAATTTTCTATTTAATGTTTTCGATGTCTTCTAAAGATGATCATCTACATATTTACCTAGCAACTCTTAACCCTTAGGTTGCTAGGCGAGACTCAAAGACCTTTTGCGGACAGTGTAGATCAAGATCAGACTGCACGAAACGTGCAGTCTGATCTTGAATCTACACTGTCCGATAAGGAGATATTTTCTCCGCAAAAAATGACTTTGAAATAGCAAAATTTGGGTTTTTAATATCGATTTGAAAGTTTCATTTCACTTATTTAGCAGGTTAACTGTTTTTCCAAACGACAAAATTTTAGACTGGTCAGAATTGAAAGCATTTGCAGACGACAATTTAATTGCGGTTGAAATGGTGGAATTTGTATCAAGTTGACAGGGTACTGTAGAAAACATTGTGGGAAAAGGAGAAAATGCTTGTTACCTGCATTTTCTCCTTTTGCCACGTTGTTTTAAATTGCCGTCCTCCTCAGAGACGTTAAAACTCGGGATTGTGTGGTAAAGGGTTAAGGGTTAGTATGCTATCGACAAGCTTTTGTGCTTCTCCGGACAATATAGATCATGACCAGACTGCACAGAACGTGCAGTATGATCTCGTATGTACAGTAACTCCCATATATATATATATATATATATATATTGCAAAAAGAAGAATAATACCGGAACAAGAAAATATATAATAAAAGAGAAATGACACTACAAATAGTTTTTAACGTGCCAACCGGTTTCGCTTTAAGCTCATCAGGGCAACAATAACAATAAATCACGTAGCAACGTCGGGTTGCTATACACATAACGCAGTGATTGATGACGTCATGGCTTAATGTTCAATTTAGGCATAAACTTGTTTATGAATGATTGTTCTTTAGATAACCTAGCTGAAACATTTTCGTTATGCATTTTAAAAAAAGGAAAAATTGAAAACTTTGGAGACGTTTTAGAACATTTATCTAGATGGGCGCTCAAAGGCATTTGTCTTGTTAATGGGTTTCTTACTTGTTGAATATGGACTGTCTTCCTATTTCTTAATTTGTCACCAGTCTGTCCAATATAAAATTCTCTACACCCGTTACAAATTAAAACATAGATAACATTTTTAACAGTACAATCCATATTTTCTTTTACATAGAACGTTCTATCATTTAATTTGATCTTAGTACCTTCAATGATGTAATCGCACAGTCCACACCGTGGTTCTCCACATTTCTTAACGCAAGCAGCGGTGTCTTCACTGAACTCTGATCGCGTAATAAGGCGTTTAAGATTCGGGAGCTGTCTTTTACATTTTATGATTTTAGTGTCTATGATTATATTATTCATTTTTTCATCGTTTTTCAGAAGAGTTAAGTTAGATTTCAGCAATCCGAATACTTCTCTGTTTTTAGGATTGTGGGTGGATACGAACGGTATGATAGGGTTTTCCCTTTTCTCTTTAACTGATAAAAGACTGTGTCTTGAAATTTTTAAAGCCTTGGTAAATCCCATTTTTATCACCTGAACTGGATACTTTCTGTCAATCAATGAGGAAGCTAATTCCTTTAGACGGGCATTACGAACACTTACATCAGAAACGATGGTACATATTCTACAAGCCAAAGAAAATGGGATGTTGATTTTAGTATGTTTTGGATGGCATGACTTGAAATTTAAATACTGCTTAGAGTCCGTAGATTTGAAATATATGTCGGTGGATATAGAAGTATTCCTTTTGATGACCATAACATCAAGAAACGGTAACTGATATTCACTGGTTTGCATCTTAAACATTAAATCTTTATGGAGAGAATTTAGAGTTCTACAGAAATAAACTAGTTCGTCCGATGATTTTTGCCAGAATATAAAGCAGTCATCTAAATACCTTCTCCATTGCTCCCTTACGAATTTTGCAAACGCCTTACCCTTTTCATGTTCTACTGTTCTGTAGAGTTTTATATATATATATATGCGCCACGCTCTGGCAAAAGGGGGCTTACTGCATCTCCGTGATGCAAAATACCAATCAAGTCATTGGATCCATAATAGCCACTTTTTCTAATAATCGACTTAAGCATGAGGTATTCTGGTCCTTTCACTTACTGAAAATTGACCGATAGCGAAAAGTCTTGACCCATGTCAGCCTGCTTGGACTGCGCAGACTGACAAGGGTCGATACTTTTCGCAGATGGATTAAGCCCCCTTTTCACAGAGCATGGCTCATATACTGTTTCACATGTAAATGGCATAGACTAACAGAGCACTGAATTAATTAACCCTGACCAAACAGTCCTAAAATTTAATGACCCTGACAGAAAAGGTCTTTTTGAAAAAAAAAGAAAAAAAAAAAAAAAAAACATTGTGGAAAAAGGAGAAAATGCTGGTAACCAGCATTTTTTCCTTTTTCCAAAATGTTTTTCAAATGAATTCAAAGCAAATTCCACCATTTGAGCCACATGTAATCTGCCGCCCTCAATTACTTTGGATTTGGATAAGTCCGAAATTTTGTCCTTTGGTAAGGAGGTAAATGGACCTTTTCATACAAAAAAACTTAACAGATTGCAAACAGGCACACTCAGCAGTTGTTAACCCTGAGAGCGCTAAGTCGCTTTTGTAGGCTATTTAGCTCAAGATCAGACTGCTTTTTGCAGATAATGTAGATCAAGATCAACTTGCACAGGACGTGAAGTCTGATCTAGTGTCTAGACTACACGTTACATTGTATTTGGTAAACTATTCTAGCAAAGAACACCATCGAAATCCTAATATCTGTGGCCTGTCTCCCTAATTGGCAAAGTCCACTTATTCAAAATAGATCCATACTCTCTGAAGAGGGAGTTTAATGTATCTGCAAAAAGTATCGACTCGGGTCAGCCTGCGCATTCCGCGCAGGCTGACCTGAACCGAAACTGTTTGCTAACGCTAAACTCTCTACATGTCAAAGGACCATATTTCCTCATATTTCAGTAGGTTCTTAGACAAAGATGGATTCTGTGGGTTCATAATTATATGATGACTTGGCTGGTATAATGTTATGATGGAGACGTATCAACCCCCCTTTTGCTAGAGCATGACTCAGTCTATTTAAAGTGCTTTAACCCTTTAACAAACAATTCCTATTTCTTTTAAGGGAGAAAAGTGTCTTTAAATAGAAAACAGTGTTAAAAAATGACAAAGTGCTAGTAACAAGCATTTTCTCCCAAACCAACAATCGTTTCTGCCATTTCAAAGACAAATTCCTTCACTCTTTACCACACCAAAGAATGTTAGGATTGTCTAAATTGAAAGCATTTGCAGACAACAAAATAGATGTGACTCAAAAAAATGAAATTTGTTTCGGGAAGGGTAGAAAAACATTGTGGGAAAAGGAGAAAATGCTGGTTACCAGCATTTTCTCCTTTTCCCACAATGTTTTCAAAAGCTCTCTTTCTGAGGGTCGTTAAAAGTCGGGATTGTGTGGTAAAGGGTTAAACTAAGCCTCATTCAGTTTGTCGTCTGCAAAAGCTTGTAATTTGGACACGTCTAACATTTCATCGTCTGGTAAAGACTTAATGTTTATTCAATTTTATTGGTAAGCTCACAGCGAGCGAAATATTGTGAGGTTTTCTTTTTATATTGAGCTTCATCAAATACAAATCGAGACTCTTATATGTGTACACGCGTTTTTGCTTTTTAAGTGTTTGAGAAAGCAAAAGAACTACGACTCCAAGTAAGTACTTAGGCACCTATTGTTTCGTTTTCTTTGTTGAAAATTAACTCTTTACAAAATTCCAGAATTGTCCAAATTTAGAGCATTTGCAGACCACAAACTGAACGTGTTTTGAATTATAAGATTTGCTTGTAAAATGATGGAAAACATCGTGGGAAAAGTAGAAAATGCTGATTACCTTTTCCCATAATGTTTTCAAAAGTCAAACACGAGATTGCTAACAAATGCAAAAGACATTAACATTGCATAGGCATTTTTGTGAACCTGTATATTAATTATGTACTTTGTTTTACAGGGATGGGTTTGTATATTTTTTACAGTGTTCAAAGCGACTTACAACTGGATTTTGACAAACCCGAAAGTGATGGTTGTTGAAACTTGAGGGAAGTCTGTAGTGTACACTATTTGACCAATATGTAGTTAATAACACCATTAACCCTTTATTACACAATCCCTACTTTTAAAGACCCTGTAAAAGAAGCCTTCTGAAAACATTGTGAGAAAAGGAGAAAATGCTGGTAACCAGCATTTTCTCCTTTTCCCACAATGTTTTCTACCCTACCCATAACAAATTTCAATTTTTCAGTTCCATTTATTTTGTCGTCTGCAAATGCTTTCAATATGGGCCAGTCTAAACTTTTGTCGTTGGGTAAAGAGTTAAATTGATTATATAATGATTTGACAGGCTCTCTGGGAAAGGAGATTTAATGCATCTCCGTGATACATTACACCAAGCAAGTCATCACATGATCATGGATCCAAAATCCATTTTTCCTAACAACCGACTGAATCATGAGGTAGAATGATATTTTGACAGAGTTCCAGAAAGAGGGTGTGATTTTGATTTCAAAACTTAAAATATATTAATTACTCTTCCCTAAACCCTATGTTATGGGTACTCATTAGAATCGTCTCATCGAGACGATTCTAATGAGTACCCACAACATAGGGTTTGGAAGAGAAATAATGGATTTAGAATACCACCACTCCCTCTTATCTGGAGGTCTGTTTGACATGCAGAAAATTAACCGATAGCAAAAACGATTCGACCCATTCCAGCGAGGAATGCGAATGCTGCCTTGAGTCGTTACTTGTTGCAGATACATTAAGCCCCCTTTTTACAGAGCATAGCCAATAGGCAATTAGGCCTATACTTGATTGATCATCCTTGGAAAATAGAGCAGCAGAGGTTTCGCTTGCTGGCACAATAAACCAGACGAATTACTCGATTCGTCTCAAGTTCAGAAAAATTCTGTGATTTCTTTTCATACTTTATGACTTTTAGGAACACCAGCCATGTCTTCAACAGTCAGAGAAAAACTCAAGAATAAAGCTGAGTTGAGTTCCAGAACGGGACGATATGAAGAAATGCTAAACCACGTCAAAGTCCTGGCACAGAAAAGCACACCAGCTAAACCACTGACAGAAGAAGAAAGAACTTTGTTGTCCATAGCTTTCAAAAACTGTGTCGGAGTTCGGCGCACCGGATGGAGAAATGTGTGCAAAATTGAGAAAATGGAAAGGGGCGAGAACTTCGTGCGAAAAGCGGATATAGCAAGAGATTTTCGAAAGACAATTGAAAATGAGATGATTGTTATTTGTAAAGATTTGCTTAATCTCCTGGATAAGAAACTACTCGTAAAAAATATGGAAGATGAGACAGCAGTCTTTTATTATAAGATGAAGGGAGATTACTCTAGATATATAGCGGAAGTAAGCACCGACAATACAAATCTGGCCGACAATTATGTCAAGATGGCTGATGCAGCTTACAAAGGTAAACAACTCCTTCACATTTGAAATGACAAATGTGCTCTGTGAAAAAGGGGGCTTGATGCATTTGCAAAAAGTGTCGACCCAGGTCAGCCTGCGCAGTTCGCGCAGGCTGACCTGGGTCGAGGCTTTTTTGTGTTTAGTCAATTTTTCTGCATGTAAAAGGACCATTGTACTTCATGATTCAGTCGGTTGTTAGACAAAATGAATTTTATGGATCCATAATTATGTGATTACTTGCTTGGTATAATGCATCAAGGAGGTGCATTATACCACCTTTTTGCCAGAGCACCGCTCTATAATATTTAGACGTTTGTCGTAAGATAATATTTCAACCGTTATTTTTTGTGTCCTGATACCCAATAGTATTGCAGTTTTTGTTTTGGTGTTTAATGTCTTTTTCAACAGTATTTCATGTATAATAAGTGAATGAGTGAGCTATCGCCGCCATAAGACCAAAATAAAGCTGATAGGCGCGTAAAACACCATTCAAATATTCAGGCAACTTTTATTTTATGTTTCAGAAGCAGAAACTAGAGCAGATCATGGGCTTTCTCATACACATCCATTACGTATAGGCTTTGCGCTAAACTATTCAGTATTCCTCCATGAAATGAAGCAAGATAGTGAAGCAGCTATCCAAGTTGCCAAGAAACACTATGACGAAGCTCTTGATGAGTTAAACAGTGTCGACGTGGTCGACGAGGAACGTTTCGGTGAATGTAGAAACTTGTTAACCTTACTCCATGAAAACCTTAAACTTTGGACAAACAATCCACGGTGAGTGTGGAAACGTAGTAACATTACACAAAGAAAACCCAAAATGCTCGAAAAACAATCATAAATGTGGTCACACGATCTACGGTGTATATATACTGTGAAACGTAGTAGCGGCTACTCCATCAAAACGGCTTCAACTCTGCTCTGGACAACTAATCAAGGATGAAGGAAAAACTTTTTGATTTCATTCCATGAAAACCTTACATTCTTCGCAAACAACGCAAGGTGAAGGAAGGAAGGTGTTTTAAGTTACCACATGACAACGCAAAACCCTGAAACATATAGCCTGAACAGTGACTTTGTAAGATTGTTCCGGTTACTGCGTCAGTGTATGTCTCTTACAATCTTGGAACAACAAAACCCGGTGAATCATTTGCGAAATATAATTTCGTAACTCCGGCAAAATGGCTTTAAATTCCGAGCAACCGGTACATGTGATCCTATCTTCAGAAGCTGATCAATGTTATTTTATGAAAACCTGAACTTCTTGAAAAATTCACAGTGAATACAGAAATTTCTTCTCTTGGCTCAATGAAAACCCCAAACCCTGAACAAATAGCTCTAGTTGGACGCAGAAACTTGCTAAATTACACAATGAAAACCTTAGACTCTAGACAAACGATTCACGGAGAATGCAGAAACTTGTTTAATTAACTCAAAGAAAACTTTCAACCTGGACTGAAAATATGAAGTGAATATAGAAACATGTCAACATTACTCCATGTTTTGTAGCCTATATATCTACAATAACATATCATTGTACTCGCCATCCTTAAAAAGGAATTTTTGAAATTGTAGTGCAGGGGAAGAACCGATTCTAAGTCGAAAGATTGATTGATTGTATGGTGTTTAATGCCGTTTTCAACTTTATTTCAGTCATATCGCGGCGGCCAGTGCACCTATCCAGGCTTTCCTGGAGTTACTTTTACCAGTACTCCGCACAATATTCTTTCCAAGCCTCTAAGTCGATAGAATTGATGGTCCAACCCCAATTTCAATTCATGAATTAGAATCTGTTTAAACTAACTTATTACTCCATGAAAACCTGCAATTGTTGACATAAAATCCATGATGACTGTAGATATAGGTTAACATTTCTCAGAGACAACCTTAAAGTCCTGAAAATAGTTCACGGTGAATGCAAAAATCTGGCAACACTACGCAATGAACTGGAGGTTCACACACAATTCTATAGAGCGCTAGCTCTGTAGTTAAACAAAGAGAATTTAAAAAAAAAGAATGAAGGCATTAAGAAAATAACCTTCTTTAGGACCCATTTTGTTGACAGTAATAACAGGGAAATGCTTGATGAAATACATGTACATGAGAGGGTGAGCAATATCCGGGTTGCTACTATTGTGGGTGGGCTTTTGTCCATGTGTCCCCTAGTGGGCAAATGTCAGGGTGGGAAATTGTACATACCGCATATGTGAGGAGAGGAAAGTTCTCTGTGCTCCGTCAAACAGTTCATTAAAACCAAATAAATAATTTCAGAACCGTTGCTTGTGAGCTTGACATGTTTTCAATTTTCGTAGCTTCAAAGAGAGAAAATAGGCCTACCCTGAAAAGAGGAAATTCACACGCCTGGATAATAAACACATTCCTTGGATGCTGATAAAAAAAAAAAAACCATATTTTGGAAATTTCCTGTTCGACGAAAACGCCGACTAAAATGTAATGATAATACTTTTATCTAGTATTATTAACTCGCAGTTCACCATTATTTTTATTAGGCCTATTACCGCAAAAGGACGGCTTTGACAAGTAGGCCCGCAATTGAGGTGAATTTTTAGACCTACTCTTTGTTAGACGGAAAACTTTCAGCCTTTTACAAATTAAAAGAATTTACGGACCACAAGTTGAATGACACTCTTAACATAAAATTTGTCTTTCAAGTGTTAGAAAGCATTATAGGAAAGGAGAAAATCATGGCTGGTAACCAACATTTTCTCACTTTCCCCACAATGCTTTCTAAAGCCGTTTTCCTCTGGAACGTTTAAAACTCGGAATTGTTTTTAGATAAAATCGAAAGAAGTGTAGGCCTATGGTTTAATTATTCAATCATCAATAATTCTAAGTAGATCTATCCAAACTTTGGTTGCCTGAACTTCCAGTCTGATCATTTTCCCCCCTTTTTTTTAATATTCGGACGTTACTTTGTCAAAAAATGACGTCTACTTTTCACAAAGTATAAAAAAGGAAAACTTGATCGGACTGGAACCCAGGCTATCCGTCTGGCTGCGCATTTTCCATCCCTTGTTGTCGTCCGGGGAAAATAAATCCTTCAGAAGACCTTGGAAAGAGTTTATTGCACCCATACAAGTGTGAATAAATGTGCTAACAAAGCATCGACTTAGCATGAAATATACCCCGGATATAGATGTAAATCAAACTATTGATGGAAAATAGATTTCCGATTTTACCATTGACTGTTGGCTCATTCTTAAACTGGCAACTTGTTATCGATCTTCGTATCAATCGGATTGTTACGGGAGATACAGTGGGTACCAGTATAGCTCATTCTCACGGGCTGTTTCCGTGCCTGTTATCCTATCTGTACACGCAGTTTTTAACAAAAAGCCGAAAGCCATACCACAATGATCTATACGGATAGGTGGATCTTACGGGCACCGTCGTCATCGCGGGAAGATTGACAAAAAAGACTTCTACAACGCGAGACAGCAAGTAAATTTAGTTGGGCGTTAACAATAATGGTGAGAACTAAAGCAGACGCAGGACCCTCAGGAGCAGGCAGGAAAGGTATGAAATGAACCTGATCAATCTTTATTGACTAATGGAGGATGTCAATCTCGTGAAAGTTCGCCCCAAAACTCGTTCGCCCTTGCTGCAGTTCGCTGTTTTCCGTTCGCCAGGGTCTCGGTCAGGTTGCGCCACCTTCTATTTCTTTCAAAAATCACGGATAAACTTCATATTTTGTTAAACTGGAAATCATTGGGTTTATATGATTAAGTGTTGCTGTTGGAAATGGTATCAAAATAATTCCCCGACATGACAGTTCCCCGACAGTTTTCGACCGTTCCCCGACAGATTTGAAGACAGTGCCCCGACACTTTTGAAGACAGTTCCCCGACACTTTTGATTCATGTTAAGAAACCTGTTACTGATATTTATGATCGATAATCATGAGAAATTATTTCTACCATGCAATAACGGGTACTTATTGTCTCATGGGTGAATTCATGATTATTCATTATTGTTATGAAAATGAGTAACTTTTAAAAAAAGACTGTTTGCCAGTTAATCCTTTGAATTATTTTGAAAATTTGTAAGGTTTGTGTGCATATTTCTTCACATGTTTTAGAATTACATTAGAAACAGCAGGGATTGAATTATTTATGATCCCTGGAAAGAGTGAGAAGTGGGGGGGGGGCACCTGAGTGAAGTATTTTTCCTTTTACCTTGTATACTCTGTCCATGATCCTGCTGTTTTAACATACGTGTATATTGTATCTAGCACTGGGAAAAATGTATTGTATTTTAATGATTGTTTGGTATTTGGCAACGAAATGTCATCAAACGGTCCAGTCAAACAAAGCTGAATTATAGAAAATTATAAACATTTCACGTTGCAATCATAGAAAATTGACCAATCTCACGATGACCAAATGCACTCGCCAATAACAGGTCAATCACAAAACATCTTTTATCAGTACAATCCTTCATCCACCATATCAAATACCGACATTACCATTTGACATTCTCTAACAAAAGTGTTGGGGAACTGTCTTCAAATCTGTCGGGGGGACTGTCTCAAAAACTTGTGTTGGGGAACTGTCTTGTCGGGGAACTCTCTTGTTCCCTTGGAAATTGGGAGATGTTTAGTGGACAAGTGTTTTCTTCAGAACGTGTTTCTTTACACTTTTTTCCTCACTTGTTGTGCTGAAATTTTCCTGATGTGCTTAAACCCTAATTCATTTTCCAAGTTGATCCATCTGATCAAAGATTATCATTGACAAATCTAACGACAAATCCGACTGGGTCCGGAATGTGATCATTCCTGCAGTCATACAAAAATACATCCTACAGGAAAATTTACCTTATGGCATCCTCAAGGCTGTCATTGCTGGATTGCTTTTTTTCCAAGTATGCTGTTGGCCATACCACCTTTTCTTTTCAGTCGATTTTACTGAAATCTGGCATTGAATCCATCCAAAAATGCATTTGTAACGCCTATCGACTATTGAGGCACCCATAAAAAAATATTTTTTGGGGGAGGGGCCCCCGACCTCTGGGTGAGGGCCCCCACCTAGTAGAAAGGGGTCTGTCCTCTGCCAGGCCACTTTGCACTACAGGTAATGGGCCTGGCCCTACTTTAAATTTATCGTCCTGTGGGCATATGAATTGTATCGGATGGAATTGATTACTTTTACCTATCAAAATAGGTAAAAGTACTTTATCTAACATATCCTAAAATATCTTTACTCTGAATCACGTTTACAATTTAGTATTTATACCCTGACAATTTCCACTTCGTGAAAAAATTTTCAGTGTGTAGTTCAGGGCTACTGGTCGTTATGACTTCAGATCGTATCAATTTAAGAAGGATAACTCTATCTCTAGAAAATTATTTTTATCAAATGATCTCCCTTTAAATTGCTACATGTGTGAATGCAGTGTTTCTGCTAGCTCATAAATTTTGGGGTCATCTGTGACTCGCTGTTTGGAATTTTGGAGGTCGTTCAGAAATTTTACGTGTCTTTAATCTTTTTTCTTTCACATGTTGTTTGCCTTTGCCAGTTTGTAGATGTCGCATAATGCTAAAAGTTTTATATGGCAGTGTGGAAATAAAGGTAAAAGTAGAAACTGTCGTCTGTCATCCCCATTACTCCAAGAAGTCGATGACCATCACCAAGCAGGGTCTAAAATGCGGACAAAAAGTTAAGTACGGATTCCATATGGTAATATAGGTGAGACGACAGCGATGTCACACAGAATAATGTCATGTTTTAGACCGATACAGTGTAAACTGCAAAGAAATAATTTAGTGTTGGAAGGCAGGTTCGATTTAACTCTGCAGTTATAAACTTGACAATTTTGTAAGACATTAATTGAATAAATCTTTTATGTTCCTTTTTAGTGCTGATTTACGTTGCCTCAAGGAATCATTTTCTCATTTTCCCACAATGTTTTGTTTTGCACCCTATCAAGAGAAAATTGCACCATTTGAGCCACATTGAAATTGTCGTCTGCAAATGCTTTCAATTTGGACAAGGTTAAAATTTAGTCGTCTTGTAAAGGGTTAACAGCCTAATGTACATGTGTCACCTACAAAGGTGAATTTGTACAGGAGTAAGATTTTTTTCAGTTGGTAAATAGCTAATGTTGCTGATCGGCTTGTTTTATTTTATCCCTACTTCTGTTTACAGCTGTAGGAGCTGGTGCACCAAGAAAGGCATTGTATAGTGGAGCAGGGCCAAGTTCGTCAAATGCAGGTAAACGTAAAGGTTTAACCCTTTCCCAAACAAGCCCTGGTTTTCACGTGTCTGCAGTACAAGTCTTTTGAAAACACTGTGGGAAAAGGAGAAATTGCTCGTTACGAGCAATTTCTCCTTTACCCACAGTGTTTTCTACCCGTTTTGAGAACTTTCTGCCATTTTCATCAAATTTAAAATTGTCGTCTGCAAACTCTTTCAATTTGGACCAGTCCAAAATTTGTTGGGAAAGGGTTAATATGTTAAGGCAGGGAAAAACATGATGGCAGATAGGGAAATTACACATAATGACCAATTTCCTCTTTTGTCACAATGTTCCCAAACATGGTCTGCTGTACGACTGTAAATGTTACATCCTATACAATCAACGTATAAACCCTTTACAGCACAATGTCGGCTTTTGATGACCCTGGGAAAGAAGCCTTTTGAAAACATTGTGGGAAAAGGAGGAAATGCTGGTAACCAGCATTTTCTCCCTTCCCAACAATGTTTTCTACTCAATCAATGAAAAATTGCACCATTTGAGCCACATTTAAATATTGTCTGCAGATGCTTTCAAATTGGACAAAAATTTTTGTCGTCTGGTAAAGGGTTAATTGTTGATGTTTTGATGCATAATTTGGAGATTGGGTCCTGTTTTCCAAGTTTCCACAGAATTTCAACATCGGTTGGCAATGTTTGCACATAGGAACTTTAATTATAATCTCCTGCAATGTGCAGTGGGATGTAGAGGTATATTGTTTGTAAGCGGTAAGAATGCATCATGTCTTTGTCATATTCCCCAAAATGTGATTTTTGCTTGAGAGACTGCCTCAAGCCCATTCTACCGGTACTCTATCATTTATCCTAATCTTGTATCGATTTAACAGCTCATTATGCAACAAAATTTCAGACTCGTCAAAATTCAAAGCCTTTGCAATCAACATACTAAATGTGTCTCAAATCAATGTTTTGTTTTTTTTTGTAGAAAAAATTGTGAGAACAGGAGAAAATACTGGTACCAGCATTTTTTCCTTTTCCCGCAATGTTTTCAAAAGCCTTCTTTCACAGGTCGTTAAAACTCCGGATTGTTTGGTAAAGTGTTAAAACAGATTACAATGTGGGAAAAACTCAGGATTGTTTGGTAAAGTGCTAAAACAATGTGGAAAAAAAAGAAAAGAGCCATTCTGTGCAAAAAGGGGTTTAATGTATCTGCAAAAAGTATTGACCCAAATCAGCCTGTGCAGTCTGACCTTTGTTTTACTATTGGTCAGTTCTCTTCATGTCCAAGGACAATTCGACTACATGTCCAAGAATCATTCTACCTCATGATTTGTTCGATTGTTGGACAAATAGGATTTTATGGATCCATATATTATGTGATGACTTGGTTGGTACAATGCATCACGGAGATTCATTGAGCACCCTTTTAGATATGAGTCATGCTCTGTGAAAAGGGGGCTTAATGCATCTGCGAAAAAGTATCGACCCAGGTTGGCCTGCGCAGTCTGAGCAGGCTGACCTGGGCCGAAACTTCGCCATGGTCAAATTTCTGTATGTGAAAGGACCAGTCTACTTCATGATTTAGTTGTTTCTTAAAAAAACGGATTTATTGGATCCATGATCATGTGATGACCTGCTAGGTATCATCATATTCATGCATCACAGAGATGCATTAAGCCCCCATTTGTAAGAACACGGCTCATATATTTGTTGTATTGTACAGGAAGTCCAAGTGCCAGTAAGTATGCAGGTGGAAACCCAGTATGTCCACGACCCACACCAGAGTGGCAGAAAGGTATTGGGATGTTTCTTTCTCCAGGGAAATCAAAGGCAGATAAAGAAAATACAGAACCAGTTTCAGAGTAAGTGTTAGTGTTAATTTTCAATTTGACTTTTGACTACTGATCAGTTCTTTCTGGGAGTGTCCTTGAGCAAGACACTTCAGAGCCCCAGCCTAGTACTGGTAGAACCCAGGAAATACATGAATATGGCAGCTGTCACCATGATACAACTGAAATAATGTTGAAAGCGCCATACAACACCATTCAATCAATCTATCCTTTCAAAAACAAATTCCATTACTTGGGTTAATCATTCAACAGTGATTTTTTATCATACAAAAGCATATTTGCAACTAGTTCATTGATTCTGTCTGTGGTGGTTTTAGGTGCCTTTGCACAGAAATGCATAAGCCCATCTTACCCCTGCAAAGATAATTTTGCGTTCACTAGCATACACTGAAGGTTGTTAACTCACCGTTTTAACCGTTTTCAAAAGGCTTCTTACTCAGGGTCGTTAAAAGTTGGGATTGTGTGGTTAAGTGTTAACACACAATCCCAGCTTTTTCTCCTTTTCCCACAATGTTTTCTGCCCTTCCCCAAACAAACTTCCATTTTTCGGTAACATTTATTTTGTCATCTGCAAATGCTTTCAATTTAGACCAGTCTAAAATTCTGTGGTTTGGTAAAGGGTTAATACTGTTTGGCTGAACAAAATACACGGACAAATACACATACTTTAACTCTTTCTGTGACAGTTGAAGAGATTGAATGGTCATGTAATTAAATTTTGTAGTGGACAGTGTAGATCCAATATCATATTGCATATTATGTGCAGTCTGATCTTGATCTACTCAGTCCACTAAAGCTACATAATTATGTTGCCCTTGAGTAAAAAGGGGACTGTGTTCTCATTCTCTTTAAAGTATTATGAGCTGGGCTGGGTAGCTTAGTGGTTAGCGTATTTGACTTGTGACATGGTGGTTGCGGCTTCGATACCTGGTTGAGGCAAACTTTCTTTTCCATGATTGTTTGCCTCTCACCTGGGATGCATATGAGAAAAGTGGTCAGTGCTTGGAAAGAAAGTTTTGTCAGTACTAGTGTGAAAAAGCCAGAAAACTCATGGGTAGGTGTACTGGCCGCCATTATATGACTTAGGCTGTTAACCCTTTCCCAAACAAGCCCTGGTTTTCACGTGTGTGCAGTACAAGTCTTTTGAAAACACTGTGGGAAAAGGAGAAATTGCTCGTAACGAGCAATTTCTCCTTTTCCCACAGTGTTTTCTACCCTTTTTGATAACTTTCTGCCATTTTCATCAAATTTAAAATTGTCATCTGCAAACTCTATCAATTCGGACCAGTCCAAAATTTGTCATTTGGGAAAGGGTTAAAGCGGCGTTAAACTCCAAGACAAATAAACAAATCATGGTATTTTATTTTTTTCGCAGATCTTCAACAGAAAAGGTAGAAAACGAAGACAGCAAGGATGATTAGTGTGCAGTTTGATACTTACAGTGTGAAACAAGACCACTTTTTTTTTTAAATCTTGTATATAGTATTACAGTATGAATGAAGAAGGAAAGAGTCATATCCATTTTTGGTTAACCCTTAGACTGCTGAATAGATGAATTTCAGCTTTTCAGTTAGGAAATTCAGCCCAGTTATTGCTCTTTAACCCTTTACCTGACAACAAAATTTTAGCCTTGGTGAAATTCAAGCATTTGCAGACGACAATTTCTATATGGCTCAAATAGTGCAATTTTCGCTTGATAGGGTAGAAAACATTGTGGGAAAAGGAGAAAACGCTAGTTACCAGCATTTTCTCCTTTTTCCACAATGTTTTCAAAAGGCTTCTTTCCTAGGGGCGTTAAAAGGCAGCATTGTGCAGTAAAGGGTTAAAGGTTGTTTTAGCCAGAATATGTAAGATCGTAGTGAACTGTGTAGATCTAAAATTAGACTAACTGCACAGAACATGCAGTCTGATCTTGATCTACATTGTGCAGAAATGCAACTTGGACCTTAGAGCACTGAATGAACCTATTTTCAGCCGATCTACACTGGCCGCAACGGCAACTATAGTCGTGAAAGGCGCTTTAAGGGTCAATTCTGTGATGCCGTTTTACGGGTTAAATTTCGAGCTCAGTTTTGTTGGCCACTCGTTATTATTTGAATGAGGGTGGTTTGTGTATAGGCATTTCCATCGTCAGCATCAGCATCATCATGAAATCATTTACGTATTGTTCTAGTTTAGTACTATGTGAGTCATGCTCTTACAAAAGGTGGCTGAATGCATCTCTAATGCATGATACCAAGCTAGTCATCACAAAATACTTGGATCCATAAAATCCACTTTGTCTAACAACTGACGGAACCATGAGGTACGCTGACCCTTTGACATGCAGGAAATTGACCGATGGCAAAATGTTTCAACCCAGGTCGGCCTGCACGGATTGCGCAGGCTGACCTGTGTTGAAACTTTCTGCAGGTGCATTAAGCCTCCTTTTCACAGAGCAGAGCTCATTTATATTTAGATAATTTCTTACATGGTTTATCATGGTGTAGATTGTACTATAAAGTCTGTTCATTTCATGATTTCAAGTGAATGCCCCAAGTTCAGTATTTTCACATTATGGCTTTGCCACTGGTGAAAATATAATTCTTGTGTTGATTTTGAGATTTGTATGTACGTAATATATATCGATCACACATACATGTACTATACAAGTAAACCTGTGCCATACAAGTAAATTTCTCACTTAATGACTCAAATCTGTGCCTGGGTCCTGCAGTGCTCAGGGGTAAAGTGTAGGGTGTATGATAGAGGCCTGGGTTCAATCCTTTCTCAGAGTACTTGATGTTTCATGGGATGGGCCCTTGGGCCAAACACTTCAGAGCCCTTACCTACTACTGGTGAAACCCCATGACATACATGAAGACGTGAATTATCACTGTGATACATGTATAACTGAAGTGATGTTAAAAGTGATGTTACATGCCAGTTAGTCAATCAATCAAACCTGTGCTAGATACACTGGTCACTTGTGATTTTAACTCTTTACCAAACGACAAAATTTTAGACTTGTCCAAATTGAAAGCATTTGCAGACAACAAAATAAATTTGACACAAATATTGAAATTTGTTTTGGGAAGGGTAGAAAACATTGTGGGAAAAGGAGAAAATGCTGGTTACCAGCATTTTCTCCTTTTCCCACAATGTTTTCAGAAGGCTTCTTACTCAGGGTAGTTAAAAGTCGGGATTGTGTGGTAAAGGGTTAAAGCATATTGACTCTTTATCAAACAACAGAATTTTATTCTCATCCAAATAAACAGTGTTTGCAGATGACAAATTAATTGAGACTAAAATGATGGGATTTGTCTTTAAAAATATAGAAAACATTGTGGGAAAAGGAGAAAATTCTAATAACCCACATTTTCTCCTTTCCCCTCAATGTTTTCAAAGGCCTATAGCCCTTTCTCAAACGAGCCCTGGTTTTCATGTGTCTGTAGTACAAGTCTTTTGAAAACACTGTGGGAAAAGGAGAAATTGCTTGTAATGAGCAATTTCTCCTCTTCCCACAGTGTTTTCTACCCTTTTTGAGACCTTTCTACCATTTTCATCAAATTTAAAATTGTCGTCTGCAAACTCTTTCAATTTGGACCAGTCCAAAATTTGTCGTTTGGGAAAGGGTTAACAAGGTGAGTTAAACTGAAAATTGTTTTGTAAAGATATAAGCAAGTGTTATTTCAAGTCCTCAAGTGTGAGTTTTGATTCTTTTACTGTGTTAAACAGTCACCTGTATTAGGCAATTATCATTCTGAAGTCTTAAGATATTAATTTGAATTTCTTGCTGTGTTAAGCCTATATTATCCAATAGTTATCTTGAATTCTAAACCCTTTTACTAAGTAAACCGACTTGAAGAAAAAGGCATTTGAAATAATCATGGGAAAATGAGAAAATACATGGTAACCAGCAGTTTCTCTTTTCCCCCAAAGTGTTTTCAAACCTCAGTTTTTGAGTCACATTTAATTTGTCATCTGCAAATGCGGTCGATTTGGACCAGTCTAAAACTTTGTCATTTGATAAAGGGTTAAATTGCAGTGTTAAATGTATCACTGTCTGTGTTGAAAAGCTGTTTGCCTTAACTCTTTACCAAACGACAAAATTTAAAACCTGCCCAAATTCAAAGCCTTTGCAGAAGTCAAATTAAATTTGGCTAAAATGACGAAATTTGTTCTTGATAGGATAGAAAACATTGTGGGAAAGGGAGAAAATGCTGGTTACCAGCATTTTCTCCTTTTCCAACAATGTTTTCAAAAGTCTTCTCCCTAAGGGTCATTAAAACTCAGGATTGCGTGGTAAAGGGTTAAAACACCAACATTGTTTCCATGGCTGGCCGCTGAACACAGGTTCCACTTTACATGTGCATGTTTGTATCTCGGAAAACAGGTAATGAAATAAAATTATTGCAATCATTGAAAAACTAGTTTGTTTGCCATGATTTGTCCTTTTGCTTAACCCTTTATCACAGAATCCCGGATTTCAACAACACAGTGGAAGAGGCCTCTTGAAAACATTGTGGGAAAAGGAGAAAATGCTGGTAACCAGCATTTTCTTCTTTTCTCACAATGTTTTCTACCCATCCCAAAACAAAAATTGATTTTTCACTCTGATTTATTTTGTCGTCTGCAAATGCTTTCATTTCGGACTAGCCTAAAATTTTGTCGTTTGGTAAAGAGTTAATATAAAAGGGACTTTATGTTTGAAGATTAGGATACGTGCCTGATTTTTCAGGTGTTTTGGCACCCTGTAGTGTTGCTCATGAGGGAAGCATATTTATTTGGGCAATGAATGATACAGGGCCCGTATGCACCAATCATTCTTGAGAATATTTTTTGTCTTTTTTCCAGTTTTACAAAGTAACACAACTTTTGATTGGCTAAACGAAATAGCTTAGCCAATTAGAAGTTGTGCTATTTTCAAATTTAGAAAATGCTTCAGAAAAAGACTTAAGAATGTTTTTTTTTTATAAATGGTTGGTGAATATGAACCCTGTTTATTCACCGGCATTTTAAACACATTACCTTCAGAAATAAACTTGAAGCAGTCGACGTTTAACCCTTTACCAGACGACAAAATTTTAGCCTTGTCCAAATTGAAAGCTTTTGCAGACGACAATTTAAGTGTGGCTCAAATGGTGAAATTTTTCTTTGATAGAGTAGAAAACATTGTGGGAAAAGGAGAAAATGCTGGTTACCAGCATTTTCTCCTTTTCCCACAATGTTTTCAAAAGGCTTCTCTCCCAGGGGCGTTAAAAGGCGGTATTGTACGGTAAAGGCTTAAATCATGATTTATACATAGATAATCAAAATGAAGTTTAACGCATGGAAAAAAAGTGCCAAAAAGAGTAATTCCTAGCCACGAGCAGTTTGTCGGGCCCGCTTGCTGTGAGGAAGACAAAAGATGAGTGGTTTCGGTGTGGCAGTGTTGTCACAAGCTAAAGATATTCTTCAAAATAATATTTGTTGGGCCCGCTTGCTGTGAGGAAGACAAAAGATGAGTGGTTTCGGTGTGGCAGTGTTGTCACAAGCTAAAGATATTCTTCAAAATAATATTTGTTGGGCCCGCTTGCTGTGAGGAAGACAAAAGGTGAGTGGTTTCGGTGTGGCATTGTTGTCACAAGCTAAAGATATTCTTCAAAATAATTTTTGTTGGGCCTGCTTGCTGTGAGGAAGACAAAACCACCCCAACTTCAGCTTGCTGTACATGTGTTGGTTCGTGAATTCGTCCGGATTTATCTGTTCCATAACTTCCACATTTACAGATGGACTTGAAAGTAATTTGGCACATTTCTCCTTCACGAGGACTCTTGAAATACAAATGCTGAAATGTCACAAATTATCTCCCTTGCCAGATGAAGACTAAAGGTCACCAAATGACAGATTGGTCCCCTTACCTATATTCCTTTGTTTTTGTCATTGATTCCTTTCGGGATGTAGCGATAAACATAATTCTAGTGATATATGGCCCGCAACATGCGAAATGAGACCTTCGGACAATTGCGTAAAGTGTCGTCCTGGATTAGCCTGCGCACTCCGCGCAGGCTAATCCGAGACGGTACTTTACATCTACATAAGATTTTATCATACATTAGACTTAAGTGAAACAGAAAATCGCAAAAAAAACCCCCAAAAGTGTCGTCTCGGATTAGTTACAGACTGCACATGCTGATCTGGGACGAAACACTTTTACGCATATGCCCGAAGGTCCCTTTTCGTGTGTTGCACGCCATATATGTAAGGACTTTAATTTTAACCCTTAGGCTGCTTATCACGACCCACGGACCTTTTGCGGACAGCGTAGATCAAGATCAGACTGCACAAAGCGTGCAATCTGATCTTTGATCTACACTGTCCGATAAAGAGAAATCTTTCCTCCAGAAATACCTTTGAAACAGGAAAATTTAGGCTTATACTTTCGGCTTGAAAGTTTCATTTCTTTTATTCAGCAGGATAAGGGTTAATTTTGATTCTGTTCCCAGTCGTCAGAAAAAAGCGTGTAAAACAATTTCTAAAACAATCTGACCAGATTTAGTTGAGATATCTCGAGAACATATCTGTAGGCAAGAAAATATATGTTAAATATATGTTAAATATATGTTAAAAACGAAGTAATCTTCTTATCGGGACCAATGTAGTACTGGAGAGGAATCAGTGGAAATAACTGAATGCCCCCCCCCCCTTTTCAGCTTGCCTGAGCCATTACTTATACATTATGCGCCAAGCCCCCGTAGCTCAGTCGGTAGCGTACAGGACTTGAGAACAGGAGGTCGCTGGTTCGATCCCCGGCTTGGCCAGTTTCTTTCCGAGGATTGATAATAGCCATAGTGACAGGATTTATTCCTCTCTCACCGCTGACCATTGTTTCGACGATGCTTATGTGGGAAAGCAGCCATTGGCTTGGAAAGAATGTTGTGCGGAGTACTGGTAAAAGATACTCCAGGAGAGCATGGATACGTGCGCTGGCCGCCGTGATATAACTGAAATAATGTTGAAAGCGGAGTTAAACAGCATACAATCACTTATACATTATGCACAAATTTAAAAGTATTTTTTTTCACATTTTTTCTCAATTATAAGTAGTTAATCCATTTCAACATTAGTTTACCCCTTTACCAGACGACAAAATTATAGCCTTGTCCAAATTCAAAACATTTGCAGACGACAATTTCAATGTGGCTCAAATGGTACAACTTTTCTTTGATAGGGTAGAAAACATTGTGGGAAAAGGAGAAAGTGCTGGTTACCAGCATTTTCTCCTTTTCCCACAATGTTTTCAAAAGGCTTCTTTCCCAGGGGCGTCAAAAGGCGTCATTGTGCAGTAAAGGGTTAAAAAGGCCATATGATTAATACGTGTCTTTCATGTACATTTATGGATGGATTTCAAAATAATCTAGCACATTTTTTTCTCCTTTATGTGCACAAGTGCAGTTTGAGACATTCATCTAATAAAGTTCAATGTCAAGGTCACGCTTGAATGTCAAATGATAAAATGTTCAATAAGTTGTCTTCTTTGTGAGTAGAAGTGCTGTTTGCTCTATTTTGTGCTACCCGGTATGTGTTCTTTCGTAATTAAGCTCGGAACAACCTTTTTATTATCGGAACAATAAACCCGTTCATTGAATCAGAAATGTGGCCCGTGCTTCCCTTTGAGGGTTTCCTTGATTCAAGCAACAGGAACAAGATAAGGTCATTATTTATCTTTTATTGTATAGTTCTGAAAGTGCAAAAACAGGTTAAAATTTAGAGCTGTAGCCCACACTTAGACTATAGACACCATCTACACTGTGTTTTGATACCAGTTTAACGAAATGCGATATTGTAAAAAATCATGTTTCTGCACATTTTCGCTCAGTCCGAAAAAGATTAAACAGTCGCCTTTTTACCCTGAATTGAAAATTGCATGAAGCCAAACCAAGCTACTAATCTTGTCTCATAGTAACACCCCGTTTTGATACACATATCGATATGGAGTCTATGGATGTTATCCCAAAAATCAGTCATGCTGTGTGAAAAGGGGGCTTAATGCAACGGCAAAAAGTATCGACCTAGGTCCGTGCAGGCTGACCTGGGCCAAAACCTTTTTGCTATTGGTCAACTTTCTGTATGTCCAAAAGTTCAAGGACCAGTTTACCTCATGATTCCTTCGGTTGTTTTTGGATACATAATTATGTGTTGACTTGCGTGGTATCATGCATCGAGGTGATGCATCAAGCCCCCTTTGCCAGAGCATGGCTGAAATAGGTTCTTGTCCGATTCCTCGCGATTGTGTTGCACGTGCCCTTGGTTTTTTTTTTCAACCCCCACAGCCTTTTCAACCCGGAAAAGCGTTAGCTTCTTTTCTAGAGATTTTACCAACGAAGGCAAGGTCCATGTTGCTTACCCCAAACTTTCGTCCTATTAGATTGCATTTTGCTCACCCAAAATGTGATAAAAATCCCATTTTCTAATACTGACTATGGCCATTTTAAATATTCCTCCACTCGACTCTATTTTGGTATCCTAATAACCTATTTACGAAATTGTGGCATCCGTTTATGGCCATCTTTACGACATTTATTTTACGTAACTTCACTTTATTGCAAGTAAAGGCCTTAGGGCAGAAATAAAGCATGGATATGAACATACGAGAATAAAAGAACTGAATCCAAGGTCCTAAAGAGTACAAACTCAAGGTTCTGTCATCAAGAAATAGTGACAAATATCGCACCGTATAGATCCTAGGCCAAGCTACTTGTTCAGTGCTGCCTGATCTTTGCAATAGATAATAGGTTAAACCCTTGCATTTTAACTCTTTACTGCACAATGCCGCCTTTTAACGCCCTGAGAAAGAAGTCTTTCGAAAACATTGTGGGAACAGGAGAAAATGCTGGTAAGCAGCATTTTCTCCTTTTCCCACAATGTTTTCTACCCAAACAAGAGAAAATTGCACCATTTGTGCCACACTGAAATTGTCGTCTGCAAATGCTTTCAATTTCGACAAGGCTAAAATTTTGTCGTCTGGTAAAGGGTTAACCACCATAATCTTTTTCCCAACATTCGATCAAGTGTAGTGTTTATTTAAGTTGAATTGTTCTCTGTCCGTTAAATATGATAATGAGAACCTGAAAATGGTGGTGCTTTATATGGCGTGCAACACACGAAAAGGGGCCTTCGGACATAAGCGTAAAAGTGCGTCGTCCCAGATCAGCATTAGCAGTCTGTGTCTAATCCGAGACGACACTTCCCGTTTTTGTGCGATTTTCTGTTTCACGAAAGTCTACTGTATGAAAAAATCTTATGTACTCGTAAAGTGTCGTCCCGGATTAGCCTGCGCGGACTGCGCAGGCTAATCCGGGACGACACTTTACGCAAATGTCCGAAGGTCTCATTTCGCATGTTGCGGGCCAATTATTATGTGTACTATATTTTACTCTTACAGATGTGAAGGACGTAAAAAAAAAAACGTTTTAGGATGGCATCTGTCTGCTTTCAGTGGGACCTTGATTTAGTGCGAATAGGGTCTCTCAAGTCTGGTGCTCTCTAACCCTTTATCACGCAATCCCGAATTTTAACGACCTGACGTAAAAGCCTTTTGAAAACATTGTGATAAAAGGAGAAAATGCTCGTAACCAGCATTTTCTCCTTTTCCCACAATGTTTTCTATCCTATCATAGACAAATTCCATCACATTAGCCACATTCAAATTGTTGTCTGCAAATGCTTTCAATTTGGACAAGTTTATATTTTGTCTTGTGGTAAAGGGTTAAAGATGTGATGGTCCTCTTTTCATAGACTGTAATTTATGAAATCAGGCAAATAAGAACTTGGAATATTAAAAAACGTCACGTGTTGGCCTTTGCTTCTTCCCTATTTACAACCTGGATTCGCTTCTGATGAACTCGTATTCACCAACCATTCTTAAGAACGTTCTTTGTCTTGTTCTCCAGAATTTTCTACATTTGAAAGTAACACAACTCCTGATTGGCTCAACCATTTGGTTTAGCCAATCAGGAGTTATGTTACTTTCAAATGTACAAAATCTTGGAGAATAAGACTAAGAATATTCTTAAGAATGGTTGGTGAATATGGACCCTGTTGTGTCTGTTGTCCTCTTCAGTTTCGTCTTTCTTATTCCGACAAAAAGCATCTTCTTTGTCCTATGCCTTTTGCCTTCTTGTTATATTAATAACAAACTTCAACGCAGAGACGGATGTCAAGATTTTCTTGATATACGTATGCTTCTATTGATATTTTGGCTCGTGGAATGGCTATACCTCGAATTGAAGTCGCTGCTCTCCTTTTTCCTAGTTTCCAAACTTCTGTTTACGATACTAAATAAGGTACCCGGCACGCTACCTCCTATGTTCTTTCGCTAATTGAGTATACACTGTTTTAGTTGACTTTCGCTTGTTTAGGGTCCGGTTTTTACAGGCGTCTTCATTCGCATTTTTTCGGCGTAGCTGAATGTGCTGGCTTTTGACCTACTCTTTGGTACTGATAAAAATGAATAGACAGAAAGTTGTGATTGGTTGAATATGTAGACACGTTTATTCTAAGGGCCCCTGTGGTAAAAAAAAAAAAAAAAAATGTAGACATGCCTTTTTGTTAGCAAATATCTTTTTAAAGATATTTCTTGTTTACGATAAAGATACTGGTGTAGAAAAGCTTGGATACGCTCTCAGAAATGAAGTAGCACTAAGTACCCAGACACTATTCGTCTATTTTTATGGTTTTATGATACAGAAAAGCATTTTAGTTACCAGTCCGCAGACCCCCTTTTTATCATGGTGTGTACGTGTTGTATTTAGGTAATATGGACACGTTGATTGTTTGGGAGAAAATGGTTTTTAATAATCACGATAATCTGTTCTTCAAATTTCACAGATCAGGAGTCCTTCATTCCTTTGACAAATGAGTTTGAAGAAACACAAAACAAAACGACTTTTACGCCTTTGGGTCATTTCCACTGAATGTCCAAAACTGATATTAAAAGACTGTGAACATCTTTGTAAATGTATTAAAGGCAACTTTTTTTTCAAGCATGATTTAAGACATATTCACAATTTCAGGTGTATCATCTTTCTTTTTCAGTAAATAACCCTTCAGTTTCCCCACACAAATTTTATAGATGATCCATGATCTGTGAAAAGCGTGTGTAATGGATCTGGATACAGTATTGTCCAGGGTCAGCCTGCGTAGTCTGCGCAGGCTGACCTGGTCGACACTTTATGCCACTGGTCAATTATCAGCATGTTCAAAGGGACCAGTCTACCACCAAATGATTTAGTTGGTTGTTAGACAAAATGGAATTTACGGGTTCATAATTATATAATCTTTTTTTTATATCATTATGATGTGATGACTTGCTTGGTATAATGTATCGGGGAGATGTTATTAAACCCCCTTTTGCCAGAGCACGGAACAGATCTTTTATATTATGTTGGTTTTTGTTTCTTTGCTCTACTCTGCCTTTTACCCACTCTCCTGTCCTTTCCTACTGCCCACATACATATGAGTCATGCTCTGTCAAAAAGGAGCTTAATGCATCTGCGAAAAGTATCGGCCCAGTTCAGCAAAATGCAGGCCAGGTCTGCGAAAAGTATCGACCCCGATCAGCCTGCGCGGCTGACCTGGGTCGAAACTTTTCGCTATTGGTCAATTTTTCTGTACGTCAATGGACCTTTCTATCTTATGATACAGTCGGTTGTTTGACAACACGGATTTTGTGGATCCCTGATCATGTGATGTCTTGCTCGGCATCATGCATTACGGTGATGCATTAAACCCCCTTTTTCCAGAGGATGGCTCATATCATATGCTGATTGAAGAAAGATTAAAGCGGCTCATCTTCAGCCATTAGAGGTCGAGGTGGAAATACGGAGAAAAGTCTTGCGGGCGTTGTCGATCAAGATCAGACTGTACAAAACTTGAAGTCTGATCTTTGATCTATGAAGTCTAATCGCTTCTGATGAACTCTTGCCAAAAAGAGCTTTTGATAAGCAATGATTGAGACTTTTGCAACAATAATAATAATAATAATAATAGTAATAAAAATAAAAATAATATTCATTCATTCATTCATTCATTCATTCATTCATTCATTCATTCATTCATTCATTCACTTTAATTCCTCCTAATGGAGATTAAGTGAACAATTTACAATACACAAAACGGAAACATGTTACAAATAATTCAAAATTAAATTAAGTAATAGATTCCTCCTTGTATGGATGGAAATACTGTACATCATCTCCATTTCTGAAGTAAGTCATACTGAAAAAGACAATTACTGTATATATGAACCGTGGAAGCATTGATATATGTAATGCACTACTTTTACATTGAAGTGGGATGCTTCCTTATTGGACATAACTGAGCTGCTGTTGGCACCCAAAACCATAATAAGAAATTTATAATAATAATAATGATAATGTATTATCATGTATTAAGTTATATAATGTTGTTATCGTGTAATTTATGTTCGTAACAAAATCATACATTTTGTCCACTGCTAAAGTTACGACAATGTCATTATTATTAGATCCAAATTACCATAATGTCATGGCGCGTACACATACTTGTTTTTGGTCAAATTATATGTATAAGCCATCCTGTGTGAAAAGGAGGCTTAATGCATCTGCGAAAAGTATCGACCCACGTCAGCCTGCGCAGTCCGCGCAAGTTGACCTAGGCAGAAACTTTTCGCTACTGGTCAATTTTCTGTATGTCCTAGGACCAGTCTACCACATTATCCAGTTTCTCATTCTCCCTTTTTCTTTTCTTATTAGTTCTATTTCCACTCTACTTTTTTTTCTTCCTCTTTTGTTAATTTTTTCTCCTCTCTTTATCAATTTCTCCTTATTTCTGTTTTTGTTTTTGTGTACATTTTTTCTGTTTTTTCTTTATTCAGTTATTTACGCCATGTCTCTATATGCTTTGTTTCCACTATCTTTCATCTGTTGTTAATTTGATTGTAGGGGAAGGGCCGAATCTATGTTGTAAGAACTTGTGGCCCGACCCCATTCACTTCATGAATAAAATATGTTTAAACTAAACCTCATTATTAAGTCCGTGGTTAAAAAAAAATTGCCCATTATGGATCCCTAATTATGTGATAGCTTGATTGGTATCGTGTATCACGGGGATGCATTAAGTGTCCTTTTACCAGAGCATGGCTCATATATTATGAATATATTGCAGTAATTACTCGTAAAATTCATTTGCATGTTTATTTTTTTTCATATCAGCCTAATTAGCCTGACGTTATGTGTGGAGTACTTTAAGGCCATGTGACCTGTCGAGTCCCGGTGATACCGTCTAGGGGATTGCCGGTTAAAAGTCCCGAATGTTCCATATTTCTGTCCAAAGACTGACAACAGTCATTTTGACAGTACTCATTTTTCCCCCCAACTTTGAACAATGTTTTAACTTTTTGTATGTGAGAAAGCTGCCAGTGACTTCGACAAAATGTTTTTATGAGTGCAAGACGAATGAAGTGATAGCAGGAACGCATGGCTAGGGGTACAAAGCTTCTAGGCTGAAAGCCTGTTGTAAATTGTGTTATAGATCCGAATTCAATGGACAAAGAAAACAGCGTCAGCCGATGCATAGGTAAACAAGAGCACCGCATGTGGATGCCAACGCTTGGCTGTGGATACTTGAATTTCAGTGAAAATTCTAGGTCGAAAAAGGGACATAACTGTCAAAAATACTTCGATGGTTATCTGCCCTTGTTGTATAGGTTACCATTTGGATAATAAACAACTTGTCCAAGTTTGCAGCGAGTATCTCCAGTAATAACAGAGATATTATAAAATGTCAAAGTTTTCGCATGACCCAGGCGACGACGCAGACGACGGCAACACCTCGGCGTTTTCTTTGTTTTTGTTTCTTTATGAGTGGCGGTCTGGCATAAGGGGCTTAATGCATCTCCGTGAAGCAAGTCTTCACATGATTCTTGATCCATAAAATCAATTTTGTGTAACAACTGGCTAATCTGGGGTCGAATGTCCTTGGTACATGCACAAAACCAATACATGCAATTACAATAGAAAAAAGTTTCTATTCATGTCAGCCATCGTAGGCTGACATGGATCGAAAGGTTTTTCAAGTACTTGAAGCCCCTTTTTTTAACAAAGCCTGACTCATGTATATTTCAAACGAAAAAAGCATTTTGATGTATCCCTTGTAAAGCGACCTGCACTCTCGCCTTTATAACATAAAACTACTCGTTTTTAGTACTCTTCCTCCATTCCCCCGCCACGTATTTAAACCTGATAATTATTATTCCGTCATTCTTTTTCATAAAGACGGTGCAATATTACAGAGAGTTTGTGAAATAAATTGAAGAAATCGATGCTAGTTAATAATAAGCCGCATTTTTGTTTCGGGAAAGTCCTTTTTCCCGTACTTCTGTCATATACTGATATCCTAAACAAAGCTCTGGTGTTGACATCTAATCTATTGAAGTTTAGAACGAAGAAAATAACAACATGATAACCTGTTTCAAACTAAACGTTTTCCATGGTGACTCGCTTAAAATAAAAGTGGATCAAGAAAATAGAATCGGCTTGAATAGCGACATCTTCGCAAGCCAAGGATACTAAGGTAGTACCCTTGGTCGCTCGCCTCTTTAAAAATCGAAACTCCCGCTGCGCCATTTCATTGGATGCGATCAAAACTCATCGCGTCCAATCAAACCATCCGTAACAAGAAATTTTCCGCGAAACAGAAAACAATAATGGCGGCGCCTGTCAAAAACGAAAGTTGTCGTGTTTGTGACGAAAATTTGCCAAAAAAGAGTAGACGATCGATATTTAATGAGTTTTTTATAGTTCATGATCAATTATGTGAAATATTAGGACGGTTTCCACAGCCAAATGATTGCGAATCATCGTATGTCTGATTAATTTCAGAAAATTGTGATCAATCCGAAAGCGCAGCCATATTTGATGCATAGCCTAACAAATTTTATTACGAGCATTTTGATTGGTCAGAAATAACACCAGCAAAGGTTACGCAACTCGTGATATTCGATAGGTGGCGCAGCGGGAGTTTCGATTTTTAAAGAGGCGAGCGGCCAAGGGTACGTAACGAACAGAGTGGAGTTAGTATCCTTGGCTTGCGAAGATGGAATAGCGAGTAAATTTATACTGCATTGGTCATTCAGCGGTATATTATGCATATTAATTAAGCCGCCCCCTTTAACCGAGTCGTTTTTACACTTTGACTGTTTGACGTCATTAACCCTTTACCGCACAATGACGCCTTTTGACGCCCCAGGGAAAGAAACCTTTTGAAAACATTGTGGGAAAAGGAGAAAATGCTGGTAACCAGCATTTTCTCCTTTTCCCACAATGTTTTCTACCCTATCAAAGAAAAATTGCACCATTTGAGCCACATTGAAATTGTCGTCTGCAAATGCTTTCAATTTGGACAAGGCTAAATTTTTTTCGTCTGGTAAAGGGTTCAGAGAGGACGACGTGTCAAAACCTTTAGGATTATGGTTTATGTTCTATTACATTTTTTTCTTTACCATGCCCTTTTTTTCAAATACCACAGCAAAAATCGCGCATCTTCTTTGACCGCAACTATATCAAAAACAGCGTTAAAATACCAACCGCTGAAATAATTTTTGTTTTTCAACCACATTTAGTTTTCCTGGTACCCTTACACTCAATGAGTAGGCCTCTGAGTTTTTTTGATAGGTTCCTAAAGCCATTATTCAGCAAAGTTTAGGACATCTCTCTTTCTCAAAAATGCTGAAAACATGTTCAGGTGTCCAGTGTAAATTTTTGGTGTCCACATTTCTATTTCTTATTGTTGTGAATATTTGTATACGAGTATGCAGTTTTTCAGGTCTATTTGATTAACACTTTTGGTGTCGAAACTATGCTCTGGCAACTAAGACGTAACATTAATATCACGTGATCAATTAAATCTTTTACATCTAAATAATTTTACGAGCTCTTTCTTTCTTAACACCCTTCCGCGTCACCGGCAGTAGACAGGACAGCATTTGAACACATGGTGGGAAAACTATGAATTAAATAGAGACAAACAATCAATATTTTCCTCGAGCATGACTTTTGACGCAATTTAAAAAAAAAAAAAAGATTTTCCTTCCGAAAACTTTGTCCATTTTGTTTTCTAGTGTTGTGCCTCAAACATTTACCAAACTTATCTCATTTTCAGGGATCCATCGCAAAAAAAGGGATTTTTGAAAAAAATTGTGGATAAAGGAGTAAATGTTGGTAACCATCAAACCTTCTTTTCCCCGCAACGTTTTAAACCTTTTGAATACAGATTCTATCACCCAGACACAATTTGTTGTCTACAGATGCGCTCAGTCCAGCCGCGGTAGCTCAGTCGGTGGCGTACAAGACTTTAACTGGACTTGAACCATGGGGTCGCTGATTCGAATGCCCTGCTCGGTTAATTTCTTTCCGAGGATTGATGATAGTCATTACGACAGGATTCGTTCCTCTCTTAACGCTGATCATTAATTTTATCGACGATGGTTATGTGGGAAAGCAGCCATTGGCTTGGAATGAATATTGTGCGTAGTACTGGTAAAAGTAACTCCAGGAAAGCATGGGTAGGTAAACTGGCCGCTGCGATATAACTGAAATAATGTTGAACAAACAAACATTCTGTGATGCTTGCTAGCGTTGTGCTTCAACTATTTACCAAACAATCCCTTGTTTCGACTAACCGTCGGAAAAAAAGGCTCTTTGAAAACTTTGTGGATGTAGGTGTTGGTAACCACCATTTCCTTCTTTGACCTCAATGTTTTTAACCGTTTACGGACAAAAAATTCTATAATTTCAAGATGCAATGTGTCGTCTTTAGATGCTTTGAAACTGGGCCAGTCTGAAATTGTGTCGTTTGACCTAGCCCTTTACCATACGACAAAATTTCACACTTTTCCAAATTGAAAGAATTCGCAGACGACAAATTAGATATGGCTCATATGGTGAGATTTGTCTGTAAAAGGCCAGAAAACATTGTGTGAAAAGGAGAAAATGCTGGTTACCAGCATTTTCTCCTTTTCTCACAATGTTTTCAAAATGCCTCTTTCTTAGGGTCATTGAAACCCGGGGTTGTGTGGTAAAGGGTTAAACCCTTATGGAAATATGCAATGTGATTCATTTCCTGAACTAAATGCCTCCTGCAGACGTTTCGTTTTTTTGTGTCTGCAGCGGACAAATTTTGAAAAAGGAGAAAATACTTGAGAAGAGCAATTTCTCTTTTCGCCACAATGTTTTATATTTTGTTATAATCCGGTTTAAAGCATAAATACTTATCGTCGAGCTTCATATTTTGAAAATGTTTTTTAGATATCGTCTGCTAAAAATTTGGTTCAAGAGGTAATCAGTCAAATTAATGTCATAAAATTATTTTTGTCTGACGCAATTAGGTCAAGGGGTAAATCATTTGAATGCATTTGTCAAATCTGGGCTCGGTTTGCCATCGACTAGTACATAATTTTTGGTGACAAGGTGTACTTTCTGACTGGCCAAGAAATCTGTCAGTCAGCCAATCATAATGCTCTGTTGGGCTTTGCTTCTATACTTCAAAATTTGGTCTAAACTATAATGAACTTGGAGTTAGTCAACTTTTCTTGAAAAAGAGAAATTCAATTTTTACAATGTTTTTAGTAAGTTCCAAACTGCATTAAATTTCTTTACTACACAATCCCGGCTTTTAACGACCCTGAGGAAGAAGCCTTTTTGAAAACATTGCTGGAAAAGGAGAAAATGCTGGTCACCAGCATTTTCTCCTTTTCCCCAATGTTTTATACCCTAAGGAAAATTCCATTATTTGAGTCACATTTAAATTGTTGTCTGCAAATGCTTTCAATTTGGACCACTCTAAAATTTTGTCGTTTGGAAAAGAGTTAACCGAAACTGCCTAACATTATTTAGGTCAGAATCATGAATAAATATGCAGGAAATTTTCTCTGCGTGGCTATATAAGCCGGCTTTTCATCGACTTTTAACGCCAAAGGCGACAACACGACGATGACGACAATAGCAACGGCTGCAACAACAACAACGGCGACGAGGACAACAACAGCAAGGCCGCCGACGACGAAAGCAACGGTAACAAAAACAACGACGACGACGATGTCGACGACGACAACAACAACGACGACGACGACAACAAAAACGACAACAACAACAACGACGACGAAAACCACAACGACTACGACGACAACGACGACGACTACGACGACAACGACGACAACGATGACAACAATAACGACGACGACAACGACAACTATAACGACGATGACGACAACGACAACGACGACAACGACGACGACAACACAGGCACCAACAACCAGGACGACGACAACAACGACGAAAACGACAACAACGACAACGACGACAACAACGACGACAACAACCAGGACGACGACAACAACGACGACAACGACGACAACGACGACAACAAAGACGACAACAACCAGGACGACGACAACAACGACGAAAACGACAACGACGACGACAACAACGACGACGACAACGAAGACGACAACAACGACGACAACGACAACAACGGAGACGACGACGGCAACAACAACGACGACGACAACAACAACGACGACGACAACAACGACGACGAAAACGACGACGACGGCTTTTCATCGACTTTTAACGCCAAAGGCGACAACACGAAGACGACGGCAGCAACAACAACAACGGCGACGAGGACAACAACAGCAAGGCCACCGACGACGAAAGCAACGGTAACAAAAACAACGACGAGGACGATGTCGACGACAACAACGACTACGACGAAGACGACAACAACAACGACAACAACGACAACAACAACAACGACGACGACGACGACGACGACGACCACCACCACAACAACAACAACAACAACAACAACAACAACAACAACAACAACAACAACAACAACAACAAGGACGACGACGACGACGACGACGAAAACGACAACAAAAAGGACGTCGACGACAAGAACAACGACAACAACAGAAACGACGACGACAACAACAACGACAACGACAACAACAACAACGACGACGACAACAACGACGACGACGACAAAAACGACGACAACAACAACAACGATGACGACAACAAGAACGACAACGACAACAACAACGACGACGAATACAACAACAACAACAACGACAAGAACGACGACGACAACGACAACAACGATGACAACAACAACGACGACAAGAACGACAACGACGACAACAACGTCCACGACGACAAGAACGACGACCACAACAACGACGACGACAACAACGACGACGACAACGACAACGGCGACGACAACAACGACGACGACAACAACGACGACGACGACAACAACAACAACGACGACGACAACTAAAACGACGACAACAACAACAACGACCACGACAACAAGAACGACAACGACAACAACGACGACGACAACGACGAAAACAACAACGACGACGACAACAACAACGACGACGACAACAACAACAACGACGACGACAACTAAAACGACGACAACAACAACAACGACCACGACAACAAGAACGACAACGACAACAACAACGACGACGAATACAACGACAACAACAACGACAAGAACGACCACGACAACGACAACAACGATGACAACAACAACGACGACAAGAACGACAACAACGACAACGACGAAAACAACAACGACGACGAATACAACAACAACAACAACGACGACGACAACGACAACAACGATGACAACAACAACGACGACAAGAACAACATCAACGACAACAACGATGACAACAACAACGACGACAACAACCACGACGACGACAACAACACCAACGACGACAACAACAACGACGACGACAAGAACAACAACGACAACAACGATGACAACAACAACGACGACGACAACAACGACGACGACAACAACAACAACAACGACGACGACAACAACAACGACGACGACAAGAACAACAACGACAACAACGATGACAACAACAACGACGACGACAACGACAACGACGACAACAACGACGACGACAACACCAACGACGACAACAACAAGGACGACGACAAGAACGACGACGACAACGGCAAGAACGACGACAACGACAACAACGACGACAACAACAACGACGACGACAACAACGACGACGAAAACGACAACAACAACGACGACAACGACAACAACAACGACGACGACAACAACGACGACGACGACAAGAACGACGACGACAACGGCAACAACGACGACAACGACAACAAGAACGACGACGACGACAACAACAACGACGACGACAAGAACGACGACAACAACGGCAACAACGACGACAACGACAACAAGAACGACGACGACAACAACAACGACGACGACAAGAACGACGACGAAAACGACGACGACGACAACGACAACGACGACGACTACAACGACGACGACGACGACAAGAACGACGACGACAAGAACGACGACAAGGACGACGACGACAACAACGACGACAACGACAACAACAACAACAACGAAAACAACAACGACGACAACGAAAACAAGAACGACAACGAAAACAACGACGAAGACAACAACAACGACGACGAAAACAACGACGACGAAAACAACGACGACGACAACAAAAACGACGACGACAACGAAAACAACGACGACAACAACAACGACAACGACAAAAACGACGACAACAATGACGACGACAAGAACAACACGATAAAAACGACGACTACAACGACGACAACAACGACGACGCCAACGGCGACGACGACGATAACAACAATTACAGCCATCTACAGTAGAAATCGTACTTGCTTTGGCCGTTGACTGGTTGTGCATAGGCCGAGTGTTGGAGCCATGTCTGTACGAAATAGAAAAAAAACCAAACCCTCCATGTACTTAAAAGAACTCTTAAACTCTTTGCCAAACGACAGAAATTCTAGACTTGATCAAATTGAAAGCATTTGCGGATGCGTTGTCTGCGCATGTCATATTCTTCGAAGATAGACCTGTCTGTTATGACGAATGGGTAAATTGCCGCTGAAAATTGCTTGCGGAAAATGGCTCTATACGAGCATACGTCTGAGGAAAAATCAAGCCAGTTTTTCGCCACAAAGTTCTTAAAAAATAATAATTTCAATCGGAGATATATATTGTTTACCAAATTATCTCTGTCTACAGTTTCTAAATATAGACATTGGGAAAACCATTATCGGTGCAAAACAGACTGACAACAACAACGTCCCCACTATGTTGAGCTTATATCGGGGCTATTAGGGGCTGTGTTTATAACTGACTGGCAGACAGGTTATATGCTAGCTAACCATGGCTGGATGAATCGTACAAGGTAGATTTTATTGAGTAAACGTATTGTTTATTTTGAACTTCCCTGCATCGATTGTCGCCTTGAAAAGTAGTCCGGTTCCTTACCCAGAAGGCTCAATTCTGGGAGGTACTAGTATTTGAAAAAATGCCAAGGAGTAGAAGATAATGTTTGTGGATGCCAGTTCAAATGTAGTGCTAATGATGATTTTTGTCTCTGATGGGACTGAAAAGGAGAAAATGTTGGTTACTAGAGCATTGTTCTTCAGGGTCGTTAAAACTCGGGATATTTTATGGTAAAGGTTTAATGTTAACATCGAAACAGTTTGACCCCAGTAATGAAAACGAGAAAGAGAGAGTCGATCAATATCAGCCTGCACGTAATAGCAGACCGATCTTGTTGTATACTCCCTGAAAAGTTTCTCCATGGTTACTCGTGAGAGGTTTATAATTAACCCTTAGGGTCAGACTGCACAGAAAGCGAGGTCTTATCTCGGATCTATACTGGCCGAATGTATAGTCAAGCCTATAAGAAGGACCCTGTTTGAGTTTCAATGGATTGTGCTTTCAACCCATGAAAGAGGTGAATTTTAAATGTACTGCACAAAAAATGTTAGGGATCATTATTTTGTTATAAACTACCCATGAGATAGAACTGTATTTTTGGTCTTTAACCCTTTCCCAAACAAGCCCTGGTTTTTACATGTCTGCAGTACATGTCTTTTGAAAACACTGTGAGAAAAGGAGAAATTGCTCGTAACGAGCAACTTCTCCTTTTCCCACAGTGTTTTCTACCCTTTTTGTTAAATTTCTGCCATTTTGATCAAATTTAAAATTGTCGTCTGCAAACTCTTTCGATTTGGACCAGTCCAAAATTTGTCGTTTGGGAAAGGGTTAACTGCCATCTGACCCTTCTTCAATTCACTATCAATGAAATTAGGTAGTTTATTTGTCCTTGTATTTAATTATTGGGTAACCAGCTGAAAGCAAAGCATGACAGTGTCAAAAACGAAATAATGCATGCAGGATAGGGAGAAAATGCTGTTAATAGCATTTTTTCCTTTTCCCACATTTTCTATCCTGTCAATCACAAATTTCATGACTTAACCCTTTCCCAAACAAGCCCTGGTTTTCACGTGTCTGCAGTACAAGTCTTTTGAAAACACTGTGGGGAAAGGAGAAATTGCTCGTAATGAGCAATTTCTCCTTTTCCCACAGTGTTTTCTACCCTTTTTGAGACCTTTCTGCCATTTTCATCAAATTTAAAATTGTCGTCTGCAAACTCTTTCAATTCCGACTAGTCCAAAATTTGGGTTAAGTAACAATTAACTTGTCGTCTGCAAATGCTTTGAATTTGGATCAGTCTGAAATTTTGTCGTCTGGTAAAGAGTTAAATAGTGACCAAAAAAACTCGTACAATGAAAAAAGGAGCTACAAATAGCTGCCTCAAAATCCGGTTTTAGGTTCTAAGAAAAAAATACGTTTAAACTTTTACCACACGACAACACATTACACTTGTCCAAATTGAAAGCATTTGCAGACGACAAATTACTTATCGCTCATATGGTGAGATATGTGTGTAAAAGCACAGAAACATTGTGGGAAAAGGAGAAAATGCTGGTTACCAGCATTTTCTCCTTTTCCCACAATGTTTTCAAAGAGCCTCTTTCTCAGAGTCGTCAAAACTCGGGATACTCTTGTAAACAGCTAAGTCTACGCGTACAGAAATCATTATGAAAAGAGAGATATACTGCGATGAAACGTAGAACATTCCCATTAGGTTTGTCTGTTTTAAAAGGCGTTATATGAGATTCCGAGTAAGTTTGAACTGTAAAAGAATTGATAGAAAAATTTGTTTTTTTGTTTTTTGATAGTTATGACATTAATGTAGATTTGTGTAGCTTCAAATAAGCTGATCGTTTATCTTGAAAAGGTAAAAAAAAAAAATGTAGTTGAATGAGATATGCAGGCAGTTTTTGTTTATAATGAAATGAAATTTAGAGAAATAATTGGATGACTGAATAACAACTTCCAAAATGTTAAAATGTTCACGCCTCGAAAAATTACTGAAGTATAATTTTACCCTTTCCCAAACGACAAATTTTGGACTGGTCCAAATTGAAAGAGTTTGCTGACGACAATTTTAAATTTGATGAAAATGGCAGAAAGGTCTCAAAAAGGGTAGAAAACACTGTGGGAAAAGGAGAAATTGCTCGTTACGAGCAATTTCTCCTTTACCCACAGTGTTTTCAAAGACTTGTACTGCAGACAGGTGAAAACCAGGGCTTGTTTGGGAAAGGGTTAATATATGGGGAAGAAAGGCCTTAATAATAATAATTCAGGTTGCCTGTTTACTCCAAATTCATTTGAGCAATGCCCAGAGAAATCGGGTTTTAATGCCTTTCCAGGCTGACCTGGGCCGAAACTTTTTGCTTTTGGTCAATTTTCTGCATGTCAAAGGACCAGCGTACCTCATGATTCATTTGGCTGTTATACAAAACGGACTCTAGAAACTTATTTCATGCTTTCCGGTAGGATATCGAGAAATAGCAGTGAAAATATTTTTCGATATTACACGGGTGCGACAGGAGAATACCGACCACGGGGAGTTTGTACTGATTTTTATGGAAGTCTCGACAAAAAAAAAAAAGGCGTTAGAAGCATGAAATAAATAGAATATTTGTTTTTTTCGGTGAAAGATCGAAATTTATTTCATCTCGTGAACATCATCGGTAATAATCTCCCATCTTCAATTGAGCCCATAACTTCAAATCGCTTTACAATTCTATGTATCTGTTTTTTATCAAGTTTACATACATCTGGATACCTTTTCTGCATAGTTCTAATCACTGTAATAGGTGATTTAGTTTCATAATATAATTTAACAATTTCTTTGCAGTGATCCTTAGTTGGCGCCATCTTGGAAAACTGACCACAGGAAATGACGTCATAAATGACATTATGACATTGATGTTTTCCCATACTTTATTAGTCAAATAAAATTTTAATATATAAGCTTTCAAAGGGTGTACATATCATTGTTTTATCCTAATTAACTAAAAAGATATAAAACTTTGTAATGGTGGCAGATATTATGAAACACCCTGTACTTTCACTCGTGGCTGCGCGCGCCACTCGTGAAAATATTACCGATGATGTTCACGAGATGAAATAAATTTCGATCTTTCACCGAAAAAAACAAATATTCTCGATGTATTATACTGTGATGACTTGCTTGGAATCATGCATCAATGAAATGCATGAAGCCCTCTTTTCACAGAGCATGGCTCATTTTCTTTTACATCTGTTGATTGAAGTATTCTCCGTAAAAGTGAGAGTATCAGACAAATGTAGTACTGAAGTGTAGCATTTCGATAATTCAATGCCTTTTTTCGTCAAAAAGTGAGGGAAAAAAGTAGCAAAAGTTATAAATGGATAGCTGTTGTTCTTGTATTAGTTTATCGAGGTGGACTAAAAGCGTTTGTTATATTTTTCCTTTCTGACCTTATTAGAGAGAGAGAGAGAGAGAGAGAGAGAGAGCATTCGGGAACGATATTGCTTGCACAAAGTTTGTGGGACTATTTTGTTGCAGTCGTATAACACACGAACATCCATCGCTATGCTAATCCATACGTCCTATAATCCTTTTCACCTTTCATTATCAAATCACTTTTTCTATTCTAAATTACTATACTCGGCATTCGACAAATTCTCAAGAACTTTCTAAGTCTGAAAGTAACACAACTTCTGACTGGCTAAAACTTTTGTTTTAGCCAATCAGATGAACTTTGCGTTACTGTCTAAATGTAGGATTAGAATTAGAATAAAATGAAATATGGTTGGTGAACAGGGACCAAGGTCTAGGAATCTTTGAAAATAGAATTACGATTTATCAGAGATGATCTACAGTTTTTTTTTTGCCCCGTATTGCAAGTGGGAGGAGTTACATAAGAATAAATATTTGTTCTTTGGGCTGAAATTACGTTACTTTCTTCATGGGTTTAAAGATACGTCTATACTCGTTTTCAGTCAGTTTATAACACATTTCATCTTTATTTCATCAGACTGTAATCATTCTTGTATCTTCTTGTCAAATGTTGCCCGGTGACAGTTGCCAATTTGCATAGATTACGACAGATAGAAAAAATCCATCTCATTTTCCGGAGGTGATCAAAGAAATCACTGATGTGACGTTCCCGATTTTAAATTGACGATTTCCGAAATATGTATTTATCCCTCACGCTATATATATCGCTAATTTTTCTGTGTCTACACAGCTGACCAATTCCGAACCATTCTACAGTCTATATAAAGTTTTAACCGAGTTTTCTCTTTCTGGCTGTAAGGATGTATCTTTAAGGAAGAGTTCTTTTGCAAATTTGAGCCTATGTGTAAGTAGCGAGAAAAAAAACCCCGACCATTCTGCAGTCTATCAAGTTTTAACCGAGTTTTCTCTTTCTGGCTGTAAGGATGTACCTTTAAGGAAGAGTTCTTTTGCAAATTTGAGCCTATGTGTTAGTAGCGAGAAAAAAAAAAAAAGCCAAAATGTTGCAGATCGTGCAGATCCAAGATCGAACCGACATTTGAAGTCTTTTCGCCTTTTCTTCGGGACACCCATGACTAACGCAGCGTTTGCAGTTCTTTTAGGTATAAAGTAAGAAGAAGGAACGTGCTTATAAATGGGCCATGCTCTGTGAGAAGGGGGCTTGATGCATTTGCGAAAAGTATCGACCCAGGTCAGCCTGCGCAGTCCCGCGCAGGCTGACCTGGGCCGAAACTTTTCGCTATTGGTCAATTTTCTGTATGTCCAAGGACCAGTGTGCCTCATGAGTCAGTCGGTTGTTAGACAAAGTCTGTTTTATTGATCCTTCATATTGGGATGTCGACTTGTTTTGTATCTTCAATCACGGAGATGCACTAAGCCCCCTTTTGCCAGAGCATGGCTCAAATGTCTAAAAGGGTTTAGAAATAAGTACCTTTGACACCCCTCCCCCTCATTGTTGACCAAAGTCCTGCCGACTTATCTTGATTTAAACTGTCTGCATAGTGAACTAGAGTTGTGATTCCCTCCCCCCTCTTCATTGTTGACCAAAGTCCTGCTAACGTTTCTTGATTTACACTGTCTGCATAGTGAACTAGAGTTGCGCAGGGCTGTTTGAGGGCAACAGACCGTGAGCGAAAAGTGCAGACGTCAAAAATCTTTTAGCTGCATTCACCCTTAATGTAATATCTAAATGATTAAATTAGATATCTATCTGTCAGTGGGAAAGACGTAACTATTGCAGTCCCACGTTCGTTCGCCAAGATATTAAGCATGATACTGGATAGTGTAGAACAAGATCAGACTGCACGTACTGTGCAATCTGATCTTGTTCTTCACCTCCCGCTTACAGCACCGAATATTTTAGGCTCAAAATTTCAAGGGATAATAAATAATTCATTTTAGTAAAACCACAGACAAACGACAGACCAAAACATAGTAAGGTGAGAAAATGGGACCGGAGGAATATCGTGGAGTATGGAGGTTTATAATACTGAGCGTATCGATGATCGAAGTGTTGTTCTTCAGCGGCATTATCTACGGATGGGGGGCTTTGGTCTACGTCCTTAAAGACGAGGGGTTTCTGATAGAGTTATGTCACAACCAAAACATAAATGGGTAAGGTTTTGTACTTTTGTGTTTGTGAGTATTGTTGAGAAAATCATCATTATCATCATCGTCGTCGTCGTCATCATCATCATCGTCGTCGTCGTCGTCGCCGCCGCCGCCGTCGTCATCATCATCATCATCATCATCATCATTACCATCACCATCATCATCATCACCGTCGTCGTCGTCGTCATCATCATCATCATCATCATCATCATCATCGTATTCGTCGTCGTCGTCACATTAATCAGGCTGCTAAGTGCCTCTTAAAGACCTTTTGCGGACAGTGTAGATCAAGATCAGGAACGTGCAGTCCGATCTTGCATCTACACTCTCCGACAACGAGATATTTTTCCCCAAAAAATACCTCTGAAATAGCAAAATTTGGATTTTATTATCGGCTTAATTCTTGACCACACAATCCCGACTTTTAACGACCCTGAGAAAGAAGCCTTTTGAAAACATTGTGGGAAAAGGAGAAAATGCTGGTAATCAGCATTTTCTCCTTTTCCCACAATGTTTTCTAGCCTTCCCAGAACAAATTTCAATTTTTGAGTGACATTTGTCGTCTGCAAATGCTTTCGATTTGGTGTAGTCTAAAAATTTGTCGTTTGGTAAAGAGTTAAAAGTTTCATTTCACTTAAGCTAGGCTTACACAGAGCTTGCGATTGCGATGCGACCGCTCTGCGACTGATTTATCGGCGATTGGGTCTGCAACTGATGAGACCGTTGCAACCAATCTATGCCCATATATGGAATACAGACATGATCGCCGATCAGTCGGCGATAAGGTTTGCAACTAGTCAGCGATTGTGCGGCAATTAGTCGGCAATTATTCGCCGCATATTCGGCGATTGTTCTGCGAATTGTTGAGACCGTTCGGTGAGTAGTCGGCGAACCTTCGGTGACCGGTTCGATTCTGAATGGCGATTTATACATGTAAGTGATTAAAATCTATCACCCACCTCCGATGCTAAAATCTCGGTATTTGAAACATCGTCATCAGGCCTCGTACGCTTTTCTTTAGGGGTTGCGGAAGTCTTTTCAGCGGGCGCTTGTTGCTCTTCAGCTGTCTCTTCTCTCCTTACAACTTCCTGCTCGGATATTTCAAGAGGTGATGAGGTTTCAATGTTTTTCTTCCCTGGTCTACGGCCCATGATGAACTGTTGTTGACTGGTCAAGTGCCAAACGAAAAGTGACGATGTGGATCGTGCTGAGGTCGGTGATCGATCTGTGCATGCTTAAAACCGTGTTGCAACTTATCGGCGACTAATCGCCGCAAGTGCGCAGATTGTTCACCGCATCTTCGCCGATCAGTCGCAGACAGGTCGACGTAAGGTTGCCAAGAGTATTCGGCGAAGAACAAACGCCGCAAATCGCCGATCAGCCGGCAACTAATCTGCGATGAAGTTGAGACCGTGTCGCGACCTCTCTGCAACCAAAATAATCGCCGCCAGGTTTTTGTGCATGTTCATAATACTGGCTGCGATTAATTTAGTCTCTCAACCTTCTGCAACCAAATAATCGCCGCCAGGTTTTTGTGCATGTTCATAATACTGGCTGCGATTAATTTAGTCTCTCAACCTTCTGCAACCAAATAATCGCCGCCAGGTTTTTGTGCATGTTCATAATACTGGCTGCGATTAATTTAGTCTCTCAGCCTCACCTCAAGGTTGAGAGACTAAATTAATCGCAGCCAGTATTATGAACATGCACAAAAACCTGGCGGCGATTATTTGGTTGCAGATAGGTCGCGACATTGCAACCTCTCGGAGACCTTTGCAACTTCACTGCGATTGTCATTTTTTTCAGTCGCAATGAAGTCGCATCGCAGTCGCAAGCTCTGTGTAAGCGAGGCTTTAGTTAGCAGGTTAACCGTTTACCACACGACAAAAATGTAGACTCTTTCAGTCTGAAAGCATTTGCAGACGACAATTTAAATGTGTCTCAAATAATGGAATGGTCTTTGATAGAGTGGAAAACATTTAGGGAAAAGGAAAAAATGCTGGTAGCCAACAAGATTGCTCCCTCCTCTATCGGATTTCGCATGACAATATAGTGGGTTGACTTTCAAGTGAATATTTTGAAACTATTTCTGTTGTTTATTTTTCAAATTATCAATTCCTCACAACATTGGCTCCCTTGACAAATGCCACACGAGTGTTTTCAACGCTTTTGATTTATTTCACAGAAGTGTGGGTCTACACAGTAACCATAGTGACGAAGAATGCAGTCTGAGAGACGCACGATTCAACTTGTACTTCACTTTGATATCATCTATAGGCGTCTTGCTGATCCTGATCGTCGGGCACACATTTACGAAATTTGGGACAAGGCGTACCAGGTTTATATTCATGTAAGTTAATTCTTAAGCTGCTAGGCGCGACTCACTGACCTTTTACGGACACCGTAGATCAAGATGAGACTGCACAGAATGTGCAGTCTGATCTTGGATCTACACTGTCCGATAAGGAGATGTTTCTCCTCCAAAATATATTTGAAATAGGAAAATTTGAATTTATTCTATCGGTTTGAAAGTTTTTTTGCTTTTATGTAGCAGGATAAGGGTTTGTCAAAGACTAGAAATCATATGATGCACTTACAGTTAAACCCTCATCATACACAGCCAGACTCGCTTTTGCGGGCAATGTAGATCAAGATCAGACACGCTGCCTGTGCCTGCATCTAAAGTGCTCGCTTCACTGAGATATTCTTTCCAGAGGCACTCTTGAAACCTTGATTATTCCCGTTTTTCCCAGATTGAAAAGATCGAACCTGTCTATTTTGCAAGCAAAGAGTTCACCCTTATCCTGCTTAACTCTTTACCAAACGACAAAATTTTAGACTGGTTGAAATTGAAAGCATTTGCACACGACAAAATAAATGCAAATTTGAAACTGAAATTTGTTTTGGGAAGGGTAGAAAACACTGTGGGAAAAGGAGAAAATGCTGGTTACCAGCATTTTCTCCTTTTCCTACAATGTTTTCAAAAGCTTTCTTTCTCAGGGTCGTTAAAAGTCGAGATTGTGTGGTAAAGGGTTAATAAGTGAAATGAAACTACCAAGCCGAGACTACCCTGAATCGGAAATGCCCATTATGGAGTCCTTGTTTTCCCCATCGCTATCTTATTCAAAGTTTATTCTTCGCTTTAGAATGAGACTTTCCCCAATCGAGAATGCTTACTCTAGAATTCTTTTTTTCCCGCCAAAACCCAATTTATAGTTCTTGTCAGAGTCTCGTTTCAGGGTGAAACCACCCCAAATTGGAAACACTCACTCTAGAACCATTCTTCTTCCCCCCCCTCCCAGCCATTCCAATTTCTACCCCTCGCTCTAAAGCATTCTACCGTAGATTGGGTACTCTAGAGCCATACTTTGCCCCTCCCGATCCCAATCCACAGCTCTCATCGAAAAGTTTTGCTATAGAGTGAGACGACCTCCAATCGGGAAATTCACTCTTGAACCATTATTTTCCCTTCCAAAACCCTATCTATGGTTTTTCCCAACGATGCCTTGGTCTAGAGGGAGTCTATCCAAGGGCAGGAATGCTTACTCAATAACCATAATTCCTACACCAAAAACCCGGTCCCAACCCATCCATAGTAGACCGGTGGAAGTGTCGCTTTAGCCCTTTCGGCGCCAAATAGAAACCCGACCTCTTTCGAGGACAAAAAATACAATCCACCGAAACTTAGAAAAGTTTTAGTCTTATAGGTTTGACTAAACAAGCGGACGGTATGGACCAAAGATCAGACTGCACGTTCAGTGCAGTCTGATTTTGATCTATACTGTCCGCAAAAGTGAACGTTTTCGCATATATATGGCGCATTCGGCATACCTCGGGTGATCCGGTGATCAAATCCCTCGGCTGTATCACGTAGCTTGATATGCACCTACACGGTACATTTCGCACATCTCTGGAAGCACACCGCTTTACCGTTATTGAAATTGTAAGGCTCCTCTTTAGAAAGAACGCATGAGTAAATTTTCTATCGTTATCTTTCTAAGAGTATTTGAGTCGGCAAACAGTTTGTACATTCAAGTTTTAGCGTCGTTTATCAATTCCGTTAGGAGCTTTCATCGACAGATCGATAGAAGTGAATAACTTCACAGTGGTCGTTCATGTCGTTGCTAAGCGATCTACAGGGGCACCGCCATGTTTAAGATCATGTGATTGGTAGTTCAAAATGGAAGCCTCCCTAATACAGACGAGGTTAGATGTAGGTACGGAATCGGCCGAGTTGTGACGAGTGATATATGGCGCTCAAATGGTTAGACTACCTCAAATCGGGAATGCTCTCTCTAGAGCTTTGCTTTACAACTGTTCCGGAAGTCTCACACTAAACTGTATTTTCTATGTACTGCATTTTCTAATGCTATTTTCTTAAAATGGAAAACGATTTTTTTTTTGTACTTTCTATGTTGCTGCATTTTCTACCACCATTTTATATATAATAATAATAATAATAATATTTTTTTTTTTTTACTTAACGAACAATATTTAGATTTGGTAGAAGAAGGATTCTGAAAATATTATGCGGGAAACGAAGAAAATATCGATTTTATAATCTGCATTTTCTGCTTTACCCATAAATCATTTTCAAAAGCCTCCTCTATCCGGGTCGTTAACAACAGGATCTATTTAGTACAGGACAATTTTCTTTACCAGACGAGACAACTTCAGACGCTGTCATGCCAAAAAAATATGCAGACGACAATTTGAACGTGGCTCAAATGATTGAACTTTTTTTTGACGAGGGAGAAAACATTATAGAAAAAGGAGAAAATGCCGTTTACTAGCATTTTCTCTTTTTCCCAAAACATTTTTCACCAACCTTCTTTCTCAGTGTAGCTTAAACTCTGGTCTTTTGGTCAAAAGTTATCCCTTTAACCCTTTCCCAAACGATAAATTTTAGACTGGTCCAAATTGAAAGAGTTTGCAGACGACAATTTTAAATTTGATGAAAATGGCAGAAAGTTCTCAAAAAGTGTAGAAAACACTGTGGGAAAAGGAGAAATTGCTCGTTACGAGCAATTTCTCATTTTCCCACAGTGTTTTCAAAAGACTTGTACTGCAGACACGTGAAAACCAGGGCTTGTTTGGGAAAGGGTTAAAACATCTAGGAAAAAGAAGAAAAAATGCTGGTAACTATCATTTTTCTGCCTTTTCTTCAATGTTTCCAACCTTATCAAAAACAATTCGTATCATTTGAGCCCGAGTTACAAAGTCGTCTGCAAAATGCTTTCAATTTGGACATGTACAAAACTTTGTCGTCTGGTAAAGGCCCATTTCTATGTAGGCCATTGTCCTTTTTATGTCTCATTTACAAACCCTAGTTAACCTTTAGGAGGCTAGGCGCGACTCACTGACCTTTTGCGTCCGGTGTAGATCAAGATCAGACTGCACAGAACGTGCAGTCTGATCTTGGATCTACACTGTCCGATAAGGAGAAATTTCTTTTCATAAAAATAAGTTTGAAATAGCAACTTTCGGGTTTTTACTATAGGCTTGAAAGTTTCAATTAACCCTTTACCACACAATCCCGAAGTTTTAACGACCCTGAGGAAGAAGCCTTTTGAAAACATTGTGGGAAAAGGAGAAAATGCTGGTAACCAGCATTTTCTCCATTTTCCCATAATGTTTTCTACCCAATCATAAACAGAAATCATCATTTGATCTACACTTAATTTGTCGTCTGCAAATGCTTTGAATTTGGTTCAGTCCAATTTTGTCGTTTGGTAAAGAGTTAAATTACTCAGCAGGTCAAGAGTTAACCCATTCAGCACTAAAGGTGAAAACAGTGGCTTTTGCGTAAGGCACAGCTCAAGATCAGACTGCACAGAACGTGCAGTCTGATCTTGGATCTATACCGTCCGCTTTTTTGGTATGACCTGCAGGATAAGAATCTTTCCGCGTTTTAGTCGATTGTATTCTAAGTCGCGGAAAGGGTTTGAATTATACGAGCCTTTCTCTGTGAAAATGGGGTTTAATGCATCTGAAAAAAAAAAAAAAAAAGCTGTCGACTCATATAAGCCTGCGCATTCCGCGCAGGCTGACCTGGGTCGAAACGTTTTGTTATCGGTCAATTTTCTTCATGTCAAAGGACCAGTCTACCTCACGATTCAGCAAGTTTCAGACAAAAATGGTTTTTATGGATCCGTAGTCACGTGATGACTTGCTTGGTATAATGCATCACGGAGATGCATTAAGGCCCCTTTTGCAAGAGCATGGCTATTATTATAAATGAGCCGTTCTCTGGTGAAAGAGGGTTTAATGAATGTAGATGACGCAAGATTCAACAAATTTTAGTCGAAATAGGTTTTATGGATCCGTAATCACGTGATGACTTGCTCGGTATAATGCATCACGGAGATGCATTAAGGCCCCTTTTGCAAGAGCATGGCTATTATTATAACTGAGCCATTCTCTGGTGAAAGAGGGTTTAATGAATCCATGATATCGAGCAAGTCATGACATAGTTATGGACTCAAAAATTCCATTTTGTATAACAACTGACTGAATCATGGGGTACAATGGTCTTCTGACAGGCAGAAAATTGACCAATAGCAAAAAGTTTCGGCCCAGGTCAGCCTGCGCGGACTGCGCAGGCTGACCTGAGTCGATATGTTTTGAAGATGCATTAAACCCCCTTTTGCTCACATATATTTGTCACTGAAAAAAAATTAATGGTCTAAAAATAGCATACATGCTTATTCGGCAGCCCTTTAGCTTTAGCCACTAAATAAAACGACGAGACGTCTAAACAAGCCGAAAATATAGCGTCATTACCGATGGAGATACCCTTTTTTCTAAATCTTTTTCTTCGTATCAAATAAAGTAGCCGGTCATTTATATCAAAGATCAGACAACACGTTTCGTGATGTCCGATCTTAATCTCCATTCGTCGCGAAAGCTCGTTTTTCGTCCTTCGCGGTAAGAGGGTTGAAAGTTCTTGCAGGAAACAAGAAAAAGAGTTGTAAACTGTCACGTGACTGTCAAGCGAAATAGACGAACTGTTTGTGACAGCACATAAAGCCCCGGATAGACGTATAAGCATGTAAATATGCAGTTGACATATATCTGAGCCATGCTCTCTGAAAAAAGGGGGCTTAATGCATCTGGAAAAGCATCGACCCAGGTCAGCCTGCGCAGTCCGCGCAGGCTGACCTGGGCCGAAACTTTTCGCTTTTGGTCAATTTTCTGTATTTCAAAGGACCAGTCTACCTCATGATTAAGTCGGTTGTTGAAAAAGTGGCTATTATGGATCCATAATTATCTGCTGGCTTGATGGGTATCATGCATCACGCAGATGCATTAAACTCCCTTTTGCCAGATCGTGGCTCATTTATAAAAGCGAATTCAAACGGCGACAATCAATTGTCAATATATTTCGTAAACTTTTATTAAAAAAAAAAAAATCCCAAAATTTAACGACGCTGAAACAGAAGACAAAAAAAAAATAGCGTTTTGGGAAAAGTACTGAAAAACCAGCATTTTATCTTATTCCCAAAATGTTTTCTACCATTTCAAATTTAGATCTCATCTGCTAAGCCGTCTTAGAATTGTCGTCTGCAATTCTAGTATCATGGACCAGTCTAAAATTTTGTCGTTTGTTATAGTTTTGACAGTTAACTCACTGACCTCATTCAGACGACATTTACTGCAGATGAGGCTACTTTTGAAAACTTTGTGGCAAAAAGAGATTTCAACTATTCATTGATCAAACCATCCTTGTTGACCCAGTTCCGATGTATTCCGTAAACTACATTCATCGCCCCTGGGCTATCTCGCGTATGTTTTCTCGTTCTCATGAATTATTCATGAGGCATTTTGATTGGTAATCTCCGTTTTTCAGTGAGAAAATTTAATCTATTTTTATCAACCGTATACCATCATTCTCCTTTTACCTCGTCTACAGCCGATCGAATCGCTTGTTTTAAATCAAGCCTGGCGATATTTTAAATATGACTCAGGCCGTGAACATCATTGACAAAAGTTTACAAAAAAACATTCGGCGTCACCCTGGAAGAGTTCCAGCTTAAGGCCCTAGCAGCTTTGGTTAGAGAACACGATGTGTTTCTGTCTCGTAAGGCAAATGCCACAGAAGGAAGGCCCACCGGCGGCCGCCATATTCGTTGATAATGATGTAGGGTTTGCCCGGTTTATTCATAGTAACGGAAGAAATGTGATTATCCTCCACTACAAGAGAGTATCGTTATGTTATCGACAATTTGATTGGCTATTGGGTGTAATTCGCAATCTTATGAATATTCATAGAAATGACGGTTTCGCAATTGAATGTCCCAGGTGTGATGAATGGTAATACTTCACACCTGGGTGAACGAGGGTGCGATCAAACTTAATTCAGATGAATCAATCAAATATTTACATAAACGATGTGAAAGTCGACTGCTGCAGAATTGGTTTCAGATGGTAATCAGAGGTTTCAGAGCTTAATGAATTAACTTGAAATTTGATTATTATGATATCTGAACCTGAGCCATGTTCTTGGAAAAGGGGACTTAATAAATATGCAAAAATTATCGACCCATGTCAGCCTGCGCGAAATGCGCAGGCTGACATGGGTCAATAATTTTCGTTATCTGTAAATTTTCTGTATGTCAAAGGACCATTCCATCTCTAGATCCAGTCAATTGATAGACAAAATGGATTTTATGGATCCACAATCATGTGATGACTTGTTAACACTCGTCACAACTCGGCCGATTCCGTACCTACATCTAACCTCGTCCGTATAAAGGAGGTTTCCATTTTGAACTACCAATCACATGATCTTAAACATGGCGGCGCCCCTGTAGATCGCTTAGCAACGACATGAACAACCGCTGTGAAGTTATTCACTTCTATCGATCTGTCGATGAAAGCTCCTAACGGAATTGATAAACCACGCTAAAAATTGAATGTCCAAACCGTTTGCCGACTGAAATACTCTTAGAAAGATAACGATAGAAAATTTACTCATGTGTTCTTTCTAAAGAGGAGCATTACAATTTCAATAACGGTAAAGCGGCGTGCTTCCGGAGATCTGCGAAATGTACCGTGTAGGTGCATATCAAGCTACGTGATACAGCCGAGGGATTTGATCACCGTATCACCCGATGTATGCCGAATGGACTTGTTAAGTATAGTGCATCACGGAGCTGCATTAAACACCCTTTTACCAGAGCATGGCTTATATTGTTTGTTATGAATTTTGTCAAATAGACAAGAATTTAAATTTTCATATCTTAATTCAGGACTACTTTTTCTCTCTTCTTGCAGAACTACTTTCAGTTCAGGCTGTTTATGCGTAGCCTTTGCAGAGGCAGGTTTGTACAGCTTTTTTACCATCTTTCTTTTTGCACTCAATATAGGAAATCGGATGCATCGGGATGCAGCTAGTAATTGTTGGAACCGGGACCAAGGTTTGTCGAATTTCAAGGTAAAAGGAGCATTTTTATCTATCTAACGATGCTTTCATATCATCATTTTGTGCCATGCTGCGTGTCGTCTGCGAATGCTTTAAATTTGGACAAGTAAGAAATTCTGTTGTCGGGTAGATAGATAAAGCAAGGTTTCTATGACTACCATCGGTATATACAGTATAAAACAAATTATTTGTAGAATAGAATAACAGGGAAGGAAAGAAGAATTAAGCTAGATAACGAATATGCATTGAAAATTTATCCATTAAACGTTTAGAAATGACGTTGTAGCCTTGAAAATTTGTTTACAAACATTTTGGGATGACGCTTTAGCACTGAGTATTGATTCAGAAACGTTCTGGTATCACGCTGTAGCCTTGAAACTTGATACAGAAAGGTTCTGAGATGGCGCTGTAACCTTGAAAATTGATTTAGAAACGTTCTGAGATGACGCTTTAGCGTTGGAAACTGATTCAGAAACGTTTTCGGGATGACACTATAGCCTTGAAAATTGGGTCAGAAACGTTCTGGGATCACGCTGTAACCTTGAAAATTAATTTAGAAATGTTTTGAGATGACCCTGTTACCTTGAAAATTGATTTAGAAACGTTTTAAGATGACGTTGTAACCTTGAAAATCGACACACAAACGTTTTGAGATGACGCTGTGGCCTTGAAATTTAATTTAGAAACATTTTGAAATGACGTTATGGTCTTGACAACTGATTTAGATTCGTTTTGGGGTGACGTCGTAGCCTCGAAAATTGATTCAGAAACGTTCTGAGGTGACGCTGTAGCCTTGACAGTTGATTCACAAACGTTTTGAGGTGACGCTGTGGCGTTGAAAATTGATGCACAAACGTTTTCGGATGACGCTGAAAACTCGCAAATTGATTCAGAAACGGTCTGAGATGACGCTGTGGCCTTGAAAACTGATTTAGGTACATTTTGAGTTATTTCGTTCGTACTGTAAGCTTACCAACAAACCATTATGTATTAACTTTTTACCAGACGACAAATCGTTAGACTCGTCAAAAAACCACCGGCAAACGATAAGTCAAATAGGTCTGAATTGATGGGATTTGTTGAACGGATTGCAGAAATTGGAGAAAATGCTGACAACCAGCATTTTCTCTTTTCCCACAATGATTTCGATAGCCAATTTCCCAGGGCCCCCGAAAACACTGGATTGTTTGATACAGCTTGCCTAGTGTTCCGATAAGTTGCTCCATGTCGAGGCATGGGAAGCCGAGCCCTGTAGCTCAGTCGGTAGCGTACAGCACTTAAGAACAGGAGGTCGCTGGTTCGATCCCCGGCTTGGCCAATTTCTTTCCGAGGATTGATGATAGTCATTGCGACAGGATTCATTCATCTCTCACCGCTGACCATTGTTTCGACGACGGTTATGTGGGAAAGCAGCCAGTGGCTTGGAAAGAATATTGTGCGGAGTGCTGGTAAAAGAAATTCCAGGAAAGCATGGATAAGTGCACTGGCCACCGCGATATAACTGAAATAATGTTGAAAACGGCGTTAAACACCATACAATCAATCAATCAATGAATCGAGGCATGGGAAAACAAAATCCTACAATGATGAAGAGAGAGAGAGAGACAGAGAGAGAGAGAGAGAGAGAGAGAGAGAGAAGGAGAGAGAGATTTATAAAGCTGTATGACTGCTCTTTATTTTGTAGATTACCCTTGGCTTGTCTGTATCGGTGGTACTTTGATGATTGGCAGTGGATACGTCTTCATTATTACAAGTACTCAGGTAACTTTGTTGATATATGGCGTGCAACACACGAAAGGGACCTTCGGACATATGCGTAAAAATGTGTCGTCCCAGATCAGCCTGTGCAGTCTGTGACTAATCCGAGACGACACTTCCCGTTTTCGTGCGATTTTCTGTTTCACGAAAGTCTAATGTATAAACAAAACTTATGTAATCGTAGAGTGCCGTTTCGGATTAGCCTGCGCGGACTGCGCAGGCTAATCCGAGACGACTCTTTACGCAAATGTCCCAAGGTCTCATTTCGCATATTGCGGGCCATGTAAAAAGTATTGTGACAATTTGAATTCGAGAACGAACATGAAATAACCTAAAGATATCCGTATTTAGTCATAAAGATCATCGAAATTTCGTTTTTAATCGGTCGATAGACCGATTAGAGAGATGGCAAACTTCGGAAACCCGTCCCCTCATGGTAAACTGATGTAACTGCAACTCGTAACAGCTTTTACTTACAGCGTTTTAACGCTTATACCTGGTGTGATGACCTTATTACAAAAACTACTTTTGACCCAGATAAGCGCACTTTTGACCCAGATAAGCGCAAGAATAGTAATTAGCAGTAAACGAGCGTTAAGTAATGTCAAGTAATCCCATAATAACTTTTAAATTATGTAATAACGGTTACAATTTGTTTAGTACTGAAGTATGTCATAATAACAGTATCATCAAAATCTCTGGCCAGCAAAAACTGGAGCAGTTTAATTTCAACACGATGATAAGAAATAGGGTCAGCGATTAGCAGCAACTTTATGAATGAAACGAGTGCGAATCAAGTGTATCGGGTGATGTGAACACATCTTCTAGTCGTCTGCTGTCCATATCATTCGGCAAATTTCGCGTGATCCGTTGATAGTTATACGTAGTTACGGGATCGGCCGAGTTGTTACGAGTGCTCTTCGTACATGTAGCAGGTGTTGAAAAGATGATAGGTCATTTTGGTCTTGAGACGAATAAAATCGCAACAGAAAGGAGTTTGTAAGGAAACATTGCTTTAAAAGAATTTGAAAATTTAGATTGCTCTGTCTAAGAGAAAACTGATGTAAATGCAACTCGTAACAGCCGTAAGTTTAAAATAGTAACCGACCGTTGGTCGTTTAATGCAGGGATCGTATATGTGAGGCGAAGCGTGCGAAGCTGTGGGGACAAAGGGTATAGAGTTGTGTAAAGGTTATGGCCCTCGCGGAGAGGCCATTACGTAAACATTTTCAGAATGGACTGGCGATTCACCGCTTACAAACTTAGTACCCAGACTGTCCATTCACAATAATGACTGATTACACATCTTTCAGCGTATGATGTATTAACCCTTAGGCTGCTAAGTGCGACTCACTGACCTTTTTGATCAAGATCAGACTGCACCTAACGTGCAGTCTGATCTTGGATCTATACTGTCTAATAAGGAGATATTTCCCTTTCCAAAAAAGAATAAGTCTGACATAGAATTATTCGGGTTTTACTACCAGTTTGAAATTTCATTTCAGTGTTTTAGCAGGATAAGGGTTAAATTGTTTTCAGAGCCCCTCTTCCTCTCCTTCCAGCCATGGCAATATCATTTTACACAGTCACTTACATGTTTCTTCTTGGTTAGATTCTTAAGACTGGAATCAGTCTGTTAACCCTTGACCAAACAATCCTGTGGGGCTTTGAAAATTTAGTTGGAGAAACTGTATGTATTCAGCACGTTCTCTTTTTTCGACAGCGTTTTTCACCCATTTGAAAGATTTTCAAAATTTTGTCATATAGAACATTTTCATCGAGGATAAAAAAAACCCTGAAACTGTAACACAAATAAGCTCACTTACTGTTATACTCTCCATATCTGAATCAACGGACCAGGGAAAAAGTCTTTGCAGAGAGTGCAGATTCAGACCAGACTGCTGAGAACATGCAGTCGGATCTTGGATCTGTCATGCCAGTTTTCCGAGTTATTCTACTCAAGACAGCAATGGTCCTGCAATATTTAGGCTGCTTTTCCAAGCTTAACATGTCTATTTTAACAATTTAGCGCTCTAAGCGTGCAAATGTCAGCAACATGTTTGTCTCATCAGCTATTCCATATTGGTCGGTTCTCATCCTTTCCACATTTCAGATAAAGCGATCAAGGCTACCGCAGTTATGCTCTTGCTGATTAGAATGACTCAAATACAATGACCTTTGTTGGCCGTGGACAAGTAAAGTTCGCTTTTGAAGACAATAAAAGACAAAGATCAGACTGTCCTTTGAACGCAATGCAATTCAATATCACAGACGTCCATATCTTAGATCTAATTGTCTGTTTATTTGGGATGTATATGAAAAAAAAAAAACGACCATGGAATTGTAGCCTAATGTTTGATATTGTTTTCCTGACTGTAAAAGGCTAGTCGATTAACTGAGTGTTATTACTTTTAACCAAACTATCCTTTTTTAATGCCCATGAGAAAGAAGTTGAAAACATTGTCAGAAAACGAGAAAATGCAGGTTACCATTTTCTCCTTTTCGCATGTTTTTTTTACCCTTTCAACGATTCAAATCATCATTTGGTCTACATATAATTTGTCATGTGCAAATGCTTTTGATTTGGACAAGTCTAAAACTTTATCATTTGGTAAAGAGTTGACGGTTAGGGAGCTATTGGTTATCTACATTCTTTGAACGTATAATGTAGGAGAAATTTGCCAGCAGACGTTTGGACTGGACGATTTAGCCCGCTAAAAAATAGGTAGGACAGTTTGTCAAGATGAATACGATGTCTTGTTAAAAATGGAAAAATGAAAGACCCACAAGCAGCTAGAAATAAATAATTCCAAAGTTATACTGCAGGCATATTTTATACGGCTTTTATATGTTACAATACAGTTACCAAAGTTGCCAAAGTTACAGAAAAGAATATATGTATTTTTTCACTCTTTTAAAGGGTTGGTAGGTACTGCTGTTCATGATGAATGGTATCTAAAACTTGATAATGGGTATTGCTGATCAGAATTGTCACATATTTTTTTACGTTCTATTGCTGTCGGCTGCCAAACATAGCTTATATTTTAACCAATCGTTAAACTACTAATTTGTAAAAGACAGTTTAAAAAAGTGGGATCCTACGTGGCTCATTTGTAACGGTGTAGGACTTTTTGTCCCATACACAGTTCAAACATCTACCATTTGATTTGTGATTTCAAACCAATGTACTTATTCAGTGTCGACCGATTACAGTGCTTACAGCACTCTGATTGGTAGATTTTTGTCGGTAAACGTAAAACTTGAATCAATATCTAAGTCATGCGCTCGGTACATCCCTATCAAATCTGTTTTGAACAGTCATTATTCGAAAGGGCATGGCGACCTCTGAAAAATGGGTGGCAGCTTTATGCAGCTCAAACGTGACAGCTTTCTGCACTACGAATGATCTGCATTATGCTGCCGACTGTCTTTAATAGGTGAGACTTATACTAGGGTAGGAATCATACTTCTGTCATCAATTTTTAGAAGGTGATGACCTTTCATGTCCCACCTTTTAATGTGAACAGTCGAACTGAAATCCCGTGAGGAATCACTCTTCTATATCAAGAAAAATTGGTCTCCATAGATCAACGAACAGACGCGTCTGAGTCATTAGATATGTGAAAATAACACGCCAATTGAAAAACTGTACAACACTAACAATGAACTTCAGGGTTAAATGTAATAGAATTAGCTCTAGATTTGAAGTTGGCCACGTTTCGCAGCTTTAAGCTGACATAGTTATAAAGTCTACATTGCAGATGAATAAGTAAGAGGAACACTCCAAAACACCCCAAAACCACTCGAAAACCACCCGAACCACTATCATTCCGTCCCAAACTACTTTCGTAAAACCTAAAACTGCATGCAAAACAGCCTAGATGGACGATCTTATGGAAAACAGCCCCGAAATAAAGCTATCAATCTTAAAAAAAAAGAAATGTTGTCAACCGTCAGATAAATGAGTTTTACGTGAAATGTACTTTCAGTACTTTGATTATGTTCGGAAGGGCTTTTAGCAGATGTTATGTAAGGATTGAACACGCATGCATGCATATGTGCACTGGCCGCATCGCCAGACGTGGAACACCCGTTTACCCTATGGCTGCTAAGCGCGACTTAAGGCGCTTTTGCGGCCAGTATAGATCAAGATCAGACAGCACGTGCAGTATGATCTCGGATCTACACTGTCCGATAGAGATGTATTTTCACCGATGAGTAACTTTGAAATTGTAATATACATTTGAGCAATGCTCTGTGAAAAAGGGGGCTGAATGCCTCTGCGAAAAGTATCGACCCAGGTCAGCCTGCGAAGTCCGCGCAGGCTGACCTGGACCGAAACTTTTCGCTATTGGTAAAGTATTCTGTATGGCCAAGGATCAGTCTACCTCATGATTAAAGTCGGTTAGTGAAAAAAAGTGGCTATTATAGATACATAATTATGCGATGGCTTGATTGGTATCATGAAGCTCGGCGATGCATTAAGCTCCCTTTTACCAGAGCGGGTCTCCTTTTTTGTATTATTGACTGGCAGGTTTCATTTAAATTATTTAGCAGGGTGATGGTTAAAATGGCATTTTACAACTAGCAAAAATAATCAGCCACAAAGAAAGAACAACAACGTGGCATATTTAAATCATGAATCACAAAAGCGAGAGTAAATGAAATATCAAAACTGAACTCTCTATCCAATGACAGAATCTTAGACTTGCCAAAATTTTTTAGCCTTTGCACATGACTTATAAAAGACAGATGGAGATTGTCTTCAAAAGAATACAAAACCTTGTGGAGAAAGAAGAAGATGCTTTGTACCGGCATTTTCTCATTTTTCAGAGATATTTTTAAAGCTTCTTTCTTCGGGGTTGTTAAAACACTTGATTGTTTGCTAAAGAGTAAATAGAGGATCTGACAAACATAGACAGAAAATGGGCCAATAAATCATTCATTTTAACCACTTGCATACGACATTTTTTGTTTTGCATCATACCACTTTTGACACATTAGTTTAAGCATACATCGAGGGGTGAATACGAAACTATTCCATCTGCGTTTCGAACAATTTTACAGGAGAGGGAAAAACGCTTTTCATTTGTGTGAAAAGAATAGTTAGATCATCTTGTTTAGATATGTTGTGTTGAGCTGAGAGCATAAATTCAGCACAACATGATTAAATAAGGCGATCTAACAACGCTTTTCACGGAATTGAGTTTTTTTCCCCTCTCCGGTAATATTTTCCAAAATGCAGATGGAATAGTTTCGCATTCACCCCTCGACATCTATACTCGTTTTCAGCCGGTTTTTAACCCATTTCATCTTTATCAAACTATAATCATTCTTGTATCTTCAAGCCAAATATTGACCTTGACGGTTGCAAGGTTGCATAGATTGCGACCGATAGAGAATGCATTTCATTTTCTGGAGATCATCAAAGAAAACATTGTAGTGACGCTTCCTGTTATAAATTAAATGTTTCCTATATATTTATTTATCCCTTACAAATATATATCGGTAATTTATCAATGTTTACATAGCTGACTGATAGCTGACTAAATTCTGAACCATTTTACAAATCTTAACCTTTTTTTCCTCTCTGGCTGTATCTTTAATTATTATTACTTTTACATCGATTGAGAAATAAGTCCTTACAGCTTATACTTACCTCTCGATTCTGCTTCCTTGGAAAAACACCAGTAGTCGTGGCGAATCTTTTTTTTTGGCCAATGAACAATCTCAATGTTGACACCCGAGTTCGCGACCGTACGGTTACGAGGCCCACGCTCTACCTTACAACCACGGACACCACACTGTGCAAAGACAAGACGAAACTGCTCGTAACCCTTAATAAAACAACTAAGTTTTAGACGTGTTCAAATTTACAGCTTTTGCAGACGAAATTATTGAATGTGGCTTACATCCAATTATTGGTCTTTACAAAAAAAAAAAATTGCGAAAAGGAGAAAATGCTGTTACCAGCATTTTCTCCTTTTTCCAATTTTTTTTTTCTAAAGCTCCCCCTCCCCATCTCGGGTTCCTTAAAAATCGGGATTAGCTTCCACATTTATTCTTGTACAGCGGGTTCTGCGTTGCCCAGAGGTAATGACGTTAGATTTGAAATATCTACAGGTTTTGATCCTCGCTGGTGGCGCTGAGCTTTTTGTCGGCAATCCTGAGACGTGACAACAGAGCCCTAGCATAGAGATCAACTATCTATGCTGTGCCTATGATTAGTCATCCTGCAGCTGCCAAAAGCAAACAATACCGGTGTTAAAATGCATTTTAATTGAAATCATAAAATGCATTTTAACTTAAATCATGCAATAAAAAAAATGTCTAAATTATTGTGAAGATGGCAATCTTTTATTGCACAGTCGGTCCAGATAAATAAAATCTAAAACTAGGTTGGCAGGTCGCCCTATCGGTTGTTTTCGTTTTACCTTATTTGAAAATTCATTTTTTCTGCCAGCGACTAACATTTGTACCGACTGTACAATAACAAATGTTATTTTTACGATAATTTCCATACTTTTAAATGGTGTGATTTAAATCTAAATAGGTTTCGCCGACTTATTGTTTACTTTTGGCAGCTATAAGGCCAATAATTTGGCTTTGTAATACTTTATTTTAACCCTTAACTCTTTACCACACAATCCCGACTTTTAACACCCTTGAGAAAGAAGCCTTTTGAAAACATTGTGGGAAAAGGAGAAAATGCTGGTTACCAGCATTTTCTCCTTTTCCCACAATGTTTTGTACCCTATCAAACAAAAATCACATCATTTGAACCACATTGAAATTGTCGTCTGCAAATGCTTTCAATTTGGAATGGTATAAATTTTTGTCGCGTGGTAAAGGGTTAAACTGCAAAATAAATGAAATGAAAATTTGCACTCAAAAGTAAAAAAAAAAATCAAATATTGATATTGCGAATTCAAAGTTGATTTCACCTTTCTGTGCAATTTGATCTTGATCTACACTGTCCTTAAAAGGTCCTTTAGTCACGCTTAGCAGCCTAAGGATTAATTTAGAAAAGTTGATCTAAAGACAAATGTAATTTAAAAAAAAAAATCATTCAGCAGTACAATAATTAAAAGTGCTTCTTTTAAGAACGTTCTATTAATAGCACAAATTATATGTTTGACGTATAAAATCTCGGAAGTGAAATAGACATAATTAAACCATTCAGACCCTTTAAATGCTAAATAAGTTTAGGGAACATTTTTAGCCTAAAGTAAATACCAAATATTGTCACATTCAAAGTGTTTTCGCAGGCAAACCTTGCCATATCGAAGAGTGAAGATCCTAGATCAGGCTGCACGTTTTGTGCAGCCTGATCTTGTCTACAGTGTTTATAGTAAAAGCACATCGAGTCGCACTTCGCACCTTAAATATGGAGGACAAACTATCAAAATTTTCCCGTTGCGTCAGACTGATATATTAGCCCTGAGTCGCATATATCTCTCGTTGTCCGGACCAAAACACTGTCCAATTTGAATACTCGTTTTCATTGGCTGATTATTTAAAAAGAAATAACGCTTTGTATTTTGCAGGTAATTTTTCCTAAAGCATTTAGGGCTGAGCAGAAGTTCAGTTCTATTTTTTGTTCGGGTGAGAACGCTGTGGATAGAGATCAGATAATGCACAAGGCGTGCAATCTGAATTGAAGTACATGTATACGGTAAAGCCTTTCTCAGTGGCCACCTCTGGCAAATACAGTATCATAGGATCAGGCAAGAGATGGCGTCGAAACTGAACTGAACGAAGCGAGCACCTTTCTTAAAGTCCCAATAAAGTCCAAAATTAGAATTTTTTTATGCTTGAAAAAAGGCATGAATCTGTTAGATTTACTCTTATTTTGTCGCCAAGGGGATAGGGGCGTTCATAGCAGCATCGGTTCATGTCACAGAACCATACAAAAATCCTAATTTTTTTTTATCAATTCTCCCAACTGACGTTACTACGCACTATTCGGAATCATTCTGGTGTCCTATTTGTAGACACCATGTGACCGATGACGTATTACACAGACGATGTGCTTTCTCTCCTTAGAAAACGTTGCGAAACTTCGGTAAGTCTTTAATTTTCGTTAAATTACCTGCGCTCATCGTATCTAATTTATTTGTATGCATTTGATTGGTAAATCGGAGTTGTGTTATATTTATTTCGATCATGATATGCCTATTTCTTCTTGTCAAGAGTCGTCCAAACATCGAATGACATCTCGGCCTATAACACTTTCGGCCTATTACAATTTCGACTAGTAAGAAATTCGGCGCATACAAAATCGAATGTCTACACAAGGTATAAAGGTTTGTAATACGAGCCATGGGGAATAAGTCAAACAAAATGCGGACGTTTTATAACGAAGATCAGACTTTACATTATGTGCGATCTGATCTTGATCTTCGTAGGTAATGAAAAAGTTAAGAATGTTGTGTTTTTTTTTTCGGGTCTGTAATTACTAGCGAATTTTGACCTGAGTTTAGCATCAGGTGGTGGACGTTTTATATCAAAGGTCAGACTTCTTACTATGTGCAATCTGATCTCGATCTATGCTATCAACAAAGGATATTTCTCAACTTTCAAGAGTTTAGTAAAACACATTGCTTATTGATATTTTTACTGCTAGTTTTTGAAGACAGAGTTGATGTTACTTCATCAATCAAGTTATTGCATGCAGATGAACCATACTTTTCAAAATTATAGATACATATTCCAAAGCTGATAAATTTATACATGTACTTCAAGTTGTTGGAGTGCAAGACAATTGAAGACAAAAGTAGAAGTTTACTATTACTCAAGTAATATTTTATCTACCACATTGTGATTAAGAAAAATAATTTTTTATGTCATTTTTTACTGATCTCTTTTCTTTCCAATCTAAAAACAGTGTATTTTTTTAGGGTGTGATACAGAGAGACCAAGATGTTTGTTAACCACCAAATAGATATCCCAGTCTGGTGTTATATCTCTGCTGTACGACAATTTTTTTTTCACAGATTTTAGCACAGTCCATGTCAACAGGTATTTGAATGATATTTAGATCTACATCTATTACACATTAATGTTAGAACTTTGAAGTCTGTTATATTTCAAGCTTAGAAAGGATCAGCTGCTGAAGGGATAATTGATCAAATACAACTTTTTTACACCCTTGCCATAAATTTTTGAAAGGAGCAATTGTTTGCTACAAGCAACTGCTCCTTTCTCACATGCCTCCATTTAGTTGATTTTTTTTTTTTTTTGTGAACATTCCCCAGTTGTCGGTTGTTTAACGCCATTTTCAACATTATTTCAGTTTTATCACGGCAGCCAGTGCACCTGTCCATGCTTATCAAGAGTTTCTGTTTCCAGTACTATGCATAATTTCCCACTGTCTGCTTTTCCACGTAATCATTGTCAATACACTGATTAGCATTGAGAGGGGAATGTATCCTGTTGCAATGACTATCATCAGTCCTGGGAAAGAAATTGGCTGAGCTAGGGATTTGAAGCAGCAATCCCCCAATCTCAAGCCCTGTATGCGACTAGCTGCACCACTAGGGCTTTGCAGTAGTATTTCGTAAAAGTAATGTACTCTTGAGAGAGAAAAAGGCATGCCTTGGGGCTAAAACAAATTAAAGTCCAACTTTTAGTAAGCAAGCACAAAAAGTACACTCAAAAGCTGCTTTGTATTAAGCCAGCACCAAAGAGACTCTCAAATTGTGGGGTTTTTTTTACCTTGAAAAAGAAGGCTTTTGAAACATAATGAAAAAAGGTGAAAACCAACATTTTCTATTTCCAAAAGTGATTTTAGCTTTTTAAACAAGTTCCGTCATTTGAGCCACGTTCAATTTGTTGTCTACAAATGCTTTCAATTTGGACAAGTTAGAAATTTTATCAGCTTGAAAAGAATTAGTATAAAGGTGGCCACAAGTGCAGGGTTTACTGTATAAAGAAATGAGCATATCTTGTAAAATAGTTCTAGAGATACAATCTGAGACTAGTAGATTAAAAATACATGTGTTTTTCAATCTAAATTTACTTGATTGATTGAATGGTGTTTAATGCGGCATTCAACATTATATCAGTCATTTCATTGCCTCAGTTTGCTTATTCATGTATACCCCGGGTTTTAATGGTACATGGCTCTGTAGTATCATGCCCAAGAACACTCTTATGAAAAACCCATTGCTTCCAGTGAGGCTCAAAGCTCGGACCTCCAGGTTATGATTGCTACACTTTACCACTGAGCCCGGGAGACCTTAAATAAATTTGTATTTCAGACTCAAAATGCGAATGCAGTCTCAATGGCAGTGTAAGATACAAGGACATAGTTGTTAAATGGCCTCTTTAGGATTTCATTTAACTCTACCAAACAACAAAGTTTTGGTCTAGTCCAAATTCAAAGTATTTGCAGCCCAAAATTTAACTGTGGCTCAAATGATGGAATTTGTTTTTAATAGGGTAGAAAACATAGTGTGGAATCAAGAAAATGCTGGTTACCTGCATTTTCTCCTTTTCTCATAATGTTTTCAAAACACCTGGAGATGCATTAAGCCCCCTTTTGCCAGAGTGTGGCCCATACATACTTTGCACTATTTAACTCTTTACCAAACGACAAAATTTTAGACTGAACCAAATTGAAAGCATTAATTTTGCAGACGACAAATTAAGTGTTGCTAAACTGATGATTTCTCTTTTTGATAGGGTAGTAAACATTGTGGGAAAAGGAGAAAATGCTGGTTACCAGCATTTTCTCCTTTTCCCACAATGTTTTCAAAAGCCTTTTCTTTCAGGGTTGTTAAAAGTCGGGATTGTGTGGTAAAGAGTTAAAAAGAAATTTATGTTCTTGTCATTTCAGTGTCTCATTTTGAACAGAGTGACGTGACATTTGAACAGTGTGGACAGGGAAAAAAATCATTCTGAGTTTATAGACAAATATGGACAATATTAGTGCATCTACTAACTTAACAGTATACCAGTAATATCGGAATGGACTTCTGCAGTGATTGGTGATTGTAATATTAGAAATTTTGGATCAAAATTGTGGATTTTGGAGGTTTCTTTTGGAACTCAGTCAAGGACTTGAGAACAGGGGGTCAGTGGTTTGATTCCTGGCTTTTCCCAATTTCTTAGAATTGATGATATTCAGTGTGACATGTGGGAAAGCAGCCAGTGGCTTGGAAAGATTATTGTGTGAGGTACTTTAAAAAGGGTTTTTGTAGGTTTAACCCTTTACTAAACAATCTTGAGTTTTCACGACCCTAGAGATGAAGACTTTTGAAAACATTGTTGAAATTCTCTGGTTACCAGCACTTTTTTTCATTTTCCCATATTTTCTACCCTTCCAAAAACAAATTTCAATACTTGGGTCCCATTTATCATCTGCAAATACTTTCAAGTCTAAAATTTTGTTGTTTGTCAAGAGTTAAAAACTATGTGCAGAAATGGGTTAACCGTTTACCAGATGACAGATTTTGGACAAGTCCAAATTGGAAGTGTTTTTTGACAACTACTGTAATTCAGTGTGGCGTAAAGGATTAGATTTGTCTTTGAAATGGTAGAAATCATTGAGGGAATAGAAGAAAATGCTGGTTACTAACATTTTCTCCTTCACCCACGAAGTTTCTAAAGCTATCTCCCTGGGGGTCATTAAAAGACGGGATTGTTTGCTAAAGGACCATTGTATACTTGATTTAAAAGCTTGAAAATATGTAGATAGTGAAAACAATTGCAGTTTGCTCAAATGTACTTTTTATTGGTCTCGAACTTTGTAAGATACGGTTTTGTTTTAAAATTCATAAACATGAATTAAAACTGTAACCCTTTACCAAATGACAAAATTTTATGCTAGTCCATATTGAAAGCATTTGCAGTTGTCGAAATAATTGTGACTCAAAAGTTAAGATTCTATTTGGGAAGGGAAGAAAACACTGTGGGAAAAGGAGAAAATGCTGGTTACCAGCATTTTCTCTTTTTCCTACAATGTTTTCAAAGGGCTTCTCTCTCAGGGCTGTTAAAAGCCGTGAGTGTGTGGTAAAGGCTTAAACTGGAAATAGAGTTTAGTATCTTTCAATAATTTTCCATTTAGTAATAAAAAACAATGGTCACAAAAATATCACACTCAACTCTTTACCACACAATCCCTGGTTTTAATGACCCCTGAAGAAGAGGGCTTTTGAAAACATTGTGGGAAAAAGAGAAAATGCTGGTAACCAGCATTTTCTCCTTTTCCCACAATGTTTTCTATCCTTCACAAAACAAATTTCAATTTTTCAATCATATTTATTTTGTCGTCTGCAAGTGCCTTCAATTTGGACCAGTCTAAAATTTTGTCGTTTGGTAAAGAGTTAATCATATTGGTAATCTTAATTCAATATTCTTCATGACTGTTGTAAAAACTTAATACTGGCTATCTGTATCTTGGGTAAAAATACTGTTCACGTAAAACTTTCCATAATAGAGCACCTAAGGTAGGAAGAGAAACAGAAACAAGTAAATGTATTTGACTGATATATGTCACAATGCAATAAATCTATTTTCAACAGCATTTCAACTGTATGGCAGTAGCTGTACACTTACTCATGTTCACTGGGTCAATAACTGATATCCCTTTACCACACAGTCCCGACTTTTAACGACCCTGAGAAAGAAGCCTTTTGAAAACATTGTGGGAAAAGGAGGAAATGGTGGTAACCAGCATTTTCTCCTTTTCCCACAGTGTTTTCTACCCTTCCCAAAACAAATTTCAATTTTTCAGTCACATTTATTTTGTTGTCTGCAACTGCTTTCAATTTGGACCAGTCTGTTTTGTTGTTTGGTAAAGAGATATTACTGGCAATAAAGCTAGGGGAGGTTACTTTTTGTAGGAAACTACCTATCAAGCTCCAGCTACAGTTGAATTTTGAACACATGTTTTACAAATCATATCAACCAAAAGGCCATGGTGGGCTTGCAAGCATCTTCACGTCCTTGTTTATTAACCCTTAACCACACAATTCCGGGTTTAAACGAACCTATGGAAGATGCCTTCTGAAAACATTCCGGGAAAAGCAGAAAATGCTCGTTACCAGCATTTTCTCCTTTTCCCACTGTCTTTTCTACCCTACCAGAAACAAATTTAAATTTTGAGTCACATTTATTTTGTTGTCTGTAAATGCTTTTAATTTGGACCAATCTAAAATAGTGCTGTGTGGTAAAGAGTTAAGTGTCATTGCAACTGGATTTGATCCTGTCAAACTCCTGAACATGATTTGGGTTTGCTCATGGGGGAAACAGCCAGTGAATTTTAGAGAATTTGCTGAGAATTACTAGTATATGAAATAGAGGTAAAAGGCGCATTATTAAATTTAAACCTTTTTCAAACAATCCAAGTTTTAACAACTCTTAGTATGACAGCCTCTCCAAATATTGTGGAATAAAGAGAAAATTTTGCTACAATATAGCCTGTAGAAAAAGCAGAAAATATTGGTAGCCTGCATTTTTTCTTTTTTCCCCCACACTGTTTTCTACCCTTCCAGAGAGACATTTATTGTGTTGAGTTATATGTACTTTTTCATCTGCAAATAGTTTCAATTTAGACGAGACTAAAATATTCTTCTCTTGTAAAGATTGGGTGTTTATTTGTTGGAGCATTTTGCACCACTTTAAACATTATTTCAGAGTTTTATTCATGTCTGTGTGACAACTCATTACTGTCTTTTCTGTATTTCACCAGCACAAAGCTGGGGCTCTACAATGTCTTGCCTAAGGACATTCCTTAATCCTTAAAGCCCTGGATTGATTGATTCTATGGTGTTTAATGCCATCTTCAACATTATTTCAGTTATATCGTGGGGGCCAGTGCACCTATCCATGCTTTCCTAGCGTTTCTTTTAGCAGTGCTTCGCACAGTATTCTTTCCAAGCCACAGGCTGCTTTTCCCACATAGCCATTGTCAAAACAATGGTCAACGTTGAGAGAGGAAAGAAATTGGCCGAGCCAGGGTTTGAACCAGCGACCTCCTGTTCTCAAGTCCCTTACGCTACAGACTGAGCTACAGGGTGCAGCTTAAAGCCCTGGAACCAACTTAAGTTGTTTTTGCAGACAAAAGTTGTTTTTGCAGACAGTGTAGATAAAGATCAGACTGCACATAATATGTAGTCTGATTTTAGATCTATACTGTCTGCTACTATGAAACAAGTTTTGTCAAAATAAAGCAAGACGGCTACCATTTTCTTACTTTCCAAGCAGGTGCGCAACCCTTTACCAGTTGGTAAAATTTTAGTTCAATTGTTCAAACTGGAAACAATTGCAGATGAAAAATTGGACGTATTAGCTCAAATGAAAAGATTTGCTTCAAGAAGAACAGTATTATGGAGGAAAAAATACCGGTAACCAGCAATTCTGCTATTTCCATAATGTTTCAAAAGTATTTTTCTTTGTTAAAGTGATTAAATAGTGCTTTACATAATAACTTGGATGTTTTGGTTAACCCTTTACCACACAATCCCAACTTTTAAAGACCCTGGGAAAGAAGCCTTTTGAAAACATTGTGGGAAAAGGAGAAAATGCTGGTAACCAGCATTTTCTCCTTTTCCCACAATGTTTTCTACCTTTCCCAAAACAAATTTTTGCAAATGCTTTCATTTTGGAAATGTCCAAAATATTGTTGTTTGGTAAAGAGTTAAGGGTTGAGGGAAAGCAGTAGCTTCTTACATTGCTCTGTATGTATGAATATATTTTTTTATTTTTTGTCCACAAATTCTTCTTTTAAGACTATTGTGATTGTACATGTATTTAAAATAATAAAATAATATTACATTATATTGCCTTGATTGTTGCATGAAACATATCTGTCTTTGTAAGAGCTGTGATCTGAACCAGCCAGTTTTATATCGTAGTACTGAAGGCCAAGTATTCACATGCTACATATTCTTCAGCAACACCACAGAATATGTCTTTGGAAATCTGATTAATCTGCTGCATATCTGAAAAATAAAAAAAAAAAGTATTCTCTTTTTTAATTTATCTAAATCTGAAACTGTAAAAAAAACAAAGACAGCAGTATAGTAATAGGTGTAGGTTTACTCCAACTTCATTCCATTTGATAACAGAATTGATTGCAGCATTTGTCCAGCATGTGGTTGAACTTAAATAATGTTGAAAACTGTACATGTATGAAGTCATAACTGTACAAATACAGCTTTTAACAAACCTGTTTCGAAACAGTATTGGTAATTACTTATCATTTGTAGGGAAGAAAACATGTGTTCCATCTTCCACAATGTTACTTTTCCATATGGATCAAAATTGACTGCTGCTGCATTTCCAACCTTTTACTAATTTTCTTCACATGTTCTTTACTCTAGTATGGCATATGTCTCAAAGCCCGAATAGTAGCAAAAAGTACACAAAAAGTAGGTCAGCAGTTGCTATGCTGCTCTATCTTTTGTTAACTTTTTACTTGATTTCAATTTTTTTTTTGCCATTGACTTACACTTGGATCGACTGTACAACAACAGATTATCATCTTCCCAACAATTTCGTACTTTCAAAAGGTATGACTTAAATCAAAATGCATTTTAACACCCACTTTGTTTACTTTTGGTGGCTGCTGGGCCTTTAAACAGTAGCACATACAATCATGGGTATGGGCTATACATCAAACAAATGAATGTAGTTTTTAGCCTTTCAATTTCTGACAATCATTCTGTTTACATGTATGATACATGTAAATTCTAGAACAGTGTAATGCAGTATCTTTTACTCAATAATCAGCACTTTTGCAAATGAAGCCCAGTTTGATTGACTGAGTGATACATACATGTAGCTTTCAACATTATATCAGTCATACCATTTTGATAGATCGTTAATTCATATGTTTCCTGAGTTTTAACAATATCTGAAGTAACTTGCCCATGGACATCTCAACAAAACCCAGTGAGAATTCAATCTGAGTCATGGCTTACTTACATTATGCATTTACCACTGAGACATGAAATAATCCTTGAGCCCTTTACATCTGTTCAGTTGAATAAAACTTGTGGCATTACTAGTATCACAAGGGTCAGCTCAAGTAATATAGGAGAACTGTGAAGCCCTAAGTGACAAAACAAAATTCAGTCGCATAAGCACAGTAGTAGCTTAATCAGCGGTCTACCGGTATTTTGTCCAACAGCATATTTTCAAGAATTCTGCTCCATTTTCATCCTGGCCTATAATAAGGGTTTCATTTAAGAGATCTAGCAAAATGAGACGGCAAAAACTTCTTGCAGTATACCAGTAATCTTGAATCTACACTGCTTCTTTAAAGGTATAGCCCATGTGGTGGGTTGAGGTGAATCCCTGAAACTGCAATACATTGTTTTGAATTTTCATTACTTTACCAGTCATGTAAATTTTTTGAACTTGGCTATTGAAAATAAAATTTGTTTTATCTGATTGAGACACATGTACCTGAAAAGTGGTCGCCAAATTCTGAATCTACTGGAATGGAATCACAATCATGACAGAGTCAGAAACCAAGGCTCATCTGCATCTGCACAGTCAGTATAATTCAGTATGTGTATCATCATGTAGGAGGATCCATTCACATTGGCCAGAGATGTGTAAAGTAATTATCTCCATACTCTGGAATATCATTTACATATCATTTAACATTCTGTGCTAGAAATTTAATGGTGTTTTACTCCGCTTTCAACAGTATTTCAGTCATATCATGGCAGCATCACACAAATTCATGTATTTCCTGGGATTCACCAGTACTAGGCTAGGGCTCTGAAGTGTCTTGCCCAAAGACACTCCCATGAAAAAACCAGCAGATCGAACCCCAGACCTAATAATGTGCAAATTCATCTTTTACTCTTTACCAAACGACAAAAATTTAGACTTGTCAAAATTGAAAGCATTTGCAGACGACAATTTAATGTGGGCCAAACGATAGAATATGTCTTTGATAGGGGAGAAAATATTGTGGGAAAAGGAGAAAATGCTGGTTACCAACATTTTCTCCTTTTCCTACAATGTTTTCAAAAGGCTTATTTCTCAGGGTCGTAAAATCTCGAGATTGTGTAGTAAAGGGTTAACATACAATCCAGTGCTGTAATGACCCAGAGGCATAAACCTTTTCAGAACATTGTAGGAAAAGGAGAAAATGCTGCTGGTGACTAGTATTTACCTTTAATTCAACAATTGTTTCTCCCGTTTCAAATACAAATCATGTAGATCCAATACAAGCTATGTCGTCTACAAATGTTTTCAATCTAGACAAGTCCAAAATTTTGTCATCTGCTAAAAAAAAAAACACCTAGATTCCATTGATATGTGCACTGACCAGATTAGGGAAAGATAATTGGGTTCTACGTTCAAATTTGTGTCACCCAAGAAATTCAGCCAATTTTTTTTAAAAAATGGTGCAGATTTAACACATTGAGTTTCAATTGCATTTCTAAAGTGTTATACCCCCCCCCCCCCCAAATACTTAGCCTTGTCCAAAACTAAGGCATTTGTGGAAAAACAAATATTTCTCAAATAATGAAATTTGTCTGTGATACAAGAAAAATATTATGGAAATAGGAGAAAATGTCGGCTACCAACTTTTTCTCATATTTCCACCATGTTTTCAAAAGCATTTTTTCAATATCGTAAAAACTAGGGATTGCTAGGTAAATGGCCAGTCTCCGAATAAATATGCGTCGCGTATATCCGAGGTTCAGACTACATTCATGCACATTTAATCATTATCTGCATTCTCTGCGAAGAAAATGGGTCAATCGGGTGCTACGCAAAAATGAAAGATCACTTTCATCTCACAGGTGCCCGGCGAGCGACAGTATAATTCATGTATTACACACTAAGTAATAGTAAATTAGTGTGTAATATATGAATTATACTGTCGCTCGCCGTTCACCTGTGTTTCATCTTACTAGCCGATATTCATTAATCAGAAAGTGCTTACGTATCCTGATCCAACAGTAAATGCGGAAATCAATACAGATATAGCGATAAATCTGTTTTTAACACAATAAATATAAGATGAACGTAAGGCGACTTACTGATTCGAGAATGTGAACTGAAATCCGCATCAGTTTTCAGACAGTTCGCTCATTCTGTATGTTTACACGGAGCTTCTTGTTCAAAACAAAATAAACAAATCCTAAAATACACGCCCGTTTGTTCTTTCTGTGTCGCTCTTCGGCAAATTCGGTAAACGAACTTGGTTTTCTGTCGAATATGATTCTCACGACCGTCACACCGTCCTCCATTTTGTTTTTCGTTTACCTTAGCTTCAAGGTATCACGTGGTGTACCTACGTCATCGTTATTGATGTAAACAAAAGTTAGAGATACCTGGTAGTATTTCTTGTAGTTTTGAAAGTAATTCTTTTGCCAGCGAATGGAACTTTGACCAATCGCACATTAAGAGAGTGTCATCGTTATATTAATTTACATAGTTTTAAATGGTATGATTAAAATTTAACTTCATTTTTTACCCCGCATTGTTTACATTTGGACTTTATTGGGACTTTAAGCAAACATATTTTCGTACATCTTAGGGACTCGGTTAATACAAGTTGGATTGTTCGATGTCCGTTTTTTCTTTGTTTTTGTCTTGGGGATGAAGGAAACATCGATATTGCATTACTAAGGTCCATCTTCTTGAATTAAATCTTTACCAGACGACATAACTTTTGAGCCGTCCATATTGAAAGCATTTGCTACCGACAACAAAGATGTGGCCAAACTGATTGGATTTATTTTGAAAAAGGTAAAACGCATTGTTGGAAAAGAAGAAAATGCTGGTAACCAGCGTTCGTTCTCTTTTCCCGCAACGGTTTCAGTGGTCCAAACTTTTTGCTAATAGTCAATTTTCTGCATGTCAGAGGATCTTTCTTTACCCATTATTCAGTCGGTTGTTTGACAAAATGGATTTTACGGATCCATAATTATGTGACGAACTGCTCGGCAAGATGCATTACGGAGATCAGCTCGGCAAGATGCATTACGGAGATCTGCTCGGCATGATACATTACGGAGATCTGCTCGGCAAGATGCATTACGGAGACCTGCTCGGCAAGATGCATTACGGAGACCTGCTCGGCAAGATGCATAACGGAGATGCATTAAACCCCCTTTTGCCAGAGCATGACTCATTCATATATTCAAAATTATTAAAATTATTTAGTAAATATCATTGATCGTGTATGGGCCACATAAGGGCCGAAAATGGTACCAGCGGTATCGTATTCTGTACATCTTTATTGAATACTCTTGTCTTGCAGACGAATGCATTTAAAACCATTGTTGCTAAAGAAATTTTTTCAGAAGTCGACTGCTGCAAGGCGTAAAAATGTCGTCTGCGGGGCTAAGGGGGAAGCAATTCAGTAAAAATATACGAGTCGTAACTGCTCAAGGACAATCGTGAACGTGGAAATACATGGTTTGATCCACAACAGGTGGGTCAGCATGATATGCTAAAATTATCTAATCGAAGATAATCAGCTTTGTGACAATATATCCATCGCTCGTCTAAATTCGGCCGATTCCGTAACAATATCTAACATCGTCCGAATCAAGGATCAATTCTGAAACACTGTCAGTAATATAATCATAAACACGGCGGCGCCCATGTAAATCGATTACGAGTAGTAACGACAGCAACAACTACGGTGAGGTTATTCACATATATCAACGTGTAGGTGGACTATGCCAACGCAATTGATAGACCAAGTTAACAATTGAATGCACACACTGTTTGTCAACAATAATGTTTTTCGAAAGATTTCGATAGGAAATTATGACTCGTGTTTTCTGTTTTTTAGTTGATGCTTTACAATTTTAAGAACGGTAAAGCGGCGTATTTCCGGCGAAAAAATATACCGTGTAGGTGCATTTATCCTGCCACTTGTGGTAATTTCGACCCGATAACAGGGTGCCGTACATATTTTTTTATGTTAACCGTCAGTTGGTCATGTGACCTTAGAAGTGCGCAGCCGTGCAAACTGAGACTACTTTTAGAAAAGCAGCTCAATAACTGAATGAAAGTATTATTAGCGAATGTTAAATACTTGTTAAATACTTGTTATTCAGCATGTTAATAAGCTTTTTCCGTTTTCTGTCACTAAGACAAGAACACACTTGTCTTCTTCTCCATCACGTTTATTGCGTAATCAGTATAATTCTTGTATTTACCAACCATTCTTAAGAGCGTTCTTTGTCTAATTCTCCAAGATTTTCCAAATCTGAAAGTAAAACAGTCTCTGATTGGCTAAACCATTTGGTTTAGCCAGTCAGAGCCTGCGTTACTTTCAGATTTGGAAAATTATGGTGAATAAGACTAAGAACGTTCTTAAGAATGGATGGTGAATACCACCGTGTATCATCGACTCCGGACCTTGGTATCAGCCGAGTCAACACAAAAGGTAGTCATGGCACGTAGAGGGGTGAGTCAATCGTTTTTTTGAATGGTTTTTAATGAGTGTCTTCCTACCAAACGATAAGCATCGGTGTTTAGAGATGTCCAACTGTCCATGAGCGTGAGTCAAAAATAATATTCCTGCATGCTGCAAAAGAGAGCGAAATCCTACCAGCTGGTACTGCTCAAAGCACCACATCCCATTGAAAATCGTTCGTTTTGCGTTGTTACAAATCTTGTTACCATTGGTTTTTAATATCAAAATATTCCGGACATTTGGAATTAACTTCGGTATAAGTTTCATACACAACAATCAAGATTTGATTGAATTATTCTCGAAAACAAGAATCCTTGGGAGTACGGCGATTTGAAAGGTTGTTGTACGGCATGAAAATTTTACTGAATTAACTGTACGGCAACTTGCATCGGTGCGATACAGCAAAAGTGGCTATTTTGACGCATTCTTTTATCCCTTTGCAGGTTCTTATGCCCTTCGCTTGCGGATATTGCACCAAGAGGCGTCTAAATCAGGACGAATAACATATTTAGCGTTTTGACGTCAAAGAAAGGCAAAAATAGTCCGGTTACAATATAGAAAGGGATTACCATGAACCGCGGCAGCGAGGGACTTAGAAAAGTAAAAAGAAATATCTTTAAAAAAAGATAGACGGCGTAAGAGTAAATGGAATATGAATATTGAAGCTCTTTTGTGGCTCAATATGAAGTAAAATAATGATAAGTAACCTCACGAGCAATTTGCGTCTTTCTCCTCAGTGATTTTAATTTTGTTAAAAGGTAGTATCAGGCTATTGGGTGACGCTCATGAAAATACTTAGTTTCCAAATAGCACAAGAAAAGAATTATTCCCTACTACATTAGTTTGCTATGGTATGAATCAAGGCCCGTAGCAGAAGCAACACTTGTTGATAGTGGTTTCATAAAGTGCGAGGAAATATGCCAGCAGGGGCCCGTCGAACATGTGCACATATTTTACCAATCGTAAATTACCATCTATTCATTCTTTATTAGTACCAAGAAGTAGGTCAAAAGCCAGCGCATTCAGCTATCCCGAAAAAAAAGGTTGCATTGTCGTGCTACAAAGCAGTTGTCCGCGATTCGTGGTCGTCCAAGATTTTAGGTGGTTGGGCGCTAATAAATGAGCCAGAGCACAACAAATTCCATAGTTTACATGTGCATCCTTCTCAGATCAGCCTGTTCATTTAGATCAGTGTCTTCAATGACTGCTCTGTTAATAGCTAAGGACCCAACCCTACTTTAGGCGACCAGCGAAGACTCTGTACAGACTCTGACAATAGATACGAAGGCTGAGCTAATATATTTGCTGGGCGCGCATATTGGTTGTACGAGTTGCTGCGGCCCGATACGAGGGCCGTTTGAAAAGTTCATCTGCTGTGATCGCCCATCTATTAAACCATTCATATTTGATATCATTGTAAATATCAACAACTACACTTTAATTCAATACACAATTCGTATGCATGCACCTGCTACAAAATACAGTCACAATAACTTAATGTACTGTTTTTATACTGGAAACTTGCATGGTCAGTAGCCAGACCCACCCTGCTCAGAAAAAAAGGGGGGTGTTTGGTTTGAAATAATTTTTCTGCGAGAAAATGCCAGAAACTGAAAAGTTAAGAACGAAGAATGAGTCACAGGTCGTTACAGTGTTCTGCTTTAAGAAATATTGATTTTGCTTTCCATTAGTTTTGTGGTCGTGGTAGGGTCAACAATAGAGATTTTATGGAATTATATATATACCCGGAAACAAGACATCATGTATGGAAACTGGCCGCGTGAATCGTCAAGTAATGCCATATTTAGGATGACAGTTTCTTTAAAGAAAACTTATTAATATTTAACGTACAATTTCATCATTGAAATAGTTCACTTTTCTACAAAATGTACTCATAATTATCTGATATAGATAAGGCATGGCTGTGCCAGCGTCTCGAAAATCTCAAATAATACCACTGATATTGTTACAGCCTGAGACACATTTTATTGCACTAAATTCATGCCAATGTCTACGGTACTACTGTCTTTTCCCCCATTTTTTAAAGAAAGGTTCAAACTTTCCTTTATAGGAGTTCACCGTTTAAAACTACGTCTCTACTATAAATACAATGTACCCTACAAAATTAATGGCCCTCGTATATATGAATCCATCTTTGGTCCAAGATACTGGAAATATTTCTCTCGGGTAATATTTCCCGAATTACAAACTTATTGTCACAGGCCGATATACGACTCGGTAGTTTTGTGGCTGGACGGCCTTCGAGAGGAATTGGCTTCCAGTCGAGCTGTGTGCTTTTTTCTTTCGATATGACCATACTCAAACACATAAATTCTCTTGTAACTAATGTTGGCAACTGTGAAAATGGTACTTATTAGGAAATAATACCCTTTCGCCCGCTACATTGCATTAAATTCTATTATTTTCGCAATAAATCGTCGTACAGTTTGCTAGCAAGACGCCGTCCAGTATCTTTATGCAGTGCCTCAAGTTGCCGTACTCAAACCTTCCTAGTTTTATGATGTTTTTATCGAGTTCCATCATTGTTTTGGGAAAACTATTGATTATATATAAGCAGCGGTGATGGGAATGCATATGCATAATAATGGACTGAAATTTGTCACAACCGTTTATATGATAAATAGGTCGGTTTTGACGAAGACACATAATTTCGGCAGTACCAGGCAGCTCGTTTTACAATAAAAAGTGAACTTAAAATCATTTTCATATCATTTCTGGATGTGCACTTCAAACAAAAATATGTTCCGTAAACGGAGACATTCTCACTGACGCGTAATATCGTGACATAAAATCAAAATAAATAATTTTTTTTTTTAACCCGCACATGATTAGTTTTTGTTTATCATCGCTTCAGCTGGTACCAAGTTCCGGAGTCGATGATACACGGTGAATACGGACCCAGGGAAAAAACTTTAAAATACATAGTTGTTCACTTTTCCACATCGTGAAAAGAGGTCGATATGCGCAGTATTTTGAGCGAAATATTCAGTTTATTCGCGTATGAAATTATACTAAATGAGAAACAGGATAAATAGAGTAGAACCTAGATGGTTGGTGTTTTGGACCTGGAAAGTTTATCAGGCTGAGCTCCTGAATTTTATCCGATTCACCTTCGGCTCACCGGATAAAATTCCTACGCCTTGCCCGATAAGCTTTCCTTATACAAGACACCAACCATCTGTTCATAATATCACGAGTCGTAATAGATCTACAGCTGAGGGATTTGATTGGCGGATCATCTGAGGTCTGCCGGATGCGAATCTAGAGCGATTTCCCTTTTTGCAACATGTTTTCACATGTTTCTATTGATTATTTAAACCGTTAGAGGAAATCCATGTTTTTATTTTTACATTTTAGATCTATCTGCTATAAACTCTTTTTGACAAAGTTTTTTCCATAAAATTATCCCTAAATCGTTCAGCGTCAACTTGACCTCTTGCGTTGACTGAAAATAAAATTCCCTGAAACTAAGAAAGATTTCTACCTTAGGCTTGAGTAAACAAGCGGACGGTATAGATCCAAGATCAGACTGCACGTTCTGTTCACGATCTTGATCTATACCGTCAGGAAAAATCCCTGTTGACGGCGACGGCACAGACAGTTTAACAAATAATACCAGTTCTCTTTTTACAGTTTACCATACTGTTTCCGGGACATTCTTCCACAATTGTCGGACTCATGAACGGAATGAAAGTGTCTTCTTCATTTATGCAGCAGCTTGTCAAAGTAGGTGAATCTGTAACATTGCCCCCCGCTTCTCACTAGTTATACCAACGAATTTCTCCACGGTAAACTGGGATCAGCCCCTCTGTTTGTGTGTCTATCTACTCGTTTGTCTATGCTTCTATGTTTATCGCTCGTATTGTGTTGTCAACATTATTTCAGTTATATCGCAATGGCCAGTGCTGCACATATCCATGCTTGTATGGCCTTCCTTCACCAGTTCTTCGCACAATATTCTTTCCAAGCCATAATATTCTTCCCAAATAATCTCTTCTTCTATAGATATATACATAATATACGTATGTGTCGCGAACTCCTCCCGCAGTTTTGATGTTTTGTACAAGTATAGATACGCATGACGCATATTTCGGATGTCTGCTTTAAACAGTTTAAAGGTATTAAACGCTCCTTGATTGATTGATTTTATGGTATCGACGGCCGTTTTTAACATCGTCAGTTACTAGTATACCGGTATCAGGGCGGCCTGTGCACCTTTCCATGCTTCCCGGGACTTTCCTTGACCAGTACTTTGCACAATTTTCTTTTCAAGCCACTGGCCGCTTTCACATGTAACCATTGTCGAAACAATGATCAGCTATGAGAGAGTGAATGAATCTTGTCGTAAGGACTATCATCAATCCGCGGAAAGAAATTGGCCGAGCTGGGGATTCGAAGCAGTGACCCCTAATCTTAAGTCCTGTACGCTACCGACTGCGCTAAAGGGGTTCGGCAAAACTCTCCTTGAGATTGCACATTTTTGTGCATGGTGCGCATTTGTTTTGATCACCTGATTTCTGTAAAAGAATTCGGTGGTTTATTAATTAAGCCATCATTTGTGATAGTTCTGGTTCCCTTTTCCCCTTGTCTCACATTCTGTAGCTCTCTCTCGACCTCGCGATCTGAGATAGTACAGGAATGCATAGATAGGTGCGCTGGCCGCCGTTTTGTAGCTGACATATTGTTGAAGACAGCATTTAGCTTCAAACAGTAAAACTTAAGGTGTCTGTCTCACACACACACACACACACACACACACACACACATATATATATCCCTGGTTTTTCACTCTTGGATCGCGCTGAAACTTTTCGTAATAGTAACATACGCTATGCTTAACTCTTTACAATACAATCCCGACTTTTAACGACCCCGAGAAAGGAGCTTTTTGAAAACATTGTGGGAAAAGAAGAAAATGCTGGTAACCAGCATTTTCTCCTTTTCCCACAATGTTTTCAATCCTTCCCAAAACAAATTTAAATTTTTCAGTCACATTTATTTTGTCGTCTACAACTGTTTTCAATTTGGACTGGTCTAAAATTTTGTCGTTTGGTAACGAGTTAAGTACATCGTTTTTGCCCTCGTTTTAACCGTTTTTCCACATTGTTCATCCCTACCTCGTCTCCTCCTATCACGTAACGTCACGACAATGGTTTTATCCGTTTATGCAACATGTCGTGTCAAGGTAAGGTACTCATAAATTATTCAGTGATGCACTTTGCATTTTGCTCTTTACAGGTCTTAAAAGAATTAGTCACGTGACTGCATTGCAAGGGCATATGTTTTTTTAAAAGTGCTGAAATGGTAAATAGCTGTTTAGTCCATGACCTCTAAACAAATTTGTAGCAGACGAAGCTGAAAGCATCCTTGTGAAATTTGGACAACCAAACGAGCCTGAAAAGAAAGGCTTTTAAAAAACATCGTGGGAAATGGAGAAAATTCCCGTAATCAGCCAGCATTTTTTTCCTTTTCCTACTGAATGATTTCAAGTCTGTCAGAGAACTTAATGCCGTATTTATCATAAGAAGTTGCCGTCTGCATAGGTTTGTAATTTGGAGAGAATCTAAGATTTGTCGATTGGAAAATGGGTCAATATATTAATTCGTGTAAATTCTTTACCAAATGACAAAATTTTAGACTGGTCTAAATTGAAAGATTGTGCAGATGATAGAATAAATGTGACTCAAACATTAAAATTTATTTTGGAAACGGTAGAAAATACTGCAGAAAAAAATTAATCGAAACTTAAACGGCGGTCCCGTATCACTTGTGTACAAACAAAAGTCGAAAACAAAACACAGAATAGGTATAACTGTAACTCGATAAACCTTTCATTAACAGTTTATATTATTGCTTGTTTTGGGGAATACATGTTTAAAACCACGAACCGTGACGAGATGATATAAACATTATTGAATTGGGTTTATAAATTATCGCGTCACGGTATACGTGATTTTAAACCTGTTCTCCCGAACAAAAACAGTAATATAAACTGATAATGAAAGATTCATCGAAAGAGAGCTATAACTCGGGTATATTCATGTCATCATTTGTAACCGCTTAACGCTTTACCAAACGAAAACATTTTAGACTGGTCCAAATTGAAATCATTTGCAGACGATAAACCAAATGCGTCTCATATGACAAAATTGGTCTCAGAAAGAAAAGAAAACATCGTGGGAAAAGGAGAAAATGCTGGGTACCAGCATTTTCTCCTTTTCCCACTATGTTTTCAAAAACATTCTTCTTCAGGGTCGTTAAAACTCGGGACTGTGTGGTAAACGGTTAACCAACTGCATCATCGTGCAAAAATAAACTACTATCGAAGCGTGGTTTATACCTGCCCTACTTAAAGTTCTAATGGCATAACTTTAACAAGGTGACACTCTATCGACGATTAACTATAGTTAGAAGCAGAATCTCCCTTTTGAACTGTTTCTTTTAATCTATCAGCTGCAATGCTTCAAAATAATGACTGCAGAGCCCGTATTCACCAACCATTCTTAAGAACGTTCTACATTTGAAAGTAACACAACTTCTGATTGGCTAAACCATTTGGTTTAGCCAATCAGAAGTTGTGTTACTTTCAAACTTGGAAAATCTTGAAGAATAAATCTGAGAACGTTCTTAAGAATGGTTGGTGAATACAGACAAAATAATGACTGCAGGAGGTAACAAGTTGACCCCAGTTGCACTTGATAAATGAAACAGTCATTGTCAGTCAAAACTATTTGAGTGACTCTTTGGCAAAAGGATGTTTAATGCAACCCCGTGATACATTATACCAAGCAAGTCATCACATCTTTATGGATCTATGAAATACAGTTAGTCTAGCGATTGACTGAATCTGGAAGTATACTGGTCCTTGGACATGCCTACAATTGACCAATAGCAAGAAGTTTCGACCCAGGTCAGCATGCAGGGATTGTGCAGGCTGACATGGGTCGCTAATTTGTGCAGATGCATTAAACCTTTCATAGAGCAAATATAGATTCATTAAAATTGCGATTTCAAAGCTGTTTATGTCAGAATATCTGGCAAAAAAACCGACAGCTTATTCCAGGATCAGACTGCACGTTCTCTGCAGTAGCAACTCTTGTATATTGGTGTCAGAAATGGGCCCGCAATTAGGCCTGCAAAAGACCCACATAAGACCGCAGAATAAACATGCCCACATCATTGGTAACCAGGATTTTCTCCTTTTTTCGCACAATTGTTCACTCTCGACAATTTCTTCCTGGAAATCTAACTCGTGCTATTGCCCTGATGTTGGTAGTTCCAAAGGCTGACCCCCTTCCCATCGTCGGATTCGGAGCTGGAATCCCTTAATTAACCCTTAGGGTACAGTCTGCAGAACGTGCAGTCTGAACTTGGATCTACACTGTCCGATATGGAGATATCTTATCTCCAAAAATACCTTTGAAATAGCAAAATCTGGGTTTTTACTACAGGTTTGAAAGTTTCATTTCACTTATTTAGCTGGATAAGGGTTAGTTAAGAGGCCGACGCTCTGTTAGGTGATGGATTTAATGAATAGGTATGAGAATGAATGAATGAATGAATGAATGAGGACTTTCATCAGAAAAAGCCCAATATAATGGACTTGCAGTATTATGAGACTTTAAACCCAAGGTCATCCTGGGAAAGCGATTAGATAACTATGAGATAGTTATACAATTGAGGAAAATGTAAACTGAAACGTAAATTTCGGCTGACTTGATTTACATTCGATAGAATTTTTTTCTTGTTTAGCAACGCATAACTCAAACCTTTCAGGCTGGAATATTAAATCTGGGCATTTGGTGACAGATGGCACGAGACATTTATTATTTTTAGGGCTATAACAGCAGAAGAAATTGAATGGAATGTGTCACGAGTTAAGTCATCTGCATAGAGATACTTCGTTAGGGTTAGGTTTTTTTGGGTTTAGGGGTTTTCAGAATATTTCACAAAATACAGGGCACTGTAGATCCAACTCCAGCAAATGCCGCACATGGCCCTCGTATCATTTATCAGTATTTTTTTTTTTTGTTTAAACATTTCTAAACTTTAACTGATCCTCCAACTAATACCTGGAATTGAACAAAGTGGTGAATATTACACGAGTAATACGAGTAATTGAAGTTAACACTTGGAGGTGTAGGCTACAAATATTTGTCTTTCTTCCATGAGATAGAAATTTTAATACAGCAGTGAATACATTGAACGAATCTGCTTGGTCAAAACTATTTATAGCTCACGCCGTTATTTCAAAGCCGATATTCAAATTTCATTGACCAATAAGTTTCATGTAGTTTGTTCACTGCGATATGCATTTTTTTTTCACGGTAGGAAGTGAAAGCTTGTCAACTTCCAAGTTTAGACCTTTTTTATTCCCTTGATATTAGTCTATTTGTTCCGTTCTGTATACCAGATTGGAGATAAGTTATCGCAAAGCACAATAGAAGCAACGATTTTTTTCCCATTCAAATTAAGAAATATGTGAAAAAAGTACTGACCATTGATTTTTGATTTTGTCCGGTAGGTAATACAGTTGGACACCTTGTCTTATATATTAGGTTATAGAGGGTGAATCTTGTCAAAAACCAGGCGCCTGTGACCTTTGACCCAAAAGCAATAACTCGTTTTAACTGAAAACAAACATGCAAATATACACGTTTGAAAAAATATTTAGTAAATATGGAAAATCATTATGCAATAGGGTTATATACATTAACTTTTTCACTGCCAATGTCGCCTTGGATAGCTTTTGCGAACGGCGTAGATCAAGATCAGACTGAACAATACGTGCAGTCTGATCTTGGATCTACACCGTCCGCCACCTAATACTTGTCTGTGACCAAAACTAGCCTCAAATACAACGAAAATCAACTTGTTGATTTGTTTCTGATAACTCCAAGATCACACTGCACGTTCTATGCAGTGTTTTCCTGGATCTTCACCATCCGTCTCTTTGCCAGACTGTCAGACAAAATAGTTTTAAAATTCCAAAACCTGCTTTTTTAGTACAGAAACTTTCTGCTAACGATCAATTTTCTGCATGTCAAAGGACTACAGTACCTCAGGATCCAGTTGGTTGCGAGACAAAATGGATTTTACGAATCCAGAATTATGTGATAAATTCTTTGGCATTGTGGATCACGGAAATGCGTTAAAACCCCTTTTCCCAGAGCGCTGCTCATTTTTGTTTTGTTTAGCGTTGTGTGGCTTGAAATACAGATTTTGTTCTCCGTTGTTATAAAAAGGGCATTAAAAGTAGCAAGTAGCAGGATGAGTCAACGTTTTCCTTGTTTTCCAGATTGCCCACGACAACGGAATCAGTCGCCGAGTGTCATACTTCGCTCTGTTTGGATTCACTTGCTTGACATTCTTGACCACCATATTTTTGTATCCCAAAAACATTTTAAATGAAAAAGAAAAAACTAAACAATATGTGGTAAAGAATGAAACAGAGAACGATAGTAAACTGAAAAACGAATCTGTCGTCCAGGAGAAAGAAAGTAACCTAAAGACTAATTCAGATCATGTGCAAGAAGGAATGAATTTAAACAAAAATGATGACCATAAAAGAGACACAGGTGCAGTAAATAATAATTTCAGTGAAGAAAAAGAAACCACAAAACCCTTCCCTCGTATACTAAAACACGTTTCCATTGTCAAAGTGGGCAAGAACAGCTCAGACAAAAATGGTATAGTCAACACTGGCTTTGTACTGAATGGTTCACTTCATAATGTTAATGGTAACAGTAAAATCAACGAAGACATGACGAAAGAAGATGGAGTAGTCAATGCCAAAGGAAAGGAAACTGAGGATTGCAAAGATGATACTGCGACGGATGCGGGTAGTTCTGATGGTAAAATCAAATCTACAGAATGTTCAAAAGAAAGAGACACTGATCTATCGGACGATGAGAATCAAAATGGACTAAGAAGGAACATGTGTGGATACTTGTATTTATTCAACGTTCTTTGGTTCACCGTTATCAGATTCAGGACTAACTATTTCTACGGAACAATTAATCCACTCATAGAGGATGTAACAAGGCACGATGCCGAGAAAGGTATGATAAAATACATTCATAAGCCATCCTTTGTGAAAAGGGGGCTGACCTGGGTCGAAACTTTTGGTATTTGGTCAATTTTCTGCATATCAAAGGATCAGTCTATCTCATGGTTCAGTCAGTTGCTAAGAAAAGAGATTTTATAGTTCTATAATGGTGTAAATACGGGTCCTGGGTCCGTATTCACCAACCGTTCTTAAGAATATTCTTAGTCTTATTCTTCAAGATTTTCTACATTTGAAAGTAACACAACTCCTGATTGGCTAAACCAAATGGTTTAGCCAATCAGGAGTTGTGTTACTTTCAAATGTAGAAAATTCTGGAGAACAAGACAAAGAACGTTCTTAAGAATGGTTGGTGAATACGGACCCTGGAGTCGAAAAATGAAGGTCATGACAACATTTAATACCTTTGGTGTGTAACTTCACCAAGAGCAACAATATAACATATGTACATTTGCAAACAATGCAGAACTTGAGTTTTATTCTCTGATCATTTGGTTAAATTCTAACTTCTAAGATTAGCTATCTGACTGGTTATCTCAGCTGATAAGATAGTTAGTTTTTGAAATTAAAATTAGAAGAATGTCATACAAATGATGGACTTCTTTCTCAGCTCGATATGTTTCGACTTAACAGTCGGAAGTAAAAACACGTACGAATATTTTTTTTGTCGGACAGGGACGATGTCATTTTTATCATTGCCCAATGAGGTCAAGACATGATATATTTATTTCTATATGTCTGTTTCAGTGAGCTATTTTACTGATATCTTATCCTACTCGATGGCTATGGGAATTTTTACCTGCATCCTGGTTGGAGTTCTATATGACTGGCAGAGACGATTCTTTTCCAGTGAGTTCTTACTCATATCTACAAGTCATGTTTTGATATTGTGAGCCTAGGCCCTTTTTTTTCAACAATATATCTTTCAGTAATATCATTACAGCTGGTTTACCATGTTTACTCTGAGGTTAATGCCTTCACGCTGAGCTCGGTAGCTCAGTCGGTACACTACGGGGCCTGAAGCTATGGGTCGCTTATTCGAATCCTCAGCACAGCCAATGCCTTTCCGAGGATTAATAATAGTTATTGCGACAGGATTCATTCGTCCCTTACAACTGGTCGTTGTTTTGACGGCGTTTTCATGGCAAAGCAGCCAGTGGATTTGGAAGAATATTATGCGAACTAAAGGTAGAAAAACGAACTCAAGGAAAGCATGGATAGGCGCGTATTTAGATCGCGAAGAAGCACCATGCAATGACCTTTGTATGTTCCTTCTTCAGAAAAGAAGATTGTCCATGGCAGCACCTTGATTTTTGCTCGGCCGTTTCAGCTGGTGATTGCAAATACACAAAAAATACCAGTGTGGCGAAAGACTGCATCATGTTCTCTGATTGCGGTCTACTTACAAACTGTATTGTGTCTATCGTCCTCCCATAATAAGTGTCTCATATGGATGACATGACCCCTTTCTATACGGTGTACAATGTGATTATAGACATTACGAATATGTCAACAGGTTTTCTATAGGCACTCTTTACTGATTGAACTGAATGTACGACTTCGGCGATGTGATACGTCACTTGTTTGTGCCCTCGTTCCAGAGTATTTTGAAACCATGGTTCGGTAACATGTGATGTATGTTGAGCCCCCGTTTATAATTTATAATTACAGATATTGAGAACGTAAAGAAACGACGAGTGATGTCCTCTGTCTCACCCCTTGTTACAACTTGTATCGTGTCCGTGGTCCTGTCGAGCCTGGTGTTCGTAAAGGACGAGGCTGTCCTTTATCCGTTAACGATTATCTTTACCTTCTTCCGGTCTCTGTTAACGACCGTGGGAAATACCTTCCTTGTGGACATGTAAGTCAACTTATATGCTAAACAGCGGTCTTAAACCTTACAGATGGATAAATTCAACAAGCAGGCTAACAGGCTTAAACCTTCCACGTGGACATGGAATTACCGAAATTAACTCTTATGCTAACACCAGCCTAAACCTTTACTGGTGGACCTGTAAGTCAACTCTTATGCTAAAGCAGTCTTAAACCCTCCGGGTGGACTTGTTAGTCAACTCCTATGCTAACGACAGTCTTAAACCTTCCTTTTGGGCATGCTAGTAAACTCTTTTGCTAACAAGAAGTCTTCATCCTTCGTGAGGAACCTGTCAATTCTAACGCTAAAACATTCTTACGCAGCGAGAAGTTTACAAGCATCAGGAGAGTTCTACAACATAATATTCCTTTATCATATACCTACAACTTTCAACGACCATATTTTGCAGTTCCTGACATTTAACAAAGGTGTATAGCTAGTAACGTCATTTTTATGAATGGCGGGTAAATATCATAGAGTAAATGTTGACCAATCAAATGGCAAATCAATAAGTATGTTTTCCGCGCGTGAGTTACGTCATCAATACCATATTTAGATCTGTGTTTCACAGTGTGTAGATACGGATTTTTTGGTTCTGTCGTGTGTTATTTTATCCGCGTGAGACGCATGTATTTGACCCGGAAAAGTTCAGGTATATAATAGATTTCGATAAAAAAAAAAAACAACTTCTTTATTTTACAGTGGTGTACATTAAATAATCCGTTTTTAAGGTAGGAGGGGGCTCTTTTAGCGCCAGAAATATAAACTTGATCTCTTTCGACGGCTGAAAATAACCTACACTTAACTCCAGTAGGATTTTTCCCCTATGAGCTTGACTAAACAAGGTCACGGTAATGATCAGAGATCAGAGTGCACGTTCTGTGCAGTTTTATCTCGATCAATGCCGTCTGCAAAAGCCCTTACTTTACCTTCTGGTAGTAACAGGGTTAATATATAGAGGATATTTGTGCCACTCGTGAAAATATCATCGATGATGTTCACTCGATGAAATAAATTTCGATCTTTCACCGAAAAAAACCCCCCAAATATTCTATTTATTTCATGCTTCTAACGCCTTTTTTTGTCGAGACTTCCATAAAAAAAAAAATTAAATCGGTATTTTCACTGGTTGTACCCGTGTAATATCGAAAAATATTTTCACCGCTATTTCTCGATATCCTACCGGAAAGCATGAAATAAATTGGTATAATGCAATCTTCATAAATACGACCCGTACTCTGTGAAAAGGGGGCTTAATGAATCTCCGTGATTCATCATATCCATCAAGCCATCACATAATTATGGATCCATAATAGCCACTTTTTTAAACAACCGACTTAATCATGAGGTAGACTGGTCCTTGGACATACAGAAAATTGACCAATAGCGAAAAGTTTCGGCCCAGGTCAGCCTGCGCGGACTGCGCAGGCTGACCTGAGTCGATACTTTTCGCGGATGCATTAAGCCCCCTTTTCACAGAGCATGGCTCATATTATTCAGTCGTAGGAAATAACCGAAATTCGTATTATTTCGATTTGGTGACTTACAAACACGCTCCAAACTTTAATATCGTTCAAAGGAAGAGTATCAATATTTTTGTCACAATATGGCTGTCATAAGGTCGTAGATTTGCATTAGGCCTTGGATTGATTAATTTCATGTGTCAAATAAATTCGAAAAAAGATATGTTAAACTTGTCAGCTTATTGCCTCAAAATTCACATCGGTAAACATTTTTCACTGTCCCAATTTAATCACATATATCAGCTAACAATCTATCAAAATTTCCAACACGAAGTTTGTTTATGTGTGGAAGTTCACGCTATTACTCTGCTGTAAACGATGGAGAATAGCCTTAAATTGCCGTTAAAAAGAGGTATCACTTTTTTAGCGGATTTGTACAGCAAATCCGCTTACTGTGATCGTTCTGACCGGAACCAAATACATCATGCGTAACGACGCATGCGCGCTAACACTGTACAATGATATCAGTTTCGACCTGAACCAAATATACTGTAATTCACGCTTGCGCCCATTCTACTTTAAGTTTTAACTAATACACCTCAACCTCGCTTTTATCACGACCGTATATATTGCCCTACATGTGTATACATACGTGTATTTATTCCGAAATTTTATACCAGCAAAAGACGGTGTAAGACTGACGGATCAAATTACCACTCCCTAAACAGTAATAGAATAAGTTACTGTGCGGCCCCCCTCGGCAGAACAGTTTTGACTTTCCCTGCCCCTGCTAACTCCATTTCAAAATGATTGCACATGTGATGTTATTTTTTTTTTAATTACAACATATTAAAGCTCTATGCGACTCCACCAAATCCGCTTTCCAGGACTTTGAGTCCTTTGATTAAAAAATATTCACAGTAACCTGGGAAGTTCTTTATGATAGTCAAGAAGAATCCACGGCTTGAAATATGTTTAAATGGTGGTCCCCTTGGAATTATAAACCATGATAATTTTGATCACATAAAATGTGTGATTTCATCCAAATTATGTTCAATCTTTCGAGACCTACTTAACTGGAATTCAAAGTTTTATTAATGTGGTTGGCTGTTGCGATTCAGTGCAAAAGGAAGCGCAAAAAAAAAAAAAATCTAGATCTATGACGTCATAAGGATGTGACATGAATGTTCATGAAAAGTTTCTTAAAAAAACACGTGCAGCAAATATTCCAAATTTGATTACTTCTCGTTTTACTTATTCAGGTTTTACTGTGTGCGATGTCAGAAAATACGTGGCATTGAATCACGGTTTGTATCTTAGGAAAAAGACCATGGAGAGATTAAGTGAGTGGAATCACGCTCACTCGAATTGTATTGATAACCAGGGTCTGTATTCACCAGCCATTTTCAAAACACGCTCCTAGTCTTATTCTTCAGAATTTTCTAACGTTGAAAGTAACACACCTTCTGATAGGGCAGACCGTTAGAAAATCTCGGAGAACAAGACAAAGATCGTTTATAAGAATGGTTGGTGAGTACGGACGCATGGCATTTTTTTTTCTGGATAAACAGAATCCCATAAACTTACATTCTAGGTTTCCAGCCTCAATATACGGCACAATTTATGGTACCCGGTTTGTGATTGCCAACATCTTTTCACTGATCCAGTATGCTCTGTACCAGTGGTCGTTGGCATATGACGGAGCTGGCATTCACGTGAGTCATTTATATTTGAGCCTCGCTCTGGCAAAAGGAGGCTTAATGCATCCCTGTGGTGCTTGATAGCAAGCAAGTCATCACAGTACTTTGGATCCCCATAAAATCCATTTTGTCTGAAAACTGACTGAGTCTTGAGGTATACTAATCCTTTGGCATGCAGAAAATTGACCAATAGCAAAAAAAAAAAGTTTCGGCCCAGGTCAGCCTGCGCAGACTGCGCAGGCTGACCTGGGTCGATACTTTTAGCGTATGCATTAAGTCCCCCTTTTCACAGAGCATGGCTCATTTTTATTACCTCAAGGTCCAGGGTCCGGATTCCCCGACCATTCTAAATATTGTCGGTTTGTGCCTGATGCTAACTTCCAATTTGCTGAGACCTGCTGTACCGGCGAATCACATAGATATGAGATTTAAACTGACGTTACACCCGTTGGTCAGTAAGGTTCTTGTACCTGTGGGTATTTCTATCCTAGCATCACTTTTTCTACACAAAAAGCCGCTGTTAGTTAGACCAGATATGTCTACGAGCCGTCCTCTGGCAAAAGGGGGCTTAATGAGTTTCCGTGATGAATGATACCAAGCAAGTCATCACATGATGAAGGATCCTTAAAGTCCATTTTGTCAAACAAAAGACTTAATCATGAGGAACACTGGCATGCAGGGAATTGACCAAAAGCAAAAGGTTTCGGCCCAGGTCGGCCTGCGCAGACTGCGTAGGCTGACCTGGTCGATACTTTTTACAAATACATTAAGCCTCCTTTTCACACAGTATGGCTAATATGTATTATCTCAATGAGTGCCCACAAATTATAAATGACCAAAGAATAATACCCACCAGGTTAGGTCAAGGACACTGTGGAAAAAAAAAAAAACGTATCTCTTTTCAGGCTGATTTTTGGCATTTTCAAAACCTGGCATATTTCAGTGTGCATTGCTTTGAATCTTTGTACCGAAGTCATTGTGCTCGGTAGAAGCTGTGATCGCCTGACTGAAATACCAAAGACTTTTGACTTATCGAATACATACTTCAGCCATGCTCTGTGAAAAGGGCGCTGAATGCATCTGCAAAAAAAAGTATCGACTCATGTCAGCATGCGCCGTGCGCGCAGGCTGACATGAGACGAAACTTTTTGTTGTCTTTGAATTTTCCGTATGTCAAAGGACTAGTCCACGGCATGATTAAAGTCGGTTGTTAGAGAAAATTGTTTTAATGTATCAATAATTATGTGATGTCTTGTTTGGTTTACTAAATTACGGAGATGCACTAAGATCCCTTTTGCCAGAGCATGGCTCACTCACTTTCAAAAGTTGTGTAGCAACACTTTCGCTGCCTTAACCCAACAATTAGAGCTGTTGATGAGCGGGTGTTCAACATAAGCAATGAGAGTAGGTGCTACTGATTTGATATGAGTCATGCCCTGTGAAAGGGGGGTTTAATGCATTTCCGTGATGTCCCGCATGATAACAAGCGTGTCATCACAGTATAATAGACCCATAAAATCCGTTTTGTATAACAACCGACTGATTCATGAGGTACACTGTTCCTTTGACATGCAGAGGATTGACCAAAAGCAAAAAGGTTTCGGCCCAGGTCAGCCTGCGCGGTCCTGAGTCAGTACTTTTTGCAAATGCATTATGCCGCTTATTCACAAAGCATGGCTCATATTTCTTTTCTTGACACCAAAAAATGTAGAATTAATAATTTGTGAAAAGGTGGTTTAATGCATCTGCAAAAAAGCATCGACCCAGGTCAGCCTGTGCAGTCCTGGGTTGAAACTTTTTGCTATTTTGCTAGTGGTAATTTTTCTGCATGTTACATAAACGTTTTACCAAATGGTTCAATCGGTTTCTATACAAAATTGATCCGCATTATCAAAACGACTTGCTTTAAAAAGTTACATTGAACCCCCCTTTTCGAAGCTTTAAGTTTTTTTTTTTCTCTGCCTCTTGATACTCCGTATGCATATCAATCCGCCAAATAAACTTTTTGGTCCATCTCTGATACCACTGTACCAGACTTTACCATTGATGGTACTATTTTTCTTTTTCAGGTGGACATTTTTGTGTTATGCCTGTGTTTAACGACCTTCATCCACCCTGTATCTATTCTAATATCGAATAGACGTGAAAAGAAAGAAACGGTTACTCATTTGTAATTATTGGAGGCCGAAACAAGGTTCAGTTGTGGGGAAGCAGTATACCTGTTTAATGTGATGCCCTACTATCTGACTAAAGTACATAATTCTCATATTGATAAATCTGAGGAAGGCAGCTCCGTCAGAAAATCTTGAATTTTTCCCCAATGTTTCATACCCTGTTAAAGAAAAATCCCATGATTCTTATTTGGGGAACACTGAAGTTGTCGTTTGCAAATGTTCTTGATTTCGATCAGTCTAAAATTTTATCGTTTGGTCACGAGCTAACAAACTCCCCTAATTTGCTGTGGAAGGGCACATTTGCACTTTGTAGTATCATTAAAAGTAATTGCATTTTACATGTGGGATAATTTTGTTCGGTGGTAATATTGTAGATCTTAGCTTTTCAATAAAATGTATCTCTTTTACGCTTTTCTCATTTGTTTATGATCGATTATGCTTCACTCGTTCGAAAAATGAATTTCAAATTCAAAAGAGAAAATACTAGATTGACTGAATGGTGTTTTACGCCGCTTTCTACATTATTTCAGTCATATCACGGCGACAGCTCACATATCTATGTATTTTCTGGGCTCCATCAGTACTAGGCTAGGGCTCTGAAGTATCTTGCCCAAGGACACTCCCACGAAAGACCCAGTGGATATAGTGAGGCTCGAACCCGGGGCCTTCAGGTCACGAGTTCTACACTTTACCACTGAGCCACACAGAAAATACAGTAATTAACTTTGGTACACTGACACTTCGTTCCCATAGCAACCGACGTATTTAGCGCTATAGCAACCTCGAAATCCTTACTCTTTTGAGGGAGTCTTTCAGCTGGGACCTATAACATCTTTAGCTTTTTTACGGAGAGAGAAAGTACTTCACACAGTCTTCTTCACAAGCCACTGGCTGCTTTCCGACATATATATATATCGCCGAAACAAAATGATCAGCACTGACCGAGGATTGAAGTCTGTCGCAATAACTATCAACAATCCTGTCAAAGAAATAGGCCGACAAGACAATTCGAACCGGCGACTCCCTGTTTTCAAGACTTTAACTTAATGAACCGAGTTGCCGGGCTCGACAACAGACCTTGTACCTCATGCAAACTCCGGAAAAAAGGGGGTTTAAAGGAACTTAGTATATTTGAGCCACGCTCTGGCTAAAGGGGGCTTGATGCATCTTCGTTATGCATGATACCAAGCAAGTCATCACATGTTCATAGATCCACCAAGTTCATTTTATCTTAACAGCCGACTGAATCATGATGTAGACTGGTCCTTTGACATACAGAAAATTGAGCAATAGCGAAAAGTTTCGGTCCAGGTCAGCCTGCGCAGATTGCGCAGGCTGACCTGGGTCGATACTTTTCGCAGATGTATTAAACCCCCTTTTCACAGAGCATGGTTCTATTGCATTATATCACGCAAGTCATGGCATAATAAGGACCTATCTTATCAAACAACCGGCTGAATTATGAGGAAGAAAAGTCCTTTGTCATACAGAAAATTTGCAATTGCGAAATACTTCCATCTAAGTCAGTTTACGTGGAATGCGCATGCTCACCGGGGTTGCTACTTTTTTGCAGGGGCATCAAACCACCTTTTCACAGCGCATAGCTCATATAAATAATCTTATTTCGAAAAGAAAATATTTATTCGTAAATAAATTACATTATTTTTAGTACTTAAAACAATAACGAGCTGGCGTCGTAACGTAACATCAGCCGGAAACCGTTCTTCAAGGCACGAATATAACAAAGATTCTGAAAAATTGTTACAACTTTAAAACGTTTTACGAAATTATCATTTATGTCGTGTAAAGTAAGAAAATAAAGGAGAATTTCGCACGGGTGCCGACGCTCCGTTGTAGGAGCATTTTCAGCCAAACTGTCGAGTCAAAAAAGGGTGCATAACTGCGTAAAAAAAATAACTGTCTTGCATAATCCAATATTGTGTTACTTTTTAAATCTTAAATAGGACTGAGATATTTGCAAATTAAATCAGTTAGCGATTACAGGCCCCAGCCCGTATTCACCAACCAGTCTAAATTGCATTCTTTCTTGTAGATAGGGTAAAAAAAAAAAAAGTAAAATTGCTTTATGTGAAAGATTAAAATTATTATTAGAAAGAGTAAATTACATTTTTAGTAAGGGTCACAGGCATGTTATAGAGGGACTGGCAGGTTCAAATCTTCCGGCTCATTGAAAGCTTTTCTCGATGATTGTCATCACTGGCATCTAATTTTAATCTGTTGTTGTGTGAAAGCAGCGAATGTTTATGAGTATTATTGGCAGTTTCTCTCATTGGGATAGGTGCACTAGCCACCATGGCTTAACTCTTTACCAAATTACAAAATTTACGACTAATCCAAATTGAAAGCACTTGCAGACGACAACATAAACGTGACTCAAAATTTGAAATTTGTTTAGGGAAGAGTAGAAAACATTGTAGAAGAAAGGAGAAAATGCTGGCTACCAGCAGTTTCTCCTTTTCCCACAATGTTTTCAAAGGTCTTCTTTTTCAGGGTCGTTAAAAGTCGGGATTGTGTGGTAAAGGGTTGAACGATACATAACTGAAAAAAACGCTAGACAACAAGGCTTTAAAACGTTATGATTAAGTAATAATGATGATGATGATGATGATGATAGAATTAACAATATAGTTCTGATAAACAAAATGATAACTATATAAAGCTAAGCATCCATATAAAAGATGATGCACTTTTAATAACCGTTTGTCAGTCTATAACTATTGGTCTCATTAGATACAGTAACAATATAAACAGTAACAACTATATAATATGTAAACATGCCATTTTTTGTAATGGACACAGCAAATTAGGTAGACTGTAGAATGGTTCAAAATTCAGCCAGCTTTGTAAACATATATTTAAGCAAATAGTAAAAAACCCACTTGTTGCTATTTCAAAGGTATTTGTTGGGGAAAAAAAAAAACCCTCTTCCTTATTGGACATCATAATTTGATAAAATAAAGATGAAATGGGTTAAAAACTGGCTGAAAACGAGTATAGATCTACATGTGACATGCTCTATGAAAAAGGGGCTTAATGTATCTGCGAAAAGTATCGACCCAGGTCAGCCTGCGCACACGGCGCAGGCTGACCTGGGCCGAAACTTTTCGCTATTGGACAATTTTCTGTATGTCCAAGAACCAGTCTACCTAATGATCTAGCTAACTCACGATTCAGTCGGTTATTTAAAAAAAAAAAAAAAATGGGGCCAATATGGATCTATAATCATGTGTGGACTCGATTGGTATCATGGATGACGGAGATGCATGAAGCCCCCTTTTGCCAGAGCGTGGCTCATATTTAAGAGCACCTACACCGTTTTCCCCCCCGAAATATTATCAAAGTCTGTCTTCTGCTCCTCAAAAAGCCGTCTTGTACCGTTATGTGTTAATGGAAATCATTTCATTGTAGGAGTTACTTGGAGAACTTTTTTATCGTTTAAGCTATCGACACAATAGATAAGAATTATCAAGCACAATCCTGGGTCCGTATTCACCAACCATTCTTAAGAACGTTCATTGTCTTGTTCTACAGAATTTTCTAAATTTGAAAGTAACACAACTCCTGATTGGCTAAACCATTTGGTTTATCCAATCAGGAGTTGTGTTTCTTTGAAATGTAGAAAATCTTGGAGAACAAGACTAAGAATATTCTTAAGAATGGTTGGTGAATACGGACCCTGAAGACAAAAAACGTACTAGGTTCGTAAGTTGATTAAAATCTGAGAAGAATATCTTATTCTGGGTGTGCTATCTTTTCCAGTGTCTTTTATCGGGCATAAGGTTTTGGTACAATTTATTTGTGACAATATTTGAAATGTATTTGCAGCAAGAAGACGCCAACGGATAAAAATACAATGAAAACAAAAAAAATGTTAATTATATACATAGTAAAAATAGTGTTGCATCCCATGTGTTTTTACTGGGTTTGATTTTCTGGCGTGAATGATATGAAATGGGTTGGAAATAAGAATACACAAACAAACCAGTCTGTTGCCTCTGAAATGGACTGAACTGAGATATCCCTTGACCTCATGGCAGCGGCTACTGATCGAGCTGTTTCGCCCTCTTGTGAGAGGTATGAAACGAAGACTGCAAGCCGTTCTGCAAGCCCCTGGCGGAAGTACGCAATACTGACTGATTGTGTGTGGCCATTCTCTGCAGGTCGCTTCCAACCTGTCGTAACTTTTATTTCGAAATTCCATTCCCAGCTTTAACGAAACTTAAAAGCTTCTCGGTTTTCTTAAATTTGAAAGCAATATCTAAGCAAGAAATTCCTACTTACCATTAGGTCAAGGGATACATCAGTTCATTAGCTCATTTCATTTCATAGGCAAAATAGTGGTCTGTTGGTGTATGCAGCAGCCAGATTCTAATTCCTGCCCCATTTCATATTATTCACGCCAGAAAATCAAAGTCGGTAAAACACACAGGGGGTGCAGAACTTTTTTCTTTACTGTGTATATTAGTATCATTAGTCCTTTCAGCGCTTCAGGCAAGATCAGGGGCTTTTGCGGACGACACAGATCAAGATCAGACTGCACAAAACGTGCAGTCTGATTTGAATCTGTACCGTCCGCTTATTTAGTCAAGCTTATAAGATAAAAATCCTTTTTTTTTAGCGGTAAGAGATTGTATTTTCAACGTCGCGTTTACATAATTGGCGCTGAAGGAGTTAAACATTGTCTATGACACCAAGCTGTCACTAAACATATTCTTTCTTTACTATTATCACACTTTCGCCGATTCAAACGGCTCATATAACTCATTTTCGACCATTGATATATCGTCCGAATCCGAGTCACTCGACAGGGACTCGTTCTTGGCCTTTGGTGCTATGACCTTCTTGAAGTCACTCGGTCTCTTTAAGTTGGAACAATCTACATAAGGGGAATTTTGTTTCGGACTGTTTGGTTTGTCTTTTGTCAAGATTCTCTTTGTTTGATTTACTTTGTCTTTTGTGTCTTTAGAGAAAGGGACGTAATCGCCTTCTTGCTTATGTGTCATGTCCATATAGGCTTTATCGTTCACATGGTTTTGGACATCTTCACATTCCGCGTATATATTACTGGCATTAGATAATTTTTTCTCGTACTTGTATCCGTACAAGTTCTTCTCTGGTTGTTTTACGTCATTGTTTGTCTTTTTATTCTTGTTTCCAAGCGACGATTTTTCTGTGCTAGCATCTTTTGCAGCGTCGTCTATTTCGTAATATATTTTTGCCTTACCATCGTCATCCACCGGTTTTGCAGGAAGTTTCCGCTTTGAATTATCCACAAATGATCTTTTATTTCCTGGTGCACGTTTAGGTTTGGGTCTCTCTTTCTCTCCGGTTTCATTACACTCGTCTATTTCGGCATATGTTGGTGACGTCACAGTAGACGGTGGTAGGGCCCGCGGAATTTCATCTGCAACAACACTGTAACCTTGTTGTAAAAATGGCTGGCCCTCGTCTGTAATATTTTACACAGTAAGTCATTGAAATATGTAAAAGGAATGTTATATAATTAAATTATACATGTTTGTTGTCTGAATTTACAGTTTGTGATTTTTTGTCATGTGTTCGTAATTTCGTTAAATTCTTGCAGACACCGAACTAGGATTTCAGTGCCACGAGTGGCAGGTTACCAAGAAAACTTACAACTTTTACGAGAATGACTAACAAACACGAGCAGTATGCAACAGTGCTGAAAAAAGAGAAGCCATAGTTCTTTTCCAACAATATTCATCTTATTGTTGAAAATCAGTATTTTCGTTCCTTTACAATACAATCATTTGTGTGATTTGTGATAGTTTTCGGATGTTCTAAAATAGCTTGTAACTTCATTGGTCAATTCAAGCACGTGACTGGCAGTGTTAAACCTACCTGTTGATTCTGAAGTCTCTGGTAACGGTCGTTTTTGTATTTCGCTGCAGTTGGTTTGGGAGTTCGAGTTAGATAGGCTGCTTTTGTGACTAAGTTGTGTTTCTCCCCGGCCTCGGCATTTCCTGTAACCAGATCAAAGCACGGAAATGATCGATCGAGTTTTATTTTACTTACTTTAGGATCGTAATCGCTGCTCTATGTGGTTCTGCGGACAGTATATAAAAAGATCAGACTGTACAAAAATAATCAATTTGATCTTGGATTTACTCTATCCGAAATGGTAACTTAAGCTGGGTTCAACGCTTTATGGTAATATTAGACTTAACAGAAAGTGCGACACTATGATAAACATCGAGGAACCTGTATTCTTGAATCGACACTGTCGGAGATTTGATTGTAAACTATGTCAAAAGTACTCAACTGCATATTAGCTCCTCTCTGCCCCCTCCCCCAACCCCCATTTTGCTTTTTGCGAACCAGTCGACGATATCTAATATTTACGTGTGTGTTTTTTCGCTCGAGCTGACTCTTTAACCCTTTACCAAACGACAAAATTTTAGACTGGTCCAAATTGAAAGCATTTGCAGACGACAAAATAAATGTAACCCAAAAATTGAAATTTGTTTTGGGAAGGGTAGAAAACATTGTGGGAAAAGGAGAAAATGCTGGTTACCAGCATTTTCTCCTTTTCCCACAATGTTTGCAAAAGCTTTCTTTTTCAGGGTGGTTAAAAGTCGGGATTGTGTGGTAAAGAGTTAGTTGAACTTTGTATAACCTTCAGTACTTTTTCAAATATGTTTGAGCCGCGCTCTGTGAAAAAGGAGTTTTATGTATTTGCAAAACGTATCGACCCAGATCAGCCTGTGCAGTTCGCACAGGCTAACCTGGGTCGAAACTTTTTGTTATCTGTCAGTTTTCTGTATATCAAAGGACCAGCTAACCTCGTGATTCAGTCAGCCGTTGAACACAAGTGATTTTAGGGGTCCATGATTATGTGATGACTTGCTTGGTATAATTCATCACGGAGATGCGTTAAACCCCCTTTTGCCAGAGCATAGCTCATTTCTATTTTTTTTTTACAAAAAAAAAAAAAAAATTGTTTGGTAGTTTGTTTGTTAGCTAGTTCGTTTGTTTGTTTGTTTTCTTACCTGAGATAGACGAGGACGATAATGAGAACAGCCATAAGGAAAACAGCTAAGACAGCCAGACCAATATACAAGTCTGAAATGAGACGGGTTGCGTTAACCCTTATCATGCTAAATAACTTAGATGAAACTTTCATGCCGATGGCAAAAACCAATATGTTGGTATTTCAAAGTTATTGAGGTTGGGGGAAATATCTCCTTATCGGACAGTGTAGATCCAAGATCAGACTGCACGTTCTGTGCAGTCTGATCTTGATCTACACTGTCCGCAAAAGGTTTCGTGGGTCGCGATTAGCAGCCTATGGGTAAACAGCGCTTTATGATTTTTCGTGTTTCTAAAATGTCTAAAAAATACCGCAATTTTTTTTTAAAATCATTTCCATACAGACCAATTTTAGGCGAGCCCAAAAGTATTTTAACCCTTTACCGCACAATGCCACTTTTAACGACCCTGGGAAAGAAGCCTTTTGAAAACATTGTTGAAAAAGGAGAAAATGCTGGTAAACAGCATTTTCCCCTTTTCCCACAATGTCTTCTGCCGTATGAAAGAAAAATTGCACCATTTTAGCGACATTGAAATTGTCGCCTGCAAATGCTCTCAATTTGAACAAGGCTCAATTTTTTCGTTTGGTAAGGCGTTAATTCGCTCAGAGTTATCGGATCCCAGTCTTGGAGGGTTGATCACAGGCAGTTCTTTTTAAACCTTCGCTTTCTAAATCCTGATTTAAATTAGCTTTGCTCTGGCAAAAGGAGGCTTAATGCATCGCTGTGATGCTTTATACCAAAGCAAGTCATCACAGTAATATGGACGCATATAATCCATTGTGTCTGACTATGGACTGAGTCATGAGGTACACTTGTCCTTTGGCATGCAGAAAGTTGACTAAATGCAAAAAGTTTCGGTCCAGGTCAGTCTGCGTGGACTGCGCAGGCTGACCTGGATCGATACTTATTGCAGATGCATTAAGCCCCGTTTCATAGAACATGGCTCAAATATAAGACAATGTGTCCAATTGTATTACATGTACCTGCCGAACAGTCATTAAAATTTTTTCTCAATCACTCTCTGTCTGTCTGTCTGTTATTTATGTTTGATTCGGTACATATTGAACGATATAAATGGCTAAATCTTGACCTATATAGGTCAAAACTTTAAGGCAGTGCGTCTTTTTCGCATCCCACCTTGAAATTTTAATACCGCGGTGAAGAGATTGGACGAATCTGATTGGTCAATTAAACTTAACTTTCGCTTTTTGAAATAACGGCAGGTAGTATTGACCAATAGGATTCGCTTAATATATTTACCGGGTCTTGAAATGGTCTTAATTTCTATCCATTTTTTCCGTTCGATGTACCAGAACGAAGGTAAATTATGTAGAAAACTATTAAATAACTGACTTTTTTCATTCCAGTTTAGGAAAATATGAAAAATACTAACAAATTACTATGGTCGTGCTCTGCAGGTAATACAGTGGGACACATTGTCTTACATGGTCCATGCTTTGTGAAAAGGAGGCTTAATGCATCTGCAAAAAGTATCGACTCATGTCAGCCTGCTCAGTCCGCTGGCTGACCTGGGCCGAAACGTTTTGCTATCGGTCAATTTTCAGCATGTCAAAGGACTATCCTGCCTCATGATTCAATTGTTTGTTAGACAAAATTGCTTTTATGGATCCATGATCATGTGATGACTTGCTTCCTATATTTCATCACGGAGATGCATTAAGCCCCCTTTTTCCCAGAGTATTGCTCATATATAAGACCATAGAGGGCAAAGTTTATTGGGAAAAAATCAAGTGCCTTTGGTCTAGACGCCAATGGATAGTTACCCTGATGTTCAGTGTTCAAAAACCTCGTCTGCGAAAAGAAGAACGTCTTTCTGATGAAAGCCGTACCTGTTTTAATGCTGAACTTTGTTTCGACTTTGCTTAAGTTGAAAAGCAGCCAGTGACTTAGAAAGAGAGTTGTTCGTAAAACTGGCACAGAGGCTTGAGGAACATACTGATACATATGAGCCATGCTCTGTAAAAGGGGATTTAATTGGCAAAAAAGTATCGATCCATGTCAGCCTACGCATTCAGCGCAGGCTGACACAGATCAAAACTTTTGCTTTTTGTAAATTTTTTGCATGTCCAAGGACCAATCTACCTCATGTCGACCCATGTAGTCCGCGCAGGCTGATACGGATGAAACCTTTACTTCTTGTAAACCTTTTTGCATGTCCAAAGGACCATTCTACCTCATGTCGACCCGTGTAAACCTGCGCAGTCCGCGCAGGCTGACACGGAAGAAACGTTTAGCTTCTTGTAAACCTTTTTGCATGTCCAAAGGACCATTCTACCTCATGTCGACCCATGTAAACCTGCGTAGTCAGCGCAGGCTGACACGGATGAAACGTTTAGCTTCTTGTAAACCTTTTTGCATGTCCAAAGGACCATTCTACCTCATGTCGACCCATGTAAACCTGCGCAGTCTGTGCACGTTTAGCTTCTTGTTAACCTTTTTGCATGTCCAAAGGACCATTCTACCGTATGAATCAGTCGGTTTTTAAACAAAATGGATTTTTATGGATCTGTAATTATGTGATGACTTGCTCGGTATAATGCTTTACAGAGATGCATTAAACCACCTTTTTACAGAGCATGGTTCATGTAGAAACTCTGTCTCCCGTGATATACATGTACATGAAATATTGCTGGATGTCGCGTTGAACAACAATCAGACAGAAAAACAAGAACGAAAGATCAGAGTGGCGAGGACATTTTGCAAATGTTGTCAGATGTCATGATAGGTAGAATGTAGGTTTAGTCGTTTAATTAACTCTTTACCAAACGATAACATTTTAGACTGGTCCAAATTGAAAGCATTTGCATAATTATGACAAAATAGATGTGATTGAAAAATTGATATCTGTTTTGGGAAGGGTAGAAAACATTGTGGGAAAAGGAGAAAATGCTGGTTGCCAGCATTTTCTCCTTTTTCCACAAGGTTTTCAAAAGGCTTTTTTTACAGGGTCGTTAAAAGTCGGGATTGTGTGGTAAAGATTGTGTGACTTGTTCAGATTGAAAGCATCTGCAGATGACCATTCAAGTATGTTTTTGAAAGGAAAGACAACGTTGGAATTAAAAACGAAGGAAGAAAAGACAAAAATTCCGTGCTGCGTTTCAATTAACTGCGTAGATTTACCCAAATTATGCGGAGCCCCCATAGCTCAGTCGGTAGCGCGCAGGACTTGAGAACAGGAGGTCGCTGGTTCGATCCCCGGCTTGGCCAATTTCTTTCCGAGGATTGATGATGGTCATTTCGACAGGATTCATTCCTCTCTCACCGCTGACCATCGTTTCGGCGATGGTTATGTGGGAAAGCAGCCAGTGGCTTTGAAAGAGTATTGTGCTTAGTACTGGTAAAAGAAACACCCGGAAAGCATAGGTAGGTGCGCTGGCCGCCGCGATATATAACTGAAATAATGTTGAAAACGGCGTTAAACACCATACAATCAATCAATACAATATGCAAATTATATGGGATTGTTTATACACACATACGACCCCTGCTTTATCAAAGGCTATGAGCCGGCGTAAAGTTACGCAAATATTTACTTCGGTCCTAAAGTTATGCAGTTTGTTTTCAGACTGCGTTTCTCTAAACTTCGTACGCACGAAATTTTCGTACGCAGTTTAGGTAGGCAAGCATCAAGTCTGAAAACAAGTTTCACTAAACTGCATGACTTTAAGATTTCAGTAGATATTTTTTGAATGACTTTACAGCAGCTTATACCTTTGGGTAAAGTAGGGATCGTATGTGCTTAGACAATCCCGAATAATTTACGTAAATCTACGCAGTTCATCGAAACGCAGCCCTGGTCACTATTATTTTCCCCTTTTCCAACATTCTTTTCAAGGGTCTTATGGTCGTACAAACACGAAATTATACAAATGCTTTCAAGCGATAAAGAATGTCACATCAGCATAAGAGAACGTATACAAAATGACTGTCATACCATACTGTTTCTCGTTGCCATGGCTACTTGGTGCGACACTGATCTCTGTTGTGTTAAAGATGTCATCGTCAGAACCTACTCAAAGGGAAAATAAATACACGTATCTCAATTTTGCAGGAATTCCTCTTATTGGAAACTCGTTAAAAACGTTCAGTCTGATCTTGATCTAAACTTTCCACATTCATTTGTAGAAATCATAAAAAAGTATGAAAGGCTAAATATTTATGGACGGAACAAGGGAATTTCTATCCAATTAAATCTCACCTCATTGTCTAATGCCATGGTCACATTTACGGTCATGCACGTAGTTGACCGTAGTTCATTTCAAACGTAGTCTGCCGTAGTGTTACTACGGTCAACTAGGAAGTTGACGAGCCTACATTGCTGATCGCTTATCATGCCATGTCGCCTAGGAAGAAACGATGTATTGTCGATGTGTTTTAGCAGGTACTACGGTCAACTAAATGCACACTACGGTTACGTAGGCTTAATTACGATGAACTTGACCCTCAACTACGTTCAAACTAAGGTCATAGTAGGGTCACGGCATCGTAACCGTAACCAATTTTTGAACATGTTGAAAAATTATATGCTTACTACGGGGAAATCATTAAGTTCAAACTACGTTCAATACTACGTTGAACTACGGTTATCCACGTGTAACTACGTCAAAACATGTTTAATACGTTTAACTACAGCCAACTACGGTCATTCCCCACTACGGTCAACAACGTAAGATGTGACCACGGCTCAAAAGTTCTGTCAAGGCCACGTGTAAAGCCGCTTTAACCCTTTCCCAAACAAGCCCTGGTTTCCACGTGTCTGCAGTACAAGTCTTTTGAAAACACTGTGGGAAAAGGAGAAATTGCTCGTAACGAGCAATTTCTCCTTTTCCCACAGTGTTTTCTACCCTTTTAGAGAACTTCCTGCTATTTTCATCAAATTTAAAATTGTCGTCTGCAAACTCTTTCAATTTGGACCAGTCCAAAATTTGTCGTTTGGGAAAGGGTTAAGTCCTTACCAAACGAAAAAATGTAGACTTGTCGAAATTGAAAGTACATCTATTTGCGGACGACATATTGAATTCAGCTCAAATGATCATTCTTGTCTTTGAAAGGTTAAAAAATGCTGGTTACCAGCATTTTCTTTTTTTCCCACAATGTTTTCAAAAACTTTCCTCCCAAGGGTCGGAAAAGCTCGGGATTGTGTGGTAAAGGGTTAATTAAGTGGCATTTAGACCCATGAATGTTAACTCTTTAAGCTTTAGATATATCAAAACCTTGGCCTCTTCCAACGACCGCAAATATAATCCACTGAAAGATATCATTTGTCTTACAAGACTGACAACACAAGCAGACAGTGCAGATTCAGGATCAGATTGTACGTTCTTTGCAGTCTGGCCTTGATCTATACCGTCCACAAAAGCCCGTATTTCTGCCTAACGCATAAATAGAGTAAATGCTCTAAAACTTTTAACTGAAATGATAACTTTTAACCTGCAGTAATGCAAAAAGTTAGAATATTCCATGACATATCGAACAGTGTAGATCCAATATCAGACTACATTTTATGTGCAGTCTGGTCTTGATCCTACATTGCTGATCGCTTATCATGCCATGTCGCCTAGGAAGAAACGATGTATTGTCGATGTGTTTTAGCAGGTACTACGGTCAACTAAATGCACACTACGGTTACGTAGGCTTAATTACGATGAACTTGACCCTCAACTACGTTCAAACTAAGGTCATAGTAGGGTCACGGCATCGTAACCGTAACCAATTTTTGAACATGTTGAAAAATTATATGCTTACTACGGGGAAATCATTAAGTTCAAACTACGTTCAATACTACGTTGAACTACGGTTATCCACGTGTAACTACGTCAAAACATGTTTAATACGTTTAACTACAGCCAACTACGGTCATTCCCCACTACGGTCAACAACGTAAGATGTGACCACGGCTCAAAAGTTCTGTCAAGGCCACGTGTAAAGCCGCTTTAACCCTTTCCCAAACAAGCCCTGGTTTCCACGTGTCTGCAGTACAAGTCTTTTGAAAACACTGTGGGAAAAGGAGAAATTGCTCGTAACGAGCAATTTCTCCTTTTCCCACAGTGTTTTCTACCCTTTTAGAGAACTTCCTGCTATTTTCATCAAATTTAAAATTGTCGTCTGCAAACTCTTTCAATTTGGACCAGTCCAAAATTTGTCGTTTGGGAAAGGGTTAAGTCCTTACCAAACGAAAAAATGTAGACTTGTCGAAATTGAAAGTACATCTATTTGCGGACGACATATTGAATTCAGCTCAAATGATCATTCTTGTCTTTGAAAGGTTAAAAAATGCTGGTTACCAGCATTTTCTTTTTTTCCCACAATGTTTTCAAAAACTTTCCTCCCAAGGGTCGGAAAAGCTCGGGATTGTGTGGTAAAGGGTTAATTAAGTGGCATTTAGACCCATGAATGTTAACTCTTTAAGCTTTAGATATATCAAAACCTTGGCCTCTTCCAACGACCGCAAATATAATCCACTGAAAGATATCATTTGTCTTACAAGACTGACAACACAAGCAGACAGTGCAGATTCAGGATCAGATTGTACGTTCTTTGCAGTCTGGCCTTGATCTATACCGTCCACAAAAGCCCGTATTTCTGCCTAACGCACAAATAGAGTAAATGCTCTAAAAATTTTAACTGAAATGATAACTTTTAACCTGCAGTAATGCAAAAAGTTAGAATATTCCATGACATATCGAACAGCGTAGATCCAATATCAGACTACATTTTATGTGCAGTCTGGTCTTGATCCTACATTGCTGATCGCTTATCATGCCATGTCGCCTAGGAAGAAACGATGTATTGTCGATGTGTTTTAGCAGGTACTACGGTCAACTAAATGCACACTACGGTTACGTAGGCTTAATTACGATGAACTTGACCCTCAACTACGTTCAAACTAAGGTCATAGTAGGGTCACGGCATCGTAACCGTAACCAATTTTTGAACATGTTGAAAAATTATATGCTTACTACGGGGAAATCATTAAGTTCAAACTACGTTCAATACTACGTTGAACTACGGTTATCCACGTGTAACTACGTCAAAACATGTTTAATACGTTTAACTACAGCCAACTACGGTCATTCCCCACTACGGTCAACAACGTAAGATGTGACCACGGCTCAAAAGTTCTGTCAAGGCCACGTGTAAAGCCGCTTTAACCCTTTCCCAAACAAGCCCTGGTTTCCACGTGTCTGCAGTACAAGTCTTTTGAAAACACTGTGGGAAAAGGAGAAATTGCTCGTAACGAGCAATTTCTCCTTTTCCCACAGTGTTTTCTACCCTTTTAGAGAACTTCCTGCTATTTTCATCAAATTTAAAATTGTCGTCTGCAAACTCTTTCAATTTGGACCAGTCCAAAATTTGTCGTTTGGGAAAGGGTTAAGTCCTTACCAAACGAAAAAATGTAGACTTGTCGAAATTGAAAGTACATCTATTTGCGGACGACATATTGAATTCAGCTCAAATGATCATTCTTGTCTTTGAAAGGTTAAAAAATGCTGGTTACCAGCATTTTCTTTTTTTCCCACAATGTTTTCAAAAACTTTCCTCCCAAGGGTCGGAAAAGCTCGGGATTGTGTGGTAAAGGGTTAATTAAGTGGCATTTAGACCCATGAATGTTAACTCTTTAAGCTTTAGATATATCAAAACCTTGGCCTCTTCCAACGACCGCAAATATAATCCACTGAAAGATATCATTTGTCTTACAAGACTGACAACACAAGCAGACAGTGCAGATTCAGGATCAGATTGTACGTTCTTTGCAGTCTGGCCTTGATCTATACCGTCCACAAAAGCCCGTATTTCTGCCTAACGCATAAATAGAGTAAATGCTCTAAAAATTTTAACTGAAATGATAACTTTTAACCTGCAGTAATGCAAAAAGTTAGAATATTCCATGACATATCGAACAGTGTAGATCCAATATCAGACTACATTCTATGTGCAGTCTGGTCTTGATCCTACATTGCTGATCGCTTATCATGCCATGTCGCCTAGGAAGAAACGATGTATTGTCGATGTGTTTTAGCAGGTACTACGGTCAACTAAATGCACACTACGGTTACGTAGGCTTAATTACGATGAACTTGACCCTCAACTACGTTCAAACTAAGGTCATAGTAGGGTCACGGCATCGTAACCGTAACCAATTTTTGAACATGTTGAAAAATTATATGCTTACTACGGGGAAATCATTAAGTTCAAACTACGTTCAATACTACGTTGAACTACGGTTATCCACGTGTAACTACGTCAAAACATGTTTAATACGTTTAACTACAGCCAACTACGGTCATTCCCCACTACGGTCAACAACGTAAGATGTGACCACGGCTCAAAAGTTCTGTCAAGGCCACGTGTAAAGCCGCTTTAACCCTTTCCCAAACAAGCCCTGGTTTCCACGTGTCTGCAGTACAAGTCTTTTGAAAACACTGTGGGAAAAGGAGAAATTGCTCGTAACGAGCAATTTCTCCTTTTCCCACAGTGTTTTCTACCCTTTTAGAGAACTTCCTGCTATTTTCATCAAATTTAAAATTGTCGTCTGCAAACTCTTTCAATTTGGACCAGTCCAAAATTTGTCGTTTGGGAAAGGGTTAAGTCCTTACCAAACGAAAAAATGTAGACTTGTCGAAATTGAAAGTACATCTATTTGCGGACGACATATTGAATTCAGCTCAAATGATCATTCTTGTCTTTGAAAGGTTAAAAAATGCTGGTTACCAGCATTTTCTTTTTTTCCCACAATGTTTTCAAAAACTTTCCTCCCAAGGGTCGGAAAAGCTCGGGATTGTGTGGTAAAGGGTTAATTAAGTGGCATTTAGACCCATGAATGTTAACTCTTTAAGCTTTAGATATATCAAAACCTTGGCCTCTTCCAACGACCGCAAATATAATCCACTGAAAGATATCATTTGTCTTACAAGACTGACAACACAAGCAGACAGTGCAGATTCAGGATCAGATTGTACGTTCTTTGCAGTCTGGCCTTGATCTATACCGTCCACAAAAGCCCGTATTTCTGCCTAACGCACAAATAGAGTAAATGCTCTAAAAATTTTAACTGAAATGATAACTTTTAACCTGCAGTAATGCAAAAAGTTAGAATATTCCATGACATATCGAACAGTGTAGATCCAATATCAGACTACATTTTATGTGCAGTCTGGTCTTGATCTAGTGTAGATCTAATATCAGACTACATTTTATGTGCAGTCTGGTCTTGATCTAAAGAGATTGCAAAAGCCATTTCAATCGCCTTGGTGCCGTAATACTTTACAAAAAAGACAAAACACATACCAGTTTTGTTGAACTCGGAGAGGTAGATATTGCTATAGGTCATAGAAGGCTTGGCTGTAACAGTACAGGTTAGACCTCGATCGTAGAGAATGGCGTAGCGGAGATCGTCTACAGGAACCACTGAGAATGAATAAAGGTATGGAGGATATTACATGAGTAATTATGTATTATCATTTTTATTGAACGAATCGACAAAAAATTATATTACATGAGCCTTGGCGAGCGTCACATACACTTTAGTCAACTAGTTTGATAAAAATGATAATACATAAAGATGAATGTGAGTGTCCATTTATCACATAAAACGAAAAACAGACTAAAACGCATCCTGCACCATCACCTTTAGCCTATGTATCATTCACGAGTCCATGTTTACAGTTGTAGTTCGGTTTGAATTGTGTACGTACACAAGAAGATAGTTCTGTGACATTTACATCGAAACTAGAATGAAAAGGTATACAGAGGGTGTAAATACAAATATCTTCACAATTTTGTTGGCTTAAGAAGATAAATAATGCTACATTTCTTGTGTTATTAAACATGAAAATCATAACATTTTCTGCACGTATAGGTCTTAGCAAAAACGACGTTGTTTTCCCGCGACCTGGCGAACTAGTACAAATTCTGGCACTTGCTGTGGTTGGTTTCCCTGGCTTCACGCAGTCATAACTACAACATTAACCATAACCACGAGCCGGAAAAGACAATACGCTAGTGTGTTATCGAAAATAAGTCGTGGGTTTAATACGTTGCTGAAGGAGGTTTTATGTGATTAACTCTTCTCTTAATCAAAAGACTCAAAGTCCAAAACTCTTTACCACGCAATCCTTTTAACTCCCCTCAGAAAATAGCCTTTTGAAAACCTTGTGGGAAAAGGAGAAAATGTTGCTAACCAGCATTTTCTCCTTTTCCCACAAGTATTTCTATATTGTCACAGACAATTACCATCATTTCTGCAAAATCAAATATGTCGACTGCAAATTCTTCCAATTTGTAGCAGTTTAAATTTAGCCGTTTGGTAAACAGTTGAAAAGCGAGCTAGTAAGTCAATGATATGTAGGAATGAGAAAAAAAAAATTCAACAAACGTTATACATGTTTACGAAAAAAAAAAACAGGGGTCGATCAACCGAACAGGCAAAGGCACGTGTAAACAGTTCGTTTCGAATTGGCCATGGTGAAAGTAAGAAAAAAATGAGCAAGGATAGGTTTTAAATGCAATTTTTTATTGCTGAAAATCTCTTTGATTGGAAATAACATAGTCAATTGAATCAGACACAGATAAACTCAGGGGTAGTGGCATATAGTTTACATCTGTTGTTTGACATTCGATTTAACTCTTTACCAAACGACAAAATTTTAGACTGGTCCAAATTGAAAGCATTTGCAGACGACAAAATAAATGGGACAGAAAAAATGAAACTTGTTTTGGGAAGGGAAGAAAACATTGTGGGAAAAGGATAAAATTCGGATTACCAGCATTTTCTCCTTTTCCCACAATGTTTTCAAAAGGCCTTTTCTTCAAGGTCGTTAAAAGTCGGGATTGTGTGGTAAAGGGTTAAAAGTGTATTTGAACCATGCGCTGTGAAAAGAGGGCTTAATGCATTTGCAAAATCTTTCGTCCCAGGTCAGCCTGCGCAGTCCGCACAGGCTGACCTGGGCCAAAACCTTTCGCTATTGGTTAATTTTCTGTAGCTCAAAGGAACAGTGTACCTCTTAGTTAACCCTTAGGCTGCTTATCGCGACTCACTGACCTTTTGCGGACAGCGTAGATCAAGATCAGACTGCACAGAACGTGCAGTCTGATCTTTGATCTACACTGTCCGATAAGGAGATATCTTCCCTCCAAAAATACCATTGAAACAGGAAAGTTTTGGGCTTATACTGTTGGCTTGAAATTTTCATTTCTTTTATTCAGCAGGATAAGGGTTAAGTCGGTTGCTATATACCAACTCGATTTTGAGATCCATAGTACTGTGATGACTTGCTTGGTAGCATGCATCACGGAGATGCATTAAGCCCCTTCTTGCCGGCGCATGGCTCATTTATTCTATTACAGAATTGCCTTATTTACAGATATTTTAAATTTTACCATCGTCAGTGCATACTGGTCATTAGAATTTTGATTCTAGTCATGCTGTAAAATTACTTAGAATAGTGCAATATTGTGACAAAGGCTGTTTGCATTTAGGCTGTCTAATTGATCTTGAATCTACACAGTTCAATGTAGGGAAAGATTCCATCGGAAAAGAATTTTGAAATCGCAATATACGAATTTATTCTATCGTTTCGAAATTTTCCGGTTAAGTAGTTTATTTCGCAGTATAAGAGTAAATTCAAAGTGCATCTTAAGTAGCCTTTTTTGGGGGAGAGCATCGATCAAGATCAAACTGCTGAGAGCGTGCGTTCTAATCTTGGATTACTATCGCTCGTTACCTCATTGAAATGAATGACTGAAATGTTTCTCTTATTCCAGTCGAACTGTAGTTTATCTATCGACAATAGAGATGGGCGCCGCCAAATTTTAAACTCGAAGGATAAGATATACATGTATAAGTCCATTGATAATTCGAATTAATGAATTAATGGAATTCATAAAAACTGAGCCACGCTTTGTGTAAAGAGGTTTAGTGCGTCTGCAAAAGGTCTGGTACCCCGCCCTACTTCAAAAGTACATCAGGAAAAGCGCAATAATGGCGGCCCCCGTTGGTAATATGCAGAAGTAACGGGATATTGTTATCTTACTTGATCAAATCGGACTAAAGGCTGAACTGAAAACAGATCGGTTGCAATAAAGTAAAGGCAGTTAGTTTTTTTTTTCAATTCTTGTTCTTATTTAGCGAGAAAAACTGCGTAACAGAAATGCTTCAAGTATCCGAAATTTCATTGGACCTATATAACATCCGAAAATAGGACTACTTTTAAAAATGATTCATAGTCCAGTTTATACTTAGACCATACATCAACAGCACATTTTAGATTCAGTAATGCATCTTTTGTTTCATCTTATTTACTAATCAAACTGGATCACATGAAACTGGGAAAAACATGAAAGCATGTTGGGCTACGGTTGAAGCCGTCATGGATGCCGCAATTATTGCGCTTCTACAAATGGTGTCGACCTTCGTCAACCTGCGCAGTCCGCGCAGGCTGAAGTAGGTCGAAACGTTTTGGTGTTGTTGAATTTTCTCCATGTCAAAGGACCACTCTAACTGTAATATTTCAGTTTTTTTTTTTTTGACAAAAATCGATCCATATCTTACAACATCTTGCTTGGAATACTGCATCATGGAGATAAATCAACCATTTACTTCACAATCCAGAGTTTTGAGGACCCTAAGGGATGACACTTTTGAAAACATTGTGGGAAAAGGAGAAAATGCTGGTAACCAGCATTTTCTCCTTATCCCACAAAGTTTTAACATATCAAAGACATATCCTATCATTCAATTTGGACAAGTATAAGATTCAGTCATTTGGAAAAGAGTTAAACCCCCTTTTTTCCAGAGCGTCGCTCATATCTATTTTGGTTACTGGTGGCAAAATCCCAGACTAATCATGTTGTCTGTTCTCACCATTTAACAAAATTTAAATGTGGTCGAAAATGTCAGGGATGAATCACAAAAGCTAATTCTAGACTTGTAGGTTCCCAATACGATTTACCAGGTTTTGCAAAAACAATTAACACATTCATTAACACCAATTACAATCACGCATTGTGGCTCTGATCCAGGAAGTTTTGGCATTCTTATGACTTCCGGTTGCACTACAATGCGGAACATCTTAGTGTTTTTCGCCACACACGATCAGCAGATAATTGTATAGACTGAATGTTCGTGCTGATGTAGAATAAATATTTACTAACTCAGTTGCAGGCAAAACTGTCTGGCTTTTCGTAACGATTGTTATTTCACTCTTCACTTCAATGAATATTTGAGAGGGGTGGGGCATAGTAGACAGAATTTTGCCTTTAGCACTCCTTTCGCAGAAAGTGTGGCGTCAGATTTGATTGCATAAAATTTGCATGTTGAGCTTGAATGACGGTAATATGGTTCTGCGCAGTCTGATTTTGGTTTAGACCACTTGCAACTTAGCGTCAGCAATATTTTGCTAACAACAATAATAATAATAATAATAATAATAATAATAAAATTTCAACCGGTCATGATGATAAAAATGATGATCATTATAATTATCGTGATGATGAGGTTACCGATCATAATTATGATGATAATGACGATTCTGATGATGATAATGGATTCTTACCATAAAACGAAAACCAAAACCTCATGGGGTCAGGGTTATCCCCGCTGAGAAATATCGTGACGTCACCACAAGCCGTTATGGAGGAATTCACTTTACTGACGTCACAGAGCGCGTACGTCGGAAATGGTTTGCCCGCGCACGTTGCTTTCGTCATAAAGATAACGCCGTCACAGTTGGCGTCCGATCTGCCCTTCCCGGCCGTAAGTAGTATCTCGTGTAGATATAAGTGCACGTAATGGTTTTTTGGTACTTTGATTTCCCATTTACAGGTTCTGTAAAATAAAATTAGTCGGAAATGCTTGTATAATGCATCTCGGTAATGCATTATACCGTGAAGGTCATAATATTCTTAAGGATCATAAGAATTCATTTCGACTTAACAACCAGCTGAACCCCTGGGGGAAGAATGTCCTTTGACAAGCTGAAAATTTAATGATTGCAAACAGTTTCGACCCAGGTCAGCCTGCGCAGTCCGCGCAGGCTGACCTGGGTCGATACTTTTTGCGGATGCTTCAAACTCATTTTTCACATATCTGGCTCAAATATATAGATGAGTGGCGCTCCGTGAAAAAAGGGAGTTTATGAGTAATGTATTTCTGTAATGCATTATATCAAACAAGTTGTTGCATAAACTGCATGCGTTTTGTCCACAAAGTGGATGAATCAGGAGGTAGAATGGTCCTTCATCACGCAGAAAATTAACAAGTAGCAAAAGATTTCGACCCAGGTCAGCCTGCGCAAACTGCACAGGCTAATCTAGATCTATATTTATCGCAGATGCATGAAGCCCCTTTTTTTCGCAGAGTACGACTGCTTTTTTTTTTCTTTTTTTAAATTGTGTGATGCACAGAACGTGTATTCTGATCTTGATCTACACTGCCCGAATCCTTTTTTCGATATCCTTTCACCTCTTAGATTAAACTTCGAAATCGCAATATCTCGGTGTTTAACCCTTTCCGAACTACTACTCCTACTGTTACTACTACTACTAATAAAACTTCTAAGTTTACATTTATTGCTATTTGTAGTACTCCTTTCAACACTATTAAACATGATAGCAAGACAAAAAAGAAAGAGAGGGGGAGGAGGGGAAGAGGAGAAGAAGGGGAAGAAGAAGAAGAGGAGGAGGAGGAGGGGAGGAGGGGGGAGAAGAAGAAGGAGGAGGAGGAGGAAGAAGAAAAAGAAGAAGAAGAAGAAGAAAAAAAAAAAAAAAAAAAAAAAAAAAAAAAAAGGGGGGGGGGGGGGGGGAAGGAGGAGGAGGAGGATATAAATTGATCTGTACCTGAAATGTGTTTCCGACGGATACTGCGGACTGGTTATAAAACCTTGTCTATCTTTTATCCGAACAGGTGAGGGCTCGCACCGTTTAATAATGTCTACATCTGGAAACATAATTTAACCCTTTACCACACAGTCTCAACGTAACGTCCCCTGACGAAGAAGGCTTTTGGAAAACATTATGGGAAAAGGAGAAAATGCTGGTAACCAGCATTTTCTCCTTTTCCCAGAATGTTTTCTACACTTTTGTAGACAAATCATATTATTTGAGCCATATTGACTTGTCGTCTACAAATTCTCTCATGAGTGTAACATTTTGTCATCTGGCAAAGATTTCAGCCGTGAACATGATTTTAGATGCATCCTGGGTCCATATTCGCCAACCATTCCTAAGAATATTCGAAGTCTAATGATAGATATAGAAAGTAAGATGACTATGACCATTTTGTTCAGAAATTGTGTTACTTTCAAATTCAGAAAATTCTTGAGGACAAGACTAAGAATGTTCTGGTAAATACGGACCCTGATATTTTTTAACAGCTTTCTCACCAAACCAATAAAATTTGGAAGAAAGATATAATGAATTTGTTAGATAAGCCTATGCAAGACCGAAGGTTATTGCATGTTGTTTCGTCAATGTCAAAGGTCATGGGCCATCATTCAAGGTCAGTGGACTCTCAACCAGGCACCATAAATTTAGCCTCATCTATATTGAAAGCACTTGCAAACAGCATACTGTCATCGAAATTGGCTAACGATGATCTCTCTTTAAAAGGGTTGAAACATTGTGGGAAAAGTATTTTTTCCCTTTCCATACTTCTTCAAGATGCCTTCTTTCTAGGGGTTGTTACAACACGAGATTGTTTGGTAAGGAAACAACCCACAGAATTGTAAATGCAACTTATGTTGTTGCTGGTGGACATGGGATATCATGATCTGAACAGCAGCTCATGGAGCTCTTGCGGACGTCTTAGATCAAGATCAGACTGCACAGAACGTGCAGTCTGATCTTGGATCTGCGCCCTCTGCTAACTTATGCTAAATTTTGACAAAAATCATGTTGATCTTTACCGGATCTCTAAACTTAACCCTTAAGAAGAATAGGACTTAGTTGGTAGCGACAGAATTCGTGAAGAAATAGTATTTTTGGACATTGCTGACCGCCCATCTATCGTGACCTCTGGTTTAACACTTTACTACACAACCCCGAGTTTAAATACCCTTGTCTCTTAACCAAACGACAAAATTTGTAGATCAGTCAAAATTGAAAGCTTTTGCAGAAGAAAAAATAAATGTTACTCAAAAATTTAAATTTGTTTTGGGAAGAGTAGAAAACATTGTGGGAAAAGGAGAAAATGCTGGTTACCAGCATTTTCTCCTTTTCCCACAATGTTTTGAAAAGCAAAAGGCTTCTTTCTCAGGGTCGTTAAAAGTCTGGATTGTTTTGTACAGGGTTAAGGGGAAGCCTTTTGAAAATATTGTGGAATAAGGAGAAAATGCTGTCAACCAGCATTTTTCCTCATACCACAATGTTTTGTGCCATTACAAAAACAAATGAGCCATGCTATGTGAAAAGGAGGCTTAATGCTTCTGCGAGAGTATCGACCCAGGCCAGCCTGCGCAGTCCGCGCAGGCTGACCTGGGCCGAAACTTTTCGCTATAGGTCAATTTTCTGTATGTCAAAGGACCAGTCTACGTCATGATTCAGTCGGTTGTTAGACAAAATGGACTTGATGGATCCATGATCATGTGATGGCTTGCTTGGTGTGATGCATCACGGAGATGCATTAAGCCCATTTTTGCCAGAGCATGGCTCAAATTTAATTTTTGATTCACATTTATTTTTCTTCTCAGTTAGAACTAGTCTAAAAGTTTGTGGGCTGGTGAAGAGTTAACTTTGCCAGATACTTTTATTTGATTTCTTCAACAGTTTACGGTTCAAATCCGTTTTGAATAAAGATGTAACTTAATAATAGAATGGAGTAGCGGACGGATAAGGTCGAAGATCAGACAACATATTTTGTGCAGTCTGATCTTGATCTACGTCGTCCGCAAAAGTTACTTATAAATGTTACCCATGGTAGGTAAAACGTTGATAAAACCGACCTCGGACGCAGACATAGTTGACATTGAATGCCTTCGTCACCCTGCCGTTATTTGCCACGGAATGTGTCTCGCAGAATCTGTCCGGCTCACACGCCGACATACCCATGCACATTCGTCGCAGATTCATGTAGCTACGTTCCTGTAACTGCCGATTGACCTCCGTAACGGAAGTGGACGGTACGTTGTTAATCAGGATCTTCTCTGTGCTTTCACATCGGAAACTAAGCGCCCGGCGACCACAGATTGTTGTATTACAGCTTTGCCACAAAACTGGAAAAAAAAGGAAGAGAGAGCAGGTGACAAGTCTAATTTTGCCCCAAGTTCTACATGTTTAACATTCCTTTTTTAACCCTACACCACGTAATCCCATGTTTTAAAGGCCCTAATGAAGAGGGCTTTTGAAAACATTGTGTAAAAAGGAGGAAATGCTGGTACCAGTATTTTCCCCTTTTTCCACAACGTTTTCTGCCCTTTAAACGACAATTCCTATAATTTCAACAAAATTTGGTTTGTCGTCTGCAAATGCTTTCAATCTGGACACGTGTACAATTCTGTCGTTTGGTAAAGGGTTAATGTTTACGCGAGAAGACGACTTTATGCGTCTTGCAGACGACAGTTTTTGAAACGTCACGGCGAAAGGAAATGACGAAAAGGGGAAATTTCATCGTATACAATAATGTTGAAACATCTTTATTTCATGCTTTTTGGTTGTTTATCGGGAAATAATGGTGGATTATGGTATGATAATTTCACCGTTTCGACCAATGAATTTACCGATTGATAAACTCACTGGTGCGGAATATACCGATTGATAAACTCACTGGTGCGGAATATACCGATTGATAAACTCACTGGTGCGGAATATACCGAGCGGTGGTTAGAAGCATGAAATGAATAGAATATATGTTTTTTTCCCGATCAAAGATCGGGAAAAAAACATATATTCTATTCATTTCATGCTTCTAAAAGTTTCGGTCCAGATCAGCCAGCGATACTTTTCGAAGATGAATTTATTTCATCTGGTGAACATCATACGGTAATATAGGAGCCATGCTCTGTGAAAAGGGGGCTTCATACATCTGCGAAAAGTATCGCAGGCTGATCTGGGCCGAAACTTTTCGCTATTGGTCAATTTTCTGTAGGTCAAAGCCAGTCTACCTTACGACTGAGCTGGTTGTTAGACACAATGGTGTTTATATAGATCCATAATTATTGCTTGGTATCATGCATAACAGAGACGCACTAAGCCTCCTTTTGCCAGAGCATGGCTCATTTATTTTCACTCGTGGCGCTCGTGAAAATATTACCGATGATGTTCACTCGATGAAATAAATTCTGATCTTTCATCCCCCCCCCCCCCCCCATAGCCTCTACGTAAACGTTTGACTATCTTTAATATAATTTTTCCAGGTTATAATCAGTTGTATGTTTGTTTCCCAGGACAAATACTGAAAGCCTAAATAGCGGCCAATAGTAAACAAGGCAGGTGTCGAAATGCATTTAAATCCGAATCGTACTTTTTTGGAAGTGTGGAAATCATTGTGAAGATAACAATCTGTTTCAGTCACTAAAAAAAAAATAAAAAAGCTGCCTGGTCGCTCTATCTTTTGTTCACATTTTACCTGATTTTAACCCTTAGGCTGCTTATCGCGACCCACCGACCATTTGCGGACAGCGTAGATCAAGATCAGACTGCACAGAACGTGCAGTCTGATCTTTGATCTACACTGTCCGATAAGGAGGTATCTATCCTCCAAAAATATCTTTGAAACAAGAAAGGTTTCGGCTTCTACTATCTACTATAAAGTTTCATTTCTTTTATTCAGCAGGATAAGGGTTAAAATTCATTTTTCTACTGGCGACTAGCACTTGGACCGACAATACATACGGACTATTATGTTGTAGTGTGTTTCCTGGGGCTTGTATTTACTTCGAGCTGCGTGGGAAAATTTGATATCGCGCGAGACTTCGGTCTCGCGCGATATCAAAATTTTCCCACGCAGCGAGAAGTAAATACAAGCCCCAGGAAACACACTACAACATAATATTCCATTTATTACATACCTAAACTACCAAAAACCAAAATATATGCATTTAGTGACAATTTTATTCGAAAACGAAGCATAGTTATAAGAAAAATTGGTTTAGTAGGCGTTAACATCTTTTTTTCATGAATGGCGGATGAATTTTATTTAGTATTATTTCCACCACGCCCATTGTGTTAACATATAAAACAATCAAAATGGCTGCCGTGTCCACGTGGATACAGTGTTACGTCATCATACCATATTTGGAACCGTATTCCACTGAGTGGAATACGGATTTTTTTTCCGTCGTGTGTGATTTTAGCCGCGTGCGACGCATGTATTTAACCCGGAAAACTTACAGGTATATAATAAAATAAAAGATTGTGATGCTCACAATAGTTTACATCCCACTAAAATCGATGGTCAAAAATTCAAATGCGTTTAACACCTGCTTTGTTTACTTTTGGCCGCTATTGGGGCTTTAAAAAGAGAGAAAATAAAGTAACGGAAAAAAATTGACGGCTGAAACCATCTTCTCCCGAAAAAAACGTTATGAGAGTACACTTTTTGCAGTCCGATCTTGCCCTACAATGGCTCTTCAGAAGCAACAACAAGTGCTTCAGGTGTTGTTTGGTTTGAAACAGGTGGACTTTAACACAAATTTGACTGCATAAGCTGAGACGGCATGTTTACATAACACTATTCTATATACATGTTAATTTGGCAACTAAACAACATACTGCAAATTTTTCGATCAAAGCGGATGAAAAAATATGTACTGTCCTAGATACCTGAACTCAATATGATGTAAATACTTTTACATAATGGCTGTAGTCAGATTTTGAAAGAATTTATGGGAAAGGAGCGTCACATCATTGTTCCTCCCATCCCCTAATGTTTTCAAACTTTTGATATGTTTCAAAAAAGACTATTCCTTGTACTTTTTGTGTCATTAGTCATAGGAGAAGGAGGGATGAGACAGAGGGACGAGCCCCCTTCCTTCCTTCCATTTTCCCTCCTACCCCCACTTCCCCAACCAGAATAGCAGGTTTGGGAAAGACGGACAACCCCACCCCCTCTTCCCCCCCCATCAAATAATTCTGGTATGTGTTGATGGGTGGATAGTATGTTCTCCAAAACATTTTAAACTTTATATTTTTTCTTGCTGCGTAACAACGATTCCTTAAAACGTTTCCTGTTTCTTCATTCCATACTGTAAACCACCAACCTACGCACTACGCTTGTACTACTTTTTGTAGGTCTAGAGAATGCAATAAAGGTTTCCCTCTCCCATCCCCTTAAAAAGACGTTATGATTTGAGCCATGCTCTATGAAAAGGGGGCTTTATGCATCTGCGAAAAGTATCGAACCATGTCAGCCTGCGCAGTCCGCGCAGGCTGACCTGGGTCGAAACTTTTCGCTATCGGTCAATTTTTCTGTATGTCAAAGGACCAGTCTACGTTATGATACGGTCGGTTGTTAGACATAGTGAATTTTATGGATCCCTAATTATGTGATGTCTTGCTTGGTATGAAGTATCACGGAGATGCATTAAGCCCCCTTTTGCTAGAATATGGCACATGTAGTAAAATGTCGACTTGCAAAACTAAACTGTGAAAAAATTTACATTTTAACCTTGTATACCTCTTTGCCAAACAAGAAAATTATAGACTTGTCCTAATTAAAGCATTTTCGGACAACTGATTGAAGATGGCCAAAATGATTGGCTCTTTGTCTAGAAAACAGTGCGGCAACCAGTATTCTCTCCTTTTTCCAATTGTCGTGAAACGTCATCTTCATCAGGGTGCCTAAAACAACGGTTTTTTGGTAGAAGGTTAATGAGGTCTTAACCCACTAATGGTTTGAACTTGAAGTGATTGTGGCATCACAATCAAACAAATGTTACGTCGTGATGAAAAGTACAATCAAACAAATGTTATGTCGTGATGAAAAGTAAACTCAAAAAATTATTCGCATTCTAAACTTTTCTTACAAACCTTACTCCTACTCAAAATGAAAAAAAAACTTTTTCCGTCGGCTGCAGTTGCTACTCGATCAACAATTGCGGAAAGGGTAAAAGTAAGACTACATTTTCCTACACACTGATGTAATTTCGACGCAAAGAAACCAAACTTGAAAAAAGATTCATCACTGAATCATTGAATTAAGTTAGGCGATACCATGCAAGCCATGAGTATTAAACGAATAGACAAATGTGAAAAAAAAAGAACACATTTTTAGGGGTATAACCTTAATAGGCTACGAAGCCTTTTAAGGTATTTATAGATTTCGCACCAGAATTTTGCAAAAGTTTCTCGTTGGACTTGACATCACCTGATAAATAACACACGTCGATTACGTGGGATCAAATTCAAGTAAGTCCGATGACGTTATATTTGATCTCATAATAACAGACAGAGTTATCGATTGCAAGGCAATCAACCTGTTGTTCGAACACGAAATTTGTACATTTTTATTGTGTCTAACCGTCCAGTTTCTATGGTGGCATATTTCTGCCACGAGATACGAGATAATTATCGGAATAATTTTAGATAACTATCGCGATAAATCAAAGTTTTCTGGAAATGTTATCTAGATAGTAAAAAGTTTTCTGACAAAAATATCACAGTAAACTTTGTTCTCTAAAAAAATTTACATTGAAAAGTAAATATTTTGATGCAAAATTTCTTATTCGTGTTCGAAGCAGACATTTGATATCAAATCATCGGGACAGTTCTACCCATTACTTGATATCTATAAATAGAAAATTCACCAATTGGATGAACTCGGTAGTTTTTGACTGTATCTAGTTATGGATGCCGTGAATGTCAGTTGTGGGAACGAACGCAAAAAGTCGTGATAATAGTGAGAATTATAGCGTGAAACTTTTTATTATCGAGATAATATTTCCAGGAAAGTTTGTTTTATCGCGATAGTTTTTTTTAAATTATCGCTATAGTTATCTCGTATCTCGTGGCAGAAATATACCATCATAAGTTTATATCTGCTTTCAGGGAAAGGTATATTTTGTAGTATTTATCTGTGATAAAAAAATGCAGAAAAAAATGCCCCTTTAACTCTTTACTGCACAATGCCGACTTTTAACGATCCTGAGAAAGAAGGCTTTTGAAAACATTGTGGGAAAAGGAGAAAATGCTGGTAACCAGCTAATTTTCTCCTTCTCCCACGATGTTTTGTACACTACCGAAGATAAATTTTATGTTTTGAGTAACTTTTAACTCCTCTGCTGCTAAGCGCGACTCACTGACCTTTTGTGGACATTGTAGATCAAGATCAGACTGCACAAAACGTGGAGTCTGATCACCAAGGTTTCGATCCACACTGTCCGATAAGGAGATATTTTTCTCCAAAATATAACTTTGTAATAGCGTTAGTCGGTTTTTTACTATTGGCTGGAAAGTTTTATTTAATTTATATAGGAGGATAAGGGCTAATTTTTCGTCTGCAAATGCTTTGAATTTGGACAAGGCTAAAATAATTATTGTCGTCTGCTTAAGAGTCTGCTAAAAAACTTTTGATTATACGAGTGTGTTTTTGATAGGTTAAGAAGTACGGCGCGTTTCGAGGAAGAAATGCTATAACACCTGTGTGTACTTAGCAGGCCATTTCCTTAGCAACATGGCGCGTGCTGGAATTCATGGTAACGATAGACGCATGTTAAAAGCATTATGAAATATTCGAATATTGTTTACCACCAGAAAATGTAGTACCAGTGCGTAGTAATACATGTACTTGGTATTCTTTTATATATATGCTGAATTCAGAACTTTTCGACCACGCATGTACCTGATAATGTGGAGTAAATATTTACCTACATTTTTAGCATCTTTTTGAGAAATAAGTTTTTTTTTTCCCCTCGAATTTCTGACATTGCTGCTGCAAAGTATTGACATTTCAACATTTCGCACCTGCATCAATTTTAACCCATTACCGAACAATCCCGTGATTCAACAATCCTTTGGACACAAGACTTTAAAACGTTGAGGGAAAAGGAGAAAATGCTGCTAACCAATAATTCTTCTTTTCACATAACATTTTCTAGCCTTTCGAGGACAGCTTCTATAACTTGAGCAAGATTTAATTTAACTTATGCAAGTACTCTTACCGTTTGGACAGGCCTAAAATTTTTGTCGTTTGGCAAAGAGTTAATCGTTTACAGGAAAATTCATCTCTGTTCTTTTCAACTTTTACGAGCCAAATATTAAATTTGTAATCATTTGGTCTTAACCCTTTCCCAAAAAAGCCCTGGTTTTCACGTATCTGCAGTACAAGTCTTTTGAAAACACTGTGGGAAAAGAAGAAATTGCTCGTAACGAGCAATTTCTCCTTTTCCCACAGTGTTTTCTACCCGTTTTGAGACCTTTCTGCCATTTTCATCAAATTTAAAATTGTCGTCTGCAAACTCTTTCAATTTGGACCAGTCCAAAATTTGTCGTTTGGGAAAGGGTTAACAGAAGCTGTCCTTTTTTTGCGGGGGTGAGGGGGGGAAGGTCGAAGCACTGGTACAAGCATTTCAAAGAATGCCTCATTGATATGCTTGAAGCAATGTGGATAGAAGAGTTAAACAAGAAACAAACAATTTATCGACTGTAAAAAGGTTACATTTTGATAACCCATCATAGTGTGTTTTAATCGTTCGCCAAACGACAAAACTTACGACTTGTCCAAATTGAAAGCAATAGCAGACGACAGCAGACTGATTATATTTGTCTATGAAAGGGTCCAAAACATTGTGGAAAATGGAGCAAATGCTGCTTAACCGTTTATTAAACAATATCGGGTTTTTAACAACCCTGGTAAACATCGTGGGAGAAGGAGAAAAGTCTTTTGAAAACATTGTGGGAAAAGGAGAAAATGCTGGTCACCAGCATTTTCTTCTTTTTCCACAATGTTTTTACCCTTTCAAGGACAAAATGAAATCATTATCGTTACATTTAGATTGAAGTCTGTAATTGCTTTCAATTTAGACAGGTCGAAATTTTTGTCGTTTGCTAAAAGTTAGACAGCATTTTCTCTTTCTCTCCAGCACAATGATTTTAACCCTTAGGCTGCTAAGCGCAACTCACTGACCTTTTGCGGACAGTGTAGATCAAGATCAGACTGCACAAAACGTGCAGTCTGATGTTTGATCTTTACAGTCCGTTAGGGAGATATATATATATTTCTAAATACGTTTGAAATAGCAGTATTCGGGTGTTTACTGTCGCTTTAAAAAATTCCCTTCACTTATTTAGCTGGATTTAGCCTTTTGCCCCGGGGTCGTTAAAACACGGATTGTTTGGTGAAGGGTAAAGTTTTGTAAACAGTGCTGGAACGGAAAGGGTTCCGGTTTTACCTGTATCAGCTCAAAAACTGGAAAGGGGGAATCGTTACAAAAATTGTAAACATATAGGTTTTCACGTAATTGAGGAATAATTTTGGCATCTGACCAGCCCTTTCTGACTTTCAAGAACAAAAATAATCGATCAACATACAGAGTTTCACACACACACGCACTCATTCATACTTCTTTCTTTATTGATCCTTAAAGGCCCAGTACCGGCCAACAGTAAATAATCGGCCGTTAAATTGCATTCAGCTTTCAATTATACCATTTAAAAGAGTGTAAATTATGGTGAAGATGAACATCTGTTAGTTTACACTAGGTCCATGTGTTAGTCGCTGGCAGAAATGAAATCTAAAACTAGGTTAAAAGTTGCCAGGTCGCTCTATATTTTGTTTACGTTTTATCTGATCTGGAAATTTTAATTTTTCTGCCAGCGACTATTACTTGGACCCACTACAGTAACAATTTGTTTACTTTTGGCAGCTGTGGTGTCTTTAATTGATCCTTCGTATTCCTTTTACATCTATACTGTATTTGCGGACATTATAGGACAGGACCAGACTGCACAGAACTTGACCCTGTACCAGATGACAAAATTATAGACTCGCCCATATTAGAAATATTTGCAGACAAGAAACTGAATGTGACTAAAATGGTGAGACTGTCTTTAAAGGAGTAGAAAACATTGTGAGAAAAAGAGATCATGTAGGTTACCAGCATTTTCTACTTTCCATAAATGTTTTCAACAGCCTTTTTCCAAGACTCGTGAAAATCTGCAAGAATACAATACTTTTCGGCTATTTTTCGCCCTCCCACCTGTGATTCATGTGAGAAAACTAGTCAGTGACTTGGAAAGAAAGTTGTGTCAGTACTGATGTAAGAAAGCCAGGAAACCCATGCGTAGGTGCACTGACCACCGTAGTATGACCTAAGCTTGTGAAACGGCGTTAAACTCCAATACAAACAAATACTTTGTCCTGTCTTGGTTTAAAATTCTCATCCTAATAAACGGTGGTCGTATTTTGTCTAGTGGAGGCGATTCTAGAATATTATTTACTATTATCTCCATGAAAAGATAATTTAGAAATGATTGCGGAAAATAGAGAAAAAAGTGCTAAGTTTCAGCAATTTTTCAATGGTCCACACTCTGTTCTATAGTCATCTGCAGTGAATGCATCAGAATGCCTCTCTCTAGTAAAATGTTAACCCTTAACCCGCTTAATAAAGGAGATGAAACTTTCAAGCTGATGGTAAAAACCCAAATTTAGCTATTTCGAGATTATATTTTTTGGGGAAAGATATTTCCGTATCGGGCAGTGTAGATCCAAGATCAGACTGCACGTTCTGTGCAGTCTGATTTTGATCTACACTGTGCGCAAAAGGTCAGTGAGTCGCGCTTAGCAGCTTAAGGCTTAACCCTTAACCCACTAAATAACTTAAATGACACTTTCCAGTAATTACCCAATGTTGCTATTACAAAAAATATTTGTTGGGGGAAAACACCTCATCGGACAGTGTAGATTCAAGACCAGACTGCACGTTCTGTGCAGTCTGATCTTGATCTACACTGTCCGCAAAAGATTCTTGAGTCGCGCTTAGCAGTCTAAGGGTTGAGATTTTGTGGTTTATAAGCCTCAAGTAGATCTCGTAAACATGTGGTTGAATAAATCATGGATTGTTAGTTACAAATGAAAGGGGTTTCTTTATATCGAAATAACAGAGAGGGACAGACGAGAATTGTTTACTCCAAACGTCTGCCAGATTCAAAGTGCTGAAGGGAATGAAAACTGATTGGGATTGAAACAGATTTTGGACATGTAAAATAAAATAGGGGAAATCCTTGCAGTGAACGATGACGGACTGAATGAAGGGAAAGAGCCAATGAAGGGAAGGAACCAATGAAATACGAAGTATAGAAGAAAGGTATGTAATGAGGAAAGAGCGAAAGTCAGAGCTTAAAGAAAAGGAACCAGCAAAAGACAGAGCGAATGACAAAGAAAAAGAGAAAGCATGGGAAGGAGGAATGAAGGACTGAGAAACAGATGGATCAAGGGACAGACGGAAGAATGAACGAACGAGCGCAAGGACATTCTGAAAACTTATCTATGGAGATTCTTTTTTAGCATCAAGAAAGCTAAGCACGACACAGCACGTTATGACGGAAAGCTTCGCTCAAACTCAAGACTGCACAGTGTGGGACTTTGGAATCGAATTGGGGTGATTCCACTATTGGCTTGAAAATTTCATCTAATTTATTTAGAAGTTTAATGGTTAATGAAAATGTCTGTATTCTTACGGTTCATATGCCTGTAGTACCTCCCGTGTATCCACAGCTTTGTATATTGTTACTGCTATTAGTATACACTCGTACCCAATTTCTATAAATAACAACAGCTGTACCTCTAGACGCTGTAGTAACAAGTTGGCTTCTTTAAAAAAGAAGCCAGGAGAGGTCGGCATCAATATATTTTTTAAAATGGTTAATTGGCTTTTAATTTCAGTCGACGTTTTTGCGTTCATAAGTTAATTTTCACGGGATTGTCGCAATCCCGCATCCTAGAAGCAACTCTGTGTGTTATTTCTTCAAATCTACATCATTATAAATCCATAGCATTTTTGTATAAAACCGAGAAAAATGCTAGAGTCTAGTCAGTTTTGAAAAATAAAACTTGAAAACATACTGATCAGCTATCTATTTGTGTGGCACAAGTTCTCCGGAGAACTCGTGTTCTCGAGATTAGGGTACAAGTTCTCCAGGGTACGAATTCTCCTGATAAGCATCAAGTCACGCGATCTTTCCTCCCACGGTGCTCTTTCTCTTTTTTAACGAAATTCTTTTTTTCTTTGCTTAGATTTATTTGTTTAATGAAAAATTACGATTATTGGAGAGGTCATTTGCAATCAAATCAATACAGTATAATAAATCTTTTTGGGAATCCGTCATATCAAGAAACACGTTTTTTGCCTTTTCAGTTTTTTGATTTCGGTTTATTTATAAAACCATGACGAAATAGACTGTGTATCAGAACAATTTTGCAAAAACAAATCGATTTAGACTGCAATTTCTGTGGAAGTCTGCCCTTTAAACTCACCACTGTTGGAGAGGTCTGATGCAATAACACAGTATTTTTCCATTTGAAAAAAATATAGCTAACCAATTAATGAAATGACATCACCATGACGGACAAATCTTGTAGACCGGCAATTATTTGTCACTTGGTAAAGGTTAACTTTTTGGTATTTTGGTGGAAAATATATAAAGTAAACTAAAAATAAAATCTTAAAGCGATAAAGTACATCATAAAAAAACCACTATGTAATTATTCCGAAATTCATACCACCCACTCTGTGTTATTTGTTTAAAAATATTTTATTTCTTGGTGAAATGGGGTTGGACCACAAGTTTTATCAACTTAGAATCGGCCCTTCCACTACATTACATTTCCAATAAAATTTGGAAATGGCATGAACAAATATAATATTTCTTTAATCTGTGTTGTTTTATTTGAATTGATTGTATGCATACAAATGACAAAATATCGAAGTATGTATACGAAAAAGGTTGCTGCTATATCGTTTCTAACGTCACTTTATAGGTGGCGGATGAATACAATAGAGTAACAATTTTTACAAATCAATTCAGACAAAACGGAATTAGTCTGCAAAGGAGTTACGTCATCATAACATATTTGGGACTGTATTTGACAGCGTAGATTCGCATGCGGTGAATGTATTTTAGTTGGAAATTTGAAGGTGTATTTAAATAAAAAATCTGAACGTCTAGTAATTTGTCTGCATTGGGTGCCTCACCAAGGCTATGTCATTGTTTTGGTCGTTTGGTATCTGTGCTGTATGTTCTATAATTGTTTAAAAATCGCCAAACTATCCGTGCGTTGTGCAGCTCAGACCATCATCACATTACAGAAAGAGTGCAGTCTGATCTCAGACTTAAATTTTCCCTTGATCACTCGAGTTCTTGAGCTTGCCCACCGACAGCCTCAAAAAAAAAAAAAAAAAAGAAAATTTGGACTTCTTTTTATATCATTTACTCTGCACTTGAATTGTTATCTTCACAATCTTGATACTTTTGGTTCACCTTTGCGTGAATGTCTTTTTTTTCAAATCTTATTCAACAATACACGGATTTGAACTAAACGAACCAAGCCTGTATACTTATCCGTCTTCGTATCATGCAATCTTGCAGCCTTTCTGAAACCCTTCGTAAGTTCAGCTCCTGTAGCTTCTTCAGTCCGATTTTGATCCGCATTGACCACAAAAAGCAACCATAATTGCGCAAAAAAAAAAATCTATGTGTGATATTTTGTATATACTACTCACACTTTGATACGGCCAATTCAGATATTTCAGTGCGGGTATATATTACAACAGTACAGTTTTGCATCAAAAACATAGTTGATTTCATCAGTGTGGTCATGTAGCGTTCTGAAAATAATATCTGAAACATGCCACACATTATATCGGCTGAATCTAATATGGTGATCCCTTGCAAATTTTGAGTAGTAATGTACTTTGGTTTTATATATTGTACTTTTACCATTTGTTCAGTAAAACTTGGTCTGGACATTAGCAGAGGAATATCCAATGTTTACAGATGTATGCCCGATCATTCGATTAAATAAAATCGCAGCCTCAGTAAACACTCTGCGATCGTTTTAGATATAAAAAGAATCGAAGTCAGGTAACTTCCACGATCTTACGGCGATACTTGCTCTGTAACATCGCCTGGCTAAAGCACTGAATGTGTGAGCTCGTAGACATCAAACTCAGATTTTTGACTTTATACAGAGTTCGTATGCAGCAAACTCAGATTTTTGACTTTTAAACAGATTTTGACATATTTTTCCCAACCGACTTTATGTCTGAATTCACTGGGATCTTTTTGCATATTGAATTTGTAACGGTTAAGCCCTTTGGCATATTATACACACTTTGTACCAACATTGTTGTATTCTTAACGCTCTGTAGAAAATTAGCTTATTTGCGTATTATGGACACTTTGTAACAGATAGGCTCATTTGCATACTGTTTACAGTTGATTGATTGATGGATTTCCTTTTGTTGCCTATATAAGCGACGCACCCTCTTGAAAGCTTGTTATTTACATGTACGTTACAGGAGATAGTGCAAGATGCAGGACGAAGCCATCCTTATTTACGCCTGATCCTTTAACGAGCTCGGTGCATAGCAACCGTCACATAGGATCTCGGTTTAACGTTTCACCCGACAGGCTATGAGTAGTTTTATATGGCCAGCCGTGGGGTTCGAACCCACACTTCAAGTGGGCCCGAGATATGAAGTTTACAAGTCCTAGGTTCTGCTACTCAAACTATTCGGGCTAGTCTAATGTTCACACTTTGTGCCGCAAAAGCTTTTTGCATATTGTTAAATACTTTGTAGTATATGAGTTAATATGCACATTGTAGACAATTTGTACAGAATCAACACAATTTATATATCTATTACGCGTTTTTTTCCTCAGAATCAGCTTATTTACAGATTTCAAATGCTTTGTGCAGGATTACCTTATTTGTATTTGGTAAACACTTTTTACCGGTAAACCACCTTTGTAAATTAATTGTTAGCAATTTTAAACGGGATAAGCTCATTTTTAAATTGTAACAACTTTGTAACGGATAAGCTATTTCCACCCTGGAAACACTTTCTGCTGGGTAAACACATTTGCATTTTAGAACAAATATTGCCGGATAAACCCATTTGCATATTGTAAAGATCTTGATCTGGCTAAATGTACTGCATGTTTTTAACAATTTGTACATTACGAATATAAGCTCACTTGCATCTTCTTAAAATCGTGCATTGGATCATCTCATTTGCATAATGTTAGCATCTTGTACAGGCTTAACTCATTTGCATCTTGTACGGGAAAGGCTAAGTTGTAGAATGTTAACACTTTGTTCCGGTCAAGTTTATTTGTGCATGTTCAACACTTGCGCAACACAAGCTCATTTGCAAATTGATATTATAAACGCCATGACCCGAGTTCCTCATTAGATTGTAAACATCTTGTACAGGATAGGCTAACTTACATACTTTTTTCCACATTAGCTAATTTTGATCATAGACAGTTGTTTTCTATGATTCTCAGTTTCACAACTTACATTTATATATGTATATTATAAATACTATAAGGTTTCCTAGCTGCCATATCTAAAACAATGGAAGTTCGTTCACTGGTTTCAAATTACATCGGTTCCCGAATCGTCGCATAGCGGACATAGTCAATATACCACGGTAATATAACACACGTTCACTATATTACTGAAGAGATATTGTAAAGTAAATACTTTATAAGTTGATGAATAAAAAACAGCTATCATTAAGTGAGTTTATTTAAAAGTCCGACATATTCGTGGTATCCGTATTGGCTATGTTCACTATGCGACAATTCGGGAACAGGTGTAATTTGAAACCAGTGAACGAACTTCCGTTGCTTTAAAACATGGCTGCTCCGAAACCATAATATTCTCATTTGCATATTGTAAACACATTGTACAGGAAAACACCTTTTACTTATTGTTAACACTTTGAACTGGATAAGCTTATCTGCATATTTTAAACACTGATGGGATAACCTCATTTGCATATTGCTAACACTATGCACTGGTAATCTTATCCGCATTTTGCAAACACTTTGAATCGGTATTCTCATTTGCATAATGTAAGCTGTGTATAAAGTTCGGTAAGAATGTTGACCACATCAATTATTATCTTTAGCCACGCTCATGTTCTTTAATTCTCTATCATACGACAAAATCTTCTTTGACTTCAAATTCAAAACCGTACGGACGACAGACTAGATGCGGCCCATATTGTAAAATTTGTCTCTGAAAGGGTAGGAAGTATTGTTGGAAAAGAAAGAAAAGCTGGTTACTTGCACTTCCCCCTTTTCCCACAACGTCTTCAAGAGTCCCCTTTCTTAAGGTCATTCAAACACGAGATTGTTTTGAGAAAGGTTAATGAATAATCTGTCATGTTCTGTATGATTTGCTTATTTACTGTTTTCCTGCTAACTAAATAAATTCGACTTTGTTTCGAGGTGTAAATGTAGACCTTCACAGGAATATCAGTGTGGGCCCGTATTCATCAACCATTCTTACGAACGTTCTTAGTCTTATTCTCCGGAGTTTACTAACTTTGAAAGTAACACAACTTCTGATTGGCTAAACCAGACGGTTTAGCCAATCAGAAGTTAGGTTACTTTCCAAATCTATGATAAGAGCAAGACTGGTTTAAAGAATGAATGGTGATTACGGACCCTGGTTGTTGTTCAGCATCAGGAAGAAGTAAACCATGTAGATCCAGGATAAGACTGAACTTTCTGCACTGAAAAGGGTAAGTTTCTAAACACTGGTAATTTAGAAGTGTAAAAAGTGTGCTTCCAAGACGGAAAGGGTTAAAATGCCTCTGGTATGAGGAAATTATTTATCGATGTAGATCAAACGCTTTTGAAAGTTATAAAGCTCACTGATACATGTATCATCTGCTCCTAGTTATCTAGACGCAGTTCTTTCATTAATGTGCCTCTTTTCGAAGAGCCAGGTTAATGCAAGCACTACTTTCACAAGAATACATCAAAACAGAGTATAATATGTATTAATACCTGCAACGCTTTGCCCCAAATGTTTTGAAATATTTCGGAGTCAAAGTACAAAAACTTACATTTTTGCGATGTTTTTGATGCAGAGTGCAATTGTCAGTCAAATAAATCGAATTATAATGAAACTATTGATACCTAAAAATGATGAAAGATATTTACGACTAGTTGCCTATTTAATTATCGGAGGATTATCAAGTCCATCGGGCAAAGTATAAAGAAAACATCTCTTTCAGAGGATTTTAGTATTTTTCGGAAAGCTTGGTATTCTTACAGCCCTAAGCATAAATCTCTCTTTCAAAAGATACTGATGAATTTAAGACGGCTTTTAAAAGGTTTTGAACTGCTGAAGATTAACACAAACAACCTTGACCTTTCGAAACCGAATGCGTTTTATTTGTTCTTGTAATTTCTTATCAAGCAGCAGTCTGGATCTTTCCTTAAAAAAAGTAAGACGAAGGAAAGGCTTTATACGGATAAAACTCGTCTGAGGATTACAAATTAACCGAGCCACATGACTAGCCTTGAAATGCTGACTGGTGCATAACGAGGGAAGGCCGTTTCTGCAGTCATACCGTTCTTGATTTTTAATAGAATGATCTCTTTCGGTTTGCTTTGCTATTCTTTTGTGTTGTATTTAAAGTGTAGATAGCCTTTTACCTAAAACAACATTCTGCTGACTTTAAACCGTTTTTGGAATATAACTGAACAAATGTTGGTTTTTTTTTATTATTATAAAATGTCCAATTTCAACCGTGCTCGCAAGAAAGCAAATAAGTACAGTCTGATCATTTTTATTTAAATATATCGTGCTTGTCTACAGGTACTACATAGTGCTGGCAACAAGACTTCCAGACACTCGTCACAACGCGGCCGATTCCGTAAATACGCGTTGTCTGCACATGTCAATATTCTTCGAAGATAAGACCTGTCTGCTATGACGCATGACTACCCCGTAAAGGATAAATATTAACACGCGGTGCGTAACTTAACTTTACGCGAAAGATGGCTATGAATAATACGTCTGTGGAAAAATCAAGCCAGTTTTTCGCTACAAATTTCTTAAATGTATAATGATTTCAAACGGTGAAAGTGATTTCATAAAATAACATTGTTTACTGCAGTTCTCTGAAGATAGTTTCTAAATATAAACATAGCGAAAACCGGGATTTGTGCAACAGACTGAGAACAAAAATAACGTCCCAACCTTGCGTGGCTTATACCGGGCTTTTTCCCAACCTTAATGGGGCTATCTTTATAAATGCCTGGTGCATAGGTTATATGTTAGCTAACTATGGCTGGATGAATCGTACAAGGTAGGTTTTAGCGAGTAGACGTTTATCTTTGAAATTCGCTGCACTGATTGCCGCCTTGAAAAAGTAGTCCGGTTCTGTACCCAGAAGGTGTAACACCAGAACGGAATGCTTCTGGGTCGTATTACCCAAAAGTAGTCCTACTTCAAAATTTGATATCAAGCACTTCTGCCACGCTATTTCATTATGAAAGATGAGAGCACAAGTCTAAAATGTGTTTCTAAAGTTGATTTGATTATTTCTTCTGACGACAAATGCACTTTTTGCTTTTTTTTTTCAGAACTACCTTTTTGTGTATGACCCGGCAGACAGGCATAGGCTATCACACATTAAGGCCTTGACTTAGAGCAATTTTCCGAGGGTAGATGTGTTTGAAGAGGAATAGCAAAAAAGTTCATTGCTCATGATGCCATTTTCTGAACCTTTTTGTGGAGCACGTTGGAGGTAATTTTGATGGAAAAAAAAAACTGCTAAGCTCCCGCTTCATCAAGGAATCAGCAGCAGCCAGCTGAAGATAGCCAGATTTTACTCTATTTTCAAATAGCCTAAAAATTATCTGTGGGAGACCAGAGTCCGTATTCACCAACTATTCTTAAGAATATTCTCAGTCTTATTCTCCAAGATTTTCTACATTTGAAAGTAACACAACTCCTGATTGGCTAAACCAAATGGTTTAGCTAGTCACGAGTTGTGTTACTTTCAAATGTAGAAAATTCTGGAGAACAAGACAAAGAACGTTCTTAAGAATGGTTGGCGAATACGGACCCAGAATTCCCATATCAGATAGGTATGCATTTGAAAAATGCCACCTAGCGGAATATACTGCGTAGCTACGTCTTACGGATCACCCGAGTTTGCCGCATGGCCTTCTAGATTGGTTACCTCCCCTGTTTCAGCCAATTCCCGATCCTAAACAAGTTCGTTGCCTAGAAGCTATTTCGTGTAAAGATTATAACCTCTTTTCGTGTGTCTGCATGCGCTAACGAAGTTAGCTTTGTGTCAGAGGTACGAAGGCTTCCATCCAAATTTAAGCCAAAATGGTTGAAACGGTAGCGGGAGAGGGGAACACAAGAATCTGTCGACAGACAAACGGCCAAGACAGACATTGTAGATTTTATGGTGTTTAACGCCGTTTTCAACAATATTTCAGTTATATCGCGGCGGCCAGTGCACCTATCCATGCTTTCCTGGAGTTTCTTTTACCAGTACTCCGCACAATATTCTTTCCAAGCCATTGGCTGCTTTCCCACATAACTATCGTCGAAACAATGGTCAGCGGTGAGAGTGGAATGAATCCTGTCGCAATGACTTTCATCAATCCTCGGAAAGAAATTGGCCAAGCCGGGGTTCGAACCAGCGACCTCCTGTTCTCAAGTCTTGTACTCTACCGACTGAGCCACGGGGCTTGGCCCGAGGCAGACAACATGATTCCATGATTACTCACTCACTCATTCATGAAACGAGCACATTTTCTCACGACTGCATCCTATCGTTATCTAAAGGAGGTTGCATCTGGGCCCTTTCTCACATTATACAAACTGAAAGATGTATACGGTTCTCCTTGGTAAAAATTCTTGAAAACATCGAATCAATTAATATGAACAACGTTTCCATGTTAACCCTTCGGTCGACAAACACTGCTTTTACGGACAGTCTAGATCCAAAATCAGACTGCACAGAACGTGCAGTCTGATCTTGGATCTTCACTGTCCGAGATTTTCCGAGATACTCCGGGGGAAAGAATTAAATATATACCTGATATTCGACTTCTTAGCAATGGCTCGAAATTTCGATTTAATCTATAAAGCACTTTTCCAAATGATAAATTTTAGACTATTTCCAAATCGAAAGCATCTGCAGACTACAAAATTGAACGTTATGCAAATAGACTGAACTTCTTTGACCAAGTAGAAAACATTGTGCGAAAAGGAAAAAATGCTGGTTACCAGTATTTTCTCCATTTTTTGGCCAGAATATTTTCAAAAAACCGTTTTCCCCAAGGACGGTAAAAGACGGGATTATTCTGTAAGGGGTTAAGGGATAAGGCCTTTATCCTGACGATTTTTGTCAAATTTATTGAGATCTCAAAGATGTTTTATGACTAAAAATCATCGACAGAAGAAGTGGAAAGTATAGAATAAGTTCAGACTGCACGTATACGCTGTCCGATCTTAGTTCACATTCTGTGCAGAGTTTATCCGTGGTCACGTATGGTAAGATAAGAGTCTGTACTAGGAGACTTAGATTTAAATTCGTCCATAAAAGAAGTATCAGTGTCTGTATTCACCAACCATTCCTAAGAACGGTCTTAGACCTATTCTTCAATATTTTCCAAGTTTGAAAGTAACACACCTTCTGATTGGCTAAACCAGGTTTAGCCAATAAGAAGGTGTGTTAATTTCAAACTTCGAAAATTTTGGAGAACAAGACCAAGAATATTCTTAAGAATGGTTGATGAATACGGATCCAGGTGACGACAAATTAAATATGAACCGAGCTTTGGCAAAAGGGGCTTAATGCATCTCCGTAGTGCATGTTACCAAGCAAGCCATCACATGATCATGGATCCATAAAATCCATTTTGTCTAACAACCGACTGAATCATGAGGTACACTGGTCCTTTGACATACAGAAAATTGATCAATAGCGAAAAGTTTCGACCCAGGTCAGCCTGCGCGGACTGCGCAGGCTGACCTGGGTCGATAGTTTTTGGTAGATGCATGAAGCCCTCTTTTCACAGAGTACGGCTAATTATGGTTCAAATGATTGTGTTTGTATTTGAAAGGGCAAAAAATATCGTGGGAAAAGGAGAAAATGCTGCTAACCATTATTTTCTGCTTTTCCTACGATGTTTTCGAAAGTCTTCTTTCTCAAGGTCGTAAGAACATGGGATTATGGGCTGAAGGGGTAAATAAGAAAATACGGCCCTTGATATATAACATCTGGGGTGTATCAGTCGTAGATAAGTTGTTTTTTTTCCACGATATTTGAGTTTAAAATTCATTCCCTGATTTTTCTGACTATCCGTTATTTTACAAACATCTATGATTTACAAACTGCATGATCGTGCATGCGCTGACTGATCTTGATCTACACCCTCCGCAAAATTCATCCAAGGTCGATTGTGGTAGAATAAAGTGTTAATCCTTAAGCTGCTAAGTGCGATTTAGTGACCTTTAGCGGACAGTGTAGATCCAAGATCAGACTGCACAGAACGTGCAGTCTGATCTTGGATCTACATTCTCCGATAAGGAGATATCTGATATCTTTGCCCTCAAAAATGCGTTTGAAATAATAAATTTGGGTTTTTACTATCAGCTTGAAAGTTTCATTTAGCAGGGTAAAACGTTAACCCTTATCCTGCTAATTAACTGAAATGAAACTTTCAAGCCCATGGTAAAAACCAAGGTTTTGCCATTTCAAAGGTATTTTTTTTGGTGAAAAATTTCTCCTTATCGGACAGTGTAGATCGAAGATCAGACTGCACGTTCTGTGCAGTCTGATCTTGGATCTACACTGTCTGCAATAGGTCAGTGAGTCGCGCTTAGCAGGGTAAAGTGTTAAATCAGAAGACATGGCCTCTGATACATAGCATCTGGAGTTTATCTATCGAAGATAATGTTTTTATCATTATTATAAGTTTCTTCGAATTTTATAGTCTTACATTTCATTTTCGAGTTACAGCTTCCAATCAAAATTTGTCCTTTTTGAATTGAAACGTTCAACAGAATTAATCCCTGTTTATCTCTCTACAACACAATCCCGAATTTAAACGACCCTGGAGAAGAAGGCATTTGAAAACATTGTGAGAAAAGGAGAAAATGCTGGTAACCAGCATTGCCTTTCTCACAATGTTGTTACCCTATCACAGACAGAACTAATCATTTTAGCAACATTTAATTTGTCGTCTGCAAACGCTTTGAATTTTTGTCAAGTCCAAAATTTGTCGTTTGGTAAAGGGTTAAGTCTTTATCAGAGAACAAACTTCTATATACTTGTCCAAATTAAAACCATTTACAGACAACAAGTGCTAGTATAACGTGGCTCCGATTTAAATTTAGACCTCGTCTTTTGAGGGATATATAACAAATGGGAAAGGGGGAAAATACTGGTAGCAGCTTTTTGTCCTTTTCCTACAATGTCTTTTTTACAGCCTTCTTTCTCAGGGTCGTTAAAACTCGGCATAGTTTGGTAATGAATTAACGTCACCACTGTGAAAGGATTTACGATTTAGTAAAAACATATATCAGACATGCTTTTTGAAATGGAGGCTAAATGCATCTGTGAAAAGTATCGACCAAGGTCAGCCTACGCAGTCTGCGCAGGCTGACCTGGCCCGAAACTTTTCGCTATTGGTCAGTTTTCTGTATGTCAAAGGACCAGTCTACCTCATGACTCAGTCGATTTGTTAAAACAAGTGGCTATCATTGATCCATCATTATGTGATTAACCCTTTCCCAAACAAGCCCTGGTTTTCACGTGTCTGCAGTACAAGTCTTTTGAAAACACTGTGGGAAAAGGAGAAATTGCTCGTAACGAGCAATTTCTCCTTTTCCCACAGTGTTTTCTACCCTTTTTGAGAACTTTCTGTCATTTTCATCAAATTTAATCTACCCTTTTTGAGAACTTTCTGCCATTTTCATCAAATTTAGAATTGTCGATGCATTAAGCCCCCTTTTGCCAGAGCATGGCTCAAATACCAGACAGCCTTGCAAAGCAGAAGATCGAATATAGGCAATATTGCTGTACATCAAAATTTCGTCAAGGTAAATGAGCCGTGCTCTGGCAAAAGGAGGCATAATGCATATCCGTGATGCATAATACCAAGCAAGTCATCACATAATTATGGATCCATTTTCTCAACCAAATGACTGAATTCTGAGGTGAAACGATCCTTTGACTTGCAAATAATTTACCGAAAGCAAAAAGTTTTGGCCCAGGTCAGGACTGTGCGGACTGTGCAGGCTGACCTGTCAATACTTTTTGCAAATGAATTGAGACCCTTTTTGACAGAGCTTGGCTCAAATGTTACTTTTTTCTCAAGATCGTCCATAAAAAATAGATATGAATAAAAAAAGCATGTTTTTTACAATATTTAATGGCTAGAAAATATCAGTTTTAGATTCTTAGATGCAACGGTGATCACGGTTCGGATAAGAAAGTCTGACCCTTAACTCTTTGTCAGATGATGAAACTTTGGACTCGTCCGTATTGAGAGGATTTGCAAATATCAAATGATACGTAACTCAAATGACGGGATTTCGTATATAAGAGTGGAAAATATTGCTGGAAAAGGAGAAAATGCTGGTTACCAGTATTTTCTCCTTTTCCAACAATATTTTCATAAGGGTTCATTTACAATGTCGTAAAAATACGGTGTTGTCTGATAAAGGGTTGAGTTTTTAATACACCCCCCCCCCCCCCTTTTGCAGACGAATTTTATTTTCCCACCAGAACCAGACCTCCTCTTTTTTTCCAAAAAAAAAAAGTTTTGTGGCCAAAAGAGGAACGAGCTAGTTCTCCTTCTACCACATTGTTTTCAGATATCTTCATGTGTTCAGCTTAATTTGAATTGATTATTCATTTGTGCCATACCCTAGAAAAAGGGGGTTTAACTCTTTACCACACAATCCCGACTTTTAACGACTCTGCAAAACGAGCCTTTTGAAAACATTGTGGGAAAATGAGAAAATGCTGGTAACCAGCATATTCTCCTTTTCCCACAATGTTTTCTATGCTATCAAAGAAGAATTGCACCATTTGAGCCACACTGAATTTGTCGTCTGCAAATGCTTTCAATTTGGACCAGTCTAAAATTTCGTCGTTTGGTAAAGCGTTAATGTAACTCCATGATGGATAACACCAAGCAAGTCATCACATACATGTAAGTAAGGATCCATAAAACCCATTTTGTCTTACAACTGACTGAATCAAGGGGTAGAAGGGTCCTTTGACATGCAGAAAATTGACTGGTAGCAAAAAAAAAAAAAATCGACCCAGGTCAACCTGCGCGGATTGCACAGGCTGACCTGGGCCGATACTTGTTGCAAATGGATTTAATGACTTTGGCCAGAGCATGGTTTATATCATTGTAGTTGAGTTTTCCAGAGTTATCTGCTGCGAAGAACGGGTTAACCCTTTCCCAAACAACAAATTTTGGACTGGTCCAAATTGAAAGAGTTTGCAGACGACAATTTTAAATTTGATGAAAATGACAGAAAGGTCTCAAAAAGGGTAGAAAACGCTGTGGGAAAAGGAGAAATTGCTCGTTACGAGCAATTTCTCCTTTTCCCACAGTGTTTTCAAAAGACTTGTACTGCAGACACGTGAAAACCAGGGCTTGTTTGGGAAAGGGTTAAGTGCGTTATGAAAACATGATTCATGGTTTTGAAATTTACCTCTGTTGCTTTCATTATTACAATCATCGTGGAATGTATAATGAAATCCTCGGAAATATATGAGCCATGCTCTGTGGAAAGGGGCTTAATGCATCAGCGAAAAGTATCGACCCAGTCCGCACAGCCTGACCGAAACTTTTCGCTATAAATCAATTTTCTATATGACATGCAACACACGAAAAGGGGCCTTCGGACACATGCGCAAAAGTGTGTCGTTTCAGCCTGTGCGCAAAAGTGTGTCGTTTCAGCCTGTGCAGTCTGTGACTAATCCGAGACGACACTTCCCGTTTTTTGTGCGATTTTCTGTTTCACGAAAGTCTGCTATATGAAAAAATCTAATGCACTCGTAAAGTGTCGTCCCGGATTAGCCTGCGCGGACTGCGCAGGCTAAACCGGGACGAAACTTTACGCAAATGTCCGAAGGTCTCATTTCGCATGTTGCGGTCCATATGTCCAAAGACCAGCCTTCCTCATGAATAAGTCGGTTGTTAAAAAAAAAAGTGGCTATTTTAGATTCATAGTTATGTGATGGCATGAATGATATTGTGTATTACGGAGACGCATCAAGCCCCCTTTTTCACAGTGCATAGCTCATATGTATGGCGCTTGTCGCCGTTTACATTTCATTTATATCACTGCGGCCAGTGCACCAATCCATGCTTTCATTCAGTTTCTTTTACCAGTACTTAGCCCATTTTTTTTCCAAAGCCACTGGCTCTTTCCCACATAACCATCGTCGAAAATGTGATAAGTGGAGAGAGAGGAATGTGTTCAACTGATATTTATCTATCCTCGGAAAGAAGTTTGTCGAGCTGGGGATTCGAATCAACGACCCCGTGAAATTCGCAAAGCTGGGGATTTGAATCAACGTCTCCTATGAAATTCGCCGAGCTGGGGATTCGAGTCAACGACCCCCCCACTCCTAAAATTAACGAGCTGGGGATTCAAATCAACGATCCTTGGTTCCAAGTCTTTTACGCTGCCGACTGCGCTACCAGCTTCGGCGAAGTTCTTGGATAGAAAAATGATGAGTTTATGAGCCCGTGCAAACAGTGTAGATCCAAGATTAGAATGTACAGAACGTGTAGTCTAAGGTCTAAACTTGGACCTATATTTGCACATGCTATATAGTCATAATGGCCAAAACTCGGGCTTTTTCCCACTCAGATTTAGTTCAAACATCTTAGCAATTGTTTTTGTCTCTTGGCATACCAAGTTTTAAACCTTAACTCTTTACCAGACGACAGAATTTTAGCCTTGTCCAAATTGAAAGCATTTGCAGACGACAATTTCAATGTGGCTCAAATGGTACAATTTTTCTTTGATGCAGTAGAAAACATTGTGGGAAAAGGAGAAAATGCTGGTTACCAGCATTTTCTCCTTTTCCCACAATGTTTTCAAAAGGCTTCTTTCCCAGGGTCGTTAAAAGTCGGGATTGTGTGGTAATGGGTTAAGTCGCTAAGCGCGACCCCCTGACCTTTTGCAGACAGTGTAGATCAACATTTGACTGCACAGAACGTGCCCTGATCTTGGATCCACACTGTCCGATAAGGAGATATTTTTCTGCAAAAATAAGTTTGAAATAACATTATTCTCGCTTTCAACGTCGGCTTGAAATTTATATTTAACTTACTTGGCAGGATAAGGGTTAAAACGTGATGAAAGGAGAAACAGCTCGTAATAAACAGTATCTCTTTTATCCAGAATGGCTTTTGCGTACGTCAATTCATGTCGTCAACACATCTTTTTTATTGACTGTCTCCTAGGCAGTCGTGATATAACTGGGAATAATGTTGAAAACGCTGTTAAACATCACTATTGGTTCCAGGAGCGTAACTCGATTTTTTTTAAAGATACATCCTTACAGCCATAGAGAAAAAAACGCTTTCAAAACTTGAAAGTGTGTAAAATGGCTCAGGACTAGGTCAGCTGTGTAAACATAGATAAATTATCAATATATATGGTGTAAGGAGTAGAGAAACTCAAGAGCTTTGTCCTCGTTTGAAACCGGAAACGACAACAGCCTTTTATTTGAAGGCCGCCAAAAATGAAGTGCATTTTCTACCGTCGTAATTTGTGCAACATTGCAGCCGTCAGGGGCAACATTTGGCATGAAAATTCAAGAATTATTATAGTTTCATACAATAACGATGAAATTGGTTAAAAACCGGTGGTCAACGAGTATAGATATATCTTTAACTCTTTACCAAACGACAAAAATTGTAGACTGGTCCAAATTGAAAGCATTTTGCAGACGACAATTTCGATCTGAATCAAATGATGTAAATTGTCTTCGATAGGGTAGAAAACATCGAGGGAAAAAGGAGAAAATGCTGGTTACCAGCATTTTCTCCTTTTCCCACAATGTTTTCAAAAGGCTTCTTCCTCAGGGTCGTTAAAACTCGGGATTGTGTGGTAAAGGGTTAAATGCATAAACTGACCTTTTTGACTTGTTCTAAACAGAGTTAACTGCCCAGCAAACTAGCACAAGAACTATCGGTTCATGTTTACTTTATTTTTTTTAATGCTAACACTAGTCACCTTGACACGTTCTAAAACAGCTGTAAACATAAGACCAACTGGTACAAGACTTATTGGTTCCAGGAACGTAGTTTAATTTTTTTACTCTTAACCCTTTCCCAAACGACAAATTTTGGACTGGTCCAAATTGAAAGAGTTTGCAGACGACAATGCTAAATTTGATGAAAATGGCAGAAAGGTCTCAAAAAGGGTAGAAAACACTGTGGGAAAAGGAGAAATTGCTCGTTACGAGCAATTTCTCCTTTTCCCACAGTGTTTTCAAAAGACTTGTACTGCAGACACGTGAAAACCAGGGCTTGTTTGGGAAAGGGTTAATCTGCTAAATATGTTAAAATGAAACTTTCAAGCCGATAGTAAAAACAAATATGTCGCTATTTTTGGGGTGCAAACATATCTCCTTATTGGACAGTGTAGATCCAAGATCAGACTGCACGTTCCGTGCAGTCTGATCTTGATCTACACTGTCTGCAAAAAGGTCCTTGAGTCGCGCTAAGCAGCCTAAGGGTTGCATGCAGTAGTCACCTTGACATGTCTTAAAACAGCGTTAAACACCAAATAAACATTTTTACAACGGCATGCAGTTTCTCTTTGATCATCGAGCAGCACAGAGCCAAACAGGAAATATCTCCTCACACCCATGATAAATCTGCACTTTTCCGGAAACGCCATATGGTCAAAAAAATTATCTGCGAAATATGACAGAAGTGCTACATCAAATACAAAAAAAAAAAAAATCGGAGATGTACTCAACAATTTTTCTAAATCTTGTTTTAATTCTAAAGTTCAAAACTAGCCTTCTGATTGGCTAAGACGGCGCTTCTTAGCCAATCAATTGGCTTGCTTTGTAATTTAAAATACTATTTGAATTTGGATGATAGTTGGTGGATACAGTCCTAGATTCAATCTCCGGCTTTTTTCAGCCTATTGGACAATATAACTATCAAAGTACTGAGAGTACTGATTTACTAGCGAATGTGAAAGAACCGGTCTTGGTTAAGATAAAACTCGGTTGGTCCAAACAAGATTGGAGAAAAATGAGTCAGTCCGGTTATTTAGTCCGATCCGGTCCAATATTGGATATTAAGTCCGATCCGGCTCGTTACGGTAAATTTATCTACCGCTCATAACCACTTAATGGGCACAATTGGCACAATAGGCAATGCCATGATAAAAAAAACCCTGTATATAAATCTTGAATTGAAAACATAAAATATCAATTTGGTGATCAGGCATTTGCATGCTCTCTAAAGTTTACCTTTTCATGCTACTTCACTTTCATATCGGTTGGACGAACTCATAGCTAGACGAGACCAGTATCACCCGCGAAAAACACCAGGATGAAAAAGGTTGTGTTGGGATAACTAATGATTAATCTGATTTGCATAGGTCACTGACTTAATTTACATATACGCAAACAGCTTGTTCCTTGTCGATGGCATCTTGTTCAGACTATGACTTTGTAGGTAGACAACGATCAAACTGGACTAGTAGAAATTTTGTAGTACATGTCAACATTGTCATATTTAACCCTTTCCCAAACGACAAATTTTGGACTGGTCCAAATTGAAAGAGTTTGCAGACGACAATTTTAAATTTGATGAAAATGGCAGAAAGTTATCAAAAAGGGTAGAAAACACTGTGAGAAAAGGAGAAATTGCTCATTACGAGCAATTTCTCCTTTTCCCACAGTGTTTTCAAAAGACTTGGACTACAGACACGTGAAAATCAGGGCTTGTTTGGGAAAGGGTTAAAAAAATTAGGATTTTTAACAGAAAGAACTGCTTTCTTCCGTGGGGCAGTATTTGGCGACTCATTGGTGGTTTAATTTACATCTGAATGTAGGTCATTCTCGATGGTATAGACTAGCGATATTTGATAATCGCTAGTCTAATATATAAACAAAAATGCATTTTTAAATTACTGAAATCCTGTCTTTTTTTTTAACTCTTTACCGCACGACAAAATCGTAGACCTTTCCTTATTGAAAGCATTTGCAGACAACAATTAAAATGTAGCTCATATGGTGGAATGTATCGAAAACATTAAGGGTAAAGGAAAAAAAGCTGGTTACCAACATTTTCTCCTTTTCCTACAATGTTTTCAAAAGGCTTCTATCTCAGTGTCGATAAAACTCGGGATTCTTTGGTAAAGGGTTAATGCCGAGAACAACTGTTACCCATGATAATAGACACTACGCATTCTGTATGGCTACAAACCAGAGTAATCATACCATATCATTTGTATCATATCATGCTGCACCATATTTTAGAGATGACGTTCCATACATTTCAGCAGTGCTCTGGCAAAAGCAGGCTTAATGCATCTCCGTGATCCATGACATCAAGCAAGTCATCACATAATTATGGATCCTTAACTCTTTAGCCCGCCCGGGTAGCTCAGGGGTTAGCGTGTCGGACTCGTGACCTGGTGGTTGCGAGTTCGATACCCGGTTGAGGCAAACTTTCTTTCCGGCGATTTTTCGCCTCTCACCTCAGATGCATGTGAGAAAAGTAGTCAGTGGCTTTGGAAAGAAAGTTGTGTCAGTACTGGTGTCAGAAAGCCAGGAAGCACATAGGTGCGTCGCTGACCGCCATGATATGACCTAAGCTGTTAAAATGGCTTTAAACTCCAATACAAACCAAACCTTAACTCTTTACCACACAATCCCGACTTTTAACGACCCTGAGGAAGAAACCTTTGGAAAACATTGTGGGAAAAGGAGGAAATGCTGGTAACCAGCATTTTCTCCTTTTCCCACAATGTTTTCTACCATATCAAAGGCAAAATTCATCATTTGAGTAACATTTAAAATGTCGTCTGCAAATGCTTTCAATTTGGACTGGTCTACATTTTTCTCCTGTGGTAAAGAGTTAAAATCCCCTTTGTTTAACACCCGACTGAATCATGAGGTATAATGGTTCTTTGACATGCAAAAAAATCACCAAAATCAGAAAGTTTCGATCCTGGTCAGCCTGCGCAGACTGCGCAGGCTGACCTGGGTCGATATTTTTTGCAGATGCATTAAGCCCCATTTTCACAGAGCACAGCTAATCTATTCTTAATCGCGGAAATACGGCAGTCGCATTTGGTACATTATCTCCGGTAACAAACGTGCAGCAGACAACTTGGTCTTGCCTTCTAGTTCCGCACTGATTTACTGAACGGGCTCATACCGATTTATAGACGACATTGGTTATATGATACAGGTTAAACTTGGAATAGGGGCCATTCCTGTAAGTCAAATTAACTACCTTGCTAGATAAAAACTAAATCTAACCAAATAGCAGATTGGTCCTTTTTATCCATATTCATTTGTCTTTTTCGTATATTCTCTTCGGGATATTGTGATAATATACTTTGATTTTTGATAATATGTATGGTCCCCATGTAATTTTAAAGCAAATTATTACATTCTTAATCCTCAGAGAAAAGCTTATATATCGATTTGTGGATCACTTTGACCATATATAGTTTAGAAATTATACATATAATAAAAAATAACATATCTGTGTAGTCCAAGAAAACTAAGGATAAAAACCAAGTAACCCCAATATCGGGACCAATGCAGTACTGGAGAGGAATCAAGGTAATGAAACTGAAGAATGACTCCTACTGGGTGTGTGCCAAGCTCCGTAGCTCAGTCGGTAGCGTACAGGACTTGAGAACAGGAGGTCGCTGGTTCGATCCCCGGCTTGGCCAATTTCTTTCCGAGGATTGATGATAGTCAATGCGACCAGGATTCATTCCTCTCTCACCGCTGACCATTGTTTCGGCGATGGTTATGTGGGAAAGCAGCCAGTGGCATGGAAAGAATATTCTGCGGAGTACTGGTAAAAAGAAGCTCCAGGAAAGCATGGATAGGCGCACTGGCTGCCGCGATATAACTGAAATAATGTTGAAAACGGCGTTAAACACCATACAATCAATCAGTCAATCAATCAATCAATCAACCTATTGGGTGTGATACTCGAACAATTTATTGTCGTAAAAATCAAGGTTTCACTGTGTTGGACCCTCACCATGGTGATGCTCCGCATGGAATGTTTCGGTTTTCCCTATGATACAAAATGTAATGTATGTTGTCCCTTTGCTTCACATATTTTCAAGTACTCTGATTTTGTTTTTATGTGAACTCGTAGAACTTTTCTTTGTAAATAATCAAATACTTCTACTGGGATCATGTTACTCAACACAACACTTCAAAGTGTGGGAATGAACCAACGAGGTCTCTCTCAAGTACTTCCGCACAACAAACACATTCGCCCCCTTTTTTATACGCCCAAAACTGTTTAATTAATTCAGTTTCAAAACAAAACCTTTTTTTTTTTTGCTTCACGGAATTCATGTCTTTTAAGATCTATGATGAATTACTTTCGTTTCATTCAAGTGGGGAAACTATTGCAAACGCTAATATCGGAATCATGTATGAGCCACGCTCTGTGAAAAGGGGCTTAATGCATCTGCGAAAAGTATCGATCCAGGTCAGCCTGCGCAGTCCGCATAGGCTGACCTGGGCCGAAACTTTTCGCTATTGGCCAATTTTCTGTGTGTTCAAGGACCAATCTCCCTAATGATTCAGTCGGTTGTTTAAAAAAAGTGGCTATTATCGATCCATAATTACGTGATGGCTTGCTTGGTATTATGCATTGCGGAGATGCATTAAGCCCCCTTTTGACAGAGCATTGCTCATATAATTGTTTCAAAAACCTTTTCATTTGCTTAGTATCGGTTCCAATCTTTTAAACTCTTTGCCAAACGACAAAAATTTAGACTTGCCCAAACTGAAAGCATTATATTTTTTTTTAGATTATATTAACTAAATGTGGTCAAAGGATAGGAATTATCTTTGAAAGTACTGAAAACATTGTGGGAAAATGAGCATTTTCTCATTTTCCCACAATGTTTTTAAAAGCCTTCATGATCAGGTTGTTAGGTAAATGTACAATTAATGGCGATTATCGGTATATTCCACAAGCTGTCTGCTACAATAGTGTTTCAGGAGGTTATCAGCTAATTTGATAACGAGGTTTTTAATACGGAAGCATTTGGTCGTTTCCGGTGACAGATAGTTACATGCACTTACCGTACTTAGCCGTGGTGTTCCGAGTGCAAATAACTTACGCAATGATTTCAAATATTTCAAGATTATTACCGATGAGTCGCCACACCAGTTAGATAATGTCTGGGTCAAACCTTTATTAAATATGTATAGTCCTCATATTCAGCGCAGGCCAAGTCTTTGCATTTTAAAGTATATGAAAATATGTTTGCAAAAGGAAAAAATGCTCGTAACTGGTAATTTCTCATATTGCCGCAATGCTTTCTCTCAGAAAATATTTTTGTAATATACAAAAAAAAAAATCTTTATTATTCCTGAGCATTTAAGTCGGTCAAGGTAAAGAGATGCGATGCAATCAGACCCATCCTAGTGTATATGAGCTATGCTCTAGCAAAAGGGGGCTTACTGCATCTCGGCGATGCATTATAACAAGCAAGACATCATATAATTAGGGACCCATAATATTCATTATGTCTAACAACCGAATGCATCGTAAGGTAGATTTGTCCTTTGACAGATAAAAAAATTGACCAATAGCGAAAAGTTTAGGTCCAGGCCAGTCTGCGCGGACTCTGCAGGCTGACCTGAATCGATACTTTTCGCAGATGCAAGAAACCCATATTCACAGAGCCTGGTTCATATCTTTTACAAAATAGTCTCAAGTTCGTTTTCATGACTACTAATAATCTCTTACATACGCTGTAGGAAAGTTTTCCCTCGGACTTTTGCACCCTTGAAAATGGTCCCCTTGGAAAACCCGACCCATAGAAAACTGTCAGTTAGAAAAATTACAACACACCCCGGAATTCTACAAAAGATATAAAAATAGGTCAATTATTAAACGAACGAATAAAAGAAATCCTCGAATGATTAAAACTTTACAAAAGCTTATAATTATAGATGCGTGTAAAGACAAAAAAAAAAAAAATACAGGATATATCTTCTAATAAAGGTAGACAGTCCTGTGTAATTTTTAGAAGGTGATGACCTTTCAGGTCTCAATTCTTATGTCAAAAGTCAAACTGAAATCCTGTGACAACGAATCACTCCGCTGTTTCAAGAAAAATAGATCCTCATAGATGAATGAACAGACACATTTGTGTCATTTGATATGTGAAAATAACATGCAAATTAATTGTGCAAGACGAATTATCAGACTTGAAATTGGCCTCGTTTCGCAGTATTGACATGGCCTAGTTTATAAAGCCTATATCGCGGATGAATAAGTAAGAGAAACACCTCAAAACACACCAAGCCTCTCGGAAACACGCCAAACCACTGTCATTACACCCCGAACTACTTTTCTAACACCTGAAACCGCATGCAAACCGCTTAGCTACACAGTTTAATGGAAAATAACCACGCTATCAGCTTTAGAAAAAATGTAGTCATAACTATCAGATAAATGAATTTTTAATGAAATGGGTCTGGGTGTCTGTGTTGGTGAGGTAGAGCGTCGGCCTCGTAACCATGAGGTCATTAGTTCAATACCCGGGAGCGCGTGTCAACTTTGGGGCTATTCATGGGCCCAAACATTTGGCGCAAGTACTGGTGTAGTACTCTCAGTACTTTGATTATGGTACTGGAAAATGAATATTGAAACCCTTTTGTGGTTATGTAAGAAGAAAATGAAAAGTAGCCTCGCCACAAAAAGCTTATTTTTCCTCACTGTTTTGCATATTGTAAAAATGTAATTTTCAATTAGATATACAGTATTTTCTTAGTTAGATGTTAATCCTTATCATCGTTGGAAAAGAAGTTTTGTCTGAAAATACATGTAGGTAGCGATACGGTAATTGGTTTTCGGGCAAACACTTAAAATATTAAATCACCAATTAGTACAAAACAAGGATTATCCTCTGTCATATTCATTTGCTATGGTATAAATTAGCGCCCGGGGTATCGATAAGCAACGCTTGTGTATTGGTTTTTATAAATGGACCCAGAAAAAGGACTATAGGGGCCCGCCGAATAAACTTGTCCACATTTTGAACCAATCACAAATTACTATTTCTTCGTTCGAGTACAGTATATCAAGACGAAAAAGTGCGTCAAAAACCGGCTTATTTAGCTACGCCGAAAAAAAAACAGGATAGTTTTTTTTTTATTATGTCAGTGTGCTGCACGTAAATTGGACTTTAACCTTCAGGCTGCTAAGCACGACTTGGTGACCTTTTACGGACAGTGTAGATCAAGATCAGACTGCACAGAACGTGCAGTCTGACCTTGGATCTACACTGTCCCGATAATGAGTTTTTTTCTCTCCAAGAATTACGGTTTAAAATTTCATCATTCGTATTTGTACTATCGGACTGAAAGTTTTATTCAACTTATACATCAAGATATAGGTTAAGTTCCGGAAGGACACGCCAAAGATACTTTTATCAGGAAAAAAAAAAACAATGGGAGTCTTTACGCCATTGTTATCTTATTGTGTTGCATATTATTGGTCCCCAAGTCGAATACAAAATAACTGTGACAGATTGATCGGCGTTCTGGGAAAAGGGGGCGTAATGCATTTTTTGTATTTTTTGCATAATACCAGGTAAGTCGTGGCACGATATGGAATCATTGTTTAAAAGTCCATTTTGGCTGATTCATTAGTCCTTTGGATAGGGGGAAGAAGGTAGAACAGCCCTTTGACATGCAGGAAAATTACTAGTAGCAAAAGGTATCGATCCAGGTCAGCCTGCGCGGACTGCGCAGGCTGACCTGGGTCGATAGTTTTTGCAGATGCATTAACCCTTTACCACACAGTAACGACTTTTAACGACCCTAAGACAGAAGTCTTTTGAAAACATTGTGGGAAAAGGAGAAAATGCTGGTAACCAGCATTTTCTCCTTTCCCCACAATGTTTTCTACCATTTCATAGACAATTTTCTCCAGTTGAGCCATATTGAAATTGTCGTCTGCAAATGCTTTCAATTTTGACTAGTCTAGCATTTTGTCGTTTGGTAAAGGGTTAAACCAGCCTTATCACAGAACATGACTCAGATTATGTACGTACGTAGACCCAAAAATAAGGGAACCCTGTCACTTGTTTCTTCTGACATGGTATGACAGAGTGACTTTGCCTCTAAATATTTCAGCAGATTCCAAGAGCAACGATACGCCGTAATACTATCATCTCCAGTAAGACTGCCAGGTGTAGTGCAGGTGTTGCTGCACGTGGAAGTCACACCTGATATTGACTTGGATTCCATATCTTAAATATTTTTTAGGCAAAATAAAGAATTACCTCAAGATGAAATACAAAGGTTCCCTTATTTTTGATTCTACGTATATAAATAACGCAATTCATTGGAATTAATTTGTGGAATCTTAAATTTATAAAGGTCAAAAGCCCTCGTAGGTTGTACCTGACCAAGCAGGTTTGTCCGACTCCTCTGCGGCAACTGGCTCAACAATTAATCTGATATAACCGGTGCATACTTCAAATACATATGGAGACTATTTTGCAATCCACTCCTATTCCAACTGTCTCATAAGCTACAGACAACTGGTACAAACTTTCAACGAGCTGTATTAAAAGCCGAAAAGCCAAAAGCCAGAGACTGAAATAATGTTAAAAACGGCGTTAAACACCATACAATCGATCAATACAATTCTTCGGACTCTAGGACCGTTTTTGGAAGTCATTCTAAGTATTATCCTAATTCTCAATTCTGAGACTAATTATCTGATTGGCTTAGAACGTCTGGGTCAGCAGATAGCTAGCTTTGAAATTTGAAATCATATTTGAATGGATGGATGGATGGATGAGTGGGTGGGTGGGCTGACGGGTGGGCTGTCGGGCGGGCGGACGGACGTACGGACAGAAAGACAGACAGACAGACAGACAGACAGACAGGCAGACGGGCAAGTAGGCAGGCAAGCAGGCAGACAGCCAGCCAGACAGGCAGGCAGGCAGACAGACAGACAGACAGACAGACAGACTGGCTGGCTGACTGATTGATTGTGCATGTATAATGTCCGTTTGTATGCCACCAGAAATTGCAGGATACTATTTCGCCGGGTCAGTCTGTGCAAAGACACGGTAAATAAAGTCTTTCACTCCCAATCGCAACATAGATTGTTTAAGCAGACAGCGAGGATCACAATCAGACCTTCACCATCTGTTATTAAACTTATGCCAATGTTAGTTTCATTTGCAGTGGAAATATACTCTTCGACCCTTGAAAGATCAGGGTCCATATTCACCGACCATTCTTAGAACATTCTTAGTCTTATTCTCCAACATTTTCAGTATTTGAAAGCAACACAACTTCTGATTGGCTAAACCATTGGTTTAGCCAATCAGAAGTTGTGTTAGTTTCAAAATTGGACAATCTTGGAGAACAAGACTAAGAATACTCTTAAGAATGGTTGGTGAATACTGGGCCAGCTATGAATCATTTAGTTGTTTGTAAAAGAGTTAAGGTTCTTGATCGCCGTGGTCCACAAAAAAAGGCCTATTGTACGTTACCATATAAATAATAAATCCGCCATGCTCCGGTAAAAGGAGGTTTAATGCATCTCCGTAATTCATTATACCAAGCACGTCATCGCTTAATGATCGATCCATAAAATCCATTTTGTTTAATGAATCATGAGGTTTCCGGCGATTTTTCGCCTCTCATCTCTGATGTATGTGAGAAAAGTAGTCATTGGCTGTGGAAAGAAAGTAGTGTCAGTATTGGTGTGAGAAAGCCAGGAAGCACATAGGTGCGTCACTGACCGCCATGATATGACCTGAGCTGTTAAAATGGCGTTAAACTCCACTACAAACCAAACGAACCAAACCGAATCATGAGGTAGACTGGTCCTTTGACACGCAGAAAATTTACAACGGGAAAAAAAATTTCGACCAATGTCAGCCTGCGCGGACTGAGCAGGCTGATCTAGATCGATACTCTTTGCAGATGTACTAAACCCTTTTTCACAGAACATGCCTATGATTAAAACACAACGACAATGATATAAATAAGCAAAAAATCAATTATCTGTATGTCGTCATTGGAGCAATTTAACCCTTTCCCAAACAAGCCCTGGTTTTCACGTGTCTGCAGCACAAGTCTTTTGAAAACACTGTGGGAAAAGGAGAAATTGCTCGTAACGAGCAATTTCTCCTTTTCCCACAGTGTTTTCTACCCTTTTTGAGACCTTTCTGCCATTTTCATCAAATTTAAAATTGTCGTCTGCAAACTCTTTGAATCTGGACCAGTCCAAAATTTGTCGTTTGGGAAAGGGTTAAAATGACTCTGCATTAAGCGTAGTTATCACAAATTATTACCCTATTATTGCAATTTGTACGCCCTTTTATTGTCAAGCCACAAAAAAAAATAGGGGAGTATTGCCGTGACTGGAATTCGTACAATGTGTAAATGATTCACAGCAATCAAAATGTCATTGTGTTCACGTGACTGCCACTCGAAAGGCCGATTCTGCTCTACATTGTTTCCACTTGGTTTAAGTGGGAAAGCAGTCAATGGCTTGGAAAGGGCCTTTTGCATTGACCTTGAAGCATAAACCTCAGCAACGTTTCGATAGGATATCTATCTATATTTGCGTCTGTTCTGTTTTGATGAAATAAAATGAAATACCAATGTTGAAAACGGTATTAAACGCCGAAGAAACAAACACGCGCTTCTTCTTTGATCCAAATACACAGAGGCCCAATAGCGGCCAAGAGTAAACAATGCGGGTGATTAAATGCATTTAGATTTAAATCAAACTATTAAAACGTATGGACATACTGTATCGATGACATTCTGTTATTATACGGTCAGTTCAAGTGTTAGTGTCTGGCAGAAAAATGAAATTTTAAATCTAGGTCAAAAGTTGCCAGGTCGCTCTATCTTTGTACTTACTTTTTACCTGGTTTTAGATGTCATCTTCCCAATAATTTACTTAGTTTTAAATGGTACGATTTAAATTGGAATGCATTTTCAGACCCGTGTTGTTTTCTTTTGGCTGCTATTGGGGCTTTAAAGCTTCTTTTGATAGAAGATATTAACATTAGGATACTTCCTAAACCAGCCAATCGATTGGTTGAGACAAAATATCTAAGCTAATCACATAGATTGATGTTGAAATAAGAATAAGAATTGACTTTTAGGCGAAAACGGACCGAAACTAGAGGCTATGGGCAGTTTGACATAATATGGCCCGCAACATGAGAAATGAGACCTTCAACATTTGTGTGAAGTGTCTTCTCGGATTAGCCTGCGCAGTCCGCACAGGCTAATCCGAGACGGCACTTTACGACTACATAAGATACAGTTCACTTTCGTGAAACAGAAAATCGCACAAAAACGGGAAGTGTCGTCTCGGATTAGTCACAGACTGCACAGGCTGATCCGGAACGACAAGCTCTTACGCATATGTCCGAAGGCCCCTTTTCGTCCACAGCACAACAAAAATTTAACTCTTCACCAAAAAAAAATGCTCTGTCGAAATTGAACGCATTTGCGGACGACAAACTATAGGCCTTATCCTACTGAAGAAAAGAAATGAAACTTTTAAGCCGATAGCAAAAACCCAAATTTTCCTATTTCAAATAATATTTTTGGAGAAATGATCCCTCCTTCGCGGACAGTGTAGATCCAAGATCAGACTGCACATGCTGTGCAGTCTGGTCTTGATCTACGCTGTCCGTAAAAGGTCAGTGAGTCGAGCATAGCAGCCCAGGGAATGACTCTTTCTCAAAACATGAAATTTTCTTTTTCAAAAAAATATGTTGGGAAAGTGAGAAAAATGCTGGTTACCTGCACTTCCTCCTTGAGCCACAAGGTTTTCAAAAGCCTACTTGTACAAAGTCCTTTAAGTCGATTTTGTTTGGTGAGTAGTCAACCTTCCAAAGTATCAAGCGGCGGCTCACAAATCACAGAATCAAACGAGGATAGATTTATAACAAGAAGTGTCTTTTAAAAAGACAAACGGCGTAAATCTGCCAGCAAATTGGCAGTGGCCCTTGAAATAAACATGCCCACATTTTTGACCAATCACAAATTTCTATTAATTCATTAGCTATCAGTACCCGAAAGTAGGTGAAAAGCAAGCACATTCAGCTACGCCAGGAAAAAAAACTAAAAATGTGGAAAGTACATGTGCATGTATATGCAGATGACAAATGTGACCAGATAAATGGCATGTTTTTTGAAAAGAAGATGGTAGTATGGTGTTTAACGCCGTTTTCAACATTATTTCAGTTATATTACGGCGGTCAGTGCACCTATCCATGCTTTCCTGGAGTTTCTTTTACCAGTACTCCGCACAATATTCTTTCCAAGCCACTGGCTGCTTTCCCACATAACCATCGTCGAAACAATGGCCAGCGATGAGAGAGGAATGAATCCTGTCGCAATGACTATCATCAATCCTCGGAAAGAAATTGGAAAAGCCGGGGATCGAACCAGCGACCTCCTTTTCTCAAGTCCTGTACGCTACCGACTGAGCTACGGGGGCTATGCATTTTGATAAGAAGAAGACAAGGACGGAAAAAGTAAAATGCTGTTATACAAGGATTTCTGCCCCTTTTCTAAAATATTTTCAGTGTTTTCAATAGCCTTCTTCTTTAGGACCATAACCGTCTATCAGATAACAAAAGTTTAGACTTGCCTTATCCAATAGGCTGCTAAGCGCGACTCACTGACCTTTTACGGACAGCGTAGATTAAGATCAGACTGCACAGAACGTGCAGTCTGATATTGAATCTTAACTCTCCGATACGGAAATATCTTTTATCCAAAAGTACCTTCGAAATAGAAAAAAAAAAAAATGGTTTACACTATCGGCTTGAAAGTTTCATTTCTTTTATTCAGCAGGATAAGGGTTAAATTGAAAACAAGAGATATACGATGTGACTCAAAAGCAGAAGTATGTCTTTGAAGGGAATGCCGATTACGAGTCATGCTATGGCCAAAGAGGGGGGGGGGGGGGGCGGGTAATGCATCTCCGTGATGCATGATACGAAGCAAGTCATTACACAATTATGTATCCATTAAAAAACATTTTGTCTGACAACCCACTGTATCATAAGGTGTACTGGTCCTTTGACGTACAGAAAATTGACCAATAGCGAAAAGTTTCGGCCCAGGTCGCGCAGGCTGACCTGGGTCGATACTTTTCGCAGTAGCATTAAGCCCCCTTTTCACAGAGCATGACTCAAATACATTGTATACTACATATGTCATGCTTTGTGAAAGGGGGCTTAATGCATCTGCGAAAAGTATCGATTAAGGTCAGCGTGCGCAGTCCGCGCAGGCTGACTTGGGCCGAAACTTTTGGCTATTGGTCATATTTTCTTTATGTCAAGGGTCCATTCTACCTCACGATTCAGGCACTTGTAAGACAAAATCTATTTTAACTCTTTACCAAAAAACAAAATTTTAGACCAGTCCAAACTGAAAGCTTTTGCAGACGACAAAATAAATGTGAATCAAAAATTGAAATTTGTTTTTGGAAGAGTAGAAAACATTGTGGGAAAGGGCTTCTTCCTCGGGGTCGTTAAAAGTCGGGATTGTGTGGTAAAGAGTTAAAGATCTGTAATTATGTGATAACTTGCCTTTTATCGTGCGTCACGGAGATGCATTAAGCCCCCTTTTGCCAGAGCATGCCTCACATACATAGAAAATATATAATCATAGTTTAGGCTATGATCAAAAGCATGCTTCAGCAGCAAATATGCAATACATACCATCCGAAGAGATCGCAACTGTCACCTCCCGATCCGTTATCAATAACACGAAGACCATAAACCATTGCAAGAGCAGCACTTTTCCTCCATACATTCTTATTCAAATGATCAAATTGTCTGTGTTTCTATGGAAACCGATAATAAAATACATCGTTCGCTCATTAAAATCCAAATGCTGTGCACTTATCTCACTTTTGATTAGATAGCAGAATTATCCATGTTGGAAGAAGAAATACAAAAAAAGTAACAATCAGAAACTTTCACGCTTATAAAAAAACGAAACAAAAGGCTGTCGTTGCTGCATTGTTTTGACTGTAACAGTTTTGCTTTGAAATGAAATAAGCATATTTTGAGCCATGCTCTGGCAAAAGGGGTTTAATGCATCTCCGTGATGCGTCATACTAAGCAAGCAGTCACATAATTATGGATCCATGAAAAACTATTTTGTTTAACAGCCTATTGAAGCACGAGGCATTGATGTCTCAAGACATGCAAAAAATTTATAAATAGCAAAAAGTATCGACCCATGTCAGCCTGCGCGGACTGCAAATGCATTAAATCCCCCTTTTCACAGAGCATGCCTGATTTACACGTTACCTCCAGAAACAGATGCACTTGCAACAACTTTGAAAACATCCTTGTAAATATTGATAATCATTGTAATTGGGCGGCGCACTAGGAAAAGGGGATTTAAAGTATCTTCGTCAATAAACCAAGTCTTCCAGTAATAAATATTGTGGGTCCTTTTTTTCTAAAACTGACTCAGTCATTACCTTAAGTGTTTCTTTTGACATGCAGAAAATTTACCAATAGCAAAAGGTGTCGACCCGTGTGAGCCTGCACGGACTGCGCAGGCTGACATGAGTCGATACATTTTGCAGATGCATTAAACCCCTTTTACACAGAGCATGCCTCAAATCTATAACAAATAACAATCACTATCAGTTGAGTTTAATATATGAATATAAGAGAAAAGATTGTGACAAAAGGAGAAATAGCTCCTGGAGAGCAATTTCTCCTTTTGCCACAATGTTTTCAAATTAAATTCGTGTGGTGATAGGCAGTGTAAGTCACCTGCAACGTGTTTTGAGTTAACAGATAGGTTAACAAGTGACTGTCACAGATGAATGTTTATTTTATAGTAAAACCACAAAAAAAAAATCACCATTGATTCCAACTCCTCTTGATTGTGTATATTTTATCCTCAATACATCCTCAATACAGGGTAAATATATCCTGTATTGAAAAGAAAAGTGCGGAAGCCAATACCTTACGCTGTAGAACCGAAACAGTCTGATTCAGCCAGTTTGTCCATGATATCATTAACACAAGTTCATCGTGTAAATTTATGTCGAATATTTAGGTCATAACCAAGAGGACAAAAAAAAAAAAACCACCAGCTATGGCTAATTTTCACACTAAATCACAATTTTGATGCTCAAAAATTCTCTGATTACACCTTTTTTTTTTTTAAAGCGCACGCCTAGTCAATAAAAATAAAGTAGATCCTGCAAAGTATGAGCGAAGCGAAAGAATACGTTAAATAACAAGTGCCAAAATCCAACAGGCTTCCTTGATCGCGCTATACTGAACAAAATAAAGTTAGGTCTGCAATGAAAATATTAGTCTAACCTTATCCTCAGAGAAGCGATCTTTTAACGTTCTGTTTGGTAAGTCATGACGAAATATTGATGAAAATGGAGAAATGGACAATTTCTCCGTCCGTCACAGGTTGGACCTATTTCTTTGTCACATAATCTCCCTTGCTTCCAGTGTAGTATACCCATTACGAATTTTCTTATAAAGCTTACGCAAGTTTAATATATAGACGATATTTGTTTTTATTCGGTGAAAGATCAAAATTTATTTCACCGAGTGAACATCATCAGTAATATTTTCACGAGTGGCGAAGTCACGAGTGAAAATATTACCGATGATGTTCAGGAGATGAAATATATTTCGATCTTTCACCGAAAAAAAAAAAATGCTATTTATTTCATGCTTGTAACCCCTATTTTGTTGAAACTTTCATCAAAATCCAGTGCAGTTGTTTTCGGTAATTCCCCGTTGCGTACCCCTCCCATAATAACACATTACAATATTACGTAAAGCGCGAGAAATATAACGTAAATTACGTCATATTTCCCTCCATTTAAATAGCACGCGCTGATTAACTAGATAACTAGTGCGCGGGAACTACTGTTTCCGTCTTTAATTGAATAGTTAGAAAATATAAAATCGGTATTTTAACTGGTCGTAAACATGAAATATCACTGAACATTCCCGTCTTTGATTGAATAGTTAGAAAATATAAAATCGGTATTTTAACTGGTCGTAAACATGAAATATCACACCATAATCCACCATTATTTCTCAATAGACTACAGAAAAGCATGAAATAACATACGAGTATTTGGCGTGACGTCATTTTGTACGTATTCAAGAGTAGTAAAGGTTTTTTTTTTTAATGGAAATTACCACGTGTACCTCGATGGTTTTACATATGCTGATCTATAATTTGTAAAATGCCGTTACGTGTTAAAAAACAGTCTGACATTCGTTGGCTTTTGAGTTAAAATTTTATTCAACTCGTCTAGAAAATGTTATAAAGCTCGCCAGAGGCTCGCTTAATAACATTTTTCTAGACTCGTATAATAGAATTTTATCTCAAATGCAAAACTTCAGACCCTATAATTATCTCTTTCCAAGCTTCTTTTAGGTTTGAACGTTTCATTTAGTTTATTTACAGGTTTAGGGTTAATTATAGATAATGAATCTTAAGATCCTCAAGTAAAGAGTGTTGTGAAATATGGCAGCACGTGTAACCAGGTTGTCGCGTAAAAATCGGCCATGCTCTGTGAAAAGGGGGCTTAATGCATCTCCGTGACACTTGATACCAGTTGAGCCATCACATGCATATGGATCCATAAAAGCCACTTTTTTTTTTTTTTGAAGTAAAATGGTCCTTTGACATAGAGAAAATTGACCAATAGCGAAAAGTTTAGAAATGTGAACTAATTACCCCCCCCCCCCCCCCCACACACACACAAGTTTTAATCTTCGAAAAAGCAAATTCTTAAAACATAGATCAACTTGAAATAGGGTGTATTGCACTGCGCAATACACGTAAAAACATAGTGAAAAACGGAAAATTTCTCTTCACGAGCAAGTTCTTTTCTTGTGACATTGATTTAAATCGTGGTTTAATATGAAACGAAACTTCCTGCAAAAATGTAACCTTATTTTATTTGTGTAGTATACCAACACTACCAACCGCGAGGAGCAAAAATTTTGCGCCGCTTTACATTCTGTGGTTCGTATAAACATAACTGGGTGCTTTCAGCTGAAATTAGAAGTCAGGTTTTGTAAGAAGAATAAACTGTTTATATCTGCTCCCCACATTTGCGAGCCTGTTTTTTATGGTTCTGACTTTTTTTCGGTTGTTTCTCTTTGCTGGTGTGTTAATTTGTTGTTGTCGCTGTGTTCATTCATAGGTTTCTTGTGTGCTTACGGCTTCTTTAGGCGATTCTACTGATAGAGTGGATCAAAGATCAGGCTGCTGAAATCGCAGCCTGATCTGTGATCTACATTATCCGGTAAATTGTGAAATATTCCGGCCAATACATATTTGGGTTTATCATTGTGACTTCAAAATTTCGATTAATTAATTTAGCAGCCTTAGATTCAACATATCTATGCCTGTCACCCACAAGTACGCGCAATGACAAGTACAAACATTGTAGATCCAGGTCTGGTTCTGCTAGGTACAGATGATCACCATCATCGTGAAACTATACCAATAAACTAGCTTGCAAGTATGTTTACCATGTGACCACGTGCCGCAATGTTTTCAAAAGTTTCTTCTACCAGGAAGCGCAGGAAGACACTCGTATGTGATCATGGGGGAATAGGCCAACCCATCATTAGGTCAGCTGACACAAACACAACCCCCTAACCCTTTACCACACAATACCGACTTTTAACGACAGTGAGAAAGAAGCCTTTTGAAAACATTGTGGGAAAAGGAGAAAATGCTGGTAACATTTTCTCCTTTTCCCACAATGTTTTCTACTCTTCCCAAAACAAATTTCAATTTTTGAGTCACATTCATTTTGTCGTCTGCAACAGCTTTCAATTTGGACTGGTCTAAAATTTTGTCGTTTGGTAAAGAGTTAACCCTGATCGTTCTATATAACTAAAAATAACTAAAATGAAACTCTCAAGTCGATAGTAAAATCCCAAATATTGCTCATTAAAAATCATTGTTTTTTTTTTTGGAGAAAAAAAAAATCTCCTTATTGGATAGTGTAGATCCAAGATCAGAATGCACATTCTGTGCAGTCTGATCTTGATCTACACTGTCTGCAAAAGGTCAGAGAGTCGCGCTTAGCAGCTTAAGGGTTAACAATTTACCAAAACGAAAACATTTTTGGACTTGTCCAAACTGAAAGTATTTGCAGACGACAAATTAGATTTGTCTGTTAAAGGTTAGAAAGCATTGTGGGAAAAGAAGAAAATGCTGGTAACCACAATGTTTTCAAAAGCCTTGTTTCTAAGGGCTGTTGAAACTCGGGATTGTAAGGTTAAGGTTAAGGCATCCTGAAATAGACTGCTTTTGAAACATTGTGATAGAAAGGGCATTTGTTTCTTGCAAGTAAATGCTTTGTTTTCACTAATCTTTTTTCTATATAACATATGAGCCACGCTCTGAGAAAAAGGGGCTTAATGAATCTTACGAAACGTATCGATCCAGGTTAGCCTGCGCAGTCCGCGCAGGCTGACCTGGACCGAAACTTTTCGCTATTGGTCTATTTTCCGTATGTCCAATTACCACTCTACCTCATAATCAAACCGCTCGTTAAAAAAGTGGCTATTATGGATCCAAGATCATGTGATGATAGGTATAATGCATCACGGAGATGCACTAAGTCCCCTTTTTTCCAGAGCTTGGCCTCATATGTAAATTGTGTCGGATCGGCATTTGCCGACTTTTTCATTTCCGTCTATATATAATTAGAAATATGTTGCATAATACTTTTTTGAATCAACCCGTGATCGAACGTGACAATTATTATGTGTCATTATTGTATTTTTTGTGATGATGTACTGTATGTCCACGTCGTAATAAATCTAATCTAATGTATATTCATAATATACTAGGACGAAAAAGAAACGCCGGGTAACCTATTAAGATAGTTTTAAAGGATATAATGTAATATTATATGATTAATGTCATCGTTAAAAGGGGGTTATTTTTCGCTTAAACAGCATAGAAAATCGATTGAAACTTCACCAACTGGTTCCATACGGATGAAATTTTATACAAAAAATGAATATAATAATGCAATATTACATTATATCCTTTAAAACTATCTTAATAGGTTACCCGGCGTTTCTTTTTCGTCCTAGTATATAACAAGTGTTGTTGTTTTTTTTTGCATGAAGTGTTTTTCTTTCGTGTCACCTATGCTAAAAACAAGCCCAAACTACGCTTTGGACACGGGCATAGTAATCCAGGGGTTGGAGTTCGCAACATGGGTAGCCCAAGATTTTTTCCGGGCATTAATGATAATAAAAGACTAAACATTTCTATCTGGTCGTTGATTACTTTGTCTTTGTGTGCTAAAGCAGCCAGTAGCTAGGAAATAATGTTGTGTGCAGCTCAGGCAAAGTAGGTTGTTGATGGAGTTTGCGCCATAATGAAACTGAAACATTGTTTAAGAAGTTTTTAAACACCGAACAAACTGATGTAGGTCAGCAGTATGCATGACAGCGGTCTGTATGCTAATGACATAGATTAGAGCAGCGCTCTGGCAAAAGGGAATTTAATTGTTCTCCTTTATGACATGCGTTGTACCAAGACAGCCATCATGTAATTGCTCTGTGAAAAGGGGGCTTAATGCATCTAGTAAAAACTATCAACCCAGGTCAGCCTGCGCAGTCCACGCAGGCTGACCTGGGTCGAAACTTTTCTCTTTTGGTCAATTTTATGTATGTCAAAGGACCAGTCTTCCTCATGATTATATCGGTTGTTAGACAAAATAAACTTTATGGATCAATGATCACGTGATGACTGGCTTGGTATCATGCATCACGGAGATGCATTAAGCCCCCTTTTGTCAGAGCATGGCTCAAGTATGGATCTACAGAATCCGTTTTGTCTAACAATCGACTCAATCACGAAGCAAACATGCCGACAATTGGGCAATGGCAAGTTTCGATTCAGGTTATTCTGTGCGGACTGCGCGGACTGAACTGAACACTACTTTTTCCATATACATTGAATCCCCTTTTCACAGAGCATGGCTCATTTATGTATGAGCCATGCACTGTGAAAAGGGGGCTTCATGCATCTGCAAAAAGTAGTCTGCGCAGGCTGACCTGGGCCGAAACGTTTAGCTATTTGTCAATTTTCTGCGTGTTCAAAGACCGACCACTCTATCCCCAGATTCAGTCGATTGTTAAATGAGACGGATTTTATGGATCCCTAATTATATAGGTATACACACCGACTTGCTTGGTATAATGGATCACGAAGATGCATTAAGCCCCCTTTTGTCAAAGCGCAGCTCATATATACATGTACATGTATATAAAATATATGCACGAATCATTGTGGCTTTATTTTTCTGTAACCTTAGTCTTGCGTGTTTTTTTTTTTTATCTGAGTGGAATCTTATCGCTGGCTGCCAGACTGAAGAAGTATGTTTATGGCCATAAATCATTGTTACTCAACCCTTCGAGTGCCGAGCACAACTCAAATTGCTTATCCGAACTGTTTAGGCCAGATCAGACCAAACGGAACGGGCATCGGATCCACAGTTTTTGCCGAGACATAGTTGTCCGCAGCAAAATTAATGCTAGATGTGCTTTAAGTTAAGAAAACTGGATGGCTTAATAATCTAATCTAACGATAAGCAGCTTTACCTGCTGAAAAAATAAATGAATAAAAATTTCGAGCAAATAGCACATTGTAAAATCTAAAATATTGCGATGTTTAAGGTTCTTATCGCCGGGGAAAATCTCACCATATTTTACAGAGTATCGGACAGTGCAGGTCCAAGATCAGATGGCACCTTCTGTAAAGTCTGATCTGAATCTGCACTGTCCGTAAAAATGCATTGAGCCGCGCCTAGCTGCTTAGGAAATAATAACTTTTAGACTCATTGGTTTATGATAAACAAAATAGTATTCAGGGAGAGACGGGTTGATATTTCACATAATGATCTTATCTTGTTCTCAACACTTTTGAAAGCGCCACAGGAGAAACGAGGGACTTTTACGGACGGCATAGATCAGGATGCGACTGCTCAGAACATGCAGTCTGATCTTGGATCTATACTGTCCGCTTGTTTAGTCAAGAAAATCAGAAAAAAATCTTTTCTAGCTTCAGTGGATAGTTGTATTTTGAGCCGGAGGCCTTTATTTACTGGAAATAAAGTTTATTCGTTTGTATTCTCAGCCGTCGCAAGAGGCCGACTTTATAATATTTTGCGCCGAAATATTTAAGCGCGGCTTATAAATGAGCCATGCTCTGTGAAAAAGGGGGCTTAAAATTCTGCAAAAAGTATCGACCCAGGTCAGCCTGCGCAGTCCGCGCAGGCTGACCTGGGCCGAAACTTTTTGCTATTTGTCAAATTTCTGACTACCCAAGGACCACACTTCCTCAGAATTCAGTCAACCGTTACACTACATGGATTTTATGGATCCATAATTATGTGATCACTTGCTTGATATGATGCATCACGGAGATGCATTATGCCCCCTTTTGCCAGAGAATGGCTCAGATGTAATGTGGTATTACGCTCCACGTTTTAAATCATTTTCTCCTGCAAACAACAGAGGACTTTTTTTTTTGCGCCATTTACGCAGAACAGACACAAGGAGAAATGCTCAGAACAATCTGACTGTGCAAAATTGGTATAAATGAGCCATGTTTTGTCAAAAAGGGGCCTTAATGCATCTCCATCATATATTATACCAAGCAAGTCATTACATAATCTGGCATCCATAAAATCCATTTTGTCTAACAACCGACTGAATCATGACCTAGAATGGTCCTTTGACATACAGAAAATTGACCAATAGCAAATGGTTATGTTCCAGGTCAGTCTGCGCGGACGACTGCGCAGACTGACCTGGGTCGATACTTTTTTTGCAGATGCATTTAGTCCCCTTTTCACGGAGCATGGCTCAAATGTATTCTAAAGTTCGTTAGGGCATGAATCAGGAACATTCGTACGAATTGTGACGAACGCGGCATTTAGCTGTATTTCGTTGTCCAGGTATACGTGGGTAGGTTTAGAAGCCGCCGTTATGGAAATAAGATGGTTTAGAAAATGACGCTAAATACCTACACCCCTCCCCGCCCCCCGCCTTCTCCGCCCCCACACAAAACAAACACGATGGCCAGGGAAGCAACTTTTCTATGACCAAAACATTGATTTGAGCGGCGCCCTGTTAAACGGGGGCTAAATGCATCTCTGTGATACATTATACTGGGCAAGTTGTCACATAAATATGGATTCATAAAATTTGTTTTGTCTAACAACCGTTTAGAGCATGAGGTAGAATGTCCTTGGACATGCAGAAAATTGACAAATAACAAACAGTTTCGACCAATGTCAGCCTGTGCGGACTGTGCAGGCTGACATGGGTCGATACTTTTTGCAAATACATTAAACTCTCTTTTTATAGAGCATGACTCGTTTATTTCTTCTTCCATTCTTCCTTGTCTCCTTTGTTTTCATGTTCAAGGGGTCCTGCGTGGGCCCGCCTGGGTAGCTCAGCTGTTAGCGTATCTGACTCGTGACCTGGTGGTTGCGAGTTTGATACCCGGTTGAGGCAAACTTTCTTTCCGGCGATTTTTCGCCTCTTACCTTTGATGCATGTGAGAAAAGTAGTCAGTGGCTTTGGAAAGAAAGTTGTGTCAGTACTGGTGTTGAAAAGCCAGGAAACACACGTATGCGTCACTGACCGCCATGATATGACCTGAGCTGTTAAAAAGGCGTTAAATTCCAATACAAACCATACAAACCAAGTACTGCGTGGCTCAGTGGTAAAGTGGATTCGTCACTGGAGGCCCCGGGTTCGAGCCTCACCGGAAGCACTAGGGTTTTTACCAGGAGTGTCCTTGAGCAAGTCACTTCAGGGACCTAGTCTGTTACCGGTGAAACTCAGGACATACATAAACATCAGAGCTGGTCACCGTCATATGACTGAAGTTATGTTGAAAGGGGCATAAAACACCATTCAGTCAATCAATAGATATTTTCTTATTTCTAATCTGTTTCCCGAAAACGGAAGTAGCAGCACCACGGAGCATCTCCTAGAGGGCAGCAGCACACCCGGCCTCGTTTTGGCAGGAATTCTTCTACGATAATTACCTCCTGCAGCCGACTGATTTTATTTCTTGAGCAGCAGACCAGTTTCGAAAACATTGTGGCAAAAGGAAAAAAAGTCTAAAGAGGTGTTTTACGTCTGCCACCATGTTGTTGTTGTTGTTTTTTATTTGAGCCGTGCTCTGGCAAAAGAGGGTTTAATGCATCTCCCTGATGAATGATACCAAGCCTGTCGTCACCTGATTATGGATCGATCAAGTCAATTTTGTGTAGCAGCCGAGTGAATCAAGAGGTAAACTGGTCCTTGGACACGCAGAAAATTGACCAATAGCAAAAAGTTTAGGCCCAGGTCAGCCTGCGCAATCCGCGCAGGCTGACCTGGGTCGATACTTTTCGCAGATGCACCATGCCCCCTTTCCACAGAGCATGGTTCATTTTTATTCGGTATGTTAAACGGGATTCACAAAATGATTCCACATTTTCATGCATGATACAACGGGTTGGCTTTTAGCGGCTAATATTTGCTTTATGCTGGCTGATACATGCCTTGGTCCTCTGCTTGTTGAAAACAATATCAGTCGGTATCGTCCAGGACTTGAGAACAGGAGGTCGCTGGTTCGATTCCCGACTCGGCCAATTTCTTTCCGAGGATTGATGATAGTCATTGCGACAGGATTCATTTCTTCTCTCACCTCTGACCATTGTTTCGACGATGGTTATGTGGGAAAGGAGCCAGTGGCTTGGAAAGAATATTGTGCAGAGTACTGGTAAAAGAAACTCCAGGAAAGCATGCATAGGTGCACTGGCCGCCGCGATATAACTGAAATAATATTGAAAACGGCGTTAGACAATATACAATCAATCAATAATTGAAAACAATATTTGCCAACGAATGAACATTGCTGATTGTCACTTTGCATCGCTAAACGTCGCTAAATACCGTTAATGCCAGTGGTGGGCATTCGGGCTAGTGCTAATAAAACCATTTGAGCCATGCTCTGACAAAAGGTTGTTTAATGCATCTCCTGATACATTATACCAAGCAAGTCACCATTAAATCCACTTTGTTTGACAACCGACTGAATTATGAGATAGCATGGTCCTTTGCCATGCAGAAAATTGACCTATAGCAAATAATTTTCGACTCAGGTCAGCCTGCGCAGACTGCACAGGCTGACATGGGTATGTACTTTTTGCAGATGAATTAAGCTCCCTTTTCACAGAGCATTGCTATTTTTTTGCGTGCTCATCGTATGTGGGCAGACAATTTCCATATATAATAAATGAACCATGCTCTGTTAAAAGGGAGCTTAATGCATTTGCGAAAAGTATCGACCCAGGTCAGCCTGGGCAGTGCGCGCAGGCTGATCTGGGAGGAAACTTTTCGCTATAGGTCAATTTTCTGTATGTCAAAGGACCAGTCTACCTCATGCTTCTGTCAGTTGTTAAAAAAAAAAGAAAGGTCTATTATGGATCCATAATTATGTGATGCCTTGCTCTGTAGGGTAATAGGTACATAATGCATCACGGAGATGCATTAAGCCCCTTTTTGCTAGAGTATGGCTCATTGATGTATCTCTAAAATTTACTTTTAAACTTTATTTCCATCTTATCGGCCATTTACAAAGCATACCCGTGTTAAAATGACCCGGAAGAAAAATGCCCTCAAAAACATTGTTGGAAAAGGAGAAAATACCGGTCACCAGTGTTTTCTCCTTTTCTCACAATATTGTGTACCTTTTCTGATACAAAAACCATCCTTTAGGCTTCATCTTAATTGTTATCTGCAAATTTTTTCAGTTAGGACAAGTCTAATATTGTGTCTTGTGGTAAAGAGTTACTAAGCACTAAAAACATTAAAGTATGAGTACAGTAGTAAAGTTTGTTTGTATGGTTGTGTTGGAGTTTACCGCCATTTTAACAGCTAAGGTCATATCATGGCGGTCAGTGACACACCCATGTATTTCCTGGCTTTGTCACCCTAGTACTTTCTTTACTATTCTCACATGCATCACAGGTGAGAGGCGAAAAATCGCCGGAAAGAAAGTTTGCCTCAACCGGGTATCGAACTCGCAACCACCAGGTCACGAGTCAGATAAGCTAACCACTGAGCTACCTGTGCGGGCAACGTAGTAAAGTAGAAGAAATAAATGTGATACTTGCTATGTTTTTTATATTATTTTTCTCTTAAACACTTTTCAAAAAGTGTTTTAATGTCGTAGATAAAACTTCGTATCTTTTCTTTTGTGTTTTTTCATAGTTTTTCGATTTCCAGCAGAATAACCGTTTAAGATTGAGATTTTTGGTAAATTGCGTAATTTTCGAAAAATAAAAAGGTAAGCTGGTACGGGATCAATATCGATTATGCAAACAGTTACTGCTGACGTTACTTTCTAAATCTAGAATAAGGTAAGTTGAAAGTAACACAGGTTCTGATTGGCTTAACCGTTTAGTTTAGCCAGTTAGAACTTGCGTTACATTCAAAATCTAGAATAAGAAAAAGAATATTCATAAGAATGGTTGGTGAATACCGTCCCATGTCCTTCATCATCCTTTGTGGAATGCTCCGTTCTTGGACAAGCACAGAACAAAACTTCCGGATAATTCTTGGTTGGATTTGGGGTGCCGAAATGCGAATATACAACTTAATATACGAACAAATGCTGGTTGGGACTGAATTCGTACGATCGTACTAGCCATTCCACACAAACGAAATCACATCTTCTCAAATACACTTTCACAACATGGGTTGTATGGGAACGGACCATATTGCCCTATAGAAAGAAACTTGGACATCAAACTCTACCGAAAGCTACCTCACTGTAACAGAACACCACATTACCAACGACTGGAAAATGAAAGCCAACGTCCTTCTCACAAGAGCCATGCCTGAAAGACATACAGGGGAGAACATCGCCAACAGACTCAAGACTGCTACCAAAGAATTCGATATTGAAAACAAAGTCAAAACCTGCGTCCACGACAATGCCGGAAATATGGAGAGTGCGGGAAACCTGTGTGACAAATGGGGAGACTTGGGATGCTTCGGACACACGCTACAGCTCTGCCTGAAACCAGCGCTTGAACTTCCATCGGTGGCCAAACTAACGAACAGATGCAGAAAACTTGTGGGCCACTTTAAGCACTCTACGACGCTCACAGCTACCCTAGAACAGCGCCAAAAAGCGATGGACATTCCTCAACACACGCTGATACAAGACGTCGCTACCAGATGGAACTCTACGTACGAAATGATGTCCCGATTACTGGAACAGAGAAGAGTTCTGACAGACATTCTTCTTTACCCACGCCTATCAAAGACAATCGACGGTTCCCTTAACCTGAAAGAACACGAGTGGGAAACAATGCAGGACTTATGTGCCGTGCTGAAACCATTTAGCGATACCACATGTTACATGTCTACTGAGAGAGCAGTGTCTGCGTCAGAAATCTACCCAATTGTGTGTGGGTTGATCAAAAAACGACTGGAACCTTCGACTACCGACAGCCCGATTTCTTTGAAAGTGAAAGAAAGTATACACGAGCAGCTGACAGCCAGATACAACCCTACCTCCGAATCCGCCGCACAGACAACACCGGCATTGGCATCTCTCCTTGACATTCGATACAAGAAACTTCTTTTCTTCGCCGCCCAGCAGAGAAAGACAACCATCGCCGAATTAGAATCGAGACTTGACGATCTACCGCTCCGACTACCATCAACAGAATGTGACGATGAGGCTCCGACTAAACGCCTAAAACCCTTTGAATACCACATGACCAAAATGTAGACTGGTCCAAATCGAAAGCATTTGCAGACTTCAAATTAAATGTAACTCAATTGATGGAATTTGTAATCTGGTAAAAAAAAAAAAAAAAAAAATGGGGATAAGAAGAAAATGCTAATTGCCACGATGTTCTCATTTTCCAACAATGTTTTCCAAAGGCTTCTTTCTCAGGGTCGTCAAAACTCGGGATTGTGAGGTAAAGGTTAAATCTTTAGCTTGTTCTTGAATAGACAGAAGCATTTAAAGGGTGAACTGTTCTCGGCGAGAAATCTGGTTTCGCGAACACTTTGGAACATACAAGAGAACGACTAGAAATCTGGATTCGTATTCACCAACCAGCCTTAAGAATATTCTTACGCGGAAGATCTGAATTTGAAAGTAACACAACTTCTGATTGGTTAAACCATTTAGCCAATCAGAAGTTGTGTTACTTTCAGATCCAGAAAATTCTTCAGAATTGGACAAAGGGTATTCTTAGAATGGACCGGTCATGGGTGAATACGGACCTTGGCCAATCAGGTTTTTTGTTGCTTTCAAATGTAGAAAATCTTGGAGAATAAGACTAAGAATATTCTTAAGAATGGTTGGTGAATACAGACCCTGGACGTTATGCTCCGCTGACTTCTTCGTGAACTCTTTATTAGTCGACAAAATTTAGCCCTGACCAAATTCAAAGTATGAGCAGACGCCGCATTAAATTTGCCTTACATCATGGAATATGTCTTAGCCTTTCACCACACAATTTTGGGTCCTAACGATCCTGAGAAAGAGCATATAAAAACATTACAAGAAAAGGAGAAAATTCTGGTAACAAGCATTTTCTCACAATATTTTCTGCCCTTTCAGAAACAACTTCTATCATTTCAGCCATATTTAATTTGCCGTCTGCAGATGATTTCATTTTGGACAGATCAAAATTTCTATGCGTGATAAAAAGTAAAATGGATCTAAAGCACCATAGGAAATAGCATTTTCCTTTTTCCCACAATGTTTTCAAAATCATCTACCTCAGGGGCGTTAAATTATAGGATAGTTTGGAAAAAGGTTAGTCATGTAGTTTTGTCAATGCTTTAGATAGATATAGAATTTAAAACTTAAGACTTTGAATTAACATGAAGACATTGCCGAAGAACGCACCTTTTGCTTAGAGCCTTTATTCTTTCAGCTCCAAATTGTATGAACCATGCTCTGACAGAAAGGGGTCTTAATGCACCTTCGTGATGCATGATACCAAAAAAGTCATCACATAATTATCGATTCATAAAATCCGTTGTCTGCGCATGTCAGTATTCTTCGAAAATTTGACCTGTCTCCTATGACGCATCACTATCCTGTACAGGAGAAATTAATACGCGAAATAGCAAGCGGAAAATAGCTATAAATACGTCTGTGGAAAAATCAAGACAGTTTTTCGCTACAAATTTCTTGAATTTCTTCCTTTGGTTTAGCCAATCAGGTGTTGTGTTACTTTCAAAAATAGAAAATTCTGGAGAACAAGACAAAGAACTTTCTTATGAATGATTGGTGAATACGGACCCAGGTGTCGTATGGGCGCATACAGATGCTTCATTTTCAGGGCGAATTGGCAAATATGCCACCATTCTGAACAGAACAGTGTAAACCCAAGATCAGCTGCACGTTTTGTGGTTGTTTAATTGCTTAACTGATGGACTGATCGATTGATAAATTCAATATTTTGCTGGTATAAAAAGAAAACGCAGCACACTTCTATAAAGCTTTATTCGACTCCAAGGGAGGTAACTCAAACACTAATTTCGCTATTTCGAAGGGAGGCAACCCCAAAAGGGTTAGTTAACGTTTATACTGAAAAGAATTTGCATTCTCATACTCGTAGTTGTTTTAGGGCAGTGTAGATCAAAATCGGACTGCACAGGACATACTGTTTAATTATGAATATGCACTGTCTGATCTTTATATCAGGATGGCCAAATCTGTCTCGATATACCGTACAATAACTGGATCTTTTGCCCATTTTGTATTGTGTATTACAAGCATTGAGCATAAAGGCAAGTGGGCAATTTACTGAATATATAATGGCCGGCAACATGCGAAATAATACCTTCGAACATTTGCATAAAGTGTCGTCCCGGATTAGCCTGAGCAGTCCTCGCAGGCTAATCCGAGACGGCACTTTACGACCACATAAGATTTTTTCATACTTTTATGGAACAGAAAATCGCACATTTTAAACGGGAAGTGTCGTCTCAGATTAGTCACAGATTGCACAGGCTGGTCTGGGACGACACACTTTTACGCATATGTCCGAGGGCCCCTTTTCGTGTGTTGCACGCCATAGAGTGAAAATGATAATAAAACGAGCTATAATCTGTGAAAGAGGATTTAAAGCATTTGCAAAAAGTATCGACTCGGACTGACCTGAGTTGAAATTCTTTGCTACAGGTCAATTTTCTGCATGTCAAAGGACCAGTCCACTTTAATTTGAAGTCTGCAAATGCTTTCGATTTGGACCAGTCTACATTTTGGTCATGTGGTATTCAACGGGTTTTAGGCGTTTAGTCGGAGCCTCATCGTCACATTCTGTTGATGGTAGTCGGAGCGGTAGATCGTCAAGTCTCGATTCAAGTCATGTGGTAAAGTGTTGAAGGGGTATGAAAAGGCTTGTATAATGATTTTTACAATTTTACAATATTGTGGAAAAAGGATAAGTTCCAAATAACGAGCAATTGTCCATTTCCTTGTTTTTCTTTTCGAGAAACTGCCACTACCTTGGTCAGAGAAATGGGTGTGTGAAGTTGGCTGTAAGTTTGACAACCGGAGTTCGATAGTCAATGTAGAAATGAATATGCTGCTAAGTTGAATTCCGTGCAGCAGTAGGTTCGGTATTTTTTTTCAAACTCAAGGGACAGTCACGTACAACAAGGAATAACAATTTGAATATCGAAATGAATTTCATGCCAGCAGTAAATTCGCGTGTATGATCTCGAATATAGATTCGAATATCGAAATGAATTTCAGGCTAGCAGGAGATTCGCCAAGATTTCCATATGGGCATGTATATATGTATGAAATCGAACGTCGATTTTAATGTCGAACTGAATTTCATGCTAGCAGCAGATTAGCAAAGATTTCTATATAAGCATGTAGATGTGGTGTGAAATCCAATTTAAATATCGAACTGAATTTCCTGCTAGCAGCAGATTCGCTAGAATTTCTGTATGGACATGTAAGATGGTGTTTGATATCGAATAAAGATTTAAATATCGAACTGAATTTCATGCTAGCACCAGATTCGCCGAGATTTCTGTATGGTCATGTAGATGATATATAAATTCCAATGAAGATTTGAATGTCGACCTGAATTTCATGCTAGCAGCAGATTCGCAAAGATTTGTTTATTGACATGTCGATATTGTACTAAATCCAATATAGATCTGAATATCGAACTGAATTTCAGCGAGCAGAACATTCGCTAGAATTTCTTTATCGGCTTGTAGATGGTGTAAAATATCGAATGTAGATTTCAATATCGAACTGAATTTCATGCTAGCCACAGATACGACAAAATTGCTATATGAGCATGTAGATGGTGTATGATATCGAATGTAGAAATGAATATCGAATTGAATTTCATGCTCGCAGCAGTTTCGCTAGAATTTCTATATGGGAATGTAGATAATGTATGAAATCTAATGTAGATTTGAATATCTAAATGAATTTCATACTAACGGCAGATTCGCTAGAATTTCATTTATGGGGTTGTAGATGGTGTATAATATTCAGTGTAGATCTGAATATCGAACTGAATATCATGCTAGAAGCAGATTCACCAAAATTTCTACATGGTTATGTAGATGGATTATGATATCGAAATAGATTTGGATATCGAACTTAATTTCATGGTAGCAGCACATTCGCTAGAATTTCTTTATGAGCTTTTAGATGGGGTATAATAGCGAATGTAGATCTGGATATCGAACTAAATATCATGCTAGCAACAGATTCGCCAAAATTGCTGTATGGACATGAATATGGTGTATAATATCGAATGTATATTTAAATATCAAACTGAATTTTATGCTAGCAGCACATTCGGTAGAATTTCCTTTATGGGCTTGTAGATGGTGTATAATATCGAATGTAGATCTGAATATCGAACTGAATTTCATGCTAGCAGCAGATTCAACAAAATTGCTGTATGGACATGTAGATGGTGTATGATATCGAATATAGATTTGAATATCGAAATGAACTTCATGCTAACAGCAGATTCGCTACAATTTCTATATAGGAATGTAGATATTGTATGAAATCGAATGTAGATTTTAATATCGAAATGAATCTCATGATTCCAGCAGATTCGCTAGAATTTCTACATGGGCATGTTGATGGTGTATGATATCGAATATAGATTTGAATATCGAACTGAGTTTCATGCTAGCAGCACATTCGCTAGAATTTCTTTATGGGCTTGTAGATGGTGTATAATATCAAATGTAAATCTGAATATCGATCTGAATTCCATGCAAGCAGCAGATTCGACAGAATTGCTAAATGGGCATGTAGAAGGTCTACGATATCGACTATAGATTTGAATATCGAACTGAATTTCATGCTCGCAGAAGATTCTCTAGAATTTCTTTACAGGCCTGTAGATGGTGTATGATATCGAATGTAGATCTGAATATCAAAATGAATTCTATGCTAGCAGCAGATTCGTATGGGCATGTAGATGGTGTATGCTTTCGAATATAGACTTGAAATTCAAAAATATATTCGATATTATACACCATCTACATGCCCATACAGCAATTGTGGTGAATCTACTGCTAGCATAAAACGCATTTCGATGTTCAAATATTTATTCGATATAATAGACCATCTACAAACCCATGAAGAAATTTTAGTGAATCTGCTGCTAGCATGAAATTCAGTCCGATATTCAAATCTATATTCGATATCATACATCATCTACATGCCCAGAAAGCATTTTTCCCGAATCTGTTCCTAGCATGAATTTAAGTTTGATATTCAGATCTTCGTACGATATTATGGTCCATCTTCAAGCCCATATCGAAATTCTAGGAAATTTGCTGCTTGCATGAAATGCAGTTCGATATTCAAATCTATGTTCAATATCATGCACCATCTACATGCCCATATAGAATATTTGGTGAATCTGCAGCTAGCATGAAATTCAGATCGCTATACAAATCTACATTCAGTATTATACACCATCTACATGCCCATATAGAAATTCTAGCGAATCTGCAGCTAGCATGAAATTCAATTCGATATTCAGATCTACATTCGATATTATAGTCCATCTTCAAGCCCTTATAGAAATTCAAGCGAATCTGCTGTTAGCATGAAATTCAGTTCGACATTCAAATCTATATTCGATATCATACACCAGCTACATGCTCATATAGCAATCTTTGCGAATCTGCAGCTAGCATGAAATACAATTCGATATTCAAATCTACATTCGATATTATAGTCCATCTTCAAGCCCTTATAGAAATTCTAGCGAATCTGCTGTTAGCATGAAATTCAGTTCGACATTCAAATCTATATTCGATATTATACACCAGCTACATGCCCATATAGAAAATTTGGTGAAACTGCTGCTAGCATGAAATTCAGATCGATATCCAGCTCTACATTCAATATTATACACCATCTACAAGCCAATAGGAGAAATACCAGCGAATCTGCTGTTGGCATGAAATTCAGTTCGATATTCAAATCTACATTGGATTTCATACAATATCGACATATCAATATAGAACTCTTGGCGAGTCTGCAGCTAGCATGAAAGTCAGATCGATATTCAAATCTTCATTTGATTTTATATACATGTATCATCTACATGCCCATACAGATCTGCTGCTAGCATGAAATTCAGTTCGATATTTAAACCTACATTCGATAGCATACACCATCTACATGCCCACATAGAAATTCTAGCGAATCTGCTGCTAGCAGGAAATTCAGTTCGATATTCAAATCTAAATTGGATTTCATACAACATCTACATGTCTATATAGAAATCTTTGCGAATCTGCTGCTAGCATGAAATTCAGTTCGACATTCAAATCGTTATTCGATTTCCTACATATCTACTTACCCATATGGAAATCTTGGCGAATCTGCTGCTAGCCTAAAATTCATTTCGATATTCAACTCTATTTTCGAGATCATATATCATCTGCATGCCCATAAAAAAAAAACACGCGAATTTACTGCTGGCATGAAATTCATTTCGATATTCAAATCGTTATTCCTTGTTATTCGTAACTGTCCCTTGAGTTTGACAAAAATACCGAATCTACTTCTGCATGGAATTCAGCTTAACAACATATTCATTTCTACATTGAATATCGAACTCTGATTGTCGAACTTACTGCCAACTGCACACACCCATTTCTCAGACCAACTTCACACACCCCTGACAAATGCCATATTTGTACTGTGAGTGAGAAAATAACCCTTCTAGGCTAGTAAGCGCGACTCAGGGACCTTTTGCGGACAGTAAAGATCAAGATCAGACTGCACAGAAAGTGCATATCTACACTGTCCGATATGGAGATATTTTATACCTTTGAAATAGCATCATTTGGGTTTTTGCTATCGGCTTGAAAGTTTCATTTCATTTATTTAGTAGATTAAGGATTAAAAAGCTAAAAGAGTCAACTCAGACTAAAGGCAACCACTTCTGTATTTCAAATAATAACAACAAATAAGATGCCCCGTTGCTTATAACAAATAAATACTTTCATTTTTACCAGACATTAATATTTCAGACCAATCCATAATCTTTGCTGACGACAAATCAGTTACATCTCAAATGATGGGATTAAAATATAAAACGACAGGAAATAGGGGTCGCCTGGTGAAAAAAACGATAAAACAAGTCAGCCTATCGGTACTTCTAGGAAGAACCGAATCGTGATGTTTCTTTCAAACTGTCTTTCAAACTCTTCAATGTCCTCTTTCATCGTCCAAAGACTCCGAGAATCCCGATCTCCGGCCGGAAATAGCTCGCCTTGGTTTATCGGCACCATCGACTCCATAGTTTGCAACTCGTCCCACGGTTGTAGAGGTTCGTCGGCTTCTTCCCAAAGATTGGCGCGTAGGTTATTACAGTTGGGGTCAAGGAATTTATCGCATTGCACTTTGGCCTAGGAATACAAACATGGCAGCGTTTGAGTAATAAATAATCTTCTTTCTATCGTGGTTTATCGTATTGAGAGTTATGTGGCGCAATGAATAAGCTTCGAGGGTGATAGCCCGAATGGTCTATTAATTGCACGCCTCATAACTCACAAACGTGGTTTATTATACGATAAACCAATAAACGTGGTTTATTGAACGATAAATTACGATAGAAAGAAGATTATTTCGATTCTAACATGACCAACTCTTGATCAAATGAAAACAAGTTCAAACTTGTATATAAGAGCGGATGCGGATGAATTCCATTGAATTAACCATAGCTATTCCAATTACTAACCAAAATAAAACCTCACTGCCCAGTATGTAAATATAGAAGAAAACAAAAAATCATTCTGAAATGACACGTGAATACGGCTCTATAAACACAGTGCAACGGAAGTGTGGTAAAATCAACGTCATTTTATATAAAGTGACGTCATTCTATGTAAAGTAAGTTGCTCCTGGCTGTTCTATGTCTCTGCTTTCGGATATTTTGTCAATGAAAGCCACTTGACGTAAACAAATCGTCATTTTAGGAACTCCACCAATGCGGAAGAAAAACTCAAGGATTTACTGATATTTACGGTTATTGATAAAAATTGACAATGGTGGAACTATATCAAATGTTACCATTAAACATACAAGAACATGTGTAAATCGATTGTCTTTTCATGTTGAAGATTAAGATCAAAATTGGCCAGTGTTGCAATGGAAATGGGATTGGGAGCAGTCGGGGTAATATTCAGAGCATTTGAAGCGACTGCGACTCTACTGCTTGACGACACAGTCTGATCTTGAGAAATGATACAACAACTAGTCAACTCAAACTACGGGCAATTACTTTTGTAATTCCAGAAATGATAACATATGGTGGACGTTGCTTATAACACATTAACTGTTAACTCTCTACCAGACAATAATATTTAAGACTTCTCATTGAAAGCATTTGCGATTAGCAAATTAAATATTGCTCAAATGAAAGCATAAAAGATCCAAATTGTAGAAAACCTGGTTGGGAAAAGGAAAAATGCTGGTTATCAGTATTCTTTCTCCTTTTCCAACAATGGTTTCAAAAGCGTTCTTCATGGTCGATTAACACAAAGGTGGTCTGGTAAAAAATTATTTAGATAGGTCAGCCTGGTGGAGATCTCCAATAAGACTGAAATGATGTGAGGTTTCGTTCAAACTGTCTTTCAAACTCTTCAATGTCCTCTTTCATCGTCCAAAGACTCCGAGAATCCCGATCTCCAGCCGGAAATAGCTCGCCTTGGTTTATCGGCACCATCAACTCCATAGTTTGCAACTCGTCCCAAGGTTGTAGAGGTTCGTCGGCTTCTTCCCAAAGATTGGCGCGTAGGTTATTACAGTTGGGGTCAAGGAATTTATCGCATTGCACTTTTGCCTAGGAATACAAACATGGCAGCGTTTGATTTAAGAAATAATCTTCTTTCTATCGCGGTTTATCGTTCAATAAATCACGGTTATGAACTGTGAGGCACAATAGATAAACCATCAGGGCGATAGCCCGAATGAGTTTTTTCATTGCTCTTCAAATCTCACAACCGTGGTGTATTGAACGATAAATCACGATAGAAAGAAGATTCTTTCAATTCTAACATAACCGACTCTTTGATCAATAAAACAAGTTCGTACTTAGTATACAAGAGCGGATGCGGATTAATTCTATTGAATAAACTATGGCTGTTCCAGTTACTAACAGAAATAAATCCTCACTGCCCAGTATGTCAATCAGTCTAACGTGACACGTGAATTCGGCTCTATAGACACTAAGATATTTTATTAAAGAAAGTCGCTTGACGTAAACAAATCGTCATTTTCCGCTACTCGACCAATAAGGGAAGAAAAAACTCTGAGGGCGGAGACATGTAACAGCCAGGGACCACTTACTTTTTCTAGAATGACGTCACTTTACATAGAGTGATGTCGGTTTTACCACGCTTCCGTTGCACTGTGTTTATAGAGACGAATTCACGTTTCATGTTAGAATATGATAGGTCGTATTTATCAGTATCTTTATAGAGAGACAATCCAATGAAAGTTAGAAAATTTGTCTCTTGCAAAACATGTTGATTTCAAGTTCAGTTGACAAAATTATACAGGAGTTTATGATCAAGAGACTAGTCGCTTATCCTTTTACCACACGACAAAATTCTATACTTGTCCAAGTTGAAAGAAGCATTTGCAGACGACATCTTAAATGCCGCTGAAATGATGGCATTTTCTCTTGAAAATGGAGAAAATCTTGTTAGAAAAGGAGAAAATGGTGGTTGCCGACATTTTCTCCTTTTCAAAACTATGTGTTTAAAAGGCCTTTTTCTCGGGATTATTTAAACTCGGGATTGTATGGTGAAAGGTTAAAGCAGTGAGTTGATTGACAATTTTTTAGACTTGTCAAAATTGAAAGCAAATATTAAACGAAGAATTAAATGCAGCCCAAATGACTGAATTTGTCTTTAAAAGGGTAAAAAAACATGGTACGAAAAGGGGCAAAAATGGTTACAAAACAGTGCCATGCTCTGTCAAAAGGGCTTAGATGCATCTGCAAAAAATATCGACCAATGCTAGCTTGCCTGGTCTGTCCTTGGTCGATTCCATTTTGCTTTCGGTATTTTTTTTTTTATATCCAAGGACGAATCTACGTCATGATACAGTCGGTTGTTGGGAAAAAATGGATTTTATGGATCCATAATTATGTGATGACTTGATTGATATAATGCATCATAGAGATACATTAACCCTTTCCCAAAAGACAAATTTTGGACTGGTCCAAATTGAAAGAGTTTGCAGACGACAATTTTAAATTTGATGAAAATGGCAGAAAGTTCTCAAAAAGGGTAGAAAACACTGTGGGAAAAGGAGAAATTGCTCGTTACGAGCAATTTCTCCTTTTCCCACAGTGTTTTCAAAAGACTTGTACTGCAGACACGTGAAAACCAGGGCTTGTTTGGGAAAGGGTTAAACCTTTTTTTTGCCAGAACGTGGCTCAAATGTTTTCAAACGCGTTAGGTTGAATAAACCTTGAGATCGTTTGGTAATGTGACTCTAAGGATAAAGATACATCCTTACAGCCGGAGAAAAACTTGAAAGTGTGTAGAATGGCTTAGAAGTTGGTCAGCTGTGTAAAAGTAGATATATTAACAATGTTTTTGGTGTAAGGGATAGAGAAGCCAGAGCGATTTGCCCTTCTTTCAAAACTGGAAACGACATCAGTGGTTTCTTTGAAGGCTGCCAAATAATGAAATGCATTTTCTATCCGTTGTAATCTGTGCAACCTTGCAACAGTCAGGGACAATATTTGGCATGAATATACAAGAATGATTATAGTTTTATAAAATAAAGATGGAATGGGTTAGAAACTGGCTGAAAACGAGTAGAGATGTATCTTAAAATCATTTGTAACCCCTATAGATTATAATTTCCGTTCTTCAAGCAAACAACCTTCAACAAATTGTTACACTTTACAGAATTGTGACAGAAGACGTTGCTAGTAAAGAGAAATATTCTCCTTTCACCACCATTAATTAGCTTCTTGTTTTTGAAGTAATTGAGAAATGATAGGAAAAAATAAAAAATAAAATAAACTCAAACTAAGAGCAATTACTTCTGTAATTCCAGAAATGACAACATAAGGTGCACGTTGCTTATAACTCTCTACCAGACAACACTATTTTAGATTTCTGATGGTAAGCATTTGTGATCAACAAATGAAATATTGCTCAAATGATGGGATAAATAATCCAACTGGTTATCAGTATTTTTCTCCTTTTCCAACAATGGTTTCAAAAGCGTTCTTTAGGGTCGTGTTACACGGGGTCGTCTGGTAAAAGATTAATAAAACAGTTCAGCCAGGTGGAGGCCTCCAAAAAGACCGAAACGTTGTGATTTTTGTTTCAAACTGTCTTTCAAACTCTTCAATGTCCTCTTTCATCGTCCAAAGACTTCGAGAATCCCGATCTCCAGCCGGAAATAGCTCGCCTTGGTTTATCGGCACCATCGACTCCATAGTTTGCAACTCGTCCCACGGTTGTAGAGGTTCGTCGGCTTCTTCCCAAAGATTGGCGCGTAGGTTATTACAGTTGGGGTCAAGGAATTTATCGCATTGCACTTTGGCCTAGGAATACAAACATGAAAGAGTTCAGCGTGATAGATGAATTGATTGAAAAGTGTATTACGCCGCTTTCAACATTGTTTCAGTCATATCACGGCGACAGTTTATACATTCATGTATATCCTGGGTTTTACCAGTACTAGGCTAGGACTCTGAAGTATCTTGCCCAAGGACACTCCCACGAAAAACCCAGTGCTTCCAGTGAGGCTCAGACCCGATGCACAGTACCCCAATGTAGCGTGATTGAGAGTGAACATCAAACCTATACAGGGAGACCACCCGATGGAAAGAAAAGAAATGTCGCTTGCAGAAGGTCACCTTTTAATGCAAGTTCAAATTATTACTTTAACACTTTACGGGTCCATAAAATTTCAGACTCGCCCATATTGAAAGTATTTGCAGACAACTAAACAAAGGATATAAAACATTGATATTGGTAACCAGGCCACACTGTTTTGAATACCCGTTTCCTCAATGTCGTGTAACACATGATCGATTGATAAACGTATAAGATGTGGTTTAAGATAAAAACCAAACGACAGAATTTTAGACTTGTCCAAATAGAAAGTATTTGCAGACGACAAAATTAATGTGACTCAAGAATTAAAATTTGCATTTGGGTGGGTAGAAAAAAATTGTGGAAAAAGGAGAAAATGTTACATTTTGACCTCAAAAAATCGCAAAACTATCTGAACGTATACGTCATTATACCATATTTGGACCTGTATTTTACACTATGCGGATACAGATTTTTCCCCGATTTTATGTGTTTGAGTCGGGAAATTTATAGATATATAACAAGTATAAATATTTTCCTTTAAGAACCATAGCTTCATTTGTATTCATGACTCAGTCTATAATATGAATATAGTCAAAGCCCAAAGGCCAGCAGTGTTCAAAGTGTTGGCACATTTGATATTGAAGGAAGTGAATCTCCCTATATTATTGACTTATACTTGCAAATTAGACCAGTGTAGAAAGTCTGTTAATAGTACTTGGTCACACTAAGTCCGGTAGCTCAGTTGGTACAGCATATACTCAGCCCGAACAGTGGCATTGGGTTCGAGCTTGGTATCTTGCTAGGGTCATACTTCTTGTTGGTTCTCACCATGATGCTGAAGGGCTGAACAGATGCGTGTAGGTAGGTACTCTATAATAATTGGCCTGCAACATGCAAAATGAGACCTTCGGACATTTGCGTAAAGTGTCGTTCCGGATTAGCCTGCGCTGTCCGCGCAGGCTAATCCGAGACGGCACTTTACGACTACATAAGATTTTTTCATACGGTAGACTTTCATGAAACAGAAAATTGCAAAAAAACGGGAAGTGTCGTCTCGGATTAGTCACAGACTGCACAAGTTGATCTGGGACGACACACTTTTACGCATATGCCCGAAGGCTCCTTTTCGTGTATTACAAACAGAAACTGGGACAGTGTAGTTGTTATATAAGCTACAAGAGTTCACGGTAGCTCAGGCGAGCGATACCATGTTAGCTAAGGGTATTATGCTCTTGTTCCGATCAGAAACAGTTTTTCGGCGTACCTTAATGTGCTGGCCTTTGACCTACTCTTTGGTACAGATAACAAATGAATAAATAGAAATTTGTGATTGGTCAAAAACTGTCTATTTGCTGGGAAATTTACGCCGTCTCTCTTTTTCAAAGACATTTCTTATTTCCATTAAGTTATCAAGGGACGTGTGAGATGAAAAAGATGGAGAGAATAACCGACTGACCAGTGGACTAATCGATATATCTGTACTTGAGGCAATGTTGTGATATTTGTATCATAAATTTCAGGAGTTATGAATTTGTTGCGGCCTTTGGTAATTAAATCAAACAGTTAAATTAAACAACAGCAAGAAAAACATCTTTTTTTAACTATGTCAAGGATAAACAAAATTTGAACATAATTGAAATGTTTTGTAAATATTTATAGGATCTTGGTCAAAAGGGCACTTTTCAAAGAGTTCTCAGTTGGCATTGGTGGCTCGGTGGTTAACTCTTAGGCTGCTAAGCGCGAATCAAGGGCCTTTTGCGGACAGTGTAGATCAAGATCTGACTGCACAGAACGTGCAGTCTGATCTTGGATCTACACTGTCCGATAGGGAGAGGATATATCCTTCCCCCAAAATACCTGTGAAATGGCGAAATTTGGGTTTTTAACGGTCGGCTTGAAAATTTCATTTCACATATATATCAGGACAAGGGTTAACCCTTTCCCAAAGAAGCCCTGGTTTTCACGTGTCTGTAGTACAAGTCTTTTGAAAACACTGTGGGAAAAGGAGAAATTGCTCGTAACGAGCAATTTCTCCTTTTCCCACAGTGTTTTCTACCCTTTTCGAGACCTTTCTGCCATTTTTTTTATCAAATTTAAAATTGTCGTCAGCGAACTCTTTCAATTTGGACCAGTCCAAAATTTGTCGTTTGGGAAAGGGTTGAGGTGTTGGTTTAATAAGTAAGAGGGTGTCGGTTTGATCTTCACCCTCGACCATTTTTCATTTTTCGTGGGAGTCTCTGGGCTTGGTATCGAGCATACACTTCTCGTAAATCCGAGGAAATACATGAAAAAATAGAGAGCTATCTACCTGATACGACTGAAATGATGCTAAAGGCAGAATAAAACACCGAACAATCAGTAAATCCAAAGAAGCTTTTGTGTCAAAATGATAAAAACCAAAATAGACCTGCTAAAAATTATAATCTGTTTTTCCCCCCAATTTGTACCTGACATTGCTATTCAATGAAATCATTATCATCTTACTTTTTCGTATTTCTTAAAAGATTTTTTTTTGTCGGCAAGAGCACAAGAGAACGTCTAAGAAAAAAAAAATGGATTGGCTTACCCGACATGATTCAGCAACTCATTAATTCCCGTTACGTTTTTTTCTGTATTCGGAGGTATTCGTGTTACGGAAAGATACGGAAAGAGTCCCGCCATCTTTAACCAGATCTCGCCAGGTTCTCAATTTTAACCGAAGCCCTCTATCAAATCACGCGACCATCAACGGTATTGGAACTTCGAGGGGAGAAACGCTATTAGTACCAGTCTATGTCGTCACTTCCGTCCTCCAAATTTGAATTTGTTTACTTCCTGCTCATTTTTATTTTTAGTTCTAAATGAAGGTGTATATGCATTATTTTCCAGCCACTGATGTTTTATGTGGCAGCGAAAAATAATTGTTTGTGGTTAGGAAAAATTTTTCCCTTCGCCACAACGTTTAATATGAACATAGGCAAAGCCTAAAAGCCTAAAAGCGATAAGCGCTTGAAATGTTTGCTACTTTAATATTGAAGCAAGTGAATAATTAAATATAATGCCTTCCCATTAGTAAAGAAGAGAGACAAATGTAATAAAAAAAAGAAAAGAAAAAGAAAAAAAAAAAAAAAAAAAGAAAAAAAAAAAAAATCAATAAATAAAATAAAACAAATAAATTAAAAACTCAATGGAGTTTCCATAATGGGCTAGATAGCCCCCTATGATATTTGTAGAATTCGTGCCAGAATTTTGGCGAGGTTTTGAGCAATTTTGGTGGTGCCTTTTTTTCTCACCGTTGCCACCCCGAGAGAACACTGTCATTTCCTGGTGATGTATCTTACCAACTAGCAAACGCTTTTCTCAATATCTAGATTTACCCTACGGTGGAGAATAGATGAAAAAAACTGTTTTAGTCTGTAGAAAAGGCATCTATCCTAACTTTGAGAATTTTGTTTTAGCAATAGCACCTCAGATTTTTCCAACAGTCCAAAAGTGTAGACCCTATTTTAGAGAATATGTGGATTCAACAACAGGTTGAAAAAAATTCATGTTCTCTGCCGTCAAAATGAAATCTAGATATACACTATTAAAACGTAAAAACAAATTCTGACAGAGTTTGATAAGATTTACAACAAACATAATTTGGCAGCTAATTCATAGCAGAAAGAAGAAAACATACCCAAGATTGAAAAAGGAAGCGAATTCCCTCCTTTAAAAGAAAATATAAGAAAAAAAAAAAAAATAACCTGCTGTAAGTGGACCAATTATGCCCTTTTGCTCCTACGAGAGAGAGACAGAAACAAAAAATAAAAAAAGGAAAAACAAATTTAACTCTGAATCTTAGATGTGAACCGACTTTTGTTAAATTCTTTGAGAATAAATAACATGCCAAACAATCAGTCAATATCTAAAAAGATAAACAAACTTACAAGATAGCCCTGGTCGAGTTGACCTGTTCCGCTTTCTTCACAGAATAAAACTTTAAACATTAGGGAAAACGTCATAATAAAATATGAACGAAGTTTTTAATAGTAAGAGCGCGAAAAAACTTTGAAGAAAAGATCGACTGGCTCACCCGAAATGGTTCAGCTCCTTATTGATTCTCGCGACGTTTATTTATGTATTCAGAAATATCCGTACCTCAAACAGATACGGAAAAGCCCGAATTCCTTCATATTTGGCCAGATCTCGCGAGGATCTCGTTTGAGGACTGGAACGTTGTTTCAAATCACGTGCTTATCAAGGTTGTAAGAAATTATAGGGCAGAAACGCTCTTAGTACTAGTCTTTTACGTAAATTCCGTCCGCCATATTTGAATTTGTAAAAATCTACTTTCGATCCACCACTTTTGCGAAGGTATCAGGTATGTCCATTTTTGCCGTCATCTCTACCTTTACGCTTACGCGAGGCGTCGCTCTCTTACGCCTCTTGTGCGCCGCTCACCATCACCTCTTATTCATAAATTTAACCTTGATTCATGTTGAACTTCCCTATTTGATGAAGACGTTTTCAAAATGGCTACGGAGCTTTGAATTAAGATATAACACGTTAATCTTTTAACACAAAATCCCGAATTTTAACGTTCCTGAGCAAGAAAGCTTTTGAAAACATTGTGGGGAAAAGGAGAAAATGCTGGTAACCAGCATTTGCTCCTTTTTCCCACATTGTTTTGTACTCTAATAAAGGTAAATTCCATCATTTGAGCCACCTTTGATAAGAGGTCTGCCAACGCTTTGACTTTGGATGACTCTTAAATTTTGTCGTGTGGTAATGACTCAACCCTCTGGCTGCTTAGCATGACTCTTACGTACAGTGTAGACCAGTATCAGACTGCACAGAACGTGATGTCTGATCATCGATCCATTCTGTTTTTTTTTTTTTTCCCCAGCGAAAAGAATATCAAATCTAAATATTGTTTGTTTTTTTTTACCATTGGCTGGAAATTTTCAAAAGTTTTTAACAGTGTTAACTTTATAGGACTCTCAGCAATTTATGCTCTTCACCAGACGACAAACTTCTGCACTCGTCCAAATTCAAAGCAGCTGCAACCGATAAATTAAATGTGACTCGACTGACGAAACCTGACTTTAAATGGGTTGAAAAGATTGTGGGAAAGGGAGAAAATGCTGGTTACCAGCATTTTCTCCCTTTCCCACAATGTTTTCAAAAGCCTTCTTCCCAAGGGTAGTTAAAAATAGGGATTGTGTGGTAAAGGGTTAAACTGCACCAGACTATAAAATTATCGACTTTTCTTGCTTGGAAGCATTTCAAAAGGTCAAGTCGAAGCACTCGTCACAACTCGGTCGATTCCGTACCTACATCTAACCTCGTCTGTATAAAGGAGGCTTCCATTTTGAACTACCAATTACATGATCTTAAACATGGCGGCGCCCCTGTAGATCGCTTAGCAACGACATGAACAACCACGGTGAAGTTATTCACTTCTATCGATCTGTCGATGAAAGCTCCCAACGGCATTGATAAAGCACGCTAAAAATTGAATGTACAAACTGTTTGCCGACTGAAATATTCTTAGAAAGATAACGACAGAAAATTTACTCATGTTTTCTTTTTAAGAGGAGCCTTACAATTTCAATAACGGTAAAGGGGCTTGCTTCCGGAGATGTGCGAAATGTACCGTGTAGGTGCATATCAAGCTACGTGATACAGCCGAGGGATTTGATCACCAGATCACCCGAGGTATGCCGAATGAAGTCGAAGGTGACTCGAATAATAGGTTTCGTACATTCGCCCTTTCCCGAACGATCCTATGTTTTCATAACCTTGAGTAGGAAGCCTTTGGAAGCCATGGAGGGGAAAAAGAGAAATTTGCCGGTTAACAGCATTTTGTTATTTTCCCACAATGTTTTCCACATTTGCAGAAGCATTCTTTATCATTTGAGTCCCATTCTTGTTATCGACAACATCACTGAGCATGGACGAGTCTAAAATTTTGTACTTTCGTAAAAATTTAAAGGATAGAAAACAGTGTGGGGGGGGGGGGGGGAAGGAGAAAGTGCAAATTGCCAGCAATTTTCTTCTTTTCCCACACCGTTTTCAAAAGCCTTCTTCGTTTAACCCTTTACCAGACAATCCCGAGTATTAACGACCCCGAAAAAGAAAGCTTTTGAAAGCATGGTGGGAAAAGGAGAAAATTCTGGAAACTAGCATCTCCTTCTTTTTCCACAACGTTTACTTCCAGAATCTATAAGAAATTCTAATTTTGAGCCACATTTATTTTCTCGTCTGCAAATGCTTTCAATTCGGAAAAGCGTAAAATTTTGTCGTTTGGTAAAGATTTAAACACGAACTTGTTTGATAAATGATTGTATAGTGCTCAACGCCGTTTTCAACATTATTTCAGTTATATCGCGGCGGCCAGTGCACCTATCCATGCTTTCCTGGATTTTCTTTTACCAGTACTCCGCAAAATATTCTTTCCAAGCCACTGGCTGCTTTCTCACATAACCATCGTCGAAACAATGGTAATGGGTGACAGAGGAATGAATCCTATCGCATGACTATCATCAATCCTCGGAAAGAAATTGGCCAAGCCAGGGATCGAACCAGCGACCTACTGTTCTCAAGTCCTGTCCGCTACCGACTGAGCAACGGGGGTTTGGCTTGTTTGATAAAGAGGACAAGCATTTTTTACACCTTACCTTGAGTTTGAGAATCGGGTCCGGTGCTGACGTCCCGGTTCCCGAAGAAGGCAAAGCTTTTACGAGGTCTGAAGACACAAATCGACGAAATGGAAGACACATATTCTTTATCTTGTTACAGTACAATAGTTTACTTCCGCCACAGTTGTTTTCGCAAGTAGGACTGTCTTCATATCTAAACACGTACATGAAACATTATCATCTTTACCAAGCGACAAAGTGTTGGACTGAACGAAATTGCAAGCGTTTCCAGACGACAAATGTAGCTCAAATAAAAATTTCCATCTTTGATGGGACCGAAAACGTTGTAGAAAAAGGAGAAAATGCTGGTTTACCAGCATTTTCTCCTTTTCCCACAATGTTTTCAAGCGGTCTTTGCTGCAGGGTTGTTAAAACACGGCATTGTGTTGCGGTGGGTTAAAGGTGCTTCTTAAGATGATCGTAATTATACATGTATGTGAACCGTAGCCTCTTAAGGTATTTTTTACAGTTCGCATATGAATTTCGCTATGGCTTGTGGGAATGTCACATGATCAATATCAGGCCGATAATTTTCGATGGTCACTCGTCACAACTCGGCCGATTCCGTAACTACATCTGACCTCGTCCGTATCATCAAGGAGGTTTCCATATAGAAAGTAGTCAGCTATCTGATCTTAAACATGGCGGCGCCTATGTAAATCGATTAGCAACAACATCAACAACCACGGGGAAGAAATTTCATATCTATCAATGTATCGGTGAAAACTGCCAACGGCATTGAATGTAAGAGTTTCATCGCACAATACGACTTTTCAAGTCTCAGTGTTGACCATTTATGGTACAATACGACTTTTCCACAAGCCTGCAGTAGTCTACCCTTGGAACACCTTGTAATTTGCGTGTAAATTGCTTATTTTTACACAATGCTTTTTATATATATATAATTATCCTAATGGTTTCTGCCTTACTGTAAAATATATATGAGTCGTGCTTTGAAAAGGGAGCTTAATGCATCTGCAAAAACTATCGATTCATGTCAGCCTGCGCAGTCCACGCAGGCTGATATGAACCGAAACCCTTTGCTATTTTTAAATTTTCTGCATGTCCAAGGACCAGTCTGCCTCAAGATTTAGTCACTTGTTAGACTAAATGGAGTTTCTGGATTCATTATTATATGATGACTTGCTTAATATCATGCATTAAACCCCCTTTTTACACAGCATGGCTTATATCCCTGTGGTGCGCCTTGTACAAGACTGGTATTCGATATGTGTTAAACCAGGTTGCCGAGATGGTTTAACCCTTTCCCAAACGACAAATTTTGGGCTGGTCCAAATTGAAAGAGTTTGCAGACGACAATTTTGAATTTGATGAAAATGGCAGAAATGTCTCGCAAAGGGTAGAAAACACTGTGGGAAAAGGAGAAATTGCTCGTTACGAGCAGTTTCTCCTTTTCCCACAGTGTTTTCAATAGACTTGTACTGCAGTCACGTGAAAACCAGGGCTTGTTTGGGAAAGGGTTAAACCATTACTATACAAACTACATGAAGCCATATACGTAGGAAGGTTTGCAATGTAAGAGTCATCAAAAGGTTTTGAACCTCACATATAAAAAGCAAGTTATTCGGATTCAAACTACTGTATTTTTTTTCAGGACGTTCCCCTTCCAACTCCACACACTTGTTCCATCGTGTTAGCCAGTCAATGATATCTTGTCTGTAGAAGTCAACATCTTGTTTCCCTAACCAGCTATCCACAGCAGGTGTCATCTCACGAGCTGGCGTCACCCTCCTAGCTTTCCATGCCACTCTGGAATTCCTTCATTCAGCTTTTGATAGTTTCAGAAGAAGGGGAAGACTATTTATATAGAGGAGTCATTCGCTCTTCAACCCCGTTTGGTACACTGACCTTCTAGGACCAGTAACTTAATCAAAGTTCTGTACTCAGTTTTGTCTATTTTGTCAACTCACCAATTGGGGAAATGTACGTTAAACAACTTGTTGTGAGTAAACAATTACAGCATCAATACGCTCTGGCATACAATCAGTAGTTAACACGTTCATGGAAATCGTGTGTGAAGCTTTACAATTCTCTCTGAATAGAAATATTGCTGCACTTAAAACCTTTTTGGTATCCGCTTTTAATAGACTACGGTTCCAATAATTTAGCCAATCGGTGCTCCGTATTCGGTCTGTATATATGGCATATCTTGCAACCCTTTGTCAATCCACGTGATTCAAGTAGGAAAGACAAAAGCTCGTGGATTGTCTGTCTGATCTAGACACTCGCTAACAGTCATGTCTATATCACATAAAAATCCACTCGTTTTCATCCTATACGTAGATTGCTTATTTTTATCCGCAAGAAAGGACATTTAAAATAACTAGATTTGTCGCAAAGCGGACAAATACCCCAATCAGCACCTAGTCACTGAAGCAGCACAATCAGAGAAAACAAAGTTCACCTGTGACCTTGACCTTTGACCCATGTGACCCAAAACAATAGGGCACCTCCTTGGGTCATGAGGAACACTTGCATAAAGTTTCAGGATCCTAGGTCAAATGGCCTCTGAGTTAAAGCACGGAAGCGAAAAGATAGACGGATTGACGGACGGACGGATAGCCTTCTGCGACTACAAACCCTAAACTGGTCCCCGTTGTGCATTATAATCGATTTCCTACGGCCAGGTATGAATATAAAAGACACTCTGATTGGTGGATTAGCCAATCAGAGTGTCTTTTATATATCACATCTGGCCATGGGAAATCGATTATTATGTGAAAACAACGGGGGTCAGCTCAAGTCTCCGCTGGTGACAATGCGGTTTGGTGCAAATTAGGCAGCGTGCATTATGGTGACCATGCAGTTTGGTGTGCTTCTCTCCGTGCAAATTAGGCAGCGTGCATTATGGTTAGTACTTGGATTGGTGACAAAGTCGTTGCACGTTACGAAGTAAATAAATACATCTACTTTACAAATTATTGAAGTCTGTAAATGAGTTAACATAAAACAAGAAATATCATTAAAATGAGATAGACGGCGTAAGAGATACTGTAATTTGAACATTGAAACTCTTCTATGGTTCAATATGAAGTCAAATAATGAAAATTAACCTCACGAGAAACTGTCTCTTTTTCCTCACCGTTTTTCATTTTGTTGAAAAGTAGTAGTGGGTTATAATATTGGGGAACACTTAGGAAATACTTAATTTAAAAAAAAAGGACCACTCTTGTTCTGAAGAAAATCTGACAACTGGCCATGCACACCAGTTTTAAACAACTATTAGATTTTACTATCTTTTTGAAATGTATAGGAACTTCCCTTGTTCTCTGGTTGTTAAAATCGAATGGCGAGAAATAAATATCGGTTTCGAGAATCATCGTTATTCTTTACGTTTTCTGGTATGAATCAAGGCCCCGTGGTAACGATTAGCAGTAGCAACGCCGGTAAATAGTGGTTTCACAATGCCTAGGTCACAAATAAAACTGGCGCCGGACGATTTCTTCCAACTTCGCCGATTCAAAGATCTGAGACATCGTCCTGGCGCCGTACGATTTTAAGACATTTTGCTCAAGCAGTCACAAATCAAACGGGCACCGGACGGCAGTTTTTTCGGAAATGCCGTGCGTGCACTTTTCAATTCAGAAAGGCACCGGGCGACCAGACGGCGACCGGACGGCGCCCGTACGGACATCTTTCGGACTATGCACCGCCGTCCGGCTACCGTCCGGTCACCGAGCGGTCGCCGCACGATTTATGCTATCATTTGCGTTAAACCATTCGTTAAGCTACAGTCACATAAAAATCGGCGGTGCCGACATGTCGGCGGTTCCCCAATTTCTTTGGCCGATCGGTAGTAAATAGCGACAGACCGACGTCGGTGTTTGTTAGGGGGATCTATTTGTCTAACGGTCACATAAAAGCGACGCCCCGGCGGGGGCTATTTCCTTTGATCGGCGATTATGCAGCACTTGTATGACCGAATAATCGGTGATCAAACGTTGAAATGCCGCTGATACGCCGGCGTGTTGTTGCCGGCGCCCGGCCGATTGTTGCCAGCGCCCGGCCGATCAAAGAAACGTCGGCATAGCATCAAAGAGTAGTCTGCGATTGTACACCGTGCTACAGCCTGGCTACTGCCGATCACATGTTTGTCCAGGCCCGCCCAAAGTTAATACAAAGGGGTCGGACTCCGGAATATTTTCGCAGAGTTTGGAAGTACATGGTTGACCGGGGACGCCGCTCGTTCAGCTCTCCTTCCTCCCTTGCCGCCGCAAGCGCTGCTGTCAGCATCTGGTCTTGTTGAAGAAGGGCGTACTGTTTCCCCAGGACCGCCATCCTTCTCCTTCTTCTGTCACGTAATGGCATGATGACTTGAGCTTCTACACTAGAATGCTGAAAGACAACTTTTCAGATATTACCATGGCTACCAGTATATATACCCATTGAAAACACTGCCGTCGTCGGAATTAGTTGCCGGCTACTCAACGATACGTCGTGAAGTAATCAGCGAGTAATCTGCGAGAGATCAATGATTAGTCGATGGGAACACGCCGATATGCATGCCATCGGCCGGGCGCCTGCAGTGTATCGAAAGAGGCCCAGCGAGATGTCAACGACAAGTCTCCAATAATTGACGGCGGAGAAAAAGTCGGAAAAAGGTCAGAAACGTCGACGATGTGTACAAAGTCGGTCGTAGTCCGTCAGATGGTCGGCAGTGTCCCGGCCGATTGCCGGCGATTAGTCACCGAGGCTTTACCGACTTCTGTAAAACCCAAAAATTCCACCGATTGATCGGGAGATTTTAACTTGGAAGTAAATTCGGCCGACACTTCGCCGATCATAAAAAACGCTGTTTTTGTCGGCCGAGGCGCCGATCGATCGACGACGTATCTCCGATTAATCTCCGAAATTATCCCCTATTCTACCAAAAACCCGTCGGTACCCCATCGCCGGCGCATCGGAGCGGTTATGTGACTTTAGCTTTAGAAACAGACGTTTGAATTATATCACTGAGAATATTGAATAATGTCTCCCAAAGGTAAAGAGAAAGGGAAAAGGACGCCCAAGGAAGCTGCAACCCCACCTTCCTACGAGTCGGACAGCGAGCGGTCACAAGAAAACGATGTGCTACCCTTAAAAGTATTACATGGAACATATCTGGCTGCATGCGGAGATAAACCTTGAGATCGCCGCGAGACTCTCTCATTAGCTCAGTCGTTAAAGTGTCATACTGTCTGAGGATGACACGCTTCTGTAGCCACGGTTTGACGCACACAGTTCTCACTCTGCGGCCTCGCCCAGCATGCTCCTGATCGTAAACAGCAGCAGCTGCTATTAAAATTCTCTGCCCTCGGCGAGCAGCTTGCAATCTCTCTTGATGAAGGAGAAGATTCAACAGATTTTGTAGCGGTATAAGTGCCATTTCCACTTAAGAACTGATGGATTATAATGAGGTTAGATATCAATATACACTTTTATAATATAATGATCATGTCGCCAAAGTATATGTTTGCCGTCCGGTCGCCGTCCGGAAAGAATTCACAAAATCAATGCCGCCAGGCGATCTGACGGTCATCGTACGGTGCCCGGGCGATTATTTATAATCGGGCGGTGCCCGTCCGGGCTCCGTCCGGCGCCTGGACAGAGGCAGTTCGGTCTACCGGACGGAGGCAGTCCGGTCGCCGGACGATTTCGAGATAATCGTTTTCATAAAAATCGTCCGAGCACCGTCCGATTTCTGAAGGCATCGTCCGGTCACCGGACAGCGCCCGGACGGAGCCCGGACGAGTTAACGGGCTCTCCGATGGCCCAAAAATCGTCCGGTCGCCATCCAATTATAACTTTTTTCTAAACCTCGAACAGGCGCCGGACGGCGTCTTAAAATTGAACTGCCGCCCGGACGGTCGCCGTGCGGTCCCCGGAGGATTGTGTCAAAATCTCCTGGAAAACTCGCCGTCCGGCCGCAGTTCATTATTTGTGACTGGGGCATTAACGTGCGAGCATATTTGACATCAGGGGCCTGCCGAATAAACATATTGATATTTATTAACAACTGCAAATTACCATCTATTCATTTTATATCAGAACCAAGAAGAAGGTCAAAAGCCAGCGCATTCAGCTACACCGAAAAGTCGCTTCAAATTGCTTTTGATCTGCGTGAGAAACCACAAAAAACAAGAGTGACCTACCCTGAAAGTAACATAAACAAGAGTGACTTCGCATTATTCTAAAAATAGACAGGTAGAATTCTGTTCGTTTTTAGCAGCCTGTACCGATCCCGATACACTTGCTGTATCAAGGGAGGTAACCAATCTACTACAAACCCATGCTGTCTGAGACATTCCCACAAAACATATTCAGGCTGAAGAAATTGGCGAGTAAGAAAACATACAACTAACCTGAAATGATATTTGGTCCATTTATTTAATAAACCATCAGATACGTTGTAATGTTCCATTTCTTTCATCTTACAGTTGTAACACTGCCATGGCTTTATCTCATCTACATGAATCGATGGAAAAAAGAGAAAGCATAAAAAATATATACATGTATATGAGCCATGCTCTGTGAAAATGGGGTTTAATGCAATTGCAAAACGTATTGGTTCAGGTCAGACTGCGCTGTTCGCGAAGGCTGACCTGGGTAGAAACTTTTCGCTATTGGCCAATTTTCTGCATGTCGAAGGACCAGTCTATCTCATGATTCAGTCGGTTATTAGACAATCAGGATTTGCTGGATCAATAATTGTGTGATAACTGGCTTGGTAAAATGCATTATGGACATACATTAACCCCATTTTGCTGTATATTAGAAATGTTGCAATCTTTTTGGATATGAGAACAAACAAACATTTGTTGGCGGTCCAGCAGGTCCGACAATTGCCATACCTTTTTACTCCAACCACAGGCCTTTGAAGCTCGATTCAGCTATCACGGGACACTAAAAATTTCCTTGGTTAATCATCGCACATTTGCAACTTCGTGCATCTCCTGTATATCATGGAATGTTCAAATTTTCATTTACACCGATACTATAAATAGCACATTGACGACTGCCTCTATATAATACGGAAAAAGCCGTTTAAGGTAACGCGAAAAAATATAACTGAATATATACCCGGTAAAGTCAAATCTCAGTTCCCAATTCATGGATCCATCTTGGATTTTGGTATACTTCTGCTGGTCGTACCCGTTTGAAGAATGCAAGTTAATCCTTCGAACATTGAGAACAGGTTGCCAGTATCGATGTTTGCGTTAGAAAGCTACGCTGTTTTCGTTAGAATATATGAATTGTTAAAAAAAATTACCTAGCGGGAAAAATCATACTCCTAGCGAAAAGTTACGTGATTCCGACGTCATCGGTATCGAATGACGTCAACTAAGCTTCAAAAAATAAAATGACAACTCTGTATTATATTGCTTGCAATGACAGAGATTTTGTCCCGAAAACGGCTCGAGTACTAGTTAGCTTTGAAGTTTAACTTCATTGTTTATCAATTTTTTTTTTAATGAAAATAGAAATGGTGGATATCTGATTGCAAACCGAAAAATAAATAAATAAAACACTAAATAAATAAACAGCTACAGTAAAATTATTTTCTGCAGTGCACAGTGAATTTAGATCTACATTTGCCGAAGTTCTTATGTTGCTCTTTGGGCTTCGGAGTGCCCCAGCGCAGATCAAGAGCAGACTGCATTGAACATTTTGTGTGATCGTAGGATTACACTACCAATATGGTGATATTCTTCTTAAAAATGATCGTTGAAGCAATATTCAAGTAGATCTATGATAAGTTTAAGAAATAAAAAGTGTTTGACGAGTACGTGTTCATGCCCAACGAGTAGACCTATAGCTAGCTCTATTCGAATATAATAGATCTACAGTTTTATGCACAGGGCCTGGTTGGGGAAGAAATCATAAAATATTGCCCAAATCGCTAACCGATTCACTTTTTCGACTTACTTATATGAGATTGTTGTTTGTGATGCATTCCACCAACATTAACAGACGTAAATAATGTCCTAAAATCCTGAGTTGACACATCTTTTCAGGCTCAACACAGCAAAATAATAAGACTTTAAAACTCAATATTACACAGACTTAAGTCCATCACTTGCTGAGTTGAGTCTGGAACATTGAGTCTGGAACATTGTAATGTGATCTACAGTTTAATTCTGACTAAATCATTGCACACTCATACCAAGTCCTCTCAACCATTACAATTTAAGCACATGCATTTGACATAGGATTCAGATCTAGATACATATATATTTTTTATGACTAAAAAGAAATGGGGGAAGAAAATTATGACAACATAGATCTAATTATTCGCCATTTTTGCCATGAAAATATATTTATCCGTAACCCTTTCGAGATTCATTCACTTATTCTGTTCTTCTTTCTTATAGAAGATCGCAAAAATTATGAATAATCATATCAGCGGTCTAAGTTAGGCAAATTCTACAGGGCAATTGTCAAGCCTTTCAGTTCTCTGATGTCCAAAAGCTGCCGTTTTCTCTGATGTAATATATATGGTACATTCCCAAACTAGATGGCTGTGCATTTTGCAATTTTTAAAGATAGCATAGGTAGCGGTTAAACAAAGCTCTTTTACTTGTTAGCTGCTCCTTAGAGAACATCTTATTTCTTTATCAGGGTTAACAGAAATAGTAGATCTAGCAAGTGATTAAATAATGGTCCTTCTTTACCCTGAGCCTTCTGAGGAGGTAATAAGAATCCAAGTCGCAATGCTGGAGAAATCGCAACCTGAAGAAATCGTCCCCAAACTGAATAGGGATGATTTCTCCGGAGAAGTCGTCCCTATGGCATAAAATCTCTGGAGAAATCGGCCCCAAATACTTTTTGGACAAATCGTCCTCATAGACAACAACTTAATTAATCTAGTATGTTTCTATTTAATAAGTACTCTTGGAAATATCTTTTTATTATTATTATTATTATTATTATTTTTTGTTTTAGCAAATAGTTTGTGATTGTTTCATGTATATACATGGTATTTGGTCACATTAAATCAAAATAGATGATACACAGTTGTCAGTTTAACAAGAGTCACCTAAACAGGTTGTAGTTGACACCTTTAACGAGGTAGTTGACTCCTGTACAATTTGTTATAAGACAAATTGTCTTATAACAATTTGTTATAATAGATCTGTGTTTGGTGTGTTTTAGAAGAACTTAAAAATCCTATATGTTGCTTCAGAACATGAGAGATATAAGTTCGAAGTCAATTTTTTCTTAAATGATTTTGATTTCGATGGTCTCTTTCCCGGATCGTATACAGATGCTATGCTTTCTCTCTTACCTATTTGTCTGTATTTTCTATGTTGGTGAATCATTCAATGCGGAAAAACTATGGTTGGTTATGAATTCTGTTATCCTTAGCACCAGAATACACAATTTAATTTTTGTGGTTTGAATTTGGTGTTTGTATATGAAAATGTTTTCATTTGTTTTTCTGAGAGCTTTCCCAAGGAAAATTGTCCCCATTCAGTTTGAGGATGATTTCTGCAGGAGACGCTCTTTCCTGCAGCCGTAAGTTGTGCTTAGTTTTTATTCCATGGTAATAAAAATCGTTTACCAGAAATGATTGACCTGTTGATGGGTTTTTATGCTTTTCCAGTTCATATGCAGCACCTGTAATTATATTATTTATCTTGTCACCTCCTATAAGTCCCGCCGTATAACACTGGGTCATGAATACAAACTTGGTGATATACAGTCAAGTGACCACGTGACTTAGTTTATTATGTCAGTTGGTCACATGATCAAGGTTAATTAGGCTAGTTGGTCATGTGACCGGCCGGAACCTTTTTTTTTCCTCATGATGAATGAAAAAAATATAGCTTAAAATGCATGAAAACATGGATACGCTGCTCTCGTTTTGGCTGTTAAATATATGTTGAAAACACTAACACAATATGCGCTTTTTGTCGAGCAAAATAGTCGAATTTTGGATTATAAATGGGAAACAGGATAAATAAAATAGATAGCTGATGTCTTTGATTTGGAAGGTCTATCGGGCTCGGCTCCGGAAATTTATTAAAGGTACGGTCTTTAAATCAATGTTTCTGTTTTTGTTTGTTTTGTTCTGTACCTTTACATTGTGTGACATTGTGTGTTATCTCTGAAAGGCGACAGGGGTAAAATTTTCTTCGATTTCGTTGCACATCTTATTATATACAGTATAGAGACAGTCGCAAATGTGCTATTTATAGTAACGATGACCAATAAGGAAAATTTCGGTATCCCATAATAGACCAATGGAGTTTCAGTGGTCTATAGTAGATGCACAAGCATTTTCTCACTTTCTCGCAATATGTGCAAAAAAGCCTACTCCTCCCCTCCAGCCCAAATTGGTATGTAAAGATTGGAATTGTTTGGTATAGAATTAAAAGAGGATGCAACTTTTGTCACCCTCTAAAAGAAGAATCGTCATTACAGATATCTGTCCTCAGCGCTAAAGTGCGTCATGCTCGTACTAGTATCCCGAAGCACACAGATTGTCTTAGCCAGACGACAAAATTTTAGACTTGTACGCTTTAAAGGCATTTTCAGAAAATGAAATTTGACTGAGATGATAGGATATGTCTTTAAAAGGGTAAATGAAATTTGACTGAGACGATAGGATATGTCTTTAAAAGCTTATATGTAAAAATTTCTGTGGATGAAGGAGAAAAAGATTGTAACAAGATTTATATCATTTTTCAGCACTGTTTTCTAAATCTTCTTCGTCAAGGTCCTCAAACGACGGATCGTTCGGTAATGGGTAAAATTTCAACGGCATCGTAAACATAGGCCTTGCATTGAACAAACGCCAAAACTTCGAACCTAGAGAAACTTTAAAAACTTGTTCTCCTCGGAAACATATCTTTATTTCATGTGTTTCGGTAATTTATCGGGAAATAATGTTGGATTATGGTTTAGTGATTCATGGTTACGACCGGTTTGATAGCTACTAGTACGGAACTACTTAGATTCTCGCACCATGTTATGACTTCGTCCTTTCAAATGCATCCGATCTATTTCAGACAGTGATTAAATTGAGTAATCTAAAAAAAAAAAAAGTGAAAAAGAAAAAAATCCCACCTTATCAAAATGTTTATTAATCCTGTTAAATTCAGGTTTGTGAGTTTGTAAATTTGTTGTGTCACGTCGAATGTAAATAAATGGCGCACACTAATGAGACTACCGCGGAAGGACATATTTGGCAATCGGAGGATTAAAAGATATTACTTTGAAAATGGATTTTTGTCTTTTTTAAATATTTCAGAGAACGTGATATTCTCTAAATTGATTAAAACACGATCAATACTGTCATAATTCTGGTCTACATCAACGAACTGTTTTCTTTGTGAACTGGTAAATTACATTCTTGCTGTAATGCGGTCTTATGTGGCGGGTATTCCACGGGGAATTACCGATAACAACTGCACTGGATTTTAATGAAAATCCCAACAAAAAAGGGTTTGAAACACGAAATAAAAAGAATATTTGAACCATGCTCTGTGAAAGGGGGCTTAATGCATCTGCGAAAGTATCGATCCAGGTCAGACCAGTCCGCGCAGGCTGACCAGGGCCGAAACCTTTTGCTACTGGTCAATTTTCTGTATGTCCAAGGACCAATCTACCTCATGAATAAGTCGATGGTTAAACAAAGTGGCTACAATGGATCCACTATCATATGATGCCTTGCTTGGTATCATGTATCACAGAGATGCATTAATCCCCCTTTTGCCAGAGCATTGCTCAGGTTTTTTCTTTTTTACCCCCGGTGAAAGATCGAAATTTATTTCATCGAGTGAACATCATACGGTAATATTTTCACTGCCTTCGTCTTCGGCTCGGGGCGACATGATTTGCCACAGCCTTGAACAGGTTTCCCAGTGTCTGCCACCTGACCGAACAGCTAATATTAATTTTGTTATATTTTTTATGTTATTCTTTACACATGTCACTATAATATAAAACTTACTTTCTCAAAACAGACCTATTTCCATTCTCGATGCCAAAATACAGTTTTCGCCCAATTACAGTACAAGTATGTACAAGTGTTTGCCGTTGGTAAGCAAGAAGCGCGAAAAGATCGGAGATCATAACCACCCAATATTCTAAAATTGAATCATACTCTGTAAAAAGGGCGTTTAGTGTATCTGCAAAATAAGTATAGACTCAGGTCAGCCTGCGCAGTCCGCACAGCCTGGCCTGGGTCGAAACTTTTTGCTATCGGTACATTTTTAAGCTTGTAAAAAGATCATTCTAACTCATGACCTCAGTCAAAATGAATCCATATAATGCAACGCCTAGCTTGATATACTGCATGACGAAGATGCGTCAACCCTTATCCTGTTAAATCAGTGAAATGAAACCTTCAAGCCGTTTGTAAAACACCAAATTTTGCTATTTCAGAGGTATTGTATCAGGAAAACTGCCCCCTGGAAAACTGCCCTCCCCGGAAAACTGCCCCTGGGAAATCTGCCCACCTCCCCCTAGAAAAACTGCATCCTGAGACAACTGCCGCCGGGAAATTTTTAACTTTGTGATACTGATACTGTAGTTGTTAATTATTATTTTGATGCATTTCATTTTCAATGATTGAATTTTTACCACATGAATGCACATTAAGATTTCCTTTGAAAGGTTTAATCCTGTTAAGGAGAAGCGATTCTTTTGAAAGGTTTAATCCTCTTAAAGCTAATTGATTGCTTTTTAAGTATTTACTGCAAAGAATTTTGCACTTCAAACTGTACTGTGAACATTTAAAAATGCATTGTAAATACAATGTTTAATAAAGATGAAAGTACTAAAAAAGGAAAAAGAGATGTGTTCTTTGCCCAATAGAAAAAAAAAAAAAAAAAAAGATGTGCTGAATTAGAAAAGAACAACAACAACGAAAAAAGTAGATGCACCATATCATTCTTTAAAAGTGCCCATATTTCTATGTGTATACATGTATATTCCATTTTCTTTAATGTTTCTATTACAGTATTAGAACTAAAACAATAAAATAAGATAATTAAAAAAATGATAAAGCGGGGATATCTATGGCAATTTCTATCTTTTTATAGAGCTTGCCATCACCGTCTGATGACGCTTGAAGATGTGTGGGTGGGGGCAGTTTTCCAAGGGGCAGTTTTCCGGGGGGGGGGCAGATTTCCAGGAGGCACTTTTCGGGGGGGGGGGCACACATTTCCTCGTGGGGGGGGGGGGGGGGGGGGGGGGCAGTTTTCCTAGAACCCAAAGGTATATTTGGGGGATAGCTATCTCCTTATCGGACAGTGTAGATCCAAGATCTACACGGTCCGCAAAAGGTCAGTGAGTCGCGCTTAGCAGCCTCAGGGCTAAAGCAGCTTTTTACAGGATACCGCTCAAGTATTTTCCTGTATTTGCCGAAATTTTCTATTTTAGGTACTAGATAAACAGTTTTGATAAAACAGTTGATTGATTGTATGGTGTTTAACGCCGTTTTCAACATTATTTTAGTTATATCACGGCGGCCAGTGTACCTATCCATGCTTTCCTGGAGTTTCTTTTTACCAGTACTCTGCACAATATTCTTTCCAAGCCACTGGCTGCTTTCCCACATAACTGTAGTCAAAACAATGGTCAGCTGTGAGAGAGGAATGAATCCTGTCGCGATGACTATCATCAATCCTCGGAAAGAAATTGGCCAAGCCGGGGATCGAACCAGCGACCTCCTGTTCTCAAGTCCTGTACTTCTAGTCTACCGACTGAACTACGGGGGCTTGGCTTTGGAAAACAGAATCAGAGTTTAAGCAAGACTGGTAAAAAAATACAGATCAAATGCCTTTTTAAAGTAACCATACTCAAATGCATTGTATTTCTTGTTCTAGATTTTTAAAACAACACACTTTCTGAAGGGCTAAACCATTCGGTTCAGCCAATCAGAAACCGAGTTACTTTCTAAATTTAGAAAGTAACAGTTTCTGACTGGCTGAACTACATAATTTGGTCAAGCCAATCAAAAATCGAGTTACTTTTTTTAAATCTTAAGGTAAGACCTGTGTAATGGAAAACAGCTATTTCCACTAAAATATCATCCTGCAAAATTAGCCATAATTAAAAATGAGTATTATTGAACTACTTTCACCTTTTCATTTTTTCCATTTTTTCCTTTTTTGAATTATCATTTATAAATTTAAAACCGCTATATTCTCAATTAAAAAAGAGATAATAATTACCTCCCTTTTTAGAAAACAAACAAAAGTATCAAAAAAAAGTTTCAAGATAGACATAAACGGAATTTCTGATGCATTAGAAATGTGCAAAAATATTATTTCGGCATAAATCCTTATTTATCCTTATTTAACTACCAATTAGAATTTTTGCCCAATGTTCACCGGAAGTGCATTACACAGGTCTTACCTTAAAACAGTGTTTAGAATGATATTAGATTGAAATCTAGAACGGTATGTCTCTTTTCTGATCATGCTTGGCTGATACAGGTGAAGGACAATACTTACCATCAGTAATTGCGTCATCCTCAACAAAATCAGTTTCCGGATCATACCCACAATCCTCTTGAATCTTTCGCCATTGTTCCCATAGATAGTCAATAAAAGTATGGTGTAGGTAAAATACAGGGTCGTATGGGGACGTGCCAACCGCCATCATCGCACCCCCCACCCACCTATGAACGGCATTATGGAACCTTTCGAGTTTATATTTACCATCTGCCAATGGATTGTTTATTTCCTGCGAATAAACATTTAAAAACACCGATTTCTTATTAATTTATTTATTGCGACACTAGAAGTTAGGTATCCGAAAGTGCGTCTCGCGCATTTAGAGTTTCTTGTTACTAAAAGCGCACAGTTTGTAAGCAATGGTAGCAAAACTGAGGGAAGAGTTCGCGACACAAATGAGCCATGCTCTGGCAAAAGCAGGTTTAATGCATTTATACCAAGCAAGGCATCAAATAATTATGGATTCATAAAATCCTTTTTGTCCAACAACCGACTGAATCATGAGTAAGACTGGTCCTTCGACATGCCGGAGATTCACAGACATCATAAAGTTTCGACACAGGTCAGCCCGCGCGGACTGCGCAGGCTGGCCTGGGTAGGTACTTTTTGCAAATGCATTAAACCCCATTGCACAGAGCATTGTTCACATTTTTAAATGACAAACATAAAAAAAAAAAACTTCTCTTCTAAGAGTGGATCCGTTCTATACCGACCAAAACGTCGCTAAACAAGTGGGTAGTATAAATCAAAGATCAGAGGCTGCACGTTTCGTTAAGTCTGATCTTGACCTGTGCCGTCCGCTAAAGTGCCTCTTTTCGTATACTGGCACTGACATAGGGCCCGCCCGGGTAGCTCAGTGGTTAGCGTATCTGACTCGTGATCTGGTGGTTGCGAGCTCGATACCCGGTTCAGGCAAACTTTCTTTCCGGCGATTTTTCGCCTCTCACCTCTGATGCATGTAAGAAAAGTAGTCAGTGGCTTTGGAAAGAAAGTTGTATCAGTACTGGTGTGAGAGAGCCAGGAAACATGTGGGTGCGTCACTGACCGCCATGATATGACCTGAGCTGTTAAAATGGCGTTAAACCCCGATACAAACCAAACTGAAATCGGTCAAACTTTATAGATAAACCGAAAATTTCTATCCAAAAATAAAAAAAAAAGTGATTTTCGACTTCTTTTTCCTGAAACTATCATAGTAATGAAAATTGTAAGTTCAAGAACAGACTGTACGTTCTGTGCATTCTGATCTTGATCTACAATAGCTGCAAAAAGCATTAAAAACGTTGATTTTCGCCCAGCACCATAAGGTTTCGTGTATCTGGGCAGCGATCTTACCCTATATCTGCACCGTGTATTCATGTCCTCAATGTTCATTTTACTTATCAGAGCACCCTCCGCGCCGTACTTCCGTTCAAGTGGACCTAAATGGGTGTACCAGTCTGGAAAAGGCTCTGCAATGCATTCGTATACATAAAATCTTTTAACCTTCTGCCTAACAACAATTCCTCTGTTTTAACCCTTTCCCAAACGACAAATTTTGGACTAGTCCAAATTGAAAGAGTTTGCAGACGACAACTTTAGATTTGATGAAAATGGCAGAAAGGTCTCAAAACGGGTAGAGAACACTGCGGGAAAAGGAGAAATTGCTCGTTACGAGCAATTTCTCCTTTTCCCACAGTGTTTTCAAAAGACGAGTACTGCAGACACGTGAAAACCATGGCTTGTTTGGGAAAGGGTTAACCACCCTGAGAAAAATGGATTTTGCAAACACTGTGGGAAAAAACAAAAAGAGAAAGTACTGGTAGCCCCCTTTTTCTCTTTTTTTCCGCAATGTTTTATACTCTTTTATTACTAAAACCAATCGTTTGAGTCACATTGAATTTGTCGCCTGCAAATGTTTTCAATTTGGACCGGTCCGAAATTTTGTGGTGTGGTACAGATTTAAGATTTATACAGCTAATGAAATGTTTGAGTCGATTAACCCTTTACCACACAATCCTGAGTTTTAACGACCCTTACAAAGAAGTCCTTTGAAAACATTGTGGGAAAAGGAGAAAATGCTGGTAACCAGCATTTTCTCCTTTTCCCACAATGTTTTCTTACCTTTCAGAAACAAATTCAATTATTTGAGGTGCACGAAAATTGTCGTCTGCAAATGCCTTCTATTTGGACATGTCTAACATTTTGTCGTGTGGTAAAGAGTTAAGAAAAAAAAAAAAAAAAAAAATAACCAAACAAGTTCTGCGCTTTCAGATATTGCCTGTTTCAAAAATGAGCCACGCTCTAGCAAAAAGGGGGCTTAATGCATCTCGGTGATCCATGATACCAAGCACGTTTTACCAATATTATAGGTCCATAAAATCCACTATGTCTAACAACCGACTGAATCATGACGTGCACTGGTCCTTGGACTTGCAGAAAATTGACCAATAGCAAAAGGTTTCGGCCAAGTTCAGCCTGCGCGGACTGCGCAGGCTGACCAGGGCCGGAACTTTTTGCAGATGCATTAAGCTCCCTTTTCATAGAGCATGGCTCATATTCTTTTTGTCTCAAATATCTTATGGGACATTATAGATCTAACATCAGACTGCACTTTCTGGGTCTTACTAACACTTACCATAAAGATCCATAGGTGTTATATTAGCACAGCAAAGCAATGTTTGTCATTTTGTTACTACCTCTTGTATTCTTGTAAAAAAAAAATAAATAAAGTGAATTGAGGGACGGCGAAAAGAAAAACGGCTATTCTTAAAATGTGTCTGATTTTGCCTTCATATCTGATCACAAAACAATCCTTAGTTTTAGTATTATCCCGCCATTACGAAATTTTCGTATCTTACACAGTTTTCAGACATTCGGCATACCTCGGGTGATCCGGCGATCAAGTCCCTCGGCTGTATCACGTAGCTTGATATGCACCTACACGGTACATTTCTTCGCCGGAAGTACACCGTTTTACCGCTTTTAAAATTGTTTGGTTTGCTTTGAATCGGAGATTAACGCCAATTTAACAGCTCAGGTCATATCATGGCGGTCAGTGACGCACCCATGTGTTTCCTAGCTTTCTAACACCTGAGTCACAATTTCCTATCGATATCTTTTAAAGAATATTTCCACCGGCAAACAGTTCAGTTCGTACATTCAATTTTTAGCGTAGTTTATTAATTCCGTTCGGAGCTTTCATCGACAGATCGATAGATGTGAATAACTTTACCGTGGTTGTTCATGTCGTTGCTAAGTGATTTACAAGGGCGCCACCATGTTTGAGGTCATGTGATTAGTAGTTCAAAATGGAAACCTCCTTTATACAAAGGAGGCTAGATGTAGGCACAGAATTGGACGAGTTCTGTGATGAGTGCCGTTTCAGATACACAAAGAGGCGAATTTGGTTAAAGCTCTGTAATCATACGCCTCGATTCTTAAACATCCCTGACGAACATTTCTCTGTGAAATTATGTCAAATTTACTTATCTTGACAAAGCTGCAAACTCTATCATCTTCAGATTAAAAAAATAATAATTACATCCGCGTTTCTTTTGGAACTATTTTTTCGCCCGTAATGTACACACCTGTCAAAGAAGCGAATAGGCTTTATGTAAATTTCAGAACACGTGTACAGGTGACTGTAGGCCTTTGTTTTAACACATTATGAACTTTAATTCTTAAGATACACGTATCTGATCAAAAGAAGCTGACCGACCTGGCCTTCGTGGTATAATATTATCGAATTCATCATCAGAAATGTTATTAAGCTTGCAAAAGACTCGTTTATGAGTATCTTTTTAAGGCTTGATTAACCATTAGGCTGCTAAGCGCGACTCACTGACCTTTTGCGGACAGTGTAGATCAAGATCAGACTGCACAGAACGTGCAGTCTGATCTTGGATCTACACTGTCCGATAAGGACATAATTTTTCTCCAATATATAAGTTTGAAAGAACATTATTCTGATTTTTGTTAACGGTTTGAAAGTCTCATTTAGGAATAACTCTTTACCAAACGACAAAACTTTGGCCTTAACCAAATTGAAAGCATTTGCAGATGACAAATTAAAATGTAACTCAAATTGTGATTTATGTCTTTGATAGGATAGGAAACATTGTGGGAAAAGGAGAAAATGCTGGTTACCAGCATTTTCTCCTTTTCCCACATTGTTTTCAATAACCTTTTCTTCCATTGTCGTTAAAACCCGGGATTGTGTGGTAAAGGGTTAACTTAATGAGCAGGATAAGGGTTAACAGATTTTTATTTATCCCGCCCGGGTAGCTCTGTGGTTAGCATATCTGACTCGTGACCTGGTGCTTGCCAGTTCGATACCCGGTTAAGGCAAACTTTCTTTCCGGCGATTTTTCGCCTCTCACCCCTGATGCATGGGAGAAAAGTAGTCAGTGGCTTTGGAATGAAAGTTGTGTCAGTACTGCGGTGGGAAAGCCAGGAAACACATGGGTGCGTCACTGACCGCCATGATATGACATGAACTGTTAAAATGGCGTTAAACTCCAATGTAAACGAACGAACAAACAAACAAACAAACAAACAAACAATGATTTTTATCTCAAATGCCATTTTATGCCAGATCCTATATGTCATCTGTGTACAAGAATACCCAGAACCCATGAGCTCTGGCAAAAGGGGTTATAGTGCATCTCCGTCAGTATATTCAGTATATAATTATGGATTCATAAAAACTACTTTGTCTTACAACCAACTGAATCATGAGGTAGACTTGTCCTTTGGCATGCACGAAATTGACCTATAGAAAAATGTCTCGACCCATGTCATAATCCTGCGCGGAATGCGAAGGTTGACATGGGTCGATACTTTTTTGCAGATGTATTTTAAAAATTCCTTTTCACACAGCGTGGCTCAAATAAACACCACTTTACCAAACGATCAAGCCCGCCTGGGTGGCTCAGTGGTGAGCGTGTCGGACTCATGACCTGGTGGTTGTGAGTTCGATACCCAGTTGAGGCGAACTTCCTTTCCGGCGTATTTTCGCCTCTCACCTCTGCTGAAGCATGTGAGAAAAGTAGTCGGTGGCTCTGGAAAGAAAGTTGTGTTAGTACTGGTGTGAGAAAGCCAGGAAACACATGTGCGTCACCGACCGCCATGATATGACCTTAGTTGTTAAAGTGGCGTTAAACCCTAATACAACCAACCAACCAACCAAACGATCACGTATTTAAATGAACCCGAATAAAGAAACTTTTGATAACATCGTGGGAAAACAAGCATTTTCTACATTTCTTCTTGGATGTTTTCTACTCTTTAAATGAGAAAAATATCATTTAAGCCGCATGTAGGATGTCGTCTGCGAATGGTTTGAAATTAGACCAGTCTAAAGTTTTGTCGTTTGGTAGGCTCTTTCATTGCCAGTAACAACTTAACCCTTTAACAAATAATCCTAAGTTTTAACGACCCTGAGGAAGAGGGCGTTTGAAAACGTTATTGGAAAAGCAGAAAAAATGCTGGCAACCCTCAGTTCATTTGGACCACTCTCAGATTTGTAGTCTGCAGATACTTCCGATTTGATTGATTGATTGATTGATTGTATGGTGTTTAACGCCGTTTTCAACATTTTTCAGTTATATCGCGGCGGCCAGTGCACGTTTCCAAGCTTTTCTGGAGTTTCTTATACCGGTACTACGCACAATATTCTTTCCAAGCCAAAGGCTGTTTTCCCACATAGCTGTCGTCGAAACAATGGGAAGCGATGAAAGAGGAATGAATCCTGTTGCAATGACTATCATCAATACTCGGAAAGAAATTGGCCAAGCCGGGGATCGAACCAAGGACTCCAATGATCAAGTCCAGTACGCTACCGACTGGGCTACTGGGGCTCGGCGCGGTAGATTTGAAAGAGTCTAAACTTTGTCGTTTGGTAGAGTAGAAAAGCTTTTTGCGGACGTCATAGATAAAGATCAGACTACACAGAACGTAAAGTCTGATCTCGTATCTACATCCTCCGCTACTGTTTTAACCTTTAAGCACCCAGTCCCGAGTTTTAACGACTCTACTGACAATGACCTTTGAAAACATTGTTGGAAAAGGAGAAAATGCTGGTAACCAGCATTTTCTCCTTTGCCCACAATGTTTTCTACCCTGCCAACAAAAAATTGCATCATTTACATCCCATCTAAATAGACTAGTCATATGCAAATACTTTCAAATTGGACAGGTATAAAATTTTGTCGTTTGGTACAGAGTTAAAGTCGTCTGTAGTAGGAATGGAGATCTACTTTCAGTCTTCGATCAGAAATGGAATTTTTCAGGTTGGAAGTGAAAACCGTCACGAAACCTGGCGTACTTAAAAACTATAGCAGACAACAAAATTTTAGTCTTGTCCAAATTGAAAGCTTTCACAGACGATAAGTAAAATGGGGCTCAAATGACGGTATGTGTTTATGAAAGAGTAGAAAACATCGTAGGAAAAGGAGTTCATCAGTATTTTCTCCTTTTCCAACGATTTCTTCATAGGGTTTCTTCCTAATGGTTGTTAAATTGCAGGATTGTTTGGTAAAAGATGGACCTGTCAGCTGGTATCAAGACAGTTCCCCAACAAGACACAAGTTTTACAGACAGTTCCCCGACAATTTTTTTTTTAAATGTCAAATAAATTTTTACTTAGATAATCATGATATATTAGAAACACTTGTGGATAACAGGGTTCGTATTCACCAACCATTCTTAAGAATATTCTTTGTCTTATTCTCTAAGATTTTCTACATTTGAAATTAACACAACTCCTGATTGGCTAAACCAAATGGTTTTCAAATGTAGAAAATCTTAGAGAATAAGACAAAGAACGTTCTTAAGAATGGTTGGTGAATACGGACCCAGGTTTCTTGATCAGATTATTTGTACCTTGTGAAGAAGAATTCTATAGAAGTTGACGGGTACTTATTTTCTCATAGGTGAATTCACAATGAATCACGGTTGTCATGTAAATAAGAGAGTTCTACAAAGGGGGGATTTACCTGGGTGAAATGCCTTTTCTGTTTACCTACTACACTTGGTCCATAATCACGATGTTTTATATACATGTATATTGTATGTACCATTTGGGAACTATAGTGTATTTCGATATTGTTTAGTATTTTGTGACGAAAGGCCGTCAAACTGTTCCGTCAAGCAATGCTGAGTTATAGAAAATAATAGACATTTCACGGGACCATCATAGAAAATTACATACAATCTCACGGTGACCAAATGTACTTGCAATCACAAGTACAAACACTTCAATCAATCACAAAAGATCGTTTATCCCTAGGTCCGTCTTCAACCATTTTTATCCATGATAATTGTCGTTTGACATCAATGAACAAAAGTGTCGGGGAACTGTCTCGAAAGCTTGTATAGGGGAACAGTTACTGTCTTGTCGGGGAACTGTCTCCAAAAATGTAGGGGAACTGTCTCGAAATCTTGTCGGGGAACTGTCTTGTCAGGGAACTTTTTTGTTCCGTGTCAGCTAAATTAGGAACAAAGACCTTCAGTAATCGGGGAAAAAATTACCTCCGACTGTGCCACTTCCCCTTCCAACTAATTTCTTTGTCCACATTGAAGAATCGAGAGGCGACCCCATGGCTTGGTCCAGTCTACTGTCCCAGTACGGAAGGGTCAGGTTTGGGTTCTTCTTTCGAAGGGCTGTTTCAAAACTGTAATACATTAATTTGACCTATTAACCCGTTACTAAACAACAATCCAGTATTTTACAGATGCCGAGAAAGATTTTTTTTTTCGAAAATATTGCGGTAAAAGGAGAAAATACCGTAACTAGTATTTTTATCTGTTTTTTTTTTCACCACGTTTTCTACAAGTGACAATACAAACGACATTTTATGTGGTCTACAAATGTTTTCAATCTGGACATGTCTACAGTTTTGCCTTTTGGTAAAGAGTGAAAATTCTGTGCTTAACCCTTTACTGCACTATGACGCCTCTTGACACCCCTGGGAAAGAAGCCTTTTGAAAACATTGTGGGAAAAGGAGAAAATGCTGGTAACCAGCATTTTCTCCTTTTCCCACAACGTTTTCTACCCCATCAAAGAAAAGTTGTACCATTTGAGCCACATTGAAATTGTCGTCTGCAAATGCTTTCAATTTGGACAAGGCTATAATTTTGTCGTCTGGTAAAGGGTTAAACGGCCATGAGAAAAATGGCATTTGCAAATCATAGAGCCGAAAGAAGAAATTGCTTGTTGCGAGCGTTTTGTCATTTTTCCACAAATTTTTCTACTCTTTTTAACCCTTTACCGCACAATCCCCCCTATTAATCCTGGGAAAGAAGCCTTTTGAAATGATTGTGGGAAAAGGAGAAAATGCTGGTAACCAGCACTTTCTCCGTTTTCCGACAATGTTTTCTTCCCTATCAAAGAAAAATCATCCCATTTAAGCCACATTGAAATTGTCGTCTGCAAATGCTTTCTATTTGGACAAGGTTGCAATTTTGTCGTCTGGTAGAGGGTTAACCAAATCCTCTAAATAAAATTTGTGTTGTCCTGTAGTGAATTTGTACTATTGGGGTATGGCCCATATTTTGATTTCCTTGCAGAAGAGCCGTTTCGACACTGAGATCCAGTAATTAAACCGTTACCGAACCCATGTTTTACAGATCTTGGGGTTAATTGGTTGATATTATTGTGTTTGACAACGTTCTCAACATTATTTCACTTACATGTATATCGCAGCGGCCCATGCATTTATCCGGCATGGTTTCATGGAGTTTCTTTGACTAGTACTTCTCCATTTGCTGCTTTCCCACATAACCATCGTCGAAACAATGGTCAGTGGTGAGACAGAAATAAATCCTGTCAGTCCTCGGAGAGAAATTGGCCGATCCGGGGATAGATCCAGCGACCTCCTTGTTCTCAAGTCCTGTATGCTGGCGACTGAGCTATAGTCTGGATTACCTGCCCCTGCCACTACGTTATAGGGTCAGGCAAAGCGCAATATTGGCAGCCTCCATGGCGACCTCAAGCTTAGCCCTGCATGCTTTCCTGTTTTTCTTAAGTTTATGTGATGCAGTTTGATCAGTGAATAAAATGTGTTCGATTTGTACAAACTATACATTACAGAATCTAAATCGTGCTGTTAGGGTATGGTTTAAATATAAATTTGACTATTTTTCATTATAAAAGTAGATCCTTTTTTCGGACGTTATATCGGTCCATTGACATTTCGGATACTTAAAGCATTTCTGATATGTAGTTTTTCTCGCTAAATAAGAACGACAATAAAAAAAAAAAGAAAAAAACCTGACTGCCATTACTTTTTTTTGCACACCGATCAGTTTTCAATTCAGTTTATGGTCGGATTTACTCAAGTGAAAAAACAATAATCCGTTACTTCTGCCTATTACCAAAGGGGGCCGCCATTATTGCGCTTTGTCTGACGTATTTTTGAAGCACAGCGGGGTACCAGACTACGTGAGCTACCGGGGCTCGGCTCAAGAGTTTTAAATAAAACTCTTGGAAATGGCATTAGTCGAAATATCAAATAATGGAGTGTTTTCTTTTTCGTAGATTAAATTTTAGACTTGGCTGCATTGAAAACATGAGAAGATAAAATAGGTGGGGGTTGCATATGAAAGGGTAGAAAACGCTTTGAAAAAAGGAACAACTACTAATTACCAGCATTTTCTCCTTTTTCCACAATGTCTTTAATAGCCCTTTTACTCACCAGGATCGATATAATACGAGATTCTTAGGTTAAAAGATTAACCCTGTACCACACAACAAAATTTTTAGACAAATTCAGTGTGACTCACATGATTAGATTTTTTCCGACAGAGTAGAAAACATTGTGGGAAAAGGAGAAAATGCTGGTTACCAGCATTTTCTTCTTTTCCCACAATGTTTTCAGAAGTCTTCTTTAGTCAGGGCCGTTAAAATACGGAAATGTTTGGTAAGGGTTCACACTCTTTTAAAACTTTTCAGCGCTACGGGCAGGGCCCGGACTCACGAAAAAGCTTCAGTCTCTTATTTTACTTAAATCCAGCGAGAGACTTTTTATCCGACTTAAGTTGAGTTTGTTATTCCGGACGCATTTCGCTAACATTAACAGACTTAAATGCAACATTCTCAAGTACTGTGTTGACACAACGTTTCGGACTCAACTCAGCGAAATAATGGACTTCAGTCTGTTAATTAACTAAAGTCCATTTATTTTGCCTCGTTGAATCTGAAATGCAGTGTCAACCTAGGATTTGAGAACGTTACTACAGTCTGTTAATGTCACTTAACCCTTTACCACACAATTCCGACTTTTAACGACCCTGAGAAAGAAGCCTTTGGAAAACATTGTGGGAAAAGGAGAAAATGCTGGTCACCATCATTTTCTCCCTTTCCCGCAATGTTTTCTACTCTTTCCAAAACAAATTTCATTTTTTTAGCCACATTTATTTTGTCGTCTGCAAATTCTTTCAATTTGGGCCAGTCTAAAATTTTGTCGTTTGGTAAAGAGTTAAATGTATAACAAACTCAACTTAAGTCAGAACCTGAGACCGTTAGTAGAGCTGAGTAAATTAAGAGACTTAAGTTTTTTCGTTAAACCTTTACCAAACGACAATTATTTAGACTGGTCCAAATTGAAAGCATTTGCAGAGGACAATTTCAATGTGGCTCAAATATTGCAATTTTTCTTTGATAGGGTTGAAAACATTGTGGGAAAAGGAGAAAATGCTGGTAACCAGCATTTTCTCCTTTTCCCACAATGTTTTCAAAAGGCTTCTTTCCCAGGGGGCGTCAAAAGGCGGTATTGTGCAGTAAAGGGTTAAACCGGGCCCTGGTGCTGAAAGAGTTCAATATTCTGCTATGCAGCCTTTTATATCAATTATATAAAATGATTGATGCTCTGGCAAATGGAGGTTTCATGCATCTTCGTGACGCAGTATACTATGTAAGTCATCATAAAATTATGGATTCATAAAATCCATTTCGTCCAACAACCGACTGAATAGTGAGGTAAAATGGTCCTCTGACATGTAGAAAATTGACCAGTAGCTAAAGGTTTCGACCCAGGTCAGCCTGCGCGGACTGCGCAGGTTGATTTGTGTCGATACTTTTTGCAGGTGCATTAAAAACCCCTTTTTTGCAAAGCATGACTCATTAATGATATAGCTTACGAAATGCATCTGAAGAATTGAAAGTTTACACGTATTGTTCTTTTTCTTGATAAAGGCCGTCTCACGAAAAATTGACATAAAATCATTACCTTCTCATTTCCATAAAAGATAAGGAGAAAAAAAAATAAAAACCACTTTCGTGTTACATTTCTGGGTGAGTTGACATGGCAACGCGTTGAATAAAACACCTAAAATTGTGTTCAACATTTTATGTCGTTTTGGTGATAATTTTAACTTTCTATTTTGGGATGAAAATGTAAATGGGTCATGCTTTGTGAAAAGGGGGCTTAATGCATTTGCGAAAAGTATCGACCCATGTCAGCCTGCGCAGTCCGCGCAGGCTGACACGGGCCGAAACTTTTCGCTATCTTTAAATTTTCTGTATGTTAGGGGATAATTCTACCTCATGATTCAGTCCGCTGTTTGACAAAATGGATTTTATGGATCCATAATTAGGTGATTTCTTACTTGGCATAATGAATTACGGAGATGCATTAAGCCCTCTTTTGCCATAGCACGGCTCATTTTTTTTTTTTTTTTTTTATTAAACTGCGATACCTTAAAATAAATAATCTATGCCAGGGAAGAAAAGCCGGTCCCCCGTGTGCACCTTTGTTTGCCTCCCTGTGAGTCGTGGCGAATTCTGCAATTGTCCCATCCTGAAGAGTAAGAGAAAATACTACAGATATCCTGCTTCGATTCCTGCTTTGGGCATCAGTGGCATTGGCATGCTTGTGGGAAAAGCGCTGCAAAGCCCAAGCCTAGTACTGGTACAAGCTAGGATAGATATAGGTATGGTTTTGACTTATTGACTTTAAAGTAACAATAGCTGCCAAGAGTAAACACAGCAGGTGTTAAAATGCATTTACAATGAAATAACACCATTTAAAGGTATGGAAATTATTGTTAAGATGACAATCTGTAATTGTACGGTCGGTCAAAGTGTTAGTCGCTGGCATAGAAATTAATTTCAAATTAGGTTAAAAGTTGCCAGGTCACTCTATCTTTTGGGCTACTTTTTGCCGGATTTAAAATTAATTTTTTTCTGCCAGCATCTAACACTTGAACCGATTACGTAATAACAGTTTGTCGTCTTCACAATATTTTCAATACTTAAGAATGGTATGATTTAAATTTAAATACATTAAAAAAACTGTATTGTCTCTTTGGCTGCTATTGAGCTTTTAAACTGATTGTGAAACAACCTGCCATGCTCTGTGAAAACGAGACGTATATGCAAAAAGTATCAACCCATGTCAGCCTGCATGGTCCGCACAGTCTGACCTGCCTGGACACTGTTTGTTACTGGTCAATATTCTGCGTGTCAAAGGAACAGTCTATCTTGAGATTCATCGGGCTGTTAACCCTTTACCGCACAATGCCGCCTTTTGACGCCCCTGGGAAAGAAACCTTTTGAAAACATTGTGGGAAAAGGAGAAAATGCTGGTAACCAGCATTTTCTCCTTTTCCCACGATGTTTTCTACCCTATCAAAGAAAAACTGCACCATCTGAGCCACTAGAAATTGTCGTCTGCAAATGCTTTCAATTTGGACAAGGCTAAAATTTTGTCGTCTGGTAAAGGGTTAAACAGAATGAATTTTATGAATTCAGTATCATGTGATGACTTGCTCGGCAAGATGCATCACTGTAATGGATTGAACCTCTATTTGCCAGAGCTTGGCTAGTATACTTTGGAAGTTACAGTTTATGCGATAAAAAAAAAAAAGGTACTCTAGTCATTGCGACAATATTTTCTCCTCTTTCACGACTTGATACTGTTCAGGTTTAACTTTTTAGCAAACGACAAAATTTTAGACTTGTCCAAATTCAAAGCATTTGCAGACGACAATATCAATGTGATTAAAACATTAAAATTTGTTTCGGGAAAGGTAGAAAGCATTGTTGGAAAAGAAGAACATTCTGGTTACCAGCATTTTCCCCGTTTTCCCCACAATGTTTTCAAAAGGCTTCTTTCTCAGGGTTGTTAAAAGTCGGGATTGTGTGGTAAAGGGTTAAACATACACCTATATTCGCAAGTTTCTTAACACATGTCATCTTTAGTTTATCAAACTATAATCATTCTTGTATCTTCATGCCAAATGTTGCCCCTGACGGTTGCAAGGTTGCAATGATTACGAAGGATAGAAAATGCATTTCGTTTTTCCTTTTGTACAGAGCATGGCTCAATTAAGAAAGGTGTCGGTCACCAAACAAACATAGGTATAACAAGGAAATAAATTACTTAAGGTAAGAAACATGCAGACTGAGACCGACAGGTGAACGGACAGACAGACTGGCAGAGATAGACAGACAGCGAGACAGGCATAGATGATCTTACATGAGTGTTTATGTATTATCATTAAATGAGCCATTCTCTGTGATAAGGGGCTTAATGCATCTCCGTGATCCATGATACCAAGCTAGCCATCACATAATTATGAATCCATAATAGCCACTTTTTTAACAACCAACTTAATCATGAGGTAGAATTGTCCTTTGACACACAGAAAATTGACCAATAGCGAAAAGTTTCGGCCCAGGTCAGCCTGTGCGAACTGCACAGGCTGACCTGGTCGATACTTTACGCAGACGCATTAAGCCTCCTTTTAACAGAGCATGGCTTATTTATTTATCACGTAACTACCATTGATTTCAATATAATACAACCATTACGTAATTTTTTATCTTACACACGTTTGAGACAAAAAAAAAGTTCCGTATTTGATCAAAACACTGTAATCGTACGCCTCATTTCTAACTGCTTTACCTTAAATGGAAACTCATGTCAGCTCTTACTTATACACAGACACATATTGAAAGATATACCGACACACAGTGACACATATAGATGCAATACAAATGACAAACAAAGATGATACACAGAGAACGGTCACAAAGACTGATGAACATACCTCAAATAACTCATTCATTGCTTTCTGGAATTCTTCTCTCTCCTCTTGAGACAGCGTTCGGTATTCCCGGCGCACCCTTCTTGGTGGGCGCGGTCGGATTTTGAAGATGTTGGGTGAGTTGCTTTTAACTACGGCCCTTGCTCTTCGAATGACCCTGGCTTTTGTCGGGACCTCATACCGCCACAATATCTAACGGAGAATATACATACATGTATATATGTCGAAGCCAGATTGGAATCTTGGCAGATCCGGAATCTGTCCTGGCAGATCTGGAATCTGCCTAGACCAAATTAGAATCTTAAGTTGGTCTAGACCAAAATAGAATTCTTCTTTGGTCAAGGTAGATTCTGGATCTGCCTGGGCCAAATTAGAATTCCAGTTTGGCTAGGCAGATACAGGATCTGCCTAGACCAAATTGGAATCTATTCATTTTTTTTACAGTCTTTTCGGTGGATATCCGTTTTAACACACACACAAAAAAGCAAACTATATTATTTGAATTTTAATATTTAAACTTTTTACGATACATGTAACATTACATAAACACATTTTTATAAAAGAAAAAAGAACAAAAATTGTAAATTGTGAATTTATCCATATCCTTCATTTTTTTCTGCCGTTCCCAACTTGAATCATATTTTGCAGAAAGTGTAGACAAAGATTGGTGGAAACCTTTTGAAAACATTGTGGGAAAAGGAGAACATTTTGGATATCATTTTCTTTTTTCCCAACATTGTTTTTCAAAGCTTTCTTTCGCATGGTTGTTAAAACTCAGAATTGTGTGTTTATGGGTTAGACTGATTAATCAAAAAAGCACATTTATGGCTTTTTCAAATTGAAAAAAAAAATGCAGACAACACATGAAATGTGGCTAATTTTTTTCATCTTTACCAGATTTTTTTTAAACTCTTTACCAAACAGTCCCGACTATGGGAAAAACGCCTTTTGAAAACATTGTGGGAAAAGGAGAGAATGCTGGTAACCAGCATTATCTCCTTTTCCCCACAATGTTTTCTACCATATCAGAGATTGAGATTCTACCATATCACCATTTGAGCCACATTGAAATTGTCGTCTGCAAATGCTTTCAATTTGGACTGGTCTAAAATTTTGTTGTCTGGGAAAGGGTTAATCATTGTGAAAAAAGGAGAAAATGTTGGAAACCAGCACTTTCTTCTTTTCCAACACTGTTTTTCAAAGTTTTCTTTCGCATGGACGATGGTTATTAAAACTTAGGATTACCCGCTAATGGGTTAGACACTGATTTGTAAAAAAAAAAAAACTTCTACCAAACGACAAACTTTTCGACTTGTCCAAATTGAAAGCGACTTCAACAAATTTGGCATTTAACAATATTTTGGCAATCAGCAACTTTCAGTCTCATCACACATCATTTGTGCCAGGTGGGCAGTTTGATCCCTCACATATTATTAATTATTATTTATTGGAAAACAAATGAAAGAATATACAATATTTTCGATTCTCCTTTTCCCACAATACTTTTCTACTTGATTTATGAATAGTTTCTATGGTGGCATATTTCTGCCACGAGATACGAGATAGCTATCATGATAATTTTAGAAAACCATCACGATAAATAAAAGTTTCCTGGAAACTTTTTCGAGATAGTGAAAAGTTTCCTGAAAAAAATATCACGATAAACTTAATATTTTATCGCAAAATTTTTCAATTGTGCACGGAGCTGACATTCGAGATAAAATTATCGTGATAGTTCTATCTGTTTCTCGATATCTATAAATAGCAAATTTTATCATTTGGATGAACTCGGTAGTTTTTGACCTCACAAGATTGCAGTAAGTAAAAATTCGAATCATTAACAATTATACCTTAATTGGTAAATTTTGACAAGACTGGAAATGAACAGAAGTCTGTAAAATCACAAAGACGACTCGAAATGCCTCCTACGAACAACTTTAAAACCATTTAGGGACAAGCAGAATTCATGAGGTTGAAGACGAAGGTGTTCCGAAACAGTATCTAATTATAGATACCGTGAATGTCAGTTATGGGCACGAAAGCAAAAATAATCATGATAACAGTTAGAATTATCGCGATATTTTATCGTGAAAATTTTTTTTTATCTAGATAATATTTACAGGAAACTTTGTTTTATCACGATAATTCTTTTAAGTTATCGCAATAGCTATCTCGTATCTCGCGGCAGAAATATGCCACCATACGTTTCTCCTCATTTTTATGTTCTTATCAATCCTAAAACAGGTATACAGCTCTGAGGAAGAATTCTCAGGAATTTTTTTAACATTTTCTCCATTTCCTACAGTGCTTACTACTTAATTATTGCATTATTTTTCCTGATCTTTTTAACCATTTTAATCCACATATGTTTACAACTGAGAGTTTTTTTTTTTAATTAAAGCAATTTTTTTTTTTGTCCACAATTGCTCCGTTTTCCACATTTTTTCCCCCGCTAAAGTGCAAAACATTCAAAATTTATTCTTATTCTGAATTTCTGATTGAAACTTCATTTATTTTGGGGGTTTAAAATAATTCAGATGGTTTATATGTAGTCACACTGTATTTAACAAGAAAATATTCCAATTTGGTCCATGCAGATTCTGGATCTGCCTAGCCAAACTGCAATTCTAATTTGGTCTAGACAGACCTGGAATCTGTCTGAACCAAAGCAGAATTCTAATTTAGTCTAGACCAAATGGAATTCCAATTTGGTCTAGGCAGATTCCGGATCTGCCTAGATTCCAGTTTGGAGTACGACATTTATACATATAAGGGATTGAGCTATGGTGAAAATGGAGATTTCATGCATCTGCAAAAAGTTTCGACACAGGTCAGCCTACGCGGACTGCGCAGACTGACCTGTGCCCATTTTTTTTGGTATCTGTCTATTTTCTGCATGTTAAAGGACCAGTCTACCTTGTGAATCAGTCGATTGAAAAACAACGTGGATTTTATGGATTGCCAATCGGTATAATCCACCACGGAGATGCATTTAAATCCCTTTTGCCAAAGCGTGGCTAAAATAAGAAAGGCTTTGTTTTGCATATGTACGGTAAACCTAAAAGGTTTCGTGGCTAAAAATGTTCGCGTTTTCTGTGAATGGACATTTCCACGAATATTACTTTCGCGAATTTTCACGAGTCGTAAGTTGCCAAAAATGAAAAGTGGCGTTGTGTTGATCACTACAGTTATCCATTGTCTTGTTACACGCGATTATCAATGCATCATGTGTAGAGTGTAAATCAAGACCGGTTAGCATTTTTGTGCTGTTTGATCTTGGGCTCTCCATCATCAATGGTTTCAGTCTTTTACATACGTCAACTGAAGTCCATAAAACTTGATTTGTTTTTAATAGGTAAGAAAACATTGTGAAAGAGGAGAAAATGCTGGTTACCAGCATTTTCTCCTTTTTTGCACAATGTTTTCAAAAGCCTACTTTCTTGGGAGTCGTTAAAATTGGGAATGTACGGTAAAAGGTTAATTGTCACCAGAACCACCTTAAAAAAAAAAAATACACCTGTCTAAAGATTAACCCTTTCACCAACAAATATATATAAATTCGACTTATTTCGACAGCTGATTTTCTCTTTTATCCACAATGTTTTCTCTCCTTTCAACAAACAACAACAACAACAGCAACAACAACAACAACAAATCCCATTACTTGAGCCAAACTTAATTTGTCGCCTAGAAATGCTTTCCATTTTGATGTCTGGTAAAGAGTTAACCCTTTACCATATAAAAAATTAGGTTTCTCAAATTTTAAGCATTTGCAGACACCGTATCAATCAATAACGGCTAAGATTATGTGTGTTTTTAGAGAAGGTTCAGAAATATTGTGGGAAAAGGAGAAAAGGTTCCCAGCATTTTCTCCTTTTTTTCACAATATTTTCAAAAGCCCTCAACCTCAGTGTCGTTAAAACTCCGGATTGTGTGGTAAAGGGTTAAGAGTAGATAGCCATTGCACGTACCTGTTGTAGACACGTGATCTCAGCTTGTTCCGGCGACACCGGGGTTCCTTCATAAGACTTCATGCATGCTTCCATGGCACTGGGAAGTTGCAGGAGGATTTTCTGTTTTTTACTGTAGCCGCGGGAGAGATCCATTTTCGCCAGAAGTGGACCTGCAAAATACGTCAGTCTTTCATACATTTTGTTCAGCCTATTTCTGTACAAACACGGCTTCATTTCTTTATCAAACGACAAAATTTTGGATTGGTCCAAATTCAAAGTATTAGCAGACGACATATTGAATATAGCTCAACTTAATGTAAGTTGTCTTTGAAGGGGTAGAAAATTTGTGAGAAATGAAGAGAATGCTGGTAACCAGCGTTCGTTTTCTCATTTTCCCACAATGTTTTCAAAGGCTTTCTTTCTTAGAATCGTAAAACTCGGGATTGTGTGGCAAAGGGTTAAATGTCTCTGCAATGAAAATTTTCAGAAGCTTGCTTTTTGTCCAACGATCCTTTTAATTATTTTTGTCCCAACAATCTCTTCGACCGCTTTTTGGCCAGATCTTTTCATTAACCTCTCGTCCCACAATCTCTGGAATAGTAAGCATTCCACAATATTTTGAATATTTCTTTTTTGCTTTATTATTATAATTGCCCTTTATGTCATGCTTTTCGGTAGTTTATCGGGAAATAATGGTGGATTATGGTTTGATAATTTCACAATTTCGACCAGTGATATTACCGATAGATAAACTAACTGGTATGGAAATACCGAGAGCTCCCCCGTACCTCGCAAGTCCCAACAAAATAAAAGGTTAGAAACATGAAATAAATAGACTATTTGTTTGTTTTTCGGTGAAAGATCTAAATGTATTTCATCTCGTGAACATCATACGGTAATATTTTCACGAGTGGCGGTCGCCACTCGTGAAAATATTACCGTATGATGTTTACGAGATGAAATACATTTAGATCGACGCCACTCGTGAAAATATTACCGTATTATGTTCACAAGATGAAATAAATTTAGATCTTTCACCGAAAAGCAAACATTTCTATGCCACTCGTGAAAATATTATCGATGATGTTCACGAGATGAAATAAATTTAGATCTTTCACCGAAAAACAAACAAATATCCTCTATAGAGTTTTAATTATATCTTGCTCTATGAAACACTCTATTTGTTCTTGTCCCCCGATCTTATTAATTTTTTCTTGGCTCGAAATCGTTCAGTTGCCTCTTCTCCCCCAATTTCTCAAATTTCTTCATTTCCCACAAGCTTTGCAATAATAAATTGATCCACAATCTTAAACACTTTCTGTCCTATATTTTCAAAACCTGTATCTTGTCCCACAGTCCTTTCAACTGCTTCTTGCCGCATAATCTCTCAAATTCCCTCTTGGTACCACAAGCTTTGCAACTGTTAATTTTTAACTATTTTTTGTCCCATAATCTTTTCAACTCTTTAGGCCCTACATCCTTTCAATGTATAACTGATTTCATTCCCTTTCTTTCAGATGTTTGACCTTTATTGAATTAGTGTTGACATAGGTTAAATGTTTAGGGACAACTGTCTCTCTTGGAAAACTACACCCGAGATTTTTGCACTTGGAAAATTGCTTCTTTGGAAGACTGCCACCTTGAAACATGTCCCTCTTCCCCAGGAGGAAAATTGCCCCTTTGGAAGACTACTCTCTAATGTATATGTGCAATGCTCTGGGGTCTTAAGGCATCTTTTAAGGCAGTCCGCGCAGGCTGACCTGGGCCGAAACTTTTCGCTATTGGTCAATTTTCTGTATGTCCAAGGACCAGTCTACTCAATGATTAAGTTGGTTGTTAAAAAAAAAGGTGGCTATTATGGATCTATAATTAGGTGATGGCTAGCTTGGCATCAGGGAGATGCATTAAGCCCCTTTTGCCAGATCATGGCTCATATGTAACCTTTATTTTTATTTAGTATTTTCTCAAGTAATGATAATAATTCATTATACTTTATATGAAAATACTGTATGACATGCTTTCCTGTATTTTAAAAGATATGACAATGAAGCTTGTTCTCCCATTTACAACTGAACCATGCTCTGTGAAAATGGGACTTAGTGCATCTGCGAAAAGTATCGACACAGGTCAGTCTGCGCAGTCCGCGCAGGCTGACTTGGGTGGAAACTTTTCGCTATCGGTCAATTTTCTGTATGTACAAGGACCAGTGTACCTCATGATTCAGTTCGTTTGTTAGATAAAATGGATTTTATTGATCCATAATTATGTAATGACTTGCTCGGTATCATGGATCACGGAGATAGCTCAATTATAAAGGAAAAGTAACAGATCTAGTTGTAATAGGTGTTGGTAGGGTCAACAAGTAGGGTATACATGAACATGGCCATAATGTTCAAGTCTTCTATAAAACGAACCTTCAGGGATCTGGAAAAATGGGGTTTAATGCATCACCCGTGATGCATTATGCCAACCAAGTCATCACATGATTATGAATTCATAAAATCCATTTTGTATATAATAACCGACTGTATCATGAGGAAGATTGGCCTTTGACATGAAGAAATTTGACCAACAAAAAAACAACAACAGCAGGAAGTTAGATTTTTGACCAAAAAAACATATTCTTTAGAGGCTCATAATTTGTATCTATGCCAACTATGGACACATTTTCTCTTCTTGTAAATCATAATTTCTTTTAGAAGAGATAAGAACTACTATACCTCTACCCACAAAATATGTCATTTCACAGGCTTTTCATTTAATTTGTATGTTTAATTAATTGTATTTTCCAATGGAAAGAAAGTCATTGTCTATATAATGTTGCTAGAGATGTAAAAGAAAATGGGAAAATGGAGCCAAAGGAGAAATTTCTTAATTCCAAAATTACCACTTTAGGACTTTTCTTCTTGCAATCATTATGTAACCCCAAGAACGCCATATATGTGTATAAAAAGGGGTGATTTAGTCAGGAAAAAAAGACACTTTACCTCAAAATCCCGACTATTTAAACGAATCTAAGGAAGAAGGCTCATGAAAACATTGTGGAAAAAGAAGGAAATGCTGGTAACCAGCATTTCCTCCTTTTCTCACAATATTTTCTACCCAATCAAAGACAAAGTCCGTCATGTGAGCCACATTTAAATTGTCTTTCGATTTGGACAACTTCAAATGTTTGTCGTTTGGTAAACATGGCAATGTCAATAAATTACTATAGACAATGTAATATTTTATTTACCTTTATACAGATGTTGCACAAGTTCGGACACTTCATCAACTTTTCCAGACACAACGTACATCGTGGCGTTACATCGTAACCTGCCTGTCTGTATTCCCTTTAGTAAATTATCAATTTTATTTACCCTCTGTAATAAGATTCTAATTCGTATGTCTGTCAGGGAAGCACAATCAGTCACCCAAAACAACGTGGTAATTACCACGATGCAGACAAGAAGTCTGTCCATGTTGCATATCCATGCACTGTCAATGTGCACGCACTACTTTGTATTTTATTACGCTATGAGTAAATCGGCTACCGTAAGACTTTTCTCTGGTCGCGTCACCGGAAACGAACCATTATCGGCTTATAAACATAAAACGTCGAAAACAAGCTAACCCTTTTCCACACTAAGAATTCTAGACTTGCTGAACTTGACAGAAACGGAAGACAAAAGAATTTTGAAAGGGATAAAGATAAGCCTAACGTATCCAATAGGACAGAAAACATTGTGGTAAAACACAGTGCTTGTTTTGTTTCTTAACCCTTAGGCTGCTAAGCGCGACTCTGTGCGCTTTTGCTGACAGTGCAGATCAAGATCAGACTGCACAAAACGTGCAGTCTGATATTTGATTTACACTGTCCGATACGGTAAATTCTTTCTGGTGAAATCATCTTTGAAATCGCAATATTTAGGGTTTTACTATTACGTGGAAACTTTCCTGTCATTTTATTTAGCAGTATAAGGATTAATGTTTTGAAACGCCTGCTCCTTCAGGGTCTTTAATCCTTCACCAAACGACAAAATTTTAGACTGGTCCAAATTGAAAGCATTCGCAGACGACAAAATAAATGTGACCCAAAAGTTGAAATTTGTTTTGGGATGGGCAGAAAACATTGCGAGAAAAGGAGAAAATGCTGGTTACCAGCATTTTCTCCTTTTCCCACAATGTTTTCCAAAGGCTTCCTTTTTTAGGGTCGTTAAAAGTCGGGATTGTGTGGTAAAGGGTTGATACACGGAATTAAATGGTAAAGGGTTAACTATTTACAATACGAGCAAAATGAAGATTTTTTTTTCCGAATTGAAGGCAATTATCGAAAACAATTTTTAGTTTGACTCAAATGATGGAAATCGTCCATGATAGGGTTGAAAACATTGTGAGAAAAGAATAAAAATGCTGGTGACAACCATTTTCTCCGTTTCTCACAATGTTTTAAAAAGGCTTTTTTCCTAAAGGTAGTCAAAAGTCCCGATTGTTTCGTATAAGGTTATGTGGTGTGAAAAGATTAAATACTGTTGTAACATATTATCACGCCATGATAAAAAGCTTTGCTATGCCGGAATTCAACCCCAGTCTGCCCTTGATCTATGACAATTTACAGGGTGTCCAAGAAGTTGTGCAACATCCTGGTTTTCATATTTGTTTCTGTGTATCAGATTTTTACACTGGTTATAATGATTTTTCACCCTTTCATATTAAATGATGGCGAATAAACTAACAACAAAAGAAAGAGTTGAATTGATTTTAATTTAAACCTAATTTATTCGATATATTTACTTGTATTATATAAAGTACAACACAGTAATGTGAAAAGGATTGGAACGAAAGCATAAGAGCGTATATAGTTGCGTTCCCTAAAACAGTTACGTCATATATCAACTACATTAAATAAAATCAAAATCAAATAAAGTTCAAAATTTTGAACTGATAGTGAAAACGTCAGAGATAGACAGCAAAAACAAAAAATGAAGAAAGAATTGATATAATGATTTTTATCATGATCGGTAAAGGTGTTTTGGAAATAAAAAGGTGTCTGTGTGTGTGTTTTTTTTTTCTCAAAAGGAAACCTGGATGGTGTGTGACTTCTTGGACATTCTGTATATTTTTCTTGCTTATCCGATAGTGTTTAACCCTTTACCACACAATCCAGACTTTTAACGACCCCGAGGAAAAAGCTTTTTGAAAACATTGGTGGAAAAGGAGAAAATGATGGTAACCAGCATTTTCTCCTTTTCCCGAAATGCTTTCTGTCCTTTACAGAAAAATGAGTCATATCTAATTAGTCCACTGCAAATTTGGAGTTTAAAATTGTGTGGTGTGGTAAAGAGTTAAACCTCATGTCAAAATTGGCCACAAGTGACGGCATAGCTTCTGAATTATTCCTTCTTTTCATATTTTACCCATTTTAAAAAATTACATTTTTTCTTTTAACAAAGCGAAACCTTGTTTTAACGATTCTGGGACAGATGCCGACTGAAAACATAGTAAGACCATGATGTAATTCTCGGAGGCAGCATTTTCTCTTTTTGTTCCCCATTTTTTTTTTTTAAATACTTTGACGGAAAAAAATCACCTAATATGACCGATATATACTTTTTCGTCTGCAGATGCTCTTGAATTTCATAAGTCTAACATCTTGTCGTTTGATAAAGCGTTAAAGTTTCAAAGGGTTTGATTCCAAAAAGAAACAATTGCCAGCAAGCAAAAGGTATTTACCCGAGGGACGCCAAATGCAGTCTTAACCCAAAGGCTGCTAAGGGTGTCTCACTGACCTTTGGCGGTCAGTGTAGATCAAGATTAGATTGCACAGAACGTGCAGTCTGATCTTGGATCTACACTGTCCAATAAGAAGATATCTTTCCTCCAAACATATGTTTGAAATAGGAAAATTTGGGTTTTTACTATCAACTTGAAAGTTTCATTTCTTTCATTTAGCAGGATAGGGGTTAACCCTTTACCACACAATCCCGACTTTTAACGACCCTGAGAATGAAGCCTTTTGAAAACATTGTGGGAAAAGGAGAAAATGCCGGTAACCAGCAAATAAATTTCAATTTTTGTGTCAGATTTATTTTGTCGTCCGCAAATGTTTTCAATTTGGACAAGTCTAAGATTTTGTCGTTTGGTAAAGAGTTAATAGCTTTTGTGGAGGGTGTGGATTCAATATTTGACTTTACCTGTCGTGTGGATTCAATATTTGACTTTACCTGTCGCATTTCTTCAATGTTTTGGGGAAGAGTTTAAACGGCAGCATTCTGTATCTTTGTCACTAACCGTGTGTATGCAGCAGAGCTCCAGACAGAGGGAGTGATTTTGATTTCAAAATTGAAAACATTTATTATTTTCCACTAAACCCTATGTTATGGGTACTCATTAGACTCGTCTCATCGAGACGATTCTAATGAGTACCCATAACATAGGGTTTGGAAGAGATATAATGGATTTAGAATACTATCACTCCCTCTGGGGGCAGCCACTCGTGAAATATTACCGCATGATGTTCACTCGATGAAATAAACTTCGATCTTTAACGGGAAAAAAAAAACTATTTATTTCATGCTTCTAACACCTTTTTTGGGGGGGGGGGGGATTTGCGAAGAACAGGGGAGCTCTCGGTATTTCCGTACCAGTGAGTTTATCAATCGGTAAAATTACCCGTCGAAACGGTGAAATTATCAAACCCATAATCCATCATTATTTCCCGATAAACTACCGAAAAGCATGAAATAATTTGACCTCTCCTCATATCTATGACAAAATATCAGTGTTATACATGCATGTATAAACACCTATAATCATTGCCAATCGCGACTTTCGGACCTTTTGTGAACAGTTTGGATTAATGTCCGGCTGCACAAAATATGCTGTCTCATTTTGGATCTACGCTGTTCAGTATGGTGACTTCCAAACGGAGAACACGGCTTTGGTACTGGAATTTTTCGTTCTTCATTGCGGCTTTGTGAAAGTAAAGGGTTAGTCTAAATGAAAGTAAAAGAGTAAAAGGGGAGATATCTTTGGTTATAAAATATCTTCATTTACAACAGCGAAAATAAAGGTAAATATCTACACCTTCCAGGGGCGTAGCTATCACAAAATAAAGTATACGGAAAAGTTGTACCAAGGTATTATCCGAGGTGTGACGTGCCGAGAGAGGAGAGAGGTATTTCCATATAAGGTCTAGACGGCCTCCCCTAGTAAATTTTTGAATTGTAGAAGCTTCTGCTGACATTTTTTGGCAGAAAGTCTTTTTTTTCCCTTTCTTTTTCTGGCAAAATGTACGCAAATGCGTTTTGCGTACATGCAGCTACGCCCCTGCCATCTCATTATTCCGCGTTTTACTTTTCGCCGAATAAAACAGAGACATAGAAACAAATCTCTTGACAAGCTGGGCAGTTTTGTGTTGTACCGGTCTTGCGAAAGTATTTCTAAGATAAGCTGATTATTTCCTACGCCGGATGAAAGATGAAAGAGGCTTTACGAGGCGACACCTGGCGGAAAAGTTAACCACGGTATATTAGTTAAATCTAGGAGGAAGGGGTCGATAATCGTTTGGGTTCAAGGACCGTAGGGCATCTGCGACAACCTTAATCCTGAAATTATCACGACCACACACAAAAAGTCTGAGAAGGTAACCCTTAGAAACAAGACATACGAGCCATGCTCTTTGAAAAGGGGCCTTTACGCGTCTGCGAAAAGTATCGACCCAGGTCAGCCTGCACAATCCGTATAGGAAAGGAACTTATTCAACATTCATTCACTGAACACTGAAAACTGAAAAATCAATTTTTTGAAAACTACATGCTCCTTCTCTCGGTTTATATTTTTGCGCAGAAAATAATTTTCATGTTTTTTTTCCTTATTGTTGACAAAATGTCAGTAATTTGGGATTCTCTTTTTAATCTTTTATGGCTGATAGACTCCACGCATGCGCAAACCATGTGCTTTCACTTTTTTTTTTTTTTGAAAAAAGAGATTCCTTATGTTGGCAAAATCGAGAATCTTTCATTATAATATCACGACTAACGTTCAGATATACGTTACAATATGTGTTTTCTTTACTTATCTATTACCTGGTGAAATTTACTGGAGAAACAAAAGTGGCCGGTTAGAGGTTTTGCTGATTCTTTATCACTGAAAGTAGCGTAGAAGCAATGACTAGAACCAGTTAACTCTTTACCAAACGACAAAATTTAAGACAAGTCCAAATTGAAAGCTTCAGCAGACGAAAAAATAATGTTACTCAAAAATTGAAATTTGTTCTGGGAAGAGTAGAAAATCTTGTGGGAAAAGGAGAAAATGCTGGTTACCAGCATTTTCTCCTTTTCCCACAATGTTTTCAAAAGGCTTTTTCCTCAGGGTCGTTAAAAGTCAGGACTGTGTGGTAAAGGGTTCTTTTCTAGAAGATAAAATTCAAAGCGTTTGAAAGTACATGTAGCACAGTAAATGTGGCTCAAACGATAGGAATGGACCACTTCGATACTTTTATGAACCTTGTTTCCTAGGATCGTGAAAATACGGGATTGTTTCGTAAGGGTTAAGAAGACGTAGATTACGTAGTGTAGAAATGATTTATACTCTTGCAAAAGAGAGTTTAATGCATCTCCATAAGGTACTAAGCAAGACATCACATAATTATTTACCAATAAAATTCATTTTGTCTAACAGCCATTTGAATCACGAAGTACAATGGTCTCTTGAAAAATGACCAATAGCAAAAAGTATCGATTCATGTCAGCCTGCGCGGACTGCGCAGGCTGACATCGGTCGATACTTTTTGCAGATGCATTAAGCCCCCATTTCATAAAGCATGGCACAAATGGATTTCTTGTAGGCTTGTTATAGTTACTACTGGGGTTGGATAACGGTGATTCCTTCACACATCATAACAACGTATTAAATCGCTTCAAAACTGGTACCACGTGAAAGCCACAATTCTCAATCCATATTTGACATGTATTTGCTATTCAGAAAACGTTGATTTCTGTTTATCGTCACACAGAATATGCCCTCGTCAGAACTCGGCCGATTCCATATCTACGTCTGACCTCGTCCGTATAAAGGAGGTTTCCATTTTAAACTACCAATCACATGATCTTAAACATGGCGGCGCCCTTGTAAATCGTTTAGCAATGACACGGTGAAGTTATTCATATCTATCGATCTGTCGATAAAAGCTCCCACCGAATTGATAAACCACGCTAAAAATCGAGCGTACTGTTTGTCGAAATTCTTAAAAGATTCTTAGAAAGATATCGATAGAAAATTGTGCACCTAACACTACGTAATCGGGTCAGGCAAAACGCAATAATGGCGGCCTCAATCATCACCGGATCATCCGAGGTTTGCCGAATGACGAAATATGTAGATATAAAGGTATGTATACCTGCTAAAATGAACTTTCATTTGAAGATGTCATCGCTATGATATGAAAATTTGACGTCATTCTAAATACACCAGCTTACTAGCGATAAGAAACAAGAAAATATTGATGCATAGCATCATTGTAAGGCGTATTGTAAGGCCGTAAAACGTTACAGCCCTGATGAAAATGGCCTAAAGCTACCCTTATCGTGGTTAAACCAGAGAACCAATCAGGTTCAGGCACTTCTATTCCATGTTTCGGGAATTTTAACCCTTATCCTGCTAAATAAGTGAAATGAAATTTTCAAGCCGATATTAAATATCCAAATTTTGCAATTTCAAAGGTATTTTTTGGAGAAAGATATCTTCTTATCGGATAGTGCAGATCCAAGATCAGACTCCCCGTTCTATGCAGTCTGGTCTTGATCTACACGGTCCGCAAAAGGTCAGTGAGTCGCGCTTAGCAGATTAGTAGTTAATATTAAACGTTTCAGTGCATTTGTAAGCCAAGACACGAACTTCACCGGGACATTTAGAAGCCTTAAATGCTACACATTGGTGGCTGATTTTAGATATGCTTTTAATTAACTAATTTCCCTCAGTGACTGTATACTGGTACGTGTATGCTCTCGGAATCTTTCAGCGTCATCACACTCCTTTGCTGTCTTTGCGTCTCTTGTGCATATAACGTCATAGGGCGGTTCTTAATTTCACTGGCCAACGATCGAATACTTCGCCAAATGCAATCACATTCTTCATGCCTTTTGTCAATGACATCGACATATGCCTTGTATGGATGTGGCTTTCATCTGCCATCTATACCCCTGAAAGCAAAGTACATAATTAGTCCAATCTACAAAAAATCCAGTTTTTTGGAAATCATTACCAAATTTGAAGTGTTTATTCTGTGTTTTCTGTTTCATTAGGATTGATTTTTCTAAGCTTGGTTGGTGATTGAACTGTAAAGCGTTACACTGTACTGGTTTGCCCCATGTGCCGTGTAACACATTGCCACGAATGCAGTACTATAAAAAAAACCCCCTAGATCTATATAAAAATCCGAATTAAGCCGAATATTGATTCATAGTGCATTGTCACCCTCTGGATGCATTGTAACTGTAAGCTCGGCAATCAACCATGCCTCGAGTATAAAAGGACACGCTATTAAGAAAAAACAATGAAAATTTACATACTTGTTCCAAAGGCGACAGTTCCATTGCATTAATTTGGGAGGAGGGGAGGGGAGAAGAGAAAAGTCTATCTCATAAGATCGCGGTTTCAACACCCTCTTACTACGTACGATGACATAATAAGGGAAGACGTTAATTTCCTATTTCAAATGTACCACTTTGCGGCGCATTTGTCACAACTCGGCCGATTCCGTACCTACTTCTAACCTCACCCGTATAGAGGAGGCTTCCATTTTGAACTGCCAATCACATGATCTTAAACATGGCGGTCCCAATGTAAGTCGCTTAGCAAGGACATGAACAACCATGGTGAAGGTATTCACATCTATCGATCTGTCGATGAAGGCTCCCAACGGAATTGATAAACCACACTAAAAATTGAACGTACAAACTGTTTGTCACGGAAATATTCTTAGAAAGATATCGATAGAAAATTGTGACTCGCGTTTTCTTTTTTAAGAGGAGTCTTACAATTTTTAAAACGGTAAAACGGTGTACTTCCGGCGAAGAAATTAGCCTCCTTTCCTAGGGTCGTTAAAACACCGGATTGTTATAAAAAGTTTGCTGAAGGATTATTTATTAAACAAAACAAGGAAATCTTCCGACTGACATATGATTGGCTTGTATACTTCGTAAAATTGTTCATTCATGGAATGAGGAATCATTTTGTAACAGCTCGTCGTCATGTTTTGCATAATCCGCCTGCAATGCACTTACAAATGAGTCTGTGAAAAGGGGGTTTAATGCATCAGCAAAAAGTATCGACTCATGTCAGACTTTGCAGTCCATACAGGCTAACCTTGGTCGAAACTTTGCTATCTGTCATTTCTTTTTGCATGTGAATGGACCAGTGTACCTCGTGATTCAGTCATTTGTTAAACAAATAGCTTTTATGGATCAATAATTATGTAATGCTTGTTTATTTCGGTGCATTACAGAAATGCGTTATCTGATCCCCCCTTTTGCTAGAGCATAGTTCAGAGGTATCAATATATGTACGCACATAAAAGGCAACAGTCGGTGCTCTTTTTCCTCATACACAGACCGTCCAGCCTAAACTCCAGGTAGCTCAGTAGTTAGCGTATCTGAATCGTGACCTGGTGGTTGCAGATTCGAGACCCGGTTGCGGCAAACTTTCTTTCCGGCGATTTTTCTCCTCTGATGCATATGGGAAAGTAATCAGTAGCTTAGAATGAAAGTCGTGTCAGTACTGGTGTGAGAAAGCCAGGAAAATCATACGTAGGTGCACTGACCGCTGTGATATGACCTAAGCTGTTGAAGCGGTGTAAACTCCAATACAAACACTCAGCCTATATTTTTTATTATCCCCGTCCGAAAAAGTGGGAGACATACCGGCCAAACCAGTCTTGTTTGCAGAATATCGTATTCACGTGCTTTCTACCACCACAAAGTGCCCATTTCATCTATATAGTATTTTTTATTGGTCCTCATCGCCGCTATTTCAGTTACAAGGCGGCCCAGGGAGAGCACCTCCCCATGTTTTCCTGGAGTTTCTTTCACCAGTTCTTCGTACAGTATTCGTCCTTAGACACTGGCTTCTTTCTCACATTAATATCGTGGAAGCAATGTCCAGCTGTTAGAGAGCCCTGAGTGAATCCTGTTGCAATGACCATCATCAAACCTGGGAAAGAAATTGGCGGAGCTGGTGATTCTAACCAGCGATATCCTCGTTCTAAGCCCTGTACGTAACCACCAGTGTTACCAGGCTCGACTTATATGGCAGTACAAGGAGGTTATATAGATATAGTGGCCAATAGTAGTCTGGATTACCTGGCCCTACCACTACGTTACAGACTCTTGAAGTACGGAGGGGTACCAGACTAGGCCAATAGTTGCATAACAAAAGAAATCAATTTGCCAAACACTATGAAGTCATCTGTAACCCAACACTGTGACGTCATCTATAGCTTTAACCCTTTCCCACACAAACTCTTGTTTTTACGTGTCTGCAGTACAAGTCTTTAAAAAAAAAAAAAAATTGTAGGAACGAGCAATTTCTCCTTTTCCTACAACGTTTTTTTTTTTCTACCCTATTCGAGAATTCTCTGCCATTTTAATCAAATTTAAAATTGTCGTCTGCAAACTCTCTCAGTTTGGAAGGGTCTAAAGTTTGTCGTCTGGGAAAGCTTAAAGGCAGTCGACAGGCTTATGTGTCCAACATTTCATGTGCCCCTTACAATAAAGCTGAATCTAAATACACGAGACTGGCGCTCTGGGAAAACAGGTTTAGTGCATCCTAGTAATGCATTATACCAAGTAAGTTGTCAAATTGTCTTAAAACCAGTCGAATCACAAAATAGTGGAATGGTCCTTTGACGTGCAGAAAACTAACATTTGTTAAATGGACTTGCTCCAAATTATCTCAATAATCTTGTTCCGCCAACAATCGGCGATTTTTCAACTTATAATCTTCGAAGACCAAATAATCTGAGAAACATTGCGTGTAGAACCAGCTTGTAAAGCAATTCATTTTTGCCAACTGTAATAAATGATTGGAACAACCTACCAAATGAAATCAAGAAGAGCCAATCCCATCTTATTTGTTCATGTAAAATGGTACTGTGAATGAAATTTTTGAAATAAAATAAAGTGTAAACTAAATCAAGAACGCGGAATCTCTGTCATCTTTTAAATACCGTTTGAATGTAGATAAGCCAATTCCACGAAAGCTTTACTTTTTTGAAGACAGGAAAATGCAAGTCATTCATGCTAGGTTACTTATTATTAATATAAGCTTCAGCTTCCGTTCTGATCCATTTCTTCAGTAAATGTGTAATATGATTATATTGTTTGGTGTAGATTGTTATATACTGATGAATAAAATATGTTTAAACTAAGAAAACTAACAATGGCAAAAATTATCCGCACATGTTAGCGAGCGCTGACTACGCAGGCCTACGAAGATGCTCTTAACCACCTTTCCACAGAGCATGACTTCTGTAATGCAACACCTTGGAATAGTTTGATCTTGTTTTTATGTTACGAAGCTATGTATATACAAAAGAAAGGGACATGGGCCGTAACTAATCGACAACACATAATGTAATTACCTACTGGCAGACTTTACGGATGAAAACGACGTTGTTAAAGATTTACTTGTAATTACAACTGTGCCATCCGATAGGAACCGATGCAAAACCAATGGTTTCGGTAATACAGTTCTTTCGCTGAAAGCAATGTTTTCCCGGTAGGCCCCTATTCACGGGTTTATGGGGTTGAATCTATTAAAAGCCGACACCAAATACATGTATATCCAAGATTCATGCTGAGTAATAGGTTTTCCCTACGGACAGTAAATAATATTTTGGGACGAAATTTGTCTGGTCTGGATCCCGGTGGAGCTTTTTGAATGAAGGGAACCTAAGAAATGGCAAAGCATACATACATCTTATAGAAACAAATTTTATTTTTTAACGAGAACGATGTTTATGTACAAGGACCTTATTGTTTTAACTAGCATCCCACCGATACAAGACCATATGCTTATAAGACCCATGTTTTGCCCAAGATGTCTACTGGTTAAAAAATACCTAAAAGGTCAGCTTCCCCATTCGAACTGTCGTTTAACACTCAATTTATCGATGTGTAGACTCAGTTTGTGTGACATGCATCAACGAACACCCACAACCACACGACACAATGTACATACGTGGCACATAGATCTATTAAGCTCTCACTCTATCAAACAGAAAAGTTACTTGTACAGCCTTCTGTGCTTTGACTTTAAGCGATGGATTGCAACATTGTGGATCGACAGATTAGTATCACTCCACCAACGTCGCCAACGGCGGAAGAACATCTGAGTACGCAATGCAGGTATGTTTCGTTCCAAGTTCAGCACCCAGATGGGTACATGTGCTATGTGTGGCTTCGAAAATGTGTGTGTGGCCAGAGGGCTGATATGAGTTACCTTGCTTTGTCCGGCAAGATTCCACTCATCAGGCAAGATGGAGTCGACATACATCTAAGTGAAGCATGTGACTGGGAAGAAAGGTCATTCGATGGACGTAACATCCTGAAGAGAAACTGTTTCGAGGAGACACACATCCACTCACCAAGACTGTCGGACGTAAACCGTGAGTCCTTCAAATTCGTCAATTGATGGTTTATTCTTAACATTTCTTTCAAGGTCGATATAAGCCCACCAGGTACATAATTAGATTTCCATTTCATTGACTTGGTCGACGTGTTATTATTGTATGTGCGATTATCAATCAAATTGTCATATCAAGCCCCCCCCCCCTCCTCAATTGACCTTTCTGCAAACGCGAGTTTGGCACGGCAACCTTAGTAACGCGGTATTTTGGTCGTTATGTCCGGCAAACAAACCAGAAAATGGCGTCGAATACACAGAGAAAAAGAGATTATTTCAGTTTTATTCTAGCTTATGTTTCGCTATAATTAAAGTACCCAGAGTCTTTTTATGAAAAATCGAAAAATGAAAATAGCACAAATATGTTCGTAATTCCATGTTTGGTCACAGCATTTAAACTGTGAGTAGATTGCTGTCGGCATTATCCATAACTTGTAATAGGGGCACAAATTTTTAAGACATTTGTCAGTATTTAACATGTCAGTTTGACAGTAAACAATATGAGAAAAGGATTTACAATTTAACCCTTTACCACACAAACCCGTGCTTTACGACCTTGAAGGAGGAATCTTTTGAAAATTTTCTCTTTTTCCTTAGATGTTTTCTACCCTTTCAAAGACAAATCTCATCATTGGAGCAACATTTAATTTGTCGACAGCAAATGCTTTCAAAACAGACGAATCTAATTTTTTGTTGTCTGGTAAAGATTTAATCAACACCTCTAACACCCTTTTGAGTGGAAATCAGTAAGTTTATTATAAGTTATCAATTAGGTGGTTTGTTGTATTTTTAACAGATGTACGAGTATGTTGTAAAAACTTTTAAGCTGGGGGTATGTTTGGTCATTTGGGTGATTGTAAGGATTATACTGATTTGGAATGGACGTGCATTTATCAGTCATGCGACGATAGTGGGGAAAACAAACAATTGTTCGAACCAGGCAAAAGTGACATTAATTAACAGTCGCATGCAATCGTCTATATGAAACAGGAAGAAAGCTGAATGCTCTTTAAAGTGTAACAACAAGAAATCATATGATGACGTTTGCAATGTCAACTTATTTATGAAACAGGGTGACGATTGGCTGTCAAAAAAATACCCTTCCTTCTGTTGTTCGGTTCGTATACATATAACTATTACGACGGTCTACGAGTAATGGTTTGGAATATGAAAGATGTACGTGCAGTTACATTTCAATACAGGCAGTTAAACAAAACAGTTTGGCATAACCGTTCTTTCTTTCCCGAAAGACTGGGGGAAAAAAACCCTGCTTTTCTATCGTTTGGTAGAGTGGCTGGTTTTTCGGAATCCTGGTTACATCTACCGATGACATTTTACGTAGATCTAGGTTTTTGGAATGGATGAATTTAGTTTTCCTTTCAAGGTATATAATTTAACAATTACAGTAACACATGATTCTTCCGTGTGACTTTAATCCATTTTAAAATAATTACTGTATAATCCAGTCTTAAAACTATGGTTTAAACAAAAGGAAAACAATTACATTGTCAGTAGTAAAGTCTGTCACTTTGTGTGACCCTTGTGTTTACATAACGCGCTATACTGCGTTTTGATTGGCTGATAGGATCTGTCAATCAAAATCAACAGAAAGTTCAATTGATCCGATTATAAATTTTACGGCAAATGTAATGGTAAAAGTTGAAATCTAGGATCATCATGACGGATACTGAGTCAGATAGGAAACTGGTAAGGCACTTACCCAAAGCTGAAATAGTAGATGACCCGAGAACGCTGGTCTAATATCTGTCACGTGGCATATACTGTTTACAACGACATAAAGGCAGCAACTACATAGCTATAGTGATGACTCACGTTTTACTTACCTCGCTTTATTGAAATAGCGGGTACTACATATAAACCATAAAAATATGTGAAAAGGGGGCTTAATGCATCTGCAAAAAGTATCGACCAAGGTCAGCCTACGCAGTCCGCACAGGCTGACCTGGGCCGAAACTTTTTGCTATTTGTCGATTTTCTGTACGTCGAAGGACCCGTCTACCCCGTGAGTTAGTCGGTTATGTCATTATAGATTAGTCGATGAATATGGCGAAAGGGAACCATCGTTGAAGAAGTTTCCGACATACATTGTGGTTATAATGATAGATCTTTACCCCTAGACAGTAAAACTAACAACATTTTTTGTATTACTAAATGAAATTAAAACCGAATGAAATTAAGTCTGGGAAAATCATTTCATGCTTTTGATATCCTCAGTGTCTGCTTTTCTGTCAACAAAGATGTGAAAAGAAGACGAAACCAACATTTTTTTTTTTGTCTCTTTTCAGATGTTGAACAAGCCAAAAACTGAGGTCAGCAAAATATGAAAAATACGCTAAAACTTAATCAACAACTAAGTGAAATCGAATGATTTAACTGGATGTGACAATTCGTTTCTAATTTCACCATAAACTGTGGAATATGAAATTTGAACTCATAAAATGTTTGTGTATTTCTTTCCAAGAAAAGGGATATGCCTAATTTTGTTAAGGAATGAAGAGAATATTTTTTTTTTCATGGAGGTATGAAAAAAAGAACCTAATCACACTTTTGTATGAAACCGCGAAGCGGTTTCATACAAACGTGTGATTAGGTTTTTTTTGCGGTTTCATACAAAAGTGTGATTAGGGTTTTTTTTTCATACCTCCATGAAAAGAAAAAAAATTCTCTTCATTCCTTATAATTTAATATTACAGGCAAAAAAAAGCTAACTAATAAACTTGGGACTCTGTATAAAATTCTTAAAAAAAAAAGAAATGTGGAATATTGTATGTATACATGTTTGTTTACATTAGTTTGACAGCTAAAGTAGTTCCGGCACAACGTGATTTTTTTTTTTCATGGACCTATGAAAAAAAATTTTCAGCCAATCAGAACTCGCCAATATTCATGAAAACAACTGATATTAAATTATTCCTGTGTTCTACTAAAAATATATTTGTTATGTTGTCATTGTCATTTTCGGTTGCTTTTCCTGCTGTTGTTATCAATGTAGTTCACGTCTGTAGACATTTGTAATGATAAGATAGACATAGTTTGCGGACCTACAGATTTTATTAATTTCGCAGAGAACTAGGATGATTGACCTTGTTTATGGGTGCTGCTAAACCACAGCTTAACACTTCTGGACCCGTATTCACCAGCCACTCTTAGTTTCATTCATAGTCTTATTTTAGATTTAGGAAAGTTAGCAACTTCTGATTGGCTAAACCATTTGCTTCAGACAATCAGAAATTATGTCACTTTCAAAACTAGAAAATTCTTGAGAATAGGACTGAAAATGTTCTACCGAATGGTTGGTGAACACGGACCCTGAAACACAGGAAAGAAAACACCAAATATGATGTTTTAGGGTGAGAATTCCCCCTCCCCTTCCCCCCCTCTCTCTCTCTCTGACAAAGACTGTAAAGCTAGCCCATGTATGATGTACCTTTCTGGTTTCGGACCATTTTGCCGACACTCTATGCCTTCACTCCGTTTTTAACAGTATTCCAGCTTTGTAAGGGCGGTTAATATATCAACCCATACATTCATGGAAGTTCTTTGCAAGTATTACACACTACACTCTTTAAGCCTCTAGCAACTGTCCCACGTGAACATGGACGAAACGATTTTTAGCGGGGACAGGAATTAGTCCTGAATCAAGCACCTTGATCAGCGCTGTCGGCCAATACAGAGCTTTTGCGGACGACACAGATCAAGATCGTGTGGTCTGATCTTGAATCAAAACTTTTCGCTTGTGTAGTCAAGCCTGATAGTTAACAATCGTTCTAACTCTAAGAAAATTGCCTTTTCAGCTGTCGATTTATGGTATAGATATGCATAGTCAAACACTTGTTGCACCTCTATGTTAAAGCATGGTCAGCAATGAGTCCAGGGCCTGTATTCACCAACCAGTCTTCGCTTCATTCTTAGTCTTATTCTAGATTTAGAAAGTAACACAACAATGATTGGCTAAACCATTTGGTTTAGCTAATCAGAAGTTGTGCAACTTTCAAATGTAGAACTTCTTTAGAATAAGACTAAGAATGTTTTCAAGAATGATTGGTGAATACGGGCCCTGGTTTCAATCACCTGGAACACATTTGAAACATTTGGGACTGCCTGCTAAAACGCAAGAATCGTTCTCCACAGAACTTGCAGGAACTGGAACCAGCATTGCACGAAGAGTGGCAGCAGTTGCCCCCAGATAGATTTCGAAGTCTTGTGTGGGGTATGGGAGGCTGACTGCAAGCTGCCATCCAAGTGCAGGTATCGGTTATTTTGATTCGACATTACGAGTATTATTATTTTTTGGGGATTTGAACGCAATACTTGAAAGCAAGATTCTTACATACTATGAGGTCATCGGGTACTCCAATAAAGCTCATGTTTTGGTCACAGGACTAGTTTACTGATGTAAATTTCATGCAGTTTCCAATTCTTACTTCGTTGATCGTCCCAAAAATATCATACCCAAAAGACAGTGGGTGCAACATTTTTTTTTGTTGTTTTTTTGACTGTGTATGTTTGGCGCTGAAAAAGCAGGGGTTCAAACCCAAAAACCTGGCTGACTAGCCTTGTTCGTTAACACGGGACTATCCAGCCTCGCTTCTCCAAACTGTTAACACGGACTCTATAATTATACAGTAAACACTCTCTTGGTTGCCTTGTCTATGAAGCAACATAGCTCCAGATAAGGCGCTTTTGTCATCCGAAAAGTACTGATATTTTTTTCTTATTTCTGCACAAAAACATACCGTATATCGGATTTTTTTCGCGGGAAGGAAATTTTCGCTATTTTCGCGAGTGGGTCATTCTCGCGAAAATTATATTCGCTAAATATTCAGTACAATCTAAAAATCCTTCCTTTCATACGAAACATCAAGAGAAAAAAATTCTTCGCTTAGACACACTTGTTTATTGTCAACGGAATAGACGAGTAATAATATTCCTCTTGGTGCAAAGTGGCAAACGGATCTTTATAATCATTAAAAGTAAAGCCCAACACTGTAAAAAATGGCTTTGAAAATGATGGTATCTTGAAACAATGAAAAAAAAAATGACTTAACACAATGACCCATACATGATGTTATAGGTAGATAATACCAGACATACTGATAAGTATTTTTGTCGGGTTTGATGTTATCATATGTTTACGATTTCGCGAAAAATAGAAATATACCAATGAATTCGTGAAAATAAGAAACGTGAAAAATTGATTTTGACCGAACTCGCGAAAATTTTGGGACGCGAAAATAACCCGATATACGGTATGTTGCGGGTACTCATTAGAAGCGCCTCGTCGAGGCGCTTCTAATGAGTACCCACAACATATGTTTTAGTCTAGAAATAAGAAAAATAATATTTCGATACCCAATCTTATCTGGTGCTATGAGCTGCAAGCAGCCTGTATTAACTCTAACTCACGACAAAATTTTACATTAATTCAAACTGAAAGCATTTGCAGACGACAAATAAATTGCGGATCACACGATAACCATCATCTTCAAAAAAGTAGAAAACATTGTAGTTACCAACATTTTCTCTTTTTCCTTCAAAGTTTTCAAAAACCTTATCCCAAGAGGTATTCGAAACACGGTGTTGAAAGCTTAAACAAGCATATTTGTTCATTTCTAGTACAGGCTATTATGTTAAAATGAACCTGTATTAAGTAAGCATCAGTCTGAATGAAACCTTTACCACACGACAAAATTTTAGACTATACAAATTTCAAAGCATTTGCAGACGACAAATTCAACTTTGGTACAAATGAGCCTAAACTCTCTGATAGAGTTTTGAACATTGTGGGAAAAAGGAGAAAATGCTGGTTACCGATATTTTCTCCTTTTCCCACAATTTTTTCCAAAGCCCTCTTTCCCAGGGTCGTGAAAACCCGGGATATTTTGGTAAAGGGTTAAGCAAGCACATTTTCAGTATGCACTTGCTTAACCCTTTCCCAAACGACAAATTTTGGACTGGTCCAAATTGAAAGAGTTTGCAGACGACAATTTTAAATTTGATGAAAATGGCAGAAAGGTCTCAAAAAGGGTAGAAAACACTGTGGGAAAAGGAGAAATTGCTCGTTACGAGCAATTTCTCCTTTTTCCACAGTGTTTTCAAAAGACTTGCACTGCAGACACGTGAAAACCAGGGCTTGTTTGGGAAAGGGTTAATAGAGGGTTTGCCTCCATAATAAAAATTCAAACTTGCAATACTACTTTATAAGCAAGTAGGCCTACTTATGGGATAGCGGCGTTCTGACAGAAGTAGGTTTATGCAAGCAAGTCATCACATGATTATGCTTCCATAAAATTTATTTTGTCTAACATCCGACTGAATCATGAGCTTCATACATATGAGCCATGCTCTGTGAACAGGGGGCTTAATGCATCTGCGGAAAGTATCGACTCAGGTCAGCCTGCGCAGTCCGCTCAGGCTGACCTGGGCCAAACTTTTTCGCTATTGGACAATTTTCTGTATGTCCAAGGAACAGTTTACCTCGTCATTAAGTCGATTATTTAAAAAAAGTGGCTTTTATGGGTCCATAATTATGTGATGACTTTCTTGGCATGATGAGATGCATAAAGCCCCCTATTGCCAGAGTATGGCTCATTGATGCTATACAGGAGAAAGAATTTACGTCAGATCGGAAACTTTATTATTTACCAAACTGCAAACTTTTGAACATGTCCACATTGAAAGTGCTTGCTACCGACAATTTGATTCAGTTGATGGTTATTGCATTGCAAAGGGTAGAATACATTGTAGGAAAAGGAGAAAATGCTGGTTTGCCTTTTTTTTTCTCACCAGGTGTCGTTAAAACACGGGATTTTTTGGCAGAGGGTTGAAACGAATACGTATTTTTTTTTTTTCGTTTGAACTGTGTTTCAATGATATTTCACTTTTACCCTTACAAGGGTTTACTTAACTCACTTGTGTGCCCCCGCGCCTCCCCCCCCCTACCCCCCCCACAAAAAAAAAAAAAAAAAAATCGCCGGTATACAGAATACGGATAAAGCTCTGCAATGCTTTGTTCTATGGTTGTTCTGCGCGACGGTCGTCGTCAGGGGAGAATATCGACGCCTTAACCACTAGTGTTTGTATGAGTGAAAAAAAAAATGGCCACTATATTGTTTTTCAATCACATTTAACACTTAATTTCTACTCAATACTAAAAGCCCAAACATTGCGGTTTCAAAGTTGATTTCACCGGAAAGACAATACGGTATCGGAAAGTGTAGATCAAAGATCAGACTGCACGTTCTGTGCAGTCTGATCTTGATCTACACTGTCCGCAAAAGGTCAGTGGGTCGCGATTAGCAGCTTAAGGGTTAATTGAGTCAAGCTCTTTGAAAATGGGGGTCTAATACATCTACAAAAAGTACCGACCAATGTCAGCCTGCGAAGTCCTCGCAGGCTGAAACGGGTAGAAACCTTTTGCTATTGGTAAATTTTCTGCATGTCGAAGGACCTTTCCACCTCATGATTCAGTCTATTGTTACACAAAACAGATTTTATGGATCCATAATTATGTGATGCGGTGCATTAAATCCCCTTTCGCCAGAGCATGAATCAATTGTTTTTTGCCTTTACCTAATAGGTACGTCAATGTCAGAGAAGCTTCTTGCCTTTCAGGTATTATATTTACGCGGACGAATTTTTTTTTTTACAAGAAAATTACAGTTTATTAGATACTTAGTTTAAACTTATATTTTAAACCTTATTTAACTCTTTTTTTTTTTGTAAACTTTATTAGCCACGTATACTGGATAGGGAAGGTTGTGGCCATCCTCCCTCTATCCTTACAACAATTGTTAATTACATCCAATAACATTTGTGACCCCTGCGAACAGTGCAGACCAAGATTCGAGTGTAGATTGATTTTGGAATTCACTGCTCGCAAAGGTGACAAACTGCAAAATAAGAGTTAATAAAAATACATGTACTTTTCAGAGATCCAGATAAAGTTATGTGCAGACGAATTTTTTTTTTTGTAGCAGGCATGTTAAAACGGGCATCAAACGAAAATATGGCATTATGAGAATTAATTCCTGGGCCCGGTTTCACGAAAAAACTTAAGTCTCTTATTTTACTCAAATCCTCGAAAGACTTATTTTCTGACTTAATTTGAGTTTGTTATTCCAGACGCATTTCGCTAACATTAACAGACTTAAATGCAACATTCTCAAGTACTGTGTTGACACAACGTTTCGGACTCAACTCAGCGAAATAATGGACTTAAGTCAGTTAACTGACTTAAGTCCATTTATTTTGCTTAGATGAGTCCGAAAAGACGTGTCAGCTCAGGAATTGAGAACTTTACTACAGTCTGTTAATATTGCTTAACCCTTTACCACACAATCCCGAGTTTTAACGACCCTGAGAAGAGGCCTTTTGAAAACATTGTGGGAAAAGGAGAAAATGCTGGTAACCACAATGTTTTCTATCCTTCCAAAAACAAATTTCAATTTTTAGGTCACATTTATTTTGTCGTCTGCAAATGCTTTCAATTTGGACTGGTCTAAAATTTTGTTGTTTGGTAAAGAGTTAAATGCGTCTCAACTTAAGTCAGAACCTGGGACCGTTAAATGAGTTGAGTAAAATAAGAGACTTATTTTTTTTTTCGTGAACCGGGCACTGAAGTTTTAAACTGATATTGTTCAGAGTTTTTCGTATGCGAGACCGCTAATAGCTAGCGACAGCGAGTTACGGGTGAAGCCCATAACGAGCGAAGATCGTTTTGCGGTAACACCGTTTTAGATTTTTTAAAAAATAAAATTCCGACTTCGTTCTGGGTTTTAGTCTAAATATAGAGGGGGATGGCAAAAAATCATTTACATGTTTCCGGTTGATCTCACGGATCACAATCTTTCGCACATTTACTTAATTTGCCAAAAATGATGATTACTTTAAAATCATTGTCAGTTTAATGAGTGCAGATTATCTAATATCCAACTTACTTTCAGCACAAGCCTTTGAAACTCTATTTGTCTATCACGGAACACCAAAATTTTCCTTGGTCGATCATTGCAGATTGGTGCATCGGCTGTTTATCACGGATTACTCAAATTTTCTTTACACCGTTACTATAAATAGCTCATTGGCGACTGCCTCTATATTGTAATAAGACCTTCTATATACGATATAGAGGCAGTCGCCAGTGTGCTATTTATAGTAACGGTATCCGCTCAGGAAAATTTCGTCATCCCGTCACTCCCGTAATAGATCAATGGAATTTCAGTGGCCTATGCTTTCAGCGTATTAAGCTTTTATTTTTGCATAATATATAGGTATACGCAATGTTGTACGGTAGAAAATAATGACGTAATAAATCATACTATTTTTACGTCATGCGCGGGCCGTTTTCCCGCAGAAAAATATTGTGTCGAAGACATGACAAAACTACTTTTCTGACTGTTTCAAATTGCCGTTTATATAGAATATAGATAAATATTAAATAAAAACGGGATTTAAGCTTTTGATTGTTCCACGATTATATAGAATCTATATTTATCCATATACATGTAATGAAAGCCTGTTGGTAAACCTATGGAATAGATAGATCTATCTACCCGACAGCTTGATGACCTAACTAGATCTAGTCATTGCGATAAGACACTATCCTCTCTCACCACTGATCATTGTATCGAAGATGGACGAGCTGGAAAGCAGATAATAAAAGAGCAACAAATGATCTTTGGATCTATTTAGCAATCTGATTAAAGAAACTCCGTGTAAAGTATGGACAGTTGCGCCGGCCGCCATGACAGATACACTGGTTCGCATGGGTCACATGTTTTCATCATCGTGAGAAGTATAAATATTGCAATGCCTTTTGAAAACCCTCAGCATACGTTTTGTCAAAGCCGGGATTCGAACGCAAATCCCCATGATTTCAAGATCTAGCATGTGGTTTGAAATTGAATTATTAGATTTTTTTTTCCACAAATGATTCATGTCGCTCGCGTTGAGGCTTTGCCTTTGTCATATTATAGTTCAATTTTATGATTGGTACAAAGTACAATAATTTACAACGTTGTTTAGGAAATATGTTTTTGTGTAATGTCAATGAGAGGTGCTAGAGAGAGAGAGAGAGAGAGAGAGAGAGAGAGAGAAAGAGCAAATCATAAGAATTTTCACTTGAAAACCCAAAGGTTAATCTTTCCAGAGATAACAGCATGTTTTTTTTCACACGGATAGGTAAGTAACGCTGTTTATACAGATGTTTCCATTTTTATTTGTCATGAGATACAGTACGGGAATCAATTAACTGTTCACTCGTTTAGGAAACCCACATTTCACGATAATATCCCGTTGCAGTTCAGTCCAGCCTGTGCCCGTATTCACCTAGATCTACCATTTTTCATAACATTCTTAGTCTAACTCTTATAATTTCCAAAATTTGAAAGTAACGTAATTTTTGACTGGCTAAACCAAATGACTTAGCTAATCAGAAATTGCATCACGTTCTAAATCTAGAATCAGACCAACAATATAATTTTGAACGGTTTGGTGAATATGAACCCACAGTTTTAGACCTAACAAACACTAGCACACGTGACACAGTGAAGAGAAAATTCTTTTATAGTCTATTTGTAATTCTTCCTGCCAACAAAATGACTTGTGTTGTACCGAGTATGCTAAATGTTAAAACTGTAGCACTTAATTTCAGCCATGAATTTTGATCCGTCTTGGAGCAGTGAAGATGGAATATTGGCAGCCTAACCTTAAATCTCGAATGACCGCTTTTGTGATACAAGTCTTATCAACGACCAACAACTTGCTCCATTTTGTATTTAGTGGAACTTAATTTCTTTATGCTTAATTTAGGCCTTAACAGGGAGTCGTAATTATAAGGTGAGCCATGCTCTGTGAAAAGGGGCTTAATGCATTTACAAAAAGTATCGACCCATGTAAGCCTGTGCAGTCCGCGCAGGCTGACATGGGTCGAAACTTTTTGCTATTTGTAAATTTTACGCATGTCAAAGGACCACACTAGGCCTACGTCCGGATCTTGTTGAACAAACGACTCAAATCATGAAATAGAATGGTACTTTGACATGTAGAAAAAGGACCAAAAACAAAAACTTTCAAACTCGGGTCAGCCTGTGCGGACGACCTGGATGGATACTTTTTGCAGACGCTTTAAACCCTCTTTCCACACAGTATGACTCATTTTTTGGCTACTCAGAATGTCTGTAATAATGATTCGGCTTTCCATTATAATCACGTAAGGGTATAAATTTTACTTTGTCACGTTTTTGTTTCCCACGTCTGTCGTTGTCCACGAGATTTACATACAGCGTTTAATTGTGTCATGCCTTTTTTGCTCCCTGACTCCCGACGCTTTCTTTTGTCTTTGTTTATACCTTGGGAAATAGTGAACAATAATGTCAGATAAAATATGTAAATACGAATCACACGAAATCCCTTAATAGCGGTATACATGTTAGCAAGGGAATAACCATCTTAAACTTTCAAGATGGCGGCCGTGATTCTGTGTGTGCTCTTTTTTTCCTGGACTGGTCTACAGGAGGTAAAATCACATAGCATTACAGACGTGAGGTTATCAAAAATTCAAAACCGCGTTGTAGGAATTGAAGATCGACTGTCATTCCTTGCTAAAACAGATGTAGGTTGTAACGAAACGATTCGTGACGTCACAGGAAGGATAAGGATTGTGTCTGACAAGGTACCCAGCATATACCCAGGTACTTTCTAGTAATTAAAACCGTTTTCCTCATAATGTTGATTTTTATATCCCTTTTCAAAACACTCCTATGTTTTAACGACCTTTGAGGGGAGCACTTTTGAAAACACTGTTGAAAATGGAGCATTTTCTTCCCTATGAACAATGTTATCTACTCTTTCAAAAAAATAGATCTACGTTTTCAGGCGCGTCGAATTTGTTGTCTGCAAACGCTTTCAAATTTGACAACTTGGTCGTTTGGTAATGAATTATGCAGAGTTTCTTATGAAACTGGATTGGCAATTCAATATATGAAACGTGCTCTGAGAAAAAGGGGATTTAATGCATCTGCAAAAAGTATCGACTCGTGTCAAACCTGTGCAGTCCGGGCAGGCTGACATTCGTCGAAACTTTTCGCAATTGGTCAACTTTCAGCATGTCAACGGACCTGTCTACCTCATGATTTAGCCGGTTTATAGGCAAAACGGATTGTATGAAGCTATAATCATATAATGTCTTGCTTGGCATAATATGCATTAAGCCCCTTTTTGTGAGAGCATGGCTTATTCTTATAGCGGCCCAGTTCACGTTCAAGACTCGCCTTTTGATTAACTTGGACAAATAGAATTTATTTTCACACCTGTATCTGAGAGCTTTGGAAAAATATCAGGATAGTGACTTCTTGCCTTTGAAACTTCTTCATCAATATTCATTTGCTGAAAGAGCGACTGTCCAAACAATCAGAATTCGTTGGCATGAAACCGTTTCTAACATGTAGTCTAGGTATGACGTCAATTACGGTATTTTGCTACCTGAAGTGAGAATTCATTCGTAGAAATTACCGGCACAGCACAACGATGCAACCAATGAAAAGGGCGTATTTCTTTGATTTTCCCGAATAGTTCAGCCCAATGTCCAACGACACATAGATACAGAGTAATATAATCAAAGTATTGTGAATAACGGCCGAATCACTTTAATCAGACGACAAAGTTTTATACTTGTACACATTGAAAGTATTTGCAGCCGAATGATCAACTATGACTCAAATAATGGAATTATATTTGATTTGATGAAACACGTTTTGCGAAAAGCAGAAAAAGTTGGCCACCAGCAATTTCTCCTTTTCCAACAATGAGTTCAACCGGCTACTATCCCAGGGTCGTTGAAACACAAGGTTGTTTCGTAAAGAGAGCATGCTGATTGTAGGTCCGATCCGCACAAAAATGAACCTTGCAAGAGGTGACACGAACTCTGGTGAATTGTTACTCATCGCCCCAGATCCTTTTGAAGTCTGTTTGAGACAATATAAGAAAACACCGCTGGACAAACAGCAAGCCAAACTACTCTGTATACAGCAGGTAGGTGAAGTTAGTACAATTGCACTTTTTTTTTTCAAAAAGTTCCATGTCACGTGACAAAGGCGATAGATTTGTTGATCTTGGTCCACATACACCAGTCTACGTTGCGTTTTATTCTTCACAATTTCTGTTCTGGCAACACGAAATGATAGTACTGATTAACCCGTAGGCTGCTAAGCACGGCTTAGGGACCATTTGCGGACAGTGCAGATCAAGATCAGACGGCACAGAACGTGCAGTCTGATCTTGGATCTGCACTGTCCGATAAGGAGATATCCCCCCAAATAAATAAATAAATAGATAAATAAATAAATAACTTTGAAATATCAACGATTAAGTTTTTACTATTGGCTTGAAAGTTTCATTTTACATGAGCTATGCTCTGTAAAAAGGAGGCTTAATGCATCTGCGAAAAGTATCGACCCAGGTCAGCCTGCGCAGTCCGCGCAGGCTGACCCGGGCCGAAACTTTTCGCTACTTGTCAATTTTCTATATGTCATAGGACCAGTCTATCTCATGATTCAGTGGGTTGTCAAAAAAAAAAAAAAAAAAGGTGGCAATTATGGATCAATAATTATGTGATGGCTTGATAAGAATCATGGACCACGGAAATGCATTAAGCCCCTTTTTGCCAGAGCATGGCTCATATTTATCAGGTTAAGGGTTAACAAAAATCCTGTTTCAGGTATTGTGGAGGTACAAGCTTCCGGAGACCAAGAGAAAAGTAGAACAAGAACAGATGCTGATATCCAGATTGAAAATTAACCTTCAACCCAGGGATTCAAAAACAGTTACAAAGGGGGCTAGGGAGCTTATCACATTACATACGACTGCTGCTGGACAGCCGTTGGCAAGAAAGGGGAGGTCACTGCTCATGGTGCCCTCGACAATAACATCCTCGACGTCTAATATGCCGACAACAACTGTAAACGCCCCTAGAGTACGAAAGGAGTATAGGACGTTGACCCTTGCAGAACGAACTCGCTTTCACAATGCTCTCAATGCGCTCTATGAGGAAAGTTAAACTTTGTACTGAGCCATGCTATGGCAAAAGGGGGTTTAATGCATCTCCCTTATGCAAGTCATCATATAATTATGGATGCATGAAGTCCTCTTTGTCTGACAACTGACTGCCATCCTGTAGTAGAATGGCCCTAAGTCATGCAGAAAATTTACCAGAAACAAAAAGGTTCGATCCAGGTCACCTTGCACATACTGTTCAGGCTGACAGGAGTCGAAACTTTTTGCAGATGTATTAAACCCCTTTCTCACAGAGCATGGTTCAGTTATATAATACACTGAGCAAACTTATAAACTGCCACCAGCCATTTTGAATGAATTACTGGAATAACGATGAACGAAATCATCAAATATTTTACGATATAGGTTACTCCATTTTGTTTTACCAGACAAAATATTTAGAAACAAGTATTGATAGTCATGACTTTTCAATGTTGTTTGGGCATGTAAGGATAAGTCATATTGAATGAAGTGGCAGTTTAAAAGTTTTGTTAACTTATTCTTTCACTCTTTCCAAGTTTTGAAATAGACTTTCGTATCATTGCTATGAAAGAGACATCTCCATAAAATTCTAAATTCAAGTGATTGCCGTTGTAGATGCGGTGACAGTTTTCCAGCGATCGCATATTTTTTTTGGATCTGGTTGCTAGATATTTTCATTCTATATATATGAGTCATGCTCTGTGAAAAGGGGGGCTTAATGCACCTGCGAAAAGTATCGACTCAGGTCAGCCTGCGCAATTTGCGCAGGCTGACCTGGGTCGATACTTTTCGCTATTTGTCAATTTTATCTATGTCAAAGGACCACTCTTCCACAAAATTCAGTCAGCCGTTAGAAAAAATGGATTTTGTGGATCCATTATTCGGTGATGACTTGCTTGGTATAATTCATCACGGAGATGCATTAAGCCCCCTTTTTCCAGAGTTTGGCTCATATGTATATAAATTATGTATACTTACTTTTATTTAAAACCTATGGTATCACAATTTACAGTGCGAAGTAACTATGGACCGAACAGCAGATATTACGCAAGTGAGAAACATTTGAAAGAAAAAAAGTCGCACCATTTGTATGATCAGGTCTGGGATAAGAAGCAATGCTTGCTTGTTATAAAATTCTTTTGTATTCGATAAAAATGGAATTTTGTCGTACAAATGTAACAGCTTAAAGTACTTATCAATCTCAAACTTCAGAAAGGCACCATTGCCTCATTTGCCAATACACACCGACGTGCGAGTAGAGGTGCTCACAGAGGACCAGCTTTTTTACCGTGGCACAGGGTATTTATTACACTGTAAGTATTGCAGAATTCGTTTTGCATTGTAGGTTTTGCGGCGTATTATTATGCTGAATAATTATTCCCTTGTGTGTATTGCAGCATATTCACAACACTGCAAGAATTACGGCATATCTATTGCACAGGGAGTATTGCGGCGAAATTATTACCATGCGAAGATTGATGCATGTTTTTACACTGTATGCTTTTCACGGTATATTCTTTACTTATTTCGGCTTATTTGGCCAGCTGTAAGGGTTGCGTTTTGTTTACTAGACTATAAGTTCCGGGCCGTATTTATAACACTGTATTTATGTATACTGCGGCATATTCATTACACTTAATGTATTTCGGCTTACTTAGTACTGTGGTTTATTAAATACGTCGTTTGTATAGCGGCGTAATCATAATACTATCTGTATGTAATGAGCCGTATTTCGTACGCTGAAAATTGTAGTGAATAGAGTACATTGTAAGCACTGAGACGCATTTATAGTATTGTGTTCATTACGGCGTATTTACAACAGTGTAAGTTTTGCGTCGCAGTTATAACACATAAGTTTTGCGTCGCAGTTATAACATAAGTTTTGCGTCGCAGTTATATACATAAGTTTTGCGTCGCAGTTATAACATATAAGTTCTGCTGCGTATCTACAACACTTTACTTGATTGTTGTGGCGTATTGAGTATTAGATTATTTTCGTCTTTGACAAATTTATACTTCATAATTTTGCCGTTGTTTTCGTAAACTTTCTTAAACCTTGACCAAACAACCTCATGTTTTAACCATGCCGGCGGATAAGGCCTTTGAAAACATCGCGGGAAAAGGGAAAACTGCTGGTAACCAGCATTTTCTTCTTTACTCGAAATATTTTCTACTCTGTAAAGAGTACCAATTCATTATTCGTTGGCATATTCGCAAGTGCTTTTAATATGGGCAAGTCTTAACCTTTGATGTCGGATAAAAAGTTAAAGGCCCATGTTTAATAGCGCTATCCCAGCTTCTATTCTTTTATGAGTTTTGAAGACGCTCTGCGGGAAGAAGACTCGTCTGTTACACTGCCATATTGGGACAGTACAATAGATGATCAGATGGACAATCCCACAAACTCTCGTATTTGGTCATCTGACTTCCTTGGCAACGGAGCCGGACGTATCGTCACAGGTAACCACTCCTTCAACTGTTAGAGTACTAAATAGCTGAAATGAGCTATTTTAGTCAGTGAAAAGAATCGAAATATTGCAATTAGTAGAATGTTTGACAAGAATTTCTCGTCGTTTAAATATTGCCATCAACACGGTCTCTGATGTCTGGCCTACCTTTCTTCCCCTCATTAGCAAGTAAATTTTCACTCTGCACCTCAAGACATAAAAAAAAAAAAAAAAAAAGATTATGCAGTTGATTAATTCTGTTTTGATTGTTTCATTCCGAGTTGTATTACAGTTTGACCGACGGCGATAAGAAAGTGTCCCTTCAAACAAACCGCTACACTTAACTGCGGTAGATGTAGAAAAAAATCAGACTGTGAAACGTGCAGTCTGATCTTCGGTCCACACGGTCCGATACAGTGAGATTTTCCGGGCGGAATGAACTGTTCTATTTGGCGTAGCCATTGGCCGGAAATGTAACTTGAACTTATATAGCAGTTTAAGGGTTGAGCGAGGCAACTCCTTAGCACATCTGTATCCCAGAATACTGTGGTGCCTGCATTACTGTATATCTGGATCCCTTTTCCAGAACTTTCAGTCCTTTGATTTTAGATCGTTACGTTGAAAGAAAACCCAAATATAGACTTATAAATCAAAAGATCCACGCATATATTTATGGAAATGATGCTTATTAATAGCAAATATGGATGGATAGATGGATGGATGGATAGATGGATGGATGGAAGGAATGCCTGGCAATCATTCAAACAATTGACAGGTTGATGAACTGACTGATTGATCGATTCAGGTCCTTTTGCCAACTGGGCCACAGAACAAGGTTTCCTTGAGCGTTCATATGGTGAAAGAGGCAGCTTGGTCAGCAAACTTAACTTGGAACGTACCTTGACACGATGTTCATATTCAGTAAGTTTACTCTGATCAATATGTTTTCGGAAAAACTTTTTCTTACATTTAAACCTATGGTAGCCAAGTTAGCATGTTTCTTTACCAATTGCGAAAGTCAACCAACCTCATAAAACGCAAGAAAATCTTCTACGAGTCGCTAAAATAAAGTAATTTGAATAACAAGCGGAACTGTGTAAGAAATAGAGGATCTTACATGAGTTTTTATGTATTATCATTTTTATCAAACGAGTTGACTAAAATTATATGACATAAGTCTTGGCGAGCGTCACATACATTTTGGTCAACGAGTTTGATAAAATGATGACATATATAAACACGAAGTTCAGATTCTATTTATCGCATAAAACGAATGACAGACAAGTAAGTTTCCTGCATCATCACTTTCAGCCTACATACCGTTCACGGGTCCATTTTTACAGATGTAGTTCGGTTTGAAATGTGTACATACACAAGAAGATAGCACCGCACGATATTAACATCGAAAGTAGCATGAAATACGGACGTAAATCGTACATAATTCATCAATTTTGTTAATTTCAAACAACTTATACTTCATTTCTTGTTGTTATTTAACTTGAAAATCACTACAGTTTCCACACGTATACGTCTTAGCAACAACGAAAACATTTCCCGCGAAATGGCGAATGAGCACAAATTCCAGCACGTGCTGTAGTTGGTTTCAACGGCTGCACGCGCTCATAACTACAAAAATAACCAAGCCGGGTCCACCAAAAAACGACAACACACTAGTGTATTATTGAAAATAAGCTTTGGCTTTAATACATTGCTGGAGGAGTTTTTATGTGATAAAACATTGGTAATGTTTGTTGTATACTCTATAGATCTACAAGACGACAGGATTTTAGACTTTTCCATGTTAAGAGATCTTTATGACGAAAATATTAAGGCAGAGGCTATTTACAGTTAAATGTAAATAGTCAAAAAACGTTAAAATGGCTATTTACAGTTAACTGTCAATAGCCAATTCTACGTTTTTGGGCTATTTACAGTTCACTGTAAATAGCCAGATTTACGTCTTTTAGCTATTTACACTTAAATTGGATTTTAATGTTGTAATACGCAATATGAGTTACAATTTCAACTGTGTTTTTGAGAATTTGACCTACAAAGCGATTATATTTTTTTTCCAGCTTAAAATGACCATCAATGTCTGATCTTCTGTATTCTTTCAACACACATTGTCATGTTAAAAAAAAAAAAAAAAAAGCGAAAAAATATATTTCATAACTAAGATGAATACATTTTAAAAAGCTCACTATGAATTTTTATTTCTATGAAGCAAACTTTGCCTTAACTTTGGTTTTGCAAATTGTTGGTTTTGTCTGCCTTTACATGTATAAAAGAGATTAAACACTTTTCCATGATGATTATTCTTATGGCAGACTTTTTCTCCTTTTTCAGATTAGTGTGCAGTATATTTTCAAATGAAGTAATTTAAGACTATTACAACTGTTGCTGATAGCACACAGTTAAAGTTTGGACTTTCGAAGCCATATGTTTGTTACTTTGTATTGTAATGATGAATTGCAATGTAGTTCAAATTTATTTTATAAATGTTCTGGTCTGTCCAATATCTGATGCATCATTTCAGCAAACGTTTGGCTAAAAGTTTCGTGGTCGACTGTTGAAGTAAAATAGGACTGGTCAATTGTCTTAGAAATAGACAATACTAGCTAGCTGCTGAAAATTGAGATTTCTTGAAGAGATAGACTTCGTGATTCAATTCTTCCGTTTTTTTTTTTTTTTTTAACTTTGATTTAATTTCTACTGTAAATGATGAGGCAACAAAATAGCTTAAGCCATACACAAATTTACATGAATATTGTTATCTAGTGAAGTTCTCAATTAAGGAATAAGCTATGACTGGCTCACTAATATTTTTGCCAGTCAGGACACACCCGAAACTTTGCATAATCTACCTATTAGTAACTAACAGACAGGTTCCAGCAGATCTTCGAAATTACAGAAAAGAGAAATGTGCACACACTGACTCAAACAGTGCTCAGTATGAAAATAGGAACCAGACCGCAAATTTCCATTTAGAGGCTATTTTTTGGCATGAATAGCTCAAGTTTCAAATTCTATTATCTATTCAATAAAGGAAAGTTTCTAAAGATGCATGAATATTCATTTTGTACCACCGAAATAAGAAACTGTAACTTAAAATTGTCACATGCCTACTCATGAACGGTTTATTCTGAGATTCAAACGTGCGACCCACGAACATGTATGTGAGACAGTTTAATTATCTACACATAATATGTCGTATGCTAACTTAAGCCGGACTATACAATTTTAACTGTCAATAGCCAAAAAACATAGAATTGGCCATTTACAGTTAACTGTTTTTTGGCTATTGACAGTTAACTCTAAATAGCCATTTTAACGTTTTTTGGCTATTTACAGTTAATTGTAAATAGCCACTCCTAAAAGTTAATGAAACTAAAGTGGTGATAGGATTTCTCTTTCTGAAATATTGTATGACATCGTGAGGAAAAGAGAAACTATTGGAAACCAACATTCTTATTTCTCCACATTCATTGCCCCCCACCCCCCAAAGGTCCTGTTCTTCAGGGTCACTGATAAATGGGAAAATCTGTTTGATAAATGGTCAAAGTTACATGTACATCTATACTCGTTTTCAGCCAATTTTCAGCCACTTTATAACCCATTTCTTCTTTATTTCCTGAAACTATAGCCATTTCTGTATCTTCATGACAGATGTTGACCCTGACGACTGCAAGGATGCACAGATTACGACGGATACAAAATGCATTTCCTTTTTTTTTTTGCACCCTTTAAAGAAATCACATATGTCGTTTCCGGTTTTAAATGAGGACAAATCCATTGAGTTTCTTTATCCCTTACACCATATGTATATATTGGTAATTTATCTGTATATACACTGCTGACCTAATTCTGAGCCGTTCTACACATTTTCAAGTTTTAGCAGCGTTTTTCTCTCTGGCTGTAAGAATGTATCTTTAAACTTTTGACTGATAAGAGGACAGAATGTGTTGTTTTTTTTTTTCTTTCAATCAATATAGATTTCAATTTCTATGCTAATTTGACCTGAATAAGTCATACCATGTTGGGTAGTAACCACTAAATAGATCAATATCAGACTGCACGTTCTGTTATATTAGTGACTTGAAATACCCACCGCATATCGTCGTCTACATCATACTTTAAACAACACCCATAACGCCGTATATAGAAGTGCGCAATGTTGAAAAAAAATGGGCTAGGTCTAATAATTTTGAGCCTTGCGCTCTGAAAAGATGGCTTGATACATCTGCAAAATGTATTGGTCCATGTCGGCCTGCGCAGTCCGCGCAGGCCGACATGGGTCGAAACATTTTGCTATTCGTAAAGTTTCTGCTGTCAAAGGACAATTCTGCCTCAGGATTTGAAGTCGGTTATCAGTCGAAATGGATTTTATGGATCCATAGTTTTGTGATGACTTGCATGGTATATTGCCTTGTGGAGATATATTAACACCCCCCCTCCTCCTCTCTGCAAGAACATGGGTTATTTGTATTACACTTCAGAGAATGAAGTTATTCTTACCATGAGCTCTTTGAACGGTAAGCACAACTTCAGTTGCTTTTTTAAAAATAATGAGTGCATATACAAGTTTAACCTGCACCAGTTTCCTGTAAAGTCTTTTGGCACTAGTCAAATTTTACTTGAATGAAAGAAAACTGTATTAAGCATAACAATGTACTTGACCCCCCCCCCACCCCCGCGCCCATTCCCCCCTCCACACACACACACGCGCGCTCCTTTCCCAATTTTAAGCATGTACAAACCTCAGTGTGCGTATTTACCATCCATCTTAATTATATTCTTAGTCTTATTCTCAAAGATTTTCTAAATTTGAAAGTAATACATCTTCTGATTGGCTAAACCAAATGGTTTAGCCAGTCAGAAGTTTTGTTAATTTCAAATTTAGAAAATTCTGGAGAATAAGACTATGAACATCCTTAAGAATGGTTGGTGAATACGGACCCAGAGTTCTGTTTTGAGACCAATACTTCTTTTGATTTATATACATGAAAATGAGATAGGCGTGCACGTTGATACCTACATGTTAAACCTAAAGGCGGACGATTCGATCCCCAGGAGCAAACCTTATAGAAGAACATTTTAGATTCAATTCACAGATGATGTTAGAGACAATATGCTTGTAAAACCAAATGCAACAAACGCAAAATCTACCGTCTGAGGATTGTAAAACCAGAAAAAGGGATTTCTATTGAACTGGGGTCCTCTATATCAGAGGTCAAGGTCAGCATTAAACGTTACGTATGAATATTTTACAAACAAGCTATGGGGACAGTGCACCTTAAAAAAGGTGTACTGAATAAAGATTAATGAGTAACGAAGGTGGCGACCGGAGATCTTCAAGGGTCACCTTTGTTCCAGGTAAAAGTCACTAGTAAAGAGGATGGTTGAAAAAACTATTTCGTGGTGAGGGTTATTTTCTAAGACAGTTTTATAATGCTTTAGCTTTTGTCATTATTTTTAATATTTTTAATTACTGATGACCAAACTTATTGGTTCTTCAATCTTGTTATATTTTTCCCCGATGTTCGATTAGCAAATCACAGTTCCTACTGGTCGACGACGGTTTAAAATTGAATCCTACCACAATGGTTTACACTCGTGGGTGGGCGGAGACATGCGTTTTGTAGGGACCGCCTCCTTTGATCCCGTGTTTTTCTTACACCACTGTTTTATTGATTATGTTTGGCAAAAGTTCCGTGAGAGGCAGATCGAGTGTGGTGTAGATCCAGAAACGGACTACATCAATGCCACAGGTATTTTTTCTGTTGATTTTCTCTTTACAATTTACAACTTAACTTTTTTTCCATACGGAAAGAACTGACTTTGGAAATTTGAAATGATAACTTTGTTCATCTTCAAGAGCACATGTACAATCAGAAAAGGAAATGAAAGATGGAGAACAATTTGTGTAAAGCTACCGTTGTATTCAAACGAGTTTTGGTACATGTAGGGTAGGGTGTAGGGTAGAGGAAGAGTTAGATTCCAGTCACGGTTATTTAAAGATCCTTCCAAAGTTTCAAAATAGCCATTGCATCTGTTGCTAACGGTCCATCATTGTATAAAAAGAAATAGTAGGTAGCTTGAAAATAGTGTTCGTAGTACAGATTAAAAACTCCGGAAAGACGTGGATAGGTGCAATGGGCGGAGTGATTTATTTGAGATACCGCTAAAACGGCGTAAGAATGAACAAAACTTTACAACACACATTGTAACAGTCTGTCCACAACAAAGACTACTGCAATACAATTCATAACAATTTGTCCAGCAGTGTCGGGTTTATTTGACTGTGTAATGTTATAGCGTATTGAGCTGACCTTTTTTCCGTACGTAGTAAATGAGTCATGCTCTGTGAAAAGGGGGCTTAATGCATCTGCGAAAAGTATCGACCCTAGTCAGCCTGCGCAGTACGGGCAGGCAGACCAGGACCGAAACTTTTCGCTGTTGATCAATTTTCTGTATGCCAAAGGACCAGTCTACATCATGATTTAAAGCAGTTTTTTCACGAAGTGGCTATTACGGATCCACAATCATGTGATGACTTGATTGGTATTATGCATTACGGAGATGCATTAAGCCCCTTTTCACAGAACATGGCTCAAATAGGGCTTAATATAATTTGTATGAGAATATAGTGTTAGATAATAATGATGAGAAACATGAACTGAATTGTTCAAAGTAGTTGATGAAAAGGCGTGCAACACACGAAAAGGTGCCTTCAGACATATGCATTAAAGTGTGTCGTCCCAGATCAGCCAGTGTAGTCTGTGACTGATCCGAGACGGTACTTTCCGTTCTCATGTGATTTTCTGTTTCACGAAAGTCTACTGTATGACAAAATCTTATGTAGTCGTAAAGTGCCGTCGCGGACCGCGCAGGCTAATCCGGACGACACTTTATGCAAGTGTCCGAAGGTCTCATTTGGCATGTTGCGGGCCAAAATGTAAGAGTATGTGAAGTATGGCAGCTAGATAGTTGGTGTGATGTCATTTAACATTTTACCAAACGACAAATTTTTTAGATTTGCCCAAAGGGAAAGCATTTGCAGACGACGTTTAATTGTGGCTCAACTGATGGACATACTCTTTGATAGGGTAGAAAACATTGCGGGGAAAGGAGAAAATGCTGGTTACCAGCAATTTCTCCTTTTCCCACAATGTTTTCAAAAGGATTCTTCCTCATGCTCGTTGAAACTCGGGATTGTGTGGTGAAGGGTTAAATGCGAAAGAAATAAGTTTCGCTTCAGGTAGACATAATTTCAATAGCAGAATGGGTCAAATAAGGGACTATCGGGTGAGAGATGGATTGTCTAACAGCTGGAATGATGTTTTCAGGTAGGCATCTTCATAAGGATATAAGTTATGAGAAAGAGCATGAGAGACAGAGAGAGAGAGAGAGAGAGAGACAGAGACAGAGAGACAGAGAGACAGGGGGGAGAATCAAGGCACTGGAAAGACTGCTCACAAATATCAGAGCACTGAAATTACGAAAGACGAAGCTTATACGAAGCTTATCATAAACGGTTTAGCTAAACGGAATTTTAGCTATGCATGATAGATCTGTTACTTCAGGGTCGTTAAAACCTGAGAATGTTGGGGGAAAGGTTAAAAACTAATAAATGAATTATATGTAAGTTTGCAGACTAAGGTAAAAACACAAATACACTGTTTTGCAAATGAACTGTTTACCAAACGATAAAGCTTCAGATTTGCAGATGACAAATTGGATGTTGCTGAAATGTTTACTAATTATCTTGTCTGTAAAAGAACAGAATACCTTGTGATAATCAGCATTTTCCCTTCAGCTGTAATGTTTTCAAAAGGCTACTTCCTCAGGGTCGTTAAAATTCGGGTTTGTGTGGAAAAGAGTTCTGTTTCACAGGAAAATCATACCGAACCGGACAGTGTAATTCTTAGATCAGACTGCGTGTTCTTCGCAGTCTGATCTTGATCTACACTGGCTGCAAAAGCGCATTCAGTCATCCTTGGCAGCCTAAGGGTTAAGCCTTCTTAACGATGAAAACAAAAATTAATGGTTAATCCTCTCAAGCAATTTTGTGGAATTAAACCATCCATTGGTTGGTCAAACAGTTGTAAACTTACCATCCTAAAAAATACTTGAAACCAATTTGACTAAAAAATTCAAACCACGAATTCAATCGTTTTCTTCAATTAAGATACGAAGAATCGCCTTCGTGCGAAAACAATTGCAGCGGCACTGACGAATTATACTGTGACGCCTTGAGAAATACCTGCCTTCCCCGGTCTCGTTTTGATACACCTGTGTTCACCACAAGTACATTGCCTACAACATCAGCGGGTGTGGCCAGAAAAAGACGTGCTGCTGAAGATGATGCAGGTGAGAAGGGAGTAGAAGAGATAGAAGTAATGGATGAGGAAGAACTCGAGGCATCACCGAGTGATTGCGATACTGATGACCATGATAGCGTAAGTGTTTGTTTTGTCAATATTTTCTGTATTAAACCTTGTCCTGCTAGATAAGTGAAATAAAATTTTCAAGCCGGTAGTAAAAATTCGAGGAATGATATTTCAAATTTAGGAAAAAGTGTCCTCCTATCGGACAGTGTAGATCCAAAATCAGACTGCACGTTCTGTGCAGTCTGATTTTGATCTACACTGACCGCAAAAGGTCCGCGATTCGGGCTTAGCAGCTTAAGGGTTAATTTTGTTTCTTTCGTGTTTATTTGTCGTCGCCACCGTTGCACGTTTGGGCAACGCCCCCAGAAGGCTGTTGGTAATTTTAGTGGGGGATAGTGCAAGATACAGGATATAATTCATTCTAAATTAGGAACAGAACAGAATTAATCTTTTAATCGAAAAGTCTTTTACATTTGTTGTAGATAATGGAATGAATTATTGAAATCATCTAAACGTACAATGGTGATATTGTTTTTCACGAGCCAAAAAACGACATTCATTCATTGATTCGTTCGTTCGTTCGTTCATTCATTCATTCATTCATTCATTCATTCATTCTGTGCTCCTTTCAGTCAGACCAGGTTTGTGACAGATACCTAGATCCTGGCTGCCATTACGCCCATATTATCAAAATGGCTGCCGAGAACAAACCTATACCAACGAGCGAAGAGGTTGAAATCGTTGACCTGCTTGTTCCCCGTCCCAGAGGTGAAGAGTTCGCGGTAGAAGAAGATGACGAAAGAACTATACGCACGACCGAGGTAGACGCCATCAACTTTGAGAGGACGCAAAAAATGCTGCTTCAAGAATTTAAAGCTTCCTTAGAAAAAAAAATTGGGTCTTATGTTTGAGATCACACTGCCTTGTAAATGAATAAAATGTTCGCATGTATGCTTTTGGTTGGTTTTATTCTCTTGTAAAGTAACCATTGTAGACTTAAACATCGATAAAGAGCCATGCTCTGGCAAAATGGGGTTTAATGCATCTCCGTGATGCATAATACTAAGCAAGTCATCACATGGTCTTGTAGTCTGGTACCCCGCCGTACTTCAAGAGTACGTCAGGCAAAGCGCAATAATGGCGGCAGCCGTTGGTAATATGCATAGGTAACGAGATATTGTTATTTCACTTGATCAAATCGGACTGTAGGTGGAATTCAAAACAGATCACTTGCAATAAAGTAATGGCAGTGAGGTTTTTTTTTTTTTTAACTGTCGTTCTTATTTAGCGAGAAAAACTACATATCAGAAATACTTTAAGTATCCGAAATGTCAATGGGCCTGCATAACGTCCGAAAACAGGGCTACTTTTAAAATGATTCGAAGTCAAATTTACATTTAAACCATACCCAAACAGTACGTTTTGGATTCGGTAATGTATATTTTGCACAAAATTGATTTCATTTTATTCATTGATCAAACTGGATAACATGAAATTGGTAAAACAGGAAAGCATGAAGGGTTACGCTTGAGAACGCCATGGAGGCCGCCATTATTGCGCTTTGCCTGACCCGATAACGTAGTGGTAGGGGCAGGTAATCCAGACTAATGATCATGGATCGATAAAGTCCATTTTGTCTAACAAACGACTGAATCATAAGTTAAACCGGTCTTTGGACATGCAGAAAACTGACCAATAGCGAAAAGTTTCGGACCAGATCAGCCTGCGCGGACTGCCTAGGCTGATCTGGATCGGTACTTTTCGCAAGTGCATTAAGCTCCATTTTCACAGAGTATGGCTCATATTGATATATGAGTCATGTTCTGTGAAACGATGTTTTAATACTTCTACAAAGAAAAAAGGGTCGACCAAGATCAGTCTGCGGGCTGACCTGGGTAAAAACTTTTTTGTTATATGTAAAATTTGTGCATGTTAAGGGACCATTGTATCTCATGACTCAGCCGGTAGTTAGATGAAATAAATCCGTATTGTGCAACGAATGGCATCGTGTTATGGTATAATGTATTACAATGTTGCATTAAACACCCTTTTCCAAGGGCACCGCACATATACAATACGCAATATTCGCCATTTTTTTTCTGAAAATTTGAAAATTGTTTAGCACATGAACCTTTGTCTCCTTAACCTTTTACCATACAATCCCGGATATTAACGACCCTGAGGGAGAAGCCTTTTGAAAACATTGTGGGAAAAGGAGATAATGCTGGATATCAGCATTTTCTCCTTTTCCCACAATGTTTTCTACCCTATCAAAGACAAGTTCCTTAATTTGAGTCACATATAAATTGTCGTCTGCTAATACTTTCAATTTGGAAAAGTCTACTTTTTTGTAGTTTGTGCAAAGGGTGAATTCTTTGCCGAGATTTAAGGCCTGTCCATATTGAAAGCACTTGTAGAGGACAAATGAAACTTGGCTCCAACAATACTCTTTACCAAACGACAAATTTTGGGCTGGAGCAAACTGAATACGTTTGCAGACGACAAATTAATTGCAGAATAAATGGTAATTTCTGTCATTCAAAGGGTTGAAAACATTTTAGGAAAAAAGAGACCAGCATTTTCTCCTTTTCCCACAATGTTTTAAAAAACCCGCTCGGTCAGGGTCGTTAAAACTCGGGGTTGTGTGGTAAATGGCTAAGCAGTAATAAACCTTGTATGAAAAAACTAGAAAATGCTAGTTACCAACATTTTGACCATTTCACACAATATTTTTCAAATGTCTTCTTTCTCCAAAGTCCAGGGAGGCTCCATGGTGAAGGAGTACGATTCCTAACCGAGAGACCTTGGGTTTGATCCTCGCTCAAGGCACTGCATTTTCTTGGGTCTGCTCTTGGGAAAATACTTCAGAGCGCTCGCCTAGTACTGATGAAACGTACATGAATAAGTAGGCTGTCGCCGTAATATGACTGAAATAATGTTTAAAGCGGCGTTAAACACGGTCTAATCAATTAATTCGAATTATTCGATGCAACCCAACTATAGCATGTCAGTATAACCGATGTAGTTGAATGAATGATTAGGGCATTAAAGGCACAGTAGCGGAGAAAAAAATCAGTGCAGGTGTTTAAATGCATTTAAATTTAAATCATACCATTAAAAGTATAGAAAATATTGTGAAGATGACAAATCTGTTACTGTGCTGGCGGAAAATTAAAAAAAATAAAAAAATACAATTTTAAAATCAGGCAAAAAGTAAACAAAAGATAGAGGGACCTGGCAGCATTTAACCTAGTCTTCAAATAAGTTTCTCTTCCCGCGACTGACACTTGGACCGACGGTACAATAACAGATTGTCATCTTCGAAATCATTTTAAATGGTATGATTCAAATTTAAATGCATTTTAACGCCCACTTTATTTACTTTTGGCAGCTATTGTTACTTTAAGATTTCAGTGTATCTTTAAAATAGTTTCATTCAGCTGTAAACAACATGTTGTGCTTTACTCTTAGATTAGGCTTTAAATAATAAGATCATCATAATACCCTTACATGAGCCATGCTCTGACAAAAGGGGGCCTCGTGCATCTCCGTGATCCATGATACCAATACAGCCATCACATAATTAAGGATCCATAAAAGTCACTTAAAAAAAAAAAAACTGACTTAATAACGAGGTAGACTGGTCGTTGGACATACAGACAATTGACCAATAGCGAAAAGTTTCGTCCCAGGTCAGCCTGCGTGGACTGCGCAGGCTGACCTGGGTCGATACTTCTCGCAGATGCATTAAGCCCCCTTTTCACAGAGCATGGCTCATACGTATTTGTCATTGCCATCAATGAAGTATTGCGCAGGACCACGTAAGATTAGAGTGCAAAAAGCATTGGTCATATGGAAACGTTTGGATAAAATTTCTTATACCTATATTTTTCCATTTGATTTCTGTTTTATGTAGTATACGTAATTGAAACTATACAAGGATTGCGAGAAAACATGTAATAATGAGTTTCGCTCTGGCAAAAAGAGGCTTAATGCATCTTCGTGATGCATCATACCGAGCAGATCATCACACAATGATGGATCTATAAAAAAAAAAACTCTTGTCTAACAGTCAACTGGTTCATGAGGTAGACTGGTCCTTTGACATGCAGAAAATTGACCAATAGCAAAAAGGCTTCGACCCGGGTCAGCCTGTGTGTACAGCGCAGGCTGACCTGAGTCGATGGTTTTCGCAGATGCATTAAGCCCCCTTTTTCACAATGCATGGCTCATACATTTTTGTCAAAACATCAACTTGAAAGATAACTCATTTTGTTTTCAATCTTTTTCTTGGGCGAAGTCCACAGCACAAAAGGTAATAACCATGATTTACTGTCCACCTCTCGAGATAAAAACATGAATGAGTCATGCTCTGTGAAAAAGGGGTTTAGTGCGTCTACAAAATTATCGATCCAGGTCAGCCTGCGCATTCCGCGCAGGCTGACCTGGGTCGAAAGTTTTGCTATTTGTCAATTTTCTGCTTGTCAAAGGACCTGTCTACCTCATCGTTCGCCCGCCCGGGTAGCTCATTGGTTAGCGTATCTGACTCGTGACCTGGTGGTTGCGGGTTCGATACCCGGTTGAGGCAAACTTTCTTTCCGACGGCTTTTCGCCTCTCACCTCTGATGCATGTGAGAAAAGTAGTCAGTGGCTTTGGGAAGAAAGTTGTGTCAGTACTGGTGTGAGAAAACCAGGAAACACATGGGTGCGTCACTGACCGCCATGATATGACCTGAGCTGTTAAAATGGCGTTAACCCTTTCAGCGCCATAGGCGAAAACAGGAACATTTGCGGACGGCATAGATCAAGATCAGCCTGCACAGAACGTGCAGTCTGATCTTTGATCTATGCCCTCCGCTTGTTTGGTCAAGCCTATAGGATATAAATCTTCCGGAGACTCAGTGGATTGTATTTACAGCCATCAAAAGAAGCCAAGTTTGCTTATTTGGCGCCGAAAGATTTAAACTTCAATACAGACCTCATCGTTCAATCGGTTGTTACACAAAATGGATTTTATGGTTTCATAATCATAATACAATTTGCTTTGTACAGTGCATCATCGAGATGAATAAAATCCCTCCCTGTTCCCCCTGAGTATTGCTCGTTTATGCTTAACCATTGCTAAACAGTCACGGAGAAAGAAGCCTTTTGAAAGCATTTTGGGAAAAAAAATGCCCAAAATGTGTCTACTCTTTCAAAGACAATTTCAATCATTTCATCCATGATTAATTTGTCGTCTGCAAACGCTTTCAGATTAGAAAAGGTTACACTTTTGTCGTATGGTAAAGAGATAAAAGGTCGTATGATGTATGAGAGGAACCGTTAACTCTTTATCGTAAGACATACATTTCAAAAGCATTTGTCGACAACAAATTTTATTAAGCTCACATCAAAGATGTGATATTTAAAAAAAAAAACTGTAACAAATAAGAAAAGTAAACCTGTTATTAGTCATTATTGTTAAAATCTTCATATTTTAGTAGCCATATCAATGTAGTAGTACAATAGTAGCTGTAAAAAATCTGGAATCTGTAATTACGACTTTTGTTTGTATTTTAAAGTTCAATTACTAACACAGAATACTAACAACGATCTGTAAGGTGCATTGAGGGATGGCCACGACCCTCAAGTACCATAAAGACGTGGACAATAAAGTTTAAAAAAAAAAGCTCACATCAAAGAGCTTGTCTTTCAACGGGTAGAAAACATAATGTGAAAAAAAAAAAAAATGCTGGTAACCAGGATGTTGTTTTCTTATGTTTTGGCAGCTATTGTTACTTCAATCTGTCAAAAATCCTAACCGAAATTTTGATGTATTCTCGATTATAAATCAAAATAAGTAGTATTCTTCTACATGTCTTTGATAGAAAAACAAATAGTCGAAATTTTAATTTAAAGCTTCTTGGAAAGCGAGAAAATCTCTATTTAACTCTTTACCACACAACACCGACTTTTAACGATCCTGAGGAAGAAGTCTTTTGAAAAAATATTGTGGGACAAGGAGAAAATGCTGGTTACCAGCATTTTCCCCTTTTCCCACAATATTTTAAACCCTATCAAAGAGAAATTCCATCAACTGAGCTACATTTAAATTGTCGTCTGCAAATTTTTGTCGTTTGATTAAGGGTTAACAAGTAACAGTCACTCATTGAGTCTTTACAGCAAAATAAAACAGTTTAGAATCGTCCATATAGTTCGGCCTACCTTGTATTTTCCATCATCAGTTCCACGCCTGAGAATTACAAGTCTATAGGTAAAAAAGAACTGCATTTAAAAAATAAATTGAAAAAAACACCACCACACAAATACACAAAGAAAACAACAACAAAATCATTTGAGTCAAACAGCTCCGGCATAAGGGTATTTAATGCATCTCCGTGATGCACTGTACCAAGCAAATAATCACATAATTATGGATCCATAAAATCCAATTAGCCTAGCAATCGACTGGATTGGAGGTGGAATGGTCCTTTGACATACAGAAAATTTACAAATAGCCAAAGTTTCTACTCATGTCAGCCTGCTCGGACTGCGTAGACTGACCTACGCCGTTATTTTTAGCAGATGCATTAAGTTCCCTTTTCACAGAGCTTGGCCCATTTTTATTACTACAATAAACTTTCACATAAGTCCGTATTCAGTGCCTAGTGCGGTCAAAATAACTAGGTCCAACTCGGATGAAATTCTCACCACAGAATGATAAGCTTGAAATGCCGTTTCATATATATATATATATGTGTGTGTGTGTGTGTGTGTGTGTGTGTGTGCCGTGCTCTGGCAAAAGCGGGCTGAATGCATCTCCATGATCCATGATGACAAACAAATCATCACATAAATATGGATCAATAAAATCCATTTTGTATAACAACCGACTGACTCATGAGGTACATTTAGTCTCTTGACATACAGAAAATTGACCAATAGCGAAAAGTTTCGGCCCAGGTCAGCCTGCGCGGACTGCGCAGGCTGACCTGGGTCGATACTTTTCGCAGATGCATCAAGCCACCTTTTCACAGAGCAAAAGGGGGTTTAATGCATCTCCGTGATGCGTCAGACCAATAGAGCTATCACATAATTGTGGTTCCATAATTGCCACGTTTTTAACATTCGACCTAATCATGAGGTAGATCGGTCCTTGGACCTACAAGAAAAGTGACCAATCGCGAAAAGTTTCGTCCCTGGTCAGCCTGCGCACAGACTGCGCAGGCTGACCTGAGACGATACCCTTCGCTGATGCATTGAGCCCCCTTTTTCACAGAGCGTGGCCCATTTATGTATGTGTCATAATGAGGTTGTAAGTTACACCTACTTTCTTATCTCTCTATGGCATCGAGTTTACACCGGTGTGTAAACCGACTTTAACTTCGATGTTTATCAAAGACTGTTTTTAAAGAAATTCTATATTCAATATTAGATAAGGTAATTCATTTTGACTTGACTATTTTATCTTTCTAGGGGTGTTTAGGGGATGGAGGACACACCTGAATGATGAATAACTTGACGTCACTAGGACTCTGATTCTCGACTTCAAATTATAGATCAGTGGCTCTACCGACAGAGCTAATGCGCTTTGAAAAGTAGGTATGTATTTGTTTACAATGTCGTAATACCGTGACCAACGAAAAAAGTGGGACAAACGCCGCCTTTCTACGCGTGCCATTTTAAAATGTACTCATTTTAACGGTGCATCATTTTGCATGCGGTTTTAGGTGCTAGGAAAATGGTTTAGGGGTGAATGACAGTGGTTTGAGATGGTTTTTTTTTTCGAGTGGTTTGGGGTGTTTTGGGGGTGTTTCTCTTACTTATTCATCCACAATGTAGATTTTATAAACTAGTCCATGTAACAGCTGCGAAACGAGGCCCTTTATAAATTTAGAGCTAATTCTTTGACATTTATCTATTAAGTTCATTCTTTGTGTAATTGGCTTGCACAGTTTTTCAATCCACGTGCTATTTTCACATATCAAATGACACAGACGCGTCTATTCATTGATCAATACGGACCTATTTTTCTTGAACCAGAGGGGTGATTAGTCATCACAGGATTCAGTTTGGCGTTTCGCATAGAAAGGCGAAACCTGAAAGGTCATCACTCTCTGAAAATTAACTATGATAAGGAAACAAGATGCCAGATCTCTAAAAATAGAATCAGTGTCCATAGCGTAATAATGTAGATCTACCAAAGGATTCCAAGATTTGTCGCAACAATTCTTAGAGATGTCTACCATTTGGGAAAACTCTGCCGATTGTATGAATAAGTAGGTTTGCTAAATAGAGGCCGAGGCGTTCCGAATGCTTATCATGAAATAAGTAACAAGTCATAGTTTAGAGCAATGACAGGGGAAAAATGTGTTAAGTCATTTATCTGTTTAAATGACAAAAAAAAAAAACGCCAAAAACAAACAACAACAACAACAAAAAAAAAAATCATCAATTTAAATAAACGTGAAATCCACCATACTTTTCGCGAGTATATTCGCTCTTGTTGATTGATTGAAAGGTGTTTTACGCCGCTTTCAACATTATTTCAGTTATATCACGGCGATAGGTCACGCGATGTTTTGTACACTTCCAAAGAGAAATTTCAGTTTTTGAGTCATTATTTTTTTGTCATCTGCAAATGCTTTCAATCGGCACCAGTCTAACATTTGTCCCTTGGTAAACAGTTAATATCTGTTTACGAGCAACGCATGCACAAAATACAACCAACAACAATGTAATCCTGTAATAAGTTCCACGACGCTATATTTTAGACTCTTCGAAAATGAAAGCATTTGCAAATACAACCTTAAAATTAATATAAATGAGCTTAAGATTTTAAGCTCATTTATTAAATTAAATTTAACAGATTTTAAATCAATATAAATGAGCTTAAGATTTTTGCCCTCGTAGAGAGCCTTGTTTGAAAAGTAGCAATTTTCCTTTGCAACCAGTACTTTTTTTCCTAAGGCTTTCTCGACAGACATGATGGATATGGGACTGTCTAGTTAGAGGGTTAATTCATAGGCCGCTTAGCGCCACTCTAGGACCTTTTGCGGACAGTGTAGATCTAGATCAGACTGCCCAGGACGTTCGGTCTGATATTGGATCTACACTGTCCGATAGGGAGATATTTTTCCCAAAAATATGACTTTAAAATACCAAAATTGAGTTTTTACTATCGGTTTAAAATTTTCATTTCACCCTTTTCCACAAGATTCAGAGTTTTAACGACCTTGAAGAAGAAGGCATCGGAAAACATTGTGGGAAAAGGAGAAAAATGCTGGTAACCATGATTTTCTCCTTTTCTCCACAATGTTTCCCACCCTTCCAAAGACAAATTCCAGTTTTTGAGCTACATGTATTTTCAATTTGTCGTCTGCAAATGCTTTCAATTTGGAAAGGTCTAAAATTTTGTCGTTTGGTAAAGAGTTAACTTATTTAGCAGGATGAGGGGCGAAAGAAACCGTTTTATTGGTAATATTACATAAAGAAAGGACTGTCCAAGATTTGTGAACATATTCATAAACAGCTTTGTTTCTGCAGCTGCGCAAAAATATTATCCCTTAACCCTTTACCACACAATCCCGACTTTTAACGACCCTGAGGAAGAAGCCTTTTGAAAACATTGTGGGAAAAGGAGAAAATGCTGGTAACCAGCATTTTCTCCTTTTCCCACAATGTTTTCTACTCTATCAAGGACAAATTTTGTCATTTGAGCCACCTATAGTTTGCCGTCTGCAACTGCTTTCAATTTGGACCAGTCTAAGATATCGTCGTTTGGTAAAGGGTTAATCTACCAACGGCAAATTAGATTGTTATACTGTGGATAGCTTACATTATGCTCACCACTGCATAGAATGTGAAATTTACATCCCGATTTTTTTTTTTTTATAAAAAGAAAATCGCCCGATAAAATCCTTAAAAATGCAATATTTTTGTCTTTGTTTAGCCAACTGAATGTTTTCATTTTGCTTATTTGGCATCTAATCGGATTAAGTGAAACATGCGCATTTAGTCGTTAATCAGTTTAATGTAATTGTTCAATGTTTTATTTACAGCAAAATTGCGAATGCTGATAATCCTGTCATTTGTATTGTGAACGTTGGACTGTTGTGTAAGGTGAGCAGACAAAATCTTTTCACGCCAAATAAGTTAGTTTGTTATTTTACGATGGCCGGCAATAGAATCCTATGAATTGAAGAAAGACTTTAATTTTACTAAATGAGTGAAATCAAACTTTCAAGTCGATAGTAAAAACCAAGATTTTGTTATTTCAAAGTTTTATTATGGAAAAATATGTCTCCTTATCGGCAATGGTATATCCAAGATTAGACTGCACTTTCTGTGCAGTCTGTTCTTGATCTACACTGTCCGCAAAAGGTCCTTGAGTCGCGCTTAGTCCTTGAGACTGCACAGAAAGTGCAGTCTGATCTTGACCTACATTGTCCGCAGAAGGTCCTTGAGTCGCGCTTAGCAGCCTAAGGGGTTAAAGATTTAACCGAAAAGGCTGACGTCGTGGATCCAAGATCAAACTGCACGTTATGTGCAGTCTGATCTTTATCAATGTCGTCTGAAAGAGTTCATTCTTTCCCTTATAGCGCTGAAAGAGTTGCGCGACCCATTTATTGGCAAGCACTTTGATACTTCATATGGACCCAATTCTACTTGTCTTATCTTTCGAACGGCTTGTCCCAAAACCCCTTGTAAATATTTTACCAAATTTCTTCTGCCGTCTGTTTCATAAATAGATGTTACTGATTTCATTGGTATTCAGTTGGATGATATGAGTGAAATCGAAGAGAAGTGAAGAAATAAAACCGAGATCAGACTGCACATATGTTCAACACTGATTTTGGTATTCATTGTCCTAAAATGTTTGGGAAAAACAACGGTTTCAACACAGGTAGCCTATAGCCCAAAAGACCTACAGGCCATAAACTGGTACCGATAGACTACAGGCAGCACCCAATTTATCGAGGGCAGCTATTGTTTAATATATGTACCAGATCCACCAATCAGACAGCCCGTAACAGAAAGCCTTAATATCTATTTTAAAATAACCGAGCAATATTCTATCCTTAGCTAAGATTTTCATGACAGACAAAGATTTTTCTGACCGCGATCGTTTAATCATACTCGCTAAAACATTTCATCTTTATTGATAAGGTCTGTGTGCATAAATGAAATCACAATTTAAATTTTCAAGTCTCACCTTATCTCATGAAATCTCGAACCGGGCAGAACCTGACAGGATGCAAGTTTATACACGGCGACATCACCTAGCCAGAGCTTTAGATGCATGTAACAGACTAGGGGATCTTACCCAAATCCAAGTACATAACACATCGCATGACTATTCCCAAAACGCGGGAAAACCTGGTATGATCCACAACAAAGAAGTTTCATGGTGCATTTATCTTGATAGCTAGGCATAATAAGTTTATGGCCAAATTGCAACATGCATACGACTTAGTTGGTGCATTTATCTTGATAGCTAGGCATAATAAGTTTATGGCCAAATTGCAACATGCATACGACTTAGTTGGTGCATTTATCTTGATAGCTAGGCATTATAAGTTTATGACCAAATTGCAACATGCATACGACTTAGTTGGTGCATTTATCTCGATAGCTAGGCATTATAAGTTTATGGCCAAATTGCAACATGCATACGACTTAGTTGGTGCATTTATCTCGATAGCTAGGCATAATAAGTTTATGGCCAAATTGCAACATGTATTCGACCTAGTTGGTGCATTTATCTCGATAGCTAGGCATAATAAGTTTATGGCCAAATTGCAATATGCATACGACTTAGTTTGTCTTGCAGAGCACCCGATGAGAAATTATGAAAAAGAAAACCAGAAAATGGCTCGTCATGAGCAATATTACTTCTTTCACACATTTTCATATGATCTGTGAAAAGAGGCTTCAATGCACCTGCGCTCTCCGCGCAGGCTGACCTGAGTCGAAACCTTTTGCTAATTGTCAAATTTCTGTATTTCCGAGGGCTTTTATACCTGATGATTCAGTCTGTAGTTGACAGAATGGATTTTATGGATCCATGTTGAATATGTTATGACTTGCTTGGTATAATACATTAAACACCCTCTTGCCAGAGCATGACTCATATTGTGAACATTGTATACATATTTAGGATCAGACCGGAGTTGGGATTCGAGATGGAATTTTAATAAATGAGTCTAAGAAATGCTTTCAAGCAAGCATGTGGCTGGCTGAATAACTTTTTGTTGACGAGTTTGATAAAAAATTTACCTCAAAAGTCAACGAATGTCAGATTCTTTTTATCACATAATTGTATCTCAAGAAATATAGTTAATCATGTCTTAAAACATAGGCCCACAAGTACATGTGTACTGAAATTTACATGAAACCTGTTCTCGTCCTCGACAGGTATGTAAATCACGGACAAAAAATAGTTCCGAAGAAACTTGCATATACACTCAGCAAAACTTCTATCCGACCACTTTTGTGTCTCCTGTAAATTTGATCAAATACTATACAGGTAAATAAAAACAAATTGTAACATATATCTGGAAGTTAGCCATCTTATTTTAATTAAAAGATTCTAGATTTTTCCAAAGTGAGACGGCATCTCTTTTTCAAAAAAGAGAAGACAAATATTTTGCGCATGCGTGGTGTCTATCAGCCAAAACAAGTTAAAAAGAGAACCATAAATTACTGAAATTTTGTCAGCAATAAAAAAAAAAAATGAAAATTATTTTCTGCACAAACATATAAACCGAGAGAAGGAGTGTGAATTTTTCAAAAAACTCATTTTTCAATTTTCAATGTTTAGTGAATGATTGTTAAACAAGTTCCTTTCAAAATAAGAGGTCAAAAAATTCTTCTCAAACTTAGGCTAAGGTATGCTTTTACACCGGTCAATTATTCCCCCCCCCCCCCAAATAAAAAAATCAAACCAAATAAACTGTCTCTTTTCTGAACACCGGATGCCAAAAAGGGTATAGTGGAAATTCCAGCTTAAAAGTGGTTTAGAAGTTTTGTTTAGTGTAGTAATTTCATTTGGAATCTAAAGATAATCAAAGCGCTGAAGGCCTGGGCATCAGAACAGGTGAAGAGGTAGGAAGATGAGGACCAAAAGCTCATAGTTGCTGTCACATTTGTACAGGCTTAAAAACTACTACAAGAAAATATTGATGCTGAACATCAATGGCGCCGCAAACTAGTTGTTTCTGTAACAGGGCACAATGCATTGGGTTATTTCCTAATACGCATCTCTTGCACAATCTTCGTAGAGGTCCAAAAGACTTGAATGAAGTCCTTATATCTATATAGACTAGAGGGGTTGTATGATACCAGTTATGTTAGGCGCTCCAACATTGACCTAGTTACATTTAGCTGGTCTTAAAAACTCGAGCGCGAAAGGAAAACAGTATTTCTACAATCCATACAATACTAGAACAAAAATATAAGTGGGGTCACAAGTACCACATAGGGTGCTCTAGGGTCAAAGAGCTTGAAAATGCCTCTTAACCTTTTCCAGCGCAAGATATTTAAAATGGTGGCTTCGAAAATTTGTGACAGATAATTTTTGATCACGTGAGTTATTATTCGAAATGCACTTTTTATTTTTCGAAAGGAAAATCTTGATATGTCTACGATCCGTGTTTTTATCCATCTAACAATGAAAGTGCAATATACAAAAAAAAAAAAAAAAAATCCCCACAAATAAATAAAAAAGTTATTATGGACCCCGATCTGGTAATCAAAGTACAGTAGATATAGGTGGATGTTAAAACAAAGCATGGAACCAGTTCAATATGGCTGCCTCCATAGGCACTTTACAAAACCGAATAAAAATATAGTGCCGCCGCTCATGCGGCGCCACAATCACATTTGTACAGACTGATAAAAAACTACATGTCTAACACTGACAGTCTGTGGAGTTGACAACAGAATGGAAAAACATAAATTTGTAAAGGCCAATATAATGAGTATTTTTGTATAACCTTGGCCTCATGGTCTTTATGGATTGAAAGATAACTTTCAAAGGATTTTCTGTTTCCTATTTTCTGCCTTTACGTTGCTTCGGCAAAATATCAAAATGGTAACAAACAAAAATGAGCAGCGTGCAAAAAACTTGTTGATAGGGGACAAGTCCAGGGAACATTTCTGGAAAGTTGAAAAAATTCACAATGGCCGAGCAATGAATCATATTTTTCTTTCATTTTACCGTACTCAGTCTATAAATTGAAATAGTAACCATGTCCTTAGAACAACGGCAAGGAGAAACACAAAGTCTTGAAGTAAGTATCTTCATTAATGACAGATATGATAAAATGTCAAAGGTTCTGAAAATTCAAAGTAATAAAAAAAGGCATAACTGTGTCAAATATATTTTGATGGTTACCTGCCCCTGTTATATGGATACCCACTTTTGACAGTAAATAACTTGTCCAAGTTTGAAGTAAATATCTTCAGGAATATTATAAAATATCAAAGTTTTTGCACGACGACAATGACGCATAGGCTTTGACTATAGCTTGACGTTTTCTTCGTAAACAGATGAGCTTTAGACTACCAGTTGAATAAAATCATATGGATGATACAAGACTGCTCGAGGAACATTTCTATAAAAGTTTTGTCAAAATATCTGCTGTAAATGCCACTTTTCAATTTTCCCCAATTGAAAGTCTACGGAATCTCTAAGTTGCCATGATCAACCAAGTTGAAAAGCCGATCTTCATTATCAAGGGGCCATACAATCCCGAGTTTTAAAGACTCTACGGATTTAGCCTTATGAAAACCTTTTGGAAAAAGAAGAAAATGCTCTCTTTTTTCCTACAAGGTTTTCTGCACTTTCACAGCCAATGACCAACATTTCAGCTAAATCTAACTTGCCGTCCGCAAATGTTTTCAATTTAGACAAGTCTAAAATATCATCGTTTTATAAAGATTAACTAGTTTTCAATGGCTCATGTTACACACTTTAATACATATGCGCCGTTTGCTGGGGGTCGAAATGGTTATGGGCCGTGATGTCATATCCTGACAACTCTAACAGGGAAAAATAAGGCATATATACCAATCAAATACATAGTTATAACTTCAGACACGAGGTGCACAGTAATTTTACGAAAATTAAAATCTTACCGAGGTTTTGAGACACCTTTTTCAGAGAAAGAGCACACCGTCTGCGTGAAATACTCGATCATTATTCGTCATTCACATGGTGTCTAGAGAAAGGACACACGAACGATCCCGATTAGTACTCGGCAACAGCACTCGTCACAACTCGGTCGATTGCTTACCTACATCTAAACATTTGATCAACGATCACCCGAGGTTTCTTTCACTGTTAAGCGCACGAATTTGCAGATATGAATAACCTCACTAGGGCTCCAAATTCTCAGTAGGCAAAAAAATTAAATAAAATACATCTAAACTTTTCCCAAACAGCTGCATGTTTTCACGACCCCGAGGAAGGGGTCATTTGAGATCATTGTAGGAGAAGCAGAAAATTTTGGCAACCAGCATTTTCTCCTTTTCCCACAATGTTTTCAAAACGCCTCTTTCTCAAGGTCGTTAAAACTCGGAATTGTGTGGTAAAGGGTTAAAGTCGCGTTAAACATGCATAATCAGTCAGACGAAACTGACCTTAAACTCTTATTCATACGACAAAAAATTTTCCGCCTTGTCCAGATCGAAAGCATTTGGACACAACGAATTAAATGTGGCTCATATGGTGATTTCAGTCTTTGAAAGGGTAGAAAACGTTGGGGGATCAGGAGAAAATATTGGTTGCCAAAATTTTCTGCTTCTCCTACAATGATCTCAAATGACCCCTTCCTCGGGGTCGTGAAAACATGCAGCTGTTTGGGAAAAGTTTAGATGTATTTTATTTAATTTTTTTGCCGAGCCCCGTAGCTCAGTCGGTAGCGTACAGGACTTGAGAACAGGTGGTCACTGGTTCGATCCCCGGCTCGGCCAATTTCTTTCCTGGGATTAATGATAGTCACTGCGACAAGATTCATTCCCCTCTCACCGCTGACCATTGTTTCGACAATGGCTGTGTGGGAAAGCAGCCAGTGGCTTGGAAAGAATATTGTGCGAAGTACTGGTAAAAGAAACTCCAGGAAAGCATGGATAGGTGCACTGGTCGCCGCGATATAACTGAAATAATGTTGAAAACGGCGTTAAACATCATACAATCAATCAATCATTCTATTTTTCAGTCACAGTCAACAGAGCTATGGCAAAAGGTCGGATCCTTTTTTATAGGATCGTCTGTGTCTGTACCTTGCTATGCATGCCATGTCAGACCCAAGTTCGAAACACCACTCCGGAGGAGATGATCGAAGAGGCAGAAGATGTTGTTAATCACATCAACGAATCTCTTGAAAAGATCGAGAAAGGCGACCGTGCCTGTAACAGAACGCTACAGCATGTATCTAAGAAAATGAATAAATTGGGAGATAAGATAAAAGACTTATATAAAGGTGAAGTTTCTGAATTCTTTATAAAAAATTACTGATCATCCTCATATTCATAGCCATAATCATCATTAATTACACTATCAAGATCATCATCGTCATCATCAGCAGTAGCAGGAGATGCAGCAGCAATACTTTCGTCGTTATCGGCAGAGACAGAATATAAAGTTATTTCGCTTTAAGTTGGTGTTCCCCTTTACTTTTACAATCATCATCATCATCATCATCATCAATGCAACTATCAAGGTCATCATGAGCGGTAGCAGTAGAAGCACGAGCAGTATTTTCGTCGGCGGCGGTAGTAGTAAAGGGGAGTAGCCTAGGGCATTTGCCCTAGTCTACCCCCCTTTTTGGAGATTTTTGCCCTAGTCTACCCACCCTGGCTAGGTACTCTGGGGCAAATTCCGGTCAATTTGGAAAATTTTGGGTCGATTTGGGTAAAAAATGGCATTTTTGCTTCCCCCCCTCCACCCTAGTCTACCCTCCCAAAATGCCATTTTTGCTTCCCCCCTCAAGGGGAGTAGACCGGACCAGATTCCGGCCCCCTCCTGACCTAGGCTACTTACCCTGAGGGATTTCTGGCCCAGAGTACCTACCCCGGGTAGGTACTCTAGGGACAATTCCGGTTGCTTTCAATGGATCAGAAGACATTGACAATTTTGAAAGATAGATCTTTCATGGTAGATGGTTAGCCCTGAAAAGGGCTGTTTTGTTTGGAGACTGTGTTTTTATGCACAACCTCCAACTTTCCCACAGGCCGGACAGCTGCTCGCCGCTCGTCTTCTGAGCCTTCTCATTTGACTTTCACCCAAGTTGGACTTCAACGAGAACGGCGGCTCATCATCATCATCCCAACATTCTGTTGTTGGAATGACAAACTCCTTCTTCTCTCTAGGTATCTCCGCCAGCTGCCTATTTATTCTCTCTAACTTCAGATGGAGGGTCTCAGCCACCCTCATCAGATTTCTCACGTTTCTCCTGAGATCTTCCATCGTGAAATGAAAATGATGAAATAGAGTCGCCTTTTATAGCTTTTCAGGAGGATTGGGTTGTCTCATGACGTTATTTTTCCTATATTTTTTCCCGCTTCAGCGTTTCATGTTTTTTGACTCCGAATTAACGTTGACCAATCCATAGCTTTGTTACAATTTCTTGTTCGGGGCAGAAAAACTAGAGTTTGATTATCTTGTGTTTTTCTGACTATGACTTTTCTGAGTTTAATGCTTCTGAGAGAAAGACTTGACAATTTGAAAAAGTTCTTTTCTTGGTACATGGTTAGCCCTGAAAAGGGCTGTTTTTTGTGTAAAATACACTTTTTTACCCTCTCTTTTCTCTATCCATATTTTCCGCTGGATATGGGATCTGTATCAGACACTCCACTTCATGTTTGATACATCTGATACGTTCTCTTTCTTCTAACCAGTATAGGAATGCGAGGATAATTGTCAATCCAAACATTGCGAATATCGGCTTATCTCTACGATAGTTGAGTAGTAAATGGGAGTTTTTTAGTGTTTACATTTGGTAAATGTTGACCAATGCATATTTTGTTACATTTTTTCTTTAGTGTTTTGAGTTTTAGTTGACAATTTTGAAAGAAAGATCTTTTCATGGTAAATGGTTAGCCCTGAAAAGGGCTTTTTTTAGAAAGATTTAATGAATTGTCAAGACCTACAATTCTTCTGGCTGAATTACTGGGATGATTTCACATCCGCAGAATTCACAGCAAACTGTAGATCCCTCATCATCATCAAAAAATCCTTCATCTGGATCTGGACAATTATGCTTCTGACCAAGATAGTCCAGGAGTGTAAAGCATTTTCCACACTCTATCTGACATCTGCTTGCACAGTGAGGGCAGAGAAGAATCTGAACCATGCTGAAGTATTTATGTTTTTTGTGAGAAAAAACATCGCGGTTATATAGTTCACAACATGGATTGACCTACTTGTCTCATGTTTTTAACTCCGAATTAGCGTTGACCAATGCATAGCTTTGTTACAATTTCTTGTTCGGGATAGAAAAAACTAGAGTTTGATTATCTTGTGTTTTTCTGACTATGACTTTTTTCCGAGTTTAATTCTTCTGAGAGAAAGAATTGACAATTTGAAAAAGTTCTTTTCTTGGTAAATGGTTAGCCCTGAAAAGGACTGTTTTGTTTTTAGTGGTTGTGATTTTTCAACTTCTAATGACAACAACCGAAATTCGCCTGGCAGATGGGGCATACTCCAACTCTTTTTGTGATCGTCATTACTCCGTTATTGAAAGTTATCTTTCTCCCAAATTTGACATCAACTAAAATAATATCAGGTGTTGTCTTTAAGAATAGCTGAACTAATCTTTCACCGAGAACTTTGTACGGTTGTGATATACGGTGTAGTTGTACGGGCTGAGTGTTTAGCAGCAATATCTGCTGACCGGCATCTAGATAGTCTTTGAGAGTCTCACGCAGTTGATGGTTGATTTCCTCCATATTGTTCTGCTCCATATTGATTTTTTAACTCCCGAACTGCTCGAGAGCTGAGAGTCGAATGATGAATGTATTGGGAAATATCAGCCTTTCTTTATACGATAACAGGAGGATTGAAAAAATAAGAGCGCGGACCTGGCGGAAAGCATATACATTTTTTCCCAAACTACGTTTTCATGCTAATATAGTAAAAAAGTTATGACTCGTAGCATGGGGAAAAATGTAAGCAGATTGGGGTCTTTTTTGGGAAAAACAGAATGAAAAAACTCGACTGCTTTTTTGAACTTTTTTATTGAACAGAACTGAAACAATGAACATATTTACAATAAAACTTAAAAAGACAAAAAATGAACATAATATCAATAAACTGTTAACAATAAAAATCATTTTTGAAAATGTTTTTTCACTGTTTGTGGGGAGAAGTCTCTGAAATTTTCTTGTATAGATTTCCATAGTGTTGATTAAACCACGATGATACATTTCGATCGTTTCGATGGTGTTCCGTTGAGAGAAATTTCTGTTGAAGATATTTCTGTATATTATATCCTCTAGCAACAGCATCCAATGCGAAGATACAGTAAATTCCGCAAACTTTACCCTGTAGACTCTGAAGAGTTTGTCGATTGTATCTCCACGAATAAGAATGATTGTCTAAAAAGTTAATAATTTCTGGCTCAAGTGGTGGTAGGCCGTAGGGATCAAAGTATAGTACATTGCCATTATTATCAAATATCACGGCCACCCAGTGTTCTCCTGAACCGGTTGATTTCTCTGTGTTCACAATGTAGGCTTTCACATGATTGGGTTTTTGTCGAGGTAACTGATCTTTTGCACAGACTTTTGCCTGTAGATTTTTTATCCATGTTCCATGATCCAATATGTATTGAATTTCAGAAGTATACATTTTTTCTAATCACTTTTCCAGGCTTGTTTTACTTTGTCACACCAATATTTTAAGAACGACTCCGTGATATCAGATAGAATGTTTTGTTTTATATTTCGCCAAAATCTGTAGGCTTCCACATAGTCAGTTTCATCGAGTTTCATTTCTATGAGTTCAGGATACCATTTTTTCATGATTCTGTATGGATTTAATTCCTTCATGGCTTGTTCTATGAACATATCTGTATGTTCTTGTCTATCCTTGAATAAACATAGTTCATGCTGTATTTGACTGGGATGATCCACTTGACATCCGTAACACTCGTTTTGAACTTCACTAACTATTAGATTTTGTAGTTCTTTAATCATATGTTTTTCAAAGCTGTTGTGAATGTCATTTTTCCGAGTAGAAAGACACTCTGAGGTGGAATATTTCACTTTTTCTGCTTCTTTTCTCAGTGAAATAGCAAATCTGACTCCCGACATTGTTTATTAGTCCTGAAAAGGACTGTTTTTTCTGATATATCTTTCAAAAGTTAATTAGTCCTGAAAAGGACTGTTTTTCGATATTATATTCTTTAGTCCTGATAAGGACTGTTTTTGTGAAAGCTAACTTTTTTCGATCAGAGAGTTTCTGTTGATTTTTTCAGGATTAATAATCTGTGATGATTTCTCTCAAACTGTTGATTTCAATCTGATTGTCAAATTCAGCAAAGACAATAACGTTGATCACTGTTGCCAAGGCTTGCGCGAATTGAAGCTCAATGCGAAGACTTCCAGTTTTTATAGGATGAAGTTGTCCTTCTTCACTGCCTTGATCAGGTGTCAAATCGTACCCCCACAAACAGTATCCACCGACATAGTCTTCTTTAGCAATATCAAATGATTTATTGAGTCCTAAGGCTGAGACAGCCTGATACATAGACAAATATGATTTCAAATACAACCCATTTTCAAAGTCAGGCTCAAAGGGTCTGTTATGAATACTGTGTCCATTACATGATACATCTATTTTTGACAGATTAAAGTGTTGAAAGAAAAATGGATTGTTAGCATAAGCCCCATTATAAGCAGCATTTGTTACCATTGCAATGAAAACACGTTTTGGAAGCTGGCCTTGAAACAAATGATCTTCAATTTTAGACTGAAGTCCATTACCGATAGTAAACGTCTTTACTTCTACCCTACGGATAGGAATTTTCATGTTTTGCTGAGCTATGAGATGATTTAGATCATTTGCAACAACAGGCAACAATTCAATATTTCGTACATGAAGACTGACTGTTTCCATTACAATTTTTGCATCTGGTGCAGCAGTACCTCCTGTAAGGCAAAAGTTTGATGAGGATCTGTTTAATCTAAGTCTGATTTCAACCCCATTAGGTAAATATTTTTCTTGCTGAAATAGATCAAGATGCAATCGTCCGAAAAGCTCTGCAGTTCTGCTTAGTCCGATTACACCGATTCTGTTTACTAGTCCAGTATTTCCCGCATCATGGTTGAGTGTTTCAAATTGCCCACTGGTGTCTTCAATCCAAAGTGCACCAGCTTTCAAAAACGTAGACTTGCTGTCAGCATTATAGGACAAAAGATTTTCGATATATGCTCTGTACGGATAGGTATCTGAATTACTGCTGATTAGTTTATTATTTAGATACAAATCGACGCTGCTAAACATACTATGCAGGAAATTGTTTACAGGTGCCACATTTGAACCGACGTCTAAATTAGTACCGTCAGCTTTAACGATTTTGAATTTGATATACAAATACGATTGTGACAAATCTGTCCAATGTTCGGTTTGAGGTGGTATGATGAATTCTATCGGCGAATTGCTTGTCAAAGATGCTATTGGAAAATGTTCAACCCATTGACTTTCTTGCATCGTTGTCATTGTAGGTGGTACAGAAAGAACATTGAGTTCTGATTTACTGCATTCACAAGACCCGTTTTGCATCATTTTTATATAATATATATAATATATATAATATATCAATCAAATATATCGAGAGTCCTTGATCTACTGTAATGATTTCTTTGTCTTTTATTAATGATCTTGCCCTTGCGAGATCGAGAAGATGAATGACGTGTCTTTTGTGATTTTCTTTTATTTATCCCCGGTATTAACTGTTGTGCTAGATCATGAATGGCTTGTTTTCCCCTTGAAATTACAACTTTTTTAGGGTTTTCACCACGTAAAAGGATATCTCTTGCCGCCCCTAATCCTTGTCTGATTCCTTCTTTTTTTACAGCATTCAACCCAGATTTGACCAAGGGTTTAAGCAATGGAGTCACTGTTTTAAGTGCTGATCTAAATAGAGAACCTAGTCCGTACCCATACTGATGTTTTTCGCCGCGATAAACTGGTAGCATATTTTTTGGTCAAATATTTATTTAAATATTTATTTAAATATTTATTTGTCAAATATTTTTATTTTTCTGTCTGAAATGTAACTTGACGATTGTCTTACCAATAATAAAATGAAACGGTATACCAGAATCCCCTGTTATTTGAATGTGAATAGTATCGAAATCAGATTTCGAAACGGGGACGTAATGCGGTAATGTAATTTCATGGTTGATATGTTGGGCTTCATAATTATTTTCATCTGATATGCTTGGTTTGAACGGAAGAACACGAAGTATGGGAGCCAATGTATCACCCACTATAGTGTGTTCAGCAACATCTGAATAAACAAACAGATGATTGTACCCAGCATCAATGTTAGGACTGTATTTAAATACCTCTAAAATATTTCTACTCGAAAAAATTATCTCATTTTTGAATTCTGGTGATCCTCCCAGTTTTAAAAACAGCTGTGGATGAAATTTGAATCCGGTTCTTGTTATATTTGTGAATGCCAATTTCGGTCGTTTGCTTGAGGTTGAATAGCTAATAGACACGCCGATTGAATGCTTCTGAAAGATTTCACTTAGGTTATTTTGAATCAAATCGTCCATTACCTCTATAACATGTTTTGCTGAAGTGTAACTACCCGGTGAAAAATAAAATCCAATTGACCATTTTACTGCTTCACCTTTTGCATTTCGTTTTAATGGAATTATCTTCATATTATCTCTTTTTCTATCTGCCGCTGCTGCTGCATTGTATAAATTAGTATCTGCAGTTATAATTTCGAACTTTGCTTCTTCTTCAGTTATGTTTAAAAACTGAGAGGGGGTAATAAGATGAACTAATGCAACTTCCCAATTCTCCCTGTCAATATGAATTGTTTTTGGTAAATGAACTTTAAAACAGCACTGTGTGTTGTTTGGATAAAGGTTTATGGAACTATCGCTAGGTAGAGTAAGATAAAACGAATTCATTTTTTAATTTTTTTGATTTAGTATTTTTTACTGTCAACGAAATCAGCCCCACTAGTTGTTTTTTGTCCAGACTTTGTGAATTTTAGCCCTGGAGATGGAAGAATATACCCGAGTGAACTGCTTAACAATATCAACCACAATTCACGATCTTGACTTTGAATACTTAAATGTACTATCGAGGTTGCAATAATTGCGTAAATGACTAATATCTGTGAAATATACGTAAACTGATTCTTTGGAACACGATTTCCACAGCAGTTGTAATTTTTAGTACTAACACTATCGACACTTTCTGCCCCAGTCTCAATGTTTGACTGCGAATTTATCATAATTGTATTGTCTTTTTATTTTTTCCGATCAAGATACCAAATGCGATTCTGGTATCCAACTTTGAAATTTTTTTGGATAACCTTTCCAATTGACTTTTATTTCTTTGATTATTTTTTTACCCTCACGTCTTGTACGTCTATCAAGAACTGAATCAATTTCATAAATTTCATCATCTTTTATCAATTGAAGTTCGTATTCATAATAAGTCCCCAAAATTTGTTCACCCTCTAAATCTTTTATTTTATAGGTGATAGGTGAAAATGTCTTGTTAACATGAGTGATTTCAAATATTTCTTGAGTCCAATTTGGTAAATAACCTTTATCAAATGTACGTTTTGTTTTATTGATACGAACACGATCTCCAATTTTGAATTTTGGCTTTTTTGTCATTGCAATTGTCGATAAACGTGGATACAGATTTTTCGAAATTTCTGCCTCATTTGATTTTGTTACCATTGCAGGAGATGTTTTGATACTTCTGTGAAAAGTATGATTGTAATTCTTAACTAAAGAATTCAATACGTCAATGTAACGTCTTGTTTTCTTGTACGTAAAGTATTTCCACATTCTCGTTTTTAAAGTTCGTTGAAATCTTTCAACAATACTTGCTTTCGTCTCTGGATTTTCAGTGGTAAAGAAATGAATCTGATTCTTTTTCAAGTATTGCTGAAACAGCCTGTTTTTAAATTCCGAACCTTTATCTGTTTGAAGTGACAAAGGTTTTCGATTTGATTTCTGAACAATAGATTGAAATGCTCGAATCAAAGTTTTTCCCATCTTATTTGGAATAGGGATAACCCATGAAAATCTTGAAAACACGTCAATTATACAAAGTAAATATTTCTTGTTATCATTTTGTCTTGCTAAATGTTGCATGTTAGCCAAATCAGCCTGCCATTGATAGTCTATACCACTTACAATAGTTTTTCGTCTTTTGAAACGGCGACGAATTGGTTTATGTAAGGTATAGGTGGGTTCACCTCGTAACCACTCTTGAACATCTTTGTATCTTATTCCTTTCAAAACAGATTTTGCAGCGTGATACAATTGCTTTATTCCAGTAAATGCGACAGTACTTTTTGGATCATAAAACAATTTTCTTAACACGTAATCAAGTTTGTAATCAAGTTTAGGCTTTACCAGGATTCCCATGACTGAAGCGTTTTACGGCTAGGGGTCTTTTTTATAGATTTTGGTGGAGTTAACAACTCTTTGGTATAGAATTGCCTCAGTCTTTCTCTTTCTTCGGGTTTCATGTATGGAGATGATTCTTTTATTCTTTTCGCAGATTTTTTAACACTTCTTGTAAGCGATTTCCTTGCACTTTTTTGTACGCTTTTTGGTGTGTGAAATAAGTGATCGGATCCGCCGTAGGATTCTTCATCTTCGCTCACTGATTTACTCAGTGATTTATCTTGAGCTTTTTGCATCCATCTCCATCTATTTGAGTTACCAATAACTTCTCGCGGTATATTGCTTTCGTGTAATGCCTTTGAAAAAGTTTTCCATCCTCTAGGTTCAGTACCTTTTCTCTGACGAATTGTATCATTGATAAGATCGATGATATTGGAACCATGAATGCGTACACCTTTGTATGACACGACTCCTTGTTCGTCCCAAGTTAAATTATTGTTATCTTTTATCATACTCAAAAGTAACTCAGCTTTTCTTTTCATGGTTTTTGGTACACTTTGCAAAATTTGATCATGCAAGGTAACAGATGCTGATTTCTGTATACTATCATCACTTTTTGTCGTTGGAAGTGAGTTGAACAAAGTTGGTCTTGCTTTTTGAAGCGAATTTTGTAACTTAAACAAAGTTTCACCATACCTTTGAGCCTTTTCTGTTTCTGACAAATCAGTGCTTTGTAAAATATGACCCATATCCTGCCGAAGATGTGCTGCATCCACAACTTGCGGATTGGGTGGTAAACGAGGTTTATGATATTGCTCGTCTTTCCAACGATTCATATTTTCTAAAACCTGATAAGGTACGATAACCATTTTTTTAACAGACATGATTTTTTATCTACAAGATTTTATCTATAAGGCTTTAAGTACCCCTCCTATTCCTCCGATAACGGCTTTTCCTAACAATGGTAATAATGCAGGTGCAAGTAATGAAAGAAATCCACCTTTTTGATTTAATATTTGTTTTTTATTTTTTACAGAAGCCGATTTCGAAGCTAAACGTCTGATATGTTGTCGGCTTGAATACAATTTCTTCTTCTGAGCTGATGATAAATGTACATTGCCTTTTAAAACGTTATGACAACATTCCGATATACATCTTATCACTTCTGGCGATGAATCTTTTACAAGTTTTTTACGTATTTTTGGTGTAGCCTGCATCATGGCCATAACCATTGAACCATGTTTTTTTATCAGAGGTGTTTTCCTTTTCATGTTGACTTTAACTCGATATCGGATTAAATGATAATACAACGTCCATGTCGCTATCATTTATACCTAATGTTTTTAACATACTGTTTTTAACATACTGTCTTTTACAGTCAGAATTACTTTTTTAAGAAAACTGTGAATAGAGAGCATCAACCAATGTATCAGCGCTAGCCATGGACGAATCCACGGGAACGGATCTTCCTTTCCCAAGGTCAAGCATCTGCTTTTTTTCGTCAAGTTTATATCTTCCTGTACCGAGGTTATATCGCAGCATATCTTCTATCATCCGTCTATATTTTCTTAATCCTTTTTTATGTCTAGCCAATGTATTTGGAGACCAAGCGACGGATGGAATTCTTTGAAACGCTATTTTTTTGCCTGGTAATATAAATCTTGAATACTTTCTTTGGTAATTCCGCATTCTTTCACCAAGTATTTCCTCTCTAGATTTTGGATATTGTTGATGTTCTGAAATGGTACTTGCTACAGGGGTTCGTTTTCGGGTAGTAACAAATCTTTCATCAATCGTAATTGGAGCATGCTTCTTTGCTGGAGTACGCTTTTTCGGAGATTTTTTCTTTTGAGATTTTTTCTTTGGAGATTTTTTCTTTGGAGACTTCTTCTTTTGCGGAGCACGCTTTCTTGGAGATTTTTTCTTTTTTGGAGATTTTTTCTTTTGCGGTGCACGTTTTCGTGGAACACGTTTTCGAGTTTGTCTTTCAACTCCAAATTTTCTGATGGTTTTTACTCCATCCCATCTCAGTAAGCTTCTGATAATAACACCACCTAGAAACCCTCCCCCTCCAGGTTTTAAAATGATTTTACGTTTACTTTCCTCGTCTATGGATGGATCTGCTAGCCGTTCAATATCTGTTCTATGTTTTGTCATGTACATTGTGGTTTGTTTTGGTAATTTGATTTTATTTTCAATGATGTTTTGCGCAGCCAGCGTAAACCATTTTAAAATTTCTTTTAATCCTGCTTTTAACACAGCTTCTCTTTCATGTCTATCGGTTTGTTGGCTTAAATTTCGCAAAGCAGCTAAAACTGAACTCGGTGTGGATGGTAAAGCCATGTTTACTCACGGGTGTGAATCATAAAAATGATTTATGTTCAAAATGTTATTCTCTTTTAAGCAAGAATTCTGCATAAAGTTTTTTTAAGCAGGAGAATAAATAATGGGTCCTCTTTCAGTTCCTTGTGTACGCCAACGATGAAATATATCTGCTCGTAGTCTTAATTCTTTTTTTGTTTGTGAATGAAAATCTATGACTAAATAACCATGATCCGTCGATGTAGCATCTTCATAAGCAGGTAACAAATGTGGGGCTTGCATTTGGTGAGCTAGTGTTTTAATCTGATTCTTATCTCGTTCATTTCGAAATAAAATCATATATCTGGAATTAAGACTAATGGTTCGACTCGATTTCGACTGCTGAAACATATTTTGCGTGATGTAAATCACACTTGCATTACGATGGTGTCCTTTTCTTGTAAACCAAAGTTTAATTTTTTCCTCATCTTTTTCACCCAACATATCATCAAAGACAATTAAATGTGGAATAGATACATCACTGACAATTTCGTTTTCATCGTCAGGAATTCCCTCCACGAATTTTATCAATTTGAACTGTGAATTGAACTTTTCTTGCATAAGATTGTAAGCATGCTGCCATTCTTTGTAACACCAAACAACTCTTTCAGGAACGATGTTGAACAAGTCTTCTCGATAGTCAATTAATTTATGAACGAACTCTGTTTTTCCGCATCCACTCGGTCCTGTGATGAAAATATTACAAGGGTGTTGAAACAATATGGATTGTACATCCATATTTTTTTACTTTTCTCGTTAAAGGCTATTGATAAAATGACAATATCAATGAAAATAAAAGCATTTTTATTGAACATTTTTTATTGACCATTTTTTTATTGAACATTTTTTATTGAACAGAGGTGAACAATGAAAAACAATTCTTACAATAAACATTTTTTACAATGCAAATTCACAGATACCTCGATTTTTCCACTTGTCTTCATGTTCCACAACAGTTTTGTGCAATTGTTCATTACCCAAAAACAAACTATATACACTGTCCAAACCACTATATTCACACGTTCCTCTAATTTCAAAGACGTTTTTGAATACTGCTTTTGTCGAAAGAGTTGAAAGTACGATTTTTTCTGTGACATCTCTATCAAATAGGAGATACCCTTCCATGATATCCACTCCTTCTGCATTATCTCTTGATTTTGTATACCGTAAGTAAAAGTTAAACAGGACTGATTTCATTTTCAGTAGATTCAGATAACTTTCTTCTGGTCTTCCTATGATAATGAATCGCCATCGACTTGTGACTTGCAACTGTTTAGTGAAATAGTCACTTTTCCACAAACAAGCTGTTAAATAGCCTTTGATGGGGGTATCGAAGTTTGACTCAGTTATCAGCATTGTAATAAAGTCGTGCATGCTATACAATTTACAAGATGTCTCTCCTTTTGCAACTCCCTTGTGCAATTTATCTATCCAAAATTTCACACATCTGAATTTAAGGTTGAATTGTGTTCCTTCATCGAGTGTGTGTTGTCGAACAAATTCTCCATAAACTTTTTCACGTAGCTCTATGGGTAACGGTAACACTGTTGCCATTTTTTCACCAAACGCCTAATATTTTTTCCGTCTTACTTTATCTGTTTACCACAAAACAATGTGATATAGAAATTTATTTTCTCAGACTTTTATAACCATAGGGCACAGTGTCAGTAGCGTTTACAATAACTCTTTTGGTATAGACAGAGCGAAACGTTTTTGTCTGCGGTTCACTGGTCACTGTTCTATCTCTATGTCTTTTAATTTTACAATCATACTGAATTTTGATTTCTATCGTACGATCCAAAGCACATTTTGAATAGGTATCGAAATTCACCACCTGCTTGGTATTGTAATCCAAAGTAATTCCCTTCACTTTACATTTACTTATCTCTTCTCCATCTTTTGTTTTCATTTTGTAAGCATAATTTTTAGGCCCAAGTCCTCTGAATTGGGTAATTTTACAGTCAGGCTCTTCATCAGTCCATTTTCCTAACCTACTGTTAATAATGGGCGGGTTCCATAATTCAGGATCATGAATGTACATACAACTATCTGTATCGAAATACAGAACTCTATCTTTTAACTTTTCAAGAACGGCGTACAATTCCAACCTTGCATAAGCTGTTACGTAAGACCCTACTATCACGTTGGCTGTAGCGTGGGTGTCAATATGTTCCAATTTTGATTCATAGTTAACCAAGATGAAGGGACAGTCCTCGTCAAAGATTTCTACATGCTTTACAATGAAATTGGGATTGGTGACTAATTCGAAATATTTAGACGGATCACTGATGTATTCCGTCTGAGTCAATTTTTCACGCTGGGCTAATTTTCCCCAAAGACAGTTCAACATAATCTTAGCAAACGATCTTCTCCCAGGATTCTTTTGAATACAACTTGGATCAAGACGAACCCCTTCTGCCTTCTCATATTCACAAACGAATTGATCTTTTTCCGAATCTGATTGACACCAATTTGGGTAACCACTGGCTTCTTGCTTAATTTTCAAGAAATTATCCACATAGCCTTTAAAGAACTGGTCCGAAACAGAATTGAAATGCCAGATTTCATACACTTGTATTAGCCGATAGCCACAGTCAAGAGCTTTGAATAATTCAAAGGTAACCCAAGTTCCGACCAAAGCCCTCTCTTCTTCACCGTGGATACAAATGTTTGAACTTTCTTCTGCACATTTCATACAGAGTGGAAACATCATTTTATTGTTACAGTGAACTGGAAGAACGGGGTGAAACAAATCAGTTGGAGGTAAAACTTTGCATTTGATTAAGCCCTCATACTGTCGAATATTGTTCATATCAATATTCTCACTAGTCAAAATTTCTGGTTGACCCACAGGATAGGATTTATGTTTACAAACATAAGGGTACAGAGAACAGATATCAATGTACTTGATTTCCTTCTTGCTTTTTTCATCAACATCGTAGCTAATTTTTATGGCATTACATCTTCCCCCAGACAACCCCTCCCTCGGATCGATGGGATCCAAATGTGGATATAACTTTTCAATGAGTTTTTTGTACTCTTTATCCTTCATCTTAGCATCGAATTCGTGCTCCCAAATGTACACTACATTATACCCCATTTCTATGATATCTCCTATACGTTTAAAAGTATGTTCGTACAATTCACCCATGGGTCTCCCATTGATGGGGTTGATCTGTTTTCGATCTGTATAACATACAGGACAACCATGATACAAATCCCCAAGGAATTCATAGACAGTGTTTGATTGACGGTGAAAACCATCTACAGTATATCTTCCGATTTGAACTTCCCCACCATTTTTTGCATGGCGAATATGAATACCTTTTTCCCGAGCTACGCTTTGAATCCAGCGTATCGCTTTCATAGAAAAACGACGTCTGGACGAATCTTTACTTGAAATGATGGCTATCTGATCTTTTGGTAAATATTTGCTTCGCCAGACTTTGTTACAGGCATCGGCGATGGTAATTGCCTCTAAAAATGGACAAATACCACCCTGTTCGATAAACAGCTTTCTGAATTCACCACATCCCCGTCTTAGGATATCGACATCTGACCTACAGTATGATTCCATTTCTTTTTGAAAATTGAATTCCTCACCCTTTTGAACTTTGTCATTATACCAGACTATGAATTTCGACCTACCCTCTTCAGGCGAGAGCATGTAGACAGAACATAACGTACTATATGATCTATCTACAACGTCTAAGAGTATCAAATCCAAAAAAATGTAAGGAAACTAACGATTGGTTAACGTTAATTCCAAGTCAAAGTAGGTTAATCCCTCTATCAAGCTATAAAAACACCGATTTTTCCCATACATTCATCATTTTGACTCATAGCTCTCGAACATTTCGGAAGTTAAAAATCAATATGGAATACAACTTAAACGATTTCAACTTAGATGCTTTCCTTCCAGTGGAAAACAATGGAGACATTCTTTTATCGGCTATGAATTCAGCAAACATCAATCCGACGACTGTATTGGATAACATTTACGAAGAGGTAAAACAGTTAAATTCGAAACAAGATTCTATGCTGTCTCAGATCTTAAAAGAACTGGAAACATTCAACAAACATTTGGAGGAGATTAAAACTTTAAACACAAACACCGAACGGTTGTGGAAAAACATTGAGACACTACGCTATCAAAGTCAGAGCATTTCAGCAGTTCCAGTAAAGATTCCTGTGGAGTTTGACTTCGATAAGACAAATCTTCACAAGTTAGTGGACTCTATCGTAGCTGTTGTGAAGAAAGAAAAACAACCAAAACAAAATCAACCGAGAAGAACAACAAAACGAAAATCAGAGGAAAACGATAGCCATCTCCACAAGCGACATGTTGACCAAAAGAGATCTTCACCGACACTGACAGGCCAGGGCAAATACGGGAAAAACATTGATAATTTCGATGACTTCAAAATCCCAAAAATCCCAAGAAAAACGAAGAAAAGCTGTCAGTAGAGAGAAAAAACACAGTCTCCAAACAAAACAGCCCTTTTCAGGGCTAACCATCTACCATGAAAGATCTATCTTTCAAAATTGTCAATGTCTTCTGATCCATTGAAAGCAACCGGAATTGTCCCTAGAGTACCTACCCGGGGTAGGTACTCTGGGCCAGAAATCCCTCAGGGTAAGTAGCCTAGGTCAGGAGGGGGGGCCGGAATCTGGTCCGGTCTACTCCCCTTGAGGGGGGAAGCAAAAATGGCATTTTGGGAGGGTAGACTAGGGTGGAGGGGGGGAAGCAAAAATGCCATTTTTTACCCAAATCGACCCAAAATTTTCCAAATTGACCGGAATTTGCCCCAGAGTACCTAGCCAGGGTGGGTAGACTAGGGCAAAAATCTCCAAAAAGGGGGGTAGACTAGGGCAAATGCCCTAGGCTACTCCCCTTTACTACTGGCGGTACAGACAGAACATAAGTTTACTTCGCTCAAAGTTAGTGTTATGATCTCGTTTCCTTTAACTTTTTTCCAAACGACAAAATTTTGGACTCGACCAAATGGAAAGCATTCGCAGAAGGCAAGACGAATGTAGTTCAAATGATGATTTCTGTCTTTGATTGGGAAGAAAACATTGTGATTGATTGATTGTATGGTGTTTAACGCAGTTTTCAACATTATTTCAGCTATATCGCGGCGGCCAGTGCACCTATCCATGCTTTCCTGGAGTTTCTTTTACCAGTACTACGCACAATATTCTTTCCAAGCCACTGGCTGCTTTCCCACATAACCATCGTCGAAACAATGATCATCGGTGAGAGAGGAATGAATCCTGTTGCAATGACTATCATCAATCCTCGGAAAGAAATTGGCCGAGCCGGGGGTCGAACCAGCGACCTCCTGTTCTCAAGTCCTGTACGCTACCGACTGAGCTACGGGGGCTCGGCAGAAAACATTGTGGGAAAAGGAGAAAATGCTGGTTACCAGCATTTTCTCCTTTTCCCACAATGTTTTCAAAGGCGTTCTTTTTTTTAGGGTCGTTAAAATTCAGGATTGTGTGGTAAAGGGTTAATGTTTATCTTCATCGTCATGGTCATCGCCACCATTATCATCATCGGCATTAGCGGTAGGTGTAGCAGCAGCAGCAGCAGCAGCAGTATTTTCGTCCTTTTCGGCAGAGACAGAATATATATTGCTTCGGTCCAAGTTGGTACTCTTTTGTAATTAGACAGACTGAAAGTGTCTACGAGGACTTATGTTTTTTTTTCACGGCATTATACGATTAAGAAACTGAAAATACGATTCTTTATCGTTGTTGTATTGAGACAAATCACTGCACTGCGGCGGTATGTTGTCGAGTAAAAATCCAGAATGTAAAATTCTAACCCTTTACCAAACAATATCGACTTTTAACGACCTTGAGGGTGAAGGCCTTTGAAAACATAATTGGAAAAGGAGAGAATGGCGGTACCCACAATGGTTTCTACTTTTTAAAGACCAGTCCTGCCATGGGAGCTATGTTGTCTTTGTCATGTACAAATGCTGTTGATTTGGAAAAGTCCACAATTCTGTCATACGTTCAAAAGTTACGAGCAGATTTTATCTGTAAAGTTTAACCACTGTACAGTCGAACTTGGGGGCGTGTCTGTCTGAAAGTTACATAGATAAGCATTTTGCCATATACACCAGCAGTAAATATTGTTCTAACTTCTATCTAGGTCTTTACATCTAAATGGCTGGAACAGCATTTACCATTCTAGATCTTGTTCTAACTCTGTATCTATGTATTACTATGTAAATAACTGTTACAGATCTAATCATTCTAAATATCGTTCGAAATATATACCGTTGCCTTAAAATCTAATTGGATTCTAAATAACGTTACAACCTTAAATCGTGACCCTATTATCCAATTGGCTGGGACAGATCTAGCCATTCTAAATATCGCTTTAATCTTATATCGTGGCCTTAACATTCTGTTGGCTGGGACAGATCTTACCATTATAAATATAATTCTAACTTTATATCGTGGCCTTTACATCTAATTGGCTATTACAGATCTAACCATTCTAAAGTTACCGTTCTCACCTTATACATAGGCCTTAACATCTAACAGACTTGGATAGATCTGGCCATTCTTAATATCATTCTTACTCTATATCTAGGCTTTAACATCTTATTGGCTGGGACTCAGAGCTTAACATTCTAAATATCATTCTAACTTTATATCGTGGCCTTTGCATCTAATTGGCTGTTACAGATCTACCGTTCTTACCTTATATCTAGGCCTTAACATCTAATTGGCTGAGATAGATCTGACCATTCCAGAAATCTTTCTAACTTCATATCTAGGCATCTACATGTAATTGGCTGGAACAGATCAACCCATTCTAAAACATCGTTCTAACTCTATATCTAGGCATCAGTATCTAATTGGCTCGGATACAGATATTGCCATTCCTAACACTGAAGCAACTGAAGAAATGAAACGCAAATTTCTACTCAATACTGAAAACCCAAACATTGCGGTTGCCAAGTTAATTTCACCGGAAAGAAAATACCGTGTCGGACAGTGTAGATCGCAGATCAGACTGCACGTTCTGTGCAGTCTGATCTTGATCTACACTGTCCGCAAAAGGTCAGTGAGTCGCGATTAGCAGCTTAAGGGTTAATATCGTTCGAACCTCATACCGTGGCTTTAACATCAAATTGGCTGGGACACAGATCTTACCGTTTTTAAAAGGTGATGACCTTTCAGGTCTCACTTTCTTATGTCAACCGTCAGACTGAAACCCCACGAGGACGAATCACTCCTCTGTTTCAAAGAAAAATAGGTCCTTACAGATCAATGAACATACCTTTCTGTGTCATTTGATATGTAAAAAAAAAAAGCATGCGGATTAAAATACTGTGCAAGCCAATTGCAGAAACAATTGAACTTCAGAATTAAATGTCATAGAATTAGCTATAGATTTGAAACTGACCTCGTTTCACAGCTTTGATATGACCTAATTTATAATTTACATCGCGGGTGAAATGTAAGAGAAACACCCCAAGACACCCCAAACCACTATAAAATACCCAAAACCACTCGAAAAACACCCCAAACCACTGTCGTTACACCAAAATCCGCATGCAAAACTCTAAGCTACACGATTTTATGGGAAAAAGTCATGGAATAATGCTATCAATCCTAGAAAGAAAAAATGTAGTCAATCGTCCAATGGATGAATTTTTAATGAAATGGTCCACTGATAAAACCTACTTGCTGGCAAACTTCCACCATCACCTTCGATTAGTACTTTCAGTACTTTGATTAATATCGTTCTAACTCTATATTGTTGCCTTAACAAATAATTGGGACAGATCTAACCATTCTACATACTCCGCTGATTTTATATTCCATGACTAGCCATCACGGCTGGGGCAGAATCAACAATTTTAACTACTGTGGGGTCCTACGTAGCTAAATGGTAAATTATAGGATTTGTTACCTAACCTGGGTTTGACCCTCACTCGAAGCCCTAGAATTTTGAGGGAGCGTGCAGAGCTTTAGTCCAGGCCTGATGAAACCCAGGACATACACGAATGTGTGAGCTGTCATATTGACTGACCTACATTTTAAAGCGCCGTAAAACACTATTCAGTTGACTAGTCTGATTATGTTGTTGTTCTATATACAAGAACTAGAAATTGACTTGTCTCTCATTCAGCCTACCTTTCCAAATATGGGTCTTCTTCTAAACTCCGTCTGATTGGCCCAGAAAACCACGTCTCAGCCAATTAGATGACAGTCATGCATTAAAGAGTCAGAACAATACTGCGATTGGTCAATAAATGTAGCCTGCGTTCTGGTAGGCCAGTTCTAGACTAAGCTGACACGTGTTCAATGTTTGTAAGTAACTGCGGCGTATGATTTAAATCGGTGAAGCATGTTGCGGTATATGTACGTATAACGTGTAGGACTTTAACTCTTTACCAGACCACAAACATTAAATCTTGCCCAAACTGAAAGCATTTGCAAACAGCAAATTGAATGTGACTAAAATGAAGAGATTTACATGTACATGTATATGAGAAAGGGTAGATAGCATTTTGTGAAAAGGTGAAAATGCTAGTTACCAGCATATTCAGTTTTTCACACAACATTTTCAAAAGCCGTCAAACTGATGAAACTTGTAATACCGAATTGTTTAACCCTTTACCACACAGTCCCGTTTTTAACGACCCTATAGGAGAAGACTTTTGAAAACATCGTTGGAAAAGAAGAAAATGCTGGAAACCAGCATTTTCTCCTTTTCCCACAATGTTTTCTACCCTATCAAATACAGAAATCACCATTTAAGCTATATTTAACTTGTCGTCTGCAAATGCTTTCTGTTTGGTCCGGTCGAAAATTTGGTTGTGTGGTAAAGAGTTAGTAAAAGGTTAAAGTGATTACTTCTTAGTCGATTGCTCGGTACACTGTATGCTTCAAAAATCAATAATGAGGGTACTTTCGACGAAAGGCTGACTATCGGATGAAAGCACCCAGGCAAATACATGCAGATAAGCAGAAAGACGAAAGAGACAGAGGAATATGAGACAGGCAGACAGACAGACAGACAGAAAGACAGAAGACGGACCGATGACAAGCACACAACCTAGTAGACACACACAGACATACACACAACCTGACAGACAGGGAGAAAGGCCAAACCACAAGAAAAAGTACGCACACATATGGACGGATATAATAACTGTCAATATAAATACGCACACGGGTGTAGACAAACGCTCAGAGGTAGGGAAAAAAACTGCACAATGAAACGGGCACAATGACAGCCAGACAAGCACAAAGACGCACAAAGTGACCGGTAAACACAGAAAGAAAGTTCTCAAACAGGCACAGATGGGAAATATAAACACATGAACACCTACGATCATACATTCTCAGACACGAAAAAAGAACCGGATCCACACAAAGAGAGGTTCATGTTGACAGGAGCATGCACTGGTATGCGTTCACAGAAATAACCACAGACAAACAGAAGGCAACAGAGGGAAAAGAGCATGCAAAAAACAGCACCAACAGTTCTAGCGTTCTATTTCTACAGCAGAAAAGAAATGTGAGTGCTAATTTAGAAGAGGGCCATTCAAGGGACATTCCAGTGAAATAACTTCAGAATACAGCCAGCCGTTTTGAAAAAAAAAAAAAATCGTTTAAAGATACATCCTTACAGCCAAAGAGGAATAAATGGTTTTAATACTTGATAATGTACAGAATGGCTTAGGATTTAGTCATTTATATAAAGTGTGTAAATATAGCTAAATTACCAATATATACGGTGCAAAGGAAAGTGAAACTCAATGGATTTGTCCTTATTTACAACCGGAAACGACAACGGTGATTTGTTTGAAGGCCTACAGAAAATGAAATTAATTTTCTATCAATCGTAATCTGTAGAATCTTGCAGCCGCCATGGGCAACATTTGGCATGAAGACACAAGAATGATTATAGTTCCATGAAATAGAGATAAACTGGGTTAACAACCAGCTGGAAACGAGTATAGATGTATCTTTAAGAAAACTTAACGACGGACAGACGGACGAACGACAGACACAGAACAGTCACAAAAGCTCACCCTGGGCATTTTGCTCCAATGAGCTAACGAGTACACTGATGGAGACAAATACTGTCACACACTGGTATCATCTAACAAAACCATGCTTACATGTACTCCTTGCGAGGTACTGCTGAAACCAACGTAACACTAAAAAAAGAGTGCCACAAAGGTAACACAGCCCAAATACTGTTGAAATCGCTGAGAATACCATTGAATCGATACAAATTCTAAACGCTACTCGAACTATAAGTGGTAGTTTTCGATATTGTTAAAATGGAGAAGCAAGTGAGCTGATTCATCCACATGGCACTAGCATGAAACAATGATATCCACTAGAAGATTGCCTGAATGTCATAACGTAACCCAAATACTTTGAATAAAAAAGTGAGCAGCTGAACGAAAAGTCGACATGTTCACTTTCTTGGAGAGACTGGAAATTTGCAATTACAAACAATGTCGGATTATGTTGATCGAGAGACCTTATAATTACACATACCAAGAGTCAATTCCTTAATATTTTCAGGACCACTGATCGCCAACCTTTCCATTCCGAATCGAAATGCAAGCGACAGTAGTGTTTTACTTGTGCTACCTGATTCTGTGCACACTTGCATACGCCAATTACGGGGAGGCTCGGTTGCCAGACGACAAGCTAGACTTACATGTATTCAACAGGTAACACTATGCTTGTCTAGGTTTATTATTACTATAATCATTATTATTAGTATTAATTGTGTTTTGTTTCATTTAATTTGTTTCAACAGTATTTCAGATGCAGCCCAACTCTGGCAGACCTCTCAATGTCAATACACGGTGATTGTAATCCAGGGATTGCCAATTCGAGCCTTAGCTTGACCGACATTCTTTCCGGTGATTGATGAAAGTCATTGAGATGCATGTATCTGTTACCGTCGAACATTGTCTTGACTTTGTTTATATAGAATAAAAATCGTCGTTGGCTTGGAAAGCGTGGTGTTCATGGTTCCGGTGATTGAACATTGGAACTCATGCATAAGCGCAGCTGCAATTGTCACATGACAGGGCTGCTGATTATTTTTTGATTATAACTTGTTGTTATATAAATTTATCGGACCCTTTCAATGGTAGGATTTGGGTTAAAACGGCATTCTTTTGGAACAAAATCCTCCCTATTTTTACAACGGTCAACTGATCAAGGCATTCTATGGAAAGCCTTGACTGTCTTATATACACTAAATTCATGTTGACGTGTCAAAACAGCAATATATCAAGCCAAGTTATCAATATATTGAGTTGTAGTATCTTTATATGGTGTGCATGTATGAATTTGTTAAGGTAAACCATCATTATATTGATTCCACGAGACAATATATTATGCCGTTGTACCTTTATACCAGGTCGACGTGTCAATATATTGAGTGGTAGTTTGCTGATATGGAGTCGTGTAAACCTTATGTTGTGTACAATCATCAATATATCTTGTGAAACAGTTTTTACATTGATTCAACTGGACAATATATCTTGCCGATTTGACTTTATACTAAGTCGACTTGTAAATATATTGAGTAGTATTGTACAGATATGGAGTTGTGTAAACCTTATTTCATGTCCAATCGATAATATATCTAGTGAAACAGTCATTATATTGATTCAACGAGACAATATGTTATGCCGATGTACCTTTATACCAGGTCGACGTGTCAATATATTGAGTGGTAGTTTGCTGATATGGAGTCGTGTAAACCTTATATTATGTCCAATCATCAATATATCTTATGAAACAGTTTTTACATTGATTCAACTGGATAATATATCATGCCGATTTGACTTTATACCAAGTCGCTTTGTTAATATATTTGGTGGTATTTTGCAGATATGGAGTCGTGTAAACCTTATATTATGTCCAATCGATAATATATCTAGTGAAACACTCCTTATATTGATTCAACGAGACAATATATTATGCCGATGTACCTTTATACCAGGTCGACGTGTCAATATATTGAGTGGTAGTTTGCTGATATGGAGTCGTGTAAACCTTATATTATGCCCAATTATATTCACAGGTCGATTCAGTAAAAAGTCTGGTCGGCATGACATATTGATCTGTTGAATCAGTATAATGACCGTTCCACTGAATATATTGATAACTCGATATAACAGAAAGTTAATATGACTCTATATAATGTCGGAGTGGTTTCGCATCAGCAGACTACCACTCAATATATTAAAATGTTGATAAAGTGTAAGGTCATATAGGCATGACACATAGTACCGTTGAAACAATATAACGAGAGTTGGACTTAATATAAGATTAAAGCAACACTATATAATGTTAGATTGGCTTTACATCAGGGCATTACCATGCAACACTATATAATGTTAGATTGGCTTTACATCAGGGCATTACCATGCAATATATAGACAGTTTGACAAAGTATAACATCTAATAGACATAATATATTGTCCTGTTGAATCACTATCGGGACTGTTTCACTAAATATACGGATGATCTGACATACTAAAAGGAAAAGACAACTCTGTGTAATGTACAATTGCTTTGATAAAAGCACTACACTACTCAATATATAGACAGCCTGACGTGGTATAAAGTCAAATCGGCATGACATATTGTTCCGCTGAATCAGTATAAGGACAGTTTCACTTTATATTGATGATTTGACATAATATGATATTAAAATGACTCAATGTAATGGTTGATTGGTTTGATATCATAACACTTCCACTCAATATATCAGCAAGTCAACTTAGTATAAAGTCACATCGGCATAATATATTGTCTCGTGGAATCAATATAATGACGGTTTACCTTAACAAATTCATAAATGCACACCATATAAAGATACTACAACTCAATATATTGATAACTTGGCTTGATATATTGCTGTTTTGACACGACAACATGAATTTAGTGCATATAAGACAGTCAAGGCTTTCCATACATTCCCCCTTTGCTCTAAGGAAGGTTCACAGCGCACATACGTGTTCCTTATATGGTTTGTTCATAAAAAGGTAACAGCACAAATAACTGGATATGGCTATTTTTATAATAACTATCCAAATAAATGAAAAAGCACCAGCTTGACTTTCCGTGTGAACACAATTTTAACACCCAAGTGAAGACCGTCACTGAACAGAATCCCAAGTGAAGACCGTCACTGAACAGAATCCCAAGTGAAGACCGTCACTAAACAGAATCCCAAGTCACAAGCAATCCCAAACACTGTACATTTCCGGTCCTATACTGTGGTAACGAATACAAGCAATTTTTTTTCTTGTGCCGCGTTTTCATGACCTGTCTTTAGGAAGCTGCCTTTGAATACTTTTTTACTTTTTATCACGCAACCCGAGTTTCGAAGACTCCCCCAAAAAAAGGACTTTTGAAAACGTTGTGGGAAAAAGAGAAAATGTTGGTAGCCAACATTTTCTTCTTTTTCTACAATGTTTTCTATCCTCTTGAAGACAAAATTCAATGATGTGTGCAACTTTAAATTTGTCGTCTGAGGATGCTTTCAATTTAGACAAGTCTAATTTTTTGTCGTTTGGTAAAGAGTAAATATTTTGACAATAAAGTTAATTTGATAATATGAAATAAACTGGTGGTTTTGAAAAAAAAAAAATAAATAAATAAATAAATAAATAAAACAATGACATTGAAGAATATTTCTGCTTTTGTGTGTTTAAGATGCTCTGGCGATATCAAGTACAAAGACCGAAAATCAAAGTGGAGAAACAGGACAGACTTATATCGGAATTGGCCAAACAAGTTGAAAAACCAAAGCCGGTGACTCGACCAGTAGTTTCTTCCGGGTTTACAGCATTTTCCTCGTCGGCTGCGGCATCTTCCCTCTTTAGTTCATTCAGTACCAGCACGTCCCGACCTTTGAGAATCAGGAAAGAGTACAGGACCTTATCGTATGCGGAGAGACAGCGTTTTCACGACGCCTTGAATGTTTTATATGCGGTAAACAACAACAGCTTATGACTGAGCCATGCTCTGAAAAAAGGGGTCTCCGTAATTTTTGATACCATGCAAGTCATCACATAATTATGGATCCATAAAATCCATTTTATCTACCAACCGACTGAATCATGAGGGAGAAGGGTCCTTTGACATGTAGAAATTTTACAAATAGCAAATGAGTTTGGTCGGGGTCAGCCTGCGCGTACTGCACATACTGAGATGGATCGATAATTTTTGTAGATGCATTAAGCCCCCTTTTCAAAGATCATGCCTCATGTATTTATCATTTTTCGCCTATTTTGACTTCGTCATTACCGTTGAAAGCATAGTGGCAAGCTGAGAAATAACTTATATACGTGTTCTTTTATTTTTAGTACTTTAAGTATTTTTTAGTATTTTGCACGTGTCATGAAGTGGGGTTATCTACCAGTATTCCTCCCATTCAATGGCAAAGACGAAAACAGGGACACTTGCAGACGGTATAAATCAAGATCGGACTGCACAAGATGTCCACTCTCTTAGTCGAACCATGCTTACTTCAGACACTCATGAACTCTTTACCGAACTACAAAATTTTGGCTTGTCCTATTCAAAGTTTTTGCAGACGACAAAGTAAATGTTACTATATAGTCGACCATTACAAAACAAGCAAATACTCAGAAAGAATTTCATCTTACAGACTTGATCTATGCTGTCCGAAAATGTCTTGTTTTCGTCTTTTGCACTGATAGGATTAGACTGACCAGTAAGCCAACAGAATGCATAAGCCGGAGTACTGGCCACCCAAACTGGTACCCGCTGTATCTGCGTAATATCCGACAGACAACAGACAACACCCGATTTGTCGATATCAGCTATTTGTTGTCATTCTTGTCATATGCACCAATCAAACAATGCGGAACAGATTGCCTTTTGTGCTGTTTTAAAGTAATGGGTTTATTTTATCTTTGGCTAACATTTCCATGACATACAAAGATTATTCTGAACATGGTCAATTTATAGAACTCACTAAAGAATTAAATCTTTTGTGATAAGGTCTATCTTTGTGCATAAATCAAATGACAATTTGAATTCAAACCTCGCGTTATCGCATTAAGTCTCGAACCGGACAGATATCTGCCTTGTAAGAATGGATGTTAACTGTTCTTGATACGAAGATCGATAACACGCTGCCAGTTTACTGTCCACTGTACCACCACTGAAATACCTGTTTGTGTAGGGGACAAACCAGTTTGTTCATAACCTTTGTTTTCTTCATTACATTTACACCCAGGTTTCATACGGTTAAACCCCACACATTCCTTCTCTCTTTCAAATCTCCTTTAACCCTTTATCAGATGACAAAATTTTAGCGTTGTCCAAATTGAAAGCATTTGCAGACGACAATTTAAATGTGGCTCAAATGGTACAATTTTTCTTTGATAGGGTAGAAAACATTGTGGGAAAAGGAGAAAATGCTGGTTATCAGCATTTTCTCCTTTTCCCACAATGTTTTCAAAAGGCTTCTTTCCCAGGGGCGTCAAAAGGCCGCATTATGCAGTAAGGGGTTAAGTCTTTACCACACAATCCAAAGATTTAACGACCCTGAAAGAGACAGCTTCTGAAAACATAGTAGGAAAATGAGAAAATGCTGGTAACCAGTATTTTCTCCTTTTTCCAACAATGTTTTCTACCATATGAAACAAAGAAATCCCTATTTAAGTAACATTAACTTTTACGTCTGCAAATGCTTTCAGTTTGGTCCAGTCCTTCATTTTGTCGTTTGGTAAAGTGTTTAAACCTTTACCACACAATCCTGCATTTTAACAACCCTGAGGAAGAAGCCTTTCGAAAACATTGTGGGAAAAGGGAAAAAAATGCTGTTTACCAGCATTTTCTCATTTTCCCGCAATGTTTTCTACCATAAAAAAGGCGAATTCCATCATCTGAGCCACATTTAAATTGTCGTCTGCAAATGCTTCCAATTTGGTCCAGTCCATAATTTTGTTGTTCGGTAATATGTTTAACTAGGAAAGTGTCCAGATTCTACATGTAGGTTCATTGATCGGTTGTATGTTTTTAACGCCGTTTTCAACATTATTCAAGTTATATCGCGGCGGCCAGTGCACCTATCCATGCTTTCCTGGTGTTTCTTTTACCAGTACTACGCATAATATTCTTTCCAAGCCACTGGCTGCTTTCCCACATAACCATCGTCGAAACAATGGTCAACGGTGAAAGAGGAATGAATCCTGTCGCAATGACTATCATCAACCTCGGAAAGAAATTGGCCGAGCCGGGGATCGAACCAGCGACCTCCTGTTCTCAAGTCCTGCACGCTACCGACTGAGCTACGGGGGTTCGGCTCTACATGTAGGATATATGGATCCAAACTTTAAATCTTTGCTTTCAGAATGGGACAATAGATGCCTTTGCGCAGACGCATGCATCCGCATCTCGAGGAGCGCATGGTGGTCCGGCCTTCCTACCATGGCATCGAGCATTTATAACTATGTAAGATATATAGGATCTGACATAAATTGGCATTTGAGATAAAATTTTACTAAAAGAGTTTAGAAGAAATGCTATTAACCGAATCTTTGGCGAGCTCAATAACATTTTTTTTTTCTTTTGACGAGTTCAATAAAATCTTACCGCGAAATGTCAACTCATGTCAGATTCTTTCTATCACATAACTGTGTCTTAAGAATAAAAAATACCATGATGTGTCAACCCTTTACCACACAATCCCGAGTTTTAACGACCCTGAGGAAGAAGCCTTTTGAAAACATTGTGGGAAAAGGAGAAAATGCTGGTAACCAGCATTTTCTCCTTTTCCCACAATGTTTTCTACCCTATCCAAGGCAATTTACATCATTTGATTCACATTTCGATTGTCGTCTGCAAATGCTTTCAATTTGGACCAGTTCACATTTTTGTCGTTTGGTAAAGAGTTAAAACATAAGCGTACATGTGTATTGAAGTTTACATGAAGCCTACCCGCTTCTTTTACAGGTGCATTACGGACGGAAAGTAGTTCTAAAGAAACTTGTTTATAATGATTTTGTCTTGAATCTAAAGATGATAAAATTTGCATTATTATTATTATTATTAATCTTAAGCTTTGTCACGATAATCAATTTTGCAATTTAAATTCAAAAAATCTGGATCAGTAATGTCTTAGAAAAGAAGCGTATGATTACAGAGTGTTGACCAAATACGGCACCATTTTCTTGTCTAAAATGTGTGTAAGATAAGAAAATTCGTAATGATTGTATTACATGGAAAACGGGGGTAGTTTTGGATAAATTCTGATTCCTCACTTTCTTCCTTGTCCATATGGTGTTTTAGTTTTAAACCCTAAAAAGAATTGCGGTCATTCATAGGTGATAGCTCACTCATCCAAGTGATTGCTGGTTTTTGCAATGTAGAGGCTCGGGCTATTTACTGTCTTGCCCAAGGACTCTTAAACGCGACGGACGCCAACTGCAGAGATCAAACCTAAAAAGACTTGTTTACAAACACGTCATAGCCACTGCGGATATCTCAACAATTTCACTTGAGCCATATCTTATCTCTCGTCTGAAATATAGGTCTAAAACATAGGTCTAAAATGCATCTTAAGATACAATAGTACAAAGAGTTAAAGAGGATAGAGGATATTGAAGTCGAACTGCGCAGAACGTGCAATCTTACCTCTGATAGACAATGTCCAATTTTTATGTGGGATTCTCGGTACTCATGTCTATCTCACAAAAGAGGATTGTCCCGAGTTTGTTTCTGTGTGTGTGTGTGGGGGGGGGGGGGGGGGAAGTCAGTGGCTTGGAAAGAGTTCTATGTAAAGCACTGGTAAGAAAGGTGGGAACAGATGAATAGGAGTACAGCTGCTTGGTACAAGGGAAACATGGTTTAAGGCAGCAAACACTGTTTACCAAAAAATCTCGAGTTTAAGCGAACTTTAAAGAAAAGGCTGCCGAAAACACTATTGGAAAAGGAGAAAATGCTGGTAACCAGCATTTTCTCCTTTTTCCACAAAGTTTTCTACCCTGTCATAGACGAATCTCGTCATTTAAGCCCTAGGCTGCTAAGCGCGACTCACTGACCTTTTGCAGACAGTGTAGATCAAGATCAGACTGCACGTTCTGTGATCTACACTGTTCGATAAAGAGATATTTTCCCCAACCCCCACAACTTTAAAATACCAATATTGAGGTGTTTACTTGAAAGTTTCATTTAACCCTTTACCACACAATCCCGACTTTTAACGACCCTGTGAAAGAAGCCTTTTGAAAACCTTGTGGTAAAAGGAGAAAATGCAGGTAACCAGCATTTTCTCCTTTTCCCACAATGTTTTCTATCCTTCCCCCAAAAAACTTCAATATTTCAAATACGACAAATAAGTTCTTTAGCAGGATAACGGTTAAGCCATATTTAACTCATTACCAAACGACAAAATTTTGGACAGGTCCAAATTGAAAGCATCTGCAGACGACAAATTAAATGTGACTCAAAAATTGAAATTTGTTTTGGGAAGGGTAGAAAACATTGTGGGAAAAGGAGAAAATGCTGGTTACCAGCATTTTCTCCTTTTCCCCACAATGTTTTCAAAGGGCTTTTTCCACAGGATCGTTAAAACTCGGGATTGTGTGGTAATGGGTTAAATCTTTACCAAACAACAAAATTTTAAACTAGTCCAAATTGAAAGCATCTGCAGACGACAAATTAAATGTGACTCAAAAATTGAAATTTGTTTTGGGAAGGGTAGAAAACATTGTGGGAAAAGGAGAAAATGCTGGTTACCAGCATTTTCTCCTTTTCCCACAATGTTTTCAAAGGGCTTTTGCCACAGGATCGTTAAAACTCGGGATTGTGTGGTAATGGGTTAAATCTTTACCAAACAACAAAATTTTAAACTAGTCCAAATTGAAAGCATCTGCAGACGACAAATTAAATGTGACTCAAATATTGAAATTTGTTTTGGGAAGGGTAGAAAACATTGTGGGAAAAGGAGAAAATGCTGGTTACCAGCATTTTCTCCTTTTCCCACAATGTTTTCAAAGGGCTTTTTCCACAGGATCGTTAAAACTCGGGATTGTGTGGTAATGGGTTAAATCTTTACCAAACAACAAAATTTTAAACTAGTCCAAATTGAAAGCATCTACAGACGACAAATTAAATGTGACTCAAAAATTGAAATTTGTTTTGGGAAGGGTAGAAAACATTGTGGGAAAAGGAGAAAATGCTGGTTACCAGCATTTTCTCCTTTTCCCACAATGTTTTCAAAAGGCCTTTTCCACAGGGTCGTTAAAACCGTCGGTATTGTGGGTAATGGGTTAACTCTTTACCAAAAAACAAAATTTTAGACTAGTCCAGCATTTTCTCCTTTTTCCACAATGTCTTCCCAATGTTTTCAAAAGGCTTTTTCCACAGGGTCGTTAAAACTCGGGATTATGTGGTAATGGGTTATCTCTTTACCAAACAACAAAATTTTAGACTAGTCTAGCATTTTCTCATTTTCCCACAATGTTTTCAAAAGGCTTTTTCCACAGGGTCGTTAAAATTCGGGATTATGTGGTAAAGAGTTAATTTGTCGTCTGAAAGTGCTTTCAATTTGAATGAGTCTAATATTTTGTCGTCTGGTAAGGAGTATCAAGTAGACAAGAATTGTACAGGTTCGAGGACGCCCTACAAGAAGTTGACCCCTCGGTGACCCTGCCCTACTGGGACAGCACTATCGACTTCTGTATGGACTATCCAACCGACTCTATTTTGTGGACTCCTTCGTTCCTTGGAAACGGATATGGCCAAGTTGTCACAGGTATCAGACCCATAAATTAATGACCTTAAGGCGTGCTCACCAACCCAACTAAACACTGTTCTAAATGGAAGTGCCGAGCCCTGGTAGCTCAGTCGGTAGCGTACAGGACTTGAAAACAGGGGGGCGCTGGTTCGATGCCCGGCTCGGCCAATTTCTTTCCGAGGATTGATGATAGTCATTGCGACATGATTCATTCCTCTCTCACCGTTGACCATTGTTTCGACGATGGTTATGTGGGAAAGCAGCCAGTGGCTTGGACAGAATATTGTTCGTAGTACTAGTAAAAGAAACTCCAGGAAAACATGGGTAGTTGCGCTGGCCAGCTTGATATAACTGAAATAATGCTGAAAACGGCGTTAAACAACATACAATCAATCAACGAATTTAATTGGAAGTCTCGACTTTTTTTTTCTAAATTTTACAAAACTCCAGCAAGTTGTTTAGCTAATGAAAAATTGCTGTTTTCTTTTAAAATCAACTATTAGGCTAATAATGATGTTTACGATGGTTGTTGAATACAAGTCCGGCAGTCACTATGTCATGTTGCGCATTGTCGGTTACTTACTGTTCTTTGCATAGGTTCCACTCCATTTATTAACCGTAGGACATAGTAGGTTGAATCACGTGTAAGTGCGGTCAATTACATTCAACTGCCAGCAAAGTGACTAGGGTTAACTGAGGTATCACTACGTCTAAGTAGAGTAACTACGTTACACTACGAATAAAACTACATCCTAAGTACGAGCAACTACGGTAAATTAGTATCCACTGCTTTAAGCTACGGTAAAACTATGTGATTGCGCCTGCTCAATATGAGTAAGCTACAGTCATTGCGCTTTTGGACGTTGACGAGCCTACATTACTGATCGCTTATCATACCATGTCGTCTAGGATGAAACGATGTAATGTTGATGTGTTTTGGCAGGCACTACGGTCAACGTACTATACACTAAGGTTAAGTAGGGTCAATTACAGTTAACCAAGGTCAACAACTACGGTTTTCTACGTGTAACTACGTTCAACTACGTCTAATACGTTCATCTACGGTCATTCCCTACTACAGTCAACCACGTAAGATGTGACAACGGCTTAAAAGGAAATATTGGTCGTAAAGAGCATTTTTTTTCTTTTTGCAAATCCTCTACTTTTTTTTACACATTTTTAGTTTAGACTGAAAAATATTTACACTGGATGCTTGTTACATTTTCAACAGTTATACTGTGAAAGTGGATAGTATTGCGGGTCTAAAATTTCGCTAATAACCAAATACTGACCTTACGTGTGTTTTAATTTTCGCGAAAACTGCAACAGAAGATCTTGCACACGAGTCGTTTTTATGCCAGCATCATGTAGTGACAGACTACAACCCCTTAACCCTTTACCAGACGACAAAATTTTAGCCTTGTTGAAATTGAAAGCATTTGCAGACGACAATTTCAGTTTGCCTCAAATGGTGCAATGTTTCTTTGATAGAGTAGAAAGCATTGTGGGAAAAGGAGAAAATGCTGGTTACCAGCATTTTCTCCTTTTCCCACAATGTTTTCGAAAGGCTTCTTTTCCAGGGGGCGTTAAAAGGCGGCATTGTACGGTAAAGGGTTAAAAACGCAGTAGTGACCACCACTAGACTGGCATTCTTGTCGACCTTGCTAAAAAGGCGCACAGACTCATTTATGTATACAAGGGTCCCAATCGATCGCTCCCACATGACCCAGTGTCTAGGTAAATTATACCTTAACCCTTACCCTGCTAAGTAACTGATGTGAAATTGTCAAACCGGTAGTACAAACCCAAACAATGCTATTTAAAACTTAGTTTTAGGAAAACAATATCTCTTTATCAGACAGTGTAGATCTAAGATCAGACTGCACGTTCTGTGCAGTCTGATCTTGATCTACACTGCCCGCACAAGGTCAGTGAATCGCGCTTAGTAGCCTAGGGGTTAATGTAGCCTGGCAGATATCATCGTGATTTTAATTAATACGCAAACATCGCGAGTATTTTCTCGACGCGAACATTTCCAGTTTTACAGTACATGTATAACAAAATACTTCGCCAAACTTCTGAGTTCACTATGGTGTCTAACGCCATTTGGTTTCCTAGAAACACCCTCGTTAACCCAGGTGTGAAGTATTACCATTCATCACCTCTTGATCATTCAGTTGCGAAACCGTCGTTTCTCTGAATATTCATAAGATTGCGAATTACACCCAATAGCCATTCGAATTGTCGATAATATAACGAGACTCTCTTGTAGTGGAGGATAATCACATTTCTTCCGTTACTATGAATAAACCGGGTAAAACCCACATCTACTCGTCACAACTCGGCCGATTCCGTACCTACATCTAACCTCGTCCGTATTTAGGAGGCTTCTAATTTGAATAACCAATCACATGATCTTAAACATGGCGGCGCCCTTGTAAATCGCTTAGAAACGACATGAACAACCACGGTGACGTTATTCACATCTATCGATCTGTCGATGAAAGCCCCCAACGGAATTGATAAACCACGCTAGAAATTAAGTGTACAAATTGTTTGCCGACTGAAATATTCTTAGAAAGATGAGGATAGAAAATTGAGCCATGTTTTCTTTTTTGAGAGGAGCTTTACAATTTCAATAACGGTAAAACGTTGTGCTTCCGGAGACGTGCGAAATGTAGGTGCATATCAAGCTACGTGATACAGCCGAGGGATTTGGTCACCGGATCACCCGCGGTATGCCGAATGACCCACATCATTATCAACGAATATAGCGGCCGTCAGTGGGCCTTCCTTCTGTGGCATTTGCCTTGCGACAAGGGCAGACATTACAAATCCTTGTAAACAAAGTCAAATATTCTTTGTAATTGTAATTTGTAATTGTATTCAATTTTTGTAAACTTTTGTCAATGATGTTCCCGGCCTCAGCCATATCTAAAGTATCGCCAAGCTTGAAATGAAACAAACAATTTTGACTGGTTTTAGATGAGACAAAAATAGAAATGATGGCATATGGTTGATAAAAATAGATTAAATTTTCTCACTGGAAAAATGAGATTACTAATCAAAATGCCTCATGAATAATTCATGAGAACGAGAAAACATACGCGAGATAACCCAGGGGTGATGAATGTAGTTTACGGAATACATCGGAAGTGGGTCAGCGAGGATGCTCGCCTAAATTTACATTTCGAATCCACGGATATGAATTGTCAAATTTAACGTCTTCTACAACAGATTTGTGCCAAGAGTTGCTGAGTTACGTCGAAGCTCTCGTCGGAACCCGTTTCAGGAATAATATTAAAGATACATCCTTATAGCCAGAGAAAAAGAAAAACGCCGTAAAAACCCTTTACCACACGAAAAAATTTCTGACTGGTCCAAATTGAAAGCACTTGCACTTGCAGACGACAGATTCAATGTGGCTTTGATAGAGTAGAAAACGTTGTGGAAAAAGGAGAAAATGCTGGTTACCAGCATTTTCTCCTGTTTCCATAATGTTTTCAAAAGGTTTCTTTTTCAGTCAAAACTTGGGATTGTGTGGTAAAGGGTTAATGGGAAAGTCCCTTAAACCTTAGGCTGCTAAACGCCACCCAAGGACCGTTTGTGGACAGTATATATCAAGATCAGACTGTCAGACTGCACAGCACTTGCAGTCTGATCTTGGATCTAGACGGTCCCATACGGAGATATCTCCCCCCCCCAACACACACCCACACACACACACACAAAAAAAAATCCTTTGAAATGGCAAAATTCGGGTTTTTACCATCGGTTTGAAAAGTTCAGTCCACTAATTTAGCAGGATAAGGCTGAAGGTATTTTTCCCTCTTTTCCTTGTTAGCAAATCCGCCTACTGTGATGGTTTTGGCCGGAACCAAATACATCATGCGTAACGACGCATGCGCGCTCATTTTGTACTGTTTTATCAGCTTGACCTCAACCAATCATACTGTCAAATGTACGCTTGCGCTCTACCCATTCTACTTTCAATTTTAGCTAATACACCTCAACATCGCTTTTGTCACTACCGTATATACAGCCCTACATGTGTATAATCCTACCTACTGATACCAGCAAGAAAAAAACTGCGTCACGTCAGATTGATGTATCAAATTACCACTCCTTAACAAGCAATAAAATAACAGTGAACAATGGAATAACAGTTACTGCGCGGCCCGCTTGGCAGAACGACTTTCCTTGCCCTTGCTGACTCCATTATGTGATCACATGTATACGTACATTTACATATTCGTACATGTGTTGCATATGAAGTTATTTTTTATCACAACATGCATATATTACAGCTTTATGCTACTCCAAAAATCCGCTTTCCAGGACTTTGAGTCCTTTGATTTACCTTTTTTCCCTTTTTTGAATTACACGTGATCGAAAATACCCATCGATTTTGTTGGACTGTATTCAAAAACGCCTTTTTAAAACAGCTATTACGTAATCGCTTTTTTAAATAGTTTTCAAAAACGTTGATGCGTCAACCTTTTTTTTTTAATCTCTTAAAAGTAGACGTACTGACCGACCGCAAACCGACCATCCCGTTTATTTGAACGGCGATGTCACACCTGTTTACTGAATGCAACTGCCGCGTTTCTTTACACTTGCAGAGAACAATAATAAACCTGAGCTATGCTCTGTGAAAATGGAGCTCTATGCATCTGCAAAAAGCATCGACCAATGTCAGCCAGCGCGGTCCGTGCAGGCTGAATGGGTCGAAACATTTTACTATGGGTCAATTTTCTGTATGTCCAAGGGCATTCTACTTCATGATTCAGTCGGTTGTTCAACAAAATGGATTTTAAGGATCAATACAAGTGAGCCGCGCTCTGTGAAAAGGGGGCTTAATGCATCTGCGAACAGTATCGACCCAGGTCAGCCTGCGCAGTCGGCGCAGGCTGACCTGGGCCGAAACTTTTCGCTCTCGGTCAATTATCTGCATGTCAGAGGACCAGTGTACCTCATGAATCAGTAGGTTGTCATAGAAAAGGGATTTCATGGGTCCACAATTATGCAATGACTTGCTTGGTATCATGGACCACGGAGATGCATTAAGCCCCCCTTTGCCAGAGCATGGCTCATATACTTTGTTGTTTATACTACTGTTTCAGAAGAAAATTTTAGTTGTGGCACGAATTGTCCTGATGAAAACCTTTGTGTCGGGAAAAAGCTTACTCGATATGATCTGTACGCCACCTATAGTCACATAGGTTCGTGGTGTACGATTCTGTTTAATTTCTATCTAACACAGGGTATCATCGCAATCTCAACAGGGGCCCAGCATGGCTCAGTGGTGAAGCGTAGGACCCATGACCTGAAGGCCCCAGTTTCGAGCCTCAATGGATCCATTGGGTTATTCGTGGGAGTGTCCTTGGGCAAGACACTCCAGAGCCCAGGCCTAGTACCGGTGAAACCCAGGAAATACGTGAATATGTGAACCGTCGCCGTGATATGACAGAAATAATGTTGAAAGTGTCATAAAACACCATTCAATCAATCAATTAAAGCAATCTCAACAACTGTGTCGAAGGAAAAAGATGTCCGTGGAATTAAAATGATGTTTTCAATTTCAGGACCGTTTGCATACTGGACGACGAGCCGAGGTTTTCTAACCAGATCCTACGGAATGAGGGGTAAACTGATGTCCAGCCTCAATGTGCAGAGATTCATGTCACGCTGTAGATATGAGGTGATTGACACACAGATTGATTTGTTTCGTTTCATTGTTGCTTTTGCTTTTTTGCTAATTTAGCTCGCCGATACATTAGTAGAATAGTTAGTTAGTTAGTTAGTTAGGTGAGTGAGTGAGTGAGTGAGTGAGTGAGTTGGTTTTTTTTTATTTATTTGCTTGTTCGGTTGGTTGGTTGATATGTTAGTTTATTTGTCGATTTTGCAAAAGTCACTTGCCTAATTTACTCTAGTGCTATCTTCGACATAAACTGACCAAATGACACCAGTCTATGGGTACACAGCCTTAAATAGTCAGGGAATAATAGGGATGAAAAAGGAAATCCCTGCTTAACTCTTTCTATACAAGGCTCACAGCTTATCGATCAGCACTCGTATACACAAGTATAGTACATTATTACTGGAAAAAAATGACCTGAAATTGACCTCTATGCAAAGAAAAATTAGTAGGTGAATATTTACAGTAAAAAACCCACTATTAGGACCACTTTGGTTCTTTGACCAAGTGGTCTTAATAGCGGGATGGTCTTAATACTGGATCTTGACTGCCATGCAATGTAAAAAGTCTTCTGTATCTTGAAAAGGCTTAATTAATCCCTTCGTTTTAGGCAAAGTCTTCTTTTCCCACAATGTTTTCAAAATCTTTTCATTTCAGGGGCATGAAAAGTCGCTCCAAACAATTCTTATTTTCTCAAATTGTTTTCAAAAGCCTCTGACATCAGAAGCATGAAAAGTCGTTCCCAAAAATTTCTTCTTTTCCCATAATTTTTTCAAAAGCCTTTGACTTCAGAGTCATAAAATGTTGTCTGTACAAGGGAAATGCTTAATTAACCCATTTCTTCTGAGCAACGTCTTCTGTTCCCAAAATCCTGAAATCTCAGCGTCATGAATAGTCGTTCCAAGCATTTTCTTATTTTCTCATAATGTTTTCAAAAGCCATTCAGAGGCATGAAAAATCTGTCCAAGCAATTTCTTCTTTTCCCATATTGTTTTCATAAGCCTTTCACTTCTGAGGCATGAAGTCTTCTCTAGCTGGGAAAGGTTTAATGAAATGCTTCTTGTTTTTGACATTGTTATTCAAAGGATTTTCTAAACACAAAAGAATGCAATGCTCAACAAGAAGAAAGATTTTAGCTGTGAAACAGGTTTTTCAGCACAAAAAAATCTCCGTCAATAAATCCTTTTCTTTTCGTTTCACATTTCAAACTATCGCGAGAAAAAAAAAATAACAAAAACATCCACCTGTGTTTTCCCTATTTCAAACTGAGTGAAAACTGTGCAGCCGAAAGACAGAATTTGTTTGAATGAAAGTCTTTAATCAACAAACTGGTGGTCATTAATTGCCAATCAAGTCCAGTCAGTCAAATCAATAAACAGAACAGTTTGTGGTAGTAGTAATTGGTGATTGCCGTAAATCACATGTCGTAAAACCCAGATCAAATGTAAACAACTTTGTTTGCCACCTAGTATTGATAATGATTTCACAAGGTGTGAAGTGATGGTCGTAAGTCGGGTGTCATTTTAGACTGTTTCCTTTAATTAGTTGTTAATTTGCTGGTCGTTATATGGAATAGTGGGTGCCCGTTTTTACGGGAGGCAAATCAATGGAAATAAAGAACACAAAGTTTGGTTCTGGAAAAAAGGGGTCGTAATAGCGGGTTGCCCGTTTTACCGAGAGGTCGTTAGGTGGGGTTTTACTGTATATCATCGGGTATAATCGGGCGGTACGAAACTTTTAGTAACGGTAAATGTCGGGTTTGACCCTTTCAGTGCCTAAGAATCTTTTGCAGATGAATGACATGAATCAAGGTCAGACTGCACATAAAGTGCATCTTAGATTAATTTCATCAGCCACGTATTACCAATTTAAACAAAAAAAAATCATGTTTATTTCAGGAATTTTAAGTGTTCTTTAAAGACAGAATAATGTTTTAGCCGAATAAAGAGATGAACATCGTTCACATAGTTCGGCATTCAGACGACAATAGCCGAAGCCGAGTTTGGACAGTAATTCAAGAGTGTAATATTATAAGGTCATTTAACATGCTTTGGTACCATACTGAAATCTATTGGATAAGCACACTGCAGAACCAGTCTATATTGTCGCCTCGTCCAAAATATAGATCGGTTCTGCAGTGTACGAATCCAAATGAATTCAGTATTGTACCCAAGCAAGTTAAATGACCGCTTTATTTCACACGTTTTGACTTTAAAAAACAAATGTGTGAGCTATTTCCTTTTAATTAACCTTTTAAACTCGCTAGTATGTCTTTTGACGCCGGTTTTGGACTTTCACAATGTTCAACGTGAGCAATTACGTCACCAAAGCCATCATAAGGATCAAAATCGAAGTTGTATGTGCCCACTTTTGCCTCTTGTTCCGAACGTTGAATTGTTAAAGGAATCGATGTGTTGAGTTGGTGCGCAAAATTAGTGTTTTTTGGCTTGTTTTTGCGTAGGAAATCCGAAATATCTTGGTAGAACTGCTTTTCAAATAGAATTGCAGACGATAACACTTCCTTCCAAGGGAGACTACTCTACCGTCAAATATCGACTGGGACTCTAGCCTAGTTCTGAAAAATCCATATTCTGGACTCTGGCCTCGTTCTGAAAAATCCATATTAGAGTCCAGTAGATATTTTGTGTTCACGTGGTAGTATTAAAAAGCGATTTCATTGGACGTTACGTTGTAGGTGTGAAATAAATGGTTATAGAGGTCATTTATTTCATGTCAGTTTGTTCGAACAATACTGTCAAGTTTTGTTTCAATCATTTAATCAATCTGGCACATCAAAGGATATTTTTGTATTTCTTTTGTATTTTTGCTAAATACACATTTTTACATTCCAGTAAATAGAAGTTATTGTATTGTACAACTCTTTACCCAGGATTCTTCACAGGTTTGAATCTAGGTTCGGCAAATCTGTTTCAGAAGATTCTTGAAATTTATAACAATATAGAAGTTACTTCGGTATTATTCCTCGGCCGAATATATGATCCGCTGAATATAAGACGGATTCCTGTATCACATACATGTAACTGTTCTAATTTTCCATCTAATGCAGCCGTTACGAATCTTCAAATCTTACACACGCTCGAGCTAAGCAAACAATGTCGTATTCGGACATAGTTTGGTTACCTCCCCTGATATCGCAAGAATATAGGGATCGGTAGTAGTATAGGAGGGTAGACTAGGGACAAATGAGCCATTTTGTCCCTAGTCTACCCTCCCTGGAGCAAATTTGTCCCCAGTTTGCCCGCCGTGGCGGGCAAACTAGGGACAAATTTGGCCGAAAATCGTCCTGGGGAGGGTATTTCGGCATTTTGGCGGCCATCTTGGATTTGTCCCCAGACTGCCCTCCCGTGGAGGTCTCTCTGGGGCAGACACTATGGGGCATAATGGTCATGTGACGTCACAGGTTGGACTTAGTCTTTTTCCACCGTCTTTGTTCGGCTGAGATCTGTTCTTTCTCTATCACCGTATTGAACTTAGTCTTTTTCTTCGTCTTCGATCGGCTTAGCCTTTCTCTATCACCGTGTTGGACTTAGTCTTTCTCCACGATATGAGCTATATTCCCACCTCACGCTGGTTCAGGCAAAGAGTATCGTTGGACTTAGTCTTTTTCTTCGTCTTTGTTCGGCTGAGATCTGTTCTTTCTCTATCACCGTATTGGACTTAGTCTTTTTCTTCGTCTTCGATCGGCTTAGTCTTTCTCTATCACCGTGTTGGACTTAGTCTTTCTCCACGATATGAGCTATATTCCCACCTCACGCTGATTCAGGCAAAGAGTATCGTTGGACTTAGTCTTTTTCTTCGTCTTTGTTCGGCTGAGATCTGTTCTTTCTCTATCACCGTATTGGACTTAGTCTTTTTCTTCGTCTTCGATCGGCTTAGCCTTTCTCTATCACCGTGTTGGACTTAGTCTTTCTCCACGATATGAGCTATATTCCCACCTCACGCTGGTTCAGGCAAAGAGTATCGTTGGACTTAGTCTTTTTCTTCGTCTTTGATCTTTCACTCTACTATCGTTGGACTTAGGCTTTTTTCCACGATATGGGCTATATTCCCACCTCACACTGGTTCAGGTAGAAAGTATCGTTGGACTTAGTCTTTTTTCTCCGTCTTTGTTCGGCTGAGAGCTGTTCTTTCTTCCTCTACCATCGTTGGACTTAGTCTTTTTTCCATCTTCGATTAGGCATTGTAGAACATCATATTCTATGTGAAATAGAACGCGATGTTCTATCTACATGGTTTCGCCCACGTTCGTGCTCTTAATTTTAACGGAATTAACATTACCCAATCGTTAGTTTCGTTACATTTTTGGAGGTAAGGTTCTTAGGCATTGTAGATAGAGTATAATATTCTATATTCTATCTACATGCTCTCGCCCATGCTCGCGCTCTTAATTCTGTATCAAAGTAGGTCAATCCCCTACCGGGCTATAAAGCCAGCAGATTTCTCTACAGATCATTTCATTTCCACAATGAAGTTGTCCGAATTCTGTTCTCCATGGTGAGTCTTTTTTGGAAGTACTTAGTAATACTTGTACTAAGTTATACTGCTAATACCAAGCTGTTGTGGGTTATTTGATGGAAGTTCGAGAAGGAAGTGAAGGAAGCTACAGTCTTTTCAGGCCTTAACATTCAGACCTAACCAAGACCAAGAAAGGTTTTTACTTTTCTTCAAATTGTCATTTTCAGACCTAACCAAGACCAAGAAAGTTCTATCTTTCAAATTGTCAAAATGTCAAAACAAAAACAAAGTCAAGTCCTATATGTTTTATATATTTTTATTTAAAACTTTTTATTTAAAAACATTCTGTACAATAATCATTACAATGAAACATCGAGCTGGTAAAATATATACAATGAAAGATATATGTTCTACATTGAACTGTGAGAATAAATCATTTCCACAAGATATATATTCTGGGTCATTGTCTGACTCGCAATCAGCCTCTAAAACCATGTCTAAAAGACTGACTTACCATCAGCCCTAAAACAAGGTCTAAAAGCCTAGTACCGTATTCAGACAGAGCAAGTAGCAATGAGGCAATTCAGTTCATGTCGAATTTTAAGTATGAAAATATATATACAATGAAACATTGAACTGTAGAAATAAATGAATCGTTTTGAAACAGTTCTTTGAAACAGTTCTTTGAAACAGTTCTTTTGGAAATGTTTTTACAGACACATTTTTCTTTTTTTCTTCGGGATGTCAGGTTCACATTCACTCTTGCGTTTCCTTTCATTGTTTTTAATATCATTGTTTTCGACCTTGTTATTTTTCAATACAAGATCTGGACAGCTTTTTGCGCTGTGTTTTTTTTATTTGTAAAGGAAGCCGTTCTTCTTCTTCTTGTTTTCTCTTTTCTCGTTCACAACATCGGATTTCCATCTACGTCTCAACTCGATATCTGAACAGATCTTCTTTCCTTCTCGTCGAATTTTCTTTTCTCCAGACCCTGAAGAAAGTTTCTTGTTTTTCCCCTCTCCAGGCACTGAAGAAGGTTTCTTGTTTCCAATCGCTGAAGATTTTTGAGACCTCTGTTCGTTGTTTTGGTCTTCTCCAGATTTCTGATCGAGTATAAGAGTATCCTCTGAAGAAAGTTTCCCTGAAGAGGTTTTCTTCTTCACAGGGTAATCTATCTGAATTCTACAGATTTCTGTATCGCTGATTTCTGTGTTATCAGTCTCCATATTTTCAATCTGCCTTTCGATCTGATTTTCGATCTGCTTTTCGGTCTGATTTTCAGGCGATGGCTCGTTGATTTTATCGTTGATTTTCTTTTCTGAAGAGGGTTTGCTGTTTTGGTTCTTTCCAGACGTTGAAGAAATCTTGTTGATTTTCTTTTCTTCAGATAACTTTTCTGAAGAAGATTTCTTGTTTTGGGAACTTTTCCCCTTTCCACTCGATGAAGTTGCAGTCTGTGACGGGTTTGTCTTCCATCTATTTTCGTCTACTTTATACGATAATAGAGACCCAATGTATTTCATATGATGAGATTCACCACCCATTTCCGTTGTTGGTGAAATTTTGACATCGTGGGTGTGGGGGTCCACGAAGACAAAAACGAATCTCCACAGCTGATTTTCTTTCTCTGGACATTGCCTGGCCCAATGTCCTGATCTGTCGCATGTAAAGCAAATATTCGTTGTCATATCATCCACTCCATGGCGTTTGTCGAATGTCGCTTGATCCAGGACTCTGGTGATACGATAGACGCCTTTTTCTGCAGAATGTTGGTGGGATAGAAATGATCCCACATAGTTTCCAGTATGGTAGACTTGATATCTTGGGGGTATATTGGTGATCTCATAATCGTGGGTGTATGGGTTAACATACAGATACACTCTCTTTGGGGTTGTGGTTTGTAGCTTGAACTCACTCATTTTCTACCAACTGTCCTGTTTGAAATCTTTCCGAGGAATGATGAAGATTTCAATCGTAACGTCTCTTTTTATACCCGTTTGGTCTGAAAAAGGTATAAAAAAGCTAGGATTTCTTGAGTTCTGGGACATTACTTGACTCGCAATCAGTCATAAACATGTCTAAAAGACTAGTACCGTATTCAGACAGTACAAGTGACGATGAGGCAATTCAGCCCATGTCGAAGAAGAGAAAAAAATTACTACCGGCAAAGAAAAGAAAAAGAATCCTAGTCTACCCAGACAGTAGCAGCAATGATGAAACCGACGATGAGAAATTTCCACCCAAAAAGAGAAAAAGTTTACCATTGAAAGAAGAAGAAAGTGACGGTGAAAGCGATAAAAAATCTTTGAAAGTCTCAACAAAAAAAAAATCTTTGAAAGAAGAAAACGATGAGAAATTTCCACCGTCAACCAAAAAGAGAAAAAGTTTGAAAGAAGAAAGTGACGGTGAAAGCGACGATGAGAAATTTTCACCGTCAACCAAGGAAAAATCTTTGAAAGAAGAAGACAAAAAATCTTTGAAAGAAGAAGACAGAAAATCTTTGAAAGAAGAAAGTCATGCTGGGTTATTTTCACCCAAGGAAGGAAAAAGTGATGCTGAATGCGATTTCACCTCAACCAAGTAAAAACCTAAGCGAATGAATGTGGACTGTACCAGCGAAGATGAAAAATCATTGAAAGAAGGAGACAGAAAGTCTTTGAAAGAAGAAGATAGAAAATCTTTGGATATGAAAAGTCTATACGTCTTAGCAGAAGTGGGAAAAAAGAAGTCAAGAAAATTCAAAACAGAATCCCATGTACTGGAGGCGTCTTTTAAGAAATTTGAAGAGTTACAACCCCAGCAACTGACTGCCTTATTTGACGATGTTATCCAACAAATCGTTCAAAAGTTAAAGGCTGAATCGAGGGATATGATTAGAATTAGCATCAATCACCCCTCATTGAAAATAGGGATTCATATTCCCTTTCTATATGTGGAGGAGTTGGAGAGTCATACTATGTTGGACGAAATTGAAAAAGTTCTACAATCGAATGAGGAATTCGTCTTGAACGATGGTCGCATGACATTCGATATCACACATACGATACCTCCAAGCGGTAGTGGGAAAAGACTTACGGCCACAGAACTATTGGATTCGAAAGTTTTAGCAAAGAAGAAACAATCGATTATTGAAATTAACAATAGTGACCACCTATGTTTTGCAAGAGCTGTTGTTGTGGGGATTTGTCAGCATGAACGTGAAGACACCCAAGAATGGAACCGAAGATGGGATATCATCAAAAGATCAAACAGACCACTTCAAAAGACTGAAGCCGAGAAATTGATGAATGAAGTTGGAGTTTCGTCGATACAACCTGTAGGCCTTGAAGAATACAAAAAAATTCAAGATTTCTTGTATGAAAAAGGCTATGTTATTAAAGTTCATCAACAACAATCGAGAGTGGAGAAAGTATTTGAACATCCAGAAGTGAAAGACGATAGTAAAATCATACATTTGTACTTTCATCAAAACCACTATGATTACATCAAATCCATCACAGGATTTCTTGATTGTGCTTATTATTGTGAGTTCTGCGACACACGTTACAAGAATCGGGAAGACCATACTTGCTCAAAGATCTGTAAAGGTTGTTTTCGTGCTGGAAAATGTCCATCAGAATCAAAAGAGTATGTTTGCTCCAAGTGTCATAGACGATTTTTCAGTGCAGCATGCTTGAAAAATCACAAAACGCTTTAAGGCAAAGAGAAGAAAACCATTTGTGAATTAGTGAAACTTTGTTCAAAATGTGAAGGCCAGGTTTTTGTCAGAAAGAAAAATCATGTCTGTAAGGGAAAGAAAAAGTGTCACCTCTGCAAGAAAATAGTTGACTTTTCTCATCGCTGTTTTATTCAGCCTTACCAGAGTAAGATGAAACACGACAGCGACGATGAGACGAGTTCTTCTGTAGTCAAAAAACCTTTGTTCATTTTCTTTGATTTCGAATGCCAGCAAGACACGGGGGTACACATTCCGAATTACTGTATTGCACACCGAGCCTGTGCTGAATGTATCGATAAACCACTTGATTTTCATTGTTCCATATGCAGTGAATTCGAAGAAGGAAGAGAAGTTATTTTTCAAGGAAAAGAAACTTTGAGTCAATTTTGCAGCTGGCTCTTTACAAAGCATCATAAAGGAATCATAGCTATTGCCCATAATCTCAAAGGGTATGATGGGCAATTTATTGTCAATCATATTATCAACGTTGGGATGAAAGAACCAGAACTGACCATGAATGGGAATAATATTTTGAAGTTAGAACTGAATGGTGTGTGTTTGATCGACTCCTTCAGCTTCATGAACTTTGGGCTGGCAAAATTCCCGACTACGTTTGGACTTCAAGAAATGAAAAAAGGTTACTTTCCTCACTGGGCAAATACAGACGAATTCTGGGATTACGTCGGCCCGTACCTGGACATGTCTTATTACAAACCCGATTCAATGTCCGAAGAGGCTCGATCGAAATTCATAGTCTGGTATAATGACAAAGTTCAAAACGGTGAGGAATTCAATTTTCAAAAAGAGATGGAGATGTACTGTCGATCGGATGTTGATATCCTAAGACGAGGATGTGGTGAATTCAGAAAGTTGTTCATCGAACAGAGTGGGATTTGTCCATTTACAGAGTCGTTTACCATTGCCGGCGCCTGTAACAAGATTTGGCGAAAAGATTATTTACCAAAAGATCAGGTAGCTATCATTTCAAGCAAAGATCCAGTCAGACGTCGGTTTTCTATGAAAGCAATACGCTGGATTCAAAGCATCGCTAGAGAAAAAGTGATTCATATTCAACATGCCAAAAATGGTGGTAAATTTCAAATAGGGAAATACACTGTAGACGGATTTCACCACAAATCAAACACTGTCTATGAATTCCTCGGGGATTTATTTCATGGTTGCCAGACATGTTTCAAGGATCGAAAATATATCAACCCCATCAATGGAAAAACAATGGATGAATTGTACAACAGTACTATCGAACGGTTAGAAACCATCAAAAGAATGGGATATAACGTCGTGACCATATGGGAGCATGAATTCGACGCCAAGATGAAGAAGGATAAAGAGTACAAAAAAACCATTGAAAGTCTATACCCGAACCATGATCCCATCGAACCAAGAGAGGCCCTGGCTGGAGGCAGATGCAATGCAATAAAAATTGCCTATGATGTTGAGGAAAGCAGTGAGAAGGAAATCAAGTACATTGACATTTGTTCTCTGTATCCTTACGTCTGCAAACATAAATTCTATCCTGTAGGTCATCCAACAATCTTGACTTATGAGAACATTGATATGAAGAATATTCGTCAGTATGAAGGACTCATTAAATGCAAAGTTCTACCGCCAACTGATTTGTTTCACCCCGTTCTTCCAGTTCACTGTAACAACAAGATGATATTTCCACTTTGTATGAAATGTGCACAAGAAAGCTCAAACGTTTGTAACCATGAAAGAGAAGAGAGAGCCTTGGTTGGAACTTGGGTTACATTCGAACTGTTCAAAGCTCTCGACTGTGGATATCGGTTAATGCAAGTGTATGAAATCTGGCATTTCGACTCTGTTTCGGACCAATTCTTTAAAGGCTATGTGGACAATTTCTTGAAAATCAAGCAAGAAGCCAGTGGATATCCTGGTTGGTGTCAGACAGACTCGGAAAAGGAACAGTTCATTCGCGAGTATGAGGAAGCCGAAGGGATTCGTCTCGATCCCAAATGTATTCAAAAAAATCCTGGTAAAAGATCATTTGCTAAGATTATGCTGAACTGTCTTTAGGGAAAATTAGCACAGCGTGAAAACATGAGCAAGACGAAATACATCAGAGAACCGTCTAAATATTTCGAGTTGATTACCGACCCGAAATACACGGTAAAATATGTGGAAATCTTTGACAACGAGTGCCCATTCATTTTGGTCAACTATGAAGAAAAGATGGACTTTGTCGAAACGCATGCTACAGCTAATGTTATTGTAGCATCCTACGTAACAGCTTATGCAAGGTTGGAACTGTACAGAGTTCTTGAAAGATTGGGGGATAGAGTTCTGTATTTCGATACAGATAGTTGTATGTACATTCATGATCCTGAATTGTGGAACCCTCCCATCATTAACAGCAGACTAGGAAAATGGACCGACGAAGAGCCTAATTGCAGAATTACCCATTTCAGAGGATTAGGTCCCAAGAATTACGCCTATAAAATGAGAACAAAAGATGGAAAAGAAAAAAGCAAATGTAAAGTCAAGGGAATTACTCTGGATCACAATACAAATCAGCTGGTGAATTTCGACACCTATTCAAAATGTGCTTTGGATCGCACAATAGAAATTAAAGTTCAGTATGACTGTAGAATCAAAAGGCATAGAGACAGAACAGTGACCAGCGAACCACAGTCAAAAACGTTTCGCTCTGTATATACCAAAAGAGTGATTGTAAACGATACTGATACTGTCCCCTATGGATATAAAAGTTTGAGGGTATAAATAAACTGTAAGAAAACAACATCGTGTTACATTAACTTGAACGACCAAAGTAAGACCTTTTTAAAAAACAGTGAAAACTATCAAAAAGTGAAATCATGTCAAGTGAAATGCTGCCTTTACCGATAGAACTACGTGAAAAAGTTTATAGAGATTTCATCGATCTGCACACACTCGATGAACAAGTACAGTCTGATATTAAATTCAACTGTTTGAAACTTTGGGTAGATAGATTGAATAAGGGAGCTGCAAAAGGAGAAACATCCTGCAAACTGTATAGCATACACAGTTTTATTATGATGTTGGTGGACGATACAGGTTCAGATCCCACCCTCGAAGCCTATTTAGCAGGTTGGTGGTGGAAAGATTTCATTATTGCTAAACAAATGCGAAATTTCGCTAATCAATTGCGAGCTACAAGTCGATGGGTATTCATTATCATAGGAAGAACAGAAGAAAGTTTTCTGAACATCCTGAAAGTGAAATCGGTTCTGTTTGACTTTTACTTACGCTACAAAAGAGGATCCATTCAAGATAGTGAGGAAACAGTGGATACCCTGGAAGGCTATATTCTATTTGATAGAGATGTTACAAAAGAAACCGTATATTCATCTCTTTCAACAAAAAACGTTTTTAAACATATTTTTCCATCTAGTGGGGTACGTCAATACAGTGAAATGGATAGCGTATATCCAATGTCTTTAGGTCATGAACATCTGCACAAAGTTATTGTGGAACATGAAGACAAGTGGAAAAATCAAGGTATCTGTGAATTCGCATTGTAAGAATTGTTTTGTCATTGTTGTAGATTAAAAACTGTATTGTTAAAAACTGTATTGTTAAAAACTGTATTGTAAAAATGTTATAGTGTTTTTTAACGATAATATTGTTAAAAACTGTGTTGTCAGAAACTTTGAATGAATAAATGAATCATGTATTGTAAGTTGAATAAAGTTAAAAACGTTGAATAAAGAAATGATTTAAAAAAAGTCGCCTGTTTTTTTATTTCTTCCCAAAAACTTGAATAAAGAAAAGTTCAGACTTGGAAAAATTAACAAGATCCCAAAAAAGAACAGAGATGGAAAAAATGTAGATAGAAAATAACATTCTATATAAATGAATTTTCTATCTACAATACCTACAGAAAAGTCTAAGTCTACGTCCCAAGACAAACCCTCTCTACCAAAAACTATAAATTGCTGGCGAACTTTCTCTCTATAATCATTCGACTTTCGATTCTCGAATAGTACGAATAAAACAAACTGTTAACTAGTGCAAATAACGGAAAATGTATTCCAACTTAGACCAAACTGATCACGGAAAAATGGATTCCAACTTAGACTTTTTAGACGACTCCTTACCACAAGAAAACCCCGCCCTAGACATCTCCTCACCACAGCCTGAAAACAGTAGAGATATTCTATCGACAGCTATGAATTCAACATTCATTGAGCCGATGACAGGATCGGTTGATAAAATCGAAGAAGAAATAAACCAACTGATTTCAAACCAAAATTCTGTAATAACTCAGATTTTAGACGAAGTGAAAATATTAAACACAAATATGAATCAATTCAATAAAAACATTGAGACATTATGCCTACAAAATCAACAGAGTCAACAAGATTCATCTGTAAGACAAGATTCATCTGTAAATGTATCGATTCCAGCCCAGGTTAACTTTGATAAAACCAGTTTTCAAAAGTTAACAGCTTCTATCGTCACTCCTGTAAAACAACAGTCAACTCAGACAGAAGAAGCCAAGTCAAGAAGAAGAGGAAGAAAACGAAAATCAGAGAAAGCAGAGAAAGACGATAACCAACTTCACAAAAAACAACGATTCGATCCCAGCTCTGTAACACCAACCCTGGTAGAATATGGATAACTTCAAAATTCCGACGATCTCGAAAGAACCAAAGAAAAGCTCTCAATAGAGAGAAAGCTATACCAAAAACAAAACAGTCCTTTTCAGGACTAACCAATACCCAGAAATTCTATCTTTTGATGTAAAACAACAGTCAAATCAGACAAAAGAAGTCAAGCCAAGAAGAAAACGAAAATCAGAGAAAGCAGAGAAAGACGATAGCCAGCTTCACAAAAAACAACGATTCGACCCCAGCTATGTAACGCCAACCCTGGTAGAATATGGATAACTTCAAGATTCCGAAGATCCCGAAAGAACCAAAGGAAAACTGTTGATAAAAGCAGACAGCTATACCAAAAAATCAAAACAGTCCTTTTCAGGACTAACCAATACCCAGGAAGTCTATCTTTTGAGAATTGTCAATTTCGCAGATGTATCCTAAGAGTTGTACTTTTGCAAAGAAAAAACTTTTTTAACAATAGAAAAACTTATAGAGAAATCTTGCAAAGCGAAAAAGTTGTAGACAAAATTTTTTTCAAATTAAAAAAATCTTGCAAAGAGAAAAAATCTCACAAAGAGAAAAAAAGTTGTAGACAAAAAAAGTTAGCAGAGAGAGTTGCACTCCAAACGAAGTACTCCAAGCCGGAGAAAAAAGACTAAGTCTAACGATGGTAGCAACTATGGTAGAGAAAACCTAAGTCCACATCCCTAGAGAGGAAGGCGAATTCGCCTGAGCCAGCATGAGATGGTATATAGGCCCACATCGTAAAAATAGTCTAAGTCCTACGACGATCTCTGTCTGACGGTGATAGAGAAAAAACCTAAACTCAACAGTGGCAGAGAAATGGCTAAGTCCTACAGAAACGATCGAGATTAGAGAAAAAGACTAAGTCCACCAGTCTGAGACCATGGGGAGTCGTTCGAACATTGTGTCAATTTCGTAAACGTATAGTACTCCTGCAGACAGAAAAAACTTTTATCAATAGAAAAACTTTTTAGTGATAGAAAAATCTTGCAGAGAGAAAAATCTTGCAGAGAGAAAAAACTTGCAGACAAAGAATCTTACAGAGATAAAAATCATGCAGAGAGAAAAAACTTGTAGAGAAAAAAAGTTGTAGACAAATTTTTTCAAATAAAAAATCTTACAGAGAGAAAAATCTTGCAGAGAGAAAAATTTTTAGCGATAGAAAAAATTTTTACGATTAAAAAAATCTTGCAGAGAGAAATTTAGCAATAGAAAAAACTTTACACTTAAAAATTTTTTATCATAGAAAAAAATTTGGATAAAAAATTTCGGATAAAAATTTTTTACAATTAAAAAAAGTTTTGCAGATAAAAACTAGGGACGAATAAAACTAGGGACGAATAAGACTAAGATCGGATAAGTCTAGATGATCCGATTCCTGGGAAATGGTGGGAAAAACCCAGTAAACATGATTTCGTTACATTTTCGGAAAATGACGTCATGTTTGATTTCCGGGAAAGTCACGTATAGCACAAAGGGAGACAAATCTTGTCTGACTAATTCAACCATAATACGGTATATAGCTCATATAACCCATATCGTGGAGAAAAAAGACTAAGTCCAACGATACTCTCTGGCTGAGCCAGCGTGAGATGGTGTATACCCCACATCGTGGGGAAAAGCCTAAGTCCAACGATAGTAGAGAGAAAGACCAAAGACGAAGAAAAAGACTAAGTCCAACGATACTCTTTGCCTGAACCAGCCTGAGGTGGGAATATAGCTCATATCGTGGAGAAAGACTAAGTCCAACACGGTGATAGAGAAAGACTAAGCCGATCGAAGACGAAGAAAAAGACTAAGTCCAATACGGTGATAGAGAAAGAACAGATCTCAGCCGAACAAAGACGAAGAAAAAGACTAAGTCCAACGATACTCTTTGCCTGAACCAGCGTGAGGTGGGAATATAGCTCATATCGTGGAGAAAGACTAAGTCCAACACGGTGATAGAGAAAGGCTAAGCCGATCGAAGACGAAGAAAAAGACTAAGTCCAATACGGTGATAGAGAAAGAACAGATCTCAGCCGAACAAAGACGGTGGAAAAAGACTAAGTCCAACCTGTGACGTCACATGACCATTATGCCCCATAGTGTCTGCCCCAGAGAGACCTCCACGGGAGGGCAGTCTGGGGACAAATCCAAGATGGCCGCCAAAATGCCGAAATACCCTCCCCAGGACGATTTTCGGCCAAATTTGTCCCTAGTTTGCCCGCCACGGCGGGCAAACTGGGGACAAATTTGCTCCAGGGAGGGTAGACTAGGGACAAAATGGCTCATTTGTCCCTAGTCTACCCTCCTATACTACTATCGGTACAGGCTACTAGGTCGGGCAGAATTCTGTCCGTCTATTTTTAGAACGGCGATGTCGCGAGACTAATAGAGATTTAGGGGAGATCACTCGGACTTCCTGAGCGGTAGATTTTTCCGATATGTTTGATCTCACGAATAAGTAAATTGTATTTTTGCTGTAATCTTTTCACGCTTATTTCTGCAAATATTCTTTTAGTTTCGATTACGAGTTCCAAATTGTGCAACAAATCGCCATGTTACCTATACAGACAAATTGGAAATGAGTAAGATGCTCTGATTGGCTAATCTGTGATAAACATGTAGCCCAATGAAAAGCAACGACACAGTAGCCTGTACCAGTTGTAATACGTATATCTACAACGGGGACCAGTTTAATTCGGTCAGAGCTTTGTATATCTTACGCTTCTTTCTAAAGCTTTGCTGATCCAGTTTTCTGTGATAGAGTGCTGTAAAAATTAACAATTGTGGGGATAAATACGATTTTTATCATCTTTAGATTCAAAATAAATTCACTATATATGTAAATTTCTTTGGAAATATTTTTCGTCCGTGACGTGCACGCTTTACAAGGATGCGAATATGTTACGTGTAAATCTCAATATACATGTACATTTAGGCCTATGTTCTGACACATGAACGATAAGTCTTGAGATACAATTATGTGATGAAAGGAATCGGACATCCTTTGGCTCTCTGAGGTAAAATTTTATTGAACCCGTCGAGAAAAATATTAAGGGCGCCAAGGACTCGCCTAATACTTTTCCCTAGACTCGTTTAATACATTGTTATTTCAAATGCCAACTGATGTCCTATCAACATAAGAGCCATGCTTTATGAAAAGGGAGCTTAATGCAACTGCGAAAAGTATCGTCCCAGGTCAGCTTGCACAGTCTGCGCAGGTTGACCTGGGCCGTAACTTTTCGCTATTGGTCAATTTTTTGTATGTTCAAGGATCAGTCTGCCTCATGATTAAGTCCATTAAAAAAAAAAAAGTGGCTATCATTGATCCATAATTATGTGATTTGCTCGGTATTATGCATCACGGAGATGTATCAGACCCCCTTTTGTGAGAGCATGGCTCATATCTAAGACTTAACTTAAAAGAAAAGGATCTTTGCAGTCTGATTTTGATCTATTTTGTCCACAATAGCTCTTGTTTCGCCTATGGCGCTGAAAGGGCAAAAGTCAACAATAACTTAGAAAGAGTGTTGATCGTAACGGGCTCTCAGTAAAATGACCTCTAGGTGCGCATGCATACGTGAAGTGAGCATTGTGGCGTAATTTTAGCATGGTCGTAAACGATGGCGGAATCCTAACAACCAAAGATAAACAACATACTTGTCATTTATGCATGATTTGTTTACCGAGGTACCGTTCGATGGATGGAGGCTCGCGGCGCATTTGAATAAAGATTCTTTATCCTGCATATATAGAAGAAAAACGTTCATTTGTAATACAGCCTCGTACAATTCATCAATATCGGAAGTTTATGCGGTTAAAAAAGTACTCTAGGGCTTATCAGAACATATTATGAGCCCCAAAGTGCTAATTACAACTGTAGATGCTTTGGTGGACCGTGTGGCCCGGTATCATTCTTCGCAGAACTAGGTTTACTTTGTCTCCAGTTCCCAGCCTACATGCACTAGCATATCATTCTTGTAACAGATCCGTTCTGTCGATTTACTTTATTTTCAAATCGGGGAGGCGAATGAAATCTAAAGATCTTATTGTAAGAGCTGTTTCCCTTTACCCCTATTCCAGCAAATTACTCAGCGCACCGGAAGTCGAAGATTCCGACTGGAGGGTTTCCATAATGGTGTCCATCTTTGGGTTGGTGGAGACATGTCTGCTATCCGAACCTCGCCGAGTGATCCGGTATTTTATCTCCACCACGGTTTTGTGGATTATCTTTGGGAAAAATTCAGGTGAGATATCAGTTCTTACCAGATAAAACCTCCTCCAGCAGTGTATTAAACGCATGACTTACTTTCGACAATACACTAGTGTATTATCGTTTTTAAGATCCCGGTTCTGATCAGTATTTAGTCATGAGCGCGTGAAGCCGGGGAAACCAGCCACAGCACGTGCCGGAATTTATACTACTGCTCCGTTTCGCGGAAAAATGACGTCATTGTTGCTTAGTCGTATACGCGTGAGAAGTTTTTTATTTTCATGTGTAATAAAAACCAAAAAATGCACCTGAAGTTTTTTAAAATCAACAAAATTGTGGAAATAGGTGGAATCATCCCCTGTAGAAACTGTTTCATTCTACTTTCGGTATAAATGTCAAAGAGCTATCTACTTGTGTATGTACACATTTGAAACCGAACTACAACTGTTAACATGGACCCGTGAAGGGTATAACGGCCGAAGGTGATGATGCAGGAAACTTATTTGTCTGTCATTCGTTTTATGTGATAAATAGAATCTCACATTCGTGTTTATGTATTATCAATTTTATCAAACTCGTTGACTAAAATGCATATGACGCTCGCCAATGCTCCTGTCATATAATTTTAGTCAACTCGTTTGATAAAAATGATAATACATAAACACTCATGTAAGATCCTCTATTTCGAAAGATTTAGGCACGATATCGCCTGTACTAATTGACTGATAGTACGGAGTTTAACGCCGTTTTAACAGCTTAGGTCATACATATCACAGCGGTCAGTGAACTTACGCGTGTGTTTCCTGGCTTTCTCACACCAGTACTGACACGACCTTCTTTCCAAGTCACTGACTACTTTTCTCACATGCATCAGAGATGAGAGGTGAAAATCGCCGGAAAGTTTTCCTAAAACGGGTATCGAACTCGCAACCACCAAGTCACGAGTCAGATATGTTAACCATTTGGCTACCTGGTCGCGATGGCCTCTACTAAAGCTTTAGATCTTACCCAAGGAAGGCATTCGATAACATTTTTCCCACGGAAAAACCTTAGGTATGACCTCGTCTTTAACCTTAAACTACTATGTGCAACTCGGGGCGCTTTTGCGGACGGTGTAGATCAACATTAGACAGCACAAAACGTGCAGCCTGATCTTTGATCTACACTGTCCGATACGGTATTTTTCTTTCCGGTTAAATCAGCTTTGAAACTGCAATATTTAGGCTTTTACTAATGACTGGAAATTTTCGTTTCATTTATTTAGCAGTTAGTTTAAACATATTTTTTTACATCAACTGAGAAACAAGTTCTTACAACTCTCTCGATTCTGCTTCCTGGGAACTACACCAGTACTCCCGCCGAATGTTTGGGCCAATGAAAAGTCCCAAAGTTGACCCCTTGCTCCCAGGTATCGAACTCGGGACCTTATGGTTACGAGGCCGACGCTGTACCTCACAACCACGAACACCATAGTTTATTCAGCAGTTTAAAGGGTAAAGAAGGATAAACTCTTATCCTGCTAAATAAGTTCTATAAACATGTGAAACCGATAATAAAAACCCGAAAAATGTTATTTCAAACTTATTTTTGGAGAAAAAAAATTCCCTTATCGGACTGTGTAGGTCCAAGATCAGATTGCACGTTCTGTGCAGTCTGATCTTGATCTACACTGTTCGCCAAAGGTGATTGAGTCTCGCTTAGCAGCTTAAGAACTAAGATGAAATTTCGCCATTGGGAAAACTTTAGGGAAGACTTTGCCTGGTGGAGAAACATTAAGGTGATCAATATCGCTATCTTCTATAAAACTGCTGTTTTCTTTATCTGTCGCGTCCGCCATCTTTACTAAAAATACTACCCAGCGTCCGAAGCACTGCGAATGTTGTTTACTTCCGCAAGGGAGGTAAATCACTTTTCGAAAAGGGCTATTGCCAAGATCTCGCCTTCCGGGGAAAACAGTTAATGACTCCCCTTTGGAACAAACAAGTTGGCTTCTTTAAAAAAGAAGCCAGGAGAGGTCAGCATCAATGTTTTCAATTAGTTTATTGGCTTTAAATTTCAATTTATTTTACAACATGTAAACAAACAAGTAAGGCATTATATGATTGCCGCTGTATAGAAACCTCTTATGCATTACATGACAGACACGTGAACTTCCTGCGTTTTCAAGTCGCGTGATCTTTTACCGCGGTGTTCCGTCTCTTTTTTAACGAAATTCTTTTTTTTTTCCCACTTAGATTTATTTGTTAAATGAAAAATTACAACTATTAGAGAGGTTATTTTGTTCTGAAGACAATGATTGTAATTGAAACTATCCTTTGAATAGAAATAATGAATAATTGAAACTATCCTTTGAGGTTAAGTAAGAATTACCTCCCTTAGTTTTAGTTTCCGGTTTTCGAAAAGATGAAAGATGGAACAGAAATTAAAAGAAGAAAATATCTAAAATAATCTTGGTTTTTGTATCGACCGTCAAAATAAATTTGCAATCAAATCAATACAAAAATCTTTTTTTTTTCTTTATTAATCCGTCAGATAAAAACAAAACACGTCTATTTCCTATTTCACTTTTTTGATTTCGGTTTATTTATAAAAGCATGACGAAACAGATTGTGTATCACAACAATTTCGAAAAAAAAAAAAAGATGATTTAGAATGCAGTTTCTAAGGCAGTCTGCCTTTTGAACTCACCACTATTGGAGAGGTCTGATGACCTCTCCGATTAAAATAGAATTTTACCAAGTGGAATGATTTAAGTAAGATTTCACCCTTCGGACAATGTATACTAGAATAAGATTTCGCTCTGATTCAACTGATATAATGTTGAAAGTGGCGAAGAACACCGTAAAGATGTTCAAACAAGCAAAAAAAAAAAAAATGTGGTCGCTTAAGTTGTTTTCTTGTCAGCTGACCTCAACACGCAGTGCTCAAAGTGAGCCTTTGTGATCGTGCAGTGTCTGTCCTGCGTCGCCAACCTTAACCTTGTGTGAACTCTCTGAGACCCCATCATGAGGCCAATGCTCATGAAACCTGGCCCTGTATTCACCGACCATTCCTAAGAGCATTATTAGTCTTATTCCCCAGAATTTTTTTAAATTTGAAAGTTACACAACTTCTGATTGGCTAAACCATTTGGTTTAACAAATCAGAAGTTGTGTTACTTTCAAATTTAGAACATCTTGAAGAATAAGACTACAAATATTCTTAAGAAAGATTGGTGAATACGGTCCCTGGTCATAATGTCCAGATAAAATGGGTCACCTCACGTCAAAAATGAAAGGACCTTAAAACCCTAATAGCAGCCAAAAGTAAACAATGAGGGTGTTAAAATGTAATTAGATTGAACTCATACCATTTTAAAGTGTGGAAATTGCTGTAATCGTGACAGACTGTACAGTCGGATTAGCCGCTTGTAGAAAAATGAATTTTAAAAGTAGGTCAAAAGTTGCCAGTTTGTTTTATATTTTGTTTACTTTTTACCTGATTTTGAAATTTACTTTTATGCCAGTGACTAACACTTGGACCGACAAGTACAAAAAAGATTGCCGTCCTTACAATGACTTTTATACTTTAAAGGGGATGATTTAAATTAAAATTCATTTAACAGCTGCTTTGTTTACTTTTTGCAGCTTTAAACAAGTTTAAAGTAGATTATCTTCGGAGTGGATTATCTTTGGTCAACAAGCAGGTCACTTTCTCAGATCTAACAAAAAAACTTTTAATTGCCAAAATTTTATTCTGTCCAAATTAGAATTGCTGGGATTGAATAGCGGCTTTGTACTGCAAATCCGCTTACTGTGATCTTTCTGACCAGAACCAAATACGTCATGCGAAACGACGCATGCGCGCTCACTGTACTATGATATCGATTTAACCTGAACCAAATATACTGTCATTCACGCTTTCAGTTTTAGCCGATAAGCCTCAACCTCGCTTTTGTCACTACCGTATATACTGTCCTACACGTGTACACATATTTATTACGAAATCTAATACCAAATAGTAATCGAATAACACTTACTGCGCGGCCACTTGCCAGAACAATTCTGACTTACTCTGCCCTTACTAACTCCGTTTTAAAATGATTGCACATGTGTTGCATGTAATGTTATTTTTCTATCACAACATATTACAGCTTTATGTTACTCCACAAATCCGCTATCCAGGACTTTGAGTCCTTTGATTTTTTTCCTATGACTACTACAATTTTGAACATGGGACACCTTGGTAAAAAAAAATAATAAAAGGGGTCGTTGGGTCAAATTTTGCTCATAAAAGCTTTGTCGACGTTCTAGGTACCAAATTTTCAGCCTGAATTGCGTCAAAATGTTAAGCTTGATAAGATCTCAAGCGAGTTTGAATATGGGTTATTCGAAATGAAAAAAGTAGGTCACTTCGTCAAATTTAAGAAAAACCGTTCACACCACTTTAAATCTTAGCATCTGCACAATATTAATTAAACGAACTATCCTCTGGCAAAAGGGGGCTTAATGCATCTCCGTGATGCATGATACCAAGTAAGTCATTACATGATCATGGATCCATAAAGTCCATTTTGTCTAACAACTGACTGAATCATGACGTAGACTGGTCCTTTGACATACAGAAAATTGGCCAATAGCGAATAGTTTCGGCACAGGTCAGCCTGCGCGGACTGCGGAGGCTGACCTGGGTCGATACTTTACACAGATGAATTAAGCTCCCTTTTCACAGAGCATGGCTCAAATATATTCAGAATGTTGGTCATGACCGTATTTCATTTTCTAATGACAACATTCTCATAGAATGGTTCAGGGGAGCGATAAAGGGCTTTCATGACCATCTTTCTGTTGTTTTGTTGTTTGTTTTTTTCAGACAGCGGCAAGTTGCAGTGTGTAATAGAGACCCAGAGACAGACTACATAAATGTCAATGGTATACACATAATTATATGAGCCATGATCTGTGAAAAGGGGGGCTTAATGCATCTGAAAAACATATCGATACGGTCAGCCTGCGCAGTCCGCGCAGGTTGACCTAGGCCGAAACTTTTTGCTTTTGGCCACTTTTCTACATGTTAAAGAACCAGTGTACCTCATGAATCAGTCGGTTGTTAGAGAAAATGGATTTTATAGATCCATAATTATATGATGCATTGCATGGTGCAATTGATCATAGAGATGCATTAAGCCCCTTTGTGCTAGAGTATGGCTCATTTATACTGAGCAAAGCAGCTAACTGAACACTCTTTGAACCAAGATATTACCCACAAAATAGACATATTTTTATCTTTTTTTTTTTTGCATGCCATTGCCTCGTAGAGAGTCCCTATGCAGAACACACGATCCCCAACATAAATCATTGGTAATCATTCATTCATGGGGTTGGAGGTTCAAATAAAATATTTGCTTAAGATGCACGACCACGAGTTACATGTGCGATACTTTTTTTTATTATTATTTCTGGTAGCAAGTCGATTGAAATACATGAAAAGCAATTATAAATGCTGTAAACATGCCGCGTATGACTCCTCTAGGCCTCTGACGAGAGGTCAGTTTGCTGATTAGCGGGCTTTCAAAAAGATATTTTTATTTCATTTTATTTCAATTATTGTGTTCGTGGACTAGCATTTGTAAGAACACTCACTACTTTGAAACAAATAAGGAAAAAATGAACCCGTTCACGCTTAGGATTGCAGAAAAACCGGATTAAGCTTCTATAACATATATGTAATTACCTCCCTTCTGTTCGCTGGAAAACACATTTTTCATCGTTATTTATTCTCTCTGAAAGTAAACACAACACACTGACATGTTTAATTTGTCGTGTTTCTCTGACCCTTGATTTTAGTGTCACATGACATGTAATAAATGGAACCCAGTATGTCTCTGGTATTCGGTGCATTTGTTAGAATACTACTGCAAAATCAGCAACGTTCAGCATCTTTCAGACATTGAATGGCATTTATAAAGGAATGCTCTGTCTTTTGAGTAAAATTGACAAATGCGTGTCGCTCGTTTCCATCCTTAAACACTTAAATTGTATTTTTTCCCTAGCGGTTTGCCGATTTGATCGATTCCATGTGTTGTGGACAAAATTTGAAACGCAACAGGCACGGTCACTCATGCCACAGCCCCCGAGAAGAAAGGTAACAAATGGGCGCCAATATCGCTTAATAGTCGTGCCTCATTTAAGAGAACTGCTTCTGAAAGTACTGAACAAACGGTTAGTGCCCATAGTCGACCAGTTTTGTTTAAGTTGTAAGAACTTTTCTTAGGCAAGCTGCTCTTGATACCAGACGACCGTACATCCGTTTTTGCCACGTACTGCTAATGAAACCACTAAATAGGTTACGTATTGGTTGCCATGCAGTCCGAATTTAAATCCGATCGAGCATGTTTTGGACGAAATAAATTGACCTGTTCGGAATCTCTTTTGATGTGTGAACCCTACAGTCCTAGAGTGTGAATTTTGTGCACATGTGAAACCAGCTTCCGCAAAGATTTATTATCAATTATATAAACTCTATGAGACGTCCATGCCAAGCTGTTATCGATGCAGATGAAGGTCATTCCTCGATAATCACAAAACTGTGCCAAACAACTAGCAATTGTGAACATTGCTGTGGAGGGAAAGAAACGCAAATGAAAACTGGTTTTTACCCTTGATAATATCTAAACAACAAAATGATATTCTGACAATTTAGTCCTTTCATCCTATTCTTTATTAACCCTTTCCCAAACAAGCCCTGGTTTTCACGTGTCTGCAGTACAAGTCTTTTGAAAACACTGTGGGAAAAGGAGAAATTGCTCGTAACGAGCAATTTCTCCTTTTCCCACAGTGTTTTCTACCCTTTTTGAGACCTTTCTGCCATTTTCATCAAATCTAAAATTGTCGTCTGCAAACTCTTTCAATTTGGACCAGTCCAAAATTTGTCGTTTGGGAAAGGGTTAACTCAAAATTTCAAGAAGTTCTATTCATCATCGATTAAAATGATTCGAAAACAAGAGTGTTCGGTTAGATTTTTTGTTCAGCCTACATTTAAGCGGCGCGCTGGGCAAAGGGTTGTATTGTATCTTCGTAATGTATTATACAGTAAATCGTCGCATAACACATGTAAAGAGTGCTTTGTGAAAAGGGGGCTTAATGCATTTGCACAAGAGATTGATCCAGGTCAGCCTGTGCAGTCCGCGCAGGCTGCCCAGGGCCAAAATTTTTCGCTAACGGTCAACTTTCTGTATATCCCAGGACCAGTCTGACTCATTATTATTAAGTCGGTTGTTTTAAAAAAAAGTTGCTCATGATTATGGATCCCTAATTATGTGATGGCATGCTCGATACAATGTATCATGGAGATGCATTAAGCCCCCTTTTGCCAGAGCATGTAATTATGAATCCATTTTGTTCTGAAAAACCACCAAGTCATTAGATAGGATGGTCCTTGCACACTGTATACAGATAATTTACCGATTTGCGCCAATCGCGCCGGTGTAATGCAGAGAAATAACCCTCCCCTACAAAATGACCCATGGGTCATTTCACTACGTAGAGGAATGACGCGGGTCATTATTCTACGTAGAGAAATGACCCCAGACCGTAGAGAAAGGACCCCCCTCTAGCTGTGGTAGAATGACCCCCTCATGAAAAGAAAGGATCCACGTAGAGAAATGACCCCCCTTTTTCCCCTGTAACATTGTTGTTGCTGCTGATGCTGATACTACTACTACCATTACTACTACTACTCGTACTTCTACTACCCCCTTTTTGCCTTAACATTGTTATTGCTGCTGATGCTGCTGATGTTTCTACTACTACTACTACTTCTACTACTACAGCTGCTGCTGCTGCTGCTGCAACTACTTCTAAGAGGGGGATCCTTTCTCTACAGTCTGGGGTCATTTCTCTACGTAGAATAATGACCCGGGTCATTCCTCTACGTAGTGAAATGACCCATGGGTCATTTTGTAGGGGAGGGTCATTTCTCTGCATTACAGGGTGTAACCCGAGTCGCTACTTTTTACATACGCAATAGGAGCATCGGATTCCGCTTATTCTGACATCGTAGATAGAGATCAGAATAAAGTGAAAGTGTTGTCTTAACTTTGATCCGAAATGTCCAGTGCTGCTTCATGTATTTATCACAAACAGCTGCAGAACACTATTTTTCTTGGCATACTGTCGTTCGATTTCGGAGATTTTTACGGCAAGCACAGATATTTCTGGGCCCAAAAAATGTCGATACCTGAATCCATTATTTCTCCACATCTCAGTGGGATGATTTTTACCCTTTCACGGGCAAATCAGGGGTCCTGCGTGGCTCAGTGGTAGATTGTGGGACTTGTGACCTGGAGGTGCCGGGTTCGAGTCTCACTTGAAGCATTGGGTTTTTTGTGGGACCGCCCTTAGGCAAGGCACTTCAGATCCCTAGCCTAGTGCTGGTGAAATCCAGTTTGAAAACGTAGGAAAAGGAGAAAATGACGGGTATTCAACATTTTCTCCTTCCCCCCCCCCCCCCCCCCCACACACACACACAATGTTTTTCCTTCCATTTACTAGACAAATTTAACCATTGCGCTACATTTAATTTGTCGTCTCCAACTACTGTAGATATGGACCAGTCTAAAATTTCGTTGTCTGATAAAGAGTTGAGTCATTCTCTGGTAAAAGGGAGTTTAATGCATTTCTGTGATGCATTATAACAAGCAAGTCATCACAATAATTTTGAATCTATAAAATCCATTTTGCCTAACGGTAGACGGAATCATGAGGTAGAATGGTCCTTTAACATACAGAAAATTTAGAAAATAGCGGAACAAAAAGTTTCGGCTCATGTCAGCCTGCGCGGACTGCGCAGGCTGACATGGGTCGATACTTTTTGCAGATGCAATAAGCCCTTTTGTTACAGAGCATAGTTCATTTATTGGTTAACGTCTTCACAGGCTCCCACAACATAGATGCAAACATGATGGCCATCGAAGAACTCAAAAATCGCGATGGACTTAAAAACTACTGGACAGAAACCATATATCAGTATGTTTGCGGTTTTGTTTTTCTTCTGTACATCCTATCTGTCTGTCTGTCTGTCTGTCTGTCTGCGTGACTGTGCGAACCTGTCTGTCTGTCCGTCTGTGTGTCTGTCTGTCCGCCCGTCCGTCTATCTGTGGTTCGTCGTCGATTTTTCCGTTGCTCTCTCTCTTTCTCTCTCTCTCCTTCCTTCTGCTACTGCCAACCACTTCTGTCCATTCTCTAAATCTATTACTCGAACAAATTGACCTGAAATTGACCTCTATACAAAGAATAATTACGAGAGTGAATATTTTTATCATCGCTTATAATCGGACGGTACGGAAATTCATCAACGGTAACTGCCGGGTTTGACCCTTTCAGTGCCATAGTCAAACTAAGAAGCTTTTGCGGATGACATAGATCAAGATTAGACTACACAGAAAGTGCATCTTAGATCAATGTCATCCGCCACGTTCTACCAATTTAAACCAACGAAGTCATGATGTTTATTTCAGGTATTTTAAGTATTCTTTAAAGGCAGATAAATCTGTTAGTCGCATAAAGAATTGGAATCGTTCATATATTTCCGCATTCAGACGACAAAAGGCTAAGCTAAGTTTGGACAGCAATCCAAGCATGTAATATGTGGTAATAGAGGTCATTTATTTCATGTCAATTTGTTCGACTAATACAAGTATGTTAACAGACAAGTAAATATTGCCAAATTTTAAACTCTGCCACACTCACGCTAACTCAAAGTTGTTCACATCTATCTAACTATGTTATATTACCAACAAACCTCTGTAGAAAATGACTTCATGTCAATAAAACCTCTTCCAAAACGAAAAAAAAAAAAAGAGTCGTTCTGTGAAAATGAGACTTCATGCATCTGCAAAAGGTATCGACTCAGGTCAGCCTGAGCAGGCCGAGCAGGCTGACTTGAGTCGATACTTTCTGCTATTTGTAAATTTTCTACAGGTCAAAGGACCATTCTTCCTTAAGATTCAGTCTATTGTTATACAAAATAGAATTTGCGGATCCATAATTAGATGATGACTTGCTTGGTGCGATGCATCACGGAGATGCATTAAACCCCCTTTTGCCAAAGCATGGCTCATACAGACTCTTCAAAATTGAAAATAACTAAAGACCTTAAAGAAATGACTCGAAGGTCTCCGACAGGAAAGAAAACATTGTTAGAACTGAAAAACTGACTTTCCTTTTCCCACGTTTCTTTGTTGTTGTTGTCGTTAAGTTTTCTCTATCGGCTACCCGGTATCAAAAGGGATGGGAAATCTTACGGAAAAAAAGCGACCGCTTTCGTCTCACCGCTCTCAGAAGGTCACGCCTAATAACCTGAAAATACAGACGCGCTGATACTTGCAACAGTGTCTATATTTAGAAACTGTTTAACCCTTTCCCAAACGACAAATTTTGGACTGGTCCAAATTGAAAGAGTTTGCAGACGATAATTCTAAATTAGATGAAAATGGCAGAAAGTTCTCAAAAAGGGTAGAAAACACAGTGGGAAAAGGAGAAATTGCTCGTTACGAGCAATTTCTCCTTTTCCCACAGTGTTTTCAAAAGACTTGTACTGCAGACACGTGAAAACCAGGGCTTGTTTGGGAAAGGGTTAAGGACTAATAATTATAATTGTAAAAACTACATGTACAGGAAAACTACATAACAAAAATTACCTTTGAATAGTAACTGGCATTTAAAGACTGGCCTTCTGGAACTGCATGAACCAACAGCATCCCTCGCCGGTCCATGGAGAATATGAACATCACTCGTTTGATAGTGTAACCGGCCTAGTCAGGTTCGAGAAGGATACAATGCAGAAAGAAACCAAAGCTATTTTAATTTACATTTTATTAATAGTTTAAATTTCCCATTTACTGAAATGAATATGAAATATGAAGAGAAGATAGAAATAGTCAGAAAGAGAGAAGAAGGCTCAGTGCTGGTTTGCTGTTAGGTAAAAGTTACCTTTGGAGCTATTTAGCGACTGGGCAGAACAGAGCTAAAACCCTGCCTTATATACCCAGAGTGAGAGTGGTTACACAAGAAAAGCATGCAGCATGCAACCTAATAAAATAATCAAAGGACTGATAGTCCTGAGAGTCGCCTGGATGGTAATGGGTGAGAAGTGTTCACCCTTTTTTGTCCAAATCCATTAAAAACATTCAAGATAGAAAATAACTTAACCTTAAGACAGTATTACATGCAAGCATATTTCTGAGTTGTCATCCTAAAATTACAAACATTAACATTAAAATTTACATGGAAACATGTGATGAGAATAAAATTTAGGCACCAGGAACAGCTTTAAAAAGTTCGAAGTCTCTTACTCGGGTGACTTCATTTAAAAATGTTTTTCAAAAAGTACAATCAATATAAAACAAGTGATTTCGTTGAAATAACACCCACTGCCGAAAAAAATCTTATTTTGATAATTATAAGAGGTATCGTGTTTTGCATGTAAATGGTCTTTTTTGTTACCGGTGAAAATATACACTAAGCCCCATTTTTCCATGACACAGCATTTCATTAAATAAAAACAAATACTGATTGCCTGTGGCTTATGATAAATAATATAAATGTGAAGTGTCATAAAATTTTGTCCAGTAGTTTGAGATATTGGTCCATAATGGAAGTATACATCAAGCCCCATTTTCCTTGATACCGCGTTTTATTAAATAAAAACAAATACTGATCGTCTGTGGCTTATGATAAACGATATAAATATGAAGTTTCATAAAATTGTGTCCCGTAGTTAAAGAGATATTGGTCCATAATGGAAATAAACATCAAGCCCCCTTTTTCCATGACACCGCATTAAGAACAAAAACAAAATAAAACAGAACAAGCAGATCGGAAGACATCAAGCCTCCTTTTTCTATAACAAGGCATTACATAAAAAAAGGGTGTATCGGCGGGCTATCATGAGGGGCATGTATGAAGTTTCATTAACTTTCGTTAACGTTTTTAGAATATATCTGTCTGGATGGACGGAAGATCGGACGGACAGACGGCCAGACAACAGGAAGACTAAATCCCCCCACCTGAAATTCGGCAGGGCATAATAACTGTCGAAGTTCCATCAATATTTACAGTTCCTCCCCAGCTTAATAATGCCTGTAAAGAATGTGCACAAAAATTAGGCTTCTAGGTTGATAAAAGTGTTTTTCTAGCGCAGAATCTGAGTGGCTTAACTTAATGTACATGTATATCTTAATTCTTACACATATTGCTAAACCAAACATTCTGAATAATTTCAGTGGAATAGGGCATACATTTTCTCTCCAGATTTAGAACAAGTTGCTTTTGTATGACACAAATTTTCTAAAACTGGACCAAGTGGTTATACATACATCGGTTAACTTAACTAATTTTCCTTTCCAAATACAGGATGCTGGATGCTGTTTCAGACGAGGTGATTCTGAAATGTTACTAATCAGTTCTGAAGCTTCCGTGAATTTTATAGAAACAGAGCAGAACCACTTGAACAATTATACAAGAGGACCATTTAGGCAACATTAGTATGGAACTCATTTGAACCTTATAGGATCTAGTGACATACGTTTAGACCAAAAATGCCCTTTTGCAACTCACGCATATCGAATCTAAGTAGTCTGACAAAGTTTCATGAGTGTTGGATCGAACATAAATAGATTCTAAAGCACTATTACGGGTTCGTCTGATTTGACCTGGTGACAAACCTTTATCTTCTAACCCTTGGTGACCTATATTCAGTTTTGTCAAAATATTATTGAGACAGTCTGGAAATTTCATGGTCATTGGACCGAAATGTAGCCTCTGACGCAGTAATCTGCCTGTCCTTTGGAAATAATTTGTTTTTGTCGTTGTCCGGGTTCAAGTTTTGTCCACAAGGGACTCTAAGAATGTGGCTGCTACAGCTCAAAAAAAAACAATATAACCAGATAGCATGATCATCAGCCTTTTAACTTTGTCTGCGTATCATAACGTCCCAGGAATTTGTACTGCTTCCATACCAACTGAAAATTGTAGAGATCTACATGTTATATTGCTTTAGTGCAAACTAAATGTTCACGATTCGCTCTATTACCCTTTACAACAATTTTCGAGGCGAATTCCCGTGTGAATTGAGATTTTGGCACTTACGAAAGTACCTTGCGTTCTAACACCCGCACTAATAAATTGTTGTTTCATAAACACTAGATCTAGGTTAATCGCACATTGAAAAAAAAAAAACAGCAGACTTTGACAAATTCACCTCTTTAAAAACGAAAAACAATCAATTAAACACAGTACACTTTAAAACGCTCTCTGCATTCAATGGATCGGTGAAGAACTAGGTCCATGTACGCTGAAAATAAAGACCGATTCAGCGACTGATTCATAAATATGTAAATTCATAAAGAATTCCGCGTGGTGCAAATGACGTTATACGTCACATGATTACAAGATCTATATTTGTCGCACAGCTACATTCCAGAAAGCACCAGCTAAGCGATGACTTGGTACAGCTTAGAACCGTGCGCATTACATACGCTATGTACGATCTCTGGTGCGCCTAGAATATGGATGTGCAAAGTATTTAAAGTCTAGAATAAAAAGCTGTGAAGAAGCAAAGTGTAAGAATATGTAAGAAGGCAACGCAACCATTCCAAGTCGTCATAAATTTGTTAAAAAAAAAAATAGCCTACTGTTAGGAAAAATCTCCATTGAAAGCTTCCATGTTAACTCGGTATCGCCTTTCTCTTTCCGATCATAGGTTGAGCGTTCAGTTGAAATAATACTTACAATTAAGGACAGATTGTAAGATTTAGAGTGTAATTCTAATGGGTAATTATCAAACAATTTTTACCGAGAATTGTACACAATGAGAAGCGTGCCGAAGAAAAGACGCTTGTAGTCGAATAGTATTTTTCAGCGTGTCCGCAAACTTGTTTAGGTCACGAGGGCTATTTTAAGATATACACATAATGCGCTATTTTTAGAGATGATGTGTGTGTGAGCGATAGGCTATCGTATACCCTTGCGGACGAAATGATTGTTTCAAAGGTTTGAACCGTTAAATAGCTCAGTCTTTATAGACATATTCATTATCACAGAGGCACAATTTTAAGTTATTTACAACAGAAAAATACAGGGTTGTTTACCGAATAATTAGAAAACTATGTTTTATCTCGTAAACCGGAACTTGAGACAGGAAGCAGTACAAGGCCGGAGGTATGCTTACGTCACCCCATCGATCAAGATGATAACAATGAGAGCCTGGTTGCTACGCAACCAGGCGACTCAAAAACCTAATAAATCAAAGTACTGAAAGCACTGTCCGTTACAATAGATTTAGAGACTCTTGCTTTCAGTGGAGAGGGAGAAGATTTCCGTTTCCACCTTGGGAATTCGTGCTTTGTTTCAGGATCGAATAAGTTAATCATTGTTTCATCAGTCGTTACAGTTCTGTCCAAAAATTCGTCTCCTTCCATACGGTACCGATGCAAAAAAATCCTAGATGCAGAAGCTCTTTTCCTTTTGTTCTCTTCTGTGAAAATTCTGGGAATCCACCTCGCGCAAACTCTGTTCTTTTTAAGTCTTTCCTTTAACCCTTTACCAAACGACAAAATTTCAGACTAGTCGAAATTGAAAGCATTTGCAGACGACAAATAAAAAGCGGCCCAAATGGCAAAATTTGTCCATGATAGAGTAGAAAACATCGTGGGAAACGGAGAAAGTGCTGGTTACCAGCATTTTCTCCTTTTCCCACCATCTTTTCAAAAGGCATTTTGTTCAGGGTCGTTAAAACCCGTGATTGTGTGGAAAAGAGTTAAGATAACATCAATAGTGGTTTTCCGACGCCAAATCGGTCCGCTAGTTCTCGGGTACTGACTCTACCGTCCTCATCTATTGCCTCCCTCACCGAGTCAACCAATCCCGCATTGATCACTCCTGGCCGATCGGATCTTTCCTCGGCTTCTGTCGACGTTCTGCCAGCTGAAAATCTTTTGTGACGTCAACGTCATAATCATTCGCGGATTAAAATTTCATTTGGATCTGAGACTCATGAGACAAGTTACAAACAGAAACCTGCAATCACTGCAGTTAAGTTTGAGCGCTATTTCAAACTGCCTCGGGTGCTGTTACTCATAGCACAAAATGAACCCACAACTTGCTTATTTTTACGTAACAATTCCGCTAATTTTTCACGTATCTGCATTACAAGTCTTTTGAGGACACTGTGGGAGAGGGAGAAATTGCTCGTAACGAGCAATTTCTCCTTTTCCCACAATGTTTTCTACCCTGTTTTCTGCCCTTTTTGACAACTTTCTGCCATTTTCGTCAAATTTGGGGTTGTCGTCTGCGGGCTCTTTCAGTTTGGACCAGTCCAAAATTTGTCGTTTGGGAAAGGGTTAATGATCAATAATCACGAACAGAACCTGTTTTTTATTATATATAAGTACTATTGAAGAATCCAGATTTTGAGGTCGATCTTTTCTCACATCTTTTCATTTACTTTTCTTTGCTAATGTTGTACAAAACTTTGTACTTTAGTGAAAATAAAGTAGTAGTAGTAGTTGTTGTTGTTACAAACAGAGTATCATTTATGAAAAAAAAAAAAAATACTTAAGATTGTGAAACTACGCCAGAATTCCCGGAGTGGGGATTGTACACGAACTTTACGGACATACCTCGTACTTAGTTTGTCGTGATTGAGAACGGAATTTGAGTTGAAATTACACGTGGACCGTACACATAATCATGAATCATATCATATTTGAGCCATGCTCTATGAAAAGAGGGCTAAATGCGTCTGCGAAAAGTATCGGCACAGTCTGATCTGAGCCGAAACTTTTTGCTATTGATCAATTTTCTGCATGTCAAAGGACCAGTCTACCTCATGATTCAGTCAGTTGTTAGACAAAATGGATTTTATGGATCCATAATTATGTGATGACTTGCTTAGTATGGTGCATCACGGAGATTCATTAAGCCCCATTTTGTATATAAAGGAATACAAATAAAAGGACCGATCTGTCATTTGCTTACCTTTGGTCTTTACCTGGCAAGGGAGATAATTTGACTTTTAGCAATGGCTCTCATTTATTCAGCCAACTAGAAGTTGTGTTACTTGCTTAATCTAGAAAAGAATTTAAAAACAAATCAAAAATGGTGGGTGAGTACGGACCCCGGTTGGATGCTACTTGAAAAAAATGTTTAACACTTTTTGCTACTATTTGTAACGACAAGATTCCGATGGAAAACCTTCAAAAAGAAGAGAAATTTGAAAAGTATATATAAAGCTCACAGTAAGAGCGCCATTTAACCCTTTCCCAAACAAGCCCTGGTTTTCACGTGTCTACAGTACAAGTCTTTTGAAAACAATGTGGGAAAAGGAGAAATTGCTCGTAACGAGCAATTTCTCCTTTTCCCACAGTGTTTTCTACCCCTTTTGAGAACTTTCTGCCATTTTCATCAAATTTAAAATTGTCTTCTGCCAACTCTTTCAATTTGGACCAGTCCAAAATTTGTCGTTTGGTAAAGGGTTAATTCCTTACCAAATGACAGTACATATTTAAGACATGCAGAATTTAAGGGCTTTTGCAGACGACAAAATAAATGTGACCCAAAAAAAGAATTTTGTTTTTAGACGAATAGAAAACGATTTGCTTACAAGTATTTTCCATTTTTCCCACAATGTTTTCAAAAGCTTATTTCTCTAGGGTCGTTAAAACACTGTATTGTTTGGCTAACAGTTATGCTTGTTATTTATATTCAATTCAATTCAACAGTTTTATTCTATGACTTGAAACATGAGGTTCCTCGTCAATTACACGTACAAATAAATGGAGAACAGACAGACGTAAACATAATTAAACAAACAAATAAACAAAAATCAAAGGGAAAAAAACAGAGAAAAAATGGCCAAACAAAAACATGAAAATTAAAACTATCAACAGTAATACATTAGAAAATAAACAAGTAAGCGGAAGAGGCTGCCTAAACAAAGGTCTTTTCTGGAGTAAATACTTTTATCGGTAATTAAATACCTTGTGTATTTAAATTTAATTTTTCCTTTCTTACATTTAAAGCTTTGATGCAAAACAGAGATAGATTATTCAATATTCTAAGATTAGTACTGTTTAGTAGTTCTGTGAGCTTGTATACACTAGGTCTTATATAAAAGTATTTTCAGGTAAATTTTCCTCAAATTATTGTATAATGAGTGTAATAAAATGACATGATACTCGTCTTCTACTTCATGTAAATTACAAAATGATCATTTCCTCTTCTTGCGCTGGATATTTATGTATCTTCCTTGTTCGACATTAAGTTGTAGATACGGAGATAACCCGACATGCGAGAATAGCTGTGGAAATAGATTTGTGCTCTACTGTAATGTTCAGAAAACAGTGTGGTTACCAGCATTTTCTCCTTTTCAGACAATGTTTTCAAAAGCTTCTTTCTCTATTGTCGTTAACCCTTTCAGCGCCATAGGCGAAAACAGGGACTTTTGCGGACGGCATAGATCAAGATCAGACTGCACAGAACGTGCAGTCTGATCTTTGATCTATGCCCTCCGCTTGTTTTGTCAAGCCTATAGGATAAAAATCTTCCGGAGACTCAGTGGATTGTATTTACAACCATCAAAAGAGGCCGAATTAGTTTATTTGGCGCCGAAAGAGTTAATACATGTTCTTGTTTAGTTAAGAAGTTTGCTTGTTATTTGCTGTAATTTATAGAAAACGATGTGGTAACCAGCATTTTCTCCTTTTCAGACAATGCTTTAAAAAATGTCTTTCTCTAAGGTCATTAATACTACAGGATTGTTTGGTAAAGAGTTAAGCTTTTAATTGCAGATACGAAGATACCCCGACATGCGAGAACAACTGTGGAAATAGCTATGTGCTATACTGTGATGTTCAGAAAGGTTGCTGTGTACCCGTCTCGGCGTTTGATTTCACGGCAACGACGCAACCGCCTACAACGCCGACGTCGACGATGCTATTTTTTTCAAGTAGATCCAGTGCGTTTTCGGTTGGCAGCGAGTCGATCCCGGTAAATATGGAAACGCCTATCTTTTATTTCACCGAGTTAAGTTATTATTGTTATTGGAAGCTGTTGAGGTAGATATAAATTTAAAAAAATAATAGCAGTTTATTTTTATTTATTTATTTATTTATTTATTTATTTATTTATTTATCTATTTATTTATTTCAGTTCATTCATGTATTTACTTCAGTTCATTTATTTACCTCACTTCATTTATTTACTTGTTCAGTCATTGGCTTAATGATGTTGACAAGTCTGACATTGAAAATATTGAAATTACCAATTTTGGGCAGAAATGAAGGAAAAAGTCCCCTTCCTCTTTAAAAACGACGGGAAAAGAACTAGATTCATCGTTATCACCCTTATCCTGCTGAATAAGTTAAACAAAGTTTTAAAGCCGATAGTGAAAAAACCCAAATATTGCTGTTTTAAGTTATTTTTGGTGGAAAAATATCTCCGTATCGGACAGTGTAGATCCAAGATCAGACTGCACGTTCTGTGCAGTCTGATCTTGATCTACACTTTCCGCAAAAGGTCGTTGAGTTGTACTTTGCAGCCTTAGGATTAAAAAAAAACCTCTAAAGTCTGGTGAGTACATTTTTGAGTAGCAGTGAGATTATTTCAGTCATACAACGGCGATAGACTGATTATTCATTTTCAAACATCTCTTTTGCCTCACCAGTATTTGGCTTGGGTTTTGAAGTATCTTGCCCAGGGACACTCCCATGTCATATTTTTGCACCGAGCGGTATAATTTAGGAAGACGTTGGAAATGACTCTCCCTTACACGGATCTTTATGTAGTTACCTTTACTTAGACAAGTTAATAGATGGTTAAATTTGCCGTAGAGATTTAATCATGAAAAAGAGCGGGAAAAAACGTTGTAAGGTCACATACTACATCAATTCAAAATTTCGACAAAAAATGTAAAATCATACTTCCCTCTGGCTTCTCGAAAATTCTAAATCACCGATACTGCAGTATACTGCATAGGAAGCGCTCGCTAACTGGAGAGGTCACCAGACCTCTGTAACAGTGGTGAGTTTAAAAGGCAGACTGCCTAAGAAATTGCTGTCTAAATCCTTTTTTTTTTTTTCGAAATTGTTCTGATACACAGTTTGTTTCGTCATGGTTTTATAAATAAACGGAAATCAAAAACTGAAATAGGAAATAGACATGGTTTCTTTTTGTATGACGGATTTAAAAAAAAAGAAAATGTTACGGTACATCGATTTGATTGCAAATGACCTCACCAATAATTGTAATTTTTCACTAAACAAATGAATCTTAGAAAAAGAAAAAAATAAGAATTTGGTTAAATAAAGAGAAAGAACACCGCGGGAAAAGATCACGCGTCTTGAAAACGCGGAAAGAATGTCGGGAAGAATGTCATGTGACAGCCATGTAATGCATAAGTGGTTTCTACACAGCGTAGGCGTTTAATGCCTTACTTGTTTGTTTACATGTACCAAAATATACTGAAATTAAAAGCCAATAAACTATTTGAAAACATTGATGCTGACCTCTCCCGGCTTTTTTTTTTTTTTTTTTTAAAGAAGCCACCTTGGCAAAAGCAGAGTTGAAAATCTGCGGCCATCTTGATATCAGCGATTTTGTCATCCGTATTTTATACAGAATGCGGCTGTTCATACAAACTTCTAGGACCTGTAAGATTTCGAGATGTTAACCCTTATCCTGTTAACCCTTTCCCAAACGACAAATTTTGGACTGGTCCAAATTGAAAGAGTTTGCAGACGACAATTTTAAATTTGATGAAAATGACAGAAAGTTCTCAAAGAGGCCAGAAAACACTGTGGGAAAAGGAGAAATTGCTCGTTATGAGCAATTTCTCCTTTTCCTACAGTGTTTTCAAAAGACTTGTACTGCAGACATGTGAAAACCAGGGCTTGTTTGGGAAAGGGTTAAACAAGTTAAATAAAAATTTCAAGCCAAGAGCAAATACCCGAATAATGTTATTTTAAAATTCATTTTTGGAGAAAAATATATCCTGATCCGAAAGTGTAGATCAAAGATCGCACTGCACGTTCTTTGCAGTCTGATCTTGATCTACACGTTGTTTCGACGATGGTTATGTGGGAAAGTAGCCAGTGGCTTGGAAAGAATATTGTGAGGAGTACTGGTAAAAGAAACTGCAGGAAAGCATGGATAGGTGCACTGGTACAACTGAAATAATGTTGAAAACGGCGTTAAACACCATACAATCAATCAGTCTTGATCTACACAGCTCGCAAAAGGTCGCGTTTAGCTGTCAATGTTTAAGAATCTGCTCTGATTTTCTTATACTTACTTTTCCCTCGCAGGTTAGACGTCCTGAAAAGATCTCTCCCATTGCACAAATCCAGGTAAAGTAAAAATGATGATTGCTCTGTGAAAAGTTGGTGTAGTTCATCTGAGGCATGCTCTGACAAACGGAGGCTTAATGCATCTCCGTGTTCCATGATACCAAGCAAGTCATCACATTATCATGGATCCATGAAATCCATTTTGTCCGACCGACTGAATCACGAGGTACACTGGTCCTTGAACAGACAGAAAATTGACCAATAGCGAAAAGTATCGACCCAGGTCAGCCTGCGCGGACTGCGCAGGCTGACCTGGGTCGATACTTTTCGCAAATGCATTAAGGCCCCGTTTTCACAAAGCATGGTTCATCTGCCGTAAGGAATTACCAAAATCGGCCTCCGTAGGCACCGTAGGCTGACTATGGCCAAAACTTTTTTGGTATCGGTAAATATTCTGCATGCCATAGTACCATGCTACGTCATGATTCAACCAGTGTTTTAGACAAAGCCAGCGAGGACTCTCGGGGCATAATGTATCACGAAGATGCATTTAACCCCCTTTTCACAGAGCGCCAGTCATAAATTCATGTAGATACGCGTTAGAGGAACCTCATAAATATTTTGAGCCATGCTATGGCAAAAGGGAGTTTAATACATGTCTGTGATGCATTACACCAAGCAAGTCATCACATAAATTATGCACCCAACTGATTCGTGTGGAAGACTGGTCCTTTAACATGCGGCAAATTGACCAATACCAAAAGGTTTCGGCCCAGGTCGGGCTACGCGGACTGCGACCGCTGACCTGATTTGATTCTTTTTTTGCAAAATGCATTAAAATCCCTTTTCACAGAGGATGGCTTATTTTCATTTACCCATTAGACTCTATTTCAGTTTTGAAGCAGACATCTTTGACTACAAACTGTGAATTTGGATAATGAACATATGAGTTATGCTCTGTGAAAAGGGGACTTAACCCTTTCCCAGACGACAAATTTGGACGATTCCAAATTCAAAGCATGTACATGAAAATTTGAAATTGGTACCAATGAGACGAAAGTTCCGTGATAGGGTAAAAAACATTCTCCTTTTTCCCCACAATGTTTTCAAAAGGCTCCTTTCACAGGGTCGTTAAAAGTCGGGATTGTGTGGTATAGATTTAACGCATCTGCAAACAGTTTCGACCCAGGTCAGCCTGCGCAGTCCGTGCAGGATGATCTGGACTGAAACTTTTTGCTATTGGTCAATTTTCTGTATGTCAAAGGATCAGTCTGCCTCATGATAAAGTCGGTTGTTGGGAAAAAAAAATGTCTATTTTGGATCCATGATAATATGATGGCTTGATAGGAATAATGCATCACGGAGATGCACTAAGCCCCCCTTTGCCAGAGCATGGCTCATACATTAACTCTTTACCAACGAACAAAATGAGCCGTGCTCTGGGAAAAGGGGGCTTAATGCATTCCGTAATGCATTGTACCAAGCAAGTCAAGATCATGGATCCATAATGGCCACTTCTTTTTTTTTTTATAATAATCGAATTTATCATGAGATTAACTGGTCCCTGGACATACAGAAAATTGACCAATAGCGAAAAGTTTCGGCCCAGGTCAGCCTGCGCGGACTGCGCAGGCTGACCTGGGTCGATACTTTTCGCAGATGCATTAAGCCCCTTTTCATTGAGCATGGCTCAAATATTTTAGACGTGTAAATTGGAGGCATTTGCAGACAAAGGTTACACATGACTTAAATGTTAGAAATTTTCTCTGAAAAGCTGAAAAAAACAAGGTGGTTACCAGCATTTTCTCCTTTATTCTCAATGTGTTCAAAAGCCTTATCTCATAGGCTTGTAAAAACTAGGGATTGGGTGGTAAACGGTTAATAGCTAGGTATTATTTTCAAGAGTTTCCTAAATTTAAAAGGAACGCAATTTTCTAACTGGCTTAACCATTTGGTTGCGTTACTTTCTACATCTATAATACGTCTAAGAATCAAAGCGTTGAAAGCACTGGTGTGGCATTTGTCAAGGGATCCACTGCATGGAATTAATAACTTGAAAAATAAACAAACAACAATGTGGGACGAACAAGTCCAGGGACGAACTAGCCCAGGGACGAAATGGTTTTGGGACGTACACGGTCAGGAGACAAAAGTTGTCTGTATCATTGCGCCAATGTAAGGCCATGGTGGGTATAGATATTTTCCTTAAAACAAAGGTATTGCCATGATGGATGGCCTGATCCAGTTTATTTTAATACTTCGTTGTTAATTATATATCCGAGTGCCACCGAAACACTTTTTTGTCTTAGCCAATTTGAGTTTAATTGGGTTTATTTCCTTCGATTTTGCACAAACTACGATACATGATGTTCAAAATACCCTATTGAACTCATAGTGGCATTGTCTTCAACAAATGCTAAAAAATTAGAATGTAATTAAGAAACTAATAAATACGGACCCGGGCCCGGTTTCATGGAAAAACTTAAACCTCTTATTTTACTCAAATCCGCTAACGTACTTCTATTCTGACTTAAGTTGAGTTCGTTATTTGAGACTCATTTCATCATCATTAACAGACTTAAGTAACGTTCTCAAATCCTGAGTTGACACACCATTTCAGACTTAACTAGGTAAAATAATGGACTTAAGTCTGTTACTAATAACTAAGTCAAGTTCGTTTACTCAGTTGTGTCTAAATCTTTGTGTCAACTCAGGACTTGAGAACGTTACTACGGTATGCTAATATTACCGAAATGCATCTCTAACAACGAACTCAACTTAACTCAGAACCCGGTACCGGTAGTGGATTTGAGTAAATTAACCCTTATACTGTTGAATAAGTTAAACGAAACTTTCAAGGCAATAAAAATCAAAGCGTTGAAGGTAGTGGTGTGGCATTTGTCAAGGGAGCCATTGTGTGGAATTAGTACATGTAATTTGAAAAATAAACCATAGAAATAGTTTCAAAATATTCACTTGAAAGTCAACCTACTATATAGTCATGCACAATCCAGTAGAGTAGCGTGCAATCCTGTGGGACAAACAAGTCTTGGCGAATAAGCCCAGGGACGAATAAGCCCAGGAACGAACTGGTTTGGGACGATCAAGCACGGAATCGGATGGTCAGGAAACAAAGATAGTGTGTATCATTATGCCAATAGAAGACCATAGCGGATCAAGCTATGTTCAATGAAAAAGAAGTATTTCCATGATGATGGCCTAATCCAATTTATTTTAATACGCCATTTTCATTTTCATATCTGAGTGCAACCGAAATACTTATTTTTCTAAGAAAAATTGATTCTAATTGGGTTTACTTCCTTCGGTTTTGCACAAAATACGATACATGATTTTCAAAATGTCGTATTGAACTCATAGTGGCATTGTCTTCGACAAATGCCACAAAAATGAGTTTAATTGGGTTTACTTCCTTCGGTTTTGCACAAACTACATGTACGATACATGATTTTCAAAATGCCGTATTGAACTCATAGTGGCACTGGCTTCGACAAATGCCACGAAAAACCGAATAATGCTATTACAAACTTATTATTATGAGAAAAATATCTCCTTATCGGACAGTGTAGATTCAAGATCAGACTGCACGTTCTGTGCAGTTTGATCTTGATCTACGCTGTCCGTAAAAGATCAGTGAGGCGCGCTTAGCAGCCTGGGGGTTAAGAGACCAAAGTTTTTACTTAAAACCACGCCCTGATCGTATACTAAACTCCCTTCACAGGAGCGGAAAAAATGTGACCCGTTTCTTGACCCCGAATGTTCTTTTGGAAAGATTGCGCATATGGAACCGGTAAAACCCTATATTCCTTTGCCGCCTAGAGAGCAGCTAAAAATCATAGAGAACTTGGTACCAGTAAATAGAGGTGAGGAATTTGAGTCGGACGGGAACGACGAGCGAACTCTGGAAATGGCTGCAATGGATACTGAAAGATTTGCTTCGTTGCGGGGCCCTTGAGGGAGTTAGAGAAGGAAGGGCGAGTCTTGGGCCGATATTCACTAATCATTCTTAAGAACATTCTTTGTCTTTTATATCTAACTTTGTCCTAACCGGTATATCTGAGAGTTTCTAAATTTGAAAGTAAAACAAGGTCTGATTGGGTAAACCAAATGGTTTAGCCAATCAGAAGTTGTGTTACATTCAAATTGTCTTGAATTACTTTCAGAATAACACTAAGAATGTTCTAAAGAATGGTTGATGAATAGGGACTCTGATAAAAGGAATATCGTATTTTATCTGGAGCATTTTATGAGAATAAACAACTTCTGACTAGATTAAAATTATTTAAAAAAAAAATTGTTTTCGTTTTGAATTTTGTTTGTTTATTTGTTTGTTTAGTGTTTAACAGTGTTTTTCAGTAGTACCTTCCCAAGCTTTCCCGAATTGTGTAAGTTTATTTATACCACTTGCTGCTCTTCCAGTTCACCCTTTACCATACAATCCTGACTTTTAACGATCCCGAGAAAAGAGCCTTTTGAAAACATTGTGGAAAAAGGAGAAAATGCTGGTAACCAGCATTTTCTCCTTTTCCCACAATGTTTTCTACCCTTCCCAAAGCAAATTTCAATTTTTGAGTCACATTTATTTTGTCGTCGGCAAATGCTTTCAGTTTGGACAAGTCTAAAATTTTGTCGTTTGGTACAGAGTTATACTCGGTGGAAAGCGAGTAAATCCCATCTCGATAACTCTTGCACAATGTGTCCAAGGCCGCACCGAGATGCTGGGCTCACAACTTCTGGATAACGTGCTGTGCGTATTACTGTTTATTTGGTGGATACTGCTTCTATCCCTTTTAGCTCCACTGACCGAAGGCCAGGGAGCTCACAGTATATCATGATCCTGTGTCCGTCGTGCTTGCGTCCGTTCACCCCGGCGTGTATCCGTGCAAGCATTAACTTTTATTTCACACACACACACACACACACACATATTGCGATATTTATAATACTCTACTTCCGTATTGTTGTACAAGACATTTGGGCCTATTCACGCAATATCGTCTTTGAATTATACTTGTGTTTAGGATTTTGAAAAAGAAATTTGCTTGGGTTTTCATCGATAAGACCTAAAATACTCAACGTGTAGGAAATGGTATTTCAGTCTGCTAGAGCGGCAAATTTTGCTCTCAAAATCTTTACAAGACGACAACTTTCTAGACTTGATAAAACGGGAAATATTTGCAGACAACAAATAAAAGTTGCCCAAAGGACGCGATTTGCCTTTAATAGGCTAAAACGCATTTTTATAAAGCCTTCTCCGCTCAGAGTAGCGAGGGATTAATTTTGGTAAGGAGTTTTAAAAAAATGCCATTTTTCGGCAATTGCATTTTTTTTAACCCTTTCCCAAACAAGCCCTGGTTTTCACGTGTCTGCAGTACAAGTCTTTTGAAAACACTGTGGGAAAAGGAGAAATTGCTCGTAACGAGCAATTTCTCCTTTTCCCACAGTGTTTTCTACCCTTTTTGAGACCTTTGTGCCATTTTCATCAAATTTAGAATTGTCGTCTGCAAACTCTTTCAATTTGGACCAATTCCAAAATTTGTCGTTTGGGAAAGGGTTAAATATCCAACGGAAAACATAATCTGGGCCATGCTCTTTGGAAAGGAGGCTTAATGCACCTGCAAAAAAAGTATCGACCAAGGTCAGCCTGCGCAGTCCGCGCAGGCTGACCTGGGTCGAAACTTTTTGTTATCAGTCAGTTTTCAGCATGACAAAGGACCAGTGTGCCTCACAATTCAATCGGTTGATATATACAAAATAGATTTTATGAATCATTGATAACGTGATGATTTGCTTGGTAATTATGCATTACGGAGATGGGTTAACCCTTTACCACACAATCCCGACTTTTAACGACCCTAAGAAAGAGGCCTTTCGAAAACATCGTGGGAAAAGGAGAAAATGCTGGTAAGCAGCATTTTCTCCTTTTCCCACAATGTTTTCTTACCTTTCAGAAACAAATTTAATAATTTGAGGCACATTTAATTTGTCGTCTGCAAATGCTTTCAATTTGGACCATCCTAAAATACTGTCGTTTGGTAAAGGGTTAAATCCCCTTTTGCCAGAGCATGACACACATATAAGTGTTCCAAAGACCCTTCAAATACAACCCTTTACGCCTCTGTTATATCAAGACTTTTGAATGATAAATACACAGTGGAGGCGATTGCTTGTAACAGATAAATGCCTCTTTTTTCCAAAATGTTTTTAATATATTTACCTTGACTCTTTACCACACAATCCGAATTTGTTCATCCTGAGGGAAAGGTCTTTGAAAACCTTGTGGAAAAAGAAGAAAATGTTGGTAACCACCGTTGTCTTCTTTTTCCCACAATATTTTCTACCCTTTCAAAAACAATTTTAAATTTTTTTAACCTTTTTAGTAACCTTTATTTTGTCGTCTGCAAAGGCTTTCAATTTGGCCTTGTCTAAAGTCTTTTTCGTTTGGTAAAGAATTATGTTAGATACTTTTCTAACCTTTAATTTTTGTCTTATGTGTGATTTGAATAAGTTTGTTCTGAAATAAGCCTGTGAAATGTGTAGGAAGGGTTAACCTGTTAAAGTTAAATGAAACGTTCGAGCCGATAGTAAAAACCTGAATTTTGCTATTTCAAAGTTTTTTTATGCGTGTGTGTGTGTGAAAAATTATTTCTGAGACTGTACGTTCTGTGCAGTCTGATTTTGATCTACACTGTCCGCAAAAAGTCTTTGAGCGCGGCTTAGCAGCTGAGGGTTTAACATGTAACCTGTGAAAGACGACATTTTGCATATTGCAGCAGTGGTCTTTTGAAAATATTGTGATAAAAAGAGAAATTGCTTGGAATGAATAAACATAATATCAGTTTAGTAGGGGCCCATATTTTGCAAAATAATTCTCTTTTCCGCACAATGCTTTCTCCTCTCATCGACAAGTTCTCACAAACGAGGAACGCTTTGTTTGTCATCCGCCAGTAAGCCATGCTCTGTGAAAAAGAGGTTTTGTGCATCTGCATAAAGTATCGACTCATTTCAGCCTTCACAATCCGCACAGGCTGACCTTGGAGGAAACTTGTTGCCATAGGTCAATTTTCTGCATGTCAAAGGACCGTTCTGCCTCAGGATTCAGCCGGTTGTGAGACAAGAAAGTGGAATTTATGGATCCATAATGATGTGATACCTCGCTTGGTAAAATTCATCTCTGAAATTGCATTAATCCCCTTTTGCCAGAGCATGGTTCAAATGCTCATATCCTGGACATATCCTGAAATTTTGTCGTTTGGTAATGAGATTAGCGATGAAAGGGAAATGAATCCTGTTTCAGTGGAAAGAATATGAATTCGCCGATCAGGGGTTTTCAAACATTCTTCTGGTGGTTTACAGGGCTATCGCGTTATGAGTCGGTTATCGGGGCCCATCGTCCTAAGATTTACCTGTATTATAAGAGGAACTGGAGAAAGGGTATCGAGCAATCGTAAAGATGATAAAAATAAAGTGATAAATATTATCTTACTGTGATGACGTCAATCACTGTATATTTATAGCATTTACTTGTTTTCATACTTGATAAATACCATTGAAAAAATCTTCCGTTGTAAATTAAATAATTGAATTAAACTAAAAATTGTCAAAGTGCTCTTGTTGGTTGTGTATTTAACCCTTATCTTGTTATATAAAAATTGAAACTTTCAAACTGACAGTAGAAATCCAAATGTTCCCATACCAAAGCTATTTTTGGAGGAGAGATGTCTCCATAACGGCCAGTGCAGATCCAAGAAAAGACTGCAGGTTCTGTGCAGTTCTGATCTCGATCTACACTGTCCGCAAAAAGTCCGCGAGTCGCGCATAGCAACCTAGGTGTTTAGAGCTTTCTTCTTGGCCACTTCCGTCGATTGATATCTACCTACCTGCCTACCTACCTACCTGTCCGTCCGTCCGTCCTTCCGTCCGTCCATCCAACCACCCACCCACCTTTCCATCCATCTCTCTATCTACCTACCTACCTACCTACCTATGTATCTCTGTCCGTCTGTCCGTCCGTCCATCTATCTATCTATCTATCTAGCTAGCTACCTACCTACCTACCTACCTATGTATCTCTGTCTGTCCGTCCGTCCGTCCGTCCATCCATACATCCATCCATCCATCCATCCATCCATCGCCTCTCACTCCTCATTCTTTCCCCTCTTTCTGTCTCTTCTGTGTCTCTGTCTCTCTCTGTCTCTCTCTCTCCTTAAGATTTCCCTGTTCACAATGACATTAGCTGCATATGACCATTCCCTTTCGCTGTTACCCCAGGCGAATACCAATCACAATTTATATCCCTGACCAAGATATGACCCAAGATATCGCATGGAAACGTAAATCGCCACCTTAACAATCCCTTGTGTAGAGGGCTGATTGAGTAAAATGGACTTACTTAGCTTATAAGCCTCTTTTGGTCAGATGTCTCAATTTATAACCAGCAGCGTTGATAAAAAACTAAACTGTGCTCATTCGATCATTATCTTCTGTGTCCAAAAAACCAATTTACGTGGTTTTACTCGGCGTTAGAAACGAATGATGTCATCGGCATGACTCGGTCATTTGCGCAAGTTGTCCGAACATCCGGGTTCACACGATACAGTTAATCTTTTCTTCAGGACACACGATGAGTCACATAAAAGTGAACTTCTTCTTCTTTTACCACACAATTCCGACTTTTAACGAGCCTGTGAAAAAGAAAAAAAAAAAAGCTTTTGAAAACATTGTGGGAAAAGGAGGAAATGCTTGGCATTTTCTCCTTTTCCCACAATCTTTTCTATCCTTCCCTAAACAAATTTCAATTTTAGAGTCTCATTTATTTTGTCGTCTGCAAATTCTTTCAAATTAGACCTGTCTAAAACTTTGACGTTTTGTAAAGAGCTAATTTAGTAATTGTTTTTAATTATTTCTGGTTACCAGCATTTTCCTCTTTTAATTCAATGTTTTTACTTAAAAGTCTTTTAACTCAGAGTGGTCAAAACAATGAACTGTTTGGTAAAGAATTCAACGCTATCAGAATCAAATCAGTTTTTCCGTAACTGCAAGATTTTTATTCGTAAGATCCTTACAAACGTAGATATAAATCGAAGGAAGTTTTTATACATCTATAATCTGAGATGGCAATCTTAGACTGGCCCAAATTGAAAGCATTTGCAGACGACAAATCAAAGGTGGCCCAAATGACTAAGTTTGTCCTTGATAGCGCAGAAAACATTGTTGGAAAAGGAGAAAATGCTGTTTACCAGCATTTTATGCTTTTCCGACTTTTTTTTTTTTTTTTTTTTTTTTCAAAAGCCCTTTTCATCAAAGTCCTAAAAACTCGCGACTGTGTGGTAAAGGGTTAAAAAAGCCGGCTGAATCGTGGGAATGGTTGAGCTTATCGGCGCCAAGAGCAATGTTTACATTTGCGTGTAGCTCAGAAAAAGATCAGATTTCACAAAACACGTAGTCTGATCTTACATCTTCATTGTCCAAACTTTTAAAAAAATCTCAGAATAAAATAGCCTTAAAATTCAGATTTTACGGAATGGGTTTAATTTCTTTAGCTGACCGAACATTTTGGGTGTAACATACTTATTTGACCTTCAGAAAGGGGTAGGAAAACCTTTCACTCTGAGCCCAAATATTTAACCCTTAGGCTACTAAGCGCGACTAAGTGACCTTTTTCGGACAGCGTAGAGCAAGATCAGTCTGCACAGAACGTGCAGTCTGATCTTGGATCTACACTGTCCGATAGGGAGGTATTTCGAGCCCTCCCCCCCCAAAAAAAACCAAAAAAACTTTGAAATAGCAAAATTTGGATTTATGTTATGGACTTAAATGTTTCATTTCATTTATTCAGCAGGATAAGGGTTGATTTGATTTGATTGCTTTTGCAGCCATTTTATGTCAAGATCAGATTGCACAAAACATCACGTCCGTTTTTGAATCTGTACCATCTGCTATGTTGAATAATTATGACTAAAAGCAGCCTTGACATTGCAATTCTTTAGCTGTTTTTCTGCTTTAACCCTTTTCTTGTACAATGCCGCCTTTTGACGCCCCTGGGAAAGAAGCCTTTTGAAAACATTGTGGGAAAAGGAGAAAATGCTGGTAACCAGCATTTTCTCCTTTTCCCACAATGTTTTCTACCCTATCAAAGAAAAATTGCACCATTGGAGCCACATTGAAATTGTCGTCTGCAAATGCTTTCAATTTGGACAAGGCTAAAATTTTGTCGTCTGGTAAAGAGTTAAGTAACATGTGCATTTTGTGTAGGTAGCACTTAAACTCTTTACAACATGACAAAACTGTAGACTTATCCAAATTGAAAGCATTTGCAGACGACAATTTAAATGTTGATCTAAATTGAAAATCTGAAGACGACAAATTACATGTTTCATACATTATGAATTTTGTCTTTGATATGGTAGAAACCAGCATTTCGTCCTATTCCCACAATGTTTTCAAAAGACATATTTCTAAGGGACGTTGAAACTCGGGATTGTGAGATAAAGGGTTAACCCTTTATCCTTTACCACGCGACCCCGAGTTTTAACGACCCTGACCAGGAAGGCTTTTGAAAACAATATGGGAAAAGGAGAAAATGCTGCTAATCACATTTTTCTCCTTTTTCCCCCACAACGTTTTCCCCAGTTTCCAAGACAAATGTCAGCCTTTGGGTCGTCACATATAATAGATTTTGTCGTCCGCCTACCTTTACAATATTGACACGTCTCAAATTTGTTGTCCGGATAAAGAGTTAAAACGCTCGAAATATGAAACCCACCTTTTCGAGTACAAACGAAAATGAGCCATGCTCTGTGAAAAGGGGGCTTAATGCATCTACGAAAAGTATCGACCCAGGTCAGCCTGCGCAGACCTGGACCGTAACTTTTCTCTATCGGTCAATTTTCTGTTTTTCTGTATGTTCAAAGACCAGTCAACGTCATCATTAAGTTGTTTGTTAAAAAGAAAAAAAAAACGGCCATTTTGGATTCATAATTATATGATGGCATGATAGGTAGGCTACCACGCATCACGGAGATACATTAAACCTCCTTTTCACAGAGTATGGCTCAAATGTATTGTATTATTATATTGTTATACTGGGATATTGTTATTTTAATTTTTTTTCCGTAAGAATATGTAACAAGAAAGTATAAGACAGTGTAGATCAAAGATCAGACTTCGGGTTTTATGTAGTCTGATCTTGATCTACACACTTCGTAAAAGCAATTAAAGAGGGTTCAGCTCTGTAGGGATTAATCTTTAATCAAACGGCCCCGAGTTTTAATGACCCCTAGGAAAAAGGCTTTTGAAATTATTGTGGGAAAAGAAGAAAATTAGACAATATTTTGTCCTTTATCCCAAAATGTTTTCTACCCTTTCAGAGAGAAATCCCATCATTTGAGACACTTGTAGTATGTCGTCTGCAAATACTAGTCTAAAAGTTTGTCGTCTTGTAAAGAGTTTAACATTTTATGTCTTCTGTCTACGGTGGATGATGAGGGAGTGAAGGGACATTGACGTACAGGAAGACAATGCGAATGTTTAGGATTAACCCTTTACCACGCAATCCCGAGTTTTAACGACCCTAAGGAAGAAGCCTTTTGAAAACATTGTGGGAAAAGGAGAAAATGCTGGTAACCAGCATTTTCTCCTTTTCCCACAATGTTTTCTACCCTATCAAAGACAAATTCAATCATTTGAACCTCATCTGAAATGTCGTCTGCAAATGCTTTCAATTTGGACAAGTCTAAAATTTTGTCGTTTGGTAAGGAGTTGAATCATCAAACGCTGTTTGATAAAAACTTCTGTTATTTTGAAGCAGGATGCATTTTTTGCGGGGAGGGGGGGGGGGGGGTTGGTGAACATTGTGGCAAAAGGAAAAGATGCTTGCAACTTCTCCTTTTACCACAATGTTATATCATGTCTCGAAACCATAATTATTTAGTAATTGTTCTAATTTTTACAATGATCTTTGTAAAATCGTCCTCTCAAGATTTGATTAAGGAGGTAATGAGTAAATCCCTAGGCTGCTAAGCGCGACTCAAGTACTTTTTTGCGGACAGTTTAGATCAAGATCAGACTGCACAGAACGTGCAGTCTGATCTTGGATCTACTCTGTCCACTAAGGAGATATCTTTCACCCAAAATTAAATTTGAAATAGCAAAATCTCGATTTTTTTCTATCGGTCTGAAAGTTTCAAAATTTCACTTATTAAGCACGATTAAGTGTTGAATGGCAGGGCACATTTATGCTATTGGAAAACATTGTCTTTATGGATCAGTCGCTTTTGCCCAGAGGATTCCTTCTGTCTTCGTCTGAGAGATATTTCGAGTGTAAGTGGGTTTTTTTTTTAATTTTTTTCTTGATTTTTATTAATCTATTATCTCTTGATGATGATGATGATGATAGTGATGATGATGATGATGATGATGATGATGATGATCTATTTTATATTGTAATAAGTTTGCTCATCATAAGCGCGTCGTCATAATCAGTCGAGGTGGCTTAACTGTTAAAGAATGCGAAGTAGTAAGAGTGCAAGTAGTAGTAGTAGTAGTAGAAGCAGCAGCAGCAGTGCTAATGATTTTGAAGCGGTTTCATACAGTGTGATTAGGTTTTTTTTTTTTCATACCTCCATGAAAAAAAAAAAATATTCTCTTCATTCCTTATAATTTAATATTACAGGCAAAAAAAAGCTAACTAATAAATTTGGGACTCTGTATAAAATTCTTTAAAAAAATGTGGAATATTGTATGTATACATGTTTGTTTAAATTAGTTTGACAGCTAAAGTAGTTCCGGCAAAACGTGATTTTTTTTTTTCATGGAGCTATGAAAAAAAATTTTCAGCCAATCAGAACTCGCCAATATTCATGAAAGCAACTGATATTAAATTATTCATAAAACAAAATATTGTACGAAATTCGGTGTATTCTTATTACTTAATTTAATAGGCGAGACTTGGTCGGCTTTTGCGGACAGTGTAGATCAAGATCAGACTGCACAGAACGTGCAGTCTCATCTTGGATCTACACTTTCCGATACAGTAAGATTTCCTCAACAAGTCAAATATTTGAATGGTGAACAATGGATTTTCACCCTTGGCTGGAAATCTTTAGTTTAATTTATTTAGCAGCTTAATGGTTAACATATTCTACAGAATGTCAGAGACGAGACTGAAGGTTGTATGTGATCTGATCTTGCTATCGAGCCTTATTTTGCACCTTGCGAGCAAAAAAAAATAAGTTATAGGATTATACTCGTACGACATTTAAGAATTTTATCTAGTAATCAAATTGAATTTAACCGTGCATCAAATTATCCCGTCCCCTCACTATCCTGTGTGGGGAATAAAGCTTTTGAAAACATTGTGGGAAAGGGAGAAAATTCTGATAACCAGCATTTTCTCCTTTTCCCACAATGTTTTCTATTCTATTTAAAGAAAATTTCCATCATTTCAACTGCATTTCTTCTATTGTCTACAAATGCTCCTAATGTCGACACGTTAAAGATTTTGTTGTTAAGTGAAGATTGTCATGAGAGCTCAGATTTATATCAAGATGTCATAGAGATGTCAATCACGTTCAAAGTACATAATAAAATGCATTTTTGGAAAATGCGGCAAATTTAACCCTTTACCGGGGGGATTTCATGATTTTACGACTGGAGTCAGAAGGGTTTTGAAAATGTTAAAGGAAAAGCAGAAAATGCTAGTTTTCTATTTCCCACAGTGTACACTACCCGTCGTATTTTATGAACCGACTCACGGTTTAACCCTTAGACTGATAAGCAGGACTCGGGGCGCTTTTTAGGACAGCGTAGATCAAAGATCAGACTGCACAAAATGTGTAGTCTGATATTTGATCTACACTATCCAATACGGTATTTTCTTTCCGGTGAAGTCAACTTTGAAAGCGCAATATTTGGTGTTTTACTATTGAATGTAAATTTTCGTTTCATTTATACAGCAGTTCAATGGTTAAATTGTCATTAAATTTTGTCGTCTGCAAATGCTTTTGATTTGGACGGGTATAAAGTTTTGTCGTCTGGTAATATGGAAAATAGCCTTGCAAAAACGTATTGCTGTCCAGGCTTGTTCCAATAGGACTTGGACTCAGGACACCTTAGTTGCTGGTTGCTTTGGGAGTTCCCCTGGGCAAGGCACTGCACAGGACACCTTAGTTACTGGTCGCTTAGGGAGTTTCCTCAGAGGAAAGCACTGCAAAGTCCCAATCTTGTACTGATAAAAAATTGAAAGAAATGATTAAGTGAACTTTTATAGTGATATGACTAAAATACTGTTAAAAGTGATAAAAAAAAAAAAACAAATCAGGAAATCTCAAGGACAAAATTTTACTCTTTACAAGGGGACAAACTTTAACCCTTTCCCAAACAAGCCCTGGTTTTCACGTGTCTGCGGTACAAGTCTTTTGAAAACACTGTGGGAAAAGGAGAAATTGCTCGTAACGAGCAATTTCTCCTTTTCCCACAGTGTTTTCTACCCTTTTTGAGACCTTTCTGCCATTTTTATCGCATTTAAAATTGTCGTCTGCAAACTCTTTCAATTTGGACCAGTCCAAAATTTGTCGTTTGGTAAAGGGTTAAGAACTATCCAAATCGAAAGCATTTGCAGACGATAAATCTGGTGTATCTCAAATGATGGGATTTTGTCTTCGAACACGTAGAAACATTGAGGGTAAAAGAGAAAATGCTGGTTACCAGCATTTTCTCCTTTACCCACAATGTTCTTGAAAGCCTTTGTCCTACGTCTGGTTAAAACGCAGGATTGTTACGTCAAGGGTTACAGGTGTCAATCACGTTCAGAGGACACGTGTTATGAAACTTTAAATTTCTGTATTTTTGAGCTAATTTAGGATGATACTGGGCGTTTCGCTTAATCCTTTATCAAACGAACCTCTGATTTCCAGATTTCCTGATGAAGTAAACTTTTGAAAACATTCATGGCGGAAAAAAGAAGAAAACACTGGTAACCAGCATTTTTTTTTTTTTCCTTTTCCGAAATCTTTTCTGTCCATTTCAAGTCATATCCCATCATTTAATTCTTCGTTTAATCTGTCGTCTGCAACTGCTTTCCACATAAAGTGGTCTAAAATTTTGTCATCTTGTGAAGATTTAACCCTCACTGTAACTATAGCAACTAAAGCAGGTTATTAACCCATTACACTATTCGCTATTTTTAGAACCAGTTGAAATCAGTACAGATATAATTAGTAGAAATATCTATTCATATATAGAAAAGCATATGTCATTTTTAACGAGCCGAGAGATATTTCAGGAAAAGGAGCGATTGCTTTTAACAACCAGTTGCTATTTTTACTACAATGTTTTCAAAATTTTGTCTGTCCGCTGGAGATCCGTTCGAAATTGTATTTTGCCGAGCATGGTAGCTCAGCGACATCGCACAAGGCTAGCAATGTAGGGGTTGCGTGTTCAAATCTTAACTCTGGCAAAATCGTTCCGAAGACTGATTATAGTTACTGTAACAGGATTCATTCCTCTCTCAATCAGAAATATACAATAGAAACTTAACTGTTAACCCTTAAGCTGCTAAGCGCGACTCAATGACCTTCTGCGGACTGTGTAGATCAAGATCAAACTGCACAGTACGTGCAGTTTGATCTTGAATCTACACTGTCCGACTAGGAGATATTTTTTCAGCCATAAATAACTTTGAAGTAGCAACATTCAAGTTTTTACTATCGGCTAGAAAGAGACATTTAACTTATTTAGCAGATTAAGATGTAAATCACCTTTCGCAAAAACAGTTGCCTTAACGGTCAGTATAGATCAAAATCAGACTGCACAAAATGTGCAGGGTGATCATGGATCTACATTGCCGCTTTGCAGAGACACTGTAGACAAATGCAACCTTGAACTTGAAGTTATCTTGGTCATATTTCTAGACTAAAAGTATCGGTCTGGTTTATCCGGCACGCTAGGGGTTAGACCCCGTAGTGCTCAATACATTAAAGATACATCTATACCCGTTTTCAGCCAGTTTTTAACCCATTTTATCTTTATTTTATAAAACTGTAATCATTCTTGTATCTTCATGCCAAATGTTGCCCCTGAAGGTTGCAAGGTTGCATGGATTACGACCGATAGAAAATGCATTTCACTTTCTGGAGGCCTTCAAAGAAATCACTGTTGTGATGTTTCCGGTTTTAAATAGAAGATTTTCAATGTATGAGTCATACTCTGGAAAGGGGAACTTTCTGCCTCTTCGTAATGCATTGTACATGTACCAAACAAGACGTAACATAATTAGGGATCCATAAAATCCACTTGTTCTAACAACTGACTGAATCTTGAGGTAGAGTGGCCCTTTGACATGCAGAAATTGGGCCGATAGCAAAATGCTTAGCGCGGATTGCTCAGGCTGACCCGGGTCGATACTTTTTGGAGATGCATTTAGTCCCCTTTTCGCAGGTCATGCCTCATACATATTTATCCCCAACACCATATAATTATATTGCTAATTTATCTTTGTTTAAACACCTAACTAAATTCTGAACCATTCTACAGTCTATGAGATTTTAACAGCTATTTTTCTCTCTGGCAGTGAGGATGCATCTTTAAACGGACACTGTGAGCACTGAAAATGTACTGAAAATGTAGATATTGCAATTCCCACACTATTTTTGTCACAATATCTCGCGAAATCTTATCTAAGATTGATTATCGTCATTGTGACAGGATTTATCTTTCTCTTATTCAATCATTGATTAAATCATACGACAGGAAGTCAATGTGATATTTATCACCAATCAAATTTCATATACATATTTACATGCATCCTGTAAATTTTACGTACACACCGGATGCCCGTAGAAAAAGAGAGGAGCGGACCCATGGGGGGGGGGGAAGGACTCTAGAAGCTTGAAAGGTGACTTTAATTCTTTATTACCCAATCCCGAGCTTTAACGACCTTTAAGCAACTAGGCTTTTGAAAATATTATTGAAAAAGGAGAACACGTTGAATGTTGTTTTCTGCCATTTCATACACGCAAATCACTTTTTATTTTTGCTACATTGAATTTGCGGTCTGCCTATGCTTTCGATTTAGACAAGTCTAAAATTTTGTTGTATGGTGAAGCGATAACACTGAGGGTGCTAAAACGCGACTCAAGAACCCTTTGCGGACAGTGTAGATCCGCGATCAGACTGCACAAAACGTGCAGTCTGATCGTGGATCTACAGTGTCCGTTGGAGGGGGGGGGGGGATAATTCTCCCCACAAAATAACTTTGAAAGAGCAAACTTTGTGTTTTTTTACTGTCGACTTGAAGGTTTCATTTGACCTATTCATCAGGGTAAGGGTTAATGCAAGTGCATGTTAAATTTTCATGCATCTGTGACTGTTAGGTATATGCTTGAAGTACAAACATCTAGAGGTAGTGAAAAGAAATAAAAATACAGTGGAAATTGGAGATATGGAAAATATTAAATGACATTCATTGAATTGATATTCATTTATAATTTTAATGTAAGAATGTTTTACAGATCAACGGTTCAGGTAATTTCATCAATATTTATTCAGATAAAGATCTAAGAAACTGTGTATATATCATTGTGTATGCTTTTAATTTATACAGAACAAGTGTTCCGGGAAAAAAAGAGCTGCAAATGCGATGTCATCACTAACTGCACACAGTATCACTGAAAATCAGTTAAATGATGACATAATATTATTGTTTTGATGAATTCATATCGGCCCGGGTACCTGGCCGAAAACCGCCATATTTGACCGAAACGAGGGTCAGTGCGAGAGGCCAAGGCCAAATTACAGCGCCATATGAAATCACCTGAATAATGACAATTTAATGAATTAAGTGCAAAAGTACCTTGTTTTACTAGTAACCAAGTTTTCTTCAGTAAATGGCGAAATATCTTCATCATTGATCTGAGTAAACCGTTTTTGTGGCATTTGTCGAAAACAATGCCACTATGAGTTAAATACGGCATTTTGAAAATCATGTATCGTAGTATGTGAAAAACCGAAGGAAGTAAACCCAATTAAAATCAATTTTTCTAAGACAAATAAGTGTTTCGATTGCACTCAGATATAAAATTGAAAATGGTGTTTTAGAATAAATTGGATTAAAACCAGTTCGTCACTGGGCTTGTTCGCTCGGGCTTGTCCGTGTGACATGACTGCACTCCACTTTATTGGATTCTGCATGACTTTAAGTAGGTTGTCTTTCAAGTGAATATTTGGAAACTATTTCTACTGTTTATTTTTCAAATTATTAATTCCACACAATGGCTCCCTTGACAAATGCCAAACCAGTGCTTTCAACGCTTTGATTACCATTGTTCCATCGCCTTCATAGTACCAGCAAGGAGAGAGGTCATTTTCTGTTATGATAAAAGACGTCATCAACCAACAAATGGGCAGTGCTCCGGCAGCTCCGTGATGCATGCACCTCTGTTATTGTTACTAAGCAAGTCATCACTTAATTATGGATCCATAGTAGCCACACATTTTAACAATCGAGTTAACCGTGAGGTAAACTGGTTTTTGAACATACAGAAAATTGACCAATAGCGAAAAGTTTCCGCCCAGGCACAGACTGACCTGGGTCAATACTTTTCGCAGATGCATTAAGGCCCCTTTTCACAGAGCGTGGCTCAAATGTAAGATTCTGTTACTTTCAAGGTAATCTTATGTCCGCTTTGAAATTACATTTTTTAACCCTTTCCCAAACAAGCCCTGGTTTTCACGTGTCTGCAGTACAATTCTTTTGAAAACACTGTGGGAAAAGGAGAAATTGCTCGTAACGAGCAATTTCTCCTTTTCACACAGTGTTTCCTACCCGTTTTGACAACTTTCTGCCATTTTCATCAAATTTAAAATTGTCGTCTGCAAACTCTTTCAATTTGGACCAGTCCAAAATATGTCGTTTGGGAAAGGGTTAATTATGTACAACGGGGCCTGTGAACGTCTACCTTGCTACAGCGGAAGTGACGCATACACTTAGGGGTTAACCCTTTCCCAAACGACAAATTTTGGACTGGTCCAAATTGAAAGAGTTTGCAGACGACAATTTCAAATTTGATGAAAACGGCAGAAAGTTCTCAAAAAGGGTAGAAAACACTGTGGGAAAAGGAGAAATTGCTCGTTAAGAGCAATTTATCCTTTTCCCACAGTGTTTTCAACAGACTTGTACTGCAGACACGTGAAAACCAGGGCTTGTTTGGGAAAGGGTTAAGGTTTAATCGATCATAAAAAATACTCAGTGGTACACAATTCTAAATTATTTGTGTGCTTTAAAGGCGAAATGTCGCGGAGTGCCGAGGTAAATAACCAAAGATAATCTAAAAGAGTCAATTCACGTAAAATTTCCAAGATGGGGAAAGAAGCAAGGCGAAAACTACGGAATCCTGTTTCCGCCATCCACTTTTCGACCTACGAGGAACTCGAAAAGTAGAAATTAGGCACACTAACTTCCACTTTTCTAGCAAAAAAGTTACCTCGAAAAGTCGAAAAGTTGAAGTTTTTGACCTGACAATTGTCAAAAAACTTTCGACTTTTCGACCTCACGTTTGTCTAGAAAAGTAGAAATTAGGAAGTACTAACTTCAATTTTTCGCGTTAAACTGCTAGGTCGAAAAGTAGAAAAGTTTTTCACATGACAATTGTCAATAAAACTTCCACTTTTCGACCTAGAAAAGTCGAAAAGTCGAAAGGTCGAAAAGTCGAAATTAGCCGATTAAAACTTCCACTTTTCTAGTTAGGACTAATTTTTCGTAGGATAAATTGGCCGCGGGACCGGTGACACAGGAATTTTTTACCCTAAACTGGCAGCCTGTTATCGATCTTTATTTTATGGTCTATCGGAAGGCTACGGGAGAGACAACGGGAAACAGTTTATTTTTACCCCTACACCGGCTCCAACATTATTCGGTGCTGATAAACAAACATCCCGTGATAATCAGTCCTAACTAGAAAAGTTTTAATCGGCCAATTTCGACTTTTCGACTTTTCAACTTTTCGACTTTTCGACTTTTCTAGGTCGAAAAGTGGAAGTTTTACTGACAATTGTAATGTGAAAAACTTTCACTTTTCTGCCCGCCTGGGTGGCTCAGTGGTGAGCGTGTCGGACTCATGACCTGGTGGTTGTGAGTTCGATACCCGGTTGAGGAGAACTTTCTTTCCGGTGTATTTTCGCCTCTCACCTCTGCTGAAGCATGTGAGAAAAGTAGTCGGTGGCTTTGGAAAGAAAGTTGTGATAGTACTGGTGTGAGAAAGCCAGGAAACACATGTGCGTCACCGACCGCCATGATATGACCTTAGCTGTTAAAGTGGCGTTAAACCCCAATACAACCAACCAACCAACATTCACTTTTCTACTTTTCGACCTAGCAGTTTAATGCGAAAAGTTGAAGTTAGTACTTCCTAATTTCTACTTTTCTAGACAAACGTGAGGTCGAAAAGTCGAAAGTTTTTTGACAATTGTCAGGTCAAAAACTTCAACTTTTCGACTTTTCGAGGTAACTTTTTTGCTAGAAAAGTGGAAGTTAGTGTGCTTAATTTCTACTTTCGAGTTCCTCGTAGGTCGAAAAGTGGATGACGGAAACAGGATTCCGTAGAAAACAGAGTCATTTGAGAAGAATCTGGTGTCTGCAATCTGGCCATGTTGCATGCAGGAGCCAAAAAGGTCGACCCCTTTACGCATTGGCCCTGCTTTTTGTGTATTGGCCCTGATCTTTTGTTTATCGGCCCCGTATTACTGAAATGTTGTCATCGTAACTTTGATGCTGGCTTTGCTTAATTTGCGGTAAGTATCAAATATTCTATGCATTACTTAACCCTTTCCCAAACAAACCCTGGTTTTCACGTGTCTGTAGTACAAGTCTTTGGAAAACACTGTGGGAAAAGGAGAAATTGCTCGTAACTAGCAATTTCTCCTTTTCCCACAGTGTTTTCTACCCTTTTGGAGAACTTTCTGTCATTTTCATCAAATTTAAAACTGTCGTCTGCAAACTCTTTCAATTTGGACCAGTCCAAAGTTTGTCGTCTGGTAAAGGGTTAATCAATATAATGAAATACCGATGCAATACAACAAAACATTATACATATATGAGTCGTGCTCTGGCAAAAGGGGGTTTAATGCATTTCCATAATGCATAGTACTAAACAAGTCATCACACGATCATGGATCCATAAAAGTTGAGTTTGTCTAACAACCGACTGAATCATGAAGTAGAATTGTCCTTGGCCATGCTGAAAATTGACCGATAGCAAAAAGTTTCGACCTAGGTCAGCCTGCGCGGACTGCGCAGGCTGACCTTGGTCGATACTGTTTGCAGATTCATCAAGTCCTCTTTTCACAGAGCATGGATTAAATGTAATGCAGCAATGTGTCTATTTTCAGTACCAAAATGAAGACCTTTACCGCAGTAACATTACATATCATGTTATGTTTCGTGATGTCAGTATGTTCCCAAAGACTGGATAAAACACAAGTCAGTGATCTATCCAGATACGTCTGCAAAAACTTTCGTTGTGGAGATATCAGGTATGTCAGTTTGAACATTCAGACAATCTATATTAGCCATGCTCTGGCTAAAGGTGGCTTAATGCATCTCCGTAACGCGTGATACCAATTAAGCCATCAATTAATTATGGATCCACCATAGCAGCCTTTTTTTAACAACCGACTGAATCATAAGGTAGACTGGTCCTTTGGCATACAGAAAATTGACCAATGGCGAAAAGTTTCGGCCCATGTCAGCCTGCCCGGACTGCGGAGGCTGACCTTAGTCGATACTTTTCGCAGAAGCATTAAGCTCCCTTTTCACAGAGCATGACTCATATGTTGTTTGTGTAGTTGTTAGTATGCGTGATTGTTGGTTTAAAACGTATCATATTGAGCTTTCAACAGTGAAATCACGTCGAGAGCTCAATAAATCAGACTGCTCTTGGTTTCACGGGCGGCCGTATACACGAACCACAAAACTGTCTAATTTTCAAGAATTTTCTAAATTTAACAGTAACGTAATTTCTGATTGGCTGCAGCAAATACTTTAGCCATTAAGAAAAAGCGTTACTTTCCATATCTTGAATAAGACTTAGACTGCAGTTATTTATGGTTAGTGAATATAGGCCCTGTCCTTGGAATCCTACTTTATCATATACCTGAAATATTTCCGGTTCAAATACATGCGTCGCACACGGATAAAATAACGCACGGCAGAAAAAAATCCGTATTAACACACCGTGAATGAAATACGCTTCCAAATATGGTATTGATGATGCAGCCTAACTCAAGCGCGGAAAACCTACGTATTGATTTGCGATTTGATTAGTCAAAATTTACGCTTCCATCTTTATCCGCCATTCATAAAAATGAGGTTACTAGACACTAGATCTACACTACTGTTTGTTTTATTTTGTTTATCAGTTTACGAATGAATTGTCAAGACCTGCAAAGTTTTGTCGTTGAAAGTTGTAGGCATATAATAAAATGAATATTATACTGTAGTAACTTTCCTGATGATTGTATTTACTTCTCGCTGCGGAAGAAAATTTTGACATCTCGCTCGACCTTCGGTCTCGCGCGATATCAAATTTTCTCACTCTCTTCGAATTAAATACGAGCGCCAGGAAAGTTACTACAGCATAATATTCCGTATATTTAACACATTAGGTTTCAAATATAATTGAGCTACGCTCTGTAAAAAGGGGGTTTGTATTTTCAAAAAGTAGCCTATCGACCCCGGTCAGCCTGCGCGGACCTGGGTCGAAACGTTTTGCTGTTGGTAAATTTTTTGCATATTTAAGGAACAACTTTCTCCTGATTCAGCCGTTTGTTAGACAAAATAGAATTTATGGATCCATAATTATACAAACACTTGCTTCGTATGATGGATCACTGAGGTGCATTTAACCCCCGTGTGCTGGAGTATGTCTCAAACACTGGACCTCTTTCTATGGCTGTAAAAACGATCCACTGAAACCCAGAAAGATTGTTTATACTCGTAGATAGGCTTGGCTTAAAAAGCGAGCGTTATAGATCAAATTCAGACTGCACGTTCTGTGCAGTCTCATTTTGAACTATGTTGTTCGCAAAATTCTCCGTTTTCGCCTATGAGGGTGAAAGCGTTAAACTATTATATGACTGCTAATTTCCAGTGGATAGTAAAACCCTGTATTTTGCAGCTACAAAGGAAACAAGTTTGCAGCCGACGACGCCTTGTCGATCTGTAGATTTAAACAAATACTCTCTCATTCTAGAATTGTGCATTAAGAACAAAGCCCAGCGTACTCGTCGTCATCACCCATACATTCGTACCCGTTTTCATCATCATCATCATCATCATCATCATCATCGTCGTCGTCGTCGTCGTCATCATCATCATCGTCATCATCATCATCATCACCATCGTCATCATCATCATCGTCGTTATCATCATCGTTATCATCACCAGCAGCAATAGTAGCAGCATAAGCAGCAGAAGCAGCTGCTGCAGAATATATCTTCACGACGACCTAAACATACAATATATCTTGTATTATACAGCTACGATGAAATACTCAAACGGTACCATGGCCTTCTGTTAACTCTGGTCGACATAGACGAACTGGAAATCAAGCGAGAAGTACAGAGAGTGACCAACCTTCAAGCACAAGGTTACAGAACCCCTGTCAGAGCGGGGGACATTGGAGACGGGGATGCGTGCTGCGCCACGTAGGGTTTTTTTTTTTTTTTTTTTATATTTGTGTCGTGCTCTGTGGACAGGGTGTTTAATGCAACTACAAAAAGTATCGACCCAGGTCAGCCTGTGCAGTCTGCGCAGGCTGACCTGTGTCGAAACTTTTTGCTATTGCTCAATTTTCTTCTTGTCAAAGGACCTATCTACCCTACCTCTTGATTCAGTTGGTTGTTAGACAAAATTGATTTCATGAATCCATGATTATGTGATGAAGTGGTTGATATAATGAATCACGGAGATGCACTAAATTCCCTTTTCCCAGAGCGCCGCTCATTTGTAACTTAATTGTCATTGTTGACGTCGTCATTGTTGTTGTTGTTGTTTTCATCGTCTTGTTGTTGTCGTTTTTGTTGCAATCATCCTTTTGTCGTTGTTGTTACAACCAGCACGTCAGTAGATATCAATTCACTCGATCTGGGCCAAACTCCTCTCTTAACTCACGCAACACGACTCGCCTTACGCAACACGACTCGCCTTACGCAACTCGACTCGCCTTACGCAACACAATAAGCATTACCAAAAATTTCATGTAACACGCAAGCAAAAATCACATGCTCATGAAATTATGAACCAACGAACCAATAAGTTAAGCATTCATAATTAAATCAAACTAACCTCTATCTTAATCCTTTTACCTTAAATTCAATTTTTATATCATATCAATCCCTTATGTAGTAAATGAAAAATTTTCGAAAAAAAAAAAAAAATTTAATTTTTAAAATTTCATCATCTCACGTCATCGCATCACCCAGACAAACTCATACATCAGTTAATCACTTAACCCCCATCAACCAACGCGTCATGCAATGGATAATCAGATTATGAGATAGTGGAGGGGCTTAAGATTTTGGTGAAAAAAAAAAAAATTTATTCCTTTTGATAGAAATAAAAAATTGAATTTGACTTAAAAAGTCTCAACAACATAATAGAACCATGAGTTCGACAAAGATGAATGAAACAAATACAGAAAAAACAGTTAATTTTGTAATATTTAATCTTTTTACTAGATTAAATATTTTATTTTTGTTTTTGGTCTTGCCCCCTGTGCTTCATACATTTCTCTTTCTTCTTCTGTTAATCCTTGTAAACTATAATGTCCATATGATAATGTTCTATAACTTCCATCCCTCAGTATCAAACCCTTTTTATCATCTTCAAAACTTAAAGCTATTTTCTTCATTTTTATAGTAGTTATTTCATGAAGTTTACTTTTCAATCCTCCCATAATTACACAAAAATCTTTTTCAGTATCCAAACAATCTTTATAAGTTTTAAATTTTAGTTCATTTTTAATCACAGACTTTTTTACTCCTTTACATTTTTTAGTTTCTGTTTTCTCATTATATACCATATTACCATCTTTATCTTTTTTAACAGGTTTATCATAAACAAACATACCATTTTTATCAGTTAATGCATTACCTTTTTCATCTTTTCTTAAGATAAATTTTCTCATAGCATAAGTTTTTGCTCCTGGACTTACAAATCCAGTTAAAAGATCTCCTTCCATTTCATCCTTAAATTTACCTAACACATTACAATTTTTATCATTATATAATGGATGATTTTTTGGATAATTACTAAAGTCAAACAAATCATCGGCATCCTCTTTTAAATCTTCATACAAATCTTCAGTTTCTATTTTTAAAACATAACTATCAGTATCAGTATAGCACATAAATACTTTATCTTCACCAATTTTATTTTTAAAATAGTTATAATAATCTTCTAACATAGTTGTTTTGCTAATATCAAGTATACTTACTCCTAAATAAATTGGTTTATCATATTTAATCCATGTTTTTTTCATATGAACAGCAACCAAATTTTCATCAAATATAGTATGATTATGAAAGTTATGTTTTGCTGTTAACTTTTTAAATCGTTCACTATTTTCACCATTAACTAATTCTATGTTTACTCTATTTCTTATATTTTCCATGGTTTTACCAAAAACAGAATTCATTGCTAACTTCCATAAATTATCTAAAAATTTATTTTTATCCTTTTTTGCTTGTGTTCTTAAATTTACACATTTATCAACATATCTTTTAATAGCGGTACTCTCTCGATATTTAATTCCTCGATGTATTTTTTTAATTTTTAATCCTAATCTCAGGTAAGTCTTTAAAGCTTCATGATGAAGTATATATTTTTCCTTATCATATAAGTTTGGTATTAACTTTTCTACTTTACTAACTTTTAATTTTTCTACCGCTAAAGGCATTTCATTATGCAAATCATGTAACTCTTTAGGATACTCTAAATCAACCTCCAGGGTACACGGATATTTTTCCCAGTTATTTAATTCTTCTTCTGTCATCCATTTAAAGTAGTTTACAGGTAAAGGTTTACTCATAGCCCAAGGATAAAGACTGTTTTTATCAATGTAAAACCCATATATACTAGGTTTTGTTGAATCATACTCATCTCCCATATACTTATTGTTTGCTTCTGCATATCTAATACTTGTTGTGCAAACTCCACCCCTTTTTGATGCTTCAAAAAAGTTAAGCATATTAATATCAGTAAGTTTTTTTAATTTTATTTCGCTTACCTTTAGCATAGCATCCCATCCATATCCAGGTAAAGTATAATACCAAGCAGGGTCTAAATCAAATTCTTTAAGCATAGAAAATCTAAAGTTTTCCATAACATCAGCTAAAAGTACAACATCTGTTTCATTGTATAGTTGTAAATAATCAGACATAGTTTTGCAACCAAAAACATCCCAAACTTTTAACGCGTGTGCCAAATCTTTTTCTTCAATTCCTTCTCCATTTAAGTTTGAATAAAATTCTTCTATAGATGGTAGTTGTGTTTCTTTTAACTTATCAAAACTATCCATCCATTCATAAGGAAAGATACCCTTTCTACTTAACAATTTTAATTTTTCTTCTGTATAACCACCACGATGATTTTCTAAATAATACTTTAAATTTTTAAAATTTTTATCTTTTAAATTTTCTACAATTTTTTCTAAACTACTAGCTAAAAACTTAAAACTATCAAGAAATCTTAATTTAATATTTTCATCTCCTACCTTTAGATTTTTTGTAAAACTAATATATTTTTCTTCTGTGTTAGGTAAACAATCAATTCTGCCACTAGTTTTACCAAGATACTTAATAAAAATATGAGCATCATAACCAGATAAATTATGAAAGATAACAGGTATAAAATCAGAAACTTTTGCTTTAAGATTACATTCATTATGTGCGGCACCTCTATAATTACCAGTAAAATGACAATGATCTCTTACTTTATAATTTTCATGAGTAAATTTACCACCACATATCCAACATTTTACTTCATTTTTATGTTTTCTAACTTTATCTTCAGTTAAAATTTCCATTTTTACTGGATTTTCATAAAATTCTTTAAAAAGTTGTTTAGCATCCTTTGTTAAAGTATCTATAAAATGTTTTTCTGTATCCTTTCCTACATATCCTCTTAATTTTGGTTCCATAATTTTATCATCGAAAGGACAAATTAAATAGTTATAACTTACAGGTATATGTTTTTGTATTTCAATAGTATTACTTTTTTGTTGTGATTCTATTTTTTGTAATATACATTCAAAATCAGCAATAACTATAAATGGTACCATAATTTTTCTACAATAGTTTTTAAACTTTATTAAAATTTCTTCTGGATTTTCAGGATCAAACTTTGGCATTATTATATCAACTCCATCATGATCTTCACAACGCTCCATATGTTTTTCTAAAAGTTCTTCACTACCAAAATGATTCATACAAAGCATACAATACTTTACAATATTATTAGAAGCCGCTTGAGTTCTCAGTAAAGCACAAATATTTTTTATTAAAACATAATGTGATTTTTCTTTTTTTTCTTCAATATATAACAAATTTATATGATTTTCTTTTAAACTTTTTATAACTCTAATACGTTTGATTTTTTCCTTACCTTTTACTATCCCAAAAACATTAACGCTAATTGTCGGATTTTGTCTTTCAAACTTATCTATATCCTGTAAAGAAACAGGATATTTAATTCCTTTCATATTTAAGCTAATTTTCTTAGATTTTAAATCTTTATCAACTCTTTCAGGGTGATTATCTGTTGGATTTAAATGTCTCAAAATACAATCTGTAAAACATTCATCATTCTCACTTTTCATATTAATACAAGCCTTTTTATTTTTAATCCAATCAGGTAAATCAATCCATCCACTTGCTCTTAATGGTTCATAAATAACACTATGTAACTTTAAATGAACCACACTATTAAATTTCCAACCACTACCATTTGTAATAAAATTATAAAAATTTTCTAAAATTCTTTCCATCATTTTTTCGTATACTTCTTCTACATTAGTTCCTTCTAAAAAAATCTCATAAATACCAGAAGAAAAATTTGCTTTTACTATTTCTCTATTATTACCCTCTCCTCTTTCCATAAAACATTGAAGATTTAATTTTACTTTATGACTATGCATGCTTCTTAAAAGATTTTCAATTGTCGGTTTAGTTAGCATTAAAAACTCTTGTAATGTCTCAACAGGTATTTCGTCTATTTTATGTTCAGTTGCATAATCTTTTAAGGCAGACCTATTTTGAAATAATTTTATTTGTTTCTCTCTTTCTTCATCATATAAACTTTTTAATTTATTTTTTAAAGCATTAAGTTCAGGTGATATACTTGGTTGTTCTACTCTTACATTTTCTAAACTCCTTATCAAATCATTAACTGAAGTAGTTTGTTGCCTGATTGGTGGTGGTATATAGGGTGTTGGTCGTAATATTGGCGCATCAATGGTATCTAGGTCTCTATCTAACATTGAGGGTCCCGTATTAATCAAAAGAGTTATTAATTCGTTACGCTTAAGCCTTGAGTATCCTCTTAATCCCCTTTCCCTTGCTAGATTTTTTAATCCAGGTACAGTAAGTTCATCAAACTGTCGATTCATTTTTTTTTAAATAAAAAATTCTTTCCTTAAGTCAAATTTTATTATTTTTTTCATAAATAATAAAATTAAAGAATATCAATTCTATATTTATCCTTCCATACTCTTCCATTCCAGTTTTCAATCGTCTGTGGACATTTATCAATAAACTTACTAGCCTTATAAATCGAAGGAAACTCTTTTACCACTTCAGTTTCAACATCCTTTAAGGTAACTCTCTTAGGATTTTTAGCAATATCCTTTAATCTTTCATAATTAGGAATTTTTTTAAAAAATTTTTTTTCATCCTCTTCAGGATATAAACCATGCTCTTTTAACACATCAATATACTTTTTCTTGTTCCAATAGGAATACCACTTAATATTGTTATCTGTTAATATTTTCTTAAAATCAGCAACCTTTTTCATATTTTATTTAAGTAAAGATTTACTTAATATACTACACTCATCTTATTACCATCACTCTGGAAGTTAATTAACCTATCACTAATTAAAACTGAAAAAGCTACAGCATCTGGTGGTGGATTTGCTGCAAATACTGCTTTAACGTGAATATCAGTAACAGAATACTTAAGTCTTTCACTTTGTTTACTTAAATCAAACACAAACAAAGGATAAAGAGTTTTGTAATCTGAAGGAGTAATATTAGGGTTTGATACTAATTCATCCATGTTAAAAAACTTTTTTCTAAATGAAGCAGCTTCACCATATATTCTACTAAATTGATTAGCATTAAAATTTATATTATAGTCATATGCTGGATATTTTTTTGAACCTAACATTACATAAATATTATTAACTCTTAAGTTGTCAAATATAGCTGGGTTTTGTTCCTGGTCATCATTTCTTCCATTTTGAAAACCAACAATTAAAAACCGTGGTACTTCAGGTGAAGATTTTGATGCTAACCTCCAAGTAAAATTGGTTGATTGAGGAACAGAAATATTATCACATTGTATCATTCTATATCCAACAGGAAATTTTTCTTTCTTCTCAATAAATTTAAAAAGTTCCATCTTATGACTATCTTCTGGTGTTACATGCGGCATAAACCAAGATACCTTCAGTAAATTAACTCTACCAGCATCTGTACCGCCAGCTCTATAAATTGCGTCATCATTACTATCTCTTGTTAAGGTTAAAGTTTGTTTCATACCATATAAAATTTTGTTATAATCTTCACAAAAACCAAATATATGTTTTAATGGTATCCTAAAACTAAATGTTCCAACCGGATTTGAGCTAAAAATATAATCCCTTCTTATCTTAAAACCTATATTATTTGCGGCATCAGCTGTTCCAGTAGTATCTTTATACCACAGTTGGTTTAACCCTTGTGATTTAGAAAAGTCATCTGGGTATTTTAACAACCCAAGCATTGTTGTAGACGTACCAGGGTAAATATTGTATTCTATCTCTTGTCCACTAAGTTGATATCTGATAGCTTTAAACAGATACATTATTCCATTATTTATTAAGGTAACTGCATTGGCAGCCCCATAAACAGTCCCGTCTTGTTTTACTAATTCACCTACAACTTCTAAATATGATTCTGAAGGATGATAAAAAATATCTTGAGTTTCAATATCAATCCTTATATTACCTCCGTCATTATTTAAATTGGTTCCTGTAATAGGAAGATATTCATAATATTCATATTCATCAATACTGTCGTCTTTAAAAATTGGTGCTTTAATATTTAAAATATCCATTTTTATTATATACAATTATAATTTTTAAGTTAAATTATAATTGTTTTATTAATTTGCCCACAGTTGCGGGAAAGACCTGTTTTCATCATCTATATACACGCCCTTAAGTTTAATATTTACAATTTTTTCTACTGAAAGGTTTTTTTTCATTTTTGGATAAATTCTATTTCCATAAAGAATGGTTACCTTAGGCATATTATTTTTTTCTAAATATTGATTTACATCTCCTTCAAATTCCTTAATGATATCAACTTTTTCAGGTGACAATTTTAAAACAGTCCTTTTATAATCATAATTTGTATCACTGCTATCTATTACTTCACAATCTTCATCAAGTTTAAAATTTGCATAAAGGATACTAACCCTTTTTGTATTGTATTTTTCATAATGCGTTAAATTAAATTTTAGATTTGGCATTCTTTTTTATTTAATGTAATATTTTACTTAACTTAACTTAAATTTATAATACTTTAACTCCACCACCCTTTCTATTTAACTTCTTAACTAAATCTTGTATAGCAATAGCACTTCCATCTATTAAAGTGTTTATATTTTGTGTTGCAGGTTGAGTTGTTGTAGTAGGCTTTTGTGTATATTTTTCTATAATCTTTTTAGATTTTGGTGTTAAAGCCTTTTGTACTAACTTTTTACCAGCATCAATTGCAGCTGTCTTTCCTACCTCTAACGCTTTCTTTGCTCCTTCTTTAGCCACACTCTTACCAACATCAACTGCTGAAGATGCAATTTGTTTAGCTGCACTGTTTGTAAAGAGTTTTGTAAGAAAATTAACAAAACTATCAAATATTCCTGCTCCTCCATAAGCATAATTTCTTTTAAATCCTCTCTTTTGTGATGTAATCATTTTTATAGTATAGACATTAATTTTTTATAAGTTTTTGCATTTAAAACATGTTGTCTTTTTAATTCATCACAAATACTTACCAACTCATTTCTCACTCCTGTATTACCTGCTCCTTTACTTGCCATTAAGAGATCTAATCTTTCTAATAGTGCATTAGGGTCAGAAGGGATAACCGTAATTCCTTTTCCAAGGACTGAATCATTCCAAATATGTCTAAGCAATTTATTCCACTTATATGATTTACTGCTTTTTGGAAATTTACTTTTTAGGTTATTATCTCGATGAAGGGTGCCAGATTTTAACATTATCTCCTTGTAATTTTCAAAATCATCATCAGTATATTTTTCTTTATCCGGTTTTTTAGCTACAATTAACTCCCACAGACCGGGTGTGCCTTCATAGGTTTTATTTGCAATTAAAAGATCATCTCCTAAAATTTCAGTTTCCATATTACCAATATAAAATTTACCTTTTTTGTCATATATCCCATAAGTTGTATCAGCTTCATCCTTATTTGTAAATCTTCTTAGTTGCTTTTCTGCACGTGGTCCAATAAGCAAAAATGGATCTTCATCTTCTTCCATTTGTTCCATAAACCAAAGTATTTCTTCACGTTCTTCATCAGTAAGACCCTCTTTTTCATGAGCTTTTATAGAAGGAAAGGCCGGAAACGTAATAGCCTGTGGCAGTTGTTCAATCCCCTCTTTAATAGGCCTGAGTCCTTCTGTAATCTCCTTTGTTGAAGCTTTTTGTGTTTCTGTAATAGGTCTAAAAAACTTGGAAAGGTCTGTTTGTAATTCAATTTCACCTGTTTTTTCTGCAAGCTGATTATCACGAATTCTTTTCTTCAGTGCAAGAAAATCTTTTACTGTTTGTTCCCTTTTTAAAGGGTCTTTTATCTTCAAAAATGACATTTTTTAAAAAGTAAAAAATTTTTTTAATTTGTATTATCTATCTCACATGCACAAGAACATTTAAACTTAGGTGGTTTTAGTTTTATTCTTAATGACGTCCATTGTTTCTTTCTACTAGTCTCCGGAATTCTTCTCGTGCTTCTATTCGCCCCTTTTCTATTAAACTCTCCGATTCCTCTAACTTGCTTTTTTTCTTTGTTTTACTTCTAATTTCTTCCTTCATTTGTTTGTATTTTTCCAATTCTTCCATAATTAAAGTAAATTCTGAATGATCTATTTTGTTGTCTGTTATTGCTTTTGATATATGCGTAAGTAATGTATTTAACTTTGAATCTGCCAACATTTTAATCTGAAGATGTTTTTCAGATTTTGTTCTGCTTCTTCTAACTACAAATTTTCCCACTAAAGCGGCTAGCCCAACAACTAGAGCACAACCTTCTAGAACTATAGTCCCAGGTATCGCTACTACGGTTGATAGTAAAGCGATTCCCCCGGCTCCGGCGCCCAGTGCTATAACGGTTAGTCCGGCTTCTACATTGTCCACAGTCTTACTAATCTTCATGTATTTTTTACTTAATTGCTCTCTTTCCCTAACTTCACTTTCTAGAAAAGTCTGAATTTCTGATATCTTTTGTAACCTGAATGATTGACCGTTATCTCTTGCAGTTATTACTGGCTCTAATGATGGTGCATTTGGTATATTTCGTGCTTCTGGTAGCTCTGGATAAATCTTTTCTTTTAGTTCCATTTTATTAACGGCAACTTATTTTTAAATAGAATAGTAAAGACGACACAAAAATTCGCCTTCATTAATTTTTTTTATTTTACCAGAGTTGTTTGTAATTGTTGCAACAATGTCATCCACTTCTTCTAACGTAACTTCATTCGTAATAGATAATTGATTAAGTTTAAGATTATAAGATAGAGAGGTTAAAACAAAACCTTTACTCATATTGAAGCCCATACCTAAGGCTATCGTCTTCGTTTGTCCTCCTTCTATTACTAACGGTTGTTGAGTAAAAATATCCCATGTAACAGGATTAACTTTTTTAGCCGGATACTTAACTTCTACAGGTTTCCAAAAAATAGTTTTTGGTTGAACTATTTTATGTTTTCCATTTCCAAATTTATGCACATTCATATTTTTTAATTTACAATATTGCTCCTAATATAGGAATATTGGCAAATGGGCTATTAGGTCCTAAAAGAAGCCCTTTTCCATCATAAATTTTACCACCTTGTTTTAAATATAATCCATCACCTTTAGAACCCAATCCTTTACCTTTTGCTGGACCAAGAAATAAACCTTCACCATCAGTTTCTACTTGACAGACGCACCCACCTTTCTTAAGATACAAACCATTACCCATTGCTTTTTGTACGCCAGAAGATGCTAAACCAGATAGTGCTCCAACTCCCAATGCCGGCAAAACGGTCCTTGCTAATGTGGGCAGAACTGATGATGCTAATCCTGCTAACATTCCAAGAAATCCGCCTTCTACTTTCATATTATGTTTAAGTTGTTTTGTTGACATTCTAAACGTTGCCCCCTTACCGGCTTTATATGCTTTTGTAAGTTTATTTACTTGAGATTTGGTTAATGCTATTACATCATTACCATGAATATCCTCATGCTTTAAACGAATACTAGCCGGGGCTTTGTTTTTAAAAGAATGTAAAATTTTTTCCTTTTGTCCGTCAGATATATTTATTTTTGCATTAATATAGTTTGTCATTTTTTATATTTATCTTGCTTCTCTTATATGAAATCTAATTGTTAAATTTTCCCCTCTTAGATTAAGTAATGTTCCATCTTGGTCAGTAATTGACACATTAAGATTATGTATTTCATTTAATGTCAATGGAAGGTAAACTAGATTGACTGGATTTTCTATAATTTTATATCCTGGTGATACATTTGGAAAAAAACTATAAATTGTATTTCTTTGTGAACCATTAACGTAACTGCCTGAAATTAAATCTATATTAACTAGTAAACTATTAATACTAAGAATATTTACTACATTTTCTGATTCATGGAATCCTTGTTCATATTTAGCACGAGAGAACCCTAAAACTTTAGCAATAGAATTTTGTTGATTAAAATCAACCTGATATCCATTTTCTACAACAAGAATAGACTTTAAAGTATTAGTATTTGCTGAGATGTTAATATAATATTCTTCATTAACAGCATCATAATGACCCTTTTTTCTCATTTCTTGTTGAATTACATCATTAATATCAACTAGATCATAACTTCCTTCAGGTATTCTTATTTTTATCCATGATGTACCATTGTCTGGTGTATAAACAAAAATGTTATTGCTTGCATCAATATTAGGAAATGAATAATAAGTCTCAAGATTAACCAATGCTATTTCATATTCTTTATCTTTTTCTAATAGAAGTGGAGGAGTAAATCTTGTTTTAAACTCTGTTTTATTGTCGCTTACGATAATTTGAAATGATGTTTTATGCTCAGTGTTTTTTACTATCTTTTCAAGTAATTCTACTTCCATTTTATTAATTTGTAAAATATATTTTAAAATGAAAATATATTTTTAATAATAATCTTTATAATCTCTTGGTATATAAACGTTATCAAATCCACATCTATATTTCCCATTATTAGGGTTCTTAGTTAAATCTAACACTACGAATCCATGAGGTTGTTCCCAACATTTTTTACAAAAATTGATAAACTCTGTTTTAGTCATATCATCTCCTACATGATCACTATAAATATGATTAAGATTTTTTAAGTCTTGTCTAAACAAGCATATTAAGTTTGCATTTTCTCTAATAGTTTGACGAGGTAGTCTAAAATAGTTTTGTGCCAGATAAAAACAATCGGCATTACTATGTCTACCCCTTACATAATAGTTTTCACACTTGTTTTGTCTTTCTAAAAGTAAGTCATCAAATATCATTAAGTTTTTATTTGATGCATTTAAATCTCTTGGGTCAGGAACATCACTTGCATATTCATAAAATTCACAATTGATATCAGATTTTTCCTTAATTGTTTTTGCCCATTCTTCAACTAATGCTGTAGGCGAAATATCACGGTTTTGAACTTCATCTTTAATTGAAAACAGCCTTAATATATATTCTTTTGGTATTTTTTCTTCAAATGCTTTTTTAAGTATTCGATATTCTGGTTGAAACAAACTTTTACCAAAAACGTATAAGTTACTATAATCTAACCAATCAGGTCTTAACAAAAGGTTAAGTAAAAGCGTAGTTTTACCACATCCTGATTTGCCTACTACTAAACCCCTAATACTCCTAGGTAAAAGGGGATGATTAAATCTTTTTGCTAAAGTTTCATTCCAAGATAAATTAACAATATCCATTTTATATTAAAAATTATATTTTAATATAAAAAAATGTATTGCGTTAAATGTAAAAAGAAAACTGATACTACAGATTTAAATTGTGTAGTAAGTAAAAATGGTAAAAAAATGGTGCGAGGAAAATGTGCTATTTGTGGTACCGTGAAAACACAATTTGTTAAACAAAAAGAAGGTGGTTCATTGTTAAACAAAGCAATCAATAACTTGCCTGTCGAAATGCACTTGCCTGGCCATAACTTCACGGGCCCGGGCACTAAGTTAAAGAAGAGATTAAATCCTGACTTAACACCTAAAGATTGGTCAAAGCCTGTTAATCGTGTTGACAAAGCAGCATATCATCATGATATATGTTATCTTAAGCATAATGATACAAAAACGCGTAATGATGTGTGTGATGCTAATATGCTTAAAGAGTTAAAAGGTATCTATAATCCAACTATTAAGGAAAGAATGGAAAGAGGACTAGTTTCTTCATTGATAGGAACCAAGAAAAGATTTGGTATGGGTGTGAGTAAAAAAAAAATTCGCTAGCAGAAGAATTACATAAACCTGTAAAAAGAAAATTTAAGAAAAGGAGAGTTAGAGTAAATGGCATCGATAGGATATGGGCTGCAGATTTAGTAGATATGCAAGCATTTTCTAAACTTAATCATGGAGTAAAATTTCTTCTTGCTGTTATTGATATCTTTTCAAAATATGGATGGCTAATACCATTAAAGGATAAAACAGGAAAATCTGTTTCTGTTGCACTGAAGAGTATTTTTAAGGAAAGAAAGCCTGAGAAAATGTGGGTAGATAAAGGCAAAGAGTTTTATAACAAAGATGTTAAAGATTTGGTTGAATTGTATTCTACTGAAAATGAAGAAAAATCAAGCGTTATAGAGAGATGGATTAGAACAATGAAAGAAAAAATGTGGAGGTATTTTTCTGCTCACTCTACAAATGTTTATATTGATGTATTACAAAATCTTGTTAAGGAATACAACAACACGAGGCATTCTTCTATTAAGATGACTCCAATTGAAGCAAGTAAGAAGAAGAATGAAATTAAAGTTTGGACAACATTGTATCCTGATTATGATCAAGTAAGGGAGGATATCAAACCAAAGTTTTCTGTTGGAGACAAAGTAAGAATAAGTAAAAAGAAAAAGACTTTTGAAAAAGGTTATACTACGAGATGGACTGAAGAGATTTTTACAGTTACAGAAGTAAAACATACAACACCTATAACTTATAAGATTGAAGATTTAAATGGTGAAGAAATAAAAGGTTCTTTTTATGAGCCTGAACTACAAAAAACGAGTCAAGAGGTGTATAGGATAGAAAAGATTATTAAAAAAGGTAAAAAGAAATCTCTTGTAAAGTGGAAAGGTTATTCTGATGAGTTTAATTCGTGGGTTGATAATAATGCTATTGTGAATATTTAAGTATATAAAAATGGAAAATATTTTAATTGATAATATAACTTTACCAAATAAACCTTTAAGCAATTTTGAACTTGATGATGCAGCAAAAAAATTAAAAATAAAAAATTTTAGAGGAATATTTTTAAGAGATACCTTACCTAAAAAAGTAAGAAATAAAGAATGTGGTATATTAAATCTTGATGATGCTGGTGGGCCTGGTACTCATTGGGTTGCCTGGTTTAAAGATGGAAAGAAAAAAATTTATTTTGATAGTTATGGTATTCAGCCACCTCTTGAAATTATAGATTATTTAAAAAGTCCAATACACTACAATACAGATCAATTACAACAAGCAGGTGAAGTATTTTGCGGTCATTTATGTTTGTACATTCTTAAAGAATTATGCTTGGGTAATAAATTTCAAGATATTTTAAATAAACTTTTTTAGTAATATTAAAAAATGCCTGTTGATAAATTTGGAAGAATGGATGAAGCTAAAACAAGCGGTGATGGTGTATCACTTGCTTACATCTCAAATAATTTTTTACGTAAAGATGGAACAACGCCTGTTGCTGGTTCTATAAATATGAATGGAAACACACTAACTAGAGTTAGTAATCCAGCTAATCCACAGGACGTAGCGACTAAGGCTTATGTTGATTCAAACGCGGGGTTGTTAGATGAAAATGGAGGATATCATTTGAAGGGATATTTAAATATGGGTTTTAATAAAATAAAAAATATAGTAGACCCAGAGGAACCGAGTGAGGCATGTAGTAAAAAATATGTGGATGAAGCAGAAAGTGCTTTTGTTTTGGGAGCAGATGGCACAGCAAGAGGAGACATTTCTATGGATGGATATAGGATTAACAATGTCGGTTCACCTATAGGAACGAGACAGGTTGCAAATAAGCATTATGTAGACACCGCTGTTGAAGCAATATCTGCGGGTAATAATGCTTTAACAAAAAACCGATATGGAACTTTCTTAGCAACTGGTAAAATAGATATGAACACTCACCAACTTACTGGAATATCAAATCCTATAGATCGTGATTCGGCAGTGAATAAAAATTATGCCGATAATGGAGGAGTAATTGTAAAAAATCCTGATGGAAGTTTTACAGCAATATCTGATGTAGATTTTAAAGGTTTTACCATAAAAAATGCTGGAGCACCTGTAGATGAAAGAGACTTAACGACAAAATCTTATGTGGATGGAAAAGTATCACTTCCTTCTCTCATAGGTCCTAAACCCATTATAAGTGTGCATGCAGAGGAACAAGGTGAATTAAAAGCTGGTACTTATGAGTTTGCTTTTGGTAACGGAGGTAGTGGAGAATCTCATAGTCTTGGGGGATACTGTATGAGTGCTCCTGGTAGAATTTTACGGGGAACTTTAATGGTTGTAAAAGGAACCGGTGTTCTAAGAGAAGAGTCAAAAGTTAATATTGTCATAAATGGAGTTGAACAACCTAACTACTCCATAATAAAAAAGAAGGGGGAAGGTTGTTCCTGCACGGTTTTTCCTCAACCTTTAGAAGTAGATCAATGTGATGTTATTAACTTTATAACAAAGAGAAATAACCCAAATGCTAAAAATGCATATTTAACAATATTGATAGAATTGGACTTGTAAAATAGTTAAATATTTAACCCAGTAAAAGGGTTAGATATTTTTATATAAACCTAAAGTTTATGTTATATTCTTCAATATCGTTAATACAACTTTCTAAAAATTCATGTTCATTTGGACAATCTATAAATCTTTGTTTTAAGAGAGATAGCAAATTGGTTAAATCTTCAATGTAAAAACAATTATTAACGCGTATGTACTTACCACCAGCATAAAATGTTATGTTTAAAGTATCTTCTTTAGGTTGTTCATAAAGCATTTTGCTGCAGTAATAGTAGATATCACTAAACCATCTTGGATTTTTAAAGGGCATTTGCCTGGTTCCATTTGTGTAAATTATTTTATTTGTGTTTATAGGATGAATATTTGATTTATCCTTAAGTATATCACTTAACTTTTGCTTAAAATCTGGCTCTAGTTCTAGCATTTTATTTTATAAAAATTTTTGTTTAATATTCTATTTCTCCTATTTCATCAAAAATGTCTTCTTTAATTATCTTATAAATTTCTTTCACATGGGTTTTCAACTCTTGTTCAGATTCTGTGATACCACATTTTAAATTTTCTTTTTCTAGTTTTTTATGAAGTTCTTTACATTTCTTTTCTAAACATGTTCTTATGTCAGCGATGGCTTCTCTTTTAAAATCACCATAAGCACTGCTAACCGGTTCTAGCTTTTCTTCATCTTCACTATCACTGCTACTAATATATAGATCTTCATATCTAGGTGAATCTGGATTTATAGCTGGTGGTATTCCTTTTGCATCAATTCTATCAATGTTTATTAAACCGTTTTCTATATCCCTTTCTTCTTCTAGATTATCTAAATCAAGATACTCAACATGCTCTCTTCCAGATTTAGGACAAAACAAACGTATGTTAACACTTCTTTTATTATAATCTATCCATAACTCTGCGATATTAAAATTATAATCTTCATATTTAGATTTGTTTATTTCAGAATAATTTTTTGTATGATCTGGATAACCTTCATATTCTTTTACTATTTCTTTTGCTCTTTCTAGTATCCATTTTTCTTTCTCTGTATAATCGGTTCTTTCATAACGTTTTTTATCAGTAAAATGCTCCCAATTAGGTGATTGTATCTCTCCTAAACCTGGGTAAAGGTCAACACGGAAAGTACCGGTTTCTGGGTTATAGTTTTTATAACGGAAACACATTTCTGTGTGGTACTCAGGATTGTCATATGGTGAAGTAATATAGTATTTAATTCCACTCATTATTTTGTTGTAAGTTTTATTATCTTCCATTTTATAGTCTTCATCTTCACTATCATCATAAGCAAAAGCTGTATTTATTGCTTCAAAATTACCATAGCCTAAAGTTTGGATTACATATTTACTTGATTCCATTTTTATATATCTTTTTTGGTCTTTAACCTATTATGTTGTTGAGACTTTTTAAGTAAAATTCAATTTTTTATTTCTATCAAAAGGAATAAAAAATTTTTTTTTTTTTTTTTTTTTTTAAAAAAAAACAATGTATATATATTTTCACATATATCTATACATTACAAAAATATTTTAAATATGAAGAGTTATTGTTCTTTTTCGAAAAGAGTAACTTCTTTGTATGTCTTGAAGAAAGTCAGAAAACAATTCTCTTAGTTTTTTATTTGCTTCATCTCTTGAAAGCTTTAAAAAATCGTTCTTGATTTCTTCTGGATTAGTACCTTGGAAAGGTTGACTTAAAACATATTCACTAACTTTGTCTGTCCATGCTTCATAAAAATGTTGATAAATACCTTCTATTACTGGTTGTATTGCCTCTTCAAATGATTCAATGTTTTCTTCTACAATTTCATCTAATATGTTTCTAGTATAGATCTTTTCAAACTCTTCAATTCTTTGTGCGTAAATATCTGTTTGTTCACTCATTTTTAAAAATTCTTTTTTTCTTAAATATTTTCACTTCTCAACAATATTGGTTCTCCATTAATCAAATACCTCGTTGAAAAACTTACAATACTATGTATTAGACATTTAGAAAAAAGTTCTCTAACTTCCTTTTCTTCCATTTCATGAATATTTTTTCCTTCTGTATTCAATAGATATCTACGACTTCTATTCTCCACTATTTCAAATATATCATTTCTAAACCAATCAAACATTCTTTTTTTTAAATTTTTTGTTGATTGTTCTAATACATTTGATTTAATATCTCCTTCTTTTCCATTGAAAATCTCTTCCAAAAACTCTTCACTTAATATTTTATTATCACTACACATATTTTCACTAAGCATATTTTTTTTAATTCTTTTTTCTTTATTTCTTTTAATTTTTCACCAAATCTTAAGCCCACTCACTAGTAAAAAGATTAAATATTTATAAGTTCATAATTATTATTTATTGTATTACATAATGGACATTTATAAGCACTAATAACATCATTATTTGCTTGTTCTATTTTTTCAAAAAAACAATTTAAACATAAACAAATATGACCACAATCAACAAAATGTATATCTAACGTTTCTTCCATACATATTACACAATTTTCTGATTTAAATATTTTACCATTATTAATATTTTTTACTTCTTCCTCTTCAAAGTTACCACCACTAAATGTAATCATTATTTTTGTAAAATAAGGGTAAAAAATGCTTGATAAATCTTTTAAAAAATTTAAATTATAAGAACGAAAAATTTTATTTGATTTTATTTTTTTTTTAAGTAAAATAATATCTCCAAAGTTATAATCAAATATATTTTTTACATTTTTTATACATGATATCTTTACCTCAAATTCTTCTTCATTTTTTATTTTTTCTCTACTAATCAAATAATAAAAAGCAGAAAGTAATCTTTTTAATTTTCTAAACTCATTACCATTTGTTTCATTAAATTCAAATATTACAGTTTTTTCTTTATTTATTACTGGAGCTAAAGCAAAATTAAACGGTCTATCTTTTAAACATCTATCTATTGTTTTTCTTTCTTTTTTACTTAATTTTTCTAAAACTTTCTTCATCTTTGTCGAACTCATGGTTCTATTATGTTGTTGAGACTTTTTAAGTAAAATTCAATTTTTTATTTCTATCAAAAGGAATAAATTTTTTTTTTTTTTTTTTTTCACCAAAATCTTAAGCCCCTCCACTATCTCATAATCTGATTATCCATTGCATGACGCGTTGGTTGATGGGGGGTTAAGCGATTATCTGATGTATGAGTTTGTCTGGGTGATGCGATGACGTGAGATGATGAAATTTTAAAAATTAAAATTTTTTTTTTTTTTTTCGAAAATTTTTCATTTACTACATAAGGGATTGATATGATATAAAAATTGAATTTAAGGTAAAAGGATTAAGATAGAGGTTAGTTTGATTTAATTATGAATGCTTAACTTATTGGTTCGTTGGTTCATAATTTCATGAGCATGTGATTTTTGCTTGCGTGTTACATGAAATTTTTGGTAATGCTTATTGTGTTGCGTAAGGCGAGTCGAGTTGCGTAAGGCGAGTCGTGTTGCGTAAGGCGAGTCGTGTTGCGTGAGTTAAGAGAGGAGTTTGGCCCAGATCGAGTGAATTGATATCTACTCACGTCGCAAGCACTTTCTAATTTTTAAAGTATCACAATTTCTGATTGGCTAAACCAGATGATTTAGCCAATCAAAAGTTACGTTACTGTCTAAATCTGGAATATTGACTAAGAATGAAACAAAAAAAAAAATGATTGGTGAATACGGACCCTGTACCTTGATTCCTACAATTAAACTCTTTACCAAACGACAAAATTTTAGACTACAAAATAAATGTGACTGAAAAATTGAAATTCGTTTTGGAAAGAGTAGAAAACATGCTGATTATCAGCATTTTCTCCTTTTCCCACAAATTTTCGAAAAGCTTCTTTCACAGGGTCGTTAAAGGTCGGGAATGTGTGGTAAATGGTTAACACATCGGCTCTCAATATAAACACCAGACCATTTTCGATGGTTTCGTCGTTGTTGTTGCGACCACCACAGTGGTGATCAGAGGTGAGAGAGAAATGAATCCTGTCGCAATGACTATCATCAATCCTCGGAAAGAAATTGGCCGAACCGGGGATCCAACCCTGCTCTCAAGTCCTGTTATGCTACCGACTGAGCTACTGGGGCTCAGCCCACACAAAGCAGTGAAGGCACCCAGTTGGTTTACAAATGTAGTCGTTGTAGTTGTTGTTATTGTCGTCGCTGATGCTGCTATTTTCAATTCGTTGTCGTCGTTTTCGATGTTGCTCTTATCGTCGTCGTCATGTTGTTGTGTTCGTAGTCGTAGTCGTCGGCCCACACAGAGCAGTGAAGGCACCTATTTGGTATACAGATGCAGTTGTTGTAGTTGTTGTTATTGTTGTCGTTGATGCAGTTATTTTCAAGTTGTTGTCGTCGTTTTCGATGTTGCTGTTATCGTCGTCGTCGTCATGTTGTTGTGATTGTAGTCGTCGTCGTCATGTTATTGTGATTGTAGTCGTCGTCGTCGTCATGTTATTGTGATTGTAGTCGTCGTCGTCATGTTATTGTGATTGTAGTCGTCGTCGTCATGTTATTGTGATTGTAGTCGTCGTCGTCATGTTATTGTGATTGTAGTCGTCGCCGCCGCCGCCGTTGTTGTTTTTCTGTAGTCGTCGTCATCGTCGCCGTTTTTTTGTTTTTGTCGCCGTTGTTGTTGTTTCTATGTTCTTTTTTGCCGTCGTTGTCGGTGTTGTAGTATATCTACAGTTAAATTTGGGATGGCATAAATTAAATATCATACAAAACATTCTTAATTTAAACTGTTTAGCAAAACATTTGAATACGCTCTGAGCTTACTGAAGATTAATAACACTCTCAAGTACTATGCCAAAGTCTTAGGAAGATATCTGATCATTTTGCCTGTATATTGGAATGTTCCGTACTTATGTATCGAGTGTTTATACGTACCGATTGAGACTCAATAAACTTCACTGTAAATTATACTGTAAATTATATTGTCCTTATCTTACCAGACGACAAAGTGTTGGGCTCTTCCATTTTTTAAGCATTTGCAGACGACAAATTCAATGTAGCTCAAAGGATAAGATATACAACTATTTTTGAAACGGTTGAAGACATAATGGGAAAAGGATAAAATGCTGGTCACCAGCATTTTCTCCTTTTCCCATGATGTTTTCAAACATATTCTTTCTTAAGGCCGTTCGAACACTGTTTTTTTTTTTTTTTTTTTAGGAAAGGGCTTAGATGTCTCTTTTCCCTTTCTACTCCATAAAAAAGTGCATTTACGGACTCCATACAAAGATCAAGATGAGACTTTTGAAACTGTAATCTATAGTTAACTCTTTGTTTGTCATGTCAGTAGGTTTGGCTTTTTCCCCAGGTCTAGCCGGACGGCTGTAGATCAAGGACCAGGCTGCACGTTATGTGCAGTCTAATTCTTATCTGTGCTGTCCGCCAATGCTGAGTCACCAATGGTATTAAAAGAGTTGGAATAAAATATTGATCGATAGCTATAAGAAATTCATGCTTATAATTAATTAATTAATTAATTGAGCCATGCTCTGGCAAAAGGGAATTAAATTCATCTCTGTGATGCACTACACCAAACAAGTCATTATGTAATTAAAGATCCATGAAATCTATTTTGTCGAACAACCAAGTGATTCATGAGGTAGACTTGTTCTTTAAGACACAGAAAATTGACCAGTTGCAAGGGTGTGTGAAGTTGGCAGTAAGTTCGACAACCGGAGTTCGATATTCAATGTAGAAATGAATATGCTGATAAACTGAATTTCATTCAGCAGTAGATTCGGTATTTTTGTCAAACTCAAGGGACAGTTACGAATAACAAGGAATAACGATTTGAATATCGAAATGAATTTCATGCCAGCAGTAAATTCGCGAGTGGTTTTTTTTTTGTATGGGCATACAGATGATGTATGATCTCGGATATAGATTTGAATATCGAAATGAACTTCAGGCTAGCAGCAGATTCGCCAAGATTTCCATATGGGCATGTAGATATGTATGAAATCAAATGTAGATTTGAATGTCGAACTTAATTTCATGCTAGCAGCAGATTCGCAAAGATTTCTATATAGGCATGTAGATGTTGTATGAAATCCAATTTAGATTTGAATATTAAACTGAATTTCATGCTAGCAGCAGATTCGCTAGAATTTCTATATGGGTATGTAGATGGTGTATGATATCGAATGTAAATTTGAATATCGAACTAAATTTCATGCTAGCAGCAGATTCGCTGAGATTTCTGCATGGGCATGAAGATGATATATAAAACCCAATGAAGATTTGAATATAGATCTGAATTTCATGCTAGCAGCAGATTCGCAAAGATTTCTAGGTTGAGATAGATATCGTATGAAATCCAGATCTGAATATCGAACTAAATTTCATACTAGCAGTAGATTCGCTAGAATTGCTTTACGGGCTTGTAGATTGTGTGTAATATCGAATGTAGATCTGAACATAGAACTAAATTTCATGCTAGCAGCAGATTCACCAAAATTGCTGTATGGGCATGTAGATGGTGTATGATATAGGATGTAGATTTTAATATCGAACTTCATGCTAGCAGAAGATTTGCGAGAATTTCCGTTATTGGCTTGTAGGTGGTGTATAACATCGAATGTAGATTTGAATATCGACCTGAATTTCATGCTAGCAGCAGATTCGACAAAATTGCTATATAGGCATGTAGATGGTGTATGATATCGAATGTAGAAATGAATATCGAACTAAATTTCATGCTAGCAGTAGATTCGCTAGAATTTCCATATGGGCATGAAGATAATGTATGAAATCGAATGTAGATTTGAATATGGAACTGAATTTCATGCTTAAGGCAGATTCCCTAGAATTTCATTAATGCGCTTGTAGATGGTGTATTGAATGTAGATCTGAATATCGAACTGAATTTCGTACTAGCAACAGATTCACTAAAATTTGTAAATGGGCATGTAGATAGTGTATGATATCGAATATAGATTTGAATATCGAACTGAATTTCATGCTAGCAGCACATTCGCTGGAATTTCTTTATGGGTTTATAAATGGTGTATCATATCGAATGTAGATCTGAATATCGAACTGAATTTCATGCTAGCAGCAGATTCACCAAAGTTGCTGTACGGGCATGTAGACGGTATATGATATCGAATACAGATTTGAATATCGGACTAAATTTCATGCTAGCAGCAGATTCGCTAGAATTTCTATATGGGCATGTAGACAACTGTGAAATCGAATGTAGATTTGAATATCGAAGTGAACTTCATTTTAACAGAAGATTTGCGAGAATTTCCGTTATTGGCTTGTAGGTGGTGTATAACATCGAATGTAGATTTGAATAGCAAACAGAATATGGAATACAGATTTGAATATCGAACTGAATTTCCTGCTAGCAGCAGATTCGCTAGAATTTCTTTATGGGCTTGTAGATGGTGTATAATATCGAATATAGACCTGAATATCGAACTGAATTTCATGCTAGCAGTAGATTTGAAAGAATTTCTGTATGCGCATGTAGATAATGTATAATATCGAATGTAGATCTTTATATCGAACTGAATTTCATGCTAGCGGCAAATTCAACAAAATTTCTATATGGGCATGTAGATGTTGTGTGGAATCCAATGTAGATTTGAATTTTGAACTGAATTTCATGTTTGCAGCAGATTTGCTAGAATTTCTATATTGGCAGATTTGTGTTGTATGAAATCGAATATAAATATGAATATCGAACTGAACTTGCTAGCAGCAAATTCGCTAGAATTTCGTTTTTGGCATACAGATGATGTATACTATCAAATGTAGATTTGAATATCGAATTGAATTCTATGCATGCAGCAGATTCGCCAAGATATCTATATTGGCATGTATACATTTGATGTATGAAATCAAATGTAGATTTGAATGTCGAAAGGAATTCCATGCTAGCTGTAGATTCGCCGAAATTTCTTTATGGGCTTGTAGACAGTGTATAATACCGAATGTAGGATTGAAAATCGAACGGAATTTCATGCTAGCAGTACATTCGCAAACATTTCTATATTCGTATGTAGATGGTGTATGATATAGGATGTAGATATGAACATCGAACTGAATTTCATGCTAGCAGTATATTCGCTACAGGTTCTTAATGGGCTTGTAGAGGGTTTATAATATCGAATGTAGATTTGAATATCGGCCTGAATTTCATGGTAGCAGCAGATTCGCTAGAATTTCTTTATGGGCTTGTAGATGGAGTATAATATCGAATATAGATTTCAATGTCGACTATTATATTATACACGATCTACAAGCCCGTAAAGAAATTCTAGCGAATCCGCTGCTAGCATGAAATTCTTATCTATATTCAAATCTACATTTGATTTCATACATCACACGTATGCATGCCAATATAGATATCTTGACGAATGTGCTACAAGCATAAAATTCAAATCGATATTCAAATTTTCATTGGATTCTATACAACATCTGCATGACCATATAGAAATCTTTTCGAATTTGCTGCTAGCATGAAGTTCGGTTCGATATTAAGGTCTACATTCGATATCATACATTATCTATATACCCATATAGAAATTCTAGCGAATGTGCTGCTAGCATAAAATTGAGTTCGATATTCAAATCTATATTCGATATCATACACCATCTATATGCCTATACAGCAATTTTGGTGAATCTGCTGCAAGTGTGAAATTCTGTTCGATATTCCGAGCTACATTCGATATTACACACCATCCAAAAGCCCATAACGAAATTCTAGCGAATCTTCTGCTAGCATGAAATTCAGTTCGATATTCAAATCTATATACGATATCATACAGCATCTACATACCCATTCAGTAATTTTGTCGGATCTGCTGCCAGCATGATCTTCAGTTCTATATTCAGATCTAAATTCGATATTATACACAATCTATAGGCATATGAAGTAATTATAACGAATCTACTGCTAGCATGAAATTCATTTCGATATTCAAATCTACATTCGATATCATATACCATCTACATGCCCATATAGAAATTCTAGCGAATCTGCTGCTAGCATGAAATTCCGTTCAATTACTAAATCTATATTCGATATCATACACCATCTTAAATGCCTATTTAGCAATTTTGTCGAATGTGCTGCTAGCATGAAATTGAGTTCGATTTTCAAATCTATATTCGATATCATACACTATCTATATGCCCATACAGCAATTTTGGTGAATCTGCTGCAAGTATGAAATTGAGTGCGATATTTAGATCTACATTCGATATTATACACCATCCAAAAGCCCATAACGAAATTCTAGCAATTCTTCTGCAAGCATGAAATTCAGTTCGATATTCAAATCTGTATTCGATATCATACACCATCTATATACCCATTTAGCATTTTTTTCGAATCTGCTGCAAGCTTGAAATTCAGTTCGATATTCCTAGCTACATTCCATATTATTCACCATCCAAAAATCCATAACGAAATTCTAACGAACCTTCCGCTAGCACAAAATTTAGTTCGATACTCAAATCTTCATTCGATACCTTACAGCATCTACATGCCCATTTAGCAATTTTGTCGAATCTGCTGCTAGCATGAAATTCATCTCGATATTCAAATCTACATTCGATATCATACACCGTCTACATGACCATATAGAAATTATAGCGAATCTGCTGCTAGCATGAAATTCATCTCGATATTCAGATCTATATTCGATATTATACACCATCTACAAGCCAATAAAGGAAATTGTAGCGAATGTGCAGCTAGCATGAAATTCAGTTCGATATTCAGATCTACATTCGATATCATACACCACCTACAAGCACATAAAGAAATTATAACGAATCTACTGTTAGCATGAAATTCAGTTCGATGTTCAAAACTATATTTGGTAACATACACCATGTACATGCCCATCTAGCAATTTTTTTCCGAATCTGCTGCTAGCATGAAATTCAGTACGACATTCAGATCTACATTTAACATTATACACTATCTACAAGCCCATAAAGGAAATTCTAGCGAATCTCCTGTTAGCATGAAATTCATTTCGATATTCAAATCTATATTGGATTTTTTTATGCAATAGCTACATGCCCATAAAGAAATTCTAGCGAATCTACTGCTAGCATGAAATTTAGTTCGATCTTAATTTCTACATTCGATATCATACACCATCTACATGCCGTTATTGCGATTTTGTCGAATCTGCTGCTAACATGAAGTTCAATTCGATATTCAAATCTACATTGGATTCCATAAAATATTTTCATGTCAATACAGAAATCTTTGCGAATCCGCTGCTAGCATGAAATTTAGATCTATATTCAAATCTTCATTGGATTTTATATATCATATACATTCCCATGCAGAAATCTCAGCGAGCCTGCTGTTAGTATGAAATTCAGTTCGATATTCAAATCTACATTCTATATTATACAGCATCTACATGCCCATATACATGTTCTAGCGAATCTGCTGCTTGCATGAAATTCAGTTCAATATTCAAATCTAAATTCGATTTCATACACCATCTACATGCCTATATAGAAATCTTTGCGAATCTGCTGCTAGCATGAAATTCGATTCGTCATTCGATTTCATACATATCTACATGTCCATATGGAAATCTTGGCGAATCTGCTGCTAGCTTGAAATTCATTTCGATATTCAAATCTATATTCTAGATCATACATCATCTGCATGCCCATACAAAAGAAACCGGCACGCGAATTTACTGCTGGCATGAAATTCATTTCGATATTCAAATCGTTATTCCTTGTTATTCTTAACTGCTCTTTGAGTTTGAGAAAAATACCGAATCTACTGCGGCATGAAATTCAACTTAACAGCACATTCATTTCTACACTGAATATCGAACTCCGATTGTCGAACTTACTGCCAACTTCACACACCCCAGTAGCAAAACGTTTCGATTCAGGTCAGCCCACGTAGACTGCGCAGGTTGACCTAGGTCGATACTCTTTGCAGATGCAATAGGCCTCCTTTTCACAGAGCCTGGTTTATTTATTTATTTATTTTCAGTAAAATAGTGCATATGCTAAACCACACCATGACTAATTTGCATGGAGAGAATAAATCAATCGTACATATGCCAGATGCTGAACCACCGAGGTACCAATATATTCCCCATGGAACCTGTGTGTAAGTGTTTTGATTGTAACATTGTGTGTGCGAGTTTATCTCTGTTCAGACCTTGGAGTGCTAAATTAATGAAAATTGATATACCCATCAATCTATTCTTTTGGACTCTCTCTCTCTTTCTCTCTCACTTGTTATCTGTCTCTCTCTCTGTTTCCGCCTCTGTCTCCCTCTTGTTCTTTCTGTCTGGCTCATTTTGTGTGTCTTTCTGGCTCAGTCTGTCGGTCTGTCTGTCCGTAATAATTCATGTTCTTCCTACTTCAGTAAATACGGAGACTGTATTGGAACCTGTGTGTTGGAACCCACGTTGCTGACTTTGCTGATTGTTGACGGTGGTTCTTTGGCCTTCGATTTCTTTCAAGTGCCCGGATACTGTTCGTGCAAGAACTTCCAACCCTAGTAAGGGGAAGCAAACACATTGAAACATCGACCATTCGAACGTGTAATAATCAGAATATATCACTAATTCGAACTGTTTGCTCTAAAAAGTTTAGCAGCACTCCTTAAACTGTGATCACCAACAGTTCTAAACTCTGTTTTGATTCTTTATTCTTGTACGAGCCACTCGATTGGTAGAATCAGGATCTCTATGCCCATCAAACTGCTTCGCTCGAAATTTGAAATTCGACAAGTATAGAAAATGGACTTTCTTTAACCTTTGTGTCCGATGAGAAAGTTCACATGCTATGACGGACATTGTATATCAATACCAGACCCCACACAGCATATAGTCTGATCTTTGATCATGCTACCAGGTATCGGTCGGGAAAGTCCCGAATATTAGTCACGGGACCGATTATTAATTATTTTGCTTAAATGGCGCACTGAGGATAAAGAAACAACCCGCAATATTCGTGTAAAGTCAGTATTAAATAATACACTAATTTCGTTAAACAGCAAAAAGAAATACAATAAATCTGTTAAAACTATAAAATGAGCCATGCTCTGTGAAAAGAGAGCTTAATGCATCTGGGAAAAGTATCGATCCAGGTCAGCCTGCGCAGTCCGCGTAGGCTGATCTGGGCCGAAACTTTTCGCTATCGGTCAATTTTCTGTATGTCAAAAGACCAGTCTGCCTCATGATCAAATCGGTTGTTAGACATAATAGATTTTTTGGATCCATGATCATGTGATGAATGGCTTGGTATCATGCATCACGGAGATGTATTAAGCTCCCTTTTGCCAGAGCATTGACCAGACGACAAAAATGTTAGACTTTTCTAAACTGAGAGTATTTGCAGACGCCGAAATCAGTATAGCTCGACGGCCGGAAGTACAATCCACTAAGAATTAAAAAAAAAAAAAAAAAAAAGAGTGACTACATGGATCCATAGTTATGTGATGGCTTGATTGGTACAGTGCATTACGGGGATCCATTAAGCCCACTTTTGCCAGAACATGGCTCAAATTATCTTACTGGCTTGACTAAACAATCGTACGATATAGAACAAAGATCAAATAGCATGTTCTGCACAGGGGTTAAACGAATCTATCGCGTCAGAAAAGCTGTCTTTGTAGACCATTAAATTGGTGTTTCATAGGGTAGTCTGACAGGTCAATCCCGAATCTGAAAAACTGATCCTTATGACAATAGTAAACAAAGCGGGTATTAAAGGCATTTGAATTTAAATCATACCTTTTAAAAGTATGGAAATTATTGTTAAGATGACGATCTTTTATTGTACGGTCGGTCCTAGTGTTAGTCGCTGGCAGAAAAAAAAAAATCAAAACAAGGTTTAAAGGGCAACCTGGCAACTTTTGACCTTCTTATAAAATTCATTTTTCTGCCAGCGACTTACACTTAGAACGACCGTACAATAATAGATTGCCATCTTTATAATAATTTCCATACTTTTGAATGGTATGATCTAAATTCAAATGCATTTTAACACCTACAATGTTTACTTTTGGTCGGTATTGGGACTTTAAACTGTTGAAATAATTAAATGAAAATTTACAGCCAAGAGCAAAAACCCAAATATCGAAATTTTGAACTTTAGCGTCGACGGAGGAAGCTATTGTAATGGACAGTGTAGGTCCAAGATCAGGCTGCACCTTCAATGAAATTTGATCTTGACCTACACTGTCCACATTCGCCCACTGAGTTGTATCAATGAGGGCCATTCCTGTAAATCAAATTATCTCCCTTGCCAGATAAAGACTAAAGGTAACCAAATAACAGATTGGTCCTTTTACCTGTATTCCTTTGTTTTTATCCTTGATTCCCTTGGGGATGTTACGATAAAAGTAATTTGATTTATGATTATATTTAAAGTCTTCATGTAAATTTAAAGCAAATCATGTTCTCAATCAACAGAGAAATGAATATATATGGATTTCTAGAACAATCTAACCCGATTTAGCCGAGATATTATCTCAAAAACATATTTGTGTAGTGCAAGAAATTCAAGGATAAAATCCAAGTAATCTCCTTATCAGGACCAATATAGTACTAGAGAGGAATCAGGGGAGATAACTGAAGAATGGCTCTCATTAATTCAACGTATCAGTTAATTCGAAAATGAGAGAGAAAAAATGTTAGGTACGCTTACGGTTAGCGTATACCAAAAGCAGACTTCATAAGACGTGAAGCCTGGGCTTGTATTTACAAAACCATTCTAATTTGCATTCTTCGTCTTATTCTTGATTCAGGAAGTAACTCCATCTCTTATTGGCTTAACCCTTTACCCCACAATGCCCGAGTTTTAACGACCCTGTGAGAGAGAGGCATTTTGAAAACATTTTGGGAAAAGGAGAAAATGCTGGTAACCAGCATTTTCTCCTTTTCCCACAATGTTTTCTATCCTTCCCAAAACAAATTTTAATTTTTCAGTCACATTTATTTTGTCGTCTGCAAACACTTTCAATTTGGACAAGTCTAAAATTTTGTCGTTTAATAAAGAGTTAACCAATTTCGTTACTTTGAAATTTTGAAAATTCTAGGGGAAAAAAAAAAAAAAACATTAAGAATGTTACTAAGAAATGTCGGTGAATACGGGCCCTGGGTCCGTATCCATCAACTTTTCTTAAGAACAGTCTTAGTCTTATTCTTCACGGTTTTCCAAATTTGAAAGTAACACAACTTCTGATTGGCTACACCAAATGGTTTAGCTAATCAGATGATGCGTTACTTTCAAATTTGGAAAATTATCGAGAGTAACACTAAGAATGTGTCCCGAAGAATAGTTGATGAATAGAGACCATAATCTTTGATCAACAGTGTCCTCAAAAAGTTAGGTTGTAAGACAGTTCGACCACAATATTCTTGCAATCGAAATTATATGAGCCATGCTCTGGCAAAAGGAGGTTTGACGCATCCTCCTGATGATGTATAAGCAAGTCAACACATAATTATGAATCCATGAAATCCATTTTGTCTAACAACCAAATCATGAATCATGAGATAAAATGGTCTTTTGACATACAAAAAAAATATATATATATAAAAAACAAAAACTTTCGACTCAGATCAACCAGATTGCGCAGGCTGCCCTGGGTCGATACTTTTTGCAGAGGCATTAAACCTCCTTTACACAGAACATTGCTTTTTTTCCCCCGACAAACACTATTTCATAAAATTCACGATTTTAGGGATTAAAATATACCAAGAAACAGACAAAACGTGTCATATTCACTGACTTTTCTAAATTCTTTCTGAAGTCTGTGACAAGTCATCCTATTGGTTGAAACCGAAAGTGTCGACCAATCAGATGGCTTGTCTTTGAATTTTAGAGCTAGGTATGAGTTCAGAACGGTTGGTAAATACACCCCCCGCCACCCCCAACATTTTACTCAGGGATATGTATTGACTCAAATAAATTGATTTTCAGTCATAATCAGTATTTTTTTTTTTTTCATTTATTGACGAAAGTCTGAAAAAAATGGACGGGTTCTCATGGAAAAGGGAGTTCGATGCATCCTCCAGACGCTTTATACAAATCAAGGCGTCAAATAACATGGATCCATTATAAAATAATGTCCTAAAACCGTCCGAAACACAGATAGAACGGTCTTTTGAAATGCAAAAAAAATACCCTTGGTAAAAAGTTTCAATCCATATAAGCCTGCGCGGATTGCGCAGGCTGACATGGATCGTTCCTTTTTAGATAGGCTATGCACTGCCCTGTCACAGACTATGTTTCAAGTATTTTGTACATGGTGATTCATAACATCTGTCATGTTTCATGTTAACTGAATTTCTTTCATTCTTTAACTTTAGACAAGAGGGTTCAGATGTAACCTTTATTTTACTATAAATTATAGAAAAAAAAAAACTCGGATACAATGACGCCATTTCCAAAGACGTAATGAAAATGTGCTTGTTTTCCAAGATGGCTCTACCTAGGGAAATGGACCTCAAAGCACTTTAAACAGTCGTTCTGCCACTAAAACACAAGTTTAGAAATACCGAAAGGCGATACTCAAATGCTATAGAAATTAGAAAACTTTTCAGTAGAAAGTTATACAGGCTTGTTGACCGATTTAAAGGGACCGGATCTCTTAACGACAAAAGTCACTTGACTTGACGTCATTATTGCTAAAAGGTGACGTCACATCAAACATGATGATGTAAATCAAAAACATTGAGGAAAAGACCATCACAAACGTGTGAGGCTAATCTTTTTACTATCAGACACAGGCCCCTAGAATATCTATATCGAGTGCAAATACTATCATTTTAAAGGGAATTAATACCATTAACATTGAAAACCATTTCAGACATTATGAATCACCCTTTATTTCATGCTTTCCGGTAGGATATCGAGAAATAGCGGTGAAAATATTTTTCGATATTACACGGGTACGACCAGTGAGAATACCGATTTCATTTTTTTTTTATGGAAGTCTCGACAAAAAAAGGCGTTAGAAGCATGAAATAAATAGAATATTTGTTTTTTTTTTTCGGTGAAAGATCAAAATTTATTTCATCTCGTGAACATCATCGGTAATATTTTCACTCGTGGCTGCGCCACTCGTGAAAATATTACCGATGATGTTCACTCGATGAAATAAATTTCGATCTCTCACCGAAAAAAACAAATATCCTCTATGTATTAGATATAAAAGGTCAGCCAAGTCTGGCAAAACGATGCTCAGTGCATCTACGTGATCAGTGATATCAAACAAGTCATCACATAATTATGGATCCATAAAATCCATTTTCTCCAACAACCAACTGAATCCTGAGGTACACTAGTCATTGGACATGCAGAAAATTTACCAAAAGCAAAATATTTCGACCCAGGTCAGCCTGCGCGGAATGCGCAGGCTGACCTGGGTCGATACTTTTTGCAGACGCATTAAGCCCCCTTTCCACAGAACGTGGCTTATACTTAGACGTATAAAGATTCATAATAGTTTTGTTTCATGTGTAAATATAAAAAGACCTTTTGGTTTCGATTCAAACTTACAAAGTGACACACTATCACCGTTATGCTATATATAATTGTGGGACTATTGCTGTCCGAGGAAAAGTGTACGCAAACAGAATTGGGTGTAGTCCCTTCGCTAGTTCGAACACTCCGAACATGTTCTAGCTCAATGGAATATTTCAGAACACGGTGCTGTGTTCTTCAGAACATGTTCTGGCTGTTCTAAATGAATCGAGGTGTACCTCACCTTCTGAACGCGTCCTCACGCGTTACAAGATGGCTGAAAGATGAACAATTTTTCAGTGCGAAAACAGTATGGGTCCTGAGCAGACCTTCCAGAGGTGCAGGGTGCTCTAGATCCATGCTGAACGCCAAGCCATTTTGTTGGTTTCAAATGTCTTCTCATTTCCTCGTGTCTTGGCGCAAATGTACTTTGAGAAAAGCTCAGAATACTCCAGTCCATATGGCCACAGTATAAATCAAAGTGCTGTTAACATCAGCACCCTAAAGCCGTCGACACCCAATTAGTTGCATTGCGAAAAAAAAAACTTGCATCTAATGGGATTTTGTCATCATCGAAATATAGGTGAAAGAGAATACTTTTGAAAACATTGTGTGCAAAAGGGAGAAATAGCTAGCAAGCATCAATTTCTACATTATCCCCGTTGTTTTCTGCCCATCCCAGATTGAATTTCAACTTTGCAGTCACATTGACTTTGTCGTCTGCAAATGCTTTCACTTTGAACAAGTCTGAAATTTTGATGTTTGGTAAAGAGTTGTGTGATTGTAACAACTAACCCTCAGCAAATTGCCTTTAGGTGATTTAATACGCCCCTACAGTTTCCCTATTTTCTAGAAAAGTTTGTGATAGATTTGAAGTTTAATTATGACACAGGTTAGAATAGCATTCTTATCGCCAACAATAGATTGAAAAGGGGTTAAGACACATACATCCAATGTCGACCAACAATATTGTTATCAAGTTTAGAACAAAATGAAAGACAAAACATTTCTGATATTGATAAGAACAATGTTCCAAAAATGCTCCATTCAGAACATCATTCCAGAACGGTGCACATGTGATAAAATATTCCTTTCGCCCCTTCCAGAAGAGTATTCCGGAACACCGTGCAATGTGCCAGAACAGGTGAATGGAATACGCCAATGTAAGGGAGGGAGAGTTTATAATCAAACATTTGTGAAAACGGTTTTTTTGTTTGTTGTTGTTGTTTCTAAAGACTTGTAATGAGCAATATCTCTAGTTGTCCCAATGTTTTCATACGTGGGACGCAGGACGAAAACAGTCATCTGCAGATATCAATGTGATCATTAAAGTGATAATTTCTGTTAAGATAGTTTCAAAAACTCATGCTTAAATCCGCCTCCCCCAGTTCATACAATGTTTTCCGGTACAACAATACTTAGTCCGCTAACGTTATCTCTCTTTTAACACTCCTCTGCATATCTGGTTAGAAAATGCACAAGTCTCGTGAGAAAGAGCGATATTAATTATCAGGACATGCACGGTGCCCGTAGACAAAACGTTAACTAACCCACAACGAGACCAACAAATAAAAGTAAACTTATTGGACACTGCGTCGCAATGGAATGTTCCTCCATTAGTAAAAAAGTTTCACATTTGTTGCCATTGTTTTCTGTTGAAGCGTGGTCCCTGTAATAAGTCTAAACGCGCCTTCAACTTGAAAAGTTCCACTGATGGAAGTAAGAAGTATTTACATTTAAACCAAAGTCTATATGGCGTGCAACACACAAAAAGGGGCCTTCGTACATATGCGTAACAGTGTGTCGTCCCAGATCAGCCTGCACAGTCTGTAACTAATCCGAGACGACACTTCCCGTTTGTGTGCGATTTTCTGTTGCACGGAAGTCTACTGTATGAAACAAAATCTTATGTAGTCGTAAAGTGCCGTCTCAGATTAGCCAGCCCGGACTGCGCAGGCTAATCCGGGACAACACTTTACGCAAATGTTCGAAGGTCTCATTGCGCATGTTGCGGACCATATCAGAAAATTTGTTTCTTCAACCTCAAAAACGTGTTTATTTCAAATCAGATCGATTCATGTGCCCCTGTCGATGACGCATCAGACTAGAAACCGGAAGCGTCAGGGCTCGAAACGCAGCAAGTACGTGGTTCTTTCCTTGAATTTGTGGCCGTCAACAACACGACTAGATATCACTGCTCTCGTCCCGATGAACATTGTATCTAATATCATATTTTTATGTGGAAAAGCGGCCAATGGCTTCGAAAAACTGTGTTTGGCACAACAATGGTTAAGGGATTGATACGTAAATCATTCCCAACCATGATACTGTTTATTTGTAAGGTGTTTAACCCCATTTTCAACGCTACTGTAATTATATCGTTGCGGCCAGTGCATCTGCCAAAGTTTTCCTGCGGTTTCTTTTACAAGTACTCTGCACAATATTCTTTCTATATAATGGCTGCTTTCCCACATAAGGATTGTCGAAACACTGATCAGCGGCGTGAGGGGAATGAATCCTGTTGCAATGGCTATCATCGATCGACGGAGTTGGCCGAGCTGGGGATTCGAACCAGCAATCCCTGTTCAATCCCCTACGTTACCGACTGGGCCATAGGGCTAGGCCCCTGCTTTTACATTAATAAAGAGATATTAACCCTTCACCAGCTTAACTCTTTACCAAAGAAAAAAATTTAGAATTGTCCAAACTGAAAGCATTTGCAGACGACAAAATAAATGTTACCGAAAAAATTGAAGTTTGTTTTGGGAAGGGCAAAAAACATTGTGGGAAAAGGAGAAAATGCTGGTTTCCAGCATTTTCTCCTTTTCCCACAATGTTTTCAAGAGGCTTCTATCTCAGGGTCGTAGTTAAAATTTGGGATTGTGTGGTAAAGAGTTTTAATGATAACTGAAATGAAACTTTTAAGCCCATAGTAAAAAAAAACCAAATTTTGCTATTTCAAAGGTATTTTTTTCAGGGAATAATATCTCCTTATCGGACAGTGTAGATCCAAGATCAAACTGCACGTTCTGTGCAGTCTGATCGTGATCTAAGCTGGCCGCAAAAGGTCATTGAGTCGCGCTTAGCAGCCTAAAAATCGCGTGAACCATCCAGTCCATGAATCTAAAACCACCCACACAAGAAATGTAATCAAACAAACAAATGCACATCAAACACACATGTTTTCATGTTTATTTTCCATAAAAACTTTTTAAAGATAGCATGTCTGTATGAATTAAAGTATAATGCGAACACGATAATTGCGGTATTGACGCAAGACCCCATCAATACTGTCTTTATTGTTGGTTTTTTTTTTTTGGTTGGAAAAGCACGAAGTACTACGCATCTTCCCCCAAATAGAACTGCCTGTAAACCAGAATGGAAAAATAAGTATCGACTGATTGATTGATTGATTGATTGTATGGTGTTTAACGCCGTTTTCAACATTATTTCAGTTATCTCGCGGCGGCTAGTGCACCTATCCATGCTTTCCTGGAATTTCTTTTACCAGTACTCCGCACAATATTCTTTCAAAGCCACTGGCTGCTTTTCCCACGCAATCATCGTCAAAACAATGGTCAGCGGTGAGTGAGGTGTGAATCCTGTTGCAATGACTATCATCAATCCTCGTAAAGAAATTGGCCAAGCCGGGGATCGAACCAGCGACCTCCTGTTCTCAAGTCCTGTACGCTACCGACTGAGCTACGGGGGCTTGACAAAAAATAAGTATTACTGGTCGAATTCCCCTAATCTAATGAAACAGTATTTTTTTTTCTTGAATTCAAACTTACGAATGCGCTTAACTGCTACATACGAACCATGATCTGGCAGAAGGGGGCTGAATGCGTCTCCGTGATGCATGATTGGTTGGTTGGTTGGTTGTATTGGGGTTTAACGCCACTTTAACAGCTAAGGTCATATCATGGCGGTCGGTGACGCACATGTGTTTCCTGGCTTTCTCACACCAGTACTAACACAACTTTCTTTCCAAAGCCACCGACTACTTTTCTCACATGCTTCAGCAGAGGTGAGAGGCGAAAATACGCCGGAAAGAAAGTTCGCCTCAACCGGGTATCGAACTCACAACCACCAGGTCATGAGTCCGACACGCTCACCACTGAGCCACCCAGGCGGGCTGTGATGCATGATACCAAGCAAGTCTTCACATGATTCTTGATCCATAAAATCGATTTTGTCTGACAACCAATTGAATCATGGTCCTTGGACACGTAGAAAATTGACTAACAGCAAAAGGTTTCGGCCCAGGTCAGCCTGTGCGGACTGCGCAGGCTGACCTGGACCGAAACTTTTTGCAGATGCACTAAGCCCCCTTTTCACAAAGCATGGCTCATATATCATGTGGGTTGTCGTCGAGACCGGGGTCCATATTCACCAACCACTCTTAAGAATATTATTCTCCAAGATTGTCCAAATTTGAAAGTAACACAACTTCTGATTGGCTAAACCATTTGGTTTAGCCAATCAGAGGTCGTGTTACTTTCAAATCCAGAAAATGTTGGAAAATAAGACGGACTAAGAATGTTCCTAAGAATGGTTGGTGAATACGGACCCGGGTTTCAGAGTCTTAGTCTCCGTTACATGCACAAAATTGATCAATTAAAAAAAGTTTCGGCCAAGGGTAGCCTGCGCGGACTGCATAGGCTGATCTGAGTCGATACTTTTTGTGGATGCATTAAACCCCCTTTTCACAGAGCACGAGTTCATTTACGAATATTTAAAGATTAATTTTGTACACATTGATGCTATCACTATGTCCACTAGATGGGTCAAAGGTTAAAAACATCATGTTTGTCTTGGGGTCAAGGGTCACTTCCTGTGGTCCCATGATTCCGTCTGACCTTGAAAGTAGGTCACCAATCAGCTCTCCATTTTCGCTTATCAGCTGCACGTTGTCACTTCCGAATCCACACACAACAACCTTTTCATCGGGCATGATAAAAAACCCACGTGGTGAATTGAGGCTACTATCCTGTAAAAAAAATATCGAGGTCCGTATTTACCTACAAGTGAGCTATGCTCTGTGCAAAGGAAGGTCAAATGAATCTGCAAAAAGTATCGACCCAGATCAGCCTGCACAGTCCAGACTGTGCAGGCTGACCTGGTCGATGCATTTTGCCATTGTTTAATTTTCTGCAGCTCAAAGGACCTCATGGTTCAGTTGGTTGTTAGACAAACTTGATATCTTGGATTCAAGAATTATTTTATTACTTGCCTGGTATAACGTATCATGAAGATGCATCGAAGCCCCTTTTGCCAGAGCATCGTTCATATAAATGTATTTAAGGATTTGTTCTTTCCAGCTGTCTTGAAGGTTACGTTTATATATCATTTGACTGACCTTTCTCTTACTGTAACTCAGCAGGTAACGCACAGGGCTTGAAACCCAGGGATCGCCGGTCGCTGAATAGATTCTAAGGCTCGGCCAAATTCTTACAGAGTTATCGATGATAGTCATCATGTCAGGATTCATTCCACTCTCACCACTAAATATTGTTTCGATGGTGTTTATATGGGAAGGCAGCCGTCTGCTTGGAAAGAATGTGCGATGTGCTGGTAAAAGAATCCTTTGTAAAGCATTGATCATTAGGCGCACTGAAAGCCGCGATATAACTGCAAAAATTTTGAACCAATAAACAAACATCCTTTTAATTTCGAAAATCGAAAATGCGTTCATAAAAATATGGTTTTGATTCAACTGTACAGTACGAGTGGAGTTCTTGCATGTATTTCATTTCGAATTCTTTTACTTTTCATTACCAACCTTGTACACGAAACGCCTTAGAATCGAACCGGAAATGCATGTCACATGACCTCTATGACAATCTGACACATAGGAGTAGTTTCCGGTCGGGTCCATTTTAACATACCAAGGTCGGAAAAACATCGGGTAGAAATTTTCTTCCGGGCATATATCTTGCTGCTCTTCTCCAACGTCTGAAATCATCTAAAAAGGAATGAGACCCTTTATAAAGTTTTTGGTAGTCTGACACTTAACCTGCTACACAAGTAAAATGGAAATTTCAAGCCGATCGTAAACACCAAACTTTTACTCTTTCAAAAAGGAAAATTTTTAGGATAAAAAATCTCCTTATCGGACAGTGAAGATCCAAGATTAGACTGCACGTTCTGTGCAGTCTGATCTTGATCTACACTGTCCGCAAAAGGTCATTGAGTCGCGGGTTAAACTCATTACCAAACGACAAAACTTAAGACAGGTCCAAATTCAAAGCATTTGCAGACGACAAATAAAATGATACTCAAATGATAGGATTTGTATCATGAGGGGTAGAAAACATTGCTGGAAAAGGAGAAAATGCAGGTTACCAGCATAATCTTCTTTTCAAATGCTTTTTACATCAGGATCGTTAAAACTAGGGACGGTGTGTCAAAGAGTTAACGCCTCTTTTGACGTACTCAATAACCTGGGCATGGTTTTAATAGAGCTGAAAGTAGACAGGACACACACAAAAAATATAGGAATTGATACTTGAACAAAAAATATTTAGTAAAACCTATTTTAAGCAAGCACGTAGGAGACACTCAGAACGTGCTTGCTTGAGACAGGGGTTGGCTTAGTAAAGGTACATTTCATCACATTTGCCTTCTCTGTGAAGGAAAATATATGAGCCATGATCTGGAAAAAAGGGGGTTTAATGAATCGCCGTGATGTACTATACCAAGCATGCTATCACATAATTATTTGTCCATAAAATCCAGTTTGCTTAACAAAAGACTGACTCGCGAGGTAGAATAATCCTTCAACGTGAAGAAAATTTACCAACAGCAAAAAGTATCGACTCATGTCAGCCTGCGCGGACTGCGCAGGCTGACATGAGTCGATACTTTTTGCAGATGCAGATGTATGAATGGTCCTTAAACATGCAGAAAATTTAAAAATAGCAAAAAGTTTTGACCCATGTCAAACATGAGTCGATACTTTTTGCAGCTGCATTAAACTCACTTTTCACAGAGCATAGCTCGTATGCTGTTTACTATAGACTGTTGCCTTATTAAAGGTTACCATGAGGACAGGTTTTACTGTTGATAGATATATCTGTATGAATTAAATAAAGGATCTATGCATCCATTAATCTTAAAATGCATGACTGGTTACATGATAAGATAATCACTAATAAATAAGCCATGCTATTTCAAAAGGGAGTTAATGCCTCCGCGCAGGCTGACCTGGGTTGAAACTTTTTGCTCATAGCAAATTGTCTGCATGTCAAGGGACCAGTCTATCTCCTGATTCAGTCGGTTATTAGACAAAATACATTTTATGGATGAAAAGTTATATGATGTCTTGCTTAGTATCATGCATCAAGGAGATGCATTGAACCTCCTTGTGTCAGAGCATTGCTCAAATGCAACTAATACCTCGGTTGAAATTTCATAGTCTTTTTGCTTGTTGCGGTGCTCAACCAGATCTACAGGATGTTGTTATTAAAAGAATGACACATCTATGACGTCATTCGTCCAACGCTTACGACCAAGTTCTAAAACCGCCTGACTGACAAGTTTTAGTTTAAACATAGTTATTTCACATCGATTGAGAAACAAGTTCTTGCAACTTAAACCAATATCTCTCGATTCTGCTTCCTGAAAACTTCACCAGTACTCGCGCCGAATGTGTTAGCAAATGAACAGTCCCAAAGTGGACACCCGCCCACGGATACCAAACTCGGGAACTTAGAGTTATGAGGCCGACGCTCTAGCTCACAACCCCGAACACCGGCAGAAGTTTTAACGTCAAGACTAGATTGAACCCTTAGGCTACTAAAAGCGACTCAAGGACCTTTTTGCAGACATTGTACCTCAAGATCTACACTGGCCGATAAGGAGATATATTTCCAAAAGAATACCTTTGAAATAGCAAAGTTTGGGATTTTACTATCGGCTAGGAAAATTCATTTAACCCTTTACCCAACAATCTCGGGTTTTCACAAACCCTGGGAAAGAAGTCTTTTGAAAACATTGTGGGAAAAGGAGAAAATGCTGGTAACCAGCATTTTCTCCTTTTCCCACAATGTTTTCTACTCTTCCCAAAACAAATTTATTTCAGTTTTTGAGTCAAATTTATTTTCTCGTGTGCAAAAGCTTTCAATCTGGACTGGTCTACAATTTTGTCGTTTGGTAAAGGGTTAAGTTATGTTGCAGGATAAGGGTTAATAATTTTGCTAAAATAATGTCCATGACAATATCAATATCTGTGGAACAGCATCTGATCATTATTTATTATCGATTTGCCGTTCCTTGTATTCTGTTAAAATACATAAGCCATACTCTGTGAAAAAGGGGTTTAATACTTTTGAGAGGAAAAAAAAAAGGTATTGCCCGAGGTCAGCCTGCTAGGACAGTGCAGGCTGACCTGGGTCGAAACGTTTTACTTTTTGCCAATTTTCTGCCTGTAAAAGGACCAGTGTATCTCATAATTCAACTGGATCTTGTATAAAAGAGCCATGCTCTGTGAAAAGGGAGCTTAATGCATCTGCAAAAAGTATCGACCCAGTTCAGCCTGCGCAGTCCGCGCAGGCTGACCTGGGCCGAAACTTTTTGCTATTGGTCAATTTTCTGCATGCCAAAGGAAGATTCTACTTCATGATTCGGACAGTTGTTAGACAAAATAAATTTTATGGTTCCATGACTATGCGATGACCTGCTTGGTATATTACATCACGGAGATGCATTAAGCCCCCTTTTGCCAGAGCATGGCTCAAATACAAAATGGCTTTTATGGATCCAGAATAATGTGATGACTTGCATGGTATGATGCATCACGGAGACGCATTAAATCCCCTTTTGCCAGGGCATGGTTCATATACATATCACCAGTTACCTTGATGGAGGGAGGAGATGCGCATGCGCAGGCTACAGCAAATCGTTCAGCAGCATAACTGATCCCATAACAACGGTCAGACGTCATAATTGTTTGTTTATGGATCAACTTCTTGCCGACATTAAACAGCTCAATCTTGTTTTCTCTTGGTATCGTTACAGCAATCTCATTGCCCGCCACGTGGGCCAAACCGAACGGTTGATGTGATAGTTTATAGTCCGAAATCAGTACGTTGTCAATGCTGAACACTTTAATCTTACAGTTGTTTCGGTCTACAAGTATCAGCTGACCATTGGGCATATGGACGATTCCGGTAAACCAACACGTCTCAATGTCGCTTACGGTGCGCCCGCTTAATGATTTAATTAAAGTAGCCGACACTTTCCTTGGTTCCACAGCGCGAACACTTTTCAAACTCTTTGTGTCTGCCTTTAAACTTCGTTTAGAACCTCTGACGTCACGCTCGTCTTCTGGGTCAGAATCAGCATACTTGTGAACTTTCAATAATTGCGAGGATGGTACCTCAGCGCTATTTGTTTTCACCCGGACTTCTCCAAGTCGGTTTATACCTGCCATTAATCTGCCAAGTACATCGTCAACAATGAAATCGAGATTTATGGATTTTATTCTGCCATTCAGACTGGCCAGTTTACCCCGGTAGTGCTCACCTTGAACTTCCGCTTCCGGTAGAATCTGAAGAGCGTGACTGTCTGAGCTGTACTTTAATGAGTTGGTCGATAAACCCAACAATTTAGAAGCCGATTTACGGATACGTTGAGCTTCTTTAACATCTGCTTGAATCTCTGACTTCTCCTTACTATGGATACCATACACTTCGCTTATTATTTGGGCTTCACATCTGCTTAAGTGTTCATTAATTCTCTGTCGAACAGATTTAACGGTCTGTAGTAATTCAACTTGATCCAGGTCTATGTTTCTGTCAGCTTGTACCCTGTCATCAAAAATACCCTTGGCGAGAGATGCTTCGTCGGCAAGCAGATCATTTGTCTTTTTGACGTCATCTTTGTGTTGCATGGACGATTCTTTCAGTGACTTTACATTCTTGCATGCCTTGTGAACATTTGCAGCACATTTCTCACAGATGACCTGACGATGAGTCTCGCAATACTTTGTAACAGTCTCTCCAGGGTGTGTGTGGCAGTGAGGTGCCGCAATTATGTTCTCTATCGGTTGTTTACGAGCGTTGGCCAAAGATACCACTTTGTGCTGCTTTGTCGTTTTGAGAGCTCCATGGACACCAAGACATTCGTCGCAGAGCGCATCATGGCACGTAGGGCACCAGTGCTGTGCATACACACGTTTTCCCTGGCGTTTACAAGTGTCACATTTTCGATGCGTATCCTTTAGGGCAACTGCTTCAAGATAGCTTGCCAGAAAGTCATTTGTCGGTAGATATTTCGCCCATTCTTCCACCGACTTTGCCTCACTAGGTGCTTCAGTAGTCTGAAGACAAAGTGGACATATGATAACATTGGAGTTTCCCGAAGTTTCCGGTATATATGTCATGAGACAACCTCGACAATAGGAATGTAAACAGGACAAGGTTTTAGGCTCATCCAACATCTGTCGGCATAACTCACAGGTGACGAAATCGTCTACCGCCACCGTCTTCCGATCACCCGATTTGTCGGTATTGAAGGTCCTCTCCCTTTGTAACTTTTGTGGACTTGATGACTGATACCCAGTTGATTTTCTCGGGCTCGTGGACTTCGATGTTGCTTTTTGTGGGCTCGGGGAACGCCCATCATCTGTTCTTAGAGGGCTTCTTGAGATAAATGTAGATTTTTTACTTTCCGTTCTCTTTACTGGACTGCGAGAAGTCATGTTTTTGCTGTAGAAATAAACATTTAATTATTTTAATTATCTCTATTATTCGAGTACTCCGAGCAAGCATGATAATGTAAAGAGAGAGACAGAGAACGTGAGAAAGACATAATTTTTCAAACAAGGGTATAAACAGGATCTTTTAGAATGAGCGTATGTGTGTTTTTTAATCGTTCAGCTTTTTGTTAAATGAGCCCGATTGTGCATTTTACACGGTTTATGTATTCGAATTATTTCAAGGCCAGACAGAAATAGTTAAGAAAGTTTAGGCCTACTTTACCTGTTGCTGTATAGGCAATTTCAGAACTACCAAACTGTGCTACAAATAAAACTCAGACACAACATCTGATCGACGAAAAAATACTGGTAATGCACTGTGACAAGGGGTAAACCCTTCACCACACGGCAAAATTTAGACCCGTTTAAATTGAAACCATTTGGAGATGACAATTTCAATGTGGCTCAAATGTGGTGTGATTTTTCTTTGATGGGGTAGAAGACTTTGTGGGAAAGGGAGAAAATGCTGGTTACCAGCATTTTCTCCTTTTCCCACAATGTTTTAAAAAGTCTGTCTCCTCATGGTCGTTAAAAGTCGGGATTGTGTCGTAAAGGGTTGAGTGCACTTGCCAAAAAGCATCGACCCGGGCTGACCGCAAAGGCTGACCTGAGTCGAAACCTTCTTGCTATTTGTAAATTTTTCTACATATCCAAGGACCATTCTACTACAAAATGGATTTTATGTGCCAATAATTATGTGATGACTTAATTGATATAATGCATCGAGGTGATGCATTAAATCCCCTTTTTGCCAGAGCATGGCTCATAATATTGTCGGAAAAGGATTCGTTTTTTTAACCACGTCATTTACTTTTTTAAAGACACCTTACATCTTTTAACTCTTTCCCTATCAATGACGGGTCTGAATAGTCTTTGTGAATGGCGTAGATTAAGATCTAAACTGTACAGTACATGCAGTCTGACGTTGGATCTATACCATCCGCTACCCAATGCTGGACCGTGATCGAATTCATCTTCAATGGCAGTAGAAATCTATTTTTAAACCTCGGAGGAAAAAAAGCCGAATTTCTTGAGTTGGTGGTGATACAGTGAAAACCTCGGTTAATATATTGTAAGTAAATCTTTCCAAAACAGAAGAAGCCCCCGTAGCTCAGTCGGTAGCGTACAGGACTTGAGAACAGGAGGTTGCTGGTTCGATCCCCGGCTTGGTCAAGTTCTTACCGGGGATTGATGATAGTCATCACCGCATTATTTCGACGATGGTTATGTGGAAAAGCAGCCAGTGGTTTGGAAAGAACATTGTGCGGAGTACTGGTAAATGAAACTCTAGGAAAGCATGGATAGTTGCACTGGCCGCCGTGATGTAAGTAGAATTATGTTGAAACGGCATTAAACACCATACAATCAATCAATCAACCAACCAAAATAGAAGTATCTGAATTATAGAGAACATAATGAAAATGAGCCATGTTCTGGGAAAAGAGGGCTTAACACTTTACCAAACGACAAAATTTTAGACTTGTCCAAATTGAAAGCATTTGCAGACGACAAAATAAATGTGACTCAAAAATTGAAATTTGTCTTGAGATGAGTAGAAAACATTGTGGGAAAAGGAGAAAATGCTGGTTACCAGCATTTTCTCCTTTTCCCACATTGTTTTCAAAAGGCTTCTTCCTCTGGGTCGTTAAAAGTCGGGATTGTGTGCCAGTGGGCTTAATGCCTCTCCGTGACGTATTATACCAAGCAAGTCATCACATAATTATGGATCCATAAAACCCATTCTGTCCAACAACCTACTGAATCATGAGGTGGAACAAACCTTGGATATACAGAAAATTTACCAAATAAAAAAAGTATCGACTCCGGTCAGCCTGCGGCGACTGCGCAAGCTGACTTGGGTCGATATTGTCGATACTGTTTGCAGGTGCATTAAGCCCCCTTTTCACAGAACAATACTCAAATATAATTCAGTTTATGAATTAGCCAATACCTTACCTGAGCAATTTTCTATTTCGCCTTATCACTGACCATGAAACACTCTAAAATATGAGAAAACGATTGCACATTTATAATGGTTCGTCATATTGATCTAGCTACTTGTTACTGAAAAGATGTATACACACAGATCGAAAACTACATCAATAAAAGAATAAATACAAATTTAAAAAAAGGATCGATTTTTGAAATGGCTGTTTTGAAATGATCGATTATTGAAAGGGATTGGTTTAGCATCATTGAATACAGTGATTTAATCGGCATACCAATACTGAAGTTTTAAAATCGATAATCGCAAAGATTAACTCTGATCGTCAAACATCCGGTATATAGAAAATAAAACAGTCCAAGATGTTACTGAATCGGTTGTTTTAGGCACCCCTAACTCTATCAGACGACAAAATTGTAGTCTGGTCCAGTTTCAAAGCATTTGCGGACGACTAATTAAACTAGACGAGGCCCAAATGACAAAATTTGTCCCTGATAGAGTGGAAAATATTATGGGAAAAGGAGAAAATGCCGATTACCGGCATTTTCTCCTTTTCCCATAATGTTTTCAAAAGCCTTCTTCCCCAGGGTCGTTAAAAGTCGGGACTGTGTGGTAAAAGCTTCAAATATTTGACAGCGTAGATCCAAGATCAGACCACACATTCTGTGCAGTTACACTGCACATTCTGTGCAGTCTGATCTTTAATCTACGCTGTCTACAAGAACTAAAGTGAAGGTTTAAAGTAAAAAGTGTATTCATACTCTACGTCACAACTTTATAATCCTTTACCAAACGACAAAATTTTGGACTGAACCAAATTGAAAGCATTGCAGACGACAAATAAAATATGATTTAAACAATGATTTCTGTCTTTGCTAGGGTAGAAAGCATTGTGGGAAAAGGAAAAAATGCTGGTTAGCATTATTTTTTCCCTTTCCCTCAATGTTTTGAAAAGCCTTCTCTTTCAGGGTTGTTTAAACTCGGGATTGTGTGGTAAAGAGTTAAACCGTATCGTCAACAGTCAGATTAGTTTTTAACTAAATTGTCCTCCGTTAAATCCTATTTGATATCATCACCTTCTACTAGTCCTTTCAGTTCTTTGATCATTTTTGCTAAAGGCTCACCACCTTCTTGTGGGCATACATTCTAAACAAACTATACAAGAAAAATAAAATATTCCGCTTCTTTCATGACAGTAGCTGGTGCCTACAATGATGTCCCGAATGAATCCTTATTTATTGTGCAACATACATGTATCTGTATCTTATTTTTGTTTCACTACCATACATTTTCGCGTTTTTTTTTTTTATTTTGAATTGGGCTCGCCAGCTTCTACATTTGAGATTCACGGACCTACAGGAAAGAATTAAATATTCTTCTATGTAATAACGAAGAGCTGGCACCTTCAATGTGCCTCACTGTATTAATCATTTGTATATTTTCATCAAAGTCTTTGGCGACTCGTCCATGTGTAGGATAGACAACGAGTGAAGTTGTCTATCTAATATATACACGGGCGTTAGCGAGTGCATATACCAGATAGACAACTCTACGAGCTTTTGTCTATTCAGCGTAGACAAAGTAAAATGACAAAGCGTTGTAGGTATGTATAAGATAATACGAGTATACTCGTACAGATCAAAAATTGAGCGCTGGTTGGCTAATTTATCGGCACCGTGGTCTAAGGTACATGTACATTATATATAGGATCTGGCCTGAGTTGGTGTTTGAGATAAAATTTTATAAAACAAGTCTACAAAAAATGTTGTAAAGCAAGCCTTTGGCGAGCTTTATAACATTTTTTTGTGGACGAGTTTAATATTCTTTTACCTCAAAAGGCAACGAATGTCAGATTCTTTATAATCACATAAATGTGTAACAAGAATTATAGTTCATGACGTGTCGAAACATAGGCATACATGTGCATTTGTATTGAAATTTACCAAGAGCTTATTTGTTTCTTTAACAGAGACAAAAATAGTCCCGAAGAAACTTGCATATAGCGGTTTTGTTTTACATTTGCAGCTTTGTCTGCGCAGCTGACCTTAGTCGATAGTTTTCGCAGATGTATTAAGCCCCCATTTCACAGAGCATGGTTCATATTTTACATCGCTTGGGAAACAAGTTCTTGCAACTTACACCGATCTCTCTCGATTCTACTTCAAGGAAACTACACCAATACTCGCGCCGATGTGTGGGCCGATGAACAAACCCAAAGTTGAAGCCGCTCCCAGGTATCGTACTTGGGACCTTATGGTGACGAGGCCGACGCTCTACCTCACAACCACGGGCACCACAAATGCTCTTTTCAGGAAAAGAAGTGTTGGTTTCATTATTCACAGAGTAACTTCTACAGTACAGGGCTTATTTTTTATTTATTTTTTTTTATTATTTTGCACATTGTAGATACAGATCATCGTTAACAAAACATGCAATCTGATCTTTGACCTACACAGTCCACTCTGCGCACTGTGTAACAAGGCTTTACTGGCAAAACCAACATTAAAACTAGAACTGTCGCATAGCGGACAAATACCCCCACCTTGTCATTGAAGCAGCACAATCAGAGAATGGAAATGATTTTCAAAGTTCACCAGTGACCTTGACCTTTGACCCAAAAACAATAAGACATGTCCTTGGGTCATGAGCAACACTTGTATAAAGTCTCAGAGTCCTAGGTTGAACAGCTGAGTTAGAGCAAAGAACCAAATTTCAAACAAAGTTCACCTGTGACCTTGAACATTGACGCATGTGACCCCGAAACAACAAGACACATCCTTTAGTCATGATCAGTACTTGTATTAAATTTCAGGGTCCTAGGTCAAACAACTTTTGAGTTACAGCATGGAAACAATTTTCAGAGAAAGTTCACCAGTGACCTTCACCTTTGACCCATGTGACCCAAAAACAATAGGGCACCTCCTTGGGTCATGAGCAACACTTGAATAAAGTTTCAGGGTCTTAGGTCAAATGGCCAATGGTCAAACGGCTTTTGAGTTAGAGCATGGAAACAAAAACATGGGCGAATTAATAGATGGACAGGCAGATGGACAGACGAACAGACATGGTGAAACCAGTATACCCCCCTCTACTTCGTTGGTGGGAGTGGGGGTTTATAATTGTCTAGTTTAAGCCATTTTTCCCTGTCAAACTAAAAATGCCCTGACTTAATTTTCTCACGACTTTTTGGGGATTAGATCAGGCACAATAAAACATGACTCGAACAATCAGTAAGTTTTTTTATATATTTTAATGTACTGCATACATGTATGGCTTTCTAGTATAATATCCACCACCTTTACCCTTTACAATGATTGCATTGATTGTATGGTGTTTAACATTATTTCAGCTTTATCGAGGCAATCAGTGCACCTATTCATGCTTTCCAGGAGTTTCTTTTACCAGTATTTACCACAATATTCTTTCCAAGCCATTGGCTGCTTTCCCACATAGTCATCTTCAAAACAATGGTCAGCAGTGAGAGAGGAATAAATCCTGTTGCAATGACTATCATCAACCATTGGAAAGAAATTGGCTAAGCCAGGGATCGAACCAGCGGCCCCCTGTTCTCAAGTCCAGTACGCTAACGACTGAGCTTCTGGGCTCAGCTAAACCTTTACAAAACAATTCCCAATTTCAAAGAACCCTGAGAAAGAAGGCCTTTGAAAACGCTGTGCGAAAAGAAGAAAATAATGACAGCCAGCATTTCCTCCATTTCCCACCATGATTTTTACCCTTTGAAAACAAAACATTTTAACTTCACCTGATCTGTTGTCTGCTAATGCTTTCAATTTGGGCATGTCCTAAATTTTGTCATCTGGTAAGGAAGCAATTAATAAAAAATAATACTGAACTTCACAGGTTGAATTTTTGGCAAACACTTATTTAACTGTTACCAGACAACCAGACAGTTTTAACGACCTCAAGAAAAAGGCCTTTTGAAAACATTGTGGGAAAAGGAGAAAATGCTGGTAACCAGCATTTTCTCCTTTTCCCACAATGTTTTCTTTCCTTTGAAAGACAAATTTCCTAATTTGTGCAAAACTGAAAATGTTGTCTGCAAATGTTTTCAATTTGGACCAGTCTACAATTGTCATTTGGTAAACACTTATTTAACTCTTTCCCAAACGACAAATTTTGGACCGGTCCAAATTGAAAGAGTTTGCAGACAACAACTTTAAATTTGATGAAAATGGCAGAAAGTTATCAAAAAGGGTAGAAAACACTGTGGGAAAAGGAGAAATTGCTCGTTATGAGCAATTTCTCCTTTTCCCACAGTGTTTTCAAAAGACTTGTACTGCAGATACGTGAAAACCAGGGCTTGTTTGGGAAAGGGTTAACTGTTATTAGACAACAAATAGAAAATAGTGGCAGGTAACAACTGAGCCATGCTCTTTGAAAAGGGGGCTTAATGCATCTGCATGTTAGCCCGTGCAGTCTGACATGGGCCGAAAGTTTTTCCTATTGATCAATTTTGTATAAGACAATGGACCAGTATACCTCATGATTCAGCCAATTGTTCTACAAGATGGTTTTTATAGATCCACAAGAATGTAAGGACTTACTTGGTATAATGAATCACAGAAATGCACAATACCCCCTTTTGCCAGAGCATGGCTCATTTAGATATGGCTAACATGATTTGATTTTTCATCAGGACAACAGAAAACCCATTACTAGCATTTTCTTCTTTCCCTTCCATGTTCCTCAGCCTTCTCTCTGAGGGTCATAAAAAACTCAGGATTGCTTAGTAAAGGAGTGGAAATATAATATCATCAGTAAACATTACAAAAATAATCTTTGGCTATGACATTAAAAATTTCACAAAACACCGAAGTAACAGAAGGTTATAATGTACAAAATGAGCTGACAATATAAACATTAGTTCAAGAAAGGCATATCCGTTTTACATATATGTTATAATAATCAATCCTTGATATGTGTACATTCTACTTTAGCATTTTCATTGCCATAGGCAAAAAAATAAGGCTTTTGCAGAAAGCAGAGATAAGGATCATACTGCACAGAATGTGCAGTCTGATGGTGGATCTATGCCATATTTTTTTATTTTTATGACAAAATTCTAAGTTTAAATGGATTGTTTTTTTTTCCAGCCATCGGAAAAGGACAGGTTTAAACATTTAGCACCAAAGAGTAAAACACACAGAGAAAAAAAAATGACAAGATATCAAAAGTTCATGAACTCTTTACCAAACGACAACATTTTGGACATTTCCAAATTGAAAGCATTTGCAGACGACAAAATAAATGTGACTCAAAAACTGAAATTTGTTTTGGGGGAAAGGTAGAAAACATTGTGGGAAAAGGAGAAAATGCTGGTTACCAGCATTTTCTCCTTTTCCCACAATGTTTTCAAAAGGCTTCATCCCCAGAGTCGTTAAAAGTGGTAAAGGGTTAAGACACTTTAAAGAATGACTACAGATAATTTTCAGACTGACAGTCTAAAAACTACACAACCCTTTACCACACGACAAAATTTTCGACCTGTCCAAATTAAAAGCATTTGCAGATGACAACTTCAATGTGGGTCAAAAAATGTGATTTTTCTTTGATGGGGTAGAAAACATTGTGGGAAAAGGAGAAAATGCTGGTAGCCAGCATTTTCTACTTTTCCCACAATGTTTTCAAAAGGCTTCTTCCTCAGTGTCATTAAAAGTCAGCACTTTGTGGCAAAGGGATAATTAAAATTAAAAGCGACCACAACCAAAAGGCATAAAATACTGGTTATAAAAAACTATCAGCTTCTGAGATCAATATACAGCATACCGGTAAATATAAAATACATGAAAGACAGGTTGTAGATTATCATGTACCATCTCTTTACCGGTTATCCACACAATTTTGACTTTTGATAACCTTGAAAAAGAAGGCTTTTGAAAACACCGTGGGAAAATGAGAAAATTGCTGGTAACCAGCATTTTCTCCTTTTCCTATGATATTTTCTACCCCTCTAAAGACAAATTTCAAACACCAAGTCATTTATTTTGTCACCTTCAAATGCTTTTCACTTCGACTAGATTAAAATTATGTATTCCGGTAATAACTTTACCATGATTTGATCACATTTTAGACTTACTAAAAATCCAAAGCATCTGCAGACAACAAATTAACAGTATCTTCAACAAAGAGTTCTCTGCGGAAGTGTTGTAACTAAAATGTCCTTATCTTCCATAACATTTTCAAAACCTCATTAGCCAGCATCATTAAACAGATTATTTGGTAATGGGTTAAACTATAGATTGCTTTGTCAAATGTATAAAGCAGACATCAAATTCTGTGTTAGGTGTAAATATGACTAAAATTTGTCCTTAATCTTGGAGGGTAGAATACATTGTGGGAAAAGGCGACTAGAAGATTACCCAGAGGCAACATGTCAAACCTGCCATGGGAGACTTAGTAAAGAACTTCATAAGCTGCACTTAAAAAAAACAGTAATCAATCACTCAATACACATCTATCATATTTCAAACCCTTTTGTTCTCGAATTCACATAAGGATAAGACTATTCTCCATTTGTGACAAGCAGAAGTTTAGTTTATGACCTTCAAATATGACCTTGACCTTAACCCTTTCCCAAACGACACATTTTGGACTGGTCCAATTTGAAAGAGTTTGCAGACGACAATTTTAAATTTGATGAAAATGGCAGAAAGGTCTCAAAAAGGGTACAAAACACTGTGGGAAAAGGAGAAATTGCTCATTACGAGCAATTTCTCCTTTTCCCACAGTGTTTTCAAAAGACTTGTACTGCAGACACGTGAAAACCAGGGCTTGTTTGGGAAAGGGTTAAAGCTACTGCAATGAATAACTCTGAGACACCTATGACTCATCAAGTAGACAATTTGTCAAAAAATTTATCATTTAATCATAAAAAGTGACCTTGACCTTCAACCTATCTGAAGAACCATTTCAAATAGCACATTTATAGGTAAATGTGAACACTAACACAACATTGTTTTGAAATCCATCCATAAATGTTGAAGTTATGGGTAAAAACAATATCTATGTATGAAAACATTATGAACTGACCTTTCAGTGTGACTTTGACCTTAGACCTATATGAACAAATGATACAAATAGCACTTCTAATGGTAAATGAGAACACTTTTACAAAATTAATTTGCAATCTATCAGTAGTTGTAGAACTTATGGCTAAAACAAAGTCTATATATGAAAAGTTTATCATCTGACCTTTCAGTGTGACCTTCACCTTAGACCTATATGAACCAATGATACAAATAGCACTTCTAATGGTAAATGAGAACACTTTTACAAAATTAATTTGCAATCTATCAGTAGTTGTAGAACTTATGGCTAAAACAAAGTCTATATATGAAAAGTTTATCATCTGACCTTTCAGTGTGACTTTGACCTTAGACCTATATGAACCAATGATACAAATAGCAGTTCTAATGGTAAATGAGAACACTTTTACAAAATTAATTTGCAATCCATCAGTAGTTGTAGAACTTATGGCTAAAACAAAGCCTATATATGAAAAGTTTATCATTTGACCTTTAAGTGTGACCTTGACCTTGGACCTACATGAACAAATGATACAAATTGCACTTTATTTACAGACGAGAACTTTTGTGTAAACCTATTTAGAAACAAATGCATGAATACTGAAGTTATGGCTTGGACAAGCTCTATTTATGACAATTTTATCATATGACCTTTAACTGTGACCTTGACCTAGGACCTACCCAAACAAATGGTACAAATTGCACTTCTACCCATGAAGAACAACAGTGCCAAGTTATTGTGAGAATCCATCTGTAAATGTAGAACAAACACATGCACACAAAAACACAAAGCCGAAGTCATGGCAACTATGTCTCACAGGCTAAACTAAAACCCTAACTACTAGCATTCTCTTCTTTTCCCCCAATGTTATCAAAAGCTGTACCCCTGTTTCAGTCTCTGATGCAACATTATAAAAAAAAAAAAGGTTACAAACATAAAGGTTCAGTAAAACTACATTTGTTCATTCTTATTTTGTAAATTGTATGTAAAAAAAAAATCCAGTAAAATATGTAAGAAAAAATCAATAAATGGAAATAATTCTATAACAACATGTATAAGTTTCCTTAAAATTCTTATTGACATTTCGACTTACGCCTTCATCAGGATGTTTACAGAATTTAAACATATGTAATGTTTAAATTTTTTTGTCATTTTTTTTTTTAAAGAAAAAATCAATAAAATATTTAAAGCTCCTTGTTATCTTGTAACTTGTGTATTTTACCATTTCCTCCTTCTAGAAAAACAAAGTCACCTGAAAAAAAAGGTTAAATACTTTTCTGATATGAAGTCATTTCAACCTTTAACTCTTTACCAAACAACAAAATTTTGGACTTGTCCACATCCAAATTATCCCTTTACCAGACGACAAAATTTTAGCATTGTCCAAATTGAAAGCATTTGCAGACAACAATTTCAATGTGGCTCAAATGGTGCAATTTTTCTTTGGGTAGAAAACATTGTGGGATAAGGAGAAAATGCTGGTTACCAGCATTTTCTCCTTTTCCCACAACGTTTGCAAAAGCTTTTTTTCTCAGGGTCGTTAAAAGGCGGCATTGTGAGGTAAAGGGTTATTCGCAGATGTTACATCAAATATACATGTAGCTTAAATGGTGAGACTTCGCTTTGAAAGGGGAGAAAACATTGTAAAAAATGGTAAGAATGCTGATTACCAACATTTCCTCCTTTTCTCACACCGTTTTCAAAAAACCTCTTTCAGTTCCAAATATTTGAACAAGGAATCTTTTCACAGTCCACTGAAACTTAGAAAGGTCTTCATCTTATAGGCTTGACTGAACAACCCAATAGTGTAGGTAAAAGATCAGACTGCATGTTCTGTGCAGTCTGATCTTGATCCATGCTTTCTGCAAAAGCCCATGCTTTTGCCTTTGGGACTGAAAGGCTTAAAGATACATCCATACATTCAGAGAGAAAAAAAATACTTATAAAATTTGGAAGATTCTGGAATGGCTCAGAATTTAGTCAGCTGTGTAAAGATAGATAGTTCATTGATATACATGTATATGGTATAATGGATAAATACATACACCGGAAATATTCTATTTAAAACCAGAAAGGCCTCCAGAAAATGAGATGCATTTTCTATCTGTCGTAATCTATACAACTTACGGCCATCAGGGCCAACATATAGCATGGATATACAGGAATGACCACATTTTGAGAACATGAAGATGAAGTGGGTTAAAAACTAGCTGAACATGAGCAAAGAGGTATCTTTAAATAGGGTGACATGAACATTTATCATCCCACCATCATACTATATTTTCATGAACACAGAAAGTAAATAACTAATAAGCAGTTTATAGGTGAGAAAGATTCTTTAAACCTTTACCACACAATCCCTGATTTCAATGACCCTGAAATAGAAGGCTTTTGAAAACATTGTGGGAAAAGGAGAAAATGCTGGTCACTAGCATTTTCTCCCTTTCCCCATAATGTTTTCTTACCCTATGAAGTACAAATTTCTATCAATTTGGTCACCTTTAATTTGTCCTCTGTAAATGCTTTCAATTTGAACCATTCTAAAATTTTGTCATGGGATAAAGAGTTAAGAAATGCCGTAAAAAAAACAGTGGTAATTTCACACTACAAGATATAACTCCAGGCCAAGCTATTTTCAACTTTTTGCAAAGAATTCAGCAAAAGCCTGTTGGTAAATCAGAAGAGTGGTTGAATGGTTTTTCACACCATTTTCAACATGAATTTTAGTGCTATCACAGCAATAGTTCACTCATGCATGTGTGTTCTGAGTAAATCAGATAATCAACATCATGGAATCTTTCACTCAAGAAAAGAAGCTCCTTTTGCTGTTTGGCCATACCGAAAATCATGTGTCAATCATGTGTGGCCCTATGACAAAAAGTGTAAAGATGTCATATTCTATCTCATAAAATACTGTAAAAGTGAATATTACTGCAGGTCTACAATTTCGCAAATAACTAAATACTGGCCTTACATGTGTTTTAGATTAATCGAAAACGGCAACAGACTATCTTGCATCTGAATAACTTATTATTCAGTTTAATAAATCTCCATTTTTACTTTGATGAAACATGTTTAATTGGCAGTATTAACCGCCACTAGACTGGTATCCTGGTACACTTTGATAAAAGTGTACTCATAGACGTCGACAAGGTTCCAAGTCAATTGCTCCCACATGACCCACTGTCTAAATTAAAATATATCATAAAGTAGCTTAAAAATACATGATATCTTTGCAATTTTTATCAACATGCGAATATCTCAAAGATTTTCATGACACAAACATTTCCAGTTTTACAGTAAAGAGTTCCTTAAGGGCTATGATATGCCGATTTTTCATGCCCAAATTGCATTTTTACAAAGTGTTACATTTGTAAAGAAACAAATATGTGGAGCATAAATGTCAGCTTTCTCCCAGATGGTTCTTGACGATATGTTTGCAAGATGTAGATCAAGATCAGACTGCAGGGATGCACAGTCAGATCTCAGATTTAAACTGATCTATATCAATATATATAAAATCAGAAAGATCAAGCACATGTACCAGTAGGTATAACTAACCTGTTTTCAGTATATCTGTTGCTTGGGGAACATTGACCACACAGGGCAACCCATACTCTCTGGCAACAACAGCACCTGGAATGGGTTTTTATAAATTCTATTGATTTTAACTCTACCAAGAGCCAAAAGTTTAGACTATTCCAAATTGAGAGCTGTAAATTGTAAAAAGGTATTATGACAGAAAATTGTGAATTGTGAGCTTCGATCATATACATCTGAGCTGTGCTCTGTGAAAAGGAGGCTTCATGCATCTGCAAAAAGTATCAACCCAGGTCAGCCTGCGCAGTCTGTGCAGGCTGACCTGGGCCGAAACTTTTCGCTATGGGTCAATTTTCTGCATGTCAATGGACCAGTGCACCCAATGAATCTTTCGGTTGTTATACAAAATGGTTGTTATACAAAATGGATTTTATGGATCCACAATTATGCAATGACATACTTGGTATCATGATTCACAGAGATGCATTAAGCCCACTTTTGCCAGAGCACAGCTCATCTATTTTTACTTGCTTACCATGTGAAATCAGTCCACCCATTTCTGTAACCAGTCCAGATATTAATGGAAAGTAAGGGGACCAGCCTACATCAGTGTACTTCACAACCAGTATATCTCCAGTCTAAAATAAGACACCAGATTAAAATTTCAATTCTATATTTGTATATAATTCTTAATTTCAGGACCTTTCTTTGGTACAAACTCAATGTGCCTCAAATAGCAGAATTTGTCTTTGAAGCCATAGAAAACATTGTGGAGGGGGAAGAAAATACATATACTAGTTACCAGTATTTTTCCCTTTTCTAACAATGATCTCAAAAGCCATCTAGGCCAGGTCATAAAAACATAGTTTCATGAGGTACACAGGGTTAGGGGCAGATGCACAGTAAAAAGATGTACATTTTTATAATATATGCCTCAAAACTATGAAGAGTACATTCAACACTTCACTAACCTCATCCCTATTGATTGTACGGTGTTTAATGCTGTTTTCAATATCATTTCAGTTATATCATGGCCGCCAGTGCACCTGTCCATGCTTTCCTGGAGCTTATTTTACCACTACTCTGCACAATATTCTTTCCAAGCCACTGGCTACTTTCCCACATAACCATCGTTGAAACAATGGTCAGCATTCCTCGCAAAGAAATAAGCCAAGCCGGGTATCGAGCCAGCGACCCCCCTGTTCTCAAGTCCTGTACACTACCAACTGAGCTACTGGACCTCAGTGTAGAGTACATTAAACATGCCCTATCATTATCCCTAGGAAAAGAGAGGAAAGAGAATGGTTTATGAACATGTGCAGTTAAGGTGAGGGTCAGTTGACTGAACATCTAAACCTTTAGCAAACAGTACCCTGTATCTAGAACCCTGAAGAAGAAGGCTTATGGGAAAAAATTTTATTTCACTTCCACAACATATCCCTAGCCACATTTAACCCTTAACCCATTTACCACACAATCCCGACTTTTAACGACCCTGTGAAAGAAGCCTTTTGAAAACATTGAGGGAAAAGGAGAAAATGCTGGTAACCAGCATTTTCTCCTTTTCCCACAACGTTTTCTGTCTTTCCTAAAACAAGTTTCATTTTTTCAGTCATATTTATTTTGTTGTCTGCAAATGCTTTCAATTCGGACCAGCCTGAAATTTTGTCGTTTGGTAAAGGGTTAAAGGGCCTTTCATTATTATAGGTGCCTTTGCAGCCAGTGTAGATCAAGATCTGACTGCACAAAATGTGCAGTCTGATCTCTGATCTACACTGTCCACTTTCCTGAAATACTACAGGCAAAAGGCATTCATGAAATTGCAATAACCTGTGTCTAATTCTAGAATGAAAAATGTGCATTAGGTTTATTTGGTGCTTTAACTCTTTAGCACGAAACAAAATTTTACGCCTGTCCAAATTGAAAGCGTTGGCTGATGACAAATAAAATGGGGCACAAACCACAGTATCTGTCTTTGAGATCGTTGAAAATATTGTTGAAATAGAAGAAAATGCTGGTTACCAGCAATTTCTTCTTTTTCCCACAATGTTTTCAAAAGCCTTCTTCTTTAGGGTCATTGAAACTTGGAATTTAGTGGAACAAATTTTCGGTCCAGTCTAAATTGAAATCATCTGCAGATGACAAAATAAATGTGACTGAAAAATTGAAATTTGTCTTGGGAACGGTAGAAAACATTGTGGGAACAGGAGAAAATGCTGGTCACCAGCATTTTCTCCTTTTCCCACTATGTTTTCAAAAGGCTTCTTTGTTAGGGTCATTAAAACAGTAGTTGGGATTGTGTGGTAAAGGGTTATGGTTAATATGCTGTGAGAAAATACTTTTGATATGAGCGAGTGGAAAGCTTTTTTGTATGGGAGAATATAGCTACAGAGCAAAAAAAATACATAAAGAATTCCTTTTCTGTCAGGATGAGGTTGAAATATTTATTATGAAAACTGACCTGAATTGCTGAAGCATCTTCAAGAGATTTAACAACCCTCACTGTCCCTTTAACAGACCCTTGACTCACTGGCATGCCTAGAAAAAAAAGTGGAAAATTCTTTAACAAGAGGGCCATGATGGCCCTGTATCGCTCCACTGGCTTATAAATATAAACCATGAAGAGAAGTCTTCACTATATAAGCCCTTATAAAACTTTGACCCCAGGGCTACAGTCGGACTAAATGGGGACTATGTGTAAATGCCAAATTTGGGAGTTCTAGGCCTTATGGCTAGTAACAAGATGGTTTCTGAACTTTTCACTCCATAAACCCATGTAAAACTTGTGACCCCTGGTGCAGGGCCAAACTTGATCCTAGGGCTGTAACTTGGGCCCTCTTTGTAGTTGTCCACTAGATAATGCTATAATTATGCAAAATTTGGTAGCCTAAGCCTTATGGCTATGTACACCAAGATTTAAAAGTTTTCCCTATGTAAGCCTATGTAAATCTTGTGAACCCCCCCCCCCCCAGCATGAGGCCAAATTGACCCCAGGACTATAATTTGGGCACTTTTGGTAGACCCCAACTAGATCAAGCTAAATGCAAAATTTGGTAGCTCTAGGCCTTATGGCTAGGTACAGGAAGATTTTTAAAGTTTTCTCTATATAAGCCTATGTAAAACTTGTGACCCCTGGGGCAGAGCCAATTTTGACCCCAGGGCTATAATTTCAAGAAACATGATAGAGGTTTACTACATAAAGCTACATGCCAAATTTGGTAGCCCTATGCCTTATGGTTTCAGACAAGAAGATTTTTAAAGTTTTCTCTATATAAGCCTATGTAAAACTTGTGACCCCTGGGGCAGAGCCAATTTTGACCCCAGGGCTATAATTTGAAGAAACTTGATAGAGGTCTACTACATAAAGCTACATGCCAAATTTGGTAGCCCTATGCCTTATGGTTTCAGACAAGAAGATTTTTAAAGATTTCCAATATTTTTCAGTTTTGTTGCCATGGCAACCAGAGTTTTTGAAGGAATCAAATTCTTTCAAGAAATTCTGAAGAGGACCATGACAGGATCATTTCTGTGAAGTTTCATGAAAATTGGATGGGTAATTTCAGAGAAGAAGATGTTTGAAATAAAAGTTAACGCACGGACGGACGGACGGACGCACGACGGACACCGGGCCATGACATAAGCCCGCTGGCCTTTGGCCAGTGGAGCTAAAAAAAAAAAAAAAGAGTTTTTTCAAACTATACCTTCATAATTCAATATTACTTTTCATGAATTCTGGTGAATTCTGATTGGCTGAAAAAAAAATTCATAGCTCCATGAAGAAAAAAAAAAAAAAAAAATTCATGTAGCGCCAAAACTACTTTTGCTGTCAAACTAAAATAATTTAATATCAACTGTTTTCATGAACATTGGCGAGTTCTGATTGGATGAAAAAAGTTTTTCATAGCTCCATGAAAAAAGAAATCATGTTGTGTCGGAACTACTTTAGCTGTCAAACTAATGTAAACAAACATGTATACAATATTCCACACACCATGTGTACTTTCAGATGCTTGTCAAAGCCAAGCCAAAGTCGCTGTCTCAAACCAAATTTCAAATAAAAACAGAAGTAATCGAATATCTGCTGGTATAATGTCCAACTGTTCCTTCGAAAAATTGTACAATCCAATTTTTTGGGGAACAATAATCCATCATGAATTCCCACTGCAATATTCACCATGCTTCTACTCAGAGTGAAGGTTACACATTGCGGGTCCTACACTCTGCCGTGTTAATTTACTTTCATTTTATTGGTTGATTTTCAAGACACGTTAGTGTTGGGGATCTGAAAACTGCTTCCCTATTGTATTCTTGTGCCATACAAATATGAGAGGAAGGGGCTTTAGAAACTCCAACATTATATTTACAAATAAAGAAAATGAATGCAGTTTGAATTATTTCTGTGGGTGTATGTTGTCTGTAATATTAAATTATAAGGAACGAAGTGAATTTTTTTTTTCATGGAGGTATGAAAAAAAAACCTAATCACACTTTTGTATGAAACCAGCAGTATTACAGTGATATTTTGTGCTAAACGATGTCAAAGTGCCAAAAACCATCTGAGTACTAAATGATGTCAGGTCGTAAATGACAACATCATTTCAGTTTGTAAATTATGGTAGTGCGAAAATTATCACAAAATGTAGAAGGCATTACTTTTGTGTTAAATTTCTTGATAAAGGCACAGGCTGAAATATTGAAAAAAGAGTAGTTTTAAAAGTGTGTACAATTCATTCCCTTTGGAATATAAGTGGATTTGACAAATTGAAAAGTGTTTGCAGATGACAAATTAAAGGTGACCCAAATGATAAAATTTGACCTTGACAGGATAGAAAACATTGTGGGAAAAGGAGAAAATGCTGGTTATCAGCATTTTCTCCTTTTCCAACAGTGTTTTCAAAAGCCTTCTTCCTCAGGGTCGATAAAAGTTGTCATTTTGTGGTAAAGGGTTGACATGCTTGCTTAGTACATATGCTTGCTTAACTCTTTACCACATGACAACACTTTAGACTAGTCCAATTTCAAAGCCTTTGCAGACGCCAAATTCACCTTTGGAACAAATGGGCTTAAGCTCTCTGATAGAGCAGAAAACATTGTGGGAAAAGGAGAAAATGCTGGTTAGCAGCATTTTCTTCTTTTCCCACAATGTTTTCAAAAGCCTTCTTTCCCAGGGTTGTGAAAACCCAGGATTGTTTGGTAAAGGGTTAACCCACTGCAAAACTACCATGTGTTTTAGTGACCCTTAGTAAGAATCTTTTGAATCTTCTAGGAAAAGGAAAACAAGAGCACAGCATGCTGGTGCCAACGGTCAGCTGCAGTTGCTTCAAGAAATAAATTGATTTTCAGTAAAAAAAAAAGAAGCAAACCTGTGTCAAAAGTGTTTTGATGGCTATCTGCCCCTGTTGTATTGGTTCCCCTACTTCAGAAAGTTAACATCTAGTCCAGGTTTGAATTAAATATCTCAAGAAATAACAGAGATATTATGAAATGTCAAAGTCTTTGTATGATGATGACGACCCCCCCCCCCCCCATTATGCCAGGGCTATGACAGTACCTTGAGGTTTTCTTTGAAAACAGCACAGCTAGAAATGCTGGTAACACTTGAATTAACGACAAGTTTAGAAAATTCTTGTCTGGCACATTGTAACTGTATTTAAACATTATTTCCTGCCTCAATATAGGCTTGCGAAACTCTTCACCAAACAACAAAATTGTAGACATGTCAAAATTGACAGCATTGGTAGACAACAAAATAAATGTGACTCAAATTTGAAATCTGTTTTTTTGAGGGTAGAAACATTGTAGGAAAAGGAGAAAATGCTGGTAACCAGCATTTTCTCCTTTTCCCACAATGTTTTCAAAAGGCCTCTTTCTCAGGGTCTTCAAAAGTTGGGATCATATGGGAAAAGGTTGACAGAGGCTGCTTGGTTAATAGAGGTAGTCACTAAGACCAGATTTTCAACATAAATAAGATGTTTGACTTATTAACCCTTTAGCAAATAACTTTATTTTGGACTGGCCCAAATTGAAAGCATTAGCAGACGACAAATTAAATATCACCTGAAGACGGGAATTTGTCTTTAATATGGTAGAAACAATTGTGGGAAAAGGAGAAAATGGGGGTTACCAGCAGTTTCTCTTTTTTCCCTCAATCTTTTCCAAAGCCTCCGTTCTCAGAATCTTTAGACTGCAGAATTGTTTGGTAACAGTTCAAGTATTTACCTACCACTAAGAGTAAAGGTGGTTTCTCTCTTCTCTTCTTCACATACTTGTGGTTTCTGTAATAGAATTTAGTAAAAGAAGTTAACTCTCAAGCCAATCCACCTGGCTTAACTCTTTACCAAACAACAAAATTTTAGACTTGTCCAAATTGAAAGCATTTCCAGATGACAAAATGAATGTGACTTAAAAATTGAAATTTGTTTTTGGAAGGGTAGAAAACATTGTGGGAAAAGGAGAAAATGCTGGTTACCAGCATTTTCTCCTTTTCCCACAATGTTGTCAAAAGGCTCCTTTCTCAAGGTCATTAAAAGTCGGAATTGTATGATAAAGGGTTAAGTTGATTTTTGTGCACAGTGTAAATCAAGGTAAGACGGCAAAGAATGTGTTATCTGATCTTGGATCTACACTATCCACTTTCTTGTTACATAGTCTGACGTTAACAAACTTGTATTTAGCACAATTTCAGCTATTTTTCCCCCCGAGTCAAAATGGTAAAGAAGCACACACACACACACAAAAATTTTTAGATGAGAAATAAAGATGGGGCCTATAACAATCAAGCTACATTGATACATTTCTGAGATAGATACCCACTGGTTGGGGACGGCCGATAGTTAATCTTGGAAATTCCATTGCAGACTGTAAGGGGTATATCCTTCTTCTCCTCATTGCCCTGTGATAAAAATTAAAAAAAAAAAAAAAAAAAAAAAAATGAGCCATGCTTTGTGAAAAAGGAGCTTAATGCATCTGCAAAAAGTATCAACCCAGGTCAGCCTGCACAATCTGCGCAGGCTGACCTGGGCTGAAACTTTTTGCTTTTCGTAAACTTTCTGCATGTCAAAGAACCAGTGTGCCTCATGATTCAGTCGGTTGTTTGAGAAAAACGGATTTCATGGATCCATAATAATGTGCCAACTTACCTGCTACCGTGGATCAAGGAGGTGCATTAAGCCCCCTTTTGCCAGAGCATGGCTCAATTATTTTACAGCATTTGTCCACAACATTAACTCTCTAGCAGACAAGACAATTTTAGACCTCTCCAAACTGAAATTATTTGCAGGAAACAGTAACTATATAAATGTTTAAAAAAATGTTGAAATTTGTCTGTGAACTGACAAAAAACATGGCAGGAAAAGGGAAAAAATGCTGATAACCAGCATTTTCCCTTTTCTGTGAATATTTCAAAAGCCTTTTACATCAGAGTTGTTAAAATATGGGATACGATCTTGGTAAAGGGTTGAAGATAACCGACAGTAAAACAATGATAAGCCAAATACATGAGGGACCAAGTCATTACATAAAAATATCTATGTACAATGACACATTAGCAGTTGGTAGCTGAAGTGTTCAAGACTTATAATGAATTATCTGTACAATGAACTAAAGCAGAGTGTCCACCTTCAGTACTTTCCAGCACTTTTCTCTTGATGTAATCTTTATGCAATGTATTCCTAGATCTGTATTCCCAATGTGAAATGGGGGTTTAATGCATCCGCAAAAAGTATGGACCCAGGTTAGCCTGCGCAGTCCGCGCAGGCTAACCTGGGTCCATACTTTTTGCATTCAGTAAATTTTTCTGCATGTCTAAGGGTGACTCCACCTCAGGATTCAGCCGGTTGTTAGACAAAATGGATTTTATGGATCAATAATCATGTGATGACTTGCTTGGTATAATGCTTCATAGGGATGCTTTAAAACCCCTTTTGCCAGAGCATGGCTCTTGTATCTAAAAAAATGACTTTTCTTTAAATAAGCTCGTATGAACAAAAAATGTTTTTTTTTTTTTTTTTTTTTATACACTGCACAGATTAGTGGTGGAATTTTGACCAAATGCTTCGGTAAATGGCTTTTTCTGTCTTTTGAGCTTAATTTCATTGAATAATCTTCTGGTACCATTAGTATATTCCTGCCAACTTAGGTCCAAGTTCAATAATACAATGTACCATAACAGTGTCATGACAATTCATAGTCCTTGCAAACACATGGTCACAAATTTTTGAGTTAACAAAATTTCTAGTATATAAAACAAAACCACATGATTTTCTACTGTGATCACAACAAGTACCTGGTAATGATCCTAGATGATCTATTCTGCAGAAGCTGTCCTATTTCAGAGTTGGTCATAAAAAACATCAGTTCACTGTCGGGTATTCTTCCCTACGGATATTGAGAAGAGTTAACTCTTTACTAGATCGCAAATTTATTTTTAGCCCGGTCCAAACTGAAAGCATTTTCAAACTACAAATCATATGTGACTCAAAACAAAAACAAATTGTCTTTTAACTCTTTACAACACAATCCCGAGTTTTAACGACCTTAACAAAGAAGGCTTTTGAAAACATAGTGGGAAAAGGAGAAAATGCTGGTAACCAGCATTTTCTCCTTTTCCCACTATGTTTTCTACCCAATCAAAAACAAATTCCATCATTTGAGCCACATTTTAAAGTGTCGTCTGCAAATGCTTTGAATTTGGAAAAGTCCAAAATTTTGTCCTGTGGTAAAGAGTTAACCCTTTACCAAATGACAAAATTTTAGACCTGTCCAAATTGAAAGTGTTTGCAGACGACAAATTAAATGTGACTCCAAAATTGAAATTTGTGTTGGGAAGGGTAGAAAACATTGTGGGAAAAGGAGAAAATGCTGGTTACCAGCATTTTCTCCTTTTCCCACAATAATTTCAAAAAGGCTTCTTTCTCAGGGTCGTTAAAAGTCCGGATTGTGTGGTAAAGAGTTAAAAGTCACCAGCACATTCTCCTTTTCCTTACCTTACCATTTCAATAACGGAAATCGTTTGAGCTAGACTGAATGTGTCATCTTTCAATTTGGGAGGGTCTACAATTTTGTCATCTGGATCAAACAAGAGCACTGCAGGCAGGTGCCAATGCTTCGCAGCAGTTGCTTGACTTTCTGTGAAAATTCTAGGTCCAAAAAGGGACATAACTGTGTCAAAAATACTTTGATGGTTACCTGCCCTTGTTTTATAGGTTGCCCTTCTTACAGTTAACAACTTGTCCAAGTTCGAAGCAAATGTCTTGAGTAAAAAAAGAGATATATAACAAAATGTCAAAGTTTTCCGAAAACAACGACACCAGAGCCACGACAATACCATGGCGTTTTCTTCAAAAACAGCCAAGCTAACAAGTGGGAATAATGACAGAAAGACATGCATGCCGTCTAAGGCAAATCACTATTGCTCAGCCTCAGACAATGAGCTGAAACAACTGCCAAGGGCCTTAATACAGAATGAAGTGCCTTGTAAACAAAATGTCCCAATTTCAAAGGCAGTAATTCTTTCAGGACAACCATCTGAAAACTGAGTCCTACACATCTTCAATTCGTGATAAGTAGTAATACTAAGTTTCAAAGAAATGACTGCAAAACTGTAGTTTGAGTTCGCAACACAAATACAGCTACATACAGAGCTCCAGATAAAAGGGAGTGAAATCCATTATTTCTCTTCCAAACCCTATGTTGTGGGTACTCATTAGAATCGTCTCGATGAGACGATTCTAATGAGTACCCATAACAAAGGGTTTGGTGGAGAATAACTAACATTTTCAATTTTGAAATCAAAATCACTCCCTCTATCTGGAACTCTGACATGTATCTGCATGTATATAGACAGACAGGCTGATTTCAGCATACACCTTTGTTTTGCTTGGGTATATTAAATTATGATAGCAGTAAAAACATTCCACATAACGGAACAAAGCAATGAAACTTGACAAAGAGTAACACCGTAACACACTTTTGATGTTTTGGTTCGATTTAGTTTAGCTCATAGCTATACTGGCTAGTTTTAGACATCCACTTTGCTTTGCTTAAAAAATGGAATGAAAGCTATTACAAAATCTCACAAACCTCTTGTTCCAACAGTTTTGACAACCTCCAAAATGCTTGCTTAAACTTGTCTGCCATTTTCACAGAAACTGACTACAATCAGAGAATAAAATATTGATGGTGAATACACACACCTGCATGAGCAAGTTCAATTACCTCTCTACCAGCCAACAGAACTATGGATTTATCAAAACTGAAAGTATCTGCAGACAACAAAGTGAATGTGTCTGAAATAATGGGATTAGTATTTAAAGGGTAGAAGGCATTTTAGGAAAAAGGAAACAAGAGGGCCATTGGCCCTACAGCACTCACCTGAGTACAGTCATCAAAGATTGATAAAGCAGAAGAGATCCTGGTTGTAATGATGTAAAACACATGAATGTTTGTGACCTACTTTTTGATCAACTTGACTTCTTTTTGAACTTGTCAGAGATATCATCAAGACAAATATTTTGACAATATGAAAATGTGGCCTCTAGACTGTACACAAGGTTTTTCTAGGATTTACCAAAGTGACCTACTTTTTGAGTTGACATGACCCAATTTTCTTAACTTGTCTGATATATCATCAAGACACACATTCTGATAAATTTCCACGAGTATTGGTGTTTATAAGATTTGTCACATTGACCTACTTTTTGACCTCACAAGACCCAATTTTCAACTTACACTAGATTTCATCAAGACAAACATTCTGACCAAGTTTCATGTTGACGATCACATGACAGACAACGGACACAGCACAATCACAAAAGCCCATCTCGAGGACTTTGAGCTCAGGTGAGCTAAAAATGCTGGTTAAAAGCTTTTTCTTCTTTCTGAAACTGTTTTCAAACCTTTCTTACTCAAGATGGTCATAATAATGGATTGTCTGATATTAGGGTTAATCCTTTCTATTAACTTTTAACCCTTTACCACACAATCCCGACTTTTAACGACCCTTATAAAGAAGCCTTTGGAAAAAATTGTGGGAAAAGGAGAAAATGCTGGTAATCAGCATTTTCTCCTTTCCCCCACAATGTTTTCTAACCTTTCAAATTTAAATTTCAATTTTTGAGTAACATTTATTTTGTCGTCTGTGTATACTTTCAATTTGGACAAGTCTAAAATTTTGTCGTTTGGTAAAGGGTTAATCATACAGCTTCTTGGCACTGTATTTTTGTGTTTCTTGACATGAATGATCAACAGTGCTCTTTCCAACCACTGGTTACCTTCCCATTTAAAAAAAGTCAAAATAATGTTAACCCTTTACCAGACGACAAAATTTTAGCCTTGTCTAAATTGAAAGCATTTGCAGGCAATAATTTCAACATGGCTCAAATGGTGCAACATTTCTTTGATATGGTAGAAAACACTGTAGGAAAAGGAGAAAATGCTTGTAACCAGCATTTTCTCCTTTTCCCACAATGTTTTCAAAAGGCATCTTTCCCAGGGGCATCAAAAGGTGGCACTGAGCCGTAAAGGGTTAAAGAGAATGAAACCTTTTGTGTTGACTTTCATACAAGATGTTTTGTTGTGCTTGGACAGTAAGTCACAACCCTACATGACAAACAGTGCGACAACTGAGTTACCTGGCTCTGCTCATCAAAATCACTAGCCCATACTTTACCAAACAACAAAATTTTGACTGGGCCAAACTCAAAGAAAATGCAGACAACAATTTAAATGCAGCTTCAATGATATTTCTGTCTTTGATAGTGTAGAAAACATCGTGGGAAATGAAGAAAATGCTGGTTACCAGCGTTTCCTCCTTTTCCCACAACATTTTCGAAAGCTTTCTCTTTCAGGGTAGTTAAACTCGGGATTGCGTGGTAAAGAGATAAAAAGCGCTGGCAGTCCTTAGGGAAACTTATACACTAAATCTTTAATTGGAACAAATTAAAGTGTAATAAAGCGTAGTTGTAATTCTTCTGTGGAAAAAATTAACAGAAACCCCAAAGAGTCTCACCTTTCCAAACTCCCTCTGGCCAACAGCATTTCTTGTTTTTGGCACAATCCATTTTCTCAGAAGGAACTTCCCAATGGCACTAACTGGTGATTTTATCCTTCTGATGGCTTCATCCAGACTTAAAACCTCTTTCTTGTTCAAATTATATGCCTTGGATTTGATGATAGCCTAAAAATATTATGAAGGAGTAAGCATGGTGAAACATGGAGTGTAGGAACATGAAGCAGATTCAACTGAGCCAAGCTGTGTTAACTCTTTACCAAACAACAAAATTTTAGACTGGTCCAAATTGAAACCATTTGCAGACGACAAAATAAATGTGACTGAAAAATTGAAATTTGTTTTAGGAAGGGTAGAAAACATTGTGGGAAAAGGAGAAAATGCTGGTTACCAGCATTTTCTCAATTTGTTTTAGGACGGGTAGAAAACATTGTGGGAAAAGGAGAAAATGCTGGTTACCAGCATTTTCTCCTTTTCCCTCAATGTTTTCAAAAGCCTTTTTCCTCAAGGTCGTTAAAAGTTGGGATTGTGTGGTAAAGAGTTAAAAGGGGGCCTAATGCATCTGTGAAAGGTATCAACCCAGGTCAGTTTTCTGTATGTCCAAGGACCAGTCTACCTCATGATTGAATCAGTTGTTAAAAAAGTGGATATTATGGATCCATAATTATGCGATGGCCTGATTGGTATCATGGATCATGGAGATGCATTAAGTCCCCTTTTGTCAGAGCACTGCTCAAATATATTGTTTAACTCTGACCAAACAAAACAAAATTTAGAGCCTACCAAACTGAAAGCATTTGCAGAAGACAAAATGAATATAGCTCAATAGATGATTTCTGTCTTTGAAATGGTAGAAAAAAATGGGGGAAACAGATAAAATGCTGGTTACCAGCATTTTCTTTTCTCCACCGTTGTTAACCCAGGTGTGAAGTATTACCATTCATCGACCTGGGACATTCAATTGCTAAACCGTCGTTTCTATGAATATTCATAAGATTGCGAATTACACCCAATAGCCAGTCGAGTTGTCTATAACATAACGATACACTCTTGTAGTTGATGACAATCACATTTCTTCCATTGCTATGAATAAACCGGGTAAAACCCACATCATTATCAACGAATATGGTGGCCGCCAGTGGGCCTTCACTTCTGTGGCATTTGCCTTATGACAATCCAGGGCAGACATTACAAATCCTTCTATACAAAGGCTAATATTCAGAAATACAGCGTGCTGTTGCAGTCCTTAGGGGTATGTAGCAGAGGTGACGTCATCCTCGTTGACCTAGTTCCGATGTATTCCATCAACTATATTCATTGATTTGATTGGTTGAAGGCAAGGTAAAAATAGAAATGATGGCATATGGCTGATAAAAATAGATTAAATTTTCTCATAATGTATTCAAGAGTCTTCATCCAAAGGGCTGTTAAAACACATGATGGTTTGGTAAAGGGCTCAAAGTGAAATGCCCCACACAGCCCAGTCAGTACTAAACAGTCTCTGCTTTTGAAGGTTATGGGCTTAACTCTTTACACACAGCAGAATTTTGGACTGGACCAAATTGAAAGCATTTGCAGATGACATATTATATGTTGCTAAAATGATGATTTCTGTCTTTGATAGGGTAAAAAACATTGTGGGAAAAGGAGAAAATGCTGGTTACCAGCATTTTCTCCTTTTCCCACAACGTTTTCAAAAGGCTTCTAATTCAGGGTCGTTAAAACTCAGGATTGTGTGGTCAAGTGTTAAATCCCAAAAACAGAAGGTTTCATTTGTGCAATATCTGCATTTTACTTCCAACTACGGGCAAACCGTCACACCCAAAGTTTTACATTTTATCAAGTATCACCTTTCTTTTGATTTTCCTTTTACCCGAGCGTCCAAAAATCTACTTTTAAGCAGCTTCATCAGTGTCTTACTCTTAACTCTTTACCAAACAACATAATTTTAGACTGGTTCAAGATGAAAGCATTTGCAGACGAAAAAATAAACATGACTGAAAAATTAAAATTTGTTCTGGAAAGGATAGAAAACATAGTGGGAAAAGGAGAAAATGCTGGTTACCAGCATTTTCTCCTTTTCCCACTTTGTTTTCAAGAGGATTCTTCCACAGGGTCGTAAAAAGTCGAGACTGTGTGGTTCAGAGTTAAAGATGCTAAAACTCTAAAACATGTCAATATACATTTACCTGTATTACTGGAGCTACTTTGAAAAGAAAAAAAGAAAATGCACACATTATGTTTTACCTTCAGCACTTTGATCAGCTTCTCTGGTTCACTTTCCCAAGATTTCTCCATAAACTCAGCCTATAAAGAGATAGAGGATATTTGGGGTTTTTTGGTGAAAGATCGAAATTTATTTCATTGAGTGAACATCATTGGTAATATTTTCACAAGTGGCTATGCCACAATGATGTTCACAAGATGAAATAAATTTCTATCTTTGACCTAAAAAAACAAATACTAGTATTCTATTTACTTTATGCTTCTCACCCCTTTTTTGTTGGAACTTTCATCAAAATCCAGTACAGGTGCCCTTATTTAACAACGCATTACAATATTATGTAAGTGTGTAATTTACATCATATTTCCACCTGGTTGAAAGGCATGCCCTGTTTACCTAAGTAACTAGTGCATGGGAACTAATGTTTCCGCCTTCAATTGAAGAGTTAGAAAATATGAAAACTGTAATTTTCACTGGTCGTAACCATGAAATATCAAACCATAATCCAACATTATTTCTCTATAAACTACTGAAAAGCATGAAATAAAAGACCATAATTATGTAATGACTGACTGCCTTGGATAAAGGAATTAGCTTAAAATGTAATGAAATAAGAAATAGGCTGCAACATCTGCAGAACACTTCTGCTCTCACAGAAGAAAACTTTAACTTTCGACAACACAATCCTGGATTTTACGGACCTTCGGGAGGTAGGCTTTAGAAAATGTAGAGGAATGTTTTCAACTACTCAAAAGACAAATTTTATCAATCTAATTTGTCATCTGCAAACACTGTGGGAAAAGCATTCCATTCTGTGGTCTGCAAATGCTTTCAATTTGGACAAGCCTAAATTTTGGTGTGGTAAAAATTTAACTTTTTACCAAATGACACAATTTTACCTGTGTCCAAATTAAAAACATTTGCAAACAACAAATTCAATGTAACTAAAAACATGAAATTTGTCTTTCATTAAGTAGAAAACACTGTGGGAAAAGGAGAGAATGATGGTTACCGGCATTTCCTCCTTTTACCTCAATGTTTTCAAAAGGCTTCTTCCAATGGGTTGTTAAAAGTTGGGATTGTGCAGTAAAGAGGAAAATACACCTTGGCAAAAGAATTTGGCTGTATGTTATGAGTATGGCAAATTCTTCTCTTGCCATACTGCTGTCACATTCCTTCAGGTGTCAAATTTTAAATTAGTCTATCAATGATTTACCAGAATGTTTTTATAGTATTTGAAAGCGACTGTTTTTCCTGCATCCTTTCCCAAACAGTCCCATGTTTTAACAATCCTGAATGAAAAAAACCTTTGGAAACATTGTTAGAAAGATGAAAATGCTAAAAACCAAAATCTTCTCCTTTTCTCACAAAGTTCCTAACCTTGACTCTTTACCACACAATCCCGAGTTATAACAATCCTGAAAAAGAAGGCTTTTAAATACATTGTAGGAAAAGGAGAAAATGCTGGTAACCAGCATTTTCTCCTTTTCTCACAATGTTTTATTTCCATGTCAGATACAAATTCCATCATTCTGTCATTTCTGTCATCTGCAAATGCTTTCAATTTGGACAAATCTAAAATTTTTCTGTTTGATAAAAGAGTTAAAGAAGCGAATCCCACAATTTAAGCCCACATGTAATTTGTCGCCTGGAAATACTTTGAATCTGTACAAGTTCAACAGTTTGTTATTTGGTTAAGAGTTAATGTTTTTCTATTTATTTTAATGCATTTGTTTATCCCTACACAATGAGGATGCGTTCAAATTGCCGTAATTTTGTAATAGGACGTAATGAGGAATTTATATTAATTCTTTACCAAAGGACAAAATTTTGGACTGCACCAAATTGAAAGCATTTGTAGACAACAAATTAAAAACAAATGATGACTTCCGTCTTCGAAAAGGTAGAAAACATTGTGGGAAAAGGAGACAATGCTGGTTACCAGCATTTTTTCCTTTTCCCACAATGTTTTCAAATGCCTTCCCCCTCAGGGCTATTTAAAGTATGGATTGTGTGGTACAGGGTTAACATTTAACCCTTTCCCAAACAAGCCCTGGTTTTCACGTGTCTGTAGTACAAATCTTTTGAAAATACTGTGGGAAAAGGAGAAATTGCTCGTAACGAGCAATTTCTCCTTTTCCCACAGTGTTTTCTACCCTTTTGGAGAACTTTCTGTCATTTTCATCAAATTTAAAATTGTTGTCTGCAAACTCTTTCAATTTGGACCAGTCTAAAATTTATTGTTTGGGAAAGGGTTAAAGAGCATAGGATCTAACATAAGTTTGGATTTAAGATAAAATTTGATCAAACAAGTCTAGAAAAATGTTATAAAAGGAACCTCTGGCAGGCTTGATAACATTTCTGCAGACAAGTTTAGAATTTCAGCTTAAATGCCAACTTATATCAGAATCTTTAGTATGTTACAGATTGTAGCCCTTTTTAGGTAAGAATACACAAAACCATAAAAACATCCATGGTAATTTCCATGAATAAACACTTTACCACACAATCCCGATTTTTGACGACCCAAAGAAAAAGGCCTTTTTAAAACATTGTGGGAAAAGGAGAAAACGCTGGTAACCAGCATTTTCTCCTTTTCCCACAAGGTTTTCTTCCCCTCCTAAAGTGAATTTCTATTTTTCAGTCACAATTATTTTTTTGTCTGCAAAAGGTTCTGATTTGGGCAAGTCTAAAATTTTGTCGTTCGGTAAGGGGTTAAACCCATTCACTTCCCTGAGAGAAGTACAAAATGTATAAAAGTCACACATGATATTACATAATGTTTATCTTAACTCTTTACCACACAATCCCAACTTTTAATGACCCTAAGGAAGAAGCCTTTTGAAAACATTGTGGGAATAGGAGAAAATGCTGGTAACCAGCATTTTCTCCTTTTCCTGCAATGTTTTCTACTCTATGTAAGAAAAACTCCATTATTTGAGTCACATTTATACTGTCATCTGCAAATGTTTTCGATTTGGACCAGTCAAAATTTTTCTTGTGTGGTAAAGAGTTAAATGTGTGTAAGGTAGGAAAATTTGCAATGGGTATATTATACTGAAAGCAAGGGAGGTCATGTGATGCAATCTTTTATCCCATGATGCCCTCACCTCTCTCACACAGCGGTGTCCATGATGGTCCATAAATACTCTGTACTTCTCTCTCAGTTCATCGTTGCACTTATCACTTGTGATATAAGCTACACATTCCTGTCAAAAATCAACAACAAAGTTTCTGGCTGCACACTGATATCCACTTTTACACTTTAACCCTTTCCCAAACAAGCCCTGGTTTTCACGTGTCTGCAGTACAAGTCTTTTGAAAACACTGTGGGAAAAGGAGAAATTGCTCGTAACAAGCAATTTCTCCTTTTCCCACAGTGTTTTCTACCCTTTCTGAGAACTTTCTGCCATCTTCATCAAATTTAAAATTGTCGTCTGCAAACTCTTTCAATTTGGACCAGTCTAAAATTTACCATTTGGGAAAGGGTTAAACTACTAGACCGTAATATAACATACATGTATTCTGTGTCAGTGAAATGATCGTAGAGCAGATTTACTATAAAATTACTTGTCCATACTGGGTTCCAGACAATAAGGAAGGCATGAACACTTGATTTTATCCTCGCTGCCTGTGATGGCTGGATGATCAGACGATAATAACAAACTTTACCTGTATGTACAGTTTGTTGACAAATAAGTATTCATTCCTTTACCAAATAACTGATTCTTCCAATTCAAAAACAATGGCAGACGACAAATTTGATTTTAATCGAATGATGCGACATGCCTGTGGAAGGGTAAAAAAAAATTGTGAGGGAAGGAGAAAATGCTGGTTACCAGCATTTTCTCCTTTTCCCACAATTTTTTCAAAAGCTTTCTTTCTTTTAATCAAATGAAGTGACATGCCTGTGGAAGGGTAAAAAAATTGTGAGAGAAGGATAGAATGCTGATAACCAGCATTTTCTTCTTTTCCCACAATTTTTTTCAAAAGCTTTCTTTCTAAGGGTCATAAAAACTCCGGGTTGTGAGGGTAAGGGTAAATATTATTGTGGAAAAAAGAAGACAAGAGCACACTGTATGTGCGTGCCAACTCTGGGCTGCAGTTGCTTGATTTTCAGTGAAAATATAAAGTAAAACAAGGGGCATAACGGTGCAAAAAAAACTGATGGTTACCTGCCCTTGTTGTATTGGTTTCCCTTTTAATAGTGCATAACTTGGTCCAAGATTAAAGTAAATATCTTCAGTAATGATATAGATATTATAAACTGTCTATCTTGATATACATGTTCCTTGCTTGCCCAAAATAACCTTGAGCTTGGCACTCTACCAGACATAAAGATTACTGTCTTAACCCTTTACCAGACGACAAAATTTTAGCCTTGTCCAAATTGAAAGCATTTGCAGAGGACAATTTCAATGTGGCTAAAATTGTGCAAGTTTTCTTTGATTGGGTAGAAAACATTGGGGAAAAGGAGAAAATGCTGGTTACCAGCATTTTCTCCTTTTCCCACAATGTTTTCAAAAGGCCTCTTTCCCAGAGGTGTTAAAAGGCGTCATTGTACGGGAAAGGGTTAACTTTAGGAGAGGGAACACAAGCACTGCATGTGGGTGCCAACGGTCAGCTGCAGCTGCTATTTTTAGTGAATATTTTAAGTCAAAAAGGGGGCATAATTGTGTCAAAAATACTTTGCCCTTTTTGTATGGGTTCCCCATTTAATAGCACACAACCTGTCAAAGTTTGAAGTAAATATCATCATTAATAACAGAGATATAAAATGTCAAAGTTTTTGCACGAAGATGATGCAGACAACAATACGGCTATGGCAATACCTCAATGTTTTCTTCGAAGACAGCCAAACTAAAAATGATTCGTGTATTTCCAAGGAAATGCATAAATAGTTATCTTACTTTCTCAGTCATGTTCTGAAATTCTTCCTCACATCCATCCTGACATATAAGCCTTGCCATTTCCTGGTGACAAGAAAAATTAAATCATGATAGAAAATGCTTTTTTTGCAGTTCTCTTTGATCAACACAATACCTTCAGCAAACAACATAGCAAATATCTTAACCCTTTACCACACAATCCTGACTTTTAATGACCTGAGAGACAAGCCTTTTGAAAACACTGAGGGAAAAAGAGAAAATGCTGGTAACCAGCATTTTCTCCTTTTCCCACAATGTTTTCTACCCTTCCCAAAATGAATTTCAATTTTTCAGTCACATTCATTTTGTCGTCTGCAACTGCTTTCAATTTGGACTAATCTAAAATTGCGTCATCTGGTAAAGGGTTGATGAATTATGGAAATTCAACATGAGTTTGGTTTGAACATCAAGGCAAAAAGGAGAAACTGCTTACTTCAAGCATTTTCTACAAAGGTCGTCTGTTGCTAGCTATTTACTCTTTACCAAACAACAAAAGATTAGACTCAACTGAATTCAAAGAATTTGCAGACGACAAAATACAAGTAGATTAAGTAATGATTTCTGTATTTTGAAAGGATAGAAAACATGGTGAGAAACAATGGTTCCAAAAGCCTTTTTTTTTCAGGTTTCAAAACTTGGGATTGTGTGGTATAGAGTAAACACAGCCTTCCATCATTTAAGGAATGAAGAGAATTTTTTTTTTTCATGGAGGTATGAAAAAAAAAAAAAAACAATCACACTGTATGAAACCGTGAAGCATTAAATTAACATGGCAGTGTGTAGGACCTGCAATGTCTAACCTTCACTCTGAGTAGAAGCATGAAGTAGATATTTTTTTCTCTCCTAACTGTTTTTGTTGAATTGTTAGATCTATACTATTTTTTTTTTTCTTCATAAAATGATATTCAGGACAAAAAAAAAAAATGCTAACTAATAAACTTGGGACTCTGTATAAAATTCTTTAAAAAAAAAAAATGTGGAATATTGTATACATGTTCGTTTACATTAGTTTGACAGCTAAAGTAGTTCCGGCACAACATGTTTTTTTTTTTCAAGGAGTTATGAAACAAATTTTTCAGCCAATCAGAACTCGCCAATATTCATGAAAACAATTGATATTAAATTATATATAAATGAAACTTTCACTCTAGGCCAAAAATGTTTTATTCAAAATGAAACAATAAAGGAAAATGAGTGAAGATTATTTAGCCCAAACAATCCAATGCCTTAACTCTTTACCAAACGACAAAATTTCAGCCTGGCTCAAATTGAAAGCAATTGCAGACAACAATTTATATGTAGCTGAAATGATGACTTTTGTCTTTGATAGGGTAGAAAACATTGAGGAAAAGGAGAAAATGATGGTTACCATAATTTTCTCCTTTTCCCACAATGTTTTCAGAAGGCTTCTTTCTCAGGGTCGTTAAAACCCGGGATTGTGTGGGAAAGGGTTAAAGCAAAAGGCTATTGAAAACGCGGCAAAAGGAGAGAAAAAATGCAGATGGCCTGCATTTTCTCCTTTTCCAACGACATTTTGAAACATTTCAAAGACAAGTCCCAGGATTTTTGCCACAATTAATTTGTCAAAAGTATATGCTTTACATATTGACAAGTCTACAAATTTTCTTTTGTAATGAGCTTGAACCAGTTTCAGTTGTTTTTCATTTATATCATGGGTGAGTGCATCTAGTGACTCTGTCTCCATTTCTATGTTAGACGTACTTTTTAACTCTTTACCAAACGACAAATTATTAAACTAGTCCAAATTCAAAGTATTTGCAGACGACAAAATAAATGTGACTCAAAAACTGAAATGTGTTTCGGGAAGGCTAGAAAACATTGTGGGAAATGGAGAAAATGCTGGTTACCAGCATTTTCTCCTTTTCCCACAATGTTTTCAAAAGGCTTCTTTCTCAATGTCGTTAAAAGTCGGGATTGTGTGGTAAAGAGTTAAGCCACTGACTTCTTTCCCATAACAAGAGCATGGCACGCTGGTGCAAACACTCGGCTCCAAGTGCTTGATTTTCATTTAAAATTCTAAGGGGCATAACTGTGTAAAAGACTGATGGTCATCTGCCAATGCTTTATGAGTTCCCCTTTTGATAGTTAAGATCTTGTCCAAGTCTGAAGTAAATATCTTCAGTATTAACAGAGATATTGTAAAATGTCAAAGTTTTAGCATGTCAATGACAATGCTAGGGCTGTGACAGTAACTTGTCTTTTTCTATGAAAACAGCTGAACTAAAAACTAAATAGGTTAGATGTTCTTTCCAGGCCACTGACTGCTCTCCCGATCCCAACTTTTACCGAGCCTGAGAAAAAAGCCTTTTGAAAAAATTGCAGGAAAAGGAGAAAATGCTGGTAACCAGCATTTTCTCCTTTTTCCACAATGTTTTCCCCCCCACTTCAAAGACAGAAATTATCTTTGGAGCCATATTGAATTTGTTGTCTTCAAATTCTTTTAATTTGAAAGTCTAAAATTTTGTTGCATGGTAAAGGGTTAACCCCTTCCCAAACGAATAAATTTTAGACATGTCAAAATTAAAAGCTTTATCATACATTAAGTTTAAACATATTTCTTTTACATCGATTGAGAAACAAGTTCGTACAACTTATACTGATCTCTCTCGATTCTGCTTCCTGGGAACTACACCAGTACTCGCGTCAAGTGTGTGGGCCAATGAACAATCCCAAAGTTGACACCCGCTCCCAGGTATCGGACTCGTGACCTTATGGTTATGAGGCCGACGCTCTACCTCACAACCACAGACACCACTGCATACATTAAAACAAGAGGGCCATGATGGCCCTGTATCGCTCCACTGGCTTATAAATATAAACCATGAAGAAAAATCTTCACTATATAAGCCCTTATAAAACTTTGACCCCAGGGCCATAGTCGGACTAAATGGGGAATATGTGTATTAGAAGAATAACATGCCAAATTTGGGAGTTTTTGGCCTTATGGCTGGTAACAAGATGGTTTCTGAACTTTTCACTCCATAAACCCATGTAAAACTTGTGAACCCTGGTGCAGGACCAAACTTGATCCTAGGGTTGTAACTTGGGCCCTCTTTGTAATTGTCCACTAGATAATGCTATAATTATGCAAAATTTGGTAGCCTAAGCCTTATGGCTATGTACAACAAGATTTAAAAGTTTTCCCTATGTAAGCCCATGTAAATCTTATGAACCCCCCCCCGCCCCCAAGCATGAGGCCAAATTGACCCCAGGACTATACTTTGGGCACTTTTGGTAGACCCCAACTAGATCAAGCTAAATGCAAAATTTGGTAGCTCTAGGCCTTATGGCTAGGTACGGGCAGATTTTTAAAGTTTTCTCTATATAAGCCTATGTAAAACTTGTGACCCCTGGGGCAGAGCCAATTTTGACACCAGGGCTATAATTTCAAGAAACATGATGGAGGTCTACTACATAAAGCTACATGCCAAATTTGGTAGCCCTATGCCTTATCGTTTCAGACAAGAAGATTTTTAAAGTTTTCTCTATATAAGCCTATGTAAAACTTGTGACCCCTGGGGCAGAGCCAATTTTGACACCAGGGCTATAATTTCATGAAACATGATAGAGGTCTACTACATAAAGCTACATGCCAAATTTGGTAGCCCTATGCCTTATGGTTTCAGACAAGAAGATTTTTAAAGTTTTCTCTATATAAGCCTATGTAAAACTTGTGACCCCTGGGGCAGAGCCAATTTTGACCTCAGGGCTATAATTTCAAGAACTATGATAGAGGTCTACTACATAAAGCTACATGCCAAATTTGGTAGCCTTATGCCTTATGGTTTCAGACAAGAAGATTTTTAAAGATTTCCAATATTTTTCAGTTTTGTTGCCATGGCAACCAGAGTTTTTGAAGGAATCAAATTCTTTCAAGAAATTATGAAGAGGACCATGGCAGGATCATTTCTGTGAAGTTTCATGAAAATTGGATGGGTAGTTTCAGAGAAGAAGATGTTTGAAATAAAAGTTAACGGACGGACGGACGGACGGACGGACGGATGCACGACGGACACCGGGCCATGACATAAGCCCGCTGGCCTTTGGCCAGTGGAGCTAATAAGTGTGACTCAATAACAGAAATTCTCCTTTGCAAGGGTACAAACATTGTGAGAAAAGGACAAAATGCTGGTTGCCACAATGTTTTCAAGAGGCCTCTTCTTTAAGGTCATTAAAACTTCGGATCGTATGGCAAAGTGTTAACTATGGTACCTGGGTAGATCTGTGATAACTTATAAACCGAGATGTAGAGGTCAAAGACGTGATTGCTTACTGACCTGTAAAGCTGTGGGGACCTCCGCGCTGTACACATCTTGGCAGTGTGCCAACAGAAGAGCTACATCACTGTAATTATCGACCGTCCATACTATATCAAAGGTAAATGAAAACATAAGCCATGCTATGGAAAAGGGGGGTTTAATGCATCTCCGTGATGTGCTATACCAAGCAAGTCATCACATAATTATGTATCCTTAAATCAATTTTGTTTATTAACCCTTTCCCAAACGACAAATTTTGGACTGGTCCAAATTGAATGAGTTTGCAGACAACAATTTTAAATTTGATGAAAATGGCAGAAAGTTCTCAAAAAGGGTAGAAAACACTGTGGGAAAAGGAGAAATTGCTCGTTACGAGCAATTTCTCCTTTTCCCACAGTGTTTTCAAAAGACTTGTACTGCAGACACGTGAAAACCAGGGCTTGTTTGGAAAAGGGTTAACCGACTGAATCATAAAGTAGAATGGCCCAATGATATGCAGAAAATGTAAAGAAAGCAAAACCTTTCAGCCAATGTCAGCCTGCGCTGACTGGGCAGGCTGACAATGGGTCAATACTTTTATACAAATGCATTAAATCCACTAATGACAGAGCATGACTCATATAAAGGCTTGTTTCCCCCTTAATCAAACAATAACCAGTTTTTCTTTTATGCTTTCCAGTAGTTTACAGAAATGTAAGAGTGAATTATATCCTTATAATTCACCGGTGAATGTTATAATTCACCGGTGAATGTTATAATTCACCGGTGAATTTTTTACCTTTTATTTTTGACATGCTATGGATATTTATAGAACATAAATTAATTTTCAGCAAGTGAACATCACATTTTATGATGTAGACAGCATCACTCATGACATCATCACTACAGCTAGTCCATATCTGACTAAATTGAATAGATCTATTTTGCTTGAAAAATGCACATACATGTATTTTTTATGATGAGCAAAAATTAGACGTGAAAAGAAAGGTTAAAGTGAAGAACATAAAAGAAAAAGGATAATTGTTTGGGTGTATGATCAAAATTTCTTTCATCTCATGAAAAGCAAAGGTCATATTTTCACTCGTGGCTTTGCCACACATGAAATAATAGACTTTGCTTTTCACTTGATGAAAGAAATTTCGATCATACACTGAAATCGCTGATTATCCTCTATTTATCTATGCCAAGGGAGATGGGTTTTGAAGACATTCTGGGAAAAGGAGAAAATGAATGTAACCAGCATTAATTGTTTTTTCATCCACAATGCTTTCAGGTCACAGAAAGACAAGTTATATCATTTGAGCCAAACTTTTTTTTTTTTGTTTTCTGCAAATGCTTTCAAAGTGGACGAGTCTAAAATTTTGTTGTCTGGAAGAGATTTCAGTCCTTGCTGACAACCTTTGTTGTAGACAATAATTAGAAAATACTTTTTTGGTGAAAGATGGAAATTTATTTCATTGAGTGAACATCATCAATAATATTTTCAAAGGTGGCAGTTTTTCAGTGAAAGGTTGGAATTTATTTCATTGAGTTAACATCATCAGTAATATTTTCATGAGTGGCTGCACTCAAAATATTACCCATAACATTCACTCAATGAAATAAATTTTGATCTTTTACTGAAAAAAAAAAAAAAAAAACATTCTATTTATTTCATGCTTCGATCCCCTTTTGTTGGGACTTTCATCAAAATCTAGTACAGTTGTTATCAGTAAATTCCCTGTGGTGTATCCCCTTCAAATAACGACGCATTACTATATTACGTAAAGTGCAAGAAATACAGGGTGAATGCATGTAAATTACATTATATTTCCCTATGACTGAATAGCACATGCTGTTTACCTAGGTAACTAGCGTGCAAAACTACTGTTTCAGCCTTCAACTGAAGAGGCAGAAAATATGAAATCAGTATTCTTCACTGGTCATAACCATTAAATATCAAGCCATAATCCAACATTAATTCTCAATAAACTACTGTAAAGCATGAAATAATAAATGTTACTTGAACAAATCTTTGTAAAATATTGATAACCAGAATGAATTAGGATTCTATATGTGAGTATACACAGAAATTACCCAAGTAAGTGATTTCTCTTACAGCTTACATATCTTACTTTTGACTACATGTATTTTAAAAACAGACTGGATTTTAGAATCACTGTTAGGATTACAATTATGATGATGATGATGATGATGGTGGTCTTTGAAATAAATAAGCCATGCTCTGTGAAAAGGTGGCTTAATGCATGTACAAAAAGTATTGACCAAGGTCTGCCTGTGACCTGGGCCAAGTCTGTTTGTGTTAGGTCAATTTTCTGCATGTCAAAGGACTAGTGTACCCCATGCTATACAAAACAGATCTTAGCTATGTATAATGATGACTTGCTTGGTATGATGCATCATGAGATCCATTAAACCCCCTTTCTGCCAGAGCATGGCTCAAATAAAACATTACTGATGATGATAATGTAGACTATGTGGACAACAACAACAATGATGATGATAACTAGAGTGGTGAAGATGATATGGCTGTTCTGGTGATAATTATGGCAATCATCGTTATTTTTGTTATGATAGTAATTGTTGTTATTATTAGTGGTATTACTGTTGTTATTAACATATGAGCCATGCTCTGGAAAATGGGTGCTTAATGTATGTACGTGATGCATGATACCAAGCAAGTCATCCATAAAGACCATTTTGTCTAACAACTGACTGAATCATGAGGTAGACTGGTCCTTTGACATACAGAAAATTGACCAATAGCGAAAAGTTTTGGCCCAGGTCAGCTTGTGCAGACTGCGCAGGCTGACCTGGGTCGATACTTTTCACAGATGCATTAAGCCCCCTTTTCACAGAGCATGGCTCATATATATAACGAAACAGATGTTACTGATAATCAACATATATACTAGAGTCCCTATATAAATATACAGAAATCTTAGTTACCATTCAAACCTGCTGTAATCTGAAATTATATAAAATACATGTACGGTAACCCAGTGCTTTCTCTGCATTTGCATCAGACTGTTTTTGACAACAATGCAAAAACAAGAATTGTCACTGGGAAGTGACTGTTGTCCAAGGTTTAATATAAACCTTTCACTGAAGGACAGACAGACAGATGGATGGATAGATAGACAGATAGCCCATTCAAAAACTATATGCTCTTGAATTTTTTTGGCTGCATAAAAAAAAATGAACCTTTACAAAAAATCAGTTACATATCCTTTACAAGTACACACTGTGCATAAACAGACAGATAGATAGACAAATAAAGACAGACAGACATATACTGAGACAGGTGAAACAATAAGCAGACACATACACATAAAAAGGCATACCGACAGACCAACTGAATGACCGACATATGACAGACAAACACACAGACACTGACTGACACACAGACTTACACACAGACAGACACAGAGACAGTCATACCATTATTCCCACCAGATATGATACCCATCACCAAAGCACTCATGTTACCACTAAGGGAACTTTTCATAATAGTTGTTTCCCATACCTGTAATGAAACAGTGACAACAAAACAATATGTGTCATAGATTACATGAATCAGTTCCCTCATAAAAATGTTTAGCCTTTTTGTATCTTTATTCCATACCAGACAAAAATATTTTAGACTTTTCCATTTTGAAAGCACTTGTAGGCAATGAACAAAATCTTTCCTATCTCTTTTTCCCACTGTATTTTCAAAAGCCATCTGATTCACAGTTGACAAAACTTCAAACAAGAGGCCACAGGCCCTAAAATGCTCACCTGAGTAAGTCATCTATGATTGCTAAAGCTGAAGAGATCCTGATTGTAATGATGTAAAACACATGAGTGTTTGTGACCTACTTTTCAACCTCCTTGTCCTATTTTTTAACTTGTCAAAGATATCAAGACAAACATTCTGACAATATTTTGTGAGTATCAAACAGAAGATGTGGCCTCCAGATTGCATACAATCACCGAATTTAGTCTGATTCACAGTCAACAAAACTTAACCCTAAGAGCACCAACTAAACCCAACAGACATTTTCAACCTAGAAATACAACCCAAATAATTGCAACTTTATGGTTGTTTTGTCTACAGTGATTCAGCAAAGTGGACAGTGTAGATCAAAGATCAAGCTGCACATTTTGTGAAGCCTGATCTTGATCTACACTGGCCACAAAGGCAACTATTGTCATGAAAGGCGCTTTAAAGGTTAAAAAAAAAAAAAATAACCAAATGTTGTAAGGCTATAGTGTACCAAACTATCAATAAAAGTAAAAGTGTGGTAGGGGAAAACTGGTTTTAACAGCATATCCTTATTAATGTATTTTTAGCAGTGTCTATTCTAAGACGCACGATTGTGGGATTCAAGCTAATTATTTCAGATCCCACATAAATTCAGACCCATTGTGTGATAGTCCTGCGTAAAAAATAAACTATGAAAAAGTTCCAAAACAAAGAATTTACTCTTGCCTCAAAGCTGTTCTGCGAGATATCATGTCCATCAAAGTAACCTCCCTTGACAGGAAGTGGGTCAAAACGGCCCACTTCGAAAACGACTCTGGTCAAAATGGCTGCCTTTACCCAGTCTTAGACTACTGTTGTTGTCATGAATTTTATCAGAATGAATTTTAAAACTGTCTTAGTCTTATCTCTTTTTCAAAAATTAATTTAATTTCTACAGAGGGATGTTCCAGAATTTGTCTTTTGATACGTAAACAGTCGGTAAGTCTACTGTATAGTCTTGTACAGAAATGAATGTCTAATTATATGAGCTACATGTATATATGTTTTCTATCTATTCAAAAATTGTCATGCCTATTTTTTTGAAAATCCCGCATATTTTTTAGATGGAGGGAGGAAAATCCACCCCTTCTTTTCAGTTTCTAGAATAGACACTGTTTTTAGAATTAGCACAAACATTTTGCAAAAGCATCCAGTTCTGTCACTGGATCAATGAGTATGTCATATCATATTCAAACTGGTATGATATGTCGTATCTAGTCACATAAACACATACAGAATTTTAGATTGCAGGGCCAACATGCAGTTATTTATCCATCAGAATTTCATTTTTTCACTGATTACATGAACAAAATGTCCAGTCTCTACATACTTGCCAAAAAAAAGTTGTATTAACACTTTACAACACAATCCTAACTTTTAACGACCCTGTGGAAGACTTTTGAAAACATTGTGGGAAAAGGAGAAAATGCTGGTAACCAGCATTTTCTCCTTTTCCCACAATGTTTTCTACCCTATCAAAGACAAATTCCATCATTTGAGCCACATTAAGATCGTCATGTGCAACTGTTTTGAATTCAGAAAAATGTAAAATTTTGTTGTTTGGTAAAGAGATTGAGTTAAGTCTTTACCAAACGACAAAAATTTAAAGTCCTCCAAATTGAAAGCATTTGCAGACGCAAATTTAGATGTAGTTGAAATTATGCTCTTTGATTCTGAAAGGATAGGAAAAATTGTGGGAAAAGGAGAAAATGCTGGTTTCCAGCATTTTTTTTTCCTTTTCCCACAATGTTTTCAAAAGCTTTCTTTCTCAGGGTCGTTAAAAGTCGGGACTGTGTGGTAAAGAGTTAAGCAACATGCATCAGTATTTATGACAAATTTTGACTGCCTCCATTAAAATCCAAATACATAAGTTCTTTCAACACATTACAGTATCTTTGCCTTTTACATTTTCTCCTATAGCCAATACATCTCTGATATGTCACAGATAAATAGCCCTGTTTCAAGGAATAGAAGATAAGTCAAAGTCAAAGCCACGAGTGAAAATATGGCCTCCATTTTTCACTTGATGAAAGAAATTTTGATCATAAACTGAAACAAACAATTATCATATTTCTTTTCTGCTCTTCACTTTAACCTTTCTTTTTACGTTTAAATTTTGCTCATCCTGAAAAATATGCGCATTTTTCAAGCTAAATAGATCTGTTCAATTTAGTCGGATAAAGATTAGCTGTAATAATGAAGTTATGAGTGATGTTGACTACGTCATAAAATGTGACGTTCACCCTCTTAAAATTCATTCAAGTTCTACAAATATCAATGGTATGTCAAAAATAAAAAAATAAGATTCACTAGCGAATTATAACATTCAACGGTGAATTATAAGGATGTAATTCACTGTTAGATTTCTATAAACTACTAAAAAGCATAAAGAAAATATCGTAATTTAGGAGTGATGCTAAAATTTGCAGAATCTGATTTGGGCCTACAGATTCTGATCTGGGTCTATAGTATTTGCATCTGGTCACTTTTAGAGATGCAGGCTTTTAACCCTTTACCAAACAATCCTGTTTTCACACTAAAAAGAGGAGGATGGCCTTCTGAAAACGTGGCAGACAAGAAGAAAATGCTGGTAAACAAGATTTTCTCCTTTTTCCACAGTGCTTTCTTATCTTTCAAAAATAAATCCCAACATCTGTGCCATACTTGTTTTGTTGTCTGCATAATGCTTTCAGTTTGCACAAAACTTGTGGTCTGGTAAAAAGTTCATTTGAGCCATGCTCTGGCAAAAAGGGCTTAATGAATCTCAGTAATGCATTATACAAAGCAAGTCATTAGATAATTATGGATCTATGTAAAGGCCACTTTTTTAAACAACTGACTTAATCGTGAGGTAGACTGTCCTTGGACATACAGAAAATTGACCGATATTGAAGAGTTTCGGCCAGGTCATCATAACATTCACCTGGGTCGATACTTTTCGCAGATGCAAAGAGCCCCCTTTTTCACACAGCATGGCTCAATTATTTTTGATATAGTCAATTACCTTGGGTATAGTTTTCGTCCATAAAGCTTTCACTCACCTCAAAATACTCTGGTAATTTCTGTTGTATTTCATCATACAAATCTTTAGCTGTAGTGCACTGTTGGCCCACTTTATATGTTTTCAACTTCCCATCCCAGGAATCAGCTATTTTTACTCTTTGGTTACTCTCCTGCCATGCAAATAATAAAAAAAATATATGACACCTTTACATGCAAATATTTTTGGATTAAGAACTTTAAAATAAATGTAGGAAAAACAAAGTATATTAACCCTTTACCAAACGACAAAATTTTAGACTTGTCCAAATTCAAAGCATTTGCAGACGACAATATCAATGTGACTGAAACAGCAAAATATGTTTTTGAAAGGGTCGAAAACATTGTGGGGAAAGGAGAAAATGCTGGTTACCAGCACTTTCTCCTTTTCCCACAATGTTTTCAAAAGGCTTCTTTCCCAGGGTCATTAAAAGCCAGGACTGTTTGGTAAAGGGTTTAACGAGAGGACCTTATGTTCCCTAACCCTTTACCAGAAAATGTATGTTAAGATTTGTCCAATGTTTTAAAAAGCCTTTGCAGATGAAAAATAAAAGATGGTTTGAATGATTGATTTTTTATTAAGAATGGGGTCAAAAAATTCTAGAAAATGGAGAAAATGCTGTTTTTTTTTTTTTTGGTCAATGGCCTAAATTAAAATCCACTAAAATTCAGAAGGACCATTACATAAGCTGAACTAAAAAAAGTAGACGGTTTAGATCCATGATTAGACTGCATGTTTTGTTCAGTCTGATCTTGATCTATGCTTTTCAAACAGCCCTTCCTTCAGCTAATGGCCTTAACCCTTTGCCAAACAATCCTGAGTTTTAATGACCCCTAAAAAGACAGCTTTTCAAAAGTGGGAGAACCAGAAAATGCTGGTACCAGAAAATGTTGGTTACCAGCATTTTCTCCTTTTCCCACAATGTTTTCTTCCCTTCCAAAAACCACTTTTTAAAAGATTGTGGTAAAAGGAAAGATTATTCAGTCACAACATTTTCACATCTTTTCATGTACAAAACCTTTGTTCATATTAAAATATTCATATTTTGTATTTTTCATATTTTGTCCATATTAATCAATCAAGTTTTTCTAGCCCTTTTTCAAATTTTTAAGCTGCAGATCTATTTCACTGGTTTTGGATTTACAGTAGTATGTTAAGTCTCTATCAGATGACATGATTTTAGACTCAACCACATTAACTCTTTACCAAATGACAAAATTTTAGACTGGCCCAAATTGAAAGCATTTGCAGACGACAAAATAAATGTGGCTACAAAATGTAATTTGCTTTGGAAAGGGTAGAAAACATTGTGGGAAAAGGAGAAAATTCTGATTACCAGCATTTTCTCCTTTTCCCACAATGTTTTCATAAGGCTTCTTTCTCAGAGTCATTTAAAGTTGGGATTGTGTGGTAAAGGGTTAAAAGCATACTTACAGCCAACAAATATAACTGTGGTTCAAATGATACAGCTTGCCTTTGAAAAAGTGGAAAACAATGTGGGAAAGAGAGAAAATGCTGGTAACCAGCATTTCTTCCTTTTCCCACAGAAGCATTCTTCCTCAAGACTGTTAAAACTTAGAACTGTTGGGTCAAGGGAGATAAAACAGTGTAGAATGTAAAAAAAAAATAAATTAATACATACATAGAAGAACAGAAAAAGTCGCATAAGTCTGGACATCAGACTTCTGTTTTCAATCCCATATGACTTAATTCTCTCCAGCGTATGGTCGTATAGAATTTCTCCCAACATGTTGGTCTCCAAAGCTTCCTTCTTGAATACAACTGAGTTACTCGCAATTTGAGCAATAAGCTAAAAATGAATAAAAGCAGTTGTTGTTTAACCCTTAAGCTGCTAAGTGCAACTCACTGGCCTTTTGCGGACAGTGTAGATCAAGATCAGACTGTGCAGAATGTGTAGTCTGATCTGAGATCTACACTGTCCGATAAGGAGACATTTTTCCCCCCAAAATGAGTTTGAAATAACATTATTCCGGTTTTTACTATCGGCTTGAAAGTTTTAACTTATTTAGCAGGATATGGGTCCATGCAGTTCCCTGAATCATTTCAATAAAAATGTCAATTATATTGTCAGCTTACATATTTCTTTTATGCTTGTCAGTAGTTTATAGAAATCTAACAATAAATTATTTCCTTATAATTTACTGGTGAATGGTATAATTCACTGGAAGTTGTAACTTCTGTTTCTGACATGCCACAGATATTTATAGAACATCAATTAATTTTTAGCGGGTGAATGTGATGTTTTATGTCGCAGAAAACATCCCTCTGACATCATTATTACAGCTAGTCCATATCTGACTAGATTGAATAGATATATTTCGCTTGAAAAACGCACATATTTTTTACAATGAGCAAAAATTAGACGTGAAAAGAAAGGTTAAAGTGAAGAGCATAATAGAAATAGAATAATTGTCTGTTTCAATATATGATCAAAAGTTCTTTCATCAGGAGAAAAACAGAGGCCATAGTTTCAGTCAATGAAAGAAATATCGACCATATACCGAAACAGACAATTATCCTCTATTTATGCATTCTAGAGTTTCTATTACCAGTACATTGCACATTCCTTCAGAGCCACTGGCTACTTTGCCACACAATCTTCAGGACAGCAATGTTCTTGGGTGAGAGGGGTGAATTCTATCACAATGACTATCACCAATCCTTGGCAAAAGTTATGCCTAGCTGGCAATCAAACCTGCTAATCTTGGATGAAAAGTAATGTACATTACCAACATAACTACCACACTTTGTTCCATACAACCAAGAACTATCAGATAGACAAACAGAACACGGTCCATATTCACCAACCATTCAAAGAAAATACTTAGTCTTATTTTTAAGAATTTTCTAAATTCAATCCTTTACAATTTCCTGTTAAAGTGACCCTGAGGAAGAAGCCTTTTGAAAACATTGTGGGTTAAAGGAGAAAATGCTGGTAACCAGCATTTTCTCCTTTTCCCACAATGTTTTCTATGATATCAAAGACAAATCTCACCATTCCAGCAAGAACCGATATGCTGTTTGCAATTCCTTTCAACTTGTACCAGTCTAAAATCATGTTGTTTGGTAAAGGGAAAAAAGTAACACAACTTCTGATTGGCTTAATCAAAATGGTTTAGCCAATTAGAAGTTGTGTTACTTTCTAAATCTAGAACAAGACTAAGAATGAAATTAGGAATGTTTGGAGAATATGGAACCATGACAACTTACTGTCATATTCAAAAACAGTCTTCCACAAAAGATGCAAAGGCTCTTTGAGGCATACTTCATGATCCGTCCCCCACCAAGAGCAATTAGGAATGCCTGCAACCATAAGACAGCTCAACCTTGATTATTCTATATATGTATTTACAGTAGTAAATTCTCAAACAAGTGTGACAGGGGTATTCAAAGCTCATGATAAGATTTTATTGCCAATTCCACTGATAAAGGTATGATATAACACGATACCACTATATGCAAAGTAGATTTGACACTCCCTGCGTAGTTCCTCTGTATTTATATCGCTATAAACATAAGTTGTGACAATATCGCTTGTTGCAATATTCAGATATAACAATGTCATTTTCTGGTCCAGAGGTCTAAAATTTCATCTTTTAACCTTTACCACACAACGACCTAGAGAAAGAAGCCTTTTGAAAACATTATGGGAAAAGTAGAAAATGCTGGTAACCAGCATTTTCTCCTTTTCCCACAATGTTTTCTACCTTTCCCAAATCAAATTTTAATTTTTGAGCCACATTTGATTTGTTGTCTGCAACTGCTTTCAATTTGGACCAGTCTAAAATTTTGTTGTTTGGTAAAGAGTTAAGCAAAAATTAACAACTTCTGATCAAAATTTGTCTTCTGCAGAGGTCCAACATGTATTTATACAAAACTGTGTTTGGCTTTTACAGGACAATGTAACAATACAGACAGACACCTAGAATGGATACTCTAGGTAGTTGTTGCCAGGCCAGACAGCTAATTAGGTTTAGTAAAGCTTGATTACCTAGACATTCATACGCAATTAGACAGGCATACAGAAGTAGAAACGCTTGTTAAACAAGGACTTTGCCGAGTCACTGGCCATTTACAGTGTGTTTTACATTCCGCATGGTCATTTACTGTCAATTACATAGATGTCACTTCCCTGTTGGATGGGTATTAATAGCATAATATTCAATATATGTATCTGCACTCCTGCTGGAATGAAACGAATCTAGAACTTTTTTTTTTCTTGAACACTTTCACTACTAACTCCTGAATTTCCACTTTTTTTCTGAGTTCTATAAATAGATTTCCACTGCTATTGAAAACGTCTTTTGTCATAGTTTAAAAACAGGTTAGCAACAATGTAGATCAAAGATCAGACTGCACATTCTGTGCAGTCTGGCCTTGATCTATGCCGTCTGCTAAAGCTACTCAAGTCGTCATTAGTAATGAAAGAGTTAATAAACACATTGGCACTCTTGACATTTGTTGCTGTGCTACAGCAAGAAAAGTTTAAAGCTAGTTTACACGGTATGTTTTAACAGAATGTTAATGTAGGTCTAATTTCAAACATATCTGTATTTTACGTTTACATGGTATGTTCAGACGATCTGCTTCCAATTATCTATTTTATCCTTTCAATAGGATAAATCACCACCTGCAAGTTGAGTAACTGCATGTGACTTTCCACCAGATAGGGGTCTGTTTAGCATATAGAAAACAAAAGTACTCATTTGGACGGTCCTAAAGGCATAATCAAAATCGAGATAAAGGGCTGGAATTTACCATACTGAGCCACAGGCATTCGTTTTGTGATGAACTTTCCCATCTATATATAATGTAATGTCTTATATATTACATTATATAGATGGCAAAGTTCATCACAAAATGAATGCCTGTGTACTGAGCACTGATTGGTCTGTTCTTTCTGCAGGGAAAATAGAACATGTCCTATTTGCTTTGCTTTACAATTTTGCTAGCAAGTCTCCCATTTAAAGAGGGTTTACACTATGTGATCTAGCACATGTGTTGCAACAGATTTGAAAAAGCATGTTGTGTAAACTGGCCTTTAGACTCTTCCACACTGAAGACATTTGCATACGACAAATTAACTGTTGCTCACAAGATTAGATTTGACTCTGAAATATTAAAATTATTCTGCTGGTCTCCAGCATTTTCTCCTTTTCAATGACCATTAAAAATGGTACTCCCTCAGTCTTAAAATCACAGGACTGTTTGGGTTAACATGTCTATATTTTGTAGGCGTTTAACTCTTTAACACACAATCCTGGCTTTTAACGACCCTGAGAAAGAAGCCTTTTGAAAACATTGTGGGAAAAGGAGAAAATGCTGGTAACCAGCACTTTCTCCTTTTCCCACAATGTTTTCTACCCTTCCCAAAACACATTTTAGTTTTTCAGCCACATTTATTTTCTCGTCTGTAAATGCTTCCAATTTGGACAAGTCAAATATTTTGTCATTTGGTAAAGAGTTAAAGGCAATTGTTTTTGAGGCCAAAAGCACATACTTACACATGTTCCATAATCTATCGCCTTTCTGAATAAAGAATTGGTCAGTGGAGTTACACACCCTGGCATCATTTCACTGAAATTTGGAAACTGGTTTTTGTCTTCACTCTTTACCAAACGACAAAAACGTAGACTGGTCCAAATTGAAAGCATTTGCAGACCACAATTTCACTGTGAATTGAATGATGTAAATTGTCTTTGATAGGGTAGAAAACATTGTGGGAAAAGGAGAAAATGCTGGTAACCAGCATTTTCTCCTTTTCCCATGATGTTTTCAAAAGGCTTATTTTTTTAGGGTCGACGATTTCAATGCAGACGACAATTTCAATGTGAATCAAATGATGTAAATTGTCTTTGATAGGGTAGAAAACATTGTGGTAACCAGCATTTCCTCCTGTTCCCATGATGTTTTCAAAAGGCTTCTTTTTTTAGGGTCGAAGATTTCAATGCAGACAACGATTTCAATGTGAATCAAATGATGTAAATTGTCTTTGATAGGGTAGAAAACATTGTGGGAAAAGGAGAAAATGCTGGTAACCAGCATTTTCTCCTTTTCCCACGATGTTTTCAAAAGGCTTCTTTTTTGAAGGTTGGGATTGTGTGGTAAAGAGTTAAACAACCCTTACAGCATCAACAAATACAGCAACCAGACAACAAAATTTTTTGATGCAATTTTCTAGTTTTTTGCCAACAACTATCCCAGAGTTGCTCATAAGATGGTATTTGTCTTTGATACTAGAATTTGTCTTTGAAACAAGTTTTAGCATTTTCTCCATTGCCAATGATATTTCCAAAAGCCTGCTTCTTCAGGGTCATACAAACTCCAGACCATTTGGTAAATGGGAAAAAAAAAATATTATTTATCTTAAGAAAAGCATTGCAATTTCTTATCTCTATCCACACAATCTTGAGTTTGAATAACCCTGAAAAATAAGGCTTTAGAAAACATTATGGGAAAAGGAGAAAATGCTGGTAACCAGCATTTTCTCCTTTTCCCACAAAGTTTGCTATTATTTCAATCACAAAAGTTATTCATTGACCTTCATTCTTTTTGTTGTAAATTCTTTCAATTTGGATAAGTCTAAACTTTTGTTGTTTGTAGAGAGTTAACCCTTTACCAAACAGCAACATTTTGGACCAGTCAAAATTGAAAGCATTAATTTTGCAGACGACAAAATAAATGATTGTAATACGGTATTAAAGTTGCAATTTACCGATTCGGAGACACTTGTTATTTGTTGGTATACCTATGGTAAAATACTCAAACAGAAAAGTTTGTGAATTTTCTAAATTCGCTAAATCGCAAAATTATCCACTTTGCAAAAATTTCCACTTATATAGTACATAACCTATATTCCGTTGAGCAATTCATTCACGACTTTCAGACAATATACTGTACCACATACCCTATATTCCCTAATGTCATACGCTCATTACCAATGACCAATGGACTGTCAAACTCATGAATAAGATCTTCCTCTGTTTCTTGGTCCATAGTAGTGATTGGTCGAGCCTTAAAAAACAGAGAATAGCATGTACTGCTACTGCATAGGTCCAGATAAGAGAGAATCAAACATCAAATGTTAAATGTTCATTGCTAGTCACCAATGGACTGTCAAACTCAAGAATGAGATCTTACAGCAAGAAAAATTACCAACTTTACAATGAAGTAAAGTTTCCAATTAAGATTTACAATTACAGTTTAGATTAATCCTTTACCAAACAATCACAGATTTTCACAACCCTGAGAAAGAAGCCTTTTGAAAACATTATGGCAAATGCTTTCAATTTGGACAAGTCTAAAATTTTGTTGTTTGGTAAAGAGTTAAGTAAATATTGTGGATAAACATCACTATTCTATAAATAGAATTGGTTTTGATTGATTGATTGATTTGTCTTCTATACATTATTTGTCATTCAACAGCAACAGCTTACTACTCCATGAATGTCCAGGGCATCAGATGTGCCAGGCTACAGCCACGCAGTGCCTTGCATAAGGACAACAAGGAACAAATCAGAAGAATTGGTCTAAAACCAAGATGACATACACATGTACACTGCTTACCCTCTACCAGACTGCCAATATTAGACTAGTTCATATTGAAAGCACTAGCAGACGACAATTTGAATTTTGCTTAAAGGATGGGATTTGTCTTGGAACGTGTAGAAAATATTGTGGGAAAACAAGAAAATGCTGGTTACATGCATTTCCTCCTTCTACCATGATTTTTTCAAAAGCATTCTTTTTTGGTAATGTTAAAAATCCAAATCGTGTGGTACAGTAATAAAGGGTTGAAAACATTTTGGGAAATTGAGAAAATGCTGAATACAAGCATTTTCTCCTTTGCCCAAAGCGTTATCAAAAGCCATCTTCTTCAAGGCTGCAAAAGCACAACATCATAATGTAAAAAGTTTGACTGACCTGAAGCAAGTAAATGTCTTCTCCCTTCATTGCCCATTCTACATCTCTGCTGGTCCCAAAGTATTCTTCTATCTGTAACAAGAAATATCCTTAAAAAAGATAGATGGCATGAGAGATACTGGGATATGAGTATTGAAACTCTTTTGTGGCTCAATCTGAAGTAAAACAATGAAAGTAACCTCACCCGCAATTGCCTCCTTTTCCTCATTGTTCTTTATTTTGTTGGAAAGTAGTATTGGGTTATTGTAGAACTCTAGACAGAGGGAGTGATTTTGATTCCAACATTGAAAACATTAATCACTCTCCACTAAACCCTATGTTATGGGCACTCATTAGAATCGTCTCATTGAGACGATTCTAATGAGTACCCACAACATAGGGTCTGGAAGAGAAATAATGGAATAAGAATACTGTCACTCCCCTTTTATCTGGAGGTCTGGTTACTGGGTAATGCTTATGAAAATATTGAATTTCCAAACGGCACAAGAAAAGAATCATTCTCTACTACATTATTTTGCTATGGTATGAATCAAGGCCCCGGGATATCGATTAGCAGTGGTAACGCTTGTTAATAATGGTTTCATAAATGTATGAGCAAATACGCCAGCAGGGGCTAGCCAAATAAAGATGTGCACATTTTTGACAGACCAATTGCAAATAACCATCTATTCAATATTTATCATTACTAAGAAGTAGGTCAAAAGCCAGCGCATTCAGCAACGCCGAAAAATAGCCTCCATAGAAACAGGAGACTTAAATACAAAAGGGGCATAAATGTGTCAAAACTTTTTTTTTAGGCTTATACCTACTCTTTTGGGCCAAGCCCCCGTAGCTCAGTCGGTAGCGTACAGGACTTGAGAACAGGAGGTCGCTGGTTCGATCCCCGGCTTGGCCAATTTCTTTCCCAGGATTGATGACAGTCATCGCGACAGGATTCATTCCTCTCTCACCGCTGACAATTGTTTCGAAGATGGTTATGTGGGAAAGCAGCCAGTGGCTTGGAAAGAATATTGTGCGGAGTACTGGTAAAAGAAAATCCAGGAAAGCATGGATAGGTGCACTGGCCGCCGTGATATAACTGAAATAATGTTGAAAATGGCGTTAAAAACCATACATTCAATCAGTCAACCTACTCTTTTGGTATGGAGTCTCCATCTGACAGTGAACAACTAGCCCAATATTGAAGTAAGTAGAGATTTCAGATAATGTCTAAGTTTTGGCACCATAACAACAACAGGGCTATGACAATACCTCAACATTTTCTTCCAAAACAGCCAAGCTAATATCAGGAAAAAATTTCAAAAGATTCAAACCTTTACCAAACAATCCCATGTTTTAATGACCCAGACAAAGAAGGCTTTTGAAACCATGGGAGGAAATGGAGAAAATGATGGTAACCAGCATTTTCTCCTTTTCCTACAATGTTTTCTATGTTTTCCAAGACAAATCTCATCATTCTAGCCACCTTCAATACGTTCTCTACACATGCTTTTGTTTTTGACAAGTCAAAAATTTTGTTGTATGGTAAAGAGTCAAAAACTGTGGCCCTGGTAATGCACTAGGCAAGAAGTTTTTAAGTAACATAACAAACTTACTTTGATGGCTGTCAAACACAGATTTAAAACTTGTGAATCCGACAAACACAATCTCCCTGAATCTACAGACTCGGTTTCTGTCTCCATAGTGCCTCCAGTTTCTTTTTTGACAAAAATGATAATATGATCACAAATGATAAACAAAACTGACCTCTCCATCACATGTAATCATGCTTTTGTAACTCTTTACAAAATGAAAAAATTTTGGACTTGTCCCAGAGGTCCAGATAGAGGGAGTGATTTTGATTTCAAAATTGAAAATATTAATAACTCTCCACTAAGCCCTATGTTATGGGTACTCATTAGAATCGTTTTATTGAGACAATTCTAATGAGTACCCACAACATAGGGTTTGGAAGAGAAATAATGGATTTAAAATACTATCACTCCTTCTTATCTGGAGGTCTGTTGTCCCTATGGTAAGTATTTGCAGATGACAAATTAAATGTGACTCAAATGCTGAGATTTGTGTTTGAAAGAAAAGAAAATCCCATAGAAAAAGGAGAAGATGCTAGTTGCCAGCATATTTTCTTTTTCCTCACAATGTTTTGATACACTGTTTTTTTTTAAGATGTCAAAAGAGGGGATTAGTTGGGTACAGAGTAAATTGCTTAGAATTTTACTTTTGCTGAAGAGTTGCTTGTGCCATTTGCATAAATCATTCCAACTTTATTTCTTGCCGGTTAGCAGCCTTTTCTTCTTTTCCCACAATGTTTTCAAAAGTCTTCTTCCTCAGGATTGTCAAAACTAGGGATTGTGTGGGAAAGGTTGCCCATACTCAGCCAATATGTTTCAATAAGTCAGATCTGTGCTGAGACATTTGAGTACAAACAGCTTTAACCCATTTCCTAGATCGGAAGTTTAGTCTTAGGCTAATGACTTTTTTATCTTCAATTCTCTAGGACAAAAGTTCTTGCATGATCATATAATTACAAGCAGTATTGGACATCTAAGGTCATTACCATGGCCTTTGGACTCAAATGCACTTATCCTAACACTTAAAGCGCCTTTCACGACTACAGTTGCCTGTGCGGCCAGTGTAGATCAAGATCAGACTGCATAAAACATGCTGTTTGATCTTTGATCTACACGGTCCACTTTGCTAAAACACTATAGACAAAGCAACCATGACTATATTTGCCTTTGCGGCCAGTGTAGATCAAGATCAGAATACACAAAATGTGCAGTCTGATCTTTGATCTACACTGTTCACTTTGCTGAAACACTATACACAAAAGCAACCATGACTGTAGTTGCCTTTGCGGCCAGTGTAGATCAAGATCAGACTGCACAAAATGTGCAGTCTGATCTTTGATCTACACTGTCTGCTTTGCTGAAAGTGTAGTCTGATCTTTGATCTACACTGTCTGCTTTGCTGAAACACAATAGACAAAAGTGACCATGAAATTGCATGAAGTGCCCATATGGGTCTTATTCTAGACTGAAAATGTCTGCCGTGTTTATTTGGCGTTTTAAGAACTTTGAGAACAAGGCTCTACTTAACAACCAAGGGGTTACACTAAAGGCAAAAAAAACCCTTTTACCAACCTGAAACATGAATCTGAATGTTTTTCCCTCCTAGGTGACAATCTGCTATAGTCAGATGGTTGTCATAGAGACGCTGCACAGTATATGTGTCTGGCGTGGTCTTCCCAGAAACAACAACCTAAATGGATATTAATTTACAATCATCCATCCCCTAAAGTCATCTTGGTAAAATCAACTCTCAGTCAATCTAATTAAGTAAAAATTATGATCTGATAATGAGTATGACATGGGCATGGTGCAAAACATATTTGAGTCGTGCTCTGTGGAAAGGGGGATTAAAGCATCTGCAAAAAGTATCAACCCATGTCAGCCTGCACAGTCTGTGCAGGCTGACCTGGGCTGATACTATTTGCCTTTGCTCAATTTTCTACAGCTAAAAGGACCAGTGTACCTCATTATTCAGTCAATTAATGTACAAAAGGATTTTATGGATCCATAAGGCTGTTTTGACTTGCTTAGTATCATGCATTAAAGAGGTGCATTAAGCCCCCTTTTGCCAAAGCATGGCTCATTCATTCGTAAAAATGTCTTTCAAGAAATGTATTATGGTCATGTGCAGGAGTCTAAAGTACAAACTATTGTGAAAAATGTACAAATTATTGTGCATAGTATTTTAAACTTCATACAAAAAAATTAAATGAGCCATGCTGTGAAAATGGGGCTTAATGCACCTGCGAACAGTATCGACCCAGGTCAGCCTGCGCAGTATGCACGGGCTGACCTGGGCTGAAACTTTACGGTATCAGTCTTTTTTTTTCTGTATGTCCAGGGACCGGGCTTCTTCATGATTAAGTCAGTTGTTAAAAAAAGTGGCTATTATGGATGCATAATTATGTAATGGCTTTCTTGGTATCATGCATCACGGAGATGCATTAAGCCCCCTTTTGCCAGAGCAAGGCTCAAATTATTTTTTAAACAAAGCAGGTAATACATCTATGTCTTACTTTCTGAAAATGTTTTCAAAATCTATAAATCAAAGTATAGCAGAATGCACTTATACAAGTACTACAGCAGAAGTAAATATTAAATTTAAGAATTACAAACACAGCCTGATACTATAAATGCATACCTCTCCAAGACCAAAAGACGCATCAATGATCATTTTGTTTGGACTACCAGTTATTGGATCATTGGTAAACAACACCCCTGAAACATCTGATTGGACCATTTCCTGTATGACCACACCCACTGCTGTTCTGATTGGCTGACCATGTTGTCTGAGGAAATATATAAACAGGATACTTCTTTATAACATAACATGGCTTTATGCCGCATGGCGAGGGTAAAAACGACAAATGATGATGATAACATAATATTGACCAGCCCACACAGCTCAAGTGGTAGAGCAAAGGACTTGTAAACTTCAAGTCTTAGGTCACTTGAGGGTGTGGGTTCGAGCCCAACGGCTGGCCATCTAAAATTACTTAGTCTTTTGGATGAGATAACGAACCAGGCGTAGCTTAGGATGGGTTTCATCCTGTATCTTGCACTATCCCCTGTAACAAAACTAATAGCCTTCAGGGGGTGTCTCCCAAATGGGCAACCAGTAGCGACAATAAATAAACAGAAAAATCAATCAATCAGTAGCATACATTTGTGTCAATAGCATACCATTCGGGTGAAGTTAAGGTGTAGACTTTTGACATGAATGTCTAAAATGAACAATTATCTCGTAAATCATACTTTTAACTGAATCACTATTTCTCAATCATTTAACCCTTTACCAGACAACAAATTTATAGACTGGTCCAAATTGAAAGCATTTGCAGACGACAATTGAAATGTGAATCAAATGATGTGAATTGTCTCTGACGGGGCAGAAAAGATATGGGAGAAGGAGAAAATGCTGGTTAGCAGCATTTTCTCCTTTTCTCATAATGTTTTCAAAAGGCTTCTTCCTTGGGGTCATTAAAACTCGGGAATGAGTGGTAAAGGGTTAAAGCATTTTTCATCTTATATTTTCTGATACAACCAATAAAGTAAACTAAATTCACTTAACTCTTTACCACAAAATTTTAGACTCAACCAAATTGAAAGCATTTGTAGACGACAAATTGAATGTAGCACAAATGATGATTTCTGTCTTTGATAGGGTAGAAAACCTTTTTGGAAAAGGAGAATATGCTGGTTACCAGCATTTTCTCCTTTTCCCAAAAGGTTTTCAGAAGCCTTCTTTTTCAGTGTCGTTAAAAGTCTGGATTATGTGGTTAAGAGTTAACTCTTTACCAAACAATCCTGAGTTTTCACAACCCTGAGGAGTGATTGATTGATTGATTGTATGGTGTTTAACATTGTTTTCAACATAATTTTAGTTATATTGCGGCAGCCAGTGCGCCTATCCATGCTTTCCTGGAGTTTCTTTTACAGTACTCCGCACAATATTCTTTCAAAGCCACTGGCTACTTTCCCACATAACCATCATCGAAACAATGGTTAGCAGTGAGAGAGGAATGAATCCTGTCGCAATGACTATCATTAATCCTCGGAAAGAAATTGGCCAAGCCGGGGATCGAACCAGCGACCTCCTGTTCTCAAGTCCTGTATGCTACCGACTGAGCTACGGGGCTTGGTTCACAACCCTGAGGAAGAAGTCTTTTGAAAACATTGTGGGAAAAGTAGAAAATGCTGGCAACCAGCATTTTCTACTTTTCACCCCAATGTTTTCTACCATATTAAAGACAGAAATCATCATTTGAACTACATTTATTTTGTCATCTGCAAATGCTTTGAATTTGGTCGGGTCCAAAATTTTGTCGTTTGGTAAAGAGTTAATCTGATGACGTGTATGCAGTTCATTTGACTCTTTACCAAACGACAAAATTTTAGACTGGTCCAAATTGAAAGCATTTGCAGACGACATATGTGATTGAAAAACTGAAATTTGTTTTGGGAAAGGTAGAAAACATTTTGGGAAAAGGAGAAAATGTTGGTTACCAGCACTTTTTCCTTTTCCCACAATGTTTTAAAAAGGCTTCTCCCTCAGGGTCGTCAGCATCCTTTCTTTTTGTTACAATATTTTTGACTTATCAAAATTAAAAGCATTTGCAAATTTTGCAGACAGCCAATGTGGCTCAAACTATGAGATCTTCCTTCTTAAAGGCAAAAAAGGTTGTGGTAAAAGAGGACAATGCTGGTTACCAGAGTTTGAGATAATTTGTTAAAGGATAATCTCTTTACCAAATGACATAACTTTGAACTGGATCAAATTGTAGACGACAAATTAGATATTGCTAAAACTATGATTTCTGTCTTTGATAGGGTAGAAAACATTGTGGGAAAAGGAGAAAATGCTGGTTACCAGCATTTTCCACTTTTCCCAAAATGTTTTCTAAGGGCTTTATCCTGAAGGTCTGTAAAACCCAAGATTATGTGGTAAAGGGTTAAGTCTTCACTAAAAAAATCTTCTGTTTAAACAGCTCTGAAAAGGAAGCCTTTTGAAAACATTGTGGGAAAAGGAGAAAATGCTGGACAAAAGCATTTTCTCCTTTTCCCACAATCTTCTCTACCCTTTCAAAGATGAATTTCATCATTTGAGCCGAATTAAATTTGTCACCTGCAAATGCTTTCAATTTGGTCATGCATAAAATTCCACCTTGTGTTAAGTCTTTAACACACAATCCCCAAGTTTTAACCACCCTGAAGGAGAAGGCTTTTCAAAATATGATGGTAAAAGGAGAAAACGCTGGTAACTAGCATTTTATCCTCTTTCCACCATGTTTTCTACCCTACCAAAAAACTTTTATTCATTTATATCACTTTCAAATTTATCGTCTGCAGATGCTTTGAATTTTGAAGAGTCCAGAATTTGTCATTTGGTAAAGGGTTAAAGTGTTACAGGTCTGTTTTGTACCGTCTATATTCCACTGCCTGGTAAGTGTAAGCTGAAGCCCAGCATTTTCTCACAGCCTCAAGGACCTTGTCAACCCCACATATACCGAGGTAGGTTTCCATCTGGCCTGCAGAGCTAGCTTCTCCTCCATCCTCACCTAGAAGTTACAGCGAATTAACCAAATTGATCCCAAGTGTTGATGACCTTGAAGAAAAATGCCTTTGAAAACATTTTGGGAAAAGGACAAAAATGCTGGTCACCAGCATTTTTTTCCTTTTCCCAAAATGTTTTCTATCCTTTCAAAATTAAATACCATTTACTCGGGCCACATTTTATTTGTGATCTGCAAATGCTTTTAACTTGGAAAGAATAAAATGTTGGCAGGAAATTAACTCTTTACCACACAATGACACGTTTTAACGTCTCTGGGACATTAGACTTTTGAAAACATCAAAGGAAAAGGAGAAAATGCTGGTAACAAGCATTTTCTCCTTTTCCCTTTGTGTTTTCTAACCTTTCAGTAACAAATTCAACTATTTGAGCCATATTTGATTTGTCATCTGCAAATGCTTTGAATTTGTTTAAAATGGCTTAAAATATGGGATTTTTCTAGAATAGGTTGATTAAAATTGTGAGAAAGGAATGAAATAATGATACCAGCATTTTCTCTTTTTCCCACAACGTTTTCAAAAGCCTTCTTCCTCAGGGTTGTTAAAACTCGGGATTGTATGGTAATGGGTTAAGGAAGTGAGTATAGATACATTATAATTTATCTTCAAAATATTTGAAACTTCCTTACAGACAGAGGAAAAATAAACTACCTGCAGCTGAGGATCTAACAGCGAACGGAACAGTGTCATAGCTTTGTGGGTAAAGTAATTTGAGTTGATTTGTAACATTCATTTCTATTGGTTTAATTACATTGCAACCAGCCAATGATTCAACGACATCTGCACAAAGTCTCTGTAGTTCTTCCACAGTTGATGGCGATCTAGAGTAAAACACATCATACTTTAGCAAATGACTACAGTTAAGAGTTTCTTTCTTTTTTTAACCCTTTACCACATGATAAAATTACATATTAGGCTAAATTCAAAGTATTTGCAGAGGAAACAATAAATGTGACTTACATATTGAAATTTGTTTTGGGGAAGGGTAGAAAACATTGCAGGACAAGGAGAAAATGCTGGTTACCAGCATTTTCTCCTTTTCTCAGAATGTTTTCAGAAGGCTTCTTTTTCAGGGTCGTTACAAGTCGGGATTATGTGGTAGATACTTATGTGGACTGTTTCACCCAGCCCAAGTTATAACTATACCTTTCTGAGCTCATCTACAAATTGTTGGACTTTCTAACCCTTTATCAAACAATCCAAATTTTAAACTACTCTAAAGGAGAAGGCTTTTGAAACATTGTGGGAAAAGGAGGAAATGCTAGTATTACTCATTTTTCCACAACATTTTCTATCCTGTCAAAGAACCTGTTCATTTTGGCCACTTACAATTTGCCATCTAAAGATATGCTAAGCTTGGAAAAGTCTAGAAGTCGCCATTTGGTATAGAGTTAAACATGGTCCTTAACTCTTTACCAAACGACAAAATTTTAGACTGGTCCAAATTGAAAGCATTCGCAGACAACACAATATATGTGACTCTAAAATTGAAATTTGTTTTGGGAAGAGTAGAAAACGTTGTGGAAAAAGGAGAAAATGCTGGTCACCAGCATTTTCTCCTTTTCCCACAATGTTTTCAAAAGGTTTCTTCCTCATGGTCGTTCAAAGTCGGGATTGTGTGGTAAAGGGTTAACTCTTAACCAAAGAAAACAATTTTAGCCTAGTCCGAATTGAAAGCATTTGCAGACGACAAAGTAATTGTGAGTTAAAAATTTAAATTTGTTAAGGAAAAGGTAAAAAGCATTGTAGGAAAACAAGAAAATACTGGTTACCTGTGTTTTCTCTTTTTCCCAAAATGTTTTCAAAAGCTTTCTTACTCAGAATGAGTAAACATTTATTGAATGAATATATACATGAAAATATTGTGACAAAGATAGAAATCTCTCATTACAATCAAATTGTTTTTCCAAAATATTTTTACAAGTGGTCTCAAAATAAGTTATTGAACTAAAGGTAGAATGTGTAAACATAAAAACTCAAGTTTTGCAAAAATGGTTTCCTAGTCCCTTACCACACAATCCCAACTTTTAATGACACTGAGAAGGAAAGCTTTTGAAAACATTGTGCCAAAAAGAGAAAATGCTGGTGACCAGTATTTTCTCCTTTTCCCCCAATGTTTTCTATCCTTTGAGAGACAAATACAATCACATGAGCCCCATGCAATTTGTTGTCTGCAAAGCTTTCAATATTGACAAGTCTAAAATTTTGTCATCTGGTAAAGCGTGAATGTGTGGACATTGCAGACAAAAAAAAATAAAATGTCTTGTCCATAAATTAAAATTGCATAATTTCTGCAGATGAATTAACCCTTTGCCACACAATGCTGCCTTTTAACGACCCTGAGAAAGAAGCCTTTTGAAAACAATGTGGAAAAAGGAGAAAATGCAACATACCAATCAAGCCATCACATAATTATGGATCCATTATAGCCACTTTTTTAACAACTGACTGAATCATGGGGTAGACTAGTCCTTTGACAAACAGAAAACTGACCAATAGCGAAAAGCTTCTGCCAAGGTCAGCCTGCGTGGACTGGGTCAATACTTTGCGCAAATGCATTAAGCCCCCTATTCACAGAGCATGACTCAAATGTCTAAATTCAAGGGGGAGGTCCTTTTTGATGCTTTAGCACAGACATGTGAAAAACACACATCAATAGTTTTTATTGAAATCCTTACCAGACGATAGAATTCAGACTTGCATGAATTGAAGGCATTTGCAGATGACAAATTAAATGTGGCTTAAATGATAGATTTTGGGGTAGAAAACATTGGGTAAAAAGCAGTAAAATGCAGGTTTCTCCTTTTCCCAATGTTTTCAAATAATCTATTCCCTGGGTCATTTAAACACGGGGTCGTTTGGTGAAGAGTTAATAAATGTACACAGCGTAAGTAAGATGACAGCCAAACTGAGGGAGTTTGGGACTCAAAATTAGCTGTGAGAATGTTCACAGACAGACAGAAGGACTAATTCACAGATGGAAAGATAAGCTGATTTCTGTATACCCAGAAAACAGTTGTTTTACGAGAGTATTAAACTTTACTGTAGGAAAGTTTTTAACTGTTTAACAAAACAACAAAATTTTAGATTAGTCCAATTTAAAAGCATTTGCAGACAACAAAAAAAAATGTGACTAAAAAAGTGGAATTTGTTTTGAGAAGGGTAGAAAACACTGTGGGAAAAGGAGAAAATGCTGGTAACCAGCATTTTCTCCTTTTCCCACAATGTTTTCAAAATGATACTTCTTCAGGGTCGTTAAAAATCGGCATTGTGTGGTAAAGGTTTAAACATATTCTTTGTGTAGTTCAGTTCAATGGTCTCTCACCTCAACGTGTCACATATCTTTGTAATGGCCCGACTGATATCATCAGTCTCAAGGACTTGTCTGTCAAAGGCATACAGTGTGACACAAAACCCTGAGGGAACAGTTCCTCCTACCTGTGGTCAAAATAATATGAGCCACGCTTCAGCAAAAAAGGGCTTAATGCAACTCTGTGATGCATTATACCAGGCAAGTCATCACATAATTATGGATCTATAATAGCCACAGTGTCTAACAACCAACTGTATCATAAGGTAGATTGGTCCTTTGGCATACAGAAAACTGACCAATACTGAAAAGTTTTGGCCCAGGTCAGCCTGTGAGGACTGCACAGGCTGACCTGGGTCGATACGTTTCGCAGATGCATTTAGGCCCCTTTCCACAGAGCATGGTTCAATCATAAATGTTCATAACAGCTATGATGGATGGATGGATGGATGGATGGATGGATGGACAGATGGATGGATATATGAACAGATGGGTAGATAGACAAACAGACAGACACAATGTCATGGATGTAGAATGGATGGATGGTTGGAATATGGGTTACAAAAATTGATAGACTGATGGATAGGGAACAGTACTCCAGCAGTTCTCAATGGCTGAACAAGTAGAGTACAATTAAATATCAAAAAACTTTGATAACTTCATCATAAAAAAAAAAAAATTGATATATATTTTCTCTATCTTACAGGTAGATTTGCATAGAACCACATAAATATGATTGAAATTGGTCCAAAGTGAAAGTGTTTAACTCTTTACCACATAATCCGAGTTTTAACGACCCTGAAAGAGAAGGCTTTTGAAAACATTGTGGGAAAAGGAGAAAATGCCGGTAACCTGCATTTTCACCTTTTCCCGCAATGTTTTCTACCCTATTGAAGGCGGAAATCATCATTTTAACAACATTTAATTTGTCACTGGCCAAAGCATTCAATCTGGTTCAGGCCAAAATTTTGTCTTTTGGTAAAGAGTTAAGACAACAATTTTAATGTAACTCACACTATGAATTTTGTCATTTTGTGAAAGGGTAGAAAACACTGTGGGAAAGGAAAAATGCAGCATATCAGTTTTTTTTTTTTTTTTTTCCTTCTAGCATAATATTTTCCAAAGTCTCTGTCATGTAGGTTATTACAAAAAGGGATTGATAAGGAAAGAGTGAAAGCATTTGCCAACACCAAATAACTTGTATCTCAAACAATGGAATTAGTACTGTATAGGGAACAAGAGATGTTTGTAAAACATGTATGCCCCCCTAATGGCATCCAATTCTACATATAACATGTGATTATAAACTGTTAAGTTCAAAGTGTAAAAACGAACAAAGGGTAATTACTCAAAAATTATTAATGATAAATTAACAATTCTTGGGCACTGCACTTCCCATTTATGTGAACTATCAACTTATAAGGTTTCATGATTTTACCTCACATACTTTTTGAGTTATGCTCCGGACAAAAATTAAGTATGAAAATCAACAAAGGGCAATAACTGCAAAAATATAATGGGCAGAGTTATGGTTCTTGTGCAATGCACTTCTCCTGAATAAGATCTATCCACATGTAAAGTTTCAAGATGATATCTGAAAAACCTTTTGAGTTATGCTCCGGACAAAAATTAAGTACAAAAATCAACAAAGGGCAATAACTCCAAAAATATGACGGGCAGAGTTATGGTTCTTGTGCACTGCACTTCTCCTTAATAAGATTAATCCACCTATGAGGTTTCAAGGTGATATCTGAAATACTTTTTGAGTTATGCTCCGGACAAAAATTAAGTATGAAAATCAACAAAGGGCAATAACTCCAAAAATATGATGGGCAGAGTTATGGTACTTGTGCACCGCACTTCTCCTTAATGAGATCTATCCACCTATGAGGTTTCAAGATGATACCTGAAATACTTTTAGAGTTATGCTCCGGACAAAAATTAAGTATGAAAATCAACAAAGGGCAATAACTCCATAAATATGATGGGCAGAGTTATGGTACTTGTGCACTGCACTTCTCCTTAATGAGATCTATCCACCTATGTAGCTTCAAGATGATACCTGAAATACTTTTTGAGTTATGCTCCGGACAAAAATGTGGTCTACGGACCGACCGACGGACGGACCGACGGACGGACGGACGGACGGACCGACCGACCGACAAGTGCAAAGCAATATACCCCCGCTTCTTCGAAGGGGGGCATAAAAATACAATGAAAAAAGGATACAATACTGGTTCCAAGATTTTCTCCTTTTCTCACCATAATTTCTACCCTTTCATAAACAGAATAAATCATTTCAACCCTTAGTTTTTTTTGTTGCCTGAAACTTCTTTCAATACAGATGAGTTTCAAATTACCTTGTCTAGTACAGGGTTTAAATGCACAAATTGCAAATGAGTGGCACTCCTGGAAAAAGGTTACATGCATCCCCATGCTGCATTATACCAGAAAGTCATCACATACTTGTGGATAAATAAAATCCATTTTGTGTAACCAAAGATCGAATTGTGAGGTAGAAGGGTCTTTGAACATGCGAAAAATTGACCAACAGCAAAAAGTGTCGACCCATAGACCTTTTTTTTTTTTTTTTTTTTTTTTTTTTTTTTTTTTTTGGTAGATGCATTAAACCTCCTTTTCACAGAGCATGGCTCAATGTAACTACCTTATCCTGTATTGATGTTAAGAGAGCTAACTGAGAACCTTTCCCTCCTACAAGTTCACTACTACAGCATGCTCTCTCAGTGAATGGTAGAGTGATCTCCCTTTCCGCCATTTTAATCTCACTTGCCAAAGGCTCCACTAGCATAGGAACAGAAGTGGGTGGGGTAGTCAACATTGGAGGTCCTTCTGGATTTCTAATGGAAAAATAAATAAATAATAGTTGTGGAAATATTTTTTTCATTTGAAATGTCTCAGTCTATTACAAGAACCAGGAAAATACTTTGGAATCAAGTTCTGACATTCAAAAGTCTTCAATCAGTACTGTGTAGTGCTTCAAAATTTAAATCATTCCATAAGCATGGCCTTGAATTCATTAACGAAAAAGTTATTTTCAAAACATATCCAATTAACTTCTATACTATAACAGTTAACTCTTGGTGGATTGTGAGGTAAAGAAGGGTTAAAAGATCTAATGTGACTCGCAGGCTTTTGTTTTAAATAAATCTTGCTTTGACTTGTATGACGGATTTTTTACACATTTTCTCCTTTTCCCACAATGTTTTCAAAAGCTCTATAACTCAGATTCAACTTAAAATTGTGAGGTAACGGGTCAGAAGATCTAATGTGACACACAGGCTGTTGTTAGTGCATAAATCTTGTTTTGACTTGTATGAAAGATTTTTTATGGCATAAAAAACTTTATTGGCATTAGGCAAAACTGTTCAGACTTGTTTGATTTGGATCTACTCTGTGCATTGTTTTATCAGATTTTCTGTCAATTGGAGTCTTTGCAGTTGAAGTGATCTTTCTTTATAGATTATCATATGTACAGGCTTTGCCACTGTAATACTGTGGTCTTTCTTTATATTAACAATCTTTGTCATTGAAATATCTTGGTCTTTCTTTATAGGTTAACATACTTAGTCTTTGCCATTGGAATATCTTGATCTTTATCAATAAACATATCTACAGTCTTTGCCATTGAAATAGATGTATTTTGGTCTTTCTTTATAGATTAACATATAGATTAACATATCTACAGTCTTTGCCACTGAAATATCTTGGTCTTTCTTTATAGATTAAGATGTCTGTTTATGTTGTTTCATAACACACTTTAAAGGCTTATACAGTAAAATACCGTGCAACAGGGTTTTTTAAGCACTGCCAATTTTTACTTTTTCTTTTCTTATGACCAAGACATAATTCGTAAAAATTGCCGTCATATAAATTGACCTCACATAAACTCTTTCATTTGTAGCATGCACACTAGAGTATTTGATATTAGAATTAAGGACGCACGAATCCCTGCTTTTTTGGAAAATTCAGGGTTCTCATTTGACCCGGTAACCCATGTGATGATCAGAAATTTGAAATGACCTGTTTTTGACAAAAATATACCATATCTGCCCAAGCGTCAATCTGCTGCCTAAGCGTCAATCTGACGCATGCGATCATTGGCTTAAACTTCACATAAATTAACTCTCTTGCATCTGGCAGAAATATGTGCTTTAACTCAATCAGAATCAATTGTGAAGGATGTATGTGACTCTGTTTATCACAGCTAATCAAGCAGGCGAGTCATTTATGAAAACATGATAAAAGTGTTAATCCACTGATCTAGTGTAAAATGACAGGTTTTAAAGATACCTGCTACTCTAATTGACAAATTCAGGTCAAATCATGCAGTAATATTTCTCAAAAAATTAGTTAACATGAAAATAAGATTGCTGGAAAAAACGCGAAAAACAATGACACTACAAAGGTCATTTTGACATCATCCTATCAGAGACACTTCAACCTGTCTTTTTATCTTTAAAAATGAATTTAAACTGTGAATTTACAAAAAATCTCTGTATAAAACAAAAAGTGAAAGCTAATATCACTTTTGAATAATGAGGAAAAGAAAAAACTTTGGTTGTTTAATGAAACAACCGACAAATTAGGGGGGGGGGAGAAAAAAGAAGGTTGGGCCTTCTTGCCTAAACCAGTCTAAATTTACATTCTTTACCAAGTATACATATAGACCAGTTTTATGCAAAGTTTTCATTATGTTTGTAGATTTTACTGCTGAAAAATTTTAACAAGCTAAATTTTTACTGACACTGCATATGTAAAAATAAAACTCATAAAAATGAAGTTGTAATGTTTCTTCCCCAAAATCGTAAAATTACACAGCAATAAAAATAACCTGTTCGCTCCGTCACTGGGGTATTGGGCTATGAATACAGGTGCTGTGAGTTCAAATCCCTGCTTCATCAGTCTACTTTTTCAGAATCTAATATATGAAAATTAAAAAAGTAAACAAAGCACCAAATGCAAGTGCCAATGCTCCGCTGCAGTTGCTTTTAGAAATTTTCATAGAAAATCCTAAGTCAAGAAAGGGGCATACCCTTCTACATAACTACATAACTGTGTCAAAAATATTTTGATGGCTACCTGCCTTTTTTGTATGTATTTCCCTTCTGATAGTTAACAACTAGTCCAAGTTTGAAGTAAATATGTTCAGTAATGGAAGGGATATTATGAAAAGTCAGCGTTTTTGCGTGATGGCGCAGACAATGACATAGACAACAACAGGGCTATGACAATAACTCAGTGTTTTCTTTGAAAACAGCCGAGCTAAAAAGGGACAAAGAAACTGTGTTATACACAAAACAATAAAATAAATTCCTGCCTGTAATGATATTCCACCATTCCTCTGCCTGCCATATTGTTGACGGAGTACACACAAAATCTCTCTAAAACCCTACTTCTCCTTGATGTGTAGTGGTACAGTTCTGGGGTTACGACAGTCTGCATTTGTACGCTGTAACTTAGATTGCCTGAAAAAAAAAAAAAATAATAAGCCTTTACTTTATGGGAAAGTTTTCAATCTCTCCAACAGCAAATATTAATTTAACCCTTTACCATACAATCACGAGCTTTATCTCTTTACCAAACGACAAAATTTAGTCAGTTCCAAATTGAAAGCATTTGCAGAAGACAAATTGAAGGTGACCCAAATGATGATTTTGTCCTTGATAGAGTAGAAAACATTGTGGGAAAAGGAGAAAATGCTGGTTACCAGCATTTTCTCCTTTTTCCACAATGTTTTCAAAAGACTTCTTTCCCGGGTTGTTAAAAGTCGGGATTGTGTGGTAAAGGGTTAACAACCTTGTGAAAGAGGGCTTTCGAAAACATTGTGGGAAAAAGAAAAAATGCTGGTAACCAGCATTTTCTCCTTTTCCACACATATTTTCTACCATTTTGGAGACAATTCATCTTTAAAGCAACACTGAATTCATTGTTTGCAAACGTTTTCAGTTCGGCCGAGTCATAAATTTTGTTGTGTGGTAAAGAGGTAAAACATAAAAATAAGACCAAATACCCTGCTCAATAGTGTTTAGCCCTTTACCAAACGACAAAATTTTAGACCCATCCAATTTGAAAGCATTTGCAGACAATTTCAATCTGACTCAAATGATAAAATTTTTCTCTGATAAGGTAGAAAACATTGTGGTAAAAGGAGAAAATGCTGGTTACCAGCATTTTCTCCTCTTCCAACAATGTTTCCAAAAGGCTTCTTTTTTAGGGTCGTTAAAAGTCTGGATTATGTGGTAAAGGGTTAACTCTTTACCAAACTGCAAAAGTCAGGTTTGTCCAATTTGAAAGAATCTGCAGATGACATTTTGAATGTAGCTCAAATGAAAGGAATTGTCTTCGGGAGGGCAGAAAGCATTGTGGAACAAGGACAAAATGCTGGCTATCAGCATTTTGTCCTTTCTCCACAAAGTTTTCAACTATGGATTGTTCAGTAAAGGTTTAAATAATTCCTTTCTCCAATGCTCTGTAGCAGATATTTTTTTAGTGACACTGTTAAGTCAAAGAGGGCTCATAATCCTGTGTAAATATGTTAACACTTTACCACACAATCCCGACTTTTAACGACCCTGTGAAAGAAACCTTTTGAAAACCTTGTGGGGAAAAGGAGAAAATACTGGCAACCAGCATTTTCTCCTTTTCCCACAATGTTTTCTACCCTTCCCCAAACAAATTTCAATTTTTCAATCACATTTATTTTGTCATCTGCAAATGCTTTCAATCTGGACCAGTCTAAAATTTTGTCGATTGGTAAAGAGTTAAGATTTATCTACCTTTCTGGCCTGGGTTCCCCTTTTTGATAGTAAACAACTATCTCAATTCTGAAACACATATCTTTAATGATGCCCAATATAAATGAGAAAATGTCAAAAGATGAAGCAGATGAGATTGTGTGGTAATAATTCTACATTTTCTTACAGCTGAGTTAAAACTCATTTGCAGTAAGCAATGAGTTAATCACCTGCTGCTACATAATAAAATTTTCACTCTTTATGATGCAAAACAAAATCTGAAAGCTCTAATTTGAGGGCTATTCTGGGCCCTAATCACTCCAGATACTGACTTCAGACAATGTATGTCAACAATCAGATGCTCATTTTGTGCAGTCTGATCTTGATCTGCAAAACCTGTAAACATACATAAAGTTGCTAGAGGCAATCTTAAGATGACACCTATTTTATTTCAACTAATTGCATTTCAAGTTGCCAGTAATTTCTCCTTTTATCACAATTCTTCCAAGAAGAAAAAAAAACACATGAAGTGTGGTAATCCACTACATGTATTTGGCATTTTAACCTTTTACCAAATAAAAAAAAATTAGACTTGTTGGAAACAAAAGCATGTTGCAGAAGACAAATTAATGTTACCAAAATGGTGGGCCTAGTCCTGGAAAGGATAAAAAATATGGTAGGAAATGGGGAAAATGATGGTTATCAGCATTTTCCCCTATTTCCATAAAAGCCTTCTTCCTGTAATTCATTAAAACTGCAGATTGTGTGGTGAAGGGTAAATTAAAGTCACAATCAATAAGTTAGGAAGACTGGAAAAAAGCCTGTGCAAATATAAATAGAGGATATTTGTTTTTTTGGCAAAAGATCGAAATTTATTTCATCTCATGAACATCACTGTAATATTTTCACAAGTGGCTGCTGCACTACTCATGAAAATATTACCGATGATGTTCAAGAGATGAAATAAATATGTTTTACTGAAAAAAAAAAAATCTATTTATTTCATGCTTCTAACCCCTTTTTTGTTGGCACTTTCATCAAAATCCAGTACAGTTGTTTTCATTGATTCCCCGTGGATTAACCCCCCCCCCCCCATAGCAATGCATTACAATATTATGTAAAGAGTGAGAAATATGGGTAAATGCACGTAAATTATATCTTTTTTCCCTCTGGTTGAAGGGCATATGCTGTTTACCAAGGTAACTAGAGCGTGGGAACTACTGTTTCCACCTTCAATTGAAGAATTAGAAAATATGAAATCGGTATTTTTCACTGGTCGTAACCATGAAATATCAAACCATAATTCACCATTATTTCTTGATAAACTACTAAAAAGCATGAAATTAAACAGGATATCATATTATTCTTAATGTGGAGTTGAATACCCAGGTCTGTATGATTCACCAACAATTCTATGTAATGTTTTAATTCTAAATTCCCAGGCTAGATATCTAATTGACTGAAATAGAATATCTCAGCTAATTAGACAGCAGGTGGTCTTTGATATATAGAGTTAGAACAGAACATAGTTTTTTGTGTGACTATACCTCCCAAATATCAACAAACCTGCTTTAAACATAAACTTGTAGCTATCAGGTGGGTATTTCTCTTTTGTGAGGGTGACAAGGTCGAAGTCCACATCTTGTACAGGAACTGTTTCACCATTAGCATAGGATAGGAACCCAGTCTTCATGCTGCCAAAAAACTAGATTTATCCCTTTACCACATGAAAAAATGTTAGACTCCTCAAATTGAAAGCATTTGCAGACGACAATGTCAATGTGGCTCAAATAATATGATAATGATATTTCTTTGATAGGGTAGAAAACATTGTGGGAAAAGGAGAAAATGCTGGTTACCAGCATTTCCTCCTTTCCCACAATATTTTCAAAAGGCTTCATCCTCAGGGTCGTTAAAACTTGGGATTGTGTTTTAAAGGGTTATTTTCATTAGCTACTGGAAATATAAGTGTAATTACATAATCATTTAACCCTTTACCACACAATCCCGACTTTTAACGACCCTGAGAAAAAGGCCCTTTGAAAACATTGTGGAAAAAGGAGAAAATGCTGGTAACCAGCATTTTCTCCTTTTCCCACAATGTCTTCTAACCTATCAATGACAAATTTCATCATTTAGTACACCTTTAATTTGTCATCTGCAAATGCTTTCATTTTGGACCAGTCTAAAATTTTGTCGTGTGGTACAGAGTTAACCCTTTCCGAAATGACAAATTTTGGACTAGTCCAAATTGAAAGAGTTTGGAGACGACAATTTTAAATTTAATGAAAATGGCAAAAAGGTCTCAAAATGGGTAGAAAACACTGTGGGAAAAGGAGAAATCGCTCATTACGAGCAATTTCTCCTTTTCCCACAATGTTTTCAAAAGACTTGTACTGCAAACATGTGAAAACCAGGGCTTGATTGGGAGAGAGTTAAATGGTTTTTACCTGTAGTTTTTAACATTGCCTCAGTCAGTTCTGGGCAATAGATCACACATTCATTTGAGCTATGCTCTGCAAAAAGGGGGTTTCATGCATCTGCGTGATGCTTGATACCAAGCGAGTCATCACAGAATTATAGATACCTAAAATCCATTTTGTATAACAACCAACGGAAGCATGAGGTACAGTGGTCTTGTAATGCAGAAAGTTTACAAAAAGCAAATAATTTCGACTCAGGTCAGCCTGCGCAGACCTGGGTCAATACTTTTTGCAGATGCATTAACCCTTCACCAAACGACAAATTTTGGACTGGTCCAAATTGAAAGAGTTTGCAGACGACAATTTTAAATTCAAAGAAAATAGCAGAAAATTATCAAAAAGGGTAGAAAACACTGTGGGAAAAGGAGAAATTGCTCGTTATGAGCAATTTCTCCTTTTCCCACATTATTTTCAAAAGACTTGTCCTGCAGACACATGAAAACCAGGGCTTGTTTGGGAAAGGGTTAAGACCCTTTGTCACAGAGCATTGCTCATTTATATTTTTGCTAGATTTTACAGATCATGAATATCATTTAAATTAAAAAAAAAAAAAAAATTGGACCATGCTCTGTGAAAAGGAGGCTTAATGCATTTGTGAAAAGTATCGACCAAGATCAGCCTGCGCAGTCCGCACAGGCTGACCTGTACCGAAACCTTTCGTTATTGGTCAATTTTCTGGATGTCCAAGAACCAGACTTCCTCACAGTTCAGTCAGTTGTTAAAAGAAAGTGGATATTATTGACCCATAATTATGTAATGGCGTGTGTGGTATAATGCATTACTGAAATGCATTATTAAGTCCCCTATTGCCACAGAGTGGCTCAATTATATAAATTCCTGATTATGTGTTCTACTCAGCATAATCTTCATCTAAAGTGTCCACAATATGAGAAAGAATATGAACAAGAGGGCCATGATGGCCCTGGGTCGCTCACCTTAGTAGAGTGCCTTAAAGGTTTTTCTTTAATTTGACCATGTGACCTAGTTTTTGACCGCAGGTGACCCAATTTCAAACTCACAATTCATAAAGACAAACATTCTGACCAATTTTCAAGTCAATTGAGCAAAAAATGTGGCCTCGAGTGCCCTAAAGATATTTCTTTAATTTGACCTAGTGACCTAGATTATGACCCCAGGTGACCCAAATTTGAACTGGTCTTTGACTATATCAAAAGAAACATTTTAACCAATTTTCAAATCAAATGAATAATAAATGTGGCCTCTGGAATGCCCACTAGCTATTTCTTTAATTGGACCAAGTGAACTAGTTTATGACCCAAGTTGACCCAAATTCAGACTCACGTGAGATTTTACAAAGACAAACATTCTGACCAATTTTCAAGGCAATTAAGCAAATAATGTGGCCTCTAGAGTGCCCACAAGGTATTTCTTTATTTTGACCTAATGACCTAGTTTATGGTTCCAGGTGACCCAAATCCAAACTCATCTGGTATTTCATCAAGACAAATATTCTGGCCAAATTTCAGGTCATTTGAGCAATAAATGTGGCCTCCAGAGTGCAAACAAGGTATTTCTTTAATTTCACCCAGTGAACTAGTTTATGACCCAAGTTGACCCAAATTAATCTTATGTGAGACTTTATAAAGACAAACTTTCTAACTAATTTTCAAGGCAATTGAGCAAATAATGTGGCCTCGAGAGTGCCAACAAGGTATTTCTTTAATTTGACCTAGTGACCTAGTTTATGACCCAAGATGACCCAATTTTGAACTCAATGAACTTGTTGCGCTTAGACGGGCAAACAAACTTAGAAGAGAATCACTACATACCAAATATCAAAGCTCTACGCCTTCCAGTTTTAAAGAAGAATTTTAAAGTTTTCCTTCTTTGTTCCTATGTTCGAACTTGTGACCCCCGGGGCTGGGCCAGTTTTGACCCAGGGGCATCATATGAACAAACTTGGTAGAGGTCCACTCTGAGATGCAACATACCAAATATCAAAGCTCCACACCTTTCGGTTTCAGAAAAGAAGAATTTTAAAGTTTTCCTTCTTTGTTCCTATCTTCGAACTTGTGACCCCCGGGGCGGGGCCAGTTTTGACCCAGGGGCATCATATGAACAAACTTGGTAGAGGTCCACTCTGAGATGCAACATACCAAATATCAAAGCTCCACACCTTTCGGTTTCAGAAAAGAAGAATCTTAAAGTTTTCCTTCTTTGTTCCTATGTTCGAACTTGTGACCCCAGGGGATGGGCCAGTTTTGACCCAAGCGGCATCCTTGGAACAAACTTGGTAGAAGTCCACTAGGAGATGCTACATACCAAATATCAAAGCTCTATGCCTTCCCATTTAAGAGAAAAAAAAATTAAAGTTTTCCTTCTTTGTTCCTATGTTGGAAATTGTGACCCCCGGGGTGGGGCCAGTTTTGACCCCAGGGACATCATATGAACAAACTTGGTAGAGGTCCACAAGGAGATGCTACATGCCAAATATCAAAGCTCTATGCCTTCAAGTTTCAGAGAAGAAGATTTTTAAAGTTTTCCTTCTTTGTTACTATGCTCAAACTTGAGGCCCCCGAGGGCAGGGCCAGTTTTTACCCCAGGAGCATCATATGAACACACTTGGTAGAGGTCCACTAGGCAATGCTACATACCAAATATCAAAGCTCTACGCCTTCCAGTTTCAGAGAAGATGATTTTTAAAGTTTCCCCTCTTTGTTCCTATGTTCGAACTTGTGACCCCCGGGGCAGGGCCAGTTTTGACCCCAAGGGCATCATATGAACAAACGTGGTAGAGGTCCACTAGGAGATGCTTCATGCCAAATATCAAAGCTCTATGCCTTCTAGTTTTACAGAAGAAGATTTTTAAAGTTTTCCTTCTTTGTTCCTATGTTGGAAATTGTGACCCCCGGGGTGGGGCCAGTTTTGACCCCAGGGACATCATATGAACAAACTTGGTAGAGGTCCACAAGGAGATGCTACATGCCAAATATCAAAGCTCTATGCCTTCAAGTTTCAGAGAAGAAGATTTTTAAAGTTTTCCTTCTTTGTTACTATGCTCAAACTTGTGACCCCCGGGGTGGGGCCAGTTTTGACCCCAGGGGCATCATATGAACAAACTTGGTAGAGGTCCACTAGGCAATGCTACATACCAAATATCAAAGCTCTACGCCTTCCAGTTTCAGAGAAGATGATTTTTAAAATTGCCCCTCTTTGTTCCTATGTTCGAACTTGTGACCCCCGGGGCAGGGCCAGTTTTGACCCCAAGGACATCATATGAACAAACTCGGTAGAGGTCCACTAGGAGATGCTTCATGCCAAATATCAAAGCTCTATGCCTTCTAGTTTTAGAGAAGAAGATTTTTAAAGTTTTCCTTCTTTGTTCCTATGTTGGAAATTGTGACCCCCGGGGCGGGGCCAGTTTTGACCCCAGGGGCATCATATGAACAAACTTGGTAGAGGTCCACTAGGAGATGCTACATGCCAAATATCAAAGCTCTATGCCTTCTAGTTTTAGAGAAGAAGATTTTTAAAGTTTTCCTTCTTTATGACTATGCTCAAACTTGTGACCCCCAGGGCGGGGCCAGTTTTGACCCCAGGGGCATGAAATGAACAAATTTGGTAGAGGTCCACTAGGAGATGCTACATACCAAATATCAAAGCTCTGCGCCTTCTAGTTTCAGAGAAGAAGATTTTCAAAGATTTTGCTTTTTTTTCCTTTTTGTTGCCATGGCAACCAGAGTTGTGGGTGGAATTCAATTCTTTGAACAATTTCGGTAGAGCTTCACCCAAGGAACATCCCTGCCAAGTTTCATCAAGATTGGCCCAGTGGTTTAGGAGAAGAAGATGTTTAAAGAAATTGTTGACGGATGACGGACGACGGACGACAGACGACGGACGACAGACGCCGGACATAGGGCGATCACAATAGCTCACCTTTAGCACGTTGTGCTAAGGTGAGCTAAAAAAGCAGTGCCTGGCAATCTTATGGTTAAAAACAGATAGAATGCTTACAATGAAATATAGCCAGGCATCCAAAGTACACATACCATGGCAAAAGTACCAATCTGGAATGAAAGAGTGAATAAATGGAATAGATAAATGAAAGAAAGAACGAACAAACAAACACATTAATTTATTTATTAACCCTTTACCACACAATCCCGAATTTTAACGACCCTAACACAGAAGGCTTTTGAAAACATAGTGGGAAAAGGAGAAAATGCTGGTAACCAGCATTTTCTCCTTTTCCCACTATGTTTTCTACCACATCTAAAACAAATTCCATCATTTGAGCCACATTGAAATTGTCGTCTGCAAATGCTTTCAATTTGAACCAATCTAGAATTTTGTTGTTTGGTAAAGAGTTAAGCAAGCAAGCAAATTACATAACTAGGCACTCTCTATTCTCCTACTCTGAATGAATGGGTTTCACAGAACCCCTAGAACTTGAAATAGATTCTTCTTCTATTGAGAACACCAAAAAAAGGTTAAGCTTTACTATACAATGCCAAGTTTTAACAACCCTGAGAGAGAAGGCTTTTGAAAACACTATGGAAAAAGGAGGAAAAGTCGGTGACCAGCATTCCTCCTTTTTCGTACGAGGTTTTTTTACTCTATCAAAGACAGAAATCATCATACAGATTACAGCTACATTTGGTCCTCTTCAAATGCTTTCAATTTAGTAAAGTCCAAGATTTTCTCCTTTAGTAAAGAGTTAACAAGTTCCAGTGCGAGGACATACTCTGAAACTGAGGTGGAAAAAAAAGAACTACACTACCTTTTCCCAGTTTTGTCTTCCTAAAATCAATAACAAATCACAGAATCTTGTTGCAAGCAATGATTCCTCCTTTTCCAAAAGGCTGACCTGGGCTGGTACTTTTTGCAGATGTATTTAGCTCCCTTTTCACAGAGCACAGCTCATGTATTAAATATCAAAAAAAAATGATTTTGTTAACTGTAAATCCTTCACCACAAATCCAAACTAAAAGGAAGAAAATATTGTTCGAAAAGGAGAAATTACTGGAAATTTCCCACAATGTTTTCTATCCTATCAAAGACAAATCTCCTGATTTGAAGCACATTTGATTTAACATCTTCAAAAATTAATGTTTTCAATTTGGACATATCTAAAAATTTTGTCATCTGGAAAATAGTTAACTCTAATGGCTGTTCTTGGAATAATCTGACCTAAACCACCCACAGAGAATCTGTAAGTCTGGGACCCCCTTGTTTTCAGGCATAACCCTTTACCAAACGGCATTTAAGTGCAGCCTTTCTTGGTCTATACTCTCCCAAAATACTTGAGCCATGCTCTGTGAAAAGGGGGCTTAATGCATCTGCAAACAGTAGATGACATACAGAGAGATGACGGTAGAGCTTGCCGGGGATATGGGACCACAGTCACAGATCCTATTATACTTGAAAACTGTGTCCCACATGACGATGATCCATTGGTAAGTGTTTATTTGTTCACTTGAGGCTGATTAATTTGAGCCATGATCTGTGAAAAGGGGGCTTAATACATTTGCGAAAAGTATCAACCCAGGTCAACCTGCGCAGTCCATGCAGGCTGACCTGGGCTGAAACTTTTCGGTACTGGTCAATTTTCTGTATGTCAAAGGACCATTCTAACTTATGATACAGTCGGTTGTTAGACATAATGAATTTTAACCCTTTACCAAACAATCTCAGGCTTTCACGACCCTGGAAAAGAAGCCTTTTGAAAACATTGTGGGAAAAGGAGAAAATGCTGTTAACCAGCATTTTCTCCTTTTGCCACAATGTTTTCTACTATTCCCAAAACAAATTTAAAGTTTAGAGTCACATTGATTTTGTCGTCTGCAAATGCTTTCTATTTGGACAAGTGTAAATTGTTGTCGTTTGGTAAAGAGTTAAGAATCCCTAACTATGTGATGTTTTGCTTGGTATATTGCACCCCAAAGATGCATTAAGCCCCTTTTTGTCAGAGCATGATTCACATCCATCATGCCAGGATAAAGGACTAAAGGACTGAATAACTGAATGGTATTTTACAACACTTTCAACATTATTTCAGTCACATCAGGGCAACAGCTCACATATTCAGGTATGTCCAGCATTTCACCAGTACTACCCTAGAGCTCTGAACTATCTTACACATTCTGACAAAAAATCAAGATGTTTGAGTAGATTAAACCCTGGAACTCCGGGTTACAAATCCAAGAGTCAATGTCAAGTAATTAACTTTTTACCCCAGACAGTACCAAGTTTTAACTAGAGCTGTCACTGAATGTGACTTAATACCCAAGCCAGCGCTTTGACAGAAAAAAAAGTGTCAAGTTCAAGGGGAGATAATTCCTCAACCAGGGGGTGTTGACACTTGAAAATTATGTCTTGCAAATGTTCAATATACGATCAATATACGTGCAAAGTTTCAATGCAATTGAAGGAAAACTCTAGGAGTTCGCGACACAAAATTGCTAGTATTTTGTACACAGACGGACACACGGACAGACGGACAGACAGGCTGATTCCAGTATACCCCCGAAAACATTCATTTTGCGGGGGTATAACCAGTATACCCCCAAAAACATTCGTTTTGCGGGGGTATAATGACCCTAACGAAAAAAGATTTTGAAAACGTGGGAAAAGGAGAAAATGCTGATGACCAAATGTTCTGTACCCTTTCAGAGAGGAACTTCAACATCTAAGTCACTTATATATATGAGCCATGCTCTGGCAAAAGGGGGCATCTCGATGATACCAATAAAGTCATCACATAATTATGGATCCATAACAGCCAGTTTTTTTAACAACAGACTCAATCATGAGGTAGGCTGGTCCTTGGACATATGGAAAACTCACCAATAGCTAAACAGTTTCGGCCCAGGTCAGCCTGCGCAGACTGTGCAGGCTGACCTGGGTGGATAATTTTCAGAGATGCATTAAGACCCCTTTTTACAGAGCAAGGCTCATTTATAAAGTCCCCTGCAAATCCTTTCAATTTGGACAAGCCTAAAGTTTCATTGTTTGGTAAAGAGTTAAGCAAACTAAATCTATACCTCAGGAACCCAGATATAATGCACAGCATATCTGTTAAACATTTCCCAATCGCGGAACCCGAAAGTGTGATCCCTCATACCAATCAAGTGGACCTGCTGACTCAGGTATCCTTCTATGTCTATCTTACCGCTCAACTCTCCTACTTGCTCATAGTGAGTCTGGTGCTTTCTGAAAGGAAATCATGCTGGCACTTTAACCCTTTACCACATGACAATATTTTAGCCTTGTCCAAATTGAAAGCATTTTCAGACGACAAAGTGAATTCTATTTAAAACACGAAATTTGTCTGTTATAGAGTAGAAAACATTGTGGGAAAAAGAGAAAATGCTGGTTACCAACATTTTCTCCTTTTCCCACAATGTTTTCAAAAGGCTTCTCCCTAAGGGTCATTGAAAGTTAAAGGTTAACCCTTTACCACACAACAATATTTTAGACATTTCCAAATTGAAAGCCTTTGCAGACGACAAAATAAATATAACTCAAAAATTGAAAATTGTTTTTAGAAGGACAGAAAACATTGTGGAAAAAGGAGAAAATGCATGGTTGCCAGCATTTTCTCCTTTTTCCACAATGCTTTCAAAGGCCTTCTTCACCAGGGTCGTTATAAGGCTGTATAGTGTGGTAAAGGGTTAACTCTATATCAAAGTCAAATAGGGGCCAAAAGTAAACAATGGGCGAGTCAAAGTTGATCTTATTTAAATCATACCATTTTGAACTATGTAAATTATTGTGGAGATGACAATCTGTTATAGTATGGTTGGTCAAAGTGAAAGTTGCTGACAGGAAAATGAATTTAAAACCAGGTAAAAAGTAAACAGGAGATAAAACAACCTGGCAACTTTTGACCCTGTTTTGAAATTTATTTTCCTGCAAGTGACTATCCTTTGGACCCACTTATTATAACAATAATTTCTGTACTTTTAAATGGTATGATTTACATTTAACCCTTTACCACACAATCCCGACTTTTAATGACCCTGAGAAAGAAGCCTTTTGAAAACATTGTGGGAAATGGAGAAAATGCTGGTAATCAGCATTTTCTCTTTTCCCACAATGTTTTCTACCCTTCCAAAAACAAATTTTAATTTTTGAGTAAAATTTATTTTGTTGTCTGCTAATGCTTTCTATTTGGACCAGTCTAAAATTTTGTCGTTTGGTAAAGGGTTAACTGCTTTTTGCCACCCCACTGTTTAGTTTTGACCACTATTGAGCCTTTAAAGCATCCCAAGTTTAAACAACCTAAGAGGATTCTAATATATTGCAGGTTACCAGCATTTCCTCTAATTCCAACACTGTTTTTTACCCTTTCATTAGCAAATCTCATCATTTGAGCCCATCTTACTTTGTCGTTTAAGCCACATTAAAATTGTCATCTGCAAATGCTTTTAGTTTGGACGGATATAAATTTTTGTCGTGTGGTAAAGGGTTAATGCCTTCAATTTGGATAAGTCTAAATGAGCCATGCTCTGTGAAAGGGGGCTTAATGCATCTGCAAAAAGAATCAACCCCGGTCAGCCTGCACAGTCCATCCGGGCTGAACTAGGCTGAAACTTTTTGCTTTTGGTAAATGTTCTGCATGTCAAAGAACCAGTGTAACTCATGATTCAGTCAGTTATTAGAGAAAATGGATTTTATGCATCCATAACTGTGAGATGAAATGTCTGGTATAATGGATCAGGGAAATGCATTAAACTCCCTTTTGCCAGAGCATGAGAACATTTTGTAGGATCTGTTTCGCCTTTTTCAGTGAGGAAATGAGACCTTTGGTTACTATCGAAGACATCTCGATTCCTTTAGTTTCAAGGGCTTGAACCCAACAGGGTTCTTTAGACGCTAAACACCGCAATGAAGTCAATGTTTCTTCGGTCACCGGTGTAAACCTCAAAATTCTAGTTTCACTATTAACCCGGAAATGTTTCAGGGCATGGCTTATATATTTTCATGTGGCAAAGAGTCATCTATTCACCAAATAACTTAACCCCTTACTTCACAATGACGACTTTTAACAAAACTGAGGAAGAAGACTTTTGAAAACATTGTGGGAAAAGGAGAAAATGCAGGTAACCAGCATTTTCTCCATTTCCCACACCGTTCTCTACCCTATCCAAGAACAAGAGGGCCATGATGACCCTGTATCGCTCCACTGGCTTATAAATATAAACCATAAATACTAAACATTTCAATTCTGAGCCAAATGGTTTCAAAATGAAGACTTACAAAGTTTTCTCTGTAAAAGCCCATGTGACAGTTGAGACCCGCAGGGCAAAGCCATTTTTGATCCCAGAGCTATAATTACTTGAACCCTGGTAGAGGTCCACAAGATAAAGCCACATGCCAAAATAATACAAGTCTATGCTGTATGGTTATAAATAAGGTGATTTTCAAGTTTTGTCCATAAGAAGCCTCTGTAAAACACAAGACCCCTGATGCAAGGCTAATTTAAAAAAAAAATCAAAACAGGAAGATTTCTTAAGTTGTCACTATGTAAGCCTATGTAAAACTTGTGACCCCTGCGGCAGGGCCAATTTTGACCCCAGGGCTAAAATTTTGGCCCACTTTGTAGAGGCCCACTAGATATAGCTACATGCAAAATTTGGTAGCTCTAGGCCTTATGGCTAGGTACAGGAAGATTTTTAAAGTTTTCTCTATATAAGCCTATGTAAAACTTGTGACTCCTGGGGCAGAGCCAATTTTGACCCCTGGGCTATAATTTGAAGAAACTTGATAGAGGTCTACTACATAAAGCTACATGCCAAATTTGGTAGCCCTATGCCTTATGGATTCAGACAAGAAGATTTTTAAAGATTTCCAATATTTTTCAGTTTTGTTGCCATGGCAACCAGAGTTTTTGAAGGAATCAAATTCTTTCAAGAAATTCTGAAGAGGACCATGGCAGGATCATTTCTGTGAAGTTTCATAAAAATTGGATGGGTAGTTTCAGAGAAGAAGATGTTTGAAATAAAAGTTAACGCACGGACGGACGCATGCACGGACGGATGGTCTTACGAGACGGACCTTGTGAGGTCGAATTGCTCTTTATTCAATGCAACCAAAACAACCCCACAAGAGCACTTTTTTGACCCCACTAGCCCTAACCCTAACCCCATACCTACCAGATGGACAGAATGAACCCCATAGAGACTAAATGTACAGTTACCCCTAACCCCACAATGTCGGGCTCGTAAGGACGGACAGACGGACACACAACGGACACCGGGCCATGACATAAGCCCACTGGCCTTCGGCCAGTGGAGTTAAAAACCACATCATTTGAGCCATAATGAAGTTGTTGTCTGCAAATGCTTTCAATTTGGACGGGTCTATAATTTTGTTGTGTGGTAAAGGGTGAATAGTACATATTTATATATCATGTCTTTATTAAAAGCATTTGCTGAGGACAAACAAATTGTGGCTCAAATAAGGAGATGAACAGAGCTCCAGACAGAGGGAGTGATTTTGAATTCAAAATTGTAAGTATTAATTATTCTCCTCTAAACCCAATGTTATGGGTGCTCATTAGAATCATCTCATCGAGACCATTCTAATAAGTACCAACAACATAGGGTTTGGAAGAGAAATAATGGATTTAGAATACCGTCACTCGCTCTTATCTGGAGCTCTGAATGAAAATATTATTTTTATGCCCAAGGTACCAGCATGTTTTTCACAATGATACAGACGCAAATGATAACACCTTGGGTTTTCATCCAAAACAGATCACAGCTAAAACTCCAGGTAATGAGCAAATTAATTGCACAGAGTACTCATAAAGTTAAGAATATGAGCGCCGAGCCCTGGTTGCTCAGTCTGTAGTGTACTGGACTTGAGAACAGAGGGTCACTGGTTCAATCCCTGGCTTGGCCAATTTCTTTCCAAGGATTGATGATAGTCATTGCAACAGGACTCATTTCTCTCACCAACGACCATTTTTTCAACTATGGTTATGTGGGAAAGCAACCGGTGGCTTGGAAAGAATTTTGTGCATATTACTGGTAAAAGAAACTCCAGGAAAACATGGATAGGTGCACTGGCCACCGTGATATAACTGAAATAACGTAGAAAATGGCATAAGACACTACACAATTAATCATTAAGAATATAAGCAAGACCCAGAAATTTATTTGTATTATCCCACATATTGATTAATAGTATGGAAACACGATCGATAACTTCAGTCTGCATTTCAGGATTCAAATTACTGTATATTCTGAAAAAAAAAAGATACATTTTTCGTAAAATGTTTACCCTCTCAGCTTTTTCCAAAACTCTCTTGTCCATTCCTCCCTTGCAATAGCATCAGCCAGCAAGTTTTTGTCACAATCAGTATCAAAGTTGAAAGGGTCATTGATACATTCCCATCTGTATGCAAGAAACAAACATTACATAATTAAACTATGCTCTGTGAAAAGGGGGCATACTGCATCTGCGAAAAGTATCGACCTAGGTCTGCCTGCGCAGTCCGTGCAGGCTGACCTGGGCCGAAACTTTTCCCTATTTGTCAATTTCCTGTATGTCGAAGGGCTTGTCTACTTAGTGATTGAGTGGGTACTTAAAAAAAAGTGGCTATTATGGATCCATGATTATGTGATGGCTTGACTGGTAGAATGAATCAGAGATGCATTAAGCCCCCTTTTGCCAGAGCATGGCTCATGTTAAATTTGGTTTCAATAACATGTTTAACTCTTTATTTACCACACAATGACGATTTTTAAACTTTCTGGAAATACGACTTTTGAAAACATCATGGGAAAAGGAGAAAATGCTGATAACCAGCATTTTCTCCTTTTCTCACAATGTTTTCTAACCTTTCAGAATCAAATCCTATCATCTGAGTCACCTTTTGTTTGCCGTCTGCAAATGCTTTGAATATGGGCCAGTCTAAAATTTTGTCATCTGGTAAAGAGTTAACCATGCTTTCAACGGTACTTCAGCTGTATTATGGCAACAGCACACTTTTCTGTTCATTTCCAGAGTAACATTTGAATTAGCAAAGAGTTCTGTAGTGCCTTGAAAGATGACACCCTGAATAATAAAACATCACCAACAGCACAGCCGAGCCCAAGTAGCTCAGTCAGTAGTGTACAGGACTTGAGAACAGGGGGTCACTGGTTCAATCCCTGGCTCGAGTAATTTCTTTCCGAGGACTGATGATAGTCATTGCGACAGGATTCATTCCTCTCTGACTGCTGACCACTACTTCGATGCCCTTTATGTGGAAAAGCAGCCAGTGGCTTGAATAGAATATTGTTCATAGTACTGGAAAAAGAAACTCCAGGAAGGATGGACAGGTGCACTGCCCGCAGCAATGTAAATGAGATAACATTGAAAATGGTGTTAAACACCATACAATCAATCAACCAACAGCGGAACACTAAGACCATAATTCACACTCTGTGCTGTCTGATCTTGATCTACTTCATTCCAAAAGCACATAAAAATTGTATGAATATCATATGCAGCCATACAAAAATGATTTGCAGTTTGAAAAATCTATAGAAAAAAAGAAAAAAAAAAATAGAAAAAGATCAGAAGACTGGAAAAGTAATAAATCAAATTAAAGAAGCTAATTTTTAACCAAATGAAAACCAGTCAAAGTGACACAAAAAATAAAAATTTGATGGAAGAATGCAAAATGTTGTGAATAAAAGAGTAACTATGCCCTTTTTTTCTCAATCTTTGTGACAATGCTCTTTTCTCACAGTGTTTTTTTCAAATTTATCTGATGCAAAGTGTAAAAAGCTTAAATATGTGCAGTAATAGGTTAAAACAAGGAAGACTCACTTGAAAGAGAGTTTCACATTTAAATACTCCTCTGGTTTGTTGTCCAGCTTAGTACACAGGCCTTTTCTGAAATATATGTAGAATCAAAAATAAGGGATCCTTGTATTTCACATTGAGCTAATTCTTCATTCTACCTAAAACATACAATTGACATGGAATACAGATAAATATCGGGTGTGACCTCCATGTGCAGCAACACCTGCATGACACCTGTTGGGCATACTGGGAATGATACGGCGTATCCATGCTCTTTGAATCTACTGAAATATGGAGAGGTAAAGTCACCCTGTCATATCATGTCAGAAGAAATAAGTAACAGGGTTCCCTTATATTTGAGGCTACAGCATATATACCCACATATTCAATGCAAGTACTGGTGTAGTTTCCAGGAAGCAGAATTGAGAGAGATTAGTATAAGTTGTAAGAACTTGTTTCTCAATCGATTTGAAATAAATATGTTTAAGCTAAACTAAACTATGATGATGGGCCAAAAATTAACTCATTACCGAATAGCAAGTTTAGAAGCATCCAAATTGATAAACATAGGCAAACGACAGAATAAAAGTTGTTCAAAAATTGAGGTTTTGTTTTGAAAAGGTAGAAAACATTATGGGAAGAGTAGAAACTGCTGGTAACCAAACATTTTCCACTTTTCCCACCATGTTTTCAAAAGCCTTTTTCCTCTGGGTTTTTAGAAGTTGTGATTGTTTGGTAAGGGGTTAACTGCCCTTTAAATGACCCTGGGAAAGAAGCCTTTTGAAAACATTGTGGGAAAAGGAGAAAATGCTGGTTACCAGCATTTTCTCCTTTTCCCACAAGGTTTTCTACCATATCAAAGAAAAACTGCACCATTTGAGCCACACTAACATTGTCTTCTGCAAATGCTTTGAATTTGGGCAAGTCTCAAACTTTGTCATCTGGTAAAGGTTTCAGGCATATTTATGAGACAAAAAGATGTTTACCTAAGAAGTCCATTGTATGATACCCTCCATCTGGTCATGGGCTCCAGCATTTCAAACCTGCAACCTCCCGCAGAGTAACTGAGCCCATCCATATTGACCACCCTGGTGTCTGGCTGTAGTGGATGCTGGAAAAACCCAACACCTGGAATATCCAGTAACACCCACACTTCCCCTTCTCTGTTATGTTTCCTTGCAACCCTGAGAGCGACTGATATCCCATCTTTGCTGAATCCATTAAAATATGTAGTGTCTATTGCCTGAAATGGAAAACCTACAGTTCTATCACAAAGTCCTTCTCTGTTATGTTTCCTTGCAACCCTGAGAGCGACTGATATCCCATCTTTGCTGAAGCCATTAAAATATGTGGTGTCTATTGCCTGAAATGGATATCTACAATTCTATCACAAAGTCCTTCTTTGACTCTTTACCAAACAATCCCTGGTTTTAATGACCCTGGGAAAGAAGGCTTTTGAAAACATTGTGGGGAAAAGAAGAAAATGCTGGTAACCAGCATTTTCTTCTTTTCCCACAATGTTTCCTACCCTATTAGAGAAAAATCTCATCATTTGAGCCACATTGAAATTGTCTTCTGCAAATGCTTTCAATTTGGACGCATCTAAAATTTTGTTGTGTGGTTGAGTCACAAATGTACAAATTGTAACAATGGACAGCTGTTTAAAATATTACAGAAAAAGAAAAAAATAGCATGCATTTGCTCTTTTCCAACACTATTTAATTGCTTTTGCATTCAAAATAATAGAGTCTGATCTAGGATCTAAACAGATAAATCTACTACATACATTACTAACAAGTTTGCCTCAAGGACAGGACTAAATGCTTTGGGAGATATAATTATACGGAATATTATGTTGTAGTACCTTTCCTGGTGCTTGTATTTGATTCGAGTTGCATAAGAAAATTTGATATCGCACGAGACTGAAGGTCGAGCCAGAAGTCAAAATTTTCTTGCGCGGCGAGAAGCAAATACAGTAAAACCCCTCTATTAAGACCACCCGTGGTACTTTTGAAAATTGGTCTTATTAGCGGGGTGGTCTAATTTCCGGGTTTCACCCACCTAGATTTTGAATCAATCTCAGACTATGAGTAGACATGTAGATTTAAATTATGTTCCAAGTAATGTATACATATTTTAGTCGAGGAAGCCTATGCCCACACATTTAAATGACAACAAGAAAATTTTCATGTTTATTGAAAAGTTAATATGTGCTTGAATTTTTATGAATAAATTCACATGGCAGTGAATGTCCATTTATAATTGCCTATTTGAACTCTTACAGCAAGATATTTACATTAATCAAGAATCTGAACTTAAAGACTACATAATTTAATGTTACTGATAAAACTTGTCATATTCCCTGTTTTAATCTGCTTTTTTTTTTGTCTTGTGTAGTCTCAAGAACTCCTACTCCATGTGCTCATTTTCATTTTTAAACAAAGAATTTCAAATATTATTGAAGAGCCTGACGTTTTTTTTTTTCCCCAATTTTGATTCGAGTTGAATGTTGGAACAGTCCAACTAATCGTCAATCGCAAAGTTGAAGTGTTCACCAAAAATCGCATATTCTCTACGACATAAGTATGGCTTTAATGTGTAACAAAAACCAAATAGTTATCCCATCTCGATCGCTAGATATTAATCCAAGCGTCTCAAATTACAAAAGCTAGATGTACAAAACAAATCGTAATTACCCGGATGTCGACATGTTTTTCACCTGGGTCAGCAATGTGTGATAAACGCCTGATTACCGAATAAAGGCCGAATTAATTATCATCAGTTCATTGGTCATTTGATTATGTAAGGTAACACCTTGATAACTTAACACGATTGTGTTACTGTAGCCAACAGATAAACAAAAGATCGCTAATTGATTGTCTACTCCATCGGACCAAAGAATATTCGTACATGAAGCACGGACTCCAGTTCGCGATTATGGACGCATGAAAATTAGCTGGTCGTAAAAAAAAAAATGTGAAAATTAGTGGTTGTTTCACGGGGTTAAAATCTATTGTTAATTACTCATTGGTACTGAAAATGGTGGTCGTAATTTCGGAATAGCGGGGTGCCCGTATTTCCAGGGTCGTGGTCATTGATTATGAAGAAGGAAAAATTCCGTTCTGATAAAAATCGTTCGTTAAAGCTGGTTGCTCGTATTACCGGGGTGGTCGTGGGGAGAGGTTTTACTGTACTAGCGCCAGGGAAGTTATCCCTTTCAATGACAAAATATTGCAAATTATTGACATTTTATTTAAAACAGTAAACAAGACAAAACAAATAATGGTGTAGTAGCCACTGACTTTGTTTTTTATGAATGGCAGATGAATATTAGAGGATAAAATCTTGACTATTCAAACTGCAAAGAATACATGTATATTCCAAACGCGAGTTACAGTTACATCATCATTATGCCATTATAACATATTTTGAACCGTATTTTACAGTGTGTAGGTACGGACTTTTTTTTTTCTGTCATGTGTGATATTTTATCGCTTGTGACACATGTATTTGAGCCGGAAAATTTTCAGGTCTATAATAAAATATAACCTGATCATAGATCTACAAATTTATCAAACACTTCCAGTTGATGACTGGTCACTCAGTCTGCAACATACAGGGCTTGAAACAAGTGAGTCACAGGTTTATTTTCAAAAGCTCAACCACTACCTTTCTGAAGCAGCATGCCCACTGGGTTTTCAATTTGGGGGTACATGCACCCTCCAGGTTTTGAATTGGGGGTAAAGAGAATAAATTGAGGGTACACTGTACCCCCTAGGTTTTGATTTGGGGGTACAAAGGAAAATTAGGGGGTACAAAGTAACTTTGGGCTGTTTCAGTTTTATTAATGAATTTTAAAACCCTAGCTCCTTTACCATAATAAATGGGATCTTAATTAAATTTGTAAATTGTCTCCATGGCATGCACATATTTAGATATAGTCGCAACAGCGGTCAAGGTTTAAAAGCCGAACACGGCCATGAGTTTTGATAATCGACCGCCTGTACGGAAGTTTTTTTCACCTTTATTCCATCTAAAAGTTGCGAAGTACATTAGAACTGCTTTAAAAAGGAAGCGTAGACAGATTGATGCTCGTTGTCAAAGATGATGTTCGTAGATCTGGCTATTTTAAAATCACAGAGGAGCAGGCCAATTGGCTCATTGTAAGGTCAAACTCTGTCAAATACAGGCCATGCTGTGTTAGGGCAAAATAAAACAAAAGGTGTAATGGTAGAATCACTTGTGTAAACCTACCTTTCTCAGATCTTCACGCTGTAAAACATTTTAACAGCTTTTGTTGTGATGACATTTTTTCTGCAGCAGACGCCATACATACGAAAATTACACGTTTAATTTGCGGCTCGATTTCTCAGCTTTCATATGTCAAAAAATGTGTTTTTAACGATAACTGTGCATCATAATATTATTAAATGATTTTAATTTCTCACTGAAAATTAATTACCAGATTTCCTGTACACGTGGTAGATTTTGACACCTTAAAAAATCGTAGCAAAAATTATTCTGACAGACGAGGGAGCCGCAAAATATATATAGTGAAAATATTTGGTAACCCGCTCTATGTTGAGGACAAAGCGTGGTACCCATTTACGAGGAAAATTACTTTCGTTTTGTTTGTTTGGCATACAATACGAAATGGTATCTAATTTGTACGTGCAGTGTACGTAATTACTTTCCTTTTTGTACGTGCATACTTTTGACAGTGCGTGCATGCACGTAAGCACAAAAAATTTGTACGCGCAGAGTAGAATTTATATGTGAATTACGTACTGCAGTACGTGATTGGGCACACAGGGATTTTTAGCGTTTTTTATGTTTTACATGTATATATAATACAAGGGATGCAACTGACATTATCGGCAAATTCTACTTGTCATCACAAAAACACAAGTTACTTCGTCAATTTTACAGATAATCACATAAGGTCTACTTTATCTAGCTCATTACACAAAATACTTATCGGTTTGATAAAACAAGTAAATATCTTTAACCAACCTTCGTTGTTTAATAATAACACGAAGAATACAGCTCCAAATCGTCCGATGTTTGATCGATTCACTCAAATTTCAAAGAAGCAGCCATAATTGTTGTCACATGATCAAGATGTATCAAGACATTTCATTGGTCGGACTTTTGGTTCCGACCAATGAAATTTTGGCCATGATCTTGTACAGAATAGTAGATTTACTCTGATAAGCGCACTGAACGAACCCGTGTCGGACCAAACAATTTCGACCTATTTGTCGAGAAACCGGCTTCTGTAGCACAAATCATTGAAGGTTTAGTCATGAAACCACGTTATTTTTCGCTAGAAAAATGTGTAATGAGCTAGATAAAGTAGACCTTATGTGATTATCTGTAAAATTGACGAAGTAACTTGTGTTTTTGTGATGACAAGTAGAATTTGCCGATAATGTCAGTTGCATCCCTTGTATTATATATACATGTAAAACATAAAAAAAAAAAAAAAAAAACGCTAAAAATCCCTGTGATTGGGCACCCTGTGAAGGGTGATAACTGTGGTATCCACTAATAATGACTGAAGAGTTTTGAAATAATTTGGGATCCCTGCTTGGTTCTTGTTGTCACATCTTTGTGGTAGTTGTTGTTGGTGCCAAGATGGCTGAATAAACGTTGGATTGTTGAAGATAGTTTATTGTTCAATCCTTCAATATCGAGACAACAGACATTACACTGACAGTCATTGCAACAAGATTCATTCCTCTTTCACTGCTCTACATTGTTTCGTTGAGGCTTATGTGGGAAAGCAGCCAGTATCTTTATGTGAACATTAGGTGAAATACATGTAGTAGTAAAAGAAACTCCAGGAAAGCATGGGAAGTTGCACTGGCTGCCATAAATATAACGTGGCATAATGTTGTGAATGTCACTAAACACCATACTAACAAATAAATAAACATTTACAAATGAGCCCTGTTCAGGCAAAAGGGGCTTAACCCTTTCCCAAACAAGCCCTGGTTTTCACGTGTCTGCAGTACAAGTCTTTTGAAAACACTGTGGGAAAAGGACAAATTGCTCATAACGAGCAATTTCTCCTTTACCCATAGTGTTTTCTACCCTTTTTGTGAACTTTCTGCCATTTTCACCAAATTTAAAATTGTCGTCTGCAAACTCTTTCAATTTGGACCAGTCCAAAATTTGTTGTTTGGGAAAGGGTTAATGCATCTCTGTGATGCATTGTACCAATCAAGCCATTACATATGGCTCCATAATAGCCACTTTTTATAACAACCGACTGAATTGTGAGTTAGACTGGTCCTTTGACATACAAAAAAGTTACCGGTAGCGAAAAGTTTCGGCCCAGGCCAGCCTGCGCGCAGGCTGACCTTGGTCGATACTTTTCGCAGATGCATTTAGTCCCCTTTTCACAGAGCATGCCTCCAATGAATCATCCTCTGGTGAACAAATAAACACTTACAAATGGATCATCCTCAAGTGGAACACAGTTTTCAAGTATAATAGGGTCTGTGACTGTGGACCCATATCCCCGGCTAGCTCTACCATCATCTCTCTGTATGTTGTCTGCAGATAATTGGTTCCGCTTTTGTCTGGAGGCATTTAACCACAGTAATATCCGGAAGATGAAATATTTGGTGAGATAAAACTTTCCTGAAAGGAAATAAATGGATGTTGGAAAACTGGTTTTTTTTACAACTATTGGTTTTGAGTTTAATCCTTACAAATCAACCCTGGGGACATTTTCAATCTAGAAATTAGACCCATATAACTCTTTACCACACAGAAAAATTTTAGACTTGTCCAAATTGAAAACATTTGCAGATGTCAAACTAAATATCACTCAAACATTCCCATTAGTTTATGACTGGGTAGAAAATATTGTGGGAAAAGGAGAAAATGCTGTTTACCAGCATTTTCTCTTTTTCCCATATTTTTTAAAAAGCCTCTTTTACAGGGTCATTAAATCTTGGGACTGTTTGGTAAAGAGTTAAATGATATAATGGCAATTTTAATGTTGCATTTTTCCAGAATGTCTCAGCAGAAGGGACAGAGTAGATCAAAGATCAGACTGCATAAAACATGCAGTCTGATCTTGATCTACCGGTGAACTAGCCAGAAAGGAAACTGTAGTTGTGAAAGGTGCTTCAACGGATAAAATAGTTTTCAGAAGTATTTGGATTACATGTATATTCATCATAGATTCCCTAGTGGTACAGATAACTGTCCCCAAAGAAGATTTTAGTTTTTGATTGGTTGCCTCCGGTACAGTGCATGATGAATGTCCAAATAAGAAACGAAGTACCGTAAACATCTCATTATTGAGACTAGATTCCCTTGCACCTATCCATACACCCCAGAAATCTATTTTTAGCGAAGCTATGAAGAGCACTCTCTCAAAGCAAGAAGCTACTTTTCAGCAAAAGAAACTAAAAGCAAGGTAAAACCAGGAGAGTGGAATGACTTCGTTAGAAATGACTATAACCAATCCTTAGAGTTTAGACCAATTAAGGATTGAAGTCCTTACATTATGAACCCCAGATATTACCACAGCCTATGGTACTTTACGCTGCTTTCAACATTATTTCAGTCATATCATAGCAACAATATAGTTATTCAAGTACATGTATGTCTGTATATGCATATCTTGGGTTTTACTAGGTTTCTGAAGTGTCCTGACTAAAGACACACTGATGGAAAACTCTGTGCTTCAAGTGACGATTGAAACCTGAGCCTTTGTATTTCACATACTACACCCAACCACTGGATCCAAGGAAAATAACTTGTTTGCATTGGAGTTTTAATGCCCTTTTAACAGCTTAGGTCATATCGAGGTGGTCAGTACACCTATGCATGTGTTGCCTGCCTTTCTCAGACCGTTACTGACACAACTTCCTTTCCAAGTTACTGACTACACTTCTAATCAGAAGTGAGAGGTGATAGATAGCCGTAAAGAAAGCTTGCTTCAGCCGGGTCTTCAACTCACAACCTCCAGGCCACAAGTTGGATAAGCTAACCACCGAGTTACCCAGCCAGGCCCAGGAGAATAATAGTGAAAAAAATAACACAGAGAAAGCTCGGGAGTCCTATCAATATTCGCAAACATATTTAGTCCATTCCAGTACTAATTCAAAATTTAAAGACCAGAAATCTGATTGGCTGAGAAAGATTGGTGTAGCCAATCAGATGGATGTCACTGTCTTCCATTTGACATGTTACCAGCAATCTCTTGCTGTCCACAACTTTTTTCTAAACTGGTCTGCTGCAAGTCTATAGATGGTAATTTCTTTACATTACACCAAACAATCACGAGTTTTAACGACCCTGGACAGAAAGCCATTTGAAAGCATTGTGGGCAAAGGAGAAAATGCTGGTAACCAGCATTTTCTCCTTTTTCCACAATGCTTTTAAAAAGCTTCTTCCTCAGGGTCATTAAAACTCAGGATTGTGTGGTAAAGGGTTAACTAGATGACACATTAAAGGGTTTATCAATGTTAACCCTTTACCGGGACAATCATGAGTTTTAACAACCTTGAGTAGAACAGCTTTTGATACGATTGTGGGAAAAGGAGAAAATGCTGGTAACCAGCATTTTCTCCTTTTCCCACATTAAAGTCCCATCCTTTCTGCGACATTAAATTTGTCATCTGCAAATACTTTCGATTTGGACTAGTTTAAAACTTTGCTGTTAAGCAAAAAAGAGATAAAAAGCCTTTTTGAACAACAAATTAAAAATTACTTTTGTCATAGGCTTAAAGTAAAGATATAATGTTTCCAAATCCTTTTATTACAATGTTTATTTGATTGCTTTTGGCAGAGTTACTCCTTTAAAACTGTTCTACTGTTTCATTTACTCTCCATACTTACTAAAACCAACCACTCAGATATAATAATCGATTGCACCAATCACGTCATCCGCCATTTTTGTTTGTACATGACAAGTTGTTTCTTCATTGTTTTATCGTATTTATACATCTATATACATTGTAAATACAGGTAATTATTAATATCATTTTTGTCACATTGTCATTAAGTATTTTTTTTTGTAAGAATCATGTATGTATTATAGGTTTTTGCACTGCTCTTTACGATTGCTTACATTTATTTGCAGAAAATCATCTAGATATTACATCCACGTAGCAAGAACTGTGTCTGTCGTTGTTTTGACCCCTTCTACAAAGTTACCAAACTGGCTGGCCGGCGACACTTTGTCTCATATGATTAATTTTGTCTTTGAATAGGTAGACAGCACTATAGGAAAAGGAAAACATACCAATTACTGGCATTTTCTCCTTTTTCCCAAAATGTTTTCATTCTTTCTTTAGGTTGTTGATACATGGGACTGTTTTGGTATGAAGCAAGTAAACCTACCTGGTTTAGATTTATCGTCGGAGTTACTTGGTCTGATCCAATCATAAACAAAAAAGGTCACAAGACCAGTAATGATAAGGAAGACAATCATACTTGAGACAGCTAAGATTCCTCCATCATCAAAATCTAAAATTAGAGTAAAAAAAAAAAAGATATGAGTCACGCTCTGGCCAAAGGGGGCTTAACCCTTTACCACACAATCCCGAGTTTTAACGACCCTGAAGAAAACGCCTTTAGAAAACACTGTGAGAAAAGGAGAAAATGCTGGTAACCAGCATTTTCTCCATTTCCCACAATGTTTCCTACCCTATCTAATACATATATTACTATTTAAGCTTAACTTAATTTGTCGTCTGCAAATGCTTTCAAATTGGTCCAGTCTAAAATTTTGTCATTTGGTACAGGGTTAATGCATCTCCATGACCCATTATACCAACCAAGTCATCACATTACTAGTATTAACCCTTTACCACACAATCCCGAGTTTAAACGACCCTGAAAAAGAAGCCTTTGGAAAACATTGTGGGAATAGGAGAAAATGCTGTTAACTAGCATTTTCTCCTCTTTCCACAATCTTTTTTACCCTATCAAATACAGAAATCATCGTTTCAGATACATTAAAAATTGTTGTGTGAAACTGCTTTCAATTTGGACCAGTCTAAAATTTTGTTGTTTGGTAAAGAGCACTGGCGCTCGATCATTAATAACGTTATTTATTAGGTTACATATCGAGCAACGATTTTGAATAATGATCGAGCACCAGAGGTAACGAGATATGAATCTATAAAATCCCATCCTGAATAATAACAAACTGAATCGTGAGGTACATTAGTCCTTTGACATGCAGAAAATTTAGCAAATGATAACATCTAAGACTTCTCCAAATTTAACTCTGTACCAAACGACAAAATTTAAGACTTGTCCAAATTGAAAACATTTGCAGACCACAAAATAAATGTGACTGAATAATTAAGATCTGTTTCGGGAAGGGTACAAGACATTGTGGGAAAAGGAGAAAATGCTGGTTACCAGCATTTTCTCCTTTTCCCACAATGTTTTCATATATGAATAAGGCCTCTTTCTTAGGGTCGTTAGAAGTCGGGATTTTGTGGTAAAAGGTTAAAGTGTTTTCCAGTGACAATTAAAACATAGCTTAAATGATGGAATTAATCTTTGAACTGATAAAGAAAACATTAAAAGAAAAAGGAGGAAATGCTAGTAACCAGCGCTGATTGCCAACAATTTCTCCTTTCCACACAATCTTATAATAAAGCCTTTTTCCTCGACTCGCTGTTGTTAAACAAAGGATAAAGGGTTGACGTGTACAACCAGAATGTTTAGATTCAGAGGCTGGTATTCTCTCTCTAGATTACTGTCTTCAAATCTACATTTGATCTCTTTAACTTACAGTCTATTAGTTATTCAACTATGAACACTTTTTTGGCCCCATTTAGTTCATAGCTTGTTGAACCTGGTTATTTGTTTACCTTCTTGTATCGACGAACTTTGCCCTTTACTGAAAACCTTTCTTCTGTTACACTTTTACGAATAATGCAGGGAACCAGGCCCGACTTGAACGCCACGTGGTGTCACACCAGTTTTTTTTTTTGACGTATACAGATCTTTTAGACTTGAAATCGCTCTCTCTACACATTGATCTAAAAGTTTTTTTTTTTTCCCAAACAAATCATATGTATCTGCATCGTCCATTCTAATACACATGTACATGTACTATTTTATTTGAAATATACTGACCATCCTTGTATATAGACTTATATCTGGTGTTAAATTGGGGTTCTCCTTTGGTCCGGGATCCCGGGTTTTGATGCTTTGATATTTGAAATAACCAGTTTTTGATGTTCAAAAATATCATAAGCGGCATTCTGACTCATGAGATTACTGGCTAAAGATTCACTTCTCGTGTGCATCCGGCAGAATATGGGCTTCAATAAACATAATCAACACCAATTAACGACGCATGCGACTCTGTTTATCACAGCTAATCAAGCTGTCGAATCATCACGTGATAAAGGTGTTTTGAAGATACCTGCTACCCAAATTGACAAATTCGTGTCATATCTTCAAGTAGTATTTTCTCTAAAACTTATTTGAGGTGAAGAAAGGTCGCTGGAAAAAAACGCGAAAACCCATTAGACAAAAAGGTCAGCTTGAAAAAGTGCGATCAGAGGCACTTCAACCTGGCTTTTCATCTTTAATAACGAATTTAAACTGTGAATTTACATAAAGTCTCTGTATAAAACATTAAGTGAAAGCTAAAATCTTTGTTTAAAAATGAGGAAAATAGGTCTACTTTCGTTGTTTCATAAAACAACCTATAAATTACATGAGGGGGCGAGGGAAAGGTTAGGCCTTCTTGTGTTACAGTGTTAGCACTGGAACCAGTGTTAAATGAGAAAAAAATTGGGCATTCGTCTACAGAAAGAGGACTAAAACGAAAATAAAAAAAAAAAAAAATGATAATGGATGTGACCGGTATTTTCTCTCTTTTCCACAATGTTCTAAGCTATGAAATCCAGCCATTCGAGCCACATTTTAATTATTGTCTGCAAATGCTCTTAACATGAGTGAGTCTAAGATTTTGTTGTTTGGTAAACAGCTAAAAGGTTGTTTCTGTCCATTTATTCATACTGACGAATTGCATGCTAGGGCTGCAAGTTGAAATTCGTCTATCCACTTCATTCCAACATGTCTTTACATAAGATAAGGTACTGTATTTTCTTGTTTAATTTCTGCCATAAATAAAGAACACGATAAACGGGAAACAAGGTGCGTTTATTTCATCCGTATCTTTCCATAATAACCTTTAATAAGCAATTGCTTCTTTTACCGAGGCCATTTTTTGAACTATTTTCTTTTGTTTAAAGGATTGTGTAGTCTACATACACTATTTGCAGTACTCATTATTTACTGGAAGCCGTTTTGGACAGAGCATTCGCTTTTAACAAACGAATTCTTTTGCTCAAAACGACTTTCACGTTGATAGCACTTATCTTCCTTATAATGATTTTTTACTAGTAAAATTTGAGTATGATTGTACGAGTTACTGGCAAATATACTATACTGCTTCTCATTCTCTAATGTGCTATGTACTTGTTTTAACATTATTCGTATTTACAGGAGGTCATTTTGTACGGAGCATTCGCTTTTAACAGGCGACTGCTTTTGCCAAAACAACTTCCGTGTTTATAGCATTTAACTGCCTTGTAATTTATTTCCCTTGTAATGATTTTCACCAGTAAACTTTGACATCTTACTTACTTGATACTTTTCATTCTCTAATGTGCTATGTACATGTCTCATTTTTATTATTCATTATTTCCGCATTCGTTCATTTATTTCAGGATACCAATTTGATATCGTTTCTTTTATGTTGGTTTGTTAGTTGTTTTGTCCATACCCATGTATGTATATACAATTTATGTGTTCGGCGATGAACCTTAAGTGTTCAAGCCGATATTATGAATAAAGTTTATGTTCTGTTCTGTTCTGTTCAATAACCGAGTAGGCCTACTTTTGACTCATGGACATTTCTCTTTGACTCATGGAATTTCCATTTAGATTCTTTAAAAATTGAGTCCAAGAGTCAACGACTCTTGGGATTCAGAGAAATTAATTTCAAAACTAGGTTAAAACCTACCAGATCACTTTATCTTTTGTTTACTTTTTGCCTGATTTAAATTTCATTTTTCCTCCAGTGACTAACACTTGGACCGACCACACAATAACATACTGTCATCTTCACAATATTTTCCATACTTTTAAATGGTATGATTTAACCCTTTACTGCACAGTGACGCCTTTTGACGCCCCTGGGAAAGAAGCCTTCTGAAAACATTGTGGGAAAAGGAGAAAATGCTGGTAACCAGCATTTTCTCCTTTTCCCACAATGTTTTCTACCCTATCAAAGAAAAGTTGTACCATTTGAGCCACATTGAAATTGTCGTCTGCAAATGCTTTCAATTTGGACAAGGCTTTTTGTGACCGCTTTTGGGTCTTTAACCCTTTCCCAAACAACAAATTTTGGACAGGTCCAAATTGAAAGAGTTTGCAGACGACAATATTAAATTTGATGAAAATGGTAGAAAGTTCTCAAAAAGGGTAGAAAACACTGTGGGAAAAGGAGAAATTGCTCGTTACGAGCAATTTCTCCTTTTTCCACAGTGTTTTCAAAAGACTTGTGCTGCAGACACGTGAAAACCAGGGCTTGTTTGGGAAAGGGTTAAATAAAACGTTTAAATCAGATATAAAAACTTAAATGTTGCTATGTCAAAGTTATTTTTTTTGGGGGGGGGGGGGAAATATCTCCTGATCGGACAGTGTGGATCTAAGATCAGACTGCACGTTTTGTGCAGTCTGATCTTGGATTTACACTGTCCGCAAAAGGCCCTTAAGTCGCGCTTGGCAGCCTAAGGGTTAAGAAAACTCATGAAACGCACGAACAAGTGAGCTTTTTCCATAAAACAATTTACATTGTATTTCATCGAAATCATCCCTCGCCGAAAAAGACCCTTTTTGACAGAAACATGTAAGATGTATTGTGTTTTGCATGTACACGTGGCCTTTTTGTTATTGGTTCGTAATGAAATTATACATTAAGCCCCCTTTTTCCATGAAATGGCTTATGATAACCAATATAAATATGAAGTTTCACAAATTTTGTCCCGTTGTTAAATAAATGTTTGTCCATAATGGAAATATACATCAAGCCCCTCTTTCCATGACACGGCATTAAATCAACTTGGAAGACAAAAAAGTGTATCGGCGGACTATCATAAGGAACGCAAGTATGAAGTTTCACCAATTTTCGTCCAGGATTTTAGAAGATATCTGTCCGGGCGGACGGTTAAACGGTCAGACGGACGAACGAACGAACGAACGGACGGACGGACGGACAGCGCAAAAACTATATTCCCACCCCCCTCCGAAATTCGGCTGGGGATAAAAAATGAAAAAATTGTGACAGGTTAGATTGGCACAAAATTCGAGTACCATAAAAACGAATTCTCACCTACCTATTTAGTATAACATTCAGCCTCTCGTGTAGCGTTAAAGAATATACTTTACAAATGTGTGTAGATATAATGATTAAATTTAAAAAAGTATCCAACAAAATAATGTAACAAACGGATGAAATAGACGCAGATGCATCAATACCACTTTTCACCGAGCGTGGCTAATATTTTACGGTTTTTTTTTTAAATAGGAAGAAAAGAAAAAGAGTAAAACAAAACCTGGACAGCAATCGCCCTTTTATTCCTCTTTGTCCAATGCTTGTATGTAAGCGTCATAAATATACAAGCAAACAGGCCAGCGGAGTCCCGCTGAATATTTTACATGTGCACATTTGTTACCAATCGCAAAGTATACCTACCATCCATTTATTCGACTTCATTATAACAAGAAGTAGCGTTGTCTGCGTATGTCCAATCTCCTGCATATGTATTTGAAACATGCAACCTAGCGGAAAACAATTTATATGAAGTAGGTCAAATGCCAGCGCATTCAGCTACGCCGAAAAAAAAAAAATGTCGTCTACAGGAGCTATGCTCTGGCAAAAGGGGCTTAAGGCATCTCCGTGATCCATGGTACCAAGAAAGCCATCACCCACTTATGGATCTATAATATTCACCTTGTTTTTAACAACTTAGCCAGATTGATCCTTTGACCTACAGAAAATTGGCCAATAGCGAAAAGTTTCGACTCAGGTCAGCCTGCGCGAACTGCGCAGGCTGACCTGGTTCGATACTTTTCGCATATGCATTAAGCCCCCTTTCACAAAGTACGGCTCATATACTAATATACACAGAAGAGGTTCGTTTGTTTAAGAATGCTGATGCTGTACGAAGTACAGCCGCTGACAAAGTGATAACGATGGACCCCGACCAAAGAAAACAACATGGAATCCAACTATATGAGTGCAAAGTACACCTTCTCCTTGTACCTGCAGCTGGACCGCACGCATAGCTCAAGTGGTAGAGCGTAGGACTTGTAAACTCCAAGTCTTGGGTCACTTGAGAGTGTGGGTTCGAGCCCCACGGCCGGCCATCTGAAATTACTAATAGTCTTTCGGATGAGACGTTAAACCGAGGTCCCGTTTGACGGTGCCATACACCGAGCACATTAAAGAACCAGACGTAACTTAGGATGGGTGTTGTCCTGTATCTTGTACTATTCTGCGTAACAAAACAAACAGCTTTCAGTGGGCGTCGCTCATATGGGCAACGGTGGTGACGATAAATGAACGGAAAAAGCTATCAATCAATCATTCAATCAATCAATTAATCAATCTCCCCTTACCAAACTAATCACGTTACGGAGAGTGTTTTCAACGACTCTGAGGGAGAAGACTTGTAAGCATTGTGTGAAAAGGAGAAAATGCTGGTAATCAGCATTTTCTCCGTTTCTCACAATATTATCTCAACCCTTTTAACTCTTTACCAAACGGTAAAATCGTAGACTGGTCCAAATTAAAAGCATTTACAAACGACAGATAAAAGTTGGTCAAATAATGGGATTTGACTTTGAAAAAGAGTAAATGCTGGTTACCAGCAAATGTTTTCAAAAAGACTTGTAGCCCAGAGTCGTTAAAATATGGGACTGTTTGAAAGAAGATTCTGAAGACCAACCATATTATTTGGTCCACATCTAGTTTGTGGTCTGTAATTGCTTTCCTTAGGCCCAGCCGGGTGGCTCGGTGGTTAGCGTATCTGACTCGTGACCTGATGGTTGCGGGTCTGATACCCGGTTGAGGCAAACTTTCTTTCCGTCGATTTTTCGACTCTCACCTCTGATGCGTGTGAGAAAAGTAGTCAGTGGCTTGGAAAGAAAGTTGTGTAAGTAGGCCCTACTGGTGTGAGAAATCCTGGAAACACATGCGTAGGTGCACTGACCGCCGTGATATGATCAAAGCTGTTAATACGGCGTTAACCTCCAATACAAATAAACAAACAAACAAGGCTCTCCTTATAGAGGTTTCTACAATTTTGTCATCTGGTAGAAAGTTACAAAGGGACCAGATTGTCAACTTGACTCGGCCATCATGCTCTGTGAAAAGGGGCTTAATGCATTTGCAAACAGTATCGACCAAGGTCAGCCTGTGCAGTCCGCGCAGGCTGACCTTGCCCGAAACGTTTTGCTTCTCTTTTTTTTTTGGCATATTCCTGCATGTCAAAGGACTAGTCTACATCATGATTCAGTAGGTTGTTACACAAAACGGATTTTAGCGATGTATAATACTGTGATGACTTGCTTGCTGTCATACCTAACGGAGATGCATTAAACCCCCTTTTTCCAGAGCATAGTGCGTGTAGTTCATAGCAGTTACAGACAACAAATGAAATGTGGCAAAAATTATGGGGGTGTTGTCTTTGAAAGGGTCGAATTCGTTGCTGGGAAAGGAGAAAATTCTGGTGAGAAGCGTGTTCCCCTCCCTTGACTTTTTTTCCCCCAAAACCTTTACCCCCATAGAGTCGTTAAAACAAGGGAGTGTTTCGGAAAGGGTGAATTGGGTTTTGTTGATGTCCAATGTATATCAAGATCAGACTGCACCCTGCGCTAATCTCCCACGCTCTAGACGTACACACGACTATACAGTGTATTTAACACTTAAGCTGCTGAATAAATGAAATGCAAATTTCTACTCAACACTAAAAGTCCAAACATTGCCGTTTCAAAGTCGATTTCACCGGAAAGAAAATACCGTATCGGACAGTGTAGATCCAAGATCAGACTGCATGTTGTGTGCAGTCTGATCTTGATCTACACTGTCCGCAAAAGGTCAGTGAGTCGCGATTAACAACTTAAGGGTAAAGTGGATTTAATTTCTCTTCACGACAAAACAATGTTCTGATTGTTTGCTTAGCACATAAATATGTACATGCGAAGAAAAAGAAGTCAAGTAATAAATATCACAGTTTATTAAATAGAGATTAATATTCCTATTATTTGGACAAATCTTGGACTGGTCCAAATTGAAAGAGTTTGCAGACGACAATATTAAATTTGATGAAAATGGCAGAAAGGTCTCAAAAAAGGTAGAAAACACTGTGGGAAAAGGAGAAATTGCTCGTTACGAGCAATTTCTCCACTTCCCACAGTGTTTTCAAAAGACTTGTACTGCAGACACGTGGAAACCAGGGCTTGTTTGGGAAAGGGTTAAACAGACCAACATCTCTGGATTTCAAAATAAGCCCCCTGAACTCTTTAGCAGACGATATAATTTTAGACGTGTCCAAATCGAAAGCGCTTGCAGACGACAATTGAAACACGGCTCAAACAATGGGATTTATTTCTGATAGGGTTGAAAACAATGTGGGAAAAGAGAAAAATTACTGCTTACCAGCATTTTCTCCTTTTTCCACAATGTTTCAAAGGTTGCTTTCTCAGAGTCGTTAAAAGGCTGGATTGTTTGATAAGGGGGTTAGGTCATTACATCCAGAAACATGTTGGCAGCGGATGATTTAAGAAAAAAAGAAATCTTAGTAAAGTATGTTTAATCAACATGAATTTAGATTTAAAATGTGAATACATATGTACATATAAAAACACTGCACATGGCAAAAAAAAGTTTTTAGGAGCAAATGTCTACTTTTGCCATGTTTTTAAAACAGGCTCTGTTGCAACAAGGAAAATAGGCATTGCATGAGATACATATAATGGATAGACCCCTTAAGAACCATAGGCATAAACAACAGCTTTTGCAGACGGTATAGATCGAGATCAGATTGCAAGGGAAGTGCAGTCTAATCTTGGATCTACATCATCGGCTGTAATCAAACCCAGGAGATTAACAAAATAAAATCTGAGTTTCGATAAATCGTATTTTCAGCTTTCCAGAGAGGCCGAGTATCTGACATCGGACCCTGAAAATGTTAACCCTAAAGCTGCCGAGCGCGACTCTAGGATCTTTTGCAAACAGTGTAGATCCAAGATCAGACTGCACAGAACGTGCAGTCTGATCTTGGATCTACACTGTCCGATAGGGAGATATTTTCCCGAAAAATACATTTGAAAAAGCAAAATTTAAGTTTTTTATTATTGGCTTGAAAGTTTCATTTCTCTTATTTCGCAAGTTAAAGGTTAATCATCTTCTACACAAAGCATGCATTACAGCAAGGTTTCTTTCTCTCTCATCACATCCGTGTTTAACCCTTTACCGCACAATAACGCCTTTTATCGACCCTGGTAAAGCAGGCCTTTGAAAACATTGTGGTAAAAGGAGAAAATGCAGGTAAACAGAATTTTCTCCTTTTCCCACAATGTTTTCTATCTGATCAAAGAAAAATTGCACCATGTGAGCCACATTGAAATTGTCGTCCGCAAATGTTTTCAGTTTGGACAAGGCTATAATTTTGACGTCTGGTAAAGGGATTTTTGAGTACATTCATGTAAGCATTTGTTTCACGCAGAATAATTGCATATACTCCTCAGTGCATTTTTTTTCTTTTTTTTTAAATAAAACATACATAAAAACAATAACAGCAAAGGCTTCCCAAAAAAACATAAGTATTTTCATAATAGAGGCCATAAGTCTGTTCCACATGGTTTTCTTTAGATATGGCATTTTATTGTTCATACTCAGTGTCTATAAATAATCGAAACTTTTATAGACATGTGTTCATATTAGTAAAAAACAAATGGACCATGCTCTGGCAAAAGGGGGTTTATTGCATCTCCGTGATGCATCATTACAGAAAAGTTATTAGATTATATCAGTGGATCTATAACATCCATTTTCAATAACAACAAACTTAATCACATGGCAACCTGGTCCTTTGACCTGCATAAAATTTGCAAATCACCACATAATTACACGTATATACGTAAGATCTATTTTCTTTAACCCTTGGACTGTTAAGAGCGCCTCACTGACCTTTTGCGGACAGTGTAGATCAAGATCAGACTGCACAGAACGTGCAGTCTGATCTTGGATCTACACTGTCCGATAAGGAGATATCATTCCTCCAAAAATAACTTTGAAATAGCAAACTCTTGTCTTTTTTACAATCGGATTGAAAGCTTCATTTCACTTATTTAGCCGGATAATGGTTAATAACTGACTGAATTAAAAGGTAGAATGGTCCTTGGATATGCAGAAAATTTACAAAAAGTAAAAGGTTTCGAACCATGTCAGCCTGCGCTGATTTGGGTCGATAGTATTTGCAGATGTATCAAATCCCCTTTTCGACCCAGGTCAGCCTGCGCGGACTGCGTAGGCTGACCTGGGTCGTTACTTTTGGCAGATGCATTAACTCTTTACCACACTGAAGAATTTTAGGATTGTCCAAATTGAAAGCATTTGCAGACGACAAAATAGATGTGACTCAAAAAATGAAATTTGTTTTGGGAAGGGTCGAAAACATTGTGGGAAAAGGAGAAAATGCTGGTTACCAGCATTTTCTCCTTTTCCCACAATGTTTTCAAAAGCTCTCTTTCTTATAGGGGATTGTGTGGTAAAGGGTTAAGAGCCTTTTTCGCCTTTTTCACAGAGCATGGTTTCAAAGTTACTGGATCATGTCAACACACCTGACTACATTCCTTATTTCTTCTTAGAAGCAAAGTTCCTCGCGATTGACTTTTGAACCATTCTCGATGACTGTTCATGTGTCACACCCGTTTCTACACATGCGTAAGAGTCCAAGGCTTCAGGTGCAAATGATGGCGCTGGTGCCGAGAACCCGACACCTCCCGGGGGTGGAGCTGCAGATGCGCCACCAAATCCCAAGAAACTACCAACGCCACGCAAAAATCGGTTCGACATGCTTTGTGCTGGTGGGTTCGCTTGGTATGCGGAACGTACCTCACTTAACTTTGTCATGTCTGAAAACTTCTTTGCCATTGGTGAGGAGGTCGCAGATGTTAATTCCACATTGTTACACTGTAACTGATTCACTTTGTCCCCTCTGGATTTAAATCTTTGATGTAGCATATCGGACATAGCTTCTGTATCTACCTCTCGGCCTGCCGCAACTTCTTGCTGAATTTCTGCATCAACTTCAGCCATTAGGGTTTCAAGTGACATTTCCTCCCTGGCCCCACCCACGATAACCTTGGACAGCAGTTGGGCTTTAGCCAGTGGCACGTACTGGCCACCGGTCATGTATGCGATGGCCAGGAAAAAGTCTTTGTAAGGTATAATACTTGGTTCACATCCAACCATGTAGATCGTAACACCTTTCTGGGCCAACTGATTTGTCACTTCAATGGGATCTATGCCAGACGGAGAACCGTTTGGAAATCCGTCAGATCCAATACCGAGACCATGTGGAGGAGCATCAGAAATACACACACAAATCTTGGTCGCTTCTTCTCTCCAACTTAGTTTTAATACATCATGTAATGCATCTGCAACTGCTTCCGGCGTGTCTCCGCCACCGGTAGCCGTGCATTGACTCAACCAGTCCTTCATCGTTTTCGGGGAGGGCGTAAAGTCATGCACTCTGGTCACGAAAGTCGTGTCCTGTGGTGGATGGTCACGATACTCGACTAAAGCCAATCGAACATCGCTTTTCTCTGTAGCGATAATTTCCTCCACAATTTTACGAATGTTATTTCGAGCACTTTCGATATAAGATCCCATGCTACCCGTACAATCCATAGCAAAGGCTAAATCCAACAGTCTACTGTCATGTTTAGCTAACTCTGGTCGATCCACCTTCTCGACCTGAATTTTCCCAACTTGTTCGCTCATTTTGCTGATTTTTTCTGGTGTAGAATTTAGAGTAGAGTTGTAAACACTGTCGCTCACTCTCTTCCGCCTTGTTTGCATACTATTGAATTTACCTTGAGTGTATTACATATATTTACCCTGGTGTTGTGAAATGTCGGTGTTATTTTTATAGATGACATGCTCTGACAAGCGAAAGAAGACAGTAACTTCTAAATATAGAAATAATGGACCCCGGCTTTACACATGTTGATTTCGTATTATTTTTTATCTGTGAAAATGAGAACCACAACTTAGAGTATTGGAAATCCCAGTATAGCCGAAGTTATTTATATGTATGACGGTAGGCCTAATACGTCATCTTCGTGAACGTCTTTCTGCATAAATTTCTATAATTGCAACTGATATCCTGATGTGGTTGTGTTCAGAATGAGTCAATGATAAATATGTTGTTTATCCCGTGCGTTAACGACCGTGAAAAGAAAGGTTTTTGAAAACATTGTGGAAAAGGAGAAAATGCGGGTAACCAGCATTTTCTCCTTTTCTTTCAATGCTTTGTGTCCTTTCATAGACAAATTTCATCATTTGAACCACATTTAATTTGTGGTCTGCAAATTCTTTGAATTTGGAAGTGTCCAATATTTTGTCGTCTGGTAAAGATTTATTTGGAAACGATTTGCAGACGACAAATAAAATAAGGCTACAGAAATGGAATTTGTTCTTGAAGGGGTAGAAATCAGCAGTTATCAGAATCTTCCCATTTTCTTACGATGTTTTAACAACATGCCTTTCTCTTCAGTATCGTAAAAAATACAGAACTGTGTGGTAAAAGTTTAACTTATCACATTATCAAACATATCTGCAGCATATGCCTTCAGGAAAACATACCCTTAAAGGCCCAATAGCAGCCAAATGTAAACGATTCTTTGTATAACTACATGTTAATTTCATTCATGTCAATTAACCCTTTTCCACACAGTCATTTTTTTAAAGACCCCGAAGGAAAAGTCTTGTGAAAACAATGTGGAAAAAGGAGAAAATGCTGGCAACCAGAATTTCCTCCTTTTTCAACAATGTTTCCTACCCTTACCGACATGAATTCCAATATGTGAGTCACGTTTATTTTGTTGTCTGCAAATGCTTTGAATTTGGAGTAGTTTAAATTTTTTTCGTTCCGTAAAGATTCTAGGTCTGGAGCTCTGTCAAATCAGGGTTGTTCAAAGTTCCGGTCACTGGCAGAACAATGGATATTGCCAACATGAATTCCAGTGAGTGTTTGATGAAATTAAATTGAGAATTTGTATATTCCATGACCTTCCTATATATTTGCATATTCAATGACTTTACTAGATATTTGCATATTTAATGACCTTACTTCGGCACATTACTGACTACACCATACATTGCACGAAAACTACTGAATAGGATGTACGGAAATTAATTTGTCCAGTCATTTTTGTCACACAGTACCTGTTTACCTGTAAACAAATTTATACACAGTTGTTTACACCTGGCCGATATCGCATCTTGAAAGAGGGATAAGGTTTACTGTATAATCCATGACTACATCTGTCAAAGTCAATCAGTTGTAAAGTCGGCATATGCGCCATAAATGGGTTAGTTGTTAAAGGAATCGATTTCAGATTCCGGTCTCCGTACAACCGTCCCGGGCAGTGAAGAGTCAAATCTGTCATTACGGGACCAATAGACAAATGTCAATTCGCAACATATTCCGGTCTTGAGCCCACAGACGTTCGTTTTGAGACGAACTTCGCCATCCATATTACTAGTTTATGGATAGCGATGTTATTCACAGAACGAAAACCTGTGACTGAAATTGATGGTGTTTTCTCAGCTCTATAGCTCAAAATTTGGATTTCCTTGTGTGTGTGTGTGTGTGTGTAAAATTGACCCTGACCCGGAAGAACTATCGAAAGTTAAACGAGTTACAGTATTTTATGTTTCTAAACAGTACTATTCGTTATTTCCTCGATGGCCAATCAGGAACGAGATTTGTATTCACCCCGATGAAACTTTCCATCCCATGGTGGCAGTTGTCCGTCTCAAAAGTTCAAACCTCCGTAACTCTCCTATTACTTACCTATATCCATACCAGTTGATAGAAACATCATCGCAGAACACGATTAAAGCATTAACATTTTCATTCCAGTGGCAGAAAATGTGAAAGTTACCGATAAATGACGACTGTTGGCATTCGATGTAGAGTAGAGTTGGACGCCTTGTCATATATACATGTACTACATTATATGTATGGCAAAGTTCGTCACCAAACGAACGCCTGTGCTTGAGCCTTACATGTCCGACGCATTGAAAAGGGCCATGTGTCAGAGAGTCTTTTTTCTCTATGCAGAAAAATCACGCGATACTAATCGATTGGACACTTGAACCTGTCGGGCTACCCTAAAATCAATGCTAACCATATGTCCTTTGACTGCACTGAGCAGAAGTGCTCCTTGTCTATTTCTTTTATTTCAGACTTGATTTTGTAACATGCATTCTAATATCCTCCTAACCCATTACCACCCAATCCCTACTTTTAATGACCCTGAGGGAGAAGGCTTTTGAAAACATTGTGGGAAAAGGAGAAAATGCTGGTAACCAGCATTTTCTCCTTTTCCCACAATGTTTTCTACCCTATCAAGGACAAATTTTGTCATTTTGGCCACCCTTAATTTGTTGTCTGCAAATGCTTTCAATTTGGATCAATCGAAAATTTTGTCGTTTGGTAAAGAGTTAATCAGTATGGCATGTTTTGCTTATTCATATTATGTATCCCTTTAAATAACGGTACTATACTTTTCAAGAGCAAAGTGTAGAAAAGTAGTTCCGTTCGCGTATTCATGAGTTATCGAATGTCATTGTTTTGAAAAGGAACGCTTCGCATGGAGAAGTAAAAACATAGCGACGACGTAAATGAAATAACGTCATCATTACGTCACACCGTTACATGTTTACATAGTTGCAACGTTTGCGCAAATTCTGAAATTTAGTGTCACGATTTTCAGTTAGTCTTTTAAATATGGTGCAAACCAGTTTCAAATCACGTTTCTCAATTTTACTATAAATTACCACCAAAAGATGTCGACTGGGAGATTAGAAAACCTTCCGTCCGTCAGAATCCCACGTAATCCAGGAATTGCAGTACAGATTCAGAATGAATCGGCTGATACCGGGAAGTCTTCTGCCTGCTTCACGCCAGATAGTGTAGAATTAACTCCAAACACAGACAGGTATCGGGAAGTTTAGCTATATGCGTCTGTTAGCTACCGTGAAATTTAAATAGATCTACAGGCTCTTTGCCAAACAAATAAAAAATACACTTGTCCAAATTCAAAGAAGTTGCAGCCAACATGTTATATGTGGCTAGAATAATTGAGCCATGCTCAGTGAAAAGGGGGTTTGTCCGCGCAGGCTGACATGAGCCGACAGTGATTTGGCATCAAAGCGATTCACTGAATGACCGGTTGGTGTCTTCTGTCACTTTTAACATTATTTCAGTCATATCACGGCCATAGCTCATATGTCCTGGGTTTAACCAGTACTAAGCTAGGGCTCTGAAGTGTCTTGCCCGAGGATACTCTGGCGAAAAACCCAGTGCTTCCAGGGAGGCTCGAATCCAGGGCCTCCAGGTTACGAGTTCAACACTTCACCACTGAACCATGCAGGACCACATTCTTAAAAGCGACAGTTCCCAAGAATTGACTAGGGTACTTAAAGACCCCATGACGAAAACACTTGCAGATGACAAAATAAATAATACTCAAAGATATAAATTTGTTTTTGGAAGGGTAGGAAACATTGTGGGGAAAAGGAGAAAATGCTGGTTACCAGCATTTTCTCCTTTTCTTACAAAGTTTTTAAAAGGCCTCTTTCTGAGGGTCGTTAAAAGGCGGCATTGTGTTGTAAAGGGTTGTAACTTAAGTCTTCAGGTAGGTTTAAAATGTCTTTTACAGTAATGGATTCACAATAGTTATACCGATCGTCCATACCAAATGTTTTATTTTGGCTTTTTTTTTTTCAACTTTAGACTGCCCGATGTTAATAAACGCAGAGGAATTATCCGAGTAAACGATTACGCCCATCCGACAATCGCCGTTGGGTCGCCGAATGTGTGTAAGTACATGTAGTTAACAATTTTTCGGCGTAGCTGAATGCGCCGGCTTTTGACCTACTTCTTGGTACTAATATAGAACAAGTTGGCTTCTTTGAAAAAGAAGCCAGGAGAGGTCAGCATCAATGTTTTCAAATAGTTTATTGGCTTTTAATTTCGATATATTATATTGGTAGGCCTACATGTAAATAAACAAGTAAGGCATTATTGATTATGATTGCCGCTGTGTAGAAACCTCTTATGCATTATATTACAGACACCTGACCTTCTTTCCGCGTTTTCAAGTCGCGTGATCTTTTCCAGCGGTGTCCTCTTCTTTAACGAAATTCTTTTTTTTTTCTGCTTAGCTTTGTTTGCTTAATGAAAAATTACCGAACTATTGTAGAGATTATTTGCAATCAAATCAATATAACAAATCTTATTTTTTTTTTTTTGAAATCGTCATATAGAAACAAACCACGTCTATTTCCTATTTCAGTTTTTTTATTTCGGTTTATTTATAAAATCATTACGAAACAGACTGTGTATCAGAACAATTTCGTTAAAAAAAAAAACATAGATTTAGACCTCAACTTCTGAGGCAGTCTGCCTTTTAAACTCACCACTGTTGGAAAGGTCTGATGACCTCTCCAATGAATAGATGGTGATTTGTGATTGGTGAAGATGTGCACGTTTTTTTTCGGCCGGCCCCTGCTGGCATATTGCTTGCACATTTATGAAACCACTTTTAACAGGCGTTGCTATCTTGATCGATATGCCAGGGCCTTGATTTATTAAAAAAAAACCAAAATAATGTAGTAGAGAGCGATTCTTTTCTTGTGCTGTTTGGAAAAGTTTAAAATCTCCATAAGCGTTACCCAATTACTCAATACTTCTTTTTAACACAATAAAAAACACTGAGGAAAAAGAAGCAATTGCTCGTGATGTTACTTTTAATTATCTTACTTCACACTGAGCAACAGAAGAGTTTCAGAATTCATATTCCAGTATCTCTTACGCCGTCTATCTTTTTTAAAGATATTTCTTGTTTAGATTTGACCTGAATTGAAGCATATCAGACGTCGCACTAAAGATTGGGGTTGTCTTCACTATAGCAGAAAATAGTGTTGAATTAGGAGTAAATAGTGGTAATCTGCATTTTCCCCTTTTCCTACAATGCCCGTTTTTTTGGGGGAGACAGTTATTTCTGAAGTCAGCTAGAGCTCTTCATTGTATGTTTAATGTCATTCTTTCCCATCCCCGACAAGAATCCTGGCTTTTTTTTTTTTTTTCTCTCTCTTGCCAGTAAGTCCTTCTTCTCTGACCAAAGTAGGTTGGAACAATTATAATTGATAATTGATCCATGATCCATTATAATTATAATTGATCAATGCTCCGTGAAAAGGGGCTTAATGCATCTGCGAAAAGTATCGACCCAAGTCAGCCTGCGCATTCCGCGCAGGCTGACGTGGGCCGGAACTTTTCGCCATCGGTCAATTTTCTACGAGTCAAAGGACCATTCTAGCCCATAATTCAGTTGGTTGTTAAAACAGTAGCTATTATGGATCCATAATTATATGATTGCTTGCTTGGTATCACGGAGGTACATTAAGCCCCTTTTGCCAGAGCATGTGTGCCAGGGTGAGTGAGTGAGTATCAGAACGTGCAGTCTGATCTTTGATCTACACTGTCCGATACGATGGTTTCTTTCTGGTGAAATCAACTTTGAAATCGCAATATTTAGTTTTTTACAAGTGAGTGGAAATTTTTGTTTCATTTATTTAGCAGTTTAACGGTCAATCCATACCTCACACCACAATTTCATGTTACTTGATCATGCCATTTATCTTTACTTTACAGCTGACTTTTGTATTACATACCAGTAGTATTTACTCATAGTTAGAGAAAAATACAAAAGAGTTATTTGACATCGCTGGAAATCAAACTCACGACCCTCCAAACCATAGTCTCAGTTTATTTGATTTTTTGAGTGTTAAAGACAAAATCAATGGTACACGCGCAAGACTCTTTGGTTCAAACTATCCTCTTTAAAACACTTTGCCTGATGTTCATTCATCAGGTAAACAAAAAAAAAAAAAAAAAAACAGACAAACGAACTATGGTTATGAACGGATATACAGACAACTATGCCAACATTGCTCATGATATAAATTATACAAATGCCTTTACTTGCAGTGCAAAGAATATACGCAGGTCATTTACCGCCTTCTTATTTCAATGAACTGTGTTATGGACGCAGGGCAACACCAAGAGAATACCTGTATAGAACGCCCACAAAGGAAAGGGAGAAGGAACTCTGGGAGCCAAAGAAAGTGTCACGTGATAAAGCTCGTCACGTGGTCAGGGACATACAGGATGCAAGGTATATGAAATATGCAGTATCTCCCGTGGTATGTGGTATTTTTCAAATACATGCCTATTTGATTTGGGCATTCTGGATACAGAGCCTGACTACTTTTCAAGGCGGCAGTCGATGCAGCAAATTTCAAAATAAAATATACGTTTACTCACTGTATAACGCTGCCTGGTACGACTCATCCTGTCATGGTTAGCTGGCATATACGATATGTACCGGTCATTTATAAATACAGCCCCTATGAGCTTGGGAAATAGCCCTGGTATAAGACCAGCGTAGTGGGGACGTTATTTTCGTTGTCTGTCTGTTGCACAAATCCCGATTACCCCATGTCTATATTTAGAAAATGTATCCAGTGATCTGCAGTAAACAATGATATTTTATAAAATATTTTCCCCGTTTGAAATTATTATATTTGTAAGAAACTTGTAGCGAAAAACTGGCTTGATTTTTCCACACACGTATTATTTATAGCCATTGTCCGCTTACTATTTTTTAGCATGTGTATTTTCATTTCATATTTTGTTTTCAAAAGTTGTAAACTAATGGAGTAAGAAAAAGTCTCTTTAATCTAAAACCGGATTCCTTAAGGAGCACGGGTATCAGTTCAGATGCAGTTATGTTAGTCTTTTATGCAGTGTACAGCCTTATCAAAAGTTGTCGAACGCTTTCAACCAATTTTACTGTGACAAAGCTTTAACACTTAAGCTGCTGAATAAATGAAATCCAAATTTCTACTCAATACTAAAAGCCCAAACATTGCGGTTTCAAAGTTGATTTCACCGGGAAAAAAAAAAAACCGTATCGGACAGTGTAGATAAAAGATCAGACTGCACGTTCTGTGCAGTCTGATCTTGATCTACACTGTCCGCAAAAGGTCAGTGGGTCGCGATTAGCAGCTTAAGGGTTAAAGTTTTATTATCTTTAGACTCAAATTATGTTATGCAAGTTTCTTTTTTGTCCGAAATGTAAACGCATGTGAAAAATGCGAATAGACTACATGTAAATTCAACACCTATATTCACGAAGGCCTATGTTTTAACACATCCTTTACAAAAAATGTGTAAAGATACATTTATGTGATGAAAAGAATCTGATATTCGTTGGCAGTTGAGGTAAAATCTTACTTAACTCGTCGACAAAAAAAAAAGTTACTATGCTCACCGGAGGCTGCCTTAGTAGTATAGGGGCCGGTTTGGATGTAAACAAAGATGACGTAATCGGCGGCTATCTTGACCTACTTTCGGCCATCGTGTGACTATTTTTAGTAACTCATTTGCATATAAGGAGTTGTTGGTGTGTCATGGGTATTCGCGATGGTTATGGGGAGTCTGCCATTTTGGATGAGGGTCGGCCATGTTGGATCAGGATCGGCCATGTTGGATCACGATCAGTCATGTTGGATCAGGATCAGTATACAGAGCTGAAGTGTATACCTCGTGCTGGTAAGTACTCGCATTGAGGGTCAGGCCCTTTCCTTACCAGACGATAAATAAATAAATAAATAAATTTACCTCTCTCCGATGTGCACTCCTCAAGGTCCTACTTTCAAATGAGACCTTAAGTCCAGAACAGAGTCTAAGGTAGAAGGATGCGCATGCGTGAATCTATATTTAGATATGTGATCATCAACTATATTTAGAGTCATTACATCAGCTATAATAGGGGTCATCTAAGATGACCGCTGGTCTAAACATCCTTATATGCAAATAAGTTACTGAAAATGGTCTGAACAATGGTCTTTTGTTAATGTCGCCATACTGTCTGGTTTTGTTTATTTTGTGACGTAAGTACGAACAATGGCCTATTCAACTGTCAAAGTTAATCCCCTTACAAAGGACCAAAAGGCAGAACAATGGTCTTTTATTAATGTCGCCATACTGTCTGTTTTTGTTTATTCAGGGACGGAAGTACGGACAATGGTCTATTTAACTGTCAAACTTAATCCCTTTTCAAGTCGTCAGCGTGTCTGGCTTCTGTTGACATAGGACCGGAAGGTCAGACAATAGCCTATTTAAATGTCAGATGGCTGGGGGGAACAAAAGGACCTCGAGCTTGAACCCCTAAAACGGATTGAAATTCAGCCAATCCAAAGCCAGGATTCTTAGCCAATCAGATTACAGGATGCGTTGACCAATCAGGGAGTAGATTTAATCCAAGATAGGGTCCAGACGTAAATATGGAATCATTCTTCAAGATGGAGTTTACCTTATCATACCACGTATTGGAGAAGCATTTGTATCATTCAGAATATTTTCAGCATGGTCTGTATTTATCAATAAACAGATTATGATGTCAAGTGTCAAATGTTGCATCCAGAACCCTACTGGAAATAAAATCGAAAAAGGAAGACATTCTTTTGAAAAACAATTTAATAAGATGATAGGATGGACGGGATATGGTGCTGATTGCTTGCAAACAAACGGGTGTCATCTTGGATGACCTAGGTACTATTTTCAGTAACTTATTTGCATATAAGGATGTTTAGACCAGCGGTCATCTTAGGGAAACTTGCATTCAGTTTTGCTTCCAAGTTTCCCTATACATTTCAATGTAAAATTGCAAAAACAGGTTCCAGTAACATGCAAATTTGCTTCCAGTAACATCAAAATTTACTTCCAGTAACATCAAAATTTGCTTCCAGTAACTTCAAAAATTGAATCCAGTTTTCCCTATATATTTCAATGTAAAATTGCAAAAACATGTTCCAGTAACATACAAATTTGCTTCCAGTAACATCAAAATTTACTTCCAGTAACATGCAAATTTGCTTCCAGTAAGATCACAATTTACTTCCAGTAACATTAAAATTTCCTTCCAGTAACATCAAAATTTGCTTCCAGTAACATGAAAAATTGAATCCAGTTTTCCCTATATATTTCAATGTAAAATTGCAAAAACAGGTTCCAGTAACATGCAAATTTGCTTCCAGTAACATCAAAATTTACTTCCAGTAACATCAAAATTTGCTTCCAGTAACATCAAAATTTACTTCCAGTAACATCAAAAATTGAATCCAGTTTTCCCTATATATTTCAATGTAAAATTGCAAAAACAGGTTCCAGTAACATACAAATTTTCTTCCAGTAACATCAAAATTTACTTCCAGTAACATGCAAATTTGCTTCCAGTAACATCAAAATTTACTTCCAGTAACATCAAAAATTGAATCCAGTTTTCCCTATATATTTCAATGTAAAATTGCAAAAACAGATTCCAGTAACATGCAAATTTGCTTCCAGTAACATCAAAATTTACTTCCAGTAACATCAAAATTTGTTTCCAGTAACATCAAAATTTACTTCCAGTAACATCAGAAATTGAATCCAGTTTTCCCTATATATTTCAATGTAAAATTGCAAAAACAGATTCCAGTAACATGCAAATTTGCTTCCAGTAACATCAACATTTACTTCCAGTAACATCAAAATTTGTTTCCAGTAACATCAAAATTTACTTCCAGTAACATCAAAATTTGCTTCCACTAATATCATTTCAATCATGTTCATATTCATTCTCACACCATTCTCCCCATTCTAATATCCGTAAGGTACTGTGTCATAATTCTCTATTCTTCTGCGTTTAGTGTTTACCATTTGATATCTTTTTTCTTCTGCTCTGTTGTATAATTTCCATTTGCCTTTGTCTCTACATATTTTGCTTGGGTTGGTGATTGTAATGTGTGAGGTGCCGTGTGTGTCTGTGACGATGTGTTTGACGCTTTCAAAACTGATGAGTTGTGAGTTGGTGTAGTTCAATGTAAATCCTCTGACTTTGCACGTTTCTTTGTTGGTGTTTGTTTTGTATGCATAGTTTTTGGGACCACCAGACACAAACTCTACAATGTGCTCACCCTTGTCTAATTCATCGGACAATTCGCCCAAGTAGTCCCCCTAAGGGTGGGTCTACCTCTCCAGGTCTACTCAGGTAAATGACACTATCTGTATCGTAATACAGTACTCGTCTGTCTAATTGTTCGAGCACACTGTACAATTTGAGCCTGGCCCAGCACGTGGTAAAGGTCGCCAAGTATATGTTTGTGTTGTTGTCCTCGGGTTGGCAGTCCTGTTTGTATATCCATTCAATTTGTATCATGTTATCTGTTAATATGTGAAAGTTGAGAGGTTGTTTTAAGGGATCCGAGAATAATTGAAAGAATAGGTTGACCTGACTATCCGTAAAGATTTCTGTCTGGCGCATATTGAGCCTCTGTCCAATGGTTTCCTCCCAGTGGTATATTTCGTATATGTTTTTAAGTTGGTACCCTAGTCTAAGAGCTGTGTGTATCTCCGGGGTGCACCACGTACCAGTCAATACTCTCTCGTCGTCCGAACAGGTGCAGGGGTCAGGATTCTCAGTATCCGCGCAGGTCCTACATAAAGGGAATTTCAGTTTGCCATTTGATCTGTTCGGGAGGACTGGGTGATACAGTCCTCTTTGGGGTAATATCTTGACTTTAGCAATACCAAAATACTCCTCTATATTCCCAAAATCTTTGGTCAAGATTTTAGGGTGACCCACGGGATACCGACAATACAAATTCAACCAAGAATACAAGCTCGTGAAATCCACGTACTTGATCCTTTCCTGTTCTTCCGTTTAATGATAGAGTTGACTCGCATTGGTACGCCCGCCGAAGAAGCTCTCTCTAGGGTCCAATCTCTCTGTCATGTCTAACTGTTTGATGAAGGTTCTCAATTCTGAATTTTATCAGAATTTTGATTTCGTTCTTCTTGAAATTCATGGTCCCAAATGCACACTTATTTCATGCCTAATTGTTCTAAATAAGCTTTCTTTTTCATAGTCAGGGCATACAATTCATCCAGTGACTGGTGGGTTAGGGGGTGACTGGTTTCTTCTCTATTATCTGAGAAACACACAGGGCAGCCATGAAACACGCAGCCGTGGTATTCGTACGCCGTGTGTGTTTCTGCGCAGTACCCATCCAACTTGTATCGAGTTCCAGGGATGGTCTTTTCTCCTTCATTCAATGCATGTTGAATATGTACCTTGTCTTCCCGTGACCGTGCCGAGTTCTGTTTTTAAGCATGTATCTAAATAGTTTATGCTCTAAGGTCTTTATAAATCTTTCTGCAAAGTTTGCTTTGGTTTCTGTGTTCAGGGCGTAAAGGTGGTGAATGTTTTTACCTCGTAAATATTTGTTGACTTTCTTACTTCGAAACTCCATGCCTCTGTCAGTGCGTACAGTGTTGGGTTTCCTCTCCCACGACAATATGTGTGTCAGAGCGTTTGTGACATCGATCCCCTTTTTACTTGGCACCGGTTGGGCATGTGCAAATCGAGAAAAAACATCTATGCAAACAATGACATACTTGAACCGTTCATTATATTTGGACAAGTCCATCATATCCATCAGGTCTATATCCCATTGACTGTCTACACCGTTCACAATAACTCTGGACCGTTTAAACCGGCGTCTGGCCCCTCTCGTTAAGGAATAGGACTCTTGATCTTGTAAACATTTTCTTATTCTGTGTCTACCAATGGTGTATTTTCCTTGGGCCTTTACATACTGATATAATTTCTCTGGACCTAAATAACTAGCAGGGGACTTTGGGTCGAAATAAAGAGTGGACAAATAGGTGTTCCAGTCTGACATCTTTTATTAATTTATACAAGCATACTTCATTCTTAAAACAAAGTAACTATAATACAAAAGAATATAAAGGACGTCTATTTTCCTCTAAAAACAAATTTAAAATGTCAATAAGTCTTTCAGCACCCTCTCTGGCTTCTCGTCTTAATTGCCTACATCTCCACCACCACTCAAAGTCATTTATCAACATCACCGCCACAAAAACAAGTCCGAACATGTCTGTCGTGTCACAAATAATTGGCTCCAGTGTTACTATTTGACCCAAATCCAAAGGATGGGATATTTCCACTGTTTTGTCCAAATGAAGGGGTGAATCCTGACGCTGTCTGATTGTTCTTGCTCGCTGTCTCAAATCTAAAGTCACCTACAGGTTGCACCAAGTTCTTGTTTTCGCTTTTATAGCCCGTCATTTTTAAGTAAATACACGTTGGAGACCATTTTCGTGTTCTACCCAAGGGTCGTCCGTCGATTCCCAGGACATAACGTTGACTGAACAAGAGAAGCAAGTAACCTTGTCGCTACTTCCAGTGTAATAAAAGCCGGCTTTTGATAAGGAAACGCGATCTGGAGTTATCTGCTTTGACCAGTCTTGAAACGTTCTTAATCTATCTTCATAAAACATCATATTTGGCTTGGAAAACTGGTTCACTTGTACCGAATCACTCTGCGTAAACAGATCCATGTTCATAGTTCAAAGTACTTTTCAGAACTGACAACTGGAAGAAAGCAGAGCCCAATTTATATAAAGTGCCTGTCGCTGATTGGTTGTTATTTTTAGAAATTCTCCGTTGTCTTCTGTCCCGTCTGTTACCTCTGTGTTGACCACCTGGTTTTCATTCTCTCGGTTCCTCAATTGATAAAGCCGGAACCTGGGGATTCTTGTATATCCCATGTCATTGTTTGGTCTAAGCTAGCCTGAAAAGGGATTAGGGAGTTGAATAGGCTATTGTGTGACCTTCCGGTCCTATGTCAACAGAAGCCAGACACTGTGGCGACTTGAAGGAGATTTACTTTGACAGTTGAAAGGGGTATTGTTCTGATATCCAGTCTTATATCAATAGAAGTCAGACACGCTGGCGACTTGAAAAGGGATTCACATGGGGAGTTGAAAGGGGTATTGTTCTGATATCCGGCTTAAGTCAGACACACTGACGACTTGAAAAGGGATTACCTTGGGGAGTTGAAAGGGGTATTGTCCTGATATCCGGTCTTATATCATTAGAACCCAGACTGAGGGCAATGGGTCAAACCACAAAGCATCGAGTACAGTTCATATTTTATTTCATCATACAATTCAATAGAATCACATGACATACATACATTAGTATATACAGTACATTCATGTCATACATGGTCAACTTCACAAATATATACAAATAAATTTGAGTCTGTTTTTCGGTGTGCTTTTCTTGCCTTTTAGATAAGAGTCTGATTTCCGATTGGTACGCTATATTTAGAAACAGTTTCTGATTGGTCCTCTATATTTAGTAACAGTTTCTGATTGGTCCCCTATATTTAGTAACAGTATCTGATTGGTTACCAGTTTGTACAGTCATTGGGGTTACATTCCGGGCACTGTAGCATCCCTATCTGGTTCATATGGTCCGACTGTAAGTAACACGGGACCACTGCGTCTAGTTCGGGTAGGGTCTTTCCAATCTCAGGTATCAGGTCTTTCAGGCGTTGATATTCTAGTGGTTGTAAACACAACCCCTTTTTTGTGGGTACTACTTTTTCTTTCGGTTTCCAATATTGTCACATGTCCACACATTTGCTGCCTTCAGTTATTGTACAATATACATTGCCTCCCAAGTGACAGTTGTAGTCCGTTTTATCTGTCAGTGCCTGATCCACTTATTCTATAGTGTCGACCCAGTTTTTCCAACGCATCAGGGTTAAACTGATACCTTTCTTGGTGGGTTTTTCGTCTTGCCATTCTCTTAAGTCCACTCGCCTCACCCACTTCCATTCTGTCACCTCTACTACACGTCCATTACCCAAGTTTCCTCTGAAAATAGACATGTTGTCATTTGTAATTCTGAAATCAGAATGAAGAATAAGGGCTGTTTGTCTTATTTATACACACGGAGGCCTCATTCTGATCTATGTTCATTTCCTTCTTACTGCATTCTTACAACAAAATAACTATAATACAAAAGAATATAAAGGACGTCTATTTTCCTCTCTCATTTGATTGATCCGCTATATTTAGATATGTGATCATCAACTATATTTAGAGTCATTACATCACTGATCTCTATTCTTATTGGTCCGCTTTATTTAGAACAATTATGTCATACTTATATTTAGATGTAGGAAAACCTTAAGAGTAATATCTTTCACTATGCATAAGTCATTGTGGTTCAATGGGTAGTGGAAAGCGTTCTAGACCTTTCTAACGAGCCTAAATTCATTCAAATCGGTCAAGACATAAGGGAGTTAGAAGCATTTTACGCATGAGTGAGTTTCGTTCCGGTTGGTTGATGTCATCGTGTAGGTCTCGGTGAGACCTTTCCAACGGTACAACAATGATCAAAATCGGACCAGACATAAGGGAGCTAGAGCAATTTAAAGATTTTGGATTCCTTTAAGGGGCAGATAATAAGGGGGAGATCACTCGAATCATATACGACAAACTTTAAACCGATGTATCTCGAGAACTAATAGAGCTAGACCCCTATATGTATATATTTTCTGAATCAGCGTGATCAGACCTTTTCTATGATACTCATGGGGTACCGATAAGACTTGAACTAAATGAGATATAGTATTTTATAGGGACAATGACGTCATTTCCGGCAGCCACCTTGGATCGAGGTGTCTGAAATTCTCACCATTGCATAGACGAGCAAGAGTGATGCTATTTAGACACCAAGATTGTCCAAATCGGTCAAACACTAAGGGAGCTAGAGCAATTTAAAGATTTTGGATTCCTTTAAGGGGCAGATAATAAGGGGGGGATCACTCGAATCATATACGACAAACTTTAAACCGATGTATCTCGAGAACTAATAGAGCTAGACCCCTATATGTATATATTTTCTGAATCAGCGTGATCAGACCTTTCCAACGGTACTAGTTTTATTTGAATCGAATGATAGCTGAGGATCTGTTCTCACGTTTGAGATGGTTTATGGAAAAAATGTGCGTGTAAACAGTTGTCCTAGAAGTGAAAAACGTTGCGTGGTTTAACAGTTTTATTTGGTTTTCAAAGGCCTTTAATATTTAAGAAAAGTAGCCTGAATACAGTGTGTCCCCAGATGATGAACCCAGACTGGACCCAGACAACTTCTGAGATGGAATCGTCGAAAGAAACGAGAACTAAAACTTCGGTAGATCCCTCAAAATACTACATACCATCGAGCTATAAGTTGCAGCAATTCAGGGGAATTTTTCCGATATTTTAAAGATCTTGTAAAAACATTGGCCCACGTTCTTTTCAAAATGAAATTAAGCCTAATCCAAGTCCACCAATATTGACGTATAGGGCGCAAGAACCCTGAAAGACTCCTTTTCATGTAAGCTCTTGATAAAACTTGTTCATTCTTGCTTTAGCTACTGACAAGAACAGATCTATTTTAAATTTTTTCTCAAAATGGATTTCAAGACCATATTTACCGGAATTAGCGCACTATATTTCTATATTGAAGTGTGCATTGGGGAATTAAATGCCTTTTTGCAGGTTGGTTTTGGAAGTTATCGATTTGGTAAATATTTTTATTATTTAATTATTTCCATAAAATTTAGAGGCTGTGATTTTGTCATTTAAATGTATGCAGAACAAGAAGGATATTAGGTAAAAAAAAAATCTGAAATTTGAAAGTGTACTTATTTATTATGTATAAAATTCGTATTTGCGTACTAATTGACCAGTTGAGATGAAAAATTATATTTCATGTTATATTCACCTGCATTTTGTCTAAAGCCTTACCTTAACATGTAAAACAGATACTGAAAGTGAATCTCAATAGGCCATTGTCCGTACTTCCGTCTCTAAATAAACAAAACCAGCCAGTGTGACGATTGTAACAAAAGACCATTGTTCTGCCACTTAGTCCTTTGTTAGGGGATAAACTTTGACAGTTGAATAGGCCCTTGTCCATACTCCCTAAACAAACAAAAACCAGACAGTGTGTCGACATTAACAATGGCTTATAAAATGTGTTCAGACACGTATGTGGATTGACGCATGCGCGCGAGTCATATCGGAAATACTCCTTTGTCATTTGAGTTCAGGATGTTGAAGAGACAACATCGAAGGTACCGTTTTTTTTTGTTTTTTTTCTACCGAATTTTTGTAATTCTTTGTGAGAAACTTCAAAGAGCATGGATGTGTCGTTAGACCGACTTAACCTTATAGACTTGACCGAGGGTCGTAGTACGGTTAGGAATCGGCTCTTTGACTTGGTGTGGCGTTAAAGATGAGTCTAAGTGGGAAAATCTCCGTCTCGTAAAAGGGCCTGACCCTCAATACCCGCGATCATTACTAGATAGAGTATACAAGTCAGCTCTGTATACTGTTAGGGTACTCGCTTATACGACTCATTTTTAAAGCTATTTCTCTCCAAATTTATAACAAAAAAAAAAATCAATATTGTGCCAAAAAGCACTTTTAAATAAATGGTCGACTAAAAAAGAAAATAGGTCATCCAAAATGGCTGCTGGTCTAAAATAAAAATTAGGTCGTCCAAAATGGCTGCCCAAAAAGCACGTCAAATTCCGCCAAAAAAAAATAGGTCATCTAAGATGACCGCTGGTCTAAACATCCTTATATGCAAATACGTTACTGAAAATAGTACCTAGGTCATCCAAGATGACACCCGTTTGTTTGCAAGCAATCAGCACCATATCCCGTCCATCCTATCATCTTTTTAAATTGTTTTTCAAAATAATGTCTTCCTTTTTCGATTTTATTTCCAGTAGGCTTCTAGATGCAACATTTGACACTTGACATCATAATCTGTTTATTAATAAATACAGACGCATGCTGAAAATATTCTGAATGATACAAATGCTTCTCCAATACGTGGTATGATAAGGTAAACTCCATCTTGAAGAATGATTCCATATTTACGTCTGGACCCTATCTTGGATTAAATCTACTCCCTGATTGGTCGACGCGTCCTGTAATCTGATTGGCTAAAAATCCTGGCTTTGGATTGGCTGAATTTCAATCCGTTTTAGGGGTTCAAGCTCGAGGTCCTTTTATTCCCCCCAGCCATCTGACATTTAAATAGGCTATTGTCTGACCTTCCGGTCCTATGTCAACAGAAGCCAGACACGCTGACGACTTGAAAAGGGATTAAGTTTGACAGTTAAATAGACCATTGTCCGTACTTCCGTCCCTGAATAAACAAAACCAGACAGTATGGCGACATTAACAAAAGACCATTGTTCTGCCTTTTGGTCCTTTGTAAGGGGATTAACTTTGACAGTTAAATAGGCAATTGTTCGTACTTCCGTCACAAAATAAACAAAACCAGACAGTATGGCGACATTAACAAAAGACCATTGTTCAGATCTTCTGACCCCTATTATAGCTGATGTAATGACTCTAAAAATAGTTGATGATCACATATCTAAATATAGCTTCACGCATGCGCATCCTTCTACCTCAGACTCTGTTCTGGACTTAAGGTCTCATTTGAAAGTAGGACCTTGAGGAGTGCACATCGGAGAGAGGTAAATTTATTTATTTATTTATTTATTTATCGTCTGGTAAGGAAAGGGCCTGACCCTCAATGCCCGCGAGTACTTACCAGCACGAGGTATACACGTCAGCTCTGTATACTGATCCTGATCCAACATGACTGATCCTGATCCAACATGGCCGATCCTTATCCAAATTGGCCGGCCCTCATCCAAAATGGCGGACTCCCCATAACCATCGCGAATACGCATGACACACCAACAACTCCTTATATGCAAATGAGTTACTAAAAGTAGTCACACGATGCCAACTCATGTCAGACATTTTTATTTCAATTTTCAACTTATGTCAGATACTATTATGTATTGTTTATGGTAATTCTCTCAAACAGACTTCGTCGACAGTCACAGTTAGAGAAGCAATCTCTAAAGAAAGGCAAGGATAGGTTCAAAAGAAGCGAGGCCGTGTTAATGAGAGAGGCTGACGTCATGTCACCTGGTCTAAAGGCTTATCTGGTAAACTTGGGCAAGGAACGTCAGAAGTACAAAAACATGAAGAAGAAAAGTTATATCGACCACGGAAACTAGGCAGCCCTCTGGACCCTTTTTTTTTTTTTTTTTTCATTTGTTCCTTCTACATGTAATTAAATACAAGTATTTCTCTCGCTCTTTTAGTTTTCGAATTGTTGCTCCTACGCTTTTTATTCGAATGCCCGGCTGCTCCTCGTTCAAATACATGAGCCATGCTCTTGCATAAAGGGGCTTAATGCATCTGCGTGTGATGCATTATACCAATAAAGCTATCAGATAATTATGGATCTATAATAGCCCCTGTTTTTTAAACAATCGACTTAATCATGAGGTAGCCTGGTCCTTATATATACAGAAAATTGACCAATAGTGAAAAGTTTCGGCCCAGGTCAGCCTGCGCGGACTGCACAGGCTAACCTGGGTCGATACTTTTCGCAGATGCATTAAACCTCCTTTTCACAGAACTTGCCTCAAATGTAAGTGATTGTAAACATGCTTTGCAGTAAAGGCTCGTCAGTTATTTTCTGTTTAGTATTTTCGGATGTGCCATATAAATTTCTCCCATTTTAAAATTTGAGGAAAACTAGGGACCACAAGATTTCTTAACCCGTTTAACTGCTAAAATTAAAAAAAAAAAAAATCGTAAAAACTCAAATATCGCCATTGATCTTGATCCACACTCTCCGCTCCTGTGCCATTGACTATAACCATTTGATCACCACTTTATGCAAAAAAAGAACCCTGAAAGAACTTCAAGAATGAGCGGCACTCTGACAAAAGGGAATTTAATGTGACACATTACACCGAGCAAGTCACTACATAATTACCCGTATATACGTAAGATCTATTTTCTTTAACCCATAGGCTGCTAAGAGCGACTCACTGACCTTTTACGGACAGTGTAGATCAAGATCAGACTGCACAGAACGTGCAGTCTGATCTTGGATCTACACTGTCCGATAAGGAGATATCATTCCTCCAAAAATAACTTTGAAATAGCAAACTTTCGTCTTTTTTACTATCGGATTGAAAGTTTCATTTCACTTATTTATCAGGATAATGGTTAACAACCGACTGAATTACGAGGTAGAATGGTCCTTGGACATGCAGAAAATTTACAAACAGTAAAAAATTTCGAACCATGTCAACTTGTGCTTATTTGAATCGATAGTATTTGCAGATGTATCAAACCCCCCTTTTTCACAGAGCATGGCTTAAATCTTAGCACCAGTCACAGTATAGATTCTGGAGAACCACGGTTCAAATCTTAGCACCAGTCACAGTATAGATTCTGCAGGAACCACGGTTCAAATCTTAGCACCAGTCACAGTATAAATTCTGCGGGACCCACGGTTCAAATCTTAGCACCAGTCACAGTATAAATTCTGGGAACCACGGTTAAAATCTTAGCACTAGTCACAGTATAAATTCTGGAGAACCACGGTTCAAATCTTAGCACCAGTCACAGCATAAATACTGGAGAACCACGGTTCAAATCTTAGCACCAGTCACAGTATAAATTCTGGAGAACCACGGTTCAAATCTTAGCACCAGTCACAGCATAAATACTGGAGAACCACGGTTCAAATCTTAGCACCAGTCACAAGTATAAATTCTGGAGATCCACGGTTCAAATCTTAGCACCAGCCACAAGTATAAATTCTGGAGAACCACGGTTCATATCTTAGCACCAGTCACAAGTATAAATTCTGGAGAACCACGGTTCAAATCTTAGCACTGGCCGCAAGTATAAATTCTGGAGAACCACGGTTAAGATGACCAAAAAGTCAATGAAGGCTCCTATCTGTATCTAGCGTGGGAGGGGAAGAACCTATTGTTATCAGATCATGTATTGATGTATGTAATGAAAATTTCATTCATCAAATAACGCAGCAGCAATTCTTGTTGCTCCTACAGGCAGCCAGACATTCTATTGAATTTCTTCCCACGCTGCTTTCAATCTGTTACGTAGAAAAAACATATGTAATGGACCTATTGCATTTTGTTTTGTTTTTGATTTTGTCTTTTCGTTTTAATTGAAATTTAGGTAACGTATAACATTTACAAAATTATGAGGCATGCTCTATGAAAAAGGGATTAAAGCATCTGCAAAAAGTGTCGATCCATGTCAGCCTGCGCAGTTCGCTCAGGCTGACCTGGGCCGAAACTTTTTGCTGCTGGTTAAATTTTCTGCATGTCCAAGGACCATTCTACCTTGTGGTTCAGCCGGTGGTTTGGGTCTATTCTAAATGAATCCATTTTATGTAACAACTTGCCTAGTATAATGCATTACAAAGATGTATTAAACTCCCTTTTCACAGGGCGTGCCTCATTGAAAATTGCGGTCAAATGCTCTGTCAAAAGTAAAGGGAAATAACCGTGAAAGCCTTATCAGGAATTCACAGTGCTTGACGAAAGTTCTTATTCTTTTAAGTTAGAATTATTGATTGATTGATTGATTGATTGATTTTATGGAGTTTAACGCCGTTTAAACATTATTTCAGTTATATCGCGGCGGCCAGTGCACTTACACATGTTTTCCTGGAGTTTCTTACACCGGTATTACGCGCAATGTTCTTTCCAAGCCACTGCCTGCTTTCCAACAGAATCAACTTCGAAATTATATATTAATTAAACGAACCAACACTTTATTTTGAATTATTTATTGGTCACAGCATTTTTCCCTTTTCCTACAGTGTTTTCTACCATTTCGGGGGAAAACCCTATCATTTCAGACCCATTTAAACCTTAAGACGCTAAGCGCGACTCAAGGACCTTTTGCGGACAGTGTAGATCAAGATCAGACTGCACAGAATGTGCAGTCTTATCCCGGATCTACAATGTCCGATAAGAAGATATATTTCCCCCAAAATACCTTTGAAATAGCAAAATTTGGATTCTTACTAACGGCTTGAAAGTTTCATTTAGCAAGTAACCCTCTACCAAACGACAAGACAGGCCCAAATTGAAAGGATATGCAGACCCAAACTAAATGTTTCACAAACAAGGAAATGTTTGTTTGATAGGGTAGAAAACATTGTGGAAAAAGGAGAAAATGCTGGTTTCCAGCATTTTCTCCTTTTCCCATCATTTTTTCAAAGGTCCTTTTCCTTGAGGTCGATAAAACTCCATTTTGTGTGGTAAAGTGTTAAGAATTAATTTTCCTCCTTCAAAATGGACAAATGATGGCGGGTAAAGAGTTAAGCAGCTGAAAAGGTGAAGAAGAGTGCAGAAAAGAACTGCACGATTGTTCATGCTGATCTCGGTTTGCACTCAGATTCGCAAGGAACATGAAAGGTCGCAATGAGAAGGACATGGACATTTCCTAGGAAAATGCCTTCTTCTACAAGCACTGAAGAGCAGAAAGCCGGTTGTTTTCAACAGGATTTCAGCATCATTACGAACCCCTGTTCGAGACTAACATGAAAGACACATCCTTACCACAGTGTAGGACCGGAAGTATGCATTGTATGTGACTTGGGATTCTGTACAGGGACGATCTGTCACTTGGGTGTTAAAAATTGTGTTAACACTGTAAGTCAACCTGGTGCTTTCTCATTTATTTTGATAGTTATTGTAAAATATTCATATCCAGTTATTTGTTTGTTATGTATACACCATATCAGGAACACATGTATGCGCTGTGAAACTTCCTTATAGCAATAAGGATGCCTTGGTAAGTTGACCTTGCTAAAAATACAAATGATTTTGCCCCAAAACGATGCCGTTTCTATTCGATTACTCAATGTTAAAAACCCCTTTTCTCAACGGAAAATGCATAAACAGTTTCTTTATTCATATTTTTGAGAAAAGATGTCAAGGTTTAGTAACAGAGTCGACAGCAATCTTCATTATGCTTCGTTCAAAATGGCACGTTGAGAAATTTTCGGTTGTACAGTCGCCTGAGATATATTAATCGCTTACAAGTGACTGTACAAATTTCTTTTCTTAACATGCCATTTTAAACGAAGGATAAGGAATATTGTAGTCCACTTTGTTATCAAACATTGACATGTTTTCACAAAAATATGAAGAAAGAAAATGTTTATACATTTTCCGTTGAGAAAACAAGTAATCCAGTAGAAAGTGCATTGTTTTGGGAAAAAATCATTTGTATTTCTAACAAGGTCAAATGATCAAGGCATCCCGATTGCTCTGAGATAGGTTCACAGCGCACATTCGTGTTCCTGATATGGTCTATACATAACAAGCAAATAACTGGATATGAATATTTTATGATAACTATCAAATTAATGAAAACTCACCAGCTTAACTTACCGTGTTAACACAATTTTTAACTCGTGACAAATCGTCACGGTACAGAATCCAAAGTCACATACAATGCATACTTCCGGTCCTACACTGTGCTTACAGCCAGAGAGGAAAAAACGCTGTGAAAAGTTGATAACTGTTAAATGGTTCATAATTTAGTTAGCCATGTAAATAAAGACAAATTACCGATATATATGGTTTAAAAGAAAATACGTGTATCAGAAATCTTGGATTTAAAACCGGAAACGTCACAACAGTGATTTATTTGATGGTCTTCAGAAAATGAAATGCATTTTCTATCGGTCGTAATCTATGCAACCTTGCAACTGTCAGGGGCAACATTTAGCATGAAGATACAAGAATGATTATATTTTGATAAAATAAAGATAAAATGAGTTAAAAACTGAATGTGTAGATGTATCTTTAAACAGGAGTTCAGAATCATTACGCATCCCTGTTCGAGACTAACATTTAAAGAACCCTGTCTAGTTTTCATTCCGCAAATCAAAATTTCTTGTAAAACAACGATAACTACGACCACAGACAGACAGACAGACAGACAGACAGACAGACACACACACACACACACACACGACCCATATAAAATCGGGCCATGCTCTGTGAAAAAGGGGGCTTAATGCGTCTGCAAAAAGCATCTGACCTGAGTCAAAACCTTTTTGCTATCAGTCAATTTCCTGCAGGCCAAAGGACGAGCCTACCTCGTACTCCACTTGGTTGTCAGACATAATTATGTGTTGACTGGCCGGGTACAATGGATCATCGAGATACATAAAACCCCCTTTTCCAAGAGTGTCGCCCATTTATTTATTTATTCCTCAAACGAAACTATTTTGAAAATTTTTGGCAAGAGCAATAAAATGCTCGCTACATTTTCCAACAATACATGTACGAGGGTCATTCAATAAATGAGCCACGCTCTGGCAAAAGGGCGTTTAATGCATCTCCGTGATGCATGATACCAAGCAAGTCATCACATAATTATGGATCCATAATAGCTACTTTAACAACCGACTTAATCATGAGGTAGAATGGTCCTTTGACATAAAGAAAATTGACCAATAGCGAAAAGTTTCGGCCCAGGTCAGCCTGCGCGGAGTGCGCAGGCTGACCTGGGTCGATGCTTTTCGCAGACGCATTAAGCCCCCTTTTCACAGAGCATGGCTTATACAATGCAACCTCTTTTACCTTCAAATAAAACTTCAAATAGTTGTGGGAGGGGGTGGGTCTAACAGCTTGTGCAATAAACTGGTTTACTTGGCGATAAGACACTGAGGTCAACCCAGCTAATAAACAAAAAGCACGCAATCGATTGATATACGGTATCTCATTTCCCAAGCTGAACACCGCTGGATCATAACCAATCGTCTGATATTAGATCGATACGTCTGCTTTGCAATTCTTGCCTGCGACAGGATAAACTCGCCCGTGGATTATATTCTGTAGAAATACATTGATAATCTGTAGAAAACCTTTTGATCGTGGAGATTTCTTGTATTCGAATGTTACGTAAAAATGGCGGAGAGTGTGAATGGGAAAGAAACTGAAATGAAAAATTCTACTTTGATTGAAACTATGAGTACAGATAACGGTGTTAAAAATACCATCACAGTTTTAAAAGCCAGTGAGTCTGTCGGTGTTAAGGTGGAGGTGAACGGTGACACGAGAGAAAGTGAATTAAGTCAAACAAATAACGATGAAAAGGATGGTTATAACAGGAAGGATATAAGTAAAAACAAAACCGATGAAGATTCAGCAAGTGAAGATTTAGTTGATGGCACTGAAAACAAACTTGCCTCTGATCTTCAGTCTAAAACACAAATATATGATACCAAAGACAATGCAGCAAATTCACCAGAAAATCTGGTCTTAAAAAACGAAACTTTGTCACACAAAGATAATGAAAATGCACAGAGAGACAGCGGTAAAATTTCCGAAGTGTCGGAACATGTCGTTTGTACATCAGCTTCAGATGAAATAAATCTTATCAGTGAAGTAAAAGGAGCAGAAGCAAAGCCTGAAGTTTTAGAATCTGAGTTGGAAAAAGATAAACAGGATGATGAGGAGGAATTTAGAGCAATGACCGAAGAAGAAATTCAAGCAATTATAGATAAATATTCTTTCATGGACCGACGGGTTCGAACAAAATCCTTGCAGTTTTTCTGGAGTCTGGATGTAGACAGATGGGGATATTTTAACTATCCACAGCTTCGATATTGGTACAGAGCACAAGGTACAATACTGTCTGACATGGAAATATGCGTAAGTCATGGCTTATATTGATTTACATTCCAGTCATTCGTTTTAATACATGTATCATCGCACAAAGCCTGTTTTTTAAGTCGTCTTTAAAATTGATTTTTCAGCAATTTGAATCTTGGAAACTTACAGTGTACGACTCTGCGACAATGAATGCTTGTATGACCCCCTCTCTCTCTCTGTCTCTCTCTGTCTCTCTGTACACATCAACCTCAAATCATGGTATATCTTCAAGTCGTCTGATTTACTCAGGCGTTTGGTCAGAGCAACTCAGATAGCTAGTCTCTGGACTTAGGGTTAGCATTTCTTACGGCCAGCAGGTCTCATTCTAGATTGAACAAGTAACGCGTTTTTTTTTTTTAAATTGGCTTAACCATATGGTTTGGCCTGTTAGAAATTGCGTATTTGAATACTAGAAAACTCTTGAGAATAAGACTAAGAAAGCTATTGGTTGGTGAGTACGGGTCCAGACTGCAAGTTCAAGGTCGAAATATGCTCCGATCAGTGAAGAAACCTTTAAAGGGAGCTTTTCAGATTTTCACCAAAATACAAAAATGGTATATCACTGAATTAAGTAAGGCGATAGCAAGGAAATGGGCAAAAAAAAAAAAAGGGAAATCAAAGGACTGAAAGTCCTGGAAAGCTGTTGTAATGAAAAAAATAACATCAGATACAACACATGTGCAATCATTTTAAAATGGAGTATGCAAGGGCAGGGAACGTCAAAATTGTTCTGCCGAGCGGGCGGCGCAGTAACTATTTTCTATTACTGTTTAAGGAGTGGTAACTTGATCCATCAATCTTTCGCAGCTTTTTTCTGGTTTTAGATTTCGGACTAAAGGTATACACGTGTAGGACAGCATATACAGCTAAAATTGAAAGTAGAATGGGCGCAAGCGTGAATGACAGTATATTTGGTTCAGGTCGAACTGAGATCATAGTACAGTGTGAGCGCGCATGCGTCTTTACGCATGATGTATTTGGTTCCGGTCAGAACGATCACAGTAAGCGGATTTCTCATACAAATCCGCAAAAAAGTAAGAAAAAATATCCAAGTATTTCCTTGATGGGCTGTGTAGCGTCTTAAGATATTTATAGTGTTCGCGCCAGAGTTTTGCAAAGACTTATGTGAATGTCACGTGATCAATAGCACGCGTCGATAACGAGGATTCATAAAATATCGATGCGATGACGTCATATCTGATGTGATTAAAAAAAGGCTGAGTTGCCTAGTGCAGAACGACGATCCTGTAATTCAAAAGCCAAAACTTGCACCTTTTCATTGAGTGTAACCGTACAGTTGCTATATGATTGCAACAAAAAATATACCTAGCTCTAGTTTTATTTATCGGTGTTTCACAAGAATTTTTTATTTAACCCTTATCCTGCTAAATAAAGAAAATAAAACTTTCAAACCAATAGTATAAACCCAAATTTTCCTATTTCAAAGGTATTTTTGAAGGAAAGATATCTCTTTATCGGACAGTGTAGATTCAAGGTCAGACTGAACGCTCTGTGCAGTCTGATCTTGATCTACGCTGTCCACTAAAGGTAACTGAGTCGCGCTTAGATGCTTAAAGGTTAAGAATTAAAAGCTGAAAACCTCCCTTTAACTTCTACAATAAAATTTTACTGATGGACATTGTTTACTTTGTCTATTTGCAAAAAGGTACTATCAAGTTTTTATGGTATAGCAAACAAAGTTACGGGTCTATTAAAAGTCCGTGCCAAACAATTATCTTATGACTGTAAAAATTTGACTTTTTACTCCCCCGTAAGATGATGGCTTTTGAAAAAAAAAAAAAAAAAAAAGAGAGAGAGAGAGAAAGAGAATAAGCGAGAAATCGTAGAACGTTTTCAACTCTTTTGCTGCCAAATAAATTTGAGCCATGCTCTGTGAAAAGGGAACTTAATGCATCTGCGAAAAAGTATCGACCCAGCTCAGCCTGCGCAGTTCGCGCAGGCTGACCTGGGCCGAAACTTTTCGCTATCGATCAATTCTCTGTATGTCCAAGGACCAGTCTACCTCATGATTAAGTCGGTTGTTAAAAAAAGTGGCTATCGTGGATCCATAATTATGAAATGGTTTACTTGGTATCATGGATCACGGAGATGCATTATGCCCCCTGTTGCCAGAGCATGGCTCATTTATAAATTCGATGTTTATATTGAGTTAAAAATGTAGCTTTCCACCACATTTCTCCCATATCACAAATTTCCTCATTTGAGACACATTAAATTTGTTGTCTGGAAATGGTATCAATCAAGATGAATTGGGTCATATGGCACTAAATGGCTGTATTTCTGTGTAGTCTGATCTTTACCCCGTCCGCAAGTGCTAAAGTCCCTAAAGGTAGCCAAAGAGTGGGCGAATATCAGCAAAACACAATGATAGAAAATTTCAAAGTGATGCTTTTTAGTTGTACACGTATTTCCAAGTTTTCGACAAGGGATTCAGAACAAACGTAGATGTCATGGTTTATTTCCACCCACCTGTCTGTCTGTCTGTCCACCCCCCTTTTTTTTTCTCGTAGATAAGTATAAATTATGCTTTGTTTGGTGGAGGATATTGACTGATCAGTTCAACACAGTGTCATAAGTATTCCATTTGTATACATGTATACATTTCGTCACCGGATTCAAAGCAAAACCGAATTCAATAACTTACTGTACCTTATTAACCCTTTACCACACAAACCCGAGTTTTAACGACCCTGAGGAAGAGGCGTTTTGAAAACATTGTTGGAAAAGGAGAAAATGCTGGTAACCAGCATTTTCTCCTTTTCCCACAATGTTTTTTTACCATATCAAAGACAGAAATAATGAATTAAACTGCATTTAATTTGTCGTCTGCAATTGCTTTCAATTTGGTCGAGTCCAAAATTTCGTCGTTTGCTAAAGAAATAAAGTTTGTCGTTAACTCGAGGATGATTTGTATTTGTCGTCACAGTCGAGGAAATAATTGGCGCGCAACAAACGAAAAGGGGCCTTCGGACATATGCTTAAAAGTGTGTCGTCCCAGATCAGCCTGTGCAGTCTGTGACTAATCCGAGACGACACTTCCCGTTTTTTGTGCGATTTTCTGTTTCACGAAAGTATATACTGTATGAAAAAATCTTATGTAGTCGTAAAGTGCCGTCTCGGATTAGCCTGCGCGGACTGCGCAGGCTAATCCTGGACGACACTTTACGCAAATGTCCGAAGGTCTCATTTCGCATGTTGCGGGCCAATTATAAAGGCGAAAAAAAAAAACCCTGCATTTATTGGCAATTTTATCAAGTCAGCCGTGCAGCATTCCCTACAGACGAATCAGGGGTTTGAATTATTGAGTGTTCCTGTAAACTGGAGCTCTGCCAAGCAATATAAACGATAACATCACAAGTCCGGTCTACCAGGGAATAAAACTGTCCAATATTTCATAACTATTTCGGGAAACTGTGTTAAAATATTTACCCGACGACAAAATTTTGGACTCGACCAAATTGAAATCATTTGCAGACGACAAAATAAATTTAGTTCCAGTGATGTTTTCTGTCTTCGATAGGATAGAAAACATTGTGAGAAAAGGAGAAAATGCTGGTTGTCAGCATTTTCTCCTTTTCCCACAATGGTTTCCAAAGCCTTCTTCTTTAGGGTCGTCAAAACTCGGGATTGTGTGGTAAAGGGTTAAACATTTACCCGACGACAAAATGTTAGACTTGTCCATTTTGAAAGCATTAGCAGATATAAACTAAATGTAGCTCGCTTGACAGGACTTACATGTCTCCAAAATAAGTAGAAAACACTGTGGATAATGGAGACAATGCTGGTTATCAAGTTCTATGTTCCCAGTTTATTTTCAGAAGGCTTCTCATTTACGGTCGTTCAAAATCTGCATAATTTGATAACGAGATAAAGTTCGATATTTTCTGTTTCACAGTCGTATCAAAACGCAATCAAGGAAAATCAATTGTTACACCAGGCTTTATTAACTGAAGTTTTCATTGGCGATCTTTTTTGATCAGTGGTAAACTAGCTATTCCTTTCTGTAATCAAAGTACTCAAAGTCCTGAAAAGCGGATTTTATGGTATAGCATTAAGCTATGATATGAAATAAAATTTCCATTTCATGTAATGAATGTAGTATACACATATACTCGAAAGTAATTAGTTAATTGAGTTATCAAGGGCAAGGAAAGAGGAATTTCTGCCAAGATGGACACGCAGTAACTGTCATTTTATTACTTATTAAAGAGTAGAATTTGATCAATCAATCTGACGCGGTTTTCTGCTGGTTATAAGATTTAGGGCTGTATGTGCAAGGGCTGGTCTAAGACATTATTTGGTTCAGGTTATAAACCCAAAACATAGTACAGACCAAGTGAGCGCGCATGCGTCGTTACGCATGATGTATTTGGTTCCGGCGCGTTCGATCACAGAAAACGGATTTGCTGTACAAATCCGCTAACCATGAACAATCGATATTTCGTTTTCCAAAACTTAAAATGGCAGAGGCGTAAAAAGTTGTGTTCGAACAGTAATTTGTTCTGAACTTGATTCCATTCTTTTTAACCCTTCACCAGAAGACAAAATTTCAGACTAGTCCAAATTGAAAGCAAATGCAGACGACAAACTAAAGATACCCCAAATGACGAAATGTATCATTAATAGTGTAGAAAACATTGTTGGAAAAGGAGAAAATGCTGGTTACCAGCATTTTCTCCCTTTTCAACAATGTTTTCAAACGCTTCCTTTTTTCAGTCAAGTCGGCTTGTGTGGAAAGGATTAATCCTGCTACATTAAATGAAGCCGATAGTAAAAACCCGAGTAATGCTCTTTCAAGCTTATTGTTTGGAGAAAAATATCTCCTTAGCGGACTGTTTAGATCCAAGATCAGACTGCACGTTCTGTGCAGTCTGATCTTGATCTACACTTTCCGCAAAAGGTCAGTGAGTTGCGCTCAAGAGCCTGAGAGTTAAACTGAAACTTTGACTCTTTCCTACACGATAATATTTTAAAATCCTCGAACTTGAAATTACTCGTAGAAGACAAATCAAAGGTGTTTCAAAAGTGGGTTTCAATTTTGTTTGGCTAGAAAAGATTGTGCAACAGGGAGGACGTGTTAGTTACCAGCAATGGGTTGTTGACAAATTACCCCAGCGGATAGTGTTATCGCTCTATCTTGTTCCTACTCCTATATGGGAGCTTATAGTTCTAACTGTATGGGGTGCGTCTTTTTTCCTAAATATCAACAGCTTGCAAAAAACAGCTGTACATAGATAGCGAATGGGTCTTGTCTAAAACCCATACAACATTTTATGTCCTTCCATTCCAGAGGGTTCTGCAAAAATGCTATAAAACTGGCTGGGGTATTTACCCATAGCCTGCTAAATGAAACTTTTAAGCCGATAGTAAAAACCTGAATGTTGCAATTTCAAAGGTATTTTTTGGTAAAAATACATCTCCTTATCGGACAGTGTAGGTCCAAAATCAGACTGCACTTCCTGTGCAGTCTGATCTTGGTCTACACTGACCGCAAAAGGTCAACGTTTCACGCTTAGCAACCAAAGGGTTAACAACATTCAATCGATCAGTTTTGCTCAGTGACGAATTAATTCTTAAGTTTCTCCATTCCTTTAGCTAATATAGGAGAACAGACATCTTGTTGCCAAGAAGGCTGCATATGGGTATGAATGTGGCAAGTCATTTTTTTGTCTCAGATTAAGCACTGATAAATAATCAGTCTGTCGCTGGGATATAACTAATAAAATGCTAATTAAATGGAATTAACTTCTGTCGGGAAAGCAGAACAAAACATAACAGTTTAAGGAATGCTTCTGTCAAATACAAAAGTATAAAACAGTGTAGATCCAAGATCAAACTGAAGGTCTCTGCACTCTCTAAGTTATGCACACTTTCGGCACGCTTCGAAAAATGCAGCATGATCTCTATCTACAATGTACAACATGTTGTGCAAATACATGTATATAAATTCAGCAGCTTTCAACGGCTGAAAAAGTAATCCACTGATACTTGGTAAGGTTTTATCCTACAGGCTTGACTATACCGTCCGCGGACATGATAGACCCAAGATCAGACTGCACGTTCTGTGCAGTCTGATATTGATCTATGCCGTCCGCAAAATCCACGTGATTCGCCTATGGTATCCTTTAAGTTAAATCTAATCACTAACATTTCATTTTACTGTTTATTTTCAGAGAATATTTTGCGACTTGGACAAGGATATGGATAGGCTGGTTTCGCTGGATGAATTCCTGTTAGAAATGTCTAAAAAATCTCCTCGCTACCTAAGGTAGGACTAAATTGTGGTTTTCTGCTATCCACGGTCAAACCTCGATGCATAAACTACTTTAAGAAACATTAGAAACGTAGTTGCTTACAACAGGTGGTCTTTTTATGTATAAATATATAATTATGTTAATTTAATTCCTTACCAAAATATGACAAGTTTTAACGACCCCGAAGAGCAAGGCTCTGACAGAAAGCCTTTGAAACATAGTAGGAAAAAGAAAAAGTGCTGCTAACCAGCATTTCTCCCCATTCCACAATGCTTTCCACCCTATCATAGAAAATCTTCTCCCCATTCCACGATGTTTTCCACCCTATCATAGAAAATCTTGCCATTCAGATCATAATGAATTCGTACGTGCATTTTATTTATTTATTTGTTTATTTATTATTATTGTTATTATTAATTTGGATAAACCTAAGATTAGTATTTTTTGTGGCTAAAAGTTAACCCTTTCCCAAACGACAAATTTTGGACTGGTCCAAATTGAAAGAGTTTGCAGACGACAATTTTAAATTTGATGAAAATGGCAGAAAGGTCTCAAAAAGGGTAGAAAACACTGTGGTAAAAGGAGAAATTGCTCGTTACGAGCAATTTCTCCTTTTCCCACAGTGTTTTCAAAAGACTTATACTGCAGACACGTGAAAACCAGGGCTTTGTTTGGGAAAGAGTTAAGATGGGATTGTAATCAATATTAATTTAACTCCTTACCAAAAAATCCCGAGTTTTAACGACCCTGAAGAAGAAGGCTTTTGAGAACATTGTTGAAAAAAAAATGTTGGTGACTATAATTGATTTGTACGTCTGCAATTCTTTCAATTTGGACAAGTCTAAAAATTTGTTGTGTGACAAAGAGTAGAGATTGGATAACAGAGTCAAACAAATGGTGTCTGAAAGCAACGAGCCAAGCCCCCGTAGCTCAGTCGGTAGCGTACAGGACTTGAGAACAGGAGGTTGCAGGTTCGATCCCCGGCTTGGCCAATTTCTTTCCGAGGACTGATGATAGTCATTGCGACAGGATTCATTCCTCTCTCACCGCTGACCATTGTTTCGACGATGGTTATGTGGGAAAGCAGCCAGTGGCTTGGAAAGAATGTTGTGTGGAGTACTGGTAACAGAAACTCCAGGAAAGCATGGATAGGTGCACTGGCCGCCGTGATATAACTGAAGTAATGTTGAAAACGGCGTTAAACACCATCCAATCAATCAATCAGTCTGAAAGCAACGAATTGCTTTACTATAGACCATACAACACAATTCTACGCTTTTCAAAACTGAACGCATTTGCAGATAATTTAAGTATGACTCATATGATAGCATTTATCCCTGAAAGGGTTGGAAACATTGTGACAAGAGAGGAAAATGTTGATTACCAACATTATCTCTTTTTCCCACAGTGTTCTTTTTCAAATACAGGATTGTTATGTAAATGGTTCAATGAAGATAATTCGACTGTACATATTGTTAAAAAATGTTTGTTTCCTTGTGTGAATACCCAGGGACAGCTAAGCATGACGCCTCTGCAGACAGTGTAAACGAAGATCAGATTAACAGTTACATCGAACGTTAAGTCTTGTCTTGGATTTACAAGTTGTTCGCTGTTTGGGAAATAGTGTGGCAAAAACACCAGCTGTAGTTGTTTAGACCTCTTCTTTTGCTGATGCCAATAACAAACACAATGTCAGTTTACAAGTTCGGATTAACTTCTCCACTTGCCAGGACGTTTTCGAATTCATCTCCATAAATTTTCATGCTCATTATTAAAATCCTACAGGCACTTTCAGTCTAGCTATGAGACCTAAATACCGCAACGCGCAAAAACAATTTAATCGTTACTTTATTCCAGAATGTCTGGGCCAAGTGGACAGTATAGATCAAAGATCAGACTGCACGTGTTATGTTGTCTGATCTTGATCTACGCTGTCCGCAAAAGCAAATCCGAAAGTCTGTTCCAGCGCTTTAAAAATAATTGTTCAGCGTTTTGGTTCACGCATAATTTATCAGAACATGATCGATTGCAGCTAGATCGATATTATTAACGAGCGATCCTTAATTTCTAACAAGCTATTGCCAACATTTTTACTCTCTGATAATTTGTTATACTGTGCCCAAAAGGTAGGGGGTACATGTATTTGAAAATTTGTTATACTGTGCCCAAAAAGTAGGAGATATTTCATTTCACTGGAAAAATCTTTTAAAGATATCTACGTTTACCCTTTTTCTATCAATATTATTTGTATTTGAATTGAAATGTATCAATAAACTCACTTCCATTAAAAAAGAAACATTCTCAGTCTTATTCTCAGGCATCTTCTAAATTTCACAGTAACACCATTTCTGATTAGCTAAACCAGATGTTTTAGCCAGTCAGAAACAGCGTTGCTTTCTACATCTAGAATAAGACTAGACTAACCATTCTAATTTGCATTCTTAGTCTAACTCTCGATTTAAAGTAACGCAACCACTGATTGGCCAAACCATTTGAGCCATGCTCTGTGAAAAAGGGGCTTAATGCATCTGCAAAAAGTATCGACCCAGGTCAGCCTGCCCAGTCTGCGCTGGCTGTCCTGGACCGAAACGCTTAGCTACTGGTCCATTTTTTGCATGTCAAAGGGCCAGTGTAGCCCATGATTCAGTCGGTTGTTGGACAAATTGGATTTCATGGACCCATGATTAAGTGATGACTTGCTAGGTATCATGCATCACGGAGATGCATTAAGGCTCCTTTTACTAGAGCATGGCTCATTTGGTTTAGCCGATCAGAAGTTGTGTTACTTAGAATTTTACAAAATTCTAGAGAATCAGACTAAGAATGTTATTTAGAACGGCAGGCGAGTACGGTCCCCGATCTCACGAGCTAGTATAATTCGTTTCAGACCGGACGAGCTCCAGCACATGTTCAAGTCGACAGACAAGAACCAGGACGGCTTTATCTGTGCCGACGATTTCAGAGCGTCCATGGAAAGTGCGGGCTTAGTTTGTACACCACTCGCGATACACAGACTGCTTAGGTACGACAGTACCGGAAGGTACCTAAAACTGAATTTCAAGGACTTTTCCCGCTATTTACAGGACAGTATGAAAGAACGTATGCCAACTCACCAATTTCGGTAACGACATGATTTATCTAACCAATGTACCCCTCGAGCTGCTTTTTTAGACAGTAAATAAAGACAGTATATAACTAAAGTTCAATTGGTGCCGGTTCTAGGATATTACATTATAAATAAGAATAACATTAAATGGGTGTGTAATAATAATGAAATTTATTGTCAACGGGTTTAACCCTTTTACCGCACAATGCCGCCTTTTGACGCCCCTGGGAAAGAAGCCTTTTGAAAACATTGTGGGAAAAGGAGAAAATGCTGGTAACCAGCATTTTCTCCTTTTCCCACAATGTTTTCTACCCTATCAAACAAAAATTGCACCATTGCAGCCACAGTGAAATTGTCGTCTGCAAATGCTTTCAATTTGGACAGGTCTAAAGTTTTGTCGTCTGGTAAAGGGTTAAAGATTCACCAGGACAAATAACAATGACAGTATATAAAATGTAAGTGTCCATCAATATTTCCTCGAAATTAAATGGCTGCCGAAAATTCGATTCAAGTTTAAACAATGACTAACGGCAAATACGAACAAGAAACTGTCAAAACTTACTTGTGATTTGGTGATATCGTAACCTGCTAAGTAAGTTACATGAAACTTTCCATCCAATGGTAAAAACCCAAGTCTTGCATTTTTAAAGTCATTTCTAAGGAAATATATCTTCTTATCGGACAGTGTAGATCCAAGATCAGACTGCACGTTCTGTGCAGTCTGATCTTGATCCAAACTGACCTCAACAGAGCCTCAGGTAGCGCTCAAAGCAGGCTAAGTGTTAAAGGATAACATGTCTTAGACGGTGTAGAATTGAATTGTACAGGCTTTATCTATGTAAGTGGCAGTTATTAGGGATGTCAAATTCTACAAGACCTCCTATATAAGAGTTCTTCTTGATACAAGAGGGCCATGATGGCACTGAATCGCTCACCTTATCCTAATTACCTTTGAGAACATACTAGTAATATGTGGTATAGGCAATACTTTTTCTGATATCACTCAATGACCCAATTACTTACCAGGCTGACCAATTTTCAAAATTGTGTATAATGTCAGAAAAAAAAAACATTCTGACCCAGCCTGATGAACATTAGGTTGCCCATTTAACGGCTAAGAGATTTACCCCAGCGAAATTTGGGGTCAAGAGATTTATCCCAGTGAATTAGTTTTTAGACCCGATGCCACAAAATTTGGAAATTGTCTGAAATATCATAAAAACAAACATCTTGAGTAACATTCATGGGCTGGACTGAAAATGTGGCCGCAATAGGGTACGTGTGCGACATTTTTCACAGATTTGACTCAAGGATCTACTTTTCTGAGATAATGAAACTAATTTTGAAAGGACAAATCATTCTGGCCAGCTTTCAAGAGCACTGGATTGAAAATGTGGCCACTAGGTTTAACACAAGATTGTTCAAGATAAATCCCATTAACTTAGTTTTTACCCGATATGACCCGTCTAGGCGTCAATAATTACATCGTGTGCACTCTAGAGGCCACATTTTCAGTCCAATACTCATGAAACTTGGTCTGAATACTTGTCTTAACAATATGTCGGACAAACTCGAAATTAGGTCAAGCCGGGTCAAAAGTAGGTCACAGGGACAAATTAAAAAAAAAAAAAAAACAAAAAAAAAAAAAACAAAAAAAAAAAAAAAAAAAAAAAAACCTTGTGTGCACTCAAGAGGCCACATTTCAGTCTGACAAAAATGAAAGTTAATCAGAATGTTTGTCTTGATAATATCTCGGACAAGTTTGAAATTAAGTCATGTTGGGTCAAAAAGTAGGTCACTGAAACAAATGATAGAAAAAAAAAAGCTTGTGTGTACTCTAGAGGCTACATTTTCAGTTTGATACTATCATGAAACTTGGTCCAAATGTTTGGCTTGATAATACTCTGAATACTTTGAAATTTGGGCACATTAGGTCAAAAAGTAGGTCTCTGAGACAAATCTTAAAACATCTTTGTGTGCACTCTAAAGGCTTTTATTATGATACTCATGGAAGTTGGTCAGAATATATGTCTTGATGATATCTCGGACTAGACTGAAATTGGGTCAAATAAGATTAAAAAAAAAAAAAAAGGTCGGCCACTGGGACAAATCTTCAGTGCACAATAGATAAGGACCACATTTTCAGTCCAATACTCATGAATCGTGGTCAGAATGTTTGTCTTGATGATACTCTGGGACAACTTCGAAACTGGTCACGCCGCGACAAAAAGTAGGTCAAACTTGTTTATGCCAAGTCCCAAAGTATGTCACTGAGACATAGCCGAGAAAAAAAAATGGGTGCACTCTAAGCCATGTTTTCAGTTTATACTCACTGAAATTTGCCAGAATGTTTGTCTTGGTGGTATCTAGGACAAATATAAAATTGGATCACGTCAGGTCAAAAAGTAGGTCACTTGTACAAGTCTTACAAAACCTTGTCTGCAATCTGGAGGCTGCATTTTCAGTCTAGTTTTCATGGGAATGTTTGTCTTGATATTACTTTGGACAAGTTTGAAAGTGGCTCACATTAGGTCGAAATATCTTTTATACACTATAGAGGCCACATTTTCAGTCCACTGAAGCAAATTTTAGGAAAAAAAAACTTATGTGCACTTTAGAGGACAGTTTTAGTCTGATTTTATTGGGAATTGGTAAAAATAATCACGTATTTTGTATCATCACAACCAGGATCCCCTCATGGATGATTTTACTCGCGCGAGCACTCTAAGGCAAATGGCCCTCTTGTCGATTACATTAATAGTGGGGGACTATAATGACCAGTTTATGCACGGTAATCTGGTTTTTCTTTTCCATGTAATAACTCTGGGATTTGTGGAATGGTTTTGCTTCAAGACAACAGTAAAAAAAGAGTTTTACATGCTTAGTATGTACTATATACATGTATAATTGGCCCGCAACATGCAAAATGAGACCTTCGGACATTTGCATAAAAATTCGTCCCGGATTAGTTGCGCAGTCCGCGCAGGCTAATCCGAGACGGCACTTTACGACTACATAAGGTTTTTTCATACAGTAGCCTTTCGTGAAACAGGAAATCGCACCAAAACGGGAGGTGTCGTCTCGGATAAGTCACAGACTGCACAGACTGATCTGGGACGACATACTTTTTTATGCATATGTCCGAAGGCACCATTTCGTGTATTGCGCGCCCTATACAAACCGGTATATCATGCCTGTATCACAAATGCTTTGCTCATATGTATCTCTTGCCTTCGTTTTCTGCAAAATTTGTAACGCCTTTAAAAAAATCAATTAGATAATTTTTAAATTCATTAGATATCTTATCATTTATTGCACCTCTATACATGTATAACCAATTAGTGGCCGAGATCTCAGTGTTGCATGCTCGTAATTTGAAAACGACACTAAATTTAGGCCGATTACGCCATCAAAGTTCAGTCGATCAAATCAGGTCTGCACGTTATCTGCAACCTTATTTTTTTTTCAAACCTTATCCTTTCACTGCTAGGTAAATCAAATGAAATTATCCATCTGACAGTGTCGATCTAAGATCAGAAAGTAACACAACTTCTGATTGGCTGAACCATTTGGTTTAGCCAATCAAGAGGTTGTGTTTCATTCAAGTTTAGGAAGTTCTTGAGAATAAGACTAAGAATGTTCTTATGAATGACTGGTGAATACGGACCCAAACTGCAAGTTCTGTGCAGTCTGATCTTAGATCTGTGTATATCGTCCAAAGAGGTGCACAGGGTCGTCATTAGTATTGAGGAACCTCTGTGGCCAAGAGACAGGGAATAAGAGGGCGATATAGGCAACAGCAGTTGAGATTCCTAACTAAAGGACCAAGATAGGAGTGTGCACTCTCACAGAAGACGAACCTCGAAACTTCTCACTTCTGAAACTACGACGTAACTCTTTACTTCACAATAAAATTTTAGACTTGACCAAACTCAAAGCATAGGCAGACGACAAATCAAATGTGGCTTTAATACAGGAAATTGTCCGAAAACGTTGTGGGAAAGGAGAGAATGCTGGTTACCTGCAATTTTCCTTCTTTCCACAATGTTTTCAAGTTTTCTAACTTCGGACTATTAACCCAGAGGCTGCTAAGTGCGACTCGAGACGCTTTTGCGGCTGCTGTAAATCAAGATCAGACTGCACAGAACGTGCGATCTGATCTTGAATCCACACTCTCCGATAAGGAGATATTTTCCCAATCAATAACTTTGAAATTGCAATATTTGTTTTTCTTACTATTGGCTGGAAAATCTAACTTATTTAGCAGGTTAAGGGTTAAAACTCGGGATAGTTTAACCCTTTCCCAAACAAGCCCTGGTTTTCACGTGTCTGCAGAACAAGTCTTTTGAAAACACTGGGGGAAAAGGAGAAATTGCTCGTAACGAGCAATTTCTCCTTTTCTACCCTTTTTGATAACTTCCTGCCATTTTCATCAAATTTAAAATTGTCGTCTGCAAACTCTTTCAATTTGGACCAGTCTAAAATTTGTCGTTTGGGAAAGGGTTAAAAAAGGTTTATTCAACCTCTCCACCCTCTCACCCATCCATCCGAGTGTCACTTTTCAATACCGCCATCGCTCAAGAAATGTTTTTTACTTACACGTAGTAGTATTTAACCCTTTCCCAAACGACAAATTTTGGACTGGTCCAAACCGAAAGCGTTTGCAGATGACAATTTTAAATTTGATGAAAATGGCAGAAAAGTCTCAAAAAGGGTAGAAAACACTGTGGGAAAAGGAGAAATTGCTCGTTACGAGCAATTTCTCCTTTTCCCACAGTGTTTTCAAAAGACTTTTACTGCAGACACGTAAAAACCAGGGCTTGCTTGGGAAAGGGTAAAATTGAATTTAACCCTTTACCACACAATTCCTGATCACTGTAATAGAATATTTTATTTACATACATTCAGTACATTTAAGAACACAGCACTAGTTGCAAATTAAAAACAAGAGGGCCATGATGGCCCTGTATCGCTCCACTGGCTTATAAATATAAACCACGAAGAAAAGTCTTCACTATATAAGGCCTTATAAAACTTTGACCTCATGGCTACAGTCTGACTAAATGGGGAAAATTGTATTAGAAGAATAACATGCCAAATGTGGGAGTTCTTGGCCTTATGGCTGGTAACAAGATGGTTTCTGAACTTTTCACTCCATAAACCCATGTAAAACTTGTGATCCCTGGTGCAGGGCCAAACTTGATCCTAGAGCTGTAACTTGGGCCCTCTTTGTAACTGTCCACTAAATAATGCTATAATTATATGCAAAATTTGGTAGCCTAAGCCTTATGGCTATGTACACCAAGATTTAAAAGTTTTCCCTATGTAAGCCTATGTAAATCTTGTGAAACCCCCCCCCCTCCAAGTATGAGGCCAAATTGACCCCAGGACTATACTTTGGACACTTTTGGTAGACTCCAACTAGATCAAGCTAAATGCCAAATTTGGTAGCTCTAGGCCTTATGGTTTCAGACAAGAAGATATTTAAAGTTTTCTCTATATAAGCCTATGTATAAAACTTGTGACCCCTGGGGAAGAGCCAATTTTGACCCCAGGGCTATAATTTCAAGAAACATGATAGAGGTCTACTACATAAAGCTACATGCCAAATTTGGTAGCCCTATGCCTTATGGTTTCAGACAAGAAGATTTTTAAAGTTTTCTCTATATAAGCCTATGTAAAACTTGTGACCCCTGGGGAAGAGCCAATTTTGACCCCAGGGCTATAATTTCAAGAAACATGATAGAGGTCTACTACATAAAGCTACATGCCAAATTTGGTAGCCCTATGCCTTATGGTTTCAGACAAGAAGATTTTTAAAGTTTTCTCTATATAAGCCTATGTAAAACTTGTGACCCCTGGGGCAGAGCCAATTTTGACCCCAGGGCTATAATTTGAAGAAACTTGATAGAGGTCTACTACATAAAGCTACATGCCAAATTTGGTAGCCCTATGCCTTATGGTTTCAGACAAGAAGATTTTTAAAGATTTCCAATATTTTTCAGTTTTGTTGCCATGGCAACCAGAGTTTTTGAAGGAATCAAATTCTTTCAAGAAATTCTGAAGAGGACCATGTCAGGATCATTTCTGTGAAGTTTCGTGAAAATCGGATGGGTAGTTTCAGAGAAGAAGATGTTTGAAATAAAAGTTAACGCACGGACGGACGGACGGACGGACGACCGGACGGACGGACGCACGACGGACACCGGGCCATGACATAAGCCCGCTGGCCTTCGGCCAGTGGAGCTAATAAGGGCACTTAGGCCATTGTGAAACCTGTTGCTATAGAGCAGCCAGGGCTCCAACCTAACGCTATCATATTAGTGCTGCAGGTAATTGCATAAGTACTGTAGATCTAATATAGTTTTCAAACATAACAACCAAAAAGAACGTGCCATTCCCCTTCCATCCATCTAACCCCTTGCTTTTGTTTTTTTTTATTCCCGCATTCCTTGTTCGTAAAAAATGATTGAACTACTACACGTGCTGCTGGCTCTCATAATTCCTATTTATTTTTTTTTTTTTTTGTTCACATATTCTACTAATGTTTGAACCACGCCCCGTGAAAAGGGGGCTTAATACATTTGCAAAAAATATCGACCCATGTCAGCCTGCACAGTCCGCGCAGGCTGACATGGGTGGAAAGTTTTTGCTATTGGTAAATTTTCTGCATGCCAAAGGACCAGTCTACCTCGGGGTTTAGTCGATTATCAGACAAAATGGATTTTATGGATTCATAATCGTGATGACTTGATTGGTATAGTTCAACCCGGAGATGCAATAAGCCCCCTTTTTCTAGAGCATAACTTATTTATATTCATAATTGTATTGGCTATAAATATGAGCTATGCTCTGGCAAAAGGGGGCTTACTGCATCTCCGTGATGCATTATATCAAGCAAACAACCGCATTTTTATGGATCCAAAATTGCCACTTTTATTAACAATCAATTGAATTATGAAGTAGAATTGTCCCTTGACACGTAGAAAATTGACCATTAGCAAAAAAGTTTCGGCCAAGGTCAGCCTGCGCAAACTGCACAGGCTGACCTGGGTCGATACTTTTCGCAGATGCCTTTAGCATCCTTTTCACAGAGCATGGCTCATATGTTTTGTATTTAATTCCAAATAAAGATTATGTTATTAAAAAAAAAAAAAAAAAAGAATAAACAAACAACTGGAATAATAAAGATTTTATTCCCATTTCATTTGTTATTCCTGAAATCGTTCACTAATAGCAGACAAAAAGACGACAAACATATTAATAATTACATTGGCTATGAACAAAAAAAAAAGATAATCATTTGTTGTGAACATTAAACTCCACCCAGGAAATGAAATAACCTCACTTTGTGACAAATAGGAAGTTATAAAAACACAACTGTGTATGGTCATATGAGCTGATCTATTTTTTCCCATATTACCTCCTGTATACGACCTTCTCTGGTCTTACAGCAGATCAGTTTTGGAAAGCACTGTGGCAAGAGAAGGAATAGCCTTTTCATCTATTCTTTAACCCTTTACTATACAACCCTGACTCTGAGAAAGAAGCCTTTTGAAAAAATTGTGGGAAGAGGAGAAAATGCTGGTAACCAGCATTTTCTCCTTTTCCCACAATGTTTTTTACCATATCAAAGAAAAATTGCACCATTTTAGCTACATTGAAATTGTTGTCTGCAAATGCTTTTAATTTGGACAAGGCTAAAATTTTGCCGTATGGTAAAGGGTTACTTTTCACCCGACTTCTTTCGCAAAAGTCAAAATGTTTCACTTGTCCATATTGGAAACATAGTAAGTAGAAATTAAATGTAGAACGAATGGTGGAATCTTTCTTCGAAAGAGTAGTAAACATTGTGGGGAAAAAGGAGAAAATGCTGGTTAACAAGCATTTTCTCCTTTTTCTCATAATATTTTCAAAGCTTTTTTTCTCAGTGTCATTAAAGAAGGATTATTTGGCAAAGTTTTAAAACCTATTGATTACCCATGTTTCACAAAAATACCTTTACTGTCTGCTGTAAAATTGTTCCAGGAGTAAATGAGTTTAAAGGCTGTTATCGTATCTACACAATGCATCGAGCCTTCCACCTATTGTTAATATTTATTAACAACGCTACACCATATCAGTATCTCTCGGTGTCGAAACATCACTCATCAGTCAGCCCGAGTTGGCTATTTCCATGGGCCTTTTTACATCTGAATGCCTGACAGATTATACAAATGCGATAAGGTCCTTTTTCTCATAAAACAGCTCATACCAATTATGCAAGACTTTCTGCATAAATAACCCTGACAGCATTCTGTTTGCGTATCAATAAAATCAGATCAAAGAGTGAATAGAACTCAAACCACAAACGATATGCACAAAATGCCTTGTACTGACTGCATTCAAAAACCAATTAGGTTTAACCCTTAAGCTGCTAAGCGTGACTCACTGACCTTTTGTAGACAGTGTAGATCAAGATCAGACTGCACAGAATGTGCAGTCTGATCTTAGATCTACACTATCCGATTAGGAGATATTTTTCTCCAAAAAAATAAGTTTGAAAGAGCATTATACAGGTTTTTAATATTGGTTTGAAAGTTTCGTTTAACTTATTCAGCAGGAAAAAGTGTTAACACATACATGTTATTTCAGGTTAATTTTCGGATTTTGTTTTTCTTGATATGAAAACGGAATACCATCAGATGGTTCTATAGCTGAAAGTATACAAGAAAATAATTGACTCTAAGCTAACTTTAGGACACCACAACAAAGAACTTGCATACAGACTGAGGGAAATAACTCTGATATTGGAAATGAAAGCGGAATAACTCTCACAATGAACTGATAATTATGAGCTATCAATAACAAATGTTCAAATCTCGAAATAGAAAACCATGCAAGGAGAGGAAATTATAACATGAAGTATTTTTGTAAAGTCATAAGATCAGACTCCACATTCTGTATAAAATGACCTCAATCTAAAATGTCTTCAAAAGCACACATAATATTGTCCTAAGCAAGCTAAAAATAAGTCAATTGCAATAGCAATATACCAGAAAACATTGGACTTAGGAAATTAAAAAAATGTCAAGAGTTACTGTCTGGCATCAGTTCAAAAGTTGCATCAACATTAACTCCACAAAGACTACAATAATCAATCGAAATTTCATACATCCATAGCAACACATACTAAACACAAAAACTGCAAAAAGAAAAAAACCCTAGATGCACAACAAAAAGGTTAACTCGGCCAAAATGTTGGTAAATAATCTTTTCTTCATTGTGCGCTATTCGGTAGAAGCTAGATTAGAAAAACAAACAAAATTGTTTCTTCATCCTAAGCAGTTTCAGATCAGTCTGCATGGTATGTACTGTCACATCTATATCCAAGCTCTCCACTATTCACTTTTGGTACTTTTAACCAAAACAGCCATTCTTTGAAAGCAGGCATCATCTACTATTGAAAGAACAAACTAGTTCGGCCAGAATATTCAAATACATATCTGACAGTGTAGATCCAAGATCACACAATATCTTCTGAGCAGCCTGATTTTGATTTACACTATTCACAAAAGAGCATCCAGTTTTCTTAATCATTCTAATGATTACTGTTCTTTTTCCTGCCAAAATCAACTTTAGTCAATTAAGCAACCAATGACAATCACCAACTTATTCCTATTTGTTGTACATCTGTATCTAACAATGCCCAATCTGATACACATAAAATTATGAACCATGTTCTTTTAAAGGACGGCTTAATGCATCTGCAAAAAGTATCGACCCCGGTCAGCCTGTGCTGTCTGTGCAGGCTGACCTGGGCCGGAACTTTTTGCTACTGGTCAATTTTCTGCAGCTCAAAGGACCAGTATACCTTGTAAGTTAGTCGGTTGTTTTACAACATGGATTTTATGGATCCATGATCATGTGATGACTTGCTTGTTATCATGTATCAAGGACATGCATAAAGCCCCCTTTTGCCAGAGTATGCTCAAATATATTTCATTTCATAAAATTAATCCTATAAAGGCCATAAGCGAAAACAGGCTTTAGTGGACAGCATAAATCAAGATCACAGTGCAAAGAACTAAGTGTCTGATCTTGTATCTATACAGTCCACTTTTTTGGTCAAGCCTTTAAGATAAAAATCTTTCTAGATTTCTGTTGATTGTAGTTTCAGCTGTCCAAAAGAGGTTGTGTTTATACCCTTAGCACCAAATTAATTAACCCCTTACCACACAATCTGGATTTTAAACAACCCAAAGGAAACAATTTTGGACACATTGTGGGGAAAAGGAGATAATGCTGGAAAACTATCTACCCTATCAAAAACAAATTCCATCATTTGCGCCCCTCTCAAAATTTGTCATATGCAAATGCTTTCAATTTGGACAAGTCTAATATTTTGTCATCTGATAAAGAGTTCAACAAAATGGCTATAATAATTTCATTTGATAAACAGCTACACACTCTAATGAAATTAACATTTTGTCATTTATTAAGTACAGAGCTCCAGATTAGAGGGAGTGACAGTATTCTAAATCCATTGTTTCTCTTCTAAACTCTATGCTGTGGGTAATCATTAGAATCGTCTCGACGAGACGATTCTAATAAGTACCCATAACACAGGGTTTAGTGGAGAATAATCAATATTTTCACTTTCGAAATCACAATCACTCCCTCTATCTGGAGCTCTGTAAGTGTGAGATTGTGATAAATTATCCCACATAAAAAAATACACAATAAAATGAGCCATGCTCTGTGAAAAGGGGCTTAATGCATCTACAAAAAGTATCTACCCTGGTCAGCTTGCACAGGCTGACTGACCTGTGTCGAAACTTTTTTTTTGCTTTTGGTGAACTTTCTGCAAGTCATCACTAGCAAGTCACGAGATGACTTGCTTTGGATAATGCATCACTGAGATGTATCAAATCCCCTTTTGCCAGAGCATGGCTCAACTCTATCAATATACATGTACATTATAATATGAGCGTATCGCATTGCATGTATATTGTTTTCTTTTCATGTGACTATTTTGGAGGTAATAGGTTATTCTGCAATACATTTGCACCATGCTCTCGCAAAAGGGGGTTTAATGCCTGTCCGAAATGCATGATACCAACCAATTCATTGCACAATTATGGATCCATAAAATCCATTTTGTAAAACAACGGACTGAATCATGAGGCATGAGAATGGTCCTTTGACATACACAAAAACTGACCAATGGCGAAAAGTTTCGGCCCAGGTCAGCCTGCACAGGCTGACCAGGGTCGTTACTTTTCGCAGATGCATTAAGCCCCCTTTTGAAAGAGCATGGCTCATTCATTGAAATTTGATCCATTGGATTTGTTCAGTTACTACAAAAATATAATCAACAAGGGTTTATTGACTGAATGGTGTTTTATGCCGCTTTAGAATTACAGACCCTTTCACTTAACAAAACAACAATACTAACTACTGAAAATCTACCAAACTATACATGTACATAAAATACAACTGACCCACTACTGCACAAATATTACTTAACGCTTTTCAAACCATTGCTGGAAGAACAGCTATTGCTTGTTACAAGCAACTGTTCCTTTTCCAGCAATGTTTTCCATACCAAAAATGAGACAAAGAAGGATGAATCCCTTCCTTCAAGTGATCAACCCTTTCTCCTCTGTTTCGCTTGCACTATATTACATTTGCAAACAGTCTGTGTGGTAATGAGTGGATAGAGACAAAATATAAATGCAGAAGCAATGGACAAGAACATCGTATAAAAAAAGCCATTGTCGTCGATGAAAAATTCACTTCCTATCAGAACTATTTGTCACTGTGAGGCTATGAAAACTCCTGGTGAATAAGATTATGATTTTGTCATCAACTTCAAGTACTGAAGTGCATGATGCGCAGCCCCTGCATGGGCTTCATCCACTGTTGGTCCCGTGCCATGGCATACAGCGACAGGCATTGTTGATAACTGTACCAGACACTGATGCATGCCTGAAATAGACAATATAATAAACCATTGGTGCTGTGACAACTTTTAACTTTTTACCAAACCACAAAATTTCAGACTTGTCCTAATTCAAAGCTGTTGCAGATGACAAATTAAATATGGCTCCGTTGATGAAATTTGTCTCCGAAACGGCAGAAACACTGTGGTTACCAGCATTTTCTCCTTTTCCTACAATGTTCTCAAAAGGCTTCTCCCTCAGTGTCAATCAAACTTGCTATTGTGTGGTAAAGGTATAAGAGGTCTAAAGAAACAGAATATTCTGGGGGTTCAAAGAATAATACCATCTTACATCTCCATAAGTGCTCATAAGTATTACCTCCGTGTAAATACTGAACCTATTCTGTAAAGGTTAAATCAAAGAACATGTATGGAGCAGAACATTTCAGTTTCACTCTTTCCCAATAATGATACTTTTAACTGTTAGGCCATTTTATGCTGCCAAACTCAAAACTTTCTAAAGCAGTGTACAATTTTGTGACTGAAGTAAATACATGTTTATGAGACATGCTGCGGCAAAAGGGGGCTGAATGCATCTCCGACATACATTATACCAAGTAAGTCGACACATGATTATAGATCCATAAAATCCAGAAAGTCTAACAACCGACTGTAAATGAAGGTACAATAGTCCTTGGACATGCAGATCATTTACAAACAGCAAAAAATATAGGCTCCTGTCAACCAGCCCAGTCTGTGCATCCTGACATGGTTCAATACATTTTGCAGATGCATTAAGCCCCTTTTGTCACAGAGCATGGCTTTTATATACACACACACACACACACACACACACACACACACACACACAATTTCTTCAGGTATACAGTAACGACCAATGCTCTCACAAGAAAGAGCACTGCTTTCTGGATCTGTAATGTCTGCAATTTGTGAGACCCTCTTTTCAATCAACTAAAATGGTCACAAATTATGACATAATTCAGGTAATTCCCAAGCCAATTATCTCAATGGAGAACATGGCAAGAATACTGTGTAAGTGGAAATTTTTGCGACGTGGAAATTTTTGCTATTTCATGAATTTGAAAAATTCGCAAACATTTCTGTTCGCACATTTAACCACAAATATACTAACAAGTATCAAGTGTCTTGGATCAGCAAATATTACCATATGTAAATTAAAATTTGTTTTTTGATGCGTAGAAAACATTGTGAAAAAAGAAAATGCTGGTTACCAGCATTTTCTCCTTTACCCACATTGTTTTCAATAACCTTCTTTTCCAGGATTGTTTAAACACTAGATTGTTTGGTAAAGGGTTAAAGAAAATCTAACTTACCATAAGCACTGAGCTCAGGGATGTCTGTATACAGGACCTCAAACCTCTGTGCCTCGGCTATCTCCTGTAGCATCTGGCAGTAGTTTGTAGCGGGGGCATTCAGAGGTTTACCCTGCAAGTTCTTCAGTTGCTTCGAACTCTTCTTCATCACTGTTTGGTAGAATTTCTGAAAATACACCCTCAATATTAACCCCCTTTACCACACAATCCTGACTTTTAACTTCTTTGAGAAAGATGGCTTTTGAAAACACTGTCAGAAAAGGAGAAAATACTGGTCACCAGTATTTTTGTCCTTTTCCGGCAATGTTTTCTATCCTGTATAAGAAGAAATTTCACCATAAGCGCGACCTTTAATTTGTTGTCTTTAAATACTTTCAATTTGGACCAGTTTTGTCATTTAACTCTTTACTACACAATTCTGAATTTTAATGACCCCGAGTAAGAAGCCTTTTGAAAACATTGTGGGAAAAGGAGAAAATGCTGGTAACCAGCATTTTCTCCTTTTCCCACAATGTTTTCTACCCTTTCAAAAACAACTTCTACAATCAGAGCCACATTTGATTTGTAGTCTACCACTGCTTTTGGTTTGGACAACTTTAAAATTCTGTTGTGTGGTACAGGGTTAAGGTATCATTGCTTGGAGTTAATTAATGAGGACATTGTTGTACTAGTCTCTACATCAGACGAGAACGAGAAATGACACAAGTGAAAATGTGATGGCACAAGGAGAAATTACAAGTGAAATTTGTACTATTGCCACAATGTTTTCAACAACAGCCCGCTGAAGACAATAAGAGGGCCATTGGCCCTAAAGCGCACACCTGAGTCAAGTTGTCCAGGATTGATAAAGTAGAAGACAATCTGGTTGTGATGATGTAAGGCACATTAGTGTTATTTATATACTTTTTTATCTAAGATGACCCAGTTTTCAAACTTGTTCAAGATATTATTAAGACATACATTCTGATCAAATTTAATGGGTCTCAGACTGATGTCTGACAAGTATTTACAAGTATCTGAAAATGTGGCCTCTAGAGAGCACACAAGATTTGTCCCAGTGGCCTACTTTTTGACCTAGCATGACCCGATTTTGAAGTTGTACGAGATATCATCAAGACAAATATTCTGACCAAGTTTCATGAGTATCAGACTGAAAATATTGCATCTAGAGAGCGCACAAGGTTTTTCTAAGACTAAACCCTGTGACTTACTTTTTTACCCTACATTACCTCATTTTGAAATTGTCTGAAATATCATCAAGACAAAAATTCTGACCAAGTTTCATGAATATTAGACTGAAAATGTAGCCTCTAGTGTGCATACAAGGTTTTTCTAAGATTTGACTTGTTAACCCTGATGTGACCCAATTTCATGCTTTTCCAAGATATACTCAAGGCAAATATTCTGACCAAGTTTCATGAGTATCAGACTAAAAATGTGCCCTCTAAAATGCACACAAGGTTTTTCCTATATTTGTCCCAGTGACCTACTTTTTGTTGGGATGTGACCCAATTTAGTACTAATCCAAGATATTATCAAGAGAATCATTCCAAGTTTCAAGAGGATTGAACTGAAAATGTGGCCTCTAGAGTGCAAGATTGTTTTTTGTAAGATTCATCCCAGCAACCTATTTTTTGACAAAATGGGACCTAATTTAGATTCATCCCAACAACCTATTTTTTGACCAGATGTGACCTAATTTCAACCTTGCCTGACATATCATCAACACAAACATTCTGACTAAGTTTCATGAGTGTTAAAAATGTGGCCTCTAGAGCGCACACAAGGTTTTTCTAAGATTTGTCCTTGTGACCTATTTTGTGATCTGTTGTGACAAAATTTCGAACTTACCCAAAATATCTTCAAGACAAACATTCTAAGTTTCATGAATACAAGAATGAAAATCTGACATCCAGAGTGTACATAAGTTTTCTCTAAGGTTTGACTTAGTGATCTTCTTTTTGACCTGACATGACCCAATTTTCGAACTTGTTTGAGCTATTATCAAGACGGAAAATGTGACCTCTAGAGTGCACAATAGGTTTTTGTAAGGTTTGTCCTAGTGACCTTCTTTTAGATAAAATCAAATTTCAAACTTGTTTGAGATATTATCAAGACAAACATTCTGACCAAGTTTCATGAGTATCCGACTGAAAATGTGGCTTCTAGATTGCACACAAGGTAATGCTTGACAATCGTATGAAACACAACGAACACGAGACACAGCATGATTACAGAAGCTCACCTTTGAGCACTTCATGCTCAGGTGAGCTGATACAAGAGGGCCATTGGCCCTAAAGCGCTCACTTGAGTAAGGTCATCTAGGATTGATAAGGCTGAAAAGATCCTGGTCATGATGATGTAAAATGCATGAGAGTAAGTGATCTACCTTTTGACCGATTTGGCCTATTTCTGAATTTTGAATCTGGCTCAAAATGTGGCCTCTAGAGTGCACTCTTTTTTTTTTTTTTTTTTTTTTTAAGACTCTGTTACCTACTTTTTGACCTGACATGACTCAATATCATTCTTTTCTGAGATTTTATCCAAACAAACATTCTTACAAACTTTCATGAGTGTATAAGGCTGAAAGTGTGGCCTCTAGAGTGCTTAAAAGGTTTTTCCAAGATTTGGCTCTGTGACTTACTTTTTGACAAAATGTGACCCAGTTTCAAACTTGTCTGATATTTTATCCAGACAAACATTCTGACCAAGTTTCATGAGAATCAGGCTGAAAATGTGGCCTCTAGAGTGCTTAAAAGGTTATTCTAAGATTTGGACCTGTGACCTACTTTTCGACTCAACATGACCTAAATTTTCTACATGTCCAAGATTTTATCCAGACATACATTCTAACCACATTTCATAAGTATTAGACTGAAAGTGTGGCCTCTAGAGTGTACACAAGGTTTTTCTTAGATTTGGCCCAGTGACCTACTTTTTGACCCGACATCACCCAAATTTGTCCAAGATTTCATCCTGGCAATCATTTTGACCAAGTTAAATGGGTAATAGGCTGAAAATGTGGCCTCTAGAGTGCACACAAAGTTTTTCTAAGATTTGGCCCTGTGACCTACTTTTTGACCCGATGTGACCCAATTTCAAACTTGTCCACGATTTGATAAAGACAAAGATTCTGACCAAGTTTCATTAATATCAGGCTGAAAGTGTGACCTCTAGAGTGCACACAAGGTTTTTCTAAGATTGGCCCAGTGACCTACTTTTTGACCTGACATGATCCAATTTCGAACTTGTCCAAGATATTATCCACACAAAGATTCTGAAAAACTTTCATGAGTATCAGGCTCAAAATGTGGCCTCCAGAGTGCACACAAGCCTTTTCTAAGATTTGGTCCCGTGACCTACTTTTTGACCCCACATGACCCAATTTCGAGCTTGTACCAGCTTTTATCTAAACATTCTGACCAAGTTTCATGAGTATCAGGCTGAAAATGTAGCCTCCAGGGTGGACACAAGGTTTTTCTAGGATTTAGCCCTGTGACCTACTTTTTCACCTGAAGTGACCCAATTTCAAATTTGTCTGAGATTTTATCCAGTCAAACATTCTGACCAAGTTTCATGAGGATCTGGCTGAAAATGTGGCCTCTGGAGTGCACACAAGGAAAATGTTGACCCCGCACGCTGTACACCAGACATAGCGCGATCACAAAAGCTCACCTTGAGGTGGTTGATTAATATTTGGAAAACTAAAATCTGAAGATAGAACAGCATGTTAACCCTTTCCCAAACAAGCCCTGGTGTTCATGTGTCTGCAGTACAAGTCTTTTGAAAACACTGTGGGAAAAGGAGAAATTGCTCGTAACGAGCAATTTCTCCTTTTCCCACAGTGTTTTCTACCCTTTTTGAGAACTTTCTGCCATTTTCATCAAATTAAAATTGTCATCTGCAAGCTCTTTCAGTTTGGAAGGGTCTAAAATTTGCCGTTTGGTAAAGGGTTAAAAGGATGTGTGTGAAACCATGCTTTTGTAAAAAGCTACAAAACATTGCAACAAATAGGGAAATTTCTCACTGGAAAGCACACTTTTTGCACCTAAAAAAATGACCAGTACCTGAATCTCTTTGTTCTGTTTAGGGGTAAGCACTGGCACTTTTACTTTCCCTTCCTTCAGAGCAGTGTACGAGTTGTGTTCTGCATTCTGTAGAAAGGGAAAGTAAAGATTAGCATGACACAACCAATAATGAATAAATGAGCCAAGCTCTGTGAAAAGGGGGGGGGGGGGTGTAATATATCTGCAAAAATATTTGACTCAGGACAGCCTGTGCAGTCTGCACAGGATGACCTTGGTCAAAAGTTTTTGCTTTATGTCAATTTTCTGCGTGTCCAAGAGCTATTTTAACTCCAGATTCAGCAGATAGACAAAATGGATTTCATTATAAATCCATGATTATTTGATGAACTGCTTGGTAAAATACATCATGGAGATGCATTTAACCCCCTTTTGACAGAGTGTGGGCCAAATGGACCCCCGTCTAAAAGGCACATCAAAAGCTATATACAGTCCTTTAGCCTGCATAGCATGAATCATGGTGGTGAAACGATAAAAACTCCAGTGAAAGTAGCCAAAGATTAATGATAGGGGAACCAAGTAACAGATTGTGTTTGTTTGGTGTTTAATACTGTTTTCACGAACATCACAGTGCACTAGACTCATGTATTACTGAAGTTTCTTTAACCAGTATTTTTTACATTTTACCAAGCCACTGGCTGCTTTGCCACTTAAGAAAAGTCAAAACAAGAAATAATTCCTGTTGCAACAACTGTCATCAAGCCTACTGGCCTAGCTATGTGTACTAATGTTTGTAAGGTAGAAAGACGTTTTTACCTTTTTTACAATGCTATGAAAACAATGATGATTCAATAATCGGAGAACAATAATAATTTAAAATAATTTCTCGGTCTGTTGCATATTTGAATTTTTAAAGCGTTAAAAAAAAGTGTTTGAAAAATGTCCGATAAAACTCTTATTTCATTCTGCGACTGTTTGTAAAACTCCTCATATGAGCTATCTTTAACCCTTTCCCAACCGACAAATTTTGGACTGGTCCAAATTGAAAGAGTTTGCAGACGACAATTTTAAATTTGATGAAAATGGCAGAAAGTTATAAAAAAGGGTAGAAAACACTGTGGGAAAAGGAGAAATTGCTCGTTACGAGCAATTTCTCCTTTTCCCACAGTGTTTTCAAAAGACTTGTACTGCAGACACGTGAAAACCAGGGCTTGTTTGGGAAAGGGTTAAGGGACAAGTCAGTTTTCCTCACACAGGACAGGACTGAAGGATGGGCCATGAGGACAGATGGGCAACTCAAAAAACAATCTTCCCACTTTTTGGCAAGGGATGATAATACTGGCATTCTCTTTATCTGCAGCCATGCTGTAGGCTATCAGTGCTTATACATACATCTGCTACAGCTCATAACTTTTTTCAAGGATAAGTTTTAAAACCTATAAATGCAAGTAAAGCCCTGCATATAGTCAGTTAAGCCTTTCACACAAAACCTCATGAATGAAAGTGGCTCTGCATCTCATAGGTCAAGACTTTCACACAAAAACTTAGATATGAAAACAAAGCTCTACATGTAGTAGGTAGGACTTTCACGCAAAAACTTACAAATGAAAGCAAAGCTCTACAATCATGCATTAGGTAAGACCTCCTCACATAAATAAAAGCATTTTTTTAGCTCTACACATAGTAGGTTAAGACTTTTACACAAAAACTTATAAATGAAAGCAAAGCTCTACATGCAACAGGTAAAACTTTCACGCAAAAAATTATAAATGAACGCAAAGCTCTGCATGTAGTAGGTAAGACTTTCATGAATTCTTTACCACATAATCCCAAATTTTAGAGACCCTGAAGGAGAGGCAATTGAAAACATTATGAGAAAAGGAGAAAATGCTGATAACCAGCATTTTCTCCTTTTCTCATACTGTTTTCTTCCGTTCTAAAGACAGCAATTATCTCTTTAGCTTCATGTATTTTGTCAATTTCAAATACTTTCAATTTATACAAGTCTAAAATTTTATCTGGTAAAGAGTTTGAACAGTTCAAGCACAAAGTAAACAAAGTTGACTTTCTCAATTAGGAAAACACATCATAGCATTGTATTTTCCCAAGACTGTTTCTGTCAGAATATTTCACACAATCGAAGATGGTATACATCAGAAAATGCTCAAAACATGCAGTCTTATCTTTATCTACACAGACTACTAAAGACAGCCTGATCTTGGTCTACACTGTCTACAAAGACTGCTCCAAGGATATCTCTTTGGATGCATTATGGACCTGAAGCATACACTATAGACAATCGATAAATTTATTGTTTCCAACATTATTTCAGTCATGTGACGGCGACAGCTCACATGTTCATGTATGTCCTGAGTTCCACCAGTACCAGGCTAGAGCTCAGGGTCCGTATTCACCAACCATTCTTTAGAATATTTTTAGTCTTATTCTCCAAGATTTTCTACATTTTAAAGTAACACAACTCCTGATTGGCTAAACCATTTGGTTTAGCCAATCAGGAGTTGTGTTACTTTCAAATGTAGAAAATTATGGAGAACAAGACAAAGAACGTTCTTAAGAATGGTTGGTGAATATGGACCCTGATATGTCTATCCCATAAAAAACCCAATGCTTCCAGTAAGGCTCGAACCTGGGGTGTCCAGATTACCAGTCCTACAATGTACCACTGAGCCACACAGGGACCAGATATCTGATACAAAAAAGCTATTACTAGAACTGTCGCAAAGCTGACAGAAATACCCCCCCATTGTCACCTTGTCACTGAAGAAACACAGTCAGAGAAAACAGAAGTTCATCTTTGACCATGACCTTTGACCCATGTGACCGAAAACAACAGGACACCTCTTTGGGTCATGAACACTTGTAAAAAGTTTTAGGATCAAACGGCTTTTGATTTACAGCATAGACACAAAAACAAGACGGGCGTATTTATGCAGGGACAGACAGACAGACATGGTGAAACCAGTACACCCCCCTCTACTATGTAGGTGGGTGGTATAAATATGTACTGGGTCTGTAATCAACAACCACTCTTATGATCATTCTTAATCTTATTCTCCAAAATTTTCTAAACTTGAAAGCAACACAACTTTTGATTGGCTAAACTATTTAATGGTTTAGCCAACCAGAAGTTGTGTTACTTTAAAATTTAGAAAATCTTAGATATATAAAGACTAAAAATGTTCTTAAGAATGGTTGTGGAATATGGCCCCTAATAATATCTAGACTAGAAAGTGTTACAAAAACATCAAATGCTTTGGCAAAAGGGGGCTTAATGCATCTCTATGATGCATGATACCAAGCAGGACATCACATAAATAGGGAACCATAAAGTCCATTTTGAGTAACAACCGACAGAATCCTGGGCTAGAATGCTCCTTTGACACACAGAAAATTGACCAACAGCAAAAAGTTTTGGCCCAGGTCAGCCTGCGCAGAGTGCGCAGGCTGTCCTGGATCGATACTTTTCGTATATGCATTAAGCCCCCTTTTCACAGAGCCTGGCTCATTTTTGTTTACCAATGGGATTTCATCATCCTCCTCTTCCTCAATGACAGTGTTACCACCTTCATCTACCAGAGTCTTGATGTGGTTTAACATGTTCTGAGCAGCTATACGCTTAGCTGCTTTCTTGGACCTCGCTGAGCCTAAATAAACACAGAGATACCGTATATCATATCATTAACACTTTATTGGATCTGGCTCAGTCTTTTTTTTGTACTGGAGTTTAACGCTGCTTTAACAGCATAGGTCATATCATGGTGGTCAGTACACCTACACCTATCTTTTCACAGGACATGATGCATTAAACCTCTGTTTCACAGAGTATAAGTCAAATGTTTGATGGGTGTATTAGGCCCTCTCAGGATTGACTTTTAACCACACAGTAACAGATACATCTATTCTCAGTCAGTAGTCAAACCTACACAGCTTGTCCAACAGCATTTCAAACAAAATATTTTTCAAAATATTAGGCAGTGTTGCTCAATGACCAGGGTCCATACTCACCGATCATTCTTAAGAACATTCTTAGTCTTATTCTCCAGAATTTTTTAACTTTAAAAGTAACACAACATCTGACTGGCTTAACCATTTGACTCAGTCAATCAGAAGTTGTGTTAACTTCAAATTCTGAAAACACTGAAGAGTAAGATTTTTTAGAATACTCTTAGAATTATTGGTGAATACGGACCCAGCTTGCTCACTGTTTTGAATTTTGATAGAGGGTTAAAGCTTTAAGTGCACAATCCAGAGTTTAAACCAACCTAAAGAAGGCTTTTGAAAATGTGGAAAAGGAGAACATACTGGTAAAAAGCATTTTCTCTTTTTTTTCCCCCACAATGCTTTCTATACTATCAAAGACAGAAATCATCATTTTAGCATCATTTGTCATCTGTAAATGCTTTCGATTTGGTCCAGTTCAAATTACTGCTGTTTGGTAAAGAGTTAAATGCACAATCCAATGGTTTAATGAACCTGAAGAAGGAGCTTTTGAAAACATTGTGGGAAAGGGAGAAGATGCTGGTTACCAGCCCTTTCTCCCTTTCCCATTATGTTTTCAAAAAGCCTCATCCTCCAGGTCATTACAGCACATGATTGCAAGGTAAAGATTTAAAAGAACAGCTACCCTTTTCCTGGATTTTCCCCAGTTTCACAGTGCAAACAAACTCCCTGGCGTGTGGTGGACCCTGCTCGCTTGTGAAGTCATAGATAGGGGGTTTCATCAGTTTTTTCTGGGTCAGTTCCTGTAACTCACCCACTGGATTACCAATACCGTCACCTTCAGGAGCTGCGGGGGCCTGACTATATATAGTAAAATACAAAACTGGGTTAAAACTGTTTACTAAACGACAAAATTTTAGACTTGTCCAAATTGAAAGCATTTGCAGACAACACATAAAATGTTGCAAACCTTTTGAAATTTTTGTCTTAAAGGGTAGAAAACATTGTGGGAAAAGGAGAAAATGCTGGTTACCAGCATTTTCTCCCTTTCCCACAATGTTTTCAAAAGGCCTTCTCCTTGGGGTTATTAAAACCCGGGATTGTGTGGTATAGGGTTAACTCTTTACCACACAATCCAGACTTTAAATGGTAACCAGCATTTTCTCCTTTTCCCACAATATTTTCTACCCTTCCCAAATTAAACTTGAACTTTTGAGTCATATTTATTTTGTTTTCTGCAAAGTGCTTTCAGTTTGGACTTGTCCAAAATTTTGTTGTTTGGTAAAGAGTTAACCTGTTACAAAACAATATCAAGAATTTATGACCCTGAAGAAAAAGGCTTTTGAAAATAATTAGGAAAAAGAGGAAAATACTACATGTACTTGCATTTACCAGCATTTTATCCTTTTCCATAGTGTTTTCAGAAGTCATCTTCCACAGAGCTTTCAAAGGCATCTACTACAATCAGGACTCAGGTACAATAATACATTAACCCTTCACCAAACAATCCCTGGTTTTCACAACCCTAGGAAAGAAAACTTTTGAAAACATTGTGGGAAAAGGAGAAAATGCTGGTAAACAGCATTTTCTCCTTTTTCCATGTTTTCTCCCCAATCAGAGACCTTAAGCAAATTAATACCAATTTTGAATTAGTCGTCTGCAGTTTTGTTGAATTTGAGTTAAAAATTTGTTGTTTGGGAATGGGTTAACTCTGTAACATACGACAAAATTTTAGCCTTGTCCACATTGATGCATTTGCAGACAACAATTTCAATCTGGCTCAAACAGTGCAAGTTTCCTTGGATATGGTAGTTACCAGCATTTTCTCCTTTTCCCACAACATTTTCCAAAGGCTTTTTTCCCAGGGTCATTGACTCTTTACCAAACGACAAAATTCTGGACTGGTCCAAATTGAAAGCAGTTGCAGACGACAAATTAAATGTGACTCAAAAACTGAAACTTGTTTTGGGAAATGTAGAAAATGTAGGAAAAGAAGAAAATGCTGGTTACCAGCATTTTCTCCTTTTCCCACAATGTTTTCAAAAAGCTTCTTTCTCAGGGTCATTAAAAGTCGGGATTGTGTGGTAAAGAGTTAAGAGGCGGCACTGTGCAGTAAAGCATAAACTCTACCAAATGACAAAATTTCAGACTCATCTAAATTCAAAGCATTTACAGAAGATAAAATCAGTGTGATCCCAAAATTGAAATTAAGTCATGACTGGGTAGAAAAAATTGTAGGAAAAGGATAAAATGCAGGTTTCCAGCTAAATTTCAAAAGGCCTTCTTCCTCAGGTTTGTTAAAACTTGGGGTTGTATAGTCAAGGGTTAACTCTTTGCCAAGCCGAAACATTTCAGAATTAACCCTTTACCACACAATCACGGGTTTTAACAACCCTGAACAAAAAGCCTTTTGAAAACATTGTGAGAAAAGGAGAAAATGCTGGTAACCAGCATTTTCTCCTTTTCCCACAATGTTTTCTACCCTTTCCAACACAAATTTCAGTTTCTGAGTCACATTTATTTAGTAGTCTGCAAATGCTTTCAATTTGGACAAGTCTGAAATTTCTTTGTGTGGTAAAGGGTTAAAAATGACAGCAGTTGCAGACCACGAACTAATTAAGCCTCAAATGATGGGATATATTTTTATTAATGTATAAAACACTGTGGGAAAAGGGAAAAGATTCTGGTTATCAGCATTATCACCATTTCCAACAATGTTTTCAATGTTTCAGAAAACATTGTGGGAAAAGGAGAAAATGCTGGTTACCAGCATTTTCTTCTCTTCCCAAAATGTTTTCAAAAGGCTTTTTTCGCAGTGTCGTTAAAAGACAGGATTGTATGGCAAAGGGTTAATCACAACTTGTTTCAACAGGAATCAGATTTATCTGTGCCAGGTCACAACAAAAAATTCAGACTCCATTTTGTAAGTGTTTATAGAATAAAAAACAAAACATGGCTCACACGATAGCAAAAGCCTTGACAGATTAGAAAACATTGTGAGGAAAAGAGAAATCGACCCCTACAGTATCTACAACATGGAAGGATGTATCCATTAAAGATCAGAAAAAAGTTGTGAAAAAAGCAGAAAATACCAGTTTCCAGCATGTTCTCAATTTTCCATGGAGTTTTCAAAACGAGTTCTCCCCCGTTTCCCATGGTTGTTGAAACTCTGAAATACTTAACCCTTCACCACACAATCCCAGTTTTAAAGATCTTAAGAAAGAAGACTTTCAAAAACATTGTGGCAAAAGGAGAAAATAATAGTAACCGGCATTTTCTCCTTTTCCCACAATGTTTTCTACCCTATCAAAGACAGAAATCATCAGCTGAGCTACTTTCAATTTGTTGTCTGCAAATGTTTTCCATTTGGACTAGTCCAAAATGTTGTCATTTGGTAAATTAATTCTTTACCACACAACAAAATTTCAGGCCTGTGACCAATCCAAATTAAGTGTTTGCAGACGACAAATAAAGTGTCTCAAATGATGAAAATTGTGTTGAAAAAGGCAGAAAACATTGTGGCAGAAGGAGAATATGCTGGGTACAAGGATTTTCTCCTTTTCCCACAATGTTTTCAAAAGGATTCTTCTTTAGGGTCACTAACCCCTTGTCACACAGTCCCGGATTTTAGCGACCCTGGTGGGAGAAGGCTTTTGAAAACATTGAGGAAAAAGAAAAAATGCTGGAAACTAGTATTTACTCCTTTTCCCCTCTATTTCTCCCCTATCAAAGGCAAAATCATTGTTTTGAGTTACAGTTAATTTGTCGTCTGCAATGAATAGCTTTCAATTTGAGGAGTTAACTGATGAAGATTGTGTGGAATGGCCAGTAAACATTGTGAGAAAAGGAGAGAATGGTACGCTGGGTACCAGCATTTTCTCCTTTTCCCCACAATGTTTTCAAAAGCTTTCTTCTTCAGGGCCATTTAACCCTTTACCACACAATCCCGACTTTTAACGACCCAGGGGAAGAAGCCTTTAGAAAACATTGTGGGAAAAGTAGAAAATGCTGGTAACCAGCATTTTCTCCTTTTCCCACAATGCTTTCTAGCCGTCCCATAACAAATTTCAATTTTTAAGTCACATTTAATTTGTTGTCTGCAAATGTTTTCAATTTGGACTAGTCTAAAATTTTGTCGTTTGGCAAAGAGTGAAACGACTGGATTGTTTGGTAAGGGGTGAACAGACGGTTATTTTGAAGGAGTATTTACTTGTTTGAGGCATCGCCAGCTGGAGTCTGACCATTAGGAACACCAAGGATCTGGTTCAGGGCAGCCTGTGCTGCAGCATGTTTAGCCTTCTTCTTGCTAGATCCTGCAATAACACAAGTACATGCATGCCTATGCTACGATTTTAACCCATAAAGTGCCGAATAAACCTATCAGACATTTTCATCCTAGAAATACTATCCCGATGAATTGCGATTTCATGGTTGCTTTTGTCTACTGTGTTTCAGCAAAGCAGACAGTGTGGATCAAAGATCAGGCTGCATGTTTTGTGCAGCCTGATCTTGATCTACACTGGCTGCAAAGGCAACTGTAGTCGTGAAAGGCGCTTTAAGAGTTAAGTTGCTTTTCTGGGGTGTAGATGGAAATTGGGACAAGAGGAGTCTGATCTTTGAGATCTACAGTTCCACATGTATAACTGCCTTTTCAAGATTTTCTGACAGAACGTTGTCATGGAAATGAGCTCTGTGAAAAAAGGGCTTAACTCTTTACCAAACGACAAAATTTTTGACAAGTCGAAATTGAAAGCATTTGCAGACAACAAAATAAATGCAACTCAAAAATTGAAATTTATTTCAGGAAGGGTAGAAAACATTGTGGGAAAAGGAGAAAATGCTGGTTTTCTCCTTCAGGGTTGGTAGAAGTCAGGATTGTGTGGTAAAGGGTTAAATTAATGCATCTGCAAAATCTGCGAAAAGTATCGACCCACGTCAGCCTGTGCAAGCTGACCTGGGTCGAAACTTTTCGTTACCGCTCAATTTTCTGTATATCTAAGAACCAGTCTGCTTTATAATACAGCCGGTGGTAAAACCAGAAAGAACATGAAAGGATACAAATAATTCGGTTCACACTAGGCTTCACAATCTGTACCATTTGCAAAGTAATTCTAATTAGGCACAGAAAAACGTAAGTTGGTGAAAGTGAATGATGCCAGTCCTTGTAAGTGTAAGTGCCAGACAATGAGGGCCATTCCTGTAAATCAAATTATCTCCCTTGCCAGATAAATACTAAGGGTAACCAAATAACAGATTGGTCCTTTTACCTGTGTTCCTTTGCTTTTATCCTTGATTCCCTTGGGCACGTTGCGATAAAAATCATTTGATTTATGATCGTATGTAAGGTCCCTATATAATTTCAAAGCAACTCATGCTCTCAATCAGCAGAAAAATGCTTATATATCGATTTGTAAAACAATCTAACCAGATTTAGCCGAGATATTATCTCAAGAACATATTTGTGTAGTGCAAGAAAATCCAGGATAAAATCCAAGTAATCTCCTTATCCGGACCAATCTAGTACTGGAGCAGAATCAGGGGAGATAACTGAAGAATGGCTCTCATTAGTTGCTGGTTCCCGTTTTGCCATGTGTGAACATTTAGAATGGTATCTGGAATGTTTCACCAGTGAAGGTCAGGGAGTGCAAATGTGCTCTGAAATTACTTGAAAAGCCAATTTCTGGTTTTATACTTACATGCACAATCCGGCCTTTTAACGACCCTTGGAAAGAAGCCTTTTGAAAACATTGCAGGTATAGGAGAAAATGCTGGTAACCAGCATCTTCTCCTTTTCCCATAATGTTTCCTACCTTATCAAAGAAGAACTGTACCATTTGAGCCACATTGAAATTGGGGTCTGCAAATGCTTTCAATTTGGACAAGGCTATCATTCTGTCTTCTGATAAAGGTTTAAGAAATCTACTACTCTCACTTTGATAGGTTCATTTAGATATTTCAATATGGTAATATGTTACACAAATACAGTTTTGAATCACCCTTAACCACACAATTCCGAGTTTTAACGACCCTGAGGATGAAGCCTTTTGAAAACTTTGTGGGAAAATGAGAAAATGCAAGTAACCAGCATTTTCTCCTTTTCCCACAATGTTTTCTAATCTATAAAAGAATATTTTAATCATTTTAGCCACATTTAATTTGTCGTCTGCAAATCCTTTCAATTTGGACAAATCTAAGATTTTGCCATTTGGTAAAGAGTTAAAAAAACATTTATATCCTTAGAATTGCTTTACTTCATCAATGTGGCAATGTTACAGATTGAAGAGCCATACCTGGGTCTGTATTCACCAACCATTCTTAAGAATATTCTTAGTCTTATTCTCCAAGATTTTCTACATTTGAAAGTAACACAATTCCTGATTGGCTAAACCATTTGGTTTAGCCAATCATTTGGTTTAGCCAATCAGGAGTTGTGTTGCTTTCAAATGTAGAAAATTCTAGAGAACAGGTCAAAGAACATTCTTAAGAATGGTTGGTGACTACGGACTGATGCATGCTACACATACACATACATATCAGCTGAATCTAAGATGGTGATCCCTAGAAAAATTTGAGGAGTGTATTTAATCAAAATGACATTAACATGTCTTTGTCATTGAGCTGGTCAAAAGATTTACAGTAAGTAAAACCAATGATGTGTTCAAAACATAAAATGAATACTCTTAACACAATCATAAAGGACAGATTAAATGTTAAAGGGACTATCAATTTTTTTGACACTAATTTTCGTCAAAACAAAACCATGTCTAAATAATTAAAACAGGAGGGCCATGATGGCCCTGTAGTGGTCCACTGTGATTACCTAAATATATCATACACTTAATTGGCAATCATAAGAAGTTTGTATGGCAGAAACCATACAAAAACCATAAAAAAAAAAACAGAAAAAAAGCCTAGCACTCTCCCCCCCCACCCCCCCTCAAAAAAAAAGAAATGTCTCTATCATAAATAATTCAAATGCAAATATTATGTCAGGTCTTATCAAGTGTCACTCATAGCAAATATTAATGAACTCTTACAAAGAGTGCTTTGTCAAGATGATTTCCAAAACTTAAAGGCAGAAAACATACTTTCAATGGCATGAACTGTAAAGTTTTGGAACAAAAAAAATGAGTAACAGAAACCTTACTTTACATTTAAAATTCAACTCATCTGAACATCTTAACATCAAAATAAGTCAATCTGTTTGAAAAGTGAATATATTCTTTCCAAAAAGCTTGAATACCCAACTACAATCAAGTAATAGTAAAGTTTAATAATCAGGGGAGGTAAATGGTAGCACAGTTCATATATATGTTATAACTGGAGTTATTTTCCTTGATCAGTGCTTACCCTCCACTAGATGAAGCCAGTGTTCCCACTCACATCTCTTTTTGGGAGTGCATGTGCTCCCTGGAATACAAGTTTGGGAGTGCTAGAGAAATTCTAGGAGTGCACTTAATATTGACAATCACAGAGCATCTATGGAGGAGAGTAAAGGTCTGCTGCATTGAAAATTTGCTTTGATGAGTCTAACTCTGCAGTTGGTTGCTCTTGAAAACAGTATGGGTAATTTAAAAAAAGAAGATGCTTGTTATGATTCGCTTACTCACGGGACCAGTTTCAGAGGGACAACTTGCAGCCTGATGGCCAGTAGAATTTTCCATTTCCCTGTCAATTTCAGACACTAATTAGCTTTCACTTATTGTTTCATAAAGATACTTATGTAAATTTATTGTTCAAAGTCATTGATAAAGCTGAATAGACAGTTTGAAATACGTATGATCGGACGATGTCAAACCATTTTTTGTTGTGTCATGGGTTTTCGCGTTTCTTGCAATGATCTTTTTTTCATGCCTGTTAAGTTTTGGAGTAGTATTTCTGCATGATTTGACACAGATCTGTCAATAAGAATAGCATGTAACTTCAAAACCTTTTGTTTTTCTCTGGAAATGTGGATTGATACCAAGTTTGATTAGGGGTGACAAACAGTGACTTTCACACTTAATAACTTGTCCCAACTGGCGCCACTGGTGATCAACAATGGGAGCCCTGAAACCTGTGCGTGCATGCACGTTTCACTTCATATTTTTGTGCGTGATTATTCAATTCAGTATGTGAATCACACACATGTGTGTGAATGGGAACCCTGTGAAGCTACATGCAAAATTCGGTTAATCTAGACATTATGATTAGGAACCAGGCAATTCTTTTACTTTTCAGCTGTTAAGCCCATGGAAGACCTCTGACCCCCACAGTGAGGCCAATTTACACCCAGGACCAAGCACGGGACAACCTTGGCAGAGGGTCTACTATACGAAGCTGCAAGACAAATTTGGTAGCCCTAGGCCTTATGGTTTCCGACAAGACTATTTCTGAAGTTTTCATTATATATTGCCTACTTCAATTTACCTGATCCTGACCTTTATGCTGAATACATAAGTAGGCATATACATAGAACTCCGACTATTATTCGGGAAGTTTAGTTTACATACCCAGAAGTTACAGAAGATGTGGGTTTCTTCTGTTACGTACTTATATACACGGGTAAGCGATTTAATTCGGGCTTACCATACAAAATATCTCTGTGACAAATGCTAAAGCAGACCTGTGCGATGCTGCATGTAAAAATGAAATTTTATGTAAATGATGTTGACCTGGGTCTGGTTAAATGAAGTAGGCAATAAGCCCATGTAAAACTTGTGACACCCCGCCCCCCAACCTACAGTTGGGCCAATTTTGACCCAAGTGCTATGCACCGAATTTGGTAGTCCTTGGCCTTATGGTTTTGGATGAGAAGATTTTTAAAGATTTTCAATATTTTTTTTAGTTTTGTTGCCATGGCAACTGAAGTTTATATTGAAATCAAATTCTTTCAAGAAATTTAAAGAGGGCTATTTAAGGATAATTTCTGTGAAGTCTCATCAAAATTGGATGAGCAGATTCAGAGAAGATGTTTGAAATAAAAGTTAGCAAACACACAGATGAACCATAGACACCAGGCCATGACATAACCCCGCTAGCATTCAGCCAACAAAGATAACCAGGAAACACAACAAAATGAATTTTTGAGGATGAAAAAAAAACCACAACTTTTCATTGCTTAATTATAAGCCAATACTGTCCTAAAATTAGAGCATGTCTTCCTTTGCAAGCCCATGTATTTGTTATATAATTGAACTAGCACAATCTGCAATTACCACAATGTCATGCTCATCCATGTCAAATAATTTTGTCTTACTTAACGCGTTGCTAAATCAAATGTGACAGTGTGTCATCTTCTTAGAAGAATTCTTTCCCCCACATGGAAAATGTAGATTTGTCCAAATTGAAAGCATTTGCACACATCATTTTGAATCGGGCTTAAATAATGTAATTTGTATTTGATAGGGTAGAAACCATTGTGGGAAAAGGAGAAAATGCTGGTAACCAGCATTTTCTCCTTTTCCCAGTGTTTTCAGATGGATTCTTTTTCAGGGTCGTTTAACCCTTTCCTAAACGATGAATTTTAGACTGGTCCAAATTGAAAGAGTTTGCAAATGACAATTTTAAATTTGATGAAAATGGCAGAAAGGTCTCAAAACGGGTAGAAAACACTGTGGGAAAAGGAGAAATTGCTCATTACGAGCAATCTCTCCTTTTCCCACAGTGTTTTCAAAAGACTTGTACTGCAGACACGTGAAAACCAGGGCCTGTTTGGGAAAGGGTTAAACTCGGGATTGTGTGGTAAAGAGTTAAATCAACTGGCCTAATACAGGGTTCCCATTCACGCACGTATGTGCATGATTCACGCACTAAATTGAACTATCACACACAAAAATATGAAGTGAAATGTGCATGCACGCACAGGTTTCACGGCTCCCGCTGTTGATCACTAATGGCGCCAATTGGGAAAGGTTAGAGAAAATGTCACCAAAACAGAGGCACTCGCAAATCTCATTGTAACAAGTAATGTCTTTACATAATATTTAAAAGATCTAAACTCTGATGTATACAAAATAGGTATCAAGTATGAAGGTCACTGCTTATCACCGTTAATTAAGTTCTTATGTCATTTATTTAAAAGTATAAATGGTATTAATCCACTTTTCTAGTGTAAAATTACACAGTTTGAAGTTACTTGTTACCCTAATTGACAAATTTGTGTCAAATCATGTGGAAATACTACTTCAAAAGTTAACTGGCATGAAAAAAGAGATCGCTACAAAAAACGCAAAAACCCATGACACAACAAAAATCAATTTGACATCGTCTGATCATAGGCATTTCAGCTTTAAACAGTGAATTTACACCAATCTCTGTATAATACAATAAGTAAAAGCTTATAAGTTTCTGATATTGACAGTGAAATGGAAAATTCTACTGGCCATCAGGTTGTAAGTTGTCCCTCTGAACTTGGTCCAGTGAGTAAGGAAACATTACAAGCAACTTCTTTTTTAAATTACCATATTGTTTTCAAGAACAGATGACTGCAGAGTGAGACTCATCAAAACAATTTTTTCATACAACAGACCCTTACTTTCCTCCATGGAAGCTCTAAAATTGTCATCATTAAGTGCACGCCTAGAATTTCTCTTGCACTCCCAAACTTGTCCTCCTGGGAGTGCATGCACTCCCAAAAAAAGATGTGAGTGGGAAACACTGTAATACTAAGCAAAGTATTAGAAGATATACACAAATCAATATATAATTTATACTATAACATATTCATAAAATTTTGTGAATCTTTTATTTTTGTTCATCCCCCTCCCTGTTGATGGTGGCCAAGAAATCTACCGCTTCACAACAATAACTAATTCAGGGTCCAATTGGATCTGTGTGGGAACAAAGTATGTGTTGTTGCAACAAGGTCTGACTGTGCCATGCGCCATGTATAAGGAAACCTTTTACATACCTTTTCCAGTAGATGTAACCTCTCCAACTGTAGCCCTCATTATGAACGTTGGTTCATGTACAGCCCCTTCATTTGCAACAAGGTCATATTGTGGGGTAATTCCACGTTTTGTGCACAGTTCTTGTAGGTAACTGATTGGGGTCTTTCCTGGTGGAATAGGAGCAGCCATCTAAAAAGATAAATTTATATGGACAGATAAAAGAAAAATTATAAAACAAAAAGCCCTAAACATGTATGTAATATTGATAAAAGATTAAAATTTTACCTTTTCAAAAACATGACAGGGAGTTAATTTCCTTTCTTTTGGGTGCATGGAAGGAATTTCACAAAATTAATCCTGTACCACACAATTCTGACTTTTAATGACCCTGTGAAAGGAAGCCTTTTGAAAACACTGGGGGGGGGGGGGGGGGGGGGGGGGGGGGGGGGTTGAGAAAATGCTGGTTATCAGCATTTTCTCCTTTTCACAATGGTTTCTACCCTTCCTAAAACAAATTTCAATTTTTGAATAACATTAAATTTGTTGTCTGCAAAAGCTTTCAATTTGGACAAGTCGAAAATTTTGTCGTTTGGTAAAGAGTTAAGTGTTTACCGAATCACAGAGTTTTAGACTGTCCAAACTGAAGCCTGCGCTGACAATCATTCAAGTATGGCTCAACTGATGTTTGAACGTTTCCTTAACAGAGTGTCGTTTATAACGTGTAATATCAACAAAAAAAAAAAACTTAGGAATTTTATCACGCTTGGTGGCTATTTTGTCTCTATCTGAGTGAACATAAACATCTCGGGTGACAGATAAACTGTTTTTTCACTGTGTAGCATTTAAATTAGAAATATTAGTGTTTGAAACAAAGGTTTACTGAATATGTAAGCAACATGTATGATCAAATTCTAGTTTTGTACTCTATTCCTAAAAATAAGAGAGTTGCAAAGTGCACAAAAAATCTGTGTTTTTTCACGATCGTCTCTGTACCTGGCGGTGACCAGTCAAAAATTAAAATCACCTTCTGGAACAGTTATCTGTACTACTGCATTGATTTGTTGGCTGTTATTGAGCCTTTAAAGAAACGAGGCACATGGTTCACAACAGCAAGGCAGGTGGTCCAATGACATGGGGAGTGTTGTGTTGGGGCAAGTTGTCTTGGAGAGAGTTTTAAATCCGAGGCGAGTTGTCTCTGGGACGAGTTGACCAAGATGTTTGGGGCGAGTGATTCACCCGCACATCCGTCTAGAACAAAGACGCATTATCAACTCAATCACTTCGTTAAATTATGCACTATATCCTTTCAAAATTATGCCCCTCTATTCTATTCGCGATTGCTGACTGGGCACATCATCCATAACTTAAGTCGTTGATAATATATGGAAGGACCCGTAATGGAGGATAGATTCGCCGGTACTGTATGCCATGTGCTTTTGTTATGAATTGATTTTTACCAATATCCAAACCATTCTCGAATTATTTAGGGAGAGATAATAAGACTCTAGCAATGAAAGATGACATCCAGACAAATTTCCTTCTGTTTCTAATACTTACATTAGCAAATTTCCGTTGTAAAACTGGGAAAAATCCAAAAGGTGTGTTTTTTTATGTCTTTAGGTTCTAGTACGCATGCGCAACTGACATTAACCTTTTAAGCACAGAAATCCGGCATCGGTTTAAATCAGGTCATAGCCCGGTGTCAATAGAGCTTGTCAATTGATCAATCTTATACAGTATATACATGTAATTTGTCAATCAGTCTGAGAAGTACTTTTGATGATACAGCCAAGTATTATTACTTTGTTGATTTGATTGACCTAATTGTTTTCTCCTTGCATCTTCGAGACCCACTTCTACCATCACAAAGGCGCGGAAAAACTCAGTTGTAATGTAATACTGGTTTATCCCACAGATAGATATATACATACATGTATAGCTTGTGGTTGTATAAGGGGACACTTATATTTCCTTGCTAAAGAGCTAACTTTTGTAGCGACATGGTAGAGCGTTCGCCTAGGGACCTAGAGGTTCTGTGTTCAATCCCCGCCTTGGGAGGATATGTGGCAGAACTGTTACAGTAAGACCTTTATTCAACTCCGGAAACAACCACTTACCATATAGATCTAACTATAGACCGATCAGCATGAATCTACTTAGCTCCAACGTAATGCAGTAATAATTAAAAAAACAAAATAGTAAACCATGTGATGAAAAACAACTTATTTTCCAATAACCAATTTTGATTTGGAAGACTAGACTTTGTCAGCACTTGACAGTGGATCATATGTAGACATCATCTTGCGTGACTTTGGAAGGCTTTCTACACACTAAGTCTTTCCTACTCTAAATAACTGGAATCTTGTGTTATTATGAGATCAACTCTCGCATGGATTGTTTTTTTTTTTTTAAATCAGATCGCAAGCAGGAAGTAGTGATAGATAACATTCACTCAAAATGCCAGAAAGTAGGCTACTAAGTGGTGTTCCGCAAGGTAGTGTTCTAGGACCGACCCTCTTTCTCGTTTCTATCAATGATTTACTAGATGTAACGGAGAAATGTGTTAAACTATTTGTAGATGATACTTTATCTTACACCACTGTAAATGGACTGTGGCAAGTTGCAGTGTGCCACAGACAACTTCTGCGAATGGTAGAATAAATGGGAACTGTAGGCCTATAGATTTCAACTCTCTAGAATGTAAGAGGATACACTTTAAAAACTCATACTACTGTTACTTAGTGAAATCAAGAGTTCATGGGAGAAATCAACAATCAATTGTTGACGAGGCAAAAGACATAGGGTTATTGACAACGGTCTAAATTTTATTTCCCATTTCACCTCTAAAATTAGGTAGCAAATTTATAGTAACCTTGGTATAAACCGTAAAACCTTTACATATATGGATAAAACAATATTCCTTTACTTGTATAAGTCCTTGGTCAGGCCACATTCAGAATATGCGAGTTCAGTCTGGTCTCCGATATAAAAAAAAAAACCATCAATTTGTCATTGAGAACATTCAAAGAAGAGCAACTAAAATTATTCCACATATTAACCATTTATCTTACACAGTGACAAAAGATTAAAGGAAAAGGGACTTTCCACTCTTGAATACAGAAGAAGACGTGCTGATATGAATAAAGTCTTCAAGATCCTTCATCAGACTGACAACGTAGCCTAGAAAACATTTAGAGCTTGCGATTAGCATACATAGATACATTTTATTGGTTATCTGCAATACATTTTGCCTTCGACCATTTACGAAAAAAGGTATGGCAAAGACAGGTATGAAAATACAACATACAAACACATTTTTAACATGATTAACAAAACAGTTTCTGATTGGGGAAACACACACAAAAGAAACTATACAAGTGTATGACAGAGAACAAAAAAATAGGTGACATGAGGCATTTCCAGCTAATGAGACAGAAATTAAGGCCAATGAGACAGGATTTAAGGGCATAGTATTTGCTATTTCAAGGATTCCTCCCTAATTAAAAGTGCATTGGATATGTATCGGGCTATTCTTATTTGAGTATTTTTATTACTAGAAGACATCAAGTTATAGAAATTCTGAAGAGAGGGCCACGGAACTCTACCAATGTATTTGTTGCGTATTTCATCATATATTGGACAGCAAAGTAAGAAATGGAATTCAGATTCTACAGTTATCAGAGAACAAAGTTTACAGATACAATTATTTCTATCGATCCCATTACGTCTACCTGATTCGATTTCTGAAGAGGGTGAACTAAGTCTTAACCTTGTGAGATTCTCGTTTTGGATTTCTTGAGGATAATTTTCAAATTTAAATTCTGTTTTAAATCTGCTGAAATACTCTAATTTTGGAGTAATATTAATGTAACCAAACCAATCTTGAATGAAATGGTCTCTTAAGCGGTTTCGTAATATTTAAGCGAAGGTATAATGTTTAAGAGTTGATTTTCATTACAACGGAAAGATGAATTTAGCTGTTACAATGTTAGGCTACATGACCAAGCTCTTAAAGCATACCATCGATTTCTGGTTCTAAGCCAATGGCTTACCATCGATCCAATACAAGTCAGGCGTGATTCAACAATTCGGGGACTATTAAATACCTGGTACCCTCTATCGATATGGTCAGTGATCACACAACTGTTATCGAAGTTCCTTTCAACAGAACAGAACAGTCTATCGGACGGCTCGAAAGATGCAACCGATACAAGTTTAGCAATCGCAAAAATGCAAGATTCCTATGTAGTTAATGGTCGAAATGTCGATAACTCATGTACAATTAATAAAATGTGGTGATAACCACCATTTTGTTATAACTGAGTGCAAGTTTATTACTTCTTGGAGAACTATTTTAAGCATGTGCCTACATAAAGGAGCAAGGTCTTACAATAGAAAGGGCCTTTTTTCACTGTGAATTTTTAAAGGTAGTTGTGTCTAAGGTGGAAGAGCTGACACAGCAGGTGAATGTTGTTGATAATAAAATAGTCTGTGTCTCGAATAAATATTCAGGGTCGGAAGAATAATCTGAGTCGGACACCTCGACGATTTCTACGGATTCGTTGAACAGCTCCCGGCGAAGTTCGGCGACTTGGTCAGCTTTGCAGTAGGCATAATCATAATACATGTTGCGTGCTCCTTCAATGACGGCAAGTTTGAGTCGAAGGTTATAGCTAAACGATCTGTTGTTTGCACGTTTGGCCATCTTGTAGCGCTTCTGCACCTCGCCTAGACGTTGATTAAGCAAAACGATCTGGTCGCAGGCTTTTCTAAAACGTCGTTCGGTATCACTTAAAGTGAATCGTTTGTCAAGAGATTTCATTCTCGAAGGCATGTTGATGTTGTAATCGATTTGGATAGCTAGTTGCTACTAACCTTTACGGTAGGCTCGGGCTCTATATATACTCAATTTTCGAAGATGAATATGCTCTAAATGCCAATGTCATATCATGACACCTTAACACTGTGCCAAAATGAGTTGACACTTAGCTAATTACGCACACGACTTTATAACAACATTCTCGTTTGCTAATCGATTAGCCACGTGGGCACGAAAATGGATTAACAACCCTTTCTTTCACAGTTGTATCAAACAAATAAAACCACCGTCAATTAAAAATTGATGAATTTATCATCCTCAATGCTTCTGTTCTTTGCTTGCCGGTGAAACATCAGTCCGAATATGTAAAATTTTACATGCAAATTTGGAGCAATTTCTGGATCATTTCATGCTCGCTTAAGAAAAAGAAGAAATGGTTTTCTTCAACCACGAACAACTTCAGTCTTCAGGAAAGATCGAACAAAAAGAACAATTCACAGTTGATATGTTCTTCAATTTCACATTGTAATTCGTACTTTTATGTATTTCTGAAAACAGCAGATACGGAAAGTTTCACTGAATAGACGGGTTCTGTTAGAATGACTCTAACCCTTTACCACACAATCCCTACTTTATGCAACTTTGAGAGAGAAGACTGAAGAAAACATTGTGAGAAAAGGAGAAAATGCTGGTAACCAGCATTTTCTCCTTTTTCCACAACGTTTTCTACCTTATCAAAGACAGCTTTCACAATTTGAGCCACATTTAATTTGTCATCCGTAAACGCTTTGGGTATGGACGAGTTCACAATTCATAGTGTGTGATTAAGGGTTAAACTTGATTTCTTTCCCACTTTCCAGTTTCGGACAGTTTTCGAAACAAGAGTAGAGACCACGTTTAAATGCGTGTCTGGTGTAAAGCCAGTGCGAACTCCTTCCGGGTCGTAGTAGTCAAAAGTAGTCCCATTTGAAAAATTGCCAGCAAGCACTTCTGCTGCACTGTTTGTTTGTTTTTTTTTGTGTGTGTGTGTGTGTGTGTGTCCCCAAGAGAAAATGAAAGGACTGGTGTAAAATGTGTTTTTGTTGTTCATTTGATGATTTTTGTTGTTACTGAGTGCAAGTTTGTTATTTCTTGGAGAACTATTTTAAGCATGTGCACACATAAAGGAGCAAGGTCTAACAACCGAAAGGGCCTTTTTTCACTGTGAATTTTTAAGGGTAGTTGTGTCTAAGGTGGAAGAGCAGACACAACCGGTGAATGTTATTGATAATAAAATGGTCTGTGTCCCGGCCTCACTGCAAATGTCGATTTCGGTGGGGGTACCTTCAAATATCAATACAAATAAAATCAAATTTTGCACTACTCTAATTTTATTATCATTATTTGGTGCTTCGGATGTGGTGCATGCATTTTTAATTCCAAATGATGGGGCAAATCCAATGCGCGGTTCATAAATGTAAAACGGGTTGTACACGTAATACCGCTGGTATACGATAATTAATTAAAAAAGAAAAGATTCCCCACCCCCTATTTCAACAGTTTCGGAACTGTTCAAGTGCACGGTTGAACCTTGAAGAGACATCCGTAAAAGTCGGAGAAAACTTTGACCAAAACGTCTGTACTACTATGCGGTTTGAAATGGTAGCTTTTGAAAGTGAACACTTTAACCTTTCTCTAAAAGTATTCAAATAATCAAGGAAACAAACAACCGGTTTCGATCTGCATGGTCTTATATTTTAATCTGTATTGTGTAGCATACGTAATTAATAAGTTATTGAAAAGAGTAGACGAAGATCAGACTGTACGCGGGTACGGGCTGATCTTATTATACGCTCTTCGCAACAGAGGGTCCGATGTGCAGTAAATGGGTGAAATATTGTATAAGGAGGGGGGGGGAAGGGTTACTAGTTGAATTGAGGGAAAGGAGGGATTAATTGACAATTCTTGAATATAGACTTTCTTTTAATTTGGTTTGGCTCTTAAAAGGGCCGTTTTGAAGAAAACGACTCGAATAATTATTCAGAGTCGGAAGAATAATCTGAGTCGGACGCCTGGACGATTTCTACGGATTCGTTGAACAGCTCCCGGCGAAGTTCGGCGACTTGGTCAGCTTTGCAGTAGGCATAATCATAATACATGTTGCGTGCTCCTTCAATGACGGCAAGTTTGAGTCGAAGGTTATAGCGAAACGATCTGTTGTTTGCACGTTTGGCCATCTTGTAGCGCTTCTGCACCTCGCCTAGACGTTGATTAAGCAAAACGATCTGGTCGCAGGCTTTTCTAAAACGTCGTTCGGTATCACTTAAAGTGAATCGTTTGTCAAGAGATTTCATTCTCGAAGGCATGTTGATGTTGTAATCGATTTGGATAGCTAGTTGCTACTAACCTTTACGGTAGGCTCGGGCTCTATATATACTCAATTTTCGAAGATGAATATGCTCTAAATGCCAATGTCATATCATGACACCTTAACACTGTGCCAAAATGAGTTGACACTTAGCTAATTACGCACACGACTTTATAACAACATTCTCGTTTGCTAATCGATTAGCCACGTGGGCACGAAAATGGATTAACAACCCTTTCTTTCACAGTTGTATCAAACAAATAAAACCACCGTCAATTAAAAATTGATGAATTTATCATCCTCAATTCTTCTGTTCTTTGCTTGCCGGTGAAACATCAGTCCGAATATGTAAAATTTTACATGCAAATTTGGAGCAATTTCTGGATCATTTCATGCTCGCTTAAGAAAAAGAAGAAATGGTTTTCTTCAACCACGAACAACTTCAGTCTTCAGGAAAGATCGAACAAAAAGAACAATTCACAGTTGATATGTTCTTCAATTTCACATTGTAATTCGTACTTTTATGTATTTCTGAAAACAGCAGATACGGAAAGTTTCACTGAATAGACGGGTTCTGTTAGAATGACTCTAACCCTTTACCACACAATCCCTACTTTATGCAACTTTGAGAGAGAAGACTGAAGAAAACATTGTGAGAAAAGGAGAAAATGCTGGTAACCAGCATTTTGTCCTTTTTCCACAACGTTTTCTACCTTATCAAAGACAGCTTTCACAATTTGAGCCACATTTAATTTGTCATCCGTAAACGCTTTGGGTATGGACGAGTTCACAATTCATAGTGTGTGATTAAGGGTTAAACTTGATTTCTTTCCCACTTTCCAGTTTCGGACAGTTTTCGAAACAAGAGTAGAGACCACGTTTAAATGCGTGTCTGGTGTAAAGCCAGTGCGAACTCCTTCCGGGTCGTAGTAGTCAAAAGTAGTCCCATTTGAAAAATTGCCAGCAAGCACTTCTGCTGCACTGTTTGTTTGTTTTTTTGTGTGTGTGTGTGTGTGTGTGTGTCCCCAAGAGAAAATGAAAGGACTGGTGTAAAATGTGTTTTTGTTGTTCATTTGATGATTTTTGTTGTTACTGAGTGCAAGTTTGTTATTTCTTGGAGAACTATTTTAAGCATGTGCACACATAAAGGAGCAAGGTCTAACAACCGAAAGGGCCTTTTTTCACTGTGAATTTTTAAGGGTAGTTGTGTCTAAGGTGGAAGAGCAGACACAACCGGTGAATGTTATTGATAATAAAATGGTCTGTGTCCCGGCCTCACTGCAAATGTCGATTTCGGTGGGGGTACCTTCAAATATCAATACAAATAAAATCAAATTTTGCACTACTCTAATTTTATTATCATTATTTGGTGCTTCGGATGTGGTGCATGCATTTTTAATTCCAAATGATGGGGCAAATCCAATGCGCGGTTCATAAATGTAAAACGGGTTGTACACGTAATACCGCTGGTATACGATAATTAATTAAAAAAGAAAAGATTCCCCACCCCCTATTTCAACAGTTTCGGAACTGTTCAAGTGCACGGTTGAACCTTGAAGAGACATCCGTAAAAGTCGGAGAAAACTTTGACCAAAACGTCTGTACTACTATGCGGTTTGAAATGGTAGCTTTTGAAAGTGAACACTTTAACCTTTCTCTAAAAGTATTCAAATAATCAAGGAAACAAACAACCGGTTTCGATCTGCATGGTCTTATATTTTAATCTGTATTGTGTAGCATACGTAATTAATAAGTTATTGAAAAGAGTAGACGAAGATCAGACTGTACGCGGGTACGGGCTGATCTTATTATACGCTCTTCGCAACAGAGGGTCCGATGTGCAGTAAATGGGTGAAATATTGTATAAGGAGGGGGGGGGGGAAGGGTTACTAGTTGAATTGAGGGAAAGGAGGGATTAATTGACAATTCTTGAATATAGACTTTCTTTTAATTTGGTTTGGCTCTTAAAAGGGCCGTTTTGAAGAAAACGACTCGAATAATTATTCAGAGTCGGAAGAATAATCTGAGTCGGACGCCTGGACGATTTCTACGGATTCGTTGAACAGCTCCCGGCGAAGTTCGGCGACTTGGTCAGCTTTGCAGTAGGCATAATCATAATACATGTTGCGTGCTCCTTCAATGACGGCAAGTTTGAGTCGAAGGTTATAGCGAAACGATCTGTTGTTTGCACGTTTGGCCATCTTGTAGCGCTTCTGCACCTCGCCTAGACGTTGATTAAGCAAAACGATCTGGTCGCAGGCTTTTCTAAAACGTCGTTCGGTATCACTTAAAGTGAATCGTTTGTCAAGAGATTTCATTCTCGAAGGCATGTTGATGTTGTAATCGATTTGGATAGCTAGTTGCTACTAACCTTTACGGTAGGCTCGGGCTCTATATATACTCAATTTTCGAAGATGAATATGCTCTAAATGCCAATGTCATATCATGACACCTTAACACTGTGCCAAAATGAGTTGACACTTAGCTAATTACGCACACGACTTTATAACAACATTCTCGTTTGCTAATCGATTAGCCACGTGGGCACGAAAATGGATTAACAACCCTTTCTTTCACAGTTGTATCAAACAAATAAAACCACCGTCAATTAAAAATTGATGAATTTATCATCCTCAATTCTTCTGTTCTTTGCTTGCCGGTGAAACATCAGTCCGAATATGTAAAATTTTACATGCAAATTTGGAGCAATTTCTGGATCATTTCATGCTCGCTTAAGAAAAAGAAGAAATGGTTTTCTTCAACCACGAACAACTTCAGTCTTCAGGAAAGATCGAACAAAAAGAACAATTCACAGTTGATATGTTCTTCAATTTCACATTGTAATTCGTACTTTTATGTATTTCTGAAAACAGCAGATACGGAAAGTTTCACTGAATAGACGGGTTCTGTTAGAATGACTCTAACCCTTTACCACACAATCCCTACTTTATGCAACTTTGAGAGAGAAGACTGAAGAAAACATTGTGAGAAAAGGAGAAAATGCTGGTAACCAGCATTTTGTCCTTTTTCCACAACGTTTTCTACCTTATCAAAGACAGCTTTCACAATTTGAGCCACATTTAATTTGTCATCCGTAAACGCTTTGGGTATGGACGAGTTCACAATTCATAGTGTGTGATTAAGGGTTAAACTTGATTTCTTTCCCACTTTCCAGTTTCGGACAGTTTTCGAAACAAGAGTAGAGACCACGTTTAAATGCGTGTCTGGTGTAAAGCCAGTGCGAACTCCTTCCGGGTCGTAGTAGTCAAAAGTAGTCCCATTTGAAAAATTGCCAGCAAGCACTTCTGCTGCACTGTTTGTTTGTTTTTTTGTGTGTGTGTGTGTGTGTGTGTGTCCCCAAGAGAAAATGAAAGGACTGGTGTAAAATGTGTTTTTGTTGTTCATTTGATGATTTTTGTTGTTACTGAGTGCAAGTTTGTTATTTCTTGGAGAACTATTTTAAGCATGTGCACACATAAAGGAGCAAGGTCTAACAACCGAAAGGGCCTTTTTTCACTGTGAATTTTTAAGGGTAGTTGTGTCTAAGGTGGAAGAGCAGACACAACCGGTGAATGTTATTGATAATAAAATGGTCTGTGTCCCGGCCTCACTGCAAATGTCGATTTCGGTGGGGGTACCTTCAAATATCAATACAAATAAAATCAAATTTTGCACTACTCTAATTTTATTATCATTATTTGGTGCTTCGGATGTGGTGCATGCATTTTTAATTCCAAATGATGGGGCAAATCCAATGCGCGGTTCATAAATGTAAAACGGGTTGTACACGTAATACCGCTGGTATACGATAATTAATTAAAAAAGAAAAGATTCCCCACCCCCTATTTCAACAGTTTCGGAACTGTTCAAGTGCACGGTTGAACCTTGAAGAGACATCCGTAAAAGTCGGAGAAAACTTTGACCAAAACGTCTGTACTACTATGCGGTTTGAAATGGTAGCTTTTGAAAGTGAACACTTTAACCTTTCTCTAAAAGTATTCAAATAATCAAGGAAACAAACAACCGGTTTCGATCTGCATGGTCTTATATTTTAATCTGTATTGTGTAGCATACGTAATTAATAAGTTATTGAAAAGAGTAGACGAAGATCAGACTGTACGCGGGTACGGGCTGATCTTATTATACGCTCTTCGCAACAGAGGGTCCGATGTGCAGTAAATGGGTGAAATATTGTATAAGGAGGGGGGGGGAAGGGTTACTAGTTGAATTGAGGGAAAGGAGGGATTAATTGACAATTCTTGAATATAGACTTTCTTTTAATTTGGTTTGGCTCTTAAAAGGGCCGTTTTGAAGAAAACGACTCGAATAATTATTCAGAGTCGGAAGAATAATCTGAGTCGGACGCCTGGACGATTTCTACGGATTCGTTGAACAGCTCCCGGCGAAGTTCGGCGACTTGGTCAGCTTTGCAGTAGGCATAATCATAATACATGTTGCGTGCTCCTTCAATGACGGCAAGTTTGAGTCGAAGGTTATAGCGAAACGATCTGTTGTTTGCACGTTTGGCCATCTTGTAGCGCTTCTGCACCTCGCCTAGACGTTGATTAAGCAAAACGATCTGGTCGCAGGCTTTTCTAAAACGTCGTTCGGTATCACTTAAAGTGAATCGTTTGTCAAGAGATTTCATTCTCGAAGGCATGTTGATGTTGTAATCGATTTGGATAGCTAGTTGCTACTAACCTTTACGGTAGGCTCGGGCTCTATATATACTCAATTTTCGAAGATGAATATGCTCTAAATGCCAATGTCATATCATGACACCTTAACACTGTGCCAAAATGAGTTGACACTTAGCTAATTACGCACACGACTTTATAACAACATTCTCGTTTGCTAATCGATTAGCCACGTGGGCACGAAAATGGATTAACAACCCTTTCTTTCACAGTTGTATCAAACAAATAAAACCACCGTCAATTAAAAATTGATGAATTTATCATCCTCAATTCTTCTGTTCTTTGCTTGCCGGTGAAACATCAGTCCGAATATGTAAAATTTTACATGCAAATTTGGAGCAATTTCTGGATCATTTCATGCTCGCTTAAGAAAAAGAAGAAATGGTTTTCTTCAACCACGAACAACTTCAGTCTTCAGGAAAGATCGAACAAAAAGAACAATTCACAGTTGATATGTTCTTCAATTTCACATTGTAATTCGTACTTTTATGTATTTCTGAAAACAGCAGATACGGAAAGTTTCACTGAATAGACGGGTTCTGTTAGAATGACTCTAACCCTTTACCACACAATCCCTACTTTATGCAACTTTGAGAGAGAAGACTGAAGAAAACATTGTGAGAAAAGGAGAAAATGCTGGTAACCAGCATTTTGTCCTTTTTCCACAACGTTTTCTACCTTATCAAAGACAGCTTTCACAATTTGAGCCACATTTAATTTGTCATCCGTAAACGCTTTGGGTATGGACGAGTTCACAATTCATAGTGTGTGATTAAGGGTTAAACTTGATTTCTTTCCCACTTTCCAGTTTCGGACAGTTTTCGAAACAAGAGTAGAGACCACGTTTAAATGCGTGTCTGGTGTAAAGCCAGTGCGAACTCCTTCCGGGTCGTAGTAGTCAAAAGTAGTCCCATTTGAAAAATTGCCAGCAAGCACTTCTGCTGCACTGTTTGTTTGTTTTTTTGTGTGTGTGTGTGTGTGTGTGTGTCCCCAAGAGAAAATGAAAGGACTGGTGTAAAATGTGTTTTTGTTGTTCATTTGATGATTTTTGTTGTTACTGAGTGCAAGTTTGTTATTTCTTGGAGAACTATTTTAAGCATGTGCACACATAAAGGAGCAAGGTCTAACAACCGAAAGGGCCTTTTTTCACTGTGAATTTTTAAGGGTAGTTGTGTCTAAGGTGGAAGAGCAGACACAACCGGTGAATGTTATTGATAATAAAATGGTCTGTGTCCCGGCCTCACTGCAAATGTCGATTTCGGTGGGGGTACCTTCAAATATCAATACAAATAAAATCAAATTTTGCACTACTCTAATTTTATTATCATTATTTGGTGCTTCGGATGTGGTGCATGCATTTTTAATTCCAAATGATGGGGCAAATCCAATGCGCGGTTCATAAATGTAAAACGGGTTGTACACGTAATACCGCTGGTATACGATAATTAATTAAAAAAGAAAAGATTCCCCACCCCCTATTTCAACAGTTTCGGAACTGTTCAAGTGCACGGTTGAACCTTGAAGAGACATCCGTAAAAGTCGGAGAAAACTTTGACCAAAACGTCTGTACTACTATGCGGTTTGAAATGGTAGCTTTTGAAAGTGAACACTTTAACCTTTCTCTAAAAGTATTCAAATAATCAAGGAAACAAACAACCGGTTTCGATCTGCATGGTCTTATATTTTAATCTGTATTGTGTAGCATACGTAATTAATAAGTTATTGAAAAGAGTAGACGAAGATCAGACTGTACGCGGGTACGGGCTGATCTTATTATACGCTCTTCGCAACAGAGGGTCCGATGTGCAGTAAATGGGTGAAATATTGTATAAGGAGGGGGGGGGGGAAGGGTTACTAGTTGAATTGAGGGAAAGGAGGGATTAATTGACAATTCTTGAATATAGACTTTCTTTTAATTTGGTTTGGCTCTTAAAAGGGCCGTTTTGAAGAAAACGACTCGAATAATTATTCAGAGTCGGAAGAATAATCTGAGTCGGACGCCTGGACGATTTCTACGGATTCGTTGAACAGCTCCCGGCGAAGTTCGGCGACTTGGTCAGCTTTGCAGTAGGCATAATCATAATACATGTTGCGTGCTCCTTCAATGACGGCAAGTTTGAGTCGAAGGTTATAGCGAAACGATCTGTTGTTTGCACGTTTGGCCATCTTGTAGCGCTTCTGCACCTCGCCTAGACGTTGATTAAGCAAAACGATCTGGTCGCAGGCTTTTCTAAAACGTCGTTCGGTATCACTTAAAGTGAATCGTTTGTCAAGAGATTTCATTCTCGAAGGCATGTTGATGTTGTAATCGATTTGGATAGCTAGTTGCTACTAACCTTTACGGTAGGCTCGGGCTCTATATATACTCAATTTTCGAAGATGAATATGCTCTAAATGCCAATGTCATATCATGACACCTTAACACTGTGCCAAAATGAGTTGACACTTAGCTAATTACGCACACGACTTTATAACAACATTCTCGTTTGCTAATCGATTAGCCACGTGGGCACGAAAATGGATTAACAACCCTTTCTTTCACAGTTGTATCAAACAAATAAAACCACCGTCAATTAAAAATTGATGAATTTATCATCCTCAATTCTTCTGTTCTTTGCTTGCCGGTGAAACATCAGTCCGAATATGTAAAATTTTACATGCAAATTTGGAGCAATTTCTGGATCATTTCATGCTCGCTTAAGAAAAAGAAGAAATGGTTTTCTTCAACCACGAACAACTTCAGTCTTCAGGAAAGATCGAACAAAAAGAACAATTCACAGTTGATATGTTCTTCAATTTCACATTGTAATTCGTACTTTTATGTATTTCTGAAAACAGCAGATACGGAAAGTTTCACTGAATAGACGGGTTCTGTTAGAATGACTCTAACCCTTTACCACACAATCCCTACTTTATGCAACTTTGAGAGAGAAGACTGAAGAAAACATTGTGAGAAAAGGAGAAAATGCTGGTAACCAGCATTTTGTCCTTTTTCCACAACGTTTTCTACCTTATCAAAGACAGCTTTCACAATTTGAGCCACATTTAATTTGTCATCCGTAAACGCTTTGGGTATGGACGAGTTCACAATTCATAGTGTGTGATTAAGGGTTAAACTTGATTTCTTTCCCACTTTCCAGTTTCGGACAGTTTTCGAAACAAGAGTAGAGACCACGTTTAAATGCGTGTCTGGTGTAAAGCCAGTGCGAACTCCTTCCGGGTCGTAGTAGTCAAAAGTAGTCCCATTTGAAAAATTGCCAGCAAGCACTTCTGCTGCACTGTTTGTTTGTTTTTTTGTGTGTGTGTGTGTGTGTGTGTGTCCCCAAGAGAAAATGAAAGGACTGGTGTAAAATGTGTTTTTGTTGTTCATTTGATGATTTTTGTTGTTACTGAGTGCAAGTTTGTTATTTCTTGGAGAACTATTTTAAGCATGTGCACACATAAAGGAGCAAGGTCTAACAACCGAAAGGGCCTTTTTTCACTGTGAATTTTTAAGGGTAGTTGTGTCTAAGGTGGAAGAGCAGACACAACCGGTGAATGTTATTGATAATAAAATGGTCTGTGTCCCGGCCTCACTGCAAATGTCGATTTCGGTGGGGGTACCTTCAAATATCAATACAAATAAAATCAAATTTTGCACTACTCTAATTTTATTATCATTATTTGGTGCTTCGGATGTGGTGCATGCATTTTTAATTCCAAATGATGGGGCAAATCCAATGCGCGGTTCATAAATGTAAAACGGGTTGTACACGTAATACCGCTGGTATACGATAATTAATTAAAAAAGAAAAGATTCCCCACCCCCTATTTCAACAGTTTCGGAACTGTTCAAGTGCACGGTTGAACCTTGAAGAGACATCCGTAAAAGTCGGAGAAAACTTTGACCAAAACGTCTGTACTACTATGCGGTTTGAAATGGTAGCTTTTGAAAGTGAACACTTTAACCTTTCTCTAAAAGTATTCAAATAATCAAGGAAACAAACAACCGGTTTCGATCTGCATGGTCTTATATTTTAATCTGTATTGTGTAGCATACGTAATTAATAAGTTATTGAAAAGAGTAGACGAAGATCAGACTGTACGCGGGTACGGGCTGATCTTATTATACGCTCTTCGCAACAGAGGGTCCGATGTGCAGTAAATGGGTGAAATATTGTATAAGGAGGGGGGGGGGGGAAGGGTTACTAGTTGAATTGAGGGAAAGGAGGGATTAATTGACAATTCTTGAATATAGACTTTCTTTTAATTTGGTTTGGCTCTTAAAAGGGCCGTTTTGAAGAAAACGACTCGAATAATTATTCAGAGTCGGAAGAATAATCTGAGTCGGACGCCTGGACGATTTCTACGGATTCGTTGAACAGCTCCCGGCGAAGTTCGGCGACTTGGTCAGCTTTGCAGTAGGCATAATCATAATACATGTTGCGTGCTCCTTCAATGACGGCAAGTTTGAGTCGAAGGTTATAGCGAAACGATCTGTTGTTTGCACGTTTGGCCATCTTGTAGCGCTTCTGCACCTCGCCTAGACGTTGATTAAGCAAAACGATCTGGTCGCAGGCTTTTCTAAAACGTCGTTCGGTATCACTTAAAGTGAATCGTTTGTCAAGAGATTTCATTCTCGAAGGCATGTTGATGTTGTAATCGATTTGGATAGCTAGTTGCTACTAACCTTTACGGTAGGCTCGGGCTCTATATATACTCAATTTTCGAAGATGAATATGCTCTAAATGCCAATGTCATATCATGACACCTTAACACTGTGCCAAAATGAGTTGACACTTAGCTAATTACGCACACGACTTTATAACAACATTCTCGTTTGCTAATCGATTAGCCACGTGGGCACGAAAATGGATTAACAACCCTTTCTTTCACAGTTGTATCAAACAAATAAAACCACCGTCAATTAAAAATTGATGAATTTATCATCCTCAATTCTTCTGTTCTTTGCTTGCCGGTGAAACATCAGTCCGAATATGTAAAATTTTACATGCAAATTTGGAGCAATTTCTGGATCATTTCATGCTCGCTTAAGAAAAAGAAGAAATGGTTTTCTTCAACCACGAACAACTTCAGTCTTCAGGAAAGATCGAACAAAAAGAACAATTCACAGTTGATATGTTCTTCAATTTCACATTGTAATTCGTACTTTTATGTATTTCTGAAAACAGCAGATACGGAAAGTTTCACTGAATAGACGGGTTCTGTTAGAATGACTCTAACCCTTTACCACACAATCCCTACTTTATGCAACTTTGAGAGAGAAGACTGAAGAAAACATTGTGAGAAAAGGAGAAAATGCTGGTAACCAGCATTTTGTCCTTTTTCCACAACGTTTTCTACCTTATCAAAGACAGCTTTCACAATTTGAGCCACATTTAATTTGTCATCCGTAAACGCTTTGGGTATGGACGAGTTCACAATTCATAGTGTGTGATTAAGGGTTAAACTTGATTTCTTTCCCACTTTCCAGTTTCGGACAGTTTTCGAAACAAGAGTAGAGACCACGTTTAAATGCGTGTCTGGTGTAAAGCCAGTGCGAACTCCTTCCGGGTCGTAGTAGTCAAAAGTAGTCCCATTTGAAAAATTGCCAGCAAGCACTTCTGCTGCACTGTTTGTTTGTTTTTTTGTGTGTGTGTGTGTGTGTGTGTGTCCCCAAGAGAAAATGAAAGGACTGGTGTAAAATGTGTTTTTGTTGTTCATTTGATGATTTTTGTTGTTACTGAGTGCAAGTTTGTTATTTCTTGGAGAACTATTTTAAGCATGTGCACACATAAAGGAGCAAGGTCTAACAACCGAAAGGGCCTTTTTTCACTGTGAATTTTTAAGGGTAGTTGTGTCTAAGGTGGAAGAGCAGACACAACCGGTGAATGTTATTGATAATAAAATGGTCTGTGTCCCGGCCTCACTGCAAATGTCGATTTCGGTGGGGGTACCTTCAAATATCAATACAAATAAAATCAAATTTTGCACTACTCTAATTTTATTATCATTATTTGGTGCTTCGGATGTGGTGCATGCATTTTTAATTCCAAATGATGGGGCAAATCCAATGCGCGGTTCATAAATGTAAAACGGGTTGTACACGTAATACCGCTGGTATACGATAATTAATTAAAAAAGAAAAGATTCCCCACCCCCTATTTCAACAGTTTCGGAACTGTTCAAGTGCACGGTTGAACCTTGAAGAGACATCCGTAAAAGTCGGAGAAAACTTTGACCAAAACGTCTGTACTACTATGCGGTTTGAAATGGTAGCTTTTGAAAGTGAACACTTTAACCTTTCTCTAAAAGTATTCAAATAATCAAGGAAACAAACAACCGGTTTCGATCTGCATGGTCTTATATTTTAATCTGTATTGTGTAGCATACGTAATTAATAAGTTATTGAAAAGAGTAGACGAAGATCAGACTGTACGCGGGTACGGGCTGATCTTATTATACGCTCTTCGCAACAGAGGGTCCGATGTGCAGTAAATGGGTGAAATATTGTATAAGGAGGGGGGGGGGAAGGGTTACTAGTTGAATTGAGGGAAAGGAGGGATTAATTGACAATTCTTGAATATAGACTTTCTTTTAATTTGGTTTGGCTCTTAAAAGGGCCGTTTTGAAGAAAACGACTCGAATAATTATTCAGAGTCGGAAGAATAATCTGAGTCGGACGCCTGGACGATTTCTACGGATTCGTTGAACAGCTCCCGGCGAAGTTCGGCGACTTGGTCAGCTTTGCAGTAGGCATAATCATAATACATGTTGCGTGCTCCTTCAATGACGGCAAGTTTGAGTCGAAGGTTATAGCGAAACGATCTGTTGTTTGCACGTTTGGCCATCTTGTAGCGCTTCTGCACCTCGCCTAGACGTTGATTAAGCAAAACGATCTGGTCGCAGGCTTTTCTAAAACGTCGTTCGGTATCACTTAAAGTGAATCGTTTGTCAAGAGATTTCATTCTCGAAGGCATGTTGATGTTGTAATCGATTTGGATAGCTAGTTGCTAATAACCTTTACGGTAGGCTCGGGCTCTATATATACTCAATTTTCGAAGATGAATATGCTCTAAATGCCAATGTCATATCATGACACCTTAACACTGTGCCAAAATGAGTTGACACTTAGCTAATTACGCACACGACTTTATAACAACATTCTCGTTTGCTAATCGATTAGCCACGTGGGCACGAAAATGGATTAACAACCCTTTCTTTCACAGTTGTATCAAACAAATAAAACCACCGTCAATTAAAAATTGATGAATTTATCATCCTCAATTCTTCTGTTCTTTGCTTGCCGGTGAAACATCAGTCCGAATATGTAAAATTTTACATGCAAATTTGGAGCAATTTCTGGATCATTTCATGCTCGCTTAAGAAAAAGAAGAAATGGTTTTCTTCAACCACGAACAACTTCAGTCTTCAGGAAAGATCGAACAAAAAGAACAATTCACAGTTGATATGTTCTTCAATTTCACATTGTAATTCGTACTTTTATGTATTTCTGAAAACAGCAGATACGGAAAGTTTCACTGAATAGACGGATTCTGTTAGAATGACTCTAACCCTTTACCACACAATCCCTACTTTATGCAACTTTGAGAGAGAAGACTGAAGAAAACATTGTGAGAAAAGGAGAAAATGCTGGTAACCAGCATTTTCTCCTTTTTCCACAACGTTTTCTACCTTATCAAAGACAGCTTTCACAATTTGAGCCACATTTAATTTGTCATCCGTAAACGCTTTGGGTATGGACGAGTTCACAATTCATAGTGTGTGGTTAAGGGTTAAACTTGATTTCTTTCCCACTTTCCAGTTTCGGACAGTTTTCGAAACAAGAGTAGAGACCACGTTTAAATGCGTGTCTGGTGTAAAGCCAGTGCGAACTCCTTCCGGGTCGTAGTAGTCAAAAGTAGTCCCATTTGAAAAATTGCCAGCAAGCACTTCTGCTGCACTGTTTGTTTGTTTTTTTGTGTGTGTGTGTGTGTGTGTGTGTCCCCAAGAGAAAATGAAAGGACTGGTGTAAAATGTGTTTTTGTTGTTCATTTGATGATTTTTGTTGTTACTGAGTGCAAGTTTGTTATTTCTTGGAGAACTATTTTAAGCATGTGCACACATAAAGGAGCAAGGTCTAACAACCGAAAGGGCCTTTTTTCACTGTGAATTTTTAAGGGTAGTTGTGTCTAAGGTGGAAGAGCAGACACAACCGGTGAATGTTATTGATAATAAAATGGTCTGTGTCCCGGCCTCACTGCAAATGTCGATTTCGGTGGGGGTACCTTCAAATATCAATACAAATAAAATCAAATTTTGCACTACTCTAATTTTATTATCATTATTTGGTGCTTCGGATGTGGTGCATGCATTTTTAATTCCAAATGATGGGGCAAATCCAATGCGCGGTTCATAAATGTAAAACGGGTTGTACACGTAATACCGCTGGTATACGATAATTAATTAAAAAAGAAAAGATTCCCCACCCCCTATTTCAACAGTTTCGGAACTGTTCAAGTGCACGGTTGAACCTTGAAGAGACATCCGTAAAAGTCGGAGAAAACTTTGACCAAAACGTCTGTACTACTATGCGGTTTGAAATGGTAGCTTTTGAAAGTGAACACTTTAACCTTTCTCTAAAAGTATTCAAATAATCAAGGAAACAAACAACCGGTTTCGATCTGCATGGTCTTATATTTTAATCTGTATTGTGTAGCATACGTAATTAATAAGTTATTGAAAAGAGTAGACGAAGATCAGACTGTACGCGGGTACGGGCTGATCTTATTATACGCTCTTCGCAACAGAGGGTCCGATGTGCAGTAAATGGGTGAAATATTGTATAAGGAGGGGGGGGGGAAGGGTTACTAGTTGAATTGAGGGAAAGGAGGGATTAATTGACAATTCTTGAATATAGACTTTCTTTTAATTTGGTTTGGCTCTTAAAAGGGCCGTTTTGAAGAAAACTACTCGAATAATTATTCAGAGTCGGAAGAATAATCTGAGTCGGACGCCTGGACGATTTCTACGGATTCGTTGAACAGCTCCCGGCGAAGTTCGGCGACTTGGTCAGCTTTGCAGTAGGCATAATCATAATACATGTTGCGTGCTCCTTCAATGACGGCAAGTTTGAGTCGAAGGTTATAGCGAAACGATCTGTTGTTTGCACGTTTGGCCATCTTGTAGCGCTTCTGCACCTCGCCTAGACGTTGATTAAGCAAAACGATCTGGTCGCAGGCTTTTCTAAAACGTCGTTCGGTATCACTTAAAGTGAATCGTTTGTCAAGAGATTTCATTCTCGAAGGCATGTTGATGTTGTAATCGATTTGGATAGCTAGTTGCTAATAACCTTTACGGTAGGCTCGGGCTCTATATATACTCAATTTTCGAAGATGAATATGCTCTAAATGCCAATGTCATATCATGACACCTTAACACTGTGCCAAAATGAGTTGACACTTAGCTAATTACGCACACGACTTTATAACAACATTCTCGTTTGCTAATCGATTAGCCACGTGGGCACGAAAATGGATTAACAACCCTTTCTTTCACAGTTGTATCAAACAAATAAAACCACCGTCAATTAAAAATTGATGAATTTATCATCCTCAATTCTTCTGTTCTTTGCTTGCCGGTGAAACATCAGTCCGAATATGTAAAATTTTACATGCAAATTTGGAGCAATTTCTGGATCATTTCATGCTCGCTTAAGAAAAAGAAGAAATGGTTTTCTTCAACCACGAACAACTTCAGTCTTCAGGAAAGATCGAACAAAAAGAACAATTCACAGTTGATATGTTCTTCAATTTCACATTGTAATTCGTACTTTTATGTATTTCTGAAAACAGCAGATACGGAAAGTTTCACTGAATAGACGGGTTCTGTTAGAATGACTCTAACCCTTTACCACACAATCCCTACTTTATGCAACTTTGAGAGAGAAGACTGAAGAAAACATTGTGAGAAAAGGAGAAAATGCTGGTAACCAGCATTTTGTCCTTTTTCCACAACGTTTTCTACCTTATCAAAGACAGCTTTCACAATTTGAGCCACATTTAATTTGTCATCCGTAAACGCTTTGGGTATGGACGAGTTCACAATTCATAGTGTGTGATTAAGGGTTAAACTTGATTTCTTTCCCACTTTCCAGTTTCGGACAGTTTTCGAAACAAGAGTAGAGACCACGTTTAAATGCGTGTCTGGTGTAAAGCCAGTGCGAACTCCTTCCGGGTCGTAGTAGTCAAAAGTAGTCCCATTTGAAAAATTGCCAGCAAGCACTTCTGCTGCACTGTTTGTTTGTTTTTTTTTGTGTGTGTGTGTGTGTGTGTGTCCCCAAGAGAAAATGAAAGGACTGGTGTAAAATGTGTTTTTGTTGTTCATTTGATGATTTTTGTTGTTACTGAGTGCAAGTTTGTTATTTCTTGGAGAACTATTTTAAGCATGTGCACACATAAAGGAGCAAGGTCTAACAACCGAAAGGGCCTTTTTTCACTGTGAATTTTTAAGGGTAGTTGTGTCTAAGGTGGAAGAGCAGACACAACCGGTGAATGTTATTGATAATAAAATGGTCTGTGTCCCGGCCTCACTGCAAATGTCGATTTCGGTGGGGGTACCTTCAAATATCAATACAAATAAAATCAAATTTTGCACTACTCTAATTTTATTATCATTATTTGGTGCTTCGGATGTGGTGCATGCATTTTTAATTCCAAATGATGGGGCAAATCCAATGCGCGGTTCATAAATGTAAAACGGGTTGTACACGTAATACCGCTGGTATACGATAATTAATTAAAAAAGAAAAGATTCCCCACCCCCTATTTCAACAGTTTCGGAACTGTTCAAGTGCACGGTTGAACCTTGAAGAGACATCCGTAAAAGTCGGAGAAAACTTTGACCAAAACGTCTGTACTACTATGCGGTTTGAAATGGTAGCTTTTGAAAGTGAACACTTTAACCTTTCTCTAAAAGTATTCAAATAATCAAGGAAACAAACAACCGGTTTCGATCTGCATGGTCTTATATTTTAATCTGTATTGTGTAGCATACGTAATTAATAAGTTATTGAAAAGAGTAGACGAAGATCAGACTGTACGCGGGTACGGGCTGATCTTATTATACGCTCTTCGCAACAGAGGGTCCGATGTGCAGTAAATGGGTGAAATATTGTATAAGGAGGGGGGGGGGGAAGGGTTACTAGTTGAATTGAGGGAAAGGAGGGATTAATTGACAATTCTTGAATATAGACTTTCTTTTAATTTGGTTTGGCTCTTAAAAGGGCCGTTTTGAAGAAAACGACTCGAATAATTATTCAGAGTCGGAAGAATAATCTGAGTCGGACGCCTGGACGATTTCTACGGATTCGTTGAACAGCTCCCGGCGAAGTTCGGCGACTTGGTCAGCTTTGCAGTAGGCATAATCATAATACATGTTGCGTGCTCCTTCAATGACGGCAAGTTTGAGTCGAAGGTTATAGCGAAACGATCTGTTGTTTGCACGTTTGGCCATCTTGTAGCGCTTCTGCACCTCGCCTAGACGTTGATTAAGCAAAACGATCTGGTCGCAGGCTTTTCTAAAACGTCGTTCGGTATCACTTAAAGTGAATCGTTTGTCAAGAGATTTCATTCTCGAAGGCATGTTGATGTTGTAATCGATTTGGATAGCTAGTTGCTACTAACCTTTACGGTAGGCTCGGGCTCTATATATACTCAATTTTCGAAGATGAATATGCTCTAAATGCCAATGTCATATCATGACACCTTAACACTGTGCCAAAATGAGTTGACACTTAGCTAATTACGCACACGACTTTATAACAACATTCTCGTTTGCTAATCGATTAGCCACGTGGGCACGAAAATGGATTAACAACCCTTTCTTTCACAGTTGTATCAAACAAATAAAACCACCGTCAATTAAAAATTGATGAATTTATCATCCTCAATTCTTCTGTTCTTTGCTTGCCGGTGAAACATCAGTCCGAATATGTAAAATTTTACATGCAAATTTGGAGCAATTTCTGGATCATTTCATGCTCGCTTAAGAAAAAGAAGAAATGGTTTTCTTCAACCACGAACAACTTCAGTCTTCAGGAAAGATCGAACAAAAAGAACAATTCACAGTTGATATGTTCTTCAATTTCACATTGTAATTCGTACTTTTATGTATTTCTGAAAACAGCAGATACGGAAAGTTTCACTGAATAGACGGATTCTGTTAGAATGACTCTAACCCTTTACCACACAATCCCTACTTTATGCAACTTTGAGAGAGAAGACTGAAGAAAACATTGTGAGAAAAGGAGAAAATGCTGGTAACCAGCATTTTCTCCTTTTTCCACAACGTTTTCTACCTTATCAAAGACAGCTTTCACAATTTGAGCCACATTTAATTTGTCATCCGTAAACGCTTTGGGTATGGACGAGTTCACAATTCATAGTGTGTGGTTAAGGGTTAAACTTGATTTCTTTCCCACTTTCCAGTTTCGGACAGTTTTCGAAACAAGAGTAGAGACCACGTTTAAATGCGTGTCTGGTGTAAAGCCAGTGCGAACTCCTTCCGGGTCGTAGTAGTCAAAAGTAGTCCCATTTGAAAAATTGCCAGCAAGCACTTCTGCTGCACTGTTTGTTTGTTTTTTTGTGTGTGTGTGTGTGTGTCCCCAAGAGAAAATGAAAGGACTGGTGTAAAATGTGTTTTTGTTGTTCATTTGATGATTTTTGTTGTTACTGAGTGCAAGTTTGTTATTTCTTGGAGAACTATTTTAAGCATGTGCACACATAAAGGAGCAAGGTCTAACAACCGAAAGGGCCTTTTTTCACTGTGAATTTTTAAGGGTAGTTGTGTCTAAGGTGGAAGAGCAGACACAACCGGTGAATGTTATTGATAATAAAATGGTCTGTGTCCCGGCCTCACTGCAAATGTCGATTTCGGTGGGGGTACCTTCAAATATCAATACAAATAAAATCAAATTTTGCACTACTCTAATTTTATTATCATTATTTGGTGCTTCGGATGTGGTGCATGCATTTTTAATTCCAAATGATGGGGCAAATCCAATGCGCGGTTCATAAATGTAAAACGGGTTGTACACGTAATACCGCTGGTATACGATAATTAATTAAAAAAGAAAAGATTCCCCACCCCCTATTTCAACAGTTTCGGAACTGTTCAAGTGCACGGTTGAACCTTGAAGAGACATCCGTAAAAGTCGGAGAAAACTTTGACCAAAACGTCTGTACTACTATGCGGTTTGAAATGGTAGCTTTTGAAAGTGAACACTTTAACCTTTCTCTAAAAGTATTCAAATAATCAAGGAAACAAACAACCGGTTTCGATCTGCATGGTCTTATATTTTAATCTGTATTGTGTAGCATACGTAATTAATAAGTTATTGAAAAGAGTAGACGAAGATCAGACTGTACGCGGGTACGGGCTGATCTTATTATACGCTCTTCGCAACAGAGGGTCCGATGTGCAGTAAATGGGTGAAATATTGTATAAGGAGGGGGGGGGGGAAGGGTTACTAGTTGAATTGAGGGAAAGGAGGGATTAATTGACAATTCTTGAATATAGACTTTCTTTTAATTTGGTTTGGCTCTTAAAAGGGCCGTTTTGAAGAAAACGACTCGAATAATTATTCAGAGTCGGAAGAATAATCTGAGTCGGACGCCTGGACGATTTCTACGGATTCGTTGAACAGCTCCCGGCGAAGTTCGGCGACTTGGTCAGCTTTGCAGTAGGCATAATCATAATACATGTTGCGTGCTCCTTCAATGACGGCAAGTTTGAGTCGAAGGTTATAGCGAAACGATCTGTTGTTTGCACGTTTGGCCATCTTGTAGCGCTTCTGCACCTCGCCTAGACGTTGATTAAGCAAAACGATCTGGTCGCAGGCTTTTCTAAAACGTCGTTCGGTATCACTTAAAGTGAATCGTTTGTCAAGAGATTTCATTCTCGAAGGCATGTTGATGTTGTAATCGATTTGGATAGCTAGTTGCTACTAACCTTTACGGTAGGCTCGGGCTCTATATATACTCAATTTTCGAAGATGAATATGCTCTAAATGCCAATGTCATATCATGACACCTTAACACTGTGCCAAAATGAGTTGACACTTAGCTAATTACGCACACGACTTTATAACAACATTCTCGTTTGCTAATCGATTAGCCACGTGGGCACGAAAATGGATTAACAACCCTTTCTTTCACAGTTGTATCAAACAAATAAAACCACCGTCAATTAAAAATTGATGAATTTATCATCCTCAATTCTTCTGTTCTTTGCTTGCCGGTGAAACATCAGTCCGAATATGTAAAATTTTACATGCAAATTTGGAGCAATTTCTGGATCATTTCATGCTCGCTTAAGAAAAAGAAGAAATGGTTTTCTTCAACCACGAACAACTTCAGTCTTCAGGAAAGATCGAACAAAAAGAACAATTCACAGTTGATATGTTCTTCAATTTCACATTGTAATTCGTACTTTTATGTATTTCTGAAAACAGCAGATACGGAAAGTTTCACTGAATAGACGGGTTCTGTTAGAATGACTCTAACCCTTTACCACACAATCCCTACTTTATGCAACTTTGAGAGAGAAGACTGAAGAAAACATTGTGAGAAAAGGAGAAAATGCTGGTAACCAGCATTTTCTCCTTTTTCCACAACGTTTTCTACCTTATCAAAGACAGCTTTCACAATTTGAGCCACATTTAATTTGTCATCCGTAAACGCTTTGGGTATGGACGAGTTCACAATTCATAGTGTGTGGTTAAGGGTTAAACTTGATTTCTTTCCCACTTTCCAGTTTCGGACAGTTTTCGAAACAAGAGTAGAGACCACGTTTAAATGCGTGTCTGGTGTAAAGCCAGTGCGAACTCCTTCCGGGTCGTAGTAGTCAAAAGTAGTCCCATTTGAAAAATTGCCAGCAAGCACTTCTGCTGCACTGTTTGTTTGTTTTTTTGTGTGTGTGTGTGTGTGTCCCCAAGAGAAAATGAAAGGACTGGTGTAAAATGTGTTTTTGTTGTTCATTTGATGATTTTTGTTGTTACTGAGTGCAAGTTTGTTATTTCTTGGAGAACTATTTTAAGCATGTGCACACATAAAGGAGCAAGGTCTAACAACCGAAAGGGCCTTTTTTCACTGTGAATTTTTAAGGGTAGTTGTGTCTAAGGTGGAAGAGCAGACACAACCGGTGAATGTTATTGATAATAAAATGGTCTGTGTCCCGGCCTCACTGCAAATGTCGATTTCGGTGGGGGTACCTTCAAATATCAATACAAATAAAATCAAATTTTGCACTACTCTAATTTTATTATCATTATTTGGTGCTTCGGATGTGGTGCATGCATTTTTAATTCCAAATGATGGGGCAAATCCAATGCGCGGTTCATAAATGTAAAACGGGTTGTACACGTAATACCGCTGGTATACGATAATTAATTAAAAAAGAAAAGATTCCCCACCCCCTATTTCAACAGTTTCGGAACTGTTCAAGTGCACGGTTGAACCTTGAAGAGACATCCGTAAAAGTCGGAGAAAACTTTGACCAAAACGTCTGTACTACTATGCGGTTTGAAATGGTAGCTTTTGAAAGTGAACACTTTAACCTTTCTCTAAAAGTATTCAAATAATCAAGGAAACAAACAACCGGTTTCGATCTGCATGGTCTTATATTTTAATCTGTATTGTGTAGCATACGTAATTAATAAGTTATTGAAAAGAGTAGACGAAGATCAGACTGTACGCGGGTACGGGCTGATCTTATTATACGCTCTTCGCAACAGAGGGTCCGATGTGCAGTAAATGGGTGAAATATTGTATAAGGAGGGGGGGGGGAGGGTTACTAGTTGAATTGAGGGAAAGGAGGGATTAATTGACAATTCTTGAATATAGACTTTCTTTTAATTTGGTTTGGCTCTTAAAAGGGCCGTTTTGAAGAAAACGACTCGAATAATTATTCAGAGTCGGAAGAATAATCTGAGTCGGACGCCTGGACGATTTCTACGGATTCGTTGAACAGCTCCCGGCGAAGTTCGGCGACTTGGTCAGCTTTGCAGTAGGCATAATCATAATACATGTTGCGTGCTCCTTCAATGACGGCAAGTTTGAGTCGAAGGTTATAGCGAAACGATCTGTTGTTTGCACGTTTGGCCATCTTGTAGCGCTTCTGCACCTCGCCTAGACGTTGATTAAGCAAAACGATCTGGTCGCAGGCTTTTCTAAAACGTCGTTCGGTATCACTTAAAGTGAATCGTTTGTCAAGAGATTTCATTCTCGAAGGCATGTTGATGTTGTAATCGATTTGGATAGCTAGTTGCTAATAACCTTTACGGTAGGCTCGGGCTCTATATATACTCAATTTTCGAAGATGAATATGCTCTAAATGCCAATGTCATATCATGACACCTTAACACTGTGCCAAAATGAGTTGACACTTAGCTAATTACGCACACGACTTTATAACAACATTCTCGTTTGCTAATCGATTAGCCACGTGGGCATGAAAATGGATTAACAACCCTTTCTTTCACAGTTGTATCAAACAAATAAAACCACCGTCAATTAAAAATTGATGAATTTATCATCCTCAATTCTTCTGTTCTTTGCTTGCCGGTGAAACATCAGTCCGAATATGTAAAATTTTACATGCAAATTTGGAGCAATTTCTGGATCATTTCATGCTCGCTTAAGAAAAAGAAGAAATGGTTTTCTTCAACCACGAACAACTTCAGTCTTCAGGAAAGATCGAACAAAAAGAACAATTCACAGTTGATATGTTCTTCAATTTCACATTGTAATTCGTACTTTTATGTATTTCTGAAAACAGCAGATACGGAAAGTTTCACTGAATAGACGGGTTCTGTTAGAATGACTCTAACCCTTTACCACACAATCCCTACTTTATGCAACTTTGAGAGAGAAGACTGAAGAAAACATTGTGAGAAAAGGAGAAAATGCTGGTAACCAGCATTTTCTCCTTTTTCCACAACGTTTTCTACCTTATCAAAGACAGCTTTCACAATTTGAGCCACATTTAATTTGTCATCCGTAAACGCTTTGGGTATGGACGAGTTCACAATTCATAGTGTGTGGTTAAGGGTTAAACTTGATTTCTTTCCCACTTTCCAGTTTCGGACAGTTTTCGAAACAAGAGTAGAGACCACGTTTAAATGCGTGTCTGGTGTAAAGCCAGTGCGAACTCCTTCCGGGTCGTAGTAGTCAAAAGTAGTCCCATTTGAAAAATTGCCAGCAAGCACTTCTGCTGCACTGTTTGTTTGTTTTTTTTTTTTTGTGTGTGTGTGTGTGTCCCCAAGAGAAAATGAAAGGACTGGTGTAAAATGTGTTTTTGTTGTTCATTTGATGATTTTTGTTGTTACTGAGTGCAAGTTTGTTATTTCTTGGAGAACTATTTTAAGCATGTGCACACATAAAGGAGCAAGGTCTAACAACCGAAAGGGCCTTTTTTCACTGTGAATTTTTAAGGGTAGTTGTGTCTAAGGTGGAAGAGCAGACACAACCGGTGAATGTTATTGATAATAAAATGGTCTGTGTCCCGGCCTCACTGCAAATGTCGATTTCGGTGGGGGTACCTTCAAATATCAATACAAATAAAATCAAATTTTGCACTACTCTAATTTTATTATCATTATTTGGTGCTTCGGATGTGGTGCATGCATTTTTAATTCCAAATGATGGGGCAAATCCAATGCGCGGTTCATAAATGTAAAACGGGTTGTACACGTAATACCGCTGGTATACGATAATTAATTAAAAAAGAAAAGATTCCCCACCCCCTATTTCAACAGTTTCGGAACTGTTCAAGTGCACGGTTGAACCTTGAAGAGACATCCGTAAAAGTCGGAGAAAACTTTGACCAAAACGTCTGTACTACTATGCGGTTTGAAATGGTAGCTTTTGAAAGTGAACACTTTAACCTTTCTCTAAAAGTATTCAAATAATCAAGGAAACAAACAACCGGTTTCGATCTGCATGGTCTTATATTTTAATCTGTATTGTGTAGCATACGTAATTAATAAGTTATTGAAAAGAGTAGACGAAGATCAGACTGTACGCGGGTACGGGCTGATCTTATTATACGCTCTTCGCAACAGAGGGTCCGATGTGCAGTAAATGGGTGAAATATTGTATAAGGAGGGGGGGGGGAAGGGTTACTAGTTGAATTGAGGGAAAGGAGGGATTAATTGACAATTCTTGAATATAGACTTTCTTTTAATTTGGTTTGGCTCTTAAAAGGGCCGTTTTGAAGAAAACGACTCGAATAATTATTCAGAGTCGGAAGAATAATCTGAGTCGGACGCCTGGACGATTTCTACGGATTCGTTGAACAGCTCCCGGCGAAGTTCGGCGACTTGGTCAGCTTTGCAGTAGGCATAATCATAATACATGTTGCGTGCTCCTTCAATGACGGCAAGTTTGAGTCGAAGGTTATAGCGAAACGATCTGTTGTTTGCACGTTTGGCCATCTTGTAGCGCTTCTGCACCTCGCCTAGACGTTGATTAAGCAAAACGATCTGGTCGCAGGCTTTTCTAAAACGTCGTTCGGTATCACTTAAAGTGAATCGTTTGTCAAGAGATTTCATTCTCGAAGGCATGTTGATGTTGTAATCGATTTGGATAGCTAGTTGCTAATAACCTTTACGGTAGGCTCGGGCTCTATATATACTCAATTTTCGAAGATGAATATGCTCTAAATGCCAATGTCATATCATGACACCTTAACACTGTGCCAAAATGAGTTGACACTTAGCTAATTACGCACACGACTTTATAACAACATTCTCGTTTGCTAATCGATTAGCCACGTGGGCATGAAAATGGATTAACAACCCTTTCTTTCACAGTTGTATCAAACAAATAAAACCACCGTCAATTAAAAATTGATGAATTTATCATCCTCAATTCTTCTGTTCTTTGCTTGCCGGTGAAACATCAGTCCGAATATGTAAAATTTTACATGCAAATTTGGAGCAATTTCTGGATCATTTCATGCTCGCTTAAGAAAAAGAAGAAATGGTTTTCTTCAACCACGAACAACTTCAGTCTTCAGGAAAGATCGAACAAAAAGAACAATTCACAGTTGATATGTTCTTCAATTTCACATTGTAATTCGTACTTTTATGTATTTCTGAAAACAGCAGATACGGAAAGTTTCACTGAATAGACGGGTTCTGTTAGAATGACTCTAACCCTTTACCACACAATCCCTACTTTATGCAACTTTGAGAGAGAAGACTGAAGAAAACATTGTGAGAAAAGGAGAAAATGCTGGTAACCAGCATTTTCTCCTTTTTCCACAACGTTTTCTACCTTATCAAAGACAGCTTTCACAATTTGAGCCACATTTAATTTGTCATCCGTAAACGCTTTGGGTATGGACGAGTTCACAATTCATAGTGTGTGGTTAAGGGTTAAACTTGATTTCTTTCCCACTTTCCAGTTTCGGACAGTTTTCGAAACAAGAGTAGAGACCACGTTTAAATGCGTGTCTGGTGTAAAGCCAGTGCGAACTCCTTCCGGGTCGTAGTAGTCAAAAGTAGTCCCATTTGAAAAATTGCCAGCAAGCACTTCTGCTGCACTGTTTGTTTGTTTTTTTTTTTGTGTGTGTGTGTGTGTGTGTCCCCAAGAGAAAATGAAAGGACTGGTGTAAAATGTGTTTTTGTTGTTCATTTGATGATTTTTGTTGTTACTGAGTGCAAGTTTGTTATTTCTTGGAGAACTATTTTAAGCATGTGCACACATAAAGGAGCAAGGTCTAACAACCGAAAGGGCCTTTTTTCACTGTGAATTTTTAAGGGTAGTTGTGTCTAAGGTGGAAGAGCAGACACAACCGGTGAATGTTATTGATAATAAAATGGTCTGTGTCCCGGCCTCACTGCAAATGTCGATTTCGGTGGGGGTACCTTCAAATATCAATACAAATAAAATCAAATTTTGCACTACTCTAATTTTATTATCATTATTTGGTGCTTCGGATGTGGTGCATGCATTTTTAATTCCAAATGATGGGGCAAATCCAATGCGCGGTTCATAAATGTAAAACGGGTTGTACACGTAATACCGCTGGTATACGATAATTAATTAAAAAAGAAAAGATTCCCCACCCCCTATTTCAACAGTTTCGGAACTGTTCAAGTGCACGGTTGAACCTTGAAGAGACATCCGTAAAAGTCGGAGAAAACTTTGACCAAAACGTCTGTACTACTATGCGGTTTGAAATGGTAGCTTTTGAAAGTGAACACTTTAACCTTTCTCTAAAAGTATTCAAATAATCAAGGAAACAAACAACCGGTTTCGATCTGCATGGTCTTATATTTTAATCTGTATTGTGTAGCATACGTAATTAATAAGTTATTGAAAAGAGTAGACGAAGATCAGACTGTACGCGGGTACGGGCTGATCTTATTATACGCTCTTCGCAACAGAGGGTCCGATGTGCAGTAAATGGGTGAAATATTGTATAAGGAGGGGGGGGGGGGAAGGGTTACTAGTTGAATTGAGGGAAAGGAGGGATTAATTGACAATTCTTGAATATAGACTTTCTTTTAATTTGGTTTGGCTCTTAAAAGGGCCGTTTTGAAGAAAACGACTCGAATAATTATTCAGAGTCGGAAGAATAATCTGAGTCGGACGCCTGGACGATTTCTACGGATTCGTTGAACAGCTCCCGGCGAAGTTCGGCGACTTGGTCAGCTTTGCAGTAGGCATAATCATAATACATGTTGCGTGCTCCTTCAATGACGGCAAGTTTGAGTCGAAGGTTATAGCGAAACGATCTGTTGTTTGCACGTTTGGCCATCTTGTAGCGCTTCTGCACCTCGCCTAGACGTTGATTAAGCAAAACGATCTGGTCGCAGGCTTTTCTAAAACGTCGTTCGGTATCACTTAAAGTGAATCGTTTGTCAAGAGATTTCATTCTCGAAGGCATGTTGATGTTGTAATCGATTTGGATAGCTAGTTGCTACTAACCTTTACGGTAGGCTCGGGCTCTATATATACTCAATTTTCGAAGATGAATATGCTCTAAATGCCAATGTCATATCATGACACCTTAACACTGTGCCAAAATGAGTTGACACTTAGCTAATTACGCACACGACTTTATAACAACATTCTCGTTTGCTAATCGATTAGCCACGTGGGCACGAAAATGGATTAACAACCCTTTCTTTCACAGTTGTATCAAACAAATAAAACCACCGTCAATTAAAAATTGATGAATTTATCATCCTCAATTCTTCTGTTCTTTGCTTGCCGGTGAAACATCAGTCCGAATATGTAAAATTTTACATGCAAATTTGGAGCAATTTCTGGATCATTTCATGCTCGCTTAAGAAAAAGAAGAAATGGTTTTCTTCAACCACGAACAACTTCAGTCTTCAGGAAAGATCGAACAAAAAGAACAATTCACAGTTGATATGTTCTTCAATTTCACATTGTAATTCGTACTTTTATGTATTTCTGAAAACAGCAGATACGGAAAGTTTCACTGAATAGACGGGTTCTGTTAGAATGACTCTAACCCTTTACCACACAATCCCTACTTTATGCAACTTTGAGAGAGAAGACTGAAGAAAACATTGTGAGAAAAGGAGAAAATGCTGGTAACCAGCATTTTGTCCTTTTTCCACAACGTTTTCTACCTTATCAAAGACAGCTTTCACAATTTGAGCCACATTTAATTTGTCATCCGTAAACGCTTTGGGTATGGACGAGTTCACAATTCATAGTGTGTGATTAAGGGTTAAACTTGATTTCTTTCCCACTTTCCAGTTTCGGACAGTTTTCGAAACAAGAGTAGAGACCACGTTTAAATGCGTGTCTGGTGTAAAGCCAGTGCGAACTCCTTCCGGGTCGTAGTAGTCAAAAGTAGTCCCATTTGAAAAATTGCCAGCAAGCACTTCTGCTGCACTGTTTGTTTGTTTTTTTGTGTGTGTGTGTGTGTGTGTGTGTCCCCAAGAGAAAATGAAAGGACTGGTGTAAAATGTGTTTTTGTTGTTCATTTGATGATTTTTGTTGTTACTGAGTGCAAGTTTGTTATTTCTTGGAGAACTATTTTAAGCATGTGCACACATAAAGGAGCAAGGTCTAACAACCGAAAGGGCCTTTTTTCACTGTGAATTTTTAAGGGTAGTTGTGTCTAAGGTGGAAGAGCAGACACAACCGGTGAATGTTATTGATAATAAAATGGTCTGTGTCCCGGCCTCACTGCAAATGTCGATTTCGGTGGGGGTACCTTCAAATATCAATACAAATAAAATCAAATTTTGCACTACTCTAATTTTATTATCATTATTTGGTGCTTCGGATGTGGTGCATGCATTTTTAATTCCAAATGATGGGGCAAATCCAATGCGCGGTTCATAAATGTAAAACGGGTTGTACACGTAATACCGCTGGTATACGATAATTAATTAAAAAAGAAAAGATTCCCCACCCCCTATTTCAACAGTTTCGGAACTGTTCAAGTGCACGGTTGAACCTTGAAGAGACATCCGTAAAAGTCGGAGAAAACTTTGACCAAAACGTCTGTACTACTATGCGGTTTGAAATGGTAGCTTTTGAAAGTGAACACTTTAACCTTTCTCTAAAAGTATTCAAATAATCAAGGAAACAAACAACCGGTTTCGATCTGCATGGTCTTATATTTTAATCTGTATTGTGTAGCATACGTAATTAATAAGTTATTGAAAAGAGTAGACGAAGATCAGACTGTACGCGGGTACGGGCTGATCTTATTATACGCTCTTCGCAACAGAGGGTCCGATGTGCAGTAAATGGGTGAAATATTGTATAAGGAGGGGGGGGGGGGGAAGGGTTACTAGTTGAATTGAGGGAAAGGAGGGATTAATTGACAATTCTTGAATATAGACTTTCTTTTAATTTGGTTTGGCTCTTAAAAGGGCCGTTTTGAAGAAAACGACTCGAATAATTATTCAGAGTCGGAAGAATAATCTGAGTCGGACGCCTGGACGATTTCTACGGATTCGTTGAACAGCTCCCGGCGAAGTTCGGCGACTTGGTCAGCTTTGCAGTAGGCATAATCATAATACATGTTGCGTGCTCCTTCAATGACGGCAAGTTTGAGTCGAAGGTTATAGCGAAACGATCTGTTGTTTGCACGTTTGGCCATCTTGTAGCGCTTCTGCACCTCGCCTAGACGTTGATTAAGCAAAACGATCTGGTCGCAGGCTTTTCTAAAACGTCGTTCGGTATCACTTAAAGTGAATCGTTTGTCAAGAGATTTCATTCTCGAAGGCATGTTGATGTTGTAATCGATTTGGATAGCTAGTTGCTACTAACCTTTACGGTAGGCTCGGGCTCTATATATACTCAATTTTCGAAGATGAATATGCTCTAAATGCCAATGTCATATCATGACACCTTAACACTGTGCCAAAATGAGTTGACACTTAGCTAATTACGCACACGACTTTATAACAACATTCTCGTTTGCTAATCGATTAGCCACGTGGGCACGAAAATGGATTAACAACCCTTTCTTTCACAGTTGTATCAAACAAATAAAACCACCGTCAATTAAAAATTGATGAATTTATCATCCTCAATTCTTCTGTTCTTTGCTTGCCGGTGAAACATCAGTCCGAATATGTAAAATTTTACATGCAAATTTGGAGCAATTTCTGGATCATTTCATGCTCGCTTAAGAAAAAGAAGAAATGGTTTTCTTCAACCACGAACAACTTCAGTCTTCAGGAAAGATCGAACAAAAAGAACAATTCACAGTTGATATGTTCTTCAATTTCACATTGTAATTCGTACTTTTATGTATTTCTGAAAACAGCAGATACGGAAAGTTTCACTGAATAGACGGATTCTGTTAGAATGACTCTAACCCTTTACCACACAATCCCTACTTTATGCAACTTTGAGAGAGAAGACTGAAGAAAACATTGTGAGAAAAGGAGAAAATGCTGGTAACCAGCATTTTCTCCTTTTTCCACAACGTTTTCTACCTTATCAAAGACAGCTTTCACAATTTGAGCCACATTTAATTTGTCATCCGTAAACGCTTTGGGTATGGACGAGTTCACAATTCATAGTGTGTGGTTAAGGGTTAAACTTGATTTCTTTCCCACTTTCCAGTTTCGGACAGTTTTCGAAACAAGAGTAGAGACCACGTTTAAATGCGTGTCTGGTGTAAAGCCAGTGCGAACTCCTTCCGGGTCGTAGTAGTCAAAAGTAGTCCCATTTGAAAAATTGCCAGCAAGCACTTCTGCTGCACTGTTTGTTTGTTTTTTTTTTTTTGTGTGTGTGTGTGTGTGTCCCCAAGAGAAAATGAAAGGACTGGTGTAAAATGTGTTTTTGTTGTTCATTTGATGATTTTTGTTGTTACTGAGTGCAAGTTTGTTATTTCTTGGAGAACTATTTTAAGCATGTGCACACATAAAGGAGCAAGGTCTAACAACCGAAAGGGCCTTTTTTCACTGTGAATTTTTAAGGGTAGTTGTGTCTAAGGTGGAAGAGCAGACACAACCGGTGAATGTTATTGATAATAAAATGGTCTGTGTCCCGGCCTCACTGCAAATGTCGATTTCGGTGGGGGTACCTTCAAATATCAATACAAATAAAATCAAATTTTGCACTACTCTAATTTTATTATCATTATTTGGTGCTTCGGATGTGGTGCATGCATTTTTAATTCCAAATGATGGGGCAAATCCAATGCGCGGTTCATAAATGTAAAACGGGTTGTACACGTAATACCGCTGGTATACGATAATTAATTAAAAAAGAAAAGATTCCCCACCCCCTATTTCAACAGTTTCGGAACTGTTCAAGTGCACGGTTGAACCTTGAAGAGACATCCGTAAAAGTCGGAGAAAACTTTGACCAAAACGTCTGTACTACTATGCGGTTTGAAATGGTAGCTTTTGAAAGTGAACACTTTAACCTTTCTCTAAAAGTATTCAAATAATCAAGGAAACAAACAACCGGTTTCGATCTGCATGGTCTTATATTTTAATCTGTATTGTGTAGCATACGTAATTAATAAGTTATTGAAAAGAGTAGACGAAGATCAGACTGTACGCGGGTACGGGCTGATCTTATTATACGCTCTTCGCAACAGAGGGTCCGATGTGCAGTAAATGGGTGAAATATTGTATAAGGAGGGGGGGGGAGGGTTACTAGTTGAATTGAGGGAAAGGAGGGATTAATTGACAATTCTTGAATATAGACTTTCTTTTAATTTGGTTTGGCTCTTAAAAGGGCCGTTTTGAAGAAAACGACTCGAATAATTATTCAGAGTCGGAAGAATAATCTGAGTCGGACGCCTGGACGATTTCTACGGATTCGTTGAACAGCTCCCGGCGAAGTTCGGCGACTTGGTCAGCTTTGCAGTAGGCATAATCATAATACATGTTGCGTGCTCCTTCAATGACGGCAAGTTTGAGTCGAAGGTTATAGCGAAACGATCTGTTGTTTGCACGTTTGGCCATCTTGTAGCGCTTCTGCACCTCGCCTAGACGTTGATTAAGCAAAACGATCTGGTCGCAGGCTTTTCTAAAACGTCGTTCGGTATCACTTAAAGTGAATCGTTTGTCAAGAGATTTCATTCTCGAAGGCATGTTGATGTTGTAATCGATTTGGATAGCTAGTTGCTAATAACCTTTACGGTAGGCTCGGGCTCTATATATACTCAATTTTCGAAGATGAATATGCTCTAAATGCCAATGTCATATCATGACACCTTAACACTGTGCCAAAATGAGTTGACACTTAGCTAATTACGCACACGACTTTATAACAACATTCTCGTTTGCTAATCGATTAGCCACGTGGGCATGAAAATGGATTAACAACCCTTTCTTTCACAGTTGTATCAAACAAATAAAACCACCGTCAATTAAAAATTGATGAATTTATCATCCTCAATTCTTCTGTTCTTTGCTTGCCGGTGAAACATCAGTCCGAATATGTAAAATTTTACATGCAAATTTGGAGCAATTTCTGGATCATTTCATGCTCGCTTAAGAAAAAGAAGAAATGGTTTTCTTCAACCACGAACAACTTCAGTCTTCAGGAAAGATCGAACAAAAAGAACAATTCACAGTTGATATGTTCTTCAATTTCACATTGTAATTCGTACTTTTATGTATTTCTGAAAACAGCAGATACGGAAAGTTTCACTGAATAGACGGGTTCTGTTAGAATGACTCTAACCCTTTACCACACAATCCCTACTTTATGCAACTTTGAGAGAGAAGACTGAAGAAAACATTGTGAGAAAAGGAGAAAATGCTGGTAACCAGCATTTTCTCCTTTTTCCACAACGTTTTCTACCTTATCAAAGACAGCTTTCACAATTTGAGCCACATTTAATTTGTCATCCGTAAACGCTTTGGGTATGGACGAGTTCACAATTCATAGTGTGTGGTTAAGGGTTAAACTTGATTTCTTTCCCACTTTCCAGTTTCGGACAGTTTTCGAAACAAGAGTAGAGACCACGTTTAAATGCGTGTCTGGTGTAAAGCCAGTGCGAACTCCTTCCGGGTCGTAGTAGTCAAAAGTAGTCCCATTTGAAAAATTGCCAGCAAGCACTTCTGCTGCACTGTTTGTTTGTTTTTTTTTTTTTGTGTGTGTGTGTGTGTGTCCCCAAGAGAAAATGAAAGGACTGGTGTAAAATGTGTTTTTGTTGTTCATTTGATGATTTTTGTTGTTACTGAGTGCAAGTTTGTTATTTCTTGGAGAACTATTTTAAGCATGTGCACACATAAAGGAGCAAGGTCTAACAACCGAAAGGGCCTTTTTTCACTGTGAATTTTTAAGGGTAGTTGTGTCTAAGGTGGAAGAGCAGACACAACCGGTGAATGTTATTGATAATAAAATGGTCTGTGTCCCGGCCTCACTGCAAATGTCGATTTCGGTGGGGGTACCTTCAAATATCAATACAAATAAAATCAAATTTTGCACTACTCTAATTTTATTATCATTATTTGGTGCTTCGGATGTGGTGCATGCATTTTTAATTCCAAATGATGGGGCAAATCCAATGCGCGGTTCATAAATGTAAAACGGGTTGTACACGTAATACCGCTGGTATACGATAATTAATTAAAAAAGAAAAGATTCCCCACCCCCTATTTCAACAGTTTCGGAACTGTTCAAGTGCACGGTTGAACCTTGAAGAGACATCCGTAAAAGTCGGAGAAAACTTTGACCAAAACGTCTGTACTACTATGCGGTTTGAAATGGTAGCTTTTGAAAGTGAACACTTTAACCTTTCTCTAAAAGTATTCAAATAATCAAGGAAACAAACAACCGGTTTCGATCTGCATGGTCTTATATTTTAATCTGTATTGTGTAGCATACGTAATTAATAAGTTATTGAAAAGAGTAGACGAAGATCAGACTGTACGCGGGTACGGGCTGATCTTATTATACGCTCTTCGCAACAGAGGGTCCGATGTGCAGTAAATGGGTGAAATATTGTATAAGGAGGGGGGGGAGGGTTACTAGTTGAATTGAGGGAAAGGAGGGATTAATTGACAATTCTTGAATATAGACTTTCTTTTAATTTGGTTTGGCTCTTAAAAGGGCCGTTTTGAAGAAAACGACTCGAATAATTATTCAGAGTCGGAAGAATAATCTGAGTCGGACGCCTGGACGATTTCTACGGATTCGTTGAACAGCTCCCGGCGAAGTTCGGCGACTTGGTCAGCTTTGCAGTAGGCATAATCATAATACATGTTGCGTGCTCCTTCAATGACGGCAAGTTTGAGTCGAAGGTTATAGCGAAACGATCTGTTGTTTGCACGTTTGGCCATCTTGTAGCGCTTCTGCACCTCGCCTAGACGTTGATTAAGCAAAACGATCTGGTCGCAGGCTTTTCTAAAACGTCGTTCGGTATCACTTAAAGTGAATCGTTTGTCAAGAGATTTCATTCTCGAAGGCATGTTGATGTTGTAATCGATTTGGATAGCTAGTTGCTAATAACCTTTACGGTAGGCTCGGGCTCTATATATACTCAATTTTCGAAGATGAATATGCTCTAAATGCCAATGTCATATCATGACACCTTAACACTGTGCCAAAATGAGTTGACACTTAGCTAATTACGCACACGACTTTATAACAACATTCTCGTTTGCTAATCGATTAGCCACGTGGGCATGAAAATGGATTAACAACCCTTTCTTTCACAGTTGTATCAAACAAATAAAACCACCGTCAATTAAAAATTGATGAATTTATCATCCTCAATTCTTCTGTTCTTTGCTTGCCGGTGAAACATCAGTCCGATTATGTAAAATTTTACATGCAAATTTGGAGCAATTTCTGGATCATTTCATGCTCGCTTAAGAAAAAGAATAAATGGTTTTCTTCAACCACGAACAACTTCAGTCTTCAGGAAAGATCGAACAAAAAGAACAATTCACAGTTGATATGTTCTTCAATTTCACATTGTAATTCGTACTTTTATGTATTTCTGAAAACAGCAGATACGGAAAGTTTCACTGAATAGACGGGTTCTGTTAGAATGACTCTAACCCTTTACCACACAATCCCTACTTTATGCAACTTTGAGAGAGAAGACTGAAGAAAACATTGTGAGAAAAGGAGAAAATGCTGGTAACCAGCATTTTCTCCTTTTTCCACAACGTTTTCTACCTTATCAAAGACAGCTTTCACAATTTGAGCCACATTTAATTTGTCATCCGTAAACGCTTTGGGTATGGACGAGTTCACAATTCATAGTGTGTGGTTAAGGGTTAAACTTGATTTCTTTCCCACTTTCCAGTTTCGGACAGTTTTCGAAACAAGAGTAGAGACCACGTTTAAATGCGTGTCTGGTGTAAAGCCAGTGCGAACTCCTTCCGGGTCGTAGTAGTCAAAAGTAGTCCCATTTGAAAAATTGCCAGCAAGCACTTCTGCTGCACTGTTTGTTTGTTTTTTTGTGTGTGTGTGTGTGTGTGTGTGTGTCCCCAAGAGAAAATGAAAGGACTGGTGTAAAATGTGTTTTTGTTGTTCATTTGATGATTTTTGTTGTTACTGAGTGCAAGTTTGTTATTTCTTGGAGAACTATTTTAAGCATGTGCACACATAAAGGAGCAAGGTCTAACAACCGAAAGGGCCTTTTTTCACTGTGAATTTTTAAGGGTAGTTGTGTCTAAGGTGGAAGAGCAGACACAACCGGTGAATGTTATTGATAATAAAATGGTCTGTGTCCCGGCCTCACTGCAAATGTCGATTTCGGTGGGGGTACCTTCAAATATCAATACAAATAAAATCAAATTTTGCACTACTCTAATTTTATTATCATTATTTGGTGCTTCGGATGTGGTGCATGCATTTTTAATTCCAAATGATGGGGCAAATCCAATGCGCGGTTCATAAATGTAAAACGGGTTGTACACGTAATACCGCTGGTATACGATAATTAATTAAAAAAGAAAAGATTCCCCACCCCCTATTTCAACAGTTTCGGAACTGTTCAAGTGCACGGTTGAACCTTGAAGAGACATCCGTAAAAGTCGGAGAAAACTTTGACCAAAACGTCTGTACTACTATGCGGTTTGAAATGGTAGCTTTTGAAAGTGAACACTTTAACCTTTCTCTAAAAGTATTCAAATAATCAAGGAAACAAACAACCGGTTTCGATCTGCATGGTCTTATATTTTAATCTGTATTGTGTAGCATACGTAATTAATAAGTTATTGAAAAGAGTAGACGAAGATCAGACTGTACGCGGGTACGGGCTGATCTTATTATACGCTCTTCGCAACAGAGGGTCCGATGTGCAGTAAATGGGTGAAATATTGTATAAGGAGGGGGGGGGAGGGTTACTAGTTGAATTGAGGGAAAGGAGGGATTAATTGACAATTCTTGAATATAGACTTTCTTTTAATTTGGTTTGGCTCTTAAAAGGGCCGTTTTGAAGAAAACGACTCGAATAATTATTCAGAGTCGGAAGAATAATCTGAGTCGGACGCCTGGACGATTTCTACGGATTCGTTGAACAGCTCCCGGCGAAGTTCGGCGACTTGGTCAGCTTTGCAGTAGGCATAATCATAATACATGTTGCGTGCTCCTTCAATGACGGCAAGTTTGAGTCGAAGGTTATAGCGAAACGATCTGTTGTTTGCACGTTTGGCCATCTTGTAGCGCTTCTGCACCTCGCCTAGACGTTGATTAAGCAAAACGATCTGGTCGCAGGCTTTTCTAAAACGTCGTTCGGTATCACTTAAAGTGAATCGTTTGTCAAGAGATTTCATTCTCGAAGGCATGTTGATGTTGTAATCGATTTGGATAGCTAGTTGCTAATAACCTTTACGGTAGGCTCGGGCTCTATATATACTCAATTTTCGAAGATGAATATGCTCTAAATGCCAATGTCATATCATGACACCTTAACACTGTGCCAAAATGAGTTGACACTTAGCTAATTACGCACACGACTTTATAACAACATTCTCGTTTGCTAATCGATTAGCCACGTGGGCATGAAAATGGATTAACAACCCTTTCTTTCACAGTTGTATCAAACAAATAAAACCACCGTCAATTAAAAATTGATGAATTTATCATCCTCAATTCTTCTGTTCTTTGCTTGCCGGTGAAACATCAGTCCGAATATGTAAAATTTTACATGCAAATTTGGAGCAATTTCTGGATCATTTCATGCTCGCTTAAGAAAAAGAAGAAATGGTTTTCTTCAACCACGAACAACTTCAGTCTTCAGGAAAGATCGAACAAAAAGAACAATTCACAGTTGATATGTTCTTCAATTTCACATTGTAATTCGTACTTTTATGTATTTCTGAAAACAGCAGATACGGAAAGTTTCACTGAATAGACGGGTTCTGTTAGAATGACTCTAACCCTTTACCACACAATCCCTACTTTATGCAACTTTGAGAGAGAAGACTGAAGAAAACATTGTGAGAAAAGGAGAAAATGCTGGTAACCAGCATTTTCTCCTTTTTCCACAACGTTTTCTACCTTATCAAAGACAGCTTTCACAATTTGAGCCACATTTAATTTGTCATCCGTAAACGCTTTGGGTATGGACGAGTTCACAATTCATAGTGTGTGGTTAAGGGTTAAACTTGATTTCTTTCCCACTTTCCAGTTTCGGACAGTTTTCGAAACAAGAGTAGAGACCACGTTTAAATGCGTGTCTGGTGTAAAGCCAGTGCGAACTCCTTCCGGGTCGTAGTAGTCAAAAGTAGTCCCATTTGAAAAATTGCCAGCAAGCACTTCTGCTGCACTGTTTGTTTTTTTTGTGTGTGTGTGTGTGTGTGTGTGTGTGTCCCCAAGAGAAAATGAAAGGACTGGTGTAAAATGTGTTTTTGTTGTTCATTTGATGATTTTTGTTGTTACTGAGTGCAAGTTTGTTATTTCTTGGAGAACTATTTTAAGCATGTGCACACATAAAGGAGCAAGGTCTAACAACCGAAAGGGCCTTTTTTCACTGTGAATTTTTAAGGGTAGTTGTGTCTAAGGTGGAAGAGCAGACACAACCGGTGAATGTTATTGATAATAAAATGGTCTGTGTCCCGGCCTCACTGCAAATGTCGATTTCGGTGGGGGTACCTTCAAATATCAATACAAATAAAATCAAATTTTGCACTACTCTAATTTTATTATCATTATTTGGTGCTTCGGATGTGGTGCATGCATTTTTAATTCCAAATGATGGGGCAAATCCAATGCGCGGTTCATAAATGTAAAACGGGTTGTACACGTAATACCGCTGGTATACGATAATTAATTAAAAAAGAAAAGATTCCCCACCCCCTATTTCAACAGTTTCGGAACTGTTCAAGTGCACGGTTGAACCTTGAAGAGACATCCGTAAAAGTCGGAGAAAACTTTGACCAAAACGTCTGTACTACTATGCGGTTTGAAATGGTAGCTTTTGAAAGTGAACACTTTAACCTTTCTCTAAAAGTATTCAAATAATCAAGGAAACAAACAACCGGTTTCGATCTGCATGGTCTTATATTTTAATCTGTATTGTGTAGCATACGTAATTAATAAGTTATTGAAAAGAGTAGACGAAGATCAGACTGTACGCGGGTACGGGCTGATCTTATTATACGCTCTTCGCAACAGAGGGTCCGATGTGCAGTAAATGGGTGAAATATTGTATAAGGAGGGGGGGGGGAAGGGTTACTAGTTGAATTGAGGGAAAGGAGGGATTAATTGACAATTCTTGAATATAGACTTTCTTTTAATTTGGTTTGGCTCTTAAAAGGGCCGTTTTGAAGAAAACGACTCGAATAATTATTCAGAGTCGGAAGAATAATCTGAGTCGGACGCCTGGACGATTTCTACGGATTCGTTGAACAGCTCCCGGCGAAGTTCGGCGACTTGGTCAGCTTTGCAGTAGGCATAATCATAATACATGTTGCGTGCTCCTTCAATGACGGCAAGTTTGAGTCGAAGGTTATAGCGAAACGATCTGTTGTTTGCACGTTTGGCCATCTTGTAGCGCTTCTGCACCTCGCCTAGACGTTGATTAAGCAAAACGATCTGGTCGCAGGCTTTTCTAAAACGTCGTTCGGTATCACTTAAAGTGAATCGTTTGTCAAGAGATTTCATTCTCGAAGGCATGTTGATGTTGTAATCGATTTGGATAGCTAGTTGCTAATAACCTTTACGGTAGGCTCGGGCTCTATATATACTCAATTTTCGAAGATGAATATGCTCTAAATGCCAATGTCATATCATGACACCTTAACACTGTGCCAAAATGAGTTGACACTTAGCTAATTACGCACACGACTTTATAACAACATTCTCGTTTGCTAATCGATTAGCCACGTGGGCACGAAAATGGATTAACAACCCTTTCTTTCACAGTTGTATCAAACAAATAAAACCACCGTCAATTAAAAATTGATGAATTTATCATCCTCAATTCTTCTGTTCTTTGCTTGCCGGTGAAACATCAGTCCGAATATGTAAAATTTTACATGCAAATTTGGAGCAATTTCTGGATCATTTCATGCTCGCTTAAGAAAAAGAAGAAATGGTTTTCTTCAACCACGAACAACTTCAGTCTTCAGGAAAGATCGAACAAAAAGAACAATTCACAGTTGATATGTTCTTCAATTTCACATTGTAATTCGTACTTTTATGTATTTCTGAAAACAGCAGATACGGAAAGTTTCACTGAATAGACGGGTTCTGTTAGAATGACTCTAACCCTTTACCACACAATCCCTACTTTATGCAACTTTGAGAGAGAAGACTGAAGAAAACATTGTGAGAAAAGGAGAAAATGCTGGTAACCAGCATTTTCTCCTTTTTCCACAACGTTTTCTACCTTATCAAAGACAGCTTTCACAATTTGAGCCACATTTAATTTGTCATCCGTAAACGCTTTGGGTATGGACGAGTTCACAATTCATAGTGTGTGGTTAAGGGTTAAACTTGATTTCTTTCCCACTTTCCAGTTTCGGACAGTTTTCGAAACAAGAGTAGAGACCACGTTTAAATGCGTGTCTGGTGTAAAGCCAGTGCGAACTCCTTCCGGGTCGTAGTAGTCAAAAGTAGTCCCATTTGAAAACTTGCCAGCAAGCACTTCTGCTGCACTGTTTGTTTGTTTTTGTGTGTGTGTGTGTGTGTGTGTGTGTGTCCCCAAGAGAAAATGAAAGGACTGGTGTAAAATGTGTTTTTGTTGTTCATTTGATGATTTTTGTTGTTACTGAGTGCAAGTTTGTTATTTCTTGGAGAACTATTTTAAGCATGTGCACACATAAAGGAGCAAGGTCTAACAACCGAAAGGGCCTTTTTTCACTGTGAATTTTTAAGGGTAGTTGTGTCTAAGGTGGAAGAGCAGACACAACCGGTGAATGTTATTGATAATAAAATGGTCTGTGTCCCGGCCTCACTGCAAATGTCGATTTCGGTGGGGGTACCTTCAAATATCAATACAAATAAAATCAAATTTTGCACTACTCTAATTTTATTATCATTATTTGGTGCTTCGGATGTGGTGCATGCATTTTTAATTCCAAATGATGGGGCAAATCCAATGCGCGGTTCATAAATGTAAAACGGGTTGTACACGTAATACCGCTGGTATACGATAATTAATTAAAAAAGAAAAGATTCCCCACCCCCTATTTCAACAGTTTCGGAACTGTTCAAGTGCACGGTTGAACCTTGAAGAGACATCCGTAAAAGTCGGAGAAAACTTTGACCAAAACGTCTGTACTACTATGCGGTTTGAAATGGTAGCTTTTGAAAGTGAACACTTTAACCTTTCTCTAAAAGTATTCAAATAATCAAGGAAACAAACAACCGGTTTCGATCTGCATGGTCTTATATTTTAATCTGTATTGTGTAGCATACGTAATTAATAAGTTATTGAAAAGAGTAGACGAAGATCAGACTGTACGCGGGTACGGGCTGATCTTATTATACGCTCTTCGCAACAGAGGGTCCGATGTGCAGTAAATGGGTGAAATATTGTATAAGGAGGGGGGGGGGAAGGGTTACTAGTTGAATTGAGGGAAAGGAGGGATTAATTGACAATTCTTGAATATAGACTTTCTTTTAATTTGGTTTGGCTCTTAAAAGGGCCGTTTTGAAGAAAACGACTCGAATAATTATTCAGAGTCGGAAGAATAATCTGAGTCGGACGCCTGGACGATTTCTACGGATTCGTTGAACAGCTCCCGGCGAAGTTCGGCGACTTGGTCAGCTTTGCAGTAGGCATAATCATAATACATGTTGCGTGCTCCTTCAATGACGGCAAGTTTGAGTCGAAGGTTATAGCGAAACGATCTGTTGTTTGCACGTTTGGCCATCTTGTAGCGCTTCTGCACCTCGCCTAGACGTTGATTAAGCAAAACGATCTGGTCGCAGGCTTTTCTAAAACGTCGTTCGGTATCACTTAAAGTGAATCGTTTGTCAAGAGATTTCATTCTCGAAGGCATGTTGATGTTGTAATCGATTTGGATAGCTAGTTGCTAATAACCTTTACGGTAGGCTCGGGCTCTATATATACTCAATTTTCGAAGATGAATATGCTCTAAATGCCAATGTCATATCATGACACCTTAACACTGTGCCAAAATGAGTTGACACTTAGCTAATTACGCACACGACTTTATAACAACATTCTCGTTTGCTAATCGATTAGCCACGTGGGCATGAAAATGGATTAACAACCCTTTCTTTCACAGTTGTATCAAACAAATAAAACCACCGTCAATTAAAAATTGATGAATTTATCATCCTCAATTCTTCTGTTCTTTGCTTGCCGGTGAAACATCAGTCCGAATATGTAAAATTTTACATGCAAATTTGGAGCAATTTCTGGATCATTTCATGCTCGCTTAAGAAAAAGAAGAAATGGTTTTCTTCAACCACGAACAACTTCAGTCTTCAGGAAAGATCGAACAAAAAGAACAATTCACAGTTGATATGTTCTTCAATTTCACATTGTAATTCGTACTTTTATGTATTTCTGAAAACAGCAGATACGGAAAGTTTCACTGAATAGACGGGTTCTGTTAGAATGACTCTAACCCTTTACCACACAATCCCTACTTTATGCAACTTTGAGAGAGAAGACTGAAGAAAACATTGTGAGAAAAGGAGAAAATGCTGGTAACCAGCATTTTCTCCTTTTTCCACAACGTTTTCTACCTTATCAAAGACAGCTTTCACAATTTGAGCCACATTTAATTTGTCATCCGTAAACGCTTTGGGTATGGACGAGTTCACAATTCATAGTGTGTGGTTAAGGGTTAAACTTGATTTCTTTCCCACTTTCCAGTTTCGGACAGTTTTCGAAACAAGAGTAGAGACCACGTTTAAATGCGTGTCTGGTGTAAAGCCAGTGCGAACTCCTTCCGGGTCGTAGTAGTCAAAAGTAGTCCCATTTGAAAAATTGCCAGCAAGCACTTCTGCTGCACTGTTTGTTTGTTTTTGTGTGTGTGTGTGTCTGTGTGTGTGTGTCCCCAAGAGAAAATGAAAGGACTGGTGTAAAATGTGTTTTTGTTGTTCATTTGATGATTTTTGTTGTTACTGAGTGCAAGTTTGTTATTTCTTGGAGAACTATTTTAAGCATGTGCACACATAAAGGAGCAAGGTCTAACAACCGAAAGGGCCTTTTTTCACTGTGAATTTTTAAGGGTAGTTGTGTCTAAGGTGGAAGAGCAGACACAACCGGTGAATGTTATTGATAATAAAATGGTCTGTGTCCCGGCCTCACTGCAAATGTCGATTTCGGTGGGGGTACCTTCAAATATCAATACAAATAAAATCAAATTTTGCACTACTCTAATTTTATTATCATTATTTGGTGCTTCGGATGTGGTGCATGCATTTTTAATTCCAAATGATGGGGCAAATCCAATGCGCGGTTCATAAATGTAAAACGGGTTGTACACGTAATACCGCTGGTATACGATAATTAATTAAAAAAGAAAAGATTCCCCACCCCCTATTTCAACAGTTTCGGAACTGTTCAAGTGCACGGTTGAACCTTGAAGAGACATCCGTAAAAGTCGGAGAAAACTTTGACCAAAACGTCTGTACTACTATGCGGTTTGAAATGGTAGCTTTTGAAAGTGAACACTTTAACCTTTCTCTAAAAGTATTCAAATAATCAAGGAAACAAACAACCGGTTTCGATCTGCATGGTCTTATATTTTAATCTGTATTGTGTAGCATACGTAATTAATAAGTTATTGAAAAGAGTAGACGAAGATCAGACTGTACGCGGGTACGGGCTGATCTTATTATACGCTCTTCGCAACAGAGGGTCCGATGTGCAGTAAATGGGTGAAATATTGTATAAGGAGGGGGGGGGGGAGGGTTACTAGTTGAATTGAGGGAAAGGAGGGATTAATTGACAATTCTTGAATATAGACTTTCTTTTAATTTGGTTTGGCTCTTAAAAGGGCCGTTTTGAAGAAAACGACTCGAATAATTATTCAGAGTCGGAAGAATAATCTGAGTCGGACGCCTGGACGATTTCTACGGATTCGTTGAACAGCTCCCGGCGAAGTTCGGCGACTTGGTCAGCTTTGCAGTAGGCATAATCATAATACATGTTGCGTGCTCCTTCAATGACGGCAAGTTTGAGTCGAAGGTTATAGCGAAACGATCTGTTGTTTGCACGTTTGGCCATCTTGTAGCGCTTCTGCACCTCGCCTAGACGTTGATTAAGCAAAACGATCTGGTCGCAGGCTTTTCTAAAACGTCGTTCGGTATCACTTAAAGTGAATCGTTTGTCAAGAGATTTCATTCTCGAAGGCATGTTGATGTTGTAATCGATTTGGATAGCTAGTTGCTAATAACCTTTACGGTAGGCTCGGGCTCTATATATACTCAATTTTCGAAGATGAATATGCTCTAAATGCCAATGTCATATCATGACACCTTAACACTGTGCCAAAATGAGTTGACACTTAGCTAATTACGCACACGACTTTATAACAACATTCTCGTTTGCTAATCGATTAGCCACGTGGGCATGAAAATGGATTAACAACCCTTTCTTTCACAGTTGTATCAAACAAATAAAACCACCGTCAATTAAAAATTGATGAATTTATCATCCTCAATTCTTCTGTTCTTTGCTTGCCGGTGAAACATCAGTCCGAATATGTAAAATTTTACATGCAAATTTGGAGCAATTTCTGGATCATTTCATGCTCGCTTAAGAAAAAGAAGAAATGGTTTTCTTCAACCACGAACAACTTCAGTCTTCAGGAAAGATCGAACAAAAAGAACAATTCACAGTTGATATGTTCTTCAATTTCACATTGTAATTCGTACTTTTATGTATTTCTGAAAACAGCAGATACGGAAAGTTTCACTGAATAGACGGGTTCTGTTAGAATGACTCTAACCCTTTACCACACAATCCCTACTTTATGCAACTTTGAGAGAGAAGACTGAAGAAAACATTGTGAGAAAAGGAGAAACTGCTGGTAACCAGCATTTTCTCCTTTTTCCACAACGTTTTCTACCTTATCAAAGACAGCTTTCACAATTTGAGCCACATTTAATTTGTCATCCGTAAACGCTTTGGGTATGGACGAGTTCACAATTCATAGTGTGTGGTTAAGGGTTAAACTTGATTTCTTTCCCACTTTCCAGTTTCGGACAGTTTTCGAAACAAGAGTAGAGACCACGTTTAAATGCGTGTCTGGTGTAAAGCCAGTGCGAACTCCTTCCGGGTCGTAGTAGTCAAAAGTAGTCCCATTTGAAAAATTGCCAGCAAGCACTTCTGCTGCACTGTTTGTTTGTTTTTGTGTGTGTGTGTGTCTGTGTGTCCCCAAGAGAAAATGAAAGGACTGGTGTAAAATGTGTTTTTGTTGTTCATTTGATGATTTTTGTTGTTACTGAGTGCAAGTTTGTTATTTCTTGGAGAACTATTTTAAGCATGTGCACACATAAAGGAGCAAGGTCTAACAACCGAAAGGGCCTTTTTTCACTGTGAATTTTTAAGGGTAGTTGTGTCTAAGGTGGAAGAGCAGACACAACCGGTGAATGTTATTGATAATAAAATGGTCTGTGTCCCGGCCTCACTGCAAATGTCGATTTCGGTGGGGGTACCTTCAAATATCAATACAAATAAAATCAAATTTTGCACTACTCTAATTTTATTATCATTATTTGGTGCTTCGGATGTGGTGCATGCATTTTTAATTCCAAATGATGGGGCAAATCCAATGCGCGGTTCATAAATGTAAAACGGGTTGTACACGTAATACCGCTGGTATACGATAATTAATTAAAAAAGAAAAGATTCCCCACCCCCTATTTCAACAGTTTCGGAACTGTTCAAGTGCACGGTTGAACCTTGAAGAGACATCCGTAAAAGTCGGAGAAAACTTTGACCAAAACGTCTGTACTACTATGCGGTTTGAAATGGTAGCTTTTGAAAGTGAACACTTTAACCTTTCTCTAAAAGTATTCAAATAATCAAGGAAACAAACAACCGGTTTCGATCTGCATGGTCTTATATTTTAATCTGTATTGTGTAGCATACGTAATTAATAAGTTATTGAAAAGAGTAGACGAAGATCAGACTGTACGCGGGTACGGGCTGATCTTATTATACGCTCTTCGCAACAGAGGGTCCGATGTGCAGTAAATGGGTGAAATATTGTATAAGGAGGGGGGGGGGGAGGGTTACTAGTTGAATTGAGGGAAAGGAGGGATTAATTGACAATTCTTGAATATAGACTTTCTTTTAATTTGGTTTGGCTCTTAAAAGGGCCGTTTTGAAGAAAACGACTCGAATAATTATTCAGAGTCGGAAGAATAATCTGAGTCGGACGCCTGGACGATTTCTACGGATTCGTTGAACAGCTCCCGGCGAAGTTCGGCGACTTGGTCAGCTTTGCAGTAGGCATAATCATAATACATGTTGCGTGCTCCTTCAATGACGGCAAGTTTGAGTCGAAGGTTATAGCGAAACGATCTGTTGTTTGCACGTTTGGCCATCTTGTAGCGCTTCTGCACCTCGCCTAGACGTTGATTAAGCAAAACGATCTGGTCGCAGGCTTTTCTAAAACGTCGTTCGGTATCACTTAAAGTGAATCGTTTGTCAAGAGATTTCATTCTCGAAGGCATGTTGATGTTGTAATCGATTTGGATAGCTAGTTGCTAATAACCTTTACGGTAGGCTCGGGCTCTATATATACTCAATTTTCGAAGATGAATATGCTCTAAATGCCAATGTCATATCATGACACCTTAACACTGTGCCAAAATGAGTTGACACTTAGCTAATTACGCACACGACTTTATAACAACATTCTCGTTTGCTAATCGATTAGCCACGTGGGCATGAAAATGGATTAACAACCCTTTCTTTCACAGTTGTATCAAACAAATAAAACCACCGTCAATTAAAAATTGATGAATTTATCATCCTCAATTCTTCTGTTCTTTGCTTGCCGGTGAAACATCAGTCCGAATATGTAAAATTTTACATGCAAATTTGGAGCAATTTCTGGATCATTTCATGCTCGCTTAAGAAAAAGAAGAAATGGTTTTCTTCAACCACGAACAACTTCAGTCTTCAGGAAAGATCGAACAAAAAGAACAATTCACAGTTGATATGTTCTTCAATTTCACATTGTAATTCGTACTTTTATGTATTTCTGAAAACAGCAGATACGGAAAGTTTCACTGAATAGACGGGTTCTGTTAGAATGACTCTAACCCTTTACCACACAATCCCTACTTTATGCAACTTTGAGAGAGAAGACTGAAGAAAACATTGTGAGAAAAGGAGAAAATGCTGGTAACCAGCATTTTCTCCTTTTTCCACAACGTTTTCTACCTTATCAAAGACAGCTTTCACAATTTGAGCCACATTTAATTTGTCATCCGTAAACGCTTTGGGTATGGACGAGTTCACAATTCATAGTGTGTGGTTAAGGGTTAAACTTGATTTCTTTCCCACTTTCCAGTTTCGGACAGTTTTCGAAACAAGAGTAGAGACCACGTTTAAATGCGTGTCTGGTGTAAAGCCAGTGCGAACTCCTTCCGGGTCGTAGTAGTCAAAAGTAGTCCCATTTGAAAAATTGCCAGCAAGCACTTCTGCTGCACTGTTTGTTTGTTTTTTTTTTGTGTGTGTGTGTGTGTGTCCCCAAGAGAAAATGAAAGGACTGGTGTAAAATGTGTTTTTGTTGTTCATTTGATGATTTTTGTTGTTACTGAGTGCAAGTTTGTTATTTCTTGGAGAACTATTTTAAGCATGTGCACACATAAAGGAGCAAGGTCTAACAACCGAAAGGGCCTTTTTTCACTGTGAATTTTTAAGGGTAGTTGTGTCTAAGGTGGAAGAGCAGACACAACCGGTGAATGTTATTGATAATAAAATGGTCTGTGTCCCGGCCTCACTGCAAATGTCGATTTCGGTGGGGGTACCTTCAAATATCAATACAAATAAAATCAAATTTTGCACTACTCTAATTTTATTATCATTATTTGGTGCTTCGGATGTGGTGCATGCATTTTTAATTCCAAATGATGGGGCAAATCCAATGCGCGGTTCATAAATGTAAAACGGGTTGTACACGTAATACCGCTGGTATACGATAATTAATTAAAAAAGAAAAGATTCCCCACCCCCTATTTCAACAGTTTCGGAACTGTTCAAGTGCACGGTTGAACCTTGAAGAGACATCCGTAAAAGTCGGAGAAAACTTTGACCAAAACGTCTGTACTACTATGCGGTTTGAAATGGTAGCTTTTGAAAGTGAACACTTTAACCTTTCTCTAAAAGTATTCAAATAATCAAGGAAACAAACAACCGGTTTCGATCTGCATGGTCTTATATTTTAATCTGTATTGTGTAGCATACGTAATTAATAAGTTATTGAAAAGAGTAGACGAAGATCAGACTGTACGCGGGTACGGGCTGATCTTATTATACGCTCTTCGCAACAGAGGGTCCGATGTGCAGTAAATGGGTGAAATATTGTATAAGGAGGGGGGGGGGGGGAGGGTTACTAGTTGAATTGAGGGAAAGGAGGGATTAATTGACAATTCTTGAATATAGACTTTCTTTTAATTTGGTTTGGCTCTTAAAAGGGCCGTTTTGAAGAAAACGACTCGAATAATTATTCAGAGTCGGAAGAATAATCTGAGTCGGACGCCTGGACGATTTCTACGGATTCGTTGAACAGCTCCCGGCGAAGTTCGGCGACTTGGTCAGCTTTGCAGTAGGCATAATCATAATACATGTTGCGTGCTCCTTCAATGACGGCAAGTTTGAGTCGAAGGTTATAGCGAAACGATCTGTTGTTTGCACGTTTGGCCATCTTGTAGCGCTTCTGCACCTCGCCTAGACGTTGATTAAGCAAAACGATCTGGTCGCAGGCTTTTCTAAAACGTCGTTCGGTATCACTTAAAGTGAATCGTTTGTCAAGAGATTTCATTCTCGAAGGCATGTTGATGTTGTAATCGATTTGGATAGCTAGTTGCTAATAACCTTTACGGTAGGCTCGGGCTCTATATATACTCAATTTTCGAAGATGAATATGCTCTAAATGCCAATGTCATATCATGACACCTTAACACTGTGCCAAAATGAGTTGACACTTAGCTAATTACGCACACGACTTTATAACAACATTCTCGTTTGCTAATCGATTAGCCACGTGGGCATGAAAATGGATTAACAACCCTTTCTTTCACAGTTGTATCAAACAAATAAAACCACCGTCAATTAAAAATTGATGAATTTATCATCCTCAATTCTTCTGTTCTTTGCTTGCCGGTGAAACATCAGTCCGAATATGTAAAATTTTACATGCAAATTTGGAGCAATTTCTGGATCATTTCATGCTCGCTTAAGAAAAAGAAGAAATGGTTTTCTTCAACCACGAACAACTTCAGTCTTCAGGAAAGATCGAACAAAAAGAACAATTCACAGTTGATATGTTCTTCAATTTCACATTGTAATTCGTACTTTTATGTATTTCTGAAAACAGCAGATACGGAAAGTTTCACTGAATAGACGGGTTCTGTTAGAATGACTCTAACCCTTTACCACACAATCCCTACTTTATGCAACTTTGAGAGAGAAGACTGAAGAAAACATTGTGAGAAAAGGAGAAAATGCTGGTAACCAGCATTTTCTCCTTTTTCCACAACGTGTTCTACCTTATCAAAGACAGCTTTCACAATTTGAGCCACATTTAATTTGTCATCCGTAAACGCTTTGGGTATGGACGAGTTCACAATTCATAGTGTGTGGTTAAGGGTTAAACTTGATTTCTTTCCCACTTTCCAGTTTCGGACAGTTTTCGAAACAAGAGTAGAGACCACGTTTAAATGCGTGTCTGGTGTAAAGCCAGTGCGAACTCCTTCCGGGTCGTAGTAGTCAAAAGTAGTCCCATTTGAAAAATTGCCAGCAAGCACTTCTGCTGCACTGTTTGTTTGTTTTTTGTGTGTGTGTGTGTGTGTGTGTGTCCCCAAGAGAAAATGAAAGGACTGGTGTAAAATGTGTTTTTGTTGTTCATTTGATGATTTTTGTTGTTACTGAGTGCAAGTTTGTTATTTCTTGGAGAACTATTTTAAGCATGTGCACACATAAAGGAGCAAGGTCTAACAACCGAAAGGGCCTTTTTTCACTGTGAATTTTTAAGGGTAGTTGTGTCTAAGGTGGAAGAGCAGACACAACCGGTGAATGTTATTGATAATAAAATGGTCTGTGTCCCGGCCTCACTGCAAATGTCGATTTCGGTGGGGGTACCTTCAAATATCAATACAAATAAAATCAAATTTTGCACTACTCTAATTTTATTATCATTATTTGGTGCTTCGGATGTGGTGCATGCATTTTTAATTCCAAATGATGGGGCAAATCCAATGCGCGGTTCATAAATGTAAAACGGGTTGTACACGTAATACCGCTGGTATACGATAATTAATTAAAAAAGAAAAGATTCCCCACCCCCTATTTCAACAGTTTCGGAACTGTTCAAGTGCACGGTTGAACCTTGAAGAGACATCCGTAAAAGTCGGAGAAAACTTTGACCAAAACGTCTGTACTACTATGCGGTTTGAAATGGTAGCTTTTGAAAGTGAACACTTTAACCTTTCTCTAAAAGTATTCAAATAATCAAGGAAACAAACAACCGGTTTCGATCTGCATGGTCTTATATTTTAATCTGTATTGTGTAGCATACGTAATTAATAAGTTATTGAAAAGAGTAGACGAAGATCAGACTGTACGCGGGTACGGGCTGATCTTATTATACGCTCTTCGCAACAGAGGGTCCGATGTGCAGTAAATGGGTGAAATATTGTATAAGGAGGGGGGGGGGGGGAGGGTTACTAGTTGAATTGAGGGAAAGGAGGGATTAATTGACAATTCTTGAATATAGACTTTCTTTTAATTTGGTTTGGCTCTTAAAAGGGCCGTTTTGAAGAAAACGACTCGAATAATTATTCAGAGTCGGAAGAATAATCTGAGTCGGACGCCTGGACGATTTCTACGGATTCGTTGAACAGCTCCCGGCGAAGTTCGGCGACTTGGTCAGCTTTGCAGTAGGCATAATCATAATACATGTTGCGTGCTCCTTCAATGACGGCAAGTTTGAGTCGAAGGTTATAGCGAAACGATCTGTTGTTTGCACGTTTGGCCATCTTGTAGCGCTTCTGCACCTCGCCTAGACGTTGATTAAGCAAAACGATCTGGTCGCAGGCTTTTCTAAAACGTCGTTCGGTATCACTTAAAGTGAATCGTTTGTCAAGAGATTTCATTCTCGAAGGCATGTTGATGTTGTAATCGATTTGGATAGCTAGTTGCTAATAACCTTTACGGTAGGCTCGGGCTCTATATATACTCAATTTTCGAAGATGAATATGCTCTAAATGCCAATGTCATATCATGACACCTTAACACTGTGCCAAAATGAGTTGACACTTAGCTAATTACGCACACGACTTTATAACAACATTCTCGTTTGCTAATCGATTAGCCACGTGGGCATGAAAATGGATTAACAACCCTTTCTTTCACAGTTGTATCAAACAAATAAAACCACCGTCAATTAAAAATTGATGAATTTATCATCCTCAATTCTTCTGTTCTTTGCTTGCCGGTGAAACATCAGTCCGAATATGTAAAATTTTACATGCAAATTTGGAGCAATTTCTGGATCATTTCATGCTCGCTTAAGAAAAAGAAGAAATGGTTTTCTTCAACCACGAACAACTTCAGTCTTCAGGAAAGATCGAACAAAAAGAACAATTCACAGTTGATATGTTCTTCAATTTCACATTGTAATTCGTACTTTTATGTATTTCTGAAAACAGCAGATACGGAAAGTTTCACTGAATAGACGGGTTCTGTTAGAATGACTCTAACCCTTTACCACACAATCCCTACTTTATGCAACTTTGAGAGAGAAGACTGAAGAAAACATTGTGAGAAAAGGAGAAAATGCTGGTAACCAGCATTTTCTCCTTTTTCCACAACGTTTTCTACCTTATCAAAGACAGCTTTCACAATTTGAGCCACATTTAATTTGTCATCCGTAAACGCTTTGGGTATGGACGAGTTCACAATTCATAGTGTGTGGTTAAGGGTTAAACTTGATTTCTTTCCCACTTTCCAGTTTCGGACAGTTTTCGAAACAAGAGTAGAGACCACGTTTAAATGCGTGTCTGGTGTAAAGCCAGTGCGAACTCCTTCCGGGTCGTAGTAGTCAAAAGTAGTCCCATTTGAAAAATTGCCAGCAAGCACTTCTGCTGCACTGTTTGTTTGTTTTTTTTTTGTGTGTGTGTGTGTGTGTCCCCAAGAGAAAATGAAAGGACTGGTGTAAAATGTGTTTTTGTTGTTCATTTGATGATTTTTGTTGTTACTGAGTGCAAGTTTGTTATTTCTTGGAGAACTATTTTAAGCATGTGCACACATAAAGGAGCAAGGTCTAACAACCGAAAGGGCCTTTTTTCACTGTGAATTTTTAAGGGTAGTTGTGTCTAAGGTGGAAGAGCAGACACAACCGGTGAATGTTATTGATAATAAAATGGTCTGTGTCCCGGCCTCACTGCAAATGTCGATTTCGGTGGGGGTACCTTCAAATATCAATACAAATAAAATCAAATTTTGCACTACTCTAATTTTATTATCATTATTTGGTGCTTCGGATGTGGTGCATGCATTTTTAATTCCAAATGATGGGGCAAATCCAATGCGCGGTTCATAAATGTAAAACGGGTTGTACACGTAATACCGCTGGTATACGATAATTAATTAAAAAAGAAAAGATTCCCCACCCCCTATTTCAACAGTTTCGGAACTGTTCAAGTGCACGGTTGAACCTTGAAGAGACATCCGTAAAAGTCGGAGAAAACTTTGACCAAAACGTCTGTACTACTATGCGGTTTGAAATGGTAGCTTTTGAAAGTGAACACTTTAACCTTTCTCTAAAAGTATTCAAATAATCAAGGAAACAAACAACCGGTTTCGATCTGCATGGTCTTATATTTTAATCTGTATTGTGTAGCATACGTAATTAATAAGTTATTGAAAAGAGTAGACGAAGATCAGACTGTACGCGGGTACGGGCTGATCTTATTATACGCTCTTCGCAACAGAGGGTCCGATGTGCAGTAAATGGGTGAAATATTGTATAAGGAGGGGGGGGGGGGGAGGGTTACTAGTTGAATTGAGGGAAAGGAGGGATTAATTGACAATTCTTGAATATAGACTTTCTTTTAATTTGGTTTGGCTCTTAAAAGGGCCGTTTTGAAGAAAACGACTCGAATAATTATTCAGAGTCGGAAGAATAATCTGAGTCGGACGCCTGGACGATTTCTACGGATTCGTTGAACAGCTCCCGGCGAAGTTCGGCGACTTGGTCAGCTTTGCAGTAGGCATAATCATAATACATGTTGCGTGCTCCTTCAATGACGGCAAGTTTGAGTCGAAGGTTATAGCGAAACGATCTGTTGTTTGCACGTTTGGCCATCTTGTAGCGCTTCTGCACCTCGCCTAGACGTTGATTAAGCAAAACGATCTGGTCGCAGGCTTTTCTAAAACGTCGTTCGGTATCACTTAAAGTGAATCGTTTGTCAAGAGATTTCATTCTCGAAGGCATGTTGATGTTGTAATCGATTTGGATAGCTAGTTGCTAATAACCTTTACGGTAGGCTCGGGCTCTATATATACTCAATTTTCGAAGATGAATATGCTCTAAATGCCAATGTCATATCATGACACCTTAACACTGTGCCAAAATGAGTTGACACTTAGCTAATTACGCACACGACTTTATAACAACATTCTCGTTTGCTAATCGATTAGCCACGTGGGCATGAAAATGGATTAACAACCCTTTCTTTCACAGTTGTATCAAACAAATAAAACCACCGTCAATTAAAAATTGATGAATTTATCATCCTCAATTCTTCTGTTCTTTGCTTGCCGGTGAAACATCAGTCCGAATATGTAAAATTTTACATGCAAATTTGGAGCAATTTCTGGATCATTTCATGCTCGCTTAAGAAAAAGAAGAAATGGTTTTCTTCAACCACGAACAACTTCAGTCTTCAGGAAAGATCGAACAAAAAGAACAATTCACAGTTGATATGTTCTTCAATTTCACATTGTAATTCGTACTTTTATGTATTTCTGAAAACAGCAGATACGGAAAGTTTCACTGAATAGACGGGTTCTGTTAGAATGACTCTAACCCTTTACCACACAATCCCTACTTTATGCAACTTTGAGAGAGAAGACTGAAGAAAACATTGTGAGAAAAGGAGAAAATGCTGGTAACCAGCATTTTCTCCTTTTTCCACAACGTGTTCTACCTTATCAAAGACAGCTTTCACAATTTGAGCCACATTTAATTTGTCATCCGTAAACGCTTTGGGTATGGACGAGTTCACAATTCATAGTGTGTGGTTAAGGGTTAAACTTGATTTCTTTCCCACTTTCCAGTTTCGGACAGTTTTCGAAACAAGAGTAGAGACCACGTTTAAATGCGTGTCTGGTGTAAAGCCAGTGCGAACTCCTTCCGGGTCGTAGTAGTCAAAAGTAGTCCCATTTGAAAAATTGCCAGCAAGCACTTCTGCTGCACTGTTTGTTTGTTTTTTGTGTGTGTGTGTGTGTGTGTGTGTCCCCAAGAGAAAATGAAAGGACTGGTGTAAAATGTGTTTTTGTTGTTCATTTGATGATTTTTGTTGTTACTGAGTGCAAGTTTGTTATTTCTTGGAGAACTATTTTAAGCATGTGCACACATAAAGGAGCAAGGTCTAACAACCGAAAGGGCCTTTTTTCACTGTGAATTTTTAAGGGTAGTTGTGTCTAAGGTGGAAGAGCAGACACAACCGGTGAATGTTATTGATAATAAAATGGTCTGTGTCCCGGCCTCACTGCAAATGTCGATTTCGGTGGGGGTACCTTCAAATATCAATACAAATAAAATCAAATTTTGCACTACTCTAATTTTATTATCATTATTTGGTGCTTCGGATGTGGTGCATGCATTTTTAATTCCAAATGATGGGGCAAATCCAATGCGCAGTTCATAAATGTAAAACGGGTTGTACACGTAATACCGCTGGTATACGATAATTAATTAAAAAAGAAAAGATTCCCCACCCCCTATTTCAACAGTTTCGGAACTGTTCAAGTGCACGGTTGAACCTTGAAGAGACATCCGTAAAAGTCGGAGAAAACTTTGACCAAAACGTCTGTACTACTATGCGGTTTGAAATGGTAGCTTTTGAAAGTGAACACTTTAACCTTTCTCTAAAAGTATTCAAATAATCAAGGAAACAAACAACCGGTTTCGATCTGCATGGTCTTATATTTTAATCTGTATTGTGTAGCATACGTAATTAATAAGTTATTGAAAAGAGTAGACGAAGATCAGACTGTACGCGGGTACGGGCTGATCTTATTATACGCTCTTCGCAACAGAGGGTCCGATGTGCAGTAAATGGGTGAAATATTGTATAAGGAGGGGGGGGAGGGTTACTAGTTGAATTGAGGGAAAGGAGGGATTAATTGACCATTCTTGAATATAGACTTTCTTTTAATTTGGTTTGGCTCTTAAAAGGGCCGTTTTGAAGAAAACGACTCGAATAATTATTCAGAGTCGGAAGAATAATCTGAGTCGGACGCCTGGACGATTTCTACGGATTCGTTGAACAGCTCCCGGCGAAGTTCGGCGACTTGGTCAGCTTTGCAGTAGGCATAATCATAATACATGTTGCGTGCTCCTTCAATGACGGCAAGTTTGAGTCGAAGGTTATAGCGAAACGATCTGTTGTTTGCACGTTTGGCCATCTTGTAGCGCTTCTGCACCTCGCCTAGACGTTGATTAAGCAAAACGATCTGGTCGCAGGCTTTTCTAAAACGTCGTTCGGTATCACTTAAAGTGAATCGTTTGTCAAGAGATTTCATTCTCGAAGGCATGTTGATGTTGTAATCGATTTGGATAGCTAGTTGCTAATAACCTTTACGGTAGGCTCGGGCTCTATATATACTCAATTTTCGAAGATGAATATGCTCTAAATGCCAATGTCATATCATGACACCTTAACACTGTGCCAAAATGAGTTGACACTTAGCTAATTACGCACACGACTTTATAACAACATTCTCGTTTGCTAATCGATTAGCCACGTGGGCATGAAAATGGATTAACAACCCTTTCTTTCACAGTTGTATCAAACAAATAAAACCACCGTCAATTAAAAATTGATGAATTTATCATCCTCAATTCTTCTGTTCTTTGCTTGCCGGTGAAACATCAGTCCGAATATGTAAAATTTTACATGCAAATTTGGAGCAATTTCTGGATCATTTCATGCTCGCTTAAGAAAAAGAAGAAATGGTTTTCTTCAACCACGAACAACTTCAGTCTTCAGGAAAGATCGAACAAAAAGAACAATTCACAGTTGATATGTTCTTCAATTTCACATTGTAATTCGTACTTTTATGTATTTCTGAAAACAGCAGATACGGAAAGTTTCACTGAATAGACGGGTTCTGTTAGAATGACTCTAACCCTTTACCACACAATCCCTACTTTATGCAACTTTGAGAGAGAAGACTGAAGAAAACATTGTGAGAAAAGGAGAAAATGCTGGTAACCAGCATTTTCTCCTTTTTCCACAACGTTTTCTACCTTATCAAAGACAGCTTTCACAATTTGAGCCACATTTAATTTGTCATCCGTAAACGCTTTGGGTATGGACGAGTTCACAATTCATAGTGTGTGGTTAAGGGTTAAACTTGATTTCTTTCCCACTTTCCAGTTTCGGACAGTTTTCGAAACAAGAGTAGAGACCACGTTTAAATGCGTGTCTGGTGTAAAGCCAGTGCGAACTCCTTCCGGGTCGTAGTAGTCAAAAGTAGTCCCATTTGAAAAATTGCCAGCAAGCACTTCTGCTGCACTGTTTGTTTGTTTTTTTTTGTGTGTGTGTGTGTGTGTGTGTGTCCCCAAGAGAAAATGAAAGGACTGGTGTAAAATGTGTTTTTGTTGTTCATTTGATGATTTTTGTTGTTACTGAGTGCAAGTTTGTTATTTCTTGGAGAACTATTTTAAGCATGTGCACACATAAAGGAGCAAGGTCTAACAACCGAAAGGGCCTTTTTTCACTGTGAATTTTTAAGGGTAGTTGTGTCTAAGGTGGAAGAGCAGACACAACCGGTGAATGTTATTGATAATAAAATGGTCTGTGTCCCGGCCTCACTGCAAATGTCGATTTCGGTGGGGGTACCTTCAAATATCAATACAAATAAAATCAAATTTTGCACTACTCTAATTTTATTATCATTATTTGGTGCTTCGGATGTGGTGCATGCATTTTTAATTCCAAATGATGGGGCAAATCCAATGCGCGGTTCATAAATGTAAAACGGGTTGTACACGTAATACCGCTGGTATACGATAATTAATTAAAAAAGAAAAGATTCCCCACCCCCTATTTCAACAGTTTCGGAACTGTTCAAGTGCACGGTTGAACCTTGAAGAGACATCCGTAAAAGTCGGAGAAAACTTTGACCAAAACGTCTGTACTACTATGCGGTTTGAAATGGTAGCTTTTGAAAGTGAACACTTTAACCTTTCTCTAAAAGTATTCAAATAATCAAGGAAACAAACAACCGGTTTCGATCTGCATGGTCTTATATTTTAATCTGTATTGTGTAGCATACGTAATTAATAAGTTATTGAAAAGAGTAGACGAAGATCAGACTGTACGCGGGTACGGGCTGATCTTATTATACGCTCTTCGCAACAGAGGGTCCGATGTGCAGTAAATGGGTGAAATATTGTATAAGGAGGGGGGGGGAAGGGTTACTAGTTGAATTGAGGGAAAGGAGGGATTAATTGACAATTCTTGAATATAGACTTTCTTTTAATTTGGTTTGGCTCTTAAAAGGGCCGTTTTGATGAAAACGACTCGAATGATTATTCAGAGTCGGAAGAATAATCTGAGTCGGACGCCTGGACGATTTCTACGGATTCGTTGAACAGCTCCCGGCGAAGTTCGGCGACTTGGTCAGCTTTGCAGTAGGCATAATCATAATACATGTTGCGTGCTCCTTCAATGACGGCAAGTTTGAGTCGAAGGTTATAGCGAAACGATCTGTTGTTTGCACGTTTGGCCATCTTGTAGCGCTTCTGCACCTCGCCTAGACGTTGATTAAGCAAAACGATCTGGTCGCAGGCTTTTCTAAAACGTCGTTCGGTATCACTTAAAGTGAATCGTTTGTCAAGAGATTTCATTCTCGAAGGCATGTTGATGTTGTAATCGATTTGGATAGCTAGTTGCTAATAACCTTTACGGTAGGCTCGGGCTCTATATATACTCAATTTTCGAAGATGAATATGCTCTAAATGCCAATGTCATATCATGACACCTTAACACTGTGCCAAAATGAGTTGACACTTAGCTAATTACGCACACGACTTTATAACAACATTCTCGTTTGCTAATCGATTAGCCACGTGGGCATGAAAATGGATTAACAACCCTTTCTTTCACAGTTGTATCAAACAAATAAAACCACCGTCAATTAAAAATTGATGAATTTATCATCCTCAATTCTTCTGTTCTTTGCTTGCCGGTGAAACATCAGTCCGAATATGTAAAATTTTACATGCAAATTTGGAGCAATTTCTGGATCATTTCATGCTCGCTTAAGAAAAAGAAGAAATGGTTTTCTTCAACCACGAACAACTTCAGTCTTCAGGAAAGATCGAACAAAAAGAACAATTCACAGTTGATATGTTCTTCAATTTCACATTGTAATTCGTACTTTTATGTATTTCTGAAAACAGCAGATACGGAAAGTTTCACTGAATAGACGGGTTCTGTTAGAATGACTCTAACCCTTTACCACACAATCCCTACTTTATGCAACTTTGAGAGAGAAGACTGAAGAAAACATTGTGAGAAAAGGAGAAAATGCTGGTAACCAGCATTTTCTCCTTTTTCCACAACGTTTTCTACCTTATCAAAGACAGCTTTCACAATTTGAGCCACATTTAATTTGTCATCCGTAAACGCTTTGGGTATGGACGAGTTCACAATTCATAGTGTGTGGTTAAGGGTTAAACTTGATTTCTTTCCCACTTTCCAGTTTCGGACAGTTTTCGAAACAAGAGTAGAGACCACGTTTAAATGCGTGTCTGGTGTAAAGCCAGTGCGAACTCCTTCCGGGTCGTAGTAGTCAAAAGTAGTCCCATTTGAAAAATTGCCAGCAAGCACTTCTGCTGCACTGTTTGTTTGTTTTTTTTTTGTGTGTGTGTGTGTGTGTCCCCAAGAGAAAATGAAAGGACTGGTGTAAAATGTGTTTTTGTTGTTCATTTGATGATTTTTGTTGTTACTGAGTGCAAGTTTGTTATTTCTTGGAGAACTATTTTAAGCATGTGCACACATAAAGGAGCAAGGTCTAACAACCGAAAGGGCCTTTTTTCACTGTGAATTTTTAAGGGTAGTTGTGTCTAAGGTGGAAGAGCAGACACAACCGGTGAATGTTATTGATAATAAAATGGTCTGTGTCCCGGCCTCACTGCAAATGTCGATTTCGGTGGGGGTACCTTCAAATATCAATACAAATAAAATCAAATTTTGCACTACTCTAATTTTATTATCATTATTTGGTGCTTCGGATGTGGTGCATGCATTTTTAATTCCAAATGATGGGGCAAATCCAATGCGCGGTTCATAAATGTAAAACGGGTTGTACACGTAATACCGCTGGTATACGATAATTAATTAAAAAAGAAAAGATTCCCCACCCCCTATTTCAACAGTTTCGGAACTGTTCAAGTGCACGGTTGAACCTTGAAGAGACATCCGTAAAAGTCGGAGAAAACTTTGACCAAAACGTCTGTACTACTATGCGGTTTGAAATGGTAGCTTTTGAAAGTGAACACTTTAACCTTTCTCTAAAAGTATTCAAATAATCAAGGAAACAAACAACCGGTTTCGATCTGCATGGTCTTATATTTTAATCTGTATTGTGTAGCATACGTAATTAATAAGTTATTGAAAAGAGTAGACGAAGATCAGACTGTACGCGGGTACGGGCTGATCTTATTATACGCTCTTCGCAACAGAGGGTCCGATGTGCAGTAAATGGGTGAAATATTGTATAAGGAGGGGGGGGGAGGGTTACTAGTTGAATTGAGGGAAAGGAGGGATTAATTGACAATTCTTGAATATAGACTTTCTTTTAATTTGGTTTGGCTCTTAAAAGGGCCGTTTTGAAGAAAACGACTCGAATAATTATTGAGAGTCGGAAGAATAATCTGAGTCGGACGCCTGGACGATTTCTACGGATTCGTTGAACAGCTCCCGGCGAAGTTCGGCGACTTGGTCAGCTTTGCAGTAGGCATAATCATAATACATGTTGCGTGCTCCTTCAATGACGGCAAGTTTGAGTCGAAGGTTATAGCGAAACGATCTGTTGTTTGCACGTTTGGCCATCTTGTAGCGCTTCTGCACCTCGCCTAGACGTTGATTAAGCAAAACGATCTGGTCGCAGGCTTTTCTAAAACGTCGTTCGGTATCACTTAAAGTGAATCGTTTGTCAAGAGATTTCATTCTCGAAGGCATGTTGATGTTGTAATCGATTTGGATAGCTAGTTGCTAATAACCTTTACGGTAGGCTCGGGCTCTATATATACTCAATTTTCGAAGATGAATATGCTCTAAATGCCAATGTCATATCATGACACCTTAACACTGTGCCAAAATGAGTTGACACTTAGCTAATTACGCACACGACTTTATAACAACATTCTCGTTTGCTAATCGATTAGCCACGTGGGCATGAAAATGGATTAACAACCCTTTCTTTCACAGTTGTATCAAACAAATAAAACCACCGTCAATTAAAAATTGATGAATTTATCATCCTCATTTCTTCTGTTCTTTGCTTGCCGGTGAAACATCAGTCCGAATATGTAAAATTTTACATGCAAATTTGGAGCAATTTCTGGATCATTTCATGCTCGCTTAAGAAAAAGAAGAAATGGTTTTCTTCAACCACGAACAACTTCAGTCTTCAGGAAAGATCGAACAAAAAGAACAATTCACAGTTGATATGTTCTTCAATTTCACATTGTAATTCGTACTTTTATGTATTTCTGAAAACAGCAGATACGGAAAGTTTCACTGAATAGACGGGTTCTGTTAGAATGACTCTAACCCTTTACCACACAATCCCTACTTTATGCAACTTTGAGAGAGAAGACTGAAGAAAACATTGTGAGAAAAGGAGAAAATGCTGGTAACCAGCATTTTCTCCTTTTTCCACAACGTTTTCTACCTTATCAAAGACAGCTTTCACAATTTGAGCCACATTTAATTTGTCATCCGTAAACGCTTTGGGTATGGACGAGTTCACAATTCATAGTGTGTGGTTAAGGGTTAAACTTGATTTCTTTCCCACTTTCCAGTTTCGGACAGTTTTCGAAACAAGAGTAGAGACCACGTTTAAATGCGTGTCTGGTGTAAAGCCAGTGCGAACTCCTTCCGGGTCGTAGTAGTCAAAAGTAGTCCCATTTGAAAAATTGCCAGCAAGCACTTCTGCTGCACTGTTTGTTTGTTTTTTGTGTGTGTGTGTGTGTGTGTGTGTGTGTGTCCCCAAGAGAAAATGAAAGGACTGGTGTAAAATGTGTTTTTGTTGTTCATTTGATGATTTTTGTTGTTACTGAGTGCAAGTTTGTTATTTCTTGGAGAACTATTTTAAGCATGTGCACACATAAAGGAGCAAGGTCTAACAACCGAAAGGGCCTTTTTTCACTGTGAATTTTTAAGGGTAGTTGTGTCTAAGGTGGAAGAGCAGACACAACCGGTGAATGTTATTGATAATAAAATGGTCTGTGTCCCGGCCTCACTGCAAATGTCGATTTCGGTGGGGGTACCTTCAAATATCAATACAAATAAAATCAAATTTTGCACTACTCTAATTTTATTATCATTATTTGGTGCTTCGGATGTGGTGCATGCATTTTTAATTCCAAATGATGGGGCAAATCCAATGCGCGGTTCATAAATGTAAAACGGGTTGTACACGTAATACCGCTGGTATACGATAATTAATTAAAAAAGAAAAGATTCCCCACCCCCTATTTCAACAGTTTCGGAACTGTTCAAGTGCACGGTTGAACCTTGAAGAGACATCCGTAAAAGTCGGAGAAAACTTTGACCAAAACGTCTGTACTACTATGCGGTTTGAAATGGTAGCTTTTGAAAGTGAACACTTTAACCTTTCTCTAAAAGTATTCAAATAATCAAGGAAACAAACAACCGGTTTCGATCTGCATGGTCTTATATTTTAATCTGTATTGTGTAGCATACGTAATTAATAAGTTATTGAAAAGAGTAGACGAAGATCAGACTGTACGCGGGTACGGGCTGATCTTATTATACGCTCTTCGCAACAGAGGGTCCGATGTGCAGTAAATGGGTGAAATATTGTATAAGGAGGGGGGGGGGAGGGTTACTAGTTGAATTGAGGGAAAGGAGGGATTAATTGACAATTCTTGAATATAGACTTTCTTTTAATTTGGTTTGGCTCTTAAAAGGGCCGTTTTGAAGAAAACGACTCGAATAATTATTCAGAGTCGGAAGAATAATCTGAGTCGGACGCCTGGACGATTTCTACGGATTCGTTGAACAGCTCCCGGCGAAGTTCGGCGACTTGGTCAGCTTTGCAGTAGGCATAATCATAATACATGTTGCGTGCTCCTTCAATGACGGCAAGTTTGAGTCGAAGGTTATAGCGAAACGATCTGTTGTTTGCACGTTTGGCCATCTTGTAGCGCTTCTGCACCTCGCCTAGACGTTGATTAAGCAAAACGATCTGGTCGCAGGCTTTTCTAAAACGTCGTTCGGTATCACTTAAAGTGAATCGTTTGTCAAGAGATTTCATTCTCGAAGGCATGTTGATGTTGTAATCGATTTGGATAGCTAGTTGCTAATAACCTTTACGGTAGGCTCGGGCTCTATATATACTCAATTTTCGAAGATGAATATGCTCTAAATGCCAATGTCATATCATGACACCTTAACACTGTGCCAAAATGAGTTGACACTTAGCTAATTACGCACACGACTTTATAACAACATTCTCGTTTGCTAATCGATTAGCCACGTGGGCATGAAAATGGATTAACAACCCTTTCTTTCACAGTTGTATCAAACAAATAAAACCACCGTCAATTAAAAATTGATGAATTTATCATCCTCATTTCTTCTGTTCTTTGCTTGCCGGTGAAACATCAGTCCGAATATGTAAAATTTTACATGCAAATTTGGAGCAATTTCTGGATCATTTCATGCTCGCTTAAGAAAAAGAAGAAATGGTTTTCTTCAACCACGAACAACTTCAGTCTTCAGGAAAGATCGAACAAAAAGAACAATTCACAGTTGATATGTTCTTCAATTTCACATTGTAATTCGTACTTTTATGTATTTCTGAAAACAGCAGATACGGAAAGTTTCACTGAATAGACGGGTTCTGTTAGAATGACTCTAACCCTTTACCACACAATCCCTACTTTATGCAACTTTGAGAGAGAAGACTGAAGAAAACATTGTGAGAAAAGGAGAAAATGCTGGTAACCAGCATTTTCTCCTTTTTCCACAACGTTTTCTACCTTATCAAAGACAGCTTTCACAATTTGAGCCACATTTAATTTGTCATCCGTAAACGCTTTGGGTATGGACGAGTTCACAATTCATAGTGTGTGGTTAAGGGTTAAACTTGATTTCTTTCCCACTTTCCAGTTTCGGACAGTTTTCGAAACAAGAGTAGAGACCACGTTTAAATGCGTGTCTGGTGTAAAGCCAGTGCGAACTCCTTCCGGGTCGTAGTAGTCAAAAGTAGTCCCATTTGAAAAATTGCCAGCAAGCACTTCTGCTGCACTGTTTGTTTGTTTTTTTTTTGTTTGTGTGTGTGTGTGTCCCCAAGAGAAAATGAAAGGACTGGTGTAAAATGTGTTTTTGTTGTTCATTTGATGATTTTTGTTGTTACTGAGTGCAAGTTTGTTATTTCTTGGAGAACTATTTTAAGCATGTGCACACATAAAGGAGCAAGGTCTAACAACCGAAAGGGCCTTTTTTCACTGTGAATTTTTAAGGGTAGTTGTGTCTAAGGTGGAAGAGCAGACACAACCGGTGAATGTTATTGATAATAAAATGGTCTGTGTCCCGGCCTCACTGCAAATGTCGATTTCGGTGGGGGTACCTTCAAATATCAATACAAATAAAATCAAATTTTGCACTACTCTAATTTTATTATCATTATTTGGTGCTTCGGATGTGGTGCATGCATTTTTAATTCCAAATGATGGGGCAAATCCAATGCGCGGTTCATAAATGTAAAACGGGTTGTACACGTAATACCGCTGGTATACGATAATTAATTAAAAAAGAAAAGATTCCCCACCCCCTATTTCAACAGTTTCGGAACTGTTCAAGTGCACGGTTGAACCTTGAAGAGACATCCGTAAAAGTCGGAGAAAACTTTGACCAAAACGTCTGTACTACTATGCGGTTTGAAATGGTAGCTTTTGAAAGTGAACACTTTAACCTTTCTCTAAAAGTATTCAAATAATCAAGGAAACAAACAACCGGTTTCGATCTGCATGGTCTTATATTTTAATCTGTATTGTGTAGCATACGTAATTAATAAGTTATTGAAAAGAGTAGACGAAGATCAGACTGTACGCGGGTACGGGCTGATCTTATTATACGCTCTTCGCAACAGAGGGTCCGATGTGCAGTAAATGGGTGAAATATTGTATAAGGAGGGGGGGGAGGGTTACTAGTTGAATTGAGGGAAAGGAGGGATTAATTGACAATTCTTGAATATAGACTTTCTTTTAATTTGGTTTGGCTCTTAAAAGGGCCGTTTTGAAGAAAACGACTCGAATAATTATTCAGAGTCGGAAGAATAATCTGAGTCGGACGCCTGGACGATTTCTACGGATTCGTTGAACAGCTCCCGGCGAAGTTCGGCGACTTGGTCAGCTTTGCAGTAGGCATAATCATAATACATGTTGCGTGCTCCTTCAATGACGGCAAGTTTGAGTCGAAGGTTATAGCGAAACGATCTGTTGTTTGCACGTTTGGCCATCTTGTAGCGCTTCTGCACCTCGCCTAGACGTTGATTAAGCAAAACGATCTGGTCGCAGGCTTTTCTAAAACGTCGTTCGGTATCACTTAAAGTGAATCGTTTGTCAAGAGATTTCATTCTCGAAGGCATGTTGATGTTGTAATCGATTTGGATAGCTAGTTGCTAATAACCTTTACGGTAGGCTCGGGCTCTATATATACTCAATTTTCGAAGATGAATATGCTCTAAATGCCAATGTCATATCATGACACCTTAACACTGTGCCAAAATGAGTTGACACTTAGCTAATTACGCACACGACTTTATAACAACATTCTCGTTTGCTAATCGATTAGCCACGTGGGCATGAAAATGGATTAACAACCCTTTCTTTCACAGTTGTATCAAACAAATAAAACCACCGTCAATTAAAAATTGATGAATTTATCATCCTCAATTCTTCTGTTCTTTGCTTGCCGGTGAAACATCAGTCCGAATATGTAAAATTTTACATGCAAATTTGGAGCAATTTCTGGATCATTTCATGCTCGCTTAAGAAAAAGAAGAAATGGTTTTCTTCAACCACGAACAACTTCAGTCTTCAGGAAAGATCGAACAAAAAGAACAATTCACAGTTGATATGTTCTTCAATTTCACATTGTAATTCGTACTTTTATGTATTTCTGAAAACAGCAGATACGGAAAGTTTCACTGAATAGACGGGTTCTGTTAGAATGACTCTAACCCTTTACCACACAATCCCTACTTTATGCAACTTTGAGAGAGAAGACTGAAGAAAACATTGTGAGAAAAGGAGAAAATGCTGGTAACCAGCATTTTCTCCTTTTTCCACAACGTTTTCTACCTTATCAAAGACAGCTTTCACAATTTGAGCCACATTTAATTTGTCATCCGTAAACGCTTTGGGTATGGACGAGTTCACAATTCATAGTGTGTGGTTAAGGGTTAAACTTGATTTCTTTCCCACTTTCCAGTTTCGGACAGTTTTCGAAACAAGAGTAGAGACCACGTTTAAATGCGTGTCTGGTGTAAAGCCAGTGCGAACTCCTTCCGGGTCGTAGTAGTCAAAAGTAGTCCCATTTGAAAAATTGCCAGCAAGCACTTCTGCTGCACTGTTTGTTTGTTTTTTTTGTGTGTGTGTGTGTGTGTGTGTCCCCAAGAGAAAATGAAAGGACTGGTGTAAAATGTGTTTTTGTTGTTCATTTGATGATTTTTGTTGTTACTGAGTGCAAGTTTGTTATTTCTTGGAGAACTATTTTAAGCATGTGCACACATAAAGGAGCAAGGTCTAACAACCGAAAGGGCCTTTTTTCACTGTGAATTTTTAAGGGTAGTTGTGTCTAAGGTGGAAGAGCAGACACAACCGGTGAATGTTATTGATAATAAAATGGTCTGTGTCCCGGCCTCACTGCAAATGTCGATTTCGGTGGGGGTACCTTCAAATATCAATACAAATAAAATCAAATTTTGCACTACTCTAATTTTATTATCATTATTTGGTGCTTCGGATGTGGTGCATGCATTTTTAATTCCAAATGATGGGGCAAATCCAATGCGCGGTTCATAAATGTAAAACGGGTTGTACACGTAATACCGCTGGTATACGATAATTAATTAAAAAAGAAAAGATTCCCCACCCCCTATTTCAACAGTTTCGGAACTGTTCAAGTGCACGGTTGAACCTTGAAGAGACATCCGTAAAAGTCGGAGAAAACTTTGACCAAAACGTCTGTACTACTATGCGGTTTGAAATGGTAGCTTTTGAAAGTGAACACTTTAACCTTTCTCTAAAAGTATTCAAATAATCAAGGAAACAAACAACCGGTTTCGATCTGCATGGTCTTATATTTTAATCTGTATTGTGTAGCATACGTAATTAATAAGTTATTGAAAAGAGTAGACGAAGATCAGACTGTACGCGGGTACGGGCTGATCTTATTATACGCTCTTCGCAACAGAGGGTCCGATGTGCAGTAAATGGGTGAAATATTGTATAAGGAGGGGGGGGAGGGTTACTAGTTGAATTGAGGGAAAGGAGGGATTAATTGACAATTCTTGAATATAGACTTTCTTTTAATTTGGTTTGGCTCTTAAAAGGGCCGTTTTGAAGAAAACGACTCGAATAATTATTCAGAGTCGGAAGAATAATCTGAGTCGGACGCCTGGACGATTTCTACGGATTCGTTGAACAGCTCCCGGCGAAGTTCGGCGACTTGGTCAGCTTTGCAGTAGGCATAATCATAATACATGTTGCGTGCTCCTTCAATGACGGCAAGTTTGAGTCGAAGGTTATAGCGAAACGATCTGTTGTTTGCACGTTTGGCCATCTTGTAGCGCTTCTGCACCTCGCCTAGACGTTGATTACGCAAAACGATCTGGTCGCAGGCTTTTCTAAAACGTCGTTCGGTATCACTTAAAGTGAATCGTTTGTCAAGAGATTTCATTCTCGAAGGCATGTTGATGTTGTAATCGATTTGGATAGCTAGTTGCTAATAACCTTTACGGTAGGCTCGGGCTCTATATATACTCAATTTTCGAAGATGAATATGCTCTAAATGCCAATGTCATATCATGACACCTTAACACTGTGCCAAAATGAGTTGACACTTAGCTAATTACGCACACGACTTTATAACAACATTCTCGTTTGCTAATCGATTAGCCACGTGGGCATGAAAATGGATTAACAACCCTTTCTTTCACAGTTGTATCAAACAAATAAAACCACCGTCAATTAAAAATTGATAAATTTATCATCCTCAATTCTTCTGTTCTTTGCTTGCCGGTGAAACATCAGTCCGAATATGTAAAATTTTACATGCAAATTTGGAGCAATTTCTGGATCATTTCATGCTCGCTTAAGAAAAAGAAGAAATGGTTTTCTTCAACCACGAACAACTTCAGTCTTCAGGAAAGATCGAACAAAAAGAACAATTCACAGTTGATATGTTCTTCAATTTCACATTGTAATTCGTACTTTTATGTATTTCTGAAAACAGCAGATACGGAAAGTTTCACTGAATAGACGGGTTCTGTTAGAATGACTCTAACCCTTTACCACACAATCCCTACTTTATGCAACTTTGAGAGAGAAGACTGAAGAAAACATTGTGAGAAAAGGAGAAAATGCTGGTAACCAGCATTTTCTCCTTTTTCCACAACGTTTTCTACCTTATCAAAGACAGCTTTCACAATTTGAGCCACATTTAATTTGTCATCCGTAAACGCTTTGGGTATGGACGAGTTCACAATTCATAGTGTGTGGTTAAGGGTTAAACTTGATTTCTTTCCCACTTTCCAGTTTCGGACAGTTTTCGAAACAAGAGTAGAGACCACGTTTAAATGCGTGTCTGGTGTAAAGCCAGTGCGAACTCCTTCCGGGTCGTAGTAGTCAAAAGTAGTCCCATTTGAAAAATTGCCAGCAAGCACTTCTGCTGCACTGTTTGTTTGTTTTTTGTGTGTGTGTGTGTGTGTGTGTGTGTGTCCCCAAGAGAAAATGAAAGGACTGGTGTAAAATGTGTTTTTGTTGTTCATTTGATGATTTTTGTTGTTACTGAGTGCAAGTTTGTTATTTCTTGGAGAACTATTTTAAGCATGTGCACACATAAAGGAGCAAGGTCTAACAACCGAAAGGGCCTTTTTTCACTGTGAATTTTTAAGGGTAGTTGTGTCTAAGGTGGAAGAGCAGACACAACCGGTGAATGTTATTGATAATAAAATGGTCTGTGTCCCGGCCTCACTGCAAATGTCGATTTCGGTGGGGGTACCTTCAAATATCAATACAAATAAAATCAAATTTTGCACTACTCTAATTTTATTATCATTATTTGGTGCTTCGGATGTGGTGCATGCATTTTTAATTCCAAATGATGGGGCAAATCCAATGCGCGGTTCATAAATGTAAAACGGGTTGTACACGTAATACCGCTGGTATACGATAATTAATTAAAAAAGAAAAGATTCCCCACCCCCTATTTCAACAGTTTCGGAACTGTTCAAGTGCACGGTTGAACCTTGAAGAGACATCCGTAAAAGTCGGAGAAAACTTTGACCAAAACGTCTGTACTACTATGCGGTTTGAAATGGTAGCTTTTGAAAGTGAACACTTTAACCTTTCTCTAAAAGTATTCAAATAATCAAGGAAACAAACAACCGGTTTCGATCTGCATGGTCTTATATTTTAATCTGTATTGTGTAGCATACGTAATTAATAAGTTATTGAAAAGAGTAGACGAAGATCAGACTGTACGCGGGTACGGGCTGATCTTATTATACGCTCTTCGCAACAGAGGGTCCGATGTGCAGTAAATGGGTGAAATATTGTATAAGGAGGGGGGGGGGTTACTAGTTGAATTGAGGGAAAGGAGGGATTAATTGACAATTCTTGAATATAGACTTTCTTTTAATTTGGTTTGGCTCTTAAAAGGGCCGTTTTGAAGAAAACGACTCGAATAATTATTCAGAGTCGGAAGAATAATCTGAGTCGGACGCCTGGACGATTTCTACGGATTCGTTGAACAGCTCCCGGCGAAGTTCGGCGACTTGGTCAGCTTTGCAGTAGGCATAATCATAATACATGTTGCGTGCTCCTTCAATGACGGCAAGTTTGAGTCGAAGGTTATAGCGAAACGATCTGTTGTTTGCACGTTTGGCCATCTTGTAGCGCTTCTGCACCTCGCCTAGACGTTGATTAAGCAAAACGATCTGGTCGCAGGCTTTTCTAAAACGTCGTTCGGTATCACTTAAAGTGAATCGTTTGTCAAGAGATTTCATTCTCGAAGGCATGTTGATGTTGTAATCGATTTGGATAGCTAGTTGCTAATAACCTTTACGGTAGGCTCGGGCTCTATATATACTCAATTTTCGAAGATGAATATGCTCTAAATGCCAATGTCATATCATGACACCTTAACACTGTGCCAAAATGAGTTGACACTTAGCTAATTACGCACACGACTTTATAACAACATTCTCGTTTGCTAATCGATTAGCCACGTGGGCATGAAAATGGATTAACAACCCTTTCTTTCACAGTTGTATCAAACAAATAAAACCACCGTCAATTAAAAATTGATGAATTTATCATCCTCAATTCTTCTGTTCTTTGCTTGCCGGTGAAACATCAGTCCGAATATGTAAAATTTTACATGCAAATTTGGAGCAATTTCTGGATCATTTCATGCTCGCTTAAGAAAAAGAAGAAATGGTTTTCTTCAACCACGAACAACTTCAGTCTTCAGGAAAGATCGAACAAAAAGAACAATTCACAGTTGATATGTTCTTCAATTTCACATTGTAATTCGTACTTTTATGTATTTCTGAAAACAGCAGATACGGAAAGTTTCACTGAATAGACGGGTTCTGTTAGAATGACTCTAACCCTTTACCACACAATCCCTACTTTATGCAACTTTGAGAGAGAAGACTGAAGAAAACATTGTGAGAAAAGGAGAAAATGCTGGTAACCAGCATTTTCTCCTTTTTCCACAACGTTTTCTACCTTATCAAAGACAGCTTTCACAATTTGAGCCACATTTAATTTGTCATCCGTAAACGCTTTGGGTATGGACGAGTTCACAATTCATAGTGTGTGGTTAAGGGTTAAACTTGATTTCTTTCCCACTTTCCAGTTTCGGACAGTTTTCGAAACAAGAGTAGAGACCACGTTTAAATGCGTGTCTGGTGTAAAGCCAGTGCGAACTCCTTCCGGGTCGTAGTAGTCAAAAGTAGTCCCATTTGAAAAATTGCCAGCAAGCACTTCTGCTGCACTGTTTGTTTTTTTTTGTGTGTGTGTGTGTGTGTGTCCCCAAGAGAAAATGAAAGGACTGGTGTGAAATGTGTTTTTGTTGTTCATTTGATGATTTTTGTTGTTACTGAGTGCAAGTTTGTTATTTCTTGGAGAACTATTTTAAGCATGTGCACACATAAAGGAGCAAGGTCTAACAACCGAAAGGGCCTTTTTTCACTGTGAATTTTTAAGGGTAGTTGTGTCTAAGGTGGAAGAGCAGACACAACCGGTGAATGTTATTGATAATAAAATGGTCTGTGTCCCGGCCTCACTGCAAATGTCGATTTCGGTGGGGGTACCTTCAAATATCAATACAAATAAAATCAAATTTTGCACTACTCTAATTTTATTATCATTATTTGGTGCTTCGGATGTGGTGCATGCATTTTTAATTCCAAATGATGGGGCAAATCCAATGCGCGGTTCATAAATGTAAAACGGGTTGTACACGTAATACCGCTGGTATACGATAATTAATTAAAAAAGAAAAGATTCCCCACCCCCTATTTCAACAGTTTCGGAACTGTTCAAGTGCACGGTTGAACCTTGAAGAGACATCCGTAAAAGTCGGAGAAAACTTTGACCAAAACGTCTGTACTACTATGCGGTTTGAAATGGTAGCTTTTGAAAGTGAACACTTTAACCTTTCTCTAAAAGTATTCAAATAATCAAGGAAACAAACAACCGGTTTCGATCTGCATGGTCTTATATTTTAATCTGTATTGTGTAGCATACGTAATTAATAAGTTATTGAAAAGAGTAGACGAAGATCAGACTGTACGCGGGTACGGGCTGATCTTATTATACGCTCTTCGCAACAGAGGGTCCGATGTGCAGTAAATGGGTGAAATATTGTATAAGGAGGGGGGGGGAGGGTTACTAGTTGAATTGAGGGAAAGGAGGGATTAATTGACAATTCTTGAATATAGACTTTCTTTTAATTTGGTTTGGCTCTTAAAAGGGCCGTTTTGAAGAAAACGACTCGAATAATTATTCAGAGTCGGAAGAATAATCTGAGTCGGACGCCTGGACGATTTCTACGGATTCGTTGAACAGCTCCCGGCGAAGTTCGGCGACTTGGTCAGCTTTGCAGTAGGCATAATCATAATACATGTTGCGTGCTCCTTCAATGACGGCAAGTTTGAGTCGAAGGTTATAGCGAAACGATCTGTTGTTTGCACGTTTGGCCATCTTGTAGCGCTTCTGCACCTCGCCTAGACGTTGATTAAGCAAAACGATCTGGTCGCAGGCTTTTCTAAAACGTCGTTCGGTATCACTTAAAGTGAATCGTTTGTCAAGAGATTTCATTCTCGAAGGCATGTTGATGTTGTAATCGATTTGGATAGCTAGTTGCTAATAACCTTTACGGTAGGCTCGGGCTCTATATATACTCAATTTTCGAAGATGAATATGCTCTAAATGCCAATGTCATATCATGACACCTTAACACTGTGCCAAAATGAGTTGACACTTAGCTAATTACGCACACGACTTTATAACAACATTCTCGTTTGCTAATCGATTAGCCACGTGGGCATGAAAATGGATTAACAACCCTTTCTTTCACAGTTGTATCAAACAAATAAAACCACCGTCAATTAAAAATTGATGAATTTATCATCCTCAATTCTTCTGTTCTTTGCTTGCCGGTGAAACATCAGTCCGAATATGTAAAATTTTACATGCAAATTTGGAGCAATTTCTGGATCATTTCATGCTCGCTTAAGAAAAAGAAGAAATGGTTTTCTTCAACCACGAACAACTTCAGTCTTCAGGAAAGATCGAACAAAAGAACAATTCACAGTTGATATGTTCTTCAATTTCACATTGTAATTCGTACTTTTATGTATTTCTGAAAACAGCAGATACGGAAAGTTTCACTGAATAGACGGGTTCTGTTAGAATGACTCTAACCCTTTACCACACAATCCCTACTTTATGCAACTTTGAGAGAGAAGACTGAAGAAAACATTGTGAGAAAAGGAGAAAATGCTGGTAACCAGCATTTTCTCCTTTTTCCACAACGTTTTCTACCTTATCAAAGACAGCTTTCACAATTTGAGCCACATTTAATTTGTCATCCGTAAACGCTTTGGGTATGGACGAGTTCACAATTCATAGTGTGTGGTTAAGGGTTAAACTTGATTTCTTTCCCACTTTCCAGTTTCGGACAGTTTTCGAAACAAGAGTAGAGACCACGTTTAAATGCGTGTCTGGTGTAAAGCCAGTGCGAACTCCTTCCGGGTCGTAGTAGTCAAAAGTAGTCCCATTTGAAAAATTGCCAGCAAGCACTTCTGCTGCACTGTTTGTTTTTTTTTGTGTGTGTGTGTGTGTGTGTCCCCAAGAGAAAATGAAAGGACTGGTGTAAAATGTGTTTTTGTTGTTCATTTGATGATTTTTGTTGTTACTGAGTGCAAGTTTGTTATTTCTTGGAGAACTATTTTAAGCATGTGCACACATAAAGGAGCAAGGTCTAACAACCGAAAGGGCCTTTTTTCACTGTGAATTTTTAAGGGTAGTTGTGTCTAAGGTGGAAGAGCAGACACAACCGGTGAATGTTATTGATAATAAAATGGTCTGTGTCCCGGCCTCACTGCAAATGTCGATTTCGGTGGGGGTACCTTCAAATATCAATACAAATAAAATCAAATTTTGCACTACTCTAATTTTATTATCATTATTTGGTGCTTCGGATGTGGTGCATGCATTTTTAATTCCAAATGATGGGGCAAATCCAATGCGCGGTTCATAAATGTAAAACGGGTTGTACACGTAATACCGCTGGTATACGATAATTAATTAAAAAAGAAAAGATTCCCCACCCCCTATTTCAACAGTTTCGGAACTGTTCAAGTGCACGGTTGAACCTTGAAGAGACATCCGTAAAAGTCGGAGAAAACTTTGACCAAAACGTCTGTACTACTATGCGGTTTGAAATGGTAGCTTTTGAAAGTGAACACTTTAACCTTTCTCTAAAAGTATTCAAATAATCAAGGAAACAAACAACCGGTTTCGATCTGCATGGTCTTATATTTTAATCTGTATTGTGTAGCATACGTAATTAATAAGTTATTGAAAAGAGTAGACGAAGATCAGACTGTACGCGGGTACGGGCTGATCTTATTATACGCTCTTCGCAACAGAGGGTCCGATGTGCAGTAAATGGGTGAAATATTGTATAAGGAGGGGGGGGGGAGGGTTACTAGTTGAATTGAGGGAAAGGAGGGATTAATTGACAATTCTTGAATATAGACTTTCTTTTAATTTGGTTTGGCTCTTAAAAGGGCCGTTTTGAAGAAAACGACTCGAATAATTATTCAGAGTCGGAAGAATAATCTGAGTCGGACGCCTGGACGATTTCTACGGATTCGTTGAACAGCTCCCGGCGAAGTTCGGCGACTTGGTCAGCTTTGCAGTAGGCATAATCATAATACATGTTGCGTGCTCCTTCAATGACGGCAAGTTTGAGTCGAAGGTTATAGCGAAACGATCTGTTGTTTGCACGTTTGGCCATCTTGTAGCGCTTCTGCACCTCGCCTAGACGTTGATTAAGCAAAACGATCTGGTCGCAGGCTTTTCTAAAACGTCGTTCGGTATCACTTAAAGTGAATCGTTTGTCAAGAGATTTCATTCTCGAAGGCATGTTGATGTTGTAATCGATTTGGATAGCTAGTTGCTAATAACCTTTACGGTAGGCTCGGGCTCTATATATACTCAATTTTCGAAGATGAATATGCTCTAAATGCCAATGTCATATCATGACACCTTAACACTGTGCCAAAATGAGTTGACACTTAGCTAATTACGCACACGACTTTATAACAACATTCTCGTTTGCTAATCGATTAGCCACGTGGGCATGAAAATGGATTAACAACCCTTTCTTTCACAGTTGTATCAAACAAATAAAACCACCGTCAATTAAAAATTGATGAATTTATCATCCTCAATTCTTCTGTTCTTTGCTTGCCGGTGAAACATCAGTCCGAATATGTAAAATTTTACATGCAAATTTGGAGCAATTTCTGGATCATTTCATGCTCGCTTAAGAAAAAGAAGAAATGGTTTTCTTCAACCACGAACAACTTCAGTCTTCAGGAAAGATCGAACAAAAGAACAATTCACAGTTGATATGTTCTTCAATTTCACATTGTAATTCGTACTTTTATGTATTTCTGAAAACAGCAGATACGGAAAGTTTCACTGAATAGACGGGTTCTGTTAGAATGACTCTAACCCTTTACCACACAATCCCTACTTTATGCAACTTTGAGAGAGAAGACTGAAGAAAACATTGTGAGAAAAGGAGAAAATGCTGGTAACCAGCATTTTCTCCTTTTTCCACAACGTTTTCTACCTTATCAAAGACAGCTTTCACAATTTGAGCCACATTTAATTTGTCATCCGTAAACGCTTTGGGTATGGACGAGTTCACAATTCATAGTGTGTGGTTAAGGGTTAAACTTGATTTCTTTCCCACTTTCCAGTTTCGGACAGTTTTCGAAACAAGAGTAGAGACCACGTTTAAATGCGTGTCTGGTGTAAAGCCAGTGCGAACTCCTTCCGGGTCGTAGTAGTCAAAAGTAGTCCCATTTGAAAAATTGCCAGCAAGCACTTCTGCTGCACTGTTTGTTTGGTTTTTGTGTGTGTGTGTGTGTGTGTGTGTGTGTCCCCAAGAGAAAATGAAAGGACTGGTGTAAAATGTGTTTTTGTTGTTCATTTGATGATTTTTGTTGTTACTGAGTGCAAGTTTGTTATTTCTTGGAGAACTATTTTAAGCATGTGCACACATAAAGGAGCAAGGTCTAACAACCGAAAGGGCCTTTTTTCACTGTGAATTTTTAAGGGTAGTTGTGTCTAAGGTGGAAGAGCAGACACAACCGGTGAATGTTATTGATAATAAAATGGTCTGTGTCCCGGCCTCACTGCAAATGTCGATTTCGGTGGGGGTACCTTCAAATATCAATACAAATAAAATCAAATTTTGCACTACTCTAATTTTGTTATCATTATTTGGTGCTTCGGATGTGGTGCATGCATTTTTAATTCCAAATGATGGGGCAAATCCAATGCGCGGTTCATAAATGTAAAACGGGTTGTACACGTAATACCGCTGGTATACGATAATTAATTAAAAAAGAAAAGATTCCCCACCCCCTATTTCAACAGTTTCGGAACTGTTCAAGTGCACGGTTGAACCTTGAAGAGACATCCGTAAAAGTCGGAGAAAACTTTGACCAAAACGTCTGTACTACTATGCGGTTTGAAATGGTAGCTTTTGAAAGTGAACACTTTAACCTTTCTCTAAAAGTATTCAAATAATCAAGGAAACAAACAACCGGTTTGATCTGCATGGTCTTATATTTTAATCTGTATTGTGTAGCATACGTAATTAATAAGTTATTGAAAAGAGTAGACGAAGATCAGACTGTACGCGGGTACGGGCTGATCTTATTATACGCTCTTCGCAACAGAGGGTCCGATGTGCAGTAAATGGGTGAAATATTGTATAAGGAGGGGGGGGGAGGGTTACTAGTTGAATTGAGGGAAAGGAGGGATTAATTGACAATTCTTGAATATAGACTTTCTTTTAATTTGGTTTGGCTCTTAAAAGGGCCGTTTTGAAGAAAACGACTCGAATAATTATTCAGAGTCGGAAGAATAATCTGAGTCGGACGCCTGGACGATTTCTACGGATTCGTTGAACAGCTCCCGGCGAAGTTCGGCGACTTGGTCAGCTTTGCAGTAGGCATAATCATAATACATGTTGCGTGCTCCTTCAATGACGGCAAGTTTGAGTCGAAGGTTATAGCGAAACGATCTGTTGTTTGCACGTTTGGCCATCTTGTAGCGCTTCTGCACCTCGCCTAGACGTTGATTAAGCAAAACGATCTGGTCGCAGGCTTTTCTAAAACGTCGTTCGGTATCACTTAAAGTGAATCGTTTGTCAAGAGATTTCATTCTCGAAGGCATGTTGATGTTGTAATCGATTTGGATAGCTAGTTGCTAATAACCTTTACGGTAGGCTCGGGCTCTATATATACTCAATTTTCGAAGATGAATATGCTCTAAATGCCAATGTCATATCATGACACCTTAACACTGTGCCAAAATGAGTTGACACTTAGCTAATTACGCACACGACTTTATAACAACATTCTCGTTTGCTAATCGATTAGCCACGTGGGCATGAAAATGGATTAACAACCCTTTCTTTCACAGTTGTATCAAACAAATAAAACCACCGTCAATTAAAAATTGATGAATTTATCATCCTCAATTCTTCTGTTCTTTGCTTGCCGGTGAAACATCAGTCCGAATATGTAAAATTTTACATGCAAATTTGGAGCAATTTCTGGATCATTTCATGCTCGCTTAAGAAAAAGAAGAAATGGTTTTCTTCAACCACGAACAACTTCAGTCTTCAGGAAAGATCGAACAAAAAGAACAATTCACAGTTGATATGTTCTTCAATTTCACATTGTAATTCGTACTTTTATGCATTTCTGAAAACAGCAGATACGGAAAGTTTCACTGAATAGACGGGTTCTGTTAGAATGACTCTAACCCTTTACCACACAATCCCTACTTTATGCAACTTTGAGAGAGAAGACTGAAGAAAACATTGTGAGAAAAGGAGAAAATGCTGGTAACCAGCATTTTCTCCTTTTTCCACAACGTTTTCTACCTTATCAAAGACAGCTTTCACAATTTGAGCCACATTTAATTTGTCATCCGTAAACGCTTTGGGTATGGACGAGTTCACAATTCATAGTGTGTGGTTAAGGGTTAAACTTGATTTCTTTCCCACTTTCCAGTTTCGGACAGTTTTCGAAACAAGAGTAGAGACCACGTTTAAATGCGTGTCTGGTGTAAAGCCAGTGCGAACTCCTTCCGGGTCGTAGTAGTCAAAAGTAGTCCCATTTGAAAAATTGCCAGCAAGCACTTCTGCTGCACTGTTTGTTTGTTTTTTTTTTTGTGTGTGTGTGTGTCCCCAAGAGAAAATGAAAGGACTGGTGTAAAATGTGTTTTTGTTGTTCATTTGATGATTTTTGTTGTTACTGAGTGCAAGTTTGTTATTTCTTGGAGAACTATTTTAAGCATGTGCACACATAAAGGAGCAAGGTCTAACAACCGAAAGGGCCTTTTTTCACTGTGAATTTTTAAGGGTAGTTGTGTCTAAGGTGGAAGAGCAGACACAACCGGTGAATGTTATTGATAATAAAATGGTCTGTGTCCCGGCCTCACTGCAAATGTCGATTTCGGTGGGGGTACCTTCAAATATCAATACAAATAAAATCAAATTTTGCACTACTCTAATTTTATTATCATTATTTGGTGCTTCGGCTGTGGTGCATGCATTTTTAATTCCAAATGATGGGGCAAATCCAATGCGCGGTTCATAAATGTAAAACGGGTTGTACACGTAATACCGCTGGTATACGATAATTAATTAAAAAAGAAAAGATTCCCCACCCCCTATTTCAACAGTTTCGGAACTGTTCAAGTGCACGGTTGAACCTTGAAGAGACATCCGTAAAAGTCGGAGAAAACTTTGACCAAAACGTCTGTACTACTATGCGGTTTGAAATGGTAGCTTTTGAAAGTGAACACTTTAACCTTTCTCTAAAAGTATTCAAATAATCAAGGAAACAAACAACCGGTTTCGATCTGCATGGTCTTATATTTTAATCTGTATTGTGTAGCATACGTAATTAATAAGTTATTGAAAAGAGTAGACGAAGATCAGACTGTACGCGGGTACGGGCTGATCTTATTATACGCTCTTCGCAACAGAGGGTCCGATGTGCAGTAAATGGGTGAAATATTGTATAAGGAGGGGGGGGGAAGGGTTACTAGTTGAATTGAGGGAAAGGAGGGATTAATTGACAATTCTTGAATATAGACTTTCTTTTAATTTGGTTTGGCTCTTAAAAGGGCCGTTTTGAAGAAAACGACTCGAATAATTATTCAGAGTCGGAAGAATAATCTGAGTCGGACGCCTGGACGATTTCTACGGATTCGTTGAACAGCTCCCGGCGAAGTTCGGCGACTTGGTCAGCTTTGCAGTAGGCATAATCATAATACATGTTGCGTGCTCCTTCAATGACGGCAAGTTTGAGTCGAAGGTTATAGCGAAACGATCTGTTGTTTGCACGTTTGGCCATCTTGTAGCGCTTCTGCACCTCGCCTAGACGTTGATTAAGCAAAACGATCTGGTCGCAGGCTTTTCTAAAACGTCGTTCGGTATCACTTAAAGTGAATCGTTTGTCAAGAGATTTCATTCTCGAAGGCATGTTGATGTTGTAATCGATTTGGATAGCTAGTTGCTAATAACCTTTACGGTAGGCTCGGGCTCTATATATACTCAATTTTCGAAGATGAATATGCTCTAAATGCCAATGTCATATCATGACACCTTAACACTGTGCCAAAATGAGTTGACACTTAGCTAATTACGCACACGACTTTATAACAACATTCTCGTTTGCTAATCGATTAGCCACGTGGGCATGAAAATGGATTAACAACCCTTTCTTTCACAGTTGTATCAAACAAATAAAACCACCGTCAATTAAAAATTGATGAATTTATCATCCTCAATTCTTCTGTTCTTTGCTTGCCGGTGAAACATCAGTCCGAATATGTAAAATTTTACATGCAAATTTGGAGCAATTTCTGGATCATTTCATGCTCGCTTAAGAAAAAGAAGAAATGGTTTTCTTCAACCACGAACAACTTCAGTCTTCAGGAAAGATCGAACAAAAAGAACAATTCACAGTTGATATGTTCTTCAATTTCACATTGTAATTCGTACTTTTATGTATTTCTGAAAACAGCAGATACGGAAAGTTTCACTGAATAGACGGGTTCTGTTAGAATGACTCTAACCCTTTACCACACAATCCCTACTTTATGCAACTTTGAGAGAGAAGACTGAAGAAAACATTGTGAGAAAAGGAGAAAATGCTGGTAACCAGCATTTTCTCCTTTTTCCACAACGTTTTCTACCTTATCAAAGACAGCTTTCACAATTTGAGCCACATTTAATTTGTCATCCGTAAACGCTTTGGGTATGGACGAGTTCACAATTCATAGTGTGTGGTTAAGGGTTAAACTTGATTTCTTTCCCACTTTCCAGTTTCGGACAGTTTTCGAAACAAGAGTAGAGACCACGTTTAAATGCGTGTCTGGTGTAAAGCCAGTGCGAACTCCTTCCGGGTCGTAGTAGTCAAAAGTAGTCCCATTTGAAAAATTGCCAGCAAGCACTTCTGCTGCACTGTTTGTTTGTTTTTTTGTGTGTGTGTGTGTGTGTGTGTGTGTCCCCAAGAGAAAATGAAAGGACTGGTGTAAAATGTGTTTTTGTTGTTCATTTGATGATTTTTGTTGTTACTGAGTGCAAGTTTGTTATTTCTTGGAGAACTATTTTAAACATGTGCACACATAAAGGAGCAAGGTCTAACAACCGAAAGGGCCTTTTTTCACTGTGAATTTTTAAGGGTAGTTGTGTCTAAGGTGGAAGAGCAGACACAACCGGTGAATGTTATTGATAATAAAATGGTCTGTGTCCCGGCCTCACTGCAAATGTCGATTTCGGTGGGGGTACCTTCAAATATCAATACAAATAAAATCAAATTTTGCACTACTCTAATTTTATTATCATTATTTGGTGCTTCGGCTGTGGTGCATGCATTTTTAATTCCAAATGATGGGGCAAATCCAATGCGCGGTTCATAAATGTAAAACGGGTTGTACACGTAATACCGCTGGTATACGATAATTAATTAAAAAAGAAAAGATTCCCCACCCCCTATTTCAACAGTTTCGGAACTGTTCAAGTGCACGGTTGAACCTTGAAGAGACATCCGTAAAAGTCGGAGAAAACTTTGACCAAAACGTCTGTACTACTATGCGGTTTGAAATGGTAGCTTTTGAAAGTGAACACTTTAACCTTTCTCTAAAAGTATTCAAATAATCAAGGAAACAAACAACCGGTTTCGATCTGCATGGTCTTATATTTTAATCTGTATTGTGTAGCATACGTAATTAATAAGTTATTGAAAAGAGTAGACGAAGATCAGACTGTACGCGGGTACGGGCTGATCTTATTATACGCTCTTCGCAACAGAGGGTCCGATGTGCAGTAAATGGGTGAAATATTGTATAAGGAGGGGGGGGGAAGGGTTACTAGTTGAATTGAGGGAAAGGAGGGATTAATTGACAATTCTTGAATATAGACTTTCTTTTAATTTGGTTTGGCTCTTAAAAGGGCCGTTTTGAAGAAAACGACTCGAATAATTATTCAGAGTCGGAAGAATAATCTGAGTCGGACGCCTGGACGATTTCTACGGATTCGTTGAACAGCTCCCGGCGAAGTTCGGCGACTTGGTCAGCTTTGCAGTAGGCATAATCATAATACATGTTGCGTGCTCCTTCAATGACGGCAAGTTTGAGTCGAAGGTTATAGCGAAACGATCTGTTGTTTGCACGTTTGGCCATCTTGTAGCGCTTCTGCACCTCGCCTAGACGTTGATTAAGCAAAACGATCTGGTCGCAGGCTTTTCTAAAACGTCGTTCGGTATCACTTAAAGTGAATCGTTTGTCAAGAGATTTCATTCTCGAAGGCATGTTGATGTTGTAATCGATTTGGATAGCTAGTTGCTAATAACCTTTACGGTAGGCTCGGGCTCTATATATACTCAATTTTCGAAGATGAATATGCTCTAAATGCCAATGTCATATCATGACACCTTAACACTGTGCCAAAATGAGTTGACACTTAGCTAATTACGCACACGACTTTATAACAACATTCTCGTTTGCTAATCGATTAGCCACGTGGGCATGAAAATGGATTAACAACCCTTTCTTTCACAGTTGTATCAAACAAATAAAACCACCGTCAATTAAAAATTGATGAATTTATCATCCTCAATTCTTCTGTTCTTTGCTTGCCGGTGAAACATCAGTCCGAATATGTAAAATTTTACATGCAAATTTGGAGCAATTTCTGGATCATTTCATGCTCGCTTAAGAAAAAGAAGAAATGGTTTTCTTCAACCACGAACAACTTCAGTCTTCAGGAAAGATCGAACAAAAAGAACAATTCACAGTTGATATGTTCTTCAATTTCACATTGTAATTCGTACTTTTATGTATTTCTGAAAACAGCAGATACGGAAAGTTTCACTGAATAGACGGGTTCTGTTAGAATGACTCTAACCCTTTACCACACAATCCCTACTTTATGCAACTTTGAGAGAGAAGACTGAAGAAAACATTGTGAGAAAAGGAGAAAATGCTGGTAACCAGCATTTTCTCCTTTTTCCACAACGTTTTCTACCTTATCAAAGACAGCTTTCACAATTTGAGCCACATTTAATTTGTCATCCGTAAACGCTTTGGGTATGGACGAGTTCACAATTCATAGTGTGTGGTTAAGGGTTAAACTTGATTTCTTTCCCACTTTCCAGTTTCGGACAGTTTTCGAAACAAGAGTAGAGACCACGTTTAAATGCGTGTCTGGTGTAAAGCCAGTGCGAACTCCTTCCGGGTCGTAGTAGTCAAAAGTAGTCCCATTTGAAAAATTGCCAGCAAGCACTTCTGCTGCACTGTTTGTTTGGTTTTGTGTGTGTGTGTGTGTGTGTGTGTGTGTGTGTGTGTGTCCCCAAGAGAAAATGAAAGGACTGGTGTAAAATGTGTTTTTGTTGTTCATTTGATGATTTTTGTTGTTACTGAGTGCAAGTTTGTTATTTCTTGGAGAACTATTTTAAGCATGTGCACACATAAAGGAGCAAGGTCTAACAACCGAAAGGGCCTTTTTTCACTGTGAATTTTTAAGGGTAGTTGTGTCTAAGGTGGAAGAGCAGACACAACCGGTGAATGTTATTGATAATAAAATGGTCTGTGTCCCGGCCTCACTGCAAATGTCGATTTCGGTGGGGGTACCTTCAAATATCAATACAAATAAAATCAAATTTTGCACTACTCTAATTTTATTATCATTATTTGGTGCTTCGGCTGTGGTGCATGCATTTTTAATTCCAAATGATGGGGCAAATCCAATGCGCGGTTCATAAATGTAAAACGGGTTGTACACGTAATACCGCTGGTATACGATAATTAATTAAAAAAGAAAAGATTCCCCACCCCCTATTTCAACAGTTTCGGAACTGTTCAAGTGCACGGTTGAACCTTGAAGAGACATCCGTAAAAGTCGGAGAAAACTTTGACCAAAACGTCTGTACTACTATGCGGTTTGAAATGGTAGCTTTTGAAAGTGAACACTTTAACCTTTCTCTAAAAGTATTCAAATAATCAAGGAAACAAACAACCGGTTTCGATCTGCATGGTCTTATATTTTAATCTGTATTGTATAGCATACGTAATTAATAAGTTATTGAAAAGAGTAGACGAAGATCAGACTGTACGCGGGTACGGGCTGATCTTATTATACGCTCTTCGCAACAGAGGGTCCGATGTGCAGTAAATGGGTGAAATATTGTATGAGGAGGGGGGGGGAAGGGTTACTAGTTGAATTGAGGGAAAGGAGGGATTAATTGACAATTCTTGAATATAGACTTTCTTTTAATTTGGTTTGGCTCTTAAAAGGGCCGTTTTGAAGAAAACGACTCGAATAATTATTCAGAGTCGGAAGAATAATCTGAGTCGGACGCCTGGACGATTTCTACGGATTCGTTGAACAGCTCCCGGCGAAGTTCGGCGACTTGGTCAGCTTTGCAGTAGGCATAATCATAATACATGTTGCGTGCTCCTTCAATGACGGCAAGTTTGAGTCGAAGGTTATAGCGAAACGATCTGTTGTTTGCACGTTTGGCCATCTTGTAGCGCTTCTGCACCTCGCCTAGACGTTGATTAAGCAAAACGATCTGGTCGCAGGCTTTTCTAAAACGTCGTTCGGTATCACTTAAAGTGAATCGTTTGTCAAGAGATTTCATTCTCGAAGGCATGTTGATGTTGTAATCGATTTGGATAGCTAGTTGCTAATAACCTTTACGGTAGGCTCGGGCTCTATATATACTCAATTTTCGAAGATGAATATGCTCTAAATGCCAATGTCATATCATGACACCTTAACACTGTGCCAAAATCAGTTGACACTTAGCTAATTACGCACACGACTTTATAACAACATTCTCGTTTGCTAATCGATTAGCCACGTGGGCATGAAAATGGATTAACAACCCTTTCTTTCACAGTTGTATCAAACAAATAAAACCACCGTCAATTAAAAATTGATGAATTTATCATCCTCAATTCTTCTGTTCTTTGCTTGCCGGTGAAACATCAGTCCGAATATGTAAAATTTTACATGCAAATTTGGAGCAATTTCTGGATCATTTCATGCTCGCTTAAGAAAAAGAAGAAATGGTTTTCTTCAACCACGAACAACTTCAGTCTTCAGGAAAGATCGAACAAAAAGAACAATTCACAGTTGATATGTTCTTCAATTTCACATTGTAATTCGTACTTTTATGCATTTCTGAAAACAGCAGATACGGAAAGTTTCACTGAATAGACGGGTTCTGTTAGAATGACTCTAACCCTTTACCACACAATCCCTACTTTATGCAACTTTGAGAGAGAAGACTGAAGAAAACATTGTGAGAAAAGGAGAAAATGCTGGTAACCAGCATTTTCTCCTTTTTCCACAACGTTTTCTACCTTATCAAAGACAGCTTTCACAATTTGAGCCACATTTAATTTGTCATCCGTAAACGCTTTGGGTATGGACGAGTTCACAATTCATAGTGTGTGGTTAAGGGTTAAACTTGATTTCTTTCCCACTTTCCAGTTTCGGACAGTTTTCGAAACAAGAGTAGAGACCACGTTTAAATGCGTGTCTGGTGTAAAGCCAGTGCGAACTCCTTCCGGGTCGTAGTAGTCAAAAGTAGTCCCATTTGAAAAATTGCCAGCAAGCACTTCTGCTGCACTGTTTGTTTGGTTTTGTGTGTGTGTGTGTGTGTGTGTGTGTGTGTGTGTGTGTGTCCCCAAGAGAAAATGAAAGGACTGGTGTAAAATGTGTTTTTGTTGTTCATTTGATGATTTTTGTTGTTACTGAGTGCAAGTTTGTTATTTCTTGGAGAACTATTTTAAGCATGTGCACACATAAAGGAGCAAGGTCTAACAACCGAAAGGGCCTTTTTTCACTGTGAATTTTTAAGGGTAGTTGTGTCTAAGGTGGAAGAGCAGACACAACCGGTGAATGTTATTGATAATAAAATGGTCTGTGTCCCGGCCTCACTGCAAATGTCGATTTCGGTGGGGGTACCTTCAAATATCAATACAAATAAAATCAAATTTTGCACTACTCTAATTTTATTATCATTATTTGGTGCTTCGGCTGTGGTGCATGCATTTTTAATTCCAAATGATGGGGCAAATCCAATGCGCGGTTCATAAATGTAAAACGGGTTGTACACGTAATACCGCTGGTATACGATAATTAATTAAAAAAGAAAAGATTCCCCACCCCCTATTTCAACAGTTTCGGAACTGTTCAAGTGCACGGTTGAACCTTGAAGAGACATCCGTAAAAGTCGGAGAAAACTTTGACCAAAACGTCTGTACTACTATGCGGTTTGAAATGGTAGCTTTTGAAAGTGAACACTTTAACCTTTCTCTAAAAGTATTCAAATAATCAAGGAAACAAACAACCGGTTTCGATCTGCATGGTCTTATATTTTAATCTGTATTGTGTAGCATACGTAATTAATAAGTTATTGAAAAGAGTAGACGAAGATCAGACTGTACGCGGGTACGGGCTGATCTTATTATACGCTCTTCGCAACAGAGGGTCCGATGTGCAGTAAATGGGTGAAATATTGTATAAGGAGGGGGGGGAGGGTTACTAGTTGAATTGAGGGAAAGGAGGGATTAATTGACAATTCTTGAATATAGACTTTCTTTTAATTTGGTTTGGCTCTTAAAAGGGCCGTTTTGAAGAAAACGACTCGAATAATTATTCAGAGTCGGAAGAATAATCTGAGTCGGACGCCTGGACGATTTCTACGGATTCGTTGAACAGCTCCCGGCGAAGTTCGGCGACTTGGTCAGCTTTGCAGTAGGCATAATCATAATACATGTTGCGTGCTCCTTCAATGACGGCAAGTTTGAGTCGAAGGTTATAGCGAAACGATCTGTTGTTTGCACGTTTGGCCATCTTGTAGCGCTTCTGCACCTCGCCTAGACGTTGATTAAGCAAAACGATCTGGTCGCAGGCTTTTCTAAAACGTCGTTCGGTATCACTTAAAGTGAATCGTTTGTCAAGAGATTTCATTCTCGAAGGCATGTTGATGTTGTAATCGATTTGGATAGCTAGTTGCTAATAACCTTTACGGTAGGCTCGGGCTCTATATATACTCAATTTTCGAAGATGAATATGCTCTAAATGCCAATGTCATATCATGACACCTTAACACTGTGCCAAAATCAGTTGACACTTAGCTAATTACGCACACGACTTTATAACAACATTCTCGTTTGCTAATCGATTAGCCACGTGGGCATGAAAATGGATTAACAACCCTTTCTTTCACAGTTGTATCAAACAAATAAAACCACCGTCAATTAAAAATTGATGAATTTATCATCCTCAATTCTTCTGTTCTTTGCTTGCCGGTGAAACATCAGTCCGAATATGTAAAATTTTACATGCAAATTTGGAGCAATTTCTGGATCATTTCATGCTCGCTTAAGAAAAAGAAGAAATGGTTTTCTTCAACCACGAACAACTTCAGTCTTCAGGAAAGATCGAACAAAAAGAACAATTCACAGTTGATATGTTCTTCAATTTCACATTGTAATTCGTACTTTTATGCATTTCTGAAAACAGCAGATACGGAAAGTTTCACTGAATAGACGGGTTCTGTTAGAATGACTCTAACCCTTTACCACACAATCCCTACTTTATGCAACTTTGAGAGAGAAGACTGAAGAAAACATTGTGAGAAAAGGAGAAAATGCTGGTAACCAGCATTTTCTCCTTTTTCCACAACGTTTTCTACCTTATCAAAGACAGCTTTCACAATTTGAGCCACATTTAATTTGTCATCCGTAAACGCTTTGGGTATGGACGAGTTCACAATTCATAGTGTGTGGTTAAGGGTTAAACTTGATTTCTTTCCCACTTTCCAGTTTCGGACAGTTTTCGAAACAAGAGTAGAGACCACGTTTAAATGCGTGTCTGGTGTAAAGCCAGTGCGAACTCCTTCCGGGTCGTAGTAGTCAAAAGTAGTCCCATTTGAAAAATTGCCAGCAAGCACTTCTGCTGCACTGTTTGTTTGTTTTGTGTGTGTGTGTGTGTGTGTGTGTGTGTCCCCAAGAGAAAATGAAAGGACTGGTGTAAAATGTGTTTTTGTTGTTCATTTGATGATTTTTGTTGTTACTGAGTGCAAGTTTGTTATTTCTTGGAGAACTATTTTAAGCATGTGCACACATAAAGGAGCAAGGTCTAACAACCGAAAGGGCCTTTTTTCACTGTGAATTTTTAAGGGTAGTTGTGTCTAAGGTGGAAGAGCAGACACAACCGGTGAATGTTATTGATAATAAAATGGTCTGTGTCCCGGCCTCACTGCAAATGTCGATTTCGGTGGGGGTACCTTCAAATATCAATACAAATAAAATCAAATTTTGCACTACTCTAATTTTATTATCATTATTTGGTGCTTCGGCTGTGGTGCATGCATTTTTAATTCCAAATGATGGGGCAAATCCAATGCGCGGTTCATAAATGTAAAACGGGTTGTACACGTAATACCGCTGGTATACGATAATTAATTAAAAAAGAAAAGATTCCCCACCCCCTATTTCAACAGTTTCGGAACTGTTCAAGTGCACGGTTGAACCTTGAAGAGACATCCGTAAAAGTCGGAGAAAACTTTGACCAAAACGTCTGTACTACTATGCGGTTTGAAATGGTAGCTTTTGAAAGTGAACACTTTAACCTTTCTCTAAAAGTATTCAAATAATCAAGGAAACAAACAACCGGTTTCGATCTGCATGGTCTTATATTTTAATCTGTATTGTATAGCATACGTAATTAATAAGTTATTGAAAAGAGTAGACGAAGATCAGACTGTACGCGGGTACGGGCTGATCTTATTATACGCTCTTCGCAACAGAGGGTCCGATGTGCAGTAAATGGGTGAAATATTGTATGAGGAGGGGGGGGGAAGGGTTACTAGTTGAATTGAGGGAAAGGAGGGATTAATTGACAATTCTTGAATATAGACTTTCTTTTAATTTGGTTTGGCTCTTAAAAGGGCCGTTTTGAAGAAAACGACTCGAATAATTATTCAGAGTCGGAAGAATAATCTGAGTCGGACGCCTGGACGATTTCTACGGATTCGTTGAACAGCTCCCGGCGAAGTTCGGCGACTTGGTCAGCTTTGCAGTAGGCATAATCATAATACATGTTGCGTGCTCCTTCAATGACGGCAAGTTTGAGTCGAAGGTTATAGCGAAACGATCTGTTGTTTGCACGTTTGGCCATCTTGTAGCGCTTCTGCACCTCGCCTAGACGTTGATTAAGCAAAACGATCTGGTCGCAGGCTTTTCTAAAACGTCGTTCGGTATCACTTAAAGTGAATCGTTTGTCAAGAGATTTCATTCTCGAAGGCATGTTGATGTTGTAATCGATTTGGATAGCTAGTTGCTAATAACCTTTACGGTAGGCTCGGGCTCTATATATACTCAATTTTCGAAGATGAATATGCTCTAAATGCCAATGTCATATCATGACACCTTAACACTGTGCCAAAATCAGTTGACACTTAGCTAATTACGCACACGACTTTATAACAACATTCTCGTTTGCTAATCGATTAGCCACGTGGGCATGAAAATGGATTAACAACCCTTTCTTTCACAGTTGTATCAAACAAATAAAACCACCGTCAATTAAAAATTGATGAATTTATCATCCTCAATTCTTCTGTTCTTTGCTTGCCGGTGAAACATCAGTCCGAATATGTAAAATTTTACATGCAAATTTGGAGCAATTTCTGGATCATTTCATGCTCGCTTAAGAAAAAGAAGAAATGGTTTTCTTCAACCACGAACAACTTCAGTCTTCAGGAAAGATCGAACAAAAAGAACAATTCACAGTTGATATGTTCTTCAATTTCACATTGTAATTCGTACTTTTATGTATTTCTGAAAACAGCAGATACGGAAAGTTTCACTGAATAGACGGGTTCTGTTAGAATGACTCTAACCCTTTACCACACAATCCCTACTTTATGCAACTTTGAGAGAGAAGACTGAAGAAAACATTGTGAGAAAAGGAGAAAATGCTGGTAACCAGCATTTTCTCCTTTTTCCACAACGTTTTCTACCTTATCAAAGACAGCTTTCACAATTTGAGCCACATTTAATTTGTCATCCGTAAACGCTTTGGGTATGGACGAGTTCACAATTCATAGTGTGTGGTTAAGGGTTAAACTTGATTTCTTTCCCACTTTCCAGTTTCGGACAGTTTTCGAAACAAGAGTAGAGACCACGTTTAAATACGTGTCTGGTGTAAAGCCAGTGCGAACTCCTTCCGGGTCGTAGTAGTCAAAAGTAGTCCCATTTGAAAAATTGCCAGCAAGCACTTCTGCTGCACTGTTTGTTTGTTTGTTTTTTCTCTGTGTGTGTCTGTGTGTGTGTGTGTGTGTGTGTGTGTCCCCAAGAGAAAATGAAAGGACTGGTGTAAAATGTGTTTTTGTTGTTCATTTGATGATTTTTGTTGTTACTGAGTGCAAGTTTGTTATTTCTTGGAGAACTATTTTAAGCATGTGCACACATAAAGGAGCAAGGTCTAACAACCGAAAGGGCCTTTTTTCACTGTGAATTTTTAAGGGTAGTTGTGTCTAAGGTGGAAGAGCAGACACAACCGGTGAATGTTATTGATAATAAAATGGTCTGTGTCCCGGCCTCACTGCAAATGTCGATTTCGGTGGGGGTACCTTCAAATATCAATACAAATAAAATCAAATTTTGCACTACTCTAATTTTATTATCATTATTTGGTGCTTCGGCTGTGGGGCATGCATTTTTAATTCCAAATGATGGGGCAAATCCAATGCGCGGTTCATAAATGTAAAACGGGTTGTACACGTAATACCGCTGGTATACGATAATTAATTAAAAAAGAAAAGATTCCCCACCCCCTATTTCAACAGTTTCGGAACTGTTCAAGTGCACGGTTGAACCTTGAAGAGACATCCGTAAAAGTCGGAGAAAACTTTGACCAAAACGTCTGTACTACTATGCGGTTTGAAATGGTAGCTTTTGAAAGTGAACACTTTAACCTTTCTCTAAAAGTATTCAAATAATCAAGGAAACAAACAACCGGTTTCGATCTGCATGGTCTTATATTTTAATCTGTATTGTGTAGCATACGTAATTAATAAGTTATTGAAAAGAGTAGACGAAGATCAGACTGTACGCGGGTACGGGCTGATCTTATTATACGCTCTTCGCAACAGAGGGTCCGATGTGCAGTAAATGGGTGAAATATTGTATAAGGAGGGGGGGGGAAGGGTTACTAGTTGAATTGAGGGAAAGGAGGGATTAATTGACAATTCTTGAATATAGACTTTCTTTTAATTTGGTTTGGCTCTTAAAAGGGCCGTTTTGAAGAAAACGACTCGAATAATTATTCAGAGTCGGAAGAATAATCTGAGTCGGACGCCTGGACGATTTCTACGGATTCGTTGAACAGCTCCCGGCGAAGTTCGGCGACTTGGTCAGCTTTGCAGTAGGCATAATCATAATACATGTTGCGTGCTCCTTCAATGACGGCAAGTTTGAGTCGAAGGTTATAGCGAAACGATCTGTTGTTTGCACGTTTGGCCATCTTGTAGCGCTTCTGCACCTCGCCTAGACGTTGATTAAGCAAAACGATCTGGTCGCAGGCTTTTCTAAAACGTCGTTCGGTATCACTTAAAGTGAATCGTTTGTCAAGAGATTTCATTCTCGAAGGCATGTTGATGTTGTAATCGATTTGGATAGCTAGTTGCTAATAACCTTTACGGTAGGCTCGGGCTCTATATATACTCAATTTTCGAAGATGAATATGCTCTAAATGCCAATGTCATATCATGACACCTTAACACTGTGCCAAAATGAGTTGACACTTAGCTAATTACGCACACGACTTTATAACAACATTCTCGTTTGCTAATCGATTAACAACCCTTTCTTTCACAGTTGTATCAAACAAATAAAACCACCGTCAATTAAAAATTGATGAATTTATCATCCTCAATTCTTCTGTTCTTTGCTTGCCGGTGAAACATCAGTCCGAATATGTAAAATTTTACATGCAAATTTGGAGCAATTTCTGGATCATTTCATGCTCGCTTAAGAAAAAGAAGAAATGGTTTTCTTCAACCACGAACAACTTCAGTCTTCAGGAAAGATCGAACAAAAAGAACAATTCACAGTTGATATGTTCTTCAATTTCACATTGTAATTCGTACTTTTATGTATTTCTGAAAACAGCAGATACGGAAAGTTTCACTGAATAGACGGGTTCTGTTAGAATGACTCTAACCCTTTACCACACAATCCCTACTTTATGCAACTTTGAGAGAGAAGACTGAAGAAAACATTGTGAGAAAAGGAGAAAATGCTGGTAACCAGCATTTTCTCCTTTTTCCACAACGTTTTCTACCTTATCAAAGACAGCTTTCACAATTTGAGCCACATTTAATTTGTCATCCGTAAACGCTTTGGGTATGGACGAGTTCACAATTCATAGTGTGTGGTTAAGGGTTAAACTTGATTTCTTTCCCACTTTCCAGTTTCGGACAGTTTTCGAAACAAGAGTAGAGACCACGTTTAAATGCGTGTCTGGTGTAAAGCCAGTGCGAACTCCTTCCGGGTCGTAGTAGTCAAAAGTAGTCCCATTTGAAAAATTGCCAGCAAGCACTTCTGCTGCACTTTTTTTTCCCTAGAGAAAATAAAAGGACTGGTGTAAAATGTGTTTTTGTTGTTCATTTGATGATTGTTGTTGTTACTGAGTGCAAGTTTGTTATTTCTTGGAGAACTATTTTAAGCATTTGCCCACATAAAGGAGCAAGGTCTAACAACCGAAAGGGCCTTTTTCACTGTGATTTTTTAAGGGTAGTTGTGTCTAAGGTGGAAGAGCAGACACAACCGGTGAATGTTATTGATAATAAAATGGTCTGTGTCCCGGCCTCACTGCAAATGTCGATTTCGGTGGGGGTACCTTCAAATATAAATACAAATAAAATCAAATTTTGCACTACTCTAATTTTATTATGATTATTTGGTGCTTCGGTTGTGGTGCGTGCATTTTTAATTCCAAATGATTGGGCAAATCCAATGCGCGGTTCATAAATGTAAAACGGGTTGTACATGTAATACCGCTGGTATACGATAATTAATTAAAAAAGAAAAGATTCCCCACCCCCTATTTCAACAGTTTCGGAACTGTTCAAGTGCACGGTTGAACCTTGAAGAGACATCCGTAAAAGTCGGAGAAAACTTTGACTAAAACGTCTGTACTGCTATGCGGTTTGAAATGGTAGCTTTTGAAAGTGAACACTTTAACCTTTCTCTAAAAGTATTCAAATAATCAAGGAAACAAACAACCGGTTTCGATCTGCATGGTCTTATATTTTAATCTGTATTGTGTAGCATACGTAATTAATCAGTTATTGAAAAGAGTAGACGAAGATCAGACTGTACGCAGGTACGGGCTGATCTTAGTATACGCTCTTCGCAACAGAGGGTCCGATGTGCAGTAAATGGGTGAAATATTGTATAAGGAGGGGGGAAGGGTTACTAGTTGAATTGAGGGAAAGGAGGGATTGATTGACAATTCTTGAATATAGACTTTCTTTTAATTTGGTTTGGCTCTTAAAAGGGCCGTTTTGAAGAAAACGACTCGAATAATTATTCAGAGTCGGAAGAATAATCTGAGTCGGACGCCTGGACGATTTCTACGGATTCGTTGAACAGCTCCCGGCGAAGTTCGGCGACTTGGTCAGCTTTGCAGTAGGCATAATCATAATACATGTTGCGTGCTCCTTCAATGACGGCAAGTTTGAGTCGAAGGTTATAGCGAAACGATCTGTTGTTTGCACGTTTGGCCATCTTGTAGCGCTTCTGCACCTCTCCTAGACGTTGATTAAGCAAAACGATCTGGTCGCAGGCTTTTCTAAAACGTCGTTCGGTATCACTTAAAGTGAATCGTTTGTCAAGAGATTTCATTCTCGAAGGCATGTTGATGTTGTAATCGATTTGGATAGCTAGTTGCTAATAACCTTTACGGTAGGCTCGGGCTCTATATATATTCAATTTTCGAAGATGAATATGCTCTAAATGCCAATGTCATATCATGACACCTTAACACTGTGCCAAAATGAGTTGACACTTAGCTAATTACGCACACGACTTTACAACAACATTCTCGTTTGCTAATCGATTAGCCACGTGGGCATGAAAATGGATTAACAACCCTTTCTTTCACAGTTGTATCAAACAAATAAAACCACCGTCAATTAAAAATTGATGAATTTATCATCCTCAATTGTTCTGTTCTTTGCTTGCCGTTGAAACATCAGTCCGAATATGTTAAAGTTTACATGCAAATTTGGAGCGATTTCTGTATCATTTCATGCTCGCTTAAGAATAAGAAGAAATGGTTTTCTTCAACCACGAACAACTTCAGTCTTCAGGAAAGATGGAAGAAAACGAACAATTCACAGTTGATATGTTCTTCAATTTCACATTGTAATTCGTACTTTTATGTCTTTCTGAAAACAGCAGATACGGAAAGTTTCACTGAATAGACGGGTTCTGTTAGAATGACTCTAACCCTTTACCACACAATCCCTACTTTATGCAACTTTCAGAGAGAAGACTGAAGAAAACATTGTGAGAAAAGGAGAAAATGCTGGTAACCAGCATTTTCGAAACAAGAGTCGAGACTACGTTTAAATGCGTGTCTGGTGTAACACCAGTGCGAACTCCTTCCGGGTCGTAGTAGTCAAAAGTAGTCCCATTTGAAAAATTGCCAGCAAGCACTTCTGCTGCACTTTTTTTTCCCTAGAGAAAATAAAAGGACTGGTGTAAAATGTGTTTTTGTTGTTCATTTGATGATTTTTGTTGTTACTGAGTGCAAGTTTGTTATTTCTTGGAGAACTATTTTAAGCATTTGCCCACATAAAGGAGCAAGGTCTAACAACCGAAAGGGCCTTTTTCACTGTGATTTTTTAAGGGTAGTTGTGTCTAAGGTGGAAGAGCAGACACAACCGGTGAATGTTATTGATAATAAAATGGTCTGTGTCCCGGCCTCACTGCAAATGTCGATTTCGGTGGGGGTACCTTCAAATATAAATACAAATAAAATCAAATTTTGCACTACTCTAATTTTATTATGATTATTTGGTGCTTCGGTTGTGGTGCGTGCATTTTTAATTCCAAATGATTGGGCAAATCCAATGCGCGGTTCATAAATGTAAAACGGGTTGTACATGTAATACCGCTGGTATACGATAATTAATTAAAAAAGAAAAGATTCCCCACCCCCTATTTCAACAGTTTCGGAACTGTTCAAGTGCACGGTTGAACCTTGAAGAGACATCCGTAAAAGTCGGAGAAAACTTTGACTAAAACGTCTGTACTGCTATGCGGTTTGAAATGGTAGCTTTTGAAAGTGAACACTTTAACCTTTCTCTAAAAGTATTCAAATAATCAAGGAAACAAACAACCGGTTTCGATCTGCATGGTCTTATATTTTAATCTGTATTGTGTAGCATACGTAATTAATCAGTTATTGAAAAGAGTAGACGAAGATCAGACTGTACGCAGGTACGGGCTGATCTTAGTATACGCTCTTCGCAACAGAGGGTCCGATGTGCAGTAAATGGGTGAAATATTGTATAAGGAGGGGGGAAGGGTTACTAGTTGAATTGAGGGAAAGGAGGGATTGATTGACAATTCTTGAATATAGACTTTCTTTTAATTTGGTTTGGCTCTTAAAAGGGCCGTTTTGAAGAAAACGACTCGAATAATTATTCAGAGTCGGAAGAATAATCTGAGTCGGACGCCTGGACGATTTCTACGGATTCGTTGAACAGCTCCCGGCGAAGTTCGGCGACTTGGTCAGCTTTGCAGTAGGCATAATCATAATACATGTTGCGTGCTCCTTCAATGACGGCAAGTTTGAGTCGAAGGTTATAGCGAAACGATCTGTTGTTTGCACGTTTGGCCATCTTGTAGCGCTTCTGCACCTCTCCTAGACGTTGATTAAGCAAAACGATCTGGTCGCAGGCTTTTCTAAAACGTCGTTCGGTATCACTTAAAGTGAATCGTTTGTCAAGAGATTTCATTCTCGAAGGCATGTTAATGTTGTAATCGATTTGGATAGCTAGTTGCTAATAACCTTTACGGTAGGCTCGGGCTCTATATATATTCAATTTTCGAAGATGAATATGCTCTAAATGCCAATGTCATATCATGACACCTTAACACTGTGCCAAAATCAGTTGACACTTAGCTAATTACGCACACGACTTTATAACAACATTCTCGTTTGCTAATCGATTAGCCACGTGGGCTTGAAGATGGATTGACAACCCTTTCTTTCACAGTTGTATCAAACAAATAAAACCACCGTCAATTAAAAATTGATGAATTTATCATCCTCAATTGTTCTGTTCTTTGCTTGCCGGTGAAACATCAGTCCGAATATGTAAAATTTTACATGCAAATTTGGAGCGATTTCTGTATCATTTCATGCTCGCTTAAGAATAAGAAGAAATGGTTTTCTTCAACCACGAACAACTTCAGTCTTCAGGAAAGATGGAAGAAAACGAACAATTCACAGTTGATATGTTCTTCAATTTCACATTGTAATTCGTACTTTTATGTCTTTCTGAAAACAGCGGATACGGAAAGTTTCACTGAATAGACGGGTTCTATTAGAATGACTCTAACCCTTTACCACACAATCCCTACTTTATGCAACTTTCAGAGAGAAGACTGAAGAAAACATTGTGAGAAAAGGAGAAAATGCTGGTAACCAGCATTTTCGAAACAAGAGTCGAGACTACGTTTAAATGCGTGTCTGGTGTAACACCAGTGCGAACTCCTTCCGGGTCGTAGTAGTCAAAAGTAGTCCCATTTGAAAAATTGCCAGCAAGCACTTCTGCTGCACTTTTTTTTCCCTAGAGAAAATAAAAGGACTGGTGTAAAATGTGTTTTTGTTGTTCATTTGATGATTGTTGTTGTTACTGAGTGCAAGTTTGTTATTTCTTGGAGAACTATTTTAAGCATTTGCCCACATAAAGGAGCAAGGTCTAACAACCGAAAGGGCCTTTTTCACTGTGATTTTTTAAGGGTAGTTGTGTCTAAGGTGGAAGAGCAGACACAACCGGTGAATGTTATTGATAATAAAATGGTCTGTGTCCCGGCCTCACTGCAAATGTCGATTTCGGTGGGGGTACCTTCAAATATAAATACAAATAAAATCAAATTTTGCACTACTCTAATTTTATTATGATTATTTGTTGCTTCGGTTGTGGTGCGTGCATTTTTAATTCCAAATGATTGGGCAAATCCAATGCGCGGTTCATAAATGTAAAACGGGTTGTACATGTAATAACGCTGGTATACGATAATTAATTAAAAAAGAAAAGATTCCCCACCCCCTATTTCAACAGTTTCGGAACTGTTCAAGTGCACGGTTGAACCTTGAAGAGACATCCGTAAAAGTCGGAGAAAACTTTGACCAAAACGTCTGTACTGCTATGCGGTTTGAAATGGTAGCTTTTGAAAGTGAACACTTTAACCTTTCTCTAAAAGTATTCAAATAATCAAGGAAACAAACAACTGGTTTCGATCTGCATGGTCTTATATTTTAATCTGTATTGTGTAGCAGACGTAATTAATCAGTTATTGAAAAGAGTAGACGAAGATCAGACTGTACGCAGGTACGGGCTGATCTTAGTATGCGCTCTTGCCAACAGAGGGTCCGATGTGCAGTAAATGGGTGAAATATTGTATAAGGAGGGGGGAAGGGTTACTAGTTGAATTGAGGGAAAGGAGGGATTGATTGACAATTCTTGAATATAGACTTTCTTTTAATTTGGTTTGGCTCTTAAAAGGGCCGTTTTGAAGAAAACGACTCGAATAATTATTCAGAGTCGGAAGAATAATCTGAGTCAGACGCCTGGACAATTTCTACGGATTCGTTGAACAGCTCCCGGCGAAGTTCGGCGACTTGGTCAGCTTTGCAGTAGGCATAATCATAATACATGTTGCGTGCTCCTTCAATGACGGCAAGTTTGAGTCGAAGGTTATAGCGAAACGATCTGTTGTTTGCACGTTTGGCCATCTTGTAGCGCTTCTGCACCTCTCCTAGACGTTGATTAAGCAAAACGATCTGGTCGCAGGCTTTTCTAAAACGTCGTTCGGTATCACTTAAAGTGAATCGTTTGTCAAGAGATTTCATTCTCGAAGGCATGTTAATGTTGTAATCGATTTGGATAGCTAGTTGCTAATAACCTTTACGGTAGGCTCGGGCTCTATATATATTCAATTTTCGAAGATGAATATGCTCTAAATGCCAATGTCATATCATGACACCTTAACACTGTGCCAAAATGAGTTGACACTTAGCTAATTACGCACACGACTTTATAACAACATTCTCGTTTGCTAATCGATTAGCCACGTGGGCATGAAAATGGATTAACAACCCTTTCTTTCACAGTTGTATCAAACAAATAAAACCACCGTCAATTAAAAATTGATGAATTTATCATCCTCAATTGTTCTGTTCTTTGCTTGCCGTTGAAACATCAGTCCGAATATGTAAAAGTTTACATGCAAATTTGGAGCGATTTCTGTATCATTTCATGCTCGCTTAAGAATAAGAAGAAATGGTTTTCTTCAGCCACGAACAACTTCAGTCTTCAGGAAAGATGGAAGAAAACGAACAATTCACAGTTGATATGTTCTTCAATTTCACATTGTAATTCGTACTTTTATGTCTTTCTGAAAACAGCAGATACGGAAAGTTTCACTGAATAGACGGGTTCTGTTAGAATGACTCTAACCCTTTACCACACAATCCCTACTTTATGCAACTTTCAGAGAGAAGACTGAAGAAAACATTGTGAGAAAAGGAGAAAATGCTGGTAACCAGCATTTTAGAAACAAGAGTCGAGACTACGTTTAAATGCGTGTCTGGTGTAACACCAGTGCGAACTCCTTCCGGGTCGTAGTAGTCAAAAGTAGTCCCATTTGAAAAATTGCCAGCAAGCACTTCTGCTGCACTTTTTTTTCCCTAGAGAAAATAAAAGGACTGGTGTAAAATGTGTTTTTGTTGTTCATTTGATGATTTTTGTTGTTACTGAGTGCAAGTTTGTTATTTCTTGGAGAACTATTTTAAGCATTTGCCCACATAAAGGAGCAAGGTCTAAAAACCGAAAGGGCCTTTTTCACTGTGATTTTTTAAGGGTAGTTGTGTCTAAGGTGGAAGAGCAGACACAACCGGTGAATGTTATTGATAATAAAATGGTCTGTGTCCCGGCCTCACTGCAAATGTCGATTTCGGTGGGGTACTTTCAAATATAAATACAAATAAAATCAAATTTTGCACTATTCTAATTTTATTATGATTATTTGGTGCTTCGGTTGTGGTGGGTGCATTTTTAATTCCAAATGATTGGGCAAATCCAATGCGCAGTTCATAAATGTAAAACGGGTTGTACATGTAATACCGCTGGTATACGATAATTAATTAAAAAAGAAAAGATTCCCCACCCCCTATTTCAACAGTTTCGGAACTGTTCAAGTGCACGGTTGAACCTTGAAGAGACATCCGTAAAAGTCGGAGAAAACTTTGACTAAAACGTCTGTACTGCTATGCGGTTTGAAATGGTAGCTTTTGAAAGTGAACACTTTAACCTTTCTCTAAAAGTATTCAAATAATCAAGGAAACAAACAACCGGTTTCGATCTGCATGGTCTTATATTTCAATCTGTATTGTGTAGCATACGTAATTAATCAGTTATTGAAAAGAGTAGACGAAGATCAGACTGTACGCAGGTACGGGCTGATCTTAGTATACGCTCTTCGCAACAGAGGGTCCGATGTGCAGTAAATGGGTGAAATATTGTATAAGGAGGGGGGAAGGGTTACTAGTTGAATTGAGGGAAAGGAGGGATTGATTGACAATTCTTGAATATAGACTTTCTTTTAATTTGGTTTGGCTCTTAAAAGGGCCGTTTTGAAGAAAACGACTCGAATAATTATTCAGAGTCGGAAGAATAATCTGAGTCGGACGCCTGGACGATTTCTACGGATTCGTTGAACAGCTCCCGGCGAAGTTCGGCGACTTGGTCAGCTTTGCAGTAGGCATAATCATAATACATGTTGCGTGCTCCTTCAATGACGGCAAGATTGAGTCGAAGGTTATAGCGAAACGATCTGTTGTTTGCACGTTTGGCCATCTTGTAGCGCTTCTGCACCTCTCCTAGACGTTGATTATGCAAAACGATCTGGTCGCAGGCTTTTCTAAAACGTCGTTCGGTATCACTTAAAGTGAATCGTTTGTCAAGAGATTTCATTCTCGAAGGCATGTTAATGTTGTAATCGATTTGGATAGCTAGTTGCTAATAACCTTTACGGTAGGCTCGTTCTCTATATATATTCAATTTTCGAAGATGAATATGCTCTAAATGCCAATGTCATATCATGACACCTTAACACTGTGCCAAAATGAGTTGACACTTAGCTAATTACGCACACGACTTTATAACAACATTCTCGTTTGCTAATCGATTAGCCACGTGGGCATGAAAATGGATTAACAACCCTTTCTTTCACAGTTGTATCAAACAAATAAAACCACCGTCAATTAAAAATTGATGAATTTATCATCCAATTGTTCTGTTCTTTACTTGCCGGTGAAACATCAGTCCGAATATGTAAAATTTTACATGCAAATTTGGAGCGATTTCTGTATCATTTCATGCTCGCTTAAGAATAAGAAGAAATGGTTTTCTTCAACCACGAACAACTTCAGTCTTCAGGAAAGATGGAAGAAAACGAACAATATCACAGTTGATATGTTCTTCCATTTCACATTGTAATTCGTACTTTTATGTCTTTCTGAAAACAGCAGATACGGAAAGTTTCACTGAATAGACGGGTTCTGTTAGAATGACTCTAACCCTTTATCACACAATCCCTACTTTATGCAACTTTCAGACAGAAGACTGAAGAAAACATTGTGAGAAAAGGAGAAAATGCTGGTAACCAGCATTTTCGAAACAAGAGTCGAGACTACGTTTAAATGCGTGTCTGGTGTAACACTAGTGCGAACTCCTTCCGGGTCGTAGTAGTCAAAAGTAGTCCCATTTGAAAAATTGCCAGCAAGCACTTCTGCTGCACTTTTTTTTCCCTAGAGAAAATAAAAGGACTGGTGTAAAATGTGTTTTTGTTGTTCATTTGATGATTTTTGTTGTTACTGAGTGCAAGTTTGTTATTTCTTGCAAAACTATTTTAAGCATTTGCCCACATAAAGGAGCAAGGTCTAACAACCGAAAGGGCCTTTTTCACTGTGATTTTTTAAGGGTAGTTGTGTCTAAGGTGGAAGAGCAGACACAACCGGTGAATGTTATTGATAATAAAATGGTCTGTGTCCCGGCCTCACTGCAAATGTCGATTTCGGTGGGGTACCTTCAAATATAAATACAAATAAAATCAAATTTTGCACTACTCTAATTTTATTATGATTATTTGGTGCTTCGGTTGTGGTGCGTGCATTTTTAATTCCAAATGATTGGGCAAATCCAATGCGCGGTTCATAAATGTAAAACGGGTTGTACATGTAATACCGCTGGTATACGATAATTAATTAAAAAAGAAAAGATTCCCCACCCCCTATTTCAACAGTTTCGGAACTGTTCAAGTGCACGGTTGAACCTTGAAGAGACATCCGTAAAAGTCGGAGAAAACTTTGACTAAAACGTCTGTACTGCTATGCGGTTTGAAATGGTAGCTTTTGAAAGTGAACACTTTAACCTTTCTCTAAAAGTATTCAAATAATCAAGGAAACAAACAACCGGTTTCGATCTGCATGGTCTTATATTTTAATCTGTATTGTGTAGCATACGTAATTAATAAGTTATTGAAAAGAGTAGACGAAGATCAGACTGTACGCAGGTACGGGCTGATCTTAGTATACGCTCTTCGCAACAGAGGGTCCGATGTGCAGTAAATGGGTGAAATATTGTATAAGGAGGGGGGAAGGGTTACTAGTTGAATTGAGGGAAAGGAGGGATTGATTGACAATTCTTGAATATAGACTTTCTTTTAATTTGGTTTGGCTCTTAAAAGGGCCGTTTTGAAGAAAACGACTCGAATAATTATTCAGAGTCGGAAGAATAATCTGAGTCGGACGCCTGGACGATTTCTACGGATTCGTTGAACAGCTCCCGGCGAAGTTCGGCGACTTGGTCAGCTTTGCAGTAGGTATAATCATAATACATGTTGCGTGCTCCTTCAATGACGGCAAGTTTGAGTCGAAGGTTATAGCGAAACGATCTGTTGTTTGCACGTTTGGCCATCTTGTAGCGCTTCTGCACCTCTCCTAGACGTTGATTAAGCAAAACGATCTGGTCGCAGGCTTTTCTAAAACGTCGTTCGGTATCACTTAAAGTGAATCGTTTGTCAAGAGATTTCATTCTCGAAGGCATGTTAATGTTGTAATCGATTTGGATAGCTAGTTGCTAATAACCTTTACGGTAGGCTCGGGCTCTATATATATTCAATTTTCGAAGATGAATATGCTCTAAATGCCAATGTCATATCATGACACCTTAACACTGTGCCAAAATGAGTTGACACTTAGCTAATTACGCACACGACTTTATAACAACATTCTCGTTTGCTAATCGATTAGCCACGTGGGCATGAAAATGGATTAACAACCCTTTCTTTCACAGTTGTATCAAACAAATAAAACCACCGTCAATTAAAAATTGATGAATTTATCATCCTCAATTGTTCTGTTCTTTACTTGCCGGTGAAACATCAGTCCGAATATGTAAAATTTTACATGCAAATTTGGAGCGATTTCTGTATCATTTCATGCTCGCTTAAGAATAAGAAGAAATGGTTTTCTTCAACCACGAACAACTTCAGTCTTCAGGAAAGATGGAAGAAAACGAACAATTCACAGTTGATATGTTCTTCAATTTCACATTGTAATTCGTACTTTTATGTCTTTCTGAAAACAGCAGATACGGAAAGTTTCACTGAATAGACGGGTTCTGTTAGAATGACTCTAACCCTTTACCACACAATCCCTACTTTATGCAACTTTCAGAGAGAAGACTGAAGAAAACATTGTGAGAAAAGGAGAAAATGCTGGTAACCAGCATTTTCGAAACAAGAGTCGAGACTACGTTTAAATGCGTGTCTGGTGTAACACCAGTGCGAACTCCTTCCGGGTCGTAGTAGTCAAAAGTAGTCCCATTTGAAAAATTGCCAGCAAGCACTTCTGCTGCACTTTTTTTTCCCTAGAGAAAATAAAAGGACTGGTGTAAAATGTGTTTTTGTTGTTCATTTGATGATTTTTGTTGTTACTGAGTACAAGTTTGTTATTTCTTGGAGAACTATTTTAAGCATTTGCCCACATAAAGGAGCAAGGTCTAACAACCGAAAGGGCCTTTTTCACTGTGATTTTTTAAGGGTAGTTGTGTCTAAGGTGGAAGAGCAGACACAACCGGTGAATGTTATTGATAATAAAATGGTCTGTGTCCCGGCCTCACTGCAAATGTCGATTTCGGTGGGGGTACCTTCAAATATAAATACAAATAAAATCAAATTTTGCACTATTCTAATTTTATTATGATTATTTGGTGCTTCGGTTGTGGTGCGTGCATTTTTAATTCCAAATGATTGGGCAAATCCAATGCGCGGTTCATAAATGTAAAACGGGTTGTACATGTAATACCGCTGGTATACGATAATTAATTAAAAAAGAAAAGATTCCCAATCCCCTATTTCAACAGTTTCGGAACTGTTCAAGTGCACGGTTGAACCTTGAAGAGACATCCGTAAAAGTCGGAGAAAACTTTGACTAAAACGTCTGTACTGCTATGCGGTTTGAAATGGTAGCTTTTGAAAGTGAACACTTTAACCTTTCTCTAAAAGTATTCAAATAATCAAGGAAACAAACAACCGGTTTCGATCTGCATGGTCTGATATTTTAATCTGTATTGTGTAGCATACGTAATTAATAAGTTATTGAAAAGAGTAGACGAAGATCAGACTGTACGCAGGTACGGGCTGATCTTAGTATACGCTCTTCGCAACAGAGGGTCCGATGTGCAGTAAATGGGTGAAATATTGTATAAGGAGGGGGGAAGGGTTACTAGTTGAATTGAGGGAAAGGAGGGATTGATTGACACTTCTTGAATATAGACTTTCTTTTAATTTGGTTTGGCTCTTAAAAGGGCCGTTTTGAAGAAAACGACTCGAATAATTATTCAGAGTCGGAAGAATAATCTGAGTCGGACGCCTGGACGATTTCTACGGATTCGTTGAACAGCTCCCGGCGAAGTTCGGCGACTTGGTCAGCTTTGCAGTAGGCATAATCATAATACATGTTGCGTGCTCCTTCAATGACGGCAAGTTTGAGTCGAAGGTTATAGCGAAACGATCTGTTGTTTGCACGTTTGGCCATCTTGTAGCGCTTCTGCACCTCTCCTAGACGTTGATTAAGCAAAACGATCTGGTCGCAGGCTTTTCTAAAACGTCGTTCGGTATCACTTAAAGTGAATCGTTTGTCAAGAGATTTCATTCTCGAAGGCATGTTGATGTTGTAATCGATTTGGATAGCTAGTTGCTAATAACCTTTACGGTAGGCTCGGGCTCTATATATATTCAATTTTCGAAGATGAATATGCTCTAAATGCCAATGTCATATCATGACACCTTAACACTGTGCCAAAATGAGTTGACACTTAGCTAATTACGCACACGACTTTATAACAACATTCTCGTTTGCTAATCGATTAGCCACGATGGCATGAAAATGGATTAACAACCCTTTCTTTCACAGTTGTATCAAACAAATAAAACCACCGTCAATTAAAAATTGATGAATTTATCATCCTCAATTGTTCTGTTCTTTGCTTGCCGGTGAAACATCAGTCCGAATATGTAAAATTTTACATGCAAATTTGGAGCGATTTCTGTATCATTTCATGCTCGCTTAAGAATAAGAAGAAATGGTTTTCTTCAACCACGAACAACTTCAGTCTTCAGGAAAGATGGAAGAAAACGAACAATTCACAGTTGATATGTTCTTCAATTTCACATTGTAATTCGTACTTTTATGTCTTTCTGAAAACAGCAGATACGGAAAGTTTCACTGAATAGACGGGTTCTGTTAGAACGACTCTAACCCTTTACCACACAATCCCTACTTTATGCAACTTTCAGAGAGAAGACTGAAGAAAACATTGTGAGTAAAGGAGAAAATGCTGGTAACCAGCATTTTCGAAACAAGAGTCGAGACTACGTTTAAATGCGTGTCTGGTGTAACACCAGTGCGAACTCCTTCCGGGTCGTAGTAGTCAAAAGTAGTCCCATTTGAAAAATTGCCAGCAAGCACTTCTGCTGCACTTTTTTTTCCCTAGAGAAAATAAAAGGACTGGTGTAAAATGTGTTTTTGTTGTTCATTTGATGATTTTTGTTGTTACTGAGTGCAAGTTTGTTATTTCTTGGAGAACTATTTAAAGCATTTGCCCACATAAAGGAGCAAGGTCTAACAACCGAAAGGGCCTTTTTCACTGTGATTTTTTAAGGGTAGTTGTGTCTAAGGTGGAAGAGCAGACACAACCGGTGAATGTTATTGATAATAAAATGGTCTGTGTCCCGGCCTCACTGCAAATGTCGATTTCGTTGGGGTACCTTCAAATATAAATACAAATAAAATCAAATTTTGCACTACTCTAATTTTATTATGATTATTTGGTGCTTCGGTTGTGGTGCATGCATTTTTAATTCCAAATGATTGGGCAAATCCAATGCGCGGTTCATAAATGTAAAACGGGTTGTACATGTAATACCGCTGGTATACGATAATTAATTAAAAAAGAAAAGATTCCCCACCCCCTATTTCAACAGTTTCGGAACTGTTCAAGTGCACGGTTGAACCTTGAAGAGACATCCGTAAAAGTCGGAGAAAACTTTGACTAAAACGTCTGTACTGCTATGCGGTTTGAAATGGTAGCTTTTGAAAGTGAACACTTTAACCTTTCTCTAAAAGTATTCAAATAATCAAGGAAACAAACAACCGGTTTCGATCTGCATGGTCTGATATTTTAATCTGTATTGTGTAGCATACGTAATTAATAAGTTATTGAAAAGAGTAGACGAAGATCAGACTGTACGCAGGTACGGGCTGATCTTAGTATACGCTCTTCGCAACAGAGGGTCCGATGTGCAGTAAATGGGTGAAATATTGTATAAGGAGGGGTGAGGGTTACTAGTTGAATTGAGGGAAAGGAGGGATTGATTGACAATTCTTGAATATAGACTTTCTTTTAATTTGGTTTGGCTCTTAAAAGGGCCGTTTTGAAGAAAACGACTCGAATAATTATTCAGAGTCGGAAGAATAATCTGAGTCGGACGCCTGGACGATTTCTACGGATTCGTTGAACAGCTCCCGGCGAAGTTCGGCGACTTGGTCAGCTTTGCAGTAGGCATAATCATAATACATGTTGCGTGCTCCTTCAATGGCGGCAAGTTTGAGTCGAAGGTTATAGCGAAACGATCTGTTGTTTACACGTTTGGCCATCTTGTAGCGCTTCTGCACCTCTCCTAGACGTTGATTAAACAAAACGATCTGGTCGCAGGCTTTTCTAAAACGTCGTTCGGTATCACTTAAAGTGAATCGTTTGTCAAGAGATTTCATTCTCGAAGGCATGTTGATGTTGTAATCGATTTGGATAGCTAGTTGCAAATAACCTTTATCATCATCAGTTGTCTTTTTTACCCTCGCCATGCGGCATAAAGCCATGTGGCGAGCAGCTATTGTTTTTTTTTTTTTTTTTTTTTCCTTCCATTTATCAATGTATTACTAAGATTTTCCTATATCCCATTGACACACCACGGATAAAAAAGAAACAAATAAAAGGATATATATTGAAAGGACTGGAAGTAAAACCGGTAGCCATAGGAAAACGAAAAACGACCCTTTCAGAACCACCGTAAAATTATTTATAAATAAGAAATCTAGTGAATATTTACATTATTTACAAAAAACCGTGGTGCGCCGCTGGTCAATTTTTGAAATGGATTTTTCTATTTTTTTTTTTTTTTTTTCCAATTGTGGGATGCATACGACAGTGTTGGCAATTGTGTTTTAATATAAATAGCACAATAAAATTGATAGTGCAAGTCTATTGATTAAGCTACAAAAAGGATAGCAACAAACAATACGTTGACATGCAAACAATTGACATAAATTGAGACCGACTTTACAGAGAGCTCCTTAAAAAAAAAAAAAAAAAATGGGGGGCGGAGATGAATGACTAGGGAGAAATGTACACGTAAAAATTGGGGGACAGCCGTCAGTCCTGCCTGCTGTGCGGGGCGATCAGGACGACACCTCGCAGTAGGGGCATTAAGCCAAACCTACTGGGGTGCCCGTTCTTTCCCTACCGCCCCTCCACAGCAGGTCCCAAAATGGGTAATACCTGAGTTAAAAAGTAGAAGGCTAAACAGTGACAAAAAATACAGCCCTAACGGGCAGGACTACGGGGACTCAGAGCAGACATAATAAAAGCCCCCGTGTCTCTAAATAATACTAGCTAAGAAACCAATTATCGACCCGGATCAGATCCGGGGCGAACTGACTGACAGCTGCCTCTCAAATTTGAAACAAAACAATAATCTAAGAGGAAAAAATCTTAAGAACCATATACTTAGCCACAATGATCCGGCCTAGGACTGATCACAAAACAGCTAAAATTCCCTTGTAAAAAAGGGGAATACCCGTGCCTGATCTTGTAGCCTGTAAGCCCCCACATATAGTTACCATAAGTGGGGTATATTATACACTCCACCAAACAATCCCCTGTCTTGGTCTTTTACAAATACTTTCGATTTGGGGGAATCCCTGTTTTTGTGGTTTGATGAAGAGTTACTGACTAAGAATCAAAGTAAAATATGCCGGTGTGTCCCTGACGTAATTATTAAATTATTGAAAAAAAAAAAAAAAAAATGGAAGTGGGGGAGCTCTCTGAAATATAACTCAGTAAAAAAGGAAAATCACTAATAGGTACTGGGCGGATTTTGCATGACGCACCGTTGGTCTGAAGTATATTGAAAACGGGCCTACATGCAAAGATCATGAAAGCATAACCTTTACGGTAGGCTCGGGCTCTATATATATTCAATTTTCGAAGATGAATATGCTCTAAATGCCAATGTCATATCATGACACCTTAACACTGTGCCAAAATGAGTTGACACTTAGCTAATTACGCACACGACTTTATAACAACATTCTCGTTTGCTAATCGATTAGCCACGTGGGCATGAAAATGGATTAACAACCCTTTCTTTCACAGTTGTATCAAACAAATAAAACCACCGTCAATGAAAAATTGATGAATTTATCATCCTCAATTGTTCTGTTCTTTGCTTGCCGGTGAAACATCAGTCCGAATATGTAAAATTTTACATGCAAATTTGGAGCGATTTCTGTATCATTTCATGCTCGCTTAAGAATAAGAAGAAATGGTTTTCTTCAACCACGAACAACTTCAGTCTTCAGGAAAGATGGAAGAAAACGAACAATTCACAGTTGATATGTTTTTCAATTTCACATTGTAATTCGTAATTTTATGTCTTTCTGAAAACAGCAGATACGGAAAGTTTCACTGAATAGACGGGTTCTGTTAGAATGACTCTAACCCTTTACCACACAATCCCTACTTTATGCAACTTTCAGAGAGAAGACTGAAGAAAACATTGTGAGAAAAGGAGAAAATGCTGGTAACCAGCATTTTCGAAACAAGACTCGAGACTCTGTTTAAATGCGTGTCTGGTGTAACACCAGTGCGAACTCCTTCCGGGTCGTAGTAGTCAAAAGTAGTCCCATTAGAAAAATTGCCAGCAAGCACTTCTGCTGCACTTTTTTTTCCCTAGAGAAAATAAAAGGACTGGTGTAAAATGTGTTTTTGTTGTTCATTTGATGATTTTTGTTGTTACTGAGTGCAAGTTTGTTATTTCTTGGAGAACTATTTTAAGCATTTGCCCACATAAAGGAGCAAGGTCTAACAACCGAAAGGGCCTTTTTCACTGTGATTTTTTAAGGGTAGTTGTGTCTAAGGTGGAAGAGCAGACACTACCGGTGAATGTTATTGATAATAAAATGCTCTGTGTCCCGGCCTCACTGCAAATGTCGATTTCGGTGGGGGTACCTTCAAATATAAATACAAATAAAATCAAATTTTGCACTACTCTAATTTTATTATGATTATTTGTTGCTTCGGTTGTGGTGCATGCATTTTTAATTCCAAATGATTGGGCAAATCCAATGCGCGGTTCATAAATGTAAAACGGGTTGTACATGTAATACCGCTGGTATACGATAATTAATTAAAAAAGAAAAGATTCCCCACCCCCTATTTCAACAGTTTCGGAACTGTTCAAGTGCACGGTTGAACCTTGAAGAGACATCCGTAAAAGTCGGAGAAAACTTTGACTAAAACGTCTGTACTGCTATGCGGTTTGAAATGGTAGCTTTTGAAAGTGAACACTTTAACCTTTCTCTAAAAGTATTCAAATAATCAAGGAAACAAACAACCGGTTTCGATCTGCATGGTCTGATATTTTAATCTGTATTGTGTAGCATACGTAATTAATAAGTTATTGAAAAGAGTAGACGAAGATCAGACTGTACGCAGGTACGGGCTGATCTTAGTATACGCTCTTCGCAACAGAGGGTCCGATGTGCAGTAAATGGGTGAAATATTGTATAAGGAGGGGGGAAGGGTTACTAGTTGAATTAAGGGAAAGGAGGGATTGATGGACAATTCTTGATTATAGACTTTCTTTTAATTTGGTTTGGCTCTTAAAAGGGCCGTTTTGAAGAAAACGACTCGAATAATTATTCAGAGTCGGAAGAATAATCTGAGTCGGACGCCTGGAAGATTTCTACGGATTCGTTGAACAGCTCCCGGCGAAGTTCGGCGACTTGGTCAGCTTTGCAGTAGGCATAATCATAATACATGTTGCGTGCTCCTTCAATGACGGCAAGTTTGAGTCGAAGGTTATAGCGAAACGATCTGTTGTTTGCACGTTTGGCCATCTTGTAGCGCTTCTGCACCTCTCCTAGACGTTGATTAAGCAAAACGATCTGGTCGCAGGCTTTTCTAAAACGTCGTTCGGTATCACTTAAAGTGAATCGTTTGTCAAGAGATTTCATTCTCGAAGGCATGTTGATGTTGTAATCGATTTGGATAGCTAGTTGCTAATAACCTTTACGGTAGGCTCGGGCTCTATATATATTCAATTTTCGAAGATGAATATGCTCTAAATGCCAATGTCATATCATGACACCTTAACACTGTGCCAAAATGAGTTGACACTTAGCTAATTACGCACACGACTTTACAACAACATTCTCGTTTGCTAATCGATTAGCCACGTGGGCTTGAAAATGGATTAACAACCCTTTCTTTCACAGTTGTATCAAACAAATAAAACCACCGTCAATTAAAAATTGATGAATTTATCATCCTCAATTGTTCTGTTCTTTGCTTGCCGGTGAAACATCAGTCCGAATATGTAAAATTTTACATGCAAATTTGGAGCGATTTCTGTATCATTTCATGCTCGCTTAAGAATAAGAAGAAATGGTTTTCTTCAACCACGAACAACTTCAGTCTTCAGGAAAGATGGAAGAAAACGAACAATTCACAGTTGATATGTTCTTCAATTTCACATTGTAATTCGTACTTTTATGTCTTTCTGAAAACAGCAGATACGGAAAGTTTCACTGAATAGACGGGTTCTGTTAGAATGACTCTAACCCTTTACCACACAATCCCTACTTTATGCAACTTTCAGAGAGAAGACTGAAGAAAACATTGTGAGAAAAGGAGAAAATGCTGGTAACCAGCATTTTCGAAACAAGAGTCGAGACTACGTTTAAATGCGTGTCTGGTGTAACACCAGTGCGAACTCCTTCCGGGTCGTAGTAGTCAAAAGTAGTCCCATTTGAAAAATTGCCAGCAAGCACTTCTGCTGCACTTTTTTTTCCCTAGAGAAAATAAAAGGACTGGTGTAAAATGTGTTTTTGTTGTTCATTTGATGATTTTTGTTGTTACTGAGTGCAAGTTTGTTATTTCTTGGAGAACTATTTTAAGCATTTGCCCACATAAAGGAGCAAGGTCTAACAACCGAAAGGGCCTTTTTCACTGTGATTTTTTAAGGGTAGTTGTGTCTAAGGTGGAAAAGCAGACACAACCGGTGAATGTTATTGATAATAAAATGGTCTGTGTCCCGGCCTCACTGCAAATGTCGATTTCGGTGAGGGTACCTTCAAATATAAATACAAATAAAATCAAATTTTGCACTACTCTAATTTTATTATCATTATTTGGTGCTTCGGTTGTGGTGCATGCATTTTTAATTCCAAATGATTGGGCAAAGCCAATGCGCGGTTCATAAATGTAAAACGGGTTGTACATGTAATACCGCTGGTATACGATAATTAATTAAAAAAGAAAAGATTCCCCACCCCCTATTTCAACAGTTTCGGAACTGTTCAAGTGCACGGTTGAACCTTGAAGAGACATCCGTAAAAGTCGGAGAAAACTTTGACTAAAACGTCTGTACTGCTATGCGGTTTGAAATGGTAGCTTTTGAAAGTGAACACTTTAACCTTTCTCTAAAAGTATTCAAATAATCAAGGAAACAAACAACCGGTTTCGATCTGCATGGTCTGATAATTTAATCTGTATTGTGTAGCATACGTAATTAATAAGTTATTGAAAAGAGTAGACGAAGATCAGACTGTACGCAGGTACGGGCTGATCTTAGTATACGCTCTTCGCAACAGAGGGTCCGATGTGCAGTAAATGGGTGAAATATTGTATAAGGAGGGGGGAAGGGTTACTAGTTGAATTGAGGGAAAGGAGGGATTGATTGACAATTCTTGAATATAGACTTTCTTTTAATTTGGTTTGGCTCTTAAAAGGGCCGTTTTGAAGAAAACGACTCGAATAATTATTCAGAGTCGGAAGAATAATCTGAGTCGGACGCCTGGACGATTTCTACGGATTCGTTGAACAGCTCCCGGCGAAGTTCGGCGACTTGGTCAGCTTTGCAGTAGGCATAATCATAATACATGTTGCGTGCTCCTTCAATGACGGCAAGTTTGAGTCGAAGGTTATAGCGAAACGATCTGTTGTTTGCACGTTTGGCCATCTTGTAGCGCTTCTGCACCTCTCCTAGACGTTTTCAAGACAAGACAAGACAAGACAAATCTTTTATTCTCCCAAGTATAAAAATCATACAAAAAGGGGAAATGACGAATTCCAAGCAAAATTAAAACAAGATTTCCGGTATATTCAGTGGTTTTATAACTATCTGATATCTTTTTAGAGTAAACCATTTCCGATTAACCCCTTCCCAACCGACAAATTTTGGACCAGACCAAATTGAAAGCACTTTGCAGATGACAAATCAACAGTTGCCAAAAAGATGACCCTTCTATATGATAGGGTAGAAAACATTGTGGGGAAAGGAGAAAACGCTGGTTACCAGCATTCTCTCCTTTTTCCACAATGCCTTCGAAATGCTTCTATACCTGACGTAAAAACGTAAAAACCAGAGATTGTTCGGGAAAGGGTCAAATAGCCCAAATCTCTTTTTCTTGAAGTGCAAGGGTTAGTGGGTGGGGGTCCACACTTTGTGTATTTGGCCAATTATCTGAGCCAATCGTAGTTACGTAGCCCCTTTCCAAACGACAAAATATTTAGCTAGACCAAATTGTAAGAATCTACAGACGACAGGTTAAATTGGATGTAAGAAAAACAATCATCTCGGTCATTGACAAAGTAGAAAGCCTTTTGAGAATGGGCGAAGATGCCGGTCATCAGCATCCTCTCCCATTTCCACAATGTTTAAAAAGGCCAATTTCCCTGTAGCAGGTGCATATTGCTTATACATATCAAAATAGTTCAAGAAGATAAGACCGAAGGCAAAATAAGACCGAAGGCAAAATAGGAAAGTGGATAAACGTAGAAAGCATTTTGAGAATGGGCGAAGATGCTGGCTACCAGCATTCTCTCCCCTTTTCACAATGTTTCAAAAGACCTATTTCCCTGAGGCAAGGATATATTGCTTATATGTACATATCAAAATTGTTCAAAAGAATAAGACCATAGACAAAGTATGAGAGTTGATAAAGGTAGAAAACATATTGTGAGAATGGGCGAAGATGCTAGCTGGCTACCAACATCCTCTCCCCTTTCCACAATGTTTCAAAAGGCCTATTTCTCTGAAGCAAAAGTATATTGCTTATACGTATCAAAATTGCTCAAGAGAATGAGACGGAAGGCAAAAAATAAAAATAGATAAAGTTGAAAGCATTGTGAGAATGGGGGAAGACGCTAGTTACCAGCATCCTCTCCCCTTTCCACAATGTTTCAAAAGGCTAATTTCCCTGTAACAAGAGTATATTGCTTATACATATCAAAATTGTTCAAGAGAATAAGACCGATGGCAAAAGATGAAGATAGATAAAGTTGGAAGCATTGTGAGAATGGGGGAAGACGCTGGTTACCAGCATACTCTCACCCTCCCACAATGCTTCAAAAGGCTTATTTCCCTGTATCAAGAGTATATTGCTTATACATATCAAAATTGTTCAAGAAAATAAGACCGAAGGCAAAAGATGAGAATTGATAAAGTTGAAAGCATTGTGAGAATGGGGGAAGATGCTGGCCACCAGCATTCTCTCCCCCTCCCACAATGTTTCAAAAGGCCTATTTTCTTGTAGCAAGAATAAATTGCTTATACATATCAAAATTGTTCAAGAGAGTAAGACCGAAGGCAATAGATGAAGGCTGAGGGCACTGGCGAGACTAAAAGTTTCGAAGAATGGAACGAATGACTTGACATACCTTTACTAATGTCTTTCTACATTCAGAATTAATTAGTCTTGCAAAAAAAGTATCTTGATTTTGGCGAGTTATTGTTATACATTTAGATCGGATTTCAGCAAAGTATGTACATTCAAGCAGGTAATGTTTCTCAGATCCAGCTTTGTCAAGAGAACATAATTCACATTTACGATTTTCGAAAGTAGTTCCATCATAACGACCCGTTTCAATGGGCAATCGATGATTAGCAGTACGGTATCTAAAAAGTATTAAATAATCTTGTTTTGGTAGGATTTTAAAATAGTTTTCTAACTGGAAATTTCCCTTAAAAGACATATAGACTTTCGATTTATTGGACAATTCTAACTGGGAATGCCAGTCTTGTTTGAACTGGTCTATAAGTATAGCTTTAATTTGTTTATTGACTGATGTTTGGTTTAAGAGTGGCTGAAATAGCCATATATCATTTCTTCCACATTGTCCAAGTATTTCCTTAATTTTATTTATCCATTTATAGTTTATATTTTGATTAAGCATGTATCTATAAATTTTCATGGATAATTCATGCTCTTTGCCCATTATTAATTTATTCCAGAAAGAGACCATGCGGGTTTTGATAATGATTTCTAATGGATAACGGCCCAATTCTCCATAAAGCATATATAATGGGGTACTTTTACGGGCTCCTGTAAGTTTCCGAAGAAATTCTTTGTGTACATTTTCTATCATATTTAGGTTTTCAAATCCAAATATTTCTGAACCATAGGTAAGTATGGGAGTAACAGTATGATCAAATAATTTCAGGGCAAGATCAACAGGTAAGTATGCATTGTTTATTTTGTGAAAAATGGAGTACATGGCCTTTTTGGCTTGTTCAACAAGGTGTTTGCGAGCTTGTAAAAAGGAACCATTGCTAGTGAATATGACACCTAAGTATTTATACTTTGATATGATTGCGATGGGGTTTACACCAATTTTAAACTCGAAATTTTGCGTATTTCTAGCCCCAAATACGATTACTTTTGTTTTTGATAAATTAACTTTAAGTTTCCAATTAACACAGTATTGCTGGAAGGAGTTAAGACAGTTTTGAAAGTCAATTGCGTTGTCTGAAATAATAATTGTGTCGTCAGCATAGAGAAGAATAAGCAGTTTAAGCCAATGAGTTTCATCGATTGTATCATTCAACTCTACACCAATAGCACTGTCGTTTAGGAGATGATCCTGTAAATCATTCAGGTAAATAGAGAAAAGAATAGGAGATAAATTCTCGCCCTGTCTGACACCAATTTCAGATCGGAAGAAGTCCGATAAAGCTCCATCGTGCTTAACACATGATTTTATATTCTGATACATATTATAAATAACCCGAAAAATTTTGCCATCTATTACGGCAAGAACTTTTTGCCAGAGACCGTAACGCCATACTTTATCGAATGCTTGATTAAAATCTATGAATGCACAAAACAATTTTTTCTTTTTCTTTTTTAAAATTTCTATTAGAGAATGCAGAGTAAATATATGATCACAGCATGAGTATCCTTTCCGAAATCCAGCTTGATTTTCATTTAAAAAGTTATTCGCATCGATGAAGTTTGTAATCCTATGGTTTAATACTGAAGTAAAAAGTTTGCCCATGCAACTTAAAATGGTAATGGGTCGATAATTACTTGCATCTGTGGGACTACCCTTGTTTTTATAGACTGGTATGATATAACCCTCTAACCAAGAACGCGGTAAAATTCCTGTTTCTAGTATGATATTAAATAATTTGATATATATTGGTGTTAATACTGACTTCGTAGTTTTGATATATTCATTAATAATATTGTCGGATGGGCTAGGTGACTTGGAGTTGTTAAGGCTGTCTATACATTTATTAATTTCCTCTTCGGTAAAATCTAAATTTAGATTATTATTGCCGTTAATTGGCAAATTAGACATATCTATCTCTTCATATGAGTCACTTGTGTTCGTAGACTTAAAATAATCATAAAAGGTGTCGATATTCGGAGAATCTATTTTTTTGTTTTTTCTGCGTTATTCCATTCAGAAATCTCCAGTATTGTTTCGGTGATTTTGTGCTCATACTTCTTAATTTATTTGCAAATTTATATCTATATTCTTTAATGTAATAATTCATTGTTCTCTTATATTGTTTACTTGAATTTTTTAAATTAACTTTATTTGTATATGTTTTATTTTTTGCGTACGTTGACTTCGCTCTGTGATAATTATCTCGCGATCGTTTACATTTTGACCCAAACCAGGGTTTGTTTGTAGAATTTGGATAATTTGTTGTTTGCCTCGAATTTGCTGAAAATGCAGACTGAGCCGCTTTTTGGAAGAGATTTTGTAATGAATATGTTATATTGTCTATTGTAGATCCAGAATGTGGATAGGTATTAAGTTGAAGCTCAATAGAACTAATAATTGACTCATCAATATTTGATACAAAAGAAGGTATTTGACTATTGTTCCATGGCGGTCGCATATTATCTGAGATACGTTGTTCATTTTGTTCAGTATACATAGTAACATTTCTTTTTAATTTCAATGACCATTGTAATGCATTATGTCCATCTGAATATAGCGGGTCCGTCTCATAAATGTCAAAAGTATGAAGAGAATCTAGGCAGTTTATAGAAGCAATAACATAATCGATAACAGATATATCGCGAAATGTGAAGTTTCCAACTTCTTTATCTGAGCCGCATCGACCGTTTAGAACAAAAAGATCATGTTCTTTGCATAAATCGATGAAGGTCAGCCCTCGGGCATTTGAACGGGTATCTTTACAAAATCTTTGTTGCGAAAAGGACATACTTACAAGTAAAGTGTTCTTATCTGATATTCCGGTTAAGCCGTCATTAGTATGAAACAAGTCATTCAGAAAAGAGTCACTTTCAATAAAATCGAGAATATTTGACATGCGAGCATTCAGATCGCCTGCCAGCATAAAAAAAGGGTAAGCATTACTTAATTCCGTAACTTCATTTTTAAAAATGATAAAGTCGTCTTCTTTAAAAAAGCGCGAGTTGTCCGGAGGAATGTACACTATACCTAAAACGATGTTTTCGGAATAGCCAGTGACAGACTTTAACTTATGAATGACTAACCATAGTACATACTCAGACTCGGGCTTAATAATTTGCACGTGATGTGACAAATTATTTCTGACATACACGCCAATGCCCCCAGATTTTCTTTCAAAAGGGTGCGACCTATGTTTTGAAAAATAAACATATCCATCTATGTTGACTGTATCATATTCATCTGTTTTTGTTTCACATACGCACATGAAGTCAAATTTGCCTATATATTCGACGAAATCAGGATAGTCCAATCTTTTTTGAAGGCCACATACGTTTAAATGACAAAAGGAACGGTAAATGTTATTGTTTGCATTTGAATTACAAGTTATGGTTGAGTGATACCCCCATCTGTCCTATTCTGGGTAACGCTGTGATTTGGTTGGATCTGATTGGCTGCCGCTCGTCCAGGGACGACTGATTGATGGAACCTCGTGGGAAGATATCGGCTGACTACCAATCGATCGCGACTGAGCATGCGCTCTTCCGCGGTATCTACTGCGCCTGCGTGGAGATCTAGATTGATGTGAATGTGGGTTGACTGAATGAGAACCTGTAGTACTATAGCTACTAATTGTACCAGGACTATCACGTGTAAATAAGTCCTTTCCTTGATTCACATGGTTTCCTTTTGGATTGTTTACGTCAGGTGTGTTTACACGATTACCAGACATAATGGTGCCCCAGTGGGGGAAACAATCTTTAACAACACGGCCATCTTTAACAAGCTTGGCCGGATATACAATATTCACTCCGCTAGAAGGTGATGTACGTTTAAGTTCCTTATACTGAGACCATAGTAAAACGATCTGGTCGCAGGCTTTTCTAAAACGTCGTTCGGTATCACTTAAAGTGAATCGTTTGTCAAGAGATTTCATTCTCGAAGGCATGTTGATGTTGTAATCGATTTGGATAGCTAGTTGCTAATAACCTTTACGGTAGGCTCGGGCTCTATATATATTCAATTTTCGAAGATGAATATGCTCTAAATGCCAATGTCATATCATGACACCTTAACACTGTGCCAAAATGAGTTGACACTTAGCTAATTACGCACACGACTTTATAACAACATTCTCGTTTGCTAATCGATTAGCCACGTGGGCATGAAAATGGATTAACAACCCTTTCTTTCACAGTTGTATCAAACAAATAAAACCACCGTCAATTAAAAATTGATGAATTTATCATCCTCAATTGTTCTGTTCTTTGCTTGCCGGTGAAACATCAGTCCGAATATGTAAAATTTTACATGCAAATTTGGAGCGATTTCTGTATCATTTCATGCTCGCTTAAGAATAAGAAGAAATGGTTTTCTTCAACCACGAACAACTTCAGTCTTCAGGAAAGATCGAAGAAAACGAACAATTCACAGTTGATATGTTCTTCAATTTCACATTGTAATTCGTACTTTTATGTCTTTCTGAAAACAGCAGATACGGAAAGTTTCACTGAATAGACGGGTTCTGTTAGAATGACTCTAACCCTTTACCACACAATCCCTACTTTATGCAACTTTCAGAGAGAAGACTGAAGAAAACATTGTGAGAAAAGGAGAAAATGCTGGTAACCAGCATTTTCGAAACAAGAGTCGAGACTACGTTTAAATGCGTGTCTGGTGTAACACCAGTGCGAACTCCTTCCGGGTCGTAGAAGTCAAAAGTAGTCCCATTTGAAAAATTGCCAGCAAGCACTTCTGCTGCACTTTTTTTTCCCAAGAGAAAATAAAAGGACTGGTGTAAAATGTGTTTTTGTTGTTCATTTGATGATTTTTGTTGTTACTGAGTGCAAGTTTGTTATTTCTTGGAGAACTATTTTAAGCATTTGCCCACATAAAGGAGCAAGGTCTAACAACCGAAAGGGCCTTTTTCACTGTGATTTTTTAAGGATAGTTGTGTCTAAGGTGGAAGAGCAGACACAACCGGTGAATGTTATTGATAATAAAATGGTCTGTGTCCCGGCCTCACTGCAAATGTCGATTTCGGTGGGGGTACCTTCAAATATAAATACAAATAAAATCAAATTTTGCACTACTCTAATTTTATTATCATTATTTGGTGCTTCGGTTGTGGTGCATGCATTTTTAATTCCAAATGATTAGGCAAATCCAATGCTCGGTTCATAAATGTAAAACGGGTTGTACATGTAATACCGCTGGTATACGATAATTAATTAAAAAAGAAAAAGATTCCCCACCCCCTATTTCAACAGTTTCGGAACTGTTCAAGTGCACGGTTGAACCTTGAAGAGACATCCGTAAAAGTCGGAGAAAACTTTGACTAAAACGTCTGTACTGCTATGCGGTTTGAAATGGTAGCTTTTGAAAGTGAACACTTTAACCTTTCTCTAAAAGTATTCAAATAATCAAGGAAACAAACAACCGGTTTCGATCTGCATGGTCTTATATTTTAAACTGTATTGTATAGCATACGTAATTAATAAGTTATTGAAAAGAGTAGACGAAGATCAGACTGTACGCAGGTACGGGCTGATCTTAGTATACGCTCTTCGCAACAGAGGGTCCGATGTGTAGTAAATGGGTGAAATATTGTATAAGGAGGGGGGAAGGGTTACTAGTTGAATTGAGGGAAAGGGGGGATTGATTGACAATTCTTGAATATAGACTTTCTTTTAATTTGGTTTGGCTCTTAAAAGGGCCGTTTTGAAGAAAACGACTCGAATAATTATTCAGAGTCGGAAGAATAAATTGAGTCGGACGCCTGGACGATTTCTACGGATTCGTTGAACAGCTCCCGGCGAAGTTCGGCGACTTGGTCAGCTTTGCAGTAGGCATAATCATAATACATGTTGCGTGCTCCTTCAATGACGGCAAGTTTGAGTCGAAGGTTATAGCGAAATGATCTGTTGTTTGCACGTTTGGCCATCTTGTAGCGCTTCTGCACCTCTCCTAGACGTTGATTAAGCAAAACGATCTGGTCGCAGGCTTTTCTAAAACGTCGTTCGGTATCACTTAAAGTGAATCGTTTGTCAAGAGATTTCATTCTCGAAGGCATGTTGATGTTGTAATCGATTTGGATAGCTAGTTGCTAATAACCTTTACGGTAGGCTCGGGCTCTATATATATTCAATTTTCGAAGATGAATATGCTCTAAATGCCAATGTCATATCATGACACCTTAACACTGTGCCGAAATGAGTCGACACTTAGCTAATTACGCACACGACTTTATAACAACATTCTCGTTTGCTAATCGATTAGCCACGTGGGCATGAAAATGGATTAACAACCCTTTCTTTCACAGTTGTATCAAACAAATAAAACCACCGTCAATTAAAAATTGATGAATTTATCATCCTCAATTGTTCTGTTCTTTGCTTGCCGGTGAAACATCAGTCCGAATATGTAAAATTTTACATGCAAATTTGGAGCGATTTCTGTATCATTTCATGCTCGCTTAAGAATAAGAAGAAATGGTTTTCTTCAACAACGAACAACTTCAGTCTTCAGGAAAGATCGAAGAAAACGAACAATTCACAGTTGATATGTTCTTCAATTTCACATTGTAATTCGTACTTTTATGTCTTTCTGAAAACAGTAGATACGGAAAGTTTCACTGAATAGACGGGTTCTGTTAGAATGACTCTAACCCTTTACCACACAATCCCTACTTTATGCAACTTTCAGAGAGAAGACTGAAGAAAACATTGTGAGAAAAGGAGAAAATGCTGGTAACCAGCATTTTCGAAACAAGAGTCGAGACTACGTTTAAATGCGTGTCTGGTGTAACACCAGTGCGAACTCCTTCCGGGTCGTAGTAGTCAAAAGTAGTCCCATTTGAAAAATTGCCAGCAAGCACTTCTGCTGCACTTTTTTTTCCCTAGAGAAAATAAAAGGACTGGTGTAAAATGTGTTTTTGTTGTTCATTTGATGATTTTTGTTGTTACTGAGTGCAAGTTTGTTATTTCTTGGAGAACTATTTTAAGCATTTGCCCACATAAAGGAGCAAGGTCTAACAACCGAAAGGGCCTTTTTCACTGTGATTTTTTAAGGGTAGTTGTGTCTAAGGTGGAAGAGCAGACACAACCGGTGAATGTTATTGATAATAAAATGGTCTGTGTCCCGGCCTCACTGCAAATGTCGATTTCGGTGGGGGTACCTTCAAATATAAATACAAATAAAATCAAATTTTGCACTACTCTAATTTTATCATCATTATTTGGTGCTTCGGTTGTGGTGCATGCATTTTTAATTCCAAATGATTGGGCAAATCCAATGCGCGGTTCATAAATGTAAAACGGGTTGTACATGTAATACCGCTGGTATACGATAATTAATTAAAAAAGAAAAGATTCCCCACCCCCTATTTCAACAGTTTCGGAACTGTTCAAGTGCACGGTTGAACCTTGAAGAGACATCCGTAAAAGTCGGAGAAAACTTTGACTAAAACGTCTGTACTGCTATGCGGTTTGAAATGGTAGCTTTTGAAAGTGAACACTTTAACCTTTCTCTAAAAGTATTCAAATAATCAAGGAAACAAACAACCGGTTTCGATCTGCATGGTCTTATATTTTAATCTGTATTGTATAGCATACGTAATTAATAAGTTATTGAAAAGAGTAGACGAAGATCAGACTGTACGCAGGTACGGGCTGATCTTAGTATACGCTCTTCGCAACAGAGGGTCCGATGTGCAGTACATGGGTGAAATATTGTATAAGGAGGGGGGAAGGGTTACTAGTTGAATTGAGGGAAAGGAGGGATTGATTGACAATTCTTGAATATAGACTTTCTTTTAATTTGGTTTGGCTCTTAAAAGGGCCGTTTTGAAGAAAACGACTCGAATAATTATTCAGAGTCGGAAGAATAATCTGAGTCGGACGCCTGGACGATTTCTACGGATTCGTTGAACAGCTCCCGGCGAAGTTCGGCGACTTGGTCAGCTTTGCAGTAGGCATAATCATAATACATGTTGCGTGCTCCTTCAATGACGGCAAGTTTGAGTCGAAGGTTATAGCGAAACGATCTGTTGTTTGCACGTTTGGCCATCTTGTAGCGCTTCTGCACCTCTCCTAGACGTTGATTAAGCAAAACGATCTGGTCGCAGGCTTTTCTAAAACGTCGTTCGGTATCACTTAAAGTGAATCGTTTGTCAAGAGATTTCATTCTCGAAGGCATGTTGATATTGTAATCGATTTGGATAGCTAGTTGCTAATAACCTTTACGGTAGGCTCGGGCTCTATATATATTCAATTTTCGAAGATGAATATGCTCTAAATGCCAATGTCATATCATGACACCTTAACACTGTGCCGAAATGAGTTGACACTTAGCTAATTACGCACACGACTTTATAACAACATTCTCGTTTGCTAATCGATTAGCCACGTGGGCATGAAAATGGATTAACAACCCTTTCTTTCACAGTTGTATCAAACAAATAAAACCACCGTCAATTAAAAATTGATGAATTTATCATCCTCAATTGTTCTGTTCTTTGCTTGCCGGTGAAACATCAGTCCGAATATGTAAAATTTTACATGCAAATTTGGAGCGATTTCTGTATCATTTCATGCTCGCTTAAGAATAAGAAGAAATGGTTTTCTTCAACAACGAACAACTTCAGTCTTCAGGAAAGATCGAAGAAAACGAACAATTCACAGTTGATATGTTCTTCAATTTCACATTGTAATTCGTACTTTTATGTCTTTCTGAAAACAGCAGATACGGAAAGTTTCACTGAATAGACGGGTTCTGTTAGAATCACACAATCCCTACTTTATGCAACTTTCAGAGAGAAGACTGAAGAAAACATTGCGAGAAAAGGAGAAAATGCTGGTAACCAGCATTTTCTCCTTTTTCCACAACGTTTTCTACCTTATCAAAGACAGCTTTCACAATTTGAGCCACATTTAATTTGTCATCCGTAAACGCTTTGGGTATGGACGAGTTCACAATTCATAGTGTGTGGTTAAGGGTTAAACTTGATTTCTTTCCCACTTTCCAGTTTCGGACAGTTTTCGAAACAAGAGTCGAGACTACGTTTAAATGCATGGCTAGAAAGAGAGCAAGAGAGAGAGAATGAAAAAAATATTAAAGCACAAAATCAAAAAAAGGAAAACGTATGAGTATCATATATAAATATTCGACTATTCGGTGCGTTGAATCTACTCAGCTGACTGATCAACTACCCGTAAACAAATAATGAGGCCATAAATGTATTTTCTGGGCTGGGATTTTTACACGAGGAGATGGGATATTTTCAGTCCCGAAAAAGAAAGGGGGATGTGTTTTCGAGATTACCATTTGAAAGTCTAAGCAAAGCGAACATTGCAGATCAAAGATTTGTCTGTAAATATTTTATCTGATTTTGATCTATACAAGCTGCAAAAAAAAAAACTATTATTGTTGTGATGTTAGACTGTCATGTCGAAAGAGAAACCCTGACACGTACATGTATATGTATATCTGAAAGAAAATGACATCTGAAAAAGGTATACATCTTTCTTTCTTTCTTTCTTTCTTTCTTTCCAGTTTTTCTTTCACATTTTCTTTCATTGTGTCTTCCAGTCTTCCTTTTAGTAATATTTTTGAACAGCAAGATTTGAGTCATGCTCTATGAAAAGGGGACTTAATGCTTTTGCAAAAAGTATCGACCCATGTCAGCCTGCGCAGCCCGCGCTGGCTGACCTGAGCCGAAACTTTTCGCTATTTGTAAATTTTCTGCATGTCAAAGGACCAGTCTACCTTATGAAACAGTCGGTCGTTAGATATAATGGACTTTGTGGATCCCTAATTATGTGATGTCTTGCTTGGTATGACACATCACAGAGATGTATTAAGCCCTCTTTTGCCAGATCATGGCTCATTTCGTTTCTATACATCGAGGTTTGGCGAGGTTCCAGGGTATGCTCCCACTTGTCACAACTTGGCCGATTCCGTAACTGCATCTAACGAGGGGTCTCAACGGATCATCCAAGGTTTGCCGAATGATAAGCCCCCGTAGCTCAGTCGGTAGCGTACAGGACTTGAGAACAGGAGGTCACTGGTTCGATCCCCGGCTTGGCCAATTTCTTTCCGAGGATTGATGATAGTCATCGCGACAGGATTCATTCCTCTCTCACCGCTGACTATTGTTTCGACGATGGTTATGTGGGAAAGCAACCAGTGGCTTGGAAAGAATATTGTACGGAGTACTGGTAAAAGAAACTCCAGGAAAGCATGGATAGGTGCACTGGCCGCCGCGATATAACTGAAAAAATGTTGAAAACGGCGTTAAACACCATGCAATCAATCAATCAATCAATTGCCGAATGATACCTGCATGTTCAATTATCTAAACTGTAACGCGAAACTTCAAAATATGTTTTGAAAATACGTATTGTACGAGTCATTTAGTTTTCGCACAAATCATGAAAAAAAAAAAAAAAAAAAAGAATCAGAGAAAAGAATGCAGCAGAAGTTGTGCTTATTTTTTTTCAACATGCCTCTTCGTTTCCAAATGAGCCGTGGTCTGTGAAAAAGAGGCTTAGTGCAATTGCCAAAAAGTATTGATTCATTCCAGCCGTGCGCAGTCTGCGCAGGCTGACACGAATCGAAACTTTTTGCCCATGATTTGTAAATTTTCTGCATGTTTAACCCTTTCCCAAACAAGCCCTGGTTTTCACGTGTCTGCAGTACAATGTCTTTTGAAAACACTGTGGGAAAAGGAGAAATTGCTCGTAACGAGCAATTTCTCCTTTTCCCACAGTGTTTTCTACCCTTTTTGAGACCTTTCTGCCATTTTCATCAAATTTGAAACTGTCGTCTGCAAACTCTTTCAATTTGGACCAGTCCAAAATTTGTCGTTTGGGAAAGGGTTAAAGGACCGTTCTACCTCCAGATCCAGTCGAATAAATGGATTTTATGGATCCATAGTTATTCGATGACTTGTTTGGCATCATGCATCACGGAGATGCATTAAACCCTTTTTTGCCAGAGCATGGCTCAAGTATTAATTCAAATTAGTAAATAAACAAATCGATAAACGAGGTAAAAGACAACACTACGATCTTTTCTGTTTTCAATTCTGACATCTTTAGATCATTTCATAGCTATATGAATTACATGTACATGTACATATTATATGGTTTCTTTTGTGACCAGTTGAGATCAAGATCAAAACGCGCAGTATGATCGTGGATCCACCGTGATCGTCCGCTATATTGCGACATGTTGAAAACAATCTCGAAATTGCCACGTGAATAATTTTTCCAAATACTGTGTCTACCGTGGACCCCATTGAAGCCTAGCTGTCGTTTTCAAGTAATTAACTTGAATGTTGCTGCTAGGGTTATGAAATGAGCGTGTAATTATCAAAGCACTGATAGCGCTTATACAACAGATGGTTTTAAACAGATACCGCACAATACCGAGTGTTAACGACCTTGAGGGGGAAAAAACTTTGAAAACATTGTGGGAAAAGGACAAAATGCTGGTAACCAGCATTTTCTCCTTTTCCCACAATGTTTTCTGCCCTTCCAGAGGCAATTTTTCCTTTTTTTTTTTCTTTCATTTAATTTGTCGTCTGCAAATTCTTTCGATTTTGACCAATTTAACTTTTTTGGCAGCGGGTGAAACCCGCTGTCATAGTTCCCAGGTATGAGTTACTGATTTTCAACGCTTACGATATTTATCTAGGTCGAGAATTCTTGCATCCGGCAGCTTTTTCCTGGATACGCGAGGTAAACAAAACTTGATTCCTACACTTGACTAAATAGTTCCTCCATGAATACACAAACGATCATGTATAAATACGCGCTACTCGCGCAGACGACACCCTTTCAAAACTGCCTTACACCTTACGAGTTCATCCGTAATGTTACTGTAGAATAGAAACGGAAAGAGGGCGTCGGTATCTACATAGACCGAAAAAGTGCAAAAGAAAATATTTTCAGAGCAAAAGTTTTTATTAGTCGCCGCGCAGAAGCGCGCGACTATATTTTTAATAGTTTTTCGAGTTGGGAAATGGACAATGGGAATTTCTTTTTTATAGGGGTGTTAAGGTTAACAAGGAATCTTTCTACTTCGCCTTAAACTGGCTTTTTAATTCATTCTTAAACTACGAAGTATATACAATACGATACTATTTTTGCTCTGTTAATACTTACAACATCAAAAAATCCGCCCAAGTATTACTTTTATTTTCGCTATTCGCGAGAAATGGACTCATCCAAATAAATGCCTTGTTTCCATTGGTCAAGGCTGTACAGGTTTCCAGTCATTTCGTACCTAGTTAATTTCGTACCTAGGTCATTTCGTAGATACGATTTTGGTCATTTCGTACCTACCTATACTTTCTATTTTGGTCATTTCGTATCCAGTTGGTCATTTCGTATCCACTTTCGTCATTTCGTACACAGGTTTAATTATCATTTTGATTATTTAGTACCTAGTTTTTCCTACTATTTGTGTTTTTTGTTGAATGACCACCGCTAAAATTGTACATTGCTGAAATTGTGTTAAATTCCGCCGAAGAACGAGTATGATGGTTATGATTGTATCTAACCATTATTGGTTACTTCTTTCTAAGTTTAGTTTTTAAAACAAAGATTGTTTAGAACCATTTTGTTTATTTCTCACCAAGTTCTAGATAAATTTACAATGTACTTTGTTGGAAAAAATCTGGAGAGAGACCAGTTTTTCGCTGTGTTGTTCATAAATCGCAATGCAAAACCAATATTCTTTATTAACAGCGTTCACCAAACAGTATAGTTTTAGACTTGTTTAAATTGAAAGCATGCCGTGCAAACTTACGTTCTCTTGAATCATACTATCCTAGGACAGCAACATTTTAGTAACTCGGCCCTGTTTTCAACACTTTCCCAAACAAACGCGGGTTATCACGTGCGCTGTCAAATTCTTTTGGAAAAACATGTTGGATAAGGAGAAATTACTCGTTATAAGCAATTTCTCCTTTAACAAATACTTTTCCCCCCACTACTAGCGAATTTTCTACCATTTTTGCAGCTTTTTAAATTGTCGTCTGTCAACTCTTTGAATTTGGACGAGTCTGATATTTTTCGTTTGGAAAAGAGTTCAGAGAGCGCTATGCGAGGGTATTAGATACTGTAACAGAAGACAACTTTTGATATAGATTCACAGTCACATCAATTTCATAATGTGTTAAAAAATCTGCTGATGAAAACTGACATTTACTTATTTGCCCTGGCTTTCTTGAAGCATTAAATAAAAAAATTTGCGGCGACTTTGATTCTTTGCATCGACTTTTTCTTGTCGGTGTTTGTTTGCATGATGAATTTTGAGCATAGGGCATCGTAATGGGATTCGTGTAACATCGCCTTTTATCGCCAAAGTCGTACGGATTCGGCTATGACAGGCGATGTTACACGAAAAGTCACCCATTAAGCCTTTGGCAGACGGCAAAATTTCATCTGTGTTCAAACTGAAAGCATTTGCAGACGACAATTTCATTGTGGCTCAAATGGTACAAGTTTTATTTTATAGGATAGAAAACATTGTGGATAATAGAGAAAATGCTGGTTCCCAGCATTTTCTCCTTTCCCAGACTGTTTTCACAAGGCTTTTTTCTCAAGGTTGTTAGAAGTCGGCATTGAGTGGTAAAGAGTTAAAAGTAGTTATAACTGCAAATTATATTATGCATTTACTTGTACAACACAATCTCAAGTTTTAACGACCCTTAGAACATAACTTTTTACAAACATTGTAGGAATGGGAGAAAATGCTGGTAAGCAGCATTTTCTCCTTTTCCAACAATGTTTTCTACCCTATCAAAGATGTACACTGTTTTTGAGCCATGTTTCAATTTTTGTCTGCAAATGGCTTCTTTCAGTATAATTTATTAGCAGTTAATGAAATTTAAACAGCTTGGGTCATAACAGCTGCCAGTGTACCTATGCATGCGTTTCTTGGCTATTTCCTTAAGGTCATGCACTGAATAACAACATGGCATAAATGATAAGCGGATCAGAAAGAAGACCATGCTGGAAATTTAAACCAGCGGTACCAACTTCAAGTCTTTGAGCTACAAACTCCTTAAAAGGGATCGGCAAAACTTTTATAAAGCACATTATTTGGCCTACAAGGATTTTGAGGTGTAAAACCTCAAAATTATACTAAGACTGGTTTTCAGTACTTTAAGATACCTTTCAAGAATTTCATAAATGTTACGGATTGATATAATAGAAAACATTGGTTAGAAGCACTTTCTCCATTTCCACAAATATCTTTAAAGGCCTCTTCCACAGGGTCATAAAAACTTGGGATTGTTTTGGAAAGGATTAATATCATTTATTCAAGTCTTGTTTTCTGCCTGTGCTCATGTACTAGATTTTATCTTTATTTTAGCCACAAACAAATGAGCTGTGCTTTGGCAAAAGGGGGCTTCTTGCATCCTCGTGATGGATTATACCAAGCAAGACATAAAGAATTATTGATCCATAGACCGACCCTTCGATGTACAGAAAATGGACCAATGGCGAAAAGTTTCAGCCCAGGTCAGCCTGTGAAGACTGCAAAGACTGACTGCCTGCACAGGCTGACCTAAGTCTATACTGTTTGCAGATCGATTAAGGCACCTTTTTACTTCAAGTCAAGTATAAAGGAAACCTGTGCAAAGAAAGTAATAAGATCTGTAGCTGGCACAAACCCGCTGCCTTCAGTGCGTCAGCGCTTTGATTTTTTTCGTTTGGTAGAGAGTTAAAGCTCTGAGGTAATGATGTGACTTATAACTTCATTGTTGGAAAGTGTTAAGGGGGAATAATCGAAAAGTGTTTCCTGTTGATAGAACACCTGAACAGTTGGAATGCGATAAACCGACATTCAATACACCGGAATTCTCAGTTATCTAAAACTTAATTTTTTCAATGCTCGTAGCGGCTTTGGCCACCGAGAGACTTTGTGAATACTGGGACAAAAGGTTTGGTTTGGTTTGTATTGGAGTTTAACGCCATTTTAAAAGCTTAGGTCATATCATGGCGGTCAGCGACGCACCTATGTGCTTCCTGGCTTTCTCACACCAGTACTGACACAACTTTCTTTCCAAAGCCACTGACTACTTTTCTCACATGTATCAGAGGTGAGAGGCGAAAAATCGCCGGGAAGAAAGTTTGCCTCAACAGGACAAAAGGTGAAATTGCTCAACTTGAGTAATACCGCCTTTGATCAAAATGTTTCTTTTCCATGTTACACATGTATATGCTATGAACATATGAGCCGTGCTCTGTGAAAAGGGGACTTAATAATGCATCCGCAAAAAGTATCGACCCATGTCAGCCTGCGCAGTCCGCGCAGGCTGACATGGACCGAAACTTTTTGTTATCTTCAAATTATCTGCATGTCCAAGGACCATTCTGCCTCCAGATTTAGTCAATTGTTAGACTAAATGGATTTTATGAATCTATAGTTATATGTACATGTATATGATGACTTGCTTGCTTGGTATCATGCATCACGAAGATGTATTAACCCTTTCCCAAACGACAAATTTTGGACTGGTCTAAATTGAAAGAGTTTGCAGACGACAATTTTAAATTTGATGAAAATGGCAGAAACTTCTCTAAAAGGGTAGAAAACACTGTGGGAAAAGGAGAAATTGCTCGTTACGAGCAATTTCTCCTTTTCCCACAGTGTTTTCAAAAGACTTGTACTGCAGACACGTGAAAACCAAAGCTTGTTTGAGAAAGGGTTAAGCCCCCTCTTCACAGAGCACGCTCATGCCTTTTTTGAGCTGTGATACTGATACCGATCTTGAATCTTTACGCAATGACGGTTGCAGTTACCGACCAAGTTAATACTGTGCTGTCTCGATCTAAAACGGTTCAACCCTTTACCAGTCGATCCCTTCTTTTAACGACCTTGAAGTAGACGCCTTTCGGAAACCTAATAGGAAAAGAAGAAAATGCTGGTTACCAGCAATTTCTCCTATTACCACAATGTTTTCCATCCACTTGGGGTAAAAGTCCCATTTTTTGAACCACGTCTTATTTGTCATCTGCAAATTTGCTTTCAAATTGAGCAAGTCTGAAATTTTACCTTTTGGGACAGGGGTTATATGTTAGCCATGTTCTGGCAAAAGGGGACTTTATGCATCTCCGTAATGCACTGTACCAAGCAAGGCATCACAAAATTAGGGATCCCTGAAATCCACTTTATCTAACAACGGACCGAATCCTGAAGTGGATTGGCCCCTAGACAAACAGAAAATTGACCAATAGCAAAATGTTTAGGCCCAGATCAGCCTTGGCGGACTGCACAGGCTGACCTGGGTCGATACCTGTTGCAAATGCATTAAGCCCCCTTTTGACAAAGCATGGCCTATATATATTTGACAGGAGAAGATGACTTTCAATCCACGCTGGATGACAACAGTAAAACAAAGGCGAGAGAAGAGCTTAATGAAAGGAATAAGGAAGACAGACAACTCGCAGTTCAAAGTTTCCGGCAATGGATAATACAGCAAAATCATTGGTTGAAAACTCCAACAGGTGAGCTGCGTATGTGCTTAACAATGAAGAAATCCACAAAACACCCCCTAGTTAACCCTTTACTACTCAGTCTCAGTTTTAACGACCCTGAGGAAGAAGGTATTTGAAAATATTGTTGGAAAAGGAGAAATGCCGGTAACCAGAATTTTCTCCTTTTCCCACAATGTTTTCTATTCTAGCCAAGACAGAAATCATCATTTGAGCCACATTTGAATTGTCGTCAGCAAATGCTTTCAATTTGGTCTAATCCAAAATTTTGGCGTTTGGTAAAAAGTTAAAGCTCTACTTATTACATGTAAATGTAAAGTTAAAGCTCTACTTATTACATGTAAATGTATTTTGGTAAGCTCGAAGTGAAGTATGACGATATGTGAATTTTGGTAAGTTCGGTTGAAGTATGACGCCGTTTTATATGCCACGGGAACAGCTCATTCCTTCCTGTGTTTCCACTCAATTTTTTAATTACTTGATCGAATATTTGAATATTTACTACTACCACCATGATCTGCACCCACGGCGGCTCCACTCGGACTCATGTCCAGAGCTTCTGTGCTCACCGTGGCGCCTCCCTACTCGTCGCCGCATCGTGTGGTAATGAATGTAATAATTTTGCCCGTGGTCACTTCCAGCGTTTTCATTGGGTATAAATAAAACCAAGAATATCTACAATAGAAAATGCACGGCGTAATTCATTACCAAAGAATTCCGAGTCACAGTTTAACGACCTTGAAAAAGAATTTTGAAAACATTATGGAAAAAGGTAAAAAGTATACTTTTTCCACAATGTTTTCTACTCCACGAAAAAGAAATTTCTATTTCTGAGTCACATTTATTTTGTCGTCTACAAATTATTTCAATTTAGACAGTACTAAAATTTTGTCGTTCGGTAAAGAGTCAACCACAAAGCCGAGGAGGGCCCTTTAAAACGAAAGGAACATTTTCAGCTATTGATTGATGACCAGCAAAACACTAATTCGAGGTCGTGTTTCAGACAATTGTTTTGAAATGTTACCCAGGAGATCTACGGTCAAACGTCAGCAACAACGACGATGATGACGATTATGATGATGATGATGATGGTTGATTTTTCGTTTATTTATCATGGCCACCGGTTGCCCATATGGGCGACACCCCGAAGACTAGTTAGTTTTGTTCCGGGGGATAGTGCAGGATACAGGACGAAGCCCAACCTAAGTTATGCCTGGTTCTTTAACGTGTTCAGTGTACATGTACACGCATACCTCTGTCACACGGCACCTGGGTTTAACGTCTCATCCGAAGACCTTTTTGCAATTTTAAATGGCCAGCCATGCGGGGCGAATCCACATCCTCAAGTGGTCAGAGATTGGACGTTCTCAATAGCTATTTGGGCTTGACAGTGTAGTCAGGTACCCCGCCGTACTTCAAGAGTAGTCAGGCAAAGTGCAACAATGGCGGACCCATTGGTAATATGCAGAGGAGACGGGATATTCTTATTTCACATAATCAAATCGGATCATAGGCTGAATTCAAAACAGATCCCTTGCAGTAAAGTAATGGCAGTGAGTTTTTCCGTTTTAGATTCGGTAATGTATTTTTTGTACAAAATTGATCTTATTTTATTCACTGATCAAACTGGATCACATGAAATTGGGGAAAACGGGGAGCATTTAAGGGTACGCTCGAGGACACCTAGGAGGCCGCCATTCTTGCGCTTTGCCTGACCCTATAACGCAGTGATGGGGGCAGGTAATCCAGACTGTTGTCAGTGACGCTCATGATGGTTACATATAGATTTTATATCGATTTTTGGCGTGTATTGGTACCACCTTTATTTTTCAGATTTTGCGTTTCTCCTGCGGTTTTTACGTGTCCGAAAGTTTAGCCAGCTTGGCGCCAGGCAAACGCTAGAGAACTACTGGAAAAATAAAAGCCTTCGTCCAAAATGGCATACAGACATCGACCCTGCGGACCCAGTCCTTCAGGAAATTTTGAGAGCTAAGTACGTCTAATGCATTACTTTAAAGGTCGTTTTTAGAGTTAAAAGGCACTTTAACAATGATAAATTGACACACGTGAAGAAAAGAAAGTATTGTTTTTCAATAGCATGGAAAAAACGAACTTTGGGATAAATGAGCGATTGCTTATTACAAGCGTGTGTACGCTTTGCAAGCCTGGCGCCAAGCTGGCTAAACTTTCCTTTTTTTCGCAAAACTGTCAAGTACAAGGTCGGAAAAAGTCTCATTCGTAAAGAAACTGGATACTATGTAACCGATTAGTAAACACTCTAGATTTTTACGTCAATGATGTAGATCTGTTTTGAAACTACACATATTATAGGGAGAAAACAAAAAACTTGGACGAATGTTATTCCGGACTACTTTAAACCAGTCACGTGTTCTTGTCTTCACATTGCTTAACTCTTTGCCGGGCCCCGTAGCTCAGTCGGTAGCGTACAAGACTTGAGAACAGGAGGTCGCTGGTTTGATCCCTGGCTCGGCCAATTTCTTTCCGAAGATTGATGATAGTCATTGCGACATGATTCATTCCTCTCTCACCGCTGACCATTGTTTCGACAATGGCTATGTGGGAAAGCAGCCAGTGGCTTAGAAAGATTATTGTGCGAAGTACTGGTAAAAGAAACTCCAGGAAAGCATGGATATGTGCACTGGCCGCCGCGACATAACTGAAATAATGTTGAAAACGGCGTTAAACACCATACAATCAATCAATACTTAACTCTTTATCACACAATCCCGAGTTTTAACGACCCTATGGGAGAATGTTTTTGAAAAGATTTGGGAAAAGGTGAAAATGCTGGTAACCAGAACCTCTCAGTCCAGAGTTTTAACCATCTTTTTGAAGAAAGTTTATTAACACATTTTGGGAAAAGGAGAAAATACAGGTAACCAGCGTTTTCTGCCTTCCCAAAACGCTTCCAACGTTGGTGCCGCATTTAATTAATTTGTCGTCTGTAAATGCTATCAATCTGGACAAGCCTGAAATGTTGTCGTTTGGTTAAAAAAAAAACATATTCAGGTATATATTTTATCCATGCTCTGTGCATAGAATATCGATTCAAGTCAGCCTACGCAGCCCGCGCTGGCTGACCTGAGCCGAATTTTGTCGATAGATGTCAATTTTCTGTATGTCCAAGGACCAGTCTACCTCATGATTCTGTCGGTTGTTAAGAAAAGTGGCAGTTACGGATCCATAATTATGTGATGGCTTAATTGATACAACGCATCACGGAAATATATTAAACCTTTTTCCAGAGCATGGCTCATTTTCAGAGAATGCGGGAATGTGCTCAGGAGTAAATAATCTACATCTCCTGACATGTATGTTTCAGGACGTACTATTGTCCAAAGAAATACGACAAAGATGGATGTCGGTGGATATTTTCCCCCTTTGGTATGTCACATTGATTGATTGATGGATGGATGGATGGATATTTTTCACGCCGCTTTCAACAATGTTTCAGTCATATGACGGCGACGGATCGCATATTCATGTATATCCTGGGTTTTATCGGCACTAGGCTAGGGCTCTGAAGTGTCTTGCCCAAGGACACGCCCATGAAAAACCTAGTGCTTCCAGTGAGGCTCGAAACGGATGTGAGTCCCACACTATACCACTGAGCCACTTAGAACTCCCCCTCCCGCACGAACACACACACATTCCTTGATATAATGAATCTATTTACACATGCTTTTACGAGTATATTAACCTTATGATGCAGATCCATCTCAGCTAAACTAAGACAAGTTTAACGCAGCCTCTCCTTCTGCTTAATGCATAACTGAGTCATGCTTGGGAAAAAAGCAGTTTAACTCATCTGCAAAAAGTATCGACCCATGTTAGCCTACGCAGTCAGCGCAGGCTAACGTGGATCGAAACCTTTTGCCACTGGTCCATTTTCTGCATGTCAAGGGGCCACTCTACTTCGTGATTTACCTGGTTCTGGGACGAAGTCTATGGTGGCATATTTCTGCCGCGTGATACGAGATGGCTATCGTGATAATTTTAGAAACTTTCACGATAATTCGAAGTTTCCTGGAAATTTTATCTAGATAGTGAAAACTTTTCTGAAAAAAATATCACGATAAACTTCGTTATCTAGAAAATTTTATGTTGATTATTTCTCATTTGTGCACGAAGCTGACATCGAGGTAAAATTATCGCCATAATTCTACCCGTTTCTCGATATCTATAAATAGAAATATCACCATTTGGATGAACTCGAAAGTTTTTCACTGTACAGGAGACAAAGATGATCCGAAACCGTATCTAATTATAGATACCGTGAATGTCAGTTGTGGGCACGAGCGTAAAAAAAATCGTGATAACAGTAAGAAATATCGCGATATTTTTATCGTGAAACTTTTTGTTATCTAGATAATATTTCCAGGAAAGTTTGTTTTATCGCGATAGTTCTCTAAAATTATCATGATAGCTATCTCGTATCTCGTGGCAGAAATATGCCGCCATAGAAATCGATCTATACTATGCTAAGACTTGCTTGGTATTGCTACTATTCCACAGAGACCATGAATCGCCACGAACGGATAAATTTTAGAATTCGTGGAATTTCATGTGTAAACTTTCAAGTCTAATTCGTGACACTCTACGATTCATTTGCGACACAGGTACGATAGCGTTACGAATATTCGTGGGATTCGACTGGATTCGGTTAGAATCACACAAATATTGTTAAGAATTCACTACGGTTAAACATCAGTTTCAAGATGAATGTTCGACGTAGAGCAGCTGTAGTATTGGCCTTGGAAGTGATGTATCAACACCAGCTGCTGGTAGCCATCTAAGAAAAAGACTGCTTCGAAAAAGAAGGAGAAGAGCCTTTACCCCCACCCACACACACACACACACAGACCTCCACCGGTGTTGGGTTCAACACCAGCTAGAAGACTAGAATAATGGCCACCACAACAGACTGATTTAGGAGCTGAGGATGGAAGATGAGAAAGATGAGAATGCTTTTGCAAATTTTGTGAGGATGCCACACTATACGTTCGATTGGCTATTCAGCATGATTAGCCCATCTACATGATAATAGCCATAGAAGCCTGAATGAAACTGGCCATGACCCTCAAACACCTGGCTGCAGGAGACCGGTATCACACCCTTCAGTATTCATGAATCTCCAAGTGAGTTAAGGATACCTACGAATGACTCCGAATAGATTACGATTCAGTTGCGTTGTTTCGGAATGCACCATGAATTTGTTACGAAGTAACTACAAAACTTGGAACTGTTTAGTAAATGGGTAATATACAGCCCCAGCGGTTCAAATTTTCTTTCATTTTCAATTTTTAAACAGGGAACCAGACAGTTGAAGATATAAATAGATGGGGATTGACCAACGTTTATCGAGCGATGGTGCTATTTTCAGAATGGATTAGTTTTGACGAAAATGTCCAAGTAAACGGAGTGAAATGGTTTATAGACTTTACAGGACTTAGCATGGCTGTGGCCATCAAGAAATATTCAAACCCAGAGGACCAAAGGCTTATCAGCCAGTTATTTCAGGCAAGGTCTATTTTTACCCATATTTAGGAGTACATGTATAACAGTTTAGAACGATATTTTAAAGCTGTATTGGTAAAACAGGCAAGATTTTTTCCTGAAATTTAGGAACATTTTAGAACATTTCACAATGTACATTGAAAACTGTATGCGAAATAGCGACTTGCTAATAAATTCTCTGTTCTCAACGTTTTCAAAAAGAAAAGCGACCTACTTCAAAATTGTGGCGTGATCTAGTTCACAAACAATTCAAAATGCGGATCCCGTTGCTTTAGATATCGTGATTGCCTTAAAACCCTTTACCATATACAATCCCGACTTTTAACGACCCTGGGGAAGAAGCCTTTTGAAAACATTGTGGGAAAAGGAGAAAATGCTGGTAACCAGCATTTTCTCCTTTTCCCACAATGTTTTCTCTTTTTCTCAAAAACAAAATTCAGTTTTTGAGTCAAATTTATTTTGTCCTCTGCAAATACTTTTAATTTAGATCCGTCCAAAATGTTGTCGTTTAGTAAACAGTTAACATAACTATGTTTAAATCGTCATGAAAAATTGCAAAACAAATTTATACGACAAAAATTCAGATGTAGAGAGTAGGAAGAAACCGTAGTGACACGTGGATAGTTTTTTTTAGCATTTTCTCGATTTGTGACAGTGCTCCTTGCTCAAAGGCAAAATTCGTCACTAGGCAGGAATGAGTTGATCGTCTATCCAACGTTTCATTGAAGCCTAAGGCTGGTGTTTCTTGAAAAATGAGAAAAGGAGAAAATGATTGTAACCGGCATTTTCTCCTTTCCGCAGAATGCTTTTCATCGTGTCACATATAGACTGATTCAATTTGAAAGATGTCGCAGACGACAAAATTGTATGTGCATAAAAACAATAAAATACGAGTAAGAAGACATGGAGTATATTATTGGGAAAGGAGATAATGCTGGTTACCAATGTTTTCCAAAGTTTTCTCTCTAGAGGTCGTAAAAATCCAAGATACATCTATCTCGAAAATTTTTGAATTTATTTAACTAGACATCCACTGTTTTCCTTGCCGAATTTCGCTTTCGTTTTCGGGCAAGTTGAACAGAAGTGGATACATACTTCATTTGGTCAGTTCAGATGTATTTTAGATGTATGTAGATCTATTTGTATATGTATCTTGTTGCTGTTGTCCGTCATATTGTATTATATATGTGCCGTTTTGTTGAATCCTCATGGGTCAATGACCTTCTGGATGCTAACTGAATAAACTATGTTCTATGTTTATAGATTCAATCATTTGAGCCATATCAGGTTGTCGTCTGTAAATTCTCTCTTAATGAACCACTCTGAAATTTTGTCATCTAGTAGAGCGTTTCGGACAGTGAAAAATAAAAAGAAACTTAATCCTTTACCACACAGTCCCGAGTTTTATCGACCTCGAGGAAGGTTTTTGAAAAAAATGTCGAAAAAGTAGAAAATGTTGGTAACCAGCGTTTTATCCTTTTCTCACAGTATTTTCTAACCTTCGAAAAGCAAATTCCAATTTTTGAGCCACATTTATTTTTTTCGTCTGCAAATGCAGTCTTCAATTCGGACATGTCTAATATTTTGTCGTTTGGTAAAGAGTTAATACGTAAGCTGCTAAGCGCGACTCACTGACTTTTTGCGGACAGTGTAGATCCAATATTAGACTGCACAGAACGTGCAGCCCGATATTGGATCTACTCTGTCTGATAAGGAGGTATTTTTCTCCAAAAGATAAGTTTGAAGTAACATTTATTCAGGTCTTTACTATCGGCTTGAACGTTTTATTTAACTCTTTACCACACAATCCCGACTTTGAACGATCCTAAAAAAGAAGCCTCTTGAAAGCATTGTGGGAAAAGGAGAAAATGCTGGCAACCAGCATTTTCTCCTTTTCCCCACAATGTTTTCTACCCTTCCCAAAAGAAATTTCAGTTATTCAATTACATTTATTTTGTCGTCTGCAAATGCTTTCAATTTGGACCAGTCTAAACTTTTGTCGTTTGGTAAAGAGTTAACTTATTTAGCAGACTGAAGGTTAACCCATGGAAACCTTTGTCTTTCAGAGGTCCATGCCGATAAGGATGAGAGCGTTTTATTTGTTCAACGAACCTAGTTTCTTCGACATTGTCTACAAAACGGTTTCTGCTCTAACTCGTAAAAAACTCATGGACAGGGTGAGGATCTATTTGAGCCATGATCTGACAAAAGGGGGCTCAATGCGTTTCTGTGGTGCATTTTACCAAGCAAGTCATCACATAATTGTGGAATCAAGAAATCCATTCTGTCTAACAATCGGTTGATTCCTTAGGTAGATAACCTTGGACATGTACATAATTTACCAAAATTTACAAAAGCAAAAAAAAAAAAATAAATTCGACCAAGTCAACCTGCCCGGACTGTGCAGGCTAGTATGGTTAGACACTTTTTTTGCAGATGCATTAAATCCCCTTTTCACAGAGCACGGCTCATATAAATTTCAAGTTCATTTTTATGCTAAACGATAATCCTGATTTGTGATGAAGAACAACGCATTCAGTCTTTGAACTTGCTTTAAGCGTTTAACCCTTTACCAAACAATCTCGGGTTTTAACGACCAAGGGAAAGAAGCCCTTTGAAAACATTGTGGGAACAGGAGAAAATGCTGGTAACCCTTTACCAAACGACAAAAAATTTGGACCAGACCTAATTGAAAACTTTAGAAGACAACAAAATAAATGTCACTCAAAATTGAGTTTTGTGTTTTGAAGGGTAGAAAACACTGTAGGAAAAGGAGAAAATGCTGGTTGCAATTCTTTTTTTCCCCAGGGTCGTTAAAACTTTCAATGCATTATACTTTTCCCAGCCTGTTTCTTTTTTTCCTCACAAGATGTAGGAATAATACATAACATTTCGAGTCATTCTGTATGCATTCATTGCAATGTATAAATTTTGGTCACTTGAAATCAGTAGTATTCACTGGAACAATTGTGTCCCAGGAAAACAAACCAGTGTGCTAGAAATTGCTTCTGCACCATTTTGTTCTCATTTATATGAAGATCATGATGAGTAATGAACTGGCTAACGAACAGTGCTTATTTCTAAGACAGCTACATGTATATTCTGAGAATTATCTTGTACCTTGGGGCGACGTTTTCGATATTCCGTAAACTTTACTGGCGCTTTAAAGACAAACATGGGCGAATCAGAATTTCCGGATTATTTGTTAAAAGAATTAAAAAAAAAATCACTAGTGCACGAAGCACGATCGTACAAATACATGTATACATAGTAAAATTTGTGTTGCACCCCCTGTGTTTTTTACCGGGTTTGATTTTCTGACGTGAATCAGATAAAATTGGGTTGAAATTAGAATTCGGCTGCTGCATACACCAACAGACTCGTCTTTTGCCCATAAAATGAACTGAACTGAGGTATCCCTTGACCTCATGGTAAGTGGGAATCTTTTGCCTAGATGTTGCTTTCAAATTTAAGAAAAACGAGAAGCGTTTAAGTTTGGTTAAAACAGGGAATTTAATGTCGAAACAAAACTTACGACAGGTTGAAAGTGACCTACACAAAATGGACACACAAAATCAGGCAATATTGCTTACTTCCGCCCGGGGCATGCAAAACAGCTTGCAGTCTTTGTCTCACACCTCTCACGAGAGGTTGAAGCAGCTCGATCAGTAGCTGCTGCCATGAGGTTAAGGGATACCTCAGTTCATTCCATTTCAGAGACAACAGACTTGTTTGTTCTTGTATACAGCAGCAAGATTCTAATTTCCAACCCATTTCATATCATTCACGCCAGAAAATTAAACACGTTAAAAACACAGGGGGTGCAACACTAATTTTACTATGTATATTTGTCTTTGTGTCGATCAGAGGGAATTAAAGTGTTGATTTACACCTGTATAGCTGACACATTTTATCGCCTGACTGAACTTCCAGGAAAGCTGTGATGTCATGCACTGGGGGTAAACAATGGCCGACAATGGTGAAATCGGGACTTTTGATCGGAAAACAGCTCATATTTGATCTCGTGTATGTGATTATGTCCAATTCAATTTGAAAAGCTACGGAATAATTTCTGGACTGTCCCCGGGTACATCATGATTGTATGTAGAATTTCCTGTACACTTGCAGATACATATGGTAGGGAAGAGTCTTATCAAGGTATATGAGATGATAGACAAGTCTGTATTACCGGACGAGTATCTACCCGACGATTATACAGGACCAAGTGCCGGCCTCGAGTCCGAAATTGTTGGTATGTTTCGAACGTTCATCTATTTGAGCGGTACTCTGGCAAAAGGGGTTTAATGCATCTCCGTGATGCATTATTCCAAGCAAGTGGAATATAACAGTGGATCCACAATAATCATTTTGTCGAACAAACGGCTAAATCCTCAGGTAAAATTGTTCTTGGACATGCTTAGAATTTACCAAAAGCAAAAAGTTTCGACCTAGGTCAGCCTGCGCGGACTGCGCAGGCTGACCTGGTCGATACTTTTTGCTGGTACCTTTTTCACAAAGCACAGCTCATATGTTATTAATGTAAAGGTTATTTTTAAAATTGCCATGAAAAGTATTATAAAGGACAAACAGTCCACGTAAATTTTTAAATTATCGTCTTTGTCGGTGTATTCAATGAACAATAAAATAATATCTTACTTTTTGAAATAAACCCTAAGAGTATACAACATGTGTACATGTACATGACGGGTTCTCGACAGTCTTAATTGACAAATATCGGTTTAAACCGTTTTAAGCTCGTTACCAGGAGACAAAATATATTCGTCGATGTTAAAGCATTTACATACGACAAAATAAACGTGTCCTATGCAGTTGAATTTGAACCGGAAAAGATGAAAACGTTATGGGAAAAGGAGAAAATGCTGCTTACTGGATTGTTTGGTAAAGGAATAAATGAAGATTTTTTTTTTTAATATACTTTAGAATTAACCAAACATCTCCCCTTCACCTGAAATCTAGAAATGGTCTTGGCATCAAAAAAGTCATCAATACTCTACACACGTTTAGTATGTGTAGTACAATTCAGAAACAGGACAGCGGTACCTGTCGAAAACATGTGAGTCAACAATTTTTCAGAAATGGTTACATGTGCGATAGAAGAATTAACCCTTATTCTGCCAAATGACTTAAATGAAACTTTCAAGCTGACAGAAAAAAAAAACCTTCAGTGTTACTTAAAACTTTTTTTTTGGAGAAAAATATTTCCTTATCGGACAGTGAAGATCAAAGATCAGACTGCACGTTCTGTACAGTCTGATCTTGATCTACAAAAATGTCAGTGTGTCGCGCTTAGCAGCTTAAGGGTTAATCACTGCTCTTTTTCATTTCCAGAGGACATGCTGGCTGATATGATGGAACCAGTCTTCAGAAGTTACATCCGGGAAGTGACGTCATCAAAATATGGTGTCGACCTAACCAAACGGACAATAAATGATGAAGTACCCGTCGCGTCATTTAGGAAACTAGCATGTGAATAAATATCATACTTCATTACTTTTGTAGTGTATTTATGTATAGTATGCAAACTAGAATTATGGTCATCGGTAGAGTTTCATTTCCGAACACAATGTAGTTCTGCTAAACATCTTTTTCCTTGACACTATTGGATGTAACTTCTTGTATGTGTATAAATGCTGGTTCGAAATCTACCGATGCAAAACGAGAGAGAGAGAGAGAGGAAGGGTAGATGGGAAAACGTACGGACAAACAGAAGACAGAGAGTTGGGAAAAGACGGAGAACGCAGAGAAAAAGGGGTCTAGTGAAGTTTAGTATGCGCAGCACACCTGTTGGACTTTTCCACCAAAAGGTTTGGCTGGGTTATATGTACATTGGAAAGAAGTTATTAGAGGGCTCAGTGTCATCTTTACAGAGTACTTTGATGCCTTCATTTGTACCTATTTTTTTCAAATCCAGTTCTAAAAATTAATCGTTAAAAGAAGGCGAATTACGATGAACAGCTGCGAGAAAGCAAACAAGTAAACTAAACAGAGGCATGGTTGTCCATTCGAGTCTACGCACACCATGGGGCCCCGATGTAGGGCAGATGCAGGACAAGTGCACAATATCCGTGATGTCTGTGACGACTGTGTGGACATGGCGCCCTAACCCCGGGAGTCTCAAGAATCCTATAGCATACATGCAGTTTTGGTTTGGTGTCTTTCGAAATTCGTTGATTCACTTCACGATCAGGGTAAAGCTTCGGCATAATGCAAGGGATCTGTTATGTCACGAACGAAATGTCTACTGGTTTTTGTTGGCGTCTTTTTTGACAGTACAAATTTGTATTACTTTTCGTAGGAAAAAAATGTAGACAAAAAAAACATCACTCATCGCAAAATTTGGCTGCCGCCGTCATTTCTTAACACGGAAAAAAAGATATACACGCCAAACGTAGGTCAATAATGAAACCAGACACAACTAAATGAACACCATTGTTTCATACAGCATGATAAATGTTTCTTTTCGCCATGCTTACAAACGTTTTGTGCTGCAAGACGAAGGAAGATATCAGCAGGTGGTTTTGTGTTCACAAAATACATGTAGATATTTTCTATCGAGATACGCAGTAATGACATTTCATTGTGTTTTCAGCCTTGTCGAGCATACATAGTGGTAACTCTTCCGTCGTTTACAGTTTTCGTCAATTATAGTTTTAAAAAAGTGAGACTTAATCTTAATCGAGACCTTCTAAATTAATACTGATTAAACTTTAACATAAAACGCGTCTGCTAACCTGTTGTACCCCTTGTTTTTCTGGCTGTCCTTTTTTGTCCTCACTTTTCTCCTTTTCGCATGTTGTTCAAAAACATAACCCAGTTATATTTCAACAGTATTTAATAATAAAACAACAATAGTAGACAAAAACTGCATCCACGCATCATTACAGTCCGAGTTTTCTGAACGACGGCATCGGTTTGGCGTCACTCGTTGGTTTTTTCCTCGGATCTATTCCATACTTTGATGACGTCACTTCTGTAATATACTTCATAAACTTTGGTGATGTCATATCCGCCAACATGTCCTCTGAAACGAAGAAACTGTTCATTTTGAATAAAGATTTGCAACCTCACATCATGTTCTTTCACCGGTTTTGTTTGCCAAATTACTATGTTATACCCGATCACAACTTATGAAGTATGTACAATATGCGAAAATCACAGTTCTGCATTTAAATACTTGGCGTGCGATGCTAGAGGTTTTGCAATATGATTTGAAAGAATTCAAATAAATTGTTGAAACCCAATATATAAGTCATGCTCCGGCAAAAGGGGCTTTAAAACTTCTCCGTGACGTATTCAGAGCTCCAGATAGAGGGAGTGATTTTGATTTCAAAATTGAAAATATTAATCACTTTCCACTAAATCCTATGTTATGGGTACTCATCAGAATCGTCTCAACGAGACGATTCCAATGAGTACCCACAACATAGGGTTTGGAAAAGAAATAATGGATTTAGAATACTATCACTCCCTCTTATCTAGAGGTCTGTTATTACACCGAGCATGTCAGCATATTATTATTAATCCATAAAATCCATTCCATCTAACAATCATGAGGCAAAATGGTCCTTGGACATGCAGAAAATTATTTTCAAATAGCAAAAGGTTTCGACCCATGTCAGCCTGCGCGAAGTGCGCAGGCTGACATTGGTCGATACTTTTGCAGATGTATTAAACCCCCTTTTCACAGATTACAGCTCATAAGTAGTTCTCCGCCTAATATACTGGTATACAAGTAATTACTTTACCTATGTCATAATTAAAATACCACCCTAACCTGTTATCAAACAACCCAGTGTTTGACGACCTTGAAGGATAAACATTTAAAAAAAATTGGGGAAAAAAAGAAAAAGAACGCGATTAGAGAGATTCGCTTTGAACTGAGCTGATCTGAAAGAAGTGTTGTACTGTTACTATACTTAATGAAATTTGTGTCACCGTGTAATGAAACCCCGGGCTTACCAACTATTTGTGCCTCCGGTCCGGCACTTGGCCCATCATAATCGTCCGGAAAATACTCGTCGGGTAAGGCAATGGGGTCCACTTGCTCGTAAACCTTCGTCATGTTAAAACCCAGCATGTGAACCTGAAGAATAAGTGTCTATTTCTTAGACTATTTGATACATAGAATAGAAATGTCTAATTCACCCTGTCAGCCTTAAAGGCAAAATCACGGGCTATTGCGGACAGTATAAGATCAAGAACCGACTCCACACGACGAATAGTGTGATCTTACAAGTATATTGTCCGCGTGTTTAGTCAAGCCCATTTGAACAAAATCTTAAGTGGTTTCAGTGGGCTGTATTTTCAGCCATAGAAAGAGGTCGAATTTATACAGACCTACTTGAAAAAAAAAAAAAACCCAAGAATTGCAAAACGTCAAGTAAACTATTACTAGTCAACCTTAATTCGCGTAAGTTATCCCTCTTTTACAAAAAAAAAATCAAATTCGTATGCAAAGTTTGTTTTGAGAAGTAATGAGTAATATGATATGAGCCATGCTCTGGCAAAAAGGGGCTTAACCCTTTACCAGACGACAAAATTTTAGCCTGGCCCAAATTGAAAGCATTGTGCAGACGACAATTTCAATGTGGCTCAAAAGGGGCATTTTTTCTTTGATAGGGTATAAAACATTGTGGGAAAAGGAGAAAATGCTAGTAACCAGCATTTTCTCCTTTTCCCAAAATGTTTTCAAAAGACTTCTTTCCCAGGGGCGTTAAAAGGCGGCATTGTACGGGAAAGGGTTAACTGAAAACAGACAAAAGTTTCTGTTCAATAACTTATGTTTGCATTAATCCTTTACCAAATAATCCATAGTCTTGGTAACCTTGAGGAAGAATGCTTTTGAAAACAGTGTGGGAAAAAGAGAAAATGCTGGTAACCAGCATTTTCTCCTTTTCCCACAATGTTTTCAAAAGCGTTCTTTTTCAGGGGCGTTAGAAGGCGGCATTGTGCAGTACAGGGTTAATACATCTCCGTGATGCATCGTACCAATCACGCCATCACATAATTATGGATCCATAATAGCCACTTTTTATGTCCTTGGACATACAGAAAATTGACCAACAGCGAAAAGTTTCGGTCCAGGTCAGCCTGCGCGGACTGCGCAGGCTGACTTGGTCGATACTTTTCTCATGATTCACTAAGCCCCCTTTTTACAGAGCATGACTCATATCTAATTAATAAAAAAGTTGTCTTTAAGTAAACTTTACCCTTTCAAGAATTTTCGGTCGGGCTATAGCACTGAACGTTGTGTACAGCAGGTCAAAGAATCCTGGCGGGTTGTATACATATACCCCTTTCAACCGCAATGGCGTCGATCTCTGCAAAAAATAATTCGAGTGTTCTTTAAGTAGCGCCCAAAAGTAAACAGTCTAAATCAGACCATTTGAAATTATTGTGAAATTGACAATCTGTTATTCTACGGTATGTGCAAGTATTAATCACCGGCAGAAAAATGAACTATTAAGCCAGGGAAAAAATAAACAATAGATAGAGCGACTTGGCAACTTTTTACCTATTTTTAAATTTGTTTTTTTTTTGTTTTGCCAGCGACTAACACTTAGACCGACCGTTCAATAACAGTTTGTCAACTTTACAGTTATTTCCATGCGTTTAAATGGTATATTGTAAATTTAAATTTTTACATCCGCATTGTTTACTTTTGTCCCCAGTGTGTCTTTAATTTGTAATTTATTTGAAAAGTGTATACATGTACATGTATCTTCCAAAAGTAAATCACTCTCTCTCTCTCTCTCTCTCTCTCTCTCTGTCTTTATTGTTCTCGGTCGTGGTAGTGCTTATGATGATGATGATGATGATGAAGATGACGATGATGAAGCAGGTAGATATGATGATGATGATCACCATGACGAAGATTTACCCACCTGGAATATTTGACCGATATGTTTTTGATCGTCAGGCTTAGAATATTTACTGATAAGCGCAGCTATTGTTACTCCTGTAAGATCCATAAACCACTTGACCCCGTTGACCTGAACATTCTCATCGAAACACAACCACTCTAAAAACAGCACCATAGCCTTGTAAAGATTTGTACGGCCCCATCGTTTTATGTTTTCAGGGGTCTGGTACCCTGAAATATGGATTTTAACTTTCAACTACGATTGAGCCATGCTCCAGCAAAAGGAGGTTTCGTGCATCTTCGCGAGGCATTATGGCAAGCAAGTCGTCACATAATTGTCGACCCGTAAAACCCTTTTAGTCTTACCACCGACTAAGTCATGAGGTGCACTGGTCTTTTGACAGAAAACTGATCAAAACCAAAATGTTTCGGCCCTGGTCAGTCTGCGCGAACTGTGCAGACTGACTTGGGTCGATACTTTTCGCAGATACATTTAGCCCCTTTTCACAGAGCATGGCTCAATTGTATTGGATTTTTTTTTTTTTTTCTGTTTTTTAGTTTTATCATGGCGACAGCTCATCCTGGATGTCATCAATCGCGGACTGGGCTCTGCCTTGCTCAATGACACTCTAATGTCAACAGCGCCGCGACCGGGAATGCAATGCAGCCCATCTGCATAACAAATCTCAAGCCTAATTAGCAGAAATTTACTCAATCTTATGTGATTAGCATGCTATGTAAATAGGCCTTTTTTCGAAGCAAACAATCTTGGAACAAACTGCACAGAACGCGCAGTCTGTTCATAGTTCTATATTGTCCTATATAATTATTATGTATGATTGTCCGAGCCCGGCCTGGTGGATCAGTACTTAGCGCATCTGACTCGTGACCAGATGGTTGCAGGATTGATACCCGGCTGAAGCAAACTTTCTTTCCGGCCATTTTTCTCATCTCTGATGCATATGAGAGAAGCAGCCAGTGGCTCGGAAATAAAGTTGTGGAAGTAATAGTGTGACAAAGCCAAGCAACACATGAGAGTGTGCTGACCGTCGTGATATGACCTTAGCTACTAAAAAGGCGGTAAACTCCAATACAAACAAACAAATGACTGTACGACCAAGACAACAGTTGATTGGCAATATTTGGTGAGAAAAAATCCCATTCTTTTCACTATGCAGTCTCTGATGAGCTGTCTCCGTGATTATGGCGTGCAACACACGAACAGGGGCCTTCGGACATATGCGTAAAAGTGTGTCGTCCCAGATCAGCCTGTGCAGTCTGTGACTAATCCGGGACGACACGTCCCGTTTTTGTGTGATTTTCCGTTTCACGAAAGTCCACTGTCTGAAAAAATCTTAAGTCGTTGTAAAGCGCCGTCTCGGATTAGCCTGCGCGGACAGCGCAGGCTAATCCGAGACGACACTTTACGCAAATGTCCGAAGGTCTCATTTCACATGTTGCGGGCCATATGACTGAGATATTGTTGAAAGCAGCGTAAAACACCACTCAATCAAGCCATGATGCAGTCTCTGAAGGTTAACCTTGCTTGGTTCCAACAAAATACACGCATCTAATCCATTACATCTTTTAAAGGCTGTATTTTACACTAGACCACTTGTAAGAACAAAGCATTCCCGGACATTTATGAGCCATGCTGTGGAAAAAGGGGGTTTAATGCAACTCTGTGATGCTGTATACCAAGCAAGTCATCACATAATTATGACTCCATAAAATCGATTTTGTTTAAGAACCGGCTGAATCCTGAGATAGAATGGTCCTTGGACATATGGAAAATTTACCATCTGCAGAAAGTTTCTGCTGACAGCGCAGGCTGACCAGGGTCCATACTTTTTGCAGATGCATTAAAGCCCGTTTTCTAAGAGCATGGCTCATATACTATATAATGTTGATTGATTGAATGTATGGTGTTTAACGCCGTTTTCAACATTATTTCAGTTATATCGCGGCGGCCAGTGCACCGCTATCCATGCTTTCCTGGAGTTTCTTATACAGTGCGCCACAATATTCTCTCCGAGCCTCTGGTTGCTTCCTACATAACCATCGCCGAAACAACTGTCAGTGTACCTTGTCGCACTGACTCTCATCAATCCTAGGGAAGAAATTGGCCGAGCAGGGGATCGAACCAGTGACCTCCTGTTCTCAAGTCCTGTACGCTACCGACTGAGCTACCGGGGCTCGGCACTATGTAATGTTCATGTACTTGTACTTGTAACTTAAAAAATGATGTAGAGAAATGTTGTTAAAGCCCTGGTCAAAAAAATTATACCAAATGGTGAATAGATCCATCGACATCCGTCCTTATCACACTGTTTGGGACTATAGTAGGTCCTGAAATACAGACAGTGAAATAATATTCAGCACTGGAAATATTTCGAAATTATTGGTTTATTACGCCTCTTGAAATCATCATGAGAAAAGGAGAAAATGCTGCTTCAATTTCATCTTTATTTCATCAAACTATAATCATTCTTGTATCTTCATGCCAAATGTTGCCCCTGTATAGATTACGACCGATAGAAAATGCATTTCATTTTCTGAAGGCCGTCAAAGAAATCAATGTTTTGATATTTCCGGTTTAAGATCAAAGATTCCCCATATATTTATTTATCCCTTACACCATATATATCAGTGCTTTATCCGTGTTTACACAGCTGACTAAATTCTGAACCATTCTACAGTATATCGAATTTTAAGAACTTTTTTTTTTCTCTCTGGCTCTAAGGATGTATCTTTAGGTAGTTATGTGTACATGTTTATTTCATATGTTTTCTACCATTCAAAAGACAAATTCTACGTTTTCTGCCATGTCATATTCTTCGAAGATAGAGACCTGTCTGCTATGACGCATTACTACGCTGTGCATGATAAATATTAATACACGGTGCGTAAATTGCCATCAAAAATAGAAAGCGGTAAATGGCTATCAATGATACGTCTGCGGAAAAAACAAGCCAGTTTTTCGCTACAAACTTCTTAAAAATATAATCATTTCAAACAGGAAAAATATTTTCATAAGATACCATTTTTTACTGCAAATTTCCGTATACAGTTTCCAAATATAGACATGGCGAAAATCGGTTTTTATGCAACAGAATGACAACGAAAATAACGTCCCCATCACGCTGAGCTCATACCGTGGCTATTTCCCAAGCTTGTAGGAGCTGCATTTATAAATGAATGGTGCATAGGTTATATATACTGTAGCTAACCATGGCCGGATGAATTGTATCTGGTAGCGTATTAGTGAGTTAACGTATATAGTATTTTATTTTGAAATTCCCTGCATCGATTGCCGCCTTCAAAAGTAGTCCGATTCTGTACCCCGAGTGCCAAATTCAGATTGGTTGTAACAAGCCACCTAGCGGGAGATAATGCATATTCCATCATTTGAACCATATCTGATTCGTCGACTGCAACTGTGTTTAACTTTAAAGCGCCCTTTACGACCAAAGTTGCTTTTGCGGCCAGTGTAGATCAATATTTAAACTGTCCGCTCTGTTGTAACACTACAGACAAAGGCAACCTCGAAAATACAATTGTTTAGATTTTATTTCTGGACCGAAACTTGTTGGATTCATCTAAGGGTAAGATTAGACAAATCTAAATTTCGGTTATCCAGTAAAAAATTAAGTAATGACTGGAACTATAATATCCTGAAACTACAGTAGTGTCAGTTCACATGAAAGCATTCACATGTATTTGAGAAAGCCTTGGTTTTTTTTTTTCCTCAATAAACGACCCTGTGTCTTTATGAGAAACAAAGCTAATTGAAAGTATTTGGGGAATGGAGAAAATGCTGGTAGCAAGTATTTTCTCCTTTTTCCACATTGGGGTAGTTTATCGGGAAATAATGGTAGATTATGGTTTGATAATTACACCGCCTCGACGGTAAAATTACCGATTGATAAACTCACTGGTATGGAAATATCTGTACTTCCCAAGTCCTAAAAATAGGGGTGAGAAGCTTGAAATAAATAGAATACTTGTGGGTTTTTTTAGTGAAATATCGAAATTTATTTCAACTCGTGAACATCCTAGGGTAATATGTGACGCTTGTGAAAATATTACCGATGATGTTCACTGATGAAATAAATTTCGATCTTTCACCGAAAAAAAAAAAAACCTTGCTCTATATCTTATCTTCAAAACACCTATTCGATCATTTGAGCCCTCATTTATCGTCTGCATGTACTTCAATATCTGATTGTTTGAATTTGTCATCTTATAGCAAGTTAACCCTTTCCAAAACGAGAAATTTTGGACTGGTCCAAATTGAAAGAGTTTGCAGACGACAATTTTAAATTTGATGAAAATGGCAGAAAGGTCTAAAAACTGGTAGAAAACACTGTGGGAAAAGGAGAAATTGCTCGTTACGAGCAATTTCTCCTTTTTCCACAGTGTTTTCAAAAGACTTGTACCGCAGACACGTGAAAACCAGGGCTGGTTTGGGAAAGGGTTAACCCTTTACCACACAATCCCGACTTTGAACGACCCTGACCAATCAGGTTTTTTGAAAACACTGTGGAAAAAATGGAGAAAATGCTGATTACCAGTAAATCCTTTCAACTTGAACAAGTCCAAAATTAAGCTATCTAGTAATGGGGATTAAAATCATTCCGAATAAATATCTTACTTTGCCCTCAAGATGTCTTGTATAATGGGGTCAGTCGGATCTAAATCTGTATGCAGTTCAGGACGTTTGAGCTTATTTGTCCAGTAGTTTTCCAACGTCTGTCTGGCTCCAAGTTGGCTAAATTTACGGATACGTAGGAATCGTAGAAGGAATTCAAAATCTGAAAGGATTCCGAGAAAAAAAAAAACGATTTTAGCGTTTAATCCTTTACCAACCGACACAGTTTTTAGACTAGTCCAAATTGAAAGCATTTGTAGTCGGCAAATTTAATGTAACTGAAAAGATGGTACATGTAATTGCCTGTGAAAATGTAGAAAACCTTGTGGGAAATGGAGAAAATGCTGGTTACCGGCATTTTCTCGTTTTCGCACAATGTGTTCTAAATGCTATTTCCTCAGGTTCGTTAAAACTCTGGATTGTGTGGTAAAGGGTTAACCCTTTACTGTACAATGCCGCCTTTTGACGCCCCTGGGAAAGAAGCCTTTTGAAAACATTGTGGGAAAAGGAGAAAATGCTGGTAACCAGCATTTTCTCCTTTTCCCACAATGTTTTCTACCCTATCTAAGAAAAGTTGCACCATTTGAGCCACACAGAAATTGTCGTCTGCAAATGCTTTCAATTTGGACAAGGCTAAAATTTTGTTGTCTGGTAAAGGGTTAAAGGGGCTTTTTAAGATTTTTCCCATTGAATTAAAATTCCTTGTAAAACACTGATAAATGTTGCCAAATGTATGAGCCATGCTCTGGCAAAAGGGGCTTATTGCATCTCCGTGATGCATTATACCGAGCAAGTCATCACATAACAGAGTTTCCATAAAATCCATTTTGTCTAACAACCGACTGAATCTAGAGTTAAAATGGTCCTTGGACACACAGCAAATTTACAAATAGCAAAAAGTATCGACCCGTGTCAGCCTGCACTTTGCAGTCGTAAAGAATGGTTGGTTGGTTGTATTGGGGTTTAACGCCACTTTAACAGCTAAGGTCATATCATGGCGGTCGGTGACGCACATGTGTGTTTCCTGGCTTTCTCACACCAGTACTAACACAACTTTCTTTCCAAAGCCACCGACTACTTTTCTCACATGCTTCAGCAGAGGTGAGAGGCGAAAATACGCCAGAAAGAAAGTTCGCCTCAACCGGGTATCGAACTCACAACCACCAGGTCATGAGTCCGACGCGCTCACCACTGAGCTACCCAGGCGGGCGCAGTCGTAAAGAAACTGGAGGGTGACATTCACCTGAAATGTACAATTTCGGGGTATAACGGGAAGATCGTTTGCGATCGGGCACTCCGTCTATTTTGTAGGATCAGAAATGACGTCATCACACCTACCGGTATTTTTAAGACGATCCCACTACACATAATCGACGCGTGTTATTGATCATGTGGCATTCCCACAAGCATTCGCGAAATTCTTGAGCGAAATCTAAAAATAGCTTAAGAGGCTAAGTTTCACTCAAGAAATTACTCCTGTTTCCTTTTTTTTTTATATACTTTTTCGTATTTTTGATCGTTTGCAAAGCATTGCCTATCTAACAATCAGAATTTTTTTTCTTTTGTAATAAGTTGGCATGGTTTTAAAAAGTCCCCTTATTTATCATTTCTTTACTTAAACACAAGGTATAGATCAAGATTTAAAAAAAAGAAAAGGTATGAAAGTTCCCATATTATCTCGGATCTACACCGACCGGTTATTTGTGGGTCATTCCGACAAAAAGGACGATAAAAGCTCTTTGGCGGACAGTGTACGTCCAAGATCAGACTGCACAGTGCAGTCTGATTTTGGATGTACACTGTCCGATACGACCCTGAGGATTAAGGTTTTTCTGGGAAAAAAGAAGTTTTGAGATTGCATTAACCCTTAAGCTGCTTAGCGCGACTCACTTACCTTTTTGCGGACAATGTAGATCAAGATCAGACTGCACATAACGTGCAGTCTGATCTTGGAACTACACTGTCCGATGAGAAGAACTTTTTTCTCCAACAGAGTAAGTTTGAAATAACATGATTCAGGTTTTTACTGACGTCTTGAAAGTTTTATTTCACTTAACCCTTTCCCAAACAAGCCCTGGTTTTCACGTGTTTGCAGTACAAGTCTTTTGAAAACACTGTGGGAAAAGGAGAAATTGCTCGTAACGAGCAATTTCTCCTTTTCCCACAGTGTTTTCTACCCTTTTTGAGAACTTTCTGCCATTTTCATCAAATGTAAAATTGTCGTCTGCAAACTCTTTGAATTTGGACCAGTCCAAAATTTGTCGTTTGGGAAAGGGTTATTTAGCAGGATAAGGGTTATTTTTTTTTTTCTTAGAAGATACTAGTAGTTCACAATCGGCTGGAAATTTTTATTTGTATTTTTAAATAGCAGTTTAAGTATTAAGTATCAAAGTATTGGCTGATAAAGGTGTTTGGCATTGTCATTCATTTTTCATATATCCATTCGGCAAATCAGCACAAAATTTGCTCTCGGCCATAAAAATCTGTAAACAATAAATCTGGCCTAGAAGAGTGCAAACCAATCGATCTCTCAAATAACAATAACCATTGATCATTGTTGGTCGATCTGTTCATATTTATTTGAGCCATGCTCTGTGAAAAGGGCGTTTAATGTATCTGGAAAAGGTATAGATTCATGTCAGCTTGCGCATGCCGCGAAGGCTGACCTGGATCGAAACTATTTGCTAGTGGTCAATTTGTGCATTTTAAATGACCAGTCTAGATCATGATTTATTAAAATGTAGGACAAAATGGATTTTATAGACTCACAACTATAATCATGATGATTTGTTTGGTATAATGCATCCTGGAGATGAATTAAACCCCCTCGTGCCAGAGCATGGTTAACTTACATTTCGACGAAGCAAACCAAAAGCTTTGAAGCATTGCAAGTTGGTCAACCTATGTTGATATCGACTTGCCTAATTACAATAGAATTTCGTTAGTGCTCACGTCGCTTGTTCGAAGCTATGTGTTGGTTCGTATGCTATTTCCGGTCCTAATGTATATCCTTATGTCATTAAAGCACACCCTTCTAATAATGACTGATGCTAGCACAGAAGATTTTCAATTTGAAATTTCACTTCTTGTGAAATTTTGTTTTTGTTGCCGTAATAACAAACGGGCAGATTTAATTCTGGAGTGTATTTTATGAACAGTCATACGTTCACGCTTGTCGTCCAATTATAGCTGGACCACTTTTCGCCATGGGCGTACCATCGATCATATAGGGCATGTGTGCGAATCGTACTACAACATAACTCCTTACCTAACGATAACATTTTGGACTGGTCCAATTCCAAAACATTTGCAGACGACAATTAAATGTGGTTCTTATAAAGGAAATTGTCCTTGAAATGGTAGAAAACATTGTGAGAAAAGGTGAAAATGCTGGTTACCATCATTTTATCCATTTCCCACATTGTTTTAAGTAACAATGTCCCTAGGTAGTTAAAACTCGGGATTGTGTATTAAAGGGTTTACCCTTTCCCACACAATCCCGACTTTTAACGACCCTGAGAAGGAAGCCTTTTGAAAGCATTGTGGGAAAAGGAGAAAATGCTGTTAACCAGCATTTTCTCCTTTTCCCACAATGTTTTCTCCCCTATCAAGTACATAAATCACTTTTTAAGCCACACTTAATTTGTCGTCTGCAAATGCTTTCAATTTGGTCCAGTCTAAAATTTTGTCGTTTTGGTAAAGGGTTGAATTAAGTTAAATAGGTATAACTTCCGTCACACAATAATCACATCTATGAAATAAGATAAAAAGTTCACGGTAGGATAAAAAGGTGCACCAGGGATATTCTGAAAGTAACAACAGCTGCCAAAAAAGTAAACAAAGCGGGCGTTTCAAACTTAAATATTTCCATTTAAAAGTATGGAAATTACTGTGAAAATGACAACCTGTTATTGTAGGGTCGGTCCAAGTGTCAGTCGCTGGCAGAGATATTGATTTCAAAACTAGGTTAAAAGTTGCCATGTCACTCTACCTTTTGTTTACCGTTTGCCTGATTTTAAAATTCATTTTTCTGCCAGCGACTAACACCTGGACCGACCACACAGTTACAGTTGTCATCCTTAAAATATTTTCCTTACTTTTAAGTGGTATGGTTTGAATGGGTCATGCTCTGTGAAAAGGGGGCTTAATGTATCTGTTAAAAGTATCGACCCAGGTCAGTCTGCGCAGTCCGCGCAGGCTGACCTGGGCCGAAACTTTTCGCTATTTGTCAATTTTCTGTATATCAAAGTACAGGTCTACTTACGATACAGTCGGTTGTTCGATAAAATGGTTTTGATGGATCCATCGTTACGTGATGACTTGCTTAGTATAATGCATTACGGGGATGCCTAAATAAGCCTTTTTGCCAGGGCATGTCTCAAATCTAAATGCGTTTTAACGCATGCATTGCTTTTTGGACGCTACTACGCCCTTTAAACCGTTGTAAATATTGCTGTTTTTCAAAAATAGCCATCTTATTGGCGGACACAGAACGTAGGCCGATCGATTCAAAGCAAGAGAAATTTCATTCAGTTTCTCGTTTGAACAGTTTCCCGACTATAAGACTATCTTCTATAAAAGTTTACTTCATTCTGAAGACCGGGGAGCGTATTCACCTATCATTCTAAACCGTATTCTTAGAGTAAGCTATTTCTATATTTAGAAAGTCAGGCAGTGTTGGCTTGCCTAGACCGTTTGATTTTGCCAATCCGGAGTTGCATTAATTTCAGTTGTAGCGGCCAGAAGTATACAATGCAGATATTAAAATGCATTGGATTTGAATCATACCATTTTAAGCGTATGGAAATTATCATGAAGACGACAATCTGTTATAGTACGGTCTGCCTTAGTCGCTGGCAGATAAAAATGAAATCTAAAACCAAGTGAAAAATAAACAAAAGTTAGAGCGACCTGGCAACTTTTAATCTAGTTCTAAAATTCACTTTTCTGCCGGCGACTAACACTTGAAACGACCGTACAATAACAAATTGTGATCTTCACAATAATTTTCATACTTTTAAATGGTATGATTCAAATTCAAATGCATTTAAACACCCGCTCTGTTTACTTTTGGCCGCTAAGAAAGTAACGCAGTGTCGGATTGGCTGGGCTGTTTGGTGAAGCCAATCAGACATTGCGTTAATTTCAGATGTAGGAAATCCTTAAGAACTAGACTGATAATTTTATTTAGAATTATTGGTAAATACGAGCCCAAGGTCCGTATTCAGCAGTCATTCTTAATAGCGTTCTTAGTCTTATTCTCCAGAATTTTCTAGATTTGAAAGTAACACAACTTCTGACTGGCTAAACCATTAGCCAATCAGAAGTTGTGTTACTTTCAAATTTAGAAAATCTTGGAGAACAAGACTAAGAACGCTATTAAGAATGGTTGGTGAATACGGACCCTGATTCAAAACTCACCTGTTGGAGATTTCATCCAATGGTCTTGCTGTATTACCCAGTGCCGGAAAGTTTGAACAGCGAGTTTTCTGTCTTCATTATTCCTTTCATGAAGTTCGTCCCTCGCCTTTGCTTTACTGGCCTCGTTTAGCGCTGACTGAAAGACGTCATCACCTGTCAAGTAAAATTGAGTGTAATCTAACGATTTTACCAGACGAGAAAAAAAAACATAAACGTATTGAAAACATTCGCAAAAGACATAGAAAATATGTTTCCAATGATGAAATTCGTTGATGATAGGGTAGAAAACATTTTGGAAAAAGGAGAAAATGCTGGTATCAGCATTTACCCCTTTTTCCACAACGTTTTCAAAACGCCTTAATCCTCAAGCCCTACCCCGAGATACATGTAGAATGGGATAAGATAGAAAAGAGACTTAAGCTGCTAAGCGCGAATCACTGACCTTTTGCGGGCAGTGTAGATCAAGATCAGACTGCACAGAACGTGCAGTCTGATCTTGGATCTACACTGTCCGATAAGGAGATATTTTTCTAAAAAAGAAATAAGTTTGAAACAGAATTATTTGGGTTTTTACTTTCGGTTTAAAGGTTTCATTTAAGTTATTTAGCAGGATAAGAGTAAAAGTTCTGCAGTCTTACTGCACAATTTTTTCCGCAAGCTGATTGGCAGACTTGATTTGGTTCTCGTTTCATTAACACTCTGTGCTAAAACGCAGACTGGTTTTCAGCACAGAAGGTCGGTAGACAGTTCAGGGCCCAGTGTCCATGCTTAAAGAACTTTGATTCCAGCTCATTTGAGTTAATGCTCAAACTGAAGGTTCAATTATGCTTACTTTATGGGACTACTTCAGTAATTCGGACTTCAGTTTTAAAACAGGAGAGAAAGAAAATCTCTTAACACTTAGGCGGCTAATCGCGACCCACGGACCTTTTGCGGACAGTGTAGATCAAGATCAGACTGTGTAGAACGTGCAGTCTGATCTTGGATCTACACTGTCCGATAAGAAGATATTTTCCCCAACCTACATTACTTTGAAATACCAACATACTGGCTTTTACCATCGGATTGAAAGTTCCTTTTAAGTTATTTAGCAGGTTAAGGGTTAGACAATTACTCCATATCGTCCCAACTCCATCCATCATACCTCAGAAACATGGTTAGTCAAGGAGTCAGCGGTCCTGCGTAGCTCAGTGGTAAAGAGTAGGACTCGTAACCTGGAGGCCTCGGGTTCGAGCCTCACTGGATCCCCTGGGTTTTTTCGAGTGAGTGTCCTCGGGCAAGGCACTTCACAGTCCTAGCCTAGTACTGATGAAATTCAGGAAATACATGAACATGTGAGCTGTCGCTGTGATATGACTAAAATAATGTTGAAAGCAGCGTAAAACACCATTCAATGGTCGAGGAGACGAGCGCAGAGTATTACATGTCACGATTGCGGAATACCGATTTTGGCCTTATTTTCATGTAAATAGGGTTCTGGTTTCTTTGGTTTAGACATCTTTCTTTCCCCCTTCCCCCCCCCCCCCCCCCCATCCCAATCAATTAATAAAGCGTTAACGTGCTGATGCATTACATTACCTATGTATACGTCTATCTCAGTTTTTGCTTATTTATTGTGATTGTGCGTATTGTCAGTTTCTACATGCAGATACCTATAAATGGTTGCAATAATTTTGTCCTTATTGTGTCTTAACCCTTTACCACACAATCCTGGGTTTGAACGACCCCCGAGGAAGAAGCCTTTGGAAAATAATGTGGGAAAAGAAAAAAATGCTGGGTACCAGCATTTTCTCCTTTTCCCACAATGTTTTCTATCCTATCAAACACAAATTTCGTCATTTTAGCCACATTTAAATTGTCGTCTGCAAACACTCTCGGTTTGAACAAGTCTAAGATCTTGTCGTTTGGTAAAGTGTTAATGCTGTGTTTCTTACTGTATTGTCATTCAATGCATACACATACAAACTTTTCCCTTTCTCACAACTGTATAGTTGCATATGCGGACAGTGTAGATCAACATCAGGCTGCATAAAAAATTGCACTGTCGGCTTTACTGAAGCATTCTAGACAAAAACAATCTTGAATGCCCTTATTTGTGTGTTTTTTTTTTGCAGAATGAAAAGGATATTGGTTTTATTGTTGGCGCTTTAAAGGCGCGTTTACACTACGACGAATGGAGAAAATGTGTACATCCGTGAAGACGCAAAAATACGCATAAAAAAAGCACCCGAAAATTTTGTTCAAGGGGGACATAACGAGCTGAAAAATAAGTGAGCCATGCTCTGGCAAAGGGGAACTTAATGCATCCCAGTGATACATTATACAAAGCAAGTAATCACATAATCATGGACCGTCTAAAATCCCTGTTATTTAACGACCTACTGAATCATTAGGTAGACTAGTCCTTTGAAATGCATAAAATTTAAAGATAGCAAAAAGTTTCGGCCTATGTCAGCCTGCGCGGGCTTCGAAGGCTGAGATGGGTCGACAGTGTTTGCAGATGCATTAAACCCCGTTTTCACAGAGCATGGCTCGAACTGAAATGACTCTAGAACGAGTTCACAGAGTATGAGTAACGACGTAGTAACGAAGATTGCCACTGTGAAATCGTTAGCAATACGTCAAAGAATTTGGTTGGGCGAATGCCACCGTAGGGGTAACGTACCGTCATCGTATTGTGGACAAAGAAACGTTTGAATAGCGTTCATCGAACGAGCCCCGCTGCGTATAAGTTGTTCGTCGACATACGTCGAAAAATTAAAATTGTGCGAAAGCACATAAGTCTTCGACGCACTAGGCGTACAAAGATGAACGAGAACATGTACTGCCACCACAAGTTTTCGGTTACAGCCAGTTTTCGGTCAGTTTAATCGTCGAACATCCGTTGAAATTTCTAAATCGACACCGGTCTACGCTCACAACATTTGTTTTCGGATGACTTGCCTTATGAGTTACATCATGGGTTTTCAAGTTTTTCTGGTCCGAAGAACAAATTTGTTAGTAAAATAAAAGAAACCAGTGAAGAAAAGAACAGTAACCATGAAAATTAAACACTTGTAAATACGTTCTCAAACAGTTAAATAGCATGATATTTCGTCAGTTAGATGTTGTTTACAGAGTTGACATTCAATTTTAATGAGGTCTATCAATTCCATTGGCAGATTTCACTGACAGGTTTATAGATGTGAATAAATTCACCGCTTTTGATGTCGTTGCTATTCAATGTAGATGGGGGCCGCCATGTTTAAGATCATGTGACTGAAAGTATTTCAGAATGGATCCCGTTGTCTGCGCATGTGATATTCTTCGAAGGTTGACCTGTCTGCTATGAAGCTTCACTATTAGTGATTAATATGCGGTGCGCATATCTCAAACTTTACCACTAAAAAGTAGCAAGAAGAAAATAGCTGTAGATACGTCTGTGGAGAAATCAAGCATGATTTTCGTTAAAAATCGCAGAACATAATAATTTCAAACGTGAAAAATAATTTTAAAAGAATACCATTGTTTACTGCAAACCTTTGTGTACAGTTTCTAAATACAGATTTAGGAAAAACCTAGGTTTTTCACAGACTTTAACAACAACAAAATATACAACCATGCTGGGCTTAGGCCTATACCGAGGCTATTTCCAAGGCCTATAGGGGCTTCGGTTGAAAATGATTGGTGCATAGGTTAATATACCAGCTAACCATGGCTGGATGAATCGTACCAGTTAGCGTTGTTTTGAATAAACGTATTTAAACATGTATTTTGAAATTCGCCGCATCTATTGATATCTTGAAAAGTAGTCCGGTTTCTGTGCTAAGAATGCCCAAATCAGATAGATATGCGTTTCAAAAAATGCCACCTAGCAGAAGATAATGAATCGATCCTTGACACGGACGAGGTCAGATGTAGTTAAGGAATCGGCCGAGTTGTGACGATTGGAATAACTCTTTGACTCGAAAAACTGTTATGTGACCGTAAGAGGTTTGTACCGAGATACACGGTGTAAAAAAAAAAAGAAAGTTCACATATCAATTGTATATTTGCCACATCTATCATCAAAACGAAAAAAAAAATCGTATCGTCAGTCTCAAAAGTTGAAAGTTATTTTTGACTTTTCGCACTCATATTTTATGCTTGGTAAATTACTGTAAAATAAATACACCTCTGCACTATTTGAAAAAGCACCCATTCCGCATGCAAAGACTTAAAGTCTGTAGGGAAGTGCAGTATAACTCTTTATCGCACAGTCGCAAATTTTAATGGCCTTGAAAGAGAAGGCTCTTGAAAACATTGTGGAAAAATGATAAAATGTTGGTAACCAGCATTTTCTCCTTTTAGCACAATGTTTTCTACCTTATCCAAGACAGAAATCATCGTTTGAGCTACATTTTATTTCTTCGTCTGCACATGCTTTTGATTTTATCAAGTCCTTTTTTTTTTCATTTGATGAAAAATTAGCTCTTTCACTGCCAATGTCGCCTTAAAGGCACCTTTGCACACCCTTAGATCAAGATCAGACTGTACAAAACCGTCTTCGGTTTAAATGAAAATATAGTCTTTTATATCTCTGAGAGGATTCAACTTTATTTAACTGGCAGCGCAGCGAAAGAGTTTAACTGGCATTTAAACTGCTTCATTGCACAGCCAGCGAATACGTGATAGGACCTAGGCCTACAGATCCTTGTGGAACTGATCCCCAACAGATATTTTGTCGCCGGCCAGCTCCAACATTTCCCTTCTTTTGCACGATTGTCTGTAGAAACTATTTGTCTCATTTTTGAAAATCCTCCCCGGTCTTTGGAAGAGATTTTTCTTTTTAAACGAATAATTGATTTTTTGATGCAGTTCTTGTATTTGTAATGTTTTCATTCATATGGCTTAGAAAGCATTTATGGAAAAAAAAATTGTACGCTTTTTTGTGCGTGTGTCCAAATCAAAGAAAATTGATGTAACTTTTATATTGGTTACACGCGTAGTCAAAAGAGTTTGTATAATTCTTTTCAGAAATATATCTATAGTTGAATTTAAAAAAGAAAAAAAAAAAAAAAAAAAACTGAATGAATCGATATTTCCGTGCAGAATTTCATATAAAACATACCTCTCTCTGCCGTCATTTTAAGATGCCCTCGCTTAGTCTTCCACTTTATTTGATAGACATTTTACCACTGTTAACGTCAAACTACACTGCAAAAATAGACGTGTTGTTGACATTTATTTATACATTCATCATTTAGATCTATTAACCTATTTACTGCAAAGTATATGATATTGCGCCCCAAAACTTTTTTGGCCAAAATGACTCACAAAATGTTGGACGATGCAGCTGCAAGACCGGACTGGTTTTTATCTTAAGTGTCCGCAAATGCACTTATCTTTAGTGTCCGCACATGCACTCATCTTTAGTGTCCCCAAATGCACTTATCTTTAGTGTCCGCAAATGCACTTGTCTGTAGTGTCTGCAAATGAACTTATCTTTAGTGTCCGCAAATGAACTTATCTTTAGTGTCCGCAAATGCACTTGTCTTTAGTGTCCGCAAATGCATTTATCTTTGGTGTCCGCAAAAGCACTTATCTTTGGTGTCCCCAAATGCACTTATCTTTAATGTCCGCAAATGCACTTATCTTTAGTGTCCGCAAATGCACTTGTCTTTAGTGTCCACAAATGCATTTATCTTTAGTGTCCACAAATGCACTTATCTTTAATGTCCCCAAATGCACTTATCTTTAGTGTCCGCAAATGCACTTGGATGTCACGTTGGCTAATTCATGTGTTAACCCTTAAACTACTAAATAAGTCAAATGAAACTTTCAAGTCGATCGTAAAAACCCAGATTTTGCTATTTCAAAGGTATTTTTCTGGTGGAAAATATCTTCTTACCGGACATTGTAGATGCAAGATCAGACTGCACGTTCTGTGCAGTCTAATCTTGATCTACACTGTCCACAAAAGGTCCTTGATTGGCGCTTACCAGCCCACAATTTAACCCTTATCCTGCTAAATAAACATAATGAAACTTTCAAGCCGGTAGTAAAAATCCAATTTTTTATTGTTTCAAAGGTTTTTTTGCGGGGGGGGGGGGGAGAAAGATATCTCCTCAGTATCGGATAGTGTAGATCAAGACCAGACTGCACGTTCCGTGCAGTCTGATCTTGATCTACATTGTCCGCAAAAGATCTCTGAGTTGCGCCTAAGCCTAACGGTCAATGCATTACCCATGACAATTTCTCAATGTTTCAGTAAAATGTCTGTAAAACTCACGCTTTCAACAACAAAAAAAATAAAAAAATTGAGTCATACCCTGTGGAAAGGGGGTGTTTAATGAATCTGCAAAAAAAGTATCGACCCAAGTCAGCCCGAGTAGTCCGCACAGGCTGACCTTCGCCGAAATATTTTGCTAGTTTTTCATGTCAAAGGTCTGCTTTACCTAAGGATTCAGCTGGTTGTTTGACAAAATGGATTTTATTGATCCATCATTATGTGATTAACCCTTTCTCAAACAAGCCCTGGTTTTCACGTGTCTGCAGTACAAGTCTTTTGAAAACACTGTGGGAAAAGGAGCAATTTCTCCTTTTCCCACAGAGTTTTCTACCCTTTTTGAGAGCTCTCTGCCGTTTTCATGAAATTCAAAATTGTCGTCTGCAAACTCTTTCAATTTGGACCAGTCCAAAATTTGTCGCTTGGGAAAGGGTTAAGGACTTGCTTTGTGCAATGCATTACCAATATGCATTAAAACCCCTTATCTCAGAGCACCGCTTATAAAAGGAAGCAAAGAGCGAAGCACCGCTTATAAAAGGAAGCAAAAAGCGAAACACCGCTTATAAAAGGAACCCCTTCTCAGAGCACCGCTTATAAAAGGAAGCCGCTTATAAAAGGAAGCAAAAAGCGAAGCACCGCTTATAAAAGGAAGCAAAAAAGCGAAGCACCGCTTCTAAAAGGAAGCAAAAAGCGAAAGAGACACATGAATAATCACATTTTTTTCTGGATTTTTTTCAGTCTGTGTCCATAAAATTTAATGCAGTTTCAGTAAAAGTTTTACGCTCTATCAAATTCCACCATGTTTCTGTGAACTTTTAGGGCTGTTTTGGTAAAAATTTCGTGTCTTAACTGTAATTTTCCATGCCGTGTCAGTAAAATTTTATGTTATTTCAGTGAAACTTCATTCTGTTAAAGTACAGTATCTTAAAACGTTCACGCTATTTAATGACTGATTGATTGTATGGTGTTTAACGCCGTTTTAAACATTATTTCACTTATATCACGGCGGCCAGTGCACCTATCCATGCTTTCCTGGAGTTTCTTTTTACCAGTACTCCTCACAATATTCTTTCCAAGCCACTGGCTGCTTTCCCACATGACCATCATTGAAACAATGGTCAGCGGTGAGAGAGGAATGAATCCTGTCGCGATGACTATCGTCAATCCTCGGAAAAAAATTGGCCAAGCCGGGGATCGAACCAGCCACCTCCTGTTCTCAAGTTCTGTACGCTTCCGACTGAGGTACGGGGGCTTGGCTCACGCTATTTAAAGATGCATCCTTACAGCCAGAGAGAAAAAACGTTATTTAAACTTAAAAATCTGTAGAATGGCTTAGAATTTGGTCAGCTGTGTAAACAAAGATAAATTACCAATATATACGGTATAGATGACAGAGAAACTCAATGGATTTGTCCTCATTTAAAACTGGAAACGACAACAGTGATTTCTTTGAAGGCTACCAAAAAATGAAATGCATTTTTATCCGTCGTAATCTGTGCAACTATGCAGCCGTCACGGGCAGTATCTGGCATGAAGATACAAAAAGGATCATACTTTCATAGAATAGAAATGAATTGGGTTAAAAACTGACTGAAAACGAGAATAGGTGTATCTTTAAAACTGGCTGAAAACGAGTTTAGATGTATCTTTAAGAAAAACTTTACATGTATTTCTTTAATGGATTGTAACGTTCTCAAGTCATGCCTGAGCTGACACTACTTTTCAGGTTCAACTAAGTAAGGTAAACGGACTTAATCAACTTACAGACTTAAGCTCATTATTTCGCTGAGTTCAGTCTGAAACGTTTTGTCAACACAGGACTTGAGAATGTTGCGTAAGTCTGTTAATGTTAGTGAAATGTGCCAACCAACGTTAACCAACTCAAATCCAGTCAGAACCTGGGACCTTTAGTTGAGTTGAGTAAAATAAGGAACTTAAGTTTTCAACATTATTTTAGTTATATCACGGCGGCCAGTGCACCTATCCATGCTTTCCTTGAGTTTTATTTACCAGTACTCCGCACAATATTCTTTCGAAGCCACTGACTGCTTTCCCACATAACCATCGTCCAAATAATGGTCAGCGGTGAGAGAGGAATGAATCCAATCGCGATGACTATCATCAGTCCTCGGAAAGAAATTGGCCGAGCCGGTGATCGAACCAGCGACCTCCTGTTCTCAAGTCCTGTACGCTACCGACTGAGCTACGGGGGCTTGGCGCGCAGTATTTGGAATCATTAACTGTACTTAACTACTGACTCAACATAAACTTCGTACATATTACACTTAAATGATTTATCATAAATTTACACTTTAACTCTTTACCACACGACAAAATTTTAGACTGGTCCAAACTGAAAGCATTTGCAGACGACAAAATAAATGTGATTTAAAACAAAAAATGAAATTTGTTTTGGGAAGGGTACAAAACATTGTGGAAAAAGGAGAAAATGCTGGTTACCAGCATTTTCTCCTTTTCTCACAATGTTTTCAAAAGGCTCCTTTCACAGGGTCGTCAAAAGTCGGGATTGTGTGGTAAAGGGTTAAAAGCTTTCTTGCATACTTGCATATGTTTGTTTTATGACCCTACTTTAAAATAACAATAGCTGCCAAAAGTAAGCTATGCAGGTATTAAAATGCATTTAAATTTAAATCATCATTTAAAAGTACATGTATGGACATTATGGCGAAGATTTACAATCTGTTATTGTACAGTCGGTCCCAGTGTTTGTCGCTGGCAGAGAAATTAATTTCAAAAACTAGGGTCAAATTTGGCAGTTCACTCTATTTTTTTGTTAAATTTTTGCCTGATTTTGAAGTTCATTTTTCTGTCAGCGACTAACAGTTGGACTGACCACACAATAACAGATTGTCATCTTCACAATATTTTCCATACTTTTGAATGGTATGAGTTAAATCTAAATGCATTTTAACAGTCCTTTTGGCCGCTATTGGGCCTTTAATTAACTCTCTACAAGACAGTTAAAGCTACACTTTTCCATACTGATACCATTTGCAGGCGACAAATACAATATGGTTCAATTGTACGAATGTTTTTTTTTTTTTTTTTTTCAAATCCTTCTGTGGACAGTGTAGATCAAGATCTGACTGCACAGAACGTGCAGCCTGATCTTGGATCTACACTATCCGATAAGGAGATATTTTTCCCCGAAAAATGGCTTTGGAATAGCAATATCTGGGTTTTTACTATGGGGTTGAAAAGTTTCACTTCACTTATTTAGCAGGTTAAGGGTTGGTTGATTGATTGATTGTATGGTGTTTAACGCCGTTTTCAACATTATTTCAGTTATATCACGGCGGCCAGTGCACCTATCCATGCTTTCCTGGGGTTTCTGTTACCAGTACTCCGCACAATATTCTTTCCAAGCCATTGGCTGCTTTCCCACATAACCATCGTCTAAACAATCGTCAGCGGTGAGAGAGGAATGAATCCTGTCGCGATGACTATCATCAATCCTCGGAAAGAAATTGGCCAAGCCGGGGATCGAATCTGCGACCTCCTGTTCTCAAGTCCTGTACGCTACCGACTGAACTACGGGGCTTGGCGGTTAAGGGGTGGGGTGTATATGTCTGATAAACACAGTGAGGAAAGGAGAAAACGCTAGTAACCAGTATTTTCTCCTTTTTTCACTATGAGCTCATAAGCCTTCGCACTCAGAGTCGCAAAAGCACTGGGTCGTTTTGTACAGGGTTGAAGGTATGAAATAGCGGTAACCTTAACACATAACATTGCACAGTAATGATGTACACATTTCGTAAATCGGTACTGCGCAATTTTAAGATGTTTATATCTCTGCTATTTTGAGAAGCATGCAAAATGCAGGGTGTCCTAGAAGTCGTGTACCATCCAGGTTTCAATAAAAAAAAAAGCACCCTCTTATTAATAAAAAAAAAAAAAACTTTATTGATCATAAGCATTGCAAAAAACAATTCAACTCTTTTTTGTTTTGTTTGTTTATTAGCCACAATTAAATCTGAAAGAGAGAAAATAGTGTAAAACCAGTAGTCTATTAAATCTAGAACACAGAAACAAAAAATGAAAATCAAGATGGTGTGCGACTTCTGGAACACCCTGTATAGTCGGATCTGTATTGGTTACCCTTAGTGGCAGTGCAGTAACGTAATGGACTTTTTCAATTTAAAAAAAACCTTACAATTTCAAGGTTTCTGTTTTAAGAACATGTAGCAAAGTGGCAGACTGTAGGTTCTGTGCAGTCTAGCCTTGATCTACAATGTCCCCATTCATTTTTCTCACAATGTTAACAACAAGTTTCAACAGTTTCTTTTTTTTTCGAAGAATTAAATATTCAAAATAAAAATAATAATAATAAAAATCTAAGATTCGTTCCTTCCAGCCAGAGTGAAACACATTCTAAAGATCAAACTTGTTTAGCCAGCCAGAAATTGTATTACTTTCGAGAATTAAAATTAGACAACGGATGCGATTCAGATGTGATTGGTATATACGGCCCCAGCTGTTCAAAAGAAGCCTGGTTTTATGCAAATTTAACATGCAAATACATATATCATCAATCAGTCTGTCAGTTAATAGTCAGTAGTAAAAATCTGACTAATGCAACAGCTCAATACATATTACAACCGACATGGTCAAAGCCTGACTGAAACAGTTAAATGATCATTAATGTCTCATCAGGGATCATATGTGTATGTATGAACCCTGGTCTCATCATGGATGTCCGAGTTACCCATTGCCCTGCCAAATGTCTCGCTCGCCCTACCTTTGATTATAGCCCTCACGCGGAAAACGTTTCATTATCAGTATATACTGTTGTTTGTGTTTGAGAATACAGGGTCTGTATTCACCAACCATTCTCAAGAATATTCTTAGTCTTATTCTCCAAGATTTGCTACATTTGAAAGTAACACAACTCCTGATTGGCTAAACCAAATGGTTTAGCCAATCAGGAGTTGTGTTACTTTCAAATGTAGAAAATTCTGGAGAACAAGACATAGAACGTTCTTGAGAATGGTTGGGGAATACAGACCCAGGTTTAAAATCACGTACCGTAACGAGAAAATATACTGAAAGAAGAATCAAGATACGCGTGATTTGGACGCTTGCGCGCTTACTTATCCATTGGGCTACCGTGAATTTTACTTAAGTGTGGAAAGTTAAGTACTATATAATGATAAAATTAATTACTAAAATAACCCTAGGCATACCTGTATTACTATAATGAGATTCTCCGATAAGTTAACATTACCGAGTGGGGCTGATGCAACAACACCTACAAAACAACAGCGAAACAAAATCTTGAATATTTATTCTGCTTGCCTGTCCATTTTCATTTTCTTAGGGTGGTAAAAATATGCTATTGTGTTTAGTGTAATTTGGAAATAATAATTGCGAATACGGGAAAAACTCTGTATAATGTACAAACAGGAAGGTGGACACGATGCTTTTAAATTACATGTATCTTAATGTCAAAATGTGTGGCAAAAAGGGAAATTGCTCAGCAAGAAAATTTGTTCTTTTTTGCTTCAATGTTGTCTGAGAGACGAACGCAGTCATCTGCTTGCCGCAATGTGGTCATAAACTGATAACTTACATTAAGATAATTTCAGTACATAATGCCGACTTCCCTGCTGTGGATCAAACCATATTTTCCAGAGTTCATGAATAGTTATCCTGTGCAAAATTATATAAGGTTAACTGGTGTAGTAAGCTACATATGAACATCCTTTGTTAGAGTGTTAAGGTCATTCATGAATATGAACTCCTATTACCTGTTATTTCCGTCAGAAAATATTTTTCGTCTTGCAACGGATCATTTATCAAAATCAACATTGTGGCAAAAGGAGAAAACACTCTTCAATTTCTCCTTTAACCTTTTACCATACGATTCCGAGTTTTAACGAGCCATGTGGAAAGCATTTGAAAACATTATAGGAAAAGGAGAAAATAACGGTCACCAGCACTTTCCCCTTTTTCCATAATGTTTTCTATTCTGCCAGAGAAAAGAAAATATTTGAAAATATTGTGGGAAAAGGAGAAAATGCTGGTTACCAGCATTTTCTCCTTTGCCTACAATGTTTTCTGCTCTTTCAGAAATAAATACCGTCATTCGAGCCACATTTATATTATCGTCTGCATATGCTTTGAATGTGGACAGATGTAAAATTTTGTCGTTTGGTAACGAGTTAAAAATTTTATACCACACAATTCCGAGTTTTAACGACCTTGGGGAAAAGGCCTATTGAAAACATTGTGGGAAATGGAGAAAATGCTGGTAACCAGCATTTTCTCCTTTTCCCAAAATGTTTTCGACCCAATCAAAGACAGAAATCACCATTTGAGATACCTTTAATTTGTCGTCAGCAAATGCTTTCAATTTGGTCGTGTACAACATTTGTCGTTTGGTAAAGAGTTAACTCTTTGCCAGACAACAGAATTTTAGACTTGTCCAATATCAAAGCCTTTCAGTGCAGACGACACGTTCAATTTTATTCAGTCGATATGATTCGCCTTTGGAAGGGTAGAAAACAATGCGACTTACTGATAAAATTTTGGTTACCAGCATTTTCTTCTTTTCCAATAATGTTTTAAAAACTTTCTTTTCTAACGGTCGTTAAAACCCAGTTTGTGTGGGAAAGGGTTAAACATGTTTTCATAAAACTAGCCTAAATCCTTTACCACACAATCCAGACTTCTAACGACCCTGAAGAAAAAGCCTCCAATTTGTAAACATTGTGGGAAAAGGAGAAAATGCTGGTAACCAGCATTTTCTCCATTTCCCACAAAGTTTTTCTACCCGTACCAGAACAAATTTCTGTTTTTGAGTCACATTTATTTTGTCGTCTGCAAATGCTTTGAATTTGGACTAGTCTAAAATTTTGTCGTTTGGTAAAGAGTTAATGGATGTGGATTATCTGTATTTTGACGGGATGTTTTCAGAGTCGTTTGAGGCAAATTTGTTTCAAGGGGTGCAGGGAACTAAAAAAAAAAGGACCAATGATGTATTATCACAGAAATAGATCTCTTTCTTCTCTATCACTTGAATGTCGTCTATCTTGCAATTCGTCTTCAGATCTTAACCTTTTACCAAACAACAAACTTTTGGACCTTTAAAAATCAAAAGTATTTGCAGTCGACAAATTCATTGTGGCTCTAATGATTTGATTTGTCTTGAAAAGGTTGGAAAACATGGTGGGAAAAGGGGAAAAGGAGAAAATGCTGGTTACCAGCATTTTCTCCTTTTTCCACAATGCTTTCAAAAGGCTTCTTCCTCAGGGTCGTTAAAACTCAGGATTGTGTGGTAAAGGGTTAAAAAGTAGTTAACACCTAACTCGCATGCTGAAGCAACACTCATTGCACTTAGGCAGACAGTGCAGATGAAGATCAGACTGCATAAAAAGTGTCCGGGATCAAACCACACGTTTCGTGCAGTCTGATCTTGGATTTACTCCAGCCGATTCGGGAAGACTTTTGCAGCGAAAAACCTTTGAAACCGCAATATTTGGGGTTTTTACTTTTGGTCTGTACCCTAGACAGAATATGAGCATCTCACTTCTTTAACAGTCTGGGAGTTCAGGCCGTTGAGGGTAAAGCCATTTACTTTTAACAAGGATGGAGATGGACCGAACACAACATGCAAACCGATCTGAATTATACTATAAGCGTATTCGATGTTTTGTTAAATATTCCGACCAAATTTAACGTGGCTCAAGTAATATTTGTCTTTGAACGGCTTGAAAACACTGTTGGAAAAAAAAAGCAAAATTGCTGGTTACCAGCATTGTCTCCTTTCCCAGACTGATTTCAAAACGTTTCAAAATCCTTATCCCTCAGGACTGTAAGACACGAGCGTGTTTGGGAAAGTATGCACAACATAGATATGCCTCTGGTAGCGAACAAATTCTTTTAACCCTTGTAAAACTTTTAAGTCGATGGCAAAAACCAAAGTTTTGCTATTACATTTGGTGGAGAAATATCTCCTTATCGGACGGTGTAGATCCAAGGTCAGACTGCACATTCTGTGCAGTCTGATCTTGGTCAACACTGTCCGCAAAATGTCAATGCGTCGCAAATAGCAGCCTAAGGATCAATGGTGGAGTACACTACTTTCAACAGTATTTCGATTACATCATGGCGACAGCTAAATTATCATTATAAGATGTAGTATTTATTTGCACCATTGCAGTCCCCTTTTTTTTCTGATGTCTATATCACGCTGCATTGGTCACTTTCAAGGTAGACGACGAGGTCGTGAAATGAATAACCTGTTGATAATGTATTCATTCATAAGGGAAAGGAACAGAGCTATACTAGGATTTACAACATTTTCCAAAATTTGCTGCTGTTGCATCATCATGGCAACCAGAGTTTATCAAATCAAACATCTGGAAGAGATTATGATGAGGGAAGTTGAAGGATAATTTCAATGAAGTTGGATTGAAATTGGTTCGACAGACAGATACACAATGGACATCGGCCATGATATAAGCTTGTCTTCTTCTGGCCAGAGGAGATACTATTTAAAAAGCACAGATACGTGTAATCTAAGTGTGATTCTGTAAACATTTAATGCCTAAAATATCGTCACACTTTATGCAATTTAATGCTATAAATTAAATAAAAAATGCAACAATTTAAAATGTACAGTTAAATAGATATCTAGTGTCTCACTAAATAAGACTGTCAGATACAAACAAAATAAACAAATTTAAAAATGCTTAAAACAAAAGAAATGATAGAATCTAAAAAGTAACAAGCAAAAGTGTTCATATGTAAGCTAAATTTGCTATGTAGACAGCACCGCTGACATAAACTCATTACACTTTGAGCAGCACTTAGCTTGTGATATGACAGACAATACAACCGTTAAATCACATCAAAGAAACTGTTGATAGTTTGCAATATACAAGTAGATCCCATACTGGTAGATGTTTATTATGATGACATTAACATGGATTCTTTTATACTGTACTCGGTTACTTATGGGACCAGGTTGTAATCAATGGTCTGAATGGAGGTTTTCACTAACCTTTACAAAACTCATGTGACTTAGAATAAGTTAGATAATACACAATAACCTTTTATCAGCTTTTTCTACAGAATATTTAAAAAAAAATGTGTATACATATGCAAAAATGTAGTTGTAGCTTAAATACCTTTTTAGTTTTTATAAACATTTAAGTTTACTTTCAAGATCAAGAGCAACAGTAACTTTTGCATTATTGCCAATAATTTTAATGCAAATGGTCTTTCCCTCTACTTCCCCTGCTGCTTTTGTTAAACTCTCAGGCGTAATTCCGCGGGTTGCATGTGATCTACTGGCAGCAAAACTTAACTCCTCAATTTTGGGGCACTTCTTGATGACTTCAAAAATTCCTTCAGTTGTTATATGGTTGTTTTTGATAACAGTAAGTTTAGTTAAATTATCGCAATGTTCAGAAATGTGATGAAGGCAGTCATCAGTGAGTCTGCTACTTTGGAAGACAGAACCACCTGAAATATTTAATTTACGAAGGTATTGGCAGCCCTGAGCCAATGCAAGGACACCAGCATTGGTTACCATTGCACATCCTTGAAGATTCAGACACTGTAAATCAGGACAAAACTTAGCTATATGTTTCACACAGTTATTGCTTATCTTAGAACAAAATCCAAGATTGAGGTTTCTGATGTGACAATGCCATTGAAAACTTTTAACTAATACATTTGTGCATCTAAGATGTTCATTTCCTGTCATTTCTTTTGTCTCAATTCTTCTCTGGATTGCTTCCTGCCTTGAAGAAGTTTCCTGGATATAGTTTGAATTTTCTTTCACGACAGCCTCAATCGATATTTCATGCTCAGTTTCCACTGTCAGTTCAATGTCATCAAATGATACACTTTTCAGGTCACAATCACCACCACTCTCATTGGTAGGCAATGTGCTCATAACAATGTCAGACTGAAGAGTGTACCAGTCTTCAAAGTCGATGTTAGAGAGCCTGTGGCAGGTTTCCAAATTAAGGTATCGTAGGTTTGGACAGCTAAGTAAAACTTTGTTTACACTGGCTGATGTAAGTTGTACACAATGTCCAAGGTCCAGCCGTTCAATCAGTGGGCAATTCTTCACTATGGAAAGAACTGCAGCATCAGTAATTGCTGTACATCCAGCAGCTTCAAGAGCAGTGAGCTGTGCACAAGCCTCTGTAATCGCTTGTACTCCAACATCTCCTATTTCATCACAATAAACAATCTTTAAAACACGAATATGTTTGCACCTCTCGGCAATCATCTGTAATCCTGAGTTTGTAATGTTGCACTTGGAGTATTCGACTTCATTTATGATCAATGTTTCAAGGTATGGACAATTTTCTGAAAGAAACTCAAGTCCATTGTTTGTCAATTCAACACAGTCACCAATCGAAATATACTTCAGCCCAGATGCGTTTTTAACAAGGCTTCCTAAAAGTCTATCACTGGATCTGGTGTTGGTTAGAACCAGCTTTTTCAAACCTTGTTGCTGAATTCCACTTAAATTGATTTCATCACAGCTGAAATTACTGTTTGACAAATCAAGTGATATTAAGCCAGAAATATTTGACAGAATAAATGTCAGTACTTTATAATCTAAAACAGAAAATCTGATGGACAAGTGTTTGATATTTGTATGATTAGCAAAAAATCTCTCAACAAACACATCTGCACCATCTTTAGACAAATCACAATATTCTATTTCAATTTCCTCGAGCTCCAAGAATAAATCAACTAAATCATCAATATGAACCACATGAGAAAACAAATGCAATGCTTTTAGATTAGGATATTTCTTAGATAGTACTGGCAAATATGTACGCAGTAATGCACCATCATGACAATAAAGTGTATAATCTATTCTACCATTCTTAATGCTCTGTGAATCTTCGAAATATATAAACAGTGTCCTTAGGTTTGAACAAACAACACTTTCGTGAAGAACTCCGGCACTATCTAGCTGCTTTAGATCCATGCACAAAACCTCAACACTGTCAGAGACTTTACATAGCATTTCAGTAAATGTCCTTGCACAAAACTGTAGATTGTGAAACTTTTGCATGTGAACTGTCTTCCAAAGGATTTTTTCATGGCTGAGTTGATACCACGCTTTACACGTCTTCCTTGCTGAATTGATCAAATCTCTTTGACCAAGGTAAGAAAATATACTTATCATAACATTTGGGGGTAGACTAAGGATATGCATCTTTTGTAAATCACGCTGAAGGAGGAATATGGTGAATTTTCTTGTGCAGTCTAGGCATCTCCGTTATCAGTACCTTCAGGACTTTGTTTGCACTTTTAAACGATCGTTAATAACTGCATACGCGTTGAATGTTTTAACAGTATCTTGAGGGATTCGTATGTCTAATAGAACTGTAGTCATTCTTAAATTTATGTTCTGGAACGAGAAAGGAGCGATAAATCCCAGTTTAATTGTAGAAAAGTCCAATATGTCAAATGACAATTTCAGTTAACACAATGTAGCACGATTATAGAACATGTTTTTTGCTAATCGAACATAGATTTTTTTTTTTAATGTTGAGAATACCTTCGACACATTGCTGAAATTCAAAAAAAAAAAAAGTATATAACTAAGGTATAATTCAAAGTGTCAATTGTGTCAGAATTAAATAAATAATTGGATAGAAAACTTATCTCCCCGAATCCATAAACCTGTTAACTAGAGTATGAGTAAGCCTCTGCATATTCTAAGCTTGTAAATTTTTACTGGAATCAAACACGCCATGTCGACAGCTGCTCTTTAATCTAGAAGGTAAAGAATACCCTTAACGACAAAATGTAAACAGCGCAGGATCAGTGTTGTTTGCGGATTTTCAAATTCCATTTGAAACGGTACTCGTGTATATTTTCTTCCTTTAACGTCATAAATGATTCAGAAACCTTTTAACCTGATATCTAATACATTATGGAGGAATAACAAACTACGCTGTAGTCCGTTATTCAAACTCTTTACGTGACCACTGGCGCTCGATCATTATTCAAAATCGTTGCTCGATGTGTAACCTAATAAATAACATGGTAATCAAGGCAAAGTAGACTCACCTCGTTTGAGACGGTCGTAATTAATATCGTGAACGTAATTCGCTCCATAATTGAATGTTATTCATCAGAATACATGTTTAAATCGACAGTTACATGGTAAAGTTATTCATAAACGACCAATTAATACTGCACGCGACACTTTTTTCGTTGCATTCACAATTTTAGGCAAATTAACGTCAGTTTCCTCACTGGCTCACTTCCGGTAACCTCCTATGACCTTTTCAAAATGATACGAGTCATCTGATTGGTCAAACTTTTAACGGCTGTTTTGAAGCGTAAAAATGTATGACAACACTCTTGCCGGTCCCTGCCTGGCCAGTAAGAACAACATTGTGTCCTTCTGAAATTGATTTTAAAGCTGCTCTATTTTGGAGTTCTGTCAGAATAATTACAAGTCTAGCAATCTGTCTCTTGAAAAGGTTTGACAGATCGCGGGAAACTTAACGCCAGACACGCCTAACACACCTTTCCTATTTGTCCAATCAGATCGCCTGTTGTAAAAAGAGTCTGTTGAAGTCAGTTAAAAGTCAATCAGACCGGAAGTGGACGTAAAGTGAATCTTCTGGACAAAAGTAACTCGTAAAAAAACTTAAATTTCTTCAATACATGTAAGTAAGTTAAATGTTACTTACCATTTCTACTTGAATAAATATATCTTCCTTCCAGCCATTTCATACTTTTTGCACACGACTGTGTTTTATTCGAAAAACATACGGCGATACGGAAGAGGTCAATTTACCTTGATTACCATGTTATTTATTAGGTTACAAATCGAGCAACGATTTTGAATAATGATCGAGCGCCAGTGTACGTGACATATTTTTAAGATGGAATCTTCTTTTGTCATTTTATATGTCTCAATCACAATCCAAATATTCAGCCGCATATACCTATGTTTTCATCAGCATGGTCTTAACGTCCAGCATTTTCTCGTTTTCCCACAATGTATTCAAAAGTCCTCTCATGCAGTGAAACGGTCTCCTAAACAGCGTCTACAAAATGCCTACAAGCGTCTACAGCAAACTAAACAATTTTTCATCTTCATTATTAATTCATTGCAACATTAGTTTGATGTCATTTCATAATTAGTTTGATGTCAGACATATGAAAATAGTCTACCTGAAAGGATATAGAATAGCCACATTGTAGATGCCTAAAATAGCAGCAATAAAATATCTTTGATGGGGTAGAAAACATTGTGGAAAAATGAGAAAATGCTGTTTACCACCATTTCTCCATTTTCCCATCAATACATTTTCAAAAGGCTTCATTCTCAGGGTCGTTAAAACTCGGGATTGTGTGGTAAAGGGTTAAATGATGAACAAATCAAAGTCATGTATTGGGTGTGAAAGCCGTCATGGTGCAAGTACCACTGTATAATTACAATTAACTATTTATTAAAATTCTCCAATTAATTTACTATGTAAGTCTAATTTACTGAATTTGTCTTAGTAGATTAGTCTGAATAGCTCAAGTTGTAGGGCGTAGAATTCGTGAATGTCAAGCCTGCTCCACTTAAGGGTGTGGGTTTGTGCCCCACAGCTGGCCATTTGAAAATTACTAATAGTCTATTGGATGAGATGTTAAACCAAGGTCCTGTGTGACTGTGCTATATTCCGAACACACTGAAGAACAAGGCGTAACTTAGATTGGGTTTTTGTCCTGTATCTTGCACTATCCCCTGTAACATAACTAACAGCCTTGAGGATACGTGGCCCATATTTCAGCTATACTGCAGCGGCCATTGCATTTATCCATGCTTTCCTGGAGTTTCTTTTACCAGTAGACCACACTTTTCCCACAAAGTTTTCAAAAGACCTCTGTTTCAGGGTCGTTAAAACTCGTGATTGTGTGGTAAAGGACTAAAGGATTTACAATGTCTGGGTAATGACAGTTATATTATTTTCCTTTCCTTAAGATTTTTTTCCACTCAAAACTTGAATCACAGATATTATCCTCCAATTAATTAATGAAGTATTATACATATCTCCATCATTGTGTTTTCACGGAAAACAGCCACCAACATCCAGTAGATGGTGTAGATACTCTTTTCTGTGGAATAAAATACTGCTGACAGTGATTAACTCTTTACCCAACGACAAAATTTTAGACTGGTCGAAATTGAAAGCATTTGCAAACGACAAATGTGACTTAAAAATTGAAATTTGTTATGGGACGGGTAGAAAACATTGTGGGAAAAGGAGAAAATGCTGGTTACCAGCATTTTCTCCTTTTCCCACAATGTTTTCAAAAGGTTTCCATTTTAGGCTCGTTGAAAGTCAAGATTGTGTGGTAAAGGGTTAACTAGGTAATTTACAGAAAGAGATACAACTTGTGATTTTAATTGTCCTTGTAATCAAATGACTAGTAATTCTTTAACTCTTTACCACATGCTCCCAAGTTTTAACGACCCTAACAAAGACAGCTTTTGAAAACACAGTGGGAAAAGGAGAAAATGCTAGAAACCAGCATAATTATTCTCCTTTTCCCACTATGTTTTCTGCCCAATCAAAAACAAATTCTATCATTTGCACCACATTTAAGTTTTCGTCTTGCAAATGCTTTCAGTTTGGACCAGTCTAAAATTTTGTTGTTTGGTAAAGAGTTAAACATTTTTTTTTGTTAATGATGAAATGATTTGTGTAAGATGAGAGTTTTGTTTGCTGCATAAGCCATAGAATTCTCGTATGGAACAATCACCTCTATAGCAAGTCTGAAAATTTATTGTTTAGTATAGAGTTGAATGAATAAAATGTCATGCCTTATAAATTAGACTAACACATTACCATGTAATGAATAAATTTAGCACAACATACAGAGAATTGTTTTACAAGAAATCCACATAACTTCTTCATGACTTAATTGATAATGTTAAATGTTTCAGGCAGTAGTTTCCGTCATGCCTGGGATTTCCCAGCCAGTTAACAGAGGAGATGAGCCCTCAATGTCCCTTCAAAGGCCATCCACTGGAAAGTCACAAGATGTGAGGCATATTCTGGTGAAGACTTTCAGAGAGTTGTTTACAAGAGACGCTATTGCTCCAGAAACAGTGAAGAATCTATCTGTGTCCAAGGGTGGAGACGATCCGTATCATGAGAGATATGTGGAAGCCCTACAGAAGGTGAAAGGTCTAATCCTTAATTAATCCTAAACCAAACAACAAATTTTAGTCGATTGATTGACTGTATAGTGTTTAATGCCATTTTCAACATTATTTCAGCTATACTGCAGCGGCCGTTGCATTTATCCATGCTTTCCTGGAGTTTCTTTTACTAGTAGACCACACAAAATTTTAGACGTGTCCAAATTGAAAGCATTTGCAGGTGACAACACAAATGTGACTTGAAAATTGAAATTGGTTTGGGGAAGTGTAGAAAACATTGTGGAAAAAGGAGGAAATGCTGATTACCTGCATTTTCTCCTTTTCCCACAATGTTTTCAAAAGCTGTCCTCCTCAGGGTCGTTAAATGTTGGGATTGTGTGGTAAAGGATCAAAGTGCCTTTGACAACTGCAGATAATTTTTGTGGACAGTATGGATCAAGATCAGACTGTACAATACATGCCACCTGGTCTTGAATTTATACTGTCTGCTTTGTACAGATATTCTGGCTAAAAGAAGCTTTGATATTGAAATACTCAGGACTGGACACTAAATTTCGGTGCAGGTCTCACAGAGCCAAAATTCAGTGAAATTTTGAATGCCTCATTCTCTAAAACATTGTGGGAGAAACAGGTGGCAAAATTTTAGACTGTCTTGTCTGAATAGAGAGCATTTTCAGACAACGAATCATGGTCGAAGACAATGTGGGAAATGGAGATAATTCTATTTCTCACAATGTTTTCAAAAGCCTCCTACTTCAGGGGCATTAACCCTTTACCGCACAATGACGCCTTTTGACACCCCTGGGAAAGAAGCCTTTTGAAAACATTGTGGGAAAAGGAGAAAATGCTGGTAACCAGCATTTTCTCCTTTTCCCACAATGTTTTCTACCCTATCAAAGAAAAATTGCACCATTTTAGCCAAATTGAAATTGTCGTCTGCAAATGTTTTCAATTTGTCCTGGAGAAGGCTAAAATTTTGTCGTCTGGTAAAGGGTTAAAACATGGGATTGTTTGGTAAAAGGTTAATACATACTCTATTGTATCTACTCAACAGGTTTTCTCCGAGAGACAAAGACGAATGGAAGAAGCATCCATGCTTGAAAGACACATAATGCAAGCCCAGGCCAGAGCCATGTCTGCTGATGAAAGGCAGTTAAATCGTGCAAGAGATACTTGTGACCAGTATGACAGTCTCGGCCTTCCACCTGGTAAATTGAGCCTTTTGTCAAATGATACCCTGTGTTTCTGACCCTGAGTTAGATGTCTTTTGATAATGAGAGGCACTCTGGCAATAGGGGTTTTAATGCATCTTTGTGAAGCACTATAATTATCATCAGGTAGAATAGTCCTTGGACATACAGAAAATTTACAAATAGCAAAAAGTTCTGACCCAATTCAGCCTTTGAGGATTGCGCAGGCTGACATGAGTTGATACTTTTTTGCAGATGCATTAAACCCCCTTTTCACAGAGCATCAATCCAATATTGTTTGAAAAATTAGAAAATGCATGTACTGGTATACAGCATATCCTTTTTTTTCCAACATTTTTTTCTTCTTAATCTAATACAATCATTTGTGCCTCATTTGATGTGTAATATGAAAATTCTTTCAGCTTGGAGAAGTCTCAGATTTTGATTTCAGGTAACTTTAAGAATTTAGCATATAAATAAGAGATCTAGATGAATTTTGGTAAGTGTCGTTCTAATGACATTAAAGTGCCAAAGCCTGTGTTGTAGGTACTTTTTAGAAGTGTCTCAATGAGATGATTCCAGTGAGTACCCTCAACAAAGGTTTGGTGAAGAACTAAACATTACTCTTTTAATTAAAACCTCAAATCTTTCTGCACCTCTACCTTTCATAGACTTTCATCTCCCTAGTTTCAGCTTATTATGAGACAATTAACTCTTTACCAAACGACAAAATTATAGACTTTTCCAAATTGAAAGCATTTCCAAACGACAAAATAAATGTGACTGAAAAATTAAAATTTGTTCTGGGAAAGGTAGAAAACATTGTGGGGAAAGGAGAAAATGCTGGTTACCAGCATTTTCTCCTTTTCCCACAATGTTTTCAAAAGGCTTCTTTTTCAGGGTCGTTAAAAGTTGGGATTGTGTGGTAAAGAGTTAAATCAACAGACTTTTTTTTTTAACCCTTACCAACTTTGACCAACCATATTTTAATAGATTGCCAAACAAATCTTAATCGCCATACTTGCACTTGGTATGAATGAAATTTATCTGTTTGTTATACATAGCGTTATTTACATTCATTTGGGCCTTTAACTCTTTACCACACAACAAAATTTTAGACTGGTCCAAATTGAAAGGATTTGCAGACGACAAAATAAATTTGAATGAAAAATTAAAACTTGTTTCGGGAAGGGTAGAAAACATCGTGGGAAAAGGAGAAAAAGATTGTGTGGTAAAGAGTTAACACACACGTTCAGTCTGAAAATGGGACCAAAATTAATGCAATTTCATAGTTGCCCCTGCCAAGAAAGTCTCGATCAACAAAACAGACAGTGTGAATCAAAAGATAAGACTTCACATTTTGTGCAGTCTGATCTTGATCTACACTGGCTACAAAGGCAATTCAAGTTATGTGAGGCATTTCAAGGTATTAATCGGATGACAGACTGAATTAAAATGTGGTGATGTTTTTCATTTAATTCATATATGAATTCATTTAAAGGAACAACTGCTGAAGGTAATGAGATAAACACAGTGTGCTATTTTGGGGGTAAAATCATCATGTTGTCATCTTTGTTATTTAATGGGTCAATCTGCAACTTTAGTTGTTTGTTTTATTTCTACACATGATAAAAGTCTGACTGACTTTGAAGGTTTGCAATTTAAATGTGGCTCAAATGATGGAATTTATCTTTGTTAGGGTAGAGAGCATTAGGTGAATAGGAGAAAATGCTGGCAACCAGCAATCTCTCCATTTTCCACAATGTTTTCAAAAGGCTTCTTTCTCACGATTGTGTGGTACATGTACAGAGTTACAAATGGGATTCTTGGTCGCAGGTTAACCCACTACATTTGCAGCAAACAGCTTTAACTCTTTCATTACAGACTCTGGAAATTCCCCTTTTTTTCCGAGCTCTAAAAATAGATTTCCACTTCTTTGGAAACGACTTTGGTCATAGTTTAAAAACAGAGTAGCGGACAGTGTAGATCAAGATCAGACTGCACATTCTGTGCAGTCTGATCTTGATCAACGCTGTCTGCAAAAAGTAATCAAGTCGTCATTAGTAGTGAAAGAGTTAAAAAACAACCTTGTTCAATAAGGATAGTCCAACAGTTAATTAACATGAGAAGTTTCTCCTTTTGACTTCATGTTTTTTAGTATGGTCATGTACCTAAGCGTGATTCATGTTAATGATCAGTTTTTCACAAACCAGTTGTTTTTCAAGTCAAGTGATGCAAATTTGTTTCAAGACTTAAAAATTTATGTTGACCATTGAAAAAAACTAAAACAGATTATTTCTGCAGCAAAATATGAGATATTCTGGGATATGATTTAAAGTAAAGTTACTGATTATCTCTGTTTTTATAGTAGCGGAAGGGTGTGAAGGTACGATGAAATACACATGAATTCAGTATCTGTTTTAACTCTTTACCACACGATCACGAGTTTTTGGATCCACAACATTTCGTCGAAACCACGTTCGTCGAAAATGATCCCTAGCCCTGACCCTTACCCTTATCCAGATGAATTGTGGCTCAAATCATCCTCCCAGACAGAGCTTTTCATGAAATAAATCTTGGAATTTAGCTTAAAATAAACATGGATTTCGACGAAACACCCTTTCGACGAAATGTCGTGCACCGCCAAATTTTAACAACCATGGAGAAAAGGCCTTTTGAAAACATTGAAGGAAAAGAAGAAAATGCCTCTGACCAGTATTGTCTCCTTTTCCAATAATGTTTTCTACCCTTCCCAAAACAATTTTCAATTATAGAGTCACATTTATTTTGTTGTCTGGAAATGCTTTGAATTTAGACTTGTTTAACTCTTTACCAAACAACAAAATTTTAAACTGGTCCAAATTGAAAGCATTAGCACACAACAGACTGAAAGTAGCTCAGCTGTTGATTTCTGTCTTTGATTGGGTAAAACACACTGTGGGAAAAGGAGAAAATGCTGGTTACCAGCATTTTCTCCTTTTCCCACAGTGTTTTCAAGAGGCTTCTCCTTCAAGATTGTTAAAACTCAGGATTGTGTGGTAAAAGGTTAAAATTTTGTTGTTTGGTAAAGAGTTAAATGTTCAACTTTTATATTTTTTACCACACCCTCATGGTTGCTTTTTCGTTTTCTTTTCTGTTCGTTTTATCCCTTTCCCAAATGACAAATTTTGGACTAGACCAAATTGAAAGAGTTTGCAGACGACAGTTTTAAATTTGATGAAAATGGCAGAAAGGTCTCTAAACGGGTAGAAAACACTGTGGGAAAAGGAGAAATTGCTCGTTATGAGCAATTTCTCCTTTTCCCACAGTGTTTTCAGAAGACTTGTACTGCAGACACATGAAAACCAGGGCTTGTTTGGGAAAGGGTTAAAGGTTGTATTGAAGATCAGTTGACTCTGTACCACATGATAAAGTTTTAGACTTATCCAAATTAAAAGTACATGTTCATGTATTTGCAGATGATAAATTGAATATGGTTTTAGTGATTGAATTTGTAAATGATAGATATGAATACCTTGTGGGAGAAGGAGAAAATGCTTGTTACCAGCAATTTCTCCTTTCACTAAAATGTTTTTGAAAGCGTTCTTCTGCAGGGTCATGGTAAGGGAAAGTCTGGTAAATACTGTATAAGTGGATATGTTTGCAATATGGAAATTTTTGCGATTTCGCAAATTTGAAATATTCGCAAATATTGCTGTTCATGTACTTTATCAAAAATATACCAACAAGTATCGAGTGTCTTGAATCCTCAAACTTTACCATACATGAAATGTCCGTCACTTTTCTAGCTGCGTATATATCTACGTATAAAGTAGTTCTTTGAGTCGGTAGAATTCAAAAGTTATTCGCTCTATAGAGCACTGCTTTTTTTTCCTTTCACTTGTCTGAATTCAAGTTGAAAAAAATAAATGTATTGTTGGAAAAGTTGATTGCAGAAAAAGTGAAGTAAAAACCATGATGAAAGTAGAAACTGCTTTTTAACCCCTAAAGTGCCAAAGAAGACATGTCACAAATTCAAAAGTTACTTAACCTTTCAAGATAACAAACTTCTAGACTTGACAAACTGAATGGTTTTTGAAAGAATAGACTTGTCTTTGAAAAAATGGAAAACATTGTGGAAAAAGGAGAAAATGCTGGTTACCAGCATTTTCTCCTTTACCCACAATGATTTCGAAGGCCCCCTTAAAACTTGGGATTTGTTGGTAAAGCATTAATCTCTTCTTGTTTGCTTCCCATCTTTTGTAATTCTCTCCAGGTCTTTTACTTGTAGGAGTTTAAATTAAAACTTGAAAGAGCTGATTTTTTACAAGAGTTTGACTTTTACCTGTACCTTTGTATTCATTCCACCTTCAATAGGATTACAATCTACATTGTATTCAAAGTTTTAATGATTTCAATTAGTTTCAGTTCTGACTGGAATTTAAGAGGAAAACAGTATTCATTCCAGACAAAAAGAATCTCTTTGAATCTTGTGTATGTAAACTTTCACATGTAAGACTAAAATTTCTTGGAAAAGCTTGTTTCATCACATATTTGTATTGATTAGAACATTTTCAGTACTAAAAGCGTTGTTGAGGTTCTGCCTTACATATATTGTCACATATCACAGTTTGAAAATCTGAATTCAACTCAGACACTCAGATATACTTAAAAAATTATATTTGCAGGCCGTTCCAACTTCCGTTCTTGCTTGGATACAGAACTGCTAAAGAAGCATAAATTACTAACCCCTGAGGATTATGCAACAGAAGAACCACCAGCAGTCCTGCCTCCAGCAGGTGTGTCAATGTAAACTCCTCCCCTTTATCTGCATTTTTAGCTTGGTTGTTTTCTAAGACATTGGCAAGGTATTGTCATAGCCCTGTTGTCATCTGGGTTGTTGTTGTCATTGTGCAAAAACTTTTACATTCTATAATATCTCTGTCATTTACTTCAAATTTGGACAAGTTGTTAATTATCAAAAGGGCAACTCATACAACAAGGGAAGGTAACCATCAATATTTTTGACACAGTTATGCCCCTTTTCAACTTAGAATTTTCACTGAAAATCATTCTGTTTCTAAAAGCAACTGTAGCCAAGCGTTGGCACCCATATGCTCCTGTTAGTACTGCTGTCACAAAAAAAAAAAAAAAAAATAGGACACTTTTTGTGTTTCAGTCAGGTATAGTTATCACAAATCATGGTAACAAAGCTTTTCTCTTATTGTAGATATCTGTGCAAGAATTACCTAGAAATGCATTATCACCATGAATTAATTTTTGATCCTTTACCAAACAACAAAATTCTAGACTAGTCCAAATTGAAAGCATTTGCAGACAACAAAATATATGTGGCTCAAAAATTAAAATTTGTTTTGGGAAGGGTAGAAAACATTGTGGGAAAAGGAGATAATGCTGCTAAGCAGCATTTTCCCCTTTTCCTACCATGAAAACAATGTGGCAAAAAGGGAAACCAATTTTCATCCTTTTTCCAAAATGGTTTCAAAACTTGTCTGCTGCAAGATGAAAAATGTTGTCTGCAGCTTGTAATTTATTCCCAACAGACATTTTCAGTCTAGAAGTAAAACCAAAATATTTGAGCCATGCCTTTGAAAAAGGAGTCTAACTCTTTACCACACAACAGAATTTTAGACCAGTCCAAACTGAAAGCATTTGCAGACGACAAATAAAAAGGGGTACAAACAACAGTATCTGTCTTTGAGATCATTGAAAACTTTATGGAAAAACATGTTTTCACAATGTTTTCAAAGCCTTCTTCTTCAGAGTCATTAAAACTCAGGGTTGTGTGGTAAAGAGTCAGTGCACCTCAAGGATACACTATACGAAGCAACTCACCTCATAATTATAGATCCATAAATTTAGGGTTGTCTTACAACCAACTTTGCAGCTGCATTAAACCCCCCCTCCCACTGTTCACAGGAATATTATTAGTTTATTATCAAGAATTTTCTAAATTTGAAAGTAACACACCCACTGATTGTTACTTTCTTAGTTAGAATTAAACAAAGAATATTTTTAAGAATGGTTGGTGAATACAGACCCTGATCTTAATCTACACTTGCTGCAAAGACAACTGTAGTTGTAAAAGGTTTAACCTTTTATTACACAGTGCGAAGTTTTAATGACCTGTGAAAGAAGGCTTTCGAAAACATTGTGGGAAAAGGAGAAAATGCAGGTAACCAGCATTTTCTCCTTTTCTCATAATGTTTTCTACCCTTCCTGAAACAGATTTTAATTAGCTAGCCACCTTAAATTTGTCGTCTGCAAATGCTTTCATTTTTGCAAAAATTTTGTTGATCGGTAAAGAGTGAAAGGTTAAAAACTATTTTTCAATTTTTTAGTGGACAAAGTACCAAGTTATGCCCGAGACACGGTGACCTCCCGCCAACACACCCGTGATGACCTTTATCTGCCACCCGTACAGCAGCAGTCTCCTATTCCTCAAGAACCGACCGTGGGACGGAGTCAATCAGACATTGGTAGTTTGGTATCGGAGGAACCTATCAATGAGAATGAGAAAGATGAGATATATTTGGTATGTTTTGATTACAATGAAAAGCTGATTATTTAACTCTTTGCCAAAAGACAAAATTGTACAATGGTCCAAATTCAAAACATTTGCAGACAACAATTAAATGATACTGAAATTGTCGGATTTGTGTAAGAAAGAGGAGAACACATTGTAGGAAAAGGAGAAAATGCTCATTGCCAGCATTTTCTCCTTTACCCACAATGTTTTCAAAAGTCTTCTTCCTCAGGGTCGTTAAAAGTCAGGATTGTGTGTTAAAGGGTTAACTCTTTAGCACATGACAAAAATGCAGACTTGCCGCAATTGGAAGTATTTAAATGTAGCTCAAATGATGAAATTCGTCTCTGATAGGGTAGAAAACATTGTGTGAAAAGGATAAAATCCTAGTTACCTTTGATTTTCTCCTTGTTCGTTAAAAGTAACCAGTTTCCAAGGAAGTAAGCACATAATTATGGACCCATTAACCCTTTACCACACAATCCTGACATTTAGTGACCCTGAGAAAGAAGCCTTTTGAAAACATTGTGGGAAAAGGAGAAAATGCTGGTAACCAGCATTTTCTCCTTTTCCTACAATGTTTTCTACCCGTCCCAAACCAAATTTCAAATTTTCACTTACATTTATTTTGTCGTCTGCAAATGCTTTCAATTTGGACTAGTCTAAAATTTTGCCGTTTGGTAAAGAGTTAAATCCACTTTCTCTAACAACAGACTTATTCCTGAGGAAGAATAGTCCTTGGACATGTAGAAATTTTACCAAAAGCAAAAGGTTTCGACCTATACCAGCCTGCACAGAATACACAGGCTGACAAGGGTCTAAACTTTTTGCAGATGCATTAACCCTTTACTGCACAATCCCGAGTTTTAACGACCCCCAAGAAAAGGGACTTTTAAAAAAAATGTGGGAAAAGGAGAAAATGCTGGTAACCAGCATTTTCTCCTTTTCCCACAATGTTTTCTACCTTTTTAAAGAAAAATTTCATCATTTGTGCAGTATTTAATTTGTCGTCTGCAAATGCTTTCAATTTGGACCGTCTAAAACTTTGTAGTTTGGTAAATAGTTTGACACCCATATTTATGTAACATGGGACCCACAAATTTTTTTTTTTTTATTTTCATCAAGGCCCGTTTTCCAAGAAATGATGCCTGGAAACACCAACTGAATGAGGATCAGAGAGAGCTGGAGAGACGTGACTTAAACAACCTGAACTCAAAGGTTAACTATCTTAGAAATCCGAGATACGTTCCGCCTTCAGCTCCACCTGGTGGTCGTTCCTTGGTGAAAAGTCGGAAAGTAAAACCGAAAGAAATCGGAATTCAACCAAAGGCAGAACCAGAACCACAGTAAGTGAATTTTGATTATAACTCTTAACCCTTTACCGTACGACAAAATCTTGGACCTGTCCAAATTGAAAGCATTTGCAGATGACAATTTCAGTGTGGCTTAAATGATGGCATTTTTCTTTGATTGGCTAGAAAACAATGTGGGAAAAGGAGAAAATGCTGGTTACCAGCATTTTCTCCTTTTCTCAAATGTTTTCAAAAGGCCTTTTCCTCAGGGTTGTTAAAAGTCAGCATTGTGTGGTAAAGGGTTAATCCCTAATTCTAACATCCCAGAAAGAGAATGCTTCTGAAAACATAGTAAGAAAAGAATAAAATGCTGGCAACCACCATTTTCTATGTTTTCTATCATGTCAAAGAACTTTGGTTCATTTTTACCAGTTTCAAAGTTTTCGTCTGCGGATGCTTTCAATTCGGGAGGGTCTAGAGATTTTCATTTTGGAAAGAGTTGCATGAAAAAACAATATCACAGCACTTTACCAGATTACAAATGTTAGACTCGTCCATACAGAAAGCAGTTGCAGACAACAAATTAACTCTTTACCAAATGGCAATATTTGAGACTAGTCCAAATTGAAAGCATTTGCAGATGACAAATAAAATGTGGCTCAAAATTTGAAATTTGTTTTGAGAAGGGTAGAAAACATTGTGGGAAAAGGAGAAAATGCTGGTTACTGTCATTTTCTCCTTTTTCCACAATGTTTTCAAAGGGCTTCTTTCTCAGGTTGGTTAAAAGTCAGGATTGTGTGGTAAAGGGTTAAATGTGTTTCAGATGATGAAACAGTGGAAATATCGTGGGGCAAAAAGAGGAAATGATGATTACCAGCATTTTCTCCTTTTCCTAAAATGATTTCAAAAGTCTTCTTCCTGAGGGTTGTAAAGGGTTATTATTTAGACTGACAAATATATGAAACAGAAATGTTCAATCTATAGAAAAGAACCAAGTTTTTACAAGTTTAAGGTTGCTGTTTATCTTTCCCTGAGCTTGTATTGCTTTGAGCTGCTTTGGAAAATTTCATATCTCACAGCAAGGGGCAAATACAAGCCCCAGGAAAGTTGATACAATATGATATTCCTTTAAAATATTCCTACAAGTTTTAACAAGAAGATATAGTAATTCTTGACAACTTTATTCACAAGTGATAGGAAACAAAAGAGAAATTCTGGGTTTGTGGGTAAAAATCATATTTATGAAGGGTGGATGAATATCTTAGTTTTAACATTTTAACCAATCAAACCAGAACAAATGCTGAAAGTAGTTCTATGCAGGTTATATCATCATACTATATTTGGAACTAGATTTGACACTGTGTATAGAGGATTTTTTTTCCCATCACATCCAATTTAATCCGCATGCAGTGCACATGTTTTAGCCGAAAAATTCATTGGTATATGATTATTTTTTTTATTTTTCACAGGAGCAAAGAACCATCTCAAGTATTTCTTGTTTCCCCTCCAGCTGTAGTGTTTACTGATTACAAAATTGGACAAGTTTATGAGGTAAGTTAATCAGTGTATAAGATAAAGAACTAACAGTCTATCCCTTTACCGTACAATGCCGCCTTTTAATGCCCTTGGAAAAGAAGCCTTTTGAAAACATTGTGGGAAAAGGAGAAAATGGTGGTAACCAGCATTTTCTCCTTTTCCCACAATGTTTTCTACTCTATGAAAGAAAAGTTGCACCATTTGAGCCACACTGAAATTGTCGTCTGCAAATGCGTTCAATTTGAACAAGGCTAAAATTTTGTCATCTGGTAAAGGGTTAAATAGATGTCCCTGAGGAACTATATTAGATAGTTTGTAATTTAGTCTCTGTGCTCTAAGAATTAACTCTTTGCCAAACAACAAATTTTTAGTCCTGTCCTGAGAGCATTTGCAGACGACAAAATAAAGTTGACTCAAAAACTGAAATTTCTCTGTGGAAGGGTAGAAATTTCTCTGTGTTTACCAGCATTTTCTCCTTTTCCCACAATGTTTTCAAAAGGCTTCTATCACAGGGTCGTTAAAAGTCAGGATTGTGTGGTAAAGGGTTAAATGAACTCATGCTATAGATTGGAGAGTGATAAAGATAATCAGTTTAACCCTTTACCATGTGGTCCCTTGTTAGCCCACCTGAGCACGAAGTGCTCGAGGTGAGCTATTGTGATTGGTCAATGTCCGTCGTCCATCTGTCTGTCCGTCCATCTGTTCACAATTACAAAAAAAATCTTCTCCTCTGAAACCGCCAATCAGATTTCAATGAAACTTCACAGAAATGATCCTTAGGTGATGCCCTTTCAGAATACTTAAAAGATTTGAATTCCATGAAGAACTCTGGTTGCCATGGCAACCGAAAGAAAAAAGTTTAAAAATCTTGTCCCAAACTGTAAGGGCTTGAGCTTTCATATATTGCATGTAGCATCATCTAGTGGCCCTCTACCAAAATACTTCAAATTATGGCCCTAGTGTGGAAATTGGCCCTATGTTGTGGGTTCTCGGATTTCACATAGAGATAAAGAAGGAAATCTTTAAAAATCTTCTTGTCCCAAACCGTAAGGGCTAGAGCTTTCATATATGGCATGTAGCATCATCTAGTGACCCTCTACCAAAAGACTTCAAATTATGGCCCTGGTGTAAAAAATTGGTCCTATGTTGTGGGGTCTCAGATTTCACATAGAGATAAAGAAGGAAATCTGTAAAAATCTTCTTGTCCCAAACCGTAAGGGCTAGAGCTTTCATATTTGGCATGTAGCATCATCTAGTGGCCCTCTACCAAAATACTGCATATCATGGCCCTAGCTTTGAAAATGGCCCTATGTTGTGGGTTCTCGGATTTCACATAGAGATAAAGAAGGAAATCTTTAAAAATCTTCTTGTCCCAAACTGTAAGGGCTAGAGCTCTCATATATGGCATGTAGTATCATCTAGTGGCCCTCTACCAAAATACTTCAAATAATGGCCCCAGTGTGGAAATTGGCTCTATGTTACGGGTTCTCGGATTTCACATAGAGATAAAGAAGGAAATCTGTAAAAATCTTCTTGTCCCAAACCGTAAGGGCTAGAGCTTTCATATTTGGCATGTAGCATTATCTAGTGGCCCTCTACCAAAATACTTCAAATTATGGTCCTAGTGTTGAAAATTGGCCCTATGTTGTGGGTTCTCGGATTTCACATAGAGATAAAGAGGGAAATCTTTAAAAATCTTCTTGTCCCAAACCGTAAGGGCTAGAGCTCTCATATATGGCATGTAGTATCATCTAGTGGCCCTCTACCAAAATACTTCAAATAATGGCCCTAGTGTTGAAATTGGCCCTATGTTGTGGGTTCTCGGATTTCACATAGAGATAAAGAAGGAAATCTTTAAAAATCTTCTTGTCCCAAACGGTAAGGGCTAGAGCTTTCATATTTGGCATGTAGCATCATCTAGTGGCCCTCTACCAAAATACTGCATATCATGGCCCTAGTGTTGAAAATGGCCCTATGTTGTGGGTTCTCGGATTTCACATAGAGATAAAGAGGGAAATCTTTAAAAATCTTCTTGTCCCAAACCATAAGGGCTAGAGCTTTCATATTTGGCATGTAGCATTATGGTGTTGAGCTGAGTTGCATTTCAGGTGAGCGATTTAGGACCATCATGGTCCTCTTGTTTTAACGACTGAGGGCTTTTGGAAGCATTGCTGGTAACGGGCATTTTCTCCTTTTCCCATCATGCTTTTTACCCTTTGAAAGACATTACTAGTTATATTTATTATCCCCTGCCGAAAGCGAGAGAATATAGTTTTTGTTATCTCCCACCAAAGGCGAGGGGATATAGTTTTTGCGTTGTCCGTCCGTCCCATCTGACTGTCAGTCTGGACAGATATCTTCCAGAATCCCTGATGAAATTTGATAAAACTTCATACATTTGTTCCTTTATGATAGTCCGCCGATATACCTTCTTTTTTGTTCTTTCATTTAATGCTGTGGCATGGAAAAATGGGGCTGTTTTCAGCGGGGGATATGAAATTGTTTGTTAATGCTGTGGCATGGAAAAATGGGGCTGTTTTCAGTGGGGGATATGAAATTGTTTGTTAACATTTAATTTGTTGTTTGCAACTGTTTTCTCTGTGGAGAAGAGTACAGATCTATTTTAGCAAACATTATTGTCTGAGTAATATATCAAAACTAAATACATACCTCATGTTTAGCTAACTGTTTCAATAAAGAGAAAGTGCAAAGACTGTTTACCGGTAATCCTTTACCACACAATGCCGCCTTTTGACGCCCCTGGGAAAGAAGCCTTTTGAAAACATTGTAAGAAAAGGACAAAATGCTGGTAACCAGCATTTTCTCCTTTTCCCACAATGTTTTCTACCTTTCCCAAAATAAATTTCAATTTTTGAGTCATGTTTATTTTGTCGTCTGCAAATGCTTTCAATTTGGACAAGGCTAAAATTTTGTCATTTGGTAAAGAGTTAAAATGAAAAAGAAAACAGACCCTAAGTTTTAGGTCTTAGAGATCTAGAGACCTGAGTTGAGCCATTTCATTTAATTCTTTACAAAGCAACAAAGTTAATTTTAGGTTTTACTGAATTGAAAGCATCTGCAGACAACAAATTCATTGTAGCTACAAAGATGACCTCTGTCTTTAAAGAGGTAGAAAGCATTGTGGGAGAAAGAGAAAAGTGCTGGTCACCAACATTTGTCCTTTTTCCACAATATTTTCAAAAGCCTTCTTGTTCACAGTTGTTAAAACATGGGATTGTTTGGTAAAGGGTAAGAGAAAGAAAGACCCAGATGTTAGCATTTCAAGGTTGCTTTGGCCATAATTTGTCACAAAATAGACAGTGTAGATCCATCATTAGATCACACACTCTGTGCAGATTGATTTTGAAACAAAAAATATCTAGTAAAGTATGTACTGTAGTTGAGTTAGGTTGTATAAGTTTTCTTCCTTATCATGTCACTTTATAATATCATTTAGCAGCTTTGTTTTGCTTATTACCCCAGAAGACAGATTTACAGCAGAAAACTTTCTTAACCCTTTACCACACAATCCAAAGTTTTAATGTCCCTGAAGAAGATAGCTCTTGAAAACATTTTGGGAAAAGGAGAAAATGCTGGTAACCAGCATTTTCTCCTTTACCCACCATGTTTTCTACCCTTTCAAAAACAAATCACATCATTTTAGCCTCACTCTATCAGTCATCTGCAAATTCTTTCAGTGTGGAGAAGTCTGAATTTTTGTCATGTGGTAAAGGGTTTATATCCTTGTTAGATGGAAATATTGTGATTGGGACAAAAGGAGATATTGGTCATAAAGAGTAATTTCTCTTTTTACCACAATGTTTCGATGAGTGAGATGCTGCAAGATGCTAAAAAATTGTCTTCAAAAGGTAGTAGGTGGACAGTTGAATTTTTATTGCTTACAGATAACCTTGACATTGAAGAATGTGTCAACATGTATCAGACAATGTAGGGCTTTACCGCCATCTACCAACTATTTTTCTGTTGGTCTGGGTAAGTAACAAATTAGGTAACATGCAGACATACAGAGAGGCCTCCATGTCCCAGTGGTTAACCCTTCACCAGTCATCAAAAATTTTAGACTTGTCTAAATTGAAAGCATCTGCAGATGAGGAATTGAGTGTGCTACAAATGTTGGGATTTTCCATTTAAAAAAGGTAGAAAATATGGTTGGGAACCAGCAGTATTGCCTTTTCCAACAAGGTTTTCTCACTTTTTTTACAACTAGCAAAAGTTTTGGCCCATGTCAGCCATGTCGGACAAATCCATTGACTTAACCCTTTCCCAAACGATGAATTTTAGACTGGTCCAAATTGAAAGAGTTTGCAGACAACAATTTTAAATTTGATGAGAATGACAGAAAGTTCACCAAAAGGGTAGAAAACACTGTGGGAAAAGGAGAAATTGCTCGTTACAAGCAATTTCTCCTTTTCCTACAGTGTTTTCAAAAGACATGTACTGCAGACACGTGAAAACCAGGGCTTGTTTGGGAAAGGGTTAAGCCATATAGATGTAAGATATTTCTTCAGTGACTACATGAAGAGCTTGGATCAGTCTCAAATTTTGTCATCTGGTAAAATTTAATTCATTACCTTCCACAGAGGACAATTTTTTGCCATGCAGTAGACCATTCTTTCATTTTTTTTTCAAAAAACAATTTTGCTGTTCTGTTTGCCACAATGTTTTTCAATACATGTATATCCAACTGAAATTTTTCATCAATTTTCCTACAATGTTTTCAAAAGGCTTTTTTCTCAGGGTCATTAAAACTTGTGATTTGTGATAAAGGGTTAACAGAGTTGGCCAATAAGACAGAATTAACCCTTTACCACACAATCCCAAATTTTTAACAACCCTAAAGTTGAGAGCTTTAAATGACATTGTGAGAAGTGGAGAAAATGCTGTAAATCAGCATTTTCTCCTTCTCCCACAATGTTTTTTGCCCTTTCAAAGACAAATCCCATCATATGAACCATATTCACCTTATTGTCATTAAATCGTTTCAATTTGGACAGATGGAAAATTTGATAGAGTGGTAAATTAACTGTGGTTTATTTTTGTGAATTTATGTATAGGTCAGTTTCCTGGAGAACATGGACTGGTTGCCCCTGGAATGAGCTGTCATTATGCTATCAGGTTCAACCCAGACTCTCTGAGAGATTTCAATGATGAGATCAAGATACAGACACAGTCTAATGTGCCTCTCATAGTGCCCATCCTTGGACGACGCCCACCACCCAAACTTACATGTATGTAGACTGCTATATGTGCTTTGTGTCCCCATATGTATGAGCCATTCTTTATAAAAAAGGGGTTTAATGCATCAGCAAAAAATATTGACCCAGGTCAGCTAAAGCAGTCCTTGCAGGCCTGGGTCAAAAGTTCTTGGTGTTAGTCACTTTTCTAGATGTCAAAGGACCAGTTTACCTCATGATTCTGTTGGTTGTTAACAAAATGGGTTTTATGGATCCATAATTATGTGATAACTTGCTTGGTGTAATGGATCACAGAGATGTATTAAAATCCCTTTTGCTAGAGCACCGCTTATGTATGAGCCATGCTCTGTAAAAAGGAGCCTTTATGCATCAGCAAAAAGTATCAACCTAGGTCACCTTGTGCAGGCTGACCTGGGCCGAAACTTTTTGCTATTGGTCAATTTTCTGTATGTCCAAGGACCAGTCTACCTCATGATTGAATGGATTGTTATAATAAGTGGCTATGATGGATACATAATGATGCGTGGTTTGATTGGTATAATGCATCACGGAGATACATTAAGCCCCCTTTTGCCAGAGTGTGGCTTATATAGTCATCATGCTGTTATTTTCATTTAAAAACTTTACAGAAATCTTTTCTGGGTGGAATTATACTGCTTGTATATCTGTCATTGTGGAGCATTTTGATAATACACATATATGTAATTCTTTGCAGAACAGAACAGAACACAAGATTTTTTGCATGGTTGTTCTTTCCCTTCAAAGAACTGAATAAACCTTGTCCACATGATAAGTAAACACAGATTTGACATAGTTTCTTAGAACTTAATGCAGTTAATTACCAGAGGTTGTAAATAGTTGCTTATGATTTTGCAGTCAGAAGGTCAAGGTCACAGAGAGGCCTTTTATGTACATGTTTGTGCCAGTATCATTTAACCCTAAGGCTGCTAACCACAACTCAAGGACCTTTTGTGGACAGTGAAGATCAAGATCAGATGGCAATGAATGTGCAGTCTGATCTTGGATCTACACCGTCCAATCAGGAGATATCATTCCCTAAAAATACCTTTGAAGTAGCAGATCTCGGTTTTTACTATCAAGTGAAAGTTTGATTTCACTTATTTAGCAAGATAAGGGTTAAGTCACAGTGTTTACTGATGAGGCATTTAAAGGGTATGGGCATATGTAATCGAAAGATATCTCATCATGTTTTACTATGACATTTTTTTTTTATATTTCAGTACCAACAACTATTGATGTTGGCCATTGTTTGGTGGGAGGATGCCATGTGACCCAGCTTGTCCTCAAAAATGAAGGAGGTCATGGCAGATTTTGTATCATGCCAAGCTCTGCCTGGCCAACAACCAACTTTAAGGTCAGTCAAGTATTCCCTATACCAAAGACAACATAAACATATTATGTTCTTTCTTCTGTAATACTGAGCAAGTGATATGTTGATCAAGATGATACTGCACAAAATGTTAGTAATCAGACCAAAAAGTAATTTTTCCTATCAAAAATCTTGTTTGTTGCTCATTCTGTTCAAAGTTTTAATAACCATTTTCCAAACAATCCTATGGAAGAGAGTTTTTAAAAGTATTGTTGGAAAAGGAGAAAAAGGTGGTAACCAGTGGGTTTTTTTTTTTTTTTTTTTGTTCTGTTTTGTTGTTGCATTTGTGGAAGGCAATGCCACTATGAGTTCGATACGGCATTTTGAAAATCATGTATCGCAGTTTGTGCAAAACCGAAGGAAGTAAACCCAATTAAATTCAATTTTACTACGACAAATAAGTGTTTTGACTGCATTCAGATATGAAATTAAAAACAGCATATTAAAATAAACTGGATTAGGCTATCGATCATGAAAATCCGCTATGGCCTTCTATTGGCGTAATGATACACACAATCTTTGTCTCCTGACTGCCCGATTCCATGCTTCTTTGTCCCAAAACCAGTTCATTCCTGGGCTTATTCGTCCCACGGCTTGTTCGCCCCAACTTGTTCATCCCACAAGATTGCATGCTACTCTTTCGAATTGTGCATGACGATATAGTAGGTTGACTTTTAAGCAAATATTTTGAAACTATTTCTATTGTTTATTTTTCAAATTACTAATTCCACAAAATGGCTCCCTTGACAAATGCCACACCAACGCTTTGATTTTAACGTGTTTCCTATTCTTACAATCAAAACCAATCCTGTGTTTTTACTACTCTGAGTTAGAGGTCTTTTCAAAGAAATTCAGCTTATTTGTGCCACCTTCAAATTTGTTGTTTGCAGATCTTGGAATTTTTAAGAGTCTAATATTTGCTGTTTTGGAAAGGGTTAAAGGCAAATTTGATCATGTGAGACACCTTTTCTTGCTTTCAAATACTTTCATTATTAGTCTAAAATTTTGTTGTCTGGTGAAGAATTGAACTTTATTTCATTTTGACTGTCCACACTTACAAGGAGGCTGTCAAAGTTATTATCTGCAAAATGCATAAACAACCTTTACCACAAAATACCGAATTTTAACGACCCTGATGAAAATGGATTTTGAAAACATTGTGGGAAAAGGAGAAAATGCTGGTAACCATCATTTTCTCCTTTTCCCACAATGTTTTCTACCCTACTTAAAGCAAGTTCCAAAGTTTGAGTCACTTCTCAATTGTTGTCTGCAAATGCTTTTAATTTGGACAAGTCTACATTTTTGTTGTTTGGTAAAGAGTCAAACCGTTATCAAATGACAAAATTTTGGACTGGAATAAATTGAAAAGCATATGCAGACAAGAAATAAAATGTTGCTAAAGTGATGATTTCTGTCTTTGGTGAGGTAGAAAACATTGTGGGAAAAGGAGAAAATGCTGGTTACCAGCATTTTCTCCTTTTCCTACAATGGTTTCAAAAGGCTTCTATTTTAGGGTGGTTTAAGTGGGGATTCTGTGGTAAAGAGTTAAGAAGGGTAATGAGTCAATGATAAATATCTTTATTTATTTACAGTCTGTGGTAAGAAATGGAAATGTTTCGATTCCACCATTTGACATTCGACCTTCTGTCCTAGAGATTGACAGGGGACAAACTGGTTTGATGGAGATAGTGTTTCAGCCTCCAAGTGTGAAGAGTTACTCCATTGACATGTGTATGGTCTGTGATAACTGTCATGTGAAACACTTCACTGTTACAGGTAACCTTTCTTCTTAGACCAGCCCAAATAGTTCAAGTGGTAGAGCGTAGAACTTGTAAACGTCAAGTCTTGGGCCACTTCAGGGTGTGGGTTCGAGCCAGCTGACCATCTAAAATTACTAATAATCTTTCGGATGAGACGTTAAACCAAGATCCTTTGTGATGGTGCTATACACTGGCAGTGATTTTGCTTTTTTTCTAGCATACATCATGAACTCATGATGCAAAAAGGAAAAAAAAAAATGCTGAGCATGTTAAAGAACCAGGCATAACTTAGGATGGGTTTCGTCCTGTATCTTGCACTATTCCCCCAACATAACAAACAGCTTTCAGTGGGTGTTGCCCATATGGGCAACCAGTGGCAACAATAGATAAACAACAAAAAAAATATATATAAAACCTTTCTTGTTAGGGGGCTATGCTTATAAGTGAAAGAGTACATGTAGAAAACTCAGTGAGGAGAAAGGGGATAATTATTTCCCCTTTTCCCAGGATGTTTTCAAAAGCTTTGGAGTGTTTGGTAAAGAGATAAATAAACACAGTGAAATTTCAGGTGAGTCTCAGAGAGCAGGAGTGGACCTGGTGTCGATTGAGAGGGGAACCACAGAACCTCTGCCAGGGGAACTAAATGACTGCACTGCCCAACATCTCATTAAGTTTGACCAGTTAAATCCATTTACTTATACTGACAGAACCGCTGTCCTGAAAAACACTACGTAAGTATGATTAGTTTTTCCCTGTCATATTTTAGGGCCCTCTGTTGCATAGTGATAAGATAATTAGACTTGTGTTCTGGGATTGTTCCAGATCAACTTTTTAAAATTTCTGATCAACTATTCAAAATTTGATATTTCACAGTTAACCCTTTACCAGACAAAATTTAAGACTGGTCTAAATTGAAAGCTTTTGCAGATGACAAATTAAATATGGCTCAAATAATGCAATTTGTCTCTGAAAGTTAAGAAAATATTGTGGAAAAAGGAGAAAATGGTGGTTACCAGCATTATCTCCTTTTCCACAATGTTTTCAAAAGGCCTCTTCCTCAGGGTGGTGAAAACAGGGGATTGTTTGGTAAAGGGTTGATCCGAAAGAGTGCCTTGTTCAGCTGAGAGGTTCTTTCTCAGCCAGTGAGATGAAAGCTTTTGTAAACATTTCAGGAGAAGAAGTCATCTGCAACTGCTATCAATGTAGACCAGTCTAAAGTTTCTTTGTCTGGCAAAAAGTTAAACAGAAACTCATTTTTGTATGTGATCTTCAGATTTTTTGACCAGCATTTTTAGTTTGGCTGTTTTCGAAGAAAACATTAAGCCCTGGCATCGACTGCATCATGCAAAAACTTTGACATTTTATAATATCCCTATTAATACTGAAGATATTTGCTTCAGATTTGGACAACTTGTTTATTTTCAAAAGGGGAACCTATACAACAAGGGCAGATAAGCATCAAAATATTTTTGACACAGTTATGCCCCTTTTTTTTGACTTGGAATTTTCACTGAAAATCAAGCATCCGCAGCAGAGCATTGGCACCTGCATTCAGTGCTCTTGTTACTTCTCCCACAATGTTTGCAATGACTTTCTTCCTTAAAGTATTGTTAGAACATGGCATTGTTTGGCAAAAGATTAAGCCCATTACTGAATGGACTAGTTTTTATATTCTTTTAGAAATGTGAGCCTGCCCTTCCAGTGGATGATTTACAAGCCACAATTTGACAGTCCTGGTGCGGATGATGCCAAAAGAAAATATGAAAGAGTACCAGATGTAGACTCTGTATTCAGTGTCCATCCGCCCACTGGTATATTATCACCCAATGAGATAACGGAGTTCAAAATTACATATGCTCCTCCTGTGGTTAGTCCTTCACCTTTGTTTTTGTAGGGAAAAAAAAATCAAGGCACCCATGTACAGGCTGTTATTATCCGTACCACAAACTTTATAATTATCACAAAATATAAACAAAACTTTGAGCAGTGCTCTTGGAAAAGGGGGGTTAGTGCACCTCCAATGCACAATTATGGATCCATCATATCCATTTTGTCTAATGTCTAACAACCATCTCAATCATGAGGTAGGATGGTCCTTTGACATGCAGAAAATTTACTGATAGCAAAAAGTTTTGACAGAGGTCGGCCTATGCATAGTGCGCAGGCTTCCTGGTTGATGCTTTTTTGCAGATGCATTAAACCCCTTTTTCATAGAGCATGGCTCATTTGTATTTCAACCGTGTGGAAAGTGATGTTAACCCTTTCCCAGATGACAAATTTTGGACTGGTCCAAATTGAAAGAGTTTGCAGATGACAATTTCAGATTTGATGAAAATGGCAGAAAGGTCTCAAAAAGGGTAGAAAACACTGTGGGAAATGGAGAAATTGCTCGTTACGAGCAATTTCTCCTTTTCCCACAGTGTTTTCAAAAGACTTGTACTGCAGACACATGAAAACCAGGGCTTGTTTGGGAAAGGGTTAAAAAAGGAGGAACAGTTACAGCTTGTTACAAGAATTTGCCCTTTTTTCCCTCTATGTTTTCTAAAAACTGACACTTTCAGGATTTTTTATTTTAACTGTTCATTAAGTGTTAGGTTTTCTATGCATTTTCTGTCTATGGCATTGATTTAGAATGCTGTTGGCACAACCTTTGGAACTAAACACATGGCAGAAAGTTTAAGGTTTCAGAGGAAGCAACTATCGAGAGTCATAGGTATGTGTTGTAGGACATTTGTTTCACTTTTGATGTAAAAACCAATAACTTTATTCTTTAACCCTATACCAAACAATCCCAAATTTTAATGACCCTAAATCAGAAAATTTTTGAAAACATTGTGGAAAAAAAAGAAAATGCTGGTACCCAGCATTTTCTCCAAATTTATTTTGACATCTACAGATGTTTCAATTTGGATAAATCCACAAGCACCAACCATTCTTTAGAACATTCTAAGTCTTATTCTCCAAGATTTTCTAAATTGGAAAGTAACAAAACTTCTGATTGGCTAAACTAAATTGTTAGACGAATCAGAAGTTGTGTTACTTTCAAAGTTATAAAATTCTGAAGAATAAGACTGAGGTGCTTAACTCTTTAGCAAACAACAAAAACTTAGACTGGTCCAAATTGAAAGCATTTTGCAGACAACAAAATAAATGTGACTAAAAAACTGAAATTTGATATGGAAAGGGTAGAAAACATTGTGGAAAAAAGGAGAAAATGCTGGTTACCAGCATTTTCTCCTTTTCCCACAATATTTTCAAAAGGCCCCTTTCACAGGGTTGTTAAAACTCAGAATTGTGTGGCAAAGGGTTAAGAATGGTTGGTGAATACAGATCTAGAACTTTGTTGTGGTAATGAGTTGACATCATGTTTCAGGTTGACAAGTTCCATAGTGTCTTACACTTACTGTTAAATATGGTACCTTCTTCTCTGGAAACAAGTAGTAGCAAAGGGAGTTCTGCTGCAGCTGGAGAGAAAGATGGTGCTAAAACGAAGGAAGATGGACAGAAAACAGGGGAGGAGGAAGACAATTTGTCAGAAATTATTGTACATCACGGTGAATGTAAGTGAAATAAATATGAACCATGCTCTGTGAAGAGAGGGTTTAATGCATTGCCCTGATCCAAGCAAATCATCACATGATTATGGATTCATAAAATCCATTTTGTCTAACAACCAGCTGAATCCTAAGTAGAATGGTCCTTGGACATACAGAAAATTTCAAGTAGCAAAATATTTTGACCCATTGATTGATACTTTTTGCAGATGCATTAAGCCTCCTTTGCACAGAGCAGAGTTATTTTTTGGTTTCTAACTTTCTAACCTTTGTACTGCTGAATAAAAGAAATGGACATTCTCAGTTAGTACAAAGGATGCAAATACACCTATTGCAATTTCAAAGCAATTTTAATCTGAATATATGGCAAAAAGGTGGACAGTGTAGATGTGAGATCGAGTTGTACATTCTTAGCAGCCTTGGTCAGTATTCACCAACCACTCATAAGAAAGTTTCTAGTCTTATTCTCCAGAATTTTCTAAATTTGAACGCAACACGACTTCTGATTGGCTTATCCATCGTGTTTAGCTGTTCAGAAGTTGTGTTGGTTTCAAATTTAGAAAATCTTTGAGAATAAGACCAAGAACATTCTTGGTATCCATAAGAATGGTTGGTGAATATGAACCCTGATCTTGATCTACACTGTCCGTATAATCAATAAAATCCAGATTAAATCGTTCATGCTACACATGAATAAACTTTAAGAAAATATGAAAATAATTTTGCAGGAATTGCACTTCAAGAACACTTTTTTTTTTTTTTAATTCTTCCTCAAAGTTTATAAAAATGAGACCAAAATTTTATATGTAGGTATTGATTAATTCTTTACCACACGACAAAATTTTAGACTTGTCCAAATTGTAAGCATTTGCAGACTACAAAATAAATGTGACTGAAAAATTGAATTTTGTTTTAGGAAGGGTAGAAAATATTGTGGGAAAAGGAGAAAATGCTGGTTACCAGCATTTTCTCCTTTTCCCACAATGTTTGCAAAAGGCTTCTTTCTCAGGGTCGTTGAAAGTCCGGATTGTGTGGTAAAGAGTTAAAGTATTTTTATTTGTCAATATTCAGTGCCACCCTTCACTGATGTAACAGCCATGGAGATTGAGGTTAAAGGTGAAAGTGTACCCTTGAGTGTTGTTCTACACCCATATTCGATGCATGTCCCTGGGAAAAACCTTGTGGGGACAACACTGAAAAAGATGGTTACGGTAAGACACAGTCCTTTGCCTCAATGGCAGTTCAAGTTCGAAGAGTTTTATCTTAACCCTTTGCCAAACAATCCTGTGTATGAACAACCCTGGGAAAAAAGCGTTTGAAAACATTGTGAGAAAATGAGAAGTTGCTTGTAACCAGCAATTTCTCCTTTTTCCACAAAGCTTTCTACCCTAAAGAAAACTTTCGCTTAATTTTTACCCATTTCCAGTCTGTAGTCAGCAATTGCTTTCAATTTGGAAAAGTGGAAAATTTGTTGTTTGAGAAAGGGCTAAGAGTGCTGAGCAGAACTTTAATTCCTTTTGCGGACAAAATAGATCAAGATCAGGCAGTCTTTTTTGCAGAAGTGAAGCTTAAGATGAGACTGCACACAACATGTAGCCTGAAATCGGATCTATACTGTTCAGTGTTTTGTGAAATATTCTGGCAAATATCCTAAAAATTACAGTATTTTCGTCTTCTTTCTGAGTTCCTTGGAATTACTTGGGACTTTATGAGTTAACTGCTAGAAAAATTGCAATGTAAATCTTGGCATTTTGCAAAGTTTTGTCTTTGAATCTATTTTTTAGTTTACTTGATGTTCAGATTTTTTTAAAAAATTCAGTTTTGTTACTGAACAATCGCAATGTGATAAATATGGTAGTCATAATATTACAGTATGATTGTACTCTTTATCCAGTCATGTCACCTTCAAGTCAACAAAACAAAGAAGTTGTAGCTTCCTGGTGGGCTGCAACTTCTCTTCCACAGCACAGGATGGAAATGCAATGTGCAGCCGGCAGAAAGTTGTATGTCAGCAGTTACCATCGATTGACTGAAAAAGTCTATATGAGATAGAACACTAAGGAGACCTTATTCTCAGAAGAAATTACAAAGAAATTTAAACATTGATCAAGTAATGTAATTTACTTTGGAAAGGGTAAAATGTATTATGGTGTTAAAAAAAGGAGAATTTTTTTCAACCCTTTACCACACAATGCCGCCTTTTAACGACCCTGGAAAAGAAGCCTTTTAAAAACATTGTGGGAAAAGGAGAAAATGCTAGTAACCAGCATTTTCTCCTTTTCCCACAATGTTTTCTACCCTATCAAAGAAAGATTGCACCATTTGAGCCACACTGAAGTTGCTGTCTGCATATGCTTTCAATTTGGACAAGGCTAAAATTTTGTCGTCTGGTAAAGGGTTAAACCTCTCTTGTTCAGTTTTGTTAAAAGGCAGAATTGCTTTTAAAGGTGCAAAGGAAAATAAACTTTTATTCTATAATATGAATAATACTAGTATTTGAGTAAAAATTTATTGATGGGTTCAAAAAAGGAAACAGGGTTATTAAATAAAATGAGCAAGATAGAATTAGTTGCATTGATATTTTGGGCCTTGTACCTTCGCTATTTTTTCCTGTTTTAGATGGCAAATCACAGTCATTCAACCATAACCTTCCAATGGGATCCCTACACTGAGGATTATATTCTGGAGGTGGAACCCCCTTTTGGAGAACTAGGTACTTTCTCACCCTCTGTCTCTCTGTCTGTCTGTCTGTCTCTCTCTTTTTTTGTCTGTCTGTCAGTCTGTCTGTCTCTCTCTCTCTAACTCTGTGTTTCTGTCTGTCTGTCTGTCTCTGTCTCTCACTCTCTCATCCCTACATCTGTCCTGTATTTACCTATTCTAAAATGGATGCAATGAAAGTTCAAAAACAAGCCAGCTCTGAGATGTTCTATCAACATACATAGCTAGGTGTGGTATTCAGAACTAAAATTGAATTTAGAATGGATTTGCTTGCTTACCAATGCTTTTCACATCACTCAAGAAGTGTTTTTTTTTTTCCTTTTATTCAAATTACTCTTTCAAAGTCAAATTTAAGAAAATATTGTCAGAAGGTAGAAAATGCTGGTTACCAGGTTTCCATTCTGGTAACTTTTCCAACAGTACTTCCTCAAGTCTTCTTCTTCAGGGTCATTACAATATAGAATCATTGGTTAACTCTTTACCACACCATCCCAACTTTAAATGTCCTTGAGAAAGAAGGCTTTTGAAAACAATGTGAGAAAAGGAGAAAATGCGGGTAACCAGCATCTTCTCCTTTTCCCCTCTATGTTTTCTACCCTTCCAAAAACAAATTTCAATTTTTCAGTTACTTTTATTTTGTCATCTGCGAATGCTTTCAATTTGAACAAGTGTGAAATTTTGTCATGTGGTTGAGTTAACTCTTTAACAAACAACAAAATTTAAGACCGATCCAGTTGAAAGCATTTGCAGAGGGCAAATTTAATGTAGCTCAAATGATGATTTCTGTCTTTGATAGTGTAGAAAACAATGTGGAAAAAGGAGAAAATGCTGGTTACCAGCATTTTCTCCTTTTCCCACAATGTTTTCAAAAGTCTTCTCTTTCAGGGTCATTAAAACTCAGGATCGTGTGGTAAAGGGTTAAAGGTTTATAACCCTATGTTTTCTCTATTTTTAGATCCTGGAATGGCAATGGACATGGAGTTAAGTATCACAGGCCCCAAGCCTGGAAGGATAGACCACACCCTGTACTGTCATGTGATGAACTTAGAGGAACCGTTACATTTACAAGTGGTAGCAGAATTCAGGGTAGGAGGATAGATCCATTACTGTACATGCTGATTTTAGATCGGTTGAAAATTTAGGATACGCAGCAATCAAAGGATTCAAAATCCTAATAGTGGATTTGTTCATTTCAGATATATCGTGGCAACCAGTGAACCTATCCATGCTTTCCTGGAGTTCCTTTTTCCAGCACTTTGCCCGGTATTCTTTCCAAGTCACTGACTGCTTTCCCACATATCCATTGTCAAAATGATGAGAGAAAGGAATCCCGTCACAATGTCTCTCATCAGTCCTTGGAAAGAAATCGGTGGAGCTGTGTATTTGAACCAGCAACCCCCTGCTTTTGATTTGATTTTATTTGTATTGGAGTTTAACACCATTCTAACAGCTTAGGTCATATCACAGTGGTCAGTGCACCTATGCATGTGTTTCCTGGCTTTCTCACACCAGTACTGACACAACCTCCTTTTCAAGCCACTGACTATTTTTCTCACATGCATCAGAAGTGAGAGGCAAAGAATTGCCAAAAAGAAAGTTTGGTTCAACTGAGTATCAAACTCGCAACCATTAGGTCATGAGTCAGATACACTAACCACTGAGCTGCCCGGCCAGGCCCTAGTTTGGAGCAGGATATATTACGGGCTGAGCTACCAGACTTAGTACTTGTGAGGAAATGATTTTTTTAAGATTATGCAGGATTAACTCTGTACCACACGACAAAATTTTAGACATGTCCAAATTGAAAGCATTTGCAGATGACAATTTCATTGTGGCTCCATAATGTGATTTTTCTTTGATAGGGTAGAAAAAATTGTGGAAAAGGAGAAAATACTGGTTACCAGCATTTTCTCCTTTTCCCACAATGTTTTCAAAAGGTCTCTTCCTCAGGGTGGTTAAAAGTCGGGATTGTGTGGTAAGGGGTTAACTCTTTAACAAACAGTTCAGTGTTTTAATGGCCCTTAGGGAGAAAGCTTTTGAAAACATTTTGGAAAAAGGAGAAAATACTGATAACCAGCATTTTCTCCTTTTCCCAAAATGTTTTCTACCCTTTTAAAGACAAATTCCATCATAAACTACATTTAATTTTAACAACATTCAGGAAGAAAGCTTTTGAAAACATTTTGGGAAAAGGAGAAAATGCTGATTACTAACATTTTCTCCTTTTCCCATAATTGTTTCAGAAGCCTCCTTTCCAAGGGTAGTCAAAATTCAGCATTGTTTGTAAAGGGTTAAGATCAAGCTTTCTGCCAGAAGGAATTTGTTTGAGTGTTGTTGAATTTTGATCTACGGTATTTTCCCCCATTCATAATTTTTATCAAGCATTTTCTGTATTCAACTTTCCAAATTTCACTTTCAAAACCATTTACCGTATTGTCCCTTATTACTGCTACCCCATCTAATTAACGGCCCCCTGCTTTTTTCTGACTAAAAATATGCTTACCAGACTGCTAATCCATAGATAAAGGTGAAAAAAAAAAAAAAATCAGCTGAAATACACTTAACGGCATCCACAAAGTCCTAATTTCTTCACAGATTGATGTATTAAAACCTGATTATCCAAATGTACATACACTTCCAATAACATTTTAAACTTCCAGTAACACAAACTGTTAACTAACTTAGAATAACTTTCAGAAAGTGAAAGTATCAAAGATCAGTGTCACAAATTAATCATGAATACAATTTAAATTTTTAGTGAATCATGATCAGCGGTGGAATCTATATTCTGCATTAAGTAAAGTGAGTTTTTCAAATGGTGTTGCTCCACAGTCGGTACTAAATAAAATCCAGACAGTAATGTTATCGTCGTCCTCGGAAAATTCTGTGTTGTTTTATCTATATTAATCGCCGTCCACCCTTTCAGAAATGTAATGCCCCCAGGGGCGTTTAGAAGAGCCAATATGGTATGTTTTATTTCCAGGGCCCTGAGGTGACAATAGACCAGCCGGACTTGAACTTTGGACTTGTGCGTCTTGGACAGACAGTCAGGAAGTACATATCTCTGAACAACATGGCTCAGATCATCACAAAATGGTCCATCATGGACAGCCCAGCACCATCAGCATCATCATCATCATCAAGTGAAGATTTATTTGTAAGGAAATTTTTTACAATGTAATGAAAACATTATGAATGATGACAGAGTTTTATTGCTATTTTTGCATGAAAGATAGTGTAAATGTATAAACCCTTTCACAAACAAGTCTGGCTTTTAACGACCCTGAGGAAGAAGGTTTTTGAAAACAATGTTGGAAAATGAGACATGATAGTATCCAGCTTGTTCTCCTTTTCCCTTAATGTTTTCTACCCTTTGAAAAAGAACTTCCATGTTTTGAGTTACATTAAATTATTTGTCTGTAGATACTCTCAAGTTGGACATGGCTAAAATTTTGTAATTTGGTGAAGGGTTAAAAACATTAGGGGAAAAGGATCAGTTGCATGTTACAACTGCCTGCTTACTTTCCCACAATGTTTTACAAAGTTGTCAACTTCAGAGGCATAAAAAGCTGTATTTATGGAGCAATGGATTAAGTCCATAGTTATATCAAATCACATTTTGAATCACAATGTGATGATAAATTGTGGTTAATGATATTAGCCCATAGTCATACAAATGTAGATTTGTATGCCTCTGCAGTTTTGTTGCATTGAAAATATTGTGAAAAAACGAGTAAGGTCCTTTGTGAGCAGTTACTCCTTTTTCCACACAGTTTTCGATACTGCTAAAAAGTTATATATTACTTTCCTCCAATAAGATTTGTATTGCTAAAATAACCCTGTGACCTGACAGGTTCAGTTGTGGACAGAATGGTACATGATTTATTTCTCAGGCTTCTACTGAGTTGACCTTTGAACCATCTGGAGGGGAGTTGAAGCCATTAGAAACCAAACAGATCTGTGTGACTTTTCATCCTCTTTCACTGAAGAGTTTTAAACGTGTGATTGAAGTTTTTGTGGAAGAAGGACAGAATTGGTAAGCAATTTAATTACTTTATAACATTTTACTATATACATTGAAGATATAAAAATTATAGAGCAGTACATCTGATTTACTGACCGATATTCATATCCACAGATATAAAGACAGGTTTCACAATACAGAAAGGAGGATACTAGGATTTCATGTTTTGTGTGTCAAACATCTTTTCTAAACCTTTAGTCCTTTACCAAACAGTTCGAAATTTTGATGACCATGAGGAAGAAGAATTGTGGGAAAAGGAGAAAGTGCTGGTAGCTACCCTGAATTTGTTGTCTGTGAATGCTTTCAATGTGGACAAGTCTAAACCTTTGTTGTCTCATATAGATTTTCAGCTTCATCCAATTTTTCTAATAATAACTTTTATAACCAAAAGTTACTGCTGTTTATAGTTAACTCTTTACCAAATGGCAAAATTTTAGACTGGTCCAAATTGAAAGCATTTGCAGACGATAAATTAAATGTAGCTTAATTAATGATTTCTGTCAATGATAGGGTAGAAAACATTGTTACCAGCGTTTTCTCCTTTTCTCACAATGTTTTCAAAAGCCTTCCCTTTCAGGGTCGTTAAAAGTCGGGATTATGTGGTAAAGAGTTAATCTATTGATGTTAATCCGTCATAAGCCAAGAAAACTTTTGACTGGTCTGGTCCAAAATAAAAGCATTTGCAGACAATAAATAGATGTGACTCAAAAGACAGAATTTGTGGCTGGAAGTGTCAAAAAACTTTGTGAGAAAAGGAAAAAAATGCTGGTTACCGTGTTTTTTCCTTTTCTCGCAATGTTTGCAAAACCTGTTCCCATAGGGTTATTAATTAAAATAGGGATTTGCGTTGTGAAGGATTAATAATGAGATAGTTCAGCTGAAAAAAAAGGGGGTTATTCTACAGAAAGGCCAACGATCAGACTTGTTCTCTTTTTCCAAAGCCCAGTAGTGGCTGGGATACAACATATACATACATGTATCAATTTCATGACAGTGATTTACCTGTATAGTGAAAATGGCTGTTTCAGTAACATAGCCTGCTATGCGGAGGTGCAGTCCCCACAAGTATGTTTTCTACAGTGTGAGCTGACCATGCCGGAAGTATACAAATGGGTGCCAACAGTGACAGTGGCAAAGATTCTCAACCAGACACTCTTACCTACAGTGTTTGAATTTGGACAGGTGAGCTCTATGTCAGTCCCTCTCTTTCTTCTGGTGTTATGTACTTTTCTTTAACCCTTTACCACAAATCTGGAGTTTTAACAGTCTTGCAAGAGAAGTCTTTTGAAAACTTTGTGAGAAAAGGAGAAAATGCTGGTAACCAATGTTTTCTATCATTTTATAGGAAAATCCACTCATTCGAGTAACATTTAAATTCGTTGTCTGCAAATGCTTTTAATTTGGAAGAGTCTTGTGATTTGGTAAAAGGGTAACCCATTACCGAATAGCCACAAGTTTTAAAAACCCTGAGGATACAGGGTTTTTGAAAATATTGTGAAAAAAAGGAGAAAATGCTGGGTCCCATCATGTTTTCTGCCATTGATAAACAAATCCTATATCTTCAGCCACGTTCGATTTATTGTCTGCAGATCCATTCAATTAGGGCAGGTCTAAGAATTCTCATTTTTGAAAGAGTTAATCCATTACTGTACATATTATATTTACATATAGCCTAAAACAAAGAACAACATAGTAACAGTGGGAGCAATGTTTCAAAATACAATTTTTGCAGGGCATTGAAAAGTCCTTTTTGAACAGTGTTTGCTTTAAATTTAAAAAGCATGGTACAGGGAAATCTCAAAGAGTTGAATCCTAGACATGAACTCAGATTTTAGTGTGTAAATGATACACAAAAAATCATGTGAGCCACACTGTGATGAAAGGGGTTTTAATGCATCTCTGTGATGCATTCTATCATGGAAGTCATCATATGATTGTTGATCAAAAAACCCATTTTGTCTTACAACTGACTGAATCATGACTGGTCCTTTGAAATTGAAGAAAATTGACCTATAGCAAAAGAGTTTCTACCATGGATAGATGGATACTTTTTGCAGATGCATTAATGCCCCTTTTCACAGATGATGGCTCTTATGTATAAACAAACAGTGTAGCAGAAAGTCTTTGTAAAGAGTTCAATGAAGTTTTACTTGATTGTAATGGGACTTTTTTCTTTGAATATTCGTGATACTACATGAATATACAACTAGTTGAATATAACACAATTTATCCAACTATAGTTATTCACTTTTGCTGTTCTGGATTTAGTGCAAAATGAAACATGCATGTATTGTTATTTTTTACAGCCATTTGGTGCAGATTGTGAGGATTGTAGCATTGAAATTGAAACACCTCTAGGTGAACTTGGACCACGACGGGAGAAACATGTGAAAATACAATTTACAGCTTTGAAAGAGGTTTGTTTAACCCTTAAGATGTCTTTCACTACAATAGTTGCCTTTGCAACCAGTGCATATCAAGATCAGACTGCACGAAATGTGCAGTCTGATTTTTGATCTTACACTGTCTGCTTTGCTGAGCCATGTTGGATAAGAGCTGCCTTGATATTGCTATTATTTGGGTCTTATTTCTAGACTGAAAGCATCCATTTTGGTTAATTTGGTTCTCTATGGATTAACTCTTTACCAATGACAAAATTTTAGACTTGTCCAAATTGAAAAGCATTTGCAGACGACAAATTAAAAGTCACAAAATTGACGATTTCAATCTCTGAAAGTGTAGAAAACATTATGGGAAAAGGAGAAAATGCTGGTTACCAGCATTTTCTCCTTTTCCCACAATGTTTTCAAAATGCTTTTTCCTCAGGGTTGTTAAAACTAGGGATTGTGTGGTAAACAGATAATATAATTCATGATAATTTCTGTTCACAGTTTTTTTCTTTAACCCTTGCCAAGATTACAAAATTCTATACCAATTTAACTTTAAAGCATTTGCACATGACAAATCACATGTGGCTCAATGATGTGATTTTTGTCTTTGAAAGGGTAGAAAAGATACTTTAGGAAATGGAGGTAGTGCTGGTTACCAGCATTTACTCCTTTCTCAAAGTGTTTTCATAGCCTATGTCCTTAAGATTATTAAAAGACAGGATTCTCTGGTAAAGGGTTAAATAAGTGTTTGATAATAATTTCTCTTATAATAAGACCAATCCATTACAAGTCAGATCTATTGTGAAATTACTACTAAGCATAAAGTAAGGAATATTATGTTGAAGTAATATCTCTGTGCCTGTATTTGCTTTGAGCAGGGTGAGAAAATTTGATATCGTGTGAGAACATCAAGGGAGATGTCAAAATCTTTTTATGCAGCAAGCAGCAAATAAAAGCACCAGGAAAGCTGCTGCAACATAATATACCTTGTATTATATACTTACAACTTTCAACAAGAAAGTATTGCAAATATTGATAATTTTATGCTAAAACAGTACACAAAATAAAACAAATTTCGGTTAGCATTAACCCCCCCTTTTCACAGAGCATGGCTCATTTATCTGATGTTAACCTTTTACCACACAATCCTAAGTTTTAACAACCATGAAGTAGAAGGCTATTGAAACCATTTTGGAAATAGGAGAAAATGCTGGTAATCATCATTTTCTCCTTTTCCCACAATGCTTTCTATTCTTTCATAGACAAAAGCTATTTTTTAATCTGATGTTTAATATAGCTAATGCTTTCAATTGGGATAAGTCTACTTTTTTGTTGTTGGTAAAGAGTTAAACAGACTGTGCAGTAAAGAGACAGCTTAACCCTTTTCCAGACGACAAAATTTTAGCCTTGTCTAAACTGAAAGCATTTGCAGACAATTTCAGTGTGGCTCAAATGATGTAATTTTTCTTTGATAGGGTAGAAAACATTGTGGGAAAAGGAGAAAATGCTGGTTACCAGCATTTTCTCCTTTTCCTGCAATGTTTTCAAAAGGCTTCTTTCCCAGTGTTGTTAAAAGGAGGCATTGTGCAGTAAAGGGTTAACCCTGTAGGAAACCAAGATACTCTTTTCTTTTTACAGAAAGACTTCAGTGAAGTGAGAATTCCTTGTAAAGTAGAGGGACTAGAGAAGCCATTGATATTGGCACTGTTCTGTAATGCTAAAGGACTAGCTGTTAGTTATTCCATCTCTACCAATGCACATAATCTGCTGTAAGTATACCTCACCTTTGAGGACTTATTAACACTTTACCATACAATTCCAACTTTTAATGAGAAAAAAAGCTTTTGAAAACATTGTGGGAAAAGGAGAAAATGCTGGTAACCAGCATTTTCTCCTTTTCCCACAATGTTTTCTACCCTTCTTAAAACAAATTTCAATTTTTGAGCAACATTTATTTTGTCGTCTGCATACCCTTTCAATTTCAACTAGTCAAAAATTTTGTTGTTTGATAAAGAGTTAACAGATAACAAAATTTTAGACTCATCTCTTTTGAAAGCATTTGCTGACAACAAATGTGATGTGGTTAAAATGATAGATTTTTGTCTTTCATAGTGTAAGAAACAGGAGAAAATGCTTGTTACCAGCTTTTTCTCCTTATCCTACAATGTTTTCAAAACTTTTTTCTGCACAGGCATCAAAACTTGGGATTATGAGGTAAAGCATTAACTTACTGCATACTTCAGATAACTTTTTCACTTCGTTGCAGACTAGCTTTGGAAACATGTGGCAAAGGGAGAATTGGCTTCCCATGGGCAAGTTCTCCATTTGCCAACATCTTTTTACTTGTATGCGTCAATAAAACATGAAATCATGTTGATTATGGGTAATTTTTTTAGGATACTTCCACAGTTGATTGCTGCAAATTGATCACTTCAGAAAACATTTTGGCTACATAAGAAATTACTTTAGTAGCAGTATTCTGCCAGAATAATTCTCAGCTCTTTACCAAATGACAAAAATATGAACTTCTCCCAGTTTAAAGAGTTCGCAGACAACAGTTTAACTCTTTACCACACAATCACGAGTTTTAACTACCCTAAGAGAAGATCCTTTTGAACACATTGTAAGAAAATGAGAAAATGTTGTTAACCAGCATTTTCTCCTTTTTCCACAATGTTTTCAACCCTATCAAATACAAATTCTATCCCTTGAGCCAAGGTTAATTTGTCATCTGCAAATGCTTTCAATTTGGACAAGTATACATTTTTGTCATGCTGTAAAAAGTTAAAATTGACTCAAATGATTGAATTTGTCTTTGATATAATAGAAAACTTTGTGGGGAAAAAGGAGAAAATTCTGGTTACCAGCATTTTCTCCTTTTTACACAATGTGTTCAAGAGCTGTCTTCCCCAGGGATTGTCAAAACATGGGATTGTTTGTTAAGGCTCAACATATGACATATATGAATCTCAAGATTAGGCTGATCATTCAGTGAAATCTGATCATGTATCTACATTGTCTCTGTAAGTACCTGAAGTTTCTGTTAGCAAGATTATTTTCACTTTTGTCAGTTATAATTTACCAGGGTCTTTTACAAGGTTTTGGTGAGTTTGTGTCTTACAACCTTCAGTGCTCTTATTCACCAACCATTCTTAAGAAAATTTTTAATCTAATTCGTAAAAATGTTTTAAATTTGAAAGTGATATAACCGCTGTTTGGCTATACCTAATGGTGTTGCCAGTCAGAAATTGTGTTACTCTCTAACTCTAGACTCAGACTTAGAATGAAATCAAGAATGGTTGTTGAATACAGACTCAGGTGTCTTTTCCTTTCTCTTGCAGTGGACTATTTGTTAAAAATTGTGGCTTACCCCTTTACCAAATGACAAAATGTTAGACTGATCCAAAGTGAAAGCAGTTACAAGCGACAGTTTAATGAAGCTCAAATGGAGAATATTTTCTTCTATAAAGTAGAAAACATTGTGGGAAAATAGGGAAAATGCTGGTTACCAGCATTTTCTCCTTTTCCCAATATGTTTTCAAAAGGCTTTCTTCTCCAGGGTCGTTAAAACTCGGGATTGTGTGGTAAAGGGTTAACTCTTTACCAAATGAAGAAATTTTAGACATGTCCAAATTGAAGGGATTTTCAGATGACAAAATGAATGTGACTCAGAAATTAGAATTTGTCTTGGAAAAGATATAAACATTGTGAGAAAAAGAGAAAATGTTGGTAACTAGCATTTTCTCCATTTCCCCTAATTTTTTCAAAAGCCTTTCTCTTTAGGGTTGTTAAAAGTTGGGACTGTCTTGTAAAGGGTTAACCCATTAAATTCAAGTTGCTGCATATTTAGATAATCAAGATGTGGCCCTGCTAACAATCTTTGGGTGTTGACAGCTCACATCGACAAAAACAAAAAAGTTTATTGTATGTTTCTTGACAGGGATCTGGCTGAAACAAGGCTTGACTTTGGTCCAGAGGTTCCATTGGGTTCGACTCCCAAAATGTACATACATCTCCGTAATGAGACAGCTATAGCAGCCCCTTTCACACTGAACATGGAAAACTTTTTTGCTAAACCTCCATCACCTCCCAATGATAAGAGAGATGCAGACATGCTGAGGACTGTCAGGTAACTTTGTCCTATAATTTGATTTATCATAGTTTTACCCTAACCCTAATCAGGTGTTTTAATGACTCTTACGAAGAAGTGTTTCTATTTCAACTCTTTACCACCCAGTCCTGAGTTTTAACTACCCCAAGGAAGAAGGCTTTTGCAAACATGTGAAAAGGAAACACTGCTGGTTACAAGCATTTTCTCCTTTTTCCACAATGTTTTCCCTACTTCCAAATAGAAATTTCATTTCAATCATTTGAATTTGGACAGGTCTAAAATATTGTCACTTAGAGTTAACCCTTTATCAAATGATAAAATATTGGACTGGTGCAGATTGAAAGCATTTGCAGACAACATATGATATTTAGTTGAAATGACAATGATTGTCAGTGAAAGTGTAGAAAACCTTGTGGAAAAAATAGAAAATGCTGGTAACCAGCATTTTCTCCTTTTCCCACGATGTTTTCAAATGCCTTTTCTTTAGGGCTGTTAAAACTTGAGTCACTATTGACATGTCTAAAACCTTGCCATTTAGTTAACAGTTCTGTGGCCCTCTTATATTTAAACAATCAAAGATTTCTGTAGAATAACTTTTTTTCATATTTCAATAATGTGCATTTTCATCCAAACTTTTATTTCAGTACAAGAAGAACAATGCTAGGTAAAACACCAAACCTTGCTGATCCTTTGAGCAAAACACCTGGTAAAGCTGCTGCAGGTATGTAGTTTACACATATAACTCTGTACTGAAGGACAAAATTTGAGATACATAGCATTTTGAAACAGCAAATTAACATATTACCCAAATGGTGGAATTTGGCTTTTAATGGATAGAAACCATTTTGGAAAAAGAAAGAAACACAAGTTACCAGCATTTTCTCCTTTTCCCACAGTGACTTGAAAAGTCTCTTTACACAGGGTCATTAAAACAGAGGATCATTTGATAAAGGGTTAAGTCTTTACCTCACAAGCCTAAGTTTTAACAACTCTGAGGAAGGAGGCTCTTGAAAACATCTGTGAAAAGGGGCTTTAACTCTTTACCATACGACAGACTTGTAGACTTGTTCAAATAGAAAGCATTTGCAACGACAAAATAAAAGTAATTCAAAAGTTGAAATTTCTGTTTGGAAGGGTAGAAAACATTGTAGGAAAAGGAGAAAATGCTGGTTACCAGCATTTTCTCCTTTTCCTACAATGTTTTCAAAAGCTTTCTTTTTCAGGGTCGTTAAAACTCGGGATTGTGTGGTAAAGAGTTAATGCATCCAGAAAAAGTATCAACCTAGGTCATCAGCCTGCTTAGTTAGCGCAGGCTGACCTGGGTCAAATTTCAAAGTGTTCTACATCAGGATTTAGTTGGCTATTGGACAAAAGGGATTTTATGGATCCACAATCAGGTGATAACTTGGTTGGTATAATGCATCACAGAGATGCATTAAAACCCCTTTTGCCAGAGCATTGCTCATATTTCAATACATTGCATTTTATTAACTCTTTACCACATGACAAAATTTTAGAACAGTGTGATTTGAAAGCATTGGCAGAGAACAAGCTTAATTTGGTTCAAATAAAAGATTTGTCGTTGAAAAGGAGGAAAACATTGTGGAAAATAAAAGAAAGCCTCTTACCTCATGGTTGTTAAAACTCAGGATTGTTTGGGAAAGGGTTAAAGCAGAATTGAGCCACGCTTTGGCAAAAGGGGGTGAAATGCATCTCTGTGATGTGCCATACTAAGTAAGTCGTTAGATAATTCCTGATCCATAAAATCAGTTTTATCCAACAACCAACTGAATTATTAGGTAAACTGGTCCTTTGAGCTACAGAAAGTTGACCACTAGCAAAAAGTTTCAACCCTGGTCAGCCTGCACGAACTGTGCAGGCTGACCTAGTTGATACTTTTTAACAGATGCATTAAGCCCCTGTTTCATAGAGCATTGCACAAATTATTTTCAAATATTGATTTTTTCAATGATGTAGCTTTAACTCTTTACCAGATGACAAAATTTTGGACTTGGCCAAATTGAAAGCATTTGCAGATGACAAATGATACTCAAAAACTGAAATTTATATCTGGAAGATTAGAAAACGTTGTGGGAAAAGAAGAAAATGCTGGTTGCCAGCATTCTCTTCTTTTCCGACAATGTTTTCAAAAGCCATCTTTCTCAGGGTCATTAAAAGTTGGGATTGTGTGGTAAAGGGTTGAATATACGTGCTTTTCAACTTTAGATCTGTGTGCAGCAGTGTTAAGCACTGGTAAGGGATCTGCATTTGTACTTGTTCCCTCTGCTGGAACATTGGGTCCATTCAGTGAGGAGATTATAGAAGTGACAGCGTACTCTGATATGTGGGGGGAATATGTGGATCATGTGATCTGTAAGGTAAGTTCTATTGGCTCAGTCATTTCCTCCTGCAGATGATTTATGCAAATAATTTTGAAAATATAGAAATAGCTTGTTACAGGTAGATTCTCCAATCACAACAATGTAACTAGAGATTTGGATAACACTGGTATTATGACATAATTCAGCGCTAAACAAATTGTGACCGCCTTTTATTACATAATTGAAAAGTTAAGTACGGGATTACTTAATGCCTTATGCGGCCTGTTTACTACTAGTTACCAGTCTTGCGCTTATATGGATTACAAGTAGTTTTTGTAATAAGGTCACCACAGCAGGTATAAGCATTAAAACACTGTAAGGAAAAGCTGTTACAAGTTGCAGTTACATCAGTTTGCTCTCAGTGGACATGTTTCCAAAATTCGGTCTCTCTAATCGGCCAGCAGCCAACTGATTAAAAAATAGATGTCTTGATGAAGCCTTGTCATAATAAATTCTTTCAGCCTCAAAGAATAATGTTGATGTTTTGAGACACTTAACCCTTTACCAGATGACAAAATTTTAGCCTTGTCCAAATTGAACGCATTTGCAGATGACAGTTTCAATGTGGCTCAAATGGTGTATTTTTTTTTTTTTTTTTTTTTTTTTGATAGGGCAGAAAACATTGTGGGAAATGGAGAAAATGCTGGTTACCAGCATTTTCTCCTTTTCACACAATGTTTTCAAACGTCTTTCCTAGGGTCGTTAAAAGTTGGCGTCGTGTGGTAAAGGGTTAACATAATGTTCTCTTGATATATCTATTTACCCTGTACCAAACAGTCCCAAAGACTTTGGAAAAGATAGTGGGAAAAGGAGAAAATACTGGTAAACAATTGCTTCTTCTTTTCCCACATTTTCTACCCTTTCAAAGACAATTTCCACCATTTGAGCCACATTTAATTTATTGTCTGTAATTGCTTTGGATTTGGAAAGTCTGAAATTTTGTCGTCTGGTAAAGAGTTAACTCTTTACCAAACAACAAAATTTTAGGCTGGTCCAAATTGAAAGCATTTGCAGATGACAAATTAAAGTTGGCTCAAATGATGGTGGTTACCAGCATTTTCTTCTTTTCCAACAATGTTTTCAAAAGGCGTCTTCTTCAGGGTTGTTAAAAGGGTGAAATGAATGATATTTCAAAGTGATGATTTTTCTGCAAAATCTGTCTTCCATTCACAAAGTTATCATAACAGCATAAAATGACATGTTTATAGATAAGGCCTTGACGGTATTTTTTTCATTAAATTATATATGAGCCTTGTTCTGTAAAAAGGGGTTTTCATGTACCTGCAAAAAGTGTCCACTCATGTCAGCCTGTGCATTCTGCACAGGCTGACATTAGTAGCAACCTTTTGCTGTTTGTAAACTTCCTGCATGTCCAAGGACCATTCTACCTCATGATTGTTAGAAAAAGTGGATTTTTATAGATCCATAATTTTGTGATCCAAGAACCATTCTACCTCATGATTGTTAGAAAAAGTGGATTTTTATAGATCCATGATTTTATGATCCAAGGACCATTCTACCTCATGATTGTTAGAAAAAGTGGATGTTATAGATCCATAATTTTGCGATGATTTGTTAACTCTTTACCACAAGGCAAAATTTTAGACCTGTCCCAGTTGAAAGTTTTTGCTGATGACAAATAAGATGCAGCTAGAAAGATAGACTTGTCTGGTAGAAAACATTGTGGAAAAATGAGAAAGTGCCGGTTACCAGCATTTTCTCCTTTTTTTGACAATGTTTTTCTTTGGGTCGTCAAAACTCATGATTTTTTTGGCAAACGCTTTAACCTCTGTTGCCAGAGGGACACTCAGATACATGTAGCTGTATGGGACCTTGACACAGCATTTTTTTACCTCCAGGTTGGAGATCTTGATATCACTAGAATTCCAGTCACAATGACAGTGGTGGGCTGTCCACTAGCTTTCCAGATGACTTCTGGCCTGCCCGATCTTAAACCAGTGGTCAGATTTGGCACCCATGTTGCAGGGACAGCCACTTGTTCAAGGAGTATGAGAGTGAGAAACAACAGTCCCTATGGTAAGTTGTCTGATTATAATGCTGGTCATCATCATCATCATGGGAATCATTATAAATATCTTCAAAAAATATGAAAATTATCTTTTATTTAAGCCTTTATAGAAAAGATTATAGAAAATTCTGAGCAGGTTATGTAAACTGATCTTCCAGCTTTGAATTTTAACAGAAGTATGATATTTACAAAGTTACTTTTTGTAAAAAGTTTTTACCGGTGATCAATAGACATAAACATGTATAGGGTTCAGGTGTAATTATCTGTTTAGTTTTTTTCTGAATCCTGTGTTGTGGGTACATGTACTTCCTCATCAAGACATTGCTACTGAGTATCTGCAACACAAATTGTAGAGAAAAAATAACATATTTTGAAATAATTGACTCTCTCCCAGCTTTTCTTTCTGCATGACTGTTTATATTACACCCTTGTTAACCCAGGTGTGAAGTATTACCATTCATCAACCCTGGGACATTCAATTGTGAAATCGTCGTTCTATGAATATTCATAAGAATGCGAATTACACCCAATAGCCAATTGAATTGTCAATAACATAATGATACTCTCTTGTAGTGGAGGATAATGACATTTCTTCTGTCACTATGAATAAACAGGGTAAAACTCACATCACTGTCAACATATATGGCGGCCACCAGTGGGCCTTCTGTCTGTGACATTTGCCTTACGACAATCCAGGGCAGACTGCTAGGGCTTTAAGCTGGAACTCTTTGGGGTGACACTGAATGTTTTCTGTAAACTTTAATCAATGATGTTCACGGCCTCAGCCATATTTAAAGTATCACCAAGCTTGATTTGAAACAGGCATTTTGATTGGTTGTAGACGAGGTAAAAATAGAAATGATGGCATTTCGTTGATTAAAATGATTAAATTTTCTCATTGAAAAATTGAGATTACCAATCAAAATGCCTCATGAATGATTCATGAGAATGAGAAAACATACCTGAGATAGCCTAGGGGCAATGAATGCAGTTTACGGAATACATCAGAACTGGGTCAACGAGGATGCTTATATTATTGACGGCATGATTGCCTTTGAGTGAAATTATCTGTTTTATATCAAAACATACACATTCAATGAATTCAATAATATACATGACCCATGCTCTATGAAAGGAGGTTTAATGCATATACAAAAATTATTTACCCAGGTCAGCCTGTGCAGTCTGCACAGGCTGACCTGGGTCAAAATTTTTTGCTATTGGTCATTTTTTCTGCATGTCCAAGGACCATTCTACCTGAGAATTCAGAGGGTGTTAGACAAAATGTATTTTATGTAACCAGTATTATGTGATGACTTGCTTGGTGTAATGCATTTCAGAGATGCATCAAATCCCCTTTTGCAAGAGCATGGCTCAAATGTATTTTATACAAAGTTTTGGTTTGAAATACCCCTTTTTATCCTATAAACAGTTGTGGTTGTGACTATTTTTAAAAACATGGTAGAAAAAAGAAAAAACTGGTCATAAAACTGGTCAGCTTTATTCATTTGGCACAATGTTTTCTATGAACATGCATTATTGATTCACCATATCATTGATTCATGATATTTTACAGGGATCTTTTCAAAGTATCGTGCAACAAATTTTATATGGAGATGAAGCATTTATGATTCAATATTTTTCACTGTTACTTTTCCACAGACATTCGAGTGGACTGGCAGGTATCAAATGTCGTAGAAGATGATCCTAAGTTGATAGATATGGTTGTTTGTTTTGGGACACCATTTCCATTGTTGGACAAAGAAGGCAATGAAATAGTTCCTCCAAAAGAAGGTATGGCATATCTAAGTATCACAAAGTCTATTTTTAACTCATTTAAACAGCAAAATGTTAGACACATCCAAATTGAAAGCATTTGCAGACAAAAAATTTCAAGATGGCTCAAAGGACAGATTTGGCTTCAAAATGGTAAAAAACATTGTGCAAAATAAGAAAATGTTGGTTACCAGCATTTTCTTAGCTTCCTACAATGTTTTCAAAAGCCTATTTTTAATCAGGGTTGTTAAAAGTCGGGATTGTGCGATAAAGGGTTAACCCTTTACCAAAACAAGACTAATCGAAATTGAAAGCATTTACAGATGACAAAATAAATTTGACTCAAAAATTGAAATTTAATTTAGGAAGGGGTGGCAAAACATTGTGGGAAAAGGAGAAAATGCTGGTTACCAACATTTTCTCCTTTTCCCACAATGTTTTAAAAGGCTTTCTTTCTCAAGGTCATTAAATGTTGGGATTGTGTGGTAAGGGGTTAGGCATTTTACTAACCTTCACTAATTTTACACATATTTCAGCTTGTGCTCTATTTAGACAAATTATTAACATTTTATATATTTAGACGTAATTATTAATAATTTGTGAAAGTGTCACAAAGGGAATAGATTTAAAGAAAATTAATAATTTTTGTTAATGATATGGGAAACATCATTGGAGAAGGGGCAATAGCTCATATCATTGATGGCTGTAGAATGTAGGCTGCCAAAGAGATGCTTGAGAGGAAGTTATCTCTTTGAAAAAAAAAAACAGACCAAAGTTAGTGAGCAAGAACTAATTACACTCACATTGCAAACTTAACCTTTTGCCAAAATATCAAATGTCGTAAAGAGAGGGCTTTCCTCTTTGTTCCACACTGGTTTCTACCCAGTTAGTGACTAATCCCATTATTTGAGTCAGTACTGGATTATCGTCTGCAAACGCTTTCAAGTTGGACCATTCAAATTTTTTTTTTAGTCTGGTTAAGTGTTAATTACACCCACAAATGCGTCAGCTTGTTTGGCTTGAATGCTCTGATAAATAACATACAGTGTAGATCATAGATCAAACTTAATGTTCCATACTGTGGCTTTTTGTTTACTGTTTTAATGGTACAGCCACTCTTTTACTTTGTCTTCTGTCCAAAAAGTTTTTAAATATCAACAGAAAAACAATGGAGATTTATGGGTAAGCTTTATCTGTTCAAGCATGTATTTACGATTGGTTACAGCACTTTGCTCTGGATGTTGTGCGTATGAATTTTAAGCTGCACTTGCTGGGGAACAGGTCAGCGTTTGTGATAGTCGTCCAGCCATCCGTCTGCGAGTGTGTCTTCTCTAACTGCATATCAGATTTTCTTGTTCAGGCCATAAAGATCTACATTTGTTGTTGAATTCTTGAACCCTGTCAAAATGAAAGAAGGTATTTTTTGTGTCAATGAAAACTGAAGCCCTGTCAAATTTGGCTTGACTGAAAAATATGATTTAGAGAAAAAATGTTTGATTATTTTCATTTTTGTTTAGTTCAGCTTTCATAACTGTTATGCTGTCCTGTCACCCTGAAGCCAGATGGCAATGGTTTCAAGCCAAGTTGAAACCCCAAATATTGTGAAATATTATCATCTTTTTTTTGTAATGATAATGTGAAGATTGTATGTCAATTGTAATTACTGATTTTCAGATATTTAAAGCTTTTGCCATTCTAATCATTAATGTATAAATATGTCCATTGTTTGTTAGTCTTACCTGGTATCATTCTGATTCACTCGCGATGGCTTATCCGTGAAACTTTACAAACTTTATTGCGTGTTAAAATCAGTGGCATTTTGACATTTCTTTTACTTAATTTTTTAACCTGGACGTCTAGTTCCCGTCTGCGTATAGAATTTAACAACATTGCGTATGTAGCGCGAAACCATCACTTTCGAATATCAACTGTGTAGCAAATGTGACATCATTATCATAATAAACCTTTTTAATATAAATACACATAGACCGAATTTTAAGTTAATGTTGCATTGTGCCAGAAATGGTTTGAACTTCTGTTTAGTTTTTCAATTTAAAGTTACATTATATTATCATTCTTATTATTTGTTTAGAGGAAGAAGAGTTAGACAGATTGTCAGGTAGATTTAAAGCACCTCCATTTAACCTTTAGAGTGCCTTTCACAAGTATAGTTGTTGTTGCAGCCAGCGTAAATCAAGATCAGACTGCACAAAATGTGCAGTCTGATCTTGGATCTATACTGTCCACCATGCAGAGATATTCAAGCAGCCTTGAAAGAGCAGTTATTTGAGTGGTTTTTTTTTTTCCCACACTGGAAATTCAGATTTTAATTATGTGGCACTCTAAAGGTCAATTTTAAACCTGAAGATTATTTCTGCTTGTATTGTTTGGTGATTGGTCTATTGTTTATGTCTTCCTCGCTACTACTGAACAGAGCTCCAGATAGAGAGGGTGATTTTGATTTCAAACTTGAAAATATTAATCACTCTCCACTAAACCCTATGTTATGGGTACTCATTAGAATCGTCTCACAGAGACGATTGTAATGAGTACCCACAACATAGGGTTTGGAAGAGAAATAATGGATTCGGAATACTCTTATCTGGAGGTCTGACTGAAACAACACATGTTGAAGCCTTAAACTTAAACATGCTTACAATAAATGAGCCATGCTCTGTAAAAAGGGGGTTTAGTGCATCTGCAAAAAGTATTGACCCATGTCAGCCTTTGCAGTCTGCGCAGGCTAGCATGGGTCAATACTTTTTGCTACTTGTAAATTTTTTTCGTGTCCAAGGACCATTCTACCTCATGAGTGAGTCAGTTGATGAGCTAAATGGATTTTATGGATCCATAATTATATGATGATTTGCTTGTTATAATGCATTACGGAGATGCATTAACCCTTTACCACATTATCCTGTGTTTTAACCCTTAAGCTGCTAATCGCGACCCACTAACCTTTAGCGGACAGTGTAGATCAAGATCAGACTGCACAGAGCGTGCAGTCTGATCGTTGATCTACTCTGTCCGATAGGGTATTTTCTTTCCGGTGAAATCAACTTAGAAACCGCAATGTTTGGGCTTTTAGTATTGAGTAGAAATTTGCATTTCATTTATTCAGCTGCTTAAGTGTTAATGACCCTGAGGGAGAAGGCTTTTGAAAACATTGTGGGAAAAGGAGAAAATGCTGGTAACATTTTCTCCTTTTCCAAAATTTTTAATGTTTTCTAAGCTTTGAAGCAGAAATTTTATGCTTTGAATAACATTTAATTTGTCATCTGCAAAGGCTTTCAATTTGGACAGGGCAAGGATTTTTTTTGTTTGGTAAAGAATTAAGCCTCCTTTTTGGCAGAGCGCCACTCAAATAGAAAGTGCTGATAGTCAGAAATTAAGGGAGAGAAAGAAGAAGACGACAGTATTTAGGATAATAGATAATGTACTCTTCTGTCTATTTGTTGTGCTTCCCTTTTTTGTTCATGTTTCCACTCTTTACCAGACAATCTCATGGTTTTATGCCCCTGAGGGAAAAGGTTCCTGAAATCACTGTGTGAAGTGAAAAAAGTGATTGTAGCCAACATTTTCTCCATGTACCACAGTGCTTTCTACTCTTTAACTCTTTACCAAATGACAATACTTTAGACTTGTCCAAATTGAAAGAGTTTGCAGATGACAAAATAAACGCGACTCAAAAACTGAAATTTGTCTTTGGAAGGGTAGAAAACATTGTGGGAAAAGGAGAAAATGCTGGTTACCAGCATTTTCTCTTTTTCCCACAATGTTTTCAAAAGATCTCTTTCTCAGGGTCGTTAAAAGTCGTGATTGTGTGGTAAAGGGTTAAAAGTCAAGTTCCATCACTTTAGTAGTATTTTCTTTGCCATCTGCAAATTCTTTAACCCTTTACCACACAATCCCAACTTTTAACAACCCTGAGAAAGAAGCCTTTTGAAAACATTGTGGGAAAAGGAGAAAATGCTGGTAACCAGCATTTTCTCCTTTTCCCACAATGTTTTCTACCCTATCCAAAACAGAAATCATCATTTGAGCTACATTTAATTTGTCGTCTGCAAATCCTTTCAATTTGGATCAGTCTAATATTGTGTCGTTTGGTAAAGAGTTAAATTTGGACAAGTCTAGAATTTTGTCCTTGGGTTAAGAGTTAAAAGATACAGCCATGTCCTGTGAAAAGGGGGCTTAATGAATTTGCAGAAAAAGCACTGATCCAGGTCAGCCTGTGCAGGCTGACCTTGTCCGAAACTTTTCTCTATTGGTAGATTTTCTGTATGTCCAAGGACCAGTCTACCTCATGATTGAGTCGGTAATTTAAAAAAAGTGGTTATTATGGATCCATAATTATGTGATGGCTTGATTGGTATGATGCATCACGGAGATACATTAAAACCCCATTTTTCAGAGCATGGCTCATACATAAATGTAGAAAAGGAAAAGTTAAGACGTCATTTATTCATAATAGATATTAAAAGTTTGTTGAACTGTCCCTCATAACCCTATACCAAACAGTCCCATGTGCATGGAATATGCAGTCTGATCTCGATCTGTGTCATTTGCAAAAGCGCCTGTTTTTGGTAATGGGGCTGAAAGGATTAACAATCCTGAAACAAAGGGGTTTTGAAAATATTATTGGAAAAAGAGAAACTGCTAGTAACTAACAGATTCTCCTTTCCCACAATGTTATCTTCCCCTTCAAAAGACATTTGCCATCTTTTTGGCTTGTGTCATTTTACTGTCTGCAAATGGTTTCAGTTTGGACATATCTAAAATTTTGTTGTCTGGTAAAAAGTTAAGCTAAACATTTTTGCATGCATGGAGTTTTTCCTCTGTCTGTTGTCTGTCCCATATGTATTGGAAAGAAAATATATTTTCAAAGAGTTAGAATAGACCTGTGTTCATCCTTTTCCAAACAATCTGTAGTTTTTAACCCTTTACCATACAATCGCAAGTTTTAATGATCCTGAAGAATAAAACTTTGAAAACATTGTGGAAAAAGGAGAAAATGCAGGTAACCAATCTTTTCTCCTTTCTCCACAATGTTTTCTACTCTTTCAGATACAACCACCATCATTTGAGCCACATTTAATTTGTTGTGTGCAAACGCTTTCCATTTAGACAAGTGTAAAATTTTGTTGCTATGTAAAAAGTTAAAGATCTTCAAAGACCACCTGTATGAAGCAACCAACTTCTTTAAGATACCACTTTTTTTTTTATCCTAATCCCTACCTAAGATTACTGAATTGAACTTGCAGTCAAAGACTATGTGATATAAAAGGCCCCTTTCTTACATCCCTTTTGTAATCTTTGAATACAGCACTGTATACATATATGTAATTCAAAAAAAATTTCTTTTTAAATGGACATTTCCACATTTACTGGCATATCTGTTTGGTATGTAAGGAAATTTTGAGTATAGTTATGAGATAAAAGAAAATCAGATATTTGAAGGCTTTTCAGATAAAATTTTATTAAAATTTATCAGGGAAAATATGCATTGATTAGCTTGCCAAAGACTCACTTAACCCTTTCCCAAACGACAAATTTTGGACTGGTCCAAATTGAAAGAGTTTGCAGACGACAATTTTTGAATTTGATGAAAATGGCAGAAAGTTATCAAAAAGGGTAGAAAATGCTGTGGGAAAAGGAGAAATTGCTCGTTACGAGCAATTTCTCCTTTTCCCACATTGTTTTCAAAAGACTTGTACTACAGACACGTGAAAACCAGGGCTTGTTTGGGAAAGGGTTAATAAATTTTTTGCTAGACTAAGATAATCTCAAAAGCCAACATATGTCGGATCCTATTTTTTGCTCAGCTGTTTTCGAAGATATAGTCGTTTTGCCATAGCCCTGTCTTTGTTGTTGTCTTTGTCGTCATCGCCATGCAAAAACTTCGACATTTTATAATATCACTGTCATGACTGAAGATATTTGCTAGAAAAAAGGGCTTTTTGTTAAATATCAAAAGGGGAACCCTTATAACAAGGGCAGGTAACCATTAAAATATTTTTGACACAGTTACGCCCCTGTTTCGAGTTGAAATTTTCCCTGAAAAGGAGTTGAAGTTGAGTGTCGGCACCTGCACTGCGGTGTTCTTGTTTTATCTGAAACAAATTTGCAGTAGACAACTTTGAAAGTATTCCTGTTAAAAACAAATATCCTACATGAGTTAAGATTCAATGCATGATTATAATGTGAAAATAATGGTTGAAAAATTAGAAATACATGTAACTTTTATGAGTATATTATCATCCTTTTGCTACAATGTTTCAAAATGGGTTCAAGAGCTACTGTAGTAGATCTAGAGAGTCAAAAAAATCACAATAAGTTTTGACTAAATCACAGTTTACATAGAAGCATAGCTGTAATATAAAAGAAGTACTTTGTACGAAAATATACCAAACTAAAGACCTCACCTCTTTTTCCTTCCATAGTACCAGTTCCAGTGATTCGGGAACCAACTGATTATATTCCTGACTCAGTTGATTCATCACAAGCAACAAGCAGGGAAACAACTGAGGCAGCCATGTTGCAGGAGACATCCCCAAAGACTGAGTCGACTCCAAATCTACAAAGGCCAAAAGTTGTATCTTTGTTCTACCATGCACATGAGGGCCAACTATCAAAAGCACCATATAGCATTAAACCTAGGCAGCTGGTGAGTGTCATTACAATATGTTTTGCATTTTAGGTCTTTAACTCCTTACCGCACAATGCCGCCTTTTAACGATCCTGGGAAAGAAGCCTTTTGAAAACATTGTGGGAAAAGGAAAAAATGCTGGTAACCAGCATTTTCTCCTTTTCCCACAATATTTTCCACCCTATCAAAGAAAAATTGCGCTGTTTGAGCCATGTTGAAATTGTCATCTGCAAATGCTTTCAATCTGGACAAGGCTAAAATTTTGTCATCTGGTAAAGGGTTAATGTATGTGTTGGATATACATTATGACATCCTGAGCACCATGCACTACATGGAGGATAATTGTCTGTTTCGATGCATGATCACAATTTCTGTCATCGAGTGAAAAGCGAAGGCTATATTTTCACGAGTGGCAAAACTATTTTCAAACTTTGCTTTTGGGTGTTTTATATTGACTTGAAATATCTTTTTCTTTCATTTGATGAATCCTTTACCACACAATCCCAAGTTTTTAACTACCATGAAAATGAAGACTTTTGTAAACATTGTGAGAAAAGGAGAAAATGCTGGTAACCAGCATTTTCTCCTTTTCCCGCGATGTTTTCTACTCTATCAAGGACAGGTATCATCATTTGCACTACATTTAATTTGTCTGCAAATGCTTTCAGTTTAGTCTTGTCCAACATTTTATAGTTTGGTAAGGAGTTAGCATTGTATACTTTCTCTAATGTAGATGCATTTTAACTCTTTACCAAACGACAAAATTAGAGACCAGTCCAAACTGAAAGCATTTGCAGACGACAAAATAGATGTGACTGAAAAATTGAAATTTGTATTGGGAAAGGCCGTAAACATTGTGGGATAAGGAGAAAATGCTGGTTACCAGCATTTTCTCCTTTTCCCACAATGTTTTCAAAAGTCTTTTTCCTTAGGGTCGTTAAAAGTCCTGACTGTGTGGTAAAGTGTTAATTCTTTTTGTTTGTATTTGGGATGACGGATATGTTGTATCAGTATTATTCACTTATATAGTGAAGATACCGGTAGTTCAAACATTCATGTTTCTTTGCCAGTTTTGAATCAGTACCTGTCACATTTTCACATCACCAGGGCAAGTAATAAAACACATATGACTCTACATCTTTCAAGGTCATTCCAGCCAAAGGTCATGCCAATGTGTCTGTCAGTTTTACCCCTCACCCCACAGATGAGGTGACAGAAGATATGGACTGCAATGGGTTTATCTATGGGTTCTTGAATTTGGATGGGGATAGAGCTAAAGGTGAAGAGGGCAAGGTCACAAGGTTGCTTGGATATGAGTGTACTAGACTGCGTCTTGACATGACAGCACATTTGAAGCCAGCACTGTAAGTAAAAAAGCATGGATGAAGGAAAGTGAGAGTCATTGGAAGGGCCCTGTTCAGATTTTTTGGCTATGAATCAAAATTTCTTGTAAAAATCTAATAATTACTTATAAAAATATATTTTTTTCAAGTGTGAAGAAAGTAGATGGTTACATTCAGTAAAGAGGTGCAATTTTGACATTTAAACCTTTTCCACACAGTCCAGAATTTTAACGACCCTGGGGAAAAAAGCTTATGGAAACCTTGTAGTAAAAGGAGAAATTCTGGTACACAGCATTTTCTCTTTTTCCCACAATTTTTCTATCCTTTCACCAAACAACAAAATTTTAGACCTGTCTAAATTTAAAGCATTTGCTGATGACAAAATAAATGTGATTCAAAAGTTGAAATTTGTTTTGGGAAGGGTAGAAAACATTTTGAAAAAGGAGAAAATGATGGCTTTATTCACTTTTTTCCCACAAGCTTTCTTTCTCAGGGTCGTGAAAAAGTCGGGATTGTGTTGTAAAAGGTTAAGGGAGTACCATTAAATTTTGTTTTTTTCTTACTCTTGTCTGTCTTATTCATTGCTTTTTGATGAAAACGATTGCTTCACTCATGTCTGTGATAAAATTTTGAAGTTTGGTGTAATTAACTCTTCACCAAACGACAAAATTTCAGACTACTTGAAATTGAAAGCATTTGCAGAAGACAAATAAATGTTATTCAAGATTTGAAATTTGTTTTAGGAAAGGTAGAAAACATTGTGGGAAAAGGAGAAAATGCTGGATGCCAGCATTTTCTCCTTTTCCCACAATGTTTTCAAAAGCTTTCCTTCTCAGAGTCGTTTAAAGTCGGGATTATGTGGTAAAGAGTTAAGAAATTCAAAATCAGACTGTAGAGAAAGTATGGTACAGTCTTGGATCAGCAATGTCCACTTTTTCATGAAATATTGCAGCAAAAACATCCTTGAAAGTTGCATTGCTTTGGTGTGTATACCTGATTGACAAAGTCCTTTTTATTTAGCTCTGTAATTGTTTACCAGACGACAACATTTTAGACTTGTCCCAGTTTGGAAGCATTTGCAGATGGCAATTCAAATATGGCTCAAATGTTGGAGTTTTCTTTGAAATGATAGAAATTATTGTGGGAAAAGGAGAAAATGGTTACCAGCATTGTCTTATTTTCCCAGAATGTTTTCAAAAGCCTTCTTTCTCAAGGTCATCAAAACTTGGGATTGTGTGGTAAAGGGTTAATTTCTTTTCTTTTTTTTTTTGCTTTTAAACAGACTGACAATTGAATGTGCTGAAGAGGAAGGGATGAGGTACACTTCTGCAATGAGTAGTTTATTGAAAGAAGATGGACAGGTACAGATTTCATTTTGTATTTTAACCCAATACCAAACAATCCCGACTTTTAACGACCCTGAGGGGGAAAAAAGCTTTTGAAAACATTGTGGGAAAAGGAGAAAATGCTGATAAGCGGCATTTTCTCCCTCTTCCACAACATTTTCTACCCATCCAAAAAACAAAATTCAGTTTTTGTATTACATTTTTTTTTTTTGTCATCTAGAAATGCTTTCAATTTGGAACAGTCTGAAATTTTGGCATTTGGTAAAGAGTTAAACTTACTGATAACTGCACAGATTCAATTGTTTACCAACTGCATTTGACTAGGTTTAGGTAAATATTGTGTGTAAAGGGTTTATAGCTCATAATATGCATTGGGTACTTTTCCCACTATATTTACTATGACTTGGAAAAAAATGAATGAGTCCTTTGCCTCAAATTTTTGTCTTAAAGGAACAATAGCTGCCATAAGTAACCAAAGCAGGCGATAAAATGCATTTAAATTATACCATTCAAAAGTATGAAAATTATTGTGAAGATAACAATCTGTTACTGTACGGTGGGTCCAAGTGTAAGTCGTTGGCAGAGAAATTTATTTCAAAACTAGGTTAAAAGTTGCCAGGTTACTATCTTTGGCTCACTTTTTGCCTGATTTTAAAATTCATTTTTCTGCCAGCGACTAACACTTGGACAAACCACACAATAATGGGTTGTCATCTTCTCAATATTCTCCATACGTTTAAATGGTATGGTTTAAATCTAGATGCACTTTAACACCTGTATTGTGTTTTTGACTGCTAACGGGCTGTGAATGTGTAATTTTGTATTGGTCAAAAAATGGCATATATAGTAATAGATTAAGCCATTACCAGACAACAAAATTTTAGCCTTGTCCAAATTAAAAGCACTTGCAGACGACAATTTCATTGTGGCTCAAATGGCACAATTTTTCTTTGATGGGATAGAAAACATTGTGGGAAAAGGAGAAAATGCTGGTTACCAGCATTTTCTCCTTTTCCCACAATGTTTTCAAAAGGCTTCTTTACCAAGGGCGTTAAAAGGCGTCATTGTGTGGTAAAGGGTTAAACTTATTTTTGTTGCAAGCTTATTACAGATAAATGTAACCTACCATTACATAAAAATGGGACAGGGATAACTTTTTTGGGTAAGGAGAAATTGCGTGCTAAGAACACTTTCTCCTTTTACCACAACAATTTCAAAGTACATGTAGCTGAATAAAGTTGTTTACAGGTGGTATTGTGCTAAAAGCTATAATGAAAACATTAAATTTTAAGCTATCACTCAAACATTACAGAAATAGTATTATTGCATAATGTACAGAATTACAGGATTTTACACCCATCATTTACTTCTGTGGCATTAGCTGTTTGGTTCAACAAATGTCAACAGAACCTTCTACGTTGTATTTACTATGTACAGAGAGGAATGTAATATCACTTAAACATACCTGATACAGCATGATAAACAAATTAAAGCTTTTATTGTTGGTTTATACTGTTGTGTCAAATCATACTGTATGGCACATTAGAACATCATTTAACCAAACTGTTTTTTTTTTTTAACTGTGTAAAATACAATGACAAAGTTACATGGATACAGTACACACTACTAAAACTGGTTATTCATGTTAAGAAAACAAAATTTAGTTCCAATCACACTGAACATCATCTTCTGATACTATTTTTGGCTTGTCTATTTCAGCTTCTTGCAGAAAGCCTATCAGTAAATCAGGTCATGCTGTCCAATCTGACCTTGACCCCTCTGTCCTTTAGACTGGTTACAAAAAAACCATTCATGTTGGTGGACCTAGAACCTTCAAGCAACAAAGAAGGAAACACAAGAGCCCAGTCTACTGAGATGCACACCTTGAAGCCAAGACATAACCTTATTGTAAGTAGAGTGCTCTGGTGTAACCATTTACCATACTATCTGGAGTTTTAAAAACCCTGAGAAAAAGATTTCAAAAACATTGTGGGAAAAGGAGAAAATGCTGGTAACCGCACAATGTTTTCTAATCTTCCAAGCAAGACTTCAGTTTATCAGTCACTCCCAATTTTTCGTCTGCAAATACTTTCAATTTGAATGAGTCTGAAATGTTGTCAACCGATAAAGACTTAAATCATTACCTACCAGCGTTTTTTTTTTTTTTTTTTTTTTTTTTCTTTTTTTCTTTTACCACAATGTTTTCTGATCTTCAAAGACGAACTTCAATTTTTATATCACACTTAATTTGTTGTCTGCAACTGCTTTCAATTTGGATGAGTCTGAAATATTGTCATCTGCTAAGGAGTTAAATCAGTACCTATAACAGTCAACTATTCTGGTCTTGCAGCTAACCATTTTTGTAAAACTATTGTGGAAAAAGCAAAAAAAAAAGGTTCATAAGTATTAACTTCTCCAGTAGTCACATTGTTTTACATGCATGTGTATACTGAGCCGTAGAACATGTTGATGATCCATGCTTTGTGTGCATCTCTGTGTGCAATTTTGTTGCAGTGGATAATAAGTTAACCCACTTATTACTTCATACCCAGCCTTTGGACCTTTACAGTTTGGCTTAATGTTAAAAAATATGAGCAATGCTCTGTAAAAAAGAAGTTTAATACATCTGCAAAAAGTATCCACCCATGTCAGCCTGCGCAGGCTGACAAGAGTCAAAACTTTTTGTTATTTGTAATATTTTTGCATGTCAAAGTACGAGATTACCTCCTGATTCAGTTGTTTGTTAGACAAAATGGATTTTATGGATTCACGGTTATATGATGACTTGCTGGGTATAATGCATCACAGAGATGCATTAAACCCCATTTTGTAAAAGCATGGCACATATATATATATATATAAAAGCACACACATGCAGGCACTGAAAAATAATTATGACCAATGGAGAATCAGCAATTTATTTACCTGTTTCACTATTTCTAAAAGTTGTCTATTTATGTATCATGAAAGTGCTACTTTAAGCTGTTACCACACAGTCCAAGTTTTAATGAACTTTGAAAACAGTGTGGGAAAAGACAACAAAAGCTAAGACCTGCCCACACTGAAATCAGAAGCAGACAACATGTGTAAATTTTTCTCAAATGATGGGATTCGTCTTAGGAAGTGATTTCCCGCATTTTCTCCTTTTTCTATATGTTTCCAAAAGCATTCTTATCCTGGTCATAACTTCTTTACTAAACAACAAAATTTTAGGCTTGTTCAAATTTATCTCGTTACCATATGACAGAATTTTACACTTGTCAAAATTGAAAGCATTAGCAGACGACAAATCATGTGGGAAGAGGAGAAAATGATGGTTATCAGCATTTTCTCCTTTTCCCATGATGTTTTCAAAAGGCCTCTTTCTCATGGGTCGTTAATACCCAGGATTGTGTGGTAAAGGGTTTTAAAGCACTTGCAGATGAGAAATTAGACATTGCTTAACCCTTTCCCAAACAAGCCCTGGTTTTCACGTGTCTGCAATACAAGTCTTTTGAAAACACTGTGGGAAAAGGAGAAATTGCTCGTAATGAGCAATTTCTCCTTTTCCCACAGTGTTTTCTACCCTTTTTGAGACCTTTCTGCCATTTTCATCAAATCTAAAATTGTCATCTGCAAACTCTTTCAAATTGGACCAGTCCAAAATTTGTTGTTTGGGAAAGGGTTAAAGAATGGGATCTATCAATCAAAGGGTAGAAAACATGGAAAATGGAGAAAATTCTTGTAAAAAGCATTTTCTCCTTTTCCTACAATGTTTTCAAGAGCCTTTCTCTTAAGAGTCATTGAAGCTTGGGATTGTGTGGTAAAGGATTAAAAAACTTACTTTTATATTAAGAGGTAAAAATATTCTCACTAAGTCTTGCTATTTCAGGTCAAGGTTGCTTTCCAAACTACAGCTGCACTACTTTCTGAAATTGTGGATGAATATCTAGACAATGATAAAGAGGTTCCAGAAAGTGGAAGGAAAATTGAAATGACTGACAATTTAGTAATGGAGTTTAACAATGGATCATCCCAGGTTTGTATTGTATAGTGACTGTCACTCATGAACCACATCTTGCACAAGTTGTTTTTAGGCCTATGTAAAAGCAGTACAGGTTACAAGAAAAAACAAAAAAATTAATAACCATGTAAAGAAGGTAAATATGTATGTTAATTAATGTAGTGTGGAAATCATTGTGGGAAACAAGTTCAGTCATTTAATACAGGTGATTCTGTCTCAAAAATGTATTTCAAGAGTGTAAACTGAAGAGGTTTCTATTTCCCAGCAGTTTTAACCAAAATATCTCACAGAGTGTCACAAAATGTAAATTCAAGATTAAACTGCACCTTTATTGCAGTCTGATTCAGATCTTCACCATCTGTGAAGCGGCTTCAGAAAGGTAACTCTTTCCCAAAAGACATTTAGACTTTTCTAAATTTGAAAAATCTGCAGCTGACGAATTCAAAATTGTGTACATGTATATGAGCTTAAGTTCTGTGATAAGGTAGAAAACATTGTGTTTAAAAAAGAAAATGTGTTCAAAAGCCTTCCTGTTCACCCTTTACCACACAATCCTGAGTTTTAACGACCCTAAGGAAGTAGCCTTTTGAAGACATTGTTGAAAAAGGAGAAAATGCTGGTAACCAGCATTTTCTCCTTTTCCCACAATGTTATCAAGTCTTTTAGTAACAAATTTCACCACTTGAGCCACATTAAATCTGTCGTCTGCAAATGCTTTCAATTTGGACCAACCAAACCTTTAGTCGTTTAGTGAAGGGTTAAGGGGTTGTGAAAACTCGGGATTGTTTGGTAATGGGTCAAGTTTACTCCATATAACAAAATATCAGACAGCCAAATTGAGAGTATTAGCTCAAAATAAATGTTGGTGTAATGGATAGATTTGTTATGAAAAGCCTCCTTCCTCAGGGTCGTTTAAACACAAGATTGTGTGGTAAAGGGTTAAATGTGGTGTTGAAAGGGTTGCGGGAAAGGGAATAATTATTCCTTGAAAGCAATGGCTCTTTTTCAAAAGTGTTTTCTAAAATTATAAAAGTGCAGAGTTTAAGAATTTGTTATATTGACCCTTTGCCAAACAATACCGTGTTTTAATGACCTTGAGAAAAAAGGCTTATGAGAACATTGTGGCAAAAGAAGAAAATGCTGGTTAACAGCATTTGTTAAATGAAGTCCTTAGACTTTGGAGGCACTCTGATATGTCCAAATATATCATTGTTCGTAACAAATTTAATAATTGCTTTCCTCCTTAACATTTAAAACAGATGGTTCCCCTTCATGCCACATTGACAGTTCCCCAGTTTGAGCTGTCTAAAGAGTCTCTGGACTTTGGTACTTGCCTTGTTGGTCAGACCCGAGAGCTACAGCTGATGATTCTGAACACCACGTCCTCCCATACCAGCTGGTCTGTCTATCAGGGTAGGTTCTCACTCCTCCGAATTACCATTTATGAGATGGACCGTCCTTTGACACACAGAACGTTTGCAGGTAGCAAAAAGGTTTGACCCTAATCAACTTGTGCAGACAGTGCAGAAACTTTATCATCCAGGTACTGCATTGAATAGATATCTCTGCCACAGACAGGGTGGGATTGACTGGCAGGTTCAGTGGTGGATGAATAGAAACAAATAGGGTTAACCTGTATCTCTTTACCAGATGACAAAATTTTAGACTGGTCCAAATTGAAAGCATTTGCAAACGAAAAATTAAGTTTAGCTAAGATGATGGTCAATGTCTGTAAGTGTAGAAAATCTTCTGGGAAAAAAAGAAAATGCTAGTTACCAGCAATTTCTCCTTTTCCCACAAGGCTTTCAAAATGCTTCTTCCTCAGGGTCGTTAACTCGTTATTGTGTGGTAAAGGGTTAATCCTTCCTCAAATAACAAATATAAGGCTCCTCTAACTTGAAAGCATCTGCAAAAGACAATTTTGAAATTGATACAAATGATCTGAAGTTCTCTGATAAGGTAGAAAACATTGTGGGAAAAGGAGAAAATGCTGGTTACCAGCTTTTTCTCCTTTTCCTACAATGTTTTCAAAAGCTTTCTAGTGTGGTAGAGTTTTTATGGACTTGTGCAGGATTTGTTTATATGTTCCTAAAGTTATTAGATTCACCATTGAAAGGTTTGAAAAGGCAGAAAAATGAGAAAATGCTTGTTACCACAGTTTTCATTGCCTCCATCATTGCGTTACTGGTAACTCTTTACCAAACAACAAAATTTTAGACTTGCCCAAATTGAAAGCATTCGTAGACGACAAATGAAAGGATACTCTAAAAGCTGAATTTTTTCCTTTCAAAGGGTTGAAAACATTGTGGGAAAAGGAGAAATCGCTGGTTACCAGCATTTTCTTCTTTTCCCACAATGTTGTCTACCTTATCAGAGGACTCTAAAGCTGAATTTTTTTCTTTTAAAGGGTTGAAAACATTGTAGGAAAAGGAGAAAATGCTGGTTACCAGCATCTTCTCCTTTTCCCACAATGTTTTCAAAAACTCGGGATTGTATGGTAAAGAGTTAAAAAGCCTCCCTTTTCAGGGTCATTAAAACACAGGGTTGTTCAGTAATGGGAGATCCTGCAGTCCTGGTGTTAATGAATAGTTCATGGAGCTTTCAGTTGTTCTATCATTTCTACTTTCAGAATCCAAATCTGAGAGTTGTGCTATGGACACCTTTAAAGTGGAGCCTTCTTCAGGCCTCCTAGAGGCCCATATTACTCATATCAGTGATAGTAAAACTTTGCTCAAGATTTTCTTTATAGCCAAGTAAGTAGACCTCAACTGTTTATAAGGGCACATAATTTTAGATTTGTCCCAATTGAAGGCATTTGCTGACAACAAATTCAATGTGGATCTAATGATGGGATTGATTTTTGTAAGAAGGAACATTGTAAGAAAAGGAGTCTAGAAAGTAACTTATATTTGTAAAAAAAATTCATAGATTATCAAATATCAGTCATGCTCTGTGAAAATGAGGTTTAATGCATTTGCAAAAAGTATTCCCATGTCAGCCTGTGCAGTCCGCGCAGGCTGATGTGTCGAAACTTTTGACTATTTGTAATTTTTTTTGCATGTACAAAGACCATACTACCTCATGATCCAATTAGTTGTTAGACAAAATTAATCTTATGGATCCATAATCATCATTATGACTTGCTTGGTACTTTGGATCACAGAGATGCATTAAGCCTCTTTTTGCCAGAGTATGACTCAAATAGTAGTATCTTATTACCTTTTGCAGATTAATGTGTTTCTTCTACAAGAAGACCAATTTGGGCAAAAACAAAAGTGGCTCCCACGAGTGATTTCTACTTTTGCCACAAAGCTTGAACAAACATTGCTAGATTATACCTTGATTCATGTTGATTATGCTATTTCTGCAATAAACTGAAAAATCTAATGAAAGTAGACTACTGTAAAACTAACTCGAATTCGAACAGATATGAGCCATGCTCTGGGAAAAGGGAGTTTAATGCATATCAATGATGCATTATACCAAGCAAGTCTTCACATAATTTGGGATCCATAAAATTCTTGTTTTCTAACAACCGACTGAATCATGAGATTGACTGGTCCTTTGACATGCAGAAAACTTGACAAATTGAAAAAAGTTTTGACCTGTGTAAGCCTGCCTGGACTGCACAGGCTGACATGGGTCAAAACTTCTTGCAGATGCATTTATTGCCCTTTTCACATAGCATTGCTTAATTATATAATCAAGTTTTACCCCCTTAAATTTCTTTTCAGGCATGCTGAAGAATACAGTGCTGTTTTCACCTTCCATGGTATATTGGGAGAATCCCCAAGGCGTTTATATGTCAGAGGTCAAGGGTCATATGATGGAAAGCATGAAGCTGTACTTAACATTTAGGACTTGTTATTAGTTGCTCTGTGGTTTAACTCTTTACCACACAATCCCAAGTATTAACGACCCAGAGAATAAGGCTTTTGGAAAGATTGTAGGAAAAGGAAAAAAAGCTGGTTACCAGCATTTTCTACATTTCCCATACACAGTTAAAGACAAGTTTCATCATATGAGCCAGCCTTGATTCGATGTCTGCATATGCTTTGAATTTCGATAAGTCTAAACTTTTGTCGTGTTAACTTTGTACCAGACCACAAACATTAAGACTTTCCAAAAGAATGCATATAAATATTGCTCAAATGATGGGATTTGTTTCTGAAAGGGTTCAAAACATCGAGGGTAAAGGAGGAAATGCTGTCCTATTCCCACAATGTCTCATACTCCTTTTTGTTTCCTCTCTTCCTCAGGAAATCATTGGAATATTTGATAATATGATAAGCTAGGTTATTTTATGGAAAAGCAAATAACAGCATCATATACCAGTGACATTCTGTCCTCTAGACCTTACATTGTGATATATATTTCATACTTCTGTGTTGTTTTCAATTCCTTATCTAATAGGCTTATTGATGTGTGTTTTAGTTCATAGAAGTTCATGATAATAAACTGTTACAATATTTTTATCCAGAGCAAATGTTTGTGTTTTTATTATTACTTTCTTTTATTCGTATAGCAGACTCAAAAAGAGTTTGCATTCCTTAATTACCAGACTTTGAAAATGACTCAAAGGGCAGCAATACTTGCATAATAATACTAGTACAATACAAGTGGAATTATTGTAAATTTTGCACATTACTGCTGGTTACCAGCATTTTCTCCAACAATGTTTTTAAAAGCCTTCTTCCTCTGGGTTGTGAAAACACAGGCTTCTTTGGTAAAGGGTTAATTCTAAACCATACGACAAAATTTTAGACATGTCCAAATTGAAAGCATTTGCAGACAACAAAATAAATTTGACTCAAAAATTTAAATTCATTTTGAGAATGGTAGAAAACAATTTGGAAAAAGGAGAAAATGCTGGTTACCAGCATTTTCTCCTTTTCCCACAATGTTTTCAAAAGGCATTTTTCTCAGGATTATTAAAACACAGGATTCTATGGTGAAGTGTTAAGGCACTTTCTCCTGCGAATGACGTTTTGCATTGTGCTACAGATCATTCTTAAAATCAGTATGGCAAAAGGAGAAATGATTTCACTGGCCATTCTCGCTTTGCCCAATTTTTTTCACATTTATAAGTGTATTAACACTTTACCGTGCACTTAACAGTTTTAACAACATTGGGGGAAAAAGGCTTTTGAAAACATTGTGACAAGGAGAAAATGCTGTTTCCCATCATTTTCTCCTTTCTCAATGTTTTCTACCTATAAAAAGACATTTTAAACCAGTTCAGCATTGTAATTTCTTGTCTGCAAATGCATAATAGCATTTGATTCAGACGAGCCTAAAGTTATGTTGCTGATAAAAATTCAACTCTTTCCCACACAATCCCTACTTTTAACGACCCTGAGGAAGAAGGCTTTTGAAAACATTGTGGGAAAAGGCGAAAATGCTGGTAACCAGCATTTTTGCCTTTTCCCACAATGTTTTCTAATCTATCTAGGGCAGGTTTCACCATTTGGGCTACCTTTAATTTGTCGTCTGCAAATGCTTTCAGTTTGGACAAGTCTAAAATTTTGCCGTTTGGTAAAGAGTTAAACCTGTACTCATGTTGAGTATCACAATAATACAAGGATCTAATCAAAACTGTTTCAAAAAGCAACAGACCCACACTTGTTGAGGTTTTACCAGACAGTAAAATTTAACTCTTTACCAAACAACAACATTTTGGACGTTTCCAAATTGAAAGCATTTGCAGACGACAAAATAAATGGGACTCAAAAACTGAAATTTGTTTTGGGAAAGGTAGAAAACATTGTAGGAAAAGGAGAAAATGCTGGTTACCAGCATTTTCTCCTTTTCCCACAATGTTTTCAAAAGGCTTCTTCCCGAGGGTCGTTAAAAGTCAGGATTGTGTGGTGAAGGGTTAAGACATGTATGGGATTTGACTGAAAGGTTCAAAAAGTTTGTTGGAAAAGGAGAAAATATTCGGTTTGTCTGTGAAAGGGCAGGAAAGTTTTAAGAAGAAGGAGAAACTAATGGATTTGTCTGTGAAAGGGTAGAAAAGTTTGTTGGAAAAGGAGAACATGATGGTTATCAACAATGCACCTTTTCTGTTGTTTATATTCTTTTTCCTCAGGGGCTGAAACATTGGCTTTTGGTAAACCAAGTGAATATTGGAAAATTGTAGCTTACAAGAGGCACATAAACCCTTTACCTGCACAATTTTAGACTTTTCCAAATAGACAGCATTTTGCTGACAACAAAAGAAATATGGCTCAAATGATTGGTTTTGTCTATGAGAGCTCAGAAGACATTGTGGGAAAAGGAAAAAATGCTTGTTACTAGCATTTTTTCCTTTTCCCAAAATGTTTTCCTTTTCTCACCATATTTTCAAGTCATTTTCCCCAGGGTCATCAAAACAGGGCATAGTTTGGAAAATGGTTAAATCAAAATCACACAACCAATCGATGATAAATCAGATTTAAGATTTTAATTTTCCTTTCTTCTTCACAAACCTGAGAAAATCGACTTCAATATCAACAGTTTGCCTTTGATGATGTTTATATGTATTGTCTAAGTTAAATCTAAGTTTAGCGACAACTTCCATGTCTACTCCCCAATCTGCCGCCTTTTTCTGTATGTGCTGTTGAGAGAACAAAACAGAAAATCTGCATAGTTAGATGTACAATCATAGCACATCAATTATTTCCTGAATTCATTTCGGACATGAAATTGAAAAAATAATAAAAAAAAAAAAAAAAAACCTAAATATTAGCAGAAAATGGAAGTCTTAACCCTTAACCAGACAACAAAATTTTAGCCTTGTCCAAATTGAAAGCATTTGTAAATGACAATTTCTGTGTGGGTCAAATGGAGCAATTTTTCTTTGATAGTATAGAAAACATTGTGGGAAAAGGAGAAAATGCTGGTAACCAGCATTTTCTCCTTTTCCCGCAAGGTTACCAAAAGACTCCTTTCCCAGGGTCGTTAAAAGGCGGCATTGTGCGGTAAAGGGTTAAGAAAGTATATTTAGCTGTTATATGTACATGTAAAATATGACACTAGTAACTATGTAATACATCAAAGTTCTTTGAAATCCATAAGAACTGGCTAATGAGATACAGAAGTAACCACTTCACCACACAATACCCACTTTTGACGACCCTGAGAAAAGGAACCACCCACTTTTGACGACCCTGAGAAAAGGAACCTTTTGAAAACATTCTGGAAAAGGAGAAAATGCTGGTACCAGCATTTTTTTTCCTTTTCCCACAATGTTTTCTATCCTATCAAAGACAACTTCCACAATTTGAGCTACTTTAACACTTATCCTCCTAAATAAGTTAAATCAAACTTTCATGCCGATGGTAAAAACCTGAATTATGTTCTTCCAAACATTTTTAAAAAACAAAAAAAATACATATCAGATGGAGTAGATCCAAGATCAGACTGCATGTTCTGTGCAGTCTGATCGTCATCTACGCTTTCCGCAAAACGTCACTGAGTCGCGCTTAGCAACTGAAGGGTTAAATGAGTCATCTTCAAATGCTTTGGGTTTGGACAAGTTTAAAATTTTGCCATGTGGTAAAGGGTTAAGCAATTGACTTGACACTGTTATATGCAAATCACTGGTAACCAGCATGTTCTCCATTTCCCAAAATGCTTTCAAAAGCCATCTGCCTAAGGATCATTGAAACACAGAGTCACTTGGTAAAGGGTTAACAAGTGACAAAGAAAATGTGACATAATGTACAGATGCATCAATAAAGATTTTTACCTCCCTGGTTGAAGATTTGTGAAGGGAGTAAACTGCTGTAGAAGCAGTGTCAATGGCTGTCTTGAGAAATATCATATCTATCCCTGAAAGTAAACATAATAATCATTTCATTCATCATTTACCAAACATTCCTGTGTTGTAACAATCTATGCTTCTGAAAACATGGAGAAAGGAGGAAATGCTGGTAACCAGCATTTTCCTCTGTTTCTACAATGTTTGCTACCCTATTGTAGACAAATTCCATCATTCAAGCCATGTTTTAATTGTTGTCTGCTAATGCCTTTAACCCTTTACCACACAATCCCAAGTTTTAACGACCCTGAGGAAGAAAGTCTTTTGAAAACATTGTGGGAAAAGGAGAAAATGCTGGTAACCAGCATTCTCTCCTTTTCCCACAATGTTTTCTACCCTATCCAAGACAATTTACATCATTTGATTCACATTTTAATTGTCGTCTGCAAATGCTTTCAATTTGGACCAGTCCACATTTTTGTCATTTGGTAAAGAGTTAAAATGGATGAGTCTTAAATTTTATCATTGGGTAAAGAGTTTAGCCAATCTGTGGTGTGCAAAATATATTAAAAGGACATTTTGAGTCATTTTACTGATGTTGAAATTTCCAGGCTACTTTTGCCACAATATCTCATACAATACTGACCCATGAAAATTCATGAGAAGCTTAACCCTTTCCCAAACAACAAATTTTGGATTGGTCCAAATTGAAAGAGTTTGCAGACGACAATTTTAAATTTGATGAAAATGGCAGAAAGGTCTCAAAATGGGTAGAAAACAATGTGGGAAAAGGAGAAATTGCTCGTAACGAGCAATTTCCCCTTTTCCCACAGTGTTTTCAAAAGACTTGTACTGCAGACACATGAAAACCAGGGCTTGTTTGGGAAAGGGTTAATGTGGTATGGAACTATATTTTCTATATTTCACAAATTGTGATTTGCAGTTTTGCACCCAAAGGTTTGAACAGTATCTGTCATTAAGATTTTATAACTGCAAAGCTAGTAGAGCTACAAAAAATGAGGAATTTCCACCTGCAAACAACTGTTTGAGCCATGCTCTGTGAAAAGGGGATTTCATGCATCTCTGATGCATCATACATGTACCATGCCAGGCATTATATAATTATGAACCTATAAAATCCATTTAGTCTACCGGTAACTACTGACTACATTAGATAGAATGGTCCTTAGGCATGCCAAAAATTTAAAAATGGCAAAAAGTTGCATGGACTGTGCAGGCTGACGTGGGTCAATACCTTTTGCAGATGCATTAAACCCCTGATCACACAGCATGGCTCACTTACATTTTGTAGCAAGATGACTTTTGAAAACACTGTGAAGTGTGAAATCTGAATGACTTGTCCGAACAAGTTGGAACAAGTCCTGTGCATAAAATCAAAAAAACCATTGAGTAAGCAGTCCTGCAATGTTGCTGGAAACTACATCCCACAATGAAAATTATTCCAGGATGGTATACTTTAACCAAATGTTCTATAACATAATCAAGCATTCACCCTCAAAGCACAATCACAATTTTACATGTATTTGCAGAAAAAAAAGACTGAAATCAGCCTCCACTAAATGTGGGGTGATCCTGATACACTGCCAAGTATTGTGAGATTTGCTGACCAATAGAGCCCAGAAATCTGATCGTTTTAACCCATGTCCAAACCTGTGTTCTAACAACCCCACAGAGGAGGTTTAGAAAACATTGTGGGAATAGGAAAAAATTCTGAAAACCAGTATTCTCTCCTTTTTCAACATTATTTTCTACCTTTTCAAATGCAAATCCCAACATCTGAGCCAAACTTAACATGTTGTCTGCATATGTTTTAATTTGGACAAGTCAAAAATTTTAATGTTTGGTAAAGAAATAATTTCACCAAACCATTCCGTGCTCTCTTAGGATATACCGGTACTTGTGATATGTCTAAAACTAATTGGTAAGTGGTCACCAGCTCGCTAGGACAAGTCACTGCAGAGTCCCAGCCTAGCACAGCTGGACCACAGGAAGGATGTGACAAAGGAGCCATCACCATGATGTAACTTTGGTCTGTAGAAGCAGTATAAAACCCCATTCAAAGAAACAACCTAGGCATGTATTCACCAATAATTCTCAGTTTCATTCTTATTCTAGAAGTAGAAAGTAACGCAACTTCTGATTGGCTTAACCATTTGGTTAAGCCAAGCAGAAGTTGTGTTACTTTCAGATTTAGAAAATTCTTGAGAGTAAGACAAGAGATTGTTCTTAAAGGCACAGTGGCAGCCAAAATTAAACATTGTGCATGAAGTTTAAATCATGCCATTTAAAAGTATGGAAATTCATGTGAAATTGCCAATCTGTTATTGTATTATAGGTCTCAGTGTTAGTTCCTGGCAGAAAAACTAATTTCAAAACCAGGTTAAAAGTAAACAAAAGATAGAGCCACTTGGCAACTTTTTACCTAGTTTTAAAATTCATTTTTCTGCCAGTGACTAATACTCAGACCAAACATACAGATTGTCATCTTCAAAAATGTTTGTACTTTTAAATGGTACAATGTAAATTTAAATGCATATAGATCAGAATGCATTTAAAAATGGCAGTTGCTGTTTGAGCCGCTACAAGAAAATAAACAATAACTGTGGCTTAAAAACTATTTCTTAAATGCTGAAAAGGTAGTCAGTGATTGTTATTCACTGTAACTGTCAAGAACAGTGCATGTTTTTTCCTTTCAGCACTGGAGGCGAGTCAAGCTTGTGATTATTAATCGCGATGCTGAAGTTCATGAGTGTACTATACAGTAGCATTTGGAAATACCCTTTTGAAACAACACATGTTTATGTACATGTAATTGGCACTGATATCAGACAAAGTCAAATTCTGCATAAAAAAAAGATTTTTGAAAAAGTAGATGACAAATAAAAGACAAAGCATCTATAAAAAATGGGTTCTTTTGTGCTTTGTCATGCTAGCTAAACGTAAATGGTCGAAAGTCCCAAACGTTACTACTCAGAAGTAGTCTGTGTACACAATTATGCTCTACACACGGTACTAGGCTGACACAGAAAAATTTTCCGTCAATCTGTATTGTGAAGTTAGATAACACCTGTATTTTACTCTGACCATTTATAGGTATAAAATAAATTTAAATATCCACATTGTTTAGTTTTGGGCACCACAGTGCCTTCAAGAATGGTTAGTGAATCAAAACCAGAACTTACCTTGATTATGTTTTGTCCCAAATGGAGGGTTCATTATCACGGTATCCACGAAACTGTTAAGTCTGTCTGTTGTGTTCTTATTTATTCCTAAACACTTGATGTCTTGCTGTATAAAATCTACATTTTTGATGTCAAATTCCTCCATATTTCTCTGACATATGTCCAAAGCATCTTCATCAATATCAACAGCTAAAATGTGCCTGTTGGGAGACATAACAATCAGTCAAAGGTCACCTATCACTACACCAGTTTCTTTTGCAGACAGTGTAAACATGGGTGTAAAATTCAACCTAAGACTGCTAAGCGCGACACAGTGCACCTTTGCAGACAGTATAAATCAAGATCAGCATGCAGAGAACATGGAGTCTGATCTTAATCTATAGAGTCCAATACCATGAGAATTTCCATTGAAACACAACGGGATGAAATCCCAATACATGTATTTGGCTTTTTACTAACAGTTGAAAATTTTCTTTTCTTTTTTTGGGCAGTCTTATACTTATTTACTTCTATGGAATAGTTCTATAAAAACTGATAAAAGAATGTTTCTCCTATACCCATTTTTCTATGTTACGCACTTGCGTATTGTGCATTAATGTTTGCTATGTACTTGATGTAAATCATAGCCTGAAAATCACACTGTGATGTCTGATCTTGGATCTCTACATGACTTGTATCCGTTAGGGTTGTTTTTTTTTTTGAAACTTCAACTGTAATGATAGGGGTGTTAGGGTCATGTTGTGAGGTCAATTAACCCTTTACCACACAATCCCAAGTTTTAATGACCTTAATGAAGAAGCCATTTGAAAACATTAAAGGAAAAGGAGAAATGCTGGTAACCCTTCCAATCACAAAGTTCAGCTTTTGAGTGACATTTATTTTGTTGTCTGTGAATGCTTTCAAATCCATGTGGACCAAAATTTTATTGTTTGGTAAACAGTTAACCCTTTACCTGATAACAAAATTCTAGACTTCTCTAAAATGAAAGAATTTGAAGACAAAAAATGTAAAGTAGCTCACATGATCAGATTTGTTTTTGAAAGGTTAGAAAACATCGGTTATCAGCATTTTCTTCTTTTCCCATTATGTTTCCAAAAGCTTTCTTTCTCAGGGTCGTTAAAAACTCTTGACTGTTTGGTAAAGGATTAACTACCCCTGTATGTTATCACTGTCCTATCCGAGGTTGGCCCTTTAGCTCTTTACAAGACAACAGAATTCTAGACTTGTCCAAACTGAAAGTATTCACAGGCGATGAATTCAGTGTTGCTCAAACAATGATACTCATCATTGAAAGGTTAGAAAACCGAAAATGCTTTCAAAAGTGCTCTCCTTTAGGGTCAATAAAACTTAGGATTGTGTGGTACAGGTTTAAACAAAATGTTACTAACCCAGCACCAAGAATGGCAGCTCCAATACTCAGTACTCCACATCCACAGCCTAAATCAAGGATGACACAGTTAGCAATGTCATTATACCTCATATGTATTGTGTGTAACATCCGAGCTGAAAAAGACAGGAGAAAACAGATTGTAATTCCAGTGTTTAGTAATTACTGCCAAAGTATACCTACGACCATGGCTTTTTGATAAAAGTGAGCAACTTCAGTGATTTTTCAAAGGGTATCACTGTGTACTATATAAGCGTGCCATCATTTGTGTCCCCCTTTCTACACTCTTGCTATTGCATGTGTGGGCCAATTTGGTATAAAAATTTCAATCATCTGATTCCAAATTGAGGAGGGGAAAATGGCTCTTAAAAGATGTTTTAAAAATTGTCAGCTGAATTTTCAAGAGGGTTCCCTTTTCATAACAGGCATTTCATCCAACTTTTTTCTTGTTTTGTTGATTTTAGCAATATTTTAGCAATACATGTATTTTAGAGTATAAATATAACTTTTCTCCATAATCCTACTAAAACTTATACTGTTGCATTTAGTGACTGATGAATTATTAAAAATCACATACCTAGAACATGGTTATACCTTTCCAAAACAGATGGAACGACCTGCCTTCGGTCAGAAGGGTTGCTCTGATGTTGTTTTGTGATTGCTTCTCCGCTCCACTTCATGTCAGTCATTCTTCTAAAGCTTATCATGGAAATTCAAAATATTACCGGCTATCTTTCAGACAGATGTGTCTTAAAATGGGCATGGATGAATAAATGGTTTAACTTCACACTGACACGAAATTGAGTACAATGCATTTTCAATTGATCTTTTTGTATTTTTTTACCTTTATTTGGACATACACACATCTGGTTAATTTAAAAACAAACACTCACCATAAGTTCATTTAAGTGCGCATGCAACTTCAATTTTATTTGAAAAAATAGCACCATATGATCGGCAAATTAAGTGCTTTAGTATGACTCCTCGTAAATGAAACACATCTAGTACATTTTTGTTTCCTTTTCCATACCTAAACTGATAAAAAAAAAAAGCCAATAAATTGTGGAAAAAGAGAAATTTACTGTACATGAAATGAATTCCTGAATATGCACAGTACATGTCAAGCCTAGTTTGGATTTCCATTGAAGTAGGTCAGTGGATATTTACATTTCAAAAATATGGAATTTTGAGGAGATAACACTTACATATTATACATAACTTTGGCCTTTTATACAGATTAATCATTTACGATCCATGCCCATATCATAAACAATCAACAAAAACATTGCCACATAAAGCCGTTTGAAGAGATGCCGGTATAATCAAATTCATTCCAGAAGCTTTGGAAGAATGGCTGACACAAAGGCTAGCGGAGACACCATTACAAAAATAAAAAAAAACATCAGAGCAAGACTCGGAATCTGGGTAAAGTCGACCTAACTTCAGTCTGAAGGTTTCCTCCGATGTTATTTTTTGTGATCGTTTCTCTACATGTGCGGAGAAACAATCACAAAAATAACGTCAGAGAGAACATTGTTGGGTATCAAGACAGTTCCCCGACAAGACATTTCCCCGACACAAGTTTTCGAGACCATTCCCCCGACAGATTCGAAGACAGTTCCCCGACACTTTTGATTCATGCCAAATAACATGTAACTGATATTTATGATTGATAATCATGAGAAATTAGAAATATTTGCATGTAATTGATGTATTTTTGATGAGATTATCTCATTATCTGTACGCTGTAATAAAGAATTCGATCAGGTACTTATTCTCTCATGGGTGAATTCATGATTATTAATGACTGTTATAAAAATAAGAAACTTTTAAAAAAGGCTGTTAGCCAGTTAATGCTTTGAATTATTTTGATAATTTGTATGTTTTTGTGTGCGTATTTCTTCATGTGTTTTGGAATTACATTAGAAAGAGCAGGGATTGTATAATTTACGATCCCTGGAAAGAGCGAGGGGGGCACCTAAGTGAAATATTTTTCCGTTTACCTTGTAAACTTCGTCCATAATCCTGCCAGTTGTGTGTGTATTGTATCTAGAATTGGGAAAAAATGTAGTGTATTTTGATTACTGTTTGGTATTTGGTAACGAAATGTCATCAAAGTGTCCCATCAAAAAAGCTGAGAAAATTAAGACATTTCACATTGCAGTCATAGAAAATTACAGACTATCTCAAGGTGACCAAATGTATCGTTGATTCCCATTATTCCATGAATTCTCATATCTTCGTGAATCTATGTTTGCTATCAATATTTTCTTGCACACTCTGTTTTCGTGGCTCCTGTTAAACCTTTACAGACGTAAACATTCCAGAAAAGCTCTCTACGCCAAAGAAATGTCAAAAACAGAATTGCAATTAAAAAAAAAAATCACATTTTATCAAGAATCATATATCTTCCCCATAATTCATCATTTGTTTGTACAACACATCATTTCATTACACTGGAAGCTCATGAATTTTAAGTTCAAAACTGAAAATGCATCAGTCATAAGTGTAGAGGCTGTGACCTTTAGGAATACCCCCTGTATGATGTCATTTGACTACATTTGGAATGATTCTGATTTTTTCGAAAATGATTCATGGAGTTATGGGAAATCGTCTGGTAGTGATCAAATGCATTTTAAGGATAATTTCACAATGAAAAACAGGTTAATTTTACTTTCCCTTATCCAAAAATGCTTTCTGATACTTTCTCTGTCTATTGGTATGCCTAAATTAAATCTTAATTAAATCTATGCCTTGTTTGTGTCTTTGATGGCATGAAAATACCAGTTAGGTTCATGAAGGTACGAGAAAAGGGCATACTCATCAATCACAAGTACAAATGTTTCAATTACAAAACATCATTTATCCATACAATCCTTCATCAACCACTTTTACCAAGTTAATTTCCATTTGACGTAGAACAAATATGTCAGGGAACTGTCTTCAAATCTGTCGGGGAACTGTCTCGAAAACTTGTGTTGGGGAACTGTCTTACCGGGGAACTGTCTTGTTCCCCATTGTCGAAAATACCTGCAATATGTGGAGTCGTAGGGTACTGTTCGAGCCGTAGCTTAGGTTTTTCAAACACATCGACATCTTGTAAATATCCCTCAAGTTCCTTCAATTTGGGACTTTTCGAAGCCATGGTTAATGGACAAATCTCATGTTGTCCCAACTTACTAACAGAATTCTAGTAACTCTGCAAATGGCGACTTTTCCTTCAAGGGAAATAACTTTCCTGACTGAAATCGTAAACGCCAGAGTCAGAATATGTACATCATGTTGGGGGACCACTTTGACAACAATTACTACTAGAGTCGCCTTTGCGTTAAGCATAAATCAAGATTAGATTGCACAAAACGTGCATGTCAGAACAATGCTAAAGATAAACCAGAGTTTCTGCTTACGGTCGATGTCTTCCTTTTCCAACTGTGGAGTGTTTACAAAGGGGTGATGCTATCAGGTAGGTATGTTGAAGGGGGTGATGACAATAGATAGGTATGAAGAAGGGGTGATGATAATAGGTAGGTATATAGAAAGGGTGATGATAACAGGTAGGTATATAGAAAAGGTGATGATAATAGATGGGTATGTAGAAAGGGTGATGATAATAGGCAGGTATGCAGAAGGGGTGATGACAATAGACAGGTCTGAAGAAGGGGTAATGATAACAACCAGGTATATAGAAGTGGTGATGATAATAGGTAGGTATATAGAATGGGTAATGATAATAAGTATGTTGGAGGGTTGATAAAAATAGAAAGGTATGTAGAAGAGTGATTATAAAAGCCAGGTATGTAGAAGGAGAATTGATAACGGGTTTATAGGAGGGTGATGATTATAGGAAGGTATGTAGAAGGGGTGATGCTAATCGGGAGGTGTGTAGAAGGGGTAAAAAAAGGTAGGTACGTAGAAGGGGTGATGATCATAGGCAGGTATGAAGAAGGGATGATGATAATAGACAGGTATGAAGGAGAGTAATAATAAAAATAGATATATAGAAGAGGTGATGATAATAGGTAGGTATGTAGAAGGGGTGATGATTATAGGTAGGTATATAGAAGGGGTGATGATAATGGGTAGGTACATAGAAGGGTGATGATAATAGCCAAGTATGTATAAGGGATGATGGTAATAGGTAGGTTTGTAAAAGTGTAGAAGTAGTGATGATAATAGACAGGAATGTAGAAGGGGTGATAATAAAAGAAAGGTAAGAAGAAGAGCTGATGATTAAAGATAGGAAAGTAGAAGGGGTGATGATGATAATAGCCAGGTATGCAGAATGGTGATGATGTTAGGTATGTATGTAGAACAAGTGATGATAATAGCAAAGTATGTACATGTAGAAAGGATGATGATAATAGGTAGGTAGGTAAGTAGGAGAGCTGATGGTTACAGGTAGGAAAGTAGAAGGGATGATGATAATAGGTAGGACTATAAAAAGGGGTGATGATTATAGCTAGGTGTGTAGAATGGTGATGACTATAGGAAGGTATGTGGAAGGGGTGATGCTTTTAAGTATGTATGTGTAAGGGAGGATGATAATAGGTAGGTATGTAGAAGGGGTTATTAAAATAGCCAGGTATAAAGAAGGGGAGATAGTAATAGGTAGTTTTATAGAAGGCATGATGTATGTAGAAGGGGTGATGATGATAGGTGTGTAAATAGAAGGGGTGATGATTATAGGTAGGTATGTAGGTAGGTATATAGAAAGGCTGATGATAATAAGTAGGTAGGTATGTAGGAGGGGTGATGATAATAGGCAGGTATGTAGAAGGGTGATGACAATAGGTAGGAAGTAGAAGGGGTGATGATAATAACTGATGAAGGGGTGGTGATAACAAGGGTATGATAATCGACAGGTATGAAGAAGAGGTAATTATAACAGGTAAGTACATAGAAGGAGCGATGATAATAGGTAGGTATATAGAAGGTGTGATGATTATAAATAGGTACATAGAAGGGGTGATGATAACAGGTGGGTAGATAAAATGGGTGATGGTATTAGCCAGGCATGTAGAAGGAGTGATGGTAATATGTAGGTTTGTATAAGGGGTGATGATATAAGGCAGGTATGTAGAAGTAATGATGATAATAGACAGGAATGTAAGAGGGTGTTGATAACAGACAGGTATGTAGAAGGGGAGATGATAAAAGGTAAGTAAGTAGAAGAGCTGGTGGTTAAAGATAGGAAAGTAGACAGGGTAATGATGATAGGTAGATATATAGAAGAGGTGATGATAACAGGTAGGGATGTCGAAGGCATGTTTATAATGGACAGGTATGTAGAAGAGGTGATGATAATAACCATGTATGTAGAAGGGGTGATGATGATAGGTAGGTTAGTAGGAGAGCTGGTGGTAAAGGGTAGGAAAGTAGAAGGGTTGATGATAATAGGTAGGAACATAAAAGGGGTGATGATTATAGGTATGTAGAAGGGGTGATGATAATAGGTATGTGTGTAGTAGGGGTGATGATTATAGATAGTAAGGTAGAAGGAGTGATGATAATAGGTAGGTATGTGGAAGGGTGATGATTATAGGTAGGTTATAGAAGGGGTGATTATAGGTAGGTATATAGAAGGGATGATGATAATCGGTAGATAATAAGTAGATGTATAGAAGGGTTGTTGATAATAGGTAGGTAAATCGAAGGGATGATGATAAAAGCAAGGTATGTGGAAGGGGTGATGGTAATAGCTAGGTGTGTAGAAGGGGTGATGATATTACATAGGTGTATAGAAGGGGTGCTGATTATTGGCAAGAAAGAAGAGGGTTATAATAATTGGTAGGTATATAGAAGGTGTGATGATAATTAGTAGGTTTGTAGAGGGGTGATGATAAAAGGTAGGTATATAGAAAGGGTGATGATAGATAGGTATATAGAAGAGGTGATGATAACTGGTAGGTATGTAGAAGGGTGATGGTAATAGCTAGGTATGTAAAAGGGGTGATGATAATATGTAGGTAATTTGAAGAACCAATGGTTAAAGAGGGGAAAGTAGGACGGGTGATGATGTTAGCGAGGTATACAGAAGAGGTGATGATAATACTTAGGCATGTAGGAGGGGTAATGATTATAGGTAGATATAGAGAAGGGGTGATGATAATTGGTAAGTATGTAGAAGGGGTGATGATGATCTATTTGCAGGTTTGTAGAAGGGGTGATGATAATAGACAGGTATGTGGAAGGGTGATAAAAATAGGTAGGAAAGCAGAAGAGCTGATGGTTAAAGGTAGGAAAGTAGAGGGTGTGATGATAGCTGGTATGTATGTAGAAGGGGCGATGATTATAGATGGGTATGTAGTAGGGGTGATGATTATAGGCATGGAAGTAGAAGGGGTGATGATAATAGGTAAGTATCTAGAAGGGTGATGACAATAGTTAGGAAGTAGAAGGGGTGATGATAATAACTAGGTATATAGAAGGGGTGATGGTTATCGGTAAGTATATAGAAGGGGTGATGATAAAAGGTATGTAAAAAGGGTGACAATAATAGGCAGGTATGAAGAAGAGGTGGTGATAAAAGGTTTGTGTATAGAAGGGGTTATGATAACAGGTATGTAAAAGAGGTGAAGATAAGAGGTAGGTATATAGAAGGGGTGAGGATAATAGACAGACATGTAGAAGGAGTGATGATAATAGGTATGTATGTAGAAAGTGTTATGGTAATGGGTAGGAAGGTAAAGGAAGGGGTGATGAACTTAGATCAGTAGGTAGAAGAAGTTGTGATGGCAAGGTGGGATGGGTGGGGTGGTGTGGGGTAGGTAGGTAGGTAGGTAGGTAGGTAGGGTAAGGAGGGTAGGGCAGGGCAGGACAGAGCAGGGCAGGGCAGAGCAGGGCAGGGTAGGGCAGGACAAGGTAGGTAGGGTAGGGTAAGGATGGCAGGTAGGTAGGTAGGTAGAGCAGGGTAGGGTAGAGTAGGGTAGGCAAGGGTAGGATAGGTAGGGAGGTAGGTAGGGAGGTAGGTAGGTAGGGAAGGAGAGGGTAGGGTAGGAGAGGGTAGGGTAGGGCAGGGCAGGGCAAGGTATGTAGGTAGGTAAGTAGGTAGAGTAGGGTAGGGTAAGGTAGGCAGGTAGATAGGTAGGGTAAGGAGGGTAGGGTAGGGTAGGGTAGGGTAAGGCGGGGCAGGGCAGGGCAGGGTGGGGTGGGATGGATAGATAGGTAGGTAGAATAAGGGTTGACGGTAATTGGTAAGGAGTAGCAGAAGGGGTGATGGTAATAGCAGGTAGGTAGGAGAAGGAGTGAAGGTAATCAGTAGGAAGCAGAGGAAGGGGTGGTGGTAATTGTTAGGTAGGTAGCAGAAGGGGTGATAGTTATCGGTAGTGAGTAGAGGAAGGGGTGATGGTAATGAGTAGGTAAGTCTATGAAGGGGTAATGGAAAAGGGTAATGAGTAGGTAGATTAAAGAAGGGGTAATGGTAAAGGGTAGGTAGTTCGATGAAAGATGACGGTAATGACTAGCAAGTAGAAGCGGTGATGTTAATGGGTAGGCAGGTAAAAGAGGGATTGGTGGCAATGAGTAGGGAGGTAGAAGGGGTTATAGTTACAAGTAGGAAGGTACAAAGAAAGATTGATGGTAGGGAAGATATGCAGAAGAAGGGTTGATGGTAGAGAAGAGGTGATGGTAATAGGTAGATCTAGGCAAGTAGAAGATGGGATTATGATAATGGGTGGGAAGGTAGAAAACAGGGTTTTGGTAATGAGTAAGAAGTCAAAGAAGGGATTGTAATGTGTTCGGTATTAAATAGAAGAAGTATTGGTGGTAATAGGCAGGTCGGCAGAAGAATGGGTGATTTAAATGAATAGGTCTTAAGTAAATTGTTGTTGTTGTATTGTGTTTAACGCCGTTTTCAACATTATTTCAGTTATATCGCGGCGGCCAGTGCACCCTATCCATGCTTTCCTGGAGTTTCTGTTACCATTACTTGGCACAATATTCTTTCCAAGCCACTGGCTGCTTTCCCACATAACCATCGTCGAAACAATGGTCAGCGGTGAGAGATGAATGAATCCTGTCGCAATGACTATCATCAATCCTCGGAAAGAAATTGGCCGAGCCGGGGATCGAACCAACGACCTCCTGTTCTCAAGTCTTGTACGCTACCGATTGAGCTACGGGGGCTCGGCTCTGAAGTAAAAGAAGGGCTGATGATAATGGGTGGGTAGGTAGGTAGAAGAAAGTGTGATGATGGTAAATAGGTAGAACTTTCATGGAGCAAGAGAAGGCCTGGTGATAATGGGTAGGTAGAAGAGCATAGTTCACAAATTGTTGAACGACATTTGAAAGATTAAAAAAAAAAAACATTAAATGTCATTCATTTAGATGAGGGGCGTACATTACACATTGTTTTGTGATCCCTGTTCAGATCTACAACAGAGTCTAACCTTGGAAGTGCAATAAAATAAAGTAATACAGTAAATTTTATGTAGATCCACGAGCAGACAATGGGCCTACTCGTGGGTATCTGTCTACCTCTATATAGATCTAGATCTAAAGCGAAAAAAAAAATGCATGTAAATCTCTCCATATGGCCAGAATACTGTCTTTGGACGGTGGCCTACGTTAGTTTGGTTTAAACATATTTATTTTACATCGATTGAGATATAAGTTCTTACAACCTATACTAATCTCTCTCATTCTGGACGGTACATTAACGAAGCCCTTGGTGGTTGTTTATTAGTTATAGCCATTCGCGCACATTGGCGGGAATTGCGAAATCTGTATAACACGACGTGTGATTGGATAATAATATAGTCACAGGAAGTGTCATTGGTTAACTCGTGTTACTTAGCATCGCTGACACGGTTGACATTGTAAGGGCAATAAACTCTGTCAGGCCTACAGGTGATTAACAGGTAAGCGGGTTATTTTGTCCTTTGAATGAAAACTTAACGTTTTTTTTTTTTCTACATACAGAAAATTTGATAGCACCACAGCAGTATCTATGAAATTTCAAACGAATCATAGCGTCATGACTGGGCATGCCAAAAAGAAAAATGTTCGATTCATATGTTGGAACCTGCGTTCTCAAGAACCTTCGTACTAATACATTTGTGAACAGAACCGAGTAAAAGAATCATATTCTCCGACTAGTCTCTTAACATAAAGCGACTGATTATCTTTTTTTTTTTTTTCTCATCCAAAAATCGACTTGTTAAGTTTTCGTACAGTTTGTTTGGAAATCTCATTCACAATGAACTATCAATGAAAGTGCAGAAGAACTTGTATGCTTATTCTTTATTGTACTTTCAAGTTTTATGTCCATGTTATGTATGAAAGCATCTTTTATTTTTATATGTACAGGTTCATCTTTTTCTTATTTTTTTTTATTATTAGGTCTATATCATTGTGTATGTTATACATGCGTGATGGCATTTAACTGCATCCACTTTCCTAACACTCTTGCCAGGCTTGGCATGTAAGGCTGACTATAGACCCTTTTAGTCTCTGACCACTTCCTGGTAACAAGACTGGAAAACTGCGCATGCGCACTTGTGTAGGGCAAAAAGACAAAATAAAACAGTAGCAGATTATTTAAATTGTACACAAAATCGTTAAATTATGAGCGATTTTATGAAAAACTTACTCCCAGAGGCAAAGAAACGCTAATCAGACTTATTTGCTAAGGGTTCATTTACGTGGAAGAAAACGATCCGTATATTAATGACAATATAAGACGAAAACGTAACTGTTGTGGGTTGACGTTATCATCAAAGGAAATGTTATCCGACCCCAGGCAGTAACAGACAGACCCCATAAAGCATGGGCTAGAACACTGCGGGAATGGGAAAAAATGCATGTTACCAGCATTTTTACCTTTTTACCTTTTGCCGTAGTGTTTCCACAAGCCCATTGATGTAGGTTCGTTAATTAAGACAAGGGTGGGATAGGTAAAGGGTTTATAAAGGGTAGCCATCTGATATATCACATATTTGTTAGGTTAATCGACAATACAGTGGATATTTTAGTTTAACTTAAATGGCGGAGAGTGTCGGTTGAGATCGGCATAACACGCTCTTACCTCTAATAGTTTAGAGAGTGTGTATCGTGATAAATTTCATCACGAAACAAATTTTGGCACAGACGTATTTGAAAACATGAATGAATGAGCAGATGGATGGGTGGATGGATGGATAAACTAACGAAGAACGAACGAACAACTGTATAATGCCCTGTTGTCGCCTGTGGCTGCTCTTTTCCATAATTGCTTTCCACCAGGGATCGTATGTAACATGTAATTTAAAAGCATTTCTTTTCGAAAAACAGTGTTGAAAGAATGTTTACCAGTATATTCTCCTTTTCTCACAATGTTTGAAAAGCTTTCTTTTCTCTTGGTCGTTAAGACTTGTGATTGTTGGGTAAAGGGTTAAATGGAAATTGTAACAGTAATTAGCTGAGCCCATCGTATACGGGGAGGTATTTTAGCGTGTCACACATGATAATGTAGGGAAACAATATGGACCTTAGCCTTAACCCTTAACCTCCGTTACGTGACGGTGATCTTGAATTTACTTTGCGAAAAGCATAATGAGAGATCTGTTTCCACGTGGGGGTAGCGTGATCGTGATATACTCGGTTACGAATTCTGATTATGGTTTAAGTAATACTAATTAAGATTTATGGCATAAACTTAATGCGAATTGTGCTGGTCAAAAATATAATTACGGCAGGATATAGGTAAAAAAGCAATAACAATAAATGACGATGGTCACTAAAATACAAAATATTAACGGTGAAAAGGCTCTTTAAAAACATAAGAGATCAAACAAATAATTTGAATAATGTATACGGGGATGTTTTAGGCGGACGTTTTAACCAACTCGGAATGGACGTTTTAACCAGAAGTAGGACGTTTTGACTCTGGGACGTTTAAGCCAGATGCTAATTTACTAATCTGTTTGTACATCCCGACGCACAGCATGATAACAGCATCATGTAACACAATTAATCTTCACAGATTTTATCAATAAAATCTTTCGACAAGTCCCGAACATTGCGTGTGAAAATTGCTTTCAACAGAGGTGGTATTGAACTTTTTGCCCTACAAACAGTGGGCATGCGCGGAAAGTGGAATTCTGGGATCGCATTTCCTTGGCAACGAACGGCATTGTAAAAGGGTCTATAGTGACAATAGACCCCAAAAATAACTTGCTTTATTCTTACCATCAGAGCAACTACCCTCATGATAATGTTACTATTTAGGTTCCAGTACTGCGATGTATCATGTTACTATCAGACATTAGGGAATCCACTGACTTCTTGAAAATTCACAACTCAGTTATGTACAAATAATTCTGCATATTTGTGCCTATCTATCCATTTATTCTTAGAGGCAGTTTTATTTGTTTATGTATTGTAATCTGCACAATAATTAACCTCTACCACATGGCAAAAATTTTAGACTTGTCCACCTGAAGGAATTTACAGAAGAGAAGACAAGTGAAACGTTTTTAAATAATAGGTTTGGTCCTTGAATAGATGGAAAACGTAGCACTTGGGAAAAAGAGAAATGCTGCTTATCAGCATTTTATCCTTTTCCCTAAATATTTCCAAAAGGCATCTGTCTCAGGGTTGTTAAAACTAGGGAGTATGTGGTAAAGGGTTAACCCTTTACCTCACAATGCTGCCTTTTGACGCCCCTGGGAAAGAAGCCTTTTGAAAACATTGTGGAAAAAGGAGAAAATGCTGGTAACCAGCATTTTCTCCTTTTCCCACAATGTTTTCTACCCTATCAAAGAAAAATTGCACCATTTTAGCCAAATGGAAATTGTCGTCTGCAAATGCTTTCAATTTGGAGAAGGCTAAAATTTGTCGTCTGGTAAAGGGTTAACCAGGTATTTGTAGTAGAGAAGCAGTTTAACTCTTTACCTGATCACAGTAATGAGATGATTTTGCAAAGGACAAATCATATGTTGCTCAAATGATAGAATTTGACTCTGAAAGGATATAAATAGTATGGAAATAAGAGAAAATGCCGGTTAGTGTTAACAACATTTAATCTTTTCAAAAGCCTCCCTTTGGATTACAAATTAACCCTTTACCACATAATCCCGACTTTTAACGACCCTGAGAAAGAAGCCTTTTGAAAACATTGTGGAAAAAGGAGAAAATGCTGGTAACCAGCATTTTCTCCTTTTCCCACAATGTTTTCTTCCCTTCCCAAAATAAATTTCAATTTTTCAGTCACATTTATTTTGTCGTTTGCAATTACATTGGCAAAACACTTGAATATGGTGCAGATAATGCAATTTTCAATAGAAAAGGTAGAAAACATTGTGGGAAAAGGAGAAAATGCTGGTTACCAGCATTTTCTCCTTTTTCCACAATATTTTCAAAACCATTTCCTGAAGGGTCATTGAAATTCTGGATTGTGTGGTAAGGGGTTAATGTATATGTCATTCCTGTTGCACCCTAGAAGTTTGCTTTACAGCTTTGATTTTGTTTGATTGCAGTTTGTTTGGCGCTTAACACCAGTTTCATCATTACATATGAATTTCAATTTTATTGTGACGACCAGTGTAACTTTCCATGCTTTCCTGGACTTTTCATTCCCAGCACTATGCACATTCTTTCGAAGCCACTGGCCGCCAGCTTTCCGGCATGAACATTGTCAAAACTATGTTCAGCAGCGAGAAAAATGAATGCTGTTGCAGAGACTATCATAATCTTCAGAAAGAATTATGCAGAGCTGTGAATCAAACCAGCAACCTGGGTTTCAAGCCCTGTGTGGATTGTTATAATGGCAGCCGGTGTCATATGTACAATGGTACTACTTGTTAAGGTATTACTTGAATGCATGAATAGATATACTAGCTGTCTTTCCCAGCTGGGTAGCGTATCTGACTTGTGACCTGGTGGTTGTGGGTTCGATACCCAGTTGAGGCAAACTTCTTTTGCCTCTCACCTCTGATGGATGAAAGAAAAAGCAGTCAGTGGTTTAGAAAGAAAGTTGTGTCAGTACTGGTATGAGAAAGCCAGGAAACACATGCATAGGTGCACTGACTGCCTTAGCTGTTGAAACAGTGCTGAACTGCTATACAAACAATACCTTGCTGCCCTGGTTTACCTAGTGTGACTATTCCTCCTTTCAGAGGATTTCCTCCTATTGAAGCTAAAACTGAAAATTCAAAACTGTCCCAGCTCATAAGTATCTGCTTGGAAATTATATTTACTGAAGTATGTCAGGGGGTTTAGGGCATTATCTTGCCATACCACTAAATTTTAGAATTGCCTGAATTAACCCTATACAACACAATCCCAACTTTTAATGACCCTGAGAAAGAAGCCTTTTGAAAACATTGTGGGAAAAGGAGAAAATGCTGGTAACCAGCATTTTCTCCTTTTCCCACAATGTTTTCTTCCCCTTCCAAAACATTTTACAGTTTTTCAATCACATGTGTTTTGTCATCTGCTAATACTTTCAATTTGGACAAATCGGAAATTTTGTCATTTGGTAAACAGTGAAAAAAGCACCTGAAGAAGACAAATTCATAGTGGCTCAAATGATGATATTTGTCTCTGAAGACGTCAAAAACATTGTGGAAAAAGGAGAAACTGCTGATTACTAGCATTTTTTCCTTGTACCCCACCATTTTTTCAGAAAGCTGCTGCTTCAGGATCATGAAAATACATGATTGTTTGATAAAGGGTTAAGAACACTGTTGAATACAACATTAGATTAACTCTTTACAAGACAACAAAATTTTATAGACTGGTCCAAATTGAAAGCATTTGCAGAGGACAAAATAAGGTGACTCAAAAATTAAAATTTGATTTGGGAAGGGTAGAAAGCATTGTGGGAAAATGAGAAAATGCTGGTTACCAGCATTTTCTCCTTTTCCCACAATGTTTTCAAAAGCTTTCTTTCTCAGCATCGTTAAAAGTCGGGATTGTGTGTTAAAGAGTTAATTAGTAGCAACAATCAACTACAGTAAAACTGAACGTGTGAAAGAAGGGTTAGAGGATTTTTTTTTTTTGCCTGCCTGATGATTGGAAAAAAATGAATAATTTCTCGATGTTTTTGAAAAGGTATGATAGCGAATTTTCTGTATCGTCATAAATTCTCTTTGTACTTGATCTTAAAATTTGCTAGGTACAAGTTCAATTGCCTTATTGCCCTTTAGATCAACCTGAACAATACATAGTCTGATCTTACATTTACACTGTGATGCATGTAACTACCTGTATTTTCTTTATTATGACCAATATCTTGGATATTGCATTAAATTTTGCTGTATCTGTGATTGTTTTTAACTCTATACCAAACAATAAAATTTTGGACTTGTCCAAATCCAAAATGTTAGCAGCTGGCAAATTAAATTGTTGCTGAACTGTTTACCACATGACAAAATTTTAGACTGGTCCAAATTGAAAGCATTTGCAAACAACAAATTAAATGTAGCTAAAGTGATTATTTCTGTCTTCAATTGGGTAGCGGGTAGAAAACATTGTAAGAAAAGGAGAAAATGCTGGTTACCAGCATTTTCTTCTTTTCCTACAATGTTTTCGAAAGGCTTTTTCCACAGGGTTTTTAAAAGGTAGCATTGTGTGAAAAAGATTTAAATGGTGAAAGTTGTCCATAAAAGACAATAAAAGATTGTGGGAAAACATTCTGGTTACCAGCATTTTCTCCTCTTTCCATATGTTTTCAAAAATCTTCTTCCTCAGGGTTGTTTAAACTGGGGACTGTTTAGTAATGGTTAATATGCAGAAAATTTTTCAAGTCACGAAATGCCTGTTAAGACAAATTTATTCGAATATCATATCAGTCCAAACCAGGGTGAAATTTTTTGATCATTGATAAATTAAACTTCAAGTTTATCCAATTGAAGATTATAAATGGACCAATAAATTAAACATTTCTGAATCGAGAGCAAGGTGAGTGCTTTTGATATCAAAAGATTGATAAGAAATTGATTAAAATATCAGATCTGACATTTTATCCTTTCAAACATTTTAAATACATATTTTACCAAATGTAGATGTTTTTATCTGTAAGACATATGGAGTCAAACCACTTTTAAAAGATAAAAGTTGTGGGAAAAGGAGATAATGCCAGTAGTAGCTATATATTATTATTACATTTATGTCCTTTTCCAGCTATGTTTAACCCTTTACCAGACGACAAAATTATAGCCTTGTCCAAATTGAAAGCATTTGCAGACGACAATTTCATTGTGGCGCAAATGGTACAACTTTTCTTTGATAGGGTAGAAAACATTGTGGGAAAAGGAGAAAATGCTGGTTACCAGCATTTTCTCCTTTTCCCACAATGTTTTCAAAAGGTTTCTTTGCCAGGGGTGTCAAAAGGCGTCATTGTGCAGTGAAGGGTTAACTCCTTCCCACACAATCCCAAGTTTAAAAGACCCTGAAGAACAAAGCCTTTTGAAAACTTTGTGGGAAAAGGAGAAAATGCTGATAACCAGCATTTTCTCCTTTTCCCACAATGTTTTATACTTTTTCTAAGACAACTTTCTCTATTTCAGCCACACTGAAATTGTTGCTGCAAACATTTTCGATTTGGGCCAGTCTATCATTTTATTGTTTGGTATAGGGTTAACTCTTTCCCAGACAAGCCCTGGTTTTCACATGTCTGCAGTACAAGTCTTTTGAAAACACAGTGGGAAAAGAAGAAATTGCTCGTAACGAGCAATTTCTCCTTTTCCCACAGTCAGGGTTCCCGCTGGGCTTCGCATTTGGCGCCATTTGCGATAGATTTTGTAATGTGGCGCAAGAAAAAGCCAAATGGCGAAAATGACTGGCGCCGATATTTTTCACATCGGGGTGCCGTACATTTGATACTGGTCCCCGTCACCTCAATGTGTGAAAGCGTATATCTATGACCGAAAAATCGATAAGCAGTTTTTAAATTGTCGCCAATACACCCCGTCACGGCAGGTGATCTAAATAACAGTCTGTATATTACATGGGATTTGACTAGTTACACACAATACACGCATATACACCATGCAATTCTAATAATCAATCAAATATCAATGTCGCCACGCCCCATCTGCATCCAAGGGTGTGAAAACAGAATTTTTACACAACGTGAAGCACTGCGAACCAATCAGGAATCACATACGAGATTTAGTCGCCGCCCATAATTTCTAAAGCCACGCCTTGATTCTGTGTTATATGCATGATACATGCGGGGCATTATGGTTCGTATTTAGCGACAACCACACCATTTTTAGGTGGATTAAATTCGGTAATTAAAACATCAATGAAAGAAGATTGGATCTCAAGATAACTGATTTATCGGCTCGCCACTTATGTTTACAAACTGCAATTTTCGCGACTGATTATTCCTTTCTCAGTTAAAGAAGTTGGTCGCTATTTTTTTTTTATGTAAACAGTGATCGGTAGATTACGATTATGATCTTATTGCCCATTAATGTTTTCTACCTTTCAAAAGACAAGATTTATCACTTGATCTATGAATTACTCAGTAATTTTTTTGTCTGCCAGAGCTTTCATTACGGACAAGTCAACATTTTTAGCTCGGCTGTTTTTGAAGAATACAGCGTCGAGTTATATTGCCGTAGCCCTGTCGTCGTCGTGCAACAAGTTTGAAATTTTTTGATACCTCTGTTATTTCTTAACTCTTTACCATACAATCCTGACTTTTAACGACCCTGAGAAAGGAGCCTTTTGAAAACATTGCTGGAAAAGGAGAAAATGCTGGTTACCAGCATTCTCTCTTTTACCCACAATGTTTTCTACCCATCCCAAAACAAATTTCAATCTTAAGTCACATTTGTTTTTTCATCTGCAAGTGCTTTCAATTTCAACCGATCTAAAATTTTGTCTTTTGGGAAAGAGTTAGGATATTTACTTAAAACATGGGCAAGTTGGTAACTATCAAAAGGGGAACCTATACAACAAGCAGGTAACAATCAAAGCATTTTGAAGCACAGCTATGCCTGTTTTTCACCTTGGGATTTTCCCTGAAAATCAAGCACCTGCTGCTGAACTATATTCACGCAATGAATATAGATATGGGTTAAAAAACTAATCAAATGGAAAAATGTTTTCTCATTTATTTCATTGCTCATGATACAAACAAAGAAAAGATATTTTATTAACCAATTTTTTATCCTGGCCGACCCCCATGTACATATACTTTCATTTTAAAAATGGCACCAACTGGCTCCAATAATTTTAATGTGGCGCAAACTTTTCTCATTTGGCGAAAGTGGTGGCACAAGAAAGAAAATGGCCAGGGGGAACCCTGACAGTGTTTTCTACCCTTTTTGATAACTTTCTGCCATTTTCATCAAATTTAAAATTGTCGTCTGCAAACTCTTTCAATTTGGACCAGTCCAAAATTTATTGTTTGGTAAAGGGTTAACTGTTTACCATACAGCATTTTCTCCTTTTTCAACATTTTTACCTGTTCTAAGACAAACCCCATCATTTGAGTCATACTAGTATGTAATTTATAGTCTTCAAATGTTTTGAATATGATTGGGTTCAAAATTTTGTTGTTTGGAAAAGAGTTCTATAAGATTGTGCCATGCTCTGTGAAAGGGGGACTTAATGCATCTGTGAAAAGTATCGACCCAGGTCAGCCTGCACAGTACACGCAGGCTGACCTGGGCCAAACCTTTTCACTATCGGTCAGTTTCATGTATGTCCAAGGACCAGTCTACCTCATGATTCAGTCAGTTGTTAAAAAAGTGGTCATTATGGGTCCATAAGTATGTGATGGCTTGATTGGTATCATGCATCAGGGAGGTGCATTAACCCTTTACCACACATTCACAGGTTTAACGACCCTGAAAAAAAAAAAGCCTTTTGAAAACATTTTCCCACAATGTTTTTTAACCTTCCGAAAACAAATTTCAATTTTTGAGTCAAGGTTATTTTGTCATCTGCAAATGCTTTCAGTTTGGACAAGTCTAAAATTTTGTTGTTTGGTAAAGGGTTAAGCCCCTTTTACTAGAGCATGGCTCATATTACGTGTGATCATCTGTCAGTGTGTCCACTGAATTTTTCAAATGGGGGTTTTTGTACCTATTGGGTTGCAGAATTGGGCGTACAGAAAATGAAATGGGGGTACAATAATTTTCAACAGTTAGATTCATTTTTCCGTAAACTATCATTTTCATGAATTTATCAAGGCTTCCTCTGCAAATTCTTATTTGTGTGCCACCAGATTCGGGGATTGTGTGGTCAATGAAATTTACATGATTCACATACATTTTTATGTGATCGTACATACTGATCTGGTAAGAATAACTCAGCAGCCTGCTATCGGTAGAGTGAAATTTTAGACTGGTCCCAAAAGGAAACATAAGAATCTACAATGAAGAATACGCAAAGGAGACGAAAATGGAATTTGTGAACTGGTTTATGAACAGAGACTGCTGGTAACTAGCATGATGTCCTTTATCGACAATGTTTTGTATCGTTTCATTAACACATCACCTGTTACTCGAACCCAAGCTTTTCACAGACGATCCTGTTAAACCTGTCGATCTGCAGTAATGGATAAACTAAAAACCAAAAAATGGACGTTTCTTGTCGGCAAAACACCAAACACAAAAGTATTTGAATCAAGCATTATACTTGCAAACCAAGAATCTGATGGTAAAGGTTTCAAAAGATCAAATTGAAAGGGAAAGTAGGTCACCAAAGAGGTAAAGATCAACACAAATTTATTTGACTAGCGTTCTGTCTGACAGACGCATTTTTGAGCAGGGGCATCTCTCAAATCAGTTGGAATGTGACAGATGTGAACGTATTTTAGAGCTGAAAAATACGGTTGTAGAAAGGCATGGGCTTGGTTCAATATTGCAAATAAAATGTGACTGCAGAGAGCATAAAATGTGGAAACAAGTAAAAAGGCATCATCCAAAGGGAAATCAGCAGATCAATTTGAGAGCTTCAAAAATGTTCAAAGATAGGCAGGTGCGTACCTTGCGCTCTGGTGAATGGAAAGTATGTGTGTGAAAAAAAGTGTGGGGAAAGGAGAAATTGCTCGACATGATTTTCTCCCAACCAAGATTCATTTCCAATACCAAATCTGAAACTTTTTTTTCATTCTTTGGGGCAACAGGTATTGATTTAAACTTGCCTCTATATTTGGCTTAAAATGAGAAGCCAGGGAACTTTAAGCAATAACAGGTATACTAGTGATGTGACAATGGTCGGGAAAGATCGATTAAGTATCAGTTAACCATTGCAGATGCCAACCATTGATTACAAATACCAAAAATCTGTCATCGGACCAAACCTGAATAACAATGAACTTAACCAAGAGATGCCAAACTCAATCAAGGGATGTAACTCAAATGACCTGAACACATGAAAATACAGACTGATGCAGTCAAACAGCTCAGAATTAATTCCCACTGAGGAGCAAAAACGAAATCTGAAGAGAAAAAGTATGTTGGCTTTCATAATTAAAATCAAAATAAGCCTCCAACGAAATATAATTTTGATCTAAGCAGACTGTCTGTTGAATATGAAGGAAGTATGAAATATGGATAAGGAAAGTCTCACTCCAATCAAGCGTTTTCAAAAAGAAAAAAACATGACTGTACATGACAATTGTTTTAATCTTTCAACAACCCAGTGTTCAAAAATATTGTGGAAAAAAGGAGAACTTGTTGTTAGGTGCATTTTTTCTTTTTCCAAGAATGTTTTATAACTAATTTGTCTTAGTTAAACCCATAAGCCATAACCAAACACCAAATTACATATTCTTCTACAACCGATTATATGACCGATTATCGCATCAGAAGTGGAATTTGATTCTAACTGATCATCGATTAGCATTTTCAACCGATTTCCCAACCCTAAGGTATACTGTTACTAATGGATTTGGAAATTTACTGTAAAATTACAAGAAATCAGTAGTTCCTCATGCGTTTTGCAGGCATTTCTATCCATGTATTATTTCTAAAGCCATTTTTGGAGGCAAAGGAAAACTAGTAGTTTTTGTAAGGGTTTTCTAAAAAAAACTTGCAGAACAAAATTTGGTTTAATTTCCCAGCATGTTTAACCGTTTACCAAACAATCCCATGTTGAACGACCCTGAGGAATAAGGCTTTTAAAAACATTGTGGAAGAAGGACAAAATGCTGGTTACCAGCATTTTCTCCTTTTCCCACAATGTTTTCCATCCTTTCATCGACAAATTTCATCATCTGAGCCTGATTTAATTCGTTGTCCGCAAGTGCTTTAAATTTAGATAAGTTTAAAATCTTGTTGTTAGGCTTTTGGGAAAGAGTTAACCCTTTACCATACAATCCTGATTTTTAACGACCCTAAGCAAAAAACATTGTGGGAGAAGGAGAAAATCGTGGTAACCAGCAGTTTCTCCTCTTCCCACAATGTTTTCTATCCAATCAAAGACAAGATCTCAAAGTTTTAGCTATATTTAGTTTGTCGTCTGCAAATGCTTTCAATTTTAACCAGTCTTGTTCGGTAAAGAGTTACTGCAAATCAAAACTTTAACACCAAGCCCTTGTAGCTCAGTGGGTAGTGTACAGGACTTGAGAACAGGAGGTCCCTGGTATGATCCCCGGTCTGGCCAAATTCTTTCTGGGGATTGATGATAGTCATTGCGATGCGATTCATTCTGCTCTCACTGCTGACCATTGTTTCGACAATGGGTAGGGTGGGAAAGCAGCCAGTGGCTTGGAAAGAATGTTGTGCATAGTACTGGTAAAAGAAACTCCAGAAAAAGCATGGATAGGTGCACTGGCTGCCATGATATAACTGAAATAATGTTGAAAACGGCATTAAACACCATACAATCAATCAATCAAACCAAACTTTTAGCTGTAGTGTGGATGTGCAATACTAGGCTATTCAATAATTTCTTGGCTAAACACATGTTTAAATTGTCAAGCTCTTATAGTATTATGCACTGTGAGGGGAATGGATAAATATTTAATAAACTTAAACTGTCTGTAGACTGATCTTATCTTTGTCATAGATGAACACTGTTAGAGCTGCTTAACACACCAATTTTTACATGAATCCAGACAGCTGTGACTAATGTAGGTCATTTTGTTCCAACCTGGGCTCGTGCATTTTAGTTTATTCGTTTACTAAATGACAATATCTTAGACTAGTCCAAATTGAAAGCATTTGTCAGAAAAAAAAAATTTGCAGACAACAAAATAAATGTGAATGAAAAATTGAAATTTGTCTTGGGAAGGATAGAACACATTGTGGGAAAAGGAGAAAATGCTGGTTACCAGCATTTTCTCCTTTTCCCACCATGTTTTCAAAAGGCTTCTTTCTCAGGATTGTTAAAAGTCGGGATTGTGTGGTAGAGGGTTATACATGGAGATTTTACATGGCTATATCTCAAAAATATTTATTTCAGGTTTAAATTTAATCATTCATTGACTATGATATGAATAATCATCAAAATATAATGCGTTTTAACTGTGATTGAAAAAATTTTGCTCCTTTGTAGACTATTAACTCTTTACCAAATGACAAAATTTTGGACTTGACCAAATTGAAAGCATTTGCAGACGACACATTTTTGCAGACGACACATTAAATGAAGCTCAAATAGTTTCTGCCTTTGATTAGATAGAAAACAATGTGGGAAAAGGAGAAAATGCTGGTACCAGCGTTTTCTCCTTTTCCAGCAATGTTTTCAAAAGGCCTCTTCCTCAGGGTTGTTAAAACATGGGATTGTTTGGGAAAGTGTTGAACCTTATCCAGCTAAATAAAAGAAATGAAACTTTCAAGTTGATAGTAAAAACCTAACTTTTCCTATTTCAAAGGATTTTTCTAGGAGAGATATCTCCCTATTGGGCAGTGTAGATCCAAGATCAGACTGCATGTTCTGTGCAGTCTGATCTTGATCTACACAGTCTGCAAAAGGTTCTTGAGTCAGGCTTAGCAGCCAAGGGGTAATGAAAGAACTGCCAGTCAAATTTGGCCAGTGTAGTTTGTTTAAAAAAAAGGATCCTTGGATTATAAAAAAAAAAAACATATATTTTCAGTAACAAAAAAAGATTTAATATTGCATTTTCCAGTCAATTTTTGCTAGAATATATTATCACAAAATAAAGGAAAGCGTAGGTCTGAGATCAGACTGCAGTTTTGTTCAGTCTGTATGAAGTCGCACTGTTTGTAGAAGCAATTTCAGTTGTGCCTACCATTCTAAGGATTTGACCCTCTAGCCTTTACCAAACAATCCAGTTTTAACAATCCCGTAGAAGAAGGCCTTTGAAAGCATTATGAGAAAATGATGGAACCAGCATTTTCTCATCTTCCCATAATGTTTTTTACTATCTCAAAGACAGAGATCTTCTGAGGTAAATCAAATTTTTGTCAGCAAATGCTTTCAATTTGGAGAAGTCTAAACAAGAAATATCCTTTAACCCTTGACCACATAATCCTGAGTTTTAAAGACACTTTTGAAAATACTGTTGGAAAAGGAGAAAATGATGGTAACCAGCATTTTCTCCTTTTCCCACAATGTTTTCTACCCTATAAACAAAAATCACATTATTTAAGTCAAACTGAAATTGTCGTCTGCAAATGCTTTCAATTTGGACGGGTATAATTTTTTGTTGTGTGGTAAAGGATCAAAAAAGATAAACCGGTACTGAAATAAGAATATTTGAACTCTTTTATGGTTAAATATGAAGAGAAATAATGAGAAGTAACATTGCCAGCAGCTGCCTCTTTCTCCTCATTGTTTTGCAAATTCGTATCATTAAAGTGTTCGCAAATGGGCATAGAGGATCCTGCCAACTGAACATGTGCACATTTTTTACCAATCGCTTATTACCATCTATTTATTTGATTTTATCAATACCAGGAATTGGGTAAAAAGCCAGCACATTCAGTTACACTGAAAAAAAAATGTTGAAATGTGGTAAAGTGTTAACCCCTGACAGCACATTGCTGACCTTTAACCACCCTGAGAAATATTGTGGGAAAAGGAGAAAATACTGGTAACCAGCATTTCCTCCTTTGCCAACAATGTTTTTCTACCCTATGAAAGACAAATTTTATGTTATGAGTAACATTTAATTTTGCGTCTGCAAATGATTTCAATTTGGACAAGGCTAAAATTTTGTAGTCTGGAAAAGAGTTAAGTTATAAAGGGATTACTGGCACACTACCCCAAATAGTTTTTGTCTAATCCTTTTTATTCTTAACTTTAAAATGAGAAGTGTAAAAAAAAATTTTGCAGTTAGCCTGGTTACAGGCTTTTTTCCTTTTCACACAATGTTTTCAAAAGTTTTTTTTCTGCAGAGCTGTCACCCAATAGTGTAGTTAGGGTTAACCCTTAACAACATGATCCCAAGTTTTAACGACCCTGAAATAGAAGTAATTTCAAAACATTTTTTGTAAATGAGAAAATGCTGGTGACCAGCATTTTCTCCTTTTTCCAGTTTTTTTTCTACCTGATGAAAGACAGAAGTCATTTAACCCTTTCCCAAACAAGCCCTGGTTTTCACGTGTCTGCAGTACAAGTCTTTTGAAAACACTGTGGGAAAAGAAGAAATTGCTCGTTACGAGCAATTTCTCCTTTCCCACAGTGTTTTCTACCCTTTTTGAGAACTTCCTGCCATTTTCATCAAATTTAAAGTTGTCGTCTATAAACTCTTTCAGTTTGGACCAGTCCAAAATTTGTCGTTTGGGAAAGGGTTAAGCTTAATCTAGTTAGTCATCTGCAAATTTTTTCATTTTGATAAAGTCTATAATATTGTTGTTACGTAAAGAGTTAAATCAATTTGCCCGTAGAAGCCCTGGTGCTGATATCAGTCAATAAATAAGACCCAGATAATCACAATTTTAATTCTTTACTAAACGACAAAATTTCAGACTGGTCTAAACTGAAAGCAATAGCAGACGAAAATTGAAATGTGGGTCAAATAATGGAATTTGTCTTTGATAGGGTAGAAAACATTGTGGGAAAAGGAGAAAATGCTGCTTACCAGCATTTTCTCCATTTCCCACAATGTTTTCAAAAGGCTTTTCTCTCAGGGTTGTTAAAAGTCGGGACTGTGTGGTAAAGGATTAAGGTCTCTCTTCCAGAATGTCACAGCAGGGTGGACAGTGCAGATCAGAGATCAGACTGCACGTTTTGTGCAGTCTGATCTCTGATCTGCACTGGCCAAACAGGCAACTCTAGTCATTAAAGGTGCTTAACTCTTTACCACACAATCCCAACTTTTAATGACCCTGAGAAACAAGCCTGTTGAAAACATTGTGGGAAAAGGAGAAAATGCTGGTAAGCAGCATTTTCCCCTTTTCCCACGATGTTTTATACCCTTCCCAACACAAATTTTAATTTTTTAGTCACATTTAATTTGTCATCTGCAAACGCTTTCAATTTGGACAGGTCTAAAATTTTGTCGTCTGGTAAAGAGTTAAAGGGTTAGTATTCCTCTAATTCTAAGGGACGGGTAGAAGGGAGATTATGTACTAATTGAAATACAAGAACAGCAATATTTTCTATTGTAAGTGACCATATTGAAACTTCAGTAGTATTGAATAATATTTTTTCTGTTTGTCATTTTTTTAACGCCTCAAAGGGCACAGTGTCACTTTGATCACCTTTTTTTTTTTATCAGAAAATGAAGATTTTCTTCATTTTGTCGCAACGATCAAAGAGGTATCAGGTGATAAAGGTTTCAAGTATTTTGAAATTTTTGAAGAGCTCTTGAGAGTTTATGTGAGATGTACAAGAGCAAATATGTCTTGTCATTGACTTCTGTTTAAATCTTGTATTATGATAACTTGACATTCTGTTCAAGGCTGTTTTATCTCTGAGCATTTTCAGAGGTTCATTTAACCCTTTACCACACAATCCCGAGTTTTAACGACCCTAAGGAAGAAGGCTTTTGAAAACATTGTGGGAAAAGGAGAAAATGCTGGTAACCAGCATTTTCTCCTTTTCCCACAATGTTTTCTACACATCCAAAGAGAAATTTTACCTGTTTAGTTACATTTAATTTGTCATCTGCAAATGCTTTCAATTGGACAGGTCTAAAAATTTTGCCGTGTGGTAAAGAGTTAATTGCAGATGATCAAATGTCTTCCCTTAACCCTTTACCACACGACAAAATTTGAGACCCGTCCAAATGCAAAGCATTTGCAGACCACAATTTCAAATTGAGGCTCAGATGATATGAGTTTTCTCTGATGGGGTAGAACACATTGTTGGAAAAGGAGAAAATGCTGGTTACCAGCATTTTCTCCTTTTCCAACCATGTTTTCAATAGGCTTCTTTCTCAGGGTTGTTAAAAGTTGGGATTGTGTGGTAAAGTGTTCACTGATGTCTACTTCATTTCAATAGCTCTGCCATGGTTTGATTTTCATCAGCCAAATAATGAATAACCCTTATAGTGCTGAATAATTATTACTGTAATGTACCTTTTCAATTAAAGGCCTACTAGAAGCCAGAAGTAAATGATTTTGAGGTCAACTTGCTAGCAAATTAAAGTCATTCCATTTAATCCTTTACCACACAATCCAGAGTTTTAACGACCCTGAGGAAGAAGCCTTTAGAAAACATTGTGGGAATAGGAGAAAATGCCAGTAACCAACATTTTCTCATTTGCCCATGTTTTCTAGGGATACGTTTTGTCGTTTGGTAAAGAGTTAAAAAGTATGGATATAATTATGAGTCTGACAGTGTATTACAGAATTGTCTGTTAAAAGTTCCAGTCACTGGCAGAAAAATTAATCTTAAAACTAGAATTAAGGAGGTTGCCCACAATGTTTTTAAATGCCGCCCTCTACAACGTAAAATCATGTGATTGTTTGGCAAAGGTAAATATACGTCCCCTGTGGTCATGAAAAGGTTAATTAATGTATCCGAAGCCAATAAAAATATTGATGATTAGACTATTTTTTACAGTTAGTTTTCCAGGTTTTTACCCTTTACCAAATAACAAATTTTTGGACTGGGCCAAATTCAAAAGCATTTGCAGATGACAAATTAAATGTTGCTAAAATTATGATTTCTGTCATTAATAGGGTAGAAAACATTGTTGGAAAAGGAGAAAATGCTGGTTACCATCATTTTCTCCTTTTCCCCCACAATGTTTTCAAAAGGCTTCTACCTCAGGGTCATTAAAACTTGGGATTGGGTGGTAAAGGGTTAAACACTAGGTTTGGGTTTCTTCCAGTTTACCCTGTACTGACAGACTAGTCTGAGTAAACAGTCTTGTTCTTTAACAACCCAGTGAGGAAAAAAGTCTGTTGAGTTTTAATCATTGAGGGAATAGGAGACATTGCTGATAATGGCCATTTTCTCCTTTTTCCGCTATAATTTGTACCCATTGAAACACAAATTCAATCATACCAGTCACACTTGTCCTTGGCAAAGACTTTAAGTGTGGACAAGTATAAATTTTTGACAGTTGGTATAGAGTTGATTTACATAGTTGTCAAGGAAGTAAAGTGTGAAATATTCATTTATCACAATATTTGGCAATATACAGTAGCATAGTAGATGTTTAACTCTTTACCACACAATCCCAACTATTAATGACCCTGAAGAAAAAGCCTTTTGAAAACATTGTTGGAAAAGGAGAAAATGCTAGTGACCACAATGTTTTCTACTCTTGCAAAAACAAATTGCAATTTTTGAGTAACATTTATTTTCTCGTCTGCAAATGCTTTCAATTTGGACCAGTCAAAAATTTTGTCATTTGGTAAAAAGTTAATCTTTTAAGCACAGAGCACAATTTTAAGTGTTTTTTTGTGATCAACTTGTAGATCAAAAATGGACTACAAAGATTATGCAATCTGATCTTGCACCAACAGTTTCTTGATTTTTTTTGTAAGATAATCTGAGCAAAAAGCCTTGAAATAACAATACTTCTGGGGTATTTCTGATCACAGGAAATACATATTTTATTTATTTATTTCGGCATGTAAGGGTAATACCCAGCAATCTTCTGTAAACAACATACACTTTAATATGAGCCTTGCCCTGTGAAAAAGGGGCGTAACCCTTTACCAAACAAGTGTGAGGAAGAGGCCTTTTGAAAACATTGTGGGAAAAGGAGAAAATGCTGGTAACCAGCATTTTTCCCTTTTCCCACAATGTTTTCTACTCGGTCAAAATACCCTGAGTTCATTTGTACCACTTTCAAATTTGTCATCTGCAGATGCTTTGAATTTGGAAGGGGTTGAAATTTGCCGTTTGAGAAAGGTTTAATGCATCTGCGAAAAGAAATGAACAGAACAGAACAGAACATATATTTTATTAGACAAGTACTTCGTACATAGTCTTGTTTACATAAATTGTATATAATAAACAAGGTCTCTCTCTCTCTCTCTCCCCTGTCTCTCTCTCTCTCTCTCTCACACACACACACACACACACATACACACACCCCCACACAGATACGTCAAGTACTAAATTTCAACTGGGAATAACATGGAATAACCATGTTTCAAATATAAAAATATAATGGTAATACAGCAAACTGTTATAAAATGTTATTACTCATTGGAATATAAACTATCAAATCTAATAGTTAATGCGGATCTTATAAAAGAGGCAAGTTTAATTAAAGTATCATTGTTATTGCTTTGCATTAAAGTAACCAATTTATACATGCTAGGTTTGGTATAGAAAAAATCACTAATAAGCTTTTTACGCAATGGCATATACTTTGGACAAATAAGGACAAAATGATATTCATCTTCTACTTCTTCCATGTTGCATAGTTTACATAATCGTTCGTTCCTAGGTATCCTATTTTTAGCAAATCTACCGGTTTGGACATTTAGTGAGTGAGCTGATATTCTGAATTTACAAATATATCCCCGAACGTTCAACGGTAAAGCATCTAGATATTCTTCTTTTGCAAAGGAGGTTTTAATACCTCTATAGACAGTTAAAACTGAACTATAATCTATTTTTGAGAACCACTCTTGTTGAAAACAATCGATCATTCTTTGTTTCAAAACTTTCAAAATTTGATTAGAATGATGAGTGACAGGGTTATTGAATATTTCGGACATACCATAATCGTCAAATATCTTTTTAACATTATAAACCCAATTTCGTTTTCCCTTTATACAATCTTGAAGAGCCTGTGCATAAATGGTTTTTAAAATGATGTTTTTAGTACCTAAGAGCTTATACCAATACTTAATTATTTTCATGTACCTAGATATATAAAGGGGATAACGACCAAGCTCTCCGTAAACAGCCATAGAGCTAGTACTAGACTTAACCTGCAGTATACGCTTGCAAAATTTTAGATGAATTCGCTCAATTGCTTTAGATTTACTGTAGCCCCATATTTCACAGGCATAACTGAGAATTGATCCAACAAATGCGTCGAAAAGTTGACAAAGCGTACTGGTGGGCAATTTAAATTTAAAGCAGTTAATCAGTAGTGCATTTAAAGCTTTCATTGATTTTCCTACAATATATTCTTGATTCTCTGCAAAGTTACCTGTGTAATGGAATACTGTACCGAGATAATTAAAATTATCAACTGATTCAATTTTTCTACCATTATATGTCCACGATTCATTTTCTTTCAATTTACCTCGTTTTCGAAATACCACTGTTTTTGTTTTCTCTACGTTTACCTCTAAGCCCCATTTACTACAATAATCGTACAGCAAATTTATATTCTTTTGAAGTTCATCTGGACTCTTGCCAAAAATGACCATGTCATCTGCAAATAACAAAATGATGAGTGTGATCTGATCAAAACTTAAGCCAGATTCAGGATTTTCCTGAAGGTGAAGTTCAAGATCTTCAAGGAACAATGATGCCAAAATCGGAGAAATTATCTCCCCTTGCCTTAGCCCCACCCCGTATTCGAAAAAGTCTGAGAGTTCGTTTCTGTTTCTAACACATGACTTAACTTTGTTATACATATCCCTGGCGATTCGTAATAACTTCCCCTTGATTCCCAATTTATGCATTTTATACCACATGGCATTTCTATTTATAGAATCAAAGCATTTCTTCAGATCCACAAAAATACAATAAAGACGTTTGTTTTCACTCAAATATTTAGTTATAATATTCATCAAGACAAATATTGCGTCCGTTGTTGAAACCCCTTTTTTGAATCCGAATTGAGCGTCTGATATTATGTTGTTTTCATCACAAAATTTTGTAATACGATTATTCAATAAAGTCGTAAATAATTTTGAAAAACAACTAAGTAGTGTGACACCTCTATAATTGTTAACATCCTCCCTTGATCCCTTTTTATGGACAGGAACAATTATACCCTCAGTCCATTTATCCGGAAAGTAGCCAGATTCCAATACTGCATTGAAAAGGTCACATATATGTGAGGACAAAATATCAATACCTTCAATCAAAAACTCGTTCAAGATATTATCAGAGCCAAGTGCCTTTCCCCGCTTTAATGATGCAACTGCTTTCATTAATTCGGGAATAGTAAATGGCGAATTTAATTCTTCAAATGTGCTGTCATTGTCATCAAAGTCATGGGTACTACAAAAACTATCTGCCTCTTGATTAGAAGAGCAGGAAACACTATCACAAAGTGAAACAAAAAAGTTTTTAAAATCATTCAAAGGTATATTATTGTTTTGTTTACTTTTACTTTTGAAAAAATTCCAAAATTGTTTTGGCCTTTCTTTCTTCAAAGAACACAATTTGTCTATTTTAATTTTTTCATATTGTCTTTTCTTTTTCTTACATAAACTTTTATATGTACGTTTTAAACAACTGAAATGTTCCCTATTATTCGTAGATGGGCATCTATTATACTCATTCAAAGCAGTCAAGTAAATTTCACGCGCATTGTGACAGTCGAAATCAAACCACTCTGATTCATTCATTAATTGACGTTCTTCAAAGCAGTTAGTTTTGGACTTCGATACATTCTGACAAAACAACGGATCCGCCACATCTATAATAGCGCGAGTGAATTCGTTTAAAACCGAGTTAATACATTCCCTACTGCTTGTGTCTAAACTACAAACAAGATTGTTAAATATCGGCAACTTTCCGATAAGGCCCGATCTAAACTCTCTCTTGCGAGAATCGTCCCATCTGTATCTGGTTCCGCGATCTGGATCGTCGGACTCAGGTCAGCCCAGGCAGACTGATCTGGTTGAAAATATTTGCTATTAGTCAATTTTCTGTATGTTTAAGGACCTGTCTACCTAATGGTGAAATCAGTCGTTTAACTCTTTACCACACAATCCCGACTTTTAACGACCCTTTGAAAGAAGCCTTTTGAAAACATTGTGGGAAAAGGAGAAAATGCTGGTTACCAGCATTTTCCCCTTTTCCTACAATGTTTTCTACCCTTTCCATAGCAACTTTCAATTTTTCAGTCATGTTTATTTTGTCATCTAAAATTTTGTCGTTTGGAAAAGAGTTAAAAGAGTGGCTATAATGGACCCATAATTATGTGATGGATTGATTAATATGAATTGATGCATCACAGAGATGCATTATATAACTCTTTACCATACAATAACGACTTTTAACGACCCTGAGGAAGAAGGCTTTTGAAAACATTGTGGGAAAAGGAGAAAATGCTGGTAACCAGCATTTTCTCCTTTTCCTACAATGTTTTCTGCCCTTCCTAAAACAAATTTCAATTGTTCAGCCACATTTAATTTGTCATCTGCAAATGCTATCAATTTGGACCAGTCTAAAATTTTGTCATTTGGTAAAGAGTTAAACCTCCTTTTGTCAGAGCATAGTATAATAGTTTCACTCCTTACCAAAACAATCCCATGTTTTAACGACCCTAAGGAAGACAGCTTCTGAAAACATTGTTGGAAAGCAACAAAATACTGCTGCTTGTTACCAGCACCTGTTCTTTTTATCACAATGTTTTCACAAGTCTCCGTTCACAGGATTGTTGAAAGTCAGATTATTTGGCGATGTGATGAACCATGTGACATGTCTTTGGAAGACCTCAACACAGTGTGGACAAGGGAGAAAATACCTGTTACCAGCATTTTCCTCTTTTCCATTGGGTCTTCAACTTTATACCAAAAAAGTACTGAGTTTTAATGATCCTAAAGAAGATCACTTCTGAATTTATTGCGGGAAAAGGAGAACCTGCTGGTAATCCCCTTTTTACAGAGCATGGCTCATTAATCAAACCTACAGGTGAAGGGTTGACAAGCTGGGTTATTATACCCTGGTATACTGCCAGCCTGTGGGGCCTCAAATAAACCCCAAGGGTGTTTTAAGTGAAGCATTTAGACCTAAATTGTTGCAATCTTAGGTATACTATTGTCCAGATTGTCTATGCAAAGCGGACAGTGTTGGTCAAAGATCAAACTGCAAATTTTTACAGCCTGATCTTGATCTACACTGTCACAAATTGCAACAAGAGTAGTGACAGTCCTTTTAAGTGTTCACTCTTTAACCCTTTGCCACACAAGCCCAAGTTCTAACGACCTTTAGGAAGAAGCCTTTTGAAAACATTGTGGGAAAAGGAGAAAATGCTGGTAACCAGCATTTTCTCCCTTTCCCACAATGTTTTCTACCCTGTCAAAAACAAATATCATCATGTGAATTACGCGTATTTTGTCATCTGCAAATGCTTTCAATTTAAACGTGTCTACATTTTTGTCATGGGGTAAAGAGTTAACAGACAACAAACTGTCAGATTCATACAGAGTGGAAAAAAGCAAAGAGTGTAGCTCAAATCACAGCATTAAGTCATTTGAAGAGTAGAAAATATTGTGGCAAAAAGAGAAAATGCATTGAAAGAGTAGAAAATATTGTGGGGAAAAAGAGAAAATGCTGGTGAAAATGCTGGTTACCAGCATTTTCTCATTTTTCAGCAATGTTTTCAAAAGCTAGCTTTCTCAGGGTCATTCAAACATGGGATTGTTTGGTAAAGGGATGAAAAGGTAGTTTGTCAACAGTCAGGCCAAACAGAAATTCAATCAAATATTGACGAATGCATGAGATCGATTTTATTTCCACTGTTGCTATGCATACTGTTATTCCATTTTGAAAAGGTTCATTATGATTAGAAATTTTGTCAGATTTGGATGAATAGTTGTGGTAGATCTATATGTGTAGAAATAGATGATATAATATTTGAAACCTTTACAAGATGACAAAAGTTTAGACTGCTCGAAATTGAAAGCATTTGCAGATGACAAATTAAATGTGGCTCAAAATGATGGAGTTTGTCTCAACTCTTTACCACACAATCCCAAGTTTTAATAGGCCTGAAAAAAAAAAGACTCTTGAAAACATTGTGGAAAAAAGAGAAAATGCTGGTTTCCTGCATTTTCTCCTTTTCCCACAATATTTTCTATCCGTTACAGACAAAATTCTCCATTTCAGTCACATTCGATTTGTTGTCTGCAAAATTAATGCTTTCAATTTGGACGTATCTTAAATTTTGTTGTTTGGTAATAAATTAAATAGGGTAGAAAAAATTGTGGGAAAAGGAAAAAAATGGTAAGTTACCAGCATTTTCTCCTTTTCCCACCATGTTTTCAAAATACGTCTTGCTCAGGGTCGTTAAAGCTTGGGATTGTGTGGTAAAGGGTTAAGCTGTTTTAAATTACAAAATTTTAGACTTGTCTTTCATGTATGCACTTGCAGACACAAATGAATTGTGGTTCAAAGATTGAATTTTTTCTTTGAGAGAGCAGAAAACATTGTAGGAAAAGGAGAAAATGCTTATCGTCAGCTTTTTCTCTTTTTCCAAAGGTGTTTATCCATATTACGAAATGGAGTTCTATGATAAAGGATGCATGATTGAAATTGTCTTTTAACTCTTTACCAAACAACAAAATTGTTAACCCTTTCCCAGACGACAAATTTTGTACTGGTCCAAACTGAAAGAGTTTGCAGACGGTAATTTTAAATTTGATGAAAGTGGCAGAAAGTTCTCAAAAAGGGTAGAAAACACTGTGGGAAAAGGAGAAATTGCTTGTTACGAGCAATTTCTCCTTTACCCACATTGTTTTCAAAAGACTTGTACTGCAGACACGTGAAAACCAGGGCTTGTTTGGGAAAGGGTTAACTCGCCCAAAGTGAAAGCAGTTGCTGATGACAATTATGATTCAGACTGGGGGATTTGTCTTTGAAAGGGTAGAAAAAATTGTGGGAAAAGGAGAAAATACTGGTCACCAGCATTTTCACCTATTCACACAATGATTTCAAAAGCCTTCTTTCTCAAGGTTGTTGAACTCTTTACTAATCGACAAAATTTTAGACTCGTCTGAATTGAAAGCATTAGCAGATGACAAAATAAATTTGACTCAAAAGCTGAAATTTGTTTTGGGATGGTTACAAGACATTGTGGGAAAAGGAGAAAATGCTGGTTACCAGCATTTTCTCTTTTTCCCACGATGTTTTCAAAAGGCTTCTTTTTCAGGGTCATTAAAAGTCAGGATTGTGTGGTAAAGGGTTAAATTTGTGGTCTAACAGTCTGAAGATTTTGTGATACAGGCAGGAATTACTATGTAGTATGTACCAAAAATAGAAGTGTTTTTTGTTGGGTCTTGTTTCTTAGTTCCATTCACTTTTTTTCTGTTTCAGATTTATTTATGTTGTAATCCCTGCTATGGTCAGTTGACGCTAGAGAGGGGCCAGCCCCTCACGGTACCCAGCTAGTCATCATGGGTGATCAGAGCATAGGCAAATTGACAGCAAGTCTTGAAGACTTGTCCCTCAAAAAACAGCTTCCATTACGCCAACAGGTAGGTCTTGAACCTAGCCATATACTAGTTTGAGAATATTCATTATTATATTCCTATCTGTGAATTTTTGGGATTTCTCAGTGTATTATTTTGTCACTTTTTTTACCGTGAATATCATCACTAGTGATGATATCATATTATCACTAGTGATGATATGGTTTAAGAAAGTTTGCTGGAACTTCTTTCCTTCATATTGCTCACAATCAAAGGTTTGTGTCTCTCTTCTTCAAACATTTTTAGTAAACAAAAGAGTAATGAAAAGATTTTTGGAAAATCTTACCTTTACCACACAATCACAAGTTTTAACAACCCTGTGGGAGAGAGCTTTTGAAAACATTGTGGGAAAAGGAGCGAACTTTTGCAGGAGAAAGCTTTTGAAAACATTTTGGGATTGTGGGAAAAGGAGGAAAAGCTGGTGACCAGTGTTTATTCTAGGATGCGGGATTCATGCTAATTTTTTTGGATCCTGCACAAATTCAGATTCAATGCGTGACAGTCCAGTGTAAAAAGTAAGCAACAAAAAAAAGTAGCATAACAAAAAATTCACACTTGCTGTGCGGAAAATATCGCAGTTTTGAACAAAGCAGCGTCATTGCTGAAGCTGTTTTGCAACATATTATGTCCACTAGAGTATCCTCCCTTGACAGGAAGTGGGTCAAATAGCCCACTTCCTAAACGACCAGGTCCAAAATAGCCAACTTTACCTTTGTCTTAGACTACTGTTATTGCAATGAATTTTATCGGAATGAATTGTATAACTTTATCTATTTTTGAAAAATGAATTTAATTTCTAGTGAAGGATACCCTGAAACTGTCATCCCCCCTAATTTTCTGTTGCTACAATAGACACTGTGGGCACCAGCATTTTCTACTTTTCCCACAATTTTTTCAAAGCCTGTTCCTTACGGGTCATGTGATATTGGGATTAAATTACAGATATAGTGCCAATTTTGGGTAAAACATTAAAGAACACAACATTGTTTTCTTTCAGGCTCAAAAGCCCATGCTCAAATACAGCAATTCTTCGATAAAACCAGTGCAGCTTTTTAACCATGCTGACCTTGTCAGTATCCGAAGCAACGCAGAGGCTGCACGTAACGCATACAGTAGCCTCAGTCAGGCCTCTACCACCAGCACCATGACAAATATGAGCACCATGAACACGCCCTTTAGATCCAGCTTGAAACAAACCCCAAGCCCCCAGACATTGCTGAAACAGGCTACAGGTATGTATCTCACCAGATACAAAATAATCCTCTTCTGCAATAAAAGCCAGGCCTAGTGGCTCAAATGGTAACATACATGGATTAAAGCTAGGGTGTCACATGTTTGAATCCTTAGCTTGGCCAATTTTTTCCTGAGGATTGATGATTGATAGTGACACGATTCATTCCTCACTTACTGCTGGTCATTGTTTCAATGATGATTGTGTGGGAAAGCAGCCAGTGGTTTGGGAAAAAATACTGTGCAGGGAATGAAACTAGGGTGTCCCATGTTCGATTCCTCAGCTTGGCCAATTTCTTCCTGAGGATTGATGATAGTGACAGAATTCATTCCTCTCTCATTGCTGGTCATTGTTTGACAATGGTTGTGTGGGAAAGCAGCCAGTGGCTTGAGAAAAAATATTGTGCAAAACACTGGTACGAGAAACTTGAGAAAGCATGGATATGTGATCTGGACATGGCAATGTAAATGAAATCATGTTGAAAATGGTGTTAATAACCATACAAACATTAAAATATTATGCAAGAAAGACTAGCTTGTATACTGAGATATTTCAGGGTGGACTTTTTCATTCTTTAATACTTTCTTTTCTGTAGATGAAAATTTCTATAGTTATTTAATTGTCTGTAAAGTAATGATAAATAAGTTCTTAAAAACTCATTTGCCTTGGCTTGCTGTGTGGCAGTGGGGGCAGTGGTTACAAAAAGACAGAAAGATAGTTGATTTATGATTTCTTTACATTATTATTACTCTATCTATTTTTTTTTCATTTCTGTATTTTTTAACCTTTTACCAAATAATCCCAAGTTTTGTTGAGTCTGTAGGAGAATGCTTTTGAAAACATTGTGGGAAAAGGGTAAAATGCAGCAGATGCTTTGTAATAATTAGCAATTTCTCCTTTTGTCTCAGTGTTTCAGAAGTATCATCTGCAGGAGGTAAACAGTTTGAAGTACTGGTATGTCATAAACAAATTTCTTAACCCTTTACCAAACAATCCTGACTTTTAACGACCATGGGAAAAAAAGTTTTTTGTAAACATTGTAGGAAAAGAAGAAAATGCTGGTGACCAGCATTTTCTCCTTTTCCCACAATGTTTTCTATCTTATCACAGAGAAATCTGACCATGTAAACAATATTTGTCATCTGCAAATGCTTTCATTTTGGACCAGTCTAAAATTTCATTGTTTAGTAAGGAGTTAATCAATATTATCCATGAAAGGGTCATCATGACTGACGTTCTTGCCTTTTCAGGTACAAATGGTTCATCGTCAAACTCTACAACAAATATGTCAGCTGCTAGGTCTCCACTATCTAAGGGTCATAGCAACCCATATGCTCGTCCCCTCAGTGCCAAAGACATTGTTAATGACCTTCAAAACCAAAAAATGCGCAAAAGCCCAAGTGCCCAAGTAAACCCATCAGGCAGTTTTATGATCCCAGGAGGTACAGGGACACCAATGTTTGGGTTTCAAATGAACTCTTTTATGCGACCTCAAAGTGCCCTAAGAAAGGATCCACCTTCTTCTCCACCAAAAACTGATACGAAAAACCACAATTACTCCTCTAATGGTACAGCAAAGGTGTCTAATCAAGGATCTAGGAGAGTTATAAGTGAAGAAGAGGACAAAATGCAACTAAACAAAACCCAAAACAGTACAAGAAAACAGGGACCACCTCCAACTAAACTAGAAAGGGAGAAGGATCTGAGTGAAACCCTTTTTGAAACTGGTGCTAAAACTGTCAGTCAGGTCACCAAGAATATATTTGGTCCTTCCAAATCGGCTCCAAATGTTGCTCAAGAGCCGGAAAAAACAGGTTCAGATCTGGCTACAAGGGCCAGCACAAGCTCATCAGGATCATCTTTTGTCTCCAATACCAAAGTGACAACAGCCTGTCAAACACCAAACAGTGCTGTGTCCAAAATGCATGAAGCCTCAAATGCAACCATTAAAAAAGTTGTGTCAAAATCTAGTGATGCTAATGCTAATATGCCATCTGTGATATATGCCAAACCAGTGTCTTCATTGCCCAGACCAGGATCAGCTGCAGCACCAACTGGACCAAAACCATCAACCCCAGAATCACCAGCGAAAGTCCGAAACCTAAATTACACTCCAACAAAGCCTTACAGTGAAGTGATGGACCCATCACCAACTATGTCTAGTACAGCCGTTACAGGTAAACCTCCTGTGTCTACAACCACTAAAACACAGCAAACTGCAGAAACTGCCATTTCTGTTAAACATGATACAGTAAAACATGGTACCACGTACATGGCCCCAAATAACATTGATAAACATAAAGAGGAGAAACATAAAGATACTAAAGCACAAACAGCTGTGAGTTGCTCTAGCAGTGCAAGCTCAAAGAAATCCAGTACAAACTCCGGTACCCAGTATTATAGAAAAGAATCAAGAACTGAGTTGATGATTCATGAACAAAGACCGCCTGCAGTAGGGGCACCAGCTAAACAGACCAAACTTCCTGAAAAGGGCTCCAGAATGACCTTGACCTCTGGAATGTCGGGGTCAGAAATAGATGAACTTGACAACGAATCAGAACCAGGAATTCCATCAGGGTAAGATTACAGTAACTTATTACTGATTAACTCTTTACCAAATGACAAAATTCAAGACTACTCCACAATGAAAGCAGTTGCAGACGACAAAATAAATGTGACGGAAGAATTGAAATTTATTATAGGAAGGGTAGAAAACATTGTGGGAAAATGTTTCCATTCCCACAATGTTTTCAAAAGGCTTCTTTCTTACGGTTGTTAAGTCGGGATTGTGAGGTAAAGGGTTAATGGTGACCAGCAATTTTCTGTATAATACAAATGAGTGGTGCTGCGGGAAAAGGGGCTGTAATGCAACTTTGTATGTAATCATTATATCATGCAATAATGAAATGTGAGGCGGAATGGTACTCTGACGTGCAGAAATTTTACATGCAGCAAAAAATTTCCAATCATGTCAGCCTGTGCGCACTGCATTGATTGATATTTTTTGAAAATGAATTAACTCCTTACCACACGACAACATTTTAGACTAGTCCAGTTTTAAAGCATTTGCAGATGCCAAATTCAGCTTTGGAACAAACAGGCTTAAGCTCTCTGATTGAGCAGAAAACAATATGGGAAAAGGAGAAAATGCGCTGGTTACCAGCATTTTCTCCTTTTCCCACAATGTTTTCAAAAGCCTTTTTTTCATATGGTTGTGAAAACCCAGGATTGTTTGCTAAAGGGTTAAACATTTGTTTCACAGAGCATGACACAAATATATGCCCCTGAGATTGTCTGCCTCTGACAGCTTTGCGAGAACAAGAGCAAGTGGTTGTGATAACAAATTACTATTTTTCCCATAGTACTTTTCCTAGTAAAAGGATATTCATCTGTCATTCCAGCATTATCTCCCGCTAGATGGCATTCTACAAATACACATCTATCTAATTTGGGCATCCTGGGTACAGTAGCGGAATAATTTTTCAAAACAACAACCGTGACTTTGAATTTCAAATGAAATAAACGTTTACTCAGTAAAACGCTACCTGGTGCCATTCATTCAGCTATGATCGGCTAGCATGTAACCAATGCACCGACCGTTTATTAAAACAGCCCCTACATGCTTTGGTAATAGGCTAATAGCTTCGATATAAGCCCTACTTTTCCCAGGTATAGGGGGATGGGTGATGCGTCATAGCAGACAGGTCGAATCTTCGAAGAATATGACATGCGCAGACAACGGTCATTCCAGTGTTTGTTTATCAGGCTTTTTTTTTCCGCTGGTCATAGATTTTGATAGGCGTATAAAAGTGATGTTCAACAGTTGCTTAATTGATCAGTGATATTATTTTTGACTTGTCAGCAGCAGAAGAACTTAGAAGACAGTATAGACCAAGAAAAAAATACTCTTAACTCTACACCAAACAAAAGAAACAGAGACTTGTCCAAATTGAAAGCATTTGCAGATGACAATTTTCTTGTTGCCCAAGTGATGGAATTCGTCTTTGATGCGGTAGAAAACTTTATGGGAAAAGGAGAAAACGCTTGTTTCAAGCTTTTTCTCCTTTTCCCACAATGTTTCCAAAAGGCTTGTTCCTCAGGGTCATTAAAACCCAGGATTGTGTGGTAAAGGGTTACAAAGTGAATTTTCCATTTTATTACCATATTGTCTTAACTCTTTACCAAACGACAAAATTTTAGACTTGTCCAAATTGAAAGCATTTGCAGATGACAAAATAAATGTAATTAAAAAATGGAAATTTGTTTTTGGCAGGGTAGAAAACATTGTGGGAAAAGGAGAAAATGCTGGCCACCAGCATTTTCTCCTTTACCCACATTGTTTTCAAAAGGCCTCACTCTCAGTGTCTTTAAAAGTCGGATTGTGTGGTTAGGGGTTAAACTCTCTTTTTTTTTAAACCTTTTGCTAAACAATCTTGTGTATTAATGGACCTGATCAAAAAGCTTTTGAAAATATTGTTGGAACGGAGAAAAGGCTGGTAACCAGCATTTTCTCCTTTTCCCACAACGTTTTCGACCCTTTTAATAATATGTATGTGCATTAAGACGTGTTTCATTTGTCTTCTGTAAATGTGCTCAAATCGGAGTAGCCTAAAACTTTACCATGAAGTAAGGAGTTAAGTAGAGCTCCAGACAGAGGGAGTGATTTTGATTTCAAAATTGAAAATATTAATTACTCTACAATAATTTAATATCAATTATTTTCATGAATTTTGGCGAGTTCTGATTGGCTGAAAAAGTTTTTTCATAGTTCATGAAAAAAAAAATCACGTTGTGCCGGAACTACTTTAGCTGTCAAACTAATGTAGACAAACGCAGTATTCCACATTTTTTTTAAAACACTTTCAGATACTCGTCAAAGCCAAGCCAGTGTCGCTGTCTCGAACCAAATTTCAAATAAAAGCAGAAGTAATCCAATATCTGCTGGTATAATGTCCAACTGTTCCTTCGAAAATTGTACAATCCAATTTTTTGGGAATCATGAATTCCCACTGCAATATTCACCATGCTTCTACTCAGAGTGAAGGTTACACATTGCGGGTTCTACACACTACCGTGTTAATACTTGCGTTTTATTGGTTGAATTTCAGGACATATTCTTGTGCCATACAAATATGAGTGGAAGGGGCTAAACTCAGACGTTATATTTAAAAATAAAGAAAATAAATGCAGTTTGAATTTTACTTCCGTGGGCGTATGTTGTCTGTAATATTAAATTATAAGGAATGAAGAGAATGTAATCATGGGTACTCATTAGCATCGTCTCATTGAGACAATTCTAATGAGTACCCACAACATAGGGTTTGAAAGAGAAATAATGGATTTAGAATACTATCACTCCCACTTATCTGGAGGTCTGATTAAGTATTTTTCATATCAAGTATTTGGTAGATTTTTGCACAGGTTACTGGTAATGGTGTTATATGATTTAAATCTGTGAAAATTTTGGAATATGAGGTGAAAGGCGAAGAAAAAATATGAAATATTGAAATCAGTTTTATGATAATAACAATAGGAATGAAACACTTAGATTGTTCCATGTCCTTGAAAAAGTAGGTTAACCCTTAAAGCGCCTTTCACGACTATAGTTGTGTTTGCAGCCAGTGTAGATCAAGATCAGGCTGCACAAAACGTGTAGCCTGATCTTTGATCTACACTGTCCGCTTTGCTGAACCACTGTAGACAAAAGCAACCACGAAATTGCAATTATTTGGGTCATATTTCTGGGATGAAAATGTCTGACAGGTTTATTCAGCACTTTAAGGGTTAAGCTACCTGATAAACTTAAAAGTTTGAAGTTTAGGCTTCTGTTTATCTGAAATATATTTTTTTAAATGTTGATAAGCATGACTTTTTTCTCCTGATGTCCAAAGTCCAGCAATTATACTAACTAACTACATGTCCAAAAATGAGGATATTACTTCTTATTGTATGCAGAGGAAGTGAAAACTTTACAAAAAATTTAGGGATCCTGAGTGGCACAGTGGTAATGTGTAGGACTGCAGGCCTAGGGTTTGAGCCTCGTAGGAAGCATGGAGTTTTTCGCGGGCAAGACAAAGCATAGCGGTAGCCTTGTACTGGTGAAACCCAGGACACATAATGAATATTTCAGCTGTCGTTGTGATATGACCGTAATAAAGCAGTGTTAAACACTATTCGATCAATCATTGTGAAAAATGGAGAAATAGCTTTAACTCTTTACCAAACAACAAACTTTTATACGGGTCCAAATTCAAATCATTTGCAGACCACAAATCAAAGGTTGCACATATGACAAAATTTGTCCTTTGTAGGTTAGAAAACATTTTGTGAAAAGGAGGAAATGCTGGTTACCAGCATTTTTTCGTTTTCCCACTATGTTTTCAAAAGCCTTCCTTCCTCAGGGTTGTTAAAAATTGGGATAGTGTGGTAAAGGGTTAAGCAGCATAAAACTAGATTTTAACCTTTTCTCCTTTTTCAAAATGTTTTCTTAACCCCTTACCGGACAAAAGAATTGTAGCCATGTCCAGATTGAAAGCATTTGCAGACGACAATTTCAACGTGGCTCAAATGGTGCACTTTTTCTTTATAAGGTAGAAAACATTGTGGGAAAAGGAGAAAATGCTGGTTACCGGCATTTTCTTCTTTTCCGGCAATGTTTTCAAAAGGCTACCTTCGTAGGGTCGTCAAAAGGCGGCATGGTGCGGTAAAGGGTTAACTGTTAACCTTTTACCAAATATTCCTGTTTTAAGGACCTGGGAGAAAAAGGCTTATGAAAAGATTGCGGGAAAAAGGAGAAAATTGTGGAAACGAGGCAGTTCTCATTTTCTCACAAAGTTTTCTACCCTGTAAAGGACATATCCCACAGTTTGAGCCACATTTGCCATCTTTAAGTGCTTTCAAAGTAAACAAATCTTAATTTTTGTCATTTTGGTAAAGAGTTAGAGACAATTTCCAACATTTGAGCCAGATAAAATATGTTGCCTGCCAATGCGTATGGTGTTTTATAAGTCCAAAAATTTTGTAATTCATAAATGGATTACCGGTATCTACTCTGTTGAAAGCAACTGAAGTTTGTGATAGGTTTTTAATTCTTTATTAATCATTTACCATATAATGCTGCCTGTTAACAACCTTGATAAATAAGCCTTTTGAAAACATTGTGGGAAAAGGAGAAATTACTGGTAACCAGCATTTTCTCCTTTTCCCACAATGTTTTATATCCTTCCAATAACAATTTTCAATTTTTTAGCCACATTTATTTTGTGGTCTGCAAATGCTTTAAATTGGGAAAGTCTAAAATTTTGTCTTTTGGTAATGGGGTAACTCTTTATAAAAAGACAAAATTGTAGACTTGTCCAATCCTTTCAAAGCATTTGCAGACCACAAATTGAATTTGGCTAAAATGATGGAATTTGTCTCTGAAACGGTAAGAAAGGTTTTGGGAAAAGGAGAAAATGCTGGTTTCCAGCATTTTCCCCTCTTCCCACAATGTTCTCAAACCCCTCTTCTCTCAGGGTTGTGAAAGCTCAGGATTGTTTGGTAAAGTGTTAACCCTTTACCACACAGTCCTGTATTTTAACGACCTTGTGAAAGCAGGCTTATGAAAACTTTTTGGGAAAAGAAGAAAATGCTGGTAATGAGCATTTTCTCCTTTTCCCACAATGCTTTTTACTATTCCAAAAGCAAATTTCAATCTTTCAGTCGCATTTATTTTGCCGTCTGCAAATGCTTTCAGTTTGGACTAGTACCGGTATATAATTTTGTTGTTTGGTAGAGTTAAAGGAGCATTAACCCTTTACCACACAATCCCGGGTTTTCACGACCCTGGGGGAAGAGACCATTTGAAAACTTTGTGGGAAAAGAAGAAAATGCTGGTAACCAGCATTTTCTTCTTTTCCCACAATGTTTTCTTCCCTACCAAAGGCAAATTTTAGTTTTTGAGTCAAGTTGAATTAGTCGTCTGCAAATGCTTTCAGTTTAGACAAGTCTAAATTTTTGTCGTCTGGTAAAGAATTAAACCAGATTTTGAACCAAATTTTGTTGAATGTAGAAAGTTGATGTGTTAAAAGGAAAATTCAAAGGGTCTGACTGCCTAGCCTTAGATGGGGGAAAAGATGATTATATGCTGGAAGAAAAATGTCTATGGTCATGACCTTTAAAATAAGATTCTGCGACTTTTACCATGGCACTATCGACCAAACTAGTATGTGATTTTGTTTAACTCTTTACCACACAACCCCGACTTTTAACGACCCGGCAAAAGAAGCCTTTTGAAAACATTGTGGGAAAAGGAGAAAATGCTGGTAACCAGCATTTTCTCCTTTTCCCACAATGTTTTCTGTTCTTTCCAAAACAAATTTTAGTTTTCGAGTCACATTTATTTCGTGGTCTACAAAAGCTTCCAATTTTGACTGGTATAAAATTTTGTCGTTTGGTAAAGAGTTAAGATGAATTTATCCCTTGTTATGCAATAATGGCCATAACGGTATGAAAGATAACGGAAATGTTATAGGGTAAACATACAAAAAATGTCAATAATTCTTGTGTGATTTACATGTATTTCTATCTGTGTTTCAGTTAACCCATTACCACATGACAAAGTTTTAGCCTTGCCCAAATTGAAAGCACTTGCAGACGACAATTTCAATGTGCCTCAAATGGCGCAATTTTTCTTTGATAGGAAAAAAAACATTGTGGGAAAAGGAGAAAATGCTGGTTACCAGCATTTTCTCCTTTTCCCACAATGTTTTCAAAAGGCTTCTTTCACAGGGGCGTTAAAAGACGTCATGGTGTGGTAAAGGGTTAAAGCTGTTTTTGCACAGGAATGAAAATGATTCATCTTTGTTAATATTTTCTAAAAAAAAGAAGAAAAAAAAAGCTTACAAAAATGAAATCTGGCTGAGCTCTTTACCACACAATCCTGACTTTTAACGACCTGGAGAATAAAGCCTTTTGAAAACATTGTGGGAAAAGCAGAAAATGCTGGTAACCAGCATTTTCTCCTTTTCCCACGATGTTTTCTACCCTGTTAACTCTTTACCACATGACAAAAATGTAGACTAGTCCAAATTGAAAGCATTTGCAGACGACAAAATGATTGTGACTGAAGAAATGAAATTTGTTCTGGGAAGGATAGAAAACATTGTGGGAAAAGGAGAAAATGCTGGTTACCAGCATTTTCTCCTTTTCCCACAATGTTTTCAAAAGGCTTCTTTCTCAAGGTCGTTAAAAGTCGGGATTGTGTGGTAAAGAGTTAAAGACAAATTCTATCATTTGAACCACATTTAAATTGTTGTCTGTAAATGCTTTAAAGTTGGACTAGTCAGCAGTTTTCTCATGTGGTAAAGGGTTAATGTCCTTTTAACCCTTTCCCAAACAAGCCCTGGTTTTCACGTGTCTGCAGTACAAGTCTTTTGAAAACACTGTGAGAAAAGGAGAAATTGCTCATAACGAGCAATTACTCCTTTTCCCACAGTGTTTCTACCCTTTTTGAGACCTTTCTGTCATTTGCATCAAATTTGAAATTGTCGTCTGCAAACTCTTTCAATTTGGACCAGTCCAAAATTTGTCGTTTGGAAAAGGGTTAAGGATTAAATCGTGTATTTAATTTTATTGGTCCATCTATGCAGGGAGAGGATGCCAGGTGATGGTGAGGCAAGCATTGAAGGGGATGATGATGTAGATGATGAGGATGATTTAGGTGATGATGAAGATGACCTTGTTGATGATTTAGATGATGATGCAATTGGTGGTTCTGATGGTAAGTTACCTCTGGGTTCTTTTGGCTTCTTCAACTCATTGCCTCCTTCACTCTTTACCACACAATCCGACTGTTAATGACCCGGCAAAAGAAGCCTTTTGAAAACATTGTGGGAAAAGGAGAAAATGCTGGTAACCAGCATTTTCTCCTTTTCCCACAATGTTTTCTACTCTTCCCAACACAAATGTCAACTTTTTAGTTACATTACTTTTGTCATCTGCAAATACTTTAAGTTTGGACCAGTCTAGAATTTTGTCGTGTGTGGACCAGTCTAGAATTTTGTCGTGTGGTAAAGAGTTAACTCTTTACCAAATGACAAGATTTTGGACTAATTCAAATTCAAGGCATTTGCAGACGACAATTTAATTTGACTCAAATGATGATTTATGTCTTTGATAGGATAGATAACATTGTGGTAAAAGGAGAAAATGCTGGTAACCAGCATTTTCTCCTTTTCCAACAATGTTTTCTACCCATTTAAAGACAAATTCAATTATTATAGCCACATTTATCTTGTCATCTGCAAATGATGTCAGTTTTAACAAGTCTAAAATTTTGTTGTTTGGTAAAGAAATAACCCTTGACGGCCAAGCTGCAGTGGCGCAGTTGTTAGCATACAGACTTGAGACGAGGGGGTCGCTGGTTCAAAGCCCCAGCTGGGGGAATTTCTTTCCAAGGATTAAAAATAGCCGTTGCAACAGGATTCATCCCTCCCTCAATGCTGGTCCTTATTTTAATGATGGTTATATGGGAAAGAATGAAAGATACGGGCTTGGGAAGAATATTGTCCTAAGTACTGGTAAAAGAAACTCTGGGAAAGCATGTATGGGTGCTCTGGCCACCGAGATATTACTAAAATGATGTTGAAAATGGCGTTAAACATCATACAATCAATCAACCTTAAACTTTTACTGCACAATGCAGCCTTTTAACGCTTTTTAGAAAGAAGCCTTTTGAAAACATTGTGGGAAAAGGAGAAAATGCTAGTAACCAGCATTTTCTCCTTTTCCCACAATGCTTTCTACCCTATCAAAGAAAAATTGTGCCATTTGAGCCACACTGAAATTATTGTCTGAAATGCTTTCAATTTGGACAAGTTAAAATTTTGTTGTCTTTTAAAGGGTTAACCCTTTACCACACAAAAAATTTTTAGACCTGTCAAAATTCAAAGCTCTTGCAGATGACGGATTGGATGTGCCTCAAATGATGGGATAATATAACTTTGAATAGATAGAAAACATTTTGTGGAAAGGAGAAATTTCTCATTTTCCCACAATGCTTTCACAAGCTTTCTTCCTTAGGGTAGTTAAAATTCAGGATTGTGTGGCTAGTGTCAAAGAACCCTCTAAAATTCATGGATAGGTGGCCTGGGCTCCATGATGAAACTGAAATTCTATTGAAAACTTAAGCCTATACCACTCAATCCCGAGTTTAACAACCCTACAGAAGAAAGCTTTTGAAAACATTGTTGGAAAAGGAGAAAATGCTGGTAGCCAGCATTTTCTCCTTTTCCCATAATGTTTTTTAAACCCCCAAAGAGAAATTTTAATTCTTGAGTCACATTTATATTGTCGTCTGCAAATGCTTTTAATTTTGCCAAGTCTAAACATTGTAGTTTGTTAAAGGGTTAAATCTTCAAACAGACAGACTGAAAATATCCTGTTTGTTGCACTGAGCTGTCTTTGGGTTGAAAAGTCAATTTCAGTTTGTAATTTTGTATATGAGTTTTTCATGCACATTTTTTCTGCATTTTTCTTCATTTTGCAGGGGAATCTGACGGATATTCTTTTACAAGCAGCAGTTTGTCTCGTCGATCCTCATCAGCACACAGACTTAAGTCCCGCCCAGTAAGCGGAGCTAGTACAGATATGGGCGGGTATGCTAGACCACAGACTGCTTCCCCGGACAGGACTGTTAAACCTGGATTTACTAAGAGTTTGTTTCCCAACATTCCTCCTATTGTTACCTTTGTGGCTGAGGGAGAAAAAGGTTAGTTAGTATGGTGTTCACACTGTCAGGGTCTGTATTGGTCAACTGGTCTAAATAGCATTCTCAGCCTATATTTAATTTAGAAAATAATACAAATTCTGCCTGGCTTAACTATTTGATCCAGCCCATCAGAAATTGCCTATTCTTTGAAATTCAGAAAATTCTTAAGAATTAGACTAACGATGTTACTTGAGATTGGTTGGTGAATACAGGTATAGAATTATATATCAGAAGTAGTTATACCAGAAAGACATGTATAGACTGTCTGGTTAGACAGCACAAGAATATGGATGAAAAACAGTAAGTTGCAAAGGAATACACACATTTATTGATCCATTTGGTCTGAATTGAGATCAGTGGAAAAAAAATTACTAGAAATGTAGATAATGCAATTATTTTGAGCTACAAAGAAAATAGGGTTGTTTCTTTTGAGCAGTTTCTGCTTTTGTAACAGGATTCAAGCCTTGTCTGCCATTGCTTTACATGAAAAATTTTCTAACTCTGCTTGCGAAGCAGTAATAAAAGAAAATCAAAACATTTCATTTCCTAGATTTTCTAACATATCTCTAAGATTGGACAGGGAAGACTTAGATCAGACTTATTATTTTGTGCAGTCTAATCTTGGTCTGCACTATCCACAAAAGGACTGAATGTTACCTGTAGCATGCTAAGATCCAAAAAGGATAAAAGTTTAATGTTACACTTTTGTTCATAAATTTCAGTTGAACAGCTGCCATGGGACATCAGGAAGTATCTCAAATGGAGACTAAGTCCCATAACTCCAAATGTCGTCAAACACTGTCTGGCAAGGTCAGGGTTCAGAATTACAAAACGTAAGTATTACTGACAGAAAAAAATGAGTCATGCTCTGTGAAAAGGGTGTTTAATGCATCTCCCTGATGCATTATACTGGGCAAATCGTCACATAATGATGGGTCCATAAAATCCATTTTGTCTATCAACAGGCTGAATCATAAATCATGAATCATAAACTGGTCCTTGGGCATTAAAAAATTTATAAATTGCAACGTGTCTTGATCCATGTTAGCCTGTGCAGGCTTGCATGGATTCATACTTTTTTTTCTTCTTCTTCTTCTTCTTCTTCTTCTTCTTCTTCTTCTTCTTCAGATGCATTAAGCCCCCTTTTTAGAGAGCATGGCTCCTATGTATTAGGATTTGTCCAGACACACATGATTAAGGTACATGTACCAGAAGTAGAATTTTATACGGATTACTACATTAAATCATAAATCAAAGAGTGTGTTTTAAAATCTTTTATAACCAATTCATGATTTCATATTTTCCTTTATGAACAAATTGACTTATACACATTTAGTCTGTAATGAAATACATGTTGCAGCCTGCATTTAACCCTTTACCACCTAATCCCGACTTTTTAATGACCCTGAGAAAGAAGCCTTTTGAAACTTTGTGGGAAAAGGAGAAAATGTTGGTAAACAGCATTTTCTCCTTTTCCCACAATGTTTTATACCCTTCCAAAAACAAATTTCAGTTTTTCAGCCATATTTATTTTGTCGTCTGCAAATGCTTTCAATTTGGACTTGTCTAAAATTTTGTCGTTTGGTAAAGGGTTTAGATTTTTTCAGAAATTTTTTACTCGTCCAGGTTGAAAGCATTAATTTTGCTGATGATAAATTATGTGGGGCTTAAATTAGGGGATATGTATATGAAGGGATAGAAAACATGATAGGAAAAAGAAAACAAAAAAATGCTGCTTACCAGCAGTTTCGCCTTTTCTCACATTGTTTAAGAAAGGATTCTTCCTCAGAGTTGTTAAAACTTAGGATTATTTTGTAAAGTTTCAATTCAAGTTATGTAAATTTCCGATCATGGATGTAGAAGGATGTGAAATCAACAGATTTACATACATATAAGCAAAGCTGTGGTCAAAAAGGGAATTTAATGCATTATACCAAGCAAGTTGTCAAATCTGTAGAATCCATTTTGTCTAACAACAGTCTGAATCCTGAGTTAGAATGGTCCTTAGACATCTAGAAAATTGACCAATAGCTAAAAGTTTCGACCCAGGTCTGCCTATGCTACTGCACAGGCAGTCAATACTTTTTTTTTTTTTTTTTTTTTTTTTTTTTTTTTTTTTTTTGATGCATTAAACCCCCTTTTCACAGAACATGGCTCATTTATATTTTTACAGGCAACCATGATTGGCTGGGATGTTGGGGAAAACACATGAAGTCACCAGCATTTAAAGCTCTCAGGGAATATCAAAAGGTAAGACTATTCTAGTATTATAGAAAATCTTAGTAATTTATGCATGCTGGACCTTTAGATGAATGAATGATTTGAACCATGCTCTGTGAAAAGGGGGCTTAATGCACCTGCGAAAAGTTTCAACTCGGGTCAGCCTGCGCAGTCGGCGCAGGCAGACCTGGGCTGAAACTTTTCACTATTGGTCAGTTTTCTGTATGTCCAAATACCAGTCTACCTCATGCGTCAGTCGGTTGTTAAAAAGGGTGACTATTATGAATCCACAATCATGTGATGGCTTGACTGGTACAATGCATTACGGATGACCAAAGCTGTTGATGCGCCATAAAACAACATACAATGCGTTACAGAGATGCATTAAGCTCCCTTTTTCCAGGGCATGGCTCATTTACATATAACCTCCTGTAGACATCTTTGTTAATCTTAAAACAGGTTATGGCAAAAAGTTGATCATGAGTTTTAAGTTAAATTCTTGTCGATTATTTTTATTAGCATAGTTGTTTCCGAAGAAAATGTCGAGGTATTGTCATAGCTCCGTCTTCGTCAGTCTCGCCATGCAAAATCTCATGCATTTTATTATATCTCTGTCATTACTGAAGATATTTACTTCAAACTTAAACAAGTTGTTTGCTATCAAAAGGGGAACCCATACAACAGGAGCTGGTAACTATCAAAGTATTTTTGACACAGTTATGCCCCTTTTTCGGCGTTTTCACTGAAAAAGCAAATGCAGCTGAGTGTTGGAACCTGCATATAGTGCTCTTATTTCATGAGAATGTTGTCAAAGAAGTCAGCTGTAGATCTGTCTTAGGGTTTAATGAATTCAATGGATATTGTCAGTTTGTGTAAAGATCAAAGTTTGCTCTTCAAGTTTGATATTGGTCAGTACAAGAAAATATAGACAATGTAGATCCAAGGTCAGCCTGCATGTTCTGTTCAAGGATTCTGTGTTGTCACAACTGCTAAGGCCTTCACCCTTTACCAAACAACAAAATTTTAGAATAGTCCAAATTAAAAGCATTTGCAGACAGTAATTTCAGTGTGGCTCAGATAATGTGATTTTTCTTTGATAGAGTAGAGAACATTTTGGGAAAAGGAGAAAATGCTGGCTACCAAGGCATCTTCCTCAGGGTCGTTTGAAGTCGGCATTGTGTGGTAAAGTGTTAAAAGGTTTAAAGGCTGATAGCCTTTTTTCAAATGAGAGTGTCCTTAGACAAGCCACTTCAAAAATAAATCAGCTCTTCTTCAGATGTTTGTTCTTTCTGTGATTTGCACCATTTTTTTTATTTGTCTTGTATTACCCGGTACAGAAATTTTGTTAAGCTGGAGGAAGCTAAATATACATAGTAAAATTAGTGTTGCACCCCTTGTCTTTTTTACCTGGTTTGATTTTTTCTGACGTGAATGAGATAAAATTGGGTCAAAATTAGAATTCGGCTGCTGCATACACCAACAGACTCGTCTTTTGCCCATAAAAAGAACTGGTGTGAGGTTTCCCTTGACCTCATGGTAAGTGGGAATCTTTTGCCTAGATGTTGCTTTCAATTTTAAGAAAAACAAGAAGCGTTTAAGTTTGGTTAAAACAGGGAATTTAATGTCGAAACAAAACTTACGACAGGTTGAAAGTGACCTGCAGAGAATGGACACACAAAATCAGGCAATATTGCGTACTTCTGCCCGGGGCATGCAAAACAGCTTGCAGTCTTTGTCTCACACCTCTCACGAGAGGTTGAAACAGCTCGATCAGTAGCTGCTGCCATGAGGTTAAGGGATACCTCAGTTCATTCCATTTCAGAGACAACAGACTTGTTTGTTCTTGTATACAGCAGCCAGATTCTAATTTCCAACCCATTTCATATCATTCACGCCAGAAAATTAAACACGTTAAAAACACAGGGGGTGCAACACTAACTTTACTATGTATACATGTGAGACATGCTTTGTGAAAAGGAAGCTTAATGCATGTGCTAAAAGTATTGGCCCAGGTCAGCCTGCAGATTCAGCACAGGCTTACCTAGGCCGAAACATAGGACCAGTCTACCTTTGGGTACAAGTTGGTAGTTTGACCTAACGAATTTTAATGGATTCAGAAATACAGTATGTGATGTCTTGCTTGGTATGATGCATCGTGGAGATGCATTTAGCCCCTTTTTGCCAGAGCATGGCTCATGTACATTTGAATGCCTTTCACAGCTTGAGTTGCTTCTGTGACCAGTGTAGATAAAGATCAGACTACACAATATATCTTGTGTGATCTTGGATCCACTATGTCTGCTGTTCTGAGATGGTCTGTCAAAGACAGGATATAAGATTTAACAGGCTGACAAGTTAGTTGTTACCTGTTTACCATATGACAAAAATGTAGTCTTATTTGAATGGAGAGCATATACAGACGACAAATTCACTGTTACTCAAAAGATGGAATTTGTCTTTGCTAGGGTAGAAAACATTGTGGGAAAAGGAGAAAATGCTGGTTACCAGTATTTTCTTCTTTTTTCCCACAATGTTTTCAAAAGGCTTATTCCTCATCATTAGGGCCGTTAAATCTTGGGATCATGTGGTAAAGGGTTAAGGATATGAAAGGTCAGAGAGCTAGCTATCTGAATACATGTTTAATATGCTTAGCTTTGAGACATATAGATTGTTGACTGAACATGTGCCAAGATGTCAATTAGTTTGAATGACAAATGATGAAATAAACATGATACATCTAACTAGGTCATTCTGAATGACTTGATCTGTTTAACCTAGATCCAATTCAATGATAAAAGACCTTTTTTTGTTTCCATCCTGTAATTCAAGATTTTTTTTTTGCATTTAAATCCACTCTTTCGGTACCAAAGAAATCAGTTTGGGTGTTTTGAAAGGTAAGGAAGGGGGCTATTAACATTTTCAACAATCAAGCAAAACTTGAAAATGTTTTATTACTGAATTTAGTATGGCAGTAGCTTGCAAATCATCAACAAATGAATAAAAGAAGAGTTAGGGGAAAAATCTTTTAGTGGTATTTCCTTAAAGACCCAGTGGCAGTCAAAAGTATACAATGCAGATGTTAATTCTTTACCAAATGACAAAATTCTTTACTTGTCCAAACCCAAAACATTTGCATATGACAGATTAGATGTGTTTTAAATTGTAAGTTTTGTCTTTGAAATGATAGAAAACATTTTGGAAAAAGAAGAAAATGCTGGTTACTATCGTTTCCTTTTTCCACAATGTTTTCAAAAACTTCTTACCATAGGATCATCAAAATTTGGGATTGTGTGATAAAGGGTTAAAATGCATTTAAATCTAAATCATACCATGTAAAAGTATGGAAATTATTGTGAAGATGACAATCTCTTATTGAACAGTTGGTCCAATCTTTAATCACTGGCAGAAAAAGGAATTTTAATTAAGACTAGGTAAAATGTTGCCAGGTGGCTCTATTTTTTGTTTACATTTTACCTGTTTTTAAAATTAGTTTTTTCTCAAATTTCCAAATGCCTTTTTGCATGGACATCAAAGATGTATGCATGAGGGAAAGGGGTAGACTAGTAGAATACACCTTACATAGTAGAGTATTAAAGGGTTGGAGGTAGAGAACAGAAAATCATGGCAGTAAACCCACCAGTATTGGAAATAATTCATTATTCTATATTGATCTGTAGTTTACATGAGTTAAACCTTTGCCACACAATCACAAGTTTAAACGACCCTGAAGAAAAAAGCCTTTTGAAAACATCATGGGAAAAGGAGAAAATGCTGGTAACCAGCATTTTCTCCTTTTCCCACAATGTTTTTTACCCTTCCCTAAACAGATTTTGATTTTTGAGTCAACGTTTATTTTGTTGTCTGCAAATGCTTTCAATTTGGTCTAGGCTAAAATTTTGTCATTTGGTAAAGAGTTAAACATTTGCACAGGCTATTGTAAGGCCTACCATTAACTGTTTACATGATGGCAAGATTTAAGACTCATCCAAATGCAAAGCAGTCACATATAACAACTAAAAGTGCTTTGATTTAACTCTTTACTAAACGACAAAATTTTAGACTCATCCAAATTGAAAGAATTTGCAGATGACAAAATAAATGTGACTGAAAAATTGATATTTGTTATTGGAAGGGTAGAAAACATTGTGGGAAAAGGAGAAAATGCTGGTTACCAGCATTTTTTCCTTTTCCTGCAATGGTTTAAAAAGGCTGTTTTCCCAGGGTCGTTAAAAGTCGGGATTGTGCGGTAAAGGGTTAAATGCCAAGTAGTGAGAACAAACACCCAGATATATCAATATGGAGGCTGCCATAGACATAGTATCACACAAAATGGTGGAAAGATTGGACCACACATTTTGTGCAGTCTGATCTTGATCTGCAATGCATTTTCTCCTTTTTCCCGTGAAGTTTTCCATTCCTTCTTAGACAGCAATCATCATTTTGAATGCATTTTGTTTATCGTTTGCAATGCTTTCAGTTTGTTCCGCAGTAAAATTTTGTTGTTGTGGAAAGAGTCAATCCATAATCTCACGCAACAGATTTGTCTTTGGCCGGAATTTTTGTTCATGTGAAAGAAACTTGTACATGTACATACAAATAAAGTTATAATGTGAAGTGGGTTATCCAAGTTAAACTGTGTCAGTATCAGCTTTAATCTCTTTTATATTTTCAGTTGAACCATTTCCCAGGATCATTCCAGATTGGTCGTAAGGATAGGCTGTGGAGAAACCTGTCCAAAATGCAAGTGCATTTTGGGAAAAAAGAGTTTGGGTTCTTCCCACAGACATTTTGTCTTCCACAAGATTCGAAGCTTTGCAAACGGGCTTTTGAAGATGGTGGACCAAAACAGAAATGGATTATAAAGCCAGTAAGCTGATATGTGTAACTCCGTACCTGAAGGCAGAATTTTAAACTTCCCCATTTCGATAGCACTTGCTCTTGACAAACCAATGTGCATCAAATGATAGGCTGAAGAACATAGTGAGAAAAGGAGAAAATGCTGGTCATAGCCCTGTTGTCATCTGTATCGTTGTGAAAAATATCTTTGTTATTACTGAAGATATTTACTTCAAACTTGGACAAGTTCTTAACTATCAAAAGGGGAACCAATACAACAAGGGCAGTTAACCATCAAAGAATTTTTTTGGCACAGTTTTGCCCCTTTTTAACTTAAAATTTTTATTGGAAATAAAACAACTTCAGCTTAGCTTTGGCACCCTCATGCGGTGCTCTTGTTAACATATCAAGTGAAAAGTAGCAGTTGCTTGTTATCAGTCTTTTTTCTTTTTTTTTTAATATAGTTCAATTTTTTGGCCATAGAAGTTTGTGTTACAGGAGAAAGCTTTGGCAGACTAATTTAATGTAGCATTGTTAAGGAAATGCCAGCAATGTACATCGTATTTTTCATGGCATCTGGGTCCATTTTCACCAAGTATTCCTAAGAACATTCTTAGTCTTACTCTCAAGATTTTTCGTATTGTGAAAGTAACACAACCGAATGGTTTAGCCAATCGGAAGTTGCGTTACTTTCTACATCTAGAATTAGACTTAGAATTGAATTATAAATTATTGATCAATATGGACCGAGATATGATAATTTTACTGAAATACAGTAAGTACATGTATGCTTTAATTGAAGCAAGCAGTCAAAGCTTAATTGTAGTGAATGTTGATTATATTTTCAGCCGGCATCAGCTCGAGGCATTGGAATAAAAGTAATCAATAAGGTCACTCAAATACCAAAGAAAAAACCTGTGATTGTACAAAAGTAAGTATACATCAATTTTGAATTTCAGGGTCTAGTCAACCATTTTGAATAGCGTTCCAATTCAAAAGTTCAAGACATGACCTATGACTCATCCATATTGAAAGCATTTGCAGACAACAAATTAAATGTGGCTCCAGATTATGGGATTTGCATTTGGAAAGGTAGAATTTCTCCTTTTCGTCCCATGTTTTCAAAAGCCTTCTTACTCAAGGTCGTCAATACATGGGATTGTTTGGTAAAGTGATAATGAGATAAAAAATTCTATTCGGACTTTATTCACCAGCCATTCTAGATACAATTTTAATTAAGCATGATATTTTAAGACAAGTAATTTACTTCGTTAAGACATTCTGTGTTCCACAGTCAGATGGCTTGTCTTTGCAAAAGTTGGTTAGACTTGAAATTTAATTCATAAGGGTTACTGACTATGGCCTCTTGAAGTCTATGTAGAGCACAGGGTTTATTACCATTTGAACCATGCTCTGGCAAAAGGGGTCTTGATATATCTCCGTGATACATTATACGAATCAAGCCATCACATAATTATGGATCCATCATAGCCACTTTTTTTAAATAACTGACTCAGTCATGAGGTAGACAGGTCCTTGGACATACAGATAATTGACCAATAGCGAAAAGTTTCGGCCCAGGTTAGCCTGCGCAGGCTGACCTGGGTCGATACTTTTTGCAGGTGCATTAAACCCCCTTTTCACAGAGCATGGCTCATTTCTGTTTGTTCTTTTCCAGATATCTTGCAAGGCCTTACCTTATCAACGACAGCAAGTTTGACTTGCGTATCTATGTGTATGTTAGTTCTATGGATCCACTGCGCATCTATGTATTTGAAGATGGGCTGGCTAGATTTGCCTCCATGAAGTATGTAGACATATGTAACCTTTACATTGTTTAGTTCATGCATTACTTTCTGAAAGTAGAAAAAAAAAGTTGATGTATGCGTTACAACTAGAATGTATGTGTTACAACTAGAATATATGTGTTACAACTAGAATGTATGTGTTACACCTAGAATCTATCAGATACATGCATGTTTGTCATACATATTAAAGTTATAAGTGATTTTTGTAATCTGAATTAACTCTTTAATGAATGACAAAATTTTAGACTTGTCTAAATTGAAAGCATTTGCAGGCAACATTGAATGTGACTCAAAAATTGAAATTTGTTTCGGGGGGGGGGGGGGGGGGGGGTACCAGCTGGTTACCAGCATTTTCTCCTTTTCCCATAATGTTTTCTAAAGGGTTAGTAGTATAAATAGAATATTTGTTTTTTTTTTTTTTTTTCGATGAAAGATCCAAATTTATTGCATCTTGTTGAACACCATCGATAATATTTTCACTCATGGCTGCGCCATTTGTGAAACTATTACCAATGATGTTCACTCGATGAAATAAATTTAATCTTTCACCGAAAAAAACAAACAAACAAATATCCTCTATTTATCTATAAAATGGTAAAAAATATTTTGAAGAAAAAAGAAAAAACTGCATTATCCATTTCCATATAGAGTTTTACTGAACTTTGTCTTACAGGGTCATATAAACAGGGTCATATAAAGATAGGTGACCATATAAACATAGGATTGTTTGTAAACTCTTTACCGCACAGCATAATTTTAGACTGGTCCAAATTGAAAGCATTTGCAGACGACAAAATATATGTGAATAAAGAATTGAAATATTATTTGGGAAGGGTAGAAAACATTGTGGGAAAAAGGAGCAAATGCTGGTAAACAGCATTTTCTCCTTTTCCCACAATGTTTTCAAAAGGCCTCTTTCTCAGGGTCATTAAAACTCGGAATTGTGTGGTAAACAGTTAAACCCTCTACTGCACAATGCTGCCTTTTAACGACCCTGGGAAAGAAGCCTTTTGAAAACATTGTGGGAAAAGGAGAAAATGCTGGTGACCAGCATTTTCTCCTTTTCCCACAATGTTTTCTACCCTATCAAAGAAAAATTGCGCCATTTTAGCTACATTGAAATTATCGTCTGCAAATGCTTTCAATCTGGACAAGGCTAAATTTTGTCGTCTGGTAAAGGGTTACAGGGTTAAATGAACAAGATGAATGCCATAGGGTGAAAAGAAAAATTCAATTTTTGTATCAATTATTTTAGGTACTCCTCTTCAATGAAACATCTCGGGAACAAGTTCATGCATTTAACAAACTACAGTGTCAATAAGAAGAATGCAGACTATCAAGCTAATGCTGATGAAACTGTATGTCAAGGACACAAATGGTAAGATATAATGACATTGGTTGCCCTTGGAAACCAAGGTTTTGATGATGAATCTTTCAAAATATCCCATATGACTACTATAATTATGCTTGTATGGTGTTGAATATGGTTTTCAACATTTCTTTCATTTATACAGAGGCTGCCAATACACCTATCCGTGCTTTCTCGGAGTTCCTTTTACCAGTACTTTGCTCAATATTCTTCCAAAGCCACAGGCTGCTTTCCCACATACCCATTGTCAAAATAATTGATCATCGGTTAGAGAGGAATGAATCCTTTTGCACTGACTATCATGAATCCTGAAGAAGAATTACTTCTCAAAAAATATTTTGTAAAATGAAGAAATTGGATTCTAATGCTAGTAATTGATGCACATTATTGACCGTGTGACATTCTCGCAAGTCTTTGCCAAACTTGGGCGCGAAATCTAAAAAATGCCGTAACCCTATATCAAATGAAAAATTATTAGACCTGACTAAATTGAAAGCATTTGCAGATGACAAATTAAATATATCTCACATGATGGAATTTGTCTTTGAACAAGAAGAAAACAATGTGGTAAAAGGAGAAAATGCTGGTTACAAGCATTTTCTCCTAATTCCACAATGTTTTCAAAAGTCTTCTTTCCTCAGGGTCATTAAAACTCCGGATTGTGTGGTAAAAGGTTAAGAGACTACATAGCCCGTTAAGGAAATACCACTGAAAAAAATGTTTTTTCATGCTTTTGTCTTTCTTCTTTACTAATGATTTGTTAGTCATTGCCTTACTTAATCAAGTGCTTAATCATTTTTGATGTTTAGTGAGATTATAAAAGTCTGAATAGCTACCTTTAACCCTTTATCAAACAACAAAAGCTTAGACTGGTCCAAATTGAAAGCATTTGCAGATGACAAAATAAATGTGACTTCAAAATTTAAATTTGTTTGGGAAGTATAGAAAACATTGTGGGAAAAGGAGAAAATGTTGGTTACAAGCATTTTCTTCTTTTCCCAACATGTCTTTAAAAGGCTTCTGTCTCAAGGTCATTAAAATTCGGAATTGTGTGGTAAAGGGTTAAACACACACATCAAACTGATTGTTGAAATTATTTCAGGAGTTTGAAGGCTTTATGGAACTACATGAAGAGACAGGGTATCAATACAACAGCTATCTGGGACAGTGTCAAGGATTTGATTGTTAAGACCATTATATGGTATGTTATTTGTTCCGTCATCCTTTCAGAGCCATAGGCAAAAATACAGGTTTTTGAAGACAGCATAGACCGTAAACTGCTAAGCGCGACTCAATGACCTTTTGCGGACAGCGTAGATTAAGATCAGGCTGCACAGAACGTGCAGTCTGGTCTTTGATCTACACTGTCCAATAAGGAGATATCTTTCCTCCAAAAATATCTTTGAAATGGAAAATTTGGGTTTATACAATTAGTTTGTTAGTTTGATTTTTTATATTTATTTAGGATAAGAGTGAAGATTGGACTGCACAGGATTTGCAGTCTGATCTGCATTCTGTACTGTCCGCTTGTTTAGTCAAGCCTATAAGATAATCATCTTTTTGACTTTCAGTTGATTGTACATTCAGCAGTTGACAGAGATCCAGTTCAAAATTTGGCACTGAACTAGCTCAATCAAGTAACTCTTTACCAAATGACAAAATTCTAGACCAGTCCAAATTGAAAGCTTTCGCAGATGACAAAATAAACTTGACTCAAAAATTGAAATTTGTTTTGGGAAGAGTAGAAAACATTGTGGGAAAAGGAGAAAATGCTGGTTACCAGCATTTTCTCCTTTTCCCACAATGTTTTCAAAAGGCTTCTTCCTCAGGGTCGTCAGAAGTCAGGATTGTGTGGTAAAGGGTTAAGGTCACATGTCTGCGACCTTATACTCTCAAGATGAGCTCTGCAGAGCCCCAATAGCTCGGTCATTAGCTTACAGGGGGGTTGCTGGTTCAGTCTCCAGCTTGGCAAATTTCTTTCCGAGGATTGATGATAGTCATTGCTACAGGATTCATTCCTCTCTCACTGCTGATAATTGTTTTGACAATGGTAATGTGGGAAAGCAGCCAGTGGCTTGGAAAGGATATGGAGTGGAGTACAGGTAAAAGAAATTCCAGGAAAGCATGGATAGGTGCACTGACCGCCGTGATATGACTGAAATAATGTTAAACTAAAACCATACAACCAATCGAGATGAGAGCTAACCTCATGGCTACTTGTATGTTTGTCCTTGGATAAATAACATATGGACAATTGACACATTAATGAACACCCAGTCAACCCAAGGACATAGAGAAACATTTTCTTTTACAACAAGATGTCTTTGACTCCAGGTTCTCTGTTGTATAGAATAGGGGCCTTTCGCAAGTGGTCTTTAACCATTTACCAGACGACAAAATTTTAAACTAGTCTAAATTGAAAGCATTTGCAGACGACAATTCCAGTGTGGCTCAAATGGTGTAGCTTTCTCTTAATAGGGTATAAACGTGGCTAAAAAGTTAAGTAAGTTTGTAGAAGAGTAGAAAACTTTGTGGGAAAAGGAGAAAATGCTGGTCACCAGCATTTTCTCCTTTTCCGACAATGTTTTCAAAAGGCTTCTTTCCCAGGGTTGTTAAAAGGCGGCATTGTGCAGTAAAGGGTGTGAAAGTACATGTTGGATAAACAGGTGGCTGTAACCTTTTGTATAGTTTGTGACTTTTGGACTGATTTGATTTTTAATCTGCAGGAAAAAAGGTTGAATTTGGCTTAGTATAAATTCAATTTTCTTAAGTACAGGCTCTGGCTATGTTTTTCCTTGACTTCTGTCATTGATTGCGTTCTTTCAGGTATTTCTCTTGAGTGTAAATGTCATTAGGAGTTCATACATTATTTAGAAGGTTACATGATAAGTTGTTGTTTTTTAATCACATATCAGATTCTGTACACATAAATGAGACAAAACTCAGAGCTCCAGATAGAGGAGTGATTTTGATTTCAAAATTGAAATTACTAATCAATCTCCACTAAACCCTAGGTTATTGGTACTCATTAGAATTGTCTTATCGATTCTCTCAGGTATTTCTCTTGAGCATAAATGTCAGTAGGAGTTTATACATTATTTACAAGGTCACATGACATTTTTTTTTTTTAATCATATATCAAATTCTGTACCGCCCAGGTAGCTCAGTGGTTAGCATATCTGACTCATGATCTGGTGGTTGCGAGTTTGGTACCCAGTTGAGATACACTTTCTTTTCAGCAATTTTTCGCCTCTCACCTCTGATGCATGTGAGAAAAAGTAGTCAATGGTTATGGAAAGAAAGTTGTGTCAGTACTGGTGTAAGAAAGCCAGGAAACACATGGATGCTTCACTGACAGCTGTGATATGACCTGAGCAGTTCAAATGGCGTTAAACTCCAATACAAACCAAACCAAAGCCAAATGAACCCATCAGGACTTTTTAACCCTTATCCAGCTAAATAAGGCTACTAAAAGTTTCAAGCAGATAGTAAAAACTTGAAAAAATTTTTTTTCCCAAACTTTTATTTTTGGAGAAATTTATTTCCTTATTGGACAGTGCAGATCAAGATCAGACTGCACGGAATGTGCAGTCTGATCTTGATCTATGCTGTCCGCAAAAGGCCAAGGAGTCGCGCATAGCAGCTTACGGGTTAAGTCTAGACATCAGACCAGAATAATTACAATTTCAAGGTTGCTCCAGTCCAGAATATTTCAGCAGTGTAGATCAAAGATCAGACTGCTCATTTTGTGCCATCAGATCTTGATCTGCACTGGCTGCAAAGGTAGCTATAGTTGAAAAAGGTGCTTTAACTCTTTACCAAACAACAAAAAAGTATACTTGTCAAAACTGAAAGCATTTGCAAACAACAATTTAAATGTGGCACAAATGATGAAATTCGTCTCTGATATAGTAGAAAACATTGTGGAAAAAGGAGAAAATGCTGATAACCAGCATATTCTCCTTTTTCCACAATGTTTTCAAAAGCCTTCGTTCCTAGGGCCGTGAAAACTTGAGATTGTGTAGTAAAGAGTTATGGTTTTTATCACACATGCAAATTGGACAGTTGTAAACATGTAAACAAACGATTCTTCCTGGGTGGTGTTATAAATGACCAAGTTTTTATCTAGATTTAGAACTCAGAGATGTTAATGATAGAATGTATATTGTCTTAGCTCTTTACCGCACAGTCCCAAGTTTTAACGACCCCAAGAAAGAAGCCCTTTGAAAACATTGTGGGAAGAGGAGAAAATGCTGGTAACCAGCATTTTCTCCTCTTCCCACAATGTTTTCTACTCTTCTACAAATTTACTTAAACTTTTTAGCCACATTTATATTGTTGTCTGCAAATGCTTTCAATTAGGACAAGTCTAAGATTTTGTCATTTGGTAAAGAGTTAACTCTTTACCAAATAATGATTTTAGACCCATCCAAATTGAACCTGTTTTCAGACAACAACTAAAATGTTGCTGAAATGATGGGGATTTGTCTTGGAAAGAATAGGAAGCATTGAGGGAAAAGGAGAAAATGTTGGTTACAGTCATTTTGACCTTTTTCCACAGTGTTTTAAATGTTTTCTTTCCCAGAGTCGTTTTAATGTGATTACTTGGTAAAGGGTTAACTCATTGCCTTCTTAACCCTTTACCAAATGACAAAATTTTAGCCTTGTCGAAATTGAAAGCATTTGCAGACGACAATTTCAGTGTAGCTCAAATGGTGCAACTTTTCTTTGATGGGGTAGAAAACATTGTGGAAAATGGAGAAAATGCTGGTTACCAGCATTTTCTCCTTTTCCCACAATGTTTTCAAAAGGCTCCTTTTCCAGGGGTGTCAAAAGGCGGCATTGTGCGGTAAAGGGTTACAGAAAAATTTGAGGCAAGCTTTGAAAAAATCCTTGTAAAATACTCATCGTTAATAGATGTTTCATTTATAATCACTGGGAAGAAATTGTGGCAAAAGGATAATATGCCCCTTTTTCACAATGTTGTGACAAATACTTTCTGTTCTGCAAGATGGAAGGAGTTGTTAGGTAACGTCAGCATTTTCTCCTTTTTCTACAGTGTTTTCAAAATGCTTCTTTCTCGGGGTCATTTAAAGTGGGCATTGTGTGGTAAAGGGTTAAAAAGGTTATTTTCCTAATGAGGGCTTTGGTTGTCTATAGAAAATTATTGCTGTGTCACTGTGCTTAACTAGAAAAAAAAATTTTAGACTTGTCCAAATTGAAAGCATTTACAAATTTATGTCAAATATAATGTGGTTCAAATGAAGGGATAATTTTGTCTTTGATAGAGTAGACAGCATTTTCTCCTTTGCCCACAATAGTTTCAAGAGCCTCATTCCTCATGTTCATTAACCCTTTACCACACCATCCCGACTTTTTTCGACCCTAAGAAAGATGACATTTGAAAACATTGTGGGAAAAGGAGAAAATGCTGGTAACCAGTAATTTCTCCTTTTCCACAATGTTATCTACCCTTCCTAAAACAAATTTCAATTTTTGAGTAACAGTTATTTTTTTCGTCTGCAAATGCTTTTAATTTGGACTCGTCAAAAAATTTTGGTGTTTGGTAAAGAGTTAATACACAGCATTGTTTTGTAAGGGGTGAATCCCTAATGAAGCAGTTTTGAATATGTTTTTATAAAACTTTATCAGCTGAAAACTTAAAAGATTTAATGCTGCTTGCAATTTCAAGAACAGAATTTTAAACAAAATGTAGATTCAAGATTAAACTGCATGTTCCATTGCATCTGATCTTGATCTGCAGAGTATATAACTGTCTGCAAAACCAAATTAGTTGTATTTAGCATCCTGGTGGAAGAAGATTCTTGCAAGCTGGGGTCCTGCGTGACTCAGTGATAAAGTGTAGGACTTGTTATCTGGAGGCCACGGGTTCGAGCCTCACTGGATCCATTGGATTTTTCGTGGGAGTGTCCTTGGATAAGATACTTCAGAGCCCAGGCATAGTACTGGTGAAACCCAGAAAATACAAGAATATGTGAGCTGTCGCAATGATATGACTGAAGTATTGTTGAAAGCGATGTAAAATATCATTCAGTCAATCAATCTTGCAAGCATTGTTAGTTGAGGAGAAAATGCTGGTTACCAGCATTTTCTCCTTTCCCACATAATGTTTCCTACCCTCTCAAAGACAAATCATATTGGGACAGTCATATTTGCCTGCAACTGCTTTCAATTTGAACAAGTTAAACCATTATCTTGCTACATAACTTAAATCTAACTTTCAAGCCGATAGTAAAAACAAGAATGTTGCTATTTCAAACTTATGTTTTGGAGAAAAAACATCTCCTTATCAGACAGTGTAGATCCAAGATCAGACTGCACATTCTGTGCAGTCTGATCTTGATCTACACTGTCTGCAAAGGGTCAGTGAGTCGCGCTTAGCAGCATAATGGTTAAAATTTTGTCATGTAACAAAGAACTTAGAATTTGGAGATAACAGGTTGGAGATAACAGGTAGGAGATAACAGGTAGGAGATAACAGGTAGGAGATAACAGGTTGGAGATAACAGGTAGGAGATAACAGGTAGGAGATAACAGGTTGGAGATAACAGGTAGGAGATAACAGGTTGGAGATAACAGGTAGGAGATAACAGGTAGGAGATAACAGGTTGGAGATAACAGGTAGGAGATAACAGGTAGGAGATAACAGGTACGAGATAACAGGTTGGAGATAACAGGTAGGAGATAACAGGTAGGAGATAACAGGTAGGAGATAACAGGTAGGAGATAACAGGTAGGAGATAACAGGTTGGAGATAACAGGTAGGAGATAACAGGTAGGAGATAACAGGTTGGAGATAACAGGTAGGAGATAACAGGTAGGAGATAACAGGTAGGAGATAACAGGTTGGAGATAACAGGTAGGAGATAACAGGTAGGAGATAACAGGTTGGAGATAACAGGTTGGAGATAACAGGTTGGAGATAACAGGTAGGAGATAACAGGTAGGAGATAACAGGTAGGAGATAACAGATTGGAGATAACAGGTAGGAGATAACAGATTGGAGATAACAGGTAGGAGATAACAGGTAGGAGATAACAGGTAGGAGATAACAGATTGGAGATAACAGGTAGGAGATAACAGGTAGGAGATAACAGATTGGAGATAACAGGTAGGAGATAACAGATTGGAGATAACAGGTAGGAGATAACAGGTAGGAGATAACAGGTAGGAGATAACAGGTAGGAGATAACAGGTTGGAGATAACAGGTAGGAGATAACAGGTAGGAGATAACAGGTTGGAGATAACAGGTAGGAGATAACAGGTAGGAGATAACAGGTAGGAGATAACAGGTTGGAGATAACAGGTAGGAGATAACAGGTAGGAGATAACAGGTTGGAGATAACAGGTTGGAGATAACAGGTTGGAGATAACAGGTAGGAGATAACAGGTAGGAGATAACAGGTAGGAGATAACAGATTGGAGATAACAGGTAGGAGATAACAGATTGGAGATAACAGGTAGGAGATAACAGGTAGGAGATAACAGGTAGGAGATAACAGGTAGGAGATAACAGGTAGGAGATAACAGGTAGGAGATAACAGATTGGAGATAACAGGTAGGAGATAACAGATTGGAGATAACAGGTAGGAGATAACAGGTTGGAGATAACAGGTAGGAGATAACAGGTAGGAGATAACAGGTTGGAGATAACAGGTTGGAGATAACAGGTTGGAGATAACAGGTTGGAGATAACAGGTTGGAGATAACAGGTAGGAGATAACAGGTTGGAGATAACAGGTTGGAGATGACATAGTACTGAAGTTATCAATAGGTGATAGGACTAGATTTATCTGTATGGTTTTATTTTGTTGGATCTGTAGTGTCATTTGACACCAGATTTGATCAAGTAACCTTTGTTATTTGAAACTGTCTGTCTGTTTAACACATTACCACACAATCTCTGCTTTTAACGATCCTGAGGAAGAGGGCTTTTGAAAACATTGTCGGAAAAGGTGAAAATGCTGGTAACCAGCATTTTTTCCTTTTCCCACAATGTTTTCTACCATATCAATTACAAATTTCAACATTTGAGCCACCTTTGATTTGTTGTCTGCAAATGCTTTCAATTTGGACTGGTCTAAAATTTAGGTAAAGAGTTAATTTTATGGTGCTTTGAGTGCTTTTATGATAATATTCTTGTCAATGTAGGAAGTGCCAAAATATATGAGACATGCTCTGTGAAAAGAGAGCTTCATGCATCTGCAAAAAGAATCAACCGAGGTCAGGCTGCGCAGTCAAAGCAGGCTTGACCTTGGCTGAAACCTTTTGCTACTGGTCAATTTTCTGCATGTCAAAGGATCAGTGTTCCTCATGATTCATTTGGTTGTTAGACAAAATGGATTTTATGGATCCATAGCCATGTGATGACTTGCTTGGTATCATGTATCAAGGGAATACATTAAGGCACCTTTTGTCTGAGCATGGGTCATATATATATAGAATAGGCTTGAAGCCATCCATCATTGTAGTACTTATTTCCTGCTTTTTTTTTTCTAATATGAGATTATCTCAACTCTGCCAAACAGCAAAATTTTAGACTGCTCCAAATTGAAAGCATTTGCAGACGACAATTTAAAGATGACTCGGATGATAGACTTTGTGTCTGAAAGAGTAGAAAACATTGTGAGAAAAGGGGAAAATGCTGGTTACCAGCATTTTCTCCTTTTCCCACAATATTTTCAAAAGCCATCTTTCTCAGGGTCATTAAAACTCGGGATTGTCTGCTAAATGGTTAAATTCTTCTGTGCCTAATTCCACAGGATCATTTTACCCTCTTCCTTGGATGCATCCAAATATTTGTAGTTTGAAACAGTCTAAATATTGAAAGCAATTGCCAACCACAAATCAAACAATCCTCAAATGACAAGATTTATTTTTGAAGGGTTAGAAAGTATAGTAAGAAAAGGAATAAAAATTCTGGTTCTTCTGCTTGTACGGTGCATTCAAAACCCTCCCCATGGCATGTTTGTGAATAAACAAGATTGTGTGGTACAGGGCACTTTATGGATAATAAAGGGCACTTATGGATAATTATTGTTTTGTTAAAAATTTAGAATACAGGGTTCCTGATTTAAAGGATAGATGTAGAAGTTTCAGTTTGAATAGCACTGTAATTTGTTGAATTACAAAATAGATGGGGGGGAGGCACAAAAGTCACCCCGTTTTCATTCTCCTTTCACCAAACAATTCAATGTTTTATTGACTCTTAGGAAAAGATTTTGACAACATTGTGGGAAAAGGAGAAAGTGCTGGTTACCAGAAAGTGCTGGTTACCAGCACTTTCTCCTTTTCCCACAATGTTTTCTACTTTTTCAACCAACAGATCTCCTTTGAATTGTTTGTTTGCAAATGCTTTGGATTTGGACGAATCCAACGAAATTTTTTTTTTTTAGTAAAGGCTTTAGATCTACAGTAAACTGTATGGTGAACTTTTTTTCAGCCATGAAAATTCAATCCACCCTAGAGTGAAAGGGTCAGTTGATTTAGATATTGTATTGTAATTCTGTTGTATGTTTCAAAACACATACTTCAGGTTATTGTTGAATGTAATTCTGCACCTTATGCCAAGAATGTTTTGATTCCACATGTTTTAGAATGATTAGGGGTTGGGATATGTGAGAGAGAGAGGAGGGGGGAGAGAGAGAGGGAGAGAGAGAGAGAGATAGCAGTAGCAGCAGCAGCTATATTGTAATTTCATAAATATCTCTTCATGGATCTACATGTATATTCACCAACCATCCCGATATTTTAATTCCAATGTGAAATGCTTCAGCCATTGACTGAACTAATCAGATAGCTTGTCTAGTAATTTAGAATGAGAAGTGAAAATGAAAGCTTGGGAAACACAGCAGCAGTTCAATTTCAGGGACTGTTGAACCTTTAACCGTTTACCAGACGACAAAATTTTAGACTGGTCCAAATTGAAAGCATTTGCAGATGACAATAGAAATATGATTGAAAAATTGAAATTTGGTTTGGGAAGGGTAGAAAACATTGTGGGAAAAGGAGAAAATGCTGGTTACCACAATGTTTTCTACTCTACCAAAGAGAAATCTTATCATTTTAGTCACATTTTATTTGTCATCTGCAAATGCTTTCAGTTTGGACAACTCTGAAATTTTGCTGTGTGGTAAAGAGTTAAACAACTCTGAGGAAATAGGCTGTTGAAAACATTGTGGGAAAAGTAGAAATTGCTTGTAGCCAGCATGTTCTCCTTTTCCAACAATATTTCCTGTTCTACCAGAGACAAATATGGTCATTTAGTATCTGAATTGGTCATCTGCAACTGCTGTCAGTGTGGATGATTCTAATATTTTGCTGCCTGGTGAAGGGTTAAACATTAGGATACTTAAAAATCTTTCACTTGATGACTTGTTGATTATTGTAAACTTGTATTGCATACATATTGTATTTTAAATGACAGTAACATGAATCCATCACACACTCACATAATGCTTTTTTGAAATACTTATTTAAACCTTTGAGCGCCAAATTAGCATAACCGATAAGATGATTTCAGTCTAGAAATAGAACCCAAATCATCACAATTCCAAGGTTTCTATTGTCAAGAATGATTCAGCAGAGAAGACTGTGTAGATCAAAGGTCAGACTGCATGTTTTGTGCAGGCTGATCTTGATCTACAGTGGCTGCAAAGGTAGCTAAAGTTGTGAGAGGGGCCTTGAGGGTTAAATATTCTGTGCATGTATGCTTGTCATTAATTTGAACTGAAATGAGTTGCAGCATTGAATTGATTATTTTGCATTAATTTTGCGAATGCTGTGTACAGTTCTGCAGTTTAATGAATGATAATGAATGAGACATTAAGGCCAAAAACTTTAATGCATTATAAGCTGTAAATAATGTAAAAATGAACTGACATTCATTTTTCTTCTCTCCTCACTTTTTTGGTAGTTTTATGCTATAAGCAGTGTGAAAAGGGGGTTGAGTGCATCTGCAAAAAGTATTGATCCTTGTCTGCCTGTGCAGTCTGCACAGGCTTACATGATTTGAAACTTTTACCATCGGTCAATTTTCTGCATGTCCAAGGACCATTCTACCTCATGATTCGGTTGGTTGTTCGACAAGATGGATTTTATGAATGCATAGTTGTGTGATGATTTGCTTGGTATAATGCATCACAAAGATACATTAAACCTCCTTTTCCCAGAGCATGCCATGGCTCATATAGAATTGTAAGATCTTTTTAACACTTTAACTCTTTACCAAACGACAAAATTTTAGACCAGTCCAAATTGAAAGCTTTTGCAGACAACAAAATAAATGTGACTCAAAATTTGAAATTTGTCTTGGGAAGAGTAGAAAACATTGTCGGAAAAGGGGAAAATGCTGGTTACCAGCATTTTCTCCTTTGCCCACAATGTTTTCAAAAGGCTTCTTCCTCGGGGTCATTAAAAGTCGGGATTGCATGGTAAAGGGTTAAGATGCTGAGGAAAACTTTATGTGATTTTGAGAACAATGTAGATTGAAATCAAACTGCTAAATACTATGCAGTAACTTATTAATCCACCCCAAAGCTGAGGACCATCAGTTTACCCTTGACCCAACAACCTGCAGTTTTAATGACTCATATAGAGGAAGACTTTTGAAAACATAGTGGGAAAAGAAGAAAATGCTGGTGACAGCATTCTCTCCTTTTGCCACAATTTTTTCTACCTTTTCAAAAGCAAATTTCAATTCTTGAGTCACATTTATTTTGTCGTCTGCAAATGCAATCAATTTGGACAAGTCTAAAATTTTGTCGTTTGGTATACATTTAACCTGTTAGCAAACGGCAAAATTCTAGACATGTTCAGATTGAAAGCTTTTGCAGATGAGAAAATAAATATGACTAACAAAATTGAAACTTGTTTCTGGAAGGGTAGAAAACATTGTGGGAAAAGGAGAAAATGCTGGTTACCAGCATTTTCTTCTTTTCCCACAATGTTTTCAAAAGCTTTCTTCTATAGGGTTGTTAAAACTCAAGATGTTTTGGTAAAGAGTTAAGGAATTATATGTGTACAGAGCTTTTTTCTTGCCCACAGTTCGGATGCTCCTGTAAACAGTCTCATCAAAGCAAACTGTAAGAGTCGGTACTGTGTTCATGAACTGTTTGGATTTGACATTTTATTGGACGAAAGTCTGCGACCTTGGATCCTAGAGGTCAATATCTCACCGAGGTAAGTGGGTTTCTCACTGTTCCTCAAAATATATCTAGGTCAAACATGTAACTTGGTCAATGACTAGGTAACTTTGTCAGATTGTTAAGTCAATGCCTAGACCTTGGTGCTGAGACCCGGTAGCTCAGTCAGTAGCGCACAGAATTTGAGAACAGGGGCTTGCTGGTCTGATCCCCTGCTCGGCCAATTTCTTTCGAAGAATTGAAGATATACTCATTGCAACAGGATTCATTCCTCTCTCAATTCTGGCCATTGTTTCAATAATGGTTTTGTTGGAAAGCAGCAATTGGCTTCAAAAGAATATTGTGCATAGTACTGGTAAAAGGTGCACTGGCCACCACAATATAACTGAAATAATGTTGAAATGGCATTAAACAACATACAATCAATCAATCTTAGACCTTGGTGGTGAAAAATCAAGGCCACAATTTTCATTGAGTTGTCATGTTACTCTGTCTGTCCCTCCCTATGATAGGTTTACAGGCCAAGTTCAAAATATGGGGCCAAGGCCTGTAGTGCAGTAGGTCACATACAGGACTTGAGACCAGGGGGTTGCTAGTTTGAATCCCCAGCTCGGCGATTTTCTTTCCGAGGATTGATGATAGTCATTGCAACGTGATTCATTTCTCTTGCACCACTGATCATTGTTTTGATGATGGTTATGTGGGAAAGCAGCTTGTGGCTTTGTAAAAGAAACTCTAGGAAAGAATGGATATAGGTGCACTGCCCCCCTCCCCCCCCTCCCCCCCCCCCCCCCCATATGACTGAAATTATATTGAAAACGGTGTTAAACACCATTCAAGCAAACCAAAAAAAAATTAAAACTGGGTCATGTGTGGCAAAAACAAAGTCAATTTGATAAAAACATTAAATGTCTAAAAGCCCTTTTCGAAAAGAATTCTTTACCTAGCAAGTTGTTTTTCTGACATTTCTTTTTACTCCTTAGTACTAATTATTTTAATGATTTTCCACACAAACCCAAACTTTAAAGACTAAGGAGAAAAAAAGGTCTTTTCAAAACATTGTTAGAAAAGGAGAAAATGCTTGTTATCACAATGTTTTCTGAACTCTCAGAAACTGTTTTCAATTTTTGAGACATTTTTATTTTGTTGTCTGCTAAAGCTTTCTATTGGGCAAGTCTAAATTTTTGTCATGTGGTACAGAGTTACCTGTTTACCAACCAATCTCGAGTTTAGTGAAAAAAGGCTTTTGAAAACATTGTGGGCAAAGGAGAAAATGCTGGTAACCATCATTTTCTCCTCTTCCTGCAATGTTTTCTACACTTTCAAGACAAATCCAACAGTATCAGTCAGGCTTAACCCTTTACCACACAATCCAGACTTTTAACGACTCTGTAAAAGAAGCATTTTGAAAACATTGTGGGGAAAGGAGAAAATGCTGGTAACCAGCATTTTCCCCTTTTCCCACAATGTTTTCTACCCTACGAAAAACAAATCTCCAGTCTTCAGTCAAATTTATTTTGTTCCCTGCAAATATTCTCAATTTGGACTAGTCTAAAATTTTGTCATTTGGTAAAGAGTTAAATTATTGTCTGCAAATGCTTTCAATTTGGACAAGTGTAAAGTTTTGTCATTTGATAAAGAGTTAAAATGGTGGATTAAGCAATGCCATCTATGAATGCATAAAGTTTAGATAAGTGATAGTTAAACTCAGTATTTCTTTGTCCTTTTTTCAGTTTACATTCCAATTCCCAGCTTGATATCAACATAAAAGGCCACATGATCCGGGATCTGTTAAATATTGCTGGATTTCGGGTACCAGATAAACATGACCTTTCACATAATCCGCCCCAAAGCTCAGGACCGCCAGATCTCAGGTATGTTCTTGTTGTGCCAATTTGAGTGATTGCGTCTTGAGTACAAGTCTTTGCATAACCTTTTGCCAAACAATACCATGTTTTAACGACCCTGTGGGAGAGAGCTTTTGAAAACATTGTGGGAAAAGGAGAAAATGCTGGATAACCAGCATTTCCTCCTTTTCCCACAATGGTTTCAATCCCATTAAAGAACTTCAGTTCTTCTTATCCAATTTTGAATTGTCATCTGCAGTTTTTTTTGAATTGGAAGTGTCTAAAAAGATATTTACTGTAAACTTGGACAATTCATTAACTATCGAAAGGGGGACCCATACAACAGGGGCAGGTAACCATCAAAGTCATGCCCCTTTTTAGACTTAGAATTTTCACGTAACTCTTCACCACACAATCCCGACTTTTAACGACCCTGAGAAAAAGGCCTTTTGAAAACATTGTGAGAAAAGGAGAAAATACTGGTAACCAGCATTTTGTCCTTTTCCAACAATGTTTTCTACCCTTCCCCCAGAAAATTTCAATTTTTCAGTCACATTTATCATGCTGTCTGCAAATGCTTTCAATTTGGACCAGACTAAAATTTTGTCGTTTGGTAAACGGTTAGAATCGAGCAACTGCAGCTGAGCTTTGGCACCTGCATGCTGTGCTCTTGTATAATAATATGAGAAATATTGCTGAAACAGAATCCAGCACTTCCTGTACTTCAGAAGCATAAAATAAAGCCTCTTTGAAGAGTATTGGATCAATCTTCCTGGACATCTTTTTTTCTTAGTCATTATTGATCTTGCGTGTTAAGAAAGCTGTAGTTTTCAGGTGTTAACAGACAGACAGAAAGTGTTATTACTGTGTTGTCACATGCAATATGAATAATACATGCACTCATCCACCCTTACACAACTTCAAACTTGTCTCTTCCTGGTTGTGTGACATGGCATTGCATGTTCTGTGGCCTTACTGTTAACCATTTACCACACAATCCTGACTTTTAACGACCCAGAGAAAAGGACTTTGGAAAACACTGAAAGAAAAGGAGAAAATGCTGGTAACCAGCATTTTCTCCTTTTCTTTCAATATTTTCTACCATTCCCAAAACAATTTTCAATTTTTGAGTCATATCTATTTTTTCTTCTGTAAATGCTTTAAATTTGGACTGGTCGAAGTTTTTTTTGTTCGGTTAAGAGTTAACCCCATACCAAATGTACAAAATTTTAGACTGGTCCAAATTAAAAGCATTTTCAGACAACAAAACAATTTACTAGAAAAAATGGAAATTGCCTTGGGAAGGGTAGAAAACATTGTGTGAAAAGGAGAAAATGCCATTTTTCTCCATTACTTACAACATTTTCAAAATGCCTCTTTCAAGAGAGTAAACCATACAATCCTTTGTTTTAACCACTAAAGATACTCTCGAAAACAATGTGGGAAAAGGAGAAAATGCTAGTAACCAGCATTTTCTCTTTTCTCACAATGTTTTCTACCAAACCCAAAACAAATCTTCAGATTTGTGACAGAAATAAGTTGTTGGCAAATGTTTTCAATTTGGACAAGTCCAAGGAAAATTTGTGTGGTAAAGGGTTAAGATCTATGAGACAAGTCTCAAAATAATGAAATCATGAATGTGTTTCTTTTCTTCCCCCCATCCCCATTTTTCTTAACTCTTTACAAAACAAGCCTATGTTTTTATGACCCTGAGGAAGAATCCATTGAAAATATTTTGCGAAAAGGAGATTGTGCTGTCAGCCAACATTTTCTCTTATGCCCTTCTCTTGTTCCCCACAATGTTTTCTACCCTGTCAAAGATATCTCAAGTCAGTTTTGCCATGCATAATTTGTATTCAGGCTATGCTCTCAAGATAGTTAGCTTGGCTTTTTTCGAAGAAAACTTAAATTTATTGTCATAGCCCTGGCATCATCATCATAGTCTGTGTCATCATGCAAAAACATTGACATTTAATAAAATCTCTGTTATTACTGAAGACATTTCCTTCAAACTCAAACAAGTTGTTAACTGTCAAAATGGAAACCCATACAACAGGGGCAGAAAACTATCAAAGTATTTTTGACACAGTTATGCCCCTTTTTTGACATGGAATTTTCACTGAAAAGCAAGCAACTACAGCCAAGTGTTAGTACCTGCATGTGGTGCTCCTGTTTGGTAATGGGTTAATAAGTATGCCATCAGTATTTAACATGTATTGGATTAACTCTTTACCAAACAATCCCGACTTTTAACAACCTTGAAAAAGCAAGCTTTTGAAAACATGAAGGGAGAAGGAGAAAATGCTGCCGTCTGCAAATGCTTTCAGTTTGGACTGGTCTAAATTTTTGTGGTTTGGTAAAAAGTTAAACAAAGATCTGAATAGTCAAAAACAAATACAAAGGCAGTTGAAAAAGAGGTTCTCCCTAACTGTTGTAGTGTTTACAAAACCAGATTTCACTATTTTCGTATGTTAACCCTTTACCACACAATCTCAACTTTTAACGACCCTTAGGAAGAAGCCTTTTGAAAACATTGTTGGAAAAGGAGATAATGCTGGTAACCAGCATTTTCTCCTTTTCCCACAATGTTTTCTACTCTTCCCAACAAATTTCAATTACTGAGTCACATTTATTTTGTTGCCTGTAAAAGCTTTCAATTTGAACTGGTCTAAAATTCTGTCATTTGGTAAAGAGTTTAAACAAAATACAAAATAACTCTTAACCAAACAGCAACATTTTGGACTTGCCCCAATTCCAGATAACAAATGGAATGTTGTGCAAATTATGGGATTTTTGTCTAAAAAGGTAGCAAACATTATGGAAAAGAAGAAATTTAATCAGTACCCAGCATTTTCTCCTTTCCCACAATGTTTTCAAGAGCCTTCTTGTTCCAGGTTGTGAAACTCTGGATTTTTTTGTGAAAAGTTAAGACTGAAAACCCTTCGTTGTACTAACTGTCAAACTCTGCTTTCTCATAATTGTTATGACTTAACTTTTCTCTGAACTGAAAAAGTTTGTAGAAAGAGATGTACTGAAAAATGCTTTGCTGAACTGGGGATATGATTCAATGTAGCCTTTTTTTGCCATTTCTTTCAGTTTTAAACCATCTGCTGGGTGGTCTTATGAAGGATTTAATTCCATAAAACTGCTCATTCATTACATTCTGATCTTGATCTTTATTGTCTGCAAAAGTCCCTGTTGTCAATTCCATTATGCTGAAACTATTAAGAAAAGGAACATACTGCTTTCTGATAATTTTGAGAACATTGTGAAAAAAGGAGCTCGTGACAGGAGGGTAGAAAACAGTCTTAGGCAAAGCAAAACATCAGGCATCGTGGATAAGGGTCTGGATGAATAAATAATGCACAGGTCTGTATGAAGTGTTTGCAAAACACTTCATTCTGTAAAATAATTCCCCTTTTGGTGTAGATGTTAAGCAGATCTATTGATAGAGGTCCTTATTGTAAACGTTTGTGTCTCTATTGTAAATATTGTTTTATGCTTAGTTGCTATCTTCCCTTTTAACCTTTTACCTCACAAAATCCCGACTTTTAACAACCCTGAGGAAGAAAGCTTTTGAAAACATTGTGGGGAAAAAAAGGAAAATGATGGTAACCAGCATTTTTTTCCATTTCCTGCAGTGTTTTCTATGCATTGAAAGACTAAATTTTATGTTACGAGTGACATTTAATTGGTTGTCTGCAAATGGTTTCAGTTTGGACAAGGCTAAAATTTTGTAAAGGGTTAACCATCAACGAACATGATAAAGGCTTTTTAAAGTATTTTTGAAGAGAGAAAATACTGGTATCTTCTCAGTCTGTCATTTTGTCACGTTGTTATCTACCTTTTTACAGATGAATACTATCCTTTTAGCCACATCTGTGGTCTGTAAAGCTTTAATTTTTAAGACACAGATAAATACTATCCTTTTAGCCACATCTGTGGTCTGTAAAGCTTTAATTTTAAGACACAGGTAAATACTATCCTTTTAGCCACATCTGTGGTCTGTAAAGCTTTAATTTTAAGACACAAATAAATACTATCCTTTTAGCCACATTTGTGGTCTGTAAAGCTTTAATTTTAAGACACAGATAAATACTATCCATTTAGCCACATCTGTGGTCTGTAAAGCTTTAATTTTAAGACACAGATAAATACTATCCATTTAGCCACATCTGTGGTCTGTAAAGCTTTAACACAAGACCAAGTTGTCTTCGCAGAATTGATTTGTGACCGTAACTGTTTGCCACACAACAGAAATGTATACTTGTCCAAATTGAAAGCATTTGCAGATGACAAACGTGATTTAAAAGTTGAAATTTGTTATGGGACAAGTAGAAAACATTGTGGGAAAAGGAGAAAATGCTGGTTACCAGCATTTTCTCCTTTTCCCACAGTGTTTTCAGAAGGCTTCCTTTTCAGGGTTGTTAAGTCAGGATTGTGTGGTAAAGGGTTAAAGGGGCTGCCTTTGAGACTAAATACTACTTAGAACTTGACACGTTAACTCTTTACCACACAACAAAATTTTAGACTGGTCCAAATTGAAAGCATTTGCAGACAACAAAATAAATGCGAATGGAAAATTAAGACTTGTTTTGGGAAGGGTAGAAAACATTGTGGGAAAAGGAGAAAATGCTGGTACCAGCATTTTCTCCTTTTCCCACAATGTTTTCAAAAGGCTTCTTTCTCAGGGTCGTTAAAACTCGGGATTGTGTGGTAAAGAGTTAACTAGATGACAAAAATTCAAACTTGCCCAAATTCAAAGGACTTGTAGACGACAAAATTCATGCTGTCCAGAAAAGAGATATATCTTGGATAGGACAGAAATCATTGTGGGAAAAGGAGAAAATGCTTGTTACCGGCATTTTCTCCTGTACCAACAATGTTTTTAAGAGCCTTCATTATTCTGTCAGGGTCTTAAAACTCAGGATTGTGTGGTAAAGGGTTAAAGTAACATAAAGGAGAAATATTCAAAGAAAAATAGAATATCTATTTCAAACGATACAAAAAAGTTTTGTAAAAGGAGTTATTGCCTGTAGCTAGCAATGACTGTTTCCACAATGTTTTCAAATCTGTCTGCTGTTGAAAAAATGTTTGCATGAACAGAGATCCAATTCAGTGAAGGATGTTCTCACCATGAAAAAATAATACTTCCCAGCTTCAACCTATCTTGTGGGTACTCATTCAGACATATCTCGAGATGACATATCTTAACCCTAAGTCTAAGCAAATCAACTACCTTTGCAAATAGTATAAATGAAGATCAGACTGTACAGAATGTTCAGTATGATCTGAGATCTACACTTTCCGATGTTGTGATTTTTTTTTTTTGGCCAAAAGAATGTAATTACAATAATTTGGTTTTTATGCCCATGGTCATAGCATGTCATAGCAGTTGCACCCTCTGTCTATCTATTCATCTGTCTTGTCTGTCTGTCTGTCCATCAGCCCATACATCTGACTTGCTTATATTGGTTTGAAATTATCACGAGTTATTTAGCAGTTTAACCTTATACTACATAATCCCTTGTAACCCTAAAGGCGCTGAATTAATGGTTTGGACCTTTTTAATTAGGAAAAAAAAAGTATGAGATATAACTTATTCAAGGATGTTTCCCTTAGATTTTATAAAATAGTGGCAGCATTTTCTCCTTTTCCCACAATGTTTTCAGAACTTCTTCCTCAGGGTTGTTAAAAGTCGGAATTGTATGGTAAAGGGTTAAAATCAGACTGCCCACTTTGTGCAGTCTAATCTTGATCTACCCTATCTGCAAAGACAAGTCATTTCCAGGGCTGCAGGGGTTAAACTACCCTGAGGGAGTAGGCATTCCGTAACATCTTGGGAAAAGGAGAAAATGCTGGAAACTGCATTTTCCCCTTTTTTCCACAATGTTTTCTACACCTTACAAGACAAACCACACCATTTTAGTCACATGTATTATCGGCAAGTGCTTTCAATTTGGACTAGCATATACTGTTGTTGTTTGGTGGAAGAGTTGAACCTTGATTCATGTCAACTAAAATTTATGATGTGTTGTATTATTTGTCTTTATTAAGTAGAGATCTTTGAATATTTTTAACCCTTTCCCAAACGACAAATTTTGGACTGGTCCAAATTGAAAGAGTTTGCAGACGACAATTTTAAATTTGATGAAAATGGCAGAAAGTTATCAAAAAGGGTAGAAAACACTGTGGGAAAAGGAGAAATTGCTCGTTAACGAGCAATTTCTCCTTTTCCCACAGTGTTTTCAAAAGACTTGTACTGCAGACACGTGAAAACCAGGGCTTGTTTGGAAAAGGGTTAAAAGACCATTGATTTTATCTGAATACCATTATAAAATTCAAATCTTTCTTAACTCTTTACCAAATGATAATATTTTATCTTGTCCAAATTGGAAGCATTTGCAGACGACAAAATAAATGCAACTCAAAAATCAAAAATTGTTATGGGTAGGGTAGAAAACATTGTAGGAAAAGGAGAAAATGCTGTTTACCAGCATTTTCTCCTTTTCTTACAATATTTTCAAAAGCTTTCTTTCTCAGGGTCGTTTGACTTGGGAAATGTGTGGTACAGGGTTAACTCTTAACCTGCTAAATAAGTGAAATGAAACTTTCAAGTTAACAGTAAAAACCAAAATTCTGCTATCCCAACACTATTTTTGGGGGAAAAAATATCTCCATATTGGAGAGTGTTGATCCACGATAAGACTGCACATTTTGTGCAGTCTGATCTTGATCTACCCTGTCTGCAAAGGGTCCTTGAGTGGCACTTAACAAATTTAGGGTTAATATTGATCATTTGATCTTATCTTTTATTGATATGATTTAGTGTAAATATGTTCCTATTTCAAAGAATGAATTGTGAAATTGCCTCCAACAAAAGAAAATAAATGTATTGAAAAAGTGGACTTAGATATTCCTCATACAGAAATATGTTAGCCATGCTCAGTGATAAGGGGGGCTTAATGCATATGCAAAAATTATCGACCCATGTCAGCCTACGCAGCCCATGCAGGTTGACCTGGGCCAAAACTTTTTGTCTGCCTCATGATTCAGTCAGTTGTTAGACAAAATGGACTTTATGCGTCCATGATAATGTGATGACTTGCTTCGTATCATAGATCACAGAGATGCATTAACTCTTTGTCACACAACCCCGGGTTTTAACGACCCTGGTAACCAGCATTTTCTCCTTTTTCCCACAATGTTTTCTACCCAGTCTGCTATGTGTCCATCATTTGGGTATCATTTTTATTTTCATCTGCAGATGCTTTGAATTTGGACAAGTCTGAAATTTTGGTTTTTGGTAGAGTTAAGCTCCCTTTTGCCAGAGCATGGCTCATGCATATTTGAGTGGAGCTTTAATAAAAGGGGAATTAAATGCACCTCCAAGATGCAGCATACCATGGAAGTCATCACATAATTATGGATCAAGAAAATCCATTTTGTCTAACAACAAACTGAATCATGAGGTAGAATCATCCTTTGACATGCAGAAAATGTACATATAGCAACAAAATTTTGACTCTTGTCAACCTGCACAGTCTGAGCAGGCTGACATGAGCCCATCATTTTTGCAGATGCATTAAACCTCGTTTTCACAGATAATGACTCATTTGTTTCCTTAATTCTGTAACATTGATCAACCTTACTTGAATCACGTCCTCGGTTTTGGGCAGTCAATGAATGGATATGATCTGATATTTTCAGCTAAAGTGGCCTTGAAATTGCAGGAAGTTTCCTTGGTTTTTTTCTGCACAGTTCAAATGCAAATTTGCTTTTGTTGTTCTATTAACTCTTTACCAAATGACAATATTCTAGACCAGTCCAGATTGAAAGCATTTGCAGACGACAAAATAAATGTGGCTCAAAAGCTGACATTTGTTTTGGGAAGTGTAGAAAACATTGTGGGAAAAGGAGAAAATGCTGGTTACCGGCATTTTCTCCTTTTCTCACAATGTTTTCAAAAGGTATTTTTCCTCTGGGTCGTTAAAACCCGGGATTGTTTGGTAAAGGGTTAATTACAATTTTTCCTATTCTTTTTTCTAACTTGTGTCATAATTCTGAATATATCCAAGACTTTTTCTGTTGAAGAACTGATAATTCTGATATCATAGAAATACCCCTATTCATTTGAACCTCAAATTTCTACATTTTCAGTAATTATTCTCCGTCCAACAACTATTGCCTTGACAAGCGACTTTTTGCTCAACAGTTGTCACCAGATGAACGTGCCAAACATGCCTACTACAGCCAACGATATCAGGACGAGGTAAAATACTTTTGAGCCATACTCTGTGAAAAGGGGAGTTAATGTATCTGCAAAATGTATAGACCTAGTTAACCCTGCGCAGACTGACCTGGGTCCAAACTTTTTGCTATTAACCAAAGGAGAAAATGGTAGTTTCCAGCATTTTCTCCTTTTCCCAAAATGTTTTCAAAAGCCTTCATCCACAGGGTTGTTAAAACTCTGGATTGTGTTGTAAAGGGTTAACTCTATACCACACAATCCTGAATTTTAATGACCCCCGGAGGAAACAGCCTTTTGAAAACTGTGTGGGTAAAGGAGAAAATGCTGGTAACCAGCATTTTTTCCTTTTCCCACAAGGTTTTCTATGCTTTCACAGACAATTACCATCATTTCAGCTACATTCATTTTGTAGTGTGTGAATGCTTTCATTTTTGAAATCTTTTCAAGTTTGAAATTTTGTTGTGTGGTAAAGAGTTAACCAAACAAGGAAAAATTAACATACTGAAAGCATATTGTTTGCAAATGACAAATGAAATGTGGATCAAATGATAATTTTTTGTCTTTGTAAGGGTAGAAAACATTGTTGGAATAGGGAAGAAATGACCATAACAGGAGCCTAAAAACAGTTAACCCTTTACCAAATGACAAAATTTTGGACTTGAACAAAGTGAAGGCATTTGCAGGTAACAAAATAAATTTAGCTTAAATGATGATTTCTGTCTTTGATAGGATGGAAAATATTGTGGAAAAAGAAAAATTCAAGTTACTAGTATATTCTATTTTTTTCCACAATGTTTTCAAAAGCTCTTTTCTTCAAGGTCATTAAAAGTTGGGATTGTGTGGTAAAGGGTTAATCAAAACATAAGTATTTGTAATGAAGGTTTAGCAAATTAGCACTATAAATAATGCACAGAATAAAATAAATGTCTGTAAAACACAGGCACTGGAATAAAATAAAATGTCTGTAAAACATGTCAATTAGTAGAATAGTTTCCCTTTTGATTACAAAAATTTACTCCTTTTCCCACAATTTTCTCAAAAACACTTACCTCAGGATCTGTAAAACGTGAGATTATTTTGGTGAAGAAAAAATATTCATCAAACAACAGGAGGTCTTGCATGGCTCAGTGGTAAAGTGTAGGACTCTTGACCTGGAGGCCCTGGGTTTGAACCTCACTGGATCTATTGGGTTTTTCATTGGAGTGTCCTTGGGCAAGACACACCAGAGCACTAGTGTAGTACTGGTCAAAACCAGGAAATTCATAAATATGTGAGCTGTCACCATGATATGACTGAAATAATGTTGAAAGGAGCATAAAACACCATTGAATCAATTATTCATCAAACAACAAAATTTTCCCCTGCGGACAACACATTGATTGTGGCTGAAATGATGGAATTGTCTTTGGAAGAGTAAATACATTGTGGGAATAGGAGAAAATGCTGGTTACCAGCATTTTCTCTTTTTCCCACAATATTTACAAAAGGCTTATTTCTTCAGGGTCGTTAAAACCTGGGATTGTTTGATAAAGGGTTAATTAGAAACAAATGAACCATGCTCAGTGAGGAGAGGGCTTAACTACATTTGCATAAAATATGGACCCAGGTCAGCCTGCACAGTCGGCGCAGGCTAATCTGGGCCCAAAGTTTTTGCTTTTGATAAATTTTCTGTATGACTAAGAACCAGTACACCTCAGGATTCTGTATGTTGTTATGCAAACAGATTTTATGGATCTTTAACCCTTTCCCAAAAGACAAATTTTAGATTGATCCAAATTGAAAGAGTTTGCAGACGACAATTTCAAATTTGTTGAAAATGACAGAAAGTTCTCCAAAAGGGTAGAAAACACTGTGGGAAAAGGAGAAATTGCTCGTAATGAGCAATTTCTCCTTTTCCCACAGTGTTCTCAAAAGACTTGTACTGCAGACACGTGAAAACCAGGGCTTGTTTGGGAAAGGGTTAATACTGCGATGACTTGCTTGGTATCACTCATCACGGAGATGCATTAACCCTTTCCCAAACAAGCCCTGGTTTTCACATGTCTGCAGTACAAGTCTTTTGAAAACACTGTGGGAAAAGGAGAAATTGCTCCTAACAAGCAATTTCTCCTTTTTCCCACAGTGTTTTCTACCCTTTTTTGAGACCTTTCTGCCATTTTCATCAAATTAAAAATTGTCATCTGCAAACTGTTTCAATTTGGACCAGTCCAAAATCTGTCGTTTGGGAAAGGGTTAAGCTCCTTTGCCAGAGCATGGCTCAAATAGATCACTACTTTTACAGGCACCCTTGTTATAGAAATGACATGCAAGAGTATTGAACTCAAGACCATTGGATCCACTCAGTTATTTCTCTTCATGTATTGCAGCACTTTTTCTTTTTTTCAAAGGCTAGGCTAGCAGCCTTGAATGAGTCAGAACAATCTGCATAAAATATCAAAGAAGTATTTCAACAAAGCTTAAGAATCATTGTGATGATATACAATGTATTACATTAGAACTTTGGTAAGAAGCAAAAAAAACTGTCTGTACCACACTATCCTGTTTTAACTCTTTACCAGATGAGAAAAATCTAGACTTGCCCAAATTGAAAGCATTTGCAGATGGAAATTTAAATGTGACGTAAATGATGGAATTTGTCTTTGATGGGATAGAAAACATTGTGGGAAAAAAGGAAAATGCTGGTTACCAGCATTTTCTCCTTTTCCCACAATGTTTTCAAAAGGCTTCTTCCTCAGGGTCGTTAAAAGTCGGGATTGTGTGGTAAAGGGTTAACCATTTACCACACAACCCCAAGTCTTAACAACCCTGAAGAAGAGGGCTTTTGAAAACATTGTGGCAAAATGAGAAAATGCTGGTAAACAGCATTTTCTCCTTCTCGCACAATGTTTTCTACCCTATAAAAGAAAGAAATCATCACTTGAGCTACATTTATTTTGTCATCTGCAAATGTTCTCAATTTGTTTAAGTCCAAAATTTTGTCATTTGGTAAAGAGTTAACTCTTTACCAGACAACTAGGTTATTTTCCAAATTGATAGCACCTGCAGACTACAAAATGACAGATTTAAATTTTGTTATTTTAGTCGCATTTGATTTTTTGTCTGCAAACACTTTCGATATAATTATACAAGTCTATAATTTTGTCGTTTGGTAAAGAGTTAACCTTTATACTCAATATCAAGTTTTAAAGACCCCGAGATAGAAAGCTTTTGAAAACATAGTGGGAAAAGGAGAAAATGCTGGTAACCAGCATTTTCTCCTTTTCCACTGTGTTTTCTGCTCTTTCTCAGCCAAATCTCATTATTCCAGTCACTTTTAAATTAGTGGTTGCAAATGTTTTCGATTTGGACCAATCCAAAGTTTTGTCTTTGGTAAACAGATAAATAACATCATGTGGTAAATAGGTCTGAAAATACTCAGACTTTCAGTGCTTTGATTTTGTTTATTACAGCAAGTATTACAGTCTATGTTAGATACGCTCACTCCTGATGATATCAGAATTCTGACAGAGAGTATAGATGAAGACAGCAGAAAGGGTGGGTTTCAGAGGGTGTTTCCCACCCCTAGTACCCATAAGTACCTCAAGTACTTTGAAACCCCGCGATACTACAACTTGCTACTAGATCAGTGGGTGCAGAGATACAACAGAATGGAACAAAGAGGTAAACCAAATAAAAAGAGAACAGAAGAAAAAAACAAAATAAATGTAAAATAAGAATGAAAGAAAGAAAAAACATGTTTTACCCTTAGACATACAAATAAAACTTTGTGCATGTAATAGAAATTTTCTGAAAACATCATGGGAAAAGGAACAAATGCTCTGTTTCTTCCATATTTTCCATATTTTCAGAAGTGACATTTTTAGCTTGGCTGTTTTAAAAGAAAACCCTGTGGTATTTTCTTGGCCCTGTCTGCATCATCGTCTGTGTCATTTTGACATTTTATAATACTTCTATCATTCCTGAAGATGTGTACTTCAAACTTAGATTAGTTGTTAACTATCAAAAGTGGAACCCATACAATAGCAAATGACCACCAAAATAGTTTTGACACAGTTATGCCCCTTTTTCAACTTGCAATTTGTCATGCAAAAACATTGACATTATTTTTCATATTCAAATTTCGCGCGTACTTAAATGAGATGTTCCGCGCAGAATTTTATAATAGCTCTGTCATTACTGAAGATATTTTTTAGTCGGACTAGTCGTAAAATAATTATCAAAAGGGGAACTTGTACAATAAAGGCAGGTGGCCAGCAAAATATTTTTGACACAGTTATGCCCCTTTTTTAACTTAAATTGGTTCATGAAACTTTTAACTCTTTACCAAACAACAAAATTTTAGTCTGGTCCAAAGTGAAAGCATTTGCAGACAATAAAATAAATGTGAACCAAAAATTGAAATTCGTTTTGGGAAGGGTGGAAAACATTGTCGGAAAAGGAGAAAATGCTGGTTATTAGCATTTTCTCCTTTCCCCACAATATTTTCAAAAAAGCCTCTTTTTCAGGAACGTTAGAACTCAGGATTGTGTGGTGAAGGGAAATACACGCTCATGGATAAAGCCTTGATATATGTTAACTTTTTACCATTCGAAAAAATTTTGGGCAAATCAAATGTGGCTCCTGTGCTAAAATTTGTCTTTGAAAGGATGGAAAACATGGTGGAAACAGGAGAAAATGCTGGTTACCAGCATTTTCTCCTTTTTCCATGATGTTTTCAAAAGCTTTCTTCCCCAAGGTTGTTTAAACTTGGGATTGTGTAGTAAAGGGCTGATTATCCAAAGGCATCAGCTACAAATTCTTTTCAATGAAGTAATATACTTTCAGGTATTTCCATTCTGCAGTCATACTGTGAAGATTGTATTCACTTGGAATTGAGTACAGAGAATCCTCATCACCAGGTATGCTTTGGTCGGTCCCTAGGTAGAAAGGAATATTGTGATATGTAACCCTGTTAATGTCAAACAAGCCTGGATTCAAGTTACTCTGTGGAAGAAAATTTTTGAAAACATTGTTGGAAAAGGAGAAAATGCTGGTAACCAACATTTTCTCCTTTTCCTGCAATGTTTTCTACCCTTTCAAAACAAAAATGATGCCACCATCAGAGTTAGGTTTAATTTTTGTTGTCTTCCAATGCTTTGAATTTGGACAAGTCTAAACTTTGGTTGTGTGGTAAAGAGTTCGTGATGTTGAACCAGGAGTACCTCCCCCTACCTTGATATTAAACAATTCGTTTGATACACATTTTTCTCTGAAAGTTTTGAACAAGGAGATGATGTTTTACAGTATATATCTTGATAATTCCTAAAAAAAGTTAACAGATATACGGTGATAAACTCAGGCTGAAAAAGAAGATCCAATTATTAATCGCTTTTTTTTTTTTAAAGTTCTGAGTGATATTTCTATTTCATTTATGTTTTGGCTCAAAAACTGAAAGATACATTTGTACTCGTTTTCAGCCAGTTTTTATGGCATGTCGTCTTTATTTTGTCAAACTATAATTATTCTTGTATCTTCATGCCAAATGTTGCCCAGAAAATGCATTTCATTTTCTGGAGGCCATCAAAAAAATCATTTTCAGTTTTAAATGTAAGATTTCCAGTTTATATTTTTATTCCTTACTCCTTATATATTGGTAATTTATCTATGTTTACACAGCTGATGAAATTCTGAACCATTCTACAGTCTATCAGATTTTAACAGTGTTTCTCTGTGGCTGTAAGGATATATCTTTAACTGATGTGAATGTTTTTCAGTGGAATCCACCGAACGCAACTTGCCATAGCTACAGGGAAGGGAGACTACTCAGTGCTCCTCTTAGCAAACAGAAAGACAATGAAGCTTTAAAAGCAAGGTAAACATGTTTAGCAACTGCCTTGTATATATAGTAACCTATAGTAGTGGATAGTTTTTAGTCAAATTGACCGACAGGAAAATATACTCACCCACTATTCTTAACTCTTTACCAGACGACAAAATTTTACACGTGTCCAGATGGAAAGCATTTGCAGATAACATCAAATATGGCTCCATGTAGGGTCTAGTTTCTAAAAGGGTAGAAAATATGGTGGGAAGAGGAAAAAATGCTGGTAACCAGCATTTTATCTTTTTACCACAATGTTTCCAAACATCTTCCTCCAGGTTGTTGAAACCAGGCATAGTTTGGTTAAAGGTTAACTGAATTCTTTTTTCTAAACTCAGAAACAGACTGTCTGTTTGTTAGGCAAGTTTTTAACCCATTACCACACAATCCCAACTTTTAACGACGCTGATAAAGAGGCCTTTTGATAATATTGTTGGAAAAAGAGAAAATGCTGTAACCAGCATTTTCTCCTTTTCCAACAAGGTTTTCTACCCTTCCAGAAACAAATTTCACATTTTTCAGTCACAGTCACAATTATTGTGTCATCTGCAAATGCTTTCAATTTGGACAAGTCTAAAAGTTTGTCGTTTGTTAAAGAGTTAAATGTGCACCTGTTTCTTTATTAACTTTATTTTTCAAACATCTCCCCCTCTTTCATCTATAAACTGCACAGGAATCCTCTGCACATTGTCTTTTAGGACATACAGTTTAGTTTGATTTTAACTGTGTAGACTCAGATCATAGAATAGCCAGGTGCATGTTCAGTCTCTGTCCAGGGGAAACAACGGGGTTCTTATAGGCAATATATTATTTGTTCTTAATGCAACTGTAAATTAGTGTTTTTCACAAAAATCTGTGATGCAGCAGAAAGCTCTGTGCATTTCAGTAGATATCTGGAATTAGTCCTTTACAAAACAACCCATTGTATTAACTCTTTACCAAATGACAATATTTTAGACTGGTCCAAATTGAAAGCATTTGCAGACGACAAAATAAATGTTACCGAAAAATTGAAGTTTGTTTTGGGAAGGGTAGAAAACATTGTGGGAAAAGGAGAAAATGTTGTTTACCAGCATTTTCTCCTTTTCCCACAATGTTTTCAGAAGACTTCTTTCTCAGAGTCGTTAAAAGTCAGGATTGTGTGGTAAAGACATAACTTTCTTGGAAAAAAGTGTTTTTGACATTCTCGAAAAAGGAGAAATTGCTGAGGAAAAGGCTTTTGAAAACGTTGGAAAAGGAGAAAATGCTGGTTAGCAGCATTTTCTGCTTCCCTCCCTAATGTTTTCTAACCTTTCATAAACATATTCAGTCCTTTCAATTACATTTTATTTGTTACCTGTAAATGCTTTGAAGATGGCAAAGTCTAAAATTTTGTTATAAATTCAAAATAATTGCATGTGCCAATAATTCAGGTTACGTTAATTAGGTGTTTTTTTACCCCTATGGGTAGTTTTACTGTAAGTTCTTTTTTTTTTCTATTGGTAGTTTAGTTTTCCCTGCTCTTTTTCCAGATGTTTATCATTGAGTGCAGCTTTAGATAAAATCTTCAAAATTTAGGTATTCCTGAGTTTATGTTACAGAAGTTAAATTGTTAGATATTTGTTGGGCAAATGCAGAAAGATGACAGGACTGTTTGGAGGAAAGAATTTATCACCTTTCTGCTCTGCCATTTCTTTCTGTGGATTAGTGATTTATTCCTCTCTCACAACTGATCATTGTTTGTACAATGGATATGTGGGAAAGCGGCCAGTGGCTTGGGAAGAATATTGTGCAAAGTACTGGTAAAAAAAAAAAAAAGTCCAGGAAAGCATAGATAGATGCACTGGCCGGTGCAATGTGACTGAAAAATGTTGAAAACATCATTGCAAACAAACCAACATACCTTTTAACAAGCAGATTTACCTGTATAATAAAGATGGATGTTTTCATTCGAGCAATACACCAAATTTACCCTTTCCCAAATAATATAGACTCTTCAAAATTCAAATCATCCACTGACCACAAGATTGAATGAAAATTGGTACAAATAAAAAAGAAATTCTTTCAAAGAGTAGAAAACATTGTTGGAAAAGGACAAAGTGCTGGTTACAAGCATTTTGTCCTTTTCCAACCATGTTTTCTATAGACTTTTTTCTCAGGTCAGGGTCATTAAAACTCAGGATCGTGTGGTAAAGGGATAATGCTCTGTGGTTATTTATCATTTAGGGCACAATTTAGGGGCATCACATAGCACATGTACATCATAAGTTGCAATCACAAGAATACTTAATTAAATTTGTTACATCAATTCATTTTATAGAGTTTGGAAACATTCACAGCAAAGAAGCATTTGTTTGCACCAGCTGTTATCACAGAAAGTTACTCCTTTCTTTCCAATCATTCTTCCAAGTGCCCTAGTTTCAGTAGGATTTCAGATGCTCTAGATGATAGGCTTCGTTAGAGATGCAGATTTTCCTGTTGTAGTTTTGTTCCTGTTACAGTTAGAAGTTTTATTCCCATATTATTTGTCCATTTTACAATTACTATAGGGGTCTGTATGTAGATCTATAAGCCAGAACACCTTGCAAAGTATCAGTAAATCTAAGTTCAGACTGCATATTTGGCATAGTTTTAATTTTGTTTGCAAGAAAAAGCTTGCAAATGCACTTATTGTCTGTGCATGGCATAAAGAAATTTAAATGCTCCATAGTAGCCAAAAAACAATGCAGGTGTTAAAATGCATTTATAATTTAATTTAAATCATGCCTTTTAAAAGTATGGAAAATATTGTGAAGATGACAATTTGTTACTGTTTGGTCAGTCTAAGTGTTAGTCAGTGGCAGAAAAAATGAATTTAAAATCAGGTGAAAAGTAAGCAAATGATAAGGGGACCTGGCAACTTTTGACCTAGTTTTGAAATTCATTTCTCTGCCAGCAACTAACACTTGGACCAGCTATACAACAATAGATTGTTATATTCACAATAATTTCTATACTTTTAAATAGTATGATTTAAATCTAAATGCGTTTTAACATTTGCATTGTTAACATTAGGCACTACTGTGCCTTTAACTAAGTTATGGATCTCGGTGTCCATATTAACCAACCATTCTAATGGGCATTGTTAGTCTTTTTCTAAAAACAGAATGTAAAACAGTTTCTGATTGGCTAAACCAAACAATTTGGGTCAGCCAATGAGAACTTGTATTACTTAAAAATTCAGAAAATTCATGACAATTAGACTTTGATTTAATTTGGAATTGTTGGTGAATATAAACTCTAGTGTCATTGAATGTTATTAAGGTCTGAAGGTTGTAAAGTTGTTGTTTGAATGAATTTCAGGTTTCGAATTATCAACCCCCAACTTTTGAATTTACCCATAGTTCCACCAAAAAAGATTTAGTAAGAATTCTGATGCTTTTTTGGGAGGCGGATTTTCTTTACCATTTTTTTTTTTTCCTTGGTCTAAAAAGCTTTTTTTTTTTTGAGGAGATAAAGATAATATTTCTTCTATTTTTTTTTTCTTAATATGAGAAGGTTTTCAGTATTTGTTATGCTTTCAACTGTGATTAACTGTGTATTGGATTTGCTACTTTCAGGCTTTTGCCATAGTCATATATTGTTTAACCCCTACCACTCAACAAAATTTTAGACTCATCCAAATTCAAAGCATGTGCAGATGACAATTAAAATATGGCTCAAATGATGGAATTTGTCTTCAATAGGGTAAAAAACATTGTTGGAAAAGGAGAAAATGCTGGTTACCAGCATTTTCTCCTTCTTCCATTATGTTTTCAGAAGCTGTCTTTCTCAGGATAGTTAAAACTCAGGATTGTATGGTAAAGGGTTAAGAGAAGGCTTTGAATCACAGGACAAAATGAGTACAAGTAAATTGATTCAGACATAAGAATATTATGACAGAAGGAGATATAGATTCTAAATAAGTTCAGTGTTATCATATTCTGATGAATTTGTTGCAGATTACATCCCAAAAAACCTAGACTTTGAGAAAAATTCCATAGAACGAGCAGCTGTCTGTGTTGTCTTGATGCCATATACTGACATGAAATTTTACATGTCTTTTCTGTTCTTATTTTATTTAGATGTTCTTCAAAATTTCTAAAATCAGCATATAAGCATGAGGTTAATGTCAAATATGAAAAAGTGGTAGATTTTCTATGTTTTTTTTTTTATGTTGTTCATAGTCGACAGAAAAGTTTTTACCTGTAATAAGAAGGTAGGAATGGTATTGTGTGGTTGAAAATATCGTTGAGTGAAAACATATCTTTATATGTAAAATTGTTAACCCTTTACCAAGCAATCCTGTGTTTAACGACCCTGAGTTACGGGGCTTTTAAAAACATTGTGGAAAAAGGAGCAAATGCGGCAACCAGCATATTGTCCTTTTCCCACCATGTTTTCTACATTTCACAGACAAATTGGACCATTCAAGCTATATTGAATTTGTCTGCAATTGCTTTCATATTGGTCAAGACTGAAGTTTTGTTGTTTGGTGTAGAGGTGAAATCGTAGATCTATGGTTATGTGTCTGTTGCTTTAGAGTAAAGATAGGGATGGTATTGTATGGTTGGTGATATTGTTACTTATGTATAAAATTATTGAACTAGTTTTTGTAATGATTTTGAAATACAATTAAGGTAGGGATGGTACTGTCCAGTCAGTAGTTCTGCAGGTAAAAACATATGAGTCAATTGGGGATGCAATGCACCTCAAAAAGTATCAACCTATGTTAGCCTGCATGGACTAACAAGGCTGATATGGGTTGAAACTTTCATCTGCTATTTGTAAATTTTCTGCAAGTCCAAGGACCACTCTAAACTGTTGAATATTTGTGTTTACATTATTTACTTGTAACTTGGTTTTTGTCTTTTCTTACACAAGAGGGCCATTGGCCCTAAAGCGCTCACTTGAGTAAAGTCATCTAGGATTAATAAAGTTGAAGGGATCTGGGTTGTATTGATGTGACTCACATGAGTGTTAGTGACCTACTTTTCGACCTACTTGGCTTATTTTTGAACTTGTCAGAGATATCATCAAGACAAATATTCTGACAATATTTCATGAGTATCAAACGGAAAATGTGGCCTCTAGATTGCACACAAGATTTTTCTAAGATATTTCCAAGTGACCTGCTTTTTGACCCGACATGACCCAATTTTGAATTTGTCTGATATACCATCAAGAAAAACATTCTGACCAATTTTCATGAGAACTGGTCTGAAAATGTGCTAACAAGGTTTTTCTTTCTAAGATTTGTCCCAGTGATCTACTTTTTGACCTGACATAACCAAATGTTGAACTTGTACTAGATTTCATCATTCTGACCAAGTTCCATGGGTATCGGGATGAAAATATTGCCTGTGGAGTGCACACAAGGTTTTTCTAAGATTTGCCCAATGACCTACTTTTGGACCCTATGTAACCCAATTTCAAACTTGTCCGAATCATCATCAAGGAAAACATTCTTAGTTTCATGAGTATAGGGCTGAAAATGTGGCCTCCAGAGTGCACACAAGGTTTATCTAAGATTTGGCCCAGTAACCTACTTTTTTACCTTGCATGACCCAGTTTCGAACTTGTTTGAGATATCATCAAGACAAACAATTTGACAATTTGGCTGAAAATGTGGCCTCTTGAGTGCTCACAAGTTTTTCTAAGGTTTTGCAATGTGACCTACTTTTTGACCTGACACGACTAAGTGTTGAGATTGTGCTAGATTTCATCAAGAAAAGCTTCTGACCAAGTTTCATGAGTATCTGGATAAAAATGTTGCCCCTAGAGTGCACAGAATGTTTTTCTAAGATTTGGACCCTTTTGGCCCAGTGACCTACTTTTTGACCTTATGTGACCCAATTTCAGACTTGTCCAAGTTACCAACAAGACAAACATTTTGACCTAGTTTCATGAGTATTGGATTGAAAATTTGGCCTCTACAGAGTGCACAGACGGTTTATCTAAGATTTGGCCTGATGAGCTACCTTTTGACTTAACATGACCCAATTTTAAACTTGTCTGAGGTATTATCAAGACAAACAATCTGACCAAGTTTCATAAGTATTAGACTAAAAATGTGGCCTCTAGAGTGCACACAAGGTTTTTCTAAAATTTGACCTTTTAACCTACTTTTTGATCCGACGTGACCCAATTTCAAACTTGTCCGACATAATTATCAAAAGAAACATTCTTACCAAATTTCATGAGTATTAAACTGAAAATGTGGTCTCTAAAGTGCTGATGCCTGGACGACGGACACTGCACTATCACAAGCAAATAGTTCTGTATTTTGTCATTGCTCAGTAATCCTAGCCCTCATTTCTAGCTCGGTACTGACCCAGATTTCTTGGCAAAATGAACTGTCAAAATTGGTGATCGTGACAAAGCTGCATGTTTTATCACCTTTAGATTCAAAACAAAATCATTGTATGCAAGTTTCTTTGGAACTACTTTTGTCCGTACTGTACCTGTCAAAGAAGTGAATAGGCTTCATGTAAATATCAATACACATGTACATGTAGGCCTATGTATTAACTATAATTCTTGATATACAGTTAAGGCTCGCTTATCAACATTTTTTCTTGACTCATTTAATAGCAGTTTTTATTTCAAGCTTTTCGGTAGTTTATTGAGAATGGTGGATATGGTTTGATGTTTCATGGTTACGACCGGTGAAAATACTGATTTCATACTTTCTAACGCTTCAATTGAAGGCAGAAACAGTAGTTCCCACGCACTAGTTACCTGGGTAAACAGTGTGTGTCATTCAAATAGAGGGAAATATGACACATACATGTATTTCTCGCACTTTACGTAATGTTGTAATGCGTTATGTGAGGGGGGTACTCCACAGGGACTTAACAAAAACAGTTGTACAGGATTTTGATTAAAGTCCCAACCAAAAAGGGGTTAGAAGCATGAAATAAATAGATTTTTTTTTTATTTTTTTGGCGAAAGACCGAAATTTATTTTATCGAGTGAACATCATCGGTAATATTTCGACTTGTGGCTGTGCCACTCGTGAAAATATTACTGATGAAGTTCATTAGATGAAATAAATTTCGATCTTTCACCAAAAAACACAAACATCCTCTATATCTCAAATGCCAGTTCATGTCAGATCCTATCCATGTATATTAAAAGAGGAACAAAGTTAATGTCAGGTACCTCTTAAAGTTTTTATAAAACAGTTTCACAACCATGTGAAATCTCAATTTTTTTCCTTTCGTCAAAATGTTTTCAGAAGCAGGTGGAGCCAAGGGTTGGAACCTACAACTGGTATTTTTTTGTTAATTGCAGCTGACCGCTGTTGAAAATGTTAAAAAACCCCAAAATTTTGAATGTCACTTTTTTGTTTTTGAACTTTGTAACAATGCTCCCATGCTAACCCTTTACCAGACAACAAAAACTTATGTGTTTTTCATTTTGAAAGCATTTGCAGAGAAGAATTTAAATGCATTTTGAATAGTAAGATCTGACTTTGAAAGGGTAGAAAACATTTTGGGAGAAGGATAAAATACTGGTAAACAGCATTTCTTTTTTTCCAAAAATGTTTTCAAATGCCTACTTAGGGTTGTTAAAATGCTGGATTGTTTGGTAGAGTTTAGTAACTTTGACTACAAAATAGAATAGACAAAAGTTTCGAAATCAATAATATCAATTGTTGCACATAGGTTTGCCAACATGAAAGCTGAACAGCCACCCTGTAGAATTGATATGCAAAGATTTCCCATTGACAGATCTGTATTGTACAGTAGGCGCATGGTAACATTGCATGTGTGAAAACATAAACAGAATTTCTAGGCCTGTTTACTTAAAGATCCACAAAACCCAAGATTTGCAGCTTGATAATTTTGGATGCTTTAATCCTTTACCAAACAGCCCCGAGTGTTAACAATCTTGAACAAGAAGGCTTTTTAAAACACTGTTGGAAAAAGAAGGAGAAAATACTGGTCGCAGCATTTTCTCCTTTTCCTACAATATTTTCTAGCCTTTCTAGGACAAATCCGAAAATTTCAGCAACATTTTGTTTGTTGTCGAAACATGCTTTTGATTTGGGCAAGTCCAAAATTTTGTCCTGGGATAGAGTTAACAAAGTAGATCAAGATCAGAATAAGTGGATCATTTTGTCTGATCTTGGAACTTTGCATCTTTTATGAAGAAAATTTGTGATAAACTCTTCGAAAATAGTTCATCTCTAGTTGAGATTAGTTGTATTGGAAATCAGAACTCATTTTATGCTATATTGCAAGGACATGACCATTTACAGTCCAGTTTTAATCGTTCAATTTACTTGACCATTAGAGCTCTTAGCATAACTTATATTGCTGTTGCAGACAGTGAAGACTAAGATCAGACAGCAGAAAAATTATAACATGATCTTGGTTCTTCACTGTCTGCTGTTTGCTGAACTCGGTCTGTCAGTCAGACTGTCCATTCAGTCAGACATGCATATACATATGTATATATTCTATAGCAAAATCCCTCCTTAATTTTGCCTTAAGAGTATGCATGTATGTATATTTTCAAAATTTTTTCTTAGCTCTCCTTAGCACAAAAGTGCTCAGGGTGAGCTTTTGTGATCCTACTCTGTCCGTCATCTGGGCCTCAACAATTACCTTGCGGGCACTCTAGAGGCCACATATTTAGTCGAATACTCATGAAACTTGATCAGAATGTTTGTCCTGATTATATCTTGGACAAGTTTGAAATTGGGTCAAATGAAGTCTGAAAGTAGGTCAATAGGACTAATCCTTAAAAAACTTGTGTGCAGTCTAAAAGTCACATTTTCAGTCTGATACTCATGAAACTTGGTCAGAATGTTTGCCATGATGATATCTCTGACATGTTGAAAATGGGTTCATGTCATGTCAAAAAGTATGTTACTGGGACAAATCTTATTAAAAAAAAAAAGCCTTGTGTACACTCCAGAGGCCACATTTTCAGTCCGATACTTATGAAACTTTGTCAAAATGTGTGTCTTGATATCATGGACATGTTTGAAATTTGGTCATGGCAGATCAAAGTGTAGGTCACTGGAACAAATCTTAGAAAACGTTGTGTGCACTCTAGAGGCCATATTTTAGGCCAATGCTCAAGAAACCTGTTCAGAATGTTTGTCTTCATATTATCTTGGACAAGTTTGAATTTGGGTCACATCAAGCAAAAAAGTAGGTCATTGGGACAAATCTTAGGGAAAACCTTGTGTGGACTCTAGAGGCCATATTTTCAGCCTGATACTCATGAAACTTGGTCATAATGTATGTCATGATGATACCTTGGGCAAGCTGTAATATGGGGTCATGTCGAGTCAAAAAGTAGATCACTGGAAAAAAATCTTAGATAAACCTTGTGTGCAATCTAGAAGCCACATTGTCAGTCTGATAATCATGAAAAGTGGTCAGAATGTTTGTCTTGATGACTTGATGACATCTAGTACTAGTTAAAAATTGGGGTATGTTGGGTCAAAAAATAGGTCATACACTGTTTTTAGCTCCACTGGCCAAAGGCCAGTGGGCTTATGTCATGGCCCAGTGTCTGTCGTGAGTCTGTGCGTCTGTCCATGCGTCCGTCCATGCGTGCGTTAACTTTTATTTCAAACATCTTCTTCTCTGAAACTACCCATCCAGTTTTCATGAAACTTTACAGAAATGATCCTGCCATGGTCCTCTTCAGAATTTCTTGAAAGAATTTGATTCCTTCAAAAACTCTGGTTGCCATGGCAACAAAACTGAAAAATATTGGAAATCTTTAAAAATCTTCTTGTCTGAAACCATAAGGCATAGGGCTACCAAATTTGGCATGTAGCTTTATGTAGTAGACCTCTATCATGTTTCTTCAAATTATAGGCCTGGGGTCAAAATTGGCTCTGCCCCAGGGGTCAAAAGTTTTACATAGGCTTATATAGAGAAAACTTTAAAAATCTTCCTGTACCTAGCCATAAGGCCTAGAGCTACCAAATTTTGCATGTAGCTATATCTAGTGGGCCTCTACCAAGCGGGCCAAAATTTTAGCCCTGGGGTCAAAATTGGCCCTGCCGCAGGGGTCACAAGTTTTACATGGGCTTACATAGTGACAACTTAAGAAATCTTCCTGTACCTAGCCATAAGGCCTAGAGCTACCAAATTTTGCATTTAGCTTGATCTAGTAGGGGTCTACCAAAAGTGCCCAAATTACAGTTCTGGGGTCAATTTGGCCTCATGCTGGGGGTGGGGGGGTGGGGTTCACAAGATTTACATGGGCTTATATAGGGAAAACTTTTAAATCTTGGTGTACATAGCCATAAGGCTTAGGGCTACCAAATTTTGCATAATTATAGCATTATCTAGTGGACAACTACAAAGAGGGCCCAAGTTACAGCCCTAGGATCAAGTTTGGCCCTGCACCAGGGGTCACAAGTTTTACATGGGTTTATGGATTGAAAACTTCAGAAACCGTCTAGTTACTAGCCATAAGGCCAAGAACTCCCAAATTTGGCATGTTATTCTTCTAATACACATATTCCCCATTTAGTCAGACTGTAGCCCTGGGGTCAAAGTTTTATAAGGGCTTATATAGTAAAGACTTCTCGACAGTCTTCTTGTTTCTAACCATAAAGATTAAAGGACTAACAAATTTGGCATGTTTTGAGCCTTGGGATCAAAATTTGTCACACTCCAGGGTTCACAAATTTTAGATAGGTTTACATAGTGAAATCTTAAGATATCTTTTTTTATCCTTACTGTAAGGCCTAGGGCTATAGAAATTTGGCATGCTGATTCACACTGTAGACTTCTTCCAAGATTGTACCATCTTTTTCATTAAAACCACTCTTCCAATTTTGACCAAACTTTACAGATATCATCTTTCCATGATGTTCTTCAGAATGTTTTCAAAGAATTAAATTCTGTTAAAAGCTATGGTTTCTGTGGCTACAAAACTGAAAAGTATTGAAAAACCTTTAAAAATCTTTTCCAAAAGCTTGTATTTACTAACATCATTGTAGCTCATGAAAAAGATACTGCTTTTTAGCTCCACAGGCCTAAGGCCAGCAAGCTTATCGTCTCTGAAACCGCTTCACCCAATAAGTCACAAGCTTTACATAGGCTAATATAGTGAGAACTTAAAAGGTCTTGTTCCTTACCTTGAGTTACAGCTATAATATTGTATGAGTGTAATCTAAATAACCTCTTCCAAAGTTATTCAAGTTATGTCAAAATTAGTCCTATCTCGTGGGTCATAAACATGTGCTTATAGCGTGAAAATTCAAAAAATCTTTTTGCTCCTAACCGCAAACCCAAGGGCAACCAAATCTGGATCACTTTTGATTTTTTTTTGAAATTAGCCTTGCATCAGGGGTCTTACGTTTTACAGAGGCTTCATATGGACAAAACTAGAAAATCACCTTATTTATAACCATACAGCAGAGACTTGCATTATTTTGGCATGTGGCTTTATCTTGTGGACCTCTACCAGGGTTCAAGTAATTATAGCTCTGGGATCAAAAATGGCTTTGCCTTGCGGGTCTCAACTTTCACATGGGCTTTTACAGAGAAAACTTTGTAAGTCTTCATTTTGAAACCATTTGGCTCAGAATTGAAATGTTTAGTATTTATGGTTTATATTTATAAGCCAGTGGAGCGATACAGGGCCATCATGGCCCTCTTGTGCTTACATCATCACAACCAGGATGTCTACAACTTTATCAATTCTAGATGACTTTACTCAGGTGAGCGCTGTAGGGTCAATAGTCCTCTTGTTTGATTTTAGTTCTGCTTGTGGTAGGCATGTATCTTTATTATATGAGCCATGCACTGGCAAAAGGGGGCTTAATGCATCTGCAAAAAAGTATCGACCCAGTATTGAACTGAACAGGCTGACCTGGGCAGAAACTTTTTGCTATTGGTCAATTTTCTGTATGTCCAAGGACCAGTCTACCTCATGAATAAGTCGGTTGTTAAAAAAATGTGGCTATTATTTATCCATAATTGTATGATGACTTGCTTAGTATCATGCCGTGCAGAAATGCATTAAGCCCCCTTTTGCCAGAGCATGGCTCATGTACATATATTTTTATTCATATTTTTTCATCTTCAGTATTGCGCAATTCCTTTATACACATGAAAAGTCATGATACTATGTAGATTAATATTCACTTGTATAACAAGCATGCTTGAAAGCTTTTATGAACACATCAGCTAACTGACTATAGTGCTGAACATCATGTAAAAGCAATTTTAATATTCTGTTACCCATATCAAGGTGACAAAAAATGTCTGAAAGGAAGCCATTCATATTGTTATAATCTAAACTTTCAAGATGTATTATAAATGAATTTAGTAAGGCAGTAGCTAGCAAACTATCAATAGATAAGAATGAAGAGTGTAAGAAATAAAAAATCTTTTTAATGGCATTTCCTTAACCCTTTACCAAACATAAAAATGTTAGACTAGTCCAAATTTAAAGCATTTGCATACAACAGAATGAAAGTGACTCAAAATCTGACATTTTTTCTTGGTAGGGTAGAAAACACTGTGGGGAAAGGAGAAAATGCTGTATACCAGCATTTTCGCCTTCTCCCACAATGTTTTCAAAAGCCTTCTTCCTCAGGGTTGTTAAAACTGGGTATTATGTGGTAAAGGGTTAATGGGCTACATAGGTTCTTAGGATGTTTTTAGATTTCAAGCAAGTATTTTGCAAAGACTGGTGGGAATGTCACATGATCAAAAGAATGCATCAGTTATGTGTGATCATATTCAAATTAGTATGATGATGTCATATCTGACCTCATGAGAAGAGATGGAGTTACAGATTGCATCATGACCATCCTGTTATTTAAACATCAAAACTGCTTTTTTTTTTTTGACTGAATGTAAGTGTCGGGTTTCTAAATGCATGCAGAGAAATATATGCTTTGGCAAAAAGGGGCTTAATGCATCTTGGTGATGCATGATACCAGGCATGTCATTACATACTTACAGATCAATAAAATCCATCTTGTGTAACAACCGGCTGATTCATGAGTTGCACTGGTCATTTGACATGCAGAAAATTGACTAATAGTGAAAAGTTTCAGCCCAGGTCAGCCTGCGCAGACTGGGCAGGCTGACCTGAGTTGATACTTTTTGCAGATGCATTAAGCCCCCTTTTCACAGAGCATAGCTCACATGTGTAATGTCATATTTAAGAGTGTTTTACAAGAATTTTTTTTTACATAAAAGAAAGCTAAATAGGCTCCTTTAAAGGCATCGTCCAAGTCTTGACATGTACATACCTTACATATCTATTCTTCTAGTGTCTGAACTTCTTTTTTTCCACAGTTACTCCTCTTCCACCATCCTCAAGGCTCCAAAACGTGTAAACAATAAAAACCCACCCCAGCGTTCCGTTAGTCAGTCCAGTAGCGTTTCTTCCGTTAACACCCTAGTCCTTAGTCCGCAACCTGCAGATATATTGTCACCAAAAGGCAGAATACCGAACAGGTAAAACTTGGCTTGTGGTGACGTTGCTTTAACTTCTTTTGCTTCTGTAGAATGTGTGTGGCTTTAACCAATAACTATATGAGCCATGTCCTGGCAAAAGGTGGCTTAACCCTTTACTGCACAATGACGCCTTTTGACGCCCCTGGGAAAGAAGCCTTTTGAAAACATTGTGGGAAAAGGAGAAAATGCTGGTAACCAGCATTTTCTCCTTTTCCCACAATGTTTTCTACCCTATCAAAGAAAAGTTGTACCATTTGAGCCACATTGAAATTGTCGTCTGCAAATGCTTTCAATTTGGACAAGGCTATAATTTTGTCGTCTGGTAAAGGGTTAAAGCATCTCCCTGATGCATGATACCAAGCAAGTCATCACATGATCATGGATCCATAAAAATCATTTTGTCTAACAACCAACTGTAACATGAAGTAGACTCCTTTGACATACAGAAAATTGGCTAATAGTGAAAAGTTTTGGCCTAGGTCAGGTCAGCATGCGCGGACTGCACGGGCTGACCTGAGTCAATAATTTTCACACATGCATTAAGTGCCCTTTTCACAGAGCATGGCTCATATTGACATATTTCAGATCAAACAAAAGCTATGAGTGCAAGGAAAATGTGGGGATTTTGGTGACTTAAAAAATCATTGTTGGAAAAGCAGCAATATTTTATTTGCTTGTTGCAAGCCCGTGCTGTTTTTCCATTGACCCTTTACCACACAATCCCGAGTTGTAACGACCCTGAACAAGAAGGCTTTTGAAAACATTGTGGAAAAAGGAGAAAATGCTGGTAACCAGCATTTTAGCATTTTCTCCTTTTCCCACAATGTTTTCTTGCCGTTCCCTAGACAAATTTCAATTTTTGGGTCATATTTATTTTGTCGTCTGCAATTGCTTTCAATTTGGACTAGTCTAAAACTTTGTCGTGTGGTAAAGACTTAATGCTTTCATGTCATGTCAAATCTTCTGGAGTGTTGAAACTTGTTTTTGTAGCGGCTAATGTTAACCCTTAAAGCGCCTTTCACGACTATAGTTGCCTTTGCAGCCAGTATAGATCAAGATCAGGCAGCCTGATCATTGATCTACACTGTCTACTTTGCTGAAACACTGTAGACAAAAGCACCCATGAAACTGCAATTATTGTGGTCATATTTCTAGGATGAAAATGTCTGATAGGTTTATTTGGCGCTCTAAGGGTTAACCTTTAATAAAATGTCATTTTATAACTATAGATTGATTTTGCTGACAGTGTTGGTCAAGATCAGACAGCACAGAAAATGCAGTCTGATCATGGATCTATTCTGTTTGCTAGCTTTGAATAAAACCAGCCTCTAACAAAATTTTAGACTTGTAGAAATTAAAAATATTTGCATACAGCAAACTCATATGGTTATAGCTAAGATTTGTCTTTGAAAGGGTAGGAAACATTGTAGGAAAAGGGGGAAAATGCTGGTTACTTCTGTTTTCCAAAATGTTTTCCTACGGCTCCTTCTTTGGGGTATTAAAATCATGAGATTTTTTGGTAAAGAGTTAAATTGCAGTATTTGTGGTGTTTGTTTCTACATTGTTTACTATACTTTCACAATGTGTCTCATAATTTGAGGCACATTTAACTTGTCGTCTGCAAGTGCTTACATCGCAGACGAGTCTAACATTTTGTCGTATGGTTAAGGGTTTTTGCAGTGAGAAATTTTGCATTTCAAAATATAGTGCAAAAAGGAGAAGGTACTGGTAACCAGCCCTCCCCTGCATTTTTGTCAGGGCCATTCATAACTTCTACATTTATGGATGGATTTTAAAATAATAAAGTGCAATTATTATATGCTCTGATGAGTAGAAAAGTCATGTGAATTACATGTATTTGTTAAATATTGATTGATTGATTGACTGTATGGTGTTTAACGCCATTTTCAACATTATTTCAGTTATATCACGGCGGCCAGTGCACCTATCCCTGCTTTCCTGGAGTTTCTATTACCAGTACTCCGTACAATATTCTTTCCAAGCTACTGGCTGCTTTCCCACATAACCATCGTCGAAACAGTGGTCAGTGGTGTGAGAGGAATGAATCCTGTCGCAATGACTATCATCAATCGTATTTGTTAAAGAAGATTCAGTGTCAAGGTTACAGTTGACAGTCATTATTACCACACAATCCAGACTTTTAACGACCCTGAGGAAGAAGCCTTTTGAAAACACTGTGGGAAAAAGAAAAAACTACTGGTAACCAGCATTTTCCCCTTTTCCCACAATGTTTAATACCCTGCCCAAAACAAATTTTAAATTTTCAGTCACATTTGGTGTGTCGTCTGCAACTGCTTTCAATTTGGACCAGTCTAAAATTTGTCGTTTGGTAAAGTGTTAAATGACTAAGGTTCAACTTGTTCATATTTTGTAAGGTCTCTCTTCCTAAGGGAGTTTCATGGAAAATTGACACGTTGTTTTCAAAAGTGATCTATTGCAAGTCATTTACCCTTTACCACACAATCCTGAGTTGTAACAACCCTGGGAAAGAATGCTTTTGAAAACATTGTGGGAAAAGTAGATGTTTTCTACTCAATTTAAGGCAAGTTTCATCATTTGAGCCATCATTTTTCGTCTGCAAGCACTTTGAATTTGGACAAATCAAAAATTTAGTCGTGTGGTAAAGAGTTAAACCTTTACCATACAATCCCGAGTTTTAACGACCCTGAACAAGGCGGCTTTTGAAAACATTGTGGGAAAAGGAGAAAATGCTGGTAACCAGCATTTTCTCCTTTTCCCACAATGTTTTCTGCCCTTCCCAAAACAAATTTCAATTTTGGATCATATTTATTTGGTCGTCTGCGAATGCTTTCAGTTTGGACCAGTCTAAAATTTTGTCGTGTGGTAAAGAGTTAAAACATCATCTGTAGATGAGACTCTTAGTGATATGGTTTGTATTTGTGAGAAATCAGAGTTTCATAGAAACATGTCTTACTGAACTTTTTCTTCTTTTTGATCACAACAGTGTCTTTGAGCCCTGTTTAGATGATACATGTACAACCACCATTCCCAGAAAGAATAGGTATTTTCATGGAAAAGATCCTTTTTCTCAGGTGTTTTCCTGCCTTGTGTAATCTTTTGGCTCCGCAGTTTTAGAAGGAAATGTCGAGGTATTGTCATAGGCCTGGCGTTGTCATCTGTGTCATCATGCGAAACATTTTATATGACATTTTATAAATCTCAATAATATCTTATTGCTGAAGATATTCGATTCAAACTTGGACAAGTTGTTAATTATCAAGAGGGGAACCTATGTATACAAAGGCAGGTAACCAAAGTATTTTTGACACATTTATGCACCTTTGTCAATTTTCTGAGTGACTTTTCGCTGAAAATCAAGCATTTGCAGCCGAGTGTTGGCACCTGCATGCAGCACTCTTGTTTCCCTAAATAGTGACACAATTTTGACAGTTTTGAAAGCATATTGAAAATTCTAAAAGCAAGTATTTTTGTCTTCTGTATAAATAAGTCAGTTTGACTCTTTACCAAATGATGACAGATCAAATGCTACTTAAGTAATTAGATTTGTCTTTGAAAGATTACAAAGGATTGTGGGAAAAGGAGATAATACTGGTTACCAGCATTTCTCCTTTTCCCACGATGCTTTCAAAGACCATCTTTCTCAAGGTGGTTAAAACTTTGTATTGTGCAGTAAAGGGTTAAAACATCTGAACAAAGGCCAGACAAATACCCACCCATTATTTTTGGCAGCACAGACAAAATCCTTCCATAATAAGGACATGGGAAACAAAAATCCTCATAATTATATGAGCCATAAAAGGGGGGTTTAAATGCATCTGCAAACAGTATAGGCCAGGTCACCCTATGCAGGCTTACCTGAGTTGATACTTTTTGCCATTAGTCAGTTTTCTGCATGTCAAACGTCCGGTCTACATTATGGTTCAGTCAGTTGTTAAACAAAATGTATTTCATGGATCCACACTTATACGATGACTTGCTTGGTACAATGCATCACTGTGATGCATTAAACCCCCTATTGCCAGAGTGGTTGGATACAAATGATGAAAGGATTACTTTCTGGGATGCTTTAAATGCAAGGAATACTAAAAATGATGGCGTGAGAAAAAGGTTGATTTAAAGGATTGTTGTGTTATTCCCCTATTTATGATTCATTCCACTGCATTCACAACCTTTGGAAACCCCCTTTTTAGCTCACCTGAGCACAAAGTGCTAAGGTGAGGTATTGTGATCGGTCATTGTCCGGCGTCCATCAGTCTGTCTGTCCACAATTCCTTTAAACATCTTCTCCTAAACCGCTGGGCCAATCTTGATGAAACTTGGCAGGGATGTTCCTTGGGTGAAGCTCTACCAAAGTTGTTCAAGAGATTGAATTCCATCCATAACTCTGGTTGCCATGGCAACAGAAAGGAAAAAAATAGCTAAATCTTTGAAAATCTTCTTCTCAGATTCTAGAAGGCGTAGAGCTTTGATATTTGGTACGTAGCATCTTCTAGTGGACCTCTACCAAGTTTGTTCATATGATGCCCCTGGGGTCAAAACTGGCCCCTCCCCGGGGGTCACAAGTTCGAACACAGGAACAAAGAAGGAAAACTTTAAAATTCTTCTTCTCTGAAACTGGAAGGCATAGAGCTTTGATATTTGGCATCTAGCATCTCCTAGTGGACCTCTACCAAGTTTGTTCATATGATGCCCCTGGGGTCAAGACTTGCCTCGCCATAGGGGTCACAAGTTTTGAACATAGGAACAAAGAAGGAAAACTTTAAAATTCTTCTTCTCAGAAACTGGAAGGCGTGGAGCTTTGATATTTGGCATCTAGCATCTCCTAGTGGACCTCTTCCGAGTTTGTTCATATGATGCCCCTGGGGTCAAAACTGGCCCCTCCCCGGGGGTCACAAGTTTCAAACATAGGAACAAAGAAGGAAAACTTTAAAATTCTTCTTCTCTGAAACTGGAAGGTGTAGAGCTTTGATATTTGGTATGTAGCATTTCCTAGTGGACCTCTACCAAGTTTGTTCATATGATGCCCCAGGGGTCAAAACTTGCCCCGCCCCGGGGTTCACAATTTTCGAACATAGGAACAAAGAAGGAAAACTTTAAAATTCTTCTTCTCTGAAGCTGGAAGGCGTAGAGCTTTGATATTTGGTATGTATCATCTCCTAGTGGACCTCTGCCAAGTTTGTTCATACGATGCCCCTGGGGTCAAAACTGGCCCCGCCCCAGGGGTCACAAGTTTCGAACATAGGAACAAAGAAGGAAAACTTTAAAATTCTTCTTCTTTAAAATTGGAAGGCGTAGAGCTATGATACTTGGCATCTAGCATCTCCTAGTAGACCTCTAGCAAATTTGTTCATATGATCCCCCTGGGGTCAAAACTGGCCCTGCCTTGGGGGTCACAAGTTCGAACATAGGAACAAAGAAGGAAAACTTTAAGATACTTCTTTTCTGAAACTGGAAGGCGTATAGCTTTGATATTTGATATGTATCATCTCTTAGCGGAATTCTACTAAGTTTGTTCATACAATGCCCCTGGGGTAAAAACTGGCCCTGCCCCGGGGGTCACAAGTTCTAACATAGGAACAAAGAAGGAAAACTTTAAAATTCTTCTTATCTAAACCTTGAAGGCATAGAGCTTTGTTATTTGGTATGTAGTGAACCTGTTCTAAGTTTGTTAGCCCACCTGAGCACAACATGTTCGGTCAGTTCAAAATTGGGTCACCTGGGGTCATAAGCAAGGTCACTAGGTCAAATTAAAGAAATACCTTATGGGCACTCTAGAGGCCACATTTATTGCTCAAATGACCTGAAATTTGGTCAGAATGTTTGTCTTGATAAAATCTCGGATGAGTTTGGATTTGGGTCACCTGGGATCATAAACTAGGTCACTAGTTCAAATTAAAGTAATACCTTGTGGGCACTCTAGAGGCCACATTTTTGGCTCAGTTGACTTGAAAATTGGTCAGAATGTTTGTCTTGATAAAATCTCACATGAGTCCGAATTTGGGTCATGTGGGGTCTTAAATTAGATCACTAGGTCAAATTAAAGAAATACCTTGTGTGCACTCTAGAGGACACATTTATTTTTCAATTGATTTGAAAATTGGTTAAAATGTTTCTCTTGATGAAATCTATGATGAGTTCAAAAGTGGGTCACCTGGGATCATAATCTAGGTCACTAGATCAAATTAAAGAAATACCTCAAGGGCACTCTAGTGGCTACATTTCTTGCTCAGTTGACTTGAAAATTGGTCAGAATTTTTGTCTTGATGAAAAATCGGATGAGTTTGATATTGGATCACCTGGGGTCATAAACTAGGTCACTTGGTCAAATTAAAGAAATACCTTATGGGCACTCTAGAGGCCACATTTATTGCTCAAATGACCTGAAATTTGGTCAGAATGTTTGTCTTGATAAAATCTCGAATGAGTTTGGATTTGGGTCACCTGGGGTCATGAACCAGGTCACGGTGTCAAATTAAAGAAATACATTTTGGGCACTCTAGAGGCCACATTTTTTGCTCAATTGACTTGAAATTTGGTAAGAATGTTTGTCTTGATAAAGCCTCGAATGGGTTTGGATTTGGGTTCCCTTGGGTCATAAACTAGGTCACTAGGTCAAATTGAAGAAATAGCTTGTGGGCACTCTAGAGGCCAAATTTTTTTGCTCAACTGACTTGAAAATTGGTCAGAATAATTGTCTTGATAAAATCTCACATGAGTCCAAATTTGGGTCAACTGGGATCATAAACTAGGTCACTTGGTCAAATTAAAGAAACACCTTGTGGGCACTCTAAAGGCCACATTTTTTGCTCAACTGACTTGAAAATTGTTCAGAATGCTGGTCTTGATAAAATCTCTTGAAAAAATCTAGAATGAGTTTAAAATTGGGTCACCTGGGTCATAATCTAGGTCACTAGGTCAAATTAAAGAAATACCTTGTGGTCACTCTTGAGGCCACTTATCTTGCTCAACTGACTTGAAAATTGGTCAGAATGTTTGTCTTGATGAAATATCGGATAAGTTTGAAATTGGGTCACCTGGGGTCATAAACTAGGTCACTTGGTCAAAATAAAGAAATACCTTGTGGGCACTCTAGAGGCCACATTAATTTCTCAATTGACTTGAAAATTGGTCAGAATGTTTGTCTTGATTAAACCCTACATGAGTCTGAATTTGGGTCATGTGGGGTCTTAAATTAGGTCACTAGGTCAAATTAAAGAAATACCAAGTGGGCACTCTAGAGGCCACATTTATTGTTCAGTTGATTTGAAAATTGGTCAAAATGTTTGTCTTGATGAAATCTAGGATGAGTTTGAAATTGGGTCACCTGGGCTCATAATTTAGGTCACTAGGTCTAATTAAAGAAATACCTTTAGCGCACTCTAGAGGTCACATTTCTTGCTCAATTGACTTGAGAGTTGGTCAGAATGTTTGTCTTGATGAAATATTAGGTGAGTTTGAAATTGGGTCAGCTGGAGTCAGAAACTAGGTTACTGGGTCAAATTTAAGAAACACTTTGTGGGCACTCTAGAGGCCACATTTATTGCTCAATTAGCTTGAAAACTGTTCAGAATGTTTGTCTTGATAAATTTTTTGATGAGTTCTAAATTGGGTCACGTGGGGTGATAAATTAGGTCACTAGGTCAACTTACGGAAATTCCTTGTGGATACTCTAGAGGCCACATTTTACGCTCAATTGACCTGACAATTGGTCAGACATTGAATTATGCACATTGAGTGAATTTCGCCTATTGACTCAGGTGAGCAATCCAGGGCCATCGTGGCCCTCTTGTTATGTACTTCCTGTCCTTAACTCCACACATTCCCAAGTTTTAATGACCCTGAAGAGGAGAGTTTGTGAAAACATTGTGGGAAAAGGAGAAAATGCTGGTAACCAGCATTTTCTCCATTTCCCTTATTGTTTTCTATGCTTTCAGAGACGATACATTTTCATTTGGGCCACATTTGCCATTTGCAATTGCTTTAAATTTGGATAAGTCTAAGATTTTTGCCTTGTGGCAAAGAGTTAACTCGTTACCACACAATCACGAGTTTTAACGACGTAGAGGATAAAGGCTTTTGAAAACATTGTGGGAAAAGGAGAAAATGCTGGTATCCACCATTTTCTCCTTTTGCCACAATGTTTTCAACATTGTTAAGGTCAAATCCCATCATTTAAGCCATAATTTAAAATTATTGCCTAGAAACGGTTTCAATTGGAGAAGTCCAAAATTTTCCCGTGTGGTAAAGAGTTAAACCTTTACCAGATGGCAAAGTTTCAGACATGGCCATATTGACAGCTTTGGCAGGCGCAAACTAAAATTTTATATGGTTGGAATGATAGGACTTTCAAAGGACAGTAAGCATGGTGAAAATGCCAGTTTTTAGCTCACCTTAGCACAACGTGCTAAAGGTGAGCTATTGTGATCGCCCTGTGTCCGGCGTCCGTCGTCCGTCGTCTGTCGTCCGTCGTCCGTCAACAATTTCTTTAAACATCTTCTTCTCCTAAACCACTGGGCCAATCTTGATGAAACTTGGCAGGGATGTTCCTTGGGTGAAGCTCTACCAAAATTGTTCAAAGAATTGAATTCCACCCACAACTCTGGTTGCCATGGCAACAAAAAGGAAAAAATAGCTAAATCTTTGAAAATCTTCTTCTCTGAAACTAGAAGGCGCAGAGCTTTGATATTTGGTATGTAGCATCTCCTAGTGGACCTCTACCAAGTTTGTTCATTTGATGCCCCTGGGGCCAAAACTGGCCCCGCCCCGGGGGTCACAAGTTTGAGCATAGTAACAAAGAAGGAAAACTTTAAAAATATTCTCTGAAATTTGAAGGCGTAGAGCTTTGATATTTGGCATGTAGCATCTCCTAGTGGACCTCTACCAAGTTTGTTCATATGATGCCCCTGGGGTCAAAACTGGCCCCGCCCCGGGGGTCACAATTTCCAACATAGCAACAAAGAAGGAAAACTTTAAAAATCTTCTTCTCTAAAACTAGAAGGCATAGAGCTTTGATATTTGGCATGAAGCATCTCCTAGTGGACCTCTACCAAGTTTGTTCATATGATGCCCTTGGGGTCAAAACTAGCCCAGCCCTGGGGGTCACAAATTCGAACATAGGAACAAAGAGGGGAAACTTTAAAAATCATCTTCTCTGAAACTGGAAGGCGTAGAGCTTTCATATTTGGTATGTAGCATTGCCTAGTGGACCTCTACCAAGTTTGTTCATATTATGCCCCTGGGGTCAAAACTGGCCCCGCCCCGGGGGTCACAAGTTTGAGCATAGTAACAAAGAAGGAAAACTTTAAAAGTCTTCTTCTCTTAAACTTGAAGGAGTAGAGCTTTGATATTTGGCATGTAGCATCTCCTAGTGGACCTCTACCAAGTTTGTTCATATGATGCCCCTGGAGTCAAAACTGGCCCCGCCCTGGGGGTCACAATTTCCAACATAGGAACAAAGAAGGAAAACTTTAACAATCTAAAACTAGAAGGCATAGAGCTTTGATATTTGGCATGAAGCATCTCCTAGTGGACCTCTACCAAGTTTGTTTATATAATGCCCTTGGGGTCAAAACTGGCCCTGCCCCGGGGGTCACAAGTTCAAACATAGGAACAAAGAGGGAAAACTTTAAAAATCATCTTCTCTGAAACTGGAAGGCGTAGAGCTTTCATATTTGGTGTGTAGCATTGCCTAGTGGACCTCTACCAAGTTTGTTCATATGATGCCCCAGGGGTCAAAACTGGCCCCGCTCAGGGGGTCACAATTTCCAACCTAGGAACAAAGAAGGAAAACTTTAAAAGTCTTCTTCTCTGAAACAGGAAGGCATGGAGCTTTGATATGTAGTACGTAGCATCTTCTAGTAGATCTCTACCAAGTTTGTGCATATGATGCCCTTGGGGCAAAAGTTGGCCCTGCCCCGGGGGGTCACAAGTTCGAACATAGGAACAGAGAAGGAAAACTTTAAGAATCATCTTCTCTGAAACTGGAAGGTGTAGAGCTTTGATATTTTGTATGTAGCATCGCCTAGAAGACCTCTACTAAGTTTGTTCATATGATGCCCTTGGGGTCAAAACTGGCGCAGCCCCGGGGGTCACAAGTTTAAAAATAGGAACAAAGAAGGAAAACTTTAATTTTTTTTTTTTCTCTTAAATGGGAAGGTATAGAGCTTTGATATTTGGTATGTAGCATCTCCTAGTGGACTTCTACCAAGTTCTTTCCAAGGATGCTGCTTGGGTCAAAACTGGCCCAGCCCGTGGGGTCACAAGTTCGAACATAGGAACAAAGAAGGAAAACTTTAAAATTCTTCTTTTCTGAAACCGAAAGGTGTGGAGCTTTGATATTTGGTATGTTGCATCTCAGAGTGGACCTCTACCAAGTTTGTTCATATGATGCTCCTGCGTCAAAACTGGCCCCGCCCCAGGGGTCACAAGTTCGAACATAGGAACAAAGAAGGAAAACTTTAAATTTTTTTTTCTCTTAAACGGGAAGGTGTAGAGCTTTGATATTTGGTATGTAGCATCTCCTAGTGGACCTCTACCAAGTTTGTTCCAAGGATGCTGCTTGGGTCAAAACTGGCCCAGCCCTGGGTGTCACAAGTTCGAACATAGGAACAAAGAAGGAAAACTTTAAAATTCTTCTTTTAAACTGGAAGGCGTAGAGCTTTGATATTTGGTATGTAGTGATTCTCTTCTAAGTTTGTTTGCCCATCTAAGCACAACAAGTTCATTGAGTTCAAAATTGGGTCATCTTGGGTCATAAACTAGGTCACTAGGTCAAATTAAAGAAATACCTTGTTGGCACTCTCGAGGCCACATTATTTGCTCAATTGCCTTGAAAATTAGTTAGAAAGTTTGTCTTTATAAAGTCTCACATAAGATTAATTTGGGTCAACTTGGGTCATAAACTAGTTTACTGGGTCAATTTAAAGAAATACCTTGTTTGCACTCTGGAGGCCACATTTATTGCTCAAATGACCTGAAATTTGGTCAGAATGTTTGTCTTGATGAAATACCAGATGAGTTTGGATTTGGGTCACCTGGAACCATAAACTAGGTCACTAGGTCAAATTAAAGAAATTCCTTGTGGGCACTCTAGAGGCCACATTATTTGCTTAATTGCCTTGAAAATTGGTCAGAATGTTTGTCTTTATAAAATCTCACATGAGTCTGAATTTGGGTCAACTGGGGTCATAAACTAGGTCACTTGGTCAAATTAAAGAAATAGCTAGTGGGCACTCTAGAGGCCACATTTATTATTCAGTTGATTTGAAAATTGGTTAAAATGTTTCTTTTGATATAGTCCAAGACCAGTTCAAATTTGGGTCACCTGGGGTCATAATCTAGGTCACTAGGTCAAATTAAAAAAATACCTTTAGGGCACTCGAGGCCACATTATTTGCTTAATTGCCTTGAAAATTGGTCAAGATGTTTGTCTTCATGAAATTTGAGTTTGAAATTGGGTCACCTGCGGTCAAAAACTAGGTCACATGGTCAAATTAAAGAAATACCTTTAAGGCACTCTACTAAGGTGAGCGACCCGGGGCCATCATGGCCCTCTTGTTTTTTTTAGGTCATTAAAATTGTGATTGTGTGGTAAAGGCTTATGGTTGTCACATTTGTCACATGTTTTCATTTGTCCCAAATATAACTCGCCATGTTGTATATTTCTTTCCATCTATCCAAAGCATTTATCATGGTTCATTGACAATTTTTCAATCTCATCCTCCTGAAACAAATTCACAGCAAACATCTCCAGCATGTAAAATTCAGATTATCAACATGACTAAGGGTTGTATACATGATTGCATGTGAAAAAAATGTGAAAAATGAGAAATTGCTCCTTGTGAAGAATTTCTTAGTCTGGTGCCCTGCCATACTCAAGAGTACATCAGGCAAAGCGCAATAATGGTGGCCCCTGTTGGTTATATGCAGAGGTAACGGGATATTGTTATTTCACATGATAAAATTGGACTCTAGGCTGAATTCAACACAGACGGGTTGCAATAAAATAATGGCAATAAGGTTTTTTAACTCTTTATCAGATGACAAAATTTTAGACTGGTCCAAATTCAAGTGATTTGCAGATAACAAATTAAATGTAGCTCAAATGATGATGTCTGTCTTTGATAAGGTAGAAAACATTGTGGAAAAAGGAGAAAATGCTGGTTACCAGCATTTTCTTCTTTTCCCACAATGTTTTCAAAAGCCTTCTCTTTCAGGGTCGTTAAAACTCAGGATTGTGTGGTAAAGGGCTAATCATTGTTCTTATTTAGCGAGAAATACTACCTATCAGAATTACTTTAAGTAATGTCAATGGACCTATGTAAAGACCGAAAATAGGGCTATTTTTAAAAATGATTCATAGTCAAATTCATATTAAACCATACCCCAACAGCAGGTTTTGGATTCAGTAATGTATATTTTGTACAAAAATGATGTCTTTTTATCATTTTATTCACTTATCAAACTGGATCACATGCAAATGAAAAAAACAGGAAAGCATGTAGGGCTACACTTCAGGCCGCCATTATTGCGCTTTGCCTGACCCAGTAACATAGTGTTGGGGGCAGGTAATCCAGATTAAGAATTTCTCTGCTTGCTACAATGCTTTGAAAAGTGATTGGAAAACAAGAATTTTACTTGCAAGAGGTAATGTGAACACAGAAACCAAGTACATGTATTAACCTTTTACCTTGTAATCTACCTTTAATCCTTCAGTTGTGAGAAAAGATGAAAATGCTTGTTAAGTCTTAAATTTGTTGTTCCATACATAGCTATCTGTTACCCAATATTTGGTGTAAATTACCAAAATACATAGAGTATTTTTTAATGGTTTTTACATAGAGTGAGTATTTTTTTATGGTTTTTACATAGAGTATGTTTGATGGTCTTTCCATTCCCATCTTGTTTTACATAAGCAATTTGTTAAATCTTCAAGTTGTATATCTAATTTTATACATATGCTACAAAAATGTAAACAATGCTCATTTACTCTTGTTTTTGCAATTTTTAAACATAGTTCTTCTCACAATTTCAATGATTGATTAAAATCTTCTGATTTTTTGTAATTGTTAGAGCATCTTAAATTTGAAAATGAAGTAGAGGTTGTGGATTATGTTCAGTCAATGCTTTCTGTTCATATCTATATTATATATAGGTTTTATTACTAGAGTGCTACACAGATATCTTTACTTTTTGTAGAATTGAAGAGAAAAATCTCATTTTTGGGAAGTTCAGGTCTGTTTTGGTCTAAATGTCTGATGAAATACATGATACTAAACATACTAGTTTGACAAGATTAGACTGCAAGTCCTGTTATCTGACTTTGTATTCTGGTTCTAGTCTGAATGTTCTTTTATCAGATCACACATAAAGTAATTTGACTTCAAGTTCTGTTATTAAACTGTGTATTCTGGTATCAGACTGCAAGTCCAGTTGTAAGATCGCAAGTACATGTACTGCTTGACAAAATTAGACAGCATTAATTCTGTTATATGAAATCAGCTTCTGTTATATGACTGCATGTTCAGTTATCAGATTGCATGACATGTTCTATTATCAGACTGCAAATTCAAAATGCAAGTTATCAGGCTGCATGTTCTGTTATCAGACTGCAAGATCTGTTACCACAAGTTCTGTTAGCAGACAGCATATTCTGTCATCAGACTGCAAGATCTGTTACCATATAGCACTTTTTGTTATCAGACTTTAAGGTCTGTTATCAGATTGCAAGTTCTGTAACCAGACTGCAAGTTCTGACATCAGACTGCATGTTCTGTTACCAGACAGCTAGTTCTGTTACCAGACTGTAAGTTCTGTTATCAGACTTCAAGTTCTGTTTTCAGACTGCAAGGTCTGTTTCTTAGACTGCAAAGTCTGTTATCAGATTGCAAGTTCTGTTTTCAGACTGCAAGTTCTGTTATCAGACAGCAAGTTCTGTTATCAGACAGCAGGTTCTGTTATCAGACTTCAAGTTCTGTTATCAGATTACAAAGTCTGCTATCAAACTGCAAGTTTTGTTTCTCAGACTGCAAGTTGTGTTACCAGACTGCAAGTTCTGTTACCAGACTGCAAGTTTTGTTTCTTAGACTGCAAGTTCTGTTATCAGACTGCTAGTTCTGTTATCAGACAGCAGGTTCTGTTATCAGACTTCAAGTTCTGTTATCAGATTACAAAGTCTGCTATCAAACTGCAAGTTCTGTTACCAGATTGCAAGTTTTGTTTCTCAGACTGCAAGTTGTGTTACCAGACTGCAAGTTCTGTTACCAGACTGCAAGTTTTGTTTCTTAGACTGCAAGTTCTGTTATCAGACTGCTAGTTCTATTATCAGACTGAAAGGTCCGTTATCAGACTACGTGTTTTACCCAAACATGTGCTCTGTGAAGCTTTAGCTTCCTACCATTTACATTTGTCTGTAGAACCGCTGTAAGTCATTCCTGTATAGCAAACAGGCTAATGGTCAATGTAAATGATTAAGATGACATACAGACATATACCAGAAAGACTTTCTTTAACTCTTTTTCCACACAATCCCAAGTTTTAACAACCCAGAAGAAAACCTTTTGAAAACATTGTGGGAGAGGAAGAAAATGCTGGCAACCAGCATTTTCTTCTTTTCCCACAAGGTTTTCAACAATCTTAAAGACAGATGCTGTTGTTTGTCCCCCATTTTATGTGTCATATGCAAACACCATCAATTTGGACTGGTCTAAAATTTTGATGTGTGGAAAAGAATTAAAGGGTACAGATTTTGATTTAGTTAGAATACTTCTCTCTATAGCACACTTGGTAGATCCAAACTCTGGCTGCACATTCTGTACAGTCTGATCTTGACATACTCTGTCCCAATAAGCAACTTAAGCATTGGTTGGCTGACCAAGTTTTAATACTTCACCACATCAGAAAATTTTGGACTAGTGATCGCATTTGCAGGTGACCAATGAAATATGGCTTATATAACCCTTTACCACACAATCCTCCCGAGTTTTATCGACCCTGAAGAAAAAGGCTTTTGAAAACCTTTTGGGAAAAGGAGAAAATGCTGGTAACCAGCATTTTCTCCTTTTCCCACAATGTTTACTAACCTTTTAAAGATAGAAGTCAAAATTTGAGCCACATTTAATTTGTCCTGTGCAAATGCTTTCAAATTCAATATTGTCTAAAACTTGGTAAAGAAATAAAGGAATTTGTCATTGAGCTGGTAGAAAACATTGAGGAAAGAGGATAAAATGCTGGTAAGTAGCATACTCTTTCTTTTTTCCCACGATAGTTTCAAAAGATTTCTTCCTCAGGGTCATTCAAAATGGTGTTGTTGGTACAGAATTAAATTGATCGTTTTGTTTCATTTTGCAGGTGACTGTCGGTCCGCCTACCCCCTCTACAAGATATTTTTAGCGGAGTCATGCCAGTTTTCACCTCCAACAGATACCAGAGGCTGCGCATTCTCAGGACAGAGATATCTAAACCTCAAGCCAAGAAGTTGAAGAAGAAAGTCAAGCCAAAGACGGAGCAATTCTTTGGTTAACCAAACAGTCGCGTCTTTCAACAATCCGGAGGAGAAGGGCTTTTGAAAACGTGGTAGGAAAAGGAGAAAATGCTGGTTACCAGCATTTTCTCCTTTTCCCACCATGTTTTCTGTCCTTTCGAAGACAAATTTTAAAATTTGGCCAAATGTATTTGTCCTGTGCAAATGCTTTCAATTTGATCAACTCTAAATATTTGTCATTTGGTAAAGAGTTAACCTTTTAACAAACAGTTGTGTCTTTTAACAATCATTAGGAAAAAAGCTTTTGAAAACATGGTTGGAGAAGAAGAAAATACTGATAACCAGAATTTCACCTTTTCCCACAGTATTTTCCTTACTTTCTAAGACAAAGCCTGCCATGTAACTCTTTACCAGCTGACAAAATTGTAATCTTGTCCAAATAGAATCCATTTGCAGATGAGAAATTAAAAGTGGCTCAGATGGTTAAATTTTTCTTTGAAAAGTGGGAAAAGGAGAAAATACTGGTTACCAGCATTTCCTTCTTTTCCGACAATGTTTTTACAGGGTTGTGTAAAAAAACTGGATTTTATGGAAGAGGATTAAATTGCTTGAGTGTTATGAACAGATGTATTATATGAGCCATGCTCTGTGAAAAGGGGGCTTAACTCTTTACCAAACGATAAAATATTAGACTCGTCCAAACTGAAAGTATCTGCAGACGACAAAATAAATGTGACTCAAAAACTGAAATTTGATTTTGGAAGGATAGAAAACATTGTGGGAAAAGGAGAAAATGCTGGTTACCAGCATTTTCTCCTTTTCCCATAATGTTTTCGAAAGGCCTCTTTTCCAGGGTCGTTAAAAGTCGGGATTGTGTGGTAAAGGGTTAATGCATCTGCGAAAAGTATCGACACAGGCCAGCCTGCGCAGTCAGTGCAGGCTGACCTGGGGCTATTGTTCAATTTTTCTGCATGTCCAAGGACCAGTCTACCTCATGATTCAGTAGGTTGTTGAAAAAAAAAAAAGAGGGCTATTATGGATCCATAATTATCTGGTGGCTTGATTGGTACAATGCATCACAGAGATTCATTAAGCCCCCTTTTGCCAGAGCATGGCTCAATTATCTCTATTGAGATTGTCTAGCAATTTTACCTCATTAGACATGTCAGAGAAATGCTGTATTCGTTTTACCTCATTTGTTGGGTTGTTAAATAGTTTTATCTTAGGTCGAGCTACATTTTGTAATTTCTCTTTGTTTAAAACAGGCTGCTTCTCTTTTAACCCTTTACCGTTTGAAAACATTGTGGGAAAAGGAGAAAATGCTTGTAACCAGCATTTTCTCGTTTTCCCTCAATGTTTTCCATCCTTCCATAGAGCACTTTCTGTTTTTTAGTCAAATTTTCTTTGCTGTCTGCAAATGCTTTGAATTTGGACAAGTCTAAAAGTTTGTCGTTCGGTAAAGTCTTAACCCAATGCAAGTTATTTGAGACTTTTCAGCCAATAGCAGAAAACCCAGATATTTCAATTTCAAAGTTAGGTTATGGGATAAATAATACCTCTTTGGACAGTGTAGATCCAAGATCAGACTACACATACTGTGCAGTCTGATCTTGACCTACAATGGCCACAAAAGCCCCTTGAGTTGTGCATAGCAACCAAAGAGTTAACTCGTTACCAGACAACAGTGTTTTGGACTAGTCTTAAAATGAAAGCATTTGCATACAACAGATAAAATGTGGATCAAATGATGGGATTTGTCTTGGAAAGGGTAGAAAGCATTGTGGGAAAAAACAAAAATGCTGGTTACCAGCAGATTCTTCTTTTCCCACAATGTTTTCAAAACTGTTTCTTCAGGGTTATTCAAACACAAGATTAACTGGTGAAGGGTTAACTCTTTCCCACACAGTCCCGAGTTTTAGCAATATGGAGCAAAAAGCCTTTTGAAAACATAGTAGGAAAAGGAGAAAATGCTGGTAACCAGCATTTTCTCCTTTTCCCACAATGTTTTCTACCCATCCCGAAACAAATTTCAAATTATCAGACACACATATGGTCTGCAAATGCTTTCAATTTTTATCAGTCTGAAGTGTTGTCATTTGGTAACTAGTTAACTTACGGCTTGTTAAAAGGGTCAGTAAAAGTTGGGATTGAGTGGTAAAGAATTAAATAAGGAAGACAGCAATCGAAAACTGGAAAAGGAGAAAATGTTAGTAACCACCATTCTCTCCTTTTTCCTAAATGTTTTACTGCCCTTTCAGAGATGAAATCCCATCATTTAAGTCTCATTCATGTCATCTGAAATGCTGTCTTATTGGACAACTCCTATACATGTACTAGTATTTTGTTTTTTTGGTAACGGGTTAACCCTTTACCAAATGACAAAATTTTGTACTGAACCAAATTGAAAGCATTTACAGGCAACAAAGGTAGCTCAAAGGTACTTCTTTCTTTGATAGGGTAAAAAACAGTATGGGAAAAGGAGAAAATGCTGGTTACCAGCATTTTCTCCTTTTCCCATAATGTTTTCAAAAATCCTCTTCTCAAGGGTTGTTAAAACTCGGTAATGTGTGGTAAAGGGTCAAGTCATTATGGTACCTTCTGCACAGATGACATGTATCAGTGGACCAGTTTTGAAAATACCGTGGCCTGTAAAGTAGCAATTTCTCCTTAATTGCTTTACTGTTTTAGCACGTATTCATGCATCAAACCCTAACTCCTTGTTGATTATACAAATGAACCATGCTCTGGCAAAAGGGGTTTAAATGCATCTCCATGCTGCACTGTACCAAGCAAGTCATCACACAAATATGGATCCATAAAATCCATTCTGTCTAACAAGTGGCTGAATCCCGAGACAGAATGGTCCTTTGACATGCAGAGAATTAATAAAAAGCAAAAAGTTTGGACACAGGTCAGCCTGCAGGGACTGCACAGGCTGAACTGGGTCGATAGTTTTTGCAGATGCATTAAACCCCCTTTTTACAGAGCATGGCTCATATATACCAAAGATGTTTGCAAAATCATCTGATGCAGATTTATTTATACAGGGTAACAAATTGATAAAGTAAGTCCAGGGCCCCATATTCACCAACCATTCTCAAGAATATTCTTTGTCTTATTCTAGATTTAGAAAGTAACACCTTGTCTGATTGGCTGAATCAAATAGTTTAACCAATCAGAGGTTGTGTTACTTTCAAATTCAGAAAATCTTGGAGAATAATAAGGTTCGTATTCACCAACCATTCTTTAGTATATTCTTAGACTTATTCTCCAAGAGTTTCAACATTTGAAAGTAACACAACTCCTGATTGGCTAAACCAAATGGTTTAGCCAATCAGCAGTTGTATTACTTTCAAATGTTGAAAATTCTGGAGAACAAGACAAAAAACATTGTTAAGAATAGTTGGTGAATACAGACCTAGGACTAAAAACTTTCCTAAGAATGGTTGGTGAATACAGGCCCAGGACTTCATGTTCCATTCAATTTAAATTTGATCAACTATCAGTGACTAAAAATTGTATTCACATTATGCGGGAAGATAATGTTACTCTTTACCACACAATCCAGAGTTTTATCAACCCCGAGAAAGAAGCCTTTTGAAAACATTGTGGGAAAAGGAGAAAATGCTGGAAACCAGCATTTTCTCCTTTTCCCACGTTTTCTACCCTTCCCAAAACAAGTTTTCATTTTTCATTCACATTTATTTTGTCGTCTGCAAACGCTTTCAATTTGGACCAGTCTAAAATTTTGTCGTGTGGTAAAGAGTTAAGTTTCCTTTGTTACATTGTTTATTTTGTTACCATGGTTTATCATTGTCATTTATGTTGTCATATTCATTTTGTCTGAATTAAAGATGGTGGGAGAGGAAATGATGGCTGAGAGAAATCAACTGTGGGACCATTATTTTTTTGTCACATTTTTAACCAAAAAAATCTAGAGGGGGTAGGTGGTATACATTTTAGGCAAGTTTATTTCAGTGCACCACTTTCAATATTTCCATCTTCCTGACATCATATTTTGTTTCATGTCACTTAGTAACCAGAAATATCATTTCACACCATAGAATCATAGCTCTAGCACCAATAGTTAACTCTTTACCAAACGACAACATTTTAGATTTTTCCGTTTTGAAAGAACTAGCAGACAACAATTAAAATGTGGCAAAAATATTGAAATTCATCATTGAAAGGGTAGAAAACATTGTGAGAAAGAAGAAAATGATGGTTACAACTATTTTCTCCCTTTTTCACAATGTTATCCTAAGTCTTATACTTCAGGGTTGTCGAAACATGGGACTGTTTGGTAAAGGGTAAAATGTATGACATGCAAAATCTGTTTAGTTCTAAAGAGTTGAAAGTCATTCCCACACATGCAAAATCTATTTAGTTCTAAATAGTCGAAAGCCATTGCCAACGTAATCTTTTGTTATTTTTTAACTTGAGCAAATTACCTGGGAGGAAGCCATCCCTCTTTGATACTTGAGATGGCCAAACTGTTTACCAAATGACAAAATTTTAGATTTGTCAAAACTGAAAGCACTTGCATACAAAAAAATTAATGTCTCAAAAATTCAAGTTGGTTCTTTGAAAGGTGGAAAACTTTATGCGAAAAGGAGAAAATAATGGTTTACCAGCATTTTCTCCTTTTCTCACAAAGGTTTCGAAAGCCTTCTGCCTCAGATCTCCGTGATGCATTATACCAAGCAAGTCATATAATTATGGATCCATGGAGACCATTTTGTCAAAAAAACAGACTGTATCATGAGGTATGAGACATACAGAAATTGACGAAAAGCAAAAAGTTTCGTCCCAGGTCAGCCTGCGCAGACTGTGCAGGCTGACATTGGTTGACACTCTTCCCAGATGCATTAAGCACCGTTTTCACAGAGCATGGTTCATTTGTTATTTATTTTAGATACACATAAATCCATTCATACTACACCCATCAACAAGTTTCATTTCTCATTTTAAATTAGAATGGCGCTATGTTATTTCTGTATTACAATAGCTTTGTTATATTTTTATAGGTTGGCAAAATATATGTACATTTAATTGTATCTGTGTTTTTGTTTGTTTTTAAATTTCAGTTACTGCTTTTATTGCAGGTAAAAATGAATGTTTTTATTCAGTTAATAAAAAATACCCATGTTTTGCAGTATCTTAGAAGCAAGAATGTATCACTTAGTATGAGGCATTTTAGATCCAAGGTCAGACTGCAAATTATTTGAAAAAAAAAAAAAGAAGTGCACCTCATGAAGGTACCAACACTAGGCTGCAGTTGCTTTCAGAGATAGATTGACTTTCAATGAAAACTCTAAGTCGAAAAAGAGACATAACTGACAAAAATATTTTTCCTTTTACCTGCGCTTACTGTATGGGTTCCCCTTTTGATTGTTAACAACTAATCTGAGTTTGAAGTAAATATCTCCAGTATTGACAGAGATATAACAAGTGCACCACATGGGGATGCCAATGCTCAGCTGCAGATGCTTGATTTTCAGTGAAAATTCGAAGTCAAAAAAGGGACATAACTGTGTCAAAAATACTTTGATGGTTACCAGCCTTTGTTTTATAGGTTCCCCTTTTGATAATTAACAACTTGTCCAAGTTTGAGGCAAATATCTTCAGTCATTACGGAGATATTATAAAATGTCAAAGATTTCCCACAGTGAAGCAGACGACGACTCTTGGGCTACGACAATACCTTGACACTTTCTTTGAAAACAGCCCAGCTACTAAAATGTTTAAGTTTTTGCACGATGACAACGTAGACGATAACATGGCTATGGCAATACGTAGATGTTTTTGAAAAACGGCTGTGCTAAAAAGAGATTGTACCCCATATTTTTTCCCTTTTCCACAATGTTTTCAAACTTGTAAAAGACAATCAATCATTTGAGCAACATTTAGTTTGTGGTCTGCAAACAATGTAGATCTAAAGATCAGACTGCATTTTTGTATGGTCAATCTCAATCTGTACTGTCAGCAAGAGTATTAACAGTAAACTGTTGATCTTAACATTTCAAGGTTTAACTTTTTACCAAACAACAAAATTTTAGACTTGTCCAAACTGAAAGCATTTGCAGAATACACAATAACGTGACTTAAAAATCGAAAATTGTTTGAGAAAGGATAGGGCACATTAGAAAAAGAGAAAATGCTGGTCACCAGCATTTTCTCATTTTCCCATTAAGTTTTCAAAGGCCTTCTAACTCAAGTCAGTTAAAACTCATGGTAGTGTGGAAAAGGGTCCAAGCCTGAGCATGTGGGAAAACATTTGGGCAAAAGAAAAAATTGCTTAAACATGTAATTATAAACTTTATCTTTTGGCACAGTTTGGAAAAAGTAATTTTTCACAACTAAGAAAGATGTCATGGGAAAGTAGGAACTTACATGAGTTGTATTATAAAGTTGATTCAGGACACAAGCAGTATTTTATATTTTGCCTGTGAAAATCACACAAGCATAATTATTGCTCTTGTTTTCATTTTGGGATAAAAAAAAGTTATTACAATAAATTATAGTTATAAAAATTTACAAAGTTGTGTTCCTCTTTTTAATGAAGTTTTGCCTAAATCTGTATGTCGTAACCCTTTTTCACACAATCGTAAGTTTTAATGACCCAGAAAAAGAAGGCTTATGAAATTATTGTGGGAAAGGAGAAAACGCTGGTATCCAGCATTTTCTCCTTTTCCCAAGTTTTCTACCCTATCAAAGAAAGAATTCATTATTTGAACCACATTTAATTAGTTGTCTGCAAATGCTTTCAATTTGGCCTCGTCCAAAAGTTCGCCGTTTGGTAGTCTTGACCCGTTACTGCACAATGCCACCTTGGGAAAGAGGCCTTTCGAAAACATAGTGAGAAAATGCAGGTAACCAGCATTTCCCCTTTTCCCACAATGTTTTCTACCCTATCAAAGAGAAATTCCACCATCTGAGCCACACTGAAATTGTCGTCTGCAAATGCTTTCAATTTGGACAAGGCTAAAATTTTGTTGTTGGTCAAGGGTTAATGTAAATATACAAAGTGGATGGTATAGATTCAACATCAGATTGCACATTGTGTATCTTGTCCAATTGTTTTCAAAACTATAGAAATACATGCTGTTATACTGTACAGCATCAGTTCCTGACACACATTTACTACCAGCAACATTTCTTCCTGATAAATCAGTTACCAAACAATCTTATGTTATAAAAGACATAGATCAAACCCTGATATAAATGGCTTTTGAAAACCTTGTGGGGGGAAAAAGGAGAAAATGCTGATAACCAGCATTTCCTCCTTATCATATGATGTCCCACTTTTTCAGAAACAAATTCCATTATTTGTTACCAGCATTTTCTCCTTTTCCCACAATGTTTTCAAATACCTTCTTGAGGACCATCCAGAATAGAGTTAAAGCATATGCAGGCAACAAAAAAAATGTGACTCAAAAATTGAAATTTGTGTAGAGTAGTTAAGAAAACATTGTGGGAAAGAGAAAATGCTGGTTACCAGCATTTTCTCATTTTCCCTCAATATTTTCAAAAGCTCTCTTTCTCGGGTCAATAAGTCAGGATTGTGCGGTAAAGGGGTAACTCGTCACCTCCTGAAATCAAGTGGCAATAGACAGTGTTGAAAACAAACATGCAAATTATGGATCATTAGTAGAAGTTCTTGTATAATCAAAATGTGGCCAAAGGCAGATATTTCTATTCATCGATCTGTTCCCTTTTGCCATGATGTATTTGAAAGTTGTCTGGTGAATTGATTGTATGGTGTTTAATGCTGTTTCCAACATTATTTCAGTTATATCATGGTGGTAAGCACTTCCTTAGAGTTTTTGATGCCAGTACTATGTACAATATTCATTCCAAGCCACTGGCTGCTTTCACACATAACCATTGTCAAAACAATCATCAGCAATGAGCGAGGAATGAATCCTGTCACAATGACTATCATCAATCCTCAGAAAGAAACTGGCCACGCCAGGGATCCAACAAGCAATCCCTTGTTCTCGGGTTCTGTGTGCTACTGACTGAGTTACCCGGGTTCAGCTGTCTGAGGCAAGATGATGGAAGTACATCTGCAGTGGGTAAAATTCTTTAGCCAGTACTTTCCTTGTCTCAATTTGTCATGACTCTCGTCACAAGTCGTGATACATGTTCAGTCAACGCAGGAACCCATTTAAACCCTTTACCACACAATCTCAAGTTTTGACGACCCTGAAGAAAGAAGGCTTTCGAAAAAATTGTGGGAAAAGAAGAAAATGAGAGAGAAAAAAAAGAGTTTATAGGGCCACAACTGACTAATTGAATGGTGTTATATACTGCTTTCAACATCATTTGTTATATCATGGCAGCAACCACATTTTCATGTATGTCCTAGGTAACATGTATGTGTTTTTGAACTAGGTTAGTGTACTTATCTCTTTACCACACGACAAAATTTTAGACTGGTTCAATTGAAAACATTGGCAGAGGACAAAATAAATGTGACTGAATGATTGAAATTTGTTTTGGTAAGTGTAGAAAACATTGTGGGAAAAGGAGAAAATGCTGGTTACCAGCATTTTCTCCTTTTCCTACAATGTTTTCAAAAGGATTCTTCCTCAGGGTCGTTGAAAGTCGGGATTGTGTGGTAAAGGGTTAAGTGTCTTGGCCAAGGACACTCCAAGCTCAACTGAGCAGACTTTTGAAAACATTATGGAGAAATAAGTAAATGCTGGTTATCAGAAATAAAAACAAGCCAAACAAACATTTTTTAAACCATAATAATTTCACTGTATTTCTACATAAAGAACAAGGTAGTAGAGCTATTAAAATTTTGACTCCAACATAACAAAAATTGTAATGTCAAGTCACCAGCAACAACCAGGGGCAGCATTCACAAAATCTTCTTTAGTAAATTTCTAATTTTAGAAATTTTAAACCCATTACTGAACAATCTTGTGTTTAAATAACCCTGAGAAAATAATCTTTTTCAACACGTTGCAGGCAAAGGAGAAAATGCTGGTAACTGGCATTTTCTCTTTTCCACATCGTTTTCTATCCTTTCATAGACAATTTCCACCATTTGAGCCTTGTTAAGCCTGTACCACACAATCCAGACTTTTAACCACCCTGAAAAAGAAGGGTTTTTTTCAACAGTTTGGAAAAAATGCACATTTTTTCTCCTTTTCCAACAATGTTTTGTATCTTTTCATAGACAATTTCTACAATTTGACCCTCATTTAATTTGTTTTTGTAAAGGCTTTGTATATGGATGTCTATAGTTATGTTGTCTGGCAAAAAGGGTTGAGTAGAAAATAAGACTGATAGTCTTTTAACCCTTTACCACACAATGCCGACTTTTAACAACCCTGAATAAAAAACCTTAAAAAAAAACCAGCATTTTCTCTTTTTCTCACAATGTTTTCTACGCTATCAAAGAAAAAATTGCACCATTTGAGCCACACTGAAATTGTCATCTGCATGTGCTTTCAATTTGAATCGGTCTAAAATTTTGTTGTGTGGTAAAGGGTTAATTTAGAAATAGATTAATATTTAAACTTTTTACCAATGACAAAATTTTAGACTTTTCCAGGGGTCCTACGTGGCTCAGTGGTAAAGGGTGGGACTCATAATCTGGAGGCCCCAGGTTCGAGCCTCACTGGATCCACTGGGTTTTTCGTGGGAGTGTCCTTGGGCAAGACACTTCAGAGCCCTAGCCTAGTACTGGCTAAACCCAGGAAATACATGAATATGTGAGCTGTCGTAAAACACCATTCAATCAATTTAGACTTTTCCAAATTTTAATCACTTGCAGAAGATAATATACATGTGTCTCAAATTCTTGTATATGTGTTTGTCAGGACGGAAAACATTATGAGAAAAGGAGAAAATCGAGATAACCAGGATTTTTGCCATTTCTCACAACGATTTCTAAACCCTTATGTAGGGTCATTAAAACTTGGGATCACGTGGTATAGCGTTAAACATTGATTGTGAAAATTGACCCAAATACTATGATAGCCAGGATATCTTGCAAAAATATAAAAAAAAAAAAAATACAAGATCTAACAGTGTCTATTTTCTTTCAGTCTGATCTTAATCAAGACCTTGTAAAATATCTGAAATTGCATTTGTAATGCAGCAAGTTAACTCTTTACAAAACAACAAGATTTTGGATCAGACCAACTTGGAAGCATCTGTATATGACAAAACAAATGATCAAAAGATGATTTCTGTCTTTCACAGTGCAGAAAACGTGGGAAACGGAGAAAATGCTGGTTTCCCGCATTTCCTCCTTTTCCCACAATGTTTTCAAAAGCCTTCTTCTTCAGGGTCATTAAAACTCAGGTAATGGTAATGAGTTAAATACCATTTCTCTATTCTTTGTTTTGTCAATGCGATATAATACATTCACTTTATACTGACTTATTCCATTATTTCAAACCTTGCCTGTTCTTGACCTTTCCAAAGGTCTTTGTCTACACATTGTTGGACAGTCCAAAACAATTAAATGAGTCATACTTTATCTACAGAAACTTTTTCCTTATAAATTCTTCCAGTATCTGTCGTGCATCATCTGTCCATATGTACTAGCAGGAGCCATTGGACTGTTTGCTAAAACACGGTCCACTTCTTTGTTATTCCTCTTTTTGCCGTTCTTATCGTAAAAGAAATCTCTGCAATACTTCAACTGAGGAATCTGGCAGAGAAAAAAAGAATACAGATTAGATGGTTGTTGGTTGTATGGTGTTTAACGCCATTTTCATCATTATTCCAGTTATATCGCGGCGGCCAGTGCACCTATCCATGCTTTCCTGGAGTTGCTTTTACCAGTGCTACGCACTATATTCTTTCCAAGCCACTGACTGCTTTCCCTCATAACCATCATCGAAACAATGGTCAGCGGTGAGAGAGAAATGAATCCTGTCGCAATGATTATCATGAATCCTTGGAAAGAAATTGGCCGAGCCGGGGATCAAACCAGCAACCTCCTGTTCTCAAGTCCTGTACGCCACAGACTGAGCTACGGGGGCTTGGCGAATACAGATTAGAACTTAAATACTCTGTCTCTATGCATTTGAATCTCTCTCTCCCCCCCATCTCTCTCTCTTTTTAAATTTTTGTCCCTGAAACAATTCTGCAGCATGATGACTTGGTTTGTTTTGTATCGGAGTTTAATGCCATTTTAACAGCTCAAGTCATATCATGCCAGTCAGTCGTGCACCAATGTGTTTCCTGGCTTTATCACACCAGTACTGACACAACTTTCTTTCCAAAGCTACTAGTGACTACTTTTCTCATATGCATCAGAGGTGAGAGGCGAAAAAATGCCATAAAGAAACTGTGCCTCAACCGGGTACTGAACTCCCAACCACCAGGTTACGAGTCAGATATGCTAACCACTGAGCTACCAGGGCAGGTCCATAATGACTTTGTTCGGTTTGTATTGTATTGGAGTTTAATGCCATTTTAACAGCTCAGGTCATATATTTGCAGTCAGTGGCGCACAAATGTGTTTCCTGGCTTTCTCACACCAGTACTGACACAACTTTCTTTCCAAAGCCACTGACTACTTTTCACACATGCATCAGAGGTGACAGGCAAAAAATCGCCAGAAAGAAAGTTTGCCTCAACTGGGCATCGAACTCGCAACCACCAGGTCACAAGTCAGATACACTTACCACTGAGCTACCTGGGTAGGCCCATAATGACTTGGAAATCAACCTTGTCAAATATAAATTATCAGTGTGGAGTTATCCTTTACCAAACAACAAAATTTAGACCAGTCCAAATCAAAGCATTTGCCATCAACAAATGTGGGTCAAGTGAATAGCTTTTTTCTTACAAAAGGGCCACTGAACCCTAAGGCAGTCACATGTGTAAAGTCATCTAGGACTAATAAAGCTATAGATATCCTGATTGTGATGATGTAAAACACATGAGTGTTATCAATCTAAACTGGGTCCTACGTGACCCAGTTCAAACTTGTTAAAGATATTATCAAGACTACTAGTCTGATCAAATTTCATGAGTCTCAGACTGAAAATGTGGTGGCTGGAGTGCACACAAGGTTTGTCTAATATTTGTCCTGGTGACCTACTTTTTGACCCGACATGAGACACTTTTGGACTTGTCCAAGATATCATCAGGACAAACATTCTGACCAATTTTCGTTAGTATCAGACTGAAAATGTGGCCTCTTGAGTGCACACAATGTTTTCCTAAGATATATCCCAGTGACCTACTTTTTGACCCAAAATGACCAAATCTCAATCTAGTACTAGATATAATCAAGACAAACATTCTGACCAAGTTTCCTGCTTATCAGACTGAAAATGTGGCTTCTGTATTGCACTCAAGGTTTTTCTCAGATATGTCCAAAGACTTACTTTTTGATCCCACACAACCCAATTTCAAACTTGTACTAGATATTATGAAGACAAACATTCTCACCAAGTTTCATGATTATTGGACCGAAAATGTGGCCTCTAGAGTGTACACAAAGTTTTTCTAAGATCTGTCCAAGTGACATACTTTTTGATCCCGCATGACCAAATTTTGAACATGTCCGGGATATTATGAAGACAAACATTCTGACCAAGTTTCATGAGTATTCAACTTACAAGGTAATTGTTGATGCCTGGATGATGTTGACGGACATAGCACTATCACAAAAGCTCACCGAAAGTGAGCCAAAAGTGGTACAGAACATAGCGGGGGAAGGAGAAAATTCTGGTTAACAGCATTTTCTTCATTTCCCACAATGTTTTCTCAGGTGGTTACAATATTGGGTTAAGATGATGCATGAATAAAAGTGAAAACTATCAGACCAATTTCTCCTTTTGCCACATTGCTTTAGAAACTATGTCTGCTATTGAGGAAAAAGTTATTTGCTGATGAAACCCCAAAAAATTGAATGGTGCATTTGAAAACAGTAGAGAAAACATGTCTTTATCTAAACCAAAGTTCAGGCAAGGCAGTACTGAGTAAGTGCTGCTGTTCCATGCTGTAACCAGTGTTTTTATTTTATCATAACGTTGGCTCAGGACACTTGCAATGCCTTGCCCATTGTCTATTCCATGTCAAAAAGGCCACAGCACAGGCTATAATGTACCACCTATGAAATATAAATGAGCCATGCTCTGTGAAAAGAGGGTTAGAAGCATCTGCAGAAAGTAGTGACACAGGTCAGCCTGTGCAGGCTTATTGCTTTTGGTACATTTTCTGCATGTCAGAGGACCAATCTACCTAAAAATTCAGTCAGTTGTTAGACAAAATGGATTTTAGGGATCCATTATTATAATTATGATGACTGGCTTGGTATAATGCATCACAGAGATGAACTAAACCCCTTTTTGCCACAACATGGCTCAAATATAAAGCCTAAACTACTGTTGAGCTCTTTATCAGGGTCTGTATTCATCAACTATTATCAAGAACATTCTTAGTCTTATTCTCCAAGATTATCTAAAATTGAGAGTAACACAACTTCTGATTGGCTAAACCATTTGATTTAGCCAATCAGAAGTTGTGTTACTTTCAGATTTAGAAAATTCTGGAGAACAAGACTAAGAACTTTCCTAGGAATGGTTGGTGAATACACCTGGTGTTCACCTCTTTACCAGATGAAAGAAAGTTTAGACACATCCAAATTGAGAAGATTTGCATATAACAAACTAAATGTGGCTCAAATGACAGGATTTGACAGTACAAGGTAGTATACATTGTAGGAAAAGGAGAAAACCCTAGCTACCAGCATTTTCTCCTTTCTCTAAAAATCTTCTTGGAAAGTTTCTTCTTTCATGGTGGTTAAAATGGGATTGTCTGGTAAAAGGAATTTCAATTTAAATTGTAAAATTTAAAATGTGTACAAAACTACAAGGGTTGATTTGCTTTAAGTACTCACTGTATTTCTGATAGCTTTAAACTGAATACTTTCTGCTGTTGTCAATGCTTCCTCGGGTAAATCTCGAATCTCTTCCTCGTGCAGAATTCTGTCGACTGTTTTGTCATTTGAAATCCTGCAATTAACAAGAATGTCACTAAACAAGAGCCTGGCACAGCTGTGGCGATATTTCATGCGTAGTTTATCAGGTAATAATGGTGGATTATGGTTTGATAATTTCACCATTTTGACCATTCTGTGAATCCATTAATATGGGACCAACACTTTGGACTGCACTGCTTATAAAAGATAATAACAAAGGGCTTCTTCCTCAACAAAGAGTTGCATTTTTTTCATTTTAAACAGATTTAAATCTGCTATATTAATTAATCTGTGCAATCTACATATCAAATTTCTCTTTTCCCTACAGTTGTCCACTCCTTGCATGTGTATGTTTCATAGGAATCAGAATGTTGACCTACCTCACAAATAAGCAAGAGCAAAGCATGCCGGGGCCAACAATCAGCATCAGTTGCTTTAAGAAATGAATTATTCACTTAAAATCAAAATTAAGTTGAAAACTGTGTCAAATATATTTTGATGGTTACCTGACCCTGTTGTACGAGTTCCTCTTTATATATTTAACAACTAGTCCAAGTTTGAAGTAAGTATTCTTCAATAATGACAGAGATATGAAACATCACAGTTTTTGCACCACGACAAAGGAAACGATGACAGGGCTATGACAATACCGCAGTTTTCTTGAAAACAGCCGAGGTAAAAATCTGACACATTTCAGGAAACACTCTATGACATTATCATCTCGCCCTCTCACTAGTAGAGCTAAAAGCCAAATACTAAGTGGGTAAATAGCTCAGTAAACACATCCAAAAATACTTACGCGAGGCGAAACACGCTGAACTGTTCTTCTTTTTTCTTCCTCCAGTCATCAAATCTGGCAGGTTTGTCTACTTGTATGTTAGCAAAGTCCATCTTTTCTAAATCTAATGACAGCTGCAACAGAGAAAAAGCAGTCTGGTCATTTACAAGCTTTTAACTCTTTAACTACAAAATTTTGGACTTATCCAAATCAAAAGCATTTGCAGATGACAACTCAAATGTGGAAATTGTCAGAGGAAATTGTCTTTGAAAGGCTTTGGAAAAAATTGTGGGAAAAGGAGAAAATGCTGAAATCAGCATTTTCTCTTTGTCCCACAATGTTTTGAAAAGCCTTCTACCTAAAGATTGTGAAAACTCGGGATTGTGCGGTGAAGGGTTCACATATTACCTCCTACAATACATTTGTAGCAGATGACTCTGTAAAATTTATATCATAATTTCTTTGTTTATACATAATTATATGTGAAAATGTGACAAAAATCTCCACAAGTACCTTCTCCTTTTGCCACAATAATTTCAACTAGAGGCGCTTGAGCGCCTGTATCGCTCCACAGGCCTGATATTTCTATAATGGCGAAAAAGAAGTTTTTAACAATTACCATTCAATCCTGCATTTTAGCTCACTAAAGAAAAAAGGTATGGAAAAAACTTGTGAGAAAAGAAGAAAAAAATGGTAACCAGCATTTTCTTAGTTTCCCACAATAATTTCTATCCTTTTTTATATATGTCTTACTAATTTGAAGATATGTTGTCTGCAACAGGTCCTTTCACAAACCATTTTGGGTGGGGAAACATCAAAATATAGAAAATATGTCTTTCTCAGGGTCGTTAAAAGTTGTGATTGTGTGGTAAAGGGGTAATCTAAAAGAACAGCTAGGAGGGCAAATGAATGAATGTTATAGCAATATAGATCAACTTACATCAATACACCAGATAGAATGAAATATGCTGGCATACAATGAACACCTAATCCCTAATAATCAACTTTTCACAGTTAGAATGTCTTCTGTGGCAAACAACAAAAAATGGTCTACAAATGCATTTACATAAATCAAATATCCTGCTCCAGGGCACAGATTAATTCTGGTGTACTGAAGTTGCGGGATCAGTTTGACTGGGTAACATTAATGCCTTATCACAAATGTAAAGCCCTGTCCCACTGTGTACCAGGTCACCAGGATTTACACCCCTTCTCTGTCCACTCTGCATTTACTCATTAGTAGGTCAACAAACCTTTACCAGAACTAATAAAAGTGCAGAGGTTCTCTTGTTCTATATCAAAAGGACTATAAAGTACCTACAACATGGGGGTTTTGTTATTAAAATACTTTTTCTTTTTTATCTTGGCATGGTTACTCAGGCTTAGTAATAAGGCAAAATTGAAAAGCTCAAGTTGTGAAAGGTGCTCAAGCTTTTATCTTATTTATGGCCAGTGATATTTCATTACTAGTACTAACTAATAGCATATCATTGGAGTAAATTGTGATCTTAATACCAAGGAAAATGTGTGGGCTTAAATAGGACAGCCCTGACTAGGTCAAGTCAATCCAATTTTCTTCCTTTTTCTTTGTTAGTCGATAAAACTAACACAATAAATAGTTTTGGAGAAGAACATTTTTTTGAAATATAAGCCTTGTCTATAAAAAAATGTGTTTTTAGGTGTATAATTTTTTTAAAAGGAATTTGGTATACAACCACCATAGAAACAATTTGGCAGACAACCACCATAGGAACTTACCTGCAAAACAACAATGAGTTTTAGAGAAGAAATTTTTCAAAGATTTTACTTTATACCATAAAAGGAAAATGAGTCTCCCATAAAAGCCATGTTTTTTGACAGATCATTTTTTTTTAAAGGAATTCTGTAAACCTGTATCTAAGGAACATTCCTGCAAAATAATAATGCTATCCAAATAGCGGTTTGGGAGGAGAAGATTTTTAAAGGTTTTTTACTTTGGTTGCCATGGCAACCAGAATTCTTCATGGAACACAATTATTTGAAGGAATTTGAAAGAGGACCACCAAAGGAACATTCCTGTGAAATTTGGTAAAAATCCAGTCAATAGTTTCTGAGGAGAAGTTTTTTAAAGAAAAAGTTTACGGACGCACGCACGGACGAACGGACGGACGGACGCACGACGGACACAACGCCATGACAATAGCTCGCTGGCCTTCGGCCAGTGGAGCTAAAAATGGTCTTCTTTGGGAGAAAATGATCATCTTGTGTGTGACATGAAACAGTCCACATTATATTCCCTTTCCTAGACTATCATGAATCTCTGATTAGTCCCTTAACAACTATTCCCTGACCTTGGTAGGACATCCATAATACTTACCAGCCGAGAACAGGGGTTGCTGGTTCGAATCTCCAGCTTGGTCAATTTCTTTCCAAAGACTGATGATAGTAACTGGGACTGGATTTACTGCTGATCATTGTTTCGATGATGGTTATGTGGGAAAGCAGCCAGTGGCTTGGGAAGGGTATAGTGAAAGTAGTGATAACAGAAACTCCAAGAAAGCATGGAAAGGTGCACTCGTCACTAAACATAAATGAAATAATGTTGAAAACAGCACTAACACCAAATAATCAATCATAGTGCTTTCTAAGGGCATGAATTTAACACTGGCACATTTGCAAAATGCAAAATGAAATTACACTGGGTTTAGTGAGGTTATTACTAAAAGAAAAAAAAAAAAATGTATATGAAAAATAGAATAATTTGAAATAAACAATTCTTCTTACCAAGTCCATGTCAGGCAGATCTGTGACATCAAATGATAGCACTTCAGAGTATGTACTGAAAAAATAAAAAACCTTTAATCCAGACGACAAAATTTTTACCTTGTCCAAACTGAAAGCATTTGCAGACGACAATTTCAATGTGGCTTAAATGGTGCAATTTTTTCTTCGATAGGGTAGAAAACACTATGGGAAAAGGAGAAAATGCTGGTTACCAGCATTTTCTCCTTTTCCCATAATGTTTTCAAAAGACTTCTCAGGGTAGTGAAAAGGCAGCATTGTGCAGTGAAGAGTTAATTAGGTACTGAACTTCTCAAGCCACAAAAACATCATCACAAATAAGATGTGTTTGAAGAAACACTATGCCCATGAATGGCAGCCAATCATAGATGCGTAACAAAACTCAACTCTTGACCACATGACAAAAAATGTAGATTTGTCCAAATTCAAAGCATTTGCAGACGACAATTCAAATGTGGCTCAAATGATTGAAATTGTCATTGACAGGGTAGAAAACATTGTGGGAAAGGGAGAAAATGCTGGTTACCAGCATTTTCTCTTTTTCCCACAATGTTTTCAAAAGGCTTTTAATTCAGGGTTGTTAAAACTCCGGGTTTTTTGGTAAAGGGTTAATTCTTTACCTAACAACGAAATTCTGGACTGAATCAAATAAGCATTTGCAAATGACAAATCAGATGTTGCTAAGTTGATGATTTCTGTCTCTGATAAGGCAGAAAAGCCCGCTTGGGTAGCTCAGAGGTTAGCATATCTGACTCATGATATGTCGGTTGCCAGTTTGATACCCGGTCAAGACAAACTTTCTTTCCCATGATTTTTTCGCCTCTCACCTCTGATGCATAAGACAAAGTAGACATTGGCTTGGAAAGAAAGTTGTGCCAGTACTGGTGTGAGACGCATGCATAGGAGCACTGACCGCCACAATATAACCTAAGCTGTTAAAAGGGCCTTAACTCCAATAAAAACAAACATAGCGGGTAGAAAACATTGTGGGAAAAGGAGAAAATGCTGGTTTCTTCTCACTCAGGATTGTTTAAAGTAGGGATTGTGTGGTAAAGGGTTAATGTCCTTAAAGTTTTCAATACTTTCTATTATCATTTGATTTGAATCCATATCAGAAACTTGAATTTTACCTTGCTGATAAGCACCGGAGTATTTGACTACAACGAAAGAATTTCTAATAATCTAGATCTAATCATTGTTTACTTTTGGCAGCTATTGTTACTTTAAGCAAATGTCTGCTGACAGATAATAATTTAAACAAGAGGGCCATGATGGCCCTGGATCGCTCACCTGAGTCAATAGGCCAAATTTCACTCCAGGGTCGTAAGTTTTGACCTAGTGACATAGTTTTTGACCCTACATGACCCAATTTCAAAGTCGTCAGAGATTTTATCAAGACAAACATTCTGACCAAGTTTCATAAGTATCTTATTGAAAATGTGGCCTATAGAGCGCACACAAGGTTTTTCTAAGATTTGACCTAGTGACCTAGTTTTGATCCCACATGACCCAATTTCAAACTCATCTGAGATTTTATCAAGACAAACATTCTGACCAAATTTCACAAGTATCTGACTGAAAATGTGGCCTCTAGAGCGCACACAAGGTTTTTCTAAGATTTGACCTAGTGGCCTAGTTTTTGACCCCACAAGACCCAATTTTCAACTTGTCCGAGATTTTATCAAGACAAACATTCTGACCAAATTTCACAAGTATCTGACTGAAAATGTGGCCTCTATAGCATACACAAGGTTTTTCTAAACTTTGCTGGTAACCAGCATTTTCTCCTTTTCCCACATTGTTTTCTACCCTATTAATTACAAATCTCATCTTTTGAGCCATATTTCATTTGTTTTCTGCAAATGCTTTAAATTTTGCACTAATTCAATTTTTTGTTGTTTGGTAAAGAGGTAACCACTGAAGGGCGTTTCACAACTATAGTTGCCTGTGTTGTTGGACTTGTTAAAAGACAGAATTGTTTAGTAGGAGGGTGATGCAAAAAAGGTGAGGAACAAACTATACAAACCTCATGAATGGCAGGTAACTTGTCTTGAAGTTATGTTTCAGCAGATTTACATAGTTCTCATTTAGCCCTGGCGCACCTTCCAATGCCGGCTACAGTTCAATGATAGAAAGAACAGATTTTATATACAACCATATTTAACCCTTCACTTAACCCTTCACCACACAATCCCGACTTTTAATGACCCTAAGAAAGAAACTTTTTGAAAACATTGTGGGGGTCAGCATTTCAGAAAGTCAGCGTTTTTGTGTTTTTGACGCACAAAATGAAAGCCTGACGCAACAAAATGAATGCATCACGTCTTCCTTGACGCAACATAAATCAGAGTGAAAAAGAAACATAAAGTACTGATTCACTGAATAGATCTAATCTTACAAAATCATCAAATTAATCTCTGCAAAATCATATCAAACCCACTTTCTAACACTGAATTATTCGTTTCTGGTTTACACTGAATCGGTCTAAAATGCGACATTATTCTGAGTAACATCGCTGTCGTCTCGTCCATACTACCGTATGGAATCTGTACATAAACTTTTTGTCCGCATTCTAAACCCTGCTCGGTAATGGTCACCGACTTGCTGGAGTAATCAGGATGACAGACGACAGTTTTTACAAGGTCATTGTTTTCTACTTATACCTTTAATACCAGACTATCATTTAAAACTTTTAGCATTATGCGACATCTACAAACTGGCAAAGGTAAACAACATGTGGAAAAAAAACAGGTTAAAGACCACTACGCGTAAAATTTCTGAGTGACCCCCGAAATTCCAAACAGCTAGTCCCAGATGACCCCCAAAATTTATGAGCTAGCAGAAACACTGGGGAGAAGGAGAAAATGCTGGTAACCAGCATTTTCTCCTTCTCCCATAATGTTTTCTACCCTTTCCAACACAATTTTCAATTATTCAGTCACATTTGTTATTATTTATTTAAAATGCTCTTAATTTGGACAAGCTTAGAATGTCGTCATTTGGTAAAGAGTTAAAACAGTACCTCTTGCAGACAACTTTCATTTGTGTCTTGTAAAAGACGATTCTAGAAAACAATATGGGAAAAAGGAATAAATGCTCATTATGAGCAATTTCTCCACAATGATTTCTCTACCCTTAGAAGTAAAAATAAACCCACAATCCTCGGAGTAAAAAACGCAGTTTAGGTTAACATTAATGCTGACAAAACTGATCAAATTCAGCCTGCAGTGTATGTTTAACTCTTTACCAAAGAACAAAATTTTAGATTGGTCCAAACTGAAAGCATTAACTTTTTCAGGCGAAAAATAAAAGGTGGCCCAAATGACAAATTTGTCCTTAATAGGACAGCAAACATTGTGGGAAAAGGACAAAATGCTGTTAATCATTATTATGTAAGAAATAGAGGATATCACATGAGGGTTTATGTATTATCATTTTTATCAAATGAGTTGATATGACGCAAGCAATGGCCAGCGTCAAATACATTTTAGTCGACCAGTTTGATAAAAATAATACATAGACACAAATGTGAGATTCTATTTATCACATGAAAAACTAGAAATAGGTGTGTCAGAGACACAGATGCCCCCGCTAAATGGTATTGGTCACAGGTATGTCATATGAGAGAATCATTACGTATTACAGAAAACTGTTGTTTTGGATAATAGCTTAGACAGGGTTAACATTGGTGGTATATCACTTCTTGTTGACATAGCAGCCGGCAGCCATTACATAAAGATGAAAAAGAGGTTCATGACAAATTCATTCAAAATTTCAATGATGCCATAAATCATGGAATTTTTAAAGAGAAGTTTATATTGATTTTAGAATGGATCAAATACAATATTGTTGTTGTAATGGTACAAACTTGAGCCAAATGTTCTATGATAATAATAATTGATGAATCTATTCTTAAATGCACCAGTTACGCTGCATGCAAGGTCAAGTTTGTCATCTGACCTTCAACTGTGACCTTGAACTTGGGCATATCAGAACAAACTTTTTGCATGGCTCTAAAACTCTTTAAGCACAACAGCTATACAAATTTACTTGAAGTCTATCTGTTAATTTAGTAGATATGCTCTGGACAATATCAATTTTGTCTTTTGACCTTTAATGTTGATCTTGACCTTGGGCCGATCGAAACAAACTTTTCGCATGACACCAGTACTTGTTAAGGAGAACAAGTGTGCAAAGTTTTTTTGAAATCCATTGGTAAATATAGAAGTTATGCTCCGGACGAGGTCAATTTAGACATTTGACTTTCAACCGTGACCTTGACCTTGGGCGTATCGAAACAAACTTTTCGCATGACACCAGTACTTGTTAAGGAGAACAATTGTGCAAAATTATTTTGAAATCCATTGATAAATGTAGAAGTTATGCTCCGGACAAGAATGGGTTATGCCCCAGACAAGGTCAATTTAAACATTTGACCTTCAACTGAGACCTTGACCTTGGGCGCATCGAAACACACTTTTTGCATGACACTAGTACTTGTTATGGAGAACAAGTGTGCAAAGTTTTCTTGAAATCCATTGATAAATGTAGAAGTTATGCTCCGGACAAGGTCAATTTAAACATTTGACCTTCAACCGTGACCTTGACCTTGGGCGTATCGAAACAAACTTTTCGCATGACACTAGTACTTGTTAAGGAGAACAATTGGACAAAATTATTTTGAAATCTTTTGATAAATGTAGAAGTTATGCTCCGGACAGGAATGGGACACACACACGCACGCACGCACGCATGCACACACACACACACACACACACACAGACGGACACAGGTAACTCTATATGCCCCACCCTCCCATTTCATGGCGGGGGCATAAAAACAACAGACAAACAGTATCCAGCATCATCACCTTTAGCCTATATACTGTTCAAGGGACCATCTTTACAGATGCAGTTTGGTTTGAAATGAGTACATACACAAGAAGATAGCTCTGTGTACCCATCATTTCCTCCTTTTCCTACACATTTTGCTCATGCATTAAATCACCTTTTCAGAGAGCATGACTCAATTATACCCGACATCTTTTGATGGCTAAAAATACATGTACAATCCAATAAGAATCAGAAAGAATTTTAGGTAACTCTGTGACATTTACTTCAAAAGCAGAATGAAATGATTTATGAGGGAAGTAAATTGATTCCACAATTTTGTTGACTCAAAAAAATCTTGCTGCATTTCTAGTTGTTATTAAACATGAACATTTTCCATCTTTTAACCCTTAACTATACAAAGAAATTTTACACCCATCCAGTAAAATAGCATTTGCATGCAATAATTCAATTGTAGCTCAAATGGTGTGATTTGTCTTCCAGAGGGTAGAAAATATCATGAAATAAGGAAATGCTGGTGAACATTTTTTTTTTCCTTTTCCCACTATGTTTTCAAAAGCCTTTTTTTCTCAGGGTTGCTAAAACTCCAGGTTGTTTGATAAAGGGTTAAGGGTAAAAATTTGCATAACTCTTTACCAAACGACAAAATTTTAGGCTGGTCCAAATTGCAGACAACAAAATACATGTTGCACAACTTCGGAAATGTTTCTTTGAAAACATTGTGGGAAAAGGAGAAAATGCTGATACCAGTATTTTCTCCTTTTCCCACAATGTTTTCATTGGTCCTTTTCCTGGTCATTAAAATTTGGGATTTTGGGATAAAGGATTAATTATTCTTACATTACTCTTCACCATCTGTTCCAAGATGTAGGAAGTCGGGCCTTCAATATGCAGTACAAGATGTGGCTTCCATATTCCCCATAGTACTGTGCTCTTGTAATCTTTGTAGTATCGAATTGCTGAAAGGTAAAATTACTGACTATCAAATATTCCAATTTCTCACTGATAAGGACTAAGAATGCTTCATCGATTAATCCATACTAAACAATCTGGACTTTCACGACCTGGGTGGAGAAAGACTGTTGAAAAAATCATGTAAAATGAGAAAATGTTGGTTACCAACAGTTTCTCCTTTTTTTCACAAGGTTTCAGAGTGCTATTTCCTCAGGATTCTTAAAACCAGAATTGTGTGATATAGAGTTAATGGGACAAGCCTGGTAGCTGTAGGTAATCTACAGGGCTTGAGACCAGGGGGTCAGTGGTTCAAATGCCCTGCTCTACCAACCTCTTTCTTAACACTGCTGATAGACACTGTGAAAGAATTAATTTCCTCTTGCCGCTGATCATTGTATTAAGGATGGTTACATGGGATGACAACCAGTGGCCTAACAAAAACATTTTGCAGAGTACTGGTTAACTCTAGGAGAGCATGGATAGGTGCTCTGGCCACTGTGATATCACTGAAAAAATTGTTGAAAATGATGTTAGAGACCATACACACTAACAATTCACTGGATAATGAGTTCAATGCTTGTTGTCAAATTTTTCTGGAATTTTCATCCAACCATTTCAATATGACTGAGACAGAAGTTAGATCAGTTGGATTCCCACCAAGACAGCATAGGTCTAGGTGAAGAAGCAAGGTGATACTACTCTCCATACCCAAAAATACTCCCTTTACTCAGAAATAATACTGTGTGTTAACAACCCTGTGGAAGGAGCCTTTTGAGAAAAATTGTGGGAAAAGAAGAAAATGCTGATAACACTATTTCTTTTTCTTTTCCCACAAAGTTTTGTTACCGTTTAGAAAGCCTTTATTACTTTGTACCAATTTCTTATTTGACGTCGGCAAATGGTTCCAACTTTAAACGGTCTAAAATCTGTCTTTAGGGAAAAGGTTAAACAGTTCTACTGACTCACCATTTCTAGATGTATAGCCTAGTTTATAGAGGGTATCCGCATAAACAGCATCCGCCCAAACACTGTTCTCCATCACAACGCCTTGCCCTATGATAAATGGAAACTGCTGATAGTTTTGAAACTTACTAAATTCTCTGAAATATTTACTAAATACACGTATAAATAGAGATAAATTCATAAACACCAAGTTATGGTTCTCACTTCTCTCTGAAAGGGATGTATTACACTTTACCACACAATCCCAAGTTTTAATGATCCTGAGAAAAGACTTAGAAAACACTGTGAAGAAAATGAGAAAATTGTGGTAACTAACATTTTCTCCTTTTTCTACAATGTTTTCTTCCCTTTTGTTAAAGTATCCATCAGTTCAGCTACATTTAAGATGTTGTCTGCAAATGCTTTCAATTTGGAAAAGTCCAAAAAAGACTTTAATAACATACCTTTTAAACCTATTGACCCTTTACCAAACAATCACGTTTTAACAATCCCCGAGGAAGAAGGCCTTCCAAAATGTTTTCTACCATTCTAAGACAGAAGTCTTCCTTTGAACTACAGTGAATTTGTCATATGCATTATGCTTCAATTTTGTAGAGACTAAATTTCCCTGTATGGAACAATGCTGTGTTTTAGGGTAATAAGGACTTTCCTAAAGAACTCTTCTATTCCTAGTCAGGGTTCCCATTCACGCACATATGTGCATGATTCACACACTGAATTGAATAATCACGCACAAAAATATAAAGTGAAACGTGCATGCACGCACAGGTTTCAGGGCTCCCCTTGTCGATCACCAGTGGCGCCAGTTGGGACAAGTTATCAAGTGTGAAATCACTGTTTATCACCGCTAATCAAACTTGGTATCAATCCGCTTTTCTAGTGAAAATTAAAGGTTTTGAAGTTACATGCTATTCTTATTGACAAATCTATGTCAAATTATGCTGAAATACTACTCCAAAACTTAATAGGCATAAAAAAAATCGCTGCAAGAAACGCGAAAACCCATGACACAACAAAAATTGGTTTGAAATCGTCCAATCATAGGCATTTCAAACTATCTATTCAGCTCTACCAATGACTTTGAACAGTAAATTTACATAAGTATCTCAATAAAACAATAAGTGAAAGCTAATTAGTGTCTGAAATTGACAGTGAAATGGAAAATTCTACTGGCCGTCAGGCTGTAAGTTGTCCCTCTGAAACTGGTCCCGTGAGTAAGGAAATTATAACAAAGATCTTCCTTTTTTAAATTACCCATACTGTTTTCAAGAGCAGCTGACTGCTGAGTTAGACTCATCAAAACAAATTTTCAATACAACAGACCCATACTGTCCTCCATAGATGCTCTATAATTGTCAATATTAAGTGCACTCCTAGAATTTCTCTTGCACTCCCAAACTTGTATTCCAGGGAGCTCATGCACTCCCAAAAAGAGGTGCGACTGGGAACACTGCAAGTGAAATTAACCCTTCACAAAACGTCAAAAATCTCACCCTTCCAATACAAAAGCCTGCAGAGGAAATATTAAATGTTGCTGGAATGATGAACTTTCATGATATCTTACTTAGAGTTAATGGACTTATTGTACCTTGCAATCAGATAATCTTACTACTTACCAGTGTTCCTGTGAAAATATTTTATTTGCACCAACTCAGTGGAATCAACTGGTTACAATATTTTGTTTATTCTTTGATTTTAAATAAAAAAATCCATGCTTTTTACTCTTTTTAAGTGTACACATTTTTCCCCTCAAAACAAACTGTTTGAAAATTGGTTTACTTATAGTTTCTAGTCAAACTGTAAAACCATTACTACATAAAATTATAGGTAATTTCTAGGGTTTTTGATTGATTGTATGGTGTTTAACGCCGTTTTTCAACATTATTTCAGTTATATCGCGGCGGCCAGTGCACATATCCATGCTTTCCTGGAATTATTTTCTACCAGTACTCCGCACAATATTCTTTCCAAGCCACTGGCTGCTTTCCCACATAGCCATTGTCGAAACTATGGTCAGCGGTGGGAGAGGAATGAATCTTGTCTCAATGACTACAATCAATCCTCGGAAAGAAATTGGCCGAGACGGGGATCGAACCAGCGACCTCCTGTTCTCAAGTTCTGTACGCTACCGACTGAGCTACGGGGCTCGGCGCTAATTTCTAGGGAAAAAAGTTTTAGGGCCAAATAAGAATTGCAAAAAGTACAGAAAAGACAAAAAGTGAAAAAGAAGCATATACTACTTTTCCAAAAGTATGGACACGCTTATTGGGAAAAGGGTGATTTGCAAGGTACTTGAATTTTTTTCTTTTTCCTACAATGTTCTCAAGAATTTATATGCAGATGCTTATGAAGTCTTACTTATACACTTGATAAGTGAATCCTTACCATTCTCTACCCTTGTAGCCCTGAACCCGAATAAATTACGAGTGCAGACGGTTTAGATCAAGATCAGAATGTGCAGTGTGATCTTGAATCTACAGTGTCTGATTCTTTGCCACACACTCTAACTAACAAAAACAGCTTTGAAATTTCATTATCTGCATCTTTAATACTGACTGTGGATTATCAATATCAATTATCGGGTTAAAATAAATACTGACCAGTGTGAAGAACATGGCGTAATGCATCTATATATGCCTTGAATTTCCAGACAAAATACTTTTTCTGTGTGTTGTGGATAAGCCTGCCATTGCTGGGATCTTCTTCATTAAACATCATCTCCATATCGTATGCTCTCATTTTTGGATTAGGAAACATGTCATTCATTTCTCTAATGTCAAATCCATTCTCTTCGAAAATATCCTGTTCTGTAGGACCGGGAATATGGTGCAAATGAAATTCCTTTGCAATAGTCTCGGCGATCTCCGTCTTTCCGCAGCCAGGAGGTCCTTCGACGCATATGATGATGCTATTTTCATTTATTCTCGAGACGGTGTAGTCATACATCGAATGCAAGTAATTAAACTGCTTTTTCTTATATGGCCATGGCTCTCTTTTGTACACACTGCGGTCGGTTGTCAAGTTTCTTTGCCCTTCAAACCTGGAGGGCAAAAGACGCGCTACCGGGCTGAATGCAATTCCAGAGGATCTGCCCAACAGAAGACAGTTACGAAGCTGTCCTAGTGACATGCTAGCTCCAATGACAGTCTCCGAAGACCTGTCAAAACTAAAAAAAAAATCTTGCTTTGTTTTCCTTTTCGCTGTGATCCTTGGAAAGTCTTTCAAACGGAAATAGCCTGTAACGCATGCGCGTGACGGACATGTTTATTGTGCGGCGTCAAAGTGTATTCTCCGGCCCCACCTGTGAAATTAGACTATCATCCCCCACCCTAAATTTTGTATTAGTTGTTTGATTTTCATGAAATTAATTTCGAATGAAAGCTTAACTGCCAACTTTTCATATGATATAAAATAAATTTGGTCACTCAAATAACTCAAAAGATGGGTGAAACATTTTTTTTTAATTCTTTTTGGCAATTCATAGTTCACAAAAATCCGGCCCCTGTACTTAAACATTCATTTCATTAAAAAAAATCACTAAATCTAGTTTCAATTGAAAGTTATAATCTCAACTTTTCATTAGTGTAAGGAAATCCAAATTCAGACAAAAAAATGAAGGAAAAGTAGGTCTTTGAAACTTCCGATCCGAGATTAACATATAAATAATGAGTTCATTCTAAAATCTGGCTCCCTATTTAAATCTTTTATTTGTTGTTTGGTTTTCATTAGATTAATTTCAAACAAAAGCATTTACCAAATCCTTTCATGTGATATGAAATACAATTCAGTCACTGGAATACTCATGAGATATTGTGAATAAAAGATGGCTGAAATTTTCTCTGTTTCCTTCGGTTATTTCTGCATGGTATACAGAAGTTTGGCCCCAATACTAATATTTTCATATCATATAAAACCCCACTGAATTTAGTTTAAAGTAAACGTTGTGTTTTTAGCTTTCCAGTCGTATATGAAAGACTAAATTCGGACGAATAGTAATGGAGTAATAGCTGTATGAAATTTCTGGTTCATAACCTGACTTTTATATGTCCATTCACAAATATGGCCCCAAGTCCGATATTTTAAGCTTAATTTGATGTCAAATCTCACAAATATGAAAAAAATGTGAAAGTAACACATATAAGTCTAAGTTATCAACAACATGAGATATTTTTGTTTTTGGATCCAAAATGCTAATTACTTGTATAATATGCAATTACTGACCCTGGTTTAACCCTTTACCAGATGACAAAATTTTAGCCATGTCTAAATTGAAAGCATTTGCATACGACATTTTCAATGTGGCTCAAATGGTGCAATTTTTCTTTGATAGGGTAGAAAACATTGTGGAAAAAGGAGAAAATGCTGATTACCAGCATTTTCTCCTTTTCCCCACAATGTTTTCAAAAAACTTCTGTCCCAGCTCTTGAAACATGACAGTCCTATCAAACCCAATCTAGTCTCGAGTAAAAGTTTATACATGTAAAAGGTGACCAAAGCCAGTCATTTTGTCACTATTTGGCCATTTGGATACTGGCGAACAAAAAAATAAAATAATGGCACACCCTACATCTATCCTAAAGTTCTCTGATTTCGTAAGTTTTGGCATGATTTTGTGTCAAATTGTTGCTTTGACAGTCTAAGACAAACTTTTCTGTTTTATTCTATTTCAGATGTATTTGCTAGAACTTTAACATTAATGGACATTTTTATGCAGAGCTCGCTGAATTCAGGGAGCTGATAGTGTTGAATTTGTTAGTAACTAGTGGACTTTTTTGATTGCTGTTCAATGCAGTCGCTTGGTTGTAATATTCAATTACATGTATACATACATGCTTAAATCACAAATGCATTGGTAAAAGGTACATGAAATAGTTGTTTCTATTTATTTAATGTTTGTTCACTTAAATTACCAAATTTTGTAAACGACATTATAAATGGGGTCAAAATAAACAAATCAACTGGACTAGACTTGACAATGGTTTTACTACTTCACAAAATTATGTGCAAGCCTTTTTTTTTATAATTTAAGGTTGTTTCATCAAAATGTTTTATTTCTTTAGAATTCTTAGTAAAACTGATCTCTTCTTGTCATTTTATAGACTGCAGGAAAAAGTTTTTGAGTTGGCGGGAATGTTTTGAAGGCACTTAAAGTATCCTTTATGCATAATTGTAGGACTATAAACACATGTTTTACAAAGCAATTCATATTTCTTCCTCTCTAAGTTCTTTTCTCTTTTTTTCTCTACATGTGTCAGCACCTTAATTCAAAACATTTTCTTGTACCAGTAAGCCACATAAATTCTAGAATCCCAAGTCTTTCTCTTCTTTCATTTCCCATTCCAAAATATTTTCTTTTACTTTTCTGAGTATCGATGACTTTTTTTAAAGAAAATTAGTATGTGAACCTCTCTCTCCCTCTTCCTTCTTGAACATTTTATTTGAACCCAGGCTCCTATTCCTCTCAAAGGCTCCTATTCTTCTCAATACAGTAAAACCCCTCTATTAAGACCACCCGTGGTACTTTTGAAAATTGGTCTTATTAGCGGGGTGGTCTGATTTCCGGGTTTCATCCACCTAGATTTTGAATCAAACCCAGACTATGTGTAGACTTGCGTGGATTTAAATTATGTTCCGAGTAATGTATACATATTTTAGTCGGGGAAGCCTATGCCCACACATTTAAATGACAACAAGAAAATTTTCATGTTTATTGTAAAATTAATATGTGCTTGAATTTTTATGAATAAATTCACATGACAGTGAATGCCCATTCATAATTGCCTATTTAAACTCTTATAGCAAGATATGTACATTAATCAAGAATCTGAACTTAAAGACTACATAATTAAATGTTACTGACAGAACTTGTCATATTCCCTGTTTTAATCTGCTTTTTTTTTTTTTATCTTGTGTAGTCTCAAGAACTCCTACTCCACGCGCTCATTTTCATTTTTAAACAAAGAATTTCGAATATTATTGAAGAGCCTGACGGTTTTTTTCCCCCATTTTGATTCGAGTTGAATGTTCGAACAGTCCTACTAATCGTCGATCGCAAAGTTGAAGTCTTCACTTGTTCAAAAATCGCATATTCTCTACGATATAAGTATGGCTTTAATGTGTAACAAAAACCAAATAATTATCCCATCCCGATCGCTAGATATTAACCCAAGCGTCTCAAATTACAAAAGCTAGATGTACAAAACAAATCGTAATTACCCGGATGTCGACATGTTTTTCACCCGTGTCAGCAATGTGTGACAAACGCCTGATTACCGAATAAAAGCCGAATTAATCATCACCAATTCATTGGTCATTTGATTGTGTAAGGTAACACCTTGATCACTTAACAGGATTGTGTTACTGTAGTCAACAGATAAATAAAAGATCGCTAATTGATTGTCTACTCCATCGGACCCAAGAATATTCGTACATGAAGCACGGCCTCCACTTCGCGATTATGGACGCGTGAAAATTAGCTGGTCGTAAAAAAAATGTGAAAATTAGTGGTCGTTTCACGGGGTTAAAATCTATTGGTAATTCCTCATTGGTACTGAAAATGGTGGTCGTAATTTCGGAATAGCGGGGTGCCCGTATTTCCGGGGTCGTGATCATTGATTATGAAGAAGGAAAAATTCCGTTCCGACAAAAATCGTTCGTAATAGCGGGTTGCTCGTATTACCGGGGTGGTCGTGAGGAGAGGTTTTACTGTATTTTAGCTATGCTCTGTGAAATTGGGGCTTATTGTATCTGCAAGAAGTATCGACTCAGGTCAGCTTGCGCAGTCCTCGTAGGCTGAACTGAGACCAAAACATTTTTTTGCTATTGGTCAATTTTCTGCAAGTCCAAGGACAGTTTACCTCATGATTCAGCCAGTTGTTGGACAAAATGAATTTTATGGATCCATGATCATGTAGTGACTTGCTTGGCATAATGCATCAGCGATGCATTAAACCCTGTTTTGCCACAAGATGAATCATTTCTATTTAACATCTGTTTTGTAAATCTACACTCGAAAGCCAGATTCAAGTATGAACTTTGATCATCTCTAGACCCGGCCTTACAGACCTATCGTGGGCCTAGGATAACAGTGAACATGGACAAAACATGGTGTAACCCATGACAGGGGGAGTCAGTATAATTCTTTACCGGACGACAAAATCTTAGACTTTTCTAAATTGAAGGCTTTTGCAGAGGACAAAGTAAATAATGACTGTATATTCAAGATTTGTATCTGAAAGGATAGATAACATTGTGGGAAAAGGAGAAAATCCTGGTTACCAGCATTTCCTCCTTTTCAAAAAATGTTTTTAAAAGCCCTCTTCCTCAGGGTTGTTAAAAGTCTGGATTGTGTGGTAAAGGGTTAAAGATCGATTTTGTAAACATTGTTACAAAGCAAACAATTGCTGATGACGAGGATTGATTGTATCAAATGGTTGGTGTTTATCGCTGTTTTCAACATTATTTCAGTTATATCACGGTGGCCAGTGCACCCACGCTTTCCTGGAGTTTGTCTTTACCAGTACTCCACACAATATTCTTTCCAAGGCACTGGCTGCTTTCCCACATAACCATCAATGGTCAGCGGTGAGAGAAGAATGAATCCTGTCCCATGACCATCATAAATCCTTGGAAAGAAACTGGACAAGCCTGGGATCGAACCAGCGATGTCCTCTTCTCAAGTCCTGAATACTACTGACTGAACTACTGGGCCTTGGCTGATGATGAGCAATTTCTCTTCTTGATACAATGTTTGAGCCATGCTCTGACAAAAGGGGGCTTAATGCATCTTGATGATGCATTGTACCAAGCAAACCATCACATAATTATGGATCCATAAAACCCATTTTGTCTAACAACCTACAGAGTCATGACGTAGACTGGTCCTTTAACATGCAGAAAATTGACCAAAAGCAAAAAAGTTTGGCCCAAATCAGCCAGAGTAGACTAAGCAGGCTGACTTCAGTCGATACTTTTTGCAGATGCATTAACCCTTTACCACATAATCCTGACTTTTAACGACCTTAAGAAAGAAGGACTTTTGAAAACATTGTGGGAAAAGGAGAAAATGCTGGTAGCCAGTATTTTCTCCTTTTCCAAAATCGCTTTCAAACCTAACACAGAGAGAAATCATCATTTTAGCAACATTTTTCGTCTGCATAGTTAGGTACAGAGTTAAGCCCCCTATTCACTGAGCATATCTTACTCATTTTCACATGTCATGCACTAAGCCTGGGTAAGAAGCACAAATTTTCACAAATTTTTTATTCTAAACTCACCAATAAAGCATGTTAAAGTATCATACCTACTCACAATCCAGGCGGCATACTCACTGCCATAAAACAAACAACTTCTTGTTTCCTCAGGTACTTATTTATCATTTCTTTTTCTCCTCTCTTCTCATTCTTCCCATTTCCAAACTGATCAATCCTTATCATGGGACTTGAGAACAGGAGATCGCCGGTTCGATCCAAGGCTTGGCCAGTTTCTTTCCAAGGATTGATGATAGTCATTGCAACAGGATTCATTCCTCTCTCACCCCTGACCATTGTTTCGATGATGGTTATGTGGGAAAGCAGCCAGTGGCTTTGAAAGAATATTGTGCGGAGTACTGGTAAAAGAAACTCCAGGAAAGCATGAATAGGTGCACTGGCCGCCGCAATATAACTGAAATAATGTTGAAAACGGCATTAAATACCATACAATCAATCAACCTTATCATGGAATATCTATGAAACAAGGTAACAAACGGCCATGGGGGACTAGTTATTATTTATTTTCATGTACAGTATGTAAGTATAAAATATCAACATGTAATTTGTTTACAAATATTGCAACCACAACCCTGTAGTCAAGAAAATAATTCACTACCGACAGATTTTGGTAATAACAGGACTGGTTTACGTATCACGCATGTCTGTCTATTGTAGATTTGCTAAAACCTTGTGCATGTAAAACAAAAGAGAATCTGATCATTTATGAAAAGGAAAATAACTTCAAATGTTGTACTGAAAAGGAAAACTACCCTTGTTCTGAAAGCATTGTTAGTAAACAAGAAACAATTGCGTGGACATATATCAGTTGCTTTTCTCTCAGTGTTTTCCAAGGCTGTTCAAAGCAGGTCTGTAAAAACTCAATAATTAAGAGTATTGTGTGAAAATACCAACATTATGTAATAAAGATGAAGTCTTGGTCTGAGCTACCCCTAATTTTTGGGAGGTAACTTCGATATCACCGTATTTTTGTGATTGTGTCACATAAAATATTGGGGCTACCCTTCCAATTGAAGGTAGGGCCGAGCTTCCACCTTTTTGGTTACTCCCCCCCCCCCCCAAAAGGTGTGCTTTGAAATATTGATGTTGAAGCCAGAGTTTCTATGCTTTTACCTACCTACAGGCCCCCATGCCAGCCACACTATCCTTAATTCTTTACCAAAGTACAAAATTTCAGATTGGCCCAAATTGAAAGCATTTGCAGACAACAAATTTTGGTGGCTCAAATGACAAAACTTGTCCTTGGTAGGGCAGAAAACATTGTGGGAAAAGGAGAAAATGCTGGTTACCAGCATTTTCTCCATTTCCCACAATGTTTTCAAAAGTCCTTTTCCTTGGGGGTCGTTAAAACTTGGGATTGTGTGGTAAAGGGTTAATTGCTCTATTTGTTCTAAAACTTTACCAAAAAAGCCAGCGTTTTAACCCTTTACCTGCTAAATAAATTACCGTAAATTGCTTCAGTTTTGGGACAGTAAAAAATAATTAATTTTTTAGATGTCCCAATATTTAGGTCAACGAAAAATAATTGCGCAAATAATCAATGCGCAAGTAAAAGACAAGCAAAATACAGATATTTGCCAGTTTAACGTAGAATCAATGTTCAAAGCCATAGAACGATGTCATTCTAATGTTTTCCCATCCCTAAAAAATTTTGTAATGATTTGACTAGCTGTTATACCTCCTGAGCAAGTGACATGACTGTACCATAACGGTAATTATGTACATACATGTAACTATATGTGTTATAATAAAAAGTTAACCCTTAACCCTTTCCTCAAAGAAATATTATAGACTCTTCTTAAATGAAAGCATCTGCAGACCACAAATCTGAAAGTGGTACAAAATAATCAAAGTTTTGACAGTGTAAAAAAACATTCCTGAGATTGAAAATTAACTCTTTGCAAAGATTTTCTAAAAAACTTTATAAACAAAATCTATGGTAGTTGGATGCCCCCTTAACTCTTTACCACGCAGCAAAATTTGAGACATGCCCAAATTGAAAGCATTTGCAGACGACAATTCAGCAGCTCAAGTAATGGAATCTACCTTTGAAAGAGTTAAACACATTGTGCAAAAAGGAGAAAATGCTGGTTTCCAGCATTTTCTTCTTTTCCCAAAATGTTTTCATAAGGCTTCTTCGTCAGGGTCGTTAAGATTTGGGATTTTGTGGTAAAAGGTTAAAGATTAAAATATTCAATGAATGCTGGTTTCCAGCATTTTCTTCTTTTCGCACAATGTTTTCATAGGCTTCTTCCTCTGGGTCATTAAAATTTGGGATTACGTTGTAAAAGATTAAAATATTCAATGAATTCTCCCTTGAACATGTGAATCTATAATCTACATGATATAGGACTCAAAAGAGAATGTTTCAGAAAGTCCTGTCTCCTTGGCCAATATCTCCTTGCCAACTTCACCTTTACAATGTACGTGCATTTGACCTCCTTGACTTATTTCCGTGATAATGCGTACAAGAAAACACCAAATGCTGACACGCCAATCACTGTTCTCACTGCGTGCTGCTTGTTCCATCGCACAATGTGATTTCTAACCCATGTTTCACCTGCAATAAATGAGAACAGTGTAGGTAACAAAGTACATTTTTTTTTTGTACCCATAGCAATGTTAACTCTCTACCAAACAAGAAAAATTTAGACTGGTCAAAACTGAAAGCATTTGCAGACAACAAACAATATATGACTCAAATAATGGAATTTGTCCATGAAAGGTAGAAAATGTTGTGGGAAAAGGAGAAAATGCTGGATTCATCACTGAATTAAGCCTTTACCACACAATCCCAACTTTTAACGGCGAAAAAGAAGCCTTTTGAAAACACTGTGGGAAAAGGAGAAAATGCTGGTAACCAGCATTTTCTCCTTTTCCCACAATGTTTTCTACCCTTCCCAACACAAATTTCAGTTTCTGAGTCACATTTATTTTGTTGTCTGCAAATGCTTTCAATTTGGACCAGTCTAAAATTTTGTCATTTGGTATAGATTTAAGTAAGGCAATAGCTGGCAAACGATAAGTAAAGAATAAAACTAGAGGCCCTTGAGGGCCCGAATCATGCTACTGGCAGTGATTTTGCTTCTTTTTCTAGCATACATTATGAATTCATGATCCAAAAAGGAACAAAACAAACACACAAAAAAATTTGTTGGGGGAGGAATGTTGCTGCAACTGAGTTTGACTGTGTTGAGTAAAGAATACTAAGTCATCAAATGGCTCCTTTCTGATTGCTAGATTTTCTCCATTCTTAATAGAGTTCAATCCCTTAAAAAATCTTTGCAAGTTTCAAAAGAATTCAATGAAAAATGCAGACTCAACTGCATAAACAAGAAATGTAAATTTTCAACTTTACCAAAGAACAAAATTTTAGACTAGTCCAACTCGAAAGCATTTGTAGACGTCAATTTCAATGTGGCTCAAACGATGCAATGTTTCTTTGATAGGGTAGAAAACATTGTGGGAAAAGGAGAAAATGCTGGTTATAGCATTTTCTCCTTTTCCCACAATGTTTTCAAAAGGCTTCTTTCCTTAGGGCTGTGAACACCCAGGATTGTTTAGTAAACGGTTAAGTGGCTACTTTTCACATACTGATTGCCTTTTTTTTTTTTTCAACTCTTTACCAAACGACAAAATTTTAGACTAGTCCAAACTGAGAGCATCTGCAGACAACAAAATAAATTTGACTGAAAAAATGAAATTTTTTGGGGGAAGGGTAGAAAACATTCTGGGAAAAGGAAAAAATGCTGTTTTCTCACAATGTTTTCAAAAGGCTTCTTTCTCAGGGTTGTTTAAAGTCGGCATTGTGTGGTAAAGGGTTAAATCAATAGGGTTCAAGTTATTGATGATAATAAGCAATTTTGCAAGTTTCAAGAAAATTCAACCACAAACACCAACATTATGGCAAGAACAAGGACTGTGAATTCAAGTTTAAATGGCTACTTTTCCCAAACTGATTGTCGGATTTTTTGGTTCAAAATCAACAGGGTTCAAGCTGTTGATGCAACTGTGCAAGTTTCGCAAAAGTCTGACCACAAATGCAGACTTTATCTGGTAAACAAAAAAAAAAATGGAAATTTTCAACTTTAGACAGCTACATTTCCCATACCGATTGTCGGATTTTTTTTCAAAATCAAAAGGATTCAAGCTATTGTTTTAAAGACTCTGGGAAAAAATCTTTTGAAAACATTGTGGGGAAAGGAGAAATTGCTGGTAACCAGCATTGTCTCCTTTTCTCACAATGTTTTTAAATTTCAAACCTTTCACAAAATGAATTCCTTAGCCTTATTTAACCCTTTACCACACAATCCCTACTTTTAATGACCTTGAGAAAGAAAGCTTTTGAAAACATTGTGGGAAAAGGAGAAAATGCTGGTAACCAGTTTCGACAATGTTTTCTACCCTATCGAAGACAGAAATCATCATTTGAGCTACATTTATTTTGTCGTCTGCAAATGCTTTCAATTTAGTTGAGTTCAAAATTTTGTCGTTTGGTAAAGATTTAAACAGAGGTCTGAAAATGCTTTGAATTTTAACTAGTCTAAGATTTTATAGTCTGGTATAGGATTACATGTCATAGAGAAGCTCGTACCAGCCGTTTCCATAACGTCGTCTTGCAAGTTTTTCTTGATGTCACCCAGCATCACCAACATTGTGTAGGGCAGCACCGTAAGAATCATACCAGAGCCTACTAACCACCATAATCTACTTTCCGACTTGTCATCCACCAGAAAAACTATTCCAGCAGCAGTGCTTGCTCCGACTGCCATACTTGCCTGAAGAGGAAAAGTTTAACCCTTTACCACACATCAAAATTTTAGACTTGTTCATATTTAAGCCTTAGGTAGACAACAAAGTAAATATGGCCAAAATGAAAAGAATGCCTTGTTCCATGACATTTTCAAATTTCTTTTTTCCCCAGGGTTGTTAAAACTTGGGATTGGGTGGTAAAAGGTTAAAATAGGTCCTTGCTTAACCCTTTACCCAAAAATCCTGAATTTTATTGACCCCTAAAAAGAAGCCTTTAGAAAACCTTGTGGAAAAAGTAGACAATGCTAGTAACTGGAAACTGAAACCAGCATTTTCTCCATTTCTCATGATGTTTGCTACCCTTCCAAAGGCAAATTTCTATTTTTGAGTACAACTTTTTGTCGTCTGCAAAAGCCTTCCAATGGGGAAAGTCTAAAATCTTGTCATTTGGTTACAGGTTAAACCTTAGGTTGCCGAATTAACCCAACAGACGCTTTCAGTCGAAAAATAAGATCCAGTTAACTCTTTAACAAACCACAAAATTCCAGTCAGTTCCAAATTGAAAGCATTTGCAGTCGACAAAATAAAAGTGACTGAAAAATTAAAATTTGTTTTGGGTAGGGTAGAAAACATTGTAAGCATATGCAGACAACAAAATAGATGTTACTCAATAATTGAAAATTTGTTTTGGGAATGGTAGAAAACATTGTAGGAAAAGGAGAAAATGCTGGTTACCAGCATTTTCTCCTTTTCCCACAATGTTTTCAAAAGGCATCTTTCTCAGGGTTGTTAAAAGTCTGGACTGTGTGGTAAAGGGTTAATTGGCATTTCATGGTTGCTGTTGTCTGTAAAGATTTAGCAAAGTGGACAGTGTAGATAAAAAATCAGACTGTATGTTTTGTGCAGTATGATCTTGATCTACAATGGCCGCAAAGGCAACTATAGTCATGAAAGGCACTTCAAGGAATATCCATAAACGCCTAGGTTCCAGTGAAATCATTTTTTTCCTGTTATATATTAACCCTTAGGCTGCTAAGCGCAACCCAAGGACTTTATGGGGACAGTGTAGATCAAGATCAGACTGCAGTCTGATCTTGGATCTACACTGTCCAAGAAGAATATATATTTCCCTCACAAGTACCTTCGAAATAGCACACTCAGGGGGGGTTTTACTTTCAGCTTGAAGGTTTCATTTCACTTATTTTGCCGGTTAACTCTTTGCCAAACAAAAAATTTTAAGCCTAGTCTAAATTCAAAGCATTTGCAGACGACATGATAAATGCGACTCAAAAATAGAAATTTGCCTGGGACAGGTAGAAAACATTGTGGGAAATTAAGAAAATGTTAACAGCATTTTCTCCTTTTCCCACAATGTTTTCAAAAGACTTATTTCTCAGGGTCATTAAAACTTGGGTTTGTGTGGTAAAGGGTCAATACAGGTACTTTTTCCTTCTTTCTGTGTACAGGAGAACTGGAATGTTGGCCTCATACAACAGACTTGTAGTTTGATAGAGGTGGCCATAAATCCTTAACCAGACCTCTAGAATAAAAGGGAGTGATAAATATTCTAAATCTATTATTTCTCTTCCAAACCCTATGTTGTGGGTACTCATTAGAATCATCTCGATGAGATGATTCTAATGAGTACCCAAAACATAGGGTTTAGTGGAGAGTGATTAATATTTTCAATTTTGAAATCAAAATTACTCCCTCTATCTGGAGCTCTGCCTTAACCCTTTACCACACTATCCCAGTTTTTAATGAACTTGAGGATGAAGACTTTTGAAAACATTGTGTGAAAAGGAGAAAATGCTGGTAACCAGCATTTTCTCCTTATCCTCATATGTTTTGTACTCTACCAAAATCTAATTTCAATTTCTGGTTCAAGTTGATTTTTTCATCTGCACATTCTTCCAATGTGGAATGGTCTTAAATTTTGACATTTAACCCTTTACCGCACAATGACGCATTTTAATGCCCCTGGGAAGGAAGCCTTTTGAAAACATTGTGGGAAAAGGAGAAAATGCTGGTAACCAGCATTTTCTCCTTTTCCCACTATGTTTTCTATCCTTTCAAAGAAACATTGCATCATTTGAGCCACATTGAAATTGTCGTCTGCAAATGCTTTCAATTGGACCAGGCTAAAATTTTGTCGTCTGGTAAAGGGTTAAAGAGTTTAGGGTTATAACAGTGTGACTCTACCTGATACCATTTAGCTCTCAAGTAAGCTTCTTTCCAGTGTATCCTCGCCGACTTTATATCATCTACCTTCATGGTTGCAGGAATGTCAGTTGCATTGACATACAGAGCTGCACCCGCAAACATTCCTGTAAGTCCCGTAGCTCCTATCTTCAAAAGGTCTGTGACTGACATATTGTTCCCTTGTCTGCTAAAAAAGGTGTTTGTCTTTAACAGCTTGAATGACCATTCTACACAGTTGCATTGAAATTCATTTATAATCAAAGAGTTACAGGCCGGACACAAACATGACCATCCAAAATTTCTCTTTTTCAACATATTTGACCTTGCCCATGACCTTCATCTTTGACCTGCTGACATGGTTCTTGTGCAAGACAAATTGTATTTATGTGATTAACAATTCAGTAAAGTTATACTGAAATTCATTCAAAATAAAAAAAAAATACATGCCTGACACAAATACTACCCTTCAAAAAAACACATTGTTGTGACCTTGACCTTTACCTTAAGGACATGACTCTTGTGCATGACACATTGTCTTGATGTGTTTAATATTTGTGCAAAGTTACTTTGAAAAGTTATGGCCTGAACACAAAATTCGACAGATAGACAAAACAAAACCTATATCCTCTTGAAAAATTTTTTCAGAGCATAAAAAGTTAAATTGTTTGTATAATTTGTTAACCCTGGTTTTAACAAACCTGACAGATAGGGCTTTTGAGAACATTGTAGGAATAGGATAATATGCTTGTAATCAGCATTTCTCCTTTTCCAACAGTGTTTTCTGCCCTTTCAGAGTCAATTTTCATGTTTTGAGCAACATTTGTCATCTACAAATGCTTTTAATTTGGAGCTGTCGAAAAATTCACATCTGGAAAGGAATCAGAGAGATGGAAAGAAATCTGCAGGAAATGTTGGCATGCCATGAGTGGGAAAAAGATGCTTATTTTGAATGGTCTTCATCACCTTAATCACAAAAAGTACCAGTTACAATAGATGAAAGATATCCCTATGAAAAAGCATATACTCTGCATTAATCTCTAGGTGTCCGTGGTTGTGAGGCAGAGCGTCAGCCTCGTAATCAAAAGGTCCTGAGTTCGATACCTGGGAGCGGATGTCAACTTTGGGACTGTTCATTGGCCCACACATTCGGCGCGAGTACTGGTGTAGTTTCCAGGAAGCAGAATCGAGAGAGATTAGTATAAGTTGTAAGAACTTGTTTCTCATTCAATGTAAAATAAATATGTTTAAACTAATCTCTAGGACATGATTTTTTAACTCGGGGAAAGAAGACTTCAAGGAAAACATACAAAAACTGGAATTTACCTACAATTTGGTGACTCTTAGCTCTGATGTTATTTTTCTGATTGTATCACCACAACAATCACAAAAAGAACATAGGAGCAACCTTTCAGGTTGAAAGTAACAGGGTAGGGTCAAAATGACCAATTCCAAAATGGCCCAGTCCCAAATGGCCCACTTTACCAAAACCGCCCACAGCCTACCACTAATATGGGTACCAAAACGACCCACTTTTCAAATATGATCTTCATTCCATGTTTGCTTTTAATTGTCACTTTTATATCCATCTCCTAATTTCATTAAACTTAATGTGGATTTCTCCTAGAATATTATCAAAAAATAGTAATAGTAAACTATGACAGGATTTGGTGGTAAATTTCACACATTGATTGCTTCCTGCTCTGAGAGTGTTTTCTTATCCAACTAATTAATGCCAGACTGGAATGTACTAAAGATGATTTCAAACACATGTGTATGAAAGGGAAGTTATTATTTCTTTAGAACTGTTTAAATTTTCAAACTATCTCTTGCTGCTTAATTCATTTGCAAGCACAGTATCTAAATATCATTGCAAAAGAATTGTTTTCATTTCTTCAGGTATTGTAAAGTTTAATATTTTCATCTTTGGTAAATTTTTTAATTGGCAATTTGTTTGATTTTTTTTAGTGTGTCTACGGGTGGCTTATCATTGTGTTTAACTCTTTACGAAACGACAAAATTTTAGACTGATCCAAATTAAAGGCATTTGCAGACAACAAAATAAAAGTGACTGAAACATTTCAAGAACATTTTTTTAGGAAGTAGAAAACATTGTGGGAAAAGGAGAAAATGCTGGTTACCAGCATTTTCTCCTTTTCCCACAATCTTTTCAAAAGTCTTCTTCCTCAGGGTCGCTAAAAGTCGGGACTGTGTGTTAAGGAGTTAAGAACGAATACAGATTGTTAACTTTTGAAGTTATGAAATTTCCATGTATGTTTTCGGGAGGTTTATCGACAGCAGCAAGCAAATGAGTGTGATTGGTGTAGCTGATGGCAAGACCGAACCTGCAACAATAGTTGTTTGGTAAAGAGTTAAGGGTTAGATTCATCAGTCCACTTAATCAGTTTACTTGGATTTAGTACATAGATATTTTAAAACAGATGAATAACACGTAAATTAATTTTATCTTAAACTATGCCATTCTTTTCATTTATTTAATAATTTAAAGTTTATTCAATAGTTTAAAACTGAACTGAAACAGACTAAAAGGCTGTTATAATTTGGTCTATTTCCTGTTCGAAAATAAAAAAAAACTGCATTATGAATGTAAAGATTATGTACGAATTCGTTAACGAATTAGGCATGACAAAAAAAAGTGCCGTTTTGGAAATGGGCCGTTTTGACCCAGCTAGCATCTTCCCCTTACCTAAATACAGTATTTTCAAAAGCAAAGTGTATCATTCGAATCTCGTTTAATTCGCTGCCTAAAAAAGGGCATTCAGTGAGAATAAGTCTACAGTTTTGTTGTCTAGTCAATTCAACCACTGAATTCGACTAGTTTTATTTAAGAGGCGATTCTACTTTCGGTTTTGCATAAAACACGATCTGGCATACAGTTAACGAGACGACTGAATAAATTCACTGTAAGTTTTCGCCAGGATATGAAGCGAAAGTTTAGAAACACGTTGCTTAAAGTTTGAAAAGTTTGGTTCTCACCTTTCTTCAAACAAAGGTCTCGCGTAAATATGTTGTAACTTGCTGTGAAAATGTCAAGGTCAATAATTATAATGAAGCATGAGTCATAATCAAAGTACGTTGACTACTCAACACGGGGAAAAGGGGTTGTTGCTTTTTTTCCATCTTCGTCCGCGCTTGACCGTCTGGGGCAATGTAACCTAACGTAGTATAGGCAGCTCCGTGCTAATAAATAGGACCACGGGACGGGAGATAGTGCTCATAATTTTAAAAGGGTCCTCATGTTGCTTCTGACAGATTGATCAACTTCCTTTCATAAACGTCTTATGAGCATTATGATGACTTGCATGACTAGACTTTCCCCATTTAGAATATTGTGCCTTGTTTGTGTGTCGCAACAAAAAATATGTCATCTAAAATTCGCAATGATAAAAAATTATCATAATCGAGCTTTTTATTCTGATTTAATTGAAGTTAATGTAGCCGGGTACAGGTATTTGGTGATATATCGTGCGGCCGTATCGACATGTGGTTCGGAAGCTAAGTTGGTTAGAGTGTAGGAACGGTATTCCTGAGGCCCTGGGTTCGAATCGCGGTCGAGCCGTGATATTTCTCACCACCTGTTACATTTGGCGCCCAATGAGGGGCAGCTACTGCTAAGGCACCTCGAGAACGTTTCACAATGTTTCTCTGTCTCCAGAATTCGGGCCGAATTCTAAATTTGGAGGGTACAGGTATTTGGTGATATATCGTGCGGCCGTATCGACATGTGTTTCGGTAGCTCAGTTGGTTAGAGTGCAGGAACGGTATTCCTGAGGCCCTGGGTCCGCATCCCGGTCAAGCCATGATATTTTTCACCACCTGTTACATTAACTTGTTTGGAGAGAAGGACGTATATACACACCTAATCTATATTGAGGGAGAAACTCAAGGGAGAAAAAGAATCGGCATAGAAATGTTTTTTTCCCCCTCCTTTTTTCCGTTACAACTCGCCAATTTTACCATCAATAGTTTCAAAGGTAGACTACTCACTGTCAGTAGAAGGTCATAATTATTAGACAACATTCTTTGGTGTGTTCACCCTTGCCTCCGAAATAGCACTCTCACTGGTTTACTCAACATGATTCCCCTTGACTTGTAAAATGAGCGGCATTCTGACAAAATGGAATTTATGTGCATCTCCTTGATGCATCAGATCGACTGCAGCAAGTGAGCACATAATCATGGATCCATAAAGTCCATCTCATCTTACAACCGGCTGAAGCATGTGGTAGAATGGTTCTTTGACGCGCAGAAAACTTACAAATAGCGAAACAGTTTCGACCCATGTCAGCCCCGGACTGTGCAGGCTGACATTCGTCGTAACCTTTTGTAGATGCATTAAACTTTCTTTTTACAGAACATTACTCGAACTTATTGCCAGTTGATCAATTGAATGTCTCAACATACAATGCATCAATGTCAAGAATGGAATTTGGGCTGATTTAGAAAGTATTTTTGATCCGTGACCACCAGTGAGTTAGGTAGATAAAGGTGAAAACGTCTGAAAATCGGAACATCTGCAACCCGTTTCATTCAAAGTCCTATCCAGTGTCGATGTTTGTTCGATCTAGAATGTAGTGGCCAGTGGTTGTAGGAAATATCAGAAATAACTTCACTTTTACACCTTTTTACCGCATAATTCCCATCGTTTTTTTTTTTGTCAGACGCAGCTTTCTTTACAAGTCTCAGTGTGTAGATACTGATCTAGTCCTAAGCAGTGTTATGGTATGTAAACATCTCTTGCTTTTGGTTGACCTGGTGAAAGACAGGGTTCGATCCTCAGACACCAACTCTCGTTTTCTTTTCTCTTTCCCTCCCCCACCCCGATATTTAGATACATGTATGTAAACTATATTAAGCCTATACTGAATAGTGATCAAAAGATCTACATCTACATCTTCGCAATTCAAGGGGACGATCACTACGTGGATCCACGTAGTGATCGTTACCTTGGCTTGCGAAGATGGATCTACTAATGTCGCTATTTTGATTTAAAGCCAGGGATCGTAGGCTAATTTACGATCCCTGTCAAAGGAAATCTACATCTATTTCCATAGCTCATTTATTGTCGCCAGTAAAAAAAAATGTTGTCGGTGAACAGAAATCAAAGTCATTATTTTAATATTCCAATCATTGATAATCCAAGAATTGCTCGAACGTCACGCGCTTTCAAACTTTTGACTCATCGTCATATGAGAAAATCATTCGGTAAACCTCGGGTGATTCGTTCACCACTGACACGTACTTTCGGAATTGGCCGACTTGTGACCAGTGTTAGCTGGTCACCATTGTACAGGGCGCCGCTAAATACACACCATATAATGCTTGTCATAGATTACGTGACAGGTATACACCATTTAACGCAGAATCAAGGCGTGCCTTTAGAAATTATGGGCGGGGAGTAAATCTCGTACGCCAGTCCTGATTGGTCCGAAAGATTCGTTGCGTCAGTACACCACTGAATGCAAATCCAGCCTTACGGGACGGAAAACACCCAAAAGAATGTGCACGCCACAGAATGCAAGTCTAGATTATAAAAGTAGGGAACGAAAACATCCAACAAAGTGTGCATACAAAAGAATGCTTGCAGAGAATTCTGCAAATAAGACATTTAACCCTTAGGCTGCTAAGCGCAACTCAAGTGCCTTTTGTAGACAGTGTAGATCAAGACCAGACAACACAGAACGTACAGGCTGATCATGGATCTACGCTCTCCGTTAAGGAGATACCTTTCCCAAAAAATACCTTTGAAACCGCAGAATTTGGGTTTTTACTGTCGGCTTGAAAGTTTCATTTTACTTATTTGGCGTGATAAGGGTTAACATTTCAAGGAATGTGCACGCCATAGAATGCAGGTCTAAGCTACTTCAGTACGGTTAGAAATATCCCAAATAAGCTGTACATCATAGAATGCAGGTCTACGTTTCGACGGTAAAGACAGAAAATGCAAAAAAAGAATGTGCACACCATAGAATGCGGGTCCCTTGTAAATGCAGTAGGGGTAGAATACGCAAAAAACTTTGCACACTCTTGAATCGTGGTCCCTTTTAAGAACGACAGGGACTTAAAACGCTTTCAATGATGTGCACACCATTCAATGCAGATCCCGGTTTCGGCAGTAAGGAGAATACGTGTAATGTGCACATGCACATAAATGCAGGTCATGGGTTGCGACAGTTAGGAGATTGATTGATTGATTGACTGTATGGTGCTTAACGCAGTTTTCAACATTATTTCAGTTATATCACCGCGGCCATGCTTTCCTGGAGTTTCATTTACCAGTAGTCCGCACGATATTCTTTCCAAGCCACTGGCTGCTTTCCCACATAACCATCGTCGAAACAAAGGTCAGCGGTGAGAGAGGAATGAATCCTGTCGCGATGACTATCATCAATCCTCGGAATGAAATTGGCCAAGCCGGGGATCGAACCTGCAACCTCCTCTTCTCAAGTCCTGTACGCTACCGACTGAGCTACGGGGACTTGGCGACAGTTAGGAGAGAAAACGCCCTAAATAATGTGAACACCATATAATGATGTTCGATTGTAAATTTTATGCAGAAGGTACAATAGACGCCAAAAACTGTGCACAAATACTATAAGTAATGTGCATATCATACAATAAGGGTCCCTTGAAACTGCTGTAGGGACAGAAAAAGGCCGAAATAAAGTGCACACCATACCATGCAGGTCACGTTTACGGAAGTAATGAGAGAGAGGAATCAAGTAATGTGCACACCATATAATGCAGGCCGCTTGTAACTGCAGTGGTGACCACATTAACGAGAGAAAGCGCTCTGAATAATTGTGCACACCGTGGAATGCAGGTCACTGGTTACGTCAGTAAAACAGAAAGCGCTTTAAATAACGTGCACACCATATAATGCAGATCACTGGTTACGACACGAAGGCTAGAAAACGTTCTATATAATTTGCACACCATATAATGCAGGTCCCTTGTAACTGCAGTAGGGACGAAAATGCCAAACAACTGCACACCATATAATGCAGATCCTTGGAACGATATGTAGTATATAAGAGAGAAAATGCTCTAAATAACGCGCAAACCATATGATAAACGCTCCTGGCTACGGCACCAAGGAGAGAAAACGCCCCGAATTATGTGTACATCATAATAATGTAGATCGTTGGTAACGTACATGTAACTTGGGAAAGAAAACGCATGAAATAATGTGCGGACGGAAAATGCCAAACAACTGCACACCATGTAATGCAGATCCTTGGAACGGTACGTAGTATATAGGAGAGAAAATGCTCTAAATAACGCGCAAACCATATGATAAACGCTCCTGGCTACGGCACCAAGGAGAGAAAACGCCCCGAATTATGTGTACACCATATAATGCAGGTCGCTGGTGACGTACATGTAACTTGGGACAGAAAATGCATGAAATAATGTGCACACCACACCATATACTGCAGATTCATTGTTATGATACGAAAGAGAGAAAACTCTCATAATAGTGTGCATACCATACAGTGCAGATCACTTGTCAAGTCAGTTGAGATAGAAACACTTTAAATAATGTACACACAAAGTATTCGGAGGTCACTGGCTACTTCAGTAGGGACAGAAAATGCTCCAAATAATGTGCACACCATATAATGCAGGTCCCTGGATACGGCAGTAAAGAGAGAAAACGCCCTTAATTTTTGTGCGCACCATAAAATGCAGATCCCTTAAATTGCATTAGGGACAGAAAGCTCCCAGATTAATGCGCACACCATATAATGCAGATCACTACTGAAGTCAGTGGAGACAGAAAACGCTATGAATAATGTGCATACCATATAATGCAGATCCCTGGTTACGATAGGAAAGACAGAAAACTCCCTTAACTCTTTCACTACTAACTCCAGAAATTACATGTTTTTTCCGAGCTCTAAAAATAGATTTCCACTGCCATTTAAAATGACATTCATCATAGTTTAAAAATAGAGTAGTGGACAGCACAGATCAAGATCAGACTGCACGTTCTGTGCAGTCTGATCTTGATCTACGTTGTCCGCAAAAGGTAGTCAAGTCGTCATTAGTAGTGAAAGAGTTAATAATGTGCACACTATACATTGCAAGTCACTAGAAGAGACAGTTCTAACGCTATGATTAATTAGCACACCACAGGGTGCAGGTCTAAGGCTGCTTCAGTAGGGTCGGAAACGTCCCAAATAAAGTGCACGCCATTGAATGCAGATCTAGGCTACTGCGGTAAGGCAGGAAATGCCCCAACATTGCACATCATAGAATACAAACCTACATGTATGTTATGCGGTAAAGACAGAAAACGCCCAAAAGACTGCACACCATATACTGCAGTACTCTTGTAATTGTACTAGGGAAAAAAAAAAACACCAAAATTATGTGCACACCATACAATGCAGGCCTCTTGTAAATGCAGTAGGGACAGATCACGCCAAAAAGCTGTGCACACCACAGAATGTAGGTCCCTGGTAATATCAGAAATGACGGATAATGCTCTGAATAACGTGCATTTTATACAATGCAGGTCCCTTTTCAGAACAGTACGGAAAGAAAACGCTCTAAATATTCTGCACACCATATAATGCAAGTCCCTTTAAAGTGTAGTAGGGACAGGAAAACGGCAAAAATCTGTGCACGTCATAAAATTTAGGTCCGTGATTATGTCAGTAGAGACAGAAAAATTCTCAAAATGATGTACACACCATAGAATGCAGGTCCCTGGTTACGGCACTAAGGAGAGAAAATCCCCAAATATATGTATTGTGCACTCCATAGAATCCAGGTCCCTCTTAACTCTTTACCAAACGACAAAACTTTAGACTTGTCCAGATTCAAAGCGTTTGCAGACAACAATTTAGATGTTGCTCAAACTATGATTTTCCGTCTTTGATAGGGTAGAAAACATTGTGGGGGAAAGGAGAAAATGCCGGTTACCAGCCTTTTCTCCTTTTCCCACAATGTTTTCAAAATCTTTCTTCATTGGGGTCGTTAACCCTTTCGGCGCCATAGGCGAAAACATGGTTTTTCGCGGATGGTTTAGATCAAGATCAGACTGCAAGAGAACGCGCAGTCTGACCTTAGATCTATACCGTCCGCTCGTCCGCTTGTTCAGTCAAGTCTATAGCAGAAAAACTTTTGAGGGTTTGGATTGTACTTTCAGCTGTCGAACGAGGCTTAGTTTATATATATGTATTTGGCACTGAAACAGTTAAATCTCGGGCTTACATGTGTGGTTGGGGGTTAACTGCACCAGAGACAGAAAACGACCCAAAACTGTGCACACCGTAGAATGCAGGTCCCTTTGAATAACAGTAGGGACAATAATATGCACACTATACAGTGCATGTCCCTTGTAAATACAGTATGTACAGAACACGCCAAAAGACTGTGCACACCATAGAATGCAAATCCTTGTTAATGTCAGAAGAGACGGATAATGTTATGTATTATGTGCACATCATACAGTGCAGGTCCCTTGTAAATGCAGTATGTACAGAACACGCCAAAAGGCTGTGCACACCATAGAATGCGTGTCCCTGGTAATGTCATAAGAGACCGATAATGTACACAACATACAACGCAGGTCCCTTTTAAGTGCAGTATGGACAGAACATGCCATACAAGCTGTGCACACCATAGAATGCAGGTCACTGGTAATGTCTGAAGAGACGCATAATGCTCTGTGATCCCTTTTAACGCTTTACCACACAACCCCGAGATTGAACTACTCTAAGAAAACATTGTGGGAAAAAGAGAAATGTTGCTAACCAAAGTCGGTTTCTGAGTCACATTTACTTTGTCGTCTGCAAATGCTTTGAATTTGGGCAAGTCTACATTTTCTTCGTGTGGTAAGGAGTTAAGAACATTAGAGACAGATAACATGCTTAATATTCTGCACACCATACAATGCAGGTCCCTTGAAAGTGCATTAGGGACAGGAAACGCAAAAAAAAATGTGCACATCATAGAGTGCAGATCCCTGATTGCAACAGTAGGGACAGAAAAATGATGTGCACACCATTGAATGCAGGTCCCTCGTTAAGGCACTTGGCAATGCATGTGGTAGTCACGCTGTGTAAATGTGTAAAATATCTCGTAATAATTGTGAAAAAAATGGTAAAATAAGTAATATATATTACCATGCGTCAAATCCTTATGGAAAAAATATATATCAATATTTTAGTGTATTGGCGTATCATGGGGTGTCTTTGGGTACCTTGGGGCGAATTGACTAACCATATGTAGCAAAAAGAGGCGGAGACGTATGCATATATAGCAAAAGAGGCGCGGCGAAATTGATATTTGATTGATTATGGTGTGAACTCGCTATGGGTTATGCGAAGTATTTAGACAAACCAAATCCTTGTTCAGAAGTGATAATGGAATCAGTATAGGAATGGAATATTTTCTCCACTGATGCTAATAAGATGACTGATGCTAAAGGAGAGGTTCAGTTTTCAAATAAAAGAGAAGACTATGAGCTGAAAGACGTCATAGGTAAAAATATCACATTTACTCTGTATGTCTATTCATTTAGGACACTGAAATCGCTTATGTCAATTTATCCATTGTAAGCAAAAGATAAAGCTAAAGGAAGTATGTATGTTTGTTTTCAGTCGTTGATCATAAGGTAAGCAGGAAATTGTAATGAAGTAGAGGTTATGTGCATTCAATATTTTACAAAGGAAATTGTAGGTGACTTTGAAAGAAATGAAGTGCGCCAAAGTTATAGAGGTCACTATGGTCTCATCAGTATGCAATGTATACGCACTGTTGGACATTAATTCTTTACCAGACGACAAAATTTTGGACTGATTCAGTGTAAAAGCATATGCAGATAACAAGTCAAATCAGGCTCACATGACTTCACTTGGGTTTGAAAGGGAAGAAATCTTATTGGGGAAAAAGAGATAATGCTGGTTACAAGCAATTTCTTTCCCACAACATTTTCAATGCAGGTAGTGAGTGCTGCACCATTTAACCCTTTACCTTACAATCCGAACATTTAACGATCCTGAGGTAGAAGCCTTTTGACAGCATTGTGGGAAAAGGAGAAAATGCTGGTAACCAGCATTTTCTCCTTTTCCCGCAATGTTGTCTACTCCATCAAGGACAAATTTTGTCATTTGAGCCACCTTTAATTTGTTGTTTGCAACTGCTTTCAGTTTGGACCAGTCTAAATTATTGTCTTTTGGTGATGGGTTAAATTATTTTTCAATTTAATTAAAGATATTCAAATGTATTGGATTCTATATTGACCAAACTGCAGAACTGTATAATGTGAGGTCTTAAATAAGTTGAGTCATGCTTTGTGAAAAGGAGGATAAGTGTATCTGCAAAAAGTATAGACCCATGCCAGTCTGTGTAGGCAATCCCTGGTCCAATATTTTTGCCATGGCTAAATGCTCTGCATGTTAAAGTTCCATTCTACCTCACGATTCATCCAGTTTTGAGATTCTTATTATCCCTTTACCAGACAACAAAATTTTAGCCATCTCGAAATTGAAAGCATTTGCAGACGACAATTTCAGTTTGACTAAAATGGTGCAATTTTTCTTTGAAAGGGTAGAAAACATTGTGGGAAAAGGAGAAAATGCTGGTTACCAGCATTTTCTCCTTTTCCCACAATGTTTTCAAAAGGCTTCTTTCCCAGGGGTATCAAAAGGCGTCATTGTGCGGTAAAGGGTTAAGTGATGACTTGCTTGGTATAATACATTACAAAGATATACATGTATTTACTAAACCCGTTTTCTCCCAGAGTGCCCCTAAATTGAATTTGTAATTTTTATTTATTTCCATCAATGTATTTTATAAAATGATGCAGTATACCTGAATCATAAAGCAAGATTTTCCATTATGGCAGGGGCTGGTGCTACAGCTGTAGTACAGGCTGCATTCTGTAAACCACAGAATGAAGAGGTTGCCATCAAGAGGATCAACCTGGAAAAATGCAACACTACCGTAGAAGAATTACTGGTGTGTTTTATTTACCTCTACACTTTGTAGAGTTATGTCAACAGTTGTGCACTAGATAACATTTGAAGTTGAAAGCTCATAACCCGTTACCAGACAACAAAATACAAAATTCTAGCCTTGTCCAAATTGAAAGCATTTGTAGACAACAATTTCAGTATGGGTCAAATGGTGAAATTTTTCTTTGTTAGGGTAGAAAACCTTGTGGGAAAAGGAGAAAATGCTGGATTCCAGCATTTTCTCCTTTTTCCACAATGTTTTCAAAAGTGTCTTTTCAAGGGTCGTTAAAAGTCGGCATTGTATTAAAGGGTTAATATTCACTCTGCAGTTAAAATCCTCAGAAATAGGGCGATGACATTTAGCCAAGCAAAGAATACATTGCATCACTGTTTTAACAGTTTACCACACAACAAAATTTTGGACTATACCAAATTGAAAGCATTTGCAGACGACAAATTGAGAGTAGCTGAAATGATGATTTCTGTCTTTGATATAGTAGAAAACATTGTGGGAAAAGGAGAAAATGCTGGTTACCAGCATTTTCTCCTTGTCCCACAATGTTTTCAAAAGGGTTTTTCTTCAGGGTTGTTAAAACATGGAATTGTGTGGTAAAGAGTTAAAAAAAAAATCTACAGGAGGGCAGCATCCTACCCTGTACCAAACAATCCAGAGTTTTAACCACATGGAGAAAGACAAATTTGAAAACATTGTGGAACTGGAGAAAATGCTGGTAACTAGCATTTATCCTTTACCACTGCATTTCCTACTGGTTTTTAGCATTTTCTCCTTTTCCCACAATGTTTTTAAAAGTTTTCTTAGGGTCTGTTAAAACTTGGGATTGTGTGGTAAAGGGTTAATTATGATTTCAGTATTAGATAAACCAGGCCCCAATCCCTGTTATCTCAACCCATGCTTACGAACATGAAAGTTCACAACAAATGCATAGCTCAAATACAAACCGCCCTGGCCGGGATTCAAACCTGTGTGGCAAATTTCCTCCTTTATCAATGCTTAACCCTTTACCACACAGTCCGGAGTTTTAAAGACTCCGAGAAAGAGGCCTTTTAAAAACATTGTGGGAAAAGGAGAAAATGCTGATAACCAGCATTTTCTTCTTTTCCCACAATGTTTTCTACCCTTCCCAAAATGAATTTTACTTTTTCAATCACATTTATTTTGTTGTATGCAAATGCTTTCAATTAGGAATTGTCTAAAATTTTTTTGTTTGGTAAAGAGTTAAAAGACCAATACACTAACCACTGAGCTAAAGAGAATTCTCCCTAACGCAGTTGTCAGGTATTGATTTTAAACTGGAAGAAGCTATGTTGTAAGGAAGGAGTGATCTCCCATAACACACCCCCTCTTGAGAGAAGTCATCATTTTGATGACGGTAAAGCTTTATTAGGCAGTAAGTCTATTATTTAGACTACAAAAGGCTCAGTTGCCAATAACAGGCAACAAATGGCTCAACAGCCAATCCCTGATGAGCCCCCATCGTACGAGCATGAAAGTTTGCAACAAATGTATAGCTCAAATGCAAACTGCCCTAGCTGGGATTCAAACCCTTGCAGCAAATATCCTCATTTATTGAGGTTTAAAAGACCAATACACTAACCACTGAGCTAAAGAGAATTCTCCCTAACGCAGTTGTCAGGTATTGATTTTAATCGGAAAGAAGCTATGCTGTAAGGAAGGAGTGATCTCCCGTAACACCATGTATAACTTTTTCCCTTCTCTGCTTATATTTCAGAAAGAGATACAGGCCATGAGCCAGTGTAAACATGAAAATGTGGTCAGTTACTACACATCGTTTGTTGTTAAAGAGGAATTATGGGTAGTCATGAAACTGTGTGGAGGAGGTATGGATGACCGCAGAATTTTGTTACTAACTGTATTAGTGTTAAAGTGAATTTTTTCCTCCTGCTAACCAGGAAGATTTAGATCAGACTACACAGAACATGCAGTCTGATCTCAGTCTGCTATTTTGATACATATTCTGGCAAAAAAAACATGACATAGAGATATTTTGCCCATTAACTCTTTACCAAACGACAAAATTTTAGACTGGTCCAAATTGAAAGCGTTTGCAGACGACAAATTAAAGGTGACCAAATTTATGAAATTTGTCCTTTAGAGGTTAGAAAATATTGTGGGAAAAGGAGAAAATGCTGGTTACAAGCATTTTCTCCTTTTCCCATATTGTTTTCAAAAGCTATCTTTCTCAGGGTCGTTAAAAGTCAGGATTGTGTGGTAAAGAGTTAAAGAGGTCCATTTCATTATTTCAGTGCTCAAAGACAGGTCATTTGATTTGCTTAACTCTTTACCAAACGACAAAATTTTAGACTGGTCCAAATTGAAAGCATTTGCAGACGACAAAATAAATGTAACTCAAAAATTGAAATTTGTTTTGGGAAGGGAAGAAAACATTGTGGGAAAAGGAGAAAATGCTGGTTACCAGCATTTTCTCCTTTTCCCACTATATTTTCAAAAGCTATCTTTCTCAGGGTCGTTAAAAGTTGGGATTGTGTGGTAAAGAGTTAAACATTTTATCTCAGCCAATCAGATTGCCAGTCATTGACTTTGGAATTTATTAAGAATAGTTGATGAAATATCAGGATAGCTCCATAAGGCTGGCCTAGACTGAAGATGAATGTTTTGGCTAACTTTGAAGTATGGAGTAATGAGAGTTAGCACATTTTTATTTTATAAATATAAAAGGAAAGATTTAAATTAGAATGTGGGGAAGTGAAGGTCAGAGTAATTATCTAAATCATAAGGGAACCGTAAATGAAATTAGTAATGCTCTGGCAAAAGGGGTCTCAATTTATCTCCGTGATGATGATACCAGTCAAGTCATCACTTGGTCATGGATCCATAAAGTCCATTTTGTCTAACACCCAATTGAATCATGAGGGACACCCGTCCTTTGACATACAGAAAATTGACCAATAGCGAAGTTTCGGCCCAGGTCAGCCTGCCTGGACTACACAGATGCATTAAGCCCCCCTTTCACAGAGAAAATTGACCAATGGCGAAAAGTTTTTGCCCAGGTCAGTCTGCATGGACTGCACAGATGCATTAAGCCCCCTTTTCACAGAGCATAGCTCAAATGTATTTAGAATGGTTGATGAATATCAGTATAGCTCCTTTTGGCCTAGACAGAAGATTAATTTTTACGACTAATTTTAAAGTATGGGGTAATGAGAGTAAGCAGATCTTTTTGTTTTTCTTTATAAAATGGAAAGATTTAGATTAAAATGTAGAAAAGTGAAGATCAGAGTAGTGATCTAAAACACAAGAAAAGCTTTTAAGAAATGAGCCATGCTCTGGCAAAAGGGGGCTTAATGCATCTCCTTGATGCATGATACTAAGTCATCATACAACTATGGATCCATATAATCCCTTTTGTCATGAGGTAGACTGGTCCTTTAACCCTTTACCACACAATCCCGAGTTTTACCGACCCTGAAGAAGAAGGCTTTTGAAAACATTGTGGGAAAAGGAGAAAATGCTGGTAACCAGCATTTTCTCCTTTTCCCACAAGGTTTTCTACCCTTCTCAAAACAAATTTCAATTTTTTAGTCACATTTATTTTGTCGTCTGCAACTGCTTTCAATTTGGACCAGCCTAAGATTTTGTCGTTTGGTAAAGAGTTAACATGCAGAAAATTTACAAATAGCAAAAATTTTTGACCCATGTCAGCCTGTGCAGATTGTGCAGGCTGGCCTTGGCTGATACTCGTTTTGCGGATGCATTTAGCCCCCTTTTCACAGAGCATGGCTCAAGTGTTATGAACTTGGGACGAATATTTTATGAAATTCTTGTAAAAGAAACTGTTGGAAGATACTGATAGTCTTACAAACATGAAAGTCCGCAACAAATGCATAGCTCAAATACAAACTGCAACTGCTGGGATTCAAACCCATGCGGGCAAAGATCTGCATTTATCGAGGTTTGAAAGACCAATACACTAACCCCTGAGCTAAAGAGAATTCTCCCCAACGCAGTTGTCAGGTATTGATTTTATACGGGAAAGCTATGCTGTAAGGAAGGAGTAATCTTCTGTAACAATAGGAACACTGGCTGCCACGATGTAACTGAAATAGTGTTGAAAATGGTGTTTTGCAACATACAAATAATCAAGTGCTATGAATGCAACTGGCTGGGGTATGATGCCACTCTGTGTGTCATTCCTAGTTTCCACTGGGCATGGTATGTTTATGGTATATTTAGCAGTGATGAAATGAATCTTTAACCCTTTACCGCACAGTGCCGCCTTTTAACAACCTTGGGAAAGAAGTCTTTTGAAAACATTATGGGAAAAGGAGAAAATGCTGGTAACCAGCATTTTCTCCTTTTCCCTCAATGTTTTTTGCCTATCAAAGAAAACTTGCATCATTTGAGCCACATTGAAATTGTCGTCTGCAAATGCTTTCAATTTGGACAGTGCTGAATTTTTTCATCTGGTAAAAGGGTTAACCCTTTCCAAACAGCAAAATTTTGTGCTCTACCAAATTGAATGCATTTGCAGACAACAAACTGAATGTAGCTCAAATGATTATTTCTGGCTTTGGTAGAATAAAAGGTATTCTGGATAAAGGAGAAAATTCTGGTTACCAGCATTTTCTCCTTTTCCCACAACACTTACCCTTCTTCATCTGGGTCATTAACACTCAGAATTGTGATACCTGATAAAGAGTGAAATAAATCACTGTATCTGTGTATCTATTTTTCTTGTCATTTCCTGGATATTTTGCACTTAAATTTCTAGGTTCCATGCTTGACATAATAAAGGCGTGTATGAGAAGTGGTGGCTGTAAAAACGGCGTGTTTGATGAAGCAACAATAGCAACCATTTTGAAAGAAGTGCTCAAAGGATTAGAATATTTTCATAGCAACGGACAGATACACAGGTAAATGTAATCCTTGCATGGGCGAATAAACCAAGCAGATATTTCCAGTCTTGGCATAAGGCTCAAATACTTGGAGTTTTAGGGTTGCTCAAGACTCTGGAAAACATTGTGGGTAAAGGAGAAAATGCTGGCAAGAACCAACATTTTCTCCTCTTCCATCAATATTTTCTAAATTAAGGTTTAACCCTCTCCAGTCCCTGTTTAATGATATGGGGAATTTTGTGTTTGACAACAATATGGCAAACCAGCATTTTCTCCTATTCCCACAAAGTTATCAAATGCTGGTAACAGGCATTTTTTTACAACAATGTTTCCTAAATGAAAGTTTAACCCTCTCCAAATCCTGTTAAATACCTTGGGGAATTTTGCATTTGACAACAACATGGGAAACTGTCATTTTCACGTATTCATACAGTTATCAAATGCTGGTAACCAGCATTTCCTGCTTTTCCCACAATGTTTTCTAAATTAAGGTTTAACCTTCTCCAAACCCTGTTTAACCGTTTACCACACAATACCGACTTTTAACGACCTTGTGAAAGAAGCCTTTGAAAACACTGTGGGAGGAGAAAATGCTGGTAACCAGCATTTTCTTCTTTTCCCACAATGTTTTCCATCCTTCCCCACAAAAATTTCCATTTTTCACTCACATTTACTTTGTCGTCTACAAATGCTTTCATTTTGGACCAGTCTAGAATTTTGTCATTTGGTAAAGAGTTAATGACCTGGGGAATTTATCTTTCACAACATCATGGGAAACCAGCATTTTCTTCTGTTCCCACAAACTTATCAAATGCCATCTGTCTGTGCTGTTAAAACTAAGGATGGCCTGGTAAAGAGTTAAACCTTGACATTCTCTCCTCTTCAAACAATGTTCTCTACTTTTACCAAAGTAAAACACATGTCAGCTACAATTTTAAATCCAAAACTTTGGCATCTGATGAGAGTTAACTCTTTACCATACAACAGGTTCTAAATTGTTCCAAATTGAAAGCACTTGCAGACAACAAATATTGCTCAAGATTTGTCTTTGGTAAGATTGTTGCAAAAGGAGAAAATGCTGTTTACCAGCATTTTCTCCTTTTCCCTCAGTGTTTTCAAAAGCTTTTTCTACCCGGGGTCGTTAAAAGTTTAGATTGTTTGGTAAAGAGTTAAAATGATTCAGTTTAGAGATGTAGATCACATAGTTTGACCTCACTGTTTTTGTGAATCAGCTATTTTTCCAAGAGAACAAAGAGGCATTGTCATAAAACTGTAGTCATTTGCACCTTCTGCATCATGGTCATGCCAAAACTTTGATGTTTTTTTTATATCTCTGGAATTACTGAAGATGCCAAGCCCTGGTAGCGCAGTTGATAGTGTACAGGACTCAGGAACGGGAGGTCACTGGTTTGAATCCCCAACTCGGCCAATTTCTTTCCAAAGATTGATGATAGTCATTGAGACATGATTTGTTCCTCTCTCACTGCTGGTCATTGTTTCGAGGATGGTTATGTGGAAAAGCAGCCAGTGGCTTGTGAAGAATATTGTGCTAAGTAATTGTAACAGAAACTCCAGAAAAGTATGGATAGGTGCTCTGGCCACCACAGTATAACTGAGATAATGTTGAAAATGGTGTTAAACACCATAGAATCAATCAGTCAATCAATCAATCAATCGATCAATCAGTCAATGATTGAAGATATTTACTTCAAAAGGTTAGTTGTTTACAATCAAAAGAGCAAACCAAGCCAGAAGAGCAATTAACTCAACACATTTTGACACAGTTGTGCCCCTTTTTCAAGATACATGTAGAATTTTCCTAGTCATTATTTGATCCTCCCAGCATGGCAACGCTCTTGTATTGGATGTAAGAGATGGTCATTCATAACTCTGTTTTGTAAAGGTAGATTAGTGAACTTCCAGTCTAGAATACAGCAGACTAACTTGTATTTAAATAAGTTTGTTATAGAACAATTTTATCATTTGTAAATTTGTAAATGAGCCATGTGCTGGCAAAAGGGGGTTTAATGCATCTCTGTGAAGCATTATACCAAGCAACATCACATGATTATGGAACCATTTTGTGTAAAAACCAATCATGAGGAAGAATGGTTCTTTGACATGTAGAAAAAAATTACATAAAGCAAAAAGTTTTGACCCAGGTCAGCCTGGGAGGACTGGGCAGGCTGACCTGGGTTGACACCTTTTGTAGATGCATTAAACATCCTTTTCACAGGACATGGCTCATTTTTTTGATATTTTGCAGGGACATAAAGGCAGGAAATATCTTGCTGGGGAAAGATGGATCTGTATATATTGCAGGTTGATATATTTTCTCTCTCTTCTTCTCTGCTGTATATTTGAAGCTGTGTATCTCAGTCAATAAAATATAGGATGATGAATTCAAATGCCAGATTGGCTAAACGTTTTAATGATTGATGATAGTTGTTGTGACAGGAAGTTATTGCATCAGGATTCATTCCTCTCTTTTTGAACATTTTTCAAAGAAACGTCAAGTTACTGCCATAACCCTGGCATCGTAGTCTGTGTCTTTGTTGTCACCATGTTAAAACTTTGACATTTTATAAAATCTCTGTAAAAACTGAAGAGATCTACCATAAACTTTGACAACTTTGTTGGTAACTATCAAATGGGGAACCCATACAAGAGGGACAGGTAACCATCAAAATATAGACACAATCATGCCCCTTTTTTCAACTGAATTGCTACTGAAAATCAGGCAACTGCAGCCAAGCGTTGGCACCTGCATGCAGTGCTCTTGTTCCAACTTTGTTTTTTGTAAAAGCAGCCATTGCCTTTGGGAGAGAGGATAAAGGAACGCATGAATAGGTGCACAGGTGGCCGTGATATGATTTGAAATTTGAAAGACAGTATCGAACACTAGACATGCAAACAAATTTTGCTATAATCAGACTTTTTCATATTAACATCTTAACTGCATTATGATGATAGACCCAGGGTTTTAGTAGAATAAAGCCATTGATTATTATGTTACTTTGAACAAATATATAGAAGTTGAGATTTTAGGAGAATAGGATCTAAAAATTATGTAGAATAGTATTGGACTGAATGTTCTTTGCAGTCTAATTTAGGTCTATAGTGTCAATAAACTTTGGCCTCATCTTATTTCTTGTCTGCAAATGATTCCAATATGGACATGTCTTTACTTTTGTCATCTGGAAAGAGGAAAATAACCTTAACTGTTTACCAAACAACAAAATTTCAGACTGGCCCAAAATGAAAGCAATTGCAGACAACAATTTATATGTGGCTCAAATGATGGTTTCTACCTATGATAGAGTAGAAAACATTGTGGGAAAAGGAGAAAATGCTGGTTACCAGCATTTTCTCCTTTTCCCACAATGTTTTCGAAAGCTTTCTTTCTCAGGGTTGTCAAAACTCGGTATTGTGTGGGAAAGGGTTAAGCATGTTATGACAGTAAGACGTACAGAACACCGTTGAAAACAGTGAAAAGGGAGAAATTCCTTACACCCCAACTCTTTACTACACAATTCTGAGTTTCTTGATGGAGACGGCTTTTGAAAACGTTATTCTTTGGACAAGTCTAAAATGCTTCATCCTGGTAAAGGGACAAATGCTGTACAAAAAGGGAGATACTTTATGCATGGACTTGGGGCATGTTGGACATTTTTATATCTGGTTACCACTGTTGCTTTTATTATATACAATATAGAGGCAGTTGCCAATGTGCTATTTATAGTAACAGTGTCCGATAAGGAAAATTTTGTTGTCCGGTAATAGGCCAGTGGAGTTTCAGTGGCCTATGGTATGAGTCAGAGCTCCAGAGAGAGTGATTTTGATTTCAAAATTGAAAATATTAATTATTCTCCACTAAACCCTATGTTATGGGTACTCATTAGAATCGTCTCATCGAGATGATTCTAATGAGTACCCACAACATAGGGTTTGGAAGAGAAATAATAGATTTAGAATACCATCACTCCCTCTTATCTGGAGCTCTGATGAATTAATCTCTGTGAAAAGGTGATTTAATGCATATGCAAAAAGTGAGAAACCAGTGTATCTTATGATTCAGCCTGTTTTAAGACGAAATGGATCAATTTTATGTAATCATAACTGACATTATATTAAATGTTTATGCTGGTATGAGATATTTTGTGACTGAGTAAAGACCAGCATGTTTCCTTGCAGACTTTGGAGTATCTGCATGGTTGGCCACTGGGAAGGATCAAACCCGTGACTCTGTCAGACATACCTTTGTTGGAACACCATGCTGGATGGCACCTGAAGTAATGGAGCAGGTAAAATACATGTTTAATGTGTATTTCACATTTAGTAGGTAGATTTATGAGTGAAATCTTGTGTTAAATCTTTCCCAAATGATCTCCAGATAGAGTGAGTGATTTTGATATCAAAATTGAAAATATTAATTATTCTCCACTAAACTCCATGTTATGGGTACTCATTAGAATCGTCTCATCGAGATGATTCTAATGAGTACCCACAACATAGGGTTTGGAAGAGAAATAGTGGATTTAGAATTCCATCACTCCCTCTTATCTGGAGCTCTGTCTACTGACATCATGTATAAAATTTGTACAAATGATCTTCAGTTCTATAGAAGGGTAGGAAACATTGTGGAAAAATGAGAAAATGCTAGTTACCAGGATTAGTTGGTAAAGGATAAACTCTCTGCCAAACAATTTTGTTTTAACCCCTTACCGCACAATCCCAAGTGTTGAAGAGTTTGAGATTTGCCCAAATCCAGAGCATAATAGAATTCGTCCTTTTTTCAGGTAGGGAAAAAATGTGAGAAACGGAAGAATTGCAGGTTACCAGCATTTTTTTCGCTTTTGCATAAGGTTGTCAAAAGTTCGGATTCCTGGACATTGTAAAATCACAGGACTTGTTTGGAATGTGTTGATTCATATGCATTTTACTATTCCAGGTGACAGGGTATGACTTCAAGGCTGACATTTGGAGTTTAGGTATTACTGCTATCGAGCTGGCCACTGGCACCGCTCCTTACCATAAATATCCACCAATGAAGGTACTTTTAACTTGTATGAGCCATGCTCTGAGAGTTTAACCCTTTCCCAAACGACAAATTTTAGACCCTTCCATACTGAAAGAGTTTGCAGACGACAATTTTAAATTTGATAAAAATGGCAGAAAGTTCTCAAAAAGGGTAGAAAACACTGGGAAAAGGAGAAATTGCTCGTTACAAGCAATTTCTCCTTTTCCCACAGTGTTTTCAAAAGACTTGTATGGCAGACACGTGAAAACCAGGGCTTGTTTGGGAAAGGGTTACTGCATCTCTGTCTGTTGAGACATTAGAACCAAGCTACAAGTCTCGTAATTATAGATCCATAAAATCCATTTTGTCTAGCAATCGACTACATCATGAGGTCGACTGTCCCCTGACATGCATAAAATTGACCGATACCAGAAGCTTTTGACCTAGGTCAGCCTGTATGGACTGTGCAGGCTAACCTGAGTTGATATATTTTGCAGATGCATTAAACCCCCTTTTCATAGAGCATGGCTCATTTGTTTTTGTTCTATTGTTAAACTGTAAATGGCATAGTAGTGAAGCTTAGAACACATATAATAACTGTATTGAATGATCAACTAGAGTAAGTGTATGGAAAGAGGCCAACCAGGAGCAGTGTTCATCAACTATTCTGAATTGTATTCTTAGCATAAATCTAGCTTTAAAAAGTATCATTATTTCTGATTGGCTAAACCATTTCTAAATTCAAAAGTAACACAACTTCTGATATGGCAAAACCAAATATGAGAAGCTGTGTTGCTTTTGAATTTGGAAAATTCTTGAAGATAAGACCAAGAATGTTTTTAAGAATTATTGGTGAAAATGGACCCAAGTTCTTACTAGATCAGGAATGTTATAGGGTTGTTTAACTGTATACCAAATAACAAAGTATTAGAATGGTCGAAATTGAAAGCATAAGCAGACGACAACTTGAATGTCACTTGAATGACAGAACTTGTCTTTGGTAGGATAGAAAACATTGTGGGGAAAAGGAGAAAATGCTGGTTACCAGCATTTTCTCCTTTTCCCACAATGGTTTCAAAAGGCTTCTTCCTTTATGTCGTTAAAAGTCGGGATTGTGCGGAAAACTGTTAATCTTATTTTCAAATTCTTGTATTCTCTCAGGTTTTGATGCTTACATTACAAAATGAACCACCATCATTAGACATTGCAGCTGAGGACAAAGATCAGTATAAATCATACAGCAAGGTGTTCAGAAAGTTTATATGTGATTGTTTGAAGAAAGAGCCAGAGAAAAGGTAGGTGAAAACCCCCAGACAACTAAACATTTGAGCATTGCTCTTTGAAAAGGGGTTTTAATGAAGCTCCCTGACGCATTATACCAAGCAAGTTATGACATGATTTTGGATTCATAGAATCCATTTGATCTAACAACCATCTGTATCATTAGGTAGAATGGTCGTTACATGCAGAAAAATGACCAACAGCAACAAAGTTTTCTGATCCAGACTGCACAGGCTGACCTGGTTTGATACTTTATGCAGATGTATTAAAACCCCTTTTCACAGAGCATGTCTTATATTGATGTATCATTTCAGTCTTTTACCTCTGCCACAAAATTTTAAGTTTTAACAGCCAAGCCCCCTTAGCTTAGTCGGTAGCGTACAGGACTTGAGAACAGGAGGTCGCTGGTTCGATCTCCGGCTTGGCCAATTTCTTTCGGAGGATTGATGATAGTCATTGCGACAGGATTCATTCCTCTCTCACTGCTGACCATTGTTTCGACGATGGTTATGTGGGAAAGCAGCCAGTGGCTTGGAAAGAATATTGTGCGGAGCACTGGTAAAAGAAATTCCAGGAAAGCATGGATAGGTGCACTGGCCGCCGCGATATAACTGAAATAATGTTGAAAAGGGCGTTTAAACACCATTCAATCAATCAACAGACTTTTAACAACCTATAGGAGAAGACTTTGGAAAATGTGGGAAAAGGAGAAAATGGTGGTAACCAGCATTCTTTTCCTTTTCCCACAATGTTTTCTATCCTTTTATAAAAGAATCCAATCAGTTCAACAAAATGTAGGTTGTTGTTGCAGATGCTTTCAGTTTGAACAAGTGCAATATTTTGTTGTGTGCTATAGAGTTAAGTTAACTCTTTACCACACAATCACAGGTTTTAACGACCCTAAAGAAAAAGCCTTTTGAAAACATGGTGGGAAAAGGAGAAAATGCTGGAAACCAGCATTTTCTCCTTTTCCCACAATGTTTTCTATCTTTTCCAAAACAAATTTCAGTTTTTGGGTCACATTTATTTTGTCGTCTGCAAATGCTTTCAATTTGGACTAGTCTAAAATCTTGTCGTTTGGTAAAGAGTTAAGACTTCTTCAAGGCTATTTGAATCTCAAAAAGCTGTAGATGACTTTTAGATTCAAGGTTACACTTAATTTTTTTTTTTGGCAGAATGCACAGCCTGACTGTAACCTTCACTGTCAAAAAAATCAACCACAGTTGTACTTAATGCATATAACCATTATTTTGTGCCTTTGCTCTTGTTGTTAATGAATACGGTGGGAGACTAAAAGACATGCTTCTGTGTAAGAGTTTGTCCAAGTTATATAGGAACAGAATCTCCATGCTTACAAAGTCTGTTCAAAGTTAATGCATTAATGTGAACATGTGAAAAAAGTAAGATCTTGTGAGACTCGTTTTACATGAGCCATGCTCTGTGAAAAGGGTGCTTAATGCATTTGCGAAAAGTATCGACCCAGGTCAGCCTGCCCAGTCCGCGCAGGCTGACCTGGGCCGAAACTTTTCGCTATTGGTCAATTTTCTGTGTGTCCAAGGACCAGTCTACCTCATGACTCAGTCGGTTGTTAAAAAAAAAAAAAAGACTATAATGGATCCATAAGTATGTGATGGCTTGCTTGGTTCAATGCATTACGGAGATGCATTAAGCCCCCTTTTGCCAGAGCATGGCTCATATTTATTCTTGCGTACACAAAGAAAATGAGTTGTGTTCATTGCAAAGGGCTTTTAATGCATCTACATAAAGTATCGACCCATGTCAGTCTGTGCAGTCCGCACAGTCTGACCTGTGTCGAAACTTTGCTTTTATTTTAAATTTTATGAATGTCCAAGGATTATTGTACCCTCCCACCTACGTAGCAGAGGAGGGGTATACTAGTTTCACCCTGTCTGTCTATCCGTCCATCCATCAATCAGTCCATCTTTTTGTTTCCATGCTCTGACTCAAAAGCAGTTTGACCTAGGACTCTGAAACTTTATACAAATGTTCCTCATGACCCAAGGAGGTGCCCTATTGTTTTTGGGTCACATGGGTCAAAGGTCAAGGTCACAGGTGAACTTTGTTTTCTCTGATTGTGCTGCTTCAGTGACAAGGCGCTGGGGGGTTATTTTTGTCCGCTTTGCATGAGTTCTAGTTCTGCCTCAGGATTTAACCTGTCTTTAGACAAAATGGATTTTTATGGATTCATAACTATGTGATGACTGGCTCGGTAGAATGCATCACAGAGATAGGTTAACCCTTTCCCAAACGATGAATTTTAGACTGGTCCAAATGAAAGAGCTTGCAGATGACAATTTTAAATTTGATGAAAATGACAGAAAGTTCTCCAATAGGGTAGAAAACACTGTGGGAAAAGGAGAAATTGCTCATCACGAGCAATTTCTCCTTTTCCCACAGTGTTTTCAAAAGACTTGTATGGCAGACACATGAAAACCAGGGCTTGTTTGGGAAATGGTTAAACCTCTATTGTAGAGTATGACTCATTGAATAAAGAACTAAAAGTTGTATACAACACCTAGGTTCTGTGGTTTCTCCAATTCCCACATTGTTCTCAATGGCCATCTAACTAAGCGTTGTTAAAACGCTGGATTGTTTAATACAGAGTTAGCAACGTTTTCTCCCCAAATTTGTTTTGTGAGGTAATGACTTAAGCTGTCTTTGAATTTCAGACCCACAGCTAAACAGTTGTTAAAACATGATTTTATCAAAAAGGCAAAAGTAAGTATCTTTTAGAACTAAATTTATGTCATTAATAGTCTGTCCATAGTTATGTCATTTAACTCTTTACCAAACGACAAAATTTTAGACTGGTCCAAATTGAAAGCATCTGCAGAAGACAAAATAAATGTCACTAAAAAATTGAAATTTGTTTTGGGAAGGGTGGATAACATTGTGGGAAAAGGAGAAAATGCTGGTTACCATCATTTGAGCCATACTGAAATTGTCGTCTGCAGATGCTTTCAATTTGGACAAGTCTACGTTTTTTGTCATGTCGTAAAGAGTTAAGGGAAAAAAATGTTTAGGACATGGTGAGAATAGATGTAATTGCTTGTTACGAGTAATTTCTGCCCTGCTGGGTAGCTAACTAATTAACATATCTGACTTGACACCTTGTGATTGCAGGTTTGATACCCAGTTGAAGCCAATTTCTTTCCAGCGATTTTTTGCCTTTCACCTCTGATGCATGCTAGAAAAGGAGTCAGTGATATGGAGAGAAAGTTGCGTCAGTACTGGTGTGAGAAAGCCAGGAAACACATGCATAGGTGCACTGACCACCGTGATATGACTTACGCTGTTAAAATGGCATTAAACTCCAATACAAACAAACTCACAAAGGAGTAATTTCTCTTTTTCCTCAACAATGTTGCTCAAACTGCTATGTGCAGGGAGATAAAATAAAATTGACTTTGTAATGTTTTAATCTATTTTTCACCTTTCTGATAATTCTTTAGCTTGTGTAACAGTGCTGTATGTAGTCATTGATGAAATTAACTTTTTACCACACAATCCCAAGTTTTAACAACCCTGAAGGAGATGGCTTTTGAAAAAAATGTAAGAAAGGGGAAAATGCTGCTAACCAGCATTTTCGCATTTTCCCACAATGTTTTCTACCCTTTTAAAGACATATGGCATAATTTGGGTCACATTGGTCTTCTGCAAGTGCTTTGTATGCAGACAAGTCTGAAATTTTGTTATTTAGTGAAGGGTTCAAGCATAATTGGAAAATATTTTCACAAATTGACAATCATCTAGCGAAATTCGGCAACTGTCAAAATTTATCTTGTGAGCTAAAATTGTTTTGTGTTAATTGCAATCATTCTTGCTTTGAGAAATCAGTGATATAAGCTCCGATTGCTGGCTGGTAAGAACATAATTGACTGATAATCTTCCTTTTCAGGACAAGGCATTTCTTGTGAAAACTCTCCTGGCAGAAGGTTCCTATGTAAGACCACAGAAGGTAAGTAACTGCTTAGACCACCTACATTGATATGCATTCAGACAATATTGTTCAACTCTACCACAGGCCAAAATTTAGCCTTGTCCAAATTGAGAGCGTTTACAGATGACAAATTAACTGTTACAAATAAAACATAAAATGTGGCTTTCAAAGGGAAGAAAACATTGTGGGAAAGGAGAAAATGCTGCTTTTAAAAGCCATATGACTGGGGGCCACAAAGGATCAGGTTTTTAGCTCACCTGAGCTTTAAAGTGCTCAAGGTGAGCTTTTGTGATCATGCTGTGTCAGATCCTCATGAAACTTGGTTAGAATGTTTGTCTTGATAAAATCTTGGACAAGTTCGAAATTGGGTCACGTCTTGTGTGCACTCTAGAGGCCACATTTTCTGCCTGATACTCAATGAAACTTAGTCAGAATGTTTGTTTGGATAAACTCTCGGACAAGTTCGAAATTGGGTCTTGTTGGATCAAAAAGTAGGCCACTGGGTCAAATCTTAGAAAAACCTTGTGTGCACTCTAGAGGCCACAGTTTCAGCTTGATACTCATAAAACTTGGTCAGAATATATGTCTGGATAAAATCTCAGACAGGTTAGAAATTGGGTCATATCGGGTTAAAAAGTAGGCCATGGGCCAAATCTTAGAAAAAACTTTGTGTGCACTATAGAGGCCACATTTTCAGCCTGATACACATGAAACTTGGTCAGAATGTTTGTCTAGATAAAATCTTCAACAAGTGTGAAGTTGGGTAATGTTGGGTTAAAAAATAGGTCACAAGGCCAAATCTTAGAAAAAAGCTTGTGTGCACTCTAGAGGCCAGATTACAGCCTGATACTCATGAAACTTGGTCAGAATGTTTGTCTTGATGAAGTCTCTGACAAGTTCAAACTTGGGTCATGTCGGGTCAAAAAGTAGATTAGGGGGCCAAATCTTAGAAAAAACTTGTGTGCACTCTAGAGGCCACATTTTAACCTTGATACTCATAAAACTTGGTCAGAATGTTTGTCTAGATGAAATCTTGGACAAATTTGAAATTTGGCACGTTGGTTCAAAAAGTAGGTCACAGGGCCAAATCTTAGAAAAACCTTGCGTGCAGTCTAGAGGCCACATTTTCAGTCTGATACTCATGAAACATTATCAGAATGTTTGTCTTGATGATATCTCAGAACAGTTTGATATTGAGTCACATCAGGTTACTGGGCCAAATCTTAGAAAAATGTTGTGTGCACTGTAGAGGCCACATTTTGAGCCATATTCAAAGTTTAAAAATAGGTCAAGTTGGTCAAAAAAATAAATCACTTACACTTATACATTTTACATCATCATGAACAGGGTATTTTCAGCCTTATCAATCCTAGATGACCTTACTCAGGTGAGTGCTTTAGGGGGCCAATGGCCTTTTTGTTTTGGTAAAGGGTTAATTTTTAACATCTATGTTACGGGTATTAACCTTCTATGTGCAGTGCCTGGGTTTGACGGCTTACAGACAGTATAGATCGAGACAGAACATAAAATGTGGTCTTAGATACACACTGTCTGGGATCAAACATATCTTTGCCATTATATTCAGGGAAAAAAAAAATGGCTTTGACATTACTATTTCTGCATCTTTAATACTGACTGGGAATGTCTATTTTGTTTATTTGACACTGTAGAAGCAAGATGGTTTTGTCTTAGGGGGATGATTTTGACGATATCTATACCATGATGATTTACCATAGAATATACTAGCAAATACGTTTTATTTCATGCTTTCTGGTAGGATATCGAGGAATAGTGGTGAAAATATTTTTCAATATTACACAGGTATGACCAGTGAGAATACTGACCACGGGAAGTTTGTACTGATTTTTAGCTCCACTGGCCGAAGGCCAGCGGGCTTATGTCATGGCCCGGTGTCCGTCGTGCGTCCGTGCGTCCGTCTGTCTGTGCGTTAACTTTTATTTCAAACATCTTCTTCTCTGAAACTACCCATCCAATTTTCATGAAACTTTACAGAAATGATCCTGCCATGGTCCTCTTCAGAATTTCTTGAAAGAATTTGATTCCTTCAAAAACTCTGGTTGCCATGGCAACAAAACTGAAAAATATTGGAAATCTTTAAAAATCTTCTTGTCTGAAACCATAAGGCATAGGGCTACCAAATTTGGCATGTAGCTTTATGTAGTAGACCTCTATCAAGTTTCTTCAAATTATAGCCCTGGGGTCAAAATTGGCTCTGCCCCAGGGGTCACAAGTTTTACATAGGCTTTATATAGAGAAAACTTTAAAAAATCTTCCTGTACCTAGCCATAAGGCCTAGAGCTACCAAATTTTGCATGTTGCTATATCTAGTGGGCCTCTACCAAGCAGGCCAAAATTTTAGCCCTGGGGTCAAAATTGGCCTCACCGCAGGGGTCACAAGTTTTACATGGGCTTACATAGTGACAACTTAAGAAATCTTCCTGTTTTGATTTTTTTTTTGAAATTAGCCTTGCATCAGGGGTCTTATTGTTTTACAGAGGCTTCATATGGACAAAACTTGAAAATCACCTTATTTATAACCATACAGCATAGACTTGTATTATTTTGGCATGTGGCTTTATCTTGTGGACCTCTACCAGGGTTCAAGTAATTATAGCTCTGGAATCAAAAATGGCTTTGCCTTGCAGGTCTCAACTTTCAATGGGCTTTTACAGAGAAAACTTTGTAAGTCTTCATTTTGAAACCATTTGGCTCAGAATTGAAATGTTTAGTATTTATGGTTTATATTTATAAGCCAGTGGAGCGATACAGGGCCATCATGGCCCTCTTGTTATGGAAGGCTCGACAAAAAAGGCGTTAGAAGCATGAAATAAATAGAATATTTGTTTTTTTCGGTGAAAGATCGAAATTTATTTCATCGAGTGAACATCATCGGTAATATTTTCACGAGTGGCACAGCCACAGCCACTCGTGAAAATATTACCGATGATGTTCACTCGATGAAATAAATTTCGATCTTTCACCGAAAAAAACAAATATCTTCTATGTATTTAGTATACCCCATTATTTGCAACTCTGTACTAAATGAACCCACATCAATTGTTAAGATATCATTTGTCCTTCTCATCTGATCATATTGTTTGTCTCCTGATCAGTTTTTGGGTATGTTAAACCTGAAAGCACCTTTCACTACTATAGTTGCCTTTGGGGCCAGTGTAGATCAAGATCAGACTACACAAACATGCAGTCTGATTGTTCTTATATACTGTCGGCTTTGGTGAATCACAAAAGCAGTCATGAAATTAGGCAAAAGCAATAATGAAATTGCAGTTATTTGCTATTAGGCACTCTAAGGGTGAACTCTTTGCCACACAACAAAATTTTGGACTTGTTTTAATTCAAAGCATTTGCAGATGACAAATGTGACTCAAATTTTTGGATTTGCCTTTGGAAGGGTAGGAAACATTGTGGGAAAAGGAGAAAATGCTGGTTACCAGCATTTTCTCCTTTTCTCACAATGTTTTTCAAAAGCTATATTCTTGAAGGTTATTAAAACTCAGGATGTGAAAGGGTTAATAATTGTCCATGTGATTTTATTACAGGTAAAGAGGGTACCTGGATCAAGTGGGCGGCTACATAAAACAGAGGATGGTGAGTGGGAGTGGTCAGACGATGAGATGGATGCCTTGTCGGAGGAGGGGCAAGCAGCCGTTACACAGCCAGGAAGGGTGAGTCACAGGTTGCCATGGTATCCCCATAGTGGGGATAGTCAACACCGATTAACTTTGAATACATGATACATTTGAAAACACCTTGGTAAAAGGAGTTGGTACACATATCTAGCTTTTCCTCCTTCTGCCAAACTGTTTTTAGAGATGCCAAGTGGGAGATATCTGCAGAAAATTATATGCTTGATGTCTTCCTGTTCTACACTGATCTCTAGATATATGCTTTGTGTGTTGTGTGACTAATGCATGTTTACCCCTTAAAGCACCTTTCACGACTATAGTTGCCTTTGCGGCTAGTGTAGATCAAGATCAGGCAGCACAAAACGTGCAGCCTGATCTTTGATCTACACTGTCCGCTTTGCTGAGACACTACACATAGAAAGTGACCACAAAATTGGAATTATCTTGGTGTCATTCTAGAATGAAAATTTCCATAGGGTTTATTCGGTGCTTTAAGGGTTAATTCTTTACCACACAATCCCGACTTTTAACGACCCTGAGGAAGAAGGCCTTTGAAAACATTGTGGGAAAAGGAGAAAATGCTGGTAACCAGCATTTTCTCCTTTTCCCACAATGTTTTCTAATCTATCAAGGGCAGATTTCATCATTTGGACTACCTTTAATTTGTCGTCTGCAAATGCTTTCAATTTCAATGAGTCTAAAATTCTGTCGTTTGGTAAAGAGTTAAGTTAACTCTTTCCCAGCCAGTTTTTTCCCTCCATTTATAACATTTCTGTGATTGGAAATTCATCTGTGTATGTATGCCTTGTTTAATTAGACCATCCAGTGTGAAACATTTCCTCCTTTTTCAACAATTTTTTCAAAAGCTTCCTTCCTTTGGGGTCATTATCTTAACTCTTTACCAAATGACAAAAATGTACACTGGTCCAAATTGAAAGCATTTGCAGACGACAATTGAAAGATGAATCAAATGATGTAAATTGTCTCTGATAGGGTAGAAAACATTGTGGGAAAAGGAGAAAATGCTGGTTACCAGCATTTTCTCCTTTTCCCACAATGTTTTCAAAAGGCTTCTTCCTCAGGGTCGTTAAAACTCGGGATTGTGTGGTAAAGTGTCAAACATTGCTTGGTGTGTGAAAGGATTCACTAATGGCCCCCTGAAACAATTATCCAACATGGGTCTTTGAAAAAAATCCCTGTCAAGTATGAATAGTGTGAATTTTTTTTAATTTTGAGTACAAAAATACTTGTGGAAATGTTGCAGCAGTAGGAGAAATTGATAATTATCCGAAATATCTTCATTTGTCATTATGTTTTTTTAGAATGGTCAACTGCACAACAAATAAGTCATCTGCAGGCACTTAGATGGAACAGGTTTAACCCTTTACCACACGATATCAAGTTTTAACGACCCTGGAGAAGAAGCCTTTTGAAAACAGTGTGGGAAACGGAGAAAATGCTGGTAACCAGCATTTTCTCCTTTTCCCACAATGTTTTCTATCTTTCAAAAAGCCAATTTTTATTTTTAAGTCACAATTATTTTGTCGTCTGTTAAAGGTGCCTTTTCGGTCAAGTGTAAAATTTTGTTGTGTGGTAAAGGGTTAAGTAAACATCTGAACCAATGGTTATTTTCAAGATGCTAAGAACAGAGACACTACAGGGTATGTTTTACCTTAAAATGAAAAATACTCTTTGGGTTTTATACATTGAAAACAAATTTACACATATTAAACTTGTCAAGTCAATTTGCCAGTTTTTTTTGTCTTTTACTGACTAGCATTTTTGCAATTATTAGAATATTGTGGAAAGAGTTAACCATGCTCTCTTGTAATGCTTTAAGCTTGGCTTTTAATAGTTTAAAAATATAGCTTGTATTTATAGCGTTTATAGTAATTCAGTTTAAAAACTCTAATAGTACTGCCATGTTTCAGACAGAGCAAAAAGTAGTACAGCTTACTTAAAACTGGACCATTTGAAATTAAGTAAAATGCCTCTTCAGTGGAAAACATCATAGGAGAGGGGTAATTGCTCCTTTTCTTTAAATGTTGTCAAAAGATGTTTACTGCAGAGACAGAAAAACCTCTTAAGCAGAAAGTAGTCTTGGCCTATTTATTAAGAAATGGGGAAAAAGAGAAAAAGGAACAGTTAGATATATTTTATCTTTTCAGGTAAGCAATTTACCTGCTTGAACAAGTTTGTTGCAGATAACTGAAAACGTCATTGTAAAATAGGAATAATTATGGCAAATAGAGGTTAACCGTTTACCATACAATCCCAAGTTTTCATAACCCTAATGAAAAGGACTTTTGAAAACAGTATGAGAAAAGGAGAAAATGCTAGTAGCCAGCATTTTCTCCTTTTCCCACAAAGTTTTCTACCCTTCCAAAGGTGAATTTCAGTTTCTGAGACTCAATATTTGATTGTTCTCAAAAGCTTTAGATTTGGGTAAATCTAATTTTGTTTTTTTGGTAAAGGTTAAAATTTGAAAATATTGTTGCTTAACCCTTTACCAAACAATTTCGAGTACAAAGGACTCTAACAGAAAAGGCTTTTAAAACATGGTGGGAAAAGGAGGAAATGATGGTTACCAGCATTTTTTTTCCCTCAGAGCCCATAATTATTTGAGCAACATTTACTCTGGTCATCTGCAAATACTTTCGATTTGGACAAGTCCAAAATTTTGCCATCGGGTGAAGGGTTAAGAAAGATAGACTCAAGATACAGCAGTCATCTGTCAGGCAGCATACTGCATACAGCTTTGCCAGCCCTACTTAGATTACCGTTTTGCTTATAGGGATTCCTGGACAGGAAGACTTATCTTGTAATGTCCAATTTTGCAAAGGTAGTCTGTAAATGAGGATCAAATTGACTTTTAAAGTTACCATTTCAAACAATTCTATGTTTTAACAACACTAAATGAGAAGGCTTTGTAAATCATTGTGAGAATTGGAGAAAATGCTGGTGACCAGCATTTTCTCCTTTTTCACAGAAGGTTTTCTTCCCAGTCTGATGCAAATCACATCATTTATGGCACATTTGAATTTGGAAAAGTTAAAAATTTCGTCATTTGCTAAAGATTTAAACCCACATCGACTTCTTAACATTGTTAAGGGCAACTTAAATTGATCTACACCGTTAACTCTTTACCAAACGACAAAATTACAGACTGGTCCAAATTGAAAGCAGTTGCAGACAACAAATGTAGCTCAAATGATGATATCTGTCTTTGATAGGGTAGAAAACATCGTGGGAAAAGGAGAAAATACTGGTTACCAGCATTTTCTCCTTTTCCCGCAATGTTTTCAAAAGGCTTCTTCCTCAGGGTCATTAAAAGTTGGCATTGTGTGGTAAAGTAGATTCTTTGAGAGAGTGTGTGTGTGTGTGGGGGGGGGGTTTAGTTGGAGAGAAAGACATGCAGTTGTTGTCAAAAGCTTTTAAAAAATATGTATGGCAGGCAACATGGACAAAAATAGCAGGAATAGAGATACTGGAACTGGGTGTACTTGAGATTGGGAGAGCAGTGTCCAAGGGAGAGATTCTGAAACAATGTTCCATTGAATTTGAAAAAGTTCTAATCATATTGCAAATAGATGGGACTTTGTCCATTACAGATTTATTTGAGAAGGAGTATTGAGTGGATTTTTCTCACTTACGTGAGCCATGCTCTGTGAAAAGGGGGTTTAATACATCTGCCAAAAAAACTATCGATTCAGGTCAGCCTGCGCAGTATGCACAGGCTAACCTGTGTTGAAGTTTTGCTTTCAGTAAATTTTCTGCATGTTCAAGGACCATTTTATGCTAGAATTTAGTTGGTTGTGAGACAAAATGGATTTTATTGATCCATAATTATGTGTTGACATGCCTGATATCAGAGCACCAGATAGAGGGAGTGATCTTGATTTCAAATTCGAAAATATTAATCACTCACCACTAAACCCTATGTTATAGGTACTCATTAGAATCGTCTCATGGAGACGATTCTAGTGAGTACCCACAACATAGGGTTTGGGAGAGAAATAATGGATTTAGAATACTGTCACTTCCTTTTATCTGAAGGTCTGTGATGTAATGCATCACGGAGATGAATTAACCCTGTACCACACAATCCCGACATTTAACGACCCTAAAAAATAAGCCTTTTGAAAATATTGTGGGAAAAGGAGAAAATGCAGGTAACCAGCATTTTCTCCGTTTCCCACAATGTTTTCTACCCTATCAGAGAAAAATCTTATCATTTGAGTCACATTTAAATTGTCGTCTGCAATTGCTTTCAAATTGGACGGGTCTAAAATTTTGTCGTTTGGTAAAGGGTTAAACCCCATTTGTGCCAGAGCATGACTCATAATTATTATTTAAAGTATCTCCTATTTTAGCAAGTTTATGGGACAATTGTCCCCTTACCTAACCCTTTACCACACAATTTCGACTTGTAATGACCTTGAGAAATAAGTCTTTGAAAACCTTGTAATAAATGAGAAAATGCTGGTAATCAGCATGGTCTCTTTTTCTCACAATTTTTGCTACCCTATCAAGTACAAATTTCGTCTTTTAACCCTTTACCAAACCAAACAATCCTGTGTTTTAACTACCTTGAGGACGCAAGCCTTTTGAAAACATTGAGGGAAAAGGAAAAAATGCTGGTAACTAGCATTTTCTCCTTTTTCCAAAATGTTTTCTGCCCTATCGTATACTGAAATCACCATTTAAGCAATATTTGATTTTTCGTCTGCAAATGCTTTCAATATGGACAAGTCTAAAATTTTGTTGTGTGATAAAAATTTAAGCAAACTTTAATTTGTTGTCTGCAAATGCTTTCAATTTGGACTAGTCGAAAATTTTTGTCAGTTGGTAAAGGGTCCAAAATCCGTGGCAGAACACTTGGAGGTGGATAATACCGGAGATGATTGGTAAGTTTTGAGCTCGTACAACTGGTCCCCTTTCCTGTATCTTATAGACCCAAGATCATGGTATGGAGTCTATAACAGAAAGCCCAGAGGAGGTAAGATTATCACCCAATTACACCTTTCCTCATGTATAATCATGCATCAGCAAAATGAATGATTTCAGGTGTAAACTAGTATCAGTCTGTTTGTTTATATGGCTGTCGACCTTTTGTCTGCAGACATGCAGATAGACATAAATGAGCAGCCCCTGATTAACCCTTTATAACTCTGTCCTGAGTTTTAACGGCCCTGACAAAGAAGAATTTTGAAAGCATTGTGAGAAAAGAAAAAAATGCTGGTAACCAGCATTTTTTCCTTTTCCCACAATGTTTTCCACCTATTCAAGGTCAAATACTATCATTTAAAAAAAACATGATTTGTCATCTAGAAATTCCTTCAATATTGATGGGTCTAAAATTTTGCCTTGTGGTAAAGGATTAATTCTTTACCACACATTCCCCACTTTAAATGACTCTGTGAAAGAAGCCTTTTGAAAACATTGTGGGAAAAGGAGAAAATGCTGGTAACCAGCATTTTCTCCTTTTCCCACAATGTTTTCTACCCTTCCCAAAACAAATTTCAATTTTTCAATCATATTTATTTTGTTGTCTGCAAATGCTTTCAATTTGGACCAGTCTAAAATTTTGTCGTGTGGTAAAGAGTTAATGGGGCCTGATGTATCTTTGTGATGCATTCTGGCATGCAAGCCATTGGGTCATGTGTCAATATGTTTTGTTGGTTTTTTTCTCAACATTTTTTTCAGTTGTTAATATTCACATTTCTTTCTTCAATCAGTTGCTGTCATTTCTTCTACAGTTAATGGGTTCAGAAAACTTTAACAGAAAAGGAGGGAACTCCTATTACGAGCGCTTGCTTCTTTTGCCACATTGTTTTTTTTTTCCCTATTATCACACAAAAAATGACATATTTCCTTTGGATATTTTTTGTTTGTTCTTGTTAGTAGTATGTTTTATATAGTTTGTAGGGTAAAGGGTTAACTCTTCACCAAACAATGAAAAAGGAAACTTACCAGAAGGGAAAGCATTTGATCAAGACAAATGTTGCCCAGATGGTGGGATTAGTCTTTAACCCTTTCCCAAACAAGCCCTGGTTTTCACGTGTCTGCAGTACAAGTCTTTTGAAAACACTGTGGGAAAAGGAGAAATTGCTCATAACGAGCAATTTCACCTTTTCCCACAGTGTTTTCTACCCTTATTATTAACTTTCTGCCATTTTCGTCAAATTTAAAATTGTCGTCTGCAAACTCTTTCAATTTGGACCAATCCAAAATTTGTCGTTTGGGAAAGGGTTAAAAAGGTAGAAAACATGGGACAAGGAGAAAATACTTATTACCAGGATTTTCTCCTTTTCCCACAATGTTTTCAGAGGCTCTCTTTCTTCGGGATTGTTTAAACCTTGGATTGTTTAGTTAAGGGTTAAATGTAGAGATGTTCAACAATTATACAGGAGGTGTTGGGCCAGAATGTTTTGACTATATTTTCCTGGTAACCCTAAGATAGAATCAAAATACTGTATTGAACTCATAGTGACATTGTCTTCGACAAATGCCACTAAAAAGTGAAAGGGCCTGGGGCCATCATTTGTAAATTCAGTTCTTTTTCGATGCAAAGTGTGCTAAACCAGTCATTAACCCTTTACCTCACAATCCCAAGTTTTAATGACCCTGAGAAAGAGGCCTATTGAAAAGATTGTAGGAAAAGGAGAAAATGCTTGTAACTAGCATTTTTTCCTATTCCCACAATGTTTTCTTTCCGTTCAGCTACAAATCCCAGCCTAAGAGCCATATCTGATTTGTCATCTGCAATAGCTTTCAGGTTGGGCAAGTGCAAATTTTTGTGGAGCAGGAAAGGGTTAACACAGACCTCTAGATAAGAGGGGGTGAAAGTATTCTAACTCCATCGTTTCTCTTCCAAACCCTATGTTGTGGGTACTCATTAGAATCGTCTCGATGAGACGATTCTTATGAGTACCCATAACATAGGGTTTAGTGGAGAGTGATTAATATTTTCAATTTTGAAATCAAAATCACTCCCTCCCTGTTGACATATAGGGCCTGTTTGATTTCCAGCTTGGCCAGACTCAGCACCAGGGTTTACTCTTTACTAAATGATACAATTTTTTGTCTTATTTGAAAACATTCATTTGCAGACTACAAAATAAACATGATTTAACCCTTTACCACACAGTCCAAACCTTTAACCCTTTACTAAATGACAGAAATTTACACTTGCCCAAATTGAAAACATTTGCAGACGACAATTTAAATGTAATTCAAATGGTGGAATTTGTCTATGATAGGGTAGAAAACATTGTGGGAAAAGGAGAAAATGCTTGTTACCAGCATTTTCTTCTTTTCCAACAAAAGTTGTTTCCAAAAACCTTTTTCTTCAAGGTCGTTAAAGCTTGGGATTGTGTGGTAAAGAGTTAACGACCCTTAACAAGAAGACTTTTGAAAATGTTTTGGAAAAGGGAGAAAATGTGGGTAACCAGCATTTTCTCCTTTTTTATTAGCTCCACTGGCCGAAGGCCAGCGAGCTATTGTCATGGCGTTGTGTCCGTCGTGCGTCCGTCCGTCCGTTCGTCCGTTCGTCCGTGCGTGCGTCCGTAAACTTTTTCTTTAAAAAACTTCTCCTCAGAAACTATTGACTGGATTTTTACCAAATTTCACAGGAATGTTCCTTTGGTGGTCCTCTTTCAAATTCCTTCAAATAATTGTGTTCCATGAAGAATTCTGGTTGCCATGGCAACCAAAGTAAAAAACCTTTAAAAATCTTCTCCTCCCAAACCGCTATTTGGATAGCATTATTATTTTGCAGGAATGTTCCTTAGATACAGGTTTACAGAATTCCTTTAAAAAAAAATGATCTGTCAAAAAACATGGCTTTTATAGGAGACTCATTTTCCTTTTATGGTATAAAGTAAAATCTTTGAAAAATTTCTTCTCTAAAACTATTCATTGGATTTCATTGTTGTTTTGCAGGTAAGTTCCTATGGTGGTTGTCTGCCAAATTGTTTCTATGGTGGTTGTATACCAAATTTCTTTTAAAAAAATGATGCACCTAAAAACACATTTTTTTATAGACAAGGCTTATATTTCAAAAAAAATGTTCTTCTCCAAAACTATTTATTGTGTTAGTTTTATTGACTAACAAAGAAAAAGGAAGAAAATTGGATTGACTTGACCTAGTCAGGACTGTCCTATTTAAGCCCACACATTTTCCTTGGTATTAAGATCACAATTTACTCCAATGATATGCTATTAGTTAGCACTAGTAATGAAATATCACTGGCCATAAATAAGATAAAAGCTTGAGCACCTTTCACAACTTGAGCTTTTAAATTTTGCCTTATTACTAAGCCTGAGTAACCATGCCAAGATAAAAAAGAAAAAGTATTTTAATAACAAAACCCCCATGTTGTAGGTACTTTATAGTCCTTTTGATATAGAACAAGAGAACCTCTGCACTTTTATTAGTTCTGGTAAAGGTTTGTTGACCTACTAATGAGTAAATGCAGAGTGGACAGAGAAGGGGTGTAAATCCTGGTGACCTGGTACACAGTGGGACAGGGCTTTACATTTGTGATAAGGCATTAATGTTACCCAGTCAAACTGATCCCGCAACTTCAGTACACCAGAATTAATCTGTGCCCTGGAGCAGGATATTTGATTTATGTAAATGCATTTGTAGACCATTTTGTGTTGTTTGCCACAGAAGACATTCTAACTGTGAAAAGTTGATTATTAGGGATTAGGTGTTCATTGTATGCCAGCATATTTCATTCTATCTGGTGTATTGATGTAAGTTGATCTATATTGCTATAACATTCATTCATTTGCCCTCCTAGCTGTTCTTTCAGATTACCCCTTTACCACACAATCACAACTTTTAATGACCCTGAGAAAGACATATTTTCTATATTTTGATGTTTCCCCACCCAAAATGGTTTGTGAAAGGACCTGTTGCAGACAACATATCTTCAAATTAGTAAGACATATATAAATCAAAGGACTGATAGTCCTGAGAGTCGCCTGGGGGGCAATGGGTTAGAACTTTTCACCCTTTTCTGTTCAAATCTATTAAAAAGCATTCAAGATACAAAATAACTTAACCATCAGACAGTATTATATGCAAGCATATTTCTTAGTTGTCATCCTAAAGTTGCAAACATTTAGGCACCAGGAACAGGTTTAAAAAGTTCAAAGTCTCTTACTCCGGGTGACTTCATTTAACAAATGATTTTCAAAAGGTAAAATCATTACAAAACAAGTCATTCGTTAAAATGATATCCACCGCCGAAAAAAAAAACAATTTTTTTTTTAGATAGAAACATAATTATAAGAGGTATCGTGTTTTGCATGTAAATGGCCTTTTTGTCATTGGTGAAAATATACATTAAGCTCCCCTTTTCCATGACACGGTATTTCATTAAATAAAAACAAATACTGATTGTCTGTGGCTTATGATAAACAATATAAATATGAAGTTTCATAAAATTTTGTCCAGTAGTTAAAGAGATATTGATCCATAATGGAAATATACATCAAGCCCCCTTTTTCCATGACACTGCATTAAAAACAAACAAACAAAAAAAAAAAGATCAAACAAAACAAGCAGACCGGAGGACATCAAGCCTCCTCTTTCCATGAAAAGGCATTACATTTAAAAAAAAGTATATCGGCGGACTATCATGAGGAACACATGTTTGAAGTTTCATTAACTTCGTCAACGAATTAAGAATATATCTGTCTGGATGGACGGAAGATCGGACCGATGAACAGACAGACGGACAGACAACATGAAAACTATATCCCCCCACCCCGAAATTCAGCGGGGCATAATAACTGTCGAAGTTCCATCAATATTTACAGTTCCTTCCCAACGTAACAATGCCTGTAAATCAGGCTTCTAGGTTGATAAAAATGTTTTTCTAGCGCAGAAACTTACATGTATATCTTAATTCTTACGCATATTGCTAAAACAAACATTCTAAATAATTTCATTTGAACAGGGCATACATATTCTCTCCAGATTTAGAACAAGTTGTTTTTGTATGACACAATTTTTCTAAAATTGGACCATGTGGTTATACATATATCTGTTAAATTGAATAATTGTCCTTTCCAAATACAGGATGCTAGATATGAAATTTGGGTGTAATTGCTTATACAGTTTCAGAGGCCGTGATTTTGAAATGTTACTACTCAGTTCTGAAGCTTCTGTAAAGTTTATAGAAACAGAGCAGAACCACTTGAACAATTTTACAAGAGGGCCATTTAGGCAACATTAGTATGGAACTCAACTGAAGTTTGTCTTTTGGTACAGGATCTAGTGACATACTTTTAGACCAAAATTGCCCTTTTGAAACTCACCCATATCTAATCTAAGCAGTCTGACAAAGTTTCGTGAGTATTGGACTGAACATAAATGGATTCTACAGCACTAGATCTATTACGGTTTCGTCTGATTTGACCTAGTGACAACCTTTTTCTTTTAAACCCCTGTGACCTACTTTCAGTTTTGTCAAAAATTATTATTGAGACAAACAGCTGTGCAATTTCATGATCATTGGACTGAAATTTAGCCTCTGGAGCACACACAAATATTTGACTCAGTAATCTACGGTCCTTTGGAAATAATTTGTTTTTGTTGTTGTCCGGGTTCAAGTTTTGTCCACAGTGGACTCTAGAAATGTGGCTGCTACAGCTCAAGAAAAACAATATAACCCAAAAGCATGATCATCAGCCTTTTAACTTTGTCTGCGTGTTGTAACGGCCCAGGAATTAGTACTGCTTCCACACCAATTGAAAATTGTAGAGATCTACATGTGTATTGCTTTGGTGTAAACTACATATGTTAGCTCTACTACCCTGTACAACAACCCTTTACAAGATTACAAACACTCCAATAAAGACCTTGTTGTTCGAGTGGGTTAACATTGACCTGTTCTATTATATTTGAAATATAGTGAAGTAAAAGTCAAGTTCTCAGATTGCTGGGAGTTAGAACTGCGTAGTTTCAAGTCGAATTCCCGTGTTACTTCATATTTTGGCAGTTACGAAAGTACCTTTCGTTCTGACACCGGCACTAATAAATTGTTTCATAAATACTAGATCTAGGTTAATCGCACATTGAAAAAAAAAAGAGCAGACCTTGACAAATTCACCTCTTTAAAAACGAAAAACAATTAATTGAAAAAAGTAAACTTTAAAACACTCTCTCTTCATGGGTCAGTGAGGCGCTAGGTCGGTGTACTCTGAAAATAAAGGCCGCATCATCGACTGATTCATTCATAAATATGTAAATTTATAGAGAATTCCGTGGTGCACATGACGTTATACGTCACGTGATTATAAGATCTATATTTGTCACACAGCTACATTCCAGAAAGCACCTGCTAAGCGATGACTTGGTGCAGTCTTGAACCATGCGCATTACATACGCTATTGTACGATCTCTGCTTGTGCACCTAGAATATGGGTGTGCAAAGTAGTTGATGTCTAGAATAAAAAGCTCTGAAGAAGCAACGTTTAAGAATGTCTAAGAAGGCAACGCAACCATTCCAAGTCGTTATAAATTTGTTTAAAAAAATTAGCCTACTTTTGGGAAAAATCTCCATTGAAAGCTTCCACGTTAACTCGGTATCGCCTTTCTCTTTCCGATCATAGGTTGAATGTTGGATTGAAATAAGACTTGCAATTACGGACAGATTGTAAGATTTAGAGTGTGCTTCTAATGGGTAATTATCAAACCTTTTTTCACTGAGAACTGTCCACAAGTAGCAGCGTGCCGTAGTGAAGACGTTTGTCGTCGAAGAGTATTTTGCAGTGTGTTCGCAAACTTATTCAGTTCACGACGGCTATTTTTAGATACATACATAATGCGCTATTTTAAGAGATGATGTCTGTGTAAGAGATAGGCTATCGTGTACCTTGTCGACGAAATGATTTTTCAAAGGCTTAAACCGTTAAAGAGCTCAGTCTTTATAGACACATTCATTATCACAAAGGCACAATTGTAAGTGAATTACTACAGAAAAATTGGGTTGTTTACCGAATAATTAGAAAACTATGTTTTATCTCGTAAACCGGAACTTGGGACAGGAAGCAGTACAAGGCCGGAGGTATGCTTACGTCACCCCATAGATCAAGATGATAACAATGAGAGCCTGGTTGCTACGCAACCAGGCGACTCAAAAAGGATAGAAATTATTGTGGGAAACTAAGAAAATGCTGGTTACCATTTTTTTCTTCTTTTCTCACAAGTTTTTTCCATACCTTTTTTCTTTAGTGAGCTAAAATGCAGGATTGAATGGTAATTGTTAAAAACTTCTTTTCGCCATTATAGAAATATCAGGCCTGTGGAGCGATACAGGCGCTCAAGCGCCTCTAGTTTACTCTGTTTTCTTCCTTGTCCAAAACAATTTTCAATTTTTGAGTCTGATTTATTTTGTCTTCTGCAAATGCTTAAAGTTAAGATAATTCTAAAATTTTGTTGTTGGGTAAAGGGTTAAACATTGTACATTTGTTTTTTGAAGGGTAGAAAACATAGTGGGAAATGGAGAAAATGCTGGTTACCAGCATTTTCTCCTTTTCCGACAATGTTTTTAAAAGGTCTCTTCTTTAGGGTTGTTAAAATTCGAGCTTGTGTGGTAAAGAGTTAATGATAGTGTTTGTGAGGGGAATTAGTGATCTTTCACCACTTAGCTCTATTCCAAACGACAATATTTTACACATGTGGAAATTGAAAGCATTTGTAAGCAACAAATTAAATATGTCTTTAATCCTTTACCAAACAGCAAAATTTTAGACTAGTCCAAATTGAAAGCAGTGGCAGACGACTACATAAATGTGACTCAAAAATTGAAATTTGTTTTTGGAAGTGTAGAAAACATTGTGGGAAAAGGAGAAAATGCTGGTTACCAGCATTTTCTCCTTTTCCCACAATGTTTTCAAAAGGCTTCTTTCCCAGGGTCGTTAAAATTCGGGATTGTGTGGTAAACACTTAATGATGGAATTTGTGTTAGAAAGGTTAGAAAACATTTTGCATGCTGTTTACGAAAGGCTCCTCTCTCAAGGTTGCTATAACTCTGAATTGTATTTTAAAGGGTTAAAAAGGGTTGTTTTGAAAAGCAACCAGTGGCTTTATAGTGCCCAGCCGTGGAGATCAGTGGTTAGTGCATCTGACCTGTGACCTGGTGGTTTGATGACTAGTTGTGGCAAACTTTCTTTCGGCTGTTTCTTGTCTCTCACCTCTGATGCATTTGAAAAAAGTACCAGTAGTCAGTGCCTTAGAAAGAAAGTTGTATCAGTACTGGTGTGAGAAGGCCACGAAACACATGCATAGGTGCACTGGCCACCATGATATGACCTAAGCTGTTAAAACTGTGTTAAACTCCAATACAATGAAAGAAACAAGTGGCTTGGATAGAGTGCTGTGAAGAGCACTTGTAAAAGAAATTCCAGGAACACATGGATAGATTCACTTGCTGCATCAATATGACTGAAATTAATCATGAAGTGGTGGTATTGATACCAAAGATATCTCTTTGGTTCTTGTATGTACATGTAATCTTGTCATAGATACCGGTAGATCAGATAGATCATTGTAGCTGATATTTATCCCCATAGTCTATTACTACTTTAGATGAACTTACTCAGAACATCTTTGTATACAACATTACTAACATTAACCCTTTACCACTCAATCCAGACTTTTAACGACCCCAAGAAAGAAGCTTTTTGAAAGCATTGTGGAAAAAGAAGAAAATGCTGCTAACAGCATTTTCTTCTTTTCCCAAAATGTTCTCAAAAAGCTTCTTTCTAGGGGTTGTTGAACATCTGAATATGCTGGTAACCAGCATTTTCTTATTTTCCCACATGTTTTCTACCCTTTAAGAGACAAATGTTATGTTTAGAGCTACATTAACCCTTTCCCAAACGACAAATTTTGGACTGGTCCAAATTAAAAGAGTTCGCAGACGACAATTTTAAATTTGATGAAAATGGCAGAAAGTTATCAAAAAGGGTAGAAAACACTGTGGGAAAAGGAGAAATTGCTCGTTATGAGCAATTCCTCCTTTTCCCACAGTGTTTTCAAAAGACTTGTACTGCAGACACATGAAAACCAGGGCTTGTTTGGGAAAGGGTTAAAAATGTCGTCTACAAATGCTTTCAAAATGGACTAGTCTACATTCTTGTCGTGTGGTAATAAGTTGAGGAAAGGATTAAATGATAATTGATGCATTATTGTCTTAATTCTTTAACACACAATCCAGACATTTAACGACCCTGAGGAAGAAGCCTTTTGAAAACATTGTGGGAAAAGGAGAAAATGCTGGTAACCAGCATTTTCTCCTTTTCCCACAAAGTTTCGTGCCCTACCTAAGACAAATTCCATTATTGTAGTCACATTTAAATTGTCGTCTGCAAATGCTTTCAATTTGAACCAGTCTAAAATTTTCGTGTGTGGTAAAGAGTTACTCCTTTACTTCACAGTCCCCGAGTTTTAATGACGTTCAGGAAGAAGGCTTTTGAAAACTCAGTGGGAAAAGAAGAAAACACCGTTTACCAGCATTTTCTACTTTTCCTACAATATTTTCAGCCCTTTCCAAACTTAATTCCCTATTTTAAACCACATATAATATGTCTTTTGCAATTCCTTTCAAGTTGGGGAAGTCTAAAACTTTGAAGTGTGGTTAACAGTTTATTCCTCCCCCTCCGCAAAAAAAAAAAGGGTTTAACCCTGTACCACACAATCCGCAGTTTTAATGACCCTTGAGAAGAGGACCTTTGAAAACATGGTGGGAAAAGGAGAAAATGCTGGTAACCAGCATTTTCTCCTTTTCCCACACTGTTTTCTACCCTATCAAAGAAGGAAATCATCATGTGAGCTACCTTACATTTGTCGTCTGGAGCTGCTTTCAGTTAGTCCAAAATTTTATGCCAAGCCCCCATAGCTCAGTCGGTGGCTTACAGGACTTGAGAACGGGATCACAGGTTCAATCCCCGCCTTGGCCAATTTCTTTCCGAGCATTGATGATATTCATCGCGACAGGATTCTTTCCTCTCTCACCGCTGACCATTGTTTCGACGATGGTTATGTGGGAAAGCAGCCAGTGGCTCGGAAAGAATATTGTGCGGAGTACTGGTAAATGAAAGTCCAGGAAAGCATGGATAGGAGCACTGGCCGCACTGATATGACTAAAATAATGTTGGAAACGCCGTTAAACACCATACAATCAATCAACCAAAATTTTATGGTTTGGTAAAGAGTTAAAAGAATAAAATTAAAATTAATACAGCCTGGTTTTGTGATATATGTCAAAGTGTTTTATGATTACAGATTCACAAAGCTATAAACTGTGGTATTTTAATGAGGTTTCATGTACTTCAAAATAAGAGATTTACAAAACTGAGAACATGTACATGTCTTTGTATATATTAATCCTTTTCCAAACAGTCACCCACTTTTACCACCCCGGGGAAAAAGGGTTTTGAAAACAGCATTTGAAACATGTTCCAATCTAGAATGAATGAAGAAAGCTAAGCACCATCTGGGTCCATATTCACCATCCATTCTTGAGAACATTCTTAGTCTAATAGCACAGATCGTCAGATAAGAAATATTCTAAAAATAGAATGACCTAGATTCCTCTTATCAGCGCGGCGCTTGGGATCGTACAAACTGACCGACCTTTTTGCACTTGCAAATGGACGACGGAAAGGAAAACACTGTGCAAGTATTTAAATTAAATTCGGGCACAACTGACACTGCTGCTATGGGACGTGCAACAGTGATAGCAGATATGCTGAAAGACCGCACATGAAAAATGTGGGATGGATACCCTTCCCAGGGGTATGACTAGATACCGAAAATAGCCTATTTTCGCGAAAATAGCTTTCCCTCTATGAAAATAGCTTCCATTAATTGATATATGGATACATGTTTGAATATATTGCTTTTATTTGTCATTTTTATGTACTATCTTTCTCAATGTATATTGATAACGTGTTTAAAAAAGGTGAATTGTAATTGATCGATCTGAATAAAGTTTTTATACGACCGGACTATGCATGTATAGCCTATTTTCGCGAAAATCCCTTTCCCACTACGAAAATAGGCTGCATTAATTGATGTATATGTTAAGTACTATCTTTCATTATATACTGAAAACGTGTTGAAAAGGTGTGATTTCTTTGTATTTGTGCGATTGAACAACAATATAGAAAATGAACAGGAAAATGCTAATTACAAAGCATTACAAATGCAAAACATCTGCGACGAAAATAGCACACTACAATTACGAAAATAGCTCAATTGCAAGTTTCGTTTGATAAAAATAAATATTGTTTTATCTTATTTATTTGTTTATTTTTCTATTTATATATCAATATTTACATGATAATTGTTATTTACATAGTACAATGATGGACAGAATTATAATCTATTGGGCTGCACTAAAGCACAAAATAGAAGACCGAAAACGATTATCGCAAGTGCAACATTGATATCACGTCATTATCAGAGGTGTTATAATCGGATTAAACTATTTTCTTGGTGACTTAAACTGTTAGCACAAGCTATTTTCGTTAGGTTGCTATTTTTGTATCGAATGAGACCGGTTATTTTCGTAGTCGGAAAAAAATCTCGGAGGAAAGAAATGTGGAAAGAGGCCGCAGTCGCACGCTGTTTCGTTATATTTTTAGAGGGACTAAGTCTGGTAGAAAACATCCTGGGGAAAAGGAGAAAATGCCGGTAACCAGCATTTTGGCTTTTCCACACGATGTTTTGTACCCTTTCTTCCGAAATTTGCATAGCTTTAGCAACAGACAGACAGACAGGGTGCGTGATTCTTTGTGTATTACTTGAGTATGTAATTATTCTATTAATCAGCAATTAATGGCTTCTGATTTGCTAGCGATGAGTAACACACGCCTATTTAATTCACTATACATGTACATGCATATATGTAATGAACAAAAGCGGCCCAAGTCGCACTGACATGATTGCATGAACTTGTTGCACAATGTCTTTCACTATTTTTGGTGGGAGTTACTTTTCTAGATTAGAAAAGTTCACTCATGGTGATCTTGGATTTAAACATCAATGCAAATTCTATGGGGTTCCAGGAGGGACCACTAGAAGAAAGTCTGAAATGATGTTTGATCGTCTTTGCTCTGACCGACCTAGGTATGCATCGTAATCTATAATACTGCTAGTATATACAGTAACTACATGTACATGCATTAGCAGACGAACTCTCAGATATTTTACTCGTAAGGGAACTTTTGACTGGGTGCCGAAAACAATGTCAGACTTGTTCAACTCAAATCGATCTTAACACTTAGGCTGCTGAGCGACGCTCAATGACCTTGAGTGGACAGTGTTAATCAAGATCATACTGCACAGAATCTGCAAAAACAAAAACAAAAAAAAACAAAAACAAACAAACAAAAAAAAAAAAAAAAAATGCAAACGGTGCAAACACTTCATGTGCAGTCTGACACGGGTCAATATGCAGAGTTATTTACAGAAAACATTGTTTTCATCAAAAGTATTGAACCGATCGACCTGTATAGACTGTGCAATCTGACCGAAGTATATACTTTGCGCAAATGTATAGAGTTCTCCTAACTCAGAACTGTTCCAAGATAAGGCTGGACGTTATGTACGGTCTAATCTTGATCCACGCTAACTTAAAAAGCCCCTGTTTCCGCCTTTGGCGATGAAAGCGTTAAATAATACCAATCTGTTTACCACAGAAAACAGCACATTACAATTACGAAAATAGCCCTAGTACTTGTTTTCTTTTGATTAAAATATGTCTTGTTTTATTTTATTCTTTATTCTGTTATTAATATGTGAATATTAAGATGAAAATGGTTGATACATAGTGCACTGATGGTCAGAATTATACACTACAGCCAAAATCGATTGTCGCAATTTCATGAAAAGAGTGAGAATAATATATTCGGAGGTAGTGTAATCCGATCAGATGCTTACCTTCACAAGCTATTTTCGTATATTCCTATGACAAAACTAGTTTCGTTGTGACTTACTGTTAACCCTTAAACTGCTAAATGAATTGAACGAAATTTTCCAGCCAATGATAAAAGTCCAAATATTGCTATTTTAAAGTTATTTGTAAGGGGGAAGGGGATAATAACTTTTATCTGACAGTGTAGGCCAAAGGTCAGACTGCACGTATTTGTACAGCTTAATCTTAGTCTACGCTCTCCTCAAATAGATCTTTGAGTTGCTTTTAGCAGCCTAAGGGTTAACACAATCTATTTTGGTACTTGTAAGGTTTCTATTTTCGTATCCGAGGGGACAGAGGGGCCAACCCAGGTAGAGCAGTCCATGGCGCACAAGACTGTAAAACATGGGGTGCTGGTTCGAATCCCCAGATTGGATAATTTCTTTCTGAGGATAGTTGCTACTCTTCATTTTTCAGCACAAAATATAAAAGGCTCCTTTTCTACAGGAAAAAAAAAAAAACAAGCGGGTGGTAAAGATCAAGATCAGACTGAATATTACACATGTATCTTTCGCTTGAAAATATAAATTTCAGTAAAGAAACTGCTTGCTATAACTCATCCTGCCCTTTCCTATATTTATGTAATTGGGTTTTTGTCTAGAAATTAGATTTAGATTAATAAATGTTCAGCCTTTACCACATAATTCCGAAATTTAATGACACAAACATATACATAATGCTTTCAAAACATGGTAAGAAAATTCTGATATCCAAAATGTTTCTGTCCCTCCGAAAAGAGATATATATCGCAAAGGACTGCCGCATGTTTAATAAACGTGCGAAATTAATTAGTGGAGGTGTTATAATCTAATATTATACGTGATTAGTGTAATTAGTATGTGTGCTATTCGCATCAAAGCTGATTTACAGATACCGGGATTGTCCCCTACCAAAAATGTGATCAGTCATGGATTAACAAATGAATAATGGCAACATACATGTATGTATTTAAAAAAATCTGTAATTTATAAGAAATGACTCGGATCAAGAAGTATATACGAAATAAATAATCAAAGGCTATTTTCGATGTGCCAGGTGATCATTGGCTATTTTCGATTTGTCAGGTGATAAAAATATTTTCCTGGTTTCAAGCTATTTTCGTATTGTCAGATGAGAAAACTATTTTCGTGAAAACTGGATACGGACACAGAATGATATTTTTGCATCAAAATAAACATTTAAATAAATATACAAAGGTTATTTTCGTATTATCAGGTGATAAAACTATTTTCGTAGTTGGGTTCAAGCTATTTTTGTGAAACCAGGATACAGGCACAAGCTATTTTCGTATAAAGAATCCTAGCAAGAAGCGGGAATTTACTTTTACTATATTAGCTATTATTATTACTATTATTATTATTTAATTTTGCAGTGAGGTGAGGAAAATGTTTTTTGAGTTAAGAAATATTTCCATTGCAGCAATCACTATGTATTTTCATAGGAAGAAAGCTTTTTTCAGAGACGGTAATTATACCCATTTCTACCATTCTTTGTTCCGTATCGATGATTTACAAAACTAAACAAGAGGGCCATGATGGCCCTGGAGTCGCTCACCTGAGCCTTTTGACCAAGCACAACCAGTTTCCAACGTCTTGTGAGATATATGTATTACCAAACAATAAAATTTTAAACTCATCAGTCTGAACCTTCTGCATAAAACAAATAATATGTGGATCAAGCTGTGGGACTGGTCTCTCAAAGGGGTAGAAAACATTGTGAAAAAGGGAAAAATGCTGGATACCAGCATTTTCTCACTTTCAAAGAGCGTTTTCAAAAGGCTTCTTTCTGAGAGTCATTCATACACTAGGTTTTTCTAAGATTTCACCTAGTGACCTAGTTTTTCAGCCAACATAACACATTTTTTAAACTGGTCCAAGATATCATTAGGACAAACATTCTTACCAAATTTCAAGAGTATTGGACTGAAAATGTGGCCTCTACAGCATACACAAAGTTTTTCTAAGATCTGACCTAGTGACCTAGATTTTGACCCAACATGACCTATTTTCAAACTCATCCAAGATATTACCACGGCAAACATTCTGAGCAACTTTAAAAGAGTATTGAACAAAAAATGTGGCCACAACAGTGTACACATGGTTTTTCTAATATTTGACCATGTGACCTAGTTTTTGACCCCAAATGACCCATTTTCAAATGCTACTGAGATATCATCGAGACAAACATTCTGACCAACTTTCAAGAGTATTAGACAGAAAATGTGGCTTCTGGAGCATACACAAGGTTTTTCTAAGATTTGACCTAGTGACCTAGTTTTTCACCCGTCATGACCCATTTTCAAACTAGTCAGAGATATTATCAAGGCAAACATTCTGACCAACTTTCAAGAGTACTGGACAGAAAATATGGCCTCTAGAGCATACACAACGTTTTTCTTAGATTTGACCTGGTGACCTAGTTTTAGACCCAACATGGCACATTTTCGTACTATTTCAAGATATAATCAAGACAAACATTCTGACCATTTTTCAAGAGTATTGGACTGAAAATGTGGCCTCTATAGTGTACAAAAGGTTTTTCGAAGATTTGACCTAGTAACCTAGTTTTTGACCCCTCACGACCCAATTTCAAACTCGTCCGAGATTCTATCAAGACAAACATTCTGACCAAATTTCACAAGTATCTGACTGAAAATGTGGCCTCTAGAGCGTACACTAGGTTTTTCTAAGATTTGACCTAGTGACCTAGTTTTTGACCCCACATGACCCAATTTCGAACTCGTCTGAGATTTTATCAAGACAAACATTCGGTCCAAATTTCACAAGTATCTGACTGAAAATGTGGCATCTAGAGCGTACACAAGGTTTTTCTAAGATTTGACCTAGTGACCTAATTTTTGACCCCACATGACCCAATTTCGAACTCATTTGAGATTTTATCAAGACAAACATTCTGACCAAGTTTCATGAGGATCGGACTGAAAATGTGGCCTCTAGAGCGTACACAAGGTTTTTCTAAGATTTGACCTAGTGACCTAGTTTTTGACCCCACATGACCCAATTTTGAACTCGTCTGAGATTTTATCAAGACAAACATTTTGACCAAGTTTCACGAGGATCGGACTGAAAATGTGGCCTCTAGAGCGTACACAAGGTTTTTCTAAGATTTGACCTAGTGACCTAGTTTTTGACCCCACATGACCCAATTTCAAACTCGTCCGAGATTTTATCAAGACAAACATTCTGACCAAGTTTCATGAGGATCGGACTGAAAATGTGGCCTCTAGAGCGTACACTAGGTTTTTCTAAGATTTGACCTAGTGACCTAGTTTTTGACCCCACATGACCCAATTTCGAACTCGTCTGAGATTTTATCAAGACAAACATTCTGACCAAGTTTCATGAGGATCGGACTGAAAATGTGGCCTCTAGAGCGTACACAAGGTTTTTCTAAGATTTGACCTAGTGACCTAGTTTTTGACCCCACATGACCCAATTTCGAACTCGTCCGAGATTTTATCAAGACAAACATTCTGACCAAGTTTCATGAAGATCGGACTGAAAATGTGGCCTCTAGAGCGTACACAAGGTTTTTCGAAGATTTGACCTAGTGACCTAGTTTTTGACCCCACATGACCCAATTTCGAACTTGTCCGAGATTTCATCAAGACAAACATTTTGACCAAGTTTCATGAAGATCGGACTGAAAATGTGGCCTCTGGAGCGTACACAAGGTTTTTCTAAGATGACCTAGTGACCTAGTTTTTGACCTCACATGACCCAATTTCGAACTCGAGATTTTATCGAGACAAACATTCTGACCAAGTTTCATGAGGATTGGACTGAAAATGTGGCCTCTAGAGTGTACACAAGGTAAAAAGTTGACGACGGACGACGGACACAGCACGATTACAATAGCTCACTATGAGCACTTCGTGCTCAGGTGAGCTAATAAAAGAAAAATGAGGTAATTACCTCGAACAAGAGAGAAAGAAAACAGTAACATCGATGTAATGGTATTTTCGTACTGTCAATTTATTTTCGCAGTTAAACAGAAAAAGAAATATATAAATTGCTTAAATCAATTTAATCCTGCCTAGAAATAAGAATAAATGGGTATTTTTAATGTTATAGTCTTCTATGCAACAAAAATGCATCGAAAATGGTCGTCAATACACGGCCCATTCCACAAGAAAAGCTTTTTTCGTAGAAAAAAAGCTATTTTCGCGAAAATAAGCTATACATGCATGGTCCCATTGTGTGAAAACTTTATTAAGATCGATTACTTATAATTCACCTTTTTACAACACGTTATCAATATATATTAAGAAAGATAGTACATAAAAATGACAAATAAAAGCAAAATATTCAAACATGTATCCATATATTAATTAACGGAAGCTATTTTCGTAGAGGGAAAGCTATTTTCGTGAAAATAGGCAATTTTCGGTATCTAGTCATACCACCTTCCCAGAGCCGAAAACCAACAAGGAGAAATGTGAAAGATGGCTTCGTACTTGTGGACGAAAGAATTTCACCGTTGAAAAAGTGAAAAAATGGACGTATATTTGCACAAAGCATTTCATCGGCGGGGCTGGACCCACTGATGAGCATCCTGATCCCATACCAGCAACGTTTACACCACAAGAGGTAAGATCCTGGAAACGGTTTTGCCTGCCTTATTTAAGCGCATAGGCCTACAGTAGTCTATATTTTCAGCCGCAATGCCATTACATGTTAGGTCGCAGTCTTCGTTTTCTTTTTATATTTCAAATTCATATTCATTATTCTGCTTTTTTCTAAAAATATCACAAAGCTTGATATTCTTTTATTTTTCACTGTAGAACCTTAGAAATTAGATTTGAAAACATTGTGGAAAAGGGAGAAAATGATAGAAACTAGAATTTTATCATGTTCCCTCCACGTTTCCTGTCTTTTCAAGCAAATACTTTTAACCCTTAACCCTTTACCACACAATCCCGAGTTTTAACGACCCTAAAGAAGAAGGCTTTTGAAAACATTGTGGGAAAAGGAGAAAATGCTGGTAACCAGTATTTTCTCCTTTTACCACAATGTTTTCTATCCCATGAAAGACAGAAATCATCATTTGAACTACATTTATTTTGACGTCTGCAATTGCTTTCAATTCGGTTGAGTCCAAGACTTTGTTGTTTTACTATTATAGTTGCCTAACTTGCCTTTGCTGCCAGTGTAGATCAAGATCAGACTGCACAAAATGTGCAGTCTTGATCTTTGATCTACACTGTCTGCTTTGCTGATTCATTACAAGTAAAAGGCAGGCACGAAAATGCAATTACAGTATCTTGGTCTTATTGTACAATGAAAATAACTGTTTGGTTTATTTTGGCACTGTACGGGTTAACTATGAGATCAGTCAAACTGTGTAGTCTTGTTAAAGAAATAAGAGATGATGAAGGTCATGTTTTATATTTCAGGTTGATCGTTTCTCCCGCAAAAGGAAAGCTCCAACACCATGAGCCACACCTGTCAGTAAGAGACAGTTATTTGAAGCAGCAGAGGCACTTCGTTCTTTGCAAGACAGTTTCAACCATGCAGATTTAAGAGTGGAATCATTCACAGAACAGTCAGAAGATAAACAGATGGTAATTGTGATGTTTACAGTATTGTCACCCTTTTTCTAAATTCCAACCTGTGAAATATTTGAGGAATATACTTAATTCATTTGGATAGAGATCTACTTAAGATTTTTCATCTGTTGCTGTGATAGGGCTGGTAACCAACATTTTCTCCTTGTCCCATAATGTTTTCTAGCCTATCAAGAAAAAACTGTACCACTTGAGCCACACTGAAATTGTTGTCTGCAAATGCTTTCAACTTGGACAAGGCTAAAATTTTGTGGTCTGGTAAAGGGTTAAAATAAGCAAACTGTTCCCTTGATACAACTGAATTGTTTTTAAAACTGACCGAAAACATGATTCAAAGATGCAAAAATCTAATTCAGTTGAACATTCAGGTTCTCTTCTTCTGTTTCAGCGCATAAATGAATGTAATGCAGTGAAGGCGACCACCAAGTCTACAACTCATGGTAAACCAATCATGAATTCTCAGGAATCTCAGGCCAAACCCTCCATGAATTCACAGGAAGTACAAACTTTGTTTCATTGTACTGATCTTCTGACTGGTAAAATTCAAAAGTCAATTGACAGAAACCAAGCAAAGATTTTGAAGAAAGAAGTGAATTCATCTCGCTTTCATTTTTAAGTCCTTTCAAAGAAGACAGATCTGTTCAAGTTTTATACTGGTATATCTGTTGAGCAATTTAATCACCTTTTTAATTGCCTTGGAGATGTCGTGAATAACTTGATATACTGGAAGGGAAAGAAGAAGAGCTCTGGGAGGATAAAGAAGTCCAAGAGTATGCCATCAAAGCGACGATTAAGCTTAATAAAGTTAAGACAAGTATTCCCAAACAAACATTTAGTAAACATGTTCAACATCAGTATGACTACAGTTTCAGAAATAATAAACACATGGATCCAGTTTTTGTATAAACAGACAAAGTGTGTGAGGAAGAGAATGTTTCCTTCCAAGGAGAATATAAAGGATTGTCTACCGGCATCTTTTAAATCATTTAGAAATGTAAGAATTGTCATTGATTGTTTTGAGATCTTTGTTGAATCATCAAGAGATTTTGGGGAACAGGGAAACATGTATTCAAGTTACAAGCATCACACAACTTTAAAATGTCTAGTTGGGATATCTCCAATAGGTTGCATCTCTTTCTTATCTGATGTTTTTGAAGGGAGCATTTCTGGCAGGGAGATATTTTTGAAGTCAGGACTGTCTGAACTGTTGGAACCAGGTGATTTGGTAATAGCTGACAGAGGGTTTCTTATCCGCGACATACTCCAGGCCAATCGGGTGCAACTAAATATTCCACCATTCTTAAAAGGCTGAGAAAAATTAACTCCTGCTGAAGAAATCCTCACAAAGAGAATAGCCAGAGTGAGGATTCACGTGGAAAGGGCCATTGAGCGTATGAAAAAGTTCAAAATACTTGGAACTCGGCTTCCACTTAGTATGAAGACTGTTGCAAGTCAAGTTGTTCATATCATTGGGCTGTTGGTGAACTACCAGCCCCCCCCCCCCCTTGTGAAGTAAATATCTTGTTTTACAGACACTAAAGAAGTTGAATTTTGAAACAGAAAAGAGCAACTCAACGAAATTTGCTCTTTCTCCTTTGTTTCCCTCATCTCAGTGTTTGCTATCCTTTTAAACCTTTACTAAGCAACAAAATGTGAGGCTTGTCCAAATGAAAGCATTTGCAAATGACAAAAAAACTTTTTTCGAAAAATCGAAATTTGTGTTTTAAGAAAACATTGTGGGAAAAGGAGAAAATGCTGGTAAGCATGATTTTCTTTTTTTTTTCCACAATGTTTTCAACAGTCTTCTTCTCAAGGTTCATTAAAACTTGGAATTGTTGCTTAAGGGTTAAAGAAAAGTGCCATCATTCAAGTAACATTACAAATTCTACCAATGCCTTGAATAAAGATTGAAATGTCAACCGGTATAAATTCAGTGACATTATATTTTTTGTGAGGGCAAGGTAGGAAACCTGGTTTTTCTTCTTTTCCAACAACAAAATGTTAGACTTGTCCAAATTTAAAGCATTTACAGATGACATAACAGTTGTAACTCTAAAATTGAAATTAGTTTCTTTGAAAACACTGTGGGAAAGGTAGAAAAGCTATCTACAAGCATTTTTCACCCATTTTTTTCCCCACTATGTTTTCAACAGCCTTCTTCTCTGGGGTGATTAAACTTCGAATTGTTTGCTTGAGTGTTTAACTCTTTATCAAACAACAAAATTGTAGACCAGTCGAAATTGAAAGCATTTGCAGACGACAAAACAAATGCTTTTTAAAAATTGAGATTTGTTTTAGGAAGGGTTGAAAACATTGTGGGAAAAGGAGAAAATGCTGGTTACCAGAATTTTCTCCTTTCCCCGCTATGTTTTCAAAAGCTTTCTTTCTCAGGGTCGTTAAAAATCGGGTTGTGTGGTAAAGAGTTAAGAAACAGTTGAAACATAATTAAAAAGTAAATAACTAAACATGCTTCATATCGAACTTTATTTTTGATCACTGTTTAAAGATGGTATTATGTACTGCAGTTTTACCTTGATAATTTCTTAAAACAAGTTAAGTGTCGAGGAAATACTATAAACATTCTTGAGAAGTATATGTGCAACTTACACAAGTAAGGATAATCAACATGAAGTGACTCTGTACCAGACCACAAAATTTTACATGTGTTCAAATTTAAAACATTTGCAGATAACAAATTGCATGTGGCTGAAATAGTTGATTTTGTCTGTTAGTGGGTAGAAAACATCGTGGGAAAGGAGAATATGCTGGTTACCATATGCTTCTCCAGATGGTTATGACTTGGGATGGTGTGTAAATGGTTAAGCGTTAAGGTTAATACAAAAGTACAAGTGAAAACATTGTGTTGAAAACATTGTAGGAAAAGGAAAAATACTGGTTACCAGCCATTTCTCTTTTTTGAACAACGTTTTTACCCTGTCCAGGCCAAAAATATTATTTATTTTAGTAATATCTGCAATATTGTCTGTATATATTTGAAATTTGAAGCAGCCAAAAATTATGACATTTGGTAAACACTTAAGAGTTAAATAGGCATTTTGTCACAATGTTTTAATCAGGGCTCGCGCTGGCGATCGCCACTTGAGCCATTGGCGACAATTTTGAATAAGTGGCTCAAAATAAATGATAATGGCTCAAAGTGTGGCTTCAACTGTTTCACAGTATCAATTTACCTGTTTTCATATTCTACTGTTAAAAATGCCCATAACAAGCGTGTGAAAGCTGTCTCGGTGAGATACGCAAAAATCAATAATCGTCTGCTCTAGACTGGTTCGCACACGTGTGTATACTAAATACACCGTATACAGTACTACATTACACAAGTAAAATCTTTAACCTGTCCAGCGGGTCAGCTATTGTCTGCATACATGTTTATCAAACTTAATTGTGATATATATAACCCTTGATTACGATTGCAGCTTGACTTTAATTGGACACTTATTATGAAGCAATTATTCTATTAATTGATCCCGATTATGGTTAATCTCGTATGAAGGATGACAGTTTGCGCTGACAAATCTTTTGGCGATTGCTTCGATGATGTCGGAAAATTTCGGGATGGTTTTTGATCTGTTAATTTGAAGATAAGTTTACTTAATTCATTTGATTACTTCTTTAATCAGTGTTAATTATCAGTATTATGAAATTCCAAACAAGTGCATCAAAATGAATATCTATATAAAATGAGAGATTTGCAGGGTCAGGTTGTCAATTCTCAGAATGGCTTCGAAACGCTCATTGGATTTAAGTGATACTCCACCTTCTAAAAAACCTAAATTAATGTCAGTGAATTCACCATGTAGACAATTTCAGGAATAATGACATTTCAATTTTGTCAGTTTAACCCATTACCACACAACCCCTACTTTTGACAACCATGAGAAAGAAGCCTTTAGAAAACATTGTGGGAAAAGGAGAAAATGCTGGTAACCAGCATTTTCTCCTACTCCCACAATGTTTTCTACCCTTCACAAAACAAATTTCAAATTTTCAGTCACTTTTATTTTGTCGTCTGCAAATGCTTTGAATTTGGACCAATCTAAAATTTTGTCAATTGGTAAGGAGTTAAGGGAAGAAAAATTTAAAAACAACTTATTTGATATGACATGATATGATTACATTAGTATAAGTATAAATAGTAATTTACACTTGTCAATTTAAGGAGAAGAAATGTTTTAAAACCTGTAACTTATTCTTTTCCCAAACAAGCCCTGGTTTTTACTACCCTGAGATAGAAGCCTTCTGAAAACAGGGTGAGAAAGGAGAAAATGCTGGTAATCAGCTTTTTCTCTTTTTCCCACAATGTTTTCTAACCTGCTGGAAACAATTTTCAATTTTTGAGTCACATTAATTTTGTTGTGTGCAAGTGCTTCCAATATGGACAAGTCTATAATTATGTTGTTTGGTAAAGAGTTAAATGATTGCATGAATTGTAGTATCTTGATTTAATGAAAGAATAAAAGAAGAAACATGATAATGACAATGTTTTTTTTATTTGTCCAACAAAAAATAGCTATTATACACATCATGTATGCTGCATTGTGCCAAAGAAAATAATGGTTCTTTTCAGCATTATCTCCTGTATGGCACCAATGTTTTATAAAGTGTCACATGCAAAAGCGTGGTATCTTTAAAGAAAATTCTTTGGCCCCAAAAAAAAGCAATTGGCTCAAGTGGTACCAAAGTGGCTCAAGATTTTTCAAAGTGGCACAAAGAGTGGCTCAGAAGTTTTTTGAGCCAGTGCTAGCCCTGTTTAAAAACATGGAAATGAAATATTGACACTCAACATGCATTATTGTTTGTACAGTAAAACACATTTTTAAAATAAAAAGTTAACAAAAAAATGGAGGACTTGGCTATTGTAAACAATGGTTCCCTTTTCACGTTCTGTAATCTGTTTTCCATATCATTAGAAAAAGACCATTGTTTGGTAAATACATCGTGCTGTAGTGGATGAACACTTGAAAACTTTTTTAAGTAAAGCAACCACTTACAGCCTGCAAATTTTACTACTACCGTAGGTTAGGTAACCAACGTACATTAATAGCTTATTTTTGCTACATGATATTTCATCCCTGTTCTACAAGTACATTTTTGTCAAGTTAAATTGATGCTACAGGTGTGAATAGGCTCATTGCAAGAAATCAAACAGTTAACTCTTTACCAAACGACAAAATTTTAGACTCTCCAAATTGAAAGCATTTGCAGATGACAAAATATGACTCAAATGCTGAAATTTGTTCTGGGTAGGGTAGAAATTATTGTGGGAAAAGGAGAAAATGCTGGTTACCAGCAATTTCTCTTTTTTCAACAATGTTTTCAAAAGGCTTCTTTCTCGGGGTCATGAAAACCTGGGATTGTTTGGTAAAGGGTTAACTCTTTACCAAATGGCAAACTTTTAGAATGGTTTACAATGGAAGAATTTGCAGATAACAAATTAGATATAGCTCAAATGATGATAGTAGTCTCTCAAAGAATTGAAAACATTGTGGGAAAAGGAGGCAATGCTGGTTTCGCACACTTTCCTTTTTCCATGATGTTTTCATAAGCCCCTTTTCATCAGGCTCGTCAAAACACTGGATTGTTCAGTAAAAGATTACAGATTTACAGGCATAAGCCGCCTTGGAACCCTCATTTCGAAGTATTCTGGTAAAAGTATGTTATGATGAAAATTCAGTAATTTTGATTTGAGATCATTCCGGAAAGTAATGTTTCTGTCAATTCTTTGAAGACAACAACCTTTAGGTGTCCACACAAAAAAGTTACAATAATTTACATTACAAACAGCCATTTGCATTTGCACTTGGAAATAATATGCATGGTTCTCTTTAAGATGCATTGACCCATTTCTTAATTTGTAACACAGTTGAATTTTCTGAGATTTTGATAAGTTTTCAATGTCCAAGGGGTGCATGTTTTGCAATGAATAAGGACATTTGATCTCAAGAATGCTTACTAACTTGTCAGGGTCATAAATGAGACCATCTGGGCTACATCCAAACTCAGGGAAGCTTGGATTTATCCAAAATCCACTCTTTGTTGCTTTTTGTCCTGGGCTAAGATATTGTTCACAAAACTTTCCATAAGCAACCTGTTCATTATTTCTTCCATACTGAAGCGATTTAAGTCTTGGCAGCTCATTTCCCCACAACAGTCTCTTGAGTAGAGGATACTGCCCTCTTTTAGTCACAGCACAACACGCTTTAGCATTAGAGGCTGTGATTCTTAAGTACCTGTACAGATGCCACTTTACAGAATCAATCTATCTTTCGTTCCTAAGATTTCCATAGGCGCATCGCCTGTAACGTGTTCCCTCAATGCATTCATGGCAGTTTGTGTTTGTCTTTGAAGGCTTGCTGTGTCAACTTCGTAGTCATGGTATTTTACCTCCATTACCCTTTCAAGCATTGAGTTTGTTCCCGTATTTGGTAAGGTTAAAATGAAGTTGTTAACAAACGCTTCTTCATCCTGAATATAGTCAGTCGGTCTAGGATCATGTTGAAGTATCCTGTCTGGTTTCATTTTTTTAGCGTATGTAGATGCAAAGCATTCCTTTGGATCCCGTTTCGTTTTCCTTCCTTTATTCCACCCACACAATGTACTTGTACAGCTTGGTGGATCATAACCGAACTGCATGACATAGTTTTCCAACGCAAACAGGAGAGCAGCAATGTGGTTACACCTATTCATTGCTGAGGCTTCACAGTCACATGAAGCATCAACAACTTGCCCCGATGATTGTTGCAATGTCACAGTCACATTACGTATCTTTGATGGCTGAAAGGATGCCATCACAGAACTTTTTAGAAACTAATAGTCCTTGTGGTAGTTATCTTTAATGTCTTTGACGTGCCCAGTAGTAAAATACTGCCTTCCCTTATTCATAGGCTTTGACGTTGAAAAATCACCATCCTTGGTGTTAGCAGTAGCTATAATGTGATTGTAAATAGTACCATAACAGAAGTCGGTCGGTACTTGCCTTGATGGGAACTTTTTCCAGCCTGTTACAGGTAGAACAGGGATGGCCTTACTGCTATCCACATCTGCCTGCCTAAGTACATCAGCATTTTTACGTTGATACCATTTCCCTTCATCAATTGACACAATGATCTTCTTTGGCTTTCACACAGTCCAAACATCTGGAAAAAAAAAAAGGAAAAGAACAATAAATTGATAAAATCAAAAGCCTCTTGCACAAACATATAAAATCTCGTTTGGTTGGGGAAAAAAATAAATATCACTTGTTTAATACAATCCAGACAGTAGAAAGAATTTTGTTTTCCCAGAAAACCTCCGTGCTGTGATTTGTTAATCAAGGTCCTTTGGCTGCAGCTGAGCTAGTTCAGTTTCACTTTCCAACAAAACTGATATCTAATTCAATATACCATGCACAAAAAAGCTAAAGTTTGTGTAAAAGACGAATATACGGACATAAATCCTGTCTAACACATCAATCAGCATGGGTACGAACAATGGACTGAATTTGAACGGGGTCGAAATTTTGAATGAATGAATGAATGAATGAATGTTGTTTTATGGCGCATCAACAGCTTTGGTCATTTAGCGCGCATATCTGTGTTGAAGGAACGATTAAGGTGGATTTTTTCTAAAAAGATTTGAGACATGCTGACAGTAAAAGAGTTAAATTAAGAAGGATCATGTGTGATCTAAGTATGTATAAAGGATATAATTGAGCAACAGGGCTTCCCTATTAACTCAAAAAGGTTTTGAATAATGATGTTAAGACTGTGATAAAAAGATTTGAACAGTCTTAAATTGATAATAAAGGAGTCTTTAAATGAAGAATGAATGTCTCCAATGAGATAAGATGCCCTCAAAAGAGCTAATCCTCCCATTAAGGAGATGCAAACTTAAGATTGTGATAAAAAATTTGAACAGTCTTAAAATGATAAGAAAAAGTCTTTAAATGATGAAAGGTTATGTGTAACTGATAATGTGCATAAAATATAATATTGAGTGGCTGGGCAATCCCTGCCTACTCAAAGTTTTAGATGAAAAAGTTAAGAATGTGAATAGAGAAAGGGTGGAGCCTCCAATGGGATCAAAATACTCCCATTAAACAGGTCCCGTCTCCAATGAGATAAGATACTCCCAAGAGAGCCAATCCGAAATTTTGAAGGACCGAGTTATCCCGAAATCCATGCGATTTGCAGCAAGATACTGTTTACAAATTAAAAAGTAGATATATAACTCGTTCTTCTTACAATATTATAGATCTACATACATGATAGACTTAGGTTTTCGATGGGAAATTACCAGAGACATTAGTAAGGCAAATTCTGCGGTCAAAACGCGGTGCCCTTGGGGTACTGTAATCTTGTAAAAAGGTATGTAAACTGTACAGTTTACATACCTTTTTACAAGATTACAGTATCCTTATTTCCATGCATCGGTAAACCACGGCATTGTAACCACCTTTTAAGTTCAAAAAATGAGTGTTCCTCGATCGAATCAGATCTAAATTTGGCTCCTGGTACATCTTTTTCTGATAGCTTAATAGTAAACATTTTTCTAGCATATGGCTGTATTCGCTGTGAATGACGCTATGTTTGTTGTACGACCTACGCATATCGGTGTATCACGTGACAAGGTTATCAGATATTGGTGACGTCATCACCGATCTGTGCTATGATTCCGGGACATTTCGGCCCATAACAATTTCGGCCCATTACAGTTTCGGCCCATTACAATTTCGGCCCATAGTCTAAATACCAATTGAATGACACTTGAATGTTTCCCTGTTTGTTTGTCTGTCAGCTTGCATGCTACGACCTGTCTTGCTACCATTCTTTGTGTTGATTGATTGCTTTTATATGACACTGTTTTAGCCGCTGGTCCTACACCTTCGAAGGTTTGCCAAACAAAACAGCCGAGCTGTGTATTGGGCAAGAGGGGATTGGTGTCATCGTTTGAAATAACACAAAGGCATTTCCAGACTTGTAAACTTGCCAATCATAACTAATTTCAAACTCAGTTTTAGCTGAAGAACGTATGTTTTCTAAGGATAATTCATTATGCGGAGCCTTCATTAAGGACTAATTTCTAGGATTTTTGAAATTCCACATGTCAATTTAATTTTTTTTTTTTTATGAAAATTTGGGAAGTTATACATACCTCGGCAATACCAAAAATCAATTTTTTTCCCCCCAATCTTACCATGGAACAAATGAAAATGTTAATTTGGGCTTCAGCATGAGAAACGTTATATATATGCAATCCTTCTAAAAACCCCGTGTTGTTTAGAATTATTACATGTAGACAATGAGTTAGTACCCACGACATCAATCGAGTTAACTGAGGTCAGATGTAAAATTAAGTGCTAAGCAATTAAATTCTTCTTTGATCTGGATGCTATAGTGAAATAAACTGAAAAACAGTAACCTTACCATTTCTTTGAACTTTTTACCAAACGACAAAATTATAGACTGATCGAAATTTAAAGTAATTTCAGACGTCGAAGTAAATCATGTTGCATAAAAATTATGAAATCTGTCTTGAGTGGGTAGAAAACATGGTGGTAAAAGGAGGTAAGGCTGGTTAACAGCATTTTCTCCTTTTCCGACAACGTTTTCAAAAGTCTCCTTCCTTTGGGGGTCGTTATAACTCGGGATTGTGTGGTAAAGGGTTAAAATATGAATCCTTGGTAAGCAAACCATTATCACGAATAAAAAAAAATGCACCAAACAAGACTTATTGTGCCAATTATTATTGAAAATAATTACTGAAGTTGCATCCATTCAATTATTTTCCCCTGTCTTAAATTACGCAAATTCACAACACCCAAGATAATAAAACGCGACGAAGCATGTACCTAAATTCGACGGATATCTGAGACGATATTATGACATTACGGATATTGGATGGTTTAAACCCTTAACCCAGTCTGGAAGACCCAAAAAAGAGAGCATGATTAAATTTGCCTGCAAAAAAGAAGGTAAAAAGACCAATAAACAACGGATTTAACTTGACCATTTCAGTTCCGACGGAGACCCAAGTATCCGTCGTGGAGAGCTTAGATCAAGATCAGATTGTACCTTTAAAGTGATGAAAACTCTTCAATTTATAACGTTCGCTACCTGATGCTAAACTTAGATAATTCAAAATTTAGGAGATGGGACATTTAGTTTTCAACTCTTCATCCGTCGATGGCAACTTAGTATCTTTTGTTGATGGCGTAGGTCTACACCGGATTACACATGATATTTACAGTCTGATCTTCGATACAAACCAAGATTTAACGTCTGCCGTATGATTATATTGGTTTTCCTTTGCTCATATTGCATATACTCTTTACCATATGTAAACATTCTACCAGGACGTAAAACAAATATCCAGAATGTTTATTGATGCGAAACAAACAATATTCAAAAGCGCAATTTTATCCACCAAACAGTTAGTAGAAGGACTCGTCAGGTCGTGCAATATTTATGATACGCCAACCATAGGCCGAAATCGTTATGGGCCGAAATTGTAATGGGCCGAAATTGTTATGGGCCGAAATGTCCAGTCACCGTGCTATTCCCCAAAATTTTCTACATTTGAAAGTAACACAACTTCTGATTGGCTAAAGCAAATGGTTTAGCCAATCAGAAGTTGTGTTACTTTCAAATGTAGAAAATCTTGGAGAATAGGACTGAAAGTGTTGTTAAGAATGATTTGTTTTCCGAAAACAATTTCAATTTGGATTTGTCGAACATTTTGCCATCTTGTAAAGTATTACTTACAACTCTTTACCACACAGTGCGGAGTTTTAACCCTTTACCAAACAATCCCAAGTGGTTTAGCCAATCAGAAGTTGTGTTACTTTCAAATGTAGAAAATTTGGAGAATAAGACTGAAAATGTTGTTAAGAATGATTTGTTTTCCGAAAACAATTTCAATTTGGACTTGTTGAACATTTTGCCATCTTGTAAAGTATTACTTATAACTCTTTACCACACAGTGCGGAGTTTTAACCCTTTACCAAACAATCCCGAGTTTTGACGACCCTAAAAATGAAACCCTTAAAAAACATTGTGGAAAAAGGAGAAAATGCTGGTAACCAGCATTTTCTCCTTTTTCCAGAATGTTTTCTACTCTATCAAAGACAGATTCCATCATTTGAGCTACATTGAATTTGTCATCTTCAATGCTTTCAATTGGACTCATCAGAAATTTTTTCGTGTGGTAAAGAGTTAAAGAACCTGGGGTAAAAGACATTTGAAAACACTGAGAGAAAAGGAGAAAATGCTGATAATCAGCTTTTTCTCCTTTACCCACAATGTTTTCTGCATTTCCAAGTGTTCTCCGACGTTTCATCAGCATTTGATTTGTTGTCTATAAATGCTTTCAATAGGGACAAGTCTTGACCCTTTTCCTGCTAATTAAAATAAATGAAACTTTCAAACCGATAGTATTAAACCCAGATTGTCTTATTTCAAGTGATTTTTGAGGAAAAATATCTCCTTATTGGACAGTGTAGGTCCAAGATCAGACTGGCATGATTTCCATTTACCATGACATATATTCTACCCTGTCAAAGACAAAGGGCATCTTTTTCACATATTTTGTAATCTGTTAACCCTTTTATATACAGTCCGGATTTTTAACGATCCTGAGGTTGAGGCATCTGAAAACATTGTGGGAAAAGGAGAAAATGCTATTAAGCCAACTTTAACCTGTTGTATACAAATGTTATCAATTTTGGTTAAGTTTAAAATTTTGTCAGTTGGGTAAAGAGTTGACTCCTCACCACACAATCCCGGATTTTAACGACTCTAAAAAAGAAGGCTTTTGAAAACATTGTTTGAAAAGGAGAAAATGCTGGTAACCAGCATTTTCTCCTTTTCCAGCAATGTTTTCTACTCTATCAACGACCAAAATCACCATTTGAATTTCATTTAAAGTGTCGTCTGCAAATGCTTTCAATTTGTTCTAGTCCAAAATTGTATTGTTGTGTAAAGAGTTAAAGAGTTTGTTCTGTTTCAGTCTCCCAGGGTAAAGTTAAAGGAGAATACTGATAGTGAAGCAGTGGAGAAACTGGCAGAGGATGCTGCTAAATTGTCTATGAAAACAGACACTTCACCTGTACAGGCTACCTCTGAAGGTGACAAACCCACGAAGGAGCAGATTGGATCAACGCTACCGGTCCCTAGCCAGCCTGAACCACAGGCATCGAAACAGTCTGAGGGAGGAAATGACGTCAGTGATTTTATCCCGCCCAAGAAAAAGCCAATCAATCTAGTTTTGAGATTAAGGTGAGAATCTATGCAAAGAAGTTTAACTCTTAACCACACGATTGGGACTTTTAACAACCTTGAGATAATAGACTTTTGTAAAAATTGTGGTGACCAGCATTTTCTCCTTTTCCACCGTGTTTTCTACCCTATCATCAACAAATTCCATTTGAAACGTATTCAGTTTGCAAATGCTTTGGGTTTGGACAAGTCAAAAATTTTGCCAGGTGGAAAAGGGTTACTGCTTTGATTGGTAACGTTATAAGAATGAGACTGTCTGCTCTTAGTTGTCCTCTTTACAAAACAACAAAATTTAGACTAGACCAAATTGAAAGCATTTACAGACAACATTTTGATAAAATAACGGAATATGTCTTTGATAGTGTAGAAAATATTGTGGGGAAAAGGAGAAAATGGTGGTTACAGCATTTTCTCCTTTTCCTACTATGTTTTCGAAAGGCTTCCTTCTCGGGGTCGTTTAAAGTCGGGATTGTGTGGTAAGATTTAATCAGAAAATTATACTGCACCCAAAAAAATGCTGTCACATTAGGAAATAATCCAGTGTTTTCATGATGGATACGCAGAGAATATCGTGGTAAAAGTGGTAAAAGTGAAAAAAAAATGCTGGTAACCGGCTTTGTCTCCTTTTCCCACAATGATCACATGATGGATTTTATGGATCCATAATTATATGTTGTCTTGCATTATGGAGATCCCCTTTTGCCAGAGCATGGCCATTTTATAAGCTTTCACCCAGTAATGGCTTCATGTGGCTTGTGTGTTTTTCACTTTGTCAGTATCATGGTTTTGCAAGCAAGTAAAGAGGGTTGTTTTTTTTTGTTTTTGAACACTTGCTGTAAGAAAATAATGGCCTGGTTTCACAAAGAAACTTTAGTCTCTTATTTTGCTCAAATTGGCAGACAGACTCCGTTTCTGACACAAGTTCTCAAATCCTTATCTACAAATAATGGACTTCTGTCTGTTAAGGAGGGTAAGTCTGTTTACTTCGTTAAGTTGAGTCTGTGATGTTGTTTGAGCTCAGGGTTTCAGAATATTCCTAAAATCTGTTGTTGTTGGTGAAATGTGTCTCAAATAACAAACTCAATTTAAGTCCAAAAGAGCGTCTTTTAGTCGATTTGAGTAAAATAATAGACTTATGGTAAGTTTTTTTTTTTTATTAAACTGGGCCCTGTTTTCCAGTTGCTTCAGTGGAATATGGGTTTTTGTTTTTAGTGGTTTAGAGATTTTATCCCTACTTTTTTGTTTTTCAGAAACGACAAGAGGGAACTGAATGATATAAAATTTGACTTCACTCCGAATCAAGGTACATAATGATTGTCTCATATGCTTCTACAATGATTATGAAATTACTGTGAACAGAAACTTTTTTCACTTTCTGTTTATATTGCAGAAGTGATCTTTAGCATGGCTGTCCTGGAAGAAAATGTTGAGGTAGTGTCATAGCACTGTTGTTTTGGTCCAAAAGTTGATATATGTCGATACCCCCATTAATACAAAAGATAGTTGAGCCATGTTCTGTGAAAGGGAGCTTAGTGCATCTGCGAAAAGTATCGACCCAGGTCAGCCTGCACAGTTCGCGCAGGCTGACCTGGGCCAAAACTTTTCGCTATTGGTCAATTTCCTGAATGTCCGAAGACCAGTCTACCGCATGATTAAGTTGGTTGTTTAACCCTTTCCCAAATGACAAATTTTGGACAGGTCCAAATTGAAAGAGTTTGCAGACAACAATTTCAAATTTGATGAAAATGGCAGAAAGTTATCAAATAGGGTAGAAAACACTGTGGGAAAAGGAGAAATTGCTCATTACGAGCAATTTCTCCTTTTCCCACAGTGTTTTCAAGAGACTTGTGCTGCAGACACGTGAAAACCAGGGCTTGTTTGGGAAAGGGTTAAAAAAAGTGGCTTTTACGGATCCATAGTTATGTGATGGCTTGCTTGGTATAATGCATCATGGAGATGCATTAAGCCCCCTTTTGCCAGAGAATGACTCATTTACTTTAGCCCTTCACCACACAATCCCCAGCTTTAACATCTCTGAGGAAGAGGGCTTTTGAAAACAAACTTTAACCCTTTACCACACAATCCTGACTTTTAACGACCCTGAATAAGAAGCCTTTTGAAAACATTGTGGGAAAAGGAGAAAATGCTGGTAACAAGCATTTTCTCCTTTTCCCACAATGTTTTCTACCCTTTCCAAAACAAATTTGAATGTTTCAGTCACATTTACTTTGTCGTCCGCAAACGGTTTCAATTTGGACAAGTCCAAAATTTTGTCGTTTGGTAAAGGGTTAAATTACTCTATAATGTCATAAGTAACCTTGGAATTTCATCGCATGAATTGCTCAAGATTTCTTTCCTGTTACCTACATACTGACGTGACATTTGTATTTGGTAGTTACTATGCTGGTTTCAAAATACTTACAAGAATTCAACAATGTCAAGAATTTTTTAACAATGTTTGTCATTAGTGTTAACCCTTTACCACACAAGAAAGTTTTGGACACATCAAAAGTGAAAGTATTTGCAGATGGCAAATAAAAAGTGTCTCAAATGATGAAGATTTTCTTAAAAAAGGGTAGAAAATACTGTGAGAAAAGGAGAAAATGCTGGTTACCAGCATTTTCTCCTTTTCCCATGTTTTCAAAAGCTTTTTTCCCCAGGGTCGTTAAAAGTTCGGATTGCGTGGGAAAGGGTTAAGGTTTTCATCAGAACTTTCACGAGATCAGCTGAAAAAAAAAAGGAGAAAGATTAACACTGAAAGGTTCAAAGATTATGGTCACTGCTCAAATATGGTTTAACCCTTATCCTGCTAAATAAAAGAGATGAAACTTTCAAGCCGCCAGTAAAAACCAAGTTTTCCTATTTCAAAGGTATTTTTGGAGGAAAGATATCTCCTTATCGGACACCATAGATCAAATATCAGACTCCACATTCTCTGCAGTCTAATCTTGATCTGTGCTGTCTACAAAAGGTCAGTGAGTTGCACTTAGCAGCCAAAGGGTTAAGGTCTTGCTAGTTGGGATCTTTGGTCCTCATTGAGGTCTTGCTAGTTGGGATCTTTGGTCCTCATTGAGGTCTTGCTAGTTGAGATCTTTGGTCTTCATTGAGGTCTTGCTAGTTGGGATCTTTGGTCCTCATTTATGTCTTTCTAGTTGGGATCTTTGGTCCTCACTGAGGTCTTGCTAGTTGGGATCTTTGATCCCCATTGAAGTCTTGCTTTTTGGGGTCTTTGGTCCTCATTGAGGTCTTGCTAGTTGGGATCTTTGGTCCTCATTGAGGTCTTGCTAGTTGGGATCTTTGGTCCTCATTGAAGTCTTGCTAGTTGGGATCCTTGGTCTTCATTGAGGTCTTGCTAGTTGGGATCTTTGATCCCCATTGAAGTCTTGCTACTTGGGATCTTTGGTCCTCATTTATGTCTTGCTAGTTGGGATCTTTGGTCCTCACTGAGGTCTTGCTAGTTGGGATCTTTGATCGTCATTGAAGTCTTGCTTTTTGGGGTCTTTGGTCCTCATTTAGGTCTTGGTAGTTGAGATCTTTGGTCCTCATTTAGGTCTTGCTAGTTGAGATATTTGGTCCTCATTGATGTCTTGCTAGTTGGGATCTTCGATCCTCATTGGTGATGTTTTCTCTTTTTTTAGCTCCACTGGCCGAAGGCCAGCGGGCTTATGTCATGGCCCGGTGTCCGTCGTGCGTCCGTCCGTCCGTTAACTTTTATTTCAAACATCTTCTTCTCTGAAACTACCCATCCGATTTTCACGAAACTTCACAGAAATGATCCTGACATGGTCCTCTTCAGAATTTCTTGAAAGAATTTGATTCCTTCAAAAACTCTGGTTGCCATGGCAACAAAACTGAAAAATATTGGAAATCTTTAAAAATCTTCTTGTCTGAAACCATAAGGCATAGGGCTACCAAATTTGGCATGTAGCTTTATGTAGTAGACCTCTATCATGTTTCTTGAAATTATAGCCCTGGGGTCAAAATTGGCTCTTCCCCAGGGGTCACAAGTTTTACATAGGCTTATATAGAGAAAACTTTAAAAATCTTCTTGTCTGAAACCATAAGGCATAGGGCTACCAAATTTGGCATGTAGCTTTATGTAGTAGACCTCTATCATGTTTCTTGAAATTATAGCCCTGGGGTCAAAATTGGCTCTTCTCCAGGGGTCACAAGTTTTATACATAGGCTTATATAGAGAAAACTTTAAATATCTTCTTGTCTGAAACCATAAGGCCTAGAGCTACCAAATTTGGCATTTAGCTTGATCTAGTTGGAGTCTACCAAAAGTGTCCAAAGTATAGTCCTGGGGTCAATTTGGCCTCATACTTGGAGGGGGGGGTTCACAAGATTTACATAGGCTTACATAGGGAAAACTTTTAAATCTTGGTGTACATAGCCATAAGGCTTAGGCTACCAAATTTTGCATATAATTATAGCATTATTTAGTGGACAGTTACAAAGAGGGCCCAAGTTACAGCTCTAGGATCAAGTTTGGCCCTGCACCAGGGATCACAAGTTTTACATGGGTTTATGGAGTGAAAAGTTCAGAAACCATCTTGTTACCAGCCATAAGGCCAAGAACTCCCACATTTGGCATGTTATTCTTCTAATACAATATTCCCCATTTAGTCAGACTGTAGCCATGAGGTCAAAGTTTTATAAGGGCTTATATAGTGAAGACTTTTCTTCGTGGTTTATATTTATAAGCCAGTGGAGCGATACAGGGCCATCATGGCCCTCTTGTTTTTGTCTAGACTCAGCAGATAGTGTATCAAGAGAGCTGGTCGAAGCTGGACTGGTTGATGGTAAAGACATGATAGTAGGTCAGTAATAAAGAGATACTTGCAAGCCTCTGGGCCAGATAGATTGATTGATCAATTGTATGGTGCTTAACACCATTTTCAACATTATTTTGGTATATCGCAGCGGCCAGTGCACCTATCCATGCTGTCCTGGAGGTTTTTTTACCGGTACTCTGCAAAATATTCTTTCCAAGCGACTGGCTGCGTTCCCACATAACCATTGTCAAAACAGTTGTCAGTGGTAAGAGAGGAATGAATCCTGTTGCAATGACTATCATCAATCCTCTGAAAGAAATTAGCCGAGTCGGGTATCGAACCAGCGACCTCTTGTTCTCAAGTCCTGTACACTACTGACTGAGCTACCAAGGCTCAAATTGAGCTGAAGGATCTTGGTCAGTGGGAATCAGTGTTTAACTCTTTACCAAACAACAAAATTTTAGACTAGTCCAAATTGAAAGCTTTTGCAGACGACAAAATAAATGTAAATCAAAAATTGAAATTTGTTTTTGGGATGAGTAGAAAACATTGTGGGAAAAGGAGAAAGTGCTGGTTACCAGCATTTTCTCCTTTTTCAACAATGTTTTCAAAAGGCTTCTTCCTCAGGGTGGTTAAAAGTCGGGATTGTATGGTAAAGGGTTAAACCTTAATCAAATGACAAAATGCTGGACTTGCATTTAAGTTTGCAGACAATGAATTTGATATGATTTGTCTAGGAAAGGGTTGAAAACATTTTAAGCATAGGAGAAAATGCTGGTGACCAGCATTTTCTCCTTTTTCCATAATGTTCATAATGTTTTTAAAAGCCCTCTTCCTCAGGGTGATAAAGACAGGATAGTTTGGTACAAGGTCAGTACATGAATGTATGTTTGGAAATTTCTCCTTTTGTCATAATGTTCTCAAAAGTGGTCTGCCTCAAGGTGAAAAAAATTACCTGCAGGAGGTAGTTAGTGAATGACTTTTAACCCTTTACCACACGACAAAGTTTTACACTTGTCCAGATTGAAAGCATTTGCAGACGACAAATTAGATATGGCTCATGTGGTGAGATTTGTCTGTAAAAGGATAGGAAACATTGTGGGAAAAGGAGAAAATGCTGGTTACTAGTATTTTCTCCTTTTCTCACTATGTTTTGAAAAGGCCTCTTTCTCAGGATCATTAAAATTTGGGATTGAGCGGTAAAGGGTGAAACATTCTTCAGTAAAGTGTGGATAATCAAATTGAGTTACCATATAGCCCTCTATCAAACAATCCTGATGTTTAATGACCCTGAGGAAAAAAACTGTTGAAAACATTGTTGGAAAAGGAGAAGATGCTAGAAATAAGAATTTTCTCGTTTTTGGACGATTATTCAGCCTTCTCTAACACAAATCCCATCACTTTAATCCTCATTTGTCCAGTGTAAGTGAGCCATTTTCTAGCAAAAGGGGCGTGATGCATTGTACCAAACAAGTCATCACATCCTTATGGATCCATAAAATGGTTCAAGTCAAACAATCGACTGAATTATGAGGTGGAACGTTTTTTGGATTTGCAGAAAATTTATAAATGGCAAAAAGTTTTGATCTACCGGCATGACAGCCAGCGCTGACTGCGAGGCTGACATGGGTCAATACTTTTTGCAGTTGCATTAAACCCCCCTTTTCACAGAGCATGGCTCAAAATGCTTTCTCTATAGTTCATTAAAGAGCACATAGATAATTGCATGTTAAAACTTCATATTGCCTGTAAGGAGCTGTATGGTTTTTCTTGTCACACTGGTTTCAAGTCATCAGCTGGAAGACAAGAAAAGTCTTGTGCTTGTGGCAAGCCCATCCATACCAGACAACAAATTATTAGACTTGAGATACCTTTGAAAGTACAAAAAAAAAATCTAGGAAAAAAGGATTTTTTTCCCAGAAGGCTTCCAAAAGCCCTCCTTCTCTGTGTTATTAAACCTATACCAAACAATCCTGTGGTTTAACGACCTTGAAAATGATGCTTCTGAAAACAATGTTAGAAAAAGGAGCAAATGCTGGTAACAGTACTTTCTTCTTTTCCCACAATGTTTGTCTACCATTTCTTGATCAAATCTTATCATTTGAGTCACTTTTGATTTTTCATCTGCATATGCTTTCAATATGGACGAATCTAAAATGTTGATATTTAGTACAGGTTTGTTTGATAAAAGGTCAACTCTTAACTCCTTACCACACAATCCCGACTAAAGAAAAAGTCTTTTGAAAACATTGTGGCAAAAGGAGAAAATGCTGGTAACCAGCATTTTCTCCTTTTCCCACAATGTTTTCTACCCTATCTAGGACAAATTTATCTATTGAGTCACATTTAAATTGTCGTCTGCAAATGCTTTCAATTTGGACCAAGTCTAAATTTTTCTTGTGTGGTAAAGAGTTAACCAAATGACAAAATTTTAGACTGGTCCAAAATGAAAGCATTTGCAGACACCCAATTTAAATGTGGCTCAAAAACTGAATTTTGCATATGGAAGGGTAGAAAACATTGTGGGAAAAGGAGAAAATGCTGGTTACCAGCATTTTCACCTTTTTCTACAATGTTTTCCAAAGCCTTCTTTGTCAAGATCATTGAAACTCAGGATTGTGTGATGCTACTTACCAGCATTTTCTCCTTTTTCGACAATGTTTTCCAAAGCCTTCTTCATCAAGGTGATTGAAACTCAAGATTGTGTGATAAAAAGTTGAGTTCATGGTAGATGAAGATCAGAAGGCTGGAGTCATCCATTTACTTGGAGTTCTATGGGTGACAGATTTTTCTTCAAAGCTGTCCTGGTGATTTCTGAATCGGTTTCATTTTATCTCTTTGTCACATCTTGGCCGATTCCATACCTATATCTAACCTCGTCTGTATCAAGGGGGTTTCCGTTTTGAAATACTGCCAGTCACATGGTCTTAACCCTTTCCCAAACGACAAATTTTGGACTGGTCCAAATTCAAAGAGTTTGCAGACGACAATTTTAAATTTGATGAAAATGGCAGAAAGGTCTCAAAAAGGGTAGAAAACACTGTGGGAAAAGGAGAAATTGCTCGCTATGAGCAATTTCTCCTTTTCCCACAGTGTTTTCGAAAGACTTGTACTGCAGACACGTGAAAACCAGGGCTTGTTTGGGAAAGGGTTAAACATGGAGGTGCACATGTAAATGGATTAGCAACGGCAACAACAGCCACAGTGATAAGGAACCTGTTGTTGAAAAATGTCTACGGGATTAATAGACCAAGTTAGAAATAAATGTACAAACTGTTTTCCAACGGAAATGTATTTGGAAAGATTCTGATAGAAAATTGTGGCCAGTGTTTTCTTTTTCTAAGTGGAGTATTATGATTTAAAAATGGTAAAGTGGTATATTTCTGGCGAAGAAATGGACCGTGTAAGTGCATATCAAGCTGTGATACAGCTGAGAGACTTAATCAATGGATCACCCGAGGTTTGCCGAATGTTTATCTCTGTTTCTTTTTTCAGTTGCAGCCAACTTGCAGAAACTTCTTGATAAAAATCACCTTGTTAAAAGTTTGACTTTTGCCTTAGTAAGTATACTTGTACTTAACCCTTTACTTCACAGTCCCAAATTTTACTGACCCTGATAAGGCCTTTTGAAAACATTAAGGGAAAAAGAGAAAATGCTGGTTACCAGCATTTTCTCCTTTTTTGAACAATGTATTCTGCTATTTTAAACATAGAAATTTATTTTGGACCCATTTCATTTGTCATCTGCAAATGCTTTCACTTTGGTGGAGTCCAAAATTTTGTCATTTCGTAAAGAGTTAACCCTTTACTAGGTATGCTTGTATTAGCTTTACCAAACAGTGTCTTCACAACCCTAAAAAGACAGCATTTGTAAACATCATGGTAAAATCAGAAAATGTTAAAAAAAACAACAAAAAAAAACAGCATTTTTTTTTTTTTCCTTTTCTCACCATGTTTTCTATCTGTCCAAAAGCACATTAAAGATAATCCTTACAGCCAGAGAGAAAAAAACGCTGTTAAAACTTGGAAGTGTTAGAAAGTGTGTAGAATGGCTCAACTTTGGTGAGCTGTGTAAACATTGATAAATTACCAATATATATGGTGTAAGAGACAGCGAAAGTGGAGGGATTTGTCATCTAAAACCAGAAATGACAAAAATGTTGTCTTTGAAGGCTGCCCCCCCCCCCCCCCCCCCCCCAAAAAAAAAAGTAAATGCATTTTCTATCCGTCATAATCTGTGCAACCCTGCAGCTATCAGGGGCAATTTTGAAAATAAAGATGAAATGTGTTTAAAACTGGTTGAAAACAAGTATAAATGTATTTCTAAATTTGTTGTCGGCAAAGGCTTTCAGTATGGCCAAGTTTAGTGAAGAGGCAAACTATTTTGACTCATCAAGACGAAACATTTCAATGATGGGAGAATGTCACCTTTGTATGATATGGAACACATGATTTGGTTACGATCATGTCGGGGTAGAGAGCCAGCCTCTCCCATCAAAAGTTCTGGGCTCGAATCCTGTAATGAGCGTGATCAGCCTTTGGAACTGCCACAGTGCAAGTATTGGTTAGATTTCAAGCAAGAATTCAAGGAGAGTGATTGATCTAATGTGTAAGAACTTGTTTCAAATTCAGCATAGAAAATAGTTTTAACCCTTTACTAGACAATCATGACTTAACAAACCTGAGAAAGAAGCTTTTAAAAATATTGTGTGAAAAGGAAGAAATGCAAGTAACCAGCATTTTCTCCTTTTCCCACAATGTTTACTACCCTAGTAAGGACACATTTTGTCATTTTGGCCACCTTAAATTTGTTGTCTGCAAATGCCTTCAATTTGGACCAGTCTGAAATTTGTCGTTTGGTAAAGACTAAGGTCTTTACCACACAACAAAAATGTAGCCTAGTTCAAATTGACAGCATTTCCAGACAACAATTTAAATGTGGCTCAAATGATGGAATTCGTCTTTGATAAGGCAGAAAACATTGTGGGAAAAGGAGAAAATGCTGGTTACCAGCATTTTCTCCTTTCGTACATTGTTTTCAAAGGTCTTCATTATCGGGGTTGTTAAAACACGGTACCATGTGGTAAAGGGTTAAACACCATTGTAAAAGAAAATACATGTACATTGTACAGTTGAAAGCAGTGTGGAACATAATTCAAACAGAATTGATTTTTTCTCCCCAATTTATTTCAGAATTCTGGTTGTGCACCAAACGAGGCCTCCTGCGACAAGTCACTTGTAGGTTTTGCCCAGCTAACTATCAAAGACTGACACCATCGGCGATTAGTTTTTTTTTTTTACAGGCTGAATTTTGGTTCATGTACCCTTCTGTTGCTGTTACAGAATTACATTCGAGTTGACAATTTATACCAAGCAAGTCATCAAGTAATAATGGATCAGCAAAACCCATTTTGTCTAACAAGGGTCTGATTCATGAGGTAGAATCGTCCTTAAACTTTGTGGATTCCGGAGGCTTCCATCAGTCGATATGTTTTGCAAATGCATTACACCCCCTTTTTACAGAGCATGGCTTTATTATTTATATTTGATGATCTTCAATTACTAACTGTTAGCAATACTGTCGTAAACACCTTACAATACCTACCGGGTATTATCAATATTATTCCTGGTATGTCTTCAAGGGAATGTGCGACGTTTTATACGTGTTCACCTTTTTATGACATTTCTATTGTAACTTTTTACCAGACAGTCAAATGCTTTCATAATTCTGAGAAAGAAGAATTAAGAATACATTGTTGGAATAGGAGAAAATTTCTGGTATTAAACCAGCATTTTCATTTTCACATTGTTTTCTAACCTTTCTATGTTTTCTAACCTTTCTATGACAGTTCCTTTCTTCTGTGCCACATTAAATTTTTCATCTACAAAAACCTCCATCATGGATGAGTCTTAACCCATAGGCTGTTAAGCACAACACAGTGACCTTTTGCAGACAATGTAGATGAAGATCAGACTTCACAGAATGGCCTGATCTTGGATCTACACTGTCCAGTATTGCATGAAGTTTTGTGGATAAAAAGAACCTTAACCCTTTACCAAACAATCCCATGTTTTCACGTCTCTGAGGAAGAGGCCTTTTGAAAACATTGTGGGAAAAGGAGAAAATGCTGGTAACCAGCATTTTCTTCTTTTCCCACAATGTTTTCTGCCCTTTTACAGACAAATATCACCATATGAGCCATATCTAATTTTTTTGTCTGCAAGTACTGTAAATTTGGACAACGGTAAAATTTTGTTGTGTGGTATAGGGTTAAATCCTGGAGCGCTGAAAAGTGCAACAGAAAAAAACAAAATGATAGCAATTTCAAGCTTAATTTGGTTCATAAAAATTCTATAGGAGATAAATAAAAGATCATACTGTAGGTTTTGTGCAACCTGATCTTTCATACATTTGCTGCAGATACAACTGCAGTTGTGATAAGCTCTTGTAGGGCAAAGTTTGTAGCAAACACCAAAATTTTAGACTCCACGAAACTTATAGCATTTGAAGACGACCAATAAGGCTCAGAGGATGATTTATGTGGTAAACATGTGGTAGAAATGTGGGAAAAGGAGAAAATGCTGGTAACCAGCATTTTCTCCTCTTCCCACAATGTGTTCAAAAGCCTTCTTCAGGGCCTTTTGAACAAGATTTTTTTGGTGACGGATATAGCAGTGCTTTATATACAATAAGATGTTTAATAGTTTTTCTTAAATTTCTAAACAAGCTGTACTAACTGGCTATGACAATTATTCTCATCCAATCACAGAGCTAATAAGGAAATTCAAAATAAGGCCAATACCGAATTTCTTCCCTCTTTTTTTCATAATAAATGCAATATGTGAAGTAACAAATAATATTTAACACATTTGTGTTTGAAATAATGAGACAGTATTGAAAGTTCACAGTTTTTTGAGTGATTCTAATCGTATTTCTTAACCCTTTACCGCACAATGACGCCTTTTGACACCCCTAGGAAAGAAGCCTTTTGAAAACATTGTGGGAAAAGGAGAAAATGCTGGTAACCAGCATTTTCTCCTTTTCCCACAATGTTTTCTACCCTATTAAAGAAAAATTGCACCATTGGAGCCACATTGAAAATAACGTCTGCAAATGCTTTCAATTCGGTCTAGTCCAAAATGTTGTCATCTGGTAAAGGGTTTACCAAACATCATAATTTTAGACTTAACCAAAATGAAAGCATTTGCGGATAAAAGTGACTCAATAAATTGAAATTTCTCATTGGAAAGATAGAAAACATTTTGAGAAAAGGAGAAAATGCTTCTTTCCAGCATTTTTCCTTTTGCCATAATGTTTTCCAAAGTCCTTTTCCTTAGGGTCCTTAAAATTTAAGATTAGTATAGATTTAGCAGCTTTTTTTTTTCAATGATTCTTACTTTTTTGCCTTGGGCAATTGAAATGGATTCTGTAACTTGTCTAAAATTGGCTGTGTAAAGATATTTTCATTCTACAATTGAAGGCAAATATTACTTTACAATCTTTTCTCAACAAGCATTTGAAAGCTTTAATCATGCTTAAATAAGTCAACGATGGGTTTGCACAAATATATTTGTTTCTTGTTTTACATACAAAAAGTACACTTTGTGATTGTTAAACATATTAATAAAAAAGAAAATAGATAGTTGGCTTTGAAACTTCTTTATATGAATTTTTACCTAATATTTATTTTCTTTCTGACAGCCATTAAATCCTTACTGGATGGCATAGTTTAAGACGCGTCCAAATTGAAAGCAATTATAGACAAGTAAATTGTAACTCAAAGGCTGAAATAATCTTTGAAAGAGAAGAAAACATTGTGAGAAAATGCTGACCGGCATTTTTCCTTTCCTCCAAGATATTTTCAGAAGCCTCAAAAGCCTTTTGTATATGGGTTATTAGAACTCGGGATTGTTTGGTTAAAAGCCTAAAAAAATTGTCCTATGGTTACGAGTTAGGCCCATTTCATACATACACTTTACCAGTCTGGAACAAAGCTGTTAAGTCTTTAAATGCTAAACATCCAGGTTTTACCACTTTTAACTGTTGAAAATACAACACTCTGAAACTCAGATTTTTAACTCCGCTGGCCAAAGGCCAGCTAGCTTATGTCATGGCCCTGTGTCTGCCGTGCATGTGTGCATCCGTGTGTTAACTTTTATTTCAAACATCTCTAAAACTACCAATTCAATTCTGACCAAACTTCACAGACAGGATCCTGCCATGGTCCTCTTCAGAATTTCTTAAAATAATTTGATACCTGTAAAAATTGGTTGCCATGGCAACAAAACTGAAAAATATTGAAAATCTTCTAGTCCAAAACCATAAGGCCTAGAGCTACTACCAAATTTGGCATGTAGCTTCATCTAATGGATCTCTATCAAGTTTCTCCAAATTATAGCCCTGGGGTCAAAATTGGCCCCCACCACAGGGGTCACAAGTTTTACATGGGCTTAAATAGTAAAAACTTTAAAAATCTGGTTCTAAATCATGAGGCCTAGGGCTATCAAATTTGGCATGTAGCTTCATCAAATGGACCACTACTAAGGCACTACAAGTTTTAGCCCTCAGGTCAAAATTGGCCCTGCCTCGGGGATTACAAGTTTTAGAATAGCTTATGTAGGGAAGACTTTAAAAATCTCCTAGCATCTAACCATAAGGCCTAGGGCTACCAAATTTTGCATATAGCTTTATCTAGTGGGACTCTACCAAGAAAGCTCAAGTCATAGATCTGGAGCCAAAATTGGCCCTGCCCTGGCTGCCACAAGTTGTATATGGTGATATATAGTGAAATCTTTAAAATTCTTCTCATTCCTATCCAGAAGACCTACGGCTACCAATGTTTGCATGTCAATTTATCTAATGGACTTCAGCCAAGAATGTTCAAATTTTAGCCCTGAGGTCAAAATTTGCCCCTCCTCAGAGGTCACATTACCATAGGCTTATATAGTGGAAACTTTAAAGATCTTCTTGGTCCTGATTTTGAGATACAGCTGGAATATTTTATGACTGTTATCATGTAACAGGCCTCTTCCAAAATTGTTCAAATTAAAGCCCTTGGGTCAAAATTGGTCCCACCCCATGGGTCATAAATTTAACATGTGCTTATAGAGTAACTCTAAAAATTTTCTTGCTCCTTACCATAAATTCTAAGGCTATCAAATTTGGATCACTTGTTTCAAAATTTAGCCCTGTGATTGAAATTAACCCCACATCTGGGGTCTTATGTTTACAGGGGTTTCATATTGAGGAATCTCTGGAAATCTGCTTGTTTATAACCATATGGCCCAGACCAGTATTTTTTGGCATGTGGCTTTATCCTGTGGACTTCTCACAGGGTTCCAGTAATTATAGCTCTATGGTCAAAAAGCTTTTCCCTGGGGTCACAGCTTTCAAATGGGCTTTCATAACTCTTCTTGGTTGGAATGATTTGGCCTAGAATTGTAATGTTTGGTATGTATGATTTGTACTTATTAGCCAGTGGAGTGATACAGGGCCATCATGGCCCTCTTGTTATCTTAACTCTTTACCAAACAACAAAATTTTAGACTAGTCCAAATTGAAATCATTTGCAGACGACAAAATAAATGTGACCCAAAAACTGAAATTTGTTTTGTGAAGGATAGAAAACATTGTGGGAAAAGGAGAAAATGCTAGTTACCAGCATTTTCTCCTTTTCCCACAATGTTTCCAAAGGACGTCTTTCTTAGGGTCGTTAAAACTCGGGATTGTGTGGTAAAGGGTTAACAGATTGACTAAACAAGTGGATGGTATAGATCAAAGATCAGACAGCACACCCTGTGCTGTCTGAGGTCATCTGCAGAAGCCTGTTTTTGCCTATAGTGTTAAAAGGGTAAAAACCGTTAGGGAATAGTGCAAATCAAACACCCTTTTTAGCTCACCTGAGCACAACATGCTCAAGGTGAGCTATTGTGATTGCCCTATGTTCGGCGTCAGTTGTCCGTCAACAATTTTTTTAAACATCTTCTCCTAAACCACTGGGCCAATCTTGATGAAACTTGGCAGGGATGTTCCTTGTGTGAAGCTCTACCAAAGTTGTTCAAAGAATTGAATTCCACCTTTAACTCTGGTTGCCATGGCAACAAAAAGGAAAAAAATGCAAAATCTTTGAAAATCTTCTTCTCTGAAACTTGAAGGCGTAGAGCTTTGGTATTTTGGTATGTAGCATCTCCTAGTGGACCTCTACCAAGGTTGTTCATATGATGCCCCTTGGGTCAAAACTTGCCCCGCTACGGGGGTCACAAGCCTGAGCATAGTAACAAAGAAGGAAAACTTTAAAAACCCTCTTCTCTAAAACTAGAAGGCGTAAAGCTTTGATATTTGTTATGTAGCATCTAGTAGACCTCTACCAAGTTTGTTCAAATGATGCCCCTGGGGTCAAAACTGGCCCTGCCCCAGGGGTCACAAGTTCGAACATGGGAACAAAGAAGGAAAACTTTAAAATCTTCCTCTCTGAAACAGGAAGGCATGGAGCTTTGATATTTGGTATGTAGCATCTTCTAGTGGACCTCTACCAAGTTTGTTCACATGATGCCCCTGAGGTCAAAACTGGTCCTGCCCTCATGGTCTAAGTTCGAACATAGGAATAAAGAAGGAAAACTTTAAAATTCTTCTTTTCTGAAACCGAAAGGCGTGGAGCTTTGATATTTGGTATGTTGCATCTCAGAGTGGACCTCTACCAAGTTTGTTCATGTGATGCCCCTGGGGTCAAAACTGGCCCCGCCCCAAGGGTCACAAATTCGAACATAGGAACAAAGAAGGAAAACTTTAAATTTCTTTTTCTCTTAAATGGTATGGTGTAGAGCTTTGATATTTGGTATATAGCATCTCCTAGTGGACCTCTACCAAGTTTAATCCAAGGATGCTGCTTGGGTCAAAACTGGCCCAGCCCCGGGGGTCACAAGTTCGAACATAGGAACAAAGAAGGAAAACTTTAAAATTCTTCTTTGAAACTGGAAGGCGTAGAGCTTTGATATTTGGTATGTAGTGATTCTCTTCTAAGTTTGTTTGCCCATCTAAGCACAATGAGTTCATTGAGTTCAAAATTGGGTCATCTTGGGTCATAAACTAGGTCACTAGGTCAAATTAAAGAAATATCTTGTTGGTACTCTCGAGGCCACATTATTTGCTCAATTGCCTTGAAAATTGGTCAGAGAATTTGTCTTTATAAAATCTCACATAAATCTGAATTTGGGTAACTGGGATCATAAGCTAGGTCACTGGGTCAAATTAAAGAAATACCTTGTTTGCACTCTGGAGGCCACATTTATTGCTCAAATGACCTGAAATTTGGCCAGAATGTTTGTATTGATGAAATATCGAATGAGTTTGGATTTGGGTCACCTGGAATCATAAACTAGGTCACTAGGTCAAATTAAAGAAATACCTTGTGGGCACTCTAGAGGCCACATTATTTGCTCAATTGCCTTGAAAATTGGTCAGAATGTTTGTCTTTATAAAATCTCACATGAGTCTGAATTTGGGTCAACTGGGGTCATAAACTAGGTCACTTGGTCAAATTAAAGAAATAGCTAGTGGGCACTAGAGGCCACATTTATTATTCATTTGATTTGAAAATTGGTTAAAATGTTTCTTATGATAAAGTCCAAGACCAGTTCAAATTTGGGTCACCTGGCGTCATAATCTAGGTCACTAGGTCAAATTAAAGAAATACCTTGTGGTCACTCTTGAGGCCACATTTTTTGCTCAACTGACTTGAAAGTTGGTCAGAATGTTTGTCTTCGTGAAATATGAGTTTGAAATTGGGTCACCTGGGGTCATAAACTAGGTCACTTGGTTAAATTAAAGAAATACCTTTAAGACACTCTACTCAGGTGAGCGATCCAGGGCCATCATGGCCCTCTTGTTTTTTTTTTTTCTAACACACTTATAGAAGGAATTTGTTTCTTTAACCACATAATCAAATAATGTATCTACCATGCTCTGTGGAAAGGCATCTGCGAAAAGTATCGACCCATGTCAGCCTGCACAATTGGTGCGGGCTGATCTTGGTCAAAACTTTTTGCTACTTGTAAATTTTATGCATGTCAAAGGATCATTCTACCTCATGGTCCAGTCGGTTGTTGGACAAAATGGATTTTATGGATCCATAATTATGTGCTGACTTGCTTTGAATAACGCATCTTAGAGATGCTTTAGACACCCTTTTGCTTTAGCATGGCTCATATACATGCAGTATAATTTACCTTCATTTGTATCATTTCCTGTAAAGGGCCCCAGTTTCTTTAACCCTTTCCCAAACAATGAATTTTAGACTGGTCCAAACTGAAAGAGTTTGCAGATGACAATTTTAAATTTGATGAAAATGACAGAAAGTTCTCCAAAAGGGTAGAAAACACTGTGGGAAAAGGAGAAATTGCTCGTTATGAGCAATTTCTCCTTTTCCAACAGTGTTTTCAAAAGACTTGTACTGCAGACATGTGAAAACCAGGGCTTGTTTGGGAAAGCGTTAACTCTTAACCACACAATCCCGACTTTTAACGACCCTGAAAAAGAAGCCTTTTGAAAACATTGTTTTCTAGCCTTCTCAAAACAAATTTCAATTTTTGAGTTACATTTGTCATCTGCAAATGCTTTCAAATTGGACTACTCTAAAAATTTGTCGTTTGGTTAAGAGTTAACTCTTTTCCAAACAACAAAATTTTAGACTGGCCCAAATTGAAAGCATTTGCAGACAACAAAATAGACGTGGCTGAAAAATTAAAACTTGTTTTTGAAAGGATAGAAAACATTGCAGGAAAAGGAGAAAATGCTGGTTAACAGCATTTTCTCCTTTTCCCACGATGTTTTCAAAAGGCTTCTTGCTCAGGGTTGTTGAAAATCAGGATTGTGTGGTAAAGGTTAAGTCGTCCATAGTCGGTATGGTCACTGGTGTTTTCAAGAAAAGCACCTTGTGTGGGTACCAATAATGTGTTACATTAATTCTTATCCCACTAAATAACTTAACTCTATACCAACCAACAAAATCTTACACTAGTCCAATTTGAAAGCAACAGCAGACGACAAATAAAATTTGAGTCATTGAATAATATTTGTCTTTGAAAGGGTAGAAAACATTGTGGGAAAAAGTAGAAAATGCTGGTTACCAGCATTTTCTCTTCCCACAATGTTTTCACCAGTCCAATTTGAAAACAACAGCAGACGACAAATAAAATTTGAGTCATTGAATGATATTTGTCTTTGAAAAGGATAGAAAATATTGTGGGAAAAAAGAGAAAATGCTGCTTACCAGCATTTTCTCCTATTCCCACAATGTTTTCTAAAGCAGACGAAAACAACAGCAGACGACAAATAAAATTTGAGTCATTGAATGATATTTGTCTTTGAAAGGGTAGAAAACATTGTGGGAAAAGGAGAAAATGCTGGTTACCAGCATTTTCTCCTATTCCCACAATGTTTTCTAAAGCAGACGAAAACAACAGCAGACGACAAATAAAATTTGAGTCATTGAATGATATTTGTCTTTGAAAAGGATAGAAAATATTGTGGGAAAAGGAGAAAATGCTGGTTACCAGCATTTTCTCCTATTCCCACAATGTTTTCTAAAGCAGACGAAAACAACAGCAGACGACAAATAAAATTTGAGTCATTGAATGATATTTGTCTTTGAAAAGGATAGAAAATATTGTGGGAAAAGGAGAAAATGCTGGTTACCAGCATTTTCTCCTATTCCCACAATGTTTTCTAAAGCAGACGAAAACAACAGCAGACGACAAATAAAATTTGAGTCATTGAATGATATTTGTCTTTGAAAAGGATAGAAAATATTGTGGGAAAAGGAGAAAATGCTGCTTACCAGCATTTTCTCCTATTCCCACAATGTTTTCTAAAGCAGACGAAAACAACAGCAGACGACAAATAAAATTTGAGTCATTGAATGATATTTGTCTTTGAAAGGATAGAAAATATTGTGGGAAAAGGAGAAAATGCTGGTTACCAGCATTTTCTCCTATTCCCACAATGTTTTCAAAAGCCTTCTTCTTCAGGATCGTTAAAAGTCGGGATTGTGTGGTATTGGGTTAAATGAAACTTTCAAGCCAATGGTAAAAACCAAAATGTTGGTATTTCAAAGTTATGGAGGTTGGGGAAATATCTCCTTATCGGACAGTCTAGATCAAAGATTAGTCTGCACATTATGTGCAGTCTGATTTTGATCAACACTGTTCGTAAGTGAGTCACACTTAGCAGCCTAAGGGTTAACTGTGGAAATTCTGCTCATTTGTTATGGTTCCCTTTTTATACTTCACAACTAAGCCGAGTTTATAAGTACTATACCTGTAGAGGGGTCATGCATGACTCAGTGATGAAGGCATATGATATGTAATACTGAATCCAAGTTCAAATCTCAACTGAACCTGAGGTGTTGCTTGTTTTTATAGCAAGTGTCTTTGAAAAAGACAGTTTACACCCCTAGCCTATTACGGGTGAAACCCAGGACACATGTATAAGAAAAGTTGACAGTCACATGACTTATAATATCGAAAGAGGCACATAACACCATTTGATCGATCAATTTCTTATGTCATAATATGAAATGAAAAAAACACAAGCTAACAAACAGAAACAAACTAATTTCATATCATTTTATTTTAGCACAATGTCATGTTAAAAAGGTCATAAATACACATTAATGAAACATTTGTAACCATCATTTGCATTATTTGAAATTCTTAAAATCAGTGCCCTAACCCTTACTCCTTTACCAAACAATGCCGAGTTTTAAAGACCCCTAAGAAAAGAGATGTGTCACTGAGAAAAGACTGATGTGCCCGAAAATACATATGAGCTTGCTGTGACCTTGACATTTACCCTACATGATTCTTGCACATGACACATGGTCTCAATGTGGTTAACATTTGTGCAAAGTTATTTTGAATTAACTTAGAGGGAAAAAAGTTATGGCCCAACACAAAACCACCTACCCATCCCCCCCCAGCACATATGACCTTGCTGTGACCTTGACCTTTGATCCACATATATGACACACTGTCTTTATGTAGTTAACAATTCTGCATACTTAAACTGAAATTCATAATGAAACAAAGGCCAGACACGAATACTATATCCCACACGCACATATGACCTTGTTGTGACCTTTTACCTATGGACATATCTCTTCCACATGGCACATTATCTCCATGTGATTAACATTTGTGCAAAGTTATTTTGAAATTTGGTTAAAACAAGTTATGGGCGGAGCCCAACCCTCCCCAAACACATTCAACCTTGCTAGAACCTTGACCTTTAATCTACAGACATGACTCTTGCACATGACACATTGTCTTTATGTGATTAACAATTCTGCAAAGTGATATTGAAATTCATTCATAATTAAAACAGTAACAGGCCGGACACAAATACTACCCCCCCAACACATTTGACCTTGCTGTGACCTTGAAAAGTACACTTTGGACATATTTCTTGTGAATGACACATCGTCTCCATGTGGTTAACATTTGTGCCCAGTTATATTGAAAATGAACATTAGGGAAAACAGAAGACACCTAAACAAACTCCGTCCAAAACACATTTGACTAAGCTTGGACCTTGATCTTTAATCCACAGACATGATTCTTGTGCATGACACATCATCTTTATGTGGATAACCATTCTGCAAAGTAATTCATAATTAAAAAAGTAACAAGCCAGACAAAAATACTACCCCAAAAAAAAAACACATTTGACTTTGCAGTGACCTTGACCTTTACCCTATGAACACATGTCTTGCGCATGACACATCCTCTCAATGTGGTTAACATTTGTGCTATGTTATTTTAAAATTGAATGATATGGAAAAAAAATTCTGTCCCGGACACGAAAACGACTACCCTCCCTGCCCAAAACACATTTGACCTTGCTGTGACCTTAACCTTTAATCCAAGGACATGACTCTAGCGCATGACACATCGTCTTTATATGGTTAACAATTCTGCAAACTTATACTGAAATTCTTTCGTAAATAAAAAAGTTACAAGCTGGACACAAAAACTATTTGACCTTGCTGTGACCTTCAACCTACTGACATGACTTTTGCCCATGACACATCGTCTTGATGTGGTTAATATTTGTGCCAAGTTATATTGAAATTGAAGCATAGGGAAAAAGTTTTGGCCCAGACACGAAAAGTGGACGGACAGACTGGGGCATAAAAAAGCATTCGAAAACATTGTGGAAAGGTTCCCAGTTCCCCTTTTCCCAAAATGCTCTGAAAGGCCTCTGCTTCAGGGTTGTTAAAACCAAAAAGGTAAAGGATGAACCCTTTAAGCACTTTTCATACTAGAGTTGCTTCTGCAGCCAGAGCTGATCAAGATCAGACTGCACAAAATGTGTAGTCTGATCTTTGGTCTACACTGTCCATTTTAATAAAACACTCCAGACAAAAGGCAGCCACATAATTGCATTTACTAATGTCTTACTTTAGGATAAAAATGTCCATTGGCTTTATTCTGTGCTTTAACTCTTTATCGCATGACAAAAATTTATACCTGTCTAAATTGAAAGCATATGCAGACGACAATTTTAATGGGGCTCAAATGATGTGATTTTTGTTTGATATGTTAGAAAACATTGTTGGAAAAGGAGAAAGTGCTGGTTACCAGCATTTTCTCCTTTTCCCACAGTGTTTTCTATCCTTTAAAAGACAAATACCATCAACTGGGCCTCATTAATTTTGGTCTCTAGTCTGCAAATGCCTTGATTTCAGCAAGTCTAAACTTTCACTTTGTGGTAAAGATTTAATCATTCCAACCTCATTACAGTAAAAATACAATTTCATATGCCACTGTAGTGTGCAGCTTTGATAAATATTGTATCAAACAGTTGCTACTTTTCCAAGAGTCTTTCCACTTAATAAGAAATTGATATAATCCTTCAATTCTTTATCACACAACAAAAACGTAGACTTGTCCAAATTGAAAGTATTTAAAGATGACAAAAGTTACTGAAAACATGGAATATGTTTTTCATAGGGTAGAAAACATTGTGGGAAAAGGAGAAAATGAAGGTTACCAGCATTTTCTCCTTTTCCTACAATTTTTTCAAAAGGCTTCTTTCTCATGGTCGTAAAAACTCAGGATTGTCAGGTAAAGGGTTAAAAGATACACTACAAAACAAAAACATTAATGTTTAACCCTTTACCACACAATCCCGACTTTTACCGACCCTGAGGAGGAAACCTTTGAAAAAACATTGTGGGAAAAGGAGAAAATGCAGGAGAAAATGCTGATTACCAGCATTTTCTCCTTTTCCCACTATGTTTTCAACCCTTCCCCAAACACATTTTAATTTTTCAGTCACATTTATTTTGTAGTCTGCAAATGCTTTCAATTTGAACTTAGTCTGAAAATTTCCGATAAGGAGACATTTTTCCCCCCCCCCAAAATAACTTTGACATAGCAAAATTTAAGTTTTCAATATCAGCTTGAAAGTTTTATTTTAACCCTTAAAGTGCCTTTCACGACTATAGTTGCCTTTGCGGCCAGTGTAGATCAAGATCAGGCTGCACAAAGTGTGCAGCCTGATCTTTGATCTACACTGTCCGCTTTGCTGAGACACTAGACATGAAAAGTGACCACAAAATTGCACTTATCTTGGTGTTATTCTAGGCTGAAAATGTCCATTGGGTATATTCGGCACTTTAAAGGTTGACTTGTATAGCAGGTTTTGGTTTAAATCTTTTCTGTGCAGGACTACAGAGCACTGCATTCATAGAAATCTATCTTACCAAATCTGTGACTACCGTAAGTTGCTCAAGTTTTGAGACAGTAGAAAATAATTATTTTTTTAGATGTCCCAATATTTAGGTCGATGAAAAAAAATTATTTTTCGAGGTGTCCAAAAACTTATGGTCAAAAAAGACAAGCTGTCAAACTGTCTGTCACTGACCACTTAACAGTCGAATATTAGTGCTACGATTTCAATAAAACCAGGATCACATGCTGGTCTGTCTATTTTTACACAATTGGAATTCCTGTAGTCAATTCATGCAGTGGGAATTCAAAACTTTGCATTTTTTCATTGTTTTCGTCATTTTTGTATGCGTCCCAAGAAAGCAATCAGCATTGGTGTTTTGCACTTATATAAATACTTTTACAACTTATTTTACCTGTTAATGTGAGGTGAACGACGATTTGATTTTCACTAAGAAAAGTACATGTACCTGCTCAGCCCATTCTCAAACTTGATTGGTTCACAATCTTCCATTGAAAAACCCCAGTTAGAATATAGGATGTCTTGATTTCTATTTTTAAACAACGAACCCGATTGACCGTGAAACACACACACACGTGTCAACTACTTGTCGACTTCAGATGTATGTGTATACATGACATGTAGCTTTGCCCTTTGGTACAAGTTTATCACACCTTTTTACCCTCATTTCGTTTTTTTTACAATTGGGTTCTTTAATTGTCTGTTGGGGTGATCGGATTTATTTGTCTTGAAACGGGAGATTTCAGATGATGTCGAGAGGGTTTGGAAGCAATGCTTAAGTGCAGAAATGAAACAGCGCAAAGCAAATGCTGGTAAGCAAAGGGTATCAAGCGATTAAACGATTTTTTTCCAGAGTAGATATTCACTGTCCCAATTCTTTGGACCAAAAAAATACTGTCTTATTTTTGCAATTTTTAGTATGGCCCAAATCTTAGGGTCATGAAAAATAATTATTTTCACTTTTTTTGATGGTGTCCCAATTCTTTGGGTGTCCCAAAATTTGAGCAAAATACGGTATTTCCTAGTATCAAAAGAGAAATCTGAAGCGTGCAAAAAATACAACAAACCAAATTAAGAAAACATGATCGTGTACAAAGATTTTTATGCAACGATTTCAAACTATGGCACTTTCTGACAGATTCGCAGACAACAAATATAGCTCAAATTATTGACTTTGTCTTTAAAAAGGATAAAAAAAAAAAACCATTGGTGGTAGAGGAGAAAATGCTACTTACCACCATTTTTTCCTTTTTCCAACAATGTTTTCAAAGGCATTCTTCCTGAAGGTAGTAAAAAACCGTATTGTTTAGTAAAGAGGAATGACACACTACCTGCACAGTTGCCTGCAAGCATATCTATACTAACCCTTAGAGCGCTGAATAAACCTATCTGACATTTTCAAACTAGAGTTATGACCAAAATAATAGCAATTCCATAGTCACTTTTGTCTATAGTGTTTCAGCAAGCGGACAGTTTAGATCACAGATCAGGCTGGACATTTTGTGCAGCCTGATCTTAATCTACACTGGCCACAAAGGCAACTATAGTGATGAAAGGCGCTTTAAGAGTTAATCTTCCATGTTGAAACATAAACTTAATTTTTGAAGCAAGCCACATTTGAAAACACTGTGGCAGAAGGTCATTTTACAGGGTACAAATGAACTGAAGTTCTTTGACATCAGAGGAAACTTTCTGGGAAAAGGGGGAAAAGCTGGTTACCTGCATTTTCCCTTTTCCCACAATATTTTCAAAACGCTTCTTGAAAAAGGGTCGTTAAAACATGGCATTGTTTGTTAAGGGTTAATACAGAGCACTTGTGTCACCTTCAATACAGCTTCTGGGTGTTTTTGCATATGAGAGGTAAATCGTAAAAGAACAGTTTAGACAAGACATTAAATTTGAAAATGAAAGAATATTGCTTATTTCATTTCACATATACAAAGACATTAAAATTCTCACATACATGTACTTATGTATATTTGAATGTACAGTCACACTTAAATAACTCAAACACTGAAATAAATTATGTTACATATTAACACAAAAATTAAACTATTTCATTTCAACTTTACTAACATAACCCGCGTCCATCTTGGAAAACAGAACAGAAAAATTAGAATGACATACAGCACTCTTCATCCATAAATTAGAATTACCTGTAAAATTAACAGTCTCTTCTGCAAACAACTTTTTTTTTTTTGGTTTTGCACATAACAATCTTTACATAGAGGCATAGGAGAAAATGCTCCATTCTCTATTTACAAAAATCATCAAATGTGTGTTCATTTATAAAACTTTAATTTGAGCCATACTCTGTGAAAAGGGTGTTAATGCTATGAAAAAAAAAATGGATACTAAAAACTATCTTTAGATACATTTTCCATGCTATTTTCTAGATTCCTGGGTGTAAAAAAATAAAGATTGTCTCAACATTTAAAAGGAAACAGGCAGTTTATCGAACTATGTACACGAAATATAACTTAAAATTAAAAAGACATTTCCCATACCTAACTGTAAATCACTAAACAAGAAAAAACATCATAAACACTGACTGAAAACTATTTCTGTATCCAGCATTCCCTCCTTTTCCTACACTGTTTTTCCACATTCTCACAAATATCATCATTTGATCCGATTTTCATTTCTTGTTAATGAAATCTGCTAATACTGACAATTCAAAAATTTTGTCAAATGGTACAGAGTTAACTCTTTACCACACAATGCCGAGTTTTAATGACCTGAGAAAGAGGCATTTTGAAAACACTGTGGGGAAAAGGAGAAAATGCTGGTAACCAGCATTTTCTCCTTTTCCCACAATATTTTCTATCCTTCCCAAAACAAATTTCAATTTTTGAGTCACATTTATTTTGTCGTCTGCAAATGCTTTCAATTTGTACTAGTCTAAATTTTGGCCATGTGGTAAAGGGTTAAATTCTGATAGCAGTTTGCCCATATCAACAACAATTCTGAAACCCTATCCAGCCTTCGATCACTGTTTCAATTTTATTGTGACCTTACAATATTACATTGGACAAACTTTTAAGTACTGAAAAGATTGAAGGTCATGCCCTTATTTCCCTGTTAACTCTTTACCACACAATCCCGACTTTTAACGACCCTGAGAAAGAAAGTTTTTGAAAACATTATGGGAAAAGGAGAAAATGCTAGTAACCAGCATTTTCTCCAATTCCCACAATGTTTTCTACCCTTCTCAAAACAAATTTTAAGTTTTGAACCACATTTATTTTGTCATCTGCGGATGCTTTCAATTTGGACTAGTCTAGAATTTTGTTGTTTGGTAAAGAGTTAAGCCATTAAGCACCTTTCAAAATTGTAGTTTGTCATTAGTGAAGATCAAGATCAGACTTCAACTAACTTGCAGTATGATCTTTGACCTATACTGTCCACTTTGCTGAGAGTTTCTGGACAAAAGCACTGATATCAAAATAAGCCATGCTCTTAGGAAAGAGAATTTAAAGCATCTGCAAAAAGTAATGACTTGGGTCAGCCTGTGCAATCCATTCATTGTGACCTTAATCAAATTTTTTGCTTTTGGTCAATTTTCTGCATATCAAAGGACCAGTCTACCCCATGATACAGTAAGTTGTTAGACAAAATGGATTCCATGGATCCATAATTGTATGATGACTAGCTTGGTATAACTCTTTACCAAATGACAAAATTTCAGACTTGTCCAAATTGAAAGCATTTGCAGACGACATATTGAATGTGACTCAAAAACTGAAATTTGTTTCGGGGAAGGATAGAAAATATTGTGGGAAAAGGAGAAAATGCTGGTTACCAGCATTTTCTCCTTTTTCCACAATGTTTTCAAAAACTTTCTTTCTCAGGGTCATCAAAAGTTGTGATTGTATGGTAAAGGAGGTAATGCACCACAGAGATGCAATCAACTGCCTTTTGCAAGAGTGCCTCTCAAATTACTTGGGTCTCATTGCTAGGCTGAAAATTACCACACGACAAAATTTCAGACCAGTCCAAATTGAAAGGATTTGCAGACGATAGAATATATGGGACTAAAAAATTGAAATTTGTCTTGGGAAGGAAAGAAAACATTATGGAAAAGGAGAAAATGCTTGTTACCAGCATTTTCTCCTTTTCCCACAATGTTTTCAAAATGCTTCTTTCTCAGGGTGTTTAAAAGTCGGGATTGTCCGGTAAAAGGTTAACTCATTACCACACAACAAAATTTTAGACCAGTCCAAACTGAAAGGATTTGCAGACAATAAAATAAATGTGACTGAAAAATTGAAATTTGTCTTGGGAAGAAAAGAAAACATTGTGGGAAAAGGAGAAAATGCTGGTTACCAGCATTTTCTCCTTTTCTCACAATGTTTTCAAAATGCTTCTTTCTCAGGGTTGTTAAAAGTCGGGATTGTGCGGTAAAAGGTTAATTGAGTTTATTTGGTGCTCTCAGGGTTAACAGCTAGACAAATCTAATAAATCTTTGGTAAAAAGAAGTGTTTTCAAATTTATATAAAGTTAGCTCTGCCACACAATAAAATTTTAGACTTGTCCAAATTGAAAGCAGACGAGTAAGACAAAATCTGTGACTCAAATTAGTTGGAATTTCTTCTGAAGATTAGAAAATGTCATGTGAAAAGGAGAAAATGCTGGTTACGATGTTTTCAAAAGCCTTCTTCCTCAAGGCTGTTAAAACACTGAACTGTGTGGTAATGGATCACAGCATAATTGAATAATGTTTGATATGAAGAGAGAAAAATAATCTGGAATTCAAAGTTTTGCTGTATATCTGTTGTTATAACTGAAAGCGAAACAAAACACCTCAATTATTCGATTCAAAAGTTTATGGGTTTTAGAGAGAAACTGATATACAAATTGGACCACCCTCAATAATCAACACAGAAGGTCTACAAAAAAGGTACAAATAAGGGATTGAAAAGGTTATTTTATCATTCTCCCCACCAAGATGGTGAATCCTTTGTTGTAGGTACTCAGCACTAATTGTTTCCAAAACACAAATCATTTGATTATCCATTACATAGAAATTAGTAATGGACAATGATTTACGGATTAGAAAATCCAGCTTCTCTGCACCACAGGGTATTGGAACAAAAAGATAACAGATGAAGGGGACTTTGGTTGAGTGGTTTTCAATACAAAGACAGTACAAAATACTGCAGAAATGTTTAAACCATTATTAGTTACTGCATGACAAGATTTTAGACTTTTCAAGATTGAAATCATTTTGCTGACAACAAATAAAATGTGACTCAAGTGATGGGAATTGTTTATAATAGGATAAAAAAAACATTGTGGGTAAAGGAGAAAATGCTGGTTACCAGCATTTTCTCCTTTTCCCGCAATGTTTTCAAGAGTGTTTCTTTCTCAGGATCGGTAAAAACAGGACTGTTTCATGGTGGGTTAATAAAGGGTACAGGAGTATGTTATATCATTCAAACATCTGGAAATCTGTCATGTTTTGTCCTGAGCTGTTGATTCTTTACTAGTTGTTGTGGTAATCTGTGATGTTGAGCTGATAAACTGGTCTGAATGTTTCTGAAATAATAAACGGAAATATATTATAAACTGGAATTCTGATTATGGCATATGACAATACATTCAAATGACAGTACTTTCAAGATCAATTCACTGAAATAATTCCTAATTCATTCAATGATTCATGCAAATAGTGCATCTCAATTAGGTTACATATTTTCTCCTGACTAACTTTGGCATTGCTGTTGTCAGCCCAACAGATTACCACACTTAATCCCAGCTTTCGCATAATTCCAAGGTTCATATAACAAGATATTCTTCAGTCACCACTGTGAGAGACCGGCCGATATAGCTCAGTAGGTAGAGCGTAGGACTCGTGAACACAATGTCCTACAGATTGTGGGTTCGTATCCCCGGCTGGACAACTAAAAATTACTAATAGTCTTTCGGATGAGACATTAAATCGAGGTTCCGTGTGACGGTGCTCTACGCCGAGCACGTTAAAGAACCAGGCGAAGCTCTCAGTAGTTTCGACCTGTATCCTTGCACTATCCCCCGTAACAACTAACCGTCTTCTGGGGGCGTCGCTCAGATGGGCAACCGGTAGCGACGATAAATAAATGGAAATAACCAACCAACCAACCACTGTGAGATTTATTTCTCTTAAATAATAAAGAAAGCAGAGAATCCAGTGATAGCAAGTCATCCGGTGTATTTGTGTGCATTTCAAAGAAGGGGAACATAGATTAATGTGTCCACTGATAAAATACAACAGAAATGCTGTTGAAAATTATTTTTCTATTGATTGAAAGGTATTTAACACAGCTTTCAACCTTATCTCAGTCATATCTAGGTAACAGTTCACTATCCATGTGTTTCCTGGGTCTCAGCAATACTGATAACATGCCTTGCCTCATGATAGTCCCACAAAAATCTCAGTTCCTCAGATGTGGATAAATCCCAGGACCCCTGGCACATTAACTCTCTGCCACACAATCCTCTGTTTCAATGACCCTGAAAAACAAGGCTTTTGAAAACAATGTGGAAAAGGGAGAAAATGCTGGTTACCAGCATTTTCTCCTTTTTCCACAATGTTTTCTGCCTTATCCAAGACAGAAATCATCCTTTGAGCCACATTTATCGTCTGCAAATGCTTTCAATTTGGCCCAGCCTAAAATTTTGTCATTTGGTAGAGGGTTAATCCTTGTCTTTATTCACAGAGACGCACATGTCCCCTTTTGAAAATGGTGTGTAACCCTTTACCAAAAAAATTCCGAGTTTTAAAGACTTTGAAAGAGATAGCTTTTGAAAACATTGTGGAAAAAGGAGAAAATGCCAGTTACCAGCATTTTCTCCTTTTCCCACAATGTTTTCTACCCTTCGAACACCAATTTTCAATTCTTACAGTATTGTTTATTTTGTCATCTGCAAATGATTTTAATTTGGACAACTGCAAAATTTTGTCATTTGGTAAAGATTTACCCTTAATATTTTATCTCCTTTGTACATGAATCAATTTTCACCTGAAGGTAAGAAATGTATACCTGTGATGTATATGGCTGATGCTTGTTGGACTGAGATGGGAGATGAGTATTGCTGGATAAAGGACTGTCCGCCTGCCCTCCATCAGTGGGCGTATCCTGGAACAAACATAATTTTCATGACAATGACGTATCAACTATACTACTATACCGTAATCTCATCCGAATGATGCATATCATGAGATCATTACATGTGGGCCATGCTCTGAGAAAAGGGGTTTAATGCAATTCCGTAATACATCATACCAAGCAAGTCATCATTATAACTATGCATCCATAAAATAGCTCTTTTGTCTCACAACAGACTGAATCATGAGGTAGGCTGGTCCTTAGACACGCAGAAAATTAAAACATTAACCAATAGCAAAAGGTTTCGGCCCAGGTCAGCCTTTGCCAACTGCACAGGCTGACCTGGGTCGACACTTTTTGCAAATGCATCAAAAAACCCTTTTCAAAAAGCATGGCTCACCAACAGCCAAAAGTTTCGGCCAAGGTGAGCCTTCGTGGACTGCGCAGGCAGACCTGGGTCGATACTTTTTGCAGAAGCATTTAACCCCTTTTTCACACAGCATGGCTCAAATGAAATGATTTTTTTTACTACAGTCCCAACCAATTAAGGCATTACCAAACAATCCTGGGTTTTCATGACTCTGAGAGAGAAGCCTTTTGAAAACATTTTGGGAAAAGGAGAAAAATTTAATGCTGGTCACCAGCATTTTCTCCTTTTCCAACAATTTTTTCTACCCTTCCCAAAACAAATTTCAATTTTTGAGTCGTATTGATTTAAACGTCTACAAATGCTTTCAATCTGGACGGGTCTAAAATTTTGTTATTTGGTATAGAGTTCAGGCTTTACCACATAGTTCCATGCTTTACAACCGAAAGAAAGATAGCTTGTAAAAATATCACAGAAAAGGAGAAATCTGAAAAACTTCTTTTTTTTTTCCGTTGTTTTCTACTCCTACATTTACCAAATCATTTGAGCTACATTCAGCTTTGTTGTCCGTAAACCCTTTCAATTGGGGCAGGTCTAAAAATTTACATCAAGTACAGAGTTTAGTCTTGTCCCTGGATTTGGGCTGCACTATGGCAGAAGGGAAGTCATTAAATAATTATGGATCATAAGGCAGACTGGTCCTTGGACATGCACAAAATTGACCAACAACAAAATGTATCAACCAAGGTCAGCAGCCTATGCAAAATGCAAAGACTGACCTGGGTCAATACTTTTTGTAGATGCACTAAACTCCTTTTTCACAGATCATGGCTCATGTATATTTGGACTTTTCCTTGTAAAAATCAATTAACCCTTTACCAGACGACAAAATTTTAGCCTTGTCCAAATTGAAAGTATTTGCAGACGACAATTTCAATGTGGCTGAAATGGTGCAAGTTTTCTTTGATAGGGTAGAAAACATTGTGGGAAAAGGAGAAAATGCTGGTTACCAGCATTTTCTCCTTTTCCCACAATGTTTTCAAAAGGCTTCTTTACCAGGGGCGTCAAAAGGCGGCATTGTGCGGTAAAGGGTTAATGGAAACCTATAATACACTTAGCCTTATATACATGTATCTAATAAGGGCACCTAAAACTGCTTCCCAAGAATTGGCCATTTACTATTTTCTTTAAAAGTTAGTGTTTTAAAAGCCATCTAAAGAATATGATCCATGCTAGATGAAAAGGGGCTTTAATGCATCTGTAGAAAATATGGACCCAGGTAAACCTGCCAAGTCCACTAAACTTTCTGCTATTGGTCAATTTTCTGCATGTCAAAGGACCATTCTAGCTCAAGATTCTGCCATTTGTTAGATAAAATGGATTTTACAGATCTGTAATTATAAGATGCAAAGTTTAATGTATCACACAGGTATATTACATCCCCTTTTGCCAGAGTGCCCCACAAATATATATTAACCCTTAACCAAACATTACTGTCTTTCATCGACCCTGGAGTAGAAGGCTTTTCGTTGTCATCTGTAAAAACATAACATACACACATGCAACATAACCTGCCTCCATTCCTTTACTTTTTTCTGAGAAAGGAGGGAAAAGGGGGGGGAGATGTTAAAAAACAATGCTTTTACATAATGGGTTTATCTTTTAGAATAATTATGGATACATAAAATCCACTTTATCAAACAACCAACTGAATGCTAATGCAAAATTGCCCTTTGACATGTGGTCATGCAAAAAATGGTCCATAGCAAAAAGTGTCAACCCATGTCAGCCTGCACAGGCTGACATGGGTTGATATCTTTTGGAGATGCCTTAGCCTGCTCAGGTGGGTCAGTGGTTAGCGTGTCTGACTTGCAGGTTCTATACTGGGTTGAGACAAAATGTCTTTCTGGTGATTTTTCGCCTCTCACCTCTGATGCATGTAAGAAAAGTAGTCAGTGGCTTGGAAAGAAAGTTGTGTCAGTACTGGTGTGAGAAGGCCAGGGTCTGTATTCACCAACCATTCTTAAGAACATTCAAGTCTTATTCTCCAGGATTTTCCGAATTTGAAAGTAACACAACTTCTAATTGGCTAAACCAAATGGTGTTGCCAATCAGAACTTGTGTTACTTTCATATTTAGAAAATTCTGGAGAATAAAATTGAGAACATTCTTTAACCCTTTCCCAAACGACAAATTTTGGACTGGTCCAAATTGAAAGAGTTTGCAGATGACATTTTTAAATTTGATGAAAATGGCAGAAAGTTCTCAAATAGGGTAGAAAACACTGTTGGAAAAGGAGAAATTGCTCGTTACGTGCAATTTCTCCTTTTCCCACAGTGTTTTCAAAAGTTTTGTACTGCAGACACGTGAAAACCGGGGCTTGTTTGGGAAAGATTTTAAATGGTGGGTGAATATGGGCCCAGGAAACACATGCAGTGACCGCTGCGATATGACCTAAAATGCTGTTAAAACAGCATTAACTTCCAATACAAACAAAAGCAGATGTATTAAACCCCCTTTTCACAGAGCAAGGCTCATATATTACCTGGTCTACTTACCACAACATTTATTTGACTGTCATCAGAATTGTCGTCTGATACACTTTCTGTTCCATTTGGAATTCTGATCTTATTTGGACTGGCTGGTCGTCTGTTTGGACTGGCAGGTCGCCCAATAGACGGAGTGTCTACTCGATCTGATTGTGATGTACCAGAAATATGACTACTTCCGTAGGGCAGAGACAGTCGAGCATTCACAGCTAATAAATGGTCCCGTCTTGATACAAGATTTCTTACATAATCTTCCAACTTTTTGTTTTCTGACTTCAATTTGTGTAAGCAGTTCAGCAGTGAGGCAACTGTTTAAGAAGAAGGAAATAAAAATCTCCTAACTCTTAACAATACAACAGAATTTTTGACTTGCCCAAACTGAAAGCACTTGCAGACGACAAATTGAAAGTGGCTCCAATGATTGAATTTGTCTTTGGTTACCAGCATTTTCTTCTTTTTCCAAAATGTTTTCAAAAGGAATCTTCCCAAGGGTCATCAAAACCAGATATTGTTTGCTTAAAGGTCTTGTCTAAGTTAAAAGCATTTACTCACCAGAAATGAATTTCTCTGACAGGGTAGAAAACATTGTTAGAATAGAAGAAAATGCTAGTGACCAGAATTTTCTTTTCCCACAATATCTTCAAAAGATCTTCTTCAGGGTCATTGAAACATATCATTGTTTGGTAAAGGGTTAACTCTTTACCAAACAACAAATTTTAGACTGGTCCAAATTGAAAGCATTTGTAGATGACAAAATAAATGTGAATCAAAAATTGCAATTTGTTTTAGGAAGGACAGAAAACATTGTGGGAAAAGGAGAAAATGCTGGTTACCAGCATTTTCTCCTTTTCCCACAATGTTTTCAAAAGCCTTCTTTCTCGGCTGGTTACCAGCATTTTCTCCTTTTCCCACAATGTTTTCAAAAGCCTTCTTTCTCGGGGTCATTAAAAGTCGGGATTGTGTGGTAAAGAGTTAATTCATAATCTTCCGTCAGAAGGAATTTCAAATAAATACATATATGGTATTCTCGACAGGAGAGGGGAGATTTGAACCCACTCTCTTCTGACAAATCTTAGACCTGTTAGAAACTATCACAAATCAAACAAAGGCAAAAAATTTGAAGAAAGATAAAAATAGTAGGCTTTCATATAGTATGCAGTCTGATCTTGATCTACACTATCCACCTAAGTAACTTCTGTTGCTCCCAGCATTCACAGGGTTAAGAAGATCACTTACTATCAAAATGCTGCCCTTGCTCCATGAGGAAACTGGACCCTTGTTCCCACTGCATTTCCAGCAGCTCCTCCATACTGCCTGGTGTTTCACTGAAACATACACCAACACATACAACAAGAGCACCACATACACGTGCCAACACCCTGCTGCAGTTGCTTTTAAAAAATGAGCCATGCTCTGGCAAAAAGAGGCTTAATGCCTCTCTGCAAGACCAAGCAAGACATCACCTTATTACGGGTCCATAAAATCCATTTTGACAAACAACTGACTAATGCATGAGGTAGAATTATCCTGTGACATGCAGAAAGTTTAAGTTAGCGAAAAGTTTCGGCCCATGTCAGCCTGTGTGGGCTGAGCAGGCTGACATGAACCAATACTTTTTGCAAATACATTAAGCTCCTTTTTCACAGAGCATGGCTCAAATACACTGACTTTCAATGAAAACTCTAAGTCGAAAAAGGAGCCTCAAACCAAACTCTGAATAAAACCCTGAACAAAACTCTGTGTCAAAATATTTTTTACGATTACCGTCCCCTGTTGTATGGGTTCCCCTTTTGATAGTTTTAACTAGTCAGAGTTTGAAGTAAATATGCCAAGTAATGACAGGCATATTCAAAGTTTTTGCATACAATGAAAGCAAATGACAACAACAGAGCTATAACAAATACCTCGACTTTTTCTTTGAAAACAGCCGAGCTAACTGGAACTGTCTCATAAAATGATTAAATTCCCCAAACAGTTCTTTGACAGAGTAGACAGAATGTCAAACCTGACATGTATCACACAACATGTTTCAGTTCAGTATCAAATCTTTGACCTTTAAAAGCATACACTTAACACTTTACCAAACAACAAAATTTTAGACGGGTCCAAATTGAAAGCATTTGCAGACGACAAAATTATATGTGCCTCAAATGATTGTATTTGTTTCTGAAAGGTTAGAAAACATTGTGGGAATAGGAGAAAATGCTGGTTACCAGCATTTTCTCCTTTTCCCACAATCTTTTCGAAAGTCTCATTTCCCAGGGTCATTAAAACTCAGGTTTGGTGTGGTAATGGGTAAAAAGTAGGGTACATTTATGATTGATTGATAGACTGATTAATTGAATGGTGTTTTACACTGCTTTCAACATTATTTCAGTCATATCACGGCAAAAGCTCACATATTCATGTATTTCCTTGGCTTCACCAGTACTAGGCTAGGGCTTTGAAGTGTCTTGCCCAAGGACACTCCCACGAAAAAAAACAGCGAAGGTTAATTTAATGTCGTTGTAATTGCTTTCAATTTTAAGAGTCCACGATTTTGTTGTCTGGTTATCAATTTAAGGTCTCAACATCCTTTTTTTTTAAACCAATTACTGCTAAGATAGTTTTTTTGAAGTCCCTCCAGTTGGCACCCCAGAGAAAAATTCTAGACAAAGGAGCAACAGCTTGTGCTAAGAAAATGCTCTTTTTCCACAGCATTTTCAATACAAATGAAAAAAGTTTTACTATTCTGTCCATTGTTTCTCCTTCAGTAATAGTTATTGGCAAGTCTAACAAGAACACCACAAGTGGGTGCCAACACTCTGCTGTGGATGCTTTTACTTGAATTGTGTAAGTCAGAGAAGGCATAACTGTGTCCAAAATGTTTTATGGGTTACCTACTCCTGTGTTTTATGTTCTGCTTTTGCATAGTAAACAAGAAGCCAAGGTTTGGAGTAAATATCTTAAGTATTAATAAAGATGTGAGAAAATGTAAGTTTTTGCACAATGATTCAGACAACACTGAAAACAGGGCTATGACAACACCTAAGTGTTTTCTTTCAACAGCTGAGCTAAAAATAACCCCTACAGCAAGAGGTTAACCCACAGATCAATAACAGTGAACTAACTCTTAACCCTTTCCCAAACAAGCCCTGGTTTTCACGTGTCTGCAGTACAAGTCTTTTGAAAACACTGTGGGAAAAGGAGAAATTGCTCGTGACGAGCAATTTCTCCTTTTCCCACAGTGTTTTCCACCCTTTTTGATAACTTTCTGCCATTTTCATCAAATTTGAAATTGTCATCTGTAAACTCTTTCAATTTGGACCAGTCCAAAATTTGTCGTTTAGGAAAGGGTTAACCATGCCAAAGCTATCACATACATATTTATAGTAAAAAAAGTAAAGTTGTACCTGCATGATTTTGAGGTTTGTGATGAGGTTGTGAAGGATGACGAGAAGGGATTTGGAGGTCCTAATACGGGTCCATTTGAGATCTTTAGTCCACTAGCACTTGACGTAGGTACACTTGATACTGTAACAAAAACAACAGAATTTTAACCCTTTACCAGTCAGTTTCAACTTTTAACAACCCTAGGGAAAAAGGCTTTTGAAAAAAATTTGGGAAGCGGAGAAAATGCTGCTAACCAGCATTTTCTCCATTTCCCAAATTGTTTTTACTCTTCGAAAGACAAATTTTATGTTCTGAGTTACCTTTATTATGTTGTCTGCAAAGTCTTTATTACGTCGTCTGCAAAATTTTTCAATTTGGACAAGGCTACAATTTGGTCATCTGGCATAGGGTTAAAGCAAACAAGCTTGGGTTTTCTTTTCCTAGAAATGGTACATGTATTTTATTCTCTGAAACTATTCCGCTGACAAATTTATATAACATCACTTATTCCTGTAAACTACCCCCAACTCTACATGTAGATTTGTTATTTTGGTCCTTTTTCAAAAGTGTCAGATATGTCACGGTGGCCAAGGCGCCTATATTCTTAACCAGCACTATGGACAAAAGTCTTACAAAGCTACCAGTTGCTTTCCCACATACATAAACTTAACCCTTTATCAAAGAATCCAGTGTTTTAACAACCCTAAGGAAGAAGCCTTTTGAAAACTTTGTGGGGAAAGGAGAAATTGCAGCTTGCCAGCATTTTCTCCTTTTCCCACAATATTTTCTACCCTTTCAGAGAACTTCATTTTATTTGTACCAGTTTTGAATTTGCTTTCTGCAGATGCTTTCAGCTAGGAAGATATTAAAATCTGTTGTCTAGGAAATGGTGAAAACATCCTTTAGCTTTATATCAAGCTCTGATAAGAGGAAACAGTAATCAGTTACTCCTTGATTATCAAGCTCTAACTTTCTCGTTCAAATAGATCTACAATGACACATATACAGCATATGACCATTTTGGTACATTGTGGAACAAGAGGGCTATGATAGCCCATTATAGCTCCACTGACTAAAGAAAGCTACTGAACAATAATGGCATTGGCTGTGACATTCCTGTGGTACTTATCTTATCTAAATGTGTAATTGCCATATATTTGGTAACAACAACAATAACAACAAAATATTATGACTACATAAATACCTGTTGAAACATTAAGAGTTGTAATGAGTTGGCTGTTTTCCTGTTTGAGTGTTGTATCTGATGCTGTCAGTGGTAAAACAGTGAGGGAACCAGTGTCTGCTGCAAGAGAAAGAAACAGAGATATTACGAGAACTTACATAACCCTTTATCAGAAGACAAAAGTGTAGCCTTTTTCAAAATGAAAGCATTTGCAGACGACAATTTCAATGTGGCTCAAATGATACAACTGTTCTTTGATAGGGTAGAAAACATTGTGGGAAGAGGAGAAAATGCTGGTTACCAGCATTTTCTCCTTTTCCCACGATGTTTTCAAAAGGCTTCTTTCCCAGGGTCATTAAAAGGTGGCATAGTGTGGTAAAGGGTTAACTCTACCAGAAGACAAGATTCCAGACTTGTCCAACATAAAAGCATTTAAAGACAACAAATTAAGTGTACTTCAAGTGACACAACTTTTCTTTAACTCTTTACAAAACAACAAAATTTAAGCCAGACTGAGCGCATTTGCAGACGACAAATTCAAGATGGCTCAAATGGCAGAATTGTCCATGATAGAGCAGAAAACATTGTGGGAAAAGGAGAAAATGCTAGTTACCAGCATTTTCTCCTTTTCCCACAATGTTTTCAAAATCTTCTTTTCCTAGGTCGTAAAAACGCAGGATTGTTTGGTAAAGGATTAAAAGTGTGGGAAAACAATTGTGAGAAAAGAAGAAAATCCTGGTTACCAATACACACTACGCTAACAGCTCAGGTCATATCATGGCAGTCAGTGACACACCCATGTTTACCACACGACAAAAGTGAAACCTATCCAAATTGAAAGCATTTGCAGACAACAATTTAAATGTGAATCAAATGATGGAATTTGTCTTTGATAGGGTAGAAAACATTGAGAGAAACGGAGAAAATGCTGGTTGCCAGCATTTTCTCCTTTTCCCATAATGTTTTCAAATGCTTCTTTTTTCCTCAGATCTGTTAAAACTAGGGACTGTGTGGTAAAGGGTTAGAGCAGGTCATTTTTAAACTGTCCATAAAATAATAGGTTTGACTAGACTGTGATCTTTGCCCATGGCCTCCTGCTTTCAAGGCAAGCACTCTAACATCTGTAACCACGGTGATAGGCAATAAACTGTTTCACTCTAAAATACGCCATGCCTCACAGAAAATTGTTAACCCTACTCTACAATGTGCAGGTTTAGGAACTTTTATATCATCACTGTGCTCTGTCAAATCATTTGAGCCATGCTCTGGCAAAAAGGGGCTTTAATTCTTTACCAAACGACAAAATTTTAGACTAGTCCAAATTCAAAGCTTTTGCAGACGACATGATAAATGTGACTGAAAAATTGAAATTTGTTTTGGGAAGGGTAGAAAACATTGTGGGAAAAGGAGAAAATGCTGGTTACCAGCGTTTTCTCCTTTTCCAACAATGTTTTCAAAAGGCTTCTTCCTTTAGGGTCGTTAAAAGTCGGGGTTGTGTGGTAAAGGGTTAATGCGAGTCATCACGAAATTAAAGATCCACAGAGTCCATTTTGTCTAACAACCGACAGTATCATAAGGTAGAGTTATACTACATTTTAACGTTGTTTTAATAGCATAGGTTATATCACAGTGGTCAGTGCACCTACGCATGAGTTTCCCAGACTTTCTCACACCAGTGCTGTAATGTGGTAGAATGGTCCTTGGACATACATATAATTTACAAACAGCAAAGTTTTGATTCATGTCAGCCTGCGTGGGTTGGCCTGTGTGGATCTGCGCAGGCTGACACAGGTCGATACTTTTTGCAAATGCATTAAACCCCCTTTTCACTGAGCATGGCTTCTTTTTTTCAACCACGGAACGTGATTCGAGCTGCAGTGAATAAGAAAGTGTTGTGACAATATAAAACAGACTTTTACAAACCTTGAGTAAAAGAAGGTTTCATGATAGGATTTGGGAATGTGGGCTCTCCACCAAACACACTCACATTCTGAGGCCTGAAATACACAAGGGGTAAGGTTTGGGCAACTTTTAGGTTAACTCTTTTCACTACTAAATAAATATGCTTCACTGTTTGAAAGGCCACTAATATACTGCCGCTGCAAGATGAAGAACTTTTTCAATATAGTCTAGAATAACGTCATGGACAGTGTACATCAGAAATCAGACTGCACATTCTGTGCAGTCTGATCTTGATCTACATTGTCCACAAAAGCTCCTTGTGTCATCTACAGGGGGGGAAAGAGTTAAATCTTCACCAAGCAACACAATTTTAGATTTGTCCAAATTGAAAGCATTAGCAAACAACAAATTAAACAATAAACATTGCTCAAAAAACTGAAATTTGCCTTAGGAGGGGTAGAAAATATCGTGGGAAAAGGAAAAAATGCTGGTTACCACAATGTTTTGAAAAGTCTCTTTTGTCAGGGTCATTGAAACTTGGGATTTTGTAGTAAAGGATTAAAGTGTTATTCTTAGTTAACCATTTACCAAAGAATCCCAGGATTTAAAAACCATAAAGATGAAAGATTTTTGTAAACACTGTGGGAGAGGGAGAATTTGCTCAATCAGCATTTTTTTCCTATTCTAAAAACGTTTTGTACCCTTCCAAAATCACTTTTTCAATTTTTTTTACATGCATTGTTTTTGTTGTTTGCATGTCCTTTCAATATGGACAAGTCTAAAATTATGTTGATTGGTCAAGAGTTAACCTGTCCTTCATTACCATACAAGAAAATTTAAGACTTAACCTTTTACCACACAATCCCGAGAATTTCACAACCCCAAAAAAGGAAGCCTTTTGAAAACATAGTGGGAAAAGGGAAAAAATGCTGGTAACCAAGTCACTGACTCTTTTTCCCCCATGAATCAGAGGTGAGAGGCGAAAAATTGCAGGCAAGAAATTTTGCCTCAACAACCCTAAAGAGGAAGACTTCCTGAAAAAGGTGACAATACTGATAAAAAGCATTTTCTCCATTTCCAACCTTTTGCACTCCTCTACAGACAATTCCTTCATTTCAGGAACATCTCATTTTTTGTCAGCAAACACTATAAATTTCATTTTTTGTCAGCAACGCTATAAATTCAGACTACTCAAAAATCATGGTGTCTGGTTAACACTTTACCACACAATCCTAAGTATTAACCCTTTCCCAAACAAGCCCTGGTTTTCATGTGTCTGCAGTACAAGTCTTTTGAAAACACTGTGGGAAAAGGAGAAATTGCTCGTAACGAGCAATTTCTCCTTTTCCCACAGTGTTTTCTACCCTTTTTGAGACCTTTGTGCCATTTTCATCAAATTTAAAATTGTTGTCTGCGAACTCTTTCAATTTGGACCAGTCCAAAATTTGTCGTTTGGGAAAGGGTTAACAGCCCTAAGGAAGAAGCCTTTTGAAAACATTGTATGAAAAGGAGAAAATGCTAGTTACCAGCATTTTCTTGTTGTCCCACAATGTTTTCTACCATATCCAAGACAAATTCCATCATTTGAATCACATTTGAACTGTCATCTGCAAATGCTTTCAGTCAGTTTTGTTGTGTGGCAAAGAGTCAAAAATTACAATGGTATCTGAATGACTTACCCAAGTGTGGAATTTGTAGAAGTTGAAGTAGATGTTGTTGTGGTGACGGATATAGTGGAGGATGATTGAACGGATTCTGTTTTCTGTTTGGACCTTTTTGTAGTGGGTGGGGAAGCATCCCCATTGTCTTCACTGACAGACGTTCGCGATACCCTGTTTCTTGTTGGCTGCACTGCAACCTTAATTCTCTTCTTTTTATCTTTGTCAAGAGATCTAGAAATAAAATAGGAACTAAATTTTTTTTGAACTATCTACAACAGGGCACAAAACATATTCAAAAAGTTTGAGCCATGCTCTGACAAAAGGGGGCTTTACCCTTATCCTGCTGAATACGTGAAAAGAAATTTTCAATTCGATCATAAACTAGAGGCGCTTGAGCGCCTGTATCGCTCCACAGGCCTGATATTTCTATAATGGCGAAAAGAAGTTTTTAACAATTACCATTAGTCTCTCTTGAAATCGCAAAAATGATGCGCTCAAATTACAACTGAATACGTCATTAATGATTTTGACTTTGGTCCATTTACTTATAACAGAGTCCTAGTGACCAAGTGCAAGTGGGTGGAGCTTATCAGATGCAAAGTGTGTCAATTAAAATCTTGCAAAATTAGACAGTCATTTTTTGACTGATTATCCAATAAATTGGATTCTGGGACTTTACTAAAACTTATTGAAATGCTGGCCAGCCAATCATGTTTCATGAAACCTTCCATAGCCCCGATTAGGCAGCAATAACAGGCTGTCAACAAAGTCTTCTTTGAAATATAAGAAAAATATGTATAATATTCTCTATTGAAAAATGAGATGTTTTTGCTAGTTTTAGGCCAAAATACCGTATCCATTTATCTGACAACAAAATTTTAGACTAGTTTAAGTTAAAAAAAATGTGCAGACATCATTTCAAAGAAACTGTTAATTCAAAAATATATTCCATATTCGATAGAAAATATTGAGAAAAGGAGAAATCTCATATCACAAGCAATTTCTCCTTTTTTCTCTCCATTTTTCTTAATATTTAATGATGTTTCAGAAGTATCAAAAGAGGGGAATGTATGGTAGTGGTTTAATGCATGATTATGTATTAAAAATTCAGTTCTCAAAACATAGACGCAGCACAGCAATAGATCTGAAATACTGTTCTAAAACTGTTCTAGACATTTCTAGAACTCATATGTAGAACTGTCTCTAGAAATACAAAGAATCTTGCTCTATAACAGTACTAGAATGTTAAATGAGACTGTTTGGGAAAGGGTTAATATCTGCAATAACACAGGGTTCAAAACTTACCCTATATTCAACCCTTTCCCAGACAACAAAACTTTTGACTGCTCCAAAATTAAATGCTGCTGAAGAAGACAAACATAAATTTCACTTAAACCAAAAGATTACTTTGTTATGCCATGGAAAACATTTAGGGAAAAGGCAATTTTTCAAATCCCTCAATGCTTTGCAAAGCTTTTTTTGTCAACCTCAGTATTGTATGGCAAAGGGGTTATATGTGGGGCTTGGCCTTGAACCTTGCAGTAAATAGTCCATTGTAACAAGAAAATGCATTAACTCTTTACCAAACGACAAAATTACAGATTGATCTAAACTGAAAGCATTTGCAGATGAAAAAATAAATGTGACTAAAAAATCAAAATTTGTGTTAGGAAGGGTAGAAAACATTGTGGGAAAAGGAGAAAATACTGGTTACCAGCATTTTCTCCTTTCCCGACCGTGTTTTCAAAAAGCTTCTTTCTCAGGGTCGTTAAAAGTTGTGATTGTGTGGTAAAGGGGTAATCTAAAAGAACAGCTAGGAGGGCAAATGAATGAATGTTATAGCAATATAGATCAAGTTACATCAATACACCAGATAGAATGAAATATGCTGGCATACAATGAACACCTAATCCCTAATAATCAACTTTTCACAGTCACAGTTAGAATGTCTTCTGTGGCAAACACAAAATGGTCTACAAATGCATTTACATAAATCAAATATCCTGCTCCAGGGCACAGATTAATTCTGGTGTACTGAAGTTGCGGGATCAGTTTGACTGGATAACATTAATGCCTTATCACAAATGTAAAGCCCTGTCCCACTTTGTACCAGGTCACCAGGATTTACACCCCTTCTGTCCACTTTGCATTTACTCATTAGTAGGTCAACAAACCTTTACCAGAACTAATAAAAGTGCAGAGGTTCTCTTGTTCTATATCAAAAGGACTATGGATTATGTAAAGCAACCTTCTTTAACCCTTTCCCAAATGACAAATTTTAGACTGTCCCAAACTCAAAGTGTTTGCAGATGACAATTTTGAATTGATGAAATGATTTCTCTCTTTGATAGAGTAGAAAACACTGAGGGAAAAGGAGAAAATGCTGATTACCAGTATTTTCTCCTTTTCCCACAGTGTTTTCTTCTTTAGGGTCATAGGGATTGTGTGGTAAATAATAATAAAGTGTGACTAAAATAGTAAAAGACATTGCCCTAGTTTAGTATTCACTGAGCCCTTTGTTAAAGGTACTCATTAGATCATACTTTTTAAAAAGTACCTACAACATGGGGGTTTTGTTATTAAAATACTTTTTCTTTTTTATCTTGGCATGGTTACTCTGGCTTAGTAATAAGGCAAAATTGAAAAGCTCAAGTTGTGAAAGGTGCTCAAGCTTTTATCTTATTATGGCCAGTGATATTTTATTACTAGTACTAACTAATAGCATATCATTGGAGTAAATTGTGATCTTAATACCAAGGAAAATGTGTGGGCTTAAATAGGACAGCCCTGACTAGGTCAAGTCAATCCAATTTTCTTCCTTTTTCTTTGTTAGTCGATAAAACTAACACAATAAATAGTTTTGGAGAAGAACATTTTTTTGAAATATAAGCCTTGTCTATAAAAAAATGTGTTTTTAGGTGTATCATTTTTTTAAAAGGAATTTGGTATACAACCACCATAGAAACAATTTGGCAGACAACCACCATAGGAACTTACCTGCAAAACAACAATGAAATCCAATGAATAGTTTTAGAGAAGAAATTTTTCAAAGATTTTACTTTATACCATAAAAGGAAAATGAGTCTCCCATAAAAGCCATGTTTTTTGACAGATCATTTTTTTTTAAAGAAATTCTGTAAACCTGTATCTAAGGAACATTCCTGCAAAATAATAATGCTATCCAAATAGCGGTTTGGGAGGAGAAGATTTTTAAAGGTTTTTTACTTTGGTTGCCATGGCAACCAGAATTCTTCATGGAACACAATTATTTGAAGGAATTTGAAAGAGGACCACCAAAGGAACATTCCTGTGAAATTTGGTAAAAATCTAGTCAATAATTTCTGAGGAGAAGTTTTTTAAATAAAAAGTTTACGGACGCACACACGGACGAACGGACAGACACACGACAGACACAACGCCATGACAATAGCTCGCTGGCCTTCGGCCAGTGGAGCTAAAAACCCAAATAATGCAATTTCAAACTTATTTTTAGGAAAAGAATATCCCCTTATTGAACGGTGAAGATCAAAGATCAGACTGCACATTCTGTGCAGTCTGATCTTTGATCTTCACTGTCCGCAAAAGGTCAGTGAGTCGCACTTAGCAGACTAGGGGTTAATGCATCTCTGTGATGCATTGTACCAATCAAGCCACCAATCAAGCCATCACATAATTATGGATCCATAAAAGCCATTTTTTAACAACAGACTGAATCATGAGGTTGACTGGTCCTTGGACAAACAGAAAATTGACCAAGAGAGGAAAGTTTCAAACCAGGTCAGCCTGTGTGGACTGCGCAGGCTGACCTGGTCTGAGACTTTTTGCAGATGCATTAAGCCCTCTTTTCACAGAGCATGGCTCATTTGTAAACAACAATCACATGTTTAAGTGATGGGGTTTGTCTTTGAAAGGATATTGTGAGAAAAAGTAAACAAGCTAGACCGAAGAAATTTAGCTACATTGTCACAATATACAGATTATCAAAAGTGTCACACACTGATCTTAAATACACATAAATGGGGAAGAGCATTTATTTATCAAGACTACAAGCTCTTTTAACAAAAATGACTGGGATTTTATCAAGAAAACAGAGGAACAGCAATTCTGACTGCTCTTGCAACCAACAAGAACTACTCCTGTATGTTTTCGTAAGACATATCCTTTCCAGTCAAAACAGTATCACCTATTCCTCGCATCAGTTTATAGAAAAACTCCTCTTCAACTCTTTACCAAACAACAACAAGAGGGCCATGATGGCCCTGTATCGCTCCACTGGCTTATAAATATAAACCATAAATACTAAACATTTCAATTCTGAGCCTAATGTTTCAAAATGAAGACTTACAAAGTTTTCTCTGTAAAAGCCCATGTGAAAGTTGAGACCCGCAGGGCAAAGCCATTTTTGATCCCAGAGCAATAATTACTTGAACCCTGATAGAGGTCCACAAGATAAAGCCACATGCCAAAATAATACAAGTCTATGCTGTATGGTTATAAATAAGGTGATTTTCAAGTTTCGTCCATATGAAGCCACTGTAAAACATAAGACCCCTGATGCAAGGCTAATTTAAAAAAAAAATCAAAAGTGATCCAGATTTGGTAGCCCTTGGGTTTGCGGTTAGGAGCAAAAGGATTTTTTGAATGTTCACCCTATAAGCACATGTTTATGACCAAATTTGGGAGTTCTTGGCCTTATGGCTAGACAGTTTCTGAAGTTTTCACTCCATAAACCCATGTAGAACTTGTGACCTCTGGTGCAGGGCCGAAATTGATCCTAGGGTTGTAACTTGGGCCCTCTTTGTAGTTGTCCACTAGACAGTGCTATAATTATGCAAAATTTGGTAGCCCTAAGCCTTATGGCTATGTACACCAAGATTTAAAAGTTTTCCCTATATAAGCCCATGTAAATCTTGTGAACCCCCCCCCCCCCACCCCCCAGCATGAGGCCAAATTGACCCCAGGACTGTAATTTGAGCACTTTTGGTAGACCCCCACTAGATCAAGCTAAATGCAAAATTTGGTAGCTCTAGGCCCTATGGCTAGGTACTGGAAGATTTCTTAAGTTGTCACTATATACGCCCATGTAAAACTTGTGACCCCTGCAGGGGGGCCAATTTTGACCCCAGGGCTAAAATTTTGGCCTGCTTGGTAGAGGCCCACTAGATATAGCTACATGCAAAATTTGGTAGCTCTAGGCCTTATGGCTAGGTACAGGAAGATTTTTAAAGTTTTCTCTATATAACACTATGTAAAACTTGTGACCCCTGGGGCAGAGCCAATTTTGACCCCAGGGCTATAATTTGAAGAAACATGATAGAGGCCTACTACATAAAGCTACATGCCAAATTTGGTAGCCCTACGCCTTACGGTTTCAGACAAGAAGATTTTGAAAAATTTCCAATATTCTTCAGTTTTGTTGCCATGGCAACCAGAGTTTTTGAAGGAATCAAATTCTTTCAAGAAATTCTGAAGAGGACCATGGCAGGATCATTTCTGTGAAGTTTCATGAAAATTGGATAGGTAGTTTCAGAGAAGATGTATAAAATAAAAGTTGACGGACGGACGGACGGACAAACGGACGGACGCACAGACGCACGATGGACACCAGGCCATGACATAAGCCCGCTGGCCTTCGGCCAGTGGAGCTAAAAATGAAGACTTGTCCAAATTGAAAGTATTTGCAGAAAAAATTTAATTGTGACTAAAATGATTAAATTTGTCTTTAATTTGGTAGAAAACATTGTGGGAAAAGGAGAAAATGCTGGTAACCAGCATTTTCTCCTTTTCCCACAATGTTTTCAAAAGGGTTCTTCAACAGGGTCGTTAAAAGTTGGGATTGTGAGGTAAAGGGTTCACCAACACCTGAAATTTTTAAATATGAGTTATGCTCTGTAAAAAGGTCATTCAGTGCATCTGCAAAAAGTATAAAGATATAAGCCATGCTTTGTGAAAAGGGGGCTTAATGTATCTGCGAAAATTATCAACCCAGGTCAGCCTGCGCACTCCGCGCAGGCAGACCTGGGCCGAAACTTTTCGCTATTGGTCATTTTCTGTACGGCAACGGATCAGACTGTCTTATGATAGAATTGGTTGTTAGACATAGTGGATTTTATGGATCCATGATCATGTGATGTCTTGCTTGGTATCATGCGTCACGGAGATGCATTAAGCACCTTTCTGCCAGAGCACAGCTCTTTTTTTTTTTTTCTCCCATCAATAAATTTCTTCATGCCACAGGACCTTTTTACCAACAATTCAAGAAGTTTGTAGACAAAATGAAGCCATATTATACAAAAACTGTTTACTCAAATGTCTCTAAGTACCCTTAGCCCTTTACCAAATGATCCCAAGTTTTAATAACACTAATCGACACAGAATTACATTAACCCTTTACCAGACGACAAAATTTTAGCTTTGTCCACTGCAGACGACAATTTCAATGTGGCTCAAATGGTGCAACTTTCCTTTGATAGGATAGAAAACATTGTGGGAAAAGGAGAAAATGCTGGTGACCAGCATTTTCTCCTTTTCCCACAATGTTTTCAAAAGGCTTCTTTCCCAAGGGTGTCAAAAGGGGGCATTGTGCGGTAAAGGGTTAACAGGACTTTTTTCAGCTTACACTTACCCAGCTCTTGATCTACGAGATCTACCTACGAGACCGCTGGTGTTGGAGTCAGTTGGAGTTGGTGGGGAATTACTTGAGTTTGTACTGTTAACCATGCTGGAAATGATACCATCCAAAGAGGTCGGAAAAGCAACCTTGGAAAAAAAAAATCTACAATACATTGACTGTAAAACTTTGGCAATCTCAGTGAATTGAGGTAAGTCCAAAAGAAAAAAAAAGAAATTTCAGAATCATGGAACTTAAGCACATCATTCTGTGGTACTTCAATACATTTTCAAGAAAAATCAAAATTCAGATAAACAGATTTTCTCACATACAAAGATAGCTAAATTTATGATTCTTAAAATCAATACTTGAGCCATGCTCTGGGAAAAGGGGGGCTTAATGCATCTGCGAAAAGTATCAACCAAGGACAGCCTGCGCAGTTCGCGCAGGCTGACCTGGGCCAAAACTTTTTGCCATTGGTCTATTTTCTGTATCATGTCAAAGGACAGTCGGTTGTTAGATATAATTGATTTTATGTGCCCCTAATTATGTGATGACTTGTTTGGTATCATGCATGACAGAGATGCATTAAGCCCCACTGAGATGCATTAAGCTGCCTTTTGCCAGAGTATGGCTCACTTCATTACTTCTGCCCCTTTCCACCTGTGACATTTCATCACACTTGTTTCAACAGAATTGCATTTGTGGTGACAAGACAGAAAACTGTTACTGTAAAAGAAGCGGACATAACTCTGACATCAATGTAGCTACAGTTACAATTCTTTAGGAGCTGCACCATGTTTATCTCTTTACAACACAATCCCGACTTTTAACGACCCCTTAGAAAGAAGCCTGTTGAAAACATTGTGAAAAAAGGAAAAAATGCTGGTGACCAGCATTTTCTCCTTTTGCCACAATGTTTTCTAACCTTCCCAAAACGAATTTCATTTTTTGAGTCACATTTATTTTGTCATCTGGAAATGCTTTCAATTTGAACTAGCCTACAATTTTGTCATGTGGTAAAGAGTTAGCACCTATTCACCTGTGCAATTTCATTTGACTAGCTGCAATAGAATAGGAACTATGGTCAAAACACTGCAATCACCTACGATTAGTTGACATAAAAGCTCAATCCAATTCAATTTTATTCACAAGTCTAATGACGTTTTATACCCAAACTGTTTACCTGGGTGGTTGCAGGCACTGTAGTTATAACTTGACCCTCCGGAAGTGGAGAAAATAACTGTCCTGGACTGTCTGTCATGTTAAACTTGGAATCAGAGACAACTTTCGAGTCACTGACAGATGAGGTAGACGATTTATCGGATGGTTTGTTGTCTTTTTCAGTGGATTTCCCTTTGTCTGGAGGTAACGACTTGGATTGTTTTTCTGGCTGGGTAGATCGCAAAGATTTTTCACTGCGATTCACTTCAACTAAATAAAAAATATGAAAACATAAAGTTGAGCCATGCTCTGGCAAAAGGGAACTAAATACCTCTCCATGATGCATCGAACCAAGCAAGGCATCACATAATTAGGGATCCATATAATTCATTATGTTTAACAAGCGAGTGTGTCATGAGGTAAACTGGTCCTTTGACATACAAAAAATTGACCAATAGCAAAAAGTTGACCCTGGTCGATATTTTTCGCAGATGCATTAAGCCCCATTTTCACAGAGCATGACTCAGTTGTTAAAGCATACCTATTAAATTTACTGAAGCTTCCTTTCTTTTTCATATTTCAGTACACTAAGCGATTTTTTTTTTTTACACTTTTCTGTAGCCAATTTCTAAGGTATAGACATTCTAACTCTTTATCAAACAACAGAATTCTATACTTGTCCAAACTGAAAGCATTTGCGGACACTTAACAAAATTTAAATGCAAATGATGATTTTTTTTTTTATGAAAGATTAGAAAATGTTGTTAGAAAAGGTGAAAATAAAAAACTGGTTCCAAACGTTTTCTCTTTTTCCCACAATGTTTTCAAAAGCTTTCCTTCTCAGCATCATTAAAAGTCAGGATTGTGTGGGAAAGGGTTAGGATAAAATTCAATGCATCTGTGGCAGAAATAACGAGAAGGGGGAGAATAACAGTTGAAAATATAGTCAAACACAGAATATGCCAAAATAAAAAACATACACTGGGAATGTACTGAGTATCATAATATTTAGCTACGATGTTGTATGAACAGTGGCACGAAGAATCTCCAAAAAGAGAAACAAACCTAATTCAAAAACAGGTTGCTACCAAACTAATCTACACAAACCTGGGGATTTTGTGTCATTGTCACTTTGTCCCAAGGCATTTCTAAGCAAATTGTTTGGGGTTGACTCTCGACTCCGTCTTATTTCTCCGATCATAGGTTGTAAGCCTGACAGCTGTCTGGCTGCTAGAGATTCCCTATTTTTGTGTTCCGCTGAAATGTTGACTTTTGGTTCCTGTAGAATACAAATAATACATTAAGTACCTTAATACTAAATATACGATCACTGGCATCACGATCAGCAGTACCATACTTGAATCTTTTATGGTTTTGAATACAAGGTATTTGTTTTCCTCCATAACAGTTCTTGTTATCACTGTGGTCACCAGTACTTTCTTTTTTTACCAAGATTTCGAAAGTTTTAACCATAGTCTTCATCGTCATAAAAACAAAAGGTTTGTTCTGCAAAACAACGGGTAAAGATAGGGGCTTGCTTCAATTTGGACCTTTTTGACACATATCCCTTCTCTTGGGTCTTAACATGTGTCTTATGATACTTAGCCCTTACAGCGACAGTCATAACTATAGTTGCCTTCACAGCCAGTGTAGATTAACTCTTTACCAAACAGCAATTTTTGTACTCGATAAAATTGAAAGCATTTGCAGATGACAAAATGAATGTAGCTCTAGTGATGCTTTTTGTCTTTAATAGGGTAGAAAACTTTGTGGGGAAAGTAGAAAATGCTGGTTACCAGCTTTTTCTCCTTTTCCCACAATGTTTTCAAAAGTCTTCTTCCTCAGGGTCATTAAAACTCGGGATTGTGTGGTAAAGAGTTAAAATCAGACTGCACAAAATGTACAGCCTGATAAACCGTCCAGATTAGTGTTTTTATTCTAGAATGAATATGCTCATTCAGTTTATTTGGCGAGTGGTTACAACATATTACAAACGGCAATATGCAATTGGTTACAACATATTTTACTGTAAAGTATAGATGGCAATATGCAATTGGTTGCAACATATTTTACTGTATAGATGGCAATATGCAATTGGTTACAACATATTTTACTGTAAAGTATAGACGGCAATATGCAATTGATTACAACATATTGTAACTGTAAAGTATAAATGGCAATATGCAATTGGTTACAACATATTTTACTGTAAAGTATAGATGGCAATATGCAATTGGTTGCAACATATTTTACTGTAAAGTATAGATGGCAATATGCAATTCGTTACAACATATTCTACCGTAAAGCATAGATGGCAATATGAATCGGTTACAACATATTTTAATGCAAAGTATAGATGACAATATGCATTCGTTAAAACATATTTTAATGTATATATGGCAATATGCATTGGTTATAACATGTTTTACTGTAAAGTATAGATAGCAATATGCACTGGTTACAATATATTTTACTGCATAGATAGCAATATGCATTGGTTACGGCATATTTTACTGTAAAGTATAGATGGCAATATGCAATGGTTACAACATGTTTTAGTGTAAAGTATAGATGACGATACTGAACTTACATTATATGATTTCTCTGGTGTTGAATCTGGTGTGGCATTGTCAGCAGGAATTGGCTTGAAGGCTGGAATGGTCTTGATGTTGGTATCTTTTTTCTGAAACAGACATTGAATGTAAACATTGGCAATGAATGTGAACATAATAAATTTCTTCCAATCGTTCTTTTTTTTAAATAAAATTTCAGACATTTAAACCTCATTTTCCAAACTTTCTCAAGGTTATACCAGATACTGTGGTTTTCATTTTCGAGATAACAAGAAGACTCAATCATAATGTCTTTGTTTTTTTGGGGTTTTCCCTCACTCGTGAATACAGTTTTCAGTTCTTGTCATGAAGTTTATTCTTTTTAAGATCTTGATCGTTGACCCCTCTCTCTTTTCATCCAACATTTGGAAATTAACCCTTTACCAAACGACAGAATTTTTGGCAGAACCAAACTGAAAGCATTTGCAGACGACAAACTAAATGTGGCTCAAATGATTATTTCTGTCTTTGATAGGGTAGAAAACATTGTGGGAAAAGGGGAAAATGCTGGTTACTGACATTTTCTCCTTTTTCCCACAATGTTGTCAATGGCTTTTTCCACAGGGTCACTAAAAGGCTGCATTGGCCGGTAACAGGTTAACTCTTTACCACACAATCCCAAGATCTAATGAGTCTGAAAGAGAAGGTTTTTGAAAACATTGTGGGGAAATGGAGATAATGCTGAAAACCAGCATTTTCTCCTTTCACTACAGTGTTTTCTACCCTATCAAAGACAAAAGTCATCATTTGAGCTACACTTAATATTTCGTCTGCAAATGCTTTCAATTTTGGTCCAATCTATAAGTTTGTTGTTTGAGTGCACTAAAGTGACTTTTGAGAAAAGGTCTGTGTTCTTCCCTAGTTATGTCTATTATTTATTGCCTGAACTAATAATCATTAATCTAGGAAAGAAAAGAAAAAATATTTAACCCTTTACCAAACAATGCCAAGCTTAAATGATCCTGAGAGAAAAACCTTTTGACAAAATTGTGGGAAAAGGAGAAAAATTACTGGTAAGCAGCATTTTGTCCTTTTTCCACATTCTTTTCCTTCAAAAGCAAATCCAATCATTTGAGCCACATTTGATTTGCCATCTGCAAATGCTTTCAATTTGGACCAGTCTAAAATATTGTCGTGTGGTCAAGTGTTAACACATTTCTATCTGCAGATATGGTATTTTGTCTTGCAGCAGACTACTTATGATATTGCAGCAAAGGAGAAATTGTTTTTTAATCTTACTCATGCATCAATCCTAAAATGATGTTCATTGTCCATATTTTGCTGGCATGTTCTCAAAGTCTACTACATGATAAAATCCAGGGCAATGTTTCAAACCAGGAAGATTGATCCAAAGGTGTTTAGGCCCCTTTCAATACTACTTCAGGCATATAATCCTGACAGCTCACTTATACATGTGGGCCCTGGGTTCGATAGTCCTAGACCAGGGCTCTTTAGTCTTAAGCCAAGTACACTCCAACAAAAAACCAGCTCCTGGAGAGAGGGCCCAAACCTAGGCTTCCAGCTAATGAACCCTAAAATTTCACCACTGTGTCATGAAGGTCCCCAAAACAACTAGAACTGTCACAAAGCTGACAAATATCCCCCACCAGCACCTTGTCACTGAATCAGCACAATCAGAGAATGGAAATGATTTTCAAAACAAAGTTCACCAGTGACCTTGACCTTAGACCCATGTGACCCAAAAACAATAGGACACTTCCCTGAGTCATGACCAGCACTTGCATAAAGTTTCAGGGCTGCAGGTCAAACGGCTTTTGATTTAGAGCACAGGAACAATTTTCAAACAAATTTCACCCGTGACCTTGACCTCTGACCCATGTAACCTAAAAACTATAGTGCACCTCCCTGGGACATGCGCAATACTTGTTTGAAGTTTCAGGTTCCTACGTCAAATGACTATTGAGTTAGAGCACTGAAACGATTTTCAATCAAAGTAGACCCATGACATTGACCTTTGATCCATGTGACCCCAACACAATAGGGCACCTCTTTGTGTCATGAGCAACACTTGTTATAAAGTTTCAGAGTCCTAAGTCAAACTGCTTTTGAGTTAGAGCATGGAAACGAAAAGATGGATGGACTGACTGACGGGAGGACAAACAGACAGACATAGTGAAACCAGCATAACCCCTCTGCTTTGTAGGCGGGGGGTATAATAATAATAATAAAGTGGCAAAACATGTTTTTAATAGACACATACCAATTTTTTAAAGTGGTAGCTACAATAGCCACAATATTTCACATTGTCCCCATAGTTGCCTGCCTCCTCACATAACTGGCCCTGGGCTTGAGCGCTGAAAGAAACAAAAATCTTAACTCTTTAACAAACAGCAAAACTTTAGAATTGCCCAAATTAAAAGTAAATGCAGATGGAAAAGGAAGAAAATGCTGGTTTCAAGCATATTCTCCTTTACCCACAATGTTTTCAAAAACTCTTTTCATCAGGGCTGATAAAACTCTGAATTTGGTGGTTAAGAGTTAAACGATCAACAGATTTATTGTTTCATTAGTTTTGCCCCTAAGAGTACCAAACAAACAAAACAGGCTTTTTTAGTCTGGAAATAAGATCCAAATACATGTACTTGCACTTTAAATGCTGCTCTTGTTTACAATGTCTCAGCAAAGCAGACAAAGTAGGTCAAATATCAGACTGCATGTTTTGTGAAGTGTGATCTTGATCTATAGAGGCCGCAAAGGCAACTTTAGATGTAGAAGGAGTTTACAGTGTTAAAATCCTTTTCAATGGTATTTCAGTTATATCATGAACCTACTGAATGTCAGTTTACCTATCCATGCTTTCTTCCTGCTTCTTCCTACCAGTGCAATATTATCCACAGTTCAGTAAGAAGACCGTATGGAATCCAATAACAGTACCTAACCTCTGACATGACATTTACCAAAGTAGGACTAGAGATACCAAGTCAACTTCCATACTACAAACCCCATTCATTTAACTCTTTCAAAAGCAAAAGTTTTAGACATGTCAAAATTAATAGCAATTATAGACAACACATGAAAAGTATTGCAAATGATGATTTCTGTCTTTGAATTGGTAGTAAATATTTTGGGAAATTATAATAATGCTGGTTTCCAGCATTTTCTCCTTTTACTGCAATGCTTTCAAAAGGCTTTTTCCAGAGGGTCGCTACAACAGATTTGCATGGTAAAGGGTTATTTATCCTTCTGATGACCTGTTTTGAAAATATAGTGGAAAGAGGAGAAATTGCTCACAACAAGCAATTTCTCCTTTTGGTTCTATATATTCACAGGTACTTCCATAAATCTGACAACATGGCCAAATTCTTAGTACAGGAGCACAATTTCAATCAGTGTACATCTTGGGTCATGTGACCTGTACAGTTTGAACAAAATTTCATTTCCTCATGCATGTTCTATAGTCTATATTGTTTGATTTGGTGCTGTAGTTTCTCATAAGTCACCCAGAATGGAAAAGGCAGACAGACTGATGACATCCTTTCACAAAAGCTCTCCCACAACTCTGTACCCTATACAGTCGAACCGCGTTTATCCGGGCTCCATAATTCCGGAAATCTCAGGATCCGGACAAAAACATCAGGGAACGGATATTTTCTGTACAAATTTTACTTTTTATTCCGGAAATCCGCGTTCCGGAACCGGAGTGAAAAAATCGGGAACGAAGGGTTTAAAATTAGTACAAACCTTATCCAAGAAACCGGACGTGGCCTGACTGTGTATCACACAGTTTAAACTGGTACCCGTTGTATCTCCCGTAACCGTCCGATAAATATAAAAATCGATAACAGGCTACTAGTTTACACACAATTTAGACTTGTTATTTTCCCCAGGACCATAGACTGGTTATCATAAATATCATAAATACAGTCTACTTCGAGCGATTTCGGACTGGTTCGTCGTGAATAACACGGGTATCAGTCTAAATAGTGTCAATTGTTGCAGACGATTTTCACACGTTTTGAAAACACGCATGTTAATTAGTACTGTTTTCAAAAACTGTTAAATGACGTTCTCGTGCCATCGACAATTGTCAACTTAACAGATTATCCATACACATAGTGCTGAAGTGACAATTCCACGCTTTTGTTGTTTAATTATTACTGTATCAACTTGATTACAGTAACAATAGCTAAAAAAATAACTGAAATGTCCGCAAAGATTTTGTGGGCATGTTTAAACTTATCTTTCAAAACTTAACGCAAAACTAAAATATGAACATACCGTCTGCTTGCACATTCAATAATCCTTCGTTTCAAAAACAAATATTTTCAATTTAAATGGTAAACCATAGGAAAAAAAACCAGTTTGATTCATGTGTTAACCCGAGATGTTTATGTTCCCCAAAGTACACACAAAATGGCCACCAAACACGATAAATTTCGTTAGGTTTTTCGAAAATATTTTACTCCTAACAGACTGTAAAGATGATTGAAAATGTGCCTGTCTTTGATATCGAATCAATTGGCAATCAATCTCAATTAGTCTCTGCCATTTTACCACTTTGAAAGTACGACTATCAGAAGCCAACAGAATGTCTACACCACCAGCAAAAGACGAGTTGAAGTTTCGACTTCCATGAAAAAAGACATTTGTAAGTACAAAGAAGACCATCCAAAAAAACACTTTTGCAGGAACTTGACAACACGTCATGTACATTTAAAATACCGTGCATATCGTGTTTTCCTTTTGTTTCGCCCTTTTCATGGTGTTTTCAAGGTCATAAATGTGCCGAGCTTTACAAGCGCACCTGTTTGCACAATAGGTATGCATGTGCATGTAATTAGGTACAAGTAAAAAGACATGTACAAAAACAGACAAATAACAAAAAGGCAAAATGCAAATTTATGACACCCTTTATTTTATAAACCTGAACAATCGTAGCAGCAATAATGACATGTATACGAGTGCTTGTGTAAAACATACGCTGTTGTAATTCTTACGATACACGGTGTCCCTTATCAACATGGAGGTTATTGACCTAGCTTAACTTGGATGCCATGCCAGCAATCACAGTTCGTCGATCCGGAAATACAGCTGATCCGGAAACATTCATAGGAAACAGAAGTGGCCGGATAAACGAGGCTCGACTGTATTCATAATGAGAGGAATAGTGTCTCATGAGGCAACACTAGTGAGCATCAGTAACATTAGTTTACAATTGAAGAAACAATGTAATATGTATTAACCCTTTACCCAACAACAAAACTTTAGACTGGACCAAATTGAAAGCATTTGCAGACAATAAATTAAGTGTAGCTTAGATGGGGATTTATGTATTGGATAGGGTAGAAAAAATTGTGGGAAATGGAGAAAATGCTGGTTACCAGCATTTTCTCCTTTTCCCACAATGTTTTCATAAGGTTTCTTTCTCAGGAGTCGTTAAAAGTCTGAACTGTGTGGTAAAGGGTTAAAAAATCCTCGCATATCTGGATCACCACTTACCATGTGACATGGAAGTTTTGTTTACATCCATTTCTGTTACACTGCATACAAGCACCTGCTGATGCTTTTGACACTTCCCTGTTGTTTTCCTCACAAATATAACAGAGCTGAAAAAATGAGACAAAGAATACTGACAGATTGAACGGGACTTTACGCTAGTTTCAATGATATTCCAGTCATACAAAATAAATGGAGCAGTAACACTTTTCCAAAAAAAAGTTTTAGGCCTTAGTTAATTGAAAACATTTACAGAAGACAAATTAGATGCGACTGTTGACAAGATTAAGCTCTGAAAGAGCAGAAACATTATCGGAGAAGGGAAAAAAATGTTGTTTAACAGCATTTTCTCCTTTTCCAACATGAATTACCTCCTCACCACACAATAACATTTTGGACTGGTCAAAATTTAAAGCATTTGCAAACGACAAATTAAATATGGTTCAAATGATTGGAATTGTTTCTGACTGAAAGATTAGAAAACATTGTGGAAAAAGGAGTGAATGCTGGTTATCGGCCTTCTCTCCTTTTTTCACAATGCTTTCAAGAGTCCAACTTCGCAGGGTTGTGAAACTTGGAATTGCTTTGTGAAGGGTAAAAAACAAAAATTTCCTCAGAAATTTAGGATTGTGTGGTACAGGGTGAAGCAAGTAAAGCAATGAGAGACACTTACCCTGTTAAATCTGTCTGGTGGAACATTTTTTAACATGATGGGCTCCATCGTTTGTACGTTGTTAAACCACGCTTCAGGTATAAACAGTGCACAGACAACATGACACCAACCTGCGTTTATAGATAAATGTTACCAGTATAGGTAAATGCCACAGTAAACTCTCACTAACACAAATACCAAACGGGATAATGAAATTTGTTCTAATTACATGTATATGTGCCTCTTTACCAAAAAATTAATATCAGACTTGTCCAAATTGAAACTAGAGGCGCTTGAGCACCTGTATCGCTCCACAGGCCTGATATTTCTATAATAGCGAAAAGAAGTTTTTAACAATTACCATTCAATCCTGCATTTTAGCTCACTAAAGAAAAAAGGTATGGAAAAAACTTCTGAGAAAAGAAGAAAAAAATGGTAACCAGCATTTTCTTAGTTTCCCACAATAATTTCTATCCTTTTTTATATATGTCTTACTAATTTGAAGATATGTTGTCTGCAACAGGTCCTTTCACAAACCATTTTGGGTGGGGAAACATCAAAATATAGAAAATATGTCTTTCTCAGGGTTGTTAAAAGTTGTGATTGTGTGGTAAAGGGGTAATCTAAAAGAACAGCTAGGAGGGCAAATGAATGAATGTTATAGCAATATAGATCAACTTACATCAATACACCAGATAGAATGAAATATGCTGGCATACAATGAACACCTAATCCCTAATAATCAACTTTTCACAGTCACAGTTAGAATGTCTTCTGTGGCAAACAACACAAAATGGTCTACAAATGCATTTACATAAATCAAATATCCTGCTCCAGGGCACAGATTAATTCTGGTGTACTGAAGTTGCGGGATCAGTTTGACTGGGTAACATTAATGCCTTATCACAAATGTAAAGCCCTGTCCCACTGTGTACCAGGTCACCAGGATTTACACCCCTTCTCTGTCCACTCTGCATTTACTCATTAGTAGGTCAACAAACCTTTACCAGAACTAATAAAAGTGCAGAGGTTCTCTTGTTCTATATCAAAAGGACTATAAAGTACCTACAACATGGGGGTTTTGTTATTAAAATACTTTTTTCTTTTTTATCTTGGCATGGTTACTCAGGCTTAGTAATAAGGCAAAATTGAAAAGCTCAAGTTGTGAAAGGTGCTCAAGCTTTTATCTTATTTATGGCCAGTGATATTTCATTACTAGTACTAACTAATAGCATATCATTGGAGTAAATTGTGATCTTAATACCAAGGAAAATGTGTGGGCTTAAATAGGACAGCCCTGACTAGGTCAAGTCAATCCAATTTTCTTCCTTTTTCTTTGTTAGTCGATAAAACTAACACAATAAATAGTTTTGGAGAAGAACATTTTTTTGAAATATAAGCCTTGTCTATAAAAAAATGTGTTTTTAGGTGTATCATTTTTTTAAAAGGAATTTGGTATACAACCACCATAGAAACAATTTGGCAGACAACCACCATAGGAACTTACCTGCAAAACAACAATGAAATCCAATGAATAGTTTTAGAGAAGAAATTTTTCAAAGATTTTACTTTATACCATAAAAGGAAAATGAGTCTCCCATAAAAGCCATGTTTTTTGACAGATCATTTTTTTTTAAAGGAATTCTGTAAACCTGTATCTAAGGAACATTCCTGCAAAATAATAATGCTATCCAAATAGCGGTTTGGGAGGAGAAGATTTTTAAAGGTTTTTTACTTTGGTTGCCATGGCAACCAGAATTCTTCATGGAACACAATTATTTGAAGGAATTTGAAAGAGGACCACCAAAGGAACATTCCTGTGAAATTTGGTAAAAATCCAGTCAATAGTTTCTGAGGAGAAGTTTTTTAAAGAAAAAGTTTACGGACGCACGCACGGATGAACGGACGGACGGACGCACGACGGACACAACGCCATGACAATAGCTCGCTGGCCTTCGGCCAGTGGAGCTAAAAATTAGCACATTAAAGGTTCAATGGTCCAAACTGCCTCTGACAGGGTAAAAAACATTGTGGGAAAATGTTTACAAAAGTCTTCTTCTTCAAGAACTATTAAAACTAAGGTTTGTTTGGTAAACGGCTAACTGTTGGCCACAGGACAAAATTGAATACTGGTCAAAATCAAAAGCATTTGCAAATAATAAATTAGATAAGTCTTGAATGATGGAAGTTGTCTTCAAGAAGGCAGAATTCATTGCAAGGGTGGAAAAGACAATATGAGAAATTTTTTGTTACCAGGACTTTCTTCTTTTCACACAAGGTTTTCAAATGTCTGTATTCTTGCCCGTAAAGGCTTAATGTAGACTGTCGAAAAATTAATGAAATTCCTGGAGGTTCTCATGAATTCTCTTAATGAATGTTGCCAACACCTATCATCATTTGCTTTACAAACTTCACCAATTCATTTATATAATATCATACACTTTTCAAACTTTACCAAGCTTGTTAGTTTGAGTACAGGCAGAAAATGATTCATTTCCGGAGTTAGGTATATTTACAACATAAGTTACGAGTGTTTTTCTAATGAACATGAATATCTACATGTTTCTAGGATGTTTTCAAAGTATGCTTTAACAAATTTGTTTCTGAAAGCAAAGCCCACATGTGAAATGAGCCATTTTTGGTGAAAAGGTGGTGTAATATGTCTGCAAAAAAATTTCAACCTAACTCAACCTACCAGCCTGTGCAGACTGGCCTGGGTGGAAACTTTCTATTATGCATTAACCATTTACCACACAATCATGACTTTTAATGACCTTTTGGAAGAACACTTTTGAAAACATTGTGGGAAAAGGAGAAAATGCTGGTTACCAGCATTTTCTCCTTTTCCCACAATGTTTTCTACTCAATCAAGGACAAGTTTCATCATCTGAGACACCTTTATTTTGTCATCTGCAAATGCTTTCAATTTGGACTAGTCTAAAATTTTGTCGTTTGGTAAAGAGCTAACTATTCAACAATCTATAATTTTAGACCACTTGATACTCAAAGCATTTGCATATCACAAGTGAAATAGGACTCCGATGAAATGAATTTCATCGAAAGTTTTGAAAGTCTGGTAGCCAGCACTTTCTCCATTTTCTATGATGTTTTTACAAGCTTCTTTTCCCAGGGTTGTAACTAGAGAAGGGTTATGCAAATCTTCAACAAACCTCCACTGTCTGTCCTCTTCAACGCTCCATCTTTCAAAGGACAAAGTTCGCATTTCTAAAACAAAAACAAATTATGTATGAGCTCCTAAGTTGACATCATCACAGTTCACAGCTGTCAAGGTATAATAATACAAGAAATTATTCAGACTTTTAATTGTGAACATTCTGAAATCAGAGTTATGAAAGTGAGCTCCACATAAGGACAAATTCATGGGCTTTTTTGGTCACAATAGATCCAAAGTCAGACTGCACAGTTTGTGCAGTCTGATCATGAATATATACTGTCTGATATCATGACAAATATCTAAGCTAAAACAGTCTCCGGAGTTGCAAAAGTTTGGTCTTTACTGGTGAGCATATAATTATGTCCCTTCATTAATTTATCTGTTTTGGAGTAAATGAAATAATAGGTATGGTTTTTTTTGAAACTCTTCATCCCCCACATAATTATTGGTTTAAAATAATGACTCGAACAAAATAGAACATACCAATTTTTGTTTTCTCTCGCCAGTGCAGCTTATTTTAACCCTTTCCCAGATAATCCGACTTTAATTCGACCCCGAGAAAGAAAGCTTTTGAAAACATTGCAGGGAACGGAGAAAATAATGGTAACCAGCATTTTCTCCTTTTCCCACAATGTTTTCAAAGAAAAATTTCATCATTTGCACCACATCAAATTTGTTATCTGCCAATGCTTTCCATTTGGAGAAGTCTGAAATTTTGTTGCTTGGTAATGAGTTAAGAACACTAAAATTTCATACCACACGAGCTGCTCTCTCCTGAGATTCACATTTTCTACAAAACCATGGTCCTGTTGGGACTTGAACAATTCCATAACAGGCTGTAAGTGGAAAATATCACCAAGGGATTGAAAAAGTATTCAAAACATGCAGATTTTATCACGGTTATGAAACTCTAAAAAATTTTTCTTGACTTTAGATTTGTTACTATTTCACTATATATAATAGCATCTTAATTCTCAAGATCAATCTTAAAATTATTCCTCAATTCATGGTAACAGCACACTAAGATGCTATTCAACACAAATCTAGTATAACTGTGGAACAAGGTACATTGGGAAAAAGACACTCCGCATTATCGACGGCATGAAAATGTTATCATACATAAGGTACTGGGATGGTACAATACAGAAAAATTACTCTGTTAACCCTTTACTGCACAATGACGCCTTTTGACGCCCCTGGGAAAGAAGCCTTTTGAAAACATTGTGGGAAAAGGAGAAAATGCTGGTAACCAGCATTCTCTCCTTTTCTCACAATGTTTTCTACCCTATCAAAGAAAAGTTGCACCATTTGAGCCACACTGAAATTGTCGTCTGCAAATGCTTTCAATTTGGACAAGGCTAATGCAGATTATGTGGCTTGCCTATCCTTGCCTTCATTGTTCAAAAGGTTGGCAAGCATCAGGATTTTTAATCTTCCTTTCCTTTAACATGCCATAAAATCACACAAAAAAGGAATTTGCAGGTAGAAGTCAGCATTTGACAACTGGTGAATATGTTAGCCAATGAAAAAAAATCAATCGCCTAGAAATTTGTTATTCATACTCATTTATCATCAGCCCCATATGTCAAAATAATCATGTTTATACAGACCTCCAGATAAGGGGGAGTGATAGTAATCTAAATTCATTATTTCTATTCCAAACCCTATATTGTGGGTACTCATTAATGATTAGAATAATCTTGATGAGACAATTCTAATGAGTACACATAACAGGGTTTAGTGGAGAGTGATTAATATTTTCCATTCTGAAATCAAAATCACTCCCTCTATCTGGAGCCCTGTTTATATATGAGGCTGCTTAGGGGTGTATATGTAATTTCAGCTGTGCCGGATTACATTTTCCATGCCTGTTGTTGCACCAAATGGAATTAGCCTCGAGTGTCTGTATTCCGTGATGATAAGGAAACAACAAAACAAAGTTAAGAGTCGAGACTGGAACATGAACTTAGTACTTGCCTTCATAAAGAAATCATTTCTGACCATTTTCATATAAAAGTTATAACCAAAGTAATAATAGCATGATACAAACAAAAATATGCATGCTGGTGGCCTTCTTGAGCAAACATGGCATGCCCTAATTCTGGTCATTGGGTAGTAATTGCAGCAGAAAGTAACAGGTCCTTGGCATTTTTCAAGAAGGGACGCTTTTCAGAAATAATAAAAATGGTGTCAACTTTTATTTACTGCGACAAATAATTATTTCTTGCATGTTTCTGTCTTGTATTTGGCTGAAATTGTGGTGAAATAAAATGTTCGAATATCCAGGGGTGTGGAAATCTTAGAAATTTCTACTTGTCCACGGACAAGCAAATTACAAAAATTTACTTGTCCACCTGTGTGGCTCACTTGTCCAAAGCAAAACAATTTTAAATGACTTGCATAAAGTGACATGTCAGCAATATGGATTTACTCTCAACAAACCTTACAAAAAACATAGTTACGATTGTCTGCATTCAACCAAGGGAATTCTTTCAATTACACCTCGTTAAACACGTTCTTTTTTTTTGTCATATTTCTCGTCACTGTCTGTTTTACATCAACCTTTGGAGCCGCCGAATGGTTCCGGAGTCACAGATTTCTCATTTTCCACTTGCTTCCAAGATTTAATAAAAGAAACCGACCCATTTTCACCAGTTTTATGCATCAATTGATCGCTGAATCGAAAAATGTTTTGGTTTGACTAGATACAGTTTCTGGCAGAGGAGATAATTGCTAAATCACAGCCCATTTCCCACAGAAGCTGTTTAAAATCAGATTAAAAATGTTCATGCGTGTGACATTGTCATCAAAGATCTTTGAATCGATGCTAAAAATAGTAGTAAAATGATACCATTAATTAATCTAATGAAATTATTTTAATCCATAATGATGATATTGAAGGTAATAAATTCAGACATTTTTCAAAGCAATTAACACTGACATGCGAATACAGCCGTATATTATACCTATCTTGATATATGCGGTGAATGTGGAGGTACACCAAATGTGTATTTTGGGTTTCCAGAAATCAGGGATCAGCTCAGGCTGCTGTTTATCATTTGAAATGTCATTTTTTTTTTTACAAAGTGAGAACTTTTGTATTTCATTGGATAAGTATCCAACAGATCTTGTTTAAAAAACTTCCTCATATTTTCTATTTGTCCACGGACAACTAGACTGAAAAAAGTCACTTGTCCGGAGACGAATTATCCCGAGTCATGCATAGTATTTCCACACCCCTGATATCGGTACAACCTAAAACACCATTTGATGTCATAGATCTACATGCGTTACAAGATGTAAACAAAAATCACAGGTTCAGGGACACTCACGGAATAAAGACACTCTACAATAGTATGTGTTGGGTTTTCTTTTTATGTAAACATACGAGATTTGTATGTCGAGTTTCCTTGTCTCTTTGAATAATTACAATCTCCACAAAAATGTTGATACTGAAGCCTGTAATACACGGATGTGGGTCAAAACGGCCAACTTCCAAAGAAAATACAACGATAAATCAAGGCTACAGGAGCTAGTCTCCTAGTCACGAAAACCAGTGACTTTTCCTTCTTCTTCGGTCGTTCATGTGTAATTGATCAAAGTCAAAACCCGAATGATCATTAGAATATGATACACGGTAACTCATATTTTATCAACCGTATATCTATGTTACAAGGATATTTCAATGAGCATTAAAGTCGACAAACCAAAAGAGAAACCTAACAAGATTATTCGAGAAAAAAAAAACAAGACCTTGGTGAACAGCTACGTTACAACCATGACCATCACAATAAACAAGGGGATTCTCGGCCCAGCCTCTCTCGTCTGAACAAACACAGCAACCACCAACCATTTCTTTCATTTTATTCGATCCTGACATTTTGTCATGGGAAATATCATACAATATTTCCAGAAAAACCGCTGTTTTCCTACATTTTGGACATTTAGGTCACTAGGCATGCGTACTGAAATCGGTGTTCGTTTTTTTTATTGTTTACGTAAAGTTTACTCAATTACCTGCACGTTTCCATTTGGGTTCGAAGTTACTGTACTGCTGTATTTGACTCTGATTTCAGCGAAATAAATAAAGCATTAAAGCATATGACAAATGACAAAACATCTCAGACACGCTTGTGCTTATCTTTTTCACGCATATTTAAGAATCGGTAATGGACAGAGATGTTTTCAAATCCCACGCTGATTGAGTTATCACTCGTTAGAAAAAGAGAAAAGAAAAGAATCTGCCAAGACCCATTACGAGTTAATTTACTTACAATTTACTTTTTCATGACGCATGGTTATTTTTGTCACACCGAACGGTTTTAGAAAGTGGAACCTTTGAGTAAATATGAGTCCTGTTTATTTAAACTATTTTCATTACATGTAGCCGTTCATTCTCTTTCTAAATAAAACAAAAATATATTTTCCAGATTAGCCTACCAAATTTCCTCACAGAACGACGATGAAAAAATCAGACCACTACTGCAGCTATCAACTTTCGGTCAAGCTACTTCACATCGTGTCACACTGTTCAGTGCTAAAACTGAGTTGCATTTTCCAGTGTTACAGATCCTGGGCCTATATAATTTGTGGGGTGAAATTTGGTCAAATGAAATTGAGTTGTGCTCTGTCGAAAGTGGGCTTAATGCATCTCCGCCATGCATTATACCAAGCAAGTCATCTCATAACCATGGGTCCATGAAAACCATTTTCTCTAACAACTGACATGTATATCCTATCATACGGTAGACAGGTCCTTTGACATACAGAAAATTGACCAACAGCGAAAAGTTTCGGCCCAAGTCAGCCTGCTCGGACTGCGCAGGCTGATCTGGGATGATACTTTTCGCAGATGCATCAAGCCCCCTTTCACAGAGCATTGCTTAATTTGATTGTGTGACAAAGTTCGTGGGATGTATAAAAATAGTCAATAAGTAATTTAGTCGAAAGGAATCTACGTACACTGTAGTTTAAAAAGATCTCGATCCCTGTTAATTCACTTCCTCCTGAAATAAATGGGCCGCAGAGGAGTATAAAAAAAAAAACGCTAGCGAAAAGTATCGATAATCCATAGAATAAAGGGTTTACTACGCATGTGTACTTAAATAAAAACATTGTGGCAAAAGAATTAAAGCTCTGGTAACGTCCAGTCTTTCCCTTTACTACACAATTCTCAAAAGTTGATGAAAAAATCTAAAACTTCTTCATTTTTAAAGAATTCGCAGGCGACAAATTAAATGTTGCTAAATAGCGGGATTTGTATTTTGAAAGTTAAAAAGTTATGGGAAAAGAAGAAAATACTGCTTATCATAATTTTCTCCTTTATTTCACCATGCGTAAAGGGGATCTTTTGAATATCGGATTGTTTGGTAAAGGGTCACTCACTGATAGAGAAAGAAATATTTGGAATAACAAATATAGACTCGTACCCTGGACGTCCCGGATTCGAGTCCCATGTGATCCACTTTTTTTTTTTTTTTTTTTCGCGGAAGTGTCCTTAGGCAAGACCCTTCAGATCCCCAGCCTAGTACTGGTGAAACCCAGGAAATACATGAATTTGTGAGCTGTCGCCGTGATATGGCTGAAATAATGTTGAAAGCGGCGTAAAATACCATTCAAGCAAACAGAGCAGTATCGCTTTTTAACGAGAATTTTTTAAAACAGCTGGTTTAGCCAATCAGAAGTTGTGTTACTTTCAAAATAAGAAAATTTTGGAGAATAGGACTAATAATATTCCTAAGGATGGTTGGTGAATACGGACCCAGGACTGTTCTGAGGAAAAATATCTCTCATAGATTGCAACGTTTCACCTTGTTATCAGTATCTTAGTTTGAGTTTCAAATCATCAATGCGACCTTATTAATTGATAATATTGATTCGATTGGTTATCTTTTACTGATTAGAATCTAGCGTACTGAACACACGATCGTATATGGATAAATGGATGGATGGTTGGATGGACGGTACTGAATTTTCCATTCATATTTCGATAATCTGGAAATGTTTATATAATTCAATAAACTCTGCATTTCCCTTTTCGTTATCGGATTTGCATTTTCAAGATTCAAATGAACAAGAAATCAATGATTATATTCTTTGTGAGCAATCCTAAAGCCGGGATACATGTCCGGGTTCGATTACCCGCTTGCAGCGTTAGTCACGAAAAGTATCTTTAGGCAAAGCCTTTTAGAACCCCAACTTAAGACAAGCCTTGTTCAGGGGTGACTTGAATCAGAAAACTGTGGCTGTGATATAACTGATGTTTGTTGAAAGCGGCGTCTGTATCCTTGCAAACTTACGTATTCAATAACCATTCCTTAAGACCATTTTAACCTGACCACCGATTGAATATATAGTCTTGGGCTATTTACGTTAACCCTGTACCACACAATTCCGACTTTTCACGACCCTGACGATAAAAATACTTTTGAAAACATTTTGGGAAAAAGGAGAAAATGTTGGTTACCAACATTTTCTCCTTTCGTTTGGTAAAGAGGTAATGACAGAACTTTGAGTAACTGATGCCAAACAATTTATTGAAAATGCTCTTTGAGTTATTGTGTACAATATAGAATGAAAGTATCTAGCTCAGTTATAAGCAGTGCAAAAAAAAGTCGAACAAAGTGTTAACCTTTACACTTTAATCGTGGTTAAAGGACCTTTTGCGCACAGTGTAGATTAAGATCAGACTGCACAGAAGGTGCAGTCTGATCTTGGATCTACACAGTCCGATAAGGAGATATCTTTCTCCCGAAAATACCTTTGAAATGGTAGACCTTGGTTTTTACTGTCGGCATGAAAGTTTCATTTCACTAATTTAGCAGGATAAGGGTAAACTTTTGCACAAATGTAACCGTGTAAAGTGGAGGGTGGTCAAAACAGTAACACACAATTTGACAGTGCAAGTAACTAAGGTTCTGAGGTGGCATTGAATGGACCTGTTGTACATGACGCTTTATCGTGTATCGTCCGTGTAAATTTCGTCCGCAGTTTATTACATCCAATATTTGGTTTTTCCTTGAAAATGAGTTTTGTCGAAGATTATCGTCAACGACTTTTCAATGTGTGTCAAACATTTACCTATGAAAACAGCTGTCATGGTTTAAAACTTTTCACCAAACGACAAAATTTTAGAATCGTCTAAATTCAAAACATTTGCAGACGACAAATTATAGGTATCTAAATTGATGGGATTTTTCTTTAAAAATGGCAGAAAACAGTGTGGAAAAGGAAGAAAATTCTGTTACCAGCACTCTCTCCTATTCCCACAATGTTTTCTAAAGGCTTTTTCCTCGGGTCGTTAAAACTGTTTGGTGTAGGGTTAAAACTTTACGTCAATCTATTTACTACATTATGTATTTTATATGGAGTCCCCAATTACTGCAGACAATTTCAGCAAAGTGCAGTAGTTTGGAAATAAATTCTACTCAACAGAATTATGTCGTGTTTGACGTAATTTAACTCTTTACCACACAATCCCGACTTTTAACGACCCTGAGAAAGAAAGTTTTTTAAAACATTGTGGGAAAAGTAGAAAATGCTGGTACCCAGCATTTTCTCCTTTTCCCACAATGTTTTCTACTCTTCCCAAAACAAGTTTCAATTTTTCAGTCACATTATTTTGTTGTCTGCAAATGCTTTCAATTTGGACCAGTCTGAAATTTTGCCGTTTGGTAAAGAGTTAAATAAGATGGGATGAATGCCTTTTCGCCAATAAGTCTTTTAACGTACTGTCGTCCCTTGCAGATGCAAAATTTGAAGAAAAAAAAAATTTTTTTTTATCCATTAAGATAATCTCAGAAAGTTTTGAGATATTCTACCTTATAGTTGTCAACACCTAACTCCGTCTGGAAAATCATCAAAGCGGTCTAATTAATTGATAATATTGAATTTATTGATAATGTATTATTGATTACAATCTATCAAACTTACGATTGTATTAGACGATATAGATCAACTTTACAGACGGAAATCTAAGACCGTCTTTCTTTCACCAGCTCATACATAGAGAGAGTATCCCTTTCTGCGCCATGGGCGAAAACAGGGGCTTTTGCGGACAGCAGAGATCAAGATCAGACTGCACAGAACGTGCATTCTGATCTTGGATCTATGCCGTCCGCTCGTTTAGTCAAGCTTAAAGGATAAAAAAAAAAAAAAAAAATCTTTCTAGATTTTAGTTGAATGTAGGCCCATTTTCAGCTGTAGAAAGAGGCTGAATTCGTATATTTCGCACGTAAAGAGTTGAACATTCCTATCAAAACAGATCCATTGACAAAAGAATGCCTTATGTTCGAACTCCATTTTAGAGGAACTTCAGGTGCAAGAACAAACAATTTTTCTACTTGCCTCAATGTTTTATCCGGTCATCAAGATTATAAACGTTAGTCTTATTGGTAGTTTCTTGCATGGTTATTGTGAAACCTGACTATCAAAATTGCTTCCAGTTATATAGAATCTATGAGATACACGTGGCTTGTATTTGGAAACAAAAAAAACAAAAATGAAAGATTGAGAAATACGTATCGCGACGGAGCATAGATAATCCTGTTGAGACATTACAGGTTCCTAAACCCTGCACACTTATTGCTCTGGCAAAAGGGGGATTAATGGATTCCCGTGATGCATTATACCACAAATATACATAATTGTGGATCCATAAATCTATTTTGTCTAACAAACGGCCTAATCCTGAGGTAGAATGTTCCTTAGACATGCAGAAAATTTACCGGTGGCAAAAAGTATCGACCGAGGTCAGCCTGTGCAGACTGACCTGTGTCGATACATTTTGCAGATGCATTAAACCTCCTTTTCACAGAGCATGGTTCTTTTGATTTTTCCATGACAACATAATTCTTATCTTAGATTGTATATCTTTAAGAAAGTTAAAACTGATGCCTTTATGATATTCTATGTCTCTGTTTTAAGGCGAGTAAACTACCGACACCAATAAAGACAACAAGACCTCTTGGCTACAAGCCGCCAAGGCTGATAGAGATACAAACAATATTGATCACCGTTGATTACCTGTCAATCAAACAATATAAAACTATCATTGTCCCATTAGCAAACAATTACTTTGTATTTTTGATTTAATCAGCTCTCCCGTCAAACTTAGCGAACCATGTAATGAATGAACAGATTTCAAACTGGACTTCTGACATCGCTATAAAAGGACTTGTACAGACAGTTTGGTAGCACTTGGATTTAACTTTTCATATAGACAACATACAGTAGAATAATAATGCCTCCACATACATTGGTTAACATGGATATGGAGCTTGATCATAGGTACAGAAGGTGGGCAAACGTTTTCTTTATATCAAGGGTAACACCACAAGTTGTATTAATTTAAGATATATGATTTATGTTCTGACAAAAGGGGACTTAATGCATCTCCATGGTCCACTATACAAAGCAAGATGTCACATAAACTATAGATCCATAAAATCCACTTTGTCTAACAATCAACTGAATCATAGGTAGAATGGTCTTTGGACATACAGAAATTTGACTAATAGCGAAAGTTTCGGTCCAGGTCAGCCTGCGCGGACTGCGCAGGCTGACCTGAATCGATACTTTTCGCAGATGCTTTAAGCCCCCTTTTCACAGAGCATAGCTCGTGTGTATTTTCAGTTTACGAGCCTATGCTTTCTTGGACTATTTTTGTTTTTGCTTGCATTTTCTCCTTTTCCCACAATGTTTTCTACCCTATCAAGGAAAAAAATGCACCATTTGAGCCGCATTGAAATTGTCGTCTGCAAATGCTTTCAATTTGGACGAGGCTAAAATTCGTCGTCTGGTAAAGGGTTAATTGACTTCCTGTTGTTGCTCAAAATCTTGACTTCGAATGTTTTCTTATATTAAAGACAGGAAAAGTCGAATTAGTAGTAGTAACAAGGGACTGAAAACATCTGGGCACTCAGCTCAAACCGGTAATACAACAGCGAAATAATATGAGCAATGCTCTGTAAAAAGGGGGCTTAATGCATTTTCGAAAAGTATCGACCCAGGTCAGCCTGCGCAGTCAGCAGACATACAGAAAATGAATTTTCTGTATGTCAAAGGACCAGTCTACCTTATGATTAACCCATTCCCAAACAAGCCCTGGTTTTCACATGTCTTCGGTACAAGTCTTTTGAAAACACAGTGGGAAAAGGAGAAATTGCTCGTAACGAGCAATTTCTCCTTTTCCCACAGTGTTTTCTACCCTTTTTGAGACCTTTCTGCCATTTTCATCAAATTTAAAATTGTCGTCTGCAAACTCTTTCAATTTGGACCAGTCCAAAATTTGTCGTTTGGGAAAGGGTTAAGCCGGTTTTTAGACATAATGGATTTTATGGATCCCTAAATGTGTGATGTCTTGTGTGTGATGCCTTGTGATCCCTAAATGTGTGATCCCTAAATGTGTGATGTCTTGTGTGTGATGCCTTGTGTGTGATGCCTTGTGTGTGATGCCTTGTGATCCCTAAATGTGTGATCCCTAAATGTGTGATGTCTTGCTTGCTATGATGCATCACGGAGAAGCCCCCTTTTATCAGAGCATGGCTCATAATTCATTTCAATATGAGCCAATGTTCATTTTGCCTTGATTATTAATTATCTCCTCCACTATTTTAAGTGTAAAATAGAGACGAATTAACGTAAGTTCGAGTCTGATACTGAAAAAGAAGAAGAAGAGAAAAAAAAAAAACGTTCATAGATTGATCATTTTGTCACAATATTTTCGAAATTGGTATCCCACAAGGAAAAAAAAAAAGGTATTAACCCAAAGGCTGCTAAGCGCGACTCTTTTCAACGACCTTTTGCGGACATTGTAGATCAAGATCAGACTGCACAGAACGTCCAGTCTGATCTTCTATCTACACTGACCGATAAGGAGAAATCTTTTCCCCCCAAATACCTTTGAAATTGCAAATTTAGGTTTCAACTATCGGTTTGAAAGTTTCATTTCAGTTTTTTAGCAGGATAAGGGTTAATTTGAAACATAAACACAAGTCGAGAGACCACAGTGGGTTAGGCCGGAGGTCGTAGCTACAGATTTATACAATTTCCGGTTAGACTAAATGCCTTTGGATGTAAATGTTCGTCTTAACTCTATACCAAACGACAAAAGTTAAAATTCAAAGCATTTGCAGACGACAATAACAAATGTGACTCAGTAATCAAAAATTGTTTTGGTAAGGGTACAAAACATTGTGGGAAAAGGAGAAAATGCTGGTTACCAGCATTTTCTCCTTTTCCCACAATGTTTTCAAAAGCTCTGTTCCTCAGGGTCGTTAAAACTCGGGATTGGGTAGTAAAGGGACTATGTCTACATTTTCTTTTTTTTTTCAAAAATAGATGTGATCATGGGACTCTAAAGCGAGTAAATGGGGATCATCTTTAAGAACCATCTGGTAGGAAAAGGAGGAAAACATCCGAGAGTTCCGTCAGCCTACCAGACCCACAGAGTCTGATGTCATGTATCATCCAAGCTGTTGAGAATCTGTCGACAAATTCTGAAATAGTCGCAGATGGTTCCCGCGCTGCTTGCTTGCCAACTGTTGCTGGGAAACATCGAGATTTGAAGTCAATTTCTCCAGAAACAGTAAGTTCATGAAGTTACAATGTACAGAGGAAGCCGAATCTTTGATACTAAAGGAGGAAAAGGAAGAAACGTTTTCATGCTAAATGTTGGCTGAGTTTTTAAACGAAAAAAAAAAAAAAAAAATGAAAGCGACTTATGGTAAAGAATTTTTTGATGAATGAAAATAATAAAGGAGTCATGCTCTCAAAAGAGGTTTAACACATCTGCAAAAGTCATCGATATATGTCAGCCTGCGCGCAGTGCTAAGGATGACATGCGTCGATTTTTTTAAAATGAGAAATGCCAAAGGACAGCTCTGTCACATGATTCAATCGGTTAATAGACAAATCCACATTATGCGATGACTTGCTTGGTATACTGGAATACATGTACTGAGGCGCATTACACTATCTTCTCCCAGAGCGCCGTCAGGTTTTATTTATAGTGTGCATATATTTAGATTATCAAGCAATCCAGTCAAATCAAATTCATCGAAGCCTGGAAACTTCAGGAGAAGACGTATATGTACGAGTAGATAATCTGCTGACGAATTAGACAAACACTACCAATTAGGTAATACTTTATTGAACCTAAATCATGTACTATAAATCTTTATTGATAAAAAATATCATCCATCATTGTAGATGTCCAACGTTTTGAAAGGGCGATACAATCAGAGGATACACAGCTTGACCATCATAGACTGCAGGTACCCGTATGAGTTTGATGGCGGCCATATTGTCGGTGCCCTCAACCTGTACACTAAGGACTCTATACAGTCGTTCATCAACGAGACTCAAGTGTCAGCTGACCAAGTGCACGTGCTGATATTCCACTGTGAATTCTCGTCGGAGAGAGGACCGAAAATGTAAGCATATCTTATAAATAATGAGCTATGCTCTGTGAAAAGAGGGCTCAATGCATCTGCAAAAAGTATCGACCCAGGTCACCCTGACCTGGGCCGAAACCCTTTGCTTTTGTGAATTTTTCTGCATGTCAAACCTTTCTACCTCATGACTCTGTCAGTTGTTATACAAAGTGAATTTTATGATAGATAGATAGATATTTTTATTTCACTTGTACATGATAGTGTACATCATGTTACAGCATCCTATGTTTTTTCAGATTAACAATAGTCAACAGTGACATACATATGGAGAGAGAGAGAAATATTTACTAGATTCATATATCATAAGACATAACGTACTTATAGGAAGATGTAAAAAAAAAAATAACATTGAAACCACAGGAGTGTCTTTCAGAACTTTACTTACTTGTGGGGTCAGTGCAGAGTCAGATCCACAGCTATGTAATTACCTGATTGGTATAATGTATCAAGGAGATGCATTGAGCCTTCTTTTGCCAGAGCATGGATGAATTATAGAAAGAGGGATCCACTGATGCTTTACGTACAATCGAAATATGCACTTACTGAGTGGGTAGCAACACTGACATTTTCGTGAATGTTGACCCAGAAGAATTCGCTTACCACATTCCCATCTGCGGCTCAACCATTTTGTCATGCAGAAGACCTCTTTCGATATATGCGGGCAAAACACTGATTAACCCTATTTTACGACGAAGTTTTCTATTATTGTGCATATTTATTTGTTTACCGGCATTGTTGCCTGTCCCAATGATTGAATCTTTACTGTGCATGTATTGTAGGTACAGATTCTTACGAAGTCTTGACCGGTACATGAACAAGGAATGCTACCCAAGGCTGAATTTCCCGGAGATCTATCTTCTTGAGGGAGGTTACAAAGCGTTCTACCAAGCAAACAAGACATTTTGTGTACCCCAGGACTATGTGCCTATGTTCCATGAGAATCATGCAAAAGAATTACGTCATTTCCGGGTCAAGTCTAAGTCATGGACTGCTGGAGAAAAACCACGACCTCGTCCATGTTTCAACGTAATCGGAAAGAAACTTTTCTAAGTATTTCAAATTATAGTACCCTGATTACTGTGATACTTTATATATAAGAACCATGCCCTGTGAAAAGGGGTCTTAATGCATTTGCAAAAAGTATCTACTCCATAGTCAGTCTGGGCAGTCCGCGCAGGCTGACCTGAACCGAACCTTTTTGCTATTGGTCAAATTTATCCATGTCAAAGGACCAGTCTACATCATGATTCAGTCGGCTATCAAACAAAGTGGATTTTATGGGTCCATAATTACGTGATGCCTTGCTCGGTAAAATGCATTACGCAGATGCATTCAGACCCCTCTTGCCAGGGCATGGATCATATTGTTCTGTTCTTTGTTCTCACTTTGCTGTCTCTACTCTTTTCTATATTTCTTTCGCTTTTTGTCTTCTCCTTTTATCATTTTCGAACAATGCGTTTCTGTGTTTGTTCACGAAATATATACCCTGTTTCATATTCTTGACGAAACTTTCTGTCATCTTTTAAAATCCTTTATAAGATGACAACCGTGAATAAAGACTTGTCCTAATCGATAGTATTTGCAGACGGCAGGTTAGATGTGACTCGTATGTGCGGATTTTGCTGTGAAACAGTTGAAAATTTTGTGGGGAAAAAATGCTGGTAACCAGCATTTTCTTATTTTCCCACAATGTTTTCGAAAGCCTTCTTCAGGGTTGTTAATCACTCGCTGTTGTTTGATAACGTATTTAGATTTTATCAGTTCTTGTCCTGATTTGAGAGAAAGCCCTCTCAGTCTCACTAAGTGGTTTTAGACAGATAGTAAAAACTTTCGGAATAAAACTATGCTCTGTGAAAAGGGAGCTTATTGCATCTGCAAAAAGTATCGACTCATGTCAGCCTGCGCAATCCGCGCAGGCTGACATGGGTCGAAACTTTTTGGACCATTCTACCACCAGATTCAGTCGGTCGTTAGACTAAATAATTATGAGATGACTTGCTTGGTATCATGCAACACGGACTAATGTATTAAGCCCCTTTTTGCCAGAGCATGACTCATATACATGTTTATCAACAGTGATGCCCTTCTCTACTAGCTTCGCCCTCATGTCCCTGTTCTCTCTGTTTACTGTCTTCTCTTTTTGCAGGTTCATAATAATAACTTTCTTTCTCTAAAATTTGTTATTACTGTTTGTTGAAGGATACTTTTCAAATAAATAGTGTTTCCATTGAGCTGCTTTTTTTTTGCCTGTCCTTTCTGGGAGCGAATGTGTGGACCTGTGGATAGTAATGTTTTGAGAAATTACCCGGTTCCTGCATTTCTTTCTCTACGTGTACTTTGAGGTTGACTTCTGAGAACCTGGCAAGGTCCGTATTCACCAATTTCACCTACATGTATTTTCTAAACATCGTTCTCTGTTTTGTTCCCCAGCATTCTCTACATTTCAAAGCAACACAACTCTTAATTTGGCTAAAACATTTGGTTTAGCCAATCAGAAGTTGTGCTACTTTCAAATTTAGAAAATCTTGGTGAATAAGACTCAGAATACTCTTAGTTCCCACATTTCTGAATCTACATGTACGTTAACTGCTAAATAAGTGAAATGAAACTTTCGAGTCGATGGTAAAAGCCTGAAGTTTGCTATTTCAAAGGGGTTTTTTTTTTTGCGGGGGGAGGGGGAGAAATATCTCCTTATCGGATAGTGCAAATTCAAGATCAGACTGCGCATTCTGTGGGGTCTAATCTTGATCTACACTGTCCACTGTACACTGTCTACAAAATGTTCTTGAGTCACGCTTACTGGCCTCAAGCTAAGGTTAAGGGTTATGGTTAAATTCTGAGAATTTGAGTGATATTTTCTTGAGAAGCCACTCAAATTGAATGATGCATCCCCCGTATATCTAAAGAAAAATGGTTTGTTGTTTTTTCGTATGTGCAAAGTGATAAATGTAAGTTCACAGAAAAGTCTGCCAAAGTGGCCACCTCTGTAAGGAAAGCACGCTGTACTAAGCAAGCATATACTTAGTTCCGAGGAGGCAAACATAATAAAATGTTGACAGATTGTATGATGTTTAACGCCTTTTTCAACATAATTTCAGTCATGTAGCGGCGTCCAGCTCACGTATCCATGCTTTCTCTGGAGTTTCTTTTTGCCAGTGCTCCGCACAAAATTCTTTCCAAGCCACGCGCTGCTTTACCACATAACCATCGTCCAAGAAATAATCAGCGATGAGAGAGGAATGAATCTTATCGCATTTAGTACCATGAATCTTCGGAAAACACAATAAAATGTACCTGTACTGAATTCACAACCATCTTAACCCTTTTCTAAACGACACAATTTTAGACTGGTCTAAACTCAAAGCACTTGCACACGACAAAATAAATGTGGCCCAGATGATGAAAGTCGTCAATGAAAGGGTAGAAAACGTTGCAGGAAAAGGAGAAAATGGTGGTTACCAGCGTTTTCTTCTTTTCCTACCATTTTTTCAAAAGCCATCTTTCTCAGGGTCGTTATAACTAAGGGTTGTTAAATTGATATTAAAAAAAAAAAAAGTTGTGGGAAAAGGAGAATATGCTGGTTATCAGCAATTTCTCTTTTTCCCACAATGTTTTCAAGAGCCTTTTTTTCTCGGGGTTGTTAAAACTCTGGATTGTGCAGTAAAGGATTAAGCAAGCACATTATGAATGTCCCCTTGGTGCTTGCTCTATACAAATTTAAAGGTACACCTATACATGTTTTCAGTCAGTTTTTAAATCCATTTCATCATAAATTTATGAAACTTTAATCGTTATTATACCTTCAAGCCAAATGTTGCCTCTGACGGCTGCAAGGTTGCGCAGATTACGGCGGATAGAAAAATGCATTTCATTTTTTGGCAGCCTTTAAAGAAATCACCATTGCCGTTTCCGGTTTATAAATGAGGACAAACCCTTGAGTTTCTCTATCTTTACACCATTATAATTTATATCTGAGCTATTCTATACACTTTCAAGCTTTGACAGCGTTTTTTTTTTTTTTCTCCCTGGCTGTGAAGATGTATCTTTATCTGCTTTTTTTCTGAAATCATGATTTCTGTAAAAAGCAACTTTAGGGAGAAAAACTGAGAGGGTTTTAAAATCTTCGATTTAAGCAGCATTTCGATTACTTTATCGGGGTTGCTGCCACAACTAATAGCCCTAAGTGGTTAAACCTTTAACTCTTTACCAAACGACAAAATTTTAGACTGGTCCACACTGAAAGTATTTGCAGACGACAAAATAAATGTGAGTGAAACATTGCAATTTGCTTTGGGAAGGGTAGAAAACATTGTGGGAAAAGGAGAAAATGCTGATTACCAGCATTTTCTCCTTTTCCCACAAGGTTTTCAAAAGGCTTCTTTCACAGGGTCGTTAAAAGTCAGGATTGTGTGGTTAAGAGTTAACACACGACATAATTTTAGACCTGTCCAAATTGAAAGCATTTGATTACGACAAATTAAATACAACTCAAATAATGGGGGCTTGACTTCAAACGGGTAGAAAACAAAGTGGGAAAAGTAGATAATGCTGGCAAATCTTTTCACTGCCCAGTGTCAGGGTCCGTGTTCATCAACTATTCTTAAGAACGCTTTTAGCCTTATTTTCCAGAATTTTCTAAATTTGAAAGTAACACACCTTCTGATTGGCTAAACCGTTTTCCCTTTTCGATTTGTTGAATGGTATGACTTAAATTTAAATGTCTTTAAACACTTTCTCTGTTTACTTTTGGCAGCTATTGTTACTTTAAGTTCGAAAATTTAAATAATGCCTGTATGATATTTCAAGAACCTTTTACGAAATGATCCCGAGTTATACGACCTCGGGGAGATTTGAAAAACCTCTGTGGTAAAGGATAAATTGCTTGAAGCACGCACTTTCTTCTTTTACAACGATGGTTTATGATATTTCAAAGGTATATTTCAATACTTGAATCATGATTATTTACTTTGCCATTTGGATTTTCTTTTTACAATATGAAGGCTAAACTTGCGTCACGACTCGGCCGATTCTGTACCTACATTTAACTTGATCAACGGATCACCCGAGGTTTGCCGAATGGTCTGTATAGTACCAACACCAATAAAGACAACAAGACCTCTTGGCAACAGGCCGCCAGGGCTGATAGAGATACAAACAATATTGATCACCGTTGATTACTTGTCAGTCAAACAATATAAAAACTATCATTGTCTCATTAACTAACATAACATAACATAACATAACATAATACATGTATCTCTTTATTACACCCAAGTATTTGTACAATGCAATATGGGGAACTAATACAGATAGGATTGTGAAATAAAAACTAATGGCTTTCCGGGAAAAAAAAAAGATGAGTCATATATAGGGAGTAAGATAGAGAAAAAGAAAAGTGAAGATTTGATATCAGAGCAGAGCACACAGTAAAAAAGGTGGTCTGTCGGGGCATAGCATTGTGGGGGATAGAGAGAAAGTGGCGTTAATTGACGAACTATAGATGGGAGGAGAAATAAGTGAACAAATTGGACAGCAGCATTACAAAAAAGAAGGAATTAGAAATGTACATATATGGTATAATCGAAGATCGATGTATAGAGCATTAGGATAAAGAGCACTGTGGGGGACAGAGAGTAAGTGACAATAACAGGCGTACTATAGACGTACGGAGAGGAAAATAAATAGTCAAACTGGAACCGCAATATTACAAAAAAGTAGGAATTAAAAATATACATACATATTACAGACAAGGAATCGTGGATAGAACATGAGGATATAGGGAGACAGAAGGGTGATAAAATGGGAAAGGAAAGAAAATGACAGCAATAGGTATAGGCCCTATAGACACAATTAGTATGTATGTATGGTTTACAGCAAAATGGAGGAATAGGAAGGGGGGAGCAATCAGATAGATAAAGTAGAGAAAGTAGCATATGAGCATGTAGATACAATTTGAAACAATTTTATGCATAAAATATTTTTAAGATAAATATTGTGGGAATCGAAAAGATAGGAAATAGTCATACGACCAAAATCGAGAAAACACTGACACAACTGGAGGAGTTGCATACTGCAAAAAGAAAGCCCCTGTCCGCTGCTACAGTGTTTTAGGAACTAGCCAAAAGGATGCCTTGTTAAGACTGTTTTCCCGTGTCTGTGAATACGATAAACAAACATGCATTGATAAAAAAGAGAGAAGGGCGAGAGGTCAATTCATCCTATAAGTTTTCCTAAAAAGGAAGATAGACAAAGCGTGTATGTTTTCGCGAAACAAGAGCATTTGAAAAACCTTGTAGGTATGCAGTATTTTACAGATACAATAATATTTATAACAAAAATAACGACGTGAAACAGATTTGCATATAACAACATAAACAAATCTTTACAAATAATAGATAGCTGACTGGGGAATGTTGAGTGGCAGATGGATTCCCGGTGGCAAATGAAGAGCCCGCTCGTCAAGGACAGACTCCCCATCCGCCACGTATTAATAACGGTCGTCCGCTGTGCGAAGGAAATAGTCGTCAACTGGAAGTTATTAGCAAATACGAATATTATAAATATACACCTTAAACATATATATAGGATATAGAAATAGAACGAAGGCATTTAAAGCACGAAAATAATATGGCAAAAGTAAAGGTTGCTACAGTTATAAACAATCTGTGTCAACTTAGTGTATGCTGTGACCGTACTCGACAGTAACCGGGAACGAAAGCACGCTTAGCACGTGCTAGCCCTCGCAGCTACTCGATGCGTACGTAGTAGATCAGTGGTCAGTGGGATTCGTTATGTAAACACAACCCATGAGACTCTTGCAAACAGACGGGACAAGATGTCTTATTTACCAATCTGATTTACAGAAAATCAATGTATGAGAGAAAAAAGAATTCAAGGAGAAAATTGCCAGGATCGTAGCAGAGGTAAGTAGATCTATGCGTTTAATGCATTTTTACAGTAGATTACGCGGCTCCTGGGTAACCATGTGAATAACGGGATAGACTAACAATCACATTATTGACCTGATATGTACACTCCTTGGTCGATGTAGACAAGATCAGACCACTAGTACTGTGCAATCTGATTCCAGTCTACGACGTATAAAAATGCATTGAAAGTGGTGTCTACTTATCCAAGGGTTGTAAACACGCTGTGACAGGAAACTGTACAGCGAAGCAAGAATTGCGGGCCAGGATCAGACCACATCTATATGTGGTCTGATCCTACATATCACACACACAAACTAAGAAATATCCATAGTCACATGAGAAAGGCAAAAAACTGTTAAGTAATTTGGTATAATTATGAAAGTTACAGGAGACATTGAGGGAAGAAATAACAATAAGACCTACCCTACGAATTTATGCATAACCCTTTTCACGAATACACTCAACTGTTTAAGTTTTGGAATTGATGTTATCATAAAAATTGTTTCTATAGACATTTCATGTCGATTTAGGTGATTTGTCAAATAAAGTTGCCTAATAGAGTGGAAATAAAGCAGTCAAACAAATAATGTTTTTCAGAGCCTACTTGGTCAAAGTCACAGAGGGGGCATTTCCTTTCGTCGAGTAGGGTCCCGTCATATCGACCAGTTTCAATAGGGAGACGATGGTTGGCGGTTCTAAATTTTAAGAGAGGTAAGTATTCTTGTCTTGGTAATATTTTTAGATAGCTTTCAAATTCATGAGTTGCTTTGAAACTATTATAGATTTTACCTTTATTAGACAGCTGCAATTGTTCATGCCATTCTTGCTTATATTGATCTATAAGAATTTGTTTTACTGCTTTGTGCACATTAGTTTGTTGAATTTGAAACTGGTTTTCCCATAAATCTAACAATTAGTTTGTATTTTTTTTTTTTAAATCTAATCAGCTCTCTCATCAAATTAAGCGAACCGTGTAATAATTGAACAAGAGAGGTTTAGACTTGAAAAATAACAGTTTGTTTGCAAACTTACTGACTTTTCGTCTATTTTACGAACTGACTTAAAAGCACTGTTCAAAGAGCCGAAAGAGTTCCAGCCTAACGTTTATTTTGGCGGGCACTTTCTTTTTTACTTTTATCTTCGAATAACATTAATTTATTGACAATGACTTGTGTTCATTCTTATATGAAAGAAACTGACTAGTATTTCCTTACGACGTTTGATGCTAAATTTTTTTATCAAATATACTTTTATTGGCGTAAAGAGCAACATTACATTGTCTCAACCCTTTTAGCGACAATAGGCGAAAAACATGCACTTTTGCGGAAGGCATAGATCAAGATCAGACTGCACAGAATGTGCAGTCTGATCTTGGATCTATACTGTCCGCGTTTGTATTCCGGCCCGTCTGAGATAAAACTGTTTCTGGATTTCAGTGGACTATTTTAGCCACCGAAAGAGGCCGAAATAGTAACCGAGCCATGCTCTGTGAAACGTGGGCTTAATGCATCTGCAAAAATTATCCACCTGGGTCAGCCTGAGTAGTCCACGCAGGCTGACACGGGTCGAAACTGTTTGCTGTCAGTAAATTTTCTGCGCGTCCAAGGACTATTCTACATCGGGGTCCGTATTCACCAACCATTCTTAAGAACGTTCTTTGTCTTATTCTCCAGAATTTTCTGCATTTGAAAGTAACACAACTCCTGATTGGCTAAACCATTTGGTTTAGCCAATCAGGAGTCGTGTTACTTTCAAATGTAGAAAATCTTGGAGAATAAGACTAAGAATATTCTTAAGAATGGTTGGTGAATACGGATCCGGTCGGTTGTTAAACGGAATGGGTTTTAAGGATACATAATTATGTGATGATTTGCTTTGTATAATGCATCACAGGTTGCATCAAATCCCCTTCTCCCAGAGCGTTGCCCATATCCCTAATGGTACTAAAGGAATTAACCTTTTAACAAAAGGCAAATGTTTAGACAAGTTTATGCTTAATTCCTTACCAAATGGTTTAGGTTGACGAAATTGAAAGCGTTTGCAGACGACAAAATGAATACCATTTAAAATGCGAATTTTAATTTGGGAAGGGTAGAAAACATTGTTTACCAGAATTTTCTTCTTTTCCCACAATGTTTTAAAAAGGGCACTTTTTTTTTCTCAGAATCGTTAAAGTCGGGAGTGTGTGGTAAAGAGGTAAAACACATTCAGACAACAAATCAAGTGCAGCTGAAATTATGGGGTTTGGTTTTCCTTTTTGCCGAGCCCCGTAGCTCAGTCGGTAGCGTACAGGACTTGAGAACAGGAGGTCGCTGGTTCCTTTTTTTGGGGAAAACATCCCTATTTCAGACAGTGTAGATCAAGATCAGACTGCAGGTTCTGTGCAGTCTGATCTTGATCTACACTGTCCGAAAAAGGCCTATGGACCTAAACTTATGTAATCACTTTCTCGGTATAATGCATCACGGAGGTGCACTAAATACAATTTTGCCAGAGCTCGGCTCATATCTAAAATACATGTATTAAAACATATGGGCCATGCCTTGTGAAAAGGGGGCTTAATGCATCTACGAAAAGTATGGGCCAAGGTCAGCCTGCGCAGGCTGACCTGGACCGAAACTTTTCGCTATTGGTCAGTTGTCTACGTATCAAAGGCCCAGTCTAACTCATAATTCAGTTAGCTGTTGAGAAAAGTGGCTATTATGGATCCATAGGTATGTGATTGCTTACTGGGTATCATGCAACACTGAGATGCATTAGGCTCCCTTTTCACAGAGCATGGCTCATACCCCAAAACTCTACAGTTGACGTCTGCACATGGTTTCTATTTGGACTTGTAAGAGTTCGTCTGTAAGTATGAAAAGGAAAGCAACAGATTTCAATTACATGTACATTGTATTTTGTTAGTTTGTTTGTTTACGTCTATCTGTTCCGCATGTATTTGTACATGAAGTTGACGAGGAACCTCATGGTTCAAGTCAAAGAATAAAACTAAAAACTAACTATTTTAACAATCTAAAAAGGTGTACAGCACACGCACGTTAATATGTCAGAAGAACAGAAAAAGAGTCAAATCGATATATAAAAGGCACTATGTATTTACAAATAATTTAACAAAGAATATTCATAACAATGGAAACAAAACCAGAAACTGCTATACGGGTAGGAGATATGACCAGATCTAGACCAGATCTAGACGATTTAAGCGTAATACCAGAATATGAAGAGAATATGAAAGCAAACCGAGAATATGATGAGCAAAGCGAGAATATGACGACCAAAGCGAGAATATGAAAGCAAAGCGAGAATATGAAGAGCAATGCGAGAATACAAAGAGCAAAGCGAGAATATATAGAACAAATGGAGAATATGAAGAGCAAAGCGAGAATATATGAATAGCTAAGCGTGAATACAAAGAGCAAATGGAGAATGTGAAAACAAAGTGAGAATGTGAAGAGCAAAGTGAAAGTATGAAGAGCAAAGCGAGAACATAAAGTGCAAAGCGAGAATATGATCAGAGATAAGCGAGAATATGCAGAGAGGAGCAATATGCATGAGCCATGCTCTGTGAAAAGGGGGCTTAATGCATCTCCGTGAGCCATGATACCAAGCAAGTCATCATGTAATTACGGATCCATAAAGTCCACTTTGTCTTACAACGGACTGAATCATGAGGTACACGGGTCTTTTGACATATATAAAATTGACCAATAGCGAAAAGTTTCGGTCAAGGTCAGCCTGCGCGGATTGCCCAGGGTGACCTGGATCGATACTTTTCGCAGATGCATTAAGCCCCCTTTTCATTGAACTTGGCTCACATGTAAAAAGTATCACAGTTTGCAAATTCTTATCTTTCGACAGTTTTAAAATAGTTTCTTTCCGATAATGTCAGAACGAAAACGAGGCCGGAGTTTTTCTCCAGCAGTCCATGACTTAGATTTGACCCGGAAATGACGTAATTCTTTTCCGTGATTCTCATGGAGCATCGGCACATAGTCCTGGGGTACACAAAATGTCTTGTTTTTTTGGTAGAACGCTTTGTAACCTCCTTCCAAAAGATAAATTTCCGGGAACTTCAGTCTTGGGTAGCATTCGTTGTTCATGTCCCGGTCAAGGCTTCGTAAGAATCTGTACCTACAACATACGTAAAGTGAATTTCTGATTATCCGATTATTTTAGGATAGGCAACAATACAGATGAGCCATGCTTTTTGACAAGGAGGCTTAATACATCTGCAAAAAAAAAAAAAAAGGTATCGATCCATGTCAGCCTGCGCAGTCCGCGCAGGCTGGCATGAGTCGGAACTTTTTGCCATTGGTCAATTTTCTGCATATCAAATGACCAGTGTGCTCATAGATCAGTCGGTTATTATACAAAATGGATGGTACGGATCTATAAGAATGGATTGACATGCTTTGTATAATGCATCATGGGGATGTATTAAGCACCCTTTTGCAAGAGCATGGCTCAGATATTATTTTCTGAAATAAATCCTGACACGAAATCTGAAAAGACAAATCCGCGTAAAATGGGGATTGCAAATCTCACTGAAGTTCAATTCATCAATATGTGTGACGAAATTCTGCCAGTTCGAGTGATTCTCCTTTTGGTAGTGTACAATGTTTTATTGCAGTCCTTTGCATCAGTTAAAGGGTCATCCGCAGATGGCTAGGGCATGATTAATTTTGCTAAGTATAGAATAGACTGCACAAAACGAACCGTCTTATTCTAAACCGACTCTGTCTTACATTTCGTGATACTAATCGGTCTAAACCCTCTTTCCCCCCCCCCCCTCGCCCGGTAACAATAGCTAGCGTCCTGGCCCCCAGTGGGTACCGTAAAATCATAGATCTATGTTTGCTAGTTCAGCGTCGAGACGTCATATGTATTGGTATCCAGAAAAACCTGCATTAAAGTTGCAGTTATATAAGTTGAAATATGTTCAACTGTACCAAGATAGACTAATCTTCAAGAGGAACAATACATGCTATAGTTTTTTTTTTTTTTTCCTAGAAGACGTCAAATGTCTTGGTATCCATAAAAACCTGCATTAAAAAATGCAGTTAAAGGTAGTTAACGTGTGATATAAGTTCAAAAATGTTTAACTGTACCAAGATCTAATCTTCAAGAGGGACAATACATGCTATGTTCTTTTTTTTAAAACTGATGCAATCTTTCAGTTAAAATGCTTATTTTCATACTGAACAGGTCACGGCCATCGTGCACTTTCATATTTAAATGTAAAAAGTGCATTTTGATATTTTCAACGCTATTTTCCCAAATATTTCACACGGTTCACATCTTGAATGTGGCAACCGAATTGAAGTTCTGTGTCTCGAACGCGATTTCTCTAGCGAAAGTACAATTTGTTTATGAACTGCTTTCAGTACGTTTATAGGGCATAAGAATGATATTTGTCTTGATGGAAGATTGGTGTATTTTGTTTGAAAACACCCAAATTTATTTCTTTCAGTCGTAGTCGACAGTTATGGAATTATCAGATATAATGCTCACTCGCTAACAGTCCTACAGGAAAAAATAAAATTTGTCATCCGCTGTATTAGATATGCTTACATTTTCGGTCCTCTTTCAGACGAGAATTCACAGTGGAATATCAGTACATGCACTTGGTTGGTTGACACTTGAATCTCGTTGATAAACGACTGTATAGAGTCCCTAGTGTACAGGTTGAGGGCACCGACAATGTGGCCTCCATCAAACTCATACGGGTATCTGCAGTCTATGATGGTCAAGCGGTGTATCCTCTGATTGTATCGACCTTTCAAAATGTCTGACATCTAAAATGATAAATTAATCAATGAAGATTTATCGTATTTAGCTTAAGGTTAAAGTGTAATCAAATCGGTACTGTGCGCCAAATTTGACTAAATACCCACCATCAAAATAAATGGGGATAAATAAGCTTTGCAATCCAAAATAAATGATACACAGATTTTTTTTTTAGCTGTAACAACGACCATGATAATTGCATTATCAAGAGCTACTTCCCCTTTCGCCAAATTACCTCTAGAATAGATCCTAGAATTGAAGATTAAAGATTAGTTTTTATTTTCTGTAGACTAGATCTAATTTGTCTGCAACAGCAACCACCTCAAAATGTAACGAAACAAAACTGCATTCATAATTATTTTTTGAAAAAAAAAGGTCATTATTAGGCCGTGGCCTTTTTAACTAGAATAATAAAAATAATCAGTAAAGGGTTTAAATTTTCATATTCCAGTATCCCTTACACCATCTACCTTTTTAAAAAAAGGTATTTATTGTTTTCTAATGTCAACGGTCCCTCATGTGAAAACTGTAAAATATGAACTCACTATTTCTGGGGAAATCGATTTCAAGTCTTGATGTTTCCCAGCAACAGTTGGCAAGCATGCAGAGCGGGAACAATCAGCGATCAAGTCAGAATTCGTCGACAAATTCTCAACAGCTTGGATGATACATGACATTGGACTCTGAGGGTCTGGTACGTTGATGGAACCCTCGGATGTTTTCCTTCTTTTCCTACCAGATGGTTCTTCAAGATAATCACCGTTTACACGTTTAAGAGTCTCCTTGTGACATCTGTTTAAGAAAAATGAAAGTGGATAATGAACTAAATCACTTGTCATATGCAAATGCTTTCTATTGTAATGAATGTAAAGTTTTGTCGTCTGGTAAAGCATGATGCTAATTTTTAAAAGAAAACATTACAGTAACAGCTTAAAGTTTTACTACGAGCTAAGCACGGTTTCTCCTCTTTTCACAGTCTTTACAGAACAATTTGCTTCAGAATGAAAAAATTTCGTCTGCAGGAAGTTATGTTAGTTGATAAAAGCAGCGGCAATGAACATGTTTCACATTTCTTCCTTATTGCTTGTATACACCTTAACCAACCAAACCCGCGTTTAAACGACCCTCACAAAGAAGACTTGAAAACATTGTTGGCAAAGGAGAAAATGCAGGTAATCAGCATTTTCTCCTTTTCCCACAATGTTTTCTACCCTTTCAAAAACAACTTTCAAATTTTGAGTCATACTTATTTTGTCGCTTGCAAATGCTTTCAATTTGGACAAGTCTAAAATTTTATCGTTTTGAAAAGAGTTCATCGCAGAAAAAAAAAAAAAAAAATCCTGTTTGAATATACCTATTGTCCATGCAATTTGATATTCACTAATGATGTTATTTTGAAATATGATAAAATTTTGCCCACCTGCATGTTTCAAATTCTCCGGTAAAGTCCATATTCAGAAAAGTATGTGGAGGCATGATTATTCCAAAGGTATGTTGTCTATATGAAAAGCTAGATCTAAGTGCTACCAAACTGCCTTTACAAGTCCTTTTATAGCGATGTCAGAAGTCCAGTTTGAAATCTGTTCATTCATTACACGGTTCGCTAAGTTTGACGGGAGAGCTGATTAAATCAAAAATACAAACTAATTGTTTGCTAATGGGACAATGATAGTTTTATATTGTTTGATTGACAGGTCATCAACGATGATCAATATTGTTTGTATCTCTATCAGCCTTGGCGGCCTGTAGCCAAGAGGTCTTGTTGTCTTTATTGGTGTCGGTAGTTTACTGGCCTTAAAACAGAGACATAGAATATCATAAGGGCATCATTTTTAACTTTCTTAAAGATATACAATCTAAGATAAAAAAATATGTAATCAGAGTAAATTAAAATATATATCTGGGTTTTGGGAACCAGTAGTATTTTTCTTCGACATCAAATAGTCTTGTACGATTTTATTGTTAACCCATATCCTGCTTAATAAGTGAAATGAAACTTTCAAGCTAATCTTTAAACCTTAAATATTGCTATTTCAAAGTTATAAGTCTGATAAGGAGATATCCCCCCATTCCCCGATAACCTTTGAATTATTATTATATGTACATGTGTATTTCCTAAACGTATGTAAACTGGACTTAATTCAAATCATTCGCAGACAACAGAATTTGTTATGGATCTATAGATAATTTCTGTCTGTAAGATAGGAGAAAAAATGTGGGAAAAGGAGACAATGCTACATTTTCCAGCAGTTTCTCCTTTATCTACAATGTTTTCAGAAGCCTTCTTTTTCAAAGTGCTTAAAACAAGGGAATTCTGGAAAAGAGTGAAAAATAAGCTGGTTTAGAAAAAAATAAAAAAGACGATCTTTGATTTCAGTCTGTAGAGTTGATCTATATCGTATAATACAATCGTAAGTTTGATAGATTGTAATCAATAGTGCATTATCAATAAATTCAATATTATCAATTAATTAGACCGCTTTGATGATTTTCCAGACATAATTAGGTGTTGACAACTATAAGGTAAAATCTCAAAACTACCTGAGATGGTGTGTGTGTGTGTGTGTGTGAGCCATGCTCTGTGAAAAGAGGGCTAATTCCATCTGTGAAAAGTATCGGTTCAGGTCAGCCTGCGCAGTCCGCGCAGGTTGACCTGGGCTGAAACTTTTCGCTATTGGTCAATTTTCTGTATGTCAGAGGACCAGTCTACCTCATGATTCAGTCAGTTGTTAGATAAAATGAACTTTACGGATCCGTGGTCATGTGATGGCTTGCTTGGTATCATGCATCACGGAGATGCATTAATCCCCATTTTGCCAGAGAATGGCTCATATATATATATATATATATATATATATATTGCATCTGCAAGGGACGACATTAATCCTTATCCTGCTAAATAAGTGAAATGAAATTTTCAAGCCGAAAGTAAAAACCTAAATTTTGCTGTTTCAAAGGTATTTTCGGTAGGAAAGATATCTCCTTATCGGACAGTGCAGATCAAAGATCAGACTGCACTTTCTGTGCAGTCTGATCTTGATCTACGCTGTCCGTATAAGGTCAGTGAGTCGAGCTCAGCAGCCTTAAAGGTTAAGTCAAAAGACTACTTGGCGAAAAGGCATTCATTCTATCGATCTAAATCCCGTTAATTAGAACTACTTCACCTTGTTGAAATTGTCTGTAGTAATTCGGCACTCCAAATAGCCAGAGGAAAAAGCTTTAAAAAAAAAAAAAATATGGGAAAAAAAAGCCGCTGGTAACAAGCATTTTCTCCCTTTCCCATATTGTTTTCTATCCTTTCGACGCGAAAAATGACACCTATTTAAATACGTTTAACTGGTCGCCTGCAAATGCTTTGAATTTAGACGAGTCTAAAGATTTGTCAAAGTTTAACCCTTATCCTGATAAATAAGTGAAATGAAACTGTCGAGCCGACAGTAAAAACCCATTCGGGAGAAAGATATCTCCTTATCGGACTGTGTAGATTCAAGATCAGACTGCACGTTCCGTGCAGTCTGATCTTGATCTACATAGTACGCAAAAGGTCCTTTAACCCCGATTAGAAGCGTAAGAGTTAATACTTTGTTCCACATCTTTTGCAATGCCTGTAACTGAGCTAGATACATGTACTTTCATTCTATACTGTACTCAATAACTCAAATAACTCAAAGAGCATTTTCAAGAAATCGTTTAGCATCAATCATTCAAAGATGGATCATTATCCTTAATGTTCCCAGAACATAGATTAGATCGGGAATCAGGTGAAAATGGTCTGGATGGATATTGAATACGAATGTTTGAAAGGATACAGGCACCGCTTTCAGCAATTATCGGTATCACTCGTCACAACTCGGCCGATTCCGTACCTACATCTGAATTCGTCCGGATAGAGGAGCCTTCCATTTTGAACAACCAGTCCATGATCTTAAACATGGCGACGTTCACAGAAATAGCTAAGCAACGACATGAACAACTACAGTGAGGCTATTCATACTATCGATATGGTGATGAGAGCTCCCAGCGGAATTGATAAACCACGCTAAAAATTGAATATACGAACTTTTCGCCGACGGAAATATTCTTAGAAAGATATCGATAGAAAATTATGACTTATGTTTTCTTTTTAAAGAGAAGCCTTACAATTCTAACAACGGTAAAAAACTGTGTACTTCCGGCGAAGAAATGTACCGTGGAGGTGCATATCATGCTACGTGATACAGCCGAGGGACTTGATCACCGGATCACCCGAGGTTTGCCGAATGTAGTAGGAAAATCACTGTGACAGCTTCTGGTACAACTCTTCCCTGAACAAAGCCTGTCCTGGCTTTCAACAAATATCAGTTATACCACAGCGACAGTTTTCTGATTCAAGTATTCCCTGAACAAAGCCTGTCTTAAGCTAGGGCTATAGAAGGCTCTGCAAAGCTGGAAGCGGATGAATGAACTCGGAGCTCCGGACATCTAAATCCCGGCTTTTAGATCACTGAAAAAATTTATAATAAATGGTGTCTTGTTCATTTGAATCGCGGAAATGCTAATGCAATAATGAAAAGGAAATGCAGAGGTTATATAACCATTTCCGGATTATCGAAATATGAATGGAAATTCTATCCACCCAAACATCCATTTGTATGGGCATCCATCCGTCCATCCATGCATCCATCGGGTTTTTTTTTTTGGTTTTTTTTTTTCAGTCTGTTTACGGTACAGCAGGAAAATAAGAAATCCGTCTGTAAAGTTGATAATAAATCTACTAATACAATCGTAATGTTTGATAGATTGTAATCAATAGTAGATAACCAATCAGTTCAATATTATCAATCAATTAGGCGCCTTGATGATTTTATAGTCGAACGTAGGTGTTGACAGCTACATATATACATGTATACACTCTGAGTCACTCTCCTGATGTAATTGAATGCAATCTTTCTTTTACAAGTCTGAAAACTTAAATGTTTGTTAAATGGTTTAAAAGAGTCATGCTCTGTGAAATGGGGGCTCAATGCATCTGCGAAAAGTATTGACCCAGGTCAACTTTCGCAGTCCGCGCAGGCTGACCTGGGCCGAAACTTTTCGCTGTTGGTCAATTTTTCCTCACGATTAAGTCAGTTGTGAGACAAACTGGGCTTTAAGGATCCATAATCATGTGATAACATGATTGATATAATGCATCACGGAGATGCAATAAGCCCCCTTTTGCCAGAGCATGGCTCAAATATATTGCGCCGTCATTCTATTCCCGAAGCAATTAAGCTTTCCCTAAAAGTGACCATTACTTCATAATCTGTGAAAAGAGTTTAATGCATCTGCAAAAACGGGGTCGAAAGTGTTTGCTATTTGTAAATTTTCTGCATGTTCAAGGACCTTTCTACCCCATAATTCTGCGGGTGGGTAGACAAAATGGATTTCATGGACACATAATTACAATTAATTGATCTCTAGAAAGGGAAATCACTCCGACGGAATTCAACAAACGCAAAAGCAGTGGATAAAATTGTTTCTTGTGTTTATTATGCTAAACATGTATTTATAGATGGATGAAAAAAAAACAAGATAAGTAAACTTTCTTGTTTCCGACGGTCACGTGAGATTACCGCCGATTCGGAAGCTTGCTCCGATGTTTTTTTCTTTTTTTAAATATGTCTTCGCTAGTTGAGCGGAGTTACAATCACAAAAATAACATGGGATCAAGCCTTCAAATTGAAGGAACGGGAGATTTACATGTATGATCGGTACTAGTTCAGGGTACTGCAAAATATGCTGCCTAAATTTGATAGTCTATTTCCGTACATATACGGCACCGAAAACACCCAAACACAGTCACACTTTCTTATACGAACTACGCTTAGTTCGAAAAAAATACTCCGGTTCCTTGCGCTACGAACTACCGAGATTTTACTGTATGTGATGACTTGCTTGGTTTGATGCATCACGGAGATTCGGTAAGTCCGCTTTTGCTAGAGTGTTGCTTATTGTCCTCATTTAATTTAATTCTTAACCCTTATCCTGCTAAATAAGTGAAATGACATTTTCAAACCGGTAGTGAAAACCCGAATAATGCTATTTCAAAATTATCGTTAGGGAAAAAAAATATCTTTTTATCGGACGGTGTAGATCCAAGATCAGACTGCACGTTCTGTGCAGTCTGATCTTAATCTACACTGTCCACAAAAAGTCAGTGAGTCTCGCTAAGCAGCCTAAGGGTTAACAAGTAGCATCTCATCAGTTACATGTACTTTATCACACAACCAAAAAGTCGACTCGTTCAAACTCAAAGCATTTGCACGCGACAAATTAAATGTGTGTCGAATAGTGCTTTTTGTCTATGAAATGGTAGAAAACAGAGTTGGAAAGTGAGAAAGTGCTGATTACCGGCGTTTTCTCCCTTTCCCACCATGTTTTCAAAAAGCTTTGTTTAATTAGGGTCTTTAAAACTCGGGTTGTTTGGTGAAGGGTTAACATATTCACTCATTACACTCCACACCAATCTGCCCCCCTTATTTTTTGTTTTTTCTTTTTTTGTTTATCAATGGGATTTTCCCAACTTCTCTTTAACCCTTTACCAAACGAAAAAATTTTAGACTAGTCCAAATTGAAAGCATTTGCAGTCGTCAAAATAAAAGTGACTCAAAAATTGAAAATTGTTTTGGAAAGGATACAATATTACCAGCATTTTCTCCTTTTTCCACAAAGTTTTCGAAAGGCTTCTTTCTCGAGGTCGTTAAAACTCGGAATTGTGTGATAAAGGGTTGATATACAATATTAACAAGTACAGATGAAATGGTTTAAAAACTGACCTAAAACGAGTATACACGTACCTTTAAACCAGTATAAAGCCGGCACCATGGGGACATTCAAAATTTGTTTGCTTAAAAACCTTTACCACACAATCCCTGGGAAAAAAAGTTTTGAGAACATTGTAGGAAAAGGAGAAAATGCTGGTAACTAGCATTTTTTTCCACAATGTTTTCTACCCCTTCATTGATGACTTTCATCATTTGCGCCAAATTTATTTTGTTGTCTGCAAGTGCTTTGAGTTAGAACCAGTCTTAAATGTTGTTATTTGGAAAAAAGTTAAGACAGTTGTGTGTATATTATGTTTTCCGAGGATTTATGACAGTCATCGCGACGGAATTAATTCCTTTTTCTTCGCTAATTATGGTTTCAACGATGGTTATGTGGGAGAGCAGCCCATGGCTTGGAAAGAATATTGTGCGGATTACTGGCAAAAGAAACTCCAGGAATGCATGGATACATGTAGGTGTACTGGCCGCCGGGATATAAATGAAATAATGTCAAAAAAGGTGTTGGACATCATAAAACCAATACAAGCAATGAGCCTTTTAATATTATATTCGCCTCCTGGGAACTTAGTATATGGTTGCTTGGTACAATGTGCCTTGTTCACAGAGGTGGCAACTATGTCAGGTTTTTCTGTGACGTTACATTTATCACTTTGTACATATGACCAATAGCTTTTTCTGTAGATATATGGGGAATGGGCCACTCAACTTCTGAGGCAAAAAATCAGTCACATTCTTCAATATTTAAACTTAAACCTGGTAAGTGCGACTCAAGGACCTTTTGCAGACAGTGTGGATCAAGAATCAGACTGCACATACCGTGCAGTCTGATCTTGGATGTATACTGTCCGATTAGGAGATACCACCCCCACCCCCGCCCACCCCCCCAAAAAAAACTTTGAAATAGCAAACTTCAGGCTTTTACCATCGACTCAAAGTTTCATTTCACTTATTTAGCAGTTTAAAGGTTAACGTACATGTAGATTCAGAAATGCAGGAACTAAGAATATTCCTAGTCTTATTCTCCAATATTTTCTAAATTTAAAAGTAACACAAATCCTGATTGGCTAAACCAATGGGTTTAGCCAATCAGGAGTTGTGTTACTTTCAAATGTAGAGAATTCTCGACGGCAAAACAAAGAACGCTTTTAAGAATGGTTGGTGAATACGGACCTTGCAAAATTCTCAGAATTCATGTAGAAAAAGAGATGCAGGAACCGGGTAATTTCTCAGAACACACATTTTCAACAGGTACACACATTCGCTCCCATACAGGACAGACGGAAAAAAATCAGCTCAAAGGAATTATTTATTTGAAAAGTATTCTTAAACAAACAGCAATAACAGTTTGAGAGAAACAAAGTTATTATTATGAAACTAGAAAAAGAGAATAAAGTATACAGAGGGAACAGGAACATGAGGGCGAAGTTAGAGTACAAGGGCACCGCGTGCATGTACATATATTATTACCCATGTATTATTTTTCCGATTTTTTCAGTCAAGAAATAAAAAGTGCAATTTCACGTGCATTTTCATGTACATATTACATTACTCATGTATTATTTTTCCGATTTTTTCAGTCAAGAAACAAAAAGTGCAATTGAAGGACATCACGTGCATGTTCGTGTACATGTTATATTGCTCACGTATTATTTTTCAATGTGCAATTTCACGTGCATTTTCATGTACATATTACATTACTCGCGTATTATTTTTCTGACTTTTACTGTCAACAAACTAAAAGTGCATTTGAAGGACATTACGTGCATGTTCATGTATATGTTATATTACTCGCGTATTATTTTTCTGACTTTTACTGTCAAGAAACAAAAAGTGCAATTGAGGAGGCTCCCCCTAAAATAAGAACAATCACCATTTGGAGCTTAACACTTAACCAAACAACCCGCCAGTTTTAACAACTCTAGGAAAGAAAACATTTCTTGAAAACATTGTGGGAAAATAAGAAAATGCTGGTTACCGACTATTTCATACCGAAATACCAACATTAGAGCCCCATTTAACTCGTCGTCAGCAAATGCTATCAATTAGGACAAGTCTAAATTGTTGTCATCTTGTAAGGGGTTATAAGACAACATAATATTTAATCAAGAATGTCAAACATGATATAATTCGTCAACAAACACAGAACTGCACTAAAACATGGTTTGAAAATAATAAAAAAGGGTGAAGACAGGAGCGAAAGAAGAAATAGAAAAGACTACAGACAGCAATGTGAGAATAAAGAGCGAAACAATAATCATAAATAAAGTATCACAGTAAGTAGGGTACTATCATTAGGAATATTTAAAAAAGTTTCTTTCCGATTACGTTGAAACATGGACGAGGTCGCGATTTTTCTCCTGCAGTCCAAGACTTAGATTTGACCCGGAAATGACGTAATTCTTTTCCATGATTCTCATGGAGCATCGGCACATAGTCCTGTGGTACACAAAATGTCTTGTTTGTTTGGTAGAAGGCTTTGTAACCACCCTCTAGAAGATAAATTTCCGGGAAATTCAGCCGTGGGTAGCATTCCTTGTTCATGTCCCGGTCAAGACTCCGTAAGAATCTGTACCTACAATACGTGCAAAGTGAAGATTTTATCATTGAGTCAGGCAACAATGCAGGTAAATAAACAGATCTGGAAAATAATAGAAAAATAAAAAACTTCTTTGTAAAATGGAGATAATCGATGTTTGGCCAGCATATTTCGAAAGAGGTCTCCTGCATGACGAAATGGTTGAGCCGCAGATAGGAATGTAGTAACAGATTTCTTCTGGGTCAACATACATGAAAATGTCAGTGTTACTACCCACTCAGTAAAGTGCATATTTCGATTGTACACGAAGCATCAGTTGACCCCTCTCTCTATAAATCACCCATGCTCTGGCAAAAGGGGGGTTAATGCATCTCCGTGATACCAAGCAGGTGGATCCATAAAATTCACTTTGTATAACAACTGACTGAGTTATGAGGTATAAAGGTTTGACATGCAGAAAATTCACCAAAAGCAAAGGGTTTTGGCCAGGTCAGGTTGACCGGAGTCGATACTTTTTGCAGATGCATTGAGCCCGCTTTTCACAGAGCATAGGTCATTATAAATAAGATATGCTTACATTTTCGGTCCTCTTTCAGACGAGAACTCACAGTGGAATATCAGTACATGCACTTGGTTGGCTGACACTTGAGTCTCGTTGATAAACGACTGTATAGAGTCCTTAGTGTACAGGTTGAGGGCACCGACAATATGGCCTCCATCAAACTCATACGGGTACCTGCAGTCTATGATGGTCAAGCGATGTATCCCCTGATTGTATCGCCCTTTCAAAACGTCGGACATCTACAATGATGGATGATATTTTTTATCAATAAAGATTTATTTTACAGGTTTCAGGTTCAATAAAATATTACCGAATTTATAGTGTCAGTCTAATTCGTCTACAGTTTACCAAATTGGTAGTGTCTGCCTGATTCGTCTACAGATCATCTACTCATACAATATACGTCTTCTCCTTAGCTAGGCTGCCATAAATTTGATTGGTTTGTTTAATAATCTAAATACATAATAGTGAAGAAAGTGTAATGTGCCTTAGTACATGTATGCCAGTATACCAAGCAACTCATCCAATAATGGGGATTTTTTTTTTGTCTATAAACCGATTGAATCATGTGATAGAGTTGTCCTTTGGCATTTCTCATTTAAAATAAAAATCGACGCATGTCATCCTTATCATTGCGCGCTGGCTGACATATATCGCTGACTTTTGCAGATGAGCTAAACCACTTTTGAGAGCATGACTCGTTTATAATTTTCATACATCAAATAATTTCTTTACCTTAGGTGGCTTTCATTTTTTTTTTTTTTTTTTTTTCATTTAAAGACTCAGCCAACATTTAACATGAAAATGTTTCTTCCCTTCCTTCCTTTAGTATCAAAGATCCGGCTTTCTCTGTACATGGTAACTTCATGAACTTACTATTTCTGGGGAAATTGACTTCAAATCTCGATGTTTCCCAGCAACAGTTGGCAAGCAAGCAGCGCGGGAACCATCTGCGACTATTTCAGAATTTGTCGACAGATTCTCAACAGCTTGGATGATACATGACATCGGACTCTGTGGGTCTGGTAGGCTGACGGAATTCTCGGATGTTTTCCTTCTTTTCCTACCAGATGGTTCTTCAAGATGATCTCCATTTACACTTTTAGGAGTCCCATGATCACATCTATTTTTGGGAAAAAAAATGTTGGCATTGTTTAACACTTTACCACACAATCCCGAGTTTTAACAACCCTGAGGACGCAGCTCTTGAAAACATTGTGGGAAGAGGAGAAAATGCTGGTAACCAGTACTGCTGGTAAAGAGTTACGACGAACATTTACATCCAAAGGCATTTAGTGTAACCGGGTACGACATCTGGCCCAACCCACTGTAGTTTCTCCTGTTGTTTATGTTTCAAATTAACTCTTATCCTGCTAAATAAGTGAAATGAAACTTTCAAACCGATAGTAAAAACCCAAATTTTGCTATTTCAAAAGTATTTTGGGCGAAAAAGATTTCTCCTTATCGGACAGTGTAGATAGGAGATCTTGATCTTCACTGTCCGCAATAGGTCCTTAAGTCACGCATAGCAGTCTTAGTATTAATGCCTGCATACGACTTTTTTTCTTGTTGGATACCAATTTCGAAAATATTGTGACAAAATGATCAATGTATTAATGTTTATTTTTTTTTTTAAACAGTATCAGACTCGAACTTACGTCTATTCGTCTCTGTTTCACGCTTAAAATATTGGAGGAGATAATGAATAATCTAGGCAAAATGAGCAATGGCCCATATTGAAATGAAATATTATTTTGTTGTTGGATTGTCGGTTTGAGCTGAGCGCCTAAAGGTTTTCAATCCCTTGTTACTACTACTAATTCGACTTTGCCTTTCTTGTATACGAAAACATTCGAAGTCAAGATTTTGGGCAACAAGAGGAAATCGATAAACACAGAATGACGCTTTTCCTCGTAAACAAATACACACACTGCGATGACCGACTTAAAAAACACCCCTGTTAACGATATAAAGATTAACAAACAATAACTTTCAATACCTGTAAGAAAAACTTTGACAAGAGTGAAATTGCAGATTCTCTTTTTGTCACAATATTTTCAAAATATGTCTGCTGCTGGGAGATGAAACCATTTGTCTGTAGGAACACATAATAATTTACATAATAACTTATACAAGTCTTTAAATTACTTTCGTATCTTGCATAATGAAAAGAATATGCAACAAAAAGAAGATACTCCGAGAAAGCATAGGCTCGTGAATGGAAAATACATATGAGCCATGCTCTGTGAAAAGGGGGCTGGGCTGAAACTTTCGCTATTAGTCAAATTTCTGTATGTCCAAAGGCCATTCTACCTATGATTCAGCTGATTGTTAGACAAAGTGGATTTTATGGATCTATAGTTTATGTGACATCTTGCTTGGTATAGTGGATCATGGAGATGCATTAAGTCCCCTTTTGTCAGAATATAACTCATATATTTCAAATTTAATACAACTTGTGGTGTTACTCTTGAAAGAAAGAAAACGTTTGCCCACCTTCTGTACCTATGATCATGGTCCATGTCCATGTCAACCAATGTATGTGGAGGCATTATTATTCTAAAGTATGTTGTCTATATTTCAAATTTAATACAACTTGTGGTGTTACCCTTGATATAAAGAAAACGTTTGCCCACCTTCTGTACCTATGATCATGGTCCATGTCCATGTTAACCAATGTATGTGGAGGCATGATTATTCCACTGTATGTTGTCTATATGAAAAGTTAAATCCAAGTGCTACCAAACTGTCTTTACAAGTCCTTTTATAGCGATGTCAAAAGTCCAGTTTGAAATCTGTTCATTCATTACACGGTTCGCTAAGTCTGACGAGAGAGCTGATTAAATCAAAAATACAAACTAATTGTTTGCTAATGGGACAATGATAGTTTTATATTGTTTGATTGACAGGTAAACAACGGTGATCAATATTGTTTGTATCTCTATCAGCCTTGGCGGCCTGTAGCCAAGAGGTCTTGTTGTCTTTATTGGTGTCGGTAGTTTACTGGCCTTAAAACAGAGACATAGAATATCATAAAGGCATCATTTTCAACTTTCTTAAAGATATACAATCTAAGATAAAAATTATGTAATCATGAGTAAATTAAAATATACATGTGGGTTTTGGGAACCAGTAGTATTTTTCTTCGACATCAAATAGTTTTGTACAATGTCATTGTTAACCCACATCCTGCTTAATAAATGAAACGAAACTGTTAAGCCAGTCGTAAAACCTTTAATATTGCTATTTCAAAGTTATAAGTCTGATAAGGAGATATCCCCCCATTCCCCGATAAATTTGAATTATTATTATTATATGTACATGTGTATTTCCTAAACCCTGAACCAGTCGACACATATGTAAACTGGACTAAATTCAAATCATTCGCAGACAACAGAATTTGTTGTGGATCGATAGATAATTTCTGTCTGTATGATAGGAGAAAAAAATGTGGGAAAAGGAGACAATGCTAAATTTTCCAGCAGTTTCTCCTTTATCTACAATGTTTTCAGAAGCCTTCTTTTTCAAAGTGCTTAAAAGAAGGGAATTCTGGGAAAGAGTGAAAAATAAGCTGGTTTTAAAAACAAGAGGACCATGATGGTCCTATATCGCTCACCTGAGTACTAAGCAGTACAGGTTAACAATGAAGATAAATACCAAATACTGAAGTTCAAGGCCAAATGATTATGAAAGAGAGACAACTCACAACTTTAACAGAGGTCTAGGCCTTTGGTTACCCGAAAATTTTCTTATAATTGCACGAAAGATACCTAAGTACAATCGTCTAAGCCCCGCGGCTGGACCTGTAATGATCCCAGGGGCATCTTGTGTGCAAAATTTCTTGAGGTCCACAAGGTGATGCTTCATGCAAAGTATCATAGCTCTAGGCATTTTGGGTTTAAACATAAAGATTTTTCAGTTTGCATTATATATACATGTAGATGCTACAGAGTAAACCAAGTCAAATACAGCAACTCTAATTGAAGGGCAAATAACTCATGTTGTTTGGGTCTAATAAGACCCATAATCAAAACCCATCCAAGATCTTATGGTCATATAATTTTTTACCAAGTTTGGTACTGATTGGTATATATTTGTAGATGCTAGAGTGTAAACAAAGTCAAATATGGAAATTTTGTCCAATTCAAGGGCAAATAACTCTGGATGTTCTGGTTCAATTTGACCCATAACTGAACTCTTCCGAGACCTTATGGGAATATATATTTTGACCAAGTTTGGTACTGATTGGTCAATATTTGCAGATGCTAGAGTGTAAACAAAGTCAAATATGGCAAATTTTCTAATTCAAGGGCAGACAACTCAGACAGTTCTGGTCCGATTAGATCCATAATTGAAATAATCTGAGATCTTATGATCAAACACACTTTGACAATGTTTGGTGCTGATTGAGTAATATTTGTAGATGCTAGAGTGTAAACAAAGTCAGATTCAGTAATTTTTGCAAATTCAAGAGCAATTAACTCCTGATGTTCTGATTGGATTTGATCCAAAATCGAACTCATCCGTGACCTTATGGGCATATACATTGTGGCCAAGTTTGGTACTGATTGGTCAATATTTGTAGATGCTAGAGTGTAAACAAGAAGATTTTTAAAGATTTCCCTCTTTATCTCTATGTGAAATCCGAGAACCCACAACACAGGGCCAATTTCAACAACAGCGCCATAATTTGAAGTATTTTGGTAGAGGGCTATTAGATGATCCTACATGCCACATATGAAAGCTCTAGCCCTTACGGTTTGGGACAAGAAGATTTTTAAAGTTTTTTCTCTCGGTTGCCATGGCAACCAGAGTTCTTCATGGAATTCAAATCTTTGAAGTGTTCTGAAAGTGCATCACCTAAGGATCATTTCTGTAAAGTTTCATTGAAATCTGTTGGGCGGTTTCAGAGGAGAAGATTTTTTAAGTAATTGTTCACGGACGGACGGACGCTGGACAACGATCGATCACAATAGCTCACCCTGAGCACTATGTGCTCAGGTGAGCTCAAAAAGGGGGTCAAAAAAATAGCGGGGGGGGGGATGGGAAAAGGGCAGGGGGTGTGTCCCGAAAAATCAACGCAAATCCCGGAAAATCAAGTCCATTGTCCCGGATTTGTCTGAAAAAATTATGGCATGTATGTGTACTAATATAAGATGAAAATCTGAAATTACTTCATAATCCTTAAATTTTCCAATCGAATTTCATAGTTTTGTACAACGTTTTACTCAAGTTCAAGAGAATTCTTTTTACCAACATGGCCAGTGGCTCATGAATGCCAAAATCTAATATTTTACTCTAAATACATATAGAATATTATGACAGCATGTATTTCCTGTCAACTGTATTTCACTTCCACATGCGTCAGAAAATTTGATATCTCGCGAGACCGAAGGTCGAGCAAGATGTCAACATTTTCAAACGCATCATGAAGTAAATACAGCCGACAGGAAACACATACTGGCATAATATTCCATTCATTGAACTAATGCTAAATAAAAACAGAAAGAATACAATCAGTGCCATATGTATCGAAAAACACAAATAAATTGTACGAAAAACCTGGTTCAGTGGGCGTTAATATCTTTTTATGAATGGCGCATGAATATTATGCAGTGTGTAATAATTGTACTCTTTCTCAGTGATGGGCGAACGAAAAATAAATATTATTCGTATAGTTTGTTTAGGAAAAAGAATATCGCCATAGAAATCTTCATAAGGCGATCTACACAAGGATTATAATTTACAGGTACAGGTACATGTATATAGCTGATCTACGCTCATTGGAAATAAATATGCATTTCTAAAAATAGACTGAAAATGCAATCGCCTCCTCCCTTCATGATTCTTACTATGTTGCGTAAAAATAAAATTTGGAAAAATACTGAAAGTAGTTCGCTCGTGGAACACATCATCATACCATATTTGAAACTGTATTTCACAGTGAGTAGATACAGTTTTTTTTTCCTTCATGTTGTATTTCAACGGTGTGAAACGCTTGTATTTGAGTCAGAAAAATCACAGGTATATAATAAATCAAAATATGTGATTCCTTAACCACTGTACCTCAGAGGACCATGATATACCTAAGATATCACCATATGGCACTCACCCGGTACAGGTTGACATTAGCCTAACAGTCCTACTTTTAGTCAACAAGTCACTGACTATGGCATTAAAAAGCAACATAAGCCACTGATGTTTATATATATTTAATCAACTGATAGCTCTGGCAATAATAATAATTCATTATATTTATCAAATCGAAGTTACAATATGGAGTGCCCATACAGAACACAAATCAAACCCAAGGGGCATTACTTTAATAAATTTTGTAGACTGTTTCAGTTTAAAGGTAGTCTTCCAAAGAACTTCTTCAAATTTTTAGAAAATGTAATAATCATCTTTTTAACCCATTCCCACACAATGACTCCTTTTGACGCGTCTGGAAAAGAAGCCTTTTGAAAACATTGTGGAAAAAGGAGAAAATGCTGGTAACCAGCATTTTCTCCTTTTCCCACAATGTTTTCTACTCTATCAAAGACATAAATGATCATTTATGTTACATTTATTTTGTCGTCTGCAATTGCTTTCAATTTGGACACGGTCAAAATTTTGTCGTCTGGTAATGGGTTAAGCAGTATATGTTTGACCTTTCACTAGAAATTCATGCATTTTCCATTTTGTGAGCAAGAAATATTCTTAAATTGCAACCAAAAGTTTTTAATTTATATGAAATAGGAACCTATCGGGTGACGCTACCCATCAGATTTCAGTGCTACTGAAGCCAATTTTTCATAACCAAAAAAAAAATATTTTCAATTCCAATTCATGCCATTGTTTCATTTTTGGGCACATCTAGTCAAACAAGTTTAAAATTTGTGAATTCAAGAAAAAAACTTTTTTCCAAAATCTGCTGAAAACTACCTTTAATGCCACATTGCAAATGATAAAACTATAGGCCTCATGGTTTGTCACAACAAAATCTTCACATATTTCCCTGTTTATTTGTTTATTGTTCTCTCTTTCTTTTTTTTCCTTTTTGTAAAATGGTTTCAGCCTGTTTGACTTATGATTTATTACGAGAAGATCTTTAAGGAAACTGTGAACAGGCAGCTTTGGTATAGGCTCAAGACAATGATGCCATATACAGGGTTTTCCATGATCCCTTGTTTCTTTGAATTTTTAGGGTTTTGACCCCCAATTTTTCTAAACGACCCCAAAAATTTCTTGTTTAGCTTCTTAAATTCATATTGAGGGGGTCATTGTGACCCCTTAAACAGGAGGTTGAGGAAAAAATACCGTATATACCAGATACAAATAATAGTATATCAAAGCCAGAAGCCATTCTTATTTGATTGGTTGGATGGTTGTATTCGGGTTTAACGCCACTTTAACAGCTAAGGTCATATCATGGCGGTCGGTGACGCACATGTGTTTTCCTGGCTTTCTCACACCAGTACTAACACTACTTTTCTTTCCAAAGCCACCGACTACTTTTCTCGCATGCTTCTGCAGAGGTGAGAACGCATACCCGGGGCATTGGAGGAAAGCCATAATGTGACCCCAATAAGAATTACTCTAACAACTTTTGGCAGAGGGTCCCCAGAACTTTGCTACAAAGAAAACATGAAAGTTTTAGTCTCTCACTTGTCACATGTAATTTTCTTCCTTTTCAATGTTAAATAGGGTGCGCCCGCGCAGAGCCCAAACTCCACCCAAAGGTCAATTTTTAAACTTTTGGTACAGGGTCTCAAGATCATGTTACATACAAATTAAGAATGCTCTAGCCATTATGATTTGTCAGAATGAGAGTTTTAAAAGATTTTCTTCTTTGTTTCCATGTAAAATTGGGTGCACCCGAGCAGAGCCCAGATATGACCCAAAAGAGATAATTTTAACAGTTTTTATAAAGGGTCACCAAATGATGCTACATGCAAAATATGAATGCTTTGGCCCTTATGGTTTGTCACAAAAAGATTTTAAAAGATTTCCAACTTTAATTCTATGTAAAATAGTGTGCGCCCGGCCAGAGCCCAAATATGACCCCAAAGGGATAATTATAACAATTTTTGTAAAGGGCCACTAGATGATGCTACATGTAAAATATGAATGCTAAAGCCAATATGGTTTGTCACAAGAAGATTTTAAAAGATTTCCTTCTTTGTTTCCATGTAAAATAGAGTGTGCCCTGGCAGAGCCCAAATATGACCACTGAGGTTTAATTTTCACAATTTTGGTAGAGGATCATCATATAATGCTACAAACCAAATATGAATTCTCTAGGCATTATGGTTTGTCAGAAGATGATTTTTTAAAGATTTCCTTCTTTGTTATTATGTGAAATAGGGTGCGCCGGGGAAAGCCCAAATATGACCCTAGGGGATTAATTTTAACAATTTTGGTAAAGGGTCACCCAATGATGCTTCATACAAAATATGAATGCTTTCGGCCTTGGGTTTGTCACAAGAAGATTTTTAAAGATTTTTTTCCACTTTCAGCCATTTTGTTGCCATGGCAACCACAGTTTTTCATGGAATTAAATTCTTTTAACAATTTTTGTAGAGCTTCATCCAAGGAACATTCCTGCCAAGTTTTATCAAGATTGGCCATCTGGTTTTGGAGGAGAAGATTTTTAAAGAAATTGTTAACGGACGGACAGACAGATGGACGGACGGACGGACGGACGACGGCCGATGACCGGTCACAATAACTCACCCAGAGCAGTTCGTGCTCAGGTGAGCTAAAAACTAAAAAAGACGATCTTTGATTTCTGTCTGTAAAGTTGATCTATATCGTATAACACAATCGTAAGTTTGATAGATTGTAATCAATAATACATTATCAATAAATTCAATATTATCAATTAATTAGACCGCTTTGATGATTTTCCAGACGGAGCTAGGTGTTGACAACTATAAGGTAAAATATCTCAAAACTATCTGAGATGAAGGACCTATTTCATCTGCGAAAAGTATCGACCAAGGTCAGCCTGCGCAGTCCGCGCAGGCTGACCTGGGCCGAAACTTTTTGCTATTGGTCAATTTTCTGTATGTCAAAGTACCAGTCTACCTCATGATTCAGCCAGTTGTTAGATAAAATGAACTTTATGGATCCTTGGTCATGTGATGGCTTGCTTGGTATCATGCATCACGGAGATGCATTAATCCCCCTTTTGCCAGAGAATGGCTCATATATATATATATATATATTGCGTCTGCAAGGGACGACATTAATCCTTATCCTGCTAAATAAGTGAAATGAAATTTTCAAGCCGATAGTAAAAACGTAAATTTTGCTGTTTCAAAGGTATTTTTGGTAGGAAAGATATCTCCTTGTCGGACAGTGTAGATCAAAGATCAGACTGCACGTTCTGTGCAGTCTAATCTTGATCTACGCTGTCCGCATAAGGTCAGTGAGTCGAGCTCAGCAGCCTTAAAGGTTAAGTCAAAAGACTACTTGTCGAGAAGGCATTCATTCCATCGATCTAAATCCTGTTAATTAGAACTACTTCACCTTGTTGAAATTGTCTGTAGTAATTTGGCACTCCAAATAGCCAGAGGAAAAAGCTTTTTAAAAAAAATATGGAAAAAAAAAAAGCCGCTGGTAACAAGCATTTTCTCCCTTTCCCATATTGTTTTCTATCCTTTCGACGCGAAAAATGACACCTATTTAAATACGTTTAACTGGTCGTCTGCAAATGCTTCGAATTTAGACAAGTCTAAAGATTTGTCAAAGTTTAACCCTTATCCTGATAAATAAGTGAAATGAAACTGTCGAGCCGACAGTAAAAACCCACTCGGGAGAAAGATATCTCCTTAACGGACTGTGTAGATCCAAGATCAGACTGCACGTTCCGTGCAGTCTGATCTTGATATACACAGTACGCAAAAGATCCTTTAACCGGGATTAGAGGCGTAAGGGTTAACACTTTGTTCGACGTTTTTTGTAATGCCTGTAACTGAGCTAGATACTTTCATTCTATACTGTACACAATAACTCAAATAACTCAAAGAGCATTGTCAAGAAATCGTTTAGCATCAATCATTCAAAGATGGGTCATTATCCTTAATGTTCCCAGAACATAGATTAGGTCGGTAATAGGGTGAAAATGGTCTGGATGGATATTGAATACGAATGTTTGAAAGGATACAGGCACCGCTTTCAGCAATTATCGGTATCACTCGGCCGATTCCGTACCTACATCTAAACGCCTCGTATAAAGGAGCCTTCCATTTTGAACAACCAGTCACATGATCTTAAACATGGCGACGTTCACAGAAATAGCTAAGCAACGACATGAACAACTAAGGTGAAGCTATTCACACTATCGATATGTCGATGAAAGCTCCCAGCGGAATTGATAAACCAAGCTAAAAATTGAATATACAAACTTTTCGCCGACGGAAATATTCTTAGAAAGATATCGATAGAAAATTATGACACATGTTTTCTTTTTTAAGAGAAACCTTACAATTCTAACAACGGCAAAAAACGGTGTACTTCCGGCGAAGAAATGTACCGTGTAGGTGCATATCAAGCTACGTGATACAGCCGAGGGACTTGATCACCAGATCACCCGAGGTTTGCCGAATGTAGTAGGTATATCACTGTGACAGTTTCTGGTATAACTCTTCCCTGAACAAATCCTGTCCTGGCTTTCAACAAATATCAGTTATACCACGGCGACAGTTTTCTGATTCAAGTCTGCCCTGAACAAAGCCTGTCTTAAGCTAGGGCTATAGAGGGCTCTGCCTAAAGGTACCTTTCATAACCAAAGCTGCAAGCGGATGATTGAACTTGGAGTTCCGGACATCTAAGTCTCGGCATTTAGGTCACTAACAAGAAATATAATAAATAGTTTCTTGTTCATTTGAATCGCGGAAATGCTAATCCGATAATGAAAGAGAAGTGCAGAATTTATTAAGTTATAGAAACATTTCCGGATTATCGAAATATGAATGGAAATTCTATCCACCCAAACATCCATTTGTAAGGGCATCCATCCGTAATTTGGATTTTTTTTTTCAGTCTGTTTACGGTACAGCAGGAAAATAAGAAATCCGTCTGTAAAGTTGATCATAAATCGACTAATACAATCGTAATGTTTTATAGATTGTAATCAATAGTAGATAACCAATCAGTTCAATATTATCAATTAATTAGGCCGCCTTGATGATTTTATAGTCGAACCTAGGTGTTGACAGCTACATACATGTATATAGTGCTGAATACCACAAAAACTAAGTGAGAAAGTTGCACTCTCCTGATGTAATTGAATACAATCTTTCTTTTACAAGTCTGAAAACTTAAATGTTTGTTAAATGGTTTAAAAGAGTCATGCTCTGTGAAATGGGGGCTCAATGCATCAGCGAAAAGTATCGACCCAGGTCAGCCTTCGCTGTCCGCGCAGGCTGACCTGGGCCGAAACTTTTCGCTATTGGTCAATTTTCCCTCACATTGAAGTCAGTTGTGAGACAAACTGGGCTTTAAGGATCCATAATCATGTGATGACTTGATTGAGATAATGCATCACGGAGATGCATTAAGCCCCCTTTTGCCAGAGCATGGCTCATATATATTGCGCCGTCATTCTATTCCAGATGCAATTAAGCTTTCCCTAAAAGTGACCATTACCTACTTCATAATCTGTTAAAAAGTTTAATGCATCTGCAAAAACGGGGTCGAAACTGTTTGCTATTTGTAAATTTTCTGCATGTTCAAGGACCTTTCTACCCCATAATTCTGCCGGTGGATAGACAAAATGGATTGTATGGACACATAATTACAATTAATTGATCTCTAGGAAGGGAAATCACTCCGACGGAATTCAACAAACGCAAAAGCAGTGGATAAAATTGTTTCATGTGTTTATTATACTAAACATGTATTTATAGATGGATGAAAAAAAAACAAGATAAGTAAACTTTCTTGTTTCCGACGGTCACGTGAGATTACCGCCGATGTTTTTTTTTTTAAATATGTCTTCGCTAGTTGAGCGGAGTTACAATCACAAAAATAACATCGGATCAAGCCTTCAAGTTGAAGGAACGGAAGATATACATGTATAATCGGTATTAGTTCAGGGTACTGCAAGATATGCTGCCTAAATTTGATAGTCTATTTCCGTATATATACGGCACCGAAAACACCCGAACACAACCACACTTTCTTATTCGAACTACGCTTAGTTCGAATAAAATACTCCGGTCCCTTGCGCTACGAACTACCGAGATTTTACTGTATGTGATGACTTGCTTGGTTTGATGCATCACGGAGATGCGATAAGTCCGCTTTTGCAAGAGTGTCGCTCATTTTCTTCATTTAATTTAATTCTTAACCCTTATCCTGCTAAATAAATGAAATGACATTTTCAAACCGGTAGTAAAAACCCGAATAATGCTATTTCAAAATTATTATTAGGGAGAAAAAAAAATCTTCTTATCGGACAGTGTAGATCCAAGATCAGACTGCACGTTCTGTGCAGTCTGATCTTGATCTACACTGTCCACAAAAGGTAAGTGAGTCTCGCTAAGCAGCCTAAGGGTTAACAAGTAGCATCTCAGTTACATGTACTTGTTCCAACGCAGTAATTCTTTATCACACGACGAAAAGGTCGACTCGTCCAAACTCAAAGCATTTGCACACGACAAATTAACTGTGTGTCGAATAGTGCTTTTTGTCTATGAAATGGTAGAAAACAGAGTTGGAAAATGAGAAAGTGCTGGTTACCGGCGTTTTCTCCCTTTCCCACCATGTTCTCAAAAAGCTTTTTTCTAATTAGGTTCTTTAAAACTCGGGCTTGTCTGGTGAAGGGTTCACATATTCACTCATTACACTCCACACCAATCTGCCCCCCCTCTTATTTTTTGTTTTCCCTTTTTGTTTATCAATGGGATTTTCCCAACTTCTTCTCTTTAACCCTTTACCAAACGACAAAATTTTAGACTAGTCCAAATTTAAAGCATTTGCAGTCGTCAAAATAAATGTGACTCAAAAATTGAAAATTGTTTTGGAAAGGATAGAAAACATAGTGGGAAAAGGAGAAAATGCTGGTTACCAGCATTTTCTCCTTTTTCCACAATGTTTTCAAAAGGCTTCTTTCTCAGGGTTGTTAAAACTAGGAATTGTGTGATAAAGGGTTAATATACATTATTAACAAGTAAAGATGAAATGGGTTAAAAACTGGCTTAAAACGAGTATATATGTACCCTTAACCTTGTATAAAGCAAGCACCATGGGGGACATTCAAAGTTTGTTTGCCTAAAAACCTTTACCACACAATCCCTGGGAAAAAAGGCTTTTGAAAACATTGTAGGAAAAGGAGAAAATGCTGGTAACCAGCATTTTTTTCTTTTTTCACAATGTTTTCTACCCCTTCATTGATGACTTTCATCATTTGCGCCAAATTTATTTTGTTGTCAGCAAGTGCTTTGAGCTAGAACCAGTCTTAAATGTTGTTATTTGGAAAAAAGTTAAGACAGTTGTGTGTTTATTATTTTTTCCGAGGATTAATGATAGTCATTGCGACGGGATTAATTCCTTTTTCTTCGCTAATTATGGTTTCGACGATGGCAATGTGGGAGAGCAGCCCATGGCTTGGAAAGAATATTGTGCGGATTACTGGCAAAAGAAACTCCAGGAATGCATGGATACATGTAGGTGCACTGGCCGCCGGGATATAAATGAAATAATGTCAAAAAAGGCGTTGGACAGCATAAAACCAATACAATCAATGAGCCTTTTAATATTATATTCGCCTCCTGGGAACTTAGTACATGTAGATGGTTGCTTGGTACAATGTGCCTTGTTCACAGAGGTGGCAACTATGTCAGGTTTTTCTGCGACGTTACATTTATCACTTTGTACATATGACCAATAGCTTTTTCTGTAGATATATGGGGAATGGGCCACTCAACTTCAGGCTTTTACCATCGACTCAAAAGTTTCAGTTCACTTATTTTGCAGGTTAAAGGTTAACGTGCATATAGATTCAGAAATGCAGGAACTAAGAATATTCTTAGTCTTATTCTCCAATATTTTCTAAATTTGGAAGTAACACAAATCCTGATTTGCTAAACCAATGGGTTTAGCCAGTCAGGGTCCGTATTCACCAACCATTCTTAAGAACGTTCTTTGTCTTATTCTCCAAGATTTACCAAGTTTGAAAGTAACACAACTTCTCATTGGCTAAACCATATGGATTAGCCAATCAGAAGGTGTATTACTTTCAAATTTGGAAAAATCTGAAGAATAAGACTGAGAATGTTCTTAAGAATGGTTGGTGAATATGGACCCAGGAGTTGTGTTACTTTCAAATGTAGAGAATTCTCGACGGCAAGACAAAGAACGCTTTTAAGAATGGTTGGTGATTTCTCAGAACACACATTTTCAACAGGTACACACATTTGCTCCCATACAGGACAGACGGAAAAAATCAGCTCAAAGGAAACATTATTTATTTGAAAAGTATTCTTAAACAAACAGCAATAACAGTTTGAGAGAAACAAAGTTATTATTATGAAACTAGAAATAGAGAATAAAGTATACAGAGGGAACAGGGACATGAGGGCGAAGTTAGAGTACAAGGACACCGCATGCATGTACATGTATTATTACTCATGTATTATTTTTCCGATTTTTTCAGTCAAGAAATAAAAAGTGCAATTTCACGTGCATTTTCATGTACATATTACATTACTCGCGTATTATTTTTCTGACTTTTACTGTCAACAAACTAAAAGTGCATTTGAAGGACATTACGTGCATGTTCATGTATATGTTATATTACTCGCGTATTATTTTTCTGACTTTTACTGTCAAGAAACAAAAAGTGCAATTGAGGAGGCTCCCCCTAAAATAAGAACAACAACCAATGGCAGCTTAACACTTTACCAAACAACCCGCCAGTTTTAACAACTCTAGGAAAGAAAACATTTCTTGAAAACATTGTGGGAAAATAAGAAAATGCTGGTTACCGACTGTTTCATACCGAAATACCAACATAAAAGCCCCATTTAATTCGTCGTCAGCAAATGCTATCAATTAGGACAAGTCTAAATTGTTGTCATCTTGTAAGGTGTTATAAGACAACAGAAAGTTTAATCAAGAAAGTCAAACGTGATATAATTCGTCAACAAACATAGAACCGCACTAGAAGACGGTTTGAAAATAATGAAAAATGTGAAGACAAGAGCGAAGGAAAAATAGAAAAGAGTACAGACAGCAATGTGAGAATAAAGAGCGAAACAATAATCATAAATAAAGTATCACAGTAAGTAGGGTACTATCCTTAGGAATATTTAAAAAAGTTTCTTTCCGACTACGTTGAAACATGGACGAGGTCGTGGTTTTTCTCCTGCAGTCCAAGACTTTGACTTGACCCGGAAATGACGTAATTCTTTCCCATGAGTCTCATGGAGCATCGGCACATAGTCCTGTGGTACACAAAATGTCTTGTTTGTTTGGTAGAAGGCTTTGTAACCACCCTCCAGAAGATAGATTTCCGGGAAATTCAGCCGTGGGTAGCATTCCTTGTTCATGTCCCGGTCAAGACTCCGTAAGAATCTGTACCTACAATACGTGCAAAGTGAAGATTTTATCATTGAGTCAGGCAACAATGCAGGTAAATAAACAGATCTGGACAATAATAGAAAAATAAAAAACTTCTTTGTAAAATGGAGATAATCAATGTTTGGCCAGCATATTTCGAAAGAGGTCTCTGCATGACGAAATTGTTGAGCCGCAGATAGGAATGTAGTAACGGAATTCTTCTGGGTCAACATACATGAAAAAGTCAGTGTTACTACCCACTCAGTAAAGTGCATATTTCGATTGTACATAAAGCATCAGTTGACCCCTCTCTCTATAAGTCATCCATGCTCTGGCAAAAGAAGGCTCAATGCATCTCCGTGATACATTATACCAAGCAGGTAATCACATAGCTATGGATCCATAAAATTCACTTTGTATAACAACTGACTGAGTCATGAGATAGAAAGGTTTGACATGCAGAAAATTCACCTAAAGCAAAGGGTTTCGGCCCAGGTCAGGTTGACCTGGGTCGATACTTTTTGCAGATGCTCATTATTTATAAGATATGCTTACATTTTCGGCCCTCTCTCCGACGAGAATTCACAGTGGAATATCAGCACATGCACCTGGTCAGCTGACACTTGAGTCTCGTTGATAAACGACTGTATAGAGTCCTTAGTGTACAGGTTCAGGGCACCGACAATATGGCCTCCATCAAACTCATACGGGTACCTGCAGTCTATGATGGTCAAGCGATGTATCCCATGATTGTATCGCCCTTTCAAAACGTCTGACATCTACAATGATGGATGATATTTTTTATCAATAAAGATTTATAGTACAGGATTTAGGTTCAATATGATATTACCGAATTTATAGTGTCTGTCTAATTCGTTTACAGTTTACCAAATTGGCAGTGTCTGCCTAATTCGTCTACAGATCATCTACTCATACAATATACGTCTTCTCCTATGCTAGGCTTCGATAAATTTGATTGGTTTGTTTAATAATTTAAATGCATGATAGTGAAGATAGTGTAATGTGCCTTAGTACATGTATTCCAGTATACCAAGCAACTCATCCAATAATGTGGATTTATTTTGTCTATAAACTGATTGAATCATGTGATGCAGTTATCCTTTGGCATTTCTCATTTAAAAAACAATCGACGCATGTCATCCTTAGCATTTCGCACAGGCTGACATATATCGCTGACTTTTGCAAATGAGCTAAACCACTTTTAAGAGCATGACTCGTTTATTATTCTCATACATCAAATAATTTCTTTACCTTAGGTGGCTTTCATTTTTTTCCCCCATTTAAAAACTCAGCCTAACATTTAACATGAAAACTTTTCTTCCCTTCCCTCCTTTAGTATCAAAGATCCGGCTTTCTCTGTACATTGTAACTTCATAAACTTACTATTTCTGGAGAAATTGACTTCAAATCTCGATGTTTCCCAGCAACAGTCGGCAGGCAAGCAGCGCGGGAACCATCTGCGACTATTTCAGAATTTGTCGACAGATTCTCAACAGCTTGGATGATACATGACATCGGACTCTGTGGGTCTGGTAGGCTGACGGAATTCTCGGATGTTTTCCTTCTTTTCCTACCTGATGGTTCTTCAAGATGATCTCCATTTACACGTTTAGGAGTCCCATGATCACATCTATTTTAGGGAAAAAAAATGTTGGCATTGTTTAACCCTTTACCACACAATCCCGAGTTTTGACAACCCTGAGGACGCAGCTTTTGAAAATATTGTGGAAAAAGGAGAAAATGCTGGTAACCAGTACTGCTGGTAAAGAGTTACGACGAACATTTACATCCAAAGGCATTTAGTATAACCGGGTACGACCTCTGGCCCAATCCACAGTAGTTTCTCCTGTTGTTTATGTTTCAAATTAACTCTTATCCTGCTAGATAAGTGAAATGAAACTTTCAAACCGATAGTAGAAACCCAAATTTTGCTATTTCAAATATATTTTTGGGGGAAAAGATTTCTCCTTATCGGACAGTGTAGATAGAAGATCAGACTGCACGTTCTGTGCAGTCTGATCTTGACCTACACTGTCCGCACGGGATAGTTAGAGTGGTATCAAAGTACGCTGACTATCGTGTAGGCGCTATGTTTTGAAATTCCCTCCACCAAACTGTACCGTATAATTTATGTATATCAACCCCATGTTTAATGTTAAACCATTACTGGGTGAATAAGGATTATGTTATGTTATGTTATGTTATGTTATGCAATTGGTCCTTGAATCACGCATAGCAGCCTAAGGATTAATACCTGCATACGACTTTTTTTGTTGTGGGATACCAATTTTGAAAATATTGTGACAAAATGATCAATGTATTGATGCTTTTTTTTTTTTTTTTTTTTCTTTTACAGTATCAGACTCGAACTTACGTCCATTCGTCTCTGTTTCACACTTAAAATATTGGAGGAGATAATCAATTTATTACATTTACATTTTTTCATTCAGCAATCGACATAAACATGTCTTTAGCCATTTAAATAAATACAATAATGACAGACATCATTTCAAGTAAATAAACAAAACTCAAACACGAATTAAGCGGACAAAAAAATGATTCAGTTGATTGTTAGACAAAATGGATTTTATGGATCTATAGTTTATGTGACATCTTGCTTTGTATAGTGGATCATGGAGATGCATTAAGTCCCCTTTTGTCAGAATATAACTCATATATTTCAAATTTAATACAACTTGTGGTGTTACCCTTGATATAAAGAAAACGTTTGCCCACCTTCTGTACCTATGATCATGGTCCATGTCCTTGTCAACCAATGTATGTGGAGGCATTATTATTCCAATGTATGTTGTCTATATGAAAAGTTAAATCCAAGTGCTACCAAACTGTCTTTACAAGTCCTTTTATAGCGATGTCGAAAGTCCAGTTTGAAATCTGTTCATTCATTACACGGTTCGCTAAGTTTGACGAGAGAGCTGATTAAATCAAAAATACAAACTAATTGTTTGCTAATGGGACAATGATAGTTTTATATTGTTTGATTTACAGGTGATCAACGGTGATCAATATTGTTTGTATCTCTATCAGCCTTGGCGGCCTGTAGCCAAGAGGTCTTGTTGTCTTTATTGGTGTCGGTAGTTTACTGGCCTTAAAACAGAGACATAGAATATCATAAAGGCATCATTTTTAACTTTCTTAAAGATATACAATCTAAGATAAAAATTATGTAATCAGAGTAAATTAAAATATACATGTGGGTTTTGGGAACCAGTAGTATTTTTCTTCGACATCAAATAGTCTTGTACAATTTTATTGTTAACCCATATCCTGCTAAATAAATGAAACGAAACTTTCAAGCCAATCGTTAAGCCTTAAATATTGCTATTTCAAAGTTATAAGTCTGATAAGGAGATATCCCCCCATTCCCCGATAACCTTTGAATTATTATTATTATAATATGTATATGTGTATTTCCTAAACCCTGAACCAGTCGACACATATGTAAACTGGACTAAATTGAAATCATTCGCAGACAACAGAATTCGTTGTGGATCGATAGATAATTTCTGTCTGTAAGATAGGAGAAAAAATGTGGGAAAAGGAGACAATGGTAAATTTTCCAGCAGTTTCTCCTTTATCTACAATGTTTTCAGAAGCCTTCTTTTTCAAAGTACTTAAAAGAAGGGAATTCTGGGAAAGAGTAAAAAATAAGCTAGTTAAAAAAAAAAAAAAAAAACGGTCTTAGATTTCCGTCTGTAAAGTTGATCTATATCGTATAATACAATCGAAGTTTGATAGATTGTAATCAATAATACATTATCAATAAATTCAATATTATCAATTAATTAGACCGCTTTGATGATTTTCCAGACGGAGCTAGGTGTTGACAACTATGAGGTAAAATATCTCAAAACTATCTGAGATGGGGTGTGTGTGTGTGTGTGTGTGTGTGTGTGTGTGTGTGCCATGCTCTGTGAAAAGAGGACTTATTTCATCTGCGAAAAGTATCGACCAAGGTCAGCCTGCGCAGTCCGCGCAGGCTGACCTGAGCCGAAACTTTTTGCTATTGGTCAATTTTCTGTATGCCAGAGTACCATACGACCTCATGATTCATTCGGTTGTTAGATAAAATGAACTTTACGGATCCTTGGTCATGTGATGGGTTGCTTGGTATCATGCATCACGGAGATGCATTAATCCCCCTTTTCCCAGAGAATGGTTCATATATATATTTTGCATCTGCAAGGGACGACATTAATCCTTATCCTGCTAAATAAGTGAAATGAAATTTTCAAGCCGATAGTAAAAACCTAAATTTTGCTATTTCAAAGGTATTTTCGGTAGGAAAGATATCTCCTTATCGGACAGTGTAGATCAAAGATCAGATTGCACGTTCTGTGCAGTCTAATCTTGATCTACGCTGTCCGCATAAGGTCAGTGAGTCGAGCTCAGCAGCCTTAAAGGTTAAGTCAAAAGACTACTTGTCGAGAAGGCATTCCTTCCATCGATCTAAATCCCGTTAATTAGAACTACTTCACCTTGTTGAAATTGTCTGTAGTAATTCGGCACTCCAAATAGCCAGAGGAAAAAGCTTTTTAAAAAAAATATGAAAAAAAAAGCCGCTGGTAACAAGCATTTTCCCCCTTTCCCATATTGTTTTCTATCCTTTCGACGCGAAAAATGACACCTATTTAAATACGTTTAACTGGTCGTCTGCAAATGCTTTGAATTTAGACAAGTCTAAAGATTTGTCAAAGTTTAACCCTTATCCTGATAAATAAGTGAAATGAAACTGTCGAGCCGACAGTAAAAACCCATTCGGGAGAAAGATATCTCCTTATCGGACTGTGTAGATCCAAGATCAGACTGCACGTTCCGTGCAGTCTGATCTTGATCTACACAGTATGCAAAATGTCCTTTAACCGCGATTAGAAGCGTAAAGATTAATACTTTGTTCGACGTCTTTTACAATGCCTGTAACTGAGCTAGATACTTTCATTCTATACTGTACACAATAACTCAAATAACTCAAAGAGCATTTTCAAGAAATCGTGTAGCATCAACCATTCAAAGATGGGTCATTATCCTTAATGTTCCCAGAACATAGATTAGATCGGTAGTCAGGTGAAAATGGTCTGGATGGATATTGAATACGAACGTTTGAAAGGATACAGGCACCGCTTTCAGCAATTATCCGTATCACTCGTCACAACTCGGCCGATTCCGTACCTACATCTGAATTCGTCCGGATAGAGGAGCCTTCCATTTTGAACAACCAGTCACATGATCTTAAGCATGGCGACGTTCACAGAAATAGCTAAGCAACGACATGAACAACTAAGGTGAGGCTATTCATACTATCGATATGGTGATGAGAGCTCCTAGCGGAATTGATAAACCACGCTAAAAATTGAATATACGAACTTTTCGCCGACGGAAATATTCTTAGAAAGATATCGATAGAAAATTATGACTTATGTTTTCTTTTTTAAGAGAAGCCTTACAATTCTAACAACGGTAAAAAACGGTGTACTTCCGGCGAAGAAATGTACCGTGGAGGTGCATATCATGCTACGTGATACAGCCGAGGGACTTGATCACCGGATCACCCGAGGTTTGCCGAATGTAGTAGGTATATCACTGTGACAGTTTCTGGTACAACTCTTCCCTGGACAAAGCCTGTCCTGGCTTTCAACAAATATCAGTTATACCACAGCGACAGTTTTCTGATTCAAGTTTTCCCTGAACAAAGCCTGTCTTAAGCTAGGGCTATAGAGGGTTCTGCCTACAGATACTTTTCATAACCAAAGCTGCAAGCGGATGATTGAGCTCGGAGTTCCGGACATGTAAATTCCGGCTTTTAGATTACTAACAAAGAATATAATAAACAGTTTCTTGTTCACTTGAATCGCGGAAATGCTAATCCGATAATGAAAGGGAAGTGCAGAGTTTATTAAGTTATAGAAACATTTCCGGATTATCGAAATATTAATGGAAATTCTATCCAACCAAACATCCATTTATAAGGGCATCCATCCGTCCGTCCGTCCATCCGTCCATCTATGCATCCATCCGTAATTTGGATTTTTTTTTTCTCCAATCTGTTAACGGTAGAGCAGGAAAATAAGAAATCCGTCTGTAAAGTTGATCATAAATCGACTAATGCAATCGTAATGTTTGATAGATTGTAAACAATAGTAGATAACCAATCAGTTCAATATTATCAATTAATTAGGCCGCCTTGATGATTTTATATTCGAACCTAGGTGTTGACAGCTACATATACACTCCTGAATACCTCAAAAGCCATCTGAGAAAGTTGCATTCTCCTGAAGGAGACAATTTTTCTTGTACAAGTCTGAAAACTTAAATGTTTGTTAAATAGTTTAAATATATCGCGCCGTCATTCTACAGGGTGTCCGGAAAGTACGGTAACACTTTGGTGCATTTATAAAACTGGCTTTTAATTTCAGACAATGAGATAGAAATATGTATACATGTGTTTTTGTTTTTTTTTTGTGTGTGTAAATTTCACTCAGTTTTCATTACATTACACAATTTAATACAGATTTCACATCAGAAGTACATTCATTTTCCTCATTAATGACGTTTTCATTGTGACAGCATCTTATGCTCTTTCCATGCCGAACACGTATGATGAAACTGTCAATCATTTCAGCATACATTCCAATATCAATCGCCCCGATTTCATGTGTTTAATGTTCTTTAATAACATGTCTGTACTGCCTGGCTTGGGATTGTAGACCTTTGACCTCAAATAACCCTAAAGCAAAAAGTCGCACGCGTTGAGGTCAGGACTGTGTGCAGACCACGATATTCCAGTCTTCTACCTCCGGATATCGTTTCGAGATTACCCTATGACTAAACGTATCGTAAGAAAAATTGTCAGAATAGTAGACCATGTGTTTTTCAATGTAGGGAACTTCATTTCAAGCGTGGAAACAAAGCAGTTTTTCAAAAAAAAAAAAAAGTTAGCTCTGGGAATTAATAGAGTCATCAAAATAACATATGGCCCAAAAACACTGTGACACAGCATTACACACTATACAGTTAGTTTTTCACTGTGCAGCGGTCTCTCTGTAAAACAGCGCGGCTGTTCATATTCTGTTCACTGATATGTCTAGACAACAAGAAGTGAGAGAACGTCAGTTAATGACTAAAATGAAACAAAATGTACTTCTGATTTGAAATCAGCATAACAGTGTTTAATGTAATGAATATTGCATGAAATTATCACAAAACAAAAAACCTTACAACTTATATCTTATACATGTATATATATTTCTATATCTTCAACTGAATTTAAAAGCTGTATTATAAATGTACAAAAGTGTTACCTTACTTTCCAGACACCCTGTATTCCAGATGCGATTAAGCTTTCCTTAAAAGTGACCATTAATTCATACTCTGTGAAAAGGGTTTAATGCCATTATTTTCCGTTAGATGGCATTTTTCAAATACATAACCTATCTGACATGGGCATTTTAGGTACAGAACCAGACTACTTTTCAAGGCGGCAATCAATGCAACGAATTTCAAAACGAAATATTCGTTTACCCACCTAAACCTACCTTGTACGTTTCATCCAGCTGTGGTTAGCTAGTATATAACCTATGCACCAGCTATTTATAAACATAGCCCTTGTAAGCTTGGGAAAAAGCCCCCGTATAAGCACCACAAGGTGCGGACTATTTTTTTGTTGTCGGTATGTTACGCAAATCCCGGCTTTCCCCATGTCTATATTTAGACATTGTCTCCAGAGATTTGCAGTAAACAATTGGTATTTTTAAGAAAGTATTTTCCCCGTTTGAAATCATTTTTATTTTTTGAGAAAATTTATAGCAAAAACCTGGCTTGATTTTTCCACAGACGTATTATTTATTGCCATTTTCCGCCTGCACTTTCTAAGCGGCAATTTACGCACAGCGTATTAATATTTGTCCTGTACAGTACAAACGCAAGCAATTTGCACGCGACAAATTGTGTCGAATAGTGCTTTTTGTCTACGAAATGGAAGAAAAACAGAGTTGGAAAATGAGAAAGTGCTGGTTACCGGCGTTTTCTCCCTTTCCCACCTCGTTTTCAAAAAGCTTTTTTAATTAGGGTCTTTAAAACTTGGGGCTGTTTGGTGAAGGGTTAACATATTCACTCATTACACTCCAGAACCAATCTGCGCTCCTTATTTTTTGTTTTTCCATTTTTTGTTTATCAATGGGATTTTCCCAATTTCTTCTCGTTAACCCTTTACCAAACGACAAAATTTTAGACTAGTCCTAAATGAAAGCATTTGCAGATGTCAAAATAAATGTGACTCAAAAATTGAAAATTGTTTTGGGAAGGATAGAAAACATAGTGGGAAAAGGAGAAAATGCTGGTTACCAGCATTTTCTCCTTTTCCCACAATGTTTTGAAAAGGCTTCTTTCTCAGGGTCGTTAAAAGTCGGAATTGTGAGGTAAAGGGTTAATATACTACATGTATATACATGAAAGTTTATAGTTTGACAAAATAAAGACGAAATGGGCTAAAAACTGGCTGAAAACGAGTATAGATGTACCTTTAAACTTGTATAAAGCCGGCACCACGGGGACATTCAAAGTTTGTTTGCCTAAAAACGTTTACCACACAATCCATGGGAAAAAAGCTTTTGAAAACATTGTCGGAAAAGGAAAAAATGCTGGTAACCAGCATTTTTTTTCTTTTTCCACAATGTTGTCTACCCCTTCATTGATGACTTTCATCATTTGCGCCAAATTTATTTTGTTGTCTGCAAGTGCTTTGAGTTAGGACCAGTCTTAAATGTTGTTATTTGGAAAAAAGTTAAGACAGTTGTGTGTTTATTATGTTTTCCGAGGACTGATGATAGTCATTGCGACGGGATTAATTCTTTCTCTTCGCTAATTATGGTTTCAACGATGGTTATGTGGGAGAGCAGCCCATGGCTTGGAAAGAATATTGTGCGGATTACTGGCAAAAGAAACTCCAGGAATGCATGGATACATGTAGGTGCACTGGCCGCCGGGATATAAATGAAATAATGTCAAAAAAGGCGTTGGACAGCATAAAACCAATACAATCAATGAGCCTTTTAATATTATATTCGCCTCCTGGAAACTTAGTATATGGTTGCTTGGTACAATGTGCCTTGTTCACAGAAGTGGCAACTGTGTCAGGTTTTTCTGTGACGTTACATTTATCACTTTGTACATATGACCAATAGCTTTTTCTGTAGGTATATGGGGAATGGGCCACTCAACTTCTGGGGCAAAAAATCAGTCACATTCTTCAATGTTTAAACTTAAACCTGGTAAGTGCGACTCAAGGACCTTTTGCATACTGTGTGGATTAAGAATCAGACTGCACAGACCGTGCAGTCTGATCTTGGATGTACACTGTCCGATTAGGAGATACCTCCCCCCCCCCAAAAAAAAGAAAAACATCTTTGAAATAGCAAACTTCAGGCTTTTACCATCGACTCAAAAGTTTCATTTCACTTACTTAGCAGGTTAAAGATTAACGTACATATATATTCAGAAATTCGGGAACTAAGAATATTCTTGGTCTTATTCTCCAATATTTTCTAAATTTGAAAGAAACACAAATCCTGATTTGCTAAACCAATGGGTTTAGCCAATCAGGAGTTGTGTTACTTTCAAATGTAGAGAATTCTCGACGGCAAGACAAAGAACGCTTTTAAGAATGGTTGGTGAATACGGACCTTGCAAAATTCTCAGAATTCATGTAGAAAGAGATGCAGGAACCGGGTAATTTCTCAGAACACACATTTTCAACAGGTACACACATTCACTCCCATACAGGACAGACGAAAAAAATCAGCTCAAAGGAATTATTTATTTGAAAAGTATTCTTAAACAAACGGCAATAACAGTTTGCGAGAAAGAAAGTTATTATTGTGAAACTAGAAAAAGAAAATAAAGTATACAGAGGGAACAGGGACATGAGGGCGAAGTTAGAGTACAAGGGCACCGCGTGCATGTACATGTATTATTACGCATGTATTATTTTTCCCGATTTTTTCAGTCAAGAAACAAAAAGTGCAATTTCACGTGCATTTTCATGTACATATTACATTACTCGCGTATTATTTTTCTGACTTTTACTGTCAAGAAACAAAAAGTGCAATTGAGGAGGCTCCCCCTACAATAAGAACAACAACCATTTTGGAGCTTAACACTTTACCAAACAACCCGCCAGTTTTAACAACTCTAGGAAAGAAAACATTTCTTGAAAACATTGTGGGAAAATAAGAAAATGCTGGTTACCGACTGTTTCATACCGAAATACCAACATAAGAGCCCCATTTAATTCGTCGTCAGCAAAATGCTATCAATTAGGGCAAGTCTAAATTATTGTCATCTCGTAAGGGGTTATAAGACAATAGAAAGTTTAATCAAGAATGTCAAACATAATATATAATTCGACAACAAACACAGAACCGCACTAGAAGACGGTTTGAAAACAATGAAAAGGTGAAGACAAGAGCGAAAGAAAAATAGAAAAAGAGTACAGACAGCAATGTGAAAATAAAAAGCGAAACAATAAATATGAATAAAGTATCACAGTAAGTAGGGTACTATCATTAGAAATATTTAAAAAAGTTTCTTTCCGATTACGTTAAAACATGGACGAGGTCGTGGTTTTTCTCCTGCAGTCCATGACTTAGACTTGACCCGGAAATGACGTAATTCTTTCCCATGAGTCTCATGGAGCATCGGTACATAGTCCTGTGGTACACAAAATGTCTTGTTTGTTTGATAGAAGGCTTTGTAACCACCCTCCAGAAGATAAATTTCCGGGAAATTCAGCCGTGGGTAGCATTCCTTGTTCATGTCCCGGTCAAGACTTCGTAAGAATCTGTACCTACAATACGTTCAAAGTGAAGATTTAATCATTGGGTCAGGCAACAATGCAGATAAATAAACAGATCTGGACAATAATAGAAAAATAAAAAACTTCTTTGTAAAATGGAGATAATCAATGTTTGGCCAGCATATTTCAAAAGAGGTCTCCTGCATGACGAAATGGTTGAGCCGCAGATAGGAATGTAGTAACCGAATTCTTCTGGGTCAACATACATGAAAATGTCAGTGTTACTACCCACTCAGTAAAGTGCATATTTCGATTGTACGTAAAGCATCAGTGGATCCCTCTCTCTATAAATCATCCATGCTCTGGCAAAAGGGTGTTTAATGCATCTCCGTGATACATTATACCAAGCAGGTAATCACATAGCCATGGATCCATAAAATTCACTTTGTATAATAACTGACTGAGTCATGAGGTAGAAAGGTTTGACATGCAGAAAAATTCACCTAAAGCAAAGGGTTTCGGCCCAGGTCAGGCTGACCTGGGTCGATACTTTTTGCAGATGCATTGAGCCCCCTTTTCACAGAGCATAGCTCATTATTTATAAGATATGCTTACATTTTCGGTCCTCTCTCCGACGAGAATTCACAGTGGAATATCAGCACGTGCACTTGGTCAGCTGACACTTGAGTCTCGTTGATGAACGACTGTATAGAGTCCTTAGTGTACAGGTTGAGGGCACCGACAATATGGCCACCATCAAACTCATACGGGTACCTGCAGTCTATGATGGTCAAGCGGTGTATCCTCTGATTGTATCGCCCTTTCAAAACGTCTGACATCTACAATGATGGATGATATTTTTTATCAATAAAGATTTATTTTACAGGATTCAGGTTCAATAAGATATTACCGAATTTATAGTGTCCGTCTAATTCGTCTACAGTTTACCAAATTGGTAGTGTCTGCCTGTTTCGTCTACAGATCATCTACTCATAAAAAATACGTCTTCTCCTTAGCTAGGCTGCCATAAATTTGATTGGTTTGTTTAATAATTTAAATGCATGATAGTGAAGATAGTGTAATGTGCCTTAGTACATGTATTCCAGTATACCAAGCAACTCATCCAATAATGTGGATTTATTTTGTCTATAAACTGATTGAATCATGTGATAGAGTTGTCCTTTGGCATTTCTCATTTAAAAAAAAAATCGACGCATGTCATCTTTAGCATTGCGCACAGGCTGACATATATCGCTGACTTTTGCAGATGAGCTAAACCACTTTTGAGAGCATGACTCGTTTATTATTTTCATACATCAAATAATTTCTTTACCTCAGGTGGCTTTCATTTTTTTTTTTTTTTTTTTTCATTTAAAAACTCAGCCGACATTTAACATGGAAACGTTTTTTCCTTTCCTTCCTTCAGTATCAAAGAGCCGGTTTTCTCTGTACATTGTAACTTCAGGAACTTACTATTTCTGGAGAAATTGACTTCAAATCACGATGTTTCCCAGCAACAGTTGGCAAGCAAGCAGCGCGGGAACCATCTGCGACTATTTCAGAATTTGTCGACAGATTCTCAACAGCTTGGATGATACATGACATCGGACTCTGTGGGTCTGGTAGGCTGACGGAACTCTCGGATGTTTTCCTTCTTTTCCTACCAGATGGTTCTTCAAGATGATCTCCATTTACACGTTTAGGAGTCCCATGATCGCATCTGTTTTTGGGAAAAAAAATGATGGCATTGTTTAACACTTTACCACACAATCCCGAGTTTTAACAACCCTGAGGACGCAGCTCTTGAAAACATTGTGGGAAGAGGATAAAATGTTGGTAACCAGTACTGCTGGTAAAGAGTTACGACGAACATTTACATCCAAAGGCATTTAGTATAACCGGGTACGACCTCTGGCCCAACCCACTGTAGTTTCTCCTGTTGTTTATGTTTCAAATTAACCCTTATCCTGCTAAATAAGTGAAATGAAACTTTCAAACCGATAGTAAAAACCCAAATTTTGCTATTTCAAATGTATTTTGGGCGAAAAAGATTTCTCCTTATCGGACAGTGTAGACAGAAGATCAGACTGCACGTTCTGTTCAGGCTGATCTTGATCTACACTGTCCGCAATAGGTCCTTGAGTCACGCATAGCAGCCTAAGAATTAATACCTGCATACGACTGTTTTTCTTGTTGGATACCAATTTCGAAAATACTGTGACAAAATGATCAATGTATTAATGGTTTTTTTTTTTTTACAGTATCAGACTCGAACTTACGTCTATTCGTCTCTGTTTCACACTTAAAATATTGGAGGAGATAATGAATAATCTAGGCAAAATGAGCAATGGCTCATATTGAAATGAAATATTATTTTGCTGTTGTATTGTCGGTTTGAGCTGAGTTTCTAAAGGTTTTTAATCCCTTGTTACTATTACTAATTCGACTTTGCCTTTCTTGTATACGAAAACATTCGAAGTCAAGATTTTGGGCAACAAGAGGAAATCGATGATCACAGAATGACGCTTTCCCTCGTAAACAAATACAAACACTGCGATGACCGACTTAAAAAAAAAAACCTGTGAATGATATAAAGATTAATAAACAATAACTTTCAATACCTGTAAGAAAAACTTTGACAAGAGTGAAATTGCAAATTCTCCTTTTGTCACAATATTTTCAAAATATGTCTGCTGCTGGAAGATGAAACTATTTATCTGTATGAACACATTATAATGTACATAATAACTTATACAAGTCTTTAAATTACTTTCGTATCTTGCATAATGAAAAGAATATGCAACAAAAAAAAAAAGATACTCCGAGAAAGCATAGGCTCGTGAATTGAAAATACATATGAGCCATGCTCTGTGAAAAGGGGGCTGGGCTGAAACTTTCGCTATTAGTCAAATTTCTGTATGTCCAAAGGCCATTCTACCTATGATTCAGCTGATTGTTAGACAAAGTGGATTTTATGGATCTATAGTTTATGTGACATCTTGCTTGGTATAGTGGATCATGGAGATGCATTAAGTCCCCTTTTGTCAGAATATAACTCATATATTTCAAATTTAATACAACTTGTGGTGTTACTCTTGAAAGAAAGAAAACGTTTGCCCACCTTCTGTACCTATGATCATGGTCCATATCCATGTCAACCAATGTATGTGGAGGCATTATTATTCTAAAGTATGTTGTCTATATTTCAAATTTAATACAACTTGTGGTGTTACCCTTGATATAAAGAAAACGTTTGCCCACCTTCTGTACCTATGATCATGGTCCATGTCCATGTTAACCAATGTATGTGGAGGCATGATTATTCCAATGTATGTTGTCTATATGAGAAGTTAAATTAAAGTGCTACCAAACTGTCTTTACAAGTCCTTTTATAGCGATGTCAAAAGTCAAGTTTAAAATCTGTTCATTCATTACATGGTTCGCTAAGTTTGATGAGAGAGCTGATTAAATCAAAAATACAAACTAATTGTTTGCTAATGGGACAATGATAGTTTTATATTGTTTGATTGACAGGTAATCAACGATGATCAATATTGTTTGTATCTCTATCAGCCTTGGCGGCCTGTAGCCAAGAGGTCTTGTTGTCTTTATTGGTGTCGGTAGTTTCCTGGCCTTAAAACGGAGACATAGAATATCATAAAGGCATCATTTTTAACTTTCATAAAGATATACAATCTGAGATAAAAAATTATGTAATCGTGAGTAAACTAAAATATATATGTGGGCTTTTCGAACCAGTAATATTTTTCCTCTACATCAAATAGTTTTATGTACAAAGTTATTGTTAACGTGCTATGTCTTGCTACATAAGTGAAATGAACTTTCAAACCAATAGTAAAACCCATAATATTGTTATTTCAAAGTATATATATTCGATAAGAAGATATTTTCCCCAAAAAATAACTTTAAATCATTATCATTATTATTATCATTATTAATAACAATTCCCAAACCCTTAACCAGACGACAAAACTGTCCACTTGACTAAGTTGAAATTGTCCGCAGACAATAAAATTTCTTGTAGCTCGTCAGTTAATTTTTGTCCGTGAAATAGTACAAAAATACGTGGGAAATGGGAGACAATGCTGCATTTTCCAGCATTTTCTCCTTTATCTACAATGTTTTCAGAAGCCTTCTCTTTCAGAGTGCTTAAGAGAAAGGAATTCCATTCTGGTAAAAAATTAAAAATAAGCTGGTAAAAAAAAAAAAACGGTCATAGATTTCTGTCTGTAAAGTTGATCTACATCGTATAATAATACAATCGTAAGTTTGATAGATTGTAATCAATAGTGCATTATCAGTAAATTCAATATTATCAATTAATTAGACCGCTTTGATGATTTTCCAGACGGAGCTAGGTGTTGACAACTATAACGTAAAATATCTCAAAACTATCTGAGATGATTTCTATGTATATGAGCCATGCTCTGGCAAAAGGGAGATTAATGCATCTCTGTGATGTATTATACCAAGCAAGTCATCGCATGAGTAGGGGTCCAAAAAAATCCATTTTGTTTATGACTGACTGGATTTGGAGGAATAGTGGTCCTTGGACATGCAGAAAATTGACATATAGCGAAAAGTTGCGCGGGCTGACCTGGGTCGATACTTTTCGCAGATGTATTAATTTTAACTCTTTCCCAAACAAGACCTGGTTTCCACGTGTCTGCCGTGCAAGTCTTTTGAAAACAATGTGGGAAAAGGAGAAATTGCTCGTAACGAGCAATTTCACCTTTTCCCACAGTGTTTTCTACCCTTTTTGATAACTTTCTGCCATTTTCATCAAATTTAAAATTGTCGTCTGCAAACTCTTTCAATTTCGAGCAGCCCAAAATTTGTCGTTTGGAAAAGGGTTAAGCCCATGGCTCACAGACCATGCCTCACATTTGTTAGCTCGGTTGTTTTCGAACAAAAAGTCGAGTAACTTTTAGCCCTTGTGTTGTCGTGTACATCTTCGTTTGCGTCGTTGTGCAAAAACTATTTCTTTCTATTTTGAAGAGGAATTACACCACATTTCCCTTGAAGAGTCTCCGTATCGAACAGACACATTCTTTCAAATGGAATTACAGTGCATTATTGACAAGAGTTCCTAAACTTACGACACTTTGTCGAAATTACTTATCCCCTTTACCAAACGACAAAATTTTAGACTTGCGCAAATTTAAAGCGTGTGCAGACGACACTTTAAAAGTTATCAAAGTGTAAAACTTTCCTTTCAAAGGGTAGAAAACATTCCCACAATGTTTTCAAAGGGCTTCTTCTTTAGGGCCATTAAAAGTCGGGATTGTGTAGTAAAGGATTATACGAAACAAAATTAAAATGAGGAAAGGAAGTAGGGCCATTGTAATTTTTTCTACCGATAACTGTTTTGGAAGGGCATTGTTCGGCATAGCTAGGAATCGTATATTAATACACGATTCCTGGCATAGCCTGCTTTCGAATGTTTTTGGGGGCAATTTCCACTGAAAACGTGCCTTCTTCGACGCTAAAAAACAGGCAACGTCATTTTTCAGTTAATCAAGGAAGCGCCATTCGACAAATGTTACTGACCACTTATATCTCCCCCCCCCCCTTTATTTAAAACCCGAAATTGTTTCGGGCGGTGGTGGCCTTTTTATCTACATACCTCACAGGGGTGCATTTGGGCAAAAATTACATATAATCTATTTGTTCGTTTTTTTTTTTTTTTTTAATCCGACTTTTCTAGAATGCTTGTTTCAGGTCATTTTTGCTGGGGAATCATCATTCTTAGAAGTGAAAGCAAGATTTCCAATCGGCGGAGGCAATAAACCTCAACCAAAAAGCTAGTCTGATACCCCGCCGTACTTCAAGATAACGTAGTGGTAGGGGCAGATAATCCAGACTACCAAAAAGCTGGATAGTCTCAGACAAGGAGTTACCGGTATGCTATGGCGGAGTTTCATGCCACTTCCATCAGCGTGTCCGCTATATCACGAGGACAGCTTACTGTTTCATTTCTTTCTGTGAACGAACCTGTCAAAGGCGGGCGCTCTGCAGTACATTGCCGAAGGGCATCCAAAGGTGACAAGCACTTCAAGCGGGGATAGAAGCTGGACTTTCGAGCCCTAGGATTTTGAATGTTGACTTAAAATTAAATCATCAATGTTTGCCCACTGAATTTTGTATATGAAAATATAAGTACGACAGTTCAAATTAACAATAATATTTTCTTCGTATCGAAAAATTTGCTTGTAACTTTAATCCATCCATCCATCCATCCATAATTTGGAAATTCTTTTATTCTTTTCAATCTGTTCATGGTAGAGTAGGGAAAAAAAAGAAATTTGCCTCTACAGAACAGAACAGATAACAAAGGAACCCGTCTGAAGAGTTGATCTATAACGGCTAATGCAATCGTGTTTGATAGATTGTAATCAATAGTAGATAACCAATCAATTTAATATTATCAATTAATTAGGCCGCCTTGATGATTTTATACTCGAACCAAGGTGTTCACAGCTACATATATACTGCTGAATATCTCAAAACTGTCTGAGAGAGTTGCTATGTCCTGTTGTAATAAAACAAATCTCCCTTTCACAGGTCTGACAACTTTAACGTTTCAAAATTAGATTAAAATATTGCACCGTCTTTTTATTCCAGATGCGATTATGCTTTACCTAAAAGTGATTATTAATTAATTCATGGTCTGTGAAAAGGGTCTAATGCATCTGCCAAAAGGATAAATCGATACTAGCCTGCCCAGTCCGCGCAGGCTGACATGAGTCGGAACTTGTTGCTATTTGTAAATTTTCTACATGTCCAAGGACCATTCTACCCCATAATTCTGCCGGTTGATCGACAAAATGGATTTTATGGTTCCATAATTATGTAATGACTTGTCCTAATGCATTAACTCTTCATCAGACGACAAAAAAAGTCGACACGTCCAAATTGAAAGCATTGCATACGACAAATTATATGTGTGTCAAATATTGGTTTTTGTCTATAAAATGGTAGAAAACAGGGTTGGATAAAGGAGAAAATGCTGATTACAAGCGTTTTCTCCTTTTTCCACCATGATTTTAAAAAGCTTTTTTTTTTTTATTTAGGGTCTTTTAACCCTTTCCCAAACAAGCCCTGGTTTTCATGTGTCTGAGGTACAAGTATTTTGAAAACACTGTGGGAAAAGGAGAAATTGCTCGTAACGAGCAATTTCTCCTTTTCCCACAGTGTTTTCTACCCTTTTTGAGACCTTTCTGCCATTTTCATTAAATTTAAAATTGTCGGCTGCAAACTCTTTCAATTTGGACCAGTCCAAAATTTGTCGTTTTGGAAAGGGTTAAACTCGGTATTGTGTGGAAAAGGATCAACACATTCACTCTTTACACTCCGCACCAATCTACCCCTTTTTTACTGTTTATCAGTGGACTTTTCTCAACTTCTTCTTGTAATGACATTGTGGGAGAAAAAACATTGTGGGAGGAGAAAATGCTGGTCATCAGCATTTTCTCCTTTTTTCACAATGTTTTGAAGAGCCATGTTCCCCATGGTCGTTAAATCTCGGGATTATCTGGTAAACAGTTAAGGCTTCTCCTGACGACACAATTTTAGTGTGTTTGTATTGGAGTTTAACGCCATTTTAACAGCTCTGGTCATATCATGGCGGTCAGTGACGCACCCATTTGTTTCCTGGCTTTCTCACACCAGCACTGACACAACTTTCTTTCCAAAGCCACTGACTACTTTCCTCACATGCATCAGCGGTGAGAGGCGAAAAATTGCCAGAAAGAAAGTTTGCCTCAACCGGGTATAGAACTCACAACCACCAGGTCACGAGTCAGATACACTAAGCTACCCGGGTAGGCGATACAATTCTAGACATGGGCAAATTGAGAGTACAGTGTTTTTTCGAGAATTATTTAGATACAGATAGTGGACGACAGTGAACTAGCAGAAATTGGTAACATTTTCGAAATACGAGTAAGGGAGACAACTGCACTCAAGACTAATTATCAAAAGATTTTTTAAGGGAACAAAGTCCCATCTCTGTACGAGGGAAAGACGGCATTTGGAAACGTGGGAAAAGGAGAAAATGCTGGTTACCAGCATTTTCTCCTTTCCCCCAATGTTTTCAAAAGGCTTCTTTCTCAGGGTCGTTAAATGTCGGAATTGAGTGGTAAAGTATTAAAGCATACGGGCGGGCAGACAGACAGACGAACGGCTAAAACCGCGCCATGACAAAAGCTCTACTGGTCATCGTCCAGTAGAGCTAAAACTATTAATAAACAAATACAATGTTTTACACCGCTTCGGAAAAAGTTCGGTCATTTAACTATAAAACCCATTTATCAAAATGGGTTATTAATTGGATTTCGCTATGGCTATGCTAGGATTCCATGTACAGTACTTTGTCGAAGAACACATCCAGATGACGCCACTAGCGAGCGGGGATCGAACCTAGAAAGTCTGGATCACAAGTCAAAGGCCTTAAATATTTACCAGACGATAAAACTTTAGAAGGCCCGTCCACATTTAAAGCATTTGCAGACGACAAATTGAATGATTGAATTTATCTGTGAAAGGGTAGAAAACATAATGGAACAAGAGCGGCAAATTGTCGCAAGATACGCCCGTCCCACCGCCAGTTGGTGAGGGGGATAATAATCGTAAAGGGCAGGTAGAGGAAAATAGTAGTGCAGCAGAAATCATGTAAGTGGTTGAAATAGGCATGAATGTCTCCGGCCAGAGCATAACTTTGTCATCTCCAGTCTGAACATCTTCAAATTTGGAATGCATGATTGTTGAAAAATTACGGAGTGCAGTGCACAAGAGATGACAAAGTTATGCTCTGGACAAGCAGAAAATGCTGTAAAAATGACAATCAAAGGGAAATAACTCAAAGACAGCACGAGGAAGCGTTATGGTTCTTTCGCACTGCACTCGGTATTATTGCAACAAACACAAATGCCAAGTTTCAAGTCAATCGGACTGTAGATGACAAAGTTATGCTCCGGACAAAGAACTGGACGCCGCCCGCCCGTACGCCATGGGTGATTCCGTGATACGTCCCGTCTTCGACGGGCGTATAAAAAAGGAGAAAGAGCAGGTTACTCGCACGCTCTTCTTTTCCAACGATGTTTTCAAACGCCTCCCGAGACAGTGTAGATCCAAGATCAGACTGCACGTTGTGTGCAGTCTGATCTTGATCTACACTGTCCACAAAAGGTCAGTGAGTCTCGCTAAGCAGCCTAAGGGTTAACAAGTAGCATCTCATCAGTTACATGTACTTGTTCCAACGCAGTAACTCTTTATCACACAAACAAAAAGTCGACTCGTCCAAACTCAAAGCATTTGCACGCGACAAATTAACTGTGTGTCGAATAGTGCTTTTTGTCTATGAAATGGAAGAAAACAGAGTTGGAAAATGAGAAAGTGCTGGTTGCCGGCGTTTTCTCCCTTTCCCACCATGTTTTCAAAAAGCTTTTTTTAATTAGGGTCTTTAAAAATTGGGGTTGTTTGGTGAAGGGTTCACATATTTACTCTTTACACTCCACACCAATCTGCCCCCCTTATTTTTTGTTTTTCCATTTTTTGTTTATTAATGGGATTTTCCCAACTTCTTCTCTTTAACGCTTTACCAAACGACAACATTTTAGACTAGTCCAAATTGAAAGCATTTGCAGTCGTCAAAATAAATGTGACTTAAAAATTGAAAATTGTTTTGGAAAGGATAGAAAACATAGTGGGAAAAGGAGAAAATGCTGGTTACCAGCATTTTCTCCTTTTTCCACAAAGTTTTCAAAAGGCTTGTTTCTCTATTGAAAATTGTATTGGGAAGGATAGAAAACAGTGGGAAAAGGAGAAAATGCTGGTTACCAGCATTTTCTCCTTTTTCCACAAAGTTTTCGAAAGGCTTCTTTCTCGAGGTCGTTAAAACTCGGAATTGTGTGATAAAGGGTTAATATACAATATTAACAAGTACAGATGAAATGGTTTAAAAACTGGCTTAAAACGAGTATACACGTACCTTTAAACCTGTATAAAGCCGGCACCATGGGGACATTCAAAATTTGTTTGCTTAAAAACCTTTACCACACAATCCCTGGGAAAAAAAGTTTTGAAAACATTGTAGGAAAAGGAGAAAATGCTGGTAACCAGCATTTTTTTCCACAATGTTTTCTACCCCTTCATTGATGACTTTCATCATTTGCGCCAAATTTATTTTGTTGTCTGCAAGTGCTTTGAGTTAGAACCAGTCTTAAATGTTGTTATTTGGAAAAAAGTTAAGACAGTTGTGTGTTTATTATGTTTTCCGAGGATTGACGATAGTCACTGCGACGGGATTAATTCCTTTCTCTTCGCTAATTATGGTTTCGACGATGGTTATGTGGGAGAGCAGCCCATGGCTTGGAAAGAATATTGTGCGGATTACTGGCAAAAGAAACTCCAGGAATGCATGGATACATGTAGGTGCACTGGCCGCCGGGATATAAATGAAATAATGTCAAAAAATGGCGTTGGACACCATAAAACCAATACAATCAATGAGCCTTTTAATATTATATTCGCCTCCTGGAAACTTAGTATATGGTTGCTTGGTACAGTGTGCCCTGTTCACAGAGGTGGCAACTGTGTCAGGTTTTTCTGTGACGTTACATTTATCAATTTGTACATATGACCAATAGCTTTTTCTGTAGGTATATGGGGAATGGGCCACTCAACTTCTGGGGCAAAAAATCAGTCACATTCTTCAATATTTAAACTTAAACCTGGTAAGTGCGACTCAAGGACCTTTTGCGGACAATGTGGATCAAGAATCAGACTGCACAGATCGTGCAGTCTGATCTTGGATCTACACTGTCCGATTAGGAGATACCTAATCCCCCCCCCCCCAAAAAAAAAAAAAAAAAAAAAAAAAACTTTGAAATAGCAAACTTCGGGCTTTTACCATCGACTCAAAAGTTTCAGTTTACTTATTTTCCAGGTTAAAGGTTAACGTGCATATAGATTTAGAATTGCAGGAACTAAGAATATTCCTAGTCTTATTCTCCAATATTTTCTAAATTTGAAAGTAACACAAATCCTGATTTGCTAAACCAAATGTAGAGAATTCTCGACGGCAAGACAAAGAATGCCTTTAAGAATGGTTGGTGAATACGGACCTTGCAAAATTCTCAGAATTCATGTAGAAAAAGAGATGCAGGAACCGGGTAATTTCTCAGAACACACATTTTCAACAGGTACACACATTCGCTCCCATACAGGACAGACGAAAAAAAAAAAAAAAAAAATCACCTCAAAAGGAATTATTTATTTGAAAAGTATTCTTAAACAATCAGCAATAACAGTTTGAGAGAAACAAAGTTATTATTGTGAAACTAGAAAAAGAGACTAAAGTATACAGAGGGAACAGGGACATGAGGGCGAAGTTAGAGTACAAGGATACCTCGTGCAGGTACATGTATTATTACTCATGTATTATTTTTTCCGATTTTTTCAGTCAAGAAATAAAAAGTGCAATTGAAGGACATCACGTGCATGTTCATGTACATGTTATATTACTTACGTATTATTTTTCTGACTTTTACTGTCAAGAAACAAAAAGTGCAATTGAAGGACATTACGTGCATGTTCGTGTACATGTTATATTACTTACGTATTATTTTTCTGACTTTTACTGTCAACAAACTAAAAGTGCAATTGAAGGACATTACGTGCATGTTCGTGTACATGTTATATTACTTACGTATTATTTTTCTGACTTTTACTGTCAAGAAACAAAAAGTGCAATTGAAGGCTCCCCCTAAAATAAGAACAATCACCATTTGGAGCTTAACACTTTACCAAACAACCCGCCAGTTTTAACAACTCTAGGAAAGAAAACATTTCTTGAAAACATTGTGGGAAAATAAGAAAATGCTGGTTACCGACTATTTCATACCGAAATACCAACATAAGAGCCCCATTTAATTCGTCGTCAGCAAATGCTATCAATTAGGACAAGTCTAAATTGTTGTCATCTTGTAAGGGGTTATAAGACAACAGAAAGTTTAATCAAGAATGTCAAACATGATATAATTCGTCAACAAACACAGAACTGCACTAGAACATGGTTTGAAAATAATAAAAAAGGGTGAAGACAGGAGCGAAAGAAGAAATAGAAAAGAGTACAGACAGCAATGTGAGAATAAAGAGCGAAACAATAATCATAAATAAAGTATCACAGTAAGTAGGGTACTATCATTACGAATATTTAAAAAAGTTTCTTTCCGATTACGTTGAAACATGGACGAGGTCGTGGTTTTTCTCCTGCAGTCCAAGACTTAGACTTGACCCGGAAATGACGTAATTCTTTCCCATGAGTCTCATGGAGCATCGGCACGTAGTCCTGTGGTACACAAAATGTCTTGTTTGTTTGATAGAAGGCTTTGTAACCACCCTCCAGAAGATAAATTTCCGGGAAATTCAGCCGTGGGTAGCATTCCTTGTTCATGTCCCGGTCAAGACTTCGTAAGAATCTGTACCTACAATACGTTCAAAGTGAAGATTTAATCATTGGGTCAGGCAACAATGCAGATAAATAAACAGATCTGGACAATAATAGAAAAATAAAAAACTTCTTTGTAAAATGGAGATAATCAATGTTTGGCCAGTATATTTCGAAAGAGGTCTCCTGCATGACGAAATGGTTGAGCCGCAGATAGGAATGTAGTAACCGAATTCTTCTGGGTCAACATACATGAAAATGTCAGTGTTACTACCCACTCAGTAAAGTGCATATTTCGATTGTACGTAAAGCATCAGTGGATCCCTCTCTCTATAAATCATCCATGCTCTGGCAAAAGGGGGTTTAATGCATCTCCGTGATATATTATACCAAGCAGGTAATCACATAGCTATGGATTCATAAAATTCACTTTGTATAATAACTGACAGAGTCATGAGGTAGAAAGGTTTGACATGAAGAAAAATTCACCTAAACCAAAGGGTTTCGGCCCAGGTCAGGCTGACCTGGGTCGATACTTTTTGCGGATGCATTGAGCCCCCTTTTCACAGAGCATAGCTCATTATTTATAAGATATGCTTACATTTTCGGTCCTCTCTCCGACGAGAATTCACAGTGGAATATCAGCGCGTGCACTTGGTCAGCTGACACTTGAGTCTCGTTGATGAACGACTGTATAGAGTCCTTAGTGTACAGGTTGAGGGCACCGACAATATGGCCACCATCAAACTCATACGGGTACCTGCAGTCTATGATGGTCAAGCGGTGTATCCTCTGATTGTATCGCCCTTTCAAAACGTCTGACATCTACAGTGATGGATGATATTTTTTATCAATAAAGATTTATTTTACAGGATTCAGGTTCAATAAGATATTACCGAATTTATAGTGTCCGTCTAATTCGTCTACAGTTTACCAAATTGGTAGTGTCTGCCTGATTCATCTACAGATCATCTACTCATACAAAATACGTCTTCTCCTTAGCTAGGCTGCCATAAATTTGATTGGTTTGTTTAATAATCTAAATACATAACAGCGAAGATAGTGTAATGTGCCTTAGTACATGTATTCCAGTATACCAAGCAACTCATCCAATAATGTGGATTTATTTTGTCTATAAACCGATTGAATCATGTGACAGAGTTGTCCTTTAGCATTTCTCATTAAAAAAAAAATCGACGCATGTCATCCTTAGCATTGCGCACAGGCTGACATATATCGCTGACTTTTGCAGGTGAGCTAAACCACTTTTGAGAGCATGACTCGTTTATTATTTTCATACATCAAATAATTTCTTTACCTCAGGTGGCTTTCATTTTTCTTTTTTTTTTATTTAAAAACTCAGCCGACATTTAACATGAAAACGTTTTTTCCTTTCCTTCCTTTAGTATCAAAGACCCGGTTTTCTCTGTACATTGTAACTTCATGAACTTACTATTTCTGGGGAAATTGACTTCAAATCACGATGTTTCCCAGCAATAGTTGGCAAGCAAGCAGCGCGGGAACCATCTGCGACTATTTCAGAATTTGTCGACAGATTCTCAACAGCTTGGATGATACATGACATCGGACTCTGTGGGTCTGGTAGGCTGACGGAACTCTCGGATGTTTTCCTTCTTTTCCTACCAGATGGTTCTTCAAGATGATCTCCATTTACACGTTTAGGAGTCCCATGATCGCATCTGTTTTTGGGAAAAAAAAAAAATGTTGGTATTGTTTAACACTTTACCACACAATCCCGAGTTTTAACAACCCTGAGGACGCAGCTTTTGAAAACGTTGTGGAAAAAGGATAAAATGCTGGTAACCAGTACTGCTGGTAAAGAGTTACGCCGAACATTTACATCCAAAGGCATTTAGTATAACCGGGTACGACCTCTGGCCCAACCCACTGTAGTTTCTCCTGTTGTTTATGTTTCAAATTAACCCTTATCCTGCTAAATAAGTGAAATGAAACTTTCAAACCGATAGTAATAACCCAAATTTTGCTATTTCAAAGGTATTTTGGGCGAAAAAGATTTCTCCTGATCGGACAGGGTAGATAGAAGATCAGACTGCACGTTCTGTGCAGTCTGATCTTCATCTACACTGTCCGCAATAGGCCCTTGAGTCGCGCATAGTAGCCTAAGGATTAATACTTGGGTACGACTTTTTTTCTTGTTGGATACCAATTTCGAAAATACTGTGACAAAATGATCAATGTATTAATGTTTTTTTTTTTTACAGTATCAGACTCGAACTGACGTCTATTCGTCTCTGTTTCACACTTAAAATATTGGAGGAGATAATGAATAATCTAGGCAAAATGAGCAATGGCTCATATTGAAATGAAATATTATTTTGCTGTTGTATTGTCGGTTTGAGCTGAGTGCCTAAAGGTTTTCAATCCCTTGTTACTACTACTAATTCGACTTTGCCTTTCTTGTATACGAAAACATCCGAAGTCAAGATTTTGGGCAACAAGAGGAAATCGATAAACACAGAATGACGCTTTTCCTCGTAAACAAATACAAACACTGCGATGACCGACTTAAAAAAAAAAAAACCTGTGAATGATATAAAGATTAATAAACAATAACTTTCAGTACCTGTAAGAAAAACTTTGACAAGAGTGAAATTGCAAATTCTCCTTTTGTCACAATATTTTCAAAATATGTCTGCTGCTGGGAGATGAAACTATTTGTCTGTATGAACACATTATAATGTACATAATAACTTATACAAGTCTTTAAATTACTTTCGTATCTTGCATAATGAAAAGAATATGCAACAAAAAAAAAAAAGATACTCCGGGAAAGCATAGGCTCGTGAATTGAAAATACATATGAGCCATGCTCTGTGAAAAGGGGGCTGGGCTGAAACTTTCGCTATTAGTCAAATTTCTGTATGTCCAAAGACCATTCTACCTATGATTCAGCTGATTGTTAGACAAAGTGGATTTTATGGATCTATAGTTTATGTGACATCTTGCTTTGTATAGTGGATCATGGAGATGCATTAAGTCCCCTTTTGTCAGAATATAACTCATATATTTCAAATTAATAAAACTTGTGGTGTTACCCTTGATATAAAGAAAACGTTTGCCCACCTTCTGTACCTATGATCATGGTCCATGTCCATGTTAACCAATGTATGTGGAGGCATGATTATTCCAATGTATGTTGTCTATATTTCAAATTTAATACAACTTGTGGTGTTACCCTTGATATAAAGAAAACGTTTGCCCACCTTCTGTACCTATGATCATGGTCCATATCCATGTCAACCAATGTATGTGGAGGCATGATTATTCCACTGTATGTTGTCTATATGAAAAGCTATATCTTAGTGCTACCAAACTGTCTTTACAAGTCCTTTTATAGCGATGTCAAAAGTCCAGTTTGAAATCTGTTCATTCATTACATGGTTCGCTAAGTTTGACGAGAGAGCTGATTAAATCAAAAATACAAACTAATTGTTTGCTAATGGGACAATGATAGTTTTATATTGTTTGATTGACAGGTAATCAACGGTGATCAATATTGTTTGTATCTCTATCAGCCTTGGCGGCCTGTAGCCAAGAGGTCTTGTTGTCTTTATTGGTGTCGGTAGTTTACTGGCCTTAAAACAGAGGCGTAGAATATCATAAAGGCATCATTTTTAACTTTCATAAAGATATACAATCTAAGATAAAAAATTATGTAATCATGAGTAAACTAAAATATATATATGTGGGCTTTTCGAACCAGTAATATTTTTCCTCGACATCAAATAGTTTTATGTACAAAGTTATTGTTAACGTGCTGTGTCTTGCTACATAAGTGAAATGAACTTTCAAACCAATAGTAAAACCCATAATATTGTTATTTCAAAGTATATATATTCGATAAGAAGATATTTTCCCCAAAAAATAACTTTAAATCATTATCATTATTATTATCATTATTAATAACAATTCCCAAACCCTTAACCAGACGGCAAAATTGTTTACTCGACCAAGTTGAAATTATCCGCAGACAATAAAATTTCTTGTAGCTCGACAGTTAATTTTTGTCTGTGAAATAGTACAAAAATACGTGGGAAATGGTAGACAATGCTGCATTTTCCAGCATTTTCTCCTTTATCTACAATGTTTTCAGAAGCCTTCTCTTTCAGAGTGCTTAAGAGAAAGGAATTCCATTCTGGTAAAAAATTAAAAATAAGCTGGTAAAAAAAAAAAAAACGGTCATAGATTTCTGTCTGTAAAGTTGATCTACATCGTATAAAAATACAATCGCAAGTTTGATAGACTGTAATCAATAGTGCATTATCAGTAAATTCAATATTATCAATTAATTAGACCGCTTTGATGATTTTCCAGACGGAGCTAGGTGTTGACAACTATAACGTAAAATATCTCAAAACTATCTGAGATGATTTCTATGTATATGAGCCATGCTCTGGCAAAAGGGAGATTAATGCATCTCTGTGATGTATTATAGAACAGAACAGAACAACATTTTATTTGACGTGTACACAGTACATAGTCATATTTACATCAAAAGTCACATAAATTCCAAGGTCGATCTCTCTCTCTCTCTCTTCTTTCTCTCTCTCCCTCGCTTTTGCTTTCCTGCGCACTCTCTCTCTCTCTCCCTCGTTTTCGCTAGCTCGCGCTCTCTCTCTCTATCACTCTGCTCGAGGCATTTAAACATTCATTGGATATAAATGCTAATTTAACAATTACAACTAGTATAAGGAATCAACTGAGGATGAAAGTATATGAATATAGTGTATCTGTAAATCTTCGTATGGAGAAAAAAAATAATACAAACTGTAAAGAGTGTTAAACCGTAGTGAAAAGGCTGAGGTCAGATAATTACCGAACATAGACAATACCTTTAGGTCGTTACTCGACAGTAAAGAGATGAGTTTAAACATACTAGGTTTAATGTAAAAATACTTATCTATGTACTTCTGACGTAAGTGTTTGTATTTTGGGCAAACTAGCGAGAAATGAAACTCATCCTCAATTTCGCCACTGTGGCAAATTTGGCATAACCTTTCATTTCTCGGTATATTATTTCTAGAAAATCTTCCAGTCTGAATCCGGAGGGAATGGGCTGAAATCCTTAATTTACAAATATATGAACGGGTTAAAAGAGGCAATTTGTCTAAATACTCTTCGCTTTCAAAATTTGTCTTAATATGTTTGTAAAGAGTAAGTATATTACTGTTACTGATTTTTGCAAACCACTCTTGCTTAAAGCAATCTATTATGCGTTCCTTCAAAAGAGGCACAAATTCCTTTACATCAAATGTTGGATTAAAAAAAACTTCGGAAAAACCAAAATCATCAAAAATAGTCTTAACTTCTGAAAGCCAATTTTTCTTCCCGTTAAGATAATCACCATATGCATCGTTATAAACATTCTGTATTATTATGTTATCTGACTTCATAATTTTAAACCAATACTTCACAATTCGTATGTATCTAGTAATGTACAAAGGATATCTACCTAACTCGCCATAAACTGCCATATTACATGATCTGTTATTAACACAAAGTATACGTTTACAAAACTTAAGGTGTATTCGTTCAATTTCTTTAGATTTACTCTTACCCCAAGTCTCACAAGAATATCCTAAAATAGAACCAACAAATGCATCGAACAATTGACAAAGTATTTTGGTTGATAATCTAAATTTTGAACAGTTTGCTAAAAGGACGTTTAGGGCTTTCAGTGCTTTTGAAGAGAGATATTCTCGGTTTTGTGCAAAACTACCAGTGTAGTGAAATAAAGTCCCCAAATAACTAAAATTATCAACTGATTCTATTACCCTCCCCTTCTATGTCCATACTTCATCGGGTTTTATTGGTCCTCTCTTCCTAAAAACTATAGTTTTTGTTTTATCAACATTCACTTCTAAACCCCATTTGTCGCAATAATCACTCAATTTATCTATATTACTTTGAAGTTCTGTTGGAGTTTTCCCAAAAATAACCATATCATCTGCAAATAATAGAATGATAATAGAAAGTTCATTTATACTAATTCCAGAATTTGGATTATCTGACAAGAAGAGTTCTAAGTCCTCAAGGAATAATGAAACTAGGATAGGAGAGATTGTCTCCCCTTGCCTCAGTCCTACTGTGTAGTCAAAAAAATCTGAAAGGAAATTACCATTTTTCACACATGATTTAACTGTACTGTACATATCTCGTATAATCCTAAGTAATTTACCTTGAATGCCATGTTTATATAATTTTAGCCACAGGGCATTTCTATTTATGGAATCAAAGCATTTCTTTAAGTCAACAAAAACACAGTACAAGCGTTTATTTTCGTTAAGAAATTTTTGTACAATACTCATTAATATAAAACTTGCATCAGTGGTTGAGACTCCTTTTTTAAATCCAAATTGTGCATCTGATATTACTGAGTTTTCTTCACAAAATTTATTAATTCTGTTATTCAATACGCTAGTAAATAACTTAGATAAACAACTAAGTAAAGTAATGCCCCTGTAATTATTAGGATCATTTAACATACCCTTTTTATGGACTGGTACATTTATTCCTTCGGACCATTTGTCTGGGAAAAAACCTGAGTCGAAAACTGCATTAAAAATGTCACAAATATGTGAGGCTAAAATACTTTCAATTAAATATTCATTCATTAAATGGTCATTTCCCATAGCCTTACATCTTTTCAGAGATTTTATGGATAACAAAATTTCTTGGACTGTAATACGTGAATTAAGCTCCTCAAAGGGGCAATATTCACAATTAAAATCATGATTACTGCAAAAATCGTTTGCTTGTTCATTGGCACTTTGGAAGATATCTGCCCCTAACGATTTGAAATATGTGAAAAAGTCTTCAGTTGAGATGTTATTGCTTTTTTTAGTTTTCTTTTTAAAAAATTTCCAAAATTCTTTAGGTTTTTCTTTCTTTAATTCTGTCAATTTTTTAATTTGAATGTTTTCAAAGTCTCTTTTCTTTTTCCTACAAACTTTTTTATACGCATTTTTAAGTCTGCAAAAATTCTTTCTGTTACAGTGAGTTTTACAGCGGTTAAAAACACTTAAAGCGTTCACATAGAGCTGACGTGCTTGACGACACTCTGCATCAAACCAATCACGGTCGTTCGGAAGGTCCGAATCAGTAAACTTACTAGTACTGGAATAATTCGTATTAATACATTGGCAAAATAACGGATCTGCTACATTAACAATAGTGGATGTAAAATTATTTAAAACATAATTGACTGAAGTTCTACTATTTACATCAATACTTTTCACAATTTCATTGAAAATTGGTAATTTTGCGATTATGCCCAGTCGAAAATCTGATTTGCGGGATGCATCCCATTTATACACATAGTCTCGAGAAAATTCTCGTGGCTCGTGAATAACATTGCATTTAAGAGAAAAGGATATGCACGTATGGTCACTATGTTCATTAAAAGGCTTTATGGCAAAATCACTTAAATGATAAAAACATTCAGGCTTAGTAATCAAATAATCTATAACTGAAGCACCCTGAGCATTTGCAAAAGTATAAGTACCACGAGTATCCTGATATAATCTACCGTTAACAATCCTAAACCCCGTGGCCTTACAAAGATCAAGCATGCGTACTCCGTGATTATTACATACACCGTCCATTGATGACTGGGGCATGTAACAATCAGGCACATAGTCGTCATGATCGATAAATGAGTCATATCTATCAAAAGAAATACAATCATTTCTATTACCTACACGACAATTCCAGTCACCAACTATATACAAAGAACCAATGTTTTCAAATTCAAAAATATCATTTTGCAAAACATCGAAGAAGTCAACATTTACAAAGTTGTATGCGGGGGAATCCTCGCCCCATATATAAACACCGCAAATGTAGACGTTTCTGTCAAATCCAAAAAAAGGGTGATCAAGCTTCAGCCATATAACGGTATCATGGTGGTTGCGTATAATTTCGACCCCATTCATAAGATGATCCTTAACATAGAGAATCACTCCCCCACTGTTTCTCCTAGCTCTACGATTTTGAAATTTTCTATAGTAGTTAAAAGAAGTGTAACCTGTTAAATCAACATTGCTTTCGGCATTAGTCCATGTTTCGAAAAGAAAAATAATGTCATACTGGGAAATAAGATTACAAAAATCATCCGACTGCTTTTTCTCTGCTGTTAGTCCATTTACATTCCAAGATAGAACACGTAAATCACCCTCTGCGCACCCCTAGTCCACTTTCACTGGCCTCCCTTCCACATATAGGGTGTCATACGAAACCCAGGCTTTCTTTCCGTCCTTTTTATAGTCTTTTAGCTTTGAAAACAACTTCCTCCTTTTATCAACCACCTCCTTTGGGAATTGCTCAATTACAAAGTATTCAGTTCCTTGAATAGACTTCCACTGCTTGCGTACGAGTTCCCTCTCTTTGAAAAAAGTAAACTTAGCCACAATATTTCTGCTCTTTCTCACAGTTTTTGGGCCCATTCTGTGTACTCTTTCGAACCGGATTTCAGTTACTAGGTCCTGTGCTATCTTCATTTTTTCTACAAGGAACTGCCTAAGAACTTTCTCCGTGTCTTCCGAATCGGTTTCCTGGATATTTCCAAATACAAGATTATTTCGCATGGATTGCGATTGTAAATAACACACTTCGTCTTTAAGAGAATCCCTTTCCTTCTTAAGATCACACAGTTTTTCACTGATACACCCTACTGAAAAATCCGAGCTTTCGACCCTCTCCTCAACTTTACTCAATCTTTCGTCTGTCCGGACCTTATGATCGTGCACTGTAGCCCATAAGTGCTTCATATCCTTATCAAATTGGTCAACCTTTTTCTCCAATAAATCCAGTTTTTGCAGTTTTTCATCCATGACATTCAAACGTGAACTAATTTCACTCAAACACTTCATAATATCACCGTTTGTTGGCATAACGGACTTATCGGCACAATCATTTTCTTTTCGTTGGGTTGTTAGCGACGCCATTTCGGGATGGGTGGGGAATGCAGCCGCTAAATCAGACTGATCTGTCACTGTTTCAATTATTGTTTCACAGTTATTAGAAATGTCATGTGTATTATTTTCTACTGTATATAAAATGGAGTTTGTTTGACTCAACACATCAGACACACTTACATTGCCATTTTTCGGTGATTGAGTGAATCTTCCCGCCTTCTCCACATTTCCATTGTTCTCACTATCGTCACTTCTTTGTCGCCTCCTGTTCCTATTCCTATTTCCATGTCCCATTTTCACATAAATTCCAGTTACCAAAAGATATAATCATCATTTTTACACCTATTTATACACACAAAAATCGCTCAGATGAGCTAAGATAGGTAGAATCTATAAAATTAACGAGAGCTACAAATCAATACGTCCATTACTTTCCGCGACCTTGACCCCAAGCAAGTCATCGCATGAGTAGGGGTCCAAAAAAATCCATTTTGTTTATGACTGACTGGATTTGGAGGAATAGTGGTCCTTGGACATGCAGAAAATTGACATATAGCGAAAAGTTGCGCGGACTGACCTGGGTCGATACTTTTCGCAGATGCATTAATTTTAACCCTTTCCCAAACAAGCCCTGGTTTCCACGTGTCTGCCGTGCAAGTCTTTTGAAAACACTGTGGGAAAAGGAGAAATTGCTCGTAACGAGCAATTTCACCTTTTCCCACAGTGTTTTCTACCCTTTTTGATAACTTTCTGCCATTTTCATCAAATTTGAAATTGTCGTCTGCAAACTCTTTCAATTTCGACCAGCCCAAAATTTGTCGTTTGGAAAAGGGTTAAGCCCATGGCTCACAGACCATGCCTCACATTCGTTAGCTCGGTTGTTTTCGAACAAAAAGTCGAGTAACTTTTAGCCCTTGTGTTGTCGTGTACATCTTCGTTTGCGTCGTTGTGCAAAAACTATTTCTTTCTATTTTGAAGAGGAATTACACCACATTTCCCTTGAAGAGTCTCCGTATCGAACAGACACATTCTTTCAAATGGAATTACAGTGCATTATTGACAAGAGTTCCTAAACTTACGACACTTTGTCGAAATTACTTATCCCCTTTACCAAACGACAAAATTTTAGACTTGCGCAAATTTAAAGCGTGTGCAGACGACACTTTAAAAGTTATCAAAGTGTAAAACTTTCCTTTCAAAGGGTAGAAAACATTCCCACAATGTTTTCAAAGGGCTTCTTCTTTAGGGCCATTAAAAGTCGGGATTGTGTAGTAAAGGATTATACGAAACAAAATTAAAATGAGGAAAGGAAGTAGGGCCATTGTAATTTTTTCTACCGATAACTGTTTTGGAAGGGCATTGTTCGGCATAGCTAGGAATCGTATATTAATATACGATTCCTGGCATAGCCTGCTTTCGAATGTTTTTGGGGGCAATTTCCACTGAAAACGTGCCTTCTTCGACGCTAAAAAACAGGCAACGTCATTTTTCAGTTAATCAAGGAAGCGCCATTCGACAAATGTTACTGACCACTTATATCCCCCCCCCCCCCCGCTTTATTTAAAACCCGAAATTGTTTCGGGCGGTGGTGGCCTTTCTATCTACATACCTCACAGGGGTGCATTTGGGCAAAAATTACATATAATCTATTTGTTCGTTTTTTTTTTTTAATCCGACTTTTCCAGAATTCTTGTTTCAGATCATTTTTGCTGGGGAATCATCATTCTTAGAAGTGAAAGCAAGATTTCCAATCGGCGGAGGCAATAAACCTCAACCAAAAAGCTAGTCTGATACCCCGCCGTACTTCAAGATAACGTAGTGGTAGGGGCAGATAATCCAGACTACCAAAAAGCTGGATAGTCTCAGACAAGGAGTTACCGGTATGCTATGGCGGAGTTTCATGCCACTTCCATCAGCGTGTCCGCTATATCACGAGGACAGCTTACTGTTTCATTTCTTTCTGTGAACGAACCTGTCAAAGGCGGGCGCTCTGCAGTACATTGCCGAAGGGCATCCAAAGGTGACAAGCACTTCAAGCGGGGATAGAAGCTGGACTTTCGAGCCCTAGGATTTTGAATGTTGACTTAAAATTAAATCATCAGTGTTTGCCCACTGAATTTTGTATATGAAAATATAAGTACGACAGTTCAAATTAACAATAATATTTTCTTCGTATCGAAAAATTTGCTTGTAACTTTAATCCATCCATCCATCCATCCATAATTTGGAAATTCTTTTATTCTTTTCAATCTGTTCATGGTAGAGTAGGGAAAAAAAAGAAATTTGCCTCTACAGAACAGAACAGATAACAAAGGAACCCGTCTGAGGAGTTGATCTATAACGGCTAATGCAATCGTGTTTGATAGATTGTAATCAATAGTGAATAACCAATCAATTTAATATTATCAATTAATTAGGCCGCCTTGATGATTTTATACTCGAACCAAGGTGTTCACAGCTACATATATACTGCTGAATATCTCAAAACTGTCTGAGAGAGTTGCTATGTCCTGTTGTAATAAAACAAATCTCCCTTTCACAGGTCTGAAAACTTTAACGTTTCAAAATTAGATTAAAATATTGCACCGTCTTTTTATTCCAGATGCGATTATGCTTTACCTAAAAGTGATTATTAATTAATTCATGGTCTGTGAAAAGGGTCTAATGCATCTGCCAAAAGGATAAATCGATACTAGCCTGCCCAGTCCGCGCAGGCTGACATGAGTCGGAACTTGTTGCTATTTGTAAATTTTCTACATGTCCAAGGACCATTCTACCCCATAATTCTGCCGGTTGATCGACAAAATGGATTTTATGGTTCCATAATTATGTAATGACTTGTCCTAATGCATTAACTCTTCATCAGACGACAAAAAAAGTCGACACGTCCAAATTGAAAGCATTGCATACGACAAATTATATGTGTGTCAAATATTGGTTTTTGTCTATAAAATGGTAGAAAACAGGGTTGGATAAAGGAGAAAATGCTGATTACAAGCGTTTTCTCCTTTTTCCACCATGATTTTAAAAAGCTTTTTTTTTTTTTATTTAGGGTCTTTTAACCCTTTCCCAAACAAGCCCTGGTTTTCATGTGTCTGAGGTACAAGTATTTTGAAAACACTGTGGGAAAAGGAGAAATTGCTCGTAACGAGCAATTTCTCCTTTTCCCACAGTGTTTTCTACCCTTTTTGAGACCTTTCTGCCATTTTCATTAAATTTAAAATTGTCGGCTGCAAACTCTTTCAATTTGGACCAGTCCAAATTTGTCGTTTGGGAAAGGGTTAAACTCGGTATTGTGTGGAAAAGGATCAACACATTCACTCTTTACACTCCGCACCAATCTACCCCTTTTTTATTGTTTATCAGTGGACTTTTCTCAACTTCTTCTTGTAATGACATTGTGGGAGAAAAGACATTGTGGGAGAAGGAGAAAATGCTGGTCATCAGCATTTTCTCCTTTTTTCACAATGTTTTGAAGAGCCATGTTCCCCATGGTCGTTAAATCTCGTGATTATTTGGTAATCAGTTAAGGCTTCTCCTGACGACACAATTTTAGTGGGTTTGTATTGGAGTTTAACGCCATTTTAACAGCTCTGGCTGTCAGTGTCAATTGTTTCCTGGCTTTCTCACACCAGCACTGACACAACTTTCTTTCCAAAGCCACTGACTACTTTCCTCACATACATCAGCGGTGAGAGGCGAAAAATTGCCAGAAAGAAAGTTTGCCTCAACCGGGTATAGAACTCACAACCACCAGGTCACGAGTCAGATACACTAAGCTACCCGGGTAGGCGATACAATTCTAGACATGGGCAAATTGAGAGTACAGTGTTTTTTCGAGAATTATTTAGATACAGATAGTGGACGACAGTGAACTAGCAGAAATTGGTAACATTTTCGAAATACGAGTAAGGGAGACAACTGCACTCAAGACTAATTATCATCGATTTTTGAAGGGGACAAAGTCCCATCTCTGTTCGGGGGGAAGACGGCCTTTGGTAACCAGCATTTTCTCCTTTTTCCACAATGTTTTTTTGTCGTATCAGAGACAAATGTTTTTCAATCTGGACCAGTCTAATTTTTTTTCCTTTGGTAAAGAGTAAAGCAATAGATAGTGTTATCAATATGTGCAAGCTTAAAGAAAACACAGACGTTATCGAGTGAACCAGTTTATTACAGCATACGAGCAGGCAGACAAACGAACGACTAAAACCGCGCCATGACAAAAGCTGTACTGGTCATAGTCCAGTAGAGCTATAACTGTTAGTACACACACAAAAAAAATGTTTTACACCGCTTTGGAAAAAGGTTGGTCATTTTACGATAAAACCCATTTATCAAAATGGGTTATTGTTTGGATTTCGCTTTGGCTATGCTAGGATTCTATGTACAGTACTTTGTCTAAGAACACATCCAGATGACGCCACTGGCGAGCGGGGATCGAACCTAGAAAATCTGGATCACAGGTCAAAGGCCTTAAATATTTACCAGACGACAAAACTTTAGAAGACCCGTCCACATTTAAAGCATTTGCAGACGACAAATTAAAGGGTTGAATTTATCTGTGTAAGGGTAAACATAATGGAAAAAAGGAGAAAATGCAGGTTACCCGCATGCTCTTCTTTTCCCACAATGTTTTCAAACGCCTCCCGAGTCAGGGTCGGTATAACTCGGGCTGGTGTAGAGTAGATATGAACATAAGCACTTTTTTTATATTTGGGAAAAATGCAAACAAAGAATGAATTTGGATCCCGACCCAAAGAAATGTGAAAGGAACTTCTGCAGCAGGATGGTTCAGGCGACGTATTCGTAACAAGGAGAGTAGGGTGTGAATCCGGGATCAGACTGCACGCTATGTGCAGTCTGATCCTGATCTATACTGTCCACAAAAGGTCCTTGAGTGGCGCTTAGTAGTCTAAGGGTTAATTTAAATTCCGGCGGTAATAGAGTAAGTATAAAAGACAAGGGAGACTACTGAATCATCGGTCATAGTAGCGTTTCCAATTGCTCCTTTCTAAGTGTGCGAGTCAAGAGATAGTAGATTAATGATCTTATCATAAACATAAAGTAAAACGAATAGAAAGATCATTCTAGTATCGATTATCCATATTATGGTTAAAACACAGTGCCATGTGAATTTCGTTTCAAACGATTTCGACCTATAAGGGAGGCGACTCTAGTTAATATTCTCTAGCTTACAAAATAGGACAAGTTATCTCCCTTAGACCACAAAAACGTAGTTAAAATTCACGCTCGTCAGGAATATTAGATACATCAGTCTCCTAGCGATTTTTGAAAAAAAGATCCACGATATAAAAGTAGTTCTTAGAGTTTCAAACCAACAGGGAAACCTGAAAGAAATTACATAACACACTATTTGTTAGTTTTTATTTTAAAGTTCTTCTTGACATCTTCTTGGATCTACTCTGTCCGATAAGGAGACATTTTCCTTCGAAATACCTTTGAAGACAAATTTGGGTTTTTGCTATCGGCTTAAAAGTTTCATTCCACTTATTTGACAGGATAAGGGTTTATGAGTTTGACGGTTCAACCTTGATAATCAAGGCAAGATCTCAGTTTGAAATTACGTATAAAGAAGTTCACGTGACAAATTCTGACTGGATCTATAAAAAGCCATATAAACTGTCTTCAATATTCAATCTTTTATCTTTATATTTTATCTGTATCTAGGAGCATTTCCATCGCCTTAACGTTATACAGAAAGAGTAGCCGTGAGTCGACTGTCAATACCATCCTTGATAAAACTGAAAACAAGCATCGTCATCTCGTACTCGATTCACCTCGCGTCACTGGAAGGTTGGGGCAAGGGAAATAACTATGAGGTAATTGTAATATGTAAAATAGTAAGAGTTTTCTCCCTTCTGTTGTGTGGAGGAGTTAACCCTTTACCACACAACGAAAATGTATACTCGTCCAAATTGAAAGCATTTGCAGACGACAAATTAAATGTGACTTAAAATTTGAAATTTGTTATGGAACAAGTAGAAAACATTGTGGGAAAAGGAGAAAATGCTGGTTACCAGCATTTTCTCCTTTTCCTACAATGTTTTCAAAAGGCTTCCTTTCTCAGGGTCGTTAAAAGTCGGGATTGTGTGGTAAAGGGTTAATGCATCTCTGTGATGCATTATATCAGGTGAGTCATCACATAATTTTGGATCCATAAAATCATTTATCTTACAAGTGATTGAATCATGAGATAGAAGGATCCATGGACATGTAGAAAATTTATAAATAGCAAAGTATGGACTCATGTTAGCCCGGTCTGGTCTGGGTGTATACTTTTTGCAGATGTATTAAACCCCCTCTTTACAGAGCATAGCTCATTTATATTAAATTCTCCAATTTTAAAACAACTAAGCCAGCCAAGAATTCAGTATAATGTCAACTATCTGGCATCTTAACCCATTGCCAAACAATCCTCTTTGTGGTAACCAGCCCTTTCATGTTCTCTCACAATATTTTCTACCCTGCAAGATTCAGCTGTTGAGATTGACTGAATGGTTTTTTACATTGCTTCCATCATTACTGCAGTCATATCATGGTGACAGCTCACTTATTCAAGTATGTCCGGAGTTTTACCAGAACTACTAGGCTAGGGCTCTGAAGTGTCTTGCCCAAGGATACTCCCACGAAAAACTCAGTGACTTCCAGCAAAGCTTGAAGTAACACAACTTTCGATTGGCTAAACCACATGGTTTAGCCAATCAGAAGTTGCGCTACTTTCAAATCATGAAAACTCTGGAGAATAAGACTTGAGAATGTTCTTAACCCTTAAGCTGCTAAGCGTGACTCGCTGACCTTTTGCGGACAGCGTAGCTCAAGATCAGACTGCAAAGAACATGCACTCTGATGTTGGATCTACACTTTCCAATAAGGATATGTCTATATTTATCAAAAATAGCTTTGAAAACGGAAATTTTGGGTTTTTACTATTGACTAGAAGGTCTCAATTTATATTAAGTGGCAGGACAAGGGTTCAAGGTCAGACTGGTCCTTGAGTCATGCTTGCCAACCTAAGGGTTTTAACCCTTTACCACACAATCCCGACTTTTAACGACCCTGAAGAAAAAGCCTTTTGAAAACATTGAGGGAAAAGGAGAAAATGCTGGTAACCAGCATTTTCTCCTTTTCCCACAATGTTTTCTACCCTTCCCAAATCAAATTTCAATTTTTGAGCCACATTTGATTTGTCGTCTGCAAAAGCTTTCAATTTGGACCAGTCTAAAATTTTGTCGTTTGGTAAAGAGTTAAACAAACACACATATAAAAGATATAACAACTTCAGACAAATTTTCAAATCTTTTATTCCGGTTGATTCATAAATTTAAGTATAAACTGTCATTTTTGTTTCTATGTTTGAGAAATACACACTTTCATGTTCTTTACATTTGATCCATACTCTGGCAAAAGGGGCTTAATGCATCTCCGTCATGCATGATACTGGGCAGGTGATAACATGAATATGGATCTTTAAAGTCCATTTTGTCTAAGAACCAACTAAATCATGAGGTAAACTGGTCCTACATGGACATGCAAGAAATTGACCAATAGCAAATTGTTTCGGCCAAGTCAGCCTGCATGGACTGCACTGGCTGTACAAAATTTTCGACAATCATGTCCATACTGAAAGAATTTTACAGATGTAAAATTCAGTGAAGCTCAAGTGCAGGAATTTGTCTTTGACAGGGTAGAAAACATTAAAAGGAGAAAGGACAAAATGCTGGTAACCAGCATTTTCTTCTTTTTCAATGATGTTTTCTATTCTTTCAAAGAAAAATCCCATTATTTGAGCTGCATTCAATATGTCGTCTGCAAATGCTTTGAATATGGACAAGTCTAAAACTTGGCGATATAAAGGGTTAATCTGTGCAAGGTATTGAAACAAAAGCTATTGGATTACCATCAATAAACTTGGCAAACAGCCATGTGAAAGACATAAAATAAACATGCTTAACTCTTTACCAAAAGACAAAATTTTGGACTGGAGCAAACTGAAAGCATTTGCAGACAACAAATTAAATTAACTTAAATGGTGATTAATGTATTGGATAGGGTAAAAAAACATTGTGAGAAAAGGAGAAAATGCTGGTTACCAGCATTTTCTCCTTTTCCCACAATGATTTCAAAAGGCTTCTTCCTCAGGGTCTTTAACTCTTTACCAAACAACAAAAAATTTAGACTCGTCCAAATTAAAAGCTTTTGCAGACAACAAATTAAATGTTATTCAGAAATTTAAATTTGTTTTAAGAAGGGCAGAAAACATTGTGGGAAAAGGAGAAAATGCTGGTTACCAGAATTTTCTCCTTTTCCCACAATGTTTCCAAAAGGCTTCCTTTTTAGGGTCGTTAAAAGTCGGGATTGTGTGGTAAAGGGTTAAAACTTGGGATTCTGTGGTAAAGGGATAAAGGTTTTTATACATAAAAACATGTAAAAACATCATGGTGAGATAAATATTTGCTAGTAACCATCAATTTTCATTTCACCCTGATTTTTTGTCAATGTCTGAAGTAACATAAAACAAGAGAGACATGGTGGCCCTAAATTGCTAGCCTGAGCCTTGAGAACATAAAATGATGTATAGTCAATGTTTTTCTCTGATATGACCTTGTTTTTTTACTGGGCTAACCATTTTCAAGATTATTTTGGAAATCATTGAGACAAACTTTCTGACCCAGTTTGATGAACATCTGAGTGAAAATATTGCCCCTTTAGTACACACAAGGTGTTTCTATGATTTGTCCCAGTAACCTACTTTTTGACCCCATCTGACCAAATTTGGAACTCATCTGAGATAATGTCAAGACAAACATTCTGATAAACTTGCATCAGTTTTTGACAAAAAAAATTGGCCCTCCATAGTGTACAGAAGGTTTTTTAACCCTTTACCAAACGACAAAATTTAAGACTTGTCCAAATTGAAAGCATTTTGCAGACAACAAAATAAATGTGACTCAAAAATTGAAATTTATTTTTGGAAGGTTAGAAGACATTGTGGGAAAAGGAGAAAATGCTGGTTACCAGCATTTTCTCCTTTTCCCACAATGTTTTCAAAAAGGCTTCTGCTTCAGGGTCGTTAAAACCCGTGATTGTGTGGTAAACGAGTTAACCCTTTACCACATGACAAAATTTTAGACTAGACCAATTTGAAAGCATTTGCAGACGACAAATTCACCTTTGGTACAAATGAGCTTCAGCTCTCTGATAGAGTAGAAAACATCGTGGGAAAAGGAGAAAATGCTTGTTACCAGCAATGTTTTCAAAAGCCTTCTTTCCCAGGGTCGTGAAAACCCAGGATTGTTTGGTTAAGGGTTAAAAGATATGTCCCAGTGACTTTCTTTTTCACCAAATGTGACCTATTTTCAATACCAGTATATTTGAGATACCACAAAAATACATGCACAAGTAGTCTGGCATATTTGCATGAAAATGTTGTCTCTAGAACGTATCCAAGGTTTTTCAAAGATTTTACACAGCGATCTTCATTTTGACCCCATGTGACCCATTTTCAAAATCGTCAAAAAATAAAATGAAGACAAAGATTCTGTTCAACCATCAAAAAAAGTGGCCTTAAGATCATACAAAAAGGTAAGATCATACAAAAAGGTTTTTCTCTGATATCTCCCAGTGACCTACTTTTTGACCCAATGTGATTTATCTCAACATTGTTCTATGTATCACTAAGACCAACACTTTGACCACTTTTCAAGAGTATAGGACTGAAAATATGGCCTCTAGAGCGTACAAGAGGTTTCTCTGAGGTTTGTCCCTGTGACCTGCTCTTTAACAAGTCATGAAAATAGACTGAAAATGTGGCCTCTGGAGTCTACACATGTTTTTCAAAGATTTAACCAAGTGATCTACTTTTTGACCAAATGTAACCCATCTTGAAACCCATATGAGATATCATTAAAACCAATAATATTCTGATGAACTCTTATGAATTCAGGACTGAAAATGTGGCCTTCAGAACATAGACAAGGTAAAAATTAACCCTTTCCCAAACAAGCCCTGGTTTTCACGTGTCTGCAATACAAGTCATTTCAAAACACTGTGGGAAAAGGTGAAATTGCTCGTAACGAGCAATTTCTCCTTTTTCCACAGTGTTTTCTACCCTTTTTGAGAACTTTCTGCCATTTTTATCAAATTTAAAATTGAAAACATTGTGGGAAAAGGAGAAAAAACTCTTTCAGTTTGGAAGGGCCTAAAATTTGTCATTTGGGAAAGGGTTAATGACGAACGACAGACAAAACACAATGTTCATTGGACAACACATCATGGACTACTAAAACAGCACAATCACAAAAGCTCAAATTGAGCAATTAGTGCTCAGGTGAGGCAAAAAAAAGGCTAGTCTATAGCAGGTACCCGTAATGAATGTAAACTGTCAGCCGCAAAAATTAGAACTGTCATAAAAGGCAACTTTAATACTCCCTCCAAGCTCTTTGAGCCAAGCCCCGGTAGCTCAGTCAGTAGTGTACAGGGCTTGAGAACAGGGAGTTGCTGGTTCAATCCCCGGCTCTGCCAGTGGCTTGGAAAGGATATTGTGCTTAGTACTGGTAATGGTAAAAAAAAAAAAAAAATCCAGGAAAGCATGGATAGGTGCACTGGCCGCCAGGATATAACCAAAAATAATGTTGAAAACAGCATTAAACATTGTACAATCAATCAAGGTCTTTGATATTGAAGACTGCTGTTCAAATCCAATAAGCACTATACACCAAAATATCAAAGTTAAACCTTTTATCATATAATGACGAGTTTAAACAACTCTGGGGAAGAAAGCTTTTAAGAATATTGTGTGAAAAGGAGAAAATGCTGGTAACCAGCACTTTCTCGTTTTCCTACAATGATTTCTACCCGAAAAAAGATACTATTACTTCACCCATATTTGATTTGTTGTTCACAAATGCTTTGAATTTGGACAAGTCCAACAAAATTTTGTCTGGTAAAAAGTCGAGGAGTAGGACTGGTAGTCCTTAACTCTATACCAAATGACAAAATTTCAGTTTAGTCCAAGTTGAGAATATTTGTATGTAACAAATCCAATGTTAATAGTTGATCAAATTTTTGCTGAAAGAGGAGAAATCATTGTGAGAAAATTAGAAAATGCTGGTTACAAGCATTTTCTTATCTTCCCATCATGTTTTCTGAAGCTTTCTTCATCAAGGCTGCTTAAACTGGGGACTGTTTGGTAAAATTTCAAACAAGAAAAACCTATAAAGAGAGTCATGTACACCTACACTTTGCTGTCAAGTTTGAATGGTGTTTAATGCTTTCCCAAACAAGCCCTGGTTTTCACGTGTCTGCAGTACAAGTCTTTAGAAAACACTGTGGGAAAAGGAGAAATTGCTCGTAACGAGCAATTTCTCCTTTTCCCACAGTGTTTTCTACCCTTTTTGACAACTTTCTGCCATTTTCATCACATTTAAAATTGTCGTCTGCAAACTCTTTCAATTTGGACCAGTCCAAAATTTGTTGTTTAGGAAAGGGTTAACACCATTTTTCAACATCATTTCAGCTAAAATCACGGTGGCTAGTGCATCTACCCATGGTTATCTGGAGTTTTTTTCACAAGTACTTTGCATGATACTCTTCCCAAGCCACTGGCTTCCCACATAACCATCATTGGAACAATGTTCAGCTGTGAGAAAGGAGTGAATTCTGTCACAATGACTATCACTGATCCTCAGCAAGAAATTCATAGAGCTTGCTTTCCCACATAACCATCACAGAGGATAAGATAAAAGGTGAGGGAGGAATTAATCCGTTACTTATCTATCCTCAGAAAGAAATTTTGCCAAGCTGGGAATTCAAACCAGCAACCCCCTGGTCTCAAGCCCTGTACCCTACTGAATGCATGACAGGGCCTCTGCCCAAGAACTGCAAAATGCTTCCATGAAATGATAGCAAAACAGACCTCCAGATAAAAGGGAGTCATAGTATTCTAAATCTATCATTTCTCTTCCAGACCCTATGTTGTGGGTACTCATTAGAATTGTCTCGATGAGACGATTCTAATGAGTACCCATAAGAAAGGGTTTAGTGGAGAGTGATTAATATTTTCAGTTTTGAAATCAAAATCACTCCCTCTATCTGGAGCTATGGCAAAAGCTGATGGAGAAGTTTACCACCCAAAATACAATACCAATATGCATGTGCATGTCCACAAACTGTCCAAAAAATGGCCAAACAGACAGACAGACTGATTTCACTTTACCCTCAAAACCATTCATTTTGTAAAATGTACATTAACCATGCTCTCTGAAAAAAAGGGCTTAAGCTTAATGCATCTACAAAAAGCATCAACCAAAGTCAGCCTGTACAATCCACACAGGCTGACCTGGGACATAAGCTTTTGCTATCAGTCAATTTTCTGCACGTCAAAGGACCAGTCTACCTCAGGATTCAGCTGGTTGTTGAACAAAGTGGTTTTTATGGATCCCTAATTATGTGATGTCTTGCTTGCAACAATGCATTTTGGAGAAGCATTAACTCTTTACCACACAATCCCGACTTTTAACGACCCTGAAAAAGAAGGCTTTTGAAACTTTTGGTAACCAGCATTTTCTCCTTTTCCCACAAGGTTTTCTACCCTATCAAAGCCAGAAATCATCATTAGTGCTACATTTGTCGTCTGCAAATGCTTTCAATTTGGTTGTGTCTAAAATTTTGTCTTGTGGTAAAGAGTTAAGCCCCTTTTTAACAGAGCATGGCGCACATGTATGAACCCTGAAAATAAAACAATAATTAACCCTTTACCACACGATGAAATTTTACACTTTGAAAGCATTTGCAGATGACAAATTAGATATGGCTCATACAGTGAGATTTGTCTGTAAGAGGACAGAAAACATTATGGGAAAAGGAGAAAATGCTGGTTACCAGCATTTTCTCCTTTTCCCACAATGTTTTCAAAAGGCCTCTTTCTCCGGGTTGTCAGAACTCCGGAACCTGTGGTAAAGGGTTTTAAACTATCACAGATACGAAATATGTCACCTTTCTTTTTTTTTTACTATCAAAAGAAAAACAGACCTACAATTTCAGAATTATGAGAGGTAACACCCTTACATCTAACAACACTTTTCACAACTATAGTTGCTTTGCTTTTGTTGGGGGGAGGGGGGCCCAAAGTTGATCAAGATCAGACTGCACAAAACATGCAAAACTGGCCACTTTTCTGAGACATTCTGACAAGGGAAACCTTGAAATTTCAATTATTTGGGTCTTATTTCTAACATGAAAAATATCTGTTGGGTTTACTTCATGCTCTAAAGGTAAAGACTTTTGCAGACATAGTGGACCAAGATCACAATGCTTCAACAATACTGTCTGACTTTTGATATTCTCTTTGGTAAATTGCCAAATTTTCCAGCCAAGACAGCTTTAACTCTTTACCACACAATCCCGACTTTAAACAACCCCGAGAATGAAGCTTTTCGAAAACATTGTGGGAAAGGGATAAAATGCTGGTACCCAGCACAATGTTTTCTAGCACTCCCAAAAACAAATTCCAATTTCTGAGTTACATTTATTTTGTCGTCTGTAAATTTTTTCAATTTGGACCAGTCTAAAAACTTGTCGTTTGGTAAATATTTAACCCTTAAAGCGCCTTTCACAACTATAGTTGCCTTTGCGGCCAGTGTAGATCAAGATCAGGCTGCACAAAATGTGCAGCCTGATCCTTGATCTACACTGTCCGCTTTGTTGAAACAATGTAGACAAAAGCAACCATGAAATTGTAATTATTTGGGTTGTATTTCTAGTTTGAAACAGCCTGATAGGTTTATTCGGCGCTCTAAGGGTTAAAATGTTTTTTACTGGGGTCTGAAAACGTCTAAACTCTTCATTTGAGCATTATATGAGTAACCATAACTAACCCTACAAGCAACATTGTGAAAAAAGGAGTTATTGCTTATTACACGCAGCTGCTCCATTTCACACAGCTGCTCCATTTGAGCCATGCTCTGTGAAAAAGGGGCTTAATGCTTATCCGAAAAGTATTGACTCGGGTAAGCCTGCACAGTCTGCGCAGGCTGACCTTGCCCGAATCTTTTCGCTATTGGTCAATTTTCTGCATGTCAAAGGACCATTCTACCTCATATCTAAGTCGGTTGTTCAAAAAAGTGACCAGTATGGATCCATAATTATGAGATGTCTTGCTTCGTGTCATGCATCACAGAGAAGCATTAAGCCCTGTTTTGCCAGAGTGTGGCTCATTCTTTTTTTTTTTTTTTTTTTTTGGCGAATTTCCCACATTGAATGAATGCTTTACCAAACAACTCTATGTGTTTGCCATTTACAACACTACTTGAGTTATGCCCTTACCATACAATCTTGTTTTTTAACTACCCAAAAGAAAAAGGCTCTAGAAAACATCCTGAGAAAACGATAAAATGCTGGTCGGCAGCATTTTCTCCTTTGCCAACAGTGTTTTCTATCCTTTCATAGACAATTCTCATAATTAAAGCAACATTCAATAAGTCATTTGCAAATGCTTTCAATTTAAAAAAGTAAAAAAATTTGCTGTTTGATAAAAGAGTTATATCACAGCAGCCCAAGCACATATACATCATACTGTCATGCTCTACAAAAACTTCACACGACACATCCTCTAAGCCACAGAAACTTCGCAAAAACAGCTCAGTAGTAGAGAGACACCAATCCTGTCACAATTTGAATCATAAATTCTTAAAGAGTTTTGACCCGTAGACAACAAGCCTTGTATGTTACTGAATGGGCTTATGGGCTCCTCTCACATTATTTTTCAAGGTTTCAAAATCAAAATTGTCGGAAGGGGAGAAAATGCTGGCAAACAGCATTGTCTCCCTTTCCCCCAGTTTTGTCAAAAGAAAAAATCCTAACAAATGAGCCAAATCACCAGCATTTGTAAATGCTTTCAATGTACACAAGTCATTAGAGGGCAGAGTATGCTAAAGGCTCTTTTCAGTCTAGAAATAAAACTAAAATTATTAGAATTTCATGGTTGCTGTTGTCTATAGTTTTTCAGCAAACAGGAGTAGTTCAAAGATTAGACTGAGCATTTTGTGCAGTCTAATCTTGATCTAAACTGGCTGAACAGGCAACTGTCATTGTGAAAGGACCTTTCACACTTTATCACACCAATCCCAAGTTTTAACGACCCTGAGAAAGAAAGCTTTTGAAAACATTGTGGGAAAAGGAGAAAATGCTGGTAACCTGCATTTTCTCCTTTTCCCATAATGTTTTCTACCCTTCCAAAGACCAATATCAATTTCTGAGTCGGATTTATTACGTTTTCTGTGAATGTTTTCAACTTGGATAAGTCTAAAATCAGTGGTTCAGTAAAGAGTTAAGGGTTAAAATACTGTTAAGACTTTAAAATGGTTTAAAATGGAAGCAGTCTCATCAGTGAAATGCTTTTTTTCAGTAATATCTGCACCTTTCTCTTTCAGTATCTCAATGAACTTTGCCTCTTCCTTTCCAATCCATGCTCTAACAGGATCATTCACCTGATATGGAGTCACATGAACAAACAGCTTCTTGCCTAAATTCACAATATTGGTTAATGTTTCATCATCTGTTATGTAAGCATTACTTCCCCCTGTGTGACCTCCATCCAACCAATAAATACTAGTGATCCAGTCCAAGAACTCATCCTTTGCAGTTTGGTAGAGTCTAAGTTCGAACATTAGTTGATTTAACACTACACAACCTTTGCTGAAGCCAATCAAAGAAATCTCTGGCGTACTTGTTGCTTTTGAATCAGCACTCTCGGTAGGGTTACTTTCAATTTCTGATGTCTTCACACTGCATCCCTCATCCATCAACTTACTGGCATTAAGATAAAGAGCTTTTAAATGTGAAATGGCTCCACAAAAAAATGAAAAGTCTGGTCGACCTTCTTCGTCAAAGGTGAGGAAGTTTTCATAGATGCTGAAGGTGTTCAGGTACATTTCTGATGGTTTGATCACAAACACTGCGGAGTTTGAAAACTTTTGTTGTATGATCCTGGCTGTTGTTTCAAGATCCCAGTAATCGTAGGCTGGATTATTTACACACATCCTCTCCTTGTAGTCCTGTAAATAAAAAAAACAAACAAAATATTAATGCAGAAATAACTAGGATTAACTTTTTAACCCCTTTACCACTCAATCCTATGTTTCAATCAACCTGAGGAATTGATTGATTGTATGGTGTTTAACGCCGTTTTCAACATTATTTCAGTTATATTGCAGCGGCCAGTGCACCTATCCATGCTTTCCTGGAGTTTCTTTTACCAGTACTCTGCACAATATTCTTTCCAAGCCACTGGCTGCTTTCCTACATAACCATTGTCAAAACAATGGTCAGCGGTGAGAGAGGAATGAATCCTGTCGCAATGACTATCATCAATCCTCAGAAAGAAATTGGCCAAGCCGGGGATCGAACCAGCGACCTCCTGTTCTCAAGTCCTGTACGCTACCGACTGAGCTACGGGGCTTGGCAACCTGAGCAAAAAACCTTTTGTAAACATTGTGGGGAAAGAAGAAACTAGCACTTTCTTTTTTTCTGACAAAACCTTCTACTCTATCAAACACAAAAATTTCAATATCATATGGGTAACATTTCTCGGCATGATCATGGGCACTCCCCACCAAGGATTCTGATTGGCAATTTTGGGGGGATAAAGCAAGAAATGTACGGATTGAATGCTGAAATGGTAAATATGCAAGTCTGTTCATTTCTTGCATTATCTAAACACACTTCCAGCCAATAGCCATCATGGGGAGTTCCCAGGATTATGAGCATTTCTCTGTTATTGCCTGTAATTTGCAAATGCTTTCATATATTGGACAAGTCCACAATATTATTCTCTGGAACAAAGATAGGACATCAAGCAATACATACCTGGACATCACCCCCAAAATAGATAATGTGGGTTTCTGCTGTTCCTGGTGACCCACATACTATGACATCATTTTTCCTTACGTCAGCCCCGCTGACTGACGGTAGTCTCCTGCATGGAATAACACAAGATGTCAAACTTTGTTTGTGAGCCATTGTAAACGCGATAATCTTGGTTAAATGAAAGAACTTGCAATATTTAGATAAAAGCATGTCATTCCTAGTAAGCAACTCACAACATCTGGCCTAAATGTCAAACTACCGTCGAAAATGAGGGGTGTCCGAGAATTATGCCTCCGTATAAGCGATTCAAAATGTCTTATGAATTAAGAAACATTCAGATTAGTGTTGCTGTTTCAAAAGTCAAAGAGTTAATAATTGACAAAAAAAAAAAGGGAAAATTCAGATCTAGTTCACCATTTTCCCTAATCATAGCAAGCTTACACACACGTCTCACTGCTGAAATATTGCAAGATAGGGATGTGTGACGGGTGACTGGATTAGTTATGTGTAACGGAATCTCACGCACACCGCTTCCTGTTTTGAGTAACAAAATTTCTGATGCATCTAAATTTCACATTTCATCATCTACAGATATTGAAGTCGAGCTCTTAAAATAGTTAATAGGTAAGTACGGACAAATTACTGTGATAATACTTTATCGAAATAATCCATATATCTGTCTACTTAAACATGTACCTAACTTGGCACTTTACAAACGAGACGAATACAAAGAAAATTGAAAAAATTCAGGAACGTGCATTAAGATTTATTTATGAAGATCATGCTAGTAGTTATGAACATCTTCTTAAGAAATCTGGCTTACCATCACTCAAAGTTAGACGACTAAGATCTATTGCTACTGAAACTTTTAAAATTTTACATCAACTCAGTCCTGAGTATCTGCATGGCTTAATTACATACAAAGATTCTTACTATAATTTTAGGAACAAAAATACAGTAGAGATCCCACAACCCAGGACAGAAAGGTATGGTAGGAGATCTTTTAGATACACAGCGGCAGTTCTGTGGAACTCTCTCCCTAGCCATTTTAGGGAAACCTCATCTTTTAATCAGTTTCCTAATCTTATTAATTCATGGGAGGGAGAGATATGTCATTGCTCTGCTTGTCATAAATAAGTAGAGCTTTAAAACTGGAGCTGCTACTGTGGACCTAAAAAATTAACCCTTCTGCTTGTGCTTTCATGTGCCTTTGTGTTTTGTTTCTTTTGGTGTTATTTTAGTTTGTACTTTTGTTCTGCTGCTTTTTCTACATAATTTGCTTTGTTATCAGATTTGAATGCATGTAAAATTTTTATTCTATGCATGTTTATTATTTTCTTATTGTAGGAAAAAAAATCTCACTAGGGGAGACGGCTAACGTTGCATTGGTGATCATTGTAGCTGGGGCCTTCTTCCATAGTGAAACAGATGAAAACCCCAGTGCTTTTTATGTTTTGTTTTCCGTAATTTTTTTAATTTTGTTGCTGCCCTGCACTTTTTACCATACTTTTAGTACTGCGACTACCTTCTTACAGAATGGTTCAAACTTTTAACTGTCAGGGGAGGTCACAATAGCTGGAATGTTTGATCACTCGCAGAAGGAGTTTCTTCCCCTGCAGAAATGTGTGCTCTTTATTTGATATATGTTTGCTTGTGTGTGTTGTATATGTCATAATATATTGTCAAGTCGGTGTTAAAAGCTCAACAGAGCTTATGTTATGTTTGTTATTGTCCCCGACTTTGTAAATAAAATTTACTTGACTTGACTTGACTTGATAGTAAGCCTTGGTTGGAAGAAGATTCGGACCCAAGAAGATTCGGCCTAATGCAAAAAGTCGAGAAGAATCGGATCCAAGAAGATTCAGCCCACTTAGGAGAAGATTCGGCCCAATTAAGAAGAAGATTCTGACCACTTCCTGGTAACGAGACCGGAAAACTGCACATGCACACTCGTCACTGCTTTCATAAGCTGACGTAGACGTAATATATACATCCGGTAAATTCCCCGAAAAGTCCGAAAAAATGGAACTGGACGTTTTTCGTATGTCAAGAAATTTCCAAAAATGTCTGCAAATTCAGACCTCGGCGTTTACCTGTATTAATAAAACTAAGGGTTAAAACAAACATCTGGCAGGACGTGTGGATATATAAATCTAATCGAGCACCCATTACGTACACACCACAAACTTTACACGCTTCGGTAATTTCATCATCGCATACATGTGTTCTGAATTGATTTAAAACCGGGTGTTACCTTGACAACCGACTCCAGCTATTTTTAATTAAGGACGGCAATATAAACGGATTACGCTAATTGTTTCGAAGTTTGTTCTACAAAGGCAACGGTCAGTAAATTACTTATCCTCAATCAGAATGCCGAAAAGGTGGGTGATTTATCTAATTAACGCTTTTCTAACTAATTTTTCCAAATTAGAAAAATTAAGATTAATGATTTTCTTCATGATAAAGAAAAATATTTTGATGAGTAATAACGTACGATAACTTAAAGTCATCATTTATTCACACGTCGGTTAATAATGCGGAGCTACAGTTGCACTTGCGGTTCCCAGTATGCCTTAAATATTTAAAGCTACCCATTCCTTACAAGCAGAAATCGCGTTAAATTATAAATTACACTATAAAAACAGAGGGAGGTGAGGCCTGACGACATTAGGTTGAATGACTCTTAAAGTTGGCAAATAGTTGCTCCTTAGGTCGTTGTGTGAACCTCAAGTCGTCATTAGCAGGATTTTAAAAAAATATCAGAAAGCCTTAAAATAATCAATTCAACTAGATTTTAATATTGAATCGTACAAACTGGGACCTAGAACATCAAAATGAGAACCAGTTTTTCCCTTCGTGTCAGATTGAGTACTACCAAAGTATCAATGACTAGTATTAGCCCTTTCCCAGACAAGCCCTTGTTTTACGACCGGGAGGAAAAGGCCATTGGAAACAGTGTGGGAAAAAGAGAAAATGCTTATGGTGCTTATTTTCCTTTTTCTTACAATGTTTACAACCCTTTGAAATATAAATTACATCCTTTGAGTCATACATGTAAATATATATATTTTGTCATCTTTATAAACTTTCCATTGGGACGAGTCCAAATATTTGTTGTCTGGTAATGAGTTGACCTTTGATATTTGTACTATGCAAACGCACATATAATACTGATGTTGATTTTGTTGCGTTACCGCAACAACAAAACTTCCTGAATTTTCACCAAAAATTCCTGAAATTCTGACCTGGAATTATAAAATTCCTGAAATCAGCCCTTATTGAGAGCACTGCTTGTGTAGGGCAAAAAGACAAACTAAAACAGTAGCAGATTATTGAAAGTGTACATAAAATTGTTAAATTATGTGCGATTATATGAAAAAGAAACGATAACCAGACTTATTTGCTAACGGTTCAGTAACGTGGAAGAAAACAATCTGTATTTTAGTGACAATATAAGACGAAAACGTAAAAAAAAGGTGTCGCTGTTGTGGGTTGAAGTTATCATCAAAGGAAATGTTAAACCGACCCCAGGCAGTAACAGACAAACGCTATGAACGCTATGTAACACTGCGGGAATAGGAAAAATGCATGTTACCAGCATTTTGACCTTTTGCCGTAGTGTTTCCACAAGCCCATTGAATTTAATTAACTCATTACTAAACGACAAAATTTTGTACCAAACTGAAAGCATTTGCAGACGACAAAACAAATGTGACTGAAAAATTGAAATTTGTTTTCGGAAGGGTAGAAAACATTGTGGGAAAAGGAGAAAATGCTAATAACCAGCATTTTCTCCTATTCCCACAATGTTTTCAAAAGCCTTCTTTCTGAGGGTCGTTAAAAGACGGGATTGCGTGGTAAAGAGTTAAGACGAGGTTGAGATAGGTAAAGTGTATGTAAAGGGTAGCCATCTGATATATCACACATTTGTTAGTTTAATCAACAATACAGTGGACATTTTAGTTTGACTTTAATGGCGGAGAGTGTCGGTTGAGATTGGCATAACATGCTGTTACCTCTAATAGTTTAGAGAGTGTATTGTGAACAATTTCATCATGAAACAAATTTTGGCGCAGACATATTTGGAAACATATGAATGAATGAATGAATTTATGTGAACGAACATGGCAGCGAGCAAGCAGATGGATGGATAGATAGATGGATAAACTAATGCGCGAACGAAGAACAAATGAACAACTGTATAATGCCTTGTTGTCGTCTGTGGCTGCTCTTTTCCATAATTGCTTTCCACCAGGGATCGTATGTAACATGTAATGTAAAAGCATTCCTTTTCCAAAAACAGTGTTGGAAAAGGTTGAAATAATGTTTACCAGTATATTCTCCTTTTCTCACAATGTTTGAAAAGCTTTCCTTTCTCTTTGTCGTTAAGACTTGTGATTGTTAGGTATAGGGTTAAATGGAAATTGTAACAATAATTAGTTGAGCCCATCGTATACAGGGAGGCATTTTAGCGTGTCATACATGATAATTTAGGGAAACAATATGGACCTTAGCCTTAACCCTTAACCTCAGTTAGGTGACGGTGATCTTGAATTTACTTTGCGAAAAGCATAATGGGAGATCTGTTTGCACATGGGGATAGCGTGGTCTTGAAATATACTGTTACAAATCCTAATTATGGTTTAAGTAATACTAATTAAGATTTATGACATAAACTTAACGCAAATTCCTCTTGTCCTGATCAAAAATATAAGTACGGCAGGATATGGGTTAAAAATCAATAACATTAAATGACGATGGTCAATAAAAAACAAAACATTAACGGTGAAAAATCTCTTTAAAAACATAAGAGATCAAACAAATAGTTTGAATGAAATATACGGGGACGTTTTAGGGGGACGTTTTAATCAACTCGGAATGGATGTTTTAACCAAAAGTAGGACGTTTTGACTCTGGGACATTTAAGCCAGATGTTAATTTACTAATCTGTTTGTACATGCCGGTGCACAGCATGATAACGGCATCCTGTAACACAATTAATCTTCACAGTTTTATCAATAAAATCTTTCTACAAGTCCCAAACATTGCATGTGAAAATAGCTTTCAACAGTGGTGATATTGAACTTTTTGCCCTACAAACAGTGCGCATGCTTGGAAAGTGGAATTCTAGGATCGTATTTCCTTGGCAATGAACGGCGTTGTAAAAGGGTCTGTAATGATGTACATAAAGAGTTCAGAAAAGAAAGGAACATTTAACTTTGAAAACATAAAAAAATATGATTAGGATGTATTTGTTATTAGCTCCACTGGCAGAAGGCCAGCGGGCTTATGTCATGGCCCGGTGTCCGTCATGCGTCCGTGCGTGCGTGCGTCTGTCCGTCCGTGCGTTAACTTTTATTTCAAACATCTTCTTCTCTGAAACTACCCATCCAATTTTCATGAAACTTCACAGAAATGATCCTGCCATGGTCCTCTTCAGAATTTCTTGAAAGAATTTGATTCCTTCAAAAACTCTGGTTGCCATGGCAACAAAACTGAAAAATATTGGAAATCTTTAAAAATCTTCTTGTCTGAAACCATAAGGCATAGGGCTACCAAATTTGGCATGTAGCTTTATGTAGTAGACCTGTATCATGTTTCTTGAAATTATAGCCCTGGGGTCAAAATTGGCTCTGCCCCAGGGGTCACAAGTTTTACATAGGCTTATATAGAGAAAACTTCAAAAAATCTTCTTGTCTGAAACCATAAGGCATAGGGCTTCCAAATTTGGCATGTAGCTTTATGTAGTAAACCTCTATCATGTTTCTTGAAATTATAGCCCTGGGGTCAAAATTGGCTCTGCCCCAGGGGTCACAAATTTTACATAGGCTTATATAGAGAAAACTTTAAAAATCTTCCTGTACCTAGCCATAATGCCTAGAGCTACCAAATTTTGCATTTAGCTTGATCTAGTTGGGGTCTACCAAAAGTGCCCAAATTATAGTCCTGGGGTCAATTTGGCCTCATGCTGGGGGGGTGGGGGGTTCACAAGATTTACATAGGAAAACTTTTAAATCTTGGTGTACATAGCCATAAGGCTTAGGCTACCAAATTTTGCATAATTATAGCATTATCTAGTGGACAACTACAAAGAGGGCCCAAGTTACAGCCCTAGGATCAAGTTTGGCCCTGCACCAGGGGTCACAAGTTTTACATGGGTTTATGGAGTGAAAGGTTCAGAAACCGTCTTGTTACTAGCCATAAGGCCAAGAACTCCCAAATTTGGCATGTTATTCTTCTAATACACATATTCCCCATTTAGTCCGACTGTAGCCCTGGGGTCAAAGTTTTATAAGGGCTTATATAGTGAAGACTTCTCTTCATGGTTTATATTTATAAGCCAGTGGAGCGATACAGGGCCATCATGGCCCTCTTGTTTTTATGGTTATGTTACTTTTGTTTTACCCAAACCTCCAGTTCATTTAAATTTCAGGTCAAATCTTTTCAAAAGTGGGGGAAAAGTAACACAACTTTTGCTAATAATAAATGGGGATAATGATCATTATAATCTGCAAAACTTCAATAGAAGATAAAGACTATTATAAAGTTCAAGAAGTTATTCTATTAATGTAGATTTTCTGCTAAAAATACAATAAAACAACATGGCCCGAATCTTCCCAAACTCGGGGCAGAATCTTCTTGAAAATCGCTGGTCGGCATCAGGCTGAATCTTCTTGGGTCCGAACCTTCTGACATCCGTAAGCCTTTACAGTCATTTCGACTCCTGAATATAGCCAATGATTGGACATCTAGTTGTTTGTACCCTGCTGAAATTTTGTTGATTTTTGTCATTCTGACACTTTAACTTGTAGAACAGAATAAGGAGGAAAAAAGTGAGGGAAAGTGTTGTTAAGAAATAGGATAGAAACTGAAAACTTTTTTCTGATACATCCTAATCCACTCTTTTAAAGAGTCTCATCTAGTTCAAATCAAATGAAAAGTGTACATCAGTGTTTCTGCCAGCTTTAAATTTTTGAGGGTCATTTGTGACCCCCTATCCTAACTTTTGAGGGTCATACAGGAAAATTATGGGTCACTGTTATAACCCATTATCATTCAGTCCCATGTTTTAACTAACTCTACAGTGAAAGGTTTAGAAAACAGTGTGGTAAAAGGAGAAATTGCACAGATTGTGCAATTTCTCCTTTTTCCACAATGTATTCTATCCAGTTAGAAAACCAGAAGACTACGAAGACCAAATACGTTTAAAATCCGGATATATTCGGAAGCGATGACCAATTGATGCTGGGAGCCATAACATAAACTGTTAATGTAAATAAACATGGCCGACGAAATTTTCAACCTTCGCTTACGAAACATTCTTTTACACCTTGGTTTCGCTAAAAGTCACGGTTTTGTATGAAATTGTTCTTTTGGTTGAACTGATATTTTGGTTGCGCCAGAAAAAATGCACAATGCCAATTCTATTGCGCCCTGAAAGAAATAACTGTGTCAAAAACGCAAGATACACGCTCTAGCAGAAACACTGTGTACATTAATTTCCTTATTGTCAGATTTGGCAAACGACTGAAAAACTTTACTAGACAGTAGGTCTGACAGGCATGAAAGTTATGCCAAACCAAATCAAATGTCAGACCAAGAAACACCCCACCAAATAATTTTTATTTGGCTCGAACAGTGAAAAATTGTAGACGATAAACACCAAAAACAATATCTCCTGTCCAAACTATTTGGTTGGGAGATAAAGTTTCACAGTTAATTGATGATTATTTGAATAAAATCTTCTTTTGCTTGTCAAATAGTCGATCTTTTGAGTTTGGTATACTGAAAGACAGTCAAAAGAACATTCCAGAAGGATCGCTGATGGTCATTTCTTCAGGATTCATTCCTCTCTCACTGCTGACCATTGTTTCTATGATGGTTATGTAGGAAAGCAGCCAGTGGCTTGGAAAGAATTATGCGGGTAGCACTGGTAAAAGAAACTTCAGAGAAGCATAGATAGGTGCACTGGCTGCCGTGATATAAATGAAATCTTGAAAACGGTGTTAAACACCATGCAATCAGTCAATCTTCCTTGGGGTCATTAAAACCTGAGATTGTGTGGTAAAGGGTTAATAATCAGTTTATCACAGTGAAAGATACTTCTGTCTTTTCAGTATCACATACTGTAACGTTTCAGCCAAAAGACGGTATAAAACAGTCCAAGAAATTGGCATGAAAACCTACCCTGTTGTTCTAAAGATTTCGAAGAAAAATCGTAGACAATCAGTGTCAAGTTAGCTGTGATTTTGACAACTAGTGCATTTCATTTCCTCTTTACCAAACAACAAAACTTCATAGTAGTCTAAATTGAAAGCATTTGCAGACAACAAAGTAAAGATGGCCCAAATGATAAAACTTGGACCTTGATAAGGTAGAAAACTCTGTGGGAAAAGGAAACAATGCTGGTAAAAGGGTTGACTGCATCATGAAGATTGCACATGCAAAATAGCTTTCCTGTCCATCCAAAATGCTGTAACCATAGTTTTTTTCAGGTACATATTATATGACCACAAAATATTGAATTAATGTATTACTTTCAGTGCTCACCAGGTACTGTTACAGTAGTTTGCCGTTGTATTTTGGTACTGTAAAAGTCCAGAGGGAATGCTGTGCAAAATACTGTTAAAAAGAAACTCATGGAAGGAATGAATAAATTTACTGGCCACAGTGATACAATGTTGAAATAATATTGAAAATAGTATTAAACACCAAACAACGCGTTGAATGTCATTCTTGAGTTATTTCCCCTAATTCCTTTTCCAGTACTACATAAACTGGCAGTCTGTTATCGATCTTCTCATCAACTATATCAGACTGCCAAGAGAGATACAACAGGTACCAGTTTAGTACTACAGTGGTCCTGAAAAGGGGATTAGTTGGATTTTATCCTTGATTTTCTTGCACAACAAAAATATGTTCTACAGATAATATCTCTGCTAAATCTGGTTAGATTGTTTTACAAATCGATATATACACATTTCTCTGATGATTGAGAACATGATTTATTATAAAATTATATGGGCATCTTCATAAATCATATTTATCACAACATAGGAACACAGGTAAAAGGACCAATCTGTTATTTGGTTACCTTTGGTCTTTATCTGGCAAGGGAGATAACCTGACTTACAGGAATGGCCCTCATTTGTCCAGAAGTATTGTATTAACCCTTTACCAGACAGTGCTTAGTTTTAATGACCCTGAACAAAAAGTTTTTTGAAAACATTGTGGGTAAAGGAGATAATGGTTAAATGGTAGTAACCAGCATTTTGTCCTTTACCCACAATGTTTCTACACATCTACAGACAAATCCAATTATTAACCCTTTACCAAACAGCAAAATTTTAGACTTGCCCAAATTGAAAGCTTTTGCATGTAACAAAATAATTGTGACTAAAAATAAAAATATCATATATGTCATAGGAAGGGTAGAAAACATTGTGGGAAAAGGAGAAAATGCTGGTTACCAGCATTTTCTCCTTTTCCCACAAGTTTTTTGAAAGTTTTTTTTTTCCATGGGTTAGTTAACCCATTACCACACAATCCCGAGTTTTAATGACCCTGCAAGAGAAGGCTTTTGAAAACATTGTGGGAAAAGGAGAAAATGCTGGTAACCAGCGTTTTCTCCTTTTCCCACAATGTTTTCTGCGCAATCCAAAACAGAAATCATCATTCGAGCTACGTTTGATTTGGTATCTGCAAATCCTTTCAATTTGGACCAGTCTAAAATTTTGTTGTCTGGTATTTAACTCTTTACCACTTGGCAAAATTTTAGACCCGTCCAAATTGAAAGCATTTGCCGACAACAAATTAAATGTGACTCAAATGATGATTTCAATCTTTGAAAGGGTAGAAAACATTGTGGGAAAAGGAGAAAATGCTGGTTACCAGCATTTTCTCCTTTTCCCACAATGTTTTCAAAAGGCTTCTTCCTCAGGGTCGTTAAAAGTTGGGATTGTGTGGTAAAGAGTTAAAGAGTTAACAATGAATTTTCATGTTTTATTTAAAGGTGAAAACACAACCAAGATCAGAGACCATGTTTCAGAGTCTTCATAATGTGGTTATGAAGCCATTCCGGAGAAACAACAGTCAGGAACCAGGTACAAACACAAATTCAGGTACCTAAGTATTTCATGCTTGTTATAAAAACCTCTGTTTTTAATCCCTCAACTTGAAATCTTTCGTGGACAAGATTTCTTTGTCTATAACCCTTTACCACACAATCCTGACTTTTAACGACCCTGAGAGAGAAAACTTTTGAAAAAACTGTGGAAAAAGGAGTAAATGCTGGTAACCAGCATTTTCTCCTTTTCCCACAATGTTTTCTACTCTTGCCAAAACACATTTCAGTTTTTGAATTGCATTTATTTTGTTGTCTGCAAATGCTTCTAATTTGGACTGGTCTAAAATCTTGTCGTTTGGTAAAGAGTTAAGCAGAAACTTTTAAAACATTGAGACAAAAGGAAAAACATTGCAAGGACAACTTAAATTGTGAAACAGGCCTTAACCCTTTTTCAGGCCTTAACCATTTACCACACAATCCTGAGTTTTAACAGCCCTGAAGATGAAGGTTTTTGAAACATGGTTTGAAAAGGGAAAAATGCTGGTAACCAGCATTTTCTCCTTTTTCCAGAATGTTTTCTACCCTATCAAAGACAGAAATCAGTATTTGAGCCACATTTAAGTTGTCATCTTGTAGTTGGGAGAAATGGAGAAAATGCTGATTACCAGAAGTTTGTCCTTTTCCTACAATCTTTTCAAAGGCTGCCTTAGTTAAGGTTGTGAAAACTCAGGATTGTGTGATAAAAATTTAAGTCTTAGAACTTAACTCTTTACCAAACGACAAATTTTTGGAGTAGTCCAAATTGAAAGTATTTTGCAGGTGACCAAATAAATGTAACTAAAAAATTGAAATTTGTTTTGGGAAGGCTAGAGAACATTGTGGGAAAAGGAGAAAATGCTGGTTACCAGCATTTTCTCCTTTTCCCACAATGTTTTCAAAAGGCTTCTTTCTCAGGGTTGTTAAAAGTCAGGATTGTGTTGCAAAGAGTTAACAGTCTTTTAAAGAACTTGAATGCAGGGCATGCGTTAGAAAGTAGGCGGGGCACAATTTTACCATAGGTATACAATTTAGTCCAGTAAGGTGTGATGGTTAACCCTTTCCCAAATGACAAATTTTGGACTGGTCCAAATTGAAAGAGTTTGCAGACGACAATTTTGAATTTGATGAAAATGGCAGAAAGTTCTCGAAAAGGGTAGAAAACACTGCGGGAAAAGGAGAAATTGCTCGTTACGATCAATTTCTCCTTTTCCCACAGTGTTTTCAAAAGACTTGTACTGTAGAGACGTGAAAACCAGGGCTTGTTTGGGAAAGGGTTAAAATGTTAGGTCGATGTGATATCCACGGGTGAACCATGGTTAAGTTTTTTTCATACGGTCCATAGTTTTAACACTTTACCAAACGACAAAATTTTAGACCAGTCCATATTTGAAAGCATTTGCAGACGATGAAATAAATGCGACTGAAAAACTGAAATTTGTTTTGGGAAGGGTAGAAAACATTGTGGGAAAAGGAGAAAATGCTGGTGAGATCACAACTTCTCTTTGTATTTTTTCCATCTGGTTTCCTTTTTTTTATTTAATTTATATGCTTGAAGGGAGGTCAAGGTCACAGCAAGGCATCAAAGGTCCCATGCTCTTAACTGTATATGTGTTGGCTCCATGTCTGTTCAACCCAAAGTCTGATTTTGAAAATGCCTCACATATATGCACCTTGATGAGAATGCATGCACTGCCATGCAGACCAGAGATTTCAGACAACAGGCCCAGAGATCAAGGTCACCGTTGGGGCTTAAAGGTGCCATACTCTTGAAAGCTTCCTTTGGGTGTAGGTTGCCAGGGTTTATGAAGCTCTTGTTTTTATAGTGAAAGTTGCCATGCAAATGGGCAATATTAGGGACAAAATCACACCACAAAACCCAGACAACCTTGACCACTTCCACCATCTTTAAAAAAATTATTTGAGCAGAATAGGGGTGTAGCGCTTTCCCAAAGGACCAACTTTTAGACTGTTCCAAGTTGAAAGCATTTGCAGATGACTCATTAAAATTAGCTGAAATGATGGTAGTTGTCTGTGAAAGTGCAGAAAACGTTTGTGGGGAAAAGGAGAAAATGCTGGTTACCAGCATTTTCTCCTTTTCCCCCCACAAGGTTTTCAAAAGGCTTTTTCCTCAGAGTCGTTAAAACTCAGGATTGTGTGGTAAAGATTTAACGCATCTCCATTTACAAATAGCAGAAAGTTTAAGTTTAAACATATTTATTTTACATCGATTGAGAGACAAGTTCTTACAACTTATACTAATCTCTCTCGATTCTGCTTCCTGGGAACTACACCAGTACTTGAGCCAAATGTTTGGGCCAATGAAAAATCCCAAAGTTGATACCCGCTCCTGGAAATCGAACTCGGGACCTTACGGTTATGAGGCCGACGCTCTACCTCACAACCAGGGACACCACCATGCAAAAAGTTTTGACCCATATCAGCCTGCCTGGACTGACATTGGTCGGAACTGTTTGCTCATACATGAAACCCCCTTTTCACATTGTGTGACCTATTTCTATTTGTAGATGCAACTTCAGCGAGAAATGATAGACTTGAAGATGGTTTTTTGTTGGTTGGCCAGACTTCCAGTGAAAGAACAACCATATTTACAAACAGCTTCCATTCTGAAAGAGTGGATCCTCCGCCAGGCTATGATGAAGTATACAAGCTTTTGTAAACTCTCTTCTTTACAGTAATTCAAGAATCTATATAACAGTTTGCCTTAATGGCAATACAAGGCTTGAAGGGGGGTGCCATTATGCATACTTTTTGGTGAGAGATTGCTGGTTACCAGCAGTTTTAGCTCACCTGATTATGAAGTACTCAAGTTGAGCTTTTGTAATAGTGCTGTGTCTGTTGTGCGGCATCCGTCATCCAGGCATCAACAATTACCTTGTGTGCACTCTAGAGGCCACCTTTCAGTCAAATACTCATGAAACTTAGAAAGTTTGTCTTGATAATATCTCGGACAAGTTGGAAATTGGGTCATGTCGGGTCAAAAAGTAGGTCACCAGGTCAAAATTTAGGAAAACCTTGTGTGCACTGAGAGGTCACATATTTAGTCCAATATTCATGAAACTTGGTCAGAATGTTTATCTTGATATAATCTAAGACAGGTTCGAAATTGGGTCATGTCGGGTCAAAAAGTGGGCCACTTGATCAGACTTTAGAGAAACCTTTTGTACACTCTGGAGGCCACATTTTCAGTCTAACAGTTAATGAAACTTGGTTAGAATTTTTTTTCGTGATTATGTCTTGGACTACTATGACACTGGGTTGTGTTGGGTCAAAAAGTAGGTCTGTGGTACAAATCTTGGATAAACCTTGTATGCACTCTGGAGGCCACATTTTTCAGCCAAAACTCATGAAACTCTCTCAGAATGTTTGTCTTGATGATATCTCCGACATATTTGAAATTGGGTCATGTTGGGTTAAAATATAGGTCACTCTGCCAAATCTAAGATTAAACCTTGTGGGCACTCTATAGGCCACATTTTCAGTCCAATACTCATGAAACTTTCCACATTTTCAGTCTTATACTTATGAAACTCGATCAGAATGTTTGTCTTGATGATAATTGGGACAAGTTTGAAATTTGGTCATATCGGGTCACAAAGTAGGTCACCGGTACAAATCTTAGAAAAGCCTTTTGTGCACTCTAGAGGCCATATTCTCAGCTGGAAACTCAAAAAATGTAGTCAGAATGTTTGTCTTGATGATATCTCTTACAAGTTTGAAATTGGGTCATGTCGGGTCAAAAAGTAGGTCAGTGGGCCAAAATTTAGAAAAACCTTGTGTGCACTCTAGAGGCCACATTTTCAGACCAGTTTTAATGAATTTTGGTCAGTATGTTTGTCTTGGTAATGTATCAGACAGGTTTAAAATTGGGTCATGTCAGTTCAAAAAGCAGGTCACTGGGACAACTCTTAGAAAAATCTTGTTTGCAATCTGGAGGCCACATTTTCTGTTTGATACTCATGAAATATTGTCAGAGGCAAGATTTTCATCTAGATACCCATGGGACTTGGTCAGAATGTCTCAAGATGAAATCTAGCACAAGTTCAAAATTAGGTCATGTCAGGTCAAAAAGTATGTCATTAGGCCAAATCCTACAAAAAACTTGTGAGAACTCTTGAGGCCACATTTTCAGACCAGTTTTAATGAAATTTGGTCAGAATTACTTGATGATATATCAGACAAGTTCAAAATTGGGTCATGTTGGCTCAAAAAGTAGGTCACTGGGACAAATTTTAGGAACATCTTGTGTGCCATCTGGAGGCCGCATTTTCCGTTTGATACTCATGAAATATTGTCAGAATTTTTGTCTTTATGATATCTCTGACAAGTTCAAAAATAGATCAAGTAGGTCAAAAAAGTAGGTGACGAACACTCATGTGTTTTACATCATTACAACCAGGATGTCTTGAGCCTAATCAGTCCTAAATGACTTAGATGAGGTGAGCGCTTTTAGGGCCAATGGCCCTCTTGTTTCCTGTTTACCACAATCCTTTCAGAACCTTTCTTTTCCAGATATGTTTAAAAACATGATTGTTTTGTAAAGGATGTAAATGGCTACCCTCCTCGGCATGCAGGCTGTACTGGGATAGCATTTTTACTGGTCCCTTGATTGTTGGATTACTTACTACCATGTCCAATGAACAACATTTTTCATCCTGCAGAAGAAAACTTTTTAGAGCCTTGTGGCAAACAGAAATTACTGGTGACGAGCAATGTCTACATTTAACAATCACAGTGATTTTGTGTTCATCCTTAATTCAGGCTGATTATCCATATTTTGCTATGATGTTTTAAGAGTTGAGCCATGCTCTTTGAAAAGGAGGCTTAGAGCATCTGCAAAAAGTATTAACCCAGGTCAGCCTGCACAGACTGCTACTGGTCAATTTTCTGCATGTCAAAGGACCAGTGTACCACATGATTCATTTGGCTGTTAGACAAAATGCTTTTTATGGATCCATAATTATGCAGCGTTTTCTCCAGCTTTTCAGGAAAGGGGCCTGAAGGGCCCCTTCATATGTAGAAAGAAGGCCTTTAATGTGAAGGCCCTGATGATATTGATATCAAATGTTTTTCAGACAGATTACGGGACTGTTACTGGCATATCCCTACAAGATACAAATCTCAGGCCTCTTTGCAATTAACAATTATTAACCCTTGTCACGGGATCACTAGTTTTAAAAGTAGACTGTCCAGTTTCTTCTCTTGTCCTTTTGACTGGACATGATATGAAGAACTCAGAGATTTGTTTCATCGTGCGCAGAAGCCATGCAGACGACATTGTCATGGTGCATATAAAAAAAAAAATCAATGTACAAATTTTTTACTAGGGAAAATACATCCACAGTCAAATTTTTATCTATTTTCGCTTGAAAATCAATATTTTGCAGTAAAATATTTTTTAACTTACCATGCAATGCTAAAAAATGAATTTGATGATACATTCTGCATTTCTGACGTTTCTATTTAATTTTTACCATCATGAAAAGATAGCGAACGAAAAATCTGCAAAGTTGATGTTATACACAACCAAACTCCCAATGACCTTGACAGTCGGAGTACTTAAAACTGATTGGCTGATGGACAGTGCATTTACTTATGACGCATTGTGCTGTCATCACGCAAGTAATTTTGACACCAGAATAAGTGGATAAATATCTGGAGTCAAATTTGATACGACTAACATTGTTATTTTTCAAGCGCACCCTTCAGGCCCCGAAGGTGAACTAAACTGCATCAGTTGGAATTTTGGTGTACTAAATACTGCAAGGGCACACACTGGAGAAAACACTGAGTATGTGATGACTTGTTTTGTGTCGTGCAAAACGGAGATGCATTAAGCCCCCTTTTGCCAGAGCATGGCTCAGTTATTTGTCACATATTTGTTTTAGGAGATAATGGGACTAGACTAGGTAAATTCCTGGTTTGAGTAAGTCCAGGAAAACTGAAATTGTGAATTGCAGGTGTTGAATTTTGGAAACAATATTGATAAACTCAAACAGACTTGAATGTGTCTGTATACAAGCAGCAACATGTAATAAGCCCTTGTATAGATTTTAAGAGATTAACCAGACCTCCAGACAAGAGGGAGCGATAGTATTCTATATCCATTATTTCTCTTCCAAATTCTATGTTGTGGGTACTCATTAGAATCGTCTCGATAACATAGGGTTTAGTGGAGAATGGTTAATATTTTCTGTTTTGAAATCAAAATCACTCCCTCTATCTGGAGCTCTGGATTAACCAGTGACCAGCATTTTCTCCTTTTTGCACAATATTAAATCCTGTCATTTTAGCACTGTTTATTCTTTATCTGCAAATGATTTTAATTCAGACCTGTCTAGAATTTTGGCATCTGGTTAACCCTTTACCAGATGACAAAATTTTAGCCTTGTCCAGATTTAAAGCAGTTGCAGTCAACAATTTAAGGGTGGCTCAAATGGTGCAACTTTTGTTTGATAGGGTTGAAAACATTGTGGGAAAAGGAGAAAATGCTGGTTACCAGCATTTTCTCCTTTTCCCACAATGTTTTCAAAAGGCTTCTTTTCCAGGAGCATCAGAAGGCGGCATTTTGCAGTAAAGGGTTAAGGGTTAAGAGAAATTCTCTACAAATTTATGATAACTAGTCATATATGTATAATTGAGCCATCATCTGGCAAAAGGGGGGTTAATGTAATTCTGAGTAAGGCATTATAATTCATCATAATTATGGATCAATAAAATCCATTTTGTCTAACAACTCAGAAAGGTCCTTTGACATGAAGTAAATTTACCAATAGCAAAAAGTTTCAACCCAGGTCAGCCTGGGTGGACTGCAAAGGCTGACCTGGGTCACTACAATTTGCAGATGTATTAAGCCCCCTTTTGACAGAGCATGGCTCATTTTTGGGTTTTTTTTTTTTTTGTTTTTGTTTTTTTTTTAGTTGCAGAAAAATACAGGTCTTCCATCCTATACAGACTTCAACGCAAACAGACCCATGTTTTCTCCGACCCTAAATGTGTCAAACAGCCCCACACTACATCCAGTGAATTTGATGGCCAATGCTACACCATCAATACAGACAACAGCTTTAAGAGAAGAGCATGGCCATACAGTTAGCCTAACATCCCCCATATTGGACATTCCTTTTGTAATAGCTGGACAATTAGCCAATCAGAAGTCAGTATCAGATCTGAGGACCAGTAATTTATTGACGGAAAAGAGATTTAATTTATGTAGTTATGAGTATGACTTTAGGTTAGAGTTGTCGGTTCTCAGTGAACAAGAGCAGCCGATGGATGAGAGATAGGATAGATTTGTTTACACTTTTAACCCTGAACTCTTTACCACACAACAAAATTGTAGACCAGTCCAAATTGAAAGCATTTGCAGACGACAAATAAAATGGAGCACAAACAACAGTATCTGTCTTTGAGATCGTTGAAAACTGTGGGAAAAGAAGAAAATGCTGGTTACCAGCATTTTCTTCTTTTCCCACAATGTTTTCAAAAGCTTTCTTCTTCAGGGTCATTTAAACTCAAGATTGTGTGGTAAAGAGTTAACCTTACAATCTAAAGTTTGAAGATAAGCAATATTTGTGTATACTAATAAACCTTTACCACAAAATTCGGAGTTAACAGAGCTAGCACAGAAGGCTTTGGAAAACATTGTGGGCAAAGGAGAAAATGCTGGCAACCAGTATTTTCTCTTTCTCCCACATTGTTTTCTGTCCTTTCACTCACAGATTCCATCATTTGAGCCACATATGATTTATCGTCTGCAAATGCTTTGAAATTGGACAAATCCAAAATTTTGACATTTGGCAAAAGGTTAAGAACAATCCAGTGTTTGAAGATGTCTACAAATGAAGCCTGTTGGAAATATCGTGGAAAAAGGAGAAATTACAATAAGTAATTTCTCCTTTTTCCACAATATTTTGTACAAGAAAATTTCTAGCCTTATAGATAACTAAGGCTTATATATACCAATTTGGAATCTGCTGTCTACAGGTGCTTTCAGTTTGGAAGAGTGTAAGATTTGTGATTTCATGATGGCTGAAGGATGGCTTGAGATTAAAAGAAATTGATGAGATTTTTCAGAGATTTAACTCTTTAACACACTACAAAATTTTAGACTCATTGAAATTCAAAGCATTTGCAGACGACAAAGTCAGGGTGGCTAAAATGATGGAAAATGCCTTCAATTGAGTAGAAAACATTGTGGGAAAAGGAGAAAATGCTAGTTGCCAGCATTTTCTCCTTTTCCTTCAATATTTTTAATAGGCTCCCTTCTTTGGGTCATTAAAACCCTGGATTGTTTGAAAATGGGGAAAACATGGTGGGAAAAGGAGAAAATGCTGGTTACCAGCATTTTCTCCTTTTCCTACAATATTTTCAAACGGCTTCTTTCTCAGGGTCGTTAAAACTCATGATTGTGTGGTAAAGGGTTAAAATAAGCAGCTTTTGACTTGATTTCCATGTGTAGAATTCTTGTGTTCAACTTACTGTCTCTGACAGACGGCTTTTTCAGCTCAGGCGTTTTGGAAGAAAGCATCAAGGTACTGCCATAGCCCTGTTGTTGTCTGTGTTGTGGCTGCACAAAATCTTTGGATTTTCTTATACTTCAGTCATTATTGATATTTGTTTCAAACTCAGGCAAGTTTTGGAGAAAAAAAAGGGCAGAGTTATGCCCTTTTTCAACTTTGAATTGTCTCTGAAAAGCAACTTTGTCTTTACCACAAGACAGATTTTTAGATTGTTCCAAATTGAAAGCTTTTGCAGACGACAAATGTTGCTCAGATGGTGGGATTTGCTTTTGAAAATGGAGAAAACATGGCTGGGAAAGGAGAATATGTATGCTGCCATGTTACAATGTTTTCAAAAGGCCTCTTTCTCTGGGTGGTTATTGTAATCTTGGAATTGTGTGGTGAAGGCTTAACCCTTTCTAAGACAAGCCCTGGTTTTCACATGTCTGCAGTACAAGTCTTTTGAAAACACTGTGGGAAAAGGAGAAATTGCTCATAACGAGCAATTTCTCCTTTTCCCACAGTGTTTTCTACCCTTTTTGAGACTTTTCTGCCATTTTCATCAAATTTAAAATTGTCGTCTGCAAACTCTTTCAATTTGGACCAGTCCAAAATTTGTCGTTTGGGAAAGGGTTAACTGACATTTTGCACTGACATGTTGTGCACCTGTTTTGTCATAGCAAAGACTACTTTGAAAAGATTATGGCAAAAGAGAAATGTCTCAAAATGAGCAGGGCCTTTTTTTTGCAGCAGTATTTTGACCTGTATTCATGTATTAAATCTTTACCACACAATCCTGACTTTTAACGACCCTGAGAAAGAAAGCTTTTGAAAACATTGTGGGAATAGGAGAAAATGCTGGTAACCAGCATTTTCTCCTTTTTCCACATTGTTTTCTACCTTTTCCACATCAAGTTTCAATTTTTGAGTCACATTTATTTTGTCGTCTGCAAATGCTTTCAAATGTTTTCAATTTGGACTAGTCTTAAATTTTGTTCTGTGGTAAAGAGTTAAACCTTCATTCACAAATTCTGTATTATTCAAGAAAAATTTTTGCTGTGCTTGGGGAAAAGGGGTTTAAGGCAGCTTTACATATCAAACAAGTTGTCGCATTATTATAGATTCATTATGTCTAAAACCCGCTTAATTATGAGTAGAATGGCACTTTGACATGCAGTAAATTTTCCAGTACCTTTCCAAAGGTTCAACCTATGTAAGCTTGCTTGTTCTGAGGAGGCTGACATGGGTTGACACTCTTTTCAGATGGATTAAAAAAAACACATTTTCACAGAGCAGGCTTTATTTTAACACTTTACCACACGACAAAAATATAGACTTGTCCAAATTGAAAGCATTTGCAGACAACAATTAAAATATGGTTTAAATGATGGAAGTTGTCTTTGATAGGGTGGAAAACATTGTGGGAAAAGGAGAAAATGCTGGTTACCAGCATTTTCTCCTTTTCCCATAATGTCTTCAAAAGGCTTCTTCCTCAGGGTCGTTAAAACTCGGGATTGTGTGGTAAAGAGCTAAAGTATGCTGCCATAAAAAATGTTCTATATCATAGATCAAATGAGCTTTCCTAGATTTCCCTTCTGCAAATAACTTGGGCCATGCTCAATGAAAAGGGGGTTTGATGCATTCACAAAAGATATCGACCTATGTCAGCCAGCACAGTCCACACAGGCTGACACTGGTTGAAACTTTTTGCTGTCTGTAAATTTTCTGCTCGTCAAAGGCCCATTCTACCTCATTATTAAGTTGATAGACAAATTCGATTTTTAATGGATACATAATTATATGATGACATGCTTGGTATCATGCATCACAGAGATGCATGAAACCCCTCCTTTGCCAGAGCATGGCACATTATTATAGATTCGTTACTAAACCCTTTGCCAAGCCCCCGTAGCTCAGTCGGTAGCGTACGGGCCTTGAGAACAGGAGGTTGCTGGTTCGATCCCCGGCTTGGCCAATTTCTTTCCGAGGATTGATGATATTCATCGTGACAGGATTCATTCCTCTCTCTTTGCTGACCATTGTTTCGACGATGATTATGTGGGAAAGCAGCCAGTGGCTTGGAAAGAATATTGTGCGGAATACTGGTAAAAGAAACTCCAGGAAAGCATGGATAGGTGCACTGGCCGCCGTGATATAACTGAAATAATGTTGAAAACGGCATTAAACACCATACAATCAATCAATACAATACTAAACCCTTTACTAACCAGGCATGTGTTTTAACCAAACAACTAAAAGTTCGAGCTTGTACAAATTCAAAGCATTGCCAGATGACAAAATAAATCTGACTCAAAAATTAAAATTTGTTCTCGAAAGGGTAGAAAACTTTGTGGGAAAAGGAGAAAATGCTGGTTGACCAGCATTTTCTCCTTTTCCCACAATGTTTTCAAAAGCCCTCTTCTTTTGGGTCATGAAAAGTCTGGATTTGTGTGTTAAAGGATTAACCAGATGAAAATGACCTTTGAGATGAAAAAATGCTGATACCAGAGGAGTCTAAAATTTTGTTCTGTGATAAAGAAGACTAGTAGCAACAGAATTGAATAGAATGCATATTATTATTGTTTAACTTTGTACCAAATGACCACATTTTTTACTCGACCTTAACAAAAAGCATTTTCAGAGGAAAAAATATATATAGCTCAAATGATGATTTCTATCTTCGGTAGAGTAGGAAACATTGTGGGTAAAGGAGAAAATGCCAGCTACCATTATGTTCTCCTTTCCTCACAATGTTTTCACAAGCCTTCTTCTGCAGGGTTAGAGGTAAAGAGTTAATAGATTGAAAACAAGTCAAATTATGTGCTTTTGGACATGTCTGATATGAGTGATTATTGATTATATGTTTGTCTTTCCTTGTACTTTAATCAAAATTAGACCTGTGCAATGCTCAGGATTCCTAACTTACTCTATTTTGCAATTAACCCTTAGGCTGCTAAGCATGACTTACTGACCATTTGCGGACAGCATAGATCAAGATCAGACTGCACAGAACATGCAGTCTGATCATGGCTCTACACTGTCCAATAAGGAGATTTCTTTCCTCAAAAAATACCTCTGAAATATGAATATATTGGTTTATACTATCGGTTTGAAAATTTCATTTCTTCTATTTAGTAGGATAAGGGTTAAAACTGGGTGATTGCGGGATGCCCTGATGTGCATGTTATTTAGAAAAAGGACAGCAGTGCAGTAATAGGATGTGATTTCCATTGTTAATGCATAGTTAGAGCTCTGTTAACTCTTTACCAAATGACAAAATTTTAGACTGGTCCAAATTGAAAGCATTTGCAGACGACAAAATAAATGTGATTGAAAAATTAAAATTTCTTTTGGAAAGGGTAGAAAACATTGTGGGAAAAGGAGAAAATACTGGTTACCAGCATTTTCTCCTTTTCCCACAATGTTTTCAGAAGGCTTCTTTCTCAGGGTCGTTAAAAGTCGGGATTGTGTGGTAAAGAGTTAAAGCACAACCTATAACCCATAAGCAAACAATCCGAAGTTTTTACGACCATGGGGTAGAAGGCTCTTAAAAAACACCTTTTCCCACAATGTTTTCTACCATTTCCAAGACAGATGGCATCATTTGAGCCGGCTTTGATTTGTCATCTGCAGATTCTTTGGATTTGGACAAGTCTATTACTTTGTCTTTGATAAAAAGGGTTGACATGAGTGTTCAAAGGTTTCCATGCAAAAATAATAAAAAATCCCATTGTCTGTGTTAAAAGGATAGAGACCTATCTTCAACTTGTTACTAAACTACCATATATGTTTAGGACCCTGGCTCAACCAACTTGAAAAGATATGCAGGTGACAAAAAAGCTCAAGCAATGATTTCTGTCTTTGATATGGTAGAAAGCATTGTTGGAAAAGGAGACAATGCTGGTTAACCAGCGTTTTCTCCTTTTCCCCACTATGTCTTCAAAAGGCCTCTTCATCAGGCTTGTTAAAATACGGGATTCTTTCTTAAAGGGCAATAAATTATTATGGGGGGAAATATTGTGGTAAAAGGAGAAATTACTTTTCCTTTTACCACATTGCTATCAGAGGTTGTTAGATGAAAGACAAAAACATACTCAGGAGGTAATGAACTGAACAGTCAAGGTTGCATAATATTTGTATGTGATTTTTGTGAGATTTCACCACAACTGTCAATATAGTAGTGGTTGTTTTTTGTGCAAAGTGAAAGTAGATATGATATTAGATTGTCATGTCATCTGTGATAAAGCATTTTGTTTAACATTTTCCTAGATGAAAAGAGAAAAAAATATTACCCACATTTGTGTTTTTCTTGTTGTACAAAAATCGGCTGTTTGTGATGTTTCCTTGAAGGAAGAAACTTTATTATTAAAGATTTGAAAAATTGTTTACTTTCATGAGACCTTTCAAAATTGGATCAGTGACCATACTTTTTGTAGCTTTGACTAAACCTTGTACCATAGGATCTGATTAGTATATTTTAGCCATACTCTGCAAAAGGGGGGCTTAACTCTTTACCAAAGGACAAATTTGTAGACATGTCCCAATTGAAAGCTTTTGCAGACAACAAATTAAAGGTGGCTCAGATGATGAAAACCATCTTTGATCAGGTAGAAAACTTTGTGAGAAAAGGAGAAAATGCTGGTTACCAGCATTTTCTCCTTTTCCTACAATGTTTTCAAAAGCCTTCTTTCTCAGGGTCGTTGAAAGTCGGGATTGTGTGGTAAAGGGTTAATGGGTCTTCAAAAAGTATCGACCCAGGTCAGCCTGTACAGGATGACCCGAGTCAATATGTTTGCTATTGGTTAAATTTCTGCATGTCCAAGGACCATTCCACCTCATGATTTAGTCGGTTGTTACTTGTTAGACAAAATAGATTTTATGTGATGACTTGCTTGGTATCATGCATCACAGAGAGGCATTAAACCCCTTTTTGCCAAGCATGGCTTATATATAGACCATTACTAGACATACTGCTGACTACCAAAAGGAAAAATAACTGAGTGAAGGAAAGGAATATGTCTTTAACTCTTTACCAAATGGCAAGATGTTCGACTTTACCCTTTCCCAAACGACAAATTTTGGACTGGTCCAAATTGAAAGAGTTTGCAGACGACAATTTTAGATTTGATGAAAATGGCAGAAAGGTCTCAAAAAGAGTAGAAAACACTGTGGGAAAAGGAGAAATTGCTCGTTACGAGCAATTTCTCCTTTTCCCACAGTGTTTTCAAAAGACTTGTACTGCGGACACGTGAAAACCAGGGCTTGTTTGGGAAAGGGTTAACCAAATTGAAAGCATATGCAGATGACAAAATAGATTTAGCTCCAATTATGATTTCTGTCTTTGATAGGGTAGAAAACATTGTGGAAAAAGGAGTAAATGCAGGTCACAAGTATTTTCTCTTTTTCTCTCAATGTTTTCAAAAGGCCTCTTTCTCAGGGTTGTTAAAACTCAGGATAGTGTGGTAAAGGGTTAACCCTTTACCAAAGTTAACAATCCTGACTTTCAACAACCCCGAGAAAAAAAGTTTTTGAAAACATTGTTGGAAAAGGAGAAAATGCTCGTAACTAGCATTTTCTCTTTTTCCCACATGTTTTCTACCCTATTAGAGACAAATGTCATGTTTTTAAAAAAGTTTTTCATCTGCAAATGCTTTCAGTTTGGACAAGTCTAAAATTTTATTGTTTGGTAAAGAATTACCTGTGGACCAGGACAAACTTTCAATAAAGTTTAATCATATTTATTATGCATCGATTGTGACAAAAGTACTTATGACTTATACCAATCAGTCTTGATAACTGCTTCCTAGAAACCTTAACTCTTTACCACACAATCCTGACTTTTAACGACCTTGAGAAAGAGGCCTTTTGAGAACATTGTGGGAAAAAGAGAAAATCCTGGAAACCAGCATTTTCACCTTTTCCCACAATGTTTTCTACCCTTTCCAAAACATATTTCAGTTTTTCAGTCACACTTATTTTGTCGTCTGCTGATGCTTTTGATTTGGAATAGTCTAAAATCTTTTTGGTAAAGAGTTAACCAGTACTCTCACCCTGTTATGGGTAGTTTCAAAATCTTAGACTAGTCTAGATTGAATACATTTGCAGATGACAACTTGTATTAGGCTAAAAAGATGGCTTCTCTCTCTGAAACAGGAGAAAACATTGTGGTTAACCCTTTACCACACAAATCGGACTTTTAACGACACCGAGAAAGCAAGCTTTTGAAAACATTGTGGGAAAAGGAGAATATGCAGGTAACCAGCATTTTCTCCTTTTTCCCACAGTGTTTTCTAGACTTCCTAAAACAAATTTCAATTTTTGAGGCCCACTTATTTTGTCGTCTGCAAATGCTTTCAATTTGGACTGGTCTAAAATTTTGTTGTTTGGTAAAGAATTAATTGATGTTGTATTTTTCACCTGGAAATGCTTTTGAAATGGATGTCTAAAATTACGTTGTCTGGTAAAGAGTCAAAAATAGTGAAATATCACATAGAGAGTAGCCTTTTTCTTGTATTGCATAATTCCTCCTTAGCCACAATGTTTGATCGCTACTTTTTGTGGGAGTGTTCTTGTGCAAGTCACTGCAGAAACCTTTCCAGTTGAAATGCAGCCATGACAGAATGGATGAGATGTTGCAATGTTGCCACTACATGAAACTTGGCCTTCAGCTGCATGGGCACTGACAAAATGGCTTTGGACTAAGGTCAGAGTTCTGTCATCAGCAAATTATCACAGAATATGCAGTCTGATCTTGGATCTACACTGTCTGATAAGGAGATACTTTACGCCAAAAAATAACTTTGAAATAGCAAGATTTGTTTTTACTATCAACTTTAAGGGTGCATTTAACTGTTGCACTACTAATGACGACTTGATTAGCAACTGCGGACGGGGAAGATCAAGATCAGACTGCACAGAACGTGCAGTCTGATCTTGGATCTACGCCTTCCGCTATCCTGTTTTTAAACTATGACAAAAGTTGTTTTTGATAGCAGTGGAAATCTATGTTTAGAACTCGGGGGGAAAAAATTGGAATTTCCGGAGTTAGTTGAGAAAGAGTAAATTTATTCAGTAGGATAAGGGCTAATACAGAAGCATGCACACAAATAAACCAGACCCAGTTATGCTTTGATATAATAATGACTTGCTCATTTTACATTGATTGTGAAACAAGCCCTTACAATTTGTAGTCTCAATTATTTATCCATGTGGAAATCTAACCAATTCTGACACTATGATGACTGTGGTACATGTAGTTCCAAAAAGTTGACCTTCAGTAGTCAGGCAATGGATCTGTAATTCAGAGGTTCATAGAAAATATGGAAGACATTGGTTGATTGATTGATTGTATGGTGTTTAATGCCATTTTCAACATTATTTCAGTTATATCGCGGCGGCCAGTGCACCTATCCATGCCTTCCTGTAGTTTCTTGTACCAGTACTATGCACAATATTCTTTCCAAGCCACTGGCTGCTTTTCCACATAGCTATCGTCGAAACAATGGTCAGCGGTGAGAGAGGAATGAATCCTGTCGCATTTTGACTATCATCAATCCTCTGAAAGAAATTAGCCAAGCCGGGGATCGAACCAGCGACCTGTTCTCAAGTCATGTATGCTACCGTCTGAGCTACTGGGGCTTGGCCAAAACATTGGGGAAAGAGGGAAAATTAGGTTGTGCTTAGCAGCTTATCTCTGTCATTATTTTTTCAAAAACCTTTTATTTCCAAAGTTATAGCAAAGTTTGTAATGAAATGGGTTGAAAACGGAGTAATGAAGAGTCTGCAATTTTGTACCTTAACCCTTTCCAATGCAGCAAGTTTTAGACTCTTCCAAATTCAAAATATCTGCAGACGACAAATTTAAAATTGGTATAAATGAGCTCAAGTTCTCTGACAAGGAAGAAAACATTGTGGGAAAAGGAGAAAATGGTTACCAGCATTTTCTCCTTTTCCCTCAATGTTTTCAAAAGGCTTCTTTCTAAGGGTTGTTGAAACTCTTGATTCTGTGGTAAAAGGTTAATGACTCCAATGATGGTGCCTTTAAAAACATTGAGAAAGGAAGAAATTGCTGGTGACCGGCATATTCTCCTTTATCCACAGTATTTCCTGTCCTTTTAAACTTTTACCCAATCATTGAGCCACATTTCATTGTTATCTGCACATGCTTCCAATAAAACCAATTTGTACTTTGACATCTAATAAAGAGTTAACCTTTTACCACACAATCGCAAGTTTTAACAATCCTGATGAAAAAGGCTTTTGAAAATATTGTGGGCAAAGGAGAAAATGCTTGCAAACAGCATTTTCTCCTTTTCTCACAATGTTATCTATGGTGTCAAAGACAGAAATCATCAAGTGAACTACATTTAAATTGTTGTCTGCAAAAGGTTCAGTTTGGTCTAGTCCAACAATTTGTCATTTGGCAAAGAGTTAATTAATAAAATAATCTTCTTTCTGTCATTTATCGTTCAGTAAACCACGTATGTGAGTTATGGGGCACAATAAATAATCCACGAGGGCAATAGACCGAGTGGTTTATTCCTTGCGCCTCATAACTCACAACCATGGTTTATTGAACAATACACTAAGACAGAAAGACAATTATTTTGATTCTAACATGACCAACTCTTGATTACAGGAAACAAGTTCATACTTGTATACAAAAGCGGATGTGGATTAATTCTTACTTTACATAAAATATAGAATGATGTTGATTTTAGCACACTTCCGTTGCACTGTGTTTATAGAGCTGAATTCGCATGTCATGTTAGAATTCAATTTGACTCACATCTGAAATAAACAGAAAAATTATTAAAAGTTGATATGTTCAGATATGGACATCAGCAATACATCTGGGTCCGTATTCACCAACCATTCTTAAGAACGTTCTTATTCTTGTTCTCCAAAATTTTCTACATTTGAAAGTAACACAACTTCTGATTGGCTAAACCAAATGGTTTAGCCAATCAGAAGTTGTGTTACTTTCAAATGCAGAAAATCTTGGAGAACAAGACTAAGAATATTCTTAAGAATGGTTGGTGAATACGGACCCTGGATCACACAATAACCATAGCTTCCTCCCAAGACTTATTTCAAGAAACAGCTGAATATGCATGGAGAAAGAACAAACTATATTGCTGGCAAAGCTACCAGATCAGCTGATGTAAAACTTTGCCTTACAAGTTTTTATTTTTAGTTTTAACTCTTTACCACACAATTCCGAGTTTTAACAACCCTGATAGCGAAGGCTTTTGAAAATATTGTGGGAAAAGAAGAAAATGCTAGAAAGCAACATTTTCTGCTTTCACCACAATTTTTTCTACCCACCAAATACAGAAATATCCATCTAAGCTACAAATAATTTGTTGTCTGCAAAATGTTTCATTATGGTCCAGTCCAAAAGTTTGTTTGGTAAAGAGTTAAACAGAAGTTTTTACTTGATGTTTCTTCAACCTTTACTTTCCAAGCCAATGGCTCCTTTTCCACCAAAGCAAAGTTAAAAAGATATCCAATGGTGAAAGAGAGATGGTTCTTAAGGCAAAAACTCATCAAACCTCAAAGTGTTGATCGATAAAGAATCATGAACTCAAGTCCCGTAAATTTCAAGCCATATGTGGCACTGGTATTAAGCATGTAATACCGTAACGAATGTCTACAATGCACATCATGTCAATTCCATCCCATAGCAAACTTCATTGAACTTTGTAATAATACATGCTTGTTTTCAAGATACATGTGAATAACACACTGTTGGCCAAAGAACAGACATAAATATCTTAGCCTTATGACTACCTCTGCATTTAACCCTTTACCGCTCAAGCCGGAGTTTTGCCCATTGACTTTTGAAAATGTTTTGGGAAAAAAAGAAAATGCTGGTAACCAGCATTTTCTCCTTTTCCCACAATGATTCCTATCCTATTTTAAGAGCACTTAAGCCCATTCATACAAATTCAGACTCTGCTGGCTTCAGATATTTAGAATTCGGAAATGTCAAAATTTTGTCATTTAGGGTAGGGACAAGGGCAATCTCAAACCTTTTGAACTATGTTGCAACTCAAATACATGTCCCACTCATATATTGCTTTTAACTCATTAGTGATTACCCCTGAAACAAACATCCTTGTACAGTATGGATTGTTTCATACAATATGCATAAATATGTGTCATGCTCTAGCAAAAGGGGTCTTCATGCATCCCAGTGATGCATTACACCAAGCAAGTCATCACAGAATTATGGATCCATAAGATCCACTTTGATTAACAAACGACTGGATCTGGGGGCAGAGTGGTCCTTTGCCAAGCAGAAAATTGACCGATGGCAAAAGTTTTTAGTCCTATGTTGGCCTGCACAGGCTGATATGGGCTGATACTTGTTGCAGATGCATTCAGCCTCCTTTTCACACAGCAAGGTTCATAAACATATGAACACTTTTGCAAAAGGGCACATGGTTGTTATGAGCATCGTTTTCTCCCTGGGAAAAAAAAGAGAAAAAAAAGGTTTCTAAAGTGGAAAGCTGGATTAATGCATCTGGAAGTGACATTTTGACCATTGTGTTTGCTGGAACTGACCTAACTTGAGAAAAGACGCTGGTGAGTGAATTCTTAAGTTAAAATTCTTTGAGCCTAGAGTGAACTTGTCATTTACGAAATAAAATATTGCTGAACATACACGTATTCGGTGTAGGAGGCTAAGCATTAAAAAAAAAAAAAAAAAACAGCCCCTTCTTCCTCTGCCAAAAAAAATGTTATCTAGATCTATCTTATTCAGTCTGAACTTTTATGCAAAATTTCAAAACAGATGTCATTAACTTATTCATGTATGTCATTATTTACGCAGAAACTAAACACAAGAAGGTAGTAACATGGATATCTAATGGCATTGCCGTTTTCTGCAACAATAAGAAGACTTTCGTGCACAAAGAAGGCATGCATGTTTCGCGCAACCTACTTTGACAGTTGTGTTGTGTTTAACCACGTGGACCGGATGTTTACATTTTTTAGCGTCGTTGTTATGAATGAGTACAAGGGAGGCAACTCTATTGACACTCGTTAAATTTCAGAAGGCTATTAGAGTAAATCAGATGGATTTAGAGAGATTATTAAGATTTCTTTGATTTTAAATACTTCTTTTAAAATGAAAAGGAACATCAAAATCCACTTCAACTGAACTCTAAGTAAAAGTTGCAATCCTCTGCTTTTCTGAGGTCATGACCTCCAGCACCGACGTTGTCCAATGTAAAACAAGCTTCACATACCACGTGACAGAATTCTTGAGTCAAGCCTTCAAACTGCATTTAGCTTCACAAGAGGCGTCAAGTGTCTTTTGGTTAGTAGGTGGTGTGTGTTTATAACGTAATAGTTATTCCATTCTTTTTTGTGGGAGTATATATTTTTTCATTTAAATTTGGATTCGGATCAAGCACAATGTCTGGGCAAGGCCCTCAAACGACTCATAAAGTTCGCCGAAATGGATCACCATCTCAAAGACAGGGTCCGATCAAGGCTGTGAAACCGTTTGGAATAAATCTTAGAAACAGTCCCAGTCGAAGCCCTTCATCCCCAAGCCATGCTCTGTTCGCGCAGCAGGGACCAAGGAGGTCACCCGTCGCGGACAGCAGACATTCTCCTGACAGAAGATCGCCCGGACCTGGATCTCCTTGTTCGAAAGGTGAGAATTCATTCTTGCATGTTGTTGGCAAGTTGCCATTCATGTGAATAGAAACACGCGACCGTCTACCTCGCAAGGGTGTTAGCCCAATTGACGGGTCGAGATGTTGATGTCAGCATTAACTCCTCATCAAACGACAAAGTTTTCGACTTGTTCAAATCCATAGCTTCTGCAGACAACAAATTGAATGTGGCTGAAATTCTTGGATGCATAGTTCATTAGTTGATAGGGTAGGATACATTGTGGATAAAGGAGAAAAAGCTGGTCACCAGCAATTTCTCCATTTTCCCAAAATGTTTTTAAAGGCCCCTTTACTCTGGGTTGTACCGTAATAATTTGTTAGAAGTCAAAATTGAAATGATTTCAGAACTTTGTCAGCCCCAATAATATTCCGTGCAATGAGCTAGATCTGATTTCCCTTCGGTCCAAAGTGTACTGTAGTGCTGATGATATTTTTGTGGTTGTTCTCCACACTAAAAGGTCAATGAAAACCCTGTAGATCTACTAAACTTGGTGTCAGTGTGAAGGTAAGTCATTCTATCTGTCAATTCATGTCTTTATTCAGATCTGACAAGCAGATTAAAGACCCATACAGCTTGCTGAAAGGTGACTGGTAGGATTTTGACATTTCCAGAAGCTTATATTGAGTGGCTTCTTAGTAGAGGAGACACAATAAAAAACATCTGAGTTAACCTATGAGTCGGGGATAGATCTAATTGTATAGATTGATGCACAGGTGAACGGCGAGCGACAGTATCTCAAATCATAAATTACACACTAATATACTGAAAGGTAAACAACTCGTAATGTATTTTTAATACAGTAGTCATGGATTTCACGCTACATCCAAGTCATTTGCTACCAATATAAACATCCATGGTACCAATCTGTAGCGGAAACATTATTCTTCAAAAAAATCCTATCACAAGTGGAGACATTTCAAGTTGCTAAGAAATATCTAGGTTGAAACTGTTAAACAAACCAACTCAGAAGAGATCTGATTGCATCGATTCGCCTGAATTTATAAGAGAGAAACCCCATTTAAACACGAAAGCTGTTGATTATCCAACAAGTAACACTTCAGGTCCATAAATTTTAAACTATCACAGCCTCAAACCTGAAACAAATTGCTGTAAATAGGCTGTACGAACATTTTTTCTATCACGAAAACTGTCCAGTGTACCTGCTTCTACCATTTTAACTTACCTTGGTTACTTTGGAAGGCATATTTTCAATGGTTATCCACAGAGGTGTGCCTGACCTCGACCAGTGAGAAAACTATGTTACAAAATCTGCATTGTATACTATATCGGTTTAATGTTCAGACGGCTTGATATTTTTAGATGGAAAGAAATGGTTCGTGCAATTGAAAAACACATTTATGTTCTAAGTAACTTCAGTGCATATATAGTCTTAAGTTTGTGCACTTGAAGTGTACGTTGCACAAAATCAAAAGTTTTCACGTTATAAATGCATTTTAGTCTTGAAAGTTTTCGGGAATCAATGCAGTCAGATCTCGTCCGAGTTGGTTTGTTTGACTGTTTCAACCTGGATATTTCTAAGCAACTTGAAATGTACCAACTTGTGATACAATTTTCTTATAGAATAATGTTTCCACTATCGTTTGGTACTACGGATATAAATATTGGTAGTAAAATGACTTGTAAACGGCATGAAATCCGTGACTAGTGTATTGAAAATACTTTATGAGTTGTTTACCTTTCAGTTTATTAGTGTGTAATATTTGATTTATACTGTCGCTCGCCGCTCACCTGTGGATCGATGTGGTACAGATGAACATTATTATGTATCAAACATACATATGTCATACAGTGGCTTGAATTCATCAGAAGTCTTCAAATTGAACTGATAAAAGAAATCCTTTAATTTCTTGTCTGCAAAATGCTCTCACTTTGCACAAGTCTGAATTTTTGTTATATGGCATGGTTGTTAGTTAAAGGTTTCATTTGTTTGCAAATGTTTTCAAAATGGACAGGTCTGAAATTTTGTTATTAACTCTATACAGAACAATCCTGTATTTTCACAACCCTGAAGGAAAAGGCTTTTTGTGGAATTTGTGAAAGACAATGCCACTATGAGTTCAATATGGCATTTTGAAAATCATGTATCGTAGTTTGTGCAAAACCAAAGGAAGTAAAACCAATTAAACTCATTATTTTCAAGACAAATAAGTGTTTCAATTGCACTCAGATATGATATTAAAACGGCGTATTAAGATAAACTGGATTAGGCTATCAACCATGAAAATACTTCTTTTTTTTTATTGAAATTAGCGTGATTCGCTATGGCCTTCTTTTGGCGTAATGATACACACATCGTTGTCTCGTGACCAGCTGATTCCGTGCTTGTTCATCCCAAAACCAGTTCGTTCCTGGGTTTATTCGTCCCACTGCTTTTTTGCCCAGACTTGTTCATCCCACAAGATTGGCATGCTACTCTATCAGATTGTGCATTACTATGTAGTTGGTTGACTTGAAACTATTTGTATTGTTTATTTTTGAAATTACTAATTCCACACAATGGCTCCCTTGACAAATGCCATACCAGTGCTTTCAACGCTTAGATTAAAACTGCGGTAAAGGAAGAAAATGCATGTACTAGGATTTTCACACTGGTTACCAGCATTTAGTTATTTTTCCACAATGTCTTCAAATGTCTTCTTCCAGAAGCTTTTCAGAACTAGGAATTGTGTGGTAAAGGGTTGGACCATAAATTGTAGACCATCCATATTTGCAAAGATGTTTCCCATTGTAAATTTGTGTCAAGAAGTAAACTGTTAACCCGTTACCACACAGTCCTGAGTTTTAACCCTTAAAGCGCTGGAACCAACTTAAGTTTTTTTTGCTGACAGCATAGATCAAGATCAGACTGCACAGAACGTGCAGTCCAATCTTTGATCTACACTGTCAGCTACTTCATTACACCTTCTGGCTAAAACAAGCTCGAAATAACAATGTTTCAGATGTTTTTCTTCATTGAAAAGATATATTTTATAAATTCCGCACTCTAAGGGTTAATGACCTTAAGAATGAAGCCTTTTGAAAACATTATGGGAAAAGGAATAAATGGTGGTAGACAGCATCTTCTGCTTTCCCCACTACCCTTCCAAAGAGCAATTTCAGTTTTTGAGTCACATTTACCTTGTTATCTGCATTTGCTTTCAATTTGGACAAGTTTAAAATGTTCTTGTTTGGTAAAGAGTTAACCTTTAGAGCCTAAAATAACCTAACAGACAGTTTCAGTCTCAAAATAAGACCTAATAAATGGAATTGCAAGGTTGCTCTTGTCTAGAATGGCTCAACAAAGCAGCCTGTGTAGATCAAAGATCAGACTGCATGTTCTTTGCAGTCTTATCCTGATCTATAGTGGCCACTAAGCTGTGAAACGCTCTTTTACTCTTTACCAAATGACAAAATATTAGACATGCACAAATTGAAAGCATTCGCAGACGACAAAATAGATGAGGCCAAAAAACGGAATTTGCTGTAGAGAAGAAGGAAACCACTGCTGGAAAAGGTGAAAATGCTAGTTAGCAGTATTTTCTGATTTTCTGATAATGTTTTCAAAAGGCTTTTTCTCAGGGTTGTTAAAACTCGGGATTGTGTTGTAAAGAATTAACACGTTATTGGAAGACGAAAATTTCGACCTGCCTTTATTGCAAGGTTTTGCAGAAGACAGATTAACCCTTTACCACACAATCCCAGGTTTTAATGACCCTGAGGAAGAGACGTTTTGAAAACATTGTGAAAAAAGGAGAAAATGCTGGTAACCAGCATTTTCTCCTTTTTCCACAATGGATTCAAATCTCTGAAAGAAAACTTTTAGCTTGAGAACATCTTTTTATTTGTCGTCTGCAAATGCTTTCAGTTTGGGCAAGTCTAAAATTTTGTCATTTGGTAAAGAGTTAAATGTGGTACAAGTGATAATATCTTTCTTTGAAGGGGTATAAAACATTGTGGGAAAAGGAGAAAATGCTGGTTACCAGCATTTTCTCCTTTTCCCACAATGTTTTTAAAAGCCTCTTTCCTCAAGGTCGTTAAAACTCAGGATCATGTGGTAAAGGGTTAAGGGTTAATGTACAGTATTTTTTCAAGTGTGTGTACATGGGATTATTTGATAAATTCCCGTGTAAATATTTGATTGTAAACTTGACACAAGCTTTTATTTTCAGCCATTTATTGGCTCCTCCTATGGTTGAACTCTTTCAGCACATATATATGAGCCATGCTCTGTGAAAAGGGGGTATAATGAATTTCTGTGATACATGATATGGAGCAAGTCATCACATAACTTCAATGGATCCACAAAATCCATTTTGCCTCATAACCATTTGACATGAGGAAAATTTACAAAATTGCAAAAAGTTTTGAATCAGGTCAGCCTGTAGGGATTGTGCCGGCTGACCTGGATCAATACTCTTTTGCAGATGCATTAACCCTTTCCCAAACAAGCCCTGGTTTTCACGTGTCTGCAGTACAAGTCTTTTGAAAACACTGTGGGAAAAGGAGAAATTGCTCATAATGAGCAATTTCTCCTTTTCCCACAGTGTTTTCTACCCTTTTGAGAACTTTCTGCCATTTTCATCATATTTAAAATTGTCGTCTGCAAACTCTTTCAGTTTGGACCAGTCCAAAATTTGTTGTTTGGGAAAGGGTTAAGAGTCCTTTTCAGAGAGCACTCATATGAACTAGGCCTCTTTTATCAGCTGAGAATACAATCCACTGAAACAAAGATTTTTGTACTACATGCTTTACTAAAGCAAGTGGACTGTATAGATCCAAGAACAGACTATGTTCTGTACAGTCTGATCTTGATCTGCAAAAGCCACTGTAGTCACTTATGGCACTTTACTCTTCACCACACAATCCTGAGTTTTAAGGATCCTGATGGAAAGGGCTTTTGAAAATGTTAAAAAGGAGAAAATCCTGGTAACCAGCATTTTCTCTTTTTTCTACAATGTTTTTCTACCCTTTCATGAACAAAAACTTCCATTTGAATAACATTTGTCCTCTGCATCATGCTTTCAGTTTGGACCAGTCTAAAATTTTGCTGTGTGGTAAAGAGTTGCATAGTTATCTTTTTACCAAACGACAAAATCAAGACTCTTGAATTCAGAATTAAAAGCATCGGCAGACAACAAATTCGAAAGTGATATAAATGAACCAAAGTTCTTTGACTTGGTAGAAAACGTAGGAAAAGGATAAAATGCTGGTTACCAGAATTTTCTCCTTTTCCTAGAATATTTTCAAAAGCCTTCCTCTTCAGGGTCGTTAAAACTCAAGATTGTGTGGTAAAGGGTTAAAGAATACTAACCTGTATGGCCAGACAGATTTGAAAGGTTTGATTGTCGCACTTAATGATAAACAATACAGAAGGAGCATTATTCCAAGGATATGGCAACCTGTTGAGAAAGGGGGGGGGGGGGGAGAGATTGCCGTAGACAACCTACGAGAAAATAAGCATTTTAGCTTTTTATCATACAATCCATAGTTTTGAGAAAGCTTTTGAAAACTGAGGGAAAGGAGAAAATGCCAGAAACCAGCATTTTATCTTTTCCTGCCCAATGTTTTCTACCCTGTCACTGACTAAAGCCATCATTTGAGCTACATTTATCGTCTGCAAATGCTTTCAATAACCATGGACAAGTCTAAAATGTTGATATCTGGTGAAAAGGTGAACATCTTTGTAAAATAAATTGAATTAGCAACATGAATTTATAATTCAAGTGTTTGTATTTTTTGTGCTTTTTGTGCGTGGCTGGTTTTAATCCACGGCTCGTTCGATATATTTCTAAGGATTGATGATAGTCATTGCCAGTGCCACAGGATTCATGCCTCTCTCACCAGTGATTGTTGTTTTGGCAACATTTATATGGGCAAGCAGCCAGTGGCTGTGGAAGAATGCATTGGGTAGTACTGGTTACAGAAACAACAGGAAAGCATAGATAAGTGCAAAGGCTGCCCTGATATAAAAGAAACAAGAGCACCATATGCTGGTGCCAAAGCTCAGCTGCTGTTGCCTTTAGTGAAAATTTTAAGTTGAAAAATGGATATAAATGTGTCAAAAATACTTTGATAGTTACCTGCCCCTGTTATGTGGGTTCCGCTTTAAATAGTAAATCAAAGGACTGATAGTCCTGAGAGTCGCCTGGATGGTAATGGGTGAGAAGTGTTCACCCTTTTTTGTTCAAATCCATTAAAAACATTCAAGATAGAAAATAACTTAACCTTAAGACAGTATTACATGCAAGCACATTTCTGAGTTGTCATCCTAAAATTACAAACATTAACATTAAAATTTACATGGAAACATGTGATGAGAATAAAATTTAGGCACCAGGAACAGCTTTAAAAAGTTCGAAGTCTCTTACTCGGGTGACTTCATTTAAAAATGTTTTTCAAAAAGTACAATCAATATAAAACAAGTCATTTCGTTGAAATAACACCCACTGCCGAAAAAATCTTATTTTGATAATTATAAGAGGTATCGTGTTTTGCATGTAAATGGTCTTTTTTGTTACCGGTGAAAATATACACTAAGCCCCATTTTTCCATGACACAGCATTTCATTAAATAAAAACAAATACTGATTGCCTGTGGCTTATGATAAAATAAATGTGAAGTGTCATAAAATTTTGTCCAGTAGTTAGAGATATTGGTCCATAATGGAAGTATACATCAAGCCCCATTTTCCTTGATACCGCGTTTTATTAAATAAAAACAAATACTGATTGTCTGTGGCTTATGATAAACGATATAAATATGAAGTTTCATAAAATTGTGTCCAGTAGTTAAAGAGATATTGGTCCATAATGGAAATAAACAACAAGCCCCCTTTTTCCATGACACCGCATTAAGAACAAAAACAAAATAAAACAGAACAAGCAGATCGGAAGACATCAAGCCTCCTTTTTCTATAACAAGGCATTACATAAAAAAAAGGTGTATCGGCGGGCTATCATGAGGGGCATGTATGAAGTTTCATTAACTTTCGTTAACGTTTTTAGAATATATCTGTCTGGATGGACAGAAGATCGGACGGACAGACGGCCAGACAACAGGAAGACTAAATCCCCCCACCTGAAATTCGGCAGGGCATAATAACTGTCGAAGTTCCATCAATATTTACAGTTCCTCCCCAGCTTAATAATGCCTGTAAAGAATGTGCACAAAAATTAGGCTTCTAGGTTGATAAAAGTGTTTTTCTAGCACAGAATCTGAGTGGCTTAACTTAATGTACATGTATATCTTAATTCTTACACATATTGCTAAAACAAACATTCTGAATAATTTCAGTGGAATAGGGCATACATTTTCTCTCCAGATTTAGAACAAGTTGCTTTTGTATGACACAAATTTTCTAAAACTGGACCAAGTGGTTATACATACATCGGTTAACTTAACTAATTTTCCTTTCCAAATACAGGATGCTGGATGCTGTTTCAGAGGAGGTGATTCTGAAATGTTACTAATCAGTTCTGAAGCTTCCGTGAATTTTATAGAAACAGAGCAGAACCACTTGAACAATTATACAAGAGGACCATTTAGGCAACATTAGTATGGAACTCATTTGAACCTTATAGGATCTAGTGACATACGTTTAGACCAAAAATGCCCTTTTGCAACTCGCGCATATCGAATCTAAGTAGTCTGACAAAGTTTCATGAGTGTTGGATCGAACATAAATAGATTCTAAAGCACTATTACGGGTTCGTCTGATTTGACCTAGTGACAACCTTTATCTTCTAACCCTTGGTGACCTATATTCAGTTTTGTCAAAATATTATTGAGACAGTCTGGAAATTTCATGGTCATTGGACCGAAATGTAGCCTCTGACGCAGTAATCTGCCTGTCCTTTGGAAATAATTTGTTTTTGTCGTTGTCCGGGTTCAAGTTTTGTCCACAAGGGACTCTAAGAATGTGGCTGCTACAGCTCAAGAAAAACAATATAACCAGATAGCATGATCATCAGCCTTTTAACTTTGTCTGCGTTTCATGACGTCCCAGGAATTTGTACTGCTTCCATACCAATTGAAAATTGTAGAGATCTACATGTTATATTGCTTTAGTGTAAACTAAATGTTCACGATTCGCTCTATTACCCTTTACAACAATTTTCGAGGTGAATTCCCGTGTGAATTGAGATTTTGGCACTTACGAAAGTACCTTGCGTTCTAACACCCGCACTAATAAATTGTTGTTTCATAAACACTAGATCTAGGTTAATCGCACATTGAAAAAAAAAAACAGCAGACTTTGACAAATTCACCTCTTTAAAAACGAAAAACAACCAATTAAACATAGTAAACTTTAAAACGCTCTCTGCATTCAATGGATCGGTGAAGAACTAGGTCCATGTACGCTGAAAATAAAGGCCGATTCAGCGACTGATTCATAAATATGTAAATTCATAAAGAATTCCGCGTGGTGCAAATGACGTTATACGTCACGTGATTACAAGATCTATATTTGTCGCACAGCTACATTCCAGAAAGCACCAGCTAAGCGATGACTTGGTACAGCTTAGAACCGTGCGCATTACATACGCTATGTACGATCTCTGGTGCGCCTAGAATATGGATGTGCAAAGTATTTAAAGTCTAGAATAAAAAGCTGTGAAGAAGCAAAGTGTAAGAATATGTAAGAAGGCAACGCAACCATTCCAAGTCGTCATAAATTTGTTAAAAAAAAAAATAGCCTACTGTTAGGATAAATCTCCATTGAAAGCTTCCATGTTAACTCGGTATCGCCTTTCTCTTTCCGATCATAGGTTGAGCGTTCAGTTGACATAATACTTACAATTAAGGACAGATTGTAAGATTTAGAGTGTAATTCTAATGGGTAATTATCAAACAGTTTTTACCGAGAATTGTACACAATGAGAAGCGTGCCGAAGAAAAGACGCTTGTAGTCGAATAGTATTTTTCAGCGCGTCCGCAAACTTGTTTAGGTCACGAGGGCTATTTTAAGATATACACATAATGCGCTATTTTTAGAGATGATGTGTGTGTAAGCGATAAGGCTATCGTGTACCCTTGCGGACGTAATGATTGTTTCAAAGGTTTGAACCGTTAAATAGCTCAGTCTTTATAGACATATTCATTATCACAGAGGCACAATTGTAAGTTATTTACAACAGAAAAATACAGGGTTGTTTACCGAATAATTAGAAAACTATGTTTTATCTCGTAAACCGGAACTTGAGACAGGAAGCAGTACAAGGCTGGAGGTATGCTTACGTCACCCCATCGATCAAGATGATAACAATGAGAGCCTGGTTGCTACGCAACCAGGCGACTCAAAAACTAGTCTTAAGTTTGAAGTCAATACATTTGGTAATGACAGAAATTACAAAATGTCCAAGTTGTTGAAAATTCTAAGTAACAAAAGGGGCATAACTGTCAAAAATAATTTGATGGTTACCTGTCCCTGTTGTGTTGGTTCCTTTTTTGATGGTTAACAGTCAGAGTTTGAAGTAAAATATAGTAGTAACAGAGATATTGTAAATAGGCAAAGTTTTTGCATCATGACTGATGCATTCTGTTCTGTTTGATCTGAATTTAGTCTTTACCAAATAAATTTTTAGACCAGTCCGAATTGAAAGCATTAGCAGACAACAACATAATTTTGACTTGAAAATTGAAATTTGTTTTGGGAAGAGTATAAAATGTTGCGGGAAAAGGCTTCTTTCTTAGGGTCGTTAAAAGTCTGGATTGTGTGGTAAAGGGTTAAGAGTGTGTAGAAAGGTACCATATACCACTTAACCCTTTCCTAAACAAGCCCTGGTTTTCACGTGTCTGCAGTCTTTTGAAAACACTGTGGGAAAAGGAGAAATTGCTCATAACGAGCAATTTCTCCTTTTCCCACAGTGTTTTCTACCTGTTTTGAGACCTTTCTGCCATTTTCATCAAATTTAAAATTGTAGTCTGCAAACTCTTTCAATTTGGACTAGTCCAAAATTTGTTGTTTGGGAAAGGGTTAACTCTTTACCAAATGACAAAATTTGAGACTGGTCAAAATTGAAAACATTTTTAGATGACAAAGTAAATGTGGCTCAAAGGACGAAATCATTGTGAAAACATTGTGGGAAAAGGAGAAATGCTGGTTATCAGCATTTTCTCCTTTTTCCACTATGTTTTCAAAAGGCTTCTTCCTCAGGGTTGTTCCCACTCATATCTTTTTTTGGGAGTGCATGCACTCCCTGGAGTACAAGTTTGCAAGTGCAAGAGAAATTCTAGGAGTGCACTTAATAATGACAATTTTAGAGCATCGATGGAGAGGGTCTGTTGTATTGAAAATCTGTTTTGACAGGACCCACTCTGCAGTCCTCTACTCTTCAAAACAATTTAGGTAATTTAAAAAAGGAAGATGCTTTTTATTCCTTACTGATGGGATCAGTTTGAGAGGGACAACTTACAACCTGATGGCCAGTAGGATTTTCCATTTCACTGTCAATTTCAGACACTATTCAGCTAAAATTCACTTATTAATTTATAGGGATATTTGTGTAAATTTACTGCTTAAAGTCATTGATAAAGCTGAATAAACAGTTTGAAATGCCAATGATCGGACGGTGCCAAATCGATTTTTGTTATGTCATGGGTTTTCATGATTTTTTGCAGCAATCTTTTTTTCATGAATGTAAAGGTTTGGAGTAGTATTTCAGCATGATTTGACATAGATTTGTCCATCAGGGTAGCATGTAACTTCAAAACCTGTAATTTTACTCTAGAAATGCGGATTGTTACCATTAATGCTTTCACATAAATGTCAACAGTTTGTTTAGGGGTGATAAACAGTGACTTTCACAATTGATACCTACATGTAATGCATATGTTACAGTTTAGATCTTTCAAATATCATGTAAAGACATTACTTGTTGCCAGTAGATATGCTAGTGCTTAAGTTTTGGAGACATTTTTTCTAACTTGTCCCACAGTTCGCACCAATGGTGATGGATAGGGGAACCGTGAAACCTGTGCGTGCCTGCACGTTTCACTTCATATTTTTGTGCTTGATTAATCAATTACGTGTGTGAATCACGCACATATGTGTGTGTGAATGGGAACCCTGCTCGGTATTGTGTGGTAAAGAGTTAACCCTTTCCGAAACAAGACCTGGTTTTCATGTGTCTGCAGTACAAGTCTTTTGAAAACACTGGGGGGAAAAGGAGAAATTGCTCATAACGAGCAATTTCTCCTTTTCCCACAGTGTTTTCTACCCGTTTTGAGATCTTTCTGCCATTTTCATCAAATTTAAAATTGTCGTCTGCAAACTCTTTCAATTTGGACCAGTCCAAAATTTGTCGTTTGGGAATGGGTTAAGTAAAGTGTAATACTCAGAAAAAGGGCTTGTTTTTAAATCCTAGACAATTCAAGGACTTGATAAAAATTTATTCTAAAGGGATTTAACCCTTTACCACACAGTCCCAACTTTTAACGACCCTGAGGAAGAAGCCTTTTGAAAACATTGTGGGAAAAGGAGAAAATGCTGGTAACCAGCATTTTCTCCTTTTCCCACAATGTTTTCTGTGCTATCAAAGACAAATATCATCAATTTAGCAGCATTTAAATTTTCATCTGCAATTGCTTTCAATTTGGTCCAGTCCTAAATTTTGTTGTTTGGTAAAGAGTTAAGATCATGAATAATCAGTTCTTCGCCTAGCTCGAATGCTTTCGAGTCAAAAAGAGAGTATTGTGAAATAGCGAGAAATTCAATGCACAGCTTTTGTGTTAAAAATTACCATATTAAAGACGTTGCAATGAACTATCTTTTATTCAAGGTTTGAACAATGAAAAAAACTATGATTATAGTTTGTAAATTATCAGTTGAAGCATCAGCTTTCCATTGAATTATGACCTACTACAAATTTTCTGAACTCTTGAAAAATATTTTATATATGCTATGCAAAAGTTAAAAGCCGAATATAAAATTTTGTGCTTTATAACTTTGCATAGGTAGGGAGCAAATTTTCCAGATTAATCTTTTACCAGTCTATCCCAAGTTTTAACACCTCTGAGAAAGAAGCCTTTTGAAAACATCATAGGAAAACAAGAAAATGCAGGTAACCAGCATTTTCTCCTTTTCCCAAAATGTTTTCTACCATATCAAAGGCGAATTCCATCTTTTGAGCCAAATTCTAAGTGTAGTCTGCAAATGCTTTCATTTTGGACAAGTCTACATTTTTGTTGTGTGGTATAGACTAAACTCTTTACCAAACGACGAAATTTTGGACTCTACCAAATTAAGAGCCAAATTAAGAGCATTTGCAGTCGACAAATAAAGTTTATTAAAAATGGTGATTCCTGTCTTTGATGGGGAAGAAAACAGTGTGGGAAAAGGAGAAAATGCTTATTACCAGTATTTTCTTCTTTTCTCACAATGTTTTCAAAAGCCTTCTTTCTCCTGGTTGTTAAAACTCGGCATTGTGTGGTAAAGGGTTTAAAACATTGTTTGTCTGAGCAATAGGTACTTTTCTCGAAGAGTTGTAGCTGTGTGTTTAGGGGGCTATTTGTCTGTTTGAGCGGTAAATCTTTGGAGCAGTATCCTTGAGCAATGCACCTCAGAGTCGCAACAGTTACTTAATACTGGCGAAACCCAGGAAATAAATGAATTGAAGTAGTGAGCTGTTGCCATGATAGAGTTAACTCTTTACCAAACGACAAAATATTAGACTCATCCAAATTGAAAGCACTTGCAGACAACAAAATAAATGTGATTGAAAATTTAAAACTTATTTTGGGAAGAGGAGAAAACATTGTGGGAAAAGGAGAAAATGCTGGTTACCAGCATTTTCTCCTTTTCCCACAATGTTTTCAAAAGGCTTCTTCCCCCGGGTCATTAAAACTTGGGATTGTGTGAAAGAGTTAATACAGTAATTATGTACATTGTCTTTGTTAACTCTTTATTAACTCTTTACCAAACAACAATATTTCGGACTGGTCCAAATTGAAAGCATTTGCAGACGACAAATTAAATGTGGCTAAAATAATTGCATTTGTTTCTGAAAGGTTAGAAAACATTGTGGGAAAAGGAGAAAATGCTGGTTACCAGCATTTTCTCCTTTTCCCACAAAGTTTTCAAAAGGCTTCTTTCTCAGGGTCGTTAAAAGTCAGGATTGTGTGGTAAAGTGTTAACCCATTATCACACAATCCAGAGTTTTGACGACCCTGAAAAAAGAAGCCCTTTGAAAGCATTATGAGAATAGGAGAAAACGCTGGTGACCAGCATTTTCTCCTTTTCCCACGATGATTTCAATGCTTCCAAAGACAAATTTCAGTTTTTGAGTCCTTTTGATCTGTAGTCTGCAAATCCTTTCAATTTGGATGATTCTAAAATTTTGTCGTTTGGTAAAGGGTTAAACAACAAAATTTTAGACTGGTCCGTATGGAAAATATTTAGAGACAACAACCCAAATGTGGTTACAGTAATGTGGTTTGCTTCTGACAGGTTAGAAAACACAGTGGAGAAAGGAAAACATGTTGGTTACCAGCATTTTCTCCTTTTCCCACATTGTTTTCAAAAGCCGCCTTCTCAGGATTGTTTAAACACAGAATTTTTTGCTATAGGTTAAGAGGTGTGGATCTCCACCAAAGAATAACCAAAATTCTGCTTTTATTTGGTTTTCTTTAATTTCTTGTGTAGATCATGAATCAGATTACTGAAGGTGGGATTTCATGTTGCAAAAAGAGGGGACCATACTGATAGCTTTAGTAAGATAATAAATCCTCATTGGCATCATGCCAAGTTTTATGAATGAATCGTAAAGTTAAAAATCCCCGTTATTCAGTTAGGGTGTCATATTTTTTTAGTTAAAATTTCATGCTTGCGTGGTGCTATTTACACAAAGTTATTGAAGTAAGCAATAATATGAATAGCTAGTTTTGGTAAAGAACCATCAGTAGATCTTTTCTTTCAAATACTAAAGATCACATACACAAGTTGTAAAACTCAATGCAAAACATGCATAGGCTGTACACCTCAGACCAAAAATATAATATAAACCCTTTACCACACAATCCCAAGTTTCAACAACCCCTGAAAAAGAAGGCTTTTGAAGACAGAGTGGGAAAAGGAGAAAATGCTGGTAACCAGCATTTTCTCCTTTCCCCACCATGTTTTCTACCCTATCATAGAACTGAAGCTTATTTGCACTAACATTAAATTTGTTGTCTGCATATATATCAAGTTTGGAAGAGTCTAAAATTCATCCACTGGGAAAGGTTCGTATCCATATGTTACCTTGGTTTCACCAGTACAAGGCAAGAGCTCTAAAGCGTTTTGCCCAAGGACGCTTCCATGGAAAACCCAGTGGATTAAGTGAGGCTTGAACCAGGGGCCTCCAGGTCACGAGTCCTAGACTTCACCACTGAGCCACCAGTAAGGGGTTACTGGATGGGGACCATGTATGCATAGCAGGTAATTGATGAATGTTGAGTTAAGAGATAAATTACAGCCTCTAATGTCATTTCAGTGTAAAACCTGCTTAACTCATTTGAATGACAATTAGATATGTTGAAATCTTTCTTCGATTAACTCTTTACCACACAATCATGGGGTTTAACGACCCTGAACAATAAGTCTTTTGAAAACATTGCGGGAAAAGGAGAAAATACTGGTAACCAGCATTTTCTCCTTTTCCCACAATGTTTTCTATCCTATCAAAGAAAAATTGCACCATTTTAGCCACATTGAAATTGTCGTCTGCAAATGCTTTCGATTTTGACAAGGCTAAAATTTTGTCGTCTAGTAAAGGGTTAACTCTTTACACACAACAAAAGTTTACACTCAACCAAATTGAAAGTATTTGCAGATGACAAATTTGATGATGCTCTGAAGATGATTTCTATCTTAAAGAAATGATAGAAAATACTGTGGGAAAAGGAGAAAATGCTGGTTACCAGCATTTTCTCCTTTTCCCGTATTGTTTTCAATACCGGTAGCCTGTTCTGTTAGGGTTGTTAACACTCTGGATAGTGTGGTAAAGGGTTAAGTAATCCTACTATAGCTGCTTTGCACTTTTTATGAAAAAATCTTAAGTTTTAGCCACCCTATGGAAGAGGGTTTATGAAAACATTGTGGGAAAATGAGAAAATGCTGGCAACCAGGATTTTTTCCTCACCTGCAATGTTTTCAAAGACCTTCTGCCTCAATTGTAACGACTTGAAACTGGGGAATTTTGTGTAAATGGTTTGTTTATACTGATTTTCAACATTTTCTGGAAATGTAAAATATGGTCAGCTTGGTTGGTTTTTAGCTCGGCATTTTTAGGCAATCATCTGGTTCCTTGTCTGTGTCGTTTGCGTCTTTGTCAATAATTTTGTCAAAAACATAAGCATTTTGTCACTACTACATGTATCTTAGTTATTCATGACTCAATCAATTGTCAGAACAGGATTTTATGGATCCATAATTATGCGACGACATTCCTTGTACATGCACTGAGTATCACAGAGATGCATTAAGCCCCCTTGGTTTTCATTGCTAAATTAAGAAGCCATGTAAAAACATAATATTATTCAAACAAGTTCTCATTATTTTTATGTCATCCAACAAAGCCTTGGGCAGTATCAAGTCCGGCTTTTGATTGACATTATGTTGAATTTTCTGTATTATATCCTGAAGGGGCAATCTTACTGACCAAAGCATATGACACAGGTATAATTGCAGGAGGGCTGACCAGAGTAGCTTAATGGTCAGGGTATCTGACTGGTGACCTAGTGGTTGCGAGTTTGATACCCAGTTGAGGCAAACTTTCTTTCTGGCAATTTTTGTGCCTCTCACCTCTGATACATGTGAGAAAAGTTAGTCAGTGACTTTGAAAGAAAGTTGTGTTGGTACTAGTGTGAGAAAGGCGGGATACACATGCGTAAGTGCACTGACTGCCGTTATATGACCTAACCTCTTAAAACGAGATGAAACACCTTTATAAATGAAATAGCAGCAGATCAGCCTATGGGCCAAACAGCAGTGGGGTGTATGTGGACACCAATATGAGGCATCAAATAATTTATGCTTTAACGCTTTACCACATGACCCCGAGTTTTAACGACCCTAAAGATTAAGCCTTTTGAAAACATTGTGGGAAAGGAGAAAATGCTGGTAACCAGCATTTTCTCCTTTTCCCACAATGTTTTTTACCCTATCAAAGAAATATATTATTTGAGCCACATTTACATTGTCATCTGCAAATGCTTTCAATTTGGATGAGTCCAACATTTTTTCATGTGGTAAAGGGTTAACAAAAGATTGTCTCCAACTAAATACTACAACACTTTGAATTGGTTGATACATTTGTTAACCCTCTATCACACAATACCGAGTTTTGACCAACTTGGAGATGAGGGCATTTGAAACATTGTTGTTTTGGACTGTTTCCCTAGTTGCTTTCTATCTTTTCAAAGTCAAACGAAAAATCCTTCCAGTTAACCCTTTACAACACAATCCCGACTTTAAAATGACCTTGTTAAAGAAGCCTTCTGAAAACATTGTGGGAAAAGGAGAAAATGCTGGTAACCAGCATTTTCTCCTTTGCCCACAATGTTTTCGACCCTTACAATAACAAATTTCATTTTTTCAGTCCCATTTATTTTGTCGTCTGCAGATGCTTTCAATTTGGACCAGTCTGAAATTTTGTCGTTTGATAAAGGGTTATGCCTCAATATGTCATCTGCAGTTTATGCGTTCCATTTGGACACGTCCAAAATTTTTGTTGTTTGAGAAAGAGTAAAAAAATTCCCAATCTATCCAAATAAGGCGTTAGAAAAAAGTCCAGTGGCAAGTAAAATTCTGGAACTGTTTTCAATCTCTGTGTTGTTGAATTGATTGGGAAATTTGCATTTTCCAGTATGTCTGTTAGTCATCAGTTAAAGAGAGTGGGTGTTTTCAGAGAGATAGAAGTCATTAGGTCACCACGACCTATAGTATCTTTATCTTTTTCATCTGTTATTCTCTACTTCTGTTCTATTCACAATTTGATGTTCCTGCAATAAAAGATACTTTAAAACATTTAGACATGACAAATAAACTGACACCCCAATAACTTAACCCTTTACAGCACTTTTAACGACCCTGGGAAAGAAGCCTTTTGAAAATATTATGGGAAAAGGAGAAAATGCTGGTAACCTACCCTCACCAAAACAAATATCATTTTTTTTGAGTGAAATTTATTTTGTCTGCAAACGCTTTCAATTTGGACAAATCTAAAATTTTGTCGTTTTGTAAAGAGTTAAGAGAACTGAATAATGAAATATGTTCACTATGGATTGGTGGGTGCTGTACACTCAAGGCAAACAGATTATGATTTGATGGCATTTTTATCAAGAAATAAAGCCTTTCACAATTCTGTGTATTACCTCCTGACACAAAATTGCTGCAGATGACTATTTAACCCTTTCCCAAACGACAAATTTTGGACTGATCCAAATTGAAAGAGTTTGCAGACGACAATTTCAAATTTGATGAAAATGTCAGAAAGTTACCAAAAAGGGTAGAAAACACTGTGGGAAAAGGAGAAATTGCTCATTACGAGCAATATTTCCTTTTCCCACAGTGTTTTCAAAAGACTTGTACTGCAGACACGTGAAAACAGGGCTTGTTTGGGAAAGGGTTAACCCTTTACTACACAATCCCAAGTTTCAAGGACCTTTTGAAAACATTTTGAAACAGGAGAAAATACTGGTAACCAGCATTTTCTCCTTTTCCCACAATGTTTTCTACCTTTCTGCAAACAATTTCAATATTGGAGTCGCGTTTATTTTTCAGTCTGCAAATGCTTTCAATTTGAACAAGTCTGAAATATTGCCATTTTGGTCAAGAGTTACTGTAACTCTTAACCAAATGACAAATCTTAGACTGGTCTAAATTGAAATAATGCAGACGACAAATTAAAGGTGGTCAAAATTATGAAACATGTCCTTGATAGAGTAACCAGCATTTTCTCCTTTTCCCTCCATGTTTTTAAATTGCTTTTTCTGTAGGGTCGTTAAAGCCCGTGTGATAAAAACTTCGAACACCTGACATAAGAAATCACCTTCACTATTGAATGACAGATTGATACATTTTTCCCTCATGACACATACCTAGTATTGATTGGGAAATTCCAATCATAGGCAGAAAATCAACATTGCTCTTCCATTACCTATTGATCTCTTTTCATTTGCGGCTATTTAGCGGACAGAATGACTTACTGTTAAATCTCAAATCATCAAAATATCCATGCAATTCTACATAACTTATACACCAGTCTGAACCCTCCATCAAACAATCCTGTGTCTTGAAGACTTTTACAGTGTTTTCCCTGACCCCTTCTGGTAACCAGCATTTTCTTTTCCCATAATGTTTTCAACCCTTTCGAAAACAAATTTCAGTTTTTTAGCCACATTTATTTTGTCGTTTGCCAATGCTTTGAATTTGGACAAGTCTAAAATTTTGTCATTGGTAAAGAGTTAAATCTTTACTAAACAAAATCAAAGCATTGAAAGCACTGGTGTGGCATTTGTCAAAGAAACCATTGTGTGTAATAAATAATTTTAAAAATAACAAAAAACAAACAATAATGTGGGGCGAACAAGCCCAGCCAAAGAAGCCAAGAGACAAACAAATCCAGCGACGAACTGGTTTTGGGATGAACAAGGTCAGGAGACAAAGGTTGTGTGTATCATTGCGCCAATAGAAGGTCATGTAGCAGTATAGATATTTTCAAATTAAAAAAAAGTATTCCAAAGATTGATGGCCTAATCCAGTTTATTTCAATACGCCGTTGTTAGTAATATACATCTGAGTGCTATCGAAACACTAATTTGTCTTAGAAAAGTTTAATTTAATTGGGTTTACTTTCTTTGGTTTTGCACAAACTATGATACATGTTTTTCAAAATCCATATTGAACTCTTAGTGGCATCGTCTTCGACAAATGCCACAAAAATGTTTGACTTGGCCAAATTCAGAGCATTTGCAGAGGGCAAATCAAGTAAGATTAAACTGTAGGATTTGCCTTTGAAAGGGTTGATTAAAATGAGAGACAAAGAGAAAATTCTGGTTACCAGCATTTTCCCCTTTTCTCACAATGTTTTCAAAAGCCTTCTCCCTCAAAGTCGTTAAAATTCATGATTGAGTGGTTACAAAAAGGTAATATATTTTGCAACACAATTCTGAGTTTTAACTACTATGGGATTGGAAGGTTTTGAAATCATTGTGGGAAAAGGCAAAAGTGCTCGTTGAACCAGCATTTTCTCCTTTTCCCCCAGTTTTTTCTGCCCTTTCAGAGACAAATCTCATCATTTGAGACACATCTAAAATTGCTGTCTGCTGCAATCCTGTCAATTTTACCAGGTCTCGACTAAAATCTTTGTCGTTGGGTAATGACTCAACTCTTTACCAAACGACAAAATTTTAATATGACCCAAGTTGAAAGCATTTGCAGAAGACAAATAGCATGTGTTAAAATGATGGGATTTGTATCAGAAAGGGTTAAAACATGCCAGGGAAATGAGAAAATGCTGGTTACCAGTGTTCTCTCCTTTCCCTACAATGTTTTCCAAAGCCTTTTTCATCAGTCGTTAAAACTGGGGATTGTGTGATAATGAGTTAACTCCTTACCACACAACAAAATTTTAGACAAGTCCAGATTGAAAGCATTTGCAAGCAACAAAATTAATGAAATGGAGCACAATTGACAGTATCTGTCTGAGATCATTGAAAACATTGTGGGAAAAGAAGAAAATGCTGGTTACCAGCATTTTCTTCTATTCCCAAAATGTTTTCATTTTAAGCCTTCTTCCTCAGGGTTGTTAACAGTTAATTGGGATTGTGTGGTAATGAGTTAATATGTTTTGTGGAAGATCGATGCTGTGTCTGTGGCCAGTGCACGACACAATGTCAAAAGGGTGTTTCGTCGAATTCCATGTATGTTTTTAAATACTGATTGCTAAATTCCTAGATTCATTTCATGAAAAGCTCTGTCTGGGAGGAAGATTTGAGTCACAATTTGTTGGGGTAAGGGTCAGGGCTTGGGATCATTTTCAATGAAGGTGGTTTTCCATGAATTGTTGCTGATCCATCAACTCTTTACTATAATTATGATGTCATTAGTGTTTGACTTGCCTATATTGAAAGAATTTGCAGACAATAAAGTGAGTATGGCTGCACATTGTGGTCATATCTTTTAACCCTTTACCACACAATCCCGAGTTTTAACGGCCCTGAAGAAGAAGTCTTTTGAAAAAAATTGTGGGAAAAGTAGAAAATGCTGGTAACCAGCATTTTCTCCTTTTCCCACAATGTTTTCTACTCTATCAAAAACAAAATCATTAGAGCCACATTTGCATTGTCATCTGCAAATGCTCCTAATTTGGACAAGTCTACTTTTTGTCTTGTGATAAAGAGGTAAAGGGTAGACAGTATTGTAGAAAAAGGAGAAAATGCTGGTTACCACCATTTTCTCCATTGTCCACACAATGTTTTTTTTAAAAGGCTTTCCCTCAGAATTGTCAAAACTCAGGATTTTGTAGTAAAAGGGTGAGAGAAGAGTTACTGGTTGGATGTTTTTGAGGGAGAGATCAGTTTTTTTTCCCAGTTGTGATAAAGACTTTAACTATCAGATCAAAGGGGTGAAACATCAATATGATTTACAGCTTGCATGTTATCAGTATGTACCTTTTATATCAACCTGTACATTACAATTGAAGATATGTGAAGGCATTAAGGCTTACACGGCTAAGTACAACTTTGTGGGCTTTTGCGGAAAGTGTAGATCAAGATCAGAATGCACTGAAGGTTCAGTCTGACCTTCGATCTGCAGCTTATGATATGATGAGATTTCTCTGGCAAGCATGGGCTTTTGTGGAAAGTGTAGATCAAGATCAGGCTGCACAGAGCTTGCAGTCTGATTTTGGATCTATCCTTTCCAGTACAGTGAGATTTCTCTGGTGAGCAAAATTTTTTAACTGTCAACTATTAGTTTTCACTATTGACAGGAAATCTTGAGTTTAATATACAGTAAAACCTCGATATTTCCAGTCTCGAAAATTCGAGAACCCCGCGTTATTCGAGGAATTTCCATAGTCCCGGCAAAAACTCCACTATATTGCACCAAAAGCAGATCGGTAATTTCGAGTCTCGATAATCTGAAAATTCGAACATGTATGTTGGTCCCTGTCATCATTTTCCTTCTTTAAATTGATTGTTAATTCGAACACAATACTTTCTCACCTCTCGAGTAATTGTTTTCACACCTTTCCTGCTCAAAGGATTTTGCGAGTCGGCCCGTGTATGGTGTGGCGTAAGTTTTACAATCCATGACAATTACTACAGGGGATTCACATTACCCAATAATTTGGGAAGAAATTGACATTGATTTTAAGATGACAAGTTGTGACCACCTCCCCATCTCATTTAGGTTGTCTGATATATTTCGTCATAATTCACAAAAATATTTTATTCCTGATTAAACAAGTGATTTTATCTCCCGACTACAATTTTCTGTAGTATGTTCGTACATCAACAGTTCAAAGTGATTGTTGACGCTAAAAAGACAGTTTGAAGCGTTTGTGATCGGACGATGTTTAATTTCTTATCCGTTTTCGTGTCTATCTATTTATAGCATCAGGGTTTTCCCAAGTTGCTTCGTCACAAAATAAAAAAAAAAAAGTCTGATTAAATTTTTCCCCATCTTGTTACGATGACGACGTGTTTCAAGTTTGCGTGAATACCATTGGTTTATTTACATGTCACAGAAATTTTCCTGACTTTGACACTGACAGGTTAATGTTATTTTTCACGGGTGTGTAGATATCATGGTGCATTCTTCTTTCATGGACATTGAAAAGCACCGTGGAACACAGAACCGCTTGTAAACCTTTACATATATTGACACCAAAATAACTTTTCCTTACATTCTTGAGTTTTAGCGAGAAGTAAATCGCACATTCTCTCTTTTTTTTAAATTTTTTGACATCTTGCCCGCTTTCATTCTTCAATCGTTTTCAACTTATTTCTAGTTGCATGTCGCCGTATTCAAATATATTTCAGGGAAACACCAGTGTTGGAGGAAGATATAAGTGTAAATTTTCGATTTTTTTTTTTTCTAGAATAGTGCAAGCACCATATCATTATTACATTCTGACGTTTTCTCAGTAAACAAATAAAAGTTTGCATACTTTCCTGTGGGGTGACAGTTATTGGGGACGAATGCAACAGGAGAAATGTTACGATTTCATAAAAACTACAGTACTGACCTTCCTCGAAAAAAGGTGACTTAGAGTGATTAATTTCCAAGAACTCATACAATCAAAACACAGTCATGAATTTACAAAAATAATAACTCGATGTGATACTCTTTGAATGTTATGAAAAAAAAAAAAGAACAAAAATTTGGTTGTATTGCTTGGGGAAGTATACTGTGATTGCCGATCTTAAATGGAATGCAACGTTGTTTTCACTGATATTTTGGATAATTCGAGAACTGCGATAATTTGAGCATTTTGTTTGTCCCCGTGGGACTTCGAATTATCGAGGTTTTACTGTATTTAGCTGCTTAGGGTTAAAAAAGCTTTAAGTGTGAGTGAAACAGCTGGCTTAGGCTTTCAGAAAGTCCGCATTTCTGCGTATTTGACGCACAAAATGAAAGCCTGAAGCAACAAAATTAATACATTCCTTCCGTGACGCAACATTAATCAGAACTAAAAAGGAACTTAAAGGGACTGATTCAGTTAATATAACTTACAAAATCGTCAAGTTCATAACAGCAGAATCATATCGGACCCGCTTTCTAACCTGAATTATTTGTTTCTGGTTTACATGAGTCAGTCTAAAACGCGACATTATTCTGTGTGACATTGCTGTCATCTTGCTTATATTACTGTATGGAATCCGTACTTAAACTTTTGTTGGTGTTTTAGACCCTGCTCCGTAATGGTCACCAACTTGCCCAGGAGTAATCGAGATGACAGACGACATTTTCTACAAGATCAATGTTTTCAACTTTTGACTTAAATACCACTCTGTCATTTAAAATTTTTAGCATTGTGCAACATATTAAAACTGGTAAAGGCAAACAACACATGAAAAAAAGGTTAAAGAGCATGACACACAAAATTTCTGAATGACCCCCCAAATTCCAAACAGTGAGTCACAGATGACCCCCAAAATTTATGAGCTAGCAGAAACACTGCTAAGCTGCTTTAGTTGACAGTGTAGATTAAGATCAGACTGCACATTGTGCAATCTGATCTTGGATCTACCCTGTCTGCTAAACTGTGACATAATTCTAGCTTTAACAACCTTGAAATTGTAATAGTTTGGTTGTTTTTCCTATGGAAGAGCTATTTCATTAATTCAGAGTGCTAAGGCTCAAGTTGTTGCTATTTTTGTGTAGGGTGATTAATTAACACTTTACCGCACTATGCCGACTTTTAACGACCCTGGGAAAGAAGCCTTTTGAAAACATTGTGGGAAAAGGAGAAAATGCTGGTAACCAGCATTTTCTCCTGTTCCCAAAATGTTTTCTACCCTTTCCAAAACAAATTTCAGTTTTTGAGTACCATTTATTTTGTCCTCTGCAATTGCTTTCAATTTGAACTGGTCTTAAATTTTGTCCTTTTGTAAAGAGTTAATATTGTTTTAACTCTTTACCACACAATCACGGGTTTTAACGACCCTGAACAAAAAGCCTTTTGAAAACATTGTGGAAAAAGGAGAAAATGCTGGTAACCAGCATTTTCCCCATTTCCCACAATGTTTTCTACCCTTTCTAACACAAATTTCAGTTTTTTAGTCACATTTATTTTGTCGTCTGCAAGTGCATTCAGTTTGGACAAGTCTGAAATTTCGTTGTGTGGTAAAGGGTTAAACATGCTTTCAGTGCATTTAGGGTTAATCCTTAACTCTTTACCAAACAACAAAATTTTAGACTGGTCCAAATTGAAAGCACTTGCAGACGACAAATCAAATGTGGTTTAAAAATGGAAATTTGTCTTGTGAAGGGTAGAAAACGTGGGAAAAGGAGAAAATGCTGGTTACCAGCATTTTGTCCATTTCCCACAATGTTTTCAAAAGGCTTCATTCACAGGGTCGTGAAAACCCGGGATTGATTGGCAAAGGGTTAAAGCATGAAAAAAAAAAGACATTTTCAGTCTAGGAATAAGATGCAAAATATTGCAGTTTCATTCTTTCTTTGGTCTATATTCCTTCAGCTTAGCGGACAGTATAGATCAAAGATCAGATTGCATATTTTGTGCAGTCTGATCTTAATCTATTCTGGCCGCAAAGGCAACTATGTTAAGAAAGGCGCTTAGGGTTAAAAGGTCACCCAGAATGAATGACATTCTCAACTTGGACACCAGTCCTACTCTTTATAGTACATTGGGCTAATTAGATTAGTCAATTATAATGAAAAGAAAATTAGGCAAGCTTGGCAATTTTCAACAATTATGATACATATTGCTACAGGGCTCCAGTCCTTTCCTTTTATCAGATGTTTCAGGATGTTCTTTCCATGGAGCATAAAAACAGGTAGAAAAATATTGTACACAAGCCATTTCTCCATTTGCCAGAATGTTTTCTTGATTTTTTTCTGTAAAGAGGCTTTATTTACACAATCTTCTTTTCTTGCAAATTACTTTCTTTGTCTCTTGAGCAAAAATCTAGACTGGTACAAATTCAAAGCACTTGCAGACAACATTAGATATAGCTCAAATGGTGATTTCTGTCTCTGATAGGGTTATCAGCATTTTACCTTTTTCCTACCATGTATTCAAAAGCCTTCTCTTTCAGGGTTGCTAAACTCCGGTTGTTGGTTGTATGGTGTTTTAACGCCGTTTTCAACATTACTTCACTTATATCACGGTGGCCAGTGCACCTGTCCACGCTTTCCCAGAGTTTCTTAGATCAGTACTTCGCACAATATTCTTTCCGAGCCACTGGCTGCTTTTCCACATGTAACCATCGTTGAAATTATGGACAGCGGTAAGAGAGAAAAGAATCCTGTCACAGTGACCATCATCAATTCTCAGAAAGAAATTGCCCAAGCCGGGGATCAAACCAGTGGCCTCTTGTTCTCAAGTCCAGTATGTTACTGAGTGAGTTACTGTGGCTTGGCATGTTAAACTTGGTGTTGTGTGGTAAAGATTCACGGAAGAATAATCCCATTCTTAGATCATCAGTTCTTAACTTTGGAACACAATGTCATGTTGTTGAGTTCAGGTAATACTGTCTTGAACAAGACACCATCCCAAGCATTGGTTTTTGGTGAAGAACTTTATTGCTGTTATAATACCACAATACCCCAATTGTCTGTTTAACCATTATAGGCCACTGAAACTCCATTGGTCTATTACCGGACAACAAAATTTTCCTTATCGGGCACCATTACTATAAATAGGACATTGGCAACTGCCTCTATATTGTATATAATAAGACAAGGTGTGCAACGAAATAATAGAAAATTTGACCCCTGTACCCTTTCAGAGATAATATTTCACCGAAAATTGAAAAATAAAGCTAGTTACCATTGCAGATGGGTTCGCAAATGATATTTAGCTCCACTGGCCGAAGGCCAGCGGGCTTATGTCATGGCCAGGTGTCCGTTGTCTGTCCGTGCGTGCGTCCGTCTGTCAGTGCGTCCGCCCGTCGGACCATGCGTTAACTTTTATTTCAAACATCATCTTCTCTGAAACTACCCATCCAATTTTTAGCTCCACTGGCCGAAGGCCAGCGGGCTTATGTCATGGCCCGGTGTCCGTCGTGCGTCCGTCCGTCCGTGCGTTAACTTTTATTTCAAACATCTTCTTCTCTGAAACTACCCATCCAATTTTCATGAAACTTCACAGAAATGATCCTGCCATGGTCCTCTTCAGAATTTCTTGAAAGAATTTGATTCCTTCAAAAACTCTGGTTTCCATGGCAACAAAACTGAAAAATATTGGAAATCTTTAAAAATCTTCTTGTCTGAAACCATAAGGCATAGGGCTACCAAATTTGGCATGTAGCTTTATGTAGTAGACCTCTATCAAGTTTCTTCAAATTATAGCCCTGGGGTCAAAATTGGCTCTGCCCCAGGGGTCACAAGTTTTACATAGGCTTATATAGAGAAAACTTTAAAAATCTTCCTGTACCTAGCCATAAGGCCTAGAGCTACCACATTTTGCACGTAGCTATATCTAGTTGGCCTCTACCAAGCAGGCCAAAATTTTAGCCCTGGGGTCAAAATTGGCCCCGCCACAGGGGTCACAAGTTTTACATGGGCTTACATAGTGACAAGTTAAGAAATCTTTCTGTTTTGATTTTTAGCTCCACTGGCCGAAGGCCAGCGGGCTTATGTCATGGCCCGGTGTCCGTCGTGCGTCCGTCCGTCCGTCCGTCCGGTCGTCCGTCCGTCCGTGCGTTAACTTTTATTTCAAACATCTTCTTCTCTGAAACTACCCATCCGATTTTCACGAAACTTCACAGAAATGATCCTGACATGGTCCTCTTCAGAATTTCTTGAAAGAATTTGATTCCTTCAAAAACTCTGGTTGCCATGGCAACAAAACTGAAAAATATTGGAAATCTTTAAAAATCTTCTTGTCTGAAACCATAAGGCATAGGGCTACCAAATTTGGCATGTAGCTTTATGTAGTAGACCTCTATCAAGTTTCTTCAAATTATAGCCCTGGGGTCAAAATTGGCTCTGCCCCAGGGGTCACAAGTTTTACATAGGCTTATATAGAGAAAACTTTAAAAATCTTCTTGTCTGAAACCATAAGGCATAGGGCTACCAAATTTGGCATGTAGCTTTATGTAGTAGACCTCTATCATGTTTCTTGAAATTATAGCCCTGGGGTCAAAATTGGCTCTTCCCCAGGGGTCACAAGTTTTACATAGGCTTATATAGAGAAAACTTTAAAAATCTTCTTGTCTGAAACCATAAGGCATAGGGCTACCAAATTTGGCATGTAGCTTTATGTAGTAGACCTCTATCATGTTTCTTGAAATTATAGCCCTGGGGTCAAAATTGGCTCTTCCCCAGGGGTCACAAGTTTTATACATAGGCTTATATAGAGAAAACTTTAAATATCTTCTTGTCTGAAACCATAAGGCCTAGAGCTACCAAATTTGGCATTTAGCTTGATCTAGTTGGAGTCTACCAAAAGTGCCCAAAGTATAGTCCTGGGGTCAATTTGGCCTCATACTTGGGAGGGGAAGGTTCACAAGATTTACATAGGCTTACATAGGGAAAACTTTTAAATCTTGGTGTACATAGCCATAAGGCTTAGGCTACCAAATTTTGCATATAATTATAGCATTATTTAGTGGACAGTTACAAAGAGGGCCCAAGTTACAGCTCTAGGATCAAGTTTGGCCCTGCACCAGGGATCACAAGTTTTACATGGGTTTATGGGGTGAAAAGTTCAGAAACCATCTTGTTACCAGCCATAAGGCCAAGAACTCCCACATTTGGCATGTTATTCTTCTAATACAATATTCCCCATTTAGTCAGACTGTAGCCATGAGGTCAAAGTTTTATAAGGGCTTATATAGTGAAGACTTTTCTTCGTGATTTATATTTATAAGCCAGTGGAGCGATACAGGGCCATCATGGCCCTCTTGTTTTTTTTTTTGAAATTAGCCTTGCATCAGGGGTCTTATGTTTTACAGAGGCTTCATATGGACAAAACTTGAAAATCACCTTATTTCTAACCATACAGCATAGACTTGTATTATTTTGGCATGTGGCTTTATCTTGTGGACCTCTACCAGGGTTCAAGTAATTATAGCTCTGGGATGAAAAATGGCTTTGCCCTGCGGGTCTCAACTTTCACATGTGCTTTTACAGAGAAAACTTTGTAAGTCTTCATTTTGAAACCATTTGGCTTAGAATTGAAATGCTTAGTATTTATGGTTTATATTTATAAGCCAGTGGAGCGATACAGGGCCATCATGGCCCTCTTGTCATGAAACTTCACAGAAATGATCCTGCCATGGTCCTCTTCAGAATTTCTTGAAAGAATTTGATTCCTTCAAAAGCTCTGGTTGCCATGGCAACAAAACTGAAAAATATTTGAAATCTTTAAAAATCTTCTTGTCTGAAACCATAGGGCATAGGGCTACCAAATTTGGCATGTAGCTTTATGTAGTAGACCTCTATCAAGTTTCTTCAAATTAGAGCCCTGGGGTCAAAATTGGCTCTGCCCCAGGGGTCACAAGTTTTACATAGGCTTATATAGAGAAAACTTTAAAAATTTTCCTGTACCTAGCCATAAGGCCTAGAGCTACCAAATTTTGCATGTTGCTATATCTAGTGGGCCTCTACCAAGTGGGCCAAAATTTTAGCCCTGGGGTCAAAATTGGCCCCGCCGCAGGGGTCACAAGTTTTACATGGGCTTACATAGTGACAACTTAAGAAATCTTCCTGTTTTGATTTTTTTTTTCTGAAATTAGCCTTGCATCAGGGGTCTTATGTTTTACAGAGGCTTCATATGGACAAAACTTGAAAATCACCTTATTTATAACCATACAGCATAGACCTGTATTATTTTGGCATGTGGCTTTATCTTGTGGACCTCTACCAGGGTTCAAGTAATTATAGCTCTGGGATCAAAAATGGCTTTGCATTGTAGGTCTCAACTTTCACATGGGCTTTTACAGAGAAAACTTTGTAAGTCTTCATTTTGAAACCATTTGGCTCAGAATTAAAATGTTTAGTATTTATGGTTTATATTTATAAGCCAGTGGAGCGATACAGGGCCATCATGGCCCTCTTGTTCTTGTGTTCCCTGACCTTAGAAAGTTCCAAACGGCTCTTGCGTCAAGCTGTAGCTCTGATCTGAAAAATTTTAGAAAGCTTCACATTTTCCGGATCGCCATGCGTCGACGTCACATGCAGTTTATAATCCCGCAGCAAATTATAACTAAAAATTTTTTTTTTCAAACAAAGATCTAAAATTCTTTTGTTGATATATTGATGAAATTATCAAATTAATATTTTGTCTGTTATAATTTATCTTTTCATCTAATCCAGTATCACGATTTTCATCTTCCATTTCATATATTTTGAAATGCGTATATTATTATTATTTATTGGTCAAAAACTTTGGCACGTCTTTTGATAGTAAATTCACATGAGTTATAATTCGCTGCGTCATAATGAATTGTTTGACGTCGGCGCATGGCGATCCGGAGAATGTAGAATCTTTTTAAATTTTTTAAGATCAGAGCTATTGCTTAATCGCAAGAGCCGTTTAGAACTTTCTAAGGTCAGGGTACACAAGAAAAATAATTTGTGAACCCATCTGCAATGGTAACTAGGTTTATTTTTCCGTTTTTGGTGAAATATTATCTCTGAAAGGAGACAGGGGTAAAACTTTTCTTCGATTTTGTTGCACACCTTGTCTTATTATATACGACATAGAGGCAGTCGCCAATGTGCTATTTATAGTAACAATGTAAATGAAAATTTGAGTATTCCCTGATATACAGGCAACACACCAATTCGCTGATCAACCAAGAAAAATGTTAGTGTTCCGTAACAGACCAATGGAGCTTCAAAGGCTTGTGGTTTAACCCTTAAACAAACGACACAATTTCTGACTTGTCCAAATTGACAGCATTTGCAAATGCCCAAAGAAATGTTATTAAATAATTGAAAAATGCTTGGGGAAGGTTTGAAAACATTCGGGGTAAAGGAGAAAATGCTGGCTACAAGCGTTTTCTCCTTTTCCGACAAAGTTTTCAAAAGCAATCTCTTTGAGGGTTGTTAAAACCAGGGATTGTGTGGTAAAGGGTTAGTCCTGCGGTTTCTAAATCTATATTCAGTCGACAAATTTTAGACTGATCCAAACTTTAACCCTTTCCCAAACAAGCCCTGGTTTTCACGTGTCTGCAGTACAAGTCTTTTGAAAACACTGTGGGAAAAGGAGAAATTGCTCGTAACGAGCAATTTCTCCTTTTCCCACAGTGTTTGCTAACCTTTTTGAGACCTGTCTGCCATTTTGATCAAATTTAAAGTTGTTGTCTGCAAACACTTTCAATTTGGACCAGTACAAAATTTGTCGTTTGGGAAAGGGTTAAGCATTTAGCAGATGAAAAATTAGATTGGATTTGGCTCAATTGATGGATTTGTCATTGTTAGAGTAGAAAACATCTTGTGAAAAGGAGAAAATGCTGGTTACCAGCATTTTCTCCTTTTCCCATTATGTTTTCAAAAGCTTTTCAACTTGGGGCCATTAAAAAGTTCGTATGGATTGGTACAGGGATTTTCATTAGCTGATCATAGGGAAATAGACCTAAATGATACATTAATTCAACTTGAATAGAGTCCTGTTGACATATCCTAGATGAAAGGTTTACAGTGTTGTGCCAATATTACCCTATTTGATGTGTGACTCAACATTTGATTACATTTATTATGCTTTGTGATAATTTCTGTAGAAGAATGTGGCAATTACAGGAAAAGATGTATAATTGCTTTCTATTTACTTCACGACAAAATTGTAGACATGTCAGAATTGAAAGCGTATGCAGACAGCAAATTCCATGAGCTGAAAGTAGTGGGATTTGTCTCCAAAAGAAAAAAACTAAAAGGCTAATAAACTTGCTTGTCACCAGCTTTTTTTTGTCTTTTTCCCACAATGATTTCTAAAGCCTACATTCGCTGAGGTGGTTAATGCATTGTGGGATTGTTTGGTAAAGGATTATAACTGCAATCTCTGTAATGGTTCAGCTTGTTAACTCATTGTTTAAATAACTGGAAAACTCTTTACTAGACTGGTTGAAATTCAAATTGTTTGCAGACAAAAAAAATTAATCTGACTGAAAAATTGAAATTTGTTTTTGTTAGCGTAGAAAATATTGTTGAAAAAAAGGAGAAAATGCTGTAACCAACATTTTCTCCTTTTCTCACAATGTCTTCAAAAGTTTTCCCCCAGGGTTGTTGAAAGGATTTTGTGGGAAAGGGTTAACTCTTTACCTGACGACAAAATTTTAGACTGGTTCACATTGAAAGCTTTTGCAAATGACCAATCCTGTGGCTCATATGATTATATTTCTTTCTGAAAGGTTTGAAATCATTGTAGGAAAAGGAGAAAATACTGCTAAACAGCATTTTCTTCTTTTCTCACACTATTTTTGAAAGCTTTCTTTTTCAGGGTGGTTAAAAGTCAAGATTATGTGTTAAGGGTAAATTTTCTACAGTCTCAGCCATACTCTAATACTTATGAAGTCAAGGAAACGCAAAACTGAGCTCTTGTGTGATATTACTGAAATAGATCCTTTTACCACAATGTTATCCTTGTCATCTATCTCCTTTCTTTCAATTTTAACCTTTTTTTGTTGTCCAGTTTTCTTTTGACTCTAATACCTAAGCCCTTTACCACGTAATCCCGAGTTTTAACAACCATTAGAATAACAGTTATTGAAAACATTGTAGGAAAAGGAGAAAATGCTGGTGACCAGCATTTTCTCCTTTTCCCACACTGATTTCTACCCTGCCAAAAACAAATTTTAATTTTTGAGTCACATGTATTTTGTCATCTGCAAATGCTTTCAAATTGGACAAGTAAAAAAAAATTGTTGTTTGGTATAAAGGAGTTAACCCTTTACCACACAATCCCGACTTTTAACAACCCTGAAGAAAAAGCCTTTTGAAAACAATGTGAGAAAAGGAGAAAATGATGGTAACCATCATTTTCTCCTTTTCCCACAATGTTTTCTACCCTTCCCAAAACAAATTTCAATTTTTGAGCCACATTAATTTGTCGTCTGCAGATGCTTTCAGTTTGGACCAGTCCAAAATTTTGTCGTTTGGTTAAGAGTTAAAAGAAAGAGGATCTCCATCAGTATACAGTTGTGTTTCTGCTTTATGTCTTTTGTTTTAGTTTTTTGTTGATGGAAAATTATTACATCCCTACTGTTAATGTTAGTTCATAAACTGATCAACTGCATGTTGATTGTAATGAAAATTTTAGTTGCCTTTGTGGCCAGTGGAGACTCAGATCAGACTGCACTGAACCAAACTATCAGCTTTCTTGAAACATTTTGCACAAAAGTAACCTTGAAATTGAAAATATTTGGGTCTAATTTTGAGACTGACAATGTCTGTTGGCCTTATTCGGAGCTGTAAGGTTTCGGTGCAGTATCTCATATTACCACAATTCTTTCTAAAGTAGAATACTTGTAGACGAAATCAAAGGACTCAAAGTCCTGGAAAGTGGATTTATAGAGTAGCATAAAGCTGTAATATGTTGTAATGAAAAATAATATCACATGCAATACATGTGCAATCATTGTAAAATGGAGTAAGCAAGGGCAGGGAAAGTCAAAATTCTGCTGAGTGGGCCGGGCAGTAACTGTAACTCCATTACTGTTTAAGGAGTGGTAATTTGTTTTGTCAATCTTACGCAGGTTTTGCTGGTATTTTGGACTATAGGTATACACATGTAGGACTATATATACGGTAGTGACAAAAGCGAGGTTGAGGTGTATTACCTAAAACTGAAAGTAGAATGGGCACAAGCATGAATGACAGTATATTTTGGTTCAGGTCAAACCGATATCATAGTACAGTGCCAGTGCACATGCGTCGTTACACATGATGTATTTGGTTCCAGCCAGAACGATCACAGTAAGCGGATTTGCCATATATAGATACAAATCCGCTAAAAAGTGAGTTAGAAACAAGTGTGATGCTTCACCCAAAAAAATCCCAAGTTATAACAACCCTAAGCAAGAGGGCAATCAAAAAGCTTGCTTGAAAAGGCTAAAACGCTTGTATAGAGCATTTTCTACTTTTCTCATTTTTTCTATCTTTTCAAATACAGAAAACAAACCATTTAACCCTTTACCACACAATACCGACTTTTAATGACCCTGAGAAGGAAGCTCTTGAATGCATTGTTGGAAAAGAAAAAAATGCTGGTAATTATCTTTTTCTTCTTTTTCAACAATGTTTTCCACCCTTTCCGAGACAAATCCCATCATTTGCAGCACGTTGAATTTGTCACCTGCAAGTGCTTTGAATTTGAACTTGTCTAAAAGTTTTTCGTTTGGTAAAGAGTTAAAGATGCATCTCTATGAAAGTCTTGCTTTCAGCCAGTTTTAAACTCATTTCATCTTTATTCTATTGAACTATAACCATTCTTGTATGTTCATGCCAAATGTTGCCCCTGACAGCTGCAGTATACCTGTTGCACAGATTACAACCCATCGAAAGTGTGTTTCATTATCCGGAGGCCTTCAAAGAAATCACTTGTAGTTTTCGGCTATGAATAAGGACAAATCCCTTGAGTTCCTATATCCCTTACACCATATTGGTAATTTCTGTGTTTACACATCTGACCAAATTCTATACCATTCTACACACTTTCAAGTTTTAACAGCTTTTTTTCTCACTGGCTGTCAGGATTAATCTTTAACACTTTACCACACAATCGCAAGTTTTAATGACCCTAAAAAAGGAGGCTTTGGAAAACATTGTTGTAAAAGGAGGAAATGCTGATTACCAGCATTTTTTCCTTTTCCCACAATATTTTCTATCCTATCAAGGATAGAAACTATCATTTGAGCTACAAATAATTTGTCATCTACAAATGCATTCAATTTTATGGAGTCCAAAGTTTTGTCTTGTGGTGAAGAGTTAACCCTTTCCCAAACGACAAATTTTGGACTGGTCCAAATTGAGACTCAGTTTGCAGATGACAATTTTAAATTTGATGAAAATGGCAGAAAGTTCTCAAAAAGGGTAGAAAACACTGTGGGAAAAGGAGAAATTGCTCGTTACGAGCAATTTCTCCTTTTCCCACAGTGTTTTCAAAAGACTTGTACTGCAGACACGTGAAAACCAGGGCTTGTTGTAAAGGGTTAAGCAATGGTAAACTCTCCCTGTAATTTGTAGTCGGTAAATACTTGCAAGTTGGACTAGCCTAAAATTTTCTTGTTAATAAGAATGCATGGACAAAATTGTCAATAACTGTTTTTCTTTTTTGACAGTTGAGAGACCAAGGCCAGTAAGAGTTAGTCCAAGCACATCGCAGTTGAGAAGGACGAGTTCCTTGGATACAATAACAGGTCCATACTTGAAGGGTCACTGGCCAGTAGACCTAAGTGCCACACATCAGTCCCAGCCGTCGGTCCAGTCCTATGTTAGAGATGAAACTACACAGGTTAGTTAGTATATGTATTGTTGTTACTATGACACTTTTACCCTTTGCCGAGCGCAGGTAAAGTATGGATGTTTACATTGGCCGCAGCAATATAACTGCACTAATTTTGAAAATGGCATTAAACACCACACAGTCAAACAAACAATCTCCAACCGTTCACCAGTTGACAATTGAAAGCATTTGCAATATTTGAAAATGTAGAAAAAGCAAACCACACCACAGGAAAAGGAGAAAATGCTGGTTACCAGCTTTGAAATTTAGGATTTGAAACATGAAGGTCTTGGTTTATATTGTTAATAGAGGGGATTTTTTTTTTTTTATTTTGTGGAGGTGTCTTTTGGTAAGACACTTCAGAGCCCTAGCCTTCTACCCATAAAACCAAGTACACAAGAGAGTAAAGTGTTGCCATGATCGTGCTGAAATAATGTTGGAAGCAATGTAAAACACCTTTCAACCAACCAGTCGTCTTGTACTTTTGAAGCTGTGACATTTTGAGGTATCTGCTGTAGTTGACATTTAAAATCATTGTAATAAAGGAAGAAGTTTCTCTAGGTACTTAATATTCCAAACTAAATCCTACCTATGTTATCTCTTCATTTGGTATCCTCTATAGACTGTTGCTTTAATCTCTACCAATAAACAGCAAAATTTAAGACTTGCCCAAATTGAAAGTATTAAAATTTTGCAGACAACAATTTTTGAATATGGCTTAAGCCTTTATCTTCCTCACCCTGGAAAAGAAGGCCTTTGAAAACATTGTGAGAAAAGGAGAAAATGCTGGTAACCAGCATTTCCTCCTTTTCTCACAATGTTTTCTGCCCTGTCAGAGAGCTACAGCTCATTTGTGCTAATGTTGAATTTACTGTCTGCAGATATCTTAAATTTGAAATAGTGTAAAATTTGTTGCTGAGGAGAGGGTTAACTGATGGAATTATTCTTTGATCGCGTAAAAAACTTTTTGGGAAAAGGAGAAAATGCTGGTTGCCAGCATTTTCTCCTTTCCAACAATGTTTTGAAATGCTTTCTTTTTCAGGATTAAGGGATAACTCTGAACAAGACAAGAAAACTTTAGATTTGTCCAATTTGAAAGCATTAAATTTTGGTGCTGAAAAATACAAAGTAGCTCAAATGATAGGGTTTGACTTTGAATGGGTGGTAGCCATAGTGGGAAAAGTATTAATTAAATGCTGGTTACCATTATGTTTTCCTTTTCCTACGATATTTGAAAGAACTTTTCCTCATGGTTGTTAAAACATGGGGATGTATAGTCCATGGCTAAAGTTTTGGGTGCCCAGTATGTAATCAGGAAATCATGAGGTTGATAATCTTGATTCAAAAGAGTAGCACAGGTCCACTTGAAGTGTCCATGGGCAATGCACTACAGAACTGTTGTCTGGGACAGGTGAAATCCAGGAAAGACATGAATAAGTGAGCTGGCAGTCGTGTGACATAAAAAGTCTGTTCAAAGTGCCAAGCGCAATTGGTAGCATACATCACTGGTTCGAAACCTGTACTTATCCACTTTCTTTCCAAGGACTGATGATGGTCATTGTGACCATTCTTCTCTTACCGCTGATCGTTTTTTCCATGATGTTTTCATTGGAAAGCAGCCAGTGGCTTGCAAAGAAAATTGTGCAAATTACTGGTAACTAGTCCCAGGAAAACATGGATAGGTGTACTGGCAGCAGCTATATAACGGTAATAATGTCAAAAACTGTGTTAAACACCATTCTATCAGTCAATCAACGACTGTCCAAAATGGCATTAACCGTCTACCACACAATCCCAAGTTTCAACAATTCTGAGAAAGAAGCCATTGGAAAACATAGGTAAAGGAGAAAATGCTGTTAGGCAGCATTTTCTACTTTTCTCACAATGTTTTCCACCCTATCAAAGACAAATTCAAACATTTGAGCCACATTTAAATTGTTGTATGCGAATGCTTTCAATTTGGACAAGTGTACATTTTTGTCGTTTGGTTAAACCCACTTTCAGATGTACATCTCTGTTCATGCTAACATTTCAATTACATTTTTTTTTTTTCAAGACATAATGCAATGTATTGGGTTGGCCTATACAGTCGAAACTGTCTTAAGCAGCCAACCAAGGGACAAGCCAAAAGTGGCTGCATACGACAGTTGGCTGCTTAACACAGATCAGTATTTTCTACCACAGAGTGGTCACAGTGTAATTAGACTGGCCGCCTAATATAAAACAAAAGAAACAATAAACAAGTGTTTTAATTAATGAAAGTTTATTTTGGGTCTCTGTTTTATTAATAAATTACAGTATAGAATCAATCAGTTGATCATGTTAACTCTTTACCAGAAGACAAAAATTTTAGCCCTGTCCAAATTGAAAGCATCTGCAGACCATATTTTCAATGTGGCTTGAATGGTGCAACTGTTTATTGATAGGTAGAAAACATTAAGGGAAAAGGAGACAGTGCAACTAGAAAACATTGGACAATTGAAAGATATCCCCTTCAGAGGTTAACATTCAATACCCAATGTTTTCTTATTCCTGACCTACTCATCTTAAAAAAAAAACATCAATCCTTGTCTGTGTTTTTGTCACACTGGTTATATCCATTACAAACAGTTTTCAATTTGCACTTCCAGTCATCCACTACACTTTTGTCCACAGAGCCACGCTCACCACTTTGTTTCTTAAAAACAATGTTGTGTCTTTTCAAGAAAGACTCCAGCCACCCACAAGATCCCTTGAAATCGTTAAGTCCGAGCTCACTGGCGAATTTCAATGCCTTCTCGCGAATCAAAGGTCCTGACACATTGATTTGTCTAGAGGTAGCGTCCAAAAACCAACGGTGACAAAGATCGTCAATTTTGTCATAAGACACAGTACGTTTAACACGTTTAGTTTCAGGATTCCCAGTTTCATATTCATCCATGATTTCGCGCTTACGTTTTGCCACATTTTGGATTTGAGTGCGTCCGACGCCAAAGTCGGAAGCGATGACCCTAGACGAGCGACCGGAATCAAGAAGCTGAAGAACTTTGACGCGTTCCTCTAACGTTAAACACTTGCGTTTCTGAGACATGATAGCGAAGAATAGGAAGTATCGTGTGATCAATCCCATTATAAAGCACCCTATCTTCGCAGTTTTACAAACTTTCAAACCTAATTAATTATTAATTAATTTTGATTGTATTAATCAAAATACCTCGGCACTTATTGACTTTAAATCATAAAAGACAAACAATTCAATTTCTCCCGATAAAGTGTACACCTGCACTATTAAGTTTAACCGTTTATCACACATGTTGATTGGTAAAGCGACGCGATTTATGCACACGATTAGCCAGACGTGTTATTGATTTTTTACACACCACCTGCTAGCGATTAGTCGGGTCGCGTGACCGCTTTATGGGATATGCTTTAAGTGTAATTAAGTACTTCAAATGTGACCGCTGACCACATATCACAATTTACCGTTAATTAAAGGACATTAAAGAGCTAATTTCCACGGGCGGGCCTGAACTGACCGTTAATCACAGATTGGCCGCTATTCACATATGACCGCTAACTCAGATTCGACTGTATATGGAAAGCCTTTGAAAGATTACTATAATCTTGTTGTGAAATACTATAAAATACTTCACTTTTGTCAGATCGCCAAACACCGGCTGGCAGTCAATTTATTTTGTTGTATAGGCTGAATATGAGGGTTTGGATTACAGCCAAAAATTTATATATATATATTAATCGTTCATTAGCCTTTACTCTATCAACATAATTTTTCCTATCATTTACACTTTTTGAAAACAATTTAGGATAAGGAGCAATGGCTTGTCGCAAACAAGTGCTCCTTTTTTCACATTGTTTTTTCATCTTTTATGCTGCTTTCAACTTTTATTCAGTAAAGCTACATCTACTGAAAAAGTATAATTGATGAATTGATAAAATGAATGTTAGATTTGTCCAGTATGGAAGCATTTGCAGATAACAAAATAAAAGTGACTCAAAAATTGAAATTCGTTCATGGAAGGGTCTAAACCATTGTGGGAAAAGGAGAAAATGGTGGTTACCAGCATTTTCACCTTTTCCCACAATGTTTTGAAAAGCTTTCTTCCCCAGGGTCGTTAAAAGTTGGGATTGTGTGGGAAAGGATTAATTTCTTTGATCATGACAGTTAAAGAGATACTTGTTTTGAAAGACAACTGATAAAAAAAATTGAGTATTATGAACAACAACTCCATTTGTGACAAATGCCGAAAAATCTTTTTACCTGCAGAACAACATGTACATCAGGGAGGGGGTTCAGATTAGTGCAAATGGCTTGACTGCAACAGATAATTTTGAACATATTATCCTTTAACCCTTTCCCAAACAAGCCCTGGTTTTCACGTGACTGCAGTACAAGTCTTTTGAAAACACCATGGTAAAAGGAGAAATTGCTCGCAACGAGCAATTTCTCCTTTTCCCACAGTGTTTTCTACCCTTTTTGAGACCTTTCTGCAACTTTCATCAAATTTAAAATTGTCGTCTGCAAACTCTTTCAATTTGGACCAGTCCAAACTTTGTCGTTTGGGAAAGGGTTAAAATAGTGTATTGATATAACTCTTTACCAGACAGGAAAACTTTAGACTCTTCCATAATTAAATGATCCATGCTCTTTGAAAAGGGGGCTTAATGCATCTCCGTGATCCATGATACCAAGCAAGTCATCAGGTAATTGTGGGTCCATAAAATCCATTTTGTCTTAACAACCGACTGAGTCAGGAGGTAGACTGGTCCCTTGACATGCAAAGAATTGACCAATAGCGAAAAGTTTCGGCCCAGGCCAGCCTGCGCAGACTGTGCAGGCATGGGTCGATACTTTTCGGAAATGCATTAAGCCCCCTTTTTACAGAGCAATGCTCAAATCAGTCACAGGCTATATACCTGTGTATTACATGATACTAAAATGGTGGGATTTGTTACGCAGCTGAGCATTTTCTCATTTCCCACAATTTTCTCTCTACTCAGGGTTACAACTAGTGATTGTTAGTGAAGGATTAAGATTATGTTTGTTTGTATGGTGTTAAACGCCTTTTTCAACATTATTTCAGTTATATCTAGGCAGCCAGTTCACCTATCCATACTTTCCTGGAGTTTTAATTAACCACTACTTTGCACAATATTCTTCCCAAGCCACTGGCTGCTTTCCCACGTACCCATCATCAAAAACAGTGATCAGCTGTGAGAGAGGAAGGAATCCTGTCATAAAAACTTTCATCAATCCCTGAACAAAAATTGGCTGAGCTTGGGATTCAATCCAGAAACCCTCTGGTTTCAAGGCCTGTACGCTCTTGACTGCGCTACCGGACTTGGCAGGGTTGAAGTTATACATCTGCTGTTAAAAAATCAACAGGTCTAAAAGTTTGTTTTCTGGAAAAGATTTAACCCTTTACCGCACAGTCTTGAGTTTTAACAACACTGAAGATGAAGGCTTTTGAAAACATTGTGAGGAAAGGAGAAAATGCTGGTAATCAGCATTTTCTCCTTTTCCCACAACATTTTTTACCATTTCAAAGACAGAAATCATCATTTGAGTTATATTTATTTTGTAATCTGCAAATGCTTTGAATATCGTCTAGTCTGATATTTTGTTGTTTGGTAAAGAGTTTACTGTTATTATTGCACTAAGGATTTGCATTTTCCTGCCTTTACATGGCCTGACCTGTATAAACTTTTTTCTTGAAGACAGAATTGGCATTTTCAAATTTGAATTTTCAACAAGGAAAAAAAATGATATGTGAAATAAAACTCTGAGAAAGTTATTTAAAAGTCTCAAATCACATGCTTTGAAAATCTCCCAGCCTATGAAACATTTGAACCATGCTCTGTGAAAAAGAGTCTTAATGCATCTGCAAAAAGTACTGCCCCATGTCTGCCTGTGCAGTTGGAGCAGGCTGACATGGATCAAAAGTTTTTGCTACTTGTAACTTTTTTGCATGTCCAAGGACCACTCTTTTTCCAGATTCAGTCAATCGTCAGACCAGATTGATTGATTGATTGATTTTGTGGTATTTAACGCCGTTTTTCAACATTATTTCAGTTATATTGCGGAGACCAGTGCACCTATCCGTGCTTTCCTGGAGTTTCTTTTACCAGGACTACACACAATATTCTTTCCAAGCCACTGGCTGCTTTCCCACATAGCCATCGTCGAAACAAGGTCAGCGGTGAGAGAGGAATTAATCCTGTTGCAATGACTATAATCAGTCCTCGGAAAGAAATTGGCCAAGCCTGGGATCGAACCAGTGACCTCCTGTTCACAAGTCCTGTGAGCTACCGACTGAGCTATTGGGGCTTGGCTCGTCAGACCGGATGGATTTTAGGGATCTCTAATTACATGTATGTGAATGACTTGATTGGTATAATAGATCACAGAGATGCATTGTGCCCCCTCTTGCCAGGGCGTGGCTCATTTCTATTGCACGAAATATGCATTATTTTGTTGGTAAGGTTTTTTTCTTTCCTCTGTCAAGCCTATCAGAGAAATCTGCTGACATGGAAGGCTGACTGATCCCATTTCCTCTGATACAAATTTGTGGCAAATGACTTCCAAAACATCCTATTAGCACTTCACCAAATGAGAAAATTTTAGACTGACTTTTAACGGACCCTGAGGAAGAGGCCTTTTGAAAACATTGTGGGAAAAGGAGAAAATGCTGGTAACCAGCATTTTCTCTTTTTCCCACAATGTTTTCTACCCTTCCCAAAACAAATTTCAATTTTTTACACACATTTATTTTGTCATCTGCAAATTTTTTCAGTTTGGACCGCTCTAAAATTTTGTCGTTTGGTAAAGAGTTAACTCTTTACCACACAATCCCTAGTTTTGACAATCCTGAGGATGAAGGTTTTTGAAAGCATTTTCTCCTTTTCCCACAATGTTTTCTGTCCTGTTACAGAGAAATCTCTCCATATAAGCCATATCTAATTTGTCGTCTGCAAATCCTCTCAATTTGGACAAGTGTAAAATTTTGTTGTGTGGTAAAGGGTTAATTCTTTAGCAGATGACAAAATCAGGACTCAATTCTTTTTGAAAGCACTGGCAGACGGCAAATAAAATGGTCATCAGAATTTAATGATGGGATTTGTTCCATGAAAGGGCAGTAAACATTTTGGGAAAAGAAGAAAATGCTGGTCACCTGCAATGAATTTGTTGGATAAAGGCTTACGGTTTTAGATGTATTGCAATGTATTATGTAGGTGAATGGACAGCAAGCAGATGTTGCACACTTTTTCTTCTGAAGACTTTTGAGTATCCCTATACCACACAATGCTGAGTTTTAATGACACTGAAAAAGAGGGTTCTAAAAAAAAAAAGTGTGGGAAAAGGACAAAATGCTGGTCACCAGCAATGAATTTGTTGGATAAAGGCTTAGTTTCATTATGTATTGCAATTAAATGCTGGTTACCAGTATGTTTTCCTTTTCCTACAATATTTGAAAGAACTTTCCCTCATGGTTGTTAAAACATGGGGATGTATAGTACATGGCTAAAGTTTTGGGTGCCCAGTATGTAATCAGGAAATCATGAGGTTGATAATCTTGATTCAAAAGAGTAGCACAGGTCCACTTGAAGTGTCCATGGGCAATGCACTGCAGAACTGTTGTCTGGGACAGGTGAAATCCAGGAAAGAAATGAATTAGTGAGCTGGCAGTCGTGTGACATAAACAGTCTGTTCAAAGTGCCAACCGCAGTTGGTAGCATACATCACTGGTTCGAAACCTGTGCTTATCCACTTTCTTTCCAAGGACTGATGATGGTCATTGTGACCATTCTTCTCTTACCGCTGATCGTTTTTTCCATGATGTTTTCATTGGAAAGCAGCCAGTGGCTTGCAAAGAAAATTGTGCAAATTACTGGTAACTAGTCCCAGGAAAACATGGATAGGTGTACTGGCAGCAGCTATATAACTGTAATAATGTCAAAAACTGTGTTAAACACCATTTTATCAGTCAATCAACCACTGTCCAAAATGGCATTAACCGTCTACCACACAAGTTTCAACAACCCTGAGAAAGAAGCCATTGGAAAACATAGGTAAAGGAGAAAATGCTGTTAGGCAGCATTTTCTACTTTTCTCACAATGTTTTCCACCCTATCAAAGACAAATTCAAACATTTGAGCCACATTTAAATTGTTGTATGCGAATGCTTTCAATTTGGATAAGTGTACATTTTTGTCGTGTGGTTAAACCCACTTTCAGATGTACGTCTCTGTTCATGCTAACATTTCGATTACATTTTTTTTTTCAAAGACATAATGCAATGTATTGGGTTGGCCTATATATGGAAAGCCTTTGAAAGATTACTATAATCTTGTTGTGAAATACTACAAAATACTTCACTTTTGTCAGATCGCCAAACACCGGCTGGCAGTCAATTTATTTTGTTGTATAGGCTGAATACGAGGGTTTGGATTACAGCCAAAAATTTATACATATTAATCGTTCATTAGCCTTTACTCTATCAACATAATTTTTCCTGTCTATCATTTACACTTTTTGAAAACAATTTAGGATAAGGAGCAATAGCTTGTCGCAAACAAGTGCTCCTTTTTTCACAATGTTTTTTCATCTTTTATGCTGCTTTCAACATTTATTCAGTAAAGCTACATCTACTGAAAAAGTATAATTGATGAATTGATAAAATGAATGTTAGATTTGTCCAGTATGGAAGCATTTGCAAATAACAAAATAAAAGTGACTCAAAAATTGAAATTCGTTCATGGAAGGGTCTAAACCATTGTGGGAAAAGGAGAAAATGGTGGTTACCAGCATTTTCGCCTTTTCCCACAATGTTTTGAAAAGCTTTCTTCCCCAGGGTCGTTAAAAGTTGGGATTGTGTGGGAAAGGATTAATTTCTTTGATCATGACAGTTAAAGAGATCCTTGTTTTTAAAGACAACTGATAAAAAGAATTGAGTATTATGAACAACAACTCCATTTGTGACAAATGCCGAAAAATCTTTTTACCTGTAGTACAACATGTACATCAGGGAGGGGGTTCAGATTAGTGCAAATGGCTTGACTGCAACAGATAATTTTGAACATATTATCCTTTCAAATAGTGTATTGATATAACTCTTTACCAGACAAGAAAACTTTAGACTCTTCCATAATTAAATGATCCATGCTCTGTGAAGAGGGGGCTTAATGCATCTCCGTGATCCATGATACCAAGCAAGTCATCACGTAATTGTGGGTCCATAAAATCCATTTTGTCTTAACAACCGACTGAGTCAGGAGGTAGACTGGTCCCTTGACATGCAAAGAATTGACCAATAGCGAAAAGTTTCGGCCCAGGCTAGCCTGCGCAGGCATGGGTCGATACTTTTCGGAAATGCATTAAGCCCCCTTTTTACAGAGCAATGCTCAAATCAGTCACAGGCTATATACCTGTGTATTACATGATACTAAAATGGTGGGATTTGTTACGCAGCTGAGCATTTTCTCATTTCCCACAATTTTCTCTCTACTCAGGGTTACAACTAGTGCTTGTTAGTGAAGGATTAAGATTATGTTTGTTTGTATGGTGTTAAACGCCTTTTTCAACATTATTTCAGTTATATCTAGGCAGCCAGTTCACCTATCCATACTTTCCTGGAGTTTTAATTAACCACTTCTTTGCACAATATTCTTCCCAAGCCACTGTCTGCTTTCCCACGTACCCATCATCAAAAACAGTGAGCAGCTGTGAGAGAGGAAGGAATCCTGTCACAATAACTTTCATCAATCCCTGAACAAAAATTGGCTGAGCTTGGGATTCAATCCAGAAACCCTCTGGTTTCAAGGCCTGTACGCTCTTGACTGCGCTACCGGACTTGGCAGGGTTGAAGTTATACATCTGCTGTTAAAAAATCAACAGATCTAAAAGTTTGTTTTCTGGAAAAGATTTAACCCTTTACCGCACAGTCTTGAGTTTTAACAACACTGAAGATGAAGGCTTTTGAAAACATTGTGAGGAAAGGAGAAAATGCTGGTAATCAGTATTTTCTCCTTTTCCCACAACGTTTTTAGCTCCACTGGCTGAAGGCCAGCGGGCTTATGTCATGGCCCGGTGTCCGTCGTGCGACCGTGCGTCCGTCCGTCTGTCCGTGCGTTAACTTTTATTTTAAACATCTTCTTCTCTGAAACTACCCATCCAATTTTCATGAAACTTCACAGAAATGATCCTGCCATGGTCCTCTTCAGAATTTCTTGAAAGAATTTGATTCCTTCAAAAACTCTGGTAGCCATGGCAACAAAACTGAAAAATATTGGAAATCTTTAAAAATCTTCGTGTCTGAAACCATAAGTACCTAGCCATAAGGCCTAGAGCTACCAAATTTTGCATTTAGCTTGATCTGGTGGGGGTCTACCAAAAGTGCCCAAATTACAGTCCTGGGGTCAATTTGGCCTCATGCTGGGGGGTGGAGGGGGGGGCCGGGCAAAGGTGCACAAGATTAACATGGGCTTATATAGGGAAAACTTTTAAATCTTGGTGTACATAGCCATAAGGCTTAGGGCTACAAAATTTTGCATAATTATAGCTCTGTCTAGTGGACAACTACAAAGAGGGCCCAAGTTACAACCCTAGGATCAAGTTTGGCCCTGCACCAGGGGTCACAAGTTTTACATGGGTTTATGGAGTGAAAACTTCAGAAACCGTCTTATTACTAGCCATAAGGCAAGAACTCCCAAATTTGGTCATAAACATGTGCTTAGAGGGTGAAAATTCAAAAAATCCTTTTGCTCCTAACCGCAAACCCAAGGGCTACCAAATCTGGAGCACTTTTGATTTTTTTTTTGAAATTAGCCTTGCATCAGGGGTCTTATGTTTTACAGAGGCTTCATATGGACGAAACTTGAAAATCACCGTATTTATAACCATACAGCATAGACTTGTATTATTTTGGCATGTGGCTGTATCTTGTGGACCTCTACCAGGGTCCAAGTGATTATCGCTCTGGGATCAAAAATGGCTTTTCCCTGCGGGTCTCAACTTTAACATGGGCTTTTACAGAGAAAACTTTGTAAGTCTTCATTTTGAAACCATTTGGCTCAGAATTGAAATGTTTAGTATTTATGGTTTATATTTATAAGCCAGTGGAGTGATACAGGGCCATCATGGCCCTCTTGTTTACCATTTCAAAGACAGAAATCATCATTTGAGTTACATTTATTTTGTCATCTGCAAATGCTTTGAATATCGTCTAGTCTGATATTTTGTTGTTTGGTAAAGAGTTTACTGTTATTATTGCACTAGGGATTTGCATTTTCCTGCTTTTACATGGCCTGACCAGTATAAACTTTTTTCTTGAAGACAGAATTGGCATTTGCAAATTTGAATTTTCAACAAGGAAAAAAAAATGATGTGTGAAATAAAACTCTGAGAAAGTTATTTAAAAGTCTCAAATCACATGCTTTGAAAATCTCCCAGCCTATGAAACATTTGAACCATGCTCTGTGAAAAAGAGTCTTAATGCATCTGCAAAAAGTACTGCCCCATGTCTGCCTGTGCAGTTGGAGCAGGCTGACATGGATCAAAAGTTTTTGCTACTTGTAACTTTTTTGCATGTCCAAGGACCACTCTTTTTCCAGATTCAGTCAATCGTCAGACCAGATTGATTGATTGATTGATTGATTGATTTTGTGGTATTTAACGCCGTTTTTCAACATTATTTCAGTTATATTGCGGAGACCAGTGCACCTATCCGTGCTTTCCTGGAGTTTCTTTTACCAGGACTACACACAATATTCTTTCCAAGCCACTGGCTGCTTTCCCACATAGCCATCGTCGAAACAAGGTCAGCGGTGAGAGAGGAATTAATCCTGTTGCAATGACTATAATCAGTCCTCGGAAAGAAATTGGCCAAGCCTGGGATCGAACCAGTGACCTCCTGTTCACAAGTCCTGTGAGCTACCGACTGAGCTATTGGGGCTTGGCTCGTCAGACCGGATGGATTTTAGGGATCTCTAATTACATGTATGTGAATGACTTGATTGATATAATAGATCACAGAGATGCATTGTGCCCCCTCTTGCCAGGGCGTGGCTCATTTCTATTGCACAAAATATGCATTATTTTGTTGGTAAGGTTTTTTTCTTTCCTCTGTCAAGCCTATCAGAGAAATCTGCTGACATGGAAGGCTGACTGATCCCATTTCCTCTGATACAGATTTGTGGCAAATGACTTCCAAAACATCCTATTAGCACTTCACCAAACGAGAAAATTTTAGACTGACTTTTAACGGACCCTGAGGAAGAGGCCTTTTGAAAACATTGTGGGAAAAGGAGAAAATGCTGGTAACCAGCATTTTCTCCTTTTCCCACAATGTTTTCTACCCTTCTCAAAACAAATTTCAATTTTTTACACACATTTATTTTGTCATCTGCAAATTTTTTCAGTTTGGACCGCTCTAAAATTTTGTCGTTTGGTAAAGAGTTAACTCTTTACCACACAATCCCTAGTTTTGACAATCCTGAGGATGAAGGTTTTTGAAAGCATTTTCTCCTTTTCCCACAATGTTTTCTGTCCTGTTACAGAGAAATCTCTCCATATAAGCCATATCTAATTTGTCGTCTGCAAATCCTCTCAATTTGGACAAGTGTAAAATTTTGTTGTGTGGTAAAGGGTTAATTCTTTAGCAGATGACAAAATCAGGACTCAATTCTTTTTGAAAGCACTGGCAGACGGCAAATAAAATGGTCATCAGAATTTAATGATGGGATTTGTTCCATGAAAGGGCAGTAAACATTTTGGGAAAAGGAGAAAATGCTGGTCACCAGCAATGAATTTGTTGGATAAAGGCTTACGGTTTTAGATGTATTGCAATGTATTATGTAGATGAATGGACAGCAAGCAGATGTTGCACACTTTTTCTTCTGAAGACTTTTGAGTATCCCTATACCACACAATGCTGAGTTTTAACGACACTGAAAAAGAGGGTTCTAAAAAAAAAAAAAAAAAACAGTGTGGGAAAAGGACAAAATGCTGGTCACCAGCAATGAATTTGATGGATAAAGGCTTAGTTTCATTATGTATTGCAATGTAGGTAAATAGACAGCAAGCAGATGTTGCTCACTTTTTCTTCAGAAGACCTTTGAGTATCCCTTTACCACACAATGCGGTGTTTTAACGACCTTGAAAAAGGAGGTTTTTGAAAACATTGTTGGAAAAGAAGAAAATGTTGGTAACCTGAGCATTTTCTTCTGTTCCCACAATGGTTTCTACTCTTTCTCATGAATCCCATTATCTGAAATTTTTTGTCTACAAATGCTTTGAATTTGCACCATTCTGAAATGTTGTTTATTAAAGGGGTAAATTGATGTTGAAAGACAATCATAATCTTAGCTCCACTGGCCGAAGGCTAGCGGGCTTATGTCATGGCCTGGTGTCCGTCGTGCGTCCGTCCGTCCATCCGTGTGTGCGTCCGTCCGTGCGTTAACTTTTATTTCAAACATCTTCTTCTCTGAAACTACCCATCCAATTTTCATGAAACTTCACAGAAATGATCCTGCCATTGTCCTCTTCAGAATTTCTTGAAAGAATTTGATTCCTTCAAAAACTCTGGTTGCCATGGCAACAAAACTAAAAAAATATTGGAAATCTTAAAAAATCTTCTTGTCTGAAACCATAAGGCATAGGGCTACCAAATTTGGCATGTAGCTTTATGTAGTAGACCTCTATCAAGTTTCTTCAAATTATAGCCCTGGGGTCAAAATTGGCCCTGCCCCAGGGGTCACAAGTTTTACATAGGCTTATATACAGAAAACTTTAAAAATCTTCCTGTACCTAGCCATAAGGCCTACAGCTACCAAATTTTGCATGTAGCTATATCTAGTGGGCCTCTACCAAACGGGCCAAAATTTTAGTCCATGGTTCAAAATTGGCCCTGCCGCAGGGGTCACAAGTTTTACATGGGTTTACATAGTGACAACTTGAGAAATCTTCCTTTTTTTATTTATTTTTTTTTTTTAATTAGCCATGCATCAGGGGTCTTATGTTTTACAGAGGCTTCATATGGACAAAACTTGAAAATCACCTTATTTATAACCATACAACGTAGACTTGTATTATTTTGGCATGTGGCTTTATCTTGTGGACCTGTACCAGGGTTCAAGTAATTATAGCTCTGGGATCAAAAATGGCTTTGCCCTGCGGGTCTCAACTTTCACGTAGGCTTTTACAGAGAAAACTTTGTAAGTCTTCATTTTGAAACCATTTGGCTCAGAATTGAAATGTTTAGTATTTATGGTTTATATTTATAAGCCAGTGGAGCGATACAGGGCCATCATGGCCCTCTTGTTTCTTGTTAAATGTTTCTGTATTTCTGAAAGAGCTATAAATTAATGTTTTACTAAACAATCCCAAGGTTACACGAACCTACAGGAGATGACTTAACTCTTTACCAAACAACAAAATTTTAGACTGGTCCAGATTGAAAGTGTCTGCAGACGACAGTTTACATGTGGCTTAAATGACGAAATTTGTTTTTGGTAGGGTAGAAAACATAGTAGGAAAAGGAGAAAATGCTGGTTACCAGCATTTTCTCCTTTTCCCACTATGTTTTCAAAAGCCCATTATGTCAGGGTCATTAAAACTTGGGATTGTGTGCTAAAGAGTTAAATACAGTGGAGCCCCGTTATAACGAAGTCCGTGGGGTCCATGGATTCAACCCGCGTTATATCCGGGGTGAAGGATATAACGCTGTTTCACCCCCCCTTCCGCGGATGGCCTGTATCCGCATTCTCATTTATGAACGTATACTGCATACACTACATACCGTAATTCGCCAATGTATTCGGTCAGAAAAAAATAATTACTTTTTTTTGTGTCCAAATCTTTAGGAAATTATTATCTTGAAAAAAAGGGGGTGGCCGAAATAATAGGTTTCACTTTGTTGTCCAAATGTGTGTGTCCCGAAAAAATAAGAGTAAAATCCAACAAAGTTAGATCTATTTATAGCACCGATGAGGGGGGGTCAAAACTTTAATATATCTAAAGTTCCAGCGTGTTTTCAATCTTAAAATCTTAAAAGCATGTGTTTTAAATATTTCTTAATTTCTTAGACCTATAAGCAGTAGCTTTCTAAAATCATAGTTCAGTAGTGCATGGTATATATCCAAGATCAGACCGCACATTCTCTATAATCTGATCTCTGTCTACACCGTACGCCAACATTTTAAACTCCACCATCTTGCCATCATCAAAGAGCCATCTGTCAACAAGATTTCACACCTGTCATGGGTACACAAATGTTTGCAGTAAAATTTGGATTATGGGTATGACGTGATGTGTAAATCATCCAGAGCGAGAGGGTTGTAAGGCACCTGTTTTTGTACACTCTCTCCCGGGTTACATGCTGACCTCCAATCAACATAAAATGACTACGCAATAAGCGTATATCATGTCCACTTTATACTAGCTGATAGTGTCTTTTTGCGGTTAGCAATGGTTGTTAAAGGAACACCTGGGCAGCTTTGTCACATAATTTGTGTAGTCAGCAGAAAAAAAGTCTGCCTGTTTTTTTCGTTAGAAAATATTCCTTGCAACCAAAATAAAAAGGAATGCATACGACAATTAATGCATTCGATCCAATTTTATATATATATGTAAATGGATTTAATACTGATAAATAAAGGAAAGAAACAATGAGGTTTGGTACGTATAATTCTTTTGATATTGTTCATGGAGGGACAATTTCACGGTTCTGCAGGTGCCTTTTGAAAACGTTACGAAAAAAGGGAAAAACTGCTTGCACAACACCAAAAAGCCGAGAAACATTGAACTCTTCAAACACCTTTCAAAACTAGTTGCTTGAATGGCCTGTGTAGATCAAGATCACACTAGGCAGAATGTTTGGTCTGATCTAAATCTACTCTGTTTCGGTGAGAAGTTTTCAACAAAGACAACCTTGATATTGCATTTTTTTTTAGCTCACCTTAGCACAACGTGCTAAAGGTGAGCTATTGTGATCGCCCTATGTCCGTCATCCGTCGTCCGTCAACAATTTCTTTAAACATCTTCTTCCCCTAAACCACTGGGCCAATCTTGATGAAACTTGGCAGGGATGTTCCTTGGGTGAAGAACTACCAAAATTGTTCAAAGAATTGAATTCCACCCACAACTCTGGTTGCCATGGCAACAAAAAGGAAAAAAAAAGCAAAATCTTTGAACATCTTCTTCTCTGAAACTAGAAGGTGTAGAGCTTTGATATTTGGTATGTAGCATCTCCTAGTGGACCTCTACCAAATTTGTTCATTTGATGCCCCTGGGGTCAAAACTGGCCCCGCCCCAGGGGTCACAAGTTTGAGCATAGTAACAAAGAAGGAAAACTTTAAAAATCTTCTTCTCTGAAACTTGAAAGTGTAGAGCTTTGATATTTGGCATGTAGCATCTCCTAGTGGACCTCTACCAAGTTTGTTCATATGATGTCCCTGGGGTCAAAACTGGCCCCGCCCCGGGGGTCACAATTTCCAACATAGGAACAAAGAAGGAAAACTTTAAAAATCTTCTTCTCTAAAACTAGAAGGCATAGAGCTTTGATATTTGGCATGAAGCATCTCCTAGTGGACCTCTACCAAGTTTGTTCATATGATGCCCTTGGGGTCAAAACTGGCCCTGCCCCGGGGGTCACAAGTTCCAACATAGGAACAAAGAGGGGAAACTTTAAAAATCATCTTCTCTGAAACTGGAAGGCGTAGAGCTTTGATATTTGGTATGTAGCATTGCCTAGTGGACCTCTACCAAGTTTGTTCATATGATGCCCCTAGGGTCAAAACTGGCCCCGCCCCGGGGCTCACAAGTTTGAGCATAGTAACAAAGAAGGAAAACTTTAAAAATCTTCTTCTCTGAAACTTGAAAGTGTAGAGCTTTGATATTTGGCATGTAGCATCTCCTAGTGGACCTCTACCAAGTTTGTTCATATGATGTCCCTGGGGTCAAAACTGGCCCCGCCCCGGGGGTCACAATTTCCAACATAGGAACAAAGAAGGAAAACTTTAAAAATCTTCTTCTCTAAAACTAGAAGGCATAGAGCTTTGATATTTGGCATGAAGCATCTCCTAGTGGACCTCTACCAAGTTTGTTCATATGATGCCCTTGGGGTCAAAACTGGCCCTGCCCCGGGGGTCACAAGTTCCAACATAGGAACAAAGAGGGGAAACTTTAAAAATCATCTTCTCTGAAACTGGAAGGCGTAGAGCTTTGATATTTGGTATGTAGCATTGCCTAGTGGACCTCTACCAAGTTTGTTCATATGATGCCCCTAGGGTCAAAACTGGCCCCGCCCCGGGGGTCACAAGTTTGAGCATAGTAACAAAGAAGGAAAACTTTAAAAATCTTCTTCTCTAAAACTAGAAGGCATAGAGCTTTGATATTTGGTATGTAGCATTGCCTAGTAGACCTCTACCAAGTTTGTTCATATGATGCCCCTAGGGTCAAAACTGGCCCCGCCCCGGGGGTCACAATTTCCAACATAGGAACAAAGAAGAAAAACTTTAAAGATCTTCTTCTCTAAAACTAGAAGGCATAGAGCTTTGATATTTGGCATGAAGCATCTCCTAGTGGACCTCTACCAAGTTTGTTCATATGATGCCCTTGGGGTCAAAACTGGCCCTGCCCCGGGGGTCACAATTTCCAACATAGGAACAAAGAGGGGAAACTTTAAAAATCATCTTCTCTGAAACTGGAAGGTGTAGAGCTTTGATATTTGGTATGTAGCATTGCCTAGTGGACCTCTACCAAGTTTGTTCATATGATGCCCCTGGGGTCAAAACTGGCCCCACCCCGGGGGTCACAAGTTTGAGCGTAGTAACAAAGAAGGAAAACTTTAAAAATCTTCTTCTATGAAACTTTGAAGGTGTAAAGCTTTGATATTTGGCATGTAGCATCTCCTAGTGGACCTCTACCAAGGTTGTTCATATGATGCCCCTAGGGTCAAAACTGGCCCCGCCCCGGGGGTCACAATTTCCAACATAGGAACAAAGAAGGAAAACTTTAAAAATCTTCTTCTCTAAAACTAGAAGGCATAGAGCTTTGATATTTGGTATGTAGCATCGCCTAGTAGACCTCTACCAAGTTTGTTCATATGATGCCCTTGGGGTCAAAACTGGCCCTGCCCCGGGGGTCACAAGTTCAAACATAGGAACAAAGAAGGAAAACTTAAATTTTTTTTTTTCTCTTAAATGGGAAGGCATAGAGCTTTGATATTTGGTATGTAGCATCTCCTAATGGACTTCTACCAAATTGTTCCAAGGATGCTGCTTGGGTCAAAACTGGCCCAGCTCCTGGGGTCACAAGTTCGAACATAGGAACAAAGAAGGAAAACTTTAAAATTCTTCTTTTCTGAAACCGAAAGGTGTGGAGCTTTGATATTTGGTATTGTTGCGCGCAGGCTGCACAACTCTGATAGGTCGTTGGATGGGCCGGTAAACAAAGGAAAACAAGAACAAAAGCTGGTCTCCTGAGGGCGGTACTGGATAAATAACTAAAACGAAATGTCGCAGATAAAGCAAAAAATAAGCGTTTTATTTAACTCTTTGTTGATTTCTGGTTCTGATCTTCGCAAAAAGCCTTTGTGTTGAAACGGTAAAAAAAAAACCACACGAATCTGTCAGCTCCGGTCAGGGATGGGATGGTTGGGTTAATCGTTAAACAAAATAGTGTGTCGTAAAACCTTTGTTGTTTTCCTAACCTTTTGTAATTGAAAGACCTAAAGGTTGCCCTCGTAAATTTGATGGAATTTGGAGACCAAGACTGACGCAATGCACGGGTATTTATACTATTTGCATGCACACAAGAAATAGTTGTGTGCACACACAAAACTGTTGTGGGGTGAAACAGCACACAAAAATAATTTGCGTGCAAGATGCAAAATGATTGGCTGACGGATGTACACAGTCAAACATTGTGTACTGGCAACCAAAATCTTGAGGTCAGAATCTATAACAACGGGACAGAAACCCAAAAGTCTATGAAACATTATAGTAAAAGGAAAAATAAATGCTGAATCGGCATTTCCGTACCGAATAAGACCTTTTCATCGTGGAATTGGGTGTTTTGACCAGTAGGCGGTTGAAATTCAGCTTCTTTAGGGTTGCTAGGGAGAAATTTACTGTTACACCGGGTAAATCAAAATGGCCGACAAAGATACGGAAGCGCGTGGCTTCAAGCTAACAAATGATGAATACGAGGACAAACGGACGTGACCGAGTACAAAGACGCTATATTTGACCTGAAGTAAGTAAAATCTAAACGGGCGAATTCCTAATTTGACCGGCTGACACGAATAACTGCATATATGAGTGCACCACAAGATACGCGAGTGTTCACACACAGAGTCAACTTTTGTTTCAATACGAACAAATAATCAATAAATAAATACAAACTATAGAGGAAGTAAGATCGGGACTCTACATCACTCCCCCTCTTACTTTGTCAAAGTTCCGACTGACAAATAACAAACAGATGACAAAATGACTGGTAAGGTAGAAAACCGCCAATGCTTGCCACTAGTACTTTCTTCTTTTCAAAAATTTCTAGCTAAATGCTAAGACACGGGATTGTACCGTTAACATCGGTTAATAACTATGACAAATATGCTTTTGCTTAAAGCAATTAAACACCTTTTAAAACTTTAACAAAACAGGCTTAATAAATAACACTTCTACATTTTAAAGTCCACTTCAAGAGTTCATTAATCTAGGTTAGGTTGATATCACTGTTGGCCTAAATTACAGTCCCCGAGTACCACATGTTTTATCACTTGGTTTATCACATTTCAGCTTAAAACTTAGTTCACATAATGGATCTAAAACTCTGTCCAGATTATCTTCAAACCGTAGTAGCACTTGAAACAGTTTCACTTTTAAACAATATTCTTCAAAGTCCTATTTCTTATTAATGACAGACTTCAGCGGCTTGTTTTCTTTTGACTTCTTATCGGTCTTCACGTCAGTGCTCTTATGCTTCTCACTGCGTCTCTCTGGTTTCTCATGGGTCACTGTTGTTCTTTCGCGGCTATGTTCTCTCCTGTGTGTCTCTGATGTGCTCTCTCTACTTCTATCTCGATTTTGGTCCCTCAATTCTTCTCTCCTCCTCTCGTGCTCTCTCCTTTGCTCCTCACCCATTCTTTCTAGTGTCCTGCTCATCTTTGTCATGACGTCGGTCAGCGTCCCTAATGTCTTATCTATGCCCCTAATGGCCCGACTGTTCTGTTCAAAGGCGTCAGCTAATTGTCCAACGGCCGTCCGAATCACGTTCACGAGCGCCTCCCCTGCCTGGAAATTTTGAGTGGTCTCCTCCTTCTTTGGAGATGGTTTCGCCTTAGCCTCAGTGGCCTTGTCTGTATTTGTTGCCTTTTCCTGAGCCTGGACGGATATCGGTAAACTTTTAACAGTCAGGTCATCTCGAGGCATTGTCAACGTACTGGTCCAAAAAACTGGTGGTGGAACCTAACACTGGTGTGTTCAATGATGTTGACGGAATGGGCACCATGTTAGTTGAAGTCAGTAGAGGGCTCAGCATTGGATTGACTACACTTGGTGTTTGTTCTGGCTTTGTTTGCTTAACTTCAGTTGTTGTGATCGAGGGGACAGGACTCTCCAGGGTTAACTTTGGTTTCTTCAGTGGTGGCTGAGGAAAAGATAGGGGTTGCTTCGCGACTGGTTCTGGTATCTGCTGGGTCGGCATTTCAGGAATTTTGACTATAGGTGTTGGTGTGTATAAGGGAAAAGGCAGTGAAGGAGCTGGGCTATATGGGACAAAATCTTGCTGCTGTAGTGCTTGACTGGTGCTCTGGATGGATGGGGAGCTCTTGCTGCTTACCAGTGCGGCAAGTACTTCTGGAGTCACCTGGATGCTGATTAGGTTGTTGCTCATGGTTGATGGGGTCTGACTCAAAGTAACCAGAGGCCGGGCTACAAACTGCTGGTCATAGGCATCAAACGCCTCGTCTCCAGACTCGGGTGCAGGTTTAGTTGGTACCATCCTACTTGCTTCCTCGCTCGTTAGTTCTCTGAAGTCAGTGCCCTGTATGACTGTAGCAGGGTTAGGGTTCTCAACCAGAAACCGTTGGCTGTCAACTTGCCCAAGTTCTGTTACTGCTTGCCTGTGTCGACTGTACTTGGAAACGTGGTTTACAAGGGCTGACTTTGTTGAACACCGCAGCAGACACAAGGTACAGTAGAATGGTGCTCTGTCTAAGGCCAGGTGGTGCTTGTAGATGTGAGCCACCATTCTGTAGCGCGCCTCCACGTACGTCTTGCCTTGGGCCGGGCAGTGAAGACACGCATAACACTTCCCTCGTCTATCTGCCATCATATTCTGAAAATATAAAGATATCCTTCTTGCACTTTTGGTAAGACATTTTGACTTCTAGAGGGTATTAATTGAGGCAATGTGGGGAGAGCTGACAGATTTTCTTGCGGCACGCGCACCACCCCGGACCCGATGTAAAATCTAAATCGTGAAGAAACCGCCGTGTGAGGATCTTTTCAGAAGACTGCTGATGTTGTAGATGTTGAACCTGCCTAGCTAAGACCAACATATGCAGAAGTGAAACTACTGATTACCTAATTTAAGGACTTCTTTAATTTGTTAACGCAGTTGGGAACATTAGTTCCTTCATATGGCTTGAGTTTGTTGTGATGAACCACACGCTCTGACTGACCATTGTTTGTTTTAAGGACGAACGATACGGGGGATAGCTTTTGCACTACTAAGCAAGGGCCTTCATATGCGGGTACCAATTTTGGCGACTCCCCAACCTTACGGGTTTCAGAGAGGCACCATACAACATCACCCACATCATAATGATGGAATAACATCTTCCTGTCGTAAATGGCCTTGCTCCTTTCGCACGAGGACTTTAGGTGTTTCCGGGCTACAGCATGAGCTTGATTCAGCCTTTCCCTGATGCTACTGACATAGTCTCCATAATTGGTAACATGAGCTTGGGCCGGATCTGAAACGGAACCAAAGATGAGTTCGGCTGGAAGTCTGACCTCTCTACCAAGAGTCATGAGATTTGGACTCAGTTTGGTGGTCTCGTTCGGAGTTGCCCTGTAGGCGCCTGCAAGACACCCAAGGTTCATGTCCCAATTCTCTTGTTCACCCTTCAAGTACGCTCGCAACATTTTCAACAAAGTTTGGTTGAACCTCTCAGCCTGGCCATTGCATCTGGGGTTTCTGACACTTGTCCGAAGTTTCTTCACCTCCAGCATTCTGCACAGTTCTTTGAAAACCTTACTTTCGTATGTTCTGCCTTGGTCACTTAGGATTGACAGTGGACATCCCCACCTACTGATGAATTCGTTAACTATCTTATTAGCACAAGTTTCAGCTGTTAGGTCTGGAACCGGAATCACCTCAACGTATTTAGAAAAGAGGTCAGTAAGAACAAGAATGTAGCGATTGCCATTATTTGTGATTGGGAAAGGACCCAGGTAGTCTGTGGCTAAGACATCCCATGGAGCTCCAGTTCTAACCGAACCCATAGGTGCCCTTGGCGCTCTTGGTGGCTTCTTGTCTCTGGCACAGATATCGCATTGTCGAATAAACACTTTGATGTCCTCCTTCATATTGAACCAATAAAACCGCTGGCCTACTTTTGCCTTAGTTTTCTTCGTTCCCATGTGACCAGACATAATACCACTATGCATCTGCCTCAGGACCTCCTTCTTCAGATCTCTTGGTATCACCACTTGACCAACGGTTCCAGTACCATCACGCTTTGTGAATTCTTTGACCAGTACACCACCCACAACTTTGAGGTTGTCCCATAGTAAGAAGTAGTGTCTCATTGCTGGACTTCCAATGTCAATTTGCTCCTGTGGAGGCTTTGCATTTTGCTCTCTCGATTCTAAGATGGGTCTTATATCTTCATCTTCTAGCTGACTTTTCCTCATATCCCCAGCAGTGGTCATCAGTCCGCTCATCCTCCAGTCTATTGTGTCACAACTCGTAGAAGGTTCATCAACTCCTCTTATTATGTCTTCTCTTGTCTCAGCAACAGCATCTCTGTTATTAGCATTTGCTGGCCTACCTTGGTTTGGCTTTTCAAGGGCCATGGTTTCTGCTCTTCGTTTACACTTGCGACACGGGCCACATTTGATCACTTCGGTCATGTCTACCTCATTGCACTCACAGTCTCTCGGATTTTCGCACCTGGACAGTGCATCGCAGTGTGGCTGCTGTTTCCCTGGTCGGTACTCAACACAGAAATCAAAGGCGGCTAAGATTTCAATCCATCGAGCAATCTTGCCATTTGGCTCCTTTAGACTGAAAAGCCAAACTAGGGCTTGATGGTCGCTTCTAACAATGAACTTGCGCCCCAAAAGGTACTGCCTGAAATACTGCACAAAGTAAACAACTGCTAAGAGTTCTCGTTCTGTTACGCAATAGTTGCGTTCAGCCTTGTTTAGTGACCTGCTCGCATATGCAAGCACCCTTTCTTGCCCAGATTGTATTTGAGATAGAACCCCGCCTATACCAACTCCAGATGCATCAACATCAAGGTAAAATGTGCCAGCATCATTCAGAGGATAACCCATCACATCCGTGCTAGTAAGTCTCTCCTTTAGTTTCTGAAAGGCATGTACACACTCATCTGTCCAAGTGAACTTAACATCCTTCTTGGTCAGCTCGGTTAATGGTCGAGCAATCTTGGCAAAATCCTTAATGAATCGACGGTAATATGACCCAGTTGCTACAAATTGCTTTACTTGCTTTGGGTTCAAGGGTCTTGGCCAATTTGCAACTTTTGCGATATTACTCGGTAGGGGTGAAACAATACGGTAAAAAGCGTATTGCAATATATTGCAATACGGCTGACCCGTATTGCAATACGTATTGCAATATGCTGTATATGCTGACATTTAGCATATCTGACCACTTGTAGTCACTGTTAGGGTAGCATATGCTCAAAAGGTGATAAAGAAAACTAGTACATGTGCTTGGAACTCTTCCATTCTTTCAAGATAATGAACTAAAAAGCAATTGTTTCGCATGAACAAATAAAAACAAACTGAAATTGACTAGTCTTTAACACTCGCTATCTTGACGATTTTCGTCTGCCATTTTTTTTTCTTCAAGAGCGTACTTGTTTATATAAAAACCAGCGCTACTATACCGAACTTCGGGACATGGCTCAACAGAGTAGACAGTGCGATGCACTAACTTACTCAGTTGCTTACTGCACTAACACTAATACTTTGCCGCTTAACTACTGGAAAACGCAAAAATAAGTGTGAGCAAAGTTATAAGAAATGAATAACATACAAACTCCATTGATCCAAAAGCATTAAAGCTCGACGTTTATTTGGAGTTCGTGTCGTGAATTTTATGTGGTCATAGTTTTACCTAAACACCGGTGACACCGCCTGTGGAAAAAAATAAACAACTTTCGCTTTCGGAAATCTTTAGAACTGTAAGTTGAAAAACGATCGATTTCTGACAGAATTTTTGGGAAAACCGGACTTTCTGATGCAATTAAGAGAAGTTGACATATTGCAGAAATACCGATACGGTAAAATTCGAACCGGTTTCGGTTTTTTCTTTGAATAGACCGCGGTTAATCGGTAAACCGTTTCACCACTATTACTCGGGTCAGGTCACACTCCCTCCCCAGACACAACATGCCCAAGAAAGACTACTTCGGTTTGCAAAAGCTGGCATTTGTCTGGTTTAAGTTTTAGTCCTGACTGCTTTACTCGACCAAGCACTTCAACTACTATGTCCCATTCATCTTTGGAGAATGTGTCACTGTACTTATTCAACAGGGAAGCCACCATGTTTCTCTCATAGTCCTTTTTACCGGCTGTTGATTTTTCATACAATGTTGCCAAGTGGTCTGGTATCACAGGTTCACTGGCATCTCTGGTTACCTTAAGGTTGAACCCATCTGTAATTTTTCGAGGGGCTGTGCCTATTCGTCTTATCCACTCATTGCAGCCATCCTCCCCTTCATTTTCGCTGTCTGCTAGCACACTGACAATCCTTTCTATCTGTTCTGCATTGCCAACATACGCGTTCTGATGCAATGTTGCTTCTACAGGAAATGGGTTAAGGACCCTCACTTTACACGTGGGACTCTTGTTGATGTCAATCAATGTTGAAGCCATAACAAGGCTATACTTCTCCTTGAATAACTGGACTGGTTCCACTAAGTACTCGGACTGCTTTGCCAAATCATCAAACTCTTCTCTTTCGACAAAGACTTCAATAACTGCCTTGGTTTGCCCAGGAATGGTGACGTCATCTACAACTGTTACTCGCCTAGACCTGCTTCTACGACCCACTTGGAAACAGGGGACACTGACCCAATCTAGCACTATCGTTCCTCTGCTAAGAAGTAGGTCGGCTGGCCCCTTTTCACTGCCCATCAATATGTCAAAGCCTAACAGTGCTTCGTCCTCAATATCAGCAACTACAAACTCATGGACTAATTCGTAAGACCCTAACAGCACCTTGAAATCACCCTTGCCAATCTCCCTTATGGGCGCCCCGTTTGCCCCTCGAAGATTGCATGATTTCCTCAGCTCTGGTCTTCTCTCCTTCTCTAGTCTCTGAAATACCTTAGTTGATAGCACTGACCTAGCCGCACCCGTATCGGCAGTGAATGTGATCTTCTGGCCCTCTACCTCACCTTTCACGTAGACCCCGTCGTTTAGGTGCACCTTTTGACTTTGACCCTCAAGTCCTTTATCCGGAACTTCTTCTTTCCCGTGGCCTGTTGAGCTTACTGGGACCTTTCCCTGGCCACCTGGGTTGGTCCTTGGTAGTTTAAAGGTTTCTCTGTTTGGTTTTGATTTTTGCCTTGCCACCCTGTCTTGGCTCTCCTACCTTTTTCTGGGCACTCTCTCGCAAAGTGACCCATGGTGTGGCAGTAATAACACTCTTTATCGGATTTGCCCTTGCTTTCTCTAGGTCTTGCTCCATTTACTGCCTCTAGTTTATCTAGCCGTTCTAATATCTTCGTTAGAAGTGGTGTTGGATCTTTGCTCAAACTGATTTGATGCAAAAGTTCGCTCGTTTCTATCTTCTGCAGGGGTATTTGGTCAACATTGTCATGTTCAAAGCTCCTGCCATCCTCATGGAATTGAACCATCCTGGTTTGTTTCGCCCTTCTTTCGCCTCCCTGACTGCTTCTTGTCTGTATAAAATTCACCACGTGATACACCGCCTCATCTATTGTCCGTGGTTCCTTATGGAATTCGACTTCAAACCTTATCTCTTCGTCTCTTAGGCCGCCAAGGAACTTTTGCACCAAGTCCTCCTCTCTTGTTCGCCTATCTCTGTAGCCGTGTGCTTTATCATAAAGCATCTTAAGGTCGGCTGCAAACTCTTCAGCTGTCTCGCCTACCCTTTGGATTCGTCTACTGAACTTTGTAGCGAAAGCTCTGTGAGTTTCGATCACCCTATAACAGGTGTGCATCTCGTTGATAAGGTCGTCGTAACTACTCAGGGTTGCTTTTGGCAGCTGTCCAAACAGAAAGTCAGCCACTTGGCCCTCGATGCGAGGTAATAGATGGTCAAGTTTATCCTCATCGCTCCAGGAATGCCTTTCCGCTATGGCCTCAAATCTGGCCAACCACACTGACCAGTCCTCTTTACCTGTAAAAGAGGGTATCCTAATGTTCTCTGCTAGTCTTGGTCGGGCATGCACGGCCCTGGGGCTGTCCCTGCTATTCCTGATGTATGGGTGGTCCATATCTCGCCTGTCAGGTGGACTATTTCTATAGCCTGATCTGATTCTGTCATACTCAGTGTTAGCCATACGGAAATGGTCGTTCTGCCGATTTTGATTCACATTGTGATAAGTGTGTCGAGGCCTTTGTCTGTACATGTGATCCTCGCAACCAACATTACCTGTAGTAAGGTATGAGTGATTTGGCCCAATACCTCCCACTATACTACTCTGGGGAACAGCCTGCTTAAGATTCTTGAGTTCAGACACAACTTCCTTAAGAACACCAGAAATGCTGTTCAGCAAATGTGTTTGTGAGCTTGTATCTGTATCCCTATCACCATTTGAAGTTATGTTTGTGTGTACATTGCAAGGCTGCTGACCGCTGTTTGCAAAAGTCTCGGGATCTGTAGCTGATGCAGACTGATCATCGTCATCACTGCGAACGGATCTTGCAGGGCTGTCTTCCCTATTACACCTTCCTACTTCATCAATTGTCCTACAACTCGGCTGTCTAAAATAAACTTCCCCGTCGTCATAAGATGATCCGGGCTGATCCATGTTAGGCCTAAATGCCGTCAATTTACTTCCACGACGTGTGGTTCGTATCACTGGACCCCTTTAAATAATAGGATCCCACTTCTGACACCAAAATTATGTTGCGCGCAGGCTGCACAACTCTGATAGGTCGTTGGATGGGCCGGTAAACAAAGGAAAACAAGAACAAAAGCTGGTCTCCTGAGGGCGGTACTGGATAAATAACTAAAACGAAATGTCGCAGATAAAGCAAAAAATAAGCGTTTTATTTAACTCTTTGTTGATTTCTGGTTCTGATCTTCGCAAAAAGCCTTTGTGTTGAAACGGTAAAAAAAAAAACACACGAATCTGTCAGCTCCGGTCAGGGATGGGATGGTTGGGTTAATCGTTAAACAAAATAGTGTGTCGTAAAACCTTTGTTGTTTTCCTAACCTTTTGTAATTGAAAGACCTAAAGGTTGCCCTCGTAAATTTGATGGAATTTGGAGACCAAGACTGACGCAATGCACGGGTATTTATACTATTTGCATGCACACAACAAATAGTTGTGTGCACACACAAAACTGTTGTGGGGTGAAACAGCATGCAAAAATAATTTGCGTGCAAGATGCAAAATGATTGGCTGACGGATGTACACAGTCAAACATTGTGTACTGGCAACCAAAATCTTGAGGTCAGAATCTATAACAACGGGACAGAAACCCAAAAGTCTATGAAACATTATAGTAAAAGGAAAAATAAATGTTGAATCTGCATTTCCGTACCGAATAAGACCTTTTCATCGTGGAATTGGGTGTTTTGACCAGTAGGCGGTTGAAATTCAGCTTCTTTAGGGTTGCTAGGGAGAAATTTACTGTTACACCGGGTAAATCAAAATGGCCGACAAAGATACGGAAGCGCGTGGCTTCAAGCTAACAAATGATGAATACGAGGACAAACGGACGTGACCGAGTACAAAGACGCTATATTTGACCTGAAGTAAGTAAAATCTAAACGGGCGAATCCCTAATTTGACCGGCTGACACGAATAACTGCATATATGAGTGCACCACAAGATACGCAAGTGTTCACACACAGAGTCAACTTTTGTTTCAATACGAACAAATAATCAATAAATAAATACGAACTATAGAGGAAGTAAGATCGGGACTCTACAGTATGTTGAATCTCAGAGTGGACCTCTACCAAGTGTGTTCATATGATGCCCCTGGGTCAAAACTGGCCCTGCCCCTGGGGTCACAAGTTGAAGGTAGGAAAAAAAAAGGAAAACTTTAAATTTCTTTTTCTCTTTAACGGGAAGGTGTAGGGCTTTGATATTTGGTATGTAGCATTTCCTAGTGGACCTCTACTAAGTTTGTTCATATGATGCCCCTGGGTCAAAACTGGCCCAGCCCCGGGGGTCACAAGTTCGAACATAGGAACAAAGAAGGAAAACTTTAAAATTCTTCTTTAAAACTGGAAGGCGTAGAGCTTTGATATTTGGTATGTAGTGATTCTCTTCTAAGTTTGCTTGCCCATCTAAGCGCAACAAGTTCATTGAGTTCAAAATTGGGTCATCTTGGGTCATAAACTAGGTCACTAGGTCAAATTAAAGAAATACCTTGTTGGCACTCTCGAGGCCACATTATTTGCTCAATTGCCTTGAAAATTAGTTAGAAAGTTTGTCTTTATAAAGTCTCACATAAGATTAATTTGGGTCAGCTTGGGTCATAAACTAGTTCACTGGGTCAAATTAAAGAAATACCTTGTTTGCACTCTGGAAGCCACATTTATTACTCAAATGACCTGAAATTTGGCCAGAATGTTTGTCTTGATGAAATACCAGATGAGTTTGGATTTGGGTCACCTGGAACCATAAACTAGGTCACTAGGTCAAAATAAAGAAATACCTTGTGGGCTCTCTAGAGGCCACATTCTTTGCTTAATTGCCTTGAAAATTGGTCAGAATGTTTGTCTTTGTAAAATCTCACATGAGTCTGAATTTGGGTCAGCTGGGGTCATAAACTAGGTCACTTGGTCAAATTAAAGAAATAGCTAGTGGGCACTCTAGAGGCCACATTTATTATTCATTTGATTTGAAAATTGGTTAAAATGTTTCTTTTGATATAGTCAAAGACCAGTTCAAATTTGGGTCATCTGGGGTCATAATCTAGATCACTAGGTCAAATTAAAGAAATATCTTTAGGGCACTCGAGGCCACATTTTGTGCTCAATTGACTTGAAAATTGGTCAGAATGTTTGTCTTCATGAAATATGAGTTTGAAATTGGGTCACCTGCGGTCAAAAACTAAGTCACATGGTCAAATTAAAGAAAAACCTTAAAGGCACTCTACTAAGGTGAGCGACCCAGGGCCATCATGGCCCTCTTGTTTTGGTCTTATTTTATGACATAAAATAACCACCAAGTTACTTGGCTCTTAAGGAATATTCATGTTCATAATGATGAATATCAGCCATGCAGAAATGTGCAAATATGCAGCCGATCATTATCGGAAACATTTTCTAAATAAAAAATATGTATTTACTGACTGATTTTTCGGAAAATTAATGTTACAGGCTGTCCGAATATATAGGAAAATTAATTTTTTGGACTGTCCGGAATAAGGACTCAGAATAAATTATTTTTGAAAATTTTTGACCGTGTCCGAACTTTTAGGGTGTCCGAATACATTGGCAAATTACGGTACATGTACATACACAACAGTGAATCTAAAGACTCTTCCGAAAGACCTAAAGACTCTTCTTTGTTCTCTGATGCATGTCTAAGACTTGGATCAGATTAAGCTCTGACACTTTCTCCTTCACATCTTCAAAGCCTTTGATCCATCCTCTTATCTTCGAGTCCCGAATTCCCATCTCTCTACTTATGCTGGCCTGTGTTTCTCCTTTCTTGATCCTGTCGATGATATGTAGTTTTTCTGCGATTGTGTATGCTTTCCTCTTCTGAGACATTGTAAAACAAGGTTAGGTAAAAGTATAGAGAGAAGGAACAGTTAGTATGCACAAAACTTGCGGCGTGAAAGTACGAAAACGATAGTGCAACTAATTAAAGGGTGTGAAATATTGCAAAGTTAGCTTTTAAGAATAAATTTGTTAGTCAAAGGGTAAGAGAACAAAGTGCTTTGCTTTGGATTAAAAAGAGTCGATAAATGAGTGAGAAATCGCTGTATGAATCGCTATATGATCGATTGCTATCGCTATCTAGAATACAACGTAGTGTATTTGATTGGTTGGTTATTTCCGTTTATTTATCGTCGCTACCGGTTGCCCATCTGAACGACGCCCCCAGAAGACGGTTAGTTGTTACGGGGGATAGTGCAAGGATACAGGTCGAAACTACTGAGAGCTTCGCCTGGTTCTTTAACGTGCTCGGCGTATAGCACCGTCACACGGGACCTCGGTTTAATGTCTCATCCGAAAGACTATTAGTAATTTTTAGTTGGCCAGCCGGGGATACGAACCCACAATCTGTAGGACATTGCGTTCACGAGTCCTACGCTCTACCTACTGAGCTATATCGGCTGGTAGTGTATTTGAACCAAGTAGCCCAGTTTTTATACAGAAAATGGCTTGTGTAAGCTTGTGTTTGACCATTCTTTATTCACTCAAGTGTCACACAGTTTGGCTGAAGACTGAAGTCCTATCGTAATCAACTGAGCGTGTATTTGTCAAACAATGTCAAACAACCAATTAACGATTGCCAGCGGTCATACAGGTAACAACCAAAAAAGGTGTGAAAGACTGTCTGATTATGTGCACGCGTATCGATTTTGAGCAATTGATTAGTAGGTTGGTTTTTTTTAACTTGAGCATCCAGATCAGCGTATCCTAGATCCTGATCAGACGCAAAATGGTCAACCCCCTCAAATTTTGGGAGCCATAGGACACCTGCGTTCTAACGGAATCAGCGAGTTAATGAAGTTTGTTATAACGGAGCTCCACTGTACTAGTAACCAGTAGCTTCTCTTTTTCCCACTATGTTTTTTTATCCTTCCAAAGACAAATTTAAAATCTTTGAGTCACATTCATTGTACTGTTTGCAAATACTTTCAATTTTGACAAGTCTAAAATTTTGTCCTTTGCTTGGTAAGGATCTTACCCTTCACCAAACAAATCTCAGATTTTTATGAGTCCAAAGAAAAATGCTTTGGAAAACATGGGGGTAAAAGTAGGAGATCCTAGTAGCTAGTATTTTCTTCTTGCCCACAATGTTACCCTTTCAAAGAGAAACCCATCATATGAGCTACATTTTATTTGTCGTCTTAAATGCGTTGAATTTAGACAAAGTCCAGAATTTTGTCGTTTGGTAAAGAGTAACATGAAATGCTTATTTACAGTAAGTAAGTAAAAATTATAAATCCAGTTTTGCCTATTTAATGGTTACCAGCATTTTCTCCTTTTCCCACAATGTTTTCGAAAGGCTTCTTTCCCGGAGGCGTCAAAAGTTGGCATTGTGCGGTAAAGGGTTAAATCAATCTATACCTTCAACAAAGGCATTAGCCCTTTACTACACAACCTCGAGTTTTAACGACCCTCGAAGAGAAGGCTTTGGGAAACATTGTGGGAAAAGGAGAAAATGCTGGTAACCAGCATTTTCTCCTTTTCTGGCAATGTTTTATACCCAATCAAAGACAGAAATCATCATTTTGGCAAAGTTTAATTTGTTATCTGCCAATGCTTTCCATTTGACCCAGTCTAAAATTTTGTCATTTGGTAAAGAGTTAACCCCTTACCGCACAATGCCGCCTTTAACGACCCTGGGAAAGAAGCCTTTTGAAAACATTGTGGGAAAAGGAGAAAATGCTTGTAATCAGCATTTTCTCCTTTCCCCACAATGTTTTCTACCAGATCAAAGGAAAGTTGCACCATTTGAGCCACATTGAAATTGTAGTCTGCAAATGCTTTCGATTTGGACAAGGCTAAAATTTTGTTGTCTAGTAAAGGGTTCATAGGTGTACCTTTCTTCTGACATGGATATTAAGGTAAATTCTTTAGGTATAAAATTTTCTGTTGTTTAAAAAAAATCCATCTTTGGCCTTATGGTGGAATGAACAAGAAAAAGCCAAAAAGAAGAAAAAAAGGGCTGTCTAATCAAATTATCTATGGACACTGTGCGTTTAAAATCATTTTGTATTTTTTATCCTTTTTTTTTAAGAGGTTTTGAAGATGTTTTTATGTGATAACTGACAAAAAAAGATACTTCAATGATAAGAGGGCCTTAAGGCAAGTAATAAACACTTCTGGAAGTTCAAAGCATTGCTTTTGAAATAGAAAAATAAATATGTATAATTTGAAGATACCAATAGCATGAACTAGTTCACACCATCAGCCCATTATTTGGGTACAAATACAACTTTTTACATCCTTAAAAAGGTCAGCTTTGGAAACTCTGTTGAGAAAAAAAGAACACAAAGTTGCTTGCAATACATGTATAAAGAAATCTCTCTTTTTTTGTCTTGGATAATTTATATACTATATACAAGGATGATTATATACCTGTGTCGAAAAATTTGTGAATTACCGATTACGGACAATTTGCTTAAGGAAACATTTTCAAATTCAAGATAATCGTCATTTTGTTGGTATACTTGTGGTAAAATATAAGAACAGAAAAGTTTGCAAATTTTTCGAATTTGCGAAACCTCAAAACTGTCCACATCGCAAAAGTTTCCACTTACACAGAACAATTCAGAAAAAATATCCCATAATTTTCCTTTCTGCTAGTACATGTATGCAGTATTATTACTGCTTTCACTCACATTTGTTTCTTTGTATGAGAAGACATTAGTGTTTTTTGCTATGGATTAACTCTTTGCCACACAATCTCGAGTTTTAACGACTCCGGAGAAGAAGCCTTTTGAAAACATTGTGGGAAAAGGAGAAAATGCTGGTAACCAGCATCTTCTCCTTTTCCCACAATTTTTGCTATCCTTTTAGGGTCAAGTTTCATTAGTTTGGCCACATTTAATTTGTTGTCTGTGACAGCTTGTAATTTGGACGAGTGTGAAATGTTGTTGTTTGGTAAAGAGTTAACTCTTTACCAGATAAAAAAGTTTCAGACCCAGTAATATTGAAAGCAGTTGCAGACAACAAAGTAGATGTGGCTTTGAGATTTGTTTTTTGAAAGGGTAGAAAACATTGTGAGAAAAAGAGAAAATGCAGGTTACAAGCATTGCATCTTCATTGCTCTTGTGAGGTTCATAACAACACTGGATTGTTTAGGAAATGGGTCAACTATTTCCCAAAGGACAAAATTTTTTGTAGCTGTTGTGATTGAAAGCATTTGTAAATGACAATTCAAATGTGACTCAAATGACGGAGTTTGTCTTTGAAAGGGTAGAAAACATAGTGGGAAAAGGAGAAAATTCTGGTTACCAACATTTTCTCCTTTTCCCACAATGTTTTCAAAAGGTTTATTCCTCAGGGTCTTTAAAACGCGGGATTGTGTGGTAAAGGGTTAATTAAGTTTGATATAAATAGTAACAGACTTTTTAAAAAAGGATAATTGGAGATACTGCTTAATGCAAGTAATTTGCCCTTATTTGAAGTTCCAAGTCATAAGTTTTGTCTTATGTTATTTCTGCACAAAGGAAAGGGTTGGGTATGGAAAAAAAAATCTTCTGCCTGCTGGAAATCGTGGGAAAATTTGAGAAATAAAGAGATTTGGTTGTCAGCATGCATGGAATGAAGCCAAGTAAAAATGAAGAGTCAATTACCTTCACCAGCTCTCTTATTCATATTCCTGGCATACAGATTTCTTATTGCTTAACCCTTATCCAGCTAAATAAATGAAATAAAACTTTCAAGCCGATAGTATAAAGCCAAATAATGTTATTTCAAACTTATTTTTACGAGAAAAATATCTCCTTATCAGACAGTGTAGATCCAAGATCAGAATGCACATTTTGAGCAGTCTTATCTTGATCTACACTGTTTGCAAAAGGTCAGTGAGTCATGCTTAGCAGCTTAAGGGTTAACTCTTTACCAAACGACAAAATTTTAGACTTGTCCGAATTGAAAGCATTTGCAGACGACAAATTAAGTGTGGCTTGAATGGTGATTTATGTATTGGATAGGGTAGAAAACATTGTGGGAAAAGGAGAAAATTCTGGTTACCAGCATTTTCTCCTTTTCCCACAATGTTTTCAAAAGGCTTCTTCCCCAGGGTCGTTAAAGTCGGGATTGTGTGGTAAAGGGTTAAAGTGCCGAAAAAACCATAGTCATTTTCAGTCTATAATGAAACCAAATGATTGCAATTTCAGGCAAGCTTTTGCCCAGAATGTCTCAGAAAAGCGGATAGTATAGATCAAACATCAAACTGCACATTGTGCAGTCTGATCAAGCTTGATCCACACTAGCCACAGAGGCAGCTATTGTTGTGAAAGGCTTAATGCTTTAGAGGACTTAACCCTTTACCAAACGACACCATTTTGAACATTTCCAAATTGAAAGCATTGGCAGACGACAACATAAATGTGACTAAAAAACTGAAATTGGTGGCTTGAATGGTGATTTATGTATTGGATAGGGTAAAAAACATTGTGGGAAAAGGAGAAAATGCTGGTTACCAGCATTTTCTCCTTTTCCCACTATTTTTTCAAAAGGCTGCCTCCCCAGGGTTGTTAAAAGTCGGGATTGTGTGGTAAAGGGTTAACTGTGTCAAACTCTTTACCAGCGGAAAAAAATTAAACTCTTCCAATTTGAATTCATTTGCAGACATCAAATTTGGCTCAAATGTTGGAACTTGGCTTTGAAAGGGTAGAAAACATTTTGGGAAAAGGAAAAGATGTTGTTTACCAGCATTTACTCCATTTCCAAAATGTGTTTGAAAAGTCTTCTTTCTGAAGATCGTTAAAAGTCAGGATTGTGTGGTAAAGGACTAACTCTGTATCAGACAACAAGAATTTATACGACTCTATATTGAAAGTATTTGCAGCCAGCAAGTCACTGTGGACAAAATAAGGGAGTTCACTTCTGAAAGGGTAGAAAACTTAATATGGGAAAAGGTGAAAATGTTTGTAACAAGCAACTTCTTTACTATAAAATATTTCAAAACAAATCTTGCTAATACCCAAAAACTGCACTTCATTGTGGCCATCTAACTCTTAACGTCTCATTAGTGGCCAAATGTAAACAACCAGGCCTAAATTGCATTCTAGATTTAACTCTTTACCACACAATCCAGACTTATAACAACTTGAGAAAGAAAGCTTTTGAAAACACTGTGGGAAAAGGAGAAAATGCAGGTAACCAGTATTTTATTCTTTTCCCACAATGTTTTCTGTCCTTCTCAAAACAAGTTTTAATTTTTGAGTCACATTTATGTTGTCATCTGCAAATGGTTTCGATTTGGATTGGTCTAAAATTTTGTCGTTTGGTAAAGTGTTAAATCATACCATTTAAGTCATGGTTAGATGCTGTGAAGAAAAAATTAAACGATTTAAACAGCCATAAGGAGGGAGCGTAGTAACAGACTGTGGCTGTTTAAATCGTTTAATTTTTTCTTCACAGCGTCTAACCGACTTAGTCGTTGTCCGCCCTAATTACATCATCGCTAAAAAATTGGTGCCATATAGACACGCCCTAAATTGCATCATCGCTAAAACAATGCTAAATCTAACATTACATGGACTTTCCCGCTTCATTCATTCACAAATTATTGTGAAAGACGGAAAAAAAATGCTATAGACTTATAGAATATGAGCAATATCCTGGCAAAAGGGGGCTTGAGGCACTTCTGTGAGGCATGGTACCAAGCACGACATCACATGATTATGGATCCATAAAATCCATTTTCGCTGAAAACCGACGTTTTATACCCTATCAAAGACAAATCCCATCATTTGAGTCACACTGAACTTGTCATCTGCAAATGCTTTCAACTTGGTCCATAGTCAAAAATTTTTTTGTTTGGTTAAAGGCCTAATAGCAGCCAAATGGAAACAAAGAGTGGATAAAAAGCATTTAACTCTTCACCAAATGACAAAATTTTAGGCTAGTCCAACTTGAAAGCAGTTGCAGACAACAAAATATACATGTGCATTTGAAAAATTAAAATTTGTTTTGGGAAGGGTAGAAAACATTGTGGGGAAAGGAGAAAATGCTGGTTACCAGCATTTTCCCCTTTTCCCACAATGTTTTCAAAAGGCTCCTTTCTCAGGCTTGTTAAAAGTCGGGATTGAGTGGTAAAGAGTTAAATCGTACTATTTAAAGTATGAAAGTCATTGTGAAGAGGACAATTGTCCCACTGTAAGTCACTTGCAAGAAAATGAATTTCAAAACTAGGTCAAAAGTTGCCAGCTTTTGTTTACTTTTTTACCTGGTTTTGAAATTCATTTTCCTGCTGGCGACTAATGCTTGGACCGACCATTCAATAATATAATTGCCATGTTCACAATAATTTCCATACTTTATTCTTTGTCCTACTTTTTCGTCCAATCAGAAGGCTTATATTTGAAAAAAAAAACTGTCTATTTCCTTTAACTCTATACTAGTGGTGTACCGATAATCGGCAAGTATCGATTAGTGGCGTGTTCGAAGCTCCCGATGTCGATTATCGATTGAACTTTGTCATAATCGATGATCGGCAGGAAGTCTGCACCGTCGGTCGGGTACCCGATTTTATATATACCGGTGTCTGTTAACAGCGTTTTTTTTTTCCTTCTATGAACGGGTCCGTAAAACGGACCCGTTCCCTATGCCAAAAAATGACCTTTTTTTCCCCCAAAATCCAGTTTAAGAAATTCCCAAAACGAAAGACCCCAAGTCGTCGGCTATTTTTTGGATTTCCCATAGCTATATATATATTCCAATTATCAGCGATGTCATTGGTCAAAAAAAGATGAATTTCCCAAACACATGTACTTCCTTTTTTTTTTAGATCAACTGGTCCCGGAGTGTGCTCTCTATTTTTAATATAAGCCGGGGTCCAGTGTATTTAGTTCGGAGAACTCGGTAGTGAACGGCGCTTCGTTTCTGTGGCGCCAAAAACTTGAGATTTTTCACGCTCGGTCTGACATGTGATTTCGCGGAGAGACGAGAACAGTAAATTAACGTGAAAATGAGCCACAACAGCAAATATTACCAAAAAAAGTTAAAACCAACGGGGTGTAAAAGGTTAACAGACTTTATCTGTAAGAGGCCAAGTCATAATTCTAGCCAAGATGAGGTTGACGAGCCTGAGAAAAGTGAAAGTAAGCGCTCGTCTGCAATCGTAGATCGAGATCAAAACACTTCAAGTACAAGATGTAACCAAGTTATCCCGTTCACAGCAGGCTCGAGTTTTGAGGGTGAGCAAGCTATGTCTGCCATTCAGTGTGAATCTACCTGCCACCCTGATCCCACTCTCAGTAATGAAACTCTGTTTGCCTCTAAAATAGACCATCTACCAGAACCCAGTCCCTCTACCATATTCCCTCTTACTAAAAAACAAATGACACTTGACTCTAAATTGGTATTTTCAGTAACATGAGAAGCAGGGACATTGCCCTTTGAAAAGACCAATTTATTTACAGTACATGTATTTCATGTCATACTGAACAATAAAAGTAAAACGTCGTGGTAGTATTTTTGAGTTCAGTTTTAGTTTCAGTGACTTAAGAGGGAAAATAACCTCTATTTGAGGGTCTAGTGCAAAACTATTGTAAGTGCATATATTTATATAGGCACTTACAGTAGTTTTGTGCTAACCCCTTGTATTATGGTAGTAAATGATATGCAAGGACAGTGTCTAAAATCATCAAGAAAATAATTCCCACTTTTATAGAAAACGACGCATTTTTCCCAATTTGCCTGGTTTCGGACCCGTACCCAAAACTGTGAGAAAAAACGCTGTGTTAACTGGGTTTTATCACTCCCACGATAACAACAATCAGCCGAAATACTTCTGTGTTACAAAGCCAAATAGCACAAAGCAGAGGTGGTTAAAAACCAAAAGGTGTATAGAAAGCAGGTGCAAAGGTAAAACTACAAAAAGTCTATCTGCAACACAAACAACAGCATAATACATAAATGATACAAGGTTTTACAATGAAACATGCAAATTTATGAGGAACCGATTATAATCGGAAGAATCGCATCGGTAGCAGCAACCGATTCCAACCAATGATCAATTATGATTTCTAACTGATGTCCCATCACTACTCTATACCAAACAACAAAGTCTTCGACTGGTCCAATATGAAAGAAATTGCAGACAACAAAATAAATTTGACTTAAGAACAGGTATTTGTTTGGGAAGGGTAGAAGGCATTGAGAGGAAAGGAGAAAATGCTGGTTACAAGCATTTTCTCCTTTTCCAACAATGTTTTCAAAAGGCCTCTTTCTCAGGCTTGTGAAAACTCAGGATTGTGTGGTAAAGAGTTAAACTGCCCCAAGCTGGTTTATTTTGACCATTTAAAAGGAGAAAATGCTGATAACAAGTGTTTTCTCTTTACCCACAATGCTTTGAAAAGCCTTCTCCTTCAAGGTTGGTAAAACTGGGGATTTTGCAGTAAAGGGTAAAGCACTCAAATTTCGAAAAGATAGCAAATTTCAGCTAGATTGCATTAATGTTTGGTGATATGTTAAACAGTTGGAAAGATTTCTTTTCTTTTATATGTACTTGGAATTTTTAAAGTACAAGTGACTTAACCCTTTACCATACAATCCTGACTTCTAACAACCCTGAGAAAGAAGCCTTTTGAAAACACTGTGAGAAAAGGAGAAAATGCTGGTAACCAGCATTTACTCCTTTTCCCACAATGTTTTCTACCCTATCCAATACATAAATCACTATTTAAGCTACACTTAATTTGTCGTCTGCAAATTTTTCAATTTGGTCCAGTCTAAAATTTCTGGTTTGGTAAAGAGTTAACCCTTAATCTGCTAAGTAAGTAAAATGAAACCTTCAAGCTGATTGTAAACACCTGAACGTTAGTGTTTCAAAATTATGTTTTGGTGAAAAAACATCTCCATATTGGACAATGTAGATCCAAGATCAGACTGCATGTTCTGTGCGGTCTGATCTTGATATACAGTATCTGCCAAAGGTCACTTTTAGCAGCTTAGGTTTTGATGGAATTATTCCAGCCCCAACTGTATCAAATGTACTCCCATTCCCTAATTTGAATGCTTCCCCATGGGTTTGGAACTAACTGAAAACTTTATGCACACTTTTTAGCTAGCAAAGCTAGTCTATAGGCATCAAGACTGACCTAGATTCAAAGTAAACAAAAAACCCCACAGTTGCCAAATACTACCTCACAGAAAATACTGCTTTCTGTTAGAAATCTTAATTCTGTTGTATATGACAATTTAGACAAAAACAACTAAATCTTTACCTCTCTAAGTTGAACATGTTGTCTTACAAAGTAATTAAGTGAAAAGGCACTTGTCACAACTCCGCCGATTCCGTACCTACAACTAACCTTGTCTGTATAAGGGAGACTTCCATTTTGAACTACCAATCACATGATCTTAAACATGGCGGCGCCCCTGTAGATCGCTTAGCAATGACATGAACAACCACTGTGAAGTTATTCACTTCTATCGATCTGTCAATGAAAGCTCCTAACGGAATTGATAAACCACGCTAAAAATTGAATTTACAAACTGTTTGCCGACTGAAATACTCTTAGAAAGATAACTATAGAAAATTTACTGATGCGTTCTTTCTAAAGAGGAGCCTTACAATTTCAATAATGGTAAAGCGGTGTGCTTCCGGAGATGTGTGAAATGTACCGTGTAGGTGCATATCAAGCTACGTGATACAGCCGAGGGATTTGATCACCAGATCACCCGAGGTATGCCGAATGAGTGAACAAGATGTCATTTATAAGGTACATGATCTTTGCTTATATGTAAATTAAGTGACCTATGCAAAGCAGAGAATGACTTATTCCTACACCACTGTAACATTATGAATGAATCTATTAATGGATACACATAGGTAATAACTTGTAGCAAATGCCAGGCTATATCAACCCTCTCTGGACAGAGAACTCTTGTCATTCATTATTTACATCATTGTGTATTAAAAGTTACACTGTTATGCTGAACTGTTATTCTACCTCTTGAATATTAACCCTTTACCAAACAATTCCATGTTTTAATGACACTGGGGAAGAATCCCTTTGAAAATATTGCGGGAAAAGGAGAAAATGCTGTTAACCATCATTTTCTCCTTTTCTCACATTTTTTTCTGCCCTTTTGGTATCATGTTTCATCAGTTCAGCCGCATTTACTTTATGGTCTGCAACAGCTTTGAATTTGGACGAGTGTAAAACTTTTGGTTTTGTAAAGAGAGTTAAATAGTTAACTACATCTTGTACTACTGGATATTGACTAATTGATTGTATGATGTTTAATGCTGTTTTCAACATAATTTCAGTGATATTGCGGCGGCCAGAGCACCTATCCATGCTTTCCTGGAGTTTCTTTTACCAGCACTACCGCAACTCAATGACCTTTTGTGGACAGTGTGGATTAAGATCAGACAGCACAGAGCGTGCAGTCTGATCTTGGATCTACACTGTTCGATAAGAGGATATTTTTTAGCTCCAGTGGCCAAAGGCCAGCAGGCTTATGTCATGGCCCGATGTCCGTCGTGCGTGCGTGCGTGCTTTCGTACGTCCGTCCGTCCATGCATGCGTCCGTCCGTCCGTCCGTGCATTAACTTTATTTCAAACATCTCTGAAACTACCCATCCAATTTTCATGAAACTTCACAGAAATGATCCTGCCATGGTCCTCTTTAGAATTTTTGAAAGAATTTGATTCCTTCAAAAACTCTGGTTGCCATGGCAACAAAACTGAAAAATATTGGAAATCTTTAAAAATCTTCTTGTCTGAAACCGTAAGGCATAGGGCTACCAAATTTGGCATGTAGCTTTATGTAGTAGACCTCTATCAAGTTTCTTCAAATTATAGCCCTGGGGTCAAAATTGGCTCTGCCCCAGGGGTCACAAGTTTTACATAGGCTTATATAGAGAAAACTTTAAAAATCTTCCGGTACCTAGCCATAAGGCTTAGAGCTACCAAATTTTGCATGTAGCTATATCTAGTGGGCCTCTACCAAGCGGGCCAAAATTTTAGCCCTGGGGTCAAAATTGGCCCCGCCACAGGGGTCACAAGTTTTACATGCGCTTACATAGTGACAACTTAAGAAATCTTCCTGTTTTGATTTTTAGCTCACCTGAGCACAACGTGCTCAAGGGGAGCTATTAGGATCACCCGGTGTCCGTCGTCCGTCGTTCGTCGTCCGTCTGTGTGTCGTTCGTCGTGCGTCGTGCGTCGTCAACAATTCTTTAAACATCATCTCCTCCTAAAGCACTGGGCCAATTTGGACCAAACTTGGCAGAAATGTTCCTTGGGAGGTCCTCTTTAAAAAATTGTTCACAAAATTTGATTCCATCAAAAACTCTGGTTGCCATGGCAACAAAATGGAATTTTCTAAGAAATTCTTTAAAAATCTTCTCCTCTGAAACCGCTGGTCAGATTTTGAAGTAATTTCACAGGAATGTTCCTTTGGTGACCCTTTTCAAAAACTGTTCGCGAAATTTTGATCTGTCTAAAAACATGGCTCTGGTGAATGGGGGCTACTTGCACCATACAGATATGAAGAAATTCTTAAAAATTCTTCTTCTTTGAAACCGCTGGTCAGATTTTAAAATAATTTCACAGAGATGTTCCTTGGGTGACCCTTTTCAAAAATTGTTCGCGAAATTTTGATATGTCAAGAAAAATGGCTCTGGTGAATGGGGGCTTCTTGCACTATACAGAAATGAAGAAATTCTTAAAAATTCTTCTTCTCTGAAATGGCTGGTCAGATTTTGAAATAATTTTACAGAGATGTTCCTTGGGTGACCCTTTTCCAAAATTGTTCGCGAAATTTTGATCCTTCAAGAAACATGGCTCTGGTGAATGGGGGCTTCTTTCACTATACGGAAATGAAGAAATTCTTAAAAATTCTTCTTCTCTGGAACCGCTGGTCAGATTTTGAAATAATTTCACAGGAATGTTCCTTGGGTGACCCTTTTCAAAAAGTGTTCGCGAAATTTTGATTTGTTGAAAAACATGGCTCTGGTGACTGGGGGCTACTTGCACTATACAGATATGAAGAAATTCTTAAAAATTCTTCTTCTCTGAAACAGCTGGTCAGATTTTGAAATAATTTCACAGGAATGTTCCTTGGGTGACCCTTTTAAAAAATTGTTCGCGAAATTTTGATTTGTTGAAAAACATGGCTCTGGTGAATGGGGGCTACTTTCACTATACGGAAATGAAGAAATTCTTAAAAATTCTTCTCTGAAATGGCTGGTCAGATTCTGAAATAATTTCACAGAGATGTTCCTTGGGTGACCCTTTTCAAAAAGTGTTCGCGAAATTTTGATCTGTCAAGAAACATGGCTTTGGTGACGGGGGGCTACTTGCACTATACAGCCATGAAGAAATTCTTAAAAGTTCTTTTTCTCTGAAACCGCTGGTCAGATTTTGAAATAATTTCACAGAAATGTTCCTTTGGTGACCCTTTTCAAAAATTGTTTGCAAAATTTTGATCTGTCAAGAAACATGTCTCTGGTGGTGGGGGCTATTTGCACCATAGGGACATGAAGAGGAATTTCTTAATTCTTCTTCTCTGGAATGGCTGGTCAGATTTTGAAATAATTTCACAGAAATGTTCCTAGGGTGACCTTTTTAAAAAATTGTTAGGGTAATTTTTATCAGTCGAAAAACAACAGCCAATTGTTGGCACCTGCATGTGGTGCTCTTTTTTGGCTTATGTTTTTTAGCTCACTGGAGCACAACATGCTCATGGTGAACTATTGTGATCGTGCTGTGTCCGGCGTCCAGCGTGCGGTGTGCGTCGTCTGTCGTCAACTTTTTACCTTGTGTACACTCTAGAGGCCACATTTTCGGTCCGATCCTCATGAAACTTGGTCAGAATGTTTGTCTTGATAAAATCTGGGATGAGTTTGAAATTGGGTCATGTGGGGTCAAAAACTAGGTCACTAGGTCAAATCTTAGAAAAACCTTGTGTGCGCTCTAGAGTGACCATGGAGTGAAATTTCGCCTATTGACTCAGATGAGCGATCCAGGGCCATCATGGCCCTCTTGTTTTTTTTAAAATTAGCCTTGCATCAGGGGTCTTACGTTTTACAGAGGCTTCATATGGACAAAACTTGAAAATCACCTTATTTATAACCATACAGCATAGACTTGTATTATTTTGACATGTGGCTTTATCTTGTGGACCTCTACCAGGGTTCAAGTAATTATCGCTCTGGGATCAAAAATGGCTTTGCCCTGCGGGTCTTAACTTTCACATGGGCTTTCACAGAGAAAACTTTGTAAGTCTTCATTTTGAAACCATTTGGCTCAGAATTGAAATGTTTAGTATTTATGGGTTATATTTATAAGCCAGTGGAGCGATACAGGGCCATCATGGCTCTCTTGTTTTCAAAAATGTAACTTTGAAATATCAATATTCAGGTGTTTAACATCAGCTGGAAAGTTTCATTTAACATTTTTAGCAGGTTAGTGGTTAAACTTATACTGGATTATAGTTAATAGCATGCATGGCCCCGGCAGCTCAGTCGGTAGTGTACAGGACTTGAGAAAAGGAGGCCACTGGTTCGATCCCCGACTCTGCAAATTTCTTTCTGAGGATTGATGATAGTCATTGCGACAGGATTCATTTCTCTCTCACATTTGGACGATGGTTATGTGGAAAGCGGCCAGTGGCTTGGAAAGAATATTGTGCTGAGTATTGGTAGAAGAAACTGAAGGAAAGCATGGATATATGCACTGTCCACCGCTACATAACAGAAATAATGTTGAAAACAGGGTCAAACACCATACAAACAATCAATCAAATTTGCTAGTCTGTCAGTACTTTCAGTACTTTGATTTATTGCAAAGATAGTGATAAATCCATGTTAGAACACTAACACTGCTGGGTCTGTATTCACCAACCATTCTTAAGAATGTTCTTTGTCTTGTTCTTCAGAATTTTCTGCATTTGAAAGTAACACAACTCCTGATTGGCTAAACCATTTGGTTTAGCCAATCAGGAGTTGTGTGACTTTCAAATGTAGAAAATCTTGGAGAATGAGACAAAAAATATTCTTAAGAATGGTTGGTGAATATGGACCCAGATGTATTAGTCCTTCTCATCACAGGATGCAAACCTGGAACCTTATGATATGAGATGCTTACACTCATTCCTTAACCCTTTACCACACGACCATTTTCTGTACTCGACCAAGTCGAAACCATTTGCAGATGACAAAATAAATATACCTCAAGTGCTAATTTCTGTCTTTGATAGGGTAGAAAACATGGTGGGAAAAGGAGAAAATGCTGGTTACCAGCATTTTCTCCTTTTCCCACAATGTTTTCAAAAGGCTTCTTTCTCAGGGTCGTTAAAACTCGGGATTGTGTGGTAAAGAGTTAAACCACTGTCGTCCAACTTTATCTCCTTTTCACACAGTGTTTCCCATCTTTTTTACTTTGATGAATCTAACATGTTTCATTCTGGATAAGTTTAATGACCAGTATATTGAAATTTTAAGGCTTTACATCTCAGAAAATCTGGCTAATTATTTTGTATCTGTGAATGGTGTTTAACACTGTTGTCAACATTACTTCAGTTATATTGCAGCAGCCATTGCACCTTTCCATGCTTGCCTACAGTTTTTTTAATGAGTATTTTTCACAATATGCTTTCCAAGCCACTGGCTGCTTTCTCACATGACCATCTTTGAAACAATGATCAGCGGTGAGAGAGGAATGTATCGTGTTGCATTGACTATCACTAATGCTTGTAAAGAAATTTGCCACGCTCGGGGTTCAAACCAGCAACCTCCTGGGCTCAAGCCCTGTATGCTACTGACTGCTTTTCCATGTTTATGCAAAATATTGTGTGGATTCTAGATCCAACTCCTTTTTCTGCACAGCACAATCAAGAATCTGCACTGTCTTCAAAAGCAAATGAAATTGTATCTGACATCTTAACCTTTTACACAAAACAGTCCTTGGTTTTAACAAGCTTGAGGAAGAAAGCCATTTGAACACATTGTGGGAAAAGAGAAAATACTGGTAACCAGCATTTTCTCTTTTCTCACCATGTTTTCTGCCCTATCAAAGTCAAATTCTCGCATTTGAGCCACATTTATCATCTGCAAACGCTTGCAGTTTGGATAGGTCCAAATTTTTTGTGGTGTGGTTAAGAGTAAACCATTAAAGATCAATATCAGCAAAAAGGATAATTTGAAATAGTATAAAATGACCCAAATACAATATTAACTCTTTACCACACAATCCTGACTTTTAACAACCCTGAAAAAGAAAGTCTTTGAAAACATTGTGGGAAAAGGAGAAAATGCTGGTTACCAACATTTTCTCCTTTTCCCACAATGTTTTCTACCCTTCCCAAAACAAATTTCAATTTTTGGGTTACATTTATTTTGTGGTCTACAAATGCTTTCAATTTGGACTTGTCCAACATTTTGTCATGCGGTAAAGAGTTAAGGCTGTTTTTCAAAGAACATCAGATAGAAATGGTAGGTTCAAGATTAGGCTTATGTTCTTTGCAGTCTGATCTGAATGGAAATTATCCACAAAAGCAACTTAACTCTTTACCATACAATTCTGAGGACCTTGAGGAAATGCTGCCTTACAAAAAACCTTGCGTGAAAAGGCGAAAATACTGGTAACCAGCATTTTCTCCTTTTCCCACAAGGTTTTCTACACTTTCACAGATAATTTACCATCATTTCAGCAAAAGTTAATATATTGTCTAAAATTTCATTGGTTAGTAAAGAGATACATAATATTAGCGGTTGCAATCTGTTAAATTCAAATGTAAATTTCATGAATGAGTTTTCTGATTGTGTACCAGCTGTTGTTTCCTTAACCCTTTGAGCGCCGAATAAACCTTTCTGACATTTTCATCCTAGAAATACGACCCAAGTAATCACAATTTTATGTTTGCTTTCGTCTACAGTGTTTCAGCAAAGCAGACAGTGTAGATCAAAGATCAGGCTGCACATTTTGTGCAGCCTGATCTTGATCTACACTGGTTGCAAAGGCAACTATAGTCGTGAAAGGCGCTTTAAGGGGTAATTTACATAATTTACACAAATTGATTGTTCAGACCGATAGTTGATAGTGAAAGAATCTGATAGTGAAAGAATCTTGTTAGAATGATGAAATATTTTGTAACTCTTTGCCACCCCAAGAAAAATATTTCTGTCTTGCAGCGGACTGCCTGCGAAAATGTTGTGGCAAAAGGAGTAATTGCTTAACCTGTTACCAAAGGACAAAATTTTAGACTGGACCAAATTGAAGTCATTTGCAAACTGCAAAATATTTGTGACTCAAAAATTGAAATTTGATATAGGAAGGTTTAAAACATTGTGGGAAAAGGAGGAAATGCTGGTTATCAGCATTTTCTCCTTTTTCCAACAATGTTTTCAAGAGGCTTCTTTCTCAGGGTCGTTAAAAGTCAGGTTTATGTGGTGAAGGGTTAAAGAGCAATTTTTCCCCTTGCCACTATTTTTTTTCAAATTTATTCAAATCTAAATCCATGTTGATTATAATTGTTAGTGTTTTACTAAGGCTGCTCCTTAGTTGTAAGCTACAACCTTCTCTCTAGAGGGAATGTCTGCAGTCATAAAAATGATAAGGCAATCCTGAGTGTTAACAACTCTGACAAAAAAGACTTGAAAACATTGTGAGAAGAGGAGAAAATGCTGGTAACCAGCATTTTCTCCTTTTCCCACAATGTTTTGTTAGCTGTCAAATATATCTTTCAATTTTTGAGTCACATTTACATTGTCGTCCGCAAAAGCTTTCATTTTGGACGAGTCTAAAATTCAGTCGTCTCATAAAGAGTTAATTGTTTCAAACTACCCCATTTAAGCAACCATTTTGGATTGTTAATGACAATATTGAACTCTTTCCCAAACTTTCATTACTAGATTATTTCCAAAATGAAAGCATCTGTAGACTTCAAAATTGAAAGTGTTACAAATGGACTGAAGTTCTTAAGACAGGGTAGTTTAAACATATTTATTTTAGATCGATTGAGAAACAAGTTCTTGCAACTTACACTTATCTCTCTTGATTCTACTTCCTTGGAAGTACACCAGTACCTGCATTGAATATGTGGGCCAAGGCAATCCCAAGGTTGAAATCCGCTCCTGGGTATCGAACTCCGGACCTTATGGTTACGAGGGTGACACTTTACATCACAACCATGGACACCACACCTGGTAGAAAACATTGTGGGAAAATTGTGGTCACCGGTGTTTCTCCTTTTCCCGCAATGTTTCCCTAGGGTTGGTGAAAGATGGAATTAACCCTTTACCAGACGACAAAATTTTAGCCTTGTCCAAATTGAAAGCATTTGCAGACGACAATTTCAATGTGGCTCAAATGGTGCTGTTTTTCTTTGATAGGGTAGAAAACATCGTGGGAAAAGGAGAAAATGCTGGTAACCAGCATTTTCTCCTTTTTCCACAATGTTTTCAAAAGGCTTCTTTCCCAGGGGCGTCAAAAAGCGGCATTGTGCAGTAAAGGGTTAAAACATTGTGGGATAATTGTGGTTACCAGTGTTTTCTTCTTTTCCCACATTGTTTCCCCAGGCTTGGTGAAAGATGGAATTGTTTGGTATAGAGATAAGTCTTATCCAAAATAAAAGCATTTGCAGACGAAAAAGCAAAGGTTGCTCAAATTATTGAGTTTTCATTTGAAAAGGTATAGTAACCATTTTAGGAACAATGGTTCTCTCCTTTTCCCACAATTTTTTTCAAAAATTACCTCTTGAGGGTTGTAGAGAGACAAGATTTTTTGGTAAATGGTTTAACCCTTTACCGCATTAGGCCACCTTTTAACGACTCTGGGAAAGAAGCCTCTTGAAAACATTGTGGGAAAAGGAGAAAATGCTGGTAACAAGCATTTTCTCCTTTTCCCAAAATGTTTTATACTCTTTCAAATTATAATCATACCATTTGAGCCACATTGAAATTGTCGTCAAATGTTTGGACAAGGCTCAAATTTTGTTGTCTGGTAAAGATTTAATAGCATTTGTGGTTTATTCATTTTGCTTAACCCCTAACCAAAAGACCAAATTTGAGACTTGTCAAAATTGGAAGCTGAGTTGCAGACGACAAAATCTGTGTGACTGAAAAATTAAAATTTGTTTTGGGACGGGTAGAAAACATTGTGGGGAAAGGAGAAAATGCTGGTTACCAGGTATGGTAACTATGGTTTCCCTTTTAGGATCATTAAAACTCGGATTTACGGTGTAAAGAGTTGATTATAACTTAAGCAACAGATTTGCAGCAGATAGCTTTATATGAAGCAATTACTCCTGTCACAATGTTTTCTTAACCCTTTACCACACATTCCCAACTTTTAATGACCCTGAGAAAGACGCCTTTTGAAAACATTGTTGGAAAAGGAGAAGACGCTGGTAACCAGCATTTTCTCATTTTCCAACAATGTTTCCTACCCTTCCCAAAACAAATTTCAATTTTTCAGTCACATTTATCATGTCATCTGCAAAAGCTTTCAATTTGGACTAGTCTTAAATTTTGTTGTTTAGTAAAGAGTTAAGTGGCTTGCTGAAAGACCAAAAAAAAAATCCACCGTAGTTTAATAACATTTGCTCTTAAATTTTTCCAGACACCCGACGAATGGCCCAACCCACCAGTTGAGGATATGTCCAGATCAGAGAAGAAGAAGAAAAAACACAGAAGATCTGCATCTTTTGGTCATGCAGATAAAAAATTTAATGTAAGTATGATGCATTCATAGCTATGGTGTGGCTTATCAGGTCATAGGTTCATTAATCCTTTAACTCTTTACCAAACGACAAAATTTTGGACTGGACCAAATTGAAACCATTTGCAGACGACAAATTAAAGGTTGATAGAATAATGATTTCTGTTTTGGATTGGGTAGAAAACATTGTGGGAAAAGGAGAAAATGCTGGTTACCAGTTTTCAAAAACCTTTTTCTTCTGGGTCGTTAAAACTCAGGATTGTGTGGTAAAGAGTTAACAGACAAGAAAATTTTAGTCTTGTCCAACTTGAAACATTTGCAGACAACAAATTAAATGTTGCTTAACGCATAAAATTTGTCATTCAAAGGGTGGAACACATTGTTGGAAAAGGAGAAAATGCTGGTTACTAGAATTTTCTCCTTTTCCCACAATGTTTCCAGAGTCTTTCCTCTCAGGCTCATTAAAAGTTGGGATTGTGTGGTAAAGGGTGAAGTAATCCTACACCTCACAGTACCATGTTTAACTCTTTATCAAAAGACAAAATTTTAGACTGGTCCAAATTGAAAACACTTGCAGACGACAAAATAAATGTGACTCAAAAATTAAAATTTGTTTTTGGAAGGGTAGAAAACATTGTGGGAAAAGGAGAAAATGCTGGTTACCAGCATTTTCTCCTTTTCCCACAATGTTTTCAAAAGGCTTCTCTTTCAGGGTCGTTAAAATTCAGGATTGTATGGTAAAGGGTTAAATGACCCTAAAGAGGAAGGCTTTTAAAAATTTTGTGATAACCAGCACTTTCTCCTTTTCTCACAATGTTTTCAACCATTTCAAAGACAATTCCCATTATTTGTGTGACATTTACTATGTTGTCTGCAAATGCTTTCATTTTGGACCAGTCTAAAATTTTATTGTTTAATAAAGAGTTTACTATCTATACAGGATTGGCAAGATTTTTAGCTGCAGTGCAGGTAAATAATGTAGTGAACTGTTGTGTATTGCACCATTTGAATGCTAAACAGATGGGATCAATGATCTCATTCAGAAGGAGCTTTTGGTTGGAGTGCCCTTAGGCAAAGCACTTCTGATCCCAGAACCTCTTCAGGCAATATTAAGTTCTGAACAAACAGCCTTGAAATTGAACTGTCAGTTGCTTTTATAGTCATTTTGTGGGTAAACCTTTTACAGAAAAAGTCCTTTTTATAACTTCTTACCAGAAAACAAAACTTTAGATTTGTCCAAATTGAAAGCATTTGCAGACAACAAGTTAAATTCTACTCAAAACATGAAATTTGTCTTTCATAATGGTAAAAACATGGTGGGAAAAGGACCAAATGCTGGTTACCAGCATTTTCTTGTTTTCCAACAGTATTCTCAAAAGGCTTCTTTCTCAGGGTGGTTAAAACTTGGGATTGTGTGGGAAATGGTTATATGAGCCATCAAAAGTAAGAATTTTGAATTTTGAAATGAAAGTATCCAGCATGTTCTCATATCTCTTTACCACACGACAAAAATGTAGACTTGTCCAAATTCAAAGCATTTGCAGGCGACAATTCAAATGTGGCTCAAATGATGAAATTTGTCTTTGATAGGTTAGAAAACAATGTGGGAAAAGGAGAAAATGTTGGTTACCAGCATTTTCTCCTTTTCCTACAATGTTTTCAAATGGCTTCTTCGTCAGGGTCGTTAAAACTCGGGATTGTGTGGTAAAGAGATAATCCCACAAAGTTCTCTGCAATTTCAATGAAAAATTCCGTGCTTTGAGCTATATGACTTAGGTAATTTTTTTGGCATAGCTAAATGTGCTGGCTTTCTTTGTATTGAGATACTCAAATGAATAAATAGTAACTTGTCATTGGTAAAAAATGTGGACATGTTTATTCTGGAGCTTTTTCAGGCCTATTCAGTTGCAGATTTGATAACAATATTATAAGCATTGCTCCCGCTTCTTGATATACCACTGGCACTCATTTACATCATAGCAAAATGAATATGATATAGGATAATCCTTTTCTCATTCTAATTAGTAATTCTATATTTTCAAGCATTACCTTGTAACTGTATGTTTCATGTATTTTCAGACATCTCTTTTACACCCTTAACCGGACGACAAAATTTTCGACTTGTCTAAATTGAAAGCATTTGCAGACGACAATTTAAATGTTTGGAAAATCATTATACCCCCGCAAACGAAGTTTGTGGGGGGTATACTGGAATCATCCTGTCAGTCGGTCGGTCGGTTGGTCGGTCGGTCGGTCATACGGTCAGTCGGGCGGTCGGTCTGTCCGCAGAATCTTGTCCGGACAACTCCTCCTACAGTTTCAATCCAATTCCCTTGCTACTTGGCAGAAGTGTTCATTAGGAGCTGTAGATGTGCAAGACACACATTTTGTAAAAATTCCATCAAGAATTACTGAGTTATTGCCCCTGATTTGACTTAAAAATGCTTGTCCGGACAACTCCTCCTACAGTTTCTGTCCGATTCACTTTAAACTTGGCAGAAGTGTTCATTAGGAGCTGTAGATGTGCAAGACACACATTTTGTAAAAATTCCATTAAGAATTACTGAGTTATTGCCCCTGATTTGACTTAAAAATGCTTGTCCGGACAACTCCTCCTACAGTTTCTGTCTGATTCACTTTAAACTTGGCAGAAGTGTTCATTAGGAGCTGTAGATGTGCAAGACACACATTTTGTAAAAATTCCATCAAGAATTACTGAGTTATTGCCCCTGATTTGACTTAAAAATGCTTGTCCAGACAACTCCTCCTACAGTTTCTGTCTGATTCACTTTAAACTTGGCATAAGTGTTCATTAGGAGTTGTAGATGTGCAAGACGCAACTTTCGTGAAAATTCTATGAAGAATTAATGAGTTATTGCCCCTGATTCACATTTAAAATGCTTGTCCGGACAACTCCTCCTACAATTTCAGTCCGATTCGCTTTATACTTGGCAGAAGTGTCCATTTGGAGTTGTAGATGTGCATGACACATATTTTGTTAAAATTCCATCAAGAATTACTGACTTATTGCCCCTGATTTGACTTAAAAATGCTTGTCCGGACAACTCCTCCTACAGTTTCTGTCTGATTCACTTTAAGGAGGTCTTTTCTGTCATATGTATAGTTGGCCAACATTATGCGAAAAGGCACCTTTGGACATTTGCAACAAGCATGGATCCAGACCAGCCGCTGTGTCTCAGACATATTGTCAGATCATGGTCTACACTTTTTTACACTCATTTAGTTTTGTGTCCAATTAAATTGATACTTTGCATAAATATTCAACAGGAGCAGTAGAGGTTCAAGATGCATTTTTCTCAAATGTTTGCCAAATTAATTGCCCCTGAATTTACTCAAAACTTCTTGTCCAGAGAACTATTCCTTCAGTTTAAGTCTTATTCACTTGATATTTGTCATGATATTCACCAGGAGCAGTAGATGTGCAAAGCACAGATTTCATGAGTGTTGGCCTAATGATTACGGAGTTATTGGCCCTAAATTGACATTGCAGAGTTATTGCCCCTGTGACATGAAATATAGGGGCGGGGGTATTTATCACCTTTAGTGATAGTTATTCTAGTTTGATTTGTCTTTGAAAAAATGGAGAACATTGTGTCAACAGCATTTTCTCCTTTTCCCACAATGTTTTCAAAAGCGTTTTTTCTCAGGGTCATTAAAAGTTGGGATTGTGTGGTTAAGGGTTAAGAAACAACTGCTCTTTTTAGCTCCACTGGCCAAAGGCCAGCGGGCTTATGTCATGGCCCGGTGTCCGTCGTGCGTGCGTGCGTGCGTCCGTCCGTCCGTGCGTGCGTGCGTGCGTTAACTTTTATTTCAAAAGTGGGCCTCTACCAAGTGGGCCAAAATTTTAGCCCTGGGGTCAAAATTGGCCCCGCCGCAGGGGTCACAAGTTTTACATAGGCTTATATACAGAAAACTTCAAAAATCTTCCTGTACCTAGCCATAAGGCCTAGAGCTACCAAATTTTGCATGTAGCTATATCTAGTGGGCCTCTACCAAGTGGGCCAAAATTTTAGCCCTGGGGTCAAAATTGGCCCCGCCACAAGGGTCACAAGTTTTACATGGGCTTACATAGTGACAACTTAAGAAATCTTCCTGTTTTGATTTTTTTTTTTAAATTAGCCTTGCATCAGGGGTCTTATGTTTTACAGAGGCTTCATATGGACAAAACTTGAAAATCACCTTATTTTTATGGCTTTATCTTGTGGACCCCTACCAGGGTTCAAGTAATTATAGCTCTGGGATCAAAAATGGCTTTGCCTTGCGGGTCTCAACTTTCACATGTGCTTTTACAGAGAAAACTTTGTAAGTCTTCATTTTGAAACCATTTGGCTCAGAATTGAAATGTTTAGTATTTATGGTTTATATTTATAAGCCAGTGGAGCAATACAGGGCCATCATGGCCCTCTTGTTCCTGTAGCTCTTGCGCTTTTTCAAAAATATTTCTTGTTTTGTTAGCAAAGGCTTTCAATATCTGCATCAGTCCAAGAATGGATCCTCTGGAGAAAGTTTGTCTCTTTCTTGAACAATGAATTGATGACTCTTCCAAATTGAAAGTAACAGCAGACAGAAAACTTGAAATTGGTATAAATGAGCTGTAGTTCTCTGATCGGGTAGAAAACATTGTGAGAAAATGCTAGTCACCACAATGTTTTCTAAAACTTCCGTTCTCAAGATTGTGTAGTAAAAGGTTAACCCTTTAACGTACAATGCCGCCTTTTGACGCCCGTGGGAAAGAAGCCTTCTGAAAACATTGTGGGAAAAGGAGAAAATGCTGGTCACCAGCATTTTCTCCTTTTCCCACAATGTTTTCTACCCTATCTAAGAAAAGTTGCACCGTTTAAGCCACATCGAAATTGTCGTCTGTAAATGCTTTCAATTTGGACAAGGCTAAAATTTTGTCGTCTGGTAAAGGGTTAAGTGAGTTTCTGCAACAGGTTGATTAGGAATTCTCACTTTGAGTTTACTTTTACAGAACCTAAACAACATCCGTCAAAAACTACAGAAAACTAAAGACCAAAGTTCCAAACAGCGATCAAGTCCGATCCCAGCGAACCATAATGCCTTGCTACAGACTGCTCCTGCGGTGTTGATGAGATCCGTTGCCATAGCAATACCCAATGTCACATCTCACATTCCAAGATCAAATATGACCAGATATCAAAGAAACAGTGTGGAGGGACTAAGTATGGTATGTTTGTTCAATCTATCCATCTTCCTCAATGTGGTTTAGTTTAACCCTTTACCACACGACAAAAATTTATACCTGTCCAAATTGAAAGCATTTGCAGACGACAATTTCAGTGTGGTTCACATGATGTGATTTTTGTTTTCATAGGGTACAAAACATTGTGGGAAAAGGAGAAAATAATGGTTACCAGCATTTTCTCCTTTTCCCACAATGTTTTCAAAAGGCTTCTTTCTCAAGGGTGTTAAAAGTTGGGATTGTGTGGTAAAGAGTTAAACATATTTATTTTACATAGATTGAGAGACAGGTTCTTGCAATTTGTACAAATCTCTAACCTAGCAGTTAAGCTAAATGGTTAGTGTATCTGACTCATGACCCGATGGTTGAGAGTTCGATACTCTGTTGAGGCTAACTTTCTTTCTGGCAATTTTTCGCCTCACACCTCTGATGCATGAGAAAAGTCGTCGGTGGCTTGGAAAGAAAGTTGTGTCAGTGCTGGCGTGAGAAAGCCAGGAAACACATGTGTACGTGCACTGACTGCCGTGATATGACCTAAGCTCTTAAAATAGCGTAAAAACTCCAGTACAATCAAAATATGCCAATTTCTATTGATTCTGCTTCCTGAAAATTGCACCAGTACTCGCGCTGAATAGTGGTGCCAAAGTTGATATCTGCTCCAGGATATTGAACTCGGGACTCAAACCAGCCACCTGGATTCATGCCATGCACATTACCAACTGAGCCACCAACTGATGATTTCAACAGTTACTGTTCTAACTCCACAAAAGTCGAGGACAACTGCTCTAAGTCTTGCTTTTAGACTTTCAGGCTTGCATGGTAGCTCAGTGGTTAGCTTATCTGACTTGTGACCTGGTGATTACAGATTCGATACCCGGATGGTGCAAACTTTCTCTCGGCAAATTTTTGCCTCTCACCTCTGATGAATGTCGGAAAAGTAATCAGTGACTTGGAAAAAAAGCTGTGTCAGTACTGATGTGAGAAAGCCAGGAGACACATGCGTAGGTGCACTGACCGCCATGATATGACCTCAGCTGTTAAAATGGCATTAAACTTCAGTACAAACAAGCAGCTAAATGCTTTCAATATGAATGAGCCTAAAATTTTGCTGTCAAGTAAAGAGTTACAACATTTGGTGAAATACAAAGCTCTAGGGTCTGGCTTTCATATCTGCACCAGTAATCCTATAAAATCCACAAGATGTGTACTTTGTTAACCCTTAACCATAAAAATCCCAAGATTTAATGACCGGTAAGAAAGAAGCTTCTAGAAAACAATGTGGGAAAAGGAGAAAATGCTTGTGACCTGCATTTTCTCCATTTCCCACAATGTTTTCTACCCTTCAGATGACAAACCCCTTCAATTGATTGGCATATAATTTGTCATCAGCAATTGCTTTCAATTTGGACAACACTAAAATGTGCAGAATGTGTTGCAACCATTGCCTTGTATTAAGTGTAAACATTTTAACAACCCTTAACCCTTTACAACAAAATCCCAAGTTTTAGCGATGCTAAAGAAAAAAACCTTTTCAAAACATTGTGGGAAAAGGAGAAAATGCTGGTAACAAACATTTTTTCCTTTCCCAAACACAAATTTCAATTTTTGAGTTACAGTTATTTTGTTATAGATCTGCAAATGCTTTCAGTTTTGACCAGTCTAAAATTTTGTTGTTTGGCAAAGAGTTAAGAGGAAAGCTTTCCAGAAACAAGGCTGGTAAAGGAGGTAACCAGCAATTTTCTCCTTTTCCCAAAATATTTTCTACCCTTTGCCTGACAAATCCCTTCATTTGGTTCGCATAAAATTTTGATGTCTACAAATGCTTTTGGTTCGACAAGGCTAAAGTGTTGCCTTGTATAATGTAAACAAAACGAAAAAACTACCAGCTGACAGGGAAACTCTTGTCAAGTTTAAATTTCTTGAAGGAGAGAATCAAATACTCAGTGTATTTTTCCCTTTTATCTCTTTACCAAACAATCCCGGTTTTTCACAACCCTGAGAAAGAAACCTTTTGAAAACATTGTGGGAAAAGGAGAAAATGCTGGTAACCAGCATTTTCTCCTTTACTAACGTTTTCTATCCTTCTGAAGACAAAATTCAATTTTTGAGTCACATTTATATTGCCGTCTGCATGTGCTTTCAATTAGGACAGGTCTAAATTTTGTTGCTTGGTAAAGAGTTAATTCTTTACCACACAATCCTGAGTTTTAAGGACCCAGAAGAAGAAGACTTTTGAAAACATTGTGGGAAAAGAAGAAAATGCTGTTAACCAGCATTTTCTTCTTTTCCCACAATGTTTTCAGCAATCTCAAAGACAGATACTGTCGTTTGTACCCCATTTTATTTGTCACCTGCACATGCTTTCAATTTAGACTGGTTCTAAAATTTTGTTGTGTGGTAAAGAGTTAACTGTTTACCACATGACAAAATTTTGGACTAGTCCAAATTGAAAGCATACGCAGACGATAAAATAAATGTGACTCAAAGAGTGAATTCTGATTTGGGAAGGGTAGAAAACATTGTGGGAATGGGAAAAAATGTTGGTTACCAACATTTCTCCTTTTCCCACAATGTTTTCTAAGGCTTTCTTTCTCAGGGTCGTTAAAAGTCAGGATTGTGTGGTAAAGGGTTAAATATATACCCTTAAATTTCCACAAGTCCCAACCCTGGGGGTTTCTTGGATCAAGATCAGACTGCATAAAAAAATAGTCAAATCTTGGATCGTAACTTAATGATATTTTGAGGAATATTTGATTTGGCTTCTGCTAAAGCTTTCAATATAATGGAAGGCCTAGAATTCTGTCATCTGGGAAAGATTTAACCCTTTACAACACTATTCCCAATTTTAAGAACTCCGATTGGGGAAGCTTTTGAAACCATTGTGGGAAAAGGAGAAAATGCTGGTTACTAGCATTTTCTCCTTTTCCAACAATGTTTTTTACCCTTTCAGAGACAAGTCCTATCATTTTAGCCAGATTAACTTTGTCGTCTGCACAAGGCTGTCAAAGTGTAAAATATTGTAGTTTGTTAGAGTTAAGTATTTTACTAAAGAATAACATATTTGAACAACCCTCATAAAGAAGGCTTTGAAAAACATCTTGGGGGGAAAAAGAGAAACTGCTGATAACCAGCATTTTCTCGTTTTCCCCAAGATGTTTTCTACCCTTTCAAAGATAAATTCCGTCTTTTTAGCCACATTTAATTCCTTGTTTGTGAACTTCTTCGATATAGATCTTCCAGAATTCAGTTAAAAGAGTTAAGTCTATACCAAATCACAAAATTTTGGACTTGTCCAAATCCAAACCATTTGCAGATGGTATGTTCAATGTGACTAAAATTGTGGTCTTTTGAAGGGTAGAAAACACAGTGGGAAATATAGAAAATGCTGGTTACCAGCATTTTCTCATTTTCCCACAATGTTTTCAAAAGCCTTTAATCTCTGGGTCATAAAGATACAGGCCCACCAGTATTTCACAAATGGCTTAACCATGTACCATACAGTCCCGAGTTTTAACCCTGAAGAGTAACGCTTTCGAAAACATGGTGGAAAAAAAGGAGAAAGAGCATAATTATTCTCCTTTTCCAACAGTTTTGCCCTTCTAATTTAGGTACATACAACAATTTGAACCACATATAATAAGTTGACTGTGAGTACTTTCAGTTTGGACTTGTCTAAAATTTTGTCATTTGGTAAAGAGTTAACCTTTTACTTCACAATTCCAACTTTTAACAACGTTCAGGAAGAAAGCTTATGAAAACACTGGGGGAAAAGGAGAAATCCCAGGTTTTTACGACCCTGAGAAAGAAGCCTTTTGAAAACATTGTGGGAAAAGGAGAAAATGCTGGTAACCAGCATTTTCTCCTTTTCCAACAATGTTTTCTACTCTTTTACTGACCAATTCCATCATTTCCGCCCTTTTTATTTGTCATCTGCAAATGCTTTCAAATTGGACTAGACTGAAATTTTGTAGTTTGGAAAAGAGTTAACCACTTACCATGCCATGAAGGCTCCCCAAGATAAATAAGAAAATATGTCATGGTATCATGCAGTTACAGGAAGGAGCACAGCAGTCCCTTCCACGGGTGATGCCCTTAACCCTTTACTGCACAATGACGCCTTTTGACGCCCCTGGGACAGAAGCCTTTTGAAAACATTGTGGGAAAAGGAGAAAATGCTGGTAACCAGCATTTTCTCCTTTTCCCACAATGTTTTCTACCTGATCAAAGAAAAATTGCACCATCTGAGCCATATTGAAATTGTCATCTGCAAATGCTTTCAATTTGGACAAGGCTATAATTTTGTCGTCTAGTAAAGGGTTAAGCCATGGGTGATGCCGTTAACTATTTATTAAACAACAAAATATTTGACTGAACCAAACTGAAAGCATTGCAGACAACAAAACAAGAGCACCGCATGTGGGTGCCAACGCTCTGCTGTAAGCGCTTGATTTTCATTGAAACTTTTAAGGAAAAAAAGGGGCTTACCTGTGTAAAAAGTACTTTAAAGGTTATCTGCCCCTGTTGTACGTGTTTCCCTTTTGATTATTATATTAATAAATTGTCCAAGTTTGAAGATATTTGAAGTAAATATCTTCAGTAATAACAGAGATATTACAAAATATCAGTTTTAGCACGACAACCACTCTGATGACGACGCAAGGGCTATGACAACAAGTTGTCGTCTTCTTCGAAAACAGCCAAGCTAATAAATGTAGATTAAATAGTGATTTAGGAATAGCATAGGATAGAAAACATTGTGCGAAAAGGAGAAAATGCTGGTCATCAGCATTTTCTCCTTTTCCAGCAATGTTTTCAAAAGCATTCCGTTTCAGGGTTGTTAAAACTTGAGATTGTGTGTTAAAGAGTTAACAACCTATTTAATACCTCATGAAGGATGTGCAAAAATAAGCTCATTTGGAGATCAATAAAACAAATTGTGGAATAACTTGTAAATAATTATCAAAATCTCAACTGTTAACTGAATCAGGGGTGTGGAAATCTTAGAAATTTCTACTCGTCCGCAGACAAGTAAATTACAAAAATCTACTTGTCCGCCACAGTGGCTCACTTGTCCAAAACAAAACAATTTTAAATGGCATAAATAAGGTGACATAAAGTGACATGGGAATACTCTCGACAAAACTTACGAAAAGAATTGTTAAGATTTTTCGCATCTAACCACGGGAATCAGAACTGTCAACCACGTCTCTTTAAAAAAAACATAAGCCTTGAATGCGGAGGTACACCAGATGTGTATTTTGGGTTTCCAGAAATCAGGGATCATCTCAAACTGCTGTTTATCATTCAAAATATCATTTTCTGTGTGAAGTTACAACATTTGCATTTCACTGGATAAGTATAAAACAGATTTTTTTTTTCAAATTTTTCCTCATATTTTATATTTTCCTCATATTTTCCTCATATTTTCTACTTGTCCTCAGACAACTAGACTGAAAAAAGTCACTTGTCTGGAGCTGAATTTTCCCGAGTCGGACAAGTGGGGCATAGCATTTCCACACCCCTGATCTGAACTTTTATTCAACCCTTGACCAAAAGACAAAATTCTAGACTTGTCCAAGTTGAAAGGATTTGTAAACGAAAAATCCATTCTTGCTCAAAAAGCACGGTCTGTCCTTGATAGAAAAGAAAACTTTGTGGGAAAAGGAGAAAATGCTGGTTACCAGCATTTTCTCCCTTTTCCCACAATTTTTTCATAGGGCTTCTTCCTCACGGTAGTTAAGACATTGGATTGTTTGGGAAAGGGTTATGATAAATTACTGATTAATAACAGGCAAAGCTTGCAAATCATCAGTATAGAAGAAACACATAAGAAAAATAAAATTCAATGGTGTTTCCTCTCTGGGCGACGTCGCTTCATATGGTACCTCTATTTTACTATAGAGTTTGGCAAAGACTTCTGGGTATGTCACATGATCAGTAGCATGCATCGGATACAAATGAGTACAATGTCATATCTGAAGTAATGTAAACAACACTTTACCTTGCAATGAAATTTTAGACTTGTTCAAACTGAAAGCATTTGCAGATTACAGATTCAGTGCTGCTCAAAAGATGACTTCTGTGTTTGAATTGATGGAAAACATTGTCGGAAAAGGAGAAAATGCAAATGTTTGTTTCCACCATTTTCTGACAATGTTTTCTCAGGGGCGTTAAAACTCTGGATTGTGTGGTATAGGAACAGTTGGGTAATTACTGCATTATGATCATCCTGTTCTTAACCCTTTCCCAAACAAGCCCTGGTTTTCATGTGTCTGCAGTACAAGTCTTTTGAAAACACTGTGGGAAAAGGAGAAATTGCTCGTAACGAGCAATTTCTCCTTTTCCTACAGTTTTTTCTACCCTTTTTGAGACCTTTCTGCCATTTTCATCAAATTTAAAATTGTCATCTACAAACTCTTTCAATTTGGACCAGTCCAAAATTTGTCATTTGGGAAAGGGTTAAGTGGCCAATATTGCACATTTAAACTGAATTATGAAGAAGATAGTGTTTTAGGGCAAATCCAAAATTTAACCCTTATCCTGCAAAATAAAAGAAAGGAAACTTTCAAAGCGGTAGTATCAACCCAATTTTTCCTATTTCAAAAGTATTTTAAGGAGGAAAGATTTCTCCTTATCGGACAGTGTAGATCCAAGATCAGACTGCACGTTCTAGCAGTCTGATCTTGATCTACGCTGTCCGCAAAAGGTCCGTGAGTCTTGCTTAGCAGTCTAAGGGTTAACATGAAGTAATGGGATATGTAATCAATCCTTTTACAAGTAAAAGTCATTTTAGTAGCCTTTACAATCAGTGCAGATCAAAATCAGACTGCACACAGTGAACAGTCTGGTCCTGGACCTCGAATGTCTACTGCTTGATTCTGAACTAACAAGCTTCTTCCTTTCTAGTGAAACACTACAATTAGTGTTTGGACTGGTAATAAGAACAGTTGAATTATTTCTAGTTTAACTCTTTACCAAATGACAAAATTTTAGACTGGTCCAAATTGAAAGCATTTGCAGACAACATGATAAATGTGACTGAAAAATTGAAATTTGTTTTGGGAAGCGTTGAAAACATTGTTGGAAAAGGAGAAAATGCTGGTAACCAGCATCTTTTCCTTTTCCGACAATGTTTTTAAAAGGCTTCTTTCTCAGGGTCGTTAATAGTCAGGATAATGTATGGTAAAGGGTTAATCCTTTACCAAACTATCCCAAGTTTTGATGACTCAGAGGAAGAAAGTTTGGAAAACATTGTGGGAAAAGGAGAAAATGTTGGTAAGCAACAGTTTTTCCTCTTCCATCAATGTTTTCTGCTATTTCTGAGAATTCTGTGCTTTGTGCCTCATTTAAATTTGTCATCTGCAGATGCTTTCAGTTTGGATCAGTCTAAAATTTTGTGTGATAAAGTCAGAGGATACACGCAAGGTAGACCAAATTGACTTTTCTTTTTGTCAGACTGGACTGTCTTTATATGAATATTTTAATAGAAATATAATTATATATCGTGTAAACTTTCTAGGAAAAACAGACTGCTTTAGGTCCAAGATCAGGCTGCGCATGCTGCACATCATGATCTTTATGCACACTATCTGCAAAAGTGTCATGATTTCCCATCAGCATTTGAAGTGAGTTAACCCTTTATAACACAACCCCGAGTTTTAACAACCCTGAAAAAGAAGGCTTTGGAAAACATTGTTGGAAAATGAGACAATGCTGGTATAAACCAGCATTTTCTCCTTTTCTCACAATGTTGTCTACCCTTTCATAGACAACTACCATCATTTGACTATTTAATTTGTGATGTGGAAGTGTTTCGAACTTGAAAAAGTGTAAAATATTGTTGTTTGTAAGGAGTCAAAGTGAGTAAAAAAAGATAACCAGTGGTATGTAAATTATCCAGAGGCTGGGACAGGGAACAAAGGTGATTTCCTGTGTTTCTGGGCTTGCATATTTTATCCTTAGATACCTGTTTGTTATTGTGCCCTGGCGAGGGACAGGTACAGCCCAAAATCTATCATTTATGTGTCAAGGGCTTTTGAAGCTGTTATGTTATGGGTGCAAAATAAACATTAAAATGATGTATTAAGTCAGTCAAAAATACCAAAATATTTCAACTTTAACCCTTTTCCACACAAGAGAATTTTGGACATGTCAAAATTAAAAGCATTTACAAACCCCAAACTAAATGTATTTTATGACAGATTGGATTTGTCTTTGACATGGTAGAAAATATATTTTGAAATGGAGAAAATGTTGATTATCAACTTTTTCTCCTTTTTCCACAACGTTTTCAAAAGCCATCTCCATCATGGACGATAAAACTAGGGATTGTGCGGTATAGAGTTGGGCTTTAACTCAGTGCCACATGACAAAACTCTAAACTTGTCCAAATTGAAAGCATTTGCAGTTGACAATTTAAAGTTTGCTCATATGATGAAACAAGTTTTTGATAGCATAGAAAACATTGTGGGAAAAGGAGAAAATGCTGGTTACCAGCATTTTCTCCTCTTACTACAATGTTTTCATAAGTCTTCTTTCTCGAGGTCGTTAAATCTCGGGATTGTGTGGTAAAGGGTTAAGAATATCATCAAGCAAATTAGACAGGCTAGATATAAGATCATGTTCTGTGCAGCCTGATCACAACCCACACTGGCAATAAAATCAACTTTCTCAAAGGCTTTCTGAGGATTATTTGCGTGCATAGATTGATTGATTGATTGATTGTATGGTGTTTAACGCTGTTTTCAACATTATTTCAATTATATCACGGTGGCCAGTGCACCTATCCATGCTTTCCTGGAATTTCTCTTACCAGTACGCCGCACAATATTCTTTCCAAGCCACTGGCTGCTTTCCCACATAACCATCGTCGAAACAATGGTCAGCAGTGAGAGAGGAATGAATCCTGTTGCAATGACTATCATTAATCCTCGGAAAGAAATTGGCCAAGCCGAGGATCGAACCAGTGACCTCCTGTTCTCAAGTCCTGTATGCTACTGATGGAGCTACGGGGGCTTGGCTGCATGCATAGAAGTACCCCATGATTGAATCACACCTTCTGAGTAAGAGGAAAAAGACCCAGAGCCTCAGTTGTGATCTAAGATGAGACAGCATGTAGTGTGAGGTCCAACCATGATCTGCACTCACTGTAAAAATTAACTTGTGATATGCACTAAAGCTTACGAGCCCAGATGACAAAATTTTGGATTGGTCCAAATTGAAAGCATTTGCAGATGACAAATTCATTTTAGCTCAAAAGATGATTTTTGTCTGTGATTTGGTAGAAAACATTGTGGGAAAAGGAGAAAATGCTGGTCACCAGCTCTTTCTCTTTTTCTCACAGTGTTTTCAAGAGACTTCTTCCTCAGTGTCCTTAAAAGTCGGGATCGTTTGGTAACGGTTTAAATGGTAGCTAGCAGAATGTCAGTACAGTAGAAAGACAAGTTCACGAAAAAATTATTTTTCAGTGGTATTACCTTAAAGATGCATCCTTACAGCCAGAGAGAGAAAAAACGCTGTTAAAATTTGATAGACTGTAGAATGGTTCAGAATTAGCTGTGTTAACATAGAACAATTTCTGATATACACAGTGTAAGGGATAAATACATAATGGTATCTTTGATTTTAAACCGAAATGTCACAACACTCATTTCTTTGAAGGACTTCAGAAAATGAAATGCATGTTCTATCTGTTGTAATCTGTGCAACCTTGCACAACTGTCAGGGGCATGAAGATACAAAAAGTATTATAGTTTGATAAAATAAAGATGAAATGGGTAAAAAACTGGCTGAAAAAGTGTATAGATTTATCATGAATGGGTTACGTAGCCCCTGAAGGTATTTTTAGATTTCGTGCCAGAATTTCACAAACTAAGGTTAGTGGGAATGTGATGTGGTCAATAACATGTGTCAATTATGTTTGATCATATTCAAATTACTGCTTTAATTATGATCTCATAGAAATTGCATCTTCGCAAGCCAAGGATACTAACTCCACTTTGTTTGTTACGTACCCTTGGCCGCTCGCCTCTTTAAAAATCGAAACTCCCACTGCGCCACCTATCGAATATCACAAGTTGCATAACCTTTGCTGATGTTATTTCTGACCAATCAAAATTCTCGTAATAAAATTTGTTAGGCTATGTATCAAATATGGCTGCGCTTTCGGATTCATCACAATTTTCTGAAATTAATCAGACATACGATGATTCGCAATCATTTGGCTGTGGAACCCATCCTAATATTTCACATAATTGATCATGAATTAAAAAAAACTCATTAAATATCGATTAACTACTCTTTTTTGGCAAATTTTCGTCACAAACACGACAACTTTCGTTTTTGACGGGCGCCACCATTATTGTTTTCTGTTTCGTGGAAGATTTCTTGTTACGGATGGTTTGATTGGACGCAATGGGTTTTGATCGCATCCAATGAAATGGCACAGTGGGAGTTTCGATTTTTAAAGAGGCGAGCAGCCAAGGGTACTACCTTGGTATCCTTGGCTTGCGAAGATGATAGAAATTGATGAAGTAACCAATTGGAAAGAGACCACCAGATATTGTGAACCCCAAACTTGCATCTTTTACTGCACTGGTGACTGGCCAGTTTTGTTATGTTTGCAGAGAAAAGTACATTTAGTGGTAACTGTCAGTGTTTAACCCTTTCCCAAACGACAAATTTTGGACTGGTCCAAATTGAAAGAGTTCGCAGACAACAATTTTAAATTTGATGAAAATGGGAGAAAGGTCTCAAAAAGAGTAGAAAACACTGTGGGAAGAGGAGAAATTGCTCATTACAAGCAATTTCTCCTTTTCCCTCAGTGTTTTTAAAAGACTTGTACTGAAGACACGTGAAAACCAGGGCTTGTTTGGGAAAGTGTTAAGAAAAATGTAAATGAACTGGAAGCATAATTTATGAGCCATGCTCTGTGAAAAGGTGGCTTAATGCATATGCAAAAAAAGGATCAACCCAGGTCAGCCCGTGCATAATCTGAATAGGCTGACCTAGGCCGAAACTTTTTGCTATTGTTCAGTTTTCTGCATGTCAAAAGACTGGTCTTAACCTCTTGATTCATTCGTTTCTTTTATAGAAAATTGATTTTATGGATTCCTACTTTTTTAATGTCTTGTGTAATACAACACATTACAGAGATGCATTAAGCCCCCTTTCTGCCAGAGCATGGCTCTTATGTTGTATTTTTGTTGTGATTTAACCCTTTACCACACAATCCACAGTGTTAACAACCCTGAGGATAAAGGCTTTTGAAAGCATTGTGGGAAAAGGAGAAAATGCTGGTAACCAGCATTTTCTCCTTATCTCACAATGTTTCTACCCAGTATAAAAGACAAATCTCAACATTTGAGCTTCTTTTGATTTGTTGTCTGCAAATGCTTTCAATTTGGACAAGTAAAAAATTTTGTCTTTAGGTAAAAGATGTGACTGAAAGGCTGAAAGCAAACATTACTCAAAAAAAAATGCTGATTATTTTCTTGTATTTTTTTCAGGAGATCAAAGGCCTTATGATGAGAGATGCGTTGGGGGCTGAGGAAGATGAGAAAGTAAGTTACCTGTTGATAAAAATGATAGAGATTAACTCTTTACCACACCATCCCAACTTTTAACGACCCTAAAAAGGAAACCTTTTGAAAACATTGTGGGAAAATGAGAAAATGCTGGAAACCAGCATTTTCTCCTTTTCCCACAATGTTTTCTAAGCGTCCCATTACAAATTTCAAGTTTTTAAATTACATTCAATTTGTCTTCTGCAAATGCTTTCAATTTGGACTAGTCTAAAATTTGTCGTTTGGTAAAGACTTAACTCCTTACCAAACAACATTATATTTGGAGTCCTCCAAATTGACTTAAGAATTTAAATTTGTTATGGGATGGTAGGAAAAATTGTGGACAAAGGAGAAAATGCTGGTTAACAGCATTTTCTCCTTTTCCCACAATGTTTTCAAAAGGCTTCCTTTTTAGGGTCGTTAAAAGTCAGGATTGTGTGGTAAAGAGTTAAATGTGGCTAGAATTATGAGATTTGGCTGTGAGAGAGTAGAACACATTGTGGGAAAAGAAGAAAATGCTGGTTACCAGCATGTTCTTTCTTTTCCCACAATGTTTTCAAAATCTTTCTCTCAAAGGGCCGTTGCCAAGCCCCCATAACTCAGTCGGTAGCGTACGGGACTTGAGAACAGAAGGTCGCTGGTTCTATCCCCGGCTTGGCCCATTTCTTTCCGAGGATTGATGATAGACATTGCGACAGGATTCACTCATCTCTCACAGCTGACCATTGTTTTGACGATGGTTATGTAGGAAGGCAGCTAGTGGCTTGGAAAGAATATTGTGCAGAGTACTGGTAAAAGAAACTCCAGGAAAGCATGGATAGGTGCACTGGTCGCCATGATATAACTGAAATAATGTTGAAAACGGTGTTAAACACCATACAATCAATCAATTCAAAGGGCTGCAAACAAACTTGGGATTGTGTGGTAAAGGGCAAAGTCTTTACCAAATGACCAAATTTTGGACTGGTCCAAATTGAAAGCATTTACAGACAAAAATAGATTGTGGCTAAAATGATGGGATTCATGTCAGAAAGGGTAGAAATATTGTTGAAAAAGGAGAAAATGCTGGTTACCGGCATTTTCTCCTTTTTCAACCATTTTTTCAAAAGTCTTCTTTTGGGTTGTTAAACCTCCAGATTGTGTGGTTATGGGTTAACCCTTTATCACATTATCCTGTGTATTCATGACTGTTAGGAGAAGGGCTTTGGGAAACATTGTAGGAAGTGGAGAAAATGCTGGTAACTAGCATAATTATTTCCTTTTTTCCCACAATGTTTTCTACTCTTTTTAATCCTTTACCACACAATCCCTAGTTGAAACGACCTTGATGAAAGAGTGCCATTGAAAACATTGTGGGAAAAGGAGAAAATGCTGGTTACCAGCATTTTCTCCTTTTCCCACAATGTTTTCTACCCTACCAAGAATCAATTTCAGTTTTTGAGTACATTTATTTTTTCGTCTGCAAGTGCCTTCAATTTGGACAAGTCCAAAATTTTGTCGTTTGGTAAAAAGTTAAGACAAAAATCATCTGTTTAGCCACCTTTGATCTGTCATCTGGAAATGCTGTCAGTTTAGCCGAGTCAAAAATTTTGTCATTTTGTAGGGTTATCTCTGTATCAAGCAAGAAAATTTTTGACTTGTCTAAACTCAACGTATTTCCAGACAAATAAGATCAGACTCAAATGATGGTGTCTGTCTTTGAATAGCTAGAAAACATCCTTTTAACCCTTTACCAAACAACAAAATTTTAGACTGGTCCAAACTGAAAGCATTTGCAGACAACAAATTATAGATGTACTAAATTATGAAATTTGTCATTGATAGGTTAGAAAACATTGTGGGAAAAGGAGAAAATGCTGGGTACCAGCATTTTCTCCTTTTCCCACAATGTTTTCAAAAGGCTTTTTTCTCAAGGTCGTTAAAAGTCGGGATTGTGTGGTAAAGGGTCAAGAGGAGAAAATGATGGCTAGCAGCATTTACTCTTTTTTCCCCACAATATTTTCTGAAGCCTTTTTTATTTGAAGCCATTTGAAACTCGGGAATTTTGATGATCCTGTGGGAGAAAGCTTGTGGAAACATTGTGGGAAAAGGAGAAAATGCTGGATACCACCATTTTCTCGTTTGCCCACAGTGTTTTTTAAAGCATTCCCAGATAACTTAAGCTCATCTGTGTCGGTTTCAAATTTGTCATCTGCAGATGTTTTGAAACTTAAAAAGAGTCTAAAATTTTGTCGCTTTGGAAAGGGTTAACTCTTTACAAATTAAATGATAAAATTTTGGACTTCAGAATCCAAAGTATTTGCAGATGACAGATTGAATATGGCTCAAATAAATTGATTTTGTCTGTGGAAGGGTGGAAAACATTATGAGATAAGAAGAAAATGCTGGTTCCCAGCTTTTTCTCCTTTTCCCACAATGTTTTCAAAAGGCTTTCCCAAGGGGTCGTTAAAAACCGGGACTGTGTGGTTAAGGGTTAAGGAAGCATGAAGTAAAGGGGTCACAAGGAGCTGTTTTTCCAGACTTCTAAAAGCAGATACCAATTACATTGCATGTTTTAGGGGGCAGAATGAATGTCTTCAGACTGGATAATACTGGATAATTTTTTTTTTCCGTCTGGGCAAGGAAAGGATTTGAAATTTTGCAGCATAAGCTTTTCTGTTAAAAAAAAAGAGCTGCTATTTCCTGTGATATTTGTACTTAGTAGACGCTCTGTAATAAGCTGAACCCTTCCTCTCCTATTAACTTGGAAAATATCTGAGTTTGCTTGCTGATTTTGGTTTTAAATCTTTACCAAACTAAAAAACTTAAGACTCGTCCAAACTGAAAGCATTAATTTGCAGGTAATAAAATAAAAATTAACTCTTTACCAAAGGACAAAATTTCAGACTAGTCTAAATTGAAAGCATTTGCAGACGACAAATTAAACGTAACTGAAAAATTGTAATTTGTTTTGGGAAGGGTAGAAAACATTGTAGGAAAAGGGGAAAATGCTGGTAATTCTCCTTTTTCCACAACGTTTTTAAAATGCTTCATTCTCAGGATCATTAAAAGTCGGGATTGTGTGGTAAACGGTGAATGTGACTCAAAAATTAAAATTAAAATTTTATTGTTGGAATGGTAGAAAATAGTTTGGGAAAAGGAGAAAATGCTGGTTACCAGCATTTTTTCCTTTTCCTTTAATGTTTTCAAAAGCCTTCACTTTTGGGGCTGTTCAAACTAAAGACTGTGTGGTAAACAGTTAAACTGTTACCACATATTCCTGGTGACCACACACTCCCAAGTTTCAATGACCCTGAGGGAGAGTTCTTTTCAAAATGTTGTGGGAAAAGGAGAAAATGCTGGTTACCAGCAATTTCTCCCTTTCCCACAATGTTTTCTAACCTTTTCATTGACAAAGCTAGTTATCTGGCCATGTTCACTAATTACAATAATCTGCCACTAATTTCAATTTGGGCAAGTCTGAGACTTCTCCAAATTGTCGGCATTTGCTGATGACAATGTGGATGTACATGTATCTTAACCCCTTTACCACACAATCCTGAGTTTTAACGATCCTGAGGATAAGGATTTTTGAAAACATTGTGGGAAAAGGAGAAAATTCTGGTAACCAGCATTTTCTCCTTTTTCCACAATGTTTTCTACCCTTCACGAAACACAATCTTTGAGTCACATTAATTTAGTTGTCTGCAAATACTTTCAATTTGGACGAGTCTAAAATTTTATTGTTTGGTAAAGAGTTAACACTTTACCACACAATCTCTGGTTTTAACGATCCTGAGGATAAGGGCTTTTGAAAACATTGTGGGAAAAGGGGAAAATGCTGGTAACCAGCATTTTCTCTTTTTCCCACAATGTTTTCTACCCTATCAAAAAGAAATTCCACTATTAGAGCCAGATTTGAATTTGTTGTCTGCAAATGCTTTCAATTTGGACAAGTCTACTTTTTTGTCGTGTGGTAAAGAGTAAATGGATTTTCTGTGGAAGGTTAGAAAATATTGTTGGAATGATAGAAATTGCTGGTAACTAGCATTTTCTCCTTTTCCAATGATTTTTTTCTAAAACTTTGGATTGTGTGGTAAAAGGATAGCCTCCTTCAAATTGAAACAATCTGCACAGAACAGAAAGTAAGGCAAATATTATCAAAGCTCTTTGACAGGGTAGAAAACATGGGAAAAGAAGAAAATTCTGCTAACCAACATATTTCTCGTTTTCCTGAAATGTTTTTAAAAGCTTTCCCCCGACCCTCAGGGTCATTAAAACTTGGGATTGTGAAGTAGAGGGTTAAATCTTTAATCACTAATCTTGAGTTTTAACAACCCTGATGGGGAAGGTCATTGAAAACATCTTAAGAAAAGGAGAAAATGCTGATAAGCAGCATTTTCTCCTTTTCCCACAATATTTTCAGTAGGCTGCACCCTTAGAGTTGTTGTGTGGCAAATAATTCAAATTTTATCAAGAACTCTATAAAATACTTGTGAGTTAACCCTTTACCACACAGTGCCGCTTTTTAACCCTTTACCACACAATTCCAACTTTTAACGACCCTGAAGGAAAAGCCTTTTGGAAACATAGCGGAAAAAGGAGAAAATGCTGGAAACCAGCATTTTCTCCTTTTCCCGCAATGGTTTCTACCCTTGCCAAATCAAATTTCAATTTTAGAGCCCCATTTGATTTGTTGTCTGGCAAAGAGACATATTGCTCACAATGATCAATATCCCCTTTGTCACAATATTTTTCTCTCTCATTTCTTTTTATCCAAACATTCATATCTGGAGAACATAATGTTTTTAACCCTTTTCCAGAACGTGCATGTTTTTAACCCTTTTCCAGAAGACAAAATTTGGACTTGCCCAAATTGAAAGTTTTTGCAGACGACAAATTGTATGAGGCTCAGAATGATGAGGTTTACCGTAGAAAGAACTGAAAACCTTGTGGGTAATGGAGAAAAAGGAGATTACAAAGCATTTTCTCTCTTTTCCACAATGTTTGAACTCTTTACCACATAATCCAGAGTTTTAATGACCCTGGCGAAGGGGCCTTTTGAAAACATTGTGGGAAAAAAAGAAAATGCTGGTAACCAGCATTTTCTTTTTTTCCCACAATGTTTTCTACCCGTTGAACGACAAATTTTATGTTTTGAATAATATTTAATATAATATCTTCAAACACTTTTAATTCGGACCAGGCTTAAATTTTGTTGTGTGGTAAAGAGTTAAAACGGTTATTCTTTACCAGACAAAATAATTTTAGACTCGCCCAAAGTGAAAGTATTTTACAGATTACAAAATTTTAATGAAGTGTTGCTCAAATGATGGTACATGTTTTTATCTATGTAAGGGTTGAAAACATTGTGGGAAAAGTTTTCAGCATTTTTTGCTTTTTTACCCACATTTTGTTTTTTTAAAAATTGGGATTGTTTTATTAAGACTTAAAAAGTTGATGATTTGACTCTCTACCAGATTTGAAATTAAAACTTAGTCCAAATTGAAAGCACATTTGCAGACAACATTTGAACTAAAGGAATGACTGTATTGAATGGCTTGAATGACTGTATTTATTTTGTTGACAGAGGAGAAAATGCTAGTTACCAGCATTTTCTCCTTTTCTCCCAATATTTTTAGAGGCTGCTACCTCATGGTTATTAACCCTTAACCACACTAACCTGACTTTAAACAACCCAGAGAAAAAAAAAACTTCCAAAAACATAATCTGAAAAAAAAAAGGAGAAAATACTGGTAACCAGCATCTTCTCCTTTTCCCACATGTTTTTTGCCCCTTCCCAAAACAAATTTCATTTTTTCAGGTACAATCACTTTGTCGTCTGCAAATCCTTTCAATATGGACAGGTCTCAAATTTTATTGTTTGGTAAAGAATTAAAACATGATTGTTTGGTAAAGGGTCAAAAGTTATATAGGAAGTGTAAAATTTATCACTAGAGGACACTCAAACTCTGCCTGTAAACTGATTACTTTGTGATAATACTGTACAGGGCTATTTGTTTTTCACTGGTACCCTTTACAAGGTACAAGACTTTATGACATTTATCTCAGTGAACAGACCTTTCTTAACTCTTTACAAAACGACAAAATTTTAGACTAGTCCAAATTCAGAGCATTTGCAGACGACAAAATAAAGGTGACTCAGAAATTAAAATTTGATTCAGGAAGGGTAGAAAACATTGTGGGAAAAGGAGAAAATGCTGGTTACCAGCATTTTCTCCTTTTCCCACAATGTTTTCAAAAGTTTTCTTTATCAGGGTCGTTAAAAGTCGGGATTGTGTGGTAAAGAGTTAACTCTTAATACCCCCATTCCACTGGAAAGCAATAATCTACAGGGCTCATTGCAATCATCAGGCTTCCTTCAATCTTCCGAATTCCGCAGACGTGCCGATATGTGCAAAATTTTGTGACTTCAGAGTTTCCAGTATGCTTATAGTACACATCAACAACAGTCTTGCTGTGCTGGTCACAATCCTGTCACGCTGTTGTTGCTCTGCTACGGCACTTGCGGTCTCTCCAAGATGCTTCAACTATGCTTCCACTATGGCATGGGATTTCAGGCTACGCTTAGTCCACACTTGCTACTTTGCTGCTGCGACCTACCTATGACCTATAATGCGCAGGAGCTGCACTTCTTTTGCACTTTTGGAATGTTTCTGTATAAAATCTGCGGTTTAATTGCTTCAGTGGCAGGTGACCATCAGCCTGTAAAGAAAATGGCTCAAATTGTTCCATTGCTGTGCTCCAGCTTGTGTTTATGAACAAAAGATTGATAAGGTTTGGTGTTGAGAGACAAGCCAGAAGGAACAAGAGGGCCAAAGTTTCTGGGTCTGTCCATGGTTGTCTGCAGAAAGAAGGCTCCAATTTGGTCATCATGACGAACGTATGAGAGAACTCCGGATGGAGGACGGCACTTTATTTTTCAATTTTATGAGAACAAAGCCTCACATATGTGATAAGATCTTGTATAGAGTTGATCCTAGAATCCAGAAGCATGACACCAACCTCAGGAAAGCACTTTGACCAGGTCTGAAGTTGGACAAATATCTTGATGCTTTTGTTATGATTCGCTGCACTTGTGTCCATGAATTCATGAATTTCTCTCTTCACTTTTACGGCGATCCAGATACTTACATTTTAAACAAGGTCAAAACAAGCACCCTGAAGTTGTGATCATGAAGCTTCTAATACCCTTCTACTATGCTCAAGGCATTTTTACTGTGCTGTTGCCATTCCAGCTATGATTCACTGCGTTTTGACCAAACATAGGAAGTGCAGTGGAATTGCCATTCAGTGGACCATTAACCAGTATTTTCTTCATTTTCTAAATGTTTTCAACTCTTTCTGAGCTATTTCCTATCATTTGAGATACATGTACATGAGCCATGCTCTGAAAAGGGGGCTTAACCCTTTCCCTGGTCCAAATTGAAAGAGTTTGCAGACGACAATTTTGAATTTGATGAAAATGGCTGAAAGTTGTCAAAAAGGGTAGAAAACACTGTGGGAAAAGGACAAATTGCTCGTTACGAGCAATTTCTCTTTTTCCCACAGTGTTTTCAAAAGACTTGTACTGCAGACGTGAAAACCAGGGCTTGTTTGGGAAAGGGTTAATGCATCTCGGTGATCCATAATACCAAGCAAGTCATCACATGATCATGGATCCATCAAGTCCAGTTTGTCCAACAACCGACTGAATCATTAGGTAGACTGGTCCTTTGACATACAGAAAATTGACCAACAGCAAAAATAGTTTCGGCCCTGCGCGGACTGCACAGGCTAACCTGGATTCATACGTTCCGCAGATGCATTAAGCCCCGTTTTCACAGAGCATGGGTCACATTTAATTTATCGTCCTCAGATGCTCTCAATTTGGACCAGTTTAAAGTTTTATCCAGTGGTAAAGGGTTAACCTATGACCTAGCTTACACAGATGACCTATTGCACCTGCCGTCGGATGCATTTTTGAAACATTTTGACAGATAAAGAGATCAAGCAGCTATTAAGATTTTGTTTTTGCTTTAACTGATTGCTTAGTTTTTAACACCGTTTTCACATTCTTTTAGTTATATCCCAGTAGCCAGTGCACCTATCTATGCTTTCCTGGAGTCTCTGTTACAAGTACTTAACACAGTATTCTTCCAATGCCACTGGCTGCTTTCCCACATTATCATCCTAGAAACAGTGATCAGCAGTGAGAGAGGAATGAATCCTGCTGTAATGACTTTCGTCAATATAGAAAAGAAATTGTCGGCACTGGGGATTCAAACTAGCAACTCCTTGTTCTCAAGTCCTGTATGCTACCAACTATGTTACCATCTACGCTACCTGAGCTAAGACCCTTTAACCCTTTCCCAAACGATAAATATTAGACTGGTCCAAATTGAAAGAGTTTGCAGATGACAATTTTCAATTTAATGAAAATGACAGAAAGTTCTCCAAAAGGGTAGAAAACACTGTGGGAAAAGGAAAAATTGCTCATAACGAGCAATTTCTCCTTTTCCCACAGTGTTTTCAAAAGACTTGTACTGCAGACACATGAAAACCAGGGCTTGTTTGGGAAAGGGTTAACCCTTTACCACACAATCCGCAGCTTTAATGACCCTGTGGAAGAAAGCTTTTGAAAACATTGTGGGGAAAGGAGAAAAGGCTGGTAACAAGCATTTTCTCCTTTGCCCACAATATTCTCTATCCTTTCAGAGACAAATTTCATTATTTGAGCCACATTTGATTTGTCGTCTGCAAATGCTTTCAATATAGAAATGTCCAAAATTTTGTCGTTTGGTTTAGACTTAACTTACTACTATTGAATCTCACTTACCATTATCAGCAAACTTTGAAAATCCTGCTCTAAAATAAGAGTGATTGATTTGAATTAAGTTTTGTACATAACTACAAGTAAAAACATTGGGACAAAAAGAGAAATTGCTCATTACAAGCTATGTTTTTCTTTGACAAAGGGTTTTCCATATTTTTCCATGAATTAACCTTTACCCAACAATAAGATTTTAGACTTGTCCAAATTGGGAGCATTTGTCAATAAGGAAATGTGATTAACCCTTTCCCAAACAAGCTCTGGTTTTCACGTGTCTGCAATACAAGTCTTTTGAAAACACTGTGGGAAAAGGAGAAATTGCTCGTAACGAGCAATTTCTCCTTTTCCCACAGTGTTTTCTACCCTTTTTGAGAACTTTCTGCCATTTTCATCAAATTTAAAATTATCGTCTGCAAACTCTTTCAATTTGGACCAGTCCAAAATTTGTCATCTGGGAAAGGGTTAAATTTGTTTTTTGAAGGGTAGAAATCATTGTGGGAAAAGGAGTTGTGGGAAAAGCTGGTTTTCCAGCTTTTTTTCCTTTTCCCACAATGTTTCCAAAAGCTTTCTTCCTCATGGTTGGTAAAAGTTGGGATTTTGTTATCAGTTAACCCATTATCACACAGTCCCGACTTTAAACAACCCTGAGAAAGAGAGCTTTTAAAAACATTGTTGGTAACCAGCATTTTCTCCTTTTCCCACAATGTTTTCTACCCTTCCAAAAACAAATTTCAATTTTTCAGTCACATTCATTTTGACGTCTGCAACTGCTTTCAATTTTGACCAGTCTGAAATTTTGTTGTTTGGTAAAGAGTTAACTTATGGTTGTTAACACTTTGGCTGACTCACTGACCTTTTGCGGACAGTGTAGATCAAGATCAAGGTCAAACTGCACAGAACATGCATCCTGATTTTGATCTACACTGTCAGATAAAGAGATATATTTCCTCAAAGAAATACCTTTGAAATAGGAAAAGTTTGTTTTATACTATTGGTTTGAAAGTTTCATTTCTTTTATGGGGTCCTGTATGGCTCAGTGGTGGAGTGTGGGAGTCGTAACCTGGAGGCCATGAGTTCAAGCCCCGTCTGATCCACTGGGTTTTTCTTGGGTGTGTCCTTGGGCAAGACACTTCAGAGCCCTAGCCTAGTACTGGTAAAACCCAGGAAATACATGAATATGTGAGCTGTTGCCATGATATGACTGAAATAATGTTAAAAGTGGCATAAAACACCATTCAGTCAATCATTTCTTTTATTTAGCAGGATAAGGCTTAAAAGTTGAGATTTTGTGAAGTGTTTAACTCGGTCAAATACCTAACGACAAAATCTTTCAGAATCTTTGAGTCGCCCAAACAAAATGCAATTCAAATGTTGTAAGTTGTCTCTAAATGAGTAGAAAATACTGTGGGAAAAGTAGAAAATGCTGGTTACCAGCATTTTCTCCTTTTCCCACAATGTTTTCAAAAGCTTTCTTTTGCAGGGTCGTTAGAATTCAGGATTGTGTGGTAAAGGGGTCAAGACATGCCCAGTTTTTTTTTTTCATGTGGTAAAGAGTTAACCCTTTACAGCACAATCCCGACTTTTAACAACCCTGAGGAAAAAGGATGTTGAAAACATCGTGGGAAAAGGAGAAAATGCTTGTAAACAGCATTTTCTCCTTTTTCCAACATACTCGTTACTCTTTCAAGGACAATGAATTTTCCACTATTTTTGCAACCTTTTATTTGGATACCTTGGATTTTGTCTCCTCTGAATTATTATGGTTTGGTAAAAAGAGTTAACGCTTTACCAAACAACAAAATTATGGAATTGACCAAATTGAAAGCATGTGCAGAAAACAAATTAAGTGTAGCTCAAATGACAATTTCTGTCTTTGTGAGGGTAGAAAACATTGTGGGAAAAGGAGAAAATGCTGGTTACCAGCATTTTCTCCTTTTTCCACAATGTTTTCATAAGGCTTCTCCCTCAGATTCATTAAAACTCGGGGATTGTGTGGTGAAGGGTGAAGGGTTAATGGCTCCTTGAACTTTATGGTAAGACTAGTGTCATGTTGAAATTGGAGTGGAGTGATCAGTCAGTTTCGGTTTGCCCTTTTCCAAACTTTTATCAGCCCTAGAGAAGAAAGCTTTTGAAGTGTAGAGAAGAAAGTCTTTGAAAACATTGAGGGAAAAAAGGAGAAAATGCTGTTAATCAGCATTTTCTTCTTTTTCCATAATGTTTGAGGCAAATTTATTTTGTCTTCTGCCAGTTTTTACTCTCCACCAGACAACAAATTTAGACTTCGCAAAATTGAAAGCATTTGGAGATGACAAATTCAAAGTGTTTCAAATGGTGGTACTCCAGGTATATGTCTGTACAAATGAACAATTGTCGATTACAGGCATTTTCTCCTGTTGCCACAATGTTCTCAAAAGTCTCTTTCATCAGGGTCATTAGAACGTAGGATTTTGTGGTGAAGAGTGATGAACGAGTATGTAGTCTAGAACTAGATCTACAATATGGAAAATGATGTAAAGATTTTGCTATCTGAATCAAATTGCCGGAAAGAAAGTTTGCCTTAACCTGGTATTGAACTCACAACCCACCAGGTCACAAGTCAGATATGCTAACCACTGAGCTACCTGCCCAGGCAATCTATAATGTGGAAAATTGTGTAAAGATTTTGCTATCAGAATCAAGCCAACATTTTTTGTGTGTGTGTGAAAGGTATAGATTAAATCTTTACCAAAAGACAAACTAGGCTCTTCGAAACTGAAATCCTCAGCAGACAACAAATTTGAAAGTGACACAAATCAAGGTAAGTTCTTTGACAGGATAGAAAACATTGTGGGAAAAGGGAAAAATGTTGTTTACCAGCATTTTCCCTTTTTCCCTCAATGTTTTCCAAGAGCCTTCATCAGGGCCATTAAAAGTAGGGGTTGTGTGGTAAAGGGTTGACCCTTTACCACACAATCCCGATTTTTAACGACCCGGAAAGAGAAGGCATTTGAAAACATTGGGGGAAAAGGAGAAAATGCTGGTAACCAGCATTTTCTCCTTTTCCCACTATGTTTTCTACCCTATCAAAGACAGAAATTACCATTCATTTTAGCAACATTTGATTTGTCGTCTGCAAATGCTTTCAATTTGGTCATGTCCAAAATTTTGTTGTTTGGTAAAGGGTTAAAGGAGGTTGATTTGGTCTAGTAGCATGATCAGGAAAGAGATTGAACATGCAACCTTTGGCACTTGATTTATTTGCCCTGATGTCCTGAAGTAGGGTTTCTCATTGTCAACCCTTTACCAAACAGATTCTTTGTTTAACAAATGTTAACCTTTAACTCTTTACCAAATGACAGAATTTTAGACCAGTCCAAATTGAAAGCATTTGCAGACAACATAATAAATGTGACTGAAAATTTTAAATTTGTTTTGGGAAGCATAGAAGACATTGTTGGAAAAGGAGAAAAACGCTGGCTGGTTACCAAGTCGTTAAAAGTTGGGATTATATGGTAAAGGGTTAAGCAAACAATCCCAACCTTAAATGACCCAGAGGATGAAGGATTTTGGAAACATTGTGGGAAAAGGAGAAAATGCTGGTAAACCAGCATTTTCTCCTTTTCCCACAATGTTTTCTTCTCTTTGAAGGATGAATTTAAAGTTTTGTGTACAAATTAACCCTTTACCACTCAATCCTGAGTTTTAATGACCCTGAGAAAGAAGCCTTTTGAAAACAATGTTGGAAAAGGAGAAAATGCTGGTAACTAGCATTTTCTCCTTTTCCTACAATGCTTTTTGCTTTATCAAAGACAGAAACCATCATTTGTGCTACATTTTATTTGTCGGAACGCTTTCATCTTTGACCAGTCTAGCATTTTGTAGTGGGGTAAAGAGTTCATAAGTTGTTAAATCTTTCGATTTGAACTAGGCTGAAAAATTGTCATCTGGTAAAGGGTTAACTCCTTACCAAATGACAAAATTTTAGACTGGTCTAAATTGAACACATTTGCAGATGACAAACTAAGTGTTATACAAATTATGACTTTTTTCTTCTATAGGGTAGAAAACATTTTAGGAAAATGGTTACCAGCATTTTCTCCTTTTCCCACGTTTTCAAAAGTTCTTTGCCTTGGTGTTGTCAAAACTTGGGATTGTGCATTAAAGGGTTAATCCTTAACCAAACATACAATATCCCGAGCTTTAATGACCCTGACAACAAAGCCCTTCGAAAATATTGTTGGAAAAGAAGAAAATGCTGGTAACCAGCATTTTCCTGTTTCTCTCCTTCTCCCCCCCCCCCCCCCCCCCCCCCTCCTCCCCTCCGTAATGTTTTCTACCCAATCAAAGACAGAAATCATCATTTGAGCTATATTTAATTTGTCGTCTGTTAATGCTTGTGGTTTGGTAAAGAGAGTTAAGAGGGTATGCCTTGCAAACAATTTTGGGATCCTGATGATGAAGGCTTTTCAAAACATTGTGGGGAACGGAGAAAATGCAGGTGATCAGCATTTTCACCTTTTTCACAAGGTTTTCTACCCTTTTCAAAAGACCAGTCATATCATTTGAGCCATGCTTACTTTGTCTCATAAAAATGCCGAGTTTAAAATATTGTTATCTGCTACACAGAGTTATCAGAAGGAAATTGTGATCAAGTAGAATGCTAGATAATTGAAGTGCTTAGTATAGTCTTACAGTTAGCATGCCAAAGGTACTATTGCATGCTTCTAGTGGATAGTGCAGATTAAGACTGGACTGCTCTGTGTAGTCTGATCTTTGATCTACTCTGTCCCATTTATTATATTCTTGCTATTAGTACATGTATATGAGTCATGCTCTGTGAAAAGGGGACTTAATGCATCTACAAAAGCATTGACCATGTCAGCCTTCACGGTCCACGCAGGCTGACATCGGTTGAAATGTTTTGCCATTTGTAAATTTCCTGCAAGTCCAAGGTTCATTCAGGCGGTTGTTGGAAATGGATTTTATAGATCCATAATTAGATGATGAGTTGCTTGGTATATTACGCAGATGCATTAAACACCCTTTTCCCAGGACATGGCTCATACATTTTGATTTATGAAAGTGTGTAAGGGTTCTCAACCCTAGAGAGAGATCAGAAACATTGTGTCAGAGTGAAACTGCCTGTTATGAACATGGTCAGTGAACAATTTTTCTATTCACAATGTTTTCTGCAAATAGTTGGAAAATGCATGACAACAAGAATGCTGGCTTAACCCTTAACCCTTTTCCACACAATCCAGACTTTTAACGACCCTGAAAGAAAAGGTTTTTGAAAACATAGTGGGAAAAGGAGAAAATGCTGGTAACCAGCATTTTCTCCTTTTCCCACAATGTTTTCTACCCTATCAAAAAGAGAAATCAGTTTAGCAACTGTCGTCTGCAAATGCTTTCAATTTGGTTCAGTCTAAAATTTTGTCGTTCGGTAAAGAGTTAAGGCGCCTTTCACAACTATAGTTGCCTTTGCAGCCAATGTAGATGAAGATCAAACTGCACAAAATGCAACCTGATCTTTGATCTACCCTGTCTACTTTGCTGAAGCACTTAAGATAAGAGCAACCTTGAAATTGTGATTGCTTGAGTCTTATTTATTGACTGAAAAATATCTTTCGGGTTTATTCCACGCTTTAACTCTTAACCAAACGACAAAATTTTAGACTGGTCCAAATTGGAAGCATTTGCAGACGACAACATAAATGTGGTTGAAAAATGGAAACTTATTTTGTGAAGGGTAGAAAACATTGTGGGAAAAGGAGAAAATGCTGGTTATCAGCATTTTCTCCTTTTCCCACAAGGTTTTCATAAGGCTTCTTTCACAGGGTTGTTAAAAGTCTGGATTGTGTGGTAAAGGGTTAAGGGTCAACCCTCACTGCACTGAATTGATGAAATGGACCTTTTCAAACAGGAAAATATATCCAAAGTATATGTCATTTCAAGGTTGGTTTGGCCACAATATGCAACAAACTAGTAGACAGTGTGGATCAAAGATAAGACTGCTTAATCTGTGCAGTCTTATCTTGATCTACACTGTCCACAAAAACGACGTAGGTTGCTTCCAGCACTTTAGGGGTTAATATCTCTACAGACCACCATGAATTGATTACTCCCATCTTACCTAGTTTTAGCCCAAATGTTTTCAAAGAAGTATGTTGCAATGTTGTCTGTTTAACCCTTTACTACACAATCCTGAGTTTTGGTGACCTTTAGAAAGAAAGCTTAAAAAAACACTTCGGAAATAGGAGAAAATGCTTGTTACCAGCATTTTCTCCATTTCCCACAATGTTTTCTGCCCTATCAAGGACAAATTTAATAATTTTAGCTATTTTCAAAGATGCATGTTGCATTGTTGTCTGTTGAAGGACATGCAAAAATGCAGACATTTTGTAATAACTATCCTTACTGGAGATCTTTACTTCAAGTTTAAGCTAGTTATTAACAACTGCACCTAAAAGGGAATCTATGACAGAAAAGCAGATAACCCTATGGATTTTTAACACAGTTATGCCCCCCCCCCTTTTTTTAACCCAGAGAGGTCCTGTTTGACTCTGTGCTTAAGTTTAGGACTCGTTACCTCTGTGTGTGTAGATCAAGATCAGACTCCCAAGAATGCTCATTCGGTGCAGTGTGTCATCTAAATATACAACGTCCAAAAAAATCCAAATATCGTCATTACCGTAAGAAAATAATGGAACAAGTCTGGATCCTTATTTTTCATTTTTTGCTGTAATTCTGAACTATTTTTGTTGTTTTGAGGCACAGCTTGTAATTTGTGCCATTCCTAGGCTGTTTCTTTTTTAAAAGCAAGCTGTTTGTGAATCCTTTACCGCACAATGCCGCCTTTTAACGACCCTGTGGAAAAAGCCTGTTGAAAACATGGGAAATGGAGAAAATGCTGGTAACCAGCATTTTCTTCTTTTCCCGCAATGTTTTCTACCCTATTGAAGACAGAAATAATCACTTGAGCAGAGCTATATTTCATTTTTTGTCTGCAAATGCTTTCATTTTGGTCCGGTAAAAAATTTTGTCATTTGGTAAAGGGTTCATGTTTGGATTGGTAGAATACTTTTTAGTATTGTACACTGTAAGCTGTCTGTGAGATATCTGGACTGAAAAAAGCCCCAACTAAAGCAGTGTTTTCATAATTCCTGTCAAATTACTGAAAATAACCAGTGCATATGTTTTTCGCTGTCTGTATTATTAACTTTTTTTTCCATCCTACTTACAGCCAATAGAAATTCCAGATGGTCACAGAGCTCCTGTTCCGGAGGTTACAACACGAAGTCGAGTGACCCAGACCCCTTCGGGTAACATTAGTGACCAGGGATCAAACAGTCCAGCCAGCCCGGCTATCCGTCCATTTTCCACCAGTCCGGCCAGCTATTCCATGGTTGTTGGCCAGTTGGAAAGTTCTCCCAGACCGTCCAGTTATCATGATTCCCCAGGCAGCACACCTCGAGACAAGCTTGATAAGGAAACAGGTGAGGGGAATATGTAACCTGGCTTCCAGTCTGTTCATTATAACAAAACTTTGTCAAAAAATGACAGCCTGGGGACATTCGAAATCAGATCACAGCAACATCTAGTTTACCCCACCTCATAGTGGGGTAAACTAGATGTCGCTATAATCGGTTTTCAATTTATTTTGACTGAAATACAGAAATTCCAATAGCCTTAGTTTTATCACTTCGTGTATGTGAGCCATCTTTGAAAATACTGACAACGAAATTTCAAACAGTTTATTCACAATAACTTTGGAGGATAACAATTGCTTTTAATCATTTCAGCTGTTTGATTGAAAGCTTTTCAAAAGGATGTTGTAGCAAGACAGTGTTGTTGAAGGTCGCAATGAATTGGTCGAAAAACGTGCAAATCCATTGTTATTACCATTGTGACGTCACGCGATAAACAAGTCTATAATTAGATTATCGGCACAACTGATATACATGGGGAGACCCTCGAATGTCCCCAGGCAGTAATAATAACGAAAATGATAAACAGGTAGCTGCCAAGATCGATAGTAGATTAAGATTCAAAGGAGAGCATGATACGGAGTAATTAAAATTATTAACCCTTAAAGTGCCTTTCATGACTAGTTGCCTTTTGCGGCCAGTGTAGATCAAGATCAGGCTGCACAAAACGTGCAGCCTGATCTTTGATCTACACTGTCTGCTTTGCTGAGACACTAGACATAAAAAGTGACCACAAAATTGTAATTATCTTGGTGTTAGTCTAGACTGAAAATGTCCACTGGGTTTATTCGGCACTTTAAGGGTTCAGACACCTTAACTTTTGATAGGGCAAAAAACATTGTGGGAAAAGGAGAAAATGCTGGTTACCAGCATTTTCTCCTTTTCCCACAATGTTTTCCAAAGGCTTCTTTCCCAGAGTCGTTAAAAGGCAGCATTGTGCGGTGAAGGGTTAACCCAGGCTAGGGAATATGGGACTGGAGCCACTTTCCATCTTAGCCATGCTTTGGCAAAAGAGGGTTTAACTCTTTGCCAAACGACAAACTTTTGGACTAGACCAAAATGAAAGCATTTGCACTCAAGAAAATAAATGTTGCTCAAATAATGATATCTGTCTTAGAAAGAGAAGAAAAAAAATTGTGGGACAAGGAGAAAATGCTGGTCACCAGCATTTTCTTTTATTCCCACAATGTTTTCTGAGGCCTTCTTCTTCGGGGTCGTTAAAACTTGGGATTGTGTGGTAAAGAGAGGTTTCTCTGTAATACATTATACCAAACAAGACCTCACATAAATATGGATTCTTAACAAATCAAAATCCATTTTGTCTGAAAGCTGACTGAATCATAAAGTAGACTGGTTCTTTGACTTGCAGAAAATTGACCAAAAGCAAAAAGTTTAGGCACGAACTGTGCAGGCTGAGCTGGATCGATACTTCTGCAAATGCATCAGGCCCCCTTTTCACAAAGCATGGCTCATATGCCCTGTTAGATGCTTCTGTTGTGTTGGCTGTTTGGAAACAAAGTCACAGATAGAGAAAATACTTTAATCCTTTACCAGGCAACAAAATTTTAGACTTTTCCAAATTTAACCCTTTCCCAAACAAGCCCTGGTTTTCACATGTCTGCAGTACAAGTCTTTTGAAAGCACTGTGGGGAAAAGGAGAAATTGCTCATAACAAGCAATTTCTCCTTTTCCCACAGTGTTTTCTACCCTTTTTGATAACTTTCTGCCATTTTCATCAAGTTTAAAATTGTCGTCTGCAAACTCTTTCAATTTGGACCAGTCCAAAATTTGTCGTTTGGCAAAGGGTTAAAGCATTAAAATTTTGCAGACAACTATTTGTAAGAAGTCATTGATGAATTCTACATTTTACAGGATAGAAAACATAATGGGAAAAGGAGAAAATGCTGGTAAGCAACATTTTCTTCATTTTCCACAAAGTTTTCAAAAGCCTTGTTCCTGAGGGATAGTTTGGTTAGTCCTGTACCAAACAACAGAATATTAGACTCATCCAAATTGAATGTATTTGCAGATGAAATGATAATTGTTGCTAAATATTGTTGGAGTTGTTCTCTGATTTGATAGAATTTTTTAGCAGCATTTTCTTCTTTTCCCACAATGTTTTCAAAAGCTTTGTTCCTCTGGGTTGTTAAAAGTTGGCATTGTTTGGTAAGGGGTTAACTCTTTACCAAATGATGAAATTCTAGACTAGTTGGAACTGAAAGCATTTGCAAACGACCAATGTGACACAAATGATAGCATTTGTGTTTGAAAGGGTAGAAAACATTATGGGAAAAGGAGAAAATGCTGGTTACCAGCATTTTCTCCTTTGCCCACAATGTGTTCAAAAGCCATTTCTGTTTGGGTCGTCAAAACCCAGGATTGTGTGGAAAAGGGTTAAGGGTTTATAAAATTTTTGTGTTCCAGAGGACAGTGATAGTATCTCTCCAGATGGCCTGAAGAAAACAGCGAGTCCAAAACCCAACCAGATTGTGCGAGAACCACCAGACGGTTGTGAAAAGGCCATAGTGGTGGATGAGGATAGGTATTTGACTTACTACTGTATAGGTTGTTTTTTAGACCCTTCCAAATACTAGAACAATTTTACTCTAAGTTTCAACAAAAAGCTTACAGTAATCATTTTCAGTGTTGAAAAACAAATTTGAACGCCACACTTAAGGACAAGGCTCTCTTCGACCAGGAAAAATATTAGCACTCAGGTTATGTATTCGCCAGCCGTTCTTAGAAAAGTTCTTAGTCTTATTCTTCTGAATTTTCTAAATTTGAAAATTTAAAAAAAAAAAACTTTTTCAGTGGGGTAGTTAAAACTCGGGATTTTGTAGTAAAGGGTTGAAAGTATTCTGATTTTTTGTATCTTTCCAGAAGTAGACCTCCATCTATAAAGGAGCCCTTATTTATCAGTCCCACACCAACACACAATTTTGAGTTGAAGCCCAGCAAGGGATCTGCGTTCTACCCTTTGAAGAAGTTGTATACATCTCAGGGATCAGGCTACAAGCAGTCCAGTCCAGTAACAGCCACTATTTTGGAGGGTCAGTCTGCCTTGACCACAAGTTAGTCCCTTCATGGACACAAAGTTTATGGCTATTTATTTTTGTTAAATAATGTTAGCTTTTAGGGTGCCAAAGTCAGTGAACATTGTTAGCCAGTGATAAATACCCAGGGCTCATATTCACAAACCATTCTATGTACCAAAACTAGCCTCCTTATTGGTCAATTGTTTCAGCAAAATTGCTGTCTGATTGGTCAGCTGTCTCAGCCAATCTGATGGCTTGTTTGCAAACACTCCTCGGCCAATTAGATGTTTTGTTTAGAGTTGGAATACATTTTGGAATGGTTGCTGAATACTCCGAAAGTTATTGCAGTATCAAGGATATATTGTTAGATCATCACAGTATTGGACAGTATAGATTCAAGATCAGACTGTACTTTCTGTGCATTAAGATCCTGTTCTTCACTGTTCGCTTAAGTAATGGCGGTTGGCACTCTAAGGATTTACTCATAACATTTTATCGCATTGCAGTTGATCACTTTTATAAACATCATGGAAGAAAGAGAAATTGATTGTTATCAGCGATTTCTTCTTTGTTCCTAAATCTCCCTTCATGTAATCATTCTTGCTTCATCTTGAATATTCATGTTTTAAACCTTTACCACCCAATCCCAAGTTTTATTGACTTTGAAGAAGAAGGCTTTTGAAAACTGTGGGAAAAGGAGAAAATGCTGGTAACCAGCATTTTCTCCTCCCACAAAGGTTTTAAACCTTTATCACCCAATCCCAAGTTTTATTGACTTCGAAGAAGAAGGCTTTTGAAAACTATGGGAAAAGGAGAAAATACTTGTAACCAGCATTTTCTCCTCCCACAATGTTTTCTACCCTTATTTTCTGCAATCGCTCTGAATATGGATGGCTTAATTTTTGTCTTCTAGTAAAGAATTAACCCTTTACCAAATGAAAATATTGTAGACCAGTCCAAATTGAAACCTTTTGCAGATGACAAAATAAATGTGACTTAAAACTCGAAATTTGTTTTGGAAAGAGTAGAAAACATTGTGGGAAAAGGAGAAATTGCTGGTTACCAGCATTTTCTCTTTTTCCTACAATGTTTTTAAAAGGATTCTTCCTCAGCGTCGTTAAAAGTCGGGATTGTGTGGTAAAGGGTTAAAAGAATGTTCTCAAAGTCTTCAGTAATAGGTTCGCTGGGGGTGGGGGGGTGAGGTTATGAGGTAAAAAGAAGGCACAAAGTTGTTTTCTTTTCTCTTACATAGGTTATGACTGTTTTTGTTTTTGAAAGGTCTGCTGGTTGTGAATAGGGAAAATTAGTAACAAATATCAATAGAAAACACTTGAGTAATTATTGAAATTTGTAATTGTTTAGTTTTCTGTTTCTGTTTGATGACTCTCACCAAATTTTGTTTAATGAAATTTGGCAGAATTTTGTCTATAGATAGTTTCATTAATTTGCTTGATATTTTCAAAGTAACTTGTTTTGAGTGTTAACTCTTCACCACACAAGCCCAAGTAACAACAACTTTGAGAAATCTTTTGACAACATTTTGAGAGAAGGAGAAAACACTGATAACAAGCGTTTTCTCCCTTTTTCACAATTTTTCCACCTCTTCCAATGACAATGTCCACTGTTCAGTCACATTGAATTTGTCATCTGCAAATGCTTTCAAACTGGACCAGTCCAAAATTTTGGTATGTGGTAAAGAGTTAATCTGAGAAGTGAGAGACTATCTTGTGTAGAGATTGTGTATTATAAAAGAGTCATATAGTTAATTAAGCCTTTACCATACAATCTCGGGTTTTAACGACCCAGAAGAAGAAGCCTTTTGAAAACAATGGGGAAAAAGGAGAAAATGTTGGTAACCAGCATTTTCTCTTTTTCCCACAATGTTTTCTACCCTATCAAAAACAAGTCCCACAATTTGAGTCACATATAAACTGTCGCCTACAACTGCTTTCAATTTGGAAAAGTCTACATTTTTGTTGTTTGGTAAAGAGTTAAGTGGCCATCAACTTTGTTAACCCTCTACCAAACAACAAAATTTTAGACTGGTCCGACTTGAAAACGTTGATTTTGCAAGCGACATATTAAATGTTGTACAAATGATGGTATTTGTGTCTGAAAGAGTAGAAAGTATTGTGGTTTAACCCTTTCCCAAATGATGATTTTTAGACTGGTCCAAATTGAAAGAGTTTGCAGACGACAATTTTAAATTTGATGAAAATGACAGAAAGTTCTCCAAAAGGGTAGAAAACACTGTGGGAAAAGGAGAAATTGCTCGTTACGAGCAATTTCTCCTTTTCCCACAGTGTTTTCAAAAGACTTGTACTGCAGACACATGAAAACCAGGGCTTGTTTGGGAAAGGGTTTAGGAGAAAGTGATGGTTACCAGCATTTTAGGGTTTTGTGTGTTCAGAAGCTTTCTTCCTCAGGGTCATTAAAACTTGGGATTTCGTTGTAAAGGGTTAAATCAAATGGCTGTCATGTCGATCATTTATATTTGATTCTGAGTTTGATTAAAGTTAAGGAAACTGTTTATTGTTTTTTGACAAAATAATGGCATAGCATTCTTTGTATTGAACAAAGAAAAGATAAAGTTTGAAGAATTTCACGCTCATTCCCATATCTTTTCTAAAAAGGAACCCTCCATTACTTTTGGAATGTTATATATTTTTACTGTTCAAAAAATGAATCCCATCCTTTGAGCCACATTGAATTTTTTGTCGGCAAATGCTCCCAATATGAACTAGTTGATAATGTTGAATTTGGTAGCTAGTCAAATTCAAGGGGGAGGAAGGAAAAGGAAGAATCTTGAGATGGCAAATAACCTGTTTCCAAACAATTCCGAGTTTTAACTCTATACCAAACAACAAAATTTAAAAGACTGATCCAAATTGGAAGCATTTAGAGACGACAAATTAACTATTGATCTGATGGTAAGATTTTTCTGTGACTGGATAGAAAACATTGTGGGAAAAGGAGAAAATGCTGGTACCAGCATTTTCTACTCTTCCTAAAATGTTTTCAAAAGCTTTCTTCTTCAGGGTCGTTAAAACTCGGCATTGTGTGGTAAAGGATTAAGGACCCTAAGTAAGAAGCCTTTTGAAAAAATTGTGGGAAAAGGAGGAAATGCTTTTAACTAGTATTTTCTGCTTTTCCCACAATGTCTTTATCTTATCAGAGATGTACACTCATTTATATCAATTTTAAATTTGCCCTCTGTAGATGTTTTAAATTTGGGAGAGTCTAAAATTTGGTGTGTGGGAAAGGGTCATATAATTGAATATTTAACTTCTTTTATGTTTCCCCTTTGGTGATACAAAAGATATTTATTGAAAGTACTACACAGTACATATTTAATTAAGTTATTTTCTCTGTCATTTCTGCTTTTAAAAAAGATCTTTTCAGTAGATTTTAGTGAGCAAATATTGTTGTATTTACTAGTTGAATGAATTGAAAAAAAAATTGAATGTTGAAACTTTTTTACTTAATGAAGAAGTTTGAGGGCATGTTTGAAGCATTTGTAAAAAATTAAATTCCGTTAAATTGTTGGTTGTTTTTCTCGGGTGTTTTTGTCTATTGAGCCATATCTTTTGGCATTTTCACCGCAAGTTTTTTTTTGTTTTTTTTTCCAGGGCTTTATACTTGTCTGTCTCTTACATTGTTTTTTATTTTTTTTTTTTATTTTGAGACAAAAAAAGTGAGTCATGCTCTGGCAAAAGGGGGATTAATGCATCTCCATAATGCATTGGACCAGGCAAGACATTGCATAATTATGGATCCATAAAATACATAGAGTCGAACAACCAACTGAATTATGAGGTAGACTGGTCCCTTAACCCTTTCCCAAACAAGCCCTGGTTTTCACGTGTCAGCAGTACAAGTCTTTTGAAAACACTGTGGGAAAAGGAGAAATTGCTCGTAACGAGCAATTTCTCCTTTTCCCACAGTGTTTTCTACCCTTTTTGATAACTTTCTGTCATTTTCATCAAATTTGAAATTGTTGTCTGCAAACTCTTTCAATTTGGACCAGTCCAAAATTTGTCATTTGGGAAAGGGTTAATATGCAGAAAATTGACCAGTGGCAAAAAGTTTCATCCCGTGTCAGCCTGCGTGGACTGTGCAGACTAACACTTTTTGCAGATGCATTAAACTCCCATTTCAAAGAGTATGACTCAGATAACTAGCTAGCATACTTTGCCATATGATTCATGTGTTTAAAAATTTCTTGTCCTATAGAAGGTGTGAAAATATGCGTAAATGAAGAACTTTGCCAACTCTACATGTCTGTATTCCCTGTAACCTTATAGCAGCCCATTATCTTATGTTGTGTTTTTGAATTCTATGTACAGTCAGGCCTCACTCTCAAAGATAAATCACATCATTTAGTTTGTCATCTGTAAAAGCTTTGAAGTTCGACGTGTCTAAAATTTTGTCTTCTGAAGAAGAATGAAAACTCAAAATAATTTTAATCCTGATGCATTTATGGTAGAAATTGAAAACTTTCATACAGGACTGTTGCTGTGATCAGGTCTTGAGGTCTGACTATTGATGTAAGCTGAAATCTCAATTATTTAAACATTTTGTGTTGTCTGACCTTATCCAACGCTCTTTAACTCTTTACCACGCAATCCTGACTTTTAACGACCTTGAGAAAGAAGCCTTTTGAAAACATTGTGGGAAAAGGAGAAAATGCTGGTAACCAGCATTTTCTCCTTTTCCCACAATGTTTTCTACCCTATCAAGGCAAAATTGCACCACTTGAGCCACATTGAAATTGTCATCTGCAAATGCTTTCAGTTTGGACAAGGCTGCAATATTATCGTTTGGTAAAGGGTTAAAAAATCTGTACCAGAAGACAAAATTTTAATCTGTTTCAATTTGAAACGTTTTGCTGATGCCAACTCACATGTAGCTGAAATGATGTGGTTTGTCTTTGAAAAGGTAGACAACTTCCATAGGAAAAGTGAGAATCTCTTTATTAGCATTTTCTCTTTTCTACCCAATCAAAGAAAAATTGTACCATTTGAGCCACATTGAAATTGTCGTCTGCAAATGCTTTCAATTTCGACAAGGGTAAAATTTTTTTGTCTGGTAAAGAGTTAAGATAAGGTTACTGTCTAGGAAGATATAATATTTTTATGTACAAATGAACAGTTCATAGCTATATCCGTCCACAAAGTGAAAATAATCTCTTGCTATTCTCAATTATTATATATCATCTTATTATATTTTTCTTTTTACTCGGACCATTTTCTCAAAGCCATAACTGAATGGGCAGGATGCTGTGTGTCTGATTTTTTTCTTTTTTTATTTTCCTTGTTTTTTTTTTTGCAGTGTTTTTTTACATTTTCCACTTTAACCCTTTCCCAAACGACAAATTTTGGACTGGTCCAAACTGAAAGAGTTTGCAGACGACAATTTTAAATTTGATGAAAATGGCAGAAAGGTCTCAAACAGGGTAGAAAACAATGTGGGAAAAGGAGAAATTGCTTGTTACGAGCAATTTCTCCTTTTCCCACAGTGTTTTCAAAAGACTGATACTGCAGACATGTGAAAACCAGGGCTTGTTTGGGAAAGGGTTAACCCTTAAGCTACTAAGTGCGATTCACTGACCTTTTGCGGACAGTGTAGATCAAGATCAGACTGCACTGAATGTGCAGTCTGATTTTGGATCTGAACTGTCTGATAAAGAGATGTTTCCCCAACCCCCGTAACTTTGAAATACCAACATTTTTTGTTTTTACCATTGGCTTGAAAGTTTCATTTGTTTAGCAGGATAAGGGTTAAAAAGAAAAAACACAAACCTGTGACACAAAAGTACCAGAATGTATGAAGTACTGGTAGACAAGTTCTGTAATGTAAGAGAAGTCTTTTGAAGTAGTGCTGCAAATCATTTTTATTGTCTGACCGTTTACCAAACGACATAATTTTTGACTGGACCAAATTGAAAGCGTTTGCAGACGACAGTTTAAGTATGACTCAGATGATTCAATTTTAATAGGGAGGAAAATATTGAGGGAATAGGAGAAAATGCTGTTTAACAGCATTTTCTCCTTTTCCCATAATGTTTTCTAAAGCCTTCTTTCTCCGGGTCGGTAAAAGTCGGCAATATGTGGTAAAGGGATATCTATAAATTTTCTGGCTCAGATAAATGGGAAAAAAATCAATGTCAAATAACTGTGGTCCCAAATACTGTATGATGTTGTATCCCGCATGCATACTACTTTTAGCGGATTTGATTTGATTGGTCAAAATGTTACCAACCTTTTTCGTAACCCTTTACCACACAATCTGGAGTTTTAATGAAAACGTTGTGGGGGGGGAAAGAAGAAAATGCTGATAACCAGTATTTTCTTTCTTTTCAACAATGCCTTGTACCTTGTCAAAAATTGAAATCATCATTTGAGCCACGTTTAACTTGTTGTCTGCAAGTGCTTTCAATTTGGACAGGTCTAAAATTTTGTGTTTGGTAAAGGGTTAAACTTTGTTACATTGCCATAATAATTATCATTATGTTTCTATTCACTGATAGATTTCTGTACTCATCTAAGTAGTATGGAAGTAAAAGTCATTGGACATTGTAGACGTTTCGTATAAATTTTGAATTTCACACTACGATGTCCGTACATGGCTAGAGAATTATTTCCTGTTTAAAAATTTACCAAACAATCCCATTCAGACTCAAGCAGCTTTCTGAAAACAGTATGGGAAAAGGAGAAAATAAAAATGCTGGTGACTAGCATTTTATCCTTTGCCGATAATGTTTTCCACCTTTTCGAAGTTAAGTCTTACCATTTAAATCATAATCCGTGAAGGCTATTACTGGTAATATGGAACAAGTCTAAAATTTTGTCGTCTGGTAAAGAGTTAATCTGTAGAACACCTTTTGCAACAAAGATTGCTGTTGCAGACAGTTTAGATCAATATCAGACTGTACAGAACATACTGTCTGATCTTGGCCTCTTACTGTCGTGTATTCTGTGAGAAATTTTGACTAACACTGCCCAGAAAAGATACGGCTTTCTTTTTCACTGACAGTGACATGATTGTACATGTCTATGCAGGGTTTTCCCTGACACCTGTTCCTTTGAATTTGGATGCCTAAATCTGACTAAATGTCCCTAAAAAATTAAGCTGTTAGCCTACTGTAATATATTTGAAGGGGGCCAAATGACCCCTTTTTAAGAGAGTCTACGAAGAACCCTGAATGTCTTACTTATTTGTTTTCTAGAGGTTAACTCTTTGCCACACAATGCTAAGTTTTAAACACCCTGAGAAATACAGCTTTTGAAAAGCTCATTTGAAAAGGAGAAAATGCTGGTAAACTGCATTTTCTCCTTTTCCAACAATGTTTTCTGACCATTCATTGGAAAATTCTATCAGCTGCAAATGCTTTGAATTTGTACTAGTCCAAAATTTTTTTTGTTTGGGAAAGGGTTAACAGAGCTCCAGATGTAGGGAGTGATTTTGATTTCAAAATTGAAAATATTAATCACTCTCCAATAAACCCTATGTTATGGGTACTCATTAGAATCGTCTCATCAAGACGATTCTAATGAGTACCCACAACATAGGGTTTGGAAGAGAAAAAATGAATTTAGAATACTATCACTCCCTTTTATCTGGAGGTCTGGGTTAAGAGTTAGAATAAATTTTACCACTATGAAAGTCCCAGCTGTGTCATACCAAAAAAGTATTATTGGAATATCAGTGCAAGGGTAAAATGGATTGAAATTGAGTTCCTAGAGATACACCCTTACTGTCAGAGAGAAAAAACAGTGTAAAAACTTGATAGTGTGTATAATGGCTCAGAATTTAGCCAGCTTTGTAAATGTAGATAAATTAACCAATATATGTATATCGTGCAAGGGATAGAGAAGCTCAAGGGATTTGTCCTCCTTTCAAAACTGGAAACAAGGACAGTGATTTCTTTGAAAGCTTCCAAAAAATGAAATGCATTTTTTATCTGTTGCAATAAGAGCAATCTTGCAACAATCAGGGGCAACATTTGGCATGAAAATACAAGAATAATTATAGTTTCATAAAATAAAGTTGAAATTGATTCAAAACTTGTTGAAACCATGTACAGATGTACCTTTAAATATTCTTGATCAAAATTACCATCATTATTCAAAGATGCTCTATTCTTTGATTTTTTGTATTAGCATTAACCCTTAAAGAGCCTTTCACAACTATAGTTGCCTTTGCAGCCAGTGTAGATAAAGATTATGCCTTAGAGTGCCCAACAAACCTGACAGACATTTTCAGTCCAGAAATGAGACCCAAATAATTGCAATTTCAGAGCTGTTTTTGTTCTTAGTGCTTCAGCAAAGTAGGCAGTTTAGATCCAAGATCAGACTGCACATTCTGTGCAGTCTGATCTTGATCTACACTGTCTGCTAAAGGTCCTTGAGTCATGCTTGGCAGCCTACGGGTTTAAGTATTTGCCGTTGGAGAAAACAGCTTAGAAACTACGAGAGATCTATCCATTTTGCTACTGCACTTTGTCCAAGTATTTTTAAGACGCCATCCCTACAACTGTAGGATGAGTGTTGACATCTACTATTCAGTATTTTTGGTTTTTGTTTGTTTCTTTATGTCTGTTTTCTTAGTTTTGCTCCTTTTATCCACCTTACTTTTTTTGGATATCCCCTCTTCTCGATTTTTTTTTACCCTTTTCCAGTAGGACAACTTTAACTCTTTACCAAATGACAAAATTACAGACTTGGCCAAATTGGAAGCATTTGCAGATGATTTAATAAATGTGACTCAAAAATTGAAGTTTGTCTTTGGAAAGGTTGAAAACATTATGGGAAAAGGAGAAAATGCTGGTAACCAGCATTTTCTCCTTTTCTCACAATATTTTCTATAGCCATCTTCCTCAATGTTGTTAAAACTTAGGATTGCATGGTAAAGGGTTAAGACTTGCACCAAACTGGAAGCATCTGCAGGTTATATTCTGTATAAGTGGAAATTTTTGCGATGTGAAAATTTTTGCGAATTTTAAAAATTCACAAGCTTTGCTGTTCGCGTATTTTACCACAAGTATACCAACAAATAACGAGTGTCTTGAATTCACAAACATTTCTGTATGCAAAATGTCCATAAACAGTAACTGGCAAATTTTTCGACAAGCATATATATATACACATATACAGTATGTGGTTTCCCCTCTCTTTTCTAACACTTGCTGGTGACCTTGTTTTCCCAAGCCCATTTTAACCCATAGAGTGCTTAATTAACCCAAAAGACATTTTCAGTCTAAAATAAAAAAAAAGCCTGCTAAGTTTTAGCTGTCTTAAGCAAGTGCTTCTTTTTCCACATTGTTTTCTGTTACAGAAGCTGCAATTGTAGATTAAGTTTTGATTTGTACATTAGTAGGTTAAGGATTGTCCGATAGAGAAAAAGCAGTTTCTTATTTTACTGAAAAAAAGTGTTTTGTAAATTATTTTGACTTATTTTGATGGCACATGAAGTTTTGTACATTTCTTTAAATTCATTTTTCTGTGCTTTATTTAAAAATTTTTTTTGCTTGTATATCTTTGGTTTATTAGTTTTATTACGTTTTTATACAAAGGAAAAATCTGTAATTTTTCTTCTTGACAAAGTGTAAATGTAGAATTATGATTACAGATTAGGGCAGTATAAACCCTTTACCAAACGACAAAATTTTAGACCAGTTCAAATTGAAAGCATTTGCAGACGACAGCATAAATGTGACCCAAAAATTAATATTTGTGTTGGATTGGATAGAAAACATTGTGGGAAAAGGAGAAAATGCTGGTTACCAGCATTTTCTCCTTTTCCTACAATGTTTTCAAAAGGGTTCTTCTTCGGGGTTGTTAAAAGTCAGAATTGTGTGGTAACGGGTTAATCAGTTACTACAAAAGCTGTATAAGACTTAACCAATACAAGTTCAGATTGCCCAATAGACCTTTGAAAGATAAAGAAAGTAATTATATTGAATGTCTTGGAAAACATTGTGGGAAAAAGAGCAATGGTTTCTTAGAAGCCATTGTTGATTGTCCTTCAGTGTTTTCAAAACTTCAAAATTTTGAATTCAGGTACATAGAAAAGGGTTATCACTATTAAGTTATTTGTTAATGCTGTTTATGAATACTTTCCTACAAGTCAAATGGTTTTCACAAAGTTAAGGCATACCTTAAAGTATAATTTATGCTGTCCAGAAAAGTTGTACAAAATTCAAATGATCTTTAACCAAACAACCAAGAGTTTTACTGACCCTGGGGAAGTGGCTTTTGAAACCATTAGGGGCAAAGGAGAAAATGCTGGTTACCAGCATTTCTCCCTTTCTGCCCCCACCTACCCACCCACCCACCATTGTTTCCACCCTATCAAAGACAAAAGTATCATTTGAGCTACATTTTAGCCAAAATGAATGCTTTCAAAATGGAATAGTCAATTTTTTTCAGTTGTGGCATAGAGGTAATATCATTTTTTGTTAGAGTACAAATAGTAAATGAACTTGGTTTCCCTATTGCTTCCTGAAACAAATCTGCAGCAAATGACTTAAAGACACCCTTTTTAAAATATGGATTATTAGATAATAGTAAGATTCAGTACCTGAATTTATTAGAAGACATTTTGGCAAAATAAGAAATTTATGGTGCCTGCAGGAGGTAGATACGTTGTCATCACTGGTATTCCATTCCACATAAAAGGTGCAAAAAGCTTGTTCATTTTCACAGAGCATTCTGTGGAATTCATGTTTTGAATTTGCTTGTAGCTATCTCATTGGCTGAGACCACCTGTGCTTTGGTTGGCTTATATACAAGGTTTTTTCAGGCAATCATAAAGTTGTAGAAAGGCTAATGGCAACAATGTACTGAAACGCCAATTGGAAAATGGTGCAGAAAACTGGAACAATGGAGGTTGACAAGGGTGATCCCTACAACAATTTTGTGTAGAGTAGTGTTTGACAATTGCACCCTATTACCAGGAATTTCAGTGCTTTGATTTTTGTAAGCTTGGTTGAAAGAACAATGTACAACATTCCTTCATGACAGAGATCAAATTCTCAAGGGCAGTGTTTCCAAACCTTTGAAACTTTAACCCTGAGACTGTTAAACGTGACTCAATGACCTTTTGCCAACAGTTTAGTTTAAGATCAGACTGCACAGAGTGTGCAATCTGACCTTGGATCTACACTGTCCAGTCAGGAGATATTTTTACTATCTCACATATTATATTTTATGTCAATGCACTGGGCAGTGGATTCCTATTAACTCTTTACTAAACAAAATTCTAGGCATATAAATTTATATTGAAAGCATTTGCAGGCAACAAATTGGATGTAGCTGGATTTTTGCTTTTTGGCTGTGAAAGGGTAGAAAACATTGTGGGAAAAGGAGAAAATGCTGGTTACCAGCATTTTCTCCTTTTTGCACGATGTTGTCAAAAGCTTCCTTTATCAGTGTTGTTAAAACTTGAAATTGTGTGGTAAAGAGTTAACTCTTCACCTTAGAATCTGGTGTGTTTACAATCCTTATAAAGAAGTTTTTTTGAAAAATGTGGGAAAAGGAGAAAATGCTTGTAACCATGGTTACCAGCATTTTCTCCCCCTCCTACAATGTTTTCTATGGTTTGAATCTCTGATTTAGTTATTTGAGCCAACTTTGATTTGATGTCAGCAAACGCTTTGAATTCAACTTGAATTCAGTTAAGTCTTCATAATTCTTTTGTCCGGTAAAGGGTTTATAAGAAAAAGTGAAGATGTACCTGGGGGTGAAAGTTTTTCGGTTTCTGGATATTTAGACCATCAAAAAGCCACATTTCCTTCATTTTCAATCAAAAATTTCCCCTCTAAAATCTATAAATTAAGGATTTCAGGATTTTCCAAAAACAAAATCTAGCTTTCAACCATGTGTCCAAGTCACAGATATTAACTCTTAAGCTTCTGAATAAATGAAACGCAAATTTCTACTCGGTACTAAAAGCCGAAACTGATTGCAGTTTCAAAGTTGATTTCACCGGAAAGAAAATACTGTATCGGACAGTGCAGATCAAAGATCGGACTGCACGTTCTGTGCAGCCTGATCTTGATCTACAGTGTCTGCAAAAGGTCAGTGAGTCGCAATTAGCAGCTTATCATTTAAAATGTAGACATAGTGTCATGAGCAGACGAACATAATGAGAAAATTCTGTTCCATCTATTTTATTTCACCATGTTCATGTTCCATACAAAGACAAAAAGTCCTTTACCAGTCTTAAACGGTCTTTGATTATAAAGACCCTGTGGAAGAAGCCTTTTTGAAAACTTTGTGAGAAAAGGAGAAAATGCTTGTAACCAGCATTTTCTCCTTTCCTACATTGTTTTCAACCCCTTTAACCCTTTACCAATTGACAAAATTTTGGACTAGTCCAAATTCAAAGCATTTGCAGACAACAATTTGAATCTGACTTTAATGATAGAATTTGTTTCTAATAGAAAACATAGTAGGAAAAGGAGAAAATGCTGGTTACCAGTATTTTCTCCTTTTCCTACTATGTTTTCAAAAGCCATCTTTGTTAGGGTCGTAAAAACTGGCGATTGTGTGGTAAAGGGTTAAAGATAAACATCATTTACCATGTTTAGTTTGATCCCTGTGATTGTGTTCATTTTCGACAAGTCTAAGATTTTTTTTATTCTGGTAAAAAGATTTATCAATCATGTGGCATATTTTGATCTCGCCATCTTACGAAGACCGTGTTACAGAATGTCATGTTTGTTATTTCACTGTTACAGATTGTTACAACATCGTTTGACTGGGATTATAATGTATATATATAAAACATAAACTTTCTATTTTCTGCTCACCATTTAGGAATAAATTGTTATTTTCTACTGTAATGTACTGTTGTTTTGTGTTTCTGTTTCCCTTTACTGACCTAGTGGTCATTCATGGCCTTATGGTTATCAACTCAAAACAAGCTGATGACTCTTCTTCTTTAACCCTTTGCCACACAATGCCGCCTTATAGCAACCCTGGGAAAGAAGCCTTTTGAAAACATTGTGGTAAAAGGAGAAAATGCTGGTAACCAGCATTTACGCCTTTTCACACAATGTTTTTAAAACTATCAAAGAAAAATTGCACCGTTTGAGCCACATTGAAATTGCCATCTGCAAATGCTTTCACTGTGGGCGAGGCTGAAATTTTGTTGTCATGTATAGGGTTAAGGAGATCTGGGGCCATTCTTAATTTCTTTTCCAAGTCTTATTTTACATTAAGAAAGTAACACATTTTCTGATTGGCTAAACCAATTGGTTAAGTCAGTCAAAAGTTGTGTTGCTTTGAAGTTTGGAAAACGCTTGTAAAAAAGACAAAGAATGTTCTTATGATTGGTTAGTGGATGTGGGCCCATGGCCCCATGGTCACCAACCATTCAAGATAGCATTTGCATTCATATTTAAGATTTAAAAACTAACACAACTTCTGATTGGTTAAACCATTTTATTTGACCAATATGAAATTGAGTTACTGAAAAATCTAGAAAATTTCAGAAGGTGGTGAATTATCCTTTTACCAAGCAACCCCAAAGTTAACCCTTTACCACACAATCCCGACTTTTAATGACCCTGGGGAAGAAGCCTTTTGAAAACATTGTGGGAAAAGGAGAAAATGCTGGTAACCAGCATTTTCTCCTTTTCCCACAATGTTTTTTACCTTTCCCAAAACGAATTTCAGTTTTTGAGTCCAATTTATTTTGTCGTCTGCAAATGCTTTCAGTTTGGAAATGTCCAAAATGTTGTCGTTTGGTAAAGAGTTAAAAGGAGCCTGAGGCTTTTGAAAACCTTGTTGAATCAAAGTACTGAAAGTACTGACAGACTGGCAAATTTGATTGATTGATTATTTGTATGGTGTTTGACCCTGTTTTCAACATAATTTCAGTTATGTATCGATGGACAGTGCACATATCCATGCTTTCCTTGAGTTTCTTCTACCAGTACTCCGCAGAATATTCTTTCCAAGCCACTGGCTGCTTCCCACATAACCATCATCAAAATGTGAGAGAGAAATGAATCCTGTCGCAATGACTATCTATCATCAATCCTCAGAAAGAAATTTGCAGAGTCGGGGATCAAACCAGCGGCCTTCTGTTCTCAAGTCCTGTACGCTACCGACTGAGCTGCCGGGGCTATGCGTGCTATTGTTTAACTATAGTCCAGTTTAAGTTTAACCCTTAACATGCTAAAAATGTTAAATGAAACTTTCAAGCCAATGGTAAATACCTGAATATTGCTATTTCAAAGTTACATTTTGGAAAAAAATATCCTCTTATCGGACAGTGTAGATCCAAAATCAGACTGCACGCTCTGTGCCTTCTGATCTTAATCCAAACTGTCAGCAAAAGGTAATTGAGTTGCGGTAGTGCTGGTAAAAGAAACTCCAGGAAAGCATGGAAATGTGCTCTGGCTGCTGCAATATCACTGAAATAATGTTGAAAACGGCGTTAAACAACATACAGTCAATTAGTCAATATCCAATAGCACAAGATGTAGTTAAATATTTAACTTTCTTTACAAAACATCTTGTTCAGTTTATTACTTTGTAAGACGACATGTTCACCTTGGAGTGGTAGAGATTTAGTGTTTTTTGTCAAAATTGTCATATATAACAGGATTAAGATTTCTAACAGAGAGAAGTATTTTCTGTGAGGCAGTATTTGGCAACTGTGGGTTTTTTTTGTTTACTTTAAATCTAGGTCAGTCTTGATGCCTATAGACTAGCTTTGCTACTCAAAAATGGAGAACTTTTTACTTTGATCCATCATTTTCTCCTTCCCATAGTACTTTGTTTTCTATTCTTCAAAGGACAAAATTCATGTTTTAAATAGCACTATTTTTCTTGTCTGCAAATGCTTTCAATTTAGACAAAAGTCTACAATTTTGTTGTCTGGTAAACATTTAACTCTTTAAAACATGACAAAAAACAAGGTTACCAGCATTTTCTCCCTTTGCCACAATGTTTTCCAATGCTCTCTTACTCTAGTTGGCTAATTTGTGCACCATTGTTAGCTCCACTGGCCAAAGGCTGTCCAGGTTATATCACGGCCCTGTGTCTGTCTTGCATCTGTGTGTGCATCCTTCTGTCTGTGTCTTAACCCTTTACCGCACAATCCCAACTTTTAAAGACCCTGAGAAAGAAGCCTTTTGAAAACATTGTGGAAAAGGAGAAAATGCTGGTAACCAGCATTTTCTCCTTTTCCCACAATGTTTTCTACCTTCCCCAATACAAATTTCAATTTTTCAGTCAAACTGATTTTGTCGTCTGCAAATGCTTTCAATTTAGACTGGTCTCAAATTTTGCTGTTTGGTAAAGGGTTAAGTTATTATTTCAAAAATCTTCTCCCCTGCAAATACTGATTTATGCAAGAAAAGTAGTCAGTGACTTGGAAAGGAAGTTGTGTCACTACTGGTGTGAGAAAGCCAGATAACAATTGCATAGGTGCACTGACCGCCATGATATGACCTTAGCTGTTAAAACAGCATTAAACTCCAATACAAACAAGCAAACAAAGTCCATTACAGGCCATAGGAGTTAAGTGTGCATACACTGATCAAGGGAAATAATCCCTGTTTACTCAATACAGATATATGCACATGTGGTTTGTTACCATATATCTCCCTTGGTAATCAAACTGCACTGTACCATGATTGATTCATATTAAGTTTTTTTGACAGAAAACATGACAATGATTTATTTTGATGTTAATTGTTATGCTTAGATGAGTTGAATATTCAACATGAAGTGAAGTTTGTAATATTCTATTTTTTGTTCCAAAACTTTACCGTTCATGCCATAGAATAAATCTTTTTATCACATAACTCCCTTTGTTTTCAATGTAACACAACCAATATGAATTTTCTTGTTTTACACATGTTTGAGCTAAGAAAATAGTGCCTTATTTGGTCAACATTGTAATTATACACCTCATTTCTAAAACATTGCTGACCTAGATTCTTGTGTGAAACTTAACTGTCAAAATTGATAATCATGATTAAATTGCGAATTTATTTAATCACTTTCAAATTCAAAAAAAAGTTTTCTTTGGAACTATTTTTCGTTCATAATGTGCCTGTCAAAGAAGCAAATAGGCTTTGTGTAAATTTCATTACACATTGTACAATTATGCCTATGTTTTAACACATCATGGACTATAATTATTTTTCTACAGTTATGTGATAAAAAGAATCTGACATTCGTTGGCTTTTGAGGTAAAAATTTATTAAACTTGTGCACAAAAAATTTTATAAAGCTCACCAAAGGCTCACTTAATAACATTTTTTTTGTAGACTTGTTTCATGAAATTTTATCTCAAACACCAATTCATCCACTAAGATCCTATTTAATTCTTTACCAAGTAATAATATTTTGGAATTTTCCAAATCTAAAGCATTTCCAGACAGCAAACTAAATGTAGCTCAAATGGTTACATTTTGTATTCTAAAGAGTAGAAAACATTTTGGGAAAAGGAGAAAAGCTTTTTCTCCTTTTCCCACAATGTTTTCTCCTTTTCCCGCAACATTTTCAAAAGCTTTCTTCTATGAGGTCATTAAAACTTCAGATTTCATGGGTCAATGGTAAAGTTCTGGAAATATTCTTGTTTAAGTTCATTGATATTTGGTATGAATGGTACTTAGACCTGCTTGTATTCACTGGCATGATGTTGACATATGAAAAAGACATGACTTTGTTTGGAATGGGGGGGGATACTCTTATTTTAAGAATACTCTTAAGGAAATATTATTGCTGTACAGATGTCTTACTATTTAATGTCTCTGTCAATGTCAGTTAGATGTGTGGCACATTTATTTAAAAGGCAGAGGAGCAATACAGGGCCATCAAGGCCCTCTTGCTGTCTCAGACAATTTTGCCAAAACACTTAACCCTTTACCAAACAATCTTGACTTTAAATGACTCGGAGAAAAGCAGCTTATGAGAACATTGTTGAAAAAAAAAAAAGAAAAAAATGGTCACAGTGCGGGATCAAAGGTCACAGTGAGCAGCTAAGGGTCCCATGCACTTAATCTTTTATTGTTCCACTGACAGAAAAGTCACAAAGCTTTGGGAGGCAACATATTTTCAACACAAACAAACAACTACTTCTCAAAAGAATTTTATTTTTGTTCAGATGTTTCTCCTTCTAGTGACTTAACTTAGTCTTTCTTATTAGAAATAAAACTTGAATAATCAGGAAAAAGATTAACCATTTATATCAGAACTTTAGTTTTGTTTTCAGAATTTTTCAAACTTACCACATTGGTAAAAGTGGATAACATAGATTTTAATGACCCTGAGAAAGAAGCCTTTTGAAAACATTTCGGGAAAAAGAGAAAATGCTGAAAACCAGCATTTTCTCCTTTTCCCAAAACGTTTTCAACCCTATCAAACCTAATTCCATAATTTAGGCCACATGTAAATTTTCATCTGCAAATGTTTTCAATTTGGAAATGTCCACCTTTCTGTTGTGGGTGAAGAGTTTTGAAAAACGACTGAAAACTTTATGCTTTCGGTGTCCTCATTATTACCTAATTTTTGTTGAATGTGTCCAGGAAAATGAATGTGATTCCATCCTTGCAGTCTGATCTGTATCTACACTGTCCACAAAATCTCCTGACCAAGTGTTGTTCAATATTCATTTTAAACCTTTACCAGATGAAAAACTTAGCCCTGTCCAAACTGAATATTATTGCAAATTCAGTCTAGCTTCTCAGAAGTTAGTTCCTGTATTTGAAATGTTAGAATGCACTGTAGGAAAAGGAGAACATGCTGGTTGCCAGCATTTTCTCCTTTTTCACTCTATTTTCAAAAACCTTTTTTTTCTCCAGTTGTTAAAACCAGGATTGTGTAGTAAAGGGTTAGGGGGTCAGGCGGCAGCCTACACTAAATTATATTTTTGTCTCTCATATTCCAGCATATGCTCGAAATTCCATTCATCATACCATCTACAGCTTCCATGTTCATACTCGTCACATGACACTCGGGGTTGTCCAGGCTCCCTGCGAGGTAGCGGTGGCTCAGGCGGCCTTTTGCCAAGAGAGTAGAAGCTCTGGTAGTAGTACCTACATTTAATGAAGAGTTGTTCGTTCATTCTGTTTGTTTAACTCATTACCAAAGGACAAAATTTTAGGCTGGTCCAAATTCAAAGCATTTGCAGACGACAAGTTAAATGTGGCTCAAATGACTGGATTTGTTTCTGAATGGTTAGAAAACATTGTGGGAAAAGGTGAAAATGCTGGTTACCAGCATTTTCTCCTTTTCCCACAATGTTTTCAAAAGGCTTCTTCCTCAGGGTTTTTAAAACTCGGGATTGTGTGGTAAAGGGTTAACCCTGTACCAAACAGAAAATTCTGGACTTGCCACAAGAAATTGCAGTTGACAAATTACCGGTAAATCAAAATATGAGATTTGTCTTTTAAAAGGTGAAAAACATTGTGGGACAGGAGAAAATGCTGGTTACCAGTAATTTCAAAAGTGGTCGGCTACAAAATGGAAACAAGTCAGTTATTTGATTTTTCTTTATCCTGCTTGCTATCATTTTCTCATAAAACACTATTTTAGAGTCTAAAAATACAAAATGACAAAATTTTAGACTGATCTAATTTGAAAACATTTGCAGATGACATATCAAATTTATTTAAAATAATGCTAGTTGTCTGTGAAAGTTTAGAAAAACTTGTGGAAAAAGGAGAAAATGCTGGTTATGTTTCCTCATGGTTGTTAAAACTCAGGATTGTGTGGTAAAGAGTGAAGGAAAGGTCATATAACATACCATCTCTGTAGAATGATCTTGCGACCTTGGATGACCTTGTTAGCTTGATGTATGGACAGGGGCTCACATTCACCATCCTCGTTCATACTGTTCCAGACCAGAGCCCGGGCCTTGCGTGGTCTGACCCATATACCCAGTTCTGGCAATGAAAAATGAGTCTAGTAACCCTTGGCAATGAACTGGCAAATTTTGACCTCAAGGAAAAAAAGATCTGAATATTACAATTGCAAGGTTATTTTGCAAGAACGTTTTATAATGAGCTGGCAAAAGCAGACTTTATAGGCTTTCAATTTGGACAAATTTAAAAAAATTGTCATCTGGGAATGAGTTAATTTTCAGGCTTTAAACTAATTTATTTCTCAAGTTCTCACAATTTATGCTAATCTGTCTCAGTGGTTGTTTCTTTGAAATCTTAACCCATAACCCAATGACAGAATTTTTGACTTTTCCAAACTGAAAGCATTTGCAGATGACAAAATAAATGTGACTCAAAAAACTGAAATTTGGCAAGGGTAGAAAACATTGTGGGAAATGGAGAAAATGCTTTTCCCACAATGTTTTTAAAAGGCTTCTTACTCAGGGTCGTCAACAGTCTGGATTGTGTGGTAAAGGATTAAAGCACCTCTCACAGCATTAGTTGCCATTGTGTTGCCATTGTGGCCAATGTAGATCAAGATCAGACAGCTCAAAAGGTGCAGTCTGATCTTTGATCAACACTATCAGCCTAGCTGAAACATTCTGAACAACAGCGACGTTATACTCCAAATTATTTGGGTTCAATTTCTAGACTGAAAGTGTCCCTTGGGTTTACCAATACATGTACTTGTGGCATAATGTGGGTAGTTCCAAAGGTTGACCCCGCTTGTCGTGGAATTAGTATACGCTCTTCCCATACACCACTGCTGCCCATGACATTAATCCTTTACCACACAACCCTGAGGAAGAAACCCTTTAAAAACATTGTGGGAAAAGGAGAAAATGCTGGTAACTTGCATTCTCTCATTTTCCCACAATCTTTTTTCTACCCTTCCCAAAACAAACTCCAGTTTTTCTGTCACATTTGTTTTGTTGCCTGCACATGCTTTCAATGTGGACTAGTCTAAAATTCTGTTGTTTGGTAAAGAGTTAACCCTTGTCATCAAATTTTACCGGGAAAGTCTGTCTCTCCACCCTCATTGACTGTGTCCAGATAAACAAGGACTGTGGCCATTCTGTCCCTTTTGTCTGTGGAATCCTCAGTACAGTCTGTATGACTTTTATACCCTGAAAAATGATGTGAGTCTGTCTGTATTCATCAAACATTCTCGATTTCATTTTATGTCTAATTCAATATTTAGAGAGTAGCACAACTTCTGATTGGCTAAACAATTTGGTTGTTACCCAAAGTGGTCCCAATTGTAGGTATACATATTACAACTGGCACAGGCTATTGTGTCGTTGCTTTTCATTGGGCTACATGCATATCACAGAATAACCAATCAGAGCAGCATACACATTTCCAGGTTGGCTGCAGAGGAAATAATTGCCAGTTTTTGCACAATTTGAAAGTGGTAATCGAACCTAAAAAGAATATTAGCAGACATAAAAGGTGACACCAAAAGTACAATTCACTTTTTCGTGAAGTCAAAAATATCGGAAAATCTGCTGCTCTGGAAGTGAGAGTGACCTCCCCTGAATCTCTATTAGTCTCACATCATGGCTGTTCTAAAAATAGATGGGCAGAATTCCACCCGTTTTTAGTAGCCATCTGGTTTAGCCAATCAGAAGTTGTGTTACTTTCAAATTTAAAAATTTCTTGAGAATACTACCAGGTACTGTGAAGAGTGGTTGGTAGGCTTTATTTATAATAACCACTTGTCCACATAGGCTGTATAGATGCTTCTAGAGGGCTGTTAGTTATGTTACAGAAGATAATGCAAGGTATTGAACCAATCCTTAGTTATGCTTGGTTCTTCAATATGATCAATGTATGGCACTATGACACTGGACCAAGGTTTAACGTCTCATCAGTCTGTCTATCAGACTATCAGAAATTTTGAGTTGGCCAGACATGGGAATCAAATCCACACCCTCAAGTATCGAAGGTTCGTCGTTTACAAAAATCTCACGCCCATACCTCTTGAGTTATTCCAGCTGCCAATGACGTAACCTGGGTCCATATTCACCAACCATTCTTAAGAACGTTGTTAGTCTAATTCTCTAGAATTTTCAAACCTGTTTGGTTTAGCCAGTCAGAAGCTGTGTTACTTTCAAATTTAGAAAATCTTAGAGAATAAGACTAAGAACGTTTTTAAGAATGGTTGGTGAATATAGACCCTGTTCTCTCCTATCTCTTGTATATGCAAAGATTAATCATTACCAGGGTACGTATTCGCCAACCATTCTTAAGAACATTCTTAGTCTCATTCTTCAAGATTTTCTAAATTTGAAAGTAACACAACTTCTGATTGGTTAAACCAAATGGTTTAGACAATCAGAAGTTGTGTAACTTACAAATTTAGAAAATTCTGGAGAATAAGACTTAAGAACGTTCTTAAGAATGGTTGGTGAATACGGACCCACTTTTGACCACCCTCAGGAAGACAGCTTTTGAAAACATTGTGGGAAAAGAAGGAAAATGCTCTTATCATTTTAGCCATATTTACCTTAATTTGTGGTCTGCATTATGCTTTCGAAATATTCTAAAATTTTGTTGTCAGGTTTAGAGTCACAGGAATAGGGTTTAGGAGAGAGCTTGCCCTGTCAGAATGCTCAAGTTTGTAGAGGGATATGAGTCATGCTCTGTGAATGGGGGGTTTAATGCATCTTCAAAAAATATCGACCCATGTCAGCCTGCGCAATTTTTGCTTTTGGTAAAATTTTCTACTCTATTTAACTCTTTACCAAATGACAAAATTTTACACTAGTCCACATTTAAAGCAATTGCGGATGACAAACTAAATGTGACTTAAAAATTGAAATTTGTTATGGGACGGGTAGAAAAAATTGTAGGAAAAGGAGAAAATGCTGGTTACCAGCATTTTCTCCTTTCCCACAATGTTTTCAAAAGGCTTCCTTTTTAGGCTCGTTAAAAGTCAGGATTGTGTGGTAAAGAGTTAAGAAAGATATCATCATTACCAAACGACAAAATTTCAGACAGGTCCAAATTGAAAGCATCTGCAGACGACAAAATAAATGTGACTAAAAAATTGAAATTTCTTTTGGGAAGGGTAGAAAACATTGTGGGAAAAGGAGAAAATGCTGGTTACCAGCATTTTCTCTTTTTCCCACAATGTTTTCAAAAGGCTTCTTTTTCAAGGGTCGTTAAAAGTCGGGATTGTGTGGTAAAAGGTTAAGAAAGAAATCATCATGTAAGCTACAAAAAATTTGTTGTCTGCGAAATGTTACTTTCAATTCTGTTGAGTCAAAAATTTTTTTGTTTGACAAAGGGTTCATAAGAAAATGCACATATTTACCTATTCCCAATGGATATGAAGTAATCTGAAATTTTCCGCCATTCTCTGGTTTCAAGCCCATGGCCTCTTGAACTCGCCTTTCAAATACAGAAGCAAACCGACTTTCACCAGGGTAGAAAGCTGTACTGTAGCTCCAGTTTCCTTTCAGCCAGACCTTCAGCTTGCTTGAGAATGATGCATTGACGCATGTTGTACCTTTGGTGTATGTATTGATCCATTACCAACAGACAAAATTTTAGACACAACCAAATTGAAAGCATGCCTAGATGAAAAAATAGATATGGCTCAAATGATGATTTCTGTCTTTAACCCTTTACCACACAATGCCCTCTTTTGACGCCCCTGGGAAAGAAGCCTTTTGAAAACATTGTGGAAAAAGGAGAAAATGCTGGTAACCAGCATTTTCTCCTTTTCCCACTATGTTTTCTACCCTATCGAAGAAAAATTGCACCATTTGAGCCACATTGAAATTGTCATCTGCAAAAGCTTTTAATTTGGACAAGGCTAAAATTTTGTCATCTGGTAAAGGGTTAATAGGGTAGAAAACATTGTGGGAAAGGAAGAAAATGCTGGTAACCAGCATTTTCTTCTCTTCCCACAATGTTTTCAAAAGCCTCTTTTCTTCCGGGTTGTTAAAACTCAGGCTTCTGTGGTGCAGGGTTAATCTACAAGTTACAAACAATCCCATGTTTTAACAATCCTAAGCAAGAGGACTTGTGCAAAAATCATAAGAAAAGGAGAAAAAGCTGGTAAACAGCATTCTCTTCTTTTTCCATTATGTTTTCTACTCTTTCAAAAACAAATCCCATCACTTGAGTCACATTTAATATGTCATCTTCAAAAGCTTTCAGTTTGGACAAGTCTAAGTACTTGTGTTCTCCAGTTGACAAAAATTTAGACTCTTTCATATTGAAAGCCTTTGCAGAAAACATATTAATTGTGGCTTAAATCAAGGGTAGAAAACATCGATGGAAAAGGAGAAAATGTTGCAATGGTTGTAGAAGCCTTCTTTTTCAGGATCATGAAAACACATGACTGCTTTGTAAAGGGATGGTACAAAGTTACAAACATTAACCCATAAAGTGCTGGAACCGACTGAAGTTGTTTTTGCGGACAGTGTAGATGAAGATCAAACGCAAAGATCGTGCATTCTGATTGTGAATCTACACTGTCCACTAAGTTTTTGCATATTCTGGCCAAAACAACCTTGAAATGACAATATTTCAAATGATAATTCCTGTATTAAAGGCCCATTTCATTAATTCAGCATTGTAAGAGCTAATATGGCTGTTCACATCACTCTCTGAGGTCATACATGACTCAGTGGTAAAGTGTGGGACTCGTAACCAGGGGGTTGGAGTGTCACTGGAATTACTGGGCTTTCTGGTGAAATGTCCTTTGGCAAGACACTTCAGAGCCCTAGCCTAGTACTGGTGAAACCCAGGAATCACTCTAAAACTGTCAGGTTTTGAAAGTAATAAGTGAAGGGATGGGAACAGTTTCTTGTTACAAGCAATAGTGCTCTTTTTCCTGTGGTAACCAACATTTTCTTCTTTTCTCACAACGTTTTAAGAAGCCTTTCTCATGAAACCATAACACTGTTTGGTAAAAAGTTAACATATTTATCTGAACTTTCAACATAGCCTAGGTAACATAGGATCTTAGCATAATTTTGTGACATGTAAGATTCACTGGAGCCTGGCAAAAGGTGGTTTAACTCTTTACCACACAATCCCAACTTTTAACGACCCTGAGAAAGAGGCCTTTTGAAAACATTGTGGGAAAAGGAGAAAATCCTGGTAACCAAGATTTTCTCCTTTTCCCACAATGTTTTCTAACCTATCAATGACAAATTTCATCATTTGGGCCACCTTTAGTTTGTTGTCTGCAAATGCTTTCAATGTGGAAAAGTCTAAAATTTTGTTGTTAAGATTTAACCCTTTACTAAACAATCCTGAGTTTTAATGATCCTGAGAGAAAAACCTTTTGAAAACATTGTGGGAAAAGGAGAAAATGCTGGTAACCAGCATTTTCTCCTTTTCCCACAATGTTTTCTACTCTTAACAAAACAGATTTCAAGTTTTGAGTAACACTGCAAAAGCTTTCAATTTCAATTAACTCTTTACCAAATGACATAATTTAGGATATGCCCAAATTTAAAGCTTTTGCAGATAACAAAATAATTGTGACTCAAAAACTGAAATTTGCCTCTGGACAGGTAGAAAACATTGTGGGAATAGGAGAAAATGCTGATTGCCAGCATTTTCTCCTTTTCTCACAATGTTTTCAAAAAGACTTCTTTCTCAGGGTCATTAAAACTCAGGATTGGTGGTAAAGGGTTAAAGAGTTAAGTCTTCCATTTTGATGGCATTTGCTCCTTTTCTCATAATGTTTTCTAAGGCCCTTTTCTTCAGGGTTGTGAAAACATCAGATTATTTGCTTACTAATCCCAAATTTTAACAACCCAGAAAGAGAAGGCTCTTGAAAACATTGTGGGAAAAGGAGAAAATGCTGGTAACCTTTTCCCACAATGTTTTCTATCCTATCAAGGACATAAATCATCATATGAACTACACATAATTTATCGTCTGCAAATGCTTTCAATTTGGTCCAATCCAAATTTTGTCGTTTGGGAAAGAGCTAAGGGTTTACTTATTATTTCCTAAGTTATTATGCAGCTGTCAACTATAAAAAATTCCCCATGATTTAGAAAAGGAATAGAACATTCTATTTGAAATGGCTATTAAATGTGAATGAATTTACACATTTGTCATACTGATTTCAAAATCCATCAGACATTTTCAATCCAGGCTTAACCTTTTTCCCAATGACAAAATTTTAGAATGGTCCAAACTGAAAGACTTTGCAGATGACAAATTAGATGTGACTAACATGATGTAATTTGTTCTTGAAAGGCTGGAAAACATTGTAGGAAAAGCAGAAAATGCTGGTTACGAGCATTTTCTCACAATGTTTTCAAAAGGCTTTTGATTAGGGTTATTAAAACTCATAAAAACACTTTTCAACCCTTTTTCAAAACAATCCCAATTTTAAACAACTCTAAGGAAGAAGGCTTTTTGAAACATTGGGGTAAAAGTATTTTCAATAGCATCTTTTTCCTTTTCCCACAATGTTTTCTTCCTTATCAGAAATCTCATCATTTGAGCTTCATTTTAAATGTCATCTGCTACAGCTTTGAATTAAGACAAGTTGGACCCAACATACAATAACTAATTGTCATCTTTACAATAATTTCCATACTTAAGGTATGATTTAAATTGAAATGCATTTTAAAAGGGAAGACCCACTCTCTTTACTTTTTTTCTCTATTGGGCCTTTTATCATAGAAAGCTTCATAAAAACACACCTTCAGTAAAATCTCTTGGAGTCACATTAACATGTTGTTTACCGACACTTTTCAAATGTTTCCGGAGTGTACTGATACTGTCAAAACAGAGAATGGGACTCAAATTTGATTGGTCCTCCACATGTTTGTTGTGCACTCGGATCAATCCGTCACACTCTTGCTCAGATAAAAACTCCTCAAACAACCAGACTCTGAAAATTGAAGGAAATTTCTCATTTCTCACAACAGTAAATATTTTTTGAAAAGGAAAATTGCAGGTTTCCAGCATTTTCTCCTTTTTTCCTCGATGTCTTCAAAAGACTTCTCCTCAGGGTTATTGACCTTTAGCCAAAAGACAAAATTTTAGACTTGTTCAAATTAAAAGCATTTGCAGAAGACAAAGAAGAGCACCGTATGCGGTTGCCAATGCTCGGCTGCGGATGCTTGATTTTCACTGAAAAGCCAAACAAGGGGCATAACTCTGTCAAAAATGCTTTGATGGTTACCTGCCCTTGTAGTATAGGTTCCCCCTTTGATAATTAACAGTTGTCCAAGTTTGAAGCAAATAACAGAGATATTATAAAATGTCAAAGTTTTTGCACAACGACGCAGATGATGATGCAGATGACAATGCCAGGGCAACGACAATACCTCGATGTTTTCTTCGAAAACAGCCGGACTTATTAGATGTGACTCAAATGATGGAATTTGTCTGTAATAAGATTGAAAACATTGTGTAAAAAGGAGAAAATATTGGTTACCAGCATTTTCTCCTTTTCCCACAATGTTTTCAAAAGCCTTATTTCCAAGGGTTGTTAAGATTCAGGACTGTGTAGTAAAGGGTTAACCCTAAACCTGCTATATAATTGAAACGAAACTTTCAAGCCAATAGTAAAAACCACAAATTTTGGTATTTCAAAAGTCTTTTTGGGAAAATCTCCTTATCGGCCAGTGTAGATCCAAGATCAGATTGCACATTCTGTGCAGTCTGATCTTGATCGACACTGTCCACAAAAAGTCAGCGAGTCACACTTAGCACCCTAAGGGTTAATACTAGGGATTTTTTTGTAAAGGTTTTAAGGTCAGAAAACATTGCAGGAGCAAGACATGTGCTAGTTTTCAGAATTTAAACCTTTTCCCATGCTTTCCAAAGCCCCTTTTTTCACGATTATGAAAACAGACGAGCCATGCTCTGTGAAAAGCTGTAAAAAGTAGCGGGAAGGCTGGCCTGGTCGAAAGTTTTTGCTTTTGGTAAAATTTCTGCACATCGAAGGACCATTCTACCGAAGGATTCAGCCGGTTGATTAAAAAAAATAATAAAAGGATTTTATGGATCTATAATTATGTGATGAAGTGCTTGGTATAAATGCATCACAGAAATGATATATTATTATGTGATGATGTGCTTGGTATAAATGCATCACATTAAATCGCCTTATGCCAGAGCATGGCTTAGATGAATTGTTCATCAAAGGATGGGGGAAAAAAAAAAGATAATTATAAGTGAGCCATGCTCTGTGAAAAGGGGGTTTAATGCATCTGCGAAAAGTATCGGACCAGGTCAGCCTGCACAGTCCATGCAGGCTGACCTGTGCCGAAACTTTTCGCCATCGGTCGATTTTCTGTATGTCAAAGGTCAAGTCTACTTTATAATACAGTCAGTTGTTAAAACATAATAGATTTTATGGACCCCTAATTATGTGACGTCTTGCTTGGTATGATGCATCATGGAGATGCATTAACCCTTTACCGCACAATGATGCCTTTTGACGCCCCTAGGAAAGAAGCCTTTTGAAAACATTGTGGGAAAAGGAGAAAATGCTGGTAACCAGCATTTTCTCCTTTTCCCACAATGTTTTCTACCCTATCAAAGAAAAATTGCACCATTTTAGCCAAACTGAAATTGTCGTCTGAAAATGCTTTCAATTTGGAGAAGGCTAAAATTTTGTCGTCTGGTAAAGGGTTAAACCCCGTTTTTGCCAGAGCATGGTTCAAGCACATGTATATTACTTGACACTACTGTTATTTGGTTTCTGAGGTAATAGTTCCATTGGTGGGATCCTACGTCCATCAGCAAAAATCTTTTTGGTATGTATGTTTTTCTGATATGTGGGTTGAAAGTTTCTGATTTCGTCTGGAATGTCATCAGACTTTTCAGTGTGCTTTTTGTCAGCTTTGCCATTACTTTTGACACTTTTTTTAACTCTCTTATTGTCATTATTTTTTCTTGTTCCTTTTGTATTGTTCTTACTCCCTGTTTTCTTATCTGTTTCATGCTTTTTCCCTTTCTGATCCATGTCTGATTTTTCATTTCCACTCTCATCCACAAATGTTATAGGCAGTTCACCTACATTACCCTCCATGTTAAACAATTCAACACGTTCTGTATGAATATTATCTTCAATTCTTTCGTCATCAGCGTCCGTACTCTCTTCTTTATAGCCAGTCTCACCAATCAAAAGGTCTTCTTCAGTTTCAGAAGGAGGTGTTTCAATTGCTTTGTGATCCTTTTCATCAGATTTGAAGTCAATTTTACCAGGTTTAACTCGATCAACTTGTTCCGCAGTGGCTGTATATAGGTCTTCTTTATCAATAGTGTTGCTTTGGCCCGACATGTTACTCTGTCCTAATACCCCATCACTCCTGATACTTTCAACTTGCTGTTCACCAACATCCATAAAAGTATTCACATCTCCTTTGTTTGATACACCATCAACATCAGTGGAATGGTGACTATACCACAATGATTCAAGAGCTTTGGACGCATGTGGGTATAAAATCACTGTCATTACAACACCCATGATGAAAAATAAAACAAATTTATAAACATCACTGCTTCCACTGCTATTGGTCCTCTCTAGACGCCTAAGACGTTCTTCTAAATTATCCAGGTCTGTTGATGTTTGATTTTTGACTGTGCTGCCATCATTTGTGATAAGGCTTGTCTGCTCCTGCCTGGTAGAATCTGCCTTGATTCTCTTCACAGAATTTTTACCCATTTTAAAAAGAATTACAGTATTTAAGTCTTCAAGTGATTTCAATGGAAATTCAAACATATGAATCAAAATGACACTAACTAAAATGTTTCAAATATAGTATGCTGCTATCATTAGCTTTATCATAGAAATTAAATATAGATGATCTGCCCTCTTCAATTCACTCTTTACCAAACAACAAGATTTTGGACTGTTTCAAATTGAAAGCATTTGCAGATGACAAATGAAATGTGGCTTAAATGATGGGATTTCTATGCTATGAGGTAGAAAACATCGAGGGAAAAGGAAAAAATGCTGGTAACCAGCATTTTCTCCTTTTACTACAGTGTTTTCAAAAGGTGTCTTCCCCAGGGTCGTTAAAACCTGAGGTTGTTTGGTAAAGGGTTAACCCTTTTTCCGCACAATCATGAATTTTAACCACTGTCAAGAAAAAGCCTTTTGAAAACATAGTGGGAAAAGGAGAAAATGCTGGTCAACATTTTATTGTATGCTAAATGGTTAACCCTTTACCATACAACAAAAACTGTAGACTTGTCCAATTTGTAGACATTTGCAGACAAGAAATAAAAGATTAAATTACTTAAATGATAATTTTTTTCTTTGATTGGGAAGAAAACATTGTGGAAAAGGAGAAAATGCTGTTTACCAGCATTTTCTCCTCTTATCACTATGTTTTCAAAAGCTTTTTTGCTGGGGCTGTTAAAACCAGGCATTACGCAGTAAAGGGTTAAAGTCGTCCACAGGTCCATCATACTGATGTATAGTTTTCTATTGGTAATTCATACTTAGGATACGAAACAAATAATGAGCTACATTTAACCCTTAAGCTGCTGATCGCGACCCACTGACCTTTTGTGGACAATGTACATCAAGATCAGACTGCACAGAACGTGCAGTCTGATCTTTGATCTACACTGTCCGATACGTTATTTTCTTTCTGGTGAAATCAACTTTGAAACCGCAATGTTTGGGCTTTTAGTATTGAATAGAAATTTGCATTTCATTTATTCAGCAGCTTAAGTGTTAAGTTGGCATCTGCAAAAGCTTTGCATTTGGAAAAGTCTAATATTGTCACCTGTGGTAAAGAGTGGATACATCATCTAAAAATAATACAAGGAGTATTAGATATGGGATAGTTCATTATCAAATAGAGACAATCGCTAGATAAACCTAAGATACAGTTGTATCTTAGCTTTTATCAGCCTTAACTCTTTACCAAATGACAAAAATGTAGACTGGTCCAAATTGAAAGCATTTGCAGATGACAATTGAAATGTGAATCAAATGATGTAAATTGTCTTTGATAGGGTAGAAAACATTGTGGGAAAAGGAGAAAATGCTGGTCATGAGCATTTTCTCCTTTTCCCACAATGTTATCAAAAGGCTTCTTCCTGAGAATCGTTAAAACTGGGATTGTGTGGTAAAGAGTTAACTCTTTACCACACAATCCTGTGTTTTAACAACTCTGATAAATGAGGCTTTTGAAAACATTGTCGGAAAAGGAGAAAATGCTGTACCATCATTTTCCCCTTTTCCCACAATGTTTTTTACCCTATCTAAGACAAATCTTGCCATTTGAGCAATATTTAACCCTTTACTACACAATCCAGACTTTTAACAACCCTGGGGAAGAACCCTTTTTGAAAACATTGTGGGAGAAGAGGAAAATGCTGGTAACCAGCATTTTCTCCTTTTCCCACAATGTTTTCTGCCTTTCCCAAAACAAATTTCAGTTTTTCAGTCACATTTATTTTGTCATCTGCAAATGCTTTCAGTTTGGAAACGTCAAAATTTGGAAACGTCAAAACGACAAAATTTTGGAATGGACCAAATTGAAAGCATTTGCAGATGACAAATTAAATGATGCTAAAATGATGATTTCTGCCTGTGATAGGTTAGAAAACATTGTTGGAAATGGCGAAAATGCTGGTTACCGGCATTTTCTCCTTTTCCCACAATGTTTTCAAAAGGCATCTATTTCAGGGTCGTAAAAAGTTAGGATTGTGTGGTAAAGGGTTAAGGTTTCCAGGAAGCTATTATCCAGAGTGATTAATATCGAATTTGTCTCATAATCGGTGTAGAGTAAATCAGTTTAACCCTTATCCTGCTAAATAAGTTTAAAATGAAACTTTCAGCCGATAGTAAAAACCCGAATAATGTTATTTCAAACTTGTTTTTGGAGTAAAAATATATCCTTATCAGACAGTGTAGATCCAAGATCAGACTGCACATTCTGTGCAGTCTGATCTTGATCTACACTGTCTGCAAAAGGTCAGTGAGTCGCACTTAGCAGCTTAAAGGTTAAACTAACCCTTTACCGCACAACATAAAGTTATAAGGAAGATGAAGGCTTTTGGGAGAAATGGCTGATAACCAATCAAAATTGAATCTCTTTTGTGGTTCAATATGGAGAGAAAATAATGAATGGTAACCTTGCCAGCAAGTGCCTCTTTTTCCTCATTGTTTTGTGTTTTGTCGAAAACTGAAATCTAATTGGATGCATTTTTCAAAATTAGAAGTTAATTCAAATCATCATCGGAGAAGGAGCTGTAGATCTAGCTGGTGAAAAGTGATTGAGTTAGGAAGTAGTACATGAAAGGGGTTATCCCTTTTCATGTTCATTTGCTATGCTGTCAATTAACAACCCTAGTCTGAGAGCCAGGAAGGTGTTTGCTTCCACCATTAAACCCCCCCCATTATAGTTTTATAAAGGTCAAAATGCATCCAGTGCACTTTTAACTGCACCCCCAAGTGGTCGATCAGCACTAACCCTTTACCACACGATCCCGACTTTTAATGACCCCGAGGAGGAAGGCTTTTGAAAACATTGTGGGAAAAGGAGAAAATGCTGGTTACTAGCATTTTCTCATTTACCCACAATGTTTTCTACCTTATAAAGGACAAATTTTGTCATTTGGCCCACCTTTAATTTTTCATCTGCAAGTACTTTCAATTTGGACCAGTCTAAAATTTTGTTGTTTGGTAAAGAGTCAACAGGTTTTTTTTGGGGTAATTTCTTATATTGTGTAAGTCCCAAATGATCTCGGCTATGTATTATGCTTATATCTAAATATTTCTATACACTTTTTTTACAAAGTACAGGAACATTTAGTGCAAATCAAAGCACTGAAAGCAGTGAGGTTTTACAATTTTAGCTTTTAAGAATGATAAAAACTGAGAAAGTACAGGGATATTTTTTAGACAAAAAAACAGCAACACATTTTCTTGATCGCAGGTGTCTTGAGAGCACCCTTGAAACAATACACAGTGCATTTTCAGATATGTTTTAAATCTATTTCCTGTATACATGTAGGAAATAGAAGCAGTAGTAACCCAAGGTCATCAAATTTACTTCTGAATGCTTTATTTTATTACAAAACATAACAAAAAATTATGTTAGATTAATTGATACGCTTGTTTGTTTTTATGGCCTTGATACATTTGCTACAATAAACGGAAACATTTCGTGTAAATCAAAGCACTGAAGTTACTGATATATTGTGTACTATTAAACCCTTGCATCCAAAAAACTGACAATGATTTTCAAAAGACAAAACATATCTTGATCTCATTTACTAAAACATCTTTGATTCCTGCAAAGGTCATAAGATAAAAAAATAAAAAAAAATAAAAAAATAACATTAGGAATGGTGTTAGCACTCTGATTTGCTTCACTAAAACAGCTTATCATTAGGTTAAATTATGATTAAGGGGCACAACCCTTGTCATAAAATCTGTTCTGCAACACTCAGATCACGAAAGATGGTTTTGTAGACTATTGATATGCCTTTGAGTACCAATCATTTTAGGTTCACAAACATGACTAAGTTCAGTTCTTTCAGTACTTTGATTAAAACAAAACTTTCTATATCCATAAAACATTAATTTTGTTGAATCTAAAGATATTAGTGTATTAAATGAGCTGAATTTTTTTGTTTATAAATCAAATATACATTAATTGAGTTGTGAATTTTCCTCAAAGTAATTTTTGTGAAACTGAATTTTGACCAAGTGATGAATTATGAAATATGATAAATCTATATTTATTTTCAGGTGTTTATAGTCTCTACTTTTTACACATTTTGGTGATTAGCATTCTTGCATTCCGATATTAAACCTTCCACATTTTGGAACAATTCATTACATGATTACGTCTAAGCTTATGTCAGTAACGTTTTTTTTTATTTTCCTAAGGTTCAGACTTTAATCTATTTTTATTTATTTTCCGTTGATCAGAGTTTACCGATCGGGACACGTCTTTTGTGAGACATTTATTCTCCAGTAAGCTTAATGTCGGTATTTAGGCTTTTAAAATAATATTTCGTAACATTTTGTTGTTGAGCCTTCCACATTTTGTCCCGGTGTTTAGACTCTTCATTTTGTTACATTCCGGTAATTAGTGACCCGCTTCCTGTTGGCAGGTGCGCTGGAGTAGAAAACAACCGGTAGGCCTAAAGTACGCAATGGAAAAATTTTGGAGCAATGGGCGCAATGGAAATATAAAGTACGCAATGGAAATATATTATTTTTATTTTATTGAATAAAGTAACTAGAATTGAATTCAAACACGTTATTTGTACTCATTGATGAATAATGAAGTTCAGATACAGATGAAAACAGATAAAATCATTGTATCGATAAAATAATGCCTTTGTAGTGAGATTTGATTTTACCTTTATGTAGGTATTCTCATGTTGCGGAGTGAAAAAATTACCAAATTCAAACTTACAGAACAGTCTGTACCTGAAGCATATCTTTCACTGAAAATTATCTATCTTTTGGGTTCAATTGATAGTCATTTTATGCATAAATATTGAAACTATACTGATACCAGTGCAGATCTTTAAACATCCAAGTAAATCTCCATTGCGCGGGACTGGTGCAATGGAAAAGAAAGTACGCACTGGAAATATATTATTCCCCACTTTTTAAAAGAAGTAGATCTAATTAGAATTGACTTTATTAATGTATAATAAAGTACAGATGTGAAAAACTCGCTCAAAAGAAATGCATAAAAAACTTGTAGTAATATATATATGTAGATTTGATTTTACTTTCATGTTTTTTTTTTTTTTTTTTCTCAGGAAGCGCAATGGAAAGGTTACGAGATTCAGACTAAAAGAATATACTGTACCCCAAACGTATTTTACACCGAAAAAATGGCTTTGGGTTCAATGGATACTTATTCGAAGCATAAAATTTGAAGCTATACTCAAACCAGTGCAGATGTTTAAACTTCCAAGTAAATTTCCATTGCGCAGGACTGGCGCAATGGAAAAGAAAGTACGCAATGGAAATATATTATGCATCTCTTATTAAAAGAAGTAACTAGAATTTACTTCAAAACACGGTATTTGTACTCATAAATCTATAATATATAAATATATATTTGATGCATAAACTTGGAAACTCATATTGTTCGTGACATGGGGAGTTTCAAATTGTGCGAGTCGCACAGACATCATCTGATAGATATCGATTCCTGGGCAGCTCTGTGTAACGATCAGCAAAGAAAGCGTTTGAAAAGATTTAATACAGACAAAGGTCGCACTTCACAAAGTGAAATCATTTCAACCAATGGACAGAGAACTGTTTTAAAAACACCCACTGCAGGAAAAAAACCGAATCAACGAAAACGAAAGAGAGCAGAACGGTAAAAAACGGTTACCCCCTCTTCAAAAAGAAAATTGTTGTGTTGAATTTGATGTTTCATAGATGGTTGATTAAAGTATAGTTTAATTTGATGTATAACTCATTACCAAACCACAATATTTTAGGCTTGTCGAAGTCCAAAGACCGAAAAATTTGAAGTTTGTTTTGTGAAGAGTAGAAAACATTCTGGGAAAGGATAAAATGCTGATTACCAGCATTTTGTCTTTTCCCACAATGATTCCCAAAGGCAATTTTCTCAATGAAGTCAGAAGTAAGGATTGTGTGGTAATGGGTTAATAGATGTTTGGTTAAGGTAAAGTTGAAATAGATGTATAACTCATTAGGAAAATGCAGTATTTTAGGCTTGTCCAAATCAAAAGCATTTGATAATGACAAACTACAAGTGACCAGAAATTCAAAGATTGTTTGGTGAAGAGTGGTCTGAAACATTCTGGGAAAAGGAGTAAATATTGGTTACCAGCATTTCTTCCTTTTCCCACAATGATTCCACAATGATTCCAAAATACTTCTTCCTGAATGTCGTCAAATTTACGGATTGTGTGGTAATGGGTTAAAAGATGTTTGATTAAAGTAAAGTTGACTTTGATGTTTAACTAATTACCAAACGACAATATATTTTGGGCTTGTCCAAATCGAAAGCATTTCATGATGACAAACTACAAGTGACCGAAAATTTGAAGATTGTTTTGTGAAGAGTAGTCAGGAACATTCTGGGAAAAGTAGAAAATGCTGGTCACCAGCATTTTCACCTTTTTCCACAATGTTTCCTAACGGCTTCTTTCTCAGTGTCGTCAAAGTACGGATTGTGTGGTTATGGGTTAATATATATTTGATTACAGTACAACAGCGAATGTAAAAATAATGACAAAACACATGTACATATTTAAAAAAATGGGGGCCATGAATGAGAGCACCTCTACGTGGTGTGGCCTGGATATCATTAATCACTTCTAAAATACAGAACGTAATTGTAGTACATATACTTTTTGTAATACATGTATCAAACTTTCTTAATTACACATTGTATATGTCATCAATTTTCTGCCAGAGATTAATGGTAACTGATCGCTCTCATATTATTCATAAATAATACATTAATGATTAAATATCGTTTAGAATTGGATAATAACATAGACATAATAATTTGAACCTAAACATTTTTAACTATTAAGCACATGCTAATAAGTAATTGCATAAAGGACGTGGCATTTTTCTACATGAAAGATTTTCCATTGCGTACTTCCCTTTCCATTGCACGGATCCCGCGCAATGGAAATTAAAAAGCAAGTTTCAACGTGTGTATAGGTATTTCCATAAGATTCAATTTTTCTTATTTCAGTAACGATTTTCCAACATAATCTATTAAAGTGCTTATTTAAGTAATTATTTAAAAAACTTGACTAAAATATCCGTCTTAGGTAAGATATATTGTATTTAGTATGACTGGTAAATTTTCAATTTCACTAACTGAGAACACGTGCCTAATGGGAAAATATCTCTCCAAGTACATTCGTTACCGGTGCATAAACCCGTTTTCTTTTTTAAGTTTAAACCTGTTTATGTACCTTAATGATATCAACGAGTGAAAATAAAAACATGTGAAATCATACATGTTTACTATATTTAATAACATGTATACTATTTTGACATAACGAAGTTTTTCCATTGCGCCAGTCCCGCGCAATGGAAATAGAAAAATAAATTGAAAACATTTGTAAAGTGTAAAAAACAAGCCTCTAAGCTCAGGCTTCTTTGAATTGTGAAAAAGAATACAGTGTTAGACTCTACACATTCTTTATTACACTTTTTTGTTTTATAACTACTTTTACTGTTGTAACTTTTCCATAGCGACATCTCAGAGTAAAGCTGAGAATAGGGCCAGAAACAATCACAACAAATACATGGCTTTTGAGGGGTACAGAAACATAACTTTTTATTTTTACCTGTAAAGTAACCTTTTAACAGACCAATGAATACAAATAAAAACGTTTAAATTATACTGGGTTACTTTATTCAATAAAATAAAAATAATATATTTCCATTGCGTACTTTATATTTCCATTGCGCCCATTGCTCCAAAATTTTTCCATTGCGTACTTTAGGCCCACCCGAAAACAACAAGAGCAAGCCCGGTTGTCAATGAAAGAAAATCTTGGCGATAAATGTCGATAAGCTGAATAAATTTTGGAAAATGTGAAGGACTGGGCGAATCATTTATCTGTTATGTATTAACAGTGAGTCTAGCGGATTTACTCGCAACAGGTACTTGTTTAAACTGAAAATTATGTCTCTTTCGGGTGGTAACTTAGGACGCTAAATTAATTGACAGTTAAACACACATGGTTAAGGAAGCGTTGTCGTCACTTTCCGTTTCGACCACATCTTTTAATTGGTTTTTATTCTTTACCATGAACTAAAATATAGATTACTGTGACATTTTTCAGTTTTCTTCTTTGTAAAGCTATTTCACACACAACAATCAAAATTGTGATAATTAGATGGTGATTGAAACATTTGAAACTTGTGTTTCTATAATTTAAAAGGTATGCAACTCCAAACTACTAATCACTAAAGTTCAGTCAGTGTACATGACAAAACTATCTCAAAACAGATGAAAATGCCATAACTATGTAATCAACAATACATAAGTTTTTCTTTAAAACCTGCAAACAGGCATGAGCACAATTACCCTGAAATGACTTAACTAAATCTTAAAACTTTATGGACAGACATTTTGCCAGCATCTGACATGCATTTAAAAACACAATTCATCAACAAAATGCACAAAATAATGTGCCAATCTTTTGAAATATGCATACAATCAATAGAAACAGACAAACGTGTAACTGATCATAGTTTCTCAGCTGAAAAATCTTGAAGTCGAGGCATAATACATTGATTCTACGCTAAATTGACCAATTTTGTTTCATGCTTCTATGCTAAACTGACCAATTCTGTTTCATGCTTGCCTTCTTTCTTGCACATTGAAGAAAATGGGCATAGCTGAATTTGTTTTCGTTTTTTATTGTCTTTGACCTTCTGTTCAACTGTCATAAGTGAAATATTTTGTTTGTGTGCACTTTACAACTTTCAGATCTCACAAAAGAACTTTAAATCAGCCTTAAAATGCTTTGTCCCAGCACTGCGTACTGGTCATTGCAATTTCGTCGAAATTTGAAGTTTTACAGAAATAATCCGATGGTATTTCCGTCTGTTTTAAAACATGGGATAAATGCGGTTATCATAACTTTGCAAGTTTTCATCGATCCAAGCAAATGCCATTCAACATTCGCCAGATAGAGTTGTCCCCTTTTTAAATGTCAGATAGGTTAAACTATTCAAAGGTTGGTAAAGTATCAACAATAAACAGATTGGAAACAAATTTCATACACAAGAATGTCAGTATGACTTGTATCAAAACTGAAAACCCATAAAAAATCCGTTACTGTCAAGAGTTTATTGAATTCTTGCATCTAAATTCAAACTTTGCAAAAATATACACTGAAATCATCAGATACGTTAAAATGTTTTTCGATGCTCTGTAATTGGTTTGCTTGATAAAAATCTCACAGGAAGAGTGTTATGGGTTAATATGCATTGTCAGAGATGTATTGCTTACCCGAAGTCTGTTAGGTATTTACTTCTAGAAAGAGCTTGTTTATTATGACAATCAAATACCCTAGACTCAGATACATTAAGTAACATTTTCTCTTTATTTCTTTATCCCTGATTGATGCATCAAATCTCAAATTTCGCCATATTATGATGTAGTGATAATAGGTCATAGTAGATGTTATATTGTTGTTTTGCGGAATAAATGGCATTGCACTCGTTGACCCCTTATCTTAATGGGTTTTTCCCTTAATGGGTTTTTCCCTTAATGGGTTTTTCCCTTAAATCTAAAAATTGGGTTTTTCCCTTAATTCCAAAAATTTGATTGCACCCTTTGACCCCCGACCCCCCAGCCTCATCTTCTTCATCTTCTTCATCATCATCATCATCATCATCTTCTTCATCTTCATCCCACTAATTTCCCTTTATTACCCCCTGAGCAAAAAAAATCTCTTCATCCCTTTAATTTTCCCCCTCCCCTCTCTTCTTCATCTTCTTCATCATCATCATCATCATCTTCTTCATCTTCATCCCACTAATTTCCCTTTATTACCCCCTGAGCAAAAAAAATCTCTTCATCCCTTTAATTTTCCCCCTCCCCTCTTTTCTCCCATGTGTGTGTGTGTGTGTGTGTGTGTTTAACATTAACAGCAACATTTAAATAATAAAAAAATAATAAAAAAGGATGAGTCGTTATTGGACAATAAAAACTGATCTTCATGTTTTTGATTTATCCAGTGCTATAAATTTTATGAAAATTTTTTTTTATCCCAGCTTCTTTGTTCCCCTTAAATTTTACACAATAACATATTCAGAAAAGGGTATCAGTAAAATAGAACCGTGCACAAAAGAAGGAGAACCAACCTCAAATACCTTTAGTTTTTTTAACGTAAATTACACAAATGACAATATGCACCTCACTGAAGAATTATTTGAGCAAATGCAGTCTTACTTTCAAAGTGGTAACTACACGGTAACTCTTATAAATAACGATATTTCTAGTATAATAACAGTTGAAAATTAAATATTTAACAAAAATATTTAATTTATTCTCTGATGCCCCCACGCTAGTGTTTCAACCCCATTTATAAACCTTTTATCATCATTTGCACTTAATGCTATTTTAGTAATTTCCTCTGTATAAAGTTGGTGTTTATAACTTCTTATTATCGTCATTGTTCTGTGCTGTGTTTCATTTTTTTCTAAACAATTCAGATAATCCTGGTGTGTTATGGCTTCTGCAATTATGTTTTTCTTAATTCCTTTACATTTTTTATTTTCATTTTTATTATCCATTTTGATACTATACATTTTAGCTTTTAATCCAACATACTCTTCTATTTCCTTTCCTTGTGTTTCATCCTTAAACATTCCAATTACCTTTTTGTTTATACCAGCTGGTATGCCAGAAGGATGATCTTTTGGGTAATCACTTGTATCAAACTTATCTTTTACATCAACCATAATATCTTTATAAAAATCTTCTGTTTGTATCTCATATAATAAACTATCTGTATCAGTAAGCCCTAAAGTTGCTTTATTTCCATATTTCACTTTAATATAATTATAATGAAAATCACACATCATAGTTTTACTTAATTCGAGAATGGAAAATCCAACATAAATAGGCTTGTTAAATTTTACTTGCGTTCTCCCCATATGAATGCTTATCAAATTTTCATTAAATATTTCAAAATGCTTAAAGTTTGGTTTGTTTAAAAATTTTCTAGCTGATTCCCTACTTCTAGCAAGCCTAACATTTATCCTTTTTCTTATATTTTCCATAGTTTTACCAAATACAGAATTATTCATTAACTTAAAAAAATCCTTTTCAAAATCATTTTTTGCTTTTGTTCTTTGCTGTGTGTTTAAATCGATGTATTGTTTTAGCCAATCACTCTCTTTAAACTTAATTCCTTTATGTATTTTTTCTAGCTTTAAACCAAGACTTAAATACTGTTTTAAATTTTCATAATGTATAACATAGTTCTTTTTATCATGTAAATTTGGTACTAGTTTTTTAACTTTATTAACTACAATTTTCTCTGCTGCAAGAGGAAGTTCATTAAAGTAATCATGTAGTTCTTTTGGAACACGCAAATCAACTTCTAAAAAACAAGGAATTGATTGCCAATTGTTTAGTTCATTTTCTGTCATCCATCTAAATCCCCCAGTTGGGAGTTTCTGACTCATTGCCCAACCATACAAGTTATTACAATCTAAATATTTACAAAATACTGTTGGTTTTTCTGGATCATAATTTTTTAAATATTTGTTATTTGCTTTTATATGCCTTTTAACAATCATCGAAATTCTTCCCCTGATACCCCTTTCAATTAATTGGATTTTGTTTTTATCTCTAATAAGTTTTAGCGTAACACCAGTTTTCTTTAATGCTGCATCCCAAGCTAAACCAGGTGCAGTAAAATACCAAGCAGGGTCTAATTTATAAACTTTATAACAAACTTCTCTAAAGCTTTCAAACACATCAGCTAAAAGAAGAACATCTGTTTTTAAATATAAATCAAGATATTCACCAAGAGTTTCTATTTTAAATACCTTCCATACCCTTTTTGCATGTTTATAATCTTCATCCGAAATTCCTTTCCCAGTAAGTTTTGAATAAAATTTTTCAATAGGTGGAAGTTGTGTTTCATTTAACCTTTCTTGTGAATCAACATATTCATATGGAAAAACTCCCTTTCTTTTTAAAAGTTTAAACTTATCTTCATTTTGAAATTCTTTTTTTAAGTTTATAAATTGTTCATCATTTAAATTATCTGCTAGTTTTGCTAAACTTTTATCCATAAATTTAAAAGTATCTATAAACCTGATATTTTTATAAATATCAACAGTTTTACCTTTAATTTCAACCTGTTTAATAAAGCATCTCTTTGTAAAGCTTATATATTTTTCTTCATTACTTGCAATTACATTAATTTCTCCTTCACTAACACCAAGACTTTTAATGAATAAATGGCTATCATACCCTGCCATATTATGAAAGCAAAAAGGGATAAAGGTTGGTTTTCGAAATTTAATATTGCAGATATTATGTGCTGCTCCTCTATATTTACCAGTAAAATGACAGTGATCTCTTACTTTTTTCCATCTATTGTTAATTTTTATAACCTCTTCCTCCTTTTCCTCCTCTTCTTCTGAATCAACCCCATCTTCCTCTTCTTCCTCTTCCTTTTTCTTCTTTTTTTCCTCCCCAAACTTTATATTACAAAGATGACAAGTGTCTGCCTTAATAAAATCTTTTGTTTCCTCTTTATTAAATATCATATCTTTTTCTGGTAAATTAAACATTTCCCTGGTTATGTTTTCTGCTTCTTCCACAAACTTTTCTGCGGCATCCTTCCCCCGATATAACAATAATCTTGACTTAAAAACATCTTCATCAAAACTTTTTAAATAGAAAGAATAAGCTACTGGTACATGCAAATGAGTTTTTGTTGTTGAACTTTTACTTTGGTCTTGTTTTGCGTGTTGTATTGGTATAAGAGCTGTTTCAAAATCACCATAAGCAATAAATGGTACCCATTGTGTTTTAACCAGGCTTTTAAACATTAGTGTACTTTCTTTTTTTGAAGGCATTTTAATTCTTACAGTATCTTGTTTATAGCAAAACTCCCTATGTTTTACTAAAACATTTTCACTTGAAAAATGACCTAAACAACTCCAACAAAAAAACTTTTTATTTGTATGTTTTGATATTCTTGACCCTAATAGTGCACTTGGATCTTTTATCCAAACATAATGTCCATTTTCTTTTTCATCTTTTATAAACAAAAGAATCACTAAATGTTTTCTACCAAAAGTTTCTTTTCTTTGCCTTCTAAGGGGATATAATCCATCTTTTTCATCATAACCTATAACAGCAATAGAAAATGATGGATTTTGATTTTCAAACTTGTTAATATCACACAATTTAACAGGACATTCTATTCCTTTCATATTTAATTCTTTTATTTGTTCTTTTAATTTTTTATCAACTCTTTCTGGATGGATTTTTTTTGGATAAGCCACCCTCATAACACAATATAAAAAACAATTATGATCCTCTTTGTTTTGAAGCCCATTTCTATTATTTTTTCTTTTTAATCCTTCTGGCAAAGGTAACCACGAACTTGCTAACCCCTCCCATAATGGTCTATTTTCTGCAACATACAATTTTAACCTGGTAACCCTTTCAAAAACCCCACCACTTTCTTTTAGTAAAAAACTATCGAAATTTTGCATAATTCGTTCTACCATTTTATCATATACCTCATCAACATCACTTTCTGTTGTAATAATTTCATTGTATGATTCAAAACGACCTTCAAATCTATGTATTTCTTCTGTTTTTCTTAATACCTTTACAAATGTACAAAAGAATGCTAACTTTACCTTTATATTTCTATGGTTTCTTAAATATCTTGTTATACTTTCTCTAGCCCCTTCTAAAAAATCATTAGGTCCTATTCCATCTATTCCATCCATAACTTGTTTTATAGCAAATCCTCTTAATGCAGACATTTCTTCTCTTAATTCAAAGTTTGGTCTAGGTAACGCTACCTCTTCTTCTGCATCAAAATAATCTTCCTCTTCTTCTTCTTGAGGAGGCTCCTTCCCAGTTGCCCAATTAAAAAAATTAGTTGCCCTTCTTTTAACACCAGAGACAGCACTTTTAACTCCGTTGTAAATATTAGAACCAATTGTTTGACTAACATTTGTTAATCCATTAATAAATCGCCTCGTAAATGTATTGAACATTTTTTTTTTAAAATAAGATTTTTTACTTAAACAAGTTTTATTATGTGTTTTTTTCCTCATAATAAAACCTAAACACTAATTTTATATTTTCCATTCCAAACTCTTCCATTCCAATTTTCAATTGTTTGTGGGCATTTTTTAAAAAACTTACCTGCTTTGTAAATTGATGGGAAATTATGAATTTCTCCTGTTTCTACATCCTCTATAGTAACTTTTCTTTGATTTTGTTTAATAGTTTTTAATCTTTCATAGTTTGGGATGCTACCATTTTTATTTAATATTTTCTTTTTTTTAATTGGTTTAACTTCCTCCTCTGGATATAATCCATTCTCTTTTACTACATCAATAAACATTTTCTTATCCCAGAAAGAGTAAAACTTAATATTATTATATTTCAAAATTTTTTTAAAATCTTCAGTTTTCAGCATTTTTTTATAAGGGGAAAAAAACTTAATATGCAACACTCATTTTTTTCCCATCAGACTGAAAGTAAATTAATCTATCACTAATCAATACTGCGTAGGCATCTGTATTATCAGGAGCCAAATTTTCGAATGTTGCTTTAATTTGGATATCAGTAACAGTAAACTTTAACTTTTCACTTTGTTTTGTCACATCAAACAAAAATAAAGGAAATAGTGATTTATAATCAACGGGTGTAATTCCAGGGTTTGATATTAACTCATTATAATTACCAAACAATGATCTAAACAAAGCAACATCACCGTATGGTCTGCTAATATGATTTTCTGGGAAAGATATCTTATAATCTATTAATGGGTAACGCCTTGAGTTTAGCATAACAAAAATATTAGTAAGGTTTAGATTGTCAAATATTGAAGGATTTTGTTCTTGATTATTATTTTTCCCAGTTTGAAAACCAACAATTATATAACGTGGAACTTCAGGTGATGATTGAACTGCTAATCTCCAAGAAAACGATGTTGATCGCCCAACAGGAATAGAGTCACACTGTAACATTCTATAACCAACAGGGAATTTTTTTTTATTTTCTATAAAACTATAAAGTTCCATTTCTGGACCATCTGTTGGTATAACATGAGCAACAAACCAAGATATATCACTTAATTCAACTCTACCTGGTTCAACAGCTGGAGTTGGTGCACCACCATCTACTGCTGGAATTACACCTCTTTTAAAAATTGCATTATTATCATTATCTCGTGTTAAAGTAAGAGTATGTTTCATACCATATACAATTTTATCATAATCTTCACAAAAACCAAATATATGTTTCAAGGGTATCCTAAAACTAAATTCCCCAATTGGATTAGAACTAAAAATATAATTCCTTCTTATTTCAAAACCACTATTACCAGCAATACCATCATTAGTATCCTTATACCACAGTTGGTTTAATCCTTGTGATTTATAAAAATCATCAGGGTATTTTAACAAACCAAGCATTGTTGTAGTTTGACCAGGGAACCTAATGTTTTCTATTGTTTGTCCACTAAGTTCATACCTAATATTTTTAAATAGATGCATCAATCCATTGTTTGTTAAGGTGATCTGATTGTTTGCACCATAACGTGTCCCATCATTTTTTATTAATCTACCTTTAATTTCTAAATATGATTCAGATGGATGAGTAAAAATGTCTTGACTTTCAATATTTATTGTAATATATCCCCCATTGTTGTTTAGATTAGTTCCTGTGATAACATAATGCTCAACATACTCATATTGTTCAATATTATTTATTTTTGCAATTGACTCAGAAATGTTTAGAATATCCTCCATTTTTTATAAGCAATTATAATTTTTTAAATAGAAATTATAATTGCATAGTGGTTTTAATTCCGGAACCAGTATTTATTTTCATGACTAAATCTTGTATAGTAATTGCACTACCATATATCAAGGCATTAGTATTTTGTGGTGGGACAGTTAGTGGAGCATATTTTTTTAAAATTTTTTTAGATTTTGGTGTTAGTGCCTTTTGTACCATCTTCTTACCTGCATCAACCGCTGCTGTTTTACCTATCTCTAATGCTTTCTTCGCACCTTCCTTTGCCACACTTTTACCAACATCAGCTGCTGAAGATGCAATTTGTTTCATTGCACTACTAGCAAATAGTTTTGTAATAAAATTAGTAATAGTATCTAGTATTCCTTTACCACCAAAAGCATATTTTTTTTTAAATCCTTTGTTACGGTATATTATCATTTTATAATATATCCATAATATTTTTATAACCATTTAAATAAAAAATACCTTGCCTTTTTAATTCATCACAAATGGAGATAAGCTCATTTCTTACTCCTGTATGACCAGCTTCTTTACTTGCCATTAAAAGGTCTAATCTTTCTAATAGGGCATTAGGATCAGAGGGAATTATAACGGTTCCACTTCCAGTTGATGTTCCAGGTTGTGGTGTTTTACTTTTCTCTTTCTTTTGTGCCTTTATTTTTTCATATATTGGTCTCATATATTGCATGTATTTATAGCCAACACTGCTTTTTGGCTTTTTATTAGAGTCAAACTCATTATAAAAGGCATTTGTTTTTATCATTATTTCTTCATGATTTTTTTTATCTTCATCATTATAAATGTCTTGATTAGGATGTTCAAAAAGAATTAATTCCCATAGTCTAGCTGTCCCTGGGTATCTTTTACCATCAATTAAAATATCATTTCCATCAAAATCTACATTTTTGTTGCCAATATAGAATTTCTTATAATTTTCGTTATATCCAATTCCAAAAAAAGGATCTCTATCTTTGCCACCATAAGATTTTAGTAAATACTTGGTTGAAATTGGCCCAAGATTTACTATTTCTTTTTCAATAATTTCTTTTATTTTTTCTTCTTCTATTGATGGAACATTACCCTGTGGCATTATTGCCGGCAAATTTTCAATTCCCTCGTTAATTGGTCTTAACTCTTCTGTAATCTCCTTTGCTGTTGTTTTTTGTGTTTCTGTAATAGGCCTAAAAAACTTTGAAAGATCTGTTTGTAATTCAATTTCTCCTATTTTCTCTGCAAGTTGGCTATCACGTATTCTCTTTTTTGTTTCAAGAAATTCTTTTACAATTTGTTCTCTTTTTTTTGGATCTTCTATTTTTAAAAATGACATCTTTTTATTTACAAAATTTTTTTTAAGTTCTTAACAAAGTTTTTAACAAAGTTTTAATCATTATTTCCTATTTCACACATATATGAACATTTAAACTTAGGGCATTTCACTTTAACCCGTGGTATGATTCTTTTCCATAAGCCTCCGAAAGGACTCCCTTGCTTCTTGTCTACCCCTTTCAATTAAACTTTCTTCCTCGTCCATCTTAATCTTTTTCTTTGATTTTGTTCTGATATCTTCTTTCATTGCTTTATATTTTCTCAATTCTTCCATAATTAAAGTAAATTCAGAATGATCTATTTCATTGTCAGAGATAGCTTTTGATATATGAGTAAGTAATGTGTTTAACTTAGAATCTGCCAACATTTTAATCTTAAGATGTTTTTCTGATTTTGTTCTGGTTCTTCTAACAAAAAACTTACCAACCAACGCCATGACACCTACTACTAATGCACTAACCTCCAACGCTATTGTTGCTGGTATTGCTACAACGGTTGATAGTAAAGCAATACCACCACCACCAGCAGCAAGGGCTACCACAGTTAATCCTGCCTCCACATTATTCACTGCCTTACTAATGTTTGTATATTTTTTAGCAAGTTGTTCCCTAACTTTAACTTCATTTTCAAGAAATGTTTGAACTTCTGATATTTTTTGTAATCTGAAGGATTTGCTATTATCCTCCACACCTTCTAGTAAAGGCGCATTTGGCACACTTCGTGCTTCTGGTAAAACTGGATATAACTTTTCTTTTAACTCCATTTTATTAATGCAAATATTTTTTTTTAAACCGTGTAGCAAAGACGAACTAAAAAGGTATTTTCAGTAATTTTAAATGGTTTACTGGAGTTGTTTGTAATTGTGATGACCACATCAGGGGTTTCCTCCAATACTATTTCATTTGCTATACTCAACTGATTAACTTTTAAATTGTTCGAAAGAGAAATTAACACGGCTCCCTTACTCATTGAAAAACCAAAACCTAAAACCATTGTTTTAGTTTCGCCATCTTTTAATATTAATGGTTGCTGAGTATAAATATCCCAAGTAACAGGATCAACTTTTTTAGCAGCATATTTAACTTTTGCTGGTTTCCAGTAAATTGTTTTTGGTTGAACTATCTTTGGCTTAACCCCAAATTTAAAAACATTCATCTTCTTTTTCTTTTATATTTATAATATTGCGCCTAAAATAGGAATATTAGCAAATGGACTATTAGGGCCAAGAATAAGGCCTCTTCCATCATAAAGTCTGTTACCTTGTTTTAAAAATAATCCATCACCAACAGAACATAATCCTTTTCCTTTTACTGGACTCAAGTATAAGCCTTTTCCGTCAGTTTCTACACGGCATACACAACCTCCTTTTTTAAGATAAAGGCCACTACCCATTGCTTTTTGTACACCAGAAGAGGCTAATCCAGATAAGGCACCAACACCTAAAGCAGGTAAAACAGTTTTTGCTATTGCAGGTAACGCAGCTGAAGCAAGGCCAGCCAGCATTCCAAGAAAACCACCCTCTACTTTTATGTTGTCTTTTAATTGCCTGGCACCCATTCTGATTGTGACACCTTTTTTATCCTCGAATGCTTTTGCTAACTTATTAGCCTGTCTTTCATTAATTGCTAAAACATCATTACCTTTTAAATCATCATATCCTAAACGAATACTTGCCGCACAACTTGCTTTAACAGCATGACGAAGTTTCTCTTTTTGCCCATCAGATATATTTACTTTTACAGTAGTATATTTTGTCATTTTATATATTTCAGATTATTATTTATCTTGCTTCTTGTATATGAAATCTAATTGTTAAATTTTCACCCCTTAAATTTAATAAAGTACCATTTTGATCTGTGATTGAAACGTTTAGATTTTTTATTGTATGTGATGTCAAAGGTAAATAAACTAGATTTCTTGGATTTTCTATTATTTTATACCCCGGTGAAACATTAGGGAAAAATGAGTAAATTGTATTTTTTGAGGTTCCATTAACATAACTTCCTGAGATAATATCAATGTTGACAAGCAAACTATTAATACTAAGAATATTTACAACATTTTCTGATTCATGAAAACCAGCAACATACTTTGCGCGAGTAAATCCTAAAACTTTTGCAATAGAACTTTGCGTATTAAAATCAACTTGGTAACCATTATCAAGAGTAAGAACAGACTTGAGGGTGTTAGTGTTTGCTGAGATATTAATAAAATACTCTTCATTAACTTCATCATAATGCCCCTTTTTTCTCATTTCTTGTTGAATTGTATCATTAATATCATCAAGATCATAACTTCCTTCTTGTAATTTTATTTTTACCCATGATGTACCATTGTCTGGAGAATAAACAAAAGTATTATTAGTATGGTCAATATTTGGAAACGAATAATAAGTTTCAAGGTTAACCAATGCAATTTCATATACTTTATCTCTTTCTAATTCAAGAGGTTGTCTAAATGTAACGGTAAAATCTGTTTTGTTGTCGCTTACTATCAACTGAAATGATGTTTTATGTTCTGTATTCTTTACAATTTTTTCTAACAATTTTTCCATTTTTATAAGTAGTAAAATTATTTATTACAGGCAAGCACTGATTTTGGAAGATAAAAGTTATCAAAACCATTTCTATATTTACCGCCTTCTTTTTTTCTTGTCAAATCAATTACAACAAAACCAAAAGGTTTTTCCCAGCATACTTTACAAAAATCACGAAATTCAGCCTTTGGCATATCATCACCAACATGATCACCATAAATGTGATTGAGATTTTTTAGATCTTGTCTAAATAAACAAATAAAATTTGCATTTTCCCTAATAGTTTGCCTTGGTAATCTAAAATAATTTTGTGACAAATAAAAACAATCAACATTACTGTGTCTCCCTCTAATGTAATAACATTCACATTTGTTTTGCTTTTCTAAAAGTAAATCATCAAAAATCATTAAATTTTTGTTTTCTGTATTTAAATCTCTTGGGTCAGGAACATCAGTGGCATTTTCAAAAAATTCACAATTAATATCAGACTTTTCTTTTGTTGCCTTGCTGCACTCTTCAACTAGTAGATTTGGTGGAATGTTACAATCAGAAACTTCATCTCTAATTAAAAATAAATTTAATATGTTTTCTTTTGGTATTTTTTCTTCAAAGGCCTTTTTTAGTATACGATATTCTGGTTGAAATAAACTTTTACCAAAGACAGCCAAGTGGTCATAATCCAACCAACCAGGCCTTAATAGAAGATTAAGCAAAAGGGTTGTTTTCCCGCACCCTGATTTACCAACTATTACCCCTCTAATACTATTAGGTAAAAACGAATTGTTAAATCTTTTTTTCACTGATTCATTCCATGATAAATTTACGATATCCATTTTTTATTTATATTAAAAAAAAATACCAATATAAAAAATGTATTGCGTTAACTGTAGAAAACAAACTGAAACAAGTGATATAACACATGCTGTAAGCAAGAATGGAAGAAATATGAAACAAGGTAGGTGTGTAATATGTGGAACAAAAAAAACACAGTTTGTTAAAGCACAAAAAGGTGGTTCAATTTTGAACAAGATGATCAACAATCTTCCAGTAGAAATGCATTTACCAGGGCATAATTTTACTGGCCCGGGGACTAAGTTAAAAAAAAGATTAAATCCTGATTTAACACCAAAAGAATGGTCAAAGCCTGTGAATCGTGTTGATAAAGCAGCATATCACCATGATATTTGTTATCTAAAACACGATGATACTGCAACAAGAAATTCTGTTTGTGATGCTAATATGCTAAAAGAATTAAAAGGAATTTACAATCCTTCTATTAAGGAAAAAATGGAAAGAGGTTTAGTTTCTTCATTAATAGGAACCAAAAAAAGATTTGGAATGGGAATGAGTAAAAAAAAAAATTTGACATGATTGATTTAGCAGAAGAATTACACAAACCAGTAAAAAGAAAATTTAGAAAAAGAAGAGTTTTGGTAAAAGGTTTGGATAAGATATGGGCAGCAGATTTGATAGACATGCAAGCACATTCAAAAGTTAATAATGGTACAAATTTTCTTCTTGTTGTTATTGATATCTTTTCAAAGTATGGGTGGATTATTCCATTAAAAAACAAAAGTGGTAAATCAGTTGCAGAAGCGTTTAAAAGTATTTTTATCCAAGGTAGAAAGCCAGAGAAATTATGGGTAGATAAAGGAAGAGAATTCTATAACAAAGATGTTAAGAATTTAATAGAAATATATTCAACTGAAAATAAGGAAAAATCAAGTATTATTGAAAGATGGATTAGAACGATGAAGGAAAAAATGTGGAAATATTTTACTGCTAATGGAACAAAGAGGTATATGGATGTATTACCAAAACTTGTTGAAGAATATAAGAAAACAGAACATTCTTCTATTAAGATGGCACCAATTGAAGCAAGTAAGAAGGAGAATGAAGATAAAGTTTTTAAAACCCTATATCCTGATTATAGTGAGGCAAAGGGAAAGTATACTAAAACAAAGTTTTCTGTTGGTGATAAAGTAAGGATAGCTGTTGATAAAAAGCATTTTGAAAAAGGATATACTGAAAGATGGACCGATGAAGTTTTTACAGTTTCAGAAGTAAGATATACATCACCTGTAACGTATGAAATAAAAGACCTTGCAGGAGAAGAAGTAATAGGAACATTTTACGAACCAGAATTACAAAAAACTAAGCAAACCACATTTGAAATTGATCATATTGTTGCAAAAGATAAAGATACAAAAAAATCATTAGTTAAATGGAAAGGTGACCCTGCTATATTAACTTGGTTAGATGATAGAGTTATAAAAAAAATGATGGAATAAAAAATGTATGATAATATTGCAATTCATAATATAATTTTACCAAACAAACCTTTAACTAATTTTGAAATAGAGGAAGCAGTAAAAAAATTAGGAATAAAAAATTTTAGAGGAGTATTTTTACGTGATGCTTTACCAGGAGTACCAAAAAACAAAGAATGTGGAATATTGAATCTTGATGACGCAGGCGGACCTGGCACACATTGGGTAGCATGGTTTAAAAATGGAAAAACAAAAATCTATTTTGACAGTTATGGTATTCAGCCACCACTTGAAATTATAGATTATTTAAAAAGCCCAATACATTACAATACCGACCAAATTCAACAAGTGGGAGAAGTAATTTGTGGTCATTTATGCTTATTTGTTTTAAAAGAGTTGGACTTAGGTAGGAAATTCCAAAATGTATTAAATAAACTTTTTTAACAATATTAAAAATGCCAGTTGATAAATTTGGTGGAATGGATGATCAAAAAACAACTAGTGGTGGTGTGTCACATAGTTACATAAGTAATAATTTTTTACGTAAAGATGGAACAACTGCTGTTACTGGTTCTTTAAATATGAATGGTAATACACTAACTAGGGTTAGTAATCCAGTAAATCCGCAAGATGTTGCCACAAAGAACTATGTTGATAGTGCTAAAGGGATGATAGTTGAAAATGGAGGATTTAATGTGCAGGGATATTTAAATATGAACTATAACACAATTAGAAATGTTAAAGAACCAATATACCCTAGTGAAGTTGCTACTAAAAATTATGTTGATAGTAGTGGTAGAGCTATAGTCCAACAACAAGATGGTTCTTTTTCTGCTGTTAGTGATATAAGTATGCGAGGATATACTTTAACAGATGTAATAGATCCTGCTGAACCACAAGATGTTGCTACGAAAAATTATGTGGATGGTGCTAATAGGGCTTTTGTTCGTGGGCCAGGGGGTTATTTAGTAAGTGATGATGTATCTATGGGTGGACGAAGAATTACTAACCTTGGTACACCAATAGAAGATAGTCAAGCAGCAAATAAGTATTATGTGGATGCAATTGTTGGAAATTATAGACGAAAACCAATTATATTTTCCACAACCTTTAGAAGTAGACCAATGTGATTTTATAAACTTTATAACAAGATCTGATAACCCTAATGCAAAAAACGCATATCTGTCAATATTGGATTTATAATTTAAAAAAATATAACTATTAATAAAATGAGTGGTGAATTTGAAAAAACATTTATACGTCATAACGTTAGTGCTGCCCATCTTGTTTATTCAAAATTAGAAGGAGTAAAAAATGATCTTTCTGAACTTATAAGTTTATTCCAGTGTGATGTTAACAGAATAAATTGTGAAAAAGAGATAGATTACATTTTTGATATTATTGAAACAGAAATTGTTAATCTTTTAAAAAATTATTATGAAAAAGAAATAGAAAAGTGCTTTAAAAAAAATATTACTATTTAAAAATGGAAGAAATAACTAAAGAACTTCACGAATTACAAAATATAGAATAAAAAATATTTAACCTAGTAAAAAGGTTAAATATTTATATTTTTCTTGTAATTTGATTTTTAGTTCTGCAAACTGGGCACTTATTTGATGATTGAACATTGTCACAACTAGCGCATATTAGAATATGGCCACAGTTGCAAAATAAGATATTAGGTTTTTCTTTTAAGCATATGGTGCATTCTGTGTAAGAAAAGGTCTCTATTCCATTAATGGTTGGTAACATAGGTTGGCGACTAGAACTGAATATAGGTCCAATTTCTTGATCAAGACTATATACAAAACAGTCACCCACACAAACAAAATAAGGATTAAATATTATTTCTTCTTCATTAATTTCTATTGTAAAAAATAAAGAAAGCTTTGTTGAAGTGTATTCATAAGGTAAAACTACACCTCCTTTTGAAAAATTTTTTATACTATCTTTATATTTTTCTAATAAACTAGAACCTTGTCCATCACCAAAAAGGCGAATTATATTCATATTACGATCTTCATCACATTCTAGATTGAAATATAAAAAATTATCATAATATGTATATTTTTGTAAAAAATAGATTTTACTAAACTCATAATAAAAAGATGCTGTTGCATTTTTAAAAACTTCATAAATGTTATCTTTGGTTACCTTTTGTAAATTTGGAAATTCTATACATTTTTTCCTTCTATTATAAAACGGTGAAAAGGCAACCCTGTTAGTCAGTGCTTCTTTTAATTTTGTTTTAAACGCTTCTGTCACTTTCATTTTACTTACATTTTCTTCTGGTTCATGTTTTAAAAATCTAGTATAGTATGGTAACCCACACAAATATTTTTCTTTTTTTGTAAATTGAAGATAAGGGTAACTAAAATGAGAAAAATTAATACGCCTCAAAAGTCTGACTAGACTAATTTTTTTATCTAAAAATGAAATAATTTCATTATGGTTTAATCTTGTATTTGCTATTAAATAACCTGTTATAGGTTGGTTTTCATTAGTAAATCCTAACCACATGGAGCAAGAAGATTCTGTTACCCTTGTTAATCTCTCTGAGTAAAGATAATAGAATGTAGGCAAGCAAAAGCTGATATGATTAAAATAATTAAAAATATCTTTATCTTTACCTACGTTTAGAAATATAAAATTGTTATTGTTAATTTCTGTGGGTAAATAAGTTACATGCTTTTTTTATTATTACCCTCTCTAGGTCTTTTATTTTTTCTTTTGGTAAATTTTTAAACACTTGCTTCTTTTTTCTATTTATGCATGAGATACATTTTGCCTGACATATGAGACAATTAGTTTTGCAAGCAGGACAATAACTACTTCCAAAATCACATTTGCAACTATTACATACAGAAGCATGGCCACAATCCAGAAGAAAAGTATCTCTTAAAAAACACTTTTGACATTTTACATTATCTACATTAGTAATTATGCTCGTCATCTCTTCCTACTTAATAAAATAATTTTCTTAAATTATTTTATTTTCTTAATTGTATTTTTTGTTTTACAAAGAGGGCATATGTTTGAATATTCATTTAATGCATCACATTTTTTACATAAGCAAAAATGGCCACAGTCACAAAATAAGATATTTGGTTTTTCACCAAGGCAGATAACACATTTTTTTTCGTGAAATGTTTTTGTGGGAAGTAATTCTTCTTTTAAATAAACAGGATCATCTATTTCAATTTTTAAAATTCCAATATTAGAATATCTAACTTTGTATAAACCAGTATGAAATGAGCTTTCATTGTTACTCCAAAATGCCTCAAAATCATGAATTGTAAAATCTTTTTTTTCGTCACTCATCCTTTTTTATTATTTTTTTATTTTATTTAAACGTTGCCGTTAATGTTGAACACACACACACACACACACACACACACATGGGAGAAGAGAGGGGAGGGGGAAATTAAAGGGATGAAGAGATTTTTTTTGCTCAGGGGGTAATAAAGGGAAATTAGTGGGATGAAGATGAAGAAGATGATGATGATGATGATGAAGAAGATGAAGAAGAGAGGGGAGGGGGAAAATTAAAGGGATGAAGAGATTTTTTTTGCTCAGGGGGTAATAAAGGGAAATTAGTGGGATGAAGATGAAGAAGATGATGATGATGATGATGATGATGAAGAAGATGAAGAAGATGAGGCTGGGGGGTCGGGGGTCAAAGGGTGCAATCAAATTTTTGGAATTAAGGGAAAAACCCAATTTTTAGATTTAAGGGAAAAACCCATTAAGGGAAAAACCCATTAAGATAAGGGGTCAACGAGTGCAATGCCATTTATTCCGCAAAACAACAATATAATATCTACTGGTCATTATCCTATGTCACATTTACTACCACGTGATCATGCACACTGATTGTTTATCGCTGTATCTGGTTGAAAATATTACAATGGCTGTTTTTCTGCACAAAAAGCGGTTAGCTGAGAATAATTTGCATTGGTTAGCTTCTGGTGTCTTTGTTTTGAAATCATTTTGCCATGTTAAACCCATTTGAAGGTGAAAAATAGAGTATGCCGAAATATCAATGCCAAAGAAGGTATCTAACGTATCTGATGAAAAAAATTAACATATCTGATTTCAAGAGATTTATACGAAAATCATTTTGTTATTCAAAATTACTTCAATTTGACCTGTGCTTCCTTCTTAAATAAATATGTACCCTAGACTTTAGCCAATATATAATATGATAAAATTGTAAAGTGTCAACAAAACCTGAAAGTATTGGCTTTAAATGTAACATATCTGATTCGTTATTTCGGACTTTGAGAAAAAAGGAGGCATATCTGTGTCGCCCATTATTGGAACATTAAAAGGGACATGCTATGCTATTCATTTATGAAAGAAGAACAATTGAAAGCCTATGTTTTTTTCTTTTTTTGAATAAGTGTTTGATACATTTAGTGTAGAATCAATGAATAAAAGATTTTTCCACTCCTTGATTTGTCGCCAGCTTTCATTCTGTTATCAAAATGGATGACCCGAAAATTAGCTGACGACAAATCACAGACTGGAAAAACTGTTTACTGCGCCTTGACTTGAATATATATTTTTCCTCTGTTAAGGCTTTACCACAGAATCAGAAGTTTAAGGAAGAAGCCTTTTGAAAATATTGTGGGAAAAGGAGAAAACGCTGGTAACCAGCATTCTCTCCGTTTCCCACAATGTTTTCAACCCACTTTTAAGCATTTTTCTATTTTTTAGTTACAATTATTTTGTTATCTGCAAAAGCTTCCAATGTGGGCAAGTCTAACATTTCGTCATTTGGTAAGGGGTAAAGTGCTTGATATGGGTTTTAACCCTTAAAGTGCCTTTCACAACTATAGTTGCGTTTGCGGCCAGTGTAGATCAAGATCAGGCTGCACAAAACATGCAGCCTGATCTTTGATCTACACTGTCCGCTTTGCTGAATCATTGTAGACAAAAGCAGCCACGAAACTGTGATTATTTGGGTCTTGTTTCTAGGATGAAAATGTCTGACAGGTTTATTCGGCGCTTTAAGGGTTAAATCTTTACCAGACAATAAATTTTTACACTGGTCAGAATTGAAAGCAGGAGAAGATGACGTATTAAACATAACTCAAATAAATATTTTGTACCTTGGGGTAGAAAGCATTGTTGGAAAATGAGAAAATGTTGGTTCTCCTTTTCCTGCCATGTTTTCAAAAGGCTTCTTTCTCAAGGGTGTTGTTCGATGTAAAATGGGTAAGTCACCTATCTTAGTAGTTCTAGGTTTTGGTATATTTAAAGCTATAGGTTGTTCAGTTATGGGTCAATTTTTGTTACAGAGGGTATAGCAGATAAAAAAATAATCAAAGACAACACAAAGATGGCTGCTCAAGCAGACGGAGAGAAGACGGAGGAGCAAATACAGACTCAAACTATCGCAAGAAATGCCCTCAACTTTATAGACAGGTTTGAGAGATACGATTGCCAAGAACTCCTTGGCTATGTACAAACTCATTGGATGCTATCCACAGAAGATTTTAGGTACCCTACAGACCCGCCTATGGGGCTTATCAGTAACATAAATCCACAGAATTCAAACACAAGTGTAATACTCATACCAGAAGAAGTGGAGTGTGGACAACCATTAGATTATAGAGAAATTCATCAGATAGTGCGGGAATTAACAATGGGACTTTACGTGCTGAACCAAACTCCGACTTTGTCGTTGGAGGCGAATTTCGATCAGAGCACCCAGTGTCAGTTGCCGCCAGCGTATCAGGACACACGGATAGGTCAGATCATGATAAGTGTGGATTATATGATGAAAGCCTTGTGGCATGGTTGTTATTTCCCAAAAGACAAAAGGACAAAGTTCTCAGACAAATGGAGAAATAGTTTGGATGTAAATGCCAATGGTAAACCGGAAACCAAGAAGAACCTGATCACAGAATTTGTTCGCAGTGGTAAGACTTGACTCGTGCTTTGTCTTAACCCTTAGAGCACCATTTAACTCCTTACCGAACAACATAATTTTAGACTAGTCCAAATCAAAAGAAATTGCAGACGACAATGAATTTGACTGAAAAATGTAAATTTGTTTTGGGAAGAGTGGAAAACATTGTAAGAAAAGGAAAAAATGCTGGTTACCAGTATTTTCTCCTTTTCCCACAATGTTTTCAAAAGGCCTCTTTCTCAGGGTCGTTCAAAGTCGGGATTGTGTGGTAAAGAGTTAACCTAACAGATATTTTCAATGTAGGATCAAGACCTGAATAATTGCATTATCATGGCGGCTTTTACCTTTAGAGTTTTACCAAAACAGACAGTGTAGATCAAAGATCAGACTGCACATTTTATGCAGTCTGATCTTGATCTACACTGGCTGCAAAGGCAACTATAGCTGTGAAAGGCACTTTAAGGGTTAACTCCTTACCACACTACAAAAATGTAGACTTGTCAAAATTCAGAGCATTTGCAGTCGAAAATTTTATGTTGGTTCAAATGATGGAATTTGTCTTTGATGGGGTAGAAAACATTGTGGGGAAAAGGAGAAAATGCTTGTTACTAGCATTTTCTCCACTCCCAACAATGTTTTCGAAAGGCTTCTTCCTCACGGTCATTAAAACTTGGAATTGTGTGGTAAAGGGTGAATTTTTCCCAGAAAACAAAATTTTGGACTCTTAACCAGAAATTCATGTATTCCTACAATGTTTTCAGTAACCTTCTCCATCAGGGTCAATTAAACATGGGATTGTGTGGTAAAGGGTTAAACAAGATGGTGCATGTTTTTTCTTTGTACTTTTAAACCCTTAAAGCCCCTTTCACAAATGTAGTTGCCTTTGCAACCAGAGTAGATCAAAGATCAGGCTTGGAAAGAATATCGTAGGAAGTTATAGTAAACTTCAGGAAAGCAAGGAAAGGTGCACTGGGCACAGCAATGTAACTGAAATAATGTTGAAAAAGGCGTTAAACTCTACACTAACAAATATATTCATACAAATGAGTATATATTAAATTGTATTAATATTGCAGGTCTTGTTGATATTACCAAAGATCCAGACTACGCGAAAGTTTATGACAAACTTCCTGTCGAGGCACCTGGTGACACAGAAATGGCTGAAGAGCGGAGGTTTTTCATGTCACATGTGGACGATCTTTTAATGCAAATGATTCTCTATCAAGACAGTGTAGTTCATTTTAAAGACCTTTTTGTTATGGATTCTCACTGGACGGTGTCCAGTGTCGTGAAAATCTTGGACGATAAACTTGACCATGTCTCTTATGAACGTCTGAACTCAAGACTACAGTTGCATGAACAGTTGGTTCTCGATAATTTGGCGAACAAAACTGAAGTGAAAAGACAGCTGTATTTATTGAAGTTTATCGCATACATGACACCATTTTTAATTGGAATGAAGAAGCGTATGAAGATACCCGATATGTCTAGATTACTGCCAAACCTTACAGGTATGTAGTTTTAAAATTATCTTTTCTGTACTAAAAATTCCTTTACAAGGCTAGGCTTTAAAAACTTGTATGAATTTGTGTGTTATTTGGTTACATCATATCTAGTTAGCTTGACTGTTTTTGAAGAAAAAATTGAGGTATTGTCATAGCCCTGGCATCGACGTCGTCTGCGCCATGATGCAAAATCTTTGACATGTTATAATGTCCCGGCTAATACTGAAAAGATTTACTACAAACTCTGACTATTTGTTAACTATCAAAATGGAAACCCATACAACAGAGACAGGTAACCAAAATATGTTTGACAAAGTTATGCTCGTTTTTCATTATAAGCAAAAAGAATTTGTTAAAAAGCAACTGCAACCAATTATAATGTGCATCTCGAGGAATACAAATTTCGACTCGATCATCCAAGATTTAGTAGAGCCATGTAGTGATCGTCACCCTAGGCAAGCGAAGATGATCAAGTCAGTGCCCTAAGGGCTCTTAATACTGGGTGTTTGACATTTCGTTGAAAACCATGTTTGTCGAAAACGATCCCTAGCCCTAACCCTTACCCTAAACCAGACGAATTGTGGCTCAAATCTTCCTCCCAGAGAGAGCTTGTCATGAAATAAATCTAGGAATTTAACAATTGGTATTTCAAAACATACATGGATTTCGACGAAACACACGTTCGATGAAATGTCGTGCACCATAAATATTTGATCAGTTGCCATGATAAGACTGAAGTACTGTTAACCCTTAGAGTGTCATATAAACCCAACGGACATTTTCAGGCAAGAAATCAGGCCAAAACAGTTGCTGTATCAAGGTTGTTTTAGTTGAGAATGTCTCGGTTAAGCTGACAGTGAAGATTAAAGATCAGACAGCACTTTTTGTGCAGTCTGATCTTTACCTACATTGACTGCAAAGGCAACTATAGTTGTGAAAGGCCCTTTTATGGGTCAAAAGTGACACAGAACTAAGTTATTCAAGCAAATTACCAAAATTGCAGTTTATAATGTAGATATGAGCCATGCTCTGTGAAAAGGGGGCTAAATACCCTAGCCAAAAAAAAAAAAAGTATCGACCCATGTCAGCCTGGGCAGGCTGACCTTGGGTGAAACTTTTTGCTTTTGGTAAATTTTCTGCATGTCAAAGGACCAGGATACCTCATCAGTAAGTTGTTGGACTTTATGGATTCATAATATTGGGATAACTTGCTTAGTATCATGCATTATGGAGATTTATTTCATGCCTTCCGGTAGGATATCGAGAAATAGCGGTGAAAATATTTTTCGATATTACACGGGTACGACCAGTGAGAATACCGACCACGGGGAGTTTGTACTGATTTTTATGGAAGTCTCGACAAAAAAAGGCGTTAGAAGCATGAAATAAATAGAATATTTGTTTTTTTCGGTGAAAGATCGAAATTTATTTTGATGAACTAAATTTCGATCTTTCACTGAAAAAAAACAAACATCCTGTATACATTAAGTCTCCTTTTGCCAGAGCATGGCTCATATATAAATTACAAACTTTCATGTATACTACCACTTTGTAGAGAAAAAGCATGCACCTTCTACAGTGAAGGGTAAGGCGATGAATTATGCTGTGGATAGTTATTAAACTGATTGCATTGTTACTTTAACCCTCTACCGAACAATAAACTTTTAGACTTGTCCAAATGCAAAGCATTTACAGATTACAAACCAAAGTTGACCAGTACAATGAAATTTCACATTCAAAGGGTAGAAAACTCTGTGGAAAAAAGAGAAAATACTTGTCACCAGCATTTTCTTCTTGTCCCACAATGTTTCCAAAAGCCTTCTTTTTCAGAGTCGTTTAAACATTGGATTCTGTGGTAAAGGGTTAACCCATTACTGTACACAATATCTTTAGCTTAACCAAAACAGTTTCAAATTACACAGACGTGTAAAAGAATTGTGGGTTTCATCAGTATGGAAATATTACAGGAAAAAGAGCAGTTGCTTCTTGCATGCAAGGGCTCTTTCTTCTACAATATTTTCCAAAATCTGTCAGTGGCAGGGATGAAGGAAACCAATTATTACCAACAGTATAGAAATACATTAGGAAAAGGAGCAACAGCTTTTATTCTTCTATACAAGCAAATGCTCATTTTTCTACGATGTTTTCTGAAAACTGTTAATGGCAGAGTAGAAAAAAGCTATACTTGTACAGTAATGCCTCAAATGCATCTTAACCCCTAACCCTTAGGCTGCGAAGTGCAACTCAAGGACCTTTTTGCGGACAGTGTAGATCAAGATCAGACCAAACAGAACATTCAATCTGGTCTTGGATCTACTCTATCCAATAAAGAGATATCTTTTCCCCCAAAGAGTACTTTTGAAATAGTACGGTTTTTACTATCGGCTTGAAAGTTTCATTTCCCTTATTTACCAGGATAAGGTTTAACCTCCTTAATGATTTTAACTCTTTACCACACGACAAAAATTGAGACTAGTCCAAATTGAAAGAGTTTGCAGACGACATTTCAAATGTAGCTCAAAACATAAAATTTGTCTATGAAAGGGTAGAAAACAATGTGGGAAAAGAAAAAAATGTTGGTTACCAGCATTTTCTTCTTTTCCCACAATGTTTTCAAAAGGCTTCTTTCTTGTGGTCGTTAAAACCTGTGATTGTGTGGTAAAGAGTTAACACTTTACAAAAGGGAAAAATTTTAGACTTTTCCAAATTGAAAGCATTTGCAGACGACAAAATAAACGTGATTGAAAAATTGAATTTTGTTTTGGGAAAGGTAGAAAACATTGTGGGAAAAGGAGAAAATGCTGGTTACCAGCATTTTCTCCTTTTCCCACAAGGTTTTCAAAAGGCTTCTTTCACAGGGTCGTTAAAAGTTGCGATTGTGTGGTAAAGAGTTAAATGAAACTTTGAAGCCGATTGCTGAAAATCTATATGTTGCTATTTTAACCCTTTCCCAAACAAGCCCTGGTTTTCACGTGTCTGCAGTAGAAGTCTTTTGAAAACACTGTGGGAAAAGGAGAAATTGCTCGTAACGAGCAATTTCTCCTTTTCCCACAGTGTTTTCTACCCTTTTTGAGACCTTTCTGCCATTTTCATCAAATTTAAAATTGTCGTCTGCAAATTCTTTCAATTTGGACCAGTCCAAAATTTGTCGTTTGGGAAAGGGTTAAAGCTAGTTTTAGGGAAATATTATCTCCATGTTGGACAGTGTAGATACAAGATCAGACTGCACAGAATGTGCAGTCTGATCTTGATCTACACTGTCTACAAAAGGTCTTTGTGTCGGGCTTAGCAGCCTAAGGATGAATATTTATTAGATTTGAATGTTTTTGTACTTGCATGCTACTGCATACTTATGAGTTGAGTTTGAACTAAATCAAGGGTCGCCTGCCTAATCTTTTTGCATTTTGATTTTTAGCTCAGTTGCTTTTGAAGAAAACATCAAGATTTTGTTTTAGCTTTGGGGTCCTCGTCTGTGTTGCTGCATCTTGCAAAAACATCGACATTTTATGATATCAATCTGTTATAACTAAGATATTTCCTTAACCCTTTACCAAACGACAAAATTTTGGACTGGACCAAATGAAAGCATTTGCAGACGACAAATTTAGTGTGGCTTAAATAGTGATTTATGTATTGGATAGGTTAGAAAACATTGTGGGAAAAGGAGAAAATGCTGGTTACCAGCATTTTCTCCTTTTCCCACAATGTTTTCAAAAGGCTTCTTCCTCAGGGTCGTTAAAAGTCGGGATTGTGTGGTAAAGGTTAAAACTCACACAAGTTGTCAACTATCAAAAAGAGGAACTCATACAACAAGGGCAGATAATCATTAAAGTATTTCTGACACAATTATGCCCCTCTTTTTACTTACAGTTTTCACTGAAAATCAATTAAGCAACTGCATGCAGCTGAACGTTGGCACCTGCATGTGGTGCTCTTGTTTACCGCAGAGTGTAGCAAAGATTTTTATAGTTTTTTCTATCAACTGTGAAAAGAGGAAAAAATGGGAATGCATTTGAGCCATGCTTTGTGAAAAGGGGGTTTAATGCATCTGCGAAAGGTATCAACCAAGGTCAGCCTGTGCAGCCCACAAAGGCTGACCTGGGTCGAAGCTTTTGACTATAGGTCAATTTTATGCAGCTCAAAACACTAGTCTACCAAGTATGATGATTTTTAGACTAAATGGATTTTATGGATTTTAATTATATGATGATTTGCCAAGTATAATGCGTCGCAGAGATGCATTAACTCTGTATCAAACAACAAAATCTTAGGCTTGTCCGAATTGAAAGAATTTGCAGACAACAAGTTAAATGTGGCTCAAAAAATGGAATTTTTCTTTGATAGGATAGAAAACGTTGTGGGAAAAGGAGAAAATGCTGGTTACCAGCATTTTCTCCTTTTCCCATAATGTTTTCTAGAGGCTTCTTCGTCGGGGTCGTTAAAACTCTGGAATGTGTGGGAAAGGGTTAAAAATCCTTTTGCCAGAGCATGGCTCATTTGATTTAGATCTTTACGAGAAAATAACGTTTTAAATTCATCCATTTTGGAAGTATTTCCATTTGGTAAACTTAGTGTGGTTTACAGTAATTCTTTACCAAATGATAATACATGTATTTAGGACTTTTACGAGTCTTTGTAGACAGCAAATTAGAGTTGACTCAAATGATGGGATTTGTCTTTGGCATCAAAGAAAACATTGTGGGAAAAGGAGAAAATGGTGGTTATCAGCAATTCCCCCTTTTTCCACAATGTTTTCAAAAGGCTTTTTTTCCACGGTCATTACAATACGGGATTGTTTGGTAAAGGGTTAACTCTTTATCACAAACTCTCAAGTTCTAAAAATGCGAAGAAAGAGGCTGTCAAAAAGGTTGAGGGAATAGGAGATATTGCTGGTAAACAGTATTTTCTCCATTTACCACAATGTTTTCTAACCTTTCAAAGACATACCATATCATTTGAGTCACATCTTAATTTGTGGTCTTCAAATGCTTCCAAGATGGACAAACTCTTTACCAATTTTTACTATAAAAGTTTTGCCTGGTTCAAATTGAAAGCATTTCCAGGTGATTAATGTGTCTCAAATAATGAAATATATCTTAGAAAGGGAAGAAAACATTGTGGGAAAAGTGGTTACCAGCATTTTCCTTTTTCCTATAGTGCTTTCAAAAGCCTTTTACTTGGGGTTGTGAAAACTTGGGATTATGTGATAAAGAGTTAACCCTTTACCATACAATCCTGAGTTTTAAAGACCCTAAAGAAGAATAACTTTGAAAACATGATGGGGAAAGGAGAAAATGCTGGTAACCTGTATTTTCTCCTTTTTTCTGCAATGTTTTCTAGCCTATCAGAGACAGAGATCGTCATATGAGCTAAATCTAATTTGTCGTCTGCAAATGGCTTCAATTTGGTGACGTCAAAAATTTTTGTCATGTGGTAAAGAGTTAGATAAATTTCTAATGTTTCCTTACTTTACTACCAGGCTGTCTTATTTTTGAGTTTAGATTGAAAGATGGAATGACATGAGGATATTGCTTAATAAGATTTTATTTTATTTTTCAGGAAAAAGAAATTGATTTAAAGGCTAATTAATATGTTTATATAACCAATATAATACTGATTGTATTACAACAGGGGTCGATTTCTTTCAGGTGGTATGATTAATGGCTTAACCCTTTACCACATGAAAAAATGTCCAAATTGAAAGCATTTGCAGACGACAATGTCATTGTGTCTCAAATAATATGATATTTCTTTGATAGGGTAGAAAACATTGTGGGAAAAGGAGAAAATGCTGGTTACCAGCATTTTCTCCTTTTCCCACAATGTTTTCAAAAGGCTTCATCCTCAGGATCGTTAAAACTCGGGATTGTGTGGTAAAGGGTTAAGTTAGACCATGTAATGAGGCGGATTAATTTTTTGATAAGATTCTGTTCATGTAAATTTAATGAGATAACGATCAGTGGAAATATAAATATTTGCTGTTTAATATTTCTTATCAAACCAAGATCGAATTCTTTAACCCTTTACCACACCATCCTGATTTTTAACGACGCTGAGAAAAAAGGCTTTTGAACACATGATGGGAAAAGGAGAAAATGTTGTCAACCAACATTTTCTCTTTTTCCCACCATGTTTTCTACCCTATCATAGACAAAAACCATTATTTGATACACATTTGATTTGTTGTCTGCAATGCTGTAAAGTTGGACAATTCTAAAATTTTGTTGTTTGGTAAAGAGTTAATCCTTATCCTGTTGTACATCTTTGGTAAATGTATATACATGTGTATGAGTTTAGATTAAGATCAGTCTGTACATTTGCAGTATGATCTTTGTTTACATTTACTACTGCCCCGGAAGAAATGGGTACCCAAGAAAATATTGAGTGAATTGGAGCAGTTCTTTGTAACAAGAAATTGCTTTAACCCTTTGACACACAATCATTTTTTATACCAAACCTCAGAAGACAGCTTTTGAAAACATTCTGGGAACAGGAGAAAATGCTGATAACCCAGCATTTTCTCCTTTTCCCACAATGTTTTCTACCCTATCAAAGATAAAAATCATCCGTTTTCCCCCACAATGTTTTCTACCATTTCAAAGACAAATTTCATCATTTGAGCTACATTTCTCTTGTCATCTGTAAATGCTGTAAATTTTGACGTCTAAAATTTTGTCGTCTGGTAAAGAGGTAAATACAATTATTATGTATTTATTTTTTTATATAAATATAAAGGCATTCTCCTTTCCCTCCAATTTTCCTCCTTTGTGTAATTTTTGAAAGCTTTGTGTCGGTAAAGAAATGTGGAAATAGTTTAGGTTCAGAATAATTTATTTATGATGCCTTGTTTATGTAGACGTTGTGTTGTCATAGAAAAGAGAAAACAATAGAGTGGAATGAATTCAATTAGGTGTATGACATGTCGACTTGGACTTGAAAAGAATATTTGTCAATATACTAAGCTCACTTGACATCATAATGCTTTCTCTACTATAAATAAACCTGTGTGTGATTGATAAACCACAAAGACTGGACGTGTGTCAAAGTCAGTAGGTAGAACAGGGTCCATATTTACCAACTATTCCTAAGGATATTCTTAGTCTTATTGTCCAGCAATTTTTCAAATTTGAAAGTAACACACCTTCTGATTGGCAGAACTGTTTGGTTTAGCCAGTCAGAAGTTGTGTTACTTTCAAATTTGGAAAATCTTGGAGAATAAGATTGAGAACATTGGAAAATAAGATTGAGAACATTCTTAAGAATGGTACAGACTCTGGCTGATATGCATTTTCTTCTTTTCTCACAATGTTTTCAGATCTTCGAAAGACAAATCCCATCATTTTAGCTACATTAAAAGAATATTTTGTCTGCAAATGCTTTGAATTTTGGTTTGTCTAAAATATTGTCCTTTGGTAAAGAATTAATCAACATCCATCACTTCTTATGCCTGTGGTATAACTATACTCCATGATCACTATTAGAATACATGACTGTAACTACTTGGTCTGGTTTAGTTCGTTGGTTTAAAAAACTAATTGAACACTTTTAAGACTCTTGCCTTTTTTTATGACTTAAACCGTCAACTATGACAAAAGTGTTGTTAAAAAAAAAAAATTATCAAGCGATCAATTAATGTTTAGCTCTCAGCCTTTCCAAAGTAGAAAACTAGTTTTAATTTTGATTGTCATTTTTATAACATATTTACCTTGACAGCTTGGTGACAAAATTATGTCTGAATCAAACAAGGTCAGATTAAAGTACATAATAATGCAAGAAGGCAAAAGATGTCAATATTATTGAACCATTTATGTGATGATCCAATTGCCTAGCCACCTTTTAGAGTAAGGCATTTGAAAGTATTGTGGAAAAGGAAACTGTCATTGGCATTTTCTTCTCCTTTTCCAACAATAGTATCTACCCTTTCAAATACAAATCCCAACATAAATACTGGCATCGATTTGCCGTCTGGGTCCGTTTTCACCAACCATTCTTAGCAATATTCTTAGTGTTACTCTTCAAGATTTGTTTAAATTTGAAAGTTACACAACTTCTGATTGGCTAGACCAAATGGTTTAGCCATTCAGAAGTTGTGTTACTTTCAAATTCAGAAAATTGTGGAGAGTAAGACTGAGAACTTCTTAAAAGGTTGATGAATACAGACCCAGGTGATGTTTTCAAAGGAGACAAATCTTAGAATTTTGTTGTCGGATAATGTAGGTTAAGTTAAGCGTTTACTTTTATTTGTTTGATTTCTCATAGGCTTGCCTTAACCAGTAAATGGTATAGACCAAGATCAGATTTCACATTTTGTGCAGTCTGATTTTGATCTATACCATCTGCAAAAGCCATGATATTTGCCTATGTGTCCACAGGATTAATGGTAATCCTTTACCACACGTCAAAATTTTTCATTTGTCCAAATTGCAAATAGTTGCAGATTACAAAATAATTTTGACTCAAATGTGAAAGCAGATTACAAAATGATTGTGTTTCAAAAGTGAAATTTGTTTTTTGAAAGTAAGAAAACATTATTCAATAAGTAGAAATGCTGGCTTTCATTATTTTCTCCTTTTCCCACAATTTTTTGCAAAAGTTGTCTTCTCAAGGTCGTAAAAGCTCTTGATGGTATGGTAAAGGGTTGAGAAAAGGAAGAAATTCACACAAATTTGACCTAAACGAATATCTTGATTGACACAAAAAGATTTTAGCAATTAGATTTTAAAGACATATCTATACTCGTTTTCAGCCAGACTTTAAACCCGTTTCATCTTTATGTATATCCATCCTTGTATCTTCATGCCAAATGTTGCCCCTGACAGCTGCAAGGTTGTACAGATAGAAGTTACACTTCGTTTTTTGGCAGCTCTCAAAGAAATCACTGTCATAGGTTTTAAATGAGGACAGTTCCCTTGAGTTTCTCTATCCCTTACACCATGATTATTGGTAATTTATCTATGTTTACACAGCTGACCGAATTCTGTGCCATTCTACATAATTTCAAGTGTTAACAGCATTTTTTTCTTCTCCCTGTTAGGATGTAGTTTTAATGCATTACATTTGAGACCTACTATCCCATTGCTTCCAGAAAAAAAAAAAACATGCAGGGAAAACATTCCCTTTAATTCATTACCACACAGTCATAAGTTTCAACAACCAAGAGGAAGAAAGCTTGTTGAAAACATCATGGGAAAAGTAGCAAACCAGCATTTTCCTCTTGTCCCACAATAGTTTATATCCCCTCAAAATCTAATCTTGTCATTTAAGCCACATTTTATTGGTAGTCCACAAATGCATTCGATTTGAAAAAGTCTAAAATTGTGTCATCTGGTAAAGAGTTAACCCTTTACCAGACGACAAAATTTTAGCCTTGTCCAAATTGAAAACATTTGCAGATGACAATTGCAATGTGGCTCAAATGATGCAATTTTTCATTGATAGGGTAGAAAACATTGTGGGAAAAGGAGAAAATGCTGCTAACCAGCATTTCTCCTTTTCCCACAATATTTTCAAATGGCTTCTTTCCTAGGGTCATTAAAAGGCGGCATTATGTGGTAAGGGTTAAAGGTCATTTATATCAGAATATCCTAAAAGAAGGGGGAATGCATAATCAAGATCAGACTCTATGTTCTTTGCAAACTGATCTTGATCTACCTTGCCTGGAAAAGAAGGTAAAGTTGTATATAATTCTGAAGTTTTTTTTCATGAAAAACATTCTATAAACTCTATCACATGTCTCAGTCCTGTTTATAACAGATTTGAAAAACATCGCTTATGTCAGCAAATTTTTCTAAACAACCCTTGCGGCCCTGAAGAGGGCTTGATCCTTTTCCACACAATCCCAAGTTTTAACGACCCTGGAGAAGAAGGCTTTTGAAAACATTGTGGGAAAAGGAGAAAATGCTGGTAACCAGCATTTTCTCCTTTTTCCCACAATGTTTTCTACCCTATCAAAGAAAAATTGCACCATTTGAGCCACACTGAAATTGTCATCTGCAAATGCTTTCAATTTGGTTGAGTATAAAATTACGTCATTTGGTAGAGTTAAACCCTTTACCACACAATCCTGACTTTTAACAACCCTAAGAAAGAAGCCCTTTGAAAACATTGTGGGAACAAGAGAAAATGCTGGTAACCAGCATTTTCTCCTTTTTCCACAATGTTTTCTACCCTTTCAAGAACAAATTCCAATTTTTTCAGTCACATTTATTTTGTTGTCTGCAAATGCTTTTAATTTGGACAAGTCTAAAATTTTGGGGTTTGGTAAAGAGTAAAACTGCTAAATAATGAAACGAAAAATTCTACGCAATAGTATGAGGGACACTTTTTAAGTTCGTAGAGTAGGGCGGTCTTTTTAAAACCGCTTGAAATATCAAAATTTTATTTATCTAAGACCTTCGAAATATGCCCCGTCTGCCTCCACACACATTTTACACCGATCTACCCATTTCCAGAACACCGCCCGGTAGTCCTCTTTAGGTATATGTTGCAGACACTGGTAGACCGCACTGCCTATACCACAACGGGATTCAAAACGGTGCCCTGCCAGCATTTCCTTTAGTCTTGGGAACAACCAAAAGTCACAGGGGGACAGGTCAGGACTGTACGGGGGATGATCTAAGACATCGAGCCCAGATTCTTTCAGATATTCCTGTACCGTACCGGATTTATGGGCCGGTGCGTTATCATGGAGTAATTTGATGCCGCGGACACCGGTGCGCGGTCTGCGTTTCTGATAGAAATCAACAAGTTGAGTAAGAACACTTTCTCTGTAAAACTTTCCAGTGACAGAACTACCTTTCGGGACTGGAATTTGAAGGACTAGATCTTTTGAATCAAAGAATATCGCATACAACATGGGATTTGATGTTTTGCAACGGCGCGCAATGACAGGTCTGTCGCCCTCAGATGAAACCCAAACCTTATTTTTAGCCTTAGAATCAGGTTGAAAATGATAGATCCAGGTTTCATCACCTGTAACTATCTCTTCCAAACGACGTGGGTCACATTTATCATATTTTTCTATAACTTGCGATGCAAGTCTAACCCGACTTTGTTTCTGCTCGTCAGTGAGCAAATGGGGCACCCAGCGCGCGCAGATCTTACATAGCCCAAGTCGTTCACGTAAGATCTTCAAAACACTTGACGAATGAATGCCACTTAATTCTTCTATCTCTTGCACGGTATAATGTGCGTCTTCCTCAATTAACGTTTTCACAGTAGCAACGTTCTTTTCCGTCAAAACGGAAACCGGCCTACCCACCCGAGGGTCATTTTCAATTGACTCCCGACCATCATTAAAACGACGTACCCACTTGCAAACTGTAGCATATTTTAAAGCACCATTCCCATAAACTTTTTGCAAATCAGCATGAATTTCTGTAGGCGGAAACCCGAGCTGTGCTCAAATCTTACAATATACTCTCTGTTCAGAGATTTTTCCATCCATATTGAACGCTATATTTTACTATAGTGTATAAAACCACGTGTTGAAAATACCCAGCGCAGCGCGCACATGGACCTCGTGCGCCGCATACCGTGACACTGTTCGAGAGAGGAATGATTACGCAAGTTCTGTGTAAAAAATCGTGCAACTTCATAATCGCGTTAAAAAGTTATAGGCTTACTCTACGAACTTAAAAAGTGTCCCTCGTAAAAAACCAAATATTGCCAGTTCAAAGTTTTTTTCACCGGAAAGAAAACAATGTATCAGACAGTAAAGATCGAAGATCAGACTGCACATTTTGTGCAGTCTGATCTTGATGTACAATGTCGTCAAAAGCTCAGTGAGTCACGTTTAGCAGCTTAGGGGTTAACAACCCCTAAAGGAAGAAGGCTTTTGAAAATATTGTAGGAGAATGCTAAAATGCTGGGTACTACAATGTTCTTTACCATTACAAACACAAATGTCATTAAATTCAGACAGAAGAGAACATGCAGTCTGATCTTGGACTGTCCGCCGCTTCTTTCCCAGAAATTTTGACTTAAACAGCTTTGCAATATCTGAGCATCTTCAGTACTTACTGAGAATGTGCATTTCCTTATTTAGTACCACAAGGGTTTATCTGTTGTCAACAAGAAGTGTCTCCCATTTCCTCAATCTTTCTTATCACTCCAGAGACAATTTCCATACTTCGAGTTCGAAGTTTGAGTCACATGTACTGAGTTATCTTCAAGTGCTTTCAGTTTGGTCAAGTCTGAAATTTATGGTCTGGTTAAAACATGGCCTTTGGAAAGTGATGTTAAATTAATGGTTTACAACACAATCCCAGGTTTTAATGACCCTACAGAAAAAGCCTTTTGAAAACATTGTGGGAAAAGGAGAAAATGCTGGTAGCCAGCATTTTCTCCTTTTTCCACAACGTTTTCTACCCTTTTGAAAACAAATTTCGATTTTGGAGTCACATTTATTTTGTCGTCTGCAAATGCTTTGAATTTGGACAAGTCTAAAGTTTTGTCGTTTGGTAAAGAGTTAGAACTCTTTGGCAACAGGAGAAGTTGCTCTTAACCACTTATTTTAACTTTGCAAGCTTCCGCAAGATTGTTTGGTGATATGAATTTTACATGCATCATTGTTTTAGGTCCCTTTAATTCTTTATTAACCCTTTACCACACAATGCAGACTTTTAGTGACCCTGAGGAAGAAGCCTTTTGAAAACATTGTGGAAAAAGGAGAAAATGGTGGTAACCGGAAATTTCTCATTTTCCCACAATGTTTTGTACTCTTTCCAAAACAAGTTTCAATTTTTGAGTAACCCCCTTTTTTTTTCGTCTGGTAAAGCTTTCAATTTGGAATGTTCTAAAATTTTGTTGTTTAGTAGAGTTAAATAGCAAAGCTTTAAACTTGTCCGAATTGAAAGCATTTGGAGACAACAACTGAAAGGTGGCTCAAATGAAGACATGTGTCTGTAAAACGGGGAAAAAAAATGCTGGTTACCAGCACTTTCGTTTTTTTCCCACAATGTGTTCAAAAGCTTTCTTTCTCAGGGTTGTTAGGGCCGTTAAAACTCAGGGTCGGGTGGTTGGGTTAAAAACAATTTAAGCGTCCATGTTTATGGACCGATCCAGAGTTTCAATGACCTATAGAAAACATTATTGGAAAAGGAGAAAATGCTAGTCCTTTTCCCACCATGTTTTCAAAGTATTGGGTAGTTTGAAATGTCTAAAGTTAACTTTAGCTCTTCTGTCTTTATACTAACTACAGTGTAATGATTCTGTCTTTTCTCTGTCGCTTAGAATCTCGCTTTAGAGGGAATAGAGGTGCGTATTGCTGGTATTGTGTAGAGTTAATTAGTACACCTTCTTTCTCATGCAGGCCTAATTGGGTGCTTCTAATGCAGATACATGTATTTAACCCTTTACTACACAATCTGGAGTTTTAACGACCCTGGGAAATAAGACTTTTGAAAACATAGTGGGAAAAGGAGAAAATGCTGGTAACCAGCATTTTCTCCTTTTCCCACAATGTTTTCTAACCTTTCAGAAATAATTCCGAGCAAATGAGCGACACTGAATTTGTCGTCTGCAAATGCTTTGAAGTTGGACCAGTTTAAAAAAATATTGTCATGTGGTACAGAGTTAAGGATGAACATTTTGCCAAGTGGAAGTGTTTCTCAGAATGAGAGATTTCTTCATTGTCACAAATGTTCTTTGTTTTTAATTCAGATCATTTTCTATACTTAGATCTAGACAATTATCTTCGGATACAGAGAAGCCCAATTTTGGCATTATGAGGGAAAAAGGCTAATGTAGAGATTTAGAAGCCCACTTATTATATACCTATGAATTTTCTGGCTGAGATACATGCATCTCACTTGGATTTAAAAATGACGTGAGAAAAAAAATCTGTATCTACACAATGTCAAGTATATTTCCAAAGATGCATGGCGATTATGATGTCGTAACAGCGCTTGTGGTATACGTTCAGGTTGGATTGTGATTTGATTAGCCAAAAAAGTATACTGATATTCACCCGCAATTAATAAAACAAAATAATTTGTTGCGAAAGCAGACCGTTTTATTTTTGGTACCATTTTCAAATAAAATTGTCAGTAATCAAAATATTTGGTTGTTTAATTTGTGGGTATATAATAAAAGGAAAATTGTGTTGTAATGACTTTCCCAGTGCTTGTATTTGCTTCTTACTGCGTGAGAAAACTTTGAAATCACACCCAACATAAAGTTTCGTGCAATATAAAATTTTCTCATACAGCTTGAAGCAAATACTGGCACCAGGAACATAACTACAGCAGTATATTCTGTATTCACTATTTTTTTAAAACCATAATGTTGTAGCATGTCCTTTGAGTGCAATAAAATAACAATAATGTATCATAGGCCTGTAGACGCGCATGATGACCTAACAAAGTTTTTTCAGCTTTGCAGTACAATAGACCTCCAGATAAAAAGGGAGTGATAGTATTTTAAATCCATTATTTCTCTTCCAAACCCTATGTTGTGGGTACTCATTAGAATCGTCTCGATGAGACGATTTAAATGAGTACCCATAATATAGGGTTTAGTGGAGAATGATTAATATTTTCAATTTTGAAATCAAAATCACTCCCTCTATCTGGAGTTCTGAATATAATGTTCGTAATCATTTCAATTCTCCAGTCAGACTAGCCCACCCTGAACTTTGCAGAGAACCAAATTTGACAGCAATTCCAAAGACAAGGATGATGATCCATAGTTTTTAATGACCGTTTGAAAGAAGGCTTTGAAAAAAACATTGAGGAAAAAGGAGATACTGGTGACCAGCATTTTCTTCTTTTCTTACAATGTTTTTTACTATTGCAATAACAAGTCCCAACTTGTGAGCCACATTTAATTTGTTGTTTGCTAATGTTTTGAATTTGAACAGATTTAAAATTTGATCATTTGGTAAAGATTAACATGAGAGTGCCTATCACAATGTCAGTTGGTTTGGCAGACAGGTTTCACCATTTACCAAATTGAAAGCATTTGCAGACGACAAAATTAATGTGACTCGAAAATATAAATTTGTATTGGGGAAGGATAGAAAACATTGTGGGAAAAGGAGAAAATGCTGGTTACCAGCATTTTCTCCTTTTCCCACAATGTTTTCAAATGGCTTCTTTCTCAGGGTCATGAAAACCAGGGATTGTTTGGTAAAGAGTTAAACAAGATCAGCATGGCACAAGAGCTGCAGTCTGAACTTCCAACTATACCGTGCTTTACGAGTATATTGGGATACTCTGGCCAAAAACTTAACCAGAGCTCCAGATAAGAGGGAGTGATGGTATTATAAATCCATTATTTCTCTTCTAAACCCTATGTTGTGGGCACTCATTAGAATCATCTCAATAAGATGATTCTAATGAGTACCCGTAACATAGAGTTTAGTGGAGAATAATTAATATTTTCAATTTTGAAATCAGAATCACTTCCGGTGTCTGGAGCTCTGTATAGATACATACCTAAACAATAAATGAGCCTAACCTCAAGTTCCGGCTGGTCCAACATCTTTTCTGATATTTGATAAAAAAAATTCAGAATGTAGTGGCCTGCATCATTTGTCCTTCATAAAAGTGTGAATGATAAGAACTTGCTTTTTGTCCATGTTCGTAAAGTTAATTCCTAAGAATCAAAAAAAGAAATCCTTTCCATTTTTAGGATTTTCCAGAAAGATCCAGATCTCCACAACCCCACCCCTAGATCCACCTTTGTGTTTGATCCTCTGATATTTAACTTTTTTAATTTTGCATGACTGAGACATGCATGATTTTCCTTTTCACATGTACGAGGGCTGTTTGGAAAGTAATGATACAACGTTGATTTCTTACTCTATCATGTTCAGAATGAAATATAACCTCCTCCTAACAAAATTTGATCTGAGTACAGTGCTAACAAAGTCTTACATTACAAAAAACAAACTATATGTTGACATAGGACAGTACAAAATATATACACTAACACAATCCAGGCGCATGCTGTATACATGATGTCATACCATCCCAGATTAAACGTCATTTCTTGTTGACCCCTATTCCTTTCTGAAGTACCGTCCTTCACAACTTACACATATTTCCATACCTTTTTACCCACTTGGCGAACACCTGCTTATACCAGTCTGATTTATAGGAAGAAGTCACACTCATTACCGTGAACTGCAAAGGATTGAGGCTACCAAAGTTATGTCCCTCAGTTCTGGTTTAAATACTGAAAAGTCCAAAGGAGGAAATTCTGGTGAGAAGCCTTGGGACCCCTCCAGTAAACATGTGTGTCATGCCAAGTGTCTCTGTCAACATCTTACGCGCAGTTGCAATAGCAATTTTGCACAAGTCTGCAAGCTCCCTTACAGATATCCGGCGGTTGTCATCAACCGCTTGTTTTGCAAGCTTCAGCTTGTCTGTGATGACTATGGATGAACTGACCTTCCTTCGTCTTTTGCCGACTGCCTCTCTTTGCGAAACTGTTTATGCCATCTATACACAGAGTTCTGTTAATATGTTAACCGCTTCTAGTAGTGATTTTGTTTCGGTTGGCGTTTTTCCCAAGATTCACGCAGAATTTTATAAAAACCGGCTGTTTTTCCTTAGACTGTGTTCTCGTTGTAGATTCGTTTTACATGTTTTAATGCAGATGCATTAACCATCAGTGGCTCAATAAAAAAAAAATGTGGTTGCAAGCCTTTAGTGACGTCTTGCTAAATGCAAGATATCGCTTAGCGGGAAAAAATGTTATGTTTTTCATGTTTAATGGGCGATTTGCTGCGCTGTGCCAGTATCAGTATACCGTGGTTACTGTGGCATCCACCATAGAAACAGAAATAAAGTAAGGATGTCAAAATTATTGAAAATAGATTTTTAAAACTATAAAGCAATAACAGCAAGTTTTAACACAGATTACATGTTTGTTTCAAGGTTTGCTAGCAGTCTCATTACTTTTCAAACAGGCCTCGTACATGTACTTTTAAAAGAGTTTCTAAACCTGGTTTACCGGTACTCACATTGGCAATAAAGCTCACGGAATATTTTTTCCCAAAGTCTATCATTTGAACTTCAGCCTGTCTGACATTTTGGCTTCTATGTGAAGGTGTCATTATACCCCCCTCCCCCCCACCTATGAAGTAGAGGGGGGTTAAACTGGTTTCAAGATGTCCGTCTGTCTGTCTGTCTGTCCATCAGTCAATCTGTTTATCTTGTTTTTGTTTCCGTGCTCTGACTCAAAAGCTGTTGACCTAGGTCCCTGAAACTTAATACAAGTGTTGCTCATGGCCCAAGGAGGTGCCCTATTGTTTTTGATTTACATGCATCAAAGATCAAGGTTCAAGGTGAACTTTGTTTGAAAATTGTTTCCGTGCTCTAACTCAATAGCTGTTTGACCTAGGATGCTGAAACTATGTACATTTAATGCTCATGACCCAAGGAGGTGCCCAACTGTTTTTTAGTTACATGGGTCAAAGGTCAAGGTCACAGGTGGACTGTGTTTGAAAATTGTTTCCTTGCTTCAACTCAGTGGCTGTTTGACCTAGGACCCTGAATCCTTATACAGGTGTTGCCCATGACCAAAGTAGGTGCCCTATTGTTTTTGAGTTAATGGGTAAAGATAACAGGTGAACTTTATTTGGAAATTGTTTCCATGCTCTGACTCAATAGCTGTTTGACCTAGGACCTTGAAACTATATACAAGTGTTGCTCAGGACATAAGGAGGTGCCTTATTCTTTTTGAGTCACATGGGTTAAAGGTACGGTCACTGGTGATCTTTATTTTGAAAATCATTTCCATTCTCTGATTGTGCTGCTTCAGTGATAAGGTGCTTGTGGGGTTACTTGTATGCTTTGTGACAGTTGTAATTGGTAATATATATAATATTCTGGTATCTTTTCATCGAAAACCATTCTTTTGGGAGAGCTGCACAATGAATATTACAAGTGAGATATAGAGGATATTTGCTTTTTTCGTTGAAAAATCAAAATTTATTACATCAAGTGAACATCATCGGTAATATTTTCACGACCGGCACAGCCGGTGATGTTCACAAGATGAAATAAATTTCAATCTTTTACCAGGAAAAAACCAAAAATTCTATTTATCTCATGCTTCTTTAGAAGCCCTTTTTTGTTGGGACTTTCATCAAATCCAGTACAGTTGTTTTCAGTAATTCCCGGTAGTGTACCCCCCTCACATAACAATGCATTACAATATTACATAAAACGTGAGAAATACAGCATTAATTATGTCATATTTCCCTCTATTTGAATGGGACGAGCTGTTTACCTAGGTAACTATTGTGCTGGAACTACTGTTTCAGCCTTCAGTTGAAAAGTTAGAAACTATGAAATTGGTATTTTCAATTGCCGTTACCATGGAATATCAAACCATGATCTACCATCATTTCTGGATAAACTTCCGAAAAGCATGAAATAAATTCGGAGCATTTCAGGTCTTGTAATGGCAGGCATGATTACCTCCCTTTGACTCTTTGCCAAACGACAACATTGTAGACTTGTCGAAATTGAAAGGATTTGCAGACGACAATTAAAAGGTGACAAATTGAAGACTTGTCATTTGAGGAAAGACAGTATTTTGGAAAAAGAAAGGAAACCTTTACCACACATTCCCGAGTTTTAACGACCCTGAAGAAGAAGCCTTTTGAAAAGGAGAAATTGCTGGATACCATCATTTTCTCCTTTTCCCACAATGTTTTCTACCCTATCAAAGACAGAAATCATCGTTTGAGAACGTTTAATTTGTCATCTGCTGATGCTTTCAAGTTGGTCGTGTGCAAAATTTTGTCCTGTGGTGAAGAGTTAAAACAGGGGATTGTGTGGTAAAGGGTTAACTAACTGCCTTTGTCTGTTACCCTATTTTACATATATTCTGTTTTTCTTTTACTCTCTTGTGCTTTTTTTCTTGTTTGCAAAATGAAATGTACATTAGCTTTTGGAATAAGTGCAGTAAATTAAGATGGCAAGCTGTTAAGACATGTCTTCTAATTCACATTAGAATATATAACTTAACCCTTAGAGTGCCAAATAAACCTGTCAGACATTTTCATCCTAGAAACATTACCCAAATAATTGCAATTTCATGGTTGCTTTTGTCTACAGTGATTCAGTGTTTTGTGCTGCCTGATCTTGATCTACACTGGCTGTAAATGCAACTAAATTTGTGAAAGGCACTTTAAAGGTTAAAATACTATGGACTCCATTCAGAAAATTGGCTTCATATCCTCTAGAAGAAAAATTATTTGCTGTTTACCAGACAATCAAGAGTTTTAACGACCTTGAAGAACGAGGTGTTTGAAAGCATTGTGGGAAGAAGGAAAAAAAACACTGATTACAAAATGTTTTTTTACCCAATCAAAGGCAAATCCCATCCTTTGAGTCACATTTGATGAATCTTCTACATATTCTTTCAATACGGACAATTCGTAACCCGTAACCTGCTAAATAAGTGAAATGAAACTTTCAAGCCGATAGTAAAAACCAAAATGTTGCTCTTTCAAAAGTATATTTTTGGGGAAAATATCTCTGTATCAGACAGTGTAGATCAAAGATCAGACTGTACGTTCTTTGCATTGTCCGCAAAAGGTCAGTGAGTTGTGCTTAGCAGCCAAAGGGTTAAATTTTGTTGTCTAGTACAAAGAATTTACTGACTGACTTCGTCCAATATATTAATTTTGCCTGTTAGATTTAATTCTTATCATGTTCGTGTTCTGTGAAAAATACATCATCTCTTACAAACTGTACTGTAAAGCTGGAAATCTGAAAATTTAAGAGTTTTTATTTATGTTTAGAAATGATAAATGAAAATACCTTTGGACTTCTTTCATTAACCCTTTCCCAAACGACAAATTTTGGACTGGTCCAAATTGAAAGAGTTTGCAGACGGCAATTTTAAATTTGATGAAAATGGCAGAAAGGTCTCAAAAAGGGTAGAAAACACTGTGGAAAAAGGAGAAATTGCTCGTAATGAGCAATTTCTCCTTTTCCCACAGTGTTTTCAAAAGACTTGTACTGCAGACACGTGAAAACCAGGGCTTGTTTGGGAAAGGGTTAAATTGGATTCATACCTTGTAGGAGGAAAACTGTTTACTCTACCAAACAATCAAGATTTATAACAACCCTCAGAAGAACAAGGCTTTTGAAAACATTGTTGGAAAAAGAATAAAATGCTGGTAACCAGCATTTTAATCTATTCCCACAATCCTCTCTACTTTTTCTGAAACAAAATCCATTCTTTGACTCACATTTAACATGTCTGCAAATGCTTTATTTTAGGACGATCTAAAATTTTGTAGAATTCTATAGGGTTTAGCTGACCTGAAAAATTTATGCATGTAATTTAACACTTGTTTGTATTCACAAAAGTAAATCAATTAATAGAATTGGGCCTTGAAAATTCATAAATAGTACAAGTTCAACCTTAACTCTTTATCGAACTACAAAATCTTAGACTGTCCGAAATTGAAAGCATTTGCAGACCACAATTAAATGTAGCCCAAACATTGGAATTTGTCGTTGAAAACATTATGCCAATAAGGAGAAAATGCTGGTTACCAGGGTTTTCTCCTTTTCCCAAAATATTTTCGAAAGCCCTTTTCCACTGGGTTTATAAAACCAGGAATTGTGTGGTAAAGGGTTTAGTCTTTATCTAACAATAAAATTTAGACTGGCCCAAATTCTAAGCATTTGCAGAGGAAGATTGAAGTATGTTTAAATCTTTAGCAAACAACAAAATTTTACACTTTTCCAACTTGAAAGCATTTGTAGGCGACAAATGCTGCACCAGTGACCTTTTGAAATGTGTCTTTGAAAGGGTAGATAGCATGGGTGGAAAAGGAGAAAATGCTGATTACCTGCATTTTCTCCTTTCCCAAAATGTTTCCAAAAGGCTTCTTTCTCGGGGGTCGTTAAAACTCGGGATTGAGTGGTAAAGGGTTAATTTGTCTTCTGCAGTTGCTTTCGGTTAGAATGAGTCCAAAGTTTGATAACTGGTAATGTTTGGTAATGTGTATAATATTATAGAGAGGAAAAAACATGAAAGACATTTTCTTCATCACAGATGATTTTTTCTGGTCCAGAACACAATGCTTTTGAAAGTACTGTAGCATTAACCCAGTACCACACAATCCCCAGTTTTAACAACCGTGTAAGAGAAGGCTTTTGAAAACATTGTGGGAAAAGGAGAAAATGCTGGTAACCAGCATTTTCTCCTTTTTCCCACAATGTTTTCTACCCTATCCAAAACAGAAATCATCATTTGAGCTACATTTAATTTGTCATTTGCAAATCCTTTCAATTTGGACCAGTCTAAAATTTTGTCATTTGGTAAAGTTCAAGAAAATGTTCAAGCAGTATCTTCTTTCGTTACAAGGTTTTAAGGCGTATTTTGTGTATTTAACCTTGATTCAAATTGATCTGCTGATGTAAAGGATGTTTTAAAAGTTACCTGCTGTAAATATCTTTATTATAGGATTTTTTAGAATATCTTAATTTCTTTTTATTCAGGAAGAATGAGGAAATGGAGATACAACAATGCATGGGGTTGTTATTACATTGATCAGTATACTTGTTGTAGAATATTATGATATTAATTATGAGTTATGCTCTTCGAAAATGTGGTTTAACCCTTTACCAGACGACAATATTTTAGCCTTGTCCAAATTGAAAGCATTTGCAGACGACAATTTCAATTTGGCTAAAAATGGTGCAATTTTTCTTTGATTGGGTAGAAAACATTGTGGGAAAAGGAGAAAATGCTGGTTACCAGCATTTTCTCCTTTTCCCACAATGTTTTCAAAAGGCTTCTTTCCCAGGGGTGTCAAAAGGCGTCATTGTGCGGTAAAGGGTTAACTCTTTACCAAATGACAAATTTTTAAACCAGTCCAAATTGAAAGCATTTGCAGACGACAATATACCGGTAAATGTAATTCAAAGATTGAAATTTGTTTTGGGAAGGCTAGAAAACATTGTGGGAAAAGGAGAAAATGCTGGTTACCAGCATTTTCTCCTTTTCCAACAATGTTTTCAGAAGGCGTCTTTCTCAGCGTCGTTAAAAGTCGGGATTATGTGGTAAAGAGTTAATGCATCTACAAAAAGTATAGATTAGCGTTTGTCTGTACAGTCTGCACCGGCTGACCTGGATCATTTTTTCTTGCCAAAGGAGCAGTCTGCCTTGCGTTTCAACTAGTTTTTTAGATAATGAATCCATATTATCAAAAATTTGCTTGATATGATGCATTAACCCTTTACCAGACGACAAAATTTTAGCCTTGTCCAAATTGAAAGCATTTGCAGACGACAATTTCAATGTGGCTCGAGTGGTGCGATCTTTCTTTGATAGGGCAAAAAACATTGTGGGAAAAGGAGAAAATGCTGGTTATCAGCATTTTCTCCTTTTCCCCCAATGTTTTCAAAAGGCTTCTTTCCCAGGGTCGTCAAAAGGCCGTATTGTGTAGTAAACGGTTAAACCCCCTTTCCTAGAGCGCAGCTCAAATTATATACTCATTTTGTAGCCCTTAAAGCTTAAAAAAACTAGATTTTGACCAGGATTCTCTTTGAAGAAATTTGATATTTGATAAGGTGATAATTATTGGGAGGAATAAGAAATGAATTGAGCCACAAAAAGGCCACCAAACAGTCAAACCGTGGTTCTTATGACCCACAAAACTGTGTCCCACACTCCCTACACGTCTCTACCAAATTGACATCTTTACCAAGTCGAAATCTCTACTGAATGAGGGATTGCTTTAGTATGGTATGACTTTTGAGTGAGTTTCACCCCTTAATAAACAGTTCTGAGTTTTGACAACACTGAAAAGGAAAACATTGTGGGAAAAGGAGAAAATGCTGGTTAACACCATTTTCTCCTTTTAACGACAATGTTTTTTATCCCTTCAAAGACAAATCTTATCATCTGAGCCACACTGAATTTATCATCTGCACATGTTTTCAAATTTGGTTGTCTAAGACTATGTTGTTTGTTAGAGTTAAAATGTATCTTTTTCTTGTTGTACAATGGTGGCTCCCCCATGACCAATTGTCTCTCAGTGTTTTACTTTAACCCTTTACAAAATTTTACACTTGCCCAAATTTGAAGCATTTGCAAACGACAAATTAGATATGACCCATATGGCAAGATTTGTCTGTAAAAGGACAGAAAACTTTGTGGGAAAAGGAGAAAATGCTGGTTACCAGCATTTTCTCCTTTTCCCACAATGTTTTCAAAAGGTTTCTTCCTCAGGGTCACTAAAAGTTGGGATTGTGTGGTAAAGAGATAAAAGCCATCTTTTGCAGGTAAATATACCATATTGACAATCTATGTAAAGATTTTTCTAAAACCTTCCAACATGGAATCTAGTTCCATTGAGCTTTAAAAGCAGTGGGCATAACTTACATACCGTATTGTCTCTTTTAATGCCCCTGGGGGGATGGGAGGAGTGGGGGATGGGTTTATTATACTTTTTCTAAAAGGGGGGGGTGGCGATAAAAAGAGGTAAAATGACATAGAATGATATTAGATGTGTATGTATATTTACAGTACACCCCTCGCGGATTTTGCTATTTTCGCTGTCCGCGATGTATTTAGCGCGGACCCAACGCGGCGATTTTAGACCATAGGTGAACGCGGACTAACCCGGACCGATGTTAAACGCGGTGATCCCTGGCAGACCGCGGCGGTCTGATTACGCAATAAATTCGACCGCGATGATACCGCCGCGATCAGACAGGTAAATTTTTTTAGTTCAGTTAGCAAATTACTCCAGAATTAACCCAAATACCGTATAAGTTTACTCTTTTAAAAAGTAATTTTATGTATTTTCGTGAGAATCGTTAAGAGTTTTTAAAAGACAACAGATAATATACAGCACTGCAAAGCGATTTATCGGCTATAGAATTAAAACATTTAAACCTTTTACCATATATCTCGGGTTTTAACTACCCTGAGGTACTTTTGAAAATAAAGTAGAAAAGGAGAAAGTGTTGATTACCAGCATTTTCTCAATATACTTTACTACTATGTTTTCTACCCTGTCACAAACGAATTCGACAGTTTGTAAGCCTGTCAACCTCCCTGTCTATTTGTGTGTGGGGTTTTGCTCGTGAAGACTACCAACGATGATAAAGGTCAGAGCACACATAACGTACATGTTCATTTTTGGTCCACAAAACCTGCAGATCACTTTTGTCTTTTCAGTGGTATGCAAGATTCTTTTATTTCACGTAAATTCTGAAACTTTAGTAAAGAGTTTGCGACCTTCCCTCTCGCCTCGATATCCAAAAGCAATGAACAATTTTCTCCAAATGGGCATCAAACGCCGAGTTTTGTTTTCCCTTCTTCCATTTATTCCCTTCTTTATAAAATTTCTCTCTTTCCCTCTTACATATTTTTGTTATTTATTCCGTATCTCTTTCTCGCTCCTTCTCTTTGTCTTGGTTTCTACGATGGAATCTTACTGATTGTGGCATAAGTTTTGTAAAGTTTTATTTGCCATAACTTTTCTCTACAACCCTTGGAAGACTTGAACGACTATTAAGTTCTACTAGCATGCTGAATGGGTGTTTGAATAGACTGCAGGAAAAACCGGAAAAAAGTAGCAGGGGAAAAAGTATCGGTTGACAAAGAGACTAATCTTATTAAAGCACATGTATGTGACTTGAAAATTTTAGCGTTAGTTGATAAGTTAAATTGACTTTGTTCAAGAAATGTTATTTTTTTACTTTTTGTGACCTGAGATATGGAAGAATTGTGCAAACTGTATAATCCTAATTGAGGTCTAATAGTGTTCACTTTAATTTTTAAAGTCATTGATATTGCCAAACTGTTAATGATATACTGTCTTTAATCATCCTTTTAATTACATTTCTGAAATTATCTTAAACTATCGCTTTTCTTACAATATTCCCAACTCTTACAAAATTACATTTTTAACAACTTGAGAACGTAGAAAGTCCTTAAAAACGTGATAAGAGAAACAAATTGTTTCCATCTCGCACTTAAAAAAAGTTTAATCATATCATTTACAATAATTGTTTGAAAGAAACAGCTTTGACAAAAACCGAATCTTTTTTCGCGATGCTTGCTTTTCTGGCAAAAATTGATACTTTTTTCCGATTCTTTCCATTTATACATTCTTTCCGGTTGCCGTTCGAATACACTGTAATATTATCTTGCTATGATGGGGCCAGTCATTGTTCTCATGATTTTTCTTTCAAAAACCAACTTCTGTTAACTCTTTACCAAACGACAAAATTTTAGAATCGTCCAAATTGAAAGCATTTGCAGATGACAAAATAAAGGTGACTTAAAAATTGAAATTTGTTCTGGGAAGGGTAGAAAACACTGTGGGAAAAGTGTTTTCAAAGGCTTCTTTCTCAGGGGCGTCAAAAGTAGGGACTGTGTGGTAATGGGTTAAGAATGACAATTTATCACCTCCACAAAATCTTAGTAACTTGGTATTAGACATATGATGCCTTATCAGCGATAGGAAGTGACAGTGTCATGTAATTAATGTTTACCTCGAAATCCATGGCTGTAACGAGCCTGATGGACGCCCTTTAAAACATTTAAGGATTTACGAGCATTTTTTTCCCTCTTTCAACAATTCCTTCTGTCCTTTCAAAGACAAATACTATCATTTGAAGAAGTTCATTTTAGCCGTTGTATGTAGCGTCTGCTTTCTTTGCATTCTGATCTCGATCTTCTTTATTCAGAAAAGCCAGTTTGATTTTTTTTTTCAATACCGTCCAATAAGATTTGGCGCTTAAGTTGGTCCAAATATTTCGAAAATCAAAGTCATTTAAAAAAAATAGAAATAGAATAGGAAACGTCGAAAACTCACTCGTTTTCATGTGTAAGTGGGGGGGGGCGGCATTTTAAATATTGGCCGTTTTGATTGATTGATTATTTTGTAGGTTAACCCCTTACCAAACAATCCCTTGTTTGAACGACAATGAGATAAAAGCGTTTAAATACATTGTGGGAGAAGAAGAAAAAGCTGACAACTAGCATTTTCTCCTTTTCCGACAATGTTTTCTACCCTGCTGGAAACAAGCTTCAATTTTTGAAATATGTTCTTTCTGTCTTCCGCAAGTGCTTTTGATTTGGACGGTCTAAAATTTAATTGTTCGGTAAAAAGTTAGACAAATATTACTAAGCAATAATATTTCATTTTCCTAAAAGAAATGTTAACTCAATAATAGTCAATTCGTAATCTTAGAACCTCATTTAAGTTGTTGCAAAGAAATGCTTCAAAGAGTAAGTTAACAGACGAATTCGGTAAATTGGCCTTAGAAAGAATCGAGTGCATGTTTCGGTAACAAACTATAATGAGCCATGCTCTTGCAAAAGGGAACTTAATGCATCTCCGTTTCCCCGTGATGATGATTCCAACCAAGTCATTGCATGACCAGGTATCCGTAAAGTCCTTTTTTGTCTAACAAGCTACTATTTCATGAAATTGACTTGTCCCTGGTCACGAAGAAAATTGACCGATAGGAAAAAGTTTTGACACAGGTCAGCCTGTGAAAAGTGTTCAGGCTTTCTTGCGTTAATACTTTTAGCGGAGGCATTAAGCTCCCCTTTCACAAAGCAGAGCTCAAATACATGTCTAAAGTGTCAATGTACCGTTTCATTTTTCACACGCAATACATAATCATATCCACACGTTTTGCTGAAAACCGACAATAAGATATTATCAAAACTTTCTAATTTCAGGTATTGATTCATGTACATACAGCATGGTAGGGGCAGCATAACAAAATTTCGAAAAAAGATTGGAAATTGCAAATAAAAAAACTGATCAAAACAAAGCCACGTATTACGTGTATAAAACGTAATTTTACTTAAACACTGTATTATTGGTCTGCAAGACGCAAAAAGGGGCATTAGGACATTTGCGTAAAGCGTCGTCTCGGAACAGCCTGCACAGTCAGCCCAGGCTAATCTGAGACTGCACTTCCCGTTTTTATATAATTTTCTGTTTTGCCCAAGCCTACTGTATTGAAAAAATCTAATGTAGTCGCACAGTGCCATCTTGGATTACCCTGCGAGAACTGCACAGGCTGATCCCAGACGGCACTTTACGCAAATGTCCGAATGCCCCTTTTCACCTGTTACAAGATATTTTACAGTCTGATATACCGAACCTGTCTGTTTCTAAAACATCTGTAATTAGCTTTGAATATGGACATGCCCTGAACTTTGACAGTACCATATGGTTAAGTGGGGTGCTAGGGAAAAAAATGGGGTACCCAGCATTTTTACTCCTTTTCACACAATCTATTCTCGCAATTTAAGAGTCGTCTCGTCTGCAAATGCATGAATAGCCCAACAAATCTGATGTTTGAAAAAAAAAAAATACATCTACATTTCTTTTTCTTTTTCTATTAGTCATTCATGTCATGGTGATTTAGGGGTCAACGGCGGATAATTTAAGATTTTATTTACTTTTATTTAGATATCAATGAAAAGCTACATGTACATGTAAATAAATCATATTATAAGACTTATCGCCTTTCGTTATCTGTTTTATCTTATACTCTAGTAAGGGCAGGTTGAAAATTTCTGAAGTTTTAATATCAGAGTATTGATCTTACACCATACAACACTTTTAAAAGTTGAAGGGAGTTTGAAAGCATTATTGGAAAAAAGGATAAAATGCTTCAACTACAATTTTCTACTTCTGCAACCATGTTTCTGATCAGTTCAAACCTATTAGTACGATTTAGGCCACTCTTAATATTGGTCGTCAGCAAGTGTTGCTACGGGTTATTCATAAACGAAACTTATATAAAGTGTATTAACCCTTTACCACACAATCCCGACGTTTGACGATCCTGAGAAAGAAGCCGTCAAAAAACACTGTGGGAAACTGGTAACCAGCATTGTCTTCTTTTCGCACAATGTTTTCTACACTTCACAAATTTCAACTTTTCAGTCACTTTTATTTTGTCGTCTGCAAATGCTTTCATTTTGGAAAACCCTAAAATTCTGTTGTCTGGTAATGAGTTAAGTCCCTTAAATTCACAATTCAAACTGTATAGAAGAAACTTACCAGATGGCCAAACATCCCAGTGGTTAATGCCGTTTTCGACCATGAAGTTTTTGGCAAGACGGGATTTGTGTTTCGGGTCGTTATCTTGCTGAAAACGATGGTCAGTCGGAAAGTTGTGTTTCACAAATGGAACTAGCGCTTCCTTTAGTATGGTATTGGTGAAAAATTCACTGTCCATAATACCTTCGAATACCACCAGCTTCGTTACGCCTCTCCTGCTGATTCCAGCCCAAACATGAAGTTTTAATGGGTGTTTGGCCCTTGGAATCGAATTCGCCGGACAGTTCTCTTTTCTATAGACAGTAACTCTGTTATTATTAAGCTGGAAAGAACTTTCATCACTGAAAATAACGTTGTCCAATGAGTCATTACATATAATTAGGTTCCGGCAAAACTCTACCCTTTTGTCCTTATTTGCTTGGTGTACCATCTGTGAATATCTTGGTTTTGAGCTGGTAAATCCACAGTCTTTTATCAGTCTCCGTGTAGTCGAAATGGATAACGACTATGCATCTTTTTGCAAAACTTTCATCACATCCCGACACGACTGCTCATTTTTAACGCGTAAAGTTTCTTGAACGATTTTGGAGTCTCTTTCAGTGACAGCCCTGTACTTTTTAGGTTGTTCGACTGGTATATATGGATCAAAGTAGCCACATTTATGTTGAGTAATCCAGTATTGCACACACTGTCGAGTTATTTTAGAGCCTTTTTCGTTCAAAGTTTTGGTAATAGCATACGCTTTTTTTCCGGAGTTAAAAAGGTCAATTATTTCTTGTTTCAACTGGTGTGATAGTTTGCCCATCTTCAAGGCAATTAGGAACAATGACAATGGAATGGTTCTTATCATTAAATTTTATTAAACAGGATACTAGTAATCTTACCCTTTACTCTTTTACAGACGAAATAGTTTAAGGCATGCACAAGTTGAAAGCATTCGCAGACGGTTTGTATAGAAGATGGAGACATCGAATTTTATTTCTCTTAGAAAGAAACACTGTAGGCCTAAGAGAAGAAAACTGCTATTAACAGCATTATTTTCTTTTCTTACAAAATTCTCACACGGCTTTCTTCGAAGGTTCTAGCAGAGCTGTGATAACTTGGTAAAGGGTTGAATCGTGCGTCGGCAATTTGTTCAATTCTGCGCATGCCCAACCAATGTTTGTATAAAGGGGGAGGAGCATTGTTTTATTAAAAGTCTTTGTTATCAGTGTGTGTGTGAATGGTGTTTTACGCCGCTTTCAACGTTATTTTAGTCATATCACGGCGACAGTTCACCTATTCATGTTTCCTGGGTTTCACCAGTACTAGGCTAGGCTCTGAAGTGTCTTGCCCAAGGACACTCCAGTGTAAAAACCCAGTGAGGCTCGAACCTGGGACCTCTAGATCACGAGTCCTGCACTTTACCACTGAGCCACACACGACCCCCTTTGTTATCAGTTATCTATTTTGAATGATTAATTTTATGGTACATGGGGAGTGGAAGGCAAAAATGCAAGCAGGTCCATATTGGATTGATAAAGTACGCAACTAATCATATTTTGTATGAAGTTGTCTTAGCGGTTTTGATTAAAAGGGATTCGAAAACATTGTGATAACAGAAGCCGATATTTCTTTCATATTCTTTTCCTCTCCGCAAATACTTTCTGACAAAAAAAATTGTATTCACTCGACAGAATTGGTAAGACGAGAAAATTTCTGATACGAAATTAAACCCTTGCCACACAATCCCTGGTTTTAACAAGTTTTGGGATGCAAGAAATAACAAAATTGGGGGGGGGGGGGGGGGTTTAAAGGTATTCATACTACGTTTCGTTCATTCTAAAAAAAATCGCAAAAATGTGTTTTTATCCCGCAAAACTTTTTGGTAGTATAGCATACCGATAATAGCTTAACCCTTTTCCAAACAATCCCTGGTTTATACGATCCTGACATACAAGCCTTTTGAAAACATTGTTGAAAAAGGAGAAAATGCTGGTAAACAAAATTTTCTCCTTTCCTCAAAATATTTCCTACACTGCTGGAAACAATTCTCAATTTTTTAGCTACATTTAATTTAAACAAGACACATTACCTTTTTTCACTTCACATTTACATGAATTTGTATTTGTATACATGCAAAGGAAATAAAAAAAGATAGTATTTATAACACATAACAACTGTATTTCGATTTTGATACTGGAGCACAGTTTTTATGAACAGTGTGTACTAAGGGTAACGCATACTTTATTTTTCAATTGACCGCCGCTTATCAAAGCCTTACTGATAAAGCCGACACTACGGTAAATCGCGTGTCCATATATTACAGTGGGCAGATAATAGGTGAACTATCATCATATATTACACGCTTGAATTATTGTCCAAACCTAGCTTCGGCTAATCTCGTCTGCTTGCATAACGACATGCACGTTTTTCAACTCTTTAGGCCGCTAATAGATTTATAGTGCCTTCAAAGAATACTTAAAGTACCTGAAATAAGCATTATTTTGTTGGTTTAAATTGGTAATACATGGCGGGTGACTTGGATCTAAGCCTTCTATATTAAAGATTTGTAAGTTGTGTTAAAAAGTAGAATTGTTTGGTATTATAACTACATGTACCATAACATTTCGGACCAATAAATATGAAAAGTCAATCCACGTGCTTGAAACTGAACCATAGATGAAGAAATTCAGATTCGCGAACTATCGCTTCTTTAGTACGGTAGATTTACATGATATTCAACACCAAAATAACATTTTTTTTCCAACGATACGGAAATGATGTGGGCGTTACTGAGTAAACACTCTTGTTAAAGATGCACTTTAAATACATGCACATGTACATGCACATGTACATGTACCTCTAAAATTCGAATGAAGAATATACATTTTTCATCGATACATACATGTATCTACCTCATGACTCGGTTGGTTGTTAAATGAAATGGATCCATGTTTTGTGATGGCTTGCTTGGTGCGTCGAGGATATGCATTAGAACCATTTTTCACAGAGTATGGCTCATTTCAATTTGCACTCAACGAGAAAATAACTCACTGTATGGTTGTTTTCGTAGGTCATCCGATTACCAGTTCGAAGGGAAACGGCTTTATTTAGTGCAATGGTGATTTTGTTTTTTGTTGTAACAATTTCTATTGACATATTATTTCATATATAGGTTTTTTTCCCAAAACGATGATGAAATAGAAATAATATTGTGTATCCAATTGAGTTCACTCCTTTTAGTAGACATTTTAATCCATTTCCTTCTTCTTTAATTGCCTGTTAGTTTAAACATATTTATTTTAAATCGATTGAGAAACAAGTCAATCTCTCTCGAATCTGCCTTCTGAGAACTTGAATATAATAAAAAGTCTTTCATATTCTCAGACAGTTAAGTTCCAAGATGTGAACGCATTACGTTTTCTGATCTTGGTCTTCTCTGCAAAAGCAGCTTTATGCTGAAAGGTTTGAGATGCTGAAGAGAACCCCAGTCTCGTTTTCGAAAACTACCAAAGTGCCGAAAGTTAAACCCCATTACCACACAATCCCTACTTTTGACGCCCCCGAGAAAGAAGCCTTTAGAAAACATTGTGGGAAAAGGAGAAAATGCTGGTAACCGGCATTTTCTCCTCTTCCCACAATGTTTTCTACCCTTCACAAAACAAATTTCAAATTTTCTGCCACTTTTATTTTGTCGTCTGCAAATGCTTTCGATTTGGACAAACCTCAAATTTTGTCATTTGGTAATGAGCTAAATCTGTTGCGATATGGCGAGATACTCTAGCCAGGATAACCTTCAAGTCCAAAAGATAACACTATGTTCAGCAAAGTTGATGGGATGGGATCCGCCAATATCTAGGCCTAATGGCAGCAAAATGACGAGAGGGAAATGTATCCGTTTTTTCGGTTTAAAAATAACTTTGGTGAAAAAAAAAGGAGAAAATATTCCGGACATTTTAAGCGACATATTTCTAGACATTCGCTGCTATTCGAATATTTTTTAATTTCTTACAGAAAATTAAACAGATCTATAGTTATTTTGACTTACCAAAGGGACTGGTATAAATCCATCATCGGAATCTAAGTCGTAAATATTTAAGAAGGGTTAGATAAGGTCGTATAAAAAAGTGTCAGTCGGTTTAGTATGACACGTGCATATGGAACTAACAACTGGGACAGTACTTCACACTGCCGGAGTGCTATACCCAACATCAAAGAAATACCGAGTTAACCCTTGTCTCTCTTTTGTGTTAAGTTTGCATATGTTATTTTACCCTTTACCAAACAACAAAAGTTTAGACAGGTCAAAATTGAATGCACTTGCAGACGGACAAAATAAATGTTACTCAAAAATTGAAATTTGTTTCTAGCAGAGTAGAAAACATTGTGGGAACATGAGAAAATTCTGGTTACCAGCATTTTCTCCTTAGCCCACAATGTTTTCAAAATGCTTCTACCTCAGTGTTTTAAAAAAAATCAGGGAATGTTTTGGTAAAGGGTTAGAAGGCAATGAAAAGAGCCGGTTTTTATTTAAGAGAACAAGAGGATCATTTTAGTTCAAAATGTGGACCGATGTTTTGTTTTTCTGACGATCCAGCCTGCATTTTGAAAAAGCTAAATATAATATGTAGTTTTATTCGTTACCCTTTGGTTTCCTTACGCCCAGAGACTGAGAAAATGACGATAAACAGTGTGATAATATACACGTACAGGGTAGTATAATTTTTAAGTTGTGTTTAAGTTTTTAATTATCATCAGAATAAAAAAAAGGAATGGCTAATAACTGCTCTATCTGTTTCATTTAATGAAGGGTAAGAAAGAATGTGTGATGAAAATATACCTGGAGCCTGTTGTACACAAACTTTAAAATAGTGCTTTTTTTTTCCTGGTGTGCAGTTTCAGACCGCGAGTGTACTGGTAAATTTTCGTGAATGCTACATTGTAAACACGTTTTTGCTCTTTAACCCATTAAACGGCATTCACAACAATAATTGCCTTTGCGACTTACATAAATTAAGTTCAGGCTGCACGAAATGTGCAGTCTGATTTTGGATGTACACCTTGCGCTCTTGTAGGACGAAAACAACATGGAAAAAATGCTGGTTCTTGGGTTTCTTTTTTTTTCAAATTAAATTGTAGATTATGTTATGGATTTTCGGCGCTCTATGGGTTAAGTTATTAATTGGGATTCCAGTCGGAGTTTTTCCTCTTTTAAAGTACACGCTTGTGAGTCACAAACAATCAAGAAGTAGTAACTTTGGTTTTCGGTTTTTGGAATCCAGCATGAAATTGCACTTTTAATCCGAAATTCGAAATTTCATATCGCTAACACTAAATATGGGATAGGCCTACAAATTTGTAACTTAGCGAATAGCTGATTAAAATGATATATAACGTTTTGTGGCATCCTAACTTAAGTAATCCCTGTTGGCAAAGCTTATATCCGCATTTAATGGTACGAAAATGTTGCGGTCGTAATGGAAGAATTAGTTTCTGGTTCCCAAAACAGTGGGGAAAATTACAGATATTTATGTATAAAAATTTACAGTCATCCTGGCGAATTTTCCCCCGCGATCCCTCGCACAGTTGCCGCGATCCACCGCATTTACCTCCTGCTGTGAAGTTGCCCGATATTTTCTGAGGCCGCGGTGACACGTCCGCCGCGTTTCCGCGGCCGATACCTGTACAGCAGATTTGCCGCGGACAAATTGGTCCGTCGCGGCTCGCGGACTTGAGCAAAAAACGCGAGGAGTGTACTGTATATAGTAAGGTTTTAATGACATCGATTGTGAAGTAATTAGGATTATGTTGATGCCCTAAGTTTATTCCAGCTGATATATATTTCAACTTTATCAGCCATCTGTTAAACCCACTTTTAGTTAGAAAACACTGATGGAGCATCAGTTAGAGGGGGAGCATCAAGAAGGGACATTACGGTTTAATGCATATAAAACAATATACTTAATAAGTAATTGTTCAATTGTAGCACTTATTGGTTACTTTCAGACATTTTCAGCAACAGTAGAGATTTCATTTTTATTGTCATAGTATTTTGATTCTTTGACACCCTGCACTTCTGGTTTAATCCCTTTACCATACAACAAAATATGAGACATGCCCATATTTGAAGCATTTTGCAAGCTACAAATTAGGTGTGGCCTAAATGGTCGAATTTGTTTATGATTTGGTTAAAAACATCATCGGAAAATGAGAAAATGCCAGTTACCAGTATTTTTCCTTTTCCTGGTATTTTTTTCTAAAGTGTTTATTCTCGTGGTCGGTAAAACTTGTGATTGTTTGGTATAGCATTAAGTCTTTACCAAATGACAAAATTTTACACTTGTCCAAATTGAAAGCATTTGCAGACAACAATTTTAGTGTGGCTCAAATGATGTGATTTTTGGCTGATAGGGTAGAAAACATTGTGGGATAAGGAGAAAATGCTGGTTACCAGCATTTTCTCCTTTTTCCAACATTGTTTTAAGAATTAAGGCTTCTTCCTCAGGGTCGTTAAAAGTCGGGATTGTTTGGTAAAGGGTTAAAGTAACTTTTAACAAGATTTTGAAAACCAATGTTTTTAAATTATCTTTTATAGAAACTTTATATTTTTATGAAGTTTTCTCATTAGACATCACTTTTAGGACTTTCCAAAGACAGAGCCTATCCTTAAACAATTTTTAACTTGTTGTCTGCAAACGCTTTTGATCAGGATATTGAGTCAAAAATTTTAACATATGGTAAAGTGTTAAAGAAATTCAAACAAAGACAATGATAAATGAGGCATGCTCTGTGAAAAGGGGGCTTACTGCATCTTCAAAAGTCTGCGCAGGATGACTGGGCCAAAACTTTTTGCTATTGGTCAATTTTCTGCACGTCCAAGGACCAGTATACCTCATGATTCAAGGACCAGTTTACCTCATGATTCAAGGACCAGTTTACCTCATGATTCAAGGACCAGTTTACCTCATGATTCAAGGACCAGTTTACCTCATGATTCAGTCGATTGGTGGACAAAATGGATTTTATGGAACTATGATCATGTGATGACTTGCGTGGTATAATACATCACGGAGATGCATTAACTCTTTACTAAACGACAAAATTTTAGACTAGTCCAAATTGAAAGCATTTCCAGACGACAAAATAAATGTGACTGAAAAGTCAAAATTTGTTTTGGGATGGGTAGAAAACATTGTGGGAAAAGGAGAAAATGCTGGTTACCAGCATTTTCTCCTTTTCCCACAATGTTTTCAAAAGGCTTCTTACTCATGGTTGTTAAAAGTCGGGATTGTGTGGTAAAGAGTTAAGCCACCTCTTACCAGAGCATGGCTCAAATATATCTAGTGTTTTCCTTTTTTCTGTTTGCTTCATATTACATGACTTGTATATAGTGATGACACGATGATCGGGAAAGATCGATTAACTATCGTTTCACTATCACCGATGCACATCATCCATTACAAATATCAGAAATCGATCATCGTACTAAACCTGGATAATACCAAACTTAACTCTTTCCCAAACAAGCCCTGGTTTTCAGGTGTCTGCAGTACAAGTCTTTTGAAAACACTGTGGGAAAAGGAGAAATTGCTCGTATCGAGCAATTTCTCCTTTTCCCACAGTGTTTTCTACCCTTTTTGACAACTTTCTGCCATTTTCATCAAATTTAAAATTGTCGTCTGCAAACTTTTTGAATTTGGACCAGTCCAAAATTTGTCGTTTGGGAAAGGGTTAACCAAGGGATGCCAGACTCAACCAAGGGATGCAACTTTAATGACATAAAAACATGAAAATGGCTACTGACGCAGTCAAACAGCTCAAAGTTGATTCCCATCTAGGTGCAAAACAAAATCTGATGGGTGGAATTATTTTGGCTTTCATAATTTAAAAAAAGATGAGCCTCCAACAAATATAATTTAGATCTAAGCAGATCTGTCCATTAGAATACGTATGAAGACATACTGACATGTGGATAAGGAAAAAGTCTCATTGCAATGGAACATTTTCAAAACAAATTAAACGACTGTATGTGACAATTGTTATAATCTGTTAACAACAAAAATTTTTCCTTTTCCAAGATTGTTTTATAACTAATTTTTCCAAGTTAAAGCCATAACCAAACACCAAATTTCATATTTTTCCATAACCGATTATATGACTGATTATCGCATTGGAAGTGGAATTCGATTCTAACCAATCATCGACGAGCATTTTCAACCAATTTCCCAACACTACTTGTATACCTAAACAATAATTTAGTGACACCTGTATATAAACGTAATATCCAGCATAAAAACACGACATGGGTAGTACTTATCTCAGAACGTTTGCGTATGAATTTTACAGAATGTGATACAACGTTTTTAAGATTTATTTGAGTACTGTTTTCAGATACAAATGGTTTAACCCTGTCGAGGTGGCATTCTATCACCTTTAACCATTTACCACACAATCTCGACTTTTAACAACCCTGAGACAGAAGCCTTTTGAAAACATTGCGGGAAAAGGAGAAAATGCTGGTAACCAGCATTTTCTCCTTTTTCCACAAGGTTTTCTACCTTTCCAAAAACAAATTTCAATTTTTCAGTTACAGTTTGTCGTCTGCAACTGCTTTCAATTTGGACTAATCTAAAATTTTGTCGTTTGGTAAAGAGTTAAGTATAAATTATGTATTGTATTTCCCTATATAATTATAAACACAGACATAATTATATGTACTATGAATAAGCATCAAAGGTAAGTTTTAATTATGAATTTTAATCATAATTGATATGTTTGTATAATGAAAGTTGTATGTTTAACTATCAACAGGGTATATGCACTCATCAACCACACCTTTTCACAGTAGTAAGTTTATTCCTGGGATTTTTAAGTATAGCTCAAAACCGTTAATTCTAACCTTTTACCAGACTTCAAAACATAAGACTTGTCCAAAATAAGAGCAGTTGCAGATGACAAAATGAATTTGACTCAAAAAAATATTGGGTTTTACATAAGAAAGGGCAGAAAACAATCTGGGAAAAAGACAAAATGCTTTTGGTTAGTATTTTTTCTTTTCTCATAATGTTTTCAAAAGCATTCTTTTTTGGGATGATTAAAATCTTGTATTTGTCTGGTAAAGGGTTAGAATTGTAATGCCTTGCATGCCAAAATATTTATGTATTTTTGTATAGATCACCAAGCCATATCATGTAGCCTTCCTTATTTTAAATTTATAGAATATCAGTTAAAGGAAAAAAAAAAGACAAATTTTGAGGATTTACTGTAACTTACTTTAATTTACTGTAAACCATATTTCTCTGTGTTTGATTTTTTGTTCTGAAACATTTTAAACGACACACAATTGATGCTGCTGAATACAAGAAGAGGATGATAAATTGAGTGATTGCTTGCTTTAAGTCTTTACTAAATTACAGTATTTAGACTGGCACAAATTGAAAGCATTTGCAGACATCAAATTATACATGTATGTGGCTCAAATGACTGGATTTTTTTTCTGAATGGTTACCAGTATTGTCTCCTTTTTCCACAATTTTTGAAAAAATCTAATTTCCCAGTGTCATTAAAACTCAGGATTGTGTGGTAAAGGGTTCATGAAAAGGAGTTTATTGCTGTTTTTAATGTCTGTATTTGTACAACTGTTCTGGAGGATTTTCTTTGATTTAGATACATTGTCTACAAGACAGAAAATTCAAAGTAAAACCGAAATCTATACCAGATGTTGCAGAAATTTGTAAATTTTAGTTGTCTGTACTGAAAAATTAGGTGTAGGAGTTAGGTCTTTTAGTTTATTAACCACAATTTGGGATTGAAAAGATAGTCATCAGAGCTCCAGATAGAGGGAATGATTTTGATTTCAAAGTTGAAAATATTAATCGCTCTCCACTAAACCCTATGTTATGGGTACTCATTAGAATTGTCTCATCGAGATAGTTCTAATGAGTACCCACAACATAGGGTTTGGAAGAGAAATAATGGATTTAGAATACTATCACTTCCTTTTATCTGGAGGTCAGGTCATAGAAACTGCTCATTATTAGAAACTTATAACCATCGTGCATAGATTTGTCTTCTAAAGTTGCAAAATAAGTCATTTTTTTATTTCCATTTATTGCATAGTTTACCAAGAAGATGAGCCCAATTTCTATGTAATTATTTTAATTCATTATTGATAATTCATGTATTTGTATGAAACCAAACCTTCAATTTGGCATTTCTTGTCCAGTCTTAGAAATTTGCTTAACCCATAGACTGCCAATTAAACAAAATAGAAAGGAGTGTGATCTTGTGCTTTCACAGTGTACAAAATCAGCTGAAATTTCTCTCACCATACAAGCTTATAGGCCCATATACATGCACCTGAAATTGCTCTTATCATGCATAGAGCTAATAGGTCCATAAACCTGAAATTGCTGTTATCATGACCTAATAGGTCTATATACCTGATATTGCTATTATGAGGCATAGAGCTAATAGGTCGTCCATAAACCTGAAATTGCTTTTATCAAGCATAGACCTAATAGGCATATATACCTAAAATTGCTCTTATTATGCACTGAGCCAATAGGCTTATGTACCTAAAGTTGCTCTTATTATGCATAGAGCTTATAGGCCTAAATACCTGAAATTGCTCTTATCATGCACAGAACCAATAAACTTCTGTACCAGAGCTTATAGGCCCATTATATGTCTGTCTTAACTCCTTATCTTAATTCTCTTTGTTTGCTTACCTTTACCTTCGAATTACCTTCGAATTGCCTGTCACACCTGTATTTGCTTGTGTAGTCATTGTAGATCAGTATCAGACTGCAAAAAACATGCAATCTGACGTTGCATCTATGTCACCTGCTGTGCTGAGACATTCTGGCCAACAGTTTTAGAGCTTTGGGGACATTAAATGAAGTTCTACTTTTAGCAAGTTTTCATTCATAGCTGTGGAAACCAATGCAATAGTAAACATTTGTTTTAACTCTTTACCAAACAATCTTCGGTCTAACAACCCTGAGAAAGAAGGCTTTTGAAAACATCATGGGAAAAGAAAAAAATGCTGGTAACCAGCATTTTCTTTTTTTCTACAATGCTTTCCACCCTTGTGAAGGGAAATTCCATCCTTTGAAACATATTAACCATGTCATCTGCTAATGTTTTGAATTTGGACAAGTCTAAAATTGTATCATTTGGTAGGGAGGTAATTCAGTGCTGCTGCTTTCTGCCTCCTTCTGCACTGGGCTAATGGTACACAAAAGAATGCAGTTGTTCAAGTTTATTCCAGTTACTTGCTGTAGGCATCTATAACCCTTTCACTGATGACAAAATTCAGTATACTGGGTAGCCCAGATTGAAAAAGATTTTGCAGATAACACAATAAATATGGGCTGAAATGATGTGATTTGTCTTTGGAAGGGAAGAAAACATTGACAAAATAGAAGGAAATATTAATAACATGTCACTTTTTAGCTCACCTTAGCATGAAGTGCTCAAGGTGAGCTTTTGTAGTTGTACTGTGTTTGTTGCCAGTCTTGCATTGTGCGTCATCAACTTTTACCTTGTGTACACTCTAGATGCTGTCCAGTACCCATTAAACTTTGTAATAATCTTTGTCTTGATAATATCTCAGACAAGTTTGAAAATGGATCAGGTTGGGTCAAAAATAGGTCACCAGGTCATATCTTAGAAAAACTTTATGTACACTCTAGAGGCCACATTTTGTGTCCAGTTCTCATTCAGAAGGTTTGTCTTCATGGTATCTCAAACAGATTTGAAAATGGGTCATGTCACGTTAGAAAGTAGGTCACCAGACAAACCTTGTGTACTCTCTAGAGGCCTCATTTTCAGTCCAATACTCATGCAACTTTATCAAAATCTTTGTCTTGGTGATATCTCAAACTAGTACAAAAGTGGCTCTTATCAGATTAAAAACAAGGTCACAAGGTCAAATCTTAGAAAACCTTGTGTACACTCCAGGGGCCACACCTTTAGTCTTTTACTCAGTAGAGTTAGATATAATGTTTGTCTTGTTGATATCTCAAATTAGTTTGAAAATGGGTCATAATCTTTGAGAAATCTATTGTGCAATCAAGGGGCTACAATTTTTGTTGAATCCTCATGAAAATTGATTTGAATGTTTGTCCTGATGATATCTCAGATGAGTTTGAAAATGGGTCACTTGGAGTGAAAAACTAGGTTAAATTTTTGGGAAAAAAATGTGTAGACTCTAAGGCCACAATTTATGTCCAATACTCATGAAAATTGGTCAAAATGTTTGTCTTGATGGTATCTCAGACTTCTTGCAAAATGTATCATGTTGGCTCTCAAACTAAAAAAAAAAAAAAATATATGTGTACATTGTTGAGGCCACATTTTCTGTCCTAAACTCATGAACATTAGAATGTTTTTTCTCAGGGTTGTTAAAAGTCAGGATTGTGTGGTAAAGGGTTAATACAATTTCAATATATATCAACAATTAACATTTTAGGAACAATGACTGTTTTCCAAATTTTTGAAACTTGAATGGTAGTGCAGATGGATGGATGGATGGATGAGTGCGTGGGTGGGTGGATGGATGGATGGATGGTTGGTTGGTTGGATGGTTTGATGGTTGGATGGAAGGCAAGATGGATAGCATAGATGGATGGATAGATGGGAGTAAATGGTGGGTGGGTGAACAGATGGATGAGTGGGTGGACAGATGGATGTATAGATAAATGGATAGGTGGGTATATAGATGGATGAGAGTTTGGTTTGATGGTACGGTGAATGAATGAGCTAATGAGATATATTACTGAATAGATCAAATCATGAATTTCATTCACAGCAATAACATGTTTCATTGCACAATGTTCAGAAACTGCCAGGTATGGAATAGTTTTTCACCCTCGAGAATATCAGCATTTGCAATAAAATTTGCTAATTTGTAAACATGGTTTTACTTCAAATAAATCTATATACAAGCCCATATTTAGTTCCAAAATTGTGGAAGAAAGAATCCAGAGACAAGACAGTGGTTAGGTCTTTCACTGCTCTAAAGGAACATTGCAAAATGATTCTAATGATAGATATTTTGTCATTTAAGGGCTTTGTTTAGCCATGTGTGTCATTTTTAAAAAAAAAAAACTGAGAATCTCATCTGTGCCTAATTTTAATTACTGTTTATTGAGGACACAGTGAATGAATAGTTTTTCTGGTTGTTTTCTGTAAAAGTTTATCCTTTGCGTATGGGGTCTTGGCAACTAATGACATATGAATGCATTTGAGTGAAATAATGGCAAAAGCAGAAATTTCTTTTCTCCTTTTGCCACAATATTTTTAAAAGAAGTCTTCTGCAAGACAACAAAAGTTGTTGGTAGGTTGTAATGTGTGCAATGATTTGTTCATATTAAATACTAAATTTACACTGTTATAATAGATAGGACAAAACAATTCTAGTCGTAGATTCAAGTTGTAGTGCATGCACTTTTGCTTTTTTGTTGAAGTAAATTGTTTCATTTATATTAGCTTTAAATGGTATCTCATAACAGTTATGACAGAGCTCCAGATAGAGGGAGTGATTTTGATTTCAAAATTAAAAATATTAATTACTTTCCGCTAAACCCTATGTTGTGGGTACTCATTAGAATCGTCTCATTGAGACGATTCTAATGAGTACCCACAACATAGGGTTTGGAGGAGAAATGATGGATTTAGAATACTATCACTCCCTCTTATCTGGAGCTCTGGTTATGATTTAGAATTAACCCATTATTGTTCATAAATTGCTTTTTTCACCTGCAGCATCTGCAGCAGGCAGATTTAGAATGTACCTATGGAAAAAGAGCAACAGAAAGCAAATGCTTTATTTACCTGAATTCCTTTCATACCTTTGATGAACTACTTCTTCAGCTCTGTTATGGCCCTGTGTCTGTGCATCCATGTAAGGTTTAACTTTTATTTCAAACATCACCTCTGAAAATACCATGCTAATTTTGAATAAATTTTAGAGAAATGATTCAACTATTGTCTTCTTCAGAATGCTTTCAAAGACATTAATTCTAGTAAAAATACTGGTTGCCATGGCAAAACTTAAAAATATTGAAAATTGTTAAAATCTTCTCGTTAAAATCTGGACCATATGAGCCTAGGGCTACCAGACTTGGCATGCCGCTTCCTCTAACATACCTTTTGTTGTCAAGCCCACTTGTAGTGAGCGAGACATAGTTGTCACAGTGTCACTCCAGTGTATGTGCATCTGTGTGTTAATGGCTCAATGCCTGCATGCATCTGTGCGTTAGTGTGTGTATGCGTGCGACTGTCAAGAATTGTCCAGACCAGAACTTCTACATTGTGGATGGATTTCAAAATAATTTGACACAATTGTTCTCCTTCGTGAGTAGAAGTGCCATTTGAAACATTTGTTCAGGTAGGTCCAAGGTCAATGTCACACTTAAAGGTCAAATGATAAAATTGTCAAAAATGCAGCATCTCAGACCTAAACTCCTATATTTATGGATATATTTAAAGATAATTTGACACATTTAAAACATTTAAAGATAACCTGACACAATTTTTCTCCTTTACCAATAGAAGTGCTGTTTGGATCATTTGTTCAGGTAGGTCCAAAGTCAAGGTCATACTTGAAGGTCATAAATTAAGCTTCTACTTCTACCCAAATAGGTATCTCCTGGCTAAAATAAGATAGATGTGCATTGAGTGATTGGTTACTTTTTTTCCAAGTGCAGCTAATGAGGTTCTTTACCAACTCGCCATGACAGGTTTGGCATGTTGCCCACAGGCAATCTTCTAGTAATGGTTGGTATGTAGAAGGACATTAGGGACCCAAGATTGTTCAAATATTGCCCTGAGATCAAAAGTTGGTCTCGCAAGAGGAGGAGGATGCCTCAAATCTTACTCTGGTAAGCACCAAAGGGCCGTTCTTTCTCTCTTGTTGGAAAACATCTCGTCAAAATACTCACTGTCAGAATTTATTAGTATATGGTATGTATGATACTTGATAAGACCTGCTTATATTCATTAACATCCTTGCATGTGAAAAAGATAAGAGTTTTTGCAAGGCTAAGCTTATATTTTCTGTAAAATCTTATTGCAATACAGATTTCCTACATTTTAACCCTTTACCACACAATCCCGATTTTAACAACATTGAGAAAGAAGCCTTTTGAAAACATTGTGGGAAAAAGAGAAAATGCTGGTAACCAGCATTTTCTCCTTTTCCCACAATGTTTTCTACCTTTTTCAAAACAAATTTGAAAATATCAGTCACATTTTATTTTGTCGTCTGCAAATGCTTTCAATTTGGACTAGTCTAGAAATTGTCGTCTGGTAAAGAGTTAATGTCTGTGGATGTTAATTATTTGTATGTCACATGTAATTTACCAGGCAGTGGAGCGAAACAGGACCATCGTGGTACTCTTGTTCTTTTCCATCTTTTGTTTGTTGGTAGTGTAATATTTTTACTTTTTGATAGGTTTAACCCTTTACCACACAGTCCCGAAGAAAACTGGAAAATATTGTGGGAAAAGGAGAAAATGCTGATAACCAGCATTTTCTCCTTTTCCCACAATGTTTTCTAGCCTATCAAGGACAAGTCTCGTCATGTTGGCCAGCTTTAATTTATTGTCTGCAAATGCTTTCAATTTGGAACAGTCTGAAATTTTGTTGTCAGGTAAAGGGTTACTCTGCTCTACAGAGATCCATTTAACCTCTTAACTCGTTACCACGTGATCCTGAGTTTTCACAACCCCGAGAAAGAAGCCTTTTGAAAACATTGTTGGAAAAGGAGAAACATGCTGGTTATTTTCTCCTTTTCCCACAATGTTTTCCAGCCATCCCACAACAAATTTCAATTTTTGAGTTACATTTATTTTGTCATCTGCAAATGCTTTCAATTTGGACTAGTCTAAAAACTTGTCGTTTGGTAAAGAGTTAACAGAATAATCCCCCATTTTCGTGATCCAAAGAAGAAGCCTTTGAAAAACTTGTGGGAAATGGATAAAATGCTGGTAACCAGTATTTTTTTCTGTTTCCACAATTTTTTTCATAATCAAAATAACAAATCCTACTATTTGAACCATATATGATTAATTTTGTCATCTGCAAATACTTTCAATGTGGATACATGTAGTAAAATTTTGTCATCTAGTAATGTCAGTGAAGTACAGATTTTTCTCAATCTGAAATTATCAGATATTAACCAAACCATAAATCAGGGAAAAAAGTGGGAGTGGGACTGTATAAAAGATCAAACAAATTACTGTACATATATATATTCATATTGTGAGATTGAAATAATCAGTTATCCCCCTTTTATTTTATATCCTAGGTGATGAATGTAGAACTGAAAGAGAGTTACCTCCCCTGATGTTGAGTTCAGACTTCAAGTGTAAAAATTTCAATTTTGGAAACCATTATTTTCACATGCATGGAGGTAAGTTGTGTCATTTTTGTATTGCACCTCGACATTTTGTTATCTCTTTTGAAACATTAGTTTGACTTGTAAGTCTTTACCACACAACAAAATTGAAGGCATTTGAAGACTGCAGTTTAAATGTTGCTCGAGCACTGGGATTTGTTACTGAATGGGTAGAAAACATTGTGGGAAAAGGAGAAAATGCTGGTTACCAGCATTTTCTCCTTTTCCCACAATGTTTTCAAAAGCCCCTCCACCATAGGGTCTTTAAAAGTTGGCTTTGTGTGGTCAGGGTTTAACCAAAGGACAAGTTTTAATTGTATAGCAAGTGACAAAATTTTAGACACATCCAAATTGAAAGCATTTGCGGATGACAAAATAACTCTGTTACTCAGAAATTGAAATTCGGTTTGGGAAGGGTAAAAAACATTGTGGGCAAGGGGAAAATGCTGGTTACCAGCATTTTCTTCTTTCCCTACAATGTTTTCAAAAGCCTTCTTTCTCAGGGTCATTGAAAGTTGGGATTGTGTGGTAAAGGGTTAAGAGTTATCTATACTGAACGCATTTCCGCAGAAGGTGGCTCAAACAATAGGAACTGTCTTTGAGTGGGTAGAAAACATTGTGAGAAGGGTGAAAATTCTGCTGCTTACCAGTAATTTCTCCTTTCACCGCATATTTTCATAAACTTCTTGAAAGGTGTTGTATTAAAGCAGGTTGTTTGATAAAGGGTTGATGTATTAACTCTTTACCACACCATCCCGAATTTTAACGACCCTGATGAAAAATGCCTTTTGAAAACATTGTTGGAAAAGGAGAAAATGCTGGTAACCAGCATTTTCTCCTTTTCCCGCAATGTTTCCTTTCCTTCCTAAAACAAATTTCAGTTTTTGAACAAGTATGTATTTTTTCTTATCTGCAAATGCTTCAGTTCTGACAAGTTAGTCTCAAAATTTTGTTGTTAGGTAAAGAGTTAATTTACCCCACAATATTTTAATGAAGTCAAACCTTTGATAAGCAGATACTCATGACCATATACAAAACAAATTTCATAGAACAAGTGGCTGTTTAACTCTTTACCACACAATCCTGAGTTTTAACGACCCCAAGAAAGAAGCCTTTTGAAATCATTGTGGGAAAAGAAGAAAATGCTGGTAACCAGCATTTTCTCCTTTTCCCGCAATGTTTTCTACCCTATCAAAGATCATTTCCATCATTTGAGCCACGTTTAATTTGTGGTCTGCAAATGCTTTCAGTTTGGACAAGTCCAAGATTTTGTTGTTTGGTAAAGAGTTGAGTCAGTTAACTCAGTATCACCTATACACAATATTTAACTCTTAACATCTTCGGGATGGTGTGGTAAAGGGTTAAGAGCCCCACTCTGGCAAAAGGGGGCTTAATGGATCTCTGTGATGCATGATACCAAGCAAGTCACCATACAATTATGGATCCGTGAAATCCATTTTGTCAAGCAGTCGACTGAATCATGAGGTACACTGGTTCTTTGACATGCAGAAAATCTAAAAATAGCAAGAAGTTCCACACCATTTCAGCCTGCATGAACAGTGCAGGCTGACATGAATTGATACTTTTTGCAGGTGCATTAAGCCCCCTTTTCTCAGAGCATGGCTTATATATTTTGGATTTATATCATATATATATTGGGGAAAAAAAAATTGCAAAAAGAGATAATTGCTTGTATTAGGCCATCCCCATTTGTCACAATGTTTTCAAAACTGGTTTTCTTCAACAGGAGGGCTGTAAGGTGGCAAGCTGCACATCTCTCTCAAAAAACTGTAAGTTTAGATTGGCCAGAATTTTCATACAAGAGCATGGAAATCCTTTTATTCATTTTTTTTTCTTCGGGAAAATTTCTACAGGAATCATGATAGATCTAGAGACAGATCCACTGGTGGAAGATGCAGACAGATTACAACCGTCTTATGAAGATGTTATGAAAGAAGCCACTTCCTATCTAAACAAGCAGCTAGAAAATGAGAACACCATGATGGACCATTATAAAATACCAATGGTTACAATTGATGATAAAAAGTAAGTTATGCTCTGTACTATTTACCACACAGTCCAAAGTTTTAACAATCCTGAGGAGGAAGGCTTTTGAAAACATTGTGGGAAAAGGAGAAAATGCTGGTAACAACCCTGAGGAAGAAGGTTTTTGAAAACATTGTGGGAAAAGGAGAAAGTGCTTGTAACCAGAATTTTCTTCTTTTCCTACAATTTTATCTACCCTATCAAAGACAGAAATCATCATTTGAGCTACATTTCAATTTTGAAATGTCTGTGTAAGTTATGTCGTGTTATATCTCTTTACCAATTGACACAATTTTGGACTGGACCAAATTTAAAGGGTTTGCAGACGACAATTTGAATGTTGCTAAAATGATGATTTCTCTCTACTAGGGTAGAAAACATTGTGGGAAAAGGAGAAAGTGCTGGTTACCAGCATTTTCTCCTTTTTTCACAATATTTTCAAAAGTTTAACCCTTTCCCAAACAAGCCCTGGCCTTCACGTGTCTGCAGTACAAGTCTTCTGAAAACACTGTGGGAAAAGGAGAAATTGCTCGTAAAGAGCAATTTCTCCTTTTCCCACAGTGTTTTCTACCCTTTTTGATAACTTTCTGCCATTTTCATCAGACTTAAAATTGTCGTCTGCAAACTCTTTCAATTTGGACCAGTCCAAAATTTGTCATTTGGGAAAGGGTTAATGTACCAGGGTCGTTAAAAGTTGGGATTATGTGGTAGCGGGTTAACTATTTACCATGTTACAAAATTTTAGACTTACCCATATTGAAAGACTACAAATTAGATGTGGTTTGGTGATTGGATTTGTTTCTCAAAGGGTAGAAAATATTGTGGGAAAAGGAGAAAATGCTGTTTACCAGCAGTTTCCGTTATTTCCCATGATCTTTTCTAAATCATTCCTTCCTTGGATTGGTAAATCTTGTAATTGTTTGGTAAAGGGTTAATATTGACTTACTTGTCGTAAAGGAAAAACTTATACTCTTCTTGCCACTTAATTATCTAACCTTTTACTGAACAGTCCTTTCTTTTTAATGACTCTGAGGAAAAGGCTTTTGAAATCTGTGTTGTTACCAGCATTTTCTCCTTTCCCACATACATGTAGTCGGCAGAAAGCCCTCTTTCCCACGGTTTTTAAAACATGGGATTGTTTTGCAAAGTGCTTATAGCTTGATGTTTTTGTCGGAATTTTTCAGTACTTTGATATTTCCTTTTCCAGTTACTATGCCATTTGTATAGACTTTGAGACATTTTACCCCACCAGCCCCCAGAAACCTTTGTGGGTGAAGGTGTACCATGACGAGATCAACAAATTGAAGCCCAAAAAGTTACCCATGAGTGACATTCACCTTCATGAACAGTTTAAGAAGTATTTTGGGTACAAAAAAGCTATAAAATGCAAGGTAAGTGTACCCTTTACCAAACATTTCTGGGTTTTAACGACTCTCAGAAAAAAGCCTTTTGAAAACATTGTGGGAAAAGGAGAAAATACTGGTAACCAGCATTTTCTCCTTTTCCCAGTGTTTTCCATCCTTTCAAAGACAAATCCAATCATTTTTGTCATATTTAATTTGTGGTCTGGAAATGCTGTAAATGTTGCTGTTTAGTAAAGAGTTAACCCTTTACCACACGATGCCGCCTTTTAATGACACTGATAAAGAGGCCTTTTGAAAACATTGTGGGAAAAGGAGCATTTTCACAATGTTTTCAACTGTATTAAAGGCAGAAATCATCATTTTAGCAACATTTGTCTTCTGCAAATGCTTTCAAATTTGACCAGTCTAAAATTTTGTCGTATTTTGTCGTATGACAAAAGGTTTACATCACTGTACAAGGTATTTCAGACCTACCGACAACATGTACATATTACACAGAGGGTAAACATTAATTTGTAGGAAAGGAAAAAAAAGATTCAAGTCTTGTCTAAAAGACAGAATTATGGACTTGCCCTAATTTGAAAGGATTTGCAGGTGAAAACTCAAAAATGACTAAATTGAAGGGATCTGTGACCAAAAGGGTAGAAAACATTGTGGGAAAAGGAGAAAATGCTGCATGACATCCATGGTATCCTGGAAATAGTGATTTCTTTGAGGGCTGCAAAAAAGAGAAATGCATTTTCTATCTGTCATAATCTGCACAACCTTCCAGCCATCAGGGGTAACATTTGGCATGAAGATACAAGAATGATTATAGTTTCATCAAATGACAATGAAATGGATTAAAAATGGCTGAAAACTAGTATACATGTATCTTTAACTCTTTCCCAAATGACGCATTTTAGACTCTTTCAAATTTGAAACATCTGCAGACGTCAGATTTAAAATTGGTACAAAATTTATGAGCTTAAGCTCTCTGACAGGGTAGAAAACATTGTGGGAAAAGGAGAAAATGCTGGTTACTAGCATTTTCTCCTTTTCCCACAATGTTTTCAATAGTCTTCTTTCCCAGGGTCGTGAAAACCTGGGATTGTTTGCTAAAGTGTTAAATAACAATATTACTAATATGGTTATACATATCAACGCGTAACATTCATTTTCTTCTAGACACCATATAATGGCTTAAAAGAGGCAGCCAAACGTGGGCTAGTGGCCATGTTTTCTGCTCTATGCAGAAAAATGATGCAGGCCTCACGGCTTGGGAAGCAAGACGAACACGGACTGTCGTTACTTCATTATGCTGCCATGAACAACCATCCACAGATTATTGCCATGTTGCTGATACAGTCTATGGATGTGAATGTCCGCAGAAACAACATAATGGGAACAGGTACATAGTTACTTTTTTTATTCTCTCGGTTTCAGTGGTGATCTCATTAGCTTTTGCAGATGGTGTAGATAAAGATAAGACTGCACAGAACATGCAGTCTGATCTTTGATCTCTGTCTGCTACCTGATGCTAATCTGTGATCAAAAATTACGATTCATGCACTTGTATTGGAAATCTACTTTTAGACTAATCTTGAAAAGGGCAAATTCTATAAAATTTCTGACTTACATTATGATTTGTTAGCTCCACTGGCCGAAAGCCAGTGGGCTTATGTCATGGCCCGGTGTCCGTTGTGCGTCCATCCATCCGTCCGTGCGTGTGTGTGTGTGCGTGCGTGCGTCCGTCCGTGCGTTAACTTTTATTTCAAACATCTTCTTCTCTGAAACTACCCATCCAATTTTCATGACACTTCACAGAAATGATCCTGCCATGGTCCTCTCCAGAATTTCTTGAAAGAATTTGATTCCTTCAAAAACTCTGGTTGCCATGGCAACAAAACTGAAGAATATTGGAAATCTTTAAAAATCTTCTTGTCTGAAACCATAAGGCATAGGGCTACCAAATTTGGCATGTAGCTTTATGTAGTAGACCTCTATCATGTTTCTTCAAATTATAGCCCTGGGGTCAAAATTGGCTCTGCCCCAGGTGTCACAAGTTTTACATAGGCTTATATAGAGAAAACTTTAAAAATCTTCCTGTACCTAGCTATAAGGCCTAGAGCTACCAAATTTTGCATGTAGCTATATCTAGTGGGCCTCTACCAAGCTGGCTAAAATTTTAGCCCTGGGGTCAAAATTGGCCCCACCGCAGAGGTCACAAGTTTTACATGGGCTTACATAGTGACAACTTAAGAAATCTTCCTGTGTTGATTTTTTTTTTTTGAAATTAGCCTTGCATCAGGGGTCTTATGTTTTACAGAGGCTTCATATGGACAATAATTGAAAATCACCTTATTTATAACCATACAGCATAGACTTGTATTATTTTGGCATGTGGCTTTATGTTGTGGACCTCTACCAGGGGCCAAGTAATTATAGCTCTGGGATCAAAAATGGCTTTGCCCTGCAGGTCTCAACTTTCACATGGGCTTTTACAGAGAAAACTTTGTAAGTCTTCATTTTGAAACCATTTGGCTCAGAATTGAAATGTTTAGTATTGATGGTTTATATTTATAAGCCAGTGGAGCGATACAGGGCCATATGGCCCTCTTATTTTCACTACCATGATTCCTGTTTGATATATATTTCATAATGTATATTACATTTGAATATTTACATTTTTATCAAAATCCTGTTTGATTTATATTTGATAATGTACATTACATTTGAATATTTACATTTTTATCAAAATCCTGTTTGATTTATATTTCATAATGTACATCACATTTGAATACTTCCATTTTCTTATCAAAATTAAGATATATCTATCCAAATTCAGATATTTTAGGAAATGGTTTGTATAATCTTTCAGTATTTGAAATTTGAAGGAAACAGGGCTTGTTGCCACTTTTCTTGGTGTTGAATTTTATCTGTAATAAAATACCTTCTTTTTATGCAGGGAAGTGGTTTTTTCTAGGTTTGACAGGACTGTTTTTCCTTATCTTTATCTTCAAGAGTGCTGGTTTTTTTTTATGCCATTTCCTCCATAAATACAGCTAGGTTTTTCCAGAGCCAGAAATCCCAATTTACGGTATAACCGTATATTATTAACAGTTTTGGCATGCATAACTAAATTCTTTACCAAATTACAAAATTTATAAACTTCTCCATATGGAAAGAATTTGCAGACGATATATCAAATGTGGCTTACGCGATGAAATTTGACTTAGGATAGGAAGGTGATATTGTGAGAACAGGAGAAAATGCTGGTTACCAGCATTTTCTTCCTTTTCTCACAATGTTTTCAAAAGCCTTCTTCTCCAGTGTCGTAAAAACTTGGGATCATTTGAGTTACATGTACACTGTCCTCTGCAAGGCCTTTCAATTTGGACATGTCTAAAATTTTGTTATCTGGTACAGAGAAAAACGTTTTATAAAACCAAGATCAGACTGCAAATTCTGTGCAATAGCATCTTGATCTGCATACGCTACACAACTTAAATGGATGAAATTCACATACATTTATGGTGGGAAAAAATATATGGTGGTATTCAAGCTGATATGAAAAGATGAGATTCATTTATCATTCATGTATAACTGCATTCATAATTTTTAATCCCCCACCATAAAGCATAAGAATTGCCTATGTCTGTCTGTCCCTCATTATGTCCGTCCATCTGTCTGTCCGTCAGCCTGTGACACTTTTCTGTCCTCGCTATATCTCCGGAACGTCTAGCCTGATGTTTGAAGTAATTCACACTTGTGTGCACCTTGATGAGACGGTGTGCAGTGTATACGTTTTGTGTGGTCTGATCTTGATCTACATTGGCCACAAAGTCAACTATAGTTGTGAAAGATGCTTCAAGGGTGAAAGCAAATTTTCCCTTTTTCAACCATTTTTTCTCGACTTTTTCTGTATAACTAAAATTCACAACTGAATGGATGAAATGGTCATGTTCTGTTAAAAACAAAAAAGAATAAAATCCTCACAATTTCAAACCACAATTTCAAAAAAAAGTATCAGAAAGTTTAGGTCTAAGATCAAACTGCACATGCTGTGTAAATATGATCTTAATCTATGATGTCATAAAGGCAACTAAGGTTGTGCACAGCACTTTTGGGGCTACATTTTGGCAGTCTAGATTGTCTAGTCATGTAAACACTAGCTTTTTCAAGTTTATTTTATTGATAAAGTCTTGCTTAACCCTTTACCACACAGCCCTGAGTATTAACGACTCTGTGAGATAAATGCCTTTTGAAAACATTGTGGGGAAAGGAGAAAATGCTGGTAACCAGCATTTTCTCCTTTTCCCACAATGTTTTCTACTCTATCAAAGACAGAAATCATCATTTGAGCTAGATCTAATTTGTCATCTGCAAATGCTTTGAATTTGGTTCAGTCCAAAATTTTGTTGTTTGGTAAAGGCTTAACTCATACAGCGCAAAAAAAAAGCCATTTGTAGATCAAAACAAATGTGTCAGACAAAAAGCTGATGCAAGTATTATGATTGGTTAGTATCCCCAATTCTTCTTTTTGAAAATCTCATCTTTTCATTGGTCGGAAATTTTTTGTATCCGGGTATGATATCTGGATTAGATGAAGTGGTTTTGTCAGAGACAGAGCTAGGGCTTAGTTTCAATACAGTATAACATGCATATAAGCAGAAAGGTAAAATTACCCCCAGTTTTGTGTTTGACACTCTACCACATGACAAAAATGTAGACTTGTCTAAATTGAAAGCATTTGCAGACGACAATTCAAATGTGGCTAAAGCGATGGAATAAAATTTGTCTTTGATAGGGTAGAAAACATTGTGGGAAAAGGAGAAAATGGTGGTTTCCAGCATTTTCTCCTTTTCCAACAATGCTTTCAAAAAGCTTCTTTCACAGGGTTGTTAAAACTTGGAATTGTGTGGTAAAGGGTTAAATGACCTTGAGGAAAAAGGTTTTTGAAAACATTGTGGATAAAGAAGAAAACGTTGGTAAGTAAGACAGCCAATCAGAGATCATATGTCAAATTCTGCTGCATGAGTGTAGATCGCAATTTTTAAGGTGCAAAATTGTTTTCTGCAAGTCATTAGAAAAAGAAAAAAATGTTCATATGACTTTTCCACAATTTTAAATTTTACGCCAGTCAAGTTAGACAGCTTTTGTAGATGGCAGATTAGATGTTTAACCCTTTCCCAAACGACAAATTTTGGACTGGTCCAAATTGAAAGAGTTTGCAGACGACAATTTTAAATTTGATGAAAATGGCAGAAAGTTCTCAAAAAAGGGTTGAAAACACTGTGGGAAAAGGAGAAATTGCTCGTTATGAGCAATTTCTCCTTTTCCCACATTGTTTTCAAAAGACTGTACTGCAGACATGTGAAAACCAGGGCTTGTATGGGAAAGGGTTAAACAATCACATTTGTCTTTGAAAGGACAGAAAATGTAGTAGGAAAAGGAGAAAAAGCTGGTTGCTAGCATTTTCTCCTTTTCTCACAATGTTTTCAAAAGCCTTCTGTCTTAGGCTTGTGAAATCTAGGGATTGTTTGGTAAAGGGTTATAACTGATTAACGCTTTACCACAATCCGGAGTTTTAACGACCCTAGGCTTTGGAAAACATTGTGGGAAAAGAAGAAAATGCTGGTAGCCAGCATTTTCTTCTTTTCCCACAATGTTTTCAACGATCTCAAAGGCAGATACTGTCGTTTGTGCCCCATTTTATTTCTCATCTGCAAACGCCTTCAATTTGGACTGGTCTAAAATGTTTTTGTGTGGTAAAGACTTAAGGTTTCTTTGAAAAGAAAAGATTGCAAAGAGGATAACAATGTTTAGCTCAGAATTGTACATTTTGAAGTTAACCCTTTCCCAAACGACAAATTTTGGACTGGTTCAAATTGAAAGAGTCTGCAGATGACAGTTTTAAATTTGATGAAAATGGCAGAAAGTTATCAAAAAGGGTAGAAAACACTGTGGGAAAAGGAGAAATTGCTCGTTACGAGCAATTTCTCCTTTTCCCACAGTGTTTTCAAAAGACTTGTACCGCAGACATGTGAAAACCAGGGCTTGTTTGGGAAAGGGTTAAACATACTTTGTTTTCAGCAGTTAGTTAGTTGAAGAATTACATGTAGTGCAGTATAGTTCCAAATATATATAGGTAATACAAAATAAACCTACAATAGCAGAATAAACTCAACAGATATTTTCATTCTAGAAATAAGATGCCTTTAAGTGTAATTTCAAGGTTATTATTGTCCCGAAAGTCTCAGGAAAGCAGACAGTGTAGATCAAAAACCAGACTGCATGTTTTGTGCAGTCTGATCTTGATCTACATTGGCTGCAAAGGCAGCTTGAATGCGAAAGAAGCTTGAATGGTGTACTTATATCAGACCTCGTATATAATGTAGTTGATTATTTCAATGAAATAGAAAAGGCCAAGGGAGATAAGAAAGATCAGCAGATTGGTAAAGATATTTCCCTGAAGTTTAAGATATTTCACTGATATTTCACCAAAGTTTTTGTGGTGTTACCAGAAAAAAAAAGAAGTATTTGACTGTTTTCTTTCCGGCCATTTTGTAGCCAAATTGGTTGGTTTAAATTTTCTTGTTCAAGAAGATGGCATAAACAGTATGGAAAAATGAAATAAAAAGAATTCTTGGTCATCTGTTGAAGCAGCCATCTGTAAAACATAAACATGCTTCAAAAATGTAACATATAAAAATGTAATATAGTGCTTTGATGGAAAAAACATGTCTTTTTAGTCAATAAAGGACATTTTCGTAGTTTTTGCAAAAATACAGGACCGCGCTGACTTAAGATTAGACTGCATGTTTTATGCCATCTGATTTTGATAAACACTATCCACAAAGACATTGAAAGGCATTTTTTTTGATCCTAAAACTCTCATCAGTGAGAGACTTTATCTAAATAAATGAAAAGGTCTTATTTTACAAAACTTATTTGGTTTGTAGAATTAGCCCTCTACCAAACTACAAAATTTCAGACTTGATCAAATTCAGGGCATTTGCAGTTGACTGATAGTGTTGCTCAAAATGTGATTTCTGTCTATGAAAGTGAAGGAGCATTGTCTCCTTTTCCTGTAATGTTTTCAAAAGCCTTCTATCCTGAGTTTGTTAAAACACAAGATTATTTGGTGAAGGATTAATGTTAAGAGTTAACCCTTTACCAAACAATTACAACTTTTAATGACCATGAAAAACAAAACTTTTGAAAACATTGCAGGATAAGAAGAAAATGCTGGTAACCAGATTTTTCTCCTTTTCCCATAAAGTCTTCTGCCCCTTAAAATACAAATTAAAATTTTTGAGTCACATTTAATTTGTCGTCTGCAAATGCTTTCAATTTGGACAAGTCTTAACCCTTTACCGCATAATGCCGCCTTTTGATTTCCCTGGAAAAGAAGCCTTTTGAAAACATTGTGGAAAAAGGAGAAAATGCTGGTAACCAGCATTTTCTCCATTTCCCACAAGGTTTTTCTACCCTATCAAAGAAAAGTTGCACCATTTGAGCCACATTGAAATTGTCGTCTGCAAATGTTTTCAATTTGGACAAGGCTAAAATTTTGTCGTCTGGTAAAGGGTTAAATCTGGTGGTTTGGTAAAGAGTTAATTGAAAAAAAAATGAATGGTCAAATACTTCATATCACATCTTCATCCTAAATGACCCAATATTGTGTTGTGATAAGCCTGTTTGCTAATGATTCCCAATCACCCTACCCCAATATAACATTTACAGTTGAATTTGAAGGCCTGGTGGCAGCCAGAAGTAAGCAATGAGGGTGTTTAAATGCATTTAAATTTAACCCTTTACCACACAATCCTGACTCTTAATGACCACGAAGGAAAAGCCTTTTTGAAAACATTGTGGGAAAAGGAGAAAATGCTGGTGACCAGCATTTTCTCCTTTTCCCACAATGTTTTCTACCCCTCCAAAATCATATTTCAATTTTTCAGCCACAGTTGATTTGTCATCCGCAAATGTTTTCAATTTGGACCAGTCTAAAATTTTGTCCTTTGGTAAAGAGTTAAAATGCATCTAAATTTAAGTAATTTCATTCAAAAGTATGAAAACCTTTGTGAAGATGAAAATCTGGTATTTTACAGTCAGTCCAAGTATTAGTGGCTGGCGGAAAAATGAATTTTAAAACTAGGTCAACTTTTCACCTGGTTTTGAAATTCATTTTTCTTTTTCTATCAGCGACTAACTCTCAAGCCAACTGTACAATAATAGATTGTCATCTTCACAACAATTTCCATACTTTTGATTGGTATAATTTAATTATAAATGCATTTTAACACCCACACTGTTTACTTTTGGCTACATTGGGCCTTTAAGTCCCCAAATTCATTTCAGTAAACATAGTTAGACCACAGGTATAGCTATATGACCAATCAGCATACAGTATTTTGAAATTTTATATTGAAGATACAACTATCAAGATTACAGTAATTCTGATAGAAAAATCTTGTGCTGTAGCATGCAAGAAATATTACACAGCTCTCGATATCAATGTATATGCTCAGTACATTTAAAAAGGGACCACTTGTCGTAAGTTGAAAATCATCTGCAAAATAACAAGTTTTGTTCAAATTTACCTATAATGCACTTTATTGTTATTCCATTTAGTGATTCACAAAGTTCTGTTAGAATGATTAAGATTTTCAAATGGAAAATGGTACAAAAATTTCCTTACCGCAAATTAAATGTACCGAGTGTAGGATAGATAACAAAGCTGTTGTATACAGGAAATATAAAGGAGGGTTAGCAAGGGAATATTTCTTATATTCTATGGCACAAGATTTTCTATCCAACCTCGACCAGAGGTCATATGTACAACTTGTATTTATAGATATACAACCTTAAAAGTATAAATATACAACATGGAAAGTTGTATCTTCAGAATATAATTTCAAAATAGGGTTCCCTGATTGGTCAAATTGCAAAAAATAAATGTGGTGTAACCTATACGGGCTCTGCTTCCTTTTCAGGTGATGTATGTATAGCAGAAAATTAAATTACATAATATCAAAACAAGAGGACTTTACAGAGAGATTTACTCTACATGTTCTTTTATTTAACTCTTTACCGAACGACAAAATTTTGGACGGGACCAAATTGAAAGCATTAGCAGATAACAAATCAAATATTGCTTAAACTTAAATGGTGATTTCTGTATTTGATAAGGTAGAGAATATTGTGGGAAAAGGAGAAAATGCTGGTTACTCGGAAATGTGTGGTAGAGTTAACTTGTTACTGCTCTCATACCATTTGTCCAGTCCCTGCTGTTTGAAAACACAAGAAAAAGGAAAAATAGCATCCTGCCCATCATTTTTTCCATATTATCTAAAAAAAATAACCATACAATATTCGCAGAAGTTTGTACTATGTGTAACGTGTAATAGTATGTCTATAATGGTAATTTAGTAAGTGATTTATTTCTAGGATTGTTTTTCTTTAGCTTTGATAAGCTTTGAACATAAAGACAGAATTATGATATGTCATAACATGAACATGTATTAATGAGCCATGCTCTAGCAAAAGGGGCCTTAATGCATCTCAAAACAAAACATAATAAGGGATCCATAAAATTCATTATGTCTAACAACTGACTGTATCATAAGGTAGACTGGCCCTTTGACATACAGACAATTGACCAATAGCGAAAAGTTTTGGCCCAGGTCAGCCTGCACGGACTGCGCAGGCTGACCTGGGTCGATACTTTTCGCAGATGCATTTAAGCCCCCTTTTCACAGAGCATGGCTCATTTATAATTGAAACCACCATTTTACAATACAGAGAACAATGAAAACAAAGGAACTGCTAATGCACCAGGAGGAATGAGCTACTATCTACTTGAAATATGTAAATTTTGTCTGCATATATTATAATCAATATCCCAGGGGGCTTTGCTAACATAATGCTTTTTGGGACAGCCATTGTGTTCTTCCTTTATCAATATTGATTTTGTTTCAACCTAGTTTCAAAAGTTAGGAAAATTTCACAGCTTTCTTTTAAATAGAAAATGAAGTGAAATCTTGGTTGTTCAAAAGGCAGAGGACCAAGACTTTTCTGGTGAAAAATTGTCTAGAGTATGAACCAAAAAGTAGAGAATTTCCAGTCAGAATTTACTGTTTTGACGTGACTTTTATGGCTGTCAAATACTGCAAACATACACACTACTAATGTGCAAACTGACATGAAATTTTACTTGAATGACCTCTTTATTGAGCAATCCAGTTGCCAACTTTTGCTCTATTTGCACATTGCAATTTTATGCCAGCGATTGAAACTTTGAGAGATTACACTGTAACATATTATCAGGCTGCTCATGATAATATCCATAATTTTAACTATTATGAATGAACCCTTTACCACATGACAAAATTTTAGACCCATCCAAATTAAAAGCATTTGCAGACGGCTATTTCAGTGTGGCTCAAATGATGTGATTTTTCTCTGATAGGGTAGAAAGCATTGTGGGAAAAGGAGAAAATGCTGGTTACCAGCATTTTCTCCTTTTCCCACAATGTTTTCAAGAGGCCTCTTACCCAGGATCGTTAAAAGTCGAGATTGTGTGATAAAGGGTTAAATTTATCTGCATTTTGACTCCCAAATTGTTATCTCGTGGCAGCTTTTAATGTTATTCTAACTTATTACGATGACTTGTAAATTATGTCATCAGCTTTTTAAAACACTGTGGATAGAGAAAGAACTTGATACAAGTCATTACATCTTTTCCCCATTATGCTTTTTGAAATTGTTACATTAACCCTTTACCGCACAATGCCGCCTTTTGATGCCCCTAAGAAAGGAACCTTTTGAAAACATTGTGGGAAAAGGAGAAAATGCTGGTAACCAGCATTTTCTCCTTTTCCCGCAATGTTTTCTACTATATCAAAGAAAAAATGCACCATCTGAGCCACATTAGAATTGTCGTCTGCAAATGCTTTCAATTTGGACTAGGCTAAAATTTTGTCATCTGGTAAAGGGTCAATCAAAATTACTTGATTAACCCTTTACCAAACAACAAAACGTTAGACCTGTCCAAAATGAAAGTTTTTGCAGACAACAGAATAAATGTGACTCAAAAATTGAAATTTGTCTTGGGAAGAGTAGAAAACATTGTGGGAAAAGGAGAAAATGCTGGTTACCAGCATTTTCTCTGTTTCATACAATGTTTTCAAAAGGCTTCTTCCTCCGGATCGTTAAAAGTCAGGATTGTATGGTAAAGGGTTAAGAAAAGGTAACAACTGAGAAAGGGAGAAGTTAAATAACTCTCTGATGAAAAAGGTGACCAAGACAGTTACTTCCCTTGCCAAGGGCTCTGGAACACAATGGTTTTTTCCCAAGAAATCCTAATTGTCCCCCTCTTCACATGTACCCATATAATTATTTTCTTGATGTCTTTTGTCGTTTATTTCAGCTTTAGAATCACACTAAATTTAGTAATGAAAAAAAGTACAGTAAAATTTCATCAGAGATAAGTTGCCATTCTGCAATAATTATAAAAGATTGCACACTCTGCGAAAGGTGACAACATTTTAGATGTAGTCAAACTTGAGAGCATTTGCCGACAGTAAAGTTGATTATCTTTGGCTCAAATGATAGGATTTGTCATTGAAAGGCTAGAATATTGTGGAAAATAGTGAAAATGCTTGTTCCCAGCATTTTCCCTATTTTCCACAATGTTTTCAAAAGGATTCTTTAGTGCTTTGATTCTTCTTTGATTCCAGTTTACTGTACATTTAGATAGTATACAGATGGACATTCACCATGGCTTTCCTGGCACATTCCTTACCTTGCTGACAAACAATTTCTTTAATACAATCTCTTACAGACTACTTTTCTTTTCATATAGCAGACTACATTGTACTTTTAACTCTTTACCTCATGGCAAAATTTTAGACCCTTCCAAGTTAAAAGCATTATGCAGACAACAACAAAAAAAAATGTGACTCAAGAATTGTAATTTGTTTTGGGTAGGGTAGAAAATATTGTGGGAAAAGGAGAAAATGCTGGTAATACCAGCTTTTTCTCCTTTTCCCACAATGTTTTCAAAAAGCCTTCTTCCTCAGGGTCGTTAAAAGTCGGGATTGTGTGGTAAAGGGTTAAAACAAATATAGCAAAAGGAGACGCCGTTTGCTTATGAGAAATTTCTCATGTTGAGAAACTCTCCGGAAAAATCCTTTCCTTGACTTGTATTTTACAAAATACATAAATATCTTATGATGCATGGTGTCATGTAAAACAATATTAGACTAATGAAGTCTGTTTCAAATATATGTATCAGAGAAAATGATATCTTACTGTAAATACTAAGAGATTTTTCTCTTATTTTTTCTTGAAAGATCTCTTTAAGAGATATCTATATACTCTATACTAGGGCCTATTTTGTTTTTCTAAGGTACTGCTTTATGAAACTCTAATTACTAACAGCCAAATACTGTGGAAAAAGGAGTAATATCAATTAATCCATTAACTGTTTACCAAACAAGACTGGTCCACATGAAAAACATTTCCAGAAGACATATTAACCCTTTACCACACAACAACACTTTAGACTGGTACAAATTGAAAGCATTCGCAGATGACAAAATTAATGTGACTCAAAAATATAAATTTGTATTGGGAAGGATAGAAAACATTGTGGGAAAAGGAGAAAATGCTGGTTACCAACATTTTCTCCTTTTCCCACAATGTTTTCAGATGGCTTCTTTCCCAGGGTCGTGAAAACCAGGGATTGTTTGGTAAAGAGTTAAATGATATTCAAAACATGAAATTCGTCTTTCATATGGTAGAAAACATTATGGGAAAAGGAGAAAATGTTGGTTATCAGCATTTTCTCCTTTTTCCACAATTTTTTGTAAAGTCTTCTTCAGGGTAATTGAAACTTGGGATTGTTTGTTTAGGAGTTAACCAAGACAATCTTGTATTTAAACGACTCTGAAATTGAAGGCTTTTTAACCCTTTACCAAATGACAAAATTTCAGACTAGTCCGAATTGAAAGCATTTGCAGACAACAAAAAAAATGTGATCCAAAAATTGAAATTTGTTTTGGGAAGGATAGAAAACATTGTGGGAAAAGGAGAATATGCTGGTTACCAGCATTTTCTCCTTTTCCCACAATGTTTTCAAAAGGCAAAAATTTTTTCTTCCCTTCCCAAAACAAATTTCAATTTTTCAGTCACATTTATTTTGTCATCTGCAAGTGCTTTCAATTTGGCACTAGTAAAAAATATGGTTGTTTCGTAAGAGTTAACCCTTTACCACACGATCCCAACTATTAACAATCCTGAGAAAGGAGCCTTTTGAAAACATTGTGAGAAAAGGAGAAAATGCTGGTAACCAGCATTTTCTCTTATTCCCATAATGTTTTCTACCCTTCCCAAAACAAATTTCAACTCTTCAGTTACACTTACATTATCTTCTGCAAATGCTTTCACTTTCAAACACTCTAAAATTTTGTTGTTTGGTAAAGAGTTAACTCTTTACCGAACAACAAATTTTTAGGCTGGTCCAAATTGAAAGCATTTGCAGACGACAAAATAAATGTAACTCAAAAACTGAAATTTGTTTTGGTAAGGTTAGAAAACATTGTGGGAAAAGGAGAAAATGCTGGTTACCAGCATTTTCTCCTTTTCCCAAATGTTTTCAAAAGGGTTCTTTTATAGGGTCGTTAAAAGTCGGGATTGTGTGGTAAAGAGTTAAGTAATTAACTTTTACAGTGTTTCTGAAAAGAAAATATGACTTAACTAATATTTATTTATAAAACAATAAGGATCTAGAGTAACAAGTGCTGCTAATAACAGAGAACCAGTCATGGTGACCCCTGTGCCAGGGTCACAAGGTAGTGTTGTCATAGAAATTGTGTCCATGTTATGATTTTCAAATATTATTGTTTACTTTTGCTGTGGAAAAAATTGACTGTTGTTTTTTAATGAATGAATAACTTAAGTTTGAGGAAAGTGGGTTTGACAACTATTGTTGTGCTAAATTTGTTGATCTCTGTACCAAAGAATCCCATTTTTTTTTTAACAATTCTGTTAAAAAAGGCTATTGAAGACATTGCTTTCACAACCATTCCTATCATATCAGAGAGAAAACTTGTATTTAATCTGTTGTCTTCAAATGCTTTCGAAAATTGACAGGTCTAAAATGCTTTTAGCCCTGGACGGGTAGGTCATTGGTTAGCGTATCTAATAACCTGGAGGTTGTTGGTTCGATACCTGGTTGAGGCAAGCTTTCTTTCAGGCAATTTTTTTGCCTCTCATCTCCAGTGCATGAGAAAAGTAGTCTTGGCTTGGAAAGAAAGTTGTGCCAATGTGAGAAAGCCTGGAAGTACATGCATAGGTGCACTGACAGCTGTGATATACCTAAGCTATTAAAATGGTGTTAAACTTCAATACGAACATACAAACAAACAAATAAAATGTTGTTGTTTGTATTGCAAAATGACCCATCATAATGCACACAGGTGACCATTATCTCTTTCAAATTTATTATATATACATGAACCATGCTCTGGAAAAAAGGGGCTTCTTCGTGATGCATTATACCATGCAAGTCATCACATAATTTTGGATCCATTTATCCTTTTTCTCTAACAAATGACTGAATCATGAGGTAGAATGGTCCTTGGACATGCAGAGGATTGACCAAAAGCAAAAAGTATCGGCCCAGGTTGGTCTGCGCAGGCTGACCTGGGTCAATACTTTTTGCAGATGCATTTAGCCCCCTTTTCACATAGCATGGCTCATATGTAAAGATAGATCTATAATCGTTTGCAGCCAGTTTTTAATCTATTTTGATATCTTCATTTGATCAGACTATAATCACTCTTGTCTCTTCATGCCAAATGTTGGCCCTGACAGTTGCAAAGTTGCATAGATTAGGAAGGATATAAAGATACATTTAATTTTCTTTGGGCCATAAACTCTTTACCAACTGACCAAACTTTAGACTGCTCCATATTCAAAGCATTTGCAGATGACAAAACAAGTGTGTCTCAAAAATTGAAATTTGATTTGGGAAGGCTGGAAAACATTGTGGGAAAAGAAGAAAATGCTGGTTGCCAGCATTTTCTTCTTTTTCCACAATGTTTTGAAAAGCTGTCTTTCTCAAGGTTGTTAAAAGTCGGGATTTTGTGGTAAAAGGTTAAAGAAATCACTACTGTGATATTCCTGGCTTTAAATCAAAGATTTCTGCTATAGCATTTAGCTCTTATACCATATACACCTGTATGTCGGTTGTTTATCTGTTTGCACAGCTGACTCAATTTTGAACCATTCTGAAATGTGTCAAATTTTTACAGCATTTTTCTCTCTGGCTATTCTTAAGAACATAAAAGTTTGCAACAAAACATAGCTGAAATACAAACTGCACATGCTGGGATTCGAACTGGTGCGGTAAAGACCCTTGTTTATCAAGGCTTAAAAGACCTATATACTAACCACTTTGGGCCCATTTGGGTAGCATATTTGACTCGTGACCTGGTGGTTGTGAGTTCGATACTCTGTTATTGCAAACTTTCTTGTGATTTTTTGCCTCTCACCTCCGATGCATGTGAAGAAAGTGATCAGTGACTTGGAAAGAAAGTTGTGTTAGTACTGGTGTGAGAAAGCCAAGAAATACATGCGTATGTGCACTGACCGCTGTGATGTGACCTAAGCTGTTAAAACAGCGTTAAACTCCAATTCAATCAATCAAACAACAGAGCGAAAGAGAATTGTTTTTAAGAGGAATGATATGGCAGTTTTAAGTAGCTTTATGCAAACAAATTGACTTTTTATTACAGGGAATTATTTGTTTGCTTCACTAAGGGGCCCCTGTGAAAACCCTCAAAGCTCCTTTCACAATTATAGTTTCTCTAGTGGCCTGTGCAGATCAAGATCAGACTGCACAAAGACTGCAGTCTGATCTTAATCTGCACTATCCACTTTTCTGAGACGTTCTACACAACAGCAATCTTGAAATTACAATTAATTTGGTCTTATTTCTAGACTGAAATTTCTGTTGTTTTTCTTTTTTAAGGGGAGCCCTAAAGGTTAACAACTTCCTTCTGCAGCAGACAGCCGTATTGTCTCCTTAACTCTTTGCCACACAATCCCGAGGCATGGATAAAAACCTTTTGCTATTTGTAAATTTTCTGCATGTCCAAGGACCATTCTATCCCATGAGTCAGTCAGTTGTAAGTCTTACGAACATGAAATTTCGCAACAAATGCATAGCTCAAATATTAACCACCCCGGCTGGGATTCTAACCCGTGCGGCAAAGTTCCTCATTTATTTAGGTTTAAAAGACCAATACACTAAACCCTGAGCTAAAGAGAATTCTCCCCAATGCAGTTGTCAGGTATTGATTTTATACAGGAAGAATCTATGCTGTAAGGAAGGAATGATCTCCTGTAACACACCCCCTCATAATTTTGATGACAGAAAGCCTTATTAGACAGGAAGTCTATTATTTAGACATCAAATGGCTCAATGGCCAGTAACGGCTCAAAGGCTAATCCAGGATGAGCCCCCATCTTATGAACATGAAAGCTCACAACAAATGCATAGCTCAAATATAAGCCGCCCCGGCTGGGATTCGAACTGGAGTGGCAAATATCCTCATTTATCGAGGTTTAAAAGACCAATACACAAACCCCTGAGCTAAATAGAATTCTCCCCAACGCAGTTGTCAGGTATTGATTTTATACGGGAAGAAGCAATGCCGTAAGGAAGGAGTGATCTCCCATAACATAACTCTTTACCAGATGACAAAATTTTAGCTTTGTCCAAATTGAAAGTGTTTGCAGACGACAATTTTAGTGTGACTCAAATGGTGCAATTTTTCTTTGGTAGGGTAGAAAACATTGTGGAAAAAGAAGAAAATGGTGTTACCAGCATTTTCTCCTCTTCCCATAATGTTTTCAAAAGGCTTCGTTCCCAGGGTCATTAACCCTTTCCCAAACAAGCTGTGGTTTTCACGTGTCTGCAGTACAAGTCTTTTGAAAACACTGTAGGAAAAGGAGAAATTGCTCGTAATGAGCAATTTCTCCTTTTCCCACAGTGTTTTCTACCCTTTTTGAGACCTTTCTGCCATTTTCATCAAATTTAAAATTGTCAGCTGCAAACTCTTTGAATTTGGACCAGTCCAAAATTTGTCATTTGGGAAAGGGTTAAAAGGTGGCATTGTGCAGTAAGGGTTGATAGATCCAAGACTATGTGATGACTTGATTGGTAAAATGCTTCACAGAGATGCACTTACCCCCTTTTCTTAGAGCATGGCTCATGATATGAGTGGGGCTCTGGGAAAGGGGGTTTAACGGATCCTGGTAATGCATTGTACGAAGGAAGCTGTAGCATAATATTGATCTACAACTGGCAGAATCATGAGGTAGAATGGTCCTTTTAAAATTTACCAAACAATCCCGTGTTTTCACGTCCCTAAGGAAGAGGCCTTTTGAAAGCATTGTGGGAAAAGGAGAAAATGCTGGTAACCAGCATTTTCTCCTTTTCCCACAATGTTTTCTACCATGTCAAAAAACCTTAGGTACATTTGTACCACTTTCAAATTTGTCGTCTGCAAATACTTTCAATTTGGGAGGGGCTAGAATTTGTCGTTTGGTAAAGAGTTAAATGCAGAAAATTTACCATTAGCACAAAGTTGAACGCATGTCAGCCTGTGCAGACTGTGCAGGCAGACAAGGGTCAGTACTTTCTGAAAAGGCATAAATTAAAAAACTTTTTTCCGATGCATTATAACACATTTTCACAGAGCATGGCTAGAAGACAAATGTACAAAAGTTATAGACTTTACATGCATCGAGATTGTTTGTACATTTGAAGTGGTTTACTTTTCGTATTTGGTCAAACAGAAATGGATGTTTTCGGCAAATAAAATATGAATCTAGACATTTGTCAATTGAACTTTATAAGACTTTTTGATTTTACAGGCTTTTGCCCCTATGCTTAACTCTTTACCAAACGACAAAATTTTAGATGGGTCCAAACTCAAACCATTTGCAGACGACAAAATAAACGTGACTGAAAAATGGAAAGTTGTTATGGCATGGGTAGAAAACGTTGTGGGAAAAGGAGAAAATGCTGGTTACCAGCATTTTCTCCTTTTCCCACAATGTTTTCCAAAGGCTTCTTTCTCAGGGTTGTTAACAGTTGGAATAGTGTGGTAAAGAGTTTCTTTACCATACAATCCTGGCTTTTAACAGTGTGAAAGAAGCCTTTTGAAAATATTGTGGGAAAAGGAGAAAATGCTGGTAACCAGCATTTTCTCCTTTTCCCACAATGTTTACTATACACTACCCTTTCCAAGACAAATTTCAACTCTTCAGTCAAATCTATTTCATCGTCTGCAAATGCTTTCAATTTAGGTAAGTCTGAAACTCTTTATCAGACTATAAAATAGTAGACTCATCCAATTTCAAAGCAGTTGCAGGCGAAAAATTAAAAGTGGCTCAAAGATGAAATTTGTCTCTAAAAGGGTAAAAAAAAATTGTGCGGTAGAAGGAGAAGTGCTGGTTACCCACATTTTCTTTCTTTCCCACAATGTTTTCAGATCTTTTTTCTGTAGGGTTGTTAAATGGCTTGATTGTTTGCTAAGCCGGTAATTTTTAGCTAATCCAACCTCAATTTATCTTATTAAAAACAACTGAGTACTGACAAATATTTTATTTAAAATGACAAATAAAACATTGTAAGAAAGGGAGAAAATGCTCAGTTTGAGCAACTTTCTGCATTTGTCAAGAGTTACCATCTTCAGATGGCTCCAGGTACATCTTAACTTTTTACCAAACGACAAAAATGTAGACTTGTTAAAATTGAAAGCATTTGCAGACAACAATTTTAATATTGCTCAAATGATGGAATTTGTCTTTGATAGGGTAGAAAACATTGTGGGAAAAGGAGAAAATGCTGGTTATCAGCATTTTCTCCTTTTCCCACAATGTTTTCAAAAGGCTTCATTCTCAAGGTCATTAAAAGTTGGGGTTGTGTGGTAAAGAGTAAGGTGGAACAAAATTAAATACTTAAAGATTTGCTATTTATAATGTGGGTTAGATCAGTGTTAGACATATTCAAAAGAAACAGGATTTTGTTTTATCTAATATGGACCTTTAAGTTCAAGCAATGGTGCTACAGTTCTTGCTAAAGTCTGCCATTGCATTGTCTAGTGATTTAACTCTTTACCAAACGACAAAATTTCAGACCAGTCCAAATTGAAAACTTTTGCAGACGACAAATTTAATGTGACTCAAAAATTGAAATTTGTTTTGGGAAGAGTAGAAAACATTGTGGGAAAAGGAGGAAATGCTGGTTACCAGCATTTTCTCCTTTTCTCACATTGTTTTCAAAAGTCTTCTTTTACATGGTCGTTAAAACCCGTGATTGTGTGGTAAAGGGTTAACCCTTTACCAAACAATCCCATGTTTTCACGTCCCTGAGGAAGAGGCCTTTTGAAAACATTGTGGGAAAAGGAGAAAGTGCTGGTAACCAGTATTTTCTCCTTTTCCCACAATGTTTTCTACCCTGTCAAAAAACCTCAAGTTCATTTGTACCACTTTTAAATTTGTCGTCTGCAGATGCTTTCAATTTGGGAGGGGCTAAAATTTGTTGTTTAGTAAAGAGTTAATTGGATATTTTTTTCTTCATTGTAACCCCAAAAGCACCGTAAAAAACTCCACAGATATATTTGATCTCGAAAATACAATCAAAGGATTTGCAACATAAGGGTTGCTTTTTCTACAGAATGTTTCAGAAAAGAGGACTGTGTAGATTGAAGATCAGACTACAAGTTTTGTGCAGTCTGATCTTGATTTGTACTGGATACACTTGTGAAAATTGCTTATACCCTGTGCCACACGATCCTGAGTTTAATGACCCTGGGGAAAGCTTTGGAAAACATTGTGGGAAAAGGAGAAAATGTTGGTAACCAGCATTTTCTCCTTTTCCCACAGTGTTTTCAATCAAAATCAAATTTCATTGTTTGAGTCATGTTCAGTTTCTCCGCTACAAATTAATGTTTTTTATATGGATGAGTCTAATTTTTTGTTGTGTGGTAAAGGGTTTACCCTTTCCCAAACAAGCCCTGGTTTTCATGTGTCTGCAGTACAAGTCTTTTGAAAACACTGTGGGAAAAGGAGAAATTGCTCGTAACGAGCAATTTCTCCTTTTCTCACAGTGTTTTCTACCCTTCTTGATAACTTTCTGCCATTTTCATCAAATTTAAAATTGTCGTCTGCAACTCTTTCAATTTGGACCAGTCCAAAATTTGTCGTTTAGGAAAGGGTTAATTGTTGCAATATTTGTGTTACAGGAAAATCTTAGATTTATATTAACATGACTGAATTGATTAACTTCACTTTGTTTTTCTTTCTTTGTGATGTTATGCACAGTCTTAACTGTTGTTAACTGACTCTATATATGTACCCAATTTTATAGGAAATTACTTACATCTGTATTTATAAAAAGTGTGTGCTTTACAAGAGTTTCCAGTTTTCACCCAAATGTTAACACCGCTTTTCTAACTATGCAGAGAAAACCTAAAACACCCAAATCTGGTGAAGGTATAAGTATGTTTGTTATAAAATTGTTTATTGAATTTCTTAGAAAAGTTTTACAAACATTTGTTTGTTTGTTTGTATTTTTTCATCTTTGAAAGGATTATATGGACTACGTAGGCTGAATTTATGCCAACTAAAGAATTTACCAATAAGGAAAAAAATATTATAAATTGATTTTTTGAATAATATGGGAAACATTGTTAGAAAATAGTTTGTAAGGTGCAATGGCTTCTTCTGTCAGAATGTTTCCAAAAAAGCATCCATTGCAAGAATGTAAATACATGTACACGTGGTAATATTTGTGTTATAATTTGCCCTGGCTCGAAATTTATGTCAGTTTTCTGTTTTATGTAAAATTTTTTTGTTTCTGTTAAGCAAGTTTCAAAATGTTAGACTAAATGACAATTGTTCAGCTTTTTTAATTTTGTAATGCTTGTATGAGGAATAATGAATTTATAGTTACTTTTTTATCATAAAAGCATTTTAACTTTTTAACACATAGTAGTTTTGTTATGCCTTGTTTAAGATGAAACCTTTTTCGTCAAGTAAGTTGAGCTCTGAAATATAGAATCAGGATTGATTTTGAGGTATATTACATGCAATTCAACAGATTACATGTACTTTGGATCAAAGAATAAATCTTCGACTGTTTAGTGCCATAGGTAAAAAAACAGTTCTGTTGATAGAGCATAAATGTATCAAAGAACATGCAGTTTGATTCTGAATCTTCACTGTCAGCTTCTTTAGTCAAGCCTATAAGATAAAATCTTTCCGAGGCTAGTGAATTGTATTTTCAGCAATCAAAGGAGATGGAGATATATATTTGGTGCTGTAACTTCTGTCAGTAAAAGTTGTTTGACGGCTTCACTTTGGGTGCAAGTGAATGTACCAGGTCTTATGCTACTAAACACAAGCTTGTGTTCTTTTATGGACAGTGTAGAACAAGATCAGGCTACACAAAATGTGCAGTCTGAATTTTGATCTTATCTGATATGGTTAAGAAAAAACGAACAAAAAACTTGTAACATTAATAAAATATAAATAATTTGGGCAGAATGTATTCATTTTCAAGTAAATGTTTTTAAGAACTGGTAATAAATTGCCTTTATTTCGTTCTCCAGATGTCAGAGATCTAATGTATAACATTAGATGGGGTAATAAAGGAATAAGTAACCTTTATATTAGTGAAAAAATCTATTATACTGCAACTGCAAGACTGATTTTGTCAATCTCAGTCCATGTCTTTTGTGTCATCTGATATTGGTTTCACTTTTCACCAAAACCCATACTTGTTCTATTGAATGATCATCTCCTTAACTCTTTACCAAACAACAAAATTTTGGACTCGACCAAATTGAAAGCATTTGCAGACGACATATTGTTGTTTAAATGATGATTTCTGTCTTTGATGGGTAGAAAGCATTGTGGAAAAAGGAGAAAATGCTGGTTACCAGCATTTTCTCCTTTTCCCACAATGCTTTCAAGACTTCAGGGTTGTTAAAACTTGTTACTGTTTAGTAAAGGATTAATTAATATTTTTGTTTTTCTAGGTCCTACAGCTATACATGTTGCTGCAAGGTGTGGGGCCTTAGATACTGTGGCCTGTCTCCTTGCCAACTATGCAAATATCCTAGCAACTGACCAAGATGGTTGGGCACCGATACACCATGCAGCTTTCTTTGACCATTATCCGGTTGTGCGACTGATGATAAGAAAAAACAAAGGTTTATTGGAGTTGGCAACTAAAAATGAGTAAGGTTTTTCATTATTTTTTCCATTTTTATATGTTTAAAATTCTTACAATACTTTTTTGTAGTCTTTGTCTGAAAGAAATGGGGAAAGAAGTCAAAGGACTCAAAGTGCAGCAAAGCAGACATAGGGCAGTGATATGCAGGGATAAAAAATAACTTTTTCATCACCTTTTACTCAGGGCAGTGATATGCAGGGATAAAAAATAACCTTCTCATCACCTTTGACTCAGGGCAGTGATATGCAGGGATAAAGAATAACCTTTTCATCACCTTTTACTCAGGGCAGTGATATGCAGGGATAAAAAAATAACCTTTTGATCATTTTTGACTCTGTATCAGATGACAAATTTTTTTACTTTTCCATATTGAAAGCATTTGCAGACAGTGTTTTCATAAGCCTTCTTAAAGCTTTTTAACCCTTTCCCAAACAAGCCCTGGTTTTCACGTGTCTGCAGTACAAGTCTTTTGAAAACACTGTAGGAAAAGGAGAAATTGCTCGTAATGAGCAATTTCTCCTTTTCCCACAGTGTTTTCTACCCTTTTGGAGACCTTTCTGCCATTTTCATCGAATTTAAAATTGTCGTCTGCAAACTCTTTCAATTTGGACCAGTCCAAAATTTGTTGTTTGGGAAAGGGTTAATTCTTTTCCACACAATCCTTAGTTCAACAACCCTGAAAAGAAAGGCTTTTGAATATATTGTTGGAAAAAGAGAAAATGCTGGTCACCAGCATCTTCACTTTTTTCCACAATATTTTCCATCCTTTCAAAGCAATTTAAGTCCCATTCTCCTAGTAATATCTAATGTCTCATCTGTAAATGATTTCAACTTGGACAAGTTTAACCCTTTCCCAAATGACAAATTTTGGACTGGTCCAAACTGAAAGAGTTTGCAGATGACAATTTTAAATATGATGAAAATGGCAGAAAGTTCTGAAAAAGGGTAGAAAACACTGTGGGAAAAGGAGAAATTGCTCATTACGAGCAATTTCTCCTTTTCCCACAGTGTTTTCAAAAGACTTGTACTGCAAACATGTGAAAACCAGGGCTTGTTTGGGAAAGGGTTAAAATTGGATTGTTTAGCCTAGAGTTAAAACATGGGATTGTTTGGTAAAGAAGTAATATAATTATAAAGAGTATAGATCATAATTTACTTTTGCATTGATTACTTACACTTTAGACTGAAAGCAATCTTCTTGGTAATGATTTTTTCTAATCCTTTAAAGTGAGAGGTCAACACCAATCCTGCTAGCAGCGACCTCTGGTGGATTGTCAGCTCTGAGAGGTCTTATTGAGCTTGGTGCAGACTTCAGGAGGCTTGACGCTAATGGAAACGGGATTGTAAGTTTGGCTGCCATGAGGTTTCACACCAACGTCCTAGAATATCTGATAGATTGGAACCATGCAGATGTACATGTTTGGAAAATACTCGTTGGTGAGTGTTGTTGTTCATTTACTGTCCTTTTGCAAACTATCCTAATTCCAATTATCCTGAAGAAGAAGACCTTTGGAAACACTGTGGGAAGATGATGCTGGTAACCAGCATTTTGTGCTTTTTCTACAGTGTTTGCTGCCCTTGCGAAGGTAAACCCTATTATTATACCCCCAACCTATGAAGCAGAGGGGGGGTAAACTGGTTTCACCATATCTGTCTGTCCATCCATCCGTCAGTCCGTCCATCTTTTCGTTTCCGTGCTCTAACTCAAAAGCCATTTGACCTAGGACCCTGAAACTATATGCAAAGGTTGTTCATGACCCAAGGAGGTGCTCTATTATTGTTGCATTGGTCAAAGGTCTGTCACTGGTGAACTTTCTTTGAAAATCGTTTCCGAGCTCTAACTCAAAAGCAGTTTGACCTAGGACCCTGAAACTTTATACAAGTGCTGCTCATATTCTGTAGTTTTTGGATTGCATGGGTCAAAAGTCAAAGTCAGGGGTGAACTTTGTTTGAAAATTGTTTCCGTTCTCTTTCTCAAAAGCTGTTTGACCTATGACCCTGAAACTTTATACAAGTGTTGCTCATGATCCAAGGAGGTGCCCTAGTGTTTTTGGGTCACATGGGTCAAAGGTCAAGGTCATGGATGAACTTTGTTTTGAAAATCATTTCCGTTCTCTGATTGTGCCGATTCAGTGACAAGGTGCTGGTGGGGGTTATTTGTTCACTTTACTATAGTTCTAGTTTGATTTGTGTTTTATTTGTCATCTGCAAATGCTTTGAAATTTGTTAAGTCTAAAATTTGTTGTTGGTAAAGAGTTAAACCTGACTAGGCATATGTAACAAGTGCTTTTAAGGTGTCTTTGCAAAGAGCACTAACAGACTGTTGAGAATGTTCCTTATATTCTCAACAGTTTACCAAATGCTAAATTTTTAGACTTGTCAAAATTTAAAGCATATGACGACAACAAATTTGACTATGGCTCAAAAGATGGCTTTGTCTTTGAAAGGTTAGAGAACACTGTGGGAAAGGAAGAAAATGCTGGTTACCCTTACAGTGTGTTCTCCCTTATGTTAAAGACAACAAATTTTAATCGTATTCTTCTAAGGTCACAACCTTTCTTTACTTGACAAAGAGGCTTTTCTTTACTTGAAAATAGGCTTTCCAGACGGCCTGTGCATTGATAAACTTGAAAAAATCAGCTGAAATACACTTATTGCATCGACATAATCCTAATTACTTCACAAATCAATGTCACTAACGCCTGACTATCCGAATATACATACACCTCAGATCCTAATATTCAGTCGGTAGTGTACAGGACTTGAGAACAGGAGGTTGTTGGTTCGATCCCTGGCTGGGCCAATTTCTTTCTGAGGATTGATGATAGTCATTGCGACAGAATCCATTCCTGTGTCACCGTGGATCATTGTTTTGACAATGGTTATGTGGGAAAGCAGCCAGTGGCTTGGAAAGACTATTGTGCAGAGTACTGGTAAAAGAAGCTCCAGGAAAGCATGGATAGGTGCATTGGCCACCGCGATATAAATGAAATAATGTTGAAAACTGCGTTAAACACCATACAATTAATCGATCAATCAATTAATCAGATCCGAATATACATACACTTCCGGTAACAGAAAGTGTTAACTTAGAAAAACTTTAAGAAAGTGAAAGTATCAGAAGCCAGTGTCACAAATTAGTCATGAATGCAATTTGAATTCCAGATGAATCATGATCAGCGGTAAAATCAATATTCTGTATTAAATACAGCCGGGTTTCTCAAATGGCAATCACTTCACCGTAGGCACTGACTAAAACCTGGATAGTAATGTTATTGTCATCTTTGGAAAATTCTGTGTCGTTTTGTCTCTATTAATCGCCCCCCTTTCAGAAAATGTAACACCCCCGGGAACATTATAAAGAGACAATACAGTAACTTAAATAATGTTGATGATGCTCAAAACACCATACAAACAAGACAAAAATTGACTTTTTTGCTGCAGGAATGTTAAACAACTCTGACATGAAGAAGAAAGACAGTTCAGTAAAATGTTTGGAAGTTCTCTCTACATCCAAACCCGATCACTGGCGGTCTATACTGGATGCAGGTATGTATTCCTTCATTAAGCTCTTTACCAGATGACGAAATTTCAGATTTTTTGACATTAACCCTTAACCACACAATCCCGACTTTCAACAACCCAGAGAAAGAACGCTTTTGAAAATACATGTATTGTCAGAAAAGGAGAAAATGCTGGTAATCAGCATTTTCTCCTTTTCCTACAGTATTTTGTACCTTCCCCAAAACAAATTTCAATTTTTGAGATGCATTATTTTTGTTGTCTGCAGATGCTATCAGTTTGGACAAGTCTACAGTTTTGTCGTCTGGTATAGGGTTAACTCTAAACCAAACGACAAAATTTTAGACTGGTCCAAGTTGAAGGCATTTGCAGACAACATATTAATTTAGCTGAAATGTTGGTAATTGTCTGTGAAAGTGTAGAAAACTTGTAGGAAAAGGAGAAAATGCTGGTAACCAGCATTTTTTCCTTTTCCCACAAGGTTTTCAACAGGCTTTTTCGTTAGGCTGGTTAAAACTTGGGACTGTGTGTTAAAGAGATTTTACAACCAGCTTATTTTCACACATATGTAATCACGAACTGTAGGCAGTGCTTCATATATGAATATTCTAGGGTCCAACTGAATCGACAGTCAATTATTGGTCTTTTGTTTATCTGTTGACTAATGTAACACGTCTGTGTTAAGTAATCAGTGTATTTCCTTACATAATAGAACGACCAATGAATTGTTAAGAATTAATTCGGCTTTATTGCGGTAAACAGGCATTTATCACACATCGCTGAGCCAGGTGAAAAACTTGTACACATATGGGTAATCAAAGTTGGTTTAATATCTAGTGATCGAGCTGGGCTAGTCGTTTTGTTCTTATTTGTTACATACTAAAGCCATACTTATATCATAAAGAATATGCGATTTGTAAACAGGTGAACACTACAGCGGTCCAATCGACGTAAGTAGGACTGTTTGAACATTCAGCTTGAATCAAAATGGAAAAAACGTAAAGGAAAAAAATGAACCGTAAACATCAGGCTGTTCAGTAATAAGCACTTATTCAAAATTCTTTGTTTAAAATTGAAAATCAGCACATGGAATATGAGTTCTTGAGACTACAAAAAACAAAAAGCAAATCAAATCAGGGAATGTGATAAGTTCTATTGGTAACAATAAATCATGTAGTCTTTTAGTTCACTTTCTTAGTTTACGAACATATCAGACTGTAAGGGTTTAAAAAGGCAATTATGAAAGGAACTGCACTTACATTTGGATCTATTCATAAAATCCAAGAAACATATCAATTAACTTTTCAGTGAACATGAACATTTTCTTGTTGTCATTTTCCTGTGTGGGCATAGGCTTCCCTAACTAAAATATACATTACTTTGCACATACTTTAAATGTACATAAGTCTACTCAGAGTCTAGGTTTGATTCAAAATCTAGGTGAGTGAACCCTGGAAATCAGACCACCCGGCTATTAAGACCAGTTTTCAAAAGTACAACAGGTGGTCTTAATAGAGGGGTTTTACTGTAGAAGTTGTAACAATTTGTTTTGCAATTAGTGTAAAATAACAATGTTTTAACGAACTTAAGTCACATGTAGAAATACACCAAATATACCATATAGTGCAATATTTAATATGTTTGATATACTTTTCTATCTGAAAAGAAAGTGTACTTTTATGTTTTTATACAGTGAAGTGCAGGTATAACGACCACATTGTGTAATTCATTCTATTGTCTGTCAGACTATTACTGTTGTTTTCAACCAAAAACAGAACCTTGCAAATGCAAAATGTTTGTTGTCTGAAATTGTGAAAATTGTGCGATGACCTTTCATTTAGAGTTGTATCAAGCTGAGAAAGACTGAACTAATTTTTGTAACAGAAACAATTAACTCTTTCATTACTGATTCAAGAAATTCAACTTTTTTTCGTGGTCTAAAAGAAGATTCCCACTGCTACTGAATATGAATTGCATTCTAGTATAGCATCAGATAGCGGATGGTGTAGATCAAAGATCAGACTGCACGTTCTGTGCAGTCTGATCTTGATCTACACCATCCGCAAAAGCTACTAATGTCGTTATTAGTAGTGAAAGAGTTAAACTGTTGTGATACTATTGAATATATAACTAGTCATGTTGTTTGAAAAGGAAATGTCAAGCATCTGCAAAAACTGTCGATCCAGGGCACCCTGCCCAGTCCATGCTGGCTGACCTGGTTTGAAACTTTTTGCTATTGGTAAATTTTCAGCAGGTCAAAGGACCATTTTACCTCATGATTCAGTCAGGGTTTTTTGTATACAAAGTGGATCCATATTAGGCAATGAATTCATTTGTAGAATGCAATTAGAAGATGTATTAACCCTTTACCAGACGACAAAATGTTACTCTTGTCCAGATTGAAAGCATCTGTAGAGGACAATTTTAGTTTCCCTCAGATGGTGCAATTTTTCTCTGATAGGGTAAAAAACATTGTGGGAAAAGAAGAAAATGCTGGTTATGAGCATTTTCTTCTTTTCCCACAATGTTTTCAAAAGGCTTCTTTCCCAGGATTGTTAAAAGGTGGCATTGTGCGGTAAAGAGTTAAACCTGTTTTTCTCGGAGTATCGCTCATAAACAACACAGGAACATTTTTGTAGTCCATTTAAGCCTGTCCTAGTATGTTATGCAAATTTTTGTGTAAAAATTGTATCCTTGTGTGTGGGGGAAAAAGTCATATATTATACATAAAAACTATTTCAGTTAGTGTTTTGTAGAAATTAGATGATAATATGGGAAAGAAATATGTCATTGCATGACATTGTATCAAATGCATGTGTTATTATAATGACATTATTGTAAGAGTGCTGTTTTCCTGTTTTATTTGAAAATTTTGTAGGATGATGCAACATTGTGTAGTTTCAACCCAATACTTGAGTGTGTGTATATCTTGGTTTTAACCATATATAGGCAATTCAGCTGGTGTAGATCAAGATCAGTCTACATGTTTTTATGCACTTTGATATTGATCAACACTGCCTGCTAATTTGAAGATTTTCTTGGCAACACAGCCTTGAGTAGATAATAGGTTGGTCCATTCTTTGAACTGAAAGTGCCCATTTCAATCTGGAGTTTTAACGACCCCCATGGAAGAAGCATTTTGAAAACATCGTTGGAAAAGGAGAAAATGCTGGTAACCAGCATTTTCTCCTTTTCCCACAATGTTTTCTTCCCTATCAAAGACAAGTTCCATCATTTGAGCCACATTTGAATTGTCGTCTGCAAATGCTATCAATTTGGACACTACATTTCGTGTGGTGAAGAGTTAAATGGTGAAAATCACATCTGTTTGTTGTAAAATATATGGTCGAACTTGATAAATATTATTATATTGCTGAATCCTGGTTTTTAACCCTTTACCAAACAACAAAATTTTAGACCTGTCCAAATTGAAAGCATTTGCAGACGACAACAAAAATGTGACTGAAACACTGAATTTTGTTCTGGAAACATTGTAGAAAACATTGTGGGAAAAGGAGAAAATGCTGGTTACCAGCATTTTCTCCTTTTCCCACAATGTCTTGAAAAGGCTGTATTCTCAGGGTCGTGAGAATCCACGATTCCTTGGTAAAGGGTTAAATTGCACTGGTGTTAAATCACACTTAGTTATTGTAAATTATAGGGACAGGCCTAGTGCATTTCATGATGGGAGTTATTTTTTACAAACCATGATATTCGTACAATGCTTGAGTATGAATTCATTCTGTCTTTACCAGGTGTCTCCAAAATTTCAAAGAAAATTGTAGGAAAATTATCTCCCAAAAAAGAGTTTCAAAGGGAGATAAGTTGGATGTATTCACAAGTATTCAATGTATTTTTGTTGCCTTTTGTGGAAAATGAATGCAGCCCTTTTGGTATTACTTGCTCTGAGATGATGAAAAATGTCCATTGTCCAAAAAGGGCAAGGCAGGATGTGTAGAACCTTTCAATGTTTTCATTATCAAAGTATGTCACTGTGTGTTGTAATGACCAATATTTCACTTGTATTTTCCTTTGTTACCATTTTTGCATGGCACATAGGCTATCTGATATCTGGTAAGTGTCCAGCATATAACTTTTTACAAGTACTTTTTAGCTTGGCTGTTTTCGAAGAAAATGTCAAGTTACTGTCATAGCCCAGGCATCATAGTCTGCATCTTTGTCATCGTCTGCGTCAACAAGTTATAATTTCTCTGTTATTACTAAAGATATTTACTTCAAAATGGGACAGGTTGTTTACTATTAAAAAGGGAACCCATACAACAGGGGCAGATAACTATAAAAGTATTTTTGACACAGGTATGCCCCTTTTTTGACTTAGAATTTTCACTGAAAATCAAGCAACTGCAGTCGAGTGTTGGCACCCGCATGTGGGGCTCTTGTTTTCTTCAGCTATTTCCACCCCCATGCATATCTCATACAAAATTAAGTGAAGAATAAATGAAACAAGTAAAATGTTGTTTCCACCATTTTATAAAGTCTAAAGAGTTTCAAAGGGAGATAAGTTGGATGTATTCATTCTGCCCTTAACCCTTTACCACACTGTCTTGAGTTTTAATGGCCCTGCAAAGTTAGGCTTTGGAAAACAGTGTGGGGAAAGCAAGAAAATGTTGGTAACCAGCATTTTCTCCTTTTCCCCCACAATGTTTTCTATCCTTACAAATACAAACACCATCATTTGATAGATTGAGTTTCTCGTCTGCAAATGTTTCAACTTGGACAAGTCTAAAATTTTGCTGTGTGGTCAGAATTGAAAAAAAAAGACTGTGCTGTTTCCACCATTTTATTAAGACAATAAAGTTTCAAAGGGAGAATAGTTAGAGTAAATACAAAACTCAGGGTTGTAGCAAAATGTGATTACCTTTAGCGCATGCCCGCTTTTCAGAACAAGAACAGAATTCTTATCGTACGGGAGTAAAAGATTGGTTCTTTGACAAAAAGATCATATTATCACGTTATAAATAAAGAACTGGCTTCTTGCAAAATTGTTAGTATTGAAGTTTGTTCATTGTGAAAATTTGAGAGTTTGTTTATTTTCAACTTCTAAAGGTAAATTTATTTAGTGCAAAAAACCTTTTCTTTAATTCTGAATGTTTAGTGTAAAACAGATTTTTGTAATGTATAGTATTTTTTTATCGATTTACTCCCTTCCATTCCTGGTTTCTTTTACATGTGAGCCATGTTCTGAGAAAAGGGGGCTTAATGCATCTTAAAGTATCGACCCAGGTCAGCCTGCGCAGTCTGCACAGGCTGACCTGGGCCGAAACTTTTCACTATTGGTCAGTTTTCTGTATGTCAAAGGACCAGTCTACCTCATGATTGGATCCATGATCATGTGATGAATTGCATCGTATCATGCATCACAGTGATCCACTAAGCCCACTTTTACCAGAGCATGGCTCATATATTTTTTTCAACTTGGTTGTATTTTCAAGTTGGTAGCTTTTTTGTTACTTTCATTGGATAATGATGCTTTTTGTTTGAAAGCTTATTGCATGTCATGCTAAATTATTTTTCACATTTTATTTTCTGTTCTATTCAATTATCCACTACAATTGAGCCATGCTCTGTGAAAAGGGGGCTCAGTGCATCTGCAAAAAGTATCAACCCAGCTCAGCCTGTGCAGTCTGCGCAGGCTGACCTTGGTTGAAACTTTTCGTTTAGGTCAATTTTCTGTATATCCAAGGACCGGTCTACCACATGATTCAGTCAGTTGTTGTAAAAAGTGGCTTCTATGGGTCCATAATTTTGTGATTACTTGCATAGAACAATGCATCATGGAGATGCATGAAGCCTCCTTTTGCCAGAGCATGGCCCATTTGCTTTTTTATGATTCTTCTTTTCCAGTGCATGTTGTTTTTTTTTTTTGCCTGTTGAATGCTTCATTTCCAGGCAGTGTTTAAAAGTGATAGATCTGCCTTAACGTAAGACACATTAATTCAGAGCTCCAGATAGAGGGAGTGATTTTGATTTCAACATTGAAAATATTAATCAGTCTGCACTAAACCCTATGTTATGGGTACTCATTAGAATTGTCTCATCGAGGCAGCTCTAATGAGTACCCACAACATAGGGTTTGGAAGAGAAATAATGGATTTAGAACTATTTCACTCCCTTTTATCTGGAGGTTTGCGTTATGAATGTAAGGGGGATTTTTTTTTTTCAGAATTACAAAGAAATCATAAAAGGAAATGGAGAATTTACCTTTGACAATGAATTGCTGCTTTTGATTATCTTCTAGTGGGTAGGAAAACATCATATTTGAAGGGTGATCTTTCCAGGGATGTCAATGTATTTTTGATGAATGCTTTACCACACAATCCCGACTTTTAATGACCCTGAGAAAGAGACCTTTTGAAAACCGAATACATGTGACTCAAAAACTGAAATTTGTTTTTGGAGGGTAGGAAACATTGTGGGAAAAGGAGAAAATGCTGGTAACCAGCATTTTCTCCTATTCCCACAGTGTTTTCTACCCTTCCAAAAACAAATTTCAGTTTTTGAGTCACATGTATTTTGTCGTCTGCAAATGCTTTCAATTTGGACAAGTTTAAAATTTTGTCGTTTGGTAAAGAGTTAAGACATCACCTCACAAAACAAACTTTGAAAACATCATATAGAATACACTAGCAAGTTGCCTGCTGCAAAACTAAAAGAGTGATCTTTGAAGGGTAATAAACAAGTGGAAAGACCAAACATTAAGAGGACTATGGATTGTCAAAAGCTTTCATTCTCAGGGTCATTAAAATGTAAGATTGTTCGGTAAAGAATTTATGATATTGGTTGTCTTTCTGTTGCGCTTAATCCTTCACCACACAATCCCGACTTTTAATGACCCCAGGAAAGAAGCCTTTTGAAAACATTGTGGGAAAAGAAGAAAATGCTGGTAACCAGCATTTTCTTCTTTTCCCACAATGTTTTCTACCCTTTAAGAGACAAATTTTATGTTTTGTGCTACATTGAAAATGTCGTCTGCAAATGCTTTCAAGTTGTACTAGTCTACATTTTTGTCATGTTGTAAAGAGTTAAGGGAGTTATAATTGGTTACACACGTAAAATCAGTATGCTTTTCAAAATCTGTAAAAAAAAACCACCATATTTTTTACTTTTTTCAGAGGGAGTTCCTGCTTTAGTAAACCTTCTGAAGATAGAAAACGAGGAGCTTCAGTGTGTGGCAGCGTCAGTGCTTTGTAACATCTCCGAGCAGACGGAAGTCAGACTGGCTCTTACAAAATGTAACGCTGGGCCCATTCTCATCAAACTGCTGTCATCTCCCATAGATGACATTCAGTCTCGTGCCTCCATTATCCTGTCAGATTTAGCATGTATCGAAGGAAACCAGGAGTCGATTGCTGCGGAACAAGGAATTGCCCCATTGGTTAACTTACTGGACTCTGAACTAGAAGACGTGCTTGTCAATGCTGTGAATGCAATAAGAGTTCTTTGTGAAAACAACCAAGAAAACAAGACAACAGTTGCTAAAGTTAATGGATTAGAACCCTTGGTGGAATTTTTAATGGTTGATTCAGGTAAAATGGCATTTTCAAGCTAATGCTTAACGCTTTCCCAAACGACAGATTTTGGACTGGTCCAAATTGAAAGAGTTTGCAGACGACAATTTTAAATTTGATGAAAATGGCAGAAAGGTCTCAAAAAGGGTAGAAAACACTGTGGGAAAAGGAGAAATTGCTCGTTACGAGCAATTTCTTCTTTTCCCACAGTGTTTTCAAAAGACTTGTACTGCAGACACGTGAAAACCAGGGCTTGTTTGGGAAAGGGTTAATAAAATTGTTGATATGTTACAGACTTTCATGTTAAATGACAATTTGTTGTTGATTTTCTTGCAACTAGAATATGTCTTCTGTTGATTTTCATATATGTAGAATGTCAAGTTTTGGTTGATTTTCAAGTATAACCTAGATTGGTTGTCAGTTGTGCCTATTTGATGACTTTCCTTTACACTTTAGAGTTGTAAAAAAGATGAATAGATATTGTCAGTTAAAAAACCCACTTATTTCACTCTCAAGGTTTTTTTGCCAAAATACCAACAAAAAAAATATCAGACTGTAGGTCCAAGATCAGACATCACTTTCCATGCAGTCTGATAGTGGATCTATGCCATCTATGAGAGGGATTAAAGTTTTGGTTAGGGCTATTAGTCTTTACCACACAGCAATATTTTGTATTGGTCCAAACTGAAAGCATTTACAGACGACAAAGTAAATGTGACTCAGATGGTTGGATTTGTGTCTTAAAGGTTAGAAAACATTATGGGAAAAGGAGAAAATGCTGGTTACCAGCATTTTCTCCTTTTCCCATAATGTTATCAAAAGTCTAATTTTACAGGGTCGTTGAAACTTGGATTGTTTGGAAAAAAAGGTAAATGGTTAGGATTCTCTTCGTTAGGTTGATCTCATGTTTGATATTATGTACTCTTAACTCTTTACCAAACGACAAAATTTTAGACTGGTCCAAATTGAATGCAGTTGCAGACGACAATTTTAATGTGGCTCAAATGGAGAAAATTGTCAAAGAAAGAGTAGGAAACATTGTGGGAAGAGGAGAAAATACTGGTTACCAGCATTTTCTCCTTTTCCCACAATGTTTTCAAACGGCTTTCTTCTTCAGGGTCGATTGTGTGGTAAAGGGTGAATTATTTACTTCTCTTGTAGTGATCCTACAAGCTGCCACTGCAGCTACAATTGCTGCTGTTTCTGCAGATCACCAGGACAACCAGAATGCTCTTTTGAATGAAGGGGCAGCTAAGTATAAATCATTTTATTTTATTTCGGGGGTGTGTTTTATTAACCCATGTATGATTATAAAAATGTACATGTACTGTAAATTTTTATCTTGCGCTTATTGTGCAACAAAACTTGTGCCTGCTTCACTAGATTTCTTTCATTTGAAGCATAAACTGTAGGATTTTTCTGGCATTGTGATTCTTTCACATGTGCAACAGTATATGATTGATTGTAAGCCCATGATAAAAGCAGCCCTTTACTCTTTACTAATTGAGAAAAATGTTGTACTTGTCCAAATTGAAAGCATTTGCAGATGACATTTGAAGTTGGCTCAAATGATGGAATTTGTTTTTGACAGGGTAGAAAATATTGTGATAAAAGGAGAAAATGCTGGTTACCAGCATTTTCTCCTTTTCCCACGATGTTTTCAAAAGGCTTCTCCCTCATGGTCATCAAAATTGGGTTTGTTTGGTAAAGAGTTAATGGCATCACTGAGCAAGGCACTTTGGCATCGGAAACTTTTACAAAAAATTGTTAGGAATCTGTGACTGTTAAAGGTTTATAATATTATAAAGGGTGTGATGGATGGTTTCTTCAGGGTGATTTCAACAGCTTAGGTCATATCATGGCGGTCAGTGAACCTACGCATGTGTTTCCTGGCTTTCTCATACCAGCGCCAACACAACTTTTTTTTCCAAGCCACTGACTACTTTTCTCACATGCATCAGAGGTCACACAGAGAGGTGAAAAATTGTCGGAAAGAAAGTTTACCTCAACATAATCTGGAAAGTGCATCCACCAGGTCACGAGTCAGATATGCTAGCCACCGAGCTACCCTGCTAGGCAGAGGATGTTGAAAACACAGGACTGTAATGGTAAAGGGGTTAACCCTTTACCAGACGACAAATTTTAGCCTTCTTCAAATTGAAAGCATTTGCAGACGACAATTTCAATTTGGCTAAAATGGTGCAATTTTTCTTTGATAGGGTAGAAAACATTGTGGGAAAAGGAGAAAATGCTGGTTACCAGCATTTTCTCCTTTTCCCACAATGTTTTCAAAAGGCTTCTTTCCCAGGGGCGTCAAAAGGTGGCATTGTGCTGTAAAGGGTTAAAGGAGAAATGGTATAATTTCTCATGTTTTTCTTTCACAGACCACTTGTGGACCTGATTAAAGGAAAAAATGTCCGGGTTCAAGTGAAAGCTGCCAATGCTTTACAATCGATGGCTACAAATAACATCAACTGTCAGCTTGTGTTCCTGGAATTAGATGCTCCAAAAGTCTTGATTAAACTGTTAAAGGTAAGAGGATATATATGAGCCACACTCTGTGAAAAGGGTGCTTAATGTATCTGCTAAACGTATTGACCTAGGTCAGCCTGCGCAGTCAGCGCAGGCTGACCTGGATGGAAACTTTTCGCTATCGGCCAATTTTGTCTGTATGTCCAAGGACCAGTCTACCTCATGATTCAGTTGGTTTTTAGACAAAATGGATTTTACTGATCTATGGTTATTGTGATGACTTGCTTGGTATCATGCTTAACTCTTTACCAAACGACAAAATTTTAGACTGGTCCAAATTGAAGGAGTTTGCAGACGACTATTTTAAATTTAAGGAAAATGGCAGAAAGTTATCAAAAAGGGGAGAAAACACTGTGGGAAAAGGAGAAATTGCTCTTACGAGCAATTTCTCCTTTTCCCACAGTGTTTTCAAAAGACTTGTACTGCAGACACGTGAAAACCAGGGCTTGTTTGGGAAAGGGTTAAACTTGGACAAGTTGTTACTTATCAAAAGGGAAAATATACAAGAACGGTAGTTAACCATCAAAGTATTTTTGACATAGTTATGCCCCTTTTTCAACATAGAATTTTCACTGAAAATCAGGCATCAGCAGCCGAGCATTGGCATCCCCTTGCGGTGCTCTTGTTTTGAGAATGTCGTGTGTAGTACGAGCTCAAAATTGATATAAAATATCAGATATGTTATTGGTTCCCCTTCTTGTAGAATATCAGTGTGGAGGTACGGGAACAAGGAGCTTGTGCCCTGTGGTCTCTAGCAGGAATAACAAAGACACAAGAGAAAAACATAGCTGAAGTTACAGGAATCACACACATACATCAGATGTTGCTGGAACCTACAGAAAAACTTCTGTCTGTTGGTGAGTAGTATAAATATTCTTCTAGGTTTGGGTTAGAGTTTCAGTGTTAAACCCTTTAAGTCTTGAAACCAACTTAAGTTGTTTTTGCAGACAGTGTAGATCAAGATCAGACTGCACAGAAACTGCAGTCTGATCTTAGATCTACACTGTCTGCTAATATGTTACATATTCTAACAGAAACAACCCTGAAATAGCAATATTTCAGGTTTTTTTGTTCCTAATTAAAAAGGTCCAAAACATTAATTCAGAGTTTTAACCCTTTCCCAAACAAGCCCTGGTTTTCACGTGTCTATAGTACAAGTCTTTTGAAAACACTGTGGGAAAAGGAGAAATTGCTCATAACGAGCAATTTCTCCTTTTCCCACAGTGTTTTCTACCCTTTTTGATAACTTTCTGCCATTTTCATCAAATTTAAAATTGTCGTCTGCAAACTCTTTCAATTTGGACCAGTCCAAAATTTGTCGTTTGGGAAAGAGTTAAGGGTTACCCTTTACCTCACAATCCCAACTTTTGATGACTCGGAGTAAGACAGCTTTTGAAAACATAATGGAAAAAGGAAAAAATTGTAGCAAACTGTATTTTGTCCTTTTTCCCACAATTGTTTCTACCCTTCCAAAACCAAATTTCAATTTTGATTCACATTTATCTTGTGGTCTGAACATATGCTTTCCATTTGGACAAGTCTAAAATGTTTGTTGTTTGGTAAAGGTTTAAACACTTAGTGTGCCAAATGAACAAAACTTGTACTGATTCTAACAGCTCCAAATACTGCAGTGGACATTTTCAGTAGGGCAATAAAATTCAAATATTGTAATTTCAAAGCTTTTGTGGCCAGAAATTGTCAGAATATGGCAGATAGTGGAAGTCTAGTATTTTAACAACCCTGAGAAAAAAGACATCTGAAAATGTTAGGGGAAAAGAAGAAAATGCTGGTGATCAGTATTTTTTCTATTTCCAAACAGTTAACCCTACCACACAATCCCGGGTTTGAACGACCCTAAGAAAGAAACCCTTTGAAAACATTGTGGGAAAAGGAGAAAATGCTGGTAACCAGTATTTTCTCCTTTTCCAACAACATTTTCTGTACTTCCCAAAACAAATTTCAATTTTGGAGTCACATTTATTTTGTTGTCTGCAAATGCTTTCAATTTGGACCAGTCTAAACTTTCGTTGTTTGGTTATGGGTTAGTGTTTTCTACCCTTTCAATGTCAGGACAAACCCAATTATTTGAGCCTCATTTGTCATGTCTTGCCTGCAAATGCTTTCAACAAGGACAAGTCTAGAAATTTGTCGTCTGGTAGAGTTAAAATAATTTAACTCTTTACCAAATGACAAAATTTTGGCTGGTCCAAGTTGAAAGCATGTGCAGACAACAAATTAAACATGACTCAAAAACTGAACACTGTATATTGATGGATAGAAAACATTGTGGGAAAAGGAGAAAGTGCTGGTTATCCGCATTTTCTCCTTTTCCTACAATGTTTTCCAAAGCCCTCTTCATGAAGGTCATTAAAACTTGTGATTGTGTGGTAAAGGGTTAAATCTTTCCCACACAATTCAGTGTTTTCATGACCCTGAGAAAAAAGCTTTTGAAAACATTGTGGGAAAAGGAGAAAATGCTGGTTACCAGCATTTTCTCTTTCCCCCCCCAATGCTTTCTACTCTGTTGCAGATAGATCCCTTATTTTAGCTACCCAGAATTTATCATCTTCAAACACTTTCAGTTTTCGATAAGTCTAAAATTTTGTCATTTAGTAAAGAGTTAAAACTTTGCCAATGAGGGCGTACATTTACATAATAATCACCTATATGATATCATATTTTCAGGTTGTATGATGTGCATTGCTCTTGGTCGAGAAAGTATAGACAATCAGAATAGACTGGCTGATGCTGATTGTTTCTCCCAGCTAGTTAGACTGCTTCGCAGACACAAGTCATCACAGAAAGTCATGCTCATGGTCATAAAGGTGCTTGGAACACTTTGTGTGGGTAAGTCATCTTTAACTCTTTACCACATAATCCCGAGTTTTAACGACCTTGAGGAAATGACCTTTTAAAAACATTATGTTTGTTAGCTTGTTAGACTGCTTTGCAGACACAAGTCATCACAGAAAGTCATGGTCATAAAGGTGCTTGAAACACTTTGTGTGGGTAAGTCATCTTTAACTCTTTACCACATAATCCCGAGTTTTAACGACCTTGAAGAAATGACCTTTTGAAAACATTATGTTTGTTAGCTTGTTAGACTGCTTCGCAGACACAAGTCATCACAGAAAGTCATGCTCATGGTCATAAAGGTGCTTGGAACACTTTGTGTGGGTAAGTCATCTTTAACTCTTTACCACATAATCCCGAGTTTTAACGACCTTGAAGAAATGACCTTTTAAAAACATTATAGGAAAAGGAGAAAATGCTGGTAACCAGCATTTTCTCCGTTTCCCTCAATGTTTTCAACCCTACCCAAAACAAACTACAATTTTTCAGTCACAGTAATTTTGTCGTCTGCAAATTGATTTTGTCATCTGCAAATGCTTTCAGTTTGGAACAGTCCAAAATTTTATTGTTTGGTAAATAGTTAAACTGCAAGCCTGTAATCAATATTCATATCAACAACACCTGATACTACATGGCAGAAATCTGCCTGGTTCAAGATTTCATTAGATAACACAAGTGTGATATTATTAATGCACAGTGGTAGACCAAATCGAAAAAGATTAAATTCTATAGTGAGTTTTATGAAGTGATTGTGGGCAAGAAAATCTGTGTCTGTCATGAAAATTTTAGCCAAAGATAGAATATTGCTTCATTATTTTCAAATGGAAATTAAGTTGTTCTGTTATGCGCTGTCTGATTGGTAGATATTGTCCATATGAAAACCAATGGCTGCCTTTGATAAATAGAGTCTATTTTGTCTATCAAACAGATATGAGAGATACAATGGGTACCAGTTAACCCTTTACCACACAATCTCGAGATGGAGAGGCCTTTTGAAAACATTTTGGGTAAAGGAGAAAATGCTGGTAACCAGCATTTTCTCCTTTTCTCAAAATGTTTTCTACTCTTTCAAAGACAAATATATGTACCTTAGATGAGCTACATTTGTCTTCTGCAGATGCTTTCAATTTGGACCAGTCAGAAATTTTATCATTTGGCGAAGATTTAAAGTCATCTTCACAGGATTTAATTAGGATCGTAGAAGTGTTTTGTATTCCGTTTAAATCTTACATTGTGAACAAATATCAAGAATGAAAAAGGTAGCAATATAAAATTGAGATAGAGAGAGAAAAGTAGAAAGCATGATGTCAGATTAAAAAATTGCCCATTCGCCAGGCTTTTTTTCCAAATTGCTCACCTAAGGAAACCAAATATTTAAAGAATAACAAGTTAGAAGGAAACATGCTGTTTTGAGTATTGCATGTTCTGTTTGACAGGGTTGTATATACGGAATATTATGCTGTAGTAACTTTCCTGGTGCATGTATTGAATTTGAGCAGTGTGAGAAAATTTGATATGGCTTGAGACCGAAGATGTCAAAATTTTCTTACGCAGCGAGAAGTAAATACAAGCATCAAGAAAGTTACTACAACATGATATTCCTGTTATTATATACCTTAAACTTTCAATGACAAAATTTTGCAGCTCTTGACATTTTATTTGTAAACTGGATAAAAAAAACAATGGTGTAGTAGCCAGTGATGTCATTTTTATGGATGGCCGATAAATATCATAGCGTAAATTTTGACCAATCAAATTGCAAATAAATACATATGTTTTTTGCGCGTGAGTTTCGTCATCAATACCGTATGTTTAACCCTATTTCACAGTGTGTAGATACAATTTTTTTGGTTGTGTTTTTGTCCACGTGTGACGCATGTATTTCAGCCATAAAAGTTTCAGGTATATAATAAATATTATTTATTTTACAGGGATTGCATACACAAGTAATCCCAAAACTCAACACAAGATAGCAGAAGAAGGGGCCATACCCTTATTGGTGCAGATGCTCAATGATCCCCTGTCAGAGGAAGTCCAAGTTGAGGTATGCCACGGTATTTTATACCCTATTGTCCCTTATTATCGCTTCCCCTCTAATTAATGTCCCCCCTCTAATTAACGCTCCCCAGCTTTTTTCTAACTAAAAATGAGCTTACCAGACGGCCAATCTATCTATAACGTTGAAAAGATCAGCTAGAATACACAATAGCATCAACATAATCCTAATTACTTCACAAATCTATGTCACTAACACCTGACTATCCGAATATGCATACACTTCCAATAACATTTTAAACTTCCGGTAACACAAAGTGTTTACTAACTTAATAAAACTTTAAGAAAGAGAAAGTATCGAAGACCAGTGTCACAAATTAATCATGAATGCAGTTTAAGTTCCAAATGAATCATTATCAGCATTCTGCATTAACTACAGCGGGTTTCTCAAATGGCGATCTCCTCCTTGTCAGCACTGACTAAAACCCGGACATTAAGGTTATAATGTCCTTTGGAAATTCTGTGTCGTTATACCTCTGTTAATTGCCCCCCTTTCAGAAAATGTAAAGCCCACTGGGGGCATTAAAAAGAGACAATATGGTATGTCTGTTAAAAAGAGACAATACTGTATATTCTGGTGTGTGAATATAACTCTTTACCAAACGATTTTAACAAACCAAAAGAAGATGTTGGAAAACAATGAGGAAATAGGAGAAAATGCTGGTCACCAGCATTTTCTCCTTTTTCCACAGTGTTTTCTATCCTTTCAGTAACAAATGTCAAGTTTTGAACCACATTTATTTTGTCAATTGCAAGTACTTCTATTTGGACAAGTCTAACATTTTGTCATTTGGCCAAAATGTTGGAATTTGCCCTAGAAAGGATAGAAAACGTCGTGGGAAAAGGAGCAAATGCTTGTTACCAGCATTTTCTCCTTTTCCCGCAATATTTTCTGAAGCCTTTTTCCTCAGGGTCATTAAAACAGATTAATTGTACAGGATTAAAATAGTGACTGGAATCCTGCATTGCTGAGAAATTAATCTGCTGGATTTGTAAACCCTAAGTTGTCTGTTTGAATTTTGCTGGGGGCATGTTTTTTCATGGGGGTGTCTAGATATGGTAAAACCTTGGAAATAGATGAATAAATCAGCAGTCACTGTGATACACAGAAATACTGTTTTCAATGTTTTCAAAGATCTCAAAGGCAGATACTATCATTTGTGGCTCATTTTATCTGTCGTCTGCAAACGCTTTCAATCTGGACTGGTCTAAAATTTTGTTGTGTGATAAAGAGTCAAGAGTGGCATATAGTACCATTCCATCACTTGAATCAATTATTATATGATCAGATTTTGAAAATATGTTCTTCCTAATGTTTCCCATTTGAACATTATCATGTACGGTTTTCATTCTTGATTTTTGGCTCACTTGAGCACAAAGTGCTCAAGATGAGCTTTTGTGATCATGCTGTGTCCATCATCTTTTGTTCCTCGTGTGTCATTGAATTTTACCTTGTATACACCATAGAGGCTACGTTTTCAGTCCAATACTCATGAAAGTCGATCATAATGATTTTCTTAGTGATATAGCATTTTGTATTGAAAAAGGCTCATGTTGGGTCAAAAAGTAGGTCACTGAGACTGTTCTTGTGTAATTGAGGCCACATTTTCAGTCCAGTGCTCTTAAATGTCGGTCAGAATGTTTGTCTTGGTAATATTCCGGAAGAGTTTGAAAATGGGTCATGTCAAGTCTGAAAGTAGGTCACCAGGTCAAATATTTGAAAAACCTTGTGTATACTACAGAGGTCCCATTTCCAGCCTGTGCTCATCAAATTGGATAAAAAATGTTTTTCCAGATACCATGAACAATTTTGTAAATGGGTCATTCTGGTAAAAAACTGTGTCATTAGATCATATCAGAGTAAACCAGTGACTCTATTTTGTATTATGTTCTCAAATGTAAATAGGCTCAGGTGGGCAATTAGGGGCCATTATGGCCCTCTTGTTTTTCTATTTATTGTAAGTTTTTTGTGTTAGTTTATTTTGACAAAAAAATATCTCAACATTAATTTGTAAACAGCAGTAAAATTGGGTTGTATTTTTTGCATGTCTTACTGTATATACTGTATATATGCCATTCTTATAATGTAACATAGATTTTATTTCATAGTGAACATATGTGAGTGGCACTGTTGGAAAAAGGGCATTTGATGCATTTCAGTGATGCATTGCACCATGTAACTCATCACATAATTATAGATCCATAAAATCCTTTTTGTTTACAAAGACAACCAAATGATTTATGAGGTAGAATGGTCTTTGGACATGTAAAAAATTCACAAAAATCAAGAAATGACCCATGTTAGCCTGTGCGGACTGCGTAGGCTGACATGGGTCAAAGCTTTTTGCAGATGCATTAAGTCCCCATTTATTATTATTTTATTTTGTTATTTTCATCACTTCAGGTTGCCATTGCATTGGGTTGTATTATACTCAGTAACCCAAAGAATCAAGAAATTCTCAATTCAGAAGAGGAATTTAGATTTACAGTCCTCTTGGATCTGTTAAAGTCTAAAACAATGGTAGGTGTTTTTTTTTTATTAGCTCACCTGAGCACGAAGTACTCGAGGTGAGCTATTGTGATCGGTCAATGTCCATCGTCCGTCCATCCGTCCGTCCGTCGGTTTGTTCACTATTACAAAAAAAATCTTCTTTTCCTAAACTAACAATCAGATTTCAATCAAACTTCACAGAAATGATCCTTAGGTCATGCTCTTTCAAAATACTTCAAAGAATTGAAATCAGTGAAGAACTCTGGTTGCCATGGCAACAGAATGAAAAAACTTAAAAAATCTTCTTCTCCAAAACCGTAAGGCCTAGAGCGTTCATATTTGGTATGTAGTATTGTCTAATGGCCCTCTACCAAAATACTTCAAATTATCACTTCACATTGAAATTTAGGTCTGTGTTGTGGGATCCCAGATTTTACATAGAGGTAAGGAGGAAATCTGTAAAAATCATCTCCTCCCAAATCGATTGGCCTTGTGCATTTAGATTTTGCATGTAGCATGGCCTGATGGCCCTCTATCATAATACTTTAAATAATTATTCTACAATTGAAATTAGCCCTATTTTGTAGGATCCCAGATTTTACATAGAGATAAAGAAGGAAATCTTGAAGACCTTTTTTCTCCCAAACCGTAAGGTCTACAGCTTTCCAAGACTGTGTTGTAGGCAATACTATCTTGCAGAATATAAGGCATATATATCCAAGATCCAACTGCAGTCTGATCTTTATCTACACTGTCTGATAAAACATCCTGTCTTGGGACCATTTGAAAGATCTGTTCAGGTAGGGCCAAGGTCAATGTCACACTTGAAGGTCAAATTTTTTTAAGCTGGACGCATTGAAAGGTTGGTGCAAGACTATTGCAAGTGTAAATACATTGTTTATGTGTTTACAGTAGCAATTACCCATGAACATGTCCTGGACAACCACTGTAGTTGTTGGTGTATTTAACAACATTATAATACTAACTTGTATAGAAAGTCTTGAATCGGCAAACATTCTCTACTAAGTTTGTTCAAATCAGGCAACTTTTTGCCACACACCAAAAGGCCTAGGGCTTTGTTATTATTCCTTCAAAACTCTGTTCTGGAGGTATATAGGAGTCAGCTTGTTGGTCCATCCATCCATCCATCCATCCATCAGTCTTTCTGTAGCATTTTCTTTCAGAGCTAGTTCTCAACAACAACAGGACACATTTCATTCAAACTTTAGAGAGACTCAGTGCCAAGCAAGAATGTGCATATTATATTTTGGTGACGGTTCATTGAATTTTTACAAAGTTATTTTCCTTTGATGAAATTCTTTTTCTCCCAATTTTTCAACAACTATTGGACAAATATCATTCAAACTTCTCTCAAATATTTATATAACCGGGTTTGGTTAAGAAAGATTATCTTCTTGTCTAAACCAAGAAGACCTAGAGCTTTGGCCTTGCACTTCGATATTTGGTATTTATCTTCATTGTAGACCTTTACTGCTTGGTACTCAGGTGAGCGATATAGGACCATCATGGTCCTCTTATTACTCATACCCTGGTAAAATAAAATTCATCTCTTTATCACACAATCCAGAATTTTAATGACCATGAGTAAGAAGCCTTTTCAAAACATTATGGGAAGAGGAGAGGAGAAATCTATCGGTTGAACCACATTTAAATTGTTATTTGCAAAATGCTCTCAGTTTGGACAAGTCTACAATTTTGCAATCTGGTAAAGAGTTAATCCATAATTTTTTCTACCCTTCCAAAGACAAATTCCAGCATATGAGCCACATTTGATTCGTCATTTGAAAAATTTTTCCACTGGAGAAAATCTTCAGTTTTGTCATCTGGTAAAGAGTCAAAGGTATTTGCTGGGATTTGTTTTCAGGAGGTAATGAAGAAAAGGGCAAAAAAATTCTTTTTTTTCTTTTTCTATGGATATAATAGAAAATTATAATGATTATAATCCCTTTTTGCTAACAATCTATATGAAAACATAGTGGGGAAAAGGAGAAAATGCTGGTAACCAGCATTTTCTCCTTTCCCACAATGTGTTTAATCCCATCAAAGACAAGATTTATCATTTGAGCAACAGTTAATTTTTCTTCTATAAATACTTATTCAGACAAGTGTTCCCACAATATTTCCCACAACTTTATCTACTGTTGTAAATCCTAATTTCCACTTTTGAGCCATGTTTCATTTGTCCACTTTTGATTTGTGGTCTGCTAATACTTTCAATTTGGAGGAGTCTAAACTATTTCATCAAGCATAGAGATAATGGAAAATGATGATTATTTTTCAGGATACGAGACTAAAGGCTGGTATGGCTCTGACGATATTTGCTTTCAATAACACAACCCAGCAATATGCCATCAGGGCAGCCGGGGGCATCAAGTATTCTGTGTTTGAGCCCTTCATTGAGTCCGTGGATGAATTTCACAACTGCTATGCAGCCTTTCAGGTGAGGGTTGATAAATTGGCCATGTCCTGTGAAAAGGGTGCTTAATGCATCTGTGAAAAGTGTTGCCCCATGTCAGCATGCACAGTCTGCACAGGCTGACATGGGTCAAAACTTTATGCCATCAGTAAGGTTTATGCATATCAAAGGACCATTCTACCTTCAGATCCAGTCGATGGTTAGACAAAATGGATTTCATAGGTCCCTATTTATATAATGACCTTGCTGATGCAATGTATAACAGAGACACATTAAACCCCTTCTTGTCACAGCATGACTCAGATTTAATAGTTTAGGGTTTAACTCTTTACCAACAACAAAATTTTAGACCAGTCCAAATTGAAAGCATTTGCAGACAACAAAAGAAATGTGACTCAAAAATTGAAATTTGTTTTTGGAAGAGAAGAAAACATTGTGGGAAAAGGAGAAAATGCTGGTTACCAGCATTTTCTCCTTTTCCCACAATGTTTTCAAAAGGCTTCTTTATCAGGGTCATTAAAAGTCGAGATTGTGTGGTAAAGAGTTAACTTACCAATATTGTTTTTCAAATATGGCTTTTCTTGTCCATACTGTGGAAGCCTTGCTTGGCTGTGTCACAGATGTTTGATTTACTGGTCCTCAGACAACACCAATGGGCTTGTTGTTGGAGTGTCCTTGGGGCCATGTACTGCAGAGCCCTGTCCAAGTACATGTACTTTTTAAAACCATGACATAAATGAAAGAGCAAGCTGTCGCATAGATATAACTTACCTCCTTTCTAAACATCAAAATTTTAGATCCATCCATATTGAAATGATTTGCAGGAGGGAAGTTAAGTTTGACTCAAATGATGGTATTTGTCTCTCAAAAGGCAGAAAACATTGTGGAAAAAAGGAATGCTGGTAATGTTTTCTACTCTTTCAGAGAAAAAAAAAAACAGTGATTTTAGTTACATTTGAATTACGGTATACAAATGCTTTCAATTTGGAGTCATCTATAATTTTGTTGTCTGGTAAAGGGCTAAGGACATTACACCTTCGTGTACATTGCATCTTACTCTATCTTTTAACAGAATATTATCAACCCTTTACCACATAAGCCCAAGTTTTTTTTAAGTACCCTGAGGAATAAGGCTTTTGAAAACATGGTGGGAAAAGGAGAAATTGCTGTTACTAGCATTTTCTCCTTTTCCCACAATATTTTCTGCCCTTCCAAAGACAAAGTTTATCATTTGACCCACATTCCGTTTGTTGTCTGCAAATGCTTTCACTTTGGACAAGTCTAAAATTTTATCATGTGCTAAAGGGTTAAGCATGCTTTACTATAAATATGAACCATACTGTGGCAAAAGGGGGCATAATGCATCTCTTGCATAATTATGGATCCATAATAGCCACTTTTTTTAACAACTGACTTAACCCTTGACCACACAATCCTGACTTTTAATGACCCTGTGAAAGAAGCCTTTTGAAAACATTGTGGGAAAAGGAGAAAATGCTGGTAACCAGCATTTTCTCCTTTTTCCACAAAGTTTTCTACCCTTCCCAAAACAAATTTCAATTTTTTAGTTACATTTATTTTGTCGTCTGCAAATGTTTTCAATTTGGACCAGTCTAAAATTTTGTCGTGTGGTAAAGGGTTAATCACGAGATAGAATGGTCCTTGGACATACAGAAAATTGACCAGTATCAAAAACTTTTGGCCCAGGTCAGCCTGTGCGGACTGTGCAGGCTGACACGGTTTGATACTTTTCATAAATGCATTAAGCCCCCTTTTCACAGAGCATGACTCAAATTATCTTTTTCTATCTTTGTACAGATTGTTGTGCTAGCAAGAGTCATTGTAGACAGGGACCAAGTCTCTCTTACCGCCCAGGGTGTCACGATCCTGGTCAAGAAGATTCCGTCAGAAGACGACAACGTGGTTGTCCTTGCCAGCAGTTTACTCTCAAGTCTGTCCCATACCCGGGCTGGCCTTCCCGATGCCATGGTAACCACGGGGGCCATTGATGCCCTTATAAAGAGACTGGACTCTCCCAACGAACAAGTTCGGAATTCCGTAGCCGTTGCTCTTGGTTACTTAACATTTAATAAGACAGCGGCTAGGTTGTTGTTTAGTGCTTGTCGAAATAAACCTGGGCTTCACAAGAAACTGATGGATAATATTGGGGAAAGCCCCAAAATAAGCCCGGACTTCATGGAGGACTTCAAGCGAGCAAAGATTGTAGGTCTGCCTTCCCAGTGGTAAGTGGTTTGATCTCCTCCCAGGAAGAGGTTTTTTGGATTTCTTTATCTCTAAGATTTTTTTTTCCAATTATCACTTATAGTTTCATCATTATCCTTAGCCCTTTTCCAAACAATCCAGTGTTTTAACGACTCAAAGTGAGAAGGCTTTTGAAAACATTGCGGGAAAAGGAGAAAATGCTGGTTACCAGCATTTTCTCCTTTTCCCACAATGTTTTCTACCTCTTTTGAAAACAAATTGTATCATTCCTAAATATAATAAATTGCTAAAACATTAAGACATTAAATAAAAGTAATTTTGCATTGCCTATACATCTGAGTCTGTTGGTCAGTCAGAATACTAACCCTTAAGCTGTTAAGCGCGACTCACTGACCTTTTGCGGACAGTGTAGATCAAGATCAGACTGCACAGAATGTGCAGTCTGATCTTTGATCTACACTGTCCGTTACGGTTTTTTCTTTCCGGTGAAATCAACTTTGAAATCGCAATGTTTGGGCTTTTAATATTGAGTGGAAATTTGCATTTCATTTATTCAGCAGCTTAAGTGTTAAAACCTGTTTGGACAATATTGACACTGGTTGATCTAAGTTTATTCAAACTTGACACAGATATTGACCATGAAGTTAAGGTGATCGCTATCGATTTCAACATCAAGTGGTTGAAGTCAGTATCGGTGGGGTCATTATAATATCTATAGTGGGTTTTGTCCCTCTAGGAACTTACAATGCACTTGACATTTTTAGTTTTGATAGAATTTTTTCTTTTCTTTTTAAATCTATGAGGGAATTACTTCTTTTAACTCTTTACCACACAAGCCCAAGTTTTAACAACCCTGAGGAAATAGCCTTTTGAAAACCTTGTGGAAAAAGGAGAAAATGCTGGTAACCAGCATTTTGTCCTCACCTCACAAGGTTTTCTACATTTTAACAGATAATTACAATCATTTCAGCTATATTTGAATTGTCGTCTGCAAATGCTTTCAATTTGGACAAGTTCATAATTTTGTCATGTGGTGAAGAGTTAATTGACATAGAGTTAATTCTAACACTCTGCAGAAACCATTTTTAGCATTTGGTGTTATTGTTTAAATCGAGGGATATGACACTATACTGTTTACTAGTATTAATCCTCTCCTGCTCTCTACAGTGTTTGATACTTGCGCTCTTTTCTTTGACTGGCTGTATGCTGTCCATACACAAATGCTAGCTCCTTAACCCTTAAGCTGCTGACCTTTTGCGGACAGTGTAGATCAAGATCAGACTGCACAGAACGTGCAGTCTGATCTTTGATCTTCACTGTCTGATACGGTATTTTCTTTCCTGTGAAATTAACTTTGAAACTGCAATGTTTGGGCTTTTAGTATTGAGTAGAAATTTGCATTCAATTTATTCAGCAGCTTAAGTGGTAAGAATGTAATATATAGGGGACCTTTGAAAAAGCTAGGCCTTGTGTTAATTACCAAACAATCCAGTGGAAAATGATTTTAATGAAGAAGGCTTCTGAAAACAGAAAATGGAAGCATTTTTCCCTTTTCCCTCAAATGCTCTCTACCTTTGATAGGACGAATTTCTTCATTTTAGCGACATTTAAGTTGTCGTCTACATACGTGTTCTTATGAACATGAATGTTCGCAACAAATGCATAGCTCAAATATAGACAGCTCCAATTGGGATTTGAAACCATGTGGCAAAGTTCCTCATTTATCAAGGTTTAAAAAAGACTAAATACACTAACCACTGAGCTAAAGAGAATTCTCCCGAACATAGTTGTCAGGTACTGATTTTATACAGGAAGAAGCTATGCCGTAGGAAGGAGTGATCTCCTGTAACAGTGTGCTTTCAGTTTGGACGAGTCTGAAATTTTGACATCTGGTAAAGAGTATATTTACCTTGTCAGAGATAGCTGGGGTACAAAATCTGAATCTTTTAACTGATGAGTAAGTGAAATTCAATGCTAAAGTTCCATATCAAGGATCCAAGTCTTGCAATTTCAAGATTGTTGGAGTGCTGAAGATCTAAAAGCCATATAATATTTCAAACAAAAAAGAATAAAACTGCAGACTGTAATTTCTGTGGATTTTCATCAAAATCTACTGTCTGCAAGAGCACCTCTTGCCTTTATTCTTCTTAACTCTTTGCCAAACAACAAAATTTTAGACCTGTCAAAATTGAAAGCATCTGTAGATGCCAAAATAAATGTGACACTAATATTGAAATCTATCTTTAAAAGATTGGAAAACATTGTGAGAAAAGGAGAAAATGCTGGTTACCAGCATTTTCTCCTTTTCCCACCAAGTTTTCAAAAGGGGTCTTCTTCAGGGTCGTTAAAAGTCAGGATTGTATGGTATAGGGTTAAATACTTTTAGAAATTTCTTTTCTTGTGAGAAAAAGAAATGGGAGATTGTAGAGCAATTTTTAGCTCGCAAACTTTTTGTTCTATTTTTAGCATGGATTTTTTTTCTATTTTTTTAGTGTGGAACTTTTTCTTGTTCTATTTTTAGCTTGGAAATTAATGGAGGTTATCCAGTTATACCTAGCAGCAGGATGGGAAATACATTTGGTAGGTGTGGCTTTATTCTGACTTTCATGACCTTTATGTCCTTTAGATTCCAGGATATTTGTCTGATTTTTGTAATTTCTGAATAATGTCACATAATACTTTAAAATTGAACCCTTTATCTGTATTTTTAAGACAAGAGGTGAAGAGAAGAAAGTGAAGGTACCCAGCATTTGCACCTTCTCCCAAAATGTTTTCCACCCTTTCATATATGGCATGCAACACATGAAAAGGGGCCTTCGGACATATGCATAAAAGTGTGTTGTCCCAGATTAGCTTGTGCAGTCTGTGACTAATCAAAGACGACACTTTCCGTTTTTGTGCTTTTTCTGTTTCACGAAAGTCTACAGCATAAAAAAATCTTATGTAGTCGTAAAGTACCGTCTCGGATTAGCCTGCGCGGACTGCACAGGCTAATGCGGAACGACACTTTACGCAAATGTCCGAAAGTCTTGTTTCGCATGTTGCGGGCCATATACACAAATCGTATCATTATAGCCAGAATTGTTCAGTGGCCTTCAATTCTTTCTATATAGACTTGTCTAAAGTTTTGTCTGGTTAACCCTTTACCACACAATCCCAAGTTTTAATAACCCTGAGAAAGACACCTTTTGAAAACATTGTGGGAAAAGAAGAAAATGCTGGTAACCAGCATTTTCTCCTTTTCCCACAATATTTTCTGTACTTTTATGGTCAAATCTCACCATATGAGCCATATCCAGTTTGTCGTCTGCAAATACTTTCAATTTGGACAAGTGTAAAATTTTGACGTATGGTAAAGGGTTAAGACTTAAAGACTGCCCCCTTTTACCATCATCACAGGAGCCATGCTCTGTGAAAAGGAGATTTAATGCATCTGCAAAACGTATCAACCCATGTCAGCCTGCGCAGTCCGGGCAGCCTGACTAGGATGGAAAACTTTTGCTATTGTTAGATTTTCTGTAGGTCAGTGGACCATTCTGTCCCATGATTCATTCACTTTTTAGACAAAATACATGCACATCCATGTTATGCTATGACTGGCTTGGTATTTTCCATTAGAAATAACCCTTTACCACACAAGCCCTGAGGAAGACGGCTTTTGGAAACATTGTGGGAAAAGGAGAAAATGCTGGTTACCAGCATTTTCTCCTTTTCCCACAGTGTTTTCAACCCCATCAAAAGACAAATTCCAACATTTGAACCACTTTTAAATTGTCATTTTAAAAATGCTTTTAATTTTGACAAGTCTACATTTTTGTCATTTGAATAAGATTGAACCCACTTTTTTACCACGCCAGCATAGGCAGGATCTATTTCTCTCCAATCATTAGAGTTATGTTTAGTGATTTTGTGGGAAAGCAGTTATTTGCTTATTTGTTGTTTAAAAGTTAATCCTTTACCAAACAATTCCGAGTTTAAATGGTCCCTGTGATAACTTTACCAAACGACAAAATTCAAGACTGGTCCAAATTGAAAGTATTTGCAGATGACAAAATAAATATTACTGAAAAATTGATTTTTTTTGAGGGGGGGGAAGAGTAGAAAACATTGTGGGAAATGGAGAAAATGATGGCTATCAGCATTTTCTCCTTTTCCCACAATGTTTTCAGAAGGCTTCTTTCGCAGGGTTGTTAAAAGTCAGATTGTGTGGTAAAGGGTTAAAAGGCTTCTGGAAACATTGTAGGAAAGGAGAAAAGGCTGGTATACAGCATTTTCTCCTTTTTCTTCAGTGTTTTCACAGCATTTCAAAGGACAAAATTGTTCGTTTGTGCCACATTTCACTTATTGTCTGCAAATGCTTTCAAAATGGTTGAGTCCAAAATTTTGTCATTTGGTAAAGAGTTAACTGTTTACCAAATGACAAAGTCTTAGACTGGTCCAAATTGAAAGTATGTACAGACAAGAAATTAAAGATGGCCCAAATGTCAAATTTTTCATTGATTGGGTGGTAAACATTGTGGGAAAAGGAGAAAATGCTGTTCACTACCATTTTCTCCTTTTTCCATAATGTTTTCAAAAGTTTTCTTCCTAAGGGTTGGTGAAAGTTGAGATTGTGTGGTAGAGTTAATTCATTTCTTTCTGAAACAAGTTTGATGCAGACATAACTGAAAATGTACTTCTGAAGTACTATTCAATACTGTTGTCTTGTAAATATATAGGAAAACATTGTGGCAAATTGAAATTCCCTTAACCATTAACCAAACAACAAAATTTAAGACTTGGACAACTTGAAAGCTTTGCAGACAACAAAATAAATGTGATGCAAAAATTAAAATTTATATGTGAACAGTTAGAAAACATTGCTGGTTACCAGCATTTTCTCCTTTTCCCACAATATTTTCAAAAGGCTTCTTCCTCAGAGTTGTTAAAATTTTGGATTGTGTGGTTAAGGATTAAGCATTTTCTCTTTCACCACAATGTTTTCAAAAGTAGTTTTTTGCAAAACTTTGTCTGAGCCAAGTAGATGGCCATTAACTCTTTACCTGCTAAATAACTTAAATGGAACTTTCAAACTGATGGTAAAAACCGAAATGTTGGTATTCCAAAGTTATTGGGAAAGGGGAAATATGTCCTTATTGGACAGTGTAGATGCAAGACCTGACTGCATGTTTTGTGCAGTCTGATCTTGATCTAGGCTGTCTGCAAAAGGTCAGCAAGTCGGGCTTAGCAGCAAAAGGGTTAAAGAAAAATAGCAGTTGGTTGTTATATAATCATGAAAAGCTATCTGGGGTTGAAAATTGTCAAACTGAAGCAGAACTAATCTGTTCTCTCTTTGTACTCCGAGCCCTCTTAGCTTAGTAGGGTACAGGACTTGAGAACAGGGAGTCACTGGTTCGATCTCCAGCTTGGCCAATTTCTTTCTGAGGATTGATGATAGTCATTGTGACAGGATTCATTCCTCTCTCAATGCTGTCTATTATTTCGACAATGGTTAAGTCGGAAAGCAGCCAATGGCTTGGAAAGAGTATTGTGCATAGTACTGGTAAAAAAACTCCAGGAAAGCATGGATAGGTGCACAGGCCACTGCGATATAACTGAAATAATGTTGAAAAAGGCATTAAAGTCCTTACAATCAATAAATCATTCAATCAATCAATCTCTTTTTACTACAGGGGTAAGACCTAACACGACACAGCCCAAATCTAGGAAACAAGATACAAATAACCTTGCCAATAGGGCCGTCTCAGCCCCAGCACGAGGGAAGAAAACACCAAGCATTGGAATTTCTCGGTCAGATGAAAACAGTCGGCCATCTTCCTCAACGACACGCCCGTCGACTTCCTATACAACGCGACCTATATCTGGATCTACAACAAAGTCGGCCAAAGTTCCAGCACCAACTCCGGATAACCAATTCAAAACCAGACTATCAGCTTGGAAAGAAGAAAAATAGACATTCTATGAAATTGTCGTAGTTGTATTTAACTCTTTACCACATTACAAAATTGTAGACTTGTCTAAATTCAACGCATTTACCGACGACAAATTAAAAATGATTCAAATGACAGAATTTGTCTCTGATTGAGTAGAAAACATTTTGGGAAAAGAAGAAAATGCTGGTTACCAGCATTATCTCCTTTTCCAACAAAGTTTTCAAAAGCCTTCCTTTCCAGGGTCGTTATAACTAAAGATTGTGTGGTAAAGGGGTAAGCATACTGGCCAATGCAACATCTTGGAGCTGACCTCTTTTGAAAACATTGTAGCAAAGGGAGAAATTGCAGGGGATTAGCAACTTCTGCTTCAACCAGAAAGGTTTCACAATGTGTTTGTTAACCCTTTACCACACAATCCTGATTTTTAACAATCCTGAGAAAGAGGCCTTTTGAAATTATTGCGGGAAAAGGAGAAAATGATGGTAACCAGCATTTTCTTCTTTTCCCACAATGTTTTCTGTCCTTTTACAGACAAATCTCACCATAAAAGCCATATCTAATTTGTCGTCTACAAATGCTCTCAATTTGGACAAGTGTAAACTTTTGTCACATGGAAAATCTACCTATTTTTACATGTTTTTAACTTTTTATCAAATGACAAATTTTAGACATGTATGTTTAGAAACCTGTTGCAGACGACAAATCTAATGTGGTCAAGTGATAGGATTTGTCCTTGAAAATGTGGAAAACATTGTAGTAAAGGAGTGAATGCTAGTCACCGGCATTTTCTTCTTTTCCTTCTCAGTTTTCAAAAGCCTTCTTAATCAGGGTTGTTAAAACTTACCATAGTTTGGTAAACCCTTTTCCACACAATCCCGACTTTAAACAACCCTTAGAAAGAAGCCTTTCGAAAACCTTGGGGGAAAAGGAGAAAATGTTGGTAACCAGCATTTTCTCCTGTTCTGACAACATTACCCTTTCAAAAAGAGAAATCATCGTTTTAGCAACATTATATTTGTTGTCTGCAAATGCTTACAGTTTGGTCCAGTCCAAAATATTGCCTTTTGGTGAAGAGTTAAGAGTTCAAGTTTTTCAGGGCTGAATGTGTCATCTGTAAAATTTTACTGCTTTTAATTTTATTGAGCCTAGAGCTGGGACAAAATTCAGCTCTTTACTATTCAACAAAATTGTAGAATTCAAAGCATTTGCAGACAACAAGTTGGCTAAAATGATGAAACTTGCCTTTGAGTAAAAGACTTTATGAGAAAAGGAGAAAATGCTGGTTACCAGCATTTTCTCCTTCTTCCTCAGTGTTTTTGTAAGCTTTCTTTCCCAGGGTTGTTATGACTCGGGATTGTGTGGTGAGGGCTTAAGTCTTTACCAAACGAGAAAAGTTTAGACTACTCCAAATTGGAAGCTTTGCAGACAACAAATTAGTTGTAACTTAAAAATTAAAATTTGTTAAGGGACAGATAGAAAACACTGTGGGAAAAGGAGAAAATGCTGGTTACCAGCATTTTCTCCTTTTCCCACAATGTTTTCAAAAGGCTTCCTTTTTAGGGTCGTTAAAAGTCGGGATTGTGTGGTAAAGAGTTAACTCTTCACTGGATGACAAAATTTAAAATTTTTCGGTATTGACAGCATGAAATGTGATTTAACTTTTTACCATATGACAAAAGTAGAAAACATCGTGAGAAAGGGAGAAAATGCTTATTACCAGCATTTTCTCCTTCTACCAAAACATTTTCAAAAAGCCTCTTCAATATGGTCATTAAAACTTGGGATTGTGTGCTTAAGAGTTTAACACGGAGAAAATGGTTAAGTGAGTTAATGCTTATAAAAAAGTTACCTTGTTTTTTCTGTGAATAGGTTTCTTTTTTTAAAATATTTTTTGCTTGTATTAAAAGTTAAGAACTTATTGTGAGTTTCTTCTCATTTTTGCATGTTTTCTTGTCTATTAGTTCGTTTGTCTGGTGTTTAGAACCATTTTTAGCTCTACTGGCCAGCGAGCTTATATCATGGCCAGGTGTGTGTCGTGCATGCGTCCGTCCGTCCATGTGTTAACTTTTGTTTCAAACATCTTCTCTGAAACTGCCCATCCAATTTTGATGAAACTTCACAGAAATGATCCTGCCGTGGTCCTCTTCAAAATTCCTTCAAAGAATTTCATTCCATCAAAAACTGTGGTTGCTGTGGCAAGAAAACTGAAAGATATTGAAAATCTTTAAAAATTTTCGTGTCTGAAACACTAAAGCCTAGGGCTACCCAGTTTGGCATGTAGCTTCATCTTTACCTCTACCAGATTTCTTGTAATTATAGGTCAAAATTGGTGCCCATCCTTGGGATCACAAGTTTAACATGGGCTTATAGAGTGACTTGAAGTTATTAAACCCACGACTTACTTTTGATAATACACCAGTGTATTATCGTTTTTTGGGTCGTGGTTCTGATCACTTTTTAGTCATGAACGCGTGAAGCAAGAGAAATACAGCCACTGCACCTGCTGGAAATTATACTACTGCATCGTTTCAAGGAAAAATGATGTCATTATTGCTAAGACGTATACACGTGGAAAGTTTTTTATTTTCAAGTTTTATAAAAACCAAGAAATGCAGTGAAAGTTTTTTAAAATCAACAAAATAGTGAAAATAGGGTGCAATTACCTGCTCTAGAAACTGTTTCATTCTACTTTCGGTGTAAATGTCAAAGATCTATCTACTTGAGTATGTACACATTTGAAACCGAACTGCAGCTGTAAACATGGACTCGTGAATGGTGTATAGGCTAAAGGTGATGATGCAAGATATTTTTTGTCTGTCATTTGTTTTATGTGATGAATAGAATCTCACATTTGTGTTTATGTATTATCATTTTTTTTTTCAAACTTGTTAACTCTTGACTAAAATGCATTTGACACTCACCAAGGCTTGTGTCAACTTGTTTGGTAAAAATGACAGTACATAAACACTCATGTAAGAAAAAACACACACACACACACACACACACACACACCTCAAGGGAAATAAATCCTGTTCTCTCTCTCTCTCTCACACACACACACACACACACACACACACACACACACACACACACACACACCTTATGGGAAGTAAATCCTGTTCTCTCTCTCACACACACACACACACACACACACACACACACACACACACCTTATGGGAAGTAAATCCTGTTTTCACACCCCCCCCCCCCCCCACACCTTATGGGAAGTAAATCCTGTTCTCTCTCTCACACACACACACACACACACACACACACACACACAGAGGGGAAATGAATCCTGTTATAAGATACTATTATATAAAGTTTATTACTATTTACCTCCCTTGATTATCATACTGCTGTAGTTAGTGTTAGGTGTTCCAAGTTTTTTGGATAGAAAATGTTCAGTTTTCAGGGATAGTGATTTATTTTGATGCTAATAGTTATTGTCAGATGAGTGGAATATTAAAGTAAGGTTTCTGTCATTCAGTTTTTTTGTTCCAGCACTTCATCTTTCATACCATTTAGAAAACCTGCATGTATTCACTGACATTATCTTTGCATTTGAAAAAGATATGACTATTTTTTGGTTGTTGTTAGTGAATGGGGCAGGGCATACTTTTTTCAATGTAAATTTGTTGCCATACAGACTTTATGCTGTATGTTTCTGTTAATGCCAGTTAAGTGCTTGATACATTTATTTTACTCTTTACGAAACAACAAATTTTTTGACTGGACAAAATTAAATTAAAAGCCATTGCACATGACAAATTGAATGTAGCTTAAATGAATATTTCTGTCTTTAATAGGGTAGGAAACATTGTGGGAAAAGGAGAAAATGCTGGTTGACAACATTTTTTCCTTTTCCAACGATGTTTTCAAAAGCTTTCTCTTTCAGGTCATTAAAACTAGGAATAGTGCGGTAAAAGGTTAAAAGCCAGTGAAGCGTTACAGGGCCATCATGGCCCTCTTGTCTTTATTTCAGTTATATCATGGTAGTCAGTGCACCTATCCATGCTTTCATGGAGTTTCATTGACTATTACTTCGCATAAATTTCTCCCAATACTTGGGGCAAGTTTTTAAAACCATTGTTGGGTCTGACTAAATAACCACCATCATTTTAACCCTTTCCCAAACAACAAATTTTGGACTGGTCCAAATTGAAAGATTTTGCAGACGACAATTTTGAATTTGGTGAAAATGGCAGAAAGTTATCAAAAAGGCTAGAAAACACTGTGGGAAAAGGAGAAATTGCTCGTTACGAGCAATTTCTCCTTTTCCCACAGTGTTTTCAAAAGACTTGTACTGCAGACACGTGAAAACCAGGGCTTGTTTAGGAAAGGGTTAATCTACTAAACGACAAAATCGTAGACTGGTCCAAATTGAAAGCCTTTGCAGATGACAAAGCCAGTGTGGCTCACATAATTGGATATGACTTTGTAGGGTCAGAAAATATGGAGAAAATGCTGGTTACCAGCGATTTCTCCTTTTTCCAACAATGTTTTCTAAAGGGTTAAGGGTTCTTAATTCTAAATCAGAATTCTTAGATAAGCCATCTGATTGCTTGAGATGAAGCCTTTCAGCCAATCAGATAGTAAAACTGGTTAGACTAGGAGTGAGGAATTCAAAGGTTGTTTTAAAATTTTAACCCTTTACCAGACGACAAAATTTCAGCTTTGTCCAAATTGAAAGCATTTGCAGACAACAATTTCAGTGTGGCTCAAATGGTGCAATTTTTCTTTGATAGGGAAGAAAACATTGTGGAAAAAGGAGAAAATGCTGGTTACCAGCATTTTCTCCTTTTCCCACAATGTTTTCAAAAGGCTTCCTTCCCAGGGGCGTTAAAAGGCATCATTGTGCGGTAAAGGGTTAAAGGCCCAATAGGGGCAAAAAAAACAACAAAAAAAAACAAACAAACAAAAAATAAAACAATGCAGGTGTTAAAATATATTTAAATTTAAACCATACCATATAAAAGTATGGAAAATATTGTGAAGATGACAATCTGTTATTGTATGGTCGGTCCAAGCATGAGTCACTGGCAGAAAAGTGAATTCTTAAAATCAGGCAAAAAGTAAACAGAATATAGGCCGACCTTGCAAGTTTTAAAGTAGTTTTGAAACTGATTTCTCTGCCAGCAGCTAACACTTGGACCGACCCTACAATAACAGATTGTCATCTTCACAATAATTTCCATGATTTTAAATGATATAATTTCACTCTTTACCACACAATCCTGAGTTTTAACGACCCTGAAGAAGAGGGCTTTTGAAAACATTGTGGGAAAAGAAGAAAATGCTGGTAACCAGCATTTCCTTCTTTTCTCACAAGGTTTTCAACGATCTCAAAGACAGATACTGTCATTTGTGCCCCATTTTATTTGTCATCTACAAAAACAATCGATTTTGACTGGTCAAAAATTTTGCCAATTGGTAAAGAGTTAAATTTAAATGCATTTTAAAACCAGCTTTGTTTACTTTTGGCAGCTATCGTTAATTTAAGTAACCATGGTTCCTGGTCCACAGACATGATTGAACTGTATTTCTTCTCCACCTCCAGTTTGTTTTTAAGGTGCTTTTATGCCTTTCCAACATTATTTCGGTTAAGTTATGGCAGCCAGTGCACCTATCAATGCTCTTTTGGAGTTTCTTTTACCAGTACTTTGCATAATGTTCTTCCCAAGCTGCTGGCTGCTTTCCTATATAACAAGGATCTAAACAATAATTTGCATTAGAGACGAAAAATTCCTGTTACAGGGAATATAACAAATCTAAGAAAATAAATGGTTGAGCTGGGAATTCCAAACAGCATATCCTTAATGTTTAGTCGTGAAATCATAATAAATCAAAGTGTTGATGAGCAACTGAGGCATCTTGTTTGAAGACAGGTCAGACGGACTAACCACCTTCATGCTAAAGGTTCTAAATTCAGTTCTAAGCGTAAACTCCTAGATTAGCCCGCTGATTATAGAAGACGGAATGTCTCCATCAATGAGGGCCATTCTTCAGTTACTTCCCTTGATTCCTTTCCAGTACTACATAGGTGCTGATAAGGGGTTTACTTGGTTCTTTCCTTGATTTTCTTGCACTACACAGCTATGTTCTTGAGTTAAACCATTACCACACAATCCCACTTTTAACACCCATGAAAAAGAAGCCTTTGGAGAACGTTGTGGGAAAAGGAGAAAATGCTGTTAACCAGCATTTTCTGCTTTTCCCACAATGTTTTCTACTCTTTCAAGAACAAATTTCCATTTTTGATTCACATTTATTTTGTTCTCTGCAAATGCTTCCAAATTGGACTGGTCTAAAATTTTGTCGCTTGGTAAAGAGTTAACTCATTACCAAACGACGAAATTTTAGACTGGTCGAAATTGAAAGCCTTTGCAGACGACAAATTAAAGGTAACCCAAATGATGAAATTTGTCCTTAATAGGGTAGAAAACATTTTGGGAAAAGGAGAAAATGCTGGTTGCCAGCATTTTCTCCTTTTCCCACAATATTTTCAAAAGGTTTTCTTCCTCAGAGTGGTAAAGGGTTAATATCTCGACCAAATCTCAACTATAGATTGTTTTACTTACCGATATATACATAGTTTCTGATGACTGAGAACAGAATTTGATTTAAAATTACATCTGGACCTTACACATATATCATAAATCATAATTTATCACAAAATCCCCAAGAGAATCAAGGATAAAAACAAAGGAATACAGGTAAAAGGATCTGTTATTTGGTTACCCTTGGTCTTTATCTGGCAAGGGAGATAATTTGACATACAGGAATGGCCTCCATTATATGTAGATTGCTGCACTATAAAACTAGAGCAATACATGTACTTCTAAATATTGCCAAACGAAAAATTTTAGGCTTTCAGACAACAAATGAAACACAGCTCAACTGATTCAACTGTCTTTGCAAAGGCAGGAAACATTGTGGGAAAAGAGGAGATGCAGGTGACCAGCATTTTTTCTTTTCCCCACAATGTTTTCAGTAGCCTCCTTCTTCAGAATCATACATGCACATGATGTTTTTGAAAAAAGTTTAACCCTTAGAGCACCAAATAAAAACATAAGACATCTTAAAGCCAAGAATAAGACACAAATAATTGCCATTTTAAAGTTGCTTTCGTCTAGGATGATTCAGCGAAGCAGACCGTGTAGATCAAAGATCAGACTGCATATTCTATGCAGTCTGATCCTGATCCTCAATGGCTGCAAAGGCAACAATAGTTACGAAAAGCGCTTTAACTAACTTTAGTTTGGTAAAAACTACAAAATTTTAGACAAGTCCAAATTGAAAGCATTTGCAGACAACAAAATAAATGTGACTCAAAAATAGAAATCCGATTTGGGAGGGGAAAAACATTGTGGGAAAAGGAGAAAATGCTGGTTACCAGCATTTTCTCCTTTTCCCACAATGTTTTCAAAAGCTTTCTTTCTCAGGGTTGTTAAAAGTCAGGATTGTGTGGTAAAGGGTTAACGGTTAAAACAGTTTAAACAATAGCAGAATAAAAACATCAGAGAAGTGTAATAAAGCATCTTTTATTTAGTCATAATGATATTTAAAGATATTTAAGCCTTAACAAAGTATAATAAAAAATAAATACAGGTATTTGCTTATGCTTTGTAGTGTCTACTCTCGCCATTTACATGCTTTACCAATGATAATTATTCTCAAAAGCAGAGGATAGTTTTAAAGGTAAATCCTTATAGCCATAGAGACTAGAGGTGCTTGAGCGCCTGTATCGCTCCACAGGCCTGATATTTCTATAATGGCGAAAAGAAGTTTTTAACAATTACCATTCAATCCTGCATTTTAGCTCACTGAAGAAAAAAGGTATGGAAAAAACTTGTGAGAAAAGAAGAAAAAAATGGTAACCAGCATTTTCTTAGTTTCCCACAATAATTTCTATCCTTTTTTATATATGTCTTACTAATTTGAAGATATGTTGTCTGCAACAGGTCCTTTCACAAACCATTTTGGGTGGGGAAACATCAAAATATAGAAAATATGTCTTTCTCAGGGTCGTTAAAAGTTGTGATTGTGTGGTAAAGGGGTAATCTAAAAGAACAGCTAGGAGGGCAAATGAATGAATGTTATAGCAATATAGATCAACTTACATCAATACACCAGATAGAATGAAATATGCTGGCATACAATGAACACCTAATCCCTAATAATCAACTTTTCACAGTCACAGTTAGAATGTCTTCTGTGGCAAACAACACAAAATGGTCTACAAATGCATTTACATAAATCAAATATCCTGCTCCAGGGCACAGATTAATTCTGGTGTACTGAAGTTGCGGGATCAGTTTGACTGGATAACATTAATGCCTTAACACAAATGTAAAGCCCTGTCCCACTTTGTACTAGGTCACCAGGATTTACACTCCTTCTGTCCACTCTGCATTTACTCATTAGTAGGTCAACAAACCTTTACCAGAACTAATAAAAGTGCAGAGGTTCTCTTGTTCTATATCAAAAGGACTATAAAGTACCTACAACATGGGGGTTTTGTTATTAAAATACTTTTTCTTTTTTATCTTGGCATGGTTACTCAGGCTTAGTAATAAGGCAAAATTGAAAAGCTCAAGTTGTGAAAGGTGCTCAAGCTTTTATCTTATTTATGGCCAGTGATATTTTATTACTAGTACTAACTAATAGCATATCATTGGAGTAAATTGTGATCTTAATACCAAGGAAAATGTGTGGGCTTAAATAGGACAGCCCTGACTAGGTCAAGTCAATCCAATTTTCTTCCTTTTTCTTTGTTAGTCGATAAAACTAACACAATAAATAGTTTTGGAGAAGAACATTTTTTTGAAATATAAGCCTTGTCTATAAAAAAATGTGTTTTTAGGTGTATCATTTTTTTAAAAGGAATTTGGTATACAACCACCATAGAAACAATTTGGCAGACAACCACCATAGGAACTTACCTGCAAAACAACAATGAAATCCAATGAATAGTTTTAGAGAAGAAATTTTTCAAAGATTTTACTTTATACCATAAAAGGAAAATGAATCTCCCATAAAAGCCATGTTTTTTGACAGATCATTTTTTTTTAAAGGAATTCTGTAAACCTGTATCTAAGGAACATTCCTGCAAAATAATAATGCTATCCAAATAGCGGTTTGGGAGGAGAAGATTTTTAAAGGTTTTTTACTTTGGTTGCCATGGCAACCAGAATTCTTCATGGAACACAATTATTTGAAGGAATTTGAAAGAGGACCACCAAAGGAACATTCCTGTGAAATTTGGTAAAAATCCAGTCAATAGTTTCTGAGAAGTTTTTTAAAGAAAAAGTTTACGGACGCACGCACGGACGAACGGACGGACGGACGCACTACGGACACAACGCCATGACAATAGCTTGCTGGCCTTCGGCCAGTGGAGCTAAAAAACACACTGTTAAAACTTGATGGTGAGTAGAATGGCTCAGAATTTAGTCAGCTGTGTAAACATAGATAAATTACCAAAATATATGCTGTAAAGGATAGAGAAACTCAAGGGATTTGTCCTTATTTACAACTGGAAGCGACAACAGTGATTTCTTTGAGGGCCTCTAGGAAATAAAATGCATTTTTTATCCCTCTTAATCTGTGCAACCTTGTTACCATCAGGGGCAACATATGGCATGAAGATACAAGCAAGATTATAGTTTCATAAAATAAAGATGAAATGGGTTAAAAACTGGCTGAAAACAAGTATAGATGTATCTTTAAAGAATATAGCTGGAAAATAGGGAAAATTGCTTGTCCAAAGAATTGCTCGATTTTCCACATTACATTCAGTATGACATCATAGATAACGGCCATTCTTTCCCCATTATTGAAAACATTTTATAGGAGAACTGGTTTATCAGGGCAACCATAGATAGGGAGCATGCCTTGGTTTTGTGTACAATCTTAGAAACCTTTGATAGTCAGAGTAATCTTCAAGTCCTTCATATACAGTACTTTTGAGAACAAGATTTCCACAAGCTCATTACCAAATAACTAATAGACTAATCCATCCAATACAGTTCTGGGCTGCCTCTAACTAACCTATGTATGCATGGAACTTGCATATACAGTGTAGGTAAGTAAGCATCGCTAAACTGCATAACTTTATGATTTGAGTAAATACTTGCATAACTTTATGCAAGCTCATACTTTTGGGTAAAGCAGGACCACAATTTGTAAGTGTATATAGCATATACATTCCAAAATAATTCGCGTAAATCTACACAGTTCAGTGAAAGCAAGTCCTGTTACTTTCCTCAATCTATTAAATGCTCATTTACCCCCTATCAATAGTAGAAGTAATAGAGAAAAATGCAACATTTAGCAGAAAATAACATAGAATGAAGAGAATTTGTGCTTATTCTTAATACTTAATGCTTTACTTTCAAAGAAATTTGACTACAATGTATTTCACCCTTTACCACACAGTCCTGAATTTAAACAACTCTGAGAAAGAAAGCCTTTGAAAACAATGTGGGAAAAGGAGAAAATGCTGGTAACCAGCATTTTCTCCTTTTCCCAGAATCTTTTCAACCCTTTCAAAGAAAAACTTCATCATTTGCACCACATTTGATTTGTCGACTGCAAATGCTTTCGATTTGGACAAGTCAAGAATTATCTCATTTGGTAAAGAGTTAACCTTAATTCTTTACCAAATGACAAGCTCTAAACTCTTCCTAAATGAAAGCATCAGTAGAGCACAGTTGCAAAAGCGGTACAAATGAACCGCAGTTCTCTCACAGGGTAGAAAACAAATGCAGGTTACCAACATTTTCTCTTTTTCCAACAATGTTCCTAAAAGCCTTCTCCTTCAGTGTTATTAAAACTTGGGATTATGTGGTACAAGGCTAAATTGTTATAACATTGCTACATGAGAATGAAGGAGATTTTTTTCTAAATCAAAGAAAAGAATTCTGCTTCAATATACTCAATGATTACATAGTGGGTAACCACTTCTTTTATAAAAAATTCAATTTAAGAAACAAATTACTTCTAAAAATGCAGATATATAATCTATTTGCTTTTTATATATCATTCATACAATTTTTCGTAACTTAGATCACAGAAAAAAAAATATCTTCAGTTTTTGAAATTGTGCTACAACATGAGCTCCAGACAGAGGGAGAGATTTTCATTTCAAGTTGGAAAATATTAATCACTCTCCACTAAACCCTATGTTATGGGTACTCGATGAGACGATTCTAATGAGTAGCCACAGCATAGGGATTGGAAGAGAAATAATGGATTTAGAATACTATCACTCCCTTTTATCTGGAGGTCTGTGTAACAACTGTAATTTCCTACATTTCAAACAACTCTTTGAGCCACACTCTGGCCACAGAGATCTTAAAGCACCTCCGTGATCCACAATACCAAACCAGTCATCCCATAATTAATGGATCCATAAAATTCAATTTGTCTTACAACCGACTGAATCACAAGGTACACTGGTTCTTTGACATGCAGAAACTTGACCAAAGGTAAAAAGTTTCAGCCCAAATCAGTCTGCACAGACTGCGCAGGCTGACTTGGGTGGATACTTTGAGCAGATGGATTCAGCCCTCGTTTCACAGAGCACAACTAATTTATATTGTCATGTTTAGATGATACACATATTCTACCTTCTACTTAATCCTTTACCACACATCAAAATTTTTGACTTATTCAACTTGAAAGCATTTGCAGACAACAGTTGAATGTTGCACAAATTATGAAATTTGTCTTTGAAAGGGTAGAAAACATTGTTGAAAAAGGAAAATTCTTGTAACCAGCATATTCTCCTTTTCCCACAATGTTTTCAAAGGTCCTTTTCCTTAGGGTTGTTAAAACTCAGGTTTATGTGGTAAGGGTTTATAAAGTAAAATAAAAAGAAAATGAAGGACAGGGTCCATATTCACTAACCATCCTTAAGAATATTCATAGTCTTATGCTCAAGAATTTTCTAAATTTGAAAGTAACACAACTTCTGATTGGCTAAACCATTTGGTTCAGCCAATCAGAAGTTGTGTTATTTTCAAACCTACAAAATTCTTGAGAATTAGACAATGAATATTTTTTACCCTTTACCAAACAATCCCCCAGTTTTCACGACCCTAAGAAAGAAGGCTTTTGAAAACATAGTGGGAAAAGGAGAAAATGCTGGTAACCTGCATTTTCTCCCTTTCCCACAATGTATTCTACCCTATTAGAGACCTTATGCTCATTATTACCAATTCTGAATTTGTCGTCTGCAGATGTTTTGAATTTGAAAGTGTCTAAAATTTGTCGTTTGGGAAAGGGTTAAGAATGGTTGGTGAATACAGACCCAGGAATGCAACTTTCAGCATGATTTCATAGCATATAAGAAAATCTATATATTGCACACATTATGACAATTCAATTCCAGGTGAATTCTTTTTAACAATATTTACACAGGTTTTATATATAAAAAAAAAAAAAAGAAAAATGCAAACACTGAAATGACTGCAAGACTATGAGCTAAAACAAAAATAACATACAGAAGGTTTAACCCTTTATCGCACAATGACGCCTTTTAATGATCCTGGAAAAGAAGCATTTTGAAAACATCGTAGGAAAAGTAGAAAATGCTGGTAACCAGCATTTTCTCCTTTTCCCACAATGTTTTCTACCTTATCAAAGATAAATTGAACCATTTGAGCCACATTGAAATTGTCGTCTGCAAATGCTTTCAATTTGGACAAGGCTATAATTTTGTTGTCTGGTAAAGGGTTAACCCTTTTCCAGATGACAAAATTTAAGATTTACCCATACTTGAAAGCTGTTGCAGACCATAAAGTAAATCCCACAATGTTTTCTAAAGCTCTATTTCTCAGGGTTGTAACAACTTGGATTGTATGGTAAAGGGTTAACTCTTTACGACACAACAAAATTTTAGACCAGTCCAAATTGAAAGCGTTTGCAGACAACAAATAAAATGGAGAACAAATGTCCTTCAGGTCGTTGAAAACATTGTGGGAAAAGAAGAAAATGCTGGTTACCAGCATTTTCTTCTTTTTCCACAATGTTCTCAAAAGCCTTCTTCAGCGTCATAACAACTCAGGTTTGTGTGATAAAGGGTTAACCCATACCCTGCCAAGTAAGTAAAATGGAACTTTTAAGCTCATAGTTATAACCCAAACTTAGCTATTTCAAAGGTGGGAGGAAAAACAACTCCTTATCATACAGTGTAGATCCAAGATCAGACTGAACATTCTGTGCAGTCTGATCTTGATCTACAGTGGCTGCAATAGGTCCTAGAGTCACGCTTAGCATCCAAAGGGTTAATACAAACTGATAGCTAATTTGAAAAGCTCAATCGGACAGAAATTCAGACTTGTCCAAAATTATGTTTTGACACTGAAATGATAGAAAATACTGTGGGAAAAGAATAAAATGCTACTTATCGGCATTTTATCCTTTATCCACAATGTTTTTCAGACCTTTTTCCTAAAGGGTCAGTGAAACACAGAAGGGTTAAAACCATGACCTCTTGATTTAGGAGAAGACATTATTAGTCTATCTGTCTATTCGACTGGTCAACTTTCTTGAAGCACGAAAGTGAATATTCAGCTCCGCCTACATGCAAGGTGCCCATTTCGTGCTGCACAAACATAACAACGATTTGAGAGCATAAGGCTGTACTTCACCAAAGTTAATGAAACCATGAAATTTACCAGTCAAAAAATGCAACACGAAAAAACGTAATTAACCCTTTCCCAAATGACAGATTTAAGACCATTCCAAACTGAAAGAGTTTGCAGACGACAATTTTAAATTTGATGAAAATGGCGTAAAGTTCTCCAGAAGGGTAGAAAACTCTGTGGGAAAAGGAGAAATTGCTCTTTACGAGCAATTTCTCCTTTTCCCACAGTGTTTTCAAAAGACTTGTACTGCAGACACGTGAAAACCAGGGCTTGTTTGGGAAAGGGTTAACAGTTGAATATGGCTTATATGTCACATTACAATAGCGAGTGGTCCATCATAGCAGCAATGCAATTTTTTCTAGATTCAACCAATGCGCTTCTATGCGTTTAACAACCTACATCAGTACATGTATCTCATGATTATCATGCATAGTATATCTATATAACATACAAATAAATGGGTTTAACCCTTTACCACACTATACCGACTTTTAACAACCCTGGGGAAAGCCTTTTGAAAACATTGTGGGAAAAGGAGAAAATGCTGGTAACCAGCATTTTCTCCTTTTCCCACAATGTTTTCTACCCTATTCAGGACAAATTCCATTGTTTGAGCCACATTCAAATTGTTGTCTGCAAAAGCTCTCAGCTTTGACAAATCTACATTTTTGTTGTGTGGTAAAGACTCAAAATGAAGGCAGTGAACAGTTAGAGGAAAAACAGTACAATAAAGCTAGCGTAACCATGTACTAAAAGGGGCTTGAATACATCTCAAGTAGGAATGTGTAATTTCGTCGCCTGAAGGCACCCATTTTTCTGGCAAACTACCCCCTCTTTTTTGGCAAACAATTCTCGGGCTGCATGTGCAAATCTCACACTGGCCAAAATTTTTTACTACAACAATTTCAGCCATTCAGCTCTATGCCAGACCAACAGTTTTTCTCTAGAACATACTGAAAACATGGTGAGATATGTTTTTGTAAGGGTATAAAAAGGGAGAAGATGAAGGTTACCAGCATATTCTCCTTTTCCAAAAACGGTATAAAATGTTTTCTTCCTAAGGGTCAGAAAAATACATGATTGCTGGGTGAAAGGGTTAACACTATGGTTTAAACCATTAACACACAATCCTGATTATAACAACCCTAAAATAGAAGCCTTTTGAAAACATTGTGGAAAAAGGAGAAAATGCTGGTAACCAGCATTTTCTCCTTTTCTAACAATGTTTTCTAACATATCACAGGCAGAAATCATCATTTTACCATCATTTAATTTGTTGTCTGCAAATGCTTTCAATTTGGTCCATTCCAATTTTGTCGTTTGGTAAAGAGTAAACTAATAGCTAATCGCTGGCTGTAACCATTACCAAATGACAAAATACTGGACTGGTCCAACCTGAAAACATTTGCAGACAACAAATTAAATGCGGCTACAATAATGTGATTTATCTTCAAACAGGTAGAAAACATTCTAGGAAAAGGAGAAAATGCTTGCTACCTGCATTTTCTCCTTTTCCCACAATATTCACAAAGGCACTTCTAAGGGTTGTTAAAACTCGTGATTATGTGGTAAAAGGTTAAATAACCAGACATTAATCCTCAACCAAATTAGCCGGTGACTTTATGACCACATTCTGAGCCATTCTGAATTTGAGTATCCAAATCCTTTGACCCTTCACCAAAAAAACCAAAAATTTAGATTTGTTTAACTTGAAATCATCTGTAAACAACATACCAGATGTGGTTCAAATTATGGAATTCGTCTTTGCAAGGCTAGAAAACATTGTGGGAAAAGGAGAAAATGCTGGTTACCAGCATTTTCTCCTTTTTCCCACAATCTTTTCAAAAGCCTTCTTTGTACGGTATAGTGTTAATATGGACCAATCTTAAATTTCATCATCTTGTAAAGAGTGGTATCTAAATAACTAATAACTGTTGACTAACATAATGTTTTGCACCGATGAAGTGAGCTATTTTACCAGTTGATATGTTTTGTATAACACAATTTATACTTTTCTCTCACATCTTGAAGCATCCTAGCCAGCTATTATACAACATCTATATGACAGTTCACACCAAAAAGCACATGTCCATCTTAAAAATTAAGAGCTTTAAATAGCAAAAAATGGACATTTTCAGTTTTCATCAAAATCATTGAGAGTAATTTCAAGATTTTTTTGGCAAGAATATGTTGCAAAGTAGCCAAAATAAGTAGATCCAAGATCAGACTGCAAATTCTGCATTCCCTGATCTTGGTCTATGCAGTTCCCAAAAGAAATAAAACTTGAAGGTTTCTTATGAACATGAAAGTGTGCAACAAATGCATTGCTCAAATACATACTGCCTCGGCTGGGATTCCAACCCAAGTAGCTAAGATCCTCGTTTTTCGAGGTACAATAGATGAATAGACTAACTACTGAGCTAAAGAGAATTCTCCCTAATGCATTTGTTAAGTATTGATTTTATAGGGGAAGAAGCCATGCTGTAAGGAAGGAGTAATTTCCAATCTCATGTAACAGGTTTCAGATAAAGTCTGGATGGAAGTTAAAAAAAACCTAACAAATAACTTATTGGTGCAAGCTTCAATGAACATGTCTTGTTTTTCGTCGTTTTTGAGAAAAGCTTGTACAACCAGAAAAGGATAAGAAAAATTCACACCACCCCGTTAAACACATCACGATCTGCCATTTTTTGTGTGTTTTTTTTTCCCCCTTTCATAAAAATGATCTTTTCTACTATAACCATCGTATGAACTTGACGATGAAGCCCTGAGTAGCGCTTATCAAACAGAAATATCTGCATAATCCTGATCCTTGTACAACTTTGGTCCCTCTTTATCTTGAAACTATGGATTTCAAATCTATCTTCTGTGTTGGAAGATTAACCCGATATTCCTCTCATCGGAAAAGTCCCTGAAAGACAAAGGTAAATAAGAACAATGATTAGCTAACTCTCTGGGAGAAACAAGTTCTTGCTTTATGCATCTTTAACCCTTTACCGCACAATGCCGCCTTTTAACGCCCAAGGAAAAGAAGCCTTTTGAAAACATTGTTGGAAAAGGAGAAAATGCTGGTAACCAGCATTTTCTCCTTTTCCCACAATGTTTTCTGCCCTACCAAAGAAAAATTTCACCATCTGGGCCACACTGAAATTGTCGTCTGCAAATGCTTTTAATTTGGATAAGGCTAAAATTTTGTCGTCTGGTAAAGGGTTAAACTGTGACCCTGACAACTGACAAGGTGACTCAACTCTTTACCAGACAACATAATTCTAGGCTCCTCCATATTGAAAGGACTTGTGGACGACAAGCCAAATGTGGCTTATGGACAAATGAAACCATTTTGACAAAAGTAGATAATTCTGGTTACCAGCATTTTCTCCTTTTTTCATAATGTTTTAAAATCCCAAAGTCATAAAAATATGGTACTATTTGACTGATAGTTAAATCTTACACAGCTATACATTACAGATGTGAAGTATCATTATTCTATGTCAACCCTTTTTGACTTTTTACTTTATAATTCAATGTCTAAACAATGCTTAGGAAGAGACCATTTGAAAACATTGTGGGGAAAGGGAGAAAATGCTGGTAACCAGTATTTTCTCCCTTTCCAACAATGTCTTCTACCCTGTCAAAGATCTTCTATTCTTTGTACCTATTTCTGTCATTTGGGAGAGTCTATAATTTTTTGTTTGGAAAAGGTTTATCCTGTGCCTAAAATAGAGTCTGTAAATTGTTATAGGTAAATGTGATCGTCACATTGTGTTTGTGAGCAATGACTTATGTGACCCCAGATCACCGAAACTTCCTAGGGCTGTAGTGTACACAATGTATTTGAGCCATCCTCTAGCAAAAGGAGGTTTAATGCATCTCCGTAATGAATTATACAAAGCAAGTATCACATCATTATGGATCCATAAAATCCTTCAACAATCGACTAGGTCTGGGGGTAGACTGGTCCTTGGACATACAGAAAATTGACTGACAGCAAAAAGTTTTGGCCCAGGTCAGCCTGCACAGACCGCACAGGCTCACCTGGTCGATACTTTTTGCAGATGCATTAAGCCCCCTTTTCATGGCATTAAGCCCCCTTTTCATGGCTCATTTATAAAATGTCTGCTCTGTGTATTAAGTTTTTTTTTTCAAAATATTTCTTTGCCCAAATAAACTCTTCTCAGTTTCTTCTTTAACTTTTTGACAGCTGAAATTCTTTACATCAATACACCCTGAAACAATGAATCAGATAGTTTTAACCCTTAACCCTTTACCACACAATCCCGACTTTTAACGACCCTGAGAAAGAAGCCTTTTGAAAACATTGTGGGAAAAGAAGAAAATGCTGGTAAACCACCATTTTCTCCTTCTCCCACAATGTTTTCTAACCTTTCAGAAACAAATGCAATCATTTTAGCCACATTTAATTTGTCGTCTGCAAATGCCTTCAATTTGGACCAGTCCAAAATATTGTCGTTTGGTAAAGAGTTAACCACACAATCTCTTGTTAAACAATCCTAGGGAAGACAGCTTTTGGTTGATTGTGTGGTTTTTAATGCCGTTTTCAACATTATATCAGTTATATTGCCGCAGTCAGTACAACTATCCATGCTTTCCTGGATTTTTTTTTTACCAGTGCTCTGGACAATGTTCTTTCCAAGCCAGTGGCTTGGCTGCTTTCCCACATAACCAGTGTCCACACAATGGTCAGCGGTGACAAAGGAATGAATCCTGTCACAATGACTATCATCAATCCTCGAAAAGAAATTGGCTGATTCGAACCAGCAACCTGCTGTTCTCAAGTCCTGTTACCAGCACCTTCTCCTTTCTCCTACAAGGTTTTCTACCCTTACCATAAAAAAATCTTCACATCTGAGTCATAATCTATTATTTCTTCTGCAAATGCTTTCAGTTTTGACAAGTCTAAAATCCTGTTGTCTGGTAGACAGTACGGGGCTGAGACAATGAAGAAATGAAAGAAAGGAGGTTCATGCTAAAAACATTGTTGCTATCACCATCTGATTTCCTGCAAAAATTCCCTGTGCAGTTTGAATCTTGACGGTATAACCAGCTGCAGGCAACTTTATATGTCTTGCAGCAGACCAGTTCTAAAAACACTGTGGCAACAGGAGAAATTGCTCATGACAAACAATTTCCTAATGGGCCACAAATATTTCACATGTATTATATCTCAACCCTTCATCGAAAAAAATGATCCCATTTTTGGATTTTGGGATGGCCTTTGAAAACATTGAGCTGGAAACCAGCATTTCCTCCTTTTCCTACAACCTTTTTCACCCTATCACAGAGAGTGCCATCATTACAGCCATGTTAAATTTATCTTCTGCAAATGCTCTCATCATGGAGGAATCTAAATTTTGTCATTTGGTGAAGAGTTGATTTAGCCATGTAAATGAAATGAATGCCTTGCAGATAGTACAAAAACACAAAACTGTTGCAACTTCAAAGCTATTAACTCTTTACCAAACGACAAAATTTTAGACTAGTCAAAATTGACAGCACCTGCAGAGGACAATTTAAATGTGACTCAAATGATGGATCTGGTCTGTAACCGGCTAGAAAACATTGTGGGAAAAGGAGAAAATGCTGGCTACCAGCATTTTCTCCTTTTCCCACAGTTTTTCAAAAGGCTTCTCTTCAGGGCTGTTAAAACTCAGGACTGTGTGGTAAAGAGTTGACTACTATATATAAATATAGGCCTACACAGATAGAAATTTATAGAACAGACATAATTGGTCATACAACCCTTTACCCAAAAGATAGGTTTAACAAAACCAATGAATTTAAAAGGATGAAAAACAAAAGAGGGTAAAAGTAAAATGACACAACCTTACTGGACCTTCTGTGATTTGGAATGAAAAGACAACAATTTTGTTATGCTTTTCTATATGTACATTGCAACATGGAATACAGACAAAAAATACAGGGTATTACAGTTTATAATGTGAAATAAATCACACTGCAATACGATCAACCCCCACTTCCAGATCCATGATTTTTTTTGATGGCTAGAAAATAAATAGCATAGTTCTACAAATTCACAACTTTAAATCACTTCCTACATTGACCCATTACTGTATAAATGCATTCACAAACCATTCTTAAGAACATGCATAGTTTCAATTTCAAGAATTTTCTAAACTTGAAAGTAACATAACATCTGATATGGTTTAGCCAATCAGAAGTTGTGTTACTTTCTAAATCCTCAATTAATCTTAGAATGTTTTGAAGATAGGTTGGTGAATACAGGTAATCTGAAAAATCTTTTTTCACCCCAAACCTGGCCACAAGAAATTTTGGCATAATTCGTCAACTAGTTTCTGAAAAGTGTAATAAAGAGCAAAGGCGTAGTGCCCATTAGGCACTATATGCATATATGTATAAAAAAATTTGGGGACCAAAGTTGTAAATCACAATATCATATACATGTATTGCGTTTTCTGTAGTTCTATGTGCCTTTTCAAACTAAATAGACGTGTTAAATTGATGCGCTGATGACAAGGGAATTCCTCTATGCTTTACAATAAATGGTGATGTTTCATGTGAAGTCATACTGTCAAGCAAATGTCATCATACTGCTACAATGCTTGATGTTACATGCCTCATTGTGCATATAAATTTTTCAATCCTGGCTACACCTATGAAGAGTCACAATATCAGTACAGAGTGAACTTACGCCAGCTTTATCTTCTTTCACCAAAATCTGTTTCATTTGATCTTCAGAAAACTGAACTACAGTCCCAATCACTTTGGCAAGTGTCTGTGGAAGACAGAAATGCACATGAGCCATGCTCTGTGAATAAAAGGTTTTGTGCATCTGCAAAAAGTATCAACTCATGTCAGCCTGCGCAGTCCACGCAGGCTGACATGGGTGGAAACTTTTTGCTGTTTTTAAACTTTCTGGTATTTTCAAACTTTCTGAATTCTAACTCGTGATATGGTTGATTGTTAAACAAAATGGATGGGTCCATAATAATAGGATGACTTGCTTCGTGCAGTGCATTGCGTAGATTCATTGTACCCTCTTTTGCCAGAATAGGCTCATATATAAGGCTGAAGATAAGGGAGCATTATGGGAATAAACCCTTTACTGAATTATACAATCTTGTACCAACCATGAGGAAAAAGGGTCTTGAAAACATTGTAGGGAAAGGAGAAAACGTTTCTCATTTTCCAAAAATGTTAAAAGGTTTGTTGGATTAACCCTTTCCCAAAGGACAAATTTTGGACTGGTCCAAATTGAAAGAGTTTGCAGATGACAATTTCAAATTTGATGAAAATGGCAGAAAGTTATCAAAAAGGGTAGAAAACACTGTGGGAAAAGGAGAAATTGCTCGTTATGAGCAATTTCTCCTTTTCCCACAGTGTTTTCAAAAGACTTGTACTGCAGACACGTGAAAACCAGGGCTTGTTTGGGAAAGGGTTAAGAATAATTCTTGGATGCAGCAAGGGATCTTCCTGTCCCAGATCCATATGCATTATAACAATGTCAAAATGAACATGAACACAAATTTGTATAAATGGAGACTTGAAATACTTTTAACATTTCATTACGGTTGTATTCAAAGCTTTTGCTATGATGCTACCATATCTGATTGAAAAATTCTCAATTCAAAATACAAAATAATGTTAATAAAATAGAAACACTTACCTTCGTTTGTTTACCCATCATGTATTGGTACAAAATGTTCCTCAAATACTGAAAGAGAACACAGTAACAATAATCATCAATTGGTTTGTGTAGAGTTCAGTGTAGACTCTTAACCTAGAGGGCCCAGGTTTGAGCCTCACTGAAAGCAATGGGCTTTTTGTGAAGTGTCCTTTGGCAAGACACTTCACAGCCCTAGTTAAGTATTGGTTAAACCTAGGATATACATGTACATGAATATGAGCTGACATCATGATATGAATGAAACAATGTTGACATCGGTGTAAAACACTTCTCAATCAATGAACATCATTACTGAATGTGGTAAGCAGGAACAATAGAAACAAGAGCACCTCATGCAGGTGCCAACACCTGGCTAAAGTTGCTTTTTGTACAAATTCTAAGTCGACAAAAGGGCATAACTGTGTCATAAATAATTTGATGGTTACATGCCTCATTGTAATGTGTGGGTTCCCCTTTTGCTAGATAACAACTAGTCTAAGTTTGAAGTAGATATCTTCAGTAAAGACAGAGATATATAATGTCAAAGTTTCGGAATTGTCGAAGGTTTTGTACAATGCAGACAACAGTAACGACATAGACGATGCCAGGGCTATCACAGTACGTCCACATTTTCTTTAAATGCTGGTTACCTGCATTACTCCTTCTCCAAAAATATTTTCACAAGCCTTCTTTCTATGGCTCCTTATATTATAACATGGTACAATTCGGAAAAAGGTCAATATTTTTCAGTCTTAATAAAAGTACATATCAAAAAATAGTCATTGCTATGTCCAGTTTCATTGTGTTAGCAGTCATGTGGTAATGCTTATGTGAAAGGATAATTCATATCAGATACGACATAAGTAGGCTTTTGAGATACAATTTTATTAAACAAGACATTTTTCTTGATGAGTTAATAGTATTTTATCTAAAAAGCCACCAATTCATAAAACTGAGATCTGTATCAATAGTCTTGACTGATCATACCAACAAAAAAATAGTTCAGTGCCATGCAAGCTATTTCTAAACATAACAAAAGCAATAACACAAGGAACAAGCACTTGAAGGAAAGGAAATAATTCAGCCATGCTCTGTGAAAAGGTCGTTTAACCCTTTACCAAATGACAAATTTTTCGACTGGTCCAAATTCAAAGCTTTTGCAGACAACCATTGAAATGTGGCAGAAATGATATTTTTTGTATCAAAAAGGGTAGAAATCATTGTGGGAAAAGGAGAAAATGCTGGTTACCAGCATTTTCTCCTTTTCCCACTCTGTTTTTAAAACCTGTCTTTCTCAGGGTCGTTAAATGTCAGGATTGTGTGGTAAAGGGTTAATGCATTTGCAAAAAGTATCGACTCAGGTCAGCCTGCGCTTTCAGCCCAGGCTGACCTAAGTTAAAACCTTTTGTTATTGTTCAATTTTCTGTATGTCAAACGACCAGTCCATCTGATGATTCAGCCGGTTGTTATACAAAATGGATTTTATGGATCCATAATTATGTGTGATTTGCATGGTATAATGCATTACTGAGATGCATCAAATTCCCTTTTACCAGAGTGTTACTCAGTTGTATTTGTCAGTATGAAAATATTGTGGCCAAAGGAGTAATTGCTTGTTATTTTTAATCCTACCAAAAATGACAACACAAGGAAGAAGCAGAAGAAGGAAAGGAAATAATTATTTTTAACAGTATGAAAATATTGTGGCAAAAGCAGTAATTGCTTGTTACAAGCAATGAATACAAAAAACTTTCCATTTCTCCTAAACTTCTCAATTTGTCAGACTGCCTTCAAAAGCCATGTATTTCTGAGGTGTCAGTAACGTGACATACCTCAAGTTGTGTTGGCTCTGTTAGAAGAGGTCCACTGGGCGTGCCATCCGTGAAGTAGCCTGGACTGGGCGGGCTGGAAAAGCTGTTGGAATGGTGTCTGTCTTCATACTGGTAAGGAAAAGATAATATTTTTTTTAAAATTTTGTAGGAAAAAAAAAAGCAATGCATTTGTCTCGATAATGTCTTTTATGTAAGAAGTAAAGTTATGAAAACTTTGAAACAAACGGAGAAATTCTCATTATGAATATGTTTACATTTATTCAAAGGTCTACAGTACACAATCTACAAACACTAGGTCAAAGTAGATGTGGTCAATATTTTCATATAAAATGGGGCATTTGACTCATCATAAATTACATTCACTCTTGAACTGTTACAACTACAAGAAAAACAAGCAATTTCGTTGACATGACATCCCCCGCCAAAAAAAAAACAAGAGGGCCATGATGGCCCTGGGTCGCTCACCTTAGTAGAGTGCCTTTAAGGTTTTTCTTTAATTTGACCATGTGACCTAGTTTTTGACCGCAGGTGACCCAATTTCAAACTCATATTTCATGAAGACAAACATTCTGACCAATTTTCAAGTCAATTGAGCCAAAAAATGTGGCCCCGAGTGCCCTAAAGATATTTCTTTAATTTGACCTAGTGATCTAGATTATGACCCCAGATGACCCAAATTTGAACTGGTCTTTGACTATATCAAAAGAAACATTTTAACCAATTTTCAAATCAAATGAATAATAAATGTGGCCTCTAGAGTGCCCACTAGCTATTTCTTTAATTTGACCAAGTGACCTAGTTTATGACCCCAGTTGACCCAAATTCAGACTCATGTGAGATTTTACAAAGACAAACATTATGACCAATTTTCAAGGCAATTAAGCAAAGAATGTGGCCTCTAGAGAGCCCACAAGGTATTTCTTTATTTTGACCCAGTGACCTAGTTTATGGTTCCAGGTGACCCAAATCCAAACTCATCTGGTATTTCATCAAGACAAACATTCTGGCCAAATTTCAGGTCATTTGAGTAATAAATGTAGCCTCCAGAGTGCAAACAAGGTATTTCTTTAATTTGACCCAGTGAACTAGTTTATGACCCAAGCAGACCCAAATTAATCTTATGTGAGACTTTATAAAGACAAACTTTCTAACTAATTTTCAAGGCAATTGAGCAAATAATGTGGCCTCGAGAGTGCCAACAAGGTATTTCTTTAATTTGACCTAGTGACCTAGTTTATGACCCAAGATGACCCAATTTTGAACTTGATGAACTTGTTGTGCTTAGATGGGCAAACAAACTTAGAAGAGAATCACTACATACCAAATATCAAAGCTCTACGCCTTCCAGTTTTAAAGAAGAATTTTAAAGTTTTCCTTCTTTGTTCCTATGTTCGAACTTGTGACCCCCGGGGCTGGGCCAGTTTTGACCCAGGGGCATCATATGAACAAACTTAGTAGAGGTCCACTAGGAAATGCTACATACCAAATATCAAAGCTCTACACCTTCCCGTTAAAGAGAAAAAGAAATTTAAAGTTTTCCTTCTTTGTTCCTACCTTCAACTTGTGACCCCTGGGGCGGGGCCAGTTTTGACCCAGGGGCATCATATGAACAAACTTGGTAGAGGTCCACTCTGAGATGCAACATACCAAATATCAAAGCTCCACACCTTTCGGTTTCAGAAAAGAAGAATTTTAAAGTTTTCCTTCATTGTTCCTATGTTCGAACTTGTGACCCCAGGGGCTGGGCCAGTTTTGACCCAAGCAGCATCCTTGGAACAAATTTGGTAGAAGTCCATTAGGAGATGCTACATACCAAATATCAAAGCTCTATGCCTTCCCATTTAAGAGAAAAAAAAAATTTAAGTTTTCCTTCTTTGTTCCTATGTTTGAACTTGTGACCCCCGGGGCAGGGCCAATTTTGACCCCAAGGGCATCATATGAACAAACTTGGTAGAGGTCTACTAGGCGATGCTACATACCAAATATCAAAGCTCTATGCCTTCTAGTTTTAGAGAAGAGAAGAAGATTTTTAAAATTTTCCTTCTTTGTTACTACGCTCAAACTTGTGACCCCCGGGGTGGGACCAGTTTTGACCCCAAGGGCATGATATGAACACACTTGGTAGAGGTCCACTAGGAGATGCTTCATGCCAAATATCACAGCTCTATGCCTTCTAGTTTTAGAGAAGAAGATTTTTAAAGTTTTCCTTCTTTGTTCCTATGTTGGAAATTGTGACCCCCGGGGCGGGGCCAGTTTTGACCCTAGGGGCATCATATGAACAAACTTGGTAGAGGTCCACTAGGAGATGCTACATGCCAAATATCAAAGCTCTACACCTTCAAGTTTCAGAGAAGAAGATTTTTAAAGTTTTCCTTCTTTGTTCCTATGTTGGAAATTGTGACCCCCGGGGCGGGGCCAGTTTTGACCCCAGGGGCATCATATGAACAAACTTGGTAGAGGTCCAGTAGGCAATGCTACATACCAAATATCAAAGCTCTACACCTTCCAGTTTCAGAGAAGATGATTTTTAAAGCTTCCCCTCTTTGTTCCTTTGTTTGAACTTGTGACCCCCGGGGCAGGGCCAGTTTTGACCCCAAGGGCATGATATGAACAAACTTGGTAGAGGTCCACTAGGAGATGCTTCATGCCAAATGTCAAAGCTCTATGCCTTCTAGTTTTAGAGAAGAAGATTTTTAAAGTTTTCCTTCTTTGTTCCTATGTTGGAAATTGTGACCCCCGGGGCGGGGCCAGTTTTGACCCCAGGGGCATCATATGAACAAACTTGGTAGAGGTCCACTAGGAGATGCTACATGCCAAATATCAAAGCTCTACACCTTCAAGTTTCAGAGAAGAAGATTTTTAAAGTTTTCCTTCTTTGTTACTATGCTCAAACTTGTGACCCCCGGGGCGGGGCCAGTTTTGACCCCAGGGGCATCAAATGAACAAACTTGGTAGAGGTCTACTAGGAGATGCTACATACCACATATCAAAGCTCTACGCCTTCTAGTTTTAGAGAAGAAGATTTTCAAAGATTTTGCTTTTTTTTCCTTTTTGTTGCCATGGCAACCAGAGTTGTGGGTGGAATTCAATTCTTTGAACAATTTCGGTAGAGCTTCACCCAAGGAACATCCCTGCCAAGTTTCATCAAGATTGGCCCAGTGATTTAGGAGAAGAAGATGTTTAAAGAAATTGTTGACGGACGACGGACGACAGACGACGGACGACGGACGCCGGACATAGGGCGATCACAATAGCTCACCTTTAGCACGTTGTGCTAAGGTGAGCTAAAAAAAAGCCCCATTTTTCCATGACACAGCATTAGATTGAAAAAAAAAAAAAATACACCAGCGGACTATCGTAAAGAACACATGTATAAAGTTTCATTAAATTTTGTCAAGGATTTTAGAGCATATCTGTTTGGATGGGCAGGCAACGCAAAAACTATATCCCCTTGCCTTCAGTGGGGGATAATAACTCAGAAAGAGGGAGAAAAGAATACATTTGAGAGGTTGTTAATAATTTTTTCTTTTCTTACCTGAGGGCCTGTATTCACCAGCCATTCTTCAGAATATAGTTGTACTCAAAAACTATGAGATTTAACTCTTTATCACACAAGAAAAATTCAGACTTGTCCAAATTGAAGCATAATGCAAAATTATAAGTGTCATCCATAAATGCCATTTATAGATTTAAATTTTCATCAAATGACACTTTCAATTTTCATCAAATGATGCAATCTCTCTTTGATAGGGTAGAAAACATTGTGGGAAAAGGAGAAAATGCTGTTACCACCATGTTTTCAAAAGGCTTCTTCTTCAGGGTCATTAAAACGTGATTTGTGGTAAAGAGTTAACCCTTTACCACACAATCCGGACTTTAAACGCCCCGAGAAAGTAGCCTTTTGAAAACATAGTGGGAAAAGGAGAAAATGCTGGTTACCAGCATTTTCTCCTTTTCCCACAATGTTTTCTACCCTTCCAAAAAGAAATTTCAGTTTTCGAGTCTTATATATTTTGTCGTCTGCAAATGCTTTCAATTTGGCCAAGTCTAAAATTTTGTGGTTTGGTAAGGAGTTAAAGAAGGGAGCAATCACAAGAACTCCAGTAGAGAATAATTGTAGACCTACTAAGTATTAGTACATTTGTTACAAAGCAAATTTTTGAGGGTATTAGATTATTTTTTCATGAACTGAATGGAAAACTTTGTCGGAGCAGGAGGGATCGCTTCTTTTCCCTTTGATGATTTTAAAATGTTTTCTACAATAGCAAGGTTAAAAGTAGTATTTATGCAAAACTAGGTGACCAGATAGTAAAGTGAAACTAGCCCTACCCTCTGTATCAATTCTTTCTCTCGTATTCTACTTTGAGCTAACTCTCCTTCTAGCCGAGATACCCTTCCCTGCAACATAGGTAAGAAACATGAAAGTTTTGCCTCAATCTCAAGTTTTAACAACCCTGAAGAAAAGACTTTTGAAAACATTGTGGGAAAAGGAGAAAATGCTGATAACCAGCATTTTCTCCTTTTCCCACAATGTTTTCTACCCTATCAAAGATGAAAATCATCACTTGAGTTACATTTATTTTGTAGTCTGCACATGCTTTCAATTTGGTTGAGTCCAAAATTTTGTTGTGTGATAAAGAGTTAACCCTTTTCCAAACAGCAACATTTTGGATTTATCCAAATTCAGACCATTTGCAGACAACAATTTACATGTGGCTTAAATGATAAAATCTGTGAATAACATGACAGAAAAATTGTGGAAAAAGGAGAAAATGGTACCTAGCAGCATTTTCTCTTTTTCCCATGATGTTTTTAAAAGCTTTCTCTGTTAGGGTTGTTAATACTCGGGACTGTGTGGTAAAGGGTTTATTCCTGTCACTGACACATGAAGATACTTCCCTGACATCTATACCAATCAATAAACCCTTTTCCAATCTCAAGTTTCAATGACCCTGAGAAATAGGGCTTTTGACATTATTGTTGGAAAAGGATAAAATGCTGGCAAACCAGCATGTTTTCCTTTTCTGCAATGCTTTCTGCTCCTTTAAAGTCAAATTTGATCCTTTTAGCACAAGATTTCAATATGGAGGCCATTAAAATGTTATCATTTGGCAATGAATTAATTCTACCAGACAACAAAATTTTTAGACTGGTCCTACTGAAAGCATTTGTAGTTGACTATCATATGTCTCAAATGATGTGATTTTATTGTGAGTCAAAGGGTAGAAAATATTTTGGGTACAAGTATTTTTCCACCATGCTCTCTTATCATCTCTTTACCAGACCACAAAATTTTAGCCTTGTCCAAAATGAAAGCATTTGCAGACAACAAATTAAAAGTTTCTCAAATACGAATTTTGTCTTTCATGGGGTAAAAAACGTTTTGGAAAAAGGAGAAAAAACAATGCTGGTTAGCAGCAGTTTCTCCTTTTTTCACAATGTTTTCAAAAGCATGTTTTCTGAGGGTCTTTTAAACACTATACCAAAATGAGAATATCCTGGTAACCAACATTTTCCCACAGTGTTTTCTGCCCTTTGAAAGACTTATTCCATCATTTGAGCAATATCCGTTTTGGTGTCTGTAAATGCCTTAACCCTTTAAATGACAAAAATTTAGACTTGTCCAAATTGAAAGCATTTGCAGACGACAAAATAAATGTGATCCAGAAATTGAAATTTGTTTTTGGAAGGATTGAAAACATTGTGGGAAAAGTAGAAAATACTGGTTACCAGCAGTTTCTCCTTTTCCCACAATGTTTTCAAAAGGCCTCTTTCTCAGGGTCGTTAAAACTCAGGATTGAGTGGTAAAGGGTTAAGCCTTTACCACACAATCCCCAGCTTTAATAACCCTGTGGGGTAAGAAGACATGCTGGTAACCAGCATTTCCCCCTTTTCCCTCAATCTTTCCTACCTTTGAAGGACAAAAACCATCATTTGAGTCACATTTAATTTGTCGCCTACAAATGCTTTAAATTTGGACAAGTCTAAATTTTAGTCTTCTGGCACAGAATTAAAGTGTATGGACTAGTCTAAAATTGTGTTGTCTAATAAAGACCTAATGACAAAAATGTCTCTATGCCCACAAAAGAAGCCTATCACTATTCTTTAATTCATCAAAATCCTAGCACTGCATGTACATGTGTATTATCTATATGTCCAAGTTATCAATTTGAAAAAGAAAATCTCCACAATCAGATATGATCTAATTTATTATTGGCCAATTTTTCACATTTCTCTCTCTTTTTTTCAATCATATTACCAGAAATTATTTTCTCTGTTTTCCTTTACCTTCGTGCAATATACAATTTCAATTAACTCTCAAGTTGTACTTATTCTGTGTATGGCTTACTAACAGGTTTAGTGGTTAAAATCAAGTAAAAGTAAGTACCCTTAAGCTCATCATTTCCAAATCCTGGTTATGTTCACCATACAGGCTGTTTTCTGGTGCTGCCAACAGGGGTTGAGGTAGGAATGTTTTCTTGTAGTCAGCTTGTTGACCATGCAGCTCTGCTAACTCTAATCTGTACAGAAGATTAACCCTTTACCACACAACCCTGAGACAGAAAACTTTTGAAAACATTGTAGGAAAAGGATAAAATGCTGGGAACCAGAATTTTCTCCTTTTCCCACAATGTTTTCTTCACTGTTAACCCTTTACCACACAATCACGATTTTTAACCACGCTGAGATAGCAGGCTGTTGAAAACATTGAGGGAAAAAGAGAAAATGCTGTTAACCAGCATTTTCTCCTTTTCCCACAATGTTTTTTTTTCTGTTATAGACAAATCACACCATTTCTGTCACATTTAAGCCTTTACCACACAATCCTGGGTTTTACTGACCCTGAGAAAGAAACCTTTTGCAAACATTATGGGAAAAGGAGAAAATGCTGGTAACCAGCATTTTCTCCTTTTCCCAAAATGTTGTCTATCCTATCAAAGACATTTTACATCATTTGATTCACATTTCAATTGTCGTCTGCAAATACTTTCAATTTGGACCAGTCTCCATTTTTGTTGTTTGGTAAAGAGTTAATTTGTGTGTCTGTGAATGGTTTGGATTTGGACAAGTCCAACATCCTGTTGTCTGGTAAAAAGTTAAACAGTTAGTTATGTAAATCATTTATACACAACAAATTGCCAATGTACTTTAAAAGGCCTTGGTTTGACTTCTGCAAATGATAATAGCATCCTGATATTGATTGGGTTCTTCCATAAATTATTTGCCATAATTGTGTGGTCATTTCCACAATATCAAGTTTGTAGTTTTGAACATGAATTTGAGAATTTGAGATCATGATTCAAAGAGAGACACGAAGAGAAGGAAAGAAGAGAGTGAAAGGAGAGAGAGAGAGCAAGAGAGAGAGAGAGAGAGAGAGGGAGATCCCCATTTCTTTTCTTATGTCAACCACTGTTTCTTTCTTTTTACTTTTCATGTATTTCATGTTGTTTCAAAACAGTATTGCAGCCAGTGAACCCATCTACATGTACATGCAGTTTCTTCTTTAGCTAGAGTTTTCAAAATCTGTCTGCTACCTGTCAAAAATGTCATTTACAGGCTGTGATAAATCATGTTGATAAAAATAGATAAATCAACATATTTGAGCCATGCTCTGTGAAAAGGGGTTTTAATGTATCTGCAAATAGTATCAATCCATGTCAGCCTGTGCAGACTGACCTGGATCAAAATTTTTGCTATTGGTCAGCTTTCTGCATGTCAAAGGACCATTCTCCCTCAGGATTCAGTCTCTTTTTAGACAAAATGAATTCATATTATGTGATGACTCCCTTTATATAATGCATTATGAAGATGCATAGGGCCCCCATTTTGCCAGAGTGCCACATATTTACCTATGTTTCTCTTTCAAAGCTTCAATCTCTCTTGTTAAAGCAATAACCTGATGACCCATATCTCCAGACCCCATGCCAGACTGGACAGCATCCATGGTTAGCTGGTTGTGATGGAGAAGTTGCTGTAAATAGATGGACAAGTAGAGATTCAGATCAGTGGGGCAATCTTCAAGGAACATGTATGAAAGTGTTCAACCTTCATTGTAGGTACTCACTGGGATTGTTTCAGAGACAAGTGGGTAATCCCACTCTAGAAGTATCAAATAATTCTTAACTCCTTACTAAATGACAAAACTTGGGACTAGTCCACATTGCAAGCATTTGCAGACATAAAAAAATCACCCTTGGCTCACATAATGGAATTTGTCTCAAAAAGGGTAGAATACATAGTGAAGAATAAGAGAAAATGCTGGTTAGCGACAATTTCTCTTTTTCCTGCTATGTTTTACAAAAGGCATCTTCCTCAGGGCCTTTAAAACCCAGGATTGTTTGGTAAAGGGTAAAGTAATGTTGTGGGTACTCCTTGGATTCTCTTAATGCTTTACTACAAAATGCCGACTTTTAACGACCCTGAGAAAGAAGCCTATTCAAAGCATTATGGGAAAAGGAGAAAATGAGAAATTTTTCTCCATTTCCCATAATGTTTTCTACCCTTCCCAAAACAAATTCAAATTTTTCAGTCACATTTATCTTGTCGTCTGCAAACCCTTTCAATTTGGATAAGTCTAAAATTTTCTTGTCTAATAAAGAGCTATCAAGACTGTGATTCTCTTAACTCTTTAGCAAACAATGCCCAGTCCGAAGGACTCTGAAATAGAAGGCATTTGAAAACATTTTGGAGAAAGGAGAAAATGCTGGTAACCAGCATTTTCTCCTATTCCCACATTGTTTTCTACCCTATCAAAGACTGAAATCATTTTTTGAGCCACATTTAGTAGGGCATCTGCTAATGCTTTCGATTTGGTCTAGTTTAAAATTTTGTTGTTTGGTAAAGGCTTAATAAAGTTTTAGACATGTCCAAACCTAAAGCATATGCAGACGCCAAATAAAATGTGTCTAAATTGTGGAAGTTCTCTTTGGTAGGGTAGAAAACATTGTGGGAAAAGCAGAAAATGCTAGTTACCAGCATTTTCTCCTTTTCCCACCATGTTTTCAAAAGTCTTCTTTTTCTGGGTCATTAAAAGTCAGCATCGTGTGGTAAAGGGTTGAAAAGACATAATTTTAACCCTGTACCAAACGACAAAATTTCAGACTTGTCCAAATTCAAGGCATTTGCAGACGACAATATCAATATGCCTCATAAAACTGAAATTTGTTTTTGGAAGAGTAGGAAACATTGTGGGAAAAGGAGAAAATTAAAATTCGGGACTGAGTGGTAAAGGGTTAAGACACGTGGCCATTGAAAGCCTTTGCAGACAGCTACCTGGATATAAATCAATTAACTCTTTACCAAACGACAAAATTTTAGACTGGTCCAAATCGAAAGCATTTGCAGACGACAAATTAAATGTGACTCAAAAACTGAAATTTGCCTATGGCAGGGTAGAAAACATTGTGGGGAAAGGAGAAAATGCTGGTTACCAGCATTTTCTCCTTTCCCCACAATGTTTTCAAAAGCCAGCTTCCTAAAGGTCATCAAAACTTGCGATTGTGTGGTAAAGAGTTAAGAGGATTGTCTTTGAAAAGGTAGAAAACATTGCTGGAGAATGAAAAAATTCTGGTTACTATCACTTCCTCCTTTTCCAACAATGGTTTCAAAAGCTTTCTTCTTGAAGGCTGTAAAAAATGTGATCTTTGTTTATTAAATTTAACCTTTAGAGCTCTCAATAAACCCTGCGGACATTTTCAATCTAGAAATAAGACCTGTACAATTGCAATTTTAAAGTGGCTCTTTTCCGGAATGTCTCGGCAAAGCGAACAATGCAGAACAAAGATCAGACTACACTTTAGTTGTGAAAGGCACTTTTAGGGTTAACTCTAACATCTGTGTGGTGTTTACATTACATTTGTCTTCCAGAGAGTCAGCGAATGAATACCATGGGCATTTATTTGAGAATGTATCAAAACAGTTTATTTGTTGCTTTAACCCTTTCCCAAACAAGCCCTGGTTTTCACGTGTCTGCAGTACAAGTCTTTTGAAAACACTGTGGGAAAAGGAGAAATTGCTCGTAATGAGCAATTTCTCCTTTTCCCCCAGTGTTTTCTACCCTTTTGATAACTTTCTGCCATTTTCATCAAATTTAAAATTGTCGTCTGCAAACTCTTTCAATTTGGACCAGTTCAAAATCTGTCGTTTGGGAAAGGGTTAAGCAAAATGGAGACGTTGTCAATACCATTCAACAATGTCCCATTAATTTCTGCTAACCTAACTGATACAATTTCCTCTTTTGGTCTTTATGAACTGTGTCAACAACCTTAGCTCAGACTGCATGTTCTGTCCAGTCAGATCTTGATCTACAGTACTTTAACCCTTAACCACACAATCCTGAGTTATATCGACGTGCCAAGAGAAGGCATTGGAAACACTATGGGTAAAGGAGAAAATGCTGGTAATTAGCACTTTCTTCTTTCCTACCATGTTTTCTACCCCAATAAGACAAAGCTGATCATATAAGTCACACTGAATTTGTTATCTATGAAATGTTTTTTTGTTCTTGGACATTTCTCAAATTTTGTTGTGTGGTAAAGAGTTAAGTACTGAAAATCCCCTCCGAAATGAGTAAAATAAATATGAATCAAGGCTTGACCCCTTTCTACACAACAAAGTTGCTTAGCCATGATGTCAGTATATGAAATCTTAATTCATGCTCAATATCCCCATTTTATTTCATGCTTTTCAGTGATTTATTGTGAAATAATGGTGGATTATGGTTTGATAATTTCACCATTTTGACCAGTGAACTTACCGATTAATAAGCTCACCAAGAGCTCCCCTATACTTCGCAAGTCCTAACAAAAAAGGGTTTAGAAGCATGAAATTAATAGAATATTTTTTCATTTCTTTTGGTGAAAGATGGAAATTTATTTTATCCCTTGAAAATCATATGGTGGCTGTGGCACTTGTGAAAATATCACTGATGATGTTCACTCCATGAAATAAATATGGAATATTACGTTGTAGTGACTTTTTTGGTATGTGTATTGAATTCGAGCAGCATGAGAAAATTTGATATCGCGCAAGACCAAAAGTCAAGCAAGATGACAAAATTTTCTTACACAGCTAGAAGTAAATAAAAGCACCAGGCAAGTCACTACAACATAATATTCCTTTTATTATATACCTACCACTATCAAAGACAAAATTTTGCAGTTATTTACATTTTATTCAAAAACAGTAAACAAATAATGGTGTAGTAGCCAGTAACTTTGTTTTATGAATGGCGGATGAATATTCCAGAGTAAAATTTTGACCAGTCAAATTGCAAATGAATATCAAGATATTCCTCGAATGAATTATGTCATCATTACGTCATCACACCATATTTGGAACGGTATTTCACAGTGTGTAGATGAAGATTTTTTTCTCCCATGAGTGAAATTTTATCCGAGTGAAACGCATGCATTTGAGCTGGAATTTCTTTAGGTATATAATAAATTTCAATCTTTCACTGAAAAAAACAAATATCCTCTACGTGCAATTATCTTTTTCCCTTTCAAAGTTGTCTACTCTAAATTGTTACAATGGCTAACCAAACAATCTTTACCAATAATAAGGTTTTTTAATGATTTTATGGAAGAAAAGTTTTGAATTCCTTGTTGTTAAAGGAGTAAAACAAACATATTTTCCATTTTTCATAGTGGTTTCTGCTGTTTCAGAAACAAAGTCCATTAGCTGAGACACATCTAATGTGTCATCTGCAAATACTTCCAATTTGGGCAAGTCTAAAAATGTTGTCCTCTTCTAAAGACTTTGGATAAAATCAATATTTTATTGTGAGGTGTTTGATATAAATAAAAGTGTAAAAATATAACTGTGTGTGAGTGTTCTGTGACAAAATCATAATGGAAAAGAGAGAAAGGTATCCTTTAAATTGCTCGTAATAAATACATGCACGTCCTCAGTTTCACCAGTACTAGACTTGGGCTTTAAGATGTTTTGCTCAAGGACACTACCAAGAAGAATCAAGTGCTTCCAGTGAGGCTCCAATCAGGGGCCTTCATGTTACAAGTCCTACATTTTACCACTAAGCCATGCAGGACCCCAGACTTGAAACAGTTTACGCAGACAAAAAAAATTGTTTGCATAGTAATTATTCAAAATAGAGAAAGGTTTCACATATATTTGTTGGCAACAAACAGAAGCAGGGAAGGGGAGAGGAGAAACAAAAGTAGAAATATAATTATGAAATTCATACAGAGAAATGAAGAAAAAAAAAAAAGGAAAAAAAAAATCAAGATTGGAAATAAATATTTGATACCTTTGGAACAGAACTGGGCCTTGGTAAAGCGGACAACTGGGGAACAGACTAAAAATAGACAACATAAATAAAACAACATATATAGAAATAAACTCTTTACCGAACTATCTCATGTGTTTACAACCCCGACAATGCAGGATTTTGAAAACTTTGTGGAAAAGAGAGAAAATGTTAAAAAATAGCATTTTGTCCCTTTTCCACAATGTTTCTTACTGTTTTGTAGCTGAATACAACATTATATACCACACTGGTTGGCCTAAATTGCTTTCAACATGGACAAATTAAAAATTGTGTTATTTGGTAAAGAGTTAAAAAAAAAAGTATACAATAAGTAATGTCTTAAATTGAACAAAAATACTACACGAAAAATCTTAACCCTTTTCCAAACAATCCTGTATTTTCTACAATCCTAACAAAGACGGAATTTCAGAACACTGTGGGAAAAGAAGAAAATGCTGAAAACTAGCATTTTCTCACTTCTCACCACGTTCTCTACTTAACTCTTTACCACACAATCCTGACTTTTAATGACCCTGAGAAAGAAGCCTTTTGAAAACATTGTGCGAAAAGGAGAAAATGCTGGTAACCAGCATTTTCTCCTTTTCCCACAATGTTTCCTACCCTTCCCAACTAACATTTCAATTTTTAAGTAACAATGAATTTGTCGTCTGCAAATGCTTTCAATTTGGATGACTCTTAAATTTTGTCGTTTGGTAAAGAGTTAAGGACAAATCCCATGTAAGCCATCTTTGACATCTGCAAATGCTTTTAATTTAGACACGTCTAAAATTTTGATGACTGATAAAACAAAAATGATTCAAATTAGACCATGCCGTAAGAAAAGGGACCTTTTTCTACCGGAACAAAGCTTTTGGCCAAAAAAATAAAAACAAGCTATTTTGTAGTGCTGAAAAATGAAAAGATTTTGGACATTTTTATTAAGGAATTTGCTTGTTTGTTTGCATTGGAGTGTAACACAATTTCAACAGCTTAGGTCATATCAAGCCAGGAAGCACACCTACCCATGTATTTCCTGGCTTTCTCACGCCAGTACGGACACAACTTTCTTTCCAAGTTGCTGGCCACTTTTCCCACATGCATTAGAGGTGAGAAGTGAAAAATCGCCGAAAACAAAGTTTGCCTCATCTGGGTATCGAAGCCACAACCATCAAGTCACAAGTCAGATACGCTAACCATTAAGCTACCTGGCTGGGCTTGATTTAGGTAGCAGGCAGAGTAGTTTTTAACTGAGACTGCAAGCACTGTCCTGATCTTTCCTGTTGGCAAAAGCGGCTGATTTCTAAAAGGTATGAAGAATGTCTGATCTTGAATCTGTATGACACGATACTTTCAAATGTGCAACTAGCATTTTCTCCGTTTCCCAGAAATCATATCAGTTGAGCTCTATTCCATTTGTCATCTGCAAATGCTTTAAATTTTGACCTATCTAAAATTTCATCAAGGGTAAACCCTTTACCATACAACCCTGACTTTTGATGACCAGTAGAGATAAAACTTATACAAACTTTGTGGGAAAGGAGCAAATGCAAACCAGCATTTTCTCCATTTCCCCCACTGTTTCCAACTTTCATGACCACTTTACATCAATTTATATACACCTAATTTATCATCTCAAAATACTTCAAATTTTTATCAGCCTAAACTTTCATCCTGTGGTAAAGGGTTATGTTTATTGAGAAGGAGTGTAAAATCAAAGCAGTTGTCTTTTAACCCTTTACCACACAATCCCGACTTTTAACGACCCTGAGAAAGGAGCCTTTTGAAAACATTGTGGAAAAAGGAGAAAATGCTGGTAACCAGCATTTTCTCCTTTTCCCACAATGTTTTCTACCCTTCCCAAAACAAATTTCAATATCAAATTTGCATTTATTTTGTCGCCTGCAAGTATTTTCAATTTCAACCAGTCTAAAATTTTGTCGTTTGGTATAGAGTTAAAACAGCAGGTTGCTGCATACCAGTACTCTTTACAATAGGTCTGGCTGAACATTATATTTTGTCTGATATTCCGTAACAAAAAGCCACTGAGAAGGCAGGATTCAGTCTTTCTGCATGCACTGAATGGAACAGTATTTTACAGCACTTTCAACAATATTTCAGTCATGTCAAAGATCTTGTTTCCTATGTCACTCTTGGGTGTCACAGTATTAGGCTTGGGCTCTGCAGTGCCTTGCCCAAAAACACCTTCATGAGACTACATCAAATTTAGAATTGTCGTCTGCAAACTCTTTCAATTTGGACTTGTCCAAAATTTGTCGTTTGGGAAAGGGTTAAAGAGAGATCCTTACACTTAAACCACATGTTCTTTGTCACCTGCAATTGCCTTCAATATGGATTGGTCTAAAATTTCGTAATCTGGTCAAGAGTAAAATTTAAACAAAATTTTGAACTTTGTCCAAATTTCAAGGCATTTGCAGAAAACAAAGTAAATCTGGCTAAAATGGTGGGATTTGTCAATCAAACGGGAAGAAAACATTTTGGGAAAAGCAGACAATGCTGGTAACCAGCATTTTCTCCTTTTCCCACAATGCTTTCAAAAGCCTCCTTCTACATGTACAAGGCCATTAGAACTTGGGATTGTGTGGAAAAGGATTAAAGCTGGGATAAAGGGTAAAGGCGCCAGCAACAACAGTATCACATACAAATTACTACACCCATACATGCAGCAACAATTACCTTTCTCTCTATATGCCATTCCTGTGTCAAAGCATCCACCTCCTCCCTATGTATCATTTCCCTCTCTGCCACAACCTTTTCCTGGATAATAATAATAATAATAATAATATGTTTGTTTTTATTAAAGTTTAACGCCGTTTTCACAGCTGAGGTAACGTCACGGCGGTCAGTGCATCTACACATATTTCCTGACTTTCTCACACCAGTACTCACACAACTTTCTTTCCAAGTCACTGACAACAGGTCACGAGTCAGATACGCTAACCACTGAGCTACCCCGCCAGGCAATAATAATAATAATGGCAGCTGAAAAATCCCCTTTTATTAACAGTCTTGCAAAGTTTCATGAACACACCTCATAGATTCCTCTAGTTACTGGAGATTTCATTATTTCTGTGTTAAACATTCAACATTGACCATTTAACTCTTCACCACACAATCCCCAGTTTTAATGACCCTGATGAAGATGGCCTTTTGAACACATTGTGGTAACCAGCATTTTCTCCTTTTCCCACAATGTTTTCCAACCTATTAAAGACAAATGCATCATTTGGACTACATTTAAATTGCTGTCTGCATAATGCTTTAAATTTGGACAGGTGTACAATTTTGTCACCTGATAAAGAGATAAATATACCCAGAGCTCCAGCTAAGGAGTTAATCCTTTATTTCTGTTCCAAACCCTATGTTGTGGGTACTCATTAGAATCGTCTCGAGAATAATTAATTTTTTAAATTATGAAATCAAAATCACTCCCTCAATCTGGAGCTCTGTATACCTGTGCCTGATTCATCTGATCTTTCAACTCTATTATTTCTATCTCATGCCTCTGTTGTATTTCCGTAATCATTCTCTGGTTGTCAGAGTGCATCTTCTTCAACTCTACATCTTTTTCCTGAAATTCAAACATGTTGCCAACATTAAGCGTTAAACCAAAGAATCCAGTGTTTTCCCAACCTTGAGGAAGAAGCCTTTAGAAAACATTGTGGGAAAAGGAGAATATGCTGGTAACCAGTATTTTTTCCTTTTCTCACATTGATTGATTGTATTGAGGTTTAATGCCGTTTCAACAGCTAAGGTCATATGATGGTGGTCAGTACACCTATGCATGTGTTTCCTGGCTTTCTGATACCAGTACTGACACGACTTTGTTTCCAAGTCACTGACTACTTTTCTCACATGCATCAGAGGTGAGAGGCGAAAAATCGCCAGAAAGAAAGTTTGCCTAAACCAGGTATCGAACTTACAACCACCAGGTCAAGAGTAAGATACACTAACCACTGAGTTTCCTGGGTTGGCTTCTTCACAATGTTTTCTACCCTGTCAAAGAACTTTAGTTTATTTGTACCACTTTTAACTCTTTATGAAACAACAAAATTTTATACTTGTCAAAATCCAAAGCAATTGCAGACGACAGATTACACATGGCTCAAATAGTGGAAACTCAGAATTGTGTGGTAAAGGGTTAAATTTGTTGTCTGCAGATGCTCCCCATTTGGAAGGGTCACAAATTTGTCGTCTGAGAAAGGGTTAATTCTCATCTTAATAATATCCATTGCTCTGCCAGTTACTGGAACTTTGATAAACCATAGTTAAGTAGATTGTCAGACTTAATATACTTTTAAATGGTATGAATGAAAGTTCTCTGTGTTTTATACACATAATTGTTTGTATTTGGCTGCTACTAGACCTTTTACCCTTTACCAAACAATACCGACTTTTAATGACCCCAAAAAAGAAGACTTTTGAAATCATTGTGGGAAAAGGAGAAAATGCTAGAACCAGCAATGTTTTCTACCCATCTAACAACAAATTTTAATTTTTAAGTCACATTTATTCTGTCTTCTGCAAATGCTTTCAATTTAGACTAGCCCAAAATTTTGTCGCTTGGTGAAGAGTTAAAACGCATTTTGTTTGGTAAAGGGTAAATGAAAGTGAGGAAAAAAAATAGTTCTTTTTACATCAACTGAAACAAAAAAAATATTCTTGAAATATTTCTTTTTTCAATCAGTGAAACTCTTCATGTTAGAGGTATGTTTAGACCTATTACCAGGACCATGCATAAACAAAAGTCAATGGCAACAACTTGTTCATTTTCTTTCCTACGAGAAATATTTAGGAGAGTGCTCAAAGACAGATAACTCTTTCAGACTGGTCATATTTTACCAAACAACAAAATTTTAGACTTTCCCAGATTGAAAGCATTTGCAGACAACAAAATAAATGTGACTCAAAAATTGAAATTTGTTTTTGAAGGTTAGAAAACATTGTGGGAAAAGGAGAAAATGCTGGTTACCAGCATTTTCTCCTTTTTCCACAATGTTTTCAAAAGGCTTCCTCTTCAGGGTCGTTAAAACCCTTGATTGTGTGGTAAAGGGTTAACACTTAAGCTGCTGAATAAATGAAACGCAGATTTCTACTCAATACTAAAAGCCCAAACATTGTGATTTCAAAGTTGATTTCACCAGAAAGAAAATACCGTATCTGACAGTGTAGATCAAACATCAGACTGCACATTCTGTGCAGTCTGATCTTGATCTAATCTGTCCACAAAAGGTCAGTGAGTTGCTATTAGCAGCTTAATGGTTAAGTATTGGCAAAGTCTTAGCATTCTCAGAAAGAGGAAGAATTGTAGAAGAACACACAGCAAACATCATTGTGGCTACTAGCAATTTCTCCTTTTCCAACTTTTTTTTCAAAAGCTTTCTTCTCCAGGACCATTAAAACTTTGGATTGTTTGGTAGAGAATTAAGCCACTTTGTAGTCAATCAGTCATAGATCAGACTGCACAAAACATGCAGTATAATCATTTGATTTATCTATCATCTATGATCTATCATTTGAAAGATATTCTGGCCAAACAGATTTGAAATTACTATAAGTGGATTTTTCCCAAACGATAAATTTTAGACTGGTCTAAATTGAAAGAGTTTGTAGACGACAATTTTAAATTTGATGAAAATGGCAGAAAGTTATCAAAAAGGGTAGAAAACACTGTGGGAAAAGGAGAAATTGCTCGTTACGAGCAATTTCTCCTTTTCCCACAATGTTTTCAAAAGACTTGTACTGCATATGTGTGAAAACCTGGGCTTGTTTGGGAAAGGGTTAAATTTAAGTAAACATCTAAAAAAAATCTGTTTCATTTACTTAGTAGTCTGAGAGTGAAGTTCCTTACCTTCAGTTTTGATTCATATTCTATTTTCAATTCATCCAGTTTTTCATCTCTCTCATATATATCCTTCTGTGCATCATCTAACATTTGTTTCCATTCTCTGTCCTTCTGAACTTCTTCTCTTGAGCCTTTGTCTAAATTAATAACAAGCAATCGATTGTTTTAAAAACACAAATTCTGTTTTAACTCCTTACCAAATGACAAAATTTTGGACTTGTCCAAATTGAAAGCATCTGAAGAAGACAAAATAAATGCGACTTAAAAATTGAACTTGGTTTTTGGAAGGATAGAAAACTTTGTGGGAAAAGGAGAAAATGCTGGTTACCAGCATTTTCTCCTTTTCAAACAATGTTTTCAAAAGCTTTCTTCCTCAAGGTCGTTAAAACTTTGGATTGTGTAGTAAAGGGTAAAAATTTGTCGAAAAATTCAATCTACGGAAGACTTTATAGAGCTGAATCAAGACTTTATACAGCTGAATCTACCATCTTATCTCAAAAAGGATTACTTACTCAAATCAAAAGCAACAAACTTAAAGATACATCTATACATATTTTCAGCCAGTTTTTAACCCATTTCATTCTTATATTATGAAAAAATAATCATTCTTGTATCTTCACACCAAAAATTGCTACTGGCAGTTGTAAGGTTGCACAGACTACGGCTGATAAAAAATGCATTTCATTTTCTGGAGGCCTTCAAATGTTTTAAATGAGGACAAATTCCTTGAGTTTCTCTATCCCTTACACCATATATATTGGTAATTTATCTATGTTTACACAGCTGACTAAATTCTAAGCCATTCTACATACAATAAAGTTTTAACAGTGTTTTTTTTTCTCTGGCTGTAAGGATGTATCTTTAATTAAGCCAGAGTTCTGATAATGCTCTCGCTGTTTTTAAGTATCTTTTCAGTAAACTTTAGAAATATCTTTGTTAAAACTGAATAATCACCATGAGAAGTTTTATGCCTGTATATATATGCCAAAAGATAAATTTGCTCATCACACTAAATGTGCTGCTAAAATGCTAAGAAAAACTGTAGACTGTAAAAGAAAACAAAAATATGTGTGCTGCAGGTAATGTTTCAATCCTTTACAACATATCCTGAGTGTTAAGAACTCTGAGGAAGAGGGCTTTCAAAAATATTGTGGAAAAGGTTTCTTGTTTTTCGACGATTTTTTCTACCCTTTGAATACAAATCTCATCATTTGAGTACAATTTAACCTTTCACCACAAAATCACAAGTTTTAACAATCCTTAGAAAGAGACCTTTCGAAAACAATTTCGGAAAATGAGAAAATGCCAGTAACAAGCATTTTCTCTTTTTTCCACAATGTTTTCTACCTATTCAAGAACAAATACTGTTATTTGAAACACATTTGAATTGTCATCTGGAATTGCTTTCAATCTGGTCTAGTCCAAAATTTTGCCATGTAGTAAAACCATTAACTCTTTACCATACGACAAAATTTCAGACTAGTCCAAATTGAAAGTATTTGCACACAACAAAACAAATGTAATTTAAAAATTAAAATCTGTTTTGGGAAGGGTAGAAAACATTCTGTGAAAAGGAGAAAATGCTGGTTACCAGCATTTTCTCCTTTTCCAACAACGTTTTCAAAAGGCTTCCTTCTCAGGGTCGTTAAAAGTCAGGATTGTGTGGTAAAGGGCTAAGGGTTAATTTGTCGTCTGCAAATGCTTGCAATCTGGACAAGTCTACAAGCATTTTCTCATTGTCCCATGTTTTCTAACGATGCTTTCTACAGGGTTGCTAACAATTTGGACTGTTTGGTAAGATTCCTACTCACCTACAACCTCATTCATAGATGCTTCAAATTCTCTCTCCTTTTCACCGAATTTCTGATTAAACTCCCTCACAAGTTCTTTTACTTTGGAAGCATGATCATTTTGTAAGTCCAGCATTTTCTGATCATTTTCTCTTTTCAAAGTATTTAAAGTATCTTTCAGTGAATTTATCTCGTCTTCTGCGTCTTTTTCTAGCCTCTGTTTTTCTTGATCAAAAGTCTCTTCTAATTCCTTCATTTCATTTGAAACCTTACTACACTTTTCCTCTAAATCCTCCACTGTTTTTGATAGAGTATCTTTCTCAGACCTGAGGTTTGCAACAATTATTTTCAGATCATTTTGTCCCATGTCTGACATCTGCAACTGTTCTTGAAACAACTTGTCTTTTTCTCTTAGTGTGGAAGAAAACTCTGCTTTGATAGTATCTTTTTCATTAGCAAATTCCGTCTTTAAACTTTCAATCTTCCCCAGAAGTTCCTGATTCTGAAATTTCAGTTTTTCAACGGCAGCTTCATTTTCTTCTTCATGTTTCTGTTGCTGTTTTTTCAGGTCGTCTTTTTCAGATTTCATTTGTTTTTTAACTTGGGTTATGTATACTTCAGCTTTTTTCTTAAACTCAGCTACTTTTTCGGCACTGTCTGCTTCCAAAGCAGACTTTGTTTTTTCTAGTTCTTCATTGTGCTTGCTTTCTATTTCATTTTGTTTGCTTGTCAATAACTGTATTTCCTGCTTTAATTCATTGTTTTCCGTCTGTGCTTCCGCAAAAGAATTTTCAATTGTTAATACCTTTTCTTTTTCTACTTGAAGTTTATTTTCTAAATCACTTATTTTAGATAAGAACTTTTGTTCAATTTCAGATTTACTATCATCACTGCTCTTGGTAAGTAACTGTACCTGTTCAATATGCACTTGTTCTTTTGCTGATATTTTTTCTTCCATTTGTTTTTCTAATTCTTGATATTTCAACTGTTGCAAATCTAAACTTTCCTCAAATTCTCTCACTTTGTTTTTCAGTGTTTGTGTTTCTTCTGATTTATCTTTATTTGCACTTAATAATTTTTTCATTTCATTTTCCATTGTTTGACTCAGTTTAACTTTTTCTTCTTCTAAATTACTAATGATCTTCTTTTCATGATTTAATCTTTCCTCTAAAATACCTATTTGTTCTGTGAGCTGTTTTATACGGGAGTCTTTACTCTCAAGCTCTTCAGTGTTTGAAGTTAACTTTGTATTTACTGTTTTAATTTGTTTCTCTAATTCATGATGTTTATCACAGATCTCAGTCAGCTGCTGACTTTGATAATTGTTGACCTCAGTCATTGCTTTTAGGCTTTCTTCAGCTGTATTTAATTTTACCACTAATTCATTTTCTTTCTCTTTTAAACCTGTATTCTCTTCCAAAATATTTGTTAGTTCTTTATCCTTTGATGATATAAGTTCTTCCAAAGTTTTCATACGCTGGTCCATTTCCATGATTGTTTCTTTGCTCTGATCTAATTGGAGAAGTTTTGTATTGGCATGAGCAAGTTCTGATGAGATTTCTGCTTTCTGATTGGTTTCAACCTTTAACTGTCCTTCAAGCGACATGATTTTTTCAACACTACTTTCTCTCTCATTTCTAAGAGCCTCTTCAACTTTTTTCTCACCTTCAGTTTGAATGTCTTTCAACTTTGTTACAAACTTTTGCTTCAGTTCTTTCATTTTGGCTTGCCAGTTCTGTTCAATTTCTTTCAATTGATTGGCACGAGAGTCATCTGTCTCTTTTCTAATTAGTTCTAAATTTTCTAATTTTTCTAAAACTTCAATTTTCTCCTTTTCTAGGTTTGATAGTTTCTGGTTCATTTCAGCCATATACTGCACATTCTCTGCTAACTTTGCTTCCAGGACAGTAATTTCGGATGCTTTTCCTTTCAAGGCTTCCTCAGTTTCTACACATCTTCTTTTTTCTTCTTCTACAGTACTGATCAGTGTGTTAACCTGTGTTTTTATCATTTCATTTTCTCCTTCATACTGGTCCTTCAATTTTCTAACTTGTTCCTCCTCACTTATTTTTGACTCCAAAGTAACCTGAAGCTCTTCAGTCTTTTTCTGTGCTTGTGTTGTCATTTCTAGCAATTGTGTTGCAAGAAGTTCTTTCTCTTCACTCAGAGCCCTACCTTGTCTGTCAAACTGTTCCTTATTCTCGCCAAGCTGTTTTTCATAACTTGCTATACAATCATGCAGTTTTTTCTCTGTTTCACTGACTTTTTCATTTAAAACTCTCAGCTGTGACTGTAATTCTTCATCATTAACAGTCATTTCTGAAATCTTCTTGTCATATTCATCCTTGATATTTTCCACATTTTTGGAACCCTCTGATTTTAAGGCACTTATCTCATCATTCTTCTCTTCCAGCACTTTATTCAAATCACCCATTTTAGTTTCTTCTTCAGTTAGTCTGTTTTTAGCCTCTGAGAGTTCTTTCTCCACATTTGAAATTTTACTATTGTATTCTGACTGTATTTCTTGTAATTTATTCTCATACTCTTCACTTATCTTTGATATCTTATCTTCCTTTTCCTGGCACTGTGTGTTTAATGCCTTCAACATTTCTTCCATAGACAAATTTGTGTTTTGTAAATGTTCAACACTTTTGGACAGTTCTTGTAATGCAGAATTTTTCTCCTCAATTTCTTTGACATGGTTCTCAGAGACATTAACCATTTGCTGACATTCGTCTCTGTATTGACTACACTGCTCTTGAAGTTCACTGATTTTCATCCGACTTTCCTCTTTCAATTGTGAGATCTTATTTTCAAGGGAGGCAACTTTATCTGAATTCTCTTTATGTACAGAGGCACGACTTAGCTCAAATTCCTGTAGCATATTTTCTCTGCCTGCTTTATGTCTCTCTTCAAGCTCATGAATTTGTTGTTGATAATGAGACTCTATCTGTTTAGTTAATCCCTCAGCACCAACATCTTTCTCTTTGGCAAGATCTGACAGCTTGACTTCAAAAGATTCCTCTTTCTCTTTTAACCTTGACTGGAACTTGTCTCTTAATTTCTGGAAGTTCTCTTTGAATTGTTTTTGCTTTTCTTCAAATTGCACTTTAAAACTTTCTTCCAAAGCTTTTTTATGTTCAATTTCATTATCTCTTTCTTTTTCAATGTCCTTACATTTATGTAGAAATTCTTCCTCCTTGGTGGACAGTTCTTTTTTATGCTCCTCTACAGTTTTATCTAAAAGTTCATTAATTTCCTTCACTTTGTTTTCCATTTCTTCTATTGTTGCTCTTTCATTTTTCAACATTTCATTTTTGACATTAAATTCTTGTTCATATTTCTCAAAAGTTAAATTCATATCACTTTCTTTTACTTTCAAGGCTTCAATCACACCATTATTATTTTCAATTTGGAAGTTGAGTTGCTGAATTTCTTTCTCTTTTTCTTCTAACAGACCCTCAAGCCTACCAATCTCTTGTTTCTTTGATTCAATATCTTCCTCTAGAGTTACAATTTTTTGCATCATATCAGTTCTTTTCTGTTCAAATTCAGATTCCCTTTTAGTCATCTCTTGATTCAGTTCTTCACGGGACACACTTGACTTTCTGATTTCACTTTGAAGGCACTCCACTTGTTTCACAAGATCACTTTTCTCACTCTCATGTTGAGAAGACATTTGTTCATGTGCAGCACTAAGTTCCTGCACTTTAACTTTTTCAACAACAAATTCCTCTTTCGCAACATTCAGAGCTGATATCTCATCCAACTGTTTACTTATTGTTGACTTTAATTCTGCAATCTCACAGTCCCTCATACCAACAGTGTTATTCAGTTCATTCATACTTTTCTGAAGTTCATTGTTTTGGTCTTGAAGCTTCTGTCGTTCTTGAGCCAGATCCATTTTCTGAGTTTCTAGATCAGAGACCTAAAATTAAAGTGTATATTGATCTTAACAACACCTTTGAAAGGTTATAGAATATGCACCATGCTCTGGCAAAAGGAGCTTATTGCATCTCCATTTTCTTTTTTTTTTTTGTATTGTGAGGTAGACTGGTCCTTTGACATACAGAAAATTGACCAATAGCGAAAAGTTTTGGCACAGGTCAGCTGGCGGGGACTGCGCAGCCTGACCTGTGTCGATACTTTTCCCAGATGTATCAAGCCCCCTTTTCACAAGGCATGGCTCATATTTGTGTCAGGCAGATATGAACTGTTCCATCACATAATTCTAAAAGGGAAAGATTAAAGCAAGTAAGGCACAGGGCATTGTTGGTAGGTACTAAACCCTTCATCAAATGAACTCTTGTTTTTTAGACCCTGAAAAAGAGGGCTTTTGAAAAAATAGTGGGAGAAGGAGAAAATGCTGGTAATCTTAGACTTGCCCAAATTGAAAGCATTTACATGCTACAGATCAGTCTCAAATGATGAGGACTGTCTCTAGCAGAGTAGAAAATATTGTGGGACAAAGAGAAAATCCTGGTTACCAGCATTTTCTCCTTTTCCCACAATTTTTTCACAATATTGTCCCACAATATTTTCTACTCTGTCAGAGACAATACTCATCATTTGAGACTGATGTTATATGCAACATGTAAATGCTTTCAATTCGGACAAGTCTAAAATTCTGTAGGTAATACGAGTTTCAAGAGTATTTCTGTTAAGTAACAGACCCTATATACTGTGTCAGTGCTGTGCAAAACATTTACAACTCATGGTTGTCTCTAATTTCTGACATAAAAATGAGTTCAACCCTTTCCCAAAGGACAAACTTTTGGAGTAGTCCAAACTGAATGCATTGCAGACCACAAATGTGGCTCAACTTACCATTTCTCTCTTTGATAGGGTAGAAAACATTGTGGTAAAAGAAGAAAATGATGGTTACCAGCAGTTTCTCCTTTTCCCACAATGTTTTCAATTGCATTTCTTTATCCGGGTCGTTAAAACTCGGAATTGGTTAAGGGTTAAGGCAGATTTTGCTAGAACTTTGCAAAAAGCTCTATCTAATCAGAAGCCAATTTCTAACATGAAAAAAATCAGTTAAAATAGCGATAGCTGCCAAAAGTAAACTAAACATGTCTTGAAGTGCATTTAAATTTAAATCATACCATTTAAAAGTAAGGAAATTATTGTGAAGGTGACAATCTGTTATTGTGCGGTCGGTCCAAGTGTTAGTCGCTGGCAGTTAAATGCTGCCAGGTCACTACTCTATCTTTTGTTTACTTTTTGCCTGATTTTGAAATTCATTTTTCTGCCAGTAACTTACACTTGGACTGACCACATAATCACAGATTGTCATCTTCACAATATTTTCTACACTCTCAAATGGTATGTTTTAAATTTAAATGCATTTTAAAACCTGCATTGTGTTTTTGGCCACTACTGCTGACAATGTTCAGCAGGGTCTAGCTGTAATCAACTAGAACCTTGCAAGACAAAAATGCATAATAAATTGGATAAGCCTAATTTTTTTTTTGTTTGGTACAGAAGTAAAATATAATGTAAACCTGCTGTAAAAGGTCCTTGACTTTGGTGTCTGCACTCTGATACTTTTCATCCACCTCTTTGTTCAACCTCTCCAACAATACTTTTAACTCACTGTTTTCTGTTTCAAGAGATGACCTGGTCAAGGAAATAAACAATATTTCTATAACATCATAAATGTATATCACAACATAAAAGATGGCAAAGACTAGAATGCAAAACTGCAATCCTTGTAAGATCCAAGGATCTGCAGAAGACAAAAAAAAAAAATTGAAAATTGTTTTTGGAAAGGGTAGAAAATATTGTGAGAAAAGGAGAAAATGCTGGTTACTGCAATGTTTTCAAAAGTCCTTTTTGCTTGGGGTTGTTAGTAAAGGATTAAGCAAGCTTCCAAGGGACAATCGAAATATGGTTGTTCGACCCTTTGTCAGACAATTTATCGACCCTAAGGAAGAGGCCTTTTGAAAACATTGTAGTTACAGCATTTTCCCCTTTTCTCTAAAATGTTTTCCACCTGGTCAAAGAAGTTCAGTTTATTTGTACCACTTTCAGACTTGTTGTCTGCAGATACTTTCAGTTCTGAAGATTCTGAAAGTTTCGGTTGGGAGAGGGCAAGACATACCCATGCCTAATGTAGGTATGTTTCAACATGATTGCTTTCTATGGTATCTTAGCATATGCCTGCTTAACCCTTTACCAGGAAACAAAATTTTAGCCTTGTCCAAATTCAAAGCATTTGCAGACGACAATTCCAGTGTGGCTCAAATGGTGCAACTTTTGTTTGATAGGATTGAAAACATTGTGGGAAAAAACGAAAATGCTGGTTACCAGCATTTTCTCCTTTTTCCACAATGTTTTCAAAAGGCTTCTTTCCCAGGGGCGTCAAAAGGCGGCATTGTGCGGTAAAGGGTTAACCCTTAGACTGCTAAGCACAACTCACTGACCTTTAGTGGAAAGCATAAAGCAAGATCAGATTGCAGAGAATGTGCAGTCTGATCTTGGATCTACAATGTCAAATAAGGAGATCTATCTCTCCTTCAAACTACCTTGGAAATAGGAAAATTTTGGTTTATACTATCAGTTCAAAAGTTTCATTCCTTTTATTTAGCAGACTAAAGGTTAATATGGGTTGCTTGCCAAATAGAGGTGGCCACTAAGACTGGTTTTACTGTATTATGAATCCTGTATGCTACTTTATGGTAACAAACTTGGCAAACTCTATAAACCAAAACCTGTCCTATGGACCAACTCCAAGAAGCAGCCGGCTGCTTTAATCTTTATCACACAGTTCCGAGTTTTAATGACACTGAGAAAGAAGCCTTTTAGAAAACATTGTAGGAAAAGAAGAAAATGCTTTTTCCCACAGTGTTTTCTGCCTTATCAGAGAACTGCAGTTTATTTGTACAAATTTCAAGTGTAATCTGCAGTTAATTCCAATTTGGAAAGTAAAACATTTGTTGTTTGGGAAAGCGTTAAAACACCTGTTTCCAATCTATATCTCTTCTCAAATTATATCTATCGAAAATGCTCTAAAACACCACTTGCTATAGGAGACCACTGTTATCATTACCCTTTGGTGGTATCTGACTACCGGGTTGAATAAATATAGATAGAAGTATCCAACAGTTGTAGTCAAATAACAAATAAAAATTAAATACTTAAAATAATTCACACACACAAAAAAAATCATCATTTCTAACCCAATAATTCCTTACCAAACGAGAAAATGTTGGATTGGTCCCAACTGAAAGCTCTTGCAGACGACAACCTAAATGTGGCTAAAGTATTTTTTTTTTTGTCTTTGAAAGAGCGTACAAAACATTGTGGGAAAAGAAGAAAATGCTGGTCATCAGCATTTTCTCCTTTTCCCACAATATTTTCAAAAGCCTTCATCCTCAAGGTCGTTAAAACTCGAAATTGTATGGTAAAGTATTAACTTCCACTACAAATGTGCAGCAGATATATTGAAAAACATCCTTACTAAATTGGAATAATCTACATGAATCATAGTCTGAAAGCAAAATATGTGTCAAAACAGTCTGACAAATGGAGAAATAGTTCCATATAGTAATTTTTGGGTCTAAAATTTCCAAAGGAGGTCAGCTGGAAGACAATTACTGTTGTGCTACAACACAATGCCAACTTCCATGAAGCCTTAGAAAAAACATTGTAGGAAAAGGAGAATATGCTGGTAACCAGCATTTTCTCCTTTTCCAACAATGTTGTCTGCCCTTTCGGAGACAAATATGGGCATTTGAACCACACTTTGTTGTCTGCAACTGCTTTGAATTTGGACGAGTATAAAATTTTGTTATTTGGTTAAGAGTTAACCCTTTACTGCACAATCCTAATTTTTAATGACCCTGAGGAAGAAGCCTTTTGAAAACATTGTGGAAAAAGGAGAAAATGCTGGTAACCTGCACTTTCTCCTTTTCCCACAATCTTTTATACTCTATGAAAGACAAATTTCATGTTTGGAGTTACATTTAATTTGTGGTCTACAGATGCTTTCAGTTTGGGCAAGGCTAGAATTTTGTTGTTTGGTAAAGAGTTAAGACATGAATAGACTGCCATAACTTAGATTCATTTATCACATAAAACCTCCTCTGGCAGTGTATTAAAACCATGACTTATTTTCGATAATACACTAGTGTATTATCATTTTTTGGGTCCCGGTTCTGATCAATTTTTAGTCATGAGCGCATGAAGCCAGAGAAACCAGCCACAGCATGCACCGGAATTTATACTACTACGCTGTTTCGCGGAAAAATGATGTCATTGTTGCTAAGGCGTATACGTGTGAAAAGATTTTTATTTTCATGTGTAATAAAAACCAAAAAATGCAGCTGAAGTTCTTTTTAAAATCAACAAAATTGTGGAAGTAGGTGGAATTATCCCCTCTAGAAACTGTTTCATTCTATTTTTGGTGTAAATGTCAAAGAGCTATCTACTTGTGTATGTACACATTTGAAACCAAACTACAACTGTAAACATGGACCTGTGAACGGTATAAAGGCTACAGGTGATGATGCAGGATACTTATTTGTCTGTCATTTGTTTTATGTGATAAATAGAATCTCACATTCGTGTTTATGTATTATCAATTTTATCAAACTCATTGACTAAAATGTATATGACGCTCACCAAGGCTCGAGTCATATAATTTTCGTCAACTCGTTTGATAAAAATGATATTACATAAACACTCATGTAAGATCCTCTATTTATTCAAAGTCAACAATTTTATCTAACATTCTTCTAATGTCACCGTGACTCACCTTTCTGCAGATACTTGAGAAAATTTTTCCGTAAGATCTGTCATTTTCTGCTTAATCTCCAAGTTTTCAGCCTCTTTGGTATCCTTTGTCTCCGAAATACTGGACACGTTCTTTCGAAGATCTTGTAACTCAAGTTCCATTTGGGCCTTGCTTGTTTCGTACTCGGATCTCACTTTGGCGAGTTCAGTCTGCAGTTTGTCACATTCGTCAAGTCTTTCTTTGTAGTTTATGTTTACATCTTCCATCTTTCTGTTAAATGCTATAGCCCTTTCTTCTAAGATCTGGTCTTTGGATGCACAGTCAGACTGTAGAAACACAATTTAAACTTGACAAATAACTTGTTACCAAATACTGTAAGTTGTATAGTGTCTAGTAAATCAAGTACAAATGATTGATTGATTGATTACAGGCCAAAAAGACAATGCAGGTGTTAAAACACATTTAAATTTAACTCATAACATTCATAAGTATGGATAATATAAGATGACAATCTGTTATTGTGTGGTAGGTCCATGTATTACCTGCTAGCAGAAAAATGAATTTTAAACTCCGGCAAACAGTAAACAAAAGATAGGGTGGCCTTGTAACTTTTAACTTAGTTTTGAAATTAATTTCTCTGCCAGCGACTAACACTTGGACCAAACATACAGTAACAGATTGTCATCTTCACATAATTTCCCTACTTTTCAATGATATGATTTAAATTTAAATGCATTTCAATGCCTGTTTTGTTTACTTTTGGTAGCTATTGTTACTTTAATTAACTGAATGATATTTTACAACATGCTTAACTTTATCTTAGTCCTATCCCTGTGGCAGCTCACTTATTAATTCACCTGGGTCCATATGCACCAACCATTCTAAAGAACATTCTTATCTTGTTCTCCAAAATTTTCCAGATATGAAAATAACACGATTTCTGATTGGTTTATGGTGATCAATCAGAAGTTGTGTTACTTTCAGACATAGAAAACCTGAAAGAATAAGTCTAAGAACATTCTTAAGAATGGTTGGTGAATACGGACCCAGGACTAGGCTGTGGCTCAGAAATGACTTGTTCAATGATACTCCCATTAAGAACCATTTCATTGGGTTAGAATTTTTTTTTTCTTTGAGTTTTACTAATCTCCTTTTCCTTATGTTTAAATTAAGATCACTTACTGTATTAAAACATCCTTTTTGCCAAATGCTGTTTATAGGACAGGTTTCTGACATCGTGACAGCAGATTATTAACCCTCCACCAAACATTGATTGATTGATTGATTGAATGGTGTTTTACACTGCTTTCCACATTATTTCAGAGACATCACCACCAAAGCTGACATATTCATGTATGCCTGAGTTTCACTAGTACTAGGCTAAACTAGGGCTCTGAAGTGTCTGAAGTGTCTTGCCCAAGGACACTCCCATGAAAAAACCTGGTGGATCCAGGGAGGCTTGAACCTGGGTCCTCCAGGTCACAAGTCCTACACTTTCCCACTGAGCCATGCAAGACCCCTCTCTACTAAACAATCATAATAACCCTTTGTAAAGAGACTATTTGAAAACTTTTTGGGAAAAGAAGAAAATACTGGCAACCAGCCTTTTTTTCTTTTCACACAATGTTTTGCTACCTTTGCAACCTTTAACTCACAACTACCCCAAGGCAAAGGACTTTTGAAAACATTGCGGGGGGAAAGAGAAAATGCTGGTAACTAGCACTTTCTCCTTTTTCCAAAAAAAATTCTGCCCTTGAGAAGATGAATGATTTGTGCAACATCTGATTTGTCGTCTGCAAACGCTTTCAATTTTACCAGTCTGAAATTTGTCGTCTGGCAAAGAGTTAAAGACCAATCTGATCATTTTAGTCACATTTTACTTGTCATCTATAAATGATCCATGCTCTGGCAAAAGGGGGCTTAATGCATCTCTGTGATGCATTGTACCAAGCAAGTCATCACAATATCATACTTCCCTAAACTCGGTCTTGTATAACAGCCTTCTGAGTCATGAAGTTTTACTGGGTCCGTATTCACCAACCATTCTTAAGAATATTCTTGGTCTTGTTCTCCAAAATTTTCCAAATTTGAAAGTAACACAACTTCTGATTGGCTAAACCAAATGGTTTAGCCAATCAGAAGTTGTGTTACTTTCAAATTTGGAAAATTTTGAAGAATTAGTCTAAGAACGTTCTTAAGAATGGTTGGTGAATACGGACCCTGGTCCTTTGACATGCAGAAAATTGACCAAAAGCAAAACGTTTCAGCCCAGGTCAGCCTGCATGAACTGGGCAAGCTGACCTGGGTCCATACTTTTTTGCAAATGCATTAAACCCCCTTTTCACAGAGCATGGCTTAAATGTTTTCAGTATGAATGAGTCTAAAATGTCATTGTCAGGTACAGAGCTTATAATGTGATACCTTCAGTTGCTGTATGGTTAAATTCAGTTTTTCTGTTTGTTGACCTTTCTCATGAAGCAGCCGTTCTGAGTTTGCCTTCAGTGTCTTTATTTCTGATTTATAGTATTTCTCAAGCTCAGTATTTGATGCCTGAAAAAAAGACATTTACCCTAAAAGTGCCTTTCGCAACTATACTTGCTTTTGCGGCCAGTGTACATCAAGATCAGACTGCATGAAACTTGCAGTCTGATCTCTGATCTATATCTGCTTATCGTAAACACTTTAGAGAAAAGCAACCATTGAATTGCAATTATTTGGGTCTTATTTCAAGACCAAATCTGTCCGTTGGGTTTATTTGGCTCCCTAAAGGTTAACCCTTTACCACACAATCCAGAGTTTTAACCACCCTACAGAAAAAGACATTTGAAAAACATTGTGGGAAAAGGAGAAAATGCTGATAACCAGCATTTTCTACTTTTCCCATAATGTTTTCTATTCTTCAAAACACAAGGATTAGTTTTTGAGCCATGTTTAACTCTTTACCACACAATGCCGACTTTAAACGACCCTGAGAAAGAAAGCTTTTGAAAACATTGTGGGAAAAGGAGAAAATGCTGGTAACCAGCATTTCCTCCTTTTTTCCACAATGTTTTCTGCCCTTCCCAAACCAAATTTCAGTTTTAAGGTCATATTTATTTCGTTGTGTGCAAATTCTTTCAATTTGGACTTGTCTAAAATTATGCTGTTTGGTAAAGAGTTAATCTGTAGTCTGCAAATGCTTTCAATTTGGACCAGTCTAAAATAGTGTTGTTTGGTACAGAGTTAAGACATGTATTGTCTATGTTTGTGTATTAGATCTGTGGTTTAACCCTTTACCAAAAAGTGAAATTTTAAACTTGGCCAAATTGAAAGCAGGGTGCAGCCGACAAATTGAAGGTGGCTTAAATTACGAAATTTGTCCATGATAGAGTAGAACACAATGTGGGAAAAAGAGAAAATGCTGGTTACCAGCAATTTCTCCTTTTCTCGCAATTTTTTCAAGAGCTTTCTTCCTCAGGGTTGTTGAAAGTTGGGATTGTGTGGTGAAGAGTTTAACCTCTGTCAACAGTGTTTCAGTCATATCACAGCAACACTTCATTTATTCATGTCTGCCCTGGGTTTCTTCAGTACAAGGTCATGGTTCTTCAGTGTCTTGCCAAAAGAAATTACAATGCAATGCAAAGACTCCACAGACAGAACACAGGTTATTTTGAAGAAATTTTAAGTTTGTCATAACTTGTGCTAAATTACACTACTTTCAACAGTCACATCAGGGCCTCATCTCAATTAAATGTGCATTTTGACCAGTGCTAGGCTTTTAGGTGTCTTGGTCAATGACACACCAAAGAAAAAACCTACAGCCTCAAGTGAGAACCTAATCTGGGACAGCAAGATTACAGATCATACACCTTCATCACCCAGCCACACAGGGTACCCCCCCCCCATCCCAATACTTCCACAGAAGCAAAGTTGCCTTTCGTTCGAACCTGAATATTATCCTCATGTTTCCGAATAAGATCTGCTATTTGTGCTGCATGTTTGTCAATCAAATCTTCAGATTTTTCTGCAATGCTTTTTTCATGTTCAGAGAGTATTTCTGCTACATATCTCTCATTATCCTGTTGAAGATTGGTCCTCTCTGTTTCAGCAGCATGTTTTTGATCAGCCAGCGCCCTTTCAAACTCATGTTTCTGGTTTTCATTCTCGGCCTGCATCTGTTGAACTAAGGTTTCCAACTCTGCCTTCTCCTGGAAAGAAATCAGGGGAAAAACAAAATAACCTTAAACCACGCAAGTTTTATCCACCTTGAGGAAGCAGGCTTTTGAAAACATTGTGACAAAAAAGAAAAAATGCTGATACCTCAGAATCAAAGACGAATTCCAATAGTTTGAGCCACATTTAATTTGTCCCTTGCTTTCAATAAAGACAAGTCTGATATTTTGTCACCTGAGACAGAGTTAGATGCTTTCCCTTATGGAAATGCATGTTGTAACATAGATCACCAAAAACCCATCATACATCTCCAGGTTTTTTTTTAATGTGTTTGTATAGTAATTATTTAACACTGTTTTCAACATTATTTCAGACTTATTGTTAAGGCCAGTGTACCTATCCATATAGTTTCTTTTACTAGTACTTCACACGATATTTTTTGCAAGACACAGGCTGCTTTCCTACACAACCATCATCAAACCAGTGACCAGTGTTGAGAGAGGAAAGAACCATGTTGCAATGACTTTGATCTGTCCTCAGAAAGAATTTGGCCAGCAACTCCCTTGTTTCAAGCCCTGTAGGCTACCTACTGAGCTCAGCAGTGACATAAAGAGAACTATCTAAAGAAATGGATGTCTTTTTCTTTTCTTAATGTTTTGGAATAGAAAATGAAAAAAATGGCTTCTAACAAGTAACTGCTTCTTTTCCCTCCACAATTACTTCTACAAACATTCCTGAGTTTTCTGTTATGGCCCTGAACAAGAATGTACTTGAAAACATTGAGGGAAAAGGAGAAAATGCTGGTAACCAGCATTTTCACCTTTTCCCACAATGTTTTCAACCCTTCCTAGAACAGTTCCTATCATCTGATTGACATTAAATTTGTGGTTTGTACATGCTTTCAGTAGACCAGTCAAAATTTTAGTTGTCTGCTAAATAGTTAACACTAATGAAATATAACTCATACTTTTCTGATTTCTTCTATCTGACTTTGAAGTTCATCTCGCAATGTGTCCTGTTTAGACAAAGTGGCCATTTTCTGCAAGTCTCTCTCCTCCATTGCTAGCTGCATCTCCTTTTCTTTCTCCTGTTTATCAAAATAACCATCATATTGACACAAAACCTACATGTATAGTGGTACAAAGTCAGGGGCAACAATTGGTACAATGGATTTACAGTGGTATCTATAGGTGGCCAAAGCAGGTGAAAATGTTTTTCTAAAGCAACTTTTTCAATTGAAATCACATTTACAAGGGCATATTGAAAAGACATAAAACTTTACAGACCTTCTACAAATAAAAAGGTACTCTGAACTTTACAAAACTGAGACACAATCAACATAGCTTGTGAATGTTTTTCCATTGGGTTTTGAAACATAATCAAGTCTTCTGCTCAAAAAAAATGAAAGAAAAAAAAGAATGTCCATACCAAAGTCAGAAACTGCAAGGTCCATGAAATAGATATTTCAAATTGAAGGGCAAAACCCGCTTACTCCTTCACCAAACAACAAAATGTTAAACAAAGTCAAATTCAAAGCATTTGCAGTCAACAAGTCAAAATGATGGGATTTTGTCTTTAAATGGATAGAAAACAATGTGAGAAAAGGACAAGATGCTAAATACCACCATTTTCTCCTTTTCCAACATTGTTTACATAAGCCATAGGCCCTCTTTCTAAAGGGTGTTCTGTGTTTCTAATCTTTACCCAAACAGTCCACTAAAACGCCTCATGTTATCTTTAAAAACACTATGAAAAAATACTACACTAAAACCTAAAGCACTTGTCCTTTGTTGTTTTTCCACCCATCAGTAGCACAGAAGAATGTCCACAAAACAACAGTGTACACAATCATGCCTACCTGTAGAGTGGATCTCCTCTCCTCCTGGGCAGCTTTCAGAGCAGTCTCCTTCTCAGCTACAAGCCTCTTAGTTTCATCTTCAAACTTTGACTTCCACAACTTGATTTCTTTTTCCTAGCAAGAAAAAAAGCACTTTCCTTGACCCTTTAACCACACAATCCCAACTTTTAACAACCCTGAGAAAGAAGATTTCTGAAAATGATGTGAAAATAGGAGAAAATGCTGGTAACCAACATTTTCTCCTTTTCCGAGATTTTCTACCCTATCAAAGACACCTTTAACATTTTGAGCTATATTAAATTTGTTGTCTTCCAATGATTTGGGTTTGGAGAAGTCTGAAATATTGCCGTGTTTTAAAGGATTGAAGTTGAAATTTAAGTATTTCTAAGTGAATTTAGCAAATTTTTTTTATTTCAAACAACATTTTAACTCTTTAACAAACAACAAACTTTTAGTCTCATCCATATCACAAGCATTCGCACACAGCAAGTTAAATGAGGCTCAAATTATGAGATTTGTTGGTAAACGAATAAAAAACATTGTGGGAAAAGGAGAAAATGCTGGTTACCAGTATTTTGTCTTTTTCCCACTATGTTTTCCAATGTCTTCTCTGTCAGAGTTGTTAAAACGCTAGATTGTTGGTGAATGATTAAGGCGCACAAAACTTGATTTCTCCACCTAATAATAAACTATAAGATCCTAGTAGGAAACTCTAGTACTTTTCAAGACTGAACCAGGCTTTCAAGAGATATGAAGCAAATGTGGTTTAACAGCATCTGACCTTTGAACCCCTGCAGTGACCTTGACCTAATAGACTGGCATCGGAAACCTCTGATCTGCAAGTCGTCTCATGAAGGCACATGAGTGCAAAATATGTTTCTATTTTCCAGGTTAGACAAGGGGTTCAATAGGTATAGAGCAGACATCACAGTACAAAACATAATACATATCTAAGCATATAAAAAGTAATCTACGCAACACAATAATGATAACTGGATCTTGTCATAGAATATTAAAGAATTCTATACTAATTACCTTACTGCTGACCAATTCCTGATGAGCCATTTCCTGGTCAGACATTTTTTTCTGCCATATTTCATCCCGCTCCATCAAGGCTTCATTGATTTTTTCATCTATTTGTTTAGCAGTCTGCTCCTGTTCCCATAGTGAAAATTAGATTGTTAGGTATACAGAGCGTAACTGTAATTCTAACAGACAATAATGTCATACTCAAACTACTGGCTTGAACATACATTTCTTTAACCTTCACTACACAATCCTGAAGGAAAAGGCATTTAAAAACAATGTGAGAAAAAGGAGAAAATACTTATAACCAGCATTTTCTTCTTTTCCCACAATGTTTTCAAAAGCCCTCTGCTTCAGGGTTGTTTAACTCTTTACCAAACAACAAAATTCTTGACTTGTCCTAATTCACTTGTCCTGTTGCAGACGACAAATTAAATATGGCTCAGTTGATGAAATTTGACTCTTTAATGGTAGAAAACATTGTTGGAAAAGGAGAAAATGCTGGTTACTGGCATTTTCTCCATTTTCTCCTTTTCCCACAATGTTTTCAAAAGTCTTCTTTCTCAGGGTCATTAAAAGTCGGGATTGTGTGGTAAAGGGTTAAACATTTCAGATTGTTTAATAAATGGTTAGATGTTTTTTTTGCTTTTTATTTTTGATGTTTGAGATAGCAGTGTAAAGGTGGAGCCTAAACCCAGCATATCAAATGTTCTAGGAATAAATTCCATGATAAATCAAAGGGAATCAATTTTTGAAGCTCTGCATGTCATGGCCAGGGTACAAGTATGGTTTCAGGAAACATGTTGTATTTTGTTTAGGATGTAGAATGCTTCACAAGGGATGACAAACAGTCATCTTTAACCCTATACCAGACAACAAACTCTTAGACCAGTCCAAAATACAAGCATTTGCAGACGACAATTTCAGTGTGGTTCGAATGATGGGATTTTTCTTTGATAGGGTAGTAAACATTGTTGGAAAAGGAGAAAATGCTGGTTGGCAGCATTTTCTCCTTTTCCAACAATGTTTTCAAAAGGCTTCTTCCTTGAGCTCATTAAAAGTTGGCATTATGTGGTAAAGGGTTAAGCCTTTATCTACAGACTCTGTGTCTTTATGAACAGGAGATTTTGTTTGTATGGGTGTTAAACACCATTTTCAACACTATTACAGTTATATTGTGGCAGCCAGTGTACCTACCAATACTTCCCTGGAGTTCTTGTGATCCCATGGTTTCAAGTCTATGTTAATAAGAAAAGGACTTTTGAAAACATCAAGGTAAAAAGAGAAAATACTGGTTATTAACAATTCCTCCTATTTGTACAATGTTTATCCCCTTTCAAAGATTAAATTTTTGTCTGCAAATGTTTACTAGGAACAAGTCAAAAATTTTGTGGTCTGGTAAAAAAGTTCAGCTTTTAACAACATTATCCTGCATTTTATTGACCATATGGAAAACCTTTTGAAAACCTTGTGGAAAAAGCTGGCAACCAGCATTTTCTCCTTTTACCACCATATTTTCTATTCTTTAAAAGGCAAATTCTAATTGTTTGAGCCACATGGAATTTATAATCTGCAAATGCTTTCAAACTAGACAAGTCTAAGAATTAGTCATCTAGTAAAGATTTAGCAAATTACAAGTATTACCTGCATTAATGATATAGCAGCTGATTTCCCTCGTGACACTTCTTGGACGAGACTTTCCTTCTCTTTTTCCATCTGTTCCTCTGTATTCTTCATTTTCTCTTCCATATTCAACATGATTTGTTTCTTTTCCTCTTTCAGTCTTTTAATGATCTCTCTTGACTTTTCTAATTGCTCCGTGGCTGTAAAAAATATCATGCTTGTTATAAATCCATTCTACTCATACAATCTTACACAAGAAAAAATATCCTTTTTAATCTGTAGTTTGACAGCCGATGTCAGTGGTGACACTGATGAAATAAGAGAGGGGAAGAAAATGCCCTGCCCCTGACTTTGAAATTATCATTTTAACCCTCATCCTGCTGAATAAAAGAAATGAAACTTTCAAACCGAAAGCATAAACCCAACTTTTCCAATTTCATAAGTATTTTTGGAGGAAAGATATCTCCTTATCGGACAGTGAAGATCCAAGATCAGACTGCATGTTCTGACTGCACATTCTGTGCAGTCTGATCTTGATCTACACTGTCTGCAAAAGGTCAGTGAGTCACGCTTAGCAGCCTAAGGGTTAACAAAGGGAGCAAACCCTCTAAAGGAGGAAAAAATCAGACTCCTGTTATTTGGACATGATCCCACATAATTGATGTACATTACAGATCAAGTGACATTCCCACAAGCCTTTGCAAATTTCTGGCTCCAAATCTAAAAAATTTTTTTCTAACATTTCTCTATCTTATTTTTCAGTAGTTTGCCTGCTATGGCTGTACTAAATTCAGTAATAAAACTAAATTCAGTGAGAAGACATCTTTAAAGTTTAGTTTATTTATAAGAATCTAAGAAGCCCAATTAACCCTTTACCACACAATCCAAACTTTTAACGACCCTGGGGAAGAAGCCTTTTGAAAACATTGTGGGAAAAGGAGAAACTGCTGGTAACCAGCATTTTCTCCTTTTCCCACAATGTTTTATACTTTTCCCAAAACAAATTTCAGTTTCGGAGTCACATTTATTTTGTCATCTACAAATGCTTTCAATTTGGAAACGTCCAAAATGTTGTCATTTGGTAAAGAGTTAAACCTCACTTTTGAACTAATTTGCTTGTTTCATTTATTTTTAATAGATTTTTGTAAGTCTTAAGAAAAAAAAAACTCTGATTTAATGAGCTTAATTTCTTAACCAGTAACCGGCTTCTTAAGTTAAATGAAACTTTCAACCTGATAGTAAAAATCTGAATACTGCTATTTCAAACTTAATTTTTGAAGAAAAACGTCTCCTTTATCACACAGTGTAGATCCAAGATCAGACTGCAAGTTCTGTGCAGTCTCATCTTGATCTACAATGTCCACAAAAGGCCATTCCGTCATGCTTAGCAGCTTAACGGTTAATGCCCCTGAGTAAATTTACTGCAAACCTGCTTTTTTCATCTTTTCAACTTCTTCAGTAAGAAGGGTGTTTTCTTCTTTCATTTTAGCTGATTGTGAACGAATTTCTGAAAGTTCCTCATCCTTTTTCTCCATTTCCTCATGAACTTGTTGTTTAACCTACAAAAAATGTCATGAGCTAATTGTCCAAGCTACAAATTGTAATGAATTTGTTACTTAACTCTTTACCAAACAACAACATTTTAGATTGTGTGTTGTTTAACGCCGTTTTCAAGACTATTTCAGTCATATCACAGCAGCCAATGCACCTATCCATGCTTTCCTGGAGTTTTTTTTACCAGTACTCTTCACAATATTCTTTCCAATCCATTGGCTGCTTTTCCACATAACCACTGTCGAAACAATGGTCAGCAGTGAGACAGGAATGAATGACTATCATCAATCCTTTGAAAGAAATTAGCGGCCGAGCAGAGAATCGAACCAGTGACCTTTTGTTCTCAAGTCCTGTACACTACTGACTGAGCTACTAGGGCTCATCCAACATTATAGACAGGTCCATACTTTTCTGACTACAGATTGGATGTGTTTTTTTATTTGAAACGGTAGTATTTGAAACGGTAGAAAACATTTTGGACAAATGAGAAATTGCTGGCTAACAGCATTCTTCCCTTTTCCCACAATATTTTCAACAGCCTTCTGGAGTTGTCAGTCATTAAAACTCAGGATTTTGTGGTACAGGGTTAATATACAAATGATGTCATGAAGCTATTGTTTAACTCTACCAAATGACAAAATTTTACAATGGTCCAAATTGAAAGCATTTGCAAACAACAAATAAAATGTGGCAAAAATACTGGGAATTTTGTCAGAAAGGGTAGAAAACATCGTGGGAAAGAAGATAATGCCAGAAACCAGCATTTTCTCCTTTTCCCACAACATTGTCTACCTTTTCAAAAGTAAATTCCATTATAGTAAATTCCATCTTTTGACCTATGTTAACCCTTTACCACACAATCCCGACTTTTAACGACCCTGTAAAACAAGCCTTTTGAAAACAAAAGCCTTATACCTTAGAGTCATTAAAATTCAAGGCTGTTTGGTAAAGGGTTAAGGCGGATATGTAGTCTGAAAGTGCAGTAATTGATTTATCAAATAATCTCCCTTGTTTTCAGTGTAGTACACCCATTACAAATTTTCTTATCTTATACATGTATGATATCAGAATTAAGTGACCTTATTTCTGATGTCATTTTGTATGTATTTCAGAGAAGTGAATGAGATTTTTTTTAATGGGAAATTACTGCATATGCATCCTCTAATCTATAACTTGTGAAGGATCGTTATGTGCTAAAAAAGAATCTGACATTAATAATTTTGTTGGCTTTTGAAGTAAAATTTCATCAAACTCGTCTTAACCCTTTACTGCACAATGCCGCCTTTTAACAACTCTGGGAAAAGGGCCTTTTTGAAACATTGTTTGAAAAGGAGAAAATGTGGGTAACCAGTATTTACTCCTTTTCCCACAATGTTTTCTACCCCATCAGAGAAAAATTGCACCATCTGAGCTACACTGAAACTGTTGTCGGCAAATACTTTCATTTTGGACTAGGTTACAATTTTGTTGTCTGGTAAATGTTTAAAGTATTATAAAGCTCGCCAGTGGCTCACTTAATAACATTTTTCTGGAGTCATTAAATAAAATTCTATTTCAAATGCCAACTTATGTAAGATACTATATATCACAACAAATCAATGACCATGGTTCTTCCAAAAGATCATTTTAGTTAAAATCTAGTTTCCTCATATACCTCTGCAATGGCCAACTGTCTGTCTGTCTCTAACTGCTCAATAACCTGTCTAGCCTGTTTGATCTGGTTCTGTAGTTTAGAGATGGTGTCCGGTGAGGAGGTCCCCTGAAATGGTGAATAACCCATTATCCACAAGCCATACTTTTAACAACCCTGAGAAAGAAAGCTTTAGAAAACGTTGTGGGAAAAGGAGAAAATGCTGGTAACCAGCATTTTCTCCTTTTCCCACAATGTTTTTTACTCTTCCCAAAACAAATTTATTTTGTTGCATGCATATGCTTTCAAATGTACTGGTCTAAAATTTTGGCCTTTGGTAAAGAGTTACGCTTAAAACTTATCCTGCCATCTACAACCACTTTGGCGGAGGGGATAGGCAAGATCAAAAACCTGTACCAGCCACACTTTAACCTTGTTTTTAACCCCTTACCAGACAACAAAATTTAACATATGTTCACATCAAAGCATTTGCCGTTGACGCATGAAATGTGACTCAAATGTAATTTGTTTTTGAAAGGGTAAAAAACTGTGGGAAAAGGAGGAAGTATCTATTACTCCTTTTCCCACTATGTTTTCAACAGCCTTTCCTCAGTGTTGTTAAAACATGGGATTGTTTTGTAAAGGATTAAAGCTTTTGTTTTGCAGTTTCAAAAATCATTAGTGGGTATATGAAAATTAGCTGTCATTTCACACACTAAACAAAGTTGTAATTTTTTGCAAGGGTAAAATTTGTAACTGTAAGACAACATATTTTGTCAACAGTTTCGAAATCAGCCATGCTCTGTGAAAAGGGGGTTTAATACATCTGCAAACAGTATAAACACAGGTAAGGCTGCAGAGTCTGACCTGTACCAAAACTTTATGATTTGGGTAAATTTTCTGCATGTTCTAGGATCATTCTATCTCTTTATTCCGCCAGTTGTTAGACAATATGGATTTTAAGGATCCATAATTACATGACGACGTGCTTGACCCTTTCCCAAACAAGCCCTGGTTTTCATGTGTCTGCAGTACAAGTCTTTTGAAAACACTGTGGGAAAAGGAGAAATTGCTCGTAACGAACAATTTCTCCTTTTCCCACAGTGTTTTCTACCCTTTTTGAGACCTTTCTGCCATTTTCATCAAATTTAAAATTGTCATCTGCAAACTCTTTCAATTTGGACTTGTCCAAAATTTGTCGTTTGGGAAAGGGTTAAGCATAAATCCTCACTCAGATGCTTTATTAAACCCCCTTTTGCCAATGCATGGCTAAAATAAATTGGAAATAAGTAGCAGACAGCGTAAGACAGGCTGTACTATTCAGTCTGATTTTGACCCATTGATTAAGAATACAAAGACTGATTTAACTCTTTTTACAAAACGAAAAAATCTTAGACTGGTCCAAATTGAAAGCATTTGTAGACAACAAAATAAATTGAAAAATTGAAATTTGTTTTGGGCAGGATAGAAAACATTGTGGGAAGAAGGAGAAAATACTAGTTACCAGCATTTTCTCTTTTTCCCCACAATGTTTTCAAGAGGCTTCTTACTCAGGGTCGTTAAAATGTCAGGATTGTGAGGTAAAGGGTTAACCCTTTACAACATAATCCCGAGTTTTAACAAACTTGAGCAAAGAAGGCTTTTGAAAACATTGTGGTAAAAGGTGAAAATGCTGGTAACCACCCTTCCAAAGACAAATTTCAGTTTCTGAGTCATATTTAAGTTGTTGTCTGCAAATACTTTCAATGTTTCGACTAGTATAAAATTTGGTTGTTTGGTAAAGAATAATTACCTTTAATCTAGAAAGTTCCAAGTTAGCATCTTCTACTTGCTTTTGCAGGTTTGTTTTTTCTTCTGATAGCTGAACATATTTCTCTTTGTTGGATTTAATGATTTCTTTACACCTTTGCAGCAAGCCTTCCTGATGCTTTACCTATAATAAACATGACAAAACAAATTTAACCCTTTACCACACAATCCCGAGTTTTACCAACCCTGAAAAAGGGCTTCTGAAAAAAAAGTGGGAAAAGGAGAAAATGCTGGTAACCAGCATTTTCTCTTTTGTCCACAATGTTTTCCACCCTTCCAAAGACACTCTGAGTCACATTTATTTTGTTGTCTGCAAAAAGCTTTCAATTTGTGCAAGCCTAAAATTTTGTCATATGGTAAAGAGTAAAGACAAATTCCATCAACTTCCAAAGACACTTTAGATGAGTTTTAACAATCCTGAAAGAGGGCTTTTGAAAACATTGTGGGAAAAGGAGAAAATGCTGGTAACCAGCATTATCTCTTTTGCCCAAAATGTTTTCCACCCTTCCAAAGACACTCTGAGTCACATTTATTTTGTTGTCTGCAAAAAGCTTTCAATTTGTGCAAGCCTAAAATTTTGTCATATGGTAAAGAGTAAAGACAAATTCCATCAACTTCAGCCACATTTAATTAGTTGTCTACAAATGCTCTGAATTTGGACCAGTCTAAGATTTTGTAGAACAAGAAAGGGCACGGTTAGTCATTTTAATAATGACATTTCAAATTCCAATTTAATATTTAATCTCTGTCATAGAAGATGATGGAATACCTTGCTAAATGTTTTGATGGAGAAGATGAATTACCAATAGTGGTCATCTGTTGGTAGCTCACAGAGCAATAGAACAACCGTTTATTTACCTTCTCCCTGAGAGTATTAAGTTCAGTATTGGCATCCTCCAGTTTCTCAGCATCTTTCCGCTCTTTGTTTTTTCCAGATTGTATCTTCTCTTGTAAGTCAGGTGGAATTTCCTTGCCTTCTTTCAACAAAGAAACCTGGATCCATGACAAACAACACAGAAAATTTTACCCAGAATTCATTATTTCCACAGACAACTTTTTTCAAATTGCAAGAGTGAAAGGGAAATTTGTAAGATTTTGTATTAGTGAGCACCTTCTCCTTTTGACACAATGTTTTCAAGTGAGTCAAGAGTCGTGAAAAGGGGGGTGTAATGCATTTGCAAAAAGTATTGATCCATGTCAGTCAGCCTGCGCAGGCTGACATGGGTCGAAACTGTTTGCTATTTTTAAACTTTCTGAATGTCCACGGACCTTATTACCTCATGATTTATCCATAATTATCACACAAAACCTCCTCCAGCAGTGAATTAAAGCCATGACTTTTCAATAATACACTAGTTTATTGTCATTTTTTGGGTCCCGGTTCTGTTTATTTATGTAGTTATGAGTGCGTGAAACCGGCTAAACCAACTCAAGCATGTGCTGGAATTTGTACTTCTTGGCCATTTTACGCAAGCTGTTTAAAATCAACAAAATTCAGGAATCATGTGGATTTACGCCCTATATAAACTGTTTTATTCTACTTTCGATGAAAATGTCACAGCGCTAATTCTTTGTGAATGTATACATTTTAAACCAAACTACATCTGTAAAAATGGACCCAGTATATAGGCTGAAGGTGATGATACAGGATACTTATTTTTCTGTCACTTGTTTAACGTGATAAAATGAATCTCACAATCTCACATTTGTGTGTATGTATTATCATTTTTATCAAACTTGTTGATTAAAATGTGTATGATGCTCGCCAAGGTTTGCATTATATAATTTTAGTCAACTCGTTTGATAAAAATGATCATACATAAACACTCATGTAAGATCCTCTATTTATGTGATGACTTGCTTGCTATAATGTATCTTGGATATGCATTACATGTCCTTTTCTCAGAGCACAGCTGAAGTATATTTTACCCTACTTAATGTTCATTATCCCAATACCACAAGGATGGTTTTGAACCTGTCTGCTGCAAATTTGTATCAAGATATAACTTCAGCAATTTTTATATCTGAAACATTTTCATGAATCTCTCAAAATCATGATTATAATTACCAATGTCTGTCACTCTTTACTGTTCAGGGATAGTCTCAATGCAGCTAATGAAAAAAAAAAAATCAGTTATTCAAAGCTTTTCTGACCCTGATGAAAAAGGCTTTTGAAAATACTGTGGGAAAAGGAGCAAATGCTGGTAAACAGCATTTCCTCCTTTCCTTATTAGATTTTTAACCCTTTCAGGGATAATCTCAATCACTTGAGTGACATTCAATTTGTTGTCCGTACTAGTCATGTCTTAACCCTTTACTACACAATCCCAAGTTTTAATGACCCCGAGTAAGAAGCCTTTTGAAAATATTGTAGGAAAAGGAGAAAATACTTTCTCCTTTTAATTGCTTTCAATTTGGACCTGTCTAAAATTTTGTCGTGTGGTGAAGGGTTCAATTTTGTTGTCAGGTAGAATGAAAAAAGCACCTGTTTTTGTAGGACTTTTATAAATTCTCCTTTCTCCTCAATCACCAAGTTATAGTTTTCTTCCAAGTCTCTCTTGGCTTTCTGGTCCAGCTGAATCTGCTCTTTTAGTTCTGATATCCTTCGGAAAGCTCTGTCTTGTGACTGGGTCAGTGTATTCTACAAATACAAGCATGTATTGTGTTTGTTAAAATGGTGGTTTTGAGCATCTTTTAACAGAACAATCATATCAAGACTTCAGCTGTCAATGTCTTTCCTAGGTTTCAAAATTGCTAGACTGGGGTGCTGCATTATCTTGTTCAAGGAAATCATTACCATTTTGTATTGATCTCTAAACCAGCTGAAATACCCAGACAAAATCAATTCTAAATTAACCCTTTATTACACTTCCCCAGTTTAAACAAGTTTTAAAAACATTGTGGGAAAGGGAGAAATGCTGGTAAACAACATTATCTCTCTTTCCAACAATGTTTCTTATCTTTTTATACATAAATCCCAACATTTGAGCAACATGTTTAACTCTTCACCAAGAGACAAAATTTTGGACCAGTTCATTTTTGAAAGCATTTGAACATGACCAATTCAATGAGGATCAAATGAAGGGATGTGTCTTTGGAATGATAGAAAACATTGTGAGAAAAGGAGAAAATGCTGGTAACCAGCATTTTCTCTTTTCTTCACAATGTTTCTAAAGGCCCTCTTCTTTAGGGTCATCAAAACTCAAAAAGGAGTTTGATAAAGGGTTAAGCAGACAATATCTACCTTGAACTTGTCCCGCTCTTGTACCATATCCTTATAAACAGCCACTAGTTCCATAAACTTGGACTTGTAGCGTGAAGCTCGACGCTGGTACTTCTGGATGTACTGGAATAGGTCCTCCTTGCTAACCGTGTGAAGGTCAGTTCCAGACTCGTCCACTTCCGACTCCATATCAGATGGCAAGGAGTAGTGATGCTGGGGAAAGCTGACATTGGTGAAAAAGGAGCTGTCGCTGGTGACAGAGCTGATGGATGATGTACGAGATCTGGAGGCTCTGGGAGTGACATCTCCCTGGATATTGCTGGCTAGGGACTGGAAAAAATATATTTGTTTAACTCTTTACCGCACTGAAAAATTTTAGACTGGTCCAAATTGGAAGCATCTGCAGATACTAATTATATATGACTCAAAAACTGAATTTTGCCTTTAGAAGGGTAAAATCTTTTGAGGGGAAAGGAGAAAATGCTGGTTACCAGATTGAAAGCATTTGTAGATGACAAATTATGTATAACTCAGAAACTGAATTTTGCCTTTAGAAGGGTAAAAATCTTTGTGGGGAAAGCAGAAAATGCTGGTAATGGTAAACCAGCATTTTCTCCTTTTTTCCACAAAGTTTTCAAAAGCTTATTACCTATTGGTCATTGGTCATTGTTACCAAACAATCCTATGTTTTAATGACCCTTGGGAAGAGGGCCTTTGAAAACTTTGAGGGAAAAGCAGAAAATGCTGACAACTGGCATTTTCTCCTTTTTCCACTATGGTTTTTTACTCCTTCAGATACAAATATCATTTGAGCGAAATTTAAACTGTCGTTTGCAAAAACTTTCAGTTTGGACCAGTCCAAAATTTTTTTGCCTGGTAAAGGACTAAAAAGTAATTTTTTAGATAGAAACTGATAGTATTTGTCTTCGAAAGAGTAGAAAACAGTGTGGGAATAGGAAACAAGAGGGCCATTGGCCCTAAAGCGCTCACCTGAGTAAAGTCATTTACAGTTGATAAAGCTGAAGAGATCCTGGTTTTAATGATGACACATGAGTGTAAGTGACCTACTTTTTGAACCAATGTAACTAAATTCCAAACTTGTCCAAGATATCATTAAAACAAACGTTCTGACCAAGTTTCATGAGTATCAGACTGAAAATGTGACCTCCACAGTGCACACAAGGTTTTTCTAAGATTTGGTCAAGTGACCTACTTTTGACCAGATGTGACCCACTTTGCAACCTGTCCAAGGTATCATCAAGGCAAACTTTCTGACCAAGTTTCATAAGTTTCAGGCTGAAAATGTGGCCTCTAGTGTGCACACAAGGTTTATCTATGATTTGACCCTGTGACCTACTTTTTGCCCTGACATGACCTACTTTCAAACTTGTCTGAGATATCAACAAGATAAACATTTTGACCAATCTTTATCAGTATAAGGCTGAAAATGTGGCTTCTATGGAGCACCTGAGGTTTTCCTAAGATTTGGCCCAGTGACTTTTTCAGCTGATATGACCCAATTTCAAATTTGTCTATGTATGATCAAGACAGGCAACCTGACCTAGAATCATGAGTATCTGACTACAACTGTGGCCTCTAGAGTGCACACAAGGTTTTTCTAAGATTTGGCCTGGTGACCTACTTTTTGACCTGACATGGCCTAATTTCAAACTTGTCCCAGATATTATCAGAACATGAATTATGACCAAGTTTCATAAGTTTCATGCTAAAAATCTGGCCTTTAGAGTGCACACAAGATTTTTCTAAGATTTGGCCCAGTGACCTACTTTTTGAACATGACCCAATTTTAAACTTTTACAATATATTATCAAGACAAACATTCTGACCAAGTTTCATAAGTTTCAGGCTGAAAATGTGACCTCTACAGTGCACACAAGGTTTTTCTAAGATTTGGCCCACTGACCTACTTTTTTGACCTGACATGACCCAATTTTGAACTTGTCCAAGGTATTATCAAGATAAACATTCTGACCAAAATTCAAGAGTATCAGGCTGAAAATATGGCCTCTAGAGTCTACACAAAGTTTTTCTAAGATTTGGTTCAATGACCTACTTTTTGATCCAACATGACCCAATTTCGAACTTGTCCAAGATATTATTAAGACAAACATTCTGACCAAGTTTCATAAGTTTCAGGCTGAAAATGTGGCCTCTAGAGTGCACACAAGGTTTTTCTAAGATTTGGCCCAGTGACCTACTTTTTGACCCGATATGACCCAATATCGAACTTGTCCGAGATATTATCAAGACAAACATTCTGACCAAGTTTCATGAGTATATGATCGAAAATGTGGCCTCTAGAGTGCACACAAGGTAATTGTTGACGCCTGGATGACAGACGACGGATGCCGGACAGAGCATGATCACAAACGCTCACCTTGAGCACTTCATGCTCAGGTGAGCTAAATGTGCTGGTAACAAATTCACTCTTACTATTCAAAATCTCACTCATTTAATTAGACCCTAACCCTTTACGAAATAATCATGTGTTTTGATGACCTTTACGAATGTATGGCTTTTGAAAACACTGAACAGCAAAATTGCTGGTAACCAGCATTTCAGGAATGCTTTCAATTTATATAAGCCTACAATTTTGTTGTGTAGTAAAGATTTAATTCTTTACCACACATCAAATGTTACACTTGTCCAAATAGAAAACATTTGCAGATAACAAATTATTTATGGCACATACAGTGGGATTTGTCTCTAAAAAGGTAGAAAACATTGTGGGAAAAGGAGAAAATGCTGGTTACCAGCATTTTCTCCTTTTCCCACAATGTTTTCAAAAGCCTTCTTTCCCAGGGTCGTGAAAATCTGAGATTGTTTGTTAAAGGGTGAAAGTTTTCAAAAGTGGCCTGATGCAGGACATGGAGGAAAAAACTGACCTGCTGGCTATAAATGTTGTACAGTGAATCCAACAAAAATATCTTTAACTGTCGCTCCACTTACCTCTGAGCTGGTATCCTGCAATGGAATGTCTACAAGCTGGGCAACCGGTATTACAGCTGGACTTGCTCCGGAAGGAGAGCTGCCTTGTGCACTTTCATTTAGTGACTGGTTGGCTGTTGCATAGCCTGACTGGTTGGATGCTATTGATGTGTTTCCTTCATCTATGTCAATCAATTTTTCTGTCTTATTTGGTGTGCTCTCTGCCAGAGGTTTGTCTGGTTTTACTTCTGGAGGTTTTTCTTTGTCTTCCAGAAGCTAAAGAAATACAGTGAATTATTGATTTTTCTAAATAAAAAAATCAACATCAGTGATTTCATGATTTCAAGTGTTTCCTTTAACCCTTTACCATACAATGACGCCTTTTAATGCCCCTGGGAAAAAGCCTTTGGAAAACATTGTGGTAAAAGGAGAAAATGCTGGTAACCAGCATTTTCTACTTTTCCCATGATGTTTTCCACCCATCAAAGAAAAATTGCACAGTTTTAGCCACAATGAAATTGTCGTCTGCAAATGCTTTCAATTTGGACAAGGCTAAAATTTTGTCGTCACGTAAAGGGTTAAGAATTTAAAACAAATTCATTGTAAGCAAAACATGTAGCTGTAGTTCTGATAATTCATGTCAGCCATTAGAACTGCTGTTGTACCTCCTTAATCCTTTACCACACAATCCCAAGTTTTAATGACCCTGAAGAAAAAGCCTTTTGAAAACATTGTGGAAAAAGGAGAAAATGCTGGTATCCCACAATTCAAAGTTTTAACGACCATGAGAAAGAAGGCTTTTGAAAGTATACTCCTCACAAGAAGTCAAGCAACATATTTTATTTCTCTTTTTTTTTTTATTTGGTCTTGTAAAATATTTGACCAGTTAACTTTGTATGCAGAGAAAAACACATTATTTTCTAAAGGTAACAGTGTAAAAAGTAATTGCCAGTTGCACATGCAAATGTTTTTCTTTGCATTTGAAGTTAACTAATCAAATATTTCACAGGACTAAACAAAAAGAAAAGAAATGATTTTGTTGCTTGACTTTTTGTGAGGAGTATACTGTGGAAAAAGGAGAAAATGCTGGTAACCAGCATTTTCTCCTTTTCCCAAAATGCTTTCTACCTATTCAAGGTTAAATATTATCATTTGAAAACATTTGAATTGTTGACTGAATGCCTGTGAGTTCCTTCAATATGGATGAGTCTCAAATTTTGCAGTGTGGTAAAGGGTTAATATTTTAGACTTGTCCAGTGTGAAAGCATTTGCAGACCATAAATAAAATGTTGCTCAAAACATAATATACATCTTTCAAAGAGTACAAAACTTTGTTGCAAAAGGAGGCAATAGTGATTATCAGCACTGTCTCCTTCTCTAACAATGTTTTCAAATGCCATCTTCTTTAGGGTCTTTAAACTCAAGATTGTTTGGTAAAGTAGTACTAGTACACTGGATTAATAACAAACATTTGTTTACAAATTACCTCTGTATCACACAATCCCGAGTTTTGATGACCCCGAGAAGCCCTTTGAAAACATTGTGGGAGAAAGAGAAAATGCTGGGAACCAGCAATGTCTCCTTTTTCTGTAATGTTATCCACCCTATCAAAGACAGAACTCCTCATTTGAGCTAAACTTGCCGTCTGCAACTACTTTCAATTTGGTCCAGTGCAAAATTTTGTAGTTTGGAAAAGAGTTAAACAGACATGTTTATGTCAAAAAATGGTAAATTGCAATATAATCAATGAAAACTGGTTTCAAATGTTTTGGTAACAGACAAGTTTTCTAATTGGTGGTTACTGTGTCATCAAAACACCTGATTGATTTACCATATAATCCTTTGTTTTGAATACAAATATTTTCAATCTAAACCCTAAACATAAGAAAAAAAAGTTTAATTCATCTTCTATTCAAGATGTTTACGTTTCCCAAGAAAGACACAAAACAGCTACCGAACAACATAAATTTTGTCAGTATTTTTCAAGATTTACACAGTGCTCCCGATAATTTTCAATGACATCAGTACAGTACAGTCAAGATTAATCAGTACCAGCACATGGGGATCAGTACCAACATTTGGTTAACAAGACTGATTAAAGTCAAAATTGGTTTTCTTGCATTTGCTTTTATATAAGCATTACTGTACAACTACATAACATTTTACCTAGTAACAGTATGATGTTTACTGTACAAAGTGTAAAGCAGGTTTGTAGAAACAAATATGCAACTCATAATCTTTTTTTGAAGCGATCTTTTTTTCATGCCATTTTAATTTTTGGAAAAATATTTGTGCAGGATTTGACATAAATTTGTCAAATAGGGTCGCAAATAACTTCAAAACCTGTAATTTTACGCTATAAAAGCAGATATCATAAATACTTTTGAATTCACCAGTGCTTCAGTTTTGGAGACATTTTTTCTAACTTGGCCCAAATTGGCGCCACTGGTGATCAACAGAGAGCCCATCTGGGTGCATGTACTTTTTGCTTCATATTTTTTGTGTGTCATTATTCAATTTAGAGCTTGAATTATTGCACATTTATACATAAATGGAAACAGTGCTTAAGTCTTGGCCAGTCTGATTTTATCTTTCAACGGTTCTCAGTTTTGTTAGGATTATTTGGTTCTGGAGATGGATGAAATAACCTAGCCAGACGTTTCTGTGTATTCCCCCGACTTTTTCCAAGTGCAAACTATTAATTTGGAACTTACACGTACATAGTACAATTATCCGCTGGTCCCACGCCATAATTGATAAAAATTTGACTAAAGCCGAGATGCAGGGTCTAAATTCTAATTCCAGTCCGAGCCGATTTTCCCTTTTTATTTAACGGGAAAAAATTGGAAAATCGCTCGGCAATCCCAAAGATATCTGAATATTTGTCTGAGAAAGAGTAAGCTCCCTTTCATTGTGTACAGATTCATACCCTACATTTCACGTACATGGAAAAATGTTCCGTATCGAGTACGGAATTTTGTAAAAAAAGATGCGTAACAATCAGATCGTCATCCGTAAATTACGTGAATACGGACCTTATCTGGAGCACTGTTTACAAATGAAAAACGACTTCTAAAAGTGCTTTCGGTAATGAAATGTTTAATAATTTATCCCTGGTCATGTATTTCACAAAAAATTATTTTGTATTTTAATGCTGATTGATTCAGATTAAACTGATAGAACATAAAGTCAGTACAGTGCTGTAGCTTCTCTACCCGAAAATTCATGATGGACTTGAGGCTGTATGGTGCACAATAAATGTCCAAATAAAGCATTGTAAATGTCTCATTATTGAGACCACAATGAAGGGTTGTGGAGAAACGGTCAAAGCAATAACGTAGGAGCTAGTCTTCGAATCAATAGTAACGGAGAAGATGCTTGTTTCTCCATGGACATTCAGTTGTGTGCTATGTAACTGGGGCTTACATAGAAATTCCAAGTTCTTACAAGAAACAATTGTGTAGAAAGGTATCAAGCCGGTATTGTAGATGTAGTACCCCTCCCATCTGTATTCTCTTGGTTTATCATTCGTGAAGTATGGACTTACCTTTGAAGCTGAAGCCAAAGCTCCTTTCAGAGGTGATTGGTTGACTCCTTGCTGTAACCTGTTTTTCAAGTTTTTAAACATTGTCAGTTTTTACCTGTCCCCTCAGAGAAAATTTACTAAGACAGCATTTGTTTTGGTTTCGCGAGACAGGTGACAGACAAAACGGAAGTATTACTTACGCATGAGCAACACGTTGATGAATAATAAACGCCGGTACTTACCGGGGCCATCGCTCATTGTTATTCTCTCTTTCCAATCTCCACCATTTATATAAAGCGAAACAACGTTTTACACTTCTTGACTTATATACTCGAGGTACAATACAAAAGTAAAGCAGATGTACATAAAGGTGTGATCCCTTTGGAAAGAGCTAGCCAATATTCGACTTATGAGACACGAAAATGTACCAAGGGCGTAGTGCCCATTATGTACCATATGCACGTGCATAATCTCACAAATAGGTCGAAGTTATCTTAAATTGAATTATTTACATAGTATTTTTTATTATTTTCTTGTGAAATTGTTTTAAAGGAAGCCTGACCAGATTTGTATTTTTTCTTATTTTGTAAATTTTATCTAGCGCTATGTACAAAATTGCGTCATTGATAGTCCACTTGTGTCTGTCCGTGCATGACGTCACTACCGATTCCGGCACCCGTGCTGGCCTTTGGCGTGCATAATTCCATAGGCCACCAAAGTTCCATTTAGTTTAAACATGGGACCCACATTTTTGACGAATTGCAAATTACATTTGAGTATATCAGTACCAAGAAGCAGGTCCGAAGACAGCGTACACAGCTACGCCATAAAAGTACATTTTTTTTTTTTTTTTTTCGTCTTTTCGTCATGTGGTAGATCTACTGTTCAAAGTCTCCACAAGTATAATTCTAAGTCTAGTAACCAAGATCTGTAGCTCTAGATCAATAGATCAGTCCCCTAAGCCATGATTTCTGCCACAGATCAGAATAGTTTTCCCCACAAAATTAAAGAAAAAAATGCCATCTGATAGGCTAAAACGTTGTGTTTCAGTTGATCCAATGGATAGATCTAGCCTTGAAATATTTGGTAAGATTAATTAATTTGCTCCGTTGCCTAGGATGCCGAAAAAGCAGTGATTTTCACGGTGGTTGTAAAAGTAACGAACACCATCATGGTTGTAAACAAAATTTTCTGCTGATATCCAGATAATTTTAGTCAAATTTACAGGCTGAGTTTTCTCTTCTGTGAAAATGGCAACAGCAGCTAAAAAGAAGAAAACATCTGATTTACCTGAATGTCCATATGGTGCACGATGTTACAGAAAAAATCCGCAACATTTTGTAGAGTATTCCCATCCCGACAAGTCCACGGCAAAACCAGAAGATTCCGGTAAAGACGATGTAGACTCGGGGGCCTCCACCTCAAAACGCAAACTGCCAACCGTTGGTGACAGTGATCTTCCTCCTTGCAAATACGGGGCGAAATGTTACAGAAAAAATTTAATGCATTTCGCAGAGTTTTCACACCCGACCAAGAAGGTGTCGGAAGTGGAAGATGACAGTGGAAATGATACAGATGTGATCTCCGACGAGGAGGATAAGGTGATGTTGATCAACTCTTAGCCAGACGACAAAATTCCAGACTGGTCCAAATTGAAAGCACTTGCAGACGACAAATTAAATGTAGCTCAAATGATGATTTCTTCCTTGAAAGGATAGAAAACCATGTGGGAAATGTAGAAAATGCTGGTTACCAGCATTTTCTACTTTTCCCACAATGTTTTCAAAAGACATCTACTTCAGGGTCGTTAAAACTCGGGACTGTATAGTAAAGCGTTAACTCTTTACCAAACGACAAATTTGCAGACCACAAAATAAATGTGACTCAAAAATAGAGACTTGTTTTAGATTGGGTAGAAAACATTTTTGGAAAAGGAGAAAATGCTGGTTACCAGGATTTTCTCCTTTTTCCACAATGTTTTCTTAAGGATTCCTTCTCTGGGTCCCTAAAAGTAGTGACTTTTATAGTTAAGGAGTATGGACTATCTTTGTGCATAAATGATACCACAATTTAAATTTCCAAATAGTGCATTATCATAAGAAGTGTAGAATGGGGCAGATTTCTGGCTTGTACAATTTGATGTGACCTGTTGTAGATACTAAGATCAATAACAGGCTGTCAGTTTGGGTAACAAATACAAGATTATGATTTATAACATGATATTCATTCTTTATCGGGTGACAAATTTTAGACCAGTACAAACTGAAAGCAGTGGCAGACAACAAATGATATATGACTGAAATGATGGGATTTGTCTTGGAAAGAGTAGGAAACATTGAACGAAAAGGAGAAATGCTGGCGGTCACAAGTTTTGCCTATTCCCACCGAATCTTTGAAAGCATTCTTCCACAGGGTCATAAATACATTTGATTGTTTTGTATAGGGTTAACTCCTTGCAAGATGACATGACTTTAGACTAGTCAAAACTGAAAGCAATCATAAACAACAAGTTAGATATAGTTCAGATGTTGAGATTTGCCTTTGAAAGGCCAAAGTGTGTTCAAAAGCCTAATCTTCTACTGGGTCATCAAAACACAGAACTGTTTATTAAAAGTTTAACTCTTTACCATAAAGTTAAAAGTATGTTCAGAGATGAGAGGAATCAATCCTGTGTTAACAACGTTCATGATAAATTCCCAGAAAGACTTTTTACTAGCCCTTGCATGTACATGTAACCACTTAGTTAATAGCTGAAATATGTAGCCACTTAGCTGTTGGTTTTTACCTATAATGCCAGAAATCTTTTATGTAAGGAAGTTTTTGTATTTATGATACCAATGTTCTCTACAGAAAGATAGTAAGGGAAAGAAAAAGGAAGTGAAGACCTCTGACATACTCAAGAGGGGAATGTCCCTGGTAAAAAGTTACAGTGCAATGACAGAAGAGGAAAGGAAAGAACTCATTAAAAAAGCTTTCGAGGCTAAGAAACAGTTACAAGATGAGCTAGACAAAACCAAAGAGGAAGTGAAAAAGAAAGCCCAACAAGTTGATAAACTACAGGCTGAGGTAAACATTGCATGATTCACCTGCTTCCTCTTTTTTAACCTTTTTCCTGCTAAAGAAGTTAGATAAAACTATCAAGCCGATAGTAAGAACTCGGGTAATGTTATTTCAAACTTATTTTTTTGGAGAAAAATATCTCCTTATCGGAAAGTGTAGATCCAAGATTAGACTGCACGTTCTGTGCAGCCTGATCTTGATCTACACTGTCTGCAAAAGGTCAGTGAGTCAAGCTTAGCAGCTTAAAGGTTAACCCTTTACCACACATTCCCAAGTTTTAACGACACTTAGGTGAAAGGCATTTGGAAACACTGTGGGAAAAGGAGAAAATGCTGGTAACTAGCATTTTCACATTTTCCCACAATATTTCCTACCCTTTCTGATATAAATCCCATCATTTGAGTATCATTTTATCAGTCATCTGCAAATGCTTTCAATTTTGACTAATCTAAAATTCTGTCATCTGGTAAAAAGTTAAGTATCACCCCCCTCCCAAGAAAAAAAAAATCCCCCAAATCCTTAACTCTTTAACAAACAATTCTTAGTTTTTAATGACCCAAAGGAAGAGGACTTTTGAAAACATTGTGGGAACAGGAGAAAATGCTGGTTCCCGCAATGTTTTCTGCTATTTCAAAGACACATCTCATCGTTTGAGGCACATTCGATGTTATCTTCAAGTATTCCTTAATAAGATAAGTGTAAAATTTTGTTGTGTGTTAAAAAATTAACACCTTACGAAATGACAAAACTGTTGACTTGTCCAAGTATAGAACATCTCAAGAAGACTAGTAAGGTTAAAATGATAAGATTTTGTCCTTAAAAGGGTAGAAAACATTATTGAAATGGAGAAAATTCTGGTTATAAGCATTTTCTCCTTTTCCAAAAATGTTTGCAAAAGCCTCAGGGTCTTTAAGACTTAGGATCCTTTGGTCAAGAGTTAAAATAATGAAAAGTTGAAAAGTACTTGTATTTTTTTGTCCAGAACCTTTACTTAAAACCCAATGTTTTAACCATCTGAGGAGATTTGTGGCCAGCAAATATTTTTAATATAGACAAGTTTAGAATTTTAACCAAGAAAATTTAACCCTTAACCCTTTACCAGACAACAAAATTTTAGCATTTTCTCCTTTTCCCACATTGTTTTCAAAAAGCCTCTTTCTTGGGGTCATTAAAAGTCAGGATTGAGTGGTAAAGGGTTAAAGGGCCTTTCACTACTATAGTTACCTTTGCGGCCAGTGTAGATCAAGATGAGATTGCACAAAATGTGCAGTGTGAGCTTTAATCCACGCTGTCTGCTTTGCTTAGACATTGTGGAAAAGAGCATCCTTGAAAATGCAATTGTATGGGCCTTATTTCTAGATTAAAATTGTCCCAAAGGTTTATTTAGCCCTCTAAGGGTTGATAAGTGAATTTTGGCCATTGAATAACTGAAATGATATTTAACTCTTCACTTAATCCCAGGTTTTAATGACCCTGATGAGAGGGCCTTTTGAAAACATTCTGGGAAAAGAAGGAAATGCTGGAAACCAGCATTTTCTTCTTTCCCCACAATTTTTCTTTCCTCTGATAGATAAATTTCATGTTTTGAAAAATAGTTGATGCTTTCAATTTCGACCAGGATAGAATTTTTTCGTGTGGTAAAAGAGTTAAATAAGATTTACTCTTTAATAAAGAAACAATAACCATTATCATTATTGTGAATTCGACTAGGTTGCTAAAGGTCTACTGTTAATGGATGGAGAAAAAGAGGCCCTGGAAGGGGATGAGACTAAGTATTTTGAGTTATACCCTGAGAGAGCATACAAAGAAGGGTCTGCAGATCAGATGCATTTTAGACTGGCAGAATCTCAGTTTTACAGATTACTTTCTGGATCAACAAAGTGAGTCTGTAAAGAAATTTTATTTGTGTGCTTTATTACTGGTAGTGTCATTGTGGCACAGCCTTATTGTTAGAAAATTAAAACGATGTTTTAACATGCGTTTCCTAATTCTTTACCAAACAACTCATTCAAAACTCTTCTAAATTGGAAGCATCTGCAGATGACAAATACAAAAGTGGTAAAAATGAAGTGAAGATCTGTTTTGGAAAAGATGAACATCCTGCTTACCACAGAGAAATGCAGACTAAATCTGTAGCAATACATGTTTTCCATTTGTACCAGAAAATGGTAGAAAGCACTTGCAGACGATATATTAACTCTTTACCAAACGACCAAGTTTTAGACTAGCCCAAACTGAAAGTATTTGCAGACGACAAAATAAATGTAATAGAAAAATTGAAATTTGTTTTGGGATGGGTAGAAAACATTGTGGGAAAAGGAGAAAATGCTGGTTACCAGCATTTTCTGGTTACCAGCATTTTCTCCTTTGCCCACAAGGTTTTCAAAAGTTTTCTTTCACAGGGTCGTTAAAAGTCGGGATTGTGTGGTAAAGAGTTAAATATTGTATCAATGAAATGACTGCATTTGGCTTTGACAGGATAGAAAATGTTGTGGGAAAAGGAGAAAATAGTGGCTACCAGCATTTTCTCTTTTTCCCACAATGTTTTTGAAAAGCTTTCTTTCCTAGGGTTGTTAGTTGTTACAACAGAGGACTGAGTAAACTCTTTGTGACACAACAAAAATTTACACTTGTCAAAATTGAAGGGATTTGCAGATGACAAATACAATGTGGCTCAAATGATTAGATTTGTCTGTAAAAGGGTAAAAAAACATTTTGAAAAAGGAAAAATTGCTGGTAACAAGCATTTTCTCTTCTTTGCTCAATGTTTTCGAACCTTTCCTCGATAGGGTCATTGAAACTTGCGACTGTTTGGTAAAGGGCTAAAAGCAGATTTAGTTTTCATTTTTATCTTTGTACAGTTGCCGACTGGTTAAAGTGGAATATGTGGTGAATCCCAAGCTTTCTAAAAAGTTCAAGTGAGTGACAGGTTTTGAATAAGTTTCTTGAATACAGCATTTATTTGCTTAGATTTGAAAAAAAGATGTGATAAAAAAATAGCCTCTCTCTGTGTGTGTGTGTGTGTGTGTGTGTGTGTGTGTGTGTGACTTTGACTTATTTGTGTCCTTTATCCTGTCTTTGCAATAATTTTGACCCAATTACAGGGTGCCATATATTTTTCACATTATCTGTCAGTTGATCATGTGACCATAGGAGTGTGCACCTGCCGACTGGGACTACTTTTATATGAGCATCTCAGAAAGTGAATGAAAGTATAGTCAGCTACAGTTGTTTCTGAATGTTATGAGTTTTTCAATATTTTAGATGTTAAAGAACTAGAGACAGAGGAATATCTGTTGTATTCGACATAATATTTTTTCTGCGGTAAATGTTCATGAAATAATATCATTTATGATGTCATTATTGTAGCTGCATATCCAGGATATAGAGTGTTTACTTTACACAGTTCTTCATTTCTCTGCATAGTGAAATAGATGTCAGTATATTTGAAGCAAAACATTCAATTTAGTCTGATATGGATTATAAATGAGAGACAGGATAGATAGACTACATGGTTGGTGTCTTGGATTGGGAAATTTTATTGGGTTTGTCTTCATAATTTTATCTGATTCGCCTTCAGCTCACCAGATAAAATTCCTATGCCTTGCCCAATAAACTGTCCTAATCCAAGACACCAACCATCTACTCTTTATACAATCTATCTACACCATTTTCAAAAGCAATCGTAGTTGTGTTTGTTTGTAATGGTTGTTGTTTCTGGAATATTTTACCATATAATTCTAAGTTTGTAAGGACCTTCATGAAGAAAGCATTGAAAGCATGTGGGAAAAGGAGGGCATATAGTTTTTGTTGAAACCTTCAATCTGTCCATCCGTCTGTCCGTGTCCATCCAATTTTTGTGTCTGGACCATAACTTTTTTCCCTATTGTTCAATTTCAATATAACATGGCACAAATGTTAACCACATCAAGATGATGTATCATGCACAAGAATCATGTCCGTATGTTAAAGGTCAAGGTCACAGCAAGGCCAAATGTGGTTTTTTTTGGGTAGTATTCATGTCTGGCCTGTAACTTTTTTAATTATGAATGAATTTCAACATACTTTACAGAATTGTTAACCACATAAAGATGATGTGTCGTGTGCAAGAGTCGTGTCCATGGATTAAAGGTCAAGGTTCTTGCAAGGTCAAATGTGTTTTGGTGCGGTGTGCTGGTAGTCTTTTTTGTGTTGGGCCATAACTTTTTTCCATATTATTCAATTTTAATATAACTTGGCACAAATGTTAACCACATTGAGACGATGTGTCATGCACAAGAGATATGTTCATAGGGTAAACGTCAAGGTTACAGCAAGGTCATATGTGTTTTTGGGGGCCGGGGGTAGTATTTGTGTTGTGCCTTAACTTTTTTAATATTGAATGAATTTCAGTATACTTTGCAGAATTGTTAACCACATAAAGACCATGTGTCATGCGCAAGAGTCATGTCTGTAAATTAAAGGTCAAGGTTCTAGCAAGGTCAGATATGTTGTGGGGGGGGGTTCTTTTGGCATATGGGCCGTAAGTTTTCTCCCTTTAACCTAATTTTGTAATAAAATTGCACAGATGTTAACCACATCAAGACGATGTGTTATGCTCAAAGAGATATGTCCATAGGTTAAAGGTCAAGGTCACAGCAGGGTCATATGTCTTTGTGGGGTATAATATTCATGTCAGACCTGTAACTTTTTTAATTATGAATAAATTTCAGTATAAGTATGCAGAATTCTTAACTACACCAAGATGGTGTGTCATGTGCATGCATCATGTCCATGGGTTAAAGGTCAAGGTTCTAGCAAGGTGAAATGTGCTGGGTGGGGGAGGGGGGTTAGCAGTTTTGTGTCCTGGCTATAACTTTTTTCCCTTTAATTTCAAAATAACTTTGCACAGATGTTAGACACATTGAGATGATGTGTCATGTGCAAGAGTCATGTCTGTAGGGTAAAGGTCAAAGTCACGGCAAGATCATATGTATTTTCAGGGTCATCAGTCACTTGTCAGTGACATGTCTTGTTAACTTAAAATATTCACTGAAAATCAATCTATTTCTCAAAGCAGCCGGTGCAGCAACAGCATGCAGTGCTCTTGTGTCACTATTGCTGCTATTCCCACAATCTTTTCTAGCTTTGTTTTTATCACTATTTTTCATACCTTAGGGAGTGTAGAGAAGAACTGAAGAAGAGCAGGGGAGAAGGTTGTTCATATCCGGTGTTAGCTTTTCATGGAACTCTGGAAAAAAATATCATGCCTATTTGTGAATCGGGATTTAAAGTGCCAGGTAAAGATATTTTAAAAAATCATAATCCTATCTGTTAACAAACAATTCAATGGAATAAGTACCCTGAGGAAGATACATGTATCTTGAGCAAACTTTGCAGGAAAAGGAGAAAATGCTGTTAACTCTCTACTAACCAAAAAAATTTTAGACCAGTCCAAATGGAAAGCATTTGCAGACGAAAAGATAAAACGTGACTCAAAAATTGAAATTTGTTTTAAGAAGGGTAGAAAACTTTGTTGGAAAAGGAGAAAATGCTGGTTACCAGCATTTTCTCCTTTTCCAACAATGTTTTCAACAGTTTTCTTTCTCAGGGTTTTTAAAAGTCAGGATTGTGTGGTAAGGGGTTAACTAGCATTTTCTCCATTTCCTACAATGTTTTGTGATCTTTCCAAGATTTTAAACATTTGAGTCTCAGTTAATTTGAGTATGCAAATGCTTTGAATTCGGAAAAGTGTTAAATTTCAACATTTGTTAAAGAGTCGATAGTTCCAAGAATAATGTCGGATGCTTTTGTTGACAGTGTAGATCAGAAACAGACTGCAGAGGATGTGCCATCTGATTCACTTTGTCTGATATTTTTGACTTATCTAAATATATAATTCTGATACATATATTTCATCTTCATGGTGTCCGGAAAGTAATCATTGTTTGGACAATGGTTATGTGGGAAAGCAGCCAGTGGCTTGGAAAGAAGATTGTGTGGAGCAGTGGTAAAAGAAACTCCAGGAAAGCATGGATAAGTGCACTGACAGCTGTGATATAACTGAAATAATGTATAAAACAGCATTAAACACCATACAATCAGTCAGTCAATCCTCAAGGTCGTTTAAACTCAGGATTGTGTGGTAAAGGGTTATTAGATGTTGAACTGTATTTTATATCTAGATCAGGATGGGCGTGCCCATAGAACAGACACTGGCTGGTATGGAAAAGGCCCATACTCGAATGGTTGACATTGTCTTTAACACCTTACCAAATGACAAAAATGTAGACTGGTTCAAAATGAAAGCATTTGCAGACGACAAGTGAAATGTGACTCAAATGACGTAAATTGTCTTTGATAGGGTAGAAAACATTGTGGGAAAAGGAGAAAATATTGGTTACCAGCATTTTCTCCTTTTCCCACAATGTTTTCAAAAGGCTTTTTCCTCAGGGTTGTTAAAAGTCGGGATTGTGTGGTAAAGGGTTAAGAGGATAGAAAACATGCTGGTATCAGCATTTTCCCCTTTCCCCACACTGTTTTTAAAAACCTTTCTCCTCAAGGTCATTAAAACCCAGGATTGTGTGGTAAAGGGTTAATAGATATTGAATGTATTTTATATAAGTCCACAGAACAGATACAAGCTGGTATGGAAAGGGCGTTTATTCAGATGGTTGACTTTGTCTTTGAAAGGATAAAAAACATTGTGGGGAGAAAAGGGAGAAAATGCTGATTACTAGCATTTTCTCCTTTTCCGTCATTGTTTTCAAAAACCTTCTTCCTCAGGGTCATTAAAACTCGGAATTGTGTGGTAAAGGGCTATTAAATCTGAGCTGTGCTCTGTTAAAAGGGGATTTAATGCATCTCCGTGATGCATAATACAAAATATGTGATCATACAATTGTGAATCCATGAAATCCATTTTGTGTAATAACTAGCTGAATCACTGACTGAAGATAGAATGGTTCTTTGGCATGCAGAAAATTGACCTCTAGCAAAAAGTTTTGGCCCATGTCAGCCTGCGCGGACTGTGCAGGCTGACATGGGTCGATACTTTTTGCAGATGCATTAAGCGCCCCTTTTCACAGAGCACTGTATTTGATAATTTCATATAGGTCAGGATGGACATGCCCACAGAACAGATACAGGCTGGTATGGCAAGGGTGTATACTTTAGTGAATTTCCGGGTTACTGTATGGGCTACATTCAGGGCGCAACCAAATTTCTACTTTGTCAAGTGTTACCTGGGAAGGTATTGTCTTTGTTTCCCCCCTTATTTTCTAGACTCTCCATTTGCTTCAATGTTTTAACGCAGGTCTAGATATGTTGCTAGAGGAAAAAGTTGCCTACGGTTGATACTTTCAGTGTTTCACACAGTATTTGAAAAGATTGGGGGATTTGTCCCCATGCTTCCAAAATTGTGGGGGATTTTCAAAAAATGTGGGGACCCATAAGGCAATGTATAATGACATCAAACTTGTTAAATCGTTAGTCATTCATCACTCTTTTGTAACCATCACCACTCTTTAGATGGAATGTGTTTTGCTATTGATTTGACGAGGAACCTTGTCTGTCTCAGTATAGGATCAATATTGTTGGAGGCTTCTGTACATGTAGCTTCCTCATCATTTCGGAAATGTTAGTGTCATACCATTACTATGGGCATGTTTATTAACAGGCTTCAATACGACATTCTAAAATCTGTCACACGTCAAAAGGTTTTGAGAAAAAAGCTCTAACGTATGATTTTAATTAAATTTCCCATAAATTATCTGTTGCAAGTCGAAAAATATCTTCAGATGATTCTCAATGCAACGTTTGTATATTTTTTTATTGTGATTGTTTTGAGGTATTTAGAATCAGGAGACCACACTTTAAACATGTTGCTTATAGCTGCGTTGGTTATCAAATTGATTGTGAAGGACGGAACCATTCGATTCTGATAGATTGATATTCTTTCGGCATGAAAACCGTCTGACTTTTCAGATGTCAAATGCAATGATGTTTGCATGTTGTAGGCTAGTTGTCCAATTCAATGATGGAGAGTAATGTACTCAAAGTACTGTGGGTAACCCATGATTTGATTTTTTAAAAGTTGGGGCCTTGTCCTGCAAGTGTCGGAAAATGTGGGGGATTATTAACAAAAGTGCGGAATTCCTGCAATTCGGTGGCCTAGATGAAATACTCTACTTTTATTACGTGATTAAAACAGTTTATTGACCCTGTACCAAACAACAAAATTTTTTGACTTGTCAAAATTTAAACTATTTCCAGAAAACAAATCAAATTCGGCCCAGTCAGTTTAAATTACCTTTGAAAAAAAGAGAAAATACAGGTTACCAGCATTTTCTCCTTTTCCCAAAATGTTTTCATCCTCAGGGTTATTATACCCCCGCAAACGAAGTTTGTGGGGGGTATACTGGAATCAGCCTGTCGGTCGGTCGGTCGGGCGGTCGGTCTGTCCACAAAATCTTGTCTGGACAACTCCTCCTACAGTTTCTGTCTGAATCACTTTAAACTTGGCAGAAGTGTTTATTAGGAGCTGTAGATGTGCAAGACACACATTTTGTAAAAATTCCATCAAGAATTACTGAGTTATTGCCCCTGATTTGACTTAAAAATGCTTGTCCGGACAACTCCTCCTACAGTTTCTATCTGATTCACTTGAAACTTGGCAGAAGTGTTCATTAGGAGCTGTAGATGTGCAAGACACACATTTTGTAAAAATTCCATCAAGAATTACTGAGTTATTGCCCCTGATTTGACTTAAAAATGCTTGTCCAGACAACTCCTCCTACAGTTTCTGTCTGATTCACTTTAAACTTGGCAGAAGTGTTCATTAGGAGCTGTAGATGTGCAAGACACACATTTTGTAAAAATTCCATCAAGAATTACTGAGTTATTGCCCCTGATTTGACTTAAAAATGCTTGTCCAGACAACTCCTCCTACAATTTCAGTCCGATTGGCTTTATACTTGGCAGAAGTGTCCATTTGGAGTTGTAGATGTGCAAGACGCAAACTTTGTGAAAATTCCATCAAGAATTACTGAGTTATTGCCCCTGATTTGACTTAAAAATGCTTGTCCGGATAACTCCTCCTACAGTTTCTGTCTGATTCACTTTAAACTGGCAGAAGTGTTCATTAGGAGCTGTAGATGTGCAAGACACACATTTTGTAAAAATTCCATCAAGAATTACTGAGTTATTGCCCCTGATTTGACTTAAAAATGCTTGTCCAGACAACTCCTCCTACAGTTTCTGTCTGATTCACTTTAAACTTGGCATAAGTGTTCATTAGGAGTTGTAGATGTGCAAGACGCAACTTTCATGAAAATTCTATGAAGAATTAATGAGTTATTGCTCCTGATTCACATTTAAAATACTTGTCCGGACAACTCCTCCTACAATTTTAGTCCGATTCACTTTATACTTGGCAGAAGTGTCCATTTGGAGTTGTAGATGTGCAAGACACACATTTTGTAAAAATTCCATCAAGAATTACTGAGTTATTGCCCCTGATTTGACTTAAAAATGCTTGTCCGGACAACTCCTCCTACAGTTTCTGTCTGATTCACTTTAAGGAGGTCTTTTCTGTTATATGTATAGTCGGCCAACATTATGCGAAAAGGCACCTTTGGACATTTGCAACAAGCGTGGATCCAGACCAGCCGCTGTGTCTCAGACATATTGTCAGATCATGGTCTACACTTTTTTACACTCATTTAGTTTTGTGTCCAATTAAATTGATACTTTGCATAAATATTCACCAGGAGCAGTAGAGGTTCAAGATGCATTTTTCTCAAATGTTTGCCAAATTAATTACCCCTGAATTTACTCAAAACTTCTTGTCCAGAGAACTATTCCTTCAGTTTAAGTCTTATTTACTTGATATTTGTCATGATATTCACCAGGAGCAGTAGATGTGCAGAGCACAAATTTTATGAGTGTTGGCCTAATGATTACGGAGTTATTGCCCCTAAATTGACATTGCAGAGTTATTGCCCCTGTGACATGAAATATAGGGGCGGGGGTATTTATCACCTTTAGTGATAGTTATTCTAGTTAAAATGAGGGCTTGTATGGTTAAGGGTTATGGAGATAGAACTCAAAACAAAAAGAAAGGATTGGTAAGTTTAGGATCCATCAAAACTTGGCTTCAGATTTTGATGAGTATTTTTTAACCTGAAGAAATTACTTACATTGAGGATTTTATCTATTTTTCAACATGTTTTATGACACCTTTTTTTGAATGCAAGTCAAAATGTGTCACATGGTTGAAAAGATTGAAAGAAGTTTAAAGCATGTGCTCAGATTTGCCCCAATTCCAAAGGCAGTTGCACCATTTTCAAGAGTGCATGTTTGCCGACATATTTACGCTGTACAGGGTGCTGACATACCTTAACTTGTTTATAACACACTGTCTTTGTTTACTTTTTTCTTTTCTCCATTTTTGCATGTGTGTGTGTGTGTGTGTCTCTCTCTCTCTCTCTCTCTCTCTCTCTCTCTCTCTCTCTCTCTCTCTATATATATATATATATATATATATATATATAAGCCATGATCTGTGAAAAGGGGGCTTAATGCATTAGCAAAAAGTCTTGACCCATGTCGGCCTGCACAGTGTGTGCAGGTGGACATGGGTCGAAACTTTCTGCTATTTGTCAATTGTGTGCATGTCGAAAGACCACTCTTCTTGAACATTAAGTCAAACAGAATGGATTTTATGGATCAGTAGTTATATGGTGACTTGCTTAGTTTAATGCATCAGAGAGATGCATTAAGCTCCCTTTTGCCAGAGCATGGCTCATATGTATACCTCTCTCATATGTAGGAGGCAATAAAGAATTCTCTACTACATGACAAAATTTTAGTCCATTTATAGGCACTTGCAGAAGACTGATGTGGCCAAAATGTAAAGAATGGTAGAAAATGTCGTTAGAAAATGCTGATTATCAAAATTTTCTCCTTTCCCACAATGTTTTTAAAGGACTTCTTTCTCAGGGTCATTTAACCCTTTGCCACACAATCCCATGTTTTAACGACTCCACGAAAGAAGCCTTTGGAAAACATTGTGGGAAAAGGAGAAAATGCTGGTAACCAGCATTTTCTCCTTTTCCCACAATGTTTCCTACCATATCCAAAACAGAAATCATCATTTGAGCAACATTTAATTTGTTGTCTGCAAATCGTTTGGACTAGTCTAAAATTTTGTCATTTGGTAAAGAGTTAAACAGGGGATTGTTTGAGTTAATGACTGATGTCGCATAAGCACAGATTGGGGTTAAAAGTTTAAAATCAATTTAGTTCCTCTGTAAAACTTACATTGTTGGTACTTACATGGATTAAAAATGTCTTGATAAGACAATTCTAATGAGTGGCCAGAGTAAAGGTCCAGTAAAGGAATATCATTTATACGATTCAAGTACCCTAGCTTGTTTGGACCCCTATGTACATGTAAGTGTGAAAGAAAATATAATGTCATAATTTTATTTCCTTTTTTCTTCAATATTTATAACTCGTCATCCAAACATTTCAGGATCAGTAATTAATGTTGAAAACCTGCATTTTTTCCTTTTCCCACAATATTTTCTAAACTGTCAGGAAAATCCAATTATTTGAACCACATTTTGTTGTCTGGTTGAGTGGATCATGTACTTTTAGCATAGCTGTTTTTTTTTTTCAAAGAAAACAGAATTATTGTCATAGCCCTGGCGTTGTAGTTGTTGTTGTCTGTGTCGTCAGTCAAAAACAAAGATATTGACTTCAAATCCGGACAAGTTGTTGACCATTAAAAGGGGAACCCATACAAAAAGGGCAGGTAACCATCAAAGTATTTTGACACAGTTATGCCACATTTTTTCAACAACTGCAGCCGAGCGTTGGCATCTGCACATGGTCTTCTTGTTTTTACTAGGTCTATCACTGTACAAAACTCATCCATGGAGCTGCTCTACAGAAAGGCTATGACTCTCACACGTCCCCAGACAAGAAGGAACTTGTCATATTTAACAGATACCACATTCTGCCTGCGTACATCGTCTACTATAAAACAGGGGCTGTGGGAGAATTCAAATACACTGAAGCTGTAAGTCAGCCTATTATCACTGCTATGTTAACCTTTAGAAGGCCTTTCACAACTATAATTGCATTTGCAGCCAGTATAGATCAAGATCAGACTGCACAAAACGTGCAGTCTGATCTTTTATCTACACTGCCTGCTTTCCACCGACAATCCGAACAAAAGTAACCCTAAAAATTGCAAATGTTTTGGTCTTATTTTTAGACTGAAAATGTCCCCAGGTTTATTTTTCTCTGTAAGGTTTAAGACACCAACTAACAGACTATAACTGTGGTCACATCTTACGTAGTTAACTGTCGTAGTTGAACTCGCAAATGTGATTGAACATAGTTACACGTAGATAACCATAGTTCAACATAGTAATAAACATAGATTGATCCTAGGATTTGCCTGTAGTAAGCACATTATGTTTCAACATGTTCAAAAATTTGTTACAGTTAACTACAATGTTGTGACCCTAGTTTGAACGTAGTTGACCTTAGTTAACGGTACTTGACCCTACTTAACATTAGTTTGTACTGTAGTTGACCGTAGTACCTGCAAAAACACATCAACATTTCATCGTTTCTTCCAATTCAGCAAGGCTGAATAAGCAATCATCAGTGTTGCCTCATCACCTTCCAAGAGCACAATGTTTGTAGCTATCCCTGTACTGAGGAGGTGCAGCCACAAGGTTTTGCCGTAGCTTAACGCAGTTGACACTGATTTACCATAGTTAGGCATGCTTAGGACACAGTTTATATGTAGTGTAGCATAGTTAATCTTAGTTACACGTAGTTAACCCTAGCCACTTACTCGCAGTTGAATGTAGTTGGCTATACTTACATGTAGTTCAACCTACTTAGACTTTTTATATTGCCTTTTTTACCAATTTTGAACCTACTTCGAACATACTTCAACCTAGTTTACCGTACTAAGACTACGGCAGACTGCATTTCAAATGAACTGTGGTCAACTACATGCGTGACCGTAAATGTTACCATAAGATAAATTTTTATGAACAATAATACCATGATTTTATGAGAAGAAATTTCTCATTTATTTTGTCAAAATATTTCCCAATTGTGCCTTAACCCTTTACCACACAATCCCGACTTTTAACGACACTGAGAAAGAAGCCTTTTGAAAACATTGTTGGAAAAGGAGAAAATGCTGGTAACCAGCATTTTCTCCTTTTCCCGCAATGTTTTCTACCCTTTCCAAAACAAATTTCATTTTTTAGCCACACTTATTTTGTCGTCTGCAAATCCTTTCAATTTTGGCCAGTCTAAAATTTTGTCGTTTGGTAAAGAGTTAAAGCTGTCAAGACATTTTGTTTCAAAACAGTGATTTCTTCTGATACCTTTAACATGATCATGTCCAAGAGTAAACTTTAATGGCTAAAGTTACACTGAGAATCTTGATTGTGTTTTCAGACAAAGAAAAAAGCAAAGGGTGGTAAAACAGATGCCTTTGACTTCGATGATTATTTTGATCCCACGAAACTATCAGAAAAGTACATGGAGGCTCTGTCTGTAAAGAAGAAAACAAAGTAAGACAAAATTGCTGTTTTTCTAATATATCTATAATTAAGTGGTAGGTGCTCTCAGAAAAGGGGATTTGATGCATTATCCCAGGCAAGTCATTGCATGATTCTGACTGAATCATGACAGTTGTCCACTTACATGCAGAAAATGAACCAACAGCAATAGGTGTCCAGTCTGTCCACCCAGGTCAGCCTCCGCAAACTGTGCAGGCTGGCATGGGTCGATACTTCTTGCAAATGCATATGCATTAACTATCTTTTCGCAGAGCATGAATCATTTATTAAAGTATTTTTGGTTGGAACCTGCATTCACTTTTCACCAAATGACAGAACTTAACCCTCTAAGTGCCTTTCATGACTATAGTTGCTTTTGCAGCCAGTGTAGATCAAGATTAGGCTGCACAAAATGTGCAGCCTAATCTTTGATCTACACTGTCCACTTTGCTGAAACACTGTAAACAAAAGCAACCATGAACTGCAATTAATTAGGGTTGTATTTCTAGGATGAACATTTCTGTTGGGATAATCCTGCACTCTAGGGGTTAAGACTAATACAAATAGAAGCATTTGCACACAACCCGTCAAATTTAGCTAACATGATGGGATTTGTCTCTAACCCTTTACCAGACGACATAATTTAAGACCTGTCCAAATTGAAAGCATTTGCAGACGACAATTTCCTTGTGACTCAAATGGTGCAATTTTTCTTTGATAAGGTAGAAAACATTGTGGGGAAAGGAGAAAATGCTGGTTACCACCATTTTGGTTTCTTTCCCAGGGGCTTTAAAAGGCGACATTGTACAGGAAAGGGTTAAAAGAGAAGAAAACATTAGTGGAAAAGGAGAAAATGCTGCCTCGCTTCGATCTTACTAGGCTTTTATCTCATGGTTGTTAAAACACTGGATTGTGTGGTAGAGGGTTAAATTCTACCCTCTTGCAGATGGCTTTTTTCATCATGCATCAGATTGATTTTTAAATCATTATGGCAAGTGGAGAAATTGCTCATTGCCAGCAGTTTGCCACATTGGTTTTACATATATTTATGTATTAAGTTTGAAATCATGTTTGATCACTTGTAATTTTCTAAGTTGACTGCTGAAGGATTTTGCTGTCAACAACTGTCCAAGAGAGCAATGATAAATCATCCAGAACTTTCACATACAATAAAATTTTGGAATGTACCAAATGGAAGGCATTTTCAGACAACAAATTTAATGTAGCTTCAATGGTGATTTCTTTATTAGATAGGATAGAAAACATTGTGGGAAAAGGACAAAATGGTGGTTACCAGTATTTTCATTTTTTCCCACAATGTTTTCAAAAGCCTTTTCTTTCAGGATTGTTAAAACTTGGGATAGTGCGGTAAAGATTTAATGAACAAGTGGTCCTTTCCTTACAGCACCAATCAGGACTACTGTTTCCGAGAGGCCTTGACGACTTTGGTACAATCTTCAATTGAGGCGGTGGGTTTTTGGTGGGAGTGTACTTGGGTAAGACACTTCAGAGCCCTAGCCTATCACTGATAAAACCTACAATGTAGGCGAATGTGAATAAATGACCTGTTGCTGCGATATAACTGAAATGATATTGAAAGTGGTGTAAGACACTATGCAATGAAAGCTTTACAGTGCAAATCAAGATTGGAATATACAGAAGATGCTGCATGACGCAGTATACCAAGCAAGACATCATAGTACTATGCATTCCTAAAATCTGTTTTATTTAACCCTTTACCAAACGACAAAATTTTGGACTGGACCAAATTGAAAGCATTTGCAGACGACAAATTAAGTGTAGCTTAAATGGTGATTTATGTGCTGGATAGGATAGAAAACATTGTGGGAAAAGGAGAAAATGCTGGTTACCAGCATTTTCTCCTTCTCCCACAACGTTTTCGAAAGGTTTCTTTCTTAGGGTTGTTAAAAGTCGGGATTGTGTGGTCAAGAGTTAACAACCTACTAAATCATGAGATACACAGCCCCCTTGACATGCAGGAAATTGACCTAAAGCAAAAAGTTCCGGCCCAGTCCGCGCAGGCTGACCTGAGTTGATACTTTCTGCAAATGCATTAAGTCCCCTTTTCACAGAGCATGGCTTATTTTTTTCTTTGCCTTCTTTTATTTGCAGTTAAAGCATTGCTTTGTGTAGTAAAGAAGTAATATTTTTAGCTTGGCTGTTTCAAAGAAAATGTTGGTTTTTCCTTAGTCCTGTCATCTTTGTTAGTGTCATCATTGTGCAACAATTTGACATTGACCCATATCTTTGTCATCAGGTGACGTTATTTACCTTAACCATTCATCACATGACCCAGTTTTAATGACTGAGGAAGGAGACTTTTCAAAACATTGTGGGAAAAAGGAGAAAATGCTGGTAACCAGCATTTTCTCCATTTCCCACAATGTTTTCTACTTTTTTAAAAAATAAATATCATCATTTGAGTCATTTTTACTCTCTCCTCTGCAAATGCTGTCAATATGGAAGAGTCATGTGGTGAAGGGTTAAACTTGGGCTAAGTGTGCAGTATCAAATAGAGAAATCCATTCAAGACAGGCTGGTAACTCTAACTACATTTTTGACTCAGTTACATCCCTTTTACTTGTAGAATTATCACTGAAAAAGTATCCACAGGGGAGCATTGGCACCCTCATGCAGTTTTCTTGTTTTATCTCATGACAGGGCTTTGAGTGGTGAGAAGGTCCAGTTTACAGGACTATTTAGTTGCACACAGAAACAAATGGTTCAACTGGCAACACAGCATGGGGCTACAGAAGGTATGTTGTTTGTTGTTTGTTTTGTGATAATATTGTGGTCACTTCATTTAACAGACAGTTCTGACTTTTAATGACCCTGAGGAAGAAGACTTTTGAAAACATTGTTGGAAAAGGAGAAGAGAAAATGCAGGTTGTGATATTTGGGAAAAGATCCTTTTGTCAGAAAAGATTTTTATCATTCTTTTAATCATGAAAAGTAAATTATTTGGGCAGATTTTTCTGTCCCCAATGTTTCCTCTCTTTCTGAGAACAATAGGCTTCTAACCATGACTCAAGGCACTTTTGCAGCCAATGTAGATCAGACTGCTCAGAACATGCAGTCTAATTGGGCTCTGCTCTGTCTCATGCCATGTAATTTATTTCAGTTAAAGGGTTAATTTCAAGGTTAATTATGATAACTCTAAGTGCTTTTGAAGACAGTGTATATATAGATTATACTGCAAAGAACATGCAATATATGAACCATGCTCTGTGAAAAGGGGGCTTAATGCATCTGCAAAAAGTATCGACCCAGATCAGCCTGGGCAATCCGCCCAGGCTGATCTGGGCCGAAACTTTTTGCTATTGGTCAATTTCCAGCATGTCCAAGGACCAGTTTACCTCATGATTCAGTCTGTTGTTAGACAAAATGGATTTTATGGATCCTTAATTATGCGATGTCTTGCTTGGTAAAATGCGGTATGGAGATGCATTAAGCCCCCTTTTGCCAGAGCAGGACTCATGTATATTTAATACAGTATGTTGGATATGTGAAATGGCCTGTGCTTCCAAATGTTTTTGTCTTTTAAACCAATTTAAAATGAGCCATGCTCTGATAAAAGGGGGCTTAATGCATCTCCATTATGCATGATATGAAGTAAATGATTACAAAATTATGGATCATTAAAACCATTTTGTCTGACAATTGACTGAATCATGAGATAGACTTGTCCTTTTACATGCAGAAAATAAACCAAAAGCAAAAAGTTTCAATCCAGATCAGCCTGCACAGACTGCACAGGCTGATCTGGATCAATAACTTTTGGCAGATGCATTAAACCCCCATTTTACAGAGCATTGCTCAAATTTTTTAATACTTTTATTTCTGCAGGGACCAAGGCAGTTTTTACAATCTTGTTTGCTAGCAAAGATGAATATGAAATCAAAACAAATAAAGTAGTGAAAGCCACTTCCAAAAGTGTAAGTATATTAACCCATTATCAAACAAGCCCTGGTTTTCACGACCCTGGAAAGGAAGGCTTTTGAAAACATTGTGGGAAAAGGAGAAATGCTGGTAACCAGCATTTTCTCCTTTTCCCACAATGTTTTCTACTCTATCAAAGACAGAGATCATCATTTAAGCAACATTTAATTTGTTGTCTGCAAATGCTTTTAATTTGGTAGAGTCCAAATTTTGTTGTTTGGTAAAGATTTTATCTATACCAGACTTCTGGACTGGCCTAAATTGAGAACATTTGCAGAAGACAAATGAAATGTTGCTAAAATGATAATTTCTGTCTTAAGTAGGGTAGAAAACTGTAGGAAAAAGAGAAAATGCTGGTTACCAGCACTTTCTCCCTTCCCCACTATGTTTTCAAAAGCCATATCTTGTAGGTCTTTAAAACTCAGGATTGAGTCATAAAGGGTTAAGGGTAGTCATTGCAGTGTGAAGAAAAGTGCATGATATTGAAATCGTGATAAGTTGAATTCTGTATTATGGAAATTTGATTTGTTTGTTTGTAGTAGAGTTTAATGCCGTCATAACAGCTTAGGTCGTATCAGGCAGAGAGTGTACGTAAGCATGTGTTTCCTGGCTTTCTTGCATCAGTACTGACACAACTTACTTTCCAAATCAGTGACTACTTTTTTCTGTGGATCAGAGGTGAGAGGCAAGAAATCGCCAAAAACAAACTTTGCCTCAACCGGGTATCGAACTGGCAACCACCAGGCCACAACTCGGATATGCTAACCGCTGAGCTACCTGGCCTGATGGAACTATCTGCAAACATTTTCTTTCTTTTTGCCTTCACTTTCCCTCAAACAACAATATTTAGACTTTATTACGGACAACAAATTAAATATGGCTGAAATGATTGGATTTGTCTATGAAAGATTAAAAAGCTCTCTGGGAAAAGGAGAAAATGCTGCTTACCAGCTGCTTACTGTGTGGCAAAAGGTTAAATTACTTTGGAAAACATTGAGATTAAAAGAGGAAATCACTTGTAAGGAGTGTTTTTCAGAAAGTTTTTACGGATATTTTTGTATTATTTTCATACCACTGGAGGATATTAACTAGATTATAGTTGAAAAGGAGTTTTTTTTTTTTCTGTATAGAATTTAAAGGTGAGTAGAATGTTTCCAGCCCCAAGTGTACAAATTTTTTCTTATCAGGGGAAAACAAAACAATTCAAAACATTGTTTTTATTTAAATTCTAAGATTGCCAATCTGATTGGCTGAGAATATTTCAGTCAACTAGATGGCTAGCTTTGGAATTAAGATTTAGATATGAAGTTATTGTTGTCGGTAAATATGGCCCCTAGAAAAAAAAGCTTGAATGAAATCTACATTTTAGTTTGGCTGCTTTTGAAGGAAATGCTGAGGTATTATTGTAGCCCTGGCATTGTTGTCTGCTTCATTATCTGTGTCAAAAACTTTGACATCTTTATTATCTCTGTTATTACTGAAGATAATTGCTTCAAACTTGGACAAGTTGTAAATTATTAACCCTTTCCCAAACAAGCCCTGGTTTTCACGTGTCTGCAGTACAAGTCTTTTGGAAACACTGTGGGAAAAGGAGAAATTGCTCGTAATGAGCAATTTCTCCTTTTCCCACAGTGTTTTCTACTCTTTTGGAGAACTTTCTGTCATTTTCATCAAATGTACAATTGTCCTCTGCAAACTCTTTCAAATTGGACCAGTCTAAAATTTATCGTTTGGGAAAGGGTTAAAAGGGGAACCTATACAACAAGGGCAGGTAACCATCAAAGTATTTATGACACAGTTATGCCTCTTCTAGACTTAACATTTTCCCTGAAAATCAAGCAATCTCAGCCGAGCGTTGACCCCTGCATGTGGTGATCTTGTTTGGTGTACCATCATCAAAATAAACATCTTAAATATCATTTTCATCACCATTTATTTCAAAAATGAATGTTTTATTTCAAATGGCAGGTTCCCATTGTGCCAGAGATGTATTTATATGACTGCATAATTGCTGGGAAAAAGCTTGACTTAGAGAAGTACAAATTTGAGTGAATTTCTTCATTCTTCATGAGGCCTTGGAATGTTTCAACCAAAGCAATTTTTCTGGTATAGAAAGAAAGGAGAACACATTGAAATACAAAGGGTACAAGTTAAAATGATTGAAGGATGACCTTTAACCCTTTACCACACTATCCTGAGTTTGATAACCTTGAGGAAGGAGGTTTTTGAAAACGTTTTGGGAAAAGGAGACAATGTTGGTAACCAGCATTTTCTCCTTTTCTTACAATGTTTTCTACCCTTTCAAACACAATTTCCTCTTATTGGGTCACATTTAATTTGTCATCAGCAAATGTCCTAGATTTGGACAAGTCCAATAGTTGTCATTTGGTGTAGAGTTATATGTTCTCCATCACACATTTTCAGAGATAAATTCTGAAAATGAGAAATGATAGTACCTTAGATGTATGCAAGTATTGAAACTGGTTTCAATAGAGCAGTATCAGGAATTTGTTTTTGAAAGAGTTTATAACAATGTTAGAAAAGGAACAAACTACAGACTACCAACATTTTCTCCTTTTCCCACAATTTTTAAAAAAGCCTTTCCTCCCCAGGTCACTCAAACATCAATTTGTTTGGTATAGAGATAATCAAAATACATGTACATGTATTTTGTTAAGTAGCCAATAGGTGCACTGGCCTGCACATCATAACAGGAATACTGTTGAAAATGGATTTCACTCCTCCACTTTTAGACAACTTTTTTAGCTCACCTGAGCTCAACGTACTCAAGGGGAGCTTTTAGGATCACCCAGTGTCCGTCGTGCGTCGTGCGTCTGTGCGTCATGCGTCGTTCGTCGTCAACAATTCTTTAAACATCATCTCCTCCTAAATCACAGGGCCAATTTGGACCAAACTTGGCAAAAATGTTCCTTGGGAGGTTCTCTTTAAAAAGTGTTCACAAAATTTGATTCCATCAAAAACTCTGGTTGCCATGGCAACGAAATGGAATTTTCTAAGAAATTCTTTAAAAATCTTCTTCTCTGAAACCGCTGATTTTGAAATAATTTCACAGAAATGTTCCTTGGGTGACCCTTTTCAAAAATTGTTTGCGAAATTTTGATATGTCGAAAAACATGGGTCTGGTGAATGGGGGCTACTTGCACAATATGAAGAAATTATTAAAAATTCTTCTTTTCTGAAACCACTGGTCAGATTTTAAAATAATTTCACAGAGGTATTTCTTGGGTGACCTTTTTCAAAAAGTTTTCGCGAAATTTTGATCCGTCAAGAAACATAGCTCTGGTGAATGGGGGCTACTTGCACTATAAGGAAATGAAGAAAATTCTTAAAAATTCTTCTTTTCTGAAACGGCTGGTCAGATTATGAAATAATTTCACAGAGATGTTCCTTGGGTGACCCTTTTCAAAAATTGTTCGTGAAATTTTGATCCGTCAAGAAACATGGCTCTGGTGACTGGGGGCTACTTGCACTATACGGCCTTGAAGAAATTCTTAAAAATTCTTCTTCTCTGGAACCGCTGATTAGATTTTGAAATAATTTCACAGGAGTGTTCCTTGGGTGACCCTTTTCAAACACTGTTCGCAAAATTTTGATCCGTCAAGAAACATGGCTCTGGTGAATGGGGGCTACTTGCACTATACGGATATGAAGAAATTCTTAAAAATTCTTCTTCTCTGAAACGGCTGGTCAGATTTTGAAATAATTTCACAGAGATGTTCCTTGGGTGACTCTTTTCAAAAGTTGTTTGCGAAATTTTCATCTGTCAAGAAACATGGCTCTGGTGACTGGGGGCTACTTGCACTATACGGATATGAAGAAATTCTTAAAAATTCTTCTTCTCTGAAACGGCTAGTCAGATTTTAAAATAATTTCACAGAGATGTTCCTTGTGTGACCCTTTTCAAAAAATTTTCGCAAAATTTTGATCCATCAAGAAACATAGCTCTGGTGAATGGGGCTACTTGCACTATACGGAAATGAAGAAATTCTTAAAAATTCTTCTTTTCTGTAATGGCTGGTCAGATTTTGAAATAATTTCACAGAGATGTTCCTTGGGTGACACTTTTCAAAAATTGTTCGTGAAATTTTGATCCATCAAGAAACATGGCTCTGGTGACTGGGGGCTACTTGCACTATACGGCCTTGAAGAAATTCTTAAAAATTCTTCTTCTCTGGAACCGCTGATTAGATTTTGAAATAATTTCACAGGAGTGTTCCTTGGGTGACCCTTTTCAAACAGTGTTGGCGAAATTTTGATCCGTCAAGAAACATGGCTCTGGTGAATGGGGGCTACTTGCACTATACGGAAATGAAGAAATTCTTAAAAATTCTTCTTCTCTGAAACGGCTGGTCAGATTTTGAAATAATTTCACAGAGATGTTCCTTGGGTGACTCTTTTCAAAAGTTGTTTGCGAAATTTTCATCTGTCAAGAAACATGGCTCTGGTGACTGGGGGCTACTTGCACTATACGGATATGAAGAAATTCTTAAAAATTCTTCTTCTCTGAAACGGCTAGTCAGATTTTAAAATAATTTCACAGAGATGTTCCTTGGGTGACCCTTTTCAAAAATTGTTCGTGAAATTTTGATCCATAAAGAAACATGGCTCTGTTGAATGGGGGCTACTTGCACTATACGGAAATGAAGAAATTCTTAAAAATTCTTCTTCTCTGAAACGGCTGGTCAGATTTTGAAATAATTTCACAGAGATGTTCCTTGGGTGACCCTTTTCAAACATTGTTCGCGAAATTTTGATCCGTCAAGAAACATGGCTCTGGTGACTGGGGTCATATTAAAGCAATACCTTGTGGGCATTCTAGAGGCCACACTTTTTTGCTCAATTGACTTGAAAATTTGTCAGAATGTTTGCCTTAATTAAATCTTGGATTAGATTGAAATTGGGTCATCTGGGGTCATAAAGTAGGTCTCTAAGGTCAAATTAAAGAAATACCTTGTGGGCACTCTAGAGGCCAATTTTTTTGTCTTGATGATATCTCAGAGGAGTTCAAAATTGGGTCACATAGGGTCATGAACAATGTCATGGGTCACACTGAAGATACCTTGTGGGCACTCTAGAGGCCACAATTCTAGCTAAATTGACCTGAAAATTGGTCTACATATTTGACTTGATGATATCTCGGATCAATTAGAAATTGGGTCTCATAAACATAAACTAGGTCACTGGGTCAAATTAAAGAAACGTATTGTGGGCACTGTAGAGGCCACAGTTTTTGCTCAACTCACCTGAAAATTTGTCAGCATGTTTGACTTGATGATATCTTAAATGGATTTGAAATTGGGTCACATAGGGTCATAATCTAGGTCACTAGGTCAAATTACAGAAATACCTTGTGGGCACTCCAGAGGTGACAGTTCTTGCCCAATTCACCTGAACCTTGGTCAACAAGTTTGTTTTGATGTCTCGGATGAGTTTGTAATATGGTCACATAGGGTCATAAACTAGGTCACTAGGTCAAATTGAAGAAAGACAATTTGGACACTCTGGAGGCCACATTTTCAGCTCAATTGACCTGACAGTTGGTCAGAATGTTTGTCTTAATAATATCTCAGATGAGTTTTAAATTGGGTCATTATGACCCTGGAGTGGAATTTCGCCTAATGACTCAGGTGAGCGATCCAGGGCCATCATGGCCCTCTTGTTGTTATTTAGCTGATCACTTTTGACAAGGTTATTGTAAAAGGAGAAATAAGCTGTTACCAGCATTTTCCCCATTTGCCACTATTTTTTCTCTCTGTAGTTTGATCTTAAGCCCTTGCCTCACAATCCTGAGTTTTTGGAAAAGGAGAAAATGCTGGTAAGCAGCATTTTCTCATTTTCCAAGATTTTTTCCACCCTTTCAAAGACAAATTCACCATTTTAGCCATGTTTCATTTGTTGTCCACAAATGCTTTGCATTCAGACAAGTCCCGAAAGGGTCGTTAAAACTCAGAATTGTGTGGTTAAGGGTTAATGCAGTCTCGGGACTGTTTAAAGCATGGAAGAGAGTAGTTCAAAGATCATTGTCTGTCCTATACAGGTTGACACTGTTTTACTCTGTTAGTGATACACCTTTTTTTGGTGACCACTGGTTAACCCTTTACCACACTATGCTGACTTTTAACAACCTTGAGAAATAAGACTTTTGAAAACATTGCGAGAAAGGGAGAAAATGCTGGTAACCAGCATTTTCTCCTTTTTCCACAATGTTTTCTTCTTTATCAAAGACAACTGCCATAGTTTTAGACACATTTGATTTTGTGTCTGCATATGCTTTGTGTTTGTACAGGTCTAAAATTTTGTCATGTGGTAAAGGGTTAAAGATTAATATTTTGTTTTGACTTTTTGAAAAAACAAAGTTACATACTCACCGCATGAACTAGTTTCAAAGCATGAATTAAATTGCATATCAAAGCGATGAAAACCAATTTCAGACCGCACAGAATATGCATGTTGGTTTTGGATCTATACTCTCCGATGTTTTGTTAGCCATTATGTAAAAAACAGCAGTGAAAATGTGATAGGTCATTTTTAGCGATTGATGTCCATTTTATTTATGTGGTAGCCGATTGGTGATATTTTTTATGTTCACAAGTGTGCCATAATATGATTCACTTTATATTATCTGTTTTTGTTTTATGCTTTATTACATAAATATTTATTTCATCAATACTTTTTGGATATTCAAAGGTTTTATTATTAACACTTTACCAAATGACAAAATTTTAGACCAGTCCAAATTAAAAGCTTTTGCAGACGACAAAATAAACGTGACTCAGTAATTGAAATTTGTTTTGGGAAGAGTAGAAAACATTATGGGAAAAGGAGAAAATGCTGGTTACCAGCATTTTCTCCTTTTCCCACAATGTTTTCAAAAGGCTTCTTTCTTAGGGTCGTTAAAAGTCGGGATTGTGTGGTAAAGAGTTAATGATGTCACATTAAAAATGTCTTTATTTTTATTCATATTTACATGTATATGCCATAATTTGTCATTTTATAGTAATACATGTATTTTTAATGATACATTGAGCCTTTTTTTTTTTTTATGAGTTTTAAGTTTTCTCTTGTAGCAAAACAAAGTTATATGTATCTACATGTAGTAGTCATGATGTCATATGACTTGGGGTATTTGAAATGTAGCAAATGAGTCATGCTTTGTGAAAAGGGGGCTTAATGCAATGGCAAATAGTACTGAACCAGGCCAGCCTGCGCAGTCCGCTCGGGCTGACCTGGGCTGAAACTTTTTGCTCTTGGTAAATTTTCTGCGTGTCAAAGGACCAGTGTACCTCATGATTCAGTAGGTTTTTTTTTTGTTATGCAAAACAGGATTTATGGATCTATAATACAGCGATGACTTGCTTGGTATCATGCCTCATGGAGATGCATAAAGCTCCCTTTTCACAAAGCATGGGTCATGATATACAATGTATATGTATATTTGTTTTCTGATTTGATCCGATAGACAATGTGTAATTGACCCTTTACCACACATTCTTCTGTTTTAACGACTGTGCAGGTAGGCTTTTGAAAACACAGCCTGAAAAGGAGAAAATTCTTGAGCATATTCTTCTTTTCCCACGTTTTCTACCCTATCACTGAACATCTGTTAATTTGAACCAATTTTAAATTTGTTGTCTGTAAATGCTTTCAATCTAAAGGGTTTAAAATTTGTCATTTTGGAAAGGGTTAAATATGACATAATGACAGAGAAAGGTAGAAAAAATTGTTAAACAATACCTGGTAAAAGAAATGGTTAACCCTTTCCCAAACGACAAATTTTGGACTGGTCCAAATTCAAAGAGTTTGCAGATGACAATTTTAAATTTGATGAAAATGGCAGAAAGTTGTCAAAAAGGGTAGAAAACACTGTGGGAAAAGGAGAAAATACTCGTTACGAGAGATTTCTCCTTTTCCCGCAGTGTTTTCGAAAGACTTGTACTGCAGACACGTGAAAACCAAGGCTTGTTTGGGAAAGGGTTAAGAAGACATTGTGGAAAATATGTATAAACTGCTTTGCTTGAGCTGTTTCACAAATTGTCACTGTCTTATTATGTTACAGTACTTTCATTTGTTTGAATGGAAAACCCTTTTCACATCCTTTGAATGAGATTCTACATAACACAACTCCTATGATGAACACGACTTTAGCTGGTAGAATTTTAACCCCTTACCACCCAATCCTGATTTTCAACAAACCTTGGAGATATACCTTTTGAAAACATTGGTACTAGAATTTCCTCCTTTTCCCACAATGTTTTCCAACCTTTCATAGAACATCCAGTTTTTGAGCATTAATTTATTTGTTACTTGTTGCCTGCAGATGCTTTCAGTTTGGACAAGTCAAAAATTTTGTTGTTTGGTAAAGAGTTAATGCTTTAGAAATTTAACACACCTGAATAGCAATCAGAAAATTCTTGTTGATCCCTTCTGGAAACACAGCTCACATAGTAGTGTCCTTGTGCAAGTCACTGCAAGACCCCAGCCTAGTACCAGTGAAGGCCAGAAACAACATAAGCAGTAGAGCTGTGATATGACCTAACTTGTTACCACACAACAAAATTTTAGACTAGTCCAAATTCAAAGTATTTACAGCCGACAAAATGAATGTGACTCAGAAATTAAAATTTGTTTTGGGAAGGGTAGAAAACATTGTGGGAAAAGGAGAAAATGCTGGTTACCAGCATTTTCTCCTTTTCCTACAATGTTTCCAAAAGGCTTCTCTCTTGGGGTCATTAAATGTGGTGGTAAAGGGTTAACTCTTTACCAAACAACAAAGTTTACCAAACAACAAAGTTTACCAAACAACAAAGTTTACCAAACAGCAAAGTTTTATACTAAATAAATAGAAAGTATTTGCAGAATGACAAACTACCTGTTGCTGAAACCCTGGAATTTGTCTTTGAAAGGACAGACATCTTTGCCGGCTAAGGAGAAAAATCATGATCACCAGCTTTTTTGCCTTTTCCCACAATGGTTTCAAAAGGATTCATCCTCAGGTATGTTTAAACAAGAGATTGTTGGGTTAATAGTTACAAACTGCTGAAAATACATATCTTTACCCGGCGTCCTGTGAACTTATTAGTTGATTTCTCACAAATTATCTAGCCTAAATGAATACATGTACTTGTATTTATTGAATAAAATAATAATAAAAAAAGTGTTTATTACCGAGTTCATTTCACTTTGATACAGAAATTGTGTACCATTCCAATCAAAATTTCTCTTGATAACAGAACCATGGCGGTCCTAACCTGTTTTACCCACTATCAGGAAGTGAAGGTTAACGCTTCATCAAACAACAAAATTTCAGAATGGTCCATATTGAAAGCATTTGCAGACAACCATACATCAGTTCAGGTAAAGTGAGGGTAATAGCCTTGAAAGTGTAGGAACGGAGAAAGTTACCAGCATTTTCCTCTTTTCCCACAAGGTTTTTAACCCTTTACCACACAATCCAGACTTTTAACGACCCTGGAAAAGAGGCCTTTTGAAAACATTGTGGGAAAAGGAGAAAATGCTGGTAACCAGCATTTTCTCCTTTTCCCACAATGTTTTCTATCGTTCCAAAAGCAAATTTCAGTTTTTGAGTCACATTTATGTTGTCGTCTGCAGATACTTTCAATTTGGATGAGTCCAATATTTTGTCGTTTGGTAAAGAGTTAAAGGGCTATTTCCTCAGGGTCATTAGATATTGGGATTGTGTGGTAAAGAGCTTAAGTCCTTTTCAGAATTGCCATGCCCAGTAGCTCAGGCCCTATCATGCAGTGCTTGTTATCCAGGGTTGTGAGTTTGACTTCAAGGCTACAAAAACTTTTTTTGTGCACTGATGACCGTCATTTCAAAAAAATTCATTCCTCTCTCACTAGTGATTTTTGTTTAAATCCGTTTTCCCACAATCAGTGAGTGCAGGTTCTGAATTGCTGTGCCCAGTAGCTCAGGCCCTATCATGCAGGGTGTGCACTGATGACTCATTTCAATAAATTTGTTCCTCACTGCTGAATACTGTTTTGACAATGTTTATATGGGAAACCAGCCAGTGGCTTGGAAAGAGTGCTGTACAAAAAAGTGTTAACCCTTTATCAAAAAATCACATGCACTAATGACCTTAAGGAGGAAGGCTTTTGGAACATGTGGAAAACAGAAAACCAGCATTTTTTGCTTTTTGCCTAATGTTTTCTACTCTCATTTAATTAGCTATCTGCAAATACTTTCAAGTTTGATGTTTGGTAAATTGTTAACCCTTTACCGCACATTGCCGCATTTTGACGCCCCTGGGAAAGAAGCCTTTTGAAAACATTGTGGGAAAAGGATAAAATGCTGGTAACCAGCATTTTCTCCTTTTCCCACCATGTTTTCTACCCAATCAAAGAAAAGTTGCACCATTTGAGCCACATTGAAATTGTTGTCTGCAAATGCTTTCAATTTGGAAAAGGCTAAAATTTTGTCGTCTGGTAAAGGGTTAACCGACAATTTCAGTGTGGCTCAAATGATGCAACTTTACCTTGATAGGGTAGAAAACATTGTGGGAAAAGGAGAAAATGCTGGTTACCAGCATTTTATCCTTTTCCCACCATGTTTTCTACCCTATCAAAGAAAAGTTGCACCATTTGAGCCACATTGAAATTGTTGTCTGCAAATGCTTTCAATTTGGAAAAGGCTAAAATTTTGTCGTCTGGTAAAGGGTTAACCGACAATTTCAGTGTGGCTCAAATGATGCAACTTTACCTTGATAGGGTAGAAAACATTGTGGGAAAAGGAGAAAATGCTGGTTACCAGCATTTTATCCTTTTCCCACAATGTTTTCAAAAGGCTTCTTTCCCAGGGGCGTTAAAAGGAGGCATTGTGCGGTAAAGGGTTAAAGAAACTCAGGTAAGCATTGATCGCAACAGTTACTACCATTACATGACTGGAGTAATGTTGAAATGTTGTGAGTCTTGTGTTGTATTTCTTAATAAGAAATGACTAATAAGTTTTTACAAAAGGAATGGAGACATTCTCACAAAGCATGAAGAAGATTTGGTGACATATGGTGGTAGGAGAAACTCGCCAAATTTTGTCAGCTGTGTACGGGGTAAACATAGATAAATTATCAATATAAGTAAATAGTGCAAGGGATAGAGAAACTCGAGGGCAAATGTGGCATGAAGATACAAGAATGATTAGAGTTTCATAAAATAAAGATGAAATGGGTAATCTAGAGGGTTGCTCAGGGCCAAGAGCCCACCCTAGGGAAGTTAGTAAAGAACCTCATAAAGTATACTTGGAAAAAGAGTAATCACTCGATGCACATCTATTTTATTTCAGATCCCTTTGTTTTCAAATTTGCATGGGGATAGGAGTATTCCCTATTTATGAACAAGTAGAAGCTTAATTTATGACCTTCAAGTATGACCTTGAAACTGACACTACTGTAGTGAATAATTCAGAGAGACACTTATTTACTCATTATGTAGAAAAGTTGTCAAAATTCTATCATTTGACCATCAAGAAGTTAGTGTGAACTTGACTTTGGATATACCTGCACAAATTTTTTGGGATGGCACATCTACTAATAAAGGAGAACAATGGTGCAAACTTATTTTGAAATCCATCCATATGTGTGGAAATTATGGCTCAGACAAGGTGTATGGTAATTTTGTTTGAACTTAAAGTGTGACCTTTATCTTTGACCTTAAATCTTTCGATTGGCACATTCACTCATGAAGGTGAATAATTGTGCCAAATTATTTTGAAATCCACTCTGAAATATAGAAGTTATGGCTTCTTGATTTATGACATTTTTATCATTTGACCTTCAACTGTGACTTTGACCTTTGACCTTCCTGAACAACTGTTTCAAATGGCACTTCTACTCATCAAAGAGAACAATTGTGCCAAAATTATTTTGAAATCCATCAATAAATGTAGAAGTTGTAGCTCAGACAAGCTCTATGTATAAAACTTTATCATTTTACCTTCAAGTGTGACCTTGACCTTGACCTACCTGAACAACTGTTTCAGATGGCACTTCTACTCATCAAAGAGAACAGTTGTGCAAAATTATTTTGAAATCCATCTATAAATGTAGAAGTTTTAGCTTGGAAAAATCTGGAAAGATGCATGCATGCACACACAGATGCACGCACATACACTGGATCAAAATTGTGACAACTGTCCCACTCACTGCAAACGGGCTCAACAAAAACGGCATGAAAACTTCTTTTAAGCAAGTATAGATATATCTTTAAATGTAGCTCAAATGGAGGAATATGAAAGGGTTAAAAACATTGTGAGAAAAGGAGAAAATGCTGGTTACCAGCATTTTCTCCTTTCTTCACAACGTTTTCAAAAGACCCTCTTTCAGGGTCATTAAAACTTGGGATTGTTTGGTAAAGGCTTAAACATAAAGAATAAGAGCACAGTCTGTCTTTTCCCCATTTATTTCTGTGAACTGCACAAATAAACATTGGACTAGGCACTTTGGTCATGTATTTATATGTATTAACCCTTTGAGCATTTAGCACAGCTCCTATGTTTTTGTGGATAGTGTAGATCAAGATCGGACAGCACAGAAATTGCACATTCTGTGCAGTCCGATCATGGATTATAAATACACTGTTTGATTTTTTGTGACATATTTTGGAATACTGTAGTACATGTATTTGATCCAAGCTATGTGAAAAGGGGACTTAATTCATCTGTAAAAAGTATCGACCCAGGTCAGCCTGCACAGCCCGCGCAGGCTAGCATGTGTCAAAACTTTTTGCCATTTGTCAATTTTCTGCATGTCATAGGACCATTCTACCTCATGATTCAGTTACATATTAAACAAAATGGATTTTATGGATCCATAATTATGTGATGACTTGCTTGGTATAATGCATCACAGACATGCATTGAGCCCCATTTTGCCAAAGCATGGCTCTCTCTCTTTTTTTTTTTTTTTTTTTAAATTCCTGGATGAAAATGCCAGTTTCATTTGTTTTGTGCTTTCAGGGTGATTATTTTCAATAAGGACCAAACAAACTAATAAATATGTACATACATGCATAATCTTCAGTATCTCAAAAAACATTAATATCATTTTACAGTAACCCTTTTTCCACAACTAAATTTTCAATGAGACACTACTTCACTACTTCATTCCTCATGATTTCTCCTTTTGCCACAATGTTTTCAATTGTGGCCAGCAGCAAGAGGATAAAAAGGCTTCAGCAAATAGTATTAACCCTTTATCACACAATCCAGAGTTTTGATGACCCTGATGAAGAAGCCTTTTGAAAACATTGTGAGAAAAGGAGAAAATGCTGATAAGCAGCATTTTCTCCTTTTCCCACAATGTTTTCTACCTTTCCAAAAAGCCACTTTTTTTATTTTTGAGTCACAATTATTTTATCATCTGCAAAAGATTTCATTTTGGGCAAGTCTAAAATTTTCACGTGTGTAAAAGGGTTAAATAATCTTAAGCCCTAGAGTACCAAATAAACCCACTGGCATTTTCTTTCTAGAAACAAGACCACAGTAGGGGCAACGTCAAGGCTGCCCTTGTACAGAATGTCTCTGTCATACTGACAGTCTAGATCAAATATACAGCCTGATCTTGATCTGCACTGGCCACAACAGCAATAGTGACAGGCATTGTCAGGGTTATATACTGAAAGCAATAAATAGGTGCATTCCATAGAAGCTGATACAAACAAAACAAAAATTCGAGAAATATAACTTCATGTACTGTATATTTATCTCTTTAAATACAAGTATATTTGGAAGATCTTAAGCGAAAAAAATTTAAAAAGACGAGAGCTTTGTTGTTTGCCATATTGTTGTTGAAATTTTCAAGTTGAAATTTCTCACATGTATAATTCAAGTAAAGAAGTGTCTAAATATAGCGAATTTAGCACTGCCTTAATTCTGATGGGTCTAATTTAATCACTTAACCCTTTACCACACAATCCTAGGTTTTAACAACCCTGAAAGAAAAGGCATTTAAAAACATTGTGGGAAAAGGAGAAAATGCTGATAACCAGCATTTTCTCATTTTCCCACAATGTTTTCTAAGCTTTCAGAGTCAAATTCCATTATTTGAGCAACATAAAATTTGTTGTCTGCAAATGCTTTCAATTTGAACCAGTCTACAATTTTGTCATTTGGTAAAGGGATTAATCCTTAACCCTTTCCCAAACGACAAATTTTGGACTGGTCCAAATTGAAAGAGTTTGCAGACGACAATTCTAAATTTGATGAAAATGGCAGAAAGTTATCAAAAAGGGTAGAAAACACTGTGGGAAAAGGAGAAATTGCTCGTTATGAGCAATTTCTCCTTTTCCCACAGTGTTTTCAAAAGACTTGTACTGCCGACACATAAAAACCAGGGCTAGTTTTGGAAAGGGTTAATCAAACAATCAGCCCAGAGTAAAAAGACTTTTGACAAGCTTGTGGGAATAGGAGAAAATGTGTGAAACCAATATAATCTCCTTTTCCCACAATGCTTTGACAAATCCTATCATTTAAGTCAGAATCAAATTGTAGTCTGCAAATGCATTCAATTTTGCTAAGTCTAAAATTATCATTCAGTCAAGAGCTACCCCTAAAACTGCTCAGTAATTTAGATGAAAAATTTCCAGCTGATTGTAAGAACAAATATAGTGCAATTTTAAAGTTCTTTTCCCCTAAAATATTTAATCAGACAAGGTCAATCCAAGATCAAAGCACATGTTCTGTACAGTCAGATCTTGATTCACACAGCTTGTAAAATGTATTTAGTTATGCCTTATATCAAAGGGGTTCTGCCTTATATCAAAGGAGAAACCTGGTAACCAGCATTTTCTCCTTTTCCCACAATGTTTTCTATCCCTCCCAAAAAAAAAATTTCAATTTTTGGGACAGATTTATTTTGTCGTCTGCAAATACTTTTAATTTGGACCAGTCTAAAATTTTGTCATTTGGTAAAGAGTTAATCAAGGCAAATTAGATGTCTAACCAAATGCTACACAATCAATGACTTTAAAATAGGGATACCTCTGCTTAACCCATTACCACTCAATCCCTACTTTTGACGCCCCTGAGAAAGAAGCCTTTTGAAAACACTGTGGGAAAAGGAGAAAATGCTGGTAACCAGCATTTTCTCCTTTTCCAACAGTGTTTTCTACCCTTTCCAGAACAAATTTCAATTTTTCAGTCACCTTTATTTTGTCGTCTGCAAAAGCTTTCAATTTGGACCAGTCCAAAATTTTCTCGTGTGGTAATGAGTTAAATATCTTGACCTCTGTCAGTTATCATTTAATTTTGTTTTCCTTTGCAAATTTTACTGAAAATATTAAAATGTCCAGTATGAATAAAAAAAAAAAACATCCGAGTTAAACAAAAGAACAAACACACAAACTAAATAACAAACATAAACATTTATTGCAATTTGACAAATCTATTCTGTACAGAATAGTTTAATTGTTAACCCAATGACAACATTTTCGATGAGCCATGCTCTGGCAAAAGCGGGCTTAATGCATCTCTGTAATGTGTTGTACTAAGCAAGCTGTCTCATAATTATGGATACATAAAATCCATTTTGTCCTACAACCAACAGAACCATGAGGCAGACTGGTCCTTTGACATGCAGAAAATTGACCAATAGCAACAAGTTTTGGCCAAGGTCAGCCTGCACGGACTGCACAGGCTGATACATTTTTTTGCAGATGCATTAAGCCCCCTTTTCACAGAGCATGACTCAGATATTTTCCTTACCTTCATATGTTTTTCCTTTGATTTGTCATATCTAAAAATAGTGTGTGCTCTGATTGCTGAATCCTCTACCAAACAATGATGACTATTTTACAACCATGAGGAAGACAGATCTTGAAAACATTATTGGAAAGGGAGAAACCTTGGTAACTGACCTTTTCTCCTTTTCCCAAAATGTTTTTTAACCTTTGAAAGGCAAATTCCATGGTTCAACGCATATTTGATTTATCATCTGCAAGTCTTTAAATTCTGACAAGTCTTAGATGTTATCGTTTGGCAAAGAGTTGAATTAACTCTTTACCAAACAACAAAATTTTAGACTCATCCAAATTGAAAGCATTTGCAGACGACAATATAAATGTGACTCAAAAATTAAAATTTGCTTTGGGAAGGTTAGAAAACATTGTGGGAAAAGGAGAAAATGCTGGTTACCAGCATTTTCTCCTTTTCCCACAAGGTTTTCAAAGGGCTTCTTTCACAGGGTCGTTAAAAGACGGGATTGTGTGGTAAAGAGTTAAACAAAAAAAAAAAAAAAAACAATAAAAAAAAAAAATATGAACAAAATAAGAATATCTGAACCAACTCTGAGATTTTACAACACCATGAGACCAGCTGTCATTAACACAGTCAATGCTATGACAACATAACCCGACTTGTACACTTGGTCCAGCCCTAATTTAGCAGCATAGTCCCATATCTGTAAAGACAAGAACATTGATTCATTTTTAACCCTTTCCCAAATGACAAATTTTGGACTGGTCCAAATTGAAAGAGTTTGCAGACAACAATTTTAAATTTGATGAAAATGGCAGAAAGTTGTCAAAAAGGGTAGAAAACACTGTGGGAAAAGGAGAAATTGCTCGTTATGAGCAATTTCTCCTTTTCCCACAGTGTTTTCAAAAGACTTGTACTGCAGACACGTGAAAACCAGGGCATGTTTGGGAAAGGGTTAACCCTTTACCAAACAAAACTGTGTTTCAAACACCCAGGGGAAGAAGACTTTTGAAAAACAAAATGGGAAAAGAAGAAAATATTTAGAATAAGATCAGAACTTGGGAGGGTAAATGTGTCACACAAAGATGTCAGATATTGGCTGGCCTTCTCAAAAAAGGGTGACCCTAAAAATTGTCCACCATAAACCAGCAGTATACTTCACTTTTATTTTTTTACCCTTGACCAAACAACAAAATTTTAGACTCGACCAAATTGAAAGCATTTGCAAATGGCAAATTCAATGTGCCACAAAAGATTTGTCTTTGAAATAGTAGAAAAAATTATAGGAAAAGGAGAAAATGCTTTTTTCGAAAGCCTTCTCTATCAAGATTGTAAAAACTTGGGATTGTGTTGTGCAGGGTTAACCCTTTATCACACAGTCCCAACTGTTAATGACCCTGAAGAAGAAGGCTTTTGAAAACATTGACAAATGTGGGAAAAGGAGAACCAGCATTCTTTCTCCTTTTCCCACAATGCTTTCAACCCTATCAAAGACAGAAATCATCATTTGAACTACATTAAATTCTAATTTGAGGTCTGCATAATGATGCTTTCAATTTGATAGATTCTAAAATTTTGTTGTTTGTTAGAGAGTTTACTAAATGGCCATTCCAAAACAGCTCCTTTCTCCACAAAGATTAACCCTTTACCGCACAATGCCGCCTTTTGACGCCCCTGGGAAAGAAGCCTTTTAAAAACATTGTGGGAAAAGGAGAAAATGCTGGTAACCAGCATTTTCTCCTTTTCCCACAATGTTTTCTACCCTATCAAAGACAAGAGGACCATGATGGTCCTAAATCACTCACCTGAAATGCAACTCAGCTCAACACCATTATGCTACATGCCAAATATGAAAGCTCTAGCCCTTATGGTTTGCGACAAGAAGATTTTTAAAGATTTCCTTCTTTATCTCTATGTGAAATCCGAGAACCCACAACATAGGGTCAAGTTTTAACACCAGGGCCATAATTTAAAGTATTTTGGTAGAGGGTCACTACATGATGCTACATGCCATATATGAAAGCTCTAGCCCTTACAGTTTGGGACAAGTAGATTTTTGAAGATTTCCTTCTTTATCTCTATGTGAAATCCGAGAACCCACAACATAGGGCCAATTTCAACACTAGGGCCATTATTTGAAGTATTTTGGTAGAGGGCCACTAGATGATACTACATGCCATATATGAGAGCTCTAGCCCTTATGGTTTGGGACAAGAAGATTTTTAAAGATTTCCTTCTTTATCTCTATGTGAAATCCGAGAACCCACAACATAGGGCCATTTTCAACACTAGGGCCATAATTTGAAGTAATTTGGTAGAGGGCCACTAGATGATGCTACATGCCAAATATGAAAGCTCTGGCCCTTATGGTTTGGGACAAGAAGATTTTTAAAGATTTCCTTCTCTATGTGAAATCCGAGAACCCACAACATAGGGCCAATTTTTACACTAGGGCCATTATTTGAAGTATTTTGGTAGAGGGCCACTAGATGATACTACATGCCATATATGAGAGCTCTAGCCCTTATGGTTTGGGACAAGAAGATTTTTAAAGATTTCCATCTTTATCTCTATGTGAAATCCGAGAACCCACAACATAGGGCCATTTTCAAGACTACGGCCATAATTTGAAGTATTTTGGTAGAGGGTCACTAGATGATGCTACATGCCAAATATGAAAGCTCTAGCCCTTAAGGTTTGGGACAAGAAGATTTTTACAGATTTCCTTCTTTATCTCTATGTGAAATCCGAGAACCCACAACATAGGGCCATTTTCAAACTAGGGCCATAATTTGAAGTATTTTGGTAGAGGGCCACTAGATGATGCTACATGCCAAATATGAACGCTCTAGCCCTTAAGGTTTGGGACAAGAAGATTTTTACAGATTTCCTTCTTTATCTCTATGTGAAATCCGAGAACCCACAACATAGGGCCATTTTCAACACTACGGCCATAATTTGAAGTATTTTGGTAGAGGGCCACTAGATGATGCTACATGCCAAATATGAACGCTCTAGCCCTTAAGGTTTGGGACAAGAAGATTTTTACAGATTTTCTTCTGTATCTCCATGTGAAATCCGAGAACCCACAACATAGGGCCAATTTTTACACTAGGGCCATAATTTGAAGTATTTTGGTAGAGGGCCACTAGATGATACTACATGCCATATATGAGAGCTCTAGCCCTTATGGTTTGGGACAAGAAGATTTTTAAAGATTTCCTTCTTTATCTCTATGTGAAATCCGAGAACCCACAACATAGGGCCATTTTCAATACTAGGGCCATAATTTGAAGTATTTTGGTAGAGGGTCACTAGATGATGCTACATGCCAAATATGAAAGCTCTAGCCCTTACGGTTTGGGACAAGAAGATTTTTACAGATTTCCTTCTTTATCTCTATGTGAAATCCGAGAACCCACAACATAGGGCCAATTTCAACACTAGGGCCATTATTTGAAGTATTTTGGTAGAGGGTCACTAGATGATACTACACGCCATATATGAGAGCTATAGCCCTTATGGTTTGGGACAAGAAGATTTTTAAAGATTTCCTTCTTTATCTCTATGTGAAATCCGAGAACCCACAACATAGGGCCATTTTCAAACTAGGGCCATAATTTGAAGTATTTTGGTAGAGGGCCACTACATGATGCTACATGCCAAATATGAAAGCTCTAGTCCTTACGGTTTGGGACAAGAAGATTTTTACAGATTTCCTTCTTTATCTCTATGTGAAATCCGAGAACCCACAACGTAGGGCCATTTTCAACACTAGGGCCATTATTTGAAGTAATTTGGTAGAGGGTCACTAGATGATGCTACATGCCAAATATGAAAGCTCTAGCCCTTAAGGTTTGGGACAAGAAGATTTTTACAGATTTCCTTCTTTATCTCTATGTGAAATCCGAGAACCCACAACATAGGGCCAATTTCCACACTAGGGCCATAATTTGAAGTATTTTGGTAGAGGGCCACTAGATGATACTACATGCCATATACGAGAGCTCTAGCCCTTATGGTTTGGGACAAGAAGATTTTTAAAGATTTCCTTCTTTATCTCTATGTGAAATCCGAGAACCCACAACATAGGGCCATTTTCAACACTGGGGCCATAATTTGAAGTATTTTGGTAGAGGGTCACTAGATGATACTACATGCCATATATGAGAGCTCTAGCCCTTATGGTTTGGGACAAGAAGATTTTTAAAGATTTCCTTCTTTATCTCTAAGTGAAATCCGAGAACCCACAACATAGGGCCATTTTCATCACTAGGGCCATTATTTGAAGTATTTTGGTAGAGGGCCACTAGATGATACTACATGCCATATATGAGAGCTCTAGCCCTTATGATTTGGGATAAGAAGATTTTTACAGATTTCCTTCTTTATCTCAATGTGAAATCCGAGACCCCACAACATAGGGCCATTTTCATCACTAGGGCCATAATTTGAAGTATTTTGGTAGAGGGTCACTAGATGATGCTACATGCCAAATATGAACGCTCTAGCCCTTAAGGTTTGGGACAAGAAGATTTTTACAGATTTCCTTCTTTATCTCTATGTGAAATCCGAGAACCCACAACATAGGGCCATTTTCAAGACTAGGGCCATAATTTGAAGTATTTTGGTAGAGGGCCACTAGATGATACTACATGCCATATATGAGAGCTCTAGCCCTTATGGTTTGGGACAAGAAGATTTTTAAAGATTTCCTTCTTTATCTCTATGTGAAATCTGAGAACCCACAACATAGGGCCATTTTCAATACTAGGGCCGTAATTTGAAGTATTTTGGTAGAGGGCTACTAGATGATGCTACATGCCATATATGAAAGCTCTGGCCCTTACGGTTTGGGACAAGAAGATTTTTACAGATTTCCTTCTTTATCTCTATGTGAAATCCGAGAACCCACAACATAGGGCCAATTTCCACACTAGGGCCATTATTTGAAGTATTTTGGTAGAGGGCCACTAGATGATACTACATACCATATATGAGAGCTCTAGCCCTTATGGTTTGGGACAAGAAGATTTTTAAAGATTTCCTTCTTTATCTCTAAGTGAAATCCGAGAACCCACAACATAGGGCCATTTTCAAACTAGGGCCATAATTTGAAGTATTTTGGTAGAGGGCCACTAGATGATGCTACATGCCAAATATGCGAGCTCTAGCCCTTACGGTTTGGGACAAGAAGATTTTTAAAGTTTTTTCTCTTGGTTGCCATGGCAACCAGAGTTCTTCATGGAATTCAAATCTTTGAAGTATTTTGAAAGTGCATCACCTAAGGATCATTTCTGTGAAGTTTCACTGAAATCTGTTGGGCGGTTTCAGAGGAGAAGATATTTTAAGTAATTGTTCACGGACGGACGGACACGGACGGACAGTCGGACGGACGGACGGACGGACGCCGGACAACGATCGATCACAATAGCTCACCCTGAGCACTATGTGCTCAGGTGAGCTAAAAAGTTGCATCATTTGAGCCACAATGAAATTGTCGTCTGCAAATGCTTTCAATTTGTCGTCTGGTAAAAGATTAATATGGTACCTCTGACCTACCTTACAGAAACCTAATCACTAGGCCACAGAGCTATAAATACGAGCAACCTTGCTTAACCCTTTACCAGACGACAAAATTTCAGCCTTGTCCAAACTGAAAGCATTTGCAGATGACAGTTTTAATGTGGCTCAAATGATGCAATTTTTTCTTTGATAGGGTAGAAAACATTGTTGGAAAAGGTAAAAATACTAGTTACTAGCATTTTCTCCTTTTTCCACAATGTTTTCAAAAGGCTACTTCCTCTGGGTCGATGAAAGTCCGGATTGTGTGGTTAAGAAATAATAGACTTGTACTCGTTCAAGGTAATTGCAGGTTGTGAAATGACAATATTTCACACTTGTCTAAATTCAAAAATTGGATGCAAAAATTAAATTTTTTTTTTAAAGGGTAGAAGGGTAGAAAACTTGGTTGGAAAGGGAGAAAATGCTGGTTACCAGTATTTTCTCCTTTTCCCACAATGTTTTCAAAACCTCTCTTACCCAGGGATGTTAAAACTTGGGATTGTGTGGTAAAGGTTTAAGCAGCTGAGCCTGGTAGGTCTGTTGGAAATGTACTGGGCTTGAAAACTGAGGGTCACTGGTTTGTCAACTCAACTCAGCAAATTTCTCTCCAAGGGTTAATGGCCAGGTGGCTCAGTGGTTAGTGTATATGATTCGTGAACTGGTGGTTGCAGGTTCGATAACCGGTTGTGGCAAAGTATCTTTCCCATGTTTTTTTTCTCCTCTCACATCTGATGCATGTTAGAAAAGCAGTCAGTGGCTTGGCAAGATAGTTGTGCCAGTACTGGTGGGAGAAAGCCAGAAAAAATATGTGCAGGTGTACTGACTGCTGTGACATGACCTAAGTTGTTAAAAACGCATTTAACTCCAATACAAACAAACAAAATTCCAAGGTTTATGGGAGTCATTGCAACAGGATTCATTCCTCTCCCACCCATTGATATTGCTCCTACCATGTTTTGTTTATGTGGGAAAGCAGCCAGTGGCTTTGAAAGAATACTGTGCAAAGTACTGATAAATGAAACTCCTGGAAAGCATGAATAGGTACACTGGCCGCCATGATATAATTAGCTGAGCTGGAGATTTGAACCAGCTATCCAATGGTTTCAAACCGTGCACATTAGGTACCAAGGTATTGGGCTCAGCACAAAACTTACAGATACATCTTATACATCCTAACAGCAAGAGAGCAAAAAACGCTGTTAAAACTGAAAAGTGTGTAGAATGGCTCTGAATTTGGTCACCTGTGTAAACATAGATGACTTACCAATATATATGGTGTAAGGGATAAAGAAACTCTAGGGATCTGCCCTCGATTCAAAACCAGAAACAACAACAATGATTTCCTTCAAGGCTGCCAAAAAATGAAATGCATTTTCTATCCGTTGTAATCAGTGCAACCTTGCAGCCATCAGGGACAACATTCAGCATGAAGATAAAAGAATGATTATAGTTTCATAAAATAATGATGAAATGGGTTAAAAACTAGCTAAAAACCAGTGTAGATGTATCCTTATGAACTTACCAAATGTCTGATTCCATTTACAAGATGGTAGCTGAAACTGAAGGCAAGACTGAACTTTGTGAGCTGCACCAGTCCCATGCCCAATGTTCCCCAACTTTGTATCATGGTCATATAGCCTGCAAAGTCCATACTACCAGCCAGATACACAATGGGTCCTATATACATAGCTACAATAGACAGAAAATGAAAACTTAAAGATTTGGTTTGGTTTGTATTGGAGTTCAACGCCATTTTAACAGCTCAGGTCATATCATGGCTGTCAGTGATGCACTCATGTGTTTCCTGGCTTTCTCCCACCAGTACTAATACAACTTTCTTTCCAAAGCCACCAACTACTTTTCTCACATGCATCAGGAGAGGCAAAAAATCGCCAGTTTGCCTCAATCGGGTATCAAACTCTCAAACATCAGGTCACAAGTCAGATACACTTACCACTGAGCTACTCGAGCGGGCGAAAAGTTTCAGTTTCTGTAATGGGAGTGTCTTAATCCAATCACACTCTCCATCTCTTCATGTACATGTATTGAACCCTTTAAAATACAATCCTCAGGTTTAACCATCCTATTTTAAAGGAAGAAGGCTTTTGAAAACCTTGTGGGAAAAGGAGAAAATGCTGGTAACCACCATTTTCTTCTTTCCCCACTATGTTTTCCATCCCATCAAATACAAATTCCGTAATTTGAGCCACATTTTGAAAGTCACCTGCAAGTGCTTTGAATTCTAAATAGTCCAACATTTTGTTATTTAGTAAAGAGTTAAGCTTTTCTTCATCTGAACATTTTATATCCTCTCTTTACCAGACAAAAAAAAAAGGTCTTGTTCTTCTAGCAAGCATGTGCAGTCCACAAAGTAAATATGGCTCAACTGATAGAGTTTGTCTTTGAAATGGTAGAAAAATATCTTGGAACAAGAGCGGCAAATTGTCGCAAGATACGCCCGTCTTACCCCAAGTTGTAAAGTTGGGGCATAATAATGATAAAGGGGAGGTATAGAAAAATAGTAGTGCAGAATATTTTTTTTACTGTTGATTGAAGATAATGGCAGTGTATTTGTGTTGACGGAACTCTTGTTTATTATTGTATTACTATTAACTCTTTACCACACAGCAAAAGTTTGGACTAGTCCAAATTGAAATCATTTGCAGTTGACAAACTAAATGTAACTCAAAAATTGAAATTTGGTTTGGAAAGGGTAGAAAACATTGTGGGAAAAGGAGAAAATGCTGGTGCATAAAAAATAAGCAATTTATATTTCATGTGCACTGCACTACCCCTTGATGAGATGTATCCAGCCCTAAAATTTCATAACCCGAGGTAGTATAGTTTGAGAGATATGCATCATACAAAATTCAAGTTCGAAAAAAAAACAAGAAAGGGCAATAACTGAAAAATTAAGCAAGCAAGAGTTGAAATTTGTATGCACAGCACTTCCTGTTGATGGAATGTATCCATGCATGAAATTTCATATCCTTAGCTAGTATAGTTCTGAAGATATGCACTGGACAAAATTAAAGTTTCAAAATAAAGAAAGAGCAATAAGTCAAAAATTAAGCAAGAGTTATGGTTCATGTGCACTGCACTCCCAGTTGATGAGATCTATCTACGCATGAAATTTCATAGCCATAGGTAGTATAGTTTTGGAGATATGCTCGAGACAAAATTCAAGTATGAAAATAAGTCAAAAATTAAGGAAGGAAGAGTTATGATTCCTGTGCACTGCACTCCTCCTTAATGAGATGTATGCAGGCATGAAATTTCATAACCCTAGGTAGTATAGTTTTGGAGATATTCACCGGAGAAAATGCAAGTATGAAAAACAAGAAAGGGCAATAACTGAAAAATTGAGGAAGCAAGAGTTATGATTCCTGTGCACTGCACTCCCCCTTAATGAGATGTATGCAGACATGAAATTTCATAACTGTAGGTAGTATAGTATTGGAGATATTCACCGGACAAAATTCAAGTATGAAAAACAAGAAAGGGCAATAACTCAAAAATTAAGGAAGCAAGAGTTATGATTCCTGTGCACTGCACTCCCCCTTGATGAGATCTATCCATGCATGAAATTTCATAACCGTAGGTAGTATAGTTTTGGAGATATGCTCCAGACAAAATTCAAGTATGAAAAACAACAAAGGGCAATAAGTCAAAAATTAAGGAAGCAAGGGTTATGATTCCTGTGCACTGCACTCCCCCTTGATGAGATCTATCCACTCATGAAATTTCATAACCCTAGGTAGTATAGTATTGGAGATATTCACCGGACAAAATTCAAGTATGAAAAACAAGAAAGGGCAATAACTCAAAAATTAAGGAAGCAAGAGTTATGATTCCTGTGCACTGCACTCCCCCTTGATGAGATCTATCCACTCATGAAATTTCATAACCCTAGGTAGTATAGTATTGGAGATATTCACCGGACAAAATTCAAGTATGAAAAACAAGAAAGGGCAATAACTCAAAAATTAAGGAAGCAAGAGTTATGATTCCTGTGCACTGCACTCCCCCTTGATGAGATCTATCCACTCATGAAATTTCATAACCCTAGGTAGTATAGTATTGGAGATATTCACCGGACAAAATTCAAGTATGAAAAACAAGAAAGGACAATAACTCAAAAATTAAGGAAGCAAGAGTTATGATTCCTGTGCACTGCACTCCCCCTTAATGAGATCTATCCACTCATGAAATTTCATAACCCTAGGTAGTATAGTATTGGAGATATTCACCGGACAAAATTCAAGTATGAAAAACAAGAAAGGGCAATAACTCAAAAATTAAGGAAGCAAGAGTTATGATTCCTGTGCACTGCACTCCCCCTTGATGAGATCTATCCACTCATGAAATTTCATAACCCTAGGTAGTATAGTATTGGAGATATTCACCGGACAAAATTCAAGTATGAAAAACAAGAAAGGGCAATAACTCAAAAATTAAGGAAGCAAGAGTTATGATTCCTGTGCACTGCACTCCCCCTTGATGAGATCTATCCACTCATGAAATTTCATAACCCTAGGTAGTATAGTATTGGAGATATTCACCGGACAAAATTCAAGTATGAAAAACAAGAAAGGGCAATAACTCAAAAATTAAGGAAGCAAGAGTTATGATTCCTGTGCACTGCACTCCCCCTTGAGATCTATCCACGCATGAAATTTCATAACCGTAGGTAGTATAGTTTTGGAGATATGCTCCGGACAAAGAACTGGACGCCGCCCGCCCGCCCGGACGCCTGCCCGCCCGCCCGCCACGGGTGATCCCATAATACGTCCCGTCTTCGACGGGCATATAAAAAGGAGGAAATGTTGGTTACCAGTGTTTTCCACCAGAGGTTTTCAAAGCCCTCTTCCTCAGAAGAATTCTTTGTTAAAATGTTGAAACAACTTAGCCATGCTCTGTGAAAAGGGGGCTTAATGCATCTGCAAACAGAATCGCTCCAGATCAGCCTGTGCAGGCTGACCTGGGCTGAAGCTTTTTGCCAATTGTAAATTTTCTACATGTCTAAAGACCACTCTTCCTCCAGAATCCGTCAATTGTCAGACTAAGGGTTTTAAGGTTCCCTAACTACCATATGTAAATGGCTTGCTAAAGGTGTAATGGGTCTTGGAGGTGCATTAAGCCCCTTTTTGCCAGAGCATGGCTCATCTATTTTTCTTAGAAGATTCACAGTTGAGCCCTGCAGTTCAGTAGATAACATACAGCTCTTGAACCCATAGGGTGGCTTGTTTGAATCTCTAGCTCAGCCAATTTCTTTCCGGGAATTGATGATATTCACTATAGCAGGGTTCATTCCTCTCTCACTACTGGACATTGTTTTGCCTACATTAAAATGGAAAAGCAGCCAGTGTCTTGGGAACAATATTGTGCAAGTCATCGATCGGTGCTTTTTGTTTGTTTGTATTAGAGTTTAATGTCATTTCAACAGCTTAGGTCATATCATGGCAGCCAGTGCATCTGTGTGTGTGTTTCCTGGCTTTCTCTCACCAGTACTGACACAACTTTCTTTCCAGGCCACCACTACTTTTCTCACTTGCATCAGAGATGAGAAGCAAAAAAATTGTCACAAAGAAGGTTTTCCATAACCAGGCATCGAACCTGCAACCACCATGTCACAATTCAGATATGCTAATCACTGAGCTACCTGGCCAGGCATTGATAGGTGCACTGGCCACCACAATATAACTGAAATGATATTGAAAATGTGGTTAAAAACCACACAAACAAAGATTAACAACTCTTTCTTCTAAGTTACCTACCTACAGTGAGAACACTGCCTGTAATCCTGTGTGTAATAGACATAACAGGGGGTAAGGGGAACTTGTAAACACTGAGATGAGGTGACAAGGGTCGGTTTAATTTTCTGTTCTTCTCCCAGAATGTTTTCATTCCCGCTGCAGCTTTATCTGCTGGAGTGGTAGTTGATGAGGCCATGCTTGTAAGAGGGAAAAGAAAAAAAAAAAGAAAACTACAAAAAGTGACTGAATGATTGAATGGCGTTTTATGCCACTTTCAACGTTTTTTCAGTCATATCACAAGGACAGTTCACATATTCATGTATTTCCTAGGTTTCACCAGTACTAGACTAGGGCTCTGTAGTGTCTTGCCCAAGGACGCTTCCACAAAAAAAAAATAAATAAAAATTAACTATTTAACTCTTTACCACACAATCCCAAGTTTTAATGACCCTGAAAGACAAAGCCTTTGAAAATATTGTGGAAAAAGGAGAAAATGCTGGTAACCAGCATTTTCTCCTTTTCCCATATGGTTTTCAAAAGGCTTCTTCCTCAAGGCTGTTTAAACTTGGAGTTGTGTGGTAAGGGTTAACCTTTTATTCCTTCTTTTATAACTCTAAGGACTTGTTACACCACTTGCAACCAACATTTTCTCTATTTTCTATTGTGTTTTCTACTCTTTGAAAGACAACCTCCACCATTACGACCACATGTAATTTGTTGTCTGCAAATGTTCTCACGGTGGACTTGTCTAAAATATTGTCAGCTGGTGCAGAGTTTAACTCTTTACCACACAATCCCAACTGTTAACAACCCTGAGAAAGAAAGCTTTTGAAAACATTGCGGGAAAAGGAGAAAATGCTGGTAACCAGCATTTTCTCCTATTTCCACAATGTTTTCTATCCTACCAAAAGCAAATTTTAATTTTTAAGTCATATTTATATTGTTGTCTGCAAATGCTTTCAATCAGGACCAAAAGTCACCTTTAATCAGGACAAGTCTTGAATTTCGTTGTTTGAAAAAAAATTGTAGCAAGTGAATATGATGACAGTGCTTTGAATGAAAATAGTTTAGTTTAAACATATTTATTTTACATCGAGTGAGAAACAAGTTCTTACAACTTATACTAATCTCTCTCGATTCTGCTTCCTGGAAACTACACCAGTACTCGCGCCGAATGTGTGGGCCAATGAACAGTCCCAAAGTTGACATCCGCTCCCGGGAATCGAACCCCGGGACCTTTTGATTACGAGACCGACGCTCTACCTCACAACCACGGACACCACAAATGAATGAGAAGACACAGATGTCTGATTGCAATATACATTAGGTACATGTATATCTCAGTATACAAAAAGATACTTCTTAACTCTTTACCACAATGTTTCTAAAAGTCCTTTTTCATGGGTCGTTAAAACTTAGGATTGTGTGGTATGGGTTAAATGCTTAACCCTTTACCATAAAATCTCATGCTTTAATGATCCTGAGCAGGATGGCTTTTCAAAACATTGTTGGAAAAGCTGAAAATTTTCAAAACATTGTTGGAAAAGGTGAAAATGCCAATGACCAGCTCTTTCTCTTCTTTCCACAATGTTTTTGATAAATTCAAAGACAAATCCCATCATTTGAGCCAGACCTTAATTCTGAGAAGTAATTTCATTTTCAGGTAAGGAGTTTAAATATTAAAATAGAGTTTTGTACATATGAAAATAGCAGGAGAGACAGACAAAATTAGGTGTAAACTTACCAATACCATTCTCATAAATTCCAAGATATATCCCATCATTTGAGCCGGACCTTAATTCTGAGAAGTACTACAACATTTCATTGTCAGGTAAGGGGTTAAAATATGAAAATAGAGTTTCATACATATGACAATAGAAGGAGAGACAGACAAAAATTAGGTGTAAACTTACCAATACTGAGAGCATGACCACATCTGTGGTACCAGTCTAGTGCTAGGAATCCTACAAAATACCAAAAATACTACATGAATACCTAAATCAGCAAACATAGAAGACCTGTTGGTATTTATAGTTATTCACAAACTGCAAATGAGCCATGCTCTGTGAATAAAGAGTTTAATACTTTTAGAAAACGTATTGACCCAGGTCAGCATGCGCAGTTCATGGTGGCTGACCTGTAAAGTTTCTGCATGTCAAAGGACGTACGAGATAAGAGGGTGTGGTGGTATTCTAAATCCGTTATTTCTCTTCCAAACCCTATGTTGTGGGTACTCAGTAGAATCGTTTCGATGAGACGATTCTAATCAGTACCCAAAACATGGGGTTAGGTGGAGAATAACTAATATTTTCAATTTAGAAATCAAAATCACTCCCTCTGTCTGGAACTTTGACATACCATTCTACCTCATGATTCAGTAGGTTGTTGGACGAAATGACTTGAATGAATCTTTAACCCTTTCCCAAATGACAAATTTTGGACTGGTCCAAATTGAAAGAGTTTGCAGAGGACAATTTTTAATTTGATGAAAATGGCATAAAGGTCTCAAAAAGGGTAGAAAACGCTGTGGGAAAAGGAGAAATTGCTCGTTATGAGCAATTTCTCCTTTTCCCACAGTGTGTTCAAAAGACTTGTACTGCAGACACGTGAAAACCAGGGCTTGTTTGGGAAAGGGTTAACTATGTGATGACTTGCTTTGTTAAACCCTTTACCACACAATCCCGACTTTTAATGACCATGAGGAACAAGCCTTTTAAAAACATTGTGGGAAAAGGAGAAAATGCTGGTAACCAGCATTTTCTCCCTTTCCCACAATGTTTTCTACCCTATCAAAGACAATTTACATCATTTGATTCACATTTCATTTGCTGTCTGCAAATGTTTTCAAGTTGGACCAGTCTACATTTTTGTCGTTTGGTAAAGAGTTAATGCATCAAAGAGGTTTGTTAAATGCCCTTTTCACAGAACAGGAATCAAATATCTTCCATGAATTCAAAATGAGGCATTGCAATGTCTTTGATGGTGCTACTTATAAACAGTAAGTTGTTATTTTTCACTTTGACATTCATCATGTATGTCGGCATTCCATGCAAAAGAAAAATACATTGTGATAGACTCTATGTCCGATGGATAAAATAATGTTGAAGAGTAAATAAGCATGTATATGTCTAAATATTTAGACTAGATCTTTGTCTTAAACCCTTTACCACATAGCATTCCTGAGTTTTAGTGACACTGAAAAAGAGACCATTTAAAAAAAAAAAAACTTTTCCGACCAAGTTTCCTGTCCTTTTACAGACAAATCTGACCATATGAGCCATATCTAATTTATTGCCTGCAAATGCTTTCAATCTGGACAAGTGTAAAATTTTGTTACGTGGTAAAGGGTTCACTGCATTTAACCCTGAAAGTGCTAAATTTATAGCATTTTCTTTTAGTGAGTTTTGGTGATAATTATGCTTAACCCTTTACCACACAATCCCAACTTTTTACGACCCTAAGGAAGAAGGCTTTTGAGAACATTGTTGAAAAAGGAAAAAATGCTGGTTACCAGCATTTTCTCCTTTTCCCACAATGTTTTCTACCCTGACATTTCTCCTTTTTCCTGGTGTTTTCCCACAATGTTTTCTACCCTGAAATTTCTCCTTTTCCCCACAATGTTTTCTACCCTGACAAAGAGTGAAATCACTTTTTAGGAACAGTTTATTTGTCGTCTGCAAAAGCTTTCAATTTGGACAAGTTTAAGTTTTTCAATTCGGTAAAGAGTTAAAAAAGTTCATGAAGAAAAAGAGTTGGGAGTTTAAGGCAAAACTTCAAAGCAAGAGACAATTACTAAGTCAAAACTTGTCTTCTTTCCCTGACGACCAAATTTTAGACTAATCCAAATTGAACGCATTTGCAGACGACATAAAGGTGGCATAAATATTAAGATTTGCGTTTTAAAGGGCTGAAAACATCGTGAGAAAAGGAGAAAATATTCGTTACCAGCATTTTTTTCCTTCTACCACGATGTCTTCAAAAAGCCATCTTCTTCAAGGTCATTAAAACTCAAGACTTTTTGGTATAAAAGGTATAATAATAAAGTTACATAAAACTGCACCAGACATGTATAAAATCCGCAGTTTGACCTCTAACTTGTATAATTCACCAACACTTCTTTAAAACTTACCGGGTTCAGTCAACTTGATGAAAATAAAAAAAAAAATACATTTTTCAAACATTTACAACATGCATATATACTGAGTCTGAAAACACAGGGAGTAAGGAAAAATCAACACAAAATTACCTTGTCAATAGATGCATGATAGACTTTCTGTGTACATGTACATAAGGTGTAAATTCGGATGGCAAGTTTCGCAACCGGTCATGACCGCACTCATACAGTTTCGCTACCAAACCTGAAATTATTATCATGTTTCATTTTTATTTGAAAAGCAAAACTCCAAGCAAAAACTAAGTAATAAATTGTACTGCTACGATATCATCTTTCTAAAATTAAAATTTCACGCCTGCTATGGACATAAAAAAAAAATAATAATAATAAGAAAAAACCTGCTTGAGGATTTGCATAGTTTGGGGAACAGGCAATTTCAGTAAATTGGACTTAAATAGTAAATCTGTGGAAGGTTTCGGTAAAAAACGTAACTGTAACTATATAGATTTTTTTTTTTTTTTTTTTGCATCGTGACATTTATCACCGGTTTCAATTTGTTCGTCCTTTAACTCTTTAATTTCTTAACGACCGAAACAATAGGACCTTTCAACCCTTTCCAAAACGACAAATTTTGGACTGGTCCAAATTGAAAGAGTTTGCAGACGACAATTTTAAATTTGATGAAAATGGCAGAAAGTTATCAAAAAGGGTAGAAAACACTGTGGGAAATGGAGAAATTGCTCGTTACGAGCAATTTCTCCTTTTCCCACAGTGTTATCAAAAGACTTGTACTGTAGACACGTGAAAACCAGGGCTTGTTTGGGAAAGGGTTAATTAATAAAGCTATTGTCTACCTTTTTGAACTGTTTTCACGAATAACAAATCGAAGCCAGTATTTGGTGTGAAAACAGTCATGGTGCATTGATACTTCAGGGATCTGAGCCATGCTCTGTGGAAAGGGGGCTTAGTGCATCTCCGTGATGCATTGTACCATGCAAGTCATCACATAATTATGCGGATCCAGAGAGTCCGGTTTGTCTAACAACCGACTGAATCATGCGGTTTACTGGTCCTTGGACATAAAGAAAATCGACTAGTATTGAAAAGTTTTTGGCCCAGGTCAGCCGTCCGCTCAGGCTGACCGGTGTCGATACTTTTCGTAGATGCATTAAGCCCCCTTTTTCACAGAGCATGGCTCATATTTCTACAATTACATAGTTTCCCAAACCTCCTATATTGGTTCACTTGATTGAATGGTTGATGCAGGCAAAACTTGTAAAATGTGCGGAAATGACAGTTTCATTTCTGTCCTAGATAACCTGTCTTTGACGGTAATTACTTCGGTATTTGTCAACCAATGTAATTTGAGTGTTTCTTAATCGCTTATAAGCCCGGCCGGGTAGCTCAGTGGTTAGCCTATGGATCTGACTCGTGACCTGGTGGTTACCAGTTTGAGGCAAACTTTCTTTTTTTCGCCTCTCACCTCTAATCAGGGATCGTATATTACGATCCCTGCTCTGGTGCATATGAGAAAGGTAGTCGGTAACACGGACAGAAAGTGTCAGTACTGGTATGAAAAAAAAACAGGTAAAACACATGTGTTGGTGCACTGACCAGCGTGATATGACCTAAGCTGTTACGACGGCATTTTAAGTCCAATACAACAAACGAATAATCTCTTACCAATCAGAAAGGGGGGGGGGGGGGGGGAAGGAGAAATCTCTTTCGATCATTTCATAGTCAAAGGGAAAAAACTCACACATCCACAGACTATAAATTATTAAGAGTGACCTCCCTCAATAAATGTTTTTTCCGGGCTTGTTCGTCCCGATACCAGTTCGTCCCTGCGCATGCCCGTTCCACATTAGATAACGCTTTTAATAAATACATAAATTGAATTCAGCGTAGAATATCTTGGGGTTTCTTAAAATTTCATTTCACGCCTTTGACTGAGTTCATGAAACTAATCACTGTATTCTTTTTTAAGTTTCTAAGTTTATAGTATTTCACATCTCACCCCAACAGTGATACTGTGATGAATACACTACATATCACATCATCGAATCCAAAATTGCCACAAAGTACTTAACTTACAGGTTCCACTTGTTTGATTTTGCGACCTCTCGCGCCAATCATTACTTACTACCTCATGTATAGGACGAACAATTTGAAAACAATGTTAAGAGGCAAATCCATTTCCAACGTCGAATTATTTGATTGCTAAATAAATCTTATTACTCTTGGACATGATGACTGTTTTCGGTCATAACTGGGTCGCTATAAACATAGACAAACCGAGCGTTCTCATAGTTAATTAAAATTCATTAGTTCTGGATGGTCGACAAATGCCATTCCTTTTTTTCTTTTATGCAGCCCCCCCCCCTTTCCGACTAAAAGGGAGGTACTTTCTGTATAAACATAGATGAAAATGTATAAGAGTTGGCTCCCTTCGACCATAAATCGTTCGGTACAGTTAACAGTCAAACAGCAAAGAATCTTTGGGTAATATTGAGTAAGGGTCGGTGTACGAGTTTTCTCCTCTAGACCCCCCCACCCCCACCCTTCAAAAAAAAAAAAAAAAAAAATCGGTGCAAGTATCCGCAGGGAATTTTTATGCTTTTTTCTTTCACTTTGCCAAACTCTTTACTCTGGACACATGAGTGAACACACAAACAGACCGCCTGTCTTTGATCTTCGAATTGTCTATTAGGTGGTAATGGGAGTTATAACAGTGTTAGCGACTAAACACACACTAGGTAAGTGCGACTTAAACTTCCAAACGGATGTAAACATTTTGGAAAAAAGGAAACCATGCTGGTTACCAGCATTTTCTCCTGTTCGCACAATATTTCATATAACTCCTCTTTCTCGAGGTTGTAAAAACACAGGTCTGTTTTGTGAAGGGTGAAGGGAAGCATGAGTTCGGTCATGTATACTTGTGGCTATGGTTTTAAAGACAAGCATAAGCTGACTAAACTGGGTCGATACTCTCCCCCACCCTCCCCCATGCATTAAACCCCCTTTTCACAGAGCAAGGCTCATGATTATGAATTCTACCTCTTTCGACGTGTGGTAATAAAATCCTCTAAAACTAAAAAAGATTTTAGCCATTCTCTGTGAAAAGGGGGCTTAATACATCTGCGAAGAGTATCAAACCAGGTCAACCTGCACAGTCCGCGCAGGCTGACCTGATCCGAAACTTTTCGCTACTAGTCTATTTTCTGTATGTCAAGGGACCAGTCTACCTCATGATTCAGTCGGTAATTTAAAAAAAAAAGGGCCATTATGGATCCATAATCATGTGATGGCTTGATTGGTACAGTGCATTACGGAGATGCATTCAGTCCCGCTTTCCCAGAGCATGGCTCATTTTTGATTTATAGGCTGCTTGACTAAACAAGCGGACATACAGAGACTTTGACTTGTTTGAAAAACCTTCTACATTTCTATAATTCCTTACCCCTTCAGCAATTTACCCCTTGCTTTAACGACCCCGAAGAAGAAGGTTTCTTAAACAAATTGCGGGAAAATGAGGCAATGCTGGTAATCATTTCAAAGACAGAAACCATCTTTTAAAGTACATTGCACTTGTCAACTGCAAAATTAACCAGTCCGAATAGCTCAAGGGGTAGAGCGAAGGACTTTTAACTGGCATCAAGTCTTCGGCCACTTGAGGCTGGGGGTTCAAGCCCCACGGCTGGCCATCTAAAATTACTAATAGTCATTCGGTTTAGACGTTTTAAACCGAGGTCTCGTGTGACGGTGCCACACACACACACACACACACACATATAAAGAACCAGGTGTAACTTAGAATGGGTTTCGCCCTATATCTTGCACTCCTCCCCATAACGTATCTAACAGCTTTCAGGGGGCGTCACCCATATGGGCAACCGTTGGCGACGATAAATAAACGGAAAATCAATCAATCAATCAACTGCAAATGCTTTTCAGTTTAGTCACATCTGAAATTTTGTCGGATAGCATAGAGTGAAAGCTGAACTATAACTAGCCTAAGTTCCATTCCGTTCACTTTTTTCCTTTTCTATCATGGTGACGTTACTTTGTCAAAAATGACGGTATTAATAACGAAAACGATAAACAGATAGCTGCCAAAGATCGATAGCAGACCGCGATTCTAGGGAATGCATGATACGGAGCTATTTAACCCTTTCCCAAACGACAAATTTTGGACTGGTCCAAATTGAAAGAGTTTGCAGATGACAATTTTAAATTTGATGAAAATGGCAGAAAGTTATCAGAAAGGGTAGAAAACACTGTGGGAAAAGGAGAAATTGCTCATTACGAGCAATTTCCCCTTTTCCCACAGTGTTTTCAAAAGACTTATACTGCAGACACGTGAAAACCAGGGCTTGTTTGGGAAAGGGTTAAAGTATTATCGCTTGAACCCAGGCTAAACTATGACATAACGGTAAACCGAGAAAAGGTTAGAATGAAATTACAAAAGGACTGACTGGTAGTCCTCTGAGCTGTATAGTGTGTGGTTCAGGACAACTTTGACGTTTTGATGCGACCACGGGGCTTAGATTTATGGTAACCAGCATATTTACCTTTGCAATATTTCGTTTGTGACTTTATACACAATTTACCCGTGAATGCCTTATTGAACATAACTTTTGTTCTAGCTTTAAGATACATTTTTCTGCCAGCAACTAGAACTTTAGTTTAATCATATTCGAACCATGCTCTGTGAAAAGGGGGCTTTATGCATCTGCAAAAAGTATTGAGCCAGGTCAGCCCGCACAGTCCGCGCAGGCTGACCTAAGCCGCTTCTTTTTGCTATTGGTCAATTTTTCTGCATGTCAAAGGATCAGTTTACCTCATGATTCAGTCAGTTGATAGACAAAGTTGGTTTTTATGGACTCCTAATTATGTGATGTCTTGCTTGGTAAAATGCATTACGAAGATGCATTAAGCCCCCCTTTGCCAGAGCATGGAGAAAAATTATTATAATTTGCAAAATAAACTTTTTATTTTGCAACTTATACTAACTTTTCTCGATTCTGCTTCCTGGAAACTACACCAGTACTCGCGCCAAATGTGTGGGCCGAAGCAGTCTCAAAGTTGACACCCGCTCCCACGCATAGAACTCGGGACCATATGGTTACTAGAACTTTAACAGATTGCACAGTAACACCTTATCAGACTCATAACAAAATCTAATTTAATGTAAATGAAAATTGTAACAATATCGAAAAACCCGTCTCATGTTTGAATATGGAAAAACCCGTACGAGGGATATACAAGGTGTGAATATAACCCTCACGGCTCACGTTCCTGTACATCAATAATGAGTTAAGCTCCTACAACAGGATGTTCCTCTTCTCCAGTCCAGTTCCCCTTCCGAAAGGTAAGTCCTGTCCCAGGGTCCTAGAGAGAGAGAGGGGGGGGATGAAGGGAGAGGGAGAGTTGGAGAGAGAGAAGGCGCGAGAATCTCTTTCGAAGGGGGCGTCATATACGATTCAACCAATCATTTGGCCAAAAAAAAGAGGTACGGCCATGGCTGCAGTGGCCGGTTCACCGACGACGTTCCTTAATATATTGAAATATTAATGAGAAAAAACATGCAATTTTGGAATATGTTTTCCTTCAGCTAATTTTTTTTCTGTGTAACCTGCACTGTAAGAGTTAACCCTCTTCCTCACAATCCCGAGTTTTGGCGACCCCAGAAGAGAAGAACTTTGAAAAGTTTGTGGGAAAATGAGAAAATGCTGGTGACCAGCAGTTTCTCCTTTTCCCACAATGTTTTCTACCCTATCAAAGACAGGAATCATCATTTGAGCTAGATTCAATTTGAAGTCTGGAAATGATTTCAACTTGGTCGAGTCCAAAATTTTGTCGTTTGGTAAAGAAGGTCCAGAATGCGTTTTTACAAAAGTCCAAGATCCGGGCCTGTATTCTTCAATCGTTCTAAATTCGAATTGAATTCTAAATTCAAAGGCTACCCATCTGATTGACAGGGACAAAACTTCTCACCCAACCAGAAGATCAGTCTTGGATTTAAGAAGATGAGCGAGTTATGAGAGTTTTGGTGCAGAGGCCTCCCTGGTCTATCATTCGTCACAACTCGGCGAATTCCGTAACATGCATCCCCCAAAGTTTGTCGAATGCTAGTCCACGAGACAGAATATCTGGTATCCATCCAGGATTTTCTCTTTTTCCAACAATGTTTTCTAAAGCCCTTTTCCTTTGGGTCGTTAAAACTCGGATTGTTTGGTAAAGGGTTAAGCATCAACTTACCAAATGGGAAAATTTTAGACTCGTCCAAATTAAGATAATTTGCATACGACAAATTTAACGTGGCTAACACGATTGGATTTGTGTGTGAAAGTGTAGTAAACATTGTGAGAAAAGGAGGAAATGCTGAGATCCAGGAAAGAAATGGTTTTATGGACGAACAAGACCGGAACCTTCTGCTGCACTGTTTTATCCATGAAAATGGGAGGACAGATCTTAAATGTATTTCTGGTATAGATTTGATGATTTCTGTGGAAACTGAATGCAATTTTGTGATTTCTTGGGGAACTAATTTGTGTCTGTGCCTACACAGAGCAAGATGGTCTACCACCCGAAACAGTCTTTTATCACTATGATTCTTCAAGGGTAGTTTCTTTGAGATGCAATAGCAAAAGAGCAATTGATGGAGGTGCCAAACACGAAAATTTTACTTTCACAATGTTAAAGATCGATTTAATTTCAAAAGTGGGTTTCCTCATCTTTCATTTTACATGTAGAGCCCAACCTGCCAAAAAAACAAAAAACAAAAAAAGAAACCACAGCCAATGACTGATAATGGCTGGGAGGAAAAGAGACCGTGGAAAAACCGTATCGTTTCACATCCAGGCACTCGGCTTTGGAAGAGGAGGAGCTTTGCCAGCCTCCGCCCTTATTCCCGCCAAAATTTTTCTACTCTATAAAATTTTCCTTTTAACTCTTTACCAGTTAACAAAGTATAAGACCGGTCCCAATTGAAAGCGTTTGCTGACGACAAATTAAATATTGCTCATTTGGTGAGATTTGTCTTTGACTGGATAGAAAACATAGTGGGAAAAGTAGATAATGCTGGTTACCATGTTTTCAAAAGCCTTCTATTTCGGTGTGGTTAAAAGTCGGGATTGTGTGGTTAAGAGTTAAGGGTCAGTGAAACGTTCTTACTGAGGAGTATTGCTTACTCAAAGAAGCTTATGTTGGTGCTCAAGAGTTTTGTGTCAAGTCAAATAGATATATATTGTTTTTGAAAATTCAGTGACTTTTTGCTTCCACAGAGACTAGTCCAGAATATATCCGTTGTATCGATATTTTTGAAATGTAATTTTAGGATTCAGGCACAAATTTTCATATCTTGTAAAACAGCAGTCAGTCCAATCATTTAATCTTTTACCAAACAATACTGTGTATAAATAGGAAAAACTAGTGAAAACATTGTTAGAAAAGGAGAAAATTCTCTTTTTCCCACAATGTTTTCTGCTCTTTCAAAGATAAACCCCATCTTAATTGGTAGCATGCAAATGCTACCGATATGGACAAGTCTTAAATGATGTTGTCTGCTAACGAGTTTACTATTAATTGCAACAAGATTGACTTTTGTATGGTGTTTAACCCCATTTCAACATTATTTCAGTTATATCGTGGCGGTCAGTTCACTGATCCTTGCTTTTCTGGAGGTCTCTCTCTCTTTCTCTCTGCTACCAGTACTTCGCACAATATTTTTCTCAAGCCGCCGGCCTCTTTCCCACAATCGCGGAAACAGTCATCAGCAATGAGACGCAAATAGGCGGCTGGGGCATACAACATTTCAACACAAATGCTTTGGCTCTCATCTCATTCTGAACCACCTGTTGGAACTAAATTATATTCACTCTGTTCTTTGATCTCCACTCTCCACTTTGCTGAGCCATTCCGCCGCGATAGAATTGAAATAATGTTGAAAACGGCATTACAAACCATGTATCAAGTATTGTCGAGAGCCAAGAGCACACCTTGCAATTACAGTTATTTGAGTCTTATAATAGACTGAAAACGTCTGTCGGGATTACTCAGCTCATAAAGGGTTAACCTCTTTGCCAGACAATCCCGAATTATAACGACCCTGGTGAAGAAGGCTTTAGAAAAAGGAGAAAATGCTGGTAAGCGCAAATTTCTCCTTTTTCAACAATGTTTTCTACACTTTCAAGGAAAAATCTAACCATTTTAGCCACATTTAATTTCTCGTCTACAAATGCTTTCAGTTAGGACCAGTCTAAACTTTTGTCGTCTGGTCAAAAGTTACAAACTGCAAAATTAAGTCAACTCTTTACATCCTTTTTGCCACACCCTGTATGTTTGTAGACAAGATCAGACTGCACAGAATTAGCAGTATGATCTTGTTTCGCCACATAAAATTAGCAGTCTGATCTTGGTCTGTACTTTCGGATAGCTTCAGACATATCCGCACCAAGAAATACTTGAAATGCAATATATTTTGGTCTTCAAGAACGCCTTTAATGAGTTTCACTTATTTAGTTTGCACGCAAAGAGATTTAGGCTCAGTTTGATGAGTACCTTTGAACTAAACAGAGCGTAACTATTCGTATTTGTCTTCTTCATTTTTTGTGACATTTGTCGAAGACCGAAGGAAGTAAACCCAATTAAACTCATTTTTTCTAAGAGAAATAAATGTTTCGATAGCACTCAGATATATAATTTAACAACAGAGTTTTAAAATAAACTAGATTAGGGCATCGATAATGGGAATACTTCCTTTTTTATTGAAAATATCTATACCTGCTATGGCTTTCTATTGGCGCAATGATACACACAACCTCACTCGTCACAACTAGGCCGATTCCGTACCTACATCTAACCTCGTCCGTATAAAGGAGGCTTCTATTTTGACCTACAAATCACATGATCTTAAACATGGCGGCGCCACTGTTAATCGCTTAGCAACGACATTAACAACCACGGTGAAGTTATTCACATCTTTCGATCTGTCGATGAAAGTTCCCAGCGGAATTGATAAACCACGCTAAAATTGAATGTACAAACTGTTTGCCGACTGAAATATTCTTAGAAAGATATCGATAGAAATTTGTAACTAATGTTTTCTTTTTAAGAGGTGTCTTACTATTTTAATACTGGTAAAACGGTGTGTTTCCGGCGACGTACGAAATGTACCGTGTAGGTGCATATCAAGCTACGTGATACAGCCGAGGGATTTGATCACCAGATCACCCGAGGTTTGCCGAACGACACAAACTTTGTCTCCTGACTGTGTTCGTCCCAAAACCAGATTGTCCCTGAGTTTGTTCGTCCTTTTGCTTGTTCGTCGCAAATTATTGTTAGTTTATTTCTCCAATTATTAATTCCTCACAATGGCTTCCTTGACAAATGCCACACCAGTGTTTTCAACGCTTTGATTTTAATCAATTGTTATGTAGGATAACGGCCAATGGCCGAAGTTGGAAAGAAAATTGTACGAAATTTGGTAACGAGGAACCCCAGGAAAGCATGAATAGGTGATACGTATTCCACAAAAACCTGCATTAACTGTTTACCAAACAACACCATTATAGACTGGTCCATATTTAAAGCATTTACAGACGACAAATTAAAATTCATCTCTCTCTCTCTTTCATCCATCCAACTCTCTCTCCGGGACAGGACTTACCTTTTGGGTGGGGGTGAACGGGGCTACAGAAGAGGAGCATCTTGTTGTAGGAGCTCAACTCATTATTGATGTACAGGAATGTGAATCATGAGGGTTATATTCACACCTTGTATATCCCTCGTACGGGTTTTTTTCCATATTGAAACATGGGAGGGATTTCGATATTGTTACAATTTTCATTTATATTAAATTTTCCTGATTATGATTGCTTATCCCTACCGTTCGTATCAAAATGATTACGCAGGGAGAATTGTTTACTGATGCACTTAGATTGACTTTTTCTTTTAAAACACTTAGCTTCTCTTATAATATGGAAAAAACATAGGTCCCCATAGCTAAATATAGAATCGTCATTTCGCACCCGATATCAGTTCAGGGTTGTACAATAGCCTTGGGTTACAAAACGCTGACCTTTCATTTTTTACTTTTTAATTAGTTTGCACAGAGAAAACGTCATGAAATAAACCTTAGCATCCATTGATTCATTCATCGAGAGAGAGAGAGAGAGAGAGAGAGAGAGATACTGACAGATCGATAAAGAAAGGGAGAGAGAGAGAGGGGGAGAGATAGAGGTGAGAGAGGGACAAAGACATTCAGACAGACAGACACACACATGGGAACACTGATTTTATTGTGAATCAAGCCCAGATAAGCTTGCAAATACACCGTGATATGCGTAAATTAATTTTTAAAGCAGTGTCAAATACGATTCAATCGATCATTCGGGCGAAAATAAGAGGTATGGCCATGGCTTCAGTGGCCGGATCGCCGACGACGTTCCTGAATATATTGAAAAAAATAACAACATGCAATCTTGGAATATGTTTTCCTTGAGTAAAACTTTCTTCTGTGTAACCTGCAGTGTAAGAGTTAACCCTCTCCCTCACAAGCCCGAGCTTTGGCGACCGCAGAAGGGAAGAACTTCGAAAACTTTGTGGGAAAATGAGAAGATGCTGGTTACCAGCAGTTTCTCCTTTCCCCACAATGTTTTCTGCCCTATTAAAGACAGGAATCATCATTTGAGCTAGATTCAATTTGTAGTCTGCAAATGATTTCAACTTGGTCGAATCCAAAATTTTGTCGTTTGGTAAAGAAGGTCCAGAATGCATTATTACAAAAGTCCAAGATCCGGGCCTGTATTCTTCAATCGTTCTAAATTCGAATTGAATTGTAACTTTAAAGGCTACCCATCTGGTTGACTGGGACAAAACTTCTCACCCAACCAGAAGATCAGTCTTGGATTTAGACTATGAGCGATTTATAGAAGCTTTGGTGTGGAGGCCTTACTGGTCTATCATTCGTCACAACTCGGCGAATTCCGTAACATGGATCCCCCAAAGTTTGTTGAATGCTAGTCCACGAGACAGAATATCTGGTATCCATCCAGGATTTTCTCTTTTTCCAACAATGTTTTCTAAAGCCCTTTTCCTTTGGGTCGTTAAAACTCGGATTGTTTGGTAAAGGGTTAAGCATCAACTTACCAAACGGCAAAATTTTAGACTCGTCCAAATTAAGATAATTTGCATACGACAAATTTAACGTGGCTAATACGATTGGATTTGTGTGTGAAAGTGTAGTAAACATTGTGAGAAAAGGAGGAAATGCTGATATCCAGGAAAGAAATGGTTTTGGACGAACAAGACCGGAACCTTCTGCTGCACTGTTTTATCCGTGAAAATGGGAGGACAGGTCTTAAATGTATTTCTGGTGTAGATGTGATGATTTATGTGGAAACTGAATGCAAGTTTATGATTTCTTGGGGAACTAATTTGTGTCTGTGCCCAGATAGAGTAAGATGGTCTACCACCCGAAACAGTCTTTTGTCACTATGATTCTTCAAGGGTAGTTGTCTTTGAGATGCAATAGCAAAGAGCAATTGATGTAGGTGCCAATTATTTTAAGTTTTTGTAAACAAACAGCAAAGCTGTGGGTTTGCCAGTAAAAGTACAGGAAAAGGTCACTCTATTTTCAATGTGGCGAAAAACCGTAGTTTCGCATTTTCGTCGAAGACAAACTGAATGCTTCTTTTCAACAATCTTACACAATTTATGGATGTAATAACTACTTTTCTCATCAAAGTTGCCTTTAAAACTCACCTTTCTCCACTATTTCTAATGTTCACCATGGCCAGTTCGAAACAAACTGTTAAAATACACATGCTACTACCCAACCACGGAAATTTTACTTTCACAATGTTAAAGATCGATTTAATTTCAAAAGTGGGTTTCCTCATGTTTCATTTTACATGTAGAGCCCCACCTGCCGAAAAAAAAAAAAAAAAAAAAAGAAAAGAAACTGTGCCAATATATGATAATGGCTTGGAGGAAAAGAGACCGTGGAAAAACCGTATCGTTTCACATCCAGGCACTCGGCTTTGGAAGAGGAGGAGCTTTACCAGCCTCCGCCGTTATTCCCGGCAAGTTTTCTACTCTATAAAATTTTCCTTTTAACTCTTTACCAGTTAACAAAGTATAAGACCGGTCCCAATTGAAAGCGTTTGCTGACGACAAATTAAATATTGCTCATTTGGTGAGATTTGTCTTTGACTGGATAGAAAACATGGTGGGAAAAGTAGATAATGCTGGTTACCGTGTTTTCAAAAGCCTTCTATTTCGGTGTGGTTAAAAGTCGGGATTGTGTGGTTAAGAGTTAAGGGTCAGTGAAACGTTCTTACTGAGGAGTATTGCTTACTCAAAGAAGCTTATGTTGGTGCTCAAGAGTTTTGTGTCAAGTCAAATAGATATATATTGTTTTTGAAAATTCAGTGACTTTTTGCTTCCACAGAGACTAGTCCAGAATATATCCGTTGTATCGATATTTTTGGAATGTAATTTTAGGATTCAGGCACAAATTTTCATATCTTGTAAAACAGCAGTCAGTCCAATCATTTAATCTTTTACCAAACAATACTGTGTATAAATAGGAAAAACTAGTGAAAACATTGTTAGAAAAGGAGAAAATTCTCTTTTTCCCACAATGTTTTCTGCTCTTTCAAAGATAAACCCCATCTTAATTGGTAGCATGCAAATGCTACCGATATGGACAAGTCTTAAATGATGTTGTCTGCTAACGAGTTTACTATTAACTGCAACAAGACTGACTTTTGTATGGTGTTTAACCCCATTTCAACATTATTTCAGTTATATCGCGGCGGTCAGTTCACTGATCATTGCTTTTCTGGAGGTCTGTCTCTCTTTCTCTCTGCTACCAGTACTTCGCACATTATTTTTCTGAAGCCGCCGGCCTCTTTCCCACAATCGCGGAAACAGTCATCAGCAATAAGACGCAAATAGGCGGCTGGGGCATACAACATTTCAACACAAATGCTTTGGCTCTCATCTCATTCTGAACCACCTGTTGGAACTAAATTACATTCACTCTGTTCTTTGATCTCTACTCTCCAATTTGCTGAGCCATTCCGCCGCGATAGAATTGAAATAATGTTGAAAACGGCATTACAAACCATGTATCAAGTATTGTCGAGAGCCAAGAGCACACCTTGCAATTACAGTTATTTGAGTCTTATAATAGACTGAAAACGTTTGTCGGGATTACTCAGCTCATAAAGGGTTAACCTCTTTGCCAGACAATCCCGAATTATAACGACCCTGGTGAAGAAGGCTTTAGAAAAAGGAGAAAATGCTGGTAAGCGCAAATTTCTCCTTTTTCAACAATGTTTTCTACACTTTCAAGGAAAAATCTAACCATTTTAGCCACATTTAATTTCTCGTCTACAAATGCTTTCAGTTAGGACCAGTCTAAACTTTTGTCGTCTGGTCAAAAGTTACAAACTGCAAAATTAAATCAACTCTTTACATCCTTTTTGCCACACCCTGTATGTTTGTAGACAAGATCAGACTGCACAGAATTAGCAGTATGATCTTGTTTCGCCACATAAAATTAGCAGTCTGATCTTGGTCTGTACTTTCGGATAGCTTCAGACATATCCGCACCAAGAAATACTTGAAATGCAATATATTTTGGTCTTCAAGAACGCCTTTAATGAGTTTAACTTATTTAGTTTGCACGCAAAGAGATTTAGGCTCAGTTTGATGAGTACCTTTGAACTAAACAGAGCGTAACTACTCGTATTTGTCTTCTTCATTTTTTGTGACATTTGTCGAAGACCGAAGGAAGTAAACCCAATTAAACTCATTTTTTCTAAGAGAAATAAATGTTTCGATAGCACTCAGATATATAATTTAACAACAGAGTTTTAAAATAAACTAGATTAGGGCATCGATAATGGGAATACTTCCTTTTTTATTGAAAATATCTATACCTGCTATGGCTTTCTATTGGCGCAATGATACACACAACCTCACTCGTCACAACTAGGCCGATTCCGTACCTACATCTAACCTCGTCCGTATAAAGGAGGCTTCTATTTTGAACTACAAATCAAATGATCTTAAACATGGCGGCGCCACTGTTAATCACTTAGCAACGACATTAACAACCACGGTGAAGTTATTCACATCTTTCGATCTGTCGATGAAAGTTCCCAGCAGAATTGATAAACCACGCTAAAATTGAATGTACAAACTGTTTGCCGACTGAAATATTCTTAGAAAGATATCGATAGAAATTTGTAACTAATGTTTTCTTTTTAAGAGGAGTCTTACTATTTTAATACAGGTAAAACAGTGTGTTTCCGGCGACGTACGAAATGTACCGTGTAGGTGCATATCAAGCTACGTGATACAGCCGAGGGATTTGATCACCGGATCACCCGAGGTTTGCCGAACGACACAAACTTTGTCTCCTGACTGTGTTCGTCCCAAAACCAGATTGTCCCTGAGCTTGTTCGTCCTTTTGCTTGTTCGTCGCAAATTATTGTTAGTTTATTTCTCAAATTATTAATTCCTCACAATGGCTTCCTTGACAAATGCCACACCAGTGTTTTCAACGCTTTGATTTTAATCAATTTTAATCAATTGTTATGTAGGATAACGGCCAATGGCCGAAGTTGGAAAGAAAATTATACGAAATTTGGTAACGAGGAACCCCAGGAAAGCATGAATAGGTGATACGTATTCCACAAAAACCTGCATTAACTGTTTACCAAACAAGACAATTATAGACTGGTCCATATTTAAAGCATTTACAGACGACAAATTAAAATCTCTCTCTCCTTCTCTCTCTCTCTCTCTCCTTCTCTCTCTCTCTCCTTCTCTCTCTCTCTCCCTCTCTCTCTCTCTCCTTCTCCTTCTCTCTCTCTCTCTCTCTCTCTCTCTCTCTCCTTCTCTCTCTCTCTCTCCTTCTCTCTCTTTTTCTCTCTCTCTCTCTCTCTCTCTTCTTCTCTCTCTCTCTCTTCTTCTCTCTCTCTCTCTTCTTCTCTCTCTCTCTCTCTTCTTCTCTCTCTCTCTCTCTCTCTCTCTCTCTCTCTCTCTCTCTCTCTCTCTCTCTCTCTTCTTCTCTCTCTCTCTCTCTTCTTCTCTCTCTCTCTCTCTTCTTCTCTCTCTCTCTCTCTTCTTCTCTCTCTCTCTCTCTTCTTCTCTCTCTCTCTCTCTTCTTCTCTCTCTCTCTCTCTCTTCTTCTCTCTCTCTCTTCTTCTCTCTCTCTCTCATCCATCCATCTCTCTCTTCTTCTCTCTCTCTCTCATCCATCCATCTCTCTCTCTCTCTCCGGGACAGGACTTACCTTTTGGGTGTGGGGAACGGGGCTAAAGAAGAGGAGCATCTTGTTGTAGGAGCTCAACTCATTATTGATGTACAGGAATGTGAATCATGAGGGTTATATTCACACCTTGTATATCCCTCGTACGGGTTTTTTTCCATATTGAAACATGGGAGGGATTTCGATATTGTTACAAATTTCATTTATATTAAATTTTCCTGATTATGATTGCTTATCCCTACCGTTCGTATCAAAATGATTACGCAGGGAGAATTGTTTACTGATGCACTTAGATTGACTTTTTCTTTTAAAACACTTAGCTTCTCTTATAATATGGAAAAAACATAGGTCCCCATAGCTAAATATAGAATCGTCATTTCGCACCCGAATTCAGTTCAGGGTTGTACAATAGCCTTAGGTTACAAAACGCTGACCTTTCATTTTTTACTTTTTAATTAGTTTGCACAGAGAAAACGTCATGAAATAAACCTTAGCATCCATTGATTCATTCATCGAGAGAGAGAGAGAGAGAGAGAGAGAGATACTGACAGATCGATAAAGAAAGGGAGAGAGAGAGAGGGGGAGAGATAGAGGTGAGAGAGGGACAAAGACATTCAGACAGACAGACACACACATGGGAACACTGATTTTATTGTGAATCAAGCCCAGATAAGCTTGCAAATACACCGTGATATGCGTAAATTAATTTTTAAAGCAGTGTCAAATACGATTCAATCGATCATTCGGGCGAAAATAAGAGGTATGGCCATGGCTTCAGTGGCCGGATCGCCGACGACGTTCCTGAATATATTGAAAAAAATAACAACATGCAATCTTGGAATATGTTTTCCTTGAGTAAAACTTTCTTCTGTGTAACCTGCAGTGTAAGAGTTAACCCTCTCCCTCACAAGCCCGAGCTTTGGCGACCGCAGAAGGGAAGAACTTCGAAAACTTTGTGGGAAAATGAGAAGATGCTGGTTACCAGCAGTTTCTCCTTTCCCCACAATGTTTTCTGCCCTATTAAAGACAGGAATCATCATTTGAGCTAGATTCAATTTGTAGTCTGCAAATGATTTCAACTTGGTCGAATCCAAAATTTTGTCGTTTGGTAAAGAAGGTCCAGAATGCATTATTACAAAAGTCCAAGATCCGGGCCTGTATTCTTCAATCGTTCTAAATTCGAATTGAATTGTAACTTTAAAGGCTACCCATCTGGTTGACTGGGACAAAACTTCTCACCCAACCAGAAGATCAGTCTTGGATTTAGACTATGAGCGATTTATAGAAGCTTTGGTGTGGAGGCCTCACTGGTCTATCATTCGTCACAACTCGGCGAATTCCGTAACATGGATCCCCCAAAGTTTGTTGAATGCTAGTCCACGAGACAGAATATCTGGTATCCATCCAGGATTTTCTCTTTTTCCAACAATGTTTTCTAAAGCCCTTTTCCTTTGGGTCGTTAAAACTCGGATTGTTTGGTAAAGGGTTAAGCATCAACTTACCAAACGGCAAAATTTTAGACTCGTCCAAATTAAGATAATTTGCATACGACAAATTTAACGTGGCTAATACGATTGGATTTGTGTGTGAAAGTGTAGTAAACATTGTGAGAAAAGGAGGAAATGCTGATATCCAGGAAAGAAATGGTTTTGGACGAACAAGACCGGAACCTTCTGCTGCACTGTTTTATCCGTGAAAATGGGAGGACAGGTCTTAAATGTATTTCTGGTGTAGATGTGATGATTTATGTGGAAACTGAATGCAAGTTTATGATTTCTTGGGGGACTAATTTGTGTCTGTGCCCAGATAGAGTAAGATGGTCTACCACCCGAAACAGTCTTTTGTCACTATGATTCTTCAAGGGTAGTTGTCTTTGAGATGCAATAGCAAAGAGCAATTGATGTAGGTGCCAATTATCATAAGTTTTTGTAAACAAACAGCAAAGCTGTGGGTTTGCCAGTAAAAGTACAGGAAAAGGTCACTCTATTTTCAATGTGGCGAAAAACCGTAGTTTCGCATTTTCGTCGAAGACAAACTGAATGCTTCTTTTCAACAATCTTACACAATTTATGGATGTAATAACTACTTTTCTCATCAAAGTTGCCTTTAAAACTCACCTTTCTCCACTATTTCTAATGTTCACCATGGCCAGTTCGAAACAAACTGTTAAAATACACATGCTACTACCCAACCACGGAAATTTTACTTTCACAATGTTAAAGATCGATTTAATTTCGAAAGTGGGTTTCCTCATGTTTCATTTTACATGTAGAGCCCCACCTGCCGAAAAAAAAAAAAAAAAAAAAAAAAAGAAAAGAAACTGTGCCAATATATGATAATGGCTTGGAGGAAAAGAGACCGTGGAAAAACCGTATCGTTTCACATCCAGGCACTCGGCTTTGGAAGAGGAGGAGCTTTACCAGCCTCCGCCGTTATTCCCGGCAAGTTTTTCTACTCTATAAAATTTTCCTTTTAACTCTTTACCAGTTAACAAAGTATAAGACCGGTCCCAATTGAAAGCGTTTGCTGACGACAAATTAAATATTGCTCATTTGGTGAGATTTGTCTTTGACTGGATAGAAAACATAGTGGGAAATGTAGATAATGCTGGTTACCGTGTTTTCAAAAGCCTTCTATTTCGGTGTGGTTAAAAGTCGGGATTGTGTGGTTAAGAGTTAAGGGTCAGTGAAACGTTCTTACTGAGGAGTATTGCTTACTCAAAGAAGCTTATGTTGGTGCTCAAGAGTTTTGTGTCAAGTCAAATAGATATATATTGTTTTTGAAAATTCAGTGACTTTTTGCTTCCACAGAGACTAGTCCAGAATATATCCGTTGTATCGATATTTTTGGAATGTAATTTTAGGATTCAGGCACAAATTTTCATATCTTGTAAAACAGCAGTCAGTCCAATCATTTAATCTTTTACCAAACAATACTGTGTATAAATAGGAAAAACTAGTGAAAACATTGTTAGAAAAGGAGAAAATTCTCTTTTTCCCACAATGTTTTCTGCTCTTTCAAAGATAAACCCCATCTTAATTGGTAGCATGCAAATGCTACCGATATGGACAAGTCTTAAATGATGTTGTCTGCTAACGAGTTTACTATTAACTGCAACAAGACTGACTTTTGTATGGTGTTTAACCCCATTTCAACATTATTTCAGTTATATCGCGGCGGTCAGTTCACTGATCCTTGCTTTTCTGGAGGTCTGTCTCTCTTTCTCTCTGCTACCAGTACTTCGCACAATATTTTTCTCAAGCCGCCGGCCTCTTTCCCACAATCGCGGAAACAGTCATCAGCAATGAGACGCAAATAGGCGGCTGGGGCATACAACATTTCAACACAAATGCTTTGGCTCTCATCTCATTCTGAACCACCTGTTGGAACTAAATTACATTCACTCTGTTCTTTGATCTCCACTCTCCACTTTGCTGAGCCATTCCGCCGCGATAGAATTGAAATAATGTTGAAAACGGCATTACAAACCATGTATCAAGTATTGTCGAGAGCCAAGAGCACACCTTGCCATTACAGTTATTTGAGTCTTATAATAGACTGAAAACGTCTGTCGGGATTACTCAGCTCATAAAGGGTTAACCTCTTTGCCAGACAATCCCGAATTATAACGACCCTGGTGAAGAAGGCTTTAGAAAAAGGAGAAAATGCTGGTAAGCGCAAATTTCTCCTTTTTCAACAATGTTTTCTACACTTTCAAGGAAAAATCTAACCATTTTAGCCACATTTAATTTCTCGTCTACAAATGCTTTCAGTTAGGACCAGTCTAAACTTTTGTCGTCTGGTCAAAAGTTACAAACTGCAAAATTAAATCAACTCTTTACATCCTTTTTGCCACACCCTGTATGTTTGTAGACAAGATCAGACTGCACAGAATTAGCAGTATGATATTGTTTCGCCACATAAAATTAGCAGTCTGGTCTTGGTCTGTACTTTCGGATAGCTTCAGACATATCCGCACCAAGAAATACTTGAAATGCACTATATTTTGGTCTTCAAGAACGCCTTTAATGAGTTTCACTTATTTAGTTTGCACGCAAAGAGATTTAGGCTCAGTTTGATGAGTACCTTTGAACTAAACAGAGCGTAACTACTCGTATTTGTCTTCTTCATTTTTTGTGACATTTGTCGAAGACCGAAGGAAGTAAACCCAATTAAACTCATTTTTTCTAAGAGAAATAAATGTTTCGATAGCACTCAGATATATAATTTAACAACAGAGTTTTAAAATAAACTAGATTAGGGCATCGATAATGGGAATACTTCCTTTTTTATTGAAAATATCTATACCTGCTATGGCTTTCTATTGGCGCAATGATACACACAACCTCACTCGTCACAACTAGGCCGATTCCGTACCTACATCTAACCTCGTCCGTATAAAGGAGGCTTCTATTTTGAACTACAAATCACATGATCTTAAACATGGCGGCGCCACTGTTAATCGCTTAGCAACGACATTAACAACCACGGTGAAGTTATTCACATCTTTCGATCTGTCGATGAAAGTTCCCAGCAGAATTGATAAACCACGCTAAAATTGAATGTACAAACTGTTTGCCGACTGAAATATTCTTAGAAAGATATCGATAGAAATTTGTAACTAATGTTTTCTTTTTAAGAGGTGTCTTACTATTTTAATACTGGTAAAACGGTGTGTTTCCGGCGACGTACGAAATGTACCGTGTAGGTGCATATCAAGCTACGTGATACAGCCGAGGGATTTGATCACCGGATCACCCGAGGTTTGCCGAACGACACAAACTTTGTCTCCTGACTGTGTTCGTCCCAAAACCAGATTGTCCCTGAGCTTGTTCGTCCTTTTGCTTGTTCGTCGCAAATTATTGTTAGTTTATTTCTCAAATTATTAATTCCTCACAATGGCTTCCTTGACAAATGCCACACCAGTGTTTTCAACGCTTTGATTTTAATCAATTTTAATCAATTGTTATGTAGGATAACGGCCAATGGCCGAAGTTGGAAAGAAAATTATACGAAATTTGGTAACGAGGAACCCCAGGAAAGCATGAATAGGTTATACGTATTCCACAAAAACCTGCATTAACTGTTTACCAAACAAGACAATTATAGACTGGTCCATATTTAAAGCATTTACAGACGACAAATTAAAATCTCTCTCTCTCTCTCTCTTCTCTTCTCTCTCTCTCTCTCTCTTCTCTCCTCTCTCTTCTCTCTCTCTCTCTCTCTCTCTCTTCTTCTCTCTCTTCTTCTCTCTCTTCCTTCTCTCTCTCTCTTCCTTCTCTCTCTCTCTTCCTTCTCTCTCTCTTCCTTCTCTCTCTCTTCTCTCTCTCTCTCTCTCTCTCTCTCTCCGTGACAGGACTTACCTTTTGGGTGTGGGGAACGGGGCTAAAGAAGAGGAGCATCTTGTTGTAGGAGCTCAACTCATTATTGATGTACAGGAATGTGAATCATGAGGGTTATATTCACACCTTGTATATCCCTCGTACGGGTTTTTTTCCATATTGAAACATGGGAGGGATTTCGATATTGTTACAATTTTCATTTATATTAAATTTTCCTGATTATGATTGCTTATCCCTACCGTTCGTATCAAAATGATTACGCAGGGAGAATTGTTTACTGATGCACTTAGATTGACTTTTTCTTTTAAAACACTTAGCTTCTCTTATAATATGGAAAAACATAGGTCCCCATAGCTAAATATAGAATCGTCATTTCGCACCCGATATCAGTTTAGGGTTGTACAATAGCCTTGGGTTACAAAACGCTGACCTTTCATTTTTTACTTTTTAATTAGTTTGCACAGAGAAAACGTCATGAAATAAACCTTAGCATCCATTGATTCATTCATCGAGAGAGAGAGAGAGAGAGAGAGATACTGACAGATCGATAAAGAAAGGGAGAGAGAGAGAGGGGGAGAGATAGAGGTGAGAGAGGGACAAAGACATTCAGACAGACAGACACACACATGGGAACACTGATTTTATTGTGAATCAAGCCCAGATAAGCTTGCAAATACACCGTGATATGCGTAAATTAATTTTTAAAGCAGTGTCAAATACGATTCAATCGATCATTCGGTCGAAAATAAGAGGTATGGCCATGGCTTCAGTGGCCGGATCGCCGACGACGTTCCTGAATATATTGAAAAAAATAACAACATGCAATCTTGGAATATGTTTTCCTTGAGTAAAACTTTCTTCTGTGTAACCTGCAGTGTAAGAGTTAACCCTCTCCCTCACAAGCCCGAGCTTTGGCGACCGCAGAAGGGAAGAACTTCGAAAACTTTGTGGGAAAATGAGAAGATGCTGGTTACCAGCAGTTTCTCCTTTCCCCACAATGTTTTCTGCCCTATTAAAGACAGGAATCATCATTTGAGCTAGATTCAATTTGTAGTCTGCAAATGATTTCAACTTGGTCGAATCCAAAATTTTGTCGTTTGGTAAAGAAGGTCCAGAATGCATTATTACAAAAGTCCAAGATCCGGGCCTGTATTCTTCAATCGTTCTAAATTCGAATTGAATTGTAACTTTAAAGGCTACCCATCTGGTTGACTGGGACAAAACTTCTCACCCAACCAGAAGATCAGTCTTGGATTTAGACTATGAGCGATTTATAGAAGCTTTGGTGTGGAGGCCTCACTGGTCTATCATTCGTCACAACTCGGCGAATTCCGTAACATGGATCCCCCAAAGTTTGTTGAATGCTAGTCCACGAGACAGAATATCTGGTATCCATCCAGGATTTTCTCTTTTTCCAACAATGTTTTCTAAAGCCCTTTTCCTTTGGGTCGTTAAAACTCGGATTGTTTGGTAAAGGGTTAAGCATCAACTTACCAAACGGCAAAATTTTAGACTCGTCCAAATTAAGATAATTTGCATACGACAAATTTAACGTGGCTAATACGATTGGATTTGTGTGTGAAAGTGTAGTAAACATTGTGAGAAAAGGAGGAAATGCTGATATCCAGGAAAGAAATGGTTTTGGACGAACAAGACCGGAACCTTCTGCTGCACTGTTTTATCCGTGAAAATGGGAGGACAGGTCTTAAATGTATTTCTGGTGTAGATGTGATGATTTATGTGGAAACTGAATGCAAGTTTATGATTTCTTGGGGGACTAATTTGTGTCTGTGCCCAGATAGAGTAAGATGGTCTACCACCCGAAACAGTCTTTTGTCACTATGATTCTTCAAGGGTAGTTGTCTTTGAGATGCAATAGCAAAGAGCAATTGATGTAGGTGCCAATTATTTTAAGTTTTTGTAAACAAACAGCAAAGCTGTGGGTTTGCCAGTAAAAGTACAGGAAAAGGTCACTCTATTTTCAATGTGGCGAAAAACCGTAGTTTCGCATTTTCGTCGAAGACAAACTGAATGCTTCTTTTCAACAATCTTACACAATTTATGGATGTAATAACTACTTTTCTCATCAAAGTTGCCTTTAAAACTCACCTTTCTCCACTATTTCTAATGTTCACCATGGCCAGTTCGAAACAAACTGTTAAAATACACATGCTACTACCCAACCACGGAAATTTTACTTTCACAATGTTAAAGATCGATTTAATTTCGAAAGTGGGTTTCCTCATGTTTCATTTTACATGTAGAGCCCCACCTGCCGAAAAAAAAAAAAAAAAAAAAGAAAAGAAACTGTGCCAATATATGATAATGGCTTGGAGGAAAAGAGACCGTGGAAAAACCGTATCGTTTCACATCCAGGCACTCGGCTTTGGAAGAGGAGGAGCTTTATCAGCCTCCGCCGTTATTCCCGGCAAGTTTTTCTACTCTATAAAATTTTCCTTTTAACTCTTTACCAGTTAACAAAGTATAAGACCGGTCCCAATTGAAAGCGTTTGCTGACGACAAATTAAATATTGCTCATTTGGTGAGATCTGTCTTTGACTGGATAGAAAACATAGTGGGAAATGTAGATAATGCTGGTTACCGTGTTTTCAAAAGCCTTCTATTTCGGTGTGGTTAAAAGTCGGGATTGTGTGGTTAAGAGTTAAGGGTCAGTGAAACGTTCTTACTGAGGAGTATTGCTTACTCAAAGAAGCTTATGTTGGTGCTCAAGAGTTTTGTGTCAAGTCAAATAGATATATATTGTTTTTGAAAATTCAGTGACTTTTTGCTTCCACAGAGACTAGTCCAGAATATATCCGTTGTATCGATATTTTTGGAATGTAATTTTAGGATTCAGGCACAAATTTTCATATCTTGTAAAACAGCAGTCAGTCCAATCATTTAATCTTTTACCAAACAGTACTGTGTATAAATAGGAAAAACTAGTGAAAACATTGTTAGAAAAGGAGAAAATTCTCTTTTTCCCACAATGTTTTCTGCTCTTTCAAAGATAAACCCCATCTTAATTGGTAGCATGCAAATGCTACCGATATGGACAAGTCTTAAATGATGTTGTCTGCTAACGAGTTTACTATTAACTGCAACAAGACTGACTTTTGTATGGTGTTTAACCCCATTTCAACATTATTTCAGTTATATCGCGGCGGTCAGTTCACTGATCCTTGCTTTTCTGGAGGTCTGTCTCTCTTTCTCTCTGCTACCAGTACTTCGCACATTATTTTTCTCAAGCCGCCGGCCTCTTTCCCACAATCGCGGAAACAGTCATCAGCAATGAGACGCAAATAGGCGGCTGGGGCATACAACATTTCAACACAAATGCTTTGGCTCTCATCTCATTCTGAACCACCTGTTGGAACTAAATTACATTCACTCTGTTCTTTGATCTCCACTCTCCACTTTGCTGAGCCATTCCGCCGCGATAGAATTGAAATAATGTTGAAAACGGCATTACAAACCATGTATCAAGTATTGTCGAGAGCCAAGAGCACACCTTGCCATTACAGTTATTTGAGTCTTATAATAGACTGAAAACGTCTGTCGGGATTACTCAGCTCATAAAGGGTTAACCTCTTTGCCAGACAATCCCGAATTATAACGACCCTGGTGAAGAAGGCTTTAGAAAAAGGAGAAAATGCTGGTAAGCGCAAATTTCTCCTTTTTCAACAATGTTTTCTACACTTTCAAAGAAAAATCTAACCATTTTAGCCACATTTAATTTCTCGTCTACAAATGCTTTCAGTTAGGACCAGTCTAAACTTTTGTCGTCTGGTCAAAAGTTACAAACTGCAAAATTAAATCAACTCTTTACATCCTTTTTGCCACACCCTGTATGTTTGTAGACAAGATCAGACTGTACAGAATTAGCAGTATGATCTTGTTTCGCCACATAAAATTAGCAGTCTGATCTTGGTCTGTACTTTCGGATAGCTTCAGACATATCCGCACCAAGAAATACTTGAAATGCACTATATTTTGGTCTTCAAGAACGCCTTTAATGAGTTTAACTTATTTAGTTTGCACGCAAAGAGATTTAGGCTCAGTTTGATGAGTACCTTTGAACTAAACAGAGCGTAACTACTCGTATTTGTCTTCTTCATTTTTTGTGACATTTGTCGAAGACCGAAGGAAGTAAACCCAATTAAACTCATTTTTTCTAAGAGAAATAAATGTTTCGATAGCACTCAGATATATAATTTAACAACAGAGTTTTAAAATAAACTAGATTAGGGCATCGATAATGGGAATACTTCCTTTTTTATTGAAAATATCTATACCTGCTATGGCTTTCTATTGGCGCAATGATACACACAACCTCACTCGTCACAACTAGGCCGATTCCGTACCTACATCTAACCTCGTCCGTATAAAGGAGGCTTCTATTTTGACCTACAAATCACATGATCTTAAACATGGCGGCGCCACTGTTAATCGCTTAGCAACGACATTAACAACCACGGTGAAGTTATTCACATCTTTCGATCTGTCGATGAAAGTTCCCAGCAGAATTGATAAACCACGCTAAAATTGAATGTACAAACTGTTTGCCGACTGAAATATTCTTAGAAAGATATCGATAGAAATTTGTAACTAATGTTTTCTTTTTAAGAGGAGTCTTACTATTTTAATACTGGTAAAACAGTGTGTTTCCGGCGACGTACGAAATGTACCGTGTAGGTGCATATCAAGCTACGTGATACAGCCGAGGGATTTGATCACCGGATCACCCGAGGTTTGCCGAACGACACAAACTTTGTCTCCTGACTGTGTTCGTCCCAAAACCAGATTGTCCCTGAGCTTGTTCGTCCTTTTGCTTGTTCGTCGCAAATTATTGTTAGTTTATTTCTCCAATTATTAATTCCTCACAATGGCTTCCTTGACAAATGCCACACCAGTGTTTTCAACGCTTTGATTTTAATCAATTTTAATCAATTGTTATGTAGGATAACGGCCAATGGCCGAAGTTGGAAAGAAAATTATACGAAATTTGGTAACGAGGAACCCCAGGAAAGCATGAATAGGTGATACGTACTCCACAAAAACATGCATTAACTGTTTACCAAACAAGACAATTATAGACTGGTCCATATTTAAAGCATTTACAGACGACAAATTAAAATCTCTCTCTCTCTCTCTCTCTCTCTTCTCTTCTCTCCTCTCTCTTCTCTCTCTCTCTCTCTCTCTCTCTTCTTCTCTCTCTTCTTCTCTCTCTTCCTTCTCTCTCTCTCTTCCTTCTCTCTCTCTTCCTTCTCTCTCTCTTCCTTCTCTCTCTCTTCTCTCTCTCTCTCTCTCTCTCTCTCTCCGTGACAGGACTTACCTTTTGGGTGTGGGGAACGGGGCTAAAGAAGAGGAGCATCTTGTTGTAGGAGCTCAACTCATTATTGATGTACAGGAATGTGAATCATGAGGGTTATATTCACACCTTGTATATCCCTCGTACGGGTTTTTTTCCATATTGAAACATGGGAGGGATTTCGATATTGTTACAATTTTCATTTATATTAAATTTTCCTGATTATGATTGCTTATCCCTACCGTTCGTATCAAAATGATTACGCAGGGAGAATTGTTTACTGATGCACTTAGATTGACTTTTTCTTTTAAAACACTTAGCTTCTCTTATAATATGGAAAAACATAGGTCCCCATAGCTAAATATAGAATCGTCATTTCGCACCCGATATCAGTTCAGGGTTGTACAATAGCCTTGGGTTACAAAACGCTGACCTTTCATTTTTTACTTTTTAATTAGTTTGCACAGAGAAAACGTCATGAAATAAACCTTAGCATCCATTGATTCATTCATAGAGAGAGAGAGAGAGAGAGAGAGAGAGAGATACTGACAGATCGATAAAGAAAGGGAGAGAGAGAGCGGGGGAGAGATAGAGGTGAGAGAGGGACAAAGACATTCAGACAGACACACACACACACATGGGAACACTGATTTTATTGTGAATCAAGCCCAGATAAGCTTGCAAATACACCGTGATATGCGTAAATTAATTTTTAAAGCAGTGTCAAATACGATTCAATCGATCATTCGGTCGAAAATAAGAGGTATGGCCATGGCTTCAGTGGCCGGATCGCCGACGACGTTCCTGAATATATTGAAAAAAATAACAACATGCAATCTTGGAATATGTTTTCCTTGAGTAAAACTTTCTTCTGTGTAACCTGCAGTGTAAGAGTTAACCCTCTCCCTCACAAGCCCGAGCTTTGGCGACCGCAGAAGGGAAGAACTTCGAAAACTTTGTGGGAAAATGAGAGGATGCTGGTTACCAGCAGTTTCTCCTTTCCCCACAATGTTTTCTGCCCTATTAAAGACAGGAATCATCATTTGAGCTAGATTCAATTTGTAGTCTGCAAATGATTTCAACTTGGTCGAATCCAAAATTTTGTCGTTTGGTAAAGAAGGTCCAGAATGCATTATTACAAAAGTCCAAGATCCCGGCCTGTATTCTTCAATCGTTCTAAATTCGAATTGAATTGTAACTTTAAAGGCTACCCATCTGATTGACTGGGACAAAACTTCTCACCCAACCAGAAGATCAGTCTTGGATTTAGACTATGAGCGATTTATAGAAGCTTTGGTGTGGAGGCCTCACTGGTCTATCATTCGTCACAACTCGGCGAATTCCGTAACATGGATCCCCCAAAGTTTGTTGAATGCTAGTCCACGAGACAGAATATCTGGTATCCATCCAGGATTTTCTCTTTTTCCAACAATGTTTTCTAAAGCCCTTTTCCTTTGGGTCGTTAAAACTCGGATTGTTTGGTAAAGGGTTAAGCATCAACTTACCAAACGGCAAAATTTTAGACTCGTCCAAATTAAGATAATTTGCATACGACAAATTTAACGTGGCTAATACGATTTGATTTGTGTGTGAAAGTGTAGTAAACATTGTGAGAAAAGGAGGAAATGCTGATATCCAGGAAAGAAATGGTTTTGGACGAACAAGACCGGAACCTTCTGCTGCACTGTTTTATCCGTGAAAATGGGAGGACAGGTCTTAAATGTATTTCTGGTGTAGATGTGATGATTTATGTGGAAACTGAATGCAAGTTTATGATTTCTTGGGGGACTAATTTGTGTCTGTGCCCAGATAGAGTAAGATGGTCTACCACCCGAAACAGTCTTTTGTCACTATGATTCTTCAAGGGTAGTTGTCTTTGAGATGCAATAGCAAAGAGCAATTGATGTAGGTGCCAATTATCATAAGTTTTTGTAAACAAACAGCAAAGCTGTGGGTTTGCCAGTAAAAGTACAGGAAAAGGTCACTCTATTTTCAATGTGGCGAAAAACCGTAGTTTCGCATTTTCGTCGAAGACAAACTGAATGCTTCTTTTCAACAATCTTACACAATTTATGGATGTAATAACTACTTTTCTCATCAAAGTTGCCTTTAAAACTCACCTTTCTCCACTATTTCCAATGTTCACCATGGCCAGTTCGAAACAAACTGTTAAAATACACATGCTACTACCCAACCACGGAAATTTTACTTTCACAATGTTAAAGATCGATTTAATTTCGAAAGTGGGTTTCCTCATGTTTCATTTTACATGTAGAGCCCCACCTGCAGAAAAAAAAAAAAAAAAAAAAAGAAAAGAAACTGTGCCAATATATGATAATGGCTTGGAGGAAAAGAGACCGTGGAAAAACCGTATCCTTTCACATCCAGGCACTCGGCTTTGGAAGAGGAGGAGCTTTACCAGCCTCCGCCGTTATTCCCGGCAAGTTTTTCTACTCTATAAAATTTTCCTTTTAACTCTTTACCAGTTAACAAAGTATAAGACCGGTCCCAATTGAAAGCGTTTGCTGACGACAAATTAAATATTGCTCATTTGGTGAGATCTGTCTTTGACTGGATAGAAAACATAGTGGGAAATGTAGATAATGCTGGTTACCGTGTTTTCAAAAGCCTTCTATTTCGGTGTGGTTAAAAGTCGGGATTGTGTGGTTAAGAGTTAAGGGTCAGTGAAACGTTCTTACTGAGGAGTATTGCTTACTCAAAGAAGCTTATGTTGGTGCTCAAGAGTTTTGTGTCAAGTCAAATAGATATATATTGTTTTTGAAAATTCAGTGACTTTTTGCTTCCACAGAGACTAGTCCAGAATATATCCGTTGTATCGATATTTTTGGAATGTAATTTTAGGATTCAGGCACAAATTTTCATATCTTGTAAAACAGCAGTCAGTCCAATCATTTAATCTTTTACCAAACAATACTGTGTATAAATAGGAAAAACTAGTGAAAACATTGTTAGAAAAGGAGAAAATTCTCTTTTTCCCACAATGTTTTCTGCTCTTTCAAAGATAAACCCCATCTTAATTGGTAGCATGCAAATGCTACCGATATGGACAAGTCTTAAATGATGTTGTCTGCTAACGAGTTTACTATTAACTGCAACAAGACTGACTTTTGTATGGTGTTTAACCCCATTTCAACATTATTTCAGTTATATCGCGGCGGTCAGTTCACTGATCCTTGCTTTTCTGGAGGTCTGTCTCTCTTTCTCTCTGCTACCAGTACTTCGCACAATATTTTTCTCAAGCCGCCGGCCTCTTTCCCACAATCGCGGAAACAGTCATCAGCAATGAGACGCAAATAGGCGGCTGGGGCATACAACATTTCAACACAAATGCTTTGGCTCTCATCTCATTCTGAACCACCTGTTGGAACTAAATTACATTCACTCTGTTCTTTGATCTCCACTCTCCACTTTGCTGAGCCATTCCGCCGCGATAGAATTGAAATAATGTTGAAAACGGCATTACAAACCATGTATCAAGTATTGTCGAGAGCCAAGAGCACACCTTGCAATTACAGTTATTTGAGTCTTATAATAGACTGAAAACGTCTATCGGGATTACTCAGCTCATAAAGGGTTAACCTCTTTGCCAGACAATCCCGAATTATAACGACCCTGGTGAAGAAGGCTTTAGGAAAAGGAGAAAATGCTGGTAAGCGCAAATTTCTCCTTTTTCAACAATGTTTTCTACACTTTCAAGGAAAAATCTAACCATTTTAGCCACATTTAATTTCTCGTCTACAAATGCTTTCAGTTAGGACCAGTCTAAACTTTTGTCGTCTGGTCAAAAGTTACAAACTGCAAAATTAAATCAACTCTTTACATCCTTTTTGCCACACCCTGTATGTTTGTAGACAAGATCAGACTGCACAGAATTAGCAGTCTGATATTGTTTCGCCACATAAAATTAGCAGTCTGATCTTGGTCTGTACTTTCGGATAGCTTCAGACATATCCGCACCAAGAAATACTTGAAATGCACTATATTTTGGTCTTCAAGAACGCCTTTAATGAGTTTAACTTATTTAGTTTGCACGCAAAGAGATTTAGGCTCAGTTTGATGAGTACCTTTGAACTAAACAGAGCGTAACTACTCGTATTTGTCTTCTTCATTTTTTGTGACATTTGTCGAAGACCGAAGGAAGTAAACCCAATTAAACTCATTTTTTCTAAGAGAAATAAATGTTTCGATAGCACTCAGATATATAATTTAACAACAGAGTTTTAAAATAAACTAGATTAGGGCATCGATAATGGGAATACTTCCTTTTTTATTGAAAATATCTATACCTGCTATGCTTTCTATTGGCGCAATGATACACACAACCTCACTCGTCACAACTAGGCCGATTCCGTACCTACATCTAACCTCGTCCGTATAAAGGAGGCTTCTATTTTTCAACTACAAATCACATGATCTTAAACATGGCGGCGCCACTGTTAATCGCTTAGCAACGACATTAACAACCACGGTGAAGTTATTCACATCTTTCGATCTGTCTGATAAAAGTTCCCAGCAGAATTGATAAACCACGCTAAAATTGAATGTACAGACTTTTTGCCGACTGAAATATTCTTAGAAAGATATCGATAGAAATTTGTGACTAATGTTTTCTTTTTAAGAGGAGTCTTACTATTTTAATACTGTAAAACGGTGTGTTTACGGCGACGTACGAAATTGTTACGTGTAGGTACATATCGAGCTACGTGATACAGCCGAGGGATTTGATCACCGGATCACCCGAGGTTTGCCGAACGACAGAAACTTTGCCTCCTGACTGTGTTCGTCCCAAAACCAGATTGTCCCTGAGCTTGTTCGGTCCTTTTGCTTGTTCGTCGCAAATGATTTTTAGTTTATTTTCAAATTATTAATTCTCACAATGGCTTCCTTGACAAATGCCACACCAGTGTTTTCAACGCTTTGATTTTAATCAATTTTAATCAATTGTTATGTAGGATAACGGTCCAATGGCCGAAGTTGGAAAGAAAATTATACGAAATTTGGTAACGAGGAACCCCAGGAAAGCATGAATAGGTGATACGTACTCCACAAAAACCTACATTAACTATTTACCGAACGAAACAATTATAGACTGTTCCATATTTAAAGCCTTTGCAGACGACAAATTAAAATTTATATGTTGCAAAAATTCTCAAATCTACTATTGTAATGGTAGAAAAAGAATAAAAAAAAAAAAAAAAAAGGAAATCTCTCTCTCTCTCTTTCTCTCTGTGGGAGCAAAAAGTCACTGAATTTTCAAAAACAATATATATGTATTTCACTGGACACAAAAGTCTTGAGCACCAACATAAGCTTCTTTGAGTAAGCAATACTCCTCAGGTAAGAACGTTTCGCTGACCCTTAACTCTTAACCACACAATCCCGACTTTTAACCACACCGAAATAGAAGGCTTTTGAAGACACGGTAACCAGCATTATCTACTTTTCCACCATGTTTTCTATCCAGTCAAAGACAAATCTCACCAAATGAGCAATATTTAATTTGTCGTCAGCAAACGCTTTCAATTGGGGACCGGTCTTATACTTTGTTAACTGGTAAAGAGTTAAAAGGAAAATTTTATAGAGTAGAAAAACTTGCCGGGAATAACGGCGGAGGCTGGCAAAGCTCCCCCTCTTCCAAAGCCGAGTGCTGGATGTGAAACGATACGGTTTTTTCCACGGTCTCTTTTCCTCCCAGCCATTATCATATATTGGCACAGTTTTTTTTTTTTTGGCAGGTGGGGCTCTACATGTAAAATGAAACATGAAGGAAACCCATTTTCGAATTGAATCGATCTTTAACATTTTGAAAGTAAAATTTCCGTGGTTGGGTAGTAGCATGTGTATTTTAACAGTTTGTTTCGAACTGGCCATGGTGAACATTTAGAAATAGTGGAGAAAGGTGAGTTTTAAAGGCAACTTTGATGAGAAAAGTAGTTATTACATCCATAAATTGTGTAAGATTGTTGAAAAGAAGCATTCAGTTTGTCTTCGACGAAAAATGCGAAACTACGGTTTTTCGCCACATTGAAAATAGAGTGACCTTTTCCTGTACTTTTACTGGCAAACCCACAGCTTTGCTGTTTGTTTACAAAAACTTAAGATAATTGGCACCTACATCAATTGCTCTTTGCTATTGCATCTCAAGACAACTACCCTTGAAGAATCATAGTGACAAAAGACTGTTTCGGGTGGTAGACCATCTTGCTCTATCTGGGCACAGACACAAATTAGTTCCCCAAGAAATCACAAACTTGCATTCAGTTTCCACATAAATCATCACATCTACACCAGAAATACATTTAAGACCTGTCCTCCCATTTTCACGGATAAAACAGTGCAGCAGAAGGTTCCGGTCTTGTTCGTCAAAAAACGATTTCTTTCCTGGATATCAGCATTTCCTCCTTTTCTCACAATGTTTACTACACTTTCACACACAAATCCAATCGTATTAGCCACGTTAAATTTGTCGTATGCAAACTATATTAATTTGGACGAGTCTAAATTTTGCCGTTTTGGTAAGTTGATGCTTAACCCTTTACCAAACAATCCGAGTTTTAACGACTCAAAGGAAAGAGGGACTTTAGAAAACATTGTTGGAAAAAGAGAAAATCCTGGATGGATACCAGATATTCTGTCTCGTGGACTAGCATTCGACAAACTTTGGGGGATCCGTGTAACGGAATTCGCCGAGTTTTGACGAATGATAGACCAGGGAGGCCTACACACCAAAATTTCTATAATTCGCTCATATTCTAAATCCAAGACTGATCTTCTTGTTGGGTGAGAAGTTTTGTCCCAGTCAATCAGATGGGTAGCCTTTAAAGTTAGAATTCAATTCGAATTTAGAACGATTGAAGAATACAGGCCGGGATCTTGGACTTTTGTAATAATGCATTCTGGACCTTCTTTACCAAACGACAAAATTTTGGATTCGACCAAGTTGAAATCATTTGCAGACTACAAATTGAATCTAGCTCAAATGATGATTCCTGTCTTTAATAGGGCAGAAAACATTGTGGGGAAAGGAGAAACTGCTGGTAACCAGCATCTTCTCATTTTCCCACAAAGTTTTCGAAGTTCTTCCCTTCTGCGGTCGCCAAAGCTCGGGCTTGTGAGGGAGAGGGTTAACTCTTACACTGCAGGTTACACAGAAGAAAGTTTTACTCAAGGAAAACATATTCCAAGATTGCATGTTGTTATTTTTTTCAATATATTCAGGAACGTCGTCGGCGATCCGGCCACTGAAGCCATGGCCATACCTCTTATTTTCGACCGAATGATCGATTGAATCGTATTTGACACTGCTTTAAAAATTAAATTACGCATATCACGTTGTATTTGCAAGCTTATCTGGGCTTGATTCACAATAAAATCAGTGTTCCCATGTGTGTGTGTGTCTGTCTGTCTTTGTCTCTCCCTCACCTCTATCTCTCCCTCTCTCTTTCCCTTTCTTTATCGATCTGTCAGTATCTCTCTCTCTCTCTCTCTCTCTATGAATGAATCAATGGATGCTAAGGTTTATTTCATGACGTTTTCTCTGTGCAAACTAATTAAAAAGTAAAAACTGAAAGGTCAGCGTTTTGTAACCCAAGGCTATTGTACAACCCTGAACTGATATCGGGTGCGAAATGACGATTCTATATTTAGCTATGGGGACCTATGTTTTTTCCATATTATAAGAGAAGCTAAGTGTTTTAAAAGAAAAAGTCAATCTAAGTGCATCAGTAAACAATTCTCCCTGCGTAATCATTTTGATACGAACGGTAGGTATAAGCAATCATAATCAGGAAAATTTAATATAAATGAAAATTGTAACAATATCGAAATCCCTCCCATGTTTCAATATGGAAAAAAACCCGTACGAGGGATATACAAGGTGTGAATATAACCCTCATGATTCACATTCCTGTACATCAATAATGAGTTGAGCTCCTACAACAAGATGCTCCTCTTCTTTAGCCCCGTTTCCCCCCCCACCCAAAAGGTAAGTCCTGTCCCGGAGAGAGTTGGATGGATGAGAAAGAGAGAGAGAGAGAGAGTTGGATGGATGAGAGAGAGAGAGAGTTGGAGGGATGAGAGAGAGTTGGAGGGATGAGAGAGAGAGAGTTGGATGGATGAGATGGATGAGAGTTGGATGGATGAGATGGATGAGAGTTGGATGGATGAGATGGATGAGAGTTGGATGGATGAGAGAGAGAGAGAGATTCTAATTTGTCGTCTGCAAATGCTTTAAATATGGACCAGTCTATAATTGCTTCGTTTGGTAAACAATTAATGCAGTTTTTGTGGAGTACGTATCACCTATTCATGCTTTCCTGGGGTTCCTCGTTACCAAATTTCGTATAATTTTCTTTCCAACTTCGGCCATTATCCTACATAACAATTGATTAAAATTGATTAAAATCAAAGCGTTGAAAACGCTGGTGTGGCATTTGTCAAGGAGGCCATTGTAAGGAATTAATAATTTGAAAAATAAACTAACAATAATTTTCGACGAACAAGCAAAAGGACGAACAAGCTCAGGGACAATCTGGATTTGGGACGAACACAGTCAGGAGACAAAGTTTGTGTCGTTCGGCAAACCTCGGGTGATCTGGTGATCAAATCCCTCGGCTGTATCACGTAGCTTGATATGCACCTACACGGTACATTTCGTACGTCGCCGGAAACACACCGTTTTACCAGTATTAAAATAGTAAGACTCCTCTTAAAAAGAAAACATTAGTCACAAATTTCTATCGATATCTTTCTAAGACTATTTCAGGTGGCAAACAGTTTGTACATTCAATTTTAGCGTGGTTTATCAATTCCGCTGGGAACTTTCATCGACAGATCGAAAGATGTGAATAACTTCACCGTGGTTGTTAATGTCGTTGCTAAGCGATTAACAGTGGAGCCGCCATATTTAAGATCATGTGATTTGTAGTTGAAAATAGAAGCCTCCTTTATACGGACGAGGTTAGATGTAGGTACGGAATCGGCCTAGTTGTGACGAGTGAGGTTGTGTGTATCATTGCGCCAATAGAAAGCCATAGCAGGTATAGATATTTTCAATAAAAAAGGAAGTATTCCCATTATCGATGCCCTAATCTAGTTTATTTTAAAACTCTGTTGTTAAATTATATATCTGAGAGCTATCGAAACATTTATTTCTCTTAGAAAAATTGAGTTTAATTGGGTTTACTTCCTTCGGTCTTCGACAAATGCCAGAAAAAATGAAGAAGACAAATACGAGTAGTTACGCTCTGTTTAGTTCAAAGGTACTCATCAAACTGAGCCTAAATCTCTTTGCGTGCAAACTAAATAAGTTAAACTCATTAAAGGCGTTCTTGAAGACCAAAATATAGTGCATTTCAAGTATTTCTTGGTGCGGATATGTCTGAAGCTATCCGAAAGTACAGACCAAGATCAGACTGCTAATTTTATGTGGCGAAACATACAGGGTGTGGCAAAAAGGATGTAAAGAGTTGACTTAATTTTGCAGTTTGTAACTTTTGACGAGACGACAAAAGTTTAGACTGGTCCTAACTGAAAGCATTTGTAGACGAGAAATTAAATGTGGCTAAAATGGTTAGATTTTTTCCTTGAAAGTGTAGAAAACATTGTTGAAAAAGGAGAAATTTGCGCTTACCAGCATTTTCTCCTTTTTCTAAAGCCTTCTTCACCAGGGTCGTTATAATTCGGGATTGTCTGGCAAAGAGGTTAACCCTTTATGAGCTGAGTAATCCCGATAGACGTTTTCAGTCTATTATAAGACTCAAATAACTGTAATTGCAAGGTGTGCTCTTGTCTCTCGACAATACTTGATACATGGTTTGTAATGCCGTTTTCAACATTATTTCAATTCTATCGCGGCGGAAAGGCTCAGCAAAGTGGAGAGTGGAGATCAAAGAACAGAGTGAATGTAATTTAGTTCCAACGGATGGTTCAGAATGAGATGAGAGCCAAAGCATTTGTGTTGAAATGTTGTATGCCCCAGCCGCCTATTTGCGTCTCATTGCTGATGACTGTTTCCGCGATTGTGGGAAAGAGGCCGGCGGCTTGAGAGAAATATTGTGCGAAGTACTGGTAGCAGAGAGAAAGAGAGAGAGACCTCCAGAAAAGCAAGGATCAGTGAACTGACCGCCGCGTTATAACTGAAATAATGTTGAAAATGGGGTTAAACACCATACAAAAGTCAGTCTTGTTGCAGTTAATAGTAAACTCGTTAGCAGACAACATCATTTAAGACTTGTCCATATCGGTAGCATTTGCATGCTACCAATTAAGATGGGGTTTATCTTTGAAAGAGCAGAAAACATTGTGGGGAAAAAGAGAATTTTCTCCTTTTCTAACAATGTTTTCACTAGTTTTTCCTGTTTATACACAGTATTGTTTGGTAAAAGATTAAATGATTGGACTGTCTTCTGTTTTACAAGATATGAAAATTTGTGCCTGACTCCTAATATTACATTTCAAAAATATCGATACAACGGATATATTCTGGACTAGTCTCTGTGGGAGAAAAAAGTCACTGAATTTTCAAAAACAATATATATCTATTTGACTTGACACAAAACTCTTGAGCACCAACATAAGCTTCTTTGAGTAAGCAATACTCCTCAGTAAGAACGTTTCACTGACCCTTAACTCTTAACCACACAATCCCGACTTGTAACCACACCGAAATAGAAGGCTTTTGAAAACACGGTAACCAGCATTATCTACTTTTCCCACTATGTTTTCTATCCAGTCAAAGACAAATCTCACCAAATGAGCAATATTTAATTTGTCGTCATCAAACGCTTTCAATTGGGACCGGTCCTATACTTTGTTAACTGGTAAAGAGTTAAAAGGAAAATTTTATAGAGTAGAAAAACTTGCCGGGAATAAGGGCGGAGGCTGGCAAAGCTCCTCCTCTTCCAAAGCCGAGTTCCTGGATATGAAACAATACGGTTTTTCCACGGTCTCTTTTCCTCCCAGCCATTATCAGATATTGGCAGAGTTTGGTTTTTTTTTTTTTTTTTTGGCAGGTGGGGCTCTACATGTAAAATGAAACATGAAGGAAACCCACTTTCGAAATTAAATGGATCTTTAACATTTTGAAAGTAAAATTTCCGTGGTTGGGTAGTAGCATGTGTATTTTAACAGTTTGTTTCGAACTGGCCATGGTGAACATTAGAAATAGTGGAGAAAGGTGAGTTTTAAAGGCAACTTTGATGAGAAAAGTAGTTATTACATCCATAAATTGTGTAAGATTGTTGAAAAGAAGCATTCAGTTTGTCTTCGACGAAAATGCGAAACTACGGTTTTTCGCCACATTGAAAATAGAGTGACCTTTTCCTGTACTTTTACTGGCAAACCCACAGCTTTGCTGTTTGTTTACAAAAACTTAAAATAATTGGCACCTACATCAATTGCTCTTTGCTATTGCATCTCAAAGACAACTACCCTTGAAGAATCATAGTGACAAAAGACTGTTTCGGGTGGTAGACCATCTTGCTCTATCTGGGCACAGACACAAATTAGTTCCCCAAGAAATCACAAACTTGCATTCAGTTTCCACATAAATCATCACATCTACACCAGAAATACATTTAAGACCTGTCCTCCCATTTTCACGGATAAAACAGTGCAGCAGAAGGTTCCGGGCTTGTTCGTCCAAAACCATTTCTTTCCTGGATATCAGCATTTCCTCCTTTTCTCACAATGTTTACTACACTTTCACACACAAATCCAATCGTATTAGCCACGTTAAATTTGTCGTATGCAAATTATCTTAATTTGGACGAGTCTAAAATTTTGCCGTTTGGTAAGTTGATGCTTAACCCTTTACCAAACAATCCGAGTTTTAACGACCCAAAGGAAAAGGGCTTTAGCAAACATTTTTGGAAAAAGAGAAAATCCTGGATGGATACCAGATATTCTGTCTCGTGGACTAGTATTCGACAAACTTTGGGGGATCCATGTTACGGAATTCGCCGAGTTGTGACGAATGATAGACCAGGGAGGCCTCCACACCAAAATTTCTATAATTCGCTCATATTCTAAATCCAAGACTGATCTTCTTGTTGGGTGAGAAGTTTTGTCCCAGTCAATCAGATGGGTAGCCTTTAAAGTTAGAATTCAATTCGAATTTAGAACGATTGAAGAATACAGGCCGGGATCTTGGACTTTTGTAATAATGCATTCTGGACCTTCTTTACCAAACGACAAAATTTTGGATTCGACCAAGTTGAAATCATTTGCAGACTACAAATTGAATCTAGCTCAAATGATGATTCCTGTCTTTAATAGGGCAGAAAACATTGTGGGGAAAGGAGAAACTGCTGGTAACCAGCATCTTCTCATTTTCCCACAAAGTTTTCGAAGTTCTTCCCTTCTGCGGTCGCCAAAGCTCGGGCTTGTGAGGGAGAGGGTTAACTCTTACACTGCAGGTTACACAGAAGAAAGTTTTACTCAAGGAAAACATATTCCAAGATTGCATGTTGTTATTTTTTTCAATATATTCAGGAACGTCGTCGGCGATCCGGCCACTGAAGCCATGGCCATACCTCTTATTTTCGACCGAATGATCGATTGAATCGTATTTGACACTGCTTTAAAAATTAAATTACGCATATCACGTTGTATTTGCAAGCTTATCTGGGCTTGATTCACAATAAAATCAGTGTTCCCATGTGTGTGTGTGTCTGTCTGTCTTTGTCTCTCCCTCACCTCTATCTCTCCCTCTCTCTTTCCCTTTCTTTATCGATCTGTCAGTATCTCTCTCTCTCTCTCTCTCTCTATGAATGAATCAATGGATGCTAAGGTTTATTTCATGACGTTTTCTCTGTGCAAACTAATTAAAAAGTAAAAACTGAAAGGTCAGCGTTTTGTAACCCAAGGCTATTGTACAACCCTGAACTGATATCGGGTGCGAAATGACGATTCTATATTTAGCTATGGGGACCTATGTTTTTTCCATATTATAAGAGAAGCTAAGTGTTTTAAAAGAAAAAGTCAATCTAAGTGCATCAGTAAACAATTCTCCCTGCGTAATCATTTTGATACGAACGGTAGGTATAAGCAATCATAATCAGGAAAATTTAATATAAATGAAAATTGTAACAATATCGAAATCCCTCCCATGTTTCAATATGGAAAAAAACCCGTACGAGGGATATACAAGGTGTGAATATAACCCTCATGATTCACATTCCTGTACATCAATAATGAGTTGAGCTCCTACAACAAGATGCTCCTCTTCTTTAGCCCCGTTTCCCCCCCACCCAAAAGGTAAGTCCTGTCCCAGAGAGAGAGAGTTGGATGGATGAGAGAGAGAGAGTTGGATGGATGAGAGAGAGTTGGATGGATGAGAGAGAGAGAGAGTTGGATGGATGAGAGAGAGAGAGTTGGATGGATGAGAGAGAGAGAGAGTTGGATGGATGGGAGAGAGAGAGAGTTGGATGGATGGGAGAGAGAGAGAGTTGGATGGATGAGAGAGAGAGAGTTGGATGGATGGGAGAGAGAGAGAGTTGGATGGATGGGAGAGAGAGAGAGTTGGATGGATGGGAGAGAGAGAGAGAGAGAGAGAGAGAGAGAGAGAGAGAGAGATCTAATTTGTCGTCTGCAAATGCTTTAAATATGGACCAGTCTATAATTGCTTCGTTTGGTAAACAATTAATGCAGTTTTTGTGGAGTACGTATCACCTATTCATGCTTTCCTGGGGTTCCTCTTTACCAAATTTCGTATAATTTTCTTTCCAACTTCGGCCATTGGCCGTTATCCTACATAACAATTGATTAAAATTGATTAAAATCAAAGCGTTGAAAACGCTGGTGTGGCATTTGTCAAGGAAGCCATTGTGAGGAATTAATAATTTGAAAAATAAACTAACAATAATTTTCGACGAACAAGCAAAAGGACGAACAAGCTCAGGGACAATCTGGATTTGGGACGAACACAGTCAGGAGACAAAGTTTGTGTCGTTCGGCAAACCTCGGGTGATCTGGTGATCAAATCCCTCGGCTGTATCACGTAGCTTAATATGCACCTACACGGTACATTTCGTACGTCGCCGGAAACACACCCTTTTACCAGTATTAAAATAGTAAGACTCCTCTTAAAAAGAAAACATTAGTCACAAATTTCTATCGATATCTTTCTAAGACTATTTCAGGTGGCAAACAGTTTGTACATTCAATTTTAGCGTGGTTTATCAATTCCGCTGGGAACTTTCATCGACAGATCGAAAGATGTGAATAACTTCACCGTGGTTGTTAATGTCGTTGCTAAGCGATTAACAGTGGTGATTCCTGTCTTTGATATGGTAGAAAACATTGTGGGAAAAAGAGAAAATGCTGGTAACACGCATTTTCTCATTTTCCCACAAATTTTTGAAAGTCCTTCTCTTCTGGGGTCGCGAAAACTCGGATTGTGAGGAAGAGGGTTAACTCTTGCAGTGCAGGTTACACAGAAAAAACTTTTACTCAAGAAAAACATATTCCAGTTGCATGTTTTTTTTTTTCTTATTAAAATCTTAATATAAATAGACTAACTTCATGGGCGATCCGGCCACTGAAGTCATGGCCGTACCCCTTATTTTTCGGCCGAATGATCGATTGAATTGTATTTGACGCCGCTTTCGAAACTGATTTAAGCATATAACAGTGTATTTGCCAGCTTATCTGGGCGTGATTCACAAAAAAACGTGTTCCCATGTGTGTGTGTGTGTGTGTGTGTGAAACGACGGATTATTGAATACGCAAACAACAGGTATGTTCAAATACTAGTTTTGTCATCAATTTGTGAAAATATGAAACGTGCACACAAATCTATGCGAAGATTTTTACCATTTTTTTTTTTTTTTTTCACGATCTTCTCAGTATCCGGATGCAACCTATCAAAAAACAAAATCACATTCGGGACACTTATCTGTACTACAGTTGCGCAGGCTGAACTAGATCGAAACAACTGGCAATCGGATATTTTTCTCTGCATGTAAGAGGACCATTACACCTCATGATTCACCCAGCTTTATGACAAAATGTATCCATGTTATGCAACAATTTGCTTGGTGCAAGGCATCTACGTGATCCATGGTACCCATCATCAGTATCAATCCATTATAGCCCCCTTTTTTTAACAACCGACTGTATCATAAGGTAGACTGTCCTTAGACTTACAGAAAATTGACCAATAGCGAAGTTTCGGTTCAGGTCAGTCTGCGCGGACTACCCCCCTTTTCACAGCACACGGCTCATATTTACATATTTTTTTGTTTTTTACCACTCTTGAACTGACTTTGAAAATACCAGGCGATATGTCCTTTGCTTTCTGGTTGAATTATGTTCAGTGCACTTAATGTTACAAAAACGTCATTTCAATTCACCCGTAGTTTCATCGCTATATTTCAGAACTGTTATACCGTTTATCCTTTTTTAAAGATATCTATTGTATCTATTATATTAGCATTTTAAAATGTTGAATTATTTATCGAACTCCCTCCCACAAATCCGCGCAAGCATATTTGATTTTCAAAGAGCGAACTTTTGAAGTGTTACTGAATTTTGGCAATGCAAATTAAGCATACATGGGTTTGTAAAATTTTGACATTTTGAATTTTATTAAGTGTTGTCCTGGGAGTTCTCCAAGGTGACTAAACAACAAATACAGTAAACATTTACATATGCAGTAACAAAACCAATGCATGTATGTGTATGACCAAATAAATAAATAAATAGATAAATAAATAAATAAAGAAAGATAGTATTTAGTTAAAGAATATAGTAGCAAAAATCCTTAGTACAATAGGCACACAATATTTAATCGTAACTATATTAAATAGTAAAACAGGTTTAATAAATAGACAAAATAGAAAAATTGGTTTGATTTGCTATTACAATATCTTTCAAGAAAATTAGGGATTATAAAATTTGTTATTAAATCTGAATAATTCATAGGTTTAATCATTTGAGAAACATTCTTACATAAAAGCTATGGTTGCAATAATGACCGTTTTCGAAAACTACAAATAAACATTTAGATATGCATTAACAACTTGAATTAATACATGTATGTGTATGACAGAATACCTTTAAATAAATAAGTAAATAATGAAACCTAGTAGTATTTAGTTAAACGGAATAAAAATAATAAATCTGAAAGATCGATATGATATATAAATATGATACTAGTAGATTATGTCTATTTGGCACCCTTGAATCAAAGTAAAACACCAAAGCATTTACATTTCATTCATTACTCCTAAAACAAATTCGCAGCTGGCGACCTAAAAACCGTCGTCGTAAATTAAGAATTAAAAACAAAAACACCAGCAAAAAGCGATTGATCTTCTCTATCAAATTCTCCGCTAGCTACAATTTTCGGAAATTATCTGCTTGGGGTAATTTATAAAAACAATTTTCATCATTTGGAGGGGAGCGAAATAAACATCAAAGAAAATGCCTTAAAACTGAAAAAGCAGGATAAATCAATCACATTTTGTCAACTGAAATTACGACTTCAAAATACTATTCTTTGCCAAACAATAACATATAAATCTCGTCCTATGTAAAAGTATTTGAAAACGACATAAGAGGCCAAGGTGAAGGACCTTGTCTCTTAATTAGAAGAAAAGTCTTAATTAGTAACCAGCATTTTCTACTTTTCCTCCAACTTTTTCAAAAGTCTTATTTGGAGTCGTTAAAACTCGGGACTGTTGGATAAAGGGATACTATACAATAACATTATATATTATTATTGTATATCACTTGCCTACATTTGCCTTTTAAACGCTCCATGTACATATACTGTGGTACCATTATTCGCTTCTGTCGTGCTTTTCGTTTCGGTACCTCAATATCGGTTTATGCATACTGCTCTTCAATCGTATCGTTTCTTTCTCCACAACCTCCACGTACATGTACGGTTCTTTTTTTCCCTTATTTTCTTTTTGTCTTTTTGGAGATTTTCACCCTGTTTTCTCTACAAATTGTTTGTCCTTTATGGTAATTCTTCTCCCTCGTTCTTTTGTAACTAACATAAGGCAAAAGGAGTTTTTGTTTGTTTGCTTCTTTTCTTTACAGTTCTATATGATTATTTTATAAATACCGATATAACAGTAATCATTCACAAATAACTTTGACAAGACAACGCACGGTGTGATATATGTTTGTCCCATATCATCCAATTACGTGACTCTGGCAGCAGTGAATGGTGTCAGTCTTGCGGGCCAGATGTAACATTCAATACAGGTTTTCGCTGAGCTCCAAGGCTGTCCCAATTTACCCAGGATAACCGTGCTGTCAAATCTGAAATAAAGCACGAGATATATAACTCTTTCACAAACAATCTATCCTTACAATGACAATTTTCTTCTTTTGAGCCCCGATAAATTTGTCGCCTGAAAATACCCTCAATATGAAAGAGTTTAACATTTTGTCATCTGGCAAAAAGTCAAGTTTTTCGTGCTCTGCAAAAGTTCTGTCATAAATGAATTAAATTGTTACAGTAAAATTGTATGTGTACAGATTTAAACCATACCTGAGTGAATACAACATTCCGAGAGCGTGGAATATGAGTATTTCCCTGTATCGGGGGAAAATGACATGCTTTTTATTTTTTCAAATAAGAAAGCTCAAATCGGAAGTTTTCTGTAAAAAAAAAAAACAGCGAAATCCCCCGACTAGTTATCAGATTTAATATGGACAGCAAGTTCATTTATGAATATCAGATTTGATATTTATCACAATTACAATAAAAACATGAATGTTGCAGAAATATTGTCTAAAATCAACATATACCTCCTTACCCCTCGAGAATTTAAAGATCAAGACAGAATCTCATTTGAAACCAGAGAGACCATGACCATTTTAATTTCATAACTAATCTGTTGTATGAGCAGTTGGTTTGCTATATAATAGGAATATGGAATACACAAACTGATTTAGTATATGATTTGAAGATGGAATACAAAAACTGCTTTACTGTGTGATGTAAAGATGGAATACCAACGTCGGTTAACTATATCATATTAAGATGGAATACAACACACGGTTTAAAATACGATATAACAAAATGGAAAAAAAAAAAAGTCGGTATTCTAAATTATGTAAAGGTGGAATACAAATATAATGTAAAGATGGAATACAAAAGTCGATCTTCTATATACTATTAAGATTGAGATCAAAAGACAGTTTACTACACGATATAAAGATGGAATACAAAAGCGGGTTTACTATATGATACAACGATTCTATACAAAAGCCAGTGTGATATAAAAACTGTGTGATAGAATACTAAGGTCGGTGTACCATTCGATTATAAAGATGGGATACAAAAGTTCCAACGAAGTAGGAGTTTTAGTACTTTTGGAATACTTTAGAAAAAAAAAGACATTAAAAGTTTTTACTGTGACAAAATTGCAATCATAACAGAAAAAAAGACTGTATCGATATGGATTCCGTATGCAGTATTTCCTGTAAATGGTTTAATGAAAAAGATTCTCATTGAGCTTTAGCATAATCTAATACTTGCAAAGACTGCTAAATATTATATGAAAAAGAAGAACCACAATTATGTATATCTTTTTTTTTTTTTTTGCTTATTGACAATAATTATGTGGGAAGGGGGGATAGCAAAAGATTTCTTTTTGCTGTGAGCGTTCAACTTACTGTTAAAGTAGAATCAGAACAAGGAAAGATTTCATTTAAATTATTGAAGGGTATGAAATCTCATTGTTATTCCATTTTTGTGAGAAGATCTCGTACTTTGAAAGTAAACGGTAAAGGCAAGCTTTGAAATAATCGCTCTATAATCATCAACAATGGAAATTTCAATAATTTCGACAACCTATGGGGGGAGGGGGGGGGGCAGGAAAACACACTACTGAACTCACAGCATATGTTTCATGCAAGTTTCATCATGTAAAGACCCAATTCCATATTTACACATTAAAAAATAAAACAAACAAAAAACAAATATTGTGAACCACTATGTCTTCATAACTCAAATACTTTCTTGTTTTGCATGCAGTTCTTTAGCACTATACTAATACATAAAGTTCTATTGGCAGTTTCGTGATACACGCTACAAAAGGCTAAACTTCTACGGTAAATTCAAGTTGAATTATGGCACATTTCATTCTACAAAAGTACAATATACATAAACAATACAATACAATCAATAAATAAAGACAATCCTGCAGAAATGGATTAGAACAAAAAACAAGAGCAATACAAGAAGTTTAATACAAGAGCAAAGCGGGATAGTGGAGGTATTGAAGTTTATTTTTCAAAAAAAGTCTATAATAGATCGAACCTGTGGAGGTGAAAAGTAATGGTATAATTTCGTTAAAATTGTTGATCAACTATTAATGTTGATAATACATAAGTATATGTTTTTGAAAAAAGAAAGTCTAAACTTGATTGTGATATCTTTATTAATGATAAAATGGCTGAAAAAGTGGATACTTTTACTTATTTAGGCCTTAAATTCTATGTTACAGGCAGTTTCAAATAAGTCCGTGCTCTACATGGACAAGTTCCTAATTTACCTAAAGTTTTTGATAAAATTTTATTGGATATGGAGATAAAAGTTTCGCTTTCGATCCTATGGTTTTACCAATGTTACTATATGCAGCAGAGGTTTGGGGAGTATATATTTTTAAAGACCTTGATAAGTTACTTGTCAAATTCCTTAAGTATCTTCTAGGTGTAAAACAACACACACCAAAGTATGCAGTCTTAAGTGAATACGATAGACTTCCTCTTTCGGTTCTTTGTAAGCAATAAACACTTAAATTCTGGTATAAAATTATGTCACTCTTACATGAAATATAAGAGACCAATCCAATAATGTTTCTGGAAATTTTTGGTAAAAAAGAATTCATTTAATTACCGATCACTTAGGACATATAAACATAAGGATAAATTTCAATCGAGAACTAAATAAATTTTCTCTTTGAAATTGCGATTGAATGATCAATTCGTTCAAGATTGACACTATACCATTAATGATTTACCAAAACTTTCATGTTATCGTTCATTTAAACAAAAAATTGTTATGAGTCGTATCTCGACAAAATCCCAAACCCCGAATTTTTAGGAATTTTGCTAGATTTAGATTAAGTTCACATAAGTTAGAAATCAAAACGGGGTGCTTTAGTAATATTCCACGTGAAGAGAGATTTTTGTAAAATTTGTAATAGTGGCTACATAGAAACCGAATTTCATTTTCCTTTATGTTGTTCAAAATACGCTGAAATGAGAAGGAAATATTTTGGTAACAATTGCCAGCAAAACCAGTCTTAATTCGTATACTCAATGTCATGTTATAATAAAAAGATAATTTTGAATATTTGCAAGTATATGTCAACTTGTTTTGATATACGCGAAGAGATGTATAATTCTGACGAATCTTAACATTATTCATGTAACTGTATTAAACAAAATAGCCCCTGTTTTTTTTCTGTTTTAAAATATTTACTTCTTATATTGCCAATAAACCAAATCGTTTTAACTCACACATACTATACTGACATTGTAATTTTCATTAGGTTTGCCATATTTCATTTATTTGTAAATGGCCAAAGACACTGTGCTAAGTCGATAATACCAGTGAATGAAATGAAAAATGAAACGAACTAAATGCTAATAATAATGATATTAATAAGAATGAAAGAATTCATAAACTAAATAAAACCAGGAATTTTGAAAACGTACAAATAAACCAGTCAGTGAATTATTAATACATGTACATTTACTTTTCGCTGAAGTACCGAATATAACCCTCACCCAACCATCCCAAGTTTTGACGATCATACAGAAGACGACTTTTGAAAACATTGTTGCAAAAGGAGAAAATGCTGGTAAACTTTCAAAACTAAAATCCAATTTTTCAGTCAAATTACGTTTCTCCTGTGCAACTGCTTTCAATTTGGACAATTCTAGAATTTTGCAGTGTGGTAAAGAGTAAGTGCACGTATTCATAGACAATGTCGAATATTTCATGTCTGATTATCTATCCATTGCTAGGTTGATAATGGATGTATAAACGAAGATGGTTAATAGTTATTTATAAATAACCTTTTGGTGTTATTTTGTCATCTGTCGCAACGCTCTCAAAATGAAATGTGGATTTGTAGAAGTACAATAAGCCGTTATTTGGCAGTTTTCAAAAGTTTCTAAACACCAATGCTGAGTCAGAACCCCACAGTAATGGGTTAATAACTAGCTTTAGTAATTAGTTAGTACGTCTCTTCGTTAATCTGCTCTGTTTAAATAATTTTGAATATAATGTATTTTTAGTCACAATGTCATCAAGAGACGTTAGATTACAGGTATAGAAAAATCTTAAACCTTATAGCAATGGGTTAATAGATAAAGGGTATGAAGGGTAATGAACATCTGTATAGCAAGCTTTTGGTGCAATGTTGTCTGCTGTTACATGTTTTCAAAAGTTCTCAAAACCGAGAAACATGTTAATTCGTACTGCCACAGTAATAGAGTCATGAGTAAGAATGTTTATTAGTTCTTACATTGCCGTAATTAATCTTTACATGTATTGTGACAGCCCTTGTCTTAATATTTTCAAAAGTATAAATTGTAAGAACATAAATGTGAATTAGTAGTTATATATGTGTGCAAATATGTACTATGATTGTTAACTACATTTCTTTGTTTACCTTTTATAAAATGAAACAATTTACCACAATGTTTTCAAAAGCCCGTATCTTCACAGTAATGTGTTAATTAAAACACCTACATAATATTGTCTGATAAGAACAGAAATGTGTATTAGCACAGTTATGTATATATAAAGATGTTTTATGATTGTTTGTTACATTTCCTCGTTAATTTATACAAAATGATACAATTTACCACAATGCTTTCAAAAGCCCCAAACTTGCAGGAAAAAGTAAGTCGTATCTTCACTGTGATAGATTAATTAAATTACCTATATATAAGGTCTGATAAGTTACATAATCCTTGTATTAAGTTCTGTACATATCCTTTGTTACAATGTTTTTAAAAGTTGTAAGCTGAAGGAGTAAGAAAAAGTATCACAAATTTAGTAATGGATTCAAACATGGCCATAGGTATAAAGTGAAAAGCATTTTTTTTTTTTCTGAAGAAGTATAATAAGCTGTATTCTGACAATTCTCAAACATTTTAAACTGCGGAGGTATTCTGAGTAAGATACCCGCTGTATTGTGTTAAAGAAAAGTCTTTGTGATCTTTATTACTTTTCTGTAATTCTGTAATATTAAATCAATCTTAAATGCAGTGTAGTTTAAAATCTAAATTCTTTCGTTAATGGGTCAAAGATAAAGAGCCTCACATTTCCATATTAAGCTTGACATGTAATGTAACTGCCTTCTTCATTAGGTTTTCAAAAGTGGTAAAATGCAAGAACATAAATGTGTATTTTCATAGTTCTTAGTCTTTGAATGTGTATTTTGTTTTCAGAAATTGTAAACTGTCGGAACCAGAACAAGTCTCTATAATTCAGAAATGGATTTATCGAGGAACATGGGTATCAGTATCAGACTGCACGATCTTTGCCGTCCACAAGCTCCCATCTTTTGCCCTTAGCGCTGAAAGGGTAAAGAATGGTGAATGATTGCGGCCCTTAGGCGCGACTCGGGGCGCTTCTGCAGACAGTACAGATCAAAATCAGACTGTACAAAACGTGCAGTCTGATCTTTGTTCTACACAGTCCGATGCGGCTATTGTCTTTCCGATGAAATCGACTTTGAAAACACAATATTTGGGGTTTTACTATTGAGTGGAAATTTTCGTTTCATTTATTTAGCAGTGTAGGGGTAATTTTTACATTCTCGAAGATCATTTATTTTTGAGACTTATCTAGACATCATCAAAGATCGAAAATTAGAAACTTCACTTATAATAGTCCGAATATCTTCCCATGATGTAGAAATTGGAAAAGGCGTCAAAGAAAAATTAATCTAAGAGAACGAATTTGTAAAAATTGTACTTCGAAAAATATTGAAAATGAATATCACCTTTTATTGACATGACCTAAGTATTCGGACTTCAGGCTAAAATTTCTTAATAACTACTATTTTACTTGGCCAACAATACAGAAATTACCAATCTTTGTCTGTAAAATCGCCAAAAAAGTTTTACAATTTGTCAAAATTTATCTGTTATAGAAACCTGCTGGGAAATTAATCAATCAAAATAACATCATATGCTCTTCAGTTAAGCATTGTAAGTCTCTTTTAATTATGAAATGGTTCTATCATTTATGTTTTGTAATTGGTATAAAACATGCTTGTTTTAATGCAATAAAGGTATGATAATAGTTCTAAGTATTAATATTGTGCTATGGACTTGTCCTAATTGAAAACAATTGTGAACAAGAAATTCAGTATTGTTCAAATACAAGGGTTTGTCTCTGGTAAGAGTAGAAACATTGTGGGTAAGGAAGAAAATGCTAGTAATTGCATTTTATCCTTTTATGACAATATTTTCAATAGCCTTCTAAATCAGGGTCGTTAATACTCGGGATTGCGTGATAAAGGGTGAAAAACGATGGAAAGGAAAAGTTCGAAATCTCATTTTTAGTTTGTATATGTTAAGTTAATTAATCCTCAGTCTGCCTACCGATATGACTGGAAACATTGTAGGAAACGAAAAGTTGCTTATAACAAATAGTAATTCTGCATTTCTTAAATTGGTATTTACGGTGACGGGTCAATTAACATTATGAAAAAATAAATTAACAGTTACAGAAAAAAGTAACGGTTGAAAATAAACAAGATTTCTGAAACAAACAAGCATACAAGTACATGTCAAAAACATAAATCTAGTATTCCAAGACAATATAAACATTTTGCAAGATTCGAAACTCTGATGCATAAGAATAACAACGACAAAAATACAAATAAATTGATAAATAAAGAAATTAATTACTGAGTTACTTAAAAATGATGATGATAAGTATAATAATAACAATAACAATTACTCTATTCGCAAATTGCCAAGCGAAAAACAACGATAATAATGCAAAAACAGGAATAATTTCTGTTTACCGCTTGTGTTCCACAGGGTTTTCACGTCCGCTTTTAAGCATTGTTCTACATAATCCACGGGGTCCAAACCAGATTCCAGCATATCTCGCAGTAGGGCAATGTAAGATATAGCAAGACGAAGGGTGTCTATTTTGGACAAACGCTTTTCATAGGGAAACGTAGGTACATGCTGTCGTAACTCTTCAAAACCCGAATTTATGCTCATCATTCTTTTCCTCTCTCGAACATTGGCTGAGAATCGAATCTGTGGCTTACCGAGCCCGCACATCAAATCATCCTCCAGTCTGTCACACATCGTTGGAACATATGTATGCGCACACGATGGGTAGTCAAGAGGTACCGGTGAAGCATTCCTCTGGTACAAGCAGTTGTCGTCTCGAAGTACCACCGTACCATTTGTAATATAATTTGCACGTTCTGTTTCTTCAAGTTCATTTTCGAAACTTCTGCAATAGTTTAAAAATTCAGCAGATACGTTGTGCGACATAATTTAATATTTTTATGTGTATGAACGAAACAGTTCTAATTTATAATTTCGTGTCTCAACTTATGCCGTAGTTCAGATTAATCCATACGTTTTAAAGTGCTCTTATATATGTGTATGTTAATATTAGAAAAGAATAGAGTAAAGTTATCAAAACAAGCAATCAAAGAGAAAACTTTGTTTGATTAAAAATGTATCATGGAACACTCGATATTAAAATGATGACACTTCCATAATTTAATTTCGAGAAATAACAATATTTCAAAATATGGCAGTCTCCATCTCTCGACTATGTTTAAAGAACGTCTGAAGACTAAAGAATTTTCTGCTTATATATACATACCCCGAAGTCAGATTTAGAAGAAATGCCAAAATCATCTGTTTGCCAATTACCAAGCGGATCCCGTTAGAACGTCATTCCGCGAGACTTCATACACAAGTGTCGTCTGAATGTGACTTTTCAATAGAAGAGCTATTCTGCATCACGGCGGGATAGAGGGCCTCAATTTGTAATTGAGAAAACAATCAATTAATGCTCTTAATTTGCCGTTAAATCGTCGAGGGTGAATCGGCTCTTGCTGGGAAGCATATTTGAAGTGGTATTGTATCATTATTGAATTTCACACTACACGTACATAAGTGTATTGCAGGGAATTTCGACACGAGTATTTGGATAGATGGTTGACACGTCGCGTGGCGATCACGTGTTTCAATAGCGGCCCACCAGGAGGCGCACATCGTCAGACATTATAGAAGACTCGTCCTGCTCTTGAAAATGAACAGCGCGTAGAAAAGAACATAAAACGGACAAAGAAACCTGCCAGCGGTTAAGGCTAAAGTTACGTTGAGGAATTTGGGTCTGTATTCACCAACCATTCTGTTCTCATGAATTTTCTAACTTTGAAAGATACACAATCATTTAGTTTAACCAATCAGAAATTGAGTAACTTTCTCAATCTAGAAATTGAATAAGAATAAAACAAAGAATGATTGGTGAATACGGGCCCCGATTTCCTGTTGTAATTCTTCCCTGTTTAGGAGTTACCGCTCGGCAAATAAAATGGAAAAAAAAAAGATAGAATGTGCCGTTACCGCCTATACGATTAAACATTGGAAAATAAAACTGTAAGCTAACATTCTGTTAATAATGAAAAAAGCCATACAGGTTTTCAGTATTGCAAGTACCTTGATACTGTTTATGTTAACTCTTTTGCTGCCAAATAAATAAATACGATATTTCTCAAGGACTAAAAGTATATTACCGTTGCTTTGAAACCTATTTGGTCGAAATTAGTATCAGGTAGCGGATGGTGTAAATCAAAGATCAGACTGCACGTTTTGTGCAGCCTGATCTTGGTCTACGCCATCCGCAAAAGATGTCCATGGCGACATTGGCAGTGAAAGAGTTAAAAACTGCGGACGGTGAAAAACGGTCAACTCTTTACCAAACTAATAAATTTTAGGTGTGTCCAGTTTGAAAGCATTTGTAAACGACAAATTAAATGTAGTTGAAATGATAGGGTTTGTCATCGCAAGGGCAGAAAACGTGTGTGAAAAAAGGAGAAAATGCCGGTTACCAGTATTTACTCCTTTTCCCACAATGTTGTCAGAAGTCTTTTCCCTCATGGTCGTTAAAACTCGGGACTGTGGGGTAAAGTTGAAAGAACAAAGAAAAGCGGTTACAAAACAGTTGATATGCTGATTGGATTTTCATATATTGAGGAATAGTATTTTCATGCTTGTAGACCAATCAGGACTACCAGACAGTGCTTGTTCAGAGAGGCTTTAACCCATTACCACAGACTTCGCATTTTAACGACCCTGAGGAAGAGGCCTTTTGAAAACGTTGTTGAAAAAGGAGAAAATGCTGGTAACCAGCATTTTCTTTTTGTCCCACAATGTTTTCTATCCCACCAGAGAACTTAAATGCCCAATAGCGACCAAAGGACAAAGCAAATGTTAAAAGGCATTTCATACCATTTAGAAGCATGGAAAATATTGTGAAGATGACAAACTGTTATTGTGTGGTCTGTCCAACTGTTTGTCGCTTTCACAGAAATCAATTTTAAAACTAGTTTAAAGGTTGCCAGGTCACTTTATCTTTTGTTTACTTTTTGCCTGATTTTAAAAATCATTTCTTTCCGCCAGCGACTAACACTCCGACCAACCACACAATTAACAGATTGCTATCTTCACAATATTTTCCATACTTTTAAATGGTATGATTTAAACTTAAATGCAATTTAACACATGCATTGGTTTTTGGCCGGTTTGTGGCTTTTCAGTTTCTTTGTACCTACATCGGATGTTTCATCTTTGCATGCTATGAATTCAGAATAATCCAAAACTGGTTGTTTGGGACAGGGTTAAGAGACACTAGTAGGAAAAATGCCATGAAAATGGACAGATAAGTCAGACGTTTCAATTTTATATGGTCATAGTGTCAAACAAAACTTCGGCAGGAAAAATCCAAGAATAAGACTGCCCATTCTGCGTATCATCTAATCTTGACCGTCAAAAGCAAACACACGTTAAACCGCCTTTTTGCCTCAAATGACGGATAATGATTATAATGATGAAGATGATGATATTTAATGATGACAGACAGTTGCTCTTAAAACAATTCTTTAATTGAGAAATACTGATAGACTACTAAAATCACCAATTCTTATTCGATTATTGGAGAGGTCATCAGACCTCTCCAACAGTGGTGAGTTTAAAAGGCAGACTGCCTCAGAAATTGCTGCCTAACTCCATGCTTTTCTGCAAAATTGTTCTGATACACAGTCTGTTTCGTCATGGTTTTATAAATAAACCGAAATCAGAAAACTGAAATAGGAAAAAGACATGTTTTGTTTTTATATGACGGATTTCAAAAAGGATTTGTTATATTGATTTGATTGCAAATGACGTTTCCAGTAGTTGTAATTTTTCATAAACAAATAAAGCTACACACACACACACACACAAAAAGAATTTCGTTAAAAAAGAGAACACCGCGGGAAAACATCACGCGACTTGAAAACGTGGGAAGAAGGTCACATGTCTGTCATGTAATGCATAAGAGGTTTCTCCTTTTTACACAGCGGCGATCATGTAATGCCTTACTTATTTGTTTACATGTACCAAAATATATTGAAATTAAAAGCAATAAGCTATTTGAAAACATTGATGCTGACCTCTCCTGGCTTCTTTTTTAAAGAAGCCAACTTGTCGAAGATAACTGTTTGGATACTGGGGGATATTTTAGTCACCTTTGAGCCAATCGTTTAATCTGGTTGAGTCAGGCATTGTGAAAATGTGGTTTAATGCATTTGCAAAAGATATCGACCCAGGTCAGCCTGCGCAATTCGCGCAGGCTGACCTGGGTCGAAACTTTTTGTTAAGGTTAATTTTCTGCATGTTAAAGGACCGTTCTACATCAATGATTCAGTCTGTTTTTAGACAAAATGGATTCAAATTATGCGACGAGTTGCGTGGTATAACGCATTGTGACGATGCAGTAATCTCCCTTTTCCGAGAGCGTCTCCCATACAATATTCTCAGTCTTGGTTTATTGCATGGTACTCACCAAATTAACCATTCTCTGTGTATTTCTTACTTAGCGAGTGCACTGTATTTTTCCCCTTTTACTTACCTAGCACTCTATAGGCTGCAAAAAAGTGGTCTAAAGTTTAACAGATTATCGTTTGTAAACGGCTGTTTGTTTTTGGTCTTGCATCAGGACACTATTACATAATTATGTGTGTCCGTGGTTGTGAGGTAGAGCGTCGGCCTCGTTATCATGGGGTCCTGGGTTCGATACGCGGGAGCGGGTGTCAACTTTAGGTTGATAGATAGGACTGTTCATGGGCCCACACATTCGGCGCGAGTACTGGTGTAGTTCCCAGGAAGCAGAATCGAGAGAGATTAGTATAAGTTGTAAGAGCTCGTTTCTCAATCGATGTAAAAATAAATAAATCATGCTTTATGAAAAGGGGGCTGAATGCATCTGCAAAAAGTGTCGGTCAATTTTCTGCCTGTGAAAGGACAGTCTACCTCATGATTCTGTCGGCTGCTAGACAAAAATGGATTTAATGTATCCATTATTATTTTGGTGATTAGCATGGTATCATGGACCGCGGAGATGCATCAAGCCCCCTTTTCCCAGAGCATCGCTCAAACATCTTTAACTTAAATACTATTAAAAAGAGCATGGTGTAAAAGAAGAAATCGATAAAAACGAGCAGGTTCTTCAATTTGCTATGATATATTCTGAATGTTTTAATAATTAACCTTAATTGATGCGGATTACTGACACTGAACAATTTTTTTTTTTTTCAAATTTGTTTCAGGGATTGATAAATGAAGCTATAATTACTCATGACGCTTCACCGCATCTTTGAAATTTCCGCCTCAGTGTATTTGTCCCCTGGTCAACTCTTTACCATACATGAAAACTTAACCCTTATGCTGCTAAGCGCGAATCGCTGACCATTTGTGGACATTGTAGATTCAGATCAGACTGCACAGAACATGGAGTCTAATCTTGGATCAACTCTGTCCGATAAGGAGATATTTTTCTCCCCAAAATAAATTTGATATAACATTAATTGGAATTTTACTATCGGCTTGTTAGTTTTATTAAACTTCTTTAGCAGGATAAGGGTTGAGACAGGTCCGTATTTAAATTCATTAATTCATTGTATGGTGTTTAACGTCGTTTTCAACATTATTTCAGTTATATCGCGGGGGCCAGTGCACCTATCCATGCTTTTCCTGGAGTTTCTGTTACCGATACTCCGCACAATATTCTTTCCAAACCACTGGCTGCATTCCCACATAACCATCGTCAAAACAATGATCAGCGGTGAGAGAGGACTGAATCCTGTCGCAATGACTATCAATAATCCTCGGAGAAAAATTGGCCGAGCCAGGGATCGAACCAGGGACCTCCTGTTTTCAAGCCCTGTACGATACCGACTGAGCTACGGGGCTCGGCCCGAATTCAAAACGCTTCCAGAGGACAAACTAGATGTGCCTCATTATTATTATTATTTTTTTTTCAAACAGGTAGAAAACATTGTGGGAATAAGGAGAAAAATACTGGTTACCTGCATTTTCTCCTTCTCTCACAATGTTTCCAAGGTCTTTTTCTCCAGGATTGGTAAAACTCGGGATTGTGTGGTTAAGGTTTAAGAGGTTGTTTGATTACACCCTATCTAAAATTTCCGGGGGGGGGGGGGGGGAGCTTCTATGATCATCTTTTTCCTAAACGAGCCTTCAATGCTCTAGAGTCTGTTTTATTTCCTTTGATGAACAAATGATATGTTTGTTTGTATGGCCATTTTCAACATTTTTTGACTTGCATCCCGCGGCCAGTGCAACTATCCATACTTTCCTGATGTTTCCTCTACGAGTATTTGGTGCAATATTCTTTCCAAGCCACTACCTGCTTTCCCCACATAACCTATGTCGAAACGATAATCTGCGGTGAGAGAGAAATGAATCCTTTCGCAATGAACTACCATAAATCATCGGAAAGAAATCGGCCTAGCGCAGGTTTCGAACCATCGAGACCCTGGTTTCAAGCCCGGTACGTTAACGACCGCGATATCAGGATCGGCATGAACCCTGGGTCCGTATTCACCAACCATTCTTAAGAATATTCCTGGTCTTGTTCTCCAAAATTTTCCAAATTTGAAAGTAACATACCTTCTGATTAGCTAAACCATTTGGTTTAGCCAATCAGAAGTTGTATTACTTTCAAACTTGGAAAATCTTGAAGAATAAGTCTAAGAACGTTCTTAAGAATGGTTGGTGAATACGGACCCAGAAGAGAGAAGAAAGTCGGACTGTAAAAATGATTTGAGTCACGCTTAGCAGCTTTATGGTGCATCGCACTGAGTAAGCAAGTCATCATATCATTATGGATCCATAAAATCCATTTTGTCTGACCACTGACTGAATCATGAGGTAGACTGGTCCTTTGACTTGCAGAAAATTTACCAATAGCAAAAGATTTCGACCCAGGTCAACCTGCACGATACTTTTTTGTAGATGCCTTAAAACCTCTGTTCACAGAGTATGGCTCATTTAGAGAGATGCGAGAAAAAGTCATGTATAAAAGAATGATCAACCATGTTTCGCTAAACACTCTCTATCTCAACATTGATTTTGCCTTTTTCTGGTTGTTTCAATCGTTTTAGTTAGGTTATAACACGGCGACAGCTCACATCCTTAAATATTTCCTGCATTTCACAAATCTCGGTCGGTGCTCTTCATTGTGTAATCAAATCGACCAATCAGCTGGCAGGATCAATAACCCTGTCTGCCAGGCTATTTACAACGATTGGTGCACAAGTGAACCAAAGGGCTGGTCTCCTGTCCTCAAACTGTTCTCAAAAACTATATTCTGCAGTGGAATAAATACGTCTACTGAAGTATCAGATTCTATTCTGCAAAGACGAAAGAAGAAACCACGTGATGTGGGATGTGCAATTAACCCTGTATCGAACAATCACGAGTCTTAACTACCCTTATAAGGAAGCCTTTTGAAAACATTGTGGAAAAAGGAGAAAATGCTGGTAATCAGCATTTTCTCCTTTCCCCACAATGTTTTCTATTCTTTCAGAGAAAAATTCCATCATCTGAGCAACATTGAATCTGTCGTCTGCAAATGCTTTCATTTTAGATCAGCCTACTATTTGTCTCTTTGGTAAAGAGTGAACTGGTGACGTCCTGATCTATCACAAAAGGATTACCAAAAGCTGTTACCCGAGCTTTCTCATTCTTCTAGGAAACACGATGTACAATGGATGGACTTAGGTGAAAAGAAAATAATAATGTGACGACTTTACAACGTCAGTCACTATTGGTTTAACATTGTTACTCTGACGCAGCCATTTTTCAAGGTCTGATGTGTCATCCGAAAAGGTCAAAAAGTGATTTTTCTGTGATTGCTAAGCCTGGGCGGGTGAAGGGGACAAAGGGGAAAGGAAGACTAGAGTTCAACCCATCATCTTCCGCTAGGTGGCATTTTTCAAATACATAACCTATCTGGTATGGGCATTCTGGGTACAGAACCGGACTACTTTTCAAGGCGGCAATCAATGCAGCGAATTTCAAGATGAAATATACGTTTACTCAATAAACCTACCTTGTACGATTCATCCAGCCATGGTTAGCTAGTATATAAGCTATGCACCAGCCATTTATGAACATAGCTCATATAAGCTTGGGAAAAGCCCAGCAAGGTGGGGACGTTATTTTTGTTGTCAGTCTGTTGCACAAATCCCCATGTCTATATTTAGAAACTGTCTACAGAGATTTGCAGTAAATAATTGGTTTTTAAAAAAAAAAAAAAAAAAAATTCCACGTTTAAAATCATTTTTTTGTTTGTTTGAGAAATTTGAAGTGAAAAACTGGCTTGACTTTTCCACGTCTAGACGACGTATTATTTATTGTCATTTTCCGCCTGCACTTTTTAAGTGGTAATTTACGCTCCACGTATTAATACTTCTCCCGTACAGGACTGTGATGCTTCATAGCAGACAGGTCAGATCTTCGAAGAATATTGACATGCGCTTACAACGGAGTTCAACCGTGTACGCTGTTAACGCAAAATGAGCTGTAACAGAATAGAGTAACCGCATATATCGTTTAACTCTTTTGAACTTTCATCCAGCAAACTTTTCGAATGCTCCAACCCTTCAACATCAGATACACAAAGTGACGATGTTACTTCTCGTCACATGGACTTCCGCGCAAGTAAAAAATTTCACAAATCACCCAATACAGTAAACCAGGGTCTGTATTCACCAGCTATTCTGAAGAATGTTCTTTGTCTTATTCTCCAAGATTTTCTGAATTTGAAAGTAACACAACTTCTGATTCGCTAAACCGTTTGGTTTAGCCAATCAAAAGTTGTGTTACTTCCAGTTTAGAAGTTTCTGGAGAATATGGTAAAGAACAGGCCCAAGTTGGTTAATACAGGCCCACAGGAACTGGGTAGACCAGTAAAGTTGTGGTCTTCCTTTCACTTTTGTATTCTGTAAAAGCTTCATTCAAACTTGAAATATTTGAAAACTATTTCATGACATGTTAAAATTTTACAACAAAGTATCCCCAAGTGGCGGACCTGCTGATAAAATACAATAAAGTCGCTTAAACCATGCTAGTTATAAACACACGACCCAGCAGTGTAAATAGAACAAAGATGGAAACAGTTGAATTGAAAGAAAATCGTTTCTAAATGCATTTGAGAATTTTTAGGAAGAAGTATGATTGCTTCAGAAAAAAGCAAGCTGTTACATTTTTCCTTCGTTTTTATCAGCTGTCCTTCGCGGAGGCGGAATAAGTCATGATATATTTGAGCCATGCCCTGGCAAAAGGGGGCTTAAAGCATCTCCATTATTTGAGTATTATACATTCCTAAAGTCCGTTTTGGATAACAACATACTGGATCATGAGGTACGCTGGTCCTTTTACATGCAGAAAATTAACCAAAGGCAAAAAGTTTCGGCCCCGGTCAGCGCAGGCTGACCTGTGTCGATACTTTTTCAAATGCATTAAGCCCCCCGATCACAGAGCATGGCTTATAACAGTAGGTAACTTAATTCGGATACCCTCCCCTCATTTTATCGTTAGCACCTGATTGGACAAAGATTGGGATCAGACAATGACGTCATGGAAGTCATGTGTCAACAAAAGTGTCAATGACAAATAATAGCACACCAAACAAAGCAGTGTTATAATCTCACTGTTGATTCTGATACCTGTAGTGCATTACAACCTAAAGGCACTCATATGAAACAAAGTAGAACTCTTAGTCATTAAAAAAAAAAGAATCAATAGGTTGCAATTTCTGGATTTCTAGGGGTTTTGTCACGTTATGCCATACAACAGAGATAGTGTAGATCAAAGATAAGGCCATATATTTGATCTTGATCTACACCGTCTTGATCTACACCGACGCCGTTCACAATAGCAAACACAGTTATGATGTGCTCTTTAATAGTCAAAGTAGGAGCTTCACTTGACCTACACAAACATCTGAGAATAAAATCTCACTAACAGAGACTGTTGGCTTTCAAATCGAGACATAAACACAAAGAAGAAAGTAATACCAACGACAGACACAAGAATCTGTCCGTTTTACCCTTTTATACTCATGTATTTAACTTACAAAGATCTGCAATGACTGTTAATATCATACAACCCACCTCCATGAACAAATCTATAACTGTCGTGTTGTATGAGGCTTTACCATTAATCTGCTAAGCGCGACTCAAGAACCTTTGACGGGCAGTGTAGATCAAGATCAGACTGCACAGAACGTGCAGTCTGATCTTGGTTCTACACTGTCAGATAAGGAGACATTTCCCCCCAAAAAACATACCTTTGAAATAGCAAAATTCGGGTTTTTACTATCAGCTTAAAAGTTTCATTTCACTTATTTAGCAGGTTAAGGGTTAATACAGAAAAGCATCATGAGACACTTTCTTAATTCTTTTTGTGTTTATGTATTGATCAACCGCAGCTTTGTAATCAAATTGTGATTACGTCCGATTGTGTGGGTACTATATATATTCAAAGCCATATAAACAAGCCGCAGTATTACAGTTTTAGGTTTCAGGGATTGAAAAACTATAGGGTATCACCATGAGGTACTTTATTAAAGTAACAATAGCTGCCTAAAGTAAACAGTGAGGGTGGTAAAATTCAATTAAATTTAAATCATAGTAAATCAAAGCACGGAAACGATTGTGAAGATGACAATCTGTAATAGTGTGGTCGGTCCAAGTGTTAGTTGCTGGCAGAGTAAGTAATTTCAAAACTAAGGCAAAAGTTGCCAGTTCACTGTATCTTTTGTTTACTTTTTGCTTGCTTTTGAAATCCATTTTTTTTTCTGCCAGCGACCACTACTTCAACCGACCACACAATAACGGATTGTCATTTTCACAACATTTTCCATATAAATGGTATGATTTAATTTGAACTGCATTTTAACACCTGCATTTTTGTCCGTTATTCGACCTTTAAACTGTGCGGGAATAAAGCTTAGGAAAATTCACTAGTTTGTACTTTTTGATCGATTAAGACATGTGAGTTAGGCTCTGTAAAAAGGGATTTAATGCCTATCTATGTGATGCATGATACCAATTAAATCATCACATAATTATGAATTCATAAAATCCACTTTGCCTCACAACCGACTGAATCATGTGGTAGACTGGTCCGTTGACTCGCAGAAAACTGACAAATAGCAAAAAGTTTCGACTCAGGTCAGCCTGCGCGGACTGCGCAGGCTGACCTGAGTCGATACTTTCTGCAGATGCACCAAACCCATCTATTGTAGTATGGCCCACACGTTTTGTATTATTTCAGATCCAGAATACTTTACATGTATACAATTTTCCTTATTGTGATGACGGTATGGTCATCTGTCAGCTCGTCCGAGTTTTGCAAAGTGAAAAGAAAGAAATACGCTCTTGGTATGTTGTTGTTTTCTTTGTTTCGCTTTTACGAACAAATCATTGTTAAGCTTTTTTTTTTTTTTTTTTATGCTGACAAAGTAAAGCTGAACGAAAAAGATACTGCAATTTCAAGATTGTTTTGGCCTAAATAATTACAAGTGTAAATTGAAAATCAAGCTGCACGGTCTGTGATTTCGGATCTTGAGATGTTCTGTCTGCAAAAGCAAGCCTGTGCTGCTGTAGGACTTGGTACACAAAGAGTTTCTAGCGTACATAAATTAACTGCCATCACCTTTCGGAAAACTACTGCAAAGTCGCGTTATCTTTGCCATAAGAGTTTCTGTATTATTTATTTATTTATTTGTTTTATTTATTTATTTATAAGAGTCTCATTCAGGTACAATAAAAATTACAAATAGCAGAAAAGGTATAAAGATACATGCAGATGACCATTCATTACAGAATTATAAGAGACTGTCACATCTAATTTAGAAGTAGTGCATAAACATTCTATACACTCTAAGAGAGTTGTAAGATTCCGTTGCTAATTGTGCCATAGAACACATAATTCTGTAAACGTATTTAGAAATTACAATTTATAGCTAGTTACATTGAGATGAGGGTCGCTTGGGACCGTATTCAGGGGTTTTCCGTTAAAAAAAAAAAGCTGCTGAATCTTGTGAAAACAAAGAAACAAATGAACATGAAAATAAAACTGTTATTATTTACAGAGATAAAAAGACCGTAGGGCAAAAGTCATTTACAAAGGCATAAAAGCGAGATATTGTAGCTTTGTCTCTCCTTTCTTTCTTTCTCTCTCTCTATCTTTCTCTCTCTGACACATTTCGTTTTTATGAAAAAATAAAGACATTGTAAGTTTACTTTTTTGTAAGCCCAAGTCAAATTTCATGTACAGGGACATATGCTAACTCTTTTAATCCTTTACCAAACAATCCCGGGTTTTAACGACATTGAAAAAAAAGTCTTTTGAAAACATCATGGAAAAAGGAGAAAATGCTGGTTACCAGCATTTTCTCCTTTTTCCACAATGTTTTCTACCCTTTCTCCCCAGCATTTCTCCTTTTCCACGTTTTCTACCCTTTCAAAGACAAATATCACTTTTTTGGGGGGTTACATTGGACTTGTCGTCTGCAAATACTTTGAATTTGGTCAAGTCTATGACTTTGTCGTCTGGTACAAGTTGAAGCGTTCTGTTTAGTCTGAATTCGATCTAGGCTGTTTCTATTAGTACATTTATCGATCTAAGCATCGGATATGTGTAATCAAACCATAGGCTGTTGAGAGCTTTGCGGATGGTGTAGATCAAGATAAGCCGCTCAGAACGCACAGTCTGATCTTGGATTTACACACTCCTATGCTGTTAGTTTTTTTCAAGTGAAATGAAAATTAAAATTGCAATATTTTGGATTTTACCATTGCCCGAAAATTTTCATTTGATTTATTTTACATTTTAAGACTTGAAATAAAAATACACACTAATTTTTGTTTTCGTGGTTGGGCAGTTCCATATTTCAAAAACATTCACAAGTCTTATGACTCCTATTACATTTCCCTCTACCCATTGTTGTACATGTAGGCCCCTGTAGCACTGCTGAAAATACTTTGTACTATTTTAGTTTAAAAAAAGAATGGCAGCATATTTCATACACTATACATCTGGGTCTGACGTGCTTAAATATTACATTTTTTGCAATACCTGGGTTCTATCTATTTTTTAATTGCTTATTCATCTATTAAATCATTCATCTTTTTATTCATAAGTCATTTTGGTCATACACATACATGTATTGATTTTGTTACTGCATATTCAAATGTTTATTTGCCGTTAAGCACCGTAAAGAATTCACAAAACAGCATTAGTAAAATCTGAAACGTGAACACTTAATAACTCATGACATACTTAATCTGCCAAAAATAAGAAACAGTTCGGAAGTTTGTTCTTTTCAACATTTTACAAACGTTAAATCTGCATCAGCAGATTCTATTTTGATTCAGTAATGCCAAATATAGACATTTTATGTTATATTTATGTATCATTTGTATATCGTACAAATTCTATGCTCTTTAAATGAATAATACATGCTTTCATCATTTATTTACTTATCATAGGGAAGGGGGGGTTGTCCCGGTTTAAATGCAACGAACAAATGATACTACGGTATTTCAAGGGATCATTTGTGAAAAGGTACATGTACCTTCTTGTGCCTCAAAAATATTTACAGGTAAAAGTGTCCCTTCAAAGAATCCATGTGAGAATTGTACATGTGAAATGGGCGACAGCGGCAAACCGGAAGTTATGTGTTTTACGATTGAATGCGCAATGTTGTGTGACGGTAGAATCGTCGATGACGGCTCATGCTGTGGTAAATGCGAAATTGACGTAGAGAAGGCATCGGAAGTGTCGGAGGTGTCGGAGTGTGACCCACGTCAGTGTCCAAAACTTCGCTGTTCAAAACGATTTCAGGTAAAAGCAAATGATTTCAAGCTGTGCAGTATATTGAAATAGTTATCGGGTACCGTTCAGAACAGGACGCCTGTGTTCTGATTTTAAATTGTTGCTTTATACTAAAATAAAATTATGTTTCTTCTCTCTAAGTCACGAGTTTTCGTTCAAACGTAATAAATGAGACATGGTATAGTTTAAAAAAAGGGAGGGTATGTTTAATGCATTTGCAAAGGTATCTATTCAGGTCAGCCTGCAGAGTCTGTACGGGCTGACCTGGGTGGAAACTTTTTTTCGCTTGGTCAATTTTCTACATTTTCTTTTTATACGTCAATGGACCCGATTACCTCATGATTCAGTCAGTCGTTGGACAAAATGGATTTTACGTATCCGTAATAATGTGACGATTTGCTTGTTATAATGGATCACAAAGATGCATTAAAGCCCTTTGGTCAGCGTGCGTCCGATATAACTTTCGAGGGTCATAAGGACCAGGAATTATAATTGGTTTGCACTATGGATTTGGCAAGAGCTAGGTTTTAATCTATTTATGAAAAGTTGCTGTTAAGTAACTTGTATGAATTTGATACGTTGGAAAAAATAAACAAACAACTATTTTTCATAACCGACTTCAAATGCTCATCTTTCTAAAGTGTTTCATGTATAATTCAGCCATGTCAAAAGGGGGCTTATTGCATTTACAAAAAGCATCGACCCAGGTCAGCCTGCGCAGTTTGCGCAGGCTGACCTAAGCTGAAACATTTTGCCATTGGTAAATTTTCTACAAGTCAAAGGACAAATAGCCAAATTGTAGACTGCAAATGTTTTAACGACGTTAAAGAAGAAGGTGACCATCATTTCATCCTTTTCAACTACATTGTATTTCAAAGACAGAAATCATTTTTTGAGCTACACCGACATTGTGGACTGCAAATGTTTTCGATTTAGACGCGTCCAAAATTTTGTCGTGTGGAAAAGGGTTAAGGTTAGTGAAAACGGAGCCAGGATTAAAGCAATGTTTTGCCTTATTATTTTTAGTTCAAGACGGACGACATGTGCTGTGCCCAATGTAAATGTCGACGCAGGGGAAAACTCTACCTTCCAGGTAAATAACCAGTATTTCTGTAGCGACCCATTGACCACAAAGCATCACTCCTCACAAATTTGCCGATTCCGTTCGTCCGTGTCGAGGAAGTCGCCATTTTGTATTAAAGTACTGTCAGTTACATGATCTTAAGCATGGCGGAACCCATGTAAATGGATGTACATCTATTAACCTCTCAGTGAAATCTGCCAACGGACTTTACAGACCACGTTAAAAATTGAATATACAAACTGTATGTCAATGGAAATGTACTTTGAAAGATTTCGATAGAAAATTGTTACTCTTTTTTTTTAATCAAGACCTTACAATTTCAAGAACGGTAAAGCGTTGTATTTCCGGCGAAGAAATGCACCGTGTAGGTGCATATCACCGGATCGTAATACAGCCGAGGGATTTTATCAACGGATCACCTTAGGTTTGCTAGATGATACCAAAACTTGTACTGGCGTCGTGAAAGAGAAACATTTGAAGCAAAGGAAACTAACGATATCTTTTCATTTTGGAAAATAGTGCCAAAGAGAGCAATTATTGCTAATTACACGCAATATCGTTGCTCCATTTCGAACAATATTTTCAGATATAGCGGTTATATTCGTTACCCACCTATTTTACGAAACTGTCCAAATGTGCGACTGGGCCTCAAACCCTTTACTACACAATCCTGACTTTTAAGAAGCTTTTTGAAAACGTTGTGGAAAAGGAGAAAATGTTACCGGAGGAAATGCTGGTAACCAGCATTTTCTCCTTTCTCCACAATATTTTCCACCCAACCAAATACAAATTCCAATTTTTGAATCACATTTACTTTGTCGTCTGCAAAAGCTTTCAATTTGGACGAATCCAAAATTTTGTTCTCTGTTAAGTGCGACTCAAGGACCTTTGGCGGACAGTATAGATCAAGATCAGACTGCACAGAACGTTCAGTCTGATCTTGGATCTACACTGTCCGATTAGGAGATTTTTTTTTTCCAAAAGATAAATTTGAATTAACATTATTCGGGTATTTACCGTTCGCTTTTTTAACAGGATAAGGGTTAAAGAATGTTTACAGATTGGACAGTACACACATTCGAATGTATGTACTGACCAACATGTAATAAAGGCCCAGTGGCAGCCAAGAAGAAACAAATTGTGAAAGCGCCCAGATCAGACTGCACAGAACATTCAGTCTGATCTTGGATCTACACTGTCCTATTAGGAGATATTTTTTTCCAAAAGATAAATTTGAATTAACATTATTCGGGTATTTACCGTCGGCTTGAATGTTCTATTTCGCTTTTTTAACAGGATAAGGGTTAAAGAGTGTTTACAGATTGGACAGTACACACATTCGAATGTATGTTCTGACCAACATGTAATAAAGGCCCAGTGGCAGCCAAGAAGAAACAAATTGTGAAAGCGCCCAGATCAGACTGCACAGAACATTCAGTCTGATCTTGGATCTACACTGTCCTATTAGGAGATTTTTTTTTTTCCAAAAGATAAATTTGAATTAACATTATTGGGGTATTTACCGTCGGCTTGAATGTTTTATTTCGCTTTTTTAACAGGATAAGGGTTAAAGAATGTTTACAGATTGGGCAGTACATACATTCGAATGTATGGACAATGTACTGTCCAAAATATATTCAAGGCCCAGTAGCAGTCAAAGGGAAACAAATTTGCCAAAGCGCCAGTCACAATGCCAGTCGCTGGCAGAAAAAAAAATGAATCTTAAAACTACAATTTAAGCTGCCAACTTTATTTTTTCAGCAGCTGGAACTGCGACAGACCGTACTGTAAACACAATGTCGGACTCATAGCATTATCATATAAGCCATGCTCTGTGGAAAGGGGGCTTAATGCATTTGCAAAAAGTTTCGGCCCAGGTCAGAGCCTGCGCAGTCCGCGCAGGCTGACCTGGGCCGAAACTTTTTGCTTTTTGTCATTTTTTCTGCATGTCAAAGGACCAGTGTCAAAGGACCCCATGATTCAGTAGGTTGTTATGGTACAGGGATTTTAGGGATGTATAATACTGTGATGACTGGTTTGGTACAACGCATCATGGAGATGCATTAAGCCCCATTTTGCCAGAGCTTGGCTCGATTATTATGAATTTGAGCCCCGAATAGTTGACCTTTGGTCCCTAGTGGACCTTCAAGCGAGCACCTAAGGGCCACTTAAAGCCCAAATAACCACCAAAAGTAAACAAACCGGGTGTAAAATGCGTTTAAATTTAAATCATACTATTTAAAAGGTTGGAAATTATTGGGAAGCTGACAACCTGTTTTTGTACCGTTAGTCCAACTGTAAGTCGCTGACAGAGAAATTAATTTCAAAACTAGGTTAAAAGTTGTCAGGCCATTCTATCTTTGTTTGCTTTTTGCTTGATTTTAAAATTCATTTTTCTGTCAGCGACGAATGCTTGGACCGACTACACAAGTTGTCAGCTTCACAATATTTTCCGTACTTTTTAAATGGTATGATTTAAATTTAATGCATGTTTAGACCTGCATTGATATTTGGCGGCTAATGGGCCTTTAACCCTTTACCACACAATGACGTCTTTTGACGCCCCAGGGAAAGAGGCCTTTTGAAAACATTGTGGGAAAAGGAGACAATGCTGGTAATCAAAGAAAAATTGCACCATTTGAGCCACATTGAAATTGTCGTCTGCAAATGCTTTCAATTTGGACAAGGCTAAAATTTTGTCGTCTGGTAAAGGGTTAAAGTTTGCATACTTATCTAGATTAACTGGAGTCCGCTAAAGACAGTTTTTTACCGTTAACCAAACGAGTAAATTTTACACTTATCCAAACTGAAAGCATTTGCAGACGACAATTCAGATATGGCTCAGTTGGTGGAATTTGTTTCTAAAAGGGTAAAAAATTGTGGGAAAAAGGAGAAAATGCTGGTTACCAGCATTTTCTCCTTTTCCCACAATGTTTTCAAAAGGCTTCTTTCATCGGTTGGTAAAAACCCGGGAAGGCGCAGTGAAGGCTTAATGTAAAGGCCAGATTGGAATCCAGCCAAACCCGGAATCTGTCTTGGCCAGCTCGGAATTCCAATTTGGCTCTGCAAATTCTGTTTCTGTGTAGTCCAAACGAGATTATAGTTGTAGTTTGTAATGGCTATTCTTGGACTAAAGAGAATAAGGCACGCTCTCTTCCTTTTTTTCCATATATAATAGAAACAACTAAACCCACTTTCGCTCTTAGAAATAAAGACCACACCTTCTCGTCATATCATTTCTTTCTTTCTTTCCTTTTAATTCCACAGTGAGGGACTTTTATCAACATTTGGTTTTTACTATTGGAGGAAAACTCATTTATTTTCCCACTTTTTTTTTCTCTTTTTCTTTTAGCAGTTTAAGAGATAATAAAGGAAAACATATCTATAAAAGGTGAGAGAGATATATATATATATATATATATATATATATATGTGTGTGTGTGTGACAGTTATTGCCCTTGGTTTACTATCGGTTGTTCATGTTTATGGTTGCTATTGTATATGACGAGATACATGTACTTGTATAAGTCAATAAAATATATCTATTGTCCTTTGTTCGCAGGTCCAGTCGGGGAGCGATGCGATGGTTGTCGATGTGACGGTTCAGACGGTCGGGTTGTATGTGAGCCCCCGAAATGCCCAAATACCAAGCTAGAATGTGTTGATCCTGTAAAGGGAGATGACTGTTGTTACTACTGTCCGAATGGTGAGTAGTTACCCCCCTTTAAATGGAGATTAAAAAGTGTCGATAGATAGTATTGTAAATTGTAATAAGCCGAGCACGGTAGCCCAATTGGTAGCGTACAGGACTTGAGGAGGTCCCTGCTTTGAATTCCAAGCCCGGTTAGTCTCTTTCTGAGCATTGATTAAAGTCATTGCGACAGGATTCATTCCTTTCTCTCCGCCGATAATTGTTTCGACTATGTATGGTTATGTGTGAAAGTAGCACGTGGCTTGGGAAGAATGTAGTGCGAAATAATGGAAAAAGAAATTCCAGGAAAGGATCGATATGCAATCGGCTGCCACGATATAATTGAAAAAAAAATGTTGAAAAGGCATTAACCCTTTACCGCACGATGCCGCCTTTTGACGCCCCTGGGAAAGAAACCCTTTGCAAACATTGTGGGAAAAGGAGAAAATGCTGGTAACCAGCATTTTCTCCTTTTCCCACAATGTTTTCTACCCTATCAAAGAAAAATTGCACCATTTGAGCCACATAGAAATTGTCGTCTGCAAATGCTTTCAATTTGGAAAAGGCCAAAATTTTGTCGTCTGGTAAAGGGTTAAAGACCATACAAACAAACACGCAAACAAACAAACTGATGGCAGAACTCAGTTGATCTATAGATCAGACGGAATGCTTAATGAAACTAGTGTAGCAGCAGTTACACATGTATGATTACTAATGTGAGTGAACTGGAACTGTTGCTGCAATATTTTCCACGATAAAAAAAAAAAAAAAAAATATGTAAGATCTTATCGCTCTGTGAAAAGGGGGTTCAATGCATCTGCGAAAAGTATCGACTCATGTAAGCCTTGCGCAGTCCGTGCAGGCTGACCTGGATCGAAACTTTTCCCAATTGGTCAATATTCTGTATGTCCAAGGACCAGTCTACCTCATGATTAAGACGGTTGTCGAAAAAAAGTGACTGTTATGGATCCATAATTATTCGGTGGCTTGACTGGTATCATGCATCAAGGAAATGCATTGAGCCCCCTTTTGCCAGAGCATTGCTCATATGTAAATTTCCTGATAACTGTTTACGAGACGGCAGAAGTTTGGACTTGCCTATAGTAAAAGCACAAACTGACGACAAATTAAAAGGGCCTCTGATTATGTGATTTGTCGTTGAAACGGTAGAAAGCACTATGGGGCATAAAAACCAATTTGGTGGTTACCGGCATTGTCTCCCTTGCCAACGTTGCTTTCAGAAGCCTGTTTCTCACGGGACGAAAAACTAAATTGCCCAGGAAAATGTAAACCCTTAGGCTGCTAAGCGCGACTCAAGAACCTTTTGCGGACAGTGTAGATCCAAGATCAGACTGCACATTCTGTGCAGTCTGATCTTGGATCTACACTGTCCGTTTTAGAGATATTTTCCCACGCAAGTAACTTTTAAATAGCCACATTTGCATTTTTACTATCGGCTTGAAAGTTTCATTTACACGTAACTTATTCAGCTGGTGAAAGGTTTACACATTTTGAAAACTCGAAAGGAATATTAGGTCTCTATAAATAATCCGACCTATATCAGATTCTTATGTCAGGGTCGTACGTGGCCCAGCGGTGAAAGTGTAGGATCCATAAACTGGTGGTCCTAGCTTTAATCCTTGCTCTTATTACAGGGTTTGTCGAGGTAGTGTTCTAGGGCAAAACACTTCATACCTCTAGCCTAGTACTAGTAAATCCAGGACACACTTGTATAGAGAGCTGTCACCGTGATATGCCTGAAATAATGTTGAAAGAGTCGTAAGACACCATTTAAACAATTTAGTTAATCTAGGCCCAGTTAGCATCGGAATGGAATTTTTCGAATAATGTATTTCTGATTCATGTTTCATTGTGTTTAATTTTATATCATCTCGTTTCAGGTAAAACATGCGCACCGGCTAACAGTCTAAAAACAGTCATTAAATATGGTGAATACAAAAAAGTAAAGAAAAACATCTGCGCATGCGCAGGTGAACCATGGTATCCCTACGCCTTTTGTGCCTCCTCAAAAGTAAACATAAAGGGCTTGAAAGGGTTTTCGGAATTTCTAGCCCCTTATATGAATCTGTAGACTTGAGAGGTATCTAAGATTGCCATTCATGCCAACGATCGAATAAAATTGATATAAAAAGAGGGAAATGCCTTCTTTGTTCTTTTAATTGTTTTAAAAATACTTTTAAACCGGAACGTTTTTTATTTAATGAATCAATATGCTCAGAATGGTTTGCAGTATGGGTGGGGAAGGGAAGACACCACCGTTTTCAAGACTTAAATTCACGCGATTTCTTGTCTAAAAAAAGGCTGAAATTTGGGGGAGGGAATAGCTTATGCCTCGATCCGATTCTTTGGTATTTGGGGTGGATGGTGGCTGACACCTCTGCCTCTGTATTCGTGGATAATTTTATAGCTGTTTTGCAAACCTAAACCTTGTACCAACGACAGCAAATAGACCATGTCAAAAAGGAAAATGAAAGATTTCAATTTGTGTGCAAATGAAGGAGATAAGATACAATGATAAAGGGTGCAAGTGAAGAGTCGTATTGACCACCATTATTGGTCTATTTTTAGGTTTAGAAAGTAATGCGATGTCTGATTTGCTAAACCAAAAGGTTTTTAGCCTATCAGAAATCGCATTACTTTCTAAATTTAGAATATGCATGAGAACAAGACTAAGAACATTATGAAGAATGGTTCGCAAATATGGCGCTATGATTCTGATGTGCTTTTCGGCGTAAACGAATGTACTGGCTTTTTACCTACTTTTTGGTACTGATAAAAAATGAATAAATAGAAATTCGTGATTGGTCAAATATGTAGACATGTTTATTCTAAGACGCCCTGTGGTAAAAAAATGTAGACACGTGTATTCTAAGAGACCCTACCTATTTGCTCGCAAATTTACGTCGTCTGTCTTTAAAGATATTTCTTGTTTAACATGTAGGCTCGTCATTCTCCGTTTATGGCACTGACAGCTTGCTCCTATTTGTCGTGTTAACAACCAGTATTCCTGTAACATTTGTTTAATTACGCCCTTCAATTTGTAATTTCGTTAATCGACAACTTACGTCCGATTTTCCTGTATTTGTTCAGCTTCTTCGTTGTTGCCCAACGTGTCAAGCTCAGTCCCCAAGTTTACCCTTAGTGTGCTAAGTAAAGCTATTGCTGTGATTGATGGACAACCTTGATTAACCCTTAAGCTGCCAAGCACGACTCACTGACCTTTTGGGGACAGAGTAGATCAAAGATCAGACTGCACAGAACGTGCAGTCTGATCTTTGACCTACACTGTCCGAAAAGGAGACATTCTTCTCCAAAAAATAAGTTTGAAATAACATTATTCTGGTATTTACTATCGGCTTGAAAGTTTTATTTAACTTGTTTAGCAGGATAAAGGTGAACCTGCTAAATAAAGTCAATGAAACTTTCAATGCGATCGTAAATACCAAAATGATGCTATTTCAAAGTTATTTTTTCCTTGGGGGGATATCTCCTTATCGGACAGTGTAGACCAAAGTTCTGTGCAGTCTGATCTTGATCTATACTGTCCGCAAAAGGTCCTTGAGTCGCGCTTAGCAGTTTAAGGGCTAAGACCAGACTAGATGCGGAGATCGTTGATTCAGGCACCCTGAAATTAGAATGGCTTGGTCTGATTCACTGACTTTGGTAAGTCCATGTCACCAAATTAGCGCTGACAGGGTGACATTTGAAGATTTTTTCAATCCAAGGGCAGCGAGACAAAAACTGATCTCCACGTAACTCTTTATCACGCAATCCCAAGTTTTTACGACCCTGAAGAAGATGCCTTTTGAAAACATTGTTGGAAAAAGGAGAAAATGCTAGTAATCAGCATTTTCTCTTTTTCCAACAATGTTTCCTACCATATCAAAGACAAAAATCATCATTTAAAATAAATTTATTTTGTCGTCTGCAAATGCTTTCAATTTGGTCCAGTCCAAAATTTTGTCGTTTGGTTAAAAGTTACAAGAAATGTTATCATGCATTGGCATCCATCAAAGTTCAAATTTCGGAACCCGTCAAAGCCTACACGTGAAACCCGTCAAAACCTACATTTGAAATCCGTAAACGTCTACATTCGGAACCCGTCAAGCCCTACAGCTGCAACCCGTCAAAGCCTACAGTTTCAACCCGTCAAAGCCTACAGTTGCAATCCGTCAAAGCCTACAGTTTCAACCCGTCAAACCCTACAGCTGCAACCCGTCAAAGCCTACAGTTGCAATCCGTCAAAGCCTACAGCTGCAACCCGTCAAAGCCTATAGTTGCAACCCGTCAAACCGTACAGCTGCAACCCGTCAAAGCCTACAGTTACAACCCGTCAAAGCCTACAGCTGCAACCCGTCAAAGCCTATAGTTGCAACCCGTCAAAGCCTATAGTTTCAACCCGTCAAAGCCTACAGCTGCAACCCGTCAAAGCCTACAGCTGCAACCCGTCAAAGCCTACAGCTGTAACCCGTCAAAGCCTACATTTGGAACCCGTCAAAGCCTACATTTGGAACCCGTCAAAGCCTACAGTTGCAACCCGTCAAAGCCTACAGCTGCAACCCGTCAAAGCCTAAATTTGGAACCCGTCAAAGCCTACAGCTGCAACCCGTCAAAGCCTACATTTGGAACCTGTCAAAGCCTACAGCTGCAACCCGTCAAAGCCTACAGCTGCAACCCGTCAAAGCCTACATTTGGAACCCGTCAAAGCCTACATTTGGAACCCGTCAAAGCCTACATTTGGAACCCGTCAAAGCCTTCATTTGGAGATGCTCTCTGTACTTTCAGTGCCTAGACCTGATTTAAAAACGTGAAATTCTTGCCTACCATACAACGCAGCATATCCACGACAAAGAGTTTCTTTAGGTAATATATCAAAATATCAATCCCAGGAGAGGCAACAGTGATTGCCGAGGAAGGAACCGCATTATGGCCCGAAATGGACTATATTTACCATGGATTGAATATTGTTCCTGAATTCAGATTGCTTGAACTCTTTACCAAACGACAAAATTTTAGACTGGTCAAAACTGGAAACATCTGCCGACAACAAACTTAATGTTGAACAAATTAGAATTTTTTGAAAGGGTTGAACAAATTGTGAGAATAGAAGAAAATGCTGGTTACCAGGATTTTCTCCTTTTATCACATTTTTTTTTCAAAAAATCTTTTCCTAGGGGTCGTTAAAGTAAGGAGTGCGTGGTAATGGATTAACTCTTTACCGAAAAAATCCCAAGTTTAAACGACCCTACAGAAGATTTTAGAAAAAATTCTCTATGGTCCACAGTCATTTCTACCCAAGCACAAACAAGTTTCGATGTTTGAGTCAGTTTTGTTTGTCGTCTGCAAATTCTTACAATTTGGGCAAGTAAAATTTTGTCGTTTGGTAAAAAGTTGATGCGCTGACTTAGAGTGCAGCACCAAAATGACAAGTACTACCTCTCTCTGACTGCTGGAGCTGGAGAAAGTCGTGTACAAGTAAAGCGTCAACCTCTCGTGTCAGAGGTTTTGGGCTCGAATCATGTGATGAGCGAGGTTAGTATTTGACTCTACTCACATCATAATCTGGCGTGCAACAGACGAAAAGGGGCCTTCGAACATATGCGTGAAAGTGTGTCGTCCCAGATCAGCCTGTGCAGTCTGTGACTAATCCGAGACGACACTTTCCGTTTTTGTGCGATTTTCTGTTTCACGAAAGTCTACTGTATGAATAAATCTCATGTAGTCGTAAAGTGCCGTCTCGGATTAGCCTGCGCGGATTTCGCAGGCTAATCCGGGACGACACTTTACGCAAATATTCGAAGGTCTCATTTCGCATGTTGTTGGCCATTAAGATTTTATGTTGTGTAAATATGATTCATATTGAATTAGTCAAGACGGTCTGTCTCAGCTACGTAGATGACTACTCTTGTAGATAGAACAATAATTCAAACGACTGGTTAATTGGGCCCTGAACTGGTGATTCGGGAAAAAAAGCTTCCACCGATAAACTCTTTGAGTCAATAATTCAAACGATTGGATTAATTAGGCCCTGAACTGGTGATTCGGGAAAACAACTCCCACCGATAAAATCTTCATGACATATTGTACAAAAATTGGAATCGCCAAGAAGCTCTGAACGCAATGATTCTTAAAAAAGTAGTTCCGTCAACACGTATTCTCAGTGGGATATTCCTCGGACTAATACATCAAAATGTCAAAACCTGCGAGAAGCGGGAGTGATAGCTGAAGAATAAATCGGTTTATGGCATGTCTTGGGATATTTTCAAAGACTTTCGAATTGTGTCGAACAGAAGATTGATGTATTGGTGCCCCGTATCGTTTAATCTTTATCCTTAAATGTATTTGAACCCTTTCAGCGTCGTGGGTGAAACAGCACGTAAATCAATTCATGCAAAAGAAAGGAGATAATGTAAAATTCGGTACTGCATGAAAAAAAAAAGGGAAACACGCAAAATATAGTAAAAGTGCATAACACAATAAAACATGCAAACTACATTACATTACATTACGCAAAATAAGATAAATCATGCAAAGAACAGTAAATCATGTACAATATGATAATATCAATTCTTGGGTCACTTGAGGGTGTGGGTTCGAGCCCCACGGCTGGCCATCTAAAATTACTAATAGTCTTTCGGATGAGACGTTAAAACGAGGTCCCGCGTGACGATGCTATACACCGAGCACGTTAAAGAACCAGGCGTAACTTTGATGGGTTTCGTCCTGTATCTTGCACCATCCCCCGTTACATAACTAACGGTCTTAAGGGGGGCGTCGCCCATATGGGCAACCGGTGGCGACTATATAAAAATGCAAATTCAATCCATTCAAGTAAACGACTTGGACTTTTTTTCTTTTTCACTAAGTATGACCTCTCTCATTTGTTTTTTGTTTAGACTAGGTGGGATTAGTCCTAACACGATCGTTCCAGTCGAGAGAGAATATTAGATTATCAGGATTTTCTCCTTTTCTCATTCTGTTTTCTATCCTATCAAAGACAGAAGAAATCATCATTTGAGCTACACTTATTTCGTCGTCTGCAAATACTTTCATTTCGGTCTAATCCCAAATTTTGTCCTTTGGTAAAGCGATAAAGAGTCGAATCTTGTTCAGACATAATTATACTTATTTTAGGCTCTAATTACTCTTTAAAGATATATCCTCTAATGCTGTTAAAATTTGATAGACTCTAGAACAAGTCAGCTGTGTAAACATAGATAAGTTATCGATATATATGGTCTAAGGGATAAGTACATATATCGGAAACCTTCGATTTAAAACCGGAAACGTCACAACAGAGATTATTTTGATGGCCTCTAGAAAATGAAACGTATTTTCTATTTGTCGTAATCTGTGCAACCTTGCAACCGTCCGGGGCAACATTTAGCATGAAAGTACAAGAGTGATTATATTTTGACAAAATAAAGATGAAATGGGTTAAAAACCTGGTAGAAAACATGTATAGATTAGAAATTTCAAGCGTTTCGCTAAGAATAGCGTGAAATATTTGTCTTCACGTAACATCCCATAGTCTGATGCTATGGCTTGGGTCGGGGCGGATTGCGCGGGTTTTTGATGTCCTACGTATATGTATGTTTCTTATATTTGGTAGTTGTGGGTTCATTCTACCAGGCGACAGCAAGCTAGACAGTTTCATAAATTCGTGTTTAACATTCATAGTTCTGTCACATTCGTTAAGTATTTTTTATGAATGCGGTCCAACATTCTCGATCTGTCATTGACAAATGGACACAGGTTTCCAGAGTTTTTTGCCTTAAGGGTTTTATCTCTGGTTGTTCCTGGGAGAAACGGATCGGAAAAGATGACTTATTAGAAGAGATTAGACTGTCTTTTATTTATACAGCCATGCTGAATACTGCCATGTCTCAGTTTTCCATTTTCATTCATACGTATTCATGTTGACTTCTGCTGTTCTCAAATACATCCATAGACGCCTCGTCTGGTATTGCAAAGAGTTGCGTTGTGTTTTGTGTACGTTAAGAGAAGAGGTATCTTTAATGGTTCTGCAAGAGGAACTACTAGTATATCAACAGCTTTGGATTCCGCCAAAATAGAACGACGGTAAATCACTTTCGGTGAATTAAACCCTCTACTGATGACAAAATTTCAAACTTGTAGAAATTAAAAGACTGTGTAGACGAAAAATTCATTGTGGCTCAAATGTTGGGATTCATCCATGAAAAGATAGAAATCATTATCGTGAATGGAGAAAACGCTGGTTTCCAGCATTTACTCCTTTTCCCACTATCTTTTCATTTTTTTTTTTCGGGATCGTTGAAATTCAGGTGTGTGTGCTTAAGGGTTAAGGACAAATGACTTTTCCTACTTTATCCGTGTTAAGCTATTACCACACAATCCCAACTTTTACCGACCCTGGGTGAAAAGCCTTTTGAAAACATTGTGGGAAAAGGAGAAAATGCTGGTAACCAGCATTTTCTCCTTTTCCCACACTGTTTTCTAACCTATTATAGACATACCCTGCCATTTAAGTCACATTTGATTAATCGTTTGCAAATGCTTTCAATTTGGACAGGTTGAAAATTTTGTCGTTTGGTAAAGGGTTAAGCCTTCTTTATACTCTTCTGGTTAAATAATGCCGTCTGTAAAAGCTAAACACGGCATTTTCGAACCCTTAACTATCTACCACAGAATCCCGAGTTTTGACGATCCTGAGAAAAGGAGCCTTTTGAAAACACTGACAGAAAAGAAGACAATGCTGGTAACCAGCATTTTCTCCTTTTCCCGCAATGTTTTCTCCCGTATCAAGGACGTAATTCATCCTTTGAGCAACTTTTAATTTGTCGTCTGCAAATGCTCTCAATTTTGACAACTCTAAAATTTTGTCGTTTGGTATAGAGTTAACTCTTTACCAAACGACACAAATTTAGACTGGTACAAATTGAAAGCATTTGCAGACGACAATATAAATGCAGCTCAAATAATGGAATTTGTGTCTGAAAGTATAGAAAACATTGTGGGAAAAGGAGAAAATGCTGGTTAGAAAATCTGCTATTTCAGGGCTGTTAAAGCACGGTGTTGTTTGGTAAGGGTTAAGCCATTAGTAATGTCTTGGATAAGTATCTTGATGATATCTGCAAACAGCATAAAATACATGCTCTTGCAAAAGGGGGCTTAATGCATGTCCGTGATGCATACTACCAGGCAAGTCGTCACATGATCATGAATTCATAAAGACCTTTTTGTCTAACAACCGACTGAATCATAAGGTAGACCGGAAAAAAAAAGTTTAATTTAGTTATTGTGCTGAGAGACAACTAATAAATGCTGTTAATGGCGAAAATCGAGATCAGACTGCACAAACACTGCAGCCCGATCTTCGGCTTCTTAATTCCAAACCTATGACCAATCCTACCAAACATAGAATCTCTCTCTCTCTCTCTCTCATTTATGTTCATTTTATAATAAAAATGGTACAGTTCAGTTAATTGACATGCTCAAGACTCTCCTGACGAATTGCCTCCTTCTCTCTCTCTCTCTCTCTCTGTGCGTGTTTTTTACAAATTGTCCTTTTTTTTTTGGTAAACAACCGGTTTTTCTGACAATTTCCAGACTAAATTCCGTCCTTATTTAAGGACAGGGAGATTGATCCGAGACAAGTACTTCGCCGGAAGGAGCGGTTTCAAAAGATTCCCGTCAAGTCTCTAATCACTTCACTTTAATAGACTTTACACGATAAATTGTGAATCTTGTACACGCTGACAACGAATTCGGATCACTGGTTCGTTAATCTTTTACGGTGCTAGGCGAAATTTCAATTATCTTTGCGGACAGTGCAGATCAAGATCAGACTGCACAGAACGTGCAGTCTGATCTTGGATCTACACTGTCCGGTATTCGGTCAAATATTCTGGTCAAAATGGCTTTTAAAATGGAATGTTTTTACCTTTTGGCCTGGAAAAGTCTATTTATTTCCGTTTTTGAGCACAGCAAGTGTTACATTTCGATCGCTTATAGTGAGAACAGAACAGAACAGATTTTATTATGACTTGTACAAAGTACATCGTCAGTTGCACATACAATATACAAATATAGTGAGAAATGTTATTTTGGTCAAAAAAGAAATGTTTATTGATCTTTGAGGGTTTTTTTTCCTTTCACAATGTGAGTTTTATTCTGCGGTCATTGTAGATTCAGATTAGACTGTTAAGAATGTATAGTCTGATTTATAACTACTTTGTCAGCTAAGTTGAGACATCCTTGCTTAACTCTTTACCACTCAGCAAAATTTTAGACTAGTCTAAATTGAAAGCATTTGCAGACAACAAAATAAATGTGACTGAAAATTTGAAATTTGTTTTGGGAAAGGTAGAAAACATTGTGGGAAAAGGAGAAAATGCTGGTTACCAGCATTTTCTCCTTTTCCCACAATGTTTTCGAAAGGTTTCTTTCTCAGGGTCGTTAAAAGTCGGGATTGTGCGGTAAAGGGTTAAAAGACTCATTACTAGTATTATTATTATTAGTAGTAGTAGTAGTAGCAGTAGTAGTAGTAGTAGTATTGTTATTATCATTATTTTTACATAGAATTTCTTTGTTAAAAATATCTAAGTATATGTTCTATGTCTTTCCCCCAAAAGACGATGGTGTCTGTAAAATGCGTCCTCGATCTGTCTTTAGATCTAGCAAATTCCATGGCCTTATCCGTTAGAACCCGAGATATATGAACTGATCATATCTCTTCTTTTGGGAATAAAAGAAATCCTTAGCCCCTAGGCTGCTGTACGCGACTCGGTGCACTCGGCAAAGGCCACAACTCTAATCTTTTTCGGGACATTTTTAGAACCGATAATGATTTAAAATGTCGGTTTGACAACTTGTCGTATCTTTAATGATCGTGTTTTTACAATGTCTTCGAGAAAATTCATTAAATATTTAACTGACTTCTCCGAAACCGCTCCTTTGCAGATGCTACGAGTTGTCAAACTGATATTTCATATGATTTTCGATCTTAAGCTGCTAAGCGCGACTCACTGACCTTTTACGGATAGTGTCGATCAAGATCAGACTGCACAGAACGTGCAGTCTGATCTTGGATCTACACTGTCCGATAAAAAGATATTTATTATTTTACCAAAATAAAAAAGATTGTAATAATATTAATAGGGTTTTTAGTTTTTTACTATCGGCTTGATTGATTGTATGGTGTTTAACGCCGTTTTCAACATTATTTCAGTTATATCACGGCGGCCATTGCACCTATCCATGCTTTCCTGGAGTTCCTTTTACCAGTACTCCGCACAATATTCTTTCCAAGCCACTGACTACTTTCCCACATAACCATCGTCGAAACAACGGTCAGCGGTGAGAGAGGAATGAATCCTGTCGCGATGACTATAATCAATCCTGGGAAAGAAATCGGCCAAGCCGGGGATCGAACCGGCGACCACCTGTTCTCAAGTCCTGTACGCTACCGACTGAGCTACGGGGGCTTGGCACTGTCGGCTTGAAGGCTTTATTTAACTTATTTAGCAGGATAAGGGTTGAAATGTGGGTTTGACAACTTGTCGCATCTTTCATGATCATGTTTTAAAAGATGTCTTCAAGTGAGTTCATTAACCCATTCCCAAACGACAAAGTTTGGACTGGTCCAAATTGAAAGAGTTTGCAGACGACAATTTCAAATTTGATGAAAATGACAGACAGTTATCAAAAAGGGGAGAAAACACTGTGGGAAAAGGAGAAATTGCTCGTTACGAGCAATTTCTCCTTTTCCCACAGTGTTTTCAAAAGACTTGTTCTGCAGACACGTGAAAACCAGGGCTTGTTTGGGAAAGGGTTAAACATGTAAGTGACCTTTCCGAAACTGTTCCTTTATAGCTGTTACAAGTTGTCATAGTGAGACTTTAGGTGATCTTCGATTCTAAATGTTCATCAATCTCTAAGCTGCTACGCCGACTCACTGACCTTTTGCGGACAGTGTAGATCCAAGATAAGACTGCACAGAACATGCAGTCTGATCTTGGATCTACACTGTCCGATAAGGAGATTATTTTTTTTTAATGACAAACCCAGTCATTTGAGCCACTTTTCATTTTCGTCTGTATATAGGATTACTGTCAATTTTCAACTTAGATAAGACTGTTTTTTCTTTCGTCCGGTACATAGGCATTCGGTTTCCCAGCCTTTCAGTTTCACACCTTACATCTATTTCTGTAGATTGTAAATACAAGAGGTTTCGCAGCGGCCATGTTTTAAAGCAACGGAAGTTCGTTCACTGATTTCAAGTTACTCTGGTTCCCGAATCGTCACATAGCGAACATATCCAATACGGGTACCACAGTAATGTAAACACACCGTTCATTATATTAAACGTCCGACATTCCCTGGTACCCGTATTGGCTGTGTTCACCACGCGACGGTTCGGGAACCGGTATAACTTGAAACCAGTGAACGAACTTCCGTTGATTCAAAACATGGCCGCTGTAATACCTTCTCGTATTTATAATATACAGAAATAAATGAGTCATGCTCTATGAAAAAGGGGGTTTAATGCATTTGCAAAAAGTATCGACCCGTGTCAGCCTGCGCAGTCCGCGCAGGCTGACACGGGTCGAATCTTTTTTTTCCTATTTGTACATTTTCTGCGTGTCAAAGGTTAGGTAAACCTCCTGGTTCAGTTGGTTGTTAGAAAAAATGGATTTTATGAAACCATAATTATATGATATAATGCTTGGGTATTGTGCATCACGGAGATGCATTTTTAACCCCCCCCCCCCCTTTTACCAGGGCATGGCTCACATATATTCCGTACGCATTTTGCTAGGAAAGAGTTTAAATTCCGCCTGACCGACAATGGTTCGTGTCAAACGATTTTTCTACAACAATTTTCTCTATCGCAAGTTGACAAGACGACATATTGAGATCTGGCAAATCTCATTTTTTGACATAAATGATCGCTTTCACTGATAATTTAAGCTCTAGAACCCGACGGCATTCTTGAACTGCCGTCTTAATTTCATTCCCTGAAATATTGACTGCCGAGCCCCGGTTGCTCAGTCGGTAGCGTACAGGACTTCAGAATAGGGGGTCGCTGGTTCGATCCCCGGAAAGGCAAATTTCTTTCCTAGGATTGATGATAGTCCTTGCGACAGGATTCATTCCTCTCTCACCGCTGACAATTGTTTCGACGATGGTTATGTGGGAAAGCAGCCACTGGCTTGGAAAGAATATTGTGCGTAGTATTGGTAAAAGAAACTCCAGGAAAGCATGGATAGGTGCACTGGCAGCCGCGATATAGCTGAAATAATGTTGAAAACGGCGTTAAACACCATGCAATCAATCAATCAACAATGAAATATTAAATGAACAATACTCCGTGAAAAGGGGGCTTAATGCATCTGCAAAAAAAGTATCGACCCAGGTCAGCCTGCACAGTCCGTGCTTTTTTTCCATTGGTAAATTGTCTGCTTGTCAAAGAACCAGTGTACCCCATGATTTACACGGTTGTTAGACAAAATAGATTTTATGGATCTATAGCCATGCGATAAATTGTTTGGTGTTATGGATCACGGAAATGCATTAAGCCCCCTTTTGTCAGAGCATGGCTCATTTGAATGTGTCCCGCTTTGCTAGGTTCTGTTTACTGTTTCGAACTACATGTAAAGAATTGGCGGGAATCGAATTTTTAATTTTTTACCAGATGACAAAATTTTAGGCATATCCAAATTGAAAGCTTTGGAGACGCCAAATTAAATCTAGCTTATATTTTCATATTGTGTTTGTCTTTGGAAGGGTAGAAAACACTGAAGAAAAAGAAGACAATGCTGAATATTGGCAAAATGGAAATCGACACGGCCAGCCATTACAAAGAATGACACTGACATTTTTTTTCTTTTTTTGTAATTACAAGGTATAAAATTGATGAAGTTAATTATTGCCAAAGTTAACCACATGTACTAAAAAAAAAATGAAGGTTAATCATTGAAAAGAATAAATACATTCGAATCATGCTCTGTGAAATAGGGGTTTAATACATCTGCGAAAAGTATCGACCCAGGTCAGCCTGCGCATTCCGCGCAGGCTGACCTGGGCCGAAACTTTTCGCTATTGGTCAATTTTCTGTATGTCCAAGGACCAGTCTACCTCATGAATCAGTCGGTTGTTAGACAAAAAGGATTTTATGGATTCCTAATTATATGATGACTTGCTTGGTAGCATGCATTAAGCCCACTTTTCACAGAGCATGGCTCATTTTTTTTTTTTTTTTTTATCTAGAAATAAAATTGATATAGTAAGTGCTCCTAGAATGAAAGTGTTTGCTTTGGTTTGTATTGGAGTTTAACGCCATTTTAACAGCTCACGTCATATCATGGCAGTCAGTGTGTTTCCTGGCTTTCTCACACCAGTACTGACACAACTTTCTTTCCAAAGCCACTGACTACTTTCCTCACATGCATCAGAAGTGAGAAGCGAAAAATCGCCGGAAAGAAAGTTGCCTCAACTGGGTATGGAACTCACAACCACCAGGTCACGAGTCGGATACACTAACCACTGAGCTACCCGGGGGCGGGGGTAGGGGAAGGGGGTGGGGGGGGGGGGCAGAATGAAAGTGATTAATTCAATTATTGCACAGAATATAATTGGCAAAGTTTTTTATTCACCATGAAATAAAATGGGCAAAGTCGGTTATTGCACAAAGTAAAATTGGCATAGGCAATTGTTGCTAAAAATGGCATTGATACAGATCTTTCTGTAGCCAAAAATGAAATTGACATAACTGACAATGACAGTTCTTTGCTTTTGCAATAAAGGCCCAAGCGAATTATGCATATCAAATACAGTAGATATTAACAAACATGAGTGATTTCAATATAAACGAGCCATCCTCTGTGAAAAGGGGGCTTGATGCATCTGCGAACAGTATCGACCAAGGTCAGTCCGCGCAGGCTGACCCGGGCCGAAACTTTATGTTTTTGGTCAATTTTCTGCATGTCAAAGGACCAGTGTTCCTCATGGTTGTTAGACAAAACGGACTTTATAGATCCACGATTGTATGATGACTTACTTGGTATCATGGATCACGGAGATGCATTAAGTCCCCTTTTGCCAGAGCATGGCTCAAGTAAGTATACGTATGAAAAAGACAGCTTTCCTCTAAATGTCTAACGAATTTGCATGTCATCATCTAATAACGAATTTCGAAATTTGAATGCCTCAGCGATTTCACATTTAAGTGTCCAGTATCTTTCATAATATCGTGAAATAATATCATATAATCTTTTGCTTCAATTTTCAAGTTCATTGAAAAAAAAAGACAGCATTGTCCATATTGCGAGCATAATACTTTGAGATTATAATATTTTTGTTTTCCTTATTCATCGGTTAATGGGAGACAGAGACCGAGGAGACAGAGAGAGAGAGAGAGAGAGGAGAAGAAAAGCATACATGATTTATCAGCAGTTTAGCATAGTGTTACAGGCCACATTCAGGTTATGTTTTCCCGTTTGTGTAGGTTGATTTTAATAACCTGCAGTACATTCTTGAACTGGGTCGAAATTTTTTGCTATCAATCACTTTTCTGCATGTCAAAGGACGAGTCTACCGCAGGATTCAGCTGGTTGTTGAACAAAGTGGGTTTTATGGATTTCTAATTATGTGATGTTTTGCTTGGTACAATGCATTACTGAGATGCATTAAGCCCCCTGTTCACAGGGCATGGCTAACATATACATGTATAATATGGGATTCCAACATGAGATCATTCGATTCGGTGTTCGATTCGATTGTGTTGCTACTGATCAACCAGGGCCCGAGCCTCCCCCGTCAAATAAAGTACAGTGACGACCAAGAAACACCGGTTAGCCAGTAAAACCTTTCGGACGACTCGTAGATGCATAGACATGAAGCTTGAATTCTCTCAACAGGTTTCGCTAGTTCAGTTTGCTGTACAGACAGAACATCAAACACTGAAATGAGATTTCCATCAAAACTGATAGGGTAATTTATCTCAGGATCCTTCTGTAGGAACAATGGCGACGAATTTATCCTACAAAAAATTCTCGATATAAGTGGACTGTTAGCCGAAGAAGAAAAACTGTTCAGGGCTGCATTTACCAATCATTTCATTTGAATCATGCTCTGTAAGAAAAAAAAAAAAAAAAAAGGGGGGGGGGGAGGGAAATAATGCATCTGAAATAGGTACTGATTCAGGGCAGCCTCGTTTTGGCTATTGGTCAATTTTCTCCATTTTCATTGACCATTCAACCTCATATATTCAATGGCTTGTTATACAAAATGTATTTTATGGATCCGTATGTGAGGAGGTCTTGTTTACTGTAATGCATCGCGGAGATGCATTTAGCCCTCCTTTTCCCAGAGCATGGCTTATTTATATTATAATTTTCAAGAATTGTCTTAATTTCAAAGTAATACATGTACAATGTTTGATTGGCTAAACCAAATGGAATAGCCAAAGAGCCTCGAAATCTCTAGAGTATGAATTCATTAACTTTTAGGCTGCGAAGCGCGACTCAATGACCCTTTTCGGACAGTGTAGGTCAAGATCAGACTGCACAGAACTGCAGTCTGAGCTTGGATCTACACTTTCCGATAAGGGGATATTTTTCCCCGAAATATAATACATTTAAAATAGTAATATTTGGGCATTTACAATCGGCTTGGAAGTTCCATCTAATTTATTTAGAAGGTTAAGGGATAATAAAACACCGGCCCACAAGAACAATGGAATTCATTGCGACAAGATTCATTAATTTCTTCCCAACACTTAACGTTATCTTCGAATTCAGAATTTCATAAAGTAATCGGTGGCCTGCAAAGAGTGTTCCACAAAATACCGGAAAGGAGTGGATGTTCTGTTTTATTTGTACACGGACTCTAACCCTTTACCACACATCCTGACTTTTAACGACACTAGGGAAAAGGGCTTCTGAAAACATCGTGGGAAAAGGAGAAAATGCTGGTATCCAGCATTTTCTCCTTTTCCCACACTGTTTTATTCCATTTCAAAAGCAAATTTCAATTTTTGAGTCACATTTAATTTGACATTTGCAAAAAACTTTCAATTTGGACAAGCCTAAAATTTTGTTGTTTGGCAAAGGGTTAACTCTTTCCTTACCATAGGCAAAACAAGAGGCTTTTGTAGTCAGTGTAGATCACGCTGTGCAGTCTTTTCTCTAATCTACATGTACATTGTCCACTACTGTAACCAACATTAAAACAAAACTGTCCCTTCATCTTGAAGAGGACCAATATTTGTAGCAAATGAAAAGTTTATTTGGTCCATTTGGCAGTGAAAGGGTTAATTGTGAACATCAGGGTTCGTGGTCACCAACAACACTTTATTTTGTCCTTTTTCTAGGTTTGAGGACAGTTTTTCTGATTGGCTGTAACATGAACCATTAGAGCAGCTGAGGCTTATTTCAAATTTAGCCCTGTATTTACACGATATACGAGTAATCGAATATTCGTTTAATCGAGATCCTAGGAAACCACAGAATATTTTGCTGTCCTAATCACAACACCAACTGTAAACGCCACAAATCGAATTTACACTAAATTAACGAGAACCCACACGACTGTAATGAATGTTCCGCCTTTCGGTAATAGATCTTGATTGAAATTGTCTGAGGGCTTACCCTTTCATCGGTTTCTACATCGTATGCCACTGTTTTGTTGTATATTGAGAAGTGTTGAGTTTTACTGTATATATGATGTAATTTTTGATTTTCAAATAGATATGGATGAATGAAAGGTTATATTTTCTCAGTAGAAGAAAAGGTATACTAACTACAAGCCTAGGGGAATGGGTGAGGGGAGCGACACTTTACCGCGCCAAAAATGAGATTTGGTTGACATGAAAATATACGTGGTTCAAATATCTCGAGAGCAAAAATACCCTTTGGCTTCTATTCCATCAAAAGTATTGGAGGTGATGGCCTTGTTCACCCTTTTCCTACGGTTATGATTCCAAATGTCTCATGAAGTACAACATATTTGACAGTGTACATTCGAGACCTTTGCAGGATGCCTTTTGTGTAGAAAGTCCGCAAGATTGCGCCGCTGGTTTTTGGAACGATATTCTTTTGTTGTTGTATTAATGACAGCATCAATATTTTCAGATCTAATGCATCTCTTTTGAATTCGCTTGAAAACTTGCAAGAGATCTTAATTTACTTCGTGGTTACAGCAAGCAGTGGGAATTTCACAATAAATGAAATGAAAGCTGAAATAATGGTATGTAGGAGGTCGTTTAGAGCAACACTGAAAATTAGCCTTATTATGGGAGAAATCTTGAGTAGTTGACCCGTTTCTTCCTCTTGACAGTGTTTTTTTTTTAAAGTTTTTGTGGGTAAAACTTCAAATGCACTATATTTGCTACAACTTAATTGTAGGACTGTACCGTTAAGGTCTACAATATGTCAGTCATTCGTTTCTTTTGTTGGTTTGATTTTGAACTGTTCGTCTGAAATTTGGGTTTTTTAAAGTGTTCTTCTGAAATTTGGGGTTTAAAAAATGAAAGAAAATTGAGATTATCCGTTGAAATACTGTAAAAGTGTGTTAAAGATGCCTATGAATTTTTGTGCCATATATAGACGTTGATGCTAAATTATCAAAGGATACCCTTTAGGCTTCCCACTTTTTGTAGAATTATAAATTGGTGTTATAAGGCCTTCATCACAGGTAATGCGTATGTATGTATGTGGGGTGGGTGGGTAGGGTTTGGGTTCTTAACAGCTTATATAACTTAACTGTAGACGATTTCTAAATAAATTTCACAGGTTTAACACATTTCAGATACAAATATATATATTTTTTTAATGTGTAATTATCATTCACAGTCGAGGAATACTAGCAATTAAAACTTATTTTTACACATGAATATTACCGAGACTAAATTGTTTTTGACTGAATATTTTATTTTAGAAAGTTGAGGTTATCAGATCATTCCTTTTATTTCAAATAGCGGTGAAAATATTTTTCGATATTACACGGGTACGACCAGTGAGAATACCGATTTCATTTTTTTTTTTTAATAGAAGTCTCGACAAAAAAAGGCGTTAGAAGCATGAAATAAATAGAATATTTGTTTTTTTCGGTGAAAGATCGAAATTTATTTCACATCGTGAACATCATCGGTAATATTTTCACGAGTGGCGTAGCCACTCGTGAAAATATTACCGATGATGTTCACTCGATGATATAAATTTCGATCTTTCACCGAAAAAAAAAAAAAAACCCAAATATCCTCTATATCCTGCTAAGTAAGTGGCATGAAACTTTCAAGCCGAGAGTAAAACCCCATATTTTGTTATTTCAAAGTTTTTTTGTTTGTTTGTTTGTCTTTTTTTTTTTTTTTTGGGGGGGGGGGTAAAATAACGTCCTGTGCAGTCTGTTCTTGATATACATTGTCCACAAAAGGTCAGTGAGTTGCGCTTAATAGCCTAAGGGTTAACAGTTTGTTTTCATTTGCCCTTTGTATGCCCGACTTAAAGCTGACTGCTATATTGAAAATACCATCTCTTAACATCAATCTTTAAGCTGAGTTATTTCAAACCGTAGATGAGACCGTAGTGTCAAATTTTTCAGATTATATGATTTACTACATGAGCCATACTCTGTGAAAAGGGGATTGAAGGCATCTCTGTTATGCGTAATACCACGCAAATCATCACATGATTGTGGATCCATAAAAATGAATCACCAGGTACAGTGGTCATTTGACATGTAGAAAACTGCTCGGACTGCGCAGGCTGACCTGAGTCGACATTTTTTTTTTTTTTTTTTTTTTGCATTAAGCTCCTTTTTTACAGAGTATGTCTCAAATATATTTAAGAAGATTCTATGTTAAAAGGGCCCGTATTAATACTGCTGGAGGCAGCTAGTTATTATTGTATTTAATGCGCGCTTTCCGGTCGTTTCTAGCATAAAAAACTTGAATTTTTGAACTATTTCCTTTTTCCAAGTAAGAACTCCCCTAAAATCAGCTTCGAAATCATAACTGAAGAATCTCCGTTTGCATGACGAAACGCTATTGAATCACGTGACTTTACTTTATCAGTTTTAATGTACTGCAAGTCTCAAATAAAATTGCATTCTTTTCTGTTCGTAAGGACAGATAAACGAACTATATATGCAAGTCGCAAGTAGATCTTTTTCTCTGCCATAATAAACAAAATTTCTGATTTCCCAAGTTTCTATGGAAAAGTAAATTGTCTTTTCGGTAAATGCGGTGCGTCAGGGGAGATTTAGTTGTCATGCTGTCATTTTCCTAAGATAGCCTATTCTTTCTTAACTTTTTACCGAAATGATCCCATTATTTACCGATCCCAAGAAATAAACCTTTTAAAAACGTCTTAGGAAAACGTATTCCAACAAGGTTTTCTGATTTTTCAAAGACAAATCCCGTTGTTTGTGTCACATTTAACTGCCAAGCCACCGTAGCTCAGTCGGTAGCGTACAGGACTTGAGAACAGGAGGTCGCTGGTTCGATCCCCGGCTTGGCCAATTTCTTTCCGAGGATTGATGATAGTCATAGCGACAGGATTTCATTCCTCTCTCACCGCTGACTATTGTCTCGACGATGGTTATGTGGGAAAGCAGCCAATGGCTTGGAAAGAATATTGTGCCCACTACTGGTAAAAGAAACTCCAGGAAAGCATGGATAGGTGCACTGACTGCCGTGATATAACTGAAATAATGTTGAAAATGGTGTTAAATACCATACAATCATTCAATCAGTCACATTTAACTTGTCGTCTGAACATGCCTTTAATTCGAACGCGTTGAGAATTTTATCCATATGAAAACACTTAACCCGTTACCTGACATGCTATAGAGACACACCACATACAAAGCACTAGAGGAAGATATGAGAAAATTTCCTGGCAAGCCAATGATGTTTTAACTGGAAAGAGAACATTGTGTTTAGAGGGTAACTGCATTAAACAAGCAATTTCTCAAAATCAACAATATTTAAAAAAAAAACAAAAAAAAAAAAAAACTGCTGATAACAAGGTTATTAAACAAATTTCCCATGCAGCAATAGGTGTTTCGAACAAATCAGAATAAAGATGGAAATTTCTTAGGTCGTAGAGTTTATATCCTCTCTAGACTTTTTGTCATCAGTTTCATAAATAATTGTTGTTATCAGGTGTTCACCACAACACTGTATACATTTTTCTCCGGTCTGATGTTTCCTGTGATTTCGTTGTCGCACGAAAACATGGTGCTAACCAGTCTTTGGCGCAATAACTTACACATTAGATTATCATTGTTTCATTATCTTAAACATACTGTATTTGTGTGGCATTTTCATTTATCATCTGTCAGAGCTCCAGATAGAGTAGTGATTTTGATTAAAGAATTGAAATATTTATTATTCTGAACTAAACCCTATGTTATGGGTATTCAATAGAATCGTCTCATCGAGACGAATCTAATGAGTACCCACAACATAAGGTTTGGAAGAGAAATAATGGATTTAGAATACCGTCACTCCCTCTTATCTGGAGTTCTGATCTGTGATAATTTCTTATCCGCGTGGCTATCATTTGTACTCAGTGGTTTGGAAGACATTTGATAAAGAATAAAGTATTTTGTTTTAGGACACATCAACATTCAACGTGGAAAAAAAAAATCTCATGTATTTATTGTTAATACCCTAAGTTAGAGCTCAAAGATTTACAGTCGAATATAGTTTAAGGACATATGCCACAGTGTTTTCCTACGGAGAGATCTTTTTTTATTTTCGCTCAGATGATAATATAATGTATGCGGAGTAAAAAAAATATGAAAAGATAATCATATGGTGCGGGGCAAAATATAAAGATACCGTTCTTCAAAGGAGATAACTCTTGTCAAAATTACTAAAAATAGGCTTGAATTTCAAACCTAGAAAAAAAAGGCTCTGAAAGTAATGAATAAAACACTGCTCAAATAAATGCTTATTCTTAGAAATGTGATGTTTGCCAATAGTAAAAAGGATTTATCGAAATGAATAAAGCACTAGACAGATCCCAGTAACAATTAGAAATGTTCTAAAGTGTCAACAAAGACTTATTTTCTGATCATTTTTCTGCAACAAAACATTTTGGCGGCCATTTGCTTTTTTTTTTTTAAACTTTGCACAGAAATAGTACTTTATAATATCCTGTAAAAAAAGTATATCAAGCGGTGTATTTTTTAAGAGATACGGTGCATTTTTAAGATTTATTGAGATATGGATTACCCCCCTTTATAATAAACATCTATTTTGGCGTGATTTGGCAACCCTATCATTTATGAATCTGTCATTTTTCCTCCGCGTCTGTGATTTTCACATTTTTAAAAGCCAACCGACATATTATAGATATAAATGTACTTACTGTCACAGTAACCCATTGGAATATGATATTTTTACTAAAAGGAAACTTGCGCAAACCGGTCATGAGAGAAAACTGTAGCATGTGTCCTTCACAGACTTGATGAAGATTTTTCTTTAAATCATTCTGAATTAAATTACAGTCCCGAGTTGCTTCAAAATACCTTGAACACAGAACTATTCATAAATCCTTAGAATGTCAAATCAATGAATTGGACAACCTTAGCACGTATTCAAGGACCCACTTGTTGTAACTTCCAGTATGACTAGGTAAGTATCGAACAGTCTAGATCCAAGATCAGTCTGAAAGTTAGATGTGCTGTCTTTTCTTGAGCTACACTGATCCCAAAGTCTTAAGTTGTGCTCAGAATTGTAGAATTCAATAAAATCCCCTTCATTCATGTCATGGATCCCACGTTCTGGAACAGAAAATTAGATCTGGTAATTTTCTCCCAAATCTTCTATCTCATTAGAAAAGTTCCAAGCTTCTGTTTCATTTAACCTTAATTGAAAGAGCTTTCTCTCCCAAACACCGTTTACGAAAGAGAAGGGGTGAACTATTTCGACCTTGAATCTGTACGTCTGTCAATTCATCCGTCCGTCCGTCCGTCCGTCTGTAGATCTATAAAGGAATTATACTTGCTCCCTAAAGGTCAGACAGGGGTCTTCGACCCTCGTCCGCGTCTGTGTTTTTTTTTTTCGCGGGAGTGTTATGCAGAGTACGACAGAAACCAAATCCTACTTCCGGTTAAATCCAGGAAACACCTAAAGTAGTCTATGTCAGCCGTCGACAAGATATCACTGAAATATGGCTGAAAGACGCTAGAAGAAGGATTTACTCAACCATAGTTCAGAAGCCTTTTGCAATATGTTATGATGCATCACGTACACCTACACATGAGTCATGCTCTGTGAAAAGCGGGCTTAATGCATCTGCGAAAAGTATCGACCCAGGTCAGCCTGCGCAGTCCGCGCAGGCTGACCTGGGCCGAAACTTTTCGCTATCAGTCAATTTTCTATATGTCCAGGGACCAGTCTACCTCATGATTGAGGCGGTCGTTAAAAAAGTGGCTATTATGGATCCAAAATTATGCGATGGCCTGGCTGGTACAATGCAAAACGGAGATGTATTTAGCCCTTTTTTTGCCAGAGAATGATTCATATACTCCGAACAAAGAACAAAGAAAAATGGCTAACTGAATAAAGATTTACTTCTGTCAAAAGACAAAGTCATTGGGCAGTATAAATCGCAAGATTACATAAAACACCTTACAAACCATTCCATTATTTTCCTAAAGAAAACACAGAAGAAACATTTGCAAAGTTTCATCATTTGAGGATCATTTAATATGTCGTCTGCGAATACTTTCCAGACAGATCTAAAATTTTGCCTTCTGGTAAAGAGATCTTGTTTTAATCTACATTGTCCAAAACGGCAACAAAAATTATCAACGAAATTTGATGGATGCACGTATTTCAGTTTATTGGTCACGGAATAATCCTTAAACTTCGATGTCAGAAAATGTTTCCTGACAGAAAGTGTTCCTCTGGGACACATCGCATGCAAATAATTCTAGATAATGGATTGAAAGCATGTAATTGTGATAACGGAATAAATCTTTTTGAGATAAACCCTTCGAGACCATTTCTCGGAATAAAACCGTCGCGAAGAGAGTCTGTCTCAATTTATTATTCAACAGTTTCAACTTGATGAAAATTGTGGTGTTCAAATGGCATGCTGTATTTGTCTGCGATGCAAAATTCCGATTTGATTTTAAATCATCGAGATCTGCAGTCCTACTGGCTGAGGCCTGTGTTTTGCGTTGTACGCATGATAAAATACTCCGATTGGTGCCTTCTGTTAGTACCTACAGTCTCCAATTTGTACACATGTTGTATACGTATTTATGCCATTAATTCTACATCTTAATTTGCGATTTGCCAAGGCATACCGGGCATGCTAAATGGGACATTTTGAATAACAGAGAGCAAACACTGATATGTAAAATGAATACTAGAAAGAAAATACTTATACTACAATAAAAACACTGCTTATTTTTTCACCAAAGTATTACGAAACACAATGTGTGCAATATGACCCAATGCAATCGTACAAGAAGACGAGAAGGACGAATTTAAACTGAGGAATAAATTAGGAGTAAGTACGGAAAACCGGCAAAAAAGTGGTGACACTGTGCGGCCAATATTTCCAATGTAATTATGTGCCTTACCCTACATCTAAACTGCGTTGCAGGTCTTGATAAAGCAAAAGATAATTTGTGGGTACTTCTTAATCACTGTGAACATCTCGAGGTAATGAAGATAAATGAACTGGACACGAAAAAATATTATGTGTTGTCATAGCAACAGCAGTATCGTTTTACAGATACCCCCGCATTGTTGGAACTCTGCAATAGCTCACTTGTAGGAATTGACGGTCTTGGACACTTGGTGGACGCCTATTGAAGTGAATTAGGGTATTCAGCACCAAATTATGGAAAATTGAATGATGGAAAAATATCAATAATCAAATCGGTAAAAGGTTCCCATATGTTCTATTTCAGTTTCTTTATGAAATATGAATATCTTACAAAATACTGGTCAGTGTACAATCAAACTAATACTGTATGTTAAATGTATTTTAACCTTGATCTAAAATATTAAAAAGTAAGGAAAAGCAACCCTGAGACATACAGGTTTCCTTTCGCCGTTTCCAGTATTCAATAGCTCTGTATAAAAGATAAATGCATGTACGTGTAGCCAACATAATAAAACTGCAAAGAAATTTCTCGCAATCTGATGACCCGAATATTTATTGCTGTACACTGGCGGCTCCAAGGGTACAGCATAGCTTTTTTGGTCGGGAGCCCCGTAGATGCTTTATAGACTTCAACGCAAAATCCAAGATGGCGGCATCGAATCGTCATGTAAACGAACCTTGAAGTGTTAGCCTAAAGGTCATGCATTGTAATGTTTAAAAAAAAAAAAATGACAAAATAATAGTCTTTCGAAACAACTAATGGTCGCTTAATTTTGCCAACAAGTCCTAAAATGAATAGTTACTTACCTAAGAGTTGTTTAAATCCATGTTTACATAAAAGTGTCGAATGGTTATCGCAGTGACTTAATGCACCAAACTGATTGTTTTACCTAGGTTACTGAGTGACGTCAGTTTTCAGTGACGTCATTTTTGGGCGTGTTTGGGCAACCAGAATGGAAATTCGATTCCTACGTGTACTCGATCTGTGAGACCATAAAACGGAAATTTCACTTGAATACACATTGGAATGCTAAAACTTTGCAGTAAAATACATTCCTTGTACGGTCAGGTGGCAGGGCACTTGGAAATTTGTGCACGGCTATGGCGAATCATGTCGCCGCCTGGCCTTCGCCTTCGGCTCGGGGCGACATGATTCGGCATAGCCGCTCTCAAGTTTCCAAGTGCCCTGCCACCTGACCGGACAACCAATAAAGTACCAACTCACCTTTAAGTATCATAAGAAGAAAAAATAATAATATTGGATAATTATATTAATCAGTAATATGGAGAAAAAGAGGCAGTCAGTCTAAACTTGTAGTAGATCTAAGCAACAACTAAAATTGCCCTAGATGTCTTAAGGACTTTATATCAAGTTTTCTCCATTTTCAATAAATCTATGGAGACAGATACATTTAGCAGAAAATACGTTTAGCTATGTCATTTATGACAACATATCCAAGAATTTGACATAATTAGATTTTGAAACAACTGCATAAACTTGGCCAAGCCACATTTTTGAGCTTGACTTTCTTTAACTTATCATTTACTCGTATAACCAAATGTTCATTTGTTTTTTTATCACAAAATAAGCAAGGAATTACAACCCCTTTTCGGTGAAAATTTGCGTTTTCAAATACAAAATTTAAAGTTGCTAAAAAATAGCGGTTGAAAGTAAGCAAAAGCCCGAATTACATTTTTCTGCACATTAATTAAAAAAAGTATATGTATACATATTTTTTCGTTACAGTACTAGTAGCATTAACCATGCCTTATCTTAAAGCGCAAGAATTGTAATTTTTCAAGCAAATTCTTTCGGTATGAAAACGATCTATATCAAATTACTTCATGCATAATCCGATAAAGAAAACTTAAGCAATGTGAATCTGAAATATAAGAATTTAATTCAAAAATATATTTCGATCATTGTCAATGAATAATGAATAATAAATATATGAAGTAAAATTGAATAAATCCGGTTGGGTTGGTGTAAAATTTGCAATATTTCTAATCGGTTGAAAACACACCGCTCAATACTTTATAAGAGAGTGATGTAAGTATATACTTTATTTGTGAAGTGTTAACCGAAATGCAGTTTGGTGTAGTTCCTTGCAACATAGTATAAGATACGACGGCTGGACTTTTGATGGTGACATAATGGTGAAAATGAACGGGAAGATCCATTTTACACTATCGACATCATTATGATATACCGATGCAATGAAGGAGACCGTTTGCTTCCTACAAATTCGAGTAACGCCCATTGCGTTATCCCTTAAAACTCGCAGGATAATACGCTGTTTTACCCAGTACTTTCAGTACTTTGTTTATCTAGGATCAGTCGGAGGCTTTTGTGTCTGATATGTTTATGATTGTTTTTCATGGGTTTTTCTCCGGCAATGTATTCAAGCACGAAACCCCTTCGTAAAGTGATATTTTTATTTGTACTTTCGGGCATTTTCATACGAGTCTGAAAAGGGAGCTTAATGCACCTGCAAAAAGTATCGACCTAGGTCAGCCTGCGCAGTCTGCGCAGGCTGACCTGAGCCAACACTTTTCGCTATTAATCAACTTTCTGCATGTCCAAAGACCAGTTTACCTCAAGATTGAGTCGGTTGATAGACAAAATGGACTTTATGGATCTATGATCATGAGAAGACTTGCTTGATATCATGCATCACGGAGATGCATTAAGTCTCCTTTTGCCAGAGATATGATACAGTAATCTGACCTTACACGACCTGCTTTTCCAAACAGATTAAAACAACTCAAAACTCTCCGAAAAAAAAGTTCGCAGCAGACGGTTTTGAAATTATCTTTGTAAAATACAGCTAATCATAATGAATAAGAAGAAAAATAATATGTTTGAAAATACCTGGCAAAATGAGATATTGCGTATGAATATCAGTACGCTTTTTGTCACATGCGTTAAAATGTTGTCAGCTGCAAGGCACAAAAACACCATCTGTATCGATTAATGAGTTACGAAAAGATCCTTTTCCATTCATTGTACATCGGTGCTGTCTGTGTTTTGAATCTCCCAGCTTACTGAGGCAATTTTACTACTTTTAACTCTTTGACAGCCTTATATACTCTCTATAATAAAACTCGACCTCTGTCTATGGCTGACAATACAACCCAAGTAAATCCAGAAACAGTTCTTTATCTTTGTATGCTCGGCGTAACAAGCAGATGGTATAGTTCCAAGATCCGACTACGTGTCCTGTGAAGTCTAATCTTGATCTATGCCGTTGGCAAAAAGCCCCTGTTTTCGCCCGTGGCGCTCACAAGATTCTCTCACACACAAATCATGGTACACCAGTGCTGTCGGTGCTTTCAATCTCCCAGCCAACAAACGTTATGAGACCAGTTTTATTGACTTACACAATTAGGATCGCCATTTTCGCCACAAATAGCCTTAATCTCCATCGACTTTAGTGTATATATAGATGTGATAAAGTGATATAATTATCGTCTTGTGTCGCTAATTAGTGTGTTTACGACCCTTCAAGCGCTTGGTCTGATTGTGTAGTAAGATTCACCCCACAGATTTGATGGGAGAATTGGCCTTTGGGATTGGCAAAGATAGTTGAAGATATTATTGAGCCAAGCTCTGGCAAAAGGGGGCTTAATGCATCTCCGTGGTGCATGATACCAAGCCAGTCATTATATGATTGTGGATCTATGAAATCCAGTTTGTCTTACAATCGAATCAATTATGAGGTACATTGGTCCTTTGACATGTTGAAGATCGACCAATAGCAAAATGTTTCGGCCCAGGTCAGCCTGCGCGGACTGCGCAGGCTGACCTGAGTCGATACTTTTTGCAGATGCATTAAGCCCTTTTTTCCCAGAGCATGGCTCTTTTCTATGTTTTAACCCTTAAACAGCTAAAGAAATGAAACGAAAAAATTTCCAATCAATAGTAAAGACCCAAATATTGCGATTTGAACGTTGATTTCAAAGGAGAAAAAATACCGTATCGGAAAGTGTAAATCACAGACTAGACTACACGTTTTGTGCAGTTTGATCTTGATCTACACTGTCTGCGAAAGCGCCCCGGATCGCGCTAAGCAGCCTATATATAGGGTTAAGCTTAAAATCAGTTTTCTCTGAGATTATTACAGAAAAGGATAACTTGACATCATTTCTTATAATATATCATTGAGTTCGCCATATTGTATTCAGGACATATGCCACAGTTTTTTCCGACGGATAGATTTTTTTTTCATTTTCGCTCAGATGGCAATATAATGTATGCAGAGAAAAAAGAAATAATAACATGAAAATCATATGTTGCGGATCAAAATACAGAGATACAGTTCTTCTAAGTGGATAACTCTTGCCAAATTACAGAAAACAGGTTTTGATTTTAAACCCCCCAAAAAGGTTCTTAAGGTGAAAATACTGCTCAAATGAATGATTATTCTTAGAAATGTGATGTTTGCCAATAGTAAAAAAGATAAATCGAAAGAATAAAGGCCCTAGACAGATCACGCAAGCAATAAGGAATGGTCTCACATGTCAACATGGACTTGTTTTCTGATCAATTTTCTGCAATAAAAAAGTTTCAGTGGACAGATTTCCTTTTTTAAATTCTGCACAGAAATAATGCTTTCTAATATCTTATAAAAAAAAAAAAAAAAGTATATCAAGCTGGGCATTTGTAAGAGATACAGTGCATTTTTAAAAGTAAGTGACACAATGAATTGCCTCCCTTTAAAATAAACGTCTATTTTGGCTTGATTTGGCACTCCGATCATTTATAAATCTCCCATTTTTCTTCCGCGCCTGTGATTTCCAGATACATGTATTTAAAAGGCAACCGACACATTATAGGTAAAAATATACTATTTCTCTGTCATACTAAGCCAGTCTAATATAATAGTAAACAAACCAGGAACATGCGCAAAGCGGTGCGCAGGAAAGTTTGTGGCATATGTCCTAAAGCATGTTGTATGTACCTTATGGGTCTATGACGTTCTGTTTTAGCATTAAATAAGAAAGGTATAACATTTGATTGCTTTTAATGTTCCCCTGCTTCAGTAGATAAATCCTACCTCAGCAGCAGACCCTTGACCTTGGAAAAGCTGAGAGTTACGTCGTCAGGTGTTTTTGTAGAATGACGTTGTAGATCAAGATCAAACTGCACAGAAAGAGCACTGTGACTTCAGATCTGCTCCAGCTGATGCCTTTATAGATTTTCTGACCAAAGAGGACTTGAAACAAAAATTTTTTTTTCTACAGATAGAAAACACTAATTCCGTTTAGCATTCTACTGATTAACCTTCTACATGTGTTTTATTCATTCTGGGATAGAAGGCTTTTGAGCAAACATTAGGGAAATGAGAAAACACCAAAACGCTGGTTACTAGTACTTTCTCCTTTTCAGCCTTTTCGAGAACACATCTCATGATCTGAACTATTTTTCATTTGCCATCTGCTAAGGCCTTCGGTGTGGACCCTAATTCGCGTTTTTCTTGGCTTTCACTTGTACTAAGGTGGGTCTCTAGAATGCATTGCTCAAGGACACCCCTGTGTGACTAAAGCTGCCATCAAGAAGCGAACTAAGATTTTCTGATTTCAAACCTAACGTTCTAGCCACTTTGCCACCGAGGTGGTCCAGAAGAAAGAGAGAGGGAGAAAAAAAAAAACAGCATATATGAGGACTGAACATGCAAAGGATTTCGAAGACGCAGAGAAAGGACAAGAAAGGTTTTAAAACCTTAGACTTCTCCAAATTAAGACAATTTGCAGACGACAAATTTTGTCTTTCAGGTGGCAGTAAACATTGTGGAAAAAGGAGTAAATGCTGGTTTCCAATAGTTTTTTGTATTAGGGTCTTTAAAACTCGGGTTTGGTAAGGGATTGAAGTCAGAATTGTCGATTGTCGATATTCATGTATATGAGCCATGCTCTGTGAAAAGGAAGCTTAGTGCATATACAAAATGTATCGACCCATGTCAGCCAGCGCAGTCCGCGCAGGCTGACCTGGGCCGAAACATTTTGCTATTTGTTAATTTTCTGCAAGCCAAAGAACCAGTCTACCTCATGATTCAGTAAGCTGTTAGACAAAATGGACTTTATGGATCAATAATCACGTGATGATTTGCTTGGTATCATGAATCACGGAGATGCATTAAGCCGCCTTTTGCCAGAGCATGGCTCATATATCGTGTATTTCAATTCGTGGGGAGGGGGAAAGAATTCGCATAAACGAGATTTATTTCAGAGGTGACATCGCAATACAATAAAACACTTTTCAATTCAGAGCGAGACGTTTGTGCTTGACAGTTTCATTTAGTGTTCCACAAGTTGATTACTACGCGGAAATTGTCGAGAAACTAGGCTTCTTTTTTCGTGTTCAGCCACGAATGTTTTTTTTTTTCATTTTTTACCAGAATTACCAGAGGAGAAATTTTACGGGTGATTACGGTTTGAACACAGTGCATCGTATGAATATATACTTCAAGTTATATACGTGGTTAGACCACGGGTCCGATAAACTAGCCTATCAGCGCTCAGTATTTGGTCTGTATGTACCGCTTATACAACAATTCCACGTGGTCTAAGTCAGATAGACACAAACTGTGCGATTGTCTATGTGTCTATATCATATAGGCTATCAAACTCTTTCTATCCTGTACGTAATGACAAAAACAAACACTACACTCAAATACAACTGGAGGATAAAGCTCTGTGAATGCGGAAAACATGGCATTATATACAGCAAGGAAGTATGGAGTTGCACATTCGGCATTCTGGTGATCAAGTCCCGCGACTGTATCACGTACCTTGATATGCACATACATGGTACATTTCTTCGCCGGAAGTGCACCGTTTTACCGTTATTAAAATTGTAAAGCTCTTCTTAAAATCGAAAACACGAGTCACAATTTCCGATCGATATCTTTCTAAGAATATTTCCGTCGGCAAACAGTTTGTACATTAAAATTTTAGCGTGGTCAATGAATTCCGTCGGAAGCTTCCATCGACAGATCAATGGATGTGAACTTCAACGTGGTAGTTCATGTCTTTGCTAAGCGATTTACATGAGTGCCGCCATGTATAATTGGTAGTTCAAAATGGAAACCTCCTTTATACGGACGAGGGTAGATGTAAGTATGGAATCGACCGAGTTGTGGTGAGTGCTAGTGGCACTGAAATATGGCCAAAAGAAATAACCAGTTTATGACCACATTGCAACCTGGTTACAACAGCTTTCGTCTGACAGGCTATTTACAAAAATAATGTGGAAGTAAAAAACAGAATTGATCATGACGAGCAATTTCCATTTTTCCCTCATGTATTCACATCTTTTCTGCAGTTATAATTAGTGTCTTTATGTGATGAATTGCTTGGTAGCATGCACTACGTAGATGCATTAAGCTCCCTCCTGCCAGAGCATGGCTCATATGATATATGAAAAGACTACAATTCTGAGGTACACCTTTGTGCTTGTACCACAAGGTAGCTACACCGAGGATATTATCTTTTGTTCCTTTTTCGACGAAAAAATTGTTTTTTTTTCAATCACCATTATACAAAGACATGTATAACTTTATTTACTATGATGTTTGTGAAAACTAGTGAAAAAGTGAGTAATTGCTCCTTACCAGCATTCGTTGCGTTTGCAATGGTGTATACTGTGGAGTCCGCTCGGGTAGCTCAGTTGTTAGCGTATCTGACCTGTGACCTGATGGTGGCGGGTTCGATACCCGGTTGAGGTAAACTTTTTTTCCGGCGATTTTTCACCTCTCACCTCTGATGCAAGTGAGAGAAGAAGTCGGTTACTTGAAAATAAAGCTGTGTCAGTACTGGTGTGAGAAAGCCAAGAAACACATGCGTAGGTGCACTGACCGCCGTGATATGATTAAGCTGTTACAACGGCGTTAAACTCCAAGAAAAACAAGCAATTTTACCGTGGAATGTTATTCTGCGATTATTACACGACAATCCTTACACCTGTTTTGAAAATGTCGGACGATAAGCGAAAATCGTAAGATCTCTCCTATGATGCTATTCTTTCACCTGTACTATGATCGATGACTATGTAAAAGATAAAAGTAGCCTATCGACAATCATACGACCAAAATGAACCTACGACTGTTGACAAAACGCACGGTTGGAGTTGCGTTTAACAGCCTAGGGTTTTAGTAATCAGTATATGCGCCATTCTCTGTGGAAAGAGGGCTTATGCATCTGCGAAAAGTATTGACCTGGGCCGAAACTTTTCGCTATTAGTCAATTTTATGTATGACAAAGGACCAGTGTACGTCATGATTCAGTCGGTTCTTAGACAAAATGGATTTTATGGATCCATGATCATCTGATGACCTGCTTGGTATCATGTATCACGGAGATGCATTAAGCCCCCTTTTGCCAGAGCATGGCTCATATCTTTTTTGCGTAGGAAGTAGCAAACAAAGTGCGTTCCATGCATTATGTTCGCTCGAGATCATGTGCAATCGTGCATATGCTGGCAATTAATAGCGTTATACCCCCTCTCTTTCGAATCGATAGAAAGGACCTCCTGGGAGCTGTCTTTTGACAGTAAGCATACTAAGAGTTAGGTTATACACCAAAATCAGATATCTGAGACTTCGTTAAAGGCCAAGTAACAGCCAAAAACAATACAGGTTTTAAAATAAATGTAAATTTAAACCATGCCATTTGAAGGTATGGAAAATATCATGAAGATGAAAATCTGTTAATGTGTGGTCGGTCCACACATAAAAAAAAAAAAAAAAAAATGTAACAAATAAGAAAAGTAAACCTGTTATTAGTCATTATTGTTAAAATCTTCATATTTGAGTAGCCATATCAATGTAGTAGTACAATAGTAGCTGTAAAAATATCTGGAATCTGTAAAAAAAAATGTGTGGTCGGTCCACCTGGTAGTCGCTGGCAGAAAAATGAATTTTAAGATAAGGCAAAAAATAAATAAAATATAGAGTGATCTGGCAACTTTTAATGTAATACTGAAATTCCTCTGCCAGCGACTAATACTTGGATCGACCGTGCAATAATTGATTTTATTATATACCTGTAAGTTTTCCGGGTTAAATACATGCGTCGCACGCTGCTAAAATCACACACGACGGAAAAAAAATCCGTATTCCAATCAGTGGAATACGGTTCCAAATATGGTATGATGACGTCACACTGTATCCACGTGAACACGGCAGCCATTTTGATTGTTTTATATGTTAACACAATGGGCGTGGTGGAAATAATACTAAATAAAATTCATCCGCCATTCATGAAAAAAAGATGTTAACGCCTACTAAACCAATTTTTCTTATAACTGTGCTTCGTTTTCGAATAAAATTGTCACTAAATGCATATATATTTTGGTTTTTGGTAGCTTAGGTATATAATAAATGGAATATTATGTTGTAGTGTGTTTCCTGGAGCTTGTATTTACTTCTCGCTGCGTAGGAAAATTTTGATATCGCGCTCGACCTTCGGTCTCGCGCGACATCAAATTTTCCCACGCAGCTCGAAGTAAATACAAGCCCCAGGAAACACACTACAACATAATATTCCGTATGTTATCTTTACAATAATTTCCATACTTTTAAATGGTATGATTTGAATTTTAATGCATTTTAACACCGGCTCTGTTCATTTTTGGCAGCTATTGTTCGTTTAACTCTGGGTTAAAGACAGACTTATGTTGTTACAGATGACGTCTGTATGCAAACAGTTCTCTGGGGTGCCATACCAATAAATGGGAGTGTCAGTCTGGAAGACAGTGGTGGTAAATCCCATACAGCAAATCCCTGTTGGATCTATCTTTGGTCATGTTATATATGAATTTTAAACGGCGATTTACCCGCCATTGTTATATACACTGTATTTAGACCTTTTAACCCTTAACCTTTGGGCCGCTAAACTCGACTCACTGACCTTTTGCGGACAGTGTAGATCAAGATCAGACTGCACAGAACGTGCAGTCTGATCTTGGATCTTTACTGTCCGTTTGGAGATATTTTTCTCCAAGAAATAAGTTTGAAATGGCATTACTCTGGTTCTCTACCATGGCTTTGAAAATCTCATTTAATTTATTTAGCAGAATAAGCGTGATGCTGCTTAATAATCGAAACGCAATCTTCAAGCCGATCTGTGAAAAAAAAAAAATCAAATTTTGGCCACTGTTTTAAACACTGTGTTAAGACCTTTTAATCTTTAAGATGTAAGATAAATGAAACGAAACTTTCAAGTAGACTGTAACAACCCAATTTTTGTTATTTCTTGATTTTCTTGGGTATTTTTTTTTTGGGGGGGGGGGGGCGAAATATCTCCTTATCGGACAGTGACAGTGTAGATCCAAGATCAGACTGCACGTTCTGTGCAAAAGGTCCATAAGTCGCACTAAGCAGCCTTATGGTTAAAAAGTGTGTTAATGCCTGAGACAATTGGGCAGTTTATTGCTTACATTGTCTTGCTTTCGAAAGATGAAAAAATGACTGACGACAGCAGCGACTGTACGAAGAAAAGAGGGCGGATGATGAGATTTTACCTCTAGATGGACATTAAAAGGAGGCAACTGGACAAATTCAAACGGATCATGAACCCTTCCATTGTCTTTCTACCCCGCCCCGCCCCGCCCCGTCCCGCCTTTTTTGTCTCACCAAAGATTATGCAGTTGATCAAAACTTGCTGCCAGCTCCTGTGAAACAGGCGGTCATTCGACTGTTTACTTACGATCCACACACGAATTGGTTGATATTTTACAATCAGAGCCAAATTTTTAATTTATCGAATGCCTTTTTTAGCTGAATATCAGGGTCCGTATTCACCAACCTTACAACGTCTCATAACTTCCGATTGGCTAAACCAAATGGTTTAGCCAATCAGAAGGTATGTTACTTTCAAATTCGGAAAATTTTGGAGAACAAGACCAAGAATGTTCTTAAGAATGGTTGGTGAATACGAACCCAGGAGTGTCTGGCGCCTGCAGGTCAATTTAGGAGCAAGACTCCAATCTATAACTGCATAAATACTGCCGTTTGGGCAGAAGTTAGTGTATACCTTGTCACTGGATGCCGACCTGTCTCCTCGCATTAAAGTAAAGAGAAACTACAATTAAAAGCCACGATTTCAAATAAAGAATAATGCAGTACTGTCGTGTAAAGCCCCGATAAGTCACAAGCATATGTCGTAATAGATGATTTCCGTATGCAAACAGTTCTCAAGGGTGTCTTTCGCTTCCTAATTAATCAGCGTGTCGGGCTGGAAGGAGATGATAGCAAAACCCTTACAATAAATCGTTTTCTTGGGTCCCATTCTCTGGCCTTTCATTCCCTTCCATTGTTTCATGCACTTTGCTTTGTCACGATGAACAGCTATGTTCAAGCTCCGTATATAGAAACTGTATTCTGTTAGAAATCATTTTAAATTACTATAGGACCAGTAATCATGTAGATATAGTAAGAGTAGTAAAGTCCTTTTTTTTTCCAACGGTGATTTTCATATTAGGTAAATGGATTAAATAGAGGATCTTACATGAGTGTTTATGAATTATCATTTTTATTAAACGAGTTGACTAAAAATGTATGACGCAAGCCTTGGTGAGCGTCAAATACATTTTAGTCAACGAGTTTGATAAAAATGATAATACATAAACACGAATGTGAGATTCTGTTTAACACATAAAACGAATGACAGGCAAAATATATCCCGCATCATCACCTTTAGCCTATACACCATTCACGGGTCCATAGTTACAGCTGTAGTTTGGTTTCAAATGTATACATACACAAGTAGATAGTTCTTTGATATTTACATCGAAAGTAGAATGAACCAGTTTCAAGAGGGGATAAGTCCACATATTTTCGCATTTTTTTTTTTTTTTATTTAAAAGACTTTCACTGCATTTCTTTGTTTTTATTAAACATGAAAATCGAAAACTTTCTGCACGTATACGCCTAAGCAACAATGACGTCATTTTTTCCGCGAAATGGCGTAGTCGCACAAATTCCAGAACGTGCTGTGGCTGGTTTCTCCGGCTTCACGCGCTCACGACTAAAAACTGACCAGAACCGGGACCCAAAAAACGATAATATACTAGTGTATTATCAAAAATAAGTCATTGGTTTAATACACTGCCGGAGGAGGTTTTATGTAATAAATTTTTATCCTTTCAGACTTTTCGACTGTTGCTGCCACTTCATCTCTTTTTTTTTTTTTTTTTTTCAAAAGGTGTGTAATAATAAATTTAACCAAACGAAAAAATAAAAATAAGCCATGCTCTGTGAAAAAGGGGACTAAATGCAATTTGCGAAAAGTATCGACCCAGGTCAGCCTGCGCAGTCCGCGCAGGCTGACCTGGGTCGACACTCTTCGCTATTGGTCAATTTTCTGTATGTCCAAGGACCAGTGTACCGCATGATTATGTCGATTATTAAAAAAAAATGGATTTTATGGATCCATAATTAAGTGATTGCTTGATTGGTATAATGCATCACGGAGATGCATCAAGCCTCCTTTTGCCACAGCGTGGCTCTAATTAACCCTTAAGCTGCTAATCGCGACTCACTGACCTTTTGTGGACAGTGTAGATCAAGATCAGACTGCACAGAACGTGCAGTCTGATCTTTGATCTACACTGTCCGATACAGCAGTTTCTTTCCGGTGAAATCAACTTTGAAATCGTAATGTTTGAGTGTTTAGTATTGAGTAGAAATTTGCGTTTCATTTATTCAGCAGCTTCAAGTGTTAAGTATCCCCCGGCATCAAAGACGTTCAGAGATAACAAAGTGTATGCGGCTAAAACGATGGGACTTCTCTCTGAAGGAATAAAAAAAAAAAATTCGGAAAATACGTTACTGCTTCAGACGTCTGGAACGCCCAAACATCATCGTATATTTATGAAAACAAGTCCCTTGAAACAGACTCATATACAAACTAAGAATTTATCCCTACACTGCTAAATTGGTAACATAGTGAAGCGAAGATGTCAAGCCAGAAGAAAAATCCCGAGCTTGCATTTGAAAAAAAAAAATTACCATCTTAAAAAAAAAAAAAAAAAAATCGGACAATGCAGAATCAAGATCAGACGATACCTTTTGTGAATTAAAAAAAAAATCTAAGAGATAAGCTCGGCCTTCTATGAACCAATCTGTAAAAAAAAAAAATGGTCCTCTATATACTTGTAAAGAATTAATTTATCTTTTACTTCTGACAAATACAAGCTCCTCAGCCAATAAATATCTATTGTTATTTGACAACCTACGACCAACAAATTCCAATGAAAGCATTTTTATGTGCTCGTAAACCTCGTATCTGGCTTCTGAGGTCGGTGAAGGTCACACAATATTTATATTTAACGGTGATAAATGGCCTCTATTTTGACCATATGTATTGCCTACATACAAAACTAGTTCGGTGGCGGTTCGGTCATAAAAGATTCATCGGATGTTAATTCAGCCCTAGCTAAGGCAGATTCTTCTAAGAATTGATAAACAATAAAGTAAACAAAATTAAAGTTTGTTTTATACTTTTTCAGTAGTTTACAGAAATCTAACAGTGAATTATACCGTTATAATTCATCGGTGAATGTTATAACTGTTATTTTTGACATACGGCAGATAGGCCTACTTATGGAACAGAAATGAAAAGAACGTCACATTTTATGACGTCACTCATGAAGCCATTATTACAGCTAGTCCGTATCCGATTAGATTGAATAGATCTACAGTATTTCGTTTGAAAAACCCACATACATGTATTTTTCACAATGAGCAAAAATTAGGCGTGAAAAGAAAGGTTAAGTGAAGAGCATAAAAGAAATAGGATAAATGTTTGTATCGGCGTACGATCGAAATTTCTTTCATCTCGTAAAAAGCAAGGACCATATTTTTACTCGTGGCTTCGCCACTCGTGAAAATATAGCCTTCCTTTTTCACTCGACGAAAGAAATTTCGATCATACACCGAAACAGACAATTATCCTCTATGTCTTCTATGGCTTGGTGGTTATGCATCAGCATCGCCATAAGTCAAAAAGGCGACAAGATGCATTCCTTTCCCACCGTTGAACAGTATTTCATCACTATGTATGTCGGAAAGCAGCCTGGGCAGATTGTGGCTAATGCTGGTAGAGGAGAGAATGCAGCCAATGCTCATAAAACGTGAGTTTATGCCCAAATTATATCGTGCTCATAGTCATATTTTCATTCATGCTTTGGTTTGCAAAACAAAATACGGAATTAAAGCTAGGATTTGATGTGGTCGTTGTTATTATATGTTTTTTTTAATGCAGTTTCCAACATTATTTCAGTTATATCACGGCGGTCAGTACACCTATCCATGCTTTCCTGGAGTTACTTTTACCAGTACTCCGCACAATATTCCTTCCAAGCCACTGGCTGCTTTCCCACATGACCATCATCGAAACAATGGTCAGCGGTTAGAGAGGAATGAATCCTGTCGCAATGACTATCATCAATCCTCGGAAAAAATTGGCCGAGCCGGGAATCAAACCAGCGACTCCCTGTTCTTCAGTCCTGCACGGTACCGACGGAGCTTACCAGGACTTGGTTTGGATTTGATAAGAAGACCCGAAATAAATCTCCTACTACAGAATACTACTTTTAGTGCTCTTTATATGAAGCATTCATACTCGCACTTGGCCGCGTTGAGCACGACTTTTATGCACTGGTCCAGGATCACTAACCCCTGTGATATAACATACTTACTGTTGTCAAAATTGAGTTAAAACAAATCAAACAAAGTCACTACAATAGAATTAGTGTCAATTCTGATAGATAGCCAGCTCTCTTGACCAGCTTTTATCCATTGTTATTTGACAACAATTGGCTTGTAAATTCTAATGAAGATGATTTATGCCCTCATTTTAAACTTAATGCCGCCGCCTGGAAGTGGACAATGTCAGACAAGCTTAACGCACATTTGCGCTCAATGAGACGGATTCGCAGCAGACAGCTTTGAAATTACTCCGAGCCGGTTGGAACAGGAAAGGGGGACACGGGGGGTCCGAACTCCCGACTGTTTTTTCCAAAGTAAGTAAAACAAATAACAAGGTATTTTACGATAAGCTTAGATACATGTGTGCAGCTGACAGTAAAAGTAGGCTCTATGTAAAAAATTAGATTTTGTTCTAATTCCTTTTCATTAACAGTTTCTTCTTACAGAAGTGACTATACATGCACATGTATCTTTTTTCTACGGATAATGCGCCCATACTTAAGTCTGTATGTCCGACATTAATTACCAAGATTTTTTTTTGCAAATGCCTTGTTTGCAGTTGTTACTTCGTTTCAGAGAGGGACGTCCAATATGTAGAGGCTGTATGTGAATTTCGCACTTAGACTTGTGGGGTCAGGGTCGATCTTAATGTGTTATCGTTTTTATCAAACTCGTTGACTAAAATGTGTATGACGGTCGACAAGGCTCACATCATACAATTTTATTCAACTCATTTGATAAAAATGATAATACATGTACACTCATGTAAGATCTTCCTTTTATTATATACCTGAAATATTTCCGGCTCAAATACACGTGTTGAACGCGGATAAAATAAAACGCACGACAGAAACAAAATCTGTATCTACACACTATGAAATATGGTTCCAAATATGGTAAGATGACGTACCTCACGCATGGAAAACGTGCGTATTGATTCGCGATTTTATTGGTCAAAATGTTACTTCATAATATTCATCCGCCATTCATGAAAACGAAGCTACTGGCCACTTTAAATTGAACCATGCTCTGTGAAAAGGGGGCTTAATGCATTTGCAAACAGTATCGACTCAGGTCAGCCTGCGCAGTCTGCGCAGGCTACCCTGGGTCGAAACTTTTCGCTTTTGGTCAATTTTCTGTATGTTCAAAGACCAGCCTCCCTCATGAATAAATTGTTTGTTAAAAAGTGGCTATTATGGATCCATAATTATGTGATGGCTTGATTGGTACAATCCATCACGGAGATGCATTAAGCCCCCTTTTGCTAGAACATGGCTCAATTATTTATTTCATTCCGTTTAGCGTTATCGAATAAAATCTCAATAATTGCAAATTTTTGTAGTTGAAAGTGGTAGGTATATAATAACAGGACTATCATGTTGTAGTAACTTTCTTGGAGCTTGTATTTACTTCTCGCTGCGTAAGAAAATTTTGAAACCTCGCTCTCGCTCGACCTTTGGTGTCGCACGATATCAAATTTTCTCACACTAGTCGAATTAAATAAAAGCACCAGCAAAGTTACTACAACATAATATTCTGTATATATTCCATGTTGCCTGGCCTCGATATACTTCATCTACAAACAGCTATATATGTCGCAAATGTATGTAAAAGCGGTAAGATTAACATTTAACCCTTTCCCAAACGATGAATTTTAGGCTGGTCCAAATTGAAAGAGTTTGCAGACGACAATTTTAATTTTGATGAAAATGACAGAAAGTTCTCCTAAAGGGTAGAAAACACTGTGGGAAAAGGAGAAATTGCTCGTTACGAGCAATTTCTCCTTTTCCCACAGTGTTTTCAAAAGACTTGTACTGTTGACAGGGCTTGTTTGGGAAAGGGTTAAAAACTGAATGTTATTTGTATCATTTCAAACAACCAAATAATGACACGAGGACTAAGACTTGCAAATATTCCCAAAGGTACTACCCTTCAGCGTAAAAAAAGTTAATCGAATCTCAATAGCTGCCAAACCAAACTTAAACCATACCATTTAAAAGTATGGAAATTATTTGGAAGTTGACAGCCTGTAATTGCACAGTCAGTCGCAGTGTGTCGCTGGCAGAGAAACTAATTTCAAAACTGGGTTAAAAGTTGCCAGGTCACTCTGTCTTTTGTTTACATTTTGCCTCATTTTGAAAATCATTTTTTTTTTTTTTGCAACGACCGACAATAACAGATTGTCATCTTCACAACATTTTCCATGCTTTTAAATAATATGATTTGAATTTAAATGCAGTTTAACACCTGTATTGTGTTTTTGGCCGCAAATGAGCCTACATACCTGGTACTCAAAATATGACTGATTACGATATTTTTAAGTGAGATTTATTTGGATACAGCAGCTTTTCTATAATAATTGCTACATGGTCATCTTACCACACAATCCCGAGTTTTAACGACCCTGAGGAAGAAGCCTTCTGAAAACATTGTGGGAAAAGCTTTTCCCACAATGTTTTCTACTTTTTCTTGGACAAATTTCGTCATTGGAGCCACCTTTAATTTGTCGTCTGCAAATGTTTTCAATTTGGACAAGGTATAAAGAGTTAAGATAAAGACGAGTCGAGACTCCATTGCTTGCAAATTTCTGTTTCTGTTCAAGATGGTGGTTTACATCATTTCCATTATTATAGCCGCTATAACGTGGTGCCACCTTATTTGACAGGTGTTTCTGGGTACTACTACTAGACCAAGGCTAGGTCTCTGTAGTGCTTGTCCAAGGACACTCACGTGATCCACACCACCAGAATCCACAGAACTTCTGGGTTATAAAGACATTGATTTAGGTTTAAATTGAGTTTCATTGGACCATTTCTCTCACCCTGGATCGTTCCGAAAAGCATTCCCAGTTAATGGTGTCTCTATCGGTTTTGGAATTATTTGAAGAGGCTTCGTTTTAGTCACTTTATGGCTTCTGTAAATCTTTACCAAACGACATAATTTTAGATTGGTCGAAACTGAAAGCATTCGCAAACGACAAAATAAATGAGGCTCAAGCATTAAAATTTGTTTTGGGAAATGTAGAAAACATTGTGGGAAAAGGAGAAAATGCTGGTTACCAGCATTTTCTCCTTTTCCCACAATGTTTTCAAAAGCTTTCTTTCTCAGGATCGTTAAAAGTCGGGATTGTGTGGTAAAGCGTTGAGTCCATTTTGACCGAGATGAACTAGTAAGGATAGTTACTGAGTAACGAGTACGGATGAACGAAAAGACAATCAGTTTTCCTTTTCTTTTTGTTTGATTAAGTAGAGGAAATGGTGAAAATGGTGGTTTTTTACATCACACAGTTTTCTGATTGGTCAATAGCTTGGTAACATTTTCATTTGCAATCAGACAATGAATGGTAAAAAAGACGAAGATTTTTTATATTGATCAGTGCTTACTGATGTCAATGCTTCGTCACATTGTTACATTGTACTATCCTCTACTACAATTTCCACGTTCTACCACGTTCTTTCAAGACTGACAATAAATCGGCGTCATCTTGGCAAAATTTTCGACCATCAAAAAGTCTTCCTTGATCCTTACGACCATCCCGATAGCACCAAGTTCCCTCAAGATCAACACGATTCGATCGCGTGATCCCACAAGCTCACCACTTTTTTTCTCAAATCGTGGGCATCGTGGCGTATGTAAATGCATCATAGATTAACGTTGAATCGGCGTAATCGTGGCAAAATGTTTCAAAGTAAAAAAATCTATCACGATCATTACGATCATCCCGATAGCACAAAGTTACCTCAAGATCAACACGATTCAATCCCACGACCCAAAACGCTCACAACGCTTTCCTGAAATCGTAGGCATCGTGGCTTCTGTAATCGCAGCATTACTGAATTATGATTCCAAGTTTACCAAGATCATCTACGATGGACCATCAAGTTCTGATGTGCCGCGTGAAGGTCTGTTACAGATTATTCCCCAACACACAGGTTGGGCGGGCGTCTTAAATGCAAACGTCCTATTTGTCACAATAAATGAAAAATTGGCTCCAGCTGACCTTAATGTAATGGAACATCGGCAGCACGCAAATAGACGATTACTATTACAAGTGGAACATTTTCTCTCCCCGTATCTCACAGTCAAACTTGCAAGCTTTCTCCATTAACCTATTATAAAGTAACCCGTCTCTGATAAACCGAATACCAGATCAAGAAACATTTCGGGGAAAGGAAAAAAAAATCTGTTTTGTCCACTGATGTGGAAACGAATTCGGAAAAGCAGCTACCGCTTGTTACAAACCGTTGCTCTTTTCCCGAAAATGTTTTTAAAAGCTATCAAGTCGAATAAATGGGCAACATTAAGTCGTTTTCTATGATAACGCGTATACTGTCTCCCTTACTTGTTTGCCGTATCCTCCATAGATCTTTGGTGATGGTGGGGCTAGCAACTTAAAGGTTAAGAATCGGAACCTAGGCTTGGCAAAAGATATTTCCGGAATATGGAAAAGTAATAATGAAAGGAATTATTCATCTCTCAATACTGGGCATAGTTTCGAATTTGTTCACGTAGAAAAGCAGCCAGCAGTTTTGAGAAAGCGTTGAGCTTAGTTGCGAGTAAACGAGTCCAAAAAAGAATGGATAGCTATGACAAAGCAGCCGACACCACTTACTCTCCTCGAGATTTCTCTACTTTCAGGCCACCAATCATTCATAATAACACTTTTGGCCAAGTGATAAAAAGTATCTAAACTTTAAAGTGACACAATCGCTGATTTGCTAAACCAAATTGTTTAGCCAATCAGAAATTGTGTCACTTTCTAAATCTAGAATTAGGCAAGAATTGCCAATTGGCATGGTTGATGAATACGGGTCCTGGGTTCGTATTCCCCCAACCACTGTTGAGTACGTTCTTAGTCATATTTTCAAGAATTATATAAATTTAAAGTAACACAATTTCTGATTGGCTGAACTAAACGGTTTAGCCAATCAGAAATTGTGGCACTTCCTAAATCTAGAATTAGACAAGAATTAGACAAGAAATGCCAATCAGCATGGTTGATGAATACGGGTCCTGGGTCTGTATTTACCAACCATTCTTAAGAATATTCTTAGTCTAATTGTCCAAGATTTTCTACATTTGAAAGTAACACAACTCCTGATTGGCTAAACCATTTGGTTTAGCCAATCAGGAGTTGTGTTACTTTCAAATGTTGAAAATTCTGGAGAACAAGACAAAGAACGTTCTTAAGAATGGTTGGTGAATACGGGCCCTGATCTTCTGTACTTAGAACAATCCTAGAACTATCAAGGTCTTTTTTGTCCCTTTGTAGCGATATTCACTGAACTACGCTCCATATAACAACAGATCTTATCGTGTTTAACTGAGCTAGTGTACAAAGTAGATTGATAGATACAGCCTATTCCAAAACATGATGTCCAACCCTACAGGAACTCTGGCCCAAATAAAGATACAAAGTGAATAATAACTGACTTTACCGATTGTCTTGCTGTATTTGTAACCTACAATATAGATCTAGAAGACAGTACATCGATGGTTTATGCCATTAATATACAAATTACGTATATATGTAGTTACAGCAAGATGTGACATATACTCACTCAGACAGACTCCAATAAATGCAATACAATATTTTAAGTCGTTACAACCTCGAACGATTTTGAGACAAATGCTTTTGACAATCTCACTATCAAATGCTGTCAACTAACATGAATATGGGTTTAATAGATCTATGCAAATACATGTAATTACGAAAGTTTGATTAACCCTTTCCCAAACAAGCCCTGGTTTTCACGTGTCTGCGGTACAAGTATTTTGAAAACACTGTGGGAAAAGGAGAAATTGCTCGTAACGAGCAATTTCTCCTTTTCCCACAGTGTTTTCTACCCTTTTTGAGAACTTCCTGCCATTTTTATCAAATTCAAAATTGTCGTCTGCAAACTCTTTCACTTTGGACCAGTCCAAAATTTGTCGTTTGGGAAAGGGTTAAAAAAAAAAACATTTATTAGAACACATCTATTGAAGCAAATAGGTGCCTCAAAAAACACTTATCACATAACCTTCCTTGTTTTCAGAGTTGGTATTCCCATTACGAATTTTCTTATTTCACACACGTTTGAGATTGGCATTGTTTGACGTCATTTTATACTTCTCTCAGAAAAGTGAAACGCTTTTTATTTATGGAAATTACCATGTTTGCATACAGGTATAGTTTTGTATGAGATTTCGTTATGTGATGAAAAGAATCTGACATTAATTGACTTTTAAGTTTAAACTTTATTGAACTCGTCAATAAAAATGTTTTTGAGCTCGCCAGAGGCCTGATTAATAAGATTTTTCTATTCTTGTTTAATAATTTTTATCTAGGAACTGACATCTTAATCAGGCCATGTATATCACGTGATAAACAGTTATTAATGATGTCACTAAAAGTTTCGCTAGGGGAGTGCCCGCACTCCCAGTATTGCACAAGTCCTTATCCTCACAACACTTCCGTAGAGAACACCCACTTATCATGTATAACTTTGGGGTTTCGATACATTTTTCAAATTGGTCCTCCGTTGTGGCGAGGCACGGCCCAGACGTGCAGGTCCGAATCACAGAGTCGTAGTGGGTCTTGTTGTCAAACATTTTGTACCGAACTTTCTGCAAAATACAAACAAATCGATTGTTGTGTTTCTTTGAATGATTCAATCCTATCAGCGCCATTGGCACGGCCAGAAGCTTTTGCAGACAGTATAGATCAAGATCAGACCGCATAGAAAGAGCACAGTCTGAACTTGGACCTACTAGTATATCGTTCGCATGTTAGTAAAGTCTATGAGATAAAAATCTAAATTCCGAGTTTGAGTGGATTGAATTTTCAGTCGTCGAAAGATGTCGAGGTTATCTGGACCGCAACATGTGAAATGAGACCTTCAGACATTTGCTTAACCCTTTACCAGATGACAAAATTTTAGCCTTGTCCAAATTGAAAGCAATTGCAGACGACAATTTCAGTGTGGCTCAAATGGTGCAATCTTTGTTTGATAGGGTTGAAAACATTGTGGGAAAAGGAGAAAATGCTGGTTTCCAGCATTTTCTCCTTTTCCTACAATGTTTTCAAAAGGCTTCTTTTCCAGGGGCGTCAAAAGGTGTCATTGTGTGGTAAGGGGTTAAAGTGTCTTTCCGGATCAGCCTGTGACTTTCAGTACCCCTAAATCTTATCTACATCCTGGGTCCGTATTCACCAACCATTCTTAAGAATATTCTTGGTCTTGTTCTCCAAAATTTTTCCAAATTTGAAAGTAACACACCTTCTGATTGGCTAAACCATTTGGTTTAGCCAATCAGAAGTTGTGTTACTTTCAAACTTGGAAAATCTTGAAGAATAAGTCTAAGAACGTTCTTAAGAATGGTTGGTGAATACGGACCCTGTACTCTTTTTGGCTGTTCAACGTCACGAATTCTTGTCAAAGATGGTGACGTTCACAAGGGTATTTGAAATAATAATTGACTGAGTAAAAGGTTTGAAAATATGTCTCTATAAAGGTTCTAGTAAAACTAATAACACACACACACACAATGTTTTTAAATTAATAAATTAATTTATGAAACCAACTCAAAAGTCTGGTCGAGAAATCCAAATGACCTTTTTTTTTTTTGTGAGTGTGTGTGTGTGGGGGGGGGGGGGGGTTGGTTGTTGGCATCAAAATTTTGCTAGAGGTTTGTCATAAAATCTAAAATTTCAATACATTATCAAAAGGCAGAGAAGTCGGGAAGAAAAAGGCATTTTTGAAACAGTTGATAATGGCTGGGTTAAAAGAACAAATGACAAAAATTGATTCGATCCTTGAAAGCGAGAAAATTCTATGAGTGGCTTTAGTGTTTCCCGAAAAGGAGTTCATTTGTAGGGCTTCTTGAAGCATGTAATCAGAGCTCCAGATAGAGGGAGTGATTTTGTTTTCGAAATTGAAAATATTAATCACTCTCCATTAAACCCTATGTTATAGGTACTCATTAGAATCGTCTCATCAAGACGATTCTAATGAATACCCACAACATAGGGTTTGGTAGAGAAATAATGGATCAAGAATACTATCACTCCCTCTTATCTGGAGGTCTGAATGTAATTTTCAACAAGCTCCGATATCGTTTAAAAATATAGAAAATGACACCGACAGGTTGACAAGTTCCCACCTGCAGACCTTTTTTGTGCCTTGCAGCGTAACTTTAACAAATATTGTGGCCAAATAACAGACCGCTTCTAACGATATTCCCCACAATATGTCTTAGATATTCATGGCATTACATCCTTATTCGTGTAGATAACCTCTTTCTGATCAAGGTTTTTAGTTGGGTTAAAAAGTAGGAAAATGGGTTATTATACGGACATTGCATTAATTTGCAAATGTAACATTTTCAATGTACCTGAAGTAAGCTTATGAAAATATTATGGGAAAATGGACAGCTTTCCCCTTTTCCTTAAAGTTGTCGGTATATAATTTTCTCTTTTTTTTTTTTCGAATTTCGCCCCACAACCTTCTGTGTGACTAGAACTATATAATTTGGTAGGTCTTCAATAGACACTGGCTAACAAAGCTGTTGGAAACATTAGAGGAGAAAATGCCATTAGTTTTTTAAAGCTATTGCTCTTTTTCACCCATTGCTGTCAAAATGCAATTCAAAAAGACATTTTCTTTTCCGTCAATTTTTCTACTTTGTGCGACTAGTGCTAGTTTATGAAGGATATGAAAACAACTATAAAAAATACAGTTATAGCGGACAGTGCAGATCTGAGATCAGATTGCACATACTGTACAGTCTGATCCTAGATATTCGTTATTCACAAAAGCAAAATAGTCTATACTTAACACTCTATATTTTGAATATACCTACCATACATTGTTGACCGTCGCGGCAGGATACTTTTGAAGCCTTGTAGTTCTCTTCCGGGTCACTCTCACAGTCATGCGCAATGCATTTCCAACACTGCAAGCCAAGAGCTGGAATTAAGAGTAAGTAGTTGGTAAATGCCGGATTTTTCGAAACTAGGAAGGGCTTATAATCGTTTGATAATTTAATCAGTGTAACAATGCTGGTTACATGTAATTAAAATAGGGTTTTATCCCGCTTTCAAGATATGTTTCAGTCATATCATGTCTACAGTTCTTTACGCCTTTCCCTGGTATCGCCAAAACTAGGCTAGTTATATTGTATACGGTATCTCCTGATAATTTTCCCTTAATTTCGTGACTACGAAATATCCGCTTTCGATTAGGAAGTAACTACGAAATATCCGCTTTCGATTAGGAAGTAATTAGCTGTATCTATAAATATTAAAACACCTTATCAATGTGATTTCTTTTCTATCTCAGAGCGCAATGAACAACTTTATTTCCGTAGAACTGCAAAGTTCCTGTCGCAATGACTTTCAAAATAACCCGATTTTCAGAAGGTGAATACGTTTCAGGTCTCACCTTCCTATGTCAACCGTCAGACTGAAACCCTGTGACGGCGAATCACTCATCTATTTCTAGAAAAATAGTTCCCCATAAATTAATGAATAGACGCGTCTGCGTCATTTGATATGTGAAGTAACAAGCCCGTTACACAAACAATTAACTTCAGAGTTAAATGTCATAGAATTAGCTCTAAATTTGAAACTGGCATCGTTTCACAGCTTTGACATAACCTATTTTATAAAGTCTACATCGCGGATGAATTACGGAAATACCCCAAAACACCCAAAACCATTTGAAAAACGCCCCAAAACACTGTCATTACACCCCCAAACCACTTTCCCCACCTAAAACCCCTTTGCAAAACGCTTAAATACACTATTTTAATAAATAAAGATTTGTCATGAAATAATGCTATCAATCTTAGAAAAAAAAAATGTCGTCAACCGTCAGATGAATGAATTTTAATGACACGGTTAACTGTTAAACCCTATTTTCTGGCCAGTATCTATTATCACCTTTTATTATTACTTTCAGCTCTTTGATTTTTTTCTAGTTTGACAGAGCCAGGAATCGAAATCTCATGTGCTATATCGTCTGATATACTGTAGCATAAGATAAGAGTCACAGAGAAACCACCTGATGATTTCCCATATTGTCGATGAAAGCTGTCTCCACACGATGATTACATTCGCTTCAATTTTCTAACACGACGTTTTGTTCTTTACGCGTCCGGTTGTTCTCATTAATAACGTAAATTATCGCCACTGGCGAGATTTTACGAGAAATTGTTGTTCCGCTCTAGAATATTTTCCCTCCTTGCTGTCATTAAATTGTTCACTGCTGTGACAAGCAATTATGGTGGACAAATTTAGCGAAGCTCCTTTGTGGTATTTTAGGAAAAGTCGCACCTTATTCTTTTTCTAAATTAGTGTCTTGGAGTCACTGATGGAATTCAGTTTGGGTTTTAACTCTTTACCAAACAACACAATTTAGACTCTTCCAAATTAAAAGCATCTGCAGACGACAAATGATGTAAATGAAACTAAGTTCTCTCACTGGGTAGAAAACATTGCGGTAAAAGGAGAAAATGCTGGTTATCAGCATTTTCTCTTTTTCGCTCAATGTTTTCAAAAGCCCTCTTCTTCAGGGTCGTTAAAACTCTGGCGTAAAGTTATTGAAGTATTGACTCAGATCACAAAGTTATACAGTTCAGTGAAATTTGTTTCAGACTTGATGCTTGCTTACCTAAACTGCATACGCAAATTTCGTGCGTACGCAGATTAGAGGAAGGTACCCCTGAAGTGTGTATGGAAGCAGATAATAATGACTTACCTTCTGAAACTATGGCCCATATTAATAAGATCGTTAGCATCAAATTTGCTTTCATTTCAGCATAGCTTCCTTCAAATTCCCTTCTGTTTGTCACTAAAAGATGTCTTTAAATTTGCCAAGTTTAATTTGGACTTGGTATATCGCTGCTAGAAGACACATAGTCACGTATTTTATCGTTGGTTGTGCATGTAGATCTTAACATATATCTGCGTTTGATATGACACCAGATAGAGGGAGTGATTTTGATTTCAAAATTGAAAATATTAATCAATCTCCACTAAACCCTATGTTATGGGTACTCATTAGCATCGTCTCGTCAAGACGATTCTAATGAGTACCCACAACATAGGGTTTGGAGGAGAAATGATAGATTTAGAATACTATCACTCCCTCTTATCTGGAGGTCTGGATGTCTCCTCATAATTTCTGGCGTTTACGGAAAGTTCACAAGAAAAATTTCCATAAATATGTTCGTATTTACTGTGACTGGTAGAATCACAACTGGCGTAGATCCATCTGACACTTTCCTTATTCAACGCTGTTTTTTTTTAAACTATATTATTAACATTAATTAATGAGTCATGCTCTGGAAAAAAGGGGTTAAATGCATCTCCGTGATCCATGATACCAGGCAGGCCATCATGTAATTGTGGATCCATAAAATCCTTTTTTTTTCTGACAACCGTCTGAATCATGATGTACACTGGTCCTTTGACATGCAGAAAATTCACTAACAGCAAAAAGTTTCGGTCCAGGTTAGCCTGCGCGGACTGCGCAGGCTGACCTGGGTTGAAATTTTTTGCAGATGTATTGAGCTCTCCTTTTATCAGAGCATGGTTCACTTATTTCTATTCCTTGTTGCTTAATTTAACAGTGGTTTCTGTACTTGCTACGTGATTTCATATATATCCCTGCTCGATGAAACATTCCCGTAAGGATTTAAAATATTTCCTGAATCTCTGCACTGCCATAACTGAACGCTGTCCACATCATATGTAAATTCCAATATTTTGTCGTTGTTTTCGACATAAGAACTCCACATTTACAAATGTTCAGTATGGCATAAGTTATCTTCATTCTTTTTTTTTTTGTGAGCCACAAATATTTCCCTACATTTATGTCTGTCTGCTGTCAGACAGAAAGTGAAATGAAAAGATGACACGATATTCTAATTTTTCAAATTTACTGCTGTTCTTTACTGACCGACTTTACAGTTATTTCTGTATTCTTTTGACTGGTTTTACAATTGTTTATATTTTTTACTGTGTGTGTTTGTTTGTTTTTTTTTTCCTAAAGTTTATTCTATACTCTGCGATGCAGTGCCCAAGTCCCCATAGAAGAAACTGCAGGAAAGCATGGATAGGTGCTCTGGCCGCCGTGATATAACTGAAATAATGTTGAAAGCGGCGTTAAACACCATAAAATCAATCATTTAACATGATGCAGGAATTAATGTGTTCTTTCACAACCATTTCTTGTCTTTCTTGTTTGGTTTTGGCGATTGTTGCTTCAATTCCATGCAACAATATTTACAGTTGTTTCTTCTCCGTATTCCGTCGCTTTACAAGGTTACAGTTCTTCGGTACCTGACGTCACAAATGTTTGAAACTATCCTTTGCTCGCTGAAACCTTTGTAGTGCCGACTTGACGACTTTCGTTTCCGGGATTTCTTCTCTGCCATGTATGGTTGTCAATGTTTTCTGAAATAATAAAAAGGTGAAAACTGAGTATGTACCGCAATTTTCTTTAATGCTGTTTTTGGACACTTTGTGTTGGTTTGAAGGTAGAAATACGCATTCAATGCCCAATCGAATCTGCTGAAGGATGTTTTGGTCGCATTATATCACAAACCCAAGAGAGAATGTAGATCAAATATCTGGCTACATTTTCTGTGCGATCTGATCTTGGATCTATTTAGAAGCAATACACGGTTCTTTTTGCCTTTCAAAGAATTGGAAAAAAAACAACCCTGCCCCTATTCATGAGCCATGCTCTATGAAAAGGTTTGCTTAATGCATCTGCGAAAAGTATCGACCCAGGTCAGCCTGCGCAGTCCGCGCAGGCTGACCTGGGCCGAAACTTTTCGTTGTTGTTCAATTTTCTGTAAGTCCAAGGACCAGTCTACCTCATGATTCAGTCAGTTGTTGGACGAAGTGGATTTTAGTGATTCCGAATTACATGTATGTGATGTCTTGCTTGGTACAGTGCATCACGAAGATACCTTAAGTCCCCTTTTCACAGAGCCTGTCTCACATTTTTTCCCTCTGGGACACAGGACATCTTTTGCCAATTAACATTAACACTTAAACTGCTAAATAAATGACAAAAAAATCTCCACTTAACCCTTTACCACACAATCCCGGGTTTTCACGACCCTGGATAAAAAGGCTTTTGAAAACATTGTGGGAAAAGAAGAAATTTTGTCGTTTGGTAAAGAGTTGATAGTAAAAACCCATACATTGTCATTTCAAAGATAATTTCACCTGATAGAAAGTACCGGACCAAAGACCAGACTGCACGTTTCTGAAGTCTGATCTTGATCTGTACGGTCCGCAAAATCACACCAAGTCGTGCTTAGCAGCCCCAGAGTTAATAAATGCCGCCATTGATATCGCTCGAAGTGCGATTTTGCAGTTGCAATTTTGTACATATTTCTCTCTCTTCTCATTACTCCTCGGTCTCTTTCCTTGTAACACGTAACTCATTTAGCGCTGTAAGCGTTAGGGCTGCTTTGATTTCTGAGTCCCCTTGTCAACATTTATGTCTCTGCGACCGTTGGACATGTGCACACGTTCCTGTGATTTCTTTACCAGGTTTTCGCACAAGTTTTTCCTAGCAACTGGCTTCTTATGGCATCACATCACTACAGAAACAAAGATTGAGCGCTGGCAGTAGAATGAATCCTGTGTAAATAGGGGATAAGAGGTCAGAGCAGACAAAAGCATGGATTGAGAAAAATTGTCGAAGTATACAAACAGTTCTCCGGAGAAAACTCTCTTCCACCAATTCATCAAAGTGTCAGATTGGCGAGAACGAGGTCGTGACTAAGAGGGAAAATATCGGTTTTAGACATACTGGAATAGTTTTTACAAAAGTCTCGACTTAAGGATCCCTATTCACTTACCATTTATTCTTCGTCTAATTCTCAAGACTTTTTTTTATAATTTCAAAAATAATACGATTTTTGATCGGCTTAACCAAGCTGGTTGAGCCAATCAGAAATTGTGTTACTTTTTAAATCTGAAACTAGACCGAGAATGCTATCTAGAACGGTTGGCAAATACAAGCCCTGATGATTCCAGAGAACCCAAGTATGCCATGGTCAGTCTTCACGTCTATAATTGTCCAGTACTTATGTGTCTGTTTTGGCGTGTAAACATCGCATTTCAGCAGAATTCGGGTAAACAAGGCAACCCATCTCAGCTATTAGTAAACAAAATTCAGCTTGCCCTTCATTTACTTTCGTAACGGTTATCTGCAATAATAATGATAGCGTACGGAAATAACCGAATATGCACCGAGGGCACGTCTGACCGTATCTCATAATACCTATGCATTGTGTTTCTACATTCGATATGTTGATTTATTTCATGCTTTCCGGTAGGATATCGAGAAATAGCGGTGAAAATATTTTTCGATATTACACGGGTACGACCAGTGAGAATACCGATTTCATTTTTTTTTCATGGAAGTCTCGACAAAGAAAGGCGTTAGAAGCATGAAATAAATAGAATATTTGTTTTTTTCGGTGAAAGGTCGAAATTTATTTCATCGAGTGAACATCATCGGTAATATTTTCACGAGTGGCGCTGGCGCAGCCACTCGTGAAAATATTACCGACGATGTTCACTCGATGAAATAAATTTCGATCTTTCACCGAAAAAAACAAATATTCTCTATATATTCAATATCGTTTCAATAATGATTCTGTAATATCATGGCGACCAGTGGACCCATCCAAGGGTTTATAATATTTCTTACCAGGGCTACCTGCAACACTTTCTTTTCCAGTAAATAGCTTTTATATCACATACGAGTTAAGAGGAAAAAACAAGTACAATAACAACGATTTTAACGCCCCAATAGCGGTCAAAAGTAACAGTGAGGATGTTAAAATGCATTTGAATTTAAAGATACATCTATACTCCTTTTCAGCCAGTTTTTTACCCATTCCGTCATTAATTTATGAAACTGTAATAATCATTCTTGTATCTCCATGCCAAATTTTTCCGCTGGCGGCTGCAAGGTTGCACAGATTACGACAGACAGAAAATGTTTTTTTATTTTTTATTTTTTGGAGGCCTTCAAAGAAATCACAGTATTAAAAGTGGACAAATCGCTTGAGTTTCTCTATCCCTTACACCGTGTTTTTGGTAATTTATCTATGTTTACACAGCTGACCAAATTCTGAGACATTAAACACACGTTCTAGTTTTAATAGTGTTTCTTCTCTCTGGATGTAAGGATGTATCGTTAAATCATACAGTTTACGAGTATTGAAACTTGTGCAGATGACACTCTGTTATTATGCAGTCAGTCCAAGTGTTAGTCATTGGCAGAAAAATGAATTTCAAAACTGGGCAAAATGTAAACATAAGACAGAGCGACCTGGCAACTTTTGACCTACATGTAACATTCATTTTTCTGCCGGCGGCTAACACTTGGACGGGGCGTCCAATAACAGATTGTCTTCTTCAATGTACTTTCAATACTTTTAACTGGTATTTTTTCAATTTAAATGAGCCAAGCTCTGTAAAAAGGGGGCTTGATGCATTTGCGAAAAGTATCGACCCAGGTCAGCCTGCGCAGTCCGCGCAGGCTGACCTGGGCCGAAACTTTTCGCTATTGGTCAATTTTCTGTATGTCCAAGGACCAGTTTACCTCATGATTCAGTCGGTTGTTAGACAGAATGGACTTTGCGGATTTATGATCATGTGATGACTTGTTCGGTACCATGCATCACGGAAATGCATTAAGTCCCCTTTTGCAGGAGCATGGATCATTCACATATTGTAAGGCCTGTATCACTGGCCGCTTATGGTGTTTTAAACAATCTGCGAAGGGTTTTGGCCTCAGCTTTATCCCATAACATGGACAGTAAGTTATGCAAGGTCCCTTGTAACTACAACTCTAACTCAACAAACCTTTCATTAACAGTTTATATTATTGCTTGTTTTTGGGAATACATGTTTAAAACCGCGAACCATGATGAGATAATATAAACGTTATCGAGTTGGATTTATATAGTGTCTCGTCACGGTATAACTCAAACTCGATAAACCTTTCATTAACAATTAATATTATTGTTTAAAACCACGAACCATGATGAGATAAAATAAACATTATCGAGTTGAGTTTATGAATTATCTCGTCACGGCACGTGATTTTAAGCCTGTTATCCCAAACATAAACAATAATATAAACTGGTAATGAAACGTTAATCGAGTGAGAGCTATACGTGGTTTTAAACCTGTTATCCAAAACATAAACAATGAAAGGTTTACCGAGTGAGAGCTATACCCGGGATTGTTTTTTTTTTTCAGCCCTGTCTGTGCTGAAGTCTTTCAGTGCCATATAAATAAACTTGGCTTCTTTCGACGTCTAAAAATAGAACCCACTGAAACTCAGAAAAAATTGTCTTCTAAAAGGATTGGCTGAACAAGCGGACGGTATAGATCCAAGATCAGACTGCACGTTCTGTGCAGTCTGATCTTTATCTATGCCGTTCGCAAAAGTCCTTATCCTTATAATGTGCTGAAGGGGTTGATTTTTTTTTACAGCTAAATGAATTACAGTGATAATTATACAGTTGATACATGAATGGATATGACTTTTTGAAATGAACATGACATTTTGCAGTGAAGCATATTGCTTTCCAGTAAAACGAAACGATACATTAAATTGGCTCTATGATCTCTGTAATCGGAAACAGGACATTGTTCCATACTAAACAAATAGGCCGAATATTTCAAAAATATATCTTTACTCATTTTCGGCCAGTTTTTTAAGCCCATTTCACCCTTATTTTATAGAACTATGGTTATTCTTGCATCTTCTTACCAAATGTTGCCCCTGACGGTTGCATGGTTGTATAGATTACGACCGATAGAAATTGCATTTCATTTTCCGGAGGCCATCAAAGAAATCACTGTTGTGCCGTCTCCAGTTTTAAATCGAAGATTTTCGATATATGTATTTATCCCTTAGACCGTATATAACTGTAATTTATCTATTTTTACACAGCTGACTAAATCCTACCATTCTGTAGTCTATCAAATTTAAGGTAGTACCATTCTAATAAAAAACAGCTATTTCCATAATAATATTATCCTAAAAAATGTGCTATGATTAAAATTGAGTATTATTGTAATACTTTGACCGAGCCACTTTTTCCATTTTTTCCTTCTTAGAATTATCATTTATAAATCTAAAGCCACTCTATTCTCAATACAAAGAGAGATAATAATTACCTCCCTTTTCAGAAAACTAGCAAAAATATGATCAAATAATTTCAAGATAGACAACAAATGAATTTCTCGTCGGTTAGAAATGTTCAAAAATATTATATCAGTATAAATCCTTATTCGTCGACTAATAAGATATTTTATTCCATGATGCACTAGAAACGTTAGGATGGTAACACCTTAAACAGCGTTTTTTTCTCTCTGGCTGTCAGGATGTATCTTTAAGCGAGATGCTCTTGAAGCTTTGAGCGTCAATGTATTGTATTCGTATGAAACAGCTATGCAGAAAGTATGCACCACCGCTTTAAACAACATTTCGTTCATATTGTCAGAATGCATCGCTTATGCTTCCCGAGCCATTTACCACGACTGGAGCGTTGTCCAGGGGCACTTCGACCAACCATTCCGGATCAAGTTGTGATCAAGATATGTCTATAAAGACAGTTGTACACATTTTAGCCATAATAAATCTGTCGTCTGCAAATGCTTTGCATTTTGCAAATTGTGTCGTCTGGTTAAGATTTAACCCTTAGCCTGCTAAATAAGTAAAATAAAAATTCCCTACAAATAGTAAAAGCAAGAAATAAAATGTCCTTTTAAAGTTATTTTTGGAGAAATATATCTCTTCATTGGACAGTGTGGATCCAAGATCAGACTGCACATTCTGTGCAGTCTGATCTTGATCTACACTGTCCACAAAATGTCGTTGAGTCGCCCCTAGCAGCTTAAGAGTTAAAGGTAGATATTGGGATTGTTATGTCAGAAAACAGATTTCTTATTTTATATCTGTTTGTTTTTTCCCTCATCTAGTTTTAACCTATATACTCGTAAACCACAGTAAAAAAGTCCTTATCAATGTTTCAAGTCAGTATCTTGTTACAAATTTTTATGTATTGATTTTCAAAGGAAAACATGGATTGACTGATTGATTGAATGATGTTTTACGTCGCTTTCAACATTATTTCAGTCATATTATGACGACAGCTAACATATTCATGTATTTCCTGGGTTTCACTAGTACCAGGCTAGGGCTCTGAAGTGTCTTGCCTAAGGACACTTCCACGAAAAACCCAGTGGATCCAGTGAGGAAAACATGGAAAACCCTACGTATCACTTTAAGGTATCTTATACATTCTGTACAACTTTGAAAGCATAAAATTACTTCCTTTACTCAGAGAAATATGAGAAATGTCACTTTTTTCGTCCATTTTGAGACATGAAAAAGAAGAGAGAGACAAAAAAAAAAAAAAAAAAATTGAAATATTTCAGTGTTCATAGTTTGAAATAAAATTTTAGAAAATCTAAATAACCCCTTCACTGCACAAATATGCAATTCGTGTCTTCAGAAAACATTATGGGGAAAGGAGCAATTCCCTAGACATGAAAGATTAATCCCTAGTTTAAGGAGATCTGACGTTTGCTTTGTAAACCAGAACAAAATATTAACCCTTAGGCGTCTAAGCACGACTCACTGACCTTTTGTGGACAGCGTAGATCAGCGTAGATCAAGATCAGACTGCACAGAACGTGCAGTCTGATCTTGGATCTACGCTGTCCGATAAGGAGATACATTTCCCCCAAAAGATACCTCTGAAATAGCAAAATTTAGGTTTTTGCTATCGGCTTATAAGATTCATTTCACTTATTAAGCAGGATAGGGGCTAAAGGACAGGACAAAACCAGTGTCTTTGGATTTCTTAACGCTTTACAAGGCAATAAAATTTCAGACTTGTCAAAGTCTACAGCATTTGCTGGCGACAAATCAGATGAGGTTTAACTCTTTACCAAACGACAAAATTTTAGACGTGTCCAAATTGAAAGCATTTGCAGACGACATTTCAGATGACGTTCAAATGACCGAATTTGTCTTTGATATGGTAGAAAACATTGTGGGAAAAGGAGAAAATGCTGATTACCAGCATTTTCTCCTTTTCCCTCAATGTTTTCAAAAGACTTCTTCCTCAGGGTCGTTTAAACTCGAGATTGTGTGGTAAAGGGTTAAATGGTGACATCTGTGTTTGAAAAGAAAGGAAACCTTATTAGAAAGGAGAAAATGCCGATTACCAGCATTCCTCCTCTCCTCACAATGTTTTTGGAATTTCTTTTGCCCTGAATCGTTAAAACAAGCGACCTTTTGATAAAAAAGCAAATCAAGCAGAATTCTATGTAGATCTAGACATATAAAATATATAATATTGGACACGTCTGTCGGAAAATGTTTACAAACGGCCGCGATATAACCAGATTACATCAGTCTTATCTTTGCTGTCCTTAAAATGAGAAATGACATTTCTGGGAATTGAGGGAAAAGAATACGAACGCAAAGTTACCAACATTGATTTCACTTGTAATATGAGTCATGCTCTGTAAAAAGGAGGGGTTTCAATGCATCTGCGAGAAATATCGACCCAGGTCAGCCTGCGCAGTCCGCACAGTGGACCGTACTTATCCCTAGCATACTACTACAGAAAATTAAGAAAGAAGACAGATATTGATTGGTCAAATGTTTAATGTCAAGCATGATCTATATAGATCGACACAAAAATATATCATATTTGGCATGACCGTCGGAAAACATTTACGGTTAAATCATGGTGTATAAATATTTGTTAATGCCTTTTGGTTCCGCGAAATGGAAATGAAGCTTCATGGAATTGTGAGGTTTTTGTTTCTTAGGATCAAAGTACTGAAAGTTACATGACTTACTTTATTGGTGCCTGACTTATTAGCATTATTGAAGTTTTGCATGTATCATATTTGACGCGTTTGTCCTAATGTCAATTAAGTGGACTGATGTCTTGGAAATCGGAAAAGGCTTGTCCGAAAAATATGAAATGGTACACTTTTGCTATACAGATAGATCTACGTGTATACCCATTGAAAATTTACTGATGATGATGATGATGGCGGTGATGGTGATGATGATGATGATGATGATGATAATGCAGCAAGTGTGCACTAACATATACACAGCTTTTAAAAAGTTTGTACGAAGCAAATTGTGAAAAAAAGCTTGTTTAGAGCAAACTGTACAGTACTAGAAAATTGATACACGATTTTGATCGAGGGGGAATAGCTTATACTCAAGATCAATATATGAGGCATGCTCTGTGAAAAGGGTGCTTAATGCATCTGCGAAATGTATCGACCCAGGTCAGCCTGCGCACTCCGCGCAGGCTGACCTGGGCCGAAACATTTCGCTTTTAGCCAATCTAATCTTCTACGTGTCAAAGGACCATTCTACCTCATGATTGACTTGGTATTTAAAAAAAAAGTTGCTGTTATGGATTCATAAATACGTGATGGCTTGTTTGGTATCATGCATCACGGAGACGCACTAAGCCCCCTTTTCACAGAGCATGGCTCATATCTTTATTCAAGTGTTTAGGCTTCTGGCCTATATACAATTAAATAATTTTTTTTTTTTTTTTATAATGAGTGAAGTACTTACGATAAATAAAACTGGAGTTTAGTATACTTTTGTTGCTGCTGTTGTTTATCGTCAAATGTAAGTTGAGTTCATAACATGAATATGATTGACGGTTGAAATAAGATCTAGACCAAAACACACTGATATGCAGTCTCATCTAGGTCTATACAACCGTCAATGGGAACTATGCATTATGAGAGATTACAATCAAAGTTAACGTAAACACGTACTTATAAACTCACTTCTGTGATTTAACAACGTGTAATGCTTTTTTTGATGAAGAATCAAGAAATACAACGATATCTTCAAAGTACATGGCTTTATGTACATTGCGTACGTAGTCATATAGAATCCTTTTGGGGGAGCGCGAAATTCCGGCGTAAGCAAAGACGAAAGACAAAGATAAAAGACGTCGGGAACCAGGAAGTAATAATATAGATGTAAAAAGAGATAATTTTCTAAATGACGGGAACCACCTACAATAATCTTCCCCTGCAAACCATCGAGATGTACCATATATAGCGCTCATGCCATTAACAGTCTTTTTGTGGTGTCAAAAACCCGGAAACAATTTCACTGCCGTTTATCCTACACTTATGCTTCATCCCCGGTTCAATAACCCGAGATAATCATACACAGCTTGGAGTACAACCTTGGCGGTACCATGAATGACCAGAAAGCACATCGGCCGGCAATTTTCGACATGCTACGGTGGACTAGTGGGCTTATCTGGGGTTTTCGGCATCAACCAGGAAATACGCCATTGGTACATCCTAAGTACTAGATTTACTACTTTAAGCGCTGCTTAACCTGTTTTTTTTTTTTTTGTGGTCAAAAACTGCGATGTATGTACCAAGAACCACGTCGGAAATGTGAATTATGTTCGAATATGATATAATCCGATTAAAATGTTCCCTACATCTACTAGTGCCTAAATCTACATTATAGAGTCATGGTATTTACTTGAGCCGGTCCCCGCAAGACATATACACATCATGTACATTTTAGCTGTATCAGGGGAGGTAACCAAGTTTGGTATTGGTCCTGTTTCTACGAATAAAAAAAAAACGGTTAACCTGCTTGATCCTGAAAGAAAAAAAGTCCTTGAATTTTCATACAGTGAGTTTCAATTTCACCCCCGATATAGCTACACGTACAAGTTGATATATAATTCATCGGTTATGGTTGTACTCAAACGCGCGACCCATGCATACAAAAACACATTAAACTGCTAACAGGGTGTGATATAAATCAAATTCTAACATGCCACTTGAATTCGACTCTATAAACACAGTGCAAAACGTGGTAAAGTCGACGTCATTCTATAGAAAAGACGTCTTCTATGTAAAGTAAGTCGCCCGTGGCTGTTCCATGTCTCCGCCCTCTGATATTCTATCAATGAAATTCACTTCACGTAAACAAATCGTCATTTTCCGCTACTCGACAAAGGAGGAAGGGAAAACTTAGGGATTTACCGATATTTATCATTTTTGATAAAAATTGACAGCGCCGGAACTATTTGAAGTGTTACCAGTAAACATGGATAAATTAAGACTTAGTGTCTTTTCATGTTGAAGATTAACATCAAAATTGGCCAGTGTTGCAACGGAAATTTGATTTGGATGGGGTGGGGCAATATTCGGAGCATTTGAAGCGACTGCGACAATCAATCAATCCATGTAATGCTAGAAGATACATTCATTCTTTGTCGTTTGAGAGAAAATACAATAGTAAAACGTTGCGTCTTTTCTTTGTGTGTGTTTGTGTGTTTGGTGCCTAAGGTTTCATTGAAATTTAGATTTTTTTTTTATATTCACAGACTTGGCAGTGAAGTATTGTTTTGGCTAGTAGCTGGAACAGCCATGGTTTACTGAAGGGAATTAGTTCGCATCCGCGTTTGAATACTATGTATGAACTTGTTGTCCTTTGATCAAGAGTTGGTCATGTTAGAATCGAAATAAGCTTCTTTTTATCGTGGTTTATCGTTCAATAAACCACGGTTGTGAGTTACGAGGCGCAGTTAATAACCACTCGGGCTATTTATTGTGTCTCATAACTCACAACAGTGGTTCATTGAACACTAAACCACGATAGAAAGAAGATTATTTCTTAATTCTAACATGACACCTGAATTCGACTCTATAAACACTTCTATATAAAGTAGGTCCGTCGCGCCAGACTGTTTAATGTCTCCGCCCTCAGATATTTTATCAATGAAAATCACGTTTCAATGATTATCAACATTATGTACATATAAATTAATTCTTCTTTGTCAGTTTGAAAGGGAGAAAACAAAATAGTTAACTATGAATATTAAAGATGAAGAAATGTAGCTGTAATAATGACGTCATGAATAATGTGTAATTACGTTATGAACGTGAAGTTTACGTGGTGAAAAGGTTTTGTCGAATAAATAAAACAGCTTCTCTGTTCTTGAACTAAGTCTTGTTTCCCTTTGATCAAATGTTGGTCATTTTATAATAGAAATAATCTTCTTTCTATCGTGGCTGGTCTTTCAATAAACCACGGTTGTGAGTTATGAGTCGCAATGAATAATCCACAAGGGCCATCACCCTGTGGTTTATTTATTATGCCTCTTAACTCACAACCGTGTTTTTTGAACGACAAACCATGATAGAACGAAGATTATTTCTTAAATAACTCGTACACACACACAAAAAAAAAAACCTCCATATCAATACGAGACAAATATCTCAATTAATGCCACAATAACAGAAAGTCGTAATGCCGTAAAAAGCACCTCATTAAGCGGATAACCAGTTATAGTTCAACAATAAAACTTAATCGCTAGAACGCGGAATATCCATTACGCTTTTATGTTTGTCTTTAAGTAAGTAATGTTGTCCGTCTGGAATTTCTAGGAATGAAATACGGTTCGCGTGCCTTCCAGACATTCAGAATTCAAGAGTTGTTCTTTCCAGATTCTTTCCTTGCAAAAGCTGGTTTATCCCTCTCCCATCATACCTTAAAATTCAATGTTAGTATTGAGGGTTTGTTAGTAGTTTGTTTATTATAATAATGATCATGATACTACAGATAATCGTCACTTAATAATAATATTTTAATTCGTATGTACTAATAGCTATGTCTCATATAATTAACAAAGATTGTATATTTCAAATAACTTCCATCACTTAAATGTGGTTTTATTGAGAGAGAGAGAGAGAGAGAAACGAATCAAAATGGAAAATATATGTAGGTATGTGTGTGTGTGGGTGTGTGGCTATGGAATATAGAAAAGGGAATTGGTTAAATGATACTATAAATATTTGTTAACGTTTGAAAGTTGCATTATGTCTATGTCTGGTTTTAGCGTTTTATATTTATCTTCTATATTGGCTTATAGGAAACTTTGAAAAACATGTTCTACAGCTGTCATGTTTATTTGTCAACTTCATGCGTTTTCGTGCAGTTATGAATATTTAAAGAAAGGTTAAAGTCTTCTTTAGAACATTCATTGAAAATAATTTTTCTTTATTCCTTCAGTAGTAAAAACATTTTTAAACTCTATAAGTAGCCTATCCAACTAAAGGTTGGGTTTATATGTGCCCAAAAGTAAGGTTCGACTATCAATTTCTAGAGTATGATCAAAAGTACCTATTATTGTTGCAATGGTATTGATAAAAAAAACTTGGTATGTTCACAGTCATGGAATAAATGTAGAATGGTTTCTTCGTCTTTTACAAAATGTACATAAATTAGTATCTATCAATTTCATTTTAAATAGCAGAGACTTTGTGGGAAGAATTCTTTGTATATTCTTGTTTGAAACCATTGTATATAAGTGTCTTTTGTGAATCTTAAAACATTCCCATGAACTTGCTTCCAACCAATATTTTCATTAGTATATAATGAGTCCCATTCAACTCTGCTTGAGGCTTTTCATCGTTGTGTATCAAGGTATTGTAAACATGTTTATTTATGTCGCTTTTAATTAGTTTATGAAAGAAATAGCAGCTAATGGAAGAATTTCTTTTTAACGAATCTTATCTAATTGAAACTTGGTGTTTTGAAAGAAAAGTTTTAACTGAAGATGTTATACTATAGAACTTTAAAAAGTTCATCTTGTTGCTAGTCAGTTCTTTCATATCTTCCCAACTTTTAAAGCGTCCATCTGCATTTAACATAATATCTTTTACATATCTTATACCACAGTCGTGTAGTACTTTGTTATATATGTGGTTAAAATCTACCATAATATTCTTATTAAAAAACATAGGCATGTCAACTATATCCGGCAGTTGTGTAAAACTAGATTTCGAGATAAATAAGGTAAAAGATGTTTTATATTTTAAAACATTAATCCATTTTTTTTTTTTTTTTTTTATGATTTTTCCGCAGAACAACATTCCAAAAATAATACTTTGTGTGTGTCAATTAGTCAAATATATTATTATAAGTTTATAGCAATCACTTTTACCAAAAGCAACTAGTTTTTTATCCACTTTATTTTCATACTTCTATTATAACTATTTACACTAATCATTTTTAGACCTCCTTCCATGTTTGTTTAACTTTAACACTACAATCCCATACGAATTTATAAAGCGTATTGTTCAATTGTTTCATAAATTCATTCGTTGGTGGTGGAGTACACTGGAGTTTAAGTTTATACTCAGATTAATTAATGTGTGATCAATAAAGTGGGTTTAATAGTATTAAAAGAACAAGGATGATTTAACCAGTAAATGTATCATGATAATTGGTAAATACGAAGTGTAAAGCATCTTTGAACCCTTTACCAAACGACAAAATTTAAGACTTGCCCCAATTTCACAGCTTTTGCAGAAGACAAAATAATTGTGATTTAAAAACACACAAAAAGAAAAAAATATTGTGTGAAAAGGAGATAATGCTGGTTACTTTTTCTCACGATGTTTTTTCTTTTCTTTTTTTTCTTTTTTTTTTTTTTTTCTTTCTTTAAAAAAAGAAAAAAAAAAAAAAAAAAAAAAAAGTTGAAATCGGAGTAATATACCATTCAATCATTCAATTATTTTAACTCTTTACCAAACGACAAAATTTTGGACCAGACCAAATTGAAAACATTTTCAGACGGCAAAATAAATGTAGATGAAAAAAAAGAAAGAAATTTAAAAAAAAAAAAAAGGTTTCTGTTTTCGGAAGGGTAAAAAAAACATTGCAGGAAAAAGGAGAAAATGCTGGTTACCAGCGTTTTTCTCATTTACATGGTTTTCAAAAGTCCTCGTCTTCAGGGCCGTTAAATCTTGGGATTGTGTGGTAAAGGGTTAAATAAATAGTTTTCTTTAAATCATGGTCTTTAATACACGGGATCTTGTGGTGAAGAGTTAAGTTAAAAGCAGTTAAGAAATGTTTTACCTGTTTCTAACAATAATCCATCAATACATGAACTGAAATCCCCGTTGTGATTTCTTTAATTCCGTGATAAATCGTCAGGAAATTTGCTTTCGTTAAGAACGAACACAGTATGGAAAATAAGAGCTACAGTGCTGATACTTTGTCCAATAATAGCTGACGCTGTAACCGCAGGACAAAACTTTAGACTTGGCCTAATATAATATGCTCTGTGAAAAGGGGGCTTGACGTATCTGCAAAAACTATCAACTCATGTCAGCCTGCGCAGTCCGCGCAGGCTGACATGAGCCGAAACTTTTTGCTGTCTTTAAATTTTCTGCAAGTCAAAGGACCAGTCTACCCCATGATTTACTCGATTGTTAGAGAAAATGGATTTTATGCATCCATGATCATGTGATTACTTGCTTGATATGATGAAACAAGAATATGCGTTAAATCCCCTTTTGCCAGAGCGTGGATCAAATCATTTGCAGATGGCACATTTAATGTTGCTCAAATGATTGTATTTATCCCTAGAAGGTTAGAAAGCATTGTGGAAACTGGAGAAAATGATAGCCATCCATTTAGCCAGTCAAAGGCGTTGTCGTGAAATTAAGTCTTAATAAAGAATTCAGAATGCTCGGTGACATACTTCCACAATCAATTTCCAATTTAGTCCTTCGTCAAAAAAAATCCGTGTTTTACCGATCCTACTGAAAACGGCTTTTGAAAACAATGTAGAAAAAGGAGAAAGTGGTTACCATTTCTAAAATGTTGTCGTCAAGTACAGAGATTTAAACGTGGTTTCTAAACTGAAACTGTCTGGATTCGAAATACATGTAGGAAACTGACGGGTCCTTTTTTTAATCTCAACAACTTGGCTCGTATTCACCAACCATTTTTGAGAATATTCTTTGTTTAGTTCTAGATTTAGAAAGTAACACAACTTCTGACTGGCTAAAGCATTTAGTTTAGCCAATCAGAAATTGGGTTACTTTCAAATTTAGAAATTTCAATGAATACAAACCCTGAACTCATTACCAAACGACAATGTTTTAGTTTAACTGAAAGCTGTTGCAGACAACGAAATAAACGTGAATCAAAAATTGAAATTTATAAGAGATAAGAAAACCGTGTAGGAAAAGGAGAAAATACTGGTAACCAGCATGTTTTTCCAGTTCTCCTAAAATGTTTTCAAAAGTCTTCTACCTTAGGTTCGTTAAAAAACGGAATTGTGTGAAAAGGATTGAGAAACATGAAACTGACACGAAAACTTCTTTCATCACAGAACCGAGATTTTCATTTCGATTAAAAAAAAAACTTGTCTGCAAATGGGGCTTTTTGCTTTAAAATATTCATGAGATGTTATACTACTTGTGGAATATTTGTAAAAAAATGTATCCGATGGGAGCCATTCCTCAGTTATTTCCCTGGATTCCCCTCTTGTACTACATTTGTCCTGACAAGGAAATTACTTGGATTTTATCCTTGATTTCCTTGCACTACACAAATATGTTCTTGAGATAATATCTTAGCTAATCTGGTTAGCATTTTTTCACAAATCGATATATACGCATTTCTCTGATAATTGAGAACATGATTTGCTTTAGAATTTACATGGGGACCTTACATATAACGATAATTCAAATTATTTTTATCCCAACATCCCCCAGGAAATTAAGGATAAAAACAAAGGAACACGGGTAGAAGGAACATTCTGTTATTTGGTTACCTTTGATCTTTATCTGGCAAGGGAGATAATTTGACTAACAGGACTGGCCCTCATTGTTTTTATTTACTCCTTCGCCGCTGGATATGATTTAATTTACTCTTGTCCTACTAAATAAGTTAAATGAAATCTTCAACCTGATGGGAAAAACTCAAATGTTGCTATTTCAAAGTTATTTTGGAGGAAATATCTCCATATCGAACAGTGTAAATCAAATATCACATTCTGTGCAGTCTGATCTTGATATACACTGTCCGCAAAAGGTCAGTGAGAAACCTGGAAAGTGAGAGTAAGTGCACTAACCGCAGCGATATAAACTGGAAATATTTTCTGTCAGTACAAAAGAGGTAAGTTAAACGACTTAAGTTGCATTTGTGAAAGCTTTTCGCGTTACTTTGCAAGAGATTCCTATCTAGGTCGACAGTTCCTCTCCTATTGTAGAAGGGACTGTATTCAGACTTTTCCTGTGTACGTCGAGATTGTATTAAGGCTAGGTTATCTCCCCTGTTTAATCTCTATTTTTTTTTTTAAATCAATGACATTGAATCTGTTTAAAAGACAAAATTGTGGGATACGTTGTGGGATTGATGAGTTGTTGATTATAATTTTTCTATTTGCTGATGATACGGTTAGTTGGGAAATAATCTATCTTGTTTATCTCGTGGACTGAATTAGTTTAAAAATTGTTTGATATGACCGCAAAACACGGGGGTTATCAGGTTATCACAGTCTAATACTATTTTTTTTCCCTCTAAACCTGTACTGCTGGCACTTAGAACTTTGATGAGTGCCCACAATTCAGATTTTGCACGACGGTGAAAATACTCTACCTTCTAAACGGAAAGTACTTTCCACATCTTTACCTCTCGAGATCTACTTTTCATAGAGGCAATAACGTTTTGTCGGTTGTAAAGCGACCTTCACTTCCGGATGAGAAAAAAGCGCGCTGAAACAGAGGCAAAATTTGAATAGCCTAGCACCACGTGGTCCTCAATCGCTCAGTGCTTTAACTGATGAATGTGCAACACCGTCGGGTGAGGACACTGCCAGACTAAAGCCAAGAAAGAGTGCAGATTGTCCAGCACCATATGGGTCCTACGTGGCCAAGTGGTCAAAATTATAGCTGTGAAGCACTTACGGGTGAAGTCATAGCAGGCTGAAACCAAGATAGAGTGTAGATAGTCCAGCACCACATAGGACCTACGTGGCCCAGTGGTTAAAATGATGGATGAGATGGGTGAGGGCATAGCAGGCTGAAGCCTAGATAGAAAATATATAGCCTATTATCTATCCTAAGTGACTCAGGGGCAGAAGCTGTGGGTCTGTATCCCATTAGTTCTAGTGTGATAGTCGTGTGGGAGAGCTCTTTGGCAAGGTCCTTCAGACTTCTGGTTTAGTGCGTTTGTGACCGAGATAACTTGTCAATAAGAGGTCTGAGCAAAAATTTCGAAGAATTTCTTCATAACTTTTTAACTTGATGTCCGATTGTTTTCAGATTTTCACTAAAGAATCATTGTCTTACATCAATTTCAAGTAAAAGTCATCAGTCTGATTTCACTTTAGATATCTTTATTTTCACCCTAAAAAGCGCAAGGTTTGCTACCTTGGAGCACGCCGTAAAACCTATGTTCTCACGTTTTTAAAACCAAACCTGTTTCAAAATTGTCTGATTAAAGTCTTCTGAAATTACGTCAAAGTAATGGGTGGCTTTTTTTGGCGGTCTGTGCAAAATTCATGTCTGTCACTTCCAAAAAACAACGTTAGTCCAATAGAATTTTTGAGACCTATCGAAGAAAAAAAAGAGGTAAAAAATAGTGGTTTAGGAAGCGTTAGAAACTTGCGCAGGGATAAAATTCTGTGTAAACTTAGGACATAGTCCCTCTGTAACATTTAATTTTCTAAAAGAAGCTGGGGTAAAGTCACAGTTGAAGAAATATGCAGTATTCAAGTAGCATGCGCGGTTGAAAAAACGACGAGAGAGTATTGAAGATGATCCGACAGAGCACCGATATAACATCAAATAACATGCTATTTAAATGACGTTAACGTCATGGCGTGTTCCGGGTAGCCGTTATAATCGTCGTAAGAGGAGTCATAGCAACTAGGTTTAAAGATCAATTTGTCTGAAAGTTTCCAATTTTGTACGTTATGAATGGATCTTAAACATATGAAAATTTGATTGAAATAGCACCAACAGTTTTGTTGTAATTACCAAATTCAAAGAACTTTTTGCTCCGCCCTCGTAATCATACAAATGATATACTGCTGAAGCTAGAACTTTAATACAATAGAACTTAAACACAATACAATAGAATTTCAATACAGCAGAAATTTAATAAAGTACAACAGAACTTCAATACAATACAAAAGAAAACAACTAGAAGCATGATATTCCTTTTTTCTGAGTTTTTCTTTTTCGTTCTGCCAATAATCGCCCTATTACTAATTCATATAGACAATGCAAAGTCTGCGACGTCACATGACGGTTTTCTTTTGTCCGAGTCGGTTTCTTTTTTCCCAAAGATTGATACCAGTTTCTTAGAAACCGTCATTAGAGAACTTCGTCGTCTCCGCAGAATGTTAGAACGCTGCTGCTGTGTAATTTTAGCGTCTCTGAACAGTGCCTGGAAAGCAACGCTTATCGGTGTGAATGTCTCCGCAGCGGACACTTCGTAAAACTGACAGCTGTAGTCCAGGGCTAGCTCGTGCCCTTTATCAACACCCACCTCTCGTCTGTGATCTAAATCACGTTTGTTCGCGAGAAGAAGGATTGGGACAACAAATGGTGACTTCATCTTCGTCAGTGTCTCCAAGATTTGCTGTACGGAATCAAAGCTACATTTTCGACTGATATCATACACAACAACAAATGCATCAGCCCATTGCACATGTGATTCCAGCGGACAAATACCCTGAATAACATAAATCAATTTGATAAATAGTAAAAGGCCCAGTAGCGGCCAAAAGTAAATAATTTGGGAGTCAAATTATAGGCAAGATATAGAGGATTTTTTTTTTTTCCGGTTAAAGATCGAAATTTATTTCATCGAGCGAACACCATCAGTAATATTTTCACGAGTGGCACAGCCACGAGTGAAAATATTACCGATGATGTTTACGAGATGAAATAAATTTCGATCTTTCAAATATTATTCTATTTATTTCATGCTTCTAACCCCTGTTTTGTTGGAAATTTCATCAAAATCCAGTACAGTTGTTTTCGGTAATTCCCCGTGGCGCACCCCCTCACATGACAACGCATTACAATATTACGTAAAGCGCGAGAAATATAGCGTAGATTACGTCATATTTCCCTCCATTTGCATGGCATGCACTGATTACCTACATGTAGGTAAAGAGTGCGCGGAAACCACTGTTTCCGCCTTTAATTGAAGAGTAAGAAAATATAAAATCGGTGTTTTCACTGGTCGTAACCATGAAATATGAAACCATAATCCACCATTACTTCTCGATAAACTACCGAAAAGCATGAAATAATAATTCATACCTTTCAAAAGTATGGATATTATCACGAGTCTCACATTTTGTCACAGTGCAGTCTGTCAGTGTTCAAATCCCTGGCAGAAAATGAACTGAAAAAGTTGCTAACTTAAATTCCAGTTTTACAATTCATTGTTTGCCGGCAACTGGCTGCCGAGCGCGACTCATTCCGCTTTTGCAAACGGTGTTTTTCCACAACGTATTTTTTTTTTTTTAAAGTATTTAAGAGACAAATCCCATCATGTGGGTCACAACTCATTTGTCATCTGCATATACTTTCAATACGGACATGTATAAAATTCTGACGCAAGTAAAAGGGTTATAAGAAAGTTTTCAATCAATCAAAATATCCAGAATTTCTAATAAAATGTATTCGCTTTGCCACGAGTATCTCACACAAAGTCGCACAGTTTAGATCCAACAGCAGAATTTAAATTTTGTGCGGTCTGGTATGGATCGAAACTGTCCCGAAAAGTATTCACGATTGTCCCTAGATTGTGACGGGTCCATTAGATTTACAACTTTCACTCTTTACCGGAAAACAAAATTTGAACTTTCCCAAATTGAAAGACAACAAATTAAATGTGAATCAATAAATGAAATTTATCTTTGAAAGAGTAGAAAACACTGTTGGAAAAGGAGAAAATGCTGGTTATCAGCATTTTCTCCTTTTCCCATCAATGTTTCCAAGGGTAGTCTTTCACAGGGTCGTTAAAACCCAGGCTTATTTGGTGAAGAGTTATAACGTGCATGAAATAGATCAATAGCAAATGGTTTCTTTCTCTGTTTCATTGATCTAACGTTACCTTTTTGGAACACGTGTCCAGTAGCTCAATGGTGGTTTGCTGGTCTTCCTGTTTGAGAGTCGATCTGTACAATAAGTCTGAAGAAAAGCAACAAAATAATTTAATTAGCAAATATTTATATTGCTGCACTATAAGTCTTACTAAATTTGTGTATTGGTCCTAAACATAGACAAAGTATTGGTCAACACTCGTAGGCTAATTTGTGTATTGGTCCGCGGCATTGGTAAAGTATTGGCGAACACTCGTAGGTTAATTTGTATATTAGTCCGCAATAGCGTAGGTAATTTGTATATTGGTCCGCAATAGCGACAAAGTATTGGAGAACACTCGGAGGTAATTTGTATATTGGTCCGCAATAGCGACAAAGTATTGGTGAACACTCTTGGGTAATTTGTATATAGGTCCGCAGTAGCCACAAACTACTGGCGAACGCTCGTAGGTAATTTGTATATTGGTCCGCAATACCGACAAAGTATTAGCTAACACTCGTATGTAATTTGTATTTTGGTTCGCAAAAGCGGCAAAGTATTGGCGAACACTCGTAGGTAATTTGTGTATTGGTCCGCAATAGAGACAAAGTATTGTAGAAAATCGTAGGTAATTTGTATATTGGTCCGCATTAGGGTAGGTAATTTGTATATTGGTCTGCAATAGCGACAAAGTATTGGAGAACACTCGTAGGTAATTTGTATATTGGTCCGCAATACTGACAAAGTATTGCCAACACTCGTAGGTAATTTGTATATTTGTCTGCAACATAGGCAAAATACTGAAGAACGCTCACTTTTTATAGCACAGGACTTGAGACCAGGATGCTGCTGGTTAGAATCCCAAGCTCGGCCAGTTTCTTTCCGGGATTTGATGAAAGTCAATGCGACAGGATACATTCCTCTCTCACCGCTTATTATTGCCTCGACGATGGTTATATGAGAAAGCAGCCAGTGGCCTGAGAAGAATGTTGTGCGAAATGCTGATAAAAGAAACTCCAGAGAAGCATGGATGGGAGCACTTGATAGCCTTTGGGATATAACTGAAACAATGGCTAGACATTACGGTTGGCGTAACACCAGAGTATTGAAAATCGTCACCTTGGATCCCCTGCTGCTATTTTTATCGCCAAACCAAGAGCTTTGCTGTTTATTTCTGTCAAATATATGACCAGTGGTCTACACAAGAAGTAAAAAAATGGCACTTCAACAGACAGCATTTTTTCTGTTCCACCTCAAACACAACTACCCATAAAAATCACGGTGAAAATAAAGGCCCTTCACGCTAATAGACCATGTTTCTTTACATATGGTCACATGCACAAAATACTTTACCCAAGAAATTTCACACTTGCACTCAAGTTTCGATAAAAATTATCGAATCAAAACCAGAAATACATTTGAGACATGCCGTTCCGTTTCCTTTGATACAGGAGTGCAGCAGAAGTGATTGCTGTCAAATGCCCAAACCGGACTACTACGAGCAGGAAATACTTGGCAGTGGTGAGACACCAGCATTATGAGAATGAAATTGAATTAAGAACAGGAAATTGGCCGGATATTATGCGAGTCGGGAAATGTAGAATAAGAATACATTGTTCAGTGGTAAGGAAGTTTTGAGACTGCAGATGTACGTTTGAATCAACAACTACAACAACAACAACAACAGGAAGTAGCCAATTCATACAAGCGAAATTCTATTACGACAAAATTAAAGGACTTTACAGTTGATAAGTCAGAATGAGCGGCACTCTTGAAAAAAGGGTTTTAATGTATCTTCGTAATGCAGTTTACCGAGCAAGTCGTCCCGTGATATGGACTCATTTTGTTGAAAAAAAAACCGGCTGAATCGAGAGGGTAAATCGTCCTTTGACATGCAGAAGGTTTACCAATAGCAAAACCGTTTAGACCCAGGTCAACCTTCGCGTTTGATAAAGGGTTAAAAAGAAGGCAGAGGCTATTTACAGTTCACTGTAAATAGCCAAAAAACGTTAAAATGGCTATTTACAGTTAATTGTAAATAGCCGATTCTACGTTTTTTGGCTATTTACAGTTAACTGTAAATAGCCACTCCGTAAAAAGAAACAACGTAAATGAGCCGTGCAGTGTTAAAACGGGGTATCATGCATATGCGAAAAGTATCGACCCAGGTCAGCCTGCGCAGTCCGCGCAGGCTGACCTGGGCCGAAACTTTCCGCTATTGGTCAATTTTCTGTATGTCCTAGGACCAGTCTATTTCATGATTAAGTTAGTTGTTAAAAAGTGGCTATTATGCATCCTTAATTATGTGATGGCTTGATCGGTATCATGCATTAAGCACCCTTTTGTCAAAGCATTGCTCCAATGAATGAAAATGCTTTCCATTGCCATGTTATAGAAATGTATATTATTGAAAACGACGTAAAACACCAAACCAACAAAACCTACTCACCTATGTCTGAATTGTACTCGCCGATAAAACGTCGTGTTAAAAACCTCACTGTGACGGCTGAAAAATGGGAGAAGATATAAATATGAGCCATGTTCTTGCAAAAGAGGGCTTAATGCATCTCCGTAATGCATTGTACCAAGCAAGTCATCACATAATTACAGATCCATAAAATCCATTTTGTCTTACAACCGGCTGAATCTTGAGGTATAATAGTCCTTGGATATGCAGGAAATTGACCAATAGCAAAAACTTTCGACCCAGGTCAGCCAGCGCAGAATGCGCAGGCTGGCATGGGTCGGTACTCTTTCCAGATGCATTGATTGATTGATTGTATGGTGTTAAACGCCGTTTTCAACATTACTTCAGTTATATCGCGGCGGCCAGTGCACCTATCCATGCTTTCCTGGAATTTCTTTTACCAGTACTTCGCACAATATTCTTTCCAAGCCACTGGCTGCTTTCCCACATAACCATCGTCGAAACAATGGTCAGCAGTGAGAGAGGAATGAATCCTGTCGCAATGACTATCATCAATCCGCGGAAAGAAATTGGCTAAGCCGGGGATCGAACCAGCGACCTCCTGTTCTCAAGTCCTGTACGCTACCGACTGAGCTACGGGGCTTGGCCTCCAGATGCATTAAACCGCCTTTTCACAGAGCACGGCTCATATAGTATAAACCTTGGATCGCAGAATTACTGATCAAGAAAAAACATCCGAAATATTGCTATTTTAAGGGTTTTTTTTTACCTGAATATGTAACAGAGTACCGGACAGTGAAGATCAAAATCAGACTTCGTGTTATGTGCAGTCTGATCTTGATCTAAACTTCCACAACAATAAATCAACCCGGTTCCAGCACTTTGAGGAATAAGTTTTTTTTTTTTAAATCTCTTTACGTGCCTTAACTTTAACCCTTTCCCAAACAAGCCCTGGTTTTCACGTGTCTGCAGTACAAGTCTTTTGAAAACACTGTGGGAAAAGGAGAAATTGCTCGTAACGAGCAATTTCTCCTTTTCCCACGGTGTTTCCTACCCTTTTTGTGACCTTTCTGCCATTTTCATCAAATTTAAAATTGTCGTCTGCGAACTCTTTCAATTTGGACCAGTCCAAAATTTGTTGTTTGGGAAAGGGTTAAACCATATAAGAGATTTTAAACTCGTCCACCATTGAAAGTAGTTGCAGATGATAAGTCGATTGAATAATGAAATTGTGGCTGAAGAATCCATATCACCTTAGGAAAAATGAGGAAATGTTCAAACCACAAAGTATTGATCAGTGAAGATCCCAGATCAGACTGCACGTTTTATGAAGTCTGAACTTGACCTACACTGTCAGTGTAATTGAAGCTGTATTAGGCGAGCTAACTTAACCCTTTACTCCGACTTTCAACAACCCTTAACCCTTTACTGCACAATGACGCCTTTTGACGCCCCTGGGAAAGAGGCCTTTTAAAAACATTGTGGGAAAAGGAGAAAATGCTGGTAACCAGCATTTTCTCCTTTTTCCCACAATGTTTTCTACCTGATCAAAGAAAAATTGCACCATTTGAGCCACATTGAAATTGTCGTCTGCAAATGCTTTCAATTTGGACAAGGCTAAAATTTTGTCGTCTGGTAAAGGGTTAAAAAAAAAAAAAAAAACAGTGTGTGGAAAAGGAGAAAATGCTGGGAAGTAACAATTTCTTCTTTTCCCATACTTTTCGATCCTTTCACAGACAAGCCCCGTCATTTGAGTCACATTTAATTTGACGTCTGCAAGCGCTTTCAATTTGGACAAGTTTAGAATTCTGTCGTCTGGAAGAGAGTGTAAGGCCAGGGCCTCATAAACACAATGCTGTCCAAATTTACTCAGTGGGTTAACCCGTAACTCCTTACCGAAAGATAAAATTTTAGACTCATCCAAATTGAGGGTATTTTCAGACAACAAATTAAAGGTGGCTCAAATGGCGAAATTCGTCCTTGCTAGAGTAGAAAACATTGTGTGAAAAGGAGAAAAAGCTGGTTACCAGCATTTTCTCCTTTTCACACAATATTTTCAAATGCCATTTTTCTCAGAGTGGTTAAAAGTCGGGATTGCGTGGTAAATGGGTAACCTGCTTTATAAGTAAAATGAAATTTTCAAAACGATATTAAAAACTATAATTTTGCTTTTTTAGGGTAAATTTTTGGGGAATAATTATCTCCTTATCGGACAGCGTAGATCCAAGATCAGACTGCACATTCTGTGCAGTCTGATCTTGATCTACGCAAGAGGTCCTTGAGTCGCGTTTAGCATCCTAAGGATTAATGTTTGCATTTACTCTGTTCCAACAATAGTCAACCCAACCCTTCACTTTTAAAACGGCCCTTAACTCTATACCAAACGACAAATTTTGGACAGGTCCAAACTGAAAGAGTTTGCAGACGACAATTCTAAATTTGATGAAAATGGCAGAAAGTTCTCAAAAAGGGTAGAAAACACTCTGGGAAAAGGAGAAATTGCTCGTTATGAACAATTTCTCCTTTTCCCATAGTGTTTTCAAAAGACTCGTACTGCAGACACGTGAAAACTAGGGCTTGTTTGGGAAAGGGTTAACTCTTTCGGCAGATTTTACACATGATCCAAATTTAACTGTTTACCACACAATCCCGACTTTTAATGACCCTGAGAAAGCAGCTTTTTGAAAACATTGTGGGAAAACGAGAAAATGCTGGTAACCAGCATTTTCACCTTTTCCAACAATGTTTTCTACCCTTCCCGAAACAAATTTTAATTCCGCAGTCACATTTATTTTGTCTTCTGCAACCGCTTTGAATTTGTACAAGTCAAAAATTTTGTCGTTTGGTAGAGAGTTTTTAAAGCATTTGCAGACGAGAAATTAAAACTGTAACTGTAAGGATTTATCTTTAATAAGGTAGAAGACATTATGGGAATAGGAGAAAATACTGTTTTCCAGCATTTTCTCCTTTCCTCACAATCTTTCAAAAGCGCTCCTCCTTGGGGTAGTTAAACACGGCTTTTTTTGTAAAGGTTTATTAATTAAAGAGCAAAGTAAGCGAAAAAAACTTGCAGCCTCCGTAAAGTTTATACGTTCTGTACTTGTTATCGAAATGAGCAGATCAGCTTACATTGATGTGCAGGCTGATCTTGATCGACTTTATTCGTAAAAGGACGCCTAAGGTCACGAGGCACCCAAATTGGGTTAAAGCTAACATTATTTATCGGGTAAATTTACTTTTCATTTTGTAAACATACTACATGTATTCATTGAAAATGTGTATTCATCGAAGTTCTTTACAAAACGACAAAATTTCAGAATCGCCCACATTCAAAGCTGATGCAGATGTCAAATAGAATGTGGCTCGAATAATGGATTTTTTTTTTTCTGAAAGACCGGAAAACATTGGGGGGAAAGGAGAAAGAACTTCTCCTTTTCCCAAAATGTTTACAATCAAAACCCCTGTTTGAAAGGATTGATCAAACTTCGGATTGTTTTGTAAAGGGTTAATTCAAATGTTTGAACTATGATAAGAATTGGTTAGACGATTATAATTGCAAAGAACTTAGCGACATTTCTTATCTTTTCTGATTCAGTGACATGACACTCTTATACAAATTATATGGCATGCATGATTAAACGGTCAAAATGAGCGTCTATCATGTCTCCATCTCAGGGAGATAGGTGAAGAGAGAGAGAGAGAGAGGGGGGTAGAGGTAGAAGTAGAGAGAGAGGTGGAGAGAATTAGAGAGAGATAGAGAGAGTTAGAGAGAGGTGGAGAGAGTTAGAGAGAAAAAGGGGGTATAGAGAGAGGGAGGGGCAGAGAGAGAGAGAGAGAGCTCGGGCACGACACTACCAGAATCCTAGCCAAGCACCGATGAAAGCTAGCAAAGACATGGATAAGAGAACTGTTGTCGTGAAATTACTATTGACAGAGCAATTGAATTTTAACAAACTATCCCTTAAGTAACCTGATATAACCTAATTAAGCTATGCTCTTTGAAAAAGGGGTTTCAATGCATTTGCAAAAAATACCGATCTGTGTCAGCCTGTGCAGTCCGCGCAGGCTGACCTAGCTCTATCGTTTTGCGACTGGGCAACTTTCTGCATGTCAAAGGAAAATTCTTCCTCGTGATTCAGTTAGTTACCAGACGAAATAGGTGTTACGAATCCATATTTGTATGATGACTTGCTTGGTATGTAATGCTCACGAAGATGCATGTAACACCCTTTTTCCCAGAGCGCGGCTAAATTACAAGCTGCTACAGGGTTTGTATCAGAAAATAACATGTTATAGACTATTTATCCTTTACCACACAATCCCGACTTTTAACGACAATGAAGAAGAGGCCTGTTGAAAACATCGTGGGAAAAGGAGAAAATGCTGGTAACCAGCATTTTCTCCTTTTCCCACGATGTTTTCTACTCTGTCAAAGACAAATTTCGTCATTTGAGGCACCTTTCATTTGTCGTCTGCTAATGCTTTCAATTTGGACCAGTCTAAAATTTTGTCGTCTGGTAAAGAGTTACGTCATACTTGCCTGATTTACCAACTTGTGGGTCTCCGAGCACCACAGCATGTAATGTTGTCATATTGAAACGGTATCAGTACGGGCAGTTCGGAGATTCACCGCCATTCGTTGTATTGGAATTCACGCAACAGTCACCCAGTGCCTACATATTGTAGAGTTCTTTGAAGACGATAGAGTCAAACATGAACATGTATTAGTTTAGTTTTAAACCTGTTTGAGCCATGCTTTGACAAAAGGAGGCCTAATGTATATTCTTGATGCAAAATACCAAGCGCGTCATCACACGATTATGTGATTATCTATTTTGGATAACAACTGACAAAACCAAGAGGGAGAATGGTCCTTTGACATGCATTGTATTGACCAGCATTTTCTCCTTTTCCCAAAATGTTTTTACTCTTCCCGAAACAAATTTCAATATTTGAGCCACATAATTTTTGTCGTCTGGAGATGCTTTGAATTTGGATGAGTCTAAAATTTTGTTGTTTGGTAAAGAGTTAACAAGTATTATATTTAGCGCTGTAAGAGTTAACCCTTTCCCAAACAAGCCCTGGTTTTCACGTGTCTGCAGTACAAGTCTTTTGAAAACACTGTGGGAAAAGGAGAAATTGCTCGTAACGAGCAATTTCTCCTTTTCCCACAGTGTTTTCTACGCTTTTTGATAACTTTCTTCCATTTTCATCAAATTTAAAATTGTCGTCTGCAAACCCTTTCAATTTGGACCAGTCCAAAATTTGTCGTTTGGGAAAGGGTTAAAATTAAATGAGCAAAAATTTCGAATGCAAGCTTAAACAGTCTTAATCGTAGGGTTCTATTAAATGTCAAGTACTCATAGCCATGCTCCAGATTAGGCCGCAAGTCATGGTGCTGTCCGATCAGAATCTACTTTCCTTCAAGGCCCCTCTGTTTTTTCTGATATTACTATACTCGTTCAAACTCGTTAATAGACTATGATCAATCGTTTTTTGTCCGCCAGTTAATTTCTATTCAGCACGATAAAAGCTGAGCAACGACTGTAGCCTTGATTCCGATAATAGTTTAGAATTCCCCATACTTAACCAATTTCATTTTGCCGACATATTTAATTCTTTGACGTATTCAGCGCAAAATATAATAGAATAGAGTCATGCTGTGTGAAAAGGGGGCTTAATGCATCTGCAAAACAGTATCGATCCAGGTGAGCCTGCGTAAGCCGTGCAGGCGGACATGGGCCGAAACTTTTAGGTATTTGTCAATTTTCAGCAAGTCCAAGGGCCAGTTTACCTCATGATTTAGTCGGTTGTGAGACAAAATTAACTGTGTGGATCCTCGATGATGTTCTAACTGGCTTAGTATCAAACATCACGAAGATGCAATAAGCCGCCTTTTGCCAGAGCATGGCTCATATGAACTCTGCCTCTTTCAATGCAGTCAAGTGAAATCCAGAAAAATGTTTATCTTACAGGCTTGAAAAGAGCAAGTGAACGGTATATATGTTGTCGATTACTAACAAAACGTCTTAGCCCTACAAAGCTCCCAGTACTCACGAAACGTCCCAATTCTAAAAAAGCCTCAAGTACTCACAAAACGTTCCAGTACCTAAAAAGAAGCTCCTATAGATTTACTCACAAAACGTCCAAGTACTCGAAAAGTTACTCACAAAATGTTCCAGTATTCAAAAAGCTTCCGATACTCACAAAACGTGCCAATACTCAGAAGGGACTCCAGTACCCAGTAAAGTTTCGAGTACTCATAAAATGTTCCAGTAATAAAAAAAAGGTTCCGATACTTATAAAACGTTCCAACACTCATAAAGTTTCCAGTACTATCTAACCGGTCTAGTACTTAAAGTGCTTTTGGTTCTCAAAATTGAATGTGCTACTCACAAAACGTTCTAACCGACAAAATATTGCACTATCCACAAAAGGTTTCGATACTCATTAAGGCGCAATTACTCAAAAAGGTTCGATAACTTATTTCCATGTATAATTATGGTGGCATATTTCTGCCGCGAGATACGAGATAGCTATCGTGATAATTTGAGAAAACTTTCACGATAATTCGAAGTTTCCTGGAAATTTTATCTAGATATGCAGTAAAACGTTTTCTGAAAAAACTATCACAATAAACTTTGCTATCTAGAAAATTTTATGTTGATTATTTCTCATTCGTGCACGAAGCTGACATCGAGGTAAAATTATCGCGATAGTTCTACCCGTCTCTCGATATCTATAAATAGAAAAATCAACATTTGGACGAACTCGAAAGTTATTGACTGTACAGGAGACAAAGATGATCCGAAACAGTATCTAAATATAGATACCGTGAATGTCAGTTGTGGGCACGAGCGTAAAAAAAATCGTGATAACAGTTAGAAATATCGCGATATTTTTATCGTGAAACTTTTTGTTAGCTAGATAATATTTCCAGGAAAGTCTGTTTTATCGCGATAGTTCTCTAAAATTATCATGATAGCTATCTCGTATCTCGTGGCAGAAATATGCCACCATATATAATAACCAAAAAATCACGTTCCAGTAGCAGCCAAAATGTGACGGTAAACATGTAATGACATAGAGCTGTATCGCACTGACCAAACGACAGCAGTGTCGCAGTGTTTTTAAGTATTGTATACCCATTTACTTTATTTACGTATTACAAGTAAACTGGTAAACATGTATGTGAGGATAGCTACAAATACTTAATCGATTCGGAAATTGAGTGTGACTAGAAACTCTGTCGAATCCGCTCATTTTCATTTATTTGTCTACATCCATACAATTGAAACAATTCTTAACCTTTTTCCAGACGACAGAATTTTAACCCTTTCCCAAACAAGCCCTGGTTTTCACGTGTCTGCAGTACAAGTCTTTTGAAAACACTGTGGGAAAAGGAGAAATTGCTCGTAACGAGCAATTTCTCCTTTTTCCACAGTGTCTTCTACCCTTTTTGATAACTTTCTGCCATTTTCATCAAATTTAAAATTGTCGTCTGCAAACTCTTTCAATTTGGACTAGTCCAAAATTTGTCGTTTGGGAAAGGGTTATACACATTCAAATTAAACGCATTTGCAAACTGTAGTTGTTCCACACTCAAAGTGTGGAACAAGTGCAAGTACATGTATTTGTCTATGAAATGTTAGAAAACGACCCTGAGAGAGAAGACTATGGAAAACAATGTGGGAAAATAAGAAAGTGCTGATAACCATCATTTTCTCCTTTTCCCTGAATATTATCTGTATTGTTAAAAGCAAAAATAATTTCTGCTAAATTCAATTTCTTCTGAAACTTACTTTTATATGATATAAATGAAGAGGACTTCGCTATTGTTATTTCCACTTTATCCGCAAATACTTTCAATATAGGCAAGTATAAAATTTTGGCATCTTGTTAACCCTTTCCCAAACAAGCCCTGGTTTTCACGTGTCTGCAGTACAAGTCTTTTGAAAACACTGTGGGAAAAGGAGAAATTGCTCGTGCAATTTCTCCTTTTCCCACAGTGTTTTCTATCCTTTTTGATAACTTTCTGCCATTTTCATCAAATTTTAAATTGTTGTCTGCAAACTCTTTCAATTTCGACCAGTCCAAAATTTGTCATTTGGGAAAGGGTTAAGGATGAACTGGAAATTAAAATAGCGAAGTCCTTTTTGTTTTAAATATTCTATACAATGAAGTTTCAGAAAGAAATTGATGAGACTTCGCCAACATCAGTGGTTTTTAAGCCAAAGTTAAATGGATTTCACCAACAAATAGGGATATATACGACATTACAAAATGTCTTCTGTGCTGTCGGTTTTTTTTCTTCTTTTTTTTGTTAGCCTATGGAATATTGAGAAATTTTCGTGTGCACGCATGTGCGTGCGTGTCAAAATTCAACTGGTGCCGGCTCAAGGATATTACATAATAAACAAGAACAACATTACATAGGAATATAGAAAATAATAACATTTATTGCCAATCGGTTCTCCACTGAGGAATCATCAGGGCAATCTAACAATAATTCACATGGCAACGTTGCGTTGCTACACACATAACGCAATAGTTGATTACGTCATGGCTTAATGTTAGCCCTCATCCTGCTAGATAAAAGAAATGAAACATTCAAGCCGATACTAAAAACCCAAATTTCCCTAATTCAAGGGTCTTTTGGAGGAGAGCTATCTCCTTATCGGACAGTGTAGATTCAACATGAGACTGCACATTCCGTGCAGTCTGATCTTGATCTACACTGTCCGCAAAAGGTCAGAAAGTCGCGCTCAACAGCCCAAAGGTTAAATTCAGGCATAAATCTGATAGTGAAAGATTGTTCTTTAAATAACTAGCTGGAACATTTTCGTTATGCATTTTAAAGAAAGGAAAGATCGAAAAATGTGGAGAGACTTAAGAACATTTATCTAGATGAGCACTTAAAGGCACGCGTCTTGTTGATGGGCCTCTCACTCGTTGAACATGGACCGTTTTCCTATTTCTTAATTTGTCACCAGTCTTTCCATGTAAAATTCCCTACGAATTAAAACATTAACTACGTTTTTAACAGTACAGTCCATAATTATTTTCTTTTAAATAGAAAATTTTATCGTTTAATTTGATGTTATTACCTTCAATAATCTTTTAAGGATCAATATAAAGTTTTTTTTTTTTTTTGTTTTTTTTTAAATTAGCTGAAATTAAAAAAAAAAAAAAAAAAAACTGAACAGATTCTTTTAACAACGGTGTCAGCTGGCAACAGTTGCTGTTACTATCATCATTTTTAATATGCCTACAACATAGGTTTCAGACGTCATACAGTAGTGTTTTTACAATAAAAATATCCTTATTTAACTACAGTATAGGCAAATGTCAACAGTACCTTTAACAAGAGTGTTAGCTGGCAAGGGTTACGGTTACTGTTACTATCAACATATTCAGTGTGCTTACAACATAGGTTCCAGCCAGACTGATGTGTTTAAACAGTAAGAAGGCAGACAACAGTGTTTCAGCAAAATAGTATTTCCCCTTTATACTATATCTATGCAACAGTTTCAGCCAGACAGTAGTGTTCAATTATAGCTATCCTTACTTCTTTAGTACTATACCTACAACAAAAGTTTAAAAACAAAGAATATTATCATATTCTCAGTGCCTGCGACAAAGATTTTAGCAAGACAATGATTGTTTTTGTTTTGACTCCTAACATATCTAGACGAGTTTCAGTTACATAACAGTGCTTCAACAGTTGAAATATACACATGTAAATATCCTAAATACAAACCAACACAGGTTTCAGCACAGGTTGTACCAACGACGCAGGTTTCAGGAAATACTGTTTAAGCAGTCAGAATATTCAAGCTTCCTATAAACATACAACATAGATTTCAGCCAGACAACAGTAGTTCTATATTCCTAAATACCTACAACAAAAGTTTTCAGCAAGACAATGGTGTTTTTACAGTGAAAATATCCTTACTTCGTAAATACTTCAAACATAGGTTTCAGCCAGACTTAGTGTATTACAATGAGAATATATCATTTTTTCCTAAGCACCTATTAGTTAAAAAAAAAAAAAATCTGTCCATTTATAATGAGCATGTCTTAACTTCCTAGGTTCCAACATAAAACGCAATCTTCGCCTGTCCTCTCTCGTACATTGTAACACAGCCATAACTCTCTTTGCATCTCAAACTCTACATTGTTTTAATTCAATCAATTAAAACAAAGTTCATCGTTTTTAATGTTTGTTTGCTTTTACTCCCTTTTTTTTTTTTCGTTTCTTGAAGAACAATTATCTTCATCTCCCACATTTACATCTCATGGAATACACAGTTGTAGATTGTCCTTTTCTGTTGTTTGTGGAAGAAAAAAATTCTTCGTTAATCACCACATGATTATTTAAACCTACATGGAAACATCTACACAGCCATATATTTTTTTAATCTTCGTTTCTTCATGTTACTGTGGAATATCACCAGCGGATGATCCATGTAGCTGAACCCTTTGATGGTAGCTGTGTAATGGTGTGGCGTGTGTCTCCTATGACTGCAAATTGGATCTAATCACCATTCAATGGACACTCAACGGTCAGAGATACCAACAGGAAGTACTAGAATCTGTTGTTGTGCCGCATTTTAACAACCACTCCCCTGCCGGTCGGCCAGTATTTATCGATGTTAATGTTAGGCTGCATCGTTCCATTGCATATTTGCAGAACAATGCAGTTGAGACATTACCTTGGCCTGCAAGAAGCCCTGATCTCAACCCGATTGAGCATTTGTGGGACCATCTGAGGCGTCAACTTCAAGCAACTTGAAGCAAGGAATTCATACGTTCAAAATCTAACGGAATTGGTCCAGAGAAAGTCTATGACGAATGGCAGGGGATCCCACATTCGGATACCTCGGGTGATCCAGTGATCAAATCCCTCGGCTGTATCACGTAGCTTGATATGCACCTACACGGTACATTTCGCACATCTCCGAAAGCACACCGCTTTACCGTTATTGAAATTGTAAGGCTCCTATTTAGAAAGAACGCATGAGTAAATTTTCTATCGTTATCTTTCTAAGAGTATTTCAGTCGGCAAACAGTTTGTACATTCAATTTTTAGCGTGGTTTATCACTTCCGTTAGGAGCTTTCATCGACAGATCGATAGAAGTGAATAATTTCACAGTGGTTGTTCATGTCGTTGCTAAGCGATCTACAAGGGCGCCGCCATGTTTAAGATCATGTGATTGGTAGTTCAAAATGGCAGCCTCCCTTATACAGACGATGTTAGATGTAGGTACGGAATCGGCCGAGTTGTGACGACTGGGGATCCCAATGATGCGAATTCAGCGTTTAATTTCCAGCATGAGGAGGAAGGTTGTAGTGTTCCGTAAACGAAACTATAACCAAGTCTTAGGTTTCTGTGTCATGAATGACAACTGTCATTGTGTTGATACAACAACATAAACTTTTTTTTTTTTTTAAGGTATGATAACATACAACGTGGAATAGGCATAGCAACAGACAAAAATACAGACTAAATACAGGTCATATACGAGTTAAGAGTTAGAGAAAAGGGGGAGAAAAGAAACATACACACAGGCAAACAGATACTTGTACAAAAACAAATGACCAGAACATAGGGAAAGAAGATTAAGTTAAGATTTGGGAAAAAATGCAGCTAGCTTTCGGGGTTTATGTAAGACTGCCATAGAACTTAATTTCCATTCAAAAGATTAAATAAATCTGTGTGTAAATTTTATGTGATATACGTGTGCCAAATAAATTAAATGGACTTCTCAGTCACAAGAAAAAGCAATATTATGGAGTGCATTTCCCGGATTAATTCATAAAGTATAGAGTAAAGGTCCTATGTCAGTCCGTGCATTTGTGCAGTCTGATCTCGTTCTGTACCATCTTCAACGCAAAGTACAAGTTCAGGTTCAGAGTGCACACACTGCACTGTTCACAGAAGGCACATCAATCTAAAGTTACATAGCTAACAGAGGTACTTTAAAATCGAACGTTTGGCGCTCAGACGACGTACGACGGACACAGCACGAACACAAAAGCTCATTTTGAGCACTATAAAAAAAAAAAAAAAAAAAAGCCAGGTGGAATATTTGCATTTGAGATTAATATGATGCATATAAATAAAATATGATGCATAACAATATCTTTTCTTATCTGTTTTCAATAGGATTATGTTCTGTTCTGTTCTATACCAATTAGTACCTAAATACAAATGAAATGACAAATACCATTATTTTACTTGAAATATAATAATAATAATAATTTTATCTTTTTCTCAAAAACTTTGTATTTTACGCATTTTAATTGAAACAATACTGTTCAAAAAAAAAAAAAAAAAAAAAAAAAAAATCGAACTGGCAGCTGTTTCTGCAAACCTGTTTTACTTTTGATATCTGAAACTTTGTTTACCTATACTAGTTTAAAAAAAACACAACACAAAAGTTGATTACTCTAAACCCATTCTTTACCTATACTGTCTACGTTTTCTATACAACCCATCTTTATCTATACATACACTCCATGCATATGAAAACGCAACACTTGTTGTAAGTTGAAAATCTGGCGGAAAATAGTCAGTTTTGATCAAATCTACCTTTGTTGTAATTCATTGTTATTTCATTGAAAGAAATACAAAGTTTCGTTAGACTACTTTAAGATTTTGAAATAGAAAATGATACGAGAAGTTCCTTGCCGCAAATCAAAAAGCCACGTGATTAACATCGAGTATAACCATTGCTTGCATTTATCAAAATTTGCTTTGTCTCATTGCCAAAAATTATGAGGTTTTACCATGCTCTAGGATGTTGTCCGATTCCGTGTTTGTGGATCTTTTCATTGGCTAACAATGAATTACAATAAAGGTAAGATCAAAACATTTTATTTTCCGGCTGATTTCCAACCTACAACTAGTGTTGCGTTTTTAAATGTACTGAGTGTATTGTCTGCGTTTTATCGAGCGTCCCGATACCCTTGTCTGTGTTGTCCGCGTGGATCCGCGACATTTCGAACACGTTCGTCGAAAACGATCCCTAGCACTGACCCTTACCCTAGTCCAGACGAATTGTGGCTCAGATCTTCCTCCCAGAGAAAGCTTTTCATCAAATAAATCTAGGAATTTGGCTATCGGTATTTTAAAACATACATATATTTCCACGAAATGCCATTTCGACGAAATGTCGTGCACTGGGTCCGCGTTGCTCTATAATCTATATTGTCTGCGTTCTATATCGTCCCGCATTATTCTAATAGTGTGAGATAACTATCATTTGGGTGTTTCGAGAAGATTAGCTCCGAAGTTTCTAAGGGTTGTAAAATCATTAAATTTCATCCGATTTTTATCAGAGGCACACAAGTCAAAAGAAACATTTAGGAAAGCTTTTTGTCGTTCATTGTTTCAGTGAGAGAACCAAAAGGTTGGTTAGAGTTAGCAATAAGAAAGGTTCTATCATGTATTAGTTGATTAAAAAAAAAAAAAAAAAAAAAAAAATACGTGTTTGTTTTCTTCGGTGAAAGATCGAAATTTATTTCATCGAGTGAACATCATCGGTAATATCTCAAAGAGTGGCGCAGCCACGGGTGAAAATATTACCGATGATGTTCACGAGATGAAATATATTTCGACCTTTAGTGAAAAGTGGACAAAAGCCTCTATAGAATGAATAATCTTAAGTTTAAATGAATTTATGTATTTATAATCTGTTTAGTTCATGCTATATGGTGAGAATGCATCTAATGATTTTGAAATATTGACTTTATGAAGCATTTTTGTGAGTGAATAAGATTTACTAATTTTATTATTCATGGTATTTAATGGTATTATTAAACTAATACAATTAATATTGAAAGGGTCGCTTTTTTTTTTTTTTTTTTACACACACACACACACACATATATATATAACACATTTTTTTTGCATGCAGTTTGCAAACATTATGCTCATGATGAAAATTGAAATACTTTTAAAACAAAAGAAAGGGAAGATCTTAAGACTGAAGAATGCACCAATTAAAGTCAATGATTGTTTCTTAAGTAAGCGTAGGTTTGTTTCTGTCTTTAACGTTGCACGTATAATAGTCTGCAAACCATGATGATTACCTCCACACTTGTAGAATCTGAACCAAATTAAAGGCACTTGAAGGTGAAAGGTATTATTGTCTTTTATGACCATAAATTAAAGATTCCTCCCTAGAATAATTACTAATTGTTTGCATGTTATATGTGCTTATTATTTTTTTAAAAAGCGTTGCAACTGTGTGATTTTGTAAATTTGGATATATTAAAACATTTCTTAGAAAAATGAAATAAAATTATAGGATTTTTATTTGAAAAGATTGTTGAAAAGTGGGTATGCTGGTAAGTGGCATTTCACCTTTTATCAGAATGTTTCTTCACAGTTCTATCACAAAGCTTTCAAACCTAATTTCTCAGGGTCCTAAAAAAACTATATAAAGCAGAGGAAACTTGTATTAGGAATCATTGTAGGAAAAGGAGAATTACTTGTAATTAGCAATTTCTCTCTTTCCCCCCCCCCCCCCCCCCCCCGCCACCCCCCTCATTCATGAATTTTTACACTAAAGTAGCAGTCGAAGTCTCTACTATATTGGCTACAACGACGGCAAGTGTAAATCGCAGTTTCGCGGCTATTTCTCAAACAATCTGTTCAATTATACTGGACGTGTTGATAGGTCAGCGGAAACCGAGTTCGATCACCCCAAACTTGCTTTTGGCGTGGAAGATAATTTCTTAGGGGGTTAACGCTGTGGTTTTGCTGTATCTGCGAGACTCTTTGGCGTGACAAACATGCCAAAGAAAAGGCCGACGGAGGTCGGATGGGATAGGTGAGATTCTCTAACAATGGCCGCAGAAGTTAAATGACATCTTTGAATAGGGATACCAGAAGATTCGGACCCAAGAATATTCAACCCAAAGCCGACTGGCGATTTTCAGGAAGATCGGGTCTCAAAGTTGAGAAGGACTTGGCTTCAAAGCTGAAAAACTTTGGCCCACCTTGTGTATCTTATTTTTAGCGAATTATTTATACGAACAGAATATTTTCAAAACAATGATAATCTTTAACCTAGCCTTGAGTGTCCGTATTCCGTGATGATGAAGAAAGAACAAGACAAAATGAAGAGTTTAGACTGGAACATGGACTAGAAAGAACTTGCCTTCATAAAGAAATCATTTCTGATCATTTTCGTGTAAAAATTGTAACCAAAATAAAAATTTCAATGGCATGGATCATACAAAATTATGCATGCCATCGGCTTCTTGAGCAAACATGGCTTGCCCTAATTCTGGTAGTTTGGTATAACCGTGTTAATTGCAGCAGAAATTAACAGGTCCTTGCATTTTTCAAGAAGGGACACTATTCAGAAATAAGAAGAATTGTGTCAACGTCTATTAACCGAGACAAATAATTATTGTTTGCATGTTTTTGTCTCAACTTGGAATATCGGTAAGGGTTACCTGAAATACTGTGTGATGTCATCAAACTATGTACGTTATGAGAAACCCTCGTTAACCCAGGAGTGAAGTATTACCATTCATCACCCCTGGGACTAGTCCAAATATTCAGACGTATACATGCTTATTTACCTTTCAACATTTATCATCGGACATTTCATATTTGATTTTTCTTATTGCATGTATGTCAAAATGGGTCCCATTCAGTTCTATGTAGCAAATCTGATCTCTCTAAAACCAGTATTATAACAAAGAGAACTTCATTTACCTGTAGGTAGAACTTTTTTTAAAAAATATTCAGCCGCTGTCTTGATAAATAATGGGCAGATTCATTCAGAATTCAATAAAATCACTCGCATGTTGGATTGCCGACAGAGTTGCCGCCATGTTTTTCAGTCATGCAGACGGTTGCATAACAAATAAGAATGGACTTTAAGTTTATGAACGAAATCTGTTACAATAATCAAACAAGACCGAAGTGAACAAAATTTCGTTTTAAAAAAAGGCATAATACCATTCTGTAAGTTGCATTGACCCGCACATGACGGTTCATTCGGAACAATCATATCTCTTCCACGGCAATTCATAACAAAACAGAGTGGTGTTGAATCGGAATGGATTTAGCTCATAAGTAGGCAAGTTTTGGACAAATATCCTTTTTCAATCGAGAAATTGTTTATTTATCTTACTTCTGATGTATATTTTATTGAACAAGTTCAGTTGAAAGTATCCAAATTTGCTGTTCAAACAGCGGCAAAATTCGATGTCGGAGTTTGCTAAAGGAAACTATGAAGGAGCCGATAAGACCTTACGTACACAATGAATGTCGGAATGAAAAATAACGTACGTAGGGGCTTATAAATAGGACTACCCTGGGACATTCAATTGCGAAACTGTCATTTCTATGAAAATGCAGATTGCGAATTACACCCAATAGCCAATCGAATTGTCGATAACATAATGATTCTCAGACTCTCTTGTAGTGGGGGATAATCACATTTCTTCGGCTAATATCAACAAACCAGGTAAAACCCACATCATTATCAACGAATATGGTGGCCACCGGTGGCCTTCTTTCTGTGGCATTTGCCTTACGACAATCTATGGCAGACATTATAAATCCTTGTATACAAAGGCAAATATTCAAAAATACATTGTGCTGTTGCAGTCCATAGGGGTATGTAGCAGGGGTGACGTCATCCTCGTTGACCCAGTTCCGATGTATTCCATAAACTATATTCATCTATTTGATTGGTTGTAGACAAGGTAAAAATAGAAATGATGGCATGTGGTTGATAAAATAGATTAAATTTTCTGACTGAAAAACTGAGATTATCAATCAAAATGCCTCGTGAATAATTCATGAGAATGAGAAAACATACGCGAGATAACCCAGGGACGATGAAAGTAGTTTACGGAATACATCGGAACTTGGTTAACGAGAATGGTTATGAGATGTAAACAAAAATTTGTATCCTTCATCTTTTAACAAATCAGTTTACCCCTTTAAGCAGAACTTGATATTTACCATAACCCCTGTCACCCCTTAACCTGAACTGTAGCTGAAGTCCTGATAAATGATCCATTTGAATATTTCATTGTACTTTAAATTAGCAAAGAGTTGAGCTAAACTGCGTTTCAGTATATCCTTGTGATACCACCGCTCGCATAATTATAAATCAGATATCAGGGTTTTCCCTGATCCCCAGTTTCTTTAAATTTGGACCCCCAAAGTTTCTGATTCTCTCCCTAAAATTTAGATGTTTGCCATCTTGAATTAACTTGGAAGGGGTTAAATGACACCCCCCCTCCCCCATGACAGTCCAGGGAAAACATGTTATGGCATGCTGATCCTCAGCTGTGACACAACTTTTATGCAAAAGCAACAAAACTCAGACATTGTCAAAGATAAAACATGAACTAAAACACACGCTTACCTACACATATGTACAGATACACAAAAGATAATTATTTTTATATTTCATCAGAAATTGTTTCATAAAAAGTCAGTCCAGATAAATAATCCACTAATGATCACAAAATCTAAGTGGAAGTTAGAAAGAGTATCTTGCAGTTTACGACAATCCCGTGTTTAATGACCCTGGGAAAGAAGCCTGTTGAAAACACTGTGGGAATAGGAGAAAATGCTGGTAACAAGCATTTTCTCCTTTTCCCACAGTGTTTTTTACTGCTCAAAGACAGATTTCCTCATTGGGGCAGCATTTTAGTCGTCATCTGCAAATACTTTTGATTTTGACAAGTCTGCATTTTTCCCGTGTGGTAAAGAGTTACACAACCAGAGCAAACAGGAAAATTTATATAAATGCGCATTATTGGGATAAAATCAAACACAAAATTAATGAAAACTAGAAAGTCTACAATGACCAAGTGTGCATAATTCATCTCAAACTATGAAAAAAGCACTTCAGTCATTAACTTTAAATTTCTTGGAAGGTGAATCTGCAATTGTTACATAATAATAAGTAAAAACAACAATATCAACACATGGAATATACAGTAAAACTTTGATATAGCGAATTTCACGGGACCGTCAGATTTAATTCGCTATAAGCATAATTCGCTTTATTGATAGTACGAACTTCGTTATATTTCGGGACTCAAAGGTGGACACATGTACATGCAGTCTAACATTTATTTACCAGAAAAATGTTTTTCTAACATACTTCGACAAGTATGTGTTACATTTATAGTATCCAATGACATTTATATATCTGAAGTCATTAAATCATTTACCACTGAAAAAGTCAGTCACTTGTTTCTGTTTTAGTTTTGATGTTTGACTTGTTGCAAGAAATTGTTTCATTTCTTGTAACTGCTTGAAATAATCATGTGGAATGTCAGAATTACACTCAAAAGCACGGAATAAACAATCGAAAGCGGAAGTAGTCTCTGCAGATGTGGGTATGGGTAAAACGACCTCCTCCTCGTCATCATCGCTTTCGTATTTATTTAATCGAGTGAGTGATGTTAATCATTCAAAACACATTTTATACCGGTAGGAATTGAAAGCATTTGTAGACGACAATTTTTTTTTACTTGTGGCAAATTATACCTTACCACGATAATTATCGATCGATAACGCAGTCACTTTATGTTGTGTAGATCAACGCCTCTAGCGGCAACGTGTTAATTGGGCAAGCGGGAAGGTGTGAGTAACTGACTTGGTAATTAAAGACCCTTAGATGCGACTTCAGTGTAACCAAGGTATTTTCAGTTGAAATGGATATCTGCGGACCTGATTTTTGATTCGCAATATGCGAAAATTCGTTATATCCAAATTCGTTTTAACAATTAATTTTTACAAAGGCGAAAGAAGGTTTTTGCCGAGGAATTGATTTCGATTCGTACTAAGCGAAAATTCGCATTATCAGAGTTCGTTATAATTAAGTTTTACTGTAATCTAAAATTGGGGTCGAATCTACTCCTATAATGTGGGCAGAATCTTCTTGAGTCCAAATCTTCTCCACTTTTTCCATTGGCAGAATCTTCTTGGGTCTGAATCTTCTTCCACCCTTTAAAAAGAATGCACACGATGCTATGATTTGTTTTGCTCATTTACTTAAATCATCAGTATGTACAAAAAATATTGACATTACTGTCCAGTTGTGGGCTTTTCAAAATTTTGGAGGCCATACTACACTTAAGATATAGATAGAGGCAGTAAAGGTATTAGAAATGGACAGAAGTGGTCCCCTGGAGAAATTGTCCCAAATTTAAACAGGGACATGTTTTTGAGAAGTTTGAGAACATTTTTGGTTTCTTTGAAGGTAAAACCTGGCATTTTTGAAAAAAAAAAAAAAAAGGTCTGTACCAAGTGGGCAACTTCAGCGAAAAAGTGGCCTGTTTTAAAAAAAAAAATTGCCTGTTTGGCTGGGCAAAGTGAAATCAAAATGGCCTGAAAAAAAAAAATTACCAGTACTTTCTCCTTTCCCACATCGTTTTCCAAAAGCACCTTCTTCAGGGTCATTAAAAGTCTGGGTTGTGTGGTAAAGTATTTGCATACAACTATTAAATTGGAATCAAATAATGGGATTTGTCTGTGAAAGGGTAGAAAACATTGTGGAAAAGGGGGAAAATGCTGGTTTACCAGCATTTTCTCCCTTTTCCACAATGTTTTCATGGGGCTTTACCAGGATTGTTAAAATTTGGATTGTGTAGTAAAGGATTAACCCTTTATCAAATGACAAAATTTTAGACTTGTCCAGATTGAAAGCGTTTGCAGACGACAAAATAAATGAGACTCAAAAATTGAAATTTGTTTTGGGAAGGTTAGAAAACATTGTGGGAAAAGGACAGCATTTTCTCCTGTTCCCACAATGTTTTGAAAAAGCTTTTTCTTCAAGGTCGTTAAAACCTGTGATTGTGTGGTAAAGAGTTAACAACTGATCAGTGCAGTTTGATGCTTTACCGCACAATACAATTTTAGACCCGTCCAATTCCAAAGCATTTGCAAGCAACAAAGTTTATGTGGCTCAAACTGTGGAAGTTGTCTTTGATGGGAAAGGAAACACTGTGGGGAAAAGGAGAAAAATTTAATGCTGGTTACCAGCATTTTCTCCTTTTCCTGTAATGTTTTCAAAAGTCTTCTTTCTCAATGTCATTAAGTGTGGATTGTGTGGTTAGGGGTTAATTGTAACATTTAAGATAAAGGTAGGATTGTGGGGATAGTACCTTTTCCAATTATGACACCACAAGCCCACACATACCATTCCAAGCGTTTCTTGAGAATCTGGGCCCGATTTCACGAAAAGACTTAAGTCTCTCATTTTGCTCAAATTTGCTAACATACTCAGTTTCTGACTTAAGTTTAGTTCACTATTTGAGATGTAACATTAACAGACTTTAGACACATTCTCAAATCCTGAGTTGACACAATACAATGTATTTCAGACTCAACTCAGCAAAATAATTGGACTTTGGCCATTTAACAGACTTTAGTCTATTATTTTGCTGAGACGAGTCTTAAACATTGTGTCAACTCAGGATTTGAGAATATTGCTAAATTCCACCAATGTTAGTGAAATGGGTCTCAAATGAAAAGCTCAAGTCAGAAAAGGAGTCTGTCAGCTGTCAATAAAATATACTTCTTCCTGTTGCTCATTTCGGACAACGACTGAGTAATGCTTGGAGTTTGAAAGATGTTCGTTGGGTTAGATTGCAATAGGTAGTTTAACAATAAACTTAGTTCTTTCTTTCCCAACAGATTAAAAAAAAAATGCTTATCTGTTGTTTGGTAGAGGGGCTGGTTTTTTGGAATCCAGGTTAAATCTATGTGTGACATTTACGTGGATATAGGTTTTTGGAATGAATAAATTTACTTTCCCGTTCAGCATATATTATGTAACAATTATCTTACCACATGATTCTTATCTGCAACTGTAATTTATTTGAAATAATTATTCTATTATCCAATCCTCTTTGGTTTAAAGGAAAAGAGAAAAAAAAAAACATTGTCTGTCTATATAGTAAAGGCTGTAATTTGTCTGACCCTTTTGTTTATATGACAGGCTATACATCATTTTGATTGGCTGATATGACCTGTCAATCAAAGTACATGAATGAATATGTGAGCTGTCGCCATGATATGACTGAAATAATGTTGAAAGTGGCATAAAACACCATTCAATCAGTCAATCAAAATGGCTAGAAAGGTCAATTACGGTACTTTGAATTTTGGCAACAGTGCGAGTATAAAATATTGTTTTGATTGTAGTCTGATGGAAAGTAAATAATGAAATTTAGCCATGCTCTGTGAAAAGGGGGCTTGATGCATTTGCAAAACGTATTGACCCAGGTCAGCCTACGCAGTCAGTGCGGGCAGACCTGCGCCGAAATTTTTTGCTTTTGGTAAATTTTCTGCAGGTTAAAGGACCAGTCTACCTCATGATTCAGTCTGTTATTATACAAAATGGATTTTATGGATCCATAATACTGTGACTTGCTTGGTATCTGGATCATACAGATTAATTAAGCCCCCCTTTTGCCAGGGTATGACTCAAATATTCTTTTGAAAGTAGCCTGATGAAAAGTAAATTGAATTATGTTTAATATTACTCTCTTGCAGTGATGAAGATATATTACTTGAGGACAATACGACCTTAGGTTTATTTGGTAAAAAGGTGAGATATTTGTATGTAATCTTGTCGATAGTTTTGTCTTGTTCTTCCTTTTCCACATAGTTTTATTTCTTTCAACAACAAATTTGATAGTGGTTGTGCCTCTTTTTCAGAGCTTTATCCATGAATTTTAGGCATTTCAGTAGTCTGTTAACCTTTAGTAATCCTAAGGACTTTAAACAGTGGATGGACATAAACCAATGTAGAAAACACTAAGTGAAAGCTAATTAGTGTCTGAAATTGACAATGAAATGGAAAATTCTTCAGGCCATCTGGTTGAAAGTTGTCCCTTTGAACCTGATCCCATGAGTAAGGAAACATTACAAGCAACTTCCTTTTTAGCTCACCTGAGCACGAAGTGCTCATGGTGAGCTATTGTGATTGTGCTGTGTCCGTCGTGCGTCGTCCGTCGTCAACTTTTTACCTTGTGTACGCTCTAGAGGCCACATTTTCAGTCCGATCCTCATGAAACTTGGTCAGAATGTTTGTCTTGATAAAATCTCGAACGATTTCCAAATTGGGTCATGTGGGGTCAAAAACTAGGTCACTAGGTCAAATCTTAGAAAAACCTTGTGTACGCTCTAGAGGCCACATTTTCAGTCCGATCTTCATGAAACTTGGTCAGAATGTTTGTCTTGATAAAATCTCGGACGAGTTCGATATTGGGCCACGTGGGGTTAAAAACTAGGTCACTAGGTCAAATCTTAGAAAAACCTTGTGTAGGCTCTAGAGGCCACATTTTCAGCCAGATACTCGTGAAATTTGGTCAGAATGTTTGTCTTGACAAAATCTTGAACGAGTTCGAAATTGGGTCATGTGGGGTCAAAAACTAGGTCACTAGGTCAGATCTTAGAAAAACCTTGTGTACACTCTAGAGGTCACATTTTCAGTCCAATCTTCATGAAACTTGGTCAGAATGTTTGTCTTGATAAAATCTTGGAGGAGTTTGAAATTGGGTCATGTGGGGTCAAAAACTAGGTCACAAGGTCAAATCTTAGAAAAACCTTGTGTACGCTCTAGAGGCCACATTTTCAGTCCGATCTTCATGAAACTTGGTCAGAATGTTTGTCTTGATAAAATCTCAGACGAATTTGAAATTGGGTCATGTAGGGTCAAAAATTAGGTCACTAAGTAAAATCTTAGAAAAACCTTGTGTACGCTCTAGAGGCCACATTTTCAGCCAGATACTTTTGAAATTTGGTCAGAATGTTTGTCTTTATAAAATCTCGGACGAGGTTGAAATTGGGTTACGTGGGGTCAAAAACTAGGTCACTGGGTAAAATCATAGAAAAACCTCTTGTACTCTCTAGAGGCCACATTTTCAGCCAGATACTTGTGAAATGTGGTCAGAATGTTTGTCTTGATAAAATCTCAGATGAGATCGAATTTGGTCATGTGGGGTCAAAAACTAGGTCACTAGGTAAAATCTTAGAAAAACCTTGTGTACACTCTAGAGGTCACATTTTCAGTCCAATCTTCATGAAACTTGGTCAGAATGTTTGTCTTGATAAAATCTTGGACGAGTTCAAAATTGGGTCATGTAGGGTCAAAAACTAGGTCACTAGGTCAAATCTTAGAAAAACCTTGTGTACGCTCTAGAGGCCACATTTTCAGTCCGATCTTCATGAAACTTGGTCAGAATGTTTGTCTTGATAAAATCTCGGACAAGCACAAAGTTGGGTCATGTAGGGTCAAAAACTAGGTCACTAGGTCAAATCTTAGAAAAACCTTGTGTACGCTCTAGAGGCCACATTTTCAGCCAGATACTCGTGAAATTTGGTCAAAATGTTTGTCTTGATAAAATCTCAGACGAGTTTGAAATTGGGTCATGTGGGGTCAAAAATTAGGTCACTAGGTCAAATCTTAGAAAAACCTTGTGTGTGCTCTAGACGCCACATTTTCAGTCAGATACGTGTCAAAAATAGTCAGGATGTTTGTCTTGATAAAATCTAGGATTAATTTGAAATTGGATCATGTAGGGTCAAAAACTAGGTCACTAGGTCAAATCTTAGAAAAACCTTGTGTCTGCTCTAGAGGCCACATTTTCAGTCAGATACTTGTTAAACTTTGTCAGAATGTTTGTCTTGATAAAATCTCGCACAAGTTAAAAAAATGGGTCATGTGGGGTCAAAAACTAGGTCACTAGGTCAAATCGTAGAAAAACCTTGTGTGAGCTCCAGAGGCCACATTTCCAGTCAGATACTTGTGGAACTTGGTCAGAATGTTTGTCTTGATAAAATTCGGACAAGTTTGAAATTGGATCATGTGGGGTCAAAAACTAGGTCACTAGGTCAAATTAAAGAAATGCCTTTTGGGTACTCTAGAGGCCACATTTTTCGCTCAATTGACTTGAAAATTGGTCAGAATGTTTTTCTTCATTAAATCTCAGAAAACTTGAAATTGGGTCACCCAGAGTCATAAAGTAGGTCACTAGGTCAAATTAAAGAAATACCTTATGGACACTCTAGAGGCCACATTTTTCGCTCAATTGACTTGAAAATTGGTCAAAACATTTGTCTTAATGAAATCTTAGATGAGTTTGAAATTTGGTCACCTGGGGTCATTTTGCCTATTGGCTCAGGTGAGTGATCCAGGGCCATCATGGCCCTCTTGTTGAATTACCGATATTGTTTTCAAGAGCAGATGACTACAGAGCGAGACTCATCAAAACAAATTTCCCATACACCAGACCCTTACTTTCCTCCATAGAAGCTCTAAAATTGTCATCATTAAGTGCACTCCTAGAATTTCTCTTGCACTCCCAAACTTGTGGCCCAGGGAATGCATGCACTTGCCAAAAAGGATGTGAGTGGGAACGCTGTTATCATTTTTGTCAAACAAGTTGACTAAAATTATATGATATGAGCCTTGGTGTCATATATATTTTAGTCAACAAGTTGGATAAAAATTATAATACATAAGTACAAATGTGAGATTCTATTTATCACATAAAACAAATGATAAACAAATAAGTGTCCTGCATCATTGCCTAATCCACATACCATTTATGGGTCCATGTTTACATCTCTATGTAGTTTGGTTTGAAATGCATACATACTAGATCTGTGACATTTTGTTTGAAAGTAGCATGAAACGATTTACAGAGGAAGTAGTAAATTGAAATATTTTTTCACAATTTTGTTGACTAAGATATATTATGCTGCATTTCTTGTTGTTATTAAACATGAAAATCATAACATTTCCGCACATACACATCTTGGCATCAGTGACATATTTTCCTGTGAAATTATGAAGTAGTACAAATTACGGCACTTGCTGTGGTTGGTTTTGCTGGCTTTACATGCTCATAACTACAAAAAACCAGAACAGGGACCAAAAAAACAGAATATGCACTAGTGTATTGTCAAAAATAAGTCATTGGTTTAATATACTGTTGAAGGAGGTTGGTTATACATGATAAAATTATTTAAAAAACAGCCAAAACTGATCGGCCAAACTTGTTCTATGAACATTATGTCTAGATATCATCATTGCAGGAGGCGGTCTGCTTTTGATCTGCAAGTATGTACATGTTAACTCTTTGCTAAATGGCCAAATTGTAGACTTGTTAAATTTGAAAGCACTGGCAAACAACAATGTAAATCAGGGTTAAAAGATGGAATTTGATAAAACAGAAATCATTGAGGGAAAAGGAGAAAATGCTGGTAACCATCATTTTCTCTTTTTCCCTCAATGGTTTCAAAAGCTGCTGTTGTTAGAGTTGTTATAACTTGGGTTTGTTGTATGGTAAAGGATTTGTTAAAAACCCTTTACCACACAATCCTGACTTTTAACGACCCTGAAGAAAAAGCCTGTCGAAAACATTGTGGGAAAAGGAGTAAATGCTGGTAACCAGCATTTTCTCTTTTTCCCACAATGTTTTTTACCCTTCCCTAATCAAATTTCAAGTTTTGAGTCACACTTGATTTGTCGTCTGCACATGCTTTCAATTTGGACCAGTCTAAAATTTTGTCGTTTGGTAAAGAGTTAAACTTTGAATTGTGCAAAGTGCTCTGAAGATAAAAAATTCCATTATTAATTTTTGTTTTTCTACTTGTCAGTTCGGAAATGATGAAGAAATTATTGACGAGGATTTACTTCTGGGGATCAAAGATGACAAGTCAACGCAGTTTGTATTTTTGTCTATTTTTAGCTTGGATGTTTTGAAAGAAAACATTAAGGTATTGTCGTAGCCCTGGCGTCGTCGTACGTAACATTTTGTAATATCTCAGTTATTACTGAATGTAGTTACTTCATACCTTGACAATTTGTTAACTCTCGCAAGGGGAACTTATACAACAAGGGCATGTAACTATCAAAATATTTTTGACACAGTTATGCCCCTTTTTTGACTTAGAATTTTCACTGAAAATCAAGCAACCGCAGCAGAACGTCGGCACCTGCGTGCAGTGCCCTTGTTCCATGATGCTTTAGTTATTTCAACCACCCAACATAATAATAATAATTATGAAATGTGACAAAGTGCTCATCTTGATAAAACGGTGAACCCATTGATATACATGTATGAATTTTTACACCTCTGGTGTTGAACACTAAAAATGGAAAGCACACAGGATAAGGCTCAATTTCTAATGATGATTTACATCAAGAATACATGTATTGTGCTAAGGTGACATTTTACCTTGAGGTAACTCTATACTTGATGACAAAATTCTAGACTTTGCATTTAAAGGTATATGTAGAAGGGAAATTTAATATGTTTCAAATTATAGACTTTGATTAAAGGATAGAAAGCATTGTGGGTAGGAAAGAAAATGTTGGCGATAAGCATTTTCTCCTTTTCTGACAATATTTTCAGTACTATTCTCCCGAAGGGTCAATTTCTATTGTAAAGGGTTGAGTTTTATTGCATAGGTACTTTGAAATACAGGAGAAATTACTGATCATTAGCTATTTTTTTTTTGGCAGGATGTTGCAAGGTAGAAAAAAGAAGTGTTGTTGCAATGTATATTATGACCACTGGGTTGGTATTCACCAAACATTCTTAAGAACGTTCTTGGTCTTACTCTTCAGTATTTTCTAAATTGGAAATTAACACAACTTATGATTGGCTAAACCAAATGGTTTAGCCAATCAAAAGTTGTGTTACTTTCAAATTTAGAAAATCTTGGAGAGTAAGACCAAGAATATTCTTCAGAACATTCTTTGTCTTGTTCTCCAAGATTTGTTCCAAGACCAGCATTTTCTCCTTTTCCCATGGCCCTTGGTTAAGGTTGTTAAAACATGGGATTATGTGGTAAAGGGTTATGATGGTAGAAAACATTGTGAGAAAAGAAGAAAATGCTGGTTACTATTGCTTTCTTTTGTTTTCACAATGTTTTCAAATTTCTTTATGGGGGGGGGATGTGGCGTGAAAACTCCAGATTGGGTGGGGTAAAGGGTAAATTTGTACTTTTAATCTGTGCTTTTTGTTTCAGGAACAAAAACATACCTGGTGAAAGTTTTGAGTTGTTTATTGACGAGAAAGAGATGGGAACATTTGATGAGACAGTGGAAAGTCAGGTAAATTATGTACTCTGATTTTTATTATCTTGTCAATTTATTACTTACTTGTAAACTTATTTAATCCTTTACCAAATAATTATGGTTTTTTAACCCTTTCCCAAACAAGCCCTGGTTTTCATATGTCTGCAGTACAAGTCTTTTGAAAACACTGTGGGAAAAGGAGAAATCGCTTGTAACGAGCAATTTCTCCTTTTCCCACAGTGTTTTCTACCCTTTTTGAGACCTTTCTGCCATTTTCATAAAATTTAAAATTGTCATCTGCAAACTCTTTCAATTTGGACCAGTCCAAAATTTGTCGTTTGGGAAAGGGTTAAAGGATCCCAAGGAAGAACATATTTGAAATTATTGTGGGGAAAAAAAAAAGGAGAAAATGCTGGTAACCATCATTTTCTCCTTTTCCCACAATGTTTTCTGCTCTTATCAAAGACACAAATCATCGTTTGAGCTACAGTTAATTTGTTGTCTTCAAATGCTTTCATTTTGGACCAGTCTAAAATTGAATCCTTTGGTACAGAGTTAACTCTATACCAAATGACAAAATTTTAGACTAGTCCAAAATGAAGGCATTTGCAGACGACAAAATAAATGTGATTGAAAATTTGAAACTTGTTGTTGGAAAGGTAGAAAACATTTACGGAGAAGGAGAAAATGCTGATTACTCGCATTTTCTCCTTTTCCCACAATGTTTTTAAAAGGTTTCTTTCTCAGTGTCGTTAAAAATCGGGATTGTGAGGTAAGGGGTAAATAGTGAAAGTTGGGATTGTTTTGTAAAGGGCTAAGCCCTCTTTTGCCAGAGTGTGGCTCATATACATTGGAAAGCAGCATATCAGTAGTGATTCAAGATAGCTGTTTTTGAGATTACAGGAGTTAGATTATGAAGACACATACCAAGAGGAAGAAGTAAGCCAAGAATACACAGAGAATGAACCAGAGCTTCTAGTTGTGAGTGAAACACCAAACCAGACTATTACAAAAATACAGCCAATAAAGGTAGGTCAGCCCAATTGGACCATTAGCATCTTAACCCTTTACCAAACAACAAAATTTTGGACTCGACCCAAATTCAAAGCATTTGCAGATGACAGATCTAGCTCAAATGATGATTTCTGTCTTTGATAGAGTAGAAGACATTGTGGGAAAAGTAGAAAATGCTGGTTACCAGCATTTTCTCCTTTTTGCACAATGTTTTCAAAAGACCTTTCTCTCAGGGTTGTTTAAACTTGGGATTGTGTAGTAAAGGTTTAACCCTTTATACCCTTCTGGTATTATAAAGACCTTTAAAAGGAAGGCTTTTGAAAACATAATGGGGAAATGCTGGGTGGTAAAAACCGGGTGTTAAAATTTGGGATTGTTTGGTTAAGGGTTATCCTTACCTGTCTCCCAGAAAATTTATGTAATTTCTTTTTGTGAATGCAAAGTCTGTTGTGCGTCACAATGTAGTTTACTTAACTGCCTTCCATCTGCTATTTTCGAATTAAAAGAATGAGATCAGAGTATGCAGAGCATTGCGATTTCAGCTGCCTGACAAGGCATAAATATCAAATTAGATATTCAAGAAATGATAAATTCAGACAGAAAAATTTCAGGTCCAAATTCTAGGATTAATAAAACACTCAGTTTGCATTGTTTGTATTGGAGTTTAACACTATTTTAACAGCTCAGGTCATATCATGGCATTCAGTGACGCACCCATGTGTTTCCTCCCTTTCTCACACCAGTACTGACACAACTTTCTTTCCAAAGCCTCTTACTACTTTCCTCACATGCATCAGAGGTGAGAGGCGAAAAATTGCCGGAAAGAAAGTTTGCGTCAAAGTGTCGAACTCACAACCACAAGGTCACGAGTCAGATACACTAACCACTGAGCAACCCGGATGGGCTGAAAACAGTCAGACAACATTATGTAAAGAAAAGTTAATCAACCTTCAACAACAGACACTCGCGCACACATTAACAAAGTCACATCCACAAATTTAAGTGTCAAATACGACTGATCAAGATGGAACAATAATAGTTTTGACAGAGGACAATGAATGGCAGTCCATTCTAGGTCATATGTGATGTAAGTGGTGCAAACTTTTTATCACACAACCCTGGGGAAAAAAAAAAAAAAAAAGGCTGTTGAAAACGTGGGAACAGGAGAAAATGTGGGTTAACAGCATTTTCTCCTTTTCTCCACAATGTTTTCAAAAGGCTCTTGCCTCTGGGTCCTTAAAAGACGGAATTGTTTGGTAAAGGGTCAGCAAGCATATAAAATTGAAAAAGAATATTCAAACAGGAACTTCATTTCCAGGCAGAAGTGTTTGGTGCCAAAACTGGAGAGAGTGACAACAGTGACAGCGATGAGGAGAAAAAGTCTCGAGAAAGATTTAAAACAGAACGACAAACGATAAATCTTAAAACTCCTTTATTTACAAAAGCTGCGGCCATCCCAGATAGCCTTGGTATTGTATTTGTTCATCCCATCTGGATATGGAAGGATATTGTATTGGCATTGACTGTCTGTCCATCTTTCAGTCTTTCTGTTCTGTCCTTCTGTCTGATCAATTTGGTTTTTCTGTACTAAAGTATGCCTGCTTTGTCATGGGTAATCAGTTCCAGATTGTTTCAGTACCTCTGGGGTCCTGTTTCAGTACCTCTGGGATCCTGCTTGGCTTAGTGGTAAGGTTTGGGACACTTGACCCTGAGGCCCCAGGTTCGAGCTCCACTGGATCCACTGTGTTTTTCATGGGAGTGTCCTTGGGCAAGGCACTTCAGAGCCCTAGCCTAATACTGATGAAATTCAGGAAATACATGAATATGTGAGCTGTCACCGTGATATGGCTGAAATAATGTTGAAAGTAGCGTAAAACACCATTCAATAAATCACAATCAAACCAGTATTGCCATGTTTAGGACTCGGCTCAATTAACACAGCCAGTAGTAACACAGTAACATTCCTCTCTCACCTTTGAACATCGTTTGATGATGTTAATATGGGTAAGCTGCCAGCCTCATGAAAACTTGTGTCAACCTTATACCACATGGCAGAATTTTGGACTAGTCCAAATTCAAAGTATTTGCAGGTAACAGTTAACTCTTCACCACATGACAAAAATGTAGCATTGCCCAAATTGAAAACATTTGCAGACAACAATTTCATTGTAGTTAAAATGATGGAATTTGCCTTTGATAGGGAAGAAGACACTGTGGGAAAAGGAGAAAATGCTGGTTACGAGCATTTTCTCCTTTTCCCACAATGCTTTCAAAAGGCTTTTTCCTCAGGGTCGTTAAAAGTCGGGAATGTGTGGTAAAGGGTTAAATAGCAGCGAAAAACATGGTGGGAAAAGTAGAAAATGCTGTTTACCGGCGTCTTCTTCTTTTCCCGCAGTGTTTTCAAAAGCCTTTTCTGTCGGGGTTGTTGAAACTGGGGATCGTGTGGTAAAGAATTAAGCACTGGTATATTAAGCGTCGGTAAGGTACAAAGCTAGTTATCCAATGTTCTTGAATTTGAATCCCATCTTGTTCAAACTCTTCTGGTGGATTGATGATGACAGGATTTGTGCCCCTCTCTCCACTGAATATTGTTCAATCTTTTTTATGTGAGAAAGCAGCCAGTGGCTTTATGAAATACTGGTTAACTTTTTAACCATGCAACTTTAACAACCCTGCGGAAGAAGACTTCTGAAAAAATTGTAGGAAAAGGAGAAAATGCTGGTAACTAGCATTTTCTCCTTTCCCCACAATCTTTTCTACCTTTCACGAAAGAAATTTCAATTTTTGAGTCATGCTTACTTTGGAGTTTGCAGATGCTTTGAATTTGAACTAGTCTAGAATTTTTCGTTTGGTAAAGAGTTAATCTTTAATCCCGACTTTTAATGACCCTGAGGAAGAAGCCTTTTGAAAACATTGTGGGAAAAGGAGAAAATGCTGGTAACCAGCATTTTCTCCTTTTCCCACAATGTTTTCTACGCTTCCCAAGACAAATTTCAATTTTTGAGTGATATTTATTTTGTCGTCTGCAAAAGTTTTTAATATGGACTGGTCTAAAATTTTGTCGTTTGGTAAAGAGTTAAAGAAATTCTTGCCAAGCCCAATAGCTCAGTTGGTAGTGTACAGGACTGGAGAACAGGGTCACTAGTTCAATCTCCGCCTCAGCCAATTTCTTCCTGAGGATTGATGATAGTCATTGCAACAGGATTCATACCTCTTACCGCTGACGATTGTTTCAACAGTGGTAATGAGGAAAAGCAGCTAGTGGCTTGGAAAGAATAATGTGCAGGTAAAAGAAACTCCAGGAAAGAGTGGATAGGTGCATTGGCTACCGCCATATTATTGAAATAATGCTGAAAATGGTGTTAAACACTATACAATCAATACAATCATGAAAGGAACTCTTGGAACACACTACTAGGTACTTTGGCCACAGGAATATGACTAAAATAATGTTAAATATTGTGTCATACACTAAACAGACATATAATTAATCAGTCATGTCCTGCAGATAACATAAAAGCCCAGAAGAGATAAGGTATGGTTATTGAAATCAAAATTTTTTCCACTATGGAAAAGTGAGACCTAAGTTTCCACTTGTTTGTACGTTGACCTACTTTGCAATTATCCCTTAATCATTAAATCTCTTGTTTTGACAGCTGTGATAGAGCCGGCTTCTGAAAATATCATGGGAAAAGGATAAAATCCTGGAAATCCAACAGTTTCTGCTTCTCTTTTTAATTATTTTTTCAATTCAAAGAAAAATCCCATCCTTCTAGCCCAACTGAATTTGTTGAAATCTGAAAATCTGCTTGCCCAGGTTCTAGTTGGGTCCAGTTGGACATAGGAATTTCACAGTTTTGATTTTGTAGAAGTAACAAAAGAAATGCAAGAAGAAATAGACAACTTCAATCAGCAACAAGGAAAGAAAGGAAAACAGTGGAAGAACAACAGGAAAAACATTCCGCAGCAACAACAGCGCTCCAATCAGCACCCACATCCACAGCAGTTCCAGAACAAAGTGCGACAAGTTAGACCAGTTCAACATCAACAGTTCCCAAGGTAGTCTGTCATATTAGTCAACTCTGTGAAAAGGGGGCTAAATGCATCTGCAAAAAGTATTGACCCATGTCGACCTGTGCATTTGTAAATTTTCTGGATGTTCAGGGACCATTTTACTTCCAGATTTAGTCGATCGTTAGACATAATGAGTTTTATAGATCTATAACTATGTGATGACTTGCTTGGTAAAATGCATCATTGAGATGCATTAAACCCCCTTTTACTAGAGCATGGTTTATATATTTACTTCTCCTTATGCATATCTCCCTTACATTCTCCTTGGTGGACTATGAAAATTTCCTGTTAGACTTTAAATAATCTCACTGTTATAAATTAACTGCATTTTGAAATTGCGTATCTGTTGTTAATGTAAGAATGTATTTCGGTACTGGTGAAAGAATATTAATGATTTCACTTAGTTCACATTGTGAATGAAACTCTTTCTTTGATCTCTGTGATCAGTTATACCAAGCAAGTCAACACATAGCTTTGGATTCGTAAAATCCACTTTGTCTAACAACCAACTGAATCATTAGATAGACTGGTCCTTCAACATTCAGAAAATTGACCAATAGAAAAAAGTTTTAACCCATGTCTGACATCATGGAGTGTGTGGGCTGACATGGGTTGATACGTGTTTGCAGATGCATTAAACCACCTTTTTAACAGAGCATGGCTCATATCTATTTCCTTTCTCTGTTTATCTTTTTATCCTTCAGGGCACTGGATGAATGAGATGGACCTTTCCTATAAGGAATAACACCTGAAATATTGTAATTACAAGATTCTTTCAGCGGGAAAATTATAGACAGAAGTTGGTATTGATCAAGGATCATACTGCTCATTCTGGGCAATCTGAACTTGATCTTCACTCTCTGCAAAAGCAACATGATTTGTGCTTAGCAAAGGGTTAGTTTGTCAGACATGGAATAATTGTAGGTGTTGATGCCAGAATGAAATGAACGCTTGATGACAAAAAGTATGAAATATTCATAAGTGGCAGATTGTGAATATATCTATATTGACATTTATTCCTTGAAATCATTGCTTGATATTGCCATTAGGGATGGGAACTAATACAAAAACAGTTATTTGCCTATTCGTTTTTGGTATTCGAACATATTTTGATATTTCTTTTTAGAATTCTTTAAGTATGTTTCGTCATCCAAATTTTAAATGTTCAAATTCCAATACACTTTAGCCACACTTTGATCTATCAATATCAAATAAAGTGTGCACATTGAAATCACTTCACTCACTGGTTTTTCAAACTTATGTAGAGGAAGGTCCATGTTGAATACTAAGATCAGTCAAATTTCACAATATTATTTACTTTTCTTCTGACAAGGATTTTTCTGTCACTATCAAAGTCAAAGAATGAGGTCAAAGTATACAGAGTATTGCGAATTCTGCCGCCCCACAGGTCATATATATTATCTAGAAAATACTTATATATAAGATAATATCTCATACTCTACTAGAAATGAATATTTATGTGGAAAATATTCAGGTTTAAATTCTAAAATTAATAAAACAGTTAAGTTGCATTATGTATACTTTACTCCTTACCAAACAATGAAATTCCAGACAGGTCCAAATTCAAACCATTTGCAGACGACTAAATAAATGTGATTGCGAAACTGAAATTTGTTCTGGAAAGGGTAGAAAAACATTGTGGGAAATGGAGAAAATGCTGGTTACCAACATTTTCTCCTTTGCCCACAATGTTTTCAAAAGGCCTCTTTCACAAGGTTGTTAAAACGGGACTGTGTGGTAAGGGGTTAATCAATTTACAACAAACGAGGCAGCTACAACAGTAGACACTTTCAATTATACAGGCCTAATGTAGACATTGACGAAGTCATATGTGTAGTGTTATTAATAGATGTTAAAAACTGTTTAATACATATTAAAAACATATCAACAAATAAACTGTAACTGATTAGTGACAGAGTGCAGAATCATATCGTTGTTTGAAAACCTTTTATGGACAAATTCATTAGCATAAATGTAAAAAGGAACATTCAAATAATGAATTTCACATTTGAATGTTTGGCTGTTACCAGAATTTTCGGTCCCATCCCTAATTGCTAGGTACAAAAATCCTGCAAGCAGCCCTTTTGCCAGATATTAAGGGATCCGTGTTTCCTCAACCATGATGATACTGAGTACTCTATGTAGCCTGATCATGATCTAATACTTTTGAAAAAGCATTCTATGTTGCCTGTATCATTCTGAGAGTTTACATCAAGTTGAGATTTCTTATTTTACAGAGGCCAAAGGCCACAAGGTAATAATCAACGACCAGGCGCCCCTAGATTTAGTGGACCAAGACATTTTGGGCCGAGAGGTCCACAACAGAACTTCCAAAGACCACGACCTTTAGAACAGGTCAACACTGGAAACTTTCGCCCTGTACGGCCTGGAGGCCCGGAGAGAGGTCCTGTTCCATTGTTTCCCCATGAAGTCATTGACGTGCAGAGAAATCAACACTCTAGCCCCGGACCTCAACCACATCCCCAGCCCCCTCATTATGAACAGCCCCCTCAACAACAACAACAACCACCACCTGGTCCACCAGTCCCATTTAACCATGGATACCAGCCAAGTACGTAAACCTTTTAGGTTAACCCTTTACCCCACAATGCCACATTTTGACAGCCCTGGGATTGAAGCCTTTTGAAAACATTGTGGGAAAAGGAGAAAATGCTGGTAACCAGCATTTTATCCTTTTCCCACAACGTTTTCCACCCAATCGAAGAAAAATTGCACCATTTGAGCACCACTGAAATTGTCGTCTGCATATGCTTTCAATTTGGACGAGGCTAAAATTTTCTTGTCTGGTAAAGGGTTAATGTGGTGTGATACTTTGTCAAACAAACCCTATTTTTCTCTACCCAGAAGAAAGAGAAGGCAGCTTTTGAAAACATTATGCAACAGGTGAAAATGCTGGTTAACATCATTTTCTCTGTTTCTAACAATATTTTCTATCATTTCAAAGGTATGTCCAATTATTTAGCCCCCTTTTATGATATTTAATCATTAATGCTGAATCAAAGTGCTTTGAAAATGCACAAGTCTAAAGTTTTGTAGGGTGGTAACAAGATATTACCTTACAACCTACAGCTTTAAGATTTCATACAGTGTGATTAGGTTTTTTTTGTTTTCATACGTCCCTGAAAACAAAAAAATTCTCTTTATTCCTTTAACCCTTTCCCAAACAAGCCCTGGTTTTCATGTGTCTGCAGTACAAGTCTTTTGAAAACACTGTGGGAAAAGAAATTGCTTGTAATGAGCAATTTCTCCTTTTTCCACAGTGTTTTCTACCCTTTTTGAGAACTTTCTGCCATTTTCATCAAATTTAAAATTGTCGTCTGCCAACTACTTCAATTTGGACCAGTCCAAAATTTATCGTTTGGGAAAGGGTTAATACATGCTGATTGTCTACTATTTTACAAGGATATTTTTCATCTGATAGATAGTTGTTTTCTTTTATGCTTTTCGAAGTTTATAGAAGTTTAATAGTGAATTATACCCTTATAATTAATAACAATATAATGTTATAATTCACCAGTGAATGTTATAACTTTAATTTTTGAAATGCCACGGATATTTATAGAACATGAATGAATTTGTAGCAAGTGAATGTCATGTTTTATGACGTAGACAACCTCTCTCGTGACACAGTTATTACAGCTAGTCAATATCTGACTAGATTCGAATAGATCTATTGTGCTTGAAAACGCACATATTTTTCACGATGAGCAAAATTAAGATGTGAAAAGAAAGGTTAAAGTGAAGAGCATAAAAGAAAAAGGATAATTGTTTGTTTCGGTGTATGATCGAAATTTCTTTGGCTTTGCCACTTGTGAAAATAAAGCCTTCGCTTTTCACTTGATGAAAGAAATTTCGATCATACACGGAAACAGACAATTATCCTCTATTTACTGACATGAATGCTGAGGCTGGTAGCTCGGTCAGTAACGCACTGGGGATAAAACCTGGGTCCGTATTCACCAACCATTCTTAAGAACATTCTTGGTCTTGTTCTTCAAAATTTTCCAAATTTGAAGGTAACACACCTTCTGATTGGCTAAACCGTACGGTTTAGCCAATCAGAAGGTGTGTTACTTTCAAAATTGGAAAATCTTGAAGAATAAGTCTAAGAACGTTCTTAAGAATGGTTGGTGAATATGGACCCTGGCTGTTGATTGTTTGAATCAGCTCTGCCAGTTTCATCTGTAGGATTGATGATAGTCATTGCAACAGGATTCATTCCCCTCTCACAGCTAAATAATGATTCAATAATGGTTATTTTCGAGGGCTACTAGTGGCTTGGGAAGAAGACTGTGTGAAGTACTCGTAAAAGAAACTCCCAAGATGCCAAGGTGCACTAGATGCCAAGGTGTTACTGGAATATTGTCAAAAATGGCATTAAAAGACCATACTAACAAACAAACAGACCAAATCCATTGTTTTCAAAAACTTGTAGAAGAAGATAGTAGCAAACATCAAATGAAAAGAAGAAAGGGCTGGAACCAGCATTTTTCTCTTTTCTCCATATTGTTTAGTTTCTTTTCTCCATAATGCTTTGTTTCCTTTCATACAAATTCAGAAACCTTGATTTGAGGCTCCTTTAATCTGTCACCTGTAAATACTTTCGATTCTGACTTGTTTAAAATTCTTTTGTCTGTTAAAGAATTCAGGATATAGTAAGTATATATATATTGTAAAAAGGTAGTCTCAAAATTAGTTTTAATAAATGTAAAAAATTAATTAACTGTTTACCATGCAACAAAATTTTGGATTTTTTCAGATAGAAAGCATTTTTAAGAAACAGCTAAATTGATGGCTTATGCTTCTGAGACAATAGAAAACATTGTGGGCAAAGGAGAAAATGCTGGATACCAGCATTTCCCCTTTTCCCACAATGTTTTCAAAGGCCCTTTTCCTCAGGGTCTTTAGAATTAGGATTTTTGGGAAAGATTTAAACACTTTCTTGAATATTTCAGGACCAGGTCAGCCCAGGGCTCCCTTCAGTCCACCTCCACCACAGAGTCAGCCCCAGTCCCAAGTGGTTCATGTCAATCCAAACTTTCAAGGGCCTATCCCACAAGAAGCCTTTTCCTATCAACAGCAGCCCCCAAGATACCCGCCCAATCCCCAGCCTCAACCCCCATACCCAACAACATCACAGCCAGGGCCTGGGCCCCGCCCCCAGCATTTCCAACAGCCTGCAATGCCACCAAACAGTGTTCAGCCCCAACATCCCCCTCAACAGTATAGTCAACCACGACAGGTAAGTTGAGTTTGTGTAGCCTCAGGTATCCTCTTTCTGTATTTTAACAAATAAAATTTTTCATCATTCTCCTAGTGGAGCAGAGTAGCTCAGTCGGTGGCATGCATGGTATGAAACATAGGAATTACTGCTTTGATTCTACGATTGGCCAGTCTCTTCCAATGATTGATGATAGTCATTGCAACAAGGTTATTCCTCACTCACTTTTGAACATTGCTTCCATGATGGTAATGTCGGAGAGCAGCCAGTTTCTTAACCCTTTACCACACAATCCCAAGTGTTAACTACCCAAAGGAAAATGCCTTTCGAAAACATTGTGGGAAAAGGAGAAAATGCTGGTGCCCAGCATTTTCTCCTTTTCTCACAATGTTTTCTACCCTTCCAAAAGTGAATATCTGTTTTTGAGTCACAATTATTTTGTCATCTGCAAAAGCTTTCAATTTTGGCAAGTCTAAGATTTTGTTGTTTGGAAAAGAGTTAAAAAGACTGTTATGTGAAGCACTTGCAAAAGCAAATCCAGCAAATATATGAGCCATGCTCTGACAAAAGGGGGCATAATGCACCTCCGTGATTTATTAGTCCAAGCAAGACATCACATAATTATGGATCCATAAAATCCATTGTGTCTAACAACTGACTGTGTCATACGGTAGACTGGTCCTTTGACATACAGAAAATTTACCAATAGCAAAAAGTTTCTGCCCAGGTCAGCCTGCACCGAGTGCACAGGCTGACCTGGGTTGATACTTTTCACAGATGCATTAAGCCCAATTTTCACAGAGCATAGCATATATGGATAAGTTCACTGGCCACCTTGATAAAACTAAAAATATTGTTGGAAATGGTGATAAACAACCAACAACTGACCAACCAACCATTATCAATCTCACAAATCTGTAGGATTGGCTCGAGAAGGCATTTCTCATAAGTAGTTAGATTGACTGTTTGGTGTTTAACAATGTTTTCAGCATTATTTCACTTACATCGCGGTGGCCAGTGCACCTATCCATGCCTTCCTGGAGTTTCTTTTACCAGAACTACGTACAATATTCTATCCAAACCACTAGCTGCTTTCCCACATAACCATCATCAAAACAATGGTCAGCAGTGAGAGAGGAATGAATCCTGTCGCAATGATTATTATCGATCCTCGGAAAGAAACTGGCTGCACCAGGGATCTAACCAGCGGCTCTCTGTTCTCAAGTCCTGTACCCTACCGACTGAGCTACCGGGGCTTGGCAAGTAGTTAGAACATAAGTTTCAGTAGCAGCCTTATTTATTACCTTAACATTGACCCCAAACTACATCTGCTGATTTGTTGCTCTTCTTAATACTTTGATTTATTCGAGCCTTTACCAAGAAACCCTCTGCTTTAACTCTTTACCACACAATCCCGACTTTAAACAACCCTGAGAAAGAAGCCGTTTGAAAACATTGTGAGAAAAGGGGAAAATGCTGGTAACCAGCATTTTCCCCTTTTCCCACAGTATTTTCTACCCTTCCGACAACAAATTTCAACTTTTCGGTCACATTTATTTTGTCATCTGCAACTGCTTTCAATTTGGAGTAGTCTTAAATTGTGGCATTTGGTTAAGAGTTAATAAATCCTAGGAAATCAGCTTTCAAAAACATTGAGAAAAAAGGACAATATGCTGGTAACCAGGATTTTATCCTTTTCCTACCGTGGTTTCCTTTCTGTCAGAAACAATTTTTCATCTTATGAACCATGGTTAATGTGTTGTTGGCAAATGCTGTCAGTTTGGACAAGTCTAAAATTTTGTCATCTTGATACGGACAGTTCTAACTCTAAAGGCTAATTTATGTATGAAATTGGAAAAACTTTAATCAGTTTGAAAAAATCTTTTTTAACTCTTTACCGCACAATCCCGACTTTGAACCCTTTAGTAGATGATATAATTTTGGGCCAGACCAGATTGAAAGCATGTGCAGATGGCAAATTAATTGTTGCTAGAGTGATGATTGCTTTCTTTGATAGGGTGGAAAACATTGTGGTAAAAGGAGAAAATGCTGGTTACCAGCATTTTCTCCTTTTCCCACAATGTTTTCGAAAGTATAATCCACTTGGGTGTTAAAACTCGGGATTGTGTGGTAAAGGATTAACGACCCTGAAAGAGAAGGCTTTCGAAAACATTGTAGGAAAAGGAAAAAATGCTAGAAACCAGCATTTCCTCCATTATCACCTATCCTTTAGAAGACAAACCCAATAATTTTAGCCACATTTAATTTGTCGTCTGCAAATGCTTTCAGTTTGGACCAGTCTAAAACTTTGTACTTTTGTAAAGACTTAAAGAACTTCAAAAGTAGTGGAAGCTGAACATTTGAGACTGCAAAATGTGATGATGGAGGGTTTTCCAGGACCCCCCGTTTCTTTGAAGTTGGACCCTCAAATTTTACGAATGATACCCCTAAAATTAAGTAGTTGCCTTCATTATTCATTTGAAGGGAATCAGATGGCACCCATATAAGAGAGTACAGGGAAAACCCTGTGATTAAAACCATTGTTTTGTCTTGTTGTGATTTCAGCCTTTCCAACCTCAACAAGGATTTCCCCCACAGGGGCCTCACAACTCATCACCACAGATGAATTATCCCCCACAACAGAGGCCCCCGCATCAACCTAGACCAATGGACATGCCCCGTCCAGGATTATTGGATGCTGCAGTGCACAGACCTGGTTTTGCCCCCCAACACAGGCCTCGACCTCCAGTCAGCCAACCACCAGGTGTGATGTTTTCTAAAGCCTTCTTCTGTAGGGTTGTCTAACTCTTTACCACACAACAAAATTTTAGACCAGTCCAAATTGAAAGCATTTTCAGACGACAAATAAAATGGGGTACAAAGGACAGTATCTGCCTTTGAGATAGTTGAGAACATTGTGGGGAAAAGAAGAAAATGCTGGTCCAGCATTTTCTTCTTTTTCCACAATGTTTTCAAAGGCTTCCTTCTTCAGGGTCATTAAAACTTGGGGTTGTGTGGTGAAGAGTTAAACACAGGATTGTTTGATAAAGGGTTAATCTGTAGTTCTTGGTTTAATATACTCTTTGGCAAGAAACTTCGGAGCCTCAACCTAGTGCTGGTAAAAATTCAGAAAGGACATGAAAAAGTGAGCTGTTTCCATGAATACTGTAAAATTGGCAGTATTCGCGTTGTGGGAATTTTCTGGATTTTTGCGTAGTGATAAAGATTGCAAGGATATCGGCCAGCATAGATTTAAGCTAGATTAACCCTTAACCACACAATCCCGACTTTTAATGACCCTGATGAAAAGTCCTTTTGAAAACATTGTGGGAAAAGGAGAAAATGCTGGTAACCAGCATTTTCTCCTTTTCCCACAATGTTTTCTACTCATCCCAAATCAAATTTCAAGTTTTTGAGCCACATTATCATGTCATTATGTTGATTGGCACAGGTGATAATTAGCACTTTACTTGTATGATATGTTTATATCTGATGATTACCTTGTTAATTAAAGAAGTTCAAACACATAGGATGTTACACAATTTACTGGCATGATTTAAGACTGACTGATTATTCTAATTAATGGACGAAATGACAAAAATGACTTAGTTCGTTTTGTCAGACGGCTCCAATTAATGGACGAAATGACAAAAATGACTTAGTTCGTTTTGTCAGACGGCAATGTCTTTTTTTGATGTTTTGAACAGTTACTGTAGTTTCCCCAGCCATTTGTGGAAGAACCCTTTAAAATACCTTTGTCTGTGATGTCACATAAGTACCAAGATTCACACACACGAAAAAAAAAGGATAGGAATGACCCAGAAATTGTAATAGTTACTTTGGCGTTTGTTTTCCCCAAATTCATAAAATTTCACAGCAATGAAAATAACCCGTTATATGGTGTAAGTACCAAGATTCACACAAGAACAAAATGGATAGAATGACCCAGAAATTGTAATAGTTACTTTGGTGTTTGTTTCAGGCCCACCCCGCCCCTTAATGCAGACAGGTCCCAGGCCCCTCATTCCTCAGCAGCATCAGCATCAACAGCATGTGATGAGGGGTCCACCACCACAGCATCCCAATCAGCAACAACCCCCTTATAGAGCCCCTAATCCAGTGGGACAGCAGATACCTCCAAGGTTTCAGGGACCCCACGGTCCTCAAAGACATGCAGCTCCACAACACAGACCTCCGAGATTTCAGGTATCTTGTAACCCCTTATCAGTCGATACTGTGTTTTAATGATGCTGGGGACGAAGGAGCTTGAAAACATTGTGGGAAAAGGAGAAAATGCTGGTATCCAGCATTTTCTCCTTTCCCCATAATGTTTTCTAATCTTTTACAGACATATAGCTATTTTGTTTTATGCAGATCCTTTCACTTAGGACATGGCTAAAATGTTGTTGACTATTTATGGGTTGAGATATGTCTTTCATGCTTTTCAGAAGAGCCATGCCCCGGTAGCTCAGTCGGTAGCGTACAGGACTTGAGAACAGGAGGTCACTAGTTCGATCCCAGGCTTGGCCAATTTCTTTCCGAGGATTGATGATAGTCATTGCGACAGGATTCATTCCTCTCTCACAACTGACCATTGTTTTGACGATGGTTATGTGGGAAAGCAGCCAGTGGCTTGGAAAGAATATTGTGGGGAGTACTGGTAAAAGAAACTCCAGGAAAGCATGGATAGGTGCACTGGCCACCCTGATATAACTGAAACAATGTCGAAAACAGTGTTAAACACCATACAATCGATCCATCAATTTTAGAAGGGCAAAGAAATCATCAGAGGATTATTACCTTATTATTTTGTGATTTGGAATTCACTGCTCTGCAGTTTTGTATCTTTGAATGTAACATTAGTATGCAGAAATGCATTGACAAGAATATTGAGCACTTCAGTATTTGGCAGTGTTTAGCCTGTTCCATGAAAGAAAAATGTGTTATACCAAAACACTGCATTTTTAATGACCCCTAAGGGAAAGGTCTGTGGAACAAGTCTTTGAAAAAAGCTTATGTACACTCCATAGGCAACATTTTTGGTCTAATACTGATGAGAGTTGGTCAGGTTGTTTGTCTTATGATATCTTAGATGAGTTTGAAAATGGGCCACCCCTTGTCAAAATGTAAGTAACTAGAAAATTTTATTGAAAAACTTGTTTACACTTTAGAGGCCACATTTTGAGTCCAACACTCATGAAATTTGGTCAAAATTTTAGTCTTGATAATGATCTCTTGAGTTTGAAAATTGGTGTCATTGAGTCAAAAATTACCTGTAGGTCACTGGGACAAATCTTTAAAAAAAAACTTGTATACACTCATTTTCAGTCCAGTGCTCAGGAAACTCTTGTCAGAACGCTTGATGATATCTCAGAAAAGTTCCAAATTTGGTTGCTTTGGTCAAAAAGTATGTCACTGGGATGAATTATAGAAAAAAACCTTGTGTGTACTATAGAGGCCACATTTTCACTCGGATGCACATCAGACTGGGTCAGAATGTTTGTGTTGGTGATATTTTAAAACAATTTTTAAAAGTGGGTCAGCCCAGGGAAAAATATCTAGGTCGCTAGGTCACATAAGTGAAAAACATTGACCATAGACGATAGTATCAGATTCTCATAGGTACAAAGGCTTAGGTGAGTGATTCAGGGCCATGATGCCCCTCTTGTTTGCTTTTGTGTGACTTAGTTTTTTGAATTTATTTCTTTTAGAACCCTGACCATCAAGGTCCACCTGGGCCTAGCCCTGGCCCTGCCCCAGGACCCCTACAACAACCTGGAGGATTCAACCCTACCCCTGAACAGTTTACCCCCAGACTGTCAGATGAGGAAAGGATGAGAGAGGAGCAGGAGACCCAGAAGAAGATACAGGAAATGGAGGAGAAGAAGAGAAAAAGGTAATAGAATCTGTAAAACCTTGCTTCTTGCTGGATTACTGTAATTCCTTGGTTAACTCTTTACCACACTATCCCGAGTTTTAACGACCCTGAGTAAGAGGCCTTTTGAAAACATTGTGGGAAAAGGAGAAAATGCTGGTAACCAGCATTTTCTCCTTTTCCCACAATGTTTTCTACGCTTTTAAAGACAAATCCCTCCATATGAGTGATATCTAATTTGTTGTCTGCAAATGCTTTCAATTTGGACGAGAGTAAAATTTTGTCGTGTGCTAAAGGGTGAACTTTACCTCATGAATTTTTTTTTAAACCTGCCTATATTGAAACAGTTGCAAATGATAAAATGAATATGACTCAACTGATTGGATTTTTCTGTTAACTCTTTACCAAACGACAAAATTTTAGACTGGTCGAAATTGAGAGCATTTGCAGATGACAAATTAAATGTGACTCAGAAACTGAAATTTGTCTTTGAAAGGGAATAAAACATTGTGGGAAAAGGAGAAAATGCTGGTCACAAGCATTTTCTCCTTTTCCCACATTGTTTTCAAAAGACTTCTTCCTTAGGGTCGTTAAAAGCTGGGATTGTGTAAAGGGTTAAACAAAAGAAAACTGTGTGGAAAAAGAAGGAGATGACGGTTACGAGGATTTTCTCATTTTTCCATGTTGTTTCCTAAAACTTTATTATCTAGGGTAGCAACAACACAGGATTTTTTGGTAAAGAGTTAATGTAACGTTCTCACTATTTAGAAAATCTCAGAGAAATGCAGTCTTCCCTTTCATCTATGTATTCAGAGAGCCACTGTTTATGCTTACTTTAACCCTCTGGCAGACGACAAAATTTTAGCCTTGTCCAAATTGAAAGCCTTTGCAGACAATAATTTCGATGTGGCTCAAATGGTGCAATTTTTCTTGGATGGGGTAGAAAACATTGTGGGAAAAGGAGAAAATGATGGTTACCAGCATTTTCTCCTTTTCCCACAATGTTTTCCAAAGGCTTTTTTCCTAGGGTTGTTAAAAGGCAGCAATGTGCAGTAAAGGTTTAAAGTCCCTACATCCTGTAAATGACTATTTATAGCTTGGCTGTTTTCGAAGAAAATGTCAGGGTATTGTCAAAGCCCAGGCATTGCCTGCGTCATCGTGCAGAAGCATTGACATTTCATAATATCCCTATTATTACTGAAGATAGTTACTGCAATCTTGGCCTAGTTGTTTACTATCAAAAGGAGAACCCATACAACAAGGAAAGGTAACCATCAAAATGTATTTGACATCATGACCGTTTTTCGACATAGAATTTTCAAAAACTGACATTTTATAATATCTGTCATTCCAGTAGATATTTCCTTCAATCTTGGATTTGTTGTTAACTATCAAAAGGGGAATCCATACAACAAGGCAGAAAGCATCAAAGTATTTTTGGCACAGTAATGCCCTTTTTTCGAGCAACTGTAGCTAAGTGTTGGCACCTGCATGCGACGCTATTGTTTGTATTACAGCAAATGTTATGGCACAAGGAGCAGTTCTTTCTCCCCATATTACATCATTTCTGCTGTATTCTTGTAAATTACCTTTATTAACATTGGTTATTTATACTTTACATTGGAGGTCCCTGTCATCTAGTTCGGTTTTGCTTTAGAAGATTCTGACTCTATATACAAAAAACTGCAGTCAGTATACATGTGATCCATGCTCTGTGAAAAGGGGGCTTAATGCATCTGCGAAAAGTATCGACCCAGGTCAGCCTGCGCAGTCCGTGCAGGCTGACCTGGGCCGAAACTTTTCGCTTTTGGTCAATTTTTTGTATGTCAAAGGACTAGTTAACCTTTTGATACAGTCGGTTGTTAGACATACTGGATTTTATGGATCTCTAATTGTGTGATGACTTGCTTGGTATCATGCATTTTGGAGATGCATTAAGCCCCTTTTTGCCAGAGAATGGCTTATGTACAGTCTGTTCTGATTAAGCTGCTTTTTTTTAATCAGGGCAGAGAGATTTTCCAAGAATGAACCAGTTGAGATTGCCACGACCTCAGGAAATTTAAAAGTGATAAAAACAACAACAAAACTGGGTCAGAAACGTACCTCAACATCAGACATGACGGAAATATCACCAGCCAAAATAATCAAAATGGAGTTTAAACAGGAGAGAAGTGTAAGTTTAAAGTTTTGTATGGTCATAATAATTATAGGTCGATATTTCTCCACCAAACAGTCCCATGCAGAGGTCGAAAAATTTTCCAAAAACAACTTGTCCTGCAAGGCAAGTGAATTAGATGACATATTTGTATTTATACGTTTTTGATACACAATTCGTTTTGATACGCAGCTGGTTTAGATTTTCCTCAGGGCATTTCATTGTCAATGAATGATCTATTTCAAATTCGTATTCATTACAAATTATGCAGAAGAGAGACAAAACCAAGATGGACCCTTATATTGATAATATTAAGCTATTTTAGAATTTGTTTACAATAGTTTTACTCCATTGGAAAGTTGAAATTTTCTTGCTCACATTGTAGCGAGAATGGAATCTTTTCTCCGACTTGATAAACGAGTGTTGCATACATTATGGACATCACACATGGGCAGTGTAAAAAGTCATTTCCGCTTCAATTTTACCACTGCTGCAGACAGATAAATGATCAGTACTTTGCTGTTTTGTTCGGATATCGATTTTGAGCTTCACTGATATTTTTGATTCACTGATATTTTTTTTGGAATCGCCCTTCAATAGTTTTGATCGATCCACCCTTAGAAAAGCTACTTGTTCTCTCAGACGATTGCTTAGGATATGTTACTCGTCCAGACCCATTTTTTACTTGTCAATATGAGCGGATGAGAGGATTTTTCAAACTAAGCGATGTTTTAACTCTTTACAAAGCAACAAATTTTTTAACTTGACTAAATTCAAAGCATTTGCAGGCGATAAAATTTAAATGTTGCTCATATGATGATTTCTGTCTTTGATAGAGAAGAAAACATAGTGGGAAAAGGAGAAAATGGTGGTTACCAACATTTTCTCCTTTTCCCACAATGTTTTCAAAAGCCTTCTTCTTCAAGGTCGTTAAAACTCAGGATTGTGCTAGTTCACTTACCTTGAGATAGGTCATCAGTGAATGCGAAATCAGTCAGATACTTTGCATAATTTACTTTTCTTATGGTGTTAATTTTGACTTCGGCCAGTGCAAAGAAAAAAAAGCTAAATCAAAGTATGTATACTATCACAAGTTCAGTTGTCTTATTTGCCATAGAAATTTCACTCGCCATAAAAATTGAGTACATGAACAACAAACGTGAAATAAACAATTCATGTGGAAGAATTACAGGTTTTAATTCTAGGGCTGATAAACCATTAAATTGCTTTGTGTAGAGAGTAATTGATTTTTATACAGCAACAACAGCGACAGATGCTAGCCTCATGCATGTCACTTACAAAGTTGCAGCTGTCGGCAAATCTAATGGCATAAAATACGACCAATCAAGACAATGACAGGTTTAATAGGGGATGATAATTAGAAGTGAAATCAAAGGTGTTATGTAAATTAATAAGTGTTAAAAACAACTTAACAGGCGTAAGCAACACATAGACACATAGACAGATACAACGTTGAGTGACAGTTCTTTGAAACTGTTTTTTTTTTTTTTTTTTTTCCCAATTTGACGGACAATTTATTAAACATTGTAAAAGAAAAACAAAAAGACTAATGCGAAATTCATATTCGAACATTTGGCCATTTTTAGAAAAGTCGAATATTCAACCATTCGGTCCTATCCCTAGTTATGACCTCCATATTGGATGCTCTTTTCTTCTGCTATAGTTGATATAAAATAAGCCTCGATCTGCTTGCTAGGACAATAGATTATTCTCTCGGCCTCTTGTTTTAGGGTTTCTGTGTAACTAAGTGATGAAGGTGTAGGATTGGTAATCTATAGGTCTTAGGTTTGATCCTCATCTGTGGCTTTGGGTTTCTTGTGGGAATGTCTTTAGGTGAAACATGTCTGAGCTGGAATGCAGTCTGGCACTGGTGAATCCCAGGAAACACATGAACAAGTGAGCTATTGCCATGAAATTACAGAAATAATATTGAAATGTTGTGAAACAATTTACAATAAATCAATCACAATCTTCTTACTTCAATATCCTTTGATTTTACAGGCCGCAGTAGCAGATGCAGACCTACAAGCCAAACTTGAAAAACAGAAAATGATAAGAGAAAAAATCCAGCGACAGAAAGAGGCCAGACGACAGGCAGAGGCTGAAAACAGACGTCAAAAACTTAGCGAGAAATTAGCTTTAGAAGGTAGGTACCTACTTCTTTACCCTTTACCAAGCAGTCCTAGGTTTTAAGGAAGTTGAGGAAGATGGCTTTTGAAAAAAATGCCAGAAAAAGAGAAAATGTTGGTAACCAGTATTATCTCCTTTTCCTACATTGTTTGCTATCCTTTCAAAGGTGAATGCCATCATTTGAGCCACATTTGATGTGTTGCGTGCAAATGCTGTCAGCTTCAACAAACATGATCTTTATATTTCTAAAAGTAACTGCAGCCAAGCATTGACAGCAGCATGCAGATTTTTGTTCTCTAGCTCTTTAACCCTTTACCATGCAATCCCGACTTCTATGACCCTGAAGATGAGGCTTTTTGAAAACCTTGTGGGAAAAGGAGAAAATGCTGGTAACCAGCATTTTCTCCTTTTCCCACAATATTTTCTATCCTTCCCAAAGCAAATTTTAATTTTTGAGTCACATTTATTTTGTTGTCTGCAAATGCTTTCAATTTTGACAAGTATTAAGATTTTGTTGTTTAGGTAAGAGTTAACAGATGATTTTAGACCACTATTAAAGCAGTGCAGATGACGAACTAAATGTGACAAAATATGATTTGATATGTATTTTTTCAAGAGTGAATGCTAGGAAATACATCAATAAGTGGGCTGCCCTGGAAAATTACTGAAATATTGTTGAAAGCTACATGAAGAACCACCTAAATAAGAAAATCTTTACAAACTTACTTTTACCTGAAATGTAAAGTTGTTTAGAATTTAATAAGAACACACCAAAAATCCTTTTTCATTTTTGAATTCAAAAAGTCTACTTAAACCTTTAACTCTTTACCAAACGACAAAATTTTAGACAGGTACAAATTGAAAGCATTTGCAGACGACAAAATAAATGTGATTGAAAAATTGAAATTTGTTTTCGGAAGGGTAGGAAACATTGTGGGAAAAGGAGAAAATGCTGGTTACCAGCATTTTCTCCTTTTCCCACAATGTTTTCAAAAGGCTTCTTTCACATGGTCATTAAAAGTCGGGATTGTGTGGTAAAGAGTTAACCTGCTAAATAAGGGAGATGAAACTTTCAAGCTGATGGTAAAAACCCAAATTTTTGCTATTTCAAAGGTTTTTTTTTGGGGGGGGGGGGGGGAATATCTCTTTATCGGACAGTATAGATATAAGATCAGACTGTATGTTCTAGGTAGTCTGATCCTGATCTACACGGTCCACAAAAGTTCTTTAAATCTGATCTACACACCAGAAATCCTTTTTTGTTTTTGAATTCAAAAAGTCTACTTAAACCTTTAATCTGATAAATAATTGAAACTTTCAAGCCAATAGTAAAAACCCAAATTTTTGCCATTTCAAAGGTATTTTTTTCTGGAGGGGGATATCTCTTTATCGGACAGTGTAGATTCAAGATTAGACTGCATGTTCTGGGCAGTCTGATCCTGATCTACATAGTCTGCAAAAGTTCTTTAACTCTGATCTACATGATCTGCAAAAGTTCTTTAATAAGAACACACCGAAAATCCTTTTTTGTTTTTGAATTCAAAAAGTCTACTTAAACCTTTAATCTGCTAAATAAGTGAGATGAAACTTTTAAGCCAATAGTAAAAACCAAAATTTCTGTTATTTAAAAGTGGGGGGGTGATATCTCTTTATTGGACAGTGTAGATTCAAGATCAGACTGCATGTTCTGGGCAGTCTGATCCTGATCTATACAGTCTGAAAAAGTTCTTTAAGTCTCCCCTAGCAGCATAAGGGTTAAGTTTAAACCTTTTCGAGACTATAAGGTTATAGACAAGTCCATACTGAATACAATTGCAAACAGCTACATGTAATTAGATGCCATTCAAGTAATGTAATTTGTCATTGAAAGGGTCATAAACATGCATATTACTTTAAGAGGAAAAAAAAATGGGTTTGTGATGTAACAGGTTCATTGACCAAAAGGTAACTGGTTTTTTTTTTATCATTTATTTTTAGGAAAATCCTTAGAAGAATTTGAGAAAGAACAAAGACAAGCCTCTGCCATCAAGAAGATTCAAGGGCAGATACAGGAACAAAAAGAGCATTACAAAAAGTTAAAACAACAACAACAGCAACAACAACAACAGCAGCAGCAGCAACAACAGCAGCAACAAAACACCCATAATATCAACAGACAGCAGTCAGGTGGGATAAAAATGCAGAAGAGTAATCCAAGTATGGCACCAGGTCGGGGTCATCCTAACATAGGTCGAGGTGAAATGATTCAAGGTCAGCAAGGTCGTGGAAGAGGTAGGGGTCGGGGAGGTCTGATTGATAATAATGTTGGACGTATGCAGAAAGAGAGACAAGGTGGTCAGTCTCAGCAGGTTGTTGGAAATAATTCAACCAGTCAACAATCAGGAAATAGAACTGTTGTTGCGCAAGGGTCAAAGGGTGTTGGAATGAACAATATGGGTGCTGCTTCTCAAGGTCAGACAGCAGTCAGGAAAGTGAACAGTGGTGTAGAAGACCAAAGAAGGACGGTTGTGCCAGGAGGAAATCCCCAAAGGGTAGGTTTATAAATCCGTTACATTGCAAGCTGATTACTAAAAGTCATATGAAGGCTAAACATTTAACTTGTTGCCATTCAACAAAATTTAGACTTGTCCAAATTGAAAGCCTTTGCAGTGAAAAAAAAAAAAATAGAGATGATTAGAATAATGAGGTTTGTCTTTGAAAGGGTAGAAAACATCGTGGGAAAAGGAGAAAATGCTGGTTACCCAGTTCCATGATCCCAAGATCTTTGATATTTTAAATCAGTTTTATGTTAAAGTTTTGAAAGAGCTCATATTTTCCCATCTAAATGATGGATGCCGTTCATATTGGGCTTGATGACAGATACAGGTCCAAAGTTTCATTGAGCAATATACTAGCCATGCCGATGATCTTAAGGTCAAGGTCACAGAATTTGAAATTTCATGTTGAAGTTTTTCTGGAGCTCCTATTTTCCAGGCAGTATGATTGCCCTCCTCCCCCCCTTTGTCATCTAGCAAAATCCTTGACATTTTCTAGAATGTCTGTCATTACTGAAGATATGTACTTCAAACTGTCACTAGTTGTTAACTATTAAAAAGGGAGAATGCTTGTAACATTTTCTTCTTTTTTGACAATGTTTTTTTGCTGTATGAAAGACAAACCCAGTCATTTTAGAAACATTTTATGAGTCATCTGTAAATGCTTTTAGAATGGATAAATCTAAAATTTCTTTGCCTGTTGGAGAGCTAAAAAGAGCATCTATTCAACCCTTTACCAACCAATCCTGTGTTTATTGACCCAAAGGAAGAAGGCTTTGTAAAACATTGTTATAAAAAGAGAAAAACCTGGTTGTCAGCATATTCTCCTTTTCCATTAATGTTTTATTCCCTGTCAAAGATAAATTCCATCATTTGAGAAAAAGCTATAATGTCTGCAGATGCTCCTAGTTTGGACCAGTCTGCAACTTTGTCATCTGGTAAAGAGTTCATTGATGATTCGCTTGAGTTTTTACCCGTAGGCTGCCAAGTGCAACTCACTGACCTTTTGTGGACAGCGTAGATCAAGATCAAACTGCACAGAACATGCAGTCTGATCTTAGATGTACACTGTCGGATATGGAGATATCTTTCCTGAAAAATCACTGTCAAAATAGGAAAATTTGGGTTTTTACTTTCGGATTGAAAGTTTCATTTCTTTTATATAGCAGGGTAAGGGTTAAGTCTCAGAAAGCTTACTATCTAAAATATATGTTGAGTCAGTAAACAAAACCAACTGGAAGCAATTTGACCTAAAATATTAGTGTAGATCAAGATCAGAATTTCTTCACAGTCTGATCTTGATTTAACCCTTTACCAGACGACAACATTTTAGCCTTGTCCAAATTGAAAGCATTTGCAGACGACAATTTCAATGTGGCTCAAATGGTGCAGTTTTTCTTTGATAAGGTAGAAAACATTGTGGAAAAAGGAGAAAATGCTGGTTACCAGCATATTCTCCTTTTCCCACAATTTTTTCAGGGGCGTCAAAAGGCGGCATTGTGGTGGTAAAGTGTTAAAATAATCTGTTTCTTCACATAACATGCTAAGAGTTGACTTTTTTTTCATTCACAGAGAATAGTGTTGGACTCGGTCAACTCCCAACCAACCACAGTATCAATAGAAGGACTCACATCAAATCCAGATCTGGGTAAAATCAACAACTTATGTACAAGTGTGGGAACAGTGGAAAACTTCAACTACAAAGTGGAAGAAAGGAGAGTTTTAGTCCAATTTGCCAGTCGAGCTCAGGCTAGCAAGTTTGTTGCCAAGTACAATAGGTATGAATGATGCTTTGCTACCATTTACCAATTCATTACCTTCAATCTTTATCAAACCACACGCTGAGCCCCATAGCTCAGTCGGTAGCGTACAGGACTTGAGAACAGGAGGTCGCTGGTTTGATCCCCGGCTCGGCCAATTTCTTTCTGAGGATTGGTGATAGTCATTGCAACAGGATTCATTCCTCTCTCACCGCTGACCATTGTTTCGACAATGGCTATGTGGGAAAGCAGCCAGTGGCTTGGAAAGAATATTGTGTGGAGGACTGGTAAAACAAATTCCAGGAAAGCATGGATAGGTGCACTGGCCGCTGCAATATAACTGAAATAATGTTGAAAATGGCATAAACACCATACAATCAATCAATTATCAAACCACATAATACAGTAAAACTCTGATATAGCGAATTTCACGGGACCGTCAGATTTAATTCGTTATAAGCATAATTCGCTTTATTGATAGTACGAACTTCGTTATATTTTGGGACTCAAAGGTGGACACATGTACATGCAGTCTAACATTTATTTACCAGAAAAATGTTTTTCTAACATACTTCGACAAATATGCGTTATATTTATAGTATCCAATGACATTTATGACAGGTAGGAAAAACTAGTAGCCGATTTTGTATTTATTTAATCGAGTGAGCGATGTTAATCATTCAAAACACATTTTATACCGGTAGGAACTGAAAGCATTTGCAGACGACAATTTTCTACTTGTGGCAAATTATACCTTACCACGATAATTATCGATCGATAACGCAGTCAGTTTATGTTGTGTAGATCAACGCCTCTAGTGTCAATGTGTTAATTGAGCAAGCGGGAAGGTGTGAATAACTGACTTGGTAATTAAAGACCCTTAGATGCGACTTCAGTGTAACCAAGGTATTTTCAGTTGAAATGGATATCTGCGGACCTAATTTTTGATTCGCAATATGCGAAAATTCGTTATATCCAAATTCGTTTTAACAATTAATTTTTACAAAGGTGAAAGAAGGTTTTGCCGAAGAATTGATTCCGATTCGTACTAAGCGAAAATTCGCATTATCAGAGTTCGTTATAATTAAGTTTTACTGTATTACACTTGTCCAAATTGAAAGCATTTGCAGATGACATTTATTGTAACGAATATTGTAAGATTTGTCGTTAAAAAGGGTAGAAAGAAGATTTGTTGTTAATAGGGTAGAAAACATTATGGGAAAAGGAGATAATGCTGGTAACTAGCATTTCTTCCTCCTCCTATAATGTTTTTCACTACACATAAAATTTTCCTTCTGCCAGTGCTGTTTAACCATTTAATACACAATCCCGCGTTTTAACGACCTTAAAGATGAAAGCTATGGAAAACATTGTGAAAAAAGGAGAAAATGCTGGTAACCAGCATACGAAAGGCAAAATTGCTCATTTGAGTCACATTTAAATTGTTGTCTACAAAATGCTCTCAATTCGGACTGGACTACATTTTCCTCATGTGATAGAGAGTTAAAACTTTCCATATGGGCAAGACTAAATTTTTTAGCTCCACTGGCCAAAGGCCAGCGGGCTTATGTCATGGCCCGGTGTCCATCAGGCATCTGTGCGTGCGTCTGTGCGTTAACTTTTATTTCAAACATCTTCTCTGAAACTACCCATCCAATTTTCATGAAACTTCACAGAAATGATCCTGCCATGGTCCTCTTCAGAATTTCTTAAAAGAATTTGATTCCTTCAAAAACTCTGGTTGCCATGGCAACAAAACTGAAAAATATTGGAAATCTTTAAAAATCTTCTTGTCTGAAACCATAAGACATAGGGCTACCAAATTTGGCATGTAGCTTTATGTAGTAGACCTCTATCATGTTTCTTCAAATTATAGCCCTGGGGTCAAAATTGGCTCTGCCCCAGGGGTCACAAGTTTTACATAGGCTTATATAGAGAAAACTATAAAAATCTTCCTGTACCTAGCCATAAGGCCTAGTGCTACCAAATTTTGCATGTAACTATATCTAGTGGGCCTCTACCAAGCAGGCCAAAATTTTAGCCCTGGGGTCAAAATTGGCCCTGCCGCAGGGGTCACAAGTTAAGAAATCTTCCAGTACCTAGCCATAAGGCCTAGAACTACCAAATTTTGCATTTAGCTTGATCTAGTGGGGGTCTAACAAAAGTGCCCAAATTACAGTCCTGGGGTCAATTTAGCCTCATGCCTCATGCAGGGGGGGGGGGGGTCACAAGATTTAGATGTTTACATGGGCTTATATAGGGAAAACTTTTAAATCTTGGTGTATATAGCCATACAGCTTAGGGCTACCAAATTTTGCATAATTATAGCATTATCTAGTGGACAACTACAAAGAGGGCCCAAGTTACAGCCCTAGGATCAAGTTTGGCCATGCACCAGGGGTCACAAGTTTTACATGGGTTTATGGAGTGAAAACTTCAGACACCGTCTTGTTTCTAGGCATAAGGCCAAGAACTCCCAAATTTGGCATGTTATTCTTCTAATACACATATTCCCCATTTAGTCCGACTGTAGCCCTGGGGTCAAAGTTTTATAAGGGCTTATATAGTGACGACTTCTCGACAATCTTCTTGTTTCTAACCATAAAGCATCGTACTAACAAATTTGGCATGTTTTGAGCCTTGGGATCAAAATTTGTCTCACTCCAGGGTTCACAAATTTTAGATAGGCTTACATAGTGAAAACTTAAGATATCTTTTTTTATCCTTACTGTAAGGCCTAGGGCTATAAAAATTTGGCATTGTAGACTTCTACCAAGACTGTTCCATCTTTTTCATTGAAACCACTCTTCCAATTTTGACCAACCTTTACAGATATCATCTTGCCATGATGTTCTTCAGAATGTCTTCAAAGAATTGAGTTCTGTTAAAAGCTATGGTTGCTATGGCTACAAAACTGAAAAGTATTGAAAAACCTTCAAAAATTTTTTCCAAAAGCTTGTATTTACTAACGTCATTGTAGCTCATGAAAAAGATACTGCTTTTTAGCTCCACAGGCCTAAGGCAATTAAGCTTATTGTCTCTGAAACTGCTTCACCCAATAAGTCACAAGCTTTACATAGGCTAATATAGTGAGAACTTAAAGGGTCTTCTTGTTCCTTACCTGGAGTTACAGCTGTAATAGTGTATGAGTGTAATCTAAATAACCTCTTCCAAAGTTTTTCAAGTTATGTCAAAATTAGTCCTATCTAATGGATCATAAACATGTGCTTATAGCGTGAAAATTCAAAAAATCTTTTCGCAGACCTAATGGCAAAAAGGGCTACCAAATCTGGATCACTTTTGATTTTTTTTTTGAGATTATCCTTGCATCAGGGGTCTTATGTTTTACAGAGGCTTCATATGGACGAAACTTGAAAATCACCTTATTTATAACCATACAGCATAGACTTGTATTATTTTGGCATGTGGCTTTATCTTGTGGACCTCTACCAGGATTCAAGTAATTATAGCTCTGTGGGTCTCAACTTTCACATGGGCTTTTACAGAGAAAACTTTGTAAGTCTTCATTTTGAAACCATTTGGCACAGAATTAAAATGTTTAGTATTTATGGTTTATATTTATAAGCCAGTGGAGCAATACAGGACCATCATGGCCCTCTAGTTTTTAGCTCACCTGAGCACAATGTGCTCAAGGTGAGCTATTGTGATCAACCTATGTCCGGCGTCCGTGTCCGTCAACAATTTTTTAAACATCTTCTCCTAAACCACTGGGCCAATCTTGAAACTTGGCAGGGATGTTCCTTAGGTGAAACTCTACCAAAGGTGTTCAAAGAATTGAATTCCATCCTTAACTCTGGTTGCCTTGACAACAAAAAGGAAAAAAATGCAAAATCTTTGAAAATCTTCTCTGAAACTAGAAGGCACAGAGCTTTGATATTTGGCATGTAGCATCTCCTAGTGGACCTCTACCAAGTTTGTTCATATGATGCCCCTGGGGTCAAAACTGGCCCCGCCCCAGTGGTCACAAGCTCGAGCATAGTAACAAAGAAGGACAACTTTAAAAATCTTCTTCTCTGAAACTTGAAGGCGTAGAGCTTTGACATTTGGTATGTAGCATCTCGTAGTGGACCTTTACCAAGTTTGTTCATATGATGCCCCTGGGGTCAAACTGGCCCCGCCCCAGGGGTCACAAGTTAGAACATAGGAACAAAGAAGGAAAACTTTAAAAATCTTCTTCTCTAAAACTAGAAGGCATACAGCTTTGATATTTGGCATGTAGCATCTCCTAGTGGACCTCTACCAAGTTTGTTCATATGATGCCTTTGGGGTCAAAACTGGCCCTGCCAAGGGGTCACAAGTTCAAACATAGGAACAAAGAGGGAAAACTTTAAAAATCATCTTCTCTGAAACTGGAAGGTGTAGAGCTTTGACATTTGGTTTGTAGCATCTCCTAGTAGACCTCTACCAAGTTTGTTCATATAATGCCCCTGGGGTCAAAACTGGCCCTGCCCCGGGGGTCACAAGTTCGAACATAGGAACAAAGAAGGAAAACTTTAAAAATCTTCTCTGAAACAGGAAGGCATGGAGCTTTGATATTTGGTATGTAGCATCTTCTAGTTGACCTCTACCAAGTTTCTTTATATGATGCCCTTGGGGTCAAAACTGGAAGGCGTAGAGCTTTGATATTTGCTATGTAGCATCTTCCAGTGGACCTCTACCAAGTTTGTTCATATGATGCCCTTGGGGTAAAAACTGGCCCTGCCCCGGGGGTCACAAGTTCAAACATAGGAACAGAGAAGGAAAACTTTAAAAATCTTCTTCTCTGAAATTGGAAGGTGTAGAGCTTTGATATTTGGTATGTAGAATCTCCTAGTAGACCTCTACCAAGTTTGTTCATGTGATGCCCCTGGGGTCAAAACTGGCCCTGCCCCGGGGGTCGCAAGTTCGAACATAGGAACAAAGAAGGAAAACTTTAAAGATCTTTCTTTCGGAAACAGGAAGGCGTGGAGCTTTGATATTTGGTATGTAGCATCTTCTAGTGAACCTCTACCAAGTTTGTTCATATGATGCCCTTGGGGTCAAAACTGGCCCTGCCCCCGGGGTCACATGTTTGAACATAGGAACAAAGAAGGAAAACTTCAAAAATTCTTCTTTTCTGAAACCGAAAGGCGTGGAGCTTTGATATTTGGTATGTTGCATCTCAGAGTGGACCTCTACCAAGTTTGTTCATATGATGCCCGTGGGCTCAAAACTGGCCCCACTCCAGGGGTCACAAGTTTGAACATAGGAACAAAGAAGGAAAACTTTAAAGATCTTCCTTTCGGAAACAGGAAGGCGTGGAGCTTTGATATTTGGTATGTAGCATCTTCTAGTGAACCTCTACCAAGTTTGTTCATATGATGCCATTGGGGTCAAAACTGGCCCTGCCCCGGGGGTCACATGTTTGAAAATAGGAACAAAGAAGGAAAACTTCAAAAATTCATCTTTTCTGAAACCGAAAGGCGTGGAGCTTTGATATTTGGTATGTTGCATCTCAGAGTGGACCTCTACCAAGTTTGTTCATGTGATGCCCCTGGGCTCAAAACTGGCCCCACTCCAGGGGTCACAAGTTTGAACATAGGAACAAAGAAGGAAAACTTTGAATTTCTTTTTCTCTTAAACGGGACGGTGTAGAGCTTTGACTTTTGGTATGTAGCATCTCCTAGTGGACCTCTACCAAGTTTGTTCCAAGGATGCTGCTTGGGTCAAAACTGGCCCAGCCCCGGGGGTCACAAGTTCGAACATAGGAACAAAGAAGGAAAACTTTAAAATTCTTCTTTGAAACTGGAAGGTGTAGGGCTTTGATATTTGGTATGTGGTGATTCTCTTCTAAGTTTGTTTGCCCATCTAAGCACAATGAGTTCATTGAGTTCAAAATTGGGTCATCTTGGGTCATAAACTAGGTCACTAGGTCAAATTAAAGAAATACCTTGTTGGCACTCTCGAGGCCACATTATTTGCTCAATTGCCTTGAAAATTGGTCAGAAAGTTTGTCTTTATAAAATCTCACATAAGTCTAAATTTGGGTCAACTGGGGTCATAAACTAGGTCACTGGGTCAAATTAAAGAAATACCTTGTTTGCACTCTGGAGGCCACATTTATAGCTCAAATGACCTGAAATTTGGCCAGAATGTTTGTCTTGATGAAATATCAGATGAGTTTGGATTTGGGTCACCTGGAACCATAAACTAGGTCACTAGGTCAAATTAAAGAAATACATTGTGGGCACTCTAGAGGCCACATTATTTGCTTAATTGCCTTGAAAATTGGTCAGAATGTTTGTCTTTATAAAATCTCACATGAATCTGAATTTGGGTCAACTGGGGTCATAAACTAGGTCACTTGATCAAATTAAAGAAATACCTAGGGAGCACTCTAGAGGCCACATTTATTATTCAGTTGATTTGAAAATTGGTTAAAATGTTTCTTTTGATAAGTCCAAGACTAGTTCAAATTTGTGTCACTTGGGGTCATAATCTAGGCCACTAGGTCAAATTAATGAAATACCTGTAGGGCACTCGAGGTCACATTTTTTGCTCAGTTGACTTGAAAATTGGTCAGAATGTTTGTCTTTGTGAAATATGAGTTTGAAATTGGGTCAACTTGGGTCATAAACTAGGTCACTTGGTCAAATTAAAGAAATACCTTTAAGGCACTCTACTCGGGTGAGCGATCCAGGGCCATCATGCCCCTCTTGTTTTTTTTGGGGTTGGGGGGGTGTAAAAGGGTATAAAACATTGTTGGAAAAGGAGAAAAACATGCTGGTTACAATGGTTTTCTCCATTTCCCACAATGATTTCCAAAAGTTTTTATCCAAAGGGTTTTGTTTGGTATAAGGTTGATAGATATAACGTTGGATTGTAATTGTAGTATAAAAAAAAAAACAATGCGGCTAGGAAGAAAACTGTGCAACAGATAATTTTTTCTTTTGTCAAAATGTTTAAACAAGTGTTGTCCTGTTTTCGTTAAGGTACATGTTGGACTTAACTCACATCAAGGTTAGATTGGTTCCCAATGTTTGAAGAGATAACAACACAGTGGAAACGGAGAATGTTGGCAGATAGAAAAACCATCGGCCAAACAGCAGACCAGACTCTGAAACAGATATGGCTGTGAGTTTAGAAACAAAAATAGACTGGGAGAAAAAATACAGGATGAATAGGTATCTATATGTGCTTTACAAAAAAGTATCATTCTGAAGTATATGTGGAAATGGAAATACCATTTCCGAGTCCAGCTTTGAGATGAAGACTGGTACCATCCAGTGTGATGGTACACAATTTCATTATTGTGAACATTTTTAGATTAAATGGAATTTGATGGAAATTGAAGCAAGACTGGTGTATACATTTGGTCTTATATTGTGGAAGTTTTAGTTCTGGTGACAGTAGACCCTTCTGCAAGGAAGTGTTGTAAAAAAGATGAAAAAGGAAAAAAAGGACTCCTTCAACAGCGTAGAAGTTCATGTAAGCTGTGGATGGGCAAAGTGATCAGCCGTAATAGATAATGGAAGATAACAGATAATGCTTTGTAGCATCATAGAACTGTCACCCATAAAAGCATTGGAATAACCGACATGTAGATGTGTATCTATAAACAAAAGAATGTGTAGTATTGTTGAGACTAAACAATAGTCAAGTTTTAATTGAAACTGTCACCTTTGTAAGTTTGTATTATTACCATGTTTTTAATGAAAAGAACTTTTTACATTAATAGTTCATGTTAAACCAACTCATGAGACAGAGACCAGTACTCCTTGATGAAATAATATTGATAATTCATGTGAACATTGACATTCTCATCAACTACTATTTCTCCAGTTTTAATGGAGTAGTAAGGTTGCTCTGTTTTTGTGTCTTAAGTCGTTGATGTATATAAAAAGGAATCATTACTTAGATGCCTATGATAGAACATGTTAATAATCATGTTAAATAACTTAATCAAGTTCTATTTTCTCTAATTTTATTGGGGATTTAGTCTGCAAAGTTTGTGTTAGCTAGGTATTTTAGAGACACAGACATGAAAAGATAGCACATGTTTAATTATAATGACTGCTGTTACTATCGTGTAATAAAGTTGCTTTACAAACAGACATTCTGAGATCAAATATGTTACTAAATTGCATAAACCCCCCCCCCCCCTTTTTCTATCCATCAGAAGCTTAGTTCAGTTAGTTAGATTTTATTGTTATGTGATAAAACCAGACACTCTTTAATAGGGCAGGTTAAGCTTTTAACCGAACAATGGCATAATGTCATTTGTCAATCCATTTTGAATTTGCCTGTATAGGTAGTATTTCAAACTTAATGATGTAAAGGAACAGTTGTTTTTAGATATACACCTTTCTTAAAATAGTGGGGTTTTTTTTAAAGTTTTTTTTTTTCTGTTTCGTTCATGTTTGGACATGCAATTATAAAAAAGAGACATTTATTGTAGAGAATGATACAGAAAGCTGAAGTCCAATATATGGCAAGATTATTTGATCAATCACTTAAATACATTGTTTTCATTCTTCTGTATACATGTATCTGCATTTTTCTGTACAGAAAATGCAATTCTACTTAATTTGTGTTTCCCTGTACAGAATATGTAAATCTACTTAGTTTCAAGTAGAAATTATGCCATTCAGAAATAATCATTCCTATGTCATGCAGAAATAAATGCAGAATGAATGCTTTGTTGTATATAAAGTTTGAAGAAATAAGAATTTCTTCATTTTATAGAAGTCAAGGAATAAAAGTTGTGTAGAAAAACACATGCCCCTATGTTGTATAGACAATATCCCTGTTAATAAGAATAAACACATATATTAAATAGATTCAATATTCCATTGTAAGTTATTGGCGGAAATAAGCCTAAAAGACTGGGATGAACAATAAAGTGCATTGCAATGTTACAAAATTTGAAGTCATTAACTCTTTACCAAACAACAAAATTATATATTTTATCCAGTTCCAAAGCATGTTCAGACAGTAGTTTTATTTTCACAAATGCATGTATTTGTGTTTTATAGGCTAGAAAACATTGTGGAAATAAGAAAATGCTGGTCAGCAGTATTTTCTGTTTTTCCCACAATGTCTTCAAAAGCCTTCTTCCTGAACTTAGAATTGTGTGGTAAAGGGTTAAACAAATTTGAAGCAGATTACTTTGATAACATCCCTGTAAATTACAGATAATCAAAATAAATTGTGGTTAACTGCATGAATGCATGATTAAGTATTGTGACAAAAGGGGAAATTGATGACTCCTTTTGTCACAGTGTTCTCAAATGTAATCTGTTGCAACTGGAGAAAGTAGTCTACATCCGGTAATAGTTTACAATCATAAAGAATTTATGAAATGAATAAGCATCTTTCTACTGTATGTCATTTTCGGAAAATTACGTTATGAAGAAATGAATAATGGCTCTAGACATATACATGTATTACAAAGGATAAGGCACTGTATGGTGAATATAATGATAGTATGTTACTTGTCTTGCCAATTTTGTATGCGAGGTCCATTTGTCTTGTTAGTGTTAATTAGTTGGGGCTTAAAACAAAACAATGCCCAGAGATATAAAGTTTGTATTGTTAAACAGAGACGGTAATTTTATTGTTGTACAAGACGTTAAATGTATATCCATTTAACAAATGTTGGATTCATGAATTATTGCACATAGTGGGAAAAGGTTATTTTCAAGATTTAACCCTTTCCCAAACAAGCCCTTGTTTTCACGTGTCTGCAGTACAAGTCTTTTGCAAACACTGTGGGAAAAGGAGAAATTGCTCGTAACGAGCAATTTCTCCTTTTCCCACAGTGTTTTCTCCCCTTTTTGATAACTTTCTGCCATTTTCATCAAATTTAAAATTGTCATCTGCAAACTCTTTCAATTTGGTCCAGTCCAAAATTTGTCGTCTGGGAAAGGGTTAAAGGTCTTTTTCTAAAATGACTAATACACCTTAAATTTCTTTGAGTGTAAGATAATTCCCAGCTTCCTGAAAGATATTTGGAAAAGACAATTTCGAAATTAATAAAGATTTAAAAATAGGGATAATTAACATGCATTAACCTTTTACCAAACAACAAAATTTAGGCTTATCAATTGACAGGATTTGCAGATGACAAATATTACTCAAAGTATGAAAGTTGTCTTTCAAAGGGCAGAAAACATTGGAAAACATTTGTTACCAGCATTTTCTGCTTTTTCCATGATGTTTTCAAAAGGGTTCCCCCCCCCCCCCCCCCCCAGGGTTTTTAAAACCTGGCACTGTTTGGTAAAAGGTTAAGGTTTTATTCATAGATACATGTGACATTGTGGAAGAAGAAAGTAAAGGCAATTTCTCCTTGTTCCAGAATGTTTTCAGCAATGTTCGCTGCAAGATGAAGTAGTATTCAGGAGGTATTGGTTTAACCCTGTTCCACATAATCCCAAGTTTTAACGACCCTGACAAAGATAGCTTTTGAAAACATTGCAGGAAAAGGAGAAAATGCTGGTAACCAGCATTTTCTCCATTTCCGACAATGTTTTCTACCCAATCAAAGACAAATTCCATCATTGAGCAAAATTGAAATTACTGTCCGCAAATGCTTCAAATTTTGACTAGCCTTAACTTTGTCATGTGGTAAAGAGTTAAACGCTGTTCGAATCTGTAAACCAATGCATGAAGACAAAGATGTTTTAGCTGAATTGAACCCTTTGAAAGCTGTAAAAATAAAACTGACATATGCAATTTTTGAAAAGGCCAGCCAAAAGGGTGTTATTTCTTGTTTATTTTGTCCAGAATTAAATGACAAAATACATAGTAGACAGTGGAGATCAATGATCAGACATTCTGCATAGTCTGATCTTGATCTACACTGTCTGCAGAAACAAAACTATGTAAGGGTTAAAAATCTCTGTCCTTCACTCTTTACCAGACGACAAAGCCTACACTTGTCGTGATTAAATACATTTGCAGATGACATATCAAATGAGGTTTCAATGCAAAGATTTGTCTTTGATTGTGCAGAAAACATTGTAGGAAAAGGAGAAAATGCTGGTTACCAGCATTTTCTTTTTTTCCTAGTGTTTTCAAAAGCTTTCTCCCTTACCCTGGTTAACACTGGGGATTGTCTGGTGAAGGGTTAAATGAGACGAGAAAGTTTGGATTTTTCCTGGTGTGGCAATTACATAGTAACCCATTTACCAATCCAGCATTTTAACGACCCCATTGAAGGGGTCTTTAGAAATCATTGTGGGAAAAGAAGAAAATGCTGATAACCAGCATTTTCCCACAATGTTTTCTACCCTTTGAAAGACAAAGTCTATGTTTTGAGTAACATTTGTCATCTGCAAGTTAGACCAGGCTAAAATTTGTCATTTGGAAAAGAGTTAACTCATGATACAACTTTGCAGCAAATTATTTTGAAAATGTATAAAGTAATGGAAAGCATGAACTGGGAAATGTGAGAACATTGTGGCAGAAGATGATTACTTGTTACAAGCAATTTCTGCCTTTGCCAGAATGTTTTCACAGATTGTCTGCTGCAAGATTTTTCATGCCAAAGAGGTAACGGGAATTATGTAATTGTTGGATTCTCATAACATTGCATGCAGAATAAGAAGTTTTAGTGAGATTTGCAGATCTTTTTCATTTATTGACACAAAAAAGTCTCAATTTCTACTTGTACAATAATCGTAAAACATAGGCAATGCTGTACTGCCATAAAATATCCCCATCATTGAGTGGGGAATAGTTCTACTATTTGAAGTTGGACAATGAAGTAATGAAGTCTGATACCTACATAATATAATATTAAATACTGATGTGGTCAGCCTGTTATATGTTTAATTACAATCCTCAGCTATTCACTGTATCGTTCCTGAAACTTTGATTCATTTATCATCTCCTGTTCCTCTCAATTTCAAGATGCTGTAACGGGTATAATTAGTCAATAAATCTTTTTACTTGAAGCAATATTTTGCTTATTGCATGTAATTAATAAAGTATATGCATTAATATATTATAAGGAATTGTCCGTTGAACACTGTGGCATAATCATCAGAGCTCCAGATAGAGGGAGTGATTTTGATTATAGGATTGAAAATATTAATTAGTCTCAACTAAACCCGATGTTATGGGTACTCATTAAAACCGTCTCATCCAGATAATTCTAATGAGTACCCACAACATAGGGTTTGGAAGAGAAATATTGGATTTAGAATACCATCACTCCCTCTTATCTGGAGCTCTTGCATATGAAATAATGATTTGCTCATTGCTTCAACTCTTTTATTGTCTTTATCATCTGTATCATTTTGAAGGAGAAACAGGTGATAATTGAACAACCCTCTTTTTTTTGTTTGTTTATGACTGAAGTTAGATGGTCGTATTTGGAACCATAGCATGTTTTGTATCAGTTAAACACTTAAAAGCAGCTGAAGAACTAGATATTTTTTACAGCTTGAAATTTGATTTTGCAATTAGTCATAGTTAGACAACAACAATTTAGGATCAGCCATTATGCCGTGTGAAGTCTGATCTTAATCTATTCCATTTACTACTGATATCATCAGTGTATAAAATTAGTGATTGGATGGTTACCTGCTCTTTTACATGGATTCAGTATACAAGCATGTTTAATGTATTACTCCCTAAAACAAAGTTACAGCAGACCATTTTGAAAACATACTTGTGTATATGAATTGTCAGGATGAACTAATTTTTGTCCACATAATGTAAACCCCAGTTTTAGTAACCAGAAGAAAGAAAGCTTTTGAAAACATCATGCAGAAAAGAGAAAATGCTGGTAGACAGCATTTTCTCCTTTTCCCATGATGTTATCTATCCTTGTAGAGAAATACTCATCATTGTAGCAAAATTTTATATGTCTACAAAAGCTGTCAATATGAACAAGTCTGAAAGTTTCATGTCTTGTATAGAGTAAAAGTACAAGATATGTAATAGACTTGTGGCAAACAGAGCAATTTCTTGTTACTTTTTGCCACAATGTTGTAAAGTAGTGAAAGTGGTCTTGCCTGCAGTAATTGGTTTTAAGCTTACTTTCTAACTTAGCAGTTATCATGCAACGCACAATTTGATCAGTCAGAAATCAATATACTTAATCTTTCTACTAAGTGATCATTAATCAAGACAGTCATGTTTTCAGCATGTGATGAATGATATGTAAGGTCTATAATACCATTCATTTTTTCCTTGATACATAATTAGTTTATGGGAAAGTTACCCACTACTCTTGTAGAGTTGATAGATTATATACTATAAAATACCATCAGCGAGTTCATAAGTCCATGCTTGGAATTAAAATATTGTGCTACTCATAATACCTTAAATTCTATAAAAATACTTACAGGAGCAAAGTATTTTGAATTCCAGTCAGAGCATTTTGATTTTTTAACTTCATTAGAAGCTTTATTGATGGTAATTTAATTCTGTATCCATGGACTAAATTACGAGAACTGTGTTGAAAATATCATCATTTGATCAAAGACATTTTTTTTTTTATATATATATAAAAAATTTGGATTACTGGATTGCAAGAGAAGAAAAACTGAATCGACCTAGTAACTCTTTACCAGACAACAAAATTAAAAACTTGCAAATTGAAAGCATTTGAAGACTGTAAATTCAGTGTAGCTAAAGAAGAGTGTTTCGAGTAGACAGTATTATTGAAAAGGAGAAAAACGATGGTTACCATCATTTAGTCCTTTTCCCACAAAATTTTTAAAAATGCTAGCTTGTTAAAACGTGATTGTGTGGTAAAGGGTAAACTCATTACCATGATGTTGATAAAGACTTCTGCAACCAGTCAAGAAAATGTTTTTATGCATGCAGTGTATTAAATGAAAAAAATCATTCAGCACTTTCTTCATAAGTATCATGGAGCTCAAAAAGCAATTTGATTCTTTTTGAATCACTTGAATTTTTTTTTGTCATCAAACATTCTACTATCCTCCAAGGCTGTATAATTTGGCACCATTAGTGTTTCACTGCATAATTAAAACATACCCATACCATACAAGACTGTACAAATTGAGCTCTGTAGACTTAACCCTTCACCAAACAATCCAGGGGTTCAACAGCCCTTAGGAGAATTACCTTTGAAAACATTTTTGGAATAGAAGAAAATGCTGGTAACAGAAGCATTTTCTCCTTTTCCCACAGTGTTTTCAACCCTCACATGGTCATATTCCATATTTCCAAACCACATTTAAGTTGTACCCACTATCATTTATCAGACCAGGTTTCATTTTTATTCCTTGGACTTCTGCTCTATAAACTTAGAATAACACAAGCTCAAAATATTCATGCTCTAAAAGTGGACTTTATTTTTTTTTGAAACAGACTAACTGCCTCTTGTAAGCCGTTACCGCTATTCCAACTGTGTTTTCCACATGATTAACAAAAGCCTTTTTCCTTCAGATTATTATTTTCTTTTTTGTCTGTTGTAATATTAGTCTATCTGAAAATAGCTCAAAGGTCATAGGTTAAAATCTGAAAGGGAGAAAATGATGTGCTTATTTTTTCTCTGTAAATTTTATTTTGTTTGTTTTTCACATACTAGTAAATTGATTACCAGATTTTATTGTCTGGACTATTGGCCCTTGGGTCAGAGTTGGCCCTGCCTCAAGAATCACAAATTTTACATTTTAGAGACTTCACAGTATACAAGGAAATAAAGAACTTAACCAAGACAGTTCAATTTTTAGCCCTGGGTCAAACTTAGCCCGGCACTAGGGTCCAAAGTTTTACATGGGCTAAAATTTTTAAAATATTTTATTTCCCAACCGTAAGAACAAGTGCTGTAATTTTTATATGCTATATATAGGATCTGGCATGAGTTGGTGTTTGAGATAATATTTTATTAAATTTTACAAAAATGTTGTTAAGCAAGTCTTTGTTGAGCTTAATAACACTTTTGTGGAGGAGTTTGATAAATCTTTACCTCAAAAGCCAACAAAGGTCAGATTCTTTTTATCACATAACTGTATAACAAGAGTTATAGTCCATGATACTGATTTTACACTGTAAACTTTTACAACATTGTGACAGACAGCAGTTACTTGCACATATCTGTCTAAATCAGATCTGTACCATCTGATTTCGAACTGATTTTAATAACTAACAAAATCTTTGTCTCTGTATCTTCCTGGCTTCTGGATGTTTCTTCTTGTTCTTAAGTTTGTTTTTTTGTTGTTGTTGAATGTAGCACTGCCATTCCTTACTTCTGATGTTTCACCAGCTGTTGTACTTGGTTTTTTTTGCTTTCTGATGGTATGTTTTCATTTAAAAGGTCATTGTACGGTTCAATAATTGGTATTGGCTTTTGGTTTATTTTCAGTAAATGAACCCTATTTTGTCTTGGTCTTTGTCCATATTCATTAGAGATCTCGCAAGACATTGGCGTGTCAATCTTTTTCATAAGGACTGCTTGTTCCTATGTTTTGTCTTTTTTATATCGAACAGATTCACCAGGTTTTAGTACTGACATGTCCTTTGATGTTTTGTCATATTGATCTTCTGGATTTTTTGTCTTTTAATCAATTGTTCTCTTGCATTGTCTGGTACTGTAGGACACAAAAGATCAGGGACCCTATTCACCAACCATTCTGAAGAACATTCCTAGTCGTTATATCTGAGATTTTTTAAATACGACAGTAACACAACTTCTGAATGGCTAAACCATTTTTGATTGGCAAAACCAAATGGTTTGCAGAAGTCGTGTTATTGTCAAATTAAAAAATTCTGTGGAGAATAAGACCGAGAATGTTCTTAAGAATGGTTGGTGAATACGGACCCTGGTTTTCTCGGTACTTTATCACGAAACATCCTGTTCATCAGCAATTGAGTGAATAATCGCAATCTGAAGTTGGTGTGTTTCGATGTTCTAACATGGTGATATGTTCATCCTTTCCTTCAGCGTGTGCTTTCATGAATGGATTTTTCACGATTTGTATGCTTCTCTCAGCCATACCATCACTCTGGCTGTTTCTTGGGCTACTTTCACTGATTTTATACCGTTCATTTTTCCAAAGTTTCCAAAATGTTTACAATCTAAATGGCATATTGTCTGCTACTATTTCTTCTGGCAATCCAGTGACTGTGAAAATTGACATTGCACCGTGTGCAACTGACTTAGCTGTATTACCTAGCAAAAGTCTTATTTCAGTGAACTTTGAATAGTAATGTAATACCAGAACAAAGTGGCTGATTTGTATCCAAACAAGTCTGTGCCAACCTTTTGCCATGGGCGCCGTGGCACTTCATGCTGCATTAACATTTCTTTTTGATCATGCCTTTTCTATTTATTACAAATTCCAATTCATGAACAACTCTTTTTTGTTTCTTTTCATGGTTGACCAATACAGAGATTTTCTATCTCTTGCCTTGAACTTTTCCATACCTTAATGATTTTTCTGTAATACTGATAGAACATAGGAGTGCTGTTCTGATGGAATTATTATTTCTCTCTCCAACGAAAACTATGTCTTCAGCAACATAAATTTCATGTTGTATGTGCCAATAACGTTTAACTTCATCCACAACATTGTTTTCATGAGACGGTCAGCCTCTTTCCACTACCTCCTGAAGCTTTGTCAGCTATCATTTTCTGTAGATGTTTGAAAAGCTTTCAGTTTTTCACCCTACATGGGATATTCTCTATTATTAGCTCCACTGGCTGAAGGCCAGCGGGCTTATGTCATGGCCCGGTGTCCGTCGTGCATCCGTGTGTCCGTCCGTCTGTGCGTTAACTTTTATTTCAAACATCTTCTTCTCTAAAACTACCCATCTAATTTTCATGAAACTTCACAGAAATGATCCTGCCATGGTCCTCTTCAGAATTTCTTGAAAGACTTTGATTCCTTCAAAAACTCTGGTTGGCATGGCAACAAAACTGAAAAATATTGGAAATCTTTAAAAATCTTCTTGTCTGAAACCATAAGGCATAGGGCTACCAAATTTTGCATGTAGCTTTATGTAGTAGACCTCTATCAAGTTTCTTCAAATTATAGCCCTGGGGTCAAAATTGGCTCTGCCCAAGGGGTCACAAGTTTTACATAGGCTTATATGGAGAAAACTTTAAAAATCTTCCTGTACCTATCTATAAGGCCTACAGCTACCAAATTTTGCATGTTGCTATATCTAGTGGGCCTCTACCAAGCGGGCCAAAATTTTAGCCCTGGGGCCAAAATTGGCCCCGCCGCAGGGGTCACTAGTTTTACATGGGCTTACATGGTGACAACTTAAGAAATCTTCCTGTTTTTTTTTTTTTTTTTTTAAATTAGCCTTGCATCAGGGGTCTTATGTTTTACAGAGGCTTCATATGGACAAAACTTGAAAATCACCTTATTTATAACCATACAGCATAGACTTGTATTATTTTGGCATGTGGCTTTTAAAGCCTTTATCTTGTGGACCTCTACCAGGGTTCAAGGAATTATAGCTCTGGGATCAAAAAATGGCTTTTCCTTGCGGGTCTCAACTTTCACATGGGCTTTTACAGAGTTGTAAGTCTTCATTTTGAAACCATTTGGCTCAGAATTGAAATGTTTAGTGTTTATGGTTTATATTTATAAGCCAGTGGAGCCATACAGGGCCATCATGGCCCTCTTGTTAGCTCACCTTAGCACAACGTGCTAAAGGTGAGCTATTGTGATCGCCCTATGTCCGGCGTCCGTCAACAATTTCTTTAAACATCTTCTTCTCCTAAACCACTGGGCCAATTTTGATGAAACTTGGCAGGGATGTTCCTTGGGTGAAGCTCTACCAAAATTGTTCAAAGAATTGAATTCCACCCACAACTCTGGTTGCCATTGCAACAAAAAGGGAAAAAAAGCAAAATCTTTGAAAACCTTCTTCTCTGAAACTAGAAGGCGCAGAGCTTTGATATTTGGTATGTAGCATCTCCTAGTGGACCTCTACCAAGTTTGTTCATTTGATGCCCCTGGGGTCAAAACTGGCCCGCCCCGGGGGTCACAAGTTTGAGCATAGTCATAAAGAAGGAAAACTTTAAAAATCATCTTCTCTAAAACTTGAAGGCGTAGAGCTTTGATATTTGGCATGTAGCATCTCCTAGTGGACCTCTACCAAGTTTGTTCATATGATGCCCCTGGGGTCAAAACTGGCCCCGCCCCGGGGGTCACAAGTTTCGAACATAGGAACAAAGAAGGAAAACTTTAAAAATCTTCTTCTCTAAAACTAGAAGGCATAGAGCTTTGATATTTGGCATGAAGCATCTCCTAGTGAACCTCTACCAGGTTTGTTCATATGATGCCCTTGGGGTCAAAACTGGCCCTGCCCCGGGGGTCACAAGTTCGAACATAGGAACAAAGAGGGGAAACTTTAAAAATCATCTTCTCTTAAACTGGAAGGCGTACAGCTTTGGTATTTGGTATGTAGCATTGCCTAGTGGACCTCTACCAAGTTTGTTCATATGATGCCCCTGGGGTCAAAACTGGCCCCGCCCCAGGGGTCACAAGTTTGAGCATAGTAACAAAGAAGGAAAACTTTAAAAATCATCTTCTCTGAAACTTGATGGCGTAGAGCTTTGATATTTGGCATGTAGCATCTCATAGTGGACTTCTACCAAGTTTGTTCATATGATGCCCCTGGGATCAAAACTGGCCCCGCCCCGGGGATCACAATTTCCAACATAGGAACAAAGAAGGAAAACTTTAAGAATCATCTTCTCTTAAACTAGAAGGCATAGAGCTTTGATATTTGGCATGAAGCATCTCCTAGTGGACCTCTACCAAATTTGTTCATATGATGCCCTTGAGGTCAAAACTGGCCCTGCCCCGGGGGTCACAAGTTCGAATATAGGAACAAAGAGGGGAAACTTTGAAAATCATCTTCTCTGAAACTGGAAGGCGTAGAGCTTTGATATTTGGTATGTAGCATCGCCTAGAGGACCTCTACCAGGTTTGTTCATATGATGCCCCTGGGGTCAAAACTGGCCCCGCCCCGGGGGTCACAATTTCCAACATAGGAACAAAGAAGGAAAACTTTTAAAATTTTCTCTGAAACAGGAAGACATGGAGCTTTGATATTTGGTATGTAGCATCTTCTAGTGGATCTCTACTAAGTTTGTGCATATGATGCCCTTGGGGCAAAAGTTGGCCCTGCTTCGGGGGTCACAAGTTCGAACATAGGAACAGAGAAGGAAAACTTTCAGAATCATCTTCTCTGAAACTGGAAGGCGTAGAGCTTTGATATTTGGTATGTAGCATCGCCTGGTAGACCTCTTCTAAGTTTGTTCATATGATGCCCTTGGGGTCAAAATTGGCCCCGCCCCGGGGGTCACAAGTTCAAACATAGGAACAAAGAAGGAAAACTTTGATTTTTTTTTTTCTCTGAAATGGGAAGGCATAGAGCTTTGATATTTGGTATGTAGCATCTCCTAGTGGACTTCTACCAAGTTTGTTCCAAGGATGCTGCTTGGGTCAAAACTGGCCCAGCCCCTGGGGTCACAAGTTCGAACATAGGAACAAAGAAGGAAAACTTTAAAATTCTTCTTTTCTGAAACCGAAAGGTGTGGAGCTTTGATATTTGGTATGTTGCTTCTTGGAGTGGACCTCTACCAAGTTTGTTCATATGATGCCCCTGGGTCAAAACTGGCCCCGCCCCGGGCGTCACAAGTTCGAAGATAGGAACAAAGAAGGAAAACTTTAAATTTCTTTTTCTCTTAAACGGGAATGTGTAGAGCTTTGATATTTGGTATGTAGCATTTCCTAGTGGACCTCTACCTCAAGCCCAGCCCCGGGGTTTACAAGTTCGAATATCTGAACAAAGAAGGAAAACTTTAAAATTCTTCTTTAAAACTGGAAGGTGTAGAGCTTTGATATTTGGTATGTAGTGATTCTTTTCTAACTTTGTTTGCCCATCTAAGCACAAGTTCATTGAGTTCAAAATTGGGTCATCTTGGGTCATAAACTAGGTCACTAGGTCAAATTAAAGAAATACCTTGTTGGCACTCTCGAGGCCACATTATTTGCTCAATTGCCTTGAAAATTAGTTAGAAAGTTTGTCTTTATAAAGCCTCACATAAGATTAATTTGGGTCAACTTGGGTCATAAACTAGTTCACTGGGTCAAATTAAAGAAATACCTTGTTTGCACTCTGGAGGCCACATTTATTGCTCAAATGACCTGAAATTTGGCCAGAATGTTTGTCTTGATGAAATACCAGATTAGTTTGGATTTGGGTCACCTGGAACAATAAACTAGGTCACTAGGTCAAAATAAAGAAATACCTTGTGGGCACTCTAGAGGCCACATTATTTGCTAAATTGCCTTAAAAATTGGTCAGAATGTTTGTCTTTGTAAAATCTCACATGAGTCTGAATTTGGGTCAACTGGGGTCATAAACTAGTTCACTTGGTCAAATTAAAGAAATAGCTATGGGCACTCTAGAGGCCACATTTATTATTCATTTGATTTGAAAATTGGTTAAAATGTTTCTTTTGATATAGTCAAAGACCAGTTTAAATTTGGGTCACCTTGGGTCATAATCTAGGTCACTAGGTCAAAGTAAAGAAATATCTGTAGGGCACTCGAGGCCACATTTTTTGCTCAATTGACTTGAAAATTGGTCAGAATGTTTGTCTTCATGAAATATGAGTTTGAAATTGGGTCACCTGCGGTCAAAAACTAGGTCACATGGTCAAATAAAAGAAAAACCTTTAAGGCACTCTACTAAGGTGAGCGACCCAGGGTCATCATGGCCCTCATGTTGTGTTACTCATGGCTTGCATATCTTCCGCCTTTTCTGACTGACCCATTGTGCATAGTACTGGTAAAGGAAACTCCAAGAATAATGAAATAATGTTGGAAAACGGCGTTAAACACCATACAGCCAATCCTTTATTTCTGTTTCATCCTTATGCACTGTTTTCAGATATGCACGTGACAGAGTGTCTGCTATGCACATGAGTTTTCCAGGAGTATATTGCAGATCGTGTTGGTACTTTTTGATTCCAGTTAAAACGTTGTTTGCTATGCCAACAAAACTGAAAAATATTGAAAATGCTTATATTGACTGGCATAATCATAATCTTTTACATTTGAATATTTGATTAAGATATGTTTTTTTTTTTTTTTGGGGGGGGGGGGGGACTGGGTTGGGCAATTTTTTTTTATGAAAGTTTATTGCCATACAGACTTCTTATGATTTATGTCTCTATCATTGCCAATTAAGTACATGATGCATCTGTTTCAAAGGCAGTGGAGCGATACAGGACTATCATGGCCCTCTTGTTTGTTGATCTCATGTAATGTTGTGTGATTTGTCTGTATTGCTACAGGTTTTCGGTATATGTATTGGTTGAATTTTTCACATGCGAATACAACTGGAAGTAATTCCCGTTCTCCCTTTCTATTTGTGCATACTTCTCTGATTCTGTTAAAGCTCTTGATGCATAAGCTATTGGATGTCCTTGTTGTATTAAGCATGATCCCACTCCTTCTTGTGAAGAGTCAGTTTGAATTGTAAAATTTTTTGTTACATCGTAGAATTTCAACACTGGAGTGTTTGTAAATTTAGTTTTAATTTGTTTAAGGGCTTTTCTTTGTTCATTTTGCCATACAAACTTAACACATTTCTTCATTCTCTTACTGGTGCTGTCATTTCAGACATATTTGGGATATATGACGAAAGAAAGTCCACTGTCCCAAGAAGACTTTCTATTCATTTCTTATCTGCTGGCTCTGTCATTTCCACGATTGCTTTTACTTTTTCAGGGTCTGGTTTTACCCCACCTTCCCCTAGAACACTCCCATGTGTTTGACTTCTTTTAGCTTAATTGTAATTTATCTCTATCTAACTTAATAATTTTAACTTAAATTTTAATTTAGCTCTTTTCATTACTTTCAACAGATTTTCACCATGTTCTTTTTCATCAGTACCGCCAATGATCATGTCATTATGTATCACGGGTACACCTTGAATATCACCAAAAGTCTGTATGTTCTTTTCTTTGGAATGCTTCACTTGCTGAACAAATACCAAAAGGCCTCCTCTTCGATCTAAATTTTCCCAGTAGAGTTTGACACGTACAGAGAAACGAGCTCTATTCATCTAGCTGTACTAGATAATATCCATCTTTTTCATCCAGTATCATGAAAACTGTCTTCGCACTTAGTTTTGAAGTAACACCATTCAATGTGGGTACAGTCGAAACTGTCTTAAGCAGCCAACCAAGGGACAAGCCAAAAGTGGCTGCATACGACAGTTGGCTGCTTAACACAGATCAGTATTTTGAAACGCTGTCGCTTGATGACTTTCAATTCTCTTGGATCTAAGCATTTTTCAACAATAACAAGGTTATTTACCCAGTCTGTGGCTTCTTCAACTGCCTGTATTACACCACTTTTTTTTTTCTAGGTTTTCTAAAGTGTACTTTAATATTGGCATCAGTGTTTTTAGAACTACTCTTGGAACATTAATAACTGGTTTTGCATACGCGCTCAATTCTATTTTGTATTCACCGTCAAATTTTCCAAGACCTGTGAAGTGACTTTCAAAATCTTAAAAAAAAAAAATCCTTATTTTCTTTTCATTGTCCTGAACCAAGTCATTTTTTTTTCTGTCATATTCAGAGATTTGCATGCTGGTAAACCAAAGATCGATGTTGCTTTGAAATTAACAACGGAAGTCAACATTATATTTTTGTTCATTTCTTAGATTTTGATATGTTACATTGATCTTCCCAAGGGCTTTCACAACATTATATTCATATGTTGACAGTTTTACCGTGGTCTTTTGCAGTTTATTTTAAAAACTCAATTTTGTCATCAAATGGTTAGGCACTACCTTAGCTTCTGCTCCAGTGTCCAATTTAACCCCTGCAGACTTTTCATGACCCTGAGAAAGAAGCCTTTAGAAAACATGGCGGGAAAAGGAGAAAATGCTGGTGACTAGCATTTTCTCCTATTCCCACATTGCTTTCTAACCTTCCCGGAGCAAATTTAAATTTTCAGTCACATTTATTCTGTCTTCAGCAAATGCTTTCAACTTGTACAAGTCTAAAATTTTGTCGTCTGGTAACGAGTTAAACTTTATTGTCTTAATGTTCACGGTTATCATGGAATACCATGACTTTTCTTTATCCTGGTTTTCTGACAATGAGTGAAGCGATATTTGATTACATAGAAATGGTTGTTCTTCATCAGTGCCATCCCAGTCTACTTCATTTTCATGAATTTTCTTATTGAAGAAGCACATTTTTTGAAAATGATTATATTTCTTGCATATGTTTCATTTTGTAACGAAAGCATGGCATTTCAGTGGCAAATCTTTGGTTTCATATTTGCCAAGCCCTGGTAGCTCAGTTTGTAGCGCAGTTGGTACCTTACAGGACTTTAAAACACAGGAGGAGTGGTGTGTCAATCCCCAGCTTGGACAATGTCTTTCCGAGGATTGATGATAGTCATTGCGACAATATTCATTCTTCTCTCACCGCTGACCATTGCTTCAATGATGGTCTTGTAGGAAAGCAGCCAGTATCCTGAGAAGAATATTGTGCGGAGTTCTAGTGGTCGAAATTCCAGGAAAACATTGATAGGTGCACTGGCCACCGCTATATAACGGAAATGTTGAAAAAGTCCTTAAACACCACACAATCAATGAATCAATCAATTGGTTCCAGATTTTCCACAATAGACTGATTTGGCTTTTGATTTATTTTGAATTGATGGAGCCGTTTGATTTCTACCTCCACGCTCCTTTTGCTTATAGTTTTGCTTTTTTGTTGTATTTTTTTTTTTTTGTCGTGGCAATTGGAATCTTCTCTTGCAGTATTTTTATTTTTTCTTGCTTATCTCTGCAGCTCTTCACATTTCAGTTACTGAGTCTAGATTTGGGTTTTCACCGTCTCTTAAAAATCTTTCTTTTAAGTGTTCATCTTGAATTCCAAATATTGTACGATCGCATATCATTAGATTTGTTTGATCTCCAAATTCGCAACTTGTTGCTTTGGTTTTCACTTCATTCACAAACTGATCGACCGTTTCGCCATCTCATTGTTCTATTCCCCAAAATGTGTAGCATTCCATTACTGAGTTTTTCGTTGGTTGCAATATAACTGGAATTTATCAAGCACAGTTTTCAAGTCATTTGGGTCGTCGGGGGTGTATCTCCTTCACCAGGCATAAATGTTAAATTGTCATAAATTTGTAACAAAATAGCTACTTTCGTTTTTCCAGATTGATGTAGACCAGTTTGTCTTACTGTTTATATAAACTTGTGTCTGTCATGGAAGCTCCAGAACAGACAATACGAGTGCCAGACCTGCCTGTTTGATCTAAACCTTTGGTGGTCATTGCAAAAATGCCTGCATCCAATTTTGATGCCTTTCTTTTTGTCCACATCATCAGAGTTTATCATCTGTAATAAGTTTCTTAGACCTTATTAGAGATACATCTGAATAATTGGACCTAACCTGGCAGCCTGGTGACCTTTATTGAAATAGTTTCAAACGTCTTGGCCAGCTTACTGTGCAGGGTTTTACCCTTGGCAAAAGAAGGTTTTGAACCATACTTGTTTGTGAGGAAACATCCTACAGAAGAATCAGGGAGGGTAAAATACTCTTTGCCTCATCGTCTTTGGATGAAGCGGTCAAAATTCTCTCCAGAAAAGGAGGTCAAAGAATTTGGCTCGTGGTAAAGACAATTACTTTTGAGTACCAGGATCTGTGATCTGTATCTAAAACTAGTCCTTTTTTGGTATTGATTTTTTTTTTTTGACAGCAAGGTCTTCTCTAAAAATAGCAAACTGGTATTTAGCATTAACCTCGAATAATGTTTCTAAAGATGTTTTTGCATAGTCATGTTTATCCAAGCTCACCTTCCCTGAAGAATCTCTATCTTTTGATTGGGGAGATAATTTTTCACGAGCATATCATAATAGACTCATCGTCCCCAGAATCATACCTTTTATCATCACAACTGGTATAAATTAATGCTTTTTGCTTATTACTATGGCTCACAGAAGTCTCCATTTGTGTCCCAATGGCTTCTTGTATGTCAAGAAAATTTGCATATTTTCCACAAATTTTCCTTTTTTGACATTTCTGGATTTAGTTTGTGTTGTTTTGTTTATATTTTATCCTGTTTGCTTTTTGAATGGTCACTGACACACATATACTTTGTGACAGCTTTAGCAGAAATTTCACCCGTTCGGGTCCAGTGCATAATATGCTGATGCCATAACCAACTTTATCCTAGACAACTTGAAAATCTAGTTTTGACTTTTAGCTTCCCTCAAATATACAAAGTCTTTTGTAAATCTCACTGGTTGTCATCTGCTTTTACTGTGTATCCTGTTCGCTTTTCCAAGTGATCGCTGATGTAGGAGTAGACTTTGTGTCCGCTTTATCTGAAATTTCACTTGCTTGGGTCCCATGTAGCAATGCCTTAACCGACTTGATATCGGAGTTGAGTTGAAAATCTTCCTGATGTAAAGGTTACTGTTGTGTATTACAGATTAAAAAAAGATCAGTATGGAGTTACTGCATTTATTCAATGGGCGTATGATGACCCAGATCAAATGGAACAGTATAATATACTTTAGAATATGAATCATATTAGTCATACATTCCTTCTCCCCTTTTAAGTTTTCAAAGAAATCAAATTTGAAATCTAAAATGTATAACAAGTTCTGAAAGTCTCTTTAGCAGTTTTTCAACTAAGGAAGTTAACCATTAAATGTTTATAAAACTTTTTCAAAAGAGTTTCTTCCCTTTAAAGTCTGTTCAAGCTATTATTCACTTCGGTAACACTGTCATTCTGAATAGTTACTGTTTGAAACGTCTCATTTTTTTCCCACTTCTTCATTTTTTTTTTTTTTTTTTAAACCTACAAAACTGATGACAAGAAAATAATTAAGTAGAGTTAAATCACATCTGTATCAGTACCATTAAAATTCTTGAAATTTCAAGATTAAAAATGCCTTATCTCAGTCTGATCTTAATCTAACATACATCAAATTTTTTACTCAATTATTTATCAAGATCAGAACCTTGGTAGTTGGATGGTAATTTTACAGACCTCCCAGACCAGATAATAATGACTAGTTTTTCAGCCACGGACTTGTCATTTGGATCAACATTAATCTTTCTCTGCACATTATCTTGGTTATGATCAGACATATCAAAATCATCATCATTTTCTTGTATATTTGAAAATTTTGCACTTGTCCGTCTTAGATATTTTCTATTTCTTTTGAACTTGTTCCCATTGTTTTTCTCTAGTATGTACAGCCTAGAAGTTCTGTCCTTCCGAGCAACTGTTGCTGATTCCCACTGGCTTGTTTTTTTGGCGCGTAAGGTCTTGATCTCCTGGTTCTAAATTGTGTAGTCCATTACCACATCGCTTATCAAAGCAGAATTTGTTTGGTGTGTGAAAAGACTTTCCTGCCCACATTACTGTTATCGTGATGTGGCTTAAAAAAAAAACGATGTCATCACTGGTAAAATGGTCTTCTTTTCCCCCAGAAACATTTGTGCAGGTGACAGACGTGTATCCTGAATTACAGTATCTCTGTATATCATTGATGACATATAGGGGTCCTTGTTTTTCTTTAGTAAGCGTTTTACTGTATGTACTTCACACTCCTTGTGTCCATTGCATTGTGCATATTTCGGTGAGCTAGTCACGTGCTTAAATCCATGTATTTTTAGTGTTTGTGAATTTCTTGAACCTTTCGGATATGAATTGCGGACCGTTGTTACTGTACAGTTCATCTGGTATTCCATTCCTCGAAAACTGACTTTTTAGATATAAAATCATGCTTTCACTAGCCATGGTAGTAAAACAGGTCTACGCAGATTTTTTACCTCGATCTTTCCGCTAGTTCAGTTCGAATAAGAGGTTCTTTTGGGTTTTTGTTCTGGTGAGAAGCGCATATTTCATACTTTGACACATATTTCTCTGCATGCTTCGACATTCCTGACCAAAATAGACTTTGTCTGGCTCTTGATTTACATTTTACGATCCCAGTGTGTGCTTGATGAATTTTCTGCAACATTTCTGGACAAAGTTTTGCTGGCACAATCAATTTATCTCTTTTAATGACATTCCATCCATACATGTTATTCCGTCCTTTGAGTTCCAATATGGTTTTATTTCCCTTGGATTCTTTTCTTATATTTCTTGCCAGTTTTGCTCTACCACTTTCCTGATTGATTCATTTCGCTACCTTACTTTGTTTCCTCTTGTGTTACTTGTATATTGTTGTACACTTTGATACTTATTTTAGACTTTGTGGGTGATTTACTTGCATACTCAGTTGGTTTTCCTTCCTGTAAGAGTGTAGTGCCTTGTTCATACTTTGAACTGTCACATTGCAAAGTCAATGGCTTATCTTTGTTCGAAAATGTCAATACAGAAGACTTTGTCACAGTATCTTTAACAGTTTGGAATGCATTCATTTGTGGCTCATCCCAGTGAAATGATGTATCCTTTTTCAAAACATCTCTCAGAGGTTTGGTGATTTCAGACAAATTTGATGAGAACTTTGCCAAAAAGGTAAGCATACATGAGAAAGTTTCAAGTTTTTTTGTGTCGTGGATGTTCCATGTTTTGGACTGCAATAACCTTGTCAGGGTCAGGTTTCGGTCCGTCTTCGGTCAAAATATGTCCGAAATATTTTGACTTCTTTTTCTCCAATTTGCATTTTATCAGGATTTAGTGTGATACCTTTTTTCTTGACATCGTTAAGGAATTTTCTTAGTTTTTTGTCATGTTCCTGAACGTCTTTACGATATACGATTATGTCATCACCAATAACCGTACTACCACGTGAACCTTCAAGACATTCAGCCATTCGTTTTTTCGGAATAAATCTTGACTAGAGTTCAAACCAAAAGGAACGTGAAGATATCTAAATCTTACTAACGCCGTATTGATGGTTGTCAGATATGAAGATTTTTCATCAAGAACTAAAGTCCAATAACCAGATTTACAGTCAAGTTTGGAGAAGACCTTTGCAGGCGACAGTTCTGGTAATATGTCCTCTAGTATTCTAATGGGATAATGTGGTCTGGTTATTACCTCGTTGCGATCTTTTGGGTCTAGACAAATTCTGACGTTGCCAGATCCTGGTTTGTTTACAACTACCACCGAGTTTACCCATGATGTAGGAGTATTGACCTTGGCAATTATGCCTGCTTTTTCCATCCTGTTTAATTCTTATTTGACCTTATCTTACATAGCTACTGGAACGCGTCTGTATGGGTGAACTTCTTGCTCAGGACTTTTGTCAATTTGTATCAATTGAACAAGTCTCTCGAGGTCTGCCTATTCCATTAAATACTTCACCATATTGTTTCATGACTAAGTCATTTGTCAAAGATGAACAGGTGTTGTCTACAGACAAGACTGTTTTGATCAAATTAAAGTCAAGACATGTTTGCAATCCTAATCCCCTGTCTCACAAATCACCGAATCCCCAAAAAATCATAGTACTTCGGAAAACAGCGTTTTTCCCGAATTACTACAAAAACGAGGTGTTCAATAGACCTTCAGGGCATATTTCCCGAAGTACAATGTTTTTTTCCCGGACGTGCTACGACATTTTACAATGTATTACGATTTACTACGCTTTCACCCCGATTTTCTCCGGAAGTAGCCTATGCCTTGTTTTGGAGCCTAGGTACTGCGAAGCATCTCGATCCACACTGACTGTCCCAATTTCCATGCACGAAGGACTACGATGCACAGCGAACTACACTCACAGCTTGGATGATTGTTCTTGTCTTCCTCCTTGTTGCTCATCCCCATCAGGAGGAGAGGCAGCATCAGTAGCAAAAAACCTTTTTATCTTGCCATGTCCTGTCTTGTCCCTCTTTGTTCCAATTGTGGCACGAAAAAACTCATTTTGGAAAAGACTGAATGATTTGTAAAATCGGCTCGCCGTTTTATACTCTCCCAAAATTCGGGGTACTTTGTAGTACTTCGGTATGCTCCAGAGTGTTACGAGATAACTTCATAGTAGTTTGTCGTTGTTCAGTGTAAGTCGGCGTACCTCGAGACGCAAATTCGGCATCTCGGAGATATTATTGGTAGTACTTAGGTGTGAATCGGGGGTAACTCGGTGTACTGCGGCGTGACTTGTGTGGTTCGGAGGGGAAAGTACGCAGGATTAGGGCTGGTTTCTTACCCCCAAAACACCGAATGGACTACTATAAAGTACATCGAAACACTAAGACGTAGTACGAAGTACTATGAAGTACACCGAAACGCGCTGATTTCTGATCAATTCAGCTTGACCTTTGAATTCGGGAAAAAAAAATGCGCATGTTCAGATTTTTCTCCCGAAGTGCTTTTGAGCCCGAATTGACGCCAATTTGATTCACAACGGACTATAAATCTTCCGAAAGGGGGGGGGGGGGATAAAATTGGATATTTGCTTTTTCTAACAACAAAGAAGTCAACACATTTTTTGATAGATTTGAACCGACAAATCAGTCTGACTCTTCCCAAAACATCAAGCTTTGCACCATTGTATGCAGTAAGGATGCAGTTCACCTTTTCTAGAGGTTTAGTGCAGTTAAGTGACTTAGACGCACTTTCAGTTAGAATATTGCAACTGACTCCTGTATCTAATTTGAAAGAAATAGGTATAGAATTCTTGCATTTCTTCCTAGAAACAAACAATTCCTCAAATACCTTTTGCCTCTGTTCATCCTTCACACAATCAACATTAAATTCACATTCATCTTCACTGCCTGATTTATTAACAGTATTGTGAACAAGCTTATTTCTGGATATACAAATTTTCTGGAAATGGTTCCATTCTTTTTAAATAACATTGTTTTCCTTTGGCAGGACAGTTTCCCTTTTTAAGCCGCCGCGCACATTTTTTGACATTTATTGTGCTTGTCGTTCATAGTTACTTTCTTTCGTTTTTCGCTTTTTGGCTTTGAATTTCTCCTTTTTATGGAATTTATGGATTCGTCTTGCCTGTTTTTGTCCATAGTCTTAAGCTGTGCTTGTGAATATTCGTAATTCTGTGCTATTTGGATTGCTTTGTCTTGCGTCAGATCATTGCCTCCATTTAGAAGCTTTTCTTGTATTTTTTTTTTTTTTTAATGATTTCACTCCAAAAACTGTCCTGTCTCGAATCATTTCTTCAGGGTTGCTAAATTTACAGTCCTTTGCCGCAATTCTTAAGGTTGTGACAAATTCTTCATTTGATTTCTCACCCTGTGTAATGTTGTATTGATAACATTTAAAAACATAGTTTACTCTGGGCTCAACATATCTCTGGAAATTTTCGATTAAAATCTCCACTCTTTCGTTTCCGTCTGCAGTCAGATTCCAACTTTTATCGATTTTTCGACCGTCTTGTCCCATCCATGGCTGAATGTATGTATATTTTTCTGCTTTCTCCTTTTTCTTCAGGGACTTGAGAAAATCAGTTCAGCATGGTACTTGAAGTTAGTCCACGCATCAATAATGTTGGATGAGTCCCAGTCCATAACTGGGGTTGGTATTCCCGTTAATTCCACGATTAATAAAATATCACAAGAAAAGTCCTACTGAAATCCCAAAATATTAAAACTGTACAATCATGAAGAACTTAAACTCTTTATGGGATACTAAAGCGTTGTTACTCATTTACAGTAGGCTGGACTAGAAACGAATTGACAAACCTGCATGTGGTGAACAAGGTTTACGGAGGCTACAGAACACTTCCCATAGTATCATGAAAGGAGCCTTGAAGTAGTGCCTCCTTACGTAATCATTCAGACTGAGTTTGCCTCTGTGTATCCTGCAATATTTACAAATGCACAGTTGAGCTCCGACACAGGTCTGTATAGATAAGAAAGAAAGAAGTGACACCGCTATGGTATCATTTGGTTGGGATATTATGGAACGCCTTCACTGTCTTATATGATGTAATGTTTTTTATATAAGGACAATATCACCAAACATAAATGTATATCAATGTTATATAATTGCATAATCTCTCAATATAAAGACGCTAAATAACTTTACATAGATAAAACATGAACGTATGGATATATATCTCCATTATATGTAGATAAAACATTAATGTATAAATATATAGCTCCTTTATATATAGGTAAAACACCAATATATGAATATGAAACTTCATTATATAAAGATAAAGCATTTATGTATAAACATATAACTTCCTTATACAAATATAAAAAATAAGATATGGATATATAACTCCACTACATGTAGAGAAAACATTTATATATAGATATATAGTTCCTTCATATATAGATGAGACGTAAATATATGAATGTAAAACTTAATTATATAAATATATAACAATAATATATAAATGTGAAATTGAAATATATAAAGATAAACATTAATGTACATAGATACCATTGTCTAAGGTACAGATAAAACTATATTTCATTTAAGGAATGAAGAGAATGCCTTTTTTTTCATGGAGGTATGGAAAAAAAAAAAAACTTAATCACACTGTATGAAACCGCGAATTCATACAAAAGTGTGATTAAGTTTTTTTTTATACCTCCATGAAAAAAAAAAAACGTTCTCTTCATTCCTTATAATTTAATGTTACAGACAACATACGCCCACGGAAATAATTCAGACTGCATTTATTTTCTTTATTTTTAAATATAACGTCTGAGTTTAGCCCCTTCCACTCATATTTGTATGGCGCAAGAATATGTCCTGAAAATCAACCAATAAAACGCAAGTATTAACACGGCAGTGTGTAGAACCCGCAATGTGTAACCTTCACTCTGAGTAGAAGCATGGTGAATATTGCAGTGGGAATTCATGATTCCCAAAAAAATTGGATTGTACAATTTTCGAAGGAACAGTTGGACATTATACCAGCAGATATTAGATTACTTCTGCTTTTATTTGAAATTTGGTTCGAGACAGCGACATTGGCTTGGCTTTGACGAGTATCTGAAAGTGTTTGAAAAAAAATGTGGAATATTGTATACATGTTTGTTTACATTAGTTTGACAGCTAAAGTAGTTCCGGCACAAAGTCATTTTTTTTTTCATGGAGCTATAAAAAATTTTTTTCAGCCAATCAGAACTAGCCAAAATTCATGAAAACAATTGATATTAAATTATAAAGATATAAATCCATCATATAAAGGTATTATTTGTTGATATGAAGGTAAAAAGGTTTCATTCAATTCCGGGACATTTGGGACATAAACGTTGATACCTGAGTCAGGGTTTTACACCAGACAAGCCGCTAGACGGCGCCAATGTTTGTGATGACTGGCGAAATTTTAGCGACTTAAAGGGGTGAATATTGTTGGTTAGTCTTTGTCCCACTTTTTCGTCCAATCAGAAGGCTTATATTTGAAAAATTCTGTCTGTTTCCTTTAAACTGCCTCAGGCAGGGTTTATTTTGACCAATTAATCAGTTAAACGTTGCGTTTATTTGGGTTTCCCGCGCCGCGTGCATAAAACCCGCCTCCCTCATTAATATTCAACTACCATTTAAATTTACACATACAAGTACTGAAAACCCGACAAACACCCTGGAAAGAAGAAAATGGGAAAACACAACAATGTTTTTTTTAACTCTTTCACTACCAATGCCGCATTGAAAGGACTTTGCGGACGGCGTAGATCAAGATCAGACTGCACAAAACGTGCAGTCTTATCTTTGATCTACACCGTCTGCTATCTTGTGGTAGTTTTCAACCAAAAACAGATTGAATTCAAACGAGAAGGATACTTAAAGACCATGTGAAAAGTTGGCTCCTTTAGTTGGCAACGAAAGAGTTAAACATAGACAATCTGTATTTTGAAGTATACAGAAAATCACATATCGTAGTGAACTAGTTTCTTACGGTGTCATATCGATACAGGCATTGAACATAAAATATATATGCTCCATGCTCAGTGAAAAGGGGGCTTAATGCATCTGCAAAAGAGTATCGACCGAGCTCAGCCTGCGCAGACCTCGCAAGCTTACAAGGCCCGAACTTTTTGTTTTCGGCCAATTTCAAATGACCATTTTACCTGCTTATTTCGTTGGTTTTCAGCGAAAACAGATTTTGTGGATCCATAATCATGTGATGTCGTGCTGGGTACCATGCCCCACGGAGATTCATCAAGCCCACTTTTGCCAGGGCATGGCTCGTATTCTATAGGCCTATGTCTATAGCATTTTTTTTCCGACCCTGAACGCATTTGCAGACAACAAAATAAATGTGATTGAAGAATTGAAATTTGCTTTCGAAAGGTTTGAAAACATTGTGAGAAAAGAAGAAAATGCTGGTTAACAGCATTTTCTCCTTTTCCCACAATGTTTTCAAAAGCATTCTTCTTGAGGGTTGTTAAAACCCGGGATTGTAAGATAGAGGGTTAACTAGTATTTGTATTGTGTTGGTGGTGCCGGTAGTTCCAATGTTCAACTCTGCTCACCACGAAATCTCCGATAGGAGAAGCCAATGCTCTACCTAACAACACTGTCTCCAACATTAGACCTTGAATATGTTATCTTTATTCAAACAACAGGAATCAAACAAGCTGTGTTTGTGAAACACTTATGCCCCCATAACAGCCATTTATTTTTTTAAATGCGACGTTGATATTTGACCTTGACCTTGAAAGATGACCCTGACCTTGGTACCAACGAATCTTTAACATTATTCTTAATGATTTTAAGGCAAAACTCCATTTTCAAGGGGGTTTTCACAACAAAAATGAGGGTTTTTCAAGACTTGTATGAACCATAATTGCTTTAAAAAGGTTTCATTCCATTCTAAAGAAATTCTCACTTAAAAAATGTAATGTATATCTTGCTGAAGCAGAATGACTGCTCAGTGCATGATCTACAGATTATCTCCTTACACTTTGACTGTTTCCGTTGACACAAGCGAATTCTGGTCATCTGTAGAGGGACTGGTGCCTGTTTCATGACAAGAATCAAGATGATCACGTATATTACAAACAGGAAAGTCCTTTCCGCATGTTTCGCAGGTGGTCCTCAAATCTGATTCTTCTTCGTTGCATGGCAAGTCTTCCACAGGCAAACACCTTTGTATAGGTCTGATGTAAAATTTTCCTTGCGGACCAACCACAGTCTTCAAGTTTTTGGAAACTCTCTTTTCAAAGTGTCAAAAACCTCGCTTTCCTTTGCATCAACTTCAAATGTTATTTTTTTTAATCCTAACCCGGCTTTATAAGGGCATTCCTTTTCAGAACTGTTAGGTACTGTTGTTTGTTGATTATTGGACAAGCACAAAAATGTTTCTGTCCACGATCTGGGTCTTTTCCTTCGTGCTTGAGAACTACTGGTAGTATAAGGATGTCTACTCCTACTCGGGATGAAGAGTGAGTTTCTTTCTCTTGCTGCATTTTCTGAAATAAAAAAAAATCAAGCTATTGCAAAGTCTGCAATTGTTAGTCGTATCATGATTGTCATTTAACTAATGGTTCATTATTTGTACATGTTCAGTCCATTGTCAAACAAGTGTCCCGCATGTGGAGACCAACGCTCGTCTATTTGACTTGGTATTTCTAAGCCTGTACAGGGGCATACTTTGGTCAAAATGCATGATCTTGGTCAGATTGTTACCATTATGATGTGAACAAGTGTGTGAAGGTTCATAAGGATTGCTTCAAATTCAATTTAGTTATGGCCAAATTAATACATTCCCTCAAATAACAGAATACAGAAATGACCAAAGGCAGAGTGAAAACAGCAGTCTCGGTTTGATTAAGACTTTCCATTCTATTTTTATGCCCCCAGGATCTATCATCTGGGGGCATATTATATATACTTACTCACAAAAAGAAATGATACACGATTTTTGTTGTTCTTACTTTTTAAAAGTTTATCAGGCTCCAAATTCTGAGTAATATTTTCATCTGTTTGGCAATAAACAACATTTCTTCTGAAGGTCAACAAATTCAAGTCAAGCAAAAAGTAGAGGATGAGACTTTTCTTAATTTGCCAGTGCAAGCAAGTGCTCTTAAACTTGCAGATAACCTGGAAACAGTAGCTTACAAAAATGATAGTGCTTGTGCTAAAACACAATAAAAACACAAAAAAAAAGTAGATCTAGAGGAAAGTTTGAAAAAATATGAGAATTTTGAAATTCTTCAAACTAAGCTTTTGCCATGATCCGTTTAACATGAATTCTCAATTTTTAGTGGTGCGTATTTCACGAAAGAGAAATAAATGCTAAAAATAATGATAGGAGAATTCCAGTACTGTTTTTGTGAAAGTCCAAAATTAAGGATTTTGCCCGGTAAAAGCAACGCTGCGATTTTGAGTATGTACCGTTCCTCAATTAAATGTTCATTTAATTAAATCATTGTTTCGGGATAAAATTAAACATTTTTCTTTGTGTTTTGTTGCAAAAGTCAGACTAGCATTAAATAATAAATTTAATGATATGTTTTTGACCTGCTAATTAGGAAAATATCAATATTTCAAAGTGTGTATCATTTCTTTTGTGAGTAAGTATAGTATGCCCTGTCTGTCTATTTGTTTTGTTTATGTTATACACTTAATCAAGCCAGCTTTAACTGTACAGTTCAAAATAGAGGTCCCTTCTCTAGTAAAGGCCTCCCCCTTCCTCTGTTTTGCAATCCAAAATGAAATTTTAAGGTATAAAAGCTGTACAAAATTCACTTTTTATACATCATTTATTTACCAAACGACAAAATTTCAGACTTGTCCAAATTGTTAGCATTTGCAGACGACAAAATAAATGTGACTGAAAAACAAATTTGTTTAGGAAAGTGTAGAAAACATTGTGGGAAAAGGAGAAAATGCTGTTTACCAGCATTTTCTCCTTTTCCCCACAATGTTTTCAAAGGGATTCTTTTTCAAGGTCGTTTAAAGTCGGAATAATGTGGTAAAGGGTTAAGCAGAATACATCCAAATTGGTACCTACAAATATATTTTGTGGTAAAAGAGGGATGTTTAAACTTTAAAAGTTGTAATTTAAAACTTAGAAGAAAAATAGTTCGGGAAATTCATTTTTTTCCTGGGAAAATGCATAGGTCCGGGGGCATCTATTTGGAACTATACATTATTGACATGGGAGACATGTTTAAATTGTTACTGAATGTACATGTATATCAAACCTTTTTTATTGAGTTGAACAGCGTTGTCTGCGCACGTCATATTCTTCGAAGATTCGACCTGTCTTATATGACGCATCACCCATCCCCCGTATTCCTGGGAAAAGTAGGGCTTATATTGAAGGTAGTAGCCTATTACCAAAGCATGTAGGGGCAGTTTTAATAAATGGTCGGTGCATAGGTTACATGTTAGCCGATCATAGCTGAATGAATGGCACCAGATAGTTTTATTGAGTAAACGTTTATTTTATTTGAAATTCAAAGTCATGGTGGTTTGTTTTGAAAAATTACTCCGCTTCTGTACCCAGGATGCCCAAATTAAATACAGTCGAACCGCGTTTATCCGGGCTCCATAATTCCGGAAATCTCAGGATCCGGACAAAAACATCAGGGAACGGATATTTTCTGTACAAATTTTACTTTTTATTCCGGAAATCCGCGTTCCGGAACCGGAATGAAAAAATCGGGAACGAAGGGTTAAAAACTAGTACAAACCTTATCCAAGAAACCGGACGTGGCCTGACTGTGTATTACACAATTTAAACTGGTACCCGTTGTATCTCCCGTAACCGTCCGATAAATACAAAAATCGGTAACAGGCTACTAGTTTACACACAATTTAGACTTGTTATTTTCCCCGGGACCATAGATTGGTTATCATAAATATCATAAATACAGTCTACTTCGAGCGATTTCGGACTGGTTCATCGTGAATAACACGGGTATCAGTCTAAATAGTGTCAGTTGTTGCAGACGATTTTCACACGTTTTGAAAACACGCGTGTTAATTAGTACTGTTTTCGAAAACCGTTAAATGACGTTCTCGTGCCATCGACAATTGTCAACTTAACAGATTATCCATACACATAGTACTGAAGTGACAGTTCCACGCTTTTGTTGTTTAATTATTACTGGATCTACTTGATTACAGTAACAATCGCTAAAAAAATAACTGAAATGTCCGCAAAGATTTTGTGGGCATGTTTAAACTTATCTTTCAAAACTTAACGCAAAACTAAAATATGAACATACCGTCTGCTTGCATATTCAATAATCCTTCGTTTCAAAAACAGACATTTTCAATTTAAATGGTAAACCATAGGGGGAAAAAAAAAAGTTTGATTCATGTGTTAACTCGAGATGTTTATGTTCCCCAAAGTACACACAAAATGGCCGCCAAACACGATAAATTTCGTTAGGTTTTTCGAAAATATTTTACTCCTAACAGACTGTAAAGATAATTGAAAATATGCCTGTCTTCGATATCGAATCAACTGGCAATCAATCTCAATTAGTCTTTGCCATTTTACCACTTTGAAAGTACGACTATCAGAAGCCAACAGAATGTCTACACCACCAGCAAAAGACGAGCTGAAGTTTCGACTTCCGTGAAAAAAGACATTTGTCAGTACAAAGAAGACCATCCAAAAAAACACTTTTGCAGGAATTTGACAACACGTCATGTACATTTAAAATACTGTGCATATCGTGTTTTCCTTTTGTTTCGCCCTTTTCATGGTGTTTTCAAAAGTCATAAATGTGCCGAGCTTTACAAGCGCACCTGTTTGCACAATAGGTATGCATGTGCATGTAATTAGGTACAAGTAAAAAGACATGTACAAAAACAGACAAATAACAAAAAGGCAAAATGCAAATTTATAACACCCTTTATTTTATAAACCTGAAAAATCGTAGGAGCAATAATGACGTGTATACAAGTGCTTGTGTAAAATATACGCTGTTGTAATTCTTACGATACACGGTGTCCCTTATCAACATGGAGGTTATTGACCTAGCTTAACTCTTGGATGCCATGCCAGCAATCACAGTTCGTCGATCCGGAAATACGGCTGATCCGGAAACATTCATAGGAAACAGAAGTGGCCGGATAAACGAGGCTCGACTGTAGATATGTATTTGTAGAATGCCATCTAGCGGGAGATAATGTGTTGAACAGTTGTAAAACTGTGTATGTTAGCCTCAAATGTATGAGAACTTTATTTCCCCCATTTGCATTGGTTGCAGGTATGACAACTTAAAATTTAGCTGTTGCACACCGACCTCTCTTATCACCATCATATTGAAAATTCATAGCTCAGAGATGGACCCAGTACTGAGTGGTCCAACCGTTTCCTGGCCAAAAATGTAGTCTCAGGTATTTGGGGAAGGGATCCGAGCTATCCAGATGGGTCCAACCTTGGTAAAAATTTAACTCCACCCTTTCCAAAGTAAAGTTTTTCTTTGTAAAATTTCAAATAGCCCATGTATGAACCAGCATGGTAAGCTCAGTGGGTAGAGCGTCGGCTTAGGGACTGGGCAGCTGCGGTTCAATTCCCAGCTGCGACATTTGTAAGTCACTGAAATTGGAAGTAGCAGCTCAATATACTAGGGAGCTGCTAAAGGTAAGTTGCCCATAGGCGAAGTATTCCTACACCTCTTGTACGGGGGCACGAGGGTGAACAGTTTTGTTATTATGAAACATGTTTGACAAATGAGTAAAGGGGGAGAAGTGACATATGGGTGAGTAGAGGATGGGAAGGCAACAGTATAAAATTTATGGCCTACGTGACCAGCTTATGGTATAGCTCGGCACTGAGGAAAACGGACCATTCAACAACTTAATGCTTATGCCCACTTACATCTGGGCCTGTAGCTACCTGCCATTCTATTTTACTTTGTCAGTCTGCTTCTAAAGCTTTTTTCCTAAATTTCAAAGGAACATAATTCATAGTTGGCTGAACCAGTTGCCAAACCCATTGGTTTAGCCAAGCAAAGTTTGTGTTACTTGCTAAATCAAGACTAAGAATGGTCAGTGAATATGGGCCGATGACTGGCTCATGGAGTTACCTTGACTCCATTCACCATACAAGAAATAGAACAGTGCCACCTTCCCTGAAGTTACCCTGAAGCGTGCCCTTACTGTGTTATTTTGCCAGTTGTGGCTTTTATTTAAAGGAAAAAAAGAAGTATGAGTAGAGGAACCTCATAGATAAGTAGGTGATGCTGCGTACAAATACTGTACAGGCACCCATGATGAAGCCATGCAACAAATGGCCCGGATTTAGGCTGAATGGGGTATGTACATCTACTTCGCAGGTAGAAAGGGTGTTGAAATTTATGTTTGCATACCTTTCGAAACACGAGAGCCTATGCACAAACCGTTCTAAAATGCATTCTTAGTCTATTCTAAATTTTGAAAGTAACATAAATTCTGATTGGCTATACCAATTGGTGAACATCCAGTGAGAAATTTGGTTACTTTCAAAAGATGAAATTCTTGAGAACTAGGCTAACACTGTATTGTGGGGTGGTTTGTGGACCGGGGCTCCGTTGACTTGTACCATCCCTCATAGCTCATCCACCAATGGAATGGATGATCTGCAAAAGTTCAAACGTAGAGTCATGCTCTGGCAAAAGGGGGCTTACTGCATCTCCGTAATGCATGCTACCAAGCAAACCATCACATACTTAAAAATCCATAATAACCACTTTTTTAACAACCGACTGAATCATGGGGTAGAATGGTCCAAGGACATAGAGTCTACAGAAAATTAACAAATAGCGAAAAGTTTCGGCTCAGGTCAGCCTGCGCGAATTGCGCAGGCTGACCTGGGTCGATACTTTTCGCAGATGCCTTAAGCCCCCTTTTCACAGCACGACTCGTATTTTGGCCCATAGGGTTTTGTGTCCGTGAAAAGCACTGAAACCTTGATGTACGGAACACTTGAAGTAATATTCTTGTAAGCAGATCAAAAACAACAATTCTCATGCTCTGCGTAGACATTGTCAGTAATGATACATAGTAAATGAGTCATGCTCTGTGAAAAGGGAACTTTATGCATGTGCGAAAAGTACCGACTCCGGTCAGCCTGCGCAGGCTGACCTGGGCCGAAAATTTTCGCTGTTGGTCATTTTTTTTTTTTTTTTTTTGTATGTCCAAGAACCAGTCTTGTAACCTCATGATTCAGTCGGTTATTTAAAAAAGTGGCTATTATGGATCCATAATTATGTGATGGCTTGATTAGTATAATGCATCAAGCCCCCTTTTACCAGAGCATGGCTAAAATGTATTATCTCAGTCTTTACCACCTGACAAAATAAGTTCAAAGCAATTGCAGACCAAAAATGAAATGCGGCTCAAATGGTGGATTTTCCTCTGAAAATGGAGTGAACATTGTTAGAAGTGGAGAAAACGCCGGTTCTTCTTTTTCCACAATGCTTTCAAAATGCCCCTTTCTCATGGTCGTTAACTCTGGGGATTGACTGGTCAGGCGTTAAATACTCCTGGCATAAGTTGGGTTTTAGTAATTTCAAGTAGATTTATATTTTCACCATCTTTCTCGGTCATACAAAATTTATAAATTCTAGATCTACTTTTAAAGTAATTTTACTCTAAAAACAATATGTCACATATGACCAAAGCTGTCAATGCGCCATAAAACAACAGCAATTTATTCCATGTTTTTTTTTTTTACATAAATAACATTGTTTTCCTATTGCAGGACAGTCCCCCATCTCATGTCGCCGCCCATACTTTTGACATTTATTGTGCTTGGCGTTCATAGTTACTTTCTTTCGTTTTTTCGCTGATTTTGACTGAATTTCTCCTTTTGGCGGAATTAATGGATTCGTCTTGTCTGTTTTTGTCCACAGTCTTTAGTCGTGGTTGTGAATATTCGTAATTCTGTGCTATTTGGATTGCTTTGTCTTGCGTCAGATCATCGCGTCCATTTACAGCCTTACAAGTGTAAGCAATTGCAAATTCATATTTTTTTCAAATCCTTAGATGCTGTAGGTATCAAAATAATAACAGGACTGAAATGTTCAATATGGAAAGGTCACAGCTAGCTAGTACACTTTCAAATTGCGTCCAGGGCAAGTGTCCGGGCATCTGGATACCCTCCGCTGGAAAATTCTGAAAATGGTAAAGAATTCTTATTTTAAAAAAAAAAAACGTTTTTACAACAACAACAAAAAAAAAAAACCGAACTACCGGTGCTTACCGTTGCCTGCACATGTCATATCCTTCGAAGATAAACTAGTCTGCTATGACACATCACTATCCTGTACAGGATAAATATTAATACGCGGTGCGTAAATTGCCGCTTAGAAAGTAGCAAACGGAAAATAGCTATAAACAATACGTCTGTGAAAAAAAAAAAAAAAAAATCAAGCCAGTTTTATGCTACAATTTTTTAATGAGTCACACTTTGGCAGAAGGGGTCTTAATGCATCTCCATGATGTACGATACCGGGCGAGTCATCCCATGGTCATGGATCCATATAAAATCCATTTTGTCTAACAACTGAATAAGTCATGAGGTGGACTAGTCCTTTGACATACAGAAAATTTAACAAAAGCGAACTGGGTCGATACTGTTCCCAGATGCATTAAGCCTCCTTTTCACAGAGCATGGCTCGAATTTAATAATTTCCAACGTGAAAAATAATTTTATGAAATGCCATTGCTTGCTGCAAACATCTGCTTTTAAATATAGACATGGGGGAAAACTGGGATTTGTGCAACAGACTGACAACAAAAATAAAGTCCCGACCATACTGGGCTTATACCGGGGCTATTTCCCAAGCTTATAGGGGCTGTGCTTATAAATGACTGGTGCATAGGTTATATGCTAAGTAACCATGGCTGGATGAATCGTAGCAGGTATGTTTTAGTGAGTAAACGTGTATTGACTTTGAAATTGGCTGCATCGATTGCCGCCTTGAAAAGTAGTCTGGTTCTGTACCCAGAATGCCCAAATCAGAAAGGTACGTATTTGAAAAATGCCACCTAGCGGAAGATAACTCGGTGCCCATTATTCATCCTATAAAGAAAGACAAACGATGCTTACCATAATGACTTTTTGTCAAATTCGAAAAGGATGCTCGCTACCAAAGCATTACAAACCAATGAGTTACCGAATGACTTAGCGGGAATAGACTCATTAACGTTTAAAGATATGTGTGTTTTTCATACCAAGGGTTAGGTTGGACCACGCTTGAGAAAAATGGTTGGATCCAGGAGTGAACTGGGTAACAAAAAAAAACATGTTTGCACCACTTCTGTTGGTCAGAAAAAGAAGAGTATAAACTACTAATATTAATGGTCCAAAGCAAAATAATGAGTGAGAACAGACCTCAGCCATACATGTATATATATAAGTGGGCAAACTGATTACATGTATATGACTTTGTGTCCAAACGACAAAACTGGCCAGTCCAAATTGAAAGCCCTTGCAGATGACAATTGTGGCACAGAGGAATTTCATAAGAGAGTAAAAACGTGGTGGGGAAAAGGAGAAAATGCTAGTTACCAGCATTTTCTCCCTTTTCCACATTGTGTTATAAAGCCTTCTTGCACAAGGTCATTAAAATTTGGGTTTGTGTGGTAAAGGGTTAAATCCTAAATCCGTGGAATATCCAAACTCAGTTTGGGCATTGGAACCATGTAGATGTTTGTTTAACCCTTTCCCAAACGACAAATTTTAGACTGGTCCAAATTGAAAGAGTTTGCAGACGACAATTTTAAATTTGATGAAAATGGCAGAAAGGTCTCAAAACGGGTAGAAAACACTGTGGGAAAAGGAGAAATTGCTCATTATGAGCAATTTCTCCTTTTTCCATAGTGTTTTCAAAAGACTTGTACTGCAGACACGTGAAAACCAGGGCTTGTTTGGGAAAGGGTTAAATGTTTGATCAGTTAATGTACTTACACAAATGTTGGTAAGGACCATCTTCCACTCCTTCCAACCTAATACCAAGCAGTTTTGAGGAAGTAAATGTAGTCTCCAAAGTATGGGAAAAGCAGAAAATGCCGGTAATAAGTTTGAAAGACAAATTCAATTATTTGGGCCTCGTGTGAATTTTGCTGTGTAGCCGAGCTTTGTCAAGCAAAATTCATGGTGGGAAGTTCTCGATGTTAACTTGAGTATAATAATGACAACTCCCATATTCTCAATTTCCCACAATGTTATTTATAACCTAAATAGTGACTCAAGTGGAGAATGAAAAAAGGACGAAATAAACGCCTTTTCATAGACCCCCCCACCCCCCCTCATTTATTAACTGATTTACAAACTAGTTACCTTGCCCTTTTCTCAAAGCCAGAATAGCGACCAAGGTAAACTAAACGAGTATTAACAAAGTGAGTGTTAAAATGTGTTTGAACTTAAATCATCCTTTAAAAGTATGGAAATTATTGTGAAGATGACAGTCTGCAATTGTGCAGTCGGTCCAAGTGTTGGTCGCTAGCATAATTTTTTTTTTTTTTTTGAACTCTGTAAAAAGCAAACAAAAGGTTAGAGCGACCTGGCAACTTTAGTTCTACTTTTGAAATACACTTTTCTGCCAGCAATTAACACTTGGACCGACCATACAATAACAGATTGTCATCTTCACAATTATTTCCATACTTTTTAAATGGTAAGAATTAAATCTGAATGCATTTTTACACCTGCATTGTTCACATTTGGCTGCTATTGGGGCTTTATCTACGCTTTTCGCATTCCAGTCCACCCTAAACCGATTTCCATTCAAAACAAGCAAGTGGCGTTTCTGTGAACTGTTAATGGTCCAAGGGAAAAAACTCGCTAGATATTTTCGTCTTTTTTTTACCAGAGTAGCTTCCCTTATAAGTGTGGACAAGATAAAACCAGGGAAGAATAAAACTGTGTTGTACGTTAAAGTCTGTTACGATGATCCCCATAAAAAAAGAATGCACATGTTTTGATTTTTTTGTCCTTTATTTTTGTCAATCTATAGGATGATTATTTCGTGTGTTCCAGAATCATGTAAATGTGTGCATGAAATTAAGAAATCAAGCTGAAGAAAGAGCGGTAAAGGACAAGAATAATACTTTGTAAAGCAGAGACGGTAGTCTCCCTTGTATTTCATCACATTTGTAAACTCAACAACCGCCAAAATCTAAAGAAGGGAATGACTGTTTGCATGTCAAGGTAAGATTTCACCTGTGTGCAATATGAATTTGATTCAGGTGATATTTTAGCTCTAGATAATTATTTTTAAATGAAATGAAATCTAATTGCAATCACTAGAATCACAGATTGTGCGTGTGCCGTTTGACATGTACAGTATCCACGACAAAATATCGTCAAGTGAGCTGAGTAATCGCATCGTTAGAAACTCAAATCGGACGTTTTGACTTGTAAAAATACGAAATTTAGCAGATCCAAAGCGTTTAATTTGCATGAAACTTTGGAAGTAGTTTTCATTTCGAACAATTTCAAAACCGAAAAGGAAGCAATGCATGGCGGATAATTAGATCTGCGCCTAAATTGCCAAGATTCTTGCAAAATCCTCATCATTTTTTTTTTTATTCCAATCTCCTCTTATAAAACAGATTACTTTTAGATAACTACATGCATCATTTCCTCACAGAAGTATGTTTTTCGTCTGGGGAACGGAGGCGCGTAATATATAAATAAGGGAAATAACTCTTAATAAAGCAAGGTGTGACAATACAAGTTTCTTCCCTTAGACAATAAAATGATAGCAGACAACCCCCCCCCCCCCCCCCCCCCCCCAATCGAGCCCCATGCCAGTTAGCGAGAATCAGATAATCAAATATTTAATGGACTTCACTTACCTAAATTATACTGTTTGCTAAAAATGTAATGTAATTAGATATTTCAAATACATTATATCCAGTTCACAAACATTAGCAAAATTACATAACTTTCACAATTTTTACAGTTTTATACCAGCATTCACACCAATGCTTAAAGGGGCCTTTTTATAGTAAAGCACAGATAAATACATAACATAACACATCATATCATTACATAAATTTCAGGTGGCATTAAAATGTGACAATTTATAGCCATTACATAAAGAATTAACAAGATAAATACAGCTAGATTTATTACTAGTATTTCAGGGATGATTGTTCTTATCAACCTTTAAGAACATGTGTGGTTAGTTACATTCTGTAAAAAGATGCAATTCTGGGCTTTGAAATGCTGGCATAGTAGTTCTGCGATTGCTAATTTCCTTTTTCTTAGGATATCAGGTTTGACGACATCATATTGATTTGAATACAAATCCACATAACTGAGGAATGTTGTTAGCTCCACTGGCCAAAAGGAAGCCAGCTTATGTCATGACCCTGTGTCTATCGTGTGTGTGTCTGTCAATCTGTGTGTTTGTGTGTGCGTGTGTGTAGTTAACTTTTATTTCAAACACCTTCATTCTGAGCAAATTTCATCATTTTAGCAAGGTTTTATTTGTCTTAAACTGCAAATGATTTCAATTTGGACAAGTGTGAAATTTTGTCATCTGGGAAGAGGTAAGAAATGTAACCGAGATTACATAATAGATGTTCACACTCTTTTTTTTTTTACAGTTTTGTGCCAGGTTTCACACCAAAGCTTAAACCTTTACCAAATAATCCTGAAAAAGAAAAAAAAAAACTTAAAACATTGTGGAAAAAGGAGAAAAAAGCTGATAACCATCATTTTCTTCTTTCCCACAGTTTTTTGTAACATTTCTAAAACAAATTTCAATTTTCCAGTCACATTGAATTTTTTTTGTCAATTAATACTTTTTTTAATTTGTACAAAAGCAAATTTTCGATGTTTGGTAAAGGCTTAAGAGTTAAAACACTGAGAAATTCTGTCAAATTATGGCAAGAAAAAATCGGTCACACCAAAAAACGCCACAGGAGTAATTTACGCCATAGGTACGCCATAGGGTGAAAGTGATACACCACAGCACATAAATAACATCTAATGCATATTTCTATATGTTCAAATATCTTAATTAAGATGTTATCTTTAGTAAATTGAAGTTTAACCTAGAAATTTTATGTATTTTAGTGGAAATTTGGTCATACTGCAGCAGGCTCTCAATGATGCCATAGTTGTATACGACATAATTTTCTTGAAGATATAGATGGTACAACTTTAAATAGATTTATTTTTCAATTCTAAGAATATTTAACAATGTTAAGAATTGAATCCTAACTTTGTAAACCATACTGTCTCCAGACTTCAATGTGTTAACTCAGATCTGAATCAGAAGATAGTGAAGGGAGATAACTCTAACATGTTTGATACTTGTTGTCACTTTAATCGTTAGCTTAGAGACGATTCAGTTTACAAAGTGATGATCCAATGCTAAGCATTGTTGAGTATGCTAAGAATTGAAAAAATAAGTCAATTGAAAGTTATACAGACACACATCTTTAAGAAACTAATGTATTATACAACCATGGCCTGCCTTTCAAGATCAAATTTCTACCAAAATACATAAAATGTCCTTGCTATACTTCAATATTTTATAGATAACATGTTAACTAAGATATCTGAGCATAAAATTTATGTATTGAAAGTTATAAATGTGCTTTGTATCAGTTTCTCCTGTGGCATAAATTACAGCTGTGGCCTGTTTTAGTGTGACCCAGAAAAAGATATATGAGCTATGCTTTTGCAAAAGGGGGCTTGGTGCATCTCCATTGTGCATTATACCATGTAGAACATCACACACTTATGGATCCATAATAGCTACTTTTTTTTTTTAAAAAAAACCAGCATAGGTATGAGGTAAACTGGTCCGATGTCATGGATAAAATTGACTAATAGCAGAAAGTTCGAAACATTTTGCAGATGCATTAAGCCCCCTTTTCACAGAGCATGGCTCATGTTAAAATTTTCTAGTGAAACATTGTCTTACTTTGTAAGACACCATTCCATGGACAAAAACTGTGGAAAGTACAAAACTCAAACCTTGGGCTCCTTGCTTTGAGGCCATTGCACAACCACTGGGATACAGTCGGTCTTGAGCACCTATATTTACATTTCGAAATGCATCTGTTTTCGGTAATTCCGTACCTTTCGGTATTTCTGGGGTGGGCCTAAAGTACGCAATGGAAAAATTTTGGAGCAATGGGCGCAATGGAAATATAAAGTACGCAATGGAAATATATTATTTTTATTTTATTGAATAAAGTAACCCAGTATAATTTAAACGTTTTTATTTGTATTCATTGGTCTGTTAAAAGGTTACTTTACAGGTAAAAATAAAAAGTTATGTGTCTGTACCCCTCAAAAGCCATGTATTTGTTGTGATTGTTTCTGGCCCTATTCTCAGCTTTACTCTGAGATGTCGCTATGGAAAAGTTACAACAGTAAAAGTAGTTATAAAACAAAAAAGTGTAATAAAGAATGTGTAGAGTCTAACACTGTATTCTTTTTCACAATTCAAAGAAGCCTGAGCTTAGAGGCTTGTTTTTTACACTTTACAAATGTTTTCAATTTATTTTTCTATTTCCATTGCGCGGGACTGGCGCAATGGAAAAACTTCGTTATGTCAAAATAGTATACATGTTATTAAATATAGTAAACATGTATGATTTCACATGTCTTTATTTTCACTCGTTGATATCATTAAGGTACATAAACAGGTTTAAACTTAAAAAAGAAAACGGGTTTATGCACCGGTAACGAATGTACTTGGAGAGATATTTTCCCATTAGGCACGTGTTCTCAGTTAGTGAAATTGAAAATTTACCAGTCATACTAAATACAATATATCTTACCTAAGACGGATATTTTAGTCAAGTTTTTTAAATAATTACTTAAATAAGCACTTTAATAGATTATGTTGGAAAATCGTTACTGAAATAAGAAAAATTGAATCTTATGGAAATACCTATACACACGTTGAAACTTGCTTTTTAATTTCCATTGCGCGGGATCCGTGCAATGGAAAGGGAAGTACGCAATGGAAAATCTTTCATGTAGAAAAATGCCACGTCCTTTATGCAATTACTTATTAGCATGTGCTTAATAGTTAAAAATGTTTAGGTTCAAATTATTATGTCTATGTTATTATCCAATTCTAAACGATATTTAATCATTAATGTATTATTTATGAATAATATGAGAGCGATCAGTTACCATTAATCACTGGCAGAAAATTGATGACATATACAATGTGTAATTAAGAAAGTTTGATACATGTATTACAAAAAGTATATGTACTACAATTACGTTCTGTATTTTAGAAGTGATTAATGATATCCAGGCCACACCACGTGGAGGTGCTCTCATTCATGGCCCCCTTTTTTTTAATATGTACATGTGTTTTGTCATTATTTTTACATTCGCTGTTGTACTGTAATCAAATATATATTAACCCATAACCACACAATCCATACTTTGACGACACTGAGAAAGAAGCCGTTAGGAAACATTGTGGAAAAAGGTGAAAATGCTGGTGACCAGCATTTTCTACTTTTCCCAGAATGTTCCTGACTACTCTTCACAAAACAATCTTCAAATTTTCGGTCACTTGTAGTTTGTCATCATGAAATGCTTTCGATTTGGACAAGCCCAAAATATATTGTCGTTTGGTAATTAGTTAAACATCAAAGTCAACTTTACTTTAATCAAACATCTTTTAACCCATTACCACACAATCCGTAAATTTGACGACATTCAGGAAGAAGTATTTTGGAATCATTGTGGAATCATTGTGGGAAAAGGAAGAAATGCTGGTAACCAATATTTACTCCTTTTCCCAGAATGTTTCAGACCACTCTTCACCAAACAATCTTTGAATTTCTGGTCACTTGTAGTTTGTCATTATCAAATGCTTTTGATTTGGACAAGCCTAAAATACTGCATTTTCCTAATCAGTTGTACATCTATTTCAACTGTACCTTAACCAAACATCTATTAACCCATTACCACACAATCCTTACTTCTGACTTCATTGAGGAAATTGCCTTTAGGAATCATTGTGGGAAAAGACAAAATGCTGGTAATCAGCATTTTATCCTTTCCCAGAATGTTTTCTACTCTTCACAAAACAAACTTCAAATTTTTCGGTCTTTGGACTTCGACAAGCCTAAAATATTGTGGTTTGGTAATGAGTTATACATCAAATTAAACTATACTTTAATCAACCATCTATGAAACATCAAATTCAACACAACAATTTTCTTTTTGAAGAGGGGGTAACCGTTTTTGACCGTTCTGCTCTCTTTCGTTTTCGTTGATTCGGTTTTTTTCCTGCAGTGGGTGTTTTTAAAACAGTTCTCTGTCCATTGGTTGAAATGATTTCACTTTGTTAAGTGCGACCTTTGTCAGTATTAAATCTTTTCAAACGCTTTCTTTGCTGATCGTTACACAGAGCTGCTCACGGTTATAGGTGGTCTGTTAATCCTTTACCCCATAATGCATTTCTATGGTATCTCTTATTGACCCTTAATAACAGCAAGAAAGAAACTGTTTCTTACATGTATATGACACCCTTTGCTAAGATAGAAATCATTGTGACAACAAGTGAAATTGCTCGTCACGAGCAATTTCACCTTTTGCCACAATGTTTTCCAAAGGCTCCTACAAGCTATGCGGATTGGGGCTTCACCACTTGATTTCATTTTAGTGCGACCAAAAGAAATGTCTTAACCCATTACCACACAATCCCCACTTTTGACACCCCTGAGAAAGAAGCCTTTGGAAAACATTATGGGAAAAGGAGAAAATGCTGGTAACCAGCATTTTCTCCTTTTCCCACAGTGCTTTCTACCCTTCCTACAACAAATTTCAATTTTTCAGTCACCTTAATTTTGTCGTCTGCAAATGCTTTAAATTTGAACCAGTCTAAAATTTTGTCGTGTGGTAAAGAGTAAAGAAGACATTGTAAGAAAAGGAGAAAATGCTGCATATCGGCACTTGTTCCGGTTTTCACTACGTCTTCTTATCACTCTTGTGAAATTGGTGGTCACAAAATTTAGTCAAGGGATATAAATATTCAAAATAAAAAATGGTGACCATGTCAACCTGCGGGTATAGGGCAAGTTAACATCAGTCGAAACATTTTATTATATACATTGTGTATGCAGAGCCATGGAGGTCCAGTCACATATAAGACCCTGTCCCAAACAAGTCCTGGTTTTCACGTGTCTGCAGTAAAAGTCTTTGAAAACACTGTGGGAAAAGGAGAAATTGGTCGTGACGAGCAATGTCTCCTTTTCCAACATTGTTTTCTACTCTTTTTTAGAACTATTTTTATAAAAAAAAAAAACAAGTTTTTGATTCAACTTGTATCTTAAAAACGCATTCGACTTTAGAACATGGTTCATGTCCGATTTCCATTGCGTACTTTCCATTCCATTGCGTCAGTGCAGCGCAATGGAATTTAAAATGATTTTTCAAAGTGTAAGAAATGAAGTCACTCAACTTTTGAAATATATTCTGTTTAAAGTAAATTTAAAGTTACGATATAGTGCAAATGAACACCTTTGAAATCATGCATGTTTTTCTATTCAATAGCATACATGTATATATAATAGTTTCCATTGCGTACTTATTTTCCCTGTGCGGCAGTCCAATGCAATGGAAAATTACTTAAAAGGTTTAAGCATCTGCAATGGAATGAAGAATGTCAAAATGTAACCCAATTGACAATTTTTTCAGTGTAAGATCCATTTTAGGTACAGTATATTCTATGATTTTTATTTCGGTAAATTCTCCATTTCGCAACCTGAGAAAAACCACTTGAAGGTAAAATCAACCACCACTACAAATACATTTTTTTAACATCAAGGTTTTCAACTGTCTCTGTACTTTAATATACTTTAATTAGTACAAATATACAGTTCCATATACATTAATCAGTACAAATAACAAATGACGTCAATTCCAGTTACTTTATTTAATAAGTGAAGCATATTATAATTTCCATTGCGTACTTTCTTTTCCATTGCGCCAGTCTCGCGCAATGGAAAATGCTTTGGAAGTAAAATCATATGCACTGAACAATATGAGTTTCCAAGTTTATGCATCAAATATATATTTATATATTATAGATTTATGAGTACAAATACCGTGTTTTGAAGTAAATTCTAGTTACTTCTTTTAATAAGAGATGCATAATATATTTCCATTGCGTACTTTCTTTTCCATTGCGCCAGTCCTGCGCAATGGAAATTTACTTGGAAGTTTAAACATCTGCACTGGTTTGAGTATAGCTTCAAATTTTATGCTTCGAATAAGTATCCATTGAACCCAAAGCCATTTTTCCAGTGTAAAATACGTTTGGGGTACAGTATATTCTTTTAGTCTGAATTTCGTAACCTTTCCATTGCGCTTCCTGAGAAAAAAAAAAAAAAAAAACATGAAAGTAAAATCAAATCTACATATATCTATTACTACAAGTTTTTTATGCATTTCTTTTGAGCGAGTTTTTCACATCTGTACTTTATTATACATTAATAAAGTCAATTCTAATTACATCTACTTCTTTTAAAAAGTGGGGAATAATATATTTCCATTGCGTACTTTCTTTTCCATTGCTCCAGTCCCGCGCAATGGAGATTTACTTGGATGTTTAAAGATCTGCACTGGTATCAGTATAGTTTCAATATTTATGCATAAAATGACTATCAATTGAACCCAAAAGATAGATAATTTTCAGTGAAAGATATGCTTCAGGTACAGACTGTTCTGTAAGTTTGAATTTGGTAATTTTTTCACTCCGCAACATGAGAATACCTACATAAAGGTAAAATCAAATCTCACTACAAAGGCATTATTTTATCGATACAATGATTTTATCTGTTTTCATCTGTATCTGAACTTCATTATTCATCAATGAGTACAAATAACGTGTTTGAATTCAATTCTAGTTACTTTATTCAATAAAATAAAAATAATATATTTCCATTGCGTACTTTATATTTCCATTGCGCCCATTGCTCCAGAATTTTTCCATTGCGTACTTAAGGCCTACCGGTATTTCTGTGTTTTTCGGTAATTATACCAGTTCGTATTTCCGGCGTGGAAACGCGATGTCGGTAAGAAATCGTATATCTTTTTTTTAGGGTTTTATTTATGAATCGCATGCTTAGATGTAAAGTCAAGATACATTATATTTCAAGAAGTCTGGAAGACAGTGTATGAGTCATCCAGTAATTTGAAAGGTAATCAACGTGGGGACATAAAAGAACCCTTCTTTCAGAAAAGTTGCAGTATATTCGGACTGCGTTGTCGGATGTTGAATGAATTCATACAAAATATGAGAGGTTGAACTGCTGCAAATGAACTCCCGTCACTACTATATTAGGAATAATACCAGCAATTCCCCACCACTATACATCTCTATGCATATATGTGACATTGTCTTACGAGTAAAAAGATAAGAAATCAATGAAATTTTCAGCTTCATTCCATTAGTCAATAGTGTATTTGATGAATACAGAATAAATCTGTAAAATTTTTCAATGTTTGTGACACATAATTTTGATTTTCATGGTCTTCGCGATAAAATGGTGGGGAGTTGCCTGTAGTATGCCTTGTAATGAATAATGACAACAAGAATTTGATGGAATTTGAAAAGTTTGATAATACAACAGTGAGTCAAATGTAGGTAACCAGCGTTTGCGCCAGCTATTTCTACCTTGCATCCTGTGGACACAGAGGCTTGAAAATTTGTGCTCTTGACCCATTATTTTGCGTCCTTGCTATGAGAAGTATTCTTGGACATTCCCACTTTTAGTATTTTGACAACGGACAATAAAAAGTATAAAGAAAATACTGCTGTTTTAACCAGCCTGGTTTGAAAATCATGCCGACAACGGACATTATGCTGACATTGTTTTTCTTTTTAAAAGACAAAATCTTGTTGATTAGAGAAGATACAACTGAAGACAATTGCATCTGTTAAAATATTCTCCGATTTCACACATCAATTGATCGTTGAATTGCAAATTGTTTTGGTTTGAGACGCTTTCAGGCAGAGCAGACAAATGTCTAAATCACGGCCCATTTCAAGCTTGATGTGTACCATCAGATTCAAAAAGCTAAAATATTCATGTGCATGTCATTGTCGTCAAAGATTTTTGAAGCCATGCTAAAATGATACTTATAAAAACATTAATCCATAATGATGATCTTGAAAGTGTTTAGACATTTGTCAAAGCAAAAGAAAATCGACATGCAAAACAGCGGCATTATACCGACGGTGTGATGAATGCAGAGGTAGACCAAATGTGTATTTTAAGTTTCCAGAAATGAGGGATCATCTCAGGCGACTGTTTATCACAAATGTCATTTTGTACGCTGTGAGAAAATTTTTGTATTTCATCGGGTAATGTACATAACATGTTTGTTTCAGAATTTTCCCCATACTTTCTACTTGTCCACGGACAACTAGATTGAAAAGTGTCACTTGTCCGCCGCTGAATTTTCCCAAGTTGGACAAGTCGAACATAGTCATAGAATTTCCGCACCCCTGAATAAGTGAGAATCTGAAGTGGTCTTCAAGCGGTGTACACCAGTTTATTTCAAGTAGTGTATAAAATTAGCACCCTAGCGAGCTGCTAAGATGGTTTCGTTGGTGGCTTTGAACTAAATGGTGGTATGATTGACAGCGCATTTTATGAGGTACTTTGTGTCCTGCGGATGCAGACGGTATTTTTTTCGCGTCCGGCGTTACTCAATTTGCTTCCCAGACACAGATTTTTGCAGTAACAAAACGCTTAGTAACCCATAATTTTAGCAACTTTCACAACTATAGTTGCTTTTGCGGCCAGTGTAGATCAAGATCAGACTGCACAAAACATGCACTCTAATCTGTGATCTACATTGTGCGATTACAGACTACAGCGATCATAAATAACATTGAAATTATTCTGGTTGTATTCCTGAACTAAAAATGTCAGTTAGTTTTATTACTGTTGCCGCTCTATTGGTTAACAAAAGAGTACTCAAAGTACCATGCCAACATGTTTTGTGCTTGAGATTTTTTTTGGTACTTGTGAGGATCCATTCTTATTATCTGCCAATAGGATAAAGCCAGATTATTTGGCATGCAACACACGAAAAGGGGCCTTCAGACATATGCGTAAAAGTGTGTTGTCCCAGATTAGCCTCAGGTCTCGGATTAGCCTGCATGGACTATGCAGGCTAATCCGAGATGACGCTTTACGCAGATATCCGAAGGTCTCATTTTGCATGTTGCGGGCCATTTCATTTCTGTGTCAAAAATTTGTTTTTCAAAAGCTGTGGCATGAATATGCTGATGATGTTGTCAAATGGTCTAGGGTCATTTGAATTGAACTGAACACCTTTGCACCACAAGAATTTTTTACTAAGAAGAACTTTTCAATCACTAAAATCTAAAGAAGAAAAGTGATTTGACTTCTGCAATCCACCTTAATCTGTTACAGATAGAAAAGCAGTTTTTTCATGACAATGTAGAATAGATAATATGGCTGAATAGATCCTTTTTGAATTTAGGCCAATCGTTCTAGGCCAAAACGACCCATCTCGAATGTAGGCAGAAAAGAAGACGTGTCACTGAGAAGTGACTGATGGCCCCCAAAACTCTTATGGCCTTGCTGTGACCTTGACCTTTATCCTATAGACATGACTCATGGGCATGACACATCATCTTGATGTGGTTAACATTTGTGCAAAGTTATTTTGAAATTAAGTGAAAGGAAAAAAAGTTATAGCCCAGACACAAAAACGGCTACCCCTCCCAACGCATTTGACCTTGCTGTGATCTTCACCTTTAACCATAGGACATGACTCCTGCACATGACACATTGTCTTTACGTAGTTAACAATTCTGCAAAGTTATAGTGAAATTCATTCATAATTAAAAAAAAGTTGCACACAAATACTACCCCCTCCCCAACACATTTGACTTTACTGTGACCTTGACCCTATGGATATATCTCTTGTACATGGCACATCGTCTCTGTGTTTTTAACATTTGTGGAAAGTGTTAAGGGAGATCACTCCTTCCTTACAGCATAGCTTCTTCCGGTATAAAATCAGTACCTGACTGTCAGGGAGAATTCTCTTTAGCTCAGTGGTTAGTGTACTGGTCTTTCAAACCTCAATAAACGAGGATATTTGCCACGTGGGTTCCAATCCCAGCCGGAGCGGTTTGTATTTGAGCTATGCATTTGTTGTGAACTTTCATGTTCGTAAGATTGGGGCTCGTCCAGGATTGGCCATTGAGCCATTTGTTGCCTATAAAATTGCCTGTTATTGGCCATTGAGCCATTTGTTGTCGAAATAATAGACTTACTGCCTAATAAGGCTTCCCATCAACAACATGTTGACTTCTCTTAAGAGGGGGTGTGTTACAGGAGATCAGTCCTTCCTTACAGCATAGCTTCTTCTCGTATTTAATCAATACCTGACAACTATGTTAGGGAGAATTCTCTTTAACTCAGAGGTTATTGGTTTTTTAAACCTCAGTAAATGAGGATATTTGCTGCACGGGTTCGAATTCCAGCAGGGCGGTTTATATTTGAGCTATGCATTTGTTGCAAACTTTCATGTTCATAAGAAAAGTTATTTTGAAATTAAGTCAAAAGGAAATGAGTTATGGCCAAGACACGCAAAGGACTACCCTCCACCTGGGGCCCCATGTCCCAAACACATTTGACCTTTCTGCCACCTTGACCTTTAATCAGGTTATCCACTCACATGATTCTTGCACATGACACATTGTCTTTATGTAATAAACAATTCTGCAAAGTAACACTGAACTTCATTTATAATTAAAAAATTTACAGGCCAGACACAAACACAACCCTCCCCCCCCACCCACAAGTTTGAGCTTGCTATGACCTTGATATTTAACATATGGACAACCCTCTTGCGCATGAGACATTATCTCAATTTGGTTAAAATTTGTGCCAAGTTATATTGAAGTTGAACGATAGGGAAAAAAGTTATGGCCTGGACACCAATGTTGAAGGACAGACAAACGGACTGACTAAACAAAATCATAAAAACACGGCTCAAATGGCTTGGGGTGGGAAGGACTCAGAATCTTGTCAAAATGATTTTAATGTACTTAGACCCTTGACTACCCCTAGCAGGCCCTCTTTTGACTCTTCTGGAAATCTTGTAATCTTAGCAGTCATCTTTCAGCTGGTTGTAATCTGCTTTTCAGTTTTGAAAATGGACCTGGATGAATAGATAAATGATTTTTATACATTTTTTTCCCATTGATACTATTCTTTTCTTTCTTTCATTTTTGTTCATGTAAAAATGAATCGGAAAATTTTTTCGAATCTTCAAGATTTATTTGTTGAAATTGAGTCATTTAACCTGTTACCTCACAATTCCGACTTTCAACAACCCAAGGTAGAAGCCTTTTGAAAACATTGTGGGAAAAGGAGAAAGGCTGGTAACCAGCATTTTCTCCTTTTGCCACAATGTTTTCTACCCTTCCCAAATCAAATTTTAATTTTTGAGTCACCTTTCTTTTGTCGTCTGCAAATGCTTTCAATTTGGACCAGTCTAAAATTTTGTCGTTTGGTAAAGAGTTATATGATGTTCCATAGACTCTGCTTTTATATTTATACATTAATCATACATTATGTAGAATTTTCAAAGACACATTCAGTTAATGTACTTATTTTTGTATTTATATTTTCTGTCCATTAAGAACCCTCCAGGTGTTCCAAATGGTCCGCCACCTATGATGAGACCACCGCCTCCATTTGGGGTAAGTTTTCTCAATTGATTGACACATAATTAGTGACATGTACCTAATGCATAGGGTTCGACAAAGTCTCGGTTCTGCGAAATTTGGGGCAGCTGAATCTCAGTGATCACCTTGGGACTGCCAGACACTGTTAGTGTCCATCCTTGGCTGCAGGCAACATTTTTTGGTCTTGCAGATGACTATGTACTGGTACATGTAAAAACTGAAATGTAGCTGAAGAAGAAATTGCTTGTGAAAAGCAGTTTTATTTATCCTGATGAGTATTTGACCCATATTCATGTACATGTATTAAGCCTTTTTAATCCTTTCCCGCACAATCCCGACTTTTAACGACCCTGAGGAAGCGGCCTTTTGAAAACATTGTTGAAAAAGGAGAAAATGCTGGTAACCAGCATTTTCTCCTTTTCCCACAATGTTTTCTACTCATCCCAAAAGAAATTCCAATTTTTCAGTCACATCTATTTTGTCGTCTACAGATGCGTTCAATTTGGACTGGTCTAAAATTTTGTCGTTTGGTAAAGAGTTAAGCTCACTTTGGCACGGGTACTCACTCGGTTTCCAGGAAGCAGAATCCAGAGATTAGTACAAGTTGCAAGGACTTGTTTCTCTATTGATGTAAAATAAGTATGCTTAAATTATGGCCCTAAGTTTCAGGTGTGATTTAACCCTTTCCCAAACAAGCCCTGGTTTTCATGTGTCTGCAGTACAAGTCTTTTGAAAACACTGTGGGAAAAGGAGAAATTGCTCATAACGAGCAATTTCTCCTTTTCCCACAGTGTTTTCTCCTCTTTTTGATAACTTTCAGCCATTTTCATCAAATTTAAAATTGTCATCTGCAAACTCTTTCAATTTGGACCAGTCCAAAATTTGTCGTTTGGGAAAGGGTTAATGACCACAGTAAAGCTAAGATTATGTTACTTTCTTGTAATTTTGATGTGAAATAGGAAGTGAAAGTGATGTTTCAAATAGACAATGATCTAAAAGTAAAAACTTTATTCTTTGTGATTTTCCTTACCTGTATGCATGGAGATATCTAAAAATAAGCTCTGTTTCGTAACCTTTTACCAGACGACTAAATTTTAGATTCATGCAAATTGAAGGCAAACAACAAAATTTAGCACTGGACCAAATTGAAAGCATTTGCAGATCTATGACAAATTGAACATGGCTCAATGGATGGAATTTGACTTTGACAGGATCAAAAAGATTGTGGGAAAAGGAGAAAATGCTTGTTACCAGCATTTTTCCTTTTCCCACAGTCTGGTCAAAAGTCTTATATCTCAGGGTCGCTAAAATGGGGATTGTGTGGAAATGGGTTAAGCCAGACTATAAAATGTTTGCGTAATACTGTTACTTGTATCCTTCACCAAAAAGCATCTGTTTCAACAACTGAGGAAGAAGGCATTTTGCAAACAATGTGGATGATAGAGAAAATGCTGAAAACTGGAAAGCAGCATTTTCTCCTTTTTCTATATAATTCATTTCTCTCTTTCATAGGTAATTCCCACTGTAACTTCCTTCCCAGACAGTTTTCCACCATTTTCTCTGTTTCCCACATTAATTTTAAACAGCTTTTTCCTCAAGGACATTAAAACACATGATTGTTGGTGTGGTTTTATAGTCTTGTAGTCTGCAAATACTGTCAGTATGGATGAGTCTAAAAGTTTGTCGTGTTGTAAAGAATTAACCCTTTACCAAACAATCCAGTGTTTTAACAATCTTATAGAAGAAGACTTTTGAAAATATTGTAGTAAAAGAAAATGCTGGGAACCTGCATTTCTTCCTCTTTGCACAACCCCTCCCAGAAACAAATTTAAAATTTTGAGTCCCATTTATTTTGTCCTCTGCAAATGCACTCAATTCAGATGTTCTAAAATTTTGTCTCTTACTATACACTTGAACCATCTTATTACAGCTTGGTGGTCCACCGGGTTACATGGGTCCCCCTGGGATGGGTAATAGCCCAGGAGAACATGTACCGCCCCTCATGCCTCCAGCAGCACCCCCAGGTATGTAGACAATAACATTTATTATTACATTACAGAGGAGCAGGTAACAAGGCTGTCTCTGTGTTCTAAGAAGAAAATATCACCGTTATTCTTCACTGAAACTCTTTTGCAATTCTTATTATTTTGAAGGACCTTAGGTTTAGGGAACATGCAGAGAAAACAAGTATTCTATACTCTGTAACCCTTTACCACACAATCCCAACTTTTTACAACCCTATGGAAGAAGCCTTTTGAAAACATTGTGGGAAAAGGAGAAAATGCTGGTAACCAGCATTTTTTGCTTTTCCCACAATGTTTTCTACCCTTTCAAAAACAGATTGCAACATTTTGGTCACATTTACTTCGTCGCCTGGAAATGCTTTCAATTTCGGCCTGTCTAGAATTTTGTTGTTTGGTAAAGAGTTAACCAGTTAACCAAAAGACCAAATGTGCTTTTACTGCCCTGCATCCACACTGAACAGTTGCTGTTCTGAAAAGGATTATCCGGTTTTTTAACGCCATGGGTCCTTTTTCAACGTACATGTATTCTTCTCTCTTTACCAAACAATAATTTTTTAGACCAGTCCGAATTGAAAGCATTTGCAGACGACATGATTAATATGACTGAAAAATTGAAATATATTTTGGGATGGGTGGAAAATATTGTGGGAAAAGGAGAAAATGCTGTTAACCAGCATTTTCTCCTTTTCCCACAATGTTTTCAAAAGGCTTCTTTCTCAGGGTCGTTAAAAGTCAGGATTGTGTGGTAAAGGGTTAACCAGTTGTTTCTTGCCATGGGTCCTTTTTCAAAGTTCTCTTATTTGAGGTTGTATCTATTCTTACATAATAATATATGAGTTTTGCAAGTAACAAATTCAAAATGATGGAAATGATGGACATATTGTCTTTGAAATGATAGAAAACATAGTTGGAAAAGGAGCATTTTCTTCTTTTCCCACAGTGTTTTCAAGGGCTTTTTTTTCCAGGGTTTGTTAAAACTTTGGATTGTTTGGCAATAGGTTAAACGATAGAAAACATGGTGAGAAAAGGAGAAAGAGCTAATTAACAGTATTTTCTTCTTTTCCCTCATGATGTTTTCAAGGGCTTTTTTTTCCAGGGTTGTTAAAACTTTGGATTGTTTGGCAATAGGTTAAACGATAGAAAACATGGTGAGAAAAGGAGAAAGTGCTAAATGACAGTATTTTCTTCTTTTCCCTTATAATGTTTTCAAATGCCCATTTCTAGACAATTGTTTGGTAAAGGGTTACAGTTATTTTAGGCATACGAAATACATGTACAATGATTTTGCAGGATTTGGTCCCGGACCTGGATATCCCCCCGTCATACCCCCACCTGGGATGGGAATGCCTCCATTTCAGGGTAAGTGTTTTGGTAGTTTTGTTTTGCCCCTATAATTTTGAACCCATTGAAAAGGCAAAAGAAGAGTAAGACTGTTGAACTTTTTATCCTTTATACATATTGGCCATGCTTTGTGAAATAGGGGCTTAATGCACCTGCAAAATGTATCCACCCAGATCAACCTGCGCAATCAACGCAATTTTGGTAAATTCTCTTCATGCCAAAGAATCAGCGTACCTCATGATGCAGTTCCTTGTCAGACAAGGTGGATTTTATGGATCGATAATTATGTGATGACTTGCCTGGTATCATGCATCACAGAGATGATTTAAACTCCTTTTTGCCAGAGCATAGCTGATATTCAGTTTTACTATTTAAAAAATCTTAGCCATTTATGAAATCAGTCCACCCTTGTGGGCAGAACCTAGTGGCTCAGTAGGTAGCATACTGGCCTTGAAAACAAGGGGTTCTAAGTTGCAACAGGATCCCTTTCTCTCTATCAGCAGAATTTGTTTGGATGATATTCATGTTTGACAGCAGCTAGCAGTGGCTTTGAAAGAATGTCACATGTAAAGTAAACTCCAGAAAAGCATAGATAGGTGCACCTGGAGCACCAGTATGGCTAAAATAATGTTGAAAACAGCCTTAAACACCAGACAAACAATCTACTTGTGTAAGGATTTTTCAGACTTTGAATTGGATCATAAATCTTTGACTTGAAATTAATAGTTTTGAGGGACAGGTGTAGTGTGAAAATTTTCTCTGTTAAAGCTTACTATTGTACTACTGAACAATTTTAAATGAACATATAAGTCTAAGCGATAATCTCTCTTCACAGGAAATCCCCAGATGGCAAATTTGCAGCAGTCGGCATCAAACTCTCCAGGACAGCTGGAACAGAAACAAGAAAAGGTGAGTGGACAAATTAAACCTTTAACAAACAATCCCAAGTTTTAACAACCTTTAGGAAAGAGGCTTTCGAAAATATTGTGGGAAATAGAGAAAATGCTGGTAATCAGCATTTTGTTCTTTTCCTACAATGATTTTTACTCTTTCTTATCTCTTTACCAAACAACAAAAATTTAGACTGGTCCAAATTGAAAGCATTTGCAGACAAAATAAATGTGACTGAAAAATTGAAATTTGTTTTGGGAAGGATAGAAAACATTGAGGGAAAAGGAGAAAATGCTGGTTACCAGCATTTTCTCCTTTTCCCACAAGGTTTTCAAAAGGCTTCTTTCACAGAGTCGTTAAAAGTCAGGAATGTGTGGTAAAGAGTTAACCCTTTACCGCACAATTTCGCCTTTGAATGCCCCTGGTTAAAAAGCCTTTTGAAAACATTGTGGGAAAAGGAGAAAATGCTGGTAACCAGCATTTTCTCCTTTTCCCACAATGTTTTCTATCCTATCAAAGACAAATTGCACCATTTGAGCCACATGGAAATTGTCATCTGCAAATGCTTTCAATTTGGACAATACTAAAATTTTGTCGTCTGGTAATGGGCTAAACAAAGTCAATCATGTGATCTGTATTGAAATTGTCATCTGCAAACACTATCAATTTAGACAAGACCATAAATTTGTCCTCTGGTTAAGGGTAAACAGGTCATAGCCTTTTAAAGAGCAATAGATTCAGTTTGGAAACCTTTGTAGTCAGGAATATGTTGCACTAGCTTAACTTTTGTATAGGGCTAGGATAGATGGAGAGAAAGAAAGAGAAGAGAGGTCGGTCAATTTTAGCATATCTGCATTTAGGACCATTTAACCCTTTACCGCACAATGCCACCTTTTAACGACCGTGGGAAAGAAGCCTTTTGAAAACATTGTGGGAAAAGGAGAAAATGCTGGTAACCAGCATTTTCTCCTTTTCCCACAATGTTTTCTACCCTATCAGGAGAAAATTGTACCATTTGAGCCACATTGAAATTGTCGTGTGCAAATGCTTTGAAATTGGAAAAGGCTAAAATTTTGTTGTCTGGTAAAGGGTTAAAGCATAGCCTTTTTTCATACAAATGTTTATTGCAATTTAACAAAATATGCTCTTATATTTTTGTGATTATATTAGTGTTTACCCTTACTGAATAGGAAATGTAGTTGTGCTTTTGAAACATTAAGTAGTTATCAGAAATTTGCTATTAACTCATTGCCAGATGACATAACTTTAGACTTGTCCAAGTTGAAAACATTTGTAGACAACTATTTAAATGTGGTTCAAATAATGAATTTTTTCTTTAGATGGACAGAAAACACTGTGAGAAAAGGAGAAAGTGATGGTCACCAGCATTTTCTCCTTTTCCCATTGTGTTTTCTGAAGCCTTCTTCTTCAGAGTTATTTAAACCTGGGATTATTTGGTAGAAGTTAAGCAATGTATTATCAAGTGTACATATTTTCTGGAATGTTTTACAGTCACCCTGGACAGAACACAAGGCACCAGATGGCAGGACTTATTACTATAATCATGTGACCAAGCAGTCTAGCTGGGAAAAACCTAAAGAGTTACAGACTACTGCAGAGGTAAAAACACACAGATTTATTTTTGTTTTTTCCCAATTGAATATACCTTTTGACCCTTTACTAAACCACCTTGTACTGTAACACAGACCTCCAGATAAGAGGGAATGATAGTATTCTAAATCCATTATTTCTCTTTCAGACCCTATGTTGTGGGTACTCATTAGAATCATCTTGATGAGACAATTCTAATGAGTACCCATAACATAGGGTTTAGTGGAGAGTGATTGATATTTTCAATTTTGAAATCAGAATCACTCCCTCTATCTGCAGCTCTGCAGTTTAACAACTCAAAGGAAGAGTTTTAACTTGAATAGTTGTGGGTAAAAGAGAAAAGACTGGTTGTTGGTTACCATTTTTACTTTTTCCAGCAATGTTTTCTTCCGTGAAAGAGAATTTAATTTCTTTTTTAAACCAATTTTGAATTGGTCATCCTTGTAGATCCTTCCATTTTGAAGAGTCTAAAATTTGAAGAGTCTAAAATCTGTCATTTGGGAAAAAGCTTTACACTGTATGAAACCATGACGATTGGCTGTTTTATAGAGTTATTTAGCATGTCCATTAACCCTGAACCCAAAAATCCTAAGTTGCAACCACCCTGAGAGAGAAGGCTTGTGGTAAACAGGATTATCTCCTTTTCCCACAACTTTTTCTTCATTTTCAGAGGCAAACCCAGTCATGTTAGGGACAGCTAATTTGGCATCTACATATGCTTTCAATTTGGACAAGTCTGAAACTTTGTCATCTAATAAAGCATTAAAAGCAAAAGAGAAGTTTAGGGACATTTATCACATGTCATTATCTCTTCTAACTGATGATATACAAGACTTTATCATCAAAAACTAGCATTCTTTACTTTTTGTTGTGACAGATCTTGAACTATGCCATCTGCAAATTCTGCTTTTGGTGGGCATGGAAATTGAGGCACTGTATATTTTCTTTTTTTTTTTCAGATGTTGTTGGCACGATGTCCCTGGAAAGAGTACAAATCTGACACAGGAAAAGTTTACTATCACAACTCTGTTACAAAAGAATCCCGCTGGACAAAGCCAAAAGAATTAGAAGAACTGGAAGGTACTCTTGTTTTGTGATATTGATTGTTTTGACAAATGGATCCATATTTGCTCACTACCGGTACTATGTTAAAAAAAAAAAAAAAAAGTGACGGATTTCTTTAAATGTAACCTGAAACCGATAACACTATGTTGTATGCAAATAAAATCACATGCCAGTAAATTGTGTAACATCCTATTGTTGGAACTTCTTTAATTAACTCTTTACCAAACAACAAAATTTCAAACTAGTCCAAATTGAAAGTATTTGCAGATGACAAATGTGACTGAAAAATTGTAATTTGTTTTGGGAAGGGTAGAAAACATTGTGGAAAAAGGAGAAAATGCTGGTTACCAGCATATTCTCCTTTTCCCACCATGTTTTCTAAAGGCTTCTTTCTCAGGGTCGTTAAAAGTCGGGATTGTGTGGTAAAGGGTCAACAAGGTAATCATCAGATATGGGCACATCATACATGTTAAGTGCTAATTATCATCTTTGCCAATCAACCTTAACGTCTTATCAATGTCAACCTACAGACTGGTTACTGATTGTAATTTAAGTCATTAATCATAAGAAGAAAAACTGGGAACCAGCATTGAAATATCTGGCATCCTTATAAGGTAGGGCTGGCATCATCTACTTTTGTCAACCCGTTTTTTTCTGCGCCATATTTAAATTTCTTTTGCATATGGCACCATATGTGAAGCCCAGCACGAACTCTGAATGGGAGCGATGTAAATAGTACCAAAAAGAAACAAAAACAACCAAAATGTCAAAAAAGAACCTAGGATAAATGATGACGAAAACTTGCGAGTGATTGTTGCCAACTTTATGCCTGGTCAGTTAGTTTTCGATTATTGGCGACAAGCGGCACAACACTAGTTTACATGCAGTCAATTTATGTGAGGGCAATTTTTAGGAATCATGCCTGTGTCATAAAAAAAAGTAAAAATTGGCAGTACTTAAAAAAAAAAAAAAAAAAAAAAACCTTTTGTACGGTAGATTATTTCAATGATGGTTATGTGGGGAAGCAGCCAGTGGCTTAGGAAGCATATTTTGAGAAGCACTGGTTATAGAAACTCTAGGAAAGCATGGGTAGGTTTAATGGCCACCACAATATAACTAAAAAAATGTTGAAAATGGTATTAAGCACAACACAAACCAACAAACTACAGGATTTTTGGTCCCTTGAAATTTTTCCTGATTCATTGACAAGGCAGCTGATAGGAGGGGGGCTTTCATTGGCCTGTGATAGTTCAAGTTTGGTATAAGGTAAATAAAATTGAGCCATGCTCTGCCAAAAGGAGGCTTAACTCTTTACCACACAATCCCGACTTTTAACGACCCTGAGAAAGAAGCCTTTTGAAAACATTGTGGGAAAAGGAGAAAATGCTGGTAACCAGCATTTTCTCCTTTTCCCACAATGTTTTCTACCCTTCCCAAAACAAGTTTTACTTTTTCCTTTGTATTTATTTTGTTGTCTGCAAACGCTTTCAATTTGGACTAGTCTAAAATTCTGTCGTGTAGTAAAGAGTTAATGCATCTCCCTCATGCATGCTCCAAGCAAGCCATCACACAATCATGGATCCATAAAATCCATTTTGTCTAACAACCGACTGAATCATGTGGTAGACTGGTCCTTTGATATTTAGAAATTTGATCAGTAGCGGAAAGTTTTAGCCTAGGTCAGACTGCACAGGCTAACATGGATCGATACTTTTCACAGTTGCATTAAGACTCCTTTACAAATAGCATGGCTCGGTAACCTCAGTGAATAGTACCAGTTGTTACATTTTCTGTCTTATTTGTTTTGTAGCAAGTATACAGAAACAAAAGCAAACAGAAAAGTAAGTATGTTCCTTAATTCTTGTATTTTTTTGTTTGTTTTGTTTTGATGCCTTCAGTATTGCAAGCGATTGAAACAAAGATATTGACTTGCGGGGTTGTGATATTTTTGCTTTAACTTCTTTTTATTTTTCGGTGTTTTTGATACTATCAATACTAGCAACTTTAATTGTTCTTTCAAAAGATGTAAAATATAGAGTCACGCAAGAATTAAGACTAGTAATTTCTACTTCATATTATCTATGTGTAAAGTAGCTGGAAAAGCGAGCATTTCAGCTTTGATTCAGAGATCATTTTACAGTGTTTGTTTCCATGAATTTAAAAATGCAAAGAAAGTTGAATTGTGCTTTTAAGGTTTGGCAATGAGAGTTTTCATTGGACAAGTATAGGCTCCGATCATTTAGATACTAAAATCTTATTGGCTGAGTTATTAGTCTGAGCCAATCAGATTGCTATTCTTAGGACTTAGAATTAGAAGGCTATCTTTACTAGTTGGTGAATGATGAACATGGCCCTTAGAAAACATGTCTTTAAAGACATATCCTTACAGCCACAGAGGAAAAAAAGCTATGAAAATTTCATCGACTGTAGAAGGGTTCAGAATTTAGTCAAACATAAGTTACCAATATATATATATAGTGTAAGAGATAAAAACATATACCGGAAATCTTCAATTTAAAACCAAAAATGTCACAGCAGTGATTACTTTGATGGCATCCAGAAAATAAAATACATTTTGTCTATTGGTCGTAGTCTAAGCAACCTTGCAACTGTTTGGGGCTGCATTTGGCATGAAAATAAAGGAATGATTATAGTTTGATATTGTAAAGATGAAATGGGTTAAAAACTGGCTGAAAACAAGTATAGATGTACCTTTAACCCTTTCCCAAACGATAAATTTTAGACTGGTCCAAATTGAAAGAGTTTGCAGACGACAATTTTAAATTTGATGAAAATGACAGAAAGTTCTCCAAAAGGGTAGGAAACACTGTGGGAAAAGGAGAAATTGCTCGTTACGAGCAATTTCTCCTTTTTCCACAGTGTTTTCAAAAGACTTGTACTGCAGACACGTGAAAACCAGGGCTTGTTTGGGAAAGGGTTAAAAGAATACTCCCTGGGAAAAGCTGTTTGAATACTCCCTGAGAAAAGCTGCTTGAATACTCCCTGGGAAAAGCTGTTTGAATACTCCCTGAGAAAAGCTGCTTGAATACTCCCTGGGAAGAGCTGCTTGAATACTCCCTGAGAAAAGCTGTTTGAATACTCCCTGAGAAAAGCTGCTTGAATACTCCTTGAGAAAAACTGCTTGAATACTCCCTGAGAAAAGCTGCTTGAATACTCCCTGGGAAAAGCTGCTTGAATACTCCCTGAGAAAAGCTACTTGAAGACGGACTCTAGAAAACAAGATTGTAAAAAGAGAAAATTCTCTATACAAGTACGATTGTCGTCCTTTCCTCACAGATTTTTTACCCCTTTACCAAATAATTCTGATTTTTGATGACCATGTGTTTTGATGACCAAGAGAGAGAAGGCTTTTGAAAATATTGTGGGGAAAAAAAAAAAGAAAATCCTAGTGACCAGCATTTCCTCCTTTTCCCATAATGTTTACTATCCTTTGAAAGACAAATTCTATATTTTGAGAGATATTTGAGAAGTCATCTGGAAATATGGGCAAGCCTAAAGTCTAAAGTTTTATTGTGTGGTAAATTGTTAATTCTTTTTCCTAAACTGTGGTAGAAAAAAATCACATTAACACTTTACCACACAATCTCAATTTTTAACAACCCTGAGGAAGAAGCCTTTTGAAAACATTGTGGGAAAAGGAGAAAATGATGGTAACCAGCATTTTCTCCTTTTTCCACAATGTTTTCTACCATACCAAAGACAAACACTAGCATTTAAGCCACTTTTAAATTGTCGTCTGCAAAAGCTTTCTATTTGGACATGTCTACATTTTTGTCGTGTGGTAAAGGGTTAAGAATTTATCTGTTGTGTTTTATAGGGGAGCAGGAGATGCAGCCACATCGGGGGAGAGTGACAAATCCTCCAAACCCCAGTCAGCTATAGAAGCAGCAATGCAGGCCACCCTTGCCTCCATCGAGTTACCCCCGCCCCAGAAAGCAGCAGCAGCCCCACAGGCCGCCCCGCCCACAGAAAAAAGTGTGTCCTCGGAAAGCAGGTACAGTTTTTATGCCCCCCCTTCAACAAAGTGGGGGTATATTGCTTTGCATATGTCAGTCGGTCGGTCGGTTGGTCTGTCAGTTGGTCGATCGGTAGACCTTACCTTGTCGGGATAATAACTAGACACAGAATTGACCTAGGTTCATCAAATTTGGCACAGACATGTGTCTCGGAGAGTAGATGATCCCTATCGATTTTGAGATCAATCGGTCAAATGTCAAGATCACAGTGACCGTCAGCATGTTGATATATAGACCAAACCTTGTCTGGATGATAAGCAGACACAGAATTGACCTAAGTTCATCAAATTTGGCACAGACATTTGTCTCGGAGTGTAGATGATCCCTGTTGATTTTGAGGTCAATCGGTCAAATGTCAAGGTCACAGTGACTGTCAACATGTTGATATATAGACCAAACCTTGTCCGGATGATGACTAGACACAGAATTGACCTAGGTTCTTCAAATTTGGCACAGACAATTGTCTCCCTATCGATTTTGAGATTAATCCATCAAAGGTCAAGGTCACAGTGACCTTCAACTTAATGATATATAGACCAAACCTTGTCCAGATGATAACTAGACACAGAATTGACATAGGTTCTTCAGATTCTGTACAGATATTTATCTTAGAGTGTAAATGATCCCTATGAATTTTGAGATTAATCCATCAAAGGTCAAGGTCACAGTGGCCTTCACCTTAATGATATATAGACCAAACCTTGTCCAGATGGTAACTACACACAGAATTGACCTAGGTCCTTCAAATTCTGTACAGATATTCATCTTGGAGTGTAAATGATCCCTATCGATTTTAAGGTCAATCAGTGAAAGGTCAAGGTCACAGTGACCACCAGATGATTCAGGGCCCGTGCTGCCATTCGCCACTTAAGCCCATTTGCTAAAAAAAAATTAAAGTGTCTCAAAAATCATCATATGTGGCTCAACTTGTGGCTCCAACATCTTATTCGCGTATTATCGAAGACGTAGTAAGCATCAAAGTCGACTGGGAAAAAGCGGAAGTCAAACGCGCATGCCGAGAAGAAAATCAATAACCCAGTCTGTGTATTGGCGACTGTTTACAATCTTGTATGTATACACACGGCAGTGTGTATAATTATGCAAATTGTAGACAGATTATCACGTTTAACAATTGAAGTGGGCTATAAATCAGACAATTAAAGGATGTTAATTACTTGATTAGCGATTATTGCCAACGCATGTCGGTAGTTTGACCCATCTCCAATTAAAGATGGACTTGTCAACAAATTATCGGCAATTAAAGGATCGAATTATGTGGATGTTTTTCAGCGATTGATATCAGTTTATGAACTGTGCCACTTCCTGTATCAATGTGGCCGTAGGAGGGGCATGACTGTTTTACAAACAGACATCTTGTTAACCCTTAAACTGCTAGCACGACTCAGTGACCTTTTGTGGACAGTGTAGTACAAAGATCAGACTGCACAGAATGTGCAGTCTGATCTTTGATGTACACTCTCTGATAAGGAGGTATTTTTCATCAACAATTTATTTCAAAAAAACATTATTTGGGTTTTTACTGTCGGCTTGAAAGTTTTATTTAATTTTTTTATGAGGATAAGAGTTAACACATTTCTTTGGACAGACAGCTGTTTTTCTTCTTGCTGAAGACTAATTTTCAAAACATGGTAGTTAGAGAAGAAATTGCAGTTATAAACAATTTTTACCTTTGCCACAATGTTTTCTCGCATGTTCAGACTGTTTTAACGCGTTAATAGAGAAAAAATTTTACACTTGTTCAAATTGAAACCATTTGCAGATAACAAATGAGATTTGGCCCATTGGATCAGTTTGATAGGATAGAAAACATTGTGGGAAAAGGAGAAAATGCTGGTCATCAGTTTTTTCTCCTTTTTCCACAAAGTTTGAAATGGCTTTTTTCCGATATTGGTAAAAGATAGAATCATTTAGTAAAGGTTAAAATTCAATTGCTGCAGATTAGTTTCTGATGATGCTAAGTTATGCTAACTATAAGTCGATAGATGTTTTTTTTTGGCTAAGAGAGCCAATCTTCTCTTTGTTTAGAGATATGTTTTTGGAGGGAAAACTTGACTGTCAACCTTTTCCCTGCCAAGTAGACTCTTTTTAATTCAATTTTTTTTAAAATAAAACGAGAAAAGTGAAGTGTTAGGATAATTTCATACTATCAAGATAATTTAATTTTTGTTTTTGTTGTTTTTTTTTTCTTTTTAAATTCTCGTTTAGTCAATGAGTTTTTTTTTGTTACAGTGAAGAATCAGAAGATGAGAGACCGGTTCAAAAGAAAAACCAATCCCTTAAATTCAAAAACAAGAAAGAGGCTATGGATGCTTTCAAGGCCTTGTTAAAGGAAAAGGTAAGTTCAAAACTTTAGTCCACTACAACCCTTTGTAAAAGAATCCCATGTTTAACAACCCAGAGGTAAATGTCTTTCAAAAATGTGGGAAAAGCAGAAAATGCTGATGACCAACATTTTCTGCTTTGGGCGCAATGTTTTCTACACTTTCAAAGACAGATTCCATCATTTTAACCAAGATAAATTTGTCCTCTGCAAATGTTTTCAGTGTGGATGAGTCTAAAATTTTGTCATTTAGTAAAGAGTAAATCTGTTTGCTACTCTTGTATTGTGATGTTTTTGTCTTCATAAAGAAGCTGTACTATGATATTCCTTTGAGCAGTTTCCCAGAACATGACCACAAAAGCACCAGAAGTGGTCTATGGCATATTAACCGGTCATTGGCACTAATTCTGCTCTAGGAATGGATTCTAACACACCAAAAGTTTGGGACACATGAGATGCAGCTTTCTGAGAGAAAGATGTCCCAATTTGGCTTCAATACACTGACCTGGAAAGTTAGTGAAACCAAGCAAGCATATGAATAATTAAGCTGTTGCTTTGATAAAACTAAAATGCAGTTGAAAGCAGCATGAATACAATTACATAAACAACACAATGATTTGGTTATTTATAGACTTGTATACAAATATGGGTGTGGGGTTCTTTTATTGTATGGCTTTCATTTTATTTCAATTAAGAAGCTGTTGCTTTTATTTACTTCCTAGCTAGGGTTCATATTCACCAATCATTCTAAAGAACTTTCTTTGTCTTATTTTATAGGATTTTCAAAATTTGAAAGTAACACAACTTCTAATGGGCTTAACCAAATGGTTTAGCCAGTCAAAAGTTATGTTACATTCAGATTTAGAAAATTCTTGAGGATAAGACTGAGAACGTTCTTAAGCATGGTGAATACAGACCCAGATTCCTTTCTTTCCATTACATGTACCCAATTTTGGTAAAACTAATACAATCCAATGGAGTGCTTGTACATCTCCTGTTCCTTTTTTCTCTACAGAAAGTGCCATCAAATGCCACATGGGAGAGTGCCATGAAACTGATTGTGAATGATCCTAGATATGGAGCACTGAAACATCTCAATGAACGGAAACAAGCTTTCAATGAATACAAAACACAGAGAGTCAAAGAAGAAAAGGTATTCTATTTTTGACATTATGATTTTTTACGGCGTTACGCTTACCCTGTATCTCTTTTAACCCTTTACCACACAATCCTGATTTTTAACGACCCTAGAGAAAAGTTGTTTGACCTAGGACCCTGAAACTTTATATAAGTGTTGCTCATGACCCAAGGAGGTGCCCTATCGTTTATGGGTCATATGGATCAATGGTCAAGGTCACTGGTGATCTTTGTTTTGAAAATCATATCTGTTCTCTGATTGTGCTTCTGTGACAAGTGCTGGGGGGGGGGGGGGGGGGGGGAGGATAGCAGGGGTATTTGTCTGCTTTGCAACCGTTCTAGTTTAGGTTATTTGCCTCACATAAAATTTTTTTTTTTTTAATTGTTGTACTTGAAAAATTTTAGTGTTGTTTGAATAAAAAGGAATTAAGTTTGATTTTGTTGTGTTGAATGCCATTGCCAACTATGTCAGTTATATTATAGGGCCATTGTGCCTATCCAAATTCTTGTGACAGTTCTACACTCTTTTTCCAAACCATTGCCTCCTTTCCTATTAAAAAAAAAAAATGAGTCAAAACTATCTTAATTGTTTGTTTGTTTGTATTGGAGTTCAACACCATTTTAACAGCTTGGGTTGTATCATGGTGGTCAGTGACGCACCATGTGTTTCCTGGCTTTCTTACACCAGTACTGACACAACTTTTTTTCCAAAGCCACTGACTACTTTCCTTACGTGCATCAGAGGTGAGGTAAAAGAAGACAGATTTCAATTTTTAGAAATCATTGAAAGTAATGATGTATCACATATTTCTGTGTGCTTTATTTTTCAGGAGGAAGCCAGACTGAGAGCAAAGCAAGCAAAAGAAGACTTGGAACAGTTTTTGCTACACCATGATAAGATGAATTCCAATGTGAAGTACTGGTAAGATCATACTAGAACTGAACTTTGGCTAACCTTTTCTCGAAAAAACTGTGTTTTACGTGGAAATGGCTCTTGAAAACATTGTGGAAAAAGGAGAAAATGCTGGTAACCAGCATTTTCTCCTTTTCTCAAAATGTTTTCTGCTGTTTCAGAGGCAAATATCAGTTGTGTAAGACTAAATTCATCGTCTGCTACTACTTCCAATATGGATGAGACTAAAATTATGGCACCTGGTTAAAAAAAAATCAGCGAAAGCTGAATTAGCAAGATTACTTCACGGCATGAATTTAGATTTGTCAGCTTGCTGACTTTGCCCAACTTATATGGAATGTAGGATGCCACTTGTGTGTCATTCAATGTATGTCATTACTATTGAAATATCTTGTTGTCACTTTCTGTAAACAATAAATGTTCATCATACCTGGAAGAACTAGATCTTTTTGGAACAGTACACTCTACTAAATGAATGAGGCTGGTATTTTTCTTTCAGTTACAAAAATTCAAAATTTGCGACTTCTAGGCTGTTTTGGCTAGAATGGGGGCTCTGCCATGGTCTGAACTTCAGTTCAGTTTTACAGTAATGCACTTATTTTGAGCGCTGCATGAATTGTAATGTAAAACAAGTTAAAAGTAAATGAAAGATAGAACAACTTGGCAACATTCTACCAAGTTTTAAAATTCATTTTTCTGCCAGTGACTAACACTTGGATAGACCATACTATAACAGATTGTCATTTTCACAATAATTTCCATACTTTCAAATGGTATTATGTACATGAGCTGTGCTCTGGCAAAAGGAGGCTTAATGCATCCCCGTGATGCCTGACACCAAGCAAATCAACTCATGATCATGGATCAGTAAAGTCCATTTTGTCCATTAACCCTTTCCCAAACGACAAATTTTGTACTGGTCCAAATTGAAAGAGTTTGCAGACGACAATTTTAAATTTGATGAAAATGGCAGAATGTTATCAAAAAGGGTAGAAAACACTGTGGGAAAAGGAGAAATTGCTCATTACGAGCAATTTCTCCTTTTCCCACAGTGTTTTCAAAAGACTTGTACTGCAGATACGTGAAAACCAGGGCTTGTTTGGGAAAGGGTTAACTGAATGAATCATGAGGTAAACTGGTTGTTGGACATGCAGAAAATTGACCAATAGCAAAAAGTGTCAGCCCAGGTCAGTCTGTGTGGACAGCGCATGCTGACATGGGCGATACTTTTTGCAGATGCATTAAGCCCTCTTTTCACAGAGCATGGCTCAAATTTAAATGCATCTTAACTCCCACGTTGTTTACTTTTGGCTACTACTGGGCCCTTAATAAATCAGATTTTATAGATTAGACTCAGTGTTGCATACTAAGAGTTAACCCTTTTACCACACAATCACGACTTTTAACAACCCTGAAAGAGAAGGCTTTTGAAAACATTGTAGGAAAAAGAGAAATGCTGGTAACTAGCATTTTCTCTTTTTCCCCACAATGTTTTCCTATGAAAGACAAATATAATCATTTTAGCAACATTTAATTTGTCATGCGCAACTGCTTTCACTTTAGACAAGGCTAAAATTTTGTCATCTGGTAAAGAGTTCAGGTTATTCAATTCCTTTATTTTAGGAAAGCGGACAGCATGTTTTCTGACTATGATGAGTGGCAGTCTGTCAGTGACAGAGATCGACGGGACTTATTTGATGATGTCATACACATCATTGCAAAACGTGAAAAGGTACATGATTACTCTTTAAATGCAACAGACATCACTAATCTACAAATAACTTAATAAGAATTTGAAGACAGAACTTCAGAAGATGTTCCTGTCATATCAAGTATTGAAAAAAAAAATCCTTATCAAAGTATTCAAAATTGTGGTATATATGTATATGCCAAGAATATCTCAAAACGGAAGCAGACAGTTTGACCCTATACCAAAGAATCATGTTTTATTGTATGATCATGAACTAGAAGACTTATGAAAACATTGTGGGAAAAGAAGAAAATGCTTGCAACCAGCATTTTCGTCTTTTCCCCCAATGTTTTTCTGAATGTTTTCAGTTTCTGCAAGCCCTAAATTTTGTCTTCTTGTAAAGAAATAAATAATAGATCAACCTGTATGTACTTTAACTCTTTAGCGCTTTTAACAAAATAAACAGTAGATCAGACTCTATGTACTTTAACTCTTCAGTGCTTGTAACAAAATAAACAGTAGATCAGACTCTATGTACTTTAACTCTTTAGCGCTTGTAACAAAATAAACAGTAGATCAGACTCTATGTACTTTAACTCTTTAGCGCTTGTAACAAAATAAACAGTAGATCAGACTCTATGTACTTTAACTATGTACCAGACAACAAAATTTTAGCCTAGTACAAATTGAAAGCATTTGCAGACGACAACTTCATTGTGGCTCGAATGGTTCAATTTTTCTTTGATAGGGTAGAAAAAATGCTGGTTACCTGCATTTTCTCCTTCTCTCACAACGTTTTCAAAAGCCTTTTTGGCTGGGGTCGTTAAGCCTTAGAGTGCTGAATTTATGAAATAAACCTTTTTAATGAAGAAAATCGTCCGAAATATTGTCATTTCAAGGTTGTTTTAGCCAGAAGGTGTATTGAAGTAGCTGACGGTGTAGATCAAAGATCAGACTGCACGTTCTGTGCAGTCTGATCTTGATCTACACTGTCAGCAAAAACAAGTTAAGTTGGTTCCACCGCTTTAAGGGTTAAAATTCAGGATTGTAAAGGATGTAAAGGATGGTAAAGGGCTGAAGTTGCCCTAAGAGTACAAAAAGCAAAGTAGAACAAGAATATTGTTTGACTTTTGCAGGAAGAGAGTAAATCCTTGCGCAAACGTAACATAAAAGTGTTCAATGAGATCTTAGAAAGTATGCCCAATGTTATGTATTGTACAACCTGGTCAGAGGCTCAACAGATGTTACTAGATAATCCAAGATTTACTGATGATCCAGATCTACAAAGTAAGTTTATTTACTCCCTCTTTCTTTTGCCTTTTTTTTGTTTAATTGTTGACCAGAGAAACAAATATTTTAACAACTTTTCATGAAAATAGCTTTTTAAAAAATTTGTGAGCAAAGGAGAAAATGCTGGTAACCAGCATTTTCTCGTCCCAATCAATAGTTTAAAAAAAAAACAATAAATGTTTAACCTTTGTGGCATTTGCTATGTTTTGTACAGTAGGTGCAAAACTAGCCTGAGTAGTAGCATTTTACTAGGCTTACAGCATCAATTTTAGACAAGTTTCTTCTTAAAGATACATCCTTCAAGCCAGAGAGAAAAAAAAAAATGCTCTTAAAACTTGATAGTGTGTAGAATGGTTCAGAATTTAGTCAGCTTTGTAAACATAGATAAATTACCTAGATATATGGTGTAAGGGATAAAGAAACTCAAGCAGTTTGTCTTCGATTTAAAACCAGAGGCGACAATAGTGATTTCTTTGATGGCCTCCAGAAAATGAATTGAATTTTCTATCAGTCATAAAGCATTTTTATTGGTCGTTATCTGTGCAACCTTTCAACCATTAGGGGCAGTGTTTGGCATGAAGATACTGGAATGATTATAGTTTCATAAAATAAAAATGAAATAGGTAAAAGACTGGCTGAAGATGAGTATAGATGTATCTTTAATAGACAGTGATATGGTATCAGCAAAATATGCAACCTGTTCAATGTTTTTTCAACAGTTATTACAGATTGTATGTGTAATATAAATCCAGTGAAACATATATATGAGAGTTAATTAAAATGCCTTGCACACAACAATGTAAGACCTGCAAAACTGTAAAGAAGATATTATACATATTCTAGTTCTCTCCTCTAACAACCAGATTTGTGGTACAGCAGTAACCTTTGATTTTTTTTTTTTTTTTTTCCCCCCGAATAGACATGGACAAAGAAGATGCCCTTGTTTGCTTTGAGGATCATATCCGAATGTTGGAAACCGAATACGACGACGAGAAAGAGAGAGAAAGGCGCAGAGTGAAGCGACAACACAGGAAAAACCGAGAAGGATTTCTGGTTCTCCTTGACGAGTTGCATGAACAGGGGAGACTGAACTCAATGTCTCTGTGGATGGATCTATTCCTCATTATAAGCTCTGATGGAAGGTTTCAACATATGCTGGGCCAGCCAGGTTTGAATCTTTATTTTACCCTTGACCACACATTTAAGTACACAAACCCCTGTTTTACCCTTTGCACAAATTTTAGACGGGACCTATTGGAAAGCATTTGTAGACCGCAAACTAAACTATGCTCAAATTATGGAATTTGTCTGATAAAGGGTAGAAAACTTTGTGGGAAAAGGAGAAAATGCTGGTTACCAGCATTTTCTCCTTTTCCCACAATGTTTTCAAGAGAACTCTCTGTCAAGGTGGTTAAAAGTTGAGATTGTGTTGTAAAGGGTTGCACAACGCTTAGAAGAAAAAGCTTTAGAAAACAGTGTGGAAAAGGAGAAAATGTGTTTGATCGAGGGGGGGGGGGCTCTATTGTTTGGCTGAGCAAATCAAACAAAATCTGCTGAGGAAACACCATCATTATATTGTTTGCTCACACTGCTGGCAAGTAGTAGAATACCTGCCTACAAGAACCCATTTTTAGCTCGGCTGTTTTCAAAGAAATCATCAGGGTATTGTAGTCATGGAGTACTTGTCTGTGTCATTGTGTGAAAACTGACATTTTATAGTATCTCTGTTATTATTGAAGGCATTTGCTTTAAACTTTGACAAGTTGTTAACTATCAGAAGGGGAACTATCAAAGTAATTTTGACAAAGTTATGCCCCTTTCTTGACTTAGTATTTTCACTGAAAGTCAAGTAACTGCAGCCAAGTATTGGCACTGCATGTGGTGCTCTTACTGAAGATTTGAATTGTTTAAAGGGGGGAAACATTGTTGGTTTTTGCAAAGGCATAGTTTAGATGTTAAGTTCAGAAACAATTGATGATAGTCATTGCGACAGGATTCATTCCTCTCTCACCGCTGACCATTGTTTCGACGATGGTTATGTGGGAAAGCAGCCAGTGGCTTGGATAGAATATTGTGCGTAGTACTGGTAAAAGAAACTCCAGGAAAGCATGGATAGGTGCATTGGCCACCGCGATATAACTGAAATAATGATGAAAACGGCGTTAAACACCACACAATAAATAAATCAATCAATCAAGTTCAGAAACAGACAAACCGGCTACAAGGAATGTAACGTCAGTTTGACTTTTGAGTGTGGATGATTTATTTATGAAACTGTTGAAATTTACTATTAAACATGAATTACAGTCTGTTGGAACGTATTGATTCCACTTTAATGAAATTGGATCGTTTGTAATCCATAACCTGCCTAACTCTTTACTACACAGTCCCAAGTTTGAATGACCCAGAAGATGAAACTTTTGAAAACAATGTGGGAAAAGGAGAAAATGCTGGTAATCAGCATTTTCTCCTTTTCTCACAGTGTTTTCTACTCTTTCAGATGCAAGTTTCATCATTTGAGCAACATTTAATTTCTCATCTGCAAATGCTTTGAATTTGGACCAGTCTAGAATTTTGGTGTGTGGCAAAGAGTTTATACATGTAACTGAAATGAATCTTCTAAGTCGATATTAAAAATCTAAATATCGCTATTTCCAAGATATTATTATTATTATTATTTTTTTAATTTCTTTGAAAAATATCTCCGTAGCAGACAATGTAGATCCAAGATCAGACTGTGCATTCTGTGCAGTCTGATCTTGATCTAAACTGTCTGCAAAACTTCTTAGCAGCCTAAGAGTCAATTTCACTGGCTATGTTATGTTTTTGATTATTGTAGGTTCAACACCTCTTGATTTGTTCAAGTTTTATGTTGAAGACTTGAAGGCCAGATTCCACGATGAGAAGAAAATAGTTAAAGAGATTTTGAGGGTAATTACATTTATTTTATTGCCATGTTAATCAATTCCAGGAAAAAAAATAAGCATAGTTGTTGCTTTTGTTGGTTGTGTGCTGGACACCCCTGAAGCATTGTTCTGGCCGGGTAGCTCAGTGTTACCATATCTGACTTGTGACCTGTGGGTTGCAGGGTCAATACCCAGTTGAGACAAACTTTTCATCCGGTGATTGTTCACCTCTCACCTCTGATGCAAGTGAGAAAAGTAGTCAGTGGCTTGGAAAGAAGGTTGTGTCAGTACTGGTGTGAGAGAGTCAGGAAAGACATCACTGGACGCAGTGATCTGAGCTAAGCTGCTGAAATGGCATTAAACTCCAATACAAACAAAAAAAGCATTGTCCCACAATCATGACTATGTACATGCACAAGGGGTAGGAAAAGGAGAAGTTACTAGTTTTGTACCTTTTTTCACTATGTTTTCTATATGGTGAAAAAAAAAGGTATTCCTTCCTTCAAATACTTTTCTATCTTTGGTTCATGTGATTAGCAAAGCACAGAATTAGCCAATTTGGTTTTAGGCATAAAAGGCAAAAAAAAGTTGTACTTACATGCAGTTCTCGAAGGATTGTGTGATCAACACAAGTTACATGTTTTTTCCACATGGAAGGGGAAATTATGAATGTAGCTGTATTTGTGTTAAATTTACAGGATAAAGGATTTAGCATAGATGTAAGCACCACGTTTGAGGACTTTTCCAATGTTATCAGTGACGACAAGAGGGCCAATAGTCTGGATACTGGGAACATAAAACTGACCTTTAACAGTGTGAGTAAACAATATATGGTTGTTGTCTATGCAGGTTTAGATGTTAAATTCGCTCAGCTTAATAAGATGACCCACAACATGAAGATAGAAAAGTTACTAAATTAAAGAAAAAAAATTTAAAATTTAAGCAGCTTTTGAAACTGATGGACCAGTTTTGAGATGACTTTATTGGGAGGGGGGAGATGGAAAATGTACCTGCTATTGCCAAAACTTCAGTGTTAACTAGAAAGTGGGGGGAGAGGAGTCCTGCATGGTGAAGGTATAGGTTTTGCAACCTGGGTCCTTTCTTGTGTGTTTTTTTTTTTTTTTTTTTTAATTGGAGTGGCCATGGGCAAGACACTTAAGAGGCCTGCCTGAGTACTTATAAAACCCAGGACACACAAATAAGTGGCCCAGAACACCAACCCAGCTCCAGGCACTTGTTATGTATAAAATCAAGGCTATGCAGCTCATTTTGTTCACTATGATCTGGACTAATAGTACCAACAGTAGCAAAAAGAGATGCTGTTTCAAGTTGTCTACATGATAAACCCTCTACCAAGCAATCCCATGTTTTAACTACACTTAGAAAGAGGGCTTTTGAAAACTATGTAGGAAAAGGAGAAAATGCTGGTTACCAGCATTTTCTCCATTTCCCACTAAGTTTTCTACCTTATGAAAAATGAATCATATCATATGACCCACATCTTACATTTCATCTGCAAATGCTTTCAGTTTAGACAAGTCTAAAATTGCTATTCTTTACTTAGTGAAGTGTTAAACCTGATTTCTTATAGGGAATTTCTCATTTTTTTGTATGATTACAAATTTCATGATGTTTTCTTTCTCTTAAAGCATAGCTTTCAAACAATTATTTTCCAGTTTTGTAATTAAAATTAAACTTGGCTTAAGGTGACATAATCACAAGTTTCTTTATGGAAGATTCGTGATTTATAACGTTCTCAGTCTTAACGTTCTTCTCAGTCTTATAATGAAAAAGCGATGACTAAAACAACAGCCAATACTTCTTCTTATTCAACTTTATCCCCCTAACCCTTACCAGATGATAAAAAAGGTTAGACTGTTCCAAACTGAAAATTTTTGCTAACAACAAATTTGACATGGCTCAAATGAAGGAATTTATCTTTGCAAGGATGAAAAAACATTGTCGGAAAAGGGGGAAATGCTGGTTTCTACCATTTTCTCCCTTTTCTCACAATGTTTTCAAAATTTTTCTTTTTCTTGGTAGTTAAAAATACAGTATTGTTACGTAAAGGATTAATCAGTAAAATTTTGCCTCTAGCAACTAATGCTTCTGTACTAGTAAATTTTTTGTATGTGAAGTTAGAAATTCATATAGAACAAAAAATTAAGAAAGATGAAAATTTCATTCATTTAACTTTTACAGCTTATTGAAAAAGCAGAAGCAAGGGAGAAAGAGAGATTGAAAGAAGAGGCTAGAAAGGTAAGATGGTGCTATACATGTATAGAAGTAGGACAATTATCTGGGAGTTAAATCGGTTGTTTAACTCTTTACCAAACAACAAAATTTTAGACTGGTCCAAATTGGAAGCACATGCAGGCGACAAATTCATTGTTGCATAAATGATGAAATTTGTCTTTGAAGTGTAGAAAACATTGTGGGAAAAGGAGAAAATGCTGGTTACCAGCATTTTCTCCTTTTCCCACAATGTTTTCAAAAGTCCTTTCTTTTTGGGTTGCTAAAACACAGGATTTTGTGGTAAAGGGTGATCTCTTTACCACACCACAAAATTTAAAACTGGTCTAAATTGAAAGCATTTGCAGATGACAAGTCAAATGTGACTCAAATGATGAGATTGTATTGAGAGATGAAGAAAACATTGTGGGAAAAGGAGAAAATGCTGGTTACCAGCCGGAGATCGAACCAGCGACCTCCTGTTCTCAAGTCCTGTACACTACCGACTGAGCTACGGGGGCTTGGCTCTCAAGTGATGAGATTTGTCTTTGAAAAGGTAGAATACAGTGTGGGATGAAGAGAAATTGCTGGTTACCAACATTTTTCTCCTTGTCCTTCAATGTTTTGAGAAAAAAGTACTCTTTCTAGTAGGGATGAAAACACCTCATTATAATTTTTTTTCATGAAGATTAAGGTTTAGTAAATGCATGACCATCTTTCTTTCTTTTGACCTGAAGTGAATCTGCATAGTAGGCTGTCAAATTGCCACCCCATGTTGTGTTTGTACACCTTTTCATCCTTTACCAAAAAATCCCAGCTCCAGGAAAAAAGGCCTTCAAAAGAGCTGTTGGAAAAGTGCATCCTGCACCGTTTTCTACCCTTTCCAAGTCAAATTCCAACATTTAGGCCAAAAGTAATTTGTCTTTTGCAAATGCTTTCAATTTGGAAAAGTCTAAATAAATATCGTTTGATAAAGAGTTAACCCATATTGCACTGAACTGGCCTTTTGCTGACAGTATGAACAAAACAAAAATGCATAGAATGTGCAGTCTGTTGTTGGATGTACACTGTCTGCTACCTTATTACACATTCTATTCTAAACAACCTTGAAATAACATTATTTGGCTGTTTGTCTTATTTTTGAAAAAAAAAAAAACTTCACCCTTTGAGGTAAAGATAATTCTTCTTCATTGCAGCTCAGAAAGTTGGAGATTGCATTCAAGAACATGTTGGCTGATGCAAATCCACCCATTGAACAGGAGCAAAAGTGGGATGAGGTCTGTATACATGCCAGTTCATTGAGATTTAATCAGTCCTTAAGCTGCTAAATACCTTTTGAGGATAGAGTAGATCAAGATCAGACTGGACAGAACGTGTGGTCTGATCTTAGATCTACATTGTCCGACAAGAAGATATTTTCTCCAAAATATAAGTTTGAAGCAGCGTTATTCTGGTTTTTACTATCGTCTTGAAAGTTTTATTTAACTTACTTAGCAGGATTAGGGTTAATATTGATACTTTGCATTAGAATCCTAGATAAATGTAATAAAAAAATCATTCAGTAGTAGAGTACATAGCACTTCAAGTTTAAGGGTCCTTTGACACAAAAAACTCACTAATTGTCAGACTTTGTAGGTCTGAAATCGGCCTGTATGTTCAGTTAAGTCTGGTCATAGCCTATGATGTCAGGAAAGTTATATAGCATCACCCTTATCATGAAAAGAGGTATGTTTTAAGGTCTGAAACCCTAAAATATTGTTGCCTGTCTGTTACATCATTTGCCTACAACATTGTTGCAAGAGAAAAGTGATCATAAAGGAACAAATATTTTTTAAGGAAAAAACCCTGGTTTTAAGTGTTAATTTAGTACTAAAATTGCTTGCATCTATATAGAATGGTTTTATAGAAATTATTAGACATCCATAAACCTAAATAATTGAGACATGTTCTGAAAAGGGGACTTAATGCATTTGCAAAAAGTTTCAACCCAGGTCAGCCTGTGCAGTCTGCACAGGCTGACCTTGGTCGAAAGTTTCTGCTGTTTGTAAATTTTCTCCATGTCCAAGGACCAGTCTACATCATAGTTCAGTCAGTTGTTAGACAAAGTGGACTTTATGGATCCATGATAATGTGATGACTTGCTTGGTATAATTCATCATGGAGATACATAAAACTCCCTTATGCCAGAGCATGGCTAATTTGTATTGGTCTTGTTTTTAGGTAAGGGCTAGAGTTGAGAATGAACCAGCATTTGACGCAATTACTCTGGAATCAGAAAGGATTCGTCTCTACAAGGAATTTCTTGTTGCCCTGGAGGAAAGCTGTATGCACAGACATGCTAAAAAGAAGAAATCACGCAAGCACAAAAGTAGAAGGTCACATTCAAGATCGCGCTCCGTGAGTAGTATTTTTACTTTTAAAAAAGTAAAACTTGGGAAAACCAAGTTGAACCATGTCTCACCATTTACCAAACAATCCCAAGTTTACAAGATGTCTGCTTCAAATTTGTTTACTGATCCCCGGTAGCTCAGTCAATAGCGTACAGGACTTGAGAACAGGAGGGCACAGGTTTGAACCCCAGCTCCGCCAATTGAAAACAATTGAAATAGGAAGATGGCTTTTGAAAACATTGTGCTGGAAAAAGAAGGAAATGCTGGTAACCAGCATTTTCTTCTTTTTCCCACAATGTCTTCTAGTCTTTTAAAGATTAATCCTTCCATTTCAACACTGTTAATTTGTTGTCTTCAAATGCTTTCAGTTTGGAAAAGTCTAGAATTTTATTGTCTGGTGATGCGGTTATACATGAATTGATATAAAATCATTGTGGCAAGAAGTGATTAATCTATATTTAATCATTAGGGCTATTCAGATGATGAAAGATGTGTGTCATTTAAAGTTGATAAAGTATGTTAACTCTTTACCATCAATTTATCATCTTTACCAAACAACAAAATTTTAGGGTAGTCCAAAATTGTAGCATTTGCAGACAACAAAATAAGTGTAACTGAAAATTCCAAATTTGTTTTGGGATGGGTAGAAAACATTGTGGGAAAAGGAGAAAATGCTGGTTACCAGCATTTTCTTCTTTTACCACAATGTTTTCAAAAGGCTTTTTTCTCAGGGTCATTAAAAGTCAGGATTGCGTGGCAAAGGGTTAAACCAAGAGTATTTTGAACTTAAAACACTCTATACAATGCAGAACAAAAGGACCATTGATGTTGATGTTGATGCTTTGATTTAAAGACAGGTACGAAAATTTATTGGTTAAAAAGAGATGTTGCTCTGTCTGGGATATATCTCAAATTGCTTCATAACTTTGTCAACTATGTATTAAAACATGTTCACATAAAAGTCGAGTTAGATCTCTCTTTTGAGTTTTGATAAAAGGTCCATTATTTTTGAGATCAATGAGTACTAAAGATACGATCTTTCTTGGTAAACAGGTGGACTATTCAGATGATGAGAGTTCTTCCCGCCACAAATCAAAGAAGCGACGAAGGTCAAGGTCAAGGTCACCAAGTTACCAGTCAGTGTCAGGTAAGTGTATAGCGGGGGTCAACATCTAAAGTCTTTCAATTTTATTAGTACCGCTGTTTTGATATTCCATTGGGTGGCTCCCATTTACAGACCATTTTGTAAGGAATACTAAAGTCACCTGGTAATGCTACTCTATGTAGATTTTAGGCTATCAAATATGATGCTGTATCAACAGTAAAGAACAGGAAGTAAGACCATGATAGAAAAATTCATTGACAAGAGTCCTGTTGCAATCTACTGGCATTGCCAAAAACAACACTTAGGGTGTTAAGGATTGATACTAGGCAGCTGACATAGTCTCATGACTTTTTGTCATTCCATCTCCAGCTGTTTTCAACATCGCAGTCTGAGATGCCTGAAGAAGATTTTCTTACATAGCTGAGTTTCTCATTGTCATTAGACAACTATCGAGCAAAATTCCACAGGATAATTTTACATTTTTACATCAGACTTTTAGAAATTGGCCTGTAGTTTGGTGGTTTTGGTGTGGTGGGGAATATTTTGAAAAATTGGAATATATCATTTATGAATAACTCTGTCATGAGTGTTTGCCCTGCTCTTTGCCCAATACATTGCTATAGTGACTTTAGTATCAGGCTTTCTATTATGTCACATCAACAAAATAGCAAAAAGACTTTTTGACTGAAACTTTATATTAAAATTTGTATTATTTTAGAATTTTATGGCACTTTTATGGAAACTTTCGGTATACCTTTGACATACCTATCTCTTTTCTTGTAGATAATGAGAGGGATGACAAAAATTCCAAAAAGCATAAGAAGAAATCAAAGAGAAAGAAGCATAAAGGGGTAAGTATCTCTCAAATTGTATGTAGTGGACTTGTGATTGTTTCATGTTGTCTTGATTGAAGTATGATATAGTGAATGCTCTGATTTAAACTCCCTTCCCCAATTTTTTTACGCACATGAGTAGCATAGATCAATAAATAACAGGGAACAGTGTAGATCCAAGATGCTATTGTTTTGTGCGATCTGTTTTGAGCAGTTGAGTTAAGCAATTTAAAGGGTCATGGAACTCTTCTTCTTCCATGGTGGTTTGCTTCTTTTCAATACTTATTGTAAATCTTACAAATTGTATAAGAATTACACACTTGGATACATTAAGTATTTTTGCATGTAAGTATGTGTAATATTTGTAAACATTAAAAGATGAAAATTAAGTGTAACTGTTGATATACATAACTTGTTGCGAAAAACCTGTGATATTGGCCTTGTAATGCCATGTAGATTTCTGGAGTCTTAAATGCTGGTATAGGAAATGTATAACAAATTAGCACTTTATCCATGCCAGCGAGAACTTAAATTTATATTTCCTTTTTTTTTCGTACCCTTTCTTTTTTTTTACTCTCTTTCTTTTAACCTTTTGAAAATCAGTTCAAAAATATAATTATGAAAGGGAGGAATATTTGAAGGAAGAAAAAATACTTTTTAGTGGGTTATGGAAGTATCTCTGAGATTTGTAACCCTATATTGCAAGAATTATAGTGTCGCAACAGATATGAAGGTTATAAATTTACTGCTCTTGTACCTGTACTCAGTGGTGCATTTTGATGTTGTGAAAGTCAGGTTCTAGATTGGGTGCATTATCAGTGTCATGAACATGTCTGAATCAAGCTATTAACCCTTAACCCTTTCCCAAACAAGCCCTGGTTTTCACATGTCTGCAGTACAAGTCTTTTGAAAACACTGTGGGAAAAGGAGAAATTGCTCGTAACGAGCAATTTTTCCTTTTCCCACAGTGTTTTCTACCCTTTTTGATAACTTTCTGCCATTTTCATCAAATTTAAAATTGTCGTCTGCAAACTCTTTCAATTTGGACCAGTCCAAAATTTGTCGTTTGGGAAAGGGTTAAGGTGCCAAATAATCCTATCAGACATTTTCATCCTAGAAATATGTCACAAAGAATTGCAATTTCATGGTTGCTTTTGTCTACAGTGTTTCAGCAAAGCAGACAGTGTAGATTAAAATCAGGCTGCATGTTTTGTGCAGCCTGATCTTGTTCAACACTGGCCTTAAAGGCAACTATAGTCTTGAAAGGTGCTTTACGGGTTAACATCATGAAATGGCCTCTATTCAGCAGAAATTTCTTGAGACAAAGGGGAAAAAGTTAATTTTGTTGCGCCAGCTTGTGGTTAGCGAGACATAGTTGTCACAATGTCTCTCCAGTGTATGAGTGTCTGTGCATGCATGTGTCCATGTGTGCATCTATCTGTACGGTTTTGTCCAGATAATAAGTCCTATACTTATGGATCGATTTTAAAAATATTCAGCACAATTGTTCACCTTGATGTGTAGAAGTGCCTTTTAAAACAGTTGTTCAGGTAAGTCCAAGGTCAAGGTCACACTTCAAGGTCAATTGATAAAATTATTATACAGAGAGCTTGTCCGAGCTACAACTTCTACATTTATCAATGGATGTAAAAAAATTTGGCACAATTGTTCTCCTTGATGATTTGAAGTGCTATTTGAAACATTTGTCCAGGTTGGTCCAAGGTAAAGGTCATACTTGAAGGTCAAATGATAAACTTGACATAAATCGAGCATCTCAAAGCCCTTAACTCAATTGTTCTCCTTTACCAGTAGCAGTCCAGTTTGTACCATTTGTTGAGGTAAGTCCAAAGTCAAGTTCACACTTAAAGGTCATATGATAAAATTGTCATGCATATAGCTTGCTCAAGCTACAACTTCTACATTTATAATGGATTTAAAAGTAATTTTATACAAGTGTTCTGCTTTACCAGTAGAAATGCCATTTTAATCATTTGTTCAGGCAGGTCCAAGGTCAAGGCAATTTGTCATTAATAGAACACGTCCAAACTATAAATTCACCATTTTAGATTGATTTCAGAATAATTTGGCAAAATTATTCAACTAGGAGTAGATGAGCCTTTTGAAATATTTGGTTATATAGGTCCAAGATCAAGGTCACACTGTAAGGTCAAACAATAAAATTATCATGACTAGATCTTGTCCGAGACATAATTTCCACACATATGGATGGATTTCAAAATAAGTGTGCACAATTGTTCTTCCTTATGAGTAGATGAGCCATTCCAAATATTTGTTCATGTATGTACAAGGTCAAGTTCACACTTGATGGTCAAATGATAGAATTTTTGACAACTTTTCTACTTAATGAAGAGTGTCTCTCTGAATTATTCACTTCAATGATTTCAAGGTCAAGGTCATACTTAAAGGTCATAAATTATGCTTCTACTTGTTCATAAATAGGGAATACTCATATCCCCATGCAAATTTGAAAACAAAGGGATCTGAAATAAGATAGATGTGCATAATGAGTGATTACTCTTTTTCCAGGTGTAGCTTATGAGGTCTCTATTTGACTTAACTTCCCCAAGGCGGAATCGACATTTTACCCCTTGGCAACTTTCTAGTTGGTTTGTTTTTAGCTCATAAAAAGTGGAAAAAAAATGGGGGGGGGGGGGGATGAAAGATGGAGATGTATTTCAATAATGAGCATAAAATATTCTCTGACTTAACTCTTTACCAAATGACAAAATATCAGACTAGTCCAAATTGAAAGCATTTGCAGACGACAAAATGATTGTGACCAAAAAAAGTGAACTTTGTTCTTGGCAGGGTAGAAATGATTGTGGGAAAAGGAGAAAATGCTGTTTACCAGCATTTTCTCCTTTTCCCACAATGTTTTCAAAATGGCTTCTTTCTCAGGGTCGTTAAAAGTCGGGATTGTCTGGTAAAGAGTTAACATGGCTTTGCCACTCATTGAAGTATTAATTTTAGTTACCAGTTTGTAAAAGGTAATACTGGTAAATATCATGAATTACAGCAAAGAAGCTGAAAATCTGTTATTTTTAGCTCACCTGAGCACGAAGTGCTCATGGTGAGCTATTGTGATCGTGCTGTGTCCGTCGTCCGTCGTGCATCGTACGTTGTCCGTCGTCAACTTTTTACCTTGCGTACGCTCTAGAGGCCACATTTTCAGTCCGATCCTCATGAAACTTGGTCAGAATGTTTGTCTTGATAAAATCTCGGACGAGTTCGAAATTGGGTCATGTGGGGTCAAAAACTAGGTCACTAGGTCAAATCTTAGAAAAACCTTGTGTACACTCTGGAGGCCACATTTTCAGTCCAGTCCTCATGAAACTTGGTCAGAATCTTTGTCTTGATAAAATCTGAGACGAGTTTGAAATTGGGTCATGTGGGGTCAAAAACTAGGTCACTAGGTCAAATCTTAGAAAAACCTTGTGTACGCTCTAGAGGCCACATTTTCAGTCAGATACTCATGAAACTTGGTCAGAATGTTTGTCTTGATAAAGTCTTGGACGAGTTCAAAATTGGGTCATGTGGGGGTCAAAAACTAGGTCACTAGGTCAAATCTTTGAAAAACCTTGTGTACAATATAGAAGCCACATTTTCAGTTAGATACTTGTGAAATTTGGTCAGAATGTTTGTCTCGATAAAATCTCGGACGAGTTAGAAATTGGGTCATGTGGGGTCAAAAACTAGGTCAAATCTTCGAAAAACCTTGCGTGTGCTCTAGAAGCCACATTTTCAGTCAGATACTTGTGAAATTTGGTCAGAATTTCTGTCTTGATAAAGTCTTGGACAAGTTCGAAATTGGGTCATGTGGGGTCAAAACCTAGGTCATGAGGTCAGATCTTAGAAAAACCTTGTGTACGCTCTAGAGGCCACATTTTCAGTCCGATCCTCATGAAACTTGGTCCGAATGTTTGTCTTGATAAAATCTGGGACGAGTTTAAAATTGGGTCTTGTGGGGTCAAAAACTAGGTCACTAGGTCAAATCTTCGAAAAACCTTGTGTGTGCTCTAGAGGCCACATTTTCAGTCAGATACTTGTGAAATTTGGTCAGAATGTTTGTCTTGATAAAATCTCGGACGAGTTCGAAATTAGGTCATGTGGGGTCAAAAACTAGGTCACTAGGTCAAATCTTCGAAAAACCTTGTGTACGCTCTAGAGGCTACATTTTCAATCAAATACTTATGAAACTTGGTCAGAATGTTTGGCTTGATAAAATCTCACACAAGTTCGAAATTGGGTCATGTGGGGTCAAAAACTAGGTCACAAGGTCAAATCTTCGAAAAACCTTGTGTGTGCTCTAGAAGCCACATTTTCAGTCAGATACTTGTGAAATTTGGTCAGAATTTCTGTCTTGATAAAGTCTTGGACAAGTTCGAAATTGGGTCATGTGGGGTCAAAACCTAGGTCATTAGGTCAGATCTTCGAAAAACCTTGTGTACGCTCTAGAGGCCACATTTTCAGTCCAGTCCTCATGAAACTTGGTCAGAATGTTTGTCTTGATAAAATCTGAGACGAGACCGAAATTGGGTCATGTGGGGTCAAAAGCTAGGTCACTAGGTCAAATCTTAGAAAAACCTTGTGTACGCTCTAGAGGCCACATTTTCAGTTTGATCCTCATGAAACTTGGTCCGAATGTTTGTCTTGATAAAATCTGGGTCGAGTTTAAAATTGGGTCTTGTGGGGTCAAAAACTAGGTCACTAGGTCAAATCTTCGAAAAACCTTGTGTGTGCTCTAGAGGCCACATTTTCAGTCAGATACTTGTGAAATTTGGTCAGAATGTTTGTCTTGATAAAATCTCGGACGAGTTCGAAATTAGGTCATGTGGGGTCAAAAACTAGGTCACTAGGTCAAATCTTCGGAAAAACCTTGTGTACGCTCTAGAGGCTACATTTTCAATCAAATACTTATGAAACTTGGTCAGAATGTTTGGCTTGATAAAATCTCACACGAGTTCGAAATTGGGTCATGTGGGGTCAAAAACTAGGTCACTAGGTCAAATCTTCGAAAAACGTTGTGTACGCTATAGAGGCCACATTTTCAGTCAGATACTTGTGAAATTTGGTCAGAATGTTTGGCCTATTGACTCAGGTGAGTGATCCAGGGCCATCATGGCCCTCTTGTTTAATTATAAGCTGACTATTTTAGGAAAAGAGCAATTTCTAGCATTTTTCCCTTTTTCCACAATATTTTCAGAAGCCCTTTTTTTATCAGATTGTTAAACCTGAAGATTGTTTTGGTAAAGAGTTAAATCATCTATAGATTGCTGTGTGATGAAAACTCAAGATTTGTGAAGTGTGGAGAAAGCTGACCCTGAAGAAAAAAACATTTGTTAATTATAAATTATTGAAGTAATTTTGTCAACAGTGTATCATGTGACCAGAGGTTATTTCTTTACACAGTCAATCCATCACTGAGATGAAATGAAAATAGAAACTGTCCCATTTGATGACTTATATTGGGTAAAAGTCTTGGCCTTTGGGACACATTATTTATGTTCTCAAGTTTTGAGCGTCTTAATGGAGTTTTATTATGTGTTCAATTTGGCTCCTAAGCCTTTACCAATTGACAAAATTTTAGAGTTGTCTAAACAGAAAACATTTGCAGACAGCAAATCATATGTAGCTTGAATGCTGGTTACCAGCATTTTCTCCCCTTCCAACAAAGTTTTTGAAAAAGCTTTTTATATCCTCAGGGTCATTAAAACACGGGATTGTTTAGCAAATAAAATGAATTTGCGGACAGTATAGATTAACAGAGTGATCTTAAATCTACTCTGTCCTCAAGTTTGTGAGACAATTTTAAATCTACCACACAAGCCCAACTTTTAATGTAGATGCTTTTTAAAAACATTGTTGGAAAAGGAGGAAATGCTTTCAACCAGCATTTTTTCCTTTTCCTACCCTGTCGCCCTTGTAGTTTATTTAGTGTGCCTTATAAATCACAACCGTGGTTTTTTGAACGATAAACCACCATAGAAAGAAGATTATTTAGTGACTCTTTACCACATATCAAAAATATAGACATGTCCAAATTGAAAGCATTTGCAGATGACAATTTAAATGCAAAGCAGATGATGGAAGTTTGCTTTGGTAGGGTAGGAAACATTGTAGGAAAAGGAGAAAATGCTGGTTATCAGCATTTTCTCCTTTTCCCACAATGTTTTCAGAAGACTCCTTTCTCAAGGTCATCATAAGTTGGGACTTTGTGGTAAAGGGTTATACATGCCTTTTTGTGCTTCCCTGTATGAATCATGGATAAACATAAGAACAGCTTTAAAATAGATAAAAATAGATATGAAATATTTGAGCCATGCTCTGGCAAAAGGGGGCTTAATGCATCTCCATAATGCATTATACCAAGCAAGACATCACATAATTATGGATCCATAAAATCCAAGTCTGACAATTGACTGGATAAAGGGTAGAATGGTCCTTGGACATGCATAGCAAAAATTTTCGACCCATGTCAGCCTGCGCGGGCTGTGCAGGCTGACATGGATCGATGATTTTTGGTAGATGCATCACACCCCTTTTTACAGAGCATGTTCCATATATAAAAAATCATTATGGCAATTGAGAAACTGCTAGTTCATGTAAACTCCTTACCAGATGACAGAATTTTAGACCTGTCCAATGTGAAAGCATTTAAAGTAAATGTGACTCGAAAAAAAAAAAAGAAATGAAAACGCTCTTGAAGAGTTGACTGTTTGGAAGAGGTTTTTATCAGCATTTTCACCTTTTGCTACAATGTTTTCAGAGGCCTTCTTCATCAGGGTCATTCTAACCCTTTCCCAAATGACAATTTTAGACTCTTTCTGCAGTCAAAGTCAAAATTTGTACAAATGAGCTAAAAGTCTCTGATAGGGTAGAAAACATTGTGGGATAAGGAGAAAATGCTGGTTTCCAGCATTTTCTCCTTTTCCCACAATGTTTTCAAGAGCCGTCGTTCCCAGTTTTGTGAATACCCGGGATTGTTTGGTAAAGGGTAAAGAATAGATTGTATGGTGAAGAGTTTCTTGCAATATCTCCTTTTCCCACAATGTTCTCAAAACATTTTGTTTGAAGGTGATATTGTCTGTAGGTGATATTTTGTCAATATTATACATGTGTCAAGATTGAGCTGTCAGTTTTCATGTTCATGCCCACCATTTTAGCAGGAATCGGATTCTGAAGGCAGTGAATCCGACAACAACAAAAGAGAAAGTATGTCAAAAAAACATGACGATAAGAAAGAAAAGAAACGTAAAAAACAAAAATCCCAGAGGGTAAGTTGATGGTAGGTTTTACTGTGAGTTGGTTGAAGGTTTAACCCCAGGGTATTTTTGGTTCATGATTTTATTCATGGGAGTTTTTGGTATTTTTTTTTTGGTTGATGGGTCAATTCTTAAGTATTTTTGGCTTTTACTCTCGGATATTGTTTGGTTGATGTTGTTGTCCTGTGGAATGGTTAGTTTGATGGTTTTATTGTTTGTTTGATGGTTTTAACTATGGGTAATATTTCACTTGGCTGTTTTCGGAGAAAATGCCACGGTATTGTCATAGCCCTGGTGTTGTTGTCTGCATCATTGTCATCATTGTCATCGTCTGCTTTGTCGTGCAAAAACTTTGGCATTTTATGATATCACTGTCATTACTGAAGATTATTACTTCGAACATAGACTGGTTGTTATCTATCACGAGAGGAGCCCATACAACAGGGGCAGGTAATCATCAAATTATCTTTGACACAGTTATGCCCCTTTTTCTACTTAGAGTTTTCACTAAAAGCAACTGCAGCCAAGCATTGACAACAACATGCAGTACTCTGGATGATTTATAGTTTTACCCTCGGGTATTGTTTGTTTGATGTTTTTACCCCTGGTTTCACCAACAGGTTCTCTCAGAACAGCCCCCTCTCAATCCATGACTCATTATACCCCCTATGTGGTAGAAGGGGTATACTGGTTTCACCATGTCTTTCTCTCCATCCGTCTGTCTGTCTGACTGACCAACCGTCTGTCAGTCCGTCCATCTTTTCATTTCCATGCTCTAACTGAATAGCCATTTAACCTAGGATCCTGAAACTTTATGCAAGTGTTCCTCATGACCCAAGGAGGTACCGTATTGTTTTTGGGTCACATGGGTCAAAGGTCAAGATCACAGGTGAACTTTCTTTTCTCTGATTGTGCTGCTTCAATGACAATGTGCTGGTAGGGGGTATTTGTCCACTTTGCGACAGTTCTAGTATATTCAAACTTCTGTTTTAGTAGGTTGAAGCCTTGACTCAACACAAATTACAGAATTTTTAAAGCATTTGCAGATGACAAATGTAGCCCAAAAGATGACTTTTTGTCTATGATATGGTAGAAATTTTTTTTTGCTTTTCTTACAATGTTGACAAAAGCCATCCTCTCCAGGATTGTTTAGACCTGGGATTGTTTGGTAAAGGGTTATATGTTTGTTTGTTTGTATTGGAGTTTAAAACCCTTTTAACAGCTTAGGTCATACCACATTGACCAGTGCACCTACTCATGTTTTATGGCTTTTTCACACCAGTACTGACACAACTTTCTGTCCAAGCCACTGACTGCCTTTCTCAAATGCATCAGAGGTCAGAGACGAAAAATCACCAGAAAGAAAGTTTGCCACAACCAGGTATAAAACCCGCAACCACCAGGTCACAAGTCAGATACATTAACTACTGAGCTACCTGGCCGGGGTGGTAAAGGGTTAACCAGGGGACCAGAGAGACAGTTGATCTACATTGTCTACATACACAGCAAAAGTGAGCTTAACAATCTACTATATGACATGAAAATAGAATGGTCCAAATTGAAAGCATTTGCAGAAGACAATTTCAATGCTGGTTAAATGATGAAACTTGCCTTTAATTCTATACAAAACAACAAAATTTTAGACTAGTCCATATTAAAAACAATTGCAGATGACAAAAAATATGTGACTGAAAAATTTAAATTTGTTTTGGGAAGGGTAGAAAACAGTGTGGGAACAGGAGAAAATGCTGGTTACCAGCATTTTCCACTTTTCTCACAATTATTTCAAAAAGATTCTATCTCAGGGTTGTGGAAAGTTGGGATTGTGAGGTAAAGGGTCAGTTGAGAAGAAAACATTGTGGGAAGAGGAGAAAATGCTAGTCAGCAGCATTTTCTTCCTTTCTGGCAATGTTTTCAAATTATCCTTGGATTGTTAAAACATGGTATTGTTTAGTAATGATTAATTGAATTTCAGACTGTATAGATTGAAATCAGACTGATCTTGAATATACAATGACCTCTAGTCTGTGAGACAGTTTTAAAGTGGGTCATGCAATAACAGCATATGTATTTAGATTGTTTTAGCTTGGCTGTTTTCGAAGAATACATCAAGGTATTGTCATAATATAGCCCTGGTGTTGTTGTGCGAAAACTTTAACAAGTTGTAATATCTCTGTTTTTATCAAAGATTTTTGTTTCAAACTCGGAGAAGTTATTTACTATCAAGAGGGGAACCTATACAACAAGGACAGGTAATTATCAAAGTATTTTTGACACAGGTATGCCCTTTTTTGACTTAGAATTTTCACTGAAAATAAAGCAACCACAGCCAAGTGATGGCACATGCATTTCGTACCCTTGTTTCTGACTTGAAATGACTGTTAAGATTATTTGATGCTGTCAAGGTTATGTTTTTCTAGTGTGTCTTGATATTCTTTTTTTGTGCCGCCTTCTATGAATAATAGATAAATATATGAAAATATGTTAAAAACATTGACGCAGTTGAGAAACTGCTAGTGTACAGTAAATCTTTGCCAGATGACAAAATTCTAGACTTGTGAAATTCAAAGCATTTGCAGAGGACGAAGCAAATGTGACTCAAAAAACTGAAATTTGTCTTTTGAAGAGTAGAAAACATTTTGGGAAAGGTGAAAGTGCTGGTCAGCAGCATTTTCACCTTTTCCTAGAATGTTTAACAGTTTTTGGAAGCCTTCTTCATCATTTTATCTGGAGATTGTATGGTGAAGAGTTCAGTGCAATATTTCATTTTCCCGCAATGCATTCTCCTGCCACTTAACTCTTTCCCAAACAACAAATTTTGGACTGGTCCAAATTGAAAGGGTTTGCAGACGACAATTTTAAATTGGATGAAAATGGCAGAAAGTTCTCAAAAAGGGTAGAAAACACTGTGGGAAAAGGAGAAATTGCTCGTTACGAGCAATTTCTCCTTTTCCCACAGTGTTTTCAAAAGATTTGTACTGCAGACACGTGAAAACCAGGCTTGTTTGGGAAAGGGTTAAAATACAAAATGCGGTGATTTTGTATCTAAAGGTGATATGTTCTGTAAGTTGGAGTTGTCAGTGTCCATGTTTACATTTAAGTACACCATTCCAGCAGGACTCATATTCTGACTGCAGTGAATCAGATAATGACCACAGAGAAAGTTTGTCCAAAAAACATGACAATAAGAAAGAAAAGAAACGTAAAAACCAAAAATCCCAGAGGGTAAGTGGATGGTGTGTTTTACTGTGAGTTGGTTCACTGGTTGATGGGTTTTACTGTGGGGTATTTTGCTTCATGACTTTAGCCACAGGAATTTGTTTCTTTTTTTTTTCAGTTTTTTAGCTCCACTGGCCGAAGGCCAGCGGGCTTATGTCATGGCCCGGTGTCCGTCGTGCGTCCGTCCGTCCGGTCGTCCGTCCGTCCGTCCGTCCGTCCGTCAGTGCGTTTACTTTTATTTCAAACATCTTCTTCTCTGAAACTACCCATCCGATTTTCACGAAACTTCACAGAAATGATCCTGACATGGTCCTCTTCAGAATTTCTTTAAAGAATTTGATTCCTTCAAAAACTCTGGTTGCCATGGCAACAAAACTGAAAAATATTGGAAATCTTTAAAAATCTTCTTGTCTGAAACCATAAGGCATAGGGCTACCAAATTTGGCATGTAGCTTTATGTAGTAGACCTCTATCAAGTTTCTTCAAATTATAGCCCTGGGGTCAAAATTGGCTCTGCCCCAGGGGTCACAAGTTTTACATAGGCTTATATAGAGAAAACTTTAAAAATCTTCTTGTCTGAAACCATAATGTATAGGGCTACCAAATTTGGCATGTAGCTTTATGTAGTAGACCTCTATCATGTTTCTTGAAATTATAGCCCTGGGGTCAAAATTGGCTCTTCCCCAGGGGTCACAAGTTTTACATAGGCTTATATAGAGAAAACTTTAAAAATCTTCTTGTCTGAAACCATAAGGCATAGGGCTACCAAATTTGGCATGTAGCTTTATGTAGTAGACCTCTATCATGTTTCTTGAAATTATAGCCCTGGGGTCAAAATTGGCTCTTCCCCAGGGGTCACAAGTTTTATACATAGGCTTATATAGAGAAAACTTTAAATATCTTCTTGTCTGAAACCATAAGGCCTAGAGCTACCAAATTTGGCATTTAGCTTGATCTAGTTGGAGTCTACCAAAAGTGTCCAAAGTATAGTCCTGGGGTCAATTTGGCCTCATACTTGGAGGGGGGGGGTTCACAAGATTTACATAGGCTTACATAGGGAAAACTTTTAAATCTTGGTGTACATAGCCATAAGGCTTAGGCTACCAAATTTTGCATATAATTATAGCATTATTTAGTGGACAGTTACAAAGAGGGCCCAAGTTACAGCTCTAGGATCAAGTTTGGCCCTGCACCAGGGATCACAAGTTTTACATGGGTTTATGGAGTGAAAAGTTCAGAAACCATCTTGTTACCAGCCATAAGGCCAAGAACTCCCACATTTGGCATGTTATTCTTCTAATACAATATTCCCCATTTAGTCAGACTGTAGCCATGAGGTCAAAGTTTTATAAGGGCTTATATAGTGAAGACTTTTCTTCGTGGTTTATATTTATAAGCCAGTGGAGCGATACAGGGCCATCATGGCCCTCTTGTTGATTATTGGTTGAATTGTTGGGTATTTTTTGCTAATAGTTTTACCTTTGGGTATTGTTTTATTGATGGTTTTTACCCTTGGGTATTTTTGTTTGATGGTTTTACCCATGGGTAATTTTGAGTTATGGTTGTGCCCTTGGGTATTGTTTGGTTGATGTTTTTTACCCCTGGGTTCAGCAACCAGCTTTATAACTCAGAACAACCCCTGCTTAATCCAGGACTCAAATATTTGAACTCCCATTTGGTAGGCGGGAGCCATTACTCTCTACCAAAGGAAACAACTTTAGCCTTAACCGAGTTGAATGCATTCACAGACAACAAAGACTGGTTAGAAATAATTTTAACCCTTTCTGAAACAAGCCCTGGTTTTCACATGTCTGCAGTACAAGTCTTTTGAAAACACTGTGGGAAAAGGAGAAATTGCTCGTAACGAGCAATTTCTCCTTTTCCCACAGTGTTTTCTACCCTTTTGGAGAACTTTCTGTCATTTTCGTCAAATTTAAAATTGTTGTCTGCAAACTCTTTTAATTTGGACCAGTCCAAAATTTGTCGTTTGGGAAAGGGTTAACCAAGTTGAATGCATTCGCAGACAACAAAGACTCGTAAGAAATATTTGTAATTAGCAGAAATGATACAAATAGTGCAATGTACAAGTTGGCTTCTTTAAAAAAGAAGCCAGGAGAGGTCGGCATCAATGTTTTCAAATAGTTTATTGGCTTTTGATTTCAATATATTTTGATATATGTAAACAAACAAGTTAGGCATTAAATGAACGAGAAAAAACATGTTTTTTCTTTTTCAATTTTGCTGGTGTAAAGGAACAAAACAGTACATGTTCCACATTGTTATAACATTCTAGGAACAAGAGGCATATAAGGGCTAAAAACAGCTCTACTGGCATTTAAATACAGGCTTGGGTTTTTACAAAGAGTTGTGGAGGTATAATGAAATTGAGAGCTGATATGAGCAAAGGTATTCTTTTTCATGTTAGTTTCCAAAAATACATGCGGTAAGCTCTTGACAAGCTCAAAATGCATTTTTAGCTCCACTGGCCAGCGGGCTTATGTCATGGCCCGGTGTCCGTCGTGCGTCCGTGCGTCGTGCGTCCGTCCGTCCGTCCGTCCGTCCGTCCATGCGTTAACTTTTATTTCAAACATCTTCTTCTCTGAAACTACCTATCCAATTTTCGTGAAACTTTACAGAAATGATCCTGCCATGGTCCTCTTCAGAATTTCTTGAAAGAATTTGATTCCTTCAAAAACTCTGGTTGCCATGGCAACAAAACTGAAAAATATTGGAAATCTTTAAAAATCTTCTTGTCTGAAACCATAAGGCATAGGGCTACTAAATTTGGCATGTAGCTTTATGTAGTAGACCTCTATCATGTTTCTTGAAATTATAGCCCTTGGGTCAAAATTGGCTCTGCCCCAGGGGTCACAAGTTTTACATAGGCTTATATAGAGAAAACTTTAAAAATCTTCTTGTCCGAAACCATAAGGCATAGGGCTACCAAATTTGGCATGTAGCTTTATGTAGTAAACCTCTATCATGTTTCTTGAAATTATAGCCCTGGGGTCAAAATTGGCTCTGCCCCAGGGGTCACAAGTTTTACATAGGCTTATATAGAGAAAAGTTTAAAAATCTTCTTGTCCGAAACCATAAGGCATAGAGCTACCAAATTTGGCATGTAGCTTTATGTAGTAAACCTCTATCATGTTTCTTGAAATTATAGCCCTGGGGTCAAAATTTGCTCTGCCCCAGGGGTCACAAGTTTTACATAGGCTTATATAGAGAAAAGTTTAAAAATCTTCTTGTCCGAAACCATAAGGCATAGAGCTACCAAATTTGGCATGTAGCTTTATGTAGTAAACCTCTATCATGTTTCTTGAAATTATAGCCCTGGGGTCAAAATTGGCTCTGCCCCAGGGGTCACAAGTTTTACATAGGCTTATATAGAGAAAACTTTAAAAATCTTCCTGTACCTAGCCATAAGGCATAGAGCTACCAAATTTTGCATTTAGCTTGATCTAGTTGGGGTCTACCAAAAGTGCCCAAATTATAGTCCTGGGGTCAATTTGGCCTCATGCTGGGCGGGGGAGGGGGGGGGGGGGTTTCACAAGATTTACATTGGCTTACATAGGGAAAACTTTTAAATCTTAGTGTACATAGCCATAAGGCTTAGGCTACCAAATTTTGCATAATTATAGCATTATCTAGCGGACAACTACAAAGAGGGCCCAAGTTACAGCCCTAGGATCAAGTTTAGCCCTGCACCAGGGGTCACAAGTTTTACATGGGTTTATGGAGTGAAAAGTTCAGAAACCGTCTTGTTACTAGCCATAAGGCCAAGAACTCCCAAATTTGGCATGTTATTCTTCTAATACACATATTCCCCATTTAGTCCGACTGTAGCCCTGGGGTCAAAGTTTTATAAGGGCTTATATGGTGAAGACTTCTCTTCATGGTTTATATTTATAAGCCAGTGGAGCGATACAGGGCCATCATGGCCCTCTTGTTTAAATTTAAGGGCAAGGAATTTATTACCCAATAATCCAACGGGTTGCAAAAGAATCCAGCTCTCATGAATATCTATAAACTGTGTTGGTTTTGTGAAGATTGAAAGTAAAATGAAGGCTGTAAGCTGTTCACAAGCTAAAAAATGTTGTTTTTTTTTTTAAATTCAAGAGCATGTAAGTTGCTAATTCCACTGAATAGGCAAGAATCATACCTAATGACATTAAATAAAGGTGGCCTATACATAATACTAGTACCAGGCATGTTAAAAATGAATGTAACAATTTTCAGTATTTTAACAAACGGCATTTTTTGGACTGTCCCAAACAGAAAAAGCATGCAGACGACAATTCAAACTTTGATAATTAATGTGGAAGATGGTGCTTTGATGTAATGGAAACCATTGTGACAAAAGGAGAAAATGCAGTAACTAGCAGCTTCTCCTCTTCCCACAATATTTTGAAAAGTTGTCTGCAGCAGACATGTAAAATGAAGAGGTTGTTTGTCTAAACGTTAAAAATTTGAGAAAGCAGATAAATGAGCCATGCTCTGAGAAATGGGCGCTTAAATGCATCTGCAAAAAGTATCAACCCATGCCAGCCTGCGCAATCCACCCAAAACCAAAGGACCACGGACTCTTTTGAGGTTTGCGGTACTTAGGGCAAAGAGGCACGACTTTTTTGGGCTCATAAGTTAATTTTCGCAGGATTCTCGCTATCCTGCATCCTAGAAGCAACTCTGTGTTATTTCATCAAATCTATATCATTATAAATCTATAGACTTTTTGTATAAAACTGAGAAAAATGCTAGAGTCTAGTCAGTTTTGAAAAATGAAACTTGAAAACATACTGATCAACCTATTTATATCTATTTTTGGGGTACGAGTTCTCCAGAGACCTCGTGGTCTCAAGATTAGGGTACGAGTTCTCCAGGGTATGAGTTCTCCAGATAGTATCAATTCACGTGATCTTTTCCCGTGGTGTTCTTTCTCTTTTTTTAACGATTTTTTTCTTTTTGATTAGATTGATTTGTTTAATGCAAAATTACAATTATTGGAGAGGTCATTTATAATCAGTATAGGATAATAAATCTTTTTGGAAATCCGTTAAATAAAAAAAGCACGTTTATTTCCTATTTCAGTTTTTTTATTTCGGTTTATTTATAAAACCATGACGAAATAGACTGTGTATCAGAACAATTTCGCAAAGAAAAATGGATTTAGATAGCGATTTCTGTGGCAGTCTGCCTTTTAAACTCACCACTGTTGGAGAGGTCTGATGACCTCGCCAGTAAAGGGTTTTTGGTGCCAGAATTAATTTACATGATAAACACTGTAACACAGTGATCAGACTGCTTATTTTCTGTAGCTTGATCTTGGTCGAATTAATCAGCAAAAGCAAGTTGTGTTTTATTCTCTAAGGTTAACCCTTATCCTGCCCAATAATTTAAATTAAACTCGAAATTTAAATTTAATTAAAATTGAAGCCGATTGTAAAAACCCAAATAATGTTACTTCAAACTCATTTTTCTTGGAGAAAAATATCTCCTTATCAGACAGTGTAGATCCAGGATCAGACTGCATGTTCTGTGCAGTCTGATCTTGATCTATACTGTCTGCAAAAGGTCAGCGTGTCACATTTAGCAGCTTAAGGGTTAAGTCCTGTATAGCGTTTGAGACTTACAAGATTCACAGTAATTTAATCAGTGAAACAAATATTGGGTTTGACGGACAGTAAAACAAAAAAGTATCAGTACCCTTGACAGCTAGCCCACACCACACATCTACTACTAAGCTTTACGGCCCCCCCACTTTTTTCTCCATCATCTTGATGTATAAAGTGACAGGTTTCACTGTTACTCTGCACTAGGTGGAAAAGTTTTAGACTTGTTCCAATTCAAAGCTTCTGTAGACGACAGATTTTCATGTTAATGTAACTCAAATGATATTACATGTATTTGCCTCTAGCAAAGGCTGGAGCAATCTTGCCCACAGAAAACCAGATTTAACCCTAAAAATGCCTTCCACAACGATAGTTGCCATTGCAGCCAGTATAGATCAAGATCAGACTGCACAAAATGTGCAGTGTGATCTTTGATCAACACTGTTGGCTTTGTTGAAAGACTACAGACAAAAAATAACTGAAATTGAAATTATCTGGGTCTTATCGTGGACTGAACATTTTCACTGGGTTTATGCAGTGCTTGAACTATTTATCAAATGACAAAAGTTTAGGATTGTCCAAATTGAAAGCATTTGCAGACGACAAAATAAATATCACTCAAAAATTGAAATTTGTTCAGGGAATGGTAGAAAAAATTGTGGGAACAGGAGAAAATGCTGGTTACCAGCATTTTCTCCTTTTCCTACACAATGTTTTCAAAAGCTCTCTTTCTCAGGGTCGTTATAAGTCGGGATTGTGTGGTAAAGGGTTAACTATTTACCAAACAACAAAATTTTAGACAGCTCCAAACTGCAAGCATTAATTTTGAAGAGGACAGATGTACCACAAACTATGGAATCTATTTTTGAAAGGGTAGAAAAAATTGTGGGAAAAGGAGAAAATGCTGGTAACCAGCATGTTCTCTTTTTCCCACATTGTTTTCAAAAGTTCTTATCTTTAGGATCATTAAAATTTTTGGGATTGTGTGGTAAAGGGTTAAGGCTTATGAAGAGGAACTGGTTACATTGAGCAATATTTGTTATCATGACTCAAGTGTTGCTTCTTATGAATTATCATTTTTTTTTATCTTTAGGAAATAAGTAATGAAAAATTTTGTGTTAACACAGCCAATAAGTCTGGATGAATTTATTTTAGTTTTTAACCTTTTTGCCACACAAACCCGAGTTTTGACAACCCTAAAGAAGAAGTCTCTTGAAAACATTGTGGGAAAAGGGGAAATGGTGGTAACCAGCATTCCAACAACGTTTTCTACCCTTCCAAGATCCTTTTTCTATGTTTGACCCTTTACCAAACAACAAAAATTTAGACCAGTCCAGATTGAGAGCTTTTGCAGACAACAAAATGATTGATACTCAAACATCGAAATTGGTTTTGGGAAGAGTAGAAAACACTTTGGGAAAAGGAGAAAATACTGGTAACCAGCATTTTCTCTCTTTCCCATAATGTTTTCAAAAGCCTCCTTTTTCAGTGTTGTTAAAACTCGGGATTGTGTGGTAAAGAGCTTTAACCCTTTACCACAGAGCAAAAATTCAGACTTGTCCAAATTGAAAGCATTTGCAGACCACAAAATAAATGTAACTCAAAACTGAAATTTGTGTTGGGAAGGGTGGAAAACATTGTGGGAAAAGGAGAAAATGCTGGTTACCAGTATTTTCTACTGTTCCCACAGTGTTTTCAAAAGGCTTTTAGTTCAGGGTCGTTAAACCTGTGATTATGCGGTAAAGGGTTAAGTCACCATTTATTTTGTATGCTGAAGCTTTTAATTTGGGCAAGTCTAAAATTAGTGCTTTGTCATTTGGTAAAGGGTTAAGTTTGAATCATGATCCAGCCCTTGACACATCTAAGGGCAACATATGATATTGTGTACATGTATTGATATTGTGTCAATATTTTCAGTGAACATCTGATTAAAACCTTAGGGAAAATGCAACATTCTGGTCTTTAGTTTTCCTCTGAAAATGTTCATTGCACTTACTGAATACTTTGTATCCTAAGGATGATAGATTTATTTCACTTTTACGGTTTGAGTCATTAAATGGTAAAATTTAGGAGAAATTGGGGTAAAGTCTGAGACGAAAAAATATTGGAGCGTTTAAAAAATATTTCTTCCTGTTGTCACGAGGGAGAGCCGGTTGTCATGTAAAGAACTTCAATTATGCATGCGAACACCCAATCATGGTGACGCTTACGAGAAATTATATACTGTCAAGGCTGAGGTAGAGGCTTTTGTTACAGGGAGTAACTCATTACCTCACAACAGAAGTTTGGACACATCCAAATTGAAAGCAGTTACAGATGACAATTAAATATGGCTCTAAATGGGAGATTTTTTTGTGGAAGGGTGGAAAACATTGTGGGAAAAGGAGAAAATGCTGGGTACCAGCATTTTCTTCTTTTGCCACAATGTTTTCAGAGGCCCTCTTGGTTATGTTGTTAAAACTTGGGAGTGTGTGGTGTTGTCTATTTATTGGTATGAAGAAGGTGCGGCCACTGGGAAGAATGAATAACCTTCACCTTGTTGGTTCATGGTATCTTAGAAATTTCCTCTTAACTCTTTACAAAACAGTCCTGTGTTTTAAAAGGCTTATAGTAAGACAGCTTCGGAAAAAATTGTGAAAGAAAGAGAACATGCTGGTAAGCAGCATTTTCCCCTTTTCCCACACTGTTTCCTAGTCACTTTCAGAGACAAGTTCCATCATTTAAGCCAGACCTAATTTGTTGGTTGCAAGTGCTGTCAGTTTGGACAAATCTTGTTTTATTGTTTGGCAACTCTACCAGTCTACAAAATTTTAGACTTAACTGAAAGCATTTGCAAGCAATGAATCGTTTCTACAAAATTGTAGACTTAACTGACAGCATTTGCACGCAGTGAATTGAATGTGTTTCTAAAGATGGATTTCATCTTTGAAAAGGCAGTGAACATTGTTTGGAAAGGTAAAAATGCTGGTAACAAGCATTTCTGGCTTTAACCATTATGTTTTCAAAAGTATTCTTCCCATGGGTCATTAAAATTCAAGAATTTTTCATAAAGGGTAAGAATTTAAAGTTTGTAAATCTTTAGCTCGCTCGGATGAAGTCAAAGCTATACCCCGATGTCTGTGTTGGAATTGGAGTTAGTATCCACATTTATTAACCCTCAACTCTTTACTACACAGCAAAATTGCAGACGAAGTCCATTCAAAGAATTTGCAGAAAACAAATTAAATGTTCGGAAAAAATAAAAAGTTTTGGTGTTGAAAGGGTAGAAAACATTGTGGAAAAATGTTTTCAAAAGCCTGGTCTTTTAGGGTTGTTAAAACTCGGTATTGTGTTGTAAAGGGTTAAAGTACCAAATAAATCCAATGGATATTTTCATTCTACAATAGATCAAGGTTATTGCATTTCTCTAGGCTGCCTTTTGTCTGTACTGAATCAGTGAAGGGGACAGTGTAGATCAAAGAGCAGGCTGCATGTTTTGTGCTGTCTGATCTTGATCTGCACTGATCGCAAAGGCAACTTTAGTAGTGAAAGGTGCTTTAATGGTGAAGAGCTAACATATTCCAAACTACATGAGGGATTTTGTTTATATTTGGAATGATGACAGAATATAAGTCCAGAGTTTTCAATCGGCAACAGCTTGATTTCGACCAATGCCTATGCCTATGATTTTAAGGTCTAGGTTGTAGTCTTTGATATTTTATATTTACATTAAAGTTTTATAGAGCTAGCATTTTCCAAACCATATGATGGATTTTTGTTCATGTTCGGTGTGAGCGCTGTTCAATAAGTTTGTGGAATTTTTCTGTTAAAACCATGTTTCTTGGTAATTTAAGCTAACAATTTGCGTATTATAGCATGAACATATAAATTTGATACAAAAATTTTACTGTTTTAAAACAATTTAAATTGCAAAATATTCATAACCATAGTAACCCATGTAATGCACATTGCCGGGTCCAATTTCTCCCAATTTGAAGCATGTAATTTTGTGTAATATAAACATTCAGAAAGTTGTAAAAATGGCACAAATTGTGACGACGGTCGAATAACATTAGGTCATCATTTCTGTAAAACATCATCACTTCCAGTTACTCTAATAACTTAGTTTTTGTCTCATCTGTGCCAGGTAATTATTGATGCAATGACATCTTCGTCCGATGTTTAATTACGCACATTACTAAAGTTTTGTGTCGGACTGGGTAAAACACCAAAACAGACCATCGAATCAATTTAAGTTCATGTAGTTTTTCATCTGTCTATAAGTGGCATGAGCGGTCGAGGAATGGAAGAACATCACTTGAAGACGATCCTCGTGAAAGATGGCTGGTTAGCGTAACTGCGTCAATTTTGGATATTGTGCGATGGAAGATGAATGACGGCTGGCGGGATACAGTGTGTGCCATATCAGATGACAAGGGATGCAATATGATCCTTTAACCCTTTCCCAAACGACAAATTTTGGACTGGTCCAAATTGAAAGAGTTTGCAGACGACAATTTTAAATTTGATGAAAATGGCAGAAATGTCTCAAAAAGGGTAGAAAACACTGTGGGAAAAGGAGAAATTGCTCCTTACGAGCAATTTCTCCTTTTCCCACAGTATTTTCAAAAGACTTGTACTGCAGACACGTGAAAACCAGGGCTTGTTTGGGAAAGGGTTAACAGGGATTAGTATGTGGGTGTCCTGGTAAAGGAAATGTTTTAATATTCAAGGGGATTATGTAGAAAATGTACACAGATCTCTTGACTTGTAATGATGTTGATGTTACTTTTTTGCATCTGGAGCCCGCAGTGTACATTTACATGTGTTTTGTAATTCTCTGTTGAAAATGTATTTTTTAATGAATTCATAAAAAATTTGAAGGATGTTTCAGATATAGATTATCTAATATGTATGCAAAATATGACCTAAATTGGTCACCCAGATTTACCAGTATTTTTACAACAAAATTCCACAAATTTATCGAACAGCCCTCATAGGTCCAATATTTGCTCAGCAATACTCCCATAAATGGGGATTCTTTTTTCTTCAAAGCCCCTGTAACATAGTGTTTACATGCAGAGCTGCAAGTAACCCTTTACCAAATGACAAAATTTAGACTTTTTCAAATTTAAAGCATTTACAGACAAAATAGATGCGAATAAAAAATTTAAGGCTTTTTGTGGAAGGGTAGAAGACACTGTTGGAAAAGGAGAAAATGCTGGTCACCAGCATTTTCTCCTTTTCTTACAATGTTTTCAAAATGTCTTTTTCGCAGAGTTGTTCAAACATGGAACTGTTTGGTAAAGGGTTAATCAGAGATTGCAATCCATATTCCCAGTTGAAATTCCTTCCAGATATTGATGAAAGCCATTGCAACAGGATTCATTCCACTCTCACAGCTTTACATTATTTTGAATTTCTTAATGTGGGAAAGCAGCCAAGGGGTTGGAGAGAATCTGATGGGCAGTAGTGATAAAGGAAAAGAAAGATAGGTTCACTGGCCAAAGTGATATAAATGAAACACTGTTGAAAATTGCATCAACTCTTTACCAAACAACACAATTTTGGACTTGTCCAAAAAAAAAAATTGCAGACAACAAATTAAATATGGCTGGAATTGTGGAAACTGCCCTTGAAAGGTTAGAAAACATTGTGGGAAAAATAGAAAATGCTGGTTGGGAGCATTTTCTCCTATTCCCTTAAGGTTTTCAAAAGCTTTTGATCAAGGGTATAATAGTCAGGATGGTGTATGTGGTTGTGAGGTATACCGTCCATGAGGTCCTGAGTTTGATACCCAGGTGCAGGTGTAAACTTTGGCACACTTCATTGGCCCAAATATTCGCCACAAGTACTGGTATAGTTTCCAGGAAGCAGAATTGAGAGATATTAGTATAAGTTGCAAGAACTTGTTTCTCAGTCGATGTAAAATATATTTGTTTAATGTAATTAACCCTTTACCACACATTGCCGCCTTTTAAAGACCCTGTGACTTTTGAAAACATTGTGGGAAAAGGACAAAATGGTGGTAACCAGCATTTTCTCCTTTTCCCTCAATGTTTTCTACCCTATCAAAGAAAAATTTGACCATTTGAGCCACATTGAAATGGTTGTCTGCAAATGCTTTTAATTTGGACAAGGCTGAAATGTTGTTATCTGGTGAAGAGTTAAACTAACAGTGCAGATAGTGTCGTAGAAGGTTAACTCTTTACCACACAATTATGGGTTTTAATGACCCTGAACAAAAAGCCTTTTCCTACAATGTTTTCTACTCTTTCCAACACAAATTTCAGTTTTTGAGTCACATTTATTTTGTCGTCTGCAAATGCTTTCAATTTGGACAAGTCTAAAATTTCATTGTGTGGTAGATGGTTAAACAAGTCAATAAACAAAAAGTGTTTGTTTTATCTGTCTAACCTTGCTGGTTTAGTTTTCATTTATATTTCATAAAACAAAAGATTAGCAACAGCAAAAATGCATAGTGTTGTTAGCATTTTGTTGGACAAGTTGAGAGATAGATCACAGATTAGCTTAAACACCTTCACCAGACGGTCCCAATGTTTTCACAACCCTGATGAAGAAGGCTTTTGAGAACATTGTGGCAAAAGGAGAAAATGCTGGTAATTGCCATTTTCTCCTTTTCTGCAATGTTTTCTGCCTTTTCACAGACAAATCCCACATTTTGAGGAATGTTCAGCTATTGTCTGCAAATATGTTCAATACAGATGATTTCAATGTTTTGTCACCATGTACAGGAAAAAGTACTTTGCCACACAATCTTGAGGAAGAAGACATTTGAAAACCTTGTGGGAAATGGAGAAAATGCTGGTAACCAGCATTTTCTCCTTTTCCCACAAAGTTTTCTGACCTTCCAAATATAAATTTTAATTTTTGAGTCATGTTTATTCTGTTGTCTGCAAATGCTTTAAATTTGGAAAAGTCTTCGGAACTGTGTCATCTGGTAAAGGTTTAAGTCGTTAACAAAGGACAAAATTTTACACCAGTCCAAATTGAAAGCAGCAGAGGACAAAAAAGATGTCTGAAAAAATTGAAATTTGTTTAGGGAAGGGTAGAAAACATTGTGGGAATAGGAGAAAATGCTGGTTACCAGTATTTTCTCCTTTTCCCACAATGTTTTCCTAGGTTTAATTTCACATTCCATTGTGAATTGATAGTGTCATAGAAGGTTAACTCTGATCAATTGATTTTCTTTGAAATTTCAATTTCATGAATTACAACAGACAGATTGCCCAAAATAGTTGTTGATTATGTTGCTCAGAAATATGTCATCCACCTTCTCCATTTGTCCTTAAAGTTTAAACATATTTATTTTATATTTGTTGAGAAACAAGTTCTTGCAACTTATACTTATCTCTCTGCTTTTTCTCTGAGTGGTTAACTGTCAGGATTGTGTAGTAAGGGGAGAAAGAAATCTTTTGAAAGCATTGTGGAAAAAGGAGAAAATGCTGGTAGCCAGCATTTTCTCCTTTTTCCACAATGTTTTCTACCTTTTACAGAACAAATTTCATCATTTTAGCCACAATGAATTTGTCGTCAGTCTGCAAATGCTTTCAGTTTGGATCAGTCATAAATTTTGTCGTTTGGTAAAGGGTTAAGCCTGTAAAATATTTATTGTTTGGAGTCCGTTGATAGATAGGTGTTCCCGGTTGTACAATTTAATTCTCAAGTCAACCTCACATGGCCTTGACAAGTTTGTAGACAATTCTTTTTGTGTCAGTGTTAACCCTTTACCAAACAACAAAATTTTAGACCCATCCAATTTGAAAGCATTTGCAGACGACAGTTTCAGTGTTGCTCAAATGATATGATTTTTCTCTGATAGGGTAGAAAACATTGTTGGGAAAGGAGAAAATGCTGGTGACCAGCATTTTCTCCTTTTCCCACAATGTTTTGAAAAGGCTTCTTCCCCAGGGTCGTTAAAAGTTGGGATTGTGTGGTAAAGGGTTAACCCTTAAAGCCCTGGAACCAAATTAAGTTGTTTTTGCAGATAATATAGATCAAGATCAGACTGCACAGAACATGCAGTCTGATCTTAGATCTACACTGTCTGCTTCTCTGTTACATGTTCATAGACAACTTTGAAAAGAGGAGGCAGAAATTGCAATCTCAGCTTTTTTTTATCTTCAGAGAATGATTGATTGATTGAATGGTGTTTTACGCCACTTTCCACATTATTTCAGTTATATCATGGCAATAGTGCACATAATTTCATGTACATGTATGTCCTGGGTTTCTACTGTATTAGGCTAGGGTTCTAATGTGTGTTATTTAACCCTTTACTGCACAATGATGCCTTTTGACGCCCCAGGGAAAGAAGCCTTTTGAAAACATTGTGGGAAAAGGAGAAAATGCTGGTAACCAGCATTTTCTCCTTTTCCCACAATGTTTTCTACCCAATCAAAGAAAAGTTGTACCATTTGAGCCACATTGAAATTGTCGTCTGCAAATGCTTTCAATTTGGACAAGGCTATAACTTTGTCGTCTGGTAAAGGGTTAAGGACACTTGCAGGAAAAAATCAGTGCTTCCAGTGAGGCTTGAACCTAGGCTTCCAGGTTGCAAGTCCTACACTTTACCACTAAGCCATTCAGAATGCTCTTTCAGAATATTTGGCAAAAGAGTGAATAGTGTAGATCCATGATCAGTCTGCATGTTTTGTGCAGTCTGATGTTGATCTGCAAGGCTCACAAAACCAACTGAAGCATAGTTTAGAACTAAGGGTTAAGTTAGCCTTTTACCAGATAACAAAATTTTAGACTTGTATAAATTGACAGCATTTGCAGACGACAAATTGAATTTTATCTTGTCTTTGAGAGGGTAGAAAACATTATGGAAAAAGGAGAAAATGCTGGTTACCAGCATTTTCTCCTTTTCCCACAATGTTTTCAAAACCCCCTTCCTCAAGGTGGTTAAAACGCGGGATTGTATGGTAAAGGGTTAAATTGAAAGCATTTGCTGATGAGTTCAAGTTTATCAAAATTATGTGATTTTTCTGTGGACAAGTAGAAAACATTTTTGGGAAAGCCCCGAGAAAATGCTGGTAACACCAGGCAGCATTTTCTCCTTTTCCCACAATGTTATGTAAAGCTTTTATCCTGAGGCTTGTTAAAACATAGGATTGTGTGGTGAAGGGTTAGAAATGATATTGTCAAACATTATGGGATAGCCTGAGGTGCCTCTCAGATACTTCTCATTTACTCCAAATTAAGCACTTTAGTGATTCCCGGGTGTCATGTTTATGTGGAATCAATCAAAATTATTTCATGGCATGGAAATAGATTTAATATTCACATTCCATTGTGAAAAGAAGCATCAATTGATTTTTGTTAAAATTTCAATTTAATGAATTACAGCAGACAGATTGCCCAAAATAGTTTTTCATTATGTTGCTTAGAAGTATCTCATTCACCTTTTCCTATTGTCTTTTAACTCTTTACCAAATGACAAAATTTTAGACTAGTCCAAATTGAAAGCATCTGCAGACAACTGAAAAATTGAAATATGCTTTGGGAAGGGTAGAAAACAATGTGGGAAAAGGAGAAAATGCTGGTTTCCAGCATTTTCTCCTTTCCCAACAGTGTTTTCAAAAGGCTTCTTTCTCAGTGTCGTTAGAACTCGGGATTGTGTGGTAAAGGGTTAAGTTTAAACATATGTATTTATTTTAAATGGAGTGAGAAACAAGTTCATGCAGCTTGAACGAATCTCTCTCGATTCTGCTTCCTGGAAACAACACCAGTAGTCGTACTTAATATGTGGGCCATTGAACAGTCCCAACGCTGAAATCTGCTCCTGGGGATCACACTCTGAACTTTATGGTTACGAGGCCAAGGCTTTACCCTACAACCATGGACAGCACAATTATCCTTTACTCGCAGATGCTTGGCCACTTATCAGGAGTGGCCTTTCTTCCCTCATCTCTGCATGAGTATCATCTTGACTGTGTTTAGACATGTCTGAATTCAAAGCATTTACAGAGAACAAATTACAGTAACAGTAGCTGCCAAAACTTAACAGAGCTGGTGTTAAAATGCCAGGTCACTTTATCTTGTGTTTTCTTTTTGCTTGATTTTGAAATTTATTTTTCTGCCAGCAACTAACACTTGGATCAACCACACAGTAACAGGTTGTCATCTTCACAGTATTTTGAATACTTATAAATGGTATGATTTAAATGCATTGAGATTTTGGCAGCTATTGGCCCTTTAAGATCAGCTCAGATTGTGGTATTTGTCGTTGAAAGGGTAGAAAACGTTGTGGAAAGAGAAGAAAATGCTAGCTACCAGCATGTTCCCTTTTCTCAAAACATCGTCAAACCTTTCCTCTTAAGGGTTGTTAAAACGCAGGATTGTTAGGTAAAGGAAATGGAAAATTGACAGAGTACTCTTCAAAGAAAAACCAGGTCTTGTATTAACCCTTTACCACACAATCCCGAGTTTTAACGACCCTGAGGAAGAAGCCTTTTTAAAACATTGTAGGAAAAGAAGAAAATGCTGGTAACAGCATTTTCTCCTTTTCCCACAATTTTTTCCACCCTATCAAAGGCATATTCCATCATTTGAACCATAATAAAATTGTCGTCTGCAAATGCTTTCAATTTGGGCAAGTCTAAATTTTTTTCATGAGGTAAAGGGTTAAGCTAGTTCTATATAGTATTCTAGTTCGAATTTAACCCTTTACCAAACAATCCTGGGTTTTCACGAGCCTGGGAAAGAAGCCTTTTGAAAACATTGTGGGAAAAGGAGAAAATGCTGGTAACCAGAATTTTCTCCTTTTCCCACAATGTTTTCTACTCTTTCCAAAACAAATTTTAATTTTTGAGTCACATTTATTTTCTCTTCTGCTAAAGCTTTCAATTTGGACTGGTCTAAATTTTGTCGTTTGGTAAAGAGTTAAGGGTTGTTAAAACAGCATTGTTTGGTAAAGGAAGTGGAAAATTGACAGAGTACTCTTCAGCAAAAAACCAGGTCTTGTATTAAGCTAGTTCTATATAGTATTCTGGTTTTGATTTAAGAAAGTAACAGAATTTCTGATTAGCTTTACCAAATGAATTAGTTAATCTGAAATCATGTTACTTTAACCCTTAACTCTTAACCACATGACAGAAATGTAGACTTGTCCAAATTGAAAGCATTTGCAGACGACAATTTCAATGTGGCTAAAATGATGGAATATGCCTTTGATAGGGAAGAAAACATTTTGGGAAAAGGAGGAAATGCCGCTTACCAGCATTTCCTCCTTTTCCCACAATGTTTTCAAAAGGCTTTTTCCTCAGGGTTGTTAAAAGTCAGAAATGTTTGGTAAAAGGTTAAAATGCTGAAGAAAAAAAGCAAGCAAACATTTTCACTGTAGAATAACACATAGACAACTGCAGTTTTCTTGTTGTTCTTTTTTTTCTGCATTGTCTCAGCAAAGTGGACAGTGTAGATCAAAGATCAAATGGCATGTTTTGTGCAGTCTGATCTTGACCTGCACTGGCCAGGAAAGCAACTATGGTAGTGAAAGGGGCTTTAAGGGTCAGATTTACTAAAATTATTAACTTGGAATGCAATTTAGGAAGGTAGATCTTGCCCTAGGCATGTACAAGGTACCAGTAGGTCTGTGATATATCCTATGTGAGAGATGAATCCGTATGATATATATTGCTGAAATTTTGGTGGAAGCCTTTCAACTATATGAAATTGTACAGTATTTAACCCCATACCAAACAATCCAAAGTTTTAACAACCCAGAGAAAAAAAATGCATTTGAAAACATTGTGGGAAAAGGAGAAAATGCTGGTAACCAGCATTTTCTCCTTTTCCCACAATGTTTTCAACCCTTTAAAATCACAAATTTCAACATTTGAGGCACTTTTTTTCTATTATTAACCGCAAACACTTTCAATTTGGGCAAGTTTAAAATTTTTTCATGTGGCAAAGGGATAGGGAAGTCCACGTTTCTGCATTTTGGACGCAGAAAATGAAAGGCTGACACAACAAAATTAATATATAGCGTCTTCCTTGATGCAACATATAACAGAACTAAAAATAACACACAAAAAAAATAATATTCAGTTTATATGTTACAAAATCGTCAAGTTTATAACTGCAGAATCATGTCAATCTACTTTCTACCACTGAATTATTTGTTTAGCTCAAAAGATGACTTCAGTCATTGATAGGGTAGAAGATATTGTGGGCAAAGGAGATAGTGCTGGTTAACAGTGTTTTCTTCTTTACACACAAGGTTTTCAAAAGCTTCCTTTAGGGACGCTAAAAACCTGTTACATTGTGGTGCAGGGCTAAGGCCAAACAATACTTGCAGTAGGAATAAAAAGCAATAAATCAACCAAAGGAAAAATCAAATGATTGATTGTTTTTATAATAATTTTCATTGTATTAGTAAAATCTTTTGACCATATTTGGCACAATCTAGAGTTTTAACGACCCTTAGGAAAAGGCCTTTTGAAAACCTCATGGGGAAAGGAGAAAATGCTGAATATGCAGAATTTTCTCTTTTCCCACAAGGTTTTCTACACTTTCACAGACAATCACCATGATTACAGCTAAATTTACTATGTCAACTGCAAATGCTCTCAATTTGGACCAGTCTAAAAATTTGTCGTTTGGAGTCAAAAGATGGACAGATAAATCATGAAATACTAATTTTGACAATTTTGTATAATTTCAGGGTGGTTATTCTTCTGGCAGCGATCTCAGTGAAGGAGAGTTAGAGAAACAGAGAAGACTTCTGTTACAACAGTTGGAGGCCCATTCATAAACAATCTAAATGTAAATAGCAGAGAGGCATCATTAATTTGTATTAAATATGAGCCATGCTCTGGCAGAAGGGGGAGTTAACCCTTTCCCAAACAAGCCCTGGTTTTCATGTGTCTCAGTACAAGTCTTTTGAAAACACTGTGGGAAAAGGAGAAATTGCTCGTATCGAGCAATTTCTCGTTTTCCCACAGTGTTTTCTACCCTTTTTGATAACTTTCTGCAATTTTCATCAAATTTAAAATTGTCGTCTGCAAACTCTTTCAATTTGGACCAGTCTAAAATTTGTCGTTTGGGAAAGGGTTAAATGCATCTCTGTGATGCATTGTACCACTCAAGGTTTCACAATGTTATGAATCTAAAAAATCCATTTTGTCTAAAAACCAACTGAATCATAAGGTAAACTTTGAGCTGCAGAAAATTGACCTGTAGCAAAAACTTTCAACCCGGGTCAGCCTGTCCACTCTGCGCAGGGTGTCCTGGGTTGATACTTTTTGCAAATGCATGAAATCTACTGTTCACAGAGCATGGCCCATATAAAAGTGAAGTGTGTTGGCTTGTGGTGGGAATATGTTCCAAAAGTCCGGGGTCCGTATTCACCAATTATTCTTAAAAACAGACTTGTTCTTATTCTCCAGAATCTTCTACAGTTTAAAGTAACACAACTTCTGATTGGCTAAACCATTTGGTTTAACCAATCAGAAGTTGTGTTACTTTCAAACGTTGAAGATCCTGGAGAATAAAACAAAGAATGTTCTTAAGAATGGTTGGTGAATACAGACCCTGAAGACATGATCATGTAGGCTATTTTTCTAATTGTCATGAAATGACAGGAGAAATTTTTTGATTGAATAAAAATGTTATGGATGATATGGAAAACTTTGAGGGAAAATAACCAGTGACACATTGGCTTTCTGGTGTATTTGCAGGGTATTAATTGTAAAAAAATTCATTAGATTAGGACATGGGTTTAACACTTTAACAAGCAATTCCAAGTTCTAACATCTGTGAGGAAGAAGCCATTTTGAAAACCTTGTGGCAAAAGGAGAAAATGCTGGTAATCATCATTTTCCCCTTTTCCCAGAATGTTTCCTACCCTATCAAAGACAAATTCCATCATTTCAGCCATATTTTAATTGTGGTCTGCACATGCTTTCAATTTGGTCCACATTTTTGTTGTGTGGGAAAGAGGCAATAGATGTTTACCCTCTCAGTACCACAGATGAAAACAGGCTTTTGTGGATGGCATAGGTAGAGATCAGAGTGCACAGAATATGCGGTCCACTCATTTAGTCATGCCTATAAGATAAAGATCTTTCTGCATCTTCAGCTCTTTTACTGTTAGCATTTTTCAAATCTTTTTTAGCTCAAAAATTCCGATTTAATCATTCCTTTAACACAGATATGCGTGCTAATTGACCGAAGCTGTCGATGCGCTATAAAACAACTTTCATTCATTCACTCATTCATTCAGTCGGAGTCTCAAATGGTTGTATTTTTAGTTGTTGAAAGAGGGAGAAGTTGTATATTTGAGCCAAGAGTGAACCCTTTACCAGACGACAAAATTTTAGGCTTGTCCAATTTCAAAGTATTTGCAGACAACAATTTCAATGTGGCTCAAATGGTGCAATTTTTCTTTGATAGGGCAGAAAACATTGTGGGGAAAAAGGAGAAAATACTGGTTACCAGCATTTTCTCCTTTTCCCACAATGTTTTCAGAAGGCTTCTTTCCCAGGGTCGTTAAATGGTGGTGTTGTGAGATAAAGGTTGATTTATCTGGTTACCAGCATTTTCTCCTTTTCCCCACAATCTTTTCAAAATCTGTCATCCGTAAGGTCGTTAAAACTCAGGATTGTGTTGGAAAGAGTTAAGCCTGTTATTTCATATGTTGTGCTGTGTCTGAGGAATCCTCTAGACAGAGCAAGCAAAGGGACAGTACAGGACTTGAATGTTTCAAGAGAAAGGTAACAAAACTTGATGTAATTCATCTTGCAGTTTCTTGACCTGCCAAAACCATTTTTAGAGTCTTCCCTTGCAGATTAGACAAAATGCACATGTACAGGGAAAGGCTGGAAGCTTTCCAAATGATACTCATGAAAAAAATTGTTACCTCAACAAGGAGTAAAAATCAACCTTTTTCCAAAATGTTAACTCTTCCAATTGAAAGTAGTTGCTGACACAAATTTGAAAGTGGTACTGATGATCTGCATTTCTCTGGTAGAGCAGAAAGTATTTTCTCCTTTTCCAACAGTGTTTTCAAAAGCAATCTTTCTCTTGGTCGTTAAAACTTGGGCCTGTTTGGTAAACAGTTAAATACAGTGTGATGATATAATGTATATTTGATTCATGTGAATTTCGTATATGGACTTCTGAAATTGAATTGAATCGTATGTCTAACAATCAATTTTTTTTGTTGTCTCTTTTTAGCTCATGTGAGCATAAAGTGCTCAAGATGAGCTTTTGTGATTGTGCTGTGTCCGTCGTTCAGGTCGTCAAAATTTATTTACCTCGTGTACAGTCTAGAGGCCACAATTTCAGTCAGACCGTCATGAAACTTGGTCAGAATGTTTGTATTGATAAAAAATTGGACAAAGTCGAAATTGAGTCATGTTGCATCAAAAAGTAGGTCACTGGGCTAAATCTTAGAAGACCCTTGTGCGCAACTAGAGGCTTGTATTGATTGCACTCTAGAGGCCACATTTTCAGCCTGATACTCATGAAACTAGGTCAGATTATATGCCTTAACATCATCTCAGAATAATTTGAAATTGGGTCATGTTGGGTCAAAAAGTAGGTCACTGGGCCAACTGTTAGAAAAACATTGTGTGCACTCTAGATGCCACATATTCAGCCTGATGCTCATAAAACTAGGTCAGATTATTTGTCTTGGTGTTATCTTTAGAAGATTGAAATTGGGTCATGTTGGGTCAAAGGGTCATGTTGGGTCAAAAAGTAGGTCACTGGGCCAAATTTTACCAAAAAAAAAAAACTTGTGTGCACTGTAGAGGCCACATTTTCAGCCAGTTACTTTTGAAATTTGGTCAATATGTTTGTCGTTATGATATTTTTGACATGAGTAAAATTGGGTCATGTCGGGTCAAAAACTAGGTCACTGAGCCAAATCTAAGAAAAACCTTGTGTACACTCTATAGGCCACAATTTCAGTCTGATACTCATGAAACTTGGTCAGAATGTTTGTCTTGATGATATCTTGGACAAATTCGAAATTGGGTTACATCAGGTCAAAAAGTAGGTCACTGAGCCAAATCTTAGATAAACCTTGTGTGCACCGTAGAGGCCACATTTTCAGCCCGATACTTATGAAACTTGGTCAGAATGTTTGTCTTGATGAGATCTTAGACAAATTTGAAATTGGGTCATTCCAAAACTAGGTCAATTACTTTCATGTGTTTTACATCATTAAAACCAGGCTCTCTTCAGCTTTATCAACTGCAAATGACTTTACTCGGGTGATCGCTGAAGGACCAATGGCCGTCTTATTTTGTCTTTCCAGTTTATGTAGATTAATATACATGTATAACAGTCGTAAGTTAAAGGCCCTGTAGCAGCCAAAAGTAAACAGTTGAGTGATAAAATACATTTAAATTTAATTCATACCATTTAGAAGTATGGGAATTATCGTGAGGATGGCAATGTGTTACTGTACGGTTGGTCCAAGTAAGAGTCGCTCTTAGAAAAGTTAACTTTCAAATCGGGTAAAAAAGTGAACAAAAGATAGAGCAACCTGGCAAATTTTAACCTAGTTTTAAATTTCATTTTACTGCCAGCTACTAACACATGGACCAACCAGAAATAACAGATAATCATCTTCATATAACTTACATACTTTTAAATGGTATGATTTAGATTTAAATGTATTTAACGCCCGCATTGACAACCATAAGTATACTTACTATGAATTTGGACACATTACTTATGATCTTCGAAGGTATATTAACTCTTTCCCAAACGACAAATTTTGGACTGGTCCATATTGAAAGAGTTTGCAGACGACAATTTTAAATTTGATGAAAATGGCAGAAAGGTCTCAAAAAGGGTAGAAAACGCCGTGGGAAAAGGAGAAATTACTCGTTACGAGCAATTTCTCCTTTTCCCACAGTGTTTTCGAAAGACTTGTACTGCAGACACGTGAAAACCAGGACTTGTTTGGGAAAGGGTTACACGCATATAGAAAGGCCAATCTATTCTGATCTGCTCCTAGCAAATGGCCCGCAACATGCGAAATGAGACCTTCGGACATTTGCGTAAAGTGTCGTCTCGGATTAGCCTGCGCATTCCACGCAGGCTAATCCGAGATGGCACTTTACGTCTACATAGGATTTTTTTTTTTCATACAGTAGACTTTCGTGAAACAAAAAAAAAATCACAGAAAAACCGGAAGTGTTGTCTCGGATTAGTCACAAACTGCACAGGATGGTGTGGGACAACACACTTCTAAGCATGTGTCTGAAGGTCCCTTTTCATGTGTTGTACGCCAAATTGTACGGTAAAATAAATCAAGGTACTGAAAATACTGACAGACTAGCGAATGCGGATAAGGCGGTCTCTGTAAAGATAAAACTTGGTTGGTCCATACAAGATTGAAGAAAGATGGTCCAATCCAGTTAAGTTTGATCCGGTTATTACGTCCCATCCGGTTCGGCCCTGTCCAGTCCTATTATTCAGTTCGATCTGGGGACTTAAACCATAGTCTGGATTACCTACCCCTACCACTACGTTATCGGGTCAGGCAGAGCGCAATAATGGCGGCCCCCTAGGTGTCCTCAAGCGTACCCCTACATGCTTCCCCATTTTCCCCAATTTCATGTGATCCAGTTTGATCAGTTAATAAAATGAGATCAACTTTGTACAAAAAATACATTACCGAATCTAAAACGTGCTGTTGGGGTATGGTTTAAATATAAATGCGACTGTGAATCATTTTAAAAGTAGCCCTGTTTTCGGACGTTATATAGGTCCATTGACATTTCGGACACTTAAAGCATTTCCGATATGTAGTTTTGCTCGCTTATTTAGAACGACATGTAGAAAAACTCACTGCCATGACATTATTGCAAGCGATCTGTTTTGAATTCAGCCTATGATCCGATTTGATCATGTGCAATAACAATATGCCGTCTCCTCTGCATATTAGCAACGGGGGCGGCCATTATTGCCCTTTGCCTGACGTACTCTTGCGGTACGGCGGGGTACCAGACTACTTAAACCACTGCTCACAGCCATTTATTTACCACAATAGGAAATGCCATGAAAAAAATTGTTTGTTAACCTTAACTCTTTCACTGTCAGTGTCACCGTGGATAGCTTTTGCGGACGGCTTAGATCAAGATCAGACTGCACAAAACATGCAATCTGATCTTGGATCTACATCTTCCACTACCTGATACTAATCTTTGACTAAAACCAGCTTCAAATGCATCGAAAATGTACTTTAGGGTCAAGAGGAAAGTCTAATCTATTAGTTATGAGTTAATTGGAAAAGAAAAAAACAAATATAGAACATAACAGGTATATGAACACATGTACTTACTAAAGGTCACTTTTAGATGAACTTTAATGCTTTACTTTCTTATCTAGTGGACGAAATCGTAGTTAGACGAGACCTACAACACCCGCGAAAAACTTGAGGATGAAAGTTGCGTTGGGATAAGTAAAGGTGAGCCTGGATTTGTAAGGTTCACTGATTCAATTTACATATAAGTAAACATCTTATACCATATCGATGGCATCTTGTTCAGTCTATGATCTTGCAAGTAGGCATCGTTGAAATTGGAGTGATAGATATTTCGTAGTTCATATCAATATTACATGTTTTACGATCTTCCTACAGAAGGAATTATTTTCTGTGGGGCAGTATTTGGCGATTGAGGGGTTTTTTGTTTACATTTGGACCTGGTCACACTCGATGGCAATTGATTAGCAATCTTATGATCGCTAGTCTACAGATAAGTTATATGGCGTGCAACACACGAAAAAAGACCTTCGGACATTTGCGTAAAGTGTCGTCTCGGATCAGCCTGCGCATTCCGCGCAGGCTAATCCGAGACGGCACTTTATGACTACATAGGGTTTTTTTTATACAGTAGACTTTCGTGAAACAAAAAATCACACAAAAAGTGGAAGTGTCGTCTCGGATTAGTCACAGACTGGACTGGCTGATCTGGGACGACACACTTTTACGCATATGTCCGAAGGCCCCTTTTCGTGTGCTGCACGCCATTATTATAGTAGCAATGACTGCACCGTCCACTAATTGACCGATAAACGATGGTCTTTGATTTTAAGACCCTTTAACACACGCTACAAGTTTTAACGACCCTGAAGGAAAAATTATTTTAAAAATATAGAGGCAAAAGGAGAAAATGCTGGTAACCAGCATTTTCTCCTTTTTCCACAATGTTTTCTGCCATCTCAAAGACAAATTCCATAATTTGAGTCATATCTAAATTGTCATCTGAAAATTCTTTGAACTTGGACAAGTCTACACTTTTGTCCTATGGCAGATATTTACTTTAACCCCTAGAATGCAAAGCGCGATCCGGCGCGCTTTTGCAGACAGTGTAGATAAAGATCAGACTGCACAAAATGTGCAGTCTGCTCTTTGATCTACGCCGACCGGTACGGTCTTTTCTTTCCGGTAAAATCGACTTTGAAATCGAGATATCTGGGTCTTGTACTATAAAGTAGATATTTTCATTTCGTCAGTTTTGTTATTTTCATCACGTTTATTTTGCAGTATAAGGGTTAAGACCTCGAAAGGAGTCTCATAGATAATCAGTATTACTTTCCGATATCTGACACAGCATTTTCATTTCATTCCAGTTAAAAATCTCCAAGATCATTAACACTTGGAATATTAAATGTACAAACTGAAAAATTCCACAAGAAAGAGACTAAAAGTATTTTGATTTCAATTTTTTTCCCGCAGAGTAGTATATTTTTTCTTGTAATTGATTATTAAAAAAAAAAAAAATGTTTATTCTAATCATAGGAAAAAAAGCACACCGGAGAAGCCCCATAATGCACTTATGCGTTCTAAAGGTTTTACACTACGATAAACGATACTCAGGTAGGCGACTGGTATTTCAAGGTAAATTATTTAAGTAAAACGATTGGAATCGGATACGAATTCCATTTTCTCCACATCTGCTGGGAATTTGAATGCATCATCTGATTATTAACAAAATGAAACCACTACTCTTCTATTTCTGAAATACTTAAATAAGAACTGATATGTGGTATTTTATCGACGAAAAGCATATGTTTATTTCCATTTTATCGCAACTATACAAATAAAAAAAATCTGACTTTTTACGAAGCCGTGACAACCATAAAGGATTTGACATAAGTTGACATTTTAGTTATTTTTAGCTCACCTGAGCACAACGTGCTCAAGGGGAGCTTTTAGGATCACCCGGTGTCCGTCGTCCGTCGTGCGTCGTGCGTCCGTGCGTCGTTCGTCGTGCGTCCGTGCGTCATGCCTCGTGCGTCGTCAACAATTCTTTAAACATCATCTCCTCCTAAACCACTGGGTCAATTTGGACCAAACTTGGCAGGAATGTTCCTTGGGAGGTCCTCTTTAAAAAATGTTCACAAAATTTGATTCCATAAAAAACACTGGTTGCCATGGCAACGAAATGGAATTTTCTAAGAAATTCTTTAAAAATCTTCTCCTCTGAAACCGCTGGTCAGATTTTGAAATAATTTCACAGGAATGTTCCTTGGGTGACCCTTTTCAAAAATTGTTCGCGAAATTTTGATCTGTCAAAAAACATGGCTCTGGTGAATGGGGGCTACTTGCACTATACAGATATGAAGAAATTCTTAAAAATTCTTCTTCTCTGAAACCGCTGGTCAGATTTTAAAATAATTTCACAGAGATGTTCCTTGGGTGACCCTTTTCAAAATTTGTTCGCGAAATTTTGATCCGTCAAGAAACATGGCTCTGGTGAATGGGGGCTACTTGCACTATACGGAAATGAAGAAATTCTTAAAAACTCTTCTTCTCTGAAACGGCTGGTCAGATTTTGAAATAATTTCACAGAGATCATCCTTGGGTGACCCTTTTCAAAAATTGTTCGCGAAATTTTGATCCGTCAAGAAACATGGCTCTGGTGAATGGGGGCTACTTGCACTATACGGCCATGAAGAAATTCTTAAAAATTCTTTTTCTCTGGAACCGCTGGTCAGATTTTGAAATAATTTCACATGAATGTTCCTTGAGTGACCCTTTTCAAAAAGCGTTCGCGAAATTTTGATCCGTCAAGAAACATGGCTCTGGTGACTGGGGGCTACTTGCACCATACGGAAATGAAGAAATTCTTAAAAATTCTTCTTCTCTGGAACTGCTGGTCAGATTTTGAAATAATTTTACAGAGATGTTCCTTTGGGTGACTCTTTTCAAAAATTGTTCGCGAAATTTTGATCCGTCAAGAAACATGGCTCTGGTGAATGGGGGCTACTTGCACTATACGGAAATGAAGAAATTCTTAAAAATTCTTCTTCTCTGAAACGGCTTGTCAGATTTTGGAATAATTTCACAGAGATCATCCTTGGGTGACCTTTTTCAAAATTTGTTCTCGAAATTTTGATCCGTCAAGAAACATGGCTCTGGTAAATGGGGGCTACTTGCACTATACGGCCATGAAGAAATTCTTAAAAATCCTTCTTCTCTGGAACCACTGGTCAGATTTTGAAATAATTTCACAGAAATGTTCCTTTGGTGACCCTTTTCAAAAATTGTTTGCAAAATTTTGATCTGTCATGAAACATGTCTCTGGTGGTGGGGGCTATTTGCACCATAGGGACATTAAGAGGAATTTGTTAATTCTTCTTCTCTGGAATGGCTGGTCAGATTTTGAAATAATTTCGCAGAAATGTTCCTAGGGTGACCTTTTTAAAAAACTGTTAGGGTAATTTTTATCCGTCGAAAAACAACAGCCAATTGTTGGCACCTGCATGTGGTGCTCTTTTTTGACTTCTGTTTTTTAGCTCACTTGAGCACAAAGTGCTGATGGTGAAGTATTGTGATCGTGCTGTGTCCATCGTGCGTCGTCCGTCGTCCGTCGTCAACCTTTTACCTGGAGTACGCTCTAGAGGCCACATTTTCGGTCCGATCCTCATGAAACTTGGTCAGAATGTTTTTCTTGATAAAATCTCGGACGAGTTCGAAATTGGGTCATGTGGGGTCAAAAACTAGGTCACTAGGTCAAATCTTAGAAAAACCTTGTGTGCGCTCTAGAGTGAACCTGGAGTGAAATTTCGCCTATTGACTCAGGTGAGCGATCCAGGGCCATCATGGCCCTCTTGTTTGTTATAGTCCAGAAAAAAAGTTATTAACACTTAAGATGCTGAATAAATGAAGCCCAAATTTCAACTCAATACTAAGAGCCCAAACATTACGGTTTCAAAGTTGATTTCACCGGAAAGAAAATACCGTATCGGACAGTGTAGATCAAAGATCAGACTGCACGTTCTGTGCAGTCTGATCTTGGTCTACACTGTCCACAAAAGGTCAGTGAGTTGCGATTAGCAGCTTAAGGGTTCAGCAAGCCTGTGCGTGCCTAACAAAATTTTTGTAGACGAGTTTTATAAAATTTTATCTCGGAAGCCAGCAAATGTCAAGATTCATTTCTAGCTCCACTGGCCGAAGGCCAACGGCCTTATGTCATTGGCCCTGTGTCCGTCGTGCGTCCGTCCGTCCATGCGTCATGTGCGTAAACTTTTATTTCAAACAGTTTCTTCTCTGAGATACCCATCCAATTTCGACCAAACTTCACAGAAATGATCCTACCATGGTCCTCTTCAGAATTTCTTGAAAGAATTTGATTCAAATAAAAATTCTGGTTGCCATGGCAACAAAACTGAAAAATATTGAAAATCTTAATAAATCTTCTTGTCCGAAAGCAAAAGGCACATGGCCACTAATTTGGTATGTAGCTTTATCCAATTACCTCTACACAGTTTCTTCAAATTATAGCCCAGGGGTCAAAATTAGACTTGGCCCGGGGGTCACAAGTTTTACAAGGTATATAAAGTGAAAACTAAAAATCTTCTTGTTTCCTAGCCATGAGGCCTAAGACCACTAAATTTTGCTCGAAGCTTTAAATATCTAGTGGGCCGTTTCCAAGATGGCCAAAATTATAGCCCTGTGGTCAAATTTGGCCCTGCCTCGGGGGTCACAAGTTTTACATAAGCTTATATAGAGAAAACTTTAAAAGTCTTATCGTTCCTAGCCGTAAGGCCTAGGGCTACCAAACTTTGCATGTAGCTTTATTATCTAGTGGGCATCTACCAGGAATGCCCAAATCGCAGCCCTGGGGTCAAATTTGGCCCCACCCAGGGGCTCACAAGTTTTGCATGGACTTAAATTGTGAAAACTTTAAAAATCTTCTAGTTTCTAACCATGAGACCAAGGGCTAACAATTTTGCATATATGGTTTTCTAATGGACCTCGACCAAGATTGTTCAAATTATAGCCCAAGGGTCTTAACTGGCCCCGAACCCACAAGTTACAAGTTTTACATAAATGTTATCATCTGATAAGCCCCTCCCAAAATTGGCCCTATCCCATGGGTCAATGCTTATAGAGTGGAAATTCACAAAATCTTCTTGCGCCGAACCATAAATCCTAAACCTAACCAAAGATGGTATAATTGGTGGTTTTGTCAATTTTGACTGTTAATTTAAAAGAAAAATCTTGCTCAACAATGTTTAGAAAACGAGGCGTATGATTACAGAGCTTCACCAAATACGGCTGTATCTGCTTATTTCAAACGTGCGTAAGATAAGAAAATCTGTAATGCCTGTATTATACTGAAAATACGAGTAGTTTTGTGATAAAACACATTTCTACGGTTAGCATAATTTTTGGGTATAATTTAGCTCCACGTTATTAGATCTACTCTTGTTTTCAGCGTGATATATAACTGTTACGAATGTTCTTATCTCGCACGTTTACTCCTTGGAGCCACAAATAACCCCAACAGATATTTTCAGTCTAGAAATTAGGCACAATTGCAATTTCAAGGATACTTTTGTCTCGGCAAATCTGACAGAGTAGATCAAAGATCAGACCTCGCGCTTTGTAATGCCTTAAAAGTTGATCTACACTTACCGCAAAGGCAACTGGAGTAAGTGAAAGGCGCACCAATGATTAAAAGCATTATTATGACGTAATAGGTCTAAACAGACTGTGTACGATGTACCGGTATTTCTAAAACGTGACTTGCCTGCATCTCCTTTTCAAGCGTTTAAAAATCCTTTAAAGTGGCAAAGCTTTGATTTGAGCAATTGCTAGATTTCAAATCAAGGTGTTGTATATGGATTCTTTGGGGGTATTTTTCACTGCGGACGAACATTCCTGTCAAAGAAGTAAGTCGGTCTCTTACATGTAATTTCAAACAATACAATGTACGTTTCTGAATATTATGGCATATTCGTGAGATACGTAAACTTATGAGATAAAACGAATCTGACATTCGTTTTGCACACGGTTTTATCTCAGATGCTCACTTGTATCCGATGCTATAGGCCTATGTCGTAGGTCAAAGATCAGATTGCACATTTTGTAAAGTAAGCCTATGATCTTGTTCAACAATTTGTGACCACTAAGGCTTGTTTAGACCCACCAAATAGGCTTGAAAGGCTAAACCGCTATTCTTTATTTCAGTTCAGGAGGGGGATCTGTATTTCAAATAATAAACAACTGAAAAAAGACGCCTTAATAACGTATCAACAACGCTTCATTGAATATAACTGACTGATGTTTTACTCATTAATTCATTTCCCCTTAACCCTATACCACACGACAAAATTTTAGACTTGTCCAAATTGACAGAATTTGCAGACGACAAATTAAATGTGGCTGAAATGATGGTAACTGCCTGTGAAACTGTAGAAAAATCTCGTGGGAAAAGGAGAAAATGCTGGTTACCAGCATTTTCTCCTTTTCCCACAAGGTTTTCAAACGGCTATATTGTCAGGGTTGTTAAAACTCGGGACTGTGTCAATGTGGTAAAGGGTTAAAACAATTTTTCAGCAGGTTAACTTGAAAACATTGCCATAAAATATGGTTTTACCACGTAAGTAAAGATTAACGCATAAATACACGTGAAAACTTTGTGGCAAAAATAGAAATTGCACGTAACGTGCAATTTCTCCTTTTGCCACAGTGTTTTCGAAAGGCGGTATGCTGCATGACGAGACCAGTCATCCGCAGGAAGTACTGAGTAACCTCTTTGCCGCCTAAGAAATAGTCCCGGCTTATTTCGACGGCTAGAAATCTACTGCCGCAGGAAGTAAATGACAGTTTTGTGATATTTTTAGATTGCTGTATGTTACCCCTGTACAAAAAAAAAAGCGTGGCTTCACGACCCTGGGGAACAAGGCTTCTGAAAACCTAGTGGCAAAAGAAGAAAAATTGATGGTAACCAGAATTTTCTCCCTTTTCCCATATTGCTCTCTACTCTGTCAAACTGCTGCAAATTAAATAATTTGACCAAGTTTAATTTTCCGTCTGCAAATGCTTTCAATTCGAACTGGTTTAAAGACACTGGTGTTTGGTAAAGAGGTTACATTGCAAGACGTTGTAGTGGTGGCTCGTTTTGTGCAATCTGGTCTTAATCTATAAACCGTGAGCAGAAACTGCCTTATTCGCCTAAGTATTCGAAATGGAAAAGTGTTTCAAAGAAGAATCAACCCCCTTTTTTTGAAGGCTGCTCTATCATCCGGAGAAATGAAAGTTTTAATTAAAGATATTTCTATCCCCACTCGGTGTACTCGCCGGAGAAGTGCCAATATTTTTCCCGTGTCATTCCATTTAAATTTAAGAAAAATGACAATTCCTTTAAAATTTCAAATGATTTACGGATTCGTTATTAACGGGATACCGACATGGTTTTACTGCATGGCAGATTAATTAAGCCGTTAGGATGATCAGAAAGAAAAAAAGTAGGTGGTTTTTTTTCCGACAGGCTAGATCAAGATCGCCAAACATACCGTCTGATCTCGATCTTCACCGTCCGATCCATATTCTGGGTCCGTATTTACCCACCATTCTTGAGAACATTCTTTGTATTATTTTCAAGAATATTCTAAATTTGAAAGTAATACAGCTTCTGATTGGCTAAACCAAATGGTTCAGCCAATCAGAAGTTGTGTTACTTTTTGAATCTAGAATTAGACTTTGAATGAAATGAAAAAGATTGGCGAATACGGACACTGTAGTTGCTCTGAGAATATCTAGCTTATTTTTATTGGATAAAATTGTTTAGTAGCGCTCAAGGAGTTCATATTCAGAGCATCAAATAAACGAAATTGAAATTTTCAGCCAGGAAAAAATACCCCAAATGATTGTCGTTATAAGTTAGCAAGCGTTCGGCCAGAATGTCTCGACATAGCGAACAGCTAAGATCCACGATCAGACGGTGTTTTTTGTGTAGTCTGGTCTTGATCTAAATTTGCGTTCTATAGTGACTTTAATGGTTTGTTTTTACAGACATTGAAGAAAGTGCAGTCTGATCTTGGCTCTACAGTGTTCGCTACTATGTTAGATATGCTGGCCAAAACAATCTTGAAATAGTAATATTTGGACTTTTTTGTTTGCTAATTGAAAAGATCTAATTTATTGAAAAGGTCCTCTTTATCAATTCTGCACTCGGAAAATGAAAAATTAGGAAACAATCCATTTCTTTTAGAATTTAGTCTTGAATAGAGATGGAATTATTTTTTGATCGAATGACTGACGAGAAAAGAGATGAATAAATGCACTGCTGCGTGAATGCATGGAAGGACGGACAAATGAATGAGAAGAAAAAGAACGATCATTTAATCGGTTGATAGATGGATAAATTGGTTGGTCGCTTTGATTTGTTTGTTTCTTTTGTGTTCAACGTCATTTTCAACATTACTTCGGTTACATCACGGTGGCCATTACACTTATCCATGCTTTCCTGGTGTTTCTTTTACCTGTAGGCTATTTCGCAGATTTCTTTTTCCAAGCCACTGGCTGCCTTCCCACAAATACATCGTCGAAACAACGTTTAGCGATGAGAGAAGAACCAACCCATATCGCAATGACATTTATCATTCCTTGGAAAAAAAAAAAAAATGGACTCGATCTGTTCGAGCCAGCAAACCCTGGGTTTCAAGTTTTGTACGTTGACGACTGAGCTACCGGCAGGTGGCTTTGAATAAGTCTTGAGTTTATTACAAATTTCAATTTTTCAGTCACATTTATCATGTCGTTTACAAATGCTTTCAATTTGGACTAGTCTAAAATTTTGTCATTTGGTAAAGAGTTAACTTATTTAGCAGGATAAGCGTTAAGTCGTGCTTAGCAGCCTATGGGGTAAGCCAGTGTGTAAGTAGGTCTTTATTTATTTATTCTTTGTTTATAAGGTCTTTGTTTATTCTTTGGAGAAAAGTATCTCCTTATCGGACAGGGTAGATCCAAGATCAGACTGCACGTTCTGTGCAGTCTGATCTTGATCTAGACTGTCCGCAAATGGTCAGTGACTCGCGCTTAGCAGCCTATGAGGTAAGCCAGTGTGTAAGTAGGTCTTTATTTATTTATTCTTATAAGAATATAAGGTGTTTATTTATTCTTTGGAGAAAAGTATCTCCTTATGGGGCAGTGTAGATCCAAGATCAGACTGCACGTTCTGTGCAGTCTGATCTTGATCTACACTGTCCGCAAATGGTCAGTGAGTCGCGCTTAGCAGCCTATGGGGTAAGCCCGTGTGTAAGTAGGTCTTTATTTATTTATTTATTCTTTGTTTATAAGGTCTTTATTTTTTCTTTGGAGAAAAGTATCTCCTTATCGGACAGTGTAGAACCAACATCAGACTGCACGTTCTGTGCAGTCTGATCTTGATCTACACTGTCCGCAAATGGTCAGTGAGTCGCGCTTAGCAGCCTATGGGGTAATCCCGTGTGTAAGTAGGTCTTTATTTATTTATTCTTTGTTTATAAGGTCTTTATTTATTCTTTGGAGAAAAGTATCTCCTTATCGGACAGGGTAGATCCAAGATCAGACTGCACGTTCTGTGCAGTCTGATCTTGATCTAGACTGTCCGCAAATGGTCAGTGACTCGCGCTTAGCAGCCTATGAGGTAAGCCAGTGTGTAAGTAGGTCTTTATTTATTTATTCTTTGTTTATAAGGTCTTTATTTATTCTTTGGAGAAAAGTATCTCCCTATCGGACAGTGTAGATCCAAGATCAGACTGCACGTTCTGTGCAGTCTGATCTTGATCTACACTGTCCGCAAATGGTCAGTCAGTAGCGCTTAGCAGCCTATGAGGTAAGCCCGTGTGTAAGTAGGTCTTTATTTATTTATTCTTTGTTTATAAGGTCTTTATTTATTCTTTGGGGGAAAAGTATCTCCCTATCGGACAGTGTAGATCCAAGATCAGACTACACGTTCTGTGCAGTTTGATCTTGATCTACACTGTCCGCAAATGGTCAGTGAGTCGTGCTTAGCAGCCTATGGGGTAATCCCGTGTGTAAGTAGGTCTTTATTTATTTATTTATTCTTTGTTTATAAGGTCTTTATTTATTCTTTGGAGAAAAGTATCTCCTTATCGGACAGTGTAGATCCAAGATCAGACTGCACGTTCTGTGCAGTCTGATCTTGATCTAGACTGTCCGCAAATGGTCAGTGAGTCGTGCTTAGCAGCCTAAGGGTTAATTCGCTTTTGCGGACAGTGTAGAATAACATCAGATACGTGAAGTTCGACCTTTGATTTTCATTGTCCGATACGTTGAATTTCCAGTGCAAATGTACTTTTAACGATACATCCTTATAACCAGAGAGAAAAAAAAAATAACTCTGTAAAAATTTGATCGATTGTAGAATGGTTCAGAATTATTCAGCTGTGTAAACATAAATGAATTATCAATATATATAGTGTAAGATTTAGATACATATCTCGGAAATCTTCGGTGTAAAACCAGAAACATCACAACTCTGATTTCTTTGATGGCCTCCAGAAAATGAAATACATTTTCTATCCGTCGTAATCTATGCAACCTCGCAACAGTCAGGGGCAACATTTGGCGTTAAGATACAAGAATGATTGTAGTCTGATAAAATAATGATTATAGATTGATAAGATAAAGATGAAATCGGGTTAAAAACTTGCTGAAAACGAGTATAAATGTATCTTTAAACCGTTCCATAGGCGTAGCCAGGATTGAAATATATATACCTACAGCGAGCTGTATCATGACGTTTGGTCGACAGCGTGAATCGTTATTATAAACTGTAAATTATAGAGGAATTTCAGTTGTATATAAAGGAAAGCAAACGATTTAATGAATAATTTCCAAAAAGGTCCATCCCCTCTCTCTCTCTCTGTTTACAAAATGTCTCTTATAACAATGTTGAATTTTGTATTTTTTTTTTTTGTCGTATGTTGTTGCTTAGGAAAGGGACTCTATAAGCTTTTATTAGCTTTCGTCTTATATGTACAATAAAATATGTTTAAACTAACCTAAGGAATTCTATAGTCATCAGTGCATCAATTTAACCCATCTTTTCAGTTTGATAAGGTCCGAAGGTCTAGAGAAAAATCCATACATGTGTAATTGACATGGCTACGCTCTGGTAAAAGGGGGCTTGATCCATGATAGCAAGCAAGCCATCACATAACAATGGATCCGTAAAATCATTTTTTTATTTCATGCTTTCCGGTAGGATATCGAGAAATAGCGGTGAAAATATTTTTCGATATTACACGGGTACGACCAGTGAGAATACCGACCACGGGGAGTTTGCACTGATTTTTATGGAAGTCTCGACAAAAAAAAAAAAAGGCGTTAGAAGCATGAAATAAATAGAACATTTGTTTTTTGTTTCGGTGAAAGATCGAAATTTATTTCATCGAGTGAACATCATCGGTAATATTTTCACTAGTGGCGCAGCCACTCGTGAAAATATTACCGATGATGTTCACTCGATGAAATAAATTTCGATCTTTCACCGAAAAAAACAAATATCCTCTATATCTAACAGCCGACTAAATCATGAGGTAGACTGGACCTTTGACATACTGAAAATTGATCAATAGCAAAAAGTTTCGGCCAAATCCGCGCAGGCTGACCTGAGTCCATGCTTTTTTGTATCAATCCCCTTTTTCACAGAGCATGGCTCATATGTAATTGTGATCTACAATTTTGGTCGCGGAATATTTTATATGCACGTGTGCATTGTGCGGAATGAGCGCTACACCCTTGCTTTTCCACAAAGCAACTTGTGGACTCTTCCTAATTCAAAGAAACTACAGATATCCAATCGGAAATTGGTACAAATGAGCTGTAGTTCTTTGATATGATAGTAAAAACATTGTGGGAAAAGGATAACATGCTTATTTCCAGCATTTTCTCATTTTCCCACAATGTTCTAAAAAGGGTTCTTCTTCAGGGTCGTCAAAACTCGGGATTGTATGGTAAAAGGCTAAATCTCAAGTGCCTACTGTTGACTGGAAATGTTCATTTACTTTACTAGCGGTTTAAGGGTTAACACACTGGTAAAGCGTTTACGAAACGACTACATTTTAGACTTGTTTCCAACATTTCCGCCTTTTTACACAATGTTTTCGAAAGCCTTCTTCATTAGGGTCATTAAAACTCGGAATCGTGCGGTAATGGGTTAACTCTTCCCCAAATGATAGAACTGTAGACCTGCCCACATTGAAAGTATGTGCAGACGACAAAATAAAGTTGCCTCAACAAGGATTTTGTGGCATGTTGGCTGATTGACTGGTTCGTAGAAAATATGGATGGATAGATGGATGGATGGATGGATGGGAAAAAGGGTCGTTTGGTGGTAGGGAGAATGGATTGTTTGATAGGTGGATGGATAAGCGGTTTAACTCTTTCGCTGCCAACTTAACTGCGCACGAAGTGCTCAAAGTGAGCTTTTGTGACGGTGCTTTGTCTTGCTTCCGTCGTGTGACGTCCGTCGTCCAGGCGTCAACAATTACCCCCTGTGAACTGTAGAGGCCACATTTTCAGTCGGATACTCATGAAACTGGGTCAGAAAGTTTGTTTTGATAATATTTGGAAGAAGTCCGAAATTGGGTCTTGTCAGGTCAAAATGTAGGTCATTGAGACAAATTTTAGAAAAACCTAGTGTGCACTTTCGAGGCCACATCTTCAGCCTAATACTCATGAAACTTGGTCAGACGGTTTCAATTGATAATATATCGGACACCTTTGGGATTGGATCATGTAGGATAAAAAAGTAGGTCACCTGGACAAATTTTAGAAAAATCGTGTTTGCACTCTAGAGGCCACATTTTCAGTCGGATACCCATGAACATTGGTGAGAATGTTTGTCTTGATGATATTTTTGACTACTTTGAAAATGGGTCACGTTGGGTCAAAAAGTAGGTCCCTGGGACCTTAGATCTTAGAAAAACCTTTTGTGCACTGTTTTAAGCCATATTTTCAGCCTGATACACATTAAACTTGGTCAGAATGTTTGACTTTATGATATTTCAGACAAGTTTGAAATTGGGTCAGTCGGGTCAAAATGTAGGTCACAGGAACAAATCTCAGAAAAAACCTTGTGTGTACCCTACAGGCCATATTTTCAGTCGGATACCCCTGGAATTAGATCAAAATGCTTGTCTTGATAATATCTTGAAGAGGTTCGAAACTGTGCCACGTTGGATCAAAAAGTAGGTCACCAACACTCACGTGATTTACATCATCACAACCAGGATGTCTTCAACTTTATCAGTCCTAGATGACTTTCCTCAGGTGAGCGCTTTAGGGCCAATGGTCGTCTTGTTTAAAGATGTTTCTTTTGTCTAACTTGGCTTATTCCGCATTTCTGCCTTTTAGGACCTAGTTAATATGATCCTACGGTAGAACATTTTTCCACGAACTCAAATTGTTATTGTTAATATTTTAATAGGTCGTATTTACACGCAGTTGTGTAATGATGATCAAGTTACAAATGTCTTGGTGTGTAAGTAATAAAACCGAGTTCCCTCGACAGTGCACATTAACTCTGTACTAGACAGCAAACGTTTCGAAGTAATTAAGTTAAAAGCATTTGAACCATGCTCTGGCAAAAGAAGGCTTAGTAAACTTCCGTGATCCACGATACCAAGCAAGTCATCACATAATTATGGACCCATAAAGTCCATTTTGTCTAACAGCCGACTGCGTCATGAGGTAGACTGCAGTTGTGTAATGGTGATCAAGTTACAAATGGCTTGGTGTGTAAGCAATAAAACCCAGTTCCCTCGACAGTGCACATTAACTCTGTACTAGACAGCAAACGTTTAGAAGTAGTTAAGTTCAAAGCATTTGAGCCATGCTCTGGCAAAAGAGGGGTTTGATACATTTCCGTGATCCACGATACCAAGCAAGTCATCACATAATTATGGACCCATAAAGTCCATTTTGTCTGACACCCGACTGAGTCATGAGGTAGACTGGTCCTTGGACATGCAAAAAAAATTGACTAATAGCGAAAAGTTTCGGCCCAGGTCAGCCTGCGCGGACAGCGCAGGCTGACCTGGGTCGATACTTTTCGCAGATGCATTAAGCTGGTTACCAACAATGTTTTTAAAATGCCTTTCTCCCTAAGGTCGTTTCAAACATGGCATTTTGTGGTAAAGGACTCATTGGAAACCACTGAACTATGGGATGTATTTAGACCTACTTAGATAGATTGATTGATTGATGTTTTACGATGAGACGATTCTAATGAGTACCTATAACATAGGGTTTAGTGAAAAGTGATCAATATCACAAAATCACTCCCTCAGTCTGGAGCTCCTGGTCATCTGAATACTGCTAGTAGGGTCTTAATCTAGCTTGACACCTGCTAGTCTTTTAGCACTTTACTGACTGAAATAGACTTGCAGCAGTCTACTTTGAAACAGAAAAATCTTTCAGAAGGCTTAAAAGGCATTGGAATATGAATATTGAAACTCTTTCGTGGTTCACTATGAAGAGAGATAAAAGGAAGTAACTATGCCAGCACTGACAATCCTTTTCCTACACTGTCTTAACAACAATATGCAAAACAATGAAGAAAAGAGGCAATTTCTGACGAGGTTTTTTATCATTGTTTCTCTTCATATTGAACCACAAGATGTTTTAATATTCATATTCCTGTACCTCTTACGCAGTCTGTCTTTTTGTGTAGGATAGACAACGAGTGAGGTTGTCTATCTGATATAGAAACTCGCTGTATCAGATCGCAGGCCTTTGAAATTCCGTTGGTCTATCACGGAACACTAAAATTTTCCTTGGTCGATCATCGAATAGGCATCCAGGGGCACGCGGGATTGCTGCTTTCCCCAAATTGTTTTAGAAACTGTTTACTGTACTGTCGATGACTGGTCAGATACATGATGTAAATATCATAGAAGACATTTGCAAGGGATTGTAAAATTTTATTGAATTAGGTCAATTTTGCCATGACTATGGATTTAAAATATTGTACTATATAATTACTCTAATAATGCAAAGGTTCCTTCGAATTCTGAAAATGAGCCACGCTCTGTGAAAAGGGGGCTTAATTCATTTGCGAAAAGTATCGACCCCTGTCAGCCTGCGCAGTCCGCGCAGGCTGACAGGGGCCGAAACTTTTCGCTATCTTCCAATTTTCTGTATGTCAAAGGATATTTCTACCTCATAATTCAGTCGCTTGTTCGTAAAAATGGATTATTATGGACCCAAAATTATTTGATGTCTTGCTTGGCATGATGCATCACGGAGATGCATTAAGCCCCCTTTTGTCAGAGCATGGCTCAAATTTAATCTATTTGAACGAAACAGCAAATGCCTGAAATAAAGTAGAAGCATGAAAACGTGAATTTATACAAATAAGTTGATAAATGATTAAACTGGGAAAAGGTTGTTGACTATTTTCATGACATTTTTAAAAGCCAAAGAAAACACTTGTATAATCGTGTTGCTTCGAGCATTTTTGCAGAATTACTCTATATCATACTTATAGATTATAAGAAATTAAAATAAATAAAAAGCGGTTAATAAAATTATTATGAACAATTAGGAACTTTTACTTATTTATATTTTTTTTTTCCTAGATACTAAAAGATGAATAAAGGTAACATATAATGTTAGGATTTAAAAAAAAAAAAAACGGGTTAAAGAGGATGTACTTCAAAGCTTGTGTTACTCAGTGACTCAAAATTAATCCCCATGGGGTGCTAAACACTCATGCCAGCATACATATGACCACACGCACTCTAAATGTTGAGAAAGTCAGTAAGAATTGATAGAAAGTTGCTAAACTTGCCAGCGCTATCTTTCTGTTTTGAAGATGAGATAAGAAACAGTGTAATTTAGGGTTTAATTTAGAATTTAGAGATTCCCTTTGAAAGCGGCAGAAGTCAGTTATAGTCAGTTTCAGCATGTTAACTCCAGGCATACTGGGCGCAACTTGGTAAAAGAACTGATCAATGTTAGGCTGCAAATAAGGATGCTGTAGTACGGGATCTACATTTTAAAAAGTTTACCCACGTTTACCATGCAATTCGATAAAAGTATTTTCCGTTCCTTGGAATTTCGCCGATTTTTTCACGATCTACATGTATACTGTTCAAGTACACACATTAAAGCGTTTTCATCAAGAGGACACATAAGACTTGTTGGAAAACAAATGGGCCGTGCTCTGTGAAAAGGGGCTTAATGCATCTTCGAAAAGTATCGAGCTAGGTCAGCCTGCGCAGTCCGCGCAGGCTGACCTGGGCCGAAACTTTTCGCTATAGGTCGATTTTCTGTATGTCAAAGGACCAGTTTACCTCATGATTCAGTCGCTTGTCAAAGAAAGTGGCTATTATGGATCCATAATTACGTTATCGGTATCATGGATCACGGAGATGCATTAAACCCCATTTTGCCAGAGCATGGCTCAAATAAATTTACTTAATTAAGACAACGTCACATTTCAAATGCACAAAATTTATCACCCCCTCAAAACCAAATATATCAGAGTTTTGCTAAAAAGATACATATTTGTCAGTTTTTTACAGCACAAAATTGAACGAGAATTATTCAGTATTCATACACCTATCTCTGAGATTTGTGCATATGTAGTCTTTTACTTGGCCGTTAGGTCTCCATAAAGAAAGGCTGCTGCTGGAGATGCCCCGTTTCGCAGGTGTCGATGATGAAGTATGCTTCAAATGTCGAATAATCCAGAAATGGGAACGAGTTGCCTTTGTATAAAAATAGGTCTGAAATTTCCTTATAAATCACACATATGCTTTCATCCAAGCTTTATCTACCTGAAAACAAAGAAAATCGAATCAATTATGAATACGAGAGGCACTTGTATATCTTTAAATTGATTTATATTGTTATATATACTATCTGAAATTGTATTTCTTGATCACTAAACTATAGCGTGCATTGCTACATCATATCGCACTGAAAAACTACACATCTCCACTCTTTTAAACTCCGATGGTGCTCAGTACTGTCGGACCTTTGATTTTAGTCATTATCTGCTGAAGTATGAATTTATATAGTACACACACGAACCATGCTCTGTGAAAATAGGGTTTTTATACACCATGCAAATAGTATCGACCTGCGCAAACCGTGCAGGCTGATGTTGGAAAAAATTCTTGTTATCGGCCAATTTTCTTTATGTTAAAAGGACCGATCCATAATAACATGATGACTTGTCTGGTATGATGAATCTTGGAAATGCGTTAAACCCCCTTTTGCCAGAGCATGGCTCATATTTAAAACTCAAAGTTGCCATCTTTCAGCAAAGCTCAATGTGCTTTTAAGGACAGTGTAGATCAAGATCAGGTGGAACATAGTGAAAGGTTTCCTTCAATCTACCCTTTGTATGAATCCTTAGGCTGCCAACCGCGACTTAAGGACCGTTTGCGGACAGTGTAGATCAAGATCCGACTGCACAGAACGTGCAGTCTGATCTTGGATCTACACGGTCCGATAAGGAGATATTTATCCCCCCAATATAACTTTGAAATAGCAACCTTTGCGTTTTTACAATCGACTTGAAGGTATCATTTAACTTATTTAGCAGGATAAGGGTTAAACATTAAAACTAGTAGTAAATGGGAAAACAAACGTTAATCCGCAGTTATACTGTGTTCTGAAAAATTTGCCCAAGTCAGTACAAGTCGACAAAGGCGGATTGATTTAAAAAAGAAAAAAAAAAAGTGCCTCAAGTGATAATCGAACCTGCGGCCTTCAGGCTCCAAAACCTGAACATTCACCACTGAGACACCCAGGATCCCGTGGGATAAGGAAAGTATAGAAAAATTCATCGTTGGATAAATAGGCTGCACTCTAGCAAAAGGGGGTTTAACGCTCTACCATACGACAAAATTTTAGACAAGTCCAAATTGGAAGCATTTGCAGACGAAAATTTCAATGTGGCTCAAATGATGCGATTTTTCGTTGATAGGATAGAAAACATTGTGGGAAAAGGAGAAAATGCTGGTTACCAGCATTTTCTCCTTTTCCCGCAATGTTTTCAAAAGGCTTCTTCCCTAGGGTCGTTAAGAGTCGGCATTGTGTGGTAACAGGTTAATGCATTTCGTGATACATTCTACCAAGCAAGTTATCGGATAATAATGAATCCATAAAATCCAGTTTGTCTTACAATCGACTGAATCGTGAGGTAGAATGGTCATTGGACATGCAGAAAAATATATAAATATCAAAATATTTCGACGCATGTCGGCCTTCGCATGTGCAGATGTATTTTAACCCCTTTTCACAGAGCAAGGCTCTGTTTATAGCAGAAGCAATTGCCTGTTATTTGCAATAGCTTATTTTCCAAGGAATTGAAGGAGATTCTCTGAGAAATGCTGGATAAAGTGACTTAGAACAGATTCCGGCGAAAGTTTAATGCAAAATAAAACTGAAATAAAATAAAATAAAAGTTTGACCTAGACGTTAAAAAAATACATAGATTAAATATCTAGACATTAAACCTGAAAATAGAATTAGAGGCACTAAAATTTTTAACATTTTTTGGTGCCAAAGACCAAACGCTTTTTTTTTTTTGCAGACAGCAGAGATGAGGATCAGACTGCATAGAAGGTCACGGCTGTCTGATCTTGGATCCATACTGTTTGCTTGGTTAGTCGAGGATATAGATAACAAGAAATGCCTTTAAAAACGATAGACGGCGTAAGAGATACCGCAATATGAATATTAAAATTCTTTTGCTGCTCAATATGAAGTAATATAATTAAATTCAAAGTAACCTCACGAGCAACTGCCTCTTTTTCCTAACTGTTTTTCTCTTTGTTGAAAAGTATTAGACTATTGGCTTATTGGGTAACACTTATGAAAATATCAAATTTCCAAATAGAGCAAGAAAAGAATCATTCTCTACTACATTATTTTGCTATGGTATGAATCAAGGCCCTGGCGTATCGATTAGCAGTAGCAGCGCTTGTAAAAAGTGGCTTCATAAAGGTGTGAGTAAATATGGCAGCAGAGACCCGCCGAATGAACATGTGCATATTTCTGACCAATCGCAAATTACCATCTATTCATTCTGTATCACTACCAAGAACAAGGTCAAAAGACAGCACATTCAGATACGCCGAGAAACCTCTCTGAGCTTCAGTGTATTGTATTTTCAGCGGTCGCAGGAGGGCGAGTGTATATAAGCCATACTCTGGCAAAAGGGGGTTTAATGCATCTCCGTGATAATTTATACATTTACACCTAGCAAATTGTCACATAAATGAGCCATGCTCTGGCTAAAGGGAGATAAATGCGTCTCCGTGATGCACCATACCAAGCAAGACATCACATAATTATGGATCCCCTTAATTTCTTTATGTCTAACAACCGATGGAATCGTTCGGTAGTACTAGTCCCTTGACATGCAGAAAATTGACCAATAGCGAAAAGTTTTGGCCCAGGTCAGCCTGCGCGGATTGCGCAGGCTGACCTGGGTCAATACTTTTTTTTTGCAGATGCATTAAGCCCCTTTTTCACAGAGTGTGGCTCAATTATTGATCCCTACAATCCATTTTGTCCGACAACCGACTGAATCCATCAGTCGGTAAATTGGTTCTTTGACATTCAGAAAATCGCGGACTACGCAGGCTGACCTGGGTCAATGCTTTTTGCAAATGCATTAAACCCCCCTTTTCACAAGTTCTGGCTAATTTATATTTGGTGCAGAGAGAGTCTAGAATCTTTGGACTCTTTGCCACACTGTAAATGAACAAATAGAAGAAAGAAGCTTATTACAAGCAATCTGTATTTTTTTTTCGGGATTTCTAAAGGGAAAAATCTGCCTAATGCAGAAGCGTACTGTATTCGTGACGTAATTGTATTTCGTCCGACAGAGGACCATTCTTTGACACTGTGGCAAACGAAAAAGTTATCCTTTTACCACAATGTTTTCACGTTATCATTCTGCATGTCTTCGTGTTGATTGTTGGTATCTGACATATGAGCCATGCTCTGAAAACAGGGGGTTTAATGCATCTCCGTGATGGTTTTTACCTGGCAAGTCATCGCATCGTTATTGACCCACAAAACCAACTTTGTCAAACAACCGACTTAATCGACTTGAGGCAGATTTATCCTAGGACATGCAGAAAATTTACCAACTGCAAAAAGTTTCGACCCATGTCAGCCTGCGCGGACTGCGCAGGCTGACATGGGTCGATACTTTTTTTGGCAGATGCATTAAACCCCCTTTTCACAGAGCATGGTTCATATACACGGATGTTTTCTGAGTTGTCAGTTTACAGTTTGGTTCTCAGGGCACTGAATGAACACAAACAGTTATCGGAACGTTTCTAGAAACTCTCGACAAATCGAAAACGCTGTGTCTACTTTCTTGGACCTGCTAAAAATGTTGAATTATTCGTGTTGTACAGTGATTCAATGTCTTTGGTTATTTTTTAAATCATCATGTTTCTTCTTTTTCATTGTCACTTTGATCAAACGTCAAAGACTTCAAAAGAAATAATTAGATTGAATTATTCCCCTGCACCATTTTGATTAGTCCAACCTACATCTAGACCTGTTATTATATTCTTACAAATATACAGCTAACTATTCGTTTGATGTACTGGCAGATATCATTAGCTAATCCTAGCCTATGGGTTTAAGTAATTTTCGTGCAAATGAGTCATAGTTCGATATTTCCAAGCCTTTCTAAATTACATCCTTTGTCTAATTCTAATGTGAGAAAGTAACTCAAATTCTCAGAGATCTACCACAGGCCTTTGAAGCTCCATTGGTCTATCACGAAACACTAAAGTTTTCCTTGGTTAATCATCGAACACTTGCAAATTGGTGCATCGCCTGTATGTCACGGAATACTCAATTTTTCATTTACACCGTTACTATAAATATCACATTGGCGACTGTCTCTATATTGTATATAATAAGACAAGGTGTATAACGTATTACGTATAATACAATATAGAGGCAGTCGCCATTGTGCTATTTATAGTAACGGTGTCCGCTAAGGAAAAATTCGTTATCCCGTAATAGACCAATGGAGTTTCAGAGGCCTATGAATCTACTAAACCAATTGGTTTAGCCAATGAGGAATTGCGTTACTTTCAACGTAAGATAATTCTTGAGAATTAAGACTAAGGACATTAATGAATCCTTTCTAAATTGCATTCAAAGTCTAATCATTAATTGAGAAAGTAACACAATTTTTGACTGACTAAAGCAATGGATTAATCCAATCAGAAACTGCATAACTTTCAAATCTAGAAAAATTCTTGAGTGTGAGACTATGTGGTTTATAAAGAATGGTTGTTGACTACAGGTCTTTTGAATTTTGTCCTATCACCAAGTTCAATTTCTTTGACGGGTGGTATACGAACATTGTGCCAGACGATGGTATCGTCTTTGCTCTGTAAAAAGGGGACTTAATGCAAGGGGGGGGGGGGGTGTATCGCACTCGGGTTAGCCTCCGCAGTCTTCATGCTATCGGTCAATTTTCTGCATGTCAATGAATTAGTTTACCTCATGATTTAGTCGGTTGTTAGACAGAATAGATTTTATGGATCCATTATTAAGCGATGACTTGCTTGGTATAATGGATTACTAAAAATGCATTAACCCTTTACAGACGACAAATTTTGGACTGGTCCAAATTGAAAGAGTTTGCAGACGACAATTTTAAATTTGATGAAAATGGCAGAAAGGTGTCAAAAAGGGTAGAAAACACTGTGGGAAAAGGAGAAATTGCTCGTTACGAGCAATTTCTCCTTTTCCCACAGTGTTTTCAAAAGACTTGTACTGCAGACACGTGAAAACCAGGGCTTGTTTGGGAAAGGGTTAAGACCCTTTTTGCCAGAACATGACTCATATATATATATATATGTGCCGCGCTCTGGCAAAAGGAGCCTTAATGCATCTCCGTGATGGATGATACCAAGCAAGTCGCCATGTTATTATGGATCCATTAAATTCATTTTGCCGAAAAACTGTCTAAATCATGATGTAGACTGGTCCTTTGACATACAAAAAATTGACCAATAGCGAAAAGTTTAGGCCCAGGTTAGCCTGCGCGGACTGCGCAGGCTGACCTGGGGCGATACTTTTCGCAGATACATTAAGCCCCCTTTTCACAGAGCACGGCTCATATAATTTGGCTTAAAATGACAATATCTTTTGGGTTAATTTCAAAACTTCTGTTTTGTTTTTATCAATATATAAACAGAATATCAGCTGATTGTTGTATACCAATATACAGCGGCAAGACAGTATTTAGAAAGAAAAAAAAAATCCAAACTTTGAACTGAATTACCTTGACAGCCGACAAACCCCATTATTGACTGTCAGAATAGAAAATAAGCTCGGGGGGAAAAAGGATGAGAGTAATTACTTAATGCGCATTAATTATGCATCGTTTTTGTCCATTCCGGTTTATTAGGTAATTTTGAATGAACAGCCGTGACGTCTACTTTCATTTCGTATGACATCGTCAGTTAGCTTTTTACCAAAAGACACACTTCTAGGCTCGTCCAAACTGAAACCATACAACGACTAAAATGTGGAGCAAATTTTTAACTCTTTACCAAGTGACAAAATTTTAGACTGGTTCAAATTGAAAGCATCTGCAGACGACAAATTAGATATCGCTCATATGGCGAGATTTTTCTGTAAAAGGACAGAAAACATGCGGGAAAAGGAGAAAATGCTGGGTACCAGCATTTTCTCCTGTTCCGACAATGTTTTCAAAAGGCTTCTTTCTCAAGGTCGTTAAAAGTCGGGATCGTGTGGTAAAAGGTTAAGCGACCGACGTATCGATTAATAGTGGCAAGCTGATATATTGGTGTCCTAGATGTATCCGCAACTAGGCCTGCAGGGGGCCGCCGAATAAACATGTCTACATTTTTGACCAATCACAAATTGCTATTCATTCATTCGAGTATATTAATACCAAAATGTAGGTCGAAAGCTAAATTTCTCTGCTACCTCGAAAAAAAACCCGGTTTTCAAGGGGCAAGTGCGTTTTACATCGAAACAGTTGTTCTCAGCTGGAGTTGTAAGAGAGGGTGTCACAAGGTTTATATCCTAAACAATAATTTAGATTTAAATGGAAGACAGTTGTGTTGTCACAGTATTTAGTGAAGGTAATAAAACCTAGCTAATCTATTTTTCTTAACTTTACTTTTGTCTTTTCTTTAATTATAGGCGAGCTTTTCACAGCTTTTCACAGCTTCGTTCAAGAAAGTTACCATGAAAAGTTTATGGAGATTTTAAATTGACCCCTATACTGCTAAATAAATTAAATAAAATTTTCAAGTCGATTGTAAAAGCCCAAATATTGCTATTTCAAAGTTATTGTTTGGTGAAAACATATCTCCATATCGGACAGTGTGGATCCAAGATCAGACTGCACGTTCTGTGCAGTCTGATCTTGATCTACACTGTCCGCAAAAGGTCAGTGAGTCGCGCTTAGCAGCATAAGGGTTAATAGTAGGATTGTCACAGTACTGCTGAGAATAGTAGGCATTTTAAAGATCGTAAAAGGAATTGAAGTGTTTGTTACTTTTTCTTTATCATCTTTAGATGAAAATAGGTTTTTTTTTAGTCTTTTAAGCAATTTTTTACTTGAACTTCCTTAATTTAACACCCCAATGTACGATTTCTGTCTTGCCGCAGACCTGTTCTCGGTCCGGAATTTTCTAACTTGAAAGTAAAACAACTGCTGATTGGCTAAAGCATTTGGTTTAGTCAGTCAGAAGTTTGTGTTACGTTGAAATTTAGAAAATCGTGGAGAATAAGACTACGAATGTTCTTAAGAATGTTTGGTGAATACTGACCCGGGAACCGTTTGGGCATAAATACAGTCTGAACTTGATCTACGCCGCCCTCAAAATCTCCCGTTTTCGCATATTGCGCAAAAAGGGTTAATATTTTTAACACGACGGGTAAATAGTTTTACAAAGAGCTCAGTTGGTAGCTCACTAGACTAAAATTTTGGCCCGCCCGGGTAGCTCAGTGGTTAAGGTATCTGACTTGTGACCTGGTGGTTGCGAGTTCGATACCCGGTTGAGGTAAACTTCCTTTCCGTCTATTTTTCGCCTCTCACCTCTGATTCATGTAGGAAAAGTCGTCGGTGACTTGGAATGAAAGTTGTGTCAGTACTGGTGTGAGAAAGCCAGGAAACACACGCGTAGGTGCACTGACCGCCGTGACATAACCTTTGCTGTTAATACTGCGTTAAAGTCAATTACAAACAAACTAAAATTTTGATTATCGAAGTTTCAAATCCTAGCAATGGTAAGGTTTGTATTCTTTGCCAAAGATTTTAAGTAAACAGTCACATCCTAGCTGTTTTCCTTTCAAAACTTTCTGTTAAAAATATTTTTGTCAAACTGAAGGTTTGTGCAGATATAAAGCTAAAAAATAAAAGTCAGTGGTTGACTGCGTGTTGAGTACCATGGTGCTTCTATCGAAAATTATTTAATAAATTTTTTGGGGGGTAAGGGTGGGTTTTTTTTTTTTGTATTGTGTGTTTTTCAGTGTCTACTATTTGGAAAAAAATATTCAATCCCATTGGGACCTTTCGCTTAATTTACCACCATTGAAGGATGAGATAAAATCGAATCTGTTTATATTTGTTACAACATTCACAAAAAAAAAGATAGGAGCCATGCTCTGGAAAAAGGGGGCTTAATGCATCTCCGTGATCCATGGCAAGTCATCACATAAGTATGGATCCATAAAATTAGTCAGTTAGTCTAAGAACCGACTGAATCCTTGACATGTAAAAAAATCTACCAAGAGCAAAATGTTTCGGCTCAGGTCAGCCTGCGCGTACTACGCAGGCTGACCTAGGTCGATACTTTCTGCAGATGCGTTAAGCCCCCTTTTCACAGCGCACGGCTCATATTTCTATAGAAATTTCCAATTTTTTGGATATATTCCATCTGTTCAAAAATAATGGGATAATCCCAGATTAATTCGTTCTTTTAGCTTAATCCTTTTGGAGAAAACAAAATTTCAGTCTTGTCAGAAAAAAAGATATTGCATGCAACCCTTTGAAAAAAAAAACAACCGACAGACAATTCAATTAGGCCGTGCTCTGGCAAAAGGGGGCTTAATGCATCTGCAAACAGTATCGACCCAGGTCAGTTTGTGCAGCCCGCGCAGGATGACTCGGGCCGAAACTGCGTGCTATTGCTCGATTTTCTGCAAGTCCATGGCCCAGTTTACCGCATGATTCAGTCAATTGTTAGACACAATGAATTGAATGGATCCATGATCATGTGAGGATTTGCTTCGTATCGTGCATCACGGAGATGCATTAAGCCCCCTTTTGCCAGAGCATGGCTCAATTTCCATTGAATTATACTAACCAGACATACACAGAATTCAATGAGCGTTAAGATTTTGGATTAACGCTGTCAGCCAAAAACAAAACAAAACAGACGGAAAAATAAACATGGCTTGTATGATTGGATTTAGCTTTAAAAGGATAGAAAATATCGGTTAACAGCATTATCTCCTTTTCCCCCACAGTGTTTTCGAAAGCTTTTTTATCGCGAGGGTCGTTAAACCACGGGCTGGTTAAAAGGGGTACTTATGGCAATCGAGACCTTTTCAGGCAAAAATATCCCCCCTACCGAAATACCCCACAGAGCAGACACCGCGCGTTGAGCACTCTCATAGCAATCTACATTGATTGGAAATTCGTAAACTCGCTCAAAGCATCACTGGTATTAAACAAAGGCCAACATGAAATCAATCGAAAATGGGTTCTTCGACCTGTAAGCTCAAGAGTTCCCATCGTACGGTAGTGAAGGTTTGTGGCACTATTTGTAACTTAGACAATAAAATAATGATATCATGTGTACGTTAAACAAAAGATTCATGACATTATTTGTTGATTAAACAAAAATTCTTCACATTATTTATAGATAATAAAATAAGTTTATGACATTAAGTAGAGGTTAAAGAATACGTTCATGACATAATTGGTAGTTTAATTATAAGTTCATGACATTGTCTGTAGATTAAACCTTTACCAACCAATCCCGGGTTTTCTCGACCCTAGAAAAGAAGGCTTATGAAAACATTGTGGGAAAAGGAGAAAATGCTGGTAACCAGCATTTTCTCCTTTTCCCACAATATTTTCTAGTCAATCCGATACATATTTCATCATTCGTGCCATATTTATTTTGTCGTCTGCAAGTGCTTTCAAACTGGACCAGTCCCAAATTTTGTCGTTTGGTAAAGAGTTAAATCAGTTGTAGGTAAACAACGAACTCCTGGCGCACATCAAACTGAAAATGTAAACAGAAATTCAAGAACTCCCTGTTCAATACCAGCTGATGGCAATGGACACGTGAAAGTGTTCATAAGCAAGGCACTACACAGGCTAAGCCAATCACTGCTGAAAGCCACGAGAGACCTGCGGTGCCAAGGTCAATTTCAATTGCATGACAGTGATGGTAATAATTAAACCGCAGGGAATGTGCAGTCTGATCTTGGTCTACACTGTCAACAATTTGTGGGAAATAATGATCCCCATTTCTTTGGGTCGTGTTCGTCAATAAATGTCTACTTCATTTTTTAGCGCTTTGAAGCATTTGAGTTTTTGACCGAATTAAATCGGCAATGTCATTACCCGTACACTTCCCTCGCCATATTCCGTACTGACGGTCATCAAGCCGAGAGAAGTCGATCATGAAGACTGTATACGGAATATGCCAAAAATAGTTAAAGAAGAATGCCGAAATTTGCCGATTCGACTATATCTGACAAAGACCTTGACCCTCTAGGCGCCTTTCACAACTATAGTTGAATATACAGCAAATGTAGATCAAGATCATACTGCACAAAACGTGTAAATTAACATTTGATCTAACTGTCTGCTTTGCTGTGTTTTGTTTAGACGAAAGCAATCTTTATGCTGCAAATGTTATGAAAATGTCTGTTGAGATTATGGGTAAAGCGTAATATAGTTGGAAGCAGCAGTGAACTGACTGTGAAAGTAATCATTTAGTTTTCAGAACAAACATGACAAGTGGTTGAGAAAATCACAATTCCCTTGTTACAGATTAATTTCAATAAATCTAAAAGTAACAAACTCAAAATGAATCGGGTGTCATGCATGCCCTGTATTTTCTACACTACTAACACAATAACTGATCCCCAGAAAAAAACTGAAATCAATTTCATAGAAAATAAACCAAACTTGTGCTCATATCTAAATGTCTAAATGGTACGTGATAAAGCTAACAAATAGCGAAATGATAGAATCTGAAATAATGCTTAATAACTGCATTTTTAACTGAAAATGATAAATTCTAAGATTCAAAAAAATGGGGGCGGGGAATTAGAAAATAAACACTCCCTTTTCGAGAATGATACCTATAAAGTGTAAAGTTGTCTTCGAAGGGTGGGCTGATTTAATTGTAATCTACAAATAAAGGAAAGGAGAACACTAAGTACAAACATCTAACCCTTTGGCTGCTAAGCGCGACTCGCTGACCTTTTGCGGACATTGTAGATCAAGATCAGACTGCACAGAATGTGCAGTCTGATCTTGGATCTACACTGTCCGATAAGGAGATATCTTTCTCTCAAAAATACCTTTGAAATTGCAAACTTTGGGTTTTTATTATCGGCTTGAAAGGTTTCATTTCTCTTATTTAACAGGAAAAGGGTTAAATATGATATGAACCTTTTGAAGTGAATAATTTGTTGATAGAAATAACGATTACCTTTGTCTAAATGATGACAACTTCCTCATTTCTCTATTTGTCAAGCCCTATACGATATACATTAGCGGTGCTCTAGAAAAAGGGGGATTTGAATGCATCTTGTTAAAGCATCTTACCAAGCAAGTAGTCACATAATTATAAACTAATAAAATCGTTTATGTTTAAAAGCAGCCGGCTGAATCATGAGGTAGAATGGTCCTTGGACTTGCAACAAAACTTACGAATAGCAAAGAGTTTTGATTCATGTCAGCTTGCGCGGACTGCGCAAGCTGACATGAATCAACACTCTTTGCAAATGCTTTAAACCACCTTTTCACTAAGCGTGAATCATATCTCGTATTTCATTTGAATCAGTAACTTTCCTGCAGACAATTTTTATCTGCTTGCATGAGGCTATTTTTGAAAGCAATGTGACAAAACAAAACAATTCTCGTTCGAGAAAATCTAGCCCTTTCTTTGTACCTTTTTTTTTTATATGAAATGTAGATTCATCCGTATATTTAACATCAATACATTTTGATTATCTTTACTATGGTATTTCCAAAAGCATATCTTAGATTTTTCAAAATGACAAAATACAGAGTACATATTTATCCAAGGCGCTTCCTTGAAAGAGAAAGCATATTCTCTCTCTTTCTCTCTCTCTCTCTCATCACCCTCCTCTCTCTCTCATCACCAGAAGTGGCTGTTCTGATTACCCTTTAATTCAAATAATCCTGTAACGAGTAATTTTTCAAATAACAGATAAAAAAAAAAAAATATTGTAAAGTATGGATAATCTAGAATAATTACGGTTTCATGTCTGCACACATGTAGAAACAGCGTGGCATTGGGAGAAATTGCTCACTACACTTACATTTATTTCTCCTTTTGCTACAATTCATTTTCCACAAAAATGGTCTTCTTGGAAGACAACAAAACGTTTGGCTCTTCAATAGAAAACAAAATTCTAGACTGGTCCAAATTGTAAGCATTTGTAGACGATATAGTAAGTGTTGCAAAAAATAAATGGGACTTGACTCTGAAAAGGTAGAAAACGATGTTGAACAAGGAGAAAATGCTGATAACCAGCATTTTCCCCTTTTCCAACAACGTTTTCAAAAGCCTTCTTCCGGGTTCTTTAACCACGGGGCTGTGTGGTAGAGCGTTTTTCTTTTCAAAAGTGGTATGATGCTGTAAAACAGATAAGGTAGTCTGCAGATCGTTATTTGTCAGTAAAGTATAGCACGAAGTACAAATAATTCACGCTTATAGTGTCAAAGGCGAGAACATGGGCTTTTGCGGACGGCATAGATCAAGATCAGACTGCACAGAACGTGCAGTCTGATCTTGGATCTATACCGTCTGCTTCACTAGTCAAGCCTATATGATTAAAAAAAATCTTTCTCAGTTTCTATGTGGACTGTATTTTCAGCCATTAAAAGATGTCGAGTGTTATATAGTTGACGCTGAAGGAGTTAGCCATTTACCAAACAATACCGAGTTTTAATGATCCTGAGAAGGAACGTTTAAAAAAAAAAAAGGTCGTAGGAAAAGGAGAAAATGCCTGTTAACATTGCCCACAATGTTTTCTATCGTATTGAAGACAAATTCTATCTTTTGAACGATATCTAATTTGTCCTCTGCAAATGCTTTCTTGGACCAGTCTAAAATTTTGTCGTCTGATAAAGAGTTAATTGACTTGGACTCACAAGGTGCACTCGTTAGGAATCTTCCATAATTGCATCTTTGCTATATGATATAAATGGTGCCCTTCGGTGTTGATACAGTTAATTAGAGAATTTAACCTTTTCATTACCATCCAAAGATGATGTACTAAATAGTATTTATAGACGATGCAGATCCAATATCAGACTGCACGAAACGTGACGTCTGATCTTGGATCTTTACCGTCCCATACTTGGTTTGATAAGCAAGGACCGAAAAATTAGGCGCAATTGCGTTGAAATTGTATTTCGAGTGTTTGAAAAGGGTCGGGCTTTTTCGTGATTTCGCGACGTGGTAGTTAATACGAACTCAACGAACTTTTGTAATCAGTTTGTTTCGTACCCAGTCGCCTCTGTTATACAGATAGTTGTCTTGCTGTACATCTCTCTGTGTAAACGGACGATAAATAATTCCCCTACCCTCCCCTGCCCCCAGGCCTATGATCGTTCCAACAGTCCTCGAAGTCATGTCTCCGTTATTCAGATAGTTGACTCGCTGTACATGTCTCTGTGTGTCTGTGTAAAGTGACGATAAATGACCCACCTAGGGCAATGATCAAACCAACAACATCAAAGCCAATAGGAAGTCGCATTTATTTATGCGGATACGAGATATGCATTCTGAGATAGTCGTAATCGTTTTGTTTCGTACCCAGTCGCCTCTGTTATAAAGATACCGCTAAATCCCTTCACTGTTCAATAATCGAACGTCTCCAGCCAATTTGGCAACCGAAATATTGCAATTTCAAACTTTTATTTTCTCCAGCAAAAACTCACCGTATCGCGCAGTGTAGATCGAAGATTCAAAGTTTCACGCAGTCTGATCTTCATATACATAGTCCACAAATTGACTCGCACTTAGCAACCTAAAGATTAATCAATAATCCTAGATAATCCTATGTCAATAATTAAGGTTCCCCGGGTACTGATCAAACCAACAGCCTCAAGGTAAGTACCACAAGTCACCACAAAAGCTGTTCTCTAGCAAAGCAGTACAAGCGCACATTTCCGTATCTGGAGTGCCTGTATTTGAGCCATGCTCCGTGAAAAGGGGGCTTAATGCATCTGCGAAAAGTATCGACCCAGGTCAGCCTGCACAGTCCGCGCAGGCTGACCTGGGCCGAAACTTTTTCGCTATTGGTCAATTTTCTGTATATTCAAGGATCAGTCTACCTATTGATTAAGCAGGTTATTTAAAAAAAAAAAATGGCTATTACTCGTATGCATCCATAATTATGTGATTACTTGATTAGTATCATGTATCAAGGGGGTGTATTAAGCCCCCTTTTGCCAGAGCATGGTTCATTTGGATTTGTCCTCGAACCTCTCGGAGATCATTTCGAAAGGGCACTGAGGCTATGCCGCCCTCGATTATCCTGCTCAGGGCGAGTGTCGAGCCTACATCCTAAAGGTTAGTAAGATAACATCTCACCATGGCGCTATAACAGATGGCTGAACAGAATGGTATCACAAGCACCAGTTTGTGCTACATCAGATCAGATTACTCCACTTTAAATTTACACGCCATCAAAATTTTCAGAGACAAACATCGTAATTAGAAGGTCTTGAGGTATTCGAGCCCCGCCCTCTCTCCAGAGTCCCGAACTATCAAGGGTAATAATCGAACCCAAATTCGAAGTCAGACCGCAAACACTCTACAATGAGGTTGCAAAAGATTGCTGGATGGCAAGACAATGTTAAGCGCCACTTACACTTGTCTAGGTTTATCTCGGTCCATCAAAGATTAATTATAGCATCAAAGATCGTTGTGAAAGGGATTTAAAGAGGCAATATCATAATTTTCATCGTTAAACTTAAAGAGATTTTAATCATATCGAATTTGTCTAAATTTTCAAGCAGCCAATCATTTGACAAAAACGTTCAGCGTAAAAACAGACAGGTGCACTGGCATCCATGGTGATATTGAAATATGGGTACGTTGAACAAATGCGCTATATCTTAACCCTTAAGCTGCTATGCGCGACTGACTGACATTTTGCGGACAGCGTAGATCAAGATCAGACTGCACAGAACGTGCAGTCTGATCTTGGATCTACACTGTCCGAAAATGAGATATATTTATCCAAAACACACTTTTCAAATAACACTGTTTGGGTTTTTACTATTGGCTTGAAAGTTTTATTTAACTTATTTAGCAGGATAAGGGTTATTGATTGATTGATTGATTGTATGGTGTTGAACGCCGTTTTCAACATTATTTCAGTTATATCATGGCGGCCAGTGCACCTATCCATGCTTTCCTGGAGTTTCATTTACCAGTACTCCGCACAATATTCTTTCCAAGCCACTGGCTGCTTTCTCACATAACCATAGTCGAAACAATGGTCAGCGGTGAGAGAGGAATGAATCCTGTCGCGATGATTATCATCAATCCTCGGAAAGAAATTGGCCAAGCCGGGGATCGAACCAGCGACCTCCTGTTCTCAAGTCCTGCCCGCTACCGACTGAGCTACGGGGGCTTGGCAGGATAAGGGTTAACCGTATGGCATTTGACTCAAAGTACTGTAAACTAACGATGTTTCTTTTTGTTGTATTATTAGCAGATGGCCTGTATTGCCCATGAAGTAGCTAATATCTAACACTTTAAATCTAGAGAACCTACATTCTTGGGAACTTACATGATAATTGAAGTTTGCCAGGAAAGCAGTGGAAAATTGACATGCCATAAATTATTGATTACCTGTTTGAAAATTGTCTTAAAATCTCGCCTCAGGCCATAGATTGATTAAGTGCTGTTGAAAAACGTCTTCGACAAACGCTGTTCCTTTTTGTTTGGATAATTCGTTATTTTTTGTTGATTTCTTTTTTTACATATTCATTCATTTTTTAAATAGAAAACAACTACAGAAATATTGAGGGACAGCCAGACACCAATTCAGAATATTTTGCAAAATATCATTCAACTCTTCAGAATGTTCTAGCTTGTCAAACTCAGAAAGCAAACACGCCATTCAATCGTTAAAAGAGATGGCCCCAATACAAATCTTTACATCTACACTTGCCTAGATTTATCAGTACACACTTCCCATTATGCAGAAAGCACACAATGGTTGTTACACGACCGTAATAGAACATAGATAACCCCAGTAAGCAACGTGCAAAAACCGATAAAATCGTCAAGCTAGAGCTCGGGTCCAGGCAAAAGCCGGAGGCATCAGGAATTTCAAGAAAAAAAAAATAGGAGCTTATATCCACATTCAAACACTATAACACTCTTTACCAGCGAAATTAATTTGCATAATATGAATCAGTAATAAAAATTGATACATATATGGATATATAAAAATCAACTGTGCCTAACAGCCGACTGTATCAGGAGGTAGAATGGTCCTTGGACATGCAAGGAATTTAACAATAGCAAAAAGTTTTTACATAGGTCAGCCTGCGAGGACTGCGCAGTCTGACATGGGTCGATACTTTTTACTGATGCATTAATTAAATTCCCTTTTCAACGAGCATGGCCCATATATAAAATTTGACATGAGTTGGCATTTGAGATAAAATTTTATTAAACGAGTCCAGGAAATGTCATTGAGCGAGCCTTTGGCTAGCTTAAAAGCTTAAAAAACACTTTTTGACGACGAGTTTAATAAAACTTTTCCTAAAAAGCCAACGAATGCCAAATTTTTTTTTATCACACAGCTGTATGTCGTGAATTATAGTTCATGATGTGTTAGACCTAAATGTATATGAGTATTGAAATTTACATGAAGCAAATTCGCAGGAATGTACATCATACGAAAATAGTTCGCAATAAACGTGCCTGTAATGATTTTGTTTTGATTCTAAAAATCATAAAATTCGCAGCTTAGTCAAAATCGACAATTTGACAGTTGATTTCACAGAGAAACCTTGGTCCACGATGTTTAAGAAATCAGGTAAATGACTAATGAGTTTTGACCAAATACGGGACTATCTGCTTATCTCAAATGTGTGTAACATACAGAGGATATTTGGTTTTTTTTTTTTGGTAAAAGATCGAAATTTATTTCATCTAGTGAACATCATCGATAATATTTTCACGAGTGGATCAGCCACTCGTGAAAATATTACCGGTGATGTTCACGATCTTTCACCGAAAAAAAAAATCTAATTATTTCATGCTTCTAACTCCTTTTTGTTAGGATTTTCTTCAAAATCCAATACATCGGATTTCGGTAATTCCCCGTGGCGTACCCTCCTCACATAAACAACGCATTACAATACCAGGTAAAGCGCGAGAAATGTAGGATAAATGCGCGTAAATTACGTCATATTTCGCTCTTTTTGAATGGCACACGCTGTTTACCTAGGTAACTAGTGCGCGGGAACTAATCTTTCCGCCTTCAATTGAAGAGTTAGAAAACATGAAATCGGTATTTTCACTGGTCGTAACCATGAAATAATAAACCTTAATACACCATTATTTCTCGATAAACTACCGAAAAGCACGAAAAATAAATAGGGGATATTTGTTTTTTTCGGTGGAAGATCGAAATTTATTCCATCGAGTGGCTGGGCCACTCGTGAAAATATTACCGATGATGTTCACACAATGAAATAAATTTCGATCTTTCACCCCAAAAATATATATATACTCTATTTTTTCCATGCTTCTAACCCATAATTTGTTGGAACTTTCGTCAAAATCCCGTACAGTTGTTTTCAGTAATTCCCCGTGGCGTACCCCCTCACATAACAACGCAGTACAATATTACGTCAAGCGCAAGAAATATAGCTTTAAGTACGTCATATTTCCCTTGTTGTCTGCGCATGTCATATTCTTCGAAGATTCGACCTGTCTGCTATGACGCATCACCCATCCCCCGTATACCGGGGAAAAATAGGGCTTATATCGAAGCTATTAGCCTATTACGAAAGCATGTAGGGGCTGTTTTAATAAATGGTCGGTGCATAAGTTACATGCTAGCCGATCATAGCTGAATAAATGGCACCAGGTAGCGTTTTATTGAGTAAACGTTTATTTCATTTGAAATTCAAAGTCACGGTTGTTGTTTTGAAAAATTACTCCGCTTCTGTACCCAGGATGCCCAAATTAGATAGATGTGTATTTGTAGAAAGCCATCTAGCGGGAGATAATGATATTTCCCTAAATTTGAATGACACGCGCTGATTATCTAGGTAACTAGTGCGCGGGAACTACTGTTTCATCCTTCAGTTGAAGAGTTAGAAGATATAAAATCGGTATTTTCACTGGTCGTAACCATAAAATATCAAACCATAATCCACCATTATTTCTCGATAAACTACCGAAAAGCATGAAATAAAACAAAATTCTTAATGGCTGTGTTACAATGAAAATAAGGGTAGTCATGTGATAAAGTGGAAAAGCCAAGACGTTGCATCAATTGCGTCTCTTTGCTGACTAAAAAGTCCACGCCATTTTCTGCACTCTTTTCGTTAATTTCTCATTTATAAATAGGTCTTCCATTAAACGCCGTTCCTTCAGACCACAATGTGTAAAAATTGACGAAAATGCCGCGAAAAGAAGGCACGCGGATAATTTGGAGTAAATGGCTTCACTTTATATTGAAAAGAAAGCAATTACGAAGCCCAAATTTGGTTACCCGCCCGTCTTGATGGTTACCATACATTAACTCATTATATTCTGCAGACGATCTTTTTTTCCCCCCATTTCATCCCACGACGACAGACGGCTTTTGAAAACATTGTGGCAAATGGAGAAATTGCTCGTGACGAGCAATTTCTCCATTGCCACAATGTTTTAGCTTCAATCTATATTTTTCAGAATTGATTTATATTGAAAGTCTATAATTTACGAGGCCGTTATGTAAGTGGTCTGTTTCAAATTTGTTTCAAGTAGTAATGATTAACGAGAACAGATAATTGCATTGAAAAGGGGTGATTTAGAGGGACCTTTTTAGACTTTTCGGCTGCGAATTAAACATTTTTTTGTGAAACACTCTGACGTAAACTTTTCACTTAAAGCGTTAAGAAATTGGTCCGTTATATCCCGTTCTGAACACCGATCTAAAATGCTTTAACCAATCAGAAGTTGTGTTACTTTCAAAAAGAGAAAATTCTGGAGAATAAGTCTAGGAACATTCTTAACCCTTTGGCTGCTAAGCGCGACTTACTGACATTTTGCGGGCAGCGTAGATCAAGATCAGACTGCATAGAACGTGCAGTCTGATCTTGGATCTACACTGTTCGATAAGGAGATATCTTTCCTTCAAAAATATCTTTGATATAGGAAAATATGGGTTTTTACTATCGGCAAATTTCATTTGTTTTATTTAGCAGGATAAGGATTAAGAATTGTTGGTGAAAACCAGCCCAGAATTCTGCTTGGAGTCCAATTCTTTATAGAGCTTTTAAATACGTTGATCCAAGCACCATTTCTGCGAATTTTGGCTGTGATCGACATTGTTGATTAAGGAGGAAATGGTGTTTAAAGAAATTTTTGACAGCGGACGACGGACAATGGGGGATCAAAAGCTCAGCAAAGAGGGCTTTGCTGCTCCGGTAAGCTGAAAATGTTTGTGACCAGGGTCCGTATTCACCAACCATTCTTAAAAACATTCTTGGTCTTGTTCTTCAAAATTTTCCAAATTTGAAAGTAACACACCTTCTGATTGGCTAAACCGTACGGTTTAGCCAATCAGAAGGTGTGTTACTTTCAAAATTGGAAAATCTTGAAGAATAAGTCTAAGAACGTTCTTAAGAATGGTTGGTGAATACGGACCCAGTATTTTCTCCTTTTTCCTTCAATATTTTCCACTCTTTCAAAGGCAAATCTAATCTTTTGAGCCCCAGTTCTTTTGTCGTCTGCAACAGCTTTCAACCTAGACAAGTCTTAGTGTTTTTTTTTCTCTTGGTTAAGGTTTGATGCATTCCAACGGGTTTTTCCTGCAAGAATATCAAACTCAAGGCCGTTTCATTTTTGCCTTATTAATCATTTTGCTCAAACAATGAACTTTTCACTCAAGTACAGAAAACAAAAGTCAATTAGAGAATAAATAATGTATTCCCAGAGGTGTTAATGCGAACGAGAGATTGTTCCTTTACAGACGAATTTACAAACAAGATGTACTTTCAGAGATATTTACCCTTTCAGCTTTAAAGGCGAAAAAAAAAAAGGTCTCTTGCAGACGGCATAGATCAAGACCAGACTGCACGGAACGTGCCGTCTGATCTTGGATCGATACCTTCCGCTTATTCAGTTAACCCTTTCCCAAACGGCAAATTTTGGACTGGTCCAAATTAAAAGAGTTTGCAGACGACAATTTTAAATTTAGTGAAAATGGCAGAAAGTTATCAAAAAGGGTAGAAAACACTGTGGGAAAAGGAGAAATTGCTCGTTACGAGCAATTTCTCCTTTTCCCACAGTATTTTCAAAAGACTCGTACTGCAGACACGTGAAAACCAGGGCTTGTTTGGGAAAGGGTTAAACCTGTGAAATGAAAATCTTTCTGAATAACAGTGGGTTGTATTTTCAGCCGTTATACAAAGGCGATTTAAATGTGCCATGCTCTGGCAAAAGGGGGCTTAATGTATCTCCGTGATGCATTATACCAAGCAAGTCATCCCTAAAATCTGCTTTGTATAACAACCTACGGAATCATGGGGGTAGACTGGTTCTTTGACATGCTTAAAATTGACCAAAAGCAAAATGTTTCGGCCCAGGTCAGCCTGCGCGGACTGCGCAGGCTGACCTGAATCGATACTTTCTGCAAATGCATTAAACCCCTTTTCACAGAGCATGGCTTAAATATTTCGCGCTAAAAAGTTTAACTCTTTACCAAACAACAAATTTTTTGACTGGTCCAAATTGAAAGCGTTTGCAGACGACAAATTGAACATGGCTGAAAAGCTGAAACTTACCTTTAGAAGGGTAGAAAACATTGTGGGAAAAGGAGAAAATGCTGGTTACCAGCATTTTCTCCTTTTCCCACAAAGTTTTCCAAAACCTTTTTCATCAAGCCCATTGAAGCACACAGAAAGCCATTTGATATCGAAATAGTGTTTGTGACACGTATTGCACTAAATATAGGTTTGAATTGACTCGCAATTTGATTAGACTTCTACGATTGAAATAAATCTTTGATGAAACTTAGAGATACATCCTTACAGTCAGAGAGAGAAAACGCTGTTAAAACTTAAAAGTGTGTAGAATGGCCCATAATTTGGTCAGCTGAGCAAACATGGATAAATCACCAATATATAGAGTGTAACGGATAAAGAAACTCAAGGGGTTTTTCCTCATTCAAAACCGGAAACGACTACAGTGATTTCTTTGAAGGCTGCCAAAAATTGAAATGCATTTTCTATCCGTCGTAATCTATGCAACCTTACAACTGTCAAAAGCAACATTTGGCATGAAGATACTAGAAAGGTTATAGTTTCATAAAATAAAGATGAAATAAATAAATAAAAAAAAAAAAAAAAAAAAAAAAAAAAAAAAAACTGGCTGGAAACGAGTATAGATGAATCTTAAAATTTCCTTCTTCAAAAAAGTTTAGGTTGTCTAATAGAAAACAAGAAATGTCTTTAAAAAAGATAAACAGATAGATGGAAAAAGAATATTGACAGTTTGAAACTCTTTTGTGGCTCAATACGAAGTAAAATAATAAACAATAACATCACGAGCGATTGCCTTTTTTTCCTCACTGTTTTTCATTTTGTTTAAAAGTAGTATTGGGTTATTGGGTAACGCTTATGAAAATATTAAATTCCAAATAGCGCTAGAAAAGAATCATTCTCTACTACATTATTTTGCTATGGTAGGAATCAAGGGGTATCGATTAGCAGGAGCAACGCTTGTTAATAGTGGTTTCATAAATGTGTGAGCAAATATGCCAGCAGGGGCCCTCCGAATAAACATGTACACATTTTTGACCAATTGCAAATTAAACTGGTAGCCTGTTATCGATCTTCGTATCAACAACAGGTAACACCCAATGCTTACAAGTCGAGTTTCTGCCCAGTTCGAGATTTCATGAGATAACGCGAGACTTGGAAATTTAAATCATAATCTTATTTATGCACAGAAATAGACATTGTCGATAAAGATTAAATTCTTGAATGATTTTGATAAATTGATTGTGGTCAGAAAAATCTTTGTCTATCATGAAAATCTTAGCCAAAGATATTGCTCGGTTATTTTAAAACAAAATAAGGCATTCTGCTACGAGCAGTCTGATTGGTGGATTTGGTACATGTGAAAACCAATACCTGCCGTCGATAAATCGGGTGTTGCCTGTTGTCTATCGGACAGCTACGGGAGATACAACGGGTACCAGTTTAATTGCAAATTACCATCGATTCATTCTTTATCAGTACCAAGAAGTAGGTCGAAAGCCAGCGTATTCAAATACGCGGAAAAAAGACTTGTAAACGCCGTACAGTTAAACACTTGTATGTAGAGAGAGAAGCAAAGTGAACAACTTAACTCTTTAGAGGACCACAAAAGTTTAGACTAGTCTAAATTGAATGCATTTGCAGACGACAAATTAAATTTTCCACAAATTATGAAATCTGTCTCTGAAAGGGTTGAAAACATTGTGGGGAAAGGAGAAAATGCTGGCTACCAGCATTTTCTCCTCTCCCCACAATGTTTTCAAAAGTCCGTTTCCTTTGTGTCGTTAATACTCCGGATTGCGTGGTGAATGATGAAAGAGCAATTGCTTGGGTGGGGCAATTCTCCACTTTTTCACGTTTTTTTTTTTATTCAAATACTTTTATTACAGGGGCCTCTTAAGGCCTTTAGAGCGAAGAAGATAAAACTGTTCAAGGAAAAACTTGGATGGAGAGGCATGCTATCAGGTCTAACTATTTAAAGAAACACAGCTGCAAAAAGGCTTGATTATATAAATGTTCTGTGAAAACGGGGCTTAGTGCATCTGCGAAAAGTATCGACCCAGGTCAGCCTGCGCAGTCCGCGCAGGCTGACCTGGGCCGATACTTTTCGTTATTGGACAATTTTCTGCATGTCAAAGGACCAGTGTAAGTCATGATTCAGTACGTTGTTATAAAAAACGGATTTTAGGGATGTATAATACTGTGATGACTTGCTTAGTATCATGCATCACGGAGCCCTTTTCTAAGCTCCCTTTTCTCAAAGCACGGTTCATTTACGGAAACGGTCCGTCGCAAGGCTACGGTAGAAAAAAAGCCATCTCGAGCAATTTCTTCATGATTTCTAAATAGTTTCAAACGACTAATACTGAAGAGCGGCTGAAAGGCACTTTCGAAGGGAGGAAATTTTTTTTAAGATCTTGAAAGGTTAAGATAGCAAAAGATCACCGTTGGAAAAGCAAGATAATCGTAACAGTAGTTTGATCTTGGACAGCCCAGATTAAGATCAGGCTGCACAGAGCATGCACTCTGATCTTTGATCCTAAATAGTGGATGCTTTTTAATCAATACCTGTTTGTTTCGGTGTGAGATAAAAATATATAATTTACTAATGTATTGAACACGAAAACTGATCGTTTCACAAGTGACGAAGCCACGAGTATACAGATATTGAACTTTGGTGTTCACGAATGAAATCATATCTTGTTCCTTCACCAAAAGAGACAATTTTCCCCCATTCTTAAATGCTAAAAATTTAGAAAAATAAACATTACTGTATTTCTGTGAAAGTTTGTTCTGTTTTTCTCTGCCATTTCTGTGACGTAATCTTTATGGAATTGTGTCAAAACAGCTAAGATACACTTGATTGCCGTGTGCAGAGATACAAAAACTGTACGAGTAGTGAAATTAACGCTATACCAAACGACAAAAATATAGGCTTGTCGAAAGTGAAAGCATTTGCAGATGACAAATTAAATTTGGCTCGTAAGATTGGAATTTGTCTCTTACATTATAGAAAACATTGTGGGAAAAGGAGAAAATGCTGGTCACCAGCATTTTGTCCCTTTCCAACAATGTTTTTAATCTTCTTTCTTACGTTCGTCAAAACTCGGGATTGTGTGGTAAAGATTTAAAGCAGAGAAATTATAAGGTTATAATCCACCGGTAGTTGTTTTTAAAGGGACCTTAAACCAGATTTCGTTTTCCATTTCTTCTTTTTAGAAAATCTGAACAAAGACTAATAATTTTCCTTCAAGTGCAAAGTTGGCTTTAGAATTAAAACATGGATAGAGTACATGTAGAAAACACGAGGAATTACGGATTTTTTCCCCTGTACTTGTACTGTAAAATGTCCTATTCCGTTAGTAACGGTGTAGCCGTATCTAAATTGTCGACGCTAACGAAAATGAATTATGTCGCATTATTTGACATTAAATAGGATTTACATATCCGAGACCACTATTTGAGTAGCGGAGAGTGTTGAGCAAGATCAGACTGCACGTATGTGCAGTCTGATTTTGCTCTACACTCTCCGCAAAAGAAATTTTTAGTCGCAAACGGCAGGATAAGAGTTAAAACGAGACAATGGCTCCCTAGCTCATTGTTGGAGTCGTCGACTATTTAAAAGTCGTTTGTTCAAGTCGAACTGCAGGCATTTTTTTGCCGCCATTTCCCACCACAATGGGTAAACAATCACGTTCTTATGATTTTTTCCTTACAAAGTGTCAATCCCATCCTCAAAAAAGAAACCCCGGGTCAAATCTGGTTTAATACCCCTTTAAGTAATCAAACAGCATGGAATTACAATACGTAGGGTTCGTTAACGAGAAGAAGCTTTTATTCACATGACGTTCAAAAGACTAAGCCCTTTTTCAAATATTTTAATCAAAGTGTGACTACACTTACCACAGCAAAAAGTTACCAAAAGGGTATTTCAGCTATTCAGAAAAAAATATAGAGGTTATAATTCTCTGTAAATGAAACTTGTGACAGTAAAATGCGACTGAAGTAAAGTTTGACTGAACTAATAATTCGAGGTAATCTCTTGGTCTCACTCTCCCTTTGTCTCTGTCTCTCTGTATCTGTCTCTCTGTTTCTCTCGGTCACTCTCTCTCTCTCTCTGTCATATCCGCCGAACTCGATAGCTGGGACGGTAATGCACAGGACTAGGAATCAAGGGGAGGCAAGTTTGAACTGCAGCTTTGCAAAACTGTTTTCGACGTTTAAGATAGTAATTGAGATACGTTTCATTGATTTCTTACCACTGAGCTTTTTTGAAACGCTGTCAGTGGCTAGGCAAGAGTTGAACTCTAGGAACTTATAGATAGGTGTACTGGCTGCCGTGACATGGCTAATGCTAATGTAGACAACCTCTTCAACGTCAAATAATTACATTCTCTTACATTCGAATAATTAACCCATTAGGCTGCTAAGCCCGACTCAAGGACCTTTTGCGGACAGCGAAGATCAAGATCAGACTGCAAAGAACGTGCAGTCTGATCTTGGATCTACACTGTCCGATTAAGTGATATCTTTCCCCGAAAAAGTACCATTGAAATAGCAAAATTTTTGGCTAAACTATCGGCTTGAAAGTTTCATTAAACTTCTCTAGCAGGAAAAAGGTTAAACATTTTCTAGATTACCATCTTTCCAACAAATTTTGGGGGCTGGGTGTCCAGAGGGGGTGAGATGGAAGCAGACTCCAATGTGGCGGCCTCTCTTTTGGGCAGAAGATGGTGCCTCGTCATTGATTTTGGGTTCTGTCAGGATCTTTGGGCTAACGATGCCTTCGTCAATCAACTGAAATCAAACAAAGTTACAAAGAATTTTAATCAAGTTTAATTATCGTTGGTATATGCTTGTGGTATTTGAAACCCTTTTACAACTACAAAAAAAAAAAGTTTTTCAACTATATTGAGAAAGAGAGCTTTTGAAAACATCGTGGAAAAAGGAGAATCCCTTGCAAATAGCATCATTTATCCCGTTCCGAAGAAAAGGGGAAAATATTTGAACAGCCATGCTCTGTGAAAAAGTGGTTTAACACGTCTGCAAATTATATCGACCCATGTTAGCCAGCGCAGTCTGCACAGGCTGTCCTGGGTAGAAACGTTTTGTTCTATGTAAATTTTCTGCACGTCAAAGGACCATTCTACACCGTGATTCAGCCGGTTTTTAGACAAAATTGATACCTCGTGATTCAGCCGGTTTTTAGACAAAATTGATACCTCGTGATTCAGCCCCCCCCCTTTAGACAAAATTCATTTTATCTTGTGATTCAGTCGGGTTTCTTTTAGACAAAATTGATACATCGTGATTCAGCCGGTTTTTAGACAAAATTAATCCATATCATGCGACGACTTGCTTGGTATAATGCATCACAGAGATGCATTGAATCCCCTTTTCCATGCGCGCCGCTTAACTCTTCACCAAACGACAAAGTGTGAGATTTGCCTAAATTGAAAGCTTTTGCAGACGACAAAATAGATGTGATTCAAAAATAGAAATTTACCTCTGTAAGAGTAGAAAACATGGTGGGAAAAGGAGAAAATGCTGGTCACCAGCATTTTCTCCTTTTCCCGCAATGTTTTCAAAAGTTCTTATCCTTAGGGTCGTTTAAATTCGGGATTGTGTGGTAAAGAGTTAACCTATTTATTGCGCCTACGTATCCCAGTATCAGACTTTGAACGGGAGAAGTTCCAGTTCAAATTCGATGATCAAGTAGGCCAAATGGCAGCTCATTCCTCAGTTACATGTACAAGGTATACTCTGAAAACAAATTTGTCGTAAATGAAACGCAAGCCCGCCCTTTTTTTCTGTTTTTCTCGGAAACTGATTTCCATTACTAGATTGGCAGTCGTACATCTTTCACCTATATAACGCTTTATCTTTTTTTTTTTAAACGACAAAACGTTTACGACAGAGACGTTTACGACAACGTTTACGACAAAGACGTTTACAACAAGGTTTACGACAAAGACGTTTACGACAAGGACGATAAAAGACTTGTCCAAATTGAAAGCATTTGCAGACGACAGAATAAATGTGACTCGAAAATTGAAATGTTCTTTCGGTAGGGTAGAAAACATTGAGGGAAAAGGAGAAAATGGTGGATACCTGCATTTTCTTCTCGTCCCACAATAATTCAAATTCAAGACTTGTCAAATTAAAAGCATTGGCAGACGACAGAATAAATGTGACTCGAACATTGAAATAATCCTTCGGTAGGGTAGAAAACATTGAGGGAAAAGGAGAAAATGGTGGATACCTGCATTTTCTCCTTTTCCCACAATGTTTCAAAAGCCTTTTCCACATAGTCGTTAAAACTCAGGATTTTGTAGTAAAGGGTTAACTCTTTACCTAACAGTAAAAATTAAGACTTACAGACGACACATTCCATGTGACTTAATTAGACGAAATTGTATTTGGAAGGTGTATTTGAAACATCTTCGGAAAAGAAGAAAATGTTGGTTTTCAGCATTTTCTTTTTTTCCCGCAAATTTTTACTACTCATCCAAAAACAATTGTAAACGAGAAACCATTTTCAATTTGTCGTCTGCCGACGCTTTCAATTTCGACCAGTATAAAATGTTATCGTCTGGTACAGAGTTAAACAGATTGAATAATGGCACTTACATTCTGAGAGAACGGTTCTATTAGCAAATTGCTTTCTTTCCCGAAATCCTTTGTGAACATTATCATATCTTCGTGATTAGATAAATACCATCAATTTAGGAAAAGGAAATGACTGACGAAAGATTATACTACATCTAGATACGAATTCTCTGGGCGCTGTCAGTGATACCCGATACAGTAATTTGAGTAGGTTTCTTGCCACCTCAGAGACATATGTTTGATTTCTAGTCGCTAGAATTACGGTCGAAGTGCCCTGGACGTACCCACTAAAATGATTACATATACTTGTACTGCAGTTTGAACCTAAAATCCACTTATATACTCAAGTTACTCAAAATACAAGTTTGCTGCGTTTCAGAGAGAGAGGGAGAGAGATAAAGAGAGAGAGAGAGGCGCAGAACTTCTAACCGGAATAGAGGAATTGCCTCTTTAGGTACAATGTTTATATTGACATTGAATTTACGGATAACGTTGCGTAATCAAAGTACTGACAGACAAGCGAATGTGAAATAAGTGGGCTTGGTAAAGATAAAACTTGGTAAGTCTATACAAGATTGAAGTAAAATGCCCCAGTTTGGTTATTATAAGTCCGTTCTGGTTCGATCCGGTCCACTGCTCTTATCAGGTTACTTGTCAGAACAGGAAATACAATGTAAAATTTTTGTTTGTTAATCTTTATTTGAAAAAGAAAAACATATAAAGAAAATAATTATCAATTTGATGATTTGATATTTGAACAGTTTCTAAAGTTCACCTTTAGATGAGTTTAGATTAACTTTCCATACTTTTTTCACTTCCTTATCGTTTGGACGGACTCGTAGGTAGACAAGACCTACAACACAAGCGAAAAATCACGAGGATGGAATTGTGTTAACCCACGGACCTTTTGCGGACAATGTAGGCCAAGATCAGACTGCACAGAACGTGCAGTCTGATCTTGTATCTACACCTTCCGATAAGGAGAGATTTTTTTCCGCAAAATAACTTTGAAATAGCAATATTTGAAAATATTTGGAAATTTCATTTTAGTTATACAGCAGGATAAGGTTTAATTACCAAATTTGAAAGTAACACAACATCTGATTGGCTAAACCAAATGGTTTAGCCAATCAGATGTTGTGTTACTTTCAAATTTTAAAAATCTTGGAGACTTAAGACTAAGAATGTTCTTAAGAATGGTTGGTGAAAACAGACCCTGAATACGATTCTATCATTTTATCCCCATTGGTAAAATTGCAATCTTTTGCCTTCATTTCTTGGCGTGTGACGAATGGATGACGAATGAGAAAATTGTTCTTTTGTTGTAGAATTGATACCTTGCAAATATCTGGTTCAGTGTTGGTCGCACATAATGACGGAATCGTGTATAAAATATGTTGACTCGTTTATTTCCATCATCTGAAATGTCCGTCCAAGTGTAGCGCATATCTTTTTTTAGATTCATTTATGATGTTACAGTTGCGTTGGAATAATTAAGGATGGGCCTGAATTGTACAGGTCACTAACTTAATTTGCGTATAAGCAAACATCTTGTACCTTTATCGATGATATCTTGTTCAGTCTATGACTTTATAAGTAGGCATCGTTCAAACTGGATGTGGTAGAGATTGTGTGTTTTATATCAACATTGGCATATTTAACAGAATTAAGATTTCTAACAGAAATAATTATTCCTGTGGGGGCAGTATTTGGCAACTGTTTTTGTGTTGTTAAAAGTGGTTCTTATATAGCGGTCATTGCAATCTTAATTTCTTCACTTTTTTTTCTGGAAAATATTTCATGATATCAGACACTCGATTGCGACATAAACTCTGTGTATGTTTTGGCATTAATGTATCCTCATAACTTGTCATGAATAATACACAAATTGAGTTTGGGGAATACATAAATGCCGAGCAATATTTTATCAATGTGTAACACACACCGTTCACAGTATTTTATGTATTTAACGCTTTACCAAACGAAAAGATTTTATTTTCATCCAAATTGAAAGCAACATCAGAAAACTATTTCAATGTGACTCATATGATGGGATTTATCTTTGAAAGGATAGAAAATACTGTTGGAAAGGAGAAAATGCTGGTAACTAACAATTTCTCCTTTTCCCACAATGTTTTCAAAAGCGTTCTTTATCAGGGCAGTTAAAGTTTGGGATAGTTTGATGAAAGGTTACCTCTTTTCGGTGTCAAATAATCAATATAGCTGCAACGACACTGAAAGACCCACTAGCTGCAAAAACTAAACGATTCGGGGATAAAATTGCAGGCAAATCTAATTCATACCATTTTAAAGTATTCCTACGGATCTTATTACTTGTATGACAATGATGTTTTACAGTAGACTTGGTCAAAGTTTTAAGTCGTCGATAGAAAAGGAATGAATAGTAAACCTGGAACTAAAGCTGCCAACTTTAAATTAAGTTTTAACAGAGGCTTTAACCAGTACATTGTATTCAGTGCGTGTTAAACCTTTACCGCACAATCCCGACTTTTAACGACTCTGTGAAAGGAGCCTTTTGAAAACATTGTGGAAAAAGGAGAAAATGCTGGTAACCAGCATTTTCTCCTTTTCCCACAATGTTTTCTACCATTCCCAAAAGAAATTTCAATTTTAAAGTCGCATTTATTTTTTCGTCTGCAAGTGCTTTCAATTTCAACCAATCTAAAATTTTGTCGTTTGGTAAAGAGTTAAGATACTAGCAGTTCCAAAAGGCTTAGATCTGCTCTTCTTATGACGGCGTGTAATCTGGGACCTCTTTCACGTGCTTTGGCGCTCTGACGATATACAACTGAGTCTGTCTTTTATTATAATATGCAAGTGAAATGCGAAGAGTTTTCAGGTGCATTCCACACTTGATTCTGTTCTTGCTATACTTTAAATCAAGTGTGCACTTTTGGAAAGGTGCTCGTACTGCAAAAATATATACATTAATCCTAAGGCCGTTTTAGGACTAGACTGGGGCTAAAACAGGCCTCCCGGTAACAAACTTCGAGGTTATAATTCATTGCAAAGAACAAGACCAAATATGTTCTTTCTGTAGAGCCTCTTTCACAATTGGAGTGCGACTAATTGCGATAACTTGGTCGCACGATCGACTTAAAAAAGCTATTCTCGCAATGGATCGCAACAAGCGTTTACAAAGCTATTCTCGCAATGGATCGCAACAAGCATTTACAAATGTAATAGAAGTCGTTCAGCAAGAGCGAGTGGAAGCGACCATTGCAAAACAGGCGTTTTGCTCGTGCGAGCGATCGTACGTTTACCTGTTGGTGTAGAGCGAATGACTACCATCGGTGTGACGTAAAGCATACAACTGGTGCAACCGATGGCGTGGTCGTACAGTTGGTCTCAACACCATGCGATTGGTCGGTTGTTTGGATGAAACCGGTTGCAAGATGAGATTGGTCGTACGAGTGGCCGTGGAACGAGCCGGAGATTTAAACTTTCCCAAATATGGATCTCGTCAGATCAACAATGAATTCCGAAGAACGAACGAAACGACACCAAAAGGCAAAAAACACGGAGCAAAAACAGAAATATGGCGGCAGCAGCTTTCTTTAAAAAGGTTGGATATCATTTCAGCTACAGGCAGGTTTACCTCTTTGTACTCGTAATAGGCACATAGAGTCTATTATTGTCGTATAACCGTAGTACAATGATGCACGATGTAATTGCAAATTGTCTAATAACAGCAGCATTCAAAACACAACCAAACGCACGACTGGTAGCAAGAGATCGCTAACACACATACGAGTGTTGTACGACGTCTACGATCAGATACAATATCCAAGTCAGGCAAGCTCGTGCGTCTTGCGTGCAAAGGTTTGCAACATGTGTACGACTGTAAAAATGCGGCCAAGTGGGAGTATTTTGATTGCTTTTTGTCGTGTCAGATTTTTGTGGCATTTGTCGAAGACAATGCCACTATGAATTCAATACGGCATTTTGAAAATCATGTATCGTAGTTTGTGCAAAACCGAAGAAAGTAAACCGAATTAAACTCAATTTTTGTAAGACAAATAAATATTTCGATTGCACTCAGATATGAAATTGAAAATGGCGTATTAAAATAAATTGAATTAGGCCATCGGTCATAGAAATACTCTTTTTTATCGAAAATAGCGTGATCCGCTATGGCATTCTATTGGCGTAATGATACACACAATCTTTGTCCCGTGACCGCCCGATTTCGTGCTTGTTCGTCCCAAAGCCATTTCGTTCCCGGGCTTATTCGTCCCTGGGGTTATTCGCCAGGACTTGTTCGTCCCACAAGATTGCACGCTACCCTTTCGGATTGCGCATGACTATATCGTAGGTTGAATTTTAAGCGAATATTTTGAAACTATTTCTATTGTTTAATTGTCAAATTACTAATTCCGCACAATGGCTCCCATGACAAATGCACACCAGTTCTTTCAAAGCTTTTATTGAACATGCTCACAAGTCTAATACGATCGGTTGCGGCAACTTGCGACTCTGCAATAACTGCCCGACAGCTGACAAAACGCCAAGAAAGTGGCCGTGCAACATTGCCAAAAAAAAAAAAGTTTTGCATATGGTCATAAATTGGTCGCAAGGCAATTGTGAACCTTTAAGCGCACACGTTTCTGTTGAAACTCATTATATACAAAAAAGACTTTTACGCTCCCCGGGCAATAAACAGCCATGAATAGCTTTTGCAAATAAAGCCGGAAATGCGACCCTTGCCTTATGAGTTAAAAGGGACATTTGCAACTAAAATAAATTCTTGCTATTACCGAATATATTTTTACCGTATCATTCAAAAGATATGAGCCGTGCTCTGGCAAAAAGGGGCTTAATGCATCTCCGTGACGCATCATAACGCGCAAGACAACACAGATTTAGGGATCCATAAAATTCATTATTTCTAACAACCGACTATATCATAAGGTACACTGGTCTTTTGACATACGGAAAATTGAACAATAGCGAAAAGTTTCGGCCCAGGTCAGCCTGCGCGGACTGCGCAGGCTGACCTGGGTCGATATTTTTCGCAGATGCCTTAAGCCCCCATTTTACGGAGCATGGCTGATATATTTTTTCCTTCAACCGTTTTTATTTTCTTTTGGGTCGCTTCTACAGTTTTGAGGTATGCTTTCCCGTAGAATATGTAGAAAAGGGGTAAACTTCTTGCAGTAAGCAGTTTTGTATCGTCACGGTAAAGGAGGAATAACAAAGATGACAAACCGACTGACAAGAACAGTTAGTAGTTTTGTGAAAATGACTGAGAGTTGCCGTAATTAATTAGAAAAATCACATTTTGTAGACACTTCTGCTGGAGGTCTACAACCCTTTACTACACAGTCCTGAGTTTTAGCGACCCTGAGATAGACATCTTTTTGAAATCATTGTGGGAAAAGGAGAAAATGCTGGTAACCAGCATTTTCTCCTTTTCCCACAATGTTTTCTACCCTATGAAAGACAGAAATCATCATTTGAGCAACATTTATTTTGTCGCCTGCAAATGCTTTTAGTTTGGTCTAGCCTAAAATTTTGTCGTTTGGTAAAGGGTCAAGAATATTGAATAATAAATTTCTTTTCTGAAATGGATTAAGAGTTATATTGAGTATTGTGAGAGAGAGAGAGAGAGAGGGAGAGAGAGAGAGAGAGATACTTGTTGACAATTATCGGTATATCATTATTTCTATTTATAGTGCGAAGCAAAATTTAAATAATGCATTATTTGATATAATAGCGCAATCTACTCTCGCAACAACAACAACATCAATATCTAGAATGTGCATGCTGTTAATTTTTTTGTATTTAAACATCTATCAAACAAATCTGTGTTGGAAACGACCTTGACCTAAAAGGCCTTTGAAACCATTGTAGGAAAAGAGAGAAAATGTTGATTACCAGCTTTTTTTCCCCGAGAGTGTTTTCCAGACTTTTATGGACAAAAACTACCATTTGAGCCTCATTTTATTTGTTGTCTGCGAATGCTCTAAATTTGAACGAGGACGTAAACTTTGTCGTCTGATAAAGTGTTAAAGCAAAACAAAAGGCCCCTGGGCGTTGTTGGCAGTGCAACAGTTTCACACTCGTTTATTTTTATTTAATTAAAATTTAAATTTGATTTCTGAAACATGTTACAGTTTTCCGTCTAGAAGTATGCTTTCAAGTACGCTTTTTACATCAAGAAAAGTAAATTATGTCTCTGCGATTTCTTGCACTGGATATGTATGTTATATGTACGCAAAAGCCATACAAGAAAGGACACAAATACCTGCTTGTTTGTTTGGTGTTTAATGCCGTTTACAACAATTTCTAGTTATATCTAGGTGGCCAGTGTAACTATCCATGCTTTCCTGTCTTTCTGGAAGAATACGATGCTTATAACCGATTAACGAAATTCCCGAGAATCATGTCTTGGAGCATTAGCCACGATATATGGCCCGCAACATGCGAAGTGAGACCTTCGTATATTTGTGTAAAGTGTCGTCCCGGATTAGCCTGCGCAGTCCGCGCAGGCTAATCCAAGACGGCACTTTACGATTACATAAGATTTTTTCATACAGTAGACTTTCGTGAAACAGAAAATCGCAAAAAAACGGGAAGTGTCGTCTCGGATTAGTCACAGACCGCACAGGCTGATCTGGGACGACACACTTTAACGCATATGTCCGAAGGTCCTTTTCGTGTGTTGCACGCCATATCATCTAACTGTAATTGTTGAAAACGGCGTGAAACAGAAGACAAATCAAATCAGATATGCACTTATATGTGATATTACAGCAATGATACTGCAAACATTATGAAACATACAAAAAAATATGGTAAAGAGGATAGACGAATAACTTACCTCTACAAGAGAGGCCAAAATAAATTCCTTGAGGTAAGCCATATCCCTTGTTTCCAAATACTTGGGTCTTTTTTCCGCGGGTAATGCGTCCTGATTGGGCTGAAATGGATTGAAATGGTACCATCTATTAGATTAGTGGATGACTTCAAACGGCGTAAAGCCCACCAATAAAGTTTGCGCCTGTTCCATAAGGTGTCACACCACTAAGTTTTTGCTGCATTGGAATTAGAGTTAAACTTACTAGATTTGATACTCCGTGTAATTTTATTGACAAACCAAAATATTAGCTTTTTTTTTTTTTCAAATCAAATACATGTCCTACGGTCTACACAAGAAGGTGAAAAAATCTCAGTCGATTGTGTTTTGCCCCGTCACCTCAAACACAACTACTCCTGAAATACCATAGTGAAAATTGGCCTTGCTGGTTGTCCATTACATTTGTGGTCACAGGCTCGAAATAGTATCTCAAGAAGTAAGAAGCTTGCATTATGTTCCACAGAGACACTTCAATCATCACTAGTTGCAATTTTATACCCATGTAAAACAAGAAACCAAGTGCAACGGAACAGTTTGATGTCAATGTTTTTCACGTTACTAATGCATCTCTATGGTGAAATTATACCAAGCCAGTCATCATATAATTATGGATCCATAAAATCCATTTTGTCTAACAACCGATTGAATTATGGGGTAAAATTGCCCCTAGACGTGCAGAAAATATACCGAAGCAAAAAATTTCGTTCCAGGTCAGCCCACGCGAACTGCGCAGGATGACCTGAGTCGATACTTTTGCAGATTTATTAAACCCCTTTTCACAGAGCAAGTGACATTTTTGAAGTTTATTTGATGACCTCCTGAGAGAGTACGAGCGAGAGGAACTTATTTCTTTGAGAACTATTTGTATGGTCTTTGATCTTATCACGAAGCATGGTCTACGACGAGTCAGAGCCTCAGCTTTGGCTCCGACTTTCCGACGACGGTTGTGTTTGAGGAGGAGTTGAAAAAACGTCCATCTATCTTGCTGCCCTTTTTTTCTTCCTTGTTGTAAAGACTATTGGACAAACCTTTAACAGAAATGGACAGCAAAGCTCACGCTTTGTCAGGGATAGAGCAGCAAAATTCACGCTTTGTCAGGGATAGAGCAGCAAAACTCACGCTTTGTCAGGGATAGAGCAGCAAAGCTCACACTTTGTCAGGGATAGAGTAGAAAAACTCACACTTTGTGAGGGATAGAGGAGCAAAGCTCACACTTTGTCAGGGACAGAGTAGCAAAACTCACGCTTTGTCAGGGATAGAGCAGCAAAACTCACGCTTTGTCAGGGATAGAGCAGCAAAGCTCACACTTTGTCAGGGATAGAGCGGCAAAGCTCACACTTTGTCAGGGATAGAGCAGCAAAACTCACGCTTTGTCAGGGATAGAGCAGCAAAGCTCACACTTTGTCAGGGATAGAGTAGAAAAACTCACACTTTGTGAGGGATAGAGGAGCAAAGCTCACACTTTGTCAGGGACAGAGTAGCAAAACTCACGCTTTGTCAGGGATAGAGCAGCAAAGCTCACACTTTGTCAGGGATAGAGCGGCAAAGCTCACACTTTGTCAGGGATAGAGCAGCAAAACTCACGCTTTGTCAGGGATAGAGCAGCAAAGCTCACACTTTGTCAGGGATAGAGTAGAAAAACTCACACTTTGTGAGGGATAGAGGAGCAAAGCTCACACTTTGTCAGGGACAGAGTAGCAAAACTCACGCTTTGTCAGGGATAGAGCAGCAAAACTCACGCTTTGTCAGGGATAGAGCAGCAAAGCTCACACTTTGTCAGGGATAGAGCGGCAAAGCTCACACTTTGTCAGGGATAGAGTAGCAAAACTCACGCTTTGTCAGGGATAGAGGAGCAAAGCTCACACTTTGTCAGGGATAGAGTAGCAAAACTCACGCTTTGTCAGGGATAGAGGAGCAAAGCTCACACTTTGTCAGGGATAGAGTAGCAAAACTCACGCTTTGTCAGGGATAGAGGAGCAAAACTCACACTTTGTCAGGGATAGAGTAGCAAAACTCACGCTTTGTCAGGGATAGAGCAGCAAAGCTCACACTTTGTCAGGGATAGAGCAGCAAAACTCACACTTTGTCAGGGATAGAGGAGCAAAACTCACACTTTGTCAGGGATAGAGCAGCCAACGAGAGTGGTTTTCATCCGAGCCATGTTCTGTGAAAAGGGTGTTTAATGCATCTGCGTAATGCATGATACCTAGCAAGTCATCACAGTGTCATACAGCCCTGAAATCCGTTTTGTGTAACGACCTCTTGAATAATGAGGTAGACTGGTCCCTGGACATACAGAAAATTGATCAATAGCGAAAAGTTTCGGCCCGGGTCAGCCTGCGCGGACTGCGCAGGCTGACCTGGGTCGATACTTTTCGCAGATGCATTAAGCCCCCCTTTTCTCAGAGCACGGCTCATTCTATTTTTGTCGGTGTGACACCGAAAGAGGAATCAAGGGAAATAACTGACTAATATATTGCACTTTGTAAGACGATGTCAAGATTTCTGGACAGTAACTTTTTTCACCTCCTGTACCTCTCTAGAGATATTGAGGTTGAAGAGTTAATTCGCGCGGACGTCTGAATGACAGTAAATTCGGTTACGTTATGTTTAATTGATGAACATTCCACGCAGACTGTCAGTCCAAGTAACCCAACTCAAGAGCTTTGCATTCTAAATGCTCCCCGGTTTGAAACAGCCTACCTCACAAAAATAACGATAATGATAAAAGAAGACTCGTGACATATGGATTTTAACATAAATTAAAGGCCCAGTAGCGACCAAAAGTAAACAAACCGGGTGTTTAACTGCATTTGAATTTAAAACATACCGTTTAAAATTTTTTAGAAATTATTGTGAAGATGACAATCTGTTAATGTAAAGTGGATCCAAGTGTTAGTCGCTGGCAGCAAAATGAATTTCAAAATTAGGTAATAAATAAACACAAGATAGAGCGACCTGGCAACTTTTGACCTACTTTTAACATTAATTTTTTCTGCCAGAGACTAACACTTGGACCGACAGTACAATAACAGATTTTCACTTTCAGAGTAATTTCCATTCTTTTAAATGGCATGATTTAAAACTAACCACCCTTGTTTCCTTTTGGCAGTTACTGGGTCGTTAAGATTCGATATACGAATACTTGTAAGAATAATATGGCGAATAAGGATAAATACAGGTTCGGAACAGTTTCCTTTTTGGGATCCCACTATGTTTCAAACGTGGTCCGCTGCAAAATGCTACAAGGTGTGCGTATAGTAGATTGGTTAAGCACTGGCCCTTAAAGCACCTTTAACAACTATAGTTGCCTTTGCAGACAGTGTAGATCAAGATCAGACTGCACAAAACGTGCAGTCTGATCTTTGATCTACATTGTCTGCTTTCCTGAAAGTTTATAGACAAAAACAACCATTGTATTGCAATTATTTGGGTCTTATTTCTGGGCTTAAAAGGTTTGTTTAAAAGATCCAAGTTTGATGTAGCCAATCAGAAATTGCGTTACTTTCCAGAATAAAATCATACTAGGAATTCAATTTAGAATGGTTGATGAATACGGGCGCTGGGTTTAGATATAGATATAGTGTTTGGGTTTTAACGATTAACTACCACAGATCTCATCCATACTGATATTTTCATATAAATATATGCTTTTCTAGCCGAAAGTCGGAGCACCACTTGCATTTCTTAATGTTAAAGTTTCGACTAAGATACTCTACGTATCAACTGACGTAGTTAGTGGACCGAATGATGGCTGTCGTTCCTCGGAAATACCATAATGGTGTCGTAAACTATACCTGTGGGGTGTATTCGGCGCTCTAAAGGTTTTGCTATCAAACATAAATGAGCCATGCTCTGGTAAAAGGGGACTTAATGTATCATCCTGATGCATAATACCAAGCAAGTGATCACATGACTATGGATCCATAAAATCCATTTTGTCTAACAACCGACTGAATCATGAGGTACACTAGTCCTTGGATATGCAGAATATTGACCATTATCAAAAAAGTGTCGACTCAGGTCAGCCTGCGCGGACTGCGCAGGCTGACCAGGGTCGATACTTTTTTGCAGATGCATTAAGCCCCCCTTCTCACAGGGCATGGCACAAGTTATGTTGGTGTTGTTGTTGTTTGACAGAATGTGCAGTAAGCTCTTAGATATACGCTGCGACTTTGTGAAATGTCCTTCTAAAACACTATATTGCCGGAAAGAGTACGATACTATCTATCCTTGAAATTATTGTTTCCTATAGACGACCTATTTGCGTCTTCCAGACGAAGTTTCTTGGACAGGTCGTCGCAGACTTGAAAATTACCCCTAACGATTATTTTCTCTTTTATCACAATGTTATCACATGTTGCATATCAAACCTTTGTAATTCACGTTGATTATCACACTTTCACTTTTAAACTCGGCTGCAGCAAATTTGTTTGAGGGTTTAATAAGTCGAGCAATTTGTTTGTCTTGAACAAAAACGTTTCATGCAAACCTTCTTATTTTAAATTTCTAAAATTCTAATACAGCAAACTGAACATTTACCGAACGCAATGATTTAAAAAAATCCATTGTAACATACACGGAGGGTGAAAAAAGTGGTTAATGCGCCTGAAAAAAGTATCGACCGATGTTAGCGCAGTGCACGAAGGCTGACAATGGTCGAAACTTTGCTATGCCTAAATCTTCTCCATGTCCAAGGACCATGATTCATTCGGTTTTAACTTGCTTGGTACACTGCATAAAGAAAATGCATCAAACCCAGTTTTCTGACCTCCTCCCTAATCAGAGTTCCAGACAGAGGGTGTGATTTTGATTTCAATATTAAAAATATTAATAACTCTCCACTAAACCCTATGTTATGGGTACTCATTAGAATCGTCTCTTCGAGTACCCACAACATAGGGTTTGGAAGAGAAATAATGGAGTTGGGATACTTTCACTCCCTCTTATCTGGAGGTCTGCCTAATATAAGCCAAGATACTTACTTGACCGTTTTGCCCCATTGGTAGAGCAAAGGTGTGAGCCAGCATGATGGCTGCTACAACGGCTGTTAGAACTGTTGTTGCTTTTACTTCCATTGCCTCGTCCTAGAATTAAATAACAGAAAAGATGGTGTTTTGAGTTCACTTAATCCGTTTGGATTGTTAAAGTTTCCCATCGATGGAAATATCTGGATCGTTCAAAGTCGAGGTAAGACGCATCAAAATTGAGCCTTGTTGTCGCGCGATGAAATTTTATATCATAATTTTCATTTATAAATTGGTCATTTCATGTTTAGTATAGGCACGTTTGTACAAAAAAAGCTATTTGGACAGCTTGAGTACGTGTGTTTGTGAATACTGACAATGGTCGAACAATAATAATTTAACGGATATTTATGCCAATCATTTTATGACTCTTGGGAGAAAAGGTAATTGAAAACATTGGTAACCTGGTAGCCAACATTTTGTCCTGTTCCTCCCCCCCCCCCCCCCCTTTCCCTCAAATACTCTTTATAGGACCATGGTAAGATTGAATCGTCTGGTTTAGGACTAATTATTACTTTTGATAAACCATTCGCGTTGATTCTCTATGGTAACGTCTGAAATGTACCTGAATTAAAAAACAGGGGTACAATGTTATCATTAAGGAATACACAACTAAATTATTGTACAATTATAAGGCTTTTCTTTATCAAGGATTTTACAGATATGAACGAATAGTATGTTTAACAAGAGACTTTTGGAACAGCCCTTCTCAGGACCTGAGTACAGGGTCCGAATTCATCAACTAATCGCAAGAACGTTCTCAGTCTTTTTCTCCAGACTTTCCTTAAATTTGAAAGTAACTTTTGATTGGCTAAACCATTTTGTCTAGCCAATCGCAAGTTTTGTTACTTTCAAGTTTAGAAAAGCTTAGGGAATAAGACTAAGAATGTTCTTAAGAATATTCTTGAGAATGGTTGGTGAATATAGACCCTGTCTTAAGTTTCAAAGAAGAAATCATAGAGAATTTAATATAAGTTGAAATGACTTGTTTCACAATCGATTACGATATATATGTTTTAAATCAATTAATCGAGATTTTTCTTCACAAGTGCACAAAAACTGAAATAAAAGTCAAACTGTTGGCACACAAAAAGAAACAAAAGCAGTAGGAGAACCCAGTGAAGTACAAACTGGGGATATTGCCTAAATGTCTCAATGCTATTCGTCGATATGTGGGAATCAGACAGAATTAAGTCTAAAACACGTCTATACAGATTATCGAAATTTAATTTGCAGAACTAAATCAGATACTTTTATTTGGGTCTTAATTCGTTTACCTTCTACAGACGATTTTGTTTTGTACCAAGAACCGGTCCACGATTAAAAATATTGTTGTCGATGGTGCATTTTTTTTTTTTTTTTTAGCCAATCCCTGTGAAAAGGGCGTTTAATGCATATGCAAAAAGTATCGATTCAGGTCAGCCTGCGCAGTCTGGGCAGGCTCTCCTTAGTCGATACTTTTTGCTATAGGTCAATTTTCTGCATTTCAAAGGACCATTCTATTCCATGATTCATTCGGTTGTTTGACGAAATGGATTTTATGAATACATACTTTTGTAAAGACTTGCTTTGTACAATGCATTACGGAGATGCATTCAGCCCCTTTTTGCCAGAGCATCGCTCATCTATTTGGAGTTACTTGTAACAGGTTAATCGCCTTATACGACAAGGTTCACAATGATAATGTATAACAAATACTGTTATTGTTGTGTGCAAATTCCTCTTGTAGTACAACGCTATTTACCCCAAGTTAATTAAAGCATTAATGTTATGTTACGTTATGTTTCATGTTACGTGTCATATTACGAAGAATAATGCATTTTCCACGTGTGCCACATCTGCTTTAGTATGAATTTGCGCTTTAGAAGTTAATTCATTTCGGTTATCGATATTTTACAAATGTTTTAAAACTCGCCATTCGGCAGCAATTACAGCCTGAACAGAATGGAGACAGTGTTGTATGAAATGTAAACCTAAACACGTAACATATTTTAGCACCAAATCCTTGAAACAGACTTTTAGTATCAGTAAAGAAATATTGAAATATCGAGTTTACAAGGTTTTAAAAGTCAGAATGTCAAAGTACTGAAAGTACTAATAGGAGATGATGGTAAAAAATTGCTGGCAAATAGGTTTTAACAGTGAACCATTTCATTTAAAATTCATTCATCTGACGGTTGACAACATTTTGTTAGACTGATAGCATTATTTCATGACTAATTTTCATAAGATCGGGTATGTAAGCGTTTTGCGTGCGGTTTTAGATGTTACTTGGAAAGTGGTTTGAGGTGTAGTGGCTGTGGTTTGGGGTAGTTTTCGAGTGGTTTGGGGTATTTTTATTTACCCATGGTGTAGAGTTTATAAACTAGGCAAATGCGAAAAGATGCCAATGTTAAGGTAGTACCATTCTAACGAAAAACAGCTATTTCCATAATAATATTATCCTAAAAAATGTGCTATGATTAAAAGTGAGTATTATTGTAATACTTTGACCGAGCCACTTTTTCCATTTTTTCCTTCTTAGAATTATCATTTATAAATCTAAAGCCACTCTATTCTCAATACAAAGAGAGATAATAATTACCTCCCTTTTCAGAAAACTATCAAAAATATCATCAAATAATTTCGAGATAGACAACAAATGAATTTCTGGTCGGTTAGAAATGTTCAAAAATATTATATCAGTATAATAATTATTCGTCAACTGATAAGAAATTTTATTCCATGTTGCACTAGAAACGTTAGGATGGTAGCACCTTAAATCTAGAGCTAATCCTATGACATTTGACTCTGAAAATTCATTGTTTGTATAATTGGCTCTCACAGTTTATCGATCCACATTTTATTTTCACACATCAAATGACAAAGACACGTCTCTTTATTGATCTATGAAGACCTATTTTTCTTAAAACAGAGGATTGACTCGTGGTCACAGGATTTCAGTTTGGATGTTAACATAAGAAAGGGAGACCTGACAGGTTTATCACCTTCTACAAAGCAAAATGATGCCTCTGAGTTTGGTTCATAGTGTTTGTAAAGGTATTTGCCTGCAACCTTACCTCTATATACTGGCGGCAAAGCAAAGTAGATCCGCTCAAAACAATGGCAGGCACGTCTGATTTAACACTTATCCTGCCAAATAAGTTAAATATAACTTACAAGCCGATAGTAAAAACCTGAATAATGTTATTTCAAACTTAGTTTGGAGAAGAATATGTCCTTATCGAACAGTGTAGATCAAAGATCAGATTGCACGTTCTGTGCAGTCTGATCTTGATCTACACTGTCCGCAAAAGGTCAGAGAGTCGCGCTCAGCAGCTTAAAATTTAGGGAATAAGCTTAAACAGGTTGGTTCAATACCTGATCCAAGTTTGATGTAGCCAATCAGAAATTGCGTTACTTTCCAGAATAAAATCATACTAGGAATTCAATTTAGAATGGTTGATGAATACGGGCGCTGGGTTTAGATATAGATATAGTGTTTGGGTTTTAACGATTAACTACCACAGATCTCATCCATACTGATATTTTCATATAAATATATGCTTTTCTAGCCGAAAGTCGGAGCACCACTTGCATTTCTTAATGTTAAAGTTTCGACTAAGATACTCTACGTATCAACTGACGTAGTTAGTGGACCGAATGATGGCTGTCGTTCCTCGGAAATACCATAATGGTGTCGTAAACTATACCTGTCACACAAAAAGCACATATAAAACAAGGATAAAATGACCCATGGTGTCAATAAAATGACCAGCCACCTCATGTATAAAGGAAAAGAACGATGCCTGCAACCTATCACAGTATCTTTTTTGACATTGCGCGTACCAGGTGCCTATTATGAAGTGATTAGACCAAGAGTATGACACCGCTGTCTGTCATGACAACACTCTCTAGACCCTTTGGGTACCACGGGGCTTTTGCGGACTGCATAGATCAAGATCAGACTGCACAGAACGTGTAGTCTGATCTTCGATCTATATCGTCCGCTTTCTGAGTGTCAGTAGAGTTTCTGAGTATCAAAAGAGGTCTAGCTTACATACTTGGCAACGACAGAGTTGATCCCTAGAGTCTGAGGCACGATTCGAGGCAGCCTAGAGCAGCCTGAGTTTGGACGTGTTTTCTGTGTAGTCTGATCTTGGTCTACCGTGACCGGCATAGCATAATTGTAAAACTGTTTGTTAAATACGGCTCAAGTTCTTTGCTCAGTAGTAAAATGTAAGACTCGTAACCTGAAGGACTTGGGTTCTAGCCTCACTGCAGTGGGATGTTCTCAGGAATGTCCTTGGGCAAGACACTTCAGAGCCCCGTAGCATAGTACTGATGAAACCCAGTACATAAATGAGTATATGAATTGTTGCTGAAATGACTTTAAAAATGTTAACATCGGCGTGAAACACCATCCAATAACATTACAGTTCTTTGATTGTTTTTCTATGAGTGCGAACAGGCTGGATCAGAAACATTTCCAAGGACAAATGACAGACAGACGCCACTTTACAATGTTTACAAACAAGGTTTATAAATAGCTAAATCACACCGGATGTATTTCCTGTAAAGCAATGACGCCTAACCCTCTACTGAGACGCGGTGTTGTTGTTTTTTTTCCCCTCTGACATTGTTATAGCAGACTTTTTCTTGAAACCATATTGCAAAATGAAAACAGTGCTCGTCACAACCGATCTTTCCTTTTGACTATACTGTTTATTTTTCGCATAGATTGTGTACTTTGCCATATTTCTATGATTAGCCGTAGTCTATAAAGAGGATTTCAACTCTTTACCACTCGACAAACTTCAGACTAATCCAAACTGAAAGCATTTGCGGACGGCAAATTAATTGTAGCTCATATAATGTTTTCTGGCTATAATAGCGTAGAAAACATTGTAGGAAAAGGAGAAAATGCTGTTACCAGCAGTTTCTCCTTTTCCTAGAATGTTTTTTTTTAAAGCCTCCTTCTTGTTGGTCGTTAAAACTCGGTATTATGTGGTGTTGCAAATTGTTTCAGAAAGAAATACGTAAACTGTCACGCGTCAACCCTGAGACTGGTAAACAGGTATGTACATTTTTGCAGTCAGTTAAATGGGACGCTCATATCAGAGCTTTTCAGCCTTTTCATCTAGAAAATCTGTCCGAATATTGAAAAGTATAAATTCAAGATCAGACTTTATGTTCCGGACAACCAGATTTTGATCTACACTGTTTGCAAAAGTTCTTTAAACCTTTCCCATGGGAAGATAAGAGTCGCCCAATTATGTTGTATTTGACAACACAACTGATACTTTAACAATATCCGTAACATTTAAACATTTAGTATAATGCGAGAATAACATATAAAAAAAGTGCCAATCGTATTGATTGTCATCATTATTTTGCTTTGAATGTGATAGAATGCTACGTTTTTTTTATTCGTGGCAATAATGTGAGGAATGTATTTTTTCTTTCGTTGCAATAATTCGAAGAATTTCTAGGACGAACTTGCTGTTTGCAAACAGTTAAGCAAATCCTCCAGTTTGCAATTGATATGAAGGGTTAACTAAAGATTTTACAATAGCGCTTCTTTTAATGGGGGGAGGGGGGAGACAAATGTTGAGAAATGAAATTATGACACAGAAGAACATTTATCATTTTAAAAATATGTCTGCTAACTCATGCAGTCAAGAGTCCATTTTAATTGTTATTAGTTTTCGCGTTTTTTTTTTTTTTCAGTCGCCGATTTTTGCGATGGCGCAATCATAGTAGAAGTAAGGCAGATGTATTCATTGCATCCTTGAATGACAAAATGCACAATATTTTCCATCTTCACTCATTTTAAGATAGATTTGAGGACAAATTTCCCATTACTGAAGTTATAAATCTATATTGCTGAGTGTATTACACCCCCCTCGCCCCCGCTCTCTCTCTAACGACGCAATAATGTTTTGATTGACTGTAAATCAAGACCTCTGTTCCATGCTTTTTAAGCAAAACACAGTGTAAGATCAACTTGCTAAGGCTCCAAACTTTAAACTTTACTGTAGAGTTAAAAGACTGCAGTCTAAGCAATCTTATCCTGTACAGACTACCATATGGCCATAATGAAAGAATATTATTTTGAAGATACAGATTCAATTTGGCTCGACGTGATTGTCTTGAAAAGAGAGAAAAGGAGAAAATTCTGGTCAATAATTGGCATTTTCTCCTTTTCCCAATGTTTTCCAAAGCTTTAACCATGGTGTTGCTTTAAACAGGATTGCTTGGTAAAAGATAAAGAGAAATACTTAGAAAGATAGCAGTTTGAATGTGTTCTTGTTTCTTACTACACTACAGAACGATAGCTGTTTTTTTTTTCGTCGTCCGTCCCTAACGTTTGGCGAAAAAAATCGGTAAAACAAGAAATTAAAAAACGGTGGCCTAATTAGCTTTGTATTTAGAAAATCATCGTTCGATCCTTTCAGACTGGTCTTCCCAAAGTCACATGGGGGTGTTCATGGGCATGGAACTATATCATCAGAAGCCTAGTACCAGTCAAACCTATAGGTACTCGGTTTCCCAAAGCAACAGAAGTTCGTTGACTGGTTTCAAATTACACCGGTTCCCGAATCGTCCTACCGTGGTACCCGTATTGGCTATGTTCGCTGTGCGAAGATTCGGAAACGGTGTAATTTGAAACCAGTCAACGAACTTCCGTTGCTTGAAACCATGGCCGCTGTGAAACCTCGTATTTATAATACACAGAAATAAATGTAAGTTTGGGAAACTGGGTACCTTTGGTCAAACCCAGGGAAGAAACAAACAAGTGAGCTGTCATCGCGATATAACTGAAATTTTGTTGAAATGTCTGTTGAAAAAGGCATTTGCAGTTCAAAAGGAGTCAATGCCCTGACAAGAAAGCATTAAACATTCCTTGTTAGCAGTACAAACAAAAGATACTGAGCTGTTGATAACAAGGCCCTCGAGAAACAAATTAAAGTTTAATAACCATTTCTTCCCGGTTCAAATCTTAATTTCAAATTGGTTTCTTAAAGCAAGTTCTCTTTGACTTAAACTTAACTAAGTACACCCAAGAGGGGATGTAGGGGATGTAGGATAACAATTTATCATTTCAAAGACATATCCTTATAACTAGGGGGAAAAAAAACCTTAAATTTTGAAAGACTGTAGACTGGTTCAAAATTTAGTCAGCTGTTTAAACATAGATAAATTACCGATGTATATGGTGTAATGGATACATACATAATTATATTGGGAATGTTTAGTTTATAATCGGAAACGTCACAACAGTTCTTTTTTTTTGATGACCTCCAGAAAATGAAATGCATTTTCCATCCGCCGTAATCAATGCACTTTGCAACCGTCAGGGGCAACATTTGGCATGAAGATACAAGAATAATCATAGTTTGATAAAAATAAAGATAAAATGGGTTAAAACTAGCTGAAAACGAGTGTAGTGAACTCGCCAGCATTTTTCTTATTATTGTTTTGCATATTGTTTTAGTGTGAACTTCTAAATTAGATGTAAGCCACGCTCTGGAAAAGGGGGCTTAATGCCTCACCGTGATGCAAGTTATCACATGATCATGGATCCATAAAGTCCATCTTGTATTACAATCGACTGAAATATGAGGTACACTGGTCCTCTGACATGTAGAAAATTGACTTATAGCAAAAACATTCGGCGGTAAAGGTTTGCCTGCGCGGACTGGCAAAGTCGATACTTTTTGCACATGCATTAAGCCCCATTTTCACAGAGCATGGCCCATACATTTTTTTTTTTTTTTTTTTTCTTTTTCTTTTTTTAAAGATTGGATATCAATTCAAATCATTGTTGGAAAAGGCTGTGTCTGAAAATACATGTATACTGTACAGCAATGTGTTAAAGGGTAACGTTTGATAAAATATGAGCCATGCACTGTGAAAAGGGGACTTAATGCATCTGCCAAAAGTATCGACCCAGGTCAGCCTGCGCGGATTGCGCAGGCTGATTTGGGCCGAAGCTTTTTGCTATTGGTCAATTTCTCTATGTCAAAGGACCAGTGTACCTCATGATTCAGTGAGTTGTTAGGCAAAATGGACTTTGTCGATCTATGATCACGTGATGACTCGCGGATATGCATTAAGCCCGCTTTTGCAAGAGCATGGCTCATATTAAATAACCAACTAATACAAGAAAAGGATTATCCCCAGTCATATTCATTTCTTATGTGTATCTCGGGGTATGGATTAGCGGTAGCAACGGTCGGTTATTGGTGCAATGAATCTGCCCGCAAATAGGCACGTAGGGGCCCCGAGAATAAACATGTCAACATTTTTTACCAATCGCAAATTACTACATTTGCATTTATCCGTTCGAGTATACCAATACCAAGAAGTATGTCAAAAGCCAGCATATTAAGCCACACCGAAAAAAAACACCATCTTTTCGGACGAATCAAAGCACCAGAAGTACAGTGAGCACCAGGCGTTTTTGTTTGCAGAACAAACAGAAGTCCCTTAAAATGCATTTCATTCCGATTACAAACGAACGTTTTACATCAAGGTGCTATAATATGCAATCCAATGCATTTGCGGACAGTATAGATCAAGATCAGACTGGACAGAACGTGAAGTCTTATCTTTGGTAGACACTTTTTAATACTTTGTGTGGTATTCTGGTCAAAACACGTTTCAAAACCTGGATAGCTTTTAGTATTTAAACATGCTCATTTCAGTTGGGGCATGCTTTATGAATAAGGGGCTTAATGCATCTGCAAAGAGTACTGATCTATGTCAGCCTGCGCAGTCTACTATGTGTATATTGTCTGCATGTCAAAGGACTATTCTACATCCAGATCCAATCCATTTTTAGACAAAATGAATTTCAAGGATCCATAATTATTGAATGACTTGCTTGGTATAATATATCACGGAGATGCATCAAACCCCCTTTTGCTGGAGCTTGATTCATTTAATAAGAAATTTATAACCTAATAATAAAAATTAATTCCTATAAAACATTACTTTTAGATGGTCAAGTTAAGTTGCAAGAAATACCGAGATGTTCCAGTTTAATTATATTTGGGTCTTAACCCTTCGGCTGCGAAGCGCTACTCACTGACCTTTGGCGGACAATGTAGATCAAGGTCGGACTGATAAGAATGTGCAGTCTGATCTTCTATCTACAATGTCCCATAAGGAGACAGTTTTCTCCATAAAAATAAGTTTGAAATAATATTATTCGGGTTATTACTATCGGCTTGAAAGTTTCATTTAAACAATTTAGCAGGATAAGGGTCAAACACAAAACCGAACACTGTACATTAACACTTAAGCTGCTGCATAAATGAAACGCATATTTTTACTCAACACTAAAAGCCCAAACATTGCGGTTTCAAAGTTGATTTCACCGGAAAGAAAATAGCGTACCGGACAGTGTAGATCAAAGATCAGACTGCACGTTCTGTGCAGTCTGATCTTGATCTACACTGTCCGCAAAAGGTCAGTGGGTCGCGATTAGCAGCTTAAGGGTTAAATTTCAGACTAAATGTTGTGTGCAGTGCAAAATATTATCCCGGAGTTGGTACACTGGTCCTCAAGCATGCATGAAACTGGCCACTGACAAAAAGTTTTGGCCAAGGCCAGCCTGCGCGGACTGTGCAGGCTGACCTGATTCGATACTTTTTGCAGATGCATTAAGCTCTCTTTTCACAGAGCATGGCTCATATATATTAAACAAATATGGTTCGGCTTTCGCCTCATCAGTGTAACTTCACTAGCAGTATATATCGTGTCTCGCCATGAACGGACTTCCGGAGAAAATTGTTTAAAATATTTCTTATCATGCCGAGTTCGTCTTTTACGTTACCCAGATTCCATAAACCTTATTGAGATTCAACTGTCTTTATATGACCGAAACTATTGATAAAACAGTTGAGAGTATAAAGCAAGATAAAACTGAACGTATGTGCAGGGTGATCTTGCTGTATACTCTCCGCAAAATATAATCTATAATCGCGAACGGCAGGATAAGGGTTAAGAAATCTTGCCATTTCACTGTAAGATACATGGACATGTATTTCCTTTACACAACGAAAGCTGTCTTAAACGGCAAATTAGATGTGAATTAACTGATATGATTTGTCTTTTAAAGAGTAGAATGCACTGCTGGGATGATAAAAACCAGCATTTTCTCCTTTTCCCATATTGTTTTTACAGGCATTTTCCTTCAAAGAGCCTCGAAAAAATGGGACACGGGACCGTTTGGTTAATCGCTTTTCCCATCACTGGTGTGGTTGAGTTTTGTGGCTTTACTTGGATATACTTAGTTTCACAGAAAGGTCAACAGTCGCGTAGTAATCAAATTTGAATGGCTAACATAAGGCCATCCAAGTCTAGGCCAGTAAAGTTTGAGCACTATAATCCTTGTAGTAACGGTTCGCGGATAATGTCTATAAAGATCAGATTGCAGAGATTACAGGTTAATATGAAAAAACAGCCTGCGGCTGGGCAAGAAAATTGTAAATGAAAATTACTGTAAATGAAAATCCAGGAAAGCACTGGTCTAAAATAATGTTGAAAACGGTGTTAAACACAAAAAAACTTTTGGTCAATTTGATTCGAATTTCAAAAATGAAACCAATAATAAAGAGGTTGGAAGAGTAGGCTAGGAACAGACTGCAGACACATGCTCAGGCCAATCGTGATTAGCACTCTCTCTCCATGCAATAAATCTAGGGAAGCGTATGGTATGGTAAAAGTTAAACCTTTGCTTAAAAAAAAAAAAAACGTGAGAAAGAAGACTTTTCGAAAACATTTTGGGAAAAGGAGAAAATGCAGCATTTTATCCTTTTCCAATACGTTTCCACCATTTCAGAGACATATCCGAGCGCCTGAGCCACGTTAGATCTGTGGTCTTTAAATGCTTTCAATATCGACGAATCCAAAGTTTTGACGTCGGTAAAGTGTTATGAGAAATGGCGTGACAGCACTACGTCGTAACAGAATTAGCAACTTCCATTAGCGTTTCTGTTACAGAACTGGTACCGTGTATTGACACTTTCGTGATGTAATATAGCAGCTTAACAGGATACAGATGGACGTGATATGAGTGATTTTAAAGATCACGTGAGAAAGCGCAAGGGCGTCTAATAAATATGAGCCATGTCCTGGCAATAGGGGGCTTAATGCAAGTCTGTGATCCATGATACCGATCAAAGCTATCACATAATTATGGATCCATAATAGCCGATTATTTCTAACAACTGACTTAATCACGAGGTAGACTGGTCCTTGGACATACAGACATACAGATAAATTGACCAATAGTGAGAAGTTTCGGCCCAGGTCAGCCTGCGCGGACTGCGCAGGTTGACCTGGGTCGATACTTTTCGCAGATGCATTAAGCCTCCTTTTCACAGGGCATCGTTCATATCCTTGAAAGTATCAAGACTTTTTTTTTTTTTTTTTAAATAACGTAACACAGAAGTGAGTTTTCAAAGGCCCTTTCAAAATCAGCATTATTATTATATGTAATAAAACAGATGTAACAGACATTGTTGGTATATAATTTTCAAATCGGACTACTTTTTTGACTTCTACGACCCAAGAAGCATTTCGTTTCAATGGTACTCTCGAACTGTCTCTGATATAATATATATTTAACGCGCCCAGTATCAGAACAATTATACAACACCATTCTGTTTCCTAAACTGTCTGCTGTGTAATATTTTGGCCGTTAGATGTCAAAATATGTTACTTCCATTAAATATTTATGGTTATTTACAACATTTTTCCATCGGTATCCCAGAAGACCCCGGCTCTATGATCAATTTCCGGTTCGTGATCAAATAATGAAGTTGTTTGATAAAGGCTTAACAAATTGTATTCTTACACAGGCATGCGGAAGCCGACTGCAGACATCCATTACACGTAAAGTGGATTCTATTATTTGCTGGAATTGCCACCCATTCAGGTCCTATTGTGTGGCATTATTACATCGTAATAGAGTTTATATCCCATATGAACACTTGGATGATCCAAAAGTGAAATAAATTTTGTATTAGCTCTTTACCAAATGACAAAAAAGACTTTTCAAAACTTAAAGTATGTGCAGGCGACAATGAAAATGTGACTCAAGTTATAGAGCTTATCTTTGATAGGGTAAAAAACATTGTTACCAGCATTTTCTCCTTTTCCAACAATGTTTTCAAAAGGCTTCTTCTTCGGGGTCGTAAAAACTCAAAAGTATGTGGTTACATAACAATCTCGAGTTTTTATAAGCTGAGAGAAAAGGATTTTAAAAACATTGATGGAAAACGGAGAAATTGCTTGTAACCAGCATTTTCTCATTTTTCCACAATGTTTTCAAACTTTCCAAGACAAATTAAGTCATTTAAGAAACGTTAAATTGTCGTCTGCAATTGCTTTCAATATGGAGCATTCTCAATGTCGACTGGCAAAGAGTAATATCAGTAAAAGTGACCGAGATATTCTAATTTCAAGGCCTTTTCATATCAGAATATCTCGGAAAATTTAGGACAGTGAACAAGGGAACATCCATGTTCTGTTCAGTCTTATCTTGGTCTACTGTGTTCTAAATTTGCCCTCTAAGTAGTGCGAGTTGTCGCGGTCGTACCAAATTTTATTCCTACAGTTATTAACAGCTTGCATTTGCACATTATTGGAGTTATTCTTTCGCAGTATAATTGTATTCTAAACATTTCTGCTACTTGATCCAGCTGTACAGGGAAATTGCAGTTCTTAGATGATGCAAAATTAATTAAATAGAATAGTCAAATAAATGAATCGATTAATCAATCAATCAATAAAATCAAATCAAATCAAATCAATCAATCAATCAATCAATCAATCATAATCAAATAATCAATGGGATGATAATTTATACAACTAAAGATGCTTTGCTTTTGGACAGTCAGATGAATGAATTAATTAATTTATGAATGAATGAATGAATGAGCCATTCATCCATCCATCCATCCATCCATCCAAAACTGTTGCTTTCTTTTGAAATGGAATTACACCTAAGTGCATTTCATCCCCTTGCCGTGTTGTTTTGAAGGGTTGACTGCTGCAAGAAAAACACAGCCATCCTCAGATAGTAATGTTTTAAACATATGTACACCAGTTTCAACGGTGTTGAAACGAGGCTCTACAATTTTAATCATTCTGTCTTGATGCTACATGTACATGCATATCGAAACCTATAACCACTAACTTGCGCTATGATGTAAGTACGAGTTTCAAAGGCTGACGGCTTTATCACAAGATTCGAACCTAGAACCAACGATTTGAGAATGCTGGCGCTTTACCTGTTCAATACTCTTTCTAACTGTGGGATAGTGATCAAAGCGTTGAAAGCACTGGTGTGGCATTTGTCAAGAGAGCCATTGTGTGGAATTAATAATTTGAAAAATAAACCATAGAAATAGTTTCAAAATATTCGCTTGAACGTCAACCTACTATGTAGTCATGCACAATCCAATAGATTAGCGTGCAATCTTGTGGGACGAACAAGTCCGGGCGAACAAGTCCAGGAACGAATAAGCCCTGGAACGAACTGGTTTGGGACGGAATCGGGCGGTCAGGAAACAAAGATTGTGTGTATCATTACGCCAATAGAAGAGTATATCGGATCAATCTATTTTCGATAAAAAGAAAGTATTTCCATGATCGATGGCTTAATCCAATTTATTTTAATACGCCATTTTCATTTTCATATCCGAGTGCTATCGAAACACTTATTTGAGTTTAACTGGGTTTACTTCCTTCGGTTTAAAATACGATACATGATTTTAAAAATGCCGTATTGAACTCATAGTGGCATTGTCTTCGACAAATGCCACAGAAAACACTTTTATGGTTATGAGTGTGGTCACGACAGGAAATATGGTATCATCGAACCAAATATCCTGTAAGAGTATTATACTTGACATTTTCTGGCACCTGTCAAATTGATTTCATTGACACCAACACGCACAGAAAACTGATAGCACCGACTCTGATGTTTATCATTCAGTGTTATTCCTTATCCTGCTAAATAGAAGAAAATAAACTTTCAAACCAATAGTATAAACCCAAATTTTTCTATTTTAAAGGTATTTTTGGAGGAAAAATATCTCTCTATCGGACTGCACGTTCTGTGCAGTCTGATCTTGATCTACGCTGTCCGCAAAAGGTCAGTGAGTCACGTTTAGCAGCCTAATGGTTAAACTTTGCATGTGCCGTGATGGTGCATTTGTATCGGATCGTAACGGAACCGGGGGAATCTTCTGTCACGCATTTTTACACATTAGCCATGCTCTGGCAAAGGGGTGTTTATTGCATCTCCATGATACATCATACCAAGCAAGTCGTCACAGTATTATGGATCCTTAAATTAAAATCTCTTTTGTCTAACAACCGACTGAATCATGAGGTAGAATGGTCCTTGGACATTCAGAAAAATGTACCAAAAGCGAAATGTTTCGACACAGGTTAGCCTGAGCGGATTATTATTTTTTTTTTTTTCAGATGCATTAAAACCCCTTTTCAAAGGGCCTTCCTCACATATATTTAGAATAGCTAAGACAGATAATGCATGAACAGCTTTGTGCCAATGAGCTTTGACAAAAAAACGAGGCTTCGTAAGCAGCCAACTGTCGCAAGTCATATGACAATGATATTAGTTTTTAATTTATATGACTGAAAACTCGTGGTAATTGCAGAACTCGTTGCTTCACTGGCCTAAATGACATGCAAGTAAAACGTTATTAAAAACCAGGTTAAACACCATGTAATAAAACCTGCATTTTCTGGACGACCTTTCGTTTAGTATAAACATATTTTATTTTCATCGATTGTGAATTAAGTTCTTACAACTTATATCAAATCAGTCTCGATTCCTGGAAACCTAAACCAGCACTCGCTCCGGGATTTGGCCCCCCTCCCTCTCATCACGGGATTCGAGCCCGGAACCTTCGATATGAGAAGCCAACGCTCCACCACTACACCCTCGTCTCCGAGACTGGCTACCAATTGTCCAGCCTTTAATAACGGTACTATTTTACCTCCAGTTGCAGGATGGCAACCAACACTCGGGAATGCAGCTAAGATGCAGCCAATGCCCAAAACGTGAACCGGCCTTTGGATTTACCTGCATCGTGGTGCGAGTACCGGTTAGGGATTCCAGGAGGCAATCAATGAGAGTGATTTAAACAAGCTGTAAAAACTTGTTCACAACTGATGTAAAACAATTATTGAATATCATGTTGTAGTAACTTTCCCGGTCCTTGTATTTGATTCGAGCAGTCGAATTTGACATCGCCTGAGACCGAAAGTCGAGCGAGATGCCAAAATTTTCTTACGCGGCAAGAGCAAATACAAGCACCAGGGTCCGTATTCACCAACCATTCTTAAGAACGTTCTTAGTCTTATTCTCCAGAATTTTCTACATTTGAAAGTAATGCAACTTCTGATTGGCTAAACCATTTGGTTTAGCCAATCAGAAGCTATGTTATTTCAAAACTTGAAGATCTTGGAGAATAAGACTAAGAATATTCTCAAGAATGGTTGGTGAATACGGAACCAGGAAAATCATTCCAACATAATATTCCTTTCATTATATACCTACAAATTCCATCGACAAAATATTGCAATTATTGAGGTTTTATTCGAAAACGGTAAACAAAATAAAATAGCGTAACATTTTGACAAATTAAATCGCAAATCAATGCATGCGTATTACGTCACCATACCATATTTGGAACCGTAATTGACACTCAGTATATACCGATTTTTTTTTCTGTCGTGTGTGACATGTCATCCGAGTGTGACGCATGTATTTGGGCTCGAAAATTGTCAGGTATACGACGTATAATAAATTTTTTAAACGCCTTCGCTTCTGTTGCATTTTAGTGGCATTTGTCGAAGACAGTGCCACTGTGAGTTCAATACGGTATTTTGAAAATCACGTATCGTAGTTTGTGCAAAACCGAAGGAAGTAAACCTAATTAAACTCAGTTTTTCTAAGACAAATAAGTGTTTCAGTAGCACTCAGATATATAATTAACAACGTCGTATTAAAATATACTGGACTAGGCCATCGATCATGGGAATACTTCTTTTTTTTTTTATTGAAAATATTTATACCTGCTATGACCTTCTATTGGTGCAATGATACACACAACCTTTGTCTCCTGACCGTGTCCAAAAACCAGTTCGTTCCTGGTTAATGAATGGCGGATTAATATCATAGCGTAACATTTTGACAAATCAAATACAAGCACCAGGAAAGTTACTCCAACCTAACATTCCTTTTATCATATACCTACAACTTTTAACGACTAAAATGGTGCAATTATTGACCTTTTATTCGAAAACAGTAAACAAAATATAACGAATAAAGGATTAGTTGGAAACAACTTAATGAATGGCGGATAAATATCATAGCGTAACATTTTGACAAATCAAACTTTAACAAAATAATAAACACCCACAAATCAGACGTTAAAAGATAAATATAATATGTACACAGTATTGTTGTATATATACAAAATATCTAACTCGGTTGTGAGAATTGATAATTGTCTCGCCTTGGCTGGACAATTATCAATTCTCCCAGCCTCAGTAGATATTTTTGATATCTGCTGTATCTGTACGTATTAAATATTTATCCGCTTGCCATGAATGTATTTAAGCCGGAAAATTTTCAGAATTATAATAACTGTTACGTTTTTTTTTTCCAAAAACGCATACATGAACTTAGAAAATCTGTGTTGAAGCACGAGCTTCAAGTCTTCATTAAAGCTATACGCCTTGTACGAGTTGACTTCCTCAGACTGGTTACATTCCCTGGTACAACAATTGTATGTATGTGTACATCGGGGACCAGTCTATGACTTCCTATGACCTTGGATGAGTAGAATAAAGTAGCATTACGCGTGATCTTCTCATGTCAGCATTATACTGAAGTATTAGAAGTTTTCATGATTCATAATTAATATACCTTTTACCATCTGAACAAGGTTAACTCTTAGGCTGCTAAGCGCGACTCACTGACCTTTTGCGGACAGTGTAGATACAAGATCAGACTGCACGTTCTGTGCAGTCTGATCTTGTATCTACATTGTCCGATAAAGAGATATCTCTCCCCCAAAAATACCTTTAAAATAGGAAAATTTGGGCTTGAAAGTTCCATTTGTTTTGTTTCGCAGGATAAGAGTTAACTCTTCTCCCAAATGATATTTTTACGGAACTGAGGCAAATAGGCTTTTTGAAAACATTGTGTGAAAAAGGAGAAAATGTCGGTAACCAGCATTTCATCCATTTCCCACGACGATTTTTATAATTTCAATGACGATTCCCATTATGTTTGATAAATTTGATTTGTCCTATGTAAATATTTCAAACCCTTGAAGCGCTAAATAAACCCAACAATCATTTTTAGCTTAGAAATAAGACTAAACCAATATTACTAAGCAATATTATGAAGGCTGTTGTCTGCAGTATTCCAGCAAAGCGGACAGTGTAGACCAAAGATCAGACTGCACGTTTTGTGCAGCCGCAAAAGCAACTATAGTTGCGAAAGGCGCTTTAAGGGTTAAACTCGTATCATACTTATCTATAATGTTGCTAACTGGTAAAGAGTTACTCAATCGAATTTATATCCGTTTAGGAGTAGGAACCCCGTAATTTTTTTGCAAGGTAAAGTAAAAGTTACAACAACTTATTATGAACCGAATGGTGTAGACTAGAATTAGCTTTCGTGTCTTCGCAGGCCGTTTTTGTCCTTTAGTTCTTGCAAAGGAAACCAGAGGTCGCCAAACGCAGAGTATGCTCTTATCAATATACGAGGATACTCGTACTTGGCTTTTTTCGCCCATATTATCACCAGACTTTTGGCCTTTTTCTTGGAATTTATACTCTCCATTGAATAAATAGTAATTTGCAATTAGTCAAAAATGTGAATTCATATGTTTATTCTGCGGGCCTTTTGCGGTCCCGTTTATGGCACCTACATACAAAGGTTGCTAATGTTAATCGATACCCACAGCGCTTACTTACATCTTAGTAAATGGACATGATTGGAAATAACCCTTTTCTTGTACTTACTGGTAATTTAATGTTCTTGTAGGGATAACGTGACCGATTAATTATAGCTAAAAGTGTTCCTGGGAAATATGAATCCTTGTAACGTAACTGAAATTCTGGCCAACAATTTATCCACTTTATTAATTAGAAAAAGAGGGCAATTGTTTTTAACGTTAAGCCCTTAACTCTAGGCGAGACTCTATATGCTTTTGCGGACAGCGTAGATTCAAGATCAGACCGCACAGAACGAGCAGTCTGATCTTGGAACTGCACTGTCCGATATAACGAGGGATTTTTTTTTGTCCTTGTAGTTTGAAGTCGTATTGTTTAGATATTTTCTATATTGGCGAGAAAGTTTCATTTAATTATTTAGCAGATTACTGGATGCACTTCACCGAATAGTCCCAGATTTTAAAGATTGAAACAGAACGCTTTTTTAAAACATAGTGGAAATAGGACAGCATGCTGGTAACCAGCATTTCCTCTTTTTCCCGCAACGTTTCTTACCCTTTCTGGGATAGGTACCATCATTTGAGGCACATTTAATATATATCTTCTGCAAATGCTTTGAAGTTGGACCAGGGTAACATTTTCTTTTGTTCTAAAAAGAGTTCAGCAAAAATGTAAAAGATGTCACCGAATTTTACAAAACTTCCATTTCTGGTTACAGCGTAGAGAAAAGAACTTGTGAAGCCCTAAAGTGATGTAAGTAATTCATTTTTTTGGCATAGGAGGCTTTTGACCTACTTCTTGTTATAAGTCTAAAATGCGAAAAAAATGACATTGTAATTTTCGATTGGTCAGAATGAGGACACATTTATTCCTCAGTGTGCCCTTTGGTGGGCCCATCGGATATTTGCGTAAAGTGTCGTCCCGGTTTAGCCTGCGCAGTCCGCGCAGGCTAATCCGAGACGACACTTAACGACTACATAAGATTTTTTCATACAGTAAACATAGTGAAACAGAAAATCGCACAAAAACGGGAAGTGTCGTTTTGGATTATTCACAGACTGCACAGGCTGATCTGGAACGACACACTTTTACGCATATGTCCGAATGCCCCTTTTCGCGTGTTGCACGCCGATTTATGACACAAAACAAAGCACTTTGCTACCTCAAATTGATAGTCCGCGCCACTTATTTACACCTAGCAACAAATTAGCCATGCGTTGTCAAAAGGAGGCTTCAAGCATCTCCGTGATCAATTATACCAAGCAAGACATCACGTGATTATGGATCTATGAAATCAATTTTGTCTGACAACCGACTGAAATTAGAGGTAGTATGCTCCCTGCACGTGCAGAAAATTTATAAATAGCAAAACGTTTCGACCCATGTCAGCCTGCGCGGACTACGAAGACTGACATGGGTCGATATTTTTTGCAAATGCACTAACCCCCGCCCCCCCACCCCCCCCCCCCCCATTTTTCACAGAGCATGGCTCAAATGGATACGATAGGGGATAAACCTTTTCTTGTACTTCCTGTAACACAGAGGATTTCAAAATCATATATTGTTCTAGTCTATAGAAGGCCTAACTCTCTATTTTTACCTATAAAGTAAGTAAAATGAAACTTTCAAGCCGATTGTAAAAACCCAAAGTTTGCTACTTCAACGATTTTTTCTTGTGGGGGGGGGGGGTCTTATTATCGGACAATGTAGGTCAGACTGCACGTTCTCTGCAGTCTGGTCTTGTCTTCATCTACATTGTCCGCAAAAGGTCGTTGAGTCGCGCTTAGAACCATAAAGATTAGTTGTTCGGGGAACTCGTCATGTACACGTATACAAAATCAAAGCACAGACAACACCGAGTGGCGTGCATTGCCTTTTTTTTTTTTTTTTTTACCTTACACCATACCTCTCCCCACTTACAACTTACAAATAGACAATATGAGATTGGATGGATCATTCCTGTTAACCCTTTACCAAACAGTCCCATGTTTCGACGACCCTGATGAAGAAGGCTTTTGAAAGCATTGTTGAAAGGAAGAAAACGCCGGTAACCAGGATTTTCTCTTTAATCCACAATGTTTTCTGCGCTTTCTCAGACAAATCCCATCATTTAACCCATATTCAATCTGTCGAATGAAAATACTTTCATTTGTTCGTGTCTAAAATCTTATAGTCTGGCGTAATGTTAAAACAGCTGAGTGTCATCGTTCAGTGCTGTCTTAGTTTAATGCCAAAATGTCTGAATACAGACAGAGATTCACTGAAATGTTTCACTTGTACTTGACGAATAAACGTTAAAAAGAAAATGATAGTATATAAAACTCCATCCTCTACACAGCTCTTGCTTACCCAGAAAAAAGGTAAATCTTACTTATAATGCAGCTGTATGTCTCGAAATGACAATAAAGCGTGTCTTGTCTGTCTCGGCAACTATCAACAAATTTGTATTAAGTCACAACCTATTGGACAAATTGTGCTTGATTTGTTGTAGGGGGAAATATCATTTTTTTTTAATGCCAGAGAAATCCGATAGTAGGGCCTCATGGATTATGACCGAGGGTGCTGGAACAGATTGTTCAAGAAGACCAAGATATAGCGATGTTTCATATCTTTCTATACTGTAAGAAAACTTCAAGAGGTGAAGCACATGCTTTATGAATGCATATTTCAGATAACTTACCATGAAAGCACGCTCTGGAAAAAGGGGGCTTAATGCATCTCCCTAATGCATTATACCAAGCAAGACATCAGCTAACTATGAATCCATATAATCCGTCTTGTCAGACAACAGACTGAATAACGGGGTAGAATTTTCCCTTGAGATGCAGAAAATTTAAAGATAGCGAAAAGTTTCGACTCATGTCAGCCTGCGCGGACATCGCAGGCTGACATGAGTCGATACTTTTCGCAAATGCATTAAGCGCCCTTTTCACAGAGCATAAATATGATAATTGCACGTTCTGCGCATTTTTTATTTTACTTTAACTTATGCCGTCGGCAAGAGCTACCGAGCCATTCTCCGTGAAAAGGGATGCTTAATGCATCTGCAAAAAGTATCGACCCAGGTCAGCCTGCGCAGTCCGCGCAGGCTGACCTTGGCCGAAACATTTTGCTATTGGTCAGTTATCTGCATGTCTAAGGACCAGTGTACCTCATGACTCAGAAGTTTGTTATATAAAACGAATTTTAAGGATGTATAATACTGTGATGGCTTGCTTGATACGATGACAAATGGGTTACTATCTTTTATGTGGTACTGGAATGGCTAAATTACGAATCGGCGAAAGATTTATCAGAGAGAAAAATGAAAGAAAATAAATGAACCATGCTCTGGCAAAACAGGGCTTAATGCATCTCCGTGATGCATAATACCAATCAAGCCATTGCATAAATATGGATCCATAAAAAGCCACTTTTTTTTTTTATAATCGACTGAATCATGAGGTAAACTGGTCCTTGGACATTCAGAGAAGTGACCGATAACGAAAAGTTTCGGCCCAGGTCAGCCTGCGGTGACTGCGCAGGCTGGCCTGGGTCGATACTTTTCGTAGCTGCATTAAGTCCCCTTTTCACAGGGCATAGCTTAAAAAAGAGAAGCAGACAGGATTGCTATCACCGATCGTTGTTTCTACAGTTTTATGTCGGAAGCAGCCAGTGGATGCCAAAAATGTCGCATTACTGCTAAGATAAACATTAGGAATGCGTAAAGAACTGCACCTGTCTTTGTTATATACTGTTGAAAAAGTGGGGATTGACATCCGACGAAACAAACCTTTCGTATGATGATTTTCTTCTCCAAAAGCGCAAACCTACAGGTTTAGTCGTGCTATATTCTCAGAGACAAATATTGAATGACGCGCAAAACTGGTGGACGGATATTTCATTGACGCAGAGAGTATCTGGTGGTTCATTATCGAATTACTCACTTTCCTCTGTGGATTATAACCTACAGGATGATTGACCCTTTAACCCATAGGCTGCTAAGCGCGACTCACGAACCTTTTGCGGTCAGTGTAGATCCAAGATCAGACTGCACAGAACGTGCAGTCTGATCTTGGATCTACTCTGTCCGGTAAGGAGATGTCTTTCCCCCCAAAATACCTTTGAAATGGGAAAAATTGCGCTTTTGCCATCGGCTTGAAAGTTTCATTTCACTTTTTAGCAGGATAAGGGGTAACTCTTTACCAAATGACAAAAACGTTGTTTTGTCTGGTAGAGGATGAAGCCATTTCCACGAAGGAAAATAGTTTAACGGTTTACCAGACGACAATATTTAAGATTCGTTCAAATTGAAAGTAATTACGGACGAAATATTAAACGTGACCAAAAAATGATGGAATATGTCTTTGACAGGATAGAAAACATTCCGGGAAAAGGAAGAAATGCTGGTTACCAACATTTTCTACGTTTTCCACAATGTTTCCGAAAGTAGCATCCCTCGGGGTTGATGAAACTCGGGATTGGTTGATAAAGGCTCAACAGCGACAGGAAATATCTTTTAAAAAGAGAGAGGGCGTAAATATTCTCGGAAATATGCCTACAGGGGCCCGCAGGATAAACATGTCCACATTTTTGACCAATTAAAATTTTCTATTTATTCATGTGAATGTATCAATATGAAGCAGTAGGTCAAAAGCCAACGCATTCGGCTACGCCGAAAAAAAAAATCCAGTCTAGTTTCTACAGTACTACATTAGAGATGATTGATAAACTTCACAGATTGTCAGACATTTTAATTCTAAGTTTACGAGTTACTACGCAGTAAATGTGTGTGATGGGGGCCAAAGGTCAGTCCTTCTTTGTCTGCCGGGAAAGACACGGTCAATCCTTTAACCCTTTATCAAAAAAAAAAAACTACCTCGTGTTTCAACGACCCTAAGAAATGAGTCTATGGAAACCTTGTGGCAAAAGGAGAAAATGCTGGTTACCAGCATTTTCTCCTTTTCCCTCAATGTTTTCTACCCTTAAAAAAAAAAAAAAAAACGATCCCATACTATAAGCCGTTTTTTATTTGTCGTCTGCAACTCTCTTCAATTTGGACCAGTCCGAAAGTTTATCGTTTGGGAAAAATTGACGGCTTAGTCAACATACATACATGTAACTTGCGGGTAGCCTAAATCAAGATCAGGGCCCGTATTCATCAACAATTCTTAAGAAAATTCTTGGTCTTATTCTCCAGATTTTTCCAATTTTGAAAGTAACACAAATTCTGATTGGCTAAACCAAATGGTTTAGCCAGTCAGAAGTTGTGTTACTTTCAAGTTTGGAAAATCTTGCAGAATAAAACAAAGAACGTTCTAAAGAATGGTTGGTGAATACAGACCCAGAATACAAAGAAAGCTCGGTTTGACCTTTGATCTATACTCTTAGGTCATTGAACCTTGACGGAAAAGTCTCTTCATTAATGAAACCTTAATTTTTTGTCGGCCTTGAAAAAAAACGACTAAGTCATTTGTGTGGCTGTTAAAGGCTGAAAGTAATTACGGAGAGTCGTCATTTTATCCATTACTGTGCGGGTTATTTTTAGACCTACCAGAAACATTTACAAATTACACCAAGGCAAAATATTGGAAGGAAATAAAAAGAGAAGAAAAAAAAAATACTGAAACCATTGTGGGAGAAGGAGCCAGTGCTTGTTTGTCGACAATGTTTTCATTAATTCTTTCGCTACCAACTAAATGGAGCCGACTTTTCTCGAGGTCTATCTTTTTCGTTTCAACTGACCCTGTTTTTGGCTGAAGATTAGCTTCGGATGGCGGACGGTGTATATCCAAGGTCGGACTGCACGTTTTGTGCAGTCTGATCTGAATATACACCGTCCGCAAAGGCTATCCAAAGCGACATTGGTAGTGTCAGCTAAACAACTGAAGTTTTATGAAAAGTCATATCTCTATAGTCAAAGCTAAGTTTTCCAGTTCCTCTTTTCCACATTGCAAGTGTTTTCTCAGACCCTAGCGTAAGATTATTTCTGGGAAAAATTGTGTAATTTCTTAAAAAAGTTCAGTTTCCTGATTCAAAAAGATGTTTTCTTGAATGAATTAAATATGTAAGTTTCATTTAATATGCAAATATAGTTTTTTTTTTCTTCAAACCAGCTGGTTACTAGCATTTTTCTACCGTTCCCACAATGCTTTCAAAAGCCATCTGCCTAAAGGTGGTAAAAACTCGTAAAGGTCTAGTGAAAAAATAAAATGGTGCAATCCTGGCATTTCGACCAAAACGTTTAAAAAATAGACAGTGGCGGGCAATTTATATTGATCCCCTTTCAGACAGCTTACAGCTTATTTGCAGTCTGATCTCGATATTTACCAGTCGCAAAAGCACCGTGAGTTGTCTTAGACGTTGATTTCTTTTCTAAATACACTTTGGTAGCTTATTCAAAAATCCGTATTTCTATCAAAGGATTTAAATTTTGAATTGGTCCACCCTGGCTCAGTAAGAAATCATGCGCTCCGTCCCTATTGGTTAGAAGCACAGTTTACATTCCAAATTCATACAGTTTATATTCAGAGGGAGTATGCAGAGAGGCTTCCTGGTCTAATTCGGGATCTTGATCTACATTGTCCGCAAAGTCAGATTGAGGTAAAGGGGTAAGAAACTTTAGGGATGTATACGTGCAATCATAAGAAACCGTACAACTCTTTTGTCACAAATTAAAGAATATTGAGGTGAAATCGTGCATTAAGATCCCGCTAGATTACAAGATGGAAAGCCTGACCTCGAGGTCGGGAAATTTATATGGATAGCGTTTGATACCGTTTTTCATTGTCATTAAACCTTTAGGCTGCCAATCGTGACTCGGGGTGCTTTTGCGGACAGTAAAGACCAAGATCAGACTGCACAAAACGTGCAGTCTGATCTTGATCTTTACTGTCCGATACGGTATTTTTCCCACGTGAAATCGACTTTGAAATCAAATACATTTAGTTCGGTTTTACTGTTCAGCGAAGACATTCGTTTAATTTATTTCGCAACTTAACCTTTTACCAGACGACAAAATTATAGCCTTGTCCAAATTGAAAGCATTTGCAGACGACAATTTCAGTGTGGCACAAATAGTGCAATTTTTCCTTGATAAGGTAGAAAACATTGTGGGAAAAGGAGAAAATGCTGGTTACCAGTATTTTCTCCTTTTCCCACAATGTTTTCAAAAGGCTTCTTTTCCAGGGCCGTCAAAAGGCGTCATTGTGCGATAAAGGGTTAACCCTTTCCCAAACAATTCCTGGTTTTCACGTGTCTGCAGTACAAGTCTTTTGAAAACACTGTGGGAAAAGGAGAAATTGCTCGTAACGAGCAATTTCTCCTTTTCCCACAGTGTTATCTCCCCTTTTTGATAACTTTCTGCCATTTTCATTACATTTAAAATTGTCGTCTGCAAACTGTTTCAATTTGGACCAGTCCAAAATTTGTCATTTGGGAAAGGGTTAAGGCTTAATTTTTTGGCAAAAGTTGACCATGTCGGTCGGGGAAGCCCATCGATTTCCATTCTTTGGATTCTATATCACGGATATGTTATGTTTGATAAGAAGAATACTTGTAGGCCCTACTTTTCGGCTGACGCAAAAATGCTTCGCAAGTCTGATCGAATCTTGATCCTTATTGTCCACAATGTTGATAAAAATCGACTCTCTGACAGAAAAGTTACACAAAACCTATCTACAAAAAAAAAAAAAAAAAAACGGAAGAAAATTTGCTTTTCGTAGCATTTGGAATTTCTAGGTAATATTTTAATTCCTCCGGAAGTGCTCCGGTTGGCCAGTGGTAACGCGCACTGCTAACACTTAGGGAATATTCGAATCCTAGCTTGACCAAAACCCGTTCCAAAGATTACCGAAAGTCACCGCGTCTGAAGTTGTTCCTTTGTGTCAGATCAACTATGTTTCTCCTCAAAATGATATCTTAACCCTGACGAGTTTATGACTCAAAATATAACAAAAGTATATTTCTGTTGGTGTATTGGTTGGAACTACATACAGATTTTAATCTCTGTCAAATTCTTAATTCAGAAAGTAACACAATCTCTGACAGGCTAAACCATGGGCATTAGTAGTTTAGAATTAAATTACGTTGAAATTCAGAAAGTTCGTATGAATCAAAATAAGAATGAAATTTTGAATGGTTCGTGACGACAGTACAAGAAGAAAAAAAAATCTTTCCTTATATAGGTGCTTGTATTTGTGTAAAGTGCAATTCATCATAACTACCCCAAAATTCAACGTCTTTTAACCCTTTCCCAAACAAGCCCTGGTTTTCACGTGTCTGCAGTACAAGTCTTTTGAAAACACTGTGGGAAAAGGAGAAATTGCTCGTAACGAGCAATTTCTCCTTTTCCCACAGTGTTTTCTACCCGTTTTGAGACCTTTCTGCCATTTTCATCAACTATAAAATTGTCGTCTGCAAACTCTTTCAATTTGGACTAGTCCAAAATTTGTCGTTTGGGAAAGGGTTAAGAAGACAAATTAGTTGAGAATTAACCGATGGGATTTTCTTGGAAAGTATCGAGAGCTGAAAGTGTCGCGAGCATTGTATGAAATTGAGAAAATGCTCGTCACCAGCAATTTCTCCATTTCCAACAATGTTTTCAAACTTTGTTTTTCAAAGGTCGTTAAAAGACGGTTATTGTTTCGTAAAGGGTTAAATTCAGAATTATCAAAAAGATATGAGTCATGTTCTGTGAAAAGGGGGCTTAATGCATTTGCAAAAAGTATCGACCCAGGTCAGCCTGCGCAGACCGCGCAGGCTGACCTGGGCCGAAACTTTGCTATCGGTCAATTATCTGCAAGTCAAAGGACCAGTGTACCACATGATTCAGTCGGTTGTTAGACACAAGTGATTTTATGGATCCATGATCATGTAATTTACTGGCTTGGTATCATGCATCACGGAGATACATTAAGCCCCCTTTTGCCAGGGCTTGACTCATATCTGAAATGACCGATAGGCAGGATATCAATAATAATCAGAAAATCTCTTCAGATATGACGTAATTATATCACCAGGCTAGATAAAGGAGCTAACAGTTTTATTGATCCTTTACCTAAATTCACTATATCTGTGGTAGTACAAGTGATACGTACGTACTCCATTGTATCCTGATTTGGTTTATTTAAGCCTTTACCACACAATCCCGAGTTTTAACGGCCATAGGCTTGGCCAATTTCTTTCCGAGGACTGATGATAGTCATCGCGACAGGATTCATTCCTCTCTCGCCGCTGACCATTGTTTCGACGATGGTTATGTGGGAAAGCAGCCAGTGGCTTGGAAAGAATATTGTGCGGAGCAGTGGTAAAAGAAACTCCAGGAAAGCATGGATAGGTCTGGCCGCAGTGATATAATTGAAATAATGTTGAAAACGGCGTTAAACACTCTACAATCAATCATACAATCAATAACGGCCACAATCGAAGAAGATTTTTGAAAATATTTTGGGAAAATGAGAAAATGCTGGTGACCAGCATTTTCTCCTTTTCCCAAAATATTTTCCAGCCTTTCAGTGACAAATTCCAAAGTTTTTAATCGTTGTCTGTGAATGGTTTCAGTTTGGACAAGTCTAAACTTTTGTCGTGTGGTAAAGGGTTAAAAAAAGAAGGAAAAATCGAAACCGCCTTTGCAGATGACATGGATCAATATGAGACAGCACAAGATATGTAGCCTGATGTTGAATTTACATTGCCTACAACATTGGAACATTATGGTCAAAACTGAGACTCGAACTTGCAATAAATTGTTTTATATTTCGATGACTGAATAAGTACATTTGCTTATTTTAGATTCTAATTTTAAAGAAATTTAACCGTGCGTTCATTATCAGAAGTAGAAAATACTAATCTATTGCCATCCTATGGCCTTTTTGATTGAATGAAATAATAATAAAAAATAAATGTCGGAGTGCGAAGATCAGAGATCAAAATGCATTTTCCTTGCCGTCTAATCTTGATTTACATACACCGTCTATGTAACATACCATGTGGTTCTCAGCATTTTGATGGTTGTGCCCATTATGGGTGGTTTAATTTCTATACTATGAACACAGAAATTGTTTATATAATCTGCTTCCTCGCTTACAACATTTATCAATTGGAAAATGCAGTGTTGTCCGTGCTTTGAGTTTTACAAGTAAACGTCTTCATTTCAATCGCCTTTCCCCCAACCCCCACGAGCCTTAGCAACTCACCAAAATTCATCTAAACAAGGCATTGTGAAATAAGCCACTATTCTTTTCGACGATTGAGGACAACCATAGTGACAGGATTTCTCTATCTCAATCGCTAACAATTTATTATGTGGGAAAATGACCATTGCCTTGAAAAGAGTCTTGTTGGTAGAACTGATAGTGAAATAGTTATGAAAGCATGAATATGCACACTGACTGCTGTAAAATAAATGAAATACATATGGATCACGTATATATACATATGGGGGAAAGGGGCCGGGGGGGGGGGTGCTAAATGCATGAAACCCCCTTTCCCCAGAGCGCTGAACATGGTTATGGTCATACGTTAGTATCAGACTGCGGACACTGCAGAGCTAAGATCAGACTGCTCCCGCAAAAATTACTCAAGCCACAATTGGCATTGACAGGGTTGATTCACGATAGTTCAAAACGTTCCAGTCAATGCTTGTGAAAGAAGAGCCCACGCGGTTTATCGATACGGCATTTATAATGTATCATGCACGTTATTTTTACCAACGGAAAATATCCATTTCATTTATAATTATGATGCTCATAGAATTTGAAAAAAAAAAACAAAAAAAAACTGCGTTTCTTATCACTAGTCCTTCTAGAGATTTATATCGGAATTCGAAGACCAGGGTCCGTATTCACCAACCTTTCTTGAGAATATTCTTAGTCTTATTCTCCAAGATTTTCTACATTTGAAAGTAACACAACTCCTGATTGGCTAAACCATTTGGTTTAGCCAATCAGGGGTTGTGTTACTTTCAAATGTACAAAATTCTGGAGAACAAGACAAAGAACGTTCTTAAGAATGGTTGGTGAATACGGACCCAGTCATTCGGTTGGCTTGTACGGTATATCGTCGCCAATCTGATTGCTCACCATGTGGTTTAGAATAAGACATAAATTGATATTTGTTTAACCTTACTATTCGTTCTGGTGTCCGAAAGATCTAAATCAGACTGCAGATTTTAGACCACAATGCCCCACAAATCTATACATATTTTTCAATTGTTAGAGGTTTTTTCCCATTTTATTTATTTATTTATTTTTTTCAGAGTTTGTTTTCTTTTTGCCATCTTCTCTTCTATAGTTTCTGTTTATTTATAGACATTTCTTTCATTCTATTTATTCTACTTTTTTGAGGATTTGTTTCTTGTTTGCTTTATTTTCCACTTATCTTCGTTTATTTTTTCAGCTTAGCGCTCCAAATGACACTAGGTAAACAAGATCTTTTCAATTCTGTTACTATATCAGCCTGCGTACATGTAAGTGTCAGTAAAGTTCTCTTGCCAGATTGTCATGGTTTTTAGTATCGTATTTAATGCTTCAGCTATGTAACATATTTTATACAATTTCGTAATATTTAAACATTAAAATTTCTACGTAAAAATTAAACTTTAAGTGTAAAAGGGAATTCAAATCAACAGCAGAAAGAAATGTTGTATTTTCATGAACACAGATGATAATATGGAAAAATACAGAAAATATCATATAGAACATTAGGGGCGAAAATGATTAAAAAAAAAAAAAAAAATGTAAAAAAGAAAATAAAAATAAAAAATAACCATGAAAAAAATCCTTTATCTATTTTTAAAATAAATAATAAATGATAGAAAAAAATGTCATATCAAAGCTAGACTTTGTAGGTGTCAATTTGTGACAAGAAAACAAGAATAATACAAAGAGAAAAGTGAACAAATGTATCTCTAGATTGGAAACTGTCACACCAAAAGGAGATAATAAAGATTAAAAAAAAAAAGACAAAAAAATTCTATTTCATTATTTTTACCTTGTGTCGAAAACTTCGATGTACAATACAGATATGACGATCTGCGAGGAAAAAGATCCGCCCTGTTGGATATTACACGTTCTTGCTGGATCAGCTGCTCAGAAAGTTCCGATATCGTTCAGTTGCCGCTCTTTATATACCGATAGGCATGTCATAGCATAAATAATTCATTACGCCAACAACATTTCATTTGTCCTTTTTTTCTGCATCAGAAAAAAAAAACAAGTTTTTCTCTGAGATTTCTGGGACGACCGGACTTCACTCTTTCCCTGCTGTGTGGACAGTTCCTCTTCGCTTTCGAGGTCCAAAGATATAGTACCACTACAAAATGAAGACTAGGTTTGATCATATTTGACGGGTACTGCGTGGCTCTCAATAGTAAAGTGTAGGACTCGTAACTTGGAGGCCTCGCGTTCGAGCCTCACTGGATCCAACTTGGGTCTATCGTGGGAGTGTCCTTGGAAAAGACACTTCAGAGCCCTAGCCTAGTAAACCCAGGAAAAACATGAAAATGTGAGCTGTCGCGGTGATATAAAAGGAATAATGTTGTACGCGGCCTAAAACAGCATTCAATTAATTAAATGATTTAAATAATTATATTTGAGGATCAAGTCGCTGACATTAAAGACCATACCGGTCTCTGTAACTTTGTAAGTTAATTGGCCTAAAAACTCAGACCCGTTTGAGTTTGAATTCTATTAACCCTTTACCAGACAATAAAACTTCTAATGTGTCCAAATTGAAAGCAACTGCAGACCAAAACTTTAATATGGTTAGAATTATAAAGCATGTCTTTCAATGGGTAGAAAACATTGTGGGAAAAGGAAAAAACGCTGGCTACCAGCATTTTCTCCTTTTCCCATAATATTTTCAAAAGTCCTTTTTCTTGGGGTGCTTAAACTCGGGATTGTGTGGTAAAGGGTTAAACGATTTTTCATCCGTTTTTCTCTCTCCAGCTTTTACCTGTTTTTTTTTTTGTTTTTGAAGCACGTATGGTGAATGGACAAAGCAATTTGACCAAAACTTTTATTTATACAAACTCCTCATTTAACTCGTTCACAGCTAATGGCTAGTTACATACCTTTTGCAGACGGCAAATATGAAGATCAGACTGCACAGAACGCACAGTTACTACTAGAAAATGATGGTTATGTGGGAAAGCAGCCATTGGCTTGGAAAGAATACTGTGCGGAGTACTGGTAAAAAAGAAACTCCAGGAAAGCATGAATAGGTGCACTGGCCGCCGCGATATGACTGAAATAAAGTTGAATACGGCGTTAAACACTATACAATCAATCAACAATACTACTAGAAAATATCAAAGTGCTGAAAGTACTGACAGACTAGCGAATTTGATTGATTGATTGTGTGGTGTTTGACCCTGTTTCAACATTATTTCAGTTATGTAGCGGTGGACAGTGCATATATCCATGCTTTCCTTGAGTTTCTTCTACCAGTACTCAGCACAATATTCTTTTCAAGCCACTGGCTGCTTTCCCACATAACCATAGTCGAAACTTGAGAGAGAAATGTATCCTGTCGCAATGACTATCATCAATCCTCAGAAAGAAATTTGCAGAGTCGGGGATCGAACCAGCGGCCTCCTGTTCTCAAGTCCTTAACGCTACCGACTGAGCTGCCGGGGCTATGCGTGCCCGTATTTAAAAATGTTAAATTAAACTTTCAAGCCGATGGTAAACACCTTAATTTTGCTATTTCAAAGTTACTTTTTGGAAAAAATTATCCTCTTATCGGAGAGTTTAGATCCAAGATCAGACTGCACGCTCTGTGCTGTCTGATCTTAATCCACACTGTCCGCAAAAGGTCACTGAATTGTGGTAGTGCTGGTAAAAGTAACCCCAGGAAAGCATGGATAGGTGCTCTGGCCGCCGCAATGTCACTGAAATAATGTTGAAAACGGCGTTAAACACCATACAATCAATGAGTCAATATCCAATAGCACAAGATGTAGTTAACTATTTAACTCTCTTTACAAAACCAAACATTTTACACTCGTCCAAATTCAAAGCTGTTGCAGACCATAAATTAAACGTGGCTGAACTGATGAAACGCGATTCCAAAAGGGCAGAAAAAAATGTGAGAAAAGGAGAAAATGATGGTTATCAGCATTTTCTCCTTTTCCCGCAATAATTTCAAAGGGATTCTTCCCCAGTTTCATTAAAACTTGGGATTGTTTGGTAAAGGGTTAATATTCAAGAGGTAGAATAACAGTTCAGCATAACAGTTTAACTGTACACAATGATCTAAATAACGAATGACAAGGGTTCTCTGTCCAGTGAGGGTTGATATAGCCTAGCATTTGCTACAAGTTAATACCTAGGTGTATCCATTAATAGATTCATTCATAATGTTACAGTGGTGTAGGAATAAGTGATTCTCTGCTTTGCATCGGTCACTTAATTTACATATAAGCAAAGATCATGTACCTTATAAATGACATCTTGTTAACTTAATTACTTTGTAAGACAACATGTTCAACTTAGAGAGGTAGAGATTTAGTTGTTTTTATCTAAATTGTCATATATAACAGAATTAAGGTTTCTAACAGAAAGAAATATTTTCTGTGAGGCAGTAACTGTGGGGTTTTTTGTTTACTTTGAATCTAGGTCAGTCTTGATGCCTATAGACTAGCTTCGTTAGTCAAAAATTAGTGGCACAAATCATATTCAAACGCAATGGAAAACTATTTTAGGGTCCCGAAAATGGACGAATCTGTTTAACCGAGACTGGTTCAAGTTGAAACCATTTGCAGACGACAAATTAATGACGAAAACTGTCCTTGATAGGCTAGAAAAAACATTGTGGGAAAAAAAGAAAATGCTGGTTACCAGCATTTTCTCCTTTTCCCACAAAGTTTTCTACCCTTCCTACAACATATTTCAATTTTTGAGTCACATCTATTTTGTCGTCTGCAAATGGTTTGAATTTGGACAAGTTTGAAATTTTGTCGTTTGGTAAAGAGTTTCAGATAAAATTTCTGGGTGTGTACACGTGTAGGATTGTTTGAGTCTCTCTGGGAGAAATACGTTTGCGTCAGAAAATAAATTAATATCTTATTTCTCCTGCAAAGTATTTTCAATTTCTGACTGGATAATAATCACAAAAGCCGGTATTCGGGTGAACAAATGAAGCAAAGAAACGTACGTTAATTTAATCTCCCCCAAACTGTGTTCTACTGACTTATTGTTTTACGGGATTCATTACATCCGTTTATTTCTAAACCAAAGAAACCCACCGTTACTTTTAATTGATCTTCAGTATTATTTATATGGTGTAATAGTCCGCCCACTTCGTATATTGTATACTTTACTTGGTAAAGTTTCACTTTAGCAATTACTACAGGAAATTTGTTGCCATGACAGAGATGCATTAAAAATAGTCAGATCTTCAGTATTCTGTCACGGCATAAAATGCATTGATTTCAGATCATGTTGCTCTCAAAGAAACTGTCACGTCTGAGCACTTTGTTTATAACCTATACGAAGTAATTGAAATTTAAACTTGTTTCAACTGAAACATTGGCAGACAACATATCAAATGTGACTCAAATAATGAACTTTCTTTTCCTGAAAGGGTTAAAAAAAAGAGAAAAGGCTCGTTAGTAAAGGAGAAAATGTTGATTTTCAGCGTTTTCACTGATTAATGATTTACTCATTAGTAAAGTAGAAATTGCTGGTTATCAGAGTCTTCTCTATTTCCTATATTGTTTTTAAAATGGTTTTTGAAACTTGTTTGGAAAATGGTGAAATGGTTACAAAATGCGTAGACCTGTAAGGGAAAAACAGAGTGCATTTCATATTCTGGTACTGAATTGAATTGAATTGGAAGATGTAAATATAATGTAAAGAGCATAGGTGGATAGATGTTTTTGTTGGTCTTAATGTAACTTCATATTTCCCGTTTTTTTTTTTTGTTAACACTGGTGTTCAGACTAAAAAAAAAAAAATTTGTCCGAGATCATGTTTCAGAAAAGTCGCCGATTCATACTCAGACCTTACTTAGACTTTATCACTGCAATACCTACATTTCGGAAACCTGTCTTATTTCATTTCATTCACACCACTACATACGATAAACAGTCACACTGAAATCGAAATATGATTTATTTGTTGTGTTATTTTCACTTTTTCAATACCCACCAAATTAGCCATGCTCTGTGACAATGCAGTTAAATGCTTCTTCAAAAAGTATCGACACATGTCAGCCTGCGCAGTCCGCGCAGGCTGGCATGGGTCGAAACTTTTGTACGATTTGTAAATTTTCTACCGGTCATCAAGGACCAGTGTACCTCACAAATCAGTCGGTTGCTGGACGAAATGGATTTCATAGAATCATAATTATATGATAGCTTGCTTGGTATAATGCACCACGGAGTTGCATTAGACACCTTTGCTAGAGCCTGGCTTAAATAGTTGTGTCATAAACCAAAGACTGATTTTTAAGAATGTATGTTGGCAAATGCTGTATTGGGGCTCGAAAGTGAACCAAGACTTAAAATACCCGACTTCAAAATGATATGAACCGTGTTCTGTGGAAAGGGGGCTTAATGCATCTGCGAAAAGTATCGATCCAAGTCAGCCTGCACAGTCCGCGCAGGCTGACCTGGGTCGAAGCTTTTTGCTTTTGGTCAATTTCCTGTATGTCCAAGGACCAGTGTACCTCATGATTCAGTCAGCTGTTAGACAAAATGGATTTTATAGATCCATAATTATGTAATGACTTGCTTGGTATCATGGAGCACAGGGATGCGTTGAGGCCCCTTTTGCCAGAGCATGGTTCATAAACAGAAAAGAAAATGGTAAATAATCAAAATGGATCGGTTTGAAAATGTCCAAGAATTATTGATTTAATTTCATGACAGATTTCACCGAAACACCCCATATTTTTTTTTTACAGTTTTTGCCCTGGGTGAGACTGCATGTTCTTTGCAATCTGATGTTGATATGCTGCGTTGGCAAATGTCCTGCACAGTATTAAAAAAATTTAAAAGAGGAATGCATGCGCAGGTGCCAACGTTCGGTTGCAATTGCTTTTAGAAATATGTTGATTTTTAGCGAACATTCTTAGTCGAAAAAGGGGCATAACTGTGTCAAAAATATTTTGACGGTTATTTACTCCTGTTGTGTGGGTTCCCCTTTAGTCAGTTAACATACAGTTCGGGTTTGAAGTACATTTAAATATCTTCAGTAATGACAGAGATATGACATCTTTAATGTCAAGGTTTTTGCACGAAGACGGCGACGCAAATACAGACGACAGGGTTATAACAATAATTCGACATTTTCTTCTAAAATAGCCGATCTTAAAATGGGTTTCGGTGCATTATCAAAAGGAAAACATAAGGCCATAAGGGAATAGACAGCAATAGCAAGCATAGAATTATTAAGGACCGATTTCCGGAAAAAATCTATGCGTAATGAGTATAATGATATTTCTGACTTAGATTCTTGAACCAGGTAATAATAATAATCCTATGCTAGATGGCAGAGAAAACTGGGTGGGAGAGGCAAATGAGCTCGCAATTATAGTTGATTACAAATCTGTCTTGGCTTGATGATAAAGCTTGAACCGGTAGGTTGTTTTTTTTCTTGATGGGAATATGCAATGGTGGGCGTAAATGAGATCACAGAGAGAGAGAGAGAGAGAGACAGAGACAGACAGACAGACAGACAGACAAACAGACAGAGAGAGTGACAGACAGACAGACATACAGAGAGAGAGAGAGAGACAGAGAGAGAGAGAGAGAGAAAGCGAGATATTAAATATCTTCGAAATACAATGCATATTATAAGTCTTGCTCTGGCAAAAGGGGGTTTAATGAATCTTCGTGATGCATTGTACCAATCAAGCGATTACATAATTATGGATCCATAATAAACGCTTTTTTTAACAACCGACTGAATTATGAGGTAAACTAGAAAAATGGCCAGTAATAAAAAAGTTTCGGCCCAGGTCAGCCTGCGCGGACTGCGCAGGCTGACCTGGGTCGATACTTTTCGCAGATGCATCAAGCTCCCTTCTCAGAGAACATGGTTCAATATTATAATTAATAACACCTAAACGTGCAATTGAAAAAAGGTTATCCTTCAGACTAAGTAAAACGATAACAAAAATAAAGTAGTTTTTTGAATGATAAGGAAAATCTTACACGACGTCCAAGGAAATTTTTTTGATATCTTATTTCGGTAAGTTAGTAAAATAAATACTCATCATATTAACTTTCACAAAACGACACAATTTTTGTGGCATTTTGTCGAAGACAATGCCACTATGAGTTCAATACTATTTTGAAAATCATGTGTCATATTTTGTACAAAACCGAAGGAAGTAAACTCAATTAAACTCAGTTTTTCAAAGACAAATAAGTGTTTCGATAGCATTCAGATATAAAATTAAAAATGGTGTGTAAATTGGATAAGGCCATCGATCGCGAAAACACTTCTTCTTTTTTATCGAAAATACCTTGATCCTCTATAGCCTTCTTTTGGCGTAATGATACATACAATCTTTGTCTCCTGACCGTGCTAGTTCGTCCCAAAATCAGTTCGTTTCTGGGCATATTCGTCCCTGGGCTTGTTCGTCCGGACTTAATCGTCCCATAAGATTGCACGCTACTCTATTGGATTGTGCATAACTATATCTAGTAAGGTGACTTTCAAGCTGATATTTTGAGACTATTTCTACTGTTTATTTTTCAAATTATTAATTCCACTAAATGGCTCCCTTGACAAATGCCACACCAGTGCTTTCAACATTTTGATTAACTTGTGCAATCCAAAGCATTTTCAGACAACAAATTAAATTTGGTTTAAATTGTTGCCTTACTCTTTTACAAGGTGGAAACCATATTCCACAATTATTTTCAAAGCCCTCCTTTTCAAGATCGTTAAAGCTCGGGCTTGTGCAGTAAAGATTAATAAGCCTAACGCACAGACCGCCAAAAAGAACTTGTGTCAGCGCAATCAAGATCAAGTCCCTGTTTTTTTTCCAGGTATCAGGGCATCTGGCCTATCCCAGTTCTGGCAGATACCACTGAAGCATAAAGTAAAAAAAAAAAACCCTGCAGCCGCAAACTTTGACACCTGTTTCCGCTGTGTCATAATAAGGGATTGGTGACAATGAAACAAGAATGCAAAACACCTGTACTAGGTTAACTTACATGGGCAATAACCTGGCAGATGTACAGCACACTACGTGAACCAAAGATCAGATATCAAATAAATTGCAATCTATTCTTAGATGTTTTCGGTGATTTATTTGTAACGCTGGTATGGGCAATAGAACATGATATTTACAAAGCTTATGTTTGTGTGTCTGTCTGTGATTTCTAATTTCAAAAGGGTTTTGCATTTTAATGGCTGGTATTAAAACGAAAATAACATTTTTGGGGGATAGTAATAAAGGTGATGAGCGTCAACCTTTGACATCAAATCTTGTCGGTTTGAATTCCATTTTACACGAGAAAAAAAAAAACACACATATGGAACTACCCGCAGCTTGGGACCAGGAGGGAGTTACTGATTTTAAGTTGCAACTATATATGCCATGCTCTGGCAAAGGGGGTTTGTGCATCACCATCACAGAAAATATGATTCCGTAAGATCCATTTAGTCTGACAATCGGCTGGATCTGGGGCTAGAATGGTCCTTTGAAATGCAGAAAATTTACATATAGCAAAAAGTTTAGACTCATGTCGGCCTGTCGGTCAGATGAATTAAGCCCCCTTTTCGCAGAGAATGGCTCGTATTTCATGATCCATGCATTATAGATTTGTGTAACCCTTTATCAAGAGATCCCATATTTTTGTGTCCATGAGGAAGAAGATTTTTTTTTTAATCGTTGTGAGAAAATGCGACAATGATGGTGAAGAGCTTCGTTTGTTTGTTTGTATTGGAGTTTAGAGCCGTTTTGATAGCTTATATCGCGGCGGTCAGTGCACCTACGTATGTGTTTCCTGGCTTTCTCACACAAGTACTGACACAGCTTTCTCTACCAAGCCACTGACTACTTCGCTCACATGCATCAGAGGTGAAGGGCGAAAAACCGCAGGCAAGAAGTTTGCCTCAACCGGGTACAGAACATGCAGTCACCAGGTGACAAGTCAGATATGATAACCACTGAGCTACCAGGCCGGGCTGGCAAAGAGATAATCTAAGAATGAGCGCAAATGTTCAGATTGCAAAGTATTTTAGCTGTTACCGTGTAAAGAATGACATAACACAGTGAAAAAAACGGTAGGAAAATTCATTGTTATTGAGTCCATTACAGCATGTTAAACGAATGATATATAATTCATTTATCCATTTCTGGTGAACATGTGACATGTTACATATCCTTTCATTATTTATATGATATTGATCAGTAGACTCAGTAGACAGTTAATACGTCCCTGCAGTTCGCGAACAAGTCAGCCAAGCATGGAATTGTTCTCGTAAAGCATTATGCAACAGGATAAACGATGTAGATCGAGTAGTAGGATGGGACACAACAGCTCACAAATTCACTTGCAGTCTTAACTTCTAGTGCAATACTGGTATTTTGAACTCTAGCTCGATTAAACTTTCAATTTATTGTTTGTTTTTGGGAAAAACGTGCTAAAAACCACGAACCGTGACGAGATAATATAAACATGATCGAGTTGGGTTTAAAAATTATCTCGTCACGGTTTGGTTTATAAATTATCTCGTCATGGTGCGTGATTATAACCCTGTTATCCAAAACATAAACAATAATATAAACTGATAATGAAAGCTTTATCGAGTGAGAGTAATACTTATGGTTATGTGTGTTTGTTGGATTTGTTTTTGTTTATTTTCTTTCTGTATCAATTATATTTTGACATTTTTTGTTGTGAACTATTTATTTATGTAACAATAAACAATGTATTGCTAACATTAGATAAAAAAAAAACCATCTATTTATCTTATGGTCAAATAATCTTGTTGTTGAAGTGGTAGAATTCAGCGATGTTTTGATTTGTTATATCGCCCGGTTGTATCTTAATCGACGTTCACTCTTGCACACTCAATTTTCTGACTGGACCGTGGTTCGAAAAATATCAATTTGGTTAAAGTCTTGCAATAGATGACAATCTCGAACCATCAACATTTTTGTCAGCTATAGAACTAGCCGTGGCTCTAGCCACGTGCGGTCTTGCTTGAACGTGATAAAAGTCTTTGCGCTGACGTAAAAAGTGGTAAACTACAAGGATTTTATTGCGATACCACTTGCCCTTCGAACCCAAACTAAAAGCGAAAAACGATATCATTTAAGCAATACTTTTGCAAAAAGCGGCTTAATGCATCTCCGTAATGCGTCATACCAAGCAAGTCATCACATAATAAGGAATCCATTATGGCTAACAACCGACTGTATTATAAGGTAGACCTTCCTTAGACATACAGAAAATTGACCAATAGCGAAAAGTTTCGGCCCAGGTCAGCGTGCGCGGACTGTACAGGCTGATCTGGGTCGATACTTTTCGCAGATGCATTAGGCCTCCTTTTCACAGAGTATGGCTGATATGTTTTGAGATTTTAGGATAGTTGCTTCACTGTTCCTCTAAGTTCAAGCTGTATCTACGAAACAAAACCACGTGTGATTAACTTTGTATTCCATGGCAACTCTCAAAAATGACGATGGTGCGTGTGGCACTGGCTGAAGCCGCGACTTTTAGAAACCTTGTCGTCTAAAACTTAAACATTAATTTGTTTTATTTGAGATTTTTGAATAGTTGCTTATAGAATAGCCGCAACTTTTGCAAACTTTGTTGTCTATAGGGTAAATTCACGTTTTTAAGGTCGTTAACATTCGCAGAGGCCTGAAAATGGTTTACCGCCCTCGTGCGATGCACGAAAACGTTAAACCATTTTCAGGGCCTCTTCGAGTGCAAACGACCGAAAGAAAAAAAAAAAAACGTGAATTTACGCCATTATTGCTTAAAGTAAATGTATTCTAGCAATAATTTGCAACGAAAGCAAAAAGTATTTCCATAGAAATGCAAAGAAACGGACTTTAAATGTACTGGACCTATACTGGTCAAAACCGGAATTCGGCGATGAATTTTTGTTACGCTTAGCGAAGGGCTGATGTCCACTGTTTCGATCTCTCAAGGTAATTCGATTCTACTAATATTTAATACATAGTGGGCTTCTGTGAGATTAACTTGCAGAGGTTTGGATCGATTACAACTAGGACAAATAAGTGGATATAAAATTCTGTAACTGAAAAACGTCAAAAGGATATATCTAATGAAGGTATTCCCGACTACGTTTAAAATGTGGATGGGATGCAGAGGGCATCACGATTGATTTTTTTGCTCAGATCTCGATAAGACAGATTCTGCGTAAGATTTCCTTTGTGGTGCACTAAAATAATCGAAGACAAGCCATAAAAAGGATCAAATGCGGTACAAATTCCTACATCTTTGTAGGTCAGAGTCTGGGCATGTATGACAAGAACAAACGTTCAGCGTACATTGTATACAAAGTAGGCCCGGATCGAGTATAGTGAAAGAACAAAGCCATATATTAACGGCGCGTGAATTTACTGATTAATGCATGTTTTCTCCCGTTAACGCCCAGTTTTTCCCCGTTTATTCATGCTTTTAATGGCCCAGAAACGTACCTTTCATGCAATAATAAAACTTAATATATGTGTGCTTACAAAAGTGATATATTAGTCGATTATATACACCTTTGAAGCCATTGTCTCAATACTTCAAACGGTGCATTTTCATTGACAATGAAATATAAAACTCTTGAACATGCAAACTAAAATCGCAAAACCATTTTTAAAAATTCAAGTCCTAAAGAAAAAATGAACGTAACTTTTACGTAAGCAATCTTTGATTGATGAAAAAAGTAGCCATTTCAATTGTCCTTTTTTTTAAAAAGAAAAAAGAGAAAACTGAATAATTGATGATTGAAAAACAGTGGCACACTCTCATCATTAGTACATTATTAAACAAATGTTCATTTACACATTCATTTTTAATGTGCTTTAACGCCTCCTGTGTAATCGCCGAGCTAGTGTGGAATGTGAAGCTACTTCTTTATAAGAAATGTTATCGTAAGTTACATTACAGTAACATGATTCGATGACACACAAGAAAACGACAAAAAGTTCTTGTAAAAGAAGAGCGACGAAGTCTGCTATTTTCTCTGTAAAACAAAGAGGAAAGTGTGAATGCGCAAGGATAAAACATTTGACTCTCACTATAACAAAGTGTGCTCTTATTTCAAATTCTGTGATTGACATTTTATGACCATGACGTAAATCATACCTTACACAAGTCTATTGCTGTCCTTATGCTACTCAGATGTAAGCTTGATATTGTTCTATACATTATTCACTTGGTGAACTGTTATTGCAGAGACCTTATATGCTAACTTTTAAAACATTTGAGCCATGTTCTGTGAAAAGGAGCCTTAATGCATTTGCGAACAGTATCGATTCAGGTCAGCCTGCGCAGTCCGCGCAGGCTGACCTGAGTCGAAACTTTTCACTATCGTTAAATTTTCTGCATGTCAAGGGATGATTTTACCTCATGGTCCAGTCGGTTGTTTGACAAAATGGATTTTATGGATCCATAATTAGGTGATGTCTTACTTGGTATAATGCATCACGGAGATGCATTAAGCCCTCTTTTGCCAGAGCACGGCTCATTTGTTTTATATCTAAACTTTATGACAAGCCACGTTATTGTGTAAGACAGTAAAACTGCTCGATAAATACGATGCTAGTGGTCTTACCGTAGTTCCGGTAAGTATCATCTACGACTATCGAAAGAGAGAAATTGGTCGCAGAATCTATTATCTGTATTGTATGGGTCCATAATAACGTAATGACTTGCTTAGTATAATCCATCACGGAGAAGCAGTAAGCCCCCATTTCCCAGAGCATCGCCGAAATGAAATTGCATATTCATCTAGTAAATTAGATCCATCTTTCTTCAATAAGCCAGACCTCTAAAATTCTCCGACAGAGTAGATCTAAGACGTACTATGTCAGCCTGTCCTCATCTGTAAAGTTCGGAAAAGCAAATTCAGTTGTGCTTGGTGCTGTAAAGGTTATGCAAAAGCTGTGTCAGATATTTGCTTGCCGTTTTTTGATGAAAAAATTGTACTATAGCTGCGACGGTACTTTTATCGTGCTTCCGGAGGTATGGCAATAACAGATATTTCTTTTTTTTGTAAACTTTTTTAGCCACTTATACTGGATAGGGGAGGTCGTGGCCATCCTCCCTCTATCCTTACAACAATCGTTATTTACATCCAATAACATTTGTGACCCCTGCGAACAGTGCAGACCAAGATTCGAGTGTAGATTGATTTTGGAGTTCACTGCTCGCAAAGGTGACACATCGCAGAATAAGAGTTAATGAAAATACATGTACTTTTCAAAGATCCAGATAAAGTTATGTGTTTAAACAAACTAATTGAAATATGATCATAAATTATTGATTTTATGGAAGAACACTGCGGGAAAATGTGAAATCGATCTTTTCGAGCAATTTCACTCCTCCCCACAATGCTCTTAAAGTTCTTTTCTTTTCATTGTGTTAAATAGAGTGTGAGGGGAAAGTGTCAAACAAACGGCCTATTTAGTTCACCGAATCTGGATCAATGAATAGTTATCAAAGACTAATAAGTTTTACAAAGCTATGCAAAAACAAGAAAAACAACTAATAAGAAAGTAAAAAAAAAAAAAAAAAAGGAAAGAAAGGGAAAAAACAGAAATGACTTTTGGATAAGAGCAAAGACAGATATGATTAAGCACTGAAACATATACATGTATTTAACAAATGCATGGAAATACATGCTAGAGTTGCAATAGTTGCTTCCCTTAGTTATGTCTGTTTGGTTGTTGTTGCACTAGGTAGAATGTATGTTGCAGGCTGGAATAAAACTAAATACATATGTGCGATGCTCTGGCAAAAGGGGGCTTAATGCATCTCTGTGATACATGATACCAAGCATGTCATTACATAGGTATACTTATAGATCCATAAACTCCATTTTGTGTAACAACCAACTGATGATAACGTACACTGATCCTTGGACAAACAGAAAATTGACCAATAGCGAAAAGCTTCGACCCAGGTCAGCCTGCGCGGACTGCGCAGGCTGACCTGGGTCGATACTTTTCGCAGATGCATTAAGCCCCCTTTTCACAGAGCATGGCCCATATTTTGTCGTTGCTTGTCAATGTAAAGGAGTTAAGGCAACGATTCATCGAAGTTATTGTCCAGTAGTATGGCATAGGTAAAACCTTTGCCGCAAATACTGCCATCATGATCGGCTGTGTATGAATGTAATGCCTGTGGCCTTCTAGTTACCTACTTCTTCACAAGGCTACGGGGTACCATAGGGCGTAAACAGAAATTAGGCCAATATGTAGGCGTTGACCTACTTCTTGATGAGGCGTCGTCAGACATTTTAATGGCCGTAATTTAATTCCTCGCTACTTCATTTTAAATCATGGCGTCTGCAAGTCCTTACTGTTGTAACTGTTTCAAGATTTAAAATATGGATGCTCGTCAAAGTGCGATTGATATCGATTTTTAGATAAGGAAATATTGCCTTGTGAAGAAAATAATGTTCAAGTCCAAAAACAGTGGCATACTTGTACAATGGACTCACAATATCACCACAAGAATTTTATAAATAAAACAAAATTGGACAATATTCTTTGACTCTGAGCATTTGAGTTTAAAGCGTTTAGTCTGAAATCTCGGTTAATTTGCTGTCAATTAAGGAACTGACTAAGTGCTGACAGGCTAATTCTTCCGAAAATGACAGGTTCGAAAGGTGTCTATTTATCAGAGAATATACATAAAACGTACTATTTTCGCAGTATTTCTTACTGATTGCTGCTGTCACCTAAAAGACCTTCAACTCTTTACTAATCGAGACATTTTATACACATCAATATTCATTGCACTTGCAGAGATTAATCTTAATTTTGGCGCAATTCACGGGATTTATCATCGAAATAGAAGAACATATTGAGTGGTTGCCAACATTTCTCCTATTCCCCCGATGTTTGCATGAGCTCACTTTCTCAGGGTCGGTAAGACGGGATCGTTTGGTGAAGGGTGAAATGCAGTGCATAATTTGTTGATATTGTAAAAGGTTGGACAGCACAGGATGTAGTCTCATTTACGCAGAGCGCCATCTTTACTGGAAGTTTCCCAAAAAGGAGCAATAAACTTGTAGTGCACACAAGGTTTTTCTAAGATTTGGCCAAGTGACTTACTTTTTGAACCGAGTGACCCACTCTCGTACTTGTCCGAGATTTCATACAGACAAATATTCTGACCAAGTTTCAGAAGTATCAAGCTGAAAATGTGGCCTCAAGAGTGCTCACAAGGTTTTTCTAAGATTTGGCCCAGTGACCTACTTTTTGACCAAACGTGACTCAATTTCAAACTTGTCCAAGATTTTATCCAAACAAACATTCTGACCAAGTTTCATGAGTATCAGGCTCAAAATGTGGCATCTAGAAGCACACAAGTTTTTTTTTTTTTTCCTAAGATTTGGACCTGCTTTTTTATTTGACGTGACACAATTTTCTACGCGTCCAATATTTTTTCAAGACAAACATTCTGACCAAGTTTCATGAGTATCAGGCTCAAAATGTGGCCTCTAGAGTGCACACAAGGTTTTTCCAAGATTTGGCCCAGCGATCTACTTTTTGACTCTATGTGACCCAATTTCAAAGTTAGAAGAGATATCATCGAGACAAACATTTTGACTAAGTTTCATGAGTTTCTGGCTGAAAACGTTGCCTCTAGAGTGCACACAACGTTTTTCTAAAATTTGTCCCAGTGACCTACTTTTTGACCCAACATAGTTCAATTTCCAACTTGTCCGGGACATCTTCAAGACGAGTATACTGACCAAGTTTCATAAGTATTAGACTAAAATGTGGCCTCTAGAGTCCACACAAGTTTTTTCTAAAATTTGATCTGGTGACCTACTGTTTGACCTAGTATGACCCAATTTCAAACTTGTCCGAGATTTCATCAAGATAAACATTCTGACCAAGTTTCATGAATATTGAACTAAAAATGCGGCCTCTAGAGTGCACAAGAGGTTTTGCTAAATTTTGACCCGGTGATCTTTTTGACTGGACATGACCAAATTTCGAACTTGTCCGGGATATTATCAAGACAGACATTCTGACCAAGTTCCATGAGTATTTGACTGAAAATGTGGCCTCTAGTGCACACAAGGTAATTGTTGACGCCTGGACGAAGCATAACGCCCGTCGCACGACGGATGACGGACACGGGACGATTACAAAAGCTCATCTTGAGCACTTCGTATTCCGTAGCACAGTGGCTATTTCTACTAAATGCTCTGCTCACTGGAATGTCCTTTAGCAAGGTACATAAAAGGTTCAGTCTAGTTATGGTAAAACACAGGAAATATCGGAATTAATGAGCTATCCCGGTCCATACTATTGCTTAAATACCGTAGAAATCAATGTAAAACGTGGTCGAAACATCATTTACGCACAGTCTATTATCCGTCAAGGCAGGCATTTAAAAGGCTTAGATTTTCTTGGATTTAAGAGTGCAGATTTAAAGGCGAGGTAAAAATTATAAATGTACTACATTTTGCAATAAAATCAGAAAGTTTTAAACTTTATGTTCTTTAAGCGCACAAATAAACACAATTTTCACTTTTTGAAAATGTTTCATTATGTTAAGGGGATTGTGGGATTCCAAGGCTTTGACCAGTATGTAGTGTGGTTGGTATACGTTGTCTCTCTAAATCCTGTCTATCTAAATTCGTTGTAATTTAGACTGGGAACAATATGTGCAATGCTAGATATCAACCCTTGAACATTAGATTATAGCGAAACCCTACGCCGTTATTATTCCACAAATCCTGTTGAGCCATGCTCTGTGAAAAGGGGGCTAAATGCATCTGCGAAAAGTATCGACTCAGGTCAGCCTGCGCAGTCCGCGCAGGCTGACCTGGGCCGAAACTTTTCGCTATTGGTCAATTTTCTGCATGTCAAAGGACCAGTCTACCTTATGATACAGTCAATTGTTGAAAAAAGTAGCCGTTATTGATCCGTAATTATGTGATGACTTGCAGGGTATAATGCATCACGAAGATGCATTAAGCCCTTTTTTGCCAGAGCATGGCCCAATTATTTATGGACGAGATAAATATTGTGGGGAAAAACAGCATTTTGTTCAATACAATATAGGGTTTTTCTTCGATGAAGTTTTTTTCTCCCTCTTTCTCTCTCGAGTCGTTAAAATAGAATCCTAAAGAAAACAAATTTTAAAGCCGAGGATTTTGAAAACATGCTTGTAAAATATTGATGATCTGAATGAATTGTAGTTTTGGTTTGACACATAAATAGGTGTGAAAAGATTGTTTGTAACTGTAGAAAGCGCTGGTTACAGGCATTCCTATGTTCACATGTAACTTTCTGGCAAAATTTCAAATGACTCTAAATATAGAAATGCCGAAACGAGTGTCGTATCCTCGAGTCTAGGATATGCACATTTCGCTTCCTGTCGCTAACTCTTTCAGAGTTTTGCAGCGTAGTGGAATACAGTGGCGTTCGGTATACTTCTTCAAAGACCTGGGTCCGTATTCACCAACCATTCTTAAGAACGTTCTTAGACTTATTCTTCATATGGTTTAGCCAATCAGAAGGTGTGTTACTTTCAAATGTGGAAAATTTTGAAGAACAAGACCAAGAATGTTCTTAAGAATGGTTGGTGAATACGGACCCTGGTATACTCAACGGAATAAGCGGTAACTTGCAATGGATCATTATGTGGACAATTTTATTCTGCGGGCCCAAGAAAGCCTATCTACTGGCCCGTTTATGACAGCAATATGAGCCATGCTCTGTGAAAAGATTCTAATGTATATGCAAAAAGTATCGAAGATGGTTTGGATTAACATCTAATCTTGAAAAAATATATGAGCCATGCTCTGTGAAAAAGGTCTTTAATGCATCTGCAAAAAGTATCGACCAAGGCCACCCTGCGCAGTCCACGCAGATGGACCTGTTTCGAAACTGTTTGCTTTTTGCAAATTTTCTGCATGTTCAACGACCATTCCAGTGTATCGTAATTATGTGATAACTTGCTTGGTATAATACATCACGGAGATGCAGTTAACCCCTTTTTTTCCAGAGAGAATGACTCATATCTATTAGAAAATTTCGCTTTTCAACACAGTGCAAAAGAACGAGGAAACGGTAGCAATTGCTGGCTGGATTCCTTTCATTACATCTCTTCAAAATGAACCAAAAAAGATTTTACAATTTATTTTCTTGTATTTTTTTTTTACGCAGTCTTTTTTATTAAAAAAGAAAGAAAGAAAGAAAAACACTAGCAGTTTTTGAGTAGTTTGGTGAAATCAGAAGAAAACAAGTATTTAGATTATAAACGCGTATGAAGGATACCGCGTCTATCCGAGTAAACGTGTACCGTCTTCATGCACGAAACAGGGAGACCATATATTGAGGTTGCTAGATGGTCTGGAGTGCACAGAAACATTATACAATCTTTATGAAGACTATGGAAGCCCTGGAGGGCAATTTTGGCGTGCGACTAATGATCTAAGACTTATAACTTATGACTTGTGATTTATGAGTTACGATTAACGCGAATTTTAAGAACGTGGGCAAAATGGCTGCAAAATGAACAAAACTACATACCTTTTAATGACATAATGGTATTTACAATTATGGTTAACGTCAGCCATTTTCTGTGCATGTTCTCGATATGTGTGCCAATATTACACAAGTCATTTCACAAAAGTCACAAGTCATAAGTTACGAGTCTTAAGTCAGTAGTCGCAAGTCAAAATTGGCCTCCGGGTATTCCAAACTGATACAGACCGGTTACGGCACATTACTCACTGATGAATTGACTAGTCCAGACATTTTTTACATCTGTATAAGAGTATAATAAGTTTCTCGATAAAAAGTCATTCAATAAACCTCGAAAAACTTACATATCGAGAAAAACGCATATACTACAGATGTAAAACGTGTCTCGTCTTGTCAGTTCATCAGTGAGTTATATTATCGATCTGTACCAGTATGAACCAGAAAGTGTGGTCGCTCTGGGGCCAATTTTGACTTGCAACAAATGACTTAAGACTTATAACTTATGACTAATCGCTTTTTGAAACGACTTGTGTCATCTTGGCTTGCATATCGAGAACATGCATGCAGTGATTACTTTCTCGATAAAAAGTCATTCAATAAACCTCGAAAACCTTACATATCGAGAAAAACTCATATACTACAGATGTAAAACGTGTTTCGTCTTGTCAATTCATCAGTGAGTTATATCACCGGTCTGTACCAGTTTGAACCAGAAAGTGTGGTTGCTCTGGGGCCAATTTTGACTTGCAACAAATGACATACGACTTGTAACTTATGACTAATTGCTTTGTGAAACGACTTGTGTCATCTTGGCTTGCATATCGAGAACATGCATGCAGTGATTACTTTCTCGATAGAAAGTCATTCAATAAACCTCGAAAACCTTACATATCGAAAAAAAACTCATATACTACAGATGTAAAACGTGTCTCGTCTTGTCAATTCATCAGTGAGTTATATTACCGGTCTGTACCAGTTTGAACCAGAAAGTGTGGTTGCTCTGGGGCCAATTTTGACTTGCAACAAATGACATACGACTTGTAACTTATGACTAATTGCTTTGTGAAACGACTTGTGTCATCTTGGCATGCATATCGAGAACATGCATGCAGTGATTACGGTAATTCACTGTCAGAACTATCCTGTGTGGCGTCACGAGGTCAAGACAGCAATATTCTGACAGCGACTTCCACAGCATCCCTGGTCTACGACCAGTCAGGAGAAAATCTGTGCAATCGACTGGAAGAGTATACTCCCAAGACGTGAAATTCTATATACAACAGTATCTTCCGTTTAAAAAAATTCTACGGCTTTTTGATGTCTCTTTCACTACTTTTTCAGCAAAATAGCAACTTCCAAGATGTTCATGTTGTTAGAAGATCGCAGTTACCTATTAAAAAAAACGTTAAAGCTGAGACAGAACTCCTACTCTTTGGTTACAAAATTTCTGTCAAAACAAGTTGTTTCGCCCACTATTGCAAATGCCATTCTATATAGAGATGACGCACACACGAGTACAACGATTTCGTATGAAAACTGAAGCCGCGATTATTTAAACATGCTTCAATGGGATTATTTCAAAATGTTTCACAGATGATGGTTGAAAAAAAAAAAAGAACTCGAACAAATCAGACGGAATGAACAAAGACAGGGATGAATAATTGTTCTAGCAGTAGTTCACTTAAATAACGGCGAAAACTGACACATACATTAGCGATGCTCTGGTAAAAGGGGACTTAAGGTATCTCCGTGATACATTTTACCAAGCAAGCCATCACATAATTATGGATCCATAATAGGCACTTTTTTAACAACCGACTGAATCATGTGGTTGACTAGTTCTTGGGCCTACAGAAACTTGACCAATAGGGAAAAGTTTCGGCCAGATCAGCCTGCGCGAACTGTGCGGGCTGACCTGGGTCGACACTTTTCGCAGATGCATTGAGCCCCTTTTTCACAGAGCATGGTTTCATGTCATTCGTGATACTTTCTGGGTTAATTCTTTACCATACGACAAAAGATGTATACGTGACCATTTTGAAAGCGTTTGCGGACGAAAATTCAAATTTGGCTCAAATGATGGAATTCGTCTTCGATATAGAAGAAAACATCGTGGGGAAAGGGGAAAATGACGTTTTCAAGAGGCATCTTTCTCAGGGCAATTAAAACTCGGGATTGTGTGGCAAAGGGTTGAACCATTACCGCGCCATGCCTCTGCATTGCCTTGCTCAATGACACCTCTGTGTGACTAGCCATGCAGGACTAACAATAATAATAACAACGGTACTTACAACAACAATGATTTTAATGATGATACAGGAGTCACTGCCCTCCTAGATAACACTTTAGTTTACAAGATACGTTCAGTTGAAAATTAAGTTTATTTCTACAAACGGCATTACCGTTTGTGTGAATCACGGAACATGCATTCTCTTTGTATCTTGAATTTGTTGCACACCTGGGAGCAGTTCAATATATTTTCACTTTAAAATGTTCGTTTATCCTACATGGAAATTTACCCGCTCTAAAAGTTGTAAAATTATCAATTCTTGTGTGTAGAAATTTTTAAATCAAGTTGATAGCAGCGTATCTGGGAATAGTGTGAAGCAAAGTTATACTTTTTTGTCAGTACTTACGAGTAAGCGACACAATAAACTGTTTAACCCTTTACCACACAATCCCCAGTTTTAACGATCCTCAAGAAAAGGGACTTTTGAAAACATTGTGGGAAAAGGAGAAAATGCTGGTAACCAGCATTTTCTCCTTTTTCCCACTATGTTTTCTACCCTTTCAAAGACAAATTTCATAGTTTGTGCAGCATTTAATTTGTCGTCTGCAGATGCTTTCAATTTGGACCAGTCTAAAATTATGTCGTTTGGTAAAGAGTAAAGGATGTTTCTACGGTTCTTTCCCTCTTTCAAATAGATATTTGTTGAAATTTGAAAATGTATGTAAAATGTAAAAAAATTATAATAATGATAACATTTTTTTTTTTCTTACTTCTCTGAAGGAATTTATTATGTCATTCTACACTCAAAATGATTCGTATTTTTCTGAAAGATGCATGTACGAAGCACATAGGGTGATATTCCACGAACATGTTTTGGCAAAAATGTTCGTTAATTTTGAAGGCTATATCGTAATAGCACTTTGTATTACAGTAACAATAGCTGCCAAAAGTAAACAAAGCAGATGTTAAAGTGCATGTGAATTTTAATCATGTCATTTAGAAGTACGGAAATATATGTGAGATCACAATCTGTTCTTGTTCAGTCGGTTCAAGTGTTAGTCGCTAGCAGAGAAATTAGTTTCAAAACTAGGTTAAAAATTTCCAGGACATTCTATCGTTTGCTTACTTTTTGCCTGATTTTAAAATTCATCTTTCTGCCAGCGACTAACACCTGGACCGACCACGTAATAACAGATTGTAATCTTCACAATATTTTCATACTTTTTAAAGGTACGATTTAAATTTAAATGCATGAGTACGGGTCATAGTAATCATGGCTGCATCTTTTTTTTTTAACAGAAAAACCCTTTCTACATATACAGACAGAGTGTTATGGTGGCATATTTCTCCCATGAGATACTAGATAACTATCGGGATAATTTTATAAAACTATCGCGATAAATCAATGTCTCCTGGAAATTTTATCCAAATACTGAAAAGTCTTCTTGAAAAAATATCACGACAAACTTTGTTATCTACAAAATTTTACATTGATCAATAAATATTTTAACGCAAAATTTCTCATTCATGCACGAAACTGAAATTCGAGATAAAATCATCGCAATATTTCTATTCGTTTCTCGGGATCTATTAATAGAAATTTCACCATTTGGATTAACTCAGTAGTTTTTGATTTTACAAGATGGCAATAAGTTAATTTTCGAATAATTTACAATTGTTACTTAATTGGTAAATTTTGGCTATACATGAAATGAACTGAAGTCTGTTCAACACAAAGACGACCCGAAATGCCTTTTAGGAAATACTTTAAAACCATTCAGGGTAAAGGAGAAATCAAGGTTGGAGACGTAGATCTTCCGAGACCGTATCTATTTATAGGTACCGTGAATGTCAGGTGTGGGCACGAACGCAAAAAAAAAAAATCGTAATAAAAGTGAAAATGTTTGCGATATTTTTACCGTGAATTTTTTCATTATCTGGATGATACTTGCAGGAAAGTTTTTTTTTTTATCGCGATAGTTGTCTTAAATCATCGCAATAGTTATCTCGTATCTTGTAGCAGAAATACGCCACCATAGAGTGTATATGCACATTATTGCAGTTTTTATATACAAATGTGCGTGTCTATTGTGCGTCTTTAGTCACGTGATTCAACAGATTAAATCTAGACCGTCTGACGCCTGCGACACACACACACACACACACACACACACACATATGCAAAGTTCAACTAATGCCGGTTCAAGGATATTACATAATAAACAAGAAAAGCATCACATGGGAACATCACATGGGAACATATAATATGTTGCTACGTGATTTATTGTTATTGTTGCCCTGATGAGCTTAAAGCGAAACCGGTTGGCAATAAATGTTATATTCTATGTTCCCATGTGATGTTTTTCTTATATATATATATATATATGTGTGTGTGTGTGTGTGTGTGTGTGTGTGTGTGTGTGTGCGCGCGCGCGCGCGCGCCATGCTCTGGCAAAAGGGAATTTAATGCATCTTCGTGACGCATTATATCAAGCAAGTCATCATATCATTGTGGATCCATATAATCCACTTTGTTTAACCCTTTCCCAAACAAACCCTGGTTTTCACGTGTCTGCAGTACAAGTCTTTTGAAAACACTGTGGGAAAAGGAGAAATTGCTCGTAAACGAGCAATTTCTCCTTTTCCCACAGTGTTTTCTACCCTTTTTGAGGCGTTTCTGCCATTTTCATCAAATTTAAAATTGTCGTCTGCAAACTCTTTCAATTTGGACCAGTCCAAAATTTGTCGTTTGGGAAAGGGTTAAAAGTAAACTAGATCATGAGGTAGGATGGTTTTGTGGGCATGTAGAAAATATACAAAAAGCAAAGAGTATCGGCCCAGGTCAGCCTGCGCAGTTCGCGCAGGCTGACCTGGGTCGATACTCTTTGCAGATGCATTAACCCCCCTTTTCATAGAGTATGGTGTATGTTTATACATGTATAATATGAGCTCTGTGAAAAGAGGGCTTAATGCATCCGCCAAAAGAATCGACCCAGTCCGCAGTCCGTGCAGGCTGACCTGGGCCGAAACTTTTCGTCATTTTTTTTTTTAATGTCAACGGACCAGAGTACCTCATGATTCAGTCGGTTGTTATAAAAAGCGGCCATTATGGATACATGATTATGTAATGGTTTGATTTGTGTAGTGCATCACGGAAATGCATTAAGCCCCCTTTTTTCGGAGTATGGCTCATACATAATATCTATTACAGAAACGCACTATCATGATGATTTCCTTTTACACGTGGGTCTACCAAATGTTGTTGCAAACCAAGACAAACCTGTTCTGACTTTTCTATTTAAGACGACAAGCACTCTAAGTAATTGATTTGGAATTCGATATAAATACTCTTCGGGCTCCATTAAGAGAGAATGGCTTTGTGTGGAAGGTGTTTCATTATTTTGAAATTTACCTCAAGTTTCGTTGCAATCACTCCTTGATTTGCATTAGGAAATAATGTTTCTGCTCGCAAGGGCGCCATGTGATTTAAGGCTTTAATCTAAAATGTGAACCAATTGCTTTCTTAATTATCTTTGTTTTATCTCTCAATGAAAGCATTTTCAAGTCAATTAATTATTTACAAATATTTGAAGGTTTTTTTTTTTAATTTCAGTAGAAACTGTGAAAGGAGTTTGCAGTTTTCAAATCCCTTCTGTTTGATTCTGACTCCAAAGCAGCTTCATTAATAAAATAAACATTTTTTTTACAAAACATTAAAAAATAATCATTGCAATGTCAGTGTTGTCTTTGCTTCAAAGCATCTCACTGTAACGGACAGTGTAGATCTAAGATTAGGTCCGACGGCACGTTCTTATATTGATCTACTCTATATATGAACCATGCTCTGTGAAAAGGGGGCTTAATGCATCTGCGAAAAGTATCGTCCAGGTCAGCCTGCGCAGTCCGCGCAGGCTGACCTGGGCCGAAACTTTTCGCTATTTATCAATTTTCTTTATGTCCAAGGACCAGTCTACCTCTTGATTAAGTAGGTTGTTAAAAATAGTGGCTATTATGGATCCATAATTATGTGATGGTTAAATTGGTATCACAGATCACGGAGATGCATTAAGCCCCCTTTTTTGCCAGAGCACTGCTCATATATTGTATTATATGTCGATCTCCATTTGTTGTTGTTGTTGTTCGGACAGTGTGGACCAAGATAAGACCACGAAATATATTTGAGCCATGATTTGTTAAAAGAGGATCTACTGCATCTGCAAAAAATTTCGACTCAGGTCAGCCTGCACAATCCGCTTTTGGTATATTAATTTTCTTCATGTCTAAGGACCCATTCTACCTCATGATTTGGTCAGTAGTTAAACAAATGAATTTTATGACATAGACATAGACATTTTATTTTAAGTAACGTAAACTACACAGTTTCTTGTTACTTTAAGTAACGTAAACTACGCAGTTTCTTTTTACTTCAAGTAACGTAAACTACGCAGTTTCTTGTTACTTTAGGTAACGTAAACTACGCAGTTTCTTATTACTGCAAGTAACGTAAACTACGCAGTTTCTTGTTACTTCAAGTAACGTAAACTACGCAGTTTCTTGTTACTTTAAGTAACGTAAACTACGCAGTTTCCTTTTACTTCAAGTAACGTAAACTACGCAGTTTCTTGTTACTTTAAGTAACGTAAACTACGCAGTTTCTTGTTACTTCAAGTAACGTAAACTACGCAGTTTCTTGTTACTTTAAGTAACGTAAACTACGCAGTTTCTTGTTACTTTAAGTAACGTAAACTACGCAGTTTCTTGTTACTTTAAGTAACGTAAACTACGCAGTTTCTTGTTACTTTAAGTAACGTAAACTACACAGTTTCTTGTTACGTACAAATGAAATTACACGTCAATATGTCAATCTGGATCTATGACTGTATGATAACTTGCTTGGTATAATGCGTCACGGAGATGCATTAAGCCCTCTTTTGCCAGAGCTGTCTCAAGTGATCGAAAAATTTAAAAAAAAATTGTAGTATCTTTTTACATCGATTTAAATGCCATTTCGTTTATTCGGAACCATAAATAACAGCCAAAATCCCTGACTTACAGACGCACTGGTAAGAAAACACGGTGATGAATAGAAAAAGGTCTCTAAACGATTTTGTTTTGTATTTTGTCACATTGATATTGGTGAGTCTAACTTTGTGCGTTTATGTTCCTGTAAATTTTTTATGGTTTCGTTGCAGAAAAGTCAGCAAAACTGTCCGTAAAAAACTAGTGCTGTATATATGTCAGCCTTAATTACTAAAAGTACTTCGTAGCAATGAAATTATTTTACTTAACTCTTACGACCGAAGCGGCAATCTTAGCTAATTTTTAGATAGCGTAGATTAAGACAAGATTGCATTGAACATGCAGAATGATCTTGGTTCTTCCTTATCTGATATGCTTATAGATATTGTGGACAAATTAACGTTAAAAATCTGAGATTCAGAACAATTTAACACATTTCAAATGTCCCTTTCATTTTTATGTCTTTCAAACCGAAAGCGTTACCACGAGTTTCAATTACGATTTTCTCTTTGTCAGCTGAAGTGTAATCTCAAAATATTGCACTATTTATTCGATAACCGCAGATTCATTGGCACATTACGTTCCAACTGTGATCGTTGGACATTCATAATTAAATAGGCTTTCGTACACGGATGCCTTGTAGCTATGTCTATTTTGTTTTACAATCACTGCAGTTTCCGAATTGTTGTCCACACTTTTCCTCTCAAATCAGGATTACTTAACAGGATTGTCAGTAATCAAACTTGACATAATTTAGCATGTATCGACTTTTTTGTAAACGTAAACATTCAAGCTGAGCTCTGTGAAAAGGGGGTCTAATGCACCTGGGAAAAAAAAAAAAAAAAAAAAAATATCGACTGAAGTCAGTCTGCCCAGTCCGCGCAGGCTGACCTCAGTCGATACGTTTTGCTACTGGTCAATTTTCTTCGTGTCAAAGGACCTGTCTACCTAATGATTTAGTCTGTTGTTATACAAAATGGACTTTATGGATGCGTAATTATGTGATGACTTGCTTGGTATCATGTCTCACGGAGTTGCATTAAGCCCCTGAGGGAGGACAGTTTAAAAACATTGCGGGAAAACAGGAAAATGCTGGTACCAAGCAACTATCTCCTATTCCCACAATGTTCTCTACCTTTTCGAAAACAAATCTTTGTTTTTGAGTCACATTTATTTTTTCGTCTGCAAAGTGCTTTCAATTTGTACAGGTCTAAAATTTTGTCATGCGGTAAAGAGTTAAACTTTTACTAAACATTCCAGAGGTTTAACAACTCCATGCCTCACAAAAAAAAAAAAAAAATGCATTAAGCCCCCTTTTGCCAGAGCATGCCACAATGACGAATGATACACAGAACAGGCGTAGTGCTATTTTGGTGATTTTCGAAAACAGGTTGATTACAGAATTGTTCCTTTTCGTTTGTTTTCCATTTTAGAATCATTCTTCAGTTTACTTTTTCAGTGCTTCACGAATGCTTCATGTACATGTAGATCTGACAAGTTCACATTACAGCATTATACAGCCGGTGTAATGCAGAGAAATGACCCTCCCCTACAAAATGACCCATGGGTCATTTCACTACGTAGAGGAATGATCCGGGTCATTATTCTACGTAGAGAAATGACCCCAGATTTCTCTACGTAGAATAATGACCCGGGTCATTCCTCTACGTAGTGAAATGACCCATGGGTCATTTTGTAGGGGAGGGTCATTTCTCTGCATTACACCGGCCAAGATATCGAGTCTGTGGTAGTCAGAGCATTTTAGCGGCACTCTGGCAAAAGGGGGTTTCATACATCTCCGTATTCCAAGCAAGATATCAAATAATTATAAAGCCATAAAACAAATTTTATCCAAAAACCGACAAAACCATGAGGTGGAAGGGTTCATGACACGTAGAAAATTTACAAAAAACAAAAAGTTTCGACCCATGTCAGCCTGCGCGGACTGCGAAGGCTGACATGGATCGATAGTTTCGGTAGATACTTTAAACTCCTTTCCACAAAGCATGGCTAATCTATTTCACGAGCGAAAGGGATTCCCTCTTTCGCTTGCATGTATGCCTTTGTATTTGACACAATATTCAAAACTGCTTCGGCAGTCGACTCAAGTTCAAGTATCTTCCAATGAAGCAGGCGAAATACAATGTTCTTCATGCCTAATTGTATCATTAAAGTGTTGGTCATGCTGCCTTGAATGATAACAATCAGCAATAAATATTGCGGTAGGCCATAAGCTCACTGTTAACCGCTTCAGTCCTCAAATACAAAAACAATCAGTTGAATATAAATAACCCAGCATTATGTCACTAGACTTTAATAAGCTATGGTGCATTGTAACCCTACACAATAGAAAAAAGTCTATAGCTATTTTCAAGAGTCCGTAAACTTATGGTAGCTAAATGTGCTTTGCAGGCCATGTAGATCAAGATCACACGACACAAATCCTGCATCCTGATCTTGGATCAACATTTTCTGATGAGGTGCTTTAGTTTTGACTAGTGTAGACTTTTATTACATTGTAAAGCGTAACATGAAATTATTCACTTATCGTCGACGGTCACATGTCAGTTTCTGTAATCAGCATTTTCTCCTTTATCCACAAGGTCGTCAAAACTCGGAATGGCCTTGGTTAAACCTTGCCAAGATTCATTCATACTAAAAAATAGATAACACCATATGCCCTTTCAGTAGGAAGCTTAGGCATCACTTTCGAGTTTGCTTTTTCCAGAAAATAAGGCCGCAGGCATGACCACCAGACTCGAGCCTTCGGCATTGTTTTTGTGTGTGTTTGTGTTTAAAGCGTTCTCGACTTAAGTCCTCGGCACGTGGAACAACGAGAAAAAATATGTCAATATGAAGCCCAAAACTGCTATAAGAGTTAAATAAAACATCTCCAGCCAACAGAAAAAAAGGATATGACGCGAGCTACATGAACACAGTTTATCAGTTTGTCACCTTTCATTCTTTGTTACACTGTCTGAACAGAAAGTTCAAAATGAATTTAGGCAACTTTCAAACACAAATATATCTCGAATTTAAAGGTTATTGAAGAGAAATACGTACGTTATAAATCATTTCCGCTTCTAATATCTCGATGGAAGACAGAAAAACTATTAATGCCAATGTTAAATTTGTCGAGTTTAGCACTGAACGCCATTATCTGTGATTGTTTTTTTTTTTTTCCCATAATTTAATACGTAAATATTACTCGAAGCTAAAACAAAAAAAATTTATATAACTATTTACGGTTTTATATAGATATCCCGTGTTTTAACGACTCATAGAAAAAAGGATTTCGAAAATATTGTTGAAAAATGATAAAATACTGGTAACCATGGTTATTTTTCAACCCTCAGAAAAAAAGTTCATCATTATTAGCCACATTTTCTTTGTCGTCTGCAAACGAATTCGGTATGGATGGGTCAATGATTTTGTCATTTGTTGACGAGTTAAAAGTGTTGTTTTACAACGTACACGTATTTTCTTTTCTGCTTATGCTCTTTTTCTTCCAGTGTCTGTAACTGAAGAACAAATTGCGTCCATAGGATTGCCACGAAGGAAATTGACCTAAAGACATAGTGTAACCAATGGCAAAACGCTCAGTGCGGGTCAAACACCCACCCGTAATGTCATTTATCACATGAAACCTCCTCCAGCACTGTATTAAACCCATGACTTATTTTTGATTATACACTAGTGTATTATTGTTTTTTGGGTCCCGGTTCTGATCAGTTTTTAGTCATGAGAGCGTGAAGCCGGAGAAACTAGCCCCAGCAAGTGCCGGAATTTGTGTTACTACGCGGTTTTGCGGAAAAATGACGTCATTGTTGCTAAGGCATATACACGCGGAAAGTTTTTGATTTTCTTGTGTAATAAAAACCAAGAAATGCAGCGAAAGTCTTTTGAATCAACAAAATTGCGGAAATAGTTGGACTTATCCCATCTAGAAACTGTTTCATTCTACTTTCGGAGTAAATATCAAAGAACTATCTACTTGTGTATGTACGCATATGAAATCAGACTACAACTGTGACCACGGACCTGTGAATGGTGTATAGGCTAAAGGTGGTGATGCAGGATATATTTTGCCTGTCATTCGTTTAATGTGATAAGTAGAATCTCACATTCGTGTTTATGTGTAAAAATAATGAAGTGACTTCTATCTCTGATTAAAAAAGAACACAAATAAAAGAAACAAACTTAAGCTTAGAACTTCAATGTTTTTTTTTTTGTTTTTTGTTTTTTCTTTTAACAACAACAACAATTATAACTTTTTCAGATACAATGCCAAACTTTTACAGAGAAAGAATAATAAAAAGTCTAATTCCTTTTAAGTGCGTTAAATCTTCCAAACTCAGGACAATCTTATTAAGTTTTAATTAAACAACATAAGTAACCTAAATGAATGTACTGTAAACTAAAAAAAAAAACCTAAAAATAAATGCAAACAAAAATAAACGTTTGATATGTGTTGCCTACCGAGTACCGGAATGAAGTCCCAGAAATTAGGGAAAAACGTAGCTTTTATAGCGTATGCTTTCCACAAACGTCGGGAATTCCGTCATCAAGGAAACGTCGAAAAAGTAGAAGATTTTCCTGGAACGTCGGGAAAATAGAATTGTCGCAACGTCGGGGAAAGGGTTAGATTCTCCCGATGACGTCCGGAAATATGAGTTATAACGGCGCAATGAATACGAACCGTACATAGTCTGGAAAGAAAGTAAAATTACGCCAATACACGTATCGACACAACAAAATCATTAATGCAGTTAATTAGCGATAGGACTGAACTTTCTTTGCGCAGATTAAATGTCTCTCGAAGGTTTCGAGAAACTAACTTATTTACCCCAAAGTTCTCACGGTCCGACTCAGATTTGTTTACATACCAACGGTTGAGAGGTTGATCCCACAGTGCATCATTCTGTTGGGTCACGAAAGGTCACAAGACTAACATGGCCACAGAGATGCAATACGAAGGCCGGCCCAAAACGTGGAAAATCGATCTAATAAAGAGATGACAACGCTTGATAAACAGTGCAGGGTCAGTAAAATAATCCCTAACTCAATGTTCGTACACCATGAGCAGTTCACATACAATTTGATTTCAGTAAAAAATACATGCAATATCGGGCGAGTTGTCAGACCAAAATAACGGTCACTTGTAACTGGGTCAGTAAACAATCGGGTTGCAACATTACCCCCTGCTCAAAATGCCAAAGCTCCGACTGGCATACAGCATGCCCGACATTACATGACCAAGATGACTTTAAAATATGGCAAGACAACTCTTTTACATGAGTAGAAGTATATATAGATCAATGAAATGTAGGCCTATGGCCATATTGCAAAGTAATGAATGAATGCATGAATGAAATTTTATAGCCCGTCGACATCAAAGGTCAATTTGGACGCACTTACAATTAATGCAATGCATTTTATTGAATATACTGTAAGGTTACGAAATAAGATTAAAATCTATACCGTGTAAACACTAAGAGCAAATAATTATACTGGCATTTACTATAGAAAACATATGGTCAATAGAGCTTAAAATTATATCTTTTTATAGAGATTTACCTCTTTCAAAAAGTCAAAAATAGACTCCATCTTTACATTATCGAATAAATTGTTCATACTGTCAACATCAAAACCCCTGTCTCTTGAAGGCGCAAGTTCTATACAGTCTACAAGTATATGTTTAACAGTAAGAGATGCATGGCATGAAATACGTTGGGGTGCTACTTCTCCTTTGAGGAGGTACGAGTGCGTCAAATATGTATGACCTATGGGAAGACGGACCAATATGATTTCCTCGCGGCAACTTGTCCTCAACCCTTGAAGCCACTCGCCAAGAGCTCGCTTCACTGTAAACAACTTGTTATCTTTGTTAACTAGGTCATTCCAGGATTGCTGCCATACATTTTTTGATAAATGCATGAATCAATGGTTTAAAATCGTTAAAAGGAACTTTAAAAGGTAAAACTTGCAGTGACAATGCCTCCTTAGCAGCCTCATCTGCCTCGTCATGGCCACTGATACCAATATGGCTGGGGAGCCAACAGAAAACAATATCAGCTTTTTCACAGATTCCGGACAACTTTTCAAGGAGACTGACAATCAATGGGTTATCTGTTTATTCACTATCAAGTGCTTGCATGGCATATAAGGAATCAGTAAAGATTATGTAGCGCCAGTAAGCGTCTTGTTGAATATGGTTGAATGCAAGGTCGATTGCCTTCAGCTCCGCAGAAAAAATAGAAAAATTATTAGGAAGCCGAAACTGATAGAACTCGCCATCAAGCACGGCAGCCGCAGCAACTTTGTTTCCATCTTTAAAACCATCGGTATATCTCTTCGTGGAGGTCGTATTTTTCCTTTATTTCAAGGAATTTACTTTTAAAAATCATAGGATCTGTTGTAGCTTTCTTGTCTGAAGCAAGATTATATATATAGGTTGGACTTTTAGGAGTCCATAATGGAACTTCAGAGATTTTATACTTTGCTACATCCTCAAGATCGCAATCAAGACAACTCATGTCCGCAAACGAAAAGGTGGTATTAGTTTTTCTCTTCTTAGAAAGTCGTCTTTGTACAGCGGTTCAATTACTACTTCGTGCGTAGTCTGGATTTGATTTCAACTATAAGTATTATTGCAAGGAAAGCTTCCTCCTGCGTAAATTTAAAGATGGTTCATTTGCCTCTGCATATAAACTATTAACAGGGGATGTTCTAAAGGCGCCAAGTGCCAAGCGTAAACCTTGGTTATGGATAGAATCCAATTTACGAAGGTACGATTGTCGCGCTGAGCTATATACAATGCAGCCGTAATCTAGCTTTGAACGGACAAGTGATCTATAAAGTCTCAAAAGGACTTGTTTGTCGACTCCCCAGTCCATACTGGAGAAAACACGTAGCTTTTTGGCATTTATTACTGAGATAATTGATATGGGGAATAAACGACAGCTTGTAGTAAAAAAAGGACCTAAAAATTTGAATTCAGGGACAACTTCAATTTGTACATCATCTAAATAAAGTTCTAGGTCTAGCTGAAACTTTCTTGACTGGCAGAAATGCATGCATTTGGTCTTGGTTTTTGAAAATTTAAAGCCGTTTTCTCCTGGCCATTAGCTACGTTTTTTAAAACTTGTTGTAACTGCCTTCAATGGTATGCATATGCTTAGACCTATAGCAAATGCAAAAGTCTTCAATGTACAAAAAAACGTTCCACACCAGGACAAAAAGACTTAACTATTGTTTATTTTGACACTGAAGAGTGTAACGGAAAGAATGCTTCCCTGGGGAATGCCCATTTCCTGTTCATGGGGGTTGGAATAAGTATTTCCTATCCGGACTCTAAACTGACGTTCGTTCAGAAATGCCGAAATGAAATAAGCAAGGCGACCTCTTACACCGAAATCATGGAGGTCGTTCATGATTCATGATTCCGTACTTCCATGTGGTATCATATGCACTCTCTAGATCGAAAAATACAGAAACAACATGTTCCTTTTTAATAAAGCTTCGCGAATAAAAGTTTCGAAGCGAACTAAGTGGTCGAGAGTGCCTCTTTAAGGAAAACAGCACTGGGCGGTAGCAATAAGTTTACGTTTTTCTCTAGAAACCAAACAAGGCGGTCAATAACCATTCTTTCCATGGTTTTACAAACACAACTTGTTAAGGCTATAGGGCGATAGTTTGCAAGATTCGTAGAGTCTTTGCCTGGTTTTGGTTTGGGAATTTCTATAGCTTCCTTCCAGGAATCTGGAAGGGTACCAGTGTGCCAGACTTTATTAAATATACTCAGTAAACATCAAGGGATCGAAATGGTAAATGTTTTAAAAACTGATAATGGATGCCATTACATCCAACAGCAGTATCATGACATTTCTTTAGAGCCTTTTTGAGTTCTTTCAATGTAAAATCCTTATTATAATGCTCTGTATTATTTGACTTGAAATTCAGTTTAGTTTTTTCTTTGGTGCCTTGGAATTTTCGAAATGCTGTCGTATAGTTTGAGGAGGACGACTTCTCTGCGAAAGTTTCTGCCAAGACATTTGCAATATCTGCTTTACATGTGACAACACCATCATCAGAATTCAAGTGTCCAACAGTTAATGAGGAGCTTTTTCCATTAATTTTCCGAATCATACCTCATGTCTTCTTGACAGGCGATCTAGAATTTAATCTAGACACGCACTGTAGCCAAGACGCGCGTTTACTTTGTATAATAGTTCGTCGTGCTGTCGCACGAGCAATTTTGAACTTCGTAAGATTTTCCTGAGTTGGTCTCTGATTAAATTGTCAGAGAACTGACTTTCGCTCAGCTATAGCCCTTTTTCAATTATTATTAAACCATGGCTTGCTTGCATGTTAAGGATTTGTCGATGTTCGAGGATTTGATTTTTCAGCAGCAGAATAAAGTAAGGAAGTGAAAAGCTGTGCAGGATTTTCACAATCATCGAAAGCAGAAAATCCTCGATAAATCGATTGTTCGCAATGAACTTTGAATTTTTCCCAATTTGCCTTACGAAGCTTCCAGCGTTCTGGACGTTGTTGTATTGATGGTCCAACTTCCGATACTTAAAACCGAAAATGATCACTTCCATGAAGGTCATCATCAACTTTCCAGTTGAAGTCTGTAAAAATTTCCGGACTGCATATAGTTAAATCTAATGATGAATAAGAACCAGTTGTTGGTTGAAGATAAGTTGCAGATTTATCGTTGAGTAAGGTCATGTTCTGTGATAAAACTTTCTGTGGTTTGACCTTTCCCGTTTGTATTTGCACATCTATATAATGTATGATGGGAACTGAAATCTCCCATCAAAATAAAATGTTTGGGCAACTGATCCATAAGATCATCAAGTTCCTTGACATCGATCGCCGAGCTAGGTGGAAGGTAAATAGAACATAGAGTAATGGTTTTATTTAGGGAAATGCTTACAGCGACGGCTTTTAAAGTAGTTTCCAGCCTCATAAAACGGTGTGGAACATTGTCGTTCACATTTTTGCTACTCCTCCTGAGGCTTTGTCGTTACCACTGTAGTTTTTCCGATAACATGAGTGGTACTTTAAGGACAATTTGTCGGAGTCTTTAAGAAATGTCTCCCGTAATTTAAATTCCTCGAAGTTGGCCTTAATGCTACAACAATTCCATTGCAGAATGGTGTTATTCATTATATAAGTTAGAGTTAGGCAGATACCATAGAAAACTGGAAGTATGTATTGATTCATCTCTTGTTATTTAATTTGATGAAATACGACCTTGCTTATTTGTTTCTGCATGGTCGGTTTCCACCTCCATGTCTTCATCAAGACACTGGAAACGGCTGTGTTGTTGTATTTGGTCATCAGACTCCTTTGGAAGGCGGTCTGAGACGAGTTTTCTTGGAGATTTAGCTGGACTTTTATTACGAATAGGCTTTTCTGGGTTTTTGTTTGCGACGGGTTTCTGTGGTTTGGCCGTTGCATTAGTCTGTTTTTCTGATGAGTCTGTTTGCACTTAGGCATCATTCTTCTGCGTTGTGGTTTCTCGACTTTCACAAGCATAGTGCCGTCTTTTCTTTTTTTTTTTTTTTTTTTTTTTACAGACTTTGGAGAGCCTGCCAAAGAAACAAGTATTTTTTCTATAACGAAAGGCGACAGCTTTGACAATGGCTTGTCGGGTTGTAACGATTCGATGGTCAGGAAGCGAGCAAAAGGTCCGGTCGATTGCACTTCAGCCTGTTCGTTATCAAAATCTTTTCATGTTCTTTTTTTGGTTTGGTTATCCATGTTTTGTTATCTGAAATTCATCATTCGTGGCCCCCACCCAACATGGAGTCCAACAAAGGGGACATGGCTAGTAGAGCGGAGTATCCAGCTCTGCATGTCAGGGTTACCTAAATGATATACTCGGGCAATACTAACCAAACAATCCGACAAAGAAGATGCGTTGCAACATCCCCAGATCAAGAAGCATCCAGGCAAGTCAATGCCCAACTAAATAGTCGACACAACCCAATTAGCCCATGAGCCTATATTAGACTAGGGACTAAAACACACAAAACTATGCAGTTAAAATAGGCAAATTGATCCTGCATGAATACATACAAGTCTACAATCAATCAGGATAGTACTACATGCAGCTTCAAGAAAACAACTGTAATACTAGCAGAAAAAGATGTTTTTTTTTTTTGCACCAGTGAGGGTATAACCATTTTGAAAAAGGTTCAAAATGCCCAAAATCTAAAAACGACCAGCCGATTGCACTAGACCATCTAGGCTCTCGCTTACACCATATCCGAGGCCAAACAGTGTGTGGAAGAGATAGAGATCCCTGGGCTCCCCTCAACTACCGGGACCCTCTTATCCAGCTTACGAGTCTCCACCCACGGCAAACAGGCGGGTCCATCGGTGGGGTCTTACCACTCCACAGGACTGGCAGCAGGCGAATTCTTCCCCCGTCCGGCTTGGGGACATTGCAAAGTAATGAAACAAGATAATTAAGATCACTTTTGATTTCTACAGGATACACTTGCACCCCCATATTGATTACTTTTGACTTTTCACCTCACATGCTGAGCAAAAACATTTAAAACAAGAACATGTGCTTGTAAATAAAAGCGAAATAGGCTGAGGAGGCCTACTACAGGTCGAACCTACTTTCCCTCTTTCTGCTCTTCGACTTACTATTTTAGCAACACTTTTCGATTAACATCAAAACATAATTTCATACCTTTACTGATGTCTTTCGGACTTAAAACAGTTATCACTGTTAACTTTTAATTTACTTCACATACAACAGTTAGAAAGTCTTGTTTAAAAATTTACTGTCCCAGAAGACAAATTTAACGCATGTAATTGTGCGCAAAGTACTAACACACAAAAGTTTGACTAGTGCAAAATAGACAACTCTTGAAACTCAAAGACAGGTAGCGTGATGGGAAAAAGATGACTTAACCACCTATATTTAATGAAGCATACATGCAACACTAACAAGTAATGCATAAGTGAAACTTTATAGTGGTAACCCATACATTTCAAAACATTAACATAAATAACTGACACTTGGAAACAGATGACTTTTGAGATCTTGCACTGTTAGGCAACATGGTGGAAGCAAAAAGGCCACAAGCTAAAAGTAAAAGGTGACACTCTCTGTTTCCGCCATATTAATGAATGGTTCCTTTAATAATCTATGTTAAATTGTCAAGTGATCTGTCATGCGTTAAAAGATTTAAACTATATTTATGATCATAACATGTAATAAAATATTCCACCTCTTTAACTTAGATTATCGCCTCTTCCTGGTGGGTTGGTCATAATATTCGTATAGATCCACGGGTTACTTGTGTAACGCGATAAAGCTAAAGTTAATTATTTGGTTGACAGGTAAAGTTTACGTTTCTCTATTAGGTTGATTATTATACGTCACTCATATATAAAGGCACGGCATTAACCTAAATGGCAAAGAGTTTCTTATAATTAAAATTGTTCGCGCAAACGTACAAAAAGTTCTTGTAGAATCCAGTGTTTAATTGTTAAATTAATTCTAAAACATAATTACACGTGTACCTGGCACTGATGAGGGAGTACACATGTAAGTATAAACTATTGCAACAATATGTGGAAGAGGTCAGTTTATTTGTTCAGTGACGTCGTTTGTTTTCCATTCTGTCATGTGCCCTTCTGTCTGCAGACCTTTCTCTGTTTTCTTTAATTGCTATAACCTCTCCTCTCAGAGCTTCTGCCTTACCTTCTATCCATCTTTGTCTTTTATTCTTCTGTGCTGACTCTGTGTTCTTTTACCCCTCTAGTAGTTGATATTTCTGTTACTCTCTGTTCCTTCAAGATGTTCCTCCCTTTACAAACTTTGGTAAGTGATGTCATTGCCCCTGCCAAAGTCAGCACAGATTTCTCTAGGGACTGGAGAGCAGTTGTGTTTCTCCTCACCTTCTCCACTACCACGCCTAGCACAGATGTAGCGTCACTCTGCTTCTCTGACTCTGATGAGGCAGAGCTGCACTCCGAACCCGATGGGGATGGAGATCTAGTCCTCAACCTCTTCTGCGGTATAATGTTAGGCTGGCTTTCGGCAGACCTCTTTGGCGTGATGGAAGTTTCTTCTCCTGGGAGCAGCTGGGCATGAGGTCTTCTTACTGCCCTGTCCTCTCTGCTTGGGATTGCAAACAGGGCTGTGTGCTGCAGTACATCTTAGAGCCTTTAAAAATGGATTTCAACACAAATGAGCCTCGCTGCTACATTTAAATATCAGGAAACATCTTGATATCGGTGAGACAAAACTTTACAACAGACAAATAATATTTTTTTTTTACATTTTCAGCATTGCAATCTATATAAACATTTGTTGATTTATCAACTAATTTATTAATATCTTTATTGATTTATTTCAGACTGTAACTATTTCTGGCTGCTGTCGCGTACTGTGTGAGGCAAGTACTGTAGATTTTATCCATGACTTTCTTAATCAACTTGGGTAGGTCACGCCCTTCATAAGGTTTTAGCTTGTTGCTTGGTCCTTTACTTTCCATCAATACTTTTGGGTTCACTTTAGATAGTTTCTTTGTAAACAAAAATGGCCCATCATACAAGCTTTCTAGCTTGTGCGCGACTCCCACCTCTCGTGCTGATACCATACAAGGTCGCCAACACTGAAATTCCTAAACCTTAACTTGACATCATGTAAGTCCTTTTAGCGCTGAACCTTTGACTTCAGATACTTTCGGGCTATATCATGGCTCGCTGCAGTCGGTCTCGAAGTTTCGTTACATATTCCCCATAGGTTGTGGCTTCTTGGCCCTTTTGTGCTGTTTTATTTACCAAAGATCAGTTCAGCTGGTATACGAATTACCCTACCAAGTGTCATCATACTGGGCGTAAGTGTTGTAGCTTCATTAGGAGTAGCTCGATACGCTCCAGCCAGGAATCCAAGATACAGATACCAATCTGTCTGTTCGTCACGCAAGACGGCTTTTACCATGCTCATCAGTGTTTTGTTGAAACGTTCTCATTGGTCATTGCAACGAGGATTCCTAGCTGTGGTTCGAGTCTTTCTGATTTCCAACATCTTGGTCAGTTGGCGGAATACATCACTTTTAAAGGTGCGACCTTGATCACTGTGGATGGACAAGGGGCATCCCCATCGTGTAATAAAGTCGTTGAGAAGTAATCTTGCGCATGCTTTGACTGTCTGGTCGGGTACAGGTAGGACCTGAATATACTTCGTAAACAGGTCTGTTAGTATCAAAATGTACTTATTTCCCCTAGGAGTGAGTGGAAGAGGGCCAATATAATCTATAGTTAGGACATCCCAGGGTCCGCTTACTGGTATTGTTCCCATGGGTGCTGTTGGTGTCTTGACGGGCTTCTTGTGTCTTGCGCAGGTCTCGCACCCCTTCACATAGGCGACAACATCTTCCTTTAGGGCGTACCAATAAAAGTGTTGAATAGTTTTCTACTTAGTGCTCTTCACCCCTAAGTGTGCTGAGAGGAGCGAGTCATGCATTTGGTTCAGGACACTCGTTCTCATGGATCTGGGAACAACATACTGCACCAATGTTTCATTACTGTTCTGTGGAGTGAATAGCCTGAAAATGATCCCTTCACGCAGCTTTAGCAATTCCCAAATCAGCCAGTAGTGTCGCATTGCAGGACTCTTATTCAGCTTTCTTGTCAGGGTGGACGGATGCCTTCTTTCTTGGCATCAAGGATAATCCCTACATCGGGATCTTCTTGCTGGTCTTTGCTCCGATCCATCTTTGACTTTCCACCTTCCCATTTCCAGCCATACTTTCCCTATTTCCTGAAGTAGAAGTGCTTGGGACTTAGTTGTGAGATGTCATTGCCCTTACCTCTTCCTCTGCAGGCGATGCTGAGTCGACTTCTGGTTTTGCTGCAAAAGAGGAAAGCAGAGATTTATTAAACTTAGCATCAAGTAACATGTCACTAGCCCTCTTGATGCACTTTTTGAATGGGCAACATTTCAAGGGTCCATCCATATCGGCTTCGGGACAGCTGCAATCTCGGGGGGGGGGGGGGGGGGTCTTACATCGCGACAGAGCATCACAGTGACCGTGCTGTTTGCCTGGCCTGTACATCACTGAAAGATCGTATTGCGCTAAGATCGCTATCCATCGTGCGATCTTACTTCTAGGTTCTCTTAGACTGAAGAGCCAAACTAGCACATGGTGGTCGGTTCGTACCTGGAACCTCCTACCCAACAGATACTACCTGAAATATTCTACGAAATCCCTGACCACAAGTAGCCCGTTTTCAGTAATGCAGTAGTTTCGCTCTGCCTTGTTCATGGCTCTGCTGGCATAAGCTATGACACGCTCCCGTTCCCCTTGAACTTGCAACAAGACTGCGCCAATCGCAACATCTGAGGCGTCTGTGTCGAGAATGAATTCGCCACCATCATTCAGAGGGTAGCCCATTATTTCTGGACTTATCAGCGCGGATTTGAAACTTTCAAATGACGCTTGACAGTTTGAATCTCAATCAAAGCGCTGCACTTTCTTAGTGAGGGTTACCATAGGTTTTGCGATATGGTCGAAGTCTTTGATAAATCTTCTGAAATAAGAGCACATGGCTCGGACTGCTTCACTTGCTTGAATGATCTTGGAGCTGACCAATTTACAATTTTCTCGATGTTCGTTGGGATAGGAAGTACCCCATTGCCTGTAACTTCTTTCTGTAGCAGGTTGCATTTCTCTGGTTTGAGTTTTAAACCGGCTTCCCGCAGGCGCATGAATACCTGTTCAAAACGCTGTAAGTGTTCTTCCATGGTTTTGGCAAAGACTATAATGTCATTTATATAAATGATGCAGGTTTCCCACTGGAGACCTTGCAGTGCAAGTTCCATGGTTCTCTGGAAAGTGCTTGCGGAGTATTCAGCTCAAATGGCATTCGGGTCACTTCATATAGACCAAACTTGCAAGCAAAAATTAATGCGGTTTTTAAGAATAAATCTTCCTCTCTTACAGGAATTTTAAAGTATCCACTGGTCAGATTAAAAGTGCTGAACAGTGTTGATCCAGATACCGCATCTAAGCAATCCTGATATCGAACCAGGTGGAAACCGTCTGCTGTGACTAAAGAATTGACCTTCCGATAATCAACGCAGGGTCGCACACTACCATTTTTCTTTCGCACAAGCACAATAGGGCAGGCCCAAGGTGAGGTACTTTTTCTGGCTACTCCTTGATCCAAGAGTTTCTGTACAGCTTTCCTCTCTTCCTCGGCAACAGCCATGGGCATTCGCCGAGGAGCTTGTTTTATATGCGTAGCATTTCCTATGTTCATTGAATGTTCTGTCAGGTGCGTGCGGCCTAGGTCCCATTCATCCCTAGAGAAAACATTCTGGTACTAACTCAACAGGTTTGCTAATTCATTCCTTTGAGAAGGTTTCAGATTTTAGATGCGCACTCTATCAGCTCTGACAGATGATCAGGAACATTTCTCTGCACTGCTACGGATCTGTATCCTTCTAACACTGGTATTGCTTCTCTCACATGTGACATCCTCTTTCTTGATCAGTGTTACTAAGGGTTCATTTATGGGTTCTGCGACGCCTACCTCTGCGTTCTGTTTAAGGGAACTGGTGTGGAAAAGAGATTAAGGAGCCTCACCTTACAGGTCACACACGAACTATTCTCTACAAGTGTAGCTGCCATCTGCACTTTTGAAGTTCTCGGAGGTCTCTATGATAAACACATTTTATCCCTATGCTCATCGCCTTCGTCACGCTCAATGAAAAAAATCTATAATTGTTTCACTCGCTGCCGGTATGATATAATCGTACCTACAGTTACTTTATGGTTTCTAACCATTGTTTCCGTGCTTATGCAAGGTATAGTTCGTCCCCTTAGTTCTATGACCCTTTTACTCATCAGTATATCAGCAGGTCCCCCTTCATCACTTTGTGAGACATCCATTGCTAGAAAACCCTCGTCTTCAACTTCTGCCACTATGAGCTCCTTATTTAAGCTTACATCCCCCAGGTTTATGTCGAAAACTGCCTTCCCATACTCCTTGGTAGGTGCACCATTTTCATAAACAAAGTTTGCTTAATTTTTAAGTGCTGGTCTCTGATAAGGTTGTAGTTTTTCATAAATTCTTTTTGAAATAATTGTTTCTGTTGAACCAGTATCAGAGGTAAACAGTGCTGGTATTTCCCCTATCAGTCCCTTAACATATAGGCTATTACTTCCTGGTAGTCTATGTCTGACTACCTCTGTATTAAGTTCAACCTCACTGGTCTTTTAAAATTGAGGATTGTATTATTTAGCAATAACCAATTTAAAAGTTTCTCTGGTTCATCTGTGCCTAAAAGTCCGTTTTCGTATAAAAGTTTTCTCTCATCTTCTATAAGTGGTTCCGCAGCATTTTGTCTGTTTCCTTTCCCTTTTGCTTAGTTCTTTTCTCTTGGCTGCAAGCACAGACCTTCTAGTCTCAAATTCTTTGCCTTTTACCCGACTGAATGGGTTCTTCTTTTCTCTGAGATACCTTTCAAAATTGAAAGTAAAGAGTACTATTTACTAAGAAGACCCATATCAAAATCAATTGTCATTCTACAGTCGACTGGCCCATAGAAATTAGAATGCAACATCAAACAGGAATGTAACCAAGATTTCACTACTTTGCAATGTCTATCAAAATTATCAGATGAGTTGTAATGCTAAAATATTTAAGACTCATCCAAATTAATTGAATTAATATGCAAATGACACAGTAGATATGGCCCAAAAGATGGAATTTCCTGGAAAAAGAGGAAAACACATTGCGGAAAAGTGAGAGAATGGTAGAAAAATGTTGAGGGAAAATAAGAGAATGCTGTTTACCACCATTCTCTCCCCAACAACGTTTTCAAAAGGTTTCATGCTCAGGGTTGGTAAAACTTAGGTTTGTTTGGTTAAGGGTCAGTTGGTATTACATAGGTGTGATGCAATAATTAGAGCATTGGACTTTCAATTTCGGATCTGGTTATAAAAGGTTCAAGCCTAAGCAGGGGTGCAGCCAGTGCTGGTCAAAAATCGCTCACGCAGGTATGTTCTGTGGTAACACATTTCAGAGCCCCTTGCCCAATGCTGGTAAAACCCATTTGGTAAATGATCAATGAACCTGCCTTTGTATACGGCCCAAAGAATGCAATGTAAACACTTTAATTGTAAAAGGAATACAACACATTATCTTCCGCTAGGTGGCATTTTTCAAATACATACATTTCTGATCTCTAAACTGGTCCCTATTGTAGATATACGTATTACGACGTGCATAGGCTATTGTGTCGTTGCTTTTCATTTGGCTACATGTATATCACAGAATAGCTAATCAGAGCAGCATGAACATTCTCAGTTTGGCTGTAGAGGTAACATTGGGATGTTTTGCACAATTTGGAATTGGTAATCGAAACTAAAAAGAATATTGGCAGACATAAATATAAAATATGATACCAAAAATACAATTCACTTATATTCGTGTGGTCAAAAATATCGGAAAATGCTCAGGAAGTGAGAGTGACCTCCCCTGAATCTCAATTAGTCTCGCGACATGGCTGTTCTGTAAATAGATGGTCAGATTTCCGTTCGTTTTCAGTAGCCTGTACCGATCCCTATACACTTGGTGTATGGAGGGGGTGGGGGGGCGGGGGGGGGGGTAACCAATCTATCTGATCTTGGCATTCTGGGTATAAAACCGAACTACTTTTCGAGGCGGCAATCGATGCAGCAAACTCCAAAATAAAGTATACGTTCACTCACTAAACCGCTACCTGGTACGATCTATCCAGCCGTGGTTAGTTAGTGCATAACACATGCACCACTCAATTATAAACACAGCCCTATAAGCGTGGGAAATACCCTCGGTATTTGCCCAGTAAGGTTGGGCTCTTATTTTTGTTATCTGCCTGCTGCACATATTTTTTTCCCACGTATTTATCTAGATAAATACCCTAACCTCTGGATTCCAAGTCCGACTCTTTAGTAATCGACCCCTCTCCCCCTGTTTAACCCTTATCCTGCTGAATAACTTAAATGAAACTTTCAAGGCAATAGTTAAAACACGAATAATACTATTACAACCTTATTTTTGGGAGAATAATATCGCCTTATCGGACAGGGTAAATCCAAGATCAGACTGCACGTTCTGTGTTGTCGCATCTTGATTTACACTGCCTGCAAGAAGTCAGTGAGTCGCGCTATGCAGCCTAAGGGTTAAAGATGGACAAACAGACACGAAGGCTGACGAGCAGATATAGTTATAAATGTATAACGCATACACTTGCAGGGATAATACGGACTGTTGCAAAGACAGCGGTTCGCTGATCGGAAAGGGGAAAAAAACCTTTTTTCACAGACGATTTTGAATTACCATGTCGAAATACTATCGTACAAGGGAGAAGACGTCGTAATCGAGCCAAATTTCCACGTGAAATTATGGCTGTCTTGCCAAATTTTTCCAAATCAAATGTCAGCTAACTAACTTACTCGTATATTAACGCTATTCAAAAACATTCTAGACACAATTTACAGAAGTCGGACTGTCTTCCGTAGGGCATAAGAAAATAAAACAGATTTTCAGTCTCACTTCTTTCTTTAAGATTTTTTTAAAAATATTTTTATCAGACTTGTTCTTTCAAGGCGGTTTAGTCCACACAAATAAGTGTTTTATGTGTTTGTATAGGTGTACGACACAACAGAAATACCATTGAAAACGACGCTCATCAAAATAAAAACACGCTTTATTTACCCGGTAATAACGACACTTTCTAAGGTACGTTGGTTAATCATCGGCGATTCAGCATTTATGCTTTCAGTTGGGACCAAAGCCCTTTCAAATGATACTTCTACCGAATCCAGCATTTGATTGAACTTCTGATACGTTTTGAAGTATATGGGCTATCATTGAAATAATATAGCGAGCTTGAAAACATTTATTACAAAAAGCCTTTTTACTACAAAACTGCTTCTAACATTGTTTTTCTAGCCGAAAAGAAACGAAACATCAGTACCAGAGTCTCAAAATTTCGATTTGGTTTCTCCATTCCAATATCAACAGATGCCATCAAATCCCACAAAAATTTCATTTTTCTCCAGTTGAGACCTACAACTCCTTCAGTAATGGGTGCTACCCTCAGCCCTTACTCCATTCTGCCTGCCCTGGGGCTTTCGCCCTGTAATATGTTCCATGCGCACTGCGTCCATGCCTGTGGTATGCGCTTCATCTTTACCACATTTCTAGCTACGCTGAATTTCACACACACACACACACACACACACACACATTAAGGCAATCAAAGAAGCATACTGACATCCGATTGACTGACTGGGGGGTCTATATTCACCAACCATTCTTTTAAAGAACATTCTTGGTCTTAATATCTGAGATTTTCTAAATTTGAAAGTAACACAGCTTCTGATTGGCTAAACCATTTGGTTCAGCCGATCAGAAGTTGTCTTACTTTCATATTTAGAAAATTTTGGAGAACAGGGCCTATATTCACCAACCGTTCTTAAGAACGTTCTTTGTCTTCTTCTCCAGAATTGTCTACATTTGAAAGTAAAACAACTCCTGATTGGCTAAACTCTTTGGTTAAGCCAATCAGGAGTTGTGTTACTTTCAAATTTAGAAAATCTTGGAAAATAAGCCTAAGAATATTCTTAAGAATGGTTGGTGAATATGGACCCAGGACTAAGAATGTTCTTGAGGATGGTTGGTAAATACGGACCCAGGTGCTTCAGATATACAGATTGGCGCTAAGAAGGTAAACGTCGTTTTCTGAGAAGTAACAGTCGATCTCTTAAATGAGTCCAAAATCTATTTAGTCCCAATTATTTTCTGCCTCTCAAGTCCCAAATTCCGAAGGAAAACCCCCAAATATGAGGCTTGTCACTTCAAATGGATAGTTATGAAGCTATCGTAACAGATAGAAGTAGACACAAGGAAATTAGGTGATAATCAAGGTAAATGAATGCACCCTTTGAAAATGTGTTCATTTTCATTGGTTAAGCAATCGTCACGTGACCCACAGAAAAGCTTGCAGAAAATTAGTTTTGTATTCCTGTGCTTCAAAATTAAGCTTAACCCTTTCCCAAACGACAAATTTTGGACTGGTCCAAATTCAAAGGGTTTGCAGACGACAATTTTAAATTTGATGAAAATGGCAGAAAGTTGTCAAAAAGGGTAGAAAACACTGTGGGGAAAGGAGAAATTGCTCGTTACGAGAAATTTCTCCTTTTCCCACAGTGTTTTCAAAGGACTTGTACTGCAGACACGTGAAAACTAGGGCTTGTTTGGGAAAGGGTTAAAAACACTATTTTAACGATATTAATTTTGGAATGAAGAAACCAAATTATACGAGAAAGACGAGTAAAACAAAGAGGAAGCATGCTTCAAAAAAAGCGTGACACTGTGTAAGCGAATTTAACAAAACAATTGACATAATAGCGACTCGGTAAAAAGTGCCCATGAACTTTAAAGATACATCTCTACTCGTTTTTAGGCAGTTTTCAAGCATTTTTTAAAATACCAATTTCATCATTATTTTATGAAACAATAATCATTCTTGTATCTCCATGCCACCGATGACTGCAAGACTGCACAGATTACAACGGATAGACAATGTATTTTACGTTTTAAAGGCCTTCAAAGCAATCGCTGTTATCGTTTCCGGCTTAAAATGGGACCAAATCCCTTTTTTTTCTATCCCTTACACCATATATATTGGTAATTTATCTAGTATACACAGCTGAGCAATTCTACACACTTCCCAGTTTTAACAGTGTTCTTCTCTCTAGCTGTAAGGATGTATCTTTAACCCCAAAAAAGTGTGAACTGGTGTATCGGTACGTACAGCATTTGCTGAGTTGTGCCAGTAAAGCTTTCATATTAAACAGCTTGATGAAAATAATGTGCATTTCTGTTCACTGACCATAACAAAAATGTCTTCGGCAAGAGAAAAAAATACTCTAACTATTCGAGATATTAGTTGTTTTTCCGATGTCTCATTCACGACCGCTGTGAGCACTATAACCCTTTACCACACCATCCCGGCCTTTAACGACCCTGAAGAAATTTGAAAACATTGTTGGAAAAAGGAAAAATGCAGGTAACCAGCATTTTTTTCCTTTTCCCACAATGTTTTCAAACCTTCTGAAAATAAATTCCACTTTTTGAGTCACTTTAATTTTGTCATCTGCAGATGCTTTTAATTTGGACTAAAACTATTTGTATATTATATAGTATGTGTATATATTAAGTCTAAGATTTTATTGTTTAGAAAAGAGTTAAACCCTGTAAAACCAGGGCGGTCCAAGTTAAAACTTTCTAGTATATTTATATTGGTTTTCTGATACACACTATCATTCTGACTAAATTATAAAAATGATTTTTATAACATTTTTTTTTTTTATTGTTGTTAGAAATACCTGACAAATTATCAAAATCGTCTTTTGCAGCAAAAAAGTGAGGCCTGTTAAATTGGTCTTTTTTTTCAACCTGTATAAGACAGAGAACCAACAGCATACAGTAGTCTTAATTCTTATCCATTTCCAGGATGGAATTATTGCCTGAACTATAAATATTTACGCAACGTGACTTGTATCGAATACGATGCAACCTTTGTACAATTAGTTGTACACAAGTCAATACTATCTGTATGGCTGCGTACAGGTTACGACAAGAAGCAGGATTGAATCCTACCAGAATGACCTTTATCAATATTTTTAGCCCTTTACCACACAATTCCGACTTCCAGCGACCCACAGGAAGAAGTGTTTTGAAAAAAAAATGTGGGAAGAGGAGAAAATGCTGGTAACCAGCAGTTTCTCCATTTCCCACAATGTTTTCTACCTTTCACGTATAACTTTCAAGTTTCGGGTCAATTCCATTTTGTCGTCTGCAAAAGCTTTCAATTTGCAAAAGTCTAAAATGTTGTCGTTTGGTAAAGATTTAACCACAATTCCGACCAACTACCCCTGGGTTTCTAATCGTCTGGGTTACCACCGAGCCACCGAGACTTGGCGAAAAAAATGTACACCTACCAATGTCCTGGAGACACGCGATTCAAACTATATACATGTAGTATGTATAGATCTGCAGATATCACCATTCGATTACGAAAAGAAAGGGGGTGGTCAAATAAAAATAATACTTAAATTTAACGTTTTGAATGATATTGCAAATACATAGTAAACATGGACAAATGTACATTTAAATAGTTCAGAATTTGGTGAACTGTTATTGTGGGTAGGTTGTCAACGGTATTCGATGGTAGGTTTCAGAGCAAAGACGTTTTGTTCTTTCCTTCATTGAAAATTGTTGAAGTGAAGAGGTTTATTTTGCTCAGTTGTTAATGTGTTGGTTTCGATCATGATACCCGTTCTGGTCTCCTTGTTTGTAATCTTAGTCAAAGTATGGTGGAAAAACCTTAGCATACAACTGGAGAAACCCAAGGAAGGCATGAATAAGTGAGGTGATATGACTGAGAGGCCTACTGTACAAATCGAAAACACATTTCCGTCAAATAATTAAATTGTAAGGCAGTAGTAGGTAAACAACCGTAAAAGACCCAGTCAAGAGGCCAATAGCCCGACGACAACAGCATTTGTTTGGGATCAGGTGTTCGTACAACAAATACAGACCGTAAAAAATTGACATTCCGGTTTAATGTGTAAACATGCCGTACACCGTGTCATGCAAATCTGTTTAGCGTGGTAATTTACAGTGAGTTTTTCTTAGGAATATTTTAGTTCCCTGAATATAAGGCACAGAGGGAGACAGTAATTGTTTATCTGAGGACTTATGCGAAATAGCAGGCAGACAGACAGACGCAGAGCGACACATATACAGAAGAAGAGCTCCAGATAGAGGGAGTGATTTTGATTTCAAAATTGAAAATATTAATCACTCTTCCCTAAACCCTATATCATGGGTACTCATTAGAATTGTCTCATCGAGACGATTCTAATGGGTATCCACAACATAGGGTTTGGAAGAGAAATAATGAATTTAGAATAGCACCACTCTCTCTTATCTTGAGGTCTGACAGAAGGCAAACAGACAGACAAAAGCTGAGACAGAGAGTTATACCTTTACTGTGTATTTAATTATTTTCAGCAAACACTTTTTCGACGGGCCTTAAGTTTTTTTTTTTTTAGAATTGCTTTTTGGTTTCGTACGATTCTTTTCAAAAATATCTTTTAAAAATAAAGTTTACAGCGGCACCTCACGTTTATGACGTTTCTTTCGCGCGTTTCACAAGAACTGGGCATGGCGCATCACTGTTATCGAAATATACGTCCGTGTTTAAAATTATACTTATTTAGAACTCTAAGACAGCTGTATTTCGGCTGACTCTCTGAAATATAAAGTAAATCGAAAGTAGCAAACACTGTTTACGACACCTTCCCTGAAAGGTACACGGTCGGTATGAAATAAGTCCGGATTGGCAAAACATTTGTCAATTCCTATGCCATAAAAGAAATAGCAGAGTCAGGTTGGTGGAAAATCAGACATTTTATTATTGGCTATGTGGAAATTATTTTATCTAAATGTTTCTAAATACATAGAAATAATAACTTAATCCGAGGACATTCTTGCCATGGCTGACGTATTGATTCTGCTTAATAAATAAATATGGTAGATCCAGGATTTTGACATGCAGTTGCTCGTATGGATGCTTCCAATATACGGATAATTTCATTGTGTTGATACTACCAATACAATTGACCCATGTTCTGGCAAAAGGGGGCTTAATGTATCTCCGTGATACATGATACCAAGCATGTCATTACAAACTATAGATCCATTTTGTGTAACAACCGACTGATTCATGAGGTTCACTGGTCCTCGAGCATACAGAAAATTGACCAACAGCGAAAAGTTTCGGCCCAGGTCAGCCTGCGCAGACTGCGCAGGCTGACCTGAGTCGATACGTTTCGCACATGCATTAAGCCCCCTTTTCACAGAGCATGACTCAACCGTCTGTGTATGTTAACCCTCATTGCACCAAATTAATATTGCTTACGATTTCAAAATCTAACGGCACTGAAAGAGGAATATACAAGACCAAACTTGACCATAACTCTCCATTAAAAATCCAGGGACCAGTTCGACACCGTTGAGGTTTCACCGTGCAATTGCCATAGTTTATAAACATGCACAAAAGGAGACCATCATTTGTAAAGTATTGTAAACAAAAGAAAACCATCGTTCGTGAAATGTTTTGTATACAAAAGAAAATCATCATTTGTAAATGTATTGTAAATGTATTGTATATGACAGGAAACCAACGTGTATAAAGGCATTACATACAGGAAACCAACGCGTATTAAAGGTATTATATGCAACAAGAAATCATCGCTTGTTAAATGCATTGTATATGACAGGAAACTATCGTGTATATAAAAGCATTATATGCAACAGGACACAACGTTTGTGCAAGGTATTCCATACAACAAGAAACCATTGTTTGTAAAGGTATTGTATACAACAGGAAGCTAACGCGTGTTAAAGGTATTGTATACAACAAGAAACCATCGCTTGTTAAAGGTATTGTATACAACAGGAAGCTAACGCGTGTTAAAGGTATTGTATACAACAAGAAACCATCGCTTGTTAAAGGTATTGTATACAACAGGATACCATTGTGTATAGAGGCAATGTTTACGACAGGACGTAACATTTGTTCAAGGTACTGTATACAACAGGAAACTAACGCATACTAAAGGTATTTTATACAACAGGAAATCGTCGCTTGTTAAAGGTATTGTATACAACAGGAAACCATCTCTTGTAAAAGATATTGTATACAACACAAAAAACAATCGATTGTTAAGGTATTGTATACAACAAGAAACCATCGATTGTAAAGGTACCGTATACAACAGAATACCATCGTTTATTAAAAGGTATTGAATACAATAGGAAACCATTATTTGTGAAAGGTACTGTATACAACAGGAGACCATTGTTTGTAAAAGGTATTGTATACAACAGGAAACCATTGTTATATAAGTTAAAAAAAATTCAAGCCGACAGTAAAAATCCGAATAATGTTATGTCAAACTTATTTTTCGGAGAGAAAATATCTCCATAGCGGACAGTGTAGATCTAAGATTAGACTTCACGTTTTGTGCAGTCTGATCCTGATTTACACTGTCTGCAAAAGGTCAGTGAGTCGCGCTTAGCAGCTAAAGGGTTAACAATTCCGCTCACGTTACATTCCAAGATGCAGATCAGTAATATTGAAGTATTTCACCGTACCTTTATGCCATGCAGTCCTATCATAACCAGTTTCTATTGTTGATTTGTATCGTGTATTACATAACACGAATAGAAACGATCCAAAATTAGGACGAATGTATTCTGGATTGTTTTGGCATTTTGGCCTACCACTGCACAATACCTACAACTATTTACACCCTTAAAGATGGCAATTTGGGAAGATGTTGGAAAAACAACTTTTTATCTGTAACAAGCTTTCTGTACAGCACTCTTTCTCAGATAGTACTTTCCCGAGGTACACGTTGCTGACACTGTAATCAGTGGAATAATTCCTGTCGCATCGACTATCGTGCAACTTTGGGAGTGGTTTCGAGCCGAGAGTCCAAATTACAAGAACTGTATCAGAAGCTATCTTTGTAACAGACTGTAGTTTCCGGGGACTACGTTTCAGACATTTATCAACTGCATTAAAATGAACCACGCTCTGTGAAAAGGGTGCTTAATGCATCTGCAGAAAGTATCGACTCAGGTCAACCTTCGCAGTGCGCGCAGGCTGACCTGAGCCTAAACTATTTGCTATTGGTAAATTTTCTGCATGTCAAAGGAACAGTTTACATTATGGTTCAGTCGGTTGTTAGACAAAATAGACTTGTTGGATCCATAATTACGTGACGACTTGCTAGGTATCATGCATCGTGGAGATGCATTAAGCCCTCTTTTGTCAGAGCATGGCTCAGATTTTATATGTTCCATAGACAGCGGTTTTAAAAGCTTATTGAAGTCGCCACTTACTTTCCATGGCTATAATGCTGATGCCTTCTTAGCGCGCAGTGTCCTTCATTTTTTCTACTCATCTAGACCGCTGGTGGATGCTTTCCACATAGAAAATAAAGACACACACACACACACACACAGACAGACAAACAGACAGACAGACAGAGAGACAGACAGATAAGAGAGAGAAGAGAGGGACAGAGACCGAGGGAATGATGACAGCCTCGAAAAGTAAAAGTTGATGAAAAGAAGATTTAGTGATTGATTGTACAGTGTTTAACGCCGTTTTCAACATTATTACAGTTATATCGCGGCGGCCAGTGCACCTATCCATGCTTCCCTGGAGTTTTTCTTTTGCCAGTACTCCGCACAATATTCTCTCCAAGCCACCGGCTGCTTTCCCACGTATCCTTAGTCGAAACAATGGTCAGGGGTGAGAGAGGAACGAATCGTGTCACAATGACTATCATCAATCATCGGAAAGAAAGTGGCCGAGCCTGATGAAACGAAGAATTATATAAAATTGAATCTAAAACCACCATTTAGAAGTTTGCTGGTAAACTGTGGTTGACATGCGACAACGCTGCAATAAAATATTAATTTAGCAATTATACCCAAGCTTAATGGTTCGTCAATGAGTAATTGACTGCAAAGATAATGTATCAGTTTGCAGGCAGCAAATCGAGGTCGTCACGTAGTCGTCACTTGGCTCAAGTTGTCGACTTGAAATGCTCGTACATACTACAGACGACCGTCTGCTTCTTATCGAAAACAAAATTTGAAAGCATTGTAGCAAAAGGAGAAAATTGCTCACTGCGAATGAGGTGACATACAACCAGTGCCAGTGCTAATAAAACTTGAATCTAGGCTCACCTGAGTTTGTGCTCAAACATTAATACCTATCCTTCTAAATAAAAAAGTGAAACTTTCAAACAGAAAGTACAAACCCAAAGTTTCCTATTTCAAAGGTATTTTTTGGAGGAAAGATGTCTCCTTATCGGACAATGTAGATCCAAGATCAGACTGCACGTTCTGTGCAGTCTGATCTTGATCTACGTTGTCCGCAAAAGGTCGGTGAGTCGCGCTTAGCTGCCTAAGGGTTAAAACCCCATTTACTCTTAAGACGGTATGAAAATTTAAAATGAGGACTGATTCAGTGGGCAGAATTAAAGAAAAACTGTTAAGTTCACAAGTTACTCTATACCTGTTATCAATATAGATTTATGCGCATGACTTTAGTTTAGCCAATCAAAAGTTGTGTTACTTTCAAATTTAGAAAATCTTGTAGAATTAGACCTAGACTGATTCTAAGAACGGTTCGTGATTACGGACCCTGCTGGTCAGACGGCGCGTTTTGTGATTTGATCAGTGTCTAAGGAGAGAGTATTGTCCATTTACACAGATATCAGGAAATAAGGGGACCGTCGAATACTAGGCCTACTCAAATGTATCTGACTTCAGGCAAATTCTTTTTTTTTTCATTTTTACTCTAATACTTTACTGGCATATTATGCATGCAGGATAGCTTATGGGGTCGAAAAACAATGTCCGTTTAATGCACGTATCCGTAAATAATTGTCCAACGTATCCCTAGGCGGCTAAGCGCGATCGATTCTTTGCCCGTGTGTGGACAATGTAGATCAAGATCAGACTGCACGACAATGTAGATCAAGATCAGACTGCACAGAACGTACAGTCTGATCTTGGATCTACACTGCCTGATACGATGAGACTTTTCTGACGAAAAGAACTTTAAGATAGTAATATTTGGGTTTTTAACTTTTTACTACCGGCAGGAAATTTCTATCTGATGTGATTTTGCAGCAGAAGGATAGAAAACATTCAAATCGTGCTTATTCAAAACTGCTATAATTCGAATAAATCTGCATCAGTCGAATTCGAGTAATGACTGAATGGGATGTGTGCTTGGAGACCACTTAACTCTTCGGCTGCTAAGCGCGACTCCCTGACCATCTGCGGACAGTGTAGATCAAGATCAGACTGCACAGAACGTGCAGTCTGATCTTGGATCTACACTGTCCGATGAGATTTTTTTTCCCTAACAATAAGTTTGAAATGGCATAATTCGAGTTTTTATGACCGGTTTGAAAATTTCATTTCACTTATTTAACAGGATAAGGCTTAAGCAGTTTTGCTGATAGCTCGATCGAGCAGACAGAACTGCTACTGTGCTGTTTTGGTGAGAAGAACTTGGATTTACATTCATATGACGACTCGATTAGCTGACGAAATACGTGAGCCATTTTCTGGCAAAAAGGGGGTTTAATGCATCTCTGTGATACCAAGCAAGTCATTACATAATTATGAATCCATAAATTCCATTTTGTATAACAACCGACTGAATCATGAGGTACACTGGTCCTTTGACATGCAGAAAATTGACCAACAGGAAAAAGTATCGACCCAGGTCAGCCTGAACTGCGCAGGCTGGCCTGGTCGATACTTTTTGGAGATGCATTAACCCTCCTTTTCACAGAGCATGGCTCATTTATATGAAGACTGGATGAGCTTATGAAATACATGCGAGGTACGATAAAAAAGTTCTCGGCCCGATATACCTAAGTTCAATACATTGACACAAAATCCCGATCGGTCGATAATTTAATCCTATTGAAGATTTTAGGTTGAGCGAATAGGATTCCGACGCTTTTGATTACACCAAAGAGTCACTGTAAACAAGAGAATGGTTAGTCTGGATTACTTGCCCCTATCACTATGTTATCGGGTCAGGCAAAGCGCAATAATGGCTGCCTCCTAGGTGTCCTCAAGCGTACCCGTGTATGCTTCCCCGTTCTCCCCAATTTCATGTGATCCAGTTTGATCAGTTAATAAAATGAAATCGTTTTTGTACAAAAAATACATTACTGAATCTAAAACGTGCTGTTGGGGTATGGTTTAAAGATAAATTCGACTATGAATCATTTTAAAAGTAACCCTGTTTTCGGACGTTAAATAGGTCCATTGACATTTCGGATACTTAACGCATTTCTGATATGTAGTTTTTCTCGCTAAATAAGAACGACATGTAGAAAAACTCACTGCCATGACTTAATTGCAATCGATCTGTTTTGAATTCAGCCTATAATCTGATTTGACCACGTTAAATAACAATATCCCCGTTATCCCGTGTCCTCTGCATATTACCAACAGAGGCCGCCATTATTGCACTTTGCCTGACGTACTCTTGTAGTACGGCGGGGTACCAGACTAGAGAATGGTGTGTCAAACTGACAAAATTGACTTGAGGCTTTCTGCTCTTGTTGGACAATGCACCCGCTCACAAGTCGCAGGTTGCCATGGCTGCCACGACTGAATACGGCTTCGGAGTCCTTCCTCAACCCCCATATTCTCCTGGTTTAGCCGTTTCTGACATCTGTCTGTTCCCAAAGCAGAAAACTAGCCTTCTGGTGGAGGATTCGGAAGCAAAGAATGTGTCATTTCGAGGACCTGGATAAATACTTTTTTTTGAAGGGATAAGTAAAATGGAACAGCGATGGACAAAGTGCATGAACCCATAATCTGCTAAATAACTTACACTTTGAAGGCAACGGTAAAATCCAGAATGTGGCTATTTCAAAGTTAGTTTGTGGAGAAAAATATCTCCCCATCGGACAGTGTAGATCTAAGATCAGACTGCACGTTCTGTGCAGTCTGATCTTGAGCTACACTGTCCGCCAAAGGCCATGGAGTCACCCTTAGCAGCCCAAGGGTTAAGATGAAACGGAGGTTATATTTGAAAAATAGTTGCAAACTTTTCATACCTTGGTATTCCGAAGTACAAGAGGCCGAGAACCTTTTAATCGTACTTGGTAGAGGTGTCAAGTCGGCCTGGTCGTCTTGTAAAGATGGTTAAAGCAGTTAGTGTGTGGCTTTTTGATACTTTTAATAAACTTTAAACTCGAGTTACGTGTAAATTCTCGATTTCTCTTCACATACTAACAATCGATGTTAATCGTAAATCAAGTAGCTGACTAGCTGACATACTACTTGCGTACATATATTAGGCTCTTTTTTGGGGGGGCGGGGGGTACAAGCCCACAGCTCACCAGCCCCTGTCCAAGGGCATTCCAACGCAACCAGCGCCGAAACAATAACCCCCGAACCATGACGCATTTACAAAGCTACCACGCTGAGGGTTACGGCTTCGCTACAAGGGATATAATTATCCTGTACGCTTTCACACTACATCCTCTATGATTTAGTTCCCTTGTTATCATGTAAACGGTTACCGTGTTTATCTTGTTAACCCTTAAGGCTGCTAAGCACCGCAAGCGCGACTCACTGACCTCTTGCGGACACTGTAGATCGAGATCAGACTGCACAGAATGTGCAGTCTGATCTTTAATCTACACCGTCCGATACAGTACTTTCTTTCCGGTAAAAACTTTAAAATCGCAATATCAGGGATTCTACCATTGAGTGGGAATTTTCGCTTCATTTATTTAGCAGTTTAAGGTTTAACCCTTGCCCAAACGACAAATTTTAGCCCCTTCCAAATTCAAAGCATCTGCAGACGACAAATTTGAAAGTGGTACAAATGAACTTAAGGTTTTTTGACAGGGTAGAAAACATTGTGGGAAAAGGAGAAAATGCTGGTTACCAGCATTTTCTCCTTTTCCCACAATTTTTTTCAAAAGGCCTCTTCCTCAGGGACGGAAAACACGGGATTGTTTGGTAAAGGGTTAAGGCGTTGGATCGGAAATCAGACTCTTGTCTCAACCCGTTTAGCGCCACAGACGACAACAGAGGCGTTTGCGTTTGCGGACGGCATAGACTGAGATCAGACTGCACAGAATCTGATCTTGGATCTATATTATCCTTTTGTTTAGTTAAGTTTGAAAAAAAAAGTCTTTCTAGGTTTGAGTGGTTGCATCTTACCAAGCAAGTCAGCTTATAATTATGGCTCCATAAAGTCCATTTTGGCCAACAGCCAACTGAATTATGAGGTAGAATTCTCTTTGGGCATGAAGAAATTTTACCAAAAGCAAAAAGTTTCCGACACAGGTCAGCCTATGCGGACTGTGCAGGCTGTCCTGCTCGAAACTTTTTGCAGGTGAACTGAACTAGCTTTATCAAAAGGCATGCCTGAGATTCATTTATTAAAGAATGGCCTATACTCTCAAATAATCAACGTTTCCTGATTACTTGTATTAAAGATTTCACATTTCCTTGAAAAACAAATTTTGTTTTTAACCAGAAGTATTCAAAACCGATTTTCTTTCCGATTTATAACGCTCAGAGTCACTCGTTTAGTGCGCTTTTGCTAATTAGATTTGCCCATAACTAGAATAATTGAGCTATGCTCTGTATAAAGGGGGCTTAATTCATCTGAGAAAAGTATCGAGCCAGGTCAGCCTGCGCAGTCCGCGCAGGCTGACCTGGGCCGAAACTTTTTGCTATTGTTCAATTTTCTGTATGTCAAAGGACCAGTCTACCTCATGATGACGTCGGTTATTAAAAAATGGGCTATAATGGATCCATAATCATGTGATGACTTTGTTGGTACAATGCATCACGGAGATGCATTAAGCCCCCTTTGCCGGAACATAGCTCATATTTATTTTACGAGAACTGAGCGATAAGTTGTGAGCCGCAAATGTAAGGGTTTGACTTTTGGCGGACATATTGCATTGTATTTCAACATACATGTAATTCCCTTCTGTATCTACACGTTTCTGTAAGCGATGTTTCAGGGCCTCAGTGCCACTTTCATAGAAATCTTTTTCTTGACTGTTCAGAATGTCCTCCGCTACATGTATGACGTCATCATCTGACGGAATGTACCGGAAATGACCTTTTTCAATTTTGGAAATGGATGAAAGTTTGATGGAGCGAAATTAGGCAGTTAAGGCAGATGCTCAATCAATCCAAAGTCACAATTAGTAATGGCAGCAATGGCAATACAGACTTGCTCTTTCAATATTTTTTTGTCCTTTTTGCAAAAGTCACTTACTTTGTCTGCTTTAGAGTGATATCTCTTCGCCATAAACTGACCATATGACACCAGTCTTTGGGTACACAGCCCTTAAATAGCCAGCAGAGTGGGTAATCTACAAAATGGAGCCGTTGGCTCCGCACTTAAAATGTTGTGTTGGTCTTCCGGGACACCTGTGGCTCCGAAGTTGAAGCTCGTAAACAACCCGTCAGGTAGGTTCTCGGTATTTTCATTTATTTCTCTTCTTTGAATGGTATTAACAATGTAAGCTACACTGTCCGCAAAAGGTCCTTAGTTCGCGCTTTGCTGCCCAAGGATTAAGAATGGACCCAGTGCTCCGAACCTCGACCGCATATAATCGGACATGACCTGTAACTGTCGATAGGTGATGATTGTGATCACATTCTGTCTTAGAGAGTTGACTTCCGTACAATTGACAGCCCTAAACTATGTATACCGTATCTTTATACATAATTAGACAAATTAAACAGATGATATACATCGGTGACTGTACAGGTATGCCTCAGGGCGAAACTATTGTTCTAAACTTCTTTCGCTATTTTAACACTGCCTTCACGTAGCACGAGTACTGATGCCAAACTATACCGAAAACAAAGGCAGCAACTGCTGATTATAAGTGCCTGGCTTTCCCATCAGTCATGATCGTTGTCATACGACTGTATATTCTTGAAAATGAACGTGTTTACTTTTGTTTTTGGTCTATGGACGTAAATAAGGAAATATCAGCGAACTGTCCAAAGTAACAAGCGTCTCATACTCAGACAAGCGTAAATTGAACGCGTACTGTATGATTTTATAAGCAAATATAAATAAGAGTAATGTTTTGTACGTTTTTGTTTCTGTTTGTTTGGATGTTATTTTGAATCAGCTGAAAATAGTCCAAATTTTGAAAAGTACCAACGTTTAAGGATTATTTAATCTTCAAATAGACTTACGTCACATACAAGGTGAGATGATTTTTTATGGTAAAATCTGTGTATCTCAGCATATCACCATATTGTTTCGAAAGAGCGGTTATGATTGCTATACAATGATGTAATAAAATATAATATAGCGATGTATATCATCACGTAAAGAATTCATTCCTTGCATGCTGTAGGCAATATTAGGTGCTTTTGGCGGACAGTATAGAGAATATCAGACTGCACAGAAAGCGTCATTCGAATTAGCATTAGCGGAGAGTGCAGATTCAGAACGGGCCTTCTGTTCCGTTGTATCCACAGTGTCGGATATTTGGCAAGATATTCCGGCCAGAACAGTCTAAACCCTTGGAATGCTAAATTCATGAAATGGGCCTCTTCAGCTGGGAAAATTGGCCAAAACAGCAATATTTCATGGCTGTTTGGGCCAGAATATGTAACAAAAATATCGGACAGTGTAGGTTCGAGATCAAACTGCGATCCCCCATCCTTTGCAGTTATACATCCGCAAAAGCAACTATTAGCCATCGGTTGCCCATATGGGCGACGGCCCCTAAAGGCTGTCAGTTATGTTACAGAGGACAATACAAGATACAGCACGAAACCCATCCTAAGTCACGCCATGTTCTTTAACGTGCACGGTGTATAGCACCGTCTAGGGACCTCGGGATAACGTCTCATCCTAAAGTCTATTAGTAATTTGAGATGGCCAGCCGTAGGGCGGGAACCCACATCCGCAAGTGGCCCAAGACTTGACGTTTACAAGTCCTTCGCTCTACCACTTGAGCTATTCGGGCTGGCCACCTTGCTTTTTTTTCTACGCTTGCATAGGTGTGTATACTTGACTCTGAAATAAATGTAAGTAATATTAAAATTTCTAATCACATGTTTTATGCCTGTCTTTCAACACATATTTGAATGTAAGCTTGTAACTTGCACACAGGAGCTTGAAAGCGTTTTACCTGATTTCTTTACATCAGATAAGGGACCGAAATGTCATTAATTTACCATTGTTTCGGTAAGAAATTACGAGAAAAAAAATGCATGATAACTGTAAAAGTATCGTTAAAGGCGGAATGTGAGAACAAACAATGACAATAAATAACTTTCACAAATTCTGTTTGACGTGAAGTGTACTATTACCTTGGTGGTTTTGAAATGTACGTGTAATGTCATAACTTGACATGACAATGCGACACGTGGAATACAAATAAATAGATGTATGCCATATGAATGTGTAAACCTTATTTATTTCATGATTTTTCGGCAGTTTCTTGAGAAATGATGGTGGATTATGGTTTGATAGTTTCACCTTTTAGACCAGTGATTTCACCGATTGATAAACTCACTGGTACGGAAATACCGAGAGCTCCCTGTACTCCGCAAGCCCCAACGAAAAATGGGTTAAAAGCAATGAAATGAATAGATTTTTTTTTTTGTGTGTGTGGGGGGGGGGGTTTGAAAGATCGAAATTTATTATATACCTGTAAGTTTTCCGGGTTAAATACATGCGTCGCACGCGGCTAAAATCACACACGACGGAAAAAAAATCCGTATTCCACTCAGTGGAATACGGTTCCAAATATGGTATGATGACGTCATTCTCGATTTGATTTTACGCAACGAAGTAAAATCAAACATGATCTCAAGACGTGTTCAATCTATTTTTAGTAACGCCAAATCTTATTTTTCTGTGTGTGAAGATCTGCCCCAAAATAAATTTAAAGCATTATTCCAAGTCTAAAACAAAACATACGAATAATATTAATCAACTATTTGCCCTTTATTGAAAAAAGTACAATTGCAACGCAGTATTAAACGAGATTATCGTGACATCAACTGTCGGCCGCTAGATCGAATATTATTTGTTTTGTATGTTAACACAATGGGCGTGGTGGAAATAATACTAAATAAAATTCATCCGCCATTCATGAAAAAAAGATGTTAACGCCTACTAAACCAATTTTTCATATAACTATGCTTCGTTTTCGAATAAAGTTGTCACTAAATGCATATATTTTGGTTTTTTGGTAGTTTAGGTATATAATAAATGGAATATTATGTTGTAGTATGTTTCCTGGGGCTTGTATTTACTTCTCGCTGCGTGGGAAAATTTTGATATCGCGCTCGACCTTCGGTCTCGCGCGATATCAAATTTTCCCACGCAGCTCGAAGTAAATACAAGCCCCAGGAAACACACTACAACATAATATTCCGTATTTATTTCATCTCGTGAACATCATACGATAATTTTTCACGATTTTATTTACTATAACTTACGGTTCTATTTCATCGAAATTCTATTTCTTTATATCGAAAAAGCTGTTTGGTCTCAACGAAAGAGCTTTTGCGTATAGCACAACGAAAATGTAAAAGTACTAGGGACGTTCAGTATTAAATGAAAATACAAATGAGCCATGCTCTATGAAAAGGGAGTTTAATGCATATCCGTGATGCGTTATACCACGCAAAGCATCACACAATTACAGATCCATACATTCCATTTTGTCTAACAACCGCCTGAATTATGAGGTAGAATGATCCTTGGACATACAGAAAATTTACAAATAGCAAAAGTTTTCGACCCATATCAGCCTGACAGATATGGGTCGAAACGTTTTACGTATGCATTCAGCCCCATTTTCATAGAAAATTAATCGTTTATGATTTTCCAGATGATGTGATGCTCGTAGATTTAGCCCCATTTCTATAGTCTCTCATAGTACTCACCCCTTCAATCGGTACAAAATCGCAGCCTTCTAAGTCACTGACGAAAGGCTTCATTCTACTCTTCTTCTACTGATTGATTGATTGTATGGTGTTTAACGCCGTGTTCAACATTATTGCAGTTATATCTCGGCGGCCAGTGCACCTATCCATGCTTTCCTGGAGTATCTTTTTTACCAGTACTTCGCACAATATTCTTTCCAAGCCACTGGCTGCTTTCCCACATAACCATCGTCGAAACAATGGTCAGCGGGTGAGAGAGGAATGAATCATCAGTCCTCGGAAAGAAATTGGCCAAACCGGGGATCGGACCAGCGACCTCCTGTTCTTAAGTCCTGTACGCTACCGACTGAGCTACGGAGCTTGGCATATGTAGTATGGTAGTATGGTGCTTGGATTAAATTACAAACAGTCTGCGCGACTGCGGTCGATACGTTTTGCAGATGCAGCAAACCGCCTTTTCACGTAGCATGACTCGCATAATAATGCTAGTCTTCGATAATAGTGGTTATAATTAGGTACTTCAGGGATAAATGGTAAAATCTGATCCTCACCCAGCCTAGAGTGGCCTTTGGTCGTTTCCTAAACTGAATGAAGTAGTAGCAGGGCACAAATACAAGCGGGTTTAACTCTTTACCAAACGACAACATTTTATATTCGTCCAAATTGAAAACATTTGCAGACGACAATATAAATGTGGCCCAAACATTGAAATCTGTTTTTGAAAAGTTAGAAAACATTGTGGGAAAAGGAGAAAATGCTGGTTACCAGCATTTTCTCCTTTTTCCACAATGTTTTCAAAAGCCTTTTTTTTTTTTTTTTTTTAAGGTCGTTAAAACTCGGGATTGTGTGCCAAAGGGTTAAGATCTTTCCGAAGCGGCAGACACAGAGTTTATAAACAATACCTATAGAAGAAGAGTCGCGTAGCTCAGTCGGTAGCGTACAGGACTTAAGAACAGGAGGTCGCTGGTCCGATCCCCGTTTTGGCCAATTTCTTTCCTAGGATTGATTATTCATTCCTCTCTCACCGTTGACCATTGTTTCGACGATGGTTATGTGGGAAAGCAGCCAGTGGCTTGGAAAGAACTTTGTGCGGAGTACTGGTAAAAGAAACTCCAGGAAAGCATGGATAGGTGCACTGGCCGCCGCGATATAACTGAAATAATGTTGAAAACGTTGTTAAACACCATACAATCAATCAACCATACTACATGATCCAGTAGTCTGATAGACAAAATGGATTTTTCTTTTTTTGATCGCTAATTATGTAACGACTTACTTGGCATAGTGCGTTATGGGGATGACTCAAGCCCCTTTTCCCAGGGCAAGGCTCATGTAGAATAATATTATAGTGGTTCCTACGATTGCACGCTGCTTCTTCCTTCTGTAAACCATTTTGAAAAAAAAAAAAATATATATATATATATATATATTGCAGTAGTATGACTGTGCCCCTCATTTTCTTTTTTCTGACAAACACATCAAATAAAAGCAGACCTTGTGAATTCCGTGATAAGCGGGGTCAACCTTTGGAACCAGCCACATTAGGGAGCAAACGCTGGTTAAAGTTCCAGGTAGCAGTCTTCGACAGTCATTAATCCTTATCCTGCTGAATAAGTAAAATGAAAATTTCAAGTCGATAGTAAAATTCAAATTTTGCTATTTCAAAATTACTTTTGGAGGAGAAATATCTCCTTATCGGACAGGGTAGATCCAAGATCAGACTGCACGTTCTGTGCAGTCTGATCTTGATCTACACTGTCCGTAAGAGGTCATTAAGTCGCGCTTAGCACCCAAATGGTTAATATAAGTTGTAAGAACTTGTGTTACCAAATCGATGTAAAATAAATAAGTTTAAACTTAACTAACTCAAACATATAATTATTGTTAAATGTCTCTTTCCTTCTGCTCTGAAAAAGCAGGCCCGCAAACAAAGGGTTTGAGTCGGTCTTGGTCTACAACGTCATACTCGATGGTCTGTTGAGGATTCCGTAAAATCAAGTTTAGTCATCGGTCCCTATATCCGAAATCCGTTTAGGACCGCTTGGCCACACATTGGTGGAAATAAACGTCTCTTACTTCTGTTGTAGTGTCAGAAAACTTGGCACCCATCGCGCCAATACATCTTTAGCATAATTCTTTGTGTAACATCTTCAAGAATTTGCCAGTAGATATATCAAGGTCTAAATTTAATCTCAAAATGGGATCTTCTTCTACTTGCCCTTACACGCAAGGAACCATTGTCTTGTTCAGTAGCACAAGCTACTGAAATTTCATTGTTGGAATAAAATTGCTGAAAATGGCATATATATGGGTATTTTTTATCTCATAAAATTTTACTATATACACTTGGGACCAAATATGCTGTATTTTTTTTCAATCATGATTCAACTAATAGAATTTCAGCCGGAAGAACCTTTCTTCCAGGTTGGAAATCTAAAACAATCGATTGTTTTTACCGACTTTAATCTTGAAGTCAATGACATGTTATTGATAACATCATCACCACATTACGGTTTAATTGATGTTACGTTAACTGGAAATAGGAAAAAGAGTAAATGTTCTGATGATACGAGCAATGCACTGTGAAAGGGGGCTTTATACATGTGCTATAAGTATCGACTTATGTCAGCCTGCGCAGTCCGCGCATCCTGACATGGGTCGAAACTTCTTGCCATCGGTCAATTTTCTGCACGTCAAAGGACTTTCTACCTTCTACCTTTCTAGTCTATGGCGAAACTGGTGTCTTCCCCTTATCACTTGATATTGAAACTAGAATGATACAGTTGTGGTCAAAAATGTCGTTAAGTACTCCTAACATTCTTTTATTCAACGTTTACTATTGTATTCACGAAATGTATCGACAAGATGATGAAAATTTACCAGTATTTAATTGGCTAAAACATGTCAACAATATATTCATTAAATGTGGTCTGATCAATATTTGGGGTAACCCTTTTAATTTCAACCTGAAATGGCTTAAGTTAACTGTAAAACAGAAGTTGAAAGATTTATTTATCAATTCATGGTATAGTGAAATAGAAAATAACCGTAGTCTCATGACCTACAAGTTATTCAAAAAGAATTTTGGTTTTGAAAAATATTTGATTGAAATTTCCCCAGCACTAATGAGATGTTTTCTTAAATTCAGAACGAATAATCACCGGCTTCCATTTGAGAAAGGACGATGGGCAAATATCGATTTAGATGATAGAAAATGTGATCTTTGTAACACCAATATAGGTGATGAATACCATTATTTATTTGAGTGCAAAATATTTAATAAACAACGTAAATCTCTATTACCCCGTAAATATTTAACAAATCCAGACGCACTTCAATTCGGTTTATTAATGAACCGTACCTCTCAAGAGCTAATAAGTCTATGTAAATTCATCAAAATTATATTAGAAAAGACGTAGTAAGCAAAATCAGCCGCGTAAAAGTTGTTGTATGAGTGTGCGTATGAGTATGCGTGTGTGTGTGCGCATATGTGTGTGTGTGTGTACAAGTGTGTGTATGCGTGCTTATTTATGGCTATTTCTTCGTGTTTTGTCTTCAACAATGTTTAATTATTCCCATCCCCATTGCATAAATGCAATAATTTCATCAAATCACTATACTGTATATCCAAGATTCACAGGCGCTGTGGCAGGGGGAGAGTACGTAAGTTATGCGTGAATTCTCCTTATGTCACAATGTCTTTGCAACCTTTGATTTGTAATTGCATAGTAGTGCATTTCTTTTATGTTACGTATTTGTTGAAATGATTGTGCGATATATTTTCTTATTTCATTACCAAGATGATCCCTCTTCTTTGTATTTCGTTTCGGCAAGGAGAGGGACGATCATGATCATAAGAGTACACACTTTGTAGCCAACCCGATGTGACATGCTCTCTTTTATATAATCTTACAATAGTAAAACAGTATAGGAGAAGCATTTCACCCCGAGCAGTGATGGAAACTATCACATTCTACAAAGCAGTACACGACCATACTGATTTATACTTATACAATAACATAACCAAACCCAGCTGACGCAACCCCTCTTATAAAACGCTCCATCGCGGAGCTTTGTGGGAGGGGGCGCCTCACTGCGGTAAGGTTTCATTACTAAACTCACTTTCACTGTATTGTTGATATCATGTAACCATCGTATTTTTTTTTCCTCACGCACTCTGTTTATATAAGACCTCATGTATTCCTGTACAGGAACTTAGAGAAATAAAGAGTATTGTATTGTATTGTACCTCCGGTTTCAGTCGATTGTTAGAAAAAAAACCGATCTTTATGGATCCATAATTATGTGATAACTTGCTCGGTATGATGCATTGCGGAAATGCATTAAGCCCCTGTTCGAAGGAGCATGGTTCATATATTGAACTGGCTCATGAAATCCACTTTACAAACAGATCTAAAACCTTAATCAGGCAACCAGACGGACAGCCATACACATAACTGATAAAAGATGCTAATGAATTATAGAACGATCATTTTTTGTTTACAAACTCATTTTTTTTTCAGCATGATGACGCTAGCGTTCCTTACTGCCTTACTTCTGATACAGAGCACTCTTGGTCAAATGCCACCAAATGCATGTCCGATGAACTGTTTCTGTGACAACAAGATGGTGGAATGCATGTCTTTAATGGAATTCCCAATGAACTTACCCACAGACACAACAGTCATCAAGATGTCACAGATGAACGTTAGAGATATCCCGCCAGATGCTTTCAGCTATATGCCTGATCTGGAGAGTATTGAGTTCAACAACTGCAACATTCAGAGCCTTCAGGGATGCAGTTTTGCGGGCATGCCGTCCATTAAAAAGATAAAGTTAGTAAAAACGGTTATAGAAAATATCGAGAGATACGCTTTCCGAGATCTTCGGAGTATTACTGTAATCGAGCTTGATTCTTGCAGGATTGGACGGATAAAGCCATTCGCTTTTTACAATCTTCACGAGATATCGCAGTTCACAATTTTCAAAACTCACATCCAGAATTTCTACAGCTACGCACTGTATAATGTTACTGATATAGAACGATGGATCGTTACCAGAAGTAACCTTAGTGACATAGTAACCGGTGCCTTTGACCAAATCTCCGACGTCAGAAATACTGAAGTCCATATGAATCAGTTCTGGAACATGCAGTGCCTCGTAATGGAAGATCTAATGAAAGCATCAATGAACATTATCTTTCTACAGAACACATTTTACTGCAATTGTTCCATATATGGTCTAATAAACTCTGTGGGCAGAGTGAAATTCCCCAGCATAATTGAGAAAAACCGTTGCCACGGCCCCGAAAGGTTTCAGAATCGATCCACCCTTTGGCACGTGTCACCAACAGAGCTGACGTGTCCAGGGTTAGAAATGGATAAAGAACCAGCATGTACCAAGACCCCTCTTGTTCCTAATCCGAAATGTCCCAAACTGGTCGATGGCGTTTTTGAGTCTGTAGTTGATAACGATGATGATGATGATGATGATGATGACGGTAATTTTGGATTCATTGTGCAAAATAATATTGTACTGATTGTGCTGGGATTACTCTCATGGATGGTTTTTATCATTAATTAAAACATTACTCCTGAAAAAAAAAATTGCAGTAGTCCACTTTGAAACATTTGAGCCATGCTCTGTGAAAAGGGGCTTAATGCGTCTGCGAAAAGTATCGACCCAGGTCAGCCTGCGCAGTCCGCGCAGGCTGATCTGGGCCGAAACTTTTCGCTATTGGTCAATTTTCTGTATATCAAGGCACGAGTCTACCTTATGGATTTTTATGGATCCATAATGATATGAGGACTTGCTTGATATCCTGGATCAAGGAGATGCATTAAGCCCCCTTTTCACAGAGCATTGCTCATTCATTTTTCATATCGATAATTGACACGAGTTAAGTCTTTACCTGACAACATAAATTGGACTTGTCCAAATTCAAAGCAATAGTACACGATAAAGTCAAGGTGAATCAAGAATTGAAACTTATTTGTTGCAGGGGAGAAAACATGTTTTGAAAAGGAGAAAATGCTGATTACCAGCATTTTCTCCTTACCCGTCAATGTTTTCAAAGGCCTTCTTCCTCAAGGCCGTTAAAACTCGGGATCGTGGGAAAGAATGAATCCGTATCCTGCTAAATAAAAGAAATAAAACTTTCAAACCAATAATATAAACCCAAATTCCCCTATTTCAAAGGTTTTTTTGGAGGAAAGATATCTCCTTATCGGGCAGTGTAGATCAAATGTTCTGTGCAGTCTTATTTTAATCTACGCTGTCCGCAAAAGGTCAGTGAGTCGCGCTTAGCAGCCTAAGGGTTAAGGGGCCCGTTGTCTGCGCATGTCATATTCTTCGAAGATTAACCTGTCTGCTATGACGCATCACTTGCTGAAAAATGGACATATATCAATACGCTGTGCGTAAATTGCCGCTTAAAAAGTACAGGCGAAAATGCTAATAGATAATACGTCTGTGGTAAAATCAAGCCAGTCTTTCACTACAAATTTCTTAGAAGACGAAATGATTTCAAACGGAGAAAATATTTTTTTTAGAATACCAACTGTTTAAAGCAAATCTCTGTCACCAGTTTCTAAATATAGACATGGGGAAAACCGGGATTTGTGCAACAGACTGACAACAAGAATAACGTCCCCAGCTTGCTCGGCTTATAATGTTATAATGGGGCTTTTCCCCAAGCTTATAGGAGCTTATGTTTATAAATGGCTGGTGCATTGGTTATATGCTAGCTAACCATGGCTGGATGAATGTTACAAGGTAGGTTTTAGGGAGTAAACGTGCATTTTATTTTGAAATTCGTTGCATTGATTCCCGCCTTAAAAAATAGTCCGGTTCTGTACCCAGAATGCCCATATCAGATAGGTGATGTATTTGAAAAATGCCACCTAGCGGAACATAATGTTAAGGGCCCATAAATGAGCGAAAATATTTTGGTAAACTGAATATTGCTTGCGATAAGCAATCTCCCTTTGGCACCATGTGATCAAAGGTGGTCTTCTTCAGAAAAGGCACACAAAAGTGGTCTCTGGGACTTAAATAATGAGAGCCATTCTTCAGTTATCTCCCCTGATCCCTCTCTAGTACTACATTGGTCCTGATAAGGAGATTACTTGGATTTTATCCTTCATTTTCTTGCACTACACAAATATGTTTTTGAGATAATCTCTCGGCTAAATCGGGTTAGATTGTTTTACAAATCCATATATATACATTTCTCTGTTGATTGAGAACATGATTTGCTTTAAATTTACATGGAGACTTTAAATATAATCATAAATCAAATTATTTTTATCGCAACATCCCCAAGGGAATCAAGGATAAAAACAAAGGAATACAGGTAAAAGGACCAATCTGTTATTTGGTTACCTTTAGTCTTTATCTGGCAAGGAAGATAATTTGATTTACAGGAATGGCCCTCATTGACGCATAACTTTTCACGTCCTTGCCAGCCGTATTAACCAACCATTTCTATCACGCTTTAATATTTTCACGGGCCAAGCAAAGGGACTTGACCTCTTTCGATGGCTATATCTACTGACACTCAGAAATGAGTCATGCTCTGGTAAAGGGGGCTTAGTGCATCTCTGTGATGCATTATACCAAGCAAGTCATCACATAATTAGAGATCCATAAAATCCAAAATATCTAACGACCGACTGTATCATAAGGTAAGACTGGTCCTTTGACATACAGAAAAATGACCAATAGCGAAAAATTTCGGCCCAGGTCAGCCTGCACGGACTGCGCAGGCTGACCTGGGTCGATACTTTTGGCAAGTGTATTAAGTACTCTTTTCACATGACATGAATCAAATATTTTTTTTATCTTATAGGCTTGACTTCACAAGCCGATGGTATAGATCCAAGATCCCACTGCATGCTTTGTGCAGCCTTGTCTTGATCTATGCCTTGCGCAAAAGCTGCTGTTTTCTTCGGTGGCAGTGACAGGCTCATTGCAGATTCTGATGAATTTTCTAAACTGGGACTCAGTTTTTATCTAGCTTAATTAGTTTAACTTGGTTCAGCCAAATGGTTTAGCCAATCAGAAATTGGGTGAAAAAGAGCAATTGCTTGGAAAAGGTACTGATCATTTTCCGGATATGTTTACCTGATGCTAAAAATGTAAACATTTATAAACATCCTTCCTTGTAATATTTATTCATTTCTTTTCTGTATTTTTTTGTAATTAATTTTATCGGGTTTTTACAACTTGTTCATTGAGAAAATAGATATGAGCCATGCCCCGGCAAATGGGGGCTTATTGATTGCATCTCCGTGATGCATGATACCAAAGAAGCCATCACATGATGATGGATCAATGAAGTCCATGTCATCTAACAACTGACTGAAGCTTTAGATGGACAGGTCCTTTGACATACATAAAATTGATCAACAGCGAAAAGTTTCGGCCCAGGTCAGCCTGCGCTGACTGCGCAGGCTGACCTTGGTCGATACTTTTCGCAGATGCATTAAGCCCCCTCTTCACAGAGCATGGCTCACCCGGGCCGAAACTTTTCGCTATTGATCAATTTTATGTATGTCTGATAAAAATATATTATCATAAACACTATTTGTTTGCTAATGATGATTAACTTCATTTCAACATGAGAAATTCATATCAGACGATATAAATCTAGATTTGTCCAAATCGAGAGCATTTTTAGACGACAAATTAACAACATTTTTCTCTTTCTCCCCCCCCCCCCCCCCCCTTCCACAACGTTTTCAAGTCATATAAACCCGCATTTCTTTGGAAATTATTTAAATTAAATGTATAACTCTAACTCGATAATCCTTTCATTAACAGTTTATATTATTAATTGTTTTTGAGAATACATGTTTAAAACCACGAACCGTGACGAGATAATATAAACGTTATCAAGTTGGGTTTAAAATTATCTCATCACGGTACGTGATTTTAAACAAGTTATCCCAAACATAGACAATAATATGTACTGACAATGAAAGGTTCATCGAGTGAGTGCTACAGCTCGCAAAGTGAAAGTGATAATTCCGGTCTATTGTATTGTATTGTATTGTATTTACTGTACTGTGTTGTATTGTATTTTTTGTGCTGTATTGTAGTCGCCATTTCTGAATGAAGTTCTCCATCGAGCTGATGGAAATAGCCTGCTACATTTTGTACCATATTTAATATACTACATAATTATTCTTATAAACAAATATCAAGATTTTTTTTTTTTATACATATAATTACTGAAGGTATGCTTAATAAAACTATATTCATTTTTAGTTGATAGTTTTTAAGAGTTTGTATATCTTTTCTTATATAATTATTTAGACCATGGTTCAGATAAACTCGCCGAATCGGCGCTCAGTATTTGGTCTGTATAGATCGCAAAAACAACTCTTTATCATGCCACGCTCGTGTTTATATCAGATAGACAACCACACTCACTGTCTATCTATATTACATAGACAACCACATTCACTATTTATCTATATCACATAGACAACCACATTCACTATTTATCTATATCACATAGACAACCACACTCACAGTCTATCTATATCACATAGACAACCACAGTCATTGTCTATCTATATCACATAGACAACCACAGTCATTGTCTATCTCACAGTATTATGGAACCATAAAATCCATTTTGTATAACAACCGACTGAATTATGAGGTACACAGGTCCTTTGAGTTGCAGAAAATTAACCTTTAGCAAAAAGTTTCGGCCCAGGTCAGCCTGCGCGGACTGCGCAGGCTGACCTGGGTCTATACTTTTTGCAGAAGCATTAAGCTCCCTCTTCTAAGAGCATGGCTCATATGTTTTTTGTATGACGATGGACTTTGTACAAGTCTATACATAAAATGCCCTGTCTGTCGGTCTGTCTTTTCGTCTTAGAGCAGCTCTCAGTTACTACCTCATTTGAAAATTCAAATCACGGGTATCATTTGTGTGACATGAACAGCCAAAATATATTTCATCCATACTCTGTGAAAAGGGGGCTTAATGCATCTACAAAAAACGTATCGACCCAGGTCAGGCAGCACATTTTGCAGAGGCTGACCTGAGTTGAAGGCTTTTGTATCTAGTAAGTTTTCTGTATGTCCAAAGACCATTTTACCTCAAGATTCAGATTGTTGTCAGACGAAATGGATTTTATGGATCCATAATTATGTGATTACTTGCTTGGCACAATACACCACGTAGATGCATCAAACCCCCTTTTGTCAGACCATGGCTCATTTAAATTTGACATAGTGTCTCATTTACCATTTTCATATGTCCTGAAATACCGATAAAAAGAGGTTGACGAATACTTGTCTTGCTTACGTTGGAGGTTTAGTATCTGTGCTCTTTAGTATAAACACCCACTTCTCTACTAATGAATTTAGTTATGTAATCCCACATGAAACGTCAAAAGGTTAGGATGGATTGGAAGAGCGATAGCTTCTCCCATCAGAGGTACCACGTTCGTTCCTTTAATTGGTGCCGTTTACCTCTGGAACTACAAACATCATGGGACAGGTAACGGTTAGACTCTTGGGCAGCAATCATCCTAAGTGATAAGTAAAAAACTGCAAAACTTGTTTCACAGTCGATGTAAAATTAAAAAGACTTAACTTGTAACCTGACAAAAGAATAAAAGACCTGTCCAAATTGAATTCGTTTGAAGATGACAAATTTACTAACAGAAATAATGAAATTTGTCTTCGGAAGGGTAGAACACATTGTTAACAGTATGTTTTCCTTTTCGCACGTTTATTTTTTTCTAAAAACTTTGAAATTTGGGGTTATTAAAACACGCAATTTTATAGTAATGGGTTAAAATAAATCCCAAAAGAAAACTCAACTACAAGTTATTTTTGTTATAGTCATCAGTATCACCTCGGCAAGATAAGGAATAACGCAAATAGAAGTTGGAATATCTTCCTATAACCCGGCTGTACTGACAATCTGAATAAAAAAAATGCTCCTGTTCCACAGATGTATGCTAGCGTAACAGTCGATTCAATTTTAAGCCTAGCACCAATAAAGAAACAGGATAGACCCACACAAACGGGTCTTTATCACGTCCAAGCACTGCACATGATTTAAATGCATCACTAGAAAAGGAGTCAATTTATGCTTCTAGCAAGGAATCACTATTTTTCTCCACGACCTATTTCTAAATTATTATAATGATTGATTTTCTTTTCCTTGAATTTATTATACTCTCTGTCACTTGTATAGTTGTCGGTACATGTATATCTAAAATAGCCCGTAAACAAGGTAACAACTTTTCACCCGACCATTTTATGCCGTGTCTACCTCCATAAGGTGTCTTTCATGCGAGTTTTCCTGAAAGAGAAATATGGAAAGAAAACATTGAAACGTTTCGCTCGCAAAATGTAATTTTTCTTGAGTAAGAAATGAAGTATATCATTGGATGCGTAGACAGACAATGCTGGGACTTCGGAATGCTACACATGACGGGCATGAATGCACAATCTCTATTTGATGTCATTGGTATATTGCTGGGACTTCGGAATGTTACTTATCACTGGCATGAATGCACAATCTGTTTTTTATGTCATAAGTAAACTCCATTTGAAGAGTTTTCAAATGAGGATCTAATTTGATTGGCCTAACAGTTGTTTTCCTAGTACATGAATATTAATGATAATGATATTTCGGCTATCAAATTTCGGAGGCCAGAAATAAAATCACGAGTGCCTTAGAGACGAAACGCTCATGATACAGGTGATTACACCTTAAATAGTCTTCCGAAGCGGTTTCAATATTAGTCTTTGTAAAGAAAATCAATATCTTCTGCAATACTACATTTGCATACTGCAATGCCATTGAGAGCATGAAACTTCTTGTTCTGAAAAAAAGTCGGGCGGGTATCCATTATCTGTAATATTCATATGAGCCACGCTTTGACAAAAGGGGGCTTAATACATTTCCGTGATGCATGATACCAAGCAAGTCAACACCTAATTATGAAGCCATAATAGCCGCTCTTTTTTAATTACCAACTGAACCATGAGGTATAATGGCTGTTTGACAAGCAGAAAATTGACCAATAACGAAAAGTTTCGGCTCAGATCAGCCTGCGCGGACTGCGCAGGCTGACCTGAGTAGTATGTATAAAGCTCGATCTGGGACATTACCCCAAGTCGCATAGATCGCCTTACGCAAAACGATAAAACTTACCAAATAAACCAAATATTAAATAATGCTGAGGTGCTTATGCAAATCCAAATCACGCTTATACATGTCAACCCACTTTAACCAATCAACCCCCCTCTTAAAACGAAAAAAACATCAATCTTATGATTTTAGTTAGTCCTTATCCAATATACCATGCATTATCAATTTCATGTAACATACACAGCCGCATGCTCATAAAATTATTAAAACCAATAAGGTTAAGCATTCATAAATAAATCAAACTAACCTCTATCTTAATCCTTTTACCTTTAATTCAATTATTATAACATAGCAAACCCTTATGTAGTAGATGAAAAATTTTCGAAAAAAATTAAAAAAAATTTACCTTTAAGCCGCTTTAACCCATTTCCCACTTACTTGCTTTAAACCGCTTTAACATTCACTAACTCTAGTTAACCAACGCATTAGCTAACCAACGCATCACGCAATGGCTAACCCTAACGAAGGCCCACATGCAGGCTAACCAATCAACTCACGCAACAGTTAACCAGACAAACCTTTACTTCAGTTAATCGCTTAACCTCCCCATCAACCAACGCATCACGCAATGGCTAACCGGTTTATGAGTTAGTGGGTGGGTTAAGATATTTGATAAAAAAAAAGAAAAAAATTAAATTAAATTGATTTTAAAGTTAAAAAATTTAGTAAGATAATAGGTAAAGATGAGCAGAAGAAAAGCTCTTGGAGATAATAAAAGAGGACAAATAAGTTATTGCAGGGATAACACCGTGGTAAGACAATTAGAAACAGAAAATTTATCCGATCTTTCTAATTGTCTTCTTGAAAAGATAACTAAAAATCTTAATGAGGATTATGTGAGTAACAGTATTCTAGACGGAGTTATTAATTTCATATGTGAAAGGAAAGTTAAAGGTGAAAACAGAAATGAGAAAATGAAGCTAATAATTATTGCTCATGCTGAATCAATACACGAGCAAGTTGTTGTAAAAGTACAGAGATATAAAACAGTAAAACGAAGAATTTTATTAAGAAGAGAAATATTAAAAACAATTGACTATCTTTTTATTATAGAAGATTTATTAAAAGATGACCTACAAAAAATGTAAAAAACATTTCTTTACCAATTAGATAAAAATATTTAATCTTTTTACGAGATTAAATATTTTACTTTATTTCATCAGTCAGCCTATAATGACCCCTTGATAAAGTTCTATAACTTCCATCCCTTAGTATCAAACCCTTTTTATCATCCTCAAAGCTTAATGCTAATTTATTTATTTTTATAGTGGATAACTCATGAAGTTTACTTTTTATTCCTCCCATACATACACAAAAATCTTTTTCAGTATCCAAACAATCTTTATAAGTTTTAAATTTTAAGTCTGTTTTAATCACAGACTTTTTAACACCTTTACATTTTTTAGTTTCTGCTTTTTCATTTGTTTCATAAATTTGTTTACCATCTTTATCTTCAGCTTCAATAGGTTCTATAAAAACAAACATACCATCTTTATTGGTTACCGCTTTACCTTCTTTATCCTTTTTTAAGACTAATTTTTTCATAGCATAAGTTTTTGCTCCTGGACTTACAAATCCAGTTAAAAGATCTCCTTCTAATTCATCCTTAAACTTACCTAACACATTACAATTTTTATCACTATACAATGGGTGATTTTTTGGATAATTACTAAAGTCAAACAAATCATTAGCATCCTCTTTTAAATCTTCATACAAATCTTCAGTTTCTATTGTTAAAACTAAACTATCTGTATCAGTATAGCACATAAATACTTTATCTTCACCAAATTTATTTTTAAAATAGTTATAATAATCTTCTAACATAGTTGTTTTGCTAATATCAAGTATGCTTACTCCTAAATAATTTGGCTTATCATATTTAATCAATGTTTTTTTCATATGTACCGCAACCAAATTTTCATCAAATATAGTATGATTATGAAAGTTATGTTTTGCAGTTAACTTTTTAAATCGTTCACTATTTTCACCATTAACTAATTCTAAATTTACTCTATTTCTTATGTTTTCCATGGTTTTACCAAAAACAGAATTCATTGCTAACTTCCATAAATTATCTAAAAATTTATTTTTATCCTTTTTTGCTTGCGTTCTTAAATTTACACACTTATCAACATATTTTTTAATAGCGGTACTCTCTTGATATTTAATTCCACGATGTATTTTTTTAATTTTTAATCCTAATCTCAGGTAAGTCTTTAAAGTTTCATGATGAAGTATATATTTTTCCTTATCATATAAGTTTGGTATTAACTTTTCTACTTTACTAACTTTTAATTTTTCTGCCGCTAAAGGCATTTCATTATGCAAATCATGTAAATTTTTAGGATACTCTAAATTAACCTCCAGGGTACATGGATATTTTTTCCAGTTATTTAATTCTTCATCTGTCATCCACTTAAAATAGTTTACAGGTAAAGGCTTACTCATAGCCCAAGGATAAAGACTGTTTTTATCAATATAAAACAAATATTTACTAGGTTTTGTTGAATCATATTTATTACCCATATATTTATTGTTTGCATCTGCATATCTAATACTTGTTATGCAAACACCACCCCTTTTTGATGCTTCAAAAAAGTTAAGCATATTAATATCAGTAAGTTTTTTTAATTTTATTTCGCTTACCTTAAGCATAGCATCCCATCCATATCCAGGTAAAGTATAATACCAAGCAGGATCTAAACCAAATTCTTTATGCATAGAAAATCTAAAGTTTTCCATAACATCAGCTAAAAGTACAACATCTGTTTCATTATATAGTTGTAAATAATCAGACATAGTTTTGCAACCAAAAACATCCCACACTTTTAACGCGTGTGCCAAATCTTTTTCTTTAATTCCTTCTCCATTTAAGCTTGAATAAAATTCTTCTATAGGTGGTAGTTGTGTTTCATTTAACTTATCAAAACTATCTATCCATTCATAAGGAAAGATACCCTTTCTACTTAACAATTTTAATTTTTCTTCTGTATATCCACCACGATGTTTTTTTAAATAATACTTTAAATTTTTTAAATCATTATTTTTTAAATTTTCTACAATTTTTTCTAAACTACTAGCTAAAAACTTAAAACTATCAAGAAATCTTAATTTAATATTTTTATTTCCTACCTTTAGATATTTTGTAAAACTAATATATTTTTCTTCATTGATAGGAATACAATCAATTCTACCACTTTTTTTACCAAGATACTTAATAAAAATATGTGCATCATAACCAGATAAATTATGAAAGATAACAGGTATAAAATTTGGAACTTTTGCTTTTAGATTACATTCATTATGTGCGGCTCCTCTATAATTACCAGTAAAATGACAATGATCTCTTACTTTATAATTTTCATGAGTAAATTTACCACCACATATCCAACATTTTACTTCATTTTTATGTTTTTTAACTTTATCTTCAGTTAATTTTTCCATTTCTACTGGGTTTTTATAAAATTCATTAAAAAGTTGTTTAGCATCCTTAGTTAAAGTATCTATAAAATGTTTTTCGGCATCTTTACCAACATATCCTCTTAATACTGGTTTCATAATTTTACTATCAAAACTACAAATTAAATAGTTATAACTTACAGGTATATGCTTTTGTGTTTCAATGGTATTACTTGTTTGTTGCGTATCTGGTTCTATTTTTTGTAATATACATTCAAAATCAGCAATAACAACAAATGGTACCGGTATTTTTCTACAATAGTTTTTAAACTTTATTAAAATTTCTTCAGGATTTTCAGGATCAAACTTAGGCATTATTAAATCAACTCCATCATGATCTTCACAACGCTCCATATGCTTTTTTAAAAGTTTTTCACTTCCAAAATGGTTCATACAAAGCATACAATACTCAACATTATGATTAGAGGCAGTTTGAGTTCTCAGTAAAGCATTAATATTTTTTATTAAAACATAATGTGATTTTTCTTCATCTTCAATATATAACAAATTTATATGATTTTCTTTTAAACTTTTTATAGTTCTAATACGTTTGATTTTTTTCCTTACCTTCTACTATCCCAAAAACATTAATACTAATTGTTGGATTTTGCCTTTCAAACTTATCTATATCCTGTAAAGAAACAGGATATTTAATTCCTTTCATATTTAAGCTATTTTTCTTAGATTTTAAAGGATAAGTTCTTTCAGGGTGACCATCTGTTGGATTTAAATGTCTCAAAATACAATCTGTAAAACATTCATCATTTTCACTTTTCATATTAATACATGCCTTTTTGTTAGCAATCCACTTTGGTAATGGTATCCATCCACCTGCTCTTAATGGTTCATAAATAACACTATGTAACTTTAAATGAACCACACTATTAAAATTCCAACCACTACCATTTGAAATAAAATTAATAAAATTTTCTAAAATTCTTTCCATCATTTCTTTGTATACTTTTTCTACATTAGTTCCTTCTAAAATAATCTCATAACCATCTTTATCAGAAGAAGAAAAATTTGCTTCTACTATTTGTCTATTATTACCCTCTCCTCTTTCCATAAAACATTGAAGATTTAATTTTACTTTATGACCATGCATGCTTTTTAAAAGTTTTACAATTGTTGGTTTTGTTAGCATTAAAAACTCTTGTGGTGTTTTAACAGGTATACCATTTATTTTATGTTCAGTTGCATAATTTTTTAAGGCAGATTTATTTTTTATTATTTTTATTTTTTCCTCTCTTTCTTCATCATATATACTTTTTATTTTATTTTTTAAAGCATTAAGTTCTGGTGATATACTATCTGGTACATCTCTAACATTTTCTAAACTCCTTAACAAATCATTAACTGAAGTAGTTTGTTCCTCGGTTGGTCTTTGTCTTTGCGGTATATAGGGCGTTGGTTGTAATATTGGTACATCAATGGTTCCCTGGTCTATATCTAATATTGAAGGTCCCGTATTGATTAAAAGGGTAATTAAATCATTACGTCTAAGCCTTGAGTATCTTCTTAATCCCCTTTCCCTTGCTAAATTTCTTAATCCAGCTACATTGTATCTATCAAATTGACGTTCCATTTTTTTTAAATAGAAAAATCATTCCTTAAGTCAAATTTTATTATTTTTTCATAAATAATAAAATTAAAGAATATCAATTTTATATTTACCATTCCATACTCTACCATTCCAGTTTTCAATTGTTTGTGGGCATTTATCAATATACTTACTAGCCTTGTAAATTGATGGAAATTCAATCACCTCTTCAGTTTCAACATCCTTTAAGGTAACCCTCTTTGGGTTTTTTGCAATATCCTTTAATCTATCATAATTAGGATTTTTTTTTTCTTCCTCTTCAGGATACAAACCATGTTCCTTTAACACATCAATATACTTTTTCTTGTTCCAATAGGAATACCACTTAATATTGTTATCTGTTAATATCTTTTTAAAATCAGCAACCTTTTTCATTTTTATTTAAGTAAAAATTACTTAATATACTACACTCATTTTATTTCCATCACTCTGGAAGTTAATTAGCCTGTCACTAAGTAAAACTGCATATGCTTCAGTATTTGCTGGAGCAGGTGCATTGAATGTTGTTTTAACATGTATATCAGTAACAGAATACTTAAGCCTTTCACTTTGTTTTGATAAATCAAACACAAACAAAGGAAAAAGAAATTTAAAATCATAAGGATTAATACTAGGGTTTGATACCAATTCATCCATGTTAAAAAAATTTTTTCTAAAAGAGGAAGCCTCTCCATATATTCTCCCAAATTTATTAGTGGTAAAATCTATATCATGTTCATAGTTTGGATATTTTTTTGAACCTAACATTACATAAATATTTCTAACATTTATACTATCAAATAAAGCATGGTTTTGTAATTGATTATTACTTTTTCCTGTTTGAAAACCTATAATTAAGAAACGGGGTACCTCAGGAGATGATTTAGATGATAACCTCCAAGTAAAACTTATTGCTCGTGGAACCGCAATAGTGTCGCTTTGTATCATCCTATAACCAACTGGAAATTTTTCTTTCTTCTCAATAAATTTAAAAAGTTCCAACTTATTACCATCTTCCGGTACCACATGTGGCATAAACCAAGATACTTTACTTAATACAACCCTACCAGGTTCATTTCTAGCAGGATTGCCACCTGCAGCTGCTACTGTAGCAAGTCTATAAATTGCATCATTGTTATTGGTTCTTGTTAAGGTTAGTGTTTGTTTCATACCATATAAAATTTTGTTGTAATCTTCACAAAAACCAAATATATGCTTTAAAGGTACCTTAAAACTGAATGATCCAGTTGGAACAGAACTAAAAATATAAGTCTTTCTTGTTTTATATCCTTTATTATCTGCAATATCTGGGAGTGTATCATTTTGCCAAAGCTGATTTAGTCCTTGTGATTTAGAAAAATCGTCAGGGTATTTTAATAGTCCAAGCATTGTTGTAGTTTGACCAGGATTTAAAATATTTTCTATCTCTTGTCCACTAAGTTGATATCTTATATTTTTAAACAAAAACATTAAACCATTGTTTACTAAGTTGACTTCATCTTCATTTACATAATTTTGATCAGCAACAATATCAGTGTCTATATGCAATCTTCCTTCAAATAGTAGATATGATTCTGAAGGATGATAAAAAATATCTTGTGTTTCAATATCAATCCTAATATTTCCTCCAGGGTTGTTTAGATTAGTCCCTGTAATAGGCAGATATTCATAATATTCATATTCATCAATACTATCGTCTTTTAAAATCGGTGCTTTAATATTTAAAATATCCATTTTATTATATACAATTATAATTTTTAAGCCAAATTATAATTGTTTTAATATTCTGCCCATAGTTGGGGAAATACATTGTTTTCATCATTTACATACACACCCCTAAGTTTAATATTTTTAAGTTTTTCTACAAAAAGATGTCTCTTCATCTTTGGATAAATTCTATTTCCGTAAAGAATGGTTACCTTAGGTATACCATTTTTTTCTAAATATTGATTTACATCTTCTTCAAATTCCTTAATGATATCAGCTTTTTCAGGCGACAATTTTAAAACAGCCTTTTTATAATCATAATTTGTATCACTGCAATCTAATACTTCACATTCATCATCAAGTTTTAGGTTTGCGTAAAGGATGCTAACCTTTTTTGTGTTGTATTTTTCATAAGTCGATAAATTAAATTTTAGATTAGGCATTTATTTAATGTTTATTTTTACTTAACTTAAATTTCATATTACTTTAACTCCGGAACCCTTTTTACTATTTAATTTCTTAACTAAATCTTGTATAGCAATGGCACCACCATCCATTAACTTACTAATATCTTGCATTACAGGTTGTGTTGTTGTAGTAGGCTTTTGAGTATATTTTTCTATAATCTTTTTAGATTTTGGTGTTAAAGCCTTTTGAACTAACTTTTTACCTGCATCAACTGCTGCACTCTTTCCAACCTCTAATGCTTTCTTTGCTCCTTCCTTAGCTACACTCTTACCAACATCAACTGCTGAAGATGCAATTTGTTTAGCTGCTTGACTCGTAAATAGTCTTGTAAGAAAATTAGTAAAAGTATCAAATATTCCTGCTCCTCCATAAACATATTTTCTTTTAAATCCTCTCTTTTGTGATGTAATCATTTTTATAGTATAGACATTAATTTTTTATAAGTTTTTGCATTTAAAACACGTTGTCTTTTTAATTCATCACAAATACTTACAAGCTCATTTCTTACACCTGTATGACCGGCTCCTTTACTTGCCATTAAGAGATCTAATCTTTCTAATAGTGCATTAGGGTCAGATGGGATAACAGTAATTCCTCTACCTTTTTTAATACTATTCCAAATGTTTTTAAGTATTCTTCTCCACTTAGGCATCAACATTTGTTCAAGAGGTTTATGATCAATTTCTAATGGGTTGTTATTGCGATAAAGAGCATTAGTTTTTATCATTATTTCCTCATAAAATTCTTTATCAACGTCACTATATTTTGTTTTGTCTGGGTTTTTAGCAACAATTAATTCCCATAAACCAGGTGTATCAGTTTCATAATGGTCTCCCCCAACTAAGACAAAGTAATCACCGCTAATATTAACTTCTTTATCACCAATATATAATGCTCCATCCTTTTCATAAAACCCAAACGTTGTATCAACTTTATCTTTATTCTCATATCTTTTTAACTGATTTTTTGCAATTTTTCCAAGAAAATTTGGCATATTTATACCTTTTTCTTCACTTTCTATTATAATACTATTTATTTCATCAGGGTCTAATTTTTCTTTATCATATGCCAATACGGAAGGAAAACCTTTTAATTTAATAATACTTTCTATTTTTTTTACTCCTTTTTTAATATGACCTAGTTCTCCTGTAATTTCCTCTGATGATTTTTTCTGTGTATCTGTAACAGGTTTAAAAAACCTAAAAAGTTGTTGTTGATATTTAAGTTTGCCTGTTTTCTCTTCAAGCTGATCATCACGAATTTTTTTTTTTTAGTTCAAGATATTCTTTTACTGTTTGTTCCCTTTTTAAAGGGTCTTTTATCTTCAAGAACGACATGTTTTTAAAAGTAAAAATCTATTTTAATTTAGTTAACAATCTCACATGCGCAAGAACATTTAAACTTGGGTGGTTTTAGTTTTATTCTTAATGGCTTCCATTGTGCCTTTCTACAAGTCTCCTGAATTCCTCCCGTGCTTCTATTCGTCCCTTCTCGATTAAACTCTCCGATTCCTCTAGCTTGCTTTTTTTCTTCGACTTACTTCTAATTTCTTCCTTCATTTGTTTGTATTTTTCCAATTCATCCATAATTAAAGTAAATTCTGAATGGTCAATTTCATTATCTGTTATTGCTTTTGATATATGCGTAAGTAGTGTATTTAACTTTGAATCTGCTAACATTTTAATCTGAAGATGTTTTTCTGATTTTGTTCTGCTTCTTCTAACCAAAAACTTGCCTACTAATGCTACTAAACCAACAGCTAAAGCACAACCTTCTAGGGCTATCGTTGCGGGTATCGCTACTACAGTTGAGAGTAAAGCGATTCCTCCTGCTCCTGCACCTAATGCTATAACAGTTAGTCCAGCTTCAACATTATCTGCAGTCTTACTAATCTTTAAATACTTTTTACTTAGTTGCTCTCTTACCTTAACTTCATTTTCCAGAAAAGTCTGAATTTCTGATATCTTTTGTAGTCTAAAGGATTGACCATTGTCTCCTACTGATAATGATGGGGCATTTGGTATATTTCGTGCTTCTGGTAAATCTGGATAAATCTTTTCTTTTAGTTCCATTTTATTAACAACAACTATTTTTTAAATTGAATAGTAAAGACGACACAAAAATTCACCTTCATTAATTTTTACTAACTTTTTTGAGTTGTTTGTAATTGTGGTAACCATGTCATCCACTTCTTCTAATGTAACTTCATTTGTAATAGATATTTGATTAAGTTTTAGAGCATAAGATAGAGAAGCTAAAACAAAACCTTTACTCATATTAAAGCCCATACCTAAAGCCATCGTTCTTGTTTGTCCTCCTTCTAATACTAACGGTTGTTGAGTAAAAATATTCCATGAAACAGAATTAACTTTTTTAGCTGGATACTTACCTTCAACAGGTTTCCAAAAAATAGTTTTTGGTTGAACTATTTTATGATATCCATTTTTATTTCCATTTCCAAATTTATGTACATTCATGTTTTTTAATTTTATAATATTGCTCCTAATATAGGAATATTAGCAAATGGGCTATTTGGTCCTAAAAGAAGACCTTTTCCATCATAAATTTTTGACCCTTGTTTTAAATACAATCCATCACCAACGGAACTCAATCCTTTACCTTTTGCAGGACCAAGATATAAACCTTTGCCATCAGTTTCAACTTGACATATTTGCCCCCCTTTTTTTAGGTAAAGACCATTACCCATTGCTTTTTGAACACCTGAAGAAGCAAGACCAGATAACGCACCAACACCTATAGCAGGTAAAACGGTTCTTGCTAATGTTGGTAAAACTGATGAAGCTAATCCAGCTATCAAAGGTAAAAATCCACCTTCTACTTTCATATTGTGTTTAAGTTGTCTAGGAGACATTCTAAACGTTGCTCCCTTTCCGCCTTTATAAGCTTTTGTAAGTTTATTTACTTGTGATTTGGTTAATGCTATTACATCATTACCATGAATATCTTCATGCTTTAAACGAATACTAGCTGGAGCTTTGTTTTTAAAAGAATGTAAAATTTTTTCCTTTTGTCCGTCTGATATATTTATTTTAGCGTTAATATAGTTTGTCATTTTTTATATCTATCATGTCTCTCTTATATAAAATCTAATTGTTAAATTTTCCCCTCTTAGATTTAGTAATGTTCCATCTTGGTCAGTAATTGACACATTTAAATCATGTATTTCATTTAATGTTAGGGGAAGATAAACAAGGTTTACCGGGTTTTCTATTATTTTATACCCTGGTGATACATTAGGAAAAAAACTGTAAATCGTATTTCTTTGTAAACCGTTAACATAACTACCTGAAATTAAGTCAATATTAACTAACAAGCTATTAATACTAAGAATATTTACTACATTTTCAGATTCATGAAATCCTTGTAGATATTTTGCTCTATTAAATCCTAATACTTTTCCGATACTTCTGCTTTGGTTTAAATCTACCTGATAACCATTTTCAACATAAAGAATAGATTTTAAAGTATTAGTATTTGCAGAGATATTAATATAATATTCTTCATTAACTGCATCATAATGACCTTTTTTTCTCATTTCTTGTTGAATATAATCATTAATATCAACTAAATCATAAGATCCCTCTGGTAATTTTAGTTTTACCCATGTTGCACCATTGTCAGGTGAATAAACAAAAGTTCCATTGTGTTTATCAATATTAGGAAATGAATAGTAAGTTTCAAGGTTAACCAACGCTATTTCATATTCTTTATCTTGGTCTAATTTAAGTGGTGGGTTAAATCTTGTTTTAAACTCTGTTTTGTTGTCGCTTACAATAATTTGAAATGACGACTTATGGTCAGTATTTTTTACTATCTTTTCAAGTAATTCTGCTTCCATTTTACAATTTGTAAAATATATTTTAAAATGAAAATATATTTTTAATAGTAATCTCTGTAATCTCGTGGCATATAAAAGTTGTCAAAACCACATCTATATTTTCCATCATTATGGTTCTTAGTCAAATCAATCACAACAAAACCATGAGGTTGTTCCCAACACTTTTTACAAGAATTAATAAACTCTGTTTTAGTCATATCATCCCCTACATGATCACTATAAATATGGTTAAGATTTTTTAAGTCTTGTCTAAACAAGCATATTAAGTTTGCATTTTCTCTAATAGTTTGACGTGGTAGTCTAAAATAATTTTGTGCTAGATAAAAACAATCAGCGTTACTATGTCTACCCCTTACATAATAGTTTTCACACTTGTTTTGTCTTTCTAAAAGTAAGTCATCAAATATCATTAAGTTTTTATTTGATGCATTTAAATCTCTTGGGTCAGGAACATCACCTGCATATTCATAAAATTCACAATTGATATCAGATTTTTCCTTAATTGTTTTTGCCCATTCTTCAACTAATGCTGTAGGTGAAATATCACGGTTTTGAACTTCATCTTTAAGTGAAAACAGCCTTAATATGTATTCTTTTGGTATTTTTTCTTCAAAAGCTTTTTTAAGTATTCGATATTCTGGTTGAAACAAACTTTTTCCAAAAACGCATAAGTTGTTATAATCTAACCAATCAGGTCTTAACAAAAGGTTAAGTAAAAGTGTAGTTTTACCACATCCTGATTTACCTACTATTAAGCCCCTGATGCTCCTAGGTAAAAGGGGGTGATTAAATCTTTTTGCTAACGCTTCATTCCATGATAAATTAACAATATCCATATTTTATATTAAAAAATTTATTTTAATATAAAAAATGTATTGCATTAAATGTAAAGAGAAAACTGATACTACTGATATACAATATGTAGTAAGTAAAAATGATAAAAATATGATACGTGGAAAATGTGTTAATTGTGGCACAACTAAAACACAATTTACTAAACAAAAAGAAGGTGGTTCGTTGTTAAACAAAGCAATCAATAACTTGCCTGTTGAAATGCATTTACCTGGGCATAACTTTACTGGGCCTGGTACTAAGTTAAAGAAAAGATTAAATCCTGATTTAACACCTAAAGATTGGTCAAAGCCTGTAAATCGTGTTGACAAAGCAGCATATCATCATGATATATGCTATCTTAAACATAATGATACTAAAACACGTAATGATGTGTGTGATGCTAATATGCTTAAAGAGTTAAAGGGTATCTATAATCCTACTATTAAGGAAAGAATGGAAAGAGGATTGGTTTCCTCATTGATAGGAACCAAGAAAAGATTTGGTATGGGTGTGAGTAAAAAAAAAATTTAGAAAATATAATGCCAGCAGAAGAATTACATAAACCTGTAAAAAGAAAATTTAAGAAAAGGAGAGTTAGAGTAAATGGCAATGATAGAATATGGGCAGCAGATTTAGTAGATATGCAAGCATTTTCTAAACTTAATCGTGGAGTAAAATTTCTTCTTGCTGTCATTGACATCTTTTCAAAATATGGATGGCTTATACCATTAAAAGATAAAACAGGGAAATCTGTTTCTGTTGCACTGAAGAGTATTTTTAAGGAAAGAAAGCCTGAAAAAATGTGGGTGGATCGGGGGAAAGAGTTTTATAACAAAGAAGTTAAAGACTTGATTGAATTGTATTCTACTGAAAATGAGGAAAAATCAAGCGTTGTCGAAAGGTGGATTAGAACAATGAAAGAAAAAATGTGGAAGTATTTCTCTGCTCACTCAACAAATGTTTATATTGATGTATTACCAAATCTTGTTAAAGAATACAACAACACGAGGCATTCTTCTATTAAGATGACACCAATTGAAGCAAGTAAGAAAAAGAATGAAAATAAAGTTTGGATAACATTGTATCCTGATTATGATCAAGTAAGGGAGGATATCAAACCAAAGTTTTCTGTTGGAGACAAAATAAGGATAAGTAAAAAGAAAAAGACTTTTGAAAAAGGTTATACCACAAGATGGACTGAAGAGGTTTTTACAGTTTCAGAAGTAAAACATACATCACCTGTAACATATAAGATTGAAGATTTAAATGGTGAAGAAATAAAAGGTAACTTTTATGAACCTGAACTACAAAAAACAAGCCAAGAGGTGTATAGGATAGAAAAGGTTATTAAAAAGGGAAAAAAGAAATCTCTTGTAAAGTGGAAAGGTTATTCTGATGAGTTTAATTCATGGGTTGATAACAGTGCTATTGTAAATATTTAAATATATATAAAAAAATGAAAGATATTACAATTGATAATGTAACTTTAAAAAAAAAACCTTTAAGTAATTTTGAACTAAATGATGCTGCAAAAAAATTAAAATTAAAAAATTTTAGAGGAACATTTTTAAGAGATACCCTACCAAAAAACAATAAAAAAAATGAATGTGGTATATTAAACCTTGATGACTCCGGCGGCCCTGGTACTCATTGGGTTGCATGGTTTAAAGATGGAAAAAGAAAAATTTATTTTGATAGTTATGGTATTCAACCACCAAATGAAATTATAGATTATTTAAAACAACCTATATACTACAATACTGACCAATTACAACATGCGGGTGAAGTATTTTGCGGTCATTTATGTTTGTTCATTCTTAAAGAGTTATGTGATGATAATAAATTTCAAGATGTTTTAAATAAACTTTTTTAGAATATTAAAAACGATGCCTGTTGATAAATTTGGAAGAACGGATAATGTTAAAACAAGCGGTGATGGTGTTTCACTTGCTTACATAACTAACAACTTTTTACGTAAAGATAGAACAACTACTGTTACCGGTTCTATAAATATGAATGGCAACACATTTACGAGGGTTAGTAATCCAGTAAATCCACAAGATGTTGCGACAAAGGATTATGTTGATAATACAGCAGGGGGAAACCGTGAATCACCACTATTAAAAGAAAATGGAAATTTTATTGCTACTGCTCCATTCAATATGGGTTTTAAAAAAATACATAATCTACATGACCCTGAAGAACCACATGATGCTGCTACAAGAAGTTATGTGGATAAGGTTAGTAGAGAAAGTGTCATTGTTAAACGTAATGATGGAAGATTTGTTGCTACAGGAAATATAGATATGAGGAATTATGGGTTAATTAATGTCCTGTCACCGGCTGAACCTGATGATGTAGCAACAAAGGGGTATGTTGATAGTCAATCCTCACCATTTTTGTATAACCCCATTGATAACTTTTATACTGCAATAGGAGAAATATCTATGGGTAACCGGCGAATTCATTTTGTTGCTCCTCCAATTGAAAATAGTCATGCGGCGAATAAGCTTTATGTAGATAGTGTTATTGAGATGGCTACCGCAGGTGAAAAGGCTTTGACAAAAAACCAAGACGGGTCTTTTTCAATGGCTGGTGAAATAGATATGGGTGGTAACTCAATTACTGGTTTACCAAATCCAATAAATCTTAACGCTGCTGCTAATAAAAATTACGTTGATAATGGTGGTGCCATTGTAAAAAATCCAAATGGAAGCTTTACAGCAATATCTGATGTAGATTTCCAAGGTTTTTCTATAAAAAACGCGGCGATGCCTGTAGATGAGGGAGATTTAGTAACAAAATCCTATGTGGATGGAAGGGTATCGCTTCATAAAACAATTATAAGCGTGTGTGCCGAGGAGCAGGGTTCTTTAACAGACGGTCATTATGAGTTTTCTTTTGGTAATGGAAGTACCGGAGTAAGTCATGGGATGGGAGGTTATTGTATATCTGCTTCTGGTAGAATTATAAGAGGGACTTTAATGGTTGTTAAGGGAACCGGTATTCTAAAAGAAGAGGCAAAAGTTAATATAGTCGTAAATGGAGTTGAACAGATTAACTACACCATAGTAAAAAAGAAAGGAGAAGGTTGTAGTTGTGTAGTTTTCCCACAACCTTTAGAAATAGACCAATGTGATGTTATAAACTTTATAACACGATCTACTAATCCTAATGCTAAAAATGCATATTTAACGATACTGATAGAGTTAGACTTGTAAAGGGTTAAATATTTAAAATAATGAGTGATAAACACAATATGACTTTAGTTAAAAAAAATATTTTTTATAAATTTTTTTATAAAAAATAATATTATTAATATGCCTATTGCCGCTGTTGATGTTACAGGATGCGACATATAGTATTTTGTGTATACTATATGTCATAGTTTTGTCTTGTATTGATGAGTTTAACATTTTCTCCAGGATATTTTTTAAAAAACTTCTGTATTCTAGGATCAGGATCATCCCGATACACAACTAAAAAACGATCATCGTGAAGATATAAATCTGTAAATCTTGTGAGGTTTCTAATTTTATAAAGAAATTGTTTTAATCCTTCAAAGTCAAGGTTAAAAAGGTATTTTTTTGCTTTGATGCGTAAGCATTCAACCATATACTTTTGTTGTATCGCTTCTGGAATTTTCATTTTTTATAGAAACTTAAAGTTTATACTAAATTCTTCAATATCGTTAAGGCAGCTTTCTAGGTAACGATGTTCACTAGGTTGGTCTATAAATCTTTCTTTCATAAGTGTTAGCAGGTTAGTTAAATCTCTAGTATAAAAACAATTTCTTACAAACATACCTTTACCACCTGCATAAAATATTATCTTTAAAACGTTTTCATTAGGTTGTTCATAAAGCATTTTACTGCAGTAGTAGTATATATCGCTAAACCATCTTGGGTTTTTATAAGGCATTAGACCGGTTCCATTTGTGTAAATGATTTTATTTGTGTTTATAGGATGAATATTTAATTTATCCTTAAGTAGGTCACTTAACTTTTGCTTGAAATCTATGTCTAGCATTTTAAATATTAAAGCTCTAGTTTAATAGAAAAGTCTTCGTCATCTAGTTATTGATTTACCCATATTTATCTTGTAATATGGGAAATATATCATTCTTAGATGATATATAACCACATAGATTTGCTGTTTAAGACCTATTTTTTTACTCATAGTCTTTATCCTGTTTCTTAAGCCAGTTAGTAAAGCCTGCTTTCATAAGTTCAATAAAAGATACTATAGCCATATCTTGATTAAAATCTTCTTCTTCTTCATCTATTTTAACTCTTTCTATAAAATCTTCTGCGCAACCTTTGGTATACTCATCAAGATAATAAATTATATCTTCTTTAAATCCTTTTACATTGTACAAAAAGTTAGATTCAACTTCTTCATAATAATTTTCTTCTAGGTTTTCTAAACAAAGAGTCTCTATAAATGAAGAACCTGATTCAACAAAAAACAAACGAATGTTTATAATATCCTCCTCATAGTCTATCCATACCTCTGTGTTATCAAAATCACAATCTTCGTATTTAAATTTGTTTACTTCAGCATAATCTTTTACATGATCTGGGTAGCCTTCATATGCTTTTACTATTTCTTTTGCTCTTTCTAGTATCCATTTTTCTTTCTCTGTATGATCGGTTCTTTCATAATCTTTTTTATCATCAAAATGCTCCCACTCGTATGGTTGTAACTCTTTTGGTTCTGTTTTTCCTAAACCTGTGTAAAGGTCAACACGGAAAGTGTTGGTTTCTGGGTTATAGTTTCTATAACAAAAACTCATTTCTACTTTAAACCTAGGATCATCATAAGGTGAAGCATTAACTCCATCGTATTGTGTTTGTGTAACATCTGACATACTTGCGTTACCTACTTTAACGGTGCAATTTATAACTTTAATTAAAAAATTTTTTGTTTCCTGACAAAAAAAATTAATTTTTTTTTTCTAAACTGTTTATTAACGGTTTAAATGTTTAACGGTTTAAAACGGATTTTGGAATAAAAATTTTTATATTTCTCTAATTACAGAATTTTCTGTTTTACACATGGGGCAAGCATTTTTTGTATATAATGCAAAACATGTAGCACAACAACATAGATGACCACAGTTAGCAAATAAAACATTAACCTTTGCTTTTTCATCTAAACATAGCACACATGTTTCTGATTTAAATGTTTTATAGTTATTTATTTTTGTAGTTGTTTGTTCCTCGGTTACCCTTTCTATCTTTTCTATACCTAACCATCCATATGTTATTTTATAGTCGCCAACAACAAAATTTCTTTTGTTTTTTTCCCAGAACCTTTCAAAATTACTTTCTGTAAATTCAAAGGCAGAACGTTGATTGATTTCTTCTACTGTTTCTAATGATTGTTGATGTTCTCTACGAAAACGAGCTTCACTTTCTTCTTCATCTTCACTTTCTATTTGTGGTAGATTACATAACTTTATAAAAGAAGGATAGTTTATTTCACCTTCTTTTTCAAAGTAGATAAAAAAAGCTGTTTCTTTGCTTACATCAAACTGACGGTAAATTCTATTTGCTTCTTCACCTATTCTATTTAATGTTTCCTGTAACTTAGATAAAAAAGTTGTTTCATTTTCGTTAAAGTCTAAATGTATTTTTGTTAGATTAAGACGTTGAGGGTTAATAAATTCACCTTCTTGTCCTGGCATTTCTCCTTCATGAAACAACACGTTTAAGTTTAAGTATGTTTTCATGTTAGGGTTTTCATATTTCATTCTACTATATTCATAGTAAATATTAGCATTACTTAACACACCTTCGAATGGTAAGGTATTACCATAGAAAAAAAAAAATACACTTCTCTTAAGCCATCTACATGTTTATTATAGAAGGTATCTATATGTTTACTTTTTATTGCAAATAAAATATCTTTTACTTTTGCTGTGTAAGCATAAGGATAATCTCTTAAGTCTTTTAAAATCTCCATCACTCACTTATATGTTATAGGAACGTTTTAAGTTAAATTCAATTGTTAAGTAAGGGTTTTAAAATTTTTAATTTTTTTTTTCGAAAATTTTTCATCTACTACATAAGGGTTTGCTATGTTATAATAATTGAATTAAAGGTGAAAGGATTAAGATAGAGGTTAGTTTGATTTATTTATGAATGCTTAACCTTATTGGTTTTAATAATTTTATGAGCATGCGGCTGTGTATGTTACATGAAATTGATAATGCATGGTATATTGGATAAGGACTAACTAAAATCATAAGATTGATGTTTTTTTGTTTTAAGAGGGGGGTTGATTGGTTAGCCTGCATGTGGGCCTTCGTTAGGGTTAGCCATTGCGTGATGCGTTGGTTAGCTAATGCGTTGGTTAACTAGAGTTAGTGAATGTTAAAGCGGTTTAAAGCAAGTAAGTGGGAAATGGGTTAAAGCGGCTTAAAGGTAAATTTTTTTTAATTTTTTTCGAAAATTTTTCATCTACTACATAAGGGTTTGCTATGTTATAATAATTGAATTAAAGGTAAAAGGATTAAGATAGAGGTTAGTTTGATTTATTTATGAATGCTTAACCTTATTGGTTTTAATAATTTTATGAGCATGCGGCTGTGTATGTTACATGAAATTGATAATGCATGGTATATTGGATAAGGACTAACTAAAATCATAAGATTGATGTTTTTTTTTGTTTTAAGAGGGGGGTTGATTGGTTAAAGTGGGTTGACATGTATAAGCGTGATTTGGATTTGCATAAGCACCTCAGCATTATTTAATATTTGGTTTATTTGGTAAGTTTTATCGTTTTGCGTAAGGCGATCTATGCGACTTGGGGTAATGTCCCAGATCGAGCTTTATACATACTACTGACCTGGGTCGATACTTTTTGCAAATGCATTAAGCCTCCTTTTCACAGAGCATAGCTCATATATTGGTGCATATTGCTCTAGGATTGGTTATCTTTACGGAACTAGAATAAGCTTTACCTTTTACATCCAATCTCAACATCTAAACTTTTAGAAAAAAAAAAAAAAACTTACTTTGGAAAGGTTGGCTTGAGTCGTGTTATGTGACACGTGGTCAATTGTTGTATAAGCCGTGATTGCATGACCTGAATTCGATTTAACGCTACTTCTCTTGCGCATCAGTCTGTGTTGTGTGTACTTCCGGCTGAGTACTGCCATTACCTGCAAATATATTTCAGTCAAGCTCTGTGAAAAGGGGACTTAAAGCACCTGCAACAAGTATCGATTCAGGTCAGACTGTGCAGTCTACGCAGGCTGACCTGGACAGAAACTTTATGCTATTGGTCAATTTTCTGCATGTCAAAGGACATTTTACATCCTGATCCAGTTGAATTTTAGACTAAATGGATTTTGTGAATCCATAATTATGTGACGACTACCATAGGATCATGCGTCACGGGGATGCATTAAATCTCCTTTTGCCAGAGCATGGTTCATATGAATATTTAGCCTGGACTTGTTTCGTACTGCTAGAATGTCATGGCAATGGTTGTTACTTTTTATTGTATTTTCCCACGCCGAATGGCTTTTTAGAAGATATATATAAAACTGAAAGAAAACTAATAATGTCTTTGCTTTGCTCCGTTAACTGTCAAGTCCTAGAGACATTTGTTTCAGGTTTCATCCTAAATTTCGTGACATAAAACATGCACAACGATTTTACTTGCGCCTTCTACCCTCTCTCATTTTTCTCCTCGTGTATGATCAGGGTCCGCATCCACCAACCATTCTTGAGAACGTTCTTAGTTTTATTCACCAGAATTTTCTAAATTTGAAAGTTACATGTACACGCCTTCTGATTGGCTAGACCATTTGGTTTAGCCAGTCAGAAGGTGTGTTACTTTCAAATTTAGAAAATTCTTGGGCATAAGGCTAAGAAGGTTCTAAAGAATGGTTGATGAATAAGGACCCACATCTTGAAAAAATAAATCCATGTAAATGTCAGATCTAAAAAATAAAAATGTTTAAAAAATGGAACCAAAGGCCAATATAAAAAACAACGAGAATCACCCGTCTGTAAGCGAGCACATTTCAATATTTAAAGAAAAAAAACTTGAAATGGCGAAAGAGATTTTTATAGATAACATTCCAAACACTTAACTCATTTACGTGTTTTATGTATTGTTGTTTATACTTGAACGATGTTCTCGTCGAAGTAACGATCAAGGAGTAATCTGTGTTGGAACAAAGCTCAAAAGTTGACTTACCTCGCCATTACAAAAGCAGTACATGATGGAAACAAACGCGCCCTGCAAGAATATGACGAAAAATTGAATAATTATAACTAGCATGTTCTGTTGTTTTATTGAAAGCTTTTTTCACTCAAATATCGTCATCATTAAACTTTTGCAATTATCGATAGTTCATATTAGGGAAAAAAGTCCTAGTATTTTCTAGCCATATTTGCATTAAAACCTAATCCAGGTCAATATTTCAACAAAAATATCTTTGAAATTAACATGGATTAAAGAAACAGAAAATTGATGTTTCAGTCAACAGAAAGCACGAAAGTGTAGCACCATGTTAGGTTGTTTTATGTAGAAAAATATTGGCACTGTAGATCCACATTTAGACAGTCCCTTCTTGACATTAACTGCCTCCAAACTGTTCTTTTGGATGAATTAATTTTAAACAAGGAATTCTAGCAAATCACCAAACACAAAAAAATCACAAAATGAGCTAAAACACCGAAAGTTGTGTTCCACATTCAAAACACATATTGTTAACCGATGAGAGAGGCGAAATTCAAGGTTGCCTTGAACTAAAATGTCAAGTCGAAATTGCAGTTAAATGTCGTTGTGTTTTTTTTTACATCTGACAATGCTAAATGCAGTGGCGCAATTGTAATAAAAGAAAAAAATCAGTTTCTATTCTGATGATTCTAAAATTATTTTGACTAGTCATATAAAATGAAACTCACTCATAAAATGTGCAAAACGAAAATGTCATACAAAATAATTGCACAGTGCACAAATTTAAACATAAAAAATACAGGTTCCTTGTTTGTCTGGGAAGTTTCCAGAAGTTTTAAATCTTTTGAAGGTCAGGAGAATCAGGGAAAATGAAATTTTGCGTCAAGGAAATGTCAGGGAATCATCGAATTGCAGGTGTAAGTTAAAAATCTTACAGAAAACATAAGGATATATAATAAATAAATAATAATGTATTTCCTTCGGGAGGGGAGAAAAATACTTCTTGATCCTCAATAAACATTGCTAAACAATGAATAATGGAAAGGAATGAGAATATTTATCACCAATTTCTAATCTTTCCCGTCCATCAGATGGAATTAAATGATCAAGAAATGAAGGATTAGCAAGTTTTGATAAGAAGATTTTTAGAAATTTCAGATGTGCCCTATTTGAACAGGAATGAGGATTTAGAGAAAACAAAACTCGATGAAAACCTAGTCCAGTTTCGGCATTTTGTCTTTATGTGTGTTTTTACAAAGATCTATTCGAATGTTATATTTTCAGTTTTTTAATGTTTCTCTTGCCTACAATGCATTTCATGTTTAGCTGATGTTTAGAGCCATCTGGTACTTACCAATAGTTTCAAGACTAAATGTACGTAATAATGCGGATTTATTTTCTTGTCGTTCCGAATTAATCGTTTTCGAGAGCAAAATATTACATTTATACTGTTGGCGGATCTGTTTTGAGATTTACAGAAGTGTTCAAGAGCATTCCTAATTAGTCTTGTTTATTGAAACTTTGTGTAGTTTCCTAATTCCAAAATATCTCTATTTCAAAATTTATTGACGTTCACTTCAGGTAAGCTGGGAGCGTGCTGCATGCCTGTCGACTGATCTTCATCTGCAGATAAAACTATTATATCCAAGAATGGTAGCTTTATAAATTGAGTTTCTGCAGCCTTTCCTATATGTCATATTATTTTATCATTTGCATGGATGTTTACAGGTATTCTAAATAAATGAAAATTGAAACATAAGTAGAAGGCAAACAAAGTTTCCTTATGAATGCTTGAAATGCCCAGAATTTGCAGTACCCTACTTTTGAACAGCTTAAATATTTGGTTTCTTCGTGCAGTTAACTTTAGGCAGGGAAATCAAGGGAGATGTTTGGCAAGCGATGCAGATGGCAAGAAGCATACGCTTACATCACAGTTGACTTCTAAAGTTAAGCAAGAAATCACCTCCTTGACCAAATGCACTTTTTGCAATAGCGACGAAATAGTCAAACAGAAGCACCTGTGTTATCATACTACCAGTAAGAGAACCAATACAAGAACACTCACAAAAAGACATTCATCGCTATAAGCCTACATGTACGTTTTGGCTGAAACCTAGTGAAATCTAAAACACTGTTGATAATGAAAACTGTCATGAATCATTATATTCATACTCCTGAAATGCTAAGAAATGCAAAAATGTTGCCAGATTGTTTGATAGTTTAGAAATATTATTTCTGATCTACTGAGTGTTCTTATATGACAAGTTCGGTGAACGAATTTTATGAAACTCGTCAGAGGGTCAGAGAAGAAATTAATCCCTAATTTGACCATTAATCAATGTTGGTAGAAGTGGTTTGCGGTCCATTTGGGTGTTTAAACATAGAAAGGAAATAATAGATGTAAGCTAGAGAGTTTGATGAAAACGCTCAAGTAAAACGTGAAGACTATAAAGCAGCAAATTAGAACATTTTCCTGTTCCTCTACAATTCTGTCGCACAAGATGGCTTGATGATGTGCAAGTATGCGAAAGAAGTTTTGAAATATGGCAGTTTGACAAAGATACATGTATGTAAGAAACAATCTTAAAACTTCTTTAAAAACTAACAGCTTAGCTTACAGACAAGTCAGGATCTAAAAGAGATTTTCCCAAGACCCTATGCAGTCTTCCTAGCAACGCTACCTTACTGCATATCAAGGTTGATAAAGCTTTTTTCTGTAGAATTTCAGATGGGTTGTTCATTGATGCCTTTCATGGGGGCGGGGGGTGCTAAAGGTGGGTTTGTATCCTGTTGAACTAAAATTTACTCGAGAAATCAGTTTTGGATGCAGCATCGGATATAGCTCAGTTCGTAAGGATAATTGGAAAAAGGATAAAGGTATAAATGTTTATGATGAGGCAGACAATGTGCCCGCAAAGAAGATAAATAATGTTTGAGAATTGTGGCAGGCCAGGATGTAGACAGATTTGAAAAAGAAAAGAAAGCAAACGACCTGCAGATTCTTCTGTATTAGAAAGAATGCATCGCTCTTTTGGAATATTTTTCTTCTATAATAACGTGAGGAGCAAGCTTTATACTCGCCTTGTCACACCTTCCACTACTACTACTACATCTTTATTGCATTAAAACAAAAATGTTTTATAGCTTATTGCATTAAAACAAAATTTTTTTAAAGCAATTACAAAACTTAAATGATAAAAGCATTTTATAACAAAAAGTGACCAACATCGTTAACCTGACAGCACATGATGTTTTATGAAAGGAAATATAAATAACAATCAATAATAATTAATTTCTCAGCAGGTTATGGTAATAAATAAATTTTGACAAATCAAATTCAGGTTTTTTTGGCGATTTTACAGAATGAATATGGGTATTTTTTAATAACATTTTTTGAGACATTTTGACCAGAGTTCTGAATACTTGGTACATGTCAATAAAAGGTGATATTCATTTTCAGTGTTTCTCGAAGTGCAATTTCTACAAATTCTTTCTTTTAGATCTATATTTCTATGATGTCCTTGTTGAATTTCTAAATTGTGAGAAGATATATGGAATCTTCTAAGTGATTTTTTCTTGTATATGAATTTCAGATTTTTTATCTTTGATGATGTCAAGGTAATTCTTAGAATTATATGAATGTTTTAAACCTTTCCCAAACGACAATTTTTGGACTGGTCCAAATTGAAAGAGTTTGCAGACGACAATTTTAAATTTGATGAAAATGGCAGAAAGGTCTCAAAAAGGGTAGAAAACACTGTGGGAAAAGGAGAAATTGCTCGTTACGAGCAATTTCTCCTTTTCCCACAGTGTTTTCAAAAGACTTGTACTGAAGACACGTGAAAATTAGGGCTTGTTTGGGAAAGGGTTAATAAACTATAAAAGGGTAGACGAACTATAGATTGATGGGTACCAGTTTTGTTGATACATGTCCAGTTTACTCCTACGAGTATTGTAATTTATAGCTGAACTGAGTATGTTTTCTCATATGTCCGACATACCTATTTGTTCTAAGATCCAGAAATACTCTGGAGAAGTTTAGGATTGTGCTCGCAAAATCCCTTACAAATAAACAGTTTCCTGTTAGCAAGTGTAATGAGGTGTCTCCAGAGTTTAGGTTTGGGGTTAAAGAAGTTGAAGACATCAGTGCCAAGACCTTATAAACGTGAAACTTAATTTTTGTAGTTTTCTATTCCCCTATATTCGGTTAAATTTGTGATTTTACAGCGAATGTTGTTTGCTAGGATAGAATGTATTCAAATAGAATGTATGGATAAAGTATGTTCTATTTTAGAAAGTTTTCTGCTTTAGATCAAACTTCTGTTACTTGTACAAAAAGAAAGCCGGTTAGACCATTGTTTTCGATTGCCGGATGGAGTGGTAACATTGTCTCCAGCACACACACATGTATACTCCGCCAATTTTTGCGAATGAAATGAGGGGAAATTTAAGAGATATTTAACCCTTTCCCAAACAAGCCCTGGTTTCCACGTGTCTGCAGTGCAAGTCTTTTGAAAACACTGTGGGAAAAGGAGAAATTGCTCGTAACGAGCAATTTCTCCTTTTCCCACAGTGTTTTCTACCCTTTTTGAGACCTTTCTGCCATTTTCATCAAATTTAAAATTGTCGTCAGCAAACTCTTTCAGTTTGGACCAATCCAAAAATTGTCGTTTGGGAAAGGGTTACGGGAGGTGTAAGTACAGTATTTTTATGAGAACCCCAAACCTCATGATTCTTCATAAGATTTTCAACTAAAAAGGCATGATCAAGAATAACCTACCGATTATGTAATAAATGGTGTGCTTACCTGTAACGAGACGATTAATGCGACAGTCACGTGATAGAACTCATCCAATGGATGACCTTGGGGCGGTTTGATGGGAATAAGTAAGTATTGTAGACCAAGCAGTGGAACCAGTATAAGCGTGGCTCGTGTTGCTTTCCTAAAAAAAAGACAGTTTCTTTTTTAAACACAAACCATTAAAGCAGCAAATCAATGAGATGGGGAAAAAGACCAGAGCACTGCAATTTCAAATGTGTTTTGCCAGAATATTTCACAAAGTATTGGAAAGTGAAGATGAAAGATCATACCGTTCATTTTGCTCATTCTCTACAGTCTGCTTGTAATCTACACTGTCCTCAGACAGCAGCCTGATCTTGATCTACACTGTCCACATAACAATTCAGATTGCCTGAAGGGTTTATACTAAGCACAACTTCATGTACCTTTGCGGACCCGTCAAGAGCAATATCTCAATATTTTCACATGTACATGTATATATTATTCATTAAACTGTAGCAATAAGCACATGATTCTACAAATTACAGATTCTTTACTCTCCCAAACAATGCGTTTTCGCACAACGTTAATGGGCCAATAATACTGGTAATTGTCTGAAGCGTTAACAAGATACATTAGCAGTGAAAGAAAACTCTTGAGCTCTCAAAATTTTATAACCGCGGTTGAAGTTGGTTAAGCACCCTTGCTACAGCAAGGTCTTTTTCCACAGAAACCTGGCTTAATAAATGTCTTATTTCTTGCTAAAGATGTGAAATATGTGGGAATAATTTCAAAGCGACAGAGATGAAAATAATGTATTTTAGCAAAAAGCATACTTAAGCTTTAAGGGGCTTTAGTGAGTAAAGTTAGTAGAAAAGAGCCAAGCGTTTACAACAATATAAGCCTCATTGCTTCACTGAAATGAACCCCGAGAACAGAATAGAAGCCTTGATCAATTGATTAATATGAACACGCACAACATAATAATTTTTATGAAGAAAGATCACATCATTGTCATTTTAATACCTTTATTCAACTCATGGCAATCAGAAATTATTGCAAGATTGAAAGGTATCAAAAGTTTTGTTAGTTTGCTTTTTTAGGCAGTTATAGTGCAGATTATTGAATTACCAACGGGAGCGCTTGTGACATCGGTCTAGATGCAGGGATACTATACCCAAACTATGCAAATGCTTCAGGGAGATATTTTCTGTCCTGTAATATCGCACAGAAGATATTGAAATGCTTCAGAAAGCCTTTGTTTGTCTCGTAATATTATATATAGGATTGCTCCAATATTTCCCATCCTAGGATGGTATTTAACAAATAAGGGACGGCCTCAGATATATATTCCTTGACCTATAATATAAACTGAAAAAAATGAAAAATGAGAGAACCCTCAGGGAGGTATTTGTTATTCTCTAATATCATACCAAATATAGACAGCTTCGATGAGATATTGTTTGGTCCAAGCCTGTAATATTATACAAACCCTGTGGAACCACTTGTAGGCGATATTCCTTATCTTCTTCGTTTATTTATATTTATGAGAAAATGGAAATTTTTTAACATGTTTCTTGCCTAGTAATATTTTAGATAAATGTAGATATAAATGTACGAGATGAATCTATTCCTCATCCCGCAATATCATTTTTAGAAAATGTAAAAACAAGTTTAAATTATTTGTTATTCTGTAATACAACATCAAAAATATGGGAATGCACTAGGGAAATCACTCTTTATGTAATATTACAATAGATATGGGAATACTTCGTTGCTGAAGATATATGTTTTGAAAAATATACAAAAAATATGATTATTTTTTAGGGATTATTTCTTGTTCTGTAATACTATATAGATGTATGTATGCCACAAACACTTTAACAAAACACTAACAGTCCTGTAAACTTACACCACAGATAGAGGAATACTTTAAGGGTGGATATTTTATGTCCGCTCACATCATTATATTTATAAAATTTCTTTTTTCTTGTTTACCGTTATCAAATAGAATGTCAATAAAATTGTCTTTGAGAGTGGTAGGTATATAATAAAAGGAATATTACGTTGTAGTAACTTTGCTGGTGCTTGTATTTACTTCTCACTGCGTAAGAAAATTTTGAAATCTCGCTCTATCTTCGGTCTCCCGCGATATCAAATTTTCTAATGCTGCTAGAATTAAATAAAGCATCAGGAAAGAAACTACAACATAATATTCCGTATTAATTATACTCGTATACCTGAAAATTTTCCGGCTCGAATACATGCGTCGCACGCGGATAAACTATTACACACAACAGAAAAAAATCCCTATCTTCACAGTGTGAAATACGGTTTCAAATATGGTATGATGACGTAACTCACGCACAGAAAACGCACGTATTGATTTGCGATTTGATTGGTCAAAACTTACGCAATGATATTTATCCGCCATTCATAAAAACGGAGTTACTAGCCACCACACCATTTTTTATTTTGTTTACCAGTTTACGAATAAAATGTCAAAAAGTGCAAAATTTTGTCGTTGAAAGTTGTAGGTATATAATAAAAGGACTTTTATGTTGTAACAAGTTTCCTGGTGCATATATGTACTTCCCGCTGCGTAAGAAAATTTTGACATCTCGCTCGACCTTCGGTGTCGCGCGATATCAAATCTTCTCACACTGCTCGAATCAAATACAAGCAACAGGAAAGTTGCTACAACATGATATTCCGTATGTATAAAATCTTTCAGGATTCTTTATTTGCTTGGAACTAAGGGGGAAATTTTGATACCTCGCGAGACTGAAGGTCGAACGTGATGTCAAAATTTTCCTACACAGTGAGGAGCAGAGACAAGCACCAGGAAAGTAATGTTCCTTTATCGTAATGTTCCTTTACCATATACCTAAATATTTTAACAAAACAAGTAACTGCAGTTTTTGATAATGTTTTTCCAAAATGATAAGAAATCAAAGAGAAGCTGGTGTAGTCAATGGTAAATTCTTGTTATGAATTATGGATTAAAATTTTAATACTCTATCGTTTTCACAAATTAAATCTGACAAAAGGCCAAATCTAGGTCGCACGGGGTTACGCCATCATAACGTATTTGGAACAGCATTTGACACAGTGTAGATACGGATTTTCAAATTAATTTCTAAGTCTTTCACAGACAAATCACATAATTTGACCCACATTTTCTTTGTTGTCGGCAAAAACTTTTGATAAGGATAATAGGTCTGGAATTTGTGTGGTAAAGAGCTTAGACAAACCTGGTCTGTGTGGCCTCTGGAAGCTGGCGTAACTTTGTGATGAGTAAACGAACGATGTTAATCAAAAATAATGCATTTACCTGAAAATAGAAATGTGAAACTGAAGTGTATGCGTTTAGATTTATGACAGACAACACTAGTAAAGGGATTGCCTCGACAATAATGTTCCCCAAAGTAATGTTGTCTTCGATGCTGGATGAGCAGTCAAACCACAGAACTCTTGTTTAAACGTGCGCACAAAATTTGTACGGAGATTTCTAACATTTCTCGCGGGTGTCTCTGTACCTAAATGCGACCCGTCAAACACTAAAATCGCATTCAGGACAGTTATCTGTACAAATATTCAGAACTGTTCCGAACAGACAATAGAACGGGATAAACATATAAAATCATATTGATGATGGTAAGATGATGTTGTCCGTTTTACAAACCTTTTGAGTTCTACTGTAGTTTAGATTCCCATCAAAGTTTGCCTTAAATCTTTACCAAACAACAAAATTGTAGACTCGACCAAATTCAAAGCATATACAGACGACAATATAAATATAAATCTAATGATGTTTTTTTTTTTTTTTTTTCGCGGGGGAACATTGAAGGAAAAGTCGAAAATGCTGGTGACCAGCATTTCCTTCTTTTTCCTTAATGTTATCCAGCATTTCCTCCTTTTCCCACAGTGTTATCAAAAACCTTGATTCTTTAGGGTCGTTAAAAATCGGCATTGTGTGCTAGAGTTAAATCTTACAACATACCACTTTTCAGTCATACAAACAAAAAGAAGAATAGCTCGGAACGACCTGTTTCGCCTTTTGCATAATGTTTAATACTCTATTCATGCATTGCACCCTATGTTATGTAAATATTCCAAAGCTTAAACTTTTGTTTCCAAAACAAGTGGTTTATTGTTTTCTCATAAAATGCATAATCCAGGAAAAATGTTGAATTAACCGATTTATGTTGAGTTAACCGATATATTTAAATTATTGCGTGTAAAACAATCTAATTATCGACAATCATTGAGATGAAGTGGGGTATTTTAACTGTGCAATCGTTATCCAGTACATTTTTAGCTTGGCTATTTTCGAAGAAAACGTTGAGTTATTGTCGTAGCCTTGGCGTCCTCCTCGTCAATAAATATATGTCATTACTGAAGATATTTTGTTTAAAACTTAGACAAGTTGATAACTATCAAAAGAGGGAACCTATATAACAAGGACAGGTAACAATCCAAGTATTTTGACATAGTTATGCCCCTTTTTCGACTTAAAATTTTCATAGAAAAATCAAGCAGCCGCGGGCAAGCGTTGGCACCCGCATACTGTCGTGAAAGCAGAACTTGTAAATGGTTGCCATGACCAACTAGGCCATCTTTTTCCTGGGAAATCCTCGCATGGCATTTTAAGTTTCTTCTGCGTATAATATTAATAACAATAATAACATTATTATTATTATTATCATTGAGCCGTGCTCTGGCAAAAGGGGGCTTAATGCATCTCCATCATACATTCCACCAATCAAGGAATCACATAAGAATGGATCCATAATAGCCACTTTTTTTCAACAACCATCTTACAAGGTAGACTGGTCCTTGGACATACAGAAAACATACTGACATACTGACCAATAGCTAAAAGTTTCGGCCCAGGTCAGCCTGCGCGGACTGCGCAGGCTGACCTGGGTCGATACCTTTTCGCTGATGCATTAAGCCCACTTTTCACAGGGCATTGTTCATTATTAATAAAGGCCACTATCTGAATGCACGTTCTCTGGTCTAAGAGTTTTACTGTCAATTAGTTCGTTAGATATTTCCACCAAACAGACCTTGGAAAACACAAATCTTTCTGGAACTGATCGAATATATCCCTTTAACATTCTTGGCTTCAAAGTTGTTTTGCGCCCTTCGAGACCGTTCATGTTCTTTTCGCAGAGCGTTAAAGCAGGGTCAGCCTGCAGTCTGCTCTTGACCTACATTGCTGATAGGGTTGGCCACATGAACCCCTTTTATTGTCAATAAACTTTGCAATATTTTATCTTATTATCGTCAACAATTGAAAGATACGTCCTCACAGCCAGAGAAAAGCACGCTGTTAAAATCTGATAGACTCTTCCGAATTTAGTCAGCTTTGTAAATATAGATGAATTACCGATATAATTATGTGGTGTAAGAGGTAAACACATATAATCAGGAAACTTCGATTTAAAACCGGAAACGTCACAATTGTGAATTCTTCGATGGCCTCCAGAAAATGAAATGCATTTTCATATCGGTCGTAATCTATGCAACCTTGAAACTGTCTGGGGCAACATTTGGCATGAAGATTATGGTTTTCTAAAAGAAAGATGAAATGGGTTAACAACAGGCTGAAAATACGTATAGATGTATCTTTAAGCTAAAAAAATCCTCTTCAACTGTCAAAAGGCTTATCAAAAGAACCTTTATGGCCCTATAGCAGCCAAACATAAGCGATGGGGTGGTAAAATGCATAAATATAAATCATACCATTTAAAAGTGGGTACAGTAATGTGAAGATGACAATCTGTTATTGTATGGTCGCTCAATATGTTAGTAGCTTGCTGAAAAATGAATTCAAATCAGGTGAATGTAAACAAAAGACAGGGCAACCTGGCACTTTTTAACTTGGTTTTAGATTCTTTTTTTTTTTTCTACCAGCGACTTAACAAGTGGATAGACGGTACAATAACAGATTGTCATCTTCACAATAATAAGTTACATACTTTTAACTGGTATGATTTAAATTTAAATGCACATTAACACCCTCCTTGTTTACATTTTGCAGCTATAGGGCTTTTAATTGTCATAAACAGAAAATTCGACAGGGTAGGGTTTTAGTTCATAACTAGACGACAAAAATTTAGAATAGACCATGAGAACAAAAAACATTTGTAGTAGACAAACGTGGCTTAAAAGACGGGATTCATTTCTGCACGATTTGGAAACATTATGGAAAAGGGATAAAATGCTGGTTACCAGCATTTTCTCCTTTTCCCACAATGTTTTCAAAAAGCCTTCTCATTCAGGATCGTAACTATAAGGGGTTATCTATCTTATCTTTAGAGTAAAGGATTATGCCTCTCACACACACAAAAAAATCCTGTGAATTGCTTGATACGGGCGCTCTTGTCAATTAGTGTTAATTTACAGGCCCTACGAGCAGTATTATATTACACGTTGATCCGGCTTCCTGGTAATTTGTTACTCTATTTTACCCTTATGGCGCCGGTAGTATCACAGTTGCTTTAGGTAGGCAGTGTAAATTTAAGATCAGACTACACAGAACATGCAATCTGATCCTGGATCTACACTGTCCAATATTTTGTAATAAAATCTGATTGTAAAGGCTTTGAAGTTTGGGCAAATTGGATTTGTTGACTGATTGAAACTGTCCATGTAATACTTTGACCTTCAAGCGTGAAGATTTATCCTGCCATATAAATTTTGCGAACAATATAGCTCAAGATCAGCCTGCACAGAACGTGCAGGCTGATCTTGGATCTACACTGTCCGCTATTTTGTGACAAATTCTGACTTAAAAAGCCTTGAAATTGGAAATAATTGGATTTATGCTCTAAATGAAACAGTACATTCAGTGCTTTGACATGAATAAAAAAAGGTGTATTTTTTTAACAATCGATATTGTCTTAGATATCATTAAAAACACAAAACTTTTCACATCTTGACTTTTCATTTTACTGACAGAGTATATTTGGATGTCTAGGTGTTAATCCTGTGTACATTTAACGGGGGCTTCTTGACCCAAGAGCACCTTTTAAAAGAGCTCCATACAGATGGGGTGATTTTGATTTCAAAATTGAAAATATTAATCACTCTCCACTAAACCCTATGTTATGGGTACTCACTAGAATCGTCTCATCGAGACGATTCTAATGAGTACCCACAACATAGGATTTGGAAGAGAAATAATGGATTTAGAATATCATCACTCCCTTTCATCTAGAGGTCTGTTTTACCCAATCGCTGTGGTGAAGGCGCATTCCTACCAATTATCAATTTCATCAATTGCCGATTTCATTTTTCATGTTTTCTTATCGAGTCGTTGGATGTCACTGTCTAAATCATTATGATAAAACGGAGAAAACCACTACCGCTGGACGAATTCCCCATTTGCAACAAGTTTTGTTAAATTCTGTAAAATGATTGATTGATTGAATGGTGTTTTACGCTGCTTTCAATATGATTTCAGCCATATAACGGCGACAGCTCACATATTCATGTATTTCCTGGGTTTCACCAGTACTAGGCTAGGGCTCTGAAGTGTCCTGCCCAAGGACACTCCCACGAAAAACCCAGTGGATCCAGTGAGGCTCGAATCCGGGACCTTCAGGTTGCGAGTCCTACACTTCACCACTGAGCCACGCAGGACCCTAAATTTCGTAAAAACATTTGCCTTCGTTGTCTACTCTAATACCTTCTGAGATGACAAAATTGTACACTTGTCTGGTTTTAAAGGTTTAGTTGATTGTATGGTGTTTAACGCCGTTTTCAACATTATTTCAGTTATATCACGGCGGCCAGTGCACCTGTCCATGCTTTCCTGGAGTTTCTTTTACCAGTACTCCACACAATATTCTTTCCAAGCCACTGGCTGCTTTGACACATAATTATCGTCGAAACAATGGTCAGCGGTGAGAGAGGAATGAATCCTGTCGCAATGACTGTCATCAATCCTCGGAAAGAAATTGGCCAGGCCGGGGATCGAACCAGCGACCTCCTGTTCTCAAGTCTTGTACGCTACCGACTTTTAAACGTTTAGAAGATGGCATATAACATGTGACTGCAAAGACGGCCTTTGTCTTTGACAGGGTAAAGAATAGTCCAGGAAAGGAGAAAATGTTGGTCACCGACATTTTCTCCTTTTTCTGACGATGTTTTCGGGATCGTTTATGAAAGAGCTTGGCTTCCTTTCACAAAAAATGCGTACGCATGAAACTTGCGTAACTTTACGCTTTGAGTAAATACTTGCGTAACTTTACGCTTTGAGTAAATACTTGCGTACCTTTACGCCAGGTCATACTTTTGGGTAAAGCAGGGATTGTTTTAGACTGGTAAGCGACAATTCGGCTGCTGACAATGTCAAGGTTAAATAACATCATAGGGATCTTCTCAAAAGCATTTTGTGTCTTTAGTCCGTCTCCTAATATCGTTTGGGATGCGGAGTAAAGATTTAAAATGCTCATAAAGTAGTCATTGTGTCTCATGGAAATACCCTTTATACTTTAGTTATTCAGACTTCCCCTACTGTGGAAAAGTAATCCCTCGTCGTCACATAAAGATTAATAAGAAATGTTGGTAATGCTCATATATCTTTGTTAAGGTTTGAGCCTAATAAAGTTTTTTTTTTTTTTTAATTTTGAATTGAATTTGTGTCACTCCGTTAAACAGCATTTTCATTTGAATGAAACCATAAAATAAAACTGCAAAACAAATACACTCATATAATGTTCTCAAGGTCTATACCTGTATTTTAGATAAAGAGCAATTAACTACACACATTTCTGAGTCTACAGTAGTTGTCTACCTTGTTTATTAGAATGGCTCAAATGCAGGGCATGAATGCCAGGCTAGGACTGTTTGTGTGGATTCCCGTATACATGTGCAATCCCATATAATTTGCGTCAATCTACGTACGTGTGGTTTATTTAACCTTTACCGCACAGTGCCGCCTTTTAACGACCCGGGGAAAGAAGCCTTTTGAAAACATTGTGGGAAAAGGAGAAAATGCTGGTAACCAGCATTTTCTCCTTTTCCCACAATGTTTTCTATCCTATCAAAGAAAAGCTGCACCATTTGAGCCACACTGAAATTGTCGTCTGCAAATGCGTTCAATTTGGACATGGCTAACATTTTGTCGTCTCGTAAAGGGTTAAACGCAGCCCTTATCATTCTGCTCCTAGAGAAATTCTTCGACGATCTTCTTCAAATTTCTATTCTATTTTCTCAATTCACTGTGGCGAAAAGAGAAACTGGGCAATAAATTTCTCCTACCACTGAAATGATTACTGACTTTTCCCAAAAACGAGAAGCTGTTTATCTTGTCATTACCGCCTGTTATTGTTTCGTGAGAGTGTTCATTTTAATCCTTAGGCTGCTAAGCGCGACTTAAGGACCTTTAGCGGAAACTGTAGATAAAGACCAGACAACACAAACCGTGCAGTTTGATCTTGGATCTACAATGTCCGATAAGGAGGTATTTTCCTCCCTAAAAATACCATTGAAATAGCGAAATTTGCGCTTTAACTATCGGCTTGAAAGTTTCATTTAACTCCATGAGCAGGAAAAGGGTTAAGGCAGCTGATGCAGAAATTTGAAATCAGTTTTACAAAATGCTCGAAAAAAGAGTCAAATTTACTTTCTTGCACTTAGCCCTTTCCCAAACAAGCCCTGGTTTTCACGTGTCTGCAGTACAAGTCTTTTGAAAACACTGTGGGAAAAGGAGAAATTGCTCATAACGAGCAATTTCTCCTTTTCCTACAGTGTTTTCTACCCTTTATGATAACTTTCTGCCATTTTCATCAAATTTAAAATTGTCGTCTGCAAACTCTTTCAATTTGGACCAGTCCAAAATTTGTCGTTTGGGAAAGGGTTAAATCTATACAGCTATGCACCATCTTTCGTTATTGTTGTCTTTTTATTATAATAAACACAAGCTCCAAAAAAAAAAGGCGCGTTTTTGAAATGACTCCAATTTTGTGTTTGATTCAAAGGGTCAAACACGAATATCATTTCCTCTTATTTTCATGCTTTTATGCCTGCACGAATATTCGGGAAATTCTGAAATTTGATTTGTTATTCCATTAAGAACTAGGCAGACTCAATAGAATGTGAAAAAAAAAAACATCGTTCTACATAATACCAGCGTATCCCAGCTGATTTTATGTTTTAAAGTTATTAATTTCTGTTCTGATTTATCCGAATCCTCTTTAATCTTTGTCGGCGAAGCTGACTGCGCTGGTTTTTGATCTACTTCTTGGTATAATGAAATCGAATGAATATATGGTAATTTGCCATTGGTCAAAAATGTGCACATGTTTATTCTGCGGGCCCATGCGTAGTAAACATTCAAGTAGCCGCCACTGCAATACGGTTTTTTTTAAAAGCTCTTAGATGAGGTTAAGAGACAGACACTAAGGTCAATACTAGGATGGATGACTAAATCGTAATGCGATACTGCAGTGTGTTCGTACAGTTTTTTTTTTTTTTTTTCAACTTTTTTTATTTGTTTCAACGATGACTAAGATTAACATGTAATCGTGACATATTTGTCTAATTTAAACTTCCACTTTTCAACCAACTGAAAAACAATGTGGAAAAAGAAGCAATTACTACTAAGGTTATCTTTTTTCTATTTTTCTTCATATTGACCCACAGAAAAAGAGTTAATAAGATATTTATTTTCCAGGTTCAAGCCGTCTATCCTATCTACATTTCTTGTTTCTTTTCTTTTCCAACGTACCCCCTTTCTCTGTGTTTATTCCGTGTTCTAATATACCTTTCCTTTCTTTGCTTTGTCTTCCGAAGTTTCTTGCCTTTATGTGACCTGCCTTTTAGTCCCCAATTGAACATAATCTTCCCTTCCCTTCAGTTTTTAGCCTTCTTTTTAATTTGATATCTCTTTCTTTGAATTTTAATTGGGAAAGAGGACCATAATAAAATACACTCGAGTATTTTTGAAATGCCATTGTATAAAATACGAGCATGTGTGTGTGTTTGGTTTTGTCAATCAAAAAATCACAGAAAACCAAATATAGTCAACTGGCCAAATTCATAATCCAGGTGTCTTATAAGATATTATGCCGACTCACATTTTAATTCCACAATATAAGACAGTTATTGCCTGGCCTCTTGATAGTTGTATGAACCCTTGGCGTGACAAATAACCGAACTCTTAACCAGGGTCAACATTCGCCAACCATTCTTTAAAATATTCTTTGTCTAATTCACAAGAACTTTCCAGGTTTGAAAGTAATACAACTTCTGATTGGCTAAACCAAATGGTTTAGCCAATCAAAAGTTGTTTTACTTTCAAATCTAGAAAATTCTTCGGCATAAAGCTAACGAAATTCTGAAGAATGGTTGGGGAATACTGAATACAGACCAAGGAGACATAATGTTAGACTTAGTATTTTCAGAATAATGTGATTTTTATAATCGTATTTATCTTTTGCAGGCTAGAAAAAAAACATTGAGGGGAAAAAAGGAGTAAATACTGGTTCCTTTTTATGATTGTGTTTTAAAAGCTTCTCCCCTAGTGTCGTTAAAAGCACGGGACCGATTGGTAAAGGAGTTTACAGTTTAGGCCAGTCAAAAGAAAAAAAAAAAATGCAATTTCAGAACGGCTTTCCTATTAATCTCACAATCTATTTGACAGTGTAGATCCAAGATTATAATGCACATGCAGTGCAGTCTGATATTGAATCGACCCTCTCATCATCAGTGATTTTTTTTCCTTCCAGCACCTTTATACTTGAAATCATAGAGCGAGGAAAGAAACATCTTGGAAGAAAATGACCAATTTTTCTTTGATTGCCAGACGACAATTGACTTTCCTGTTCATTACTGAAGGAGATTTCAAGGTGACCCTTTGCTTCCCGCGGACTAATTCTGACCTATTATAAATCCCTATCCTGGCAAGTCGACTGTCTACCACCGCAAGAAAAGATTCGCTTACATGTATGTATGTTTGCATTTTTTTTCAGATTTCAACCATTTATCAACCAGTTAACCGTTAAGCTGCTAAGCGCGACTCACTGACATTTTGCGGACAGTGTAGATCAAGATCAGACTGCACAGAACGTGCAGTCTGATCTTGGATCTACACTGTCCGATAAACAAGATATTTTTCTCCAAAAAATAATTTAGAAATAACATTATTCGGGTTTTTACTATGGGCTTGAAAGTTTTATTTAACTTATTTTGGCAGGATAAGGATTAAGTGAGATGGACGATACAGGGGTCTTTTGCGGACGGCATTGATCAAGATCAGATAGCAAAAAGAATTGCAATCTGAATCAATAGCGCCTGCTTGTTCAGTCAAGCATAGGAAATAAAAATCTCTTTCTCAGTTTCCTTGGATTGTTTTTCATCCGTCGAAAACATGTCTCTATGAAAAGAAACGTTTGCACGCGGCAAATAAATTCTGGCAAGCCTTGTTGCAGTTCCAGATTCATTGGGTAGGAAATATTGTCGGAAAATGAGAAAATGCTGGTTACTAGCATTTTCTCATTTTCCAACAATGCTTTCAACTGCCCTAACTGCCATGAAATCGTTAAAACTGGAGATTATCTAGAAAAGCATGAATACAGGTAAACAGTACATAATGTCTCAAAAATCATTTGCAATCTAAGATGAAGCATATGGACTACTCAGTACATCTCAAAATACTTTTGGACTCTACACAATCCACTCTTATAAATAAACAATAGATAGTGGACTAAATACTAAAGTTGATAATACTACTGGGACCTACACTGCCAACTGTTTAAAAGAGATAAAAAATCAAAGTCCTGGAAAGCGGATTTGTGGAGTAGCATAAAGCTGTAATATGTTGTAATAAAAAATAACATCACATGCAATATATGTGCAATCATTTTAAAGTGGAGTTAGCAAGGGCAGGAAAAGTCAAAATTGTTTTGCAGGACGGGCCGCGCAGTAAATGTTATTCTATTACTGTTTAAGGAGTGGTAACTGTTATTCTATTACTGTTTAAGGAGTGGTAATTTGATCCGTCAATCTTACGCAGTTTTTTGCTGGTGTTAGATCTTGGAATAAGTATGTATACACGTGTAGGACTGTATATACGGTAGTGACAAAAGTGAGGGTGAGGTGTATTAGCTAAAACTGAAAGTAGAACGGGTTCAAACGTGAATGACAGTATATTTGGTTCAGGTCAAACCGGTATCATAGTACAGTGTGAGCGCGCATGCGTCGTTACGCATGATGTATTTGGTTCCGGTCAGAACGATCACAGTAAGCGAATTGGCTATACAAATCCGCTAAAAATGGTAGGGACTACAACAGTACTTGAGCGTACAATATCCTCTGTTACAGGTAAAGGGTAGATAGGGAGTACTTACTGCAGCTAAAACACTACTGGACCGTACATTATTAGTTGTATTGGCAGGGCACTTGGAAACTTGTTCACGACTGCGGCGAAACACTTCGGCCCGAGCCGAAGGCAAAGTGGCAACATGATTCGCCACAGCCGTGAACAAGTTTCCAAACGACGTTATTATGCTGCAAAGTTTTAACATTTTAACGTGAATTCAAGCGAAATTTCCCTCTTTTATGGTCTCACGAATAGAGTACGCTTACGAAATCGAATTTCCCTTCTGAGTGCACCAAAACACTGAAAACTGACGTCGATGAACTCTGACGTCACTGGAAACTCTGTAAAATGTGCAGTTTGGTGTATAAAGTACATGCAATTTCAGGTACTTTCATTTAAACATGGATTTAAACAACTTCAGGGTACTATTACGATTTGTTGGCAAAAGTAAACAACCATTAGTCTATCATTATTTTTTTTAACGTCACGATACATGACCTTCAGCACTTCACGCTTTGTTTACATGACTAAGGGATGGCTCGTTTTAACCCAGTGTAGTGATTTGTCTCTGAATGTCAAAAAACGATGATATATTAAACCATTTTCATTCATTTTCAAAAATAATTCATTCTTTCCGCTTTTATGACAACCGTCAAGGCAATCAAGTAATGTTAAGGGTATTTGTGGTGTGGTGCTACTGGCTTCCATTCGTACGGTTAGTTGTATCTGTCTTGTGTGCGATTGGCTTTGGTTAGACTCTACCATCTTGGATTTTGCGTAGTAGTGTACATGTGTCTAGGGGGCTCCCGAAGGGGAAGCTGTGCTGTTCCCTAGGAGCTGCCGGTGTACAGCAACATATTATCCAATCAGATCGCGAGAAATTTATTTACAGTATAATATATCAACTGTTATGTTAATAGATACAGGACCATACATTATCCACTGCAAGAGAAAAGGAGTAGATTGGGAATACTTACAACAATTGAAAACACTATTGGACCGTACATTATCCACTGTAGAGAGCTCGTATCAATCCAGCAGCTGTAAAACAATCAAAATAAGTTTACATGCGACTGACTCTAATTACATTTAAGCCTTGATCTGTAAAAAGGGACTCAATACATTTGCAAAAAGTATCGTCCCTTTTCAGCCTGAGCAGTTGCTTTTAATAAATTTTCTACCTCAAAATCTAGTCGTTTGTTAGACTAAATTGATTTTATGGGTCCATATTTATCTGATGACTTGCTTGGTATAATGCATCACAGAGATACATTAAACACACTTTTGTCAGAGCATGGCTCAATTATAATGATCTTACTATCCTACGCCGATATGACTATTCATCTCTAGACTATCGGCTGGTCAGTCCCTTGATTTGTAAAATGTATCTATGCAAATGATAATCAGAGCATACGTAATCAACAAAAAAACAAAAACACTTTAGGAAAAGATACTTAAGAAAAACTTTGTAAATGATCAGAATGTTCACCGAAATCATTATCTTGGTTTTGTACAATTATTTGCAGAAGTTGCCTATGTCAAAAGTTTGGAAGTCCTTCTGAAGTTAATTCTAGTGAATAATTGCTGCTATGTTGAGCAAACAAAATATCGTATGCTCTTGTGCACTGTCTTGGTTTTTTGTGCTGTCTGACCTTGATTTCTGAAGGTCGTCCGCAAAAGCTACCCGTGTCTCTATCGGCAGTAAAAGAGTGAAGGTCAGATAAAAGAACGTGTTACTCACTCTAAGGATTCTTGAGGATCTTTACTTCGTAAAACTGCGTAAATTGTTGTTAAGATTGAAGGCACAACTGAAAATAACACAAAGAAATTCGACGATTTAAATGCGATTTTAAATAGTATAAAATGTGTCTTGAAGGTTATTGTTTGAAGGCGGCCTATTAATTCCTATTCTGCGTAGTGAATTAAACAGACATCCATCGCTAAGTTATGAACACTATCCTTCAGATGGTCATTAGAATTTCAGTACAAAGACAAAAAGTATTCAAGCACCAAAGGTATAGATCCAGGTCATTGACCGCCTGCATCTGCACTGAAATCCCAACGATCACCTGAAGGATCATGATCATGATTTAATAGTGGATTGATTACCTTAACTTTTAAGAATTATAAATAAATAAATAAATAAGATACTTACACCAACCTATAATATAACAACATATGATAAGAGTTTTTCCGGAACTGAAGGCGTAGACCATGATGGTGTTGAGATAGAGGCCCTCACAGAACATCCACAGGAAGTTACACACCAGAAAGTACTGGCACAGTACATGCTGTATACGACACCATAGCTACAAAATTGATATATATTTTTCAATAATACACAAGTCTGTTGCTGCCTTTTATCTAATCTTAATGATTCATGCTCCAATGAATGTGTGGTTAATGCATCGTCAAGAAGAATTGTCATCAGACAACATATCTTGAGTTATTTGTACAAGGTGGTAGTGCCGTGAAAACAACAACAGGACAGAAGATGCATTACCAAGTCTGATATGGCGTGCAACACACGAACAGGGGCCTTCGGACATATGCGTAAAAGCGTGTCGTCCCAGATATGCCTGTGCAGTCTGTGACAAATCTGAGACGACACTTCCAGTTTTTTGTGCGAATTTCTGTTTCACGAAAGTCTACTGTATGAAAAAGTCTTATGTAGTCGTAAAGTGCCGTCTCGGATTAGCCTGCGCGAACTGCGCAGGCTAATCCGGGACGACACTTTACGCAAATGTCCGAAGGTCTCATTTCGCATGTTGTGGGCCATAGAGGTTTGTGCTGTAGCTCGACCTCGACAGGCATGGCCATGGGCAAAGCGGAATGAAGCAGGACCTATATCCATCATCAAAGTAAATATGAACCAAATCAATCATTCGGTCTGGAAAACAGGAGCTCTAGGAAAACTTTAACTGGAAATTTCAAAATCTGTGACCATGACCCTAATATCATGGACATGGCTAGTTTATTGCTCAATGAAATTTTGGACCTGTATCTGCCATCCAGCCATGTATTAAACAAATACATCAAATGGTTTGGAAAGTGTAGATGACGACGCTGCGCCGATGCCTGGGGTAGTGCAATATGGCTGCCAAGGAGACCTTAAATATATCGACCAGTCCGCACAGGCTGACTTGCGTCTAAATTTTGGTATCGGTAAATTTTCTGTGTGTTAGAGAACTATTCAGCCTCATAATTTAGCCGGCTTTTAGACGAAGAGATCCATATTACGACCATTTCTTAATATTCCATCAAGCTACAATCGTAGACACAATTTCTTGTGGATTTGAACGTCGTCTTTTTTGTCAAAAGCACCGAAATTTCTGGTGGTTCCTTTAATAGAACTGAGCTATGACACTCTCCTGAAGTCACTGGCTGCTTTCAAATAAATATATGAGCCATGCTCTGTGAAAAGGGGGCTGAATGCATCTGCGAAAAGTATCGACCCAGGTCAGCCTGCGCAGTCCGCGCAGGCTGACCTGGGCCGAAACTTTTCGCTACCGGTCAATTTTTTGTATGTCTAAGGACCAGTCTACCTCATAATAAAGTCGTTTGTTTAAAAAAGTGGCTATTATGGATCCATAATCATGCGATAGCTTGCTTGGTATCATGCATCACGGAGATGCATTAAGCCCCCGTTTGACAGAGCATGGCTCATATATGATATCAAAGAAATATTCAGCAAATGCTAGAGAAATTGTTCCTGTAGTGAAATGTGTAATCAAACCTCTGATCGAGGGATCAGTTCCGGACTTTTGAAGTTTTAATCTATTTTAGCAAATCAGCTAATACATATCTAGATATACCGGATGGTGTTAACTCAAGATTACACAGGGCGTTCTGGGCAGGCTCATTATTGTATACAACGTTTGCGATAGTTGACTGTCTTTGCAAGATATATGAAAAAATATTTAACCCTTTACCACACAATCTCGAGTTTTAACGAACCTGAACAAGAGGTCTTTCGAAAACATGGTGGGAAAAAGGAGAAAATGCTGGTAACCAGCATTTTCTCCTTTATTCCCACAATGTTTTCTACCCTTTTTTTAAAATCAAATTTAAATTTTTGAGTAACATTTATTTTGTCGTCTGTAAATGCTTTCAATTTGGACTTGTCTAAAATTTGTCGTTTGGTAAAGAGTTAAAGTACTGATGACGATTTTTACCGGGTTGTTGACGATAACGTTGCCATCCAGTGCCACCAATACATAGTATAGGATCCACGATATTCCAGTCAGTACGTAGGATATAAAGAGGTTCTTGTGTATCGTGATACGGTCACATCGTAGTTGTCTGAAAAAAAAAAACTTTTTCATTAAAGTGAGGATGATGATGACGACGAAGCCAATGACCTTAACCCTTAGAGCTCCCAATAAACCTCACAATATGATCGTATGGTTGATTGTATGGTGTTTAACGCCGTTTTCAACATTATTTCAGTTATATCACGGCGGCCAATGCTCCTATCCATGCTTTCCTGGGCCCGTATTCACCAACCATTCTTAAGAACACTATTTGTCGTAATCTCCAAGATTTTCTAAATTTGAAAGTAATGCAACTTCTGACTGGCTAAACCTTTGGTTTAGCCAATCAAGAGTTGAGTATTTTCAAAGTTAGAAAATTCCGAAGAATAAGCCTGAGAACGTTCCAAAGAATGGTTTGTGAATACGGACCCTGGAGTTTCATTTACCAGTACTCCGCACAATATTCTTTCCAAGCCACTGGCTGCTTTCCCACCTAACCATCGTCGAAACAATGGTCAGCGGTGAGAGAGGAATGAATCCTGTCGCAATGACTATCATCAATCCTCGGAAAGAAATTGGCCAAGCCGGGGATCGAACCTGCGACCTCCTGTTCTCAAGTCCTGTACGCTACCGACTGAGCTAAACCCAAAAGAAATTTTCATCCCAGAAATACATTCAAAATAATTGCAATTTCATGGCTACTTTTATCTCTAGTGTCTATAGTGTTTCATCAAAGCGGACAGTGTAGATAAAAGATCAGGCTGCACGTTTTGTGCAGCCTGATCTTGATCTACACCGGGCACAAAGGCTACTTTAGTCGTCAAAGGCACTTTTAAGGTCAATAGTGTTGTCAGTTATGATATTGTTGTTGAACAATTTAAAGTGCTGTTTGAGAAAGCGCCGAATAGATTGGAAGGCAGCTATTGTTTAGGTAAAGAATCCTATGAAAACGTCGCTAACACAATCAAACAGACAAATCATTTCTCTGCTTGTTCAAGACCAACACGATATAAGCCATGGAGGAAGTCTCCGATTGTAGGACAATATAAATCTCTCGGTACCAACTTGGATTAAGGATCTATTATTTATCTCTAAAATATTTTTGATGACGATAAAGTGCCCTGCACTTCATGTTAACCCTTTTGCCACACAGTCCCGACTTTTAAACGATCCTAGGGAAAAAGCATTTTAAAAACATAGAGTGAAAAGAAGCCTACTTTTCCCACTATGTTTTCTACCTTATCAAAGACAAATTCCATCTTTTGGGTCACGTTTAAATTTTCGTCTTCAAATGCTTTAAATATGGACAAGTCTAAATTTTTCTCATGTGGTAAAGAGTTACCTGCCTTAGAAATAGCAGGCTAAAGCTCGTATTTTATATTATGATTATAGTAAGTTCCTTTTCATGATTACTATCATTGCAATAACTGCGCTAGAAGAGAACGATAGACAACATTTTTTATTCTTAAATTGAATTGTTCATCCCAAGATATTGAAAACGAGGAATGTCGTAAAAGATCTTCATTTCATCGGTGTAACACTTTTAGTTGACAGTAATACGTCTTCCACTCCCTTTTGAAAACTGTATGAATATCAGACTATTTAAAGCGTGTCTTCTATAGGTTATACTGATTTATTTCCCTAAGATAACATGGAAAGGAGTTGGGCCACAAGTTATTACATCAATGTCTCTCATTAGTGATAATAGAAAAATGCTTATTTCAGTTTAGTAATTCCTATTTTTTACAAAATAATTAAAACAAAACAAAACAAAAAAAAAAAAAAAAAGTTGAGTACATTTACAAATATTGAACAAGACAAATGGTGTTTAAGATCTACTTTAAATCGCGATAATACTTTTTAACTGTAATTCGTCCTGCATTGCATTTTAGGTTAAGCGCCATAACAATACCAGCTAAAGCTTGTCTGTTATCAAGGACAAAAATAAATAGATGTTTTTATGAGTATCATAAAAAACAATAAAATAATAATGTATCATGAAATACGACCGTATTTATCTTGTATTAAATCTCATAAATTGTACATGTCTTTCGTTTTTAACCATTATTCAACACGGCTTCTGTCTTTATCGGTTTACGAACTTCTTAGCGCAACAATACATGTTCTTGACGGTAATACATGATGTACTTCCAGCCGACAATTGCTTTACAAAACCACTGCTTACAATTACAATTTCTGTTTTTGTTTCCCGAGAATGGATTATACCAGAAAATTGGATTTTTTATATATATTTAAACTGCACCTTTATTATCATTATAATTATTATTATTATTATCCATTTCAAATTTCACCGCAGAATTGCTTTAACTCAAGTACCGTATTCACAAACAACTGTAAACATTGGTCTAACCTTAAATTCAAATGAGAGCAATTTGACCAGCCCAGAAATGTTGCCAGTCAGCTAATAGTCTTGAAAACGTAGAACTAGAATCAAATATAGAAAGGTTGCTCACCCAGGACCCAAAACACAAAATTGATTTTGTTTCCTTTTGTGTATGCCTGTTGTGAATTTATGACAACTCTAAGGCTATTTTAAGAAGTCTTCTAAGGCCATGACTTTTGATAATTACAACTCTAAAAACGTTTCATAAAAGAGCAAGAATGATTTATGCAAGACATTGCATTCTTTTCAAAAATAAGAAAACGAACATAGTTGCAACGATAGCAATGAAATATGAGACGAGTTGATTAATTAAAAAAAACGAAAGAGCATAAATCTCTGCTATTTTAAGCATTCAAAACAGCGATGCTTATTATAGCTTTCTTGGAATTGTTTGGTTCCTTGTCATCGAAATCAATTCAACACAAGTTCCAAGAAAACCCTTCTTGAAATTAACCCTTAAAGAGGCTTATTCAAATGTTTTGCGGTGAATCCAATGTGGAGTCAAAAGCAATGATATGTGGAGGGAAAAGCTTTGATAAATAAAATGCACAACAAAACATACCGTTTTCTAAAAATGTAAGGAAATTGAACTGTTACTTTCACCAACAAAAACGACTTTTTGTCCAAAAATTAAGTTGGGTATAAGCCAGCCTACAATCTGTAGTGAACAACCGGAACTAGTGGACGCATTACCGTCAAAAAACGGCACTGCCGCCATGAAAAGTAACTCTCCCATAGTATTCGAGGAATAAGCCTTTAAATCTATGTGTACTTCGCTTTCAAAAGAAAAATGGAAGAACAAAAATACAAAAGCTTTCGGAAAATTTCTCTACTACAGCTTATATTGCCCCCTGAAATTAAAGAAACCGGCCTCCAAGTTTTTCAGCTTGCGCCGTCTTCATATGAAAGAAAGAGACAGAGTCTAATTAACTTTTGACATTTGTAATCTAAACCGCAATGCCCTCAACCCTTTTATCGTAAAAAGCGTAACAAGTGGCTTTGCGGACGGCATAGATTAAGATCAGGCCGCACAGAGCGTGCATTCTGATCTTGGACCTATGTCGCCGTCTTGTTTAGTAAAGCCTAGAAGATAAATATCTTTCTTAAGTTTCAGTGGATTGCATTTTTACCTGTCGAATGAAGTCGGGTTTGTATATTTGGCGCTGATAAAGTTCAGGAAAAACTTGGATTCACAAGAAAAAAATATTATATTGTATTTCGGTCACGGATATAACTTAATCCTTCACCACACAATCTCAAGTTTCAACGACCTCGCGGAAGAATCCTTTTGAACACGTTGTAGGAGAGGGAGAAAATGCTGGTCACCAGGATTTTCTCCCTTACCTCCAATGTTTTCTATCGTGATTCCAAGCATTTGAACCACATTTGTCACTTGGGACTGCTTCCAATTTGCACAGGTCTAAAATTTTGTCGTCTGGTAAAGACTTTGAAACCCCTTGGCTGCTAAGCGCGACTCATTGACCCTTTGCGGACAGTGTAGATTAAGATCAGACTGCACAGAACGTGCAGTCTGATCTTGGATCTACACTGTCCGATAAGGAGATATCCCCCCCCCCTAAAAAAAAAATACCCGTGAAATAGTAAGAATTGAGTTTGTAAAATCGGCCTGAAAGTTCCGTTTCATTTATTTAGGAGCTTAAACCTTTACCGCACAATGCCACCTTTTAACGCCCCTGGGAAAGAAGCCTTTTGAAAACATTGTGGGAAAAGGAGAAAATGCTGGTAACCAGCATTTTCTCCTTTTCCCACAATGTTTTCTACCTCATCAAAGAACAACTGCACCATTTGAGCCATATTGAAATTGTCGTCTGCAATTGCTGTCAATTCGAACAAGGCTAAAATTTTTTCTCAATCTTACAAAAAGAGCACCACATACGGGTGGCAACGCTTGGCTGAGGATGCTTTTTTAATGAAAATTCTTAGTCATTCAAGGGACATAACTGTGTCGAAAATAGGTTTAGCCAATCAGAAGTTGTGTTACATTCAAGTTTTTATTCTGGAGAAAAAAATAAACTAACAACGTTCTTAACAATGGTTGGTCAATACAGGCCCAGGTCTTGATTCACACAAATGACAGTATGGTCTTAACCTAAATGCGTTGCTTACAACACCTACAGATGTTGTGCTTGGCTCCCCAATAGTTAACCTTCATGTGTTTACCATAAGGCTTCTTTGTCCTAACGCAATTGCTTTTTCGGATAATATTTATCACGATTCGATGGCGAAGAAGGTTAACCTGATCAAGGATTCACTAAGTCCACTTTTTCTGAACCTTTGCTGTGCAAAACATTTTTTTTAAAAAAAGGCCAACCTATTGCAATTTAGAGCCTTTATCAGAATAGCTTGCAGAAAATTTGAACAAGATAGATCGAGGTCAGATTTCACATACTGTGCAATGTAAGGTAAAGGGTTAAAGATAGAATTCAAAATCAAATTAGGCTTGCAAATTAACTTTATAAAAAAATGGCTTCACATGGCCAACATTTGTACTGTAGTGTTCTAGTTTGCATGAATCAAGGAAGTCTTATTTACCAGTACTAGTATAATTGAGCCATGCTCTGGGGAAGCTGACCTCGGTCTGTATTCACTAACCATTCTTAAGAATATTCTTGGTTTTGTTCTCCAAAATTTTCCAAATTTGAAAGTAACACACCTTCTGATTGGCTAAACCATTTGGTTTAGCCAATCAGAAGTTGTGTTACTTTCAAACTTGGAAAATTTTGAAGAATAAGTCTAAGAACGTTCTTAAGAATGGTTGGTGAATGATGGACCCTGGACCGAAACTTTTTGCTTCTGGTCAATTTTCTGCGTGTTAAAGGACCAGTCTACCTCAAGACCCCCAGCCGATTGTTAGACAAGCTGATTTTTATGGATCCATAATTGTAAGATGACCTGCTTGGTATCATGCGTCACGGAAATGCATTAAGCCCCCTTTTACCAGGACATGGCTCTTGAATATATGCTTCGCTCTGCCTACAGGGGGGCTTAGTACAACTGCGAAAAGTATCGACCCAGGTCAGCCTGCGCAGGGTCGAAACTTTTCGCCATTGGTCAATTATCTGTATGTCAAAGGACCAGTCTACCTTATGAAACAGGCGGGTCGGGTTTTACACATAATGGACTTATTGGATCCATAATTATGTGATGATCTACTTGGTATCAAGCATCAAGGAAATGCATCAAGCGCCTTTATTGCCGGAGCATGGCTCCTATATATGAGCCATGCTTCGGCAAAAGGGGGCTTAATCCATCTACGTGATCCATGATAGCAATCAAGCGATCACATAATTATGGATCGATCATACCCACTTTTTTCAACAACCGACTAAATCATTAGGTAGACTGGTCTTTGGACATACAGAAAATTGACCGATAGCGAAAAGTCTCGGCCCAGGTCAGCCTGTGCGGACTGCGCAGGCTGACCTGGGTCGAAACTTTTCGCAGATGCATTAAGCCCCGTTTTCACAGAACATGGCTCATATATGCTACTACAACTCTTTCCGTCATAATAAGATAAACTAAACTCTACCTCTTTTGAAGGCTGAGAAAACAACTCAACGAAACTCAAGCAATATTTTCTCGTCGTATGCTTGACTAAACAAGCGGACGATATAGATCTAAGATCAGACTTTCAAGTTCTGTGCGGTTTTATCTTGGTCTACACTATCCACAAAAAAATCTTAAGCCGGCTTTAGCGTTTCAAGGGTTAAACAACAATTAGAAAATATGTGAGGCCACGGAAACTAAACCAAAAATGAAGCCATATGGCTTCATCGCTATCATCCAGTGTACTTTTATATCACATGAGCCATGCTCTTTGAAAAGGGGCCTTAATGCATCGCTGTGATGTACTATACCAATCCAACCATCACATAATTATGGATCCATAACGGCCACTTTTCTTAACAACCGAATAGATTATGAGGTAGACTGATCCCCGGAAATACAGAAAATAGACCAATAGCGAAAGGTTTCGTCCCAGGTCAGCTTGCGCGGAGTGCGCAAGTTGACCTGGATCGGTACTTTTCGCAGATGCATTAAGCCCCCTTTCCACAAATCATGGCTCATATATAAAGTGTTACACTAGACAGTAATTTGATTGATTAATGGGGCATTTAATTGGTCCCGGAATGAACAAATATCGGACATTTTGACCAATGAATCGGCACGGCACAAACAATCATACGAAAACATATGAGTCATGCTCTGTGAAAAGGGTGTTTAATGCATCTGCGAAAAGTAAAAACCCAGGTCAGCCTGCGCTGGGCCGAAACTGTTCGCTATTGGTCAATAATTTTCTGTATGTCCAAGGACTAGTTTACCTCATAAATAAGTCGATCGATAAAAAAAAAAGAAAAAAAACATGGCTTTTATGGATCCATAATTATATGACGACTTGCTTGGTATAACACATCGTGGAGATACATTGAGCCCCCTTTTGCCAGAGCACGGCTTATATTCATGGTCATTTTTTTTTTTTTTTGTTTTTTTTTTGACAAAAATCTCAATGAGTCGTCAAAGCTAGACTGAGTGTTCATTATTTTTCAGTTGCATGAAGATCTTTGATTGGTTGGAGAGTCGTTCTGTTAGATCAATCAGTATTGACGGCAACAATAAATCCAGCAGAGTTTAAACAGAAAGACTAATGTGGGCACTAACGATGCCTGGGCTCAAAAAATCATACAAACAACACATCAACGGACAAACGAACGTATTAGGTAATCCAACACGGTTTTCTAACGCGAAAATCAAAGTCTCGAGAGTAACAAAACCAGAGGCACTTACTTGAAATGGAAGAAGATCGCTAGTGATACGATCAGCAAAACTAGAGATAGCGAGTATCCACCAATAAAAATGTAAATGTATTTTCGGTCTTCTTCTATCTGTAATGGACAAAGTCATGGTATAGATTTCTAGAGAAGCCTTTAACAAACTTCATTCGAAAAACAATCTTACAGAATTAAAAAGTGGATGATCTATTGGCAGAAAAAAAGACATAACAAAATATATGATAAAGCAACACCATATCTTTTAGATTAAAACATATATTAATCTTAAGATTCGTTATTTTTTATCTCTCTCTTTTTTAATAACCTTTTTACCCTTGGGTACAGGAAAAGTCGAGATGATTTTTGGGCTGAATATCCTATGAAATGTCATTCTGCTTAGATCTAAGATACTACTACACAGAATGTGCAAGCTAAGTTTGACCAGCATCGTCTGCAAAAGGACTGACAATGTCCTCATCTGCAAGGATGGTGCATTGAGAGTCTCAACCCTTTTCCACACAATCCCGAGTTTTAACGACCCTGAAGAAAAGGGCTTTTGAAAACATTGTAGGTAAAGGAGAAAATGCTGGAAACCAGCATTTTGCCCTTTTCCCACAATGTTTTCTACCCTATCAAAGACAGAAATCATCATTTTAGCAGCATTTGTCATCTGCAAATGTTTTGAATTTGGTCCAGTCCAAAAAATCTGTCGTTTAGTAAAGAGTTAAAGATATAGCTTTGCATTGATGTCATCAAATATACACATACAAATGAGACAAACTCTGGCAAAAGGGGATTTAACCCTTTCCCAAACGACAAATTTTAGACCCTTCCAAACTGAAAGAGTTTGCAGACGACAATTTTAAATTTGATGGAAATGGCAGAAAGTTCTCAAAAAGGGTAGAAAACACTGTGGGAAAAGGAGAAATTGCTCGTTACGAGCAATTTCTCCTTTTCCCACAGTGTTTTCAAAAAACTTGTACTGCAGACACGTGAAAACCAGGGCTTGTTTGGGAAAGGGTTTTTTTTTTTTTTGTTTGGGAAAGGGTTAATGCATCTCTGTGATGCATGATACCAAGCAAGTCACCACATGAGTATTAATCTATATAATCCATAATGTCAAAAGCCAACTGAATTATTAGGTAGATTAGCCCTTGGACATGCAGCAAATTTACCGAAAGGAAAAGGTTTTGACCCAAGTCAGCCTGTGCGGACTGCGCTGACTGACCTGTGCCGATACTTTTTGTAGATGCATTAAACCCCTTTTTCACATAGTATTGCTCAAATATATGTACGAGATAATGATTTTATCTTCGAATAAAAAAAAAAAAAAAAACTTAACCCTTTCCCAAACAAGCCCTGGTTTTCACGTGTCTGCAGTACAAGGCTTTTGAAAACACTGTGGGAAAAGGAGAAATTGCTCATAACGAGCAATTTCTCCTTTTCCCACAGTGTTTTCTACCCTTTTTGAGACCTTTCTGCCATTTTCATCAAATTTAAAATTGTCGTCTGCAAACTCGTTCAATTTGGACCAGTCCAAAATTTGTCGTTTGGGAAAGGGTTAAATGAATTAATCGCACATCATTACACTGTAATTTATTTTGCACTTGCATCAGCGATATACAGTTTACCCTTTTTGTGAACCTTTTCCCGTACTAATTACTTAAATACAAATAGATAGATCTAGCACTATTCTTCAAATAAAAGTAGGTGGTTTGCACTTTAGAGGTCTCTGGAACTACACATATGCTCGCTCGTTGCTTAGTGGTCGCTATCTTGTACAAAGTAAGACTCATATTTGCTAGAAATCATTACAAAACATTATTTTAAAAATAATGGTCCTAGATTTAACGGGCTGCATCCCTCACAAAAATAAACGTTTCCTTATGGAAAATAGACAACGCATTGCCCCTGCAGCTGCGAGCCTCTAAATGTCTTTTCTAAGTAAAATAGATAACTTATGGAATGCAGTAGACCTCTTCAGTGCAAATGTTCCTAAATGTTATCTATTTAAATGACGTACCGGACCTGTGCATTATCACAATGTGTCTCATTCAGTTTACAAGCATTTCTAGAACGATTCATCGGTAAACTCACCGCCATGTTTAAAGGAAATGACGTCAGACGATGACACATTTTGGCGACATTTTTAAACTTGCTGTCGCTTAACGCATAACTTTGGTAACCCATAAACTATTCGAAAATGGTGTATAACAAGAAACTGGACAGATCTAAGATCGATCTGCCAAAGGTCTTGGCCAATTACATGACTTAAAATTTAGAGATAGAACATTTTCAACCCTCTATCAGATAATGCCATTTTACCAACCTGAGAAAGAACGTTTTTGAAAACATTTTTGGACAACGAGACATTGCTGGTAAACACGACGATCTACTGTAGAACTGTAACAACACTTACCGTCCCTGTTCCAGACCGACATTGTGTATAGTTGGACCATTGATAACCAGCCATTCCCTTCTCGTACCATGTCCCATTTATCGTACATTCCTTATAGGCGTACTCTGAAGCCACGTATTAGAAATTTATGACAAACTCTTTTTTTTTTAATGTACAAATTTTTATCTCGTAACATATCCTACTCATTCTATATTCACAATCAACATGTTCTGAAAACAGCAACATAATATTTTTGATAAAGATAATTGAGCTATAGTCTGGCAAATGGGTTTAACGCATTTCCGCGATGCATTATACCAAGCAAATCTTCACTTATTATTTCATGCTTTCCGGTAGGATATCGAGAAATAGCTGTGAAAATATTTTTCGATATTACACTGGTACGACCAGTGAGAATACCGATTTCATTTTTTTTTTTAATGGAAGTCTCGACAAAAAAAAGGCGTTAGAAGCATGAAATAAATAGAATATTTCTTTTTTTCGGTGAAAGCGCCACTCGTGAAAATATTACCGATGATGTTCACTCGATGAAATAAATTTCGATCTTTCGCCGAAAAAGCGCCACTCGTGAAAATATTACCGACGATGTTCACTCGATGAAATAAATTTCGATCTTTCACCGAAAAAGCGCCACTCGTGAAAATATTACCGACGATGTTCACTCGATGAAATAAATTTCGATCTTTCACCGAAAACAACAAATATCCTCTATATCATGGATCTATAAATTCCACTTTGTCTAACAACCGACTGAATCATGAGGTAGAATGGTTCCTGGAGATGTAGAAAATTTACAAATAGCAAAAAGTTTCGACCCATGACTTCGCATGCTGACCTTGGTCGATACTTTTTGCAGATGCCATAAGCCAGCCCCCTTTTCACAGAGCATAGCTCATACCTGTGTATAACTCATGATGAAAAGAAAACATTACTTTTTCGCACATTTTTTATCTCTTTTCCAAACAACAAAATCTTAGATATGTCACAAATTAAAGCATTTGCAGGCTACCAAAAAATGTGACTAAGAAAGAGTAACTTGTTTTTGAAGGATAGAAAACATTGTGGGAAAAGGAGAAAATGTTGTCAGGTGGCAAAGCACTTGGACACCTGTTCACGGCTGTGGCGAATCATGTCGCCCCCGAGCCGAAGATGACATGATTCGCCACAGCCGTGAGCACGCTTCCAAGTGGATTAAACAACTCTAAGGTAAGGAACTATTAATTTTATGATTTTTTGGCAAAAGTAAACGACCATTAGTTGTTTTAGCCGACCAATTGTGTATTATTATTATTATTTCAACGTTACAGTGCATGACTTTTAACACTTCACGGTTTTATGACGATCCGACGCTGCCATCTTTGATTTTGCTGTGCTGTACCCTGGGAGCTGCCACTGTACAGCACTGTATATTCGGAGCATATTACCCAATCATATCGCGAGAAATTTCTTTGCAGTGTAATAATATTAGTGTACTGTTTTCAGGAAATGAAAATTATTTCTTCTTCTGACGTAAGATTGAAATATTTTTTTCAATTTGTGAACTGCGAAATTCGAAAGTTCTTCAAATATTGAACTATATCAGAACAAACAATTATTCACTTTACCTTTAGGGTTAAAGCCCGGTATGGCAGGACAGTTTATCTTAGCAATGGTTCCCGCTCTGGTATCAGGCCAGCAGCCACCGAACCTGTCCACGGTTCTTTCGCAGAAAACTTCATCTGAAAAATCAATCACATATAAGTATATGAGCCAAGCTCTGTGAAAAGGGGGGCTTAATGCATCTGCGAAAAGTATCGACCCAGGTCAGCCTGCGCAGTCCGCGCAGGCTGACCTGAGCCGAAACTTTTCGCTATCGGTCAATTTTCTGTATGTCAAAGGACTATTCTACCTCGTGACTTAGTCGGTTGTGAAAAAAAAAGTGGCCATTATGGATCCATAATTATATATGATGGCTTGATTGGTATAATACATCACGGAGATGCGTTAAAACCCCATTTTGCCAGAGCATGGCTCAAGTTTGTGCGCCATGCTCTGGCAAAATGGGAGTTTAACGCATCTCCGTGATGTATTATACCCAGCAAGTCATCATAAATAATTATGGATTGGGAAATCATTTTCCCCCAAACATCCCACAGAATCATGAGGTAAAATGGTCCTTTGACACGCAGAAAATTTACAAATAGCAAAACGTTTTGACCCATCCGCGCAGACTCACATGATACACTGTACTTTTTGTATGTGCATCTAGCTCCCTTTTCAAAGAGTATAGCTCATATATGTTTAGCCTATGGAAAAAGTCCATAAACTCTTTACCGAACGGCAAAACTTTGCACTTATCCAAATGCAGAGCATTTGCGACAAATTAAATGTCGCTAAAATAGTGAAGTTGTCGTTGAAAATAAAGAAAAAAAGAAACCATTTTTGGAGGAGGACATGCTGGTTATCTGCATTTTCTTCCTATTTTCACACTAGGTCCGCAGGCTGACCTGGGCCGAAACTTTTCGCTATTGGTAAATTTTCTGTATGTCAAAGGACCAGTCTACCTCATGATTTAGGCAGTTATTCTATAAAATATTGATTTTAAGGATCCACACTAACATGACAACTTGCTCGGTATCATGCATCACGGAGATGCATTAAGCCCCCATTTGCCAGAGGATGGTTCATTTGTTTGTTGAAAATCAGCAGAAATAATATTGCCGTATTCTTCTCATGTTAATGAATTCAAATCAACATATAATATTTTTAAAACTATGTTTGAAGTGTTATCCCTACGTTGCCACAAGCCAGCAATTTATAGGTTTGCTCGTGCATATAAGCCGTGCTCTGCCAAAAGGGGGTTTAATGCATCTCTGTAATCCTTTATACCGGGCAAGTCATCACATAATTATGGATCCATTAAATCGAGTTTTTCTGACAACCGACAGACTTCTGGGGTAAAAATGGTTCTTGGACATGCAGAAATTCACGAATAGCAAAAAGTTTCGACCCATGTCAGCCTGCGCAGACTGCGCAGGCTGACATGGGTCGATACTTTTTGCAGATGCATTAAGCCACCTTGTTACAGAACATGGCTCATATCATAATGACCACTACCCAGAAGATATTCTATTTTAGCCAGTGTTATTGTCTATATGAAAGACAGAATGTAAATACTCTCTCATAGATCACTTGTCCGCCTCTGTAGATTGGATTATTAACGATATTTTTTATTTGTTTGTATTACATTTAGTCACTATTAGAAAGTCGACTGTTTCCGTGATTGTCTGTAAGTGTTGGATATTCTTCCTTAACCCTTTACCAGACGACAAATTTTGGACTGGTCCAAACTGAAAGAGTTTGCAGACGACAATTTTCAATTTGATGAAAATGGCAGAAAGTTCTCAAAAAGGGTAGAAAACACTGTGGGAAAAGGAGAAATTGCTCGTTACGAGCAATTTCTCCTTTTCCCACAGTGTTTTCAAAAGACTTGTACTGCAGACACGTGAAAACCAGGGCTTGTTTGGGAAAGGGTTAAAGTACAAACATCAGGGAGTAACTGTGTAGGAATAAGGCGAAGCAAAACGTTCTGACTTCTCTCACAGCAAACGAAATCAAATTAGGTAGGTAGGTAGGTACACAGATAGATAGATAGATAGATAGATAGATACACAGACAGATAAATAGATTGACTGACGGACGGACGGACAGACGGGCCGGCGGACAGGCGGGCTGCTAAGCGCGACTCACTGACCTTTTGCGGACAGCGTAGATCAATATCAAATTGCACATTGATTGCAATCTGATCTTGGATCTACACTGTCCGATAAGGAGAAATCTGTGCCCCCCCCCCCAAAAAAAAACCTTTGAAAAAAGAAAATTCGGGTTTATACCATCGGTTTGAAAGCTTCATTTCTTTTATTTAACAGGATCAGGATTAAACAAACGTTTACACAGACGGCTGTGTACTTATAACAGAAAGCGTCCAACAACTATCGACACACGCATTAATAGGCCACCACTAATAAAATATTTCTCAATAAAGAGCAAACAAGTCTGGGAATCACAAATTACCAAATATACCGGGAAGAACAAATGATTTATTTGGGTGTATAACTCTTACTCGATAAACCTTTCATTAACAGTTTATATTATTGTTTGTTTTGGGGAATACATGTTAAAAATCATGACCCATGACAAGATAATATAAATGTTATCGAGCTCAGTTTATAAATTATCTCATCACGGTACGTGATTTTAACCCAAATATAAAAAAAAGATATAAACTGATAATGAAAGGTTTGCCGAGTAAGAGTTATACTTTCTCCTATTTTCTCATCCGACCAGTGACAATAATTCAGAGCTCCAGATAGAGGGAGTGATTTTGATTTAAAAATTGAAAATATTACTCGCTCTCCACTAAACCCTATGCTATGGGTACTCATTAGAATCGTCTCATCGAGACGATTCTAGTGAGTACCCACAACATAGGGTTTGGATGAGAAATAACGGATTTAGAATACTTTTCAGTCTCTTTTATCTGGAGGTCTGCAGTGTTATTTGATTATAAACTAGCTTGGTTTTTTAGGGAACATAATACAAAGAAAAGGGGATTTCACCTTGTTTCGCTTTTTGTGTTAGGCCTAATGACTGGATATTTCAAAGCCTCTGGGCGCCATAGGCGAAAAAAGACGGCATAGATGAAGATCAGACTGAAACTTAAGGTGCAGTCTGAGCATGCATCTTTACTGTTCGTTTGTTTAGTGAAGTATTTAAGAAAGAAATCGTCATTATGCCTAAGCAAGCGGACGGTATTGATCCAAGATCAGATAGCACGTTGCGTGCCTTGTGATCTTGATCTATGTCATCCGAAACAAAAAACAAACAAAAAAAAAAAAAAACTAATGTTAGCCTAGAGTGGGTAAAGTGTTAACCCTTATCCTGCTAAATAAGTGAAATGAAAATTTTGAGCCAATTGTAAACACCCAAATTTTGACATCTCAAAGGTATTTTTCTTCAGAAAGATACCTCCTTATCGGACATTGTAGATCCAAGATCAGACTGCACGTTCTGTGCAGTCTGATCTTGATCTACACTGTCCGCATAAGGTCGCGCCTACCAACTTAGGGGTTAACAGGTTTTCGGTTTCATTTTTCTTATCAAATGTCTTGTTGATCTTGTTTGGCACTTGGGTTGAACTTTGTTGAATCCCATGGGGTCAGCTTGCAATTTTTTTAGCAGACAATTTGTCGTGTCAAATATCTGATCGTGATTATCTGAGTCACGCTCTGGCAAAAGTGGGTTTAATGTATCTATCTCCGTAATGCATTATACCAAGCAAGTCATCATATAATCATTAATTCATAAAATCTATTTAGTCTAACAATTGACTGAGTATGGAGGTAGAATGGTCCTTGGACCAGCAGAAAATTTATAAACAGCAAAAAGTTTCGACCCATGAGACATGGGTCGATACTATTATCAGATGCATTAAGCGCCTATTTCACATGGCATTACTCATCTAATGGTTTTTCCTTTGACTTTCATAAAGTCAATGGAAGGTACATATTAGAAGACGATTGACCTTTCAATGATAATACAGGCTTAAATTAGCCCTTATCCTGCAAAATAAATCAAATGAAACTTTCAAGCGAATAGTAAAAACCAAAATATTATAATTTCAAAGTTATCATTTGTGGGAAAATATCTCCTTGTTGGACAATGTTGATCCAAGATCAGACTGCACGTTCTGTGCTGTCTGATCATGATCTACACTGTCCGCTAAAGGTCGCTTAGCAGCCGAAGGGTTCAAAGCTATTTTGGTTGCAAATTTTTAATACTAAACTTATCAAAAATAACTCTTTAATTCGTCTATTACGCATCTCTTATGGATATTATTTGTTCCATAGCCAGTTCAGTTGTGCGACCACTCTCCTTTTTCCAACTAGATTGTTTTGCTTTCAATTTCCTGGTAAATCCCTGTTTAAAATTTACAATAAGCCACGTATGAAAAAAAAGAATCCGAACCAAATTCTCCCAACTGTACTTGACATTTCTCTAATGAACAAATATCGAACTGTTTGTTTTGTCCAGGCTTACAGACATTTTGGATTAATTCCTTTCTCAGTATTTTATAAAGTCAGGGAGTGCTGTCACGGAAAGTGACATCATCGGCATACGTATATATCTTCCAAAGAATCAATTTTCATTGATCGTATGGTTTTTACCGACGTTTAAAGGTACATATATACCCCTTTTTAGCCCGTTTTTAACCCATTTCATCTTTATCTTATCAAAGCATAATCATTCTTGTATCCTCATGCCGCATGATACCCCTGATGGTGACAAGGTTGCATAGATTACGACCGATAGAAAATGCATTTAATGTTCTTGGGCGCCATCAAAGAAACCACTGTTGCGACGTTTCCGGTTTTAATTTGAAGATTTCCGATATATATATATATGTGTGTGTGTGTGGGTGTGTGTGTGTGTGTGTGTTCCTTACACAATATAATCAGTAATATACACGTATTTATGTTTAAAGAGCTGACACAATTTTTTCGACCACCCCACAGTTTAACAAATTTTTACAGCGTTTTTTCCCTATGACTGTAATGATGTACGGTCAGTGTACCTTTTTTTCAACCATACTTCCAAAGCCGCTGGCTGCTTTCCCCCACATCCATCGATGTAACAACGAACAGCCATTCCAGACAAAGGAATCCTGACGCAATGAGAAGGCTTATCATAAATCCAGAGTAAGAAATGGACTGAGCTAGGGATTGGAATCGGCGAACAGCAGCTCATTTTGTCTCCATATCTTGACCCCTCTAGAGGTTTTTAACGACCCTGGGGAATCCAGCATGTTTTCATTGTTTTTTCCCAGACTAAATTTCTACTGTTTCTAAGATGGATTCTATCATTTGACCCACATTTATCTGAGCCATGCTCTGTGAAAAGGGGGATTAATGCATCTGTTAAAAAGTATCGACCCAGGTCAGCCTGCGCAGTCCGCGCAAGCTGACCTGGGCCGATCATTTTCGCTATTGGTTAATTTTCTATATGTTAAAGGACCAGTCCACCTCATGATTAAGTCGGTTGTTTAAAAAAGGTGGCCATTATTGATCCATAATTATGTAATGGTTTGCTTTGTATTATACATTACGGGGATGCATTAAGCTCCCTTTTGCCAGAGCATGACTCAATTTGACGTCTACAATTAGCATCAATTTGGGCAAGTCAAAAATGTTGGCGTTTGGTAAAGAGTTAAAAGTTATCTTCCTCAGGGGTGAAAAGTCAACTCCTTATTTCTGTCGTTTAACCCTTTACTACACAATCCCGACTTTTAACGACCCTGAGAACGAAGCCTTTAGAAAACATTGTGGGAAAAGGAGAAAATGCTGGTAACCAGCATTTTCTTCTTTTCCCACCATGTTTTCTACCCGTCCCAAAACAAATTTCAAATTTTCAGTCACATTTATTTTGTCGTCTGCAAATGCTTTCAATCTGGACTAGTCTAAAATGTTGCCGTTTGGTAAAGAGTTAATTACCAATAGATTAAGGCTCCGGACCAAGCCAGAGTAACTGGGAAAAGATTGATTGAACCAGAATGTGATTTATTTGATATATATATTTGTATATCTAGCATAAAATCATAGGTGATGACAAGCGAAGAACGCCTGAATCAATCCGAATGGCGAACAAATTGGTACCCTGTTTTCTCGGCTCATCAATTCGTAATTGGATCCCGGCGTGAAAATGATGGAATGTGACATAACGTTTCACGTCAGATGTCAGGACAATTCAGACAGAGTATCAGTTCCTAGATTATCACTAATGGATTATTAGCTCTCTTTTCTGTGCTGTGAACGAGACATAAAACCAATGCCATTTAATTTTGAACAGTTTCTAACGCATTGTACTCGGTAGCGCAGCCAGTGTCGTACAGGACTTGAAACCAGAGGAGTCACCCGTTCGAATCTCCAGGGTCTGTATTCACCAACCATTCTTAAATTCGTCTTATTCTCCAGGAGTTTTTAAATTCAAAAATAACACAACTTCTGGTTGGCTAAGCTATTTGGTTTAGCCAGTCAGAAGTTGTGTTACTTTCAAATTTAGAAAATCTTGAACAATAAGACTAATAGCATTCTTAAGAATGGTTGGTGAATACGGACCCAGGTCTGCTATTTTTTTCCCAGGATCGATGAGAGTCGCATCCTGTCTCACGGCGACCGTCGTTTCGATTATGGTTATGTAGGAAAGAAGAACATTGTGCGAAGGACTGGTATAAGAAACCCTTGTATGGATAGGCGTACTTGCCCCCCACGATGTACATGAAATTATGTTGAAAACGGCGTTAAACACCAAACGAACAAAAGTTTTACCCTTACCTCTCGCGGACGGTTGTTTGAGTCTTGCAGCAGAACAATTTGTGGGCAGGGTAAATATGAAAAACAGGGTAATTTGCTTGCAGGTGTTTCTTTCATGTAGGTGCGTGCTTCACTGCGGTGCATGTATCTTGGAGGTGTTCGCTTCATGGAGGTGCTTGCTTCGTGGAGGTGTTCGCTTCATTGTGGTGCTTACTTCGTGGAGGTGCTTGCTTCATGGAGGTGCGTGCTTCATGGAAGTGTTCGATTCATGGAGGTGCATGCTTCATGGAGGTGCATGCTTTATGGATGTGCATGCTTCATGGAGGTGTTCGCTTCATGGAGGTACTTGCTTCATGAACCTGCTTGCTTCAAGGAGGTGCTTACTTCATGGAGATGCTTGCTTGATGGAGGTGTTCGCTTCATGGAGCTGTATGCTTCATGGAAGTGCTTACTTCACAGAGTTGCTTGCTTCATTGAGGTGCTCGTTTCATGGACGTGTTTGGCAGTTAGATTTATTTGAACATATTTTTTCTTCTCTAGGAACTTAATATATGGTCGCTTTATATAGGTCGCTTGCCTAAAAGAGGTGCTCACTATGACAAGATACATGTATTACTGTTTTTCATAAGGTTGTGTTACATATCGTCAGGCTGAAATATGTTAAGCCCTTCTCTGCCATAAAGGAATATGGCTTTGAATAAGTTGTGCGGGAGGCGAGGATCAGGATCAGACGGCACAGAACGTGCAGTCTGATCTTGAATATACACCGTCCCGCTACCCGATGCTGTATCTCGGTCAAAATCATCTTTAATCGTAGTAGAAATCAACATATAATTAAACCTAAAAAAAAAGAGTCGAATGTAATATAGTTTACTCGTAGCCGGACGAAATAGACAAGAAGGTTATGACTGTATAAATTCCTAAGCCGGAAAATTGAGAGTTTCTGTGAATGAATGAAATGTGTTTCAAAATATAAAGTCTGTCTGCCTCAAAAATTTAAATGTAAAATGTGTCTAACTTTTTTGTTGTTGCTGTTTCAACTCATACGACCGTCTATAAAACTTCTAGAAATGAGATCCTTAAACACGCAACATGCAAAGAAAGAGTCACTTCACAATTAAAGGCAATAAGATATAGAATAAATGCAATGTCTTGTTTAATCTTTATGAATAATACAAATGTTGATGCTATGTGAAGAGAATATCTCAACACATCATACCAAAAAGGGTAAGAGATCAGCTTGCAGCTTTCCTAATGTCTGATCTTAATCAACAGTAAAACGAAACACCAAAATTGCTGTTCGCATTTTGAGGGTAAAGACCTTTCCATAACTAATGTCAGATATCTTATATCGTTTACAGCATGGCTGCACGAAAAGTTTTCGGTGAGGTGGTAGATTCGATTTCCTTTTGCTCAATTTCTTCTGCCTCAATTCTGTGTGTTCACGACCATAAGGGAAACTGACTGTATGAACATTGCGGCAAATATATAGGAGCAAAAGGGGGCTTATTGCATCTCCGTGATCCATTATAACAAGCAAATCATCACATAATTATGGATCCATAAAAACCATTTTGTCTAATAACAGACTGTATCATAAGGTAGATCCTTTGACATACAGAAAATTGACCAATAGCGAAAAGTTTCGGCCCAGGAATGCGCAGGCTGACCTTAGTCGATACTTTTCGCAGATGCATTAAGAACAGAACATCGTTTATTTGACGAAAACTTCACACGGTTTTCAGTCACTCACACTGTATATATATTCTAATAGATGCATAAATCACGCGATTGCTTTCAGAAAATTATACAGAAAACATCCAAATTTAAATCGGTAAAATTCATGTAAAATTATATGGTCATAAAATCGAATGCTTCGGTGATTTTCACACCTGCCTGTCTAAAACTACAATGTTTACATCTGCGTTGTAAATGCTGGGTTTAACTTTTTGATGATGTCATAGTTTTTAGAAAGTAAACTGGATTATATACAGTATATTTCTTATGTAAATTTGTATCATTGACCATGTATCTTGTGTACAAGTCATAAATAAACATCTGATGTTCTGTTCCGATTTTCCTGTGTCAAGGCTGATTTTGCCGGAATAGAAAATGTTAAACATTGCAGTCTGTTCTTCAAATATACTGCTGAAATACACTATGGATAGGATTCGATCGGCTTTAACTCTTTAAAAAGACAAAATTTAAGACTCGAGCAAATTGAAAGCGTATGCAGGCGACAAATTGAATTAAGCTCATGAGCTATTTTCTGTCTTCTAAAGGGTAAAAAACGTTGTTGAAAAAGGGAGAAAATGCTGGTAATGTTAAGAGACACTGAATACACTTTGGCATGCAACGTTGATCAAGCGTGTACCGTTTACTCTTGGGTATAAACGTGGTTCGTTATCTTGAGATATGAGCATTCTGGTCAAAGCATTCTAGGAAAAGCAATATCTGGATTGTGTTAGCTAGTACATGTATTTTTAGCCAGGAAAGCAGCCCATTTCTTAAAAACCGGCTGAATTCAGACGTAAATGGTCTTCTGACAAGCAGAAAATTAAAATACAAATTGCAAAAAATTTCGACCCGTGTCAGCCTGCGCCGACTGCGCAGACTGACACGGGTCGATACTTTTTGCAATTTGTATTTTACCTCTTTTTCACAGGGCATGACTGAAATATATTTTCAACATGTTAGATTGATACGTAGTTCGATGGCTCGTTAGGTTGTGTTTTAAGATTCGAGTCCACAGACGGGTTTTTCATCAGCCAGTAATCTATTGTTATTGAACGGTGGAGAAATTCCTACAAATCTATCTAACCAGCTTACTTCCATTGTCGTGTCCAGTCCGTGTCATGCCAAAAGATATTGATGGTGCTTTGGCATCCAGCGTTGATCAAGCGTATACAATCTATCCTTGGATATCAACGCGGTTTCTATATGTTGAGATATGGGCATTCTAGCCAAAAGCATTCCTGGAAAAGCAATATCTGGGTTTTCTTTGCTAATATTTTGGGACAGGGAAGCAATCCATTTCTATTAAGTATAAAGTCAAGGGTTAGACTAATCGCGCTTGCAACAAAGTGATTAAAGAATCCTTTCTGTGAAATGATATCTGCTAAGGAAACCTTTTAGGTACAACAAAAAGAAAATATTGTATTTCACACAGAACGTGCGTTTTTCACGTTTCTGATAGCTTCGTAAAAATCCAATACAATTCGACTCTATATCTGACGACAGAAGTTTGGACTCGTCGTTTTGGAAACATTCGCAAACGGCTGATAAAAATAGCTTCAAAGATAGCAGGACTGACATATTTTTTCAAGGGATGGAAAACTTTGAATGAAAAGGAGAAAATGCTGGTTACCAGCATTTTCTCCTTTTCTAGCAATGTTTTCAGTGGGCTCGTTAAATCACGTGACCGTTTGGTAAAGATTTAATCTCTCGTTTTCTTGAAAAACTCCACAATAGCAGCCGACAGTAACAAAGGCGAACAATGTCATGAAAATATCATAAATCTTTTACAATCTCTGAACAACACAATAGAAATGATGAAAGAAAAAAATATTTAATGAAACTTGTTGCGAAATGCAAAATAAGAAGCTTTTAACCCGATTAATAAATCGTTGACCCAAATAAAGCTACAGCCAGCCGTTTATCATTCATAACAAGTGTATGAGCCATGCTCTATGAAAAGGGGGCTAAATGCATCTCTGTATATCCAGACAAGTCATCAATGTAGTGTAGACCCATAAAATCTTCTTTGTACAACAACCGACTGAATCAATTAGGGTACACTGGTCCTTGGACATGGAGAAAATTTACCTAGAGCAAAAAATTTCGGCCCAGGTCAGCCTGCGCTGACTGCGCAGGCTGACCTTGGTCGATATATTTTGCAAATCAGCACCTTTTTCACAGAGCATGGCATTTATTTGAATGGGATTTTATAGACGTACAAAAAATGTTTTGTCAAAATAATGAATAGGAATTTTCCAATTTGTTTCTATTCCAATATAATACATAACGCCAAAATGATAAATGTTACCACCCACTAACTTGTCTGGAGAAAAGACGAATGCTTTAATAATTGTATCAACTGTACTCAACTGTACTAAGCGATTTCAAAGGTATGGTATTATAAGAGAATGAAGACGTCCATTTCTGTAACAATGACCGCAAAATGTGAACAACGCGGGGATAAAAATGAATTTGAATTAAAATCATACGATTCAAAAGTATGAAAAAATTTCGGAACTTATTGTGAAGATGGCAATCTGCTATTGTTTGGTCGGTCAAAGTGTTAGTTGCTGGCAGAAAACTGAATTTTAAAACTAGGTAAAATGTTTCCAATTCGCCTTATCTTTTGTTTACTTTTTACCTGGTATTAAATTTGATTTTCTTTTCCTGGCCGCAATTATCACATGGACCGACAATAACATATCTTCACAACAATTTCCATACATTTTAAATGGTACGATTAAGTTTAACATCTGTTTTACAGAAAATGTTTCTTGGCTGTTTCAAACAACTGAAAATGCCTCTTTTATGAACCTAGTTTTTCAATACTAGTATGCTTGGCAGTACTTGTAAACATTTTTAAATTGACCGTGGGATAGTATGCTACTCTATTTGTTGCATTCGCTCGCCATTTTCAGACATCAAAAATAACATTGGGTTTAGTAGAAAAAAAATCATTAAACTGGAATTTTGATTTTTTAAAGTATTTTTCTCTCGTTGTAAAAGTAGGTACAAAGAAATTCCTAAAAACAAAATTAGATGGATAATTTGGAGCCAAATGTTAGTTTTTATACAAACTAAATCGTCTATACCATTTTCTCATGTCTTTTTGTCTAAAATTTCATATCCGGCCGCACCATTCGGGAAAACACTAACAATGCATCCTTAATTGATTATTCTTATTTTGGAATATTTTCTCATGATATTGGCGGCTATCTACTTTTGAACACCGTATACTGAGAACTACATGATATCTATTTGTGAACAGTGTAGATTACGATCGGACTGAAAACACGTAGTCTGGCCCTGTATCTACAGTCGAAATTTCGTCTGCGATATCTTCATTCAACTAACCTATAGTTGGGTCGTTAAAACACAGTACTGTACGTAAAGGCCTAAGGTGTTCGATAAGGAATCCAGGGTCGGTATTCATAAACCATTTTTACGAACATTCTCAGTATTATTCTCTAGAATTTTCTAAATTTAAAGGTAACACAACTTCTGATGGTTAAGCCAATCAGAAGTTGTGTTACTTTCAAATTTAGAAAATTTTGGAGAAAAAGACCAAGAACGTCCTTAGGAGTGGTTGTTGAATACCGTTACGGAGCCAGAGCTCCTTACTTCTGTACCGGAAATTACATAAAGTAAAGTAAAGGAGACTTGAGTCATTATCTGTGGAAAGACGGGTTTAATGCATTTGCAAAAAGTACCGACCCAAGTCAGCCTGCGCAAGCTGAGCTGAGTCAAAACATTTTGCTATTGGTCAGTTTTCTGCCTGCCAAAAGACCAGGGTCCGTATTCACCAACCATTCTTAAGAACATTCTTGGTCTTGTTCTTCAAAATTTTTCAAATTTGAAAGTAACACACCTTCTGATTGGCTAAACCATGTTTAGCCAATCAGAAGGTGTGTTACTTTCAAACTTGGAAAATCTTGAAGAATAAGTCTAAGAACGTTCTTAAGAATGGTTGGTGAATACGGACCCTGTCTTTCGCATGATTCAGTCGGTTGTTAGTCAAAATAGACTTTATTGATCCTTAATCATGTGATGACTTGCTTGGAATCATTCATTACATGAGATGCATTAAGACTCCGTTTTCATGAAGTATGGCTCATTTATTTATGTATTTTTCCCCTCGTAATTGACAGCAGAGGTTTCAAATTTGTTAGTTGCAGATTAGTTTCAAGGGGTAAAGATTTTACTCTTTAGCAGGCGACAAAATTTCAAACTTGTCCATTTCGAAAGCATTTGCAGACGACAAATTAACTGTGACTCAAATGATAACCCTGCCTTTGACAAGGTAGAAAACATTGTGGCTAAAAGAGAAAATGTGGCTACAAAAGCACTCCTTTCTCTGTGTCCATAAATCTCGGGATGGTCTGGTAAAGCGTTGAGGAATCATTCAATATTTGTGCTGTTCTTATCTAGATAGGACAATGTTTGCCAAACGTTGTCAATATCTGCAATAATATTTATTCCAAATAAGAAAATATCCCTCGTAGGAGAAACAGGTCGGGGCAAGTTATCTACTATCGAAGACTTAATTCAAAAATTCAGAAAGAGGGCGAAATCCTCCTTTCCAGAGGACAAACTTTTTGACTCGTCAAAAACTGGAAAAAAATGCATGCGAAAAATCAAATGTGTTTCAAATGATGACCTATGACATTGTAATGGAAAAAAACGTGGGAAATGAAAAAAAAAAATGCTGATCACCAGCATTTTCGCCATTTCAAAAAAAAAAAGGTTTTCAAAAGTATTTGTTCTCAAAGTTAATGTGAGCTTAATTGATTCCACTGTAAAAATGAACATACATGTGTTAACTAAACTGAATTTATATCTTTCGGACGATTTAATTCAGAGCTCCAGCTAGAGGGAGTGATTTTGATTCCAAAACTGAAAATATTAATCTCTCTTTACCAAACTCTATGTTATGGTACTCATTAGAACCGTCTCATCGAGACGATTCTAATGAGTACCCACAACATAGGGTTTGGAAGAGAAATAATGGATTTAGAATACTATCACTCCCTTTTATCTGGAGGTCTGATTTATATACTGACTTGACGCTACATTGCAGATACATGTTACGAAGTGCACACTAAGATTTTACAGAACGTATTATTGGAGACAGTTTAATAGAGTACAAACTCCAATAAAAGATGCATTTTGGTCTTGGATCTACGCTGTCAGATACGCTTTCAAAACTTTGGAGTTTTTCTTGCTGAAATACCGATTGAACTGCACTTTTTAACCTGTCCTAACGTAACGAGACAGATCGTCAGTAGCGGAAGAAAGGATCTGATTTTAGACGGCTAGTTCCGTATTGGGTCGTCAGTTTTGACCTCGTGACCGGAAATGGTACCCGGAAACGTTCCAGACAAGGTTATCCGATAATAGTACCGTAGTACGGTAGTTAAGTATTTCCTTCACCCTTTACCACACTATCCCGAATTTTGACGAGCCTATGAAAGAAGCCTTTTGAAAACATCGCGGGAAAAGGAAAACAAATGCTGGTAACCAGCATTTTCTCCTATTCTCACAACGTTTTCTACCATTCAAAAAGCAAATTTTCAATTTTGGGGTCCCATTTATTCTGAGGTCTGCAAATGCTTTCAACTTGGACGTGTGTAAACTTTTGCCTTATGGTAGAGGTTTAACCTCTTTCCACAAATCGATGTAGAGCAAGAAAAGACTGCGTGGTGCATGGGGTCTGATCCTGGACCCTCACTGTCGTAAAGCTTAAGTTACTTTGGCCGACGTATTCTTGAAAAGTCCATTGCCTGTGTCTTCTTTTCTGAGTTAAAATGCCAACCAATAGATTTCGCGCTCTATGGACTAATTAGTCAGCAACACTGATTTTCAATTTGCATGGGTTGAATCGTGTTTTGTTAACTCCTACAGTTTTGGTTCCGGCTTTGTCGTGGCTATAACCAGAAAAAACGGAAATCCATTCATAATGCAAAGATGCTCCCGACTTGGGGTGAACGCCTGATACACGTTTGGCATTGCTAGAGGTTAACCCTCGTGGTTTCGGTTCCGGCTTTATCATGACTAGAGTTAAAACAAACAAAAATCTGTCCTTGACCCTTTATCAGACGACAAAACTTTAGCCTTGTCCAAATTGAAAGCATTTGCAGGCGACAATTTCAATGTGGCTCAAATTGCGCAATTTTTTCTTTGATAGGGTAGAAAACATTGTGGGAAAAGGAGAAAATGCTGGTTACCAGCATTTTCTCCTTTTCCCACAATGTTTTCAAAAGGCTTCTTTCCCGCGGGCGTTAAAAGGCGGTATAGTGCGGTAAAGGATTAATACACAGTATTTCAGCCAAGGGACAACGACTGTGGCTGCGGATTTGACTTTAATCCTTAACCTGCTAGATGGATTAAATGAAACAAGCCGATAGTAAAAACCCAAATAGTGTTATTTCAAAGTTAATTTTAAGGATGACAATATCTCCTTATCCGACAGTCTATATCAAAGATCAAACTGCACGCTTTTGCAGTCTGACCTTGATCTCCACTATCCGCAAAAAGTCCTTGTGTCGCACCTAGCAACCTAAGGGTTAACACTTCTAAGCCCTAGAAACTTGTTGCCAAACACGAAGACACTGTCTAGCCAGTGTACTGAACACTGACAGCAGAGTGACATGTTCGACAGTTACTTCCCTTGATAGCTCTCCGCATCTTTAAAGGTCTTGATTTTTATCCTTGATATTCTTTGCACATTTTCGGAATGTTCAGCTTTAAATATCTCCCTCGAAACTTATCAAACCACTAATTCGATCTACTTAATTCATTTCGATAGCAAAAGTGTGTGAAATTCGATTTGTAAATATCATACAGGCCTTACATATACATCAAGAGCCAACTTATAACAATCACAACATCTCTAGTAAAGCAAGGATAAATACCGAGGAAAACAAATAAAAGGACATAGCTTCAGACTGGATACCTTGGGGTTTTTTTTTATCTAACAAGGGAGATAATTGGGATCACACTTTTTTCTCCCATTCATTTCCATCAAGGGAGGTACGATACATGTAACTGCTACATTTAACTCACAGAAGTGGAAAACCCGGCTAAGGGCCCGAGGTTTTGTTGACAAAATGAAATCTTGCTAGTTCTATCTATTCCTTTTTTGTATTGATATGATGCGATAATCATCGGATCTGAAAAAAAATCTGACAGAAAGATAATGCTGTTTAACGAAGGAAAGTATGGACAGTTGACTGCTTGGGTCAAAGCCAGAACTTGCTGTCTGAACTTATAAACACAGCATACGAGCTATTCTGGGCACATCATGGCCAGCATTGCCATAATATTATCATATGCATGTGTGGATACGAATTTTAACTTATTTTACAGTCAGCCGATTCCAGACAAATGAAGGAGATTCGTTATAATCATTTTCGTGTCACTTATTCTGAATAATTATGATTACGACAAGAGTGTTGAAGGGCCTTCTTTCAAATCTGACACTAAAATCATACAGTTCGTGTCAGGCCTATATTTTTTCAGGGGACTACTTTTATATGTCACGGTGCAGTGTATCGTATAAGAGGTATCTACATTACTCAATAGCATACAGGTACCCAAGTATACAGCTCACTATCTCTATACACATCGATTAAAATGGACTTTTGTAGAGCGATGTACCTTGATGTGATAGGGACAAGGTCATAGCGAAATATAATATTTAAATTACGACTTTCATAGTATGATCTTATGATCGAAAGCGGTAGACATACAGTAGAAAAATAGAAAGAATCAGGCGAAAGTGTGTACTGTGCGATAAGGATGACATTGAAGATGACTATCACTTTATCATAATTTACCCTTTTTTTCATGATTTAAGACAAAAATTCATAGATAAATACTACAGAATGAAACCAAATTTACGAAACTACTTAATCTAGGCCAAAAGAAAACTTTGACAAATCCTGCCTTTTTTTTTTTTTTTTTGTAGTTACGCCTTCTTAAAAAGAAATCAGTTCATGTGACAGTAAGTATTACACTCTCACTCAGCCTTTTGTGACACTATTTTTGGGACCACAATTTCCATCGATATGCATGATTTACTTAAGGAATGAAGAGATTTTTTTTTTTTTTTCATGGAGGTATGAAAAAAAAAAAAACTAATCACACCGCTTCGCGGTTTCATACAAAAGTGTGATTAGGTTGGTTTTTTTTTTTTCATACCTCCATGAAAAAAACAATTCTCTTCATTCCTTATAATTTAATATTACAGACAACATACACCCACGGAAATAATTCAAACTGCATTCATTTTCTTTATTCTTAAATATAACGTTGGAGTTTCTAAAGCCCCTTTCACTCATATTTGTATGGCGCAAGAATACAATAGGGAAGCAGTTTTCAGATCCCCAATACTAACATGTCCTGAAAATCAACCAATAAAACGAAAGTAAATTAACACGGCAGTGTGTAGGACCCGCAATGTGTAACCTTCACTCTGAGTAGAAGCATGGTGAATTTTGCAGTGGGAATTCATGATGAGAATTTTTTCTCTCGTAATTTTTATTGTTGAATATATTTTTTTTTTTTTTTTTTTCATAAAAATATTCAGGGCAAAAAAAAAAGCTAACTAATAAACTTGGGACTCTGTATAAAGTTCTTTAAAAAAAATGTGGAATATTGTATACATGTTTGTTTACATTAGTTTGACAGCTAAAGTAGTTCCGGCACAACATGATTTTTTTTTCATGGAGCTATGAAAAGACTTTTTCAGCCAATCAGAACTCGCCGATGTTCATGAAAACAATTGATATTAAATCATAATGTATTGGTCGTACAATGAGTATGTATACTTGTCTGCATAAATAAAGTTATTATCATTATTATTATTATCATCATATATAAAATGGCGCTAAGGGAAAAGGGGCTTACATGTATATGTATCTTGCCAATGCATTATACAGTGCGAGTCATAACATAATTATGATTCCATAAAATCCAGTTTGTCTAACAACAGACTGATCATGATGTAGAATGGTTCTTAGTTTAAACATATTCATTTTACATCGATTGAGAAACAAGTTCTTACAACTTATACTAATCTCTCTCGATTCTGCTTCCTGGAAACTACACCAGTACTCGCGCCGAATGTGTGGGCCAATGAACAGTCCCAAAGTTGACATCCGCTCCCAGGTATCCAAGAATGGTTCGTGGACATGCAGAAAATTTACAAGAAACAAAAAATACTTTTTACAGATGCATCTTATATAAACAACATCTTTTCGAAAAAAAAAAAAAATACTTCAATGGAGCGATTATTTATTACCAACAGTACTTAGGTCCTCTTCCAAACCAAAGACAGGTAGCACAGTCGGTGACGCGAAGGGTTTGGTGTTGGACACGCCGTTATACGCCAAACAAACAAATGAGCCATGCTCTGGCAAAAGAGGGCTTAATACATCTGCGTAATTCTTGATACCTATCAAGCCATCACATAATTATGGATCCATAATAGCCACTTTCTTTTTTAAAAACCGACTTGATCAAGAGGTGGAATATTATTGTCCTTTGACATACAGAAAATTGACCAATAGCGAAAAGTTTCGGCCCAGGTCAGCCTGCGCGGACTGTGCGGGCTGACTTGGGTAGACACTTTTTGCAAATGCACTAAGCCCCCTTTACACAGAAGCATGCCCCTTTTTTTTAATATGAAAATAAAAACGTCTAATTCTCCTTTGTGTTACTCGCGCAAATAAATAAAATTATTAAAACAAAACCAATTAAAGGATTTGAGAGTATAAGGTCAATCATTTTGGAATGCTTATCTTCATTCCTTACGAAAATCTAAAGCCAATCTTTTCAATAAAAAATAAAGTCTATATCTAATGTATCAAGCGCCCCATTTGATTACAGTTTAACCTTAGGATTCTAAGCGCGACTCACTGACCTTTTGCGGACAGTGTAGATCAAAATCAGACTGCACGGAACGTGCAGTCTGATCTTGGATCTACACTGTCCGATAAAGAGATATCTTTCCTCCAAAAATACATTTGAAATAGTACTATCTGGGTTTATACTATCGGTTTGAAAGTTTCATTTCTTTTATTTAGCAGGATAAGCGTTAACTCTTTCGGCGCCAAGTAAATAAACTCGACTTCTTTGGGCGGCTGTAAATGCAATCCACAGAGACCCAGAAGATTTTTATCGTAGGGCATTGACTAATTAAGCGGACGGTACAGATCAAAGATCAGACTGCACGTTCTGTGCAGTCTGATCTTGATCTGTGCCGCCCGCAAAAGTCCCTGTTTTCGCCTATGGCGCTGAAAGGGTTCATATCTTCTAGCCTTAAGATGAATTATTTTGACAAGTTTTATCACAGAGTTGTCTGGGTCTCTTGCTAAAATTGGAATAACTTCTTCACTTATCGTTTACCGATTTTCCTCAATAGGAACACGTTTTGTCCGTCGAGGTAGATTTTTGTGACTTTGAATTAACCCTTTACCACACAATCCAGAGTTTAAACGACCCTGAAAAAAAGAACGTATTTTGAAAACATTTTTTGGAAAAGGAGACGATGCTGCTGGTTACCGGCATTTTCTCCTTTTCCCACAATGTTTTCTATCCTGTAAAAGATAAAACTTCTGATGTAAGCTGTAACACTGATTTTTTCGTTCGCAATTGCTTTCAATCTGGATTCATCTCAAATTCTGTCGTCTGATAGGTTAGTTTTTATGCATCACGGGATCATCATTATTAGTAACAGCACTATTATTATTATTATTATTATTATTGTTGTTGTTGTTATCATCATCATCATCATCATTATCATCATCATCATCATCATCATCATGATCGTCATTATCCGTATTATTATTATATGCTGTTTTTGTTGTTGCTGCCGCTGTTGTTGTTGTAACACCCCCATCAAAGTTTTCAACTTTCTACCTTTCATTTTTCTACCAGCGACACGAACTTTGACGGACTACTCCGTAAAACGTTGTCAGACTCCATAATACTATCTATACATGTACTTTAAAATGGTATGAATTAAATTTGCCTGCAATATGACACTCCTTCCGTTTCCCCTCCCCCCTCGCCCCCACCGGATTTTTTTTCTTTGGCCGCTAGTCGGCCTTTCAGATAGGAACATTCATGACGTTTGCTTCTTGAACACAGTCATTCAATGATATAAACTAGTCTATCCAATTCGCTATTTGAAGGTGGAATACTCCCATTGAAATATGATATGAGCCATGCTTTGGCAAAAGGGGGCTAAATGCATCTGCGAAAAGTATCGACCCAGGTCAGCCTGCGCAGTGCGCGCAGGCTGACCTGGGCCGAAACTTTTCGCTATCGGTCAATTTTCTTCCTGTCAAAGGACCAGTCTACCTTGTAATTCAGTCGTGTTTTTAGACAAAATTGATTTTATGGACCCATAATCATGTGATGACTTGCTTGGTACGATGCATCACGGAGGTGCATTAAACCCCCTTTTGCCAAAGCATGGCTCATATAGATGAGCAGTGCTCTGGCAAAAAGGGACTTAATGCATCTCCGTGATGCAAAACATTACCTAATTATGGATCCATAAAATCCATTTTGTCAAACAACCGACTGAATTATGAGGTAGAATTATCCTTTGAAATACAGAAAATTTAAAGATGGCGAAAAGTTTCGGCTCAGGTCAGCCTGCGCGAACTGCATTGAGTCCCCTTTTCAAAGAGCATGGTTCAAATCATTATGACAAGCTTTGTTAAATTTGTGTCTACGTATATTCTAGCCATGATCTGTGAAAAGGGGATTTAATGCATCTACAAAAATATCGACCCTGGTCAGCTTGCACAGTCCGTTGAGTTGAAACTGTTTGCTTTTGGTGAGTTTTTCTGCATGAGGACCAGTTTAACCCATTGCCACACAATCCCGACCTTTAACGACCCTAAAACAGAAGGCCTTTGAAAACATTGTGGGAAAGGGAGAAAATGCTGGTAACCAGTATTTTCTTCTTTTCCCACAATGTTTTCCACCCGATCAGAGACAGAAAATATCGTTTTAACAACATCGATTTTGTCGTCTGCAAATGCTTTCAATTTGGTTGAGTCCAAAATTTTGTCGTTTGGTAAAGAGTTAAATCAGGATTCAGTCGGTTGTTTGACTTCATATGATTTTATGGGTGCATAATTTTATAATGACTTACTCGATATAATGCATCACGGAAACGCATTAAATCCACCTTTACCAGAGTATGGCTCCTTTTTCCCCCTTAGAAATCAGAAAACTAAGATTGCCATTGACCGATTTTGTGAGGATATACGTGTACATTCCACCGTGTGTTGATTCGATTGTTTTGTAAGCCTCAATACGGAGACTGCAAAAAAGTGATATGTACGTAGGTATAACCCAAGATTAGTTGCCTTTGACCCTTTACCACACAATCCCGACTTTTAACGACCCTGAAGAGGAGGCCTTTTGAAAACATTGTGGGAAAAGGAGAAAATGCTGGTAACCGGCATTTTCTCCTTTTCCCACAATGTTTTCTACCCAGTCAAATACAACTCCCACTATTTGAGCCAAATTTGAATTGTCTTCTGCAAATGTTTTCAGTTTGGACACAAGTCTAAATTTTTCTTTTGTGATAAAAAAGAGCCTTTAACCTGCCAAGAACGACTTCATGGGCTTTTGTTGACGGTGTAGGCTTGCTCTATATAATGCATAATGGAAATGCAATAAATCTCCTTTTGCCAGAGAATGGCTCAACTCCCCCTCCCCTCAAAACTCAGAAAACTAAAATTGCCATTAACCGATTTTGTGAGGATATACGTTAGACTGTGTGGGGGTTTGATCGTTTTGTAAGCACTCAATAAGGAGACTATCAAACGTTTGATATACACGTAGATATCACTCCAGATTATTTATCTTAAAACTTTTGGCCTCCAAGCTCGACTCCATGATATTTGCTGACAATGTAGATCAAGAACGTGCTGTCTGATCCTAGGTCTACATCGTCCGTAACAGTGAATTTTCGCCCATCGAACACAGTTTTGAAATTGCAATATTGGAGTTCTTTAAGCAGACACTTTAAAAAAAAAAAGAAGACAAAAAAATAGATGATCGATTGAATTAATCCTTTTTTTTTTTCTGAACTTTTTTGTTTTCGCGTGAACATCGGCCCATGCTTACAAGACTTGAGTTCTTGTTAAATTGGTTTAAACATATTTATTTTACATCTATTGAGAAACAAAGTTCTTACAATTTATACTAATCTCTCTCGATTCCGCTTCCTGGAAACTACAACAGTACTCGCGTCGAATGAGTGGGCCAATGCTTGCTAAATCATTTCTAAAACTATAAGTTTCAGTTAACTCGTTGAAATAGTCAGAAAACTTGAAAAAGTTTGAAAGAAAAAAGAAAAGCAAGAAAGAGGAAAGAAAGTAAGAAGTCACTATTTGACGAGTACTAACTTTTTCACTGCCAACTATTTCCATTAACTCTGATTTTCTGTGTCAAAAGTTAATTTCCACTGCAATGGAATTTGATATTAATCATCGTTTCGAATCAGTAATCGGACGGCGTGTGTCAAGATCAGACTGGACCTTTGGTGCAGTCTGATTTTGACCTACGCCGTTCGTAAAAGTTACGTTGGTCGACATTTTCAGTACAAGAGTTTCACTACATTAATCAAATTCTGAAATTTCGTGCCCAATTATGTTCAGCACGAACAAGTTTATAATTGCACAATTTTATAATAAGATTTAATCGGAAAGACTACATGATTTTATAATTGAGCCACGCTCTGTGAAAAGGGGGCTTAATGCATCTCCGTGATGCATCATAACAAGTCAGACATCACATAATTAGAATTCCATAAAATTCATTTTTTTCTAACAACCGACTGAATCATAAGGTAGACTGGTCCTTGGAAATACAGAAAATTGACCAATAGCGAAAAGTATTGACCCAGGTCAGCCTGCGCGGACTGCGCAGGCTGACCTGGGTCGATACTTTTCGCAGATGCATTAAGCTCCCTTTTCACAGAACATGGCTCAATTAGATTTGATCGGAACAAACTAAAAAGGATGTTTTTTTTTTTAACTAGCGCATTCTTCCTCAAGTTCGTTACGAAACTGAAATAACATAGAGCTATCCTGTAGTCTCCTAGGTCAATGGTCCTTTTGTCGTCGATAATGGGGCTCCTTTATAGCCTAGTTCAGCATTTACCAACAATTCTTAAAAACATTCTTCGTCTTTTATTGTCCAAGAATTTCTAAATTTTTATTTGATCGTAACAAAACTTCTGGTTAGCAAAACCGAATGGTTTAGCCAATCAGAAGTTGTCTTACCTTCAAATTTAGAAAATTCTGAAGAATGAAGACTAAGACCGTTCTTAAGAATAGTTGTTGAATATGGACCCAGGTGAGGTTTTAATCGTTAATTCTTTAGTCTTTACCAAACCACAAAATTCTAGACTCTTCGAAATTGAAAGCATTTGCAGACGTCAAATATAGCGTAGCTCAACTGACGGAACTTGTTATTGAAAGGGTAAAACATTGTGGGAAAAGCAGAAAATGTTAGTTACCAACATTTACTGCTTTTCACACAATGTTTTCAAATGTCTTCCAACTCACGGCCGTTAAAAGACGAGATTGTGTGGTAAAAAGTACAGACTAAATTTGCTGAAGAAATCAAATAGAAATTTACAGCCATTATTTAAAAAATGTAATTTCAAAGTTATTCTCGTCGGAAAAATTCAGCGTATCGGACGGTGTAATTTATAAGATCCGACTACACGTTCTGTGAAGTCAGATCTTTATGCAAACGCGCACTGATTCAGTCACACTCTATACTTCTCAGTCTCGTAACGAACCTGGAGAAGAATCGATGACTTTGAAAAACATCCTTTTTAATTTGTTCCGATCAAATCCAGTTATAAAATCATGTAGTCTTCCCGATCAAACCTAATTATAAAAGTGTGCAATTATAAACTTGTTCGTGCTCAATATAACTTGGCACGAATTTTCAGAATTTAATAAATGCACATGTAGTGTATAAGATCTAACTGCACAGAACGTGTAAGATTTGCTTTTGACAAATTAGAAAATATTGTGGGAAAAGGGGAAAATGCTGTTTACCAGCATTTTCTCCTTTTCCCACAATATTTTCAAAAGGCTTTCTTCTTCAGGATCGTTAAAACTAGGGAAAAGGTTTCCTTTACCACATGACAAAATTTTGGACGAATTTAAAGTATTTGTAGAAAAGATACTTAACATGACTGAAACGATCAGATTTGCTTTTGACAAAGTGGAAAATATTGTGGAAAAGGGGAAAATGCTGTTTACTAGCACTTTCTCCTTTTCCCACAATATTTTCAAAAGGCTCTCTTCTTCAGGATCGTTAAAACTACGGAAAAGGTTTCCTTTACCACATGACAAAATTTGGACGGATTTAAAGTATTTGTAGAAAAGATACTTAACATGACTGAAACGATCAGATTTGCTTTTGACAAAGTGGAAAATATTGTGGGAAAAGGAGAAAATGCCGGTTACCAGCATTTTCTTTTTTTCCCACAATGTTTTCAAAAGGCCTTCTTCAGGATCGTTAAAACTAGGGAAAAGGTTTCCTTTACCACATGACAAAATTTGGACGGATTTAAAGTATTTGTAGAAAAGATACTTATAACATGACTGAAATGATGAGATTTGTTTTTGACAAAGTAGAAAATATTGTGGGAAAAGGAGTGAATGCTGGTTACCAGCATTTTCTTCTTTTCACACAATGTTTTCAAAAGGCTTTCTTCCTCGGGGTATTCAAAAGTCCGGATTGTGTGGTAAAGGGTTATGGAGAGATATAAGTAAATGGAATGGATTCTTTTAACAGAAAAGTAACGTTGATAAATAGTATGCTAATTTTTAGACTTTTGTACCGAATATCTAAAAGCGATATCGGAAAGTATGTCTCTAAGTTCAGACAGCAAGTCATTAGTCTTTACCAAACGGTAAAATTTTAGACTGGTCCAAATTCAAAACATTTGCAGATGTTTAAATGTGGCTCAAATGATTTGAATTATTTTGGACAGGTTAGAAAACATCGTGAGAAATCGAGAAAATGCTGATTTTTCTCCCTCCTTTTTCCACGATGTTTTCAAAAGGCTTCATCTAGAGGATCGTAAAAATCACGGGCCTGATTGGTAAAGGGAAAAAATTCTCTTTATTGGAACATACACACATTCCATAGAAGTACTTACAAGGCATATTCAAGTTCTATTCCTTAAAGGCCAAGTAGCGGCCAAAAGTAAACAAAAGATGGAGGGACTTGTCACCTTTTTATTTAGCTTTTAAATTCATTAGCCAATGCCAGCGGCTAACGCTTGGATTGATCATTCAATAACAGATTATCATTTAAGCAATAATATGTCCATTCTTTGAAATGGTATGAGCTTTATTTAGATAAGCCATGTTCTGGCAAAAAGGGGCTTAATGCATCTCCGTGATGCATTATCCTAAGCAAGTCTTTATATCATTAAAGATCCATAAAGACCATTTCATCTAACAACCGACTGTATCCATAATGTACACTGGTCCTTTGACATACAGAAAATTGACCTATTGCGAAAAGTTTCGGCCCAGGTCAGCCTGTGCGAACTGCGCAGGCTGACCTGCGTCCGGATACTTTTCGCAGATGCATTGAGCCCCCTTTTCACAGAGCTTGACACAAATGCATTTTAACACCCGCCTTTTGGCTGCCACTGGGACTTTAAAACACTTGGGGTGATTATAAATTAGCAAAAAAAAATCAAATAGTATTAGAAATTACTGAACAAGTAATCAAACAATCACTTCAGCCGGAAATACTCATTCCTCAGATCATTAAACACAATAATGAAGCTACAAAAGGGGAGAATATATAGGCCTAGCATTGAAGCACCGATAGCGCTGTAGAGAAACCGCTTGTTTTATGAAATTAAATTTTGTATTATTTATTGAGAGAGGTTAGAGAGACGCAGACTTTTTTTTCTGTAAACTGCACAATTTCCTTGCTTGCTTGTTTCCTTCATTCCTCCCTTCTTCCCTCCCTCCCTTTCTCTTTCTCTATCCCTCTGACCGTTCGTCTTTTCTCTAAACCCGTGTTACTTTTCCTCCTTTTCTCTCCTTTTTCTTAAGTGACGGTAATTTTTTCCTCCCCTCCCCCCCCCCCCCCTCTCTGTCTCATGTTTTGGTGCTCTATTGTTCATTATTTTATTAATTTCCTAGTTTTCTGTTTATAGTTTATAAAGGAAACAAAACCCATTGAAAACTATTTCGTGCTCAAAAACAACATTTTTTATCGTTCTCTGTTCTACAAATTGTCCTAAGTGGTTGGTACCAAAATGCCCGAAGGCCATCCGATGGGACAATAGAGTTTCAGGACCGATAATCTCGTTTCCATATCATTATTACGATAAATGAAAAGAGTAATGTGAAACCTCCTGCAATCTTTTCCGGAACTTTAGAAAAGATCCCTATTTCATACTCAAAGATCTAAATGTTTTGTTCTTATATTGTCTAATGATTAGTCTGGTCTGGTAAAGGGTTAACCCTTTACCAGACGACAAAATTTTGGTCTTGTCCAAATTGAAAGCATTTGTAGATGACAATTTCAATGTGGCTCGAATGGTGCAACTCTTCTTTGATAGGGTAGAAAACATTGTGGGAAAAGGAGAAAATGCTGGTAACCAGCATTTTCTCCTTTTCCCACAATGTTTTCCAAAGGCTTCTTTCCCAAAGGCATTGTACAGTAAAGGGTTAATCGAAAAAACGTGAGCCATGCTCTGGGAAAGGGGGTTTAATGCATTTCTGAGACCCACCATACCAAGCAGGTCATCACATACATTGTAAGTAACTAACACGTAATGACTTGCTTGGCATAATGCATCATCGATTAGCATTAAATACCCTTTTTCAAAAGCATGACTCATATTCAAATAAAACGGTTTACACTGTAATAAAGAAATCCATGATTAATTTTACTAATTTTTTTGCCTTTTCGTTAATATTAGGCGAAAAAAAATACAAGGATATTTGATTCCACTAAAATACTGAAAGAAGATATGGGTTGACAAGTAATAGATAGCGTTTCTTTTGCATACGTTTCACTTTTTCCCTGTAAAATTAAGTGTAGTCATGAAATTCTGTGGAGCAAAATATACTGGACAAGTCGGCCGTTGTAAGGTTTTTTCTTTTCTTTTCCTGGGTTCCTTTTCTTTTATCTTTCGTCAATCAAGAGGTTGAAGGAAAGGTCAGTCTAGGGGTTAGAGAAAGAACCAGCAGAGTAAGCGGGGACAAAGGAATTCTTAACCTCATTTATTATGTCTTATGTCTTATTGTTACGTTTCGTCCGCTGAAAAACAGACCAAATTTAGTTGGTATGGAAACAAGCAGAAATTAAAATTCCTGGTATTCTAGTCTATTTCAGTTTTAAAAAAACCTTTTTTTTTTCGTAATGACAGGGTCGCAGCTGCGCTTGATTAATTACATGCAAAACATGTAATGTTGTACGACGTTGCGTGAACATAACATACTAAAGTCTTATTTTTGAGAACACAAAAACTGAATGTTATATAATAGACTTTTAAAATTTAGCCCTTAGGCTGCTAAGTGCAACTCACGGACCTTTTGCGGACAGTGTAGATCAAGATCAGACTGCACAAAAAGTGCAGTCTGATCTTGGATCTGCACTGTCCGATACGGAGATATTTTTCCTAACAATATACCTTTGAAATAGAAACATTTCGGTTTTTGCTATCGGCTTGAAAGTTTCATTTCATTTATTTAGCAGGTTAGACGGTTGTATAAAATGAAATAAACCTATTTCGCTAATAGAATAGAACAGAGCTTATTTCATTCTGACTTGTGCAAAATCCATCGTCAGTTGCACATACATTATACTGAACACAGTGATACATGGAGATAAATAAAGATGTTACAGAAAAATGAATATAGCAAAGCCAAATGATCAGTGTGAAAAGATAAAAAAATTTATCTGCTAGAGAGTGAGCGATTAAAACAAGAAATATCTTTAAAAAATCAAAGCGTTGAAAACGCTGGTGTGGCATTTGTCAAGGAGCCATTGTGTGGAATTAATAATTTGAAAAATAAACAACAGAAACAGCTTCAAAATATTCGCTTGAAAGTCAATCTACTATATTGTCATGCAAAATCCGATAGAGAAGGGTGCAATCTTGTGGGACGAACAAGTCAGGGTGAACAATCCTGGGACGAATAAGCGTGTGTGTCATTACGCCACTATAGAAGGCCATAGCGGATCAAGCTATTTTCGATAAAAAGGAAGGATTTCCACGATCGTCGGCCTAATCCAATTTATTGTAATACGCCATTTTCAATTTCATATCTGAGTGCAATCGAAATACTTATTTTTCTCAGAAAAATTGATTCTAATTGGGTTTACTTCCTTCGGTTTTGCACAAAATACGATACATGATTTTCAAAATGCCGTATTGAACTCATAGTGGCATTATCTTCGACAAATGCCACAAAAAAAAAAAAAAAAAAGACAGACGGCGTAAATTTTCCCGCAAATAGGCATGGGCCCTTAAAATAAACATGTCTACATTTTTGACCAATCACATATTTCTATTTATTCATTTTTCATCAGTACCAAAAAAACAAAAATACGACAAAAGCTAGCACATTCATCTGCGCCGAATAGTCATAAATCTATAATATTTTCATTCTTTTAGCGATATCAAGTTTGACATAAATTGGCATTTTCTTCATTATATCTTTTCCAAAGGACTTAAGTGGTTCAACACATTTGAACATACACGGGCTTTTACAAATGTACAGCAGCAAAAATACACATTGCGCACCCATATCTGTTTCTGCTAGCATACCATGCAAAATATTAAACAACTTAGATCAAGGACCAGATGAACAAATAAACAGAAATCCGCTTATTTACTGTACATAAATATGAAGATTTATGGTCGTTTGGCATAGAACATTCACAGGAAAAAAGACAGAATTAACTCTAGATCATTTAACACTATCTGCAAAGAAGCTTATCTCGCCATTATTCCTTCTCCAAACGACCCCACGTTTTTTCGACCCGAACGAAAAATATTAAAAAAAAAAACACAACGTGAAAAGAGGAGATAATGATATTGGCCTTTTTCTTTCTTTTTTTCCTCTATGTTTCACCACCCCCTCTCCATCCTTTCAAAGAAAACTTCCTCATTTTTTTTTTTTTATTTGATGTCTGCATATGTTTTCAATATGGACGAGTCTTTTTTCCTGTTGTAAAGAGTTTAAACCCTTTATCATACAGTGCCGATTCCCTGAGGAAGAAGGCCTTTTGATAACATTGTGGGAAAGGAGAAAATGCTGATAACCTGCATTTTTCTCCTGTTCCCACAATCTTTTCTTCATTTTCACAGACAAATCTTATTATTTGAGTCGCATTTCATTTGTCGTCTTGAGACGCTTTCAATTTGAACCAGTCCAAGAATTTGTCGTTTGGTAAACGTTTAAAGCTTTACCAAACGACAAAATTTTAGACTTGTCCAATTTGAAAGCATTTGCAGACGACAAATTAAAGGTGACTCAAAACCTGAAATTTCTCTTTTGAAGTATGTAAACATTGTGGGAAAAGGAGAAAATGCTGGTTACCAGCATTTTCTCCTTTTCCCACAATATTATCAAAAGGCTTCTTTAGCAGGATCGTCAAAATTTGGGATCGTGTCGTAAAGGGTTAGGCAAACTAAAGGTCAATGAAAGGTTAATTCTATATTAGAGACAATACCACGAAACAGAAAATGGAAATGACATCTTGAACCTTTGGATTCCTAAACCCGACTTCAGGCACTTTTGCGGACAACGTTAAGTCAGTGGCCATAAATATTTCATCAAAATTAATTCCGAACCGCCAAGAGACATACATGTTTTACCAAGTAAACGTATTAATTCATTGTGTTTGAAAGAATGAAGCTGTCGTTATGAAACTTTTATCAAACAAAAAATGTGACATTGAAATACGACTCGATTCAATATAAAGTGATGAAAATGTAGCTGTTTAACAGAAATCAATAATTAACACGAAATGTCGTTTAAAAAATAAAAAGATATACAGCGTAAGAGATACCGGAATATGAATATTGAAACTATATTGAAACACCCCCTGTGTTTTTAACGTGTTTAATTTTCTGGCGTGAATGATATGAAATGGGTTGGAAATTAGAATCTGGCTGCTGTATACAAGAACAAACAAGTCTGTTGTCTCTGAAATGGAATGAACTGAGGTATCCCTTAACCTCATGGCAGCAGCTACTGATCGAGCTGTTTCAACCTCTCGTGAGAGGTGTGAGACAAAGACTGCAAGCTGTTTTGCATGCCCCGGGGCGGAAGAACGCAATATTGCCTGATTTTGTGTGTCCATTCTCTGCATGTCACTTTTAACCTGTCGTAAGTTTTGTTTCGACATTAAATTCCCTGTTTTAACCAAACTGAAACGCTTCTCGTTTTTCTTAAATTTGAAAGCAACATCTGGGCAAAAGATTCCCACTTACCATGAGGTCAAGGGATACCTCAGTTCAGTTCATTTTATGGGCAAAAGACGAGTCTGTTGGTGTATGCAGAAGCCGAATTCTAATTTCGACCCAATTTTATCTCATTCACGTCAGAAAATCAAACCCGGTAAAAAACACAGGGGGTGCAACACTAATTTTACTATGTATATTTTGTTGCTCAATATGAAGTAAAACAATGAAAAGTAACCTCACAAGAAATTGCCTCTCTTTTTTCTTCACGGTTTTTCATTTTGTTGAAAAGTAGAATTTGGTTATTAGGAAACGCTTATGAACTAATAAATTTCCAAATATAACAAAAAAGGACCATTCTAAAGGACTACATTAGCTTGCTGTGGTATGAATCAAGGCGCCGGAGTATCGCTTAGCGGTAGCAACGCTTGTTAATAGTGCTTTCATGAAATTAATGTGCGAGTAAATATGCCAGCAGGGGCCCGCCGAATAAACATGTTCACATTTTTTACCAATCACAAATTACTATGTATTCATTCTTTATCAGTACCGAGAAGTAGGTCTAAAGCTAACCCATTCAGCTACGCCGAAAAAGAAAAATGGTGTACATGAACGTCAATGGCGACGTCATCAAGATTTAACAGGATAACAAGGTTTAACCCTTATTCTGCTAAATAAGTTAAACGAAACTTTCAAGCCGTTGTAAACATCTGAATAATGCTATTCCAAACTTTTTTTTTGGGGGGGGGGGGGGAAGGGAGGCGAAAAAAAATCTCCTTATCGGACAGTATAGATCAAAGATCAGACTGCACGTTCTGTGCAGTCTGATCTTGATCTACACTGTCCGCAAAAGGTCAGAGAGTCGCGCTTATAGCAACTAAAGGTAAGAGAGCCACAACCTTATGTCAGGCGAGGGACTGTTCTTCAACGATGATGACATCACAAAGCTCCTGCATCGTGACGTCATAAACCTCCTTTATCTTGCTTTCTACCAGTATTGTAGTTTCCATATAATCGCGTGATCAGAAACAGCGTAGTTAATTTTCTTGCACACTGAAATTGCATTTAAGTCAAAAGAAACTTGGAATTTGCTTAAACCATTGACTCTGGAGTAAGATCAGACTGCACAATTTTTTTTTTTAAACTTTATTGTCCACGTCTTTATGGTACTTGAGGGTCGTGGCCATCCCTCAATGCACCTTACAGATCGTTGTTAGTATTCTGTGTTAGTAATTGAACTTTAAAATACAAACAAAAGTCGTAATTACGATTTCCAGATTTTTTGCAGCTACTATTGTACTACTATATTGATATGGCTACTAAAATATGAGGATTTTAACAATAATGACTAATAACAGGTTCTCCACTTTTTTTTCCAAAAGGCTTCCTTCTCGGTGTTTCTAAAACTCGGGATTATGTAGTACAGGGTTAAAACCCTTTCCAAACATTACTGTGTTTGTTCGATACTGTGGAGCCGAGCCCCGATAGCTCAATCGGTAGCATACAGAGCTTGAGAACAGGGGTCGCTGGTTCGATATCCGGCTCGGCCAATTTATTTCCGAGGATTGATGATAGTCATTGCGACAGTATTCGCTCCTCTCTCACCGCTGACCATTGTTTCGATGATGGCTATGTGGGAAAGCAGCCGGTGGCTTGGAAAGAATATTGTGCTGAGTACTGGTAAAAGAAACTCCAGGAAAGCATGGATAGGTGCACTGGTCGCCGTGATATAACTGAAATAATGTTGAAAACGGCGTTAAACATTGTACAATCAATCATAAAAAAAACCCTTTCCAAACATTACTGTGTTTGCACGATACTATGGAATAAAGCTTTTGAAGTCACCAGGAGAAAAGGGGGAGGTGCTTTTTCCTTCGCTTTCAAAGGCAAACTTCATCACTTGATCAATAGTCGCGTTGTTGCCTGCAAAGGCCCCAAATATGGACCATTCTAAAATTCGTTATCTGTTGAAATGTAGTTAACTCTTTACCACACAATCCCGAGTTTTAAAGACCCTATAAAACAAAGCTTTTTAAAAAAAAACATTGTAGGGAAAAGGAGAAAATGCTGGTAAACCAGCATTTTCTCACTTTCCCCAAAAATGTTTTCTACCATTCCAGAAACAAATTTCAATTTTTGAGTCACGTTTATTTTGTCGTCTGCAAATGCTTTGAATTTGGATAAGCCTTAAATTTTGTTGTCTGGTGAAATAATTCCAATTTGCGTGACAAAGTCTTTAAAACGAACTGGAGTTTCCTCGAGGGTAAAAACGAGCAGATAAAAAGCGAGTGAAATATCTCTAATTACTTCATATTTTTCCACATCGCCCCATATTTTAACCCTTATCCTGCTAAATAAGTGAAATTAAACTTTTAAACCGAAGGTTAAAACCAAGATTTTGCTACTCCAAAAATATATTTTCGGGGGTAAGATATCTCCATACCGGACAGTGCAGACCCAAGATCAGACTGCACGTTCTGTGCAGTCTGATCTTGATCTACACTGTCCGCAAAAGGTCCTTGAGTCGCGCTTAGCAGCTAAGGGTTAAGTCTTTACCCGGCTACAAAATTTCGAGTGGTGCCATGGTTTTGAAGTGGAGCGTAGGCCTTGTATTCATGAGGTCCTGAGTTTCATACCCGGGAACGGGTCTCAACTTTGGGACTGTTCGTTGGCCCACACATTCTGCGCGAGCACTGTTGTATTTTCCGGGAAGCAGAATCGAGAGAGATTAGTATAAGTTGCGAGAACTTGTTTCTCAATCGATGTAAAATGAATATGTTAAAATTTCGCACTGTTCCTAATTTGAATGGGAGAAAAACAGACGATAAAAAATCAATGTTTTTCAGATAATGATAGATTCCTGTGAAAGGGTTCAAAAGCATTGAGGGAAAAGAAGAAAACGCTGATTACCAGCATTTTCTCCTTTTCCCACCATGTTTTCAAAAGCCTTCTTCCTCAGGGTCGTTAACACTCGGGATTGTGTCGTCAAAAGTTAATCACCCAAGAACGTGAGGAAGATATTTACGTTGCTTTTGAGAAAAGTGAAAAGTAAATGACCCTTGCTCTTGCAAAAGGGGGCTTAGTAGATCTCCGTAATGCATTAGATCAAGCAAGTCATCACAAAATTATTGATCCATAAAAGACATTTTGTCTAACAACAGACTGTATCACAAAGAATACTGGTCCTTTGACACACAGAAAATTGACCGATAGCGAAAAATTGCGGCCCAGGTCAGCCTGCGCGGACTGCGCAGGCTGACCTGAGTCAATACATTTCGCAAATGCATTAAGACCCCTTTTTACAGAGCACGGCTCATTCAATCATTACCTCCGGAAACGAAATTTAGGGCTAATAGTTTTGAAATTGTCTTTAGAAACTTGAAACAATTAAGACAAAATACAAGGACGCTTATAAAACTTTTTTGCAAAAGAAGCAATAGCCTATTCGACCGATTTCTCTGATCTAATCGATCGTTTCAAAAGAATGTTTTAAAGGCAAATCTATGATTTTTAAATCTTTATCGGTGCATAATATTTAGCTGTTGTTTTTTCTTAAAAAGAAAAAAAAAAAAAAAAAAAAAACAAACAAACAAACAAAACATTACCATGAGTCTCATTAGCATTTATTCATCAATATATGATATTTGTGTATATAACTTTACTATATCCATGCATGTATAACTCTAACTCGATAAACCTTTCATTAACAGTGTGTATTTTTGTTTGTTTTGGGGAATACATCCATATATGATATTTGTGTATATAACTTTACTATATCCATGCATGTATAACTCTAACTCGATAATTTCATTAACAGTGTGTATTTTTGTTTGTTTTTTGGGAATACATCCATAATACACGTTTAAAAACCACGAACTGTGATGAGATAATATGAACGTTATTGAGTCGGGTTTATGAATTATCTCGTCACGGTACGTGATTTTTTAACACATTATCCCAAACATAAACAATGATAAAAACTGATAATGAATTTTTTATCGAGTGAGAGCTATGATAATTTCATATGTGTTACATCGTTTGACAATAAGGCTGTATGTTGTTTGACAAAATTAAACCGAGATATTTGCATATTCAATGACCTTACCTCGACACATCGGTTACAACCCTATACATTGCATAAGAATTTACAGATACGATACACGGAAACTAATTACGCGTAAGTTTAATACTGCCGTATAATACTTTATGTTGGAAAAAAAAATGTTATGTTCATCCGTTTTAAGCATAACAAACAGCGGACACTAGGACAGAGTACATTAAATTTTAGTAATCGGTCAGGTCAAGGGATGTTAACGACCGGCGTTAAACTCATATATTCACAGTCAGGATCCGTATTAAACTGGTCCCCCGTTGTAAATATACATATTACAACTGGCACAGACTATTGTGTCGATGCTTTTCATTGGGCTACATGAATATCATCGAATAGCCAATCGGGGCATCTTACACATTTCCAGTTTACCGATATAGGTAGCAGTGCAATTTTTTGCACAATTTGAAATTCGTAATCGAAACTAAATTAATATTATCAGAAATTAACATACCATATATACAATTCACTTATGTGTGAGGTTAAAATTATCGAAAATTCTCCTGTATAGGAAGCGATACTGACCTCCCCTGAATCTCGCGATATCGTCGCTGTTCTAAAAATAGACTGGCAGTATTCTGCCCGTTTTCAGTACCCTGTACCGATCCCTATACACTAGCTGTATCAGGGCAGGTAACCAATCTAGGTCCGTATTCACCGACCGTTCTTAGTTTCATCCTTATTTTTAGTTTAGATTTAGAATGTAAGGCATCTTCTGATTGGCTAAACCATCCGATTAAGCCAATCAAGGTCATGTTACTTTCAAACCTAGAACACTTTTGAAAACATTGTGTAACTGGAGAAAATGCTGGAAAGTAACATTTTTTTTTTTTTCTCCATTTCCCATAATTGTTTTACCATTTCAGAAATATATTTCAGTGTTTCAGTCATTTTTATTTTGTCGTCTGCAAATGCTTTGAATTTGGATGAGTCTAAAATTGAATGTCCAAAAACTGAATGGACAAAGAATGTCCTTAAGAGTAAATGGTGAGTACTGACGCCGGACCTACGCAAAAAACAAGGATGGAATTTACTATACCTAAACCTTTTCCATACAACAATGTTTCTTCCTTTCAAAACTGAAAGCATCTAGGTCCGTATTCACCAACCATTCTGATTGGCTGAGCCGAATGGTATAACCAATCGGAAGTTTTGTTACTTTCTAAACCTATATAGAACAAGACTTAGAATGAAACTAGGAATTCTTAGTGTATATGGGTTCTGAAGTGTCAGTTTGTATTGGAGTTTAAAGACAATTTAACAGCTTAGGTCAAATCCATAGTGCACCTACGCATGTGTTTACTGGCTATCTCACACCAATACTTACACAACTTTCTTTCCAAGCCACTGACTACTTTTCTCAAATGCAGCAAACGTGAGAGGCGAAAAATTGCCGCAAAGAAAGTTTGCTTCAACCGGGTATCGAAATAGCAACAGCAAGGTCACGAGTCAGATACGCTAATCACAGAGCTACCCGGCCCGGCTGCCATTGCCTCAAGAGGGAAACGTATTTACTCAGTAGGATAAAGGGTTGGATTATTACATCTGTCTGTCTTATCTAATATTTCTATCAATATCAGACGTATACCGTTCATCCTAAAATATTGTTTCTGTCTGACTGTCTTGGCCTATATCACATAGACACCAGTAATTAGTAAACGATCATTTGTGTCTTGTGATATAGATAGACAGATAAAAAACCTTAACTCTTTACCAAACGACAAAATGTTAGACTTGTCCAAATTTGAAAGCATTTGCAGACGACAATTTAAATGTCATTGAAAAATAGAAATTTGTTTTGGGAAGGGTAGAAAACGTTGTGGGAAAAGGAGAGAAATGCTGGTTACCAGCATTTTCTCCTTTTCCCACAATGTTTTCAAAAGGTTTTTTTTTTTTTTCTCAGGGTCGTTAAAACTCGGGATTGTGTGGTAAATGGTTTAAATCACGGGCAAAAAGGGCCAATTACTTGTTACTAGCAATTGGTCTTATTGATGGTGTGAAGCGTATTTTTGCGAGATGTATATGAGAGACTGTGAGTATGTCACTTGTAGTTTTCATTGTGATTTTCGTCATATTCTATGACGAAAAACTCTGTAGTGAAAGAGTTAAACTGTCTGCACATTAACACTTGAAAAGGTAAATGAATTAAATGCAGTTTTCAAGCCAACAATAAATACCCAACTTTGCGATTTTGCGATTTCAAAGTTCTTTCGCTGGGAAAAAAATCTATACGTAGCGAACAACGTTGATGCATGGTTAGACTGCACGTTATACGCAGTCTAATCTTTATCTACATTGTCTGCATGTGCACAATGAGTCGCGCTTCGCAGCCTATGGGTTAATTTACATCTTCTGCTTGAAATGGCTACGAGACAAAAAAGTTCACGAATCAATAACTGTTGCCCACGAAAAATTGAGGTACTTATCATTAGTTTGAACTTGATTTATTACCAAAATGAGAAGCCTTATATACTCAAAATGGCCTGAAGACTCATTCGTTCATAAAACCATATCATACCAGCCCGTGTTAAGCTTTTAACTTAAATCGCCATAACTTACATCCGGGTCCTGCGCTATTTATGGTGTCGGTAATCAGTGACCTAATTACCTCATTCAGCGGCAAATATAATTAAGCCGCGCTCTGTTAAAAGGGGGCTTAATGCATCCCCGTGATGCATTACACCAAGCAAGTCATCATATAATTATGGATCCATAAAATCCATACTCTAAAATATTGAATCGACTGCTCTTGTTGCTCTCTTTAGCACCCACACAACTTTGCAATAAATAAATAAATAGATAATGAATTGAGCCATACTCTGTGAAAAAGGAGGCTTAATGCATCTTCGCGATGGTTGGTACCTAGCAAGACATCACATAATTTGAAATCCATAAAATCCACTATGTCTAACGTCCCACCGTATTATAAGGCAGACTGGTTCTTTGACACAGATAAAATTGACGAATAGCGAAAAGTTTCGGCTCAGGTTAACCAATCAGAGCATAACGATATTGTAATGGTGTTAAAACTAGATAAAGGTCCTTCGTGTTGCCCGTGGCCCAGACTACAAGTCTATAATTGAGCCATGCTCTCTGAAAAGGGGGCTTCATGCATCTGCGAAAAGAACTGACCAAGGTCAGCCTGCTCAGTCCTTTCCGCTACTGGTAAATTTTCTGTATGTACAAGGACCAGTCTACCTCCTGATTCAGTCGGCTGTTAGACATAGAGGATTTCATGGATCCCTAATTATGTGACGTCTTGCTTGGTGCATTGCATCATGAATATGCATTAATCCCCCTTTTCACAGAGCATGGCTAACCATTATTTTATTTTATTTTTTCCAAAGTTCTGTAGGTGCGAAGGAGAGCAACAACAGCAGTCGATTCAATGTTCTATAGTATACAATTAGACTTGAAGAATTCCTTTTCAAACATTAGATGCGCCCAGTCAATAATTGTCAAGCGATCTGGCTAGGCAATGTCTTTAGCTATGTTAGCCGGTAACGAAGTGTCGTTAGCTGGACTGGTCGGTAGCGGAGTGCCTCAAGCTACGGTAACCAGTTACCAAGTGTCGTGAACTATATTGGCCGGCAACCTAGTGTCTTTAGCTGTATTCTACGGTTACCAAGTGTTTTAGCTATGTTTGCAGGTTACCCCGTGTGTTTAACTGTATTGGCCGGTTACAAGATATCTTTAACTATGCTTTAACAAGTGTCGTTAACTGTATTGGCTGGTTATCCAGTGTCACATGACTTAAGATATGCTTGCCGGTTATCCAGTGTCACATGATATAAAATATGCTGGCAGGTTACCCAGTATCGTTACCTATATTTGCCAGTTACCCAGTGTCGTAGCCTCATAGCCTTATAGGCCGGTTATCCAGTGTCACGTGACTTGAGATATACTGACCCTTTACCCAGTGTCTTAGGCTGTATAACCCCGTTACTTAGCGTCACATGACTTAAAATTTGCTGGCCGGATACCCAGTGTCGTTAACTGTATTAACCGGTTACCCAGTGTCGTGTCACATGACTTTAATTATACTGGCCGGTTGCCCACTCTCTTGACCTTTATTGTCCGGTTATCCAGGGTCACATTACCTGAGATATGTCGGCCGGTTATCCACTGTCATATGACTGTAGTTATGCTGGCCGGTTATCCAGTGTCATATGACTTGAGACATGTTGGCCGGTTATCCAGTGTCACATGACTGTAGATATGCTGGCCGGTTATCCAGGGTCTTCAGCTATGATGAGCGTTTACCCAGTGTCTAGGGCTACGTCTGTCGATTAATTAGTGTCTGGAAGTATGCTGCCTGGTTACCCAATGCATTAAGTTTTGCTGGCTGGTTACTAATATTCTGACCGGTTACAAATGTAGTGATTCATGTTGGCCGGTTATCCATTGTATTGGGCTTTGCAGACTGGTGGTCAAGTGCCATTAAATATACTGACAGGTTGAAAGGTGTACTTAGCTATGTTGGCCGGCTAGGCCGGTTACCCAATGTATTGAACACTGCGGGCTGATTACTAAGTGCCATTAGATATACTGACAGGTTGAAAGGTGTACATGTATTTAGCTATGTTGGTCGGTTACCCTATTTATTGAGTTTTGCTGTCTGGTTATCAAGTGCCTTGAGATATGCTGACAGGTTACAAAGTATATTGAGCTTTGCAGGCTGATAACCAGGTGCTTAGATATACTGACAGGTTGAAAGTTGCATTGAGCTATGTTGGCCGGTTACCCAGTGTATTTAGTTTTGCTGGCTGGTTACCAAGTGCCTTGAGATATACTGAGCGTTTACAAATGTACTGATCTATGTTGGTCGGTTAAACAATTTATTGAGCCTTGCTACCTGGTTACTAAGTCCCTTGAAATATGCTGAACAGCTGCAAATGTTGGCCGGTTGCCCATTGTATTGAACTTTTCAGGCCGATTACCGAGTGCCCTTCGATACACTGACAGGTTGAAAGGTGCATTGAGCTATGTTGGCCGGTTGCCCAATGTATTGAACTTTGCTTGCCGGTTACCAAGTGCTTTAAGATATGCTTACAGGTTACAAAGTATTGAGCTTTGCTGGCTGGTCTCACAATCTTTTAGCTGTGTTAGACAGTTACCCGGCGTTTTGTTTTTATTGTAAATGTTGGTCGCACAATGCTGATACATATTCACAATCTAAGATGCACCTGGTACTTATTTATTGAGTGGCAAATGCATTAATTTGTGTCTAGGAGGGAAGGGATCAATTTCACTTAATATCGCACTATATTACCCATGGTAGTGCAGACGATAAATCAGATGTGGTTACAATGATAAGATCTATCGTTAAAAGAGCGAAAAAAACTGTGGGAAAAGGTGAAAATGTTGGTTAACAGCACTTTCCCTTTGCCACAATGTTTTCAAAAGCCTTCTCCCTCAGGGTCGTTAACACTCGGTATTCGTCGGTGAAGGACTGGCAAAATTTGGTATCACCAGTGGTAATGCAGGCGACAAATCAAATGTCGTTACAACGATAAAATCTATCTTAGAAATTGCTAAAAACTTTGTGGGAAAAGGAGAAAATGCTGGTTACCAGCATTTTCTTCTTTTCCCACAATGTTTTTAAAAGCCTTCTCTCTCAGAGTCGTTAAAACTCAGGATGGTTTGATGAAGGATTGACGCATCACCAAAATGTGGTATCACCCATGGTTATGCAGGCGCCAAATCAAATGTGGTTACGATGATAAGATCTATCGTTAAAAGAACAAAAACCTTTGTCGGAAAAGGAGAAAATGCTGGTCACCAGCATTTTCTTCTTTTCCCACAATGTTTTTAAAAGCCTTCTTCCTCAGAGTCTTTAAAGCCCGGGATTGTTTGGTGAAGGACTGACGTGTCACATAAAACAAAGTGCAACAGCTTCTATGAAAACTAAAAATCTGTTTTTCGCAACTAATGTTTGCTTTTCGTGGAAAATTGCATTTTTAGTATTCGATTCAATCGAAAGTGTTTTAGTGTTTTCAAGTGCATCATTACGCCTACTGTTTTGTGTAAATCATGTTTAAATGCTTACACTTCGAATGTCGGTTTGAATAAGCTTTAGCAGACAGTGTAGGTTAAGATCAGACTGCACAGAACTTTGAAGTTTGATCTTTGATCTATATTATGCCGCTATCTGATGATAACGTTGAGAAAGTGAAAAATGATTTTCAATTGCAGTTGAAATCTAGTTTAGGGTTTTAAAAACAGTTCAGTTTAAGGAGTTGGCCGGGAAAGAGTGACACATTTTAAAAGTTACACGCTTACTGAAATTTGCACTTTTAATTTTGGTTCTGTCTGTTTCCCATGCCTCCCTCACTCTTTTTAATCAAAAATGCACTCCACAACCCGACTTTCTCTGCCTCTCTGTTTCTCTTTCGTCCCTCTTTGTCTCTGCGTCTGTCTCTGTCTGCCTCTCAGTCTCTGCGTCTGTCTGTCTGTCTGTCTGTCTGTCTCTCTCTCTCTCTCTCTCTCTCAGCAAATTACAGAAATGAATTGTTGGTAAGAACAAAAATTTCAATACGTAATTTTAACTGTCCGCCTTCTAGATCTATCCGAAATCGCTATTTCACACTCGAGATATCAACGTAATTGATCGTCCATCCATCCCTATGAATTATTAATTACAAATGTAAGAGGATAAGAGCCTGCAGAGAGACAGATAGGACCTTTCTTATTTCGATATGTCCAGTTTTCTATCAACCTTTTACCAGACAATCCCGTATTTTATCATGGAGAAGAGGGCTTTAGAAAACATTGTTGAAAAAAAGGAGAAAATGCTGATAACCAGCATTTTCTCCTTTTTACACAATGTTTTCTACCCTTTCACCGACTAATTCACCATTCGCTGCACAGTTTATTTGTCATCTGCAAATGCTTTCAGTCTAAACAATTCAAAGCTTTTGATATTAAGTATGGAGTTAATCAAATGGAGGAACTCCTGAAGAATGTAATAAAAAATCACAGGAAAAAAAGGAAAGAGCTTTGAAAAATGAAAATTTATTTATACATTTATTTATTCCCCACTCCCCCCCTCCAAGAAAAAAAAAAAAAAAAAAAAAAAAAAAAACGGAAGCAATAAACGAAATAAAAAAAATATTTTCGTCGACTTTATTTTTTCCATGTACCATAATGAAACTCTGATGTTAACATGCAAATAAACAGAATCAAATGCTTGCAAATGAATAGTAAATATACATGTGTATAAACTTGGTTAATCTTCATCTTCACTTCGAGTTCAAACGACCCTGAGAGAGAAGGCTTATAAAAACATTTTTGGGAAACGGAGAAAATGCTGATAGCCAGTAATTCCCCTCTTTCCCTCAATATCGTCTTTCCTTTCAAGAGCATTTTCATAATTTGAGCCACTTGAATTTGCTGTCTGCAAATGCTCTAAATATTGACAAGATTAATTTCTTCTTCTTGTCCTCTGACCAAAAGTTAACAGAAAAAAAACAAGTGAGCCATGCTCTGTGAAAAGAGGTTTTAATGATTCCGCAAAAAGTATCGACCAGGTCAGCCTGCGCATTCCGCGCAGGCTGACCCTGGATCGAAACGTTTTGCTGTTGGTCAATTTTGGCCATGTGAAAGGAACATTCAGTCTCACGATTCAGTCGGTTGTTTCACAAAATGAATTTTATGGATACATACTTATGTGATGACTTGCTTGGTATAATGTATGACGGAGATGCATTAAACCCCGTTTTGTCAGAGCATAGCTCAAATGATTTTGCCCCTCCCCCAATTTTCTCCAACAGTTATTCGTTTACCTCCCAACATGTAAATCTAGGATTTTGTTGAGAGCAAAGGGATAGGGGAGTCAATGCCCAAATCGTGACTGGGAAATTGACTGCAATTACTTTCTCGTTTTATAGATGCGAAATGCAATGTCAAGGCTTACTTTACCGTTTACGATTTCATCTGTGGAAGTTTTATTTATTCGCCTTGTCCTCAGTTATAGCTCTCACTCGATAAACCTTTCATTATCAGTTTATATTATTGTTTATGTTTGGAATAACAGGTTTAAAATCACGTACCGTGACGAGATAATTTATAAACCCAACTCGATAGTGTTTCGATTATCTCGTCACGGTTCGTGGTTGCATTACGAATACAAACAATGATATAAACTGTTAATGAAAGTTTTATCGAGTTAGAGTTATAGTCCAGTTTTAGGAATACTTTAGCTGAGTTTTGTTTCGATGTTAACCCATAATCTACTTAGTGCGACTCAATACACTTGGTGGACACTGTAGATCAAGATCAAACTGTACAGAAACTGCAGTCTAATGTTGGATCAACAATATCTGACATTGTGAAATTATTTCGACCAGAAGAATTTTAAAATCGTTTTTTTAGCCATTTACTTGATATATAAGTTCATCTAGCAATTTAAGGGTGACACCGGAAGTGGCGGTCGTATTACCGTCAACAGATTATACTGACGCAGTGGGAAGTAGTTCTATAAAATTAGTAGTTAACCATTAGGCTTCTAAGTGCAACTTAATGACCTTTTGCGGACAATGTAGATCAAGGTCAGACTGCACAAAACGTGCAGTCTGATCTTGGATCTATACTTTTCGATCAGGAGATACTTTTCCCATTAAAACAAAGATCTTTGAAATTGCAACAGTTGGGCTTTTAACTATCGGCTTGAAAGTTTCATTTCAATCATGTAGCAGGATAAGGGTTAAACACAATTCGTTGATATCAACCAGTGATGGCATTTATAGACAAGTCTTAACCCTTTCCCAAACGACAAATTTTGGACTGGTCCAAATTGAAAGAGTCTGCAGACGACAATTTTAAATTTGATGAAAATGGCAGAAAGGTCTCAAAAAGGGTAGAAAACACTGTGGGAAAAGGAGAAATTGCTCGTTACGAGCAATTTCTCCTTTCCCCACAGTGTTTTCAAAAGACTTGTTGTGCAGACACGTGAAAACCAGGGCTTGTTTGGGAAAGGGTTAAATGATTTTCAGTTCTTAATTTCTAGACCAACAATCTGACTTACGAGAACAGAATAGATATAGAACTGCCGTACAGTGGCTGATTAATATGACCCAAGAAAGAAACCTTAAAATTTATTTATTTATTTCTTTTATTATTTATTATATTATATTTATTTTATTATTTATTTTTTTAATGGAATTAAGCCGTGCTTTCTTTGCCATTAATGCAAGATAATCATTTTATGGACAAAAGAACAATGGTTATGACTGTCCTTCCCCCTGGTGGCCCAATATTTTGGAATGAGAAAAAGAAGAAAAAAAAAAGTTTGTCTAGATGAAATACAGAGATTAATTTCATTTGTGTAAATATCACTTTTTGTGTTCACTCACTGCGAAAAAAATCTCGAATTTACAGCTAAACAAATTATCCTCCTTGTTTTTTTGTGTCATCGGAAATGTCTCCGAGGCTCTTTATCAATTGCTACATAAAAAACACAAGCTACGGGCTTTCACAGACTTATGAAAAAACCCTTAGATCTGTGATCAGGGTCCGTATTCACCAACCATTCTTAAGAACGTTCTTAGTCTTATTCTTCAAAATTTTCTATATTTGAAAGTAACATAACTTCTGATTGGCTAAACCATTTGGTTTAGCCAATCAGAAGTTGTGTTACTTTCAAATGTAGAAAATCTTGGAGAATAAGACCAAGAATATTCCTAAGAATGGTTTGTGAATACGAATCCAAGGTCCGTTTTCACCATTCATTCTTAACCGTTATCCTGCTAAGTAAGAGAAATGAAACTTTCAAAGGTATTTTTGGAGGAGACATATCTCCTTATCGGACAGTGTAGATCCAAGATCAGACTGCATGTTTTCTGCAGTCTGATCTTGATCTATGCTGTCCACAAAAGGTCATTGATTCGCGCTTAGTAGCCTAAGGGTTGAGAACATTCTTTGACTTAATCTCCAAGATTTTTAGGATTTGAAAGTAACACAACTTCTGGTTGGCTAAACAAATGTTTTAACTAATCAGAAGTTGTGTTACTTTGAAAGTTAGAAAATGCTGGAGAATAAGACTGAGGCCGTTCTTAACCCTAAACCCGCGAAATAAGTCAAACGAAACTTTCAAGTTTATAGTAAAATCCCAAATGTTGCCATTTCGAAGATCATTTTTAGCGGGAAATATCTCCTTATCAGACAGTGTAGATCCAAGATCTGACTGCACGTTGTGTGCAGTCTGGTCTTGATTTACACAGTCCACAAAAGGTACTTGAGTCGCGCTTTGAAGCATAAGGGTCGCTGCTTCGATTCCTGGCTCGGTCAAACTTTTTCGAGGATTGTGACAGTCAAAGTAATAGATGATAATTATGAAAATCGTTGTACTCACCAGTAAGGCGTGCTTGAGAAGCAAACTGTTGTTCACACTGCTCTCTTAGGTATGTAAATATCTGGATCAACCTAGGATGGTAGGTCCTTGAGGGTGAAGGCTTGCTAGTTGTAACATTATAGTCATAGTCCATCTCAGTTGTTACGTCGTCAGTGACGTCACTTCCGTCTTTTGTAACGTTAATGGACATTTCACTTTAAATCTAACTCCAGCTTATAATGTCGAAACAGTTTTACTTCATCTTTGCACGTGATACAGTCGATGTCACTTAAAACGTTTAATGTTTTATTTTTTTGTACTGTGTTGCGTTTTCACCAATCAGCAATTCCCATTAGATCATTTATTCATTCACCGTAGTCAAATGCACCCCGCAGGCCACAAATACATGATCAACCTTAATAAACAGAGAATACAATGGTGCAAAGTTGGCAGTCGAAAAAGATATCTAAGCTTGCAAATGCATCTAATCTACGGAGTCAAAAGAGTTTTTCTTTCTCCAGTATTGAATACAGAACACAACGGTTAATTATCTGTACATACCAAGTCGAAATTTGTGACAAGTTCAGTTTTTTTTTTTTTTTTTTCTTTTTTTTCCTAGTAAACGGTAAATCAAGATTTTCTATTTCATTATAAGTAAATACCAGATTGTTTATTAATAACTTACCTATTTTTTTTTTTTTTTTTTATTTTCAATATTCTTTTAAGATATTATGCAACAACTTGTACCTAATAACGATAAAAAAAACCGCACACTCCAAAGCGGCATACAGCGAGCACAAACGACGCCAAGCGTTGTCTTAGTCACACAAAGCTGTATCGATAGTCTTCCAATATTTTATACTTCTTGGAACCAACACTGCTCTGACGACAGATTTATTCAGGTATTAATCCCATTATTACAATAACTGGCATCTCCTTATATATTTTCTATATGTCTATGAGATTGAATTACGTGAATTTGATACTTTTGTTGTGAGGCAGTACTTCAAAAATGCAACGATATAAAATATCAGTTTTAAAGAAATCTCCTGTTTGATGCACGACAGACACGAGCACTTTCGGACAATGTAGATGGAGAGCAGCCAGCACGAAATGTATTTTTATTAATCTAATTTTTCCAGCGTGTTAAGATACTCTGACCAAATATCAATTTCATTCCTTCAATCCTCCGTAAAAAGCACATAACTCTTAACTTGGCCAATTACAAGCTAGAAGTCAGGTTACCTTTTATTCTTTAAAACAAGATAACATTTTAGACTCTTCCAAATTGGGAAGACGAAAACTGACACATGTCTATGTTACGGTGGAATTTGTCTTTGAAAGGACAGCAAACACAAGAATACGAGACAATTTTGGTTACCAGCATTTTTACATTTCTTTCTCTACATTTTGTTCAAAAGCCATCTTCCATGGGGTTGTTAACCGTTTGGCTGCTAATCGCGACTCGAGGACTTCGTGGACATTGTAGATCGATTTCAGACTGCACAAAACGTGTAGTCTGATCTTGGATCTACACTGTCCGATACGGATATATTTTCCAAAAGAGAAAATAACTTTGAAATAGCAATATGTGGGTTTTTTGCTATCGGCTTGAAGGTTTCGTTTCATTTCTTTAGCAGCTTACAGGTTAAATAATGAAAGTTACAGGTAGAAATTAAAGTTTTGTGAAATTCCCATGGGAAAAATGATTGTGCTCTCGATTTTACAGATGTGAAATTTCCTAGAAAAGATAGAGTGTATTTTTTCATGTCAGGAGTTTTCCAGAAAATATATTTTATTTTTTCGTGTTATGTGTTTCTCAAACAGTTTTAAATTCAAGTCCGTGATAAAAAATTACGTGTGGTTTTTAGATCTGAAGAAATCGAAAAACTAGCTTCCACTATTTTACTACTCAAAATTTAGAGGCTATGTCCTTTGAAAGGAATGACACCAGTCTTCTCATCGAGCTCACAATTCTGAATTGTGCATCTTATTGACCCTTAACTCTTTACCACACAATCCCGAGTTTTAACGACCCAGAAGAAGGAGGCTTTTGAAAACATTGTGGGAAAAGAAGAAAATGTTGGTAAACAGCATTTTATCCCTTTCCCACAATGTTTTCTACCCTATCCAAAACCAAAATCATTATTTTATCAACATTTAATTTGTCGTCTGCAAATGCTTTCAATTTGGTCCAGTCCAAAATTTTGTCGTTTGGTAAAGAGTTAAGCTGCTAACAAAAATGAATCTTTCAAGTCGATAGTACACACCCAAATATGGCTGATTCAAAGTCATGTTTTAGGGTTTGGTTTGGTTTGGTTTGTATTAGAGTTTAACGCCATTTTAAAAGCTTAGGTCATGTCATGGCGGTCAGTGACGCACCCATGTGTTTCCTGGCTTTCTCACACCTCATGTTTTAGGGAAAAATATAACGTTATCGGTCAGTGTAGATCCAAGATCAGACAGCACGTTCTGTGCAGTCTGATCTTGATCTACACTGTCCGCTAAAGGTCAGTTTGTCGCGCTTTGCAGCTTAACCCTTTACCCAATCCCGAGTTTTAACGACCCTGAGAAAGAGGCCTCTTGAAAATATTGTAGGAAAAGGAGAAAATGCTTGTAACCAGCATTTCCTCCATTTCCCACAATGTTTCCTATCCTTCCCAACACAAATTTCAATTTTTGAGTCACATATATTCTGTCGTCTGCAAAAGATTTCAATTTGGACTGGTCTAAAATTTTGTCGTTTGGTAAAGAGTTAGGGATAAAATAGGACAGAAATGCTAAATAAATCATGCTAGCCGATTTGTTTTTTAACAAAGCATTAGAAAAGTTATATACTGTCTCAATATTTCGATCCCTTACTTTTTCGACATAAGAGAAAAAAAGTAGATTTATTTGGTCTGATTAACCCTTTTACTAAACAATACCGAGTTTTAAGGACATTGACAAAAAAGCCATTTAAAGACATTGTTGGAAAAGAAGAAAATGCTGGTTTCATTTTCTCCTTTCCTCACAATGTTTTCTACCCTATCACAGACAAATTCTACCATTTGAGTCACGTTTAATTTGTCATTTGCAAATGCTTTCAATTTGGACAAGTCTTAAATGTGGTTGTTTAGTAAAGAGTTAAACGGTTCCAAACCGAAATATTTTTGCTTTAACTCATCTAAAATTCATTGAACATTTTAGACTAGTTGATATTAAAAGCATTTGCAATCCCAATTGATTTACATGAACTACCATGTTTACCTTTAACCCTTAGGATGCTAATCGCGACTCAAGGACCTTTTGCGGACAGTGTAGATCAAGATCAGACTATACAGAATGTGCAGTCTGATCTTGGATCTGCACTGTCCGATAAAGAGATATTTTTTGCCACCCAAAGTACCTTTGAGATAGTAAGTTTTTACTATCGGCCTTGAAAGTTTCCTTTCACTTACATGTATTTATAAGGGTTAAATTTATCGTAGGTTTAAAAATAAGGCCTCTTTATGAAACTTATATGAAAATGAAATTGACATTAAATTTTGTTCAGTGTGAAAGTTCTTCAACAGACTGTACCTTTTATTGTAGTATTTAAAGGCCAAATAGATGCCAAAAGTAAACAACTATATGGTGTTACAATACATTCAAATTCAGATCATATCATATCAAAGTACGGAAATTATAGTGAAGATAACAATCTGTTATTGCACGCTTGGTACAACTGTTAGTCGGTAAAAGAAAAAAATATTATTTAAAAAGTAAACGAAAGGTAGAGTGACTTGGCATTTTTTTTTTACCTTTTTTTGAAATTTATTTTTCTACCACCGACTAACAGTTAGACCGACCACACAACAACAGTAGATTGTCATCCTCACAAAAATCTCCATACCTTTAAACGGTGTCATTTAAATCTAAATGCATTTTTACACCCGCGTTGTTTACTTTTTGGCGCTACTGGTTCAACTTTTGGTTCAACTCTTTACCAAACGACAAAATTTCAGACAGGTCCAAATTGAAAGCAATTGCAGACGACAATTCAAATGTAGCTCAAATGATGATATCTGTCTTTCGTAGGGTTGAAAACATTGTGGGAAAAGGAGAAATGCTGGTTACCAGCATTTTCTCCTTTTCCCACAATGTTTTCAAGACTATTCTTTCTCAGGGTCGTTAAAACTCGGGATTGTGCGGGAAAGGGTTAAAAACAAGATACCACTAAGAACACATCGACTGTCATCTAACAATATAAAGCATTAATGGAAAACTATAGCTTACTACTGAGGGGTGTTACCGCTTCTTTCCCCCCCCCCCCCCCCCCCCCCCCCCCCCTGTCTACGCCACACATAATATTTTTTAAACCTTTCCCAAACAAGCCCTGGTTTTCCCGTGTCTGCAGCACAAGTCTTTTGAAAACACTGCGGGAAAAGGAGAAATTGCTCGTAATTTCTCCTTTTCCCACATTGTTTTCTACCCTTATTGAGAACTTTCTACCATTTTCATCAAATTTAAAATTGTCGTCTGCAAACTCTTTCAATTTGGACCAGTCCAAATTTTGTCGTTTGGGAAAGGGTTAAAGAGACCACTGAGCATTCAAGATTTTCTTGAAACCCTTAACCATTTACTAGATGACAAAATTTTAGACTTGTCCAAACCCAAAGTATTTGCAGACGAAAAATTAAATGTGGCTCAAATTGCGGAAGTTGTCTTTGATAGGGTATAAAACATCTTGGTATAAGGAGAAAATGCTGGTTACCAGCATTTTCTCTTTTTTCCACAGTGTTTTCAAAATTCGTGTTTTACAATGTAAATATGTATAAAACCTTAAATGACGTTGATTATTCATATATTCCAAATGTATTTTTCAAAATCGTCTGCTGTAACTTTACTGTGGAGACAATAAAATAAAAAAAAAAGAATATTTATGTACATAACTCTTTACCACACGACAAAATTTTGGTCGATGCCAAATTGAAAGCATATGCAGACGACAAAATAGATGTAGCTCAAATGCTGATATCTACCTTTGGCAGGATAGAAAACATTGTTAAAAAAGGAGAAAATGCTGGTTACCAGCATTTTCTCCTTTTCCCACAATGTTTTCAGAAGCCTTCATCCTCGGGGTCGTTAAGGGTTAAATACATCTATACTAATAAACCTTCGGAGTTATATTTTAAAAAAAATTCCAAAATATTTTATCTCCCTGTTAGAAAAGCGAAACGTGTAACAACTTTCACCTCTTTTCGCAAATTAAAATGCAGTGACAAAAATTTACTAAAGCCATTCAACGAACCAAATGAAGTGTTATGGTGTAAAATTATGTACTTTCTCAACCGTTTAAAACGTAAATATATATCTCCATGTATCTGTTTTTATCCCATATTTTCTTTTTGGTATTATTTTCCAATTCAGTGATGCACTTAACATAGTGTACTACAAACCCACACACTCACTCTCTCTCTCTCTCTCTCTTTTCTTCTTCTTCTTCTTCTTCTTCCTCCTCCTCCTCCTCCTTCTTCTTCTTCTTCTTCTTCCTCCTCCTCCTCCTCCTCCTTCTTCTTCTTCTTCTTCTTCTTCTTCTTCTTCTTCTTCTTCTTCCTCCTCCTCCTCCTCCTCCTTCTTCTTCTTCTTCTTCTTCTTCTCCTTTAACCCCCGTGTTTTCAGCGCTATAGGCGAAAGCTAGGACTTTTGCCCACGATATAGATTAACATTGAAAGAATGTCTCAAAAATTTGTTCTCTGGTAAAAACTTATGGAAAGATAAAGAAATACAATTAATTTACATTTAGGAGGATTTTTTTAAAAAATAAGTAATGCTTTGTAAAAAGGGGCTAAATGCATTTGCAAAAAAAGTATCGACCCATGTCAGCCTGCGCAGTCCGCGCAGGCTGACATGGGCCAAAACCTTTTGCTATCTTTAAATTTTCTATATGTGAAAGGACAGTCTACCTCACGTTTTAGTCGGTTGTTAAACAAACTATATTTTAGGGGCGTCCATAATAATGTGATGTCTTGCGTGGTATAGAATGCTTCACGGAGATGCATTAAGCCCCCTTTTTGCCAGAGCATGGCTCATATATATCGTTTTCAAATCTTCGTTTTCCTTAACCCTTTACCACACAATCCCGAGTTTTTGACGACCCTGAGAATGAAAGCTTTTGAAAACATAGTAGGAAAAGGAGAAAATGCTGGTAACCAGCATTTTCTCCTTTTCCTGCAATGTTTTCTACTCTATCCAAAACAGAAATAATCATTTGTCGTCTGCAAATGCTTTCAGTTTGGCCCAGTCCAAAATTTTGTCGTTTGGTAAAGAGTTAAATGGTTGGGTTTTCTGCTAAAGTATGTACTGTTTGATATGCAGAGCCCTGTAGTTTAGTGGTGACCTCAAGGGATCTGGGGATCGCTGATTCGATTCAAAATTCTGTTAGATGATTGTTTATTTTTGTTACGACAGGTATCATCCCACTTTCAAAGCTGATTATTGTTACAGAGATGTTTAATAGATAAGAAAAAGCAAACAAAGTGTGATTGGAAAAAAAATGTCGGAGTACTGTTCAAAGACACTTCTGGAAAACACGGATATGCTCCCTGGCCGCCGCGATACACCTGAAACGATATTTAAAATGGTCTTAAACACACAAAAGCACACACATGCTAACAGACAAGCTATGCTCTCGTAATAGGGGGTTTAGTGCATTTCCGTCACTTATTATGCTAAGTAAATCGTCACATACATTCTCCATCCATGAAATTTATTTTGCCCAACAACGGACTGAAACTTATGAGGAAGGATGATTCTTTTGACCTGCAGAGAAATGACTAATAGCAAAAAGTTTCGACCCATGTCAGCCTGCGCGGATTGCGCAGGCTGACATGGGTCGATACTTTTTGCAGAGTAAGGCTCATATGAATTGTTTGATTTTAGACTTAGTCAGGGTGACGAAGAGTCCTACTAGCGTATACGTAAACCCTTTTTTAAATTTAATTCCAGTTCAGAACTTCTTCCCTTGGAAAGAATTTTGTGCAAAGCATTGGTGAAAGAAATAACAGGAAAGCCTGAATAGGCGGTCACTGCGGGAAAAAAAAATGAATAATGTTGAAAAAAAGCATTAAAAACTAAGGAAAGGAATATACTGTTTGATTCTTGACTAAGCCACAGGTTGGCCGTTAAAGATACATCCTTACAGCCTGAAAGAAAATACGCTGTTATAACTTGAAAGTGTGTAGAATGGTTCAGAATTTGGTCAGCTGTGTAAACATAGATATATTACCTATATATATGGTGTTAGGGTTGGAGAAACTCAAGGGATTTGTCCTTATTTAAAACCGGAAACGACAACAGTGATTTCTTTAAAGGCCGCCAAAAAATGAAATGCATTTTCTATCCGTCGTAAGCTGGACTACCTACAGCCGTCATAAGCAACATCTGGCATGAAGATACTAGAAAGATTATAGTTTCATAAAATAAAGATGAGATGCGTTGAAATCTGACTGAAAATAAAGATGAAATGGGTTAAAAGCTGGCTGAAAAAGAGTATAGATGTACCTTTAAGCTACGAGAACCGGTCGTACTCATAATCCATTTTAAATTGATTTCTAAGTCTTATTTCATATTCTAACCGTCTGATTGGCTGTTACATTCCGGTATGTAATCACGTGTTTAAGCAAACTCATAACTCTTTCAGCGCCAAATATATGCGCAATGCTCTGGCAAAAGGGGGTTTATTGCATCTCCGTGATGCATGATGTCAATCAAGCCATCAAATATTTACGGATCCTTTTTAGCCACTACTTTTAATAACCGAATTAATAATGAGGTAGACTGGTCCTTGGACTTGTAGAAAAATGAGCATAAAGAAAAGTTTCGGCCCAGGTCAGCCTGCGCAGACTGCGCAGGCTGACCTGGGTCGATACTTTTCGTAGATGCATAAGCCCCCTTTTTCACAGAGCATGACTTATATATTATCGACCTCTTTCGACAGCTAAAACTACAATCTTCTGAAACTCAGAAATATTTTTATCCCAAAGGCTTGACTGAAATAGATCCAAGATCAGACTGCACGTTCTGTGCTGTCTAATCTTGATCTATGACGTCCGCAAAAGCCAGTGTTTTCGCCTTTAACACTAAAAGGGTTAATAAATCGTCATTCATGTTGATTTTGTATATTTTACAAGGATTCTTTCAAACCTGCCTGCTGCAGGTTTGTTTAAGGAAGCAAGGAGTAAATCAAACGTGATAAAATATTGCTTCTGTCTGCGACCTCGAACTCTGTTCTCATAGACTGTAAAACATGTTATCTCTTCACCAAACTACAAATTCTAGACGCTTCAAAATTGAAAGCATCTGCAGACGACCAATTTGAAAGGAATACAAATGAGTAGAATTTCCTTGGCAGGGTAGAAAACGTGGTGGGAAAAAGGAGAAGATGCTGGTTACCGTTTTCTTAGTTTTGTTCATTTAATTTTCGGTGATTCTTCCAGGCTGAGCTTATTTTTAGAACAGAAAAAACTTTTTTTAGCTATATATAGCATTGAAAACGCAACTTTTTCTTTTCGTCACAGGCGTTCGTTTTGTGACGAAGTAGGCCATACGATGTAATATGAGCCATGCTCTGGCAAAAGGGGGCTTAATGTATCTCCGTGATCCCTGATACCAACCATATAGTTGTGGATCTATAAAATCCATTTTCTCACTGAATCGTATGATACACTGATCCTTTGACATGCAGAAAATTGACCAAAAGCAAAAGGTTTCAGCACAGATCAGCCTGCGCGAACTGCGCAGGCTGACCTGTGTCGATACTTTTTGCAGATGTATTAAGCCCCCTTTTCACAAAGCATGGCTCATATAAAATTACGAGTACATGTACATGTATTCCTAGCGGAGTTCGTGACAATGCAAAAGTCTGTGGCCTAGCCTGTAACAGACAATCAAGTAGGGAACAAACAAGATGTGCTTGCTTAAGCCAGGTGCTTTGTATAGTTCTGGTAAATTTTAACATATTTGCCGCCTCTAGAAACGCAATATATTTTTGCCAGATACGTGTTGCTTGACATACAAGATACAATCGTCCCTGATTCTCGAGCGATAATTTGATTGATTCTTAAGAAACAGAGCCATTGGCGTTCCAGAAGTTTAGTTTCAATTAATTATTTCACATTTTCGGTAATTTATCGAGAAATAATGGTGGATTATGGTTTGATATTTCATGGTTACGACCAGTGAAAATAACGATTTCATATTTTCTAACTCTTCAATTGAAGGAGGAAACAGTAGTTCCCGCGCACTAGTTACCTAGATAAGCAGCGCGTGCCATTCAAATAGAGGGAAATATGACGTAATCTATGCTATATTTCTCGCGCATTACGTAATATTGTAATGCGCTGTTATATGAGGGGGATGGGTACGCCTCTGGGATTACCGAAAACAATTGTACTGGATTTTGATGAAAGTCCCAACATAAGAAAAGGGTTGGAAACATGAAATAAATAGGTTTTTTTTTTTTCGGTGAAAGATCGAAATTTATTTCATCGAGTGAACATCATGCGCCACTTGTGAAAATATTACCGATGATGTTCACTCGATGCGCGCCACTCGTGAAAATATTACCGATGATGTTCACTAGATGAAATAAATTTCAATCTTTCACCGAAAAAACAAATATCATCCATTTATTATTTATTCTGCATATCGCATGTCATCTGTAGTCTGTGTGTAAAGTCCAGGGTCTGTATTCACCAAACATTCCTAAGAACATTCTTAGCCTTATTCTCAAGAATTTTCTAAATCTGAAAGAAATACCGTTTCTGACTGGCTAAACCAAATGGTTTAAATAGCCAATCAGAAGTTGTACTACTTTCTAAATCTACAGTTAGACTTAGAATGAAGTTAAGAATGGTACGTGAATACGGACCCTGCGTCTGTATTCACCAACCATTCTTAAGACTATACTTAGTCTTATTCTCCAAGATTTTCTACATTTGCAAGTAACACAACTCCTGATTGGCTAAACCATTTGGTTTAGCGAATCAGGAGTTGTTTTACTTTTAAATGTAGAAAATTCTGGAGAACAAGACAAAGAAACTTCTTAAAAATGGATCCTGATCTATATTTTCAATGCCTTTAACCTTTTCAGTCGAAAACGCAGGTGCGTTAACCCTCCTAAGCGCGACTCATGGCACTTTTGCAGCAAGTGTAGATCAAGATTAGTCTTCACCTTCTGCGCAGTCTGAATTTTAATCTACACTGTCCGATACGGTTTCCCCAAAAAATAACTTTGAAAGAGCAACATCTGGGTTTTCACTGTAGCTGGAAAGTTTCATGTAGCTTATTTAGTGAGTTAACGATCAATAGGACATAGGACATAGTAATAGGACAACTCTAGTGTTAGTTTGGACTGAGAATAGAAAATGTGAGTATCTTGGACGTACTCTGTACCCTGTTTTAGTCAGACCAACAGGACGAGGCAGACCCGCTAAAATAGTTGTTGCAGATGTCATAGTGTAATTTAGGTATTATTTCTAGTTCTAGACAAGCGTCAGAAATTGCTTAACTCTTTACCAAACAACAAAATTTTAGACTCGTTCAAATTGAAAGCAGTTGCAGACGACAAAATAAATGTGGCAGGAAAATGTAAATTTGTTTCGGGAAGGGTAGAAAAGCTTGTGGGAAAAGGAGAAAATGCTGGTCGTTTGGTAAAGGGTTAATTAAATCAAGGCATGGCGTTAAAGACGACCTGTTAAGCTCGACAGGAGCATTAGACGCCAGGTTTAAACTTCGTATTATTTCGTTCTTTTTTTGTTTAGTTTAGTTTAAACATATTTTATTCAGTATATTTCCATATGTTACATCATGTACAACAAAGCATTACGAAAAGGATTAAAACGGAAGCATAAAAGCTTATATAGTTTTTCTCCCTAAAAACAGTCATGTGATATAACAAGTGCAGTAAGTCAAATAAAATGACTAAACACCAAAAATTTAAACTGATAGTGAAGATTTCAGAGAGTGATTGTAAGAAAAGAAGTATAAAGAAAGGGATGATCTTAGGAGATTGAGCAGAGTGAAGGGAAAAATTGAAAAATGAAATTGTATATGTGTATTTATGTCCTCGGCAGTACAATGTGAAAAAAAAGGCATCGTCGGTATATTCAATATAAATTGAAACTCGAGCGAATCTACCACTACTCTCGATGAAAACATGAACTGCATTAAATATTTTTTTTCACTTTCTGCAAGGGAGAGATTGTTATCACCAAATAGGACGGTATCAATATTATAATCAGATATTTCACTGATACATTGTCTGAATGCTACCCTGATATTACGATATAATCTGCAATCGAAAAAGTAGTGTTTATTAGATTCTATTTCCCCACAATTACAAAGAGAGGTTTCTACAATATTTTTCCAGAAGAGGTGTTGTTTTAATTCATTACAATTATTTCCAAGACGAGTATGTATAACCTGCAGTCTTCTTTCCCCATAGAAAAACAGTTTGTAGGGAACTGGTTTATCTCTATCCAACATGCGTTTAAAAGATGAGAGAGAGTCTGTCTCTCTTATAGATTGTGGCAAACAGTTCCACGCATCTACTGCTAATGGTAGAAACGATTTCGTATAAAAGTTAGTTTTGCAGACGATATTTGCCAAATCGTTCGAATTACGAAGATTGTAATTCGTACTACTGCCAATGTTTTTTTTTTTGTTTAATATATACTGCTAGTTACCACAATTGTTCCCCTTTTCGTGCGATGTTTTTCGAAATGCTTTTCAAAGGAGTTGTTGAAATACCGGAGTTTGTGGCAAAGGATAAAACTAAGCAATGAATCAATTTTTCGTGGTTTTTTTTCCCCAATGAATTTACTCGTATTAATATAATAGCGTCACTGACTAACTGAAATCCCCTTTTTTTTTTTCTGAGAGAGAATTGTTTGTGAAACTTTGTTTAACATGATACGATGGGAAAGAAAAAACAGAGATGATAAATACGTGTAATAAAACACACTTTTCTCCATTCATTAATTTGTTTCTTTTTTGCGTTATTGCTTCTCTTCACCGTCAAATAATGGTCACCTTTTGGTTAGATAAGAGGCAAATGAATCAGATAATCACTGCCCAGGATTGACCCTTTAATCCTTTATCAAACGATCCCCAGTTTTACAAAGGCAGAGGAAGCCATGCCCTGTGAAAAGGTAGGCTAATGCACCTGCAAAAAATCATGTCAGACCGTAAAGTGCAGGCTGATCGGGATCAAAAGTTTTTGTTATCGGTAAATCTTCTTCGTTTCAAAGGACCATTCCATCGCATGATTCAGCTAGTTTTAAGACGAACTGGATTCATATTATGGTGACAACTTGCTTGGTAAAATGTAGAAAATAAAATGCATTTTCTATCGGTCGTAATCTGTGCAAACTTGTAACCGTCAGGGGCAATATTTGGCATGAAGATACAAGAACGGTTATAGTTTCATAAAATAAAGATGAAATGAGTTAAAAATGGTTGAAAACGAGAATAGGTGTATCTTTAAGTAAAACTGGCCAGTATCTGTAGCATGTTGTTACAAGAGCAACACATCGAACATCAGAGTCCAGTACTAAACTGCCAATCCAATGAGCAACACATCGAACATGAAAGTCCAATACTAAACTGCTAATCCAATCAACATGCAGTGCTAGATTCACAACAAGTTACCTATATCAGTTTTTTTTTTATTTCATTGGTGATAATGCCATTTAAAAGCAAGATCACATTTCTTCCACAGGCCATAAATCTTCTCCTACATGATATTGATTTGTCATAGACAAAGACATATGACTCTGCATTCGTCTGAAAATACTCTTTCATTTTGTCATGATTTATGTATGTAATCTACAGAATTGATTTGAAACTGCGCCTATTCATTTGGCGAAATTTATGAACACAACTACATATATATATTTAAGCTATGCTCTGGCAAAAGTGGGCTTAATGCATCTCCGTGATGCCTTGTTCCAAGCAAATTATCACTTAATTACGAATCCATAAAATCCATCTAGTCTAACAATTGGCGGAATCTGGAGGCAGCATGATCCCTGGACAAGCAGAAAATTTACAAATAGCAAAATGTTTCGGCCCATGTCAGCCTGCGCGGACTGCGCAGGCTGTCATGGGTCGATACTTTTTGCAAATGCATTAAGCTCTCTTTTCACAGAGCATGGCTCATAATTAATTTCTCATCGTATCGTTATCACAAACGACTAGACTTCAATATCTCAAATGCGTTATAAAATAAAAATGGACATTCTGAGTAAGGAAAGAAAACATGACACTGACTCAACAAGTTTCATTTTTCGGCGTAGCTGAATGTGCTGGTTTTTGACCTACTTTTTGGTACTGATAACAAATGAATAAATAGAAATTTGTGATTGGTCAAAAATGTTGGCATGATTATTTTGAGGTCCCCTGCCTATCTGCTGGCAAATTTACGCCGTCTATCTTTTTTAAAGGTATTTCTTGTTACATTTTCCTCGAACTATATTTTAAGATACAGAGTAGTGTAAATTCGGGTGTAGATTTCACGATCTCGACGGATCTTTGTTTTGTCATATATTACATATTAAAACTCTCTAAAATTCAACCCCGTCTTTAAACGGCCATGATGAAGAAAAAGCTTTTGAAGACACTGGTTACCAGCATTTTCTACTTTTTACCCGAATTGTATTCTACAAGACAGGTTCCGTCATTTGTTTCACATTTAATCTGTCGTCTGCAAATGTTTTCAGTTTCGACATGCCTCAAATTGGTCGTCTAAGAACAGGAAAAAAATTGTCCTTCGTGGGCCGAATATATATATATTTTTTTTTTTCTACTAATGTTGTACTTAAACAACTATACTGTCACCTTAGCAGCCATAGAAATGGTACAATCATTTTTTTATCTCTGTTTCCTTTACCGTTCGAATTACCGAGAAAATGGCATCTGCACATGGCATCTGTCATTGTGCAAGTGCGAAAAATCCAACCACAAACCTACGCAGTCATGGCTCCTCAGCGAGTCACCTTCATCACAGTTTCAAGCCGCCAAGTATCAACTTGAAAGATCACTCTTCTATCAAATGACTCTTAAATATATCTTCTCCAATATGATAATTATCCTTATCCTGCTATAAAAGTTAGATGAAACTTTCATGCCAATAGTGAAAAAAACCGGAATAATGCTACCTCAAACTTTTATTTTATTTTATTTTTTTTTTTTTTTTTTTTGAGAAAAATATCTCCTTAACGGACAGTGTAGATCCAAAATCAGACTGGATGTTCTGTACAGTCTGATCTTGATCTACACTTCCCGCAAAAGGTCAGGTAGTCGCGCTTAGCAGCCTAAGGGTTAATCCTTTATTAACAAAAAAAGAACACAAGATCACATTTCCACGAAACAATCAATACTATATCTTCTTCAATATGACACTGTTTCCTATTAACTAAAAAGCCAGGGAAATAATACATTGCATATCTTTATGTCTTTTTCAGTTCAACTTAATTGGAAAAGTGTATACATGTATTCACATACCTGTTCGAACAATCCATAGACAAAATTGCACATTTTTACTGAAAGTATATGAAACAGCAAGCCTCCACACCACGCGATGCTTTTTTTTTTTAAATCCTTTGAAACTTCTATAAATCATTTGTATTATCAAGGAAATGTCGCTTATAGAAAATGTGAAGAAATCCTCTGATTCATTTGATGATTTATCCTTGTTTAACTCTTTCCCAAACAAGCCCTGGTTTTCACGTGTCTGCAGTACAAGTCTTTTAAAAACACTGCGGGAAAAGGAGAAATTGCTCGTAACGAGCAATTTCTCCTTTTCCCAAAGTGTTTTCTACCCTTTTTGAGACCTTTCTGCCATTTTCATCAAATTTAAAATTGTCGTCTGCAAACTCTTTCACTTTGGACCAGTCCAAAATTTGTCGTTTGGGAAAGGGTTAAGCAACAAAGCTTACGTTTTTGTCCCAAGTCTTTGAAAATTTTCGAGTAGGTTAATTACATTGAGAACAGAACAGAACAATCTATTGATTTTAAAACCCATAATAACATAACAGCTTGTTTGATATCAAACGACAGCGTGAATCATACAAAAGACAATAAGTAAACACAGTAAATGAATATTGTTTTATACGTAAACCTTTGAAACTCAGACAACAAAATACGTGAAGTCTGATCTTTGATCTACACTGTCCGATAAGGAGATATTTTTTCTCCAAAAGATACCTTTGAAATAACAACATTTGAGTTTTCACCATCAGCTCGAAGGTTTCATTTGACTTACTTAGCAGGATAAAGGTTAGACCATCTGTAGGAGCATATCGAGTTTTGAAGTACTATTCCGTTAAATCAGGGTCCTCATTTGCCAACCATTCTTAAGAATATTCTTAGTCTTGTGCAGAAGTATATTTTAAAGTAACACAACTTCTGATTGGCGAAACCATTTGGTTTAGCCAATCAGAAGTTGCGTTACTTTCAAATTTAGAAAATTCGCGAAAATTTGACGAGGATATATTCTTGACAATTGTTGGTGAATACGGACCCAGGTCTGTTTGAAGACACCAGTTGCTCGATTTCGAAATAAAACGTGAAAGGTTTTCAGATTAACGATGTGCAGATTAATGAACATTTGAGAAAAAAAAACATGAGTGTCAAGTAATGTCTTTATATTTGACAACCAGTTTTTCATGTTATTCGTAGCGCATTATACATATGGCTATAGATAGCTCGGATAATTGAATTGCTACCTTGTGATATATTACATCAATACTTTATACTTCTTCCAAATCTATTTATAGAATAGTGTTCCCCCCCGCCCCCCAACCCTCCATATACACCTTGATCTTTTACCATTAATGATACATTTACGAAAATTAAAAGGAACTTTCTCGATGTCGTGAAACTTGCCATAGCCTCTAACTTTACATGAATAATGCAACAACAGCATCGAATAATTGAGTTTGTACAGAGACTTGGGTATCATAGCGTTGTAGGCTTTTCCAACTATCATCCCCTGATTTGCCATAAAAGAACCCGTGTAATTAAACTCTGATCCAGATCACTGAAGTTGTCAACGAGAGTAAGAATATCTCCGAACTACAGTTTTATGTAATTTTGCTTGAAGCCACCAGCCCCGTCCCCCCTCTCTCCCCCCAAAATGGGAGTCTGAAAAATTACACTTATTTCCACTTAGTCCAATTCTACCTTCATGCACAGGTATACTTATGCAATAAATTTTTCTAAATTTAAAAGTAACACGACTTCTGATTGGCTAAACCAAGTTGCGTTGCTTTCAAAGGTAGAAAATTTTGGAGAATAAGACGGAGACTGTTCTTATGAATGGTTGGTGAATATGGACCCTGGTCGCGTGAGGTTAAGCTAAACAATTTTTGTAGTCTTTTTGATTTTCTTTTGCTTTCTTTTTTTCAACATGAGTTATGACAGATATTAATAATCAGATTGTGCTGATTTGTTTTTTTTTTTTTAAAAATAATAACCATTTTTATTCCTATTATAATATTTTACAATTCTTTTTACAATTTTGTAAAACTTAAAGGAAAGAACCGACCATATGCGTTCCGCTATACTTTCATATATATGAAACCCTAATATACCATAGAAAATAAATCATCTCTAATTATTTATAGAATCATACTGTACTTTGTATGATTGATCAAAACTTATTTCCTAAACACAATTGGTACATGTAGCTTGGGTCCATTCCGATCATTTTTTACTTTTTTGACATCATTTTTGACAAAGTAAATTGAGGACCTTACATTCGTGTTTATGTATTATCATTTTTATCAAACGAGTTGACTGAAATCGAGCGAGCTTTGGCGAGCGTCAAATACATTTTAGTCAACGAGTTTTATTAAAATGATAGTACATAAACACGAATGTGTAATTCTATTTATCACATAAAGCAAATGACAAAAGATATCCCGCATCATCACCTTTAGCCAATACACCATTCATGGGTCCGTGTTTACAGTTGTAGTTCGGTTTCAAATGTGTAAATACGCAAGTAGATAGCTCTTTGATCTTTACACCGAAAGTAGAAATGTAAGTCCACCTAGTCCCGTAATTTTGTTGATTTAAAAAGCTTTCGATGCATTTTTTAGATTTCATTAAACATGAAAATAAAAAAAAATCCACACGTGTACGTCTTAGCAACAATGACGTCATTTTTCCGCGAAACGGTATAGTAGCACAAATTCCGGCACGTGCTGTGGCTCGTTTCTCCGGCTTCACGCGCTTATGACTAAAAACTGGTCAGAACCGGGACCCAAGAAACGATAACACATAGAGGATATTTGCTTTTTTCGGTGAAAGATCGAAATTCATTTCATCGAGTGAACATCATCGGTAATATTTTCACGAGTGGCGCAGCCACTCGTGAAAATGTTACCGATGATGTTCACTGTTCACTCGATGAGATAAATTTCGATCTTTCACCGAAAAAAACAAATATTCTATTTATTTCATGCTTCTAACGCCTTTTTTTGTCGAGACTTCCATAAAAAAAAATGAAATCGGTATTCTCACTGGTCGTACCCGTGTAATATCGAAAAATATTTTCACCGCTATTTCTCGATATCCTACCGGAAAGCATGAAATAAACTAGTGTATTATCAAAAATAAGTCACGGGTTTAATATACTGCTGGAGGCGGTTTTATGTGATAAAGTCCGAATATAAAAAGGAAAAATGATTGGGCTGGAACCCAGGCTATATAGTAGGATACAATGGCTAGTAACTGCCATTAGAGAATTTCAGGTCTTCATGCGCCTTTTGTTTCATCTCAGTTGTGATAGATCAAATTCCCTCCATATACCATATATCTTCTCCTACACGATATCGATTCTACATAGACAGAAATATATGGCTTATCATATCTCTGAGAATATTCTTTCACTTCGACAAGATTTATGTTACGCAATCTATGGAATTTATTGGAAACTGCGCCTTTTCAGTTGACGTTATTTATGAGGACAAAACAAACATATGATTTCTCGTTTGTAGATGTATCGTTCATACAAATGACTGAACTACAATTTTTGAAGGGCGTTGTAATTAAATGGACGAACAAGGTCGCCAACAGATACCCAACATCTACAGTTTCACGGGTCTTTCCAAAACTGTCTGTCAAGGTATCAGACAAAAACGATCCAAGATATGATTGCTCTCTCTACCTTTCGAAACTTTTCTTTTAGATAACGCCATGTAAGAAAGGCTCTAGTGTTATAAACGGATTGGAAGTATTATTTTAACTTATTTGGCGCTGAAAGAATTAACCGGAAACATCTCTATCTGCAGAGAGCTGCTTTTCCTGCGAATGCTGTATGTATAGTTTCAAAATTAAAACCTCTCGCTCTGTGTATCTACCCATATATAAAATTCATTATTCATAACCTAGGTAGAAATGCGTAGCATGTCTCTGTAAATTTTACACCTCATCTCAACTTCACATATCTTGGACTCTTTTTGTTGCTAGAACATTTCGCCAAAAAACAAACATTTGATCGCAAATCTGACTTTCCAGCGGGTCAGCCATATGACAGTTTCAGAGCATTGTTGTACCTAACGGTACACATTCCCACCATGCAATCTATAGATCTTCTTTATGTACACCATGATACTGATCTTTCATTAACAAAAAGGCTAGATAAAACACCATATGGCCCGCAACATGCGAAATGAGACCTTCGGACATTTGTGTAAAGTGTCGTCTCGGATTAGCCTGCGCAATCCGCGCAGGCTAATCCAAGACGGCACTTTACGACTACATAAGATTTTTTCATACGGTAGACTTTCGCGAAACAGAAAATCGCACAAAAACGGGAAATGTCGTCTCGGATTAGTCACAGACTGCACAGGCTGATCTGTGACGACACACTTTTACGCATATGTCTGAAGGCCCCTTTTCGTGTGTTGCACGCCATATATAGATCCACATTTCTCTACATATATCTTTTACCGTTCAGCTCAATTATGTGGGAAAAATGTATCTACAGATGTTGGTTTCGTGTTGTCTCCAAACCTTCACCCCATTATTATAGCACAATTACTCAGTAAAAATACTAAAGGTAAACTGAATCTCCAAGAAGTGCTGGCTTCACTGTCGATCATCTACTAAGAAATAACTTTCGTTCATTTTGTTGGTACAATTCTCCAAAAGACCATAGATCTTCTACATTATACTGATTCGTCATAGTCAGTGACATATTACTCTACATATTTCTGAAAATATTCCTTTCTTTCGTCATGATTTATGAAATGTAATCTGTATAGTTCATTGGCAACTATGCCTATTTAGTTTTTCTCCAGACAAACCCTGTGACCCATCGCTATTTACATAAACGTTATACAACATGCCGAGATATTTCATCCTGATCCTACCAAGAGGTACAGTTAAATGTCCTTTGCCAAAGACAGTATTAGTGCGCGGCGTGCACACACATTTACGTATACTTTTGTCACTCGTCAACTCATTTACCATATAAATTTAAGCCACGCTCTGTGAAATGGGGGCTTAATGCATCTGCGAAAAGTATCGACCCAGGTCAGCCTGCGCAGTCCGCGCAGGCTGTCCTAGGCCGAAACTTTTCGCAATTGGTCAAGTTTCTGTATGTCCAAGGAACAGTCTGCCTTATGATACAGTTGGTTGTCAGAAATAGTAGATTTTATGGATCCCTGACTGCTGTATGTGATGTCTTGCTTGGTATGATTCATCTCGGAGATGCATTAAGGCCCCTTTTTCCAGAGCATGACTCATTTGTTACAGACGAATATGAGAGCATTCTCGTGAAATAAATTGTTTCTTTTTAGTCAAAGCATTGATTTAGAAAAAGAAATCAGAAAGTTGCTAAAAAGTAGCAATATGGCCAAATTTACCATCAGCGTTTGCTATTCGACTTTTGAACACAACCAGATGTACTTTTATTTGTAGTGCAGATCAAGTTCAGACTGCAAAGAAAATGCAGTCGGAACTTGTATCAACTCAGTCACACACGGTGTTATTTTACCGGCTAAAGAAACTGAAACTCAATATTTTGTTTGTTTGTTTTGTTTTTAAGTAAACGTAATGTTGGATTTTACGTTCCACTGCGGAAATATAATCTAATAAGCTATACTTCGTCTAACACTTCCGGGAGAACAAAGATATACAGGGATATTCCGATGTTTGTAATCAATCCAAACTTTAGAATTTGTTTCATCTTTTAAATTAGTAATAGGCAATAGCTTGCAAGCTAGCGATAAATAAGTATAAATAATATTGTGTGTCCTTAAAGTGTTAAGCAGCTCTTAATCCTAAAGCTGCCATTCGCGACCCACTGACCTTTTGCGGACAGTGTAGATCAAGATCAGACTGCACAGAACGTGCAGTCTGATCGTTGGTCTACACTGTCCGATACGGTATTTTCTTTCCCGTGAAATCAACTTTGAAACCCCAATGTTTGGGCTTTTAGTATTGAGTAGAAATTTGCGTTTCATTTATTCAGCAGCTTAAGTGTTAAAAATATTCTAGGGTTTTAGGTCCGAGCTTCTCAACGGCTTGTATGAATATCACACGATCAATAAAATGCGTTGATTATGTGGCATCGTATTGAGCTAGGTACGCTGACGTAATATATAGCAAAACGACTGCCCTGTGGTTTAATGCCAAAAAATGCACCTTTCCACTGAGTGTTGAGTGAGAAAAATATACTTAGTAGTCTTTGTGGCATTTGTCGAGTTCAATAGCGCATTTTGAAAATCATGTATCGTAGTTCGTGCAAAACCAAAAGGACGTAAACCCGATGAATGAAGATGACGTATTGTATGGAATCCTGTTTCCGCCATCCATTTTTCGACCTACGAGGAACTCGAAAAGTAGAAAGTGGACGTTAGTGTGCCTAATTTCTACTTTTCGAGTTCCTCGTAGGTCGAAAAGTGGATGGCGGAAACAGGATTCCGTACTATACCCACTATGGCCTTATATTGGCGCAATGATAAACACCATCTTTGTGTCCTGACAGCACGGTTCCCGACTTGTTCGTCCCAAACCAGCTCGTCCCTGGGCTTGTTCGTCCCAGGGCTTTTTCGTCCCACATGATTGCATGCTACTCTATTAGATTGTGCATTAATATTCAAAGTTCGAAATAATTAGCTGTGACTTACAGTAACCCGGTCTGCAATACTTGCAGTGCTTTGTTTAAAGTTGTTAGCTGCAGCATGCATGTCAAAAGTCATCTGTATGAGCGAAAGGGTTGTAGAAAAGCGTTTTTTTTTTTTTTTTTTCAGGCTTATCTGTCTGTATGAATCTGCCCCTTTTGTAGCAGTCTACATAGGAATGATCTCACTCTACTACCAGTATTATAAAACATTATTACGTGTCAAGAGTATATCTTTATCAAAAATTTCCGATGTTGTCACGATTGTCACTGTCTTCTTGTGTACACAACGATAAATGTTTTCGGATGATGGCTTTCGTTGAATTATGATAAATCCTTTTAGTTTTGGTGTAAATATCACAATATACTTATTTTTGCTTTGCAATGAAAAGTTTTAAATGATAAAAATGCTTCCTATGTTGTCTTTTCACACATTGAAGCCACAATTCATACTATCCTACATGTACGTGTGTGTGTCGATACAATACACACTGTTTTATTTCATCTGAGATATCTTGATACAAGAAAATTGAGGAATATGTGTTTAGTGCCATTCTCAACTGCATTTCAGTATTTTGCGACAGTAAGTACACCTATCAATGTGTTTCTGACAATTCCTCACCAGTACACAACATTCTTCCGAAGCCACTGATGTTTGAACACACATAGTCTTATAGGGTGGTGCTGAGAGCAGATTGAATTTGGTTGCTATAACTTTCATTAATTATTTAAACTTTAAGGAACTGGCAGAGCCAATCTCCGAACCAGTGCAAACCAATAGATTACAACAAGCCTGAGTTGCTACTGACTGCGTTATAGAGGCTAAGCTAGCAGAAGAAATAATAATATGACTGTGTCTGACTGAAAGGCATTAATTGGTATTTAATCCCTGTTCTGCTGAAAAAATTATGTAGTCTTTTTCATTCCTATTTTTGACCAGTTTACTTATATTTACAGGGTTATTGGCCTGATGTTATAATCATAAGCGAACAGTGCAGATAAAGACACGAATTCGCGGATGTACAGTCTTATTTTGGTCTTCACTTGTCAGAAATGATATCCTAGGTCATGATAAGCAGGATAAGAGTTAACATTATTTACAACTGCTTTCCGACAAAGGTATTAATTTGGTTGTTGACTTTCAACCGAATTTTTTTTTTTTTTTTTTTATCTCTTTTTTTCAAATTATTAATTCCACACAATGGCTCTCTCTACAAATGTCACACCAGTGCTTTCAGCACTTTGATTAGACTAGTGATCATATCGAGAGTGACCTAGGTTCAAATGTAAATGAAAAACGACCACAGTCGTAAAGCCGCATCAACTTGAACGACGTCTAATTACAAAGTTACAGTTATAGATTGAACAAGATGGCATTGATGTTACAAGGTACAAGATGTTTGCTTATAATTATGTAACTTAAGTGAGTGATCTTTGCAAATCAGGGTCAACTTTCCTTATCCTTGAACACGACCTTTTTCATTCTCGTGTTTTTCGCAGGTGTTGTAGGCCTTGTGACGCTTTAAATTCTACCAATCCATAGTGAAAAAGCCAGGATATTTCATCTTAAAGTGAACTGCAGAAGGTATTCAAATGCCAGATCGCAAAAATGGTATGTCCTTATTTGCTTTGTTTTAGTAAAAGATCGTCAAACAAAATTTTTATGGTACTTCCTATTTTAACGAGTAAATGACTAAGAGCGGTAGGTAAGGTCACCGGATCGAATCTGATAGGACTTTATAACAAGATTGTACCGGGCTAAACCGAATCAGACTTGAGAACCGTATTGGACTGGAATCAAAGCAGAACGGGCTTAATAACCGAATAAGACCATTTTTCTACAATTTTGTATGGACCAACCAAGTACTATCTTTACCAAGGCCACTTATTCCACATTCGTTAGCCTGACAGTACTTTCAGTAGGCTACTTTGATTATATCATTGTTTTTACACGAAATTTCGATTTAGGGTAAAAATATCGAAATATAACCCCTTGAAAAAAGTGGCAAAAGCCTGCCTGCCATTGAGATCATTACTGCTCTGTGACATCGAGATACGAAGAAGAGAAAAAAAAAATCGAATACATGTGCCGCGCCCTGGCAAAAGGGGGTTTAATGCCTTTTCGTGATGCAAGTCATCACATGATTATAGGTCCATAAAATCCTTTTTGTGTAACAACGGGTTGAATTCTGGGGTAGAATGGTCCTTGGACAGACAGAAAATTGACCAAAAGCAAAAAGTCTCGACGCAGGTCAGCCTGTGCGGATGCACAGGCTGACCTGCGTCGACACTTTTTCCGCAGATGCAATAAACCCCCTTTTCACGGAGCATGGCTCATATGTATAACTCTGTATTGTTTTCTCTGGCTATATTCGACTTTTTCTCGATAATATGGAACGAGGTGTCAGCAAAGAAAATCAGATACGTAAAAGAAATTTATCTGCTAGGATTAGTTTCTCGGATTGTCCGGTTACAAATAAATTGTCTTTCATTAAAGCATCACCGACCAACGATAAATGAGGTGGTTGACACCATCTAGAATATATCAAACCTCGACGGGGAATATTTTGGGAAGTCAGGCCCCATTCATAAGCGAACATTTACAAACACAAGTTACGATACTACGCAAATACATTTGGACCAGGCTCCGGCGAAAGGGCCCTCCGTGATGCATGCAACCAAGCCAGTCATCATGAAATAATGGATTCATAAAATCTATTTTATCTATGAACCGATGAACTATCAGGCAAACTGGTCTTTTGACATGCAGAAGATTGACCAACAGCAAAAGCGTTTCGGCCAAGGTGAACCTGCGCGGACTGGGCACACTGACATGGATAGATACCTTTTGCAAGTGCATTAAACCCCTTTTTCACAGAGCATTACCAATTTTGCCATGTGGGTGCATTTACTTTACCTGAGTATTTATATTTCTGAAATAATTAGTGTCGTAAATATAGAGGATATTTGTTTTTTTTCGGTGAAAGATCGAAATTTATTCCATCGAGTGAACATCATCGGTAATATTTTCACGGGTGGCGCAGCCACGAGTGAAAATATTACCGATGATGTTCACGAGATGAAATAAATTTCGATCTTTCACCGAAAAAAACAAATATTCTATTTATTTCATGTTTCTAACGCCTTTTTTTGTCGAGACTTCCATAAAAATCAGTACAAACTCCCCGTGGTCGGTATTCTCACTGGTCGTACCCGTGTAATATCGAAAAATATTTTCACCGCTGTTTCTCGATATCCTACCGGAGAGCATGAAATAAAAATGGATATTTTATCATATATGGAGGTCATGCAAAGGTACATGAGCTATGCTCTTGAAAAGGAGATTTCTTGCATCTTCCTGAGGCATTATACCATGCAAGTAGTTGTATATACGGATCAACTGTGTATAAAACTCCGCTGAATCATGGGGTAGAATTTACATACAACAAAAAATATCGATTCAAGTCAGCCTGCGCGGAGTGCGCAGGCTGACATAAATCGATACTTTTTGCAGATGCATTACACCTTTGTCCCACAAAGCATGAATCATATCTGTTCACTGTCAATAGTAAACCTCCGTTGGCAAATTTTTATTTCGACATACTCCAGCTCTGAAACACACATCGTAAGCAGATTGACAATTTTTTCACTTTTTGGGTCGGTGCTTATAAAACTCTTTTCATGCTCAACTCAGGCATGAAATTTCACAGAGCATGGCTCATATATATTTTTTAATGAAACATAGCCATACAATAATTAGATTACAACATATATTATGCAGTTATTCAGAATATGTGACCATTTACATATTTTATCAATGAAACATTGGCATACATTCATTGAATTACAGCATACATAACACAGAATATTTGACCATTCATATATTTTATCAATAAAACAGTTCCACTTCTTTATATATTTGAGTCGACAGGCTTCAAAGTCGCCTTCGTTGTGTCAAAGCATCTGCCAGTGTCTGTATTTATGGACCAATCTTATTTCTAACTCTAAATTTCGAAACCAGTCATCTGAAAGGCTAGGACGTTCTGTTTCAGCCGATTAGATGGCTTGTTCTGATATTTAAAATTAGAACAATGACTGAATGGTTCGTGAGTGTGGGCTCTAAAAAAGGTTCTCTTGTCAAAGACAGCAGATGATTTTATATTTTATTCTCCCCGTCTGGTATAACTTTACCAAACGACAAAATTTTAGACTTGTCCAAATTGAAAGCATTTGCAGACGCTGAATTCAATGTCGCTCAATGATGGTTTCAATCTTTGACAAGGTAGGAAACATTGTGGGAAAAGGAGAAAATGCTGGTATCCAGCATTTTCTCCTTTTCCAACAATGTTTTCAACAGACTTATTCCTCAAGGTAGTTAAAACTCGAAACTGTGTGGTAAAGGTTTAAGAAACAGTGTAAAAACAGCACTGTCCAACAGTACATTGACTTGATGGTCCGGTAGTGCAATGACATCTCCAACCTTTAAAATCCGCTGCTAAATGAGGGATGAAATAGGTCACTGTACTTGTATAAGTATAAAATATATGAGCCACGCTCCGGGAAAAGGGGGTTTAATGCATCTGCAAAAAGTATCGACCCAGGTCAGCTTGCGAAGTTCTACCTGAGTCTACACCTTTTGCTATTGATCAATTTTCTGCATTTTAAAGGACCAGTCTACCTCATGAATGTGTCGATTGTTAGCCAAAATGGATTTTATATAATCAATTGCCTAGTGTATTGTATCACGTCGATGGGTTTAATTTCCTTTTCCCAGAGTATGGCTCATATAAAGACGGAAACAGCTCCTTTGGTAAAACTGTTAGTGCTGGGCCAAAAGAAGAATTCATTAACACAAAGTACCACAATAAATTTTACCATAGTAACTACCTCTATTTGTGAAGCAACCAGGAAAAGAAGTTTACATAACAAGTTCCAAGAGAAGGCAAATACCTGTAGGTGCTGGCTTTATCTAAGTTGGACAGTATACTCAGAAAAAGATCCAAATCTACGAAGTCGATATTTTCAACCTTTATGAAAAAAATGTGATGTCAATACTTAGTTTTGGTTTATAATTGACCAGTACTCGGGCAAAAGGGGATTTAATGCAACTCCGTGATGCATTGTACCAAGAAAGTCAACACAACTATGGATCCATAAAATCCATTTTGTCTAACAACCTACTGAGTCATCCTTTGACATACAGAACATTGACCAGTTGCACAAAGTTTTGACCAAAGTCAGCCTGCGCGCACTGCGCAGGCTGCCCTTGATCGATATTCTTTGCAAATACATGAAACCTTCTTTTCACAGGGCATGGCTAAATTACAAAGTTTCCGCCGGCTCAAATATAATTATGCATCGCAAAAGGATTAATATCGTGTGGTACAGCGTTAAACTGTCAAAAAATTGACTCATTTCTGATTTTCATATACAAAAATATTGTTTGTTTGAAATGATGACCGATATTTTAAATCAGCCTGTACTTGTCAGCACTGATTGTAAGCCTCCTGTTTATCTACCGCGAGGACAATACAATTGTATAGCATCCTCCTGACAAAAAGTAACTTTCTAGGACAGCTCTTTTCATCTAAAACACAATTTGTCAGATAGTTGTCATATCTCATATTGATTTAATCAATTTTCCTTTTGACGAGTGTTGCATACATGATGAAACAGCCATTTTTTTAGCTGGTAAATGAATATGAAAACAAATGTATGGTGCACGTCGCGTTCAACTGTCCCCCAGTCATATCTCGGCAATGGTGAACCTATTCACTTTTCTCCTAAGTTCTATTTGTCGTGCACTGTGGCTCTGCAGTGCCTTCGCAAATGTTATTACCACGTGATAAGCACCCCCAGTTGGGACCAAAACAGAATTCCTGCTCTAACATACGGCCTATTTATTTGCAAGCATTTAGTTATTTGAGTAAAACTACTTACTTAGGTAAGATTAATTGAGGTTTCTTGTGAGTGCATTCATTTACGTAAGTATATGTGTAAATACAAAGAGAGTTTCATGGGGTAGATAGAAGGATATTTGCACTACCTCTGGAGGTCTGGCAAAAACAAAGCTACTTACAAGTAAGCTATAGCTTGTTTCTTTGTATTGGAGTTTAACGCCACTTTTTACCAGTTCAGTTAAGATCAAGGAAGACGACCAGTGCACCTATGCATGTGTTTCCTGGCTTTCTCACACCAGTGCTGGCCCAACTGTCTTTCCAAGCCAATGACTACTTTCCTCACATGCACCAACCGGGTATGTAACCTGCAACCACCAGGTCACGACTGGGATACGCTAACCACTTAGGTACCCGGTAGGGCAAGCTATAGTCAGTGAAAGGAGGGTTCAATGCATCTGCAAAAAAGTATCGACCTGTTTGCTCACACTGACCAGAGTCGAATCTTTCTAGCTCTTGAGTTAGTCGGTTGTCAGGCAAAGAGGATTTAATGTATCCATAACTATGTGATGATTTCCTTGGTATAATGCAGGCGAAAGATGCATTTAACCACCTTTTGCCAGAGCATGGCTCAAGTAATTAATCTTCATGAGCAAAGTGTGCTACGTGGACAGACTTCGGCTTCTTACTTCCATGAGTGGAACTCTTCAAGTTAAAGGCGCGTTTAGACCTACTCCCAGTACCACACGTAAACAAAAATCAATGGCATCATATATGAAGTACAATTAAACGCAGCCATCTGTACTATCGGAGGCACATTTCATTACATTACAACATCTAATGAGTATATCAAGGCTTTCATTTCTCATTTTCTTTCACCGTCATTGATTAATTACAAAGTGGCTACGTGACAGGCACTGGTTCCAATAATATCGCGCTGTCTCGTGAGACTTGTTCATATTCCTACTATATATGCGCAACAGTGCTAAAAGAGAGATAACTCTATCGTACTGGCCATGATAAGTGTTTTATGTTTTTTTTCCATAAGCTTGATGCAGTAGAAATTCGTCAATAATACACTTATCAAGTTTCCAAGGAAGTTAAAAAGGACATACTAGCTTAGAACTAATGTATATACATGTACTTATGTAAGTCATATGAGCATGTAAAGACAAAGTAAATGTATTTTTAATTAAGTTTTATCTCTATTTCATGCAGCAAAATGATTAATTCTTTACCCAAATACAAACCTTTAGACTTATCAAAACTGAAGGCACTCGCAGATGACAAATCCAGTGTAACTCTTCATGCAGGATTTGTCTTTGAAAGCCCAGAAAACATTATAGGGTTGAGGTGAAAATGCTGGTTACCAGCATTTTCTCCTTATTCCCACAATGTTTTCAAAAGTTTTCTTCGTCAGGGTCGTCAGAACACAGGCAAAGGGATACATACGGAATATTATGTTGTAGTGTGTTTCCTGGGGCTTGTATTTACTTCGAACTGCATGGGAAAATTTGATATCGCGCGAGACCGAAGGTCTCGCGCGATATCAAAATTTTCCCACGCAGCGAGAAGTAAATACAAGCCCCAGGAAACATACTACAACATAATATTCCATTTATTATATACCTAAACTACCAAAAAACCAAAATATATGCATTTAGTGACAATTTTATTCGAAAACGAAGCATAGTTATAAGAAAAATTGGTTTAGTAGGCGTTAACATCTTTTTTTCATGAATGGCGGATGAATCTTATTTAGTATTATTTCCACCACGCCCATTGTGTTAACATATAAAACAAATAATATTCGATCTAGCGGCCGACAGTTGATGTCACGATAATCTCGTTTAATATTGCGTTGCAATTGTACTTTTTTCAATAAAGGGCAAATAGTTGATTAATATTATTCGTATGTTTTGTTTTAAACTTGGAATAATGCTTTAAATTTATTTTGGGGCAGATCTTCACACACAGAAAAATAAGATTTGGCGTTACTAAAAATAGATTGAACACGTCTTGAGATCATGCTTGATTTTACTACGTTGCGTAAAATCAAATCGAGAATGACGTCATCACACCATATTTGGAACCGTGTTCCACTGAGTGGAATACGGATTTTTTTTCCGTCGTGTGTGATTTTAGCCGCGTGCGACGCATGTATTTAACCCGGAAAACTTACAGGTATATAATAAACACTTTTATTCTGTAACAAGGTATCCACGTGAACACGGCAGCCATTTATTTTGATTGTTTTATATGTTAACACAATGGGCGTGGTGGAAATAATACTAAAAAAAATTCATCCGCCATTCATGAAAAAAAGATGTTAACGCCTACTAAACCAATTTTTCTTATAACTATGCTTCGTTTTCGAATAAAATTGTCACTAAATGCATATATTTTGGTTTTTGGTAGTTTAGGTATATAATAAATGGAATATTATGTTGTAGTGTGTTTCCTGGGGCTTGTATTTACTTCTCGCTGCGTGGGAAAATTTGATATCGCGCGAGACCTTCGGTCTCGCGCGATATCAAAATTTTCCCACGCAGCGAGAAGTAAATACAAGCCCCAGGAAACACACTACAACATAATATTCCGTATGTATTTCGTGCATGTGAATTGGGCCGTAGTTTAGTTTATTTTTGTATATGACAAGACACGTCTGCATCTACGAGTTCAGTGTCAGTATTCACCAACCATCCTTAAGAACGTACTTTGCCTTGTTCTCCAGAATTTTCTACATCTGAAAATAACACAACTCCTGATTAGCTAAACCATTTGGTTTAGCCAATCAGGAGTTGTGTTACTTTCAAATGTAGAAAATCTTGGAGAATAAGACCAAGAATATTCTTAAGAATGGTTGGTGAATACTGTCCCAGGTCAAATTGAAGTTTACCCATCTATCATCACAAACGCCTTGACAACGCAGTTATAGGGAACCATTCACACGAATTGTATTTCATGAAAATAATTATTTTCCTATACTTGATGATAGTAGTCATTTGAACGAAAACCTTTACTCTCGTTTACTATTACGACCATATTTGTGAGGAAAAGTAGCCAGTGGCTTGGACGGTATCGTTTGAATAGAACCTCCAAGAATGCTTGAATTGGTGCACCGGCCCGCAGATCTACAAAACGTTGACAAGATCAAAACGTGAAAAGTTGACCAGTCTTTTTTTTACAGCTCTTCTACAGAAAACTATTTAGGGATGCATAAAATTCATTATGTCTAAAATCCGACTCTATCATGAGGCAGACTGGTCCCTTGAATGCAGAAAATTGACCGATAGCGAAAAGTTTCGGCCCAGGTCAGCCTGCGCGGACTGCGCAGGCTGACCTGAATTGATACTTTTCGCAGATGCATTAAGCCCCCTTTTAACAGAGCATGACTCATTTATTTATTTATTTATTTATTTATGTATTTATTTATTCAAAGCATTTGCACGCAATAAATTTGTTGTGGATCATTGGGTTTTGTATCTGAAAAGGAAGAAAAAGTTGCTAGGAGGGAAGATAGTGTGTCCCCTTAACTTGACATGTTCAAAGCGTACTACCTCTGGGTTGTGAAAACATGCGGAACTAGTTCGTAAAGGGTTTATACCTGAAATGATAGGATCAATGTAGGTCACTCAATTCATGATTACAGCTTCTGAGTGACAAATCATCGGTCTTCATTAGGTGAATCCCTTGATCTAATGACAGATACCATACTTGTCATTTAACACGTAGATATGTTATTTAACACGAAGATATGTGATCAAATCCTTGCTATTTCTTAACATTTTTTCAACGTTTCTGTATCAGCTTGCCTTTGACCGATTTCTTAGTATAAGTCTCGATTGAATAAGTATAGTAATTTGTTTTATAGGCAAAAATGTGGACATGGTAATAGTGCGGACCTCTTTGTGCCTATCTGCGGGCCCATTCATGACACCAGTATACAAGGTGTATAGCCTTGGGTGGCCACATTCCGTCATGATAAGGAAACAACATACTGACATTTAGAGTTTATACAAGAAAATGATCTAGAAAGTACTTGCCGTCATAAAAAAAAATTCTCCTCTGATAATTTTCATGTACAGATTATGACTCTGGTATTATTTTCAATGTTCTGGTGGATTACAAAAGATACATGCCGTTGGCCCTCTTGTGCAAAAATGGCGTGACCTAATTCTGGTAGTTGGGTAATTATTACTGCAGAAAGTAATGCAATTTTTGAGAAGTAGATAACTTATATCATATAGAAATAAGAAAAACGTTTCATTTTCTTTTAGCTGAGAAAATGAATTATTTAAATTCTTTTCTACGGTTTTTTTTTTTTTTTTTTTACATTTGACTAATCTGACTGATTTTCGGTTCCAATTAAAAACGTTCGTTGTTGGTAAGGGTACCGAGCTAGAATACAGTGTGATATCATCAAACTGCATTTGGTACGAGATATAATACTTATCTGAATATTTCGCTTAGTAAAAGCACAGATAACGACATCTTTTTCACTATGAATAAAGCTGAACAACACTGTAAATCGCCCTTTGTATATTCAGCTACAATGATGACGTCATGTATGGTAATGGTAACGTTATGAATGTCACGTCTACCCGAGGGAAAACGTTGTGTCGAATGAAGACAGATATTCCTCTGTTTTTATCTTTAAATATGTACAGAAAGAAAAAAAAGTTGGGGTACATGTTGAAACTATTGCCATATAGAGAATAGACGGTTGGTGTCTAGGATTGGGAAAGTTTGTGGGGCAAGGCGTAGTAATTTTTTTCCCGGAGAGCCGAAAGCGAATCAGATAAAATTCCGGAGCCGAGCCCGATAAACTTTCCCATTCCAAGACAACAATCATCTATTATATTCATCCTGTTTCTCATTTATAATTCATTTATAATTCATATCATACTCAACTGAATATTTGGCTCGAAAATCACACATATCGACATCTTTTTCATTATGAATAAAAATGACGAACATGTAAAGCGTCCTTACACTGTATATGCAACTGCAATAATGACCACATGAATGATATATGATTACGTCATGCGCGTAATGTTTACCCGCGGAAAACATAGTTTCGAATAAAGACAAATATTTCTCTGTTTTTAGCGTTTTAACAAATAAGACAACGAGATAATAGGGTTAACATATTGAAAATATGAATATATATATTTACTATTCAGCGACAGTTCTTGTTGCTAACACTTCCATTCCATCGTTGGGAAGCTCATTTATAAGTACTGTAGTTCCAGTTGGCAGGTGCACATTTCTTCGGTCACATGACCAGCTGATGGATAAGAAAATAAATATGCGGCAACCTGAAGTTATTGCAAGTTAGACGATAATTAACATTCAGCGACAGTTCTTGCCGACGACACTTTCATTCAATCAGTGTGATGCTTTATCTAAAAGTAGACGCACTTTGCAGGTGCCCCTTTCTACGGGCACATGACCAAATGACGGATAATTAAAAAAAAATATACGGCAGCCTATTAACGGGTCGAAATCATTGCAAGTGACCACTCACGGAATAAGATCACTCGACGATATACGTATATAAAATCTGTGATTTCGCCTTTTAAGTGGTCTCCTGAAAAGATAGGTGGCACATAAATACAGAATTTCGAATAATAGTAGGGCACTACAGAAATGTATGACTTATGTTTGACGACATCACAAGACAAAAGACATAATGCCTATCCAGTTACACCCAATGAAAAAAATTCTTTATTATATCATGACTGCTATGAGAGTTTTGTGACAAATTTCAATGCTTTAAGGCATGGATTTCATCTTTTCTTTACACATACACTACCTATTATATAGGTTTGTTTATCATGATATTAAATAGACATTTTCCTACGAAGGTGAAACATTTGCTAGAAAGGCCCTTGCAGTATCGGATAGTGGTCTTCTAATGAGAATTTTTACAGATCAAATATGGACTAAAGCCGAGCAAGCTTATACACTCTCCGCTTATTTCGAACTACTTGATCTAGATACTAGTATTAGAACTTTTAAAAAAAACAAGGCTTTGTTCACCTTTGGCGATAGGTATATGGTATTCACAGGTTCAGTTAAAAATGATGTGGTGCAGTTAGCCATAAAAGAGACTTAATGATCCGTTACAAAACGGTGTTGTTTTCCTGACTCTGAGGAAGAAACCATTTGAAAATATTGTAATAAGCATTTTTGTCTTTTTCCTTAAATGTTTTTTACCCAATGAAGACATTCACCTTTGATTTGTCGTATATGTACATAATTTCAATATTGACGAGTTGAAAATTCTGTGGTCATGTGAAGATTCAAAGGAGTAGTATAGGGGACTCTTTAAATGTAAACAAAGATGACGTAATCGGTGGCTATCTTGACCTACTTTCGGTCATGGTGTTACTATTTTTAGTAACTCATTTGCATATAAGGAGTTGTTGGTGTGTCATGGGTATTCGCGGCGGGTATGGGGAGTCCACTATTTTGGATTACCTAATTTCTATTTTTAGACCAGCAGCCATTTTGGATGACCTATTTTTTTTTTTTTTTTTTAAGACGACCATTAATTTAAATGTGCTTTGTGGCACAATATTGATTTTTTTTTTGGTGATAAATTTGGAGAGAAATAGCTTTAAAATGAGTCATACAAGTGGGTACCCTAACAGTATACAGAGCTGACTTGTATACTCTATCTAGTAATGATCACGGGCATTGAGGGTCAGGCCCTTTTACGAGACGGAGATTTTCCCACTTAGACTCATCTTTAACGCCACACCGAGTCAAAGAGCCGATTCCTAACCGTACTACGACCCTCGGCCAAGTCTATACGGTTAAGTCGGTCTAACGACACATCCATGCTCTTTGAAGTATCTCACAAAAGTAAAAAATGATGGAAATAAATATAAAACGGTACCTTCGATGTGATCTCTTCAACATCCTTCTGTCAAATGACCAAGATCGTAAAAGTATGCAACCACCAGTGTGTCTATTTTTAGATAGTCATGTTCAGACATGTACGGGGGAGTGATCAATAGTCCTTTGTTAAAGTCGCCATAATGTCTGGTTTTGTTTATTTTGTGACGGAAGTGAGAACAATGGTCTTTAGAAATGTCAAAGTTAATCCCCAAACAAAGGAACTGGTGGGGGAACAAGAGTCTTTTGTTAATGTCGCCATACTGTTGGTTTTGTTTATTTAGTACAGGAAATACGAACAATGCCCCATTCAACTGTCAAAGTTAATCCCCTTACAAAGGATCAAAAGGCAGAACAATGGTCTTTTGTTAATGTAGACATACTGTCTGGTTTTATCTGTTTTGTGAAGGAAGTACGGACAATGGCCTATTCAGCTGTCAAAGTTAATCCCCTAACAAAGGATAAGTGACACAGAGCTGACTTGTATACCCCATTGAAGAAGTAGTCACAGACATTGAGGTCCAGATCTTCAGTCCTCGATAGAAAAAAAAGGTAACTATAAAGATAAAACGATAAAAAGGCGAAAAATGAAAAGAAAATAGGCTATCGGCAAAAATATAAAAGAACAGAGGGAAAAACAATGGAGTTAGCAAAAACAAAAAAAGGTCTATGGTGAAAAAGGAGAAGTAGAAAAGTCAAACATAGTCTACGGGTAAACATGATAAAAGTACAGATAAATTTCTAACGATATTAAAAGGGGAAAATAAAGAAAAAAGCAGAAAAATCAAAATAAGAATAGTGAAAAATAAAATGGTACCTTTTTGTCCATGTTTTCTCCTCAAACCTCATGCTCCAAAAAATGAACTAGTTCAGCTGCTTGAACACGCTCTTCAACCAAGATGTCATCTTCAAGGATATATTCTAGCGAAACACTTACTTGACAAACGTGGTGGTCCCAATACCAGAAAATATATAAAAATCCACTGAGTCCTGAACTTCAAGAATTACATTTATCATTGGAGCAATCAAAAACGTCGAAAAGAAATTAATGATATCCATCAAAGTGAAAAATCCAGTCGCCCCCTTTAAAGCAAGAGATTAAATGACTCTAACAAGATTGGACAAGACCTCCACTCCTTTAAGGTCCAGTACCCATTTATATGTATAGCATTGATTACGATGTAAAAGTGAAAAAATCAAGTCATCCCCCTTTAAAACAAGAGATAAAACGACTCCCACCCCTTTAAGGTCCAGTACCCATTTATATGTATATCATTGATTATGATGCAAAAGCGGAAAAATCAAGTCATCCCCCTTTAAAGCAAAAAGTTAAATGACTATAACAAGATTGCACAAGACCCCGAGCCCCTTTAAGGTTCAGTACCCATTTATATGTATAGCATTGATTACGATGTAAAAGTGAAAAATCAAGTCATCCCCCTTTAAAACAAGAGATAAAACGACTCCCACCCCTTTAAGGTCCAGTACCCATTTATATGTATATCATTGATTATGATGCAAAAGCGGAAAAATCAAGTCGTCCCCCTTTAAAGCAAAAAGTTAAGTGACTCTAACAAGATTGCACAAGACCCCGCGCCCCTTTAAGGTCCAGTACCCATTTATATGTATATCATTGATTATGATGCAAAAGTGAAAAAAATCAAGTCATCCCCCTTTAAAGCAAAATATTAAATGACTCTAACTGGATTGCACAAGACCCTCACACCTTTAAGGTCCAGTACCCATTTATATGTATATCATTGATTATGATGCAAAAGCGGAAAAATCAAGTCGCCCCCTTTAAAGCAAGAAATTTATATGTATAGCATTGATTAAAATACAAAAATGAAAAAGCAAGTCGTTCCCCCTTCAAGGCAAAAGAGTAAATGACTCTAACAAGATTAGACAAGACCCCATCCCTTTTAGGCCCAGTACCCATGTGTATGTCAATGTTTTTTGACTTGAGATCGGATTAAGATAACTTATAAAAGGAGCTGGCCAATGTTTACATAAAGATTTATGATAACCCTAGTAACGGATTAAATATTGCAAAAATTTAAGATTTTAGTCGAAAATTATAGAAGTTGTTACTTTCAGCAATGAAATGATTTTTAAAACATTCTAACCTTCTAACAAGTAAAGCCATGCACTGATAAGCGTAATTCTAGGAAATGTATGCAATGTCACCAGTTCCAGGACAACTAAGGAATGAAACCAATGTTCGTTTTTTTCTTTCATTTTGTGACAGTTTCTATTGATAAAATTTGAGATAACCCTACCTAGTTTGTTTATCTCATCAATAGATTCAACCCTATTGATTTTGAAAAAAATTCCACCAAATAGTATGGGAAAAGTAGCCATTTCAAGTTGAAAATTTTTATTTCTTGTGTACGCGATAAAGTCTGCATTTGTTGTCAGATTTTCATGAAACTTGCAGAGTTTGTTTATCTCGTCAATAGCTTCAACCCTATAGATTTTGAAAACATTCCAACAAATAGTATGGGAAAAGTAGCCATTTCAAGTTGAAAATTTCTATTCCTTGTTTACGCGATAAAGTCTGCAGTTGTTGTCAGATTTTCAAGAAACTTGCAGAGGTTGTTTATCTCATCAATAGCTTTACCCCTATTGATTTTGAAAAAAATCCACCTAATAGTATGGGAAAAGTAGCCATTTCAACGTGAAACAAAAATGACGCCATTTTCTATAAAAATTGCTACAGAAGATCAGCACAAGACAAAAATAGTTTTGTACATGTAATTATACGTACTGGCACTAGCATTTCAAAAAACCTTACTGACGTCTGACAGGACGATATTGGGTATACCTTTTGAAATTACCCTCTTAGTTTTTGAGGAGAAGATGTTTGAAAATTGAGACAATGGGCAGGTACAGGCACGCACGCGCAATAGGTACAGGGCCATAACATAAGCTGGCTGACCTTTGGCCAGTGAAGCTAAAACTTACGTAGTGTAAATAAAAGGTTGAATATATTCTACAAGATACTATTAAACCAAACTGTTGCTACTACCATTAGATGAAATAAATAAAACTTACCTATATAATGCTCGCCTTCCCAACTCCATATCTAAACTTTCCTTATATTAGAATTTGCCCACAAATATAATCCATTATCATTGTTCTGATATAGAAAGTTGAGAATTGTAGGTATATATAATTATATGTCTTGTCTTGAGTGACCTGGACAAGTTGTGACAAGCTTCTACAAGTTCTCACATGAAGTCAATCCTCTCTTGGGTTCATTTGCTTTCTATTGTCAGTGTTTTTTGACTTGAGATCGGATTAAGATAGCTCATAAAGGGAGCTGGCTAATGTTTACATAAATATTTATAATAACCCTAGTAACGGATTAAATATTGCAAAAATTTAAGATTTTAGTCGAAAGTTATAGGAGTTGTTACCTTCAGAAATGAAATGATTCTTTTTGATCATCCTAACCTTCTGACAAGTAAAGCCGTGTACTGATAAGCCTAATTCTAGGAAATGTAAGCAATGACACCAAATTCTAGGGCAACCAAGCAACGAAACCGATTTTCGTCTTTTTCTTTCATTTTGTGACAGTTGCTATTCATGAAATTTGAGATAACCCTACCAAATGATAAATGACGTTTTACTCTTTCACTTTGACTCCCCCATTATCGATTCAGTTTTCAGCCGTTTCAGACCCAATACTCCTTTTCTTAAAAAATATCGACTTTTTTATTTGCAGTCAGATCGAATCAATATACATGTAGATATCATTGGAATGAACTTCTCACACTGATCAAGAAAATGTATAGTTTTGTAGGTGTCACTTCAATGACAACGGAGATACAAGGATGAAAATTTTGAGAGATACACGCTTTTGGCATCCACTGGTACCAAAATGGCCCAAATCTTTATTTATTGACCGATCTTTACGTTCTTGGTGTCTATCCACGATAATATTTTCCCTGGGAATTCAAATTTGAAATCAAAATTTACCTAGAGATCATATTAAGATCGTAATGCCAGAAAGATTTCATATACGTTGTTATGAAAGATTTCAGATACGTTATTAATGCACTAACTTTAACAAAGAATGGCTAAAATCGTTGTTTATGAACCGATTTTCATGATCTTGGTGTCTAAGTGTATTAATTTCTTCTCAAGATTCTTTTACGAGGGTTTCAATCAAGAAAGAAAAAACCGGAAATGACGTCATTTTTTTCTATAAATTGCAATAAAAATGGGACAAAAATAGTTTAGCGTGTGTCCTTACACGTTTCATCGGTTAATTTTAAAAGCTCTTTCATTGGATGATACATTATGAAGTCATTGATAAGTTCATATCTAAAAGACAAGTTTGGGACAATCATTTATTTCGTTTTAAACTCCATCATGAAACTTGCGTTTACACTTTCAATCATGCCGTCGAAAAGCACTTGGATGCATATAATTTGAGTGCCTCTGTGTTTTTTAGTGAGCGGGTTATGTACAGTGCTGTACAACAGTGTTTAAATAATACCAACACATAGAATCGGAATGGTAAATGTGGGAGGACTGTTTGCTCAATATATTAATACATTTTTGAAATTTAAACAAGAGGCAAGCGGTCCTCCCGATTGGATTAAATGTTACGATGATATGAATAAGTACATTGCACAATATATGGAAAAAGAAGGAGTTTTGTTGGATCGAGGAAATATTGAAAAGAACCCAGGGCTTAGAGCTTTGGCCAAACTGTGTCTTAATAGCTTTTTGGGGAAAGTTTGGTCAGAGACTTAATATGCGACAAACGGATTTTTTTCCACGAAAGTCAGGCCAACATGTTTTTTCAACCCTTTTCCGATCCATTGAAAAAGCCCATCGATTTTCATATATTGTCTAATGATACGATACAAGTCGAATGGCAGTATAAGGACGATTGTCAACCCGAAGATAACAAAACTAACATATCGTGTCTCGAGCAGACGATTATAGTCTACGGTAGTAATATTCGATTCGCTCCCGCCGCCGCCGCCCCTCCTCTTTTTTTTATACTCTTATTCTTTTTTTTCCTACCCCTTCCTTTCCTCTAGGGGCGGCGGCGGCGGGAGCGAATCGAATATTACTGCCGTAGACTATAATCGTCTGCTCGAGACACGATAATTGAAACGCATGTGACAAAAATAGAAACGATTGTAACAACAATTGAAACGGCAGTGACAAAAGTTGAAAAGACAGTGATACTTTTATAAACAACAAGAACACTTTTTTACCAATGTGAACACAATTTTACAAATACATAGGTTAATCATTCCAATATCCGTAGAGTAATGTATCATAATCGTCCAATTGTCTGCGCTTGGTATACACCATCTGATAACTTTTCTTCTCTTCTCTATTGAACAGTTTTCTTTTTTCTTTTATCTCTACATATTTTACTAGGGTTGGTTATAACAATATTTTTACAACTGTCTTTATTTGTTACTAAGGCTTTCATTGCTTCGAAATTTATGAGTTGACTATTCGTATAATTGAGGGTAAACCCTCTTACTTTACATGTTTCATTGTTTTTTGTTAGTTCTGTTAGCATAATGTTTTGGACCCCGAGACATAAATTCTACAATGTGATCTCCTGCACTCAGCTCATCCGTGAGTTATCCCATGCTCATTGTTAACCCATCCGGTCTTAAAATGAACAGACGCTGTACATTACGGCGACTTTGAAGGGATTAACTTTGTCATTTCAATAGACCATTGTTCGTATTTCCTGTACTCAATACACAGACGTCAGACCTTGTGGCGACTTTTTAAGGGATTAACTATGACATTTCAATAGACCATTGTTCAGACGTATGGCGAAATAGTCCGTAGTCATTGTGAAATACGGTCACTAAAAATAGAACATAAACGTAGCCTGTCATTTGAACGCTGGACGTCGAGGGAGATACATCGTAAGCCTTTTATTCAAGTTTTTTTTTTACCTAAATAATTTATTATATTTCTAAACGTAGAATGTTTTATAATTAAGTCCCCAGGACCTAGCCTTCAATGTCCGCCATTCAAGCCCCTTGATCGAGTATACGAGTCAGCTCCGTATACTTCCGGGAGAGTAAAAATAGAATCATTCTAAAATAATTGAATTCTTAAAATAGATCTGACCTATGAGAGGGAGAGAGAGATTTGCCCGTTTTTATCATGGGATTTTATGTGTTAAAGTACAAAAACGTAAAAATGAGTGACACTTTTAAGAAAATGATTGACACTTTTAAGAAAATGAGTAACACTTTTTGAAAAATGAGTGACACTTTTAAGAAAATGTGCGACACTTTTTGAAAAATGAGTGACACTTTTTGAAACGGACCCTATGGGATTTTACGTGTTAAAGTACAAAAACGTAAAAGTGAGTGACACTTTTAAGAAAATGAGTGACACTTTTAAGAAAATGAGTAACACTTTTTGAAAAATGAGTGACACTTTTAAGAAAATGAGTGACACTTTTTGAAAAATGAGTAACACTTTTTGAAAAATGAATGACACTTTTTGAAAAAATGAGTGACACTTTTTGAAACGGACCCTATGGGATTTTACGTGTTAAAGTACAAAAACGTAAAAATGAGTGACACTTTTAAGAAAATGATTGACACTTTTTGAAAAATGAGTGACACTTTTAAGAAAATGTGTGACACTTATTGAAAATTGGTGAGCACTTTTTGATATTTGTGTGACACTTTTTTAAATTTGGTGAACACTTTTTGATATTTGTGTAACACTTTTTTAAAACTGTGTGACACATTTTGAAAAATGAGCGACAATGAAGAAATATCTAACAGTTTTATACATAGATATCATAATATTGTTAAAGCAAATGTGACAGAGTATAAGGACGACTATCAAAACCCATATGGTTCTGTATCAAACTGGTCTACTTTTCGTCCTTTTGTATAAACCATTTGATAACTTTTCTGATCTTCTCTATTATACAATTTTCTTTTGTCCTTACATATTTTACTAGGATTGGTCACAGTGATATTTGAACTACTTTGAGGGTCTGTGACTATATCTTTCACGCTATCAAAATTAATGAGTTGACTGTTTTTATAATTTAGGGTAATTCCCACCACTTTACAAGTTTCGTTGTTTTTATTCGTTTTGTAAGCATGATTTTTTGGCCCTCCAGACACAAACTTCACAATGTACTCTCCATTCTGAAGTTCATCCGTCAGTTCACCCAAGTAATCACCTAGAGGAGGATAATACTCATCGGGGCGATTCACGTATATCACACTGTCCGTATCGTAATACAAGACTCTTCTGTTTAATGCCTCGAGTACACTGTAAAGTTTGAGTCGGGCCCAACATGTAGTGAATGTTGCCAAATATATGTTAGTTTTGTTATCTTCGGGTTGACAATCGTCCTTATACTGCCATTCGACTTGTATCGTATCATTAGACAATATATGAAAATCGATGGGCTTTTTCAATGGATCGGAAAAGGGTTGAAAAAACATGTTGGCCTGACTTTCGTGGAAAAAAATCCGTTTGTCGCATATTAAGTCTCTGACCAAACTTTCCCCAAAAAGCTATTAAGACACAGTTTGGCCAAAGCTCTAAGCCCTGGGTTCTTTTCAATATTTCCTCGATCCAACAAAACTCCTTCTTTTTCCATATATTGTGCAATGTACTTATTCATATCATCGTAACATTTAATCCAATCGGGAGGACCGCTTGCCTCTTGTTTAAATTTCAAAAATGTATTAATATATTGAGCAAACAGTCCTCCCACATTTACCATTCCGATTCTATGTGTTGGTATTATTTAAACACTGTTGTACAGCACTGTACATAACCCGCTCACTAAAAAACACAGAGGCACTCAAATTATATGCATCCAAGTGCTTTTCGACGGCATGATTGAAAGTGTAAACGCAAGTTTCATGATGGAGTTTAAAACGAAATAAATGATTGTCCCAAACTTGTCTTTTAGATATGAACTTATCAATGACTTCATAATGTATCATCCAATGAAAGAGCTTTTAAAATTAACCGATGAAACGTGTAAGGACACACGCTAAACTATTTTTGTCCCATTTTTATTGCAATTTATAGAAAAAAATGACGTCATTTCCGGTTTTTTCTTTCTTGATTGAAACCCTCGTAAAAGAATCTTGAGAAGAAATTAATACACTTAGACACCAAGATCATGAAAATCGGTTCATAAACAACGATTTTAGCCATTCTTTGTTAAAGTTAGTGCATTAATAACGTATCTGAAATCTTTCATAACAACGTATATGAAATCTTTCTGGCATTACGATCTTAATATGATCTCTAGGTAAATTTTGATTTCAAATTTGAATTCCCAGGGAAAATATTATCGTGGATAGACACCAAGAACGTAAAGATCGGTCAATAAATAAAGATTTGGGCCATTTTGGTACCAGTGGATGCCAAAAGCGTGTATCTCTCAAAATTTTAATCCTTGTATCTCCGTTGTCATTGAAGTGACACCTACAAAACTATACATTTTCTTGATCAGTGTGAGAAGTTCATTCCAATGATATCTACATGTATATTGATTCGATCTGACTGCAAATAAAAAAGTCGATATTTTTTAAGAAAAGGAGTATTGGGTCTGAAACGGCTGAAAACTGAATCGATAATGGGGGAGTCAAAGTGAAAGAGTAAAACGTCATTTATCATTTGGTAGGGTTATCTCAAATTTCATGAATAGCAACTGTCACAAAATGAAAGAAAAAGACGAAAATCGGTTTCGTTGCTTGGTTGCCCTAGAATTTGGTGTCATTGCTTACATTTCCTAGAATTAGGCTTATCAGTACACGGCTTTACTTGTCAGAAGGTTAGGATGATCAAAAAGAATCATTTCATTTCTGAAGGTAACAACTCCTATAACTTTCGACTAAAATCTTAAATTTTTGCAATATTTAATCCGTTACTAGGGTTATTATAAATATTTATGTAAACATTAGCCAGCTCCCTTTATGAGCTATCTTAATCCGATCTCAAGTCAAAAAACACTGACAATAGAAAACAAATGAACCCAAGAGAGGATTGACTTCATGTGAGAACTTGTAGAAGCTTGTCACAACTTGTCCAGGTCACTCAAGACAAGACATATAATTATATATACCTACAATTCTCAACTTTCTATATCAGAACAATGATAATGGATTATATTTGTGGGCAAATTGCCGATTTTTTGGAAACATTGTTAACGTTTGTTATGGATATTTCTAATATAAGGAAAGTTTAGATATGGAGTTGGGAAGGCGAGCATTATATAGGTAAGTTTTATTTATTTCATCTAATGGTAGTAGCAACAGTTTGGTTTAATAGTATCTTGTAGAATATATTCAACCTTTTATTTACACTACGTAAGTTTTAGCTTCACTGGCCAAAGGTCAGCCAGCTTATGTTATGGCACTGTACCTATTGCGCGTGCGTGCCTGTACCTGCCCATTGTCTCAATTTTCAAACATCTTCTCCTCAAAAACTAAGAGGGTAATTTCAAAAGGTATACCCAATATCGTCCTGTCAGACGTCAGTAAGGTTTTTTGAAATGCTAGTGCCAATACGTATAATTACATGTACAAACTATTTTTGTCTTGTGCTGATCTTCTGTAGCAATTTTTATAGAAAATGGCGTCATTTTTGTTTCAAGTTGAAATGGCTACTTTTCCCATACTATTAGGTGGATTTTTTTCAAAATCAATAGGGGTAAAGCTATTGATGAGATAAACAACCTCTGCAAGTTTCTTGAAAATCTGACAACAACTGCAGACTTTATCGCGTAAACAAGGAATAGAAATTTTCAACTTGAAATGGCTACTTTTCCCATACTATTTGTTGGAATGTTTTCAAAATCTATAGGGTTGAAGCTATTGACGAGATAAACAAACTCTGCAAGTTTCATGAAAATCTGACAACAAATGCAGACTTTATCGCGTACACAAGAAATAAAAATTTTCAACTTGAAATGGCTACTTTTCCCATACTATTTGGTGGAATTTTTTTCAAAATCAATAGGGTTGAATCTATTGATGAGATAAACAAACTAGGTAGGGTTATCTCAAATTTTATCAATAGAAACTGTCACAAAATGAAAGAAAAAAACGAACATTGGTTTCATTCCTTAGTTGTCCTGGAACTGGTGACATTGCATACATTTCCTAGAATTACGCTTATCAGTGCATGGCTTTACTTGTTAGAAGGTTAGAATGTTTTAAAAATCATTTCATTGCTGAAAGTAACAACTTCTATAATTTTCGACTAAAATCTTAAATTTTTGCAATATTTAATCCGTTACTAGGGTTATCATAAATCTTTATGTAAACATTGGCCAGCTCCTTTTATAAGTTATCTTAATCCGATCTCAAGTCAAAAAACATTGACATACACATGGGTACTGGGCCTAAAAGGGATGGGGTCTTGTCTAATCTTGTTAGAGTCATTTACTCTTTTGCCTTGAAGGGGGAACGACTTGCTTTTTCATTTTTGTATTTTAATCAATGCTATACATATAAATTTCTTGCTTTAAAGGGGGCGACTTGATTTTTCCGCTTTTGCATCATAATCAATGATATACATATAAATGGGTACTGGACCTTAAAGGTGTGAGGGTCTTGTGCAATCCAGTTAGAGTCATTTAATATTTTGCTTTAAAGGGGGATGACTTGATTTTTTTCACTTTTGCATCATAATCAATGATATACATATAAATGGGTACTGGACCTTAAAGGGGCGCGGGGTCTTGTGCAATCTTGTTAGAGTCATTTAACTTTTTGCTTTAAAGGGGGACGACTTGATTTTTCCGCTTTTGCATCATAATCAATGATATACATATAAATGGGTACTGGACCTTAAAGGGGTGGGAGTCGTTTTATCTCTTGTTTTAAAGGGGGATGACTTGATTTTTCACTTTTACATCGTAATCAATGCTATACATATAAATGGGTACTGAACCTTAAAGGGGCTCGGGGTCTTGTGCAATCTTGTTAGAGTCATTTAACTTTTTGCTTTAAAGGGGGATGACTTGATTTTTCCGCTTTTGCATCATAATCAATGATATACATATAAATGGGTACTGGACCTTAAAGGGGTGGGAGTCGTTTTATCTCTTGTTTTAAAGGGGGATGACTTGATTTTTTCACTTTTACATCGTAATCAATGCTATACATATAAATGGGTACTGGACCTTAAAGGAGTGGGGGTCTTGTCCAATCTTGTTAGAGTCATTTAATCTCTTGCTTTAAAGGGGGCGACTGGATTTTTCACTTTGATGGATATCATTAATTTCTTTTCGACGTTTTTGATTGCTCCAATGATAAATGTAATTCTTGAAGTTCAGGACTCAGTGGATTTTTATATATTTTCTGGTATTGGGACCACCACGTTTGTCAAGTAAGTGTTCCGCTAGAATATATCCTTGAAGATGACATCTTGGTTGAAGAGCGTGTTCAAGCAGCTGAACTAGTTCATTTTTTGGAGCATGAGGTTTGAGGAGAAAACATGGACAAAAAGGTACCATTTTATTTTTCACTATTCTTATTTTGATTTTTCTGCTTTTTTCTTTATTTTCCCCTTTTAATATCGTTAGAAATTTATCTGTACTTTTATCATGTTTACCCGTAGACTATGTTTGACTTTTCTACTTCTTCTTTTTCACCATAGACCTTTTTTTGTTTTTGCTAACTCCATTGTTTTTCCCTCTGTTCTTTTATATTTTTACCGATAGCCTATTTTCTTTTCATTTTTCGCCTTTTTATCGTTTTATCTTTATAGTTACCTTTTTTTTTCTATCGAGGACTGAAGATCTGGACCTCAATGTCTGTGACTACTTCTTCAATGGGGTATACAAGTCAGCTCTGTGTCACTTATCCTTTGTTAGGGGATTAACTTCGACAGCTGAATAGGCCATTGTCCGTACTTCCGTCACAAAACAGATAAAACCAGACAGTATGGCTACATTAACAAAAGACCATTGTTCTGCCTTTTGGTCCTTTGTAAGGGGATTAACTTTGACAGTTGAATGGGGCATTGTACGTATTTCCTGTACTAAATAAACAAAACCAACAGTATGGCGACATTAACAAAAGACTCTTGTTCCCCCACCAGTTCCTTTGTTTGGGGATTAACTTTGACATTTCTAAAGACCATTGTTCTCACTTCCGTCACAAAATAAACAAAACCAGACATTATGGCGACTTTAACAAAGGACTATTGATCACTCCCCCGTACATGTCTGAACATGACTATCTAAAAATAGACACACTGGTGGTTGCATACTTTTACGATCTTGGTCATTTGACAGAAGGATGTTGAAGAGATCACATCGAAGGTACCGTTTTATATTTATTTCCATCGTTTTTTACTTTTGTAGATACTTCAAAGAGCATGGATGTGTCGTTAGACCGACTTAACCCTATAGACTTGGCCGAGGGTCGTAGTACGGTTAGGAATCGGCTCTTTGACTCGGTGTGGCGTTAAAGATGAGTCTAAGTGGGAAAATCTCCGTCTCGTAAAAGGGCCTGACCCTCAATGCCCGCGATCATTACTAGATAGAGTATACAAGTCAGCTCTGTATACTGTTAGGGTACCCACTTGTATGACTCATTTTAAAGCTATTTCTCTCCAAATTTATCACCAAAAAAAAATCAATATTGTGCCACAAAGCACATTTAAATTAATGGTCGTCTTAAAAAAAAAAAAAATAGGTCATCCAAAATGGCTGCTGGTCTAAAAATAGAAATTAGGTCATCCAAAATGGTGGACTCCCCATACCCGCCGCGAATACCCATGACACACCAACAACTCCTTATATGCAAATGAGTTACTAAAAATAGTAACACCATGACCGAAAGTAGGTCAAGATAGCCACCGATTACGTCATTTTTGTTTACATTTAAAGAGTCCCCTATACTACTCAAAGGTTTCAAAAGCATTTTGTCTTTAACTTTGACTGCTAAGGTTATTTCCAGGTTTTATTATGGTTCCTTTTAGCCGGACTCTTCACTAAGAAAATCTTGTCTATCTGTTTCCCGATAGTACATTCCAGCCCAACATTTTCTTCCTAGGTAGTTAGCGACTTAAGAGCGGGTTTATGACCGTCTATCTTTTATGTTTTAGTAATTGTCCTCTATTTCCCAAAGATTCTTAGACCTTGAACTTTAAAAATGTCGGTATTAACCCTTATCCTGCTATAAAACTAAAATGAAACTTCCAAGTAGATTGTAAAAACTCAAAGATTGCTATTTCAAAGTTATTCTTTAGGTGGGAAAGAATCTCCTTATCGGACAGCATAGATCCAAGATCAAACTGCACGTTTTGTGTAGTCTGATCTTGATATACGCTGTCCGAAAAATGCTCCATGAGTCGCGTTTAGCAGCCAGCGGTTAATAAGACTAGGTTCACATCTAACAAAAAGGCTACAACAATAATGATGTACTTTTATATTCACTTATCTACTTCTTTCAATGTATCAACTTTATTATTGCTTAAATTGCTAATGGAAATTTCCATTGACCAGTAAAAACCCAAATATTGCAGTTTTAGAGTTCTGTTTATCACTTAAATAATTCAATCACCACGGTGGACGGTGTAGGACAAGAAAAGACCACACGTTCTACGTAATTGAACGCGATCTACGCTGTCCAAAACAAGGCATTAATTCGTGCTAAACTTTCTAAGAGTTACGTTTCGTCCTCCGAAAGCTTAATTTTCTACGGCAAATGGTGGTTTGGTGTCCTGGCCGTCTCCCCTCGCACCTAACAGAGATGTATTAGTTGCTTTGAAAGTGTAAGTATTGAAAAATCTTCGAAGAAGTCTTCGTCCGCTACCTTTCAATAGATTCTAGAGCGGTTATTACAATTAATAAAAACAAGTAAATAAATCATAAATAAGGATGACCATACGCTCCTTATAGTTATTTATTCGTTAACTTTTAGCAGTGTATTACCTTACTCAATAACGATACAGTTGGAAACGACAATTCCGAGAACTTCATCGATAGTCTACAAGGGGTCATTTTCGTATCACTATAGTGATAAGCCTCGACATGAGATGATACTGTTGTTGTTCTGACGTTTGATTTACAGAAGTAGTAACAATCCCGTTAAAACATTCACAGCGCTGAGTTATAATTCGACACATGATGTGGCCGGTATCTTTTTATTCACAGGTACATAATTACCGAAACCACCCCTCATGAACTAGATATTAGATTTTGTTTTTGAAATGTTCTGATTTTGACAAAATTTTATAACGACACTGCACTGTGAAATATCTATAAAGCTTCTAAGCTCTTATTTGAATTCTCGCGACTTTATAGTTGTATTAATAATATCATACAAAATCTGAATTAAAAAAAAGATATTGAAGCGCCGACCACATACCATTCAGGGGCTTGTACATCTGCCTGTACGCAAAAACGCAGTTGCGAACAGTTTGCAAAAGAAAAGAGAGAGAAAAGATGGACAATTTTGCCAAAAGAGAAAAGTCACCAGAAGCAACAAAATAGGTTCTACAATTCAAAAATTTTCTGGAGAGAGGTCCTCCTGGGATATCCCGCCCCCCTCTCGGCACTTCGCGCCTCGGAGAATACCTTTGGTATTATCTTTGCGTATACTTTATTTTGGGCTAGCTATGCCCATGCCATTGAATACCTACTATTCTTCAGAAAAAAAAACCACTACAGACTGATATCCAAAGACTGGTAGATCTATATTTAAAAAAAGTAGGATTACCAACCCACTGTAGAAGAGTCTTGGGTTAATATTTTTTAATCGGATCAATCTTTGGACAAACAACAGTCATTGACCAAAATATCTGGATAATGTGGATTTATCAACTCTTGACAAGACGAGAAAACTTTTGACTCATCCATATTGAGAGCATTAAAAATTTTGCAGCCGACAAAGTATACACGGAAGAAACCAATGTTGGGAAAAAGAGACAAAATACCGGTAACCAGCCCTTATTTGTCTTCTTCTAAGAATGTTTCAAAAGTCTGTTTTCCATAGTCTTCTATAGCACCGGGTGCTTCAGTAAAATGTTTAGTCTGCCCACTTCCGGTATTTACAACAAACAAGATCTGCACAAACCTAAAATGTGACATCTGTAAAAGAAATCCTGCCATTGTCGTGTGTAATCGTTTGAGAAAAAGTTCTTTGACTCTTTCTCAAGACTTTGTTTTGTGAACGAATGTCAAGTAATAAAAAGGCATGGATTTTCCAGCATAACGGCTTCAACTTTACCACAGAGCCAAAATGTGGACTTGTCTAAATTCAAAGCAGTTGCAGAAGATAGTTTAAATGTGGCACAAATGATGGAGTTTGTTTTAGACTGAGAAGAAAACATTGTGGGAATAGGAGAAAATGCTGGTAACCAGCATTTTCTCCTTTCCAACAATGTTTTCTTCTCTAAAGGGCTTCTTTCTCAGGGTTGTTAAAACTCTGCATTTTGTGGTAAAAGGTTAAGCGGGCATGACTGCCTGATTCCTGTGCAGTCTAAATTTGATGTACATGTACACAGTCCATTAGAATGAATGAATGAATGAATGAATGAATGTCACCGTAATGGTTACCCATTTACCGAACAACACAACTTTAGACTCTTTCAAATTTGGAGCATTTGCAGACGACAAAATATCAATGACTCAAATGTTGAGATTTCTTTCTGAAAGGATGGGAAACAATGTTGAAAAAGGAGAAAACGCTAACTAACAGCAAGCCTGGTGTCTATGGGGATTGTCTAGGATAGGGTTAACACGGTGAACAGTTCATAACAATTGTGTGTGATAGGCACAAACAATCATTTACTTTCACAAAACGTGCAGTCTTATCTTTAACTCTTTACCAAACGACAAAATATATAGACTGATCCGAATTGAAAGCAATTGCAGACGACAAATTAAATGTTACCCAAATTATGAAATTTGTCCTTTGTGGGAAAAGGAGAAAATGCTGGTAACCAGCATTTTCTCCTTTTCCCAAAATGTTTTCAAAAGACCCTTTCCTTGGGGTCGTTAAAAGTCGGGATTGTGTGGTAAGGGGTTAATCTACGCTGTCCCCTCAACTAAGACATATTGAGTAAGAGAAACCTTGAAGTATTTGGGTCTAATCTCTAAACTAAAATGCCCGGTGTAATGCAGAGAAATTACCCTCCCCTACAAAATGACCCATGGGTCATTTCACTACGTAGAGGAATGACCCGGGTCATTATTCTACGTAGAGAAATGACGGTCTGGGGTCATTTCTCTACGTAGAATAATGACCCGGGTCCGTAGGGGAGGGTCATTTCTCTGCATTACACCGGCACCAAGTCATTCACTTTCACTTTTTTTTAATCTACGCTGTCTGCTCTGCTTAAACAAACCTGGAAAAAGCAGCCTTGGTATTGCAAGTATTTGGGTCTACTTTCTAGACTAATGGCGCTGTAACCCTTGAACAAACATCCCCGTGCTTCATCGACCATGAGAATGAGGACTCTTTACTACATTGTGGGAGAAATTAGAAAATGTTGGTAAAAAGCATTTTCTCCCTTTTTTTCCACAAAGTTACCTACATTGTCAAAGAACTTTTATTTTTATTTTTATCACTTTCAAGCTAGTTAGGATGAGTCTAACATTTGTTAGTTTAAACATATTTTATTCATCAGTATATAACAATCTACAGCAAACAATATAATCATATTACACATATACTGAAGAAATAGATCAGAACGGAAGCCGAAGCTTATAAAGTTCTTCTCCAAATTCCGGTCAACGGTTATATTTCATGATTTCGATGAGAAGAGTTTCAGAGTAAACAATGTAAAAAGACAACGAAAATAAAAGACAAAAACATCAAAGCAGAATGGTGTGGAGCGTTAATGGCAAAGATTTTCACTGCCGATATAATTTGTTGGTGTGGTGAACACGTTAAAATATTCACTATGAACTTTCTTCTACTGACCTATATAATTGTCCTGGAATAAACTCTGATCGAATAAGAATTAATTTGCTTACCCTTTACGGACCAATCCTGGCTTTCAATGACCCTGAGGAAAAAAAGGCTTTTGAAAACATTGTGTGAAAAGGGAGCGTTTTTCCTTTTTCCATATTGTTTTTTATCTTATCAGAGACAATTCTCACCATTTCAGCAATAGTCAATTTGTCGCTTGCAATTGCTTTCAATTTGGACCGGTCTAGAATTTTTTCGTTTCTTAGAAAGTTAAATGAAAGTGTTGCCTTAGGTATACCTGTGGAGAAGAATCAAACAAAGCTGTCGAGTATCTTTCTAAGTGAAATTTAAGAACGGCGTCACGATAAAATACTTAATAATTTCTGTCGTGTAAAGATCTCATCTGCTCCTGAAAAGAACATTTAATTAACCGTTATCTTGCTAAATAAGTGAAATGAAACTTTCAAACCGACAGTAAAAACCCAAATTCTGCTATTTCAAAAAGTATTTTTGGGGGAAAAGTATCTCCTCATCGGACAGTGTCGATCCAAGATCAGACTGCACGTTCTGTGCAGTCTGATCTTGATCTACACTGCCCGCGCTTAGCAGCTTAAGGGTTAAGATTGTGGTAATCTGGTCTTGAATAGAGAAAGATTCCTGAACGATTAGCCCTGATTTTAGTCTGTATCAGACAGCAACATTTTAGACTTATCCAAATTGAAAGCCTATTCAGACAACGAAATGAATGTAATATTCAAATGGCGGGATTTGCCTTTGAAAGTACATATGCAGAAACTAATTAAGTCTTTACAAAATAATTCCGTATTTCACAACTCCGAGGAATAGTCTCCTTTTCTCATAAAATTCTCCATTTTCAAAGACAAATCTCATCATTTGAGAAACGCTCCATCAGTCGTCTGCAAATTCTTTTAATTTGGACAAGTCTAAAAATTTGACGACTGGTAAGAGATAAAAGTTATTAATTAGACTGAATCTTGATTAATTAAACATACATTTTATTTCATGTTTTTCGGTAGCTTATCGAGAAATTATGGTGGATTATGGTTTGTTATTTCATGGTTACAACCAGTGAAAATACCGATTTCATATTTTCTAACTCTTCAATTGAAGGCGGAAACAGTAGTTTCGCGCAATAGTTACCTAGGTAAACAGTGCATGTCATTCAAATAGAGAGAAATATGACGTATTTTATGCTATATTTCTCGCGTTTTACGTAATATTGTAATGCGTTGTTATTTGAGGGGGTACACCACGGGGAATACCGAAAACAACTGTACTGAATTTTGATGAAAGTCCCAACAAAAAAGGGTTTAGAAGCATGAAATAAATAGAATATTTGGTTTTTTTTTTTCGGTGAAGATCAAAATTTATCTCATCTCGTGAACATCATGGGTAATATTTTCACTCGTGGCTGCGCTACTCGTGAAACTATTACAGATGATGTTCTCTCGATGAAATTAATTTCGATCTTTCGCCGGAAAAAACAAATATTCTCTATATCTCGGGAGTATTGACTTGAAGGGACTTGTCTTGAAATATGCTCGTGTCCATTTTCTAAATACAACAACGACGGCCCATTTAGACGCCGCATTTTTAAGGAAAAGCACGAATAATGGAGGTGAGCTCTTTCTGTTTAAAAACAAACTTCTACAAGTACACGATATTCTTAAAAATATCAAACAGTCGCGTAAAGTATTTTGACTTCCCTTCTTAAGACAAGGACACTGAAGCTTGAAAAAGAAGTCAACAGATTTTACGCCGAGGGTTACGGTCAGCTCCGAATGTTGATTTTCCTCATTTTGGAATTGATATAGATAGCCCGTGAACATTACTTGAGACTTGCTTAGTTTAACGCCATTGATTACAGCAAGTTTTGAAATTTTAACCCATCTACTAAGTTGGAATTTGACCTCTGAACCTTTAGTATTAGAGGGTGCCGCCTCACTCAATGACGACCGATACACGTTGATATTTAATATATCCATGGGCCATATTCGCCAATAAATTTATAGATTCATTTTTCCCCTGATTTAGCCCCTATTTGGCAAAACGTCTTAGCTAATCAGATGTGTCGTCTTGGAACGTGTGACTGGAATGACATTTAGGTTTTCTTGTGAATGCGGTCCCATGTAGTTGTCTTCGACAAGCTTTCCATTGATGACTGAGGAATACCTATTGCAGACGGTCAAATGGACAGACAGAAAGACTATTTCCCCTTGCCTGTGTTGTCAGCTCCGCTGTCTGGCACTGTTCATAAAAGTACCCTGCTTGACTACACATGATCGACATGTCGAAAACATGCATGTACTTGTTTCATACCGATGGGTGGCAGCCATGATTTGACAGCTTACATACGCAAATAAGGATTGTTGTTCTTAATGTATAACTGAACACCCTTTTTAGTATTATGCCTGTCAATGGGAAAATCATTTCCGGTCTTTGTTTGTTTGTTGCTGAAGGAGGTGCGGCTATTTTCCAATTTTAGAAACTGTCACTTGCTGAATGGCATGGATATTTTTGACTTCAATGTGTTTCCGCTTTTAGAAGATCCATCTTCAAGAAGCCGGTTTGTATTTTCGTATCCCATGGGCCTTTAGACAATCACAGACAGATATATAGACAGACATTCAGTCAATAGGACAGACAGATAATCGTATGGACAGAAAATAAGACTGGTAATTGGACAATCAGACAGATTAGAAGAATTAAACGCCTAGTTTAACTCTTTACCATAAGGTAAAATTTTGCATGTGATCAAATTAAAAGCAATTGCAGACGACAAATCAAATGTAACTCAAGTGTTGTCTCTTCCTTTGATAGTAAAGAAAACATTAAGAAAAGAAAACATGGGAAAAGAAGAAAATGCTGGTTACCTTTCTCCTTTTACCGCAGTGTTGGATTGTGTAGTAATAGGTTCACTCTTTACCATACGATACAATTTTGGGCGTGATCATATTGAAAGCTTTTGCATGCGACAAATTAAATGTAGCCCAAATGTTGATCTCTTTCTTTGATAGGGAAGAAATCATTGCGGAAAAAAGGAAAAAATGCTAGTTACCAGTATTTTCTCCTTTTCCCACAATGTTTTAAAGGCATTTTTCTTAGTTTAAACATATTTATTTTACATGGATGGAGAAACAAGTTCTTACGACTTATACTAATCTCTCTGGGTTCTGCTTCCTGGGAATTACACAAGTACTCGCGCCGAATGTGTAGGCCAATGAAAAGTCCCGAAGTTGACACCCACTCTCGGGTATCGAACTCGGAGCCTTACGGTTACGAGGCCGACGCTCGCAACCAGCTTTTATATCAACTCAACCGCTGTCGACGACTGAAAATATAACTCGCTGAATATCAGTGAGTTTCATCCTACAGGCTTGACTGAACTAGCGGACATTACAGACCAAAGATCAGACCGCACGTTCTGTGCAGTCTGGTCTTGAACTATGCTGTCAGCAACAGCATGCGTGTTCGCCTACATGGCGCTGAAGGGTTAATTACTTAACCCTTAGGCTACCAAGCGCGACTTAAGGCCCTTTTGTTGACGATGTAAATCAAGATCAGACTGCACAGAACGTGCAGTCTTATCTTGGATCTACACTTTCCGATAGGAAGATATTTTCCCCAGAATATACCATTGAAATAGCAAAATTTGGTTTATACTATCGCCTTAAAAGTGTCATCTAACTTATTTTGCAGGTTAAGGGTTAAATCGTGGGCAAGGTATCGAACACACCGATACCAATTAGAAATGTCACTAACCTAGCCTTTAATTGGCCACAGGGATTGTCCAATACCTGTCAGTACCATACAACACTACAGGCGTATGCTGGTGAGTCTGGGCGTGTTTGTATCAGAGATCAAAACCTCGTTTTAGCCGTTGTCAGTTGCAGGAAATCCGCTTTTAGCTTTTTGTGTGAATGTTTCTGTCACACAGAAGAAAAATCTTTTCTGATTAGCTTATTGTTATTAACACGTAGGTCGTTGTATTGACAACTCTCAGACGGTTACATAAAGGAGAATTATAACAGCAATTAGTGTAAAACGCTTCAGTACGGAGCCCAGTAGGTGTCATGCTCTACACATTTTTTATTTCGAAATAACGAAATCCTAAATCGTTCAAACGAAATACGATTTCGAGAAAACGAAATACAAAATCGTTAAAACGAAATGCTATTTCGAGAAAACGAAATACTATTTCGAGAAAACGAAAAACTAAATCGTTAAAACGAAATGCTATTTCGATAAAACGAAATGCTATTTCGAGAAAACGAAATGGGTATGTTCGGAACACTTTGTTGTCATCGTCCGCCATGGCCTTGTGAGATGAATGAATACATAGTCTGTACGATAAGAATTTATTAAATTGGCAACAATTTTCTTTTAAACCTATATCGTTATGGATTTTATGGCTTTTAATTTTTCTTAATTGTGATTTTGTTCTAACGATTTAGTATTTCGTTTTCTCGAAATAGCATTTCGTTTTCTCGAAATAGCATTTCGTTTTAACGATTTGGTATTTCGTTTTCTCGAAATAGCATTTCGTTTTCTCGATTTAGTATTTCGTTTTCTCGAAATAGCATTTCGTTTTAACGATTTAGTTTTTCGTTTTCTCGAAATAGTATTTCGTTTTCTCGAAATAGCACTTCGTTTTAACGATTTAGTATTTTGTTTTCTCGAAATAGTATTTCGTTTTCTCGAAATGGTATTTCGTTTGAACGATTTAGGATTTCGTTATTTCGAAATAAAAAATGTGTAGAGCATGACACCTACCGGGCTCCGTACTTTAGTTTCCATTATCTTCCGCTTGGTGCCATTCTACAAATACATAACCTATCTCATAGAGGCATTCTGGGTACAGAACCGGACTACTTTTCAAGGCGGCAATCAATGCAACGAATTTAAAAAAAAGGGTACCTTTATTCAGTACAACCTACCTTGTAAGATTCCTCCAGCCGTGGTTAGCTAGCATATAACATATGCACCAACCGTTTATAAACACAGCCCTAATAAGCTTGGGAAAAAAACAATAAAAGCCCAGCAAGGCGGGGCAGTTATTTTTGTTGTCAGTCTGTTGCACAAATCCCGGTTTCCCCATGTCTATATTTAGAAACTGTCTACAGAGATTTGGAGTTAACAATTGGTATTTGAAAAAATTGTTTTCCCCGTTTGAAATCATTTTGGGTTTTTTTTTTGAGAAATCTGTAGTGAAAAACTGGCTTGATTTTTCCACAGACGTATTATTTATTGCCATTTTCCGCCTGCACTTTTTAAGGGGCATTAATATTTGTCCCGTACAGGACTGTGATGCATCATAGCAGACAGGTCAAATCTTCGCAGAATATTGACAGGCGCAGACAACGACTTAGTTCCTCGCAAAAAAGGTATAACAGTGAATACAAGATCTGTGCCCGTGCTTATAAAACTGAATCCATGCTCAAATGATGTTGTGCTCAAAGTTTTAAAGTCTCGTTTATGCTTAAGACGGTTTGAAAATATAAATTGAAGACTCTGTTTTAATAGTGAGAACCAAAGAGGATATCTGGTTTTTTTTTTTTTTTTTCGGTGAAAGATCGAAATTTATTTCATTTCGTGAACATCATCGGTAAAATTTTCACCAGTGGCACAGCCACTCATGAGAATACCACCTATGATGTTCACGAGATGAAATAAATTTTGATCTTCCACCGAAAAAAAACCCAAATATTCTATTTATTTCATGCTTCTAAGCCCTTTTTTGTTGGAACTTTCATCAAAATCCAGTACAGTTGTTTTCGGTAATTCCCTGTGGCGTACCCCCTCACATAACGACGCATTACAATATTACGTCAAACGCGAGAAATATAGCGGAAATTACGTCAGATTTCCCTCCATTTGAATGGCATGCGCTGATTACCGAGGTAACTAATGCTTTCGAACTACTGTTTCCGCCTTCAATTGAAGAGTTAGAAAATACAAAATCGGTATTTTCACTGGTCGTAACCATGAAATAACAAACCATAATCCACCATTATTTCTCGATAAACTACCGAAAAGCATGAAATAACATAAGTTATTCCATATGACTTATCAAACTGAATTCATAGAACTTTGAAATTTCATGCTCGTCTGAGCAGAATTCTGTATGGACTACTCTGTTCATCTATATAGTCTGTAAAAGCATATTGCGACGTCACCAGCATCCTATGGGTTGAAATGCCATCAATTTATTGTATAATTATTCCTACATGTACCGGGTTGAATTATCCCTACAGCCTCTGGGTCACTATAAACTTAGAAACTGATTTACCTATTTGCATTAACTGCAATTAAAACAAAGATAATTTAAAAGAAAAAAGAAACTAATGTAGGCTTTACTTCTGCTTCACTGTGTTCTATTTCGTTTTGTTTCGTTCTATTTCGTTTCGTTGGGTTTGGTTCCGTTTCGTTTCGTTCTGTTTCGTTGCATTTCGTGTCGGTTTCTAAGATTATAGGGACCCTACTGCCTCTGACTTTTCAAGCAACCGATGGTAAACGGCTATATAAATCTTAACCCTTATAAGCGGAATGAAACTTTCGAGCCGACATTTAAAACCCCAATTTTTGCTAGTTCAAAGGTAACTTTGGGGGAAAGATATCTCATTGTCGGACGGTGTAGATCCAAATCTTGATCTACACTGTCCGCACAAGGTCTTTGAATCGCGATTAGCAGCCAATGGGTTTAAAAGTCAAATAAAGCCAACAGGCATTTTTAATTAGACCAACACATAGAACCCAGTGGCTAGTTTGACTAGTGGTTCATCAAAGTGGAGAGTGCAGATCAAAGATCAGACTGCACTTTCTGTGCAGACTGATCTTGATCTACACTTTCCGCAAAAGGTTCCAGAGTCGCGCTTAGCAGCCTAAGGGTTAAAGCAAATCCTGGAATACGTAAAGATCTGTTGCAGCATTCTGTACTTTCAAAATAAACAAATGAAAGAGGTTATCCTTTACAATGAAAACGTCGGAGGTTATCATTTATGTTAGGTGGCATGTTTTTAATGCTTTGCCAAAGTGAGTTTCATGTCGCTTCCGTCAATTAATTTTGTTATATCAGAGAGGCAAATAACCTGCAAATGTTCCAAAGAGAAAAATAAGTGAATCATGTCCTGGCAAAAGGACGTTTAATGCATCTCCGTAACGTAGTTTACCCAGCAAGTCATTACATAATTATGGATCCATAAAATCCATTTAGTCTAACAATCGACTGGATCTGGAGGTAGAATGGTGCTTGAACACGCAGCAACTTTAGATAGCAAAAAGTTTCGACCCATGGCAGCCTGCGCGGACAGCACAGGCTGACGTGGGTCGATACTTTTTGTAGAAGCATAAAGCCCCCTTTCGCCAGAGCCATAGCTCAAATTTAAGTCTTGTTTCACATTTCTTTTTAAGTACTTCACAGAAAATTCACACAAATAGGCGTGGTTTGGGTAAAATGACCAATCAAAAACAGTACAAAGGGTGATATCATGCTCAAGGATACATCAAGGCAAACAAAGTTTCCGGTAAATTAGCCTTTTTGTGACGAATAGCTTTTTCCTTGTAATGAATTTCTTGACTTAACGAGAGTGGCCGAGCAGTGCCAAATTGTCATCCACAATGACTTGTCTATGGCGTAACCAGGTTACTGCTGATGGTCTCGTTGAATTAGGCCTTTATTTACAGTTCATTTGACGGAAATTTGTTGAATGACTAATGACTTCATTAGCGATAAAGTATCTGTTTCTTATCTTTTTCGGTTTTTTTTTTTCAACACTTGGAAACGGATGATGAGTATACCGGGAAACAGTCAGTCCAATACAGTCTGGTTATGTCGATCAGCCTGACCGAGAGATAGTGCGAATAACCGATGTACTCGAGTTAACGAAAATCATTCGACATCTCGATATCACCTATCAAATAACCACCTATAGCAAAGCAAGTTCAATTCTTTGCCACACGAAAAAAGTAGCCTCGACCAAATTAAAAGCTGTTGTAAAGCTTGCACAATTAATGCACTTTGTCTTTAATAGGGTAGAAAACATTTTGTAAAAAGGAGAAAATGCTGGTTACCAGCATTTTCTCCTTTTTCCACAACATTTGCTAAAGTTTACTTCCACAGGGTCGTTAGAAACTGGGAATTGTTTGCTAAGGGCCAAAACTTTTTTGGCAAAGGGTTTATGAAGAGCACCTTCCCGTTTTGACATACTGCTTTGACCTTCATTTTGTGCTACACGGTTATTCATGCTTATTTCCCAAAATTTACAAAGATTTCTTTAAAAAATACATCCTTCCAGCCAGAGAGAAAAAACGTATTTATTGATAGTATTTATAATGGCTCGGAATTTATTCAGATGTGTAAACGTAAGTAAATTACCAATATATATATAGTGTAGGGGATATAGAAACTCAAGTGATTTGTCCTCATTTAAAACCGGAAACGACAACAACGATTTATTTAAAGGCCTCCAGAAAATGAATTGCATTTTTTATCCGTCGTAATCTATGCAACCTTGCTACCGTCACGGGCAACATTTGGCATGAAGATGCAAGAATGATTATAGTTTCATGAAATAAAGATGGAAAGGATTAAAAACTGGGTGAAAACGAGTGGAGATGTATCTTTAAGTCGTTTATCTGAACTTTCTTTTTCATGAGGTAATCATTTCAAAGGATACCGGCAAATCTTCATTTAGTCATTAGCCTTTATACTTGATAAAGAATTATCATTTTGTCTTCAAAAATAAAGGAGCAGCAACTCTTACTCCTCGCTCCATTTCAAGCAGTGCTTTAGATCAACCTGCCAACAGGAGTGTCGCTATCATTGATCAGAGCGGAATTAAAATGTCAAGGTCATTTTTTTGTTGTTGTTGTTGTTATTATGTTATGTGTTTTTGCGTATTTACAGTACCAAATTCGAAAAGATTAGCCAGTAAAAATATGCACGGTCGCTGACTGTTTTCCGCCCGATGGTCAATTGAAAAAAAAAATCGGAGTAGAGAACGAAACTGAGGAAAACAGTTTAAAAAAAAGGGGGGTGTTCTGAAAATGACAAATTCCTAAGTATTGAGATAAAAGGATAACACTGTATTTATGTAGCATCTCCATATGATATACAGTACAGTCCAACATCTATTTAACAAGAATCTGAAGAACAGGCGAAATGCGCTTGCATTTTAAAGGTACTTGCTTAATACATGAGCCATACTCTGTGAAATGGGGATTTACGGCAGCTGCAAATAAAATCAACCCAGGTCAGCCTGCGCAGTCCGCGCAGGCTGACCTGGGTCAAAACTTTTTGTTTTTGGTCAAATTTCTACATGTCCAAGGACCATTCTAAATTAGAATCGAGCAGGATACAACAAACAACTGATTTTTATGGATCCATAATTATGTGATGACTTGCTAAGTCTAAATATATTTATTTTACATCGATTGAGAAACAAGTACTTGCAATTAATACTAATATCTCTCGATTCTGCTTCCTGGAAACTACACCAGTACTCGCGCCGAATATGTGGGCCAATGAACAGTCCCAAAGTCTACACCCGCTCCCAGGTCGAACTCGGACCTTATGGTTACGAGGCCGACGCCCTACATTTCAACCACGGACTTGTTTGGTACAATTCATCACTGATATGCATCAAACCCCCTTTTGCCAGAGCATGGCTCGCATGTACTCATATATTTCGAAATCATTTTCTCCTCTGGAAACATAAAATACGTATGCTTAATACAGGTTTGCTTGCCTAAGCCTTCCACCTAACAATCCAGAGTTTCAGTTTACCCAATGAAGAAAGTTTTCTCAAACATTGTGGGAAAAGGAGAAAATGCTTGTAAGTAATCATCATTTTCGGGGATTTTTTTTACAATGCTTTTCACACTCTCAAAGACAAATCGCATCATTTTAGTCACATTTCAGCTGTCGACTGAAAATGCTTCTTTAACCCTTATCCCGGCAAATGAAAGAAACGAAACTTTCAAGCCGATAGTAAAAAAAAACGCAAATTTTCCTATTTCAAATGTATTTTTGGAGGAAGATATTTCCTTATCGGACAGCGTAGATCCAAGATCAGACTGCACGTTCTGTGCAGTCTGATCTTGATCTACGCTGTCCGCAAAAGGTCAGTGATTCGTGCTTAGCAGCCTAAGGGTTAAAATTGGGCAAGTCTGAAATCTGGAAAGAGCCAAACACGATATGGTGGAACATACAAAAAGCACAATTTTCCGTGTCGTCACATTTCTTTCATGTGCTTCCATTAACACTTTGCAAAACAACAAAATTTAAAATTTGTATAAATTGAAAGCTTTTGCAGATAACATATTCAACTTACGTTAAAAAAATGTTTCTTTGAAATGGTATCTTTACAAAAAAGTCATTGTGGGGGAAAAAAAGAGAATATGCTGGCATTCAGCATTTTTCTTCTTTTCCCTGAATGTTTTAAAAGCCTACTTCCTCAATGTCATCAAGGCCATCAAAGTTCGGAATTGTGTGGTTAAGGAAAAATCAAATCTGAACTCGTGCCAGCTGCTTTTAATGTCTATAGCAAACTGAGCTTCTGAGTGGAATGTTCTCACAGTCCAATTTGGTTTGTATTTGAGTTTAACGCCATTTTAACAGCTTAGGTCATATCATGGCGGTCAGTGACGCACCCATGTGTTTCCTGGCTTTCTCACACCAGTACTGACACAACTTTCTTTCCAAAGCCACTGACTACTTTCCTCATCAGAGGTGAGAGGCGAAAAATCGCCGGACATAAAGTTTGCCTCAACCGGTATCGAACTCGCAACCACCGGGTCACGAGTCAGATACGCTAACGGTTATGTGGGAAAGCAGCCAGTGGCTTGGAAAGAATATTGTGCGGAGTACTGGTAAATGAAACTCCAGGAAAGCATGGATAGGTGCACTGGCCGCCGTGATAATGTGAAAAGGGCGGTAAGCACCATACAATTAATCAGATACGCTAACCACTGAGGTACCCGAGTGGGCTCTCACAGTCCAAACATTGAATTGAACAAATAAAGTTTCTAATGGTCTAGAAAGAAGAGCACTGTATGGCGAGTTGTTAAAAATGACTGCGGCTCAAACCTTTACCACACAATCCCGAGTTTTAACGACCCTGAAGAAGAAATTCTTTTGAAAACATTATGGGAAAAGGAGAAAATGCTGGTAACCAGTATTTTCTCCTTTTCCCACAATGTTTTCTGCACTTTTAGAGACATCATTATATGAACTACATTTAACTTATTTCTCCCCCAAAGATAACTTTGAAAAAGCAACATTTGGGCTTTTACGATCGACTTAAAGGTATCATTTAACTTGTTCAGCAGGATACGGGTCAAGAATGGTCGGTGAATACGAACCCAGAATGTCCATTACGATCTTTTGATTTACATGGTCCAATATTTAATGAGATATTGAAACATGAAACCCTTGAAACAGGAATAACTAGTTTCCTGTTACCAAATGAACCATGTTCTGTGCAAAGGGGGCTTAATACATCTGCGAAAAGTATCGACTCAGGTCAGCCTGCGCAGTCCGCGCAGGCTGACCTGGGCCGAAACTTTTCGCTATTGGTCAATTTTCTGTATGTCCATGCAAGGACCAGTGTACCTCATGATTCAGCCGGTTGTTAGACAAAATAGATTTTTTGGATCCATATTTATGTGATGACTGGCTTGGTATCATGGGTCACGGTGATGCATTAAGCCTTTTTTTGCCAGAAGATGGCTCAAACGTATTAGGTATTCAAGGTAATGTTATCCAACTACTGTTGTAGTCTTTTGTATCTAATTAAAAAAAGAATAAAGACTAAATCAATAACAGACGAGACAAAAATCTAATAAATTCTTTTTTTAGATTGACAACCTGTCAGAATGGGTTGATTATGTCAGAATTATGTCAAGATTATGTCACGACGGTGTTATGCAACTGGGTTTATTTCCTTTTCAGTTTTCGAAGAATTATGGAAATCTTCATTTACCAACGACATCTGAGAAGGTTTAGAAGTTGTAAGTTGGAATCCAGCCGTGACCATCGATATTTTCCATGAAAGATTTAACTGTTTAACCCTTATCCTGCTAAAAAAGTTAAATAAAACATTCGAGCCGACAGCAAAAGACCCGATTAATGTCATTTCACAACTGCATCATTGAACAAAAATATCTTCTAATCGTTCTGTGCAGTCTGATCTTGATCTACACTGTCCGCAAAAGGTCAGTGAGTCGCGCTTAGCAGCACAAGGGTTAGCAGCGAAGAAAAATTAAGACTTGTCCAAAATGAAAGATTTTGCTGACAGCAACTTCAGTAATGCTAAAAAGACTGGATTTGTCTTTGAGGGCGGCAAAGGTTTGGCAGCGAAGAAAAATTAAGACTTGTCCAAAATGAAAGATTTTGATGACAGCAACATCAGTAATGCTAAAAAGACTGGATTTGTCTTTGAGGGCGGCAAAGGGTTAGCGGCGAAGAAAAATTAAGACTTGTCCAAAATGAAAGATTTTGATGACAGCAACATCAGTAATGCTAAAAAGACTGGATTTGTCTTTGAGGGCGGCAAAGGGTTAGCAGCGAAGAAAAATTAAGACTTGTCCAAAATGAAAGATTTGCTGACAGCAACTTCAGTAATGCTAAAAAGATTGGATTTGTCTTTGATGGCGGCAGAACCACACTGTGCGAAAAGTAGAAAATGCTGGTTACCCGTAGTTCCTTCTTTTCTATCAATGTTTTAACAAGATTTCTTTTTCAGGGACATGAAAACACGGGATTGTTTTGTAGAGAAGTAAGAAAGACATGAATTCTCTCCAGAATGTAAACACTTCATCGATATTAACCCTTTCCCAAACGATGAATTTTAGACTGGTCCAAATTGAAAGAGTTTGCAGACGACAATCTTAAATTTGATGACAATGACAGAAAGTTCTCCAAAAGGATAGAAAACACTGTGGAAAAAGGAGAAATTGCTCGTTACGAGCAATTTCTCCTTTTCCCACAGTGTTTTCAAAAGACTTGTACTGCAGACAGGTGAAAACCAGGGCTTGTTTGGGAAAGGGTTAATATAGAGAACCAATTAGTGGCTTGGAGCTTCTGTGCTGTCCAGGATGTAAAGAAATACAAACTGGCTTCTTTAAAAAAAAAGAAGCCAGGAGAGGTCAGCGTCACTGTTTTCAAATAGTTTATTGGCTTTTAATGTCAATATATTTTGGTACATGTAAACAAACAAGTAATGCATTCATCTTTATCCTGCTAAGTAAGTTAAATGAATCTTTCAAGCCTATAGTAAAAACCCGAATTATGTTCTTACAAACTTAATTTTTAGAAAAAAAAAACTCTTTATCGCAAAGTACAGATTCAAGATTAGACTGCACCTTCTGTGCAGTCTGATCTTGATCTACATTGTCCGCAAAAGCAGCCCAAGGATTAAATGATTACCGCTGCGTTGAAGCCTCTAATGCATTACACGACAGTCACATGAAACTTCTTCCCGCGTTTTCAAGTCGCGTGATCTCTTCCCGGGGTGTTCTTTCTTTTTTTTTAAACGAAATTCTTTTTTTTTTCCCTATTTTTTTTTTTAATTTATTTGTTTTATGAAAAATTGCGATTTTTGAAGAGGTAATTCGCAATCAAATTAATACAATCTTTTTTGAAATCCGTCATATAAAAACAGACAACGTCTATTTCCTATTTCAGGTTTTTTTTTTTTATTTTGGTTTATTTATAAAACCATAAAGAAACAGACTGTGTATCAGAATAATTTTGTAAAAAGACTGAGGCAGTCTGCTCGGTGTGTACACCGCCTGCCGTAGCATATATCAAGAACTTTCGTCAACAACTTGAACTTCCATAAAAAATAAAAAGCGAAAATGCTAACCCTTGGCTTACTTTAACCCTTTACCACATAATCCCGACTTTTAACGACCTTGAAAGAGATAGGTTTTGAAAATACTGTGAGAAAAGGCGAAAATGCTGATGACCAGCATTTTCTCTTTTTCCCACAATCTTTTCTAACCTTTTGGAGCCTTTGATCTATACTTAGCTTGTTGTCTGCAACTACTTTCAAATTGGACAAGTCTAAAATTTTGTCACCCTGTAAAGGGTTAACTCTTTACCAAACGACAACATTTTAGACTGGTCTAAACTGAAAGCAGTTGCAGACGACAAAATAGATGTGACTGAAAAATTGAAATTTGTTTTGGGATGGGTAGAAAACATTGTGGGAAAAGGAGCAAATGCTGGTTACCAGCATTTGCTCCTTTTCCCACAATGTTTTCAAAAGGCTTCTTTCTCAGGGTCGTTAAAAGTCGGGATTGTGTGGTAAAGAGTTAAATGAAACGAAAATAAGAGAATTAAAGGGAACACATTCTGCATGGTAAAAAGTGAACCTAAGATAAAGCGACTTGGCAACTTTTTACCTAGTTTTACAATTCATTTTTCTGCCAGCGACTAACATTTGGACTGACCGTACAATAACAGATTGTCATCTTCACAATATTGTCCATATTTTTATTGGTATGATTTGAATTTAAATGCATTTTAATACCTGTATTGTCTCTACATTTGGCGGCTTCTGGTCCTTTAGTATATTTCATGAGTAGTATCGGGCTGTGAAAATCCAATGCCTTGCCAAATAACAATTCCTCAAGTAAACTAGAAGCCTGTTATCGATTTTCGTATCAACAATAGGTAACACCCCCATGCTACAAGACAGAAATCTGCCCGGTTCGAGATTTCATGAAATAACGCTAGACTTTGGCATTTAAATTGTGATATCATTTATACACAGACCTTATCGATAAAGATTAAATTCTATAGCGAGTATGATAAACCGATCGTGGTCATGAAAATTATAGCCAATGATAGAATATTGTTCGGTTATCTTAAAACAGAAATTAAAGCATTCTGTTATGGGCTGTCTGGTTGGTGGATTTGGTACATATGAAAACCAATAGCTGCTCACGATAAATCGGGTGTTGCCTGGTGTCTGTCAGACGATTACAGAAGATAAAACGGGTACCATTTTATCCCTCAAGACCACAGGCGTTCGTTTTGTGACGAACTTTGCCAACTATATGTGCATCATATAGTTGGCAAACTTCGTCACAAAACGAACGCCTGTGCTCAAGACCAGTGCCACCATCGTGGACCAAACCATGATATCCTGATAGCAAATCCAGTGTCTTAGCCCTTACCAAACAACGAAATTTCAGACTTGTCCAAATTGAAAACATTTGCAGACGACAAAATAAATTTGACTCAAAAGCTGAAATTTGTGTTGGATAGGGTAGAAAACATTGTGGGAAAAGGAGAAAATGCTGGTTACCAGCATTTTCTCCTTTTCTCACAATGTTTTCAAAAGGCTTTTTGTTCAGGGTCGTTAAAACCCGTGATTGTGTGGTAAGAAGTTAACCAATCATCAATGCAGAAACCCTTTGGTCACTCTCCGTAGCTTTATCAGTAGTTTCGAAGATGTAAACCGAATCAAAGATCATTGAACTTTTCGAAATCCATTTTTTTTTTTTTTTGTAATAATCAACATCTTAAATTAGGGAAGACAAGAGTTAAAAAAAAAAGAAAACACGGATTTTTGTAACTCCGGAAAAAAAAAAATGTTTTCGATACATCCCACCCACTGTAAAATTATACCAAATATTCTAGCTATTTTTCATAAGTTTTTTGAACTGCATCCGTCTCTCTTGAAATTAAACGCTACAGACAAAAATTAAAATATTTGTTGAAAGAGCAAAGGAAAATATGTAAAAGAAATTGATTTAAAGGTTATAGGATACGATCTTAATTGAACTTTGGTGGTAATATAAATGTTCCTTGCCTCTGAAAATTGAATTTTAGGTGAATAAATTCAGAATAAAACGCGAGAGGTTAAATCCTTTGACCTTTTACCACATTCTGCAAACGCAAAAATTTGTCTCGGGAAATATGCATATTAACCCTTAACCTGCTAAATAAGTAAAATGAAAATGAAACTTTCAAGCCAACAGTGAAAGCCCAAGGATTGCTATTGCAAAGGTTGACAGTGTAGATGAAAGATCAGGCTGCACTGTCAGCAAACGGTCTTTGAGTCGCGCCTAGCAGTGTGAGTTCATGATGGACATACAGACCCTGACGGCAAAAATTTAAACTACATTTACGTTGAATCTTTCGTAACTTTTAACCAGTTCACTGCACAAATATCTTACTTTCTTACATGTCACCAGGACTCAGGTTGTAGGAAACACAGAGGAACAGAGGAGTATTTGCCTGTAATAATCCATTGTTTCTCTTCCATTCGCGTTTTACTTACTTATAACTCGAGATAATCGGGGGTTTTTTTTAATTCTTTGAATCCTTTCATGTCTCTTTCAGTGGCGTTTATATGGTCTAGAACCAGATTTTCAGAAGAATGCATTAACATTCAATAAAACCAAATGGATACAGTGCTGTAAGGACTAAAACACTTCTAAAAACATTGTGGGGAAAGGAAAATACGCTGGTAACTATCATTTTCTGCAATTCCCACAATGTTTTCAAACCTTTAAAAAATAAATCTCATCGCTTGAACCCCCATTCAATTTTTCATCTGTAAATGCTTTTAGATATGGACACTTCTTTCATTTTGTCTTCTGGTAAAAAGTTAAAGATTTATAGCTGTTTGCTCAGACACAGGAATTGTCATCGGCGAAATTCGAAACTACCAATATCATCAAGTATTTTCCAGCCTACGCAGTTTAACCCTTTCAGCGCCATAGGCGAAAACAGGGACTTTTGCGGACGGCATAGATCAAGATCAGACTGCACAGAACGTGCAGTCTGATCTTTGATCTATGCCCTCCGCTTGTTTGGTCACGCCTATAGGATATAAATCTTCCGGAGACTCAGTGGATTGTATTTACAGCCATCAAAAGAAGCCAAGTTTGCTTATTTGGCGCCGAAAGAGTTAATGTGATGATGACTATATGTGATGACGTTCAAAGTTAGATCGAATTCGAATTTTCGGTGTATTTGGACGTGGGATAAATCACCAAGGAACTTAAAAGTACATTCAAGCGATCGCTCCAAACAATGGAACCATGCTCTGTAAAAAAGGGGGACTTAATGCATCTGCAAAAAAGTATCGACCTGGTCAGTCTGCGCAGTGGGCGCAGGCTGACCTTGGCCGTAACTTTTTGCTATAGGTTAATTGTCTTCAGCTCAAAGGACCAGTGTACCGCATAATTCAGTAGGTTATTATACAAAATAGATTTTATGGATCCATAATACTGTGATGACCTACCTGGCAGGGTAGAGATGCTTCAAACCCCTTTTGCCAGAGCATGGCTCATTTATCTCTTTTCAGTTGTCAAACCTTTACAGTATTTACCTCGGAAAACGGTTTTCGGAAAATCGTCAGCTGCATGACACAAAAACACATCCATAAAAGGTAATAAATGGCGGTATCATACTCTGCAAATAAATCACAACCCATGGAAAGTGTTACATGACATACACGTACCTCGGTCGATTTAACCCTTTCCCAAACAAGCCCTGGTTTTCACGTGTCTGCAGTACAAGTCTTTTGAAAACACTGTGGGAAAAGGAGAAATTGCTCGTAACGAGCAATTTCTCCTTTTCCCACAGTGTTTTCTACCCTTTTTGATAACTTTCTGCCATTTTCATCAAATTTAAAATTGTCGTCTGCAAACTCTTTCAATTTGGACCAGTCCAAAATTTGTCGTTTGGGAAAGGGTTAAGGGGGTAGGAGTGGCGCACCTACCTTATGCCCCCTCTAAATCCGCCCATATGATATTTGATCAAATTCGTATTGTCATACATATAGTAAATATGTGGATGTTAAGTTTTAGGACTTACCTACCTCGGTCGATTTTGTGTGTGTGTGCGCGGCGGGGGGGGGGGGGGGGCGTACGCATCTTCTGCCACCCCCTAAATCCGCCCATGGTATGGTTGCGTTTAACATTTAAACTCTTATTCAAACGACAGAATTTAAGACTTTTCCAAATTGGAAACATTCGCAGACGACAAAATGAATGTGACACAATAACTGAAACTTGAAAGTGGAAAGGCTGAAAACATTGTGGGAAGAGGAGAAAATGCTGGTTACCAGCATTTTCTCCTATTCCCACCATGCTTTCAGAAGCTGTCTTCCTCAAGGATTTAAAACCCTTTACCACACAATCCCGACTTTTAACGGCTCTGAAAGAGAAGCCTTTTGAAAACATTGTGGGAAAAGGAGAAAATGCTGGTAACCAGCATTTTCTCCTTTTCCCACAATGTTTTCTACCCTTCCCAAAACAAATTGTAATTTTTAAGTCACGTTTATTTTGTCGTCTGCCGGTGTTTTCAATTTGGACCAGTCTAAAATTTTGTCGTTTGGTAAAGAATTAAAAATCGGGATTGTGTGGTAAAAGGGTCGCCACACTCTTCGCCGACACAGCAGTAATAATTCAAAAGGCTTAATTAAGGCATCCACTTTGGTGAATTCTTCGTCACTTTAACCCTTTACCAAACAGTCCCGAGTTACAACGACCCTTGGAAAGACGCTTTCTGAAACTATTGTGGACAAAGGAGAAAATGCCCCTTACCAGTATTTTCTCTTTAACGTACAATTCTTTCTTTGTTTTCAGAAGTATTCTCCATCATTTTAGCGGCATGTCTGCACATGCTTTTGATATTGACGTGTCAAAAATTTTGTATACATTTACAATACAGGCTGGGTGTATAACTCTAACTCGATAAACCTTTAATTGACAGTTTATATTATTGTTTGTTTTTGAAAATACACGTTTAAAACCACGAACCGTGACGAGATAATATAAACATTATCGAGTTGAGTTTATAAATTATCTCGTCACGGTGATTTTAAAGCTGTTATCCCTAACATAAACAATAATATAAACTGATAGTGAAAGGTTTATCGAGTGAAAGCTATACACCTACAAAAACTCATTGCAAATTACCCTACCAACCGACATTTGAAGGACAGAAAAACGACAAGCTTTTAAATGGTATGCAAAATATAGTGGGAAAGTGAAGAATAGTTTGTAACATACAATTCTTCAGTTGGCTCTTTTCTACAACGATTTTAGAAGCTGTCTGTTTGAGAAACATACAAAATGCGTATCTTGTGAAGTTAACCGTTATCCTGTAAATAAGTTACATTAAAAGTTCAAGCCGATAGTAAAAATCAAAATAATGCTACTTTAAAATTATTTTTAGAGAAAAATATCTCCTTATCAGACAGTATAGATCCAAGATCAGACTGCACGTTCTGTGCAGTCTGATCTTGATCTACACTGTCTGCAAAAAGTCATTGAGTCGCGCTTAGCAGCTTAAGGATTAAATTAGTTAGGGAGCCCAAAAGCATTAGTTTGGTATACTCAAGAAGACGAAGATATATTTTGTGATACCTCAAAGTTACAATTAGTTTCCGGTATACCAAAATTGGCAGCAATACAATTAACTTGTCTGTATACGTGTGTACCGATGCCAAATGTCGCACAACTTAACATTCAAGGATTAAGTGCAGACAAATACTTTGTCAATGTCTCTATTGACCATATTGTTTCAATTTCTCAATTTGGATCTTTTCAATTATTGTGGATGTCTTTTTTTAAGTAAGAAGAACTTGCTCAGAAACAAAGCCATCAAAGTATGAATTCGTAATTCAATCGAGGCGTTGAAAGGACTGGTGTGACATTTGTCAAGGGAGCCATTGTGTGGAATTAATAATTTGAAAAATAAACTAACAATGCTGTGGGACGAACAAGCCCGGACGAACAAGCCAAGGGACGAACAAGCCCAGGGACGAACTGGTTTTGGGACGAACACGGTATAGAGACAAAGGTTGTGTGTATCATTGCGCCAATAGAAGGTCATTGTGGGTACATGTATAGATATTTTCAATTAAAAAAGAAGTATTCTTATGATCGATGGCCTAATCCAGTTTATTTTGATACGCCGTTGTTAATTATATATCGGAGTACTATCGAAACACTTATTTGTCTTAGAAAAATTGATTTTAATTTGGTTTACTTCCTTCGGCTTTGCACAAACTACGATACATGACTTTCAAAATGCCGTATTGAAGTCATTGTGGCATTGTCTTCGACAAATGCCACAAAAACCAGTTTAAATTGAGATATGCTCTGTAAAAGGGCAAATTTATGCATCTGCAAGAAATCCCTTGTTAAACTGAACAATTCCTCATTTTTTGCAGCTTATAATTCACAATTATTCACTTTATTCTTAAACTGGAGGGTCAGTATTTCAATGCTCTGAAAATATGTGTTCCGCCAAACCCCCGTAGCTCAGTCAGTGGCGTACAGGACTTGAGAACAGGAGGTCGCTGGTTCGATTCCCCGGCTTGGCCAATTTCTTTCCGAGGATTGATGATGGTCACTGCGACAGGATTCATTCCCTCTTACCGCTGACCATTGTTTCGACGATGGTTATGTGGGAAAGCAGCCAGTGGCTTGGAAAGAATATTATGCTGAGTACTGGTAAAACAAACTCCAGGAAAGCATGGATAGATGCACTGGCCGCCGCGATACATGTATAACTGAAATAATGTTGAAAACGGCGTTACCATACAATTAATCAACCAATATGTGTTCTGATATTCGGCAGCCTTCACTTCCACGATTGGGCCATACTCTGTGAAAAGGGGGTTTGATGCATCGCAAAAGTGTATCGACCCATGTCAGCCTGTGCAGTCCCCGCAGGCTGACATAGATCGAAACGTTTTGCTATTTGCATATTTTCTGCACGTCAATGGACCACACTATCTCATGATACAGTCGGCTTTCAGACATGATTGATATTATGGATCTATAATTGTGTAATGACTTGCTTTGTATCACGCGTTAAAGGGTATGCATCAAACCCCCCTTTGCCAGAGTGTGGCTCATAATTGGCCCTCAACATGCGAAATCAGACCTTCGGACATTTGCGTAAAGTGTCGTCGTGGATTAGCTTGCGCAGTCCGCGCAGGCGAATCCGAGACGGCACTTTACGACTACATAAAATTTTCTTATTCTTATTTCGTGAAGCAGAAGATCGCACAAAAACGGGAAGTGTCGTCTCGGATTAGTCACAGACTGCACGGGCTGATCTGGGACGACACACTTTTACGTATTATGTCCGAAGGCCCCTTTTTGTGTCATGCACGCCGAATTATTATACAACCCATTGGTATGGTACTTCAATTTTAAGACAAAGAAAATGGCTTACCGTTAATAAGGAATGATTCGGATGCCGCTCTTCACTTTTTGCTTTGAGTTAAGCAAATACTTGCACTCGTCTGGGATAAAATGTCCTTGAAGCGACATTGCTGTTCATCGGTATGCGCGCTCGTCACAACTCGGTTGATTCCGTAACTATATCTTACCTCGTCCGTATAAAGGAGGCTTCCAAGGAATTGATAAACCACGCTAAAAATTGAATTTACAAACAGTTTGCCGACAGAAATATTCTTAGAAAGATATCGATAGAAAATTGTGACTCATGTTTTCTTTTGAAAAGGAGCCTTACAATTTCAATAACGGCAAAATGGCGTGCTTCCGGCGAAGAAATGTACCGTGTAGGTGCATATCAAGCTACAGCCAAGGGATTTGATCACCGGATCATCCGAGCTATGCCGAATGTCGGTATGCGATGACCACAGAATGTGCCTGTTTTCGTCAAAGATGACGTCACTTCCTCCAAACTGTTGGAAGGATACGTTTACCTCAGGCATATGAACACTCTTTAAAATGCTGCCATGATACTTTCAACATAACAGTGCACAGAATTTACATTTTCCGGGTAGAATCAGTTTTTCATGAGTTTCCGTTCTGTGCTTCATTTACAAGATTTATTTCAAATCAAGTTGTTGTGTATTAAAACAGAAAATATCTGAGCCGCCCTCTGACAAAAGGGGGCTTAATGCATCTCCGTGATGGCTGATTCCACGTAAGCCATCATGTTACCATGGATCCATAAAATCCATTTTGTCGAACAACTGTCTAAATCAAGAGGTAGACCGGTCCTATCACGTACAGAAAACTGACCAATAGCGAAAAGTTTCGGCCCAGATCAGCCTGCGCGGACTGCGCAGGCTGACCTGGGCCGATACTTTTCGCAGATGCATTAAGCCCCCTTGTAACAGAGCACGGCTCATTTCATTTTATGCCCCGACTACGAAATGAAACCCTATTAGCTAAATGAAACTTAATTATGATTTTTTTTCCTCTTTTATATACAGAAAAAAATATAACCTGCTTTCTTACCGCCAAAATGAAAATGAGCCATGCTCTGTGAAAAGGGGGCTTAATGCATCTGCGAAGAGTATCGATCTAGGTCAACCTGCACAGTCCGCGCAGGCTGACACTGGCCGAAACGTTTCGCTATCGGTCAATTTTCTGTATGTCAAAGGACCAGTCTACTTTATGATAAAGTACGTTGTTAAGACGTCGTGGTTTTTATAGTGCCCTACTAATGCAATGACTTGCTTGATATGATGCATTACGGAGATGCATTAAACCTCCTTTTTCACAAAGCATGGATCATTAATGTATTAACTACCAAAATTGGGATATTTTAGTTCCTCAGATTATGAAAAAAGGGTAGCCATTGTTCGCATAAAGTAGTCTGTCATGTGACTATATGACAACAATAAATCCATGCCATATGAAGTTAATCGTGTGTGAAAATGAAGTAGTTAGTTTGAAATCATCACCATCTTCTGATATCGATGAACTATTTATGGCGTGCAACACACGAAAAGGGGTCTTCGGACAATTGCGTAAAATGTTGTTCGGATTAGCCTGCGCAGTCCACGCAGGCGAATCCGAAACAGAACTTTACGACTACATAAGATTTTTTCATACAGTAGACTTTCGTGACATAGAAAATCGCACAAAAACGGGAAGTGTCGTCTCGTATAAGTCACACAGTGCACAGGCTGATCTGGGACGACACACTTTTACGCATATGTCCGAAGGCCCCTTTTCGTGTGTTGCACGCCATATGATTTGCACTCTGGAAAAACGGAGGTTTAATAATGCATCTTTGTATTGCGTCATACAAAACAAATCGTCACATAATAAAGGTCCATTTTGTCTAAAAAAAAACCTTGAAACTTGTGTTAGGACGGTCATTCGACATGCAAAAAATTTACTAATAGCAAAAAAAGATTTGACCCAAATCACCGTGGGCGGAGTGCTCAGGGTCCTTATTCACCAGCCATTCTTAAGAACATTCTTAGTCTTATTCTCCGTAATTTTCCAAATTTGAAAGTAACACACCTTCTGATTGGCTAAACCAAATGGTTTAGCCAATCAGAAGTTGTGTTACTTTCAAATTTAGAAAATTTTGAAGAATAAGACCAAGAACGTTCTTAAGAACGGTTGGCGAATACGGACCCAGGCTCGCATGGGTCGAAACCTTTTTGGAGATGCATTAAACACTCTTTTCACGGAGCCTTGACTCCAATAAATATATACAGATGACGTATATAGAGTCACAGGTATTAATCCTTGGGCTGTTTTACAATTGGGTGCAGGAAGTTATTTCATCCTTTCCCTAAACAAGTGATTTTTGCATTAAAATAGTTTTCGAGAAAAAAAAAGTGGAGAAAATGGACAAATTGTTCAGGAAGAACATTTTTTTTTTTAACCACATTATTTTGTAAAATGGTTATGCACATATGTTTTATCAATACAATTTCCATGTTCTTTTCTTTAAAAAAATACAGGCTCATAGGTAGAAAACGTACTTGTTTTCCACTAATTTCTAACTGTAGACCACTTTTTTCCCTGTTGCAGCAGCGCACTGTCGCAAAACGACCAATAGCTCGTTTACGAACAATTTCTCCTATTGCCACAGTTTTTTTTTTTTTTTTTTTTTTTCCGTGCCAGACTCTGGGCTCTGTGAAATGGGGGCTTAATGCATCTGCGAAAGGTATCGATCCAGGTCAGCCTGCGCATGCGCAGTCCACGCAGGCTGACCTGGGACGAAACTTTTCGCTATTGGTCAATTTTCTGTATGTCTAAGGACCAGTCTACCTCATGATTCAGTCAATTGTTAAAAAAAAGTGACGGATCAATAATTATGTGATTACTTGCATGGTATAATGCATCACTTGTTCAGATCATGGCTCAAATATGTTGACTATCCATGTATCACTCGGAGGATTTCACAAATATCTCTGGCAGATTTGATCGTCGTTAATTAAGGCGGTAGACAAAAAAAACTAAGGGACATAAACGTAAAAATCATGAGACAACCATACACGAGTTACCTTTTCCTTATAGCTATCGGTTACTGCTTTCATTACCAATGACGACTGAAGTAGTTTTTTTGCGGATGGCGTAGATTAAGATCAGACTGCACAGAACGTGCAGTGTGATCTTTGATCTACAACATCCGCTACATGGTACTTTTCTATGAAAAAAGTAATCTTCAGCAGCAGTGGAAATCTACTTTTACGAGCGAGAAAAAAGGTGGAATTTCTGAAGTGAGTAGTTAAAAGAGTTAATTCAATGGGGGTGTTTCAAGAAAAATTGTATTTTCCCCGTGTTTTTTGCCAAAATGTGTCACACACTATCAGACAAAGAAGAGCCAAGATTAGACTGAACACTCTGTGCAATCTAATTTTGATCTACACTGGCTGCAAAAGGAAGCTGTAGCCTGATACTACTCTGATTTTGAACAGGAAGTGGTGATTGGTTTTGGAAGAGTGTTTAGCCGTGATATTAACACTTATCCTGGTAAATAAAAGAAATGAAACTTTTAAACCGATAGTATAAACTCAAATTTTCCTATTTCAAAAGTATTTTTGGAGGAGAGACTATCCTAATCGGACAGTGTAGATCCAAGATCAGACTGCACGTTCTGTGCAGTCTGATCTTGATCTACGCTGTCCGCAGAAGGTCAGTGGCAAAGTTGGTAAAGAAAGACTAGGGACGCATAACTATGTGATAAGTCGCCGAGACGAAATTGAAATACAATTGAAAACACCAACTAAACGAGGTCTTTTCACTTTTACCTAATTCTGAACTTCAACACAACGCAAAAAGAATTATACTTATGAAATTTGCAACCAGCACCTCCATCTTTTCCTAGCTGAGCCCAATATTTCAGTCTGTGGCACACGGGGCTTGAAACTAGGGGTCGCTGTTTAGAATCCCTTGCTCGGGCAATTTAATTCCGAGGATTGATGATAGTCATTAGCACAGGATTCTTTCTTGTCTCATCGCTGATCAATTTCTCGACATCTGGTAGGTGGGAAAAATGAGTTGGTGGCTTGGAGAGAATAGAGTGATAAATATTGGGAGTAGAAACTCCAGAAAAGCATGGATAGATGCACGGGCCTCCGTGATATAACTGAAGTAATGTTGGAAACGGTGTTAAACACCATACAAACAAACAGATAAACAACTAACCTGTTCCTAGCTATAATCAAGAGTCAGTATATTTGACAGGTTTCAATTTTTGCCCAATTTTCATATACATTGCTCTTATAAGCATCGTAAGAAAAATTACCAGGGCAAGCAGAATTATCAGAAGATACAAGAACCACTGGTATGAATAATTTTTCATCAAGTGACCAGCGAGCACCGGAACTGTCATACTTCCTATGGCCATAAACACGTACACGACTCCAGTTATTTTACCCGTGACTGGCGTAATATAGTTCGAAAACCAACTAAACATGTATGTAAACAGCGGAGACATTCCGAATGCTGAGCAAAGTAGTCCAATAATAATAAACACGGGCTGCTTTGCCAACGAAGCTGTCACAAACCCAGTTATGCTTATCGTGGTCACAGTAAAGTAAAACAAATTCAGAATTTTTTCTTTCCACTTTCGAGTGGTAAAAACGGCTGTCAAACGACCGAAGCAAAACACACACCAGAATGCAGCCATTGTGTTGGAACTTTTGTTCTTTGACCAGTTAAGCTGATTCAAAGCGTACGTCATAAAAAGTCCAAATAAGTGTCTTTGCAGTGTAACATATATCATTATCTGAACTGAACCAATCACTATAAAGACTAGAGTAACTTTGTTAGGTAACATCCCCCTGGCTACAGTTGTTCGAACCTCTGGTGACCCTCTATACTGGCAGTCTTTAACATGTACATTTCCATGGGTAACAAACACCAAAAGGTACAGAAGCACCGCAAAAAATGTGAAGACGGCGCTAATAAGGTAAGCATACTGAATTTTAGTTTCGCCGTATGTTTGAAGTGTCACATTGTCGAAAGGTAAAGAATTATGAGAATCGTTTCTTCTTTCGTCGCAAACTAAAGAACTCAACGGCCTGTCGTAATCATTAGAAGAGTTGACTGTCCTTACATTATGCCCAAGGTTTGTCATGGAATCATTTGTTACATTGAGGCCCAGTGCTGAGGCACTGTGTCGCTCTGCCAGAAATGGTTTCACTGCAAAGGGACTCAGAATACCGCCTGCTGTCGCCGCTAGATGGACGATCTGAAGGTATGTACCTTTCTCGTGCTTCCAGAGAAATATTGTATCCGCCGTGACAGCTGGAATGACAAGCAAATAAAACTACATTTCTACAAAAGACTTGGCTAACAATGGATAAACAAATGAATTTTATCGATATCATTAGCAGTATTAATGTTACCTATATCATCGTTCAAAACAAATTAAAGACCATCTCCGTGATCCATTATACCGGGCAAGTCATCATATAATTAAGGGATCCATAAAATCCATTTTGTCTAACAACTGACTGAAAGATGGGATAAACCTCTCCTTCGAAGTGCAGAAAATTGACTGATAGCAAAAAGTTCGAGGCATGCCAGCTTAATATGGGTCAATACTTTTTTCGCAGATGCACCAAACCACCTTTTCACTGAGCATGACTCAACTGTATTAAATTATCTTTTAATTATAAAACCAGAGTTCTGAGGTTGGTTTTTATCACTTTTTTCTTTCAAATCTTTCAAGACACACACATATCAGAACAGCGACGTATATGCAATGCTGTGTTCTATATTGCGTAGCATTAGACAGACAGACAGACAAACAGCCTGACAGACAAAACGACAGATAGACAAACAGACAGACTAAACGACAGACAGACAGACAGACTGTCTGATATATACAAAAATTATTCGACCATGCTTTCAAAAGTACATCCGCCCTACAAAATCGTATGCCCTAGTAATAAGGGAACAGACGGACCCCAGCTCCAAAACAAACCAACACATTGAACGATAAAGCTTAACCCTTTCCCAAACAAGCCCTGGTTTTCACGTGTCTACAGTACAAGTCTTTTGAAAACACTGTGGGAAAAGGAGAAATTGCTCGTAACGAGCAATTTCTCCTTTTCCCACAGTGTTTTCTACCCTTTTTGATAACTTTCTGCCATTTTCATCAAATTCGAAATTGTCGTCTGCAAACCCTTTCAGTTTGGACCAGTCCAAAATTTGTCGTTTGGGAAAGGTTTTTAATCGGTGTATTACTTGAATGTATGGCGCTGGAAAATCCCCCTGCAATTAGATGTATGAACAGCATTGCAGGAAAGTGTATACACCAAGGTGTCGCTGCATTCGTCAGGGATAGGCCAAAGGACAAGGACACAAGAACCACCAGCTTATTTAAACGATCGTACATAAAGCCGGTCGAAAGGGAACCCAGCATGTTCCTGAAAATAAAAACAAAGTTTTAACTGACCGGATAAAACCCCTTAACAGAATAATGCTGTATTTTAGAAGTGGAAGAAGGCTTTCGACGGATGGACCGAAAGGAGAAGATGCTGGTACTCCGCATCCTCTCTATATCAAAATCTGGTTTCCATCCTCTGACAGACGATTCCAAATACCAAGTCACTTAACTGTAAATGCTTTTGACATACGCGAGTCTATAGTTTCTTGTATGGTTAAAAGCTTAGGATTTTAGCCGTTCCAGCGTCAAGTACGCTTTTAGTCTTTGCATGAAACATTCAGACTTTTTGGTGTGAATACTGGTCTATCCTACAAATAGATATAAATGTATATCTTGCTATAAAGCTAGCTTTCGTAGCGACATGGTAGACCTTGGGGTCTAAAGGTCCAGGGCTCAATCGCCGCCTTGGGAGGTTATATGCCAGACCTGTTACATATAGCTTTAGCATGGAACGTTAAATATTTGGATGGCGAATTTAACTGAAAATAAGGCATCCAATCTGTGCACGAGGTTTCTGTCGAACATTGAGCCCTTTGGTTGGTGAGACAAACGGTACGTTTTTGCAAAGAGTGTTCTGTCATTGAATGGCGAAAGATGGCTCTTGCAAATGTATTGCGTTCGGTCTGGTGGAGTGGCAAAATCTGTGTTAGTCTTTGGACATAGCGATTAGTCTTTGAGTTAAGAAAAATACCCTTCCTTTCACTTCGAACGTACCGTTGTGGGAATGACGAAGGTTCATTGTGCTTTTGCACACATCATTCAGTTTTGGAGTGACCAAATATAAGCCATGCTCTGGCAAAAAGGGGTTTAATGAATCTCCATAATGCGTTATACGAAGCAAGTACTTATATAATTATGGATCCATAAAATCCATTTTGTCTTAACAACCGATTGAATCATGAGGTACACTGGTCCTTTGACATGCAGAAAAATTGACCAATAGCAAATATTTTCGATTCGGGTAAGCCTGCGCGGACTGGGTCGATACTTTTTGCAGATGCATTAAGCCCCCTTTTCACAGAGCATGGCTCATAAAACTTTGCTGTTGCACATAATGCTTTTGTCTGTTTTAGGAGTAACTTTTGCCTTTGCTTATGTACAAAGCAATCAGTCTTGTGATAGCGATATGTACTCTTTAACCTAACGTTTGACAGTCTTGGATAGCGATATCAAAACTTAAATTGAGCTTTCTGATTGCATTATACACTTACTCTAAGTGGCAAAAATTTACTTTGCTTCTGCACCCAATGTTCCGACTGGTAACGATGATACAATTTATGCTTAATTTAGCGGACTGCGCAGGCTGACATGGGTCGATACTTTTTTTTGTGCAAAGCATTAAGCCCCCTTTTCACTTAGTACGGCTCACATGTATAATCAACGAGACACCATGCATGAACCAACCACAGAGGTTTGACCTGCCTTCGAGCTGTCACAGCACGAAAACCGACGCAATCACACGATGTACACCTGTGACCTCCTACTTTGTTTCGTCAGCTACTTAACTCTTTCGGCGCCAAATAAATAAACCCGACTTCTTTCGGTGGCTGTAAATGCAATCCACAGATACCCAGAAAGATTTTTATCGTAGGGGCTTGACTAATTAAGCGGACGGTACAGATCAAAGATCAGACTGCACGTTCTGTGCAGTCTGATCTTGATCTGTGCCGTCCGCAAAAGTCCCTGTCTTCGCCTGTGACGCTGAAAGGGTTAACTCTTTACTAAACAATCCCGTTATTTAACGACCCCTGACGAATTAGACTTTTGAAAACGTTGGGGGAAAAGGAGAAAATGCTTATAACCAGAATTTTCTCCTTTTTCCCCACATCGTTTCTTCCATTTCAAAGATTTGATCCTATCAATTGAGCCACATTTAGTTTCTCGTCTGCGACTGCTTTCAAAGATCAATAAGTTGAAAAATTTTGATCATATGGTAAAGGGTTAATGGCACAAAAATTACAAGCATTTGTTGTTTTTGTTGTTGTTGTTGTTGCTGTTGTTCATGTCTTTTTAACCCTTTCCCAAACAAGCCCTGGTTTTCACGTGTCTGCAGTACAAGTCTTTTGAAAACACTGTGGGAAAAGGAGAACTTGCTCGTAACGAGCAATTTCTCCTTTTCCCACAGTGTTTTCTACTCTTTTTGAGACCTTTCTGCCATTTTCATCAAATTTAAAATTGTCGTCTGCAAAAACTCTTTCAAGTTGGACCAGTCCAAAAGTTCTCGTTTGGGAAAGGGTTAACTCATATACATGTAGTTCATTTCATTTCACAACTTCACTGGCTTTTACGAGCAGTGAAGACTCAAATCAGACTGCAAAAAACGTGTAGTCTAATGTTGGATTTACACTGTTCATTGCACTGACGGTTACTCTGGCCTTAACTAACCATGAAATCTTTGTAAACTTGATGTGTTTTACTCTGACTTAAAGGCCCAATAGCGGCCAAAAAGACAAAGCGGGTGTTAAAATGCGTTGACATTTAAATTACACCATTCAAATGTATGGAAAATATGGCAATATATTATTGTGTGGTCGGTCAAAGTGTTAGTCGCTGGCAGAAAATGAATTTTAAAATCAGGCAAAAAGTAAACAAAAGATAGAGTGACCTGGCAACTTTTAACCTAGTTTTGAAATGAATTTATCTACCAGCGACTAACACTCGGGCCAACCGTACAATAACAAATTGTCATCTTCACAATAATTTCCATACTTTTAAATGATATGATTTAAATTTAAATGCATTTTTACATCTACTTTGTTTACTTTTGGTAGCTATCGTTACTTAAAGTTGCCCATTTTATCTATCGGCCACTCTAAAGCTTTGGTCACACACACGTTAAACAACGTAGTTTAAACCTTTACCAGATGACAAAATATTAGCCTTGTCCAAATTGAAAGCATTTGCAGATGACATTTTCAATGTGGCTCAAATGGTGCTATTTTTCTTTTATAGGGTAGAAAACATTGTGGGAAAAGGAGAAAATGCTGTTTACCAGCATTTTCTCCTTTTCCCACGATGTTTTCAAAAGGCTTCTTTCCATGGGGCGTTAAAAGGCGGCAATGTACGGTAAAGGGTTAATTGAACGTTTCATACTTTAACGTACTTTTGCAAGGTCCCTTTACGCAATTCAGCACACGTAACCTGTATTGACGGGAAAAATCACCACGTAATCAGTTACTGCAAAGCACGTCACCAGAAAATAGCAATCTAGCGAATGTATTTCGTAAATGAAATGCGGAGTGACCCCTTCTTTACCATTGTTAAATGTACTTTAATATAGGTGTGTGTGCTTCAGCGAAATTTAACGTTCTTTCTGGCGTACTTTATCAAGGGTAACTCGGGTTTCAATAAAGCGAGATCGAAATTCTGCAGCTTCTATTACTCAGCTACGCTCCTCCGACGCCAAGCATCAAACTTACACGTAGAACCATTGAATTAGAAATCAAACACCTTAACGACTGAATCAAAAATCTTAATTTCAATACCAGTTTTGCACAACTGAATGACATCTCCCATCTATACATACCCAAAGGACCATGCTGTAAAAATCCAAGATGACTTGGCGAGGTCCTGTTTTATTATCAGCATTAGGTCTGGAAACGCAAGTCCCATCATCGTATGAGCCATTCCCTGAAGTAAATGGTTCGTTTGTAAGCTGTAGCCAACTGCTGTAACACATTGCCAGACATGCTTCTTACAAATATACTATTGACACAAATGAGAAGGTTTGGAAGAAAAAAAGAAACGATAAAGAAAAGAAAGCATCATTTTAAATTCATTACCCCACGACAAATTTTAAAGCGGTAGAACTTGAAAGCAATCGTATAAGTACGACACATCGTGTATGGATCAAATGATGGGATTTGTCTTTGAAATGATTCTTTTAAAACGGCGGGAAGAGAAAAACAATGCTTGTTACCAGAATTGGATTTTCTGCTTTTCCCACATCATTTTCAAAAGTATTTTGCCCCAGGGTCGATAGAAAACATCGGATAGTTTAGTAAAAGGTTAAGATCTGTGTCCTGTCGTTTCTGACTATCTCATCCAATCAAACAGCTCTCCCTAGTGTCTCTTTACCACACAATCTCTAGTTGGCCTGGGCTTGGCTTGCCAAGCCCAAGGCCATAGGAATCGTATACCAAAATTTCAACCCCATCCAAGCATTTACGGAAAACCCCGAGTAAAAGTGAAAAGTACCGCCTGCAATCCATCTCACTACACTGAAGGAAACAACCCCTTTAAATGATAAATTTAAATATTTCGATTTGAACATCACAGTAAGTTTTAATTTCACAACAAACTTTGATAGATGTGCGATTTTAATCGTGCGAAAGTGTTGGCTGAGAATTTGGGCCCTCGTGAGGTTATTCATAACTGCAAATTCGTACGCTTAACAGTGAAAGAAACAATTGGCAAACCTCGGGTGGTCTTTGATCAAATGTTTTGATGTAGGTACGCAATCGACCGAGTTGTGACGAGTGCTGTTACCGAGCACTAATCGGGATCGTTCGTTTATCCTTATTCTACACAACATGTGAATGACAAATAATGATAGCGTATTTTACACAGACGATGTGCTCTTTCTCTGAAAATGGTGCCTCAAAACCTCGGCAAGATTTTAATTTTCGTAAAATTGCTGTGCACGTCGTGTCTGAAGGTATAACTATGTATTTTTTTGATGTATATACCTTATTTCTTCCTGTCAGAATTGTCCAGATATGACATCTCGGCCCATAACCATTTCGACCCATAGCAAACTCGGAGCATACAATACCAAATATGTATTAATGTTTGTAACATGAGCCATTGAAAACCAGTTAATCTTTAAAAAACGATGAGATTCTAGACTTGTCTAAACTGAAAACGTTTGCGAACGGCAAGTTGGATTTAGCTGAAATGTTGGTTATTGGCTGTGAAAGTGCAAAAAACCTTGTAGGAAAAAAGAAAGCATTTTCTTTTTTTTTTTTCAAAAAGATTTTCATGAGGCTATATCCCTGGAGTCCTTAAAACTCGAGAATGTGTGGTCAAGAGTTAAGTAACTGGTGGGCGTTTTATATCGATGATCAGACTTGACATTCAGTGCAATCTGATCTTGATCTCCACAGGTATTTAGGCTGACCTGGGTCGAAACTTTTTCCTTTTGGCAAATTTTCTGCATGTCAAAGGACCAGTGTACCTCATGATTCAGTCGGTTGCTCCACAAAATGGATTTTATGGATCCATTAATATATGATGGCTCGTTTCGATTGATGGATCTTGGAGATGCATTAAACCCCCTTTTACCAGAGCATGGCTCATTTGTGTTTTCCATAATTACAACCAGGAGCTCTTCAAATTTATCAATCCTAAATAACTTTACTCAGATGAGGGCTTTAGGTCCAACGGCCCTCTTGTTCATGAAAATCGGCTTCCCAAATTGGTTGATCATGGCAACTTAGAGATTCCATAGACTTTCAATGCGAAAGTTGAAAAGTGGCATTTACAGCAGATGTTTTGACAAAACTTTTATAGAAATGTACCTTGAGCAGTATTGTATCATCCATATGATTTTATTCAACTGGTAGCCTTTAGCGCATCTGTTTACGAAGAAAGCGTCATGCTATTGTCAAAGCCTATGCGTCATTGTCGTCGTGCAAAAACTTCGACATTTTTTGATATCTCTGTTATTCCTGAAGATATGTTGCACGCTGCTCATTTTGGTTTGTTACCATGATTTGTTGCCAAAGCAACGTAAAGGAAGAAAATAGGAAGCGGAAAATCTTTTGAAAATTATCTCCTTTCAATCCATAAAGACCATGAGACCAAGGCTATACAAAAATACTTACGATATTGGCCTTTACAAATTTATGTTTTTTCCATTCTGTTTCAACTCCACAGACTGTCAGTGTGAGACATGTAGGTATTTTTATTATGTCTGTACAAATGTGACAGCAGTTTTTAATCCTGTACAAATGTGACAGCAACTTTGAGCTTCTGGGCCTCATTTTCCCTATCTCTTCACCCGTTCTGATGCCGAGGCCTTCAGCGCCTTCAGCGCTTTGATTTTGACAGCATTGTTAGAAAAGGAGAAAATACTGGTAACCAGCATTTTCTTTTTTTTTCAAACAATGTGTTCTACCCTATCAAAGACAGGAGTCACCATTTTATCTAAATTTGATTTGTTGTCTGCAAATCCTTTCAATCTGGTCGACACGAAAAATTTGTCGTTTCTTACGGAGTTAAGATGGCTTTTAGTTGTCCTATGGAGTCTGGCCTTGAATCTACAATATCTGCAAATCTGTGATGAAAGGTCTTCAGAACATACTAGTAAATCTCATAATTAACCCTTTACCTAACGACAAAATTCTGGACAGTTCGAAACCGAAAGAAACTGCAGGCGACGAATTTGAAACTAGTACACACGAGCTGAAGTTCTCTGACAGATCAGAAAACATTGCGGGAAAAGGTGAAAATGCCGGTTATCAGCGTTTTCTCTTTTTCGCACAATGTTTTCAAAGGCCATTCTTCCTCAGGGTCGTTAAAACTCGTGATTGTTTAGTAAAAGATTAACGAAACTCTTACCGAAGATACCATTGCCCAGGTGGTACACATCGTGTGCAACAGCTTGTGTCTGAGCCGACCATTCACCGTCGACCGACCGCAGATTGTTCTTGGTATCTCAGGCTCTTTGGTGTGGGCGACAAGTTCCTCTTTGACATCTATGTCCTCAGTGGTCTGCGCTCCTTGTAAACCATTTTCATTTTTCATGTCTAAAGTCACTTTCACTCGATGGCAACATTTTTTGGGCGCCTCTGATTCTTCGTTGTCTGAGACGAGTTCCCTTTTAACATCGAGTCCTCCAACTGTTCGTGGTTCTTGTACATTTTTTTCATTTTCCAAGTCTGAAACGAATATCTTTTTTTCAACTCCATCGCTTGTGACTTTCGTCATCTGTAAATTCATTTCATCTTCCGTCATTGCTTTGTCGTTACACGGATGCACTGTAATCTCTACACAACACTATTCTACCAATAGGTCAACACTTTTTGTAGCACACGTGACAATAGATATGAGCCATGCTCTGGCAAAAGCGGGCCTAATGCATCTCCGTGATGCATTATACCAAGCTAGTCATCACGTGATCATGGATCCATAAAATCCATTTCGTCCAACAACCGACTGAATCATGAGGTAGAATTGGCCTTTGACATACATACAAAATTGACCGATAGCGAAAAGTTTGGGCCCAGGTCAGCCTGCTCGGACTGCGCAGGCTGACCTTAGTCGATACTTTTCGCAGATGCATTAAGCCCCCTTTTGACAGAGCATGGCTTATATATATATATATATATATATATATATATATAGTGAACCAATATCAGTCAGCCTTCATATACGTGCAGTTTAGTCCTAGCCTACAACTTAAGCTTTCTATTAAGAGTTCCATCCATTTGATCCCAATTAAACTTTGAATGAGCTAAAAAAGTAAATCTTTTGTAATAGAGAACAATTCAACTTCAGTAAGGTAGGAGATAACGGATTCACGCTAGGTTAGATAAGCATGTAACCAAAGGCCAGACAAAAATTCAAAATGTCATCTAACAGAACATCGAACTTCGAACCCCTTCACCTTTACCACCTTGGCGGTTGTGATTTTTAGAGTGCTGCTCAGCAGTTGGAAGTTGTTGACTACGGCTCCAGTCTGCACTTACACGACATGATACAAGGGCATATTTACGATATTAAATTTTGTATGTCCAACTCCAGTGCCTTATGAATAATGGTTACTGTGACCTTGAACTCTAGTCTATATACCCCATGATCAATATGGATAATGACAGCTCTAGGCATCAAACTGAGTGGTGTTAAACGCAGCTTTCAACTTTATTGTAGAACAGATTTCAAATATACCAAGCGCAAAATGTGTCCAATATTGTGACGATTAATCCTATCGTCTCTATTACAGAAAACAACTTGCAATATTTAAAAAATAGTTAAATTTTTGTTTTATCTGAAATAACGCCCAACAAACATGCGCCATGCTCTGGTAAAAATGGGGCTTCGTGCATCTCCGTGATGCACTTTACCTATCAAGCCATCACATAATTATGGATCCATAATGGCCAGTTTTTAACAACCGACTTAATTATGATGTAGACTGGTCCTTTGACATACTGAACATTGACCGATAGCGAAAAGTTTCAGCTCAGGTCAGCCTGCGCGAACTGCGCAGGCTGACCTGAGTCGATACTTTTCGCAGGACATTAAGCCCCCTTTTCACAGAGCATGGCTCATATCTTTTGGAATATACTATCAAAAGTTTGCTAAGCACAAAGAGTATTTCGGTAGGATGTTTTATGTTTTAGATAAAAATGTGTTATTGTACTTTATAAATGCTATTTAGTGTTTTCCTTATAATGTGCACAATTTTTTTAGAGAGGGAGAAAGAGGGTAGTGAGGATCATATTGTTCCTATCAGGCTATTTGTCTTCTTTTGCAAAATGTTGTATAGCACTAAGCTACTTGATACTTGTTGGATAAACCCGACGGGCTGAAATTTATGCTCGATAAGCTTGAGGTACGGGAATCGGGCTGGGAAGGTCAAATGTGCCGTTCCCCCTTTGTGCGCGTCCTCTAGCACATTACTATCAATTTTTGGACGGGCAGTATCCTCCCTTAGAACAAACCCCTCAACCACTGCATAAGCATAAAGTCTCATCTTAGCATCCAGAACCACCTCTCGATACCGCAAGGCAGTCAAAGACAGACAGGTCAGTTCGTCCATTATGTCTGATTCCGCCCTAGACCACGATTCAAACGCATCCATAGACGTCAAGCTGCGTCGCATTCGGCATACCTCGGGTGATCTGGTGATCAAATCCCTCGGCTGTATCACGTAGCTTAATATGCACCTACACGGTACATTTCGTACGTTTCCGGAAGCACACCGTTTTACCGTTATTGAAATTGTAAGGCTCCTCTTAAAAAAGAAAACATGAGTCAATTTTTTATCGTTATCTTTCTAAGAATATTTCAGTCGTCAAACAGTTTGTACATTCAGTTTTTAGCGTGGTTTATCAATTCCGTTGGGAGCTTCCATCGACAGATCGATAGATGTGAATAACTCCATCCTGGTTGTTCATGTCGTTGCTAAGCGATTTACAGGGGCGCCGCCATGTTTAAGATCATATGATTGGTAGTTCAAAATGGAAGCCGCCTATATACGGACGAGGTTAGATGTAGGTACGGAATCGGCCGAGTTGTGACGAGTGGCTGCGTCGGTTGCTCGAAACCTGTTCTCTGGCCTTTTCGATACTCTAAAAACGCGTGTCTTTATGACCTTGGCAGTACCTAGACTCATTTGTAGAGAGGACGGGTTCCAGGTCCAACCAACATGATACACGGTCCAATTATACAATGAGTTCATGAAATGAATGGTTCCGAGAGAGCAGAATGCGTACATCAGCTTTACAGAAGACTATCTGAGTGCAGGTCGGTCAGAAACCGAATTCCTGATCCAGAACTTTTTTCCGGCCTAGATAATCAGAACGGTCTTCATCTGTAGAGGTTGCCCTCTTTCTATCTCCACAATGTCGTCTGACAGGTGTTCCATACTGTTGAAATCTTGCAGGCTTCGGCAATTACAGTGTGACGTATGCTCGTCCGAGTCACGATGGGTAGCCCCTTGCTCCAACGCCTAAACTGTCCGCTATGTTTTAGCAGTGTCTTCTTACAGTTCCAATGGACCTATGGCATTTACAAAATTTAAGACTTTCTAGTTTAAGTAAAGATTGAACTCATATCGGTGCTCCTACCACCATGAGGGTTACATTATTTCCATGACTACAGGAAAATTTTGTCTGCCAAAAAAGCTTACGTGGGCACTAGAGATCGTCTCAGTACGATACATTACTGAATCATGTCCTATAAAATTATCATAAGTGTAGCTCGTGTAGTCTTTTAAATGCATGCTGCTTGAAATACTTTCTACGTAGCAGACTTTGAGTAGGATACTATGCTTGCAGTTTGTTAAGTGCATGGTTTGCTTGTTTTTCTGAAGTTAACCACCGTTTTCAACATCATTTCAGTTATATCGCAGCGGCCAGTGCACCTGTCAATGCGTCTCTGGTGTTCCTTTTACGAGTACTTCTCAAAATCTTTTTTCCAAACCCACTGGCTGCTTTCCCACATAACCATCGTCGAAATAATGAGCATTGAAAAGTATGGTTAACGTGGCATCAGCGTTATAGACAGTGGTGATCATTTACATAAGCAGTACCATAGACGCATGACAATGAATTAACCCTTTACCCGACAAGCCTGAGTTTTAACGACCCTTAGGGAGAGGCTGTTGAAAATATTGTGGGTAAAAAAGAAGAAAATGATGTTAACCAGTATTATTACCCTATGTTTGCTACCCACAAAAGAGAAATTGAATCATTTGAACTACGTCAAAAGGTTTGAATATGGACAAGATCGAAGTTTTGCTGTTTTGTAACAGGTCAGCTAATGACAATACGAGCTTTTCAAGGCATGTCTCCTACTTTTACAAGCCACACATGGCAGAAATTAAGACGGAAAGAAAGGATGAATGTCGTTACAGATGCTCTTTTTTTCCACAATGTTTTCAAAGCTTGTCCTTGGCTAGAATGTCCTATTTGCATTATAATGAGAACAGAAATGCGAAATCACGTCATGACCATTTCAAGTGGACGCATCGCATAAACGGGATACCGTATTACAAAATAGTTCTTAACCCATCAGCTGCCACGCGCGACTCACTGACCTTGTGTGGACAGCGTAGATCAAGATCAGACTGCACAGAACGTGCAGTCTGATCTTGGATCTACACTGTCCGATATGGAGATGTGTCCTACAAAAACACACCTTTAAAATAGGAAAGTTTGGGTTTAAACAATCGGTTTTAAAGTTTCTTCTCTTTTATTTAGTAGAATAAGACTTTACTCTTTACCACACGACAAAACTTTAAATTGATCTAAATTGAAGCAATGGGTGACGACAAATTAAATGTGGCTCAAATGGTTGGATTTGCTTTTGAAACTGGAGAAAACGTTTTTGGAAAAGGTGAAAATGCTGGTAGCATTTTCAACTTTTCCAAAAATGTTTTCAAAAGGCCTCTGTCTAGGGGTCGTTAAATCTCAGTATTGTTTTAATAAAGGGCTAATTGTAATCGGGCACAGCAGCTTTTTTGCATATGTGTTATGTGCGGGGGTTCTTTTCATCAGCGTAGATAACTGGTTTGGTTACCTATGTACTAAAACACATATCTTTAACCACATGAAATGTCAAGATGTAGGCCTTGCCCACCCTTAGAGTGCTTAGGCCTACTTAATGAAATGGGCCTTTTCAATGAGGTAAAAAAAGCATCTGATATATTGTTATTTCATGGTTGTTTTAGCCAGAATATGTAACGAAGGAGCGGATAGCGTAGATCCAAGATCAGACTGCACGTTCTGTGCAATCTGATCTTGACGTACACCGTCCGCAAATACAACTTAAGTCGGTTCCGCCGCTTTTGGGCTGAGTGAAGTCAACAATTCACAGTAGTTTACTGCCCAATCAAAAAGTAGTGAGTGGGTCATTAATGAACATGCAAGAGAAAAGGGTAGTAAACAAAGAAAAAGAAATAGGTCTTAGCATGGCTGTATACATGTACAACTAAGCCTATGTCTGAAGAGAAGATGTAATTGTTTTGGTTTTTTTTTTCTTTCTTTAATCTGTCAAAATCCATGGGGGTTGAAGCCAAGGTTAACGAATCTATATAATTTGTTTTAATATTGCTATTTATATGTACTACAATAAGGAAGTTCAAGTTTTATGCAATACTACTCTAGCGGTCATAAATTTCGACACTCATGTTCCCCACTCGTCACAACTCGGCCGATTCCGTACCTACATCTAACCTCGTCTGTATAAAGGAGGCTTCCATTTTGAACGACCAATCACATGATCTTAAACATGGCGGCGCCCCTGTAGATCGCTGAGCAACGACATGAACAACCACGGTGAAGTTATTCACTTCTATCGATCTGTCGATGAAAGCTCCCAACGGAATTGATAAACCACGCTAAAAATTGAATGTACAAACTGTTTGCCGACTGAAATATTCTTAGAAAGATAACGACAGAAAATTTACTCATGTTTTCTTTTTTAAGAGGAGCCTTACAATTTCAATAACGGTAAAGGGGCGTGCTTCTGGAGATGTGCGAAATGTACCGTGTAGGTGCATATCAAGCGACGTGATACAGCCGAGGGATTTGATCACCAGATCACCCGAGATATGCCGAATGTCATGTTCCCTACAAGAAATGGATGATCAAGCTATTTAGTCGCTTGATTTAATTATACATCTATACTCGTTTTCAGCCAGCTTTTAACCAATTTCATCTTTATTTCATCAAACTATAATCATTGTTGTATCTTCATGTGAAATGTTGCCTCTGACTATTGCAAGGTTGCAGGGTTGCATAGTGTATGACGGTTAGAAAATTCATTTCATTTTCTGGAAGCCATCAGTGAAATCACTGTTGTAACGTTTCCGGGTTTAAATTGAAGACTTCCAATATATGTAGTCATTCCGTACTCAATATGATTCGGTAATGTATCTATGTTTTCACAGATGACTAATTCTGAGCCATTCTACAGTCCATCCGATTTTAACGGCCTTTTTCTCTCTCCGAAGGTAAGCATGTACCTTTAAGCAACTCTACTATAATTTTGGGAGTCTCCCTCTTGTGTCAACAATTGTTGCTATAGCTTCGAATATTTAGTCGGTTGGTTTAAACACTTGGAATGTTGGATGTCTCCCTCTTGTGTCAACAATCGATGCATGAGCTAGGTTGTCGGTTGGTTTACGCAAGTCTCCTAGAATGTTGGCTGTTTCCCTCTTGTGTCAACAATTATTGATGTGCGAGGTATTTAGCCGGTTGGCTTAAACATTTCTACTGCAATGTTTGATCTTGTGCCAAAAATCGATGCTGAAGCTATTGAATCGTTTGGTTTAAACAATTGTAAAGGAATATTGGGTGTTTCCCTCTTATGTCAACAAATGATGCTCGAGTTATTTAGCCGGATGGTTTTAAGAATTCTACTGGAATGTTGGACGTCTTCCTCTTGTGTCAACAACTGATGTTCAAGCTATTAGGTTTAAACAATTTTAAAGGAATAGTGGTGTTTCCCTGTCGTGTCAACAATTGATGCTCGAGCAATTTTGTTGTCTGGCTCAAACATTTCGACAGGAATTTTGGATGTCTCCCTCGTATGTCAACAACTGATGCTCAAACTATTGAGCTGGTTGGTTTAAATAGTTCTCCTGGAATATTGGTGTCTCCCTCTTGTGCCAACAAATGATGCTCAAACTATTTAGCCGGTTGGTTTAAACAATTCTACTTTTCCTGCCATTGATGACCAAAGACGCTCCAACTATGTGGCCGATTGGCATTTCATGGATGCCATCTTTCAACCATTATTCGTAAAGCTGTCTTGTGTACCTCTTTACCTAACGATCCCGATTTTGAAATCATTGTTGGAAAAGGAGAAAATACCGGTTACCAGCAATTCCTTCCTGCCCACACCATTTCCTACCCTTCAAATACAAATCAATTCATCTGTACCGCATTGGATTTATCATGTATCAAAGCCATTAATATGAAGACACCTAAAATCGTGTTGTCTATTTGAATACTGAACGAATGTACTTACCTCCTCTTTGTTTGAATGAAATCAAGGAACCTATAAACATGATATTAGTCAATTCTCTTGGCGCCTTTGGCAGCTTAGTAGGACATTTTGCAGGCAGCACAGGTGTCCCATGATCGATTCGCATTGGGGTTTCCGATGATGAAGATGTCAATGTATACAGCATCTTTTACCGGGGCCTGGTCTCACTTGATGTTATTGGAAACATGGAGAGCTGCACAATCGCCGCTACATGACTGAATGAGGTAATACGAATGTGACCTTTACCCATCTGCAGAAAAATTGTTTCTTATACATCTTTGTAATGCATTATACCAAGCCAGTCCTCGTTTAATATACATCCATTTTATCTGAAAACTAGCTAATAAATATTGAGAGAGAATATTTGATATGCGGAATATCTACCAATGGCAAAATTTTACTTTGTTTTGTTTTGCCTCGTGTCAGCTTGCGCGCAATGCGCAGGCTGACATGAGTCAATACTTTTTGCAGATGCATAAAAACGCATTTCGACAGACCAAAAAATTGACTTTCCTTCAATAGTTCTCCTTTGTGATACTTACGATGTTGTTTGCGGTTCGTCGAAAACAGCTTTAATACGAAACGTTAAGTTAAGATTTGAGAACATTCCTCAAGTCGGTTTATGTAGGTGAAATATGGTCAGACCTGAGACCGTCATTGGATTTGAGTAAAATAACAGACTTAATCTTTTTCGTGAAACCGGGTCCAGCGCCCGGTTTCACGAAAAAACTTAAGTCTGTTATTTTACTCAGATCTGCAAACAGACTTATTTCCCGACTTAAAGCTGAGTTTGTTATTCCAGATGCGTTTCACTAACATTAACAAACTTTTTGAACATTCTCAAGTCCTGTGTTGATACAACGTTTCGGACTCAACTCAGCAAAATAAAGGACTTAAGTCTGTTGACTTTAGTCCATTTATTTTGCTTAGTTGAGTCTGAAACGTTGTGTCAACTCAGGATTTGAGAACGTTACTACAGTCTGTTAACCCTTTCCCAAACGACAAATTTTGGACTGGTCCAAATTGAAAGAGTTTGCAGACGACAATTTTAAATTTGATGAAAATGGCAGAAAGTTATCAAAAAGAGTAGAAAACACTCGTTACGAGCAATTTCTCCTTTTCCCATAGCGTTTTCAAAAGACTTGTACTGCAGACACGTGAAAACCAGGGCTTGTTTGGGAAAGGGTTTATGTTGCTGAAATGAGTCTCAAATAACAAACTCAACTTAAGTTAGAATTTGCGACCGTGTGTAGATTTGAGTAAAAAAAGAGACTGAAGTTTTTTTTTGGCTAAACCGGGCCAAGGTCTACAAGCTTACTCGAATAGATTATATTACTGTAATCAAATACCCCACTCCTACCCGTGAGCCAAGGAAAACAACTCGAAGATATTTTCAAATATCTACTGTTTTGAGTTACTGTTCTTTAATCATGAACCATAGACAGATTTTAACCCTTAAGCTGCTAATCGCGACTCACCGACCTTTTGCGGACAGTGTAGATCAAGATCAGACTGCAGTCTGATCTATGATCTACACTGTCCGATACGACATTTTATTTCCGATGAAATAAACTTTGAAACCGGGCTTTTAGTATTGAGTAGAAATTTGCATTTCATTTATTCAGCAGCTTAAGAGTTAATGGATTTCGCACGAGTAGCCACGTTCAAGTTAAACAAATAAGGAAAGTATCAAATGAGGTTTTGTTCGAAAAATTTTTTATTTGAGCCATGCTCTGGCAAAACGGGGTTTAATGTACTCCCATGATGCATTGTACCAAGTAAGTCATCACAGGACTATGGATCCTTACAATCCATTTTGTATAACAACCGACTGAATAAGGCGGTACACTGGTCCTTTTACATGTAGAAAATTGACCGAAAGCAAAAAGTTTCTACCAGGTCTGCCTGCGCGGACTGCGCAGGCTGACCTGGGTCGATACTTTTTGCAGATGCATTAAGTCCCCTTTTCACAGAGCATGGCTTCTTTGTGTGTGCAGCTCAGTGTACCTCATCGACTTTTTGATAAAGTGGTCCTACATTTTTCAGTCACTTGATTAACCCTTTCCTAAACAAGCCCTGGTTTTCACGTGTCTGCAGTACAAGTCTTTTGAAAACACTGTGGGAAAAGGAGAAATTGCTCGTAACGAGCAATTTCTCCTTTTCCCAGTGTTTTCTACCCTTTTTGAGACCTTTCTGCCATTTTCATCAAATTTATGACTGTCATCTGCAAACTCTTCCAATTTGGACCAGTCCAAAATTTGTCGTTTAGGAAAGGGTTAACTCTTTCGCTCCAAACTAAATGGATTTTACTTTTCCTGATGTCAAAAAGGAGATTTTTGTTGCATAATATGAAGCTGATTCTTAGTCAAAGGTTAGGTAGCGGACGGTGTAGATCAAAGATCAGACTGCACGTTTTGTGCAGTCTGATCTTAATCTACACTGTCCGCAAAAAGTCAGTAAGAAGTCGCGCTTAGCAGGCCAAGGGTTAAAACCGTTATTGATTAAAGTGTTTATAAACTGCATTTGAAATTCGATATCGAATGGGAATTGTCGTTCAAATAGTAGAAAACAAAATGGGAAAAAGTCGAAAATGCTGGATACAAGCACTTTGTCTTATTCCGCACTTCGTCTTCAAAGGCCTCCAAAATTTGTCGTTTAGGAAAGGGTTAACTCTTTCGCTCCAAACTAAATGGATTTTACTTTTCCTGATGTCAAAAAGGAGATTTTTGTTGCATAATATGAAGCTGATTCTTAGTCAAAGGTTAGGTAGCGGACGGTGTAGATCAAAGATCAGACTGCACGTTTTGTGCAGTCTGATCTTAATCTACACTGTCCGCAAAAAGTCAGTAAGAAGTCGCGCTTAGCAGGCCAAGGGTTAAAACCGTTATTGATTAAAGTGTTTATAAACTGCATTTGAAATTCGATATCGAATGGGAATTGTCGTTCAAATAGTAGAAAACAAAATGGGAAAAAGTCGAAAATGCTGGATACAAGCACTTTGTCTTATTCCGCACTTCGTCTTCAAAGGCCTCTCTCCTCAGTCGTTAACAACACGTGACCATTTGGAAAATCGTTAAAGACGTAAGCCACTCCCTCCTCCAATTTTTTATATCTCTACACTTCTGTATTTAAATGATTGAAATTCAAGCTGTGATCTGCCTCTTTTTTTTTATCTGGACAATTGGGGGGGGGGGGGGGGGGGGGGGGGGCGGGGGGGAATCCCTATATGTCAAATTATCTCCCTTGCCAGATAAAAGACTAAAGGTAACCAAAATAACACATTGGCCCCTTTACCTGAATACCTTTGTCTTTACCCTTAATTCCGTTTGAGACGTCACGATAGATATAATATGATTTATGATATATCTGTTAGGTCCCATGCAATTTTAAATCAATTTCTGTTTCTCAATTATCAGAAAATAAGTATATATCGATTTATAGAACAGCCTAACTAGATTTAGTTGAGATATTATCATAAAAACATAAATGTGTAGTGCAAGGAAATCAAGGATAATCAAAGCATTGAAAACACTGGTGTGGCATTTGTCAAAGGGGCCATTGTGTGGAATTAATAATTTGAAAAATAAACAACAGAAATAGTTTCAAAATATTCGCTTGAAAGTCAACCCACTATATAGACATGAAAAATCCGATAAAGAAGAGTGCAATCTTGTGGGACGAACAAGTCCGGGCGAACAAGCCCTGGGCAAATAAGCCCAGGAACGAACTGGTTTTTGGACGAACAAGCACGGTATGTGTGTATCTTTACGCCACTAGAGAAGGCCATAGCTGATCAAGCTATTTTCGATAAAAAGGACGTATTTCCATGATCGATGGCCTAATCCAATTTATTGTAATACGCCATTTTCAATTTCATATCGGAGTGCAATCGAAACACATATTTGTCTCAGAAAAATTGATTGTTTAAAAATTGGGTTTACTTCCTTCGGTTTTGCACAAACTACGATACATGATTTTCAAAATGCCGTATTGAACTCATAGTGGCATTGTCTTCGACAAATGCCACAAAAACCAAGTAATCTCCTTATCAGGACAAAGTTGAATGTAGTACTGCAGAGGAATCAAAGAAATTAGCTGAAGAATCGCTTTCACTGTACAAATTCGGAAATGCAAGGGTCAAATTTCACGAGTCCAAAATCCGTATGTTGGAGCCTGTAACCACAGGATTACGGTGTAACTAACTCTGAGAGCGTCGGGTAAATCATATGCGCCGCGCTCCAGCAATAGGAGATTTGATACATCTCCATGATCCTATATACCAAGCAAGACATATCGTTATTATGAATCCATAAAATCCAATTTGTCTAAAAAAACAGCTGAATTATGAGTAAGAGTGGCCTTTTAAATTGCAGAAAATTGATCGAGAGCAAAAGGTTTCGACACAGGTCAGCCTAAACGGACTGCGCAGGCTGACCTGGGTTGATACTTTTTGCATATGCATTAAACCCCCTTTTACCAGGGCATGGCTCATATGTTCTGAAGCATTTCAATGGTTGATATCATTAAATTTTGTTAAATACTTCGAAGACGTCCTGTGGCGAATCTTTTAACTTCTTACAAGATCTATCACAAACCACCTGGAAATCAGCTGATAAGACATGCTGGTGTTTATCAATATACGACACTTGTTCAGTTTTAGATCATTCCTTTAATCCAGATTGGCTGTTAATTACAAGATAAAGCCATAACGAATACTAAAGAAACGATATCTCCCTGGATAGTTGTTACAGCTAAAAGATGCCTTGATTTCTTAATTAGTGGACATTTATGCCTATCATCTATTCGAGATTTTGCAATGCTGAATGCCCAGGAGTTAAATGCTCGGTGAGCCCATGTATATGTGGGTCGTTGCCCGACCGACCGACCGATCATTCATTCATTCATTGAGTCTTGTTTTGCTCCCCTTTCAACTTTACAAGAAGTATATCAGCTCACAATTTCAAGCTTTTACATGGTTTGAAGCTGTACTGGACAACAGTTTAGAAGTTTCCTATGAAAACTCCTGCGCAATACCCAGTGTTTCGGGTGAGGGTTGAATCCTGGATCTCTAGATTACTCATCAAAAGGAATACCAGCGGCATCTGAAAGATCATAAACCAAGTAAGTAAGAACAAATTTAACCTATTTTGCGTTAAACACGTGTTTTGCCTTGTAATACACAGATTTAGCTTGCTGGGGGGTAATTCTTGCCTTTTTGAAAATTTTAACCTATCTTCTGTCCGAATGATTAAATAATCTTTGAACTCTATGGCGCCTACATCCGAGGAGGAGTGATCAGCCGTTCTCCGTCAACAACACGTGTTCTTAAAAGAAATGAACCACGCTCTGGAAAGAGGGGGCTTAATGCATCTCCGTAATGCATTATACCAAGAATTTATAACATAATTAAGGATCAATGAAATCCATTTTATCTAACAACCGATTGAATCATGTGGCTGACTGGTCCTTGACATGCAGAAAATTGATCAATAGCAAAACGTTTCGACCCAGGTCGGGCTGCACAGGCTGGCCTGGATCGATACTTTTTGCTGATGCATCAAGCACCCGTTTTACAGAGCATGACTCATTTATTTATCTGATCCTACGGCAAATACTGTCAACCTACAGATGAGACGCCGCGTGTTGAGGCGTTTGATCTCAGTGGGCGGTTATTGGCATTGTCTATGTTTACTGACAGCAGGCTTATATGGCCTAGATTTCTAAATAATGAGTATTTGTTGACCTTATTACAATCATGTGCCAAATTAATGTACTCAAAATTGCTGCCGAAGTTTTATCCTGACTGAGTTTTAACTTAAATATCCCATTTTAGCCAATCAAAATCAAAATTAAGGGTAGTATTCTTCATCAGTGTAATATTCTACTTCAACACCTAATGTTCAGCACAGGAAGCAACTATTTTGTTTATGTTGTTGTCATTTTCGTCTACGAGAATGTCATGAGGAGAAGAGTTAAAGATCTGAAACACCGCCTCCCCCTCCCCCCCCCCCCCCCCCCATGCTTTGTCAAGGAATCAATAGAACTATCTCATCTTCTCAAGCAAAGGTGACAATCGCTACGTGGATCTTCTCAGGTAAGATCTACGTAGTGATTGCGACCTTGGCTTGGCGAGATTGGACTATCTGAGCAATGTTATAGTGGCAGAAATACTGCAAAATTGTTGAAATTGAATAGTTCTACTGTAATAAAGTGTTTAAAGAGGATGAAAAATGGGCATAATTCAGAAAACATCAAGGAAAGCAAGCGGGTGGGGAATTGTGGACGAACAAGGAAGACGGATGAGAGGACTGACAGAGTGTTATTAAAAGTGGTAGAAACCAACAGAAAAAAAAAACATTATCAGAAATTACACTTATAATACAAAGCTTTTTACCATCCCTTGTCAAAAATAACAGTTCAAAGGAGATTATATTTTTATGAAAGCCCCAGGAGAGTTGTGAAAAAGACCACTACCATTGCTCCTTCGAATAGGCTGGAGAGGTGGGCCTTTGCAAGATCACCTCTACATTAGAAAGATGAAGAAGATTGGTTAAAAGAGATTTTTCCCTACAAAATTACTTTCGACGATGGTTATGTGGGAAAGAAGCCAGTGGCTTGAAAAAAATATTGTGCGGAGTACTGGTAAAAGAAACTCCAGGAAAGCATGGATAGGTGCACTGGCCGCCGCGATATAACTGAAATAATGTTGAAACGGCGTTATACACCATACAATCAATCAATCAATCAACCTAAAATACAGTTGTTATAGGAAACGATGAGCCTGATTATGTTTGTAGAACCAACGAGGAAAAGTGGATACCAAGATGCTTGGCTTCTTGGAACTCTGTTCCAGTTTTGAGTGTTATGATTTTTGGATGCTTGACATTTGAAGGAGTTTGCGCATTAGGACCTGTGGAGGGTACTATCAATTTACCAAAGTATACTGAAACCCTTGATGAACATTTGTGGCTTATCATTTCCCCTCAAACAAGGCCTTTGTCTTTCAAGAGGATAATTACCTTTACAGTCAGAGCCAAAAGGCGCTATTAAAACTTGAAAGTGTGTAGAATGACTTAGCTATGTAAAAATAGATAATTTATCGATATATATGGTGTAATAAGAAAAAGAATAGAGAAACTCAAGGCATTTGTCCTCATTAAAACCGAAAACGACAATAGCGATTTCTAGGAGGGCCTCCCAAAAATGATGTATCTTTTCTATCCATCGTAATCTGTGCAACCTTGCAGCCGTCAGGGGCACTATTTGGCATGAGGTTACAAGAATGATTATACTTTCATAAAATAAAGATTAAATGGGTTTCAAAAAATTGCAGAAAACAGGCTAAAAACGAGTACATACGTATCTTTAATGCTCCTATGTATACATCTAGAGACAAAAAACTTGAAGCGAGAAAACCAAAAGCCATGTATGAGCTGGCCACCACAGTCATTGAGAATGTTTGGGAAATATTCAGTATCAAACTTCAAAGTAGAGTAACAAACATTAAAAGTAAGCAAAACTTGATAAACAGTATTTTAGAAATCTGGACATCCTTATCTTCAACCTATATAAAATCTGTATATAATCAGCTACCAAAGAGAATGCTCTGGCAGCAAATGGATGTATTACTAAATACTGAAAATTTAAAGTAAATGTAAAGTGTTGTAGTTCAAGAGAGATATTGGTGTTATTATTTTTAAGTTAGTGAATAATGGCGGCCATTTTGGGGACTTTAATGTGGCACCTGAATGTATAACGCAATGATGTATGGAAGACCTAACGCTCTTCTCTTCGAACATAGCACTAGACAGGCAATTTTGTCTAATGAAGCCGGTTGGTTTCTTTACTGCTGTTTAGTTGTGGCCTTTGGTCATGAGAATATTCCTGTCAGTGAACTGGAACTTATATCTGTTTACAATAATGTTGAAACTGGCATTAAAAGCCATGAAAAAATAAAGAGCGTTGACCTCATTCCAGAAAGGTATACTTTTACATCACAGGGCATCACTGAAGCATATGAAGTAAATATAATCCTATAGTCGATGTATATTTTGTAAGAATCGATATTAAAGTCGCTAACTACGGGTCCTAATTGGTAGGTTAGGATGGGTAAAAACAAGATAAACAACATGAACATTTAGTTCTGCTGAAGATAATAACATGTCTGTATTGTTGTACGATACAATTATTGTTCCCCATACCCCCAAAATAAAATGCTTGCTTTTGGTAACTGTCATCACAGTCAGGGAGGGTGTTGTGGTTTAGTGGTCACATCTCTCTAATTAGTTTAATTCGATAACAACAAGCGGCATATTTACCAATCATTCTTAAAAATACATCCTTACAGCCAGAGATAAAAATGCTGCATGTATTTGAAAGACTGCAGAATGTTTCAAGTTTAGACAGTTGTGTAAACATTGGTAAATAACCGATATACATGCATATGATGTAAGGGATATATGCATACAAAAATCTTCAATATAAAACCGGAAACTTCACAACAGCGGTTTCTTTGTTAGCGTCCAAAAAATGACAACCTTGCAACCGCGAGGGGTAACATTTGGCATGAAAATACAAGAATGATAGCAGTTTGATAAAGTAAAGATGAAATGGGTTAAAAACTGGCTTAAAACGAGTATAGATGTATCTTTAATCTAATTTTATTACAAACGGGAATTCAAGCTATCTGATCTGCTGAGACAGCCCTCTAACCAATCGAAAAGTTAGTAACAGAATAAGAACAAGTGGGAGACAGTAACTCCCAGTTGAATCCCATGATAAGCGGGTCAACCTTTGGACCTACAACCAATAGGGCGCGAGTAACATTTAGGTTTTCAGAAAATGTCATCGTTGATTTATTGATTGTATGGTGTTTAACGCCGTTTTCAACATTATTTGAGTTATATAGCGGCGGCCCGTGCACCTATCCATACTTTCCTGGGTTTTTTTTGTACCAGTACTCCGCACAATATTCTTTTCAAGCCACTGGGTGCTTTCCCACATAACCATCGTCGAAACAATGGTCAGCGGTGAGAGAGGAATGAATCCTGTCGCAATGACTATCATCAATCCTCGGAAAGAAATTGGCCAAGCCGGGGATCGAACCAGCGACCTCCTGTTCTCAAGTCCTGTGCGCTACCGACTTAGCTACGGGGCTTGGCTAGTAGTCTTCGAGAGTAATGAATAGAAGTTGCTGAAGTTGTTTCACCGTCGATTAACCCTTTACCAGAGGACAAAATTTTAGTTATGTCCAAATTCAAAGCGTTTACAGTTAGAATTTATTCACATGCTGTAACTTGTCTTTGGAAGGGTAGAATACATTGTGGGAAAAGGCAATATTTTCTTCTTTTCCCACAATGTATTTAAAAGATTGGGTAGTTAAAGATCATGATTGTGTGGTAAAAGTTTAAACTACCAGGAAGCCTTTAGGTCTTTCGGCGACATATGTATGAGCCACGCCCTGTGAAAAGGGGGCTTAATGCATTTGCGAAAAGTATCGATTCATGTCAGCCTGCGCAGTCCGCGCAGGCTGACATGGGTCGAAACTTTACGCTAACTTTAAATTTTCTGCGTGTTGAAGGACCATTCTACCTCATGCATAAGTCGTTTGTTTGTCAAAATGGATTTTATGGATCCATAATTAGGTGACGTTTTGTTTGGTATAATGAATTGCGGAGATGTATTAAGCCCCCTTTTGCCAGAGTATGGCTCACATAAACTCGACTGCTTTCGACGGCTGTAAAATACAATTCACTGACACTCACAAAGATTTTTTATCCTACAAACTTGACTAAACAAGCGGGCGACATATATCGAAGATCAGCCAGCGCACTCCGCGCAGACTGGCCTGGGCCGAAACCTTTTGCTTTTTGTCAATTTTCTGCTTGTCAAAGGACAAGTTTACCTCATGATTCAGTCGGTTGTTTGATAAAATGGATTTCATGGATCCCTAATTATTCGATGACTTGCTTTGTATCATACATAATGGAGATACATTAAACCCCTTTTTTCCAGAGCAATTGGCTCAATTGTGAAACAGTTTAGATTGTCACTCTTTAAGTCTATCTTACATACAAAAATTGTATGGTTTGCCTACCAAACTTTGTTTCAAGTTTTGTTTAGCCCTTAGGCTGCCAAGCCCGATTCAAGGACCTTTTGCGGACAGTGCAGATCCAAGATCAGACTGCACGAAACGTGCAGTCTGATCTTGGATCTACACTGTCCGATAAGTAGGTACTTTTCACCCAAAAAATGACTTTAAAATTGCAACATGAGGTTTTTAACTATCGGCTTGAAAGTTTCATTAACTTACACAGCGGGATAAAGGTTGAAGTGTTCGCAACAAACGCCTATATTTCAGTAAAAAAAAAAAATATGTGAAAACATTGCGGTAACGAGCAACTTCTTCTTTTTCTGTAATTGCTACCAAAATCGAGATAAAAAAAAAAGAGATAAAAGCCTTCAAGGCTGGCAATGTGTTAAATTCAAAACGTCAGATAGGGTTTATTTTCATTTATTTTTAAAACACAGAATTTAACAGTCATAAACATTCCGTTGTGTTAGCCTCTGGGCACATATTGGCGTGCAACACACGAAAAGGGGCCTTCGGACAAGTGCGTAAAGTGTTGTCTCTGATTAGCCTGCGCAGTCCGCGCAGGCTAATCCGGGACAGCACTTTACGACTACGTAAGATTTTTTCATACAGATAGAAAATCGCACAAAAAGGATTAGTCACAGACTACACAGACTGATCTGGGACGACATACTTTAACGCATATGTCCGAAGGCCCCTTTTCGTTTGTTGCACGCCATATAATATCTTATCATTATTTCAAAGAAGTGAGCAAGATTCAAAGCGCTTTGATTTGCACCGTATTCTCTCTAATTGGATTTGCAGCAGCTTTGTAACTCTTTTCTCTGTAAATATTATTCACTTTATCTCACATTATACACAATTTCGGATGATTTTAGAAAAGGCTGTCTCTGATCCAAGTATAAAACGAATCAAGACAACATCTTGGCGAGAGATGTTGTCCTTCAACAGTGAGTTCTCGAATTTCCAGGATTTTTGTCGAACATCTTTCATCGCGGATGCATCAATAGTAGCCTATTTGCAGGTGAAATCACAGTAAGAATCATGTCCTAATCAGGCAGTAAATCTTTTTACTTGGAAGCAATTGCAGTCGATTTGGAAGTATGAAAGATGTCTTTGACTGAGAAGATGATTATGGTGATTTGAGAAAATGCTGGTTATCAGTATTTTCTCCTTTCCCCACAATGTTTTCTCAAAAGCTTTCTTCCTTAGAGCCATTAAAGCTAGGGAATGTGTGGTACAGCGTAAAGTCAGATATCCAAGATTGTTGTTTCCCTTTGAGAAGATGTAAGATTAAATCTACCGTGCAATCACACGGTTAACCCGTACCTTACGTATCGCAAGATCTTATCTTACTTTCACATTGTTGAGTAAAGACTAGCCTAAACGGACATGCAGTTTGATCTTTGTATACACATCTATGATACCCAAATAATTGGACCAGTTTTACCATACCTCATAACTCTCTCACTGCTATATATTAATAAATCCACTCAAGATTTTTTTTTTTCGGTCTAAAAGTAGATTTCCACTGCAATTTAACACAACTTTGGTCAAAGGTAAGCGATCGGTAGCGGATGGCGTAGATCTAAGATCAGACTGCACGTTCTGTGCAGTCTGATCTTGATCTGCGCCGTCCGCAAAAGTTCATTCACGTTGTCATTGGAGGTGAAAGAGTAAACAGCAATACGTGGACCCTCAAACATGGCTGGTACCTTTACTTACCACAATTCAGACGGATAAAGGTTTGTAGCAGCCTTTGATTTGTTTTTGCAAATAGGGTACCAGTCGGTAGTTTTCCAGACGTTAGTTTCGTATTTATACCCCACACGTGTATTTCATCGTGTATTGTAAATACAGGTGCCACGCTCTGTGAAAAGGGGGCTTAATGCATCCGCGAAAAGTGTCGACCCAGGTCAGCCTGCGGACCTGAGCCGAAACTTTTCGCTATCGGTCAATTTTCTGTATGTCCAAGAACCAATCTACCGCATAATTCAATCGGTTGTTAAGAAAAGTGGCTATTATGGATCCATAATTATGTGATGGCTTGATTGGTAACATGCATTACGAAGATGCATTAAGCCCCCTTTTGCCAGAGCATAACTCATATATATATATATATATATATATATATATATATATATATATATATAATAAAAGAGAAATGACACTACAAATAGTTTTTAACGTGCCAACCAGTTTCGCTTTCGCTCATCAGGGCAACGCTTTAATGAAACATCGTAACTAACGTCATTTTGACGTCATAGAACAACGGTTATATATATATATATATATGTGTGTGTGTGTGTGTGTGTGTGTGTGTGTGTGTGTGTGTGTGTGTGTGTGTGTGTGAACCATGCTCTGTCCAAAGGAGGTGTATTGCATCTGCAAAAAGTATTAACTCCGGCTGACCTGAGTCAAAACATTTCGCTACTGGTAAATTTGCTGCATGTTAAGGAACCAGTCTACCTCATGATTCAGTCGGGTTTTAGACAAAATGGGTTCTATGGAGTCATTGTTCTATGACATGACTTGCTTGGTACAATGCATCACGGTGATGCCATTAAACGTTCTTTTGCCAGAGTCCCGCTCACTTATATCTGTAGACGATAAATAACAAGGGACTAATTATTATTTATACGCCATTTTGACTATGGCCCTCAGATCTGAGGTGCCCATTTGCAAAATGTTACTTCTCTCTACGGCCTTGCAGTTGTTAGCTTAGGGAAACATTCACAGAAAAAGAGCACTGACTTGAAATATAAATTATCAGATAATAGAGAAAAAAGATATTAACCTTTATTTTGCTAAATAAGTTTAGTGAAACTTTCAAGCTGATAGTAAACAACAATAACCATGCCATTTCAAACTTATTTTTTGGAAGAAAAATATCTCCTTATCGGACAGTGTAGATCAAGATCAGACTGCACGTTCAGTACAGTCTGATCTTGATCTACACTGTCCGCAAAAGGTCAGTGAGTCGCGCTGAGCAGCCTTAGGGTTAAACAAACGACAAGATTTTAAATTTGTCAAAATTCAATGACTTGGAGATCGAAATATTCAGTGTTGCTGAAATGATGGGAGTTGTCTTTAAGAGAGATGAAAACATTGTGGAAAAGGAAGAAAACGTTGATTAGCCCAGCCTGTAACATATACAGTCTCTAAAAATTTTAGTGGAATGTAATTTTAGCCATCAAAAAAGGTCAAGTTTGGAAGAGTTCACACTCGATGACTTTTTTTTTTGCGGTATCAGACAAGGCGAAAATTTATCACCGTGTTTATTTCTAGTCCTAAACTTCATGCCAAAAAGTTACATAGAAGGCTTAATGAATTACCTGCGAAAAACGCAAGGCCAGATCATCGAAGACAGCTTGATTGTATGTAATGACTGAAACGATTCTTAACTGTTTGACAGGTAACTCAGTTATGTTGAAAATATCTTAAAACTGTTTCCCGTACGGAAATACATACATTGAACCTAGTTGACTAGAATTATACCTTACCTTTAATTTCTCTCACGGTAACCGTTAGGCTGCTAAGCGCAAGACGAGGACCTTTTGCGGACAGTGTAGATCAAGATCAGACTGCACAGAACGTGAAGTCTGATCGTGGATCTACAATGTCCTATTAGGAGAAAAATGTTCCCCCCCCCCCAAAAAAAAAAATAACGTAAAAATAGCAATATTTGCGTTTTTACTATCGGCTTGAAAGTTTCATTTGACTTATTTAAGGGTTAATTTGACTTATTTAAGAGTTAAGGGTTAGTCGCGTGCTGTTTTACTTATTTACAAGGAAGTTTTCGAATTACTGGAATTAGTGAGTTAGGAACGAAATATCTGACACGGACAAAAAGAAAATTAACCCTTTGCCTGCTAAGCGCGACTCATTGACCTTTTGCGGACAGTGTAGATCAAGATCAGACTGCATAAAACGTGCAGTCTGATCTTTGATCTACACTTTCCGATAGGGAGATATTTTTCTCTAAAAAGATAAATTTGAAATAATACTATTCGGGCGTTTACTAGCGGCTTTAAAGCTTCATTTAAGTTATTCACCACACAATCCCGACCTAACGACCCAATAATGGAAGCCTTTTGAAAACATTGTGGGAAAAGGAGAAAATGCTGGTAACCAGCATTTTCTCCTTTTCCCACAATGTTTTCTACCCTTTCCAAAACAAATTTCAACTTGTGGGTCACATTTATTTTGTCGTGTGGAAGTGCTTTCAATTTCGACCAGTCTAGAATTTTGTTGTTTGGTACAGGGTTGACAACAAATCAGACAGCTATAAGAGACGTTTATTGTTAATGTTTTACCAAACATTGTTATGTTTTAACGAACTCCTATGAGGAAGAAAGGGTTTGAAAACATTATGAGAACAGATAAAATGCTGGAAACCAGCATTTTTTTTTTCTGTTCCAACAGCGTTTTCAAGTCTTCCTACGACAATCCCACTGTCTAATCTACATTTTATTCGTCGTCGACTTATTTTGAAAATTTGGGCAGGTATACAATTACGTCGTGTGGTAAAGTTTGTATTATGTAATGAAAATAGACCAGTGGCAGCTTTATAGTTCACTTTGTCAGTATGATTAAAAAAAAGTTAACTCTAGTCTGGATTACCTGCCCCTACCACTACGTTATAGGGTCAGGCAAAGCGCAATAATCGCGGCCTCCATGGCGACCTCAAGCTTAGCACTAAATGCTTTCCTGTTTTTCTTAATTTCATGTGATCCAGTTTGATCAGTGAATAAAATAAGATCAATTTTGTACAAAATATACATCACCGAATCTAAAACGTGGTTTTGGGATATGGTTTAGATATAAATTTGACTATGAATCATTTTAAAAGTAGCCCTGTTTTCGGACGGTATATCGATCCATTGAAATTTCGGATACTTAAAGCATTCTGATACGTAGTTTTTCTCGCTAAATAAGAACGACACTTAAAAAAACTAACTTCCATTACTTTTTTGCAACCGATCTGTTTTCAATTCACCCTCTAGTAGGATCTGATCGAGTAAAATAACATTAATCCGTTACTTCTACATATTACAAACGGGCGCTGCCATTATTGCGCTTTGCCAGTCGCACTTTTGAAGTACGGCGGGGTACCAGACTAAGTTAACTCTTCCTTTTCATCACTCTGTAAATTACCTAGTTGCAGCCATAAATCACGACATGAGAATGGGGCGTAGCTGCCTGTACGCAAAAAACGCAGTTGCGTACATTTTGCCAAAAATAAACAGACAAATCTGCCAAAAATGACACCAGAGGTCACCAAATAGCTTCTACAATTCAAAAGCTTTCTTGTGGAGGCCCCAAAACCCTACCGGTAAATTTCCCTCCCTCTCGGCACTTCGCGCCTCGGTTTAATACCTTCGGTTTTACTTTCGCATGTACTTTCATTTGGACTCACTATACCCCTGGTAGATATACATGTACAAACGCAAAATGTTGCCTTTCCGCCGACGTCGTTTTCCTGTTCCGCGGGCTGAAAATAATTCCATCGACAAGCTTTCTTCGAAAAATTGGACAATCTCTTGTCAAAAGCGTGTTGATTTAAACTTGTCAGTACAAAGATTTATGAGAACTATTTAATATTTTGATATTTATTCAGTACAACCCTAATTTATTCACATTTTATTGCCGTAGTCTTGTATATTTCTGACGTTTACTCAGAAAAATCCTTGTTCAATACATAACGTTGTTTTGCGTGTGTGGTTTTTTTTTTTCGTTGTCACAAACATTTCTTTTTTCCTTCCTGCCCTACTTGGCCAGCTGTTAGAACGCATGCAAAATACGACTGTCTCGCGGATATTATGCAGAAAACAGATTAAACTTTAGGATACCAAGTGCGATTTAAGGACTTTTGCGGAGCGTGTAGATCAAGATCAGACTGCACAGAACGTGCAGTCTGATCTTGGAACTACACTTTCGATAAGAGGGTATCTGTGCCCAAAAAATACCGTTCAGATAGTAAAATTTGGGTTTTTACCATCGGCTTGAAAGTTTCAATTGACTTTTTCAGCAGGATAAAGGTTTGCCCTTAAGCTGCTAAGCGCGACTCACAGACCTTTTGGGGACAGCGTAGATCAAGATCAGACTGCACAGAACGTGCAGTCTGATATTGGATCTACACTGTCCGATACAGAGATATCTTTGCCCTCCCAAAATACCTTTGAAATTGCGAAATTTAGGTTTAAACTATCGGTTTGAAAGTGTCATTTTAGTTATTTATCAGGATAAGGGTTAACTCTTTACAACACAATCCCGACTTTTAACGACCCTGATGTTGAAGCCTTTTGAAAACATTGTTGGAAAAGGAGAAAATGCTGGTAACCAGCATTTTCTCCTTCTCCCACAATGTTTTCTACCCTATCAAAGACAAATTGCATCATTTGAGTCACACTGAAATTTTTGTCTCCAAATGCTTTCAAATTGGGCAAGCCTAAAATTTTGCTGTTTGGTAAAGAGTTAAGTGATAACTAAACGTACTTGATTCCCTAATCCCATAATGCATCAGCCATATGGTGGTGTTTGTTCTAACAACCTTCCTCCTCTACTGTTTATTTGTAAGCTCAGGTGCTTCCCGATAAATTCCAATGACCTTTAAATGCTGCTTATACTTGCAATATTTAACCCTAAGATTGCAAAGCACGACTCATTGATCTTTTGCACACATTGTAGATCAAGATCAGACTGCACAGAACGTGCAGTCTGATCTTGGAGCGATACTGTCCGATAAGGAGATATTTCTCCTCCAAGAAGACCTTTGAAATGGGAAAATTTGGGGTTTTACTATCGACTTGAAACTTTTATTTCTTTTATTTAGCCGGATAAGGGTTGACACATTCTAGCCTAAGATTCATGTTTCCTATATATGGACATTTATGTTGCAATTGTCTGATTTGTCCTGAGACAAGACAAGTCTTCTAGGATCCGTTTTCTACTACCATCCTTAACCCTTTACCAGATGACGAAATTTTAGCCTTGACCAAATTGAAAGCATTTGCAGACGACAGTCTCTGTGGGGCTCAAATGGTGCAATTTTTCTTTGATAGGGTAGAAAACATTGTGGGGAAAGGAGAAAATGCTGGTTACCAACATTTTCTCCTTTTCCCATAATGTTTTCAAAAGGCTTCTTTCCCAGGGTCGTTAAAAGGCGGTATTGTGCGGTAAAGGGTTAACTTCGTTCTTGGTCTTATTCTAAATTTAGAATGCAACGCGACTTCTGATTGGCTAAACCAAATGGCTTTTGCCAATCAGAAATTGTGTTACTTTCAAATTAAAAAAACTCTTGAGACGGAGACTAAAAATATTCATAAGAAAACAAACGGTGATTACGATCCCCGATTTCTTCCGTGTATATAAATCAAGGCTCAGCAGTATCCAAAATCGGGACAGATGGAATCAGTCAAAACAAAACTGTACGAGCCACGCCCTGGGAAAAAGGGGATTTAACCCTTAAGCTGCTGATCGCGACCTACTGACCTTTTGCGGACAGTGTAGATCAAGACCAGACTGCACAGAACGTGCAGTCTGATCTTTGATCTACACAGTCCGATACGGTATTTTCATTCCGGTGAAATCAACTTTGAAACCGCAATGTTTTGGTTTTTAGTATTGAGTAGAAATTTGCGTTTCATTTATTCAGCAGTTTAAGTGTTAACACTTAAGCTGTTGAATAAATGAAACGCACATTTTTAATCAATACTAAAAGCCCAAACATTGCGGTTTCAAACTTGATTTCATCGGAAAGAAAAATATCGCATCGGATAGTGTTGATCAAAGATCAGACTGCACGTTTTGTGCAGTCTGATCTTGATCTACACTGTCCGCAAAAGCTCAGTGGGTCGCGATTAGCAGCTTAAGGGTTAATGCAATTCCGTGATGCTTAACACAAAGCAAGTCATTACATGTACATGTATATGATTGGGATCCATAGATTCCATTTTGTCTAACAACCGACTGAAGCGTGCGGTCCTTAGACTTCTGGAAAATTGGCCGATAGCAAAAAGTTTCGGCGCAGGTCAGCCTGCGCGGACTGCGCAGGCTGATATGAGTCGGTACTTTTTGCAGATGCATAAAGCCCCCTTTTCACAGAGCGTGGCTCATATATATATATAATGCAACTGAGATCTCGCCGAATTGATTCTCGAGTCTAGACAATGTAGACAAACATATGAAAATATAAACACAGTTTCATTTTAACAGTTTAATTTCTCTTGGGGGGTCCTTACACTTCCAGACTGTAAATATATCACACTCCATTCTTGGCCATTATTTTCTTGGAGATATATCTGGAGCACCAGTGTTCACAATGTTTTTTATTTCATGCCTTTCGGTAGTTTATCGAGAAATAATGGTGGATTATGGTTTGATATTTCAAGGTTACGACCAGTGAAAATACCGATTTCATATTTTCTAACTCTTCAATTAAAGGCGGAAACAGTAGCTCCCGCGCACTAGTTACCTAGGTAAACAGCGCGTGCCATTCAAATAGAGGGAAATATGACGTAATTTACGCTATATTTCTCGAGCTTTACGTAATATTGTAATGCGTTGTTATGTGAGGGGGGTACGCCACGGGGAATTACCGAAAACAACTATACTGGATTTTGATGAAAGTCCCAACAAAAAAGGGGTTAGAAACATGCCCAACTCGTGAAAATACATCTATTACTGATGACGTTCACTCGATGAAATAAATTTCGATCTTTCACCGAAAAAAAATATATCCTCTGTATAGTATATGGACGCTCTTTGTGTGCTGACAAGCATAGTCGTGACAAGATGTTCAATGAGAAAAAATACTGAAGTGTACATAGTTTGTAATGTGCTTTACTCTTTACCAAACAATCCCAAGGAAAAGACCTTCGAAAACATTGAGGGTTTTCTCCATTTCCCCCCCCCCCCACAATGTTTTCCATCGTTTCTAAAGCAGATTCAGTATTTTGTCCACATTTTATTTATTGTTTGTAAAATTCGTATCATTTTAACAAATCTACAGATTTCTCAACGTGTAAAGGGTTAAGTGTGTAATGACACAAATCAAGCCATAATTATTATAGAAAGAGATAGGAATCTGTAAGAGCCTGTATTTCTTTACTTGCAAAGATGACATAAATGAAATCAAAGGAGGTCTGATCAAGACCCATTCATAAAACAAAAAATCAAATAACTCTGACTAAATGTTTTTGAAAAGATGATTTCCAAAATTGTTTTAGCAGAAAAACATTTTTTTTTTTCTTGGCATGAAAAGTATAGTTTAGGACTAAAGATTAAATGATACAAACCTTAGTTTTAACAACCAGATATAACTATAGGCGCAAAACATTTAACATCATCCAAGACAAATGTGGTAAAAATTGGTTGATAATTTCAGAGCAGATGTTTGACCAAAAACTTAACTCTTTACCAAAGAATAAAATTTCAGACTCGTCGAAATTGAAACCATTTGCAGACGACAAATCAAATGTAGCTGAAATGATGGTAATTGTCTCATAAAGTGTGAAAAAAAAACTTGTGGGAAAAGGAGAAAATGCTGGATACCAGCATTTTCTCCTTTTCCCACAAGGTTTTCAAAGGGCTATTTCTTTAGGGTCGCTAAAACTCGGGAATGTGTGGTAAACTGTTAATTCACTCACAGACGCACGTACGGCGGACACAGTGCCGTGACGTAAGCCACTGGACATGAACCAAAAGAGCTGAAAATGAAACAGAGATCTGAAACGGTATGATGCAATATCTTTTCTCATTTCAGCAATTTTATTTCCCTTTTGGTCACAGCAATTCCCTGAGCCTTATAATGCCAAATACGTCACATGGCGGGTAAGACTGGAAAAGTAAATAAAACTTAATCTTAGTACAGTATAAAAAGTCACATGATCACAAAGCCTCACGCTCTTTTTTTTTTTTTTTAACAAAAATAAGGTAAAATATATGTCAAAAGATCTACGAAAAATTAATATACATTAACAAAGAAATTACATTTTTGTCCAAAAATGGAGTATGTCTCTTGTCTCTTAACTTTGTCTTTTGTGTTTTGTTTTTCGAGTGACATTTCAGGCGGGTCAAAATGACTCAAGCTAAAACAATAAAGGCGACAGGCACTTGTCAAAACGTTGACAAAAATTTTGTAGACAGTATTTCCTCCTCAGAGTTGTTCTACGTTTAACTCTACATAATACAGCCTGCCTTATTGCTTACTATATCGACTGGGACCCCATTACATAAAGAAGAAACCTTGTAACCCTTTCCAAAAAATAGAACCGATTTGTAGCAACCTTGTAGAAAGAGACCTTATAGAAGCATTGTGGGAAAAGGGGAAAATGCTGGTTACTCCTTTTCTCACAATTTTCGTACTGTTTCAAAGACAAATCTGATCGTTTGAGCTACATTTGACTTTGTTGTCTGCAGTTGCTTTCAAAGTCACGGGTGATAATCAAGGGAACTAGCTCCAAAAAGGGTCAAAATTCCATTGACTCTTTTTGAAGCTACAGTAGTCCCCCTGTTTACCACCCGTTAAAGTGGGGGTCAAAATTCTAGAAGGAGTCCACAGATATTTGTCTTCTGGAAAAGAATTGAGGTAAGGAAAAGCATTGAAAACCTTGTTGGTAAAGTAGCAATCGCTTGCTATAGATCAACAGGCAATAGCTTCTTTTCCTATAATATGATAATTTTGAAAGCTGTCACTTATAGGGTGTGTTTATATGTGTAAGATTTAAACGTTATAAAATTCACTTACCAGACATGTTAATGTCTTTTTAATTTGATTTAAAGTGCCGATATGACATCATTCTTCAATTTTAAAGGCAGTTAGAACCCAAATTAATGTCTTTCGCGTTCTCCAGAAATTAAGTTATTCGAGATTGTATCAGCGTGTTTATGTGTGTGAAAGTAGTGTGATCAAACACCGTGAGAATTCTCAAGGTTACATATGTATCACTTTCTGCGAAAAGAAAATACAAGTCTCTTCACATTATATCACCTCTAAATAATTGGGCCACGCTCTGGAAAAAAGGGGGCTTAATGCCCATCAATGATGCATGATACTAAGCAAGTCGTCACGGTGATGTAGATCTATAAACTCCGTTTTGTATAACAACCGACTGAATCATGAGATACACGGGTCCTTTGACATGCAGAAAATTGACTAAAAGCAAAAAGTTTCGGCCCAGGTCAGCCTGCCCAGACTGCACAGGCTGACCTGAGTTGACACTTTCTGTAAATGCATTAACCCTTTCCCAAACAAGCCCTGGTTTTCACGTGTCTGCAGTACAAGTATTTTGAAAACACTGTGGGAAAAGGAGAAATTGCTCGTAACGAGCAATTTCTCCTTTTCCCACAGTGGTTTCTACCCTTTTGGAGAACTTTCTGTCGTTTTCATCGAATCTAAAATTGTCGTCTGCAAACTCTTTCAAATTGGACCAGTCTAAAATTTATCGTTTGGGAAAGGGTTAAACCCCTTTTTCTCAGAGCATGGCTCATATTGTGGTTTCAAAGTATATATCATCCTTTGTGTACATGTAATGGGATTCTCGATTCGACACGTAAGTGTCAAAAATCGCAACAATTCGAAATTTTAAAGTCCTTGCCTCCATATTGCAGTCTTAAATACGTTTTGGCCTAAACCCGCTTACAATCCACATACATAGCGAATCCAAAATCTGGGTCCGTATTCACCAACTATTTTTAAGAGCATTCTCAGTCTTATTCTCCAGGATTTTCTAAACTGGAAAGTAACACAACTTCTGATTGGCTAAACCATTTGGTTTAGCCAATCAGAAGTTGTCTTACTTTCAGATGCAAAAAAATCTGGAGAATAAGACTAAGAATATTCTTAAGTATGGTTGGTGAATACGGACCCTGGTCCCGTGCTTATGAAACTTGCGTACATGCTCAACTGAATCGGTATTCATCCTTATGAATTTCATTAGCGCTTCTGTAAGCAAGACAACTGAGAAATTAAGACGTTTATTTCACGAGAAGATGGAAAGAGACGTTCAAGAAGTTAAACTGAAGTTGCTCTGTGAGGTGTATCAGATCAGTTCTGTATAATTTTGAAATTTCATGCGCAGCTCAGTTTAGCAAAACAAGTTTTATAAGCACAGGTTCGATCCCCAGATAAGGCCAATTTCTTCTCGAGGATTGATGATAGTCATTGCGACATGATTCATCCCTCACTCGACGCTGACCATTCTTTCGACCATGTTTATGTGGGAAAGCAGCCAGTGGCTTGGAGAGAATATTGTGCTCAGTGCTGGTAAAAGAAACTCCAGGAAAGCGTGGACAGGTGCACTGGCCGCTGCGATATAACTGAAATTATGTTGAAAACGGCGCTGAACACCATACAATCAATCAATCAATCATTATAAGCACAGACCCACATATTCACAAACCGTTCTAAATTGCAGTCTAAGTCTTATTCCAGTTTAGAAAGAAACACAAATTCTACTCGACTAAAACATTTGAGCCATGCTCTGTGAACAGGGGACTTAATGAATCTGCAAAAAAAAGTATCCGCGCAGACTGACCTGGCCCAAAGCCTTTTGCTATTGGTCAATTATCTGTATGTCCAAGAACCAGTCTACCTCAATGTCATGAATCAGTCGCTTGTGGGACAAAGTGGATTTTATGTCTCCCTAATTATATGATGACTTGCTTGGTAGCAAAGGTGGTTTAATGCATCTGCGAAAAGTATCGACCCAGGTCAGCCTGCGCACTCCGCGCAGGCTGACCTGAGCCGAAACTTTTCGCTATTGGTCAATTTTCTGTATGTCCAAGAACCAGTCTACCTCATGATTCAGTCGGTTGTTAGACAAAATGGATTTTATGGATTCCTAATTATGTGATGTCCTGCTTGGTGCAGTGCATTACGGAGATGCATTAAGTCCCCTTTATACAGAGCATGGCTCATTTGGTTTAGCCAATCAGAAATAGTGTTTCTCTAGAACTTAGATTTTATTTGAATAACAGAAAACGTATGTGATTTGGTATAGTTGGCTAAACCTTAGGCTGCTAAGCGCGACTCAAGGACCTTTTGCGGACAGTGTACATCAAGATCAGACTGCATAAAACGTGCAGTCGGAGATTTGGTCTACACTGTCCGATATGGGTTTTTTTTCCCCCCTAAAATAAGAATACGCAACTGCATTTTTGCGCACAGACAGCTTTGTCCCTGATATACGTAATACTTTGTTAGGTGTGTACTTGGGTCCGTATTCACCAACCATTCTTAAGAACATTCTTTGTCTTATTCTTCAAGATTTTCTAAATTTGAATGTAACACAACTTCTGATTGGCTAAACCAAATGGTTTAGCCAATCAGAAGTTGTGTTACATTCAAATTTAGAAAATCTTGAAGAATAAGACTAAGAATATTCTCAGGAATGGTTGGTGAATACGGACCTTGGTCTTTTATATCTGAGTTTCTGATAGAAATCATTTCTTTAACCCTTTACAGTACAGTCCCGACTTTTAACGACCCTGAAGAAGAAGCCTTTTGAAAATATTTTGCGAAATGAAGAAAATGCTGGTAACTACACTTTGAAAAACAAATTATATGTTTAACATAGCATATATTTTGCCTTCTGCAAATGCATCCAATTTGGTCAAGTTAAAAATTTTGTCGTTTGGCAAAGAGTTAACAACCTAAAGGATGTTTAGACCAAGATGTGTTAATCCTTGATTGGAAGTTTTAAATTACTAGAGTAGAAGAAGTTACTATGGTAACCAGAATATGAGACCTATAATTTACATCTTTACCCGAGGTTCATTAACCCTTAACCTGCCAAAAAAGTTAAATAAAACTTTCAAGCTGATTACAAAAACCCGAACTATGTTATTTCAAACTTATTTTTTGGAGAGAAATATATCTCCTTATCGGACAGTGTAAATCTAAGATCAGACTGCACGTTCTGTGCAGTCTGATCTTGATCTACACTGTCCGCAAAAGGTCAGTGAGTCGTGATTGGCAGCTTAAGGGCTAAGAGCAATGTACGCAAGCGGGGATTTCTCGTCTTCAAGACATTTTCAAAGCGTTTCGGATTTCCGATTAAAAGAAAATACACGATTGCGTGTGGAAAGGTCTAGTAAAATATAATAGTGCCAGATAGTACATGGTTTCACTGTTATAACTCCCGTTATAGAAAAACACTTTACATGTAATCGTGTCGTGATACTAGGCATTTAGCAGACAAGAGAAAGAGAGAGAGGGGGGGGAGAGAAAGAGAGAGGGAGAGAGAAAGAGCGTAATTGATCACGCGTGTGCTTACGTAAAGACATATATATATCTAGATTAATCGTAATGAAATGACACACACACACACACACACACACACACATATATATATATATATAGTCGGGTTTTTGCTATCGGCTTCAAAGTTTTATTTAATTAATTTAGCAGGATAACGGTATATATTCCCTGATTTATAAATATTCTTCTTTCATCGTTTTCTTGTATACGTACTTCTTTCATCCTTGTAGACGCCCACGCCATAGCCTGGCAAAACCCTAGATGCCGAGTTTAAAACATTAATTTTACAATTAAGAAATACCGAGGGAAAAAAAGGGCAAAGGTATCATCCAAATAATCAGGCACCTGCCCTACACCTTTTGTAGGGGATTCATCTTTGCCTGTTTTTCGGCTATAGTCTGCGTTTATTGTACAAACACATCTTTTCAAGTCCCTGACATGGAATGTTTTTTTTTACTTTGTAAAAGAAGGAAAAGATGTCGAAAAACTGTAATAAGTAACCGCAGTTGGTTATATACACAGTAGAAAAAGTGCTGCACCCCAAATGTTTTTTACCCTGTTACCCTAAATGCCGAGTTTAAAACATTAATTGTGCAATTAAGAAATGCCGAGGAAAAAAAAAAGGCAAAGGTATCAGCCAAATAATCAGGCACACGCCCTACACCTTTTGTAGGGGATTCATCTTTGCCTGTTTTTCGGCTATAGTCTGCGTTTATTGTACAAACACATCTTTTCAAGTCCCTGACATGGAATGTTTTGTTTTGTTTTTTTTTGTAAAAGAAGGAAAAGATGTTGAAAAACTGTAATAAATAACCGCAGTTGGTCATATACACAGTAGAAAAAGAGCTGCAGCCCCAATGTTTTTTTACCCTGTTACCCTGTTTAATTTTCTGATGTAAATTATATGAAATGGAGTAAGAATTAGAATCTGACTGCTGCATTCACCATCACAGCATTCTTTTGCCTATAAAATGAACTGAGCTGAGATATCCCTTGACCTCATCGTACGTATGAATTTTTGTGCTTAAATATTGCATTCTAATTCAAAGAAAACGAACCGGCTTTGAGTTTGGTAAAAACTAGGAAATTTTAATTTCGAAATAAAACTCACGACAGGTTGAAAGTGACCTACAGAAAATGGGTACGCACAATCAGTCAATATTGCGTACTTCCACCCAGAAGCTGAAATACACTTGCAGTCTTCGTCCCGTACCTCTCATCAGACAATGAAACAGCTTTATCGGTAGCCGCTGCCGTGAGGTTAACAGATACCTCAGTTCATTTCATGGGTAAAAGAATAGTGTTTTGGTGTATGCTGCAGCCAGATTCTAATTTCCATCCCATTTTATGTTATTACCACCTGAAAATCAAACACGGTAAAAACACTTGGGGTGCAGCACTTTTTTTGTCTGTGTACACTCTGCACAAAAAAAAAAATAGACTTCCTTTTCTTCAGATGTTGCTCTTATTTGTCACTTATAAAGTCTCTGATATTTCTCACGGCAAGATGTTCAGGTTAAAATCAAGGGAACCACTGACCCGTTGCAAACATGTTATAAATTCATTCGCCACGAAGAGTTTTAAGAGCACTCCTGCGAATTCAATTATCCTCTCCAGGAAATGCATTACGCGCAGGCAAACTAATTACACGCTCTACATTGGTGCCAAGAGCTTGATCGTTTAGGCGTAACAAAACCGGGTGCGCACCTCTCAGGTCAAGGTCAGACAGTACCTTGTTATTGAGCTGTCAGGAGATACGTGAGATATGCTCTTTGAAAGGGGGGCTTAAGGCTTCTGCCGAAAGTATCGATTCAGATCAGCCTGCGCAGTCTCCGCAGGCTGACCTTAGCCGAAACTTTTTGCCTTTGGTCAATTTAATTTTCTGCATATCTAAGGACCATTTTACCTTATGATTTAGTCGGTTGTAATGGCCAAAATGGATCCCTAACTATGTAATGACTTGCATTGTATCATGCATCACGGGGAAGCGTTAAGCCCCCTTCTCACAGAGCATGGCTCCGTCGTTTTTTGGGTTTTTTTTTTTTTTTCCTGTTTTCCTCCCTGGACATGTACTGGAGCACAGTAAGAAATAGAGAGTACCAGAAAATAAATGTATACAAGTGATACTTGTTGTTTTTAATTTCAATACCTTATTTAAGTCAATCAAGTTAATCAAGAATGTGACAATGGAAAATATCCATGAAAGTAACTGTAGCAGCCCGGTGTAAACAAAGCGGGTGTTAAAATGCATTCAAATTGAAATCATGCCATTTAAAAGTACGGATATTATTGTGAAGATGACAATCTGTTATTGCACGGTCGGTCCAAGTATTAGTCGCTGGCAGAAAAATCAATTTCAAAACTAGGTTAAAACTTACCAGGTCACTCTACCTTTTGTTTGCTTTTTGCCTGATTTTGAAATTCATTTTTCTGCCACTGACTAACACCTGGACCAACGACACAATAACAGATTGTCATTTTCACAATATTTTCCATGCTTTTAAATGGTATGGTTTAAATTTAGATGCATTTTAGCACCTGCATTGTTTTTTTGGACCTTTAAGTTCAAAAGCCTGTAATATCAAGTGTTGTATTACTAAACTCGTTAATATAAGAGGAATGTCGTTGATATGTAAATAAAGAGTGCAGATCTCCACATTATGTTTTTAATAACGTCAATGTAAGTTACCAATATATTGCTACAGTCTTCAACAGCGTAAATGTGGCAGTATAAGGGTATAGGGTTTTTGATTCATTCTCCATATACAAATGAATCACGCAACACAGGTTAACAGGCCAGATGGCCACAAACTCCCTAATTATCAACCGAAAACCTATTGATTTGACATTGTTTTGCAATCTAACTTCTGTCTGGGTCCGTATTCACAAACCATTCTTAAGAACGTTCTTAGACTTATTCTTCAAGATTTTCCAAGTTTGAAAGTAACACAACTTCTGATTGGCTAAACCAAATGGTTTAGCCAATCAGAAGGTGTGTTACTTTTAAATTTGGAAAATTTTGGAGAACAAGACCAAGAATATTCTTAAGAATGGTTGGTAAATACGGACCCTGGTGTCTCTTGTTATGCCTTTAAAAACAAGAGGTCGTAGTGCGTCATAGCACTGTATTGAACAACTATTCTTGATAACATTCTTTGTCTGATTCTCTGATTCTCGCTAGTCTTCTAAATTTCAAAATAACGCAATTTCTGATTGGCTAATTTAAATGGTTTAGCATATCAGACATTGCGTTACTTCGTAAATCTGAAATAAGACTAAGAATTCAATTTGGAAAAGTTGCTGAATACTAGCCTCAGATCTGTCTTAGAGCACAAAGGGCAAAATCAGAGAATTTCTTTGATTCCTTTTTACGCTGTTTCTCTTATCTAGTGATAGTGGTGGACCGGGATTTCTTCACAGGAAGAATGCTTCCGGCTAAAATCTACCTTGCACCTACACGGTGTTATTTTTTTTTTCCAAGAATTATATTAGATTTACCTAGAGAAATAAATAATGAATAGTAAAGTAGAGAGTAAGGACAAAAACTTTTTGACACAAAAGTCATGACAATGAGCTTTGTTGACCGATATTCTTCCTTGTAGGCGTCCACGTTCCCTTCTACTCTTTGTACTCAATATTTAGTCCTTATAACGCTAGGGGCACGTGAACTATGTACCTTATTTATCTGTCAGTGAACTACCAATGAAAATTGTAAGACTCGTCCATATGGTGGCATATTTCTGCCGCGAGATACGAGATAGCTATCGTGATAATTTTAGAAAACTTTCACGATAATTCGAACTTTCTTGGAAATTTTATCTAGATGGTGAAAAGTTTTCTGAAAAAAATATCACGATAAACTTTGTTATCTAGAAAATTTTATGTTGATTATTTCTCATTTGTGCACGAAGCTGACATCGAGGTAAAATTATCACCATAGTTCTACCCGTTTCTCGATATTTATAAATAGAAAAATCACCATTTGGATGAACTCGAAAGTTTTTCACTGTACAGGAGACAAAGATGATCCGAAACCGTATCCAATTAGAGATACCGTGAATGTCAGTTGTGGGCACGAGCATAAAAAAAAATCGTGATAACAGTTAGAAATATCGCGATATTTTTACCGTGAAACGTTTTGTTATCTAGATAATATTTCCAGGAAAGTTTGTTTTAAAGCGGTAGTTCTCTAAAATTATCATGATAGCTATCTCGTATCTCGTGGCAGAAATATGCCACCATACGTCCATATTAAAAAAAGTGCCGATGATGAATTCAGTGTGGGTTAAATACATGATTTTTTAACTGAAAGGGTAAAAATAAATCTTTAAACCTTTCAGCCCGAAATACGTTCGAGCCATGCTCTATGAAAGAGAGGTTTAAAGCATTTGCAACAAATACTGACCCAGATCAGCCTGCGCAGGCTGACCTGGGTCAAAAACCTTTCGCTTTTGGTAAATTTTCTGCATTTCCAATGACCATTCTACTTCAGGATTAAGTCGGTTGTTAGGCTAAATAGATTTTATGAATGCATAACCATGTAATGACTTGCCTGTGATTATGTATCAATGGAGATGCATTAAACTCGTTTTTCACAGGGTATGGCCCATACAAGTTTGGCCTATTTCGACGGCTGAAAGTACCATCGATTGAAACAAAGAAATGAGACTTTTGCTCTGGCAAAAAGGGGCTTAATGCATCTCCGTCGTGCGTCTCATGAAGCAAGTCATCACGTAATTAGGGTTCCATGAAATCCATTATGACTAACAACCGACTGTATCATAAGGTAGACTGGTCCTTTGACATACAGAAAATTGACCAATAGCATAAAGTTTCGGCCCAGGTCCGCCTGCGCGGACTGCGCAGGCTGACCTGGGTCGATACTTTTCGCAGATGCATTAAGCCCTCTTTTCACAGAGCATGGCTCTTTTTTTTTTTTTTTTTTTTTTTACCTTACAGGCTTAATAAAATGAGCTGATGATACTGATCCAAGACCAGACTGCACGATCTGTGCAGTCTGATCTTGATCTATGCCGTCTGCAAAAGCCTCCGTTTTCGCTTATGGTGCTGCAAGGGGTTAAAACTTCAGAATACTAAAGACTGAGGTCAGTTGTTCAATCCGTAAAAAAAAATAATAATCAAGGAACAGCGAATTTTATGTCAAAAAGTCACAAAAGTTTTGGAATGTGAAGGTATAAGATCGGACTGCACATCTCTGTAGGGTCTGATCTTATACCCTGTCCACAAGATCCTTTCAAATCAGCTTTTGCGCAGTGAGGATTAAGTGATGAATATATTAAGTAATCAAGGGTATCATATGGAGCTGAAAACTGCGCAAACTCCATAAAAAAGGTATATTTAACAGATCATATAGATCTAAAAACCTGCCTAAGTCTAAATTTACTTCAGAAACGTTTATTTGATGCTTAAATGATTTAATCCATATGCCGGGATCACAATTCTCATTTAACCCTCAGGCTGCTGAGCGCGACTCACTGGCCTTTTGCGGACAGTGTAGATCAAGATCAGACTGCACAGAACGTGCAGTCTGATCTTTGATCTACACTGTCCGATAAGGAGATCTCTTTCTTCAAAAACTGTCCTTGAAATGGCAAAAATTGGGTTTTTACTCTACGCTTGAAAATTTCATTTCACTTACTTAACAGGATAAGGGTTAATTTTATAGGGAACGTTACCTCTTTTGTTGCTGTTTTTTTTTTTGTTGTTTTCAAAGGAAACTATATTGTCTTTTTTTTAATGCAAAAACAATTAAAAAAGTAAGTGGAAAGTTGCGATCCTTCAATGCGCTTCAATTGAATATACAGCTCAATTTTTTCTAAGAACCAAGACCATTCAAAAATTAATTTTATATTGTAATTGCTGTGGTTGTATTGTGCGCATGTTTATCTTACATAGTTATTTCTTCAATAATGTAGCAAAAGTGTGAACATTTTTATGTGGCCGACATGGTTTTTAGAATTTGAGTAGAATGGCGGATAGAAATTCAGATTTAGATAAAAAGAGGTAACTTTCGAAATTTACCGAAAAAGTTAACGATTCAAGCTGTTATAATTAATGTGCTAATTACTATGTGCTCTTGCACAGTAACGTGGGAATATGGGGACAGGCATCGCCAGTCAAAATATAGCGATCACCTTTTGAATTAATCTGCAATGTAACCTGGGTATTAGGAACCTCATCTTGACCCCACTAGGTAGTCTATCCTTGTATAGCACGACGAGCTCTGTGCGCCCATCCCAGCTGATTCTGCCTTGAACCATGATAGAACGGCCTACTTAATGCCCCCTTCACACCAAACTAGTTCTTAGAACGTCTTACTCCGTCCTAACAAAATCGTAAAACTGGTTGCGGTCGGGGTAGAACGTGTAATTTTGACTTAATAATGCCAATATTGCACCACGTCGTAACACGTCCCTAATACCCCCGTCACACCAGAATCGTTCTCACTACGTTCCGAAAATTGTTGCCAAACGGACTCAAATTGTGTTCGAACGGAGCGGACGTAGTAGCAACCTTTTACGAACTGTTTACGAACTTCATGGACGGGCTAGGACGAGAAGGGTGCTCCAGAACTTTGAGTCTGCTCAAAATTTTTTGCCGTCCATCCCGTCCTGTAATTAGACGGAGTGACAACGTACTTAAAACGAGATGGACGTACTACAAACAGAACTGCCGTACTTCGATCCTATTAGGGACGTGTTACGACGTGGTGCAATATTGGCATTATTAAGCCAAAATTACACGTTCTACGCCGACCGCAACCCGTTTTACGATTTTGTTAGGACGGGGTAAGACGTTCTAAGAACTAGTTTGGTGTGACGGGGGCATTATAGGATCGAAGTACGGCAGTTCCGTTTGTAGTACGTCCATCTCGTTTGAAGTACCTTGTCACACCGTCTAATTACAGGACGGGATGGACGGCAAAAAATTTTGAGCAGGCTCAAAGTTCTGGAGCACCCTTCTCGTCCTAGCCCGTCAATGAAGTTCGTAAACAGATCGTAGAAGGTTGGTTCTACGTCCGCTCTGTTCGAACACAGTTTGTGTCCGTTTGGCAACAATTTTCGGAACGTAGTGCGAATGAGTTCGGTGTGACGGGGGTTTAACGTCCATCTTCGTCAATGTTGGCACTATACAATCCCTCCTCTGGAAGTGCAATTCCGTCTGTCTGTAAAATCTATGTAATACCTTGGTTCATCTGTAAAATAAACAAGTCGCCAAACCATCATGGTCCAACGAGCATAACGTAGCCAGAAGTTTTTCGAAGAAAGCTAACTGCGTATACTCTGTCCTCTCGACCGAAAAACGGTTTCTTGCAGTCTTGTGTCGATGATTTGAGTGAAGGTCAGTGCGATGCTGGATTCCAGTTGTTAACCCTTATCCTGCTGAATAAAAGAAATGAAACTTTCAAACCGATAGTATAAGCCCAAAACTTTCCTGTTTCAAAGGGATTTTTGGAGGGAAAATCCTCTTTATCGGACAGTGTAGATCAAAGATCAGACTGCACGTTCTGTGCAGTCTGATCTTGATCTACGCTGTCCGCAAAAGGTCAGTGAGTCGCGATAAGCAGCCTAAGGGTTAAAGGATTTCTACTGGTCAAGGAGGTAAATACGATCTTCAGCTGTAGAGATTCCCCTTTCTCTCCTACCACAATGCTGCCTGGCAGGTGTGTGATTCTGTTGAAACCTCGTCCAGGCTCTTGTGAGACCAGTATGATGCTTCCAACATCACGATGAATAGCAACTTGCCCCACCATCCCAACGGTCGTCCAGTCCTCTGCTTCCGATAAATCTCAATTTACCTTTGAGTGGCGCTCTGGCAAAAGGGGGTTTGATTTATCTCCTTGTTGCATTTTACCAAGCAAGTCACCAAACAATAATGAATCCATAAAATCCATTTGTCAAACAACCGACTGAATCGTCAGGTAGAATGGCCCTTTGACATGCAGAAAATTTACCGGAAGCAAAAAGTATTAATCGAGGTGAGCCACAATCTCCGAGCAGAGTTGTCGTTCGTTACTCTCACCATACATCTCTGCAACGGGCTAAATGACAAGAATCTTGTCAAACCGAGGAAAACATGTTTTGTTACTGTTTAACCGTTTCATGTGTAACATAATAGACAAAGGAAAATATGATTCCGGACACATTATAGGTGCATTCAAACTGATGAATTTACCTGTATACAACGGAACTATTTTTTCAAGCTTCTTTACTGATCAGAGTCTTATGCCAATTGTAAAAAAAATGGCTGCGCCCATGAATGATGACAATTTAAACAAAATTAAAAAAACAAGTTATTGTCCTTTAAAAGACATTTAGGCTTTTCAGAAAATCCCCCTTTTTCGCATTTCCTGCTACTAAGTCTGATTGGTCGTATGCTGTTTGAACAGCACACAAAACAATCGATCGGTCTTTCTTTCACCGGCGTTTGTGTCGCCATTTTGAGTTATGGTCAGGTGACGAAAATATCACGTGATGACGAACTACTTTCTGAGCCAACTACAGAGGTGAATGGGAATGATCCGTAACAAAACATGTTTTCCTCGGTTTGACAAGATTCTTGTCATTTAGCCCGTTGCAGAGATGTATAGTGAGAGTAACGAACGACAACTCTGCTCGGAGACTGCTTTGAATCCTAGGCAATAATAGTATATCATATGAACTCTTCTCGATACAATATCAAACTTTGGACAGTATTATTGAAACGGACATTTCTAATTTAAAAAAAAATATATTTTCAAGGTTCCTACGGCCAGGGCCAGAATATTTACGAAATAACGGTGATCAGACTTCAAAAATCTGTACAGTCTTAAAGTAGTTTTCACTGTCAACAAAAGCACTCAAAACTTGTCATGCTAAATAAATTAAATTAAACTTTCAAGCCGATAGTAAAATCCCGAATAATATTATTTTAAACTTAGTTTTTGGAAAAAAATATCTCCTTATCGGACAGTGTAGATCCAAGATAAGACTGCACGTTCTGTGCAGTCTGATCAGAATCTACACTATCCGCAACAGGTCAGTGAGTCGCGAGTTAACAGTGCATTGTGATCGTATTAGATAAAGGATAATGGCATAGAAAAATAATATCCTTCATCTGTTCTGTATGTTTTTACGTCAGTATCTTACTTCAAAGACCATCTTTGAGGGTGATTGAGTTTCAGTGTTTGCTTTTTTATTTTTAGATTTTTCTTTCAAAAGTTTTTTCAGTATTTCAGTTACACCAGGGCGACAACTCACTACGTCTTATTTATGTGTTTCCTAGGTTTCGCAACAAATGCATTGTAAGCTGGGACTCTGCAGTGCTTATTCCAAGGACATTATAACTTGACCAACACCGCAGGCACGCGACGAATAAAGAACCTTTGTATTTCTTTTGTTCATTCGTTCATTCGTTCGTTATATTAAATGCACCGCCTCATCCATTGAGCCAAGTACAAATAGAATAATGAGAAGACCAAGAGGTCAATTGTACGAATTTAGTCGGTATTGACTAACAAGATGGTTTATGAAAATCATCAAAGTACGGGAAATCAAGGCAATGCACGTGACAGGAATAATTGACAGTTCTTATCTATATTCTGATGCGTTTGACTAATTTCAATTTTTCAGACTTCGATGGTAACATAAAGACTGCTTTTCGGACAGTTTAGATCAGAATTAGACATCACTGAACATTTTTTCTGATCTTGGATCTATCTTGTCCCATATGTTGTAAAATATTCTGGCCTAAGTAGGATCGGCATTGTAATATTTTAGTATTCTACAAGGTTTATCCAGCATCATCACTAGCGTCGATAGATAGGACAGCAAACAGCGGTGTTACCAGACGCTCTTATAAAAGCATAATTATAGTTTTGCTTCTGCATAGAAACATCTGACCATTGCACTGACAAACGTTGAACTTGTCACTGAGATACCATGTTTGTGCCCAGTCGGAGTATTTTAAGCAGGGAGTATAATTCTTTCTGAGATAATTGTTTGGTTTTTAACACTTAAGCTGCTGAATAAATGAAACACATATTTTTACTCAATACTAAAAGCCCAAACATTGCGGTTTCAAAGTTGATTTCACCGGAAAGAAAATACCGTATCGGACAGTGTAGATCAAAGATCAGACTGCACGTTCTGTGCAGTCTGATCTTAATCTACACTGTCCGCAAAAGGTCAGTGGTTCGCGATTAGCAGCTTAAGGAATAATTCATTTTGCGTTATCAGTCATTACATATGGCGATGCACTGTTCTGCACAATTCTAACGTCTAAAATCTGTACCAAACAACAAAATTTAAGACTAGTCTGCAGACAACAATTTAGATGTTGTATAAGAGATAGAATTTGACTTCGAGAGGATGAAAACATTGTGGAAAAAGAAGAAAATGTTTGTTACCAGCATTTTCTCCTTATCTCACGGTTTTTAGAAGTTGTACCCTCGTATTCCTCAAGATTGTTAAAACAAGAGATTGGTTGATATTGGTTGATATAGACTTAAACAGAAATTGCATTTCTTATTTAAGCCATGCTCTGTGAAAAGGGGGCTAAATGAATCGGAATTGGGGGGACGAGTACCGACCCATGTCAATCTGTGCAGTCCGCGCAGCCTGACATTAGTCGAAACTTTTTGCAATTTTCTGCATCTCCAAGGACCGTTATACCTAGAAATAAAGTCGACTGATAGACTAAATGTGTTTAACTCACAACAAAAAATGTAGGCTGGCCCAAATTCAAACCATTTTCCAGATGACAAAAGGAATGTAACTGAAAAAAACTGATATTTGTTTTGGAAAGGGTAGAAAACATTGTGGGAAAAGGAGAAAATGCTGGTAACCAGCATTTTCTCCTTTTCCCACAATGTTTTCAAAAAGGTTTCTTTCACAGGGTCGTTAAAAGTCGGGATTGTGTGGTAAGGGGTTAATTAAAGATCCATAATTATGCGATGACTTGCTTGGTATGATGCTTTAGGGAGATATTCAATCCCTTTAGCCAGAGCATGGTTCATTTTTTTGTTTTGTAGAGTGCATATTAACCCTTATCCTGCTGAATAAAAGAAATGAAAATTTCAAGCCGATAGCATAAGCCCAAAACTTTCCTGTTTCAAATGGATTTTTGGAGGAAAGATATCTCCATATCGGACAGTGTAGATCAAAGATCAGACTGCACGTTCTGTGCAGTCTGATCTTGATCTACACTGTCCGCAAAAGGTCAGTGAGTCGCGATAAGCAGCCTAAGGGTTAATCAACAATTAAAGGCAACATTATTATTCAAAATGTTTAAACTACCTGATTGGATACGACGCTCCACAGTAGTTAACCTTTTACCACACAATCCCGACTTTGAACCACCCTGAGAAAGACAGCTTTTGAAAACCTTGTGGGAACAGGAGAAAATGCTTGTAATCAGCATTTTCTGCTTTTCTGCATTTTCTGCTTTTCAAAAAATGTTTTCCAGCCTTTTCTGCATTTTCTGCTTTTCCAACAATGTTTTCCACCCTTTCCATAACAAATTTCAGTTCTGAGTCACAATCTATTTTGTCCTCTGTAAATGCTTTCTTTTTGGACTGGTCTTAAATTTTTGTCTTTTGCGACAGTTAAACTGATGGTGAGTACGGCATCAGATTACCAAAGCTATGTTGAAATCAACAACTGTTAAAAAAAAAAAATGACAATTTCGGCTGACAATGAAGTTTTCCAGACAACAAATATTTTCTCAAGTGCTTCAACAGATTTAAAATCAATACACGTATACGACCCTGTGGTCGTCTTCACCAACAAAGCTTCTCATTCTTAGTCTTATTCGCACAAATATTCTTCATTACAAATCAATGCTGTTTCTGATAGGCTAAACCAAATGAGCAACGCTGTAGCAAGAGGAAATTTAAAGCATCTCCGTGATGCAGTGTTCCAAGTAAGTCCTCATATCAGTATGAATCCATAAAATTCATTTTAGTCTAACAATTGACTGAATCATGCAGTAGATTGGTCCTTTGACCTACAGAAGATTGACCAATAGCAAAAGGTTTCGGCGCAGGTCATCCTGCGCAGTGACATGGGTCGATACTTTTTTTCAGATGCATTAAACCTTCTTTTCACACAGAATGGCCCAAATGGATACGGCAATCAGAAAAGACGTTTCAGTCTAAATCTAGAATAAGACCTAGGATTAGAATAGTTGCTGAATACGGGTCCTTGGCTTGCATTTACCGTTCTAATTCATATGTATATTCATTTTCTTAAGTTCGAGACGTTCTGCCTTGGCCAATCAGTGAGCCATTTTTGTAATTTTGAACTTAAATCAAATATAGAATAGTTGGAATATACACCCAGTGAACTTTCGTTTTGGCGAGTTCTTAGTCTGACACACCCTTGCAGATGTACACTCGCCACAACTTGGCCGATTTCGTAGCTACATCCAACCTCGTCCATATCAAGGACCCATTTTGAAGTACTGCTAGTCACATCATCTTAAAAATGGCGGCGGCCATGTAAATTGATTAGCCTCGACATCAACAACCACGATGAAGTTATTTACATTTATCAACCTGTCGGTGAAATCTGCCAACGGAATTAATGGACCACGTTAAAAATTGAATCCACAAACTGTTCGTCAACGAAAATGTACTAGGAAGGATTTCGATTGAAACTTGTGAATCGTGTTTTCTTTGTTTAAGTGGGAGCCTTACAATTTTAAAAACGGTAAAGTGGTGTATTTCCGGCGAACTAATGTTCCCTGTACGTGCATATCGTTCATCGTAGTACAACCGAGGGATTTGATCAACGGATCACCCGAGGTTTGCCGTATGGTAGATGTATACCATTGTTTTATCCAAGGTTTTGTCATCCATTTTAAGCTATACCCCTGCCGAACTTGAATTGATCAGTGACGATCACAAAATAGTTTGGTTTGGTGACACTGACTGAGAGATTGGGCGACCAAAACCTTAACACTTAAGCTGTTGAATAAATGAAACGCAAATTTCTATTCAATACTAAAAGCCCAAACATTGCGGTTTCAAAGTTGATTTCATCGGAAAGAAAATACCGTATCGGACAGTGTAGATCAAAGATCAGACTGCACGTACTGTGCAGTCTGATCTTGATCTACACTGTCCGCAAAAGGTCAGTGGGTCGCGATCAGCAGCTTAAGGGTTAAAAAGACAAGCAGACAGTGTTAACAAAGATCAGTCCAGACGTATATACAAGCTGATTTTTATCCTCACCCTCCAGAAAATATTATATGAGCCGTACTCTGGCAAAAGGAGACTTAATGCATCTCTGTGATGCATGATACCAAGCAACTTGTCCTGTTATCATGGATCCATGAAGTCTATTTGTCCCAACAACCGACAGAATCATATGGTAGACTGGCTTTTTGGCATACAGAAACTTGACCTATAGCGAAAATTTATACCATACTATTAAATACGTGATACGATTATCATCAGAATTTCGAAAAGCTATTTTCATACAATAGCTTTACATTAATAAAACAGCTTGAGGGTTCAATATTTTGTCTTCCATTGAAAGCTTAATATAACCTAGAACAATGATAGAAAATTAAATCAAAACGGTCGGTTAACAGACAATCAATTTTCCCTATTGTATTTGGCCATTTGTTCACTCTGCTTCCTTTCAATACGGGCATGCACATATCATTTCCGGTTGGTATAAATCACTTTCAGAGTGCTGCTTATGACGTGTTAACAAAGATACGGAAATAGACCTAATAATGGTCACTTACAATACGTCTCATTCAACTCTAATTGGAGCCATGCTCTCGCAAAAGGGGGCTTAACGCATCTCCGTGATGCATGTTACCAAGGGAAGTCATCACGTGATATTGGATCCATATCGTCCATTTTGTCTAACAACCGGCTGAATCATGAGGGTAAACTGGTCCTTTGACTTGCAGAAAATTGACCGGTAGCAGGCTGACCTAGGTTTGATACTTTTTGCAGATGCATCAAGCCCCCTTTTCACAGAGCCTGGCTTTTTCTTTTTTTTTTTTTTTTTTTTTTCGTAGTCTATTCTACAGGTCGTAATACATATGAGCTATAATCTGGCAAAAGGGGTTTAACCCTTTACCAAAGGACAAAATTTTAGGCTGGACCAAATTGAAAGCATTTGCAGACGACAAATTAAGCAAAGCTTAAATGGTGATTTACCTATTGGATAGGGTAGAAAACATTGTGGGAAAAGGAGAAAATGCTGGTTACCAGCATTTTCTCCTTTTCCCACAATGTTTTCAAAAGGCTTTTTCTTCAGGGACATTAAAACTCGGGATTGTGTGGTAATTGGTTGATGCATCTAGTTGATGTATTATACCAAGCAAGTCATTATGTAATAATGGAGCCCTGAAATCCAGTTTGTTTAACAACAGACTGAATCTTGAGGTAGATTGGTCCTTTGACATGGTGCAGAAAATTTACCAATAGCACAAAAGTTTCGGACAATGTCAGCCTACGCGGGCTGCGTAGGCTGACCTGGATCGATGCTTTTCGTAGTTGCATCAAACACCTTTTCACAGACCGTGACACATATCAGCTTTGTAAAGATGTGATCTATTGACTTTTTTAATAGAACCATTCTTTTCTGCTTTAATCAAGATAGCTATTCCAAACCCATTTGCACCATTTATTCCCAGCAATTGTTGGGCTTGCTGATTGCAAAGCTGTACCTCTGTGCCTAACAAATGGTTGAACCATACTCTGGCAAAAGGGGGCTTAATGCATCTTTGTGATGCATGATACCCAGCAAGTCATCACCTGATCTTGGATCCATTAGGTCCGTTTTGTCTAACAACCGACTGAATCATGAGGTAAACTGGTCCTCTTACACACAGAAATTAGACCAATAACGAAAAGTTTCGGCCCAGGTCAGCCTGCGTGGATTGCCCAGGCTGGCCTAAGCCGAAACTTTTCCCAGATGCATGACTCAAAGAGAGCATGACTCAAATATATTTTATTTTTATATTTTTTTTTCTTCCATATTTCGCATTGTATGTTTATTTGTTTGGTGTATAATGCCATTTACAACATCATTTTAGTTAAACAGCCTGGGCCAGTGCCCCTATCCCTGCTATCCTGGAGTTTCTCATACCAATATTTTGCATACTATTCTTCCTTAGCCACTGACTGCTTTCCCACATTAACAATTGTCGAAACAATGATCAGCCGTGAGAGAGGAATGAATTCTGTCGCAACGACTATCATCAATCCCCGGAAAGAAATTGGCCAACGCTGGATTTTGAACCAGGGACCTTTGGTTTCAAGCCCTGTACGTTACCGACTGGGTTATCAGGCTCAGCTCCCGGCCGGGTAGCTAAGTGGTTTGCGTATCTGACTCGTGACCTGGTGGTTGTGAGTTCGATACCCGATTGAGGCAAACTTTCTTTCCGGCGATTTTTCGTCTCTAATCTCTGATGCATGTGAGAAAAGTAGTCATTGACTTGGAAAGAAAGTTGTATCAGTACTGGTGTGAGAAAACCAGGAAACACATGCGTAGGAGCACTGACCGCCGTGATATGACCTAAGCTGCTAAAACGACGTTAAATTTCGATTCAATCAATCAATCAATCAGCCAATTAACCGTGCTCATCAAAAAGACAAGAATGTGACGTTTCGATTGCTCGTATAAAAAATGCGACATATGCCTAAAAGAAAACACTTTAAATTCGATGGGATTAATGACCATATGTTACTGTGTCTGCTGTTAACCCTTTACCAGAAGACAAAATATTAGCCTTGTCCAATTTGAAAGCATTTGCAGACAACAATTACAATGTGGCTCAAATGGTGCAATTTTTCTTTGATAGGGTAGAAAACATTGTGGGAAAAGGAGAAAATGCTGGTAACCAGCATTTTCTCCTTTTCCCACAATTTTTTCAAAAGGGTTCTTTCCCTAGGGCGTTAAAAGGCGGCATTGTGCGGTAAAGGGTTAACGCTTACGACACATTTACATTTTCAAGCCGATTTGATGCATGTAGAAGCGGCCACTTTTTTTTTTTTTTTTTGAAAAATATGAAACTGCATGTGTCAAGCAATTTTTCGTTTTGCAACATTGTTTTCACGCACATTTGTTCATCAAACCTCTTTTTTTGTTGGTTTCCACCAATTTTGTGAATACATTTCTAAAGTCGTTAGCTTAAAGTTTCAATATGTAATTAACTCCTTACCAAACGACAAAATTTTGGAATGGATCAAATTGAAAGCATTTGCAGACGACAAATTCAGTGTTGCTAAAATGATGATTTGTGCTTGTGACAGAGTACAAAACATTGCGGGTAAAGGAGAAAATGCTGGTTACCAAAAGAAGATAACGATAGAGGAAATTTTTCGTGCATGCAATTTTCTGTCTTGCCACGGTGTTTGCAAAAGAACTCTGCCTCCAGAAAGAAGACCACATGAAGACCGAAGAAAAAGGGGGCAGAATGTAATGTGTTCGGGTGATAACCCACCAAAATCATTTTCGGTTCACCAAAAAAGTTAAAATAAATGATTGGCGAAGTAAGTCTTGTGATGAATTTTCGTTGTATCGATTCGGGACTCTCGTCATAGACGGTGTAACACCACTGCCGTCCCGTTCGTTCTAACTCCACTGCGAACTTCTTCCGGGTCGTAGCTTCAAAAGTAGTCTTATTTGAAAATTTGACTGCAAGCACTTCTGTTGCACTGTTTTATCAGAGAAAATGGAATGATGGTCCAAAATGTGTTCCTAGTGTTGATTTGCTGATTTCGGTGAAACCTGAGTGCAAATTTGTTATTTCTTGGGGAACCATTTTGTGCCTGTGCTCACTTAAAGGAACATGGTCTACCACCCAGAAGGGCTTTTTTTTTTCGCTGTGAATTTTTAAAGGTAGTTGTGTTTGAGGTGGAATAACAAAAAACGCAGTTGGTTGAGGTGCCATTTTTTTAGCTTCTTGTGTAGGCCACATATATTTGGTAGAAACAAACAGCAAAGCTGTCGGTTTGCCAATAAAAGTAGAGCAGAGGGTCAAAGATGGTGAATTTAAATCTATTTTCAATGAAGCAAACAAACCAGCGGTGTGACTAAAGAATAATATGGCGAAAACTGTCTACAATAAAGATAGACATTCGACCACATACTGGAACGCCCTACAAACCACAGCCGTAAATTTCTTCCTGTAATTAGTACAATATGCCATACAGTTTATGTTTTTCATCGGAGGTATTTTATAGTTGTTTCAAGTATAATCTATTTTGTACAAAGACTGAGTGGAGCCATTTACTGGATTTCGAACAGCAAACTGTCATTGGGAAATTGGTGAATGACTTATGTTCTATCATCTATGTTATTTTAAAGTTCTTTTTTTATTTCCAAGTATTAGTCATCATTTTCGGTTACCTGGGTGTAACAGACTTTCTTTTTACTATCCGTAGCCCTAAAAAATTGGCGACTTGAGTCGTCTGACATGATATGACAGGGTAACTTTACCTCAAATTATTTCAGCGGATTCTAAGAGCAACGGTATCATTTCCAGTATATCCGCCGGATGTCGTGCAGGTGTTGCTGCAGATGGGGGTCACACCCGATATTGACTTGGATTCCATATCTGTTATATGTTTTCGGTAAAAAGAATTACCCCAAGATGAAATACGAAGGTCCCCTTATTTTTGATACATGTATATCAAAGCACAATATTGTTCATCGGAATTTGGTTTGGTTACATCGAGGCTAGTCAAAGCCGTTTAATTCATCCTGTGATTAGTTCAATATGTCGTACTTTATTACTTTTTTAAAGAGGTGTTCATAGTTATTTTTTGATGTTGTTGATTATGTACGTATGCAGATAGGTGCCATTATACCATCCTTTTTATTTCGTTTTATCGACATGCTTTCTCTATATCAATGTTGCGGTACTGTTTTTTATCGAAACACGATTTCTTTATATGAGAAGCTAGCTTCGCTTTGTCCAAGTTTTTTAATAGAAATAATTATCCCTTATACATCCCAAGCAATTGGGAAAATCAAAAATTTCTATCTTTGATCAAACAGAAAAACATTTCGATAAAAAAAAAAAACAGCGAAATCTTAATTTGCAATATCGAACGAAATGTTCTGGCATAATATGTATATGGCCCATAATTAGACAACGTGCATTTGCCTTAAGGTGTCTCATAAATCGACAAGGATATTAGCATTTGATATCCCTCGTACCACTGAGTTAGTTAGCTAACCAACATTGATCTGTCATTGAACTCATTGCTCAATAAGCCTATCTTCAGGAGACGATTTTAAAAAAAAAAGCATGCTGCTATCAATCATATCTGCCCCTACAATTAATATGCAAATGCTGGAACGCCCCTGCCATCGAAAGCAGTAAATGTCCTTCAGTGATAAGTACAATACACGTATGTTATGAATTAACACTTAAGCTCCTGAATAAATGAAACGCAAATTTGTACTCAATACTAAAAGCCCAAACACTACGGTTACAAAGTTGATTTTACCGGAAAGAAAATACCGTATCGGACAGTGTAGATCAAAGATCAGACTGCACGTTCTGTGCAGTCTGATCTTGATCTACACTGTCTGCGAAAGGTCAGTGAGTAGCGATTAGCAGCTTACGGGGTTAAGCTTATTCAGTGGAAGTTTATATGTACGGATACCTAGAGTTGCCAAAAAGTGGATGATTTTTTATTCAGCTATATTGAAACACAATTTCAATATATCTAAATATTATTTCGTTAGATCGACACAACGTTTATCCCTATCTGTAAGTTTCGCTTAGCAGCCAAAGGGTTAAAGGCATACATGGTAGGTGCTAAATCTTACAAGTCACCTTCTTACATTAGTTATTTTCTATGCAAGTCTGCTATTTTTTTTTTTCCCGACAAACCTTAATACGCTGGACTTTGACCTACCTCTTGGTACTGACATACTCTAAAGGATAAACAATAATTTGCGATTGTTAAAAAATGTGGACATATTTATTCTGAGGGCCCCTGCAGGCCTGTACGCAGGTACATTTATGACAGCAATATACAAGTGTGGCTACCGCTAATCGATACTCCGTGGCGCTTATTTACACCATAGCAAATAATTATGATAAGACGAAATCTTTTTTCTTGTACTAATTGGTGTGTAATACTTAAATGCGTTACTGTTATATGTCATTTTTTTCTTTCTTTCAGATACATCACTTTTCCAGCAATGATTCGAATTAACATCTAATCTTGAAAAATAATATAATTGATTTCAAAAAAAAATCTCTTGCCAATTCGGAAAAAGAGGCAATTGCTGGTAAAGTAAAATATCAATAATAAAAGTAGTTTCTAGACATCCATGGCAGGATGTTAAAGACCGTATATGTGTAAGATAACTGTTCCCAAAGTTAAAGAATTAACCCTTAAAGTGCTGGAACCCGACTTAAGTTGTTATTGCGGACAGTGTAGACCAAGATCAGACTGCACAGAACGTGCAGTCTGATCTTGGATCTACACTGTCCGCTACTTCGTTACATGTTCTGGCCAGAACTACCTTGAAGTAACATTCTTCCTGATTGAAAAGATGCATTTCATTAATTCAGCGCTATTATATTAATCCTATATCACTATTATATTCATTAAGTAAGAAACAAGTGCAACCCTGGGAGCCCGTCTCTGTCTTCTTCCGAGAGAATATCACTCCTCTACTCTACTCTACTACTGAAGAGGTCCTGGCTCAGTGGTAAACTGTAGGACTCGTGACCTGGAGGCCCAAGATTCGAGCCTCACTTAATCCACTGACCTTTTCCAGGAAGTGTCCTTGGCCAAGACACTTCAGAGCCCTAGCCTAGTACTGGTGGAACCCAGGTAATACAGGAATATATGAGCTGTGGCCGTGATATGACCAAAACAATGTTAAGACACCATTCCATTCCATCTATCTCTGTATCGAGCTACCTAAGAAGTTTTCACAACTTACGACAATATAACAATATAAACCAAGGGACCTCACCTAAGACTTATGTTTACTCAGAATCCTAGGAATTCGTCACCCATTTAACACTAAACAATTGGTTTAACTCTACCAGACTATGAAATTGCACTGTAAATAAAAATCCTCTAGCTCTGCATCGAGCTACATTAGAGGTTATCACAATAATTTACAACAATATAACAATATGAACCAAATGGTATCACCTGGGATTTACGTGCACCAAAAGAATCCTAGGAGTTCTTCCTTCATTTAGCGCTAAACAATGTTTTTAACTCCACCAGGCAATAAAATTTAACTCTTTACCGCACAATGACGCCTTTTGACGCCCCTGGGAAAGAAGCATTTTGAAAACATTGCGGGAAAAGGAGAAAATGCAGGTAACCAGCATTTTCTCCTTTTCCCACAATGTTTTCTACCCTATCAAAGAAAAATTGCACCATTTGAGCCACATTGAAATTGTCGTCTGCAAATGCTTTCAATTTGGACAAGGCTAAAATTTTGTCGTCTGGTAAAGAGTTAAGACGTCACATCTGAAAGCATTTGCACGCGGCAAATCAAGCATGGTTCGAATCATGGGATTTTATTCTGGAGTTTTAGTCCCTTCCGTATTCAAAGCATCTGCAGACGACAAACTCAAAACTGACAAAGATTTATTTTCTCTGATAGGATAGAAAACATTGTAGGAAAAGGAGGAAATGCTGGTTACCAGCATTTTCTCCTTTTCCCATAATTGTTGGTAATTGCTGATCCCCTGACAACACACAATGGACGATGTACGACGGACACAGCACGATCCCAAAAGCTGTCCTTGAGCACAAAACCTTGAGCACTTTGTGCTCAGGTGAGCTAAAAAGCTGGTTACCAGCATTTCCATCTTTTCCCACATTGTTTTCTACCCTTTACAAGATAGAAATCATGATCTGAGCTACACCTATTTAGTTGCGTGCAAATGATTTGAATTTCGTCTATTCCAGAATTTTGTTGTTTGGTAAAGAGTTAACCCTTTACTACACAATCCCGACTTTTTACGACCTTCAGGAGGAAGGCCTTTTAAAAGCATTGTGGGAAAAGGAGAAAATGCTGGTAACCAGCATTTCCTCCTTTTCCTACAATGTTTTCTATCCTATCAGAGAAAATAAATCTTTGTCAGTTTTGAGTTTGTCGTCTGCAGATGCTTTGAATACGGAAGGGACTAAAACTCCAGAATAAAATCCCATGATTCGAACCATGCTTGATTTGCCGCGTGCAAATGCTTTCAGATGTGACGTCTTAACTCTTTACCAGACGACAAAATTTTAGCCTTGTCCAAATTGAAAGCATTTGCAGACGACAATTTCAATGTGGCTCAAATGGTGCAATTATTCTTTGATAGGGTAGAAAACATTGTTTTCCCACAACGTTTTCTCACCAACCAAAATTGAATTTCAATCTTTAAGTCACATTTATTTTGTTGTCTGCCAATGTTTTCAATTTGGACCAGTCTAAAATTTTGTCGTTTGATAAGTAGTTAACCATCTTACTACTTAGTAATCAAGATCAGCTCCGTGGAGGTCTTGTAAACAAAAGCCGTCTTCGTCGGGTTCGTTAAAATTCCGGATTGTGTGATAAAGAGTTAAAGAACATATACCCTGACCTCGGATCTATTCTGTCCAACATTTTGTGTCGTACCCCACCATTTAATATGGAGAAATTATGTTTTCTGAAAAAAAATTCCGTTTCGTTTTTCTTTCATAGTTCTCCAAGTTAAGAGGCAATTATTTGGGTATCTAGTGTACTTGGGCCACGCTCTCTGAAAAGGGGATTTAATGCATCAGCAAAAAAAAGTATCGACCTAGGTCAGCCTGCGCAGTCCGCGCAGGCTGACCTGGGTCGAAACTTTTTTTTGCTTCTTCGTCAATTTTTGCCCAGGGCCAGTGTACCTCAGAATTAAACAGTTTTTAGACAGAACTGACCTTATGAATCCATAATATTGTAATGGTTTGCTTGGAACAATGCACGGAGATGCATTTAACCTCTTTTCCCATAGCATAGCCAACTTGAAAAGTAAAGATGAAATCGAAACAAAAGGGAAGAAGTTCTACATTAATAATCCGATATACACACAAACTTAAAGAGCTCTAACAGTATCAAAGGCAACATGGGGTATCCCGTCATTAAAGGCGAGAAAATCATTGCAGAATTGTTTGGGTTTTATTCAAGTTTTATTCCATGTTCTTAGAAATAACCGTTTAAATATCATAAACAAGCGGTCGTTTTTCCACTGGAAGCTAATATTGTGGAGCAAATCAAAGCGCTGAAATTACTGAGAGGTAGCCTTTCTTTATTACCCTCTGAACCAAGCAGACAGTTTAAAACACGGTATTTTCACATCCATTGTTTGAACTTAGCCTGATTGCTCAGTTGCTTTCGTAACGAAATGAGCTTAAAACACAGGGGGGGTTTCGGTTCGAATCTCCAGCCCAGCCAACTTCTCTCTGATGATTGATAATAGTTATTTCAAAAGGATTCATTCTTCTCTCATAGCTGATAATTGCTTCTATGATAATTATAGAGCGAAGCAGCCAGTGGCTTAAGAAGAATTTTGAGCAAAGCACTGGTTAAAGAATAAACCAAGAAAGCATAGATAGATGTGTCTAAAATAATATTGAAAACGGTGTTAAACACTATACATCAAACAAAGGCCTTTTTTATCCGGGTCGCTAAGACATGAGACTGTTTTGTAAAGGGTTAAACAATGTAGTTGACGGGACTCACAAGCTACGATGTATAGTCTATAATAATTTGAACAGCCGATGTAAACACTAGTTCTTGAATTATGTCAAAAATTTCTTCTCTCAGATATCTCAAACTACCGAACAGTGTACAACCACTTTCAACATGCACATTCTGTGCAGTCTGATCATAATTTACATTGTCTATTACAGCCCGTTGAGTCACACTCAACAACCTATTTCTTTACCCTTTACCGGACAATCCCGAGTTTTAACGACCTTGTAGGACAAACCTTTTGAAAACATAATGGCAAAAGAAAAAAATGCTGGTAACCAGCATTTTCTCCTTTATCCACAATGTTTTCTACTCTATCAGAGAATTTAAATTCATTTTTATCAATTTGAGTTTGTCATCTGCAGATGCTTTGAATACGGAAGGGGCTAAAACTTGTCGTTTAGGAAAGGGTAAAGCCGTATACAGGCAAGACATAAAACAATATTATGTTTTGCAGCTTAAGCGTTAAACCCTTTTGTCATCTGAGGCGATTTTTCGGTTTCATTTGGGTACAAAGAAGATCAAGATCAGACTGTACAAAACATGCAGTATGATCTTAGATCTACATTGTCCAAGAGTTTGTGAGATGTTCTGACAAAAACTGTAAAGAGAAACCTTGACATTTAACTGCACATGTCTCTTTCGGAGACAGAACACATTATATCCTTTCCTAAACAATCTCGTCTCTCCACGGTCGTACAGAAGCAGGCTTCTGAAAACATTGCGGTAAAAGGAGAACCAGCTGGTGACCAGCACTTTCTTCTATTCATGCAATGATTTCTAACATTTTAACGGTTTTTTCCTATCATTTTGACAATATTTAATGTGTCGACTCCTAATGCTTTCAGTTCCGACAAGTCTAAGATTTTGAAAATTTTGTCGTCTGATAAAGGGTTTAATCGCCTTCCAGGAGCTCAAAGGATCAACACATGTTCTGTAACACGTGATCATGAACGAATTTCGTCGAAAGTCTCGACTAAGAAAAGCCTACATATACGTACAGTCTAGTCTTGCGCTACACTCTCCGCTTCTCTAATCATAGTCACAGTCATATAAATAAATGTAAATAAACTTGAATTATATTATTGTTTGTTGTAGTCGAGGAATGGAGGGATAGATAAATTGTGGTGTTTCATGACATTTAGCCTTCTTATCCGTAAATATGGTCTTGTGCCAGTCTTCATGCTCTTATTTCCTCTACGTATTCTACCGTATAAAATCACCTGGCATGTACAATCACACTACAGGCTATATCAACCCTTATAACTCCATATAAATCCAGGACCTGTGTTTACCAACCATTCTTAAGAACATTCTTAGTCATATTCTGAAGAATTTTCTAAATTTAAAAGTAACACAACTTCTGACTGGCTAAACCATTTGGTTTAGCCAATCAGAAGTTGTGTTACTTTCCAATTCTAGAATTAGACTTACAGTGACATTAAGAATGGTTCGTGAATACGGATCAAGCACGCATTTTCAGTCTAGAGAATGGGACCCAAATAATTACAATTTCAAGTTTGATACTGTCTGGAATTTCTCAGCAAGGCGGACAGTGCATATAAAAGATCAGACTGCACGTTTTGTGCAGTCTGATCTTGATCTACACTGGCTTCAAAGGTAACTGAAGTTTTTAAAAGCGCTGCAAGTGTTAAGACCTGCCGGAAAAAATTACGAATTACACCAAGGGCAAACATTTGAAGAAAAAGATAATACGGTTTTTTGTAACAGTATGAAAAATATTAAGAAACACAAGCGATTTGTCATGATTAGAACCAGCCTTTACTCCTTTCCCCACGATGTTTTCCACCCTTTCATGAAAAAATTGTATCATTTGAGTCTCTTGTAATTGCCGTCTGCAAATGTGTGCAATGCGTGGTTGAATCTAGAATTGTCATGTCTTGCAAAGTTTAACTCTGTACCAAACGACAAATTTTGCAATTATTCTAATTGCAGACGACAAATTTAATGTGGCTCAAATGATGGAAATTGTCTATGAACGAGTAGAAAACATTGTGGGCATTTTCTCTTTTTCCCACAATGTTTTCAAAAGCCTTCTTCTTCGGGTTCGTTAAAACTCGTACTTGTGTTGTCAAGTGTAAAGATAAGTTTAATTGTATTATCTTGCTTCCCTCAGGTATTATATCTTTTCATGTTCTGCTTATATTTAAGAGACTTTCCAAGAAAATTTAATTAGTTATGTTTTTTTTTTTTGTTTCCTGCAAACCTTTTCTGGTAACGAGGCTGCATGGCTTTTTAATCAATTCCAAACCTTCTATCGGTCTCTTTGCCCATCTATTCGTTTGTCTGCACGCCAAGTAATCTGTCTATCAGTAACAGGTCTCTTACTCAGAATCATTTTGTGTTAGTAATTACGCTTTAAACGTACATTAGAATTTACCTATTGAAGAAATCTTTCAAACTGCTGCAACCTTTGACCAAAGTCACTAAGGTCACCTTGGTCAAAGGTCAAAGGTCAAGGTCCTTTGTATATTTACTATAATTTACATTTTCTAACTCGAGGACTAAGTTTATACAGACCAGTCGACAAGGATCTACAGAGATACAGTATATGCGAGAAACCGCCCCACCCACCCCCATCCAGATGTAAAACATTTTATTACAAGTCTTTTGAAAACACTGTGGGAAAAAGAGAAATTGCTCGAAACGAGCAATTTCTCTTTTTCCCACAGTGTTTTCTACTCTTTTTGAGAACTTTCTGCCATTTTCATCAAATTTAAAATTGTCGTCTGCAAGCTCTTCAGTTTGGACCAGTCTAAATTTTATCGTTTTGGGAAAGGGTTAAATACCGTCTAACGCGGAAGGTATATCATTATGACCGACCTTTTAGGTCACTTTGGGGCGTAGTTTGGCAAGGCACTGCACAGCGCCTGTCTAGTTCTAGTGAACTTTCCTGCCCACCCCCGAAAGAAAAAATGATGCAAGTAAATTTGGGCAGTTTATTAACATTCTATATTATCCTAATAATTTATAATCTAAACGTTTAAGAAACAATCCCGAGTTTAAACGACACTGGAAACTCTCGGTTTTACATTGTATACATAGAAAGAAAGAGGTTCTTTTTGAAAAGGTGGATATGCCGAATGCCGGCACTTTCTCCTTTTTCACTGTGGTTTTTAACCTTTCAAAGCCGATTTTAAAATTTGAGCCAGATTTAATTTGTCGTTTGCCAATGTTCTGGAAATGGAAAGCTATAAAATTTTGTCGTCTGCGAAATAATTTTTAACTGTCCATCAGTGTGCAGCTTTTAGATATCAATACAGAAAAGGGAACAAAAATATCGGATGTGTCAAGCAAAAGTTTCTTTCCCCACCAGTTTAAACATATCGGCCATGCTGTTCTAAAAGGGGCTTAATGCATCTGCAAAAAGTACCGATTCATGTCAGCGTGCCCGGTCCGAGCAGGCTGACATGAGTCTAAACTTTTTGGCCTTTGTAAATTCTACTCATGTCAAAGGACCATTCTACCTGTTGGTTCAGTCGGTTATTAGATGAAATGGTTTTTATCGATCCGTGATTACACGTGATTTTGCTTGGTGTAATGCATCGCAGTAATGCATTAAACCAGCTTCTTACAGAGCACGGGTCAAATATTTCATTGCTATTATATTTACATAGAATACACGTACGATTCAAAACTACAAAGAAAAAGGGCGACAACTACGTCTTAACACTTAAGCTGCTGAATAAATGAAACACAAATTTCTACTTAGTACTAAAAGCCCAAAAACATTGCGGTTTCAAAGTTGATTTCACCGGAAAGAAAATACCGCATCGGACAGTGTAGATCAAAGATCAGACTGCACGTTCTGTGCAGTCTGATCTTGATCTACACTGTCCGCAAAAGGTCAGTGGGTCGCGATTAGCAGCTTAAGGGTTAAGTTCAATCCGTGAAAGGCATTTTGTTTGCCTTCAAACGTTTTCCAGTTGTGCCAGCTGAGTTCAAGTAAGGGGTAAATCTAAAAGATGCAGTATTTTAATGAGCTACATAATAAATTGCAGGTATAAAACTTTTATCTTCAGAAACGCACAATAGCGTGGCCTCTCAAGTCAAATGATTTTGGCGCCTAAACCTGTAGTATGGGTTCCGAGCCAGCATTAGATCAAGATCATTACTGAAATAAGTGCGGCTGATTTCCACGAAGGAAGTAATTCATAAAATGTATATTTGAGGCATGATATATGAAAAGGTGGTTGAATGAATCTGCAAAAAAGTATCGTCTCATGTCAGCCTGTACCGTCCGCGTTGGCTGACCTGAGCCGAAACTTTTTTGCTATCGGTAAATTTTTTACATGTCAATCGACCATTCTGTCTCATGACTTAGTTGGTTTTAGACATCCGTATTACATACTTAGGATAAGGCAGTACGAAAATGCAATAAACTCCATTTTCTCCCTTTTCCCAGAGCGCCGATAATGTATATTACATCAAAAAACGTAAGTAGAATAAAATCTATAACAACACGCATGAGTTTCATTGAAAATTCTTTATCAACGTTTCGGCTTACGCCCTCTACAGAATTTTTACAGAATTCTAAAGAATAAATATCAATAAATGTATATGAAATAACACAATCCGAGTCAAGCATCGCCGGTTTCGCGTATTTTGATTGGTCTAACAAATGTGTTGTTGCAAAAGTAACGAACCATATTTTTCAATGAAAAAATGTCTCTTCCTTACGCAGTTTCGTTTCGTCTTCTTGTGTTACATACATGTAATATATGCAATGCATCAGCTGTTTTCACATGCCGCGTTTATTGCTTGTGTTTATTTCAAAATGACGTCATTTAGACGGTTGTTTTGAAAGTGTCCGCGACCTTTATTCGGTGCACAGGTGTGCATATACATGTCGAATATTAAAAATCAACAGATGTTTTAACGATAGGGTTTCAGAATTCTAAACGGAAAAACTGACACTACAAAGCGGGGAGCACTGGAAAAAGGATGTCGACTGTTTTGGTCTTGAAGGAAAGAATAAAGGCACTTGTACTGTGTTCCTAACTATACTACTATTCTGAACCTACATTGAACTCTGCAAATATAACTGTCGACTCTTGACCATTGATTAGACCGAGGTCAGCGTCTTTGTTGTCGGCTTTTGGGCCTTTTTTTGGCAAGGAAATTATTACAACATTGTCGGTCTAGTCTTTATTAATAGGCCTACGTTTCTTTTTCTTTCCAAACCAAGGCAGCACTGAAAGTACTTTTTCAATTGGAAAAAAAAAAAACAGTCGTAATTTTGTTATTTCAAGGTTGTTTTGGCAAGAATATGTGATGCAGTAACGAACAATGTAGATCCATGATAAGACTGCACGTTCTGTACAGTCTTATTTTGATCTACTCTGTCAGCTGAAGCAACTTCAGATAGTCTGACGCTTTGATGGTTAAAACAAGTATTCTTCTACGGTCAATGGCAAAAAGAAGGTTATTTTTAAACGTCTCAAAACTGGCATTATTTCAGATTGATTAAACGAAATACTTTTTAATAGTTTTTCAAACTTTGACACGCGCTCTTCCGCTCATCTGTTTTCAGAACTGGATCTTCTGATCAAGATTAGATGGTACAATCAGCTTTCTAGCGCTCTCCATGTTGATCGCAGTTTCTGACAAGTAAACAAGTAAACTTTATATCGAATCCTGTCAGAGAAACGTTCATGCGTTTCGTGCAAAAACCAATACAGCACTTCATAACTATCACTAAACACTGGAGGGATGTTAAATGGAAATGAGTTTTTCTGTAACAATAGTCATCGGGAGAAAACCCAAAGAATAAAATGCTAAAGTGATCTACCTATAAAAGAATGCAGTATTCTAGATCCATCTGTCTTGCAATAGTAATTATAATGAAAGACTGTGATTGATTTTATGGTATGGACGTGTTTAAGTTTAGCAGATTCGTAACGCAACACAATCTTACAGAAGCTATTAAAGGCTATTTGATTCACATGGGACTTCTAGACATATATGCGATGTAGATTGAATTGCTCAAATCTTTACCGGACCACAAAATGGTAGACTTCTCCAAATTAAAAGCATTTGCAAAGGACTTATGAACTGTGTCTGAAACAATAGACTTTGCCTTTGACATGGTAGAAAACATTGTTGGAAAAGAAGAGTTTGCTGGTTTCAAGCATTTTCTCCTTTTTCTACATTTTTTTAACAAATGCGTTGTCCATCGTAGTCGAAAACCATTTGATCGTTAGATAACACAGTAGAGCCGAGTATCAGTTTCTCGAATCCAGGGTCCGTATCCACCAACCATTCTTAAGAACATTCTTAGTCTTATTCTTCAGACTTTTCCGAATTTGAAAGTAACACAACTTGTGATTGGCTAAACCAAATGGTTTAGCCAATCAGATGTTGTGTTACTTTCAAACTTGGAAAATCTTGGAGAATAGGACAAAGAACATTCTTAAGAATGAATGGTTAATACGGACCCAGAGCTCGGATTCACCAACCATTCTCAAGAACGTTCTTAGTCTTATTCTCCAGAATTTTCTAAATTTGAATGTAACGCAACTGATGATTGGCTAAACCAAATGGTTTAGCCAATCAGAGGTTGTGTTACTTTCAAATTTAGAAAATCTAGGACAATAAGACTAAGAATGGTTGGTGACTACGGAGCCAGATTTAAAGGTAAACATAGTTATGATACAGCCACAACTTTCTCTATAATGTGTTTCCTTGATTTCAGCAGCACGGCGGTTGGGACTCCACGATGGCTTGCACAAGGTCACTTTGTTTAACCCTTATGCTGCTAAGCGCGGCTCGCTGACCTGTTGCAGACAGTGTAGATCAATTGCCGTCTGACTTTGGATCTACACTCTCCGATAAAGAGATATATTTCTCTCAAAAATAAGTTGAAATAGCATTATCCTGTTTTTTACTATCGGCTTGAAAGTTTCATTAGGCTTATTTAACAGGTTACGAGTTAATTTAGCGCATCCTGTGGCTATCGTTATTAGAATCAACAATTTTTAATTGCCACTAAGCCACGTGAAACAAATTGACACAAAAGGTACAAATTTCTCCTTTTCCCGCGATGTATTCAAAATAGTCTCCGAGAGGACGAAATGAAGTCAAATGCGTGTGGTATTATACGCTTCGAAACAAAATAAAAAGTACATTTTCAAAAGAATGTCTTTCAGCGATGTCTTTAGCAGCACTTCGTAGGTATAAGTACTTCCAACACAATATCGGCCGGTGTAGACGCAAGATCAGACTGCACGTTCTGTGCAGCTTGATCTTGATTTACGCTGACTGCCAATTCAAAGCAATTTGTCCCACAGCATCACAAGGGTTGGTTGCGATCTATCAATGGCAATAATGACATTTATCGATGCCCTTATCTCCTGACACAATCAAGTGTTTGTTGTCTATGACGGTAACGCCTAATGTAAACACCAACAGGCGGTACCAAATCACAAATGATTTGAGCCATGCTCTGCGAAAAGGGGGCTTAATGCATCTGCAAAATGTATCGACCCCCATGTCAGCCTGCGCATTTTGCGCAGGCTGACATGGGGTCGAAACTTTTTGCTATTTATGTACAAGGACCACTCGTCTTTCAGATTCAGCCAGATTCGTTGGACTAAATAGATTTTATGGATCCCTCACTATGTGATGACTTTCTTAGTATCGTGCTTTACGAATATGTATTAAGCCCCCTCTTGCCAGAGTATGGCTCATTTTCTCTCATTCCCTTTGACTTTGTCCGTTTTTATCGTCGATTACCGAACAAAATATATTGAAACCAGACAAAAATTACTTTGAATTCTTTGATACAGGAAAACAATTGATACACTATGGTTAAAGGAGAATTAGCTCCTTACGTTGTTATGCTTTTTAGGATGATCAGTTTGAGCGCCATGAAAAATAGCTTCTCTGTCGACTCAAAGACTGGATTCAATTCGGCGGTAATCCACAAACGTTGCTGATGCTTATGGAATTTAAGTTTGCACTAAGAACATAAACTGATTACAAATCTCAGGTTCTAAGTGTTGTATAAATTGTTGCACGGGGCGTAGCCAGGAATGTGGTAAGGATGACGCCAATGATTAAGGCTTGTGCCGAGCATCCGTGTATTCGCTATTTCGTTCTCCTTTTTTTTTCCCCAGAAAGGCGAAAATTGATGTCGAAGCAAGGGCTCCAAGGTTTTCACTTGGCTATGCTCTTCTTCTGTATGGGTTTTGTGCAATGAATCTCTTTGTTGAGCTACAATGTTGTCTGCGTTTGTCATATTCTTCGAAGATTGGCCTCTCTGCTATGACACATCACTATCCTTTAATGGATAATTATAAATACGCTGTGTGCATAACTCAAAACTCTGCCGCTGAAAAAGTGACAAGCGGAAAAATGGCTATGAATAATACGTCTGTGGAGAAATCAGTCCTGTTTTCCGCTCAAAATTTATCAAAAATATAGTAATATGATTATTTCAAACGGGTAAAATGATTAAAATAAAACGAAGCATTGTTCACTGCAAATCTTGGCATATAGTTTCTAAATATAAAACTAGGGAACACCGCCAAAACATTATCTTGTGCATGCATTATCAAATAGACAATAAATATTCTTTCAGTACAACATATAAAGCTGGAATTCTGTTCCACATTAGAAGATGTGGTCAGTTGATAGATGAAGCAAAGAAATAATGAATAAACGTATATTTTTATACTGAAACTCGCTGTATCGATTGCATCGTTAAAAGTAGTCCGGCTCTGTATCCGGTGATACTTAAATTAGGTAGGTCAGTATTTGAAAAATGCAACCTAGCCGAAAGTAATGGAGCTTCAAAGGTGAGACGAAGGATACGGTGAATAATGCGGAAGAACCGAACCAGTTTCAATTTAAATAACAAATCTAGAATAATGAAAAATAATACAGGAAAAAAAATGTTTGAAATCTTATGTGTCTCAATAATATTTGAGGACATCTGTTTACATGTATTTTGACCGCTAGAACATCTCAGTGTTACAGACAATGTCTTTGTTCAAGGGATAAATACAAGACACCGCAAATCAGATTCTGCTTTTCTCGGCGTCATAATTAAATGAGCCATACTCTGGGAAAAGAGTGTTTAATGCATTTGCAACAAGTTTGACCCATGGCAACCTGCACAGTCCGCGTCGCACTGGCTGACATGGGTCGAAACCTTTTGCTATTGGTCAATTTTCTGCATGACAAAGGACCAGTCTACCTCATGATTCAGTCTGTTGTTTGACAAAATGGATTTTATGGATCTATAATTAATTAATTAAGTGCCTTGCTTTGGTAACATGCATGATGGAGATGTATTAAACCCCCTTTTGCCAGAACACGACTCAAATAAATTGAGTTCATAGAGTTAGTGATACAGTCTCTATGCCATATTGTGAAACCAGACAAAAGTTACTTTGAATTCCGTAAATAATACAGGAACACAATTGATACATTATGAGCAGAAGCTTGGCTTAACCACCAGTGCATCTATATCATACTGCAGACTAACACTTTTAGTTCCCAGAGCATATGATCAGATCAGAGGCTACGTTCTGCTGCTTACGGCCTGATCTTGACGTACACTGTGTTTGTTATTGTCTTATCATATAGACAGCAAATATTATGGGTTGAATGAGTAAACACATCGCAAGCAAAAACAAACAAACATAAAACAGCATCCAAAATGTGTACTGCACGTTTTAACCACGGAGTGCAAAATCATGGAAATGTATTTAACCCTTACCAAACAGTCCATGCTATGACGACACAGAAAAACAATGCCTTTGAACACATTGTGGAAAAATGTGAAAATGCTGGTAACCAGCATTTTCTTCTTCTCCCACAATGTTTTCAACACTTTCAAAGGCAAACCCTATCACTTGAGGCACATGCAAAATTTTGTCCCCTTCAATTTGGTCTTAATTTGGACAAGTCTGCAATTTGACATTTGGTACAGAGTTATTAATTGGACGAAAAAGAAAACCCGATTCAACATATGAATTCAATCCAGGTTTTTTTTCTTGTGAGGGGCAGTGATTTCTTATCAGACTGCGCTCTGTCCTGGCCCATGGTCACAGTTCTAAATTCAAAGTCAAGAAGTTGTCATCTCATTGGACGAAACGTTCAGGTTCGGCCAATCGATAGCTAGTCTTGGATTTCATCATTCGAACAAAATTTAAAACTGATCGGGAGACCAGCCCGAACAGTTCATGTGGTAGAACACGAGACTTGTAAACAGAGGGTCTCGCCACTTGTGGGAGTGCCATACCCACGGCAGGCCATGGGAGTAAGGAACGATACATTTTATCTTTGTCTACAAATTCTGCTCCAAAGAACCATACATTTTATCTTTGTCTACAAATTCTGCCCAAAGGCAAACATATTCCTTAACCAAACAGTCTCTTGATTTAGTGACCTTGAGTAAGAAGGTCTTTGAAAACATTATGGAAAGAGAAAACCTGGTAACTAGTATTTCTCCCCTTTTCCCCCCAAAACGTTTTTTTGAAACTTATAAGAACAAATCATACCATTGGAGTAACATTTAATCTGTCGTCTGCAGATACTTTCAGAGTAGAGCAGTCTAAAAATGTTTTTGCCTGGTAAGAGTAAGGCTGTTTACTGTTGAGAAACGTACGGCACTTCTGGAGTTATTTTACTTCTGTTTTTTGAGTAATCCTATGCCATACAATTCTTTGTTTTAACGACCCTGATTAAGAAGGCTTTTGAAAACATTGTAGGAAAAAGAGAAAATGCTGGTAAACAGCATTTTCTCCTTTTCCAACATTGTTTTCAACCCGTTCTCAGACAAATCCAATCATGTCAGCTGCTTTGAATCTGTCTTCTGCAAAAGCGTTCAATTTGGTCCAGTCTGAAAATTTGTCGCCTGGTAAAGAGTAGCTCGGTGATGCGCTGCCTAATGATAAGTGCAGGGTGTTTCATAATATCTCTCGACCCTATTGTAAACATTAATATTGTTTACAAATATGAGTTTAAAACAAATGAAAGCTACAAACTCTTTGCAGACACAATACAATTTCATTTGATACATATTACAAAGACATTACTTTAACTATAAACTACACTTTTTCTGACAAGACGATTTCACAAGTGTCCCACATAACGTCAATTCTGGGCATTTAAATAACATCAATTTTTTCTTAAAAGATAATTTTAGAAGTGTACAGCTTTACGGGCAGAAAAACTGGTTTAGGCCAACAGAGAAATCGAGCTTTCATTTTGGAAACCTGCAACACAATGAAACAATTGCCTTATGGCACTGCAGATAGTAATAGGGCTCCCATGTCTTTCGCAGAAGACAAAGGCAATGCCGACTCTTTAAATAAGGAGAGCTATCTGAACATTCTGAAAAAGAATTTCATTCTTTCATTCCAACGCCAAAAAGAAAAAGTAATAACACTGAAGACACGTATACTTTTTTTTTGTTTCAGCAAATTGGAACCACACAACATACGACAGGAAGCATAATTGAATAACTTTCAATGGTATTCTGCGAAAATTTTATTTCTTTCAGGAATGGCTACACTCTATGACCTTCAAGACTTTTTCTTGTAAGGTGTATTTAGGCTATTTATCTCTCTCCCTATCTTGACATAAGAGAGTATACGATTGTGAGCGCACGGTACTTCTAAGTTATTTTACTTCTGTTGTCTAATCAATGAACGGGGTCAGTAAACTTCTTTTGTTATATATTTCATCTTATCCACCCCTAATGTAGTATGTTGCCAAGGTAATCTACCACACAAAACATCTAAGAAAATAGCTGTTTATTAATTAGTATTTGGCAAGGCTACTCCTTGCGCGTTTGGCTAGCGGGAGAGATTTTGTTTTCTCTCTAAATTTGCCTCAACTTCTACCGATAGTGTTGTGCGTCTTCAGGTTTATATGTATATTTATCACATAACTTTCCTTGTTTTCAATGTAATACAGCCATTAGGAATTTTCTTTTCTCAGGCACGTTTGAGATAAGAAAATAGTGCCGTATTTGGTCAACACTCTGTAATTATACACCTCATTTCTAAAACATTGCTGACTAGAGTCCTGTATTAAATTAACGGTCAAAATTTGTAATCATGATAAAGTTGCGAATTTAATCACTTTTAGATTCAAAACAAAATCAATATATGCTAGTGTTTTTGGAACTATTTTTCGTTCGTAATGTACTTGTCACAGCAGCGAATAGGCTTCATGTTAAATTTCATCACACGTTGTACATGTATCCCCATGTTTTAACGCATCATGGTCTATAATTCTTGTTATAGAGTTATGTGATAAAAAGAATCTGACATTAATGGCTTTTAGGTAAAAATTCATTCAACTCGACTTAAAAAAATGTTATAAGCTCGCCAAGGGCTCGCTTAATAACATTTAGTAGACTCGTTTAATGAAATTTTATCTCAAACATCAAGGCATGCCAGATCCTTTATGGCGTGCAACACACGAAAAGGGCCCTTCGGAGATGTGTCGTCCCAGATCAGCCTAATGACTAATCCGAGACGACACTTCCTGTTTTGGGGCGATCTTCTGTTTCACGAAAGTCTACTGTATGAAAAAATCTTATGTATTCGTAAAGTGCCGTCTCGGATTAGCCTGCGCGGACTGCGCAGGCTAATCCGGGACGACACTTTACGCAAATGTCCGAAGGTCTCATTTCGCATTTCGCATTTTGCGGGCCATGTATGAGTCATACTCTTTAAAAAGGTGTTTCAAAGCATCTGCAAAAAGTGTCGACTAATGTCAGCCTGCGCAGGCTTGCCCGGGTCTATACTTTCTGCTACTGGTAAATTTTCTTCTTGTCAAGGACCGTTCTATCTCATTATTCAGCTATTTTTAATACAAAATTGCAGAAAATTCTGCGACAACTGGCCTGGTATAACGGATTACGTGTGGGTGCAATAAACCCCTTTTCCCAGAATACCAATCATGTATGAGCCGCACTCGGTAAAAAGGGAGTTTAATACATCTGCGAAAAGTATCGACCCAGGTCAGCCTGCGCAGTCCGCGCAGGCTGACCTGGGCCGAAACTTTTCGCTATCGGTCAATTTTCTGTATGTCAAAGGACCAGTGTACCTCATGAATCAGTGGGTTGTTATACAAAATGGGTTCTATTGATCCATAAATATGTGATGACTTGCTTGGAATCATGGATCACGGAGATTCATCAAGCCCACTTTTGCCAGAGCATGGCTCATATGTATATCTGACGGTCTAGCAAATTGGCCACTAGCGAAAGGTTTCAGCTCAGGCCAGCCTGCACGGACTGCGCAGGCAGACCTGAATCGATACTTTCCGCAGATGCTTTAAGCCCCCTTTCTAAAAGCATGGCTCATATTATGTATATCTGACGGTGTAAATGGTTTATTGAATTAATGGCATTTCCAAAACAAATGTTTTGAAGATTCCTAAAATACTTCTTCCTTAGACATGTCTATCTCTGTTATAATCATAATTATTATTCTTTAACTGTATGGGTGCGTTCGTGGGAGTGTCCGTGGACAAGACACTTCGGCGCCCTAGCCTAGTACTGGTGGAACCAGGAAATACATGAATATTTGAGATGTCGCCTTGATATGACTGAAATAATGTTGAAAGCAGCGTAAAATACCATTAAGCTGTATCGGTGCGACTTGACCTTTCTTCTTCGCTCGACAAAGCACAGCATTTCCCATAAATTAACCTATTTTTACGGTAAATTTGGGAAACAGAGTTTCATGAATTTTACTACTAGCCATTAACCCTCAAAGCGCCGAAAAAAAATGGTTTGGGCCTTTTTGATTAGAAAAAAAAAAACAGAAATACTGCTATTTCAAGGTTGTTTCCTTTATGATATGCAACAAACTGCACAGAAAGTACAGTCTGATATTATATATTAGATCTACAATTTCTGCAAAAACAACTTAAGTTGGAAACAGAGAGCTTTAAGGGTTAGGTACGCTCTTGATATAATTGTCGATTCCAAGTTTCTCCTATTTCTCCCAGATGTTGCAGCAAAAAGTTGCCCATCAAAAAGAAACGAAAAGTCGTTTTTTGGGGGTAATGTGTCGAACCATCATAGCACAGACTTTTATAGTGTAGAGAAGGAGCATAATTCAAGCAATATCATAAACATAATTCTTTTTTACAAGAAAGGTGAAAGTTCATGGCCATACGAAAATCTATCTCAGTCGGGAACATAATAAAACACAAATAAAAGGAACGACATCACAGGGTGTGCCGTTATAAATAAGAGAGTGCTACAGAGATTGTTGATATTTCATTGTAGAATTATGTGTTCTACCGACGTACTCATAAATGGATCATGTTCTGTGAAAAGGGGGTTTAAGGCATCTGCAAACGGTATCGACCCAGGTCAGCCTGTGCAGTCCGCGCAGATTTGTGCATGTCAAAAAAAGCCAGTGTATATCATGATTGCGTTGATTGTAAGACAAAGTTGAGTTTATGGATCAATAATTATGTGATCACTTCCTTGGTATAACGAATCACGAAGATGCATTTAAAGGTAGAGGTTAAATGTACACCGAATAAGTCTGTACACCGAATAAGTCTGATGTCAGTCATAATACGGCAACGCCCTAATTTTCAATGCACAGTTCCTGACTAGAGTTGTGTAACTATAAACTCCGCCCATAGGCGGTATCGGATAAAAATAGACATCAGACTTAAACGGTGTATAGACTTATTCCGTGGACGTTTAACTTTAACGTGCATTTAAACCCCCTTTTTCACAGACGACGTGGCTCATTTTAACTCTTTACCAAACAATCAAAGGGTTTTCACGACCCTGAGAAAGAAGCCTTTGGAAAATATTGTGGGAAAAGGAGAAAATGCTGGTAACCAGCATTTTCTCTTTTTCCCACTGTTTTCTACCCTTCCTAAAACAAATTTCAATTTTTGAGTCACATTTATTTTGTCGTCTGCAACTGCTTTCAATTTGGATGAGTCTAAAATTTTGTCGTTTGGTGAACATGGAAAAACAGGATTTTTTCTAATCGTCTTTGAAAGAGGAGTACCCTGTTAAGATTAGAACCTTCTTGTAGGTTAACTCTTTACGACAAAATTAATAGATTTGTCCAAATTAAAAGCATTTGCAGACGACAGTTTAAATGTAGCTCAAAATATTGAATGTGTTTTGGGGAAGGGTAGAAAACATTTGGGAACATGAGAAAATGTTTGTAACATATAATTTATGCTTTGTCAACATGTATTTTTTCAAAACTTCCTCTTACTCCCGCGTTTAATGTTTCAATATAAAATTGCTTCTATTATTTATGAACCATGCTCTGTGAAAAGGTGGCTTAACCCTTTCCCAAAAAAGCCCTGGTTTTCACGTATCTGCAGTACAAGTCTTTTGAGACCTTTCTGCCATTTTCATCAAATTTAAATTTGTCGTCTGCAAACTCTTTCAATTTGGACCAGTCCAAAATTTGTCGTTTGGGAAAGGGTTAATGTATCTGCAAAAAGTATCGAACCTGGTCAGCCTGCGCAGTCTCGCATACTGCGCAGGCTGACCCGAACCGAAAAGTTTCGCTATTGGTCGATTTTCTGCATGTCCAAGGAACAGTTTACCTCATGATTCAGACAGTTGTTATACGAAATGGATTTTTATGGATCAATAATTATCTGATGACTTGCTTGGTATCATTCATCACAAAGATGCATTAAGCCCCCTTTTGCCATAGCATGGCTGTTAGGTATTGGACTTGCTATAAAATATGTTTGTTTTTATATCGTAAAGATATAGTTGTGGTGTTAAAATTTATTTATGTGAATGTGTTGTTAGCAAGTTAAAAGATGAGTTTGAAGAACGGCGTAAATGTCCATGTTGTTAAATAGACGAGATGGAACCAATACAGGTTGGCCCAGCTGCAATATAGATAAAACTGTGTCTCCATTGCTTCGTCTAAAAGTAATAAATAAATCTGCTTGACGGATTTGAAAGTTGGAGAGACATCACATGCGGGGCATAATGAAACATCAATTCCAAATGCAGTATTACTCTTGTTTGTCTGTCTGTCTGTCTGTCTGTCTGTCGGCCAGTCGGTCGGTCGGTCGGTCGGGTCGGGTCGGGTCGGGTCGGGTCGGGTCGGTCTGGCTGGCTGGCTGACTGACTGGCTGGCTGGCTAGTTTGTTTAAGCCATCCGCAATAGTTCCTGCTTTCGATATAATTATATAAAAGAGGGTTGAAAGTCTTCGAGAAAAATAATATTCGGAACATACTTAACCCTTAGGTTGCTGAGCGCGACTTAAGGACCGTTTGCGGACAGTGTAGATCAAGATCAAACTGCTAAGAACGTGTAGTCTGACCTTGGATCTACACTGTCCGAAAAGGAAATATCCCCCCCCCCCTCAAAAAAAAAAAAAAAAAAAGAATTTGAAAAAGCAACATTTGGGTTTTTACTATCGACTTGAAAGTTTCTTTAATTTTTCTAGCAGGGTAAAGATTTACATGAGCAGTTAGAGAGACATTAGCAAGGTTAAAAAAAAAGCGATTTGACAAGAAAAGGTGCACCACAGCACAACCTACCTCTATATATGAAAATTTACATTAACCGTTAAAGATACATCCTTAAACCTAGAGAAAAAAAAAAGGAATTAAAATTTGAAAGTGGGTAGAATGTCTCAGAATTTGATTACCTGTGTAAACATAGATAAATTTCCAATATATATGGTGTAAGGTATAGAGAAACTCAAGGGATTTGTCCTCATTTAAAACCGGTAACGACAACAGTGATTTCTTTGAAGGCTGCAAAGAATGAAATGCATTTTCTATCCGTTGTAATCCATGCAACCTTGCAAACGCCAGGGGCAACATTTGGCATGAAGATACAAGAATGATTATAGTTTCATAAAATAACGATGAAATGGGTTAGAAACAGGCTGAAAACGAGTATAGATGTATCTTTAAGCTGCAACTCATGGACCTTCTAGGCGCGGTATCGATCCAGATCAGAATGTGCTTACGTGGTCCGTATTCAAAACCATTTTACATAACATTCTTTGTCTAATTCTCAAGAATTTTTTAATTTCCAAAGGAACGTAATTTCTGATTGGCTAAACCAAATGGTATAACCAATCAGAAATTATGTTACTTCCTATATCCAAAAGAAGAAAAAGAATAGTTTAGAATGGTTGGTGAATGTAGGCCCGGCTCTTGGATCTATTCGTGCGAGATATTGAAACCTTGGAAGTGACAAGAGCTTTCAAACTTTGGGCTAGAAACTTCCATTTAATCTATTGAGCGGTTTGAGGGTTTTATACAGACTGATTTTGATCTACTATGTTCTCAAAGGCGCCTAAGCACTCCCAATTCTATATTCTCAATGTAATTGTATTTGTGTTTGATAAAAATGCTTAATTTATTGGGCGGTTTTGTGCAGTCTGATCTTTATCTACTATGTCCTCAAAAATTGCCTAAGCACTCACGATTCTATGTTCAAAAATCTGACTTCTCAATGTCGTAATATTTGAGCCACGCTCTGGCACAAGGGGACTTACTGCATCTGCAAAAGGTATCGACCCAGGTCAGCCTGCGCAGTCCGCGCAGGCTGACCTGGGCCGAAACGTTTTGCCATTGGTCAATTTTCTACACGTTCAAAGAGGACCAGTGTACGTCGTGATTCAGTCGTTTGTTAGACAAAATGGACTTGATGAGTCCATGGCCATTGTGATGACTTGCTTGGTATCATGCATCACGGAAATGCATTAACCCTTTCCCAAACGATAAATTTTAGACTGGTCCAAATTGAAAGAGTTTGCAGACGGCAATTTTAAATTTGATGAAAATGACAGAAAGTTCTCCAGAAGGGTAGAAAACACTGTGGGAAAAAGGAGAAATTGCTCGTTACGAGCAATTTCTCCTTTTCCCACAGTGTTTTCAAAAGACTTGTACTGCAAACACGTGAAAACCAGGGCTTGTTTGGGAAAGGGTTAAGCCCCATTCTGCCAGGGCATGGTTCATTTGTGTTGAACATTTTTGTCTTAAACCTTACCACACAATCCCGACTTTTAACGACCCTTAATAAGAAGCTTTTCGAAAACATTGTGAGAAAAGGAGAAAATGCTGGTAACCAGCATTTTCTCCTTTTCCAACAATGTTTTCTACCGTTCCCAAAACAAATTTCAATTTTTGAGTCAATTTTATTTTGTCGTCTGCAAATGCTTTCAATTTGGACAAGTCTAAAATTTTGTTGTTTGGTAAAGAGTTAACCAACATTCTTCGTTCTCATGGCTTGCTGTTAACCACAGGATAATATGCTTTACACAAAAAATGCCTGGCTTTCTGTTCTACCCGCAGATTGTGTTCTTTCCTGACTTATTTCCTATTTACCTTTAGATTATCCTAAATGCGCACATTAAAGAGCAAACTTCGTCATCTGTCTATGATCTTAAACACCAGAGAATTTCTAATTGTACTTTTTGCCTTCGACTTCTACAATTTGCGGGCAACCACGCGTTTATACTATCTGGTAAACAGCTCAAAAAACCCTTTGAACGCACAACTGTAATTTCATTTACATACTCGACGGGAAAAAATGCATTTTGCGCAGTGTTAATTCCCTGCGCAGAACTTCACAGTGAGTTGACGTAATGATAATGGCGGAGCAAGTATAACTGCCAAAAGCAAATGAGTCATGCTCTAGCAAAAGGAGGCTTCATGCATCTCCGAGATGTATAGTTTAAACATATTTTATTGCCATACACATGTACATGTTTACAAAAACAATACATAAACAAAATTTCCAGTACATGGAATGACACATGTACATTGGCAAAGGGGTCTGGCCACAAGTTCTCACAACTTAGATTCGGCCATTCCCCTCCTCCAATTACATGTTACAGAAACAACAGTCTTAATGGCAGCTGAGAAAATTTCAAACATTTCAGTAATTAACGGATATTAAAGAAAAACAGATGATGAAACATTTGAACACTAAAGACTAAATTACTATTGAGCATAAGAGTGATAAAGATAAAAGATAGATTGTCAGCCGGGATTCGAGATGGGACACGTCTGATCAAATGGCGACTCATATAGGATGGGCTCAAGGCACGTATAATAAGCAGTCATTCATGTCAGTCATTCTCCGTGATGTATGATACCTAGCTAGAAATCACGTGATCATGTGTCCATAAAGTCCATTTTGTCTAACAACGACTGAACCATGAAGGTAGACTGGGTCCTTTGACATACATGAAATTGACCAATAACGAAAAGTTTCGGCCAGGTCAGCCTGCGCGGACTGCGCAGGCTGACCTGGGTCGATACTTTTCGCAGATGCAGGTAAGCCCCCTTTTCACAGAACATGGATCATATGCAAAAAGGATCGACCATGTCAGCTCGCCCAATCTGCTCAAGCTGATATGAGTCGAAACATTTTGCTGTTTTCAATTTTTCTGCATGTCAAAGGACCATTCTACTTCGTGACTCAACCGGATTTTAGACAAATAGAGGATCTTACATGAATGTTTATTTATGTATTATCATTTTTATCAAACGAGTTGACTAAAAACGTATGACGAGCGTCAAATACATTTTAGTCAACGAGTTTGGTAAAAATGATAATACATAAACACAAATGTGAGATTCTATTTATCACATAAAACGAATGACAGACAAATAAGTATCCTGCATCATCACCTTCAGCCTACATACCGTTCACGGGTCCATGTTTACAAATGTATCTCGGTTTGAATTGTGCACATAATAAGAAGATAGATCTGATAAGTACACCGAAAATTGAATGAAACAGTCCATGTAGAGCGAGTAAATTGGAAGATTTCCACAATTTAGTGGATTTAGATGCGTTTCTCTGCATTTTCTGTTGTTATTGAAAATGAAAACCATAAAGCTTTTCACGCGTATATGCCTTAGCAACAATGACGTCATTTTCCCACGAAAAGGCGAAGTGGTACAAATTCCGGCACGTGCTGTGGTTGGTTTCACTGGCTTCATGCGCTCATATCTACAGGTTTTACAGAACCGGTACCCAAAAAACGATAATACACAAGTATATTATCGAAAATAAGTCATGGGTTTAATACACTGCTGGAGGTGGTTTCATGTGATAAAATGTATATCTACCATGCTACAACTTCCCTGGTATAATGTGTTACGGAGATGCATTAATTCTTTACCAAACGAAGAGATTTTGGACTTGTCGAAATTCAAAGCATTTGCAGACGTCAATTTCTAAAATGGTGGGAGATGTCTTCGAAAGAGTAGAAAACACTTTGGATAAAGGAGAAAATGCTGGTTACCAGCATCTTCTTCTTTTCTCAAATTGTTTTCATAAGCCGTATACATGTATGTTAGGGCCATTAAAATTGGAGATTGTGTGGCAACGGGGTTAACCTCCTTATTGTAGAGCGCTATTCATATATGTAAGTTAAAAAAACTTACGATATTCGAACGATGCAAACGGTTAATTCTTCGAGTGATCTGAATACTTTTCATCTAGAGTTTTAATTCTTACATAGATTTTTGTTGTTGTTGTTTTCACATATATAATGTAAAATTTTATGCTGAATACAAAAATAAAAAGAAAATGATATGTTAAGGAATTTGTTTTCTTGTTAAATACTTGTTTCCATGGTAACAGTATACTCTCAAATTCGAAAAATTGTGACTTTTGCTTGAAAATGATTATACCATTATCAGACAGCTTCAATTTTATAATGCATGTAAAATCGGAGCTAAATATTTGTATATCCTTGTCTAACCTTCAGAAAATTTGAATTCCATTCATATTTTTTTTCAGAAGGGTAATTTTTTAGCAATTTTGTATTCGCAAAAATGCTGAAAACATTAATAGTTATGCAAGTGAAACTGAGTTATCAAAAATACCCTTCCATAGTTTTTGTCCATTTTTCCTGTGTAGAATCCTTGAAGTATCTTCTATTCAAATTTAACAAAAAAAAAAAAATTAGGCAAAAATTCCCAGTTTTACTGAAAACTGACTACGCATTTTTTTTTTTTTTTTTTTAAACATACGAGCATAGTCATGTACTAGTAATAAAACATTTGATATGTCAGATTTAAGTGTCAGATTACCTAAGACTACCCAGAAGTGAAGATCGCTTCGGGTAAACATGGTAATTTTTTAAATTTACAGTAGTTTGTATTGGGCTCGTAAAATGCTGAAAGTATGTAAGCTGGTTATCATATGCATTACTTAACATTAGGTGAGAACGAGTAGAACCCTGGATTTAAAAAAAAAAAAAAAACTTTGCCCTTTCTGCGCCATAGGCGACAACCGGGGCTTTAGCGGATGGCATAGATTAAGATCAGACTGCATGGAATATGCAGTCTGATTTTGGATCTGTACCAACCTTGTGTTTAGTCAGATATGTAGGCTATTAATTCGACGTAGGCTACTAATTCGACAACCACTTTTCCATGGCTCTTTCGACGATTATGATATCGCGAGAATACGTTAATGTACAATTTGTACTAAAAGAATTGGTTGTGAACTGACAGTGACCATCGTTTCTGCTGCCTCGCTAGTTGCATACAGTCGGTATTTCTTGTCGTATCATTTCTTGGAATTGCAGACTGAACCCTTAAAATACGGTCTAACTTTGATTTGCTCGCAAAATGTCCTTTAAAGCGAAACATGTTTACGCTGTTTATGATTTCGCGCCGTACAGTAAAACTATCCGAGTACTTCTAACTACCTTTGTGAAGAGTCAAATATCGTCCTTTATACTAATATGCCTTCTTAGTGCTCCAGATTTGATTTGAAAAGAAATAGGATCTTTCAAAAGGACGGACACACCTGGACAAACGAGCCCCGACGAACAAGCTCGGGCGAATAAGCCTGGGGACGAAAAAGCTCGTTTACATGCGCACTATGTTGCGCACAAAAAAAGAAAAACCAGAAAAATATCCTTAAAACTTGTGTTGGTTCAGAATTAAGTCAGACGTATAAACATAGAAACCGATATATACGGTGTCAGGGATTTAAAAAAAAAGGGATTTGTCCTCAATTTCAAACCGGAAACCACAATGGGGATTTCTTGAAGGCACCTAGCAAAAGAAATGCATTTGCTATCGGTCGTAATCCGTGCAACCTTGCAATTGTTGGGGGCAACCCTTGGCATGAACATACAAGAATTTTTATAGTTTCATAAAATAAAGATGAAATGGGTTAAAAACTGGCTGAAAACTAGTAAAGATGTATTTTTAAAGAGTTTATAGAGTCTTTTCTTTATATTTGTTCTTTTCAGCTATTTGCCTATCAAATACGAATAAGCCGCGCTCTGGCAAAAGGGGGCTTAATGCATCTGCGTGATCCATGATACCAAGGAAGCCATCACATAATTATGGATCCATGATAGCCACTTTTTTTAACAACCGACTTAATTATGAATTACACTGGTCCTTGGACATACAGAAAATTGACCAATAGCGAAAAGTTTCGGCCCAGGTCAGCCTGCGCGGACTGCGCAAGCTGACCTGGTCGATACTTTTCGCAGATGCATTAAGACCCCTTTTCACAGAGCATGGCTTAAATCATTTTTTCATCAAGGAGTTGTAATAAATACAGGAACAAACAGGTAGAGTGATTTCAAATGGTACTTACTGCAAAGGTGTCTTTTTTGCACAATCATTACATAATTTAAAGTCAATTTCAAAACTGCATCAGAAGTAAATCAATTACGCCAAATTTCACTTGTTAAGAAAGGGCCGACCTGTCTCTATCATTATGTAATCTAGATGTAAGTTGATGATACATTTATTTGTCGGCGTTGCTTTGATCTTTCTATTTCACACCTTGCATCGGCCCCCTTTTACCATTCAAGTAGAAAATTACTTCGCCGACGAAAGTAACCTTCATGATAATGAAAGAGCGAGATATTTGGGTGTTCTAACCCTGTGAATGTTTATTTGTATATAAACATTTATATATGCACATACCTAGTTTTCAATCAGTTTCCACAGCAAGGTTTCCAAGCCCAGAGTGCACACATGTATTATTCAATAAGGGTGTCACATCGCTTAGTTTTTGCCATATTGAAAATAGAGTGAAACAGACCATCTTTGAAGCTTCCCAAATCGCTTAGTGGCAAAACTTTGGTTTTACCGTCTTTTGCTCTCAAAAGTACAGTCATAGTCCTTCAAAAAATGCATAAAAACAATATGTCAACCGATTGCGTTTTTCGCTAAATCCCAGTCAATACAGGCACCCTAGAAATTGTTCTCTCAAAAAACAACTGTTCACGGCCATGATCCCATTTTTTTTTTGTTCCTCTACTGACACAAAATGGTCCAATCAATATATGATAAAATCATATCTAAATGGTCCCCCACTGCCTAAATTTGAAGCAAATCTAAACGATATACCACCAAGCCCTCTCAGCTCAACGAAACAGTGCAACAAAAGTGATACTGCTAAATTTCACATCGGACTATTTTTGACTACTTCGACCCGGATGCAATCTCGCAGTGGTGCGACACCTAAGTAGGTATACGTTATTCTATTACAGCACTATTACAATATTACCTTCAAATGCACGAATAAAACTTATTTTTTCCTGAAAACAGAGAATCAGACGGTTCTTACTTGCTTACAAGCCAAACAATAACAAACAATTTACAATAAAAACAAGACATAAAGTAGAGCCTACATACAGTTAAACTGCAAAAACCGAGTGGCTTAGTTTGTGCGATTTTTCACGATGTTCACTTAGTTTTGCCTGGAAGAGAAAATTCAAAAAGAAACATGGAACAGGGTTTTCCACATTTAATAGCACTTGCTGATTACCGGAATTGATTGGTTTTCACCGCTGTCAGCGATAGCGTTGGAACAAGCCGAATTTTATCCCACCACATGCAGTAACCCTATAACAGGTTGGCGTTTCTGTTATCTATCATTCGGTCATGTGACCGAAGAAGTACGCAACTGCCAACTGGGACTAGATCTACTCTTAATTCAGTATCCCAATGATTATAATTATGAAAGTGTCGGCAGCAAGAACTGTCACTGAATGTTAAACATATGGTAATAACTTGAATATTTAAACCGATCTTTTCGTTTTTTGACATGATACAAGACACACACACAAAAAAAAAACAAAGAAGTATTTGTCTTCATTCGACACAACCTTTTTTTCCGCGGGTAAAGGTCACGTTCATGACGTAATTATACATAATTCATGACCTCATTATTGCAGCTGCATATACAGGACGCTTTATAAACATACAGTTCTACATCTGCATTCATGGTGAAAAAGATGTGGATATTATAAGTGTGTTGTTTTCGAACCAAATATTGCATTTAGTATATGGTTGAAAAATAAGAAACATGATAAACAGAATATATGGTTGGTTTCTTGAGTTGGGATAGTTTATCGGGTTTGGCTCCGAAATTTTATCCGATTCACCTTCGGCTTGCCGGATAAAATTCCTACGCCTTGCCCGATGAATTTTCCCAATTCAAGACACTGAACGTCTATTCTCTATATTGTTTTTTTCCAAAAAGAAACACATCTTTGCAGTTAAAATCACATTCTCATTCTACATGTATCTGTAATTATATCTCAATTAATTCAAGAGAGATCCTTCAGACTTCCTACTGTTTATCAAAATATCATCTAGCCATAAAAACCTCGCCTTGATTATTATAACATACCCCGTCGTTATTACGGTATACCCCGTTGTTAATGATGGCATGAAGCAAATTACCTATTCACCCTATACCAGGCGACAAAAATGTATATTCCTTCAAATTGTAAAGCATTTGCAGAGGACAAATTCAATGTGGCTCAAATTATCAATGAGATTTGTCTGTGAAAGGGTATAAAACAATGAGAGAAAAAGAGAAAATACTGGTTACCAGCATTTTCTCCTTCTCCAACCGTGTTTTGAAAGGCCAGTTTTTCTCAGGGTCATTTGAATATTATGGTGAAGGCTTAATTGATCCAGTGTATATACCATCCATCATCGTTATATAAATCATAACTCTTATGATAAGTAACCGAGTCTAATTTCACCAAACACCATTCAAGTTAATGTATTATTTATCTTTCGTGGAAAGTATTTCAGTGCCATGTGTTAGTGTAGTTGGAATGTAATGCACAGTTCAGTCCACAATCGGTTTGGTGACAATAAATTTCCATACAAAAATCCATCCATCTTGGCAAATAGAAGCATAAACAGCATTTGCTCTTTTTCAGTGCAACGACTAAACAAAAGAGCCATGCTCCGTGAAAGGGGGCTTAATGCCTCTGCGAAAAGTATCGACCCAGGTCAGCCTGCGCGGTCCGCGCAGGCTGACTTGGGCCGAAACCTTTCGCTGTTGGTCAACTTTCTGTATATCAAAGGACCTGTCTACCTTGTGATACAGTTGGTTGTAAGACATAATGAATTTCAAGGATCCCTAACTATGAAATGTTTTGCTTGGCATGATGCATCACGAAGAGGCATTAAGCCCCCTTTTGCCAGAGCATGGCTCAAATCTATAGGCAAATCTATCTTGGCAAATAAGAGTATGAACACTTTTAGACTTGTTTCAGTGCAATGTTCAACAGAGTAAATCCCTGTTTGCAAATTCGAGTATAAAACACTATTTGGGTCTTCCTTCAATGCAACAATGGTGCAAATCTGTTGTCAAGTGATTCTGGCAAAAAGAGCTTTATAAACACTCTGGTTGTGGCATTTGTCCAAGACAATGCCACAATGAGTTCAATACGATATTTTGAAAACCATATATTGTAGTTTGTGCAAAACCGAAGGAAGTAAACCCAATAAAACTCAATTTGTCTGAGACAAATAAGTGTTTCGATAGCACTCAGATATATAATTAACAAGGGCATACTAAAATAAACTGGATTAGGCCATCGGTCATGAGAATACTTCTTTTTTAATTGAAAATACATGTATATATACCCGCAATGGCCTTCTATTGGCGCAATGATACAGAGAGCCCTCCTGACCATGTTCGTGCCTGGGTTTGTTCGTCCCTGGGCTTGTTCGGCCCTTGGCTTGTTCGTCCGGGCTTGTTCGTCCCACATTATTGTTTGTTTATTTTTCAAATTATTAATTCCACACAATGGCTCCCTTGACAAATGCCACACCAGTGCTTTCAACGCTTTGATTTTGTTTCAATGTCACGACAATGTAAATCTATAGATAAATCCGTCGTAGGAAGTAAAAGATCAATAATCTTTGGTCTCGTTTCAATGCAACTACAATGCATGTCTTTAGACAAATCCATCTTTGCACGTAAGAGCATTAATACTCTATATAGTTTTCTTTCAATGCAACAACAATGAATATCTATTGGTCCTTATAAATATGAGAATAAGTCTTTGATTTTTAATCAATGCATTCAATGCAACACCAATTCAAATCTGTTGGCAATCCAGCTTGGCAAGTAATATCTTAAACACTCTTTGGTCTTGTTTCAGTGCAACAACAATGCAAATCTACAGGCAAATCAAACTTGGCACATAGGAGTATAGTAATCGCTCGTTGGTTTTGTTTCAGTGCAACGAAAATGCATATTTATATGAGCCATGCTCTGTGAAAATGAACTTAATGCATCTGCAAAAAGTATCGAAAGGCTGACCTGGGCCGAAACCTTTTGCTTTTGGTAAATTTTCTTGTTGTCAAAGAACAAGTGTCCCTCATGATTCAAACTGTCGTTAGACAAATTTAAATGGATTTTATGGATCCATAGTTATGTGATGGCTTGCATGGTGTCATGGATCACGGAAGTGCATTAAGCCATGTAAATCCATCTTGGCGGATAATTGCATTAACGCCTGTTGGTCTTGTTTCACTGCAACAACTATACAAATCCATCTTGGCAAATAAGAGCATTAATGCTGTTTGATCTTGTTTCAATGCAACAACAATGCAAATCCATCTTGGCAAATCAGATAATTAATGCTCTTTAGTCTTGGTTCGATGCAACAACCATGCAAATCCATCTTGGCAAATAAGAGCATTAATGCTGTTTGGTCTTTTTTCATTGCAACAATAATGCAAATCCATCTTGGTAAATAAGATCATTAATGCTCTTTAGTCTTGGTTCGATGCAACAACCATGCAAATCCATTTTGGCAAATAAGAGAATAAATGCTCTTTAGTCTTATTTCAGTGCAATAACCGTGCAAATCCACCTTGGCAAAAAAGAGCATTAATGCTCTTTAGTCTTGGTTCGATGCAACAACAATGCAAATCAATCTTTTTCAAATCAGATAATTAATGCTCTTTAGTCTTGTTTCAGTGCAACAACCATGTAAATCTATATTAGCATATAAGAGCATTAATGCTCTTCAGTCTTTTTTTCAGTGCAACAACCATGCAAATCCATCTTGGTATATAAGAGCATTAATGCTCTTTAGTTTTGTGTCGATGCAACAACCATGCAAATCCATTTAGTGAATAAGAGCATTAATGCTCTTTAGTCTTGTTTCAGTACAACAACCATGCAAATCAGTCTTGTTAAACAGGAGCGTTAATGCTCTTTAGTCTTGGTTCGATGCAACAACCATGCAAATCCATCTTGGTAAATAAATGCATAAACGTTCTTTAGTCTTGTCTCGATGCAACAACCATGCAAATCCATCTTTGCAAATAAGATCATCAATGCTCTTTTTTTTCAGTGCAACAACTATGCAGCTCTTTAGTCTCGTTTCAGTGCAACAACCATGCAAATCTATCTTGGCAAATAAGAGCTTTAATGCTCTTTAGTCTCGTTTCAGTGCAACAACCAGGCAAATCTATCATGGCAAATAAGAGCTTTAATGCTCTTTAGTCTCGTTTCAGTGCAACAACCATGCAAATCTATCATGGCAAATAAGAGCATTAATGCTCTTTAGTCTCGTCTCAGTGCAACAACCATGCAAATCTATCATGGCAAATAAGAGCTTTAATGCTCTTTAGTCTCGTTTCAGTGCAACAACCATGCAAATCTATCATGGCAAATAAGAGCATTAATGCTCTTTAGTGTTTTTTCAGTGCAACAACCATGCAAATCTATCATGGCAAATAAGAGCATTAAAGCTCTTTGGTCTTGTTTCAATGCAACAACCATGCGAATCCATCTTTATAAATAAGAGTATTAATGTTCTTTAGTCTTGTTTCATTGCAGCAACCATGCAAATCCATCTTGGCAAATAAATGCATTAAAGCTCTTTGGTCTTGTTTCGGTGCAACAACCATGCAAATCCATCTTGGTAAATAAGAGCAAAACACTCTTTTGTCATGCAATAACACTCCATATCCATAGGAAACTTCATCTAGGCAAGTAATAGCTTTAACACTCTTTGGTCTCGTTTCAGCTCAACAATAGCGCAAATCTACATGCATATGAGCCATGCTTTATAAAAAGGGGTCTTAATGCATCTGCGAAAAGTATCGACCCGGGCCAGCCTGCGCAGTCCGCGCAGGCTGACCTGGGTTGAAACCTTTCGCTATTGGTCAATTTTCTGTATGTCACCTTGTGATACAATCGCTTGTTCGACAAATTGTTTTTGTGGGTCCATAAGTGTATGATAACTAGCTTGGTATAATGCATCACGGAGATGCATTAAGCTCCCTTTTGCAACAGCATGACTAAGTTAAGTTTCAGTGCAGACAATGATCCAATTTATCTCGCCAAATAAGAGCATAAATGTTATGTGCTCTTGTTTCGATTTTTTTTTTCTTTTGTTCTCAGCTGGTCAGCATACACTTACCTCCACAACCAAGTAGCGTACAGATGAGCATTGTGATGGTGGAATAGCATTGCTCAATGGCGTAGCGTCCATTACAGTTGTAGAAAAAATGGGAACAGGCGAAACATTTCTTTTACCACTTTATAAAATATATGCGCCAAGTAGACTTGGACATACAGAAAATTGACCAATAGCGAAAGTTTCGACCCAGGTCGACTATACTTTTCTCAGATGCATTAAGCCCCCTTTTCACAGATCATGGCTCATATATTCTGTTCTGTTCTGTTTATGGAGCAACTCCATTTTCATAGTTGAGCCCAAAACTGAAAAAGAAAAGAGAAAATTTCCAACCAATAGAGAAAAACAAAATACTGCGATTTCATCCTATCTCTTTTTCGATGGACAATCTCACTGTATCGGACACTATTGATTAATATTTAGTACCCTCGATTCGGAGTGCGTAGTGATTCTGTAACCCTGGGTGCGCCCCTGTTTACTTATAAAATACAGTTGGCAAATTTGATTCTTTACCGCACAATGATGTCTTTTAACGACCCTGGGAAAGAGGCTTTTCAAAAAATTGTGGGAAAAGGAGAAAATGCCGGTAACCAGCATTTTCTCCTTTTCCCACAATGTTTTCTACCTTATCAAAGAAAAATTGCACCACTTAAGCCACAATGATATTGTCGTCTGCAAATGCTTTCAATTTGGACAAGGCTACAATTTCGTCGTCTGGTAAAGGGTTAATCCTACGAGTAGTTTACAATCCATTGTTCTGCCAGCGACTGAAACTTTCACAAACCACACTGTAACGCATTGCCAGACTCATAATTATATCCGTACTTTTATTTGGCATAAATTCAATCTACCTGCATTATGACGCCTAACTTGTTTACTTTTGACCGTTACTAGGCCTTTAGTATGACAACAAAACAATTGAAAACTGCTAAAGATCCCCGCTAGATTAAAACTATTCAAGCACTGATGCCGTGATGGTCTATGAGGGAAAGCGACTTGAGTACCACTTATAAATTCTCGGTAAGAGACCTATAGTACACAATTATATCAAGATCTGATAGCCCAAAATTGCTATTCCGATACCATTCGCAGACAAGCCATAAAAAAACGCCCATTCCATACGGCTGAAAGCCGATAAACAGTCGTATTTCCTGGCATTTAGAGTTTTTCCTGGTTTGATAATCTCTTTGTAATGTTTGTTTCAAGTCGAATTGTTTACTTTCTACTCATAACGCAATCTGTGTTTAAATGTAAATTTAACAAGGATTGGTCATTTTCTGCTTGTTGCCCCAGAACTGACTTTAACCCTTTCCCAAACAAGCCCTGGTTTTTACGTGTCTGCAGTACAAGTCTTTTGAAAACACTGTGGGAAAAGGAGAAATTGCTCGTAACGAGCAATTTCTCCTTTTCCCACAGTGTTTTCTACCCTTTTTGAGACTTTCTGCCATTTTCATCAAATTCAAAATTGTCGTCTGCAAACTCTTTCAATTTGGACCAGTTCAAAATTTGTCGTTTGGGAAAGGGTTAACATAGTAGTACCACATTCGCTAACTGACTTTTAAGTCTTTTCCAACAATTCCGTGTTTTAACGACCCGGGAGAAGAGGGTTTTTGAAAACAATGTGGAAAATGACAAAATGCTGGTAACCAGCATTATCTCATTTTCCTACAACGGTTTCTACCATTTCAAAGACATAACCCATCATTTGAAACACATTTAATTTTTCGTCTGCAAATGCTTTCAAATTGGCTAGCCTAAAATTTTGTTGTTTTGGATAAGTTATTTGCTGCTCTGGGAACATCCTTTTGAATTTGGGATGCTGCGGTTTAACTCTTATCCTGCTAAATAAGTGAAATGAAACTCTCAAGCCGATAGTAAATCAAAGCGCTGAAGACGCTTAGGGCCTTGGCATCAGAAGGGGTGAAGAAGTGGGAAGAAGAGGCCCACCGGAGCTCAAGCTCGAAATTGCCATCACATTTAGCTTGAAACTGCTATAACATTTCTACAGACGAATGAAAACACCTAGAAAGTCTCACGCCGACAGTCTGTGGAGTTGATAATAGAATGGGAAATATATAAATTTGCACAGGCTGATATAATGTGTACTTTTGGCCTCGTGGTCCTTATGGATTTAAAGGAGATAATTTTCGAAGCGTTTTCTTTTTTGTCATTTGGCTTTCCATAGCAACCAATCAAATTGCCGGGTCAAAAAAAATATGGCCGATAGAGTACAACTCGGAGAACACTTCTGGAAAAGGTAAAAAAAAAATCCCTAGTGTCTCAGAATTAAATGCCATTTTTTCCCTTTTTTTTTCCCTTTTCGTCTATGGCAGCTTTTAAGGTGCCATATTAGCTATCCATGTCCTTTGAGCAAAGAGATGGAAAAACACAAAATCTGTAAAGGCTAATATCATACGATGAATAATTCCATGAAGTCTCAGTCTTACAGAGCATAGGGTTTCTAAGAAGATAATTTTCTTAGTATTTTTTCCACTTTTGCATTTTAATTTCTATGATAACAAATAAAATGAGCACTGCATGGGGGTGCCAACGTTCTGCAGCAGTTGCTTACAGACAAGATTAAGTCGAAAGGGGGGGCATAACAAAGTCAAAAATATCTTGATGGTTACCTGCCTCTGTTGCCTAAGTTCACCCCTTTTTGGTATTTAACAAATAGTCAAAGCTAGACGTAAATATCTTCATGAATGACAGAGATATAATAAAACGTAAACCTATCATGAAGGTTTTGAAAATTCAGTCAAAAAAAGGCATAGTTATGTCAAAAAATATTTTGATGGTTATCTGCCCCTGCCGTATGAGAACATCTTTTAATGTAACTTTTAATGTAAATATTTCAAATAAATAAACAATGATGGCTACGAATTCCAGATTGTTCGCCCATTACTGATGGCAAAGGTTCTAAGAAAACCACTGATACACAGGTGTTTATTAAAGAAAAAAAAAGAATGCATCATGCAATAAATTAAATGTGGGACAAACAAGCTCGGATGAAAGAGCCCAGGGAGGAACAAGCCCAGAGCTAAAATAGTTATGGGACAAAAAAGCCCGTAACCAAACACTTCAAAAATTCATTAGCTTTGAAATATGTACCTATCATTTTGGAACGTTCGGTTCATCTGCATGCAGTAACTTTATAAATGAAATGACATCAATTTTTTCTGCAAAAAACGGCAGTAAAAATATCCACAAGCAGTGTGTTTAAAACATAACTCTTTCACTGCCTATTAACACTTAAATATCCTGTATTGACAGTACAGATCAAGATCAGATTGCACGTAGTAAGAAGTCTGATCTTCAATATAAAACGCCCACCACCCGATACAAAACTCAGGTCAAAATTCGTCAGCACTTAGCGATAGATACCTAAGGAGATCAAGAATCAAGATCAGATAGCACTTAATGGGAAGTCTGATCTTTGAAATAACACGCCCTCCATTTAAGTGTACCTGACTGGTTTTCCAATGCTCATATTACAAACTGTTATACCTTGTGTAACTTTACATATTGGATTTTGTGTGCCTAGTTTGTAATGGGTCGAAATTGTCATGGTCCGAGATGTCACGCGATATCAGGACAACTCTGACAAGAAGAAATAAGGCATTGTACATGCTGGGTCAGTCAAATATATATTGATACCTTAAGATACGAGTAGCACAGTAATTTTATGAAAAAAAAATCTTACCGAGGTTTTGAAACAGCTATTTTGGGGGAATGCACACATCGTCTGCATTTTGTCATTTACGTAGTGTAAATAGGAATAGCCGGCAACATCGCTCGTCACAACTCGGTCGATTCCGCAAGTACATGTAATCATTTGATCAACGGATCGCCCGAGATTTGCCGAATGTTTCTTCCAATATTACAGCGCACTAATTTGCAGTTATAAAAAAGCTCATTAGAGCTGGAAATTCTTAGTCAAACACTCTCTTACGATTAACATCGCACATCTACCAAAGTTTTTTTTTTTGTCAACTGAAACCTAACTATGATGTTGAAACTCAATTTTTTTTTTTTTCCATTTTCACGGGTCGTTTTTTAAGCGTAGTGAGATGATTGCAAGCAGTACTTTGCACTTTTACTCGGGTTTTTCCGTAAGTGCTTGGATAGGGGTTGAAATGTTGGTATACATAATTACTATGGCCTTCGGCTTGGCAAGCCAAGCCCAGGCCAAAAACCCAAATTTTTCTATTTCAAAGGTATTTTGGAGGAAAAGATATCTCCTTATCGGACAGTGTAGATTCATGATCAGACTGAACGTTCTGTGCAGTCTTATCTTGATCTACACTGTCCTCAAAAGGTCCCTGAGTCGCTCTTGGGAGCTTAAGGGTAAACAAATGCAGACACAAGAAGAAAATTGTGGCCAAAATGAAATTGCTCACTTCAGTCCCTTGTGGTTCAGTTTTATTGTAAGATATATGCTGATATTTTATCCATTTATAATAAAACGGATAACCAGCTTGAATACCAAGTGCCTGATTTCGAGACTAGAGCGATATCTTTAGAATTTACAGTTTACGTGGTAGAAATGTCTAATTCAGATTGGAGTTGACCCTTAGGCTGCTTAGCGCGACTCGCTGACCTTTTGCGGACCGTGTAGATCAAGATCAGACTGCACAGAACGTGCAGTCTGATCTTGGATCTACATTGTCCGGCAAGGAGATATCTTTTTTCCAAAAAAATAAGTTTGAAAAGAACATTAGTCGGTTTTTTTACTATCGGCTTGAAAGTTTCATTTCACCTATTTAGCAGGATAAGGCTTAAAATATTTCAATGCTCGGGTTCTAATTTGCGACAGAAAGCAAAACGCTTTTTAAAATGAAGCTGTGCAACATGAGAGGTTTTTCATGAAAATTTATGTGCTGTGCTCTGGAAAAAAGGTGGCTTAATGCACCTCCGTTATGCATTGTACCAATCAAGCCATCACAAAATTATGGATCCATAATGGCTACTTTTTTTCAAAAACCGACTGATTCATGAGGTAGAATGACCCTTGGACATACAGAAAATTGACCAATAGCAAAAGGTTTCGGCCCGGGTCAGCCTGCGCGGACTGCGAAAAGTATCGACCCAGATCAGCCTGCGCAGTCCGCGCAGGCTGACCTGGGCCGAAACTTTTCGCGATTGGTCAATTTCTGTATGTTCAAGGACCAGTCTATCTCATGGTTGAGTCGATTGTTTTTTTTTTTTAAAAAAGCGGCTATTACGGATCCATAATTATGTGATGGCTTGATTGTTCGTATAATGTATCACGGAGATATATTAAGCCCCCTTTTGCCAGAGCGTGGCTCAAACAGTGGGAGCAATTTCGTTATCCTTGCAAAAGATTGAACGGTTGTTTTGGGACACATAACACAAGAAAATTGTCGCAGTTATACTGCAAAAACCCAAATTGAATTAACTAAATATTCGTAAAATCCAGATTTTATGACTTCAAGAGCATTCAATTTATTTGAATTTGTAAATTGTATTTTACGCCTATTTCAACGGAGGGGTCCTGCGTGGCTCAGTGGTAAGGTGTGGGACTCGTGGCCTGGAGACCCCGGGTTCGAGTCTCACTAGATCCATTGGGTTTTTCATGGGAGTGCCCTCAGGCAAGATACTTCAGAGCCCTAGCCTAGTACTGGTGAAACCCATATCGTGTCGGACCATTTAGACACGGGACTGTGTGGTAAAGGGTTACTCAGTCGACCACAAAGGACATCTGACATAATTATTGTGTGTTTCTGCGTTTTATTTGGATGACACGTTAACATGTAGAGTTCCAAGCGTATCCTCACTTTTGCGCAAAGTGTAGATCAAGATGAGACTACACGAAGCAGACCTGATCTTTGATCACTCTTTTTCGATATGTGTGGGAAAATCTGGATAGAAAAGTATTAAGAATGGAACTCAGCCTTTTCAGCTGCCAAGTGAGCCCATTTAGATGTGCTTTTGCGGTAGTGTAGATCAAAATCAGACTGCACAGAACATTTATTTGGCATGCTAAAGCCGAGTTTTTTCTCCATTAACAAAGTTTGTTGTTTATTTGTTCGTTCGTTTGTTTGTTCGTTCGTTTGTTTGAAGGGCGCCTTACCTTGTTTTTAGTAATATTTTAATCTAATCAGGTCGTCAAGTCTCTCATTATCTTCCGCTAGGTGGCAGTTTTGAAATAAATACATAACCTATCTGATACAGGCATTCTGAGTACAGAACCGGACTATTTTTCATGGCGGTAATCAATGTAACAAATTTCGCATTAAAATACACGTTTACTCTCTAAAACCTACCTTGTGTGATTCATCCAGCCATGGTTAGCTAGCATATAACCTATGCACCAGTCATTTATAAACATAAGCCCCTATAAGCTTAAGAAAAAGCCCAGGTATAAGCCCAGCAAGTTGGGGACGTTATTCTTATTTTAAGTCTGTTGCACAAATCTTGGTTTTCCCCACGTCTACATTTAGATACTGTCTACAGATATTCGCAGTAAACAGTTGGTATTTTAAAAAAAAATATATTTTCCCCGTTTGAAATAATTTTTGTTTTAGAAACTTGAAGCGAAAAACTTGCTTGAGTTGTCCACAGACGTTTTGTTTTATTGCCATTTTCCGCCTGCAATTTTAAAAGCGGCAATTTACGCACCGCGAATTCATATTTGTCCATTATTTTTTCCAGTGACGCGTCATAGCAGACAGGTCAAATCTTCGAAGAATATGACATGCGCAGACAACAAGAGCTCTCTTACTTACACATATCCGGTGTTTCACGAAAACAAGGCTAGATCTCAACGTTGCCCAAGGACACTCAAACGAGCCCGCAACATTGATCGAACTCAGAGATACAACACGTTTGCAACAAGCCTTGGTTAAAAAAGGAAATTAGCCAAATCAATGCTACCCTAAATTATATATTAGCCATGCTCCGACAAAAGGGGGCTTAATGCATCTCCGTGATCCACGGGACCAAGAAAGCAATACATATTTATGAATCTATAATATCCACTTTTTTAACAACCGACTGAATCATGAGGTAGACTGGTCCTTTGACATACGGAAAATTGACCAATAGCGAAAGGTTTCGGCCCAGGTTCCCCTGCGGGGACTGCTCAGGCCGACCTGAGTTGATACTTTTCGCGGATGCATTAAGCCCCCCTTTCACAGAGCATGGCTCATATCTATATTTTTTCTTTTTTTTTTTTTCAGGTCCAAGCCACTTTTAACCATTTCCAGCATATAATCCTGTATCACACAATCCCGATATTTAATGACCCTGACGGGAAAGTCCTTTTGACTATTGCTTGGAAAGGAACAAATGCTAGTAACCTGCATTATCTCCTTCTCTCAAAATGTTTTCTCCAGTTTCAAAAGCAACTCCCAACATTTGAGCCACATTTAACCCGTAGGTTGCTAAGCGCGATCACTGCCCTTTTGCAGACAGTGTAGATCAATATCAGACTGCACATAACATGCAGTCTGATCTTGCATCTACACTTTCTGATAAGGAGATAGTTTTCTGGAAAAAAAGCTTAACCCTTTACCACACAATCCCGACTTTTAACGACCCTGTAAAAGAATCCTTTTGAAAACATTGTGGGAAAAGGAGAAAATGATGGTAACCAGCATTTTCTCCTTTTCCCACAATGTTTTCTACCATTACAATTTTTCAGTCCCATTTATTTTGTTGTCTGCACATGCTTTCAATTTGGACCAGTCTAGAATTTTGTCGTTTGGTAAAGAGTTAAAGTAGCATCATTCAGGTTTTTACTATGGGCTTGAAAGTTTAATTTAACTTTTTTTAGCAGGATAAGTGTTAATTTGTCTGCAATTGCTTTTGATTAAGATCAGTCTTAAGTTTTGTCGTCTGGTAAAGAGAGAGCCACAAGTCAACTAATCTTTAGAGTCCGACTCTTATGAATATTTGTCATTGCTACAAATGCGGAAATAAATAATCGTGTCTACATGTTGTATACGTTTTCAAACAGGACCAAAAATTCCGTGTCTGCAACACGTCAACTGAATTACTTTTCTCAAGTTGACATCTTTGAAATGTTAGGTAAGCAGTAGAGGTGTCGTATTTCTACTCTAATTGACGATTTCCAGAACTGATTTTGTTTCTTATTTCCTGACAACCGCTATTACAGTGCCTTCAGGGCTTTGATTATCGTCGTGACTTGGAGAAACCGTGTTGCGATAACACCTTAGCTTAAAACTGACGTTCAGAATGCCTCTGGGGTCAGTGCATCTACGAAAACAACCCGCCAAAGGTTGTGCAAAAGTGGTCTTTGATGTAGAACACCGTGCAGATGTCTTTTCTCTGAAGCACTCTGGCTTCGGAATGAGTGGGCCTTCGCCATATGTATTGGACGAAAATAGACCTCTCTGTCTCTCTTGTCTACGCATGTCATATTCCTCGAAGATTTGACCTGTCTGCTATGACAGATTACTGGTTAAAATATGGACAAATATTAATACGCGGTGCGTAAATTGCCTCTTAAAAAGTGCAGGCGAAAATGGCAATAAATAATACGTCTGTCGAAAAATCAAGCCATTCTTAAGCTACAAATTTCTTAAAAGACAAAATGATTTCAAACGGGGGAACGGGGAAAATATTTTATAGAATACCAACTGTTTACTTCAAATCTTTCCAGACAGTTTCTAAATATAGACACGAGGAAAAGCGGAATTTGTGCAACAGACTGACAACAAAAATAACGTCACCGCCTTGCTGGGCTTATACCGAGGCTTTTTCCCAAGCTTATATATATAACGTTTATAAATGGCTGGTGCATAGGTTACATGCTAGCTAACCATGGCTGGATGAATCATACAAAGTAGGTTTTAGAGAGTAAACGTGTATTTTATTTTGAAATTCGTTGCATTGATTCCCGCCTTGAAAAATAGTCCGGTTCTTTACCCAGAATGCCCATATCAGATAGGTTATGTATTTGGAAATGCCACCTAGCGGGAGATACTGCTCTGTACAGATGATTGCAAGTACCGCCAAGACTACACGGATAGGTGTGCTATCGATTTGATAGGTTAAAGGAAAGGCCAGGGTAGAGATACTATGCATTAAATGTTGCTTAACGCCTTATCACACAATCTCGACTTTTAATAACCCCGAGAAATAAAGACTTTGAAAACATTGTAGGAAAAGGAAAAATGCTGGTAACCAGCATTTTCTCCCTTTCCAACAATGTTTTTTTCCCTTCCCCAAAACAAATTTCAAATTTTTGAGTCATATTTATTTTGTCGTCTATAAATGCTTTCAATTTTCGTCAAGTCTTAAGATTTTGTCGTTGGGTAGATGTTTTCATGACCACAATGGAGAAGGCTCATTCGTTGTCTGGGGTGGAAACTGCTGGGATACAGGCACAGAACTGTAGTCTGACTTTGGATCTTTACCGTCCGATTATTTAGTAAATCCTAAAAAAAAAAAAAAAAAAAACAAGAGGGCCATGATGGCCCTGGATCACTCACCTGAGTCAATAGGCGAAATTTTATTCCAGGGTCATAATAATCCAATTTAAAACTCATCTGAGATATCATTAAGACAAACATTCTGACCAATTGTCGGGTCATTTGAGCTGAAAATGTGGCCTCCGGAGTGTCCAAAATGTTTTTCTTCAATTTGACCTAGTTACCTAGTTTATGACCCTATTTGACAATATTTCAAACTCATCCGAGACATCAAAACAAACTTGAGCAAGAACTGCCGCCTCTAGAGTGCCCACAAGGTATTTTCTGTAATTTGGCCTAGTGACCTAGATTATGACCCTATGTGACCCAATTTCAAATCCATTTAAGATATCATCAAGTCAAGCATACTGACAAATTTTCAGGTCAGTTGAGCAAAAACTGTGGCCTCTACAGTGCCCACAATACATTTCTTTAATTTGACAAATGACGTAGTTTATGACCCTATGAGACCCAATTTCTAAATGATTCGAGATATCATCAAGTCAAATATGTAGACCAATTTTCAGGTCAACTCAGCTATGGCCTCTAGTGTGCCCACAAGGTATTTCTCCCAGTGACATTGTTTATGACCCTATGTGACCCAATTTTGAACTCCTCTGAGATATCATCAAGACAAAAAATGTGGCCTCTAGAGTGCCCACAAGGTATTTCTTTAATTTGACCTTGTGACTTATTTTATGACCCCAGATGACCCAATTTCAATCTCATCCAAGATTTAATTAAGCCAAACATTCTGATAAATTTTCAAGTCAATTGAGCAAGAAATGTGGCCTCTAGAGTGCCCACAAGGTATTGCTTTAATTTGACCTTAGTGACCTAGTTTATGACCCTAGGTGACCCAAATTCAAACTCATCCAAGATTTTACCAAGACAAACATTCTGACCAATTTTCAGGTCAATTGAGTAAGAAATGTGGCCTCTAGAGTGTCCACAGGGTATTTCTTTAATTTGACCAAGTGACCTAGTTTATGATCCCAGGTGACCAAATTTTAAACTCATCCAAGATTTATTTGAGACAAAAGTTTTGACCAATTTTCAAGTCAATTGAGCGAAAAATGTGGCCTCTATAGTGTCCACAGGGTATTTCTTAAACTCTACCACACAATCCCGACTTTTAACGACCCTGTGAAAGAAGTCCTTTGAAAACCTTGTGGGAAAAGGAGAAAATGCTGGTAACCAGCATTTTCTCCTTTTCCCACAATGTTTTCTATCCTACCCAAAAGAATTTTCAATTTTTCAATTACATTTATTTTGTCGTCTGCAAATGCTTTCAATTTAGACCAGTCTAAATTTTTGTCGTTTGGTAAAGAGTTAACTTGACCTAGTGACCTACTTTATGACCCCAGGTGACCCAATTTCAAAGTTATCTGAGATTTAATTAAGAAAAACATTCTGACCAATGTTCAAGTCAATTGAGCGAAAAATATTGCCTCTAGAGTGCCCACAAGGTATATCTTTAATTTGACCTAGTGACCTAGTTTCTGACCCCACATGACCTAATTTCGAACTCATCCGAGTTTTTATCTAGACAAACGTTCTGACCAAGTTTCATGAGTACCGAACTGAAAATGTGGCCTCTAGAGCGCACACAAGGTTTTTTCTAAGATTTGACCTGGTGATCTAGTTTTTGACCCCACATGACCCAATTTCGAACTCGTCCGAGATTTTATCAAGATAAACATTCTGACCAAGTTTCACAAGTATCTGACCGAAAATGTGGCCTCTAGAGTGCACACAAGTTTTTTCCTAAAATTTGATCTAGTGACCTAGTTTTTGACCCCACATGCCCCAATTGCAAACTCGTCCGAGAGTTTATCAAGACAAACATTCTGACCAAGTTTCACAAGTATCTGACTGAAAATGTGTCCTCCAGAGTGCACACAAGGTTTTTCTAAGATTTGACCTAGTGACCTAGTTTTTGACTCCACATGACCCAATTTCGAAATCGTCCGAGATTTTATCCAGGCAAACATTCTGACCAAGTTTCACATGTATTTGAATGAAAATGTGGCCTCTAGAGCGCACACAATGTTTTTCTAAGATTTGATCTAGTGACCAAGTTTTTGACCCCCACATGACCCAATTTCGAATTCGTCCGAGATTTTATCAAGACAAACATTCTGACCAAGTTTCACAAGTATCTGACTGAAAATGTGTCCTCCAGAGTGCACACAAGGTTTTTCTAAAATTTGACCTAGTGACCGAGTTTTTTTTTTTTTTACCCCACATGATCCAATTTCAAACTCGTCCGAAATTTTATCAAGACAAACATTCTAACCAAGTTTCATGAGGATCGGACCGAAAATGTGGCCTCTAGAGGTAAAAAGTTGACGATGGACTACGGACGACGCACGCCGCACGACGGACGCCGGACACAGCACGATCACACTAGCTTACCATGAGTACTTTGTGCTCAGGTGAGCTAAAAAACATAAGTCAAACAAGAGCCCCACATGCAGGTGCCAACAATTGGCTGTTGTTTTTCGACGGATAAAAATTTCCCTAACAATTTTTGAAAAAGGTCACCTTAGGAACATTTCTGTGAAATTATTTCAAAATCTGACCAGCCATTCCAGAGAAGAAGAGTTAAGAAATTCCTCTTCATGTCCCTATAGTGCAAGTAGCCCCCACCACCAGAGCCATGTTTCTTGACAGATCACAATTTTGCGACCACTGTTTGAAAAGAGTCACCCAAGGAACATTTCTGTGAAATTATTTCAAAATCTGACCAGCCATTCCTGAGAAGAAGAATTTTTAAGAATTTCTTCATGTCCGTATAGTGTAAGTAGCCCACAGCCATCAGAGCCATGTTTCTTGACGGATAAAAATTTCTCGAACAATTTCCGAAAAGGGTCACCCAAGGAACATCTCTGTGAAATTATTTCAAAATCTGACCAGTCGTTTCAGAGAAGAAGAATTTTTAAGAATTTCTTGATGTCTGTATAGTGCAAGTAGCCCCCCCCCCCCCTCCCCCTCCCCCCGCATCAGAGCCATGTTTCTTGATGGATCAAAAGTTTGCGAACAGTTTTTGAAAAGGGTCACCAAAGGAACATTTCTGTGAAATTATTTAAAAATCTAACCAGCGGTTTCAGAGAAGAAGAACTTTTTAGAATTTCTTCATGGCCGTAGAGTGCAAGTAGCCCCCAGTCACCAGAGCTTGACGGATCATAATTTTGCGAACAATTTTTGAAAAGGGTCACCCAAGGAACATCTCTGTGAAATTATTTCAGAATCTGACCAGCCGTTAGTAGTGTATAAACACCGGTTCTGGGACAGGGGGTAATGATCTACATATTCATAGTATATGCCAAGTATACACACACACCGTTTCTAGGACAGGAGGTAGGAACCTAACCATTTTTTTTTTTCAGCGAATCCAAGATAGTTAGAATTTTCTACCATTTTCTGGTCAAACCCAAAACCGGTTTTGACCCTGAGTGCGTCTGGCCGGATCTGACCAAAACCGGTTTCGATCCTGACCAAAAAAAAACCCCGGTTTTGATCCTGAACGCGTCAGAGCGAATTCGAGCGCGTTCAGAAGCAAAAGCTAGAACTGGTCAGAATTCTGACGTGCCGGAGCGAATTCGAACGCGTTTTAGGAGCGAAAGCTAGAACTGATCAGAATTTCTGACGCGCCGGGGTCCGGATCTGGGAGAGCCTCCAAAAACCGGTTTTTTTTTTTTTGTTTTTTTTTTCGATCCTGAACGCGTCGGGCAGGTATCTTGAGCGCGTTTTTTAGTGAAAGTTCTCAAAGGGGGAAATTTTTCCCTCGACACTTTTTTAACCCCGGAGAGGTTAAAAAAATAGGAGGGAGGACCTAATTTTCTGGAGTGACTGTTTTGCTCCGTGTGTAGAAAACTGGATGCCGTTTTTAATACAAGGCCATCTTTTCTCTATCCGCCGAAAACTTAAACTCTCTGTCGCTGATGGTAACGGCCTACGTCACCGTATTGGTGGGCGGATTATTTCCAAACGTAGCTGTGGCTTGTATCGCGATGGGAGCGCTTTTTAGATTTTCGTTCTGTTTGCTAACGTAGAAGACGAACAGCGAAAACAGGGTTTTATAATCGCCGGGATAAATGTTTGGGTTTGAGAGCAATTCGTCCATGTTAAAAATGTTTTCTCTAAACGCCGCGGCCTCGTGGAAAAAACCTAGCAAACTGTTGGCGAACGAAATCGCACTGGAACTCTACCTCCGGGTATCGCCTGCAGTTGAGCTCGACGTACATGCTTTTTACGCTAACGTGATCAAAGATGGCAGGATTTTGCTCCTGGTTTCCGGATTTCCCAGTCTGAAAGCCTATGATGACGAATCTAGGAACGTCGGGCGCGGATCTAACGGTGAATCTGTAAGTGAAGCAAGTACTATCCGTAACGCTACTTCTCTCGCATCTTCTTACTCTGAAAGAGACGGGCAAGGAATCCTTGTCTCTTATTACCTTATACAGCATGGCCTTTTCGGCGTCTGCAGGCATCACGTGGGGAATGAACCAAGAAAGTTTAGAAAGCTAAACCCTGCCAGCGTTAGTTCCGTTGTCTCAAAAAATAGCGCCATCATCAGTCGTTCGGATAAAGCTAAGGCTGTGTTTAACTCCAAAGACGAGTTTGTCGTAGTCCTCGCAAAACCCAAAGATGTGTTTAAGAGGAACCGCAAAGCTAAATGTTCCCATCGGGTCTGGAGAAGTAATGATGTAGTTGTGCCTAACTATAAATCCGGTGTTTCCGTCATTAGGATCAATGCTGGCCGTTCCGCAATGTCTTTTGCCCACAGTTGGTTTAGCCCTTGAGACTTGGAAAAATCATCAGGGTATTTTAGTAGTCCGAGCATCGTAGTTGCCTGTCCCGGGTGCTGTAAATATTCTACGGTCTACTCCGAAATTTTATAGGTGATGCTGTTAAAAAGGTACAAAAGCCCTTTGTTGGTTAAGGTGATCGTGTTTCGGTTGCCAATTGCCGGCGGAGTAACGTAGGCGGTGCCATCCGCCTTTTGTAATTGCCCCTCAAAGAGCAAGTAGCTTTTACACGGGTGAAGAAAAATGCTGCCGCCTCTATTTCTATCGTTATTTCTCCCGGGGTGTTGAGGTTTGTTCCAACAACAGGCCTGTGTTCGTGCATTTCGTACTTTTCGGTGCTCTCATCCTTGAAGGGGAGCTCTTTAACTGCGTACATCTCCATTTTTATAGACGCGATAGAAAAAGTTTTATACTACCTTAAGCCCGGAGCCCGCGTTTAGCTTTTATACCAAGGTTTTCTAGGAGGTTCCGTAGCTTTAGGAACGGGCATTTCCCCCCAAATGGGCTCTATAATGTAACGTAGCTTATCTCGGTCTCCGCTCCTTTTTAGGTCTCCATTCTTTTTATAAGTAGCCTCAGTTTGGTACAGCAAATTAGCGTAGTCTTCACGTTCTTTCTCATTATAACCCGTGGGATTTTTTAAAACAATGAGTTTCCATAGACCCGGGGTTCCCTCATACTCTATGTCATCTACAATAACGTTGTTGCCTATAATGTCAATGCGTTTGGTGCCAATACGCTTGCTGTCTCTGTTCAACCCCCAGGTTTTATCAACCTCATCAGCGTTACTCTCAAGCAAATCCATGTACTTTTTAGCTATTGGGCCTATAATCCCCGCGTCTTCCTCTTTCTCTTCCTTTTCTAGCGGAAGCAAAACTTGGGGCATTGCTTCAGGCAGCTCTTGTATACCTTCCTTGATAGGCACGAGCACTTTCTCTAATTTTTCCGCCGCCTGTTTTTGGGACTCGGTAATGGGTTTAAAAAACGTGCTGAGGTCTTCTTGGAGAACTCTTTCTCCGGTTCTCTCCTCTACCGATTTATTCCAGATATTTTTTTCTCATTTCAGCCAGCTCTTTTAAGAGTTTAATCTCATCGTCTAAGTTTGTAATCTTTACAAAGGACATTTCCTTTTTAAAGACATTACATTTTTAAAACCTAATTTTAAGCTTGTCTTCGAGCTAGTTTCTGAGCTAGTTTCCGAGCTAGTTTTGAGCTTGTTTACAACCCCCGTTTTAAACTCCATTTTAAAGCCTATTTTAAAATGGATTTCAGGTCTAATTTTTATCCTAGTTCTGACGTTTTTCCACCAACTTCCGAAAGGAATCTCGAGCCTCCTGCCTCCCCCATCTCGATTAGGTTTTCTCGCTGATCATCGCTCAAAGCGTTTTTTCGGTGTCTAATTTCTTTTTTCATAGCGCGGTATTTTTCCAACTCTTCCAAAACGAGCATAAATTCTTGGTGACTAACCTCGCCGTCGGAAATCACCTTAGAAATATGCGATGAGATAGTATTTAGCTTCGCCAGTGCCAAAGTTTTAATCTTTTCGTGCTTTTCGGCTTTTACGGAGCACTTTTTAGTCGCAAAAAGACCCACTACGCTTAGGACTCCCGTAACAATCGCTGTCCCTTCCATAGCAAAAACGACGGGCGCCGCGACGATGGTCGACAGTAGAGTGAATCCTCCAACCGCGAGAGCCGTTGTAGTGGTGGTAAGAGAAACGTCTACCGCGTCTACGATTTTTATGTCCCTGTGGTACTTTTTGCTCAAAGTCTCGCGTTTTTCCTTCTCGCTCTCGAGAATGGCTTGAATCTCACTAATTTTTTGGAGGCGCTAATTATGACCCAAGTCTTCCGGCAGGGCCGTTGGCAATTTAGGGTTAATATTTTCAACGTCCATTTTTTAAGACCAAAATTTTTAAGTTAGATAGCAAAGTAAGCGGAACGGCTCTTTTTCGCTTAGGTTCGCAGCCTCCTTTCCTACATTAGTCAAGGCAACCAAAATATCTTCAGAATCTTCCTGAACGCTCCCGTTTTGCGAGACGAGCCTTTTTTCTTTTGCGCTCTGAACGAGAGAAATTAAAACGGCGCCTTTGACGAGGCTCACTCCAAATCTTAGGCTATTGACGCGATTTTCCATGGGTTTTACTATTAGTTTTTCTTGGATAAAAATTTTCCATGTCTTGGGGTTTAGTTTTTTAGGAGGGTATCGTGCTTTTCCCGGCTTCCAAAAAACCGTTTTCGGCTGTCCGGGTTGAAACCTGTAAACGCTTTCGAACTTGTGCATTTTAAAAAAAGAAGAAGAAATTTATAACGATTTTAACTCGTTATAAATTTTTTTAACTCGTAGTTTTTTCCAGCTCTCGTTTTTCGGCGAGAGCTTTTTTATTGTAAATTTTATTATAGCGCCAACCTTCAGCATAACCCCGTATTACTACTACAGGACAGTATTTTTTTTTTTTTTTTTTTTTCATACTGATCAAAATAAGTAAATATATGATTTACTTGGCTAGCTTTTGAGCTTTTTGGGTTAACGTACCTCTTTTTTGTTGAAATTATTGGCTTCGTATTTTTTTCAAGTTCTTTTTTTCGTTTCGTGGAAACTTTTTGAGTGCTGGAGAAGTTCCTTGCACGTCGCAATTTTTACCTGCTCTTTCATCCATTCGTCGAAGGTTTTTTTTCCCAGCTCTCGTTCTTCGGCGAGAACTTTTTTTTTCAGCTCTCGTTCTTCGGCGAGAGCTTTTATTTTTTGGCGTTGAGCTCCGGGTCTACGTCCCATTTTTTCCCCTGAAATTAGCGTATCCGCAAGAATTCGCGCATTCAATGTAGAAGAAATTTATAACGATTTGCCTCGTTATAAATTTTACAGGATCACTCCCAAAATGGGAATATTATCGAAAGGACTGTAGCGGCCTAAAAGAAGCCCGCGCCCGTCGTAAAACCTACCTCCTTTTTTCAGGAAAAGGCCGTTTCCCAAAGACTCAGTCTCATTTCCAACAACAGGCTCCAAGAGAACGTTTTTTCCGTCAGTTTCGACTTTGCAAACCCAACCGCCTTTTTTTAAGAAAAAGCCCATTGCCCATTGCCTTTTGGACTCCCAAGCTCACCAAACCGGATAAGGCCCCCCACCCCTAAAGCCGGGAGTACCGTTCTCGCTAGTGCCGGCAATGCCGCGGAAGCCAAACCGGCTAGCATTCCTAAAAATCCTCTTCGGATTTCGGTATTGTATTTTAACTGCTTGGCGCTCATTTTAAGCGTGGTCCCAACACCATTTTGGTAGGCTTTAGCAATCCGATTTACATGCGTTTTTGTCAAAGCACGAACATGCTCTCCGGTTAGATCTTCGTGACCGAGTCGGATACTGGCAGCCCTCCTAGCTTTAATGGCAGCTCGTAGCTTGTCTTTTTGCCCCTTGGAGATGTTAACTTTAACTTTGTGGTAGTTCGCCATTTTATAGTGCAAGATCTTTTTTTTTAGGTTTCTCTAATGTGAAAACGCATCGTAATGTTTTCACCCCTTAAATTCAACAAAGTTCCATTTTTGGTCCGTAATAGTTACGGAAAGGTCTTCCAAAGTGTGAGCATTAAGAGGAAGATAGACGAGATTGACCGGAGTTTCCACTATTTTGTACCTGGGGTTTACGTTGGGAAAAAAGCTGTAGACCGTGTTTTGCCTGTTACCGTTAACGTAACTCCCGCTAATGTGGTTGGTGTTTACAAAAATGCTGTTAATGTCGATGATATTGACGATGTTTTCAGACTCGTGAAAACCCGTCTTGTACACTTAGCGCCATTAAATCCTAGCACCTTGGAAAGAGAATTTGGGTGGTTAAAATCCACCCAGAAATTATCCTCTAAAATAAGAACGGCTTTTAAAGTGTTTGTATTTGCGGGAAGAGCGATCGGGTACTCCTCATTAACAGAATCCCAATGCCCGTTTTTTCTAAGCTCTCGCTGAATGACGTCGTTTAAATCTGCAAGGTCGTAACTCCCCTCTGAAATGGCAATTTTTACCCAAGAATTTCCGGCGTCCGGGGAGTAAATAAACGCGTTTCTATTTATTTCTATTATTTCTAGTAATGTCTGGAAAAGAGTAGTAGGTCTCGAGGTTAACTAGGGCAATTTCGTACCGCTTGTTTTCGTCGAGCTCTATTTTAGGGTTAAAAGTGGTAGTGAACTTCGTTCTATTGGAGCTCACTAAAATTTGCTGCCATGCTTTGGAGGTCGTGTTTGCGGCGATTCTTTCCAAGATCGGTTCCATTTTTAAAAGGGTAGATAAAAGATTTCTAACCCTTTTCTGTACTTCCCCGTGTACCTATCCATAGAAAGGTCGATAACGAGAAAACCAAAAGGCTCTTCCCCAAATTCTTTTACAAAGAGATCTTAACTCCTTCTTTGTCATGTCATGATTCACGTGGTCGTTGTAAATGCAGTTGATGTTTTTTCCGTCTTGGCAAAAAGAAGAAGAAAGTTCGCGTTTTCTCTAATCGTTTGCCGGGGGAGCTTAAAATAATTTTGGGAAAGGTAAAAACAGTCTACGTTGCTATGCCTTCCACGAATCTAGTAGGCTTCGCACTTGTTTTGCCTTTCCAATAAAAGATTGTCAAAGATCATTAGGTTTTTCTCAGAAGGTCGTAGCTCTCTCAGATCGGGAACGTCTTCGGCAGCCTCGTAAAAATCGCACTCTACATCCGATTTTTCTGGAATGCTTTTTGCCTATTCCTCAATCAAGGCTAACGGAGAAATCTCGCGAGAAATAATTTCGTCGCGCGCCCCAAACAAGCGATGAATAAACTTTTTGGGAATTTTTCCCTCAAAGGCTTTTTTAATAATGCGGTACTCGGGCTGAAAAAGACTTGCCAAAAACGAAGAGCTTTTGATAGTCTAACCATCCCGGCCTCAACAAAAGGTTTAACAAAAGCGTAGTTTTCCCGCACCCAGATTTCCCCACGATAATGCCTCGAATACTTTTCGGCAGAAGTTCGTAGTAGCGCCTTCTACCGAGGTTTTCGTTCCAAGACAGATCCGCAATGTCCATTTTAATTTTCTCAGAAAATTGAAATGCTGTATTGCGTAAAGTGCAGAAAAAGGACCGAGACCTTAAACCAATCCTCGGCCGTTTCCAAAAACGGGCGTAACATGGTTCAAGGCCAATGCGCTGTCTGCAGAATTTAAAAAAAACCAGTTCGTAAAAGGCAAGGTGGGAGGCGGCGTGCTAAACAAGATGATTAACAAGATACCCTTCGAAATGCATTTGCCGGGGCATAATTTTATGGGTCCTGGCACGAAACTTAAAAAAAGGTTAAACCCTGATTTAACGCCTAAAAAGTGGAGCACTCCCGTAAACAGGGAAGATCGCGCCACCTATCGTCACGACGTTTGTTACCTAAATCATGACGATACAAAGACCAGAAACGACGTTTGCGACAAAAACATGTTGTCCGAACTCAAACGGATTTTCAACCCCCTTTGAGGGAAAAAATGGAGAGAAATCTCGTTTCCGGCTTGATCGGAACTAAAAAAAGATTCGGAATGGGATTTAAAAAAGCACTTTAGTGGACGAGTTGCACAAACCCTTGTGAAGAAAATTTCGGAAACGGAGAGTTCGAGTTGGCAGCATAGATAAAAATATGGGCGGCGGACCTGGTAGACATGCAAGCTTTTTCCGTGTTCAATCGAGGCGGGAAATACCTTCTCGCGGTTATAGATGTGTTTTCCAAATACAGTTGGTTGGTGCCCTTAAAAATCAAGACAGGAAAGGCGGTCACGGGCGCTTTAGCGAGATTTTTAAGGAAAGAAAGCCGGAAAAGATGTGGGTGGACAAAGGCAAAGAATTTTACAACAAGGAAGTTCAACGCTTGATTGAGCTGTACTCTACGGAAAACGAGGAAAAGTCTAGCGTTGTTGAGAGATGGATTAGGACCATGAAAGAAAAAATGTGGAAGCACTTTTCCACCCAGTCTATGAACGTCTACATCGACGCACTTCCCGACCTTGTTAAAGAATACAACAACACGCGTCATTCTTCTATTAAGATGGCGCCCGTCAACGCCAGTAAAAAGGTCAACGAGAACAAGGTTTTTAGATCCCTTTATCCCATAGAAAAAAGAAGAAAAGAAAATCCCAAGTTTTCCGTCGGCGATAGGGTGAGAATTTCTAAGAAGAAAAAAACCTTTGAGAAAGGGTACACCACCAGATGGACCGAAGAAATTTTTACCATTTCCGAGGTGAAACTCACCTCTCCCGTAACTTATAAAATCGCAGATCTTAACGGAGAAGAATTTCGAGGCACTTTCTACGAACCCGAGCTGCAAAAGGCGGAGCAAGAGCTAGTTAGAGTAGAACGGGTTATAAAAAAGGGAAAGAAACAATCTTTAGTAAAATGGAAGGGCTATTCAGACAAGTTTAATTCGTGGGTTGAAAACAAAGACATCGTGAGTTTATAAAATGACGCTTATAAAGGTTGCTAACGTAACTTTGCCAAACGAGCCCTTAAGCAACTTTGAGCTCAGATCCGCGGTTGCAAGCTGAGAATCCCCCGTTTCAGAGGAGTATCTTTAAGAGACGCTTTGCCTAAAAAGCCCGAAGGAAAAGAGTGTGGAATACTGAACCTAGACGACTCCGACGGACCAGGAACTCACTGGGTCGCCTGGCACAAAAATGGAAGTAAAAAATACTACTTTGACAGCTTTGGCCTGCCCCCGCCCACAGAGTAAGTAGATTACTTAAAAATTCTCATTTTTCACAACACGGAACGGGTGCAGGGATCTGGGCAAACTTTTTGCTGCCAGCTCTGTCTTTACGTTTTAAAAGTACTGTCTCGCGGAAAAGGTTTTCAGGAAATAATAAATTCTCTCCATTAAAAAATGTCGGTCGACAAATTTGGGCGAGCGAGAAAATCAGAAGTCGTACCAGACGCCGTTTCTCTAGCCGACGCTAATAAAAACTTTGTGCGCAAGCACGGAGAAAATACCATCACAGGCTCCATTAACATGAGCGGAAACACGCTAACGAACGTCACGGATCCCGTAAATTCCCACAACGTCGCGACGAAATCCTACATCGATGAGAGAATGGGGATGATAAAAGAAAATGGGTCCTACCACGCTCTCGGGCCTATAAACATGGGCTTAAAAAAATACAAAACGTCAAGGAGCCAACAACGCTACTAAACGTTACGTGGACAATAGCGGCAAAGTAAGGCGAGAAGACGGTACTTTTTCCGCCATCGGAAATATAAATATGCGGGGGTACACTTTAACGAGCCTTATAGATCCCACGGAACCACAAGACGTTGCAACTAAAAATTATTAGATGTTGCTGAAAGGGCATTTAGGCGTGTGGGCGGTGCGTATTTAGCCACAACATCTATAAGCATGGGCAATCGCAGGCTAGAAAATGTTGGCATGCCTATGGAAAACAATCAAGCCGTGAATAAGTTTTACGTTGACACCGTCGTCAAGGCGGCCACCGCGGGCGAAAAAGCTTTAACAAAAAACAGGACGGCTCTTTTTCCATGGCCGGTGAAATAGATATGAACGATCACTCGACTACAGGATTGCCGAATTCCGTAGACCGCGACACTGCAGCCAATGAAAATTACGTCGATAACGGTGGGGCCATCGTAAAAAAAACCGGATGGGAGTTTTTCGGCGGCAGCTAACGTGGATCTCCGAGGTTTTTCTCTAAAAAACGCCGCAGCCCCGGTAGAAGAGAGAGATTTGGCGACAAAATCCTACGTAGATAAAAAAGTGTCACTCCCTTCTCTCATAGGCCCCAAACCCATTATAACCGTGTGGGCTGAAGAAAATGGGCCAATAGGAAACGGCAATTACGAGTTTTCGTTCGGTAACGGCAACTCGGGTTCCAAACACGGTTTGGGTGGCTAATGCATGAGTGCGTCGGGCAGAATTATAAGAGGCAGCTTAACGATCGTGAAAGACAACCCCACCATGGCAAAAGAGCCAAAAGTTAACATCGTGGTGAACGGACTAGAGCAGTTCGATTACTCTATAGTTAAAAAAGCGGACGAAAACTGCAGCTGCACAGTTTTTCCAAAGCCGCTTGAAATTAAACAATGCGACATCATGAATTTTGTCTCGAGGTCAAACAACCCTAATGCAGCGCACGCCTACATAGCTATTTTGATCTTGCATTTTAACCTGTTTCTAGACTGTTTAAGAATCGGAAAACCCTACTTAAGATCCATGAGAATCTTTCGAAGCAGAAAACACGAAATGCATATAGAGGAGATAAATAAAGTGGCGCTAAGCCGAGACGATGACAAACGCATTGTTCTAGAAAATGAAATACATACGCTGGCCTACGGGCATTACAAGGCAAAACAGTCACTCCAGAAAAATTAGTTCCTCCCTCCTATTTTTTTAACCTCTCCAGGGTTAAAAAAGTGTCGATGAAAAAATTTTCCCTTTTGAGAACTTTCGCTAAAAAACGCGCTCAAGATCCTGCCCGACGCGTTCAGGATCGAAAAAAAAAAAAAACGGTTTTTGGAGGCCCTCCCAGATCCGGACCCCGGACGGTCAGAAATTCTGATCAGTTCTAGCTTTCGCTCCCAAAACGCGCTCGAACTCGCTCCGGCACGTCAGAATTCTGACCAGTTCTAACTTTCGCTCTGACGCATTCAGGATCAAAACCGGGGTTTTTTTTTGGTTTTTTTTTTTGGTCAGGATCGAAACCGGTTTTGGTCAGATCCGGACACGCACTCAGGGTATGGTATTCTAACCATTTTGGATTCGCTGAAAAAAAAATGGTTAGATCCCTACCTCCTGTCCTAGAGACGGTGTGTGTATATACTTTGCATATACTATGAATATGTAGATCATTACCCCCTGTCCCAGAACCGGTGTTTATACACTACTGCCGTTTCAGAGAAGAAGAATTTTTAAGAATTTCTTCATATCCGTATAGTGCAAGTAGCCCCCAGTCACCAGAGCCATGTTTTTCGACAAATCAAAATTTCGCCTACAGTTTTTGAAAAGGGTCACCCAAGGAACATTCTTGTGAAATTATTTCAAAATCTGACCAGCAGTTCCAGAGAAGAAGAATTTTTAAGAATTTCTTCATGGCCGTAGAGTGCAAGTAACACCCAGTCACCAGAGCCATGTTTCTTGGCGGATCAAAATTTCGCGAACAATTTTTGAAAAGGGTCACCCAAGGAACATCTCTGTGAAATTATTTCAAAATCTGACCAACGGTTTCAGAGGAGAAGATTTTTAAAGAATTTCTAAGAAAATTCCATTTCGTTGCCATGGCAACCAGAGTTTTTGATGGAATCAAATTTTGTGAACACTTTTTAAAGAGGACCTTCCAAGGAACATTCCTGCCAAGTTTGATCCAAATTGGCCCAATGGTTTAGGAGGAGATGGTGTTTAAAGAATTGATGACGATGCACAACGAACGACGCACGACGGACACCGGGTGATCCTAAAAGCTCCCCTTGAGCACGTTGTGCTCAGGTGAGCTAAAAAGATGTCTTGCTTTCAGTGGATTTGACTTTCGGCCGTCGAAAGAGGCATAGTTTACATATTTGACATTGAGCCAGTGAACCCGTTGGTAACTCTTGGTGTTCGTTCTGCTCTGCACGGCCTTTCTTCTTTGCGAGGTTTCGTGAAAGTCATTGCGAAAATACTCACTTTCGCATTGCTGAAAATCTTTCGGCGATGTTTAGGCGGGAAAGTAGCCGGTGGCTTTGGAAGAATGTTTTGAATGGAACTACTGAAAGAAGCTGCATTAGATGTACTGGCCGGCTTGGTATAGCTAGAATGATGTTGAAATCATCCGGGTCCGTAATCAACAATCATTCTTCAGAACATTCTTAGCCTTGATTCTCAAGAATTTTCTAAATTTGGAAGTAAGACAACTTCTGCTTGGCTAAACCAACTGGTTTAGCCAATCAGAAGTTATGTTACTTTTTTAAATCTAGAACAAGGCTGAGAATGAAACTAAGAATGGTTGGTGAATATGGACCCAGGAAACAACAAATAAAATAAATAATGTAAGACCAAACATTGCCTTATGGCCATAAACACCGTATGTCACATACAAAAATTGGCCTGTAAAAGTCGTATATCAGTGTCGGGATCTGGCATCTTAGACAATGGCAGATGTCACTTACAAATAACCCTTAGAGCGTTAGGTATGTGAAGGAAATTGTAATTTCAGTACTGGTTGTAGTCATAATATTAAAAAGAAATGACGGACAGTGGACCTTTAGACTTTCGATCAGATTGAACTTCTTGTGCGATCCTATCTCGATCCTCAAGCTGAACTTCCCTTGGCTTCGTTAGGATAAGACCTTTACCGACATGTACCTTGGAGGAAACGCCGACTTTGTTCTTTTAGTATGGAACCTTTAGTGTTTAATGCCCTTTTCTAGCAGATTTTTCAGTACATCGTCGGGGTACCTTTCTCTAAACTGCGTAGATTTACCGAATTTTGTGGGGATTGTATACAAACCCTGCTCTACACAAAGGTATGTGCTGGCGTAAAGGTGTGCAAGTATTTACTCTAAATGAAGTGTTATGAATTTTTGCGAAACTTGTTTTTAGACTTGATGCTATAGACTAAATTGCGTACGCAAATTTCGTGTGTACGCACTTTGGTGAAAGGTATCAATGGAATTTCAATACCAGTACTACACAGGGCACTCTTTTTAAACCACTTGATTTCATTATTTCTTTAATTGATATAAGCTATGCTGTATGAAAAGGGGGCTTAATGCATCTGAAAAAGTTTCGATCCAGGTCAGCCTGCGCCGTGCAGGCTGACCTGGGTCGAAACCTTTCGCTATTTTTCCTTTTTCTGCAGGTCAAAGGACCAACCTACTTTACGATTCAGTTGGTTGTTAGACAAAATTGACTTTATGGATTCCTAATTGTGCGATGTATTGCTTGGTAAAATGCATTACGAAGATGCATTAAGCTCCCGTTTGCTACAGCATAGCTCACATACCGTCATTTCATTGCATACTTATAAATCCATCTCTTTGTCCACATACTTCAATGATAACATTGTCGTTCCAGTTATCAGCTGAAATAAAACAAGTGCACGTCAATGCATATTCACTTATATAGAGACAATGTCAATTTTGTCGCATTTTTGCTTAAACGGAAACTATTTCATGTAAGTTCTCACTCATTTCTATTGAGACAATTTCATGCGTCTGCAAATCTATTAGAATAGAGAGAATTTATCTGTTCTTTCATACCTATTTCAACTCGGACGGTATCCTGGGTTTGTATTCACCACCCATTCTCAATTTCATTCTAAATCTAATTCTAGACATAGATAGGGTCTGATTAGCTAAATCAGGTTAGCTAATCAAAACTTGTATTACTTACAAATTTACAGAGACTAAGAAGCTCTTAAAAATGGTTGGTGAATACGGACCCCGTTTTTGCAAAAAAAAAAAAAACCCAATCCACCAAATACTTGTTATCCTATCCTGGCTCCAGTTGATACAGGTTTGTTATCTGGTACTTATTTCAAAGAGGACATTTTCATGCCGTTGTATACCGCCTTCAATGATCACTGTTTTGTGTTATTGCATATTCTTTTCGATTCCGAACAATCTTATCTTGTTACATACCCATTTCAATGAGTACAACCCATGTTTTTATACTGTTTAGAACTATACCAGACAATTCCACCGTACATATTGCATATGCAGTTCAACTGGGGTAATTTTGTTATTACGTAATTTCTTAACTAGGATAAATGTAATGTTCTTGCATACATTGTTCAAATGATTTTTTTTTTTTTGTAATAACTTTATTAACCACGTATATTGGATAGAGGAGGTCGTGGCCATCCTCCTCTATCCTTACAACAATCAATTATTATTCATCTCTCATAGTATTCTTATCCTGCTAGCTAAGAGTATAAAACAGTCTATTTTCCCAATTTGAAGTTGTTTTTTTTTTCCAACATGTATAAAAGACTAATTTATCAAATTTATCAAAATTAGTGCCTTTGCGAACAGTGCAGATCGAGATTCGAGTGTACTGCTGTATAGAGTGATTTTGGATTTCTCTGTTCGCTATGATGAAAATTACATTGCAAGATAAGAATTAATCAAATACATGAACTGTTCAGAGATCCAGATAAGGTTTTGTGGTTCAATTTTATATACAGCCTTAAATCTTAAGTTGACAATAATTTTTAACATACTATTTTGAAGCAGTTTGAAACTGAAAGAACTTGCAGACGACAATTCTGAACTAGCTGAAATATGATTGTAAGTTATTGGTTTTATGGGAAAAAAAGTGCAGAAAAGTGTGAAATTAATCTTTATGAGCTCTTTCATCCCTTACCACAATGTTTTTCTTTTTACATTTTATCATTTTCTCCTTTTTTTCCATTGTGTTAAATAGAGTAGAATGGGAAAGTTTCAAACAACGACCTATTCAGTTCACCGAATCTGGATCAACGAATAATTAGAATAGACTAATAAAGTTATACAAAACTAGTGAGAGAAAAAAACAAAAAGTGAAAAAAATAAGAAAGGAGGAAAACAGGAATAACTTATCACATAATAGCAAAAAAAAAAGGAATGTATATCAATACATTTTATATTAAGAGTGGTTTTGAATAATATGTCTTACAAATGACCATCTTTCTTAATTAGAATCAGAGGATTTTGTGTCTTTGTAAATGGTCCAAGCCAAAGATAAATTATTTTGAAGGCCATAAATTGTTGGAATTCTAGATTTAGATTTACAAGAAGCGATATATCTTTTGACATACAGAAAGAGTGTGTATAATTTGTCATCATTATTGAATGTACCTATTAGAACGTTGAAATTATTTGTAAGTCTGTGTTTTAATGGGTCTACTTCTCTTATTTTTGATTCTAAATATTGAATAAGGGTTTTTACCTTTTCACATTCGTAAAATACATGGAGCAAACTTTCTTCACTAGTATTGCAAAAACAGCATAGGTTATTTGGGGCAATGTTCATTTTGTGTAATAGGACATTAGTGGGGAAAAATCTATGAACTATCTTTATTTGCATCCATTGAGTATACGAATCGTTTGTATTTTTAAAAATATTATTATAAATGTATTTCCAATCAAAGATATGAGTAGGGAACAAAGACTCCCATTTCTTTTGGCTAGTAGGGATTTCATTGTTTTCTATAAGTGCTTTATATATTATTTTGTTAGGTTTCTTATTTATCAAAATTTCATTTAAGTAGCAATTAATGCAAGGATTGGCATAGTTTAGAATCAATTTTTCATCTTTATTAGTACCAACCCTTCTTGAAAAATTTTGGATACTGTTTATCAGACCATAATACCTCAAATAATTAATCTTTTTACCTAAAATCATCTCTATAGATTCTAAACCAATGAATTTCCCATTGTTATCCATTAAATCTCGGACATTTCTAAATCCTCTTTCATATAATTCTTTGATGTAGATGACTTTTGAGTCGATTGTAAAATTTTCAGTGTAGAATAAGGGCATATTCAATATCAAGTCCCAAGAATCAATTTTGTTTTTGTTATATATTCTATGTATGATTTAAGTACGTCTCTCCAGAAATCGTTTTTTGTCACTTTCGAGATGAGTTCGGAATAGGCTTTTCCTAAATTTATTATTTTTCTTACGTCCATCGTGTCATATACTAGCTGATAGCATTTATTAGGTTTACAATTTATTAGGTTTTTAAACCATTTTAATTTCATGCTAACGTTAAAGCTTTTGATATCTATCATTTTCATACCACCTTCTTCATAGTTTTTTATAAAAACATTTTTTTTTAATTTTTGCCCTTCCATCCCATACAAAGTTGTATAGTAAATCATTTAAACGTTTTATGAAATCTGTTGTCGGAGAAGGGAGACTTATAAATAAATGCGTTAAAAGTGGAACAAGAAGTGATTTTACCACAGTTATTCTACCAATAGGTGTAAGCTTTCTTCTTTTCCAGTAGGCTATGCATTTTGAAATAGTTTTAAGTTTCGGTTCATAATTTAAATCTATCATCTTATGAAGATTAATGTCAAAAGTTAATCCAAGTAGCACAAATTGAGTTTCACCCCAGTTTAATTTCCATTTAGTTTTTATCGAATATGCGCTATATTTACGTGACCCTATCCAAATCAGTTTTGTTTTATCAAAATTGCACTTTAACCCAGAGATTGCATAGAACTTGTCAAGTATTTCTAAAACACTATTTAAGATTTTTTCGAGCCGTCTAGTAATAATGTAGTGTCGTCAGCGAATTGGCTTATGAGATATTCAGTGTCTTTCACCCTTATACCTTTAATATTTTTATTTTGTCTAATTTTAATGCTTAAAATTTCAGAGCATAGGATGAATATATATGAAGAAATAGGGTCTCCCTGACGACAGCCCCTCCTTACCGTAAAGGCATCTGATAGAAAACCATTTAATTGCACACTTACTTGTGTATTATACAAAAATAATTTTATCCATTTTTTGAGTGTAGGACCAAATCCAAAAAAGTCAAATGTTTTTAAAATAAAGTCAAACGATAACGAGTCAAAGGCTTTTTCAAAATCTAGTAGCATTAATAGGCCAGGTGTGTTATTGTCTTCACAATATTTCATGATGTCATAGATTAAACGGGTATTTTCTCCTATAAAGCGATTCTTAAGGAAACCTGTTTGGTCACTTGAAATTAATTGGTCTAATACGGTTTTTAATCTATTTGCTATTGTTCCAGACGCTATTTTATATAAAACATTCAATAAGGTTATCGGTCTTCAATTTTTTAAGAACTTTTTCGGTTTATTGTCTTTCGGGATGCATGTTATGATTCCCGATTTTATAGAGCTAGAAAAAGAGCCGTTTAATAGAGCGTAATTTAGGGATCTAACGACAAAATGCCCGATCTTGGGCCAAAAGACCTTAAAGAAGTTTGCTGAGAAGCCATCAGGGCCTGGGCTTTTGTCATTTGACATTTGTTTTAAAGTCAGTGATACCTCTTGGTAATTTAAAAGACCTTCTAGACTTTTTGACTCGACATAATCTAACTTATTTACTGTACAATTAAGTAAAAATGATATTTCATTTACTGTGTATCCATTTTAACTCAGACAACTTCATGTTATTTCATGCTCGTTTCAGTAGGGAGGGTTTCGTTTTGTTTCCTGCTTTAATGGGTGGCAATTCAATGTTATTTCATATATTCCAGTTGGAATGATTCTATGTTCTTGCATAATCACTTCACTGCGGACATGTTAATATTTTTGCATGAATGTATTTATTTCAGATGTGACTTTTTCATGTCATTGAAAACGAACTTTGAAAAGAACCTTTTCAATTTATTGCATACGTACTTCAATGAAAACAATTTCAAGCTATGGAGAAAAGACTTAAACAGGGACAATTACGTGAATTGGCATTATTACGTTATTGATGACAATTTCGTGTTCTTGCATACTCATTTCAATTGTGACATTTCACGATGTTGGATATTTATTTCCATTGGAACAATGTCATATCTTGCATACTCATTTCAATTGGGATAAATTCACTTCATTGAATAGCCATTCTATTTGAAACTATTTCAGTTTATAGTATAGGCCTACTCGGTACAGGGAACAATTCATTGTTGCTGCAGACTCATTTCAATAGTGAAAGTTACATGCTGTTGAATACTTTCTTCAATGGGGACAATTTCAAATTATCTAACAGTTCAATGGGCATAATTTCTTGAATATCGTATCGTATTTGCATAACTAAACATTATATAAAAGAGGAAAAATAATTATTAAGACTCATCCATAAGGTATAATTACATGTACATTTTATTGGGAATTATATCATGTTGTCGCATACTCATTTCATTGGGAACGATTACATGTTTATTGCATACTCATTTCAATGGTGAGAATTTCATGTTACCGATACTTATTTCATTGGGAATTATATCATGTTGTCGCATTCTCATTTCATCGGGAAGAATTACATGTTATTGTATACTCATTTCAATGGTGAGAATTTCATGTTACCGATACTTATTTCATTGGGAATAACTTCATTTTATTGCATAGTAATTTCAATGGGGACAATTTCATTTTTTATTTTTTTTGATCCTCGCTTCGTTGAGAAGAATTTCATGTTATCGCATACTCATTTCATTGGTAACAGTTACTTGTTATTAAATACTCGTTTCCTTAGTTACAATTTCATTTTACCACAGTTATTTTAATGGGGACACACTTATTTCATGGTATTTCATACTCTTTTTATAGAGAACAATTACGAGTTATTGCATACTTATTTCAAAGGGGACAATGCTATGTTAAGGCATACTAATTTCCATCGGGATAATTTCATGTTATTGCGTACTCATTTCATTGAGGGGGGCACTTCATGTCATTTGACACTCATTTCATTAGGGACAAATTCATATTATCGCATACACATTTCGATGGGGATAATTTAATTTCACTGCACACTCATCTAATTTTAATTCGGGCAAATTTCATGTTATAGCATACTCATTTAAATGGGAACAATATCATGTTATTGCATACTCATTTTCTTGAGGAAAATTTCGTGTTATCGCATACTCATCATAAAGGGAAAATGACAAGATATTCAATATTCATTTAGTTTGTAACAATTTCATATTACAGCATACATATTTCAATGAGGACAATTTTATTCTATTGCGCACTGTCGTCAATGGGGAAAAACTACATGTTATTGCATACTCATTTCAATGTGGACGATTTTATGTTACCACATACTACTTTCCTTCGGGATATTCTATGTTATTGCGTACTCATTTCATTTGAGAAAATTTAATGACATTTGACATTCATTTTGTTCGTGACAATTTCATACTATCACATACTCATTTCAGTGGGGACAATTTAATTTTAATGTATACTCATTTTGTTGAGAAGAACTTCATGTTATCGCGTAACACCCCATCGGGAACAGTTACATGTTATTGCATACTGACTTCGTTGGGAACAATTTCATGTTACCGCATACTCATTTCAAAGGGGGCAATTTCATCCTCTTGCATACTGTCTTCAATAGTGACAATGTCATGCATTTCCGAACTAACTTAACCCTTTACCAAACAATCCCGGGTGGTAACGGCCCTGGGAAAGAAGGCTTTTGAAAACATTGAGGGAGAAGGAGAAAATGCTGGTAACCAGCATTTTCTCCTTTTCCCACAATGTTTTCTACCCTATTAGAGAACTTAAGCTCATTTGTACCAATTCTGAATTTGTCTTCTGCAGATGTTACGAATTTGAAGGAGTCTAAAATTTGTCGTTTGGGAAAGAGTTAAGTTGGCATACCTTGTTTTGTACTGTCCGTTAGCTTTGAATTCAAAGTGGTTGCATTTCGATGTCTGCTCCAATAAAAGTGTATACATCTCATAACGCAGGGACACAAATTAGGGAAAATAAATTAAATGGAAATAAAAAGATTAAACTAAAATTTAAATGCATACGTTAACCCTGCCCAATAATGCATACATTTTACACGGGTCCCTCTGGGTTTTTATTTGAAGTTGGCATATGCCTTTTGAGGCACGGTTTACACATTTATAAACAAACATCTACAAAGTTGAAACGCATTCCTACAAAACTATTATTCTTATTTGTTATACTGGGAAAAGGTGGACAACAAATAAAACGAAACAATCTAAGATGTCATGAATTTTAATGATTAAAACCCTCAGTTAAATTATGTTAAATGATAAATGTTAACGTTAAGAGTCTTCTCCATAAATACATTAAATCAACAACTAACAATCATGTTTCCTTACATTCAAACATTCAAAGTAAAATCCTGCGTTTACTTGCAGCACATTTCAGAACAACAAACATATGCAAGTCTTGCACCGTATATGTACAACTCAATTAAAATAAATCCTATTTCTACCATTTAACACTGATGATCTCCTGCAAACTACTTTTTGCGTTTTGCAGCAGAAAAAAATGTGAGACGTTCTAGTAAAAAGATCAAGTCTAATAAATTAATCCATATACCAAACATTACACTTCTAGCCCAAATAGTTTCGAACAAGAAGATTTTCAAAGTTTTCTCTATGAAAGCCCAGGTGAAAGTTATGACCCACAGGGCGAGGCTGTTTTTGACCACGAAGCTATAATTATTTAAATGCTGGTAGACGTCACTTAAAATCCAAACTTTGAGATACTTAAAAAAAAAAACAGCGCGGATATCGGGTATAAAAATAAAAGATAAAAAAAAAAAAGTTGAAAGAAATTAAGTAATAGAAAACATTCAAGAAATGAGCAAAGCTCTATGAAAAGGGGGGTTTACAGCATGTGCAAAAAACATCGGTCCAGGTCAGTCTGCGCAGTCAGCGCAGGCTAACCTTGGCCGAAACTTTCTGCTATTGGTTATTTTTCCGAATGTAAAAGGACCAGTCTCCCTAACAACTCAACAGGTCCTTAGACAAAATGGATTTTATGGATCCATAATTCTGTGCTATCATGCTTGATAATATGCATCACAAAACATGCATCACAAAACATGCATTAAATCCCCTTTTTCCATAGCATGGCTCAAATGTATCATAACAAACGATATCCGTTAAAACGAAGACCAAAGCATCTAATGTTCCCTGCCGGATACTAGAATTTGAATAAAAAGAAAAGCCATATAAACATTATCTGAGCCAGGTTCTGGCAAAAGAGGGTTTAATGCATCTCCGGGATGCATTTTAGCAAGCAAGTCATCATATCATTATGGATCCATATAACCCAGTTTGTCTAACAAACAAATAACCATGGGGTGGACTTGTCCTATGACATGCAGAAAATTGACTGACACCAAACTGTTCTGGCCGTTTGCGCAGGCTGAATCCTGAATCGATACTTTTTGCAGATGCATTAAACTCACTTTTGAAGGCGCATGACTCATTCCTTTTCCAAAGTATCTTGTACAAGACACTGTTCGACCAGGTCCAATACGCCTTAGAAAAAGGGGGCTTCAAATAAAATTTGACTTCATAAAATTGAAATACGGATAATTCGCAAAAAGCATCGATGCAGGTCAACCTGGACAGTCCGCGCAGGCTAACCTTGGCCGAAACTTTTCGCTGATAATTTTTCTGTACTCGTATTTCTAAGACCTCTACTACCTCAGGTTTCAGTCGGGTGACATACAAAAGAGATTTTATGTGTCTACAATACTGTGATGACCTGCTCGGTATCTTGCATCACGGATATGCATTTAAATCCCATTTTGCCAGAGCATGGATCTTTTCCTGTCCTTCCAATACCTATAATCTTTGGTACCTGTACTTCGTTTGTCTATCAATAGTCCATTTATTAATTAAATAAACTCTGTGCAAAGGAACTCCTCCTTTTTGGCCAGAGATAAAAAATATAAACAGAATCAATAGCAGTGCTTATAGAACAATTGTAGCGATTCATTAAGTTACACAAACAAGTGCGCCCAGTTTTGGCACCTGTACGTAAATAATAGAACCGCTGGTTTATAAACATTTATAAACAGACCGATACCGGAGAATGTTATCATCATGGCGTTCTTATGCCAAACAAAAATTGAAATACGGATAATTCTTTGAGCTGTTCTAAGAGTCGTTTTCTGCAGAAAAACACAGTATAAGCTCAGAAAGAAAAGACAAAAAGCAGGCAAAGAATTATGGTACAGAAAAATAATACTTAAAAAAAGTATACCACTAAATTAAAATGTCTAAAATTAGTCATTTTACCTCTTTACCAGACAACATTTTAAATTGTCCAAACTGAAAGCTCTTTCTAACGAAAATTATGAAGTGTTTCAAATGGCAAGACGATAGATCCAAAAGGGCAGGAAAACATTGTAGGGATACAAGAAGAACACGCTGGTTAACAGCATTTTCTCACTTTTCCAACAGTGTTTTCAAAAGCCTTCTTCTTTAGAGTCCTAAAACACAGGACTGTGTGGTATGGGGTTACTAAAGCATTAGGAACAAAGAACATTCGAGTATACATCTGCTTTTTACGTAAACTTTACATTTCCTGTAAAGCAAAATAATAACTGTGATGAAATACAACACGTTATAGGAGTACATAATTGCCTTTCATATAACTTATTTATTTAAATCTCCAGTTTGAGGGAAACAAACAGAATAAATAATTGAATTATCAATAGCATACATGTATCTCAAGTTAACTTGTTTCAAACTAAAAACAAGTATTGACGATTATGAACGAAATATTGCGTGAAAACTGATCTAGAGTTTCGGATCATTAAGTTTATTTTACCCGTTTCCAAACGATTCCGTGTTCTAATGACTCCCGACAATGACTCTTTTTGGAAATGTTGAGGGAAAAGCAGAAAATGCTGGATACCTGCATTTTCTTCAGTTCTAACATTTCAAAGACAAATTAATTTATTTGAAACACATTTATTGTGTTTAGAACTTGGACAAGTCTAAAATTTTATCGTTTAGTATAGAGATAAATCCCAGACACTTTAACCCAACATATGACGAAGACACAAATGAACGTTTTGTTGTCAGTGATAAAACCTTTGGCATCAACAAAAATGTTCAAAACATTTGACTGGAGGTTCACATTTCTGTAAAACAGCCATGCTCTAGCAAAAGGGGGCTTAATGTATCTGCACAATGTATTATACCAAGCGAGAAATAACTTAACTATGGATCCATAAAAATACATTTAGTCTAACAATCGACTGAATGTTGAGGCAGAATGGTCCTTCTGCCATGCAGAAAATTTAGAAATAGGAAAATGTTTCTACCCATGTCAGCCTGCGCAGTTCGCGCAGGCTGACATGGATTGATACATTTTTTTTTTTTACAGTACAAGAAACTCCCTTTTCATAGAGCATGGCTCAAATATAACGATTTTTTTTTTTCCAAGTTAACTTCTGACTTGGTCAGCGGTTCAACAGAAAGTTTCAAATCATCACCATCTTACCCAGATATCTAAATAAAATGAACCTTATGTACAATAACAAGGTAATATACACTTCACTGTACATCAACCAAGTGTGTCTTTTAGCACATTGTCCTGTTGCAATTACCAGTATGATGATGGTGTGAAATCATTGTTTCATAATAACAGTACTTCAATGACATTTCTTTACAGTATTTAGCTAATACATCCAAGCCGTTATAATACCCTATATGTACATAATCCCAAATTTTAAGACAATGTGTCTTATTGGAGCCATTCCCGTTAGTCATATTATCTCCCTTGCTGGATAAAGCCTAAATAATAGATTGGTCCTTTTACCTGTATTCCTGTTTTTAGCCTTAATTCCCTGGGGATGTTGCGATAAATACAATATGAATGATGATTATGTGTAAGGTCCACACGCGATTTTAAAGCAATTTCTGCTCTCATACATCACAGAAATATCACATAAAACCTTCTCCGGCAGTGTTAAACCCATGACTTATTTTTGATAATACACTAGTGTATTATCTTTTTTGGGTCCCGGTTCTGATCAGTTTTTAGTCGTGAGCGCGTGAAGCCGGAGAAACTAGCCACAACACGTGCCGGAATTTGTGTGACTACGCCGTTTCGCGGAAAATTGACGTCATTGTTGCAAAGGCGTATACGCGCGGAAAGTTTTTGATTTTCATGTTTAATAAAAACAAAGAAATGCAACGAAAGTCTTTTAAATCAACAAAATTGCGAAAATAGGTGGACCTATCCCCTCTACAAACTGGTTCATTCTACTTTCGGTGTAAATATCAAAGAACGATCTACTTGTGTATGTACACATTTGAAACCAAATTACAACTGTAACTATGGACCCGTGAATGGTGTATAGGCTAAAGGTGATGATGCAGGATATATTTTGCCTGTCATTCGTTTTATGTGATGAACAGAATCTCACATTCGTGTTTCTGTATTATCATTTTTATCAAAGTCGTTGACTAAAATGTATGTGACGCTCGCCAAGGCTCGCGTCATACATTTTTAGTCAACTCGTTTGATAAAAATGATAATATATAAACACTCATGTAAGATCCTCTATTTAATGCGTTTATTTCATGCTTTTCGGTAGTTTATCGAGAAATAATAGTGGATTATGGTTTGATATTTCATGGTTACAACCAGTGAAAATACCGATTTCATGTTTTCTAACTCTTCAGTTGAAGGCGGAAACAGTAGTTCCCGCGCATTACTTAACTAAGTAATCAGCGCGTGTCATTCAAATGGAGGGAAATATGACGTAATTTACGCTATATTTCTCGCGCTTTACGTAATACTGTAATGCGTTGTTATGCGAGGGGGGTACGCCACGGGGAATCACGGAAAATAATTGTACTAAATTTTGATGAAAGTTCCGAAAAAATAGGGGTTAGAAGTATGAAATATAGAGATTTTTTTTTTTTCAGTGAAAGATCGAAATTTATTCCATCTCGTGAACATCATCGGTAATATTTCCGCTCGTGACTGCGCCAATCGTGAAAATATTACCAATCATGTTCACTCGATGAAATAAATTTCGATCTCCCACCGAAAAAACAAATATCCTCTATATATATCAATATATAATTATATATTATAAAACAATCGAACGATATTTCGTTGAGAAATTATCTCAAGAACATTTTCTTAGCAGAGCATGAAAATCAGGGATAAAAACCCAGTAATCCCCTTATCAGGACCAATGATCTGCTGAAGAGGAATCAAGGGAAATAACTAAAGAATGGCCCTCATTGGTTGGAATAATGTGTTACGGTCAAGCACTAGTCACTTTTTCACTATCAGAACTAGTGAGATGTCTATAATGTTTAGTGTCAACTGACGCTATCTCCTCTCTCCTAACTTTGCTCGTCCGTCCATCTTCACACTTTTCAGCAATCAGTAAATGTTCTATAACGAATATACATAATCCTCCGCCTTTTGATTTTTTTCCTGAATAGATAGTCGTAAATATTATTTATGATATAAGACTATATTTTCCTCAATGTTATTAATACTAAAAACAGTCTACCTGTTTATATCATTCAAATCTGTTAAATGGTGTATCTGTTAAATGGTGTATCTTTTGAAATATAAATCTCAACATTAAAAGTGCCCATTTTGTTCTGGACATCCTCTCAAAAAACTGAAAAGATGCAGTAAAACCAGGTAACTTATTGTCGTCTGATACATATGAGTCATGCTCTGTGAAAAGAGAGCTTAATGCATCTGCGAAAAGTATCGACCCAGGTCAGCCTGCGCAGTCCGCGCACGCTGACCTGGGCCGAAACTTCTCGCTATAGGTCAATTTTCTGTATGTCAAAGGACCAGTCAACCACATGATTCAGTCACTTGTTCGATAAAATGGTCTTTATGGATCCATAATTATGTGATGACTTGCTTGTGATCATGCGTCACGGATATGCATGAAGCCCCCATTTGCCAGAGCACGGCTCGTACACAAATTTGGCTTGTCAGGTACATCATTGCGATAGGTTTGAAAATTGCTAATGCACAGCAAGTTTCGTATATGTCACGGTGATTTCCACTTTGTGATTAGATTTTGTTGAATTCTCCAAAACATTTCCAGTAGGGTTTTTTTCTTTTAAGTTACAGAGCATTTTTTTCATCATGTCTCAAATACTCCTATCTTACAAAAACGCTGACGTTTCTCGGCCCAGTTGTACACTGATTCTAGGCCTTTTAGCGTCTATATTCCTATTCACGTGCCCCTATTTTCAACGATGAACATCTCAAGTCACAACGCGACCTGAACAACAGGCGAGGCACTCTGTGCTTTTTTTCCCTGCGATGAACAAATCCCACGTTTGTCCAGGCCCCAAATGTTACACAAACTCCAAAAAGAATAGGCTGCCTTCCCGTATTCATTCGAGAGCTGCACGGTCCTTTTCAGGACAGTAAATGTTGACTCTTTCCACACTTTCAAAATAATTTCTCTTAGAAGAACATTGCATCACCATGGTAACAACTGAAAATATAAAAAAAAAAACAGTATAAATAATTTGTTAAAAAAAAACGTGTCAACATTTAGCAGGATGACATATTTTATAACCTGTCCATACTGTAGACAAAAAATTACATGTAGCTCAAAAGCAGGATTTAGTCTTGGAAACGGATAAAAGTCACCGTGGTGAAAAAAGAGGAAATACTTGTAACCAATAATTTCTACTTTTCCAACAATTTTTAACCATTTACCAAACGGTCCCCTATATTATCTTCTAATAAAAAATATGTCAATTCTACGGTCGTTTTTGTTTTTTGAAGAAAAGCATATCGAAAAAGATATGGAAGGTGTACTGCAGAACTTCCCATTGCAATTTCTTTGCAGTCTGATCTGTAATATAATAAGCTCTGTCCGCAAAACGCAGCAAGTCTCTATGGGCATTCTAATTTTCTCATTCAGTCTTGTTGCCTATTTATAATTAACGTCCCCAGAGCATCCTTAATTTTACATAACCCTTAGGCTGCTAAGCGCAACTCTCTGACCTTTGGCGGACAGCGTAGATCAAGAACAGACTGGACAGAACGTGCAGCCTGATCTTGTATCTACACTGTCCGATATGGAGATATTTTTCCTCCAAAAATACCCTCGGACAATTTGGGATTATCCTATCGGTTTGAAAGTTTCATTTCTTTCATCTAGCAGGATATAATATTACGTTTTGTGGGAACGTTAAGTAAGGGAATTACATGACAACATATAGCCTTCATACGCTCATTAATTTCCTTATGAGACTGTGCTATTTGACAAAGAGCAAGCAAACCCAAGACAGTCATGTACTTTAACCCTTATCCTGCTGAATAACTTCACTTGAATTTTTCGAGCCGATGGTAAAAACCAATCTGTTGGTATTTCAAAGTTATGGAGGCTGGGAAAATATCTCCTTATCGGACAGTGTAGATCCAAGATCAGACTGCGCGTTCTCTGCAGTCTGATCTTGATCTACACTGTCAGCAAAAGGTTCGTGGATCGCGATTAGCAGGCTTATGGTTAATACATAACCCGTTTTTGCAATTGATGGTCTTTAACGTATTAAAAATACCTTCTATTTTACACCATAACTAAACCATCCTTTGTTTTTTTCACCCTTCTGAGGAAAATGGATTTTAGAAAACATTCTTGGAAAAGAAGCAAATGCGGGTTACCAGCATTTTCTCCTTTGCCCACAGTGTCTTCTCGTTCAAACATAAACCTATCATTTGAGACACATTTGTCTTCTGCGAATGCTTTCAATAAAGACGAACCTTCAAGATTGTCGTCTGGTGGAGAGTAAACCCCTTACCGCACAATGCCGATTTTTAACGCCACTGAGAAAGAACGCTTTTGAAAACACTGTGGGAAATGGAGAAAATGCTGGTAACCAGCATTTTCTCCTTTTCCCGCAATGTTTTCTACACCATGACAGGCGAATTCTGTGTTTTAAGTAACATTTAAATTGTCGTCTGCAAATGCTTTCAATTCGGACCAGGCTAAAATTTTGTCGTCTAGTAAAGAGTTAAAACGTACTTTCTATATTTATGCACTTCTGGCGCCAATGGCACTTGTAATAGCTATTACGGAAACGGTAAATCAAAACGAGACACAAAAGAAATAGCATAGTGCTGGATCTTCAGCGTCCTGTAGCCTATGAGACACAGTGACCAAGAAAACTGGATTTTTAGACACATTTTGTTGACTAAATGTAAATTTATCCATGTCAAGTTGCACTATAGAGGAGTCATGCCCTATTAGTACTGACAGCAGACACTTGATTTTTTCACCTTTGCCCTCCTTGTGGCTATGATCCAATTGGTTTGGGTTGTATTAGAGTTTAACGCCATTTAACAGCTCAGGTCATATCATGGCGGTCAGTGACGCACCCATGTGTTTCCTGGCTTTCTCACACCAGTACTGACACAACTTTCTTTCCAAAGCTACGGACTACTTTTCTAACATGTATCAAAGGTGGGAGGCGAAAAATCGACGGAAAGAAAGTTTGCCTCAACCGGGTATCTAATTCGAAACCACCAGGTCCTGAGTCAGATACGCTAACCACTCAGCTACCCGGGCGGGCGCCTATGATCCAAATATGGGAGATGATGATGGATGGGCTGGGTGGGATTGTTTGTTTCTGTATTTGACGAAACCATGGCTTAACCATATTGTATCTGGAAATGACTGCATTATAATGTTTCTAACTCTGTACACAGGGTGGTGCTCGCCAACTACAGGCATTTGATTTATTTTCTGCGAGCAAAAAAAAAACGGTCCATGGAGTATTTTACAATTAAACAACGAAAAAGAAAACATGCATGCGTATCATATGTTTCGCACTTGGGCTGTCAATTCAATCAGAAACGCCAAGAACTGCAATATGTACAGAAAAACCAATTATAAGCTCATAACAAGAATCAAGAAATCATCTTTTGTTGACGTTTTTTCCCGCTCAAGCGAGCAGATAACATATAAACATTGACAGGTAAGACACTTGCCGCGCAGAAATGCAATCATGTGATAAATAGCAAACCATGTGACTATTTAGCGGAACCGACCCATGTTAACCCTTCACTGCACAAACCCGATTTTTTTTTTACGGCTTTGGAGTGAAATACTTCTGAAAACATTATGGAAAAAGGAGAAAATGCTGGTTACCAGCATTTTCTTTTTTTTTTTTCAAAATGTTTTCTTCAATATCAACGATAAATTCCAACCTTTATGCCACATCTAATTTGCTATCAGCAGTTGCTTTCAATATAGACAGATCTGGTTTTTTTTTTTGTCGTTTGGTAAAGAGTTAACCCTTTACCAGACGACAAAATTTTAGCCTTGTCCAAATCGAAAGCATTTGCAGATGACAAAATAAATGTGGCTAAAAAAATGAAATTTGTTTCCGAAAGGATAGAAAACATTGTGGGAAAAGGAGAAAATGCTGGTTATCAGCATTTTCTCCTTTTCCCACAATGTTTTCAAAAGGCTTCTTTCTCAAGGTCGTTAAAAGTCGGGATTGTGTGGTAAAGGGTTAAATGGCTATGTGCTCCTGTCGACTTTGAAAAATCCTTCGAAAAATATGGATAACCAACTCAACCAAGGTTTAACATTTGAAAACATTGTGGTTCAAGTAAAAATTGTTCGTTTCAATCTTTTTTTTCCATTTGAAAAACAACTGACGGACGGCTAACGGCTGTCATGGCGTTGTAATATAGTACCTTGGTATGTCTAGTGCGCATGTCTACAGCATCGTTATATGACACAGGAACTTTTCATGAACCCGGAAGAGTTGACAGAGAATAAAGAATTGAATAATTAACGGAAAAACATTTAGCCAGCCAACCATCAGACAAAGGTAAATAATGTGTATCAGTGGTATGTAACAGATATAATTAACAGACGTCCTTCGATTAAACAAGCACACGCCTAGCAGTGTCTGGTTTCCATATTGAGCAACCAACCAGCGGTTTCACAGACACTTTAATTACATGTTATTAACATGTGGCATTTAATTTCGATTGGAATATGCACACAATTCACCAGTTTATAAACTGAATTCTGTATTAATCTTGTCAGCAAAATATTTCAACTGCCGATGTGCTGTATGGTTGATTGAGGTTGAACACCTTTTTCATTGGTATTTTAATTTGAGGCATGTTCTGGGAAAAGGGGTTTAATGCATCTCCATGATGTAATACACCTAGTCAGTCATCACATAACTATGGGTTCATAGAATCCATTCTATCTAACAACCGACTGAGTCATGAGGTACACTGGTCCGTTGACATGCAAAAAACTGACCAATAGCAAAAAGTTTCGGTCCAGGTCAGCCTGCGCAGACTCTGCAGGCTGACCTGAACCTTTTTTGCAGATTCATTAAGCCCCCCTTTGCCAGAGCATGGCTCATTTTTTTTCCCGGTGAAAGATCGAAATTTATTTCATCGAGTGAAAATCATTGATTATATTTTCACTGGTGGCTCAGCTACAAGTGAAAATATTACCGTACGATTTTCACGAGTTGAAATAAATTTCTTTTACCGAAAACAAACAAATTATTTTGTGCTTTATTTCATGCTTCTAACCCCTTTTCTGTTGGGACTTGTAACGTACATGGGGAGCTCTCGGTATTTCCGTACAAGTGAGTATATCAATCAGTAAATTCACTGGTCGAAACTGTGAAATTATCAAACCATAATCCACCATTATTTTCCGATAAACTACCGATAAGCATAAAATGAATTACACTCTTGCATTTTTGACTTCCTCCCCTTTAGTGTTCAACCACATCAATTTAGTCACAGTAAAGTTATCGTATGCCAACTGTTTCAACTCGGACAAGTCTATTTTTTTCGTGTGGTACAGAGCTAATTACGCAGTGAGTGCATTCCTGTTTTTCGTGGGGAGAAAACACTATCAAGCGTACAGAGAGAAACAAGAGCACGGCATGCGGATGCCAACGCTCGGCTACGGATGCTCGACTTTCAGTGAGAATTATAAGTCGAAAAAGGAGCATAACTCTGTCGAAATACTTTGATGGTTATCTGCCCCTATTCAAAAAATTCCCCTTTTGATAATTAATATCTTGTCCAAGTCTGACGCAAATATCTTTAGTAATAACAGAGATATTACAAAATGTTAAAGTTTTCCCATGACGACGGATCAACGTTTTCTTGGATACAGCCGAGCTAAAAAGGTTGATTGTGGTTACATGTATAAAGACACGCGTAACTTCTGATAAAGCCGACTTTCGGATCTGATAGTGCACAGAAGTCATGGTAGCCTTTGATAATGCCAGTGCATCTCGAAATAAAACAAGGAAAGGGAAACCGTTGCACCAACACGTGAACGTGATTTATATACCAGTCAAAGACGACGTTTTCTTCTTTAAACCCTTACCACACAATCCGAACTTTTAACCATCCTGACAGAAGTATCCTTTGAAACAATTTGGGGAAAGGAGAAAATGCTGGTAACCAGCATTTTCTCCTTTTCCCAAATTGTTTTTCACGCTTTCATGACAAATCCCAACAATTAATCTACATTTAATTTGATTGCTGCACATGCTTTGGATTTGGATGAGTCGAACATTTTGTCGTTTTGTTATGAGTTAAAGGCCCAATAGCGCCCCAAGACACAATGCAAATGTTAAAACACATTCAAACTTAAATCATACCATTCAAAAGTATGGAAAATATTGAGAGTCTGTTATTGTGTGATCAGTCGAAGTGTAAGACGCTGGCAGAAAAATGTATTTCAAAATCAGGCAAAAAGTTAACAAAGGATAGAGTGACCTGGCAGCATTTAACCTAGTTTTGAAATCAATTTCACTGTCAGCGACTAACACTCGGATCGACCGTACAATAACAGATTGTCATCTTCACATACTTTTAAATGGTATGATTTTAAGTTTAAATGCATTTTAACACATATTTTATTTACTTTTGGCAGCTATTGTTATGTAAATATTATTATTCTTTCTATATATGAACCTGTTAGAGAAAACCCATTTCAAATGACAGAGCTCGGTGTAACAGACATTAAATTAGGCGTTTATGACATATCAACCTATAAATAGCATGTGACATTCGCTCATTGCTCCCTGAAACAAATTTGCGGCAGACGGCTTTGAAAAACATCTTTATACAATACGGATAACCAACATAAATTAACTCTTTACCAAACGACAAAAATGTACACATGCCCAAATTGAATGCGGCTCGAACGACTGAACTTGTCTTTTATAGGATGAAGACATTGTGGGAAAAGGAGAAAATGCTGGTTACCAGCATTTTCTCCTTTTCCCACAATGTTTTCTTAAGTCTTCGTTACTCAAGGTCGTAAAAATCCAAATTACAGTGAGGTAAAAGGTTAATGTAGAATGCAGAAATACAATGTGAAGTGAACATAATGCGGCTGAAGGTGATATTGCTCGAAACATTTTGTTTCTTAATCTTTTTGCGAGAATCTTTTTCAAAAGATCGTTCACAGGTGATGCTTCAACCCTTTACCGTACAGTCCCGAATTTTAACGCCAGCGAGTCCGGCCGAGTAGCTCAATGGTTAGCGCATCTGAATCGTGACCTGGTGGTTGCGAGTTCGATACACGGTTGAAGCAAACTTTCTTCTCGGCGATTTTTCGCCTCTCACCTCTAATGCATGAGAAAAAAGTCTGTGACATGGAAAGAAAGTTGTGTCAGTACTGGTGTGAGAAAGCCATATGCATTGACCGCCGTGATATGACCTAAGCTGTTAAAATGGCGTTAAACTCCAATAAATACAAAAAAAAACAAATTTAACGCCAGCGAGGAAAACACCTTTTGAAAACATTGTGGGGAACAGGAGAAAATGCTGATTAACAGCATTTTCTCCTTTTTCCACAATGTTTTCTAACCTTTCAGCGACAAATTCATCAATTGAACCCCATTTGATTGTCGTCTGCTTCAGCTTTCAATTTGGACGAGTGAAAAATTTCGTCGTCAGGTAAAGAGTCAGCATGCTTATTTCCTTGGAGACCACACAGTGTCTCGTAGTCCTTGGTAACATGTGATATGTCTTGCTTGCATTTTGCGCATAAAATATTCACTGACGTAAATTGGCACCATGTTTCATTCGCAATTAAGCTTAGATGTCAAACGCGACTAATAGTCGAGTCACACATACGATCAAGAAAAACCGTTGTTGCTCTTCGAGGAAAGTAACAGGAAGACAAATGATCAGTCATGTGATACTCACAGCCTTCTAATCCTTGTCTTTTCCTGGCTTTCAACGTTACAAACATTGGGCTTAGTAGTACCTTTCCAAAGGAAATTCCAACATGACTAGAGTTGCAAGCAGTGGTCAGAGTACACATAAACTCCAGGGTCCGTATTCACCAACCATTCTTAAGAATATTCTTAGTCTTATTCTCCAAGATTGTCCAAATTTGAAAGTAACACAACTGATTTTCAGAAGTTGTGTTACTTTCAAATCCAGAAAATGTTGGCGAATAAGACGAAGAATGTTCTTAACCCTTTACCACACAATCCCAACTTTTAACGATCCTGAGAAAGAAGCCTTTTGAAAACACTGTGGGAATAGGAGAAAATGCTGGTAACCAGCATTTTCTCCTTTTCCTACAATGTTTTCTACCCTTTCCAGAACAAATTTCAATCTTTTAGCCACATTTATTTTGTCGTCTGCAAATGCTTTGAATTTGGACTGGTCTAAAATTTTGTCGTTTGGTAAAAAGTTAAGAATGGTTGGTGAATACGGACCCTGGACTGCGTTTCAGTAAACTGCGCAGATTTACGCAAATTATTTAGGACTGTATATACACACATGTATAAAATCCCTGCTTTACCCAAAGCCACCAGCTGGCGTAAAGTTATGCCAATATTTACTCATATCGTAAAGTTATACAGTTTAGTGAAACTTGATTTCAGACTTGATGCCTGCTTACCTAAATTGCGTACGCAAATTTCGTGTGTATGAAGTTAAGTGAAAGGCAGCCCACGTTCGGCATACCTCGGGTGATCTGGTGATCAAATCCCTCGGCTGTATCACGTAGCTTGATATGCACCTACACGGTACATTTCGCACATCTCCCGAAGCACGCCCCTTTATACTGTTATTGAAATTGTAAGGCTCCTCTTAAAAAAGAAGACATGAGTAAATTTTCTGTCGTTATCTTTCTAAGAATATTTCAGTCGGCAAACAGTTTATACATTCAATTTTTAGCGTGGTTTATCAATTCCATTGGGAGCTTTCATCGACAGATCGATAGAAGTGAATAACTTCACCGTGGTTGTTCATGTCGTTGCTAAGCGATCTACAGGGGCGCCGCCATGTTTAAGATCATGTGATTGATAGTTCAAAATGGAAGCCTCCTTTCTACAGACGAGGTTAGATGTAGGTACGGAATCGGCCGAGTTGTGACGAGTAAGGCAGCCTATTAACGCATGGACAGGTGCACTGGCTACCGTGATTAGCTGAAATACTATTCAAAATGGAGAAAACATCAAACGCACCAATGTAAGCGGTAAGACCCGGAATATAAAGAATGGGATTAGGAATTATATAAGATCCAAGGGAAACATGTGGCATGCCATTAACTAGGTGCATCGCCGTAATGCACTTGAAGCTAGAAACGTGTTGAAATTAAATGTAAATTCTATATTAATTTGAATTTAACCCTTTCCCAAACAATCACGACCTTGAACGTCCCTGGAGAAGCAGGCTTGTGAAAAAAAAAAATCACTGGACAGGAGAAACACCGCCTAAAAGAGAGATCGTAGCAAACAGCAGCAACCTAACTATCGTACCATCTGAAACAGTTTTCTTAACTGATACCCACATTGTTTTCTTAACCTTTACGCTGCTAAGCGCGACCCACTGACCTTATACGCACAGTGTAGATCAAGATCAGACTGCACAGAAGGTGCAGTCTGATCTTGGATCTACACTGTCCGATAAGGAGATATTTTTCTCCAAAAAATAACTTTGTAGCATTATTTGGGTTTTTACTATCGGCTTAAAAGTTTGATTTAAATTATATAGCAGTATAAGGATTGATCACTCTAGGGGTTAATTAACTCTTTACCACACAATGACGCGTTTTAACGCCCCTGGGAAAGAAGCCTTTAGAAAACAATGTGGGAAAAGGAGAAAATGCTGGTAACCAGCATTTTCTCCTTTACCCACAATGTTTTCTATCCTATCAAAGAAAAATTGCACCATTTGAGCCACAATGATATTGTCGATTGCAAATGCTTTCAATTTGGACATGGCTAAAATTTTGTCGTCTGGTAAAGGGTTGACTCTTCCAGCCTCAAATATATAAACTCGACGTCTTTCGACGGCTGAAAATATACACCACTGAGGGTGAGACACATTTTTTATCGTCTAGACTTAACTAAACAAGCCAACAGGATAGATCCGAGATAAGACGGCACTTTTTCTACAGCCTGATCTTGATCTTTGCTGTTTCCAAAGGCAAATTTTCGGCTCTGATGGTGAAAGGGTTAAATTGGATTCATGTGCCTGATTTAAGTCTTCTGACGTGTTATACAGTAAAATCAAAGTACCGACAGAAAGGAATCTTGTCTGCTTGTTTTTTGCAGGAAGCTTTGCCCTGCTCTCAATAAGACACTTCCATGTGCTCAGCGCCGCCATCAAGGATCGAGCCAGAAATTCTAGATTTCATACCTATAGCCTTATCCATCGAATCGTGGACAACGCTTTACAGATCCTTTTTATTTTTGCAACAATGAAACTGGTCAATAAAAGCATGAAAGCTATTTGTAAAAGCGAAGTGACTGAATCATATTTCTGTGTTAACTGGAAACGCCGACCTCATTGCCGCCAACAAAAAATCATGGCGCAAAAAATCTAAATCTTTTACGCCATAAGTGTTTTGTTTTGTAAATTTCTATAACAAAGTCGTGGGTCTTGTATTTTGCTATAAGCCATTACTACTAGTTTCTCTGAAGGCAGTTGGAAAATCATACACATAATTATATACAAAATATAATAATAGCTGGGCACTGCAAAACAAAGCAAGCAACCCGACCGGAAACAATGCTTCTTCATTTGTATTCTCTGTATATATGACAGGACTTGACACGTGCAATTATTCATCACAGTGTTTTGCATTTGATGTAAAGTGCGTTTTGACAGTCCCCATGTGGTATTATTCTATGCCGAAAATGAATGTCAAACTAGATAGTGAATTAATTTCATTACATATTAACGTTATTCTATGTCCCATTTTAAGGTGACAGTGCTCATGCTTTTGATTATGACTATCAGAATCTCTATTGTCTAATGGATGATGACAAGGATAAAGAAGAAGGTTGGTATTGAAGATATATACAAATGATCGACAATTTCCTTAACCCTTTACCACATAGCAAAACTTTGGACTCGTCCAAATTGAAGGAAATTATACACAACAATTCAAATGTTTTTCAAATGATTAGATTTGTCCTTGAATAGGTAGAAAATATTGTGGGAAAAGGAGAAAATGCTGGTTACCAGCATTTTCTCCTTTTCCCACAAGGTTTTCAAAAGGCCTCTTTCTCAGGGTCGTTAAAACTCGGGATTGTGTGGTAAATGGTTAAAACGTCAATATTCATCTAAAGGTTATCTGGCCATCTACTCTGGTTGCACATTGTGAATGCGGTTTTTTTTTTTTCAAGGAACACAAAACATAATGCTTAAAACGTTTCTTTAGGATTTAAGTTCGGTCTAAATCAATTCACTCAGGTAAAGGTGACAGACCTTGATGCTATAGTCTATGGTGTTTCCTAGTTAATTATTGAACTATTACTTGACTGGTAATCATCTTTGTGAACCAGGCGTAAGGCTCGGTATCATCGAAACCCAAATATCGCAGATATTTATTGGATGATACTTAGGTCGTTTTCGTGACTTCAATCATAGGCCACGAAAAGTCCATTGATCTATCAAGGAATACCGAAATTGTCATTGTTACTAAACAAAGCACATTGGCACATCGCCTCTATATCGTATGTAAGAACACAAGGTGTGAACGAAATTGGAGAAAATTTGACTCCTTGTCGCCTTTGAAAGATAATATTTTACAGAATACGGAAAAGACAACCTAGTGGTTGTGCAGATGGGTTCAGAATCAATTTTTCTATTGTTCCCTGATCTTCGAAAGTTTCATTGGACTCTTGCAACCATTAAATTTATAAAGCGTCCACATTTTCCGGATCGCCATGCGCTGGTGTAACACAATCCACTATCCTACACCGAATTATTATTCAAATTATTTTTTAAAACAATTAAATATGTTGTTGTTGTTGTTGATTTATTGATGAAATTATTGAAATGATACTTTGTCAGTCAAATTTGATTTTTTATCTAATCCAGTATCAGAAATTTCATCTTCCATTTCGCATCTTTTCAAATGCGTATTATTAACTGTTTTTTGGTCAAAAATTTTGGCGGGTTTTCTGAGGGCTAATTCATGTAAATTATAAATTGCTGCAGGATTATGAATTGTGTGACGTCAGCTCATGGCGATCCGGAAAATGTACAAGCTTTTATAAAATTCATGAGATCAGCGTCAATGCTTGGTAGCTGTAGTCGTTTGAAAACTTCGACGGCCAGGGAACAACAGAAAGTTCATTTATGAGCCCATCTACACTAAAGGCGACATTGTCTTTTCCGTTTTTTGGTTAAATATTCTCTTTAAAATTGGGCAGGGATCAAATTTTCTCCGGTCCCGTTGCACACCTTGACCCATTTATATACGATACATTTGGAGGGGATGCACCGATGTGCTGGAGCTCCATGATGGACCAATGAAAATTTTCAGTGTTTTGTGTTAGATTAGTGGACCTTCAAAGGCCTATGCTTAAGTCTTATCATGAAGTCAGCACAAATATCAAGCTTCCTGAATCATCTAGAAGTATTACGGCTCGGTAAAGAGCCCTAAGAGAGACTTGATTTCTGCTGTAGACGCTGCCATTAAACTATCAACAAAACTTTGGCAAATATCAAGGCTCAAATACCCTTGACTCTCTTCAATCACGTAATCATCCGTGCTTTCAACGAGACGCATCTAATCATACGTATCCGGTTTAATCGCACGATGCCGTAGCGTGACGCTATCATACGGAGCAACTTATATCACATGACTTTGTCAAACGGAGCCGGTTATTTCGCATCACACTGTCAGATGAAGACGTTTGCATCACATTGCGCAAGCACATGAAGCCGCTTATATCACGTAATGCTCCGACATGGAGCCACCTATATCACACGACGATATCACACGCAGCCGTTTATATCACTTGACTTTGTTGTGAAATAATCACAGGTGTCATAATTATATAGGTCATAGTATTATTGGAAATATAAGTCTTTTCTCTGATAATAGTGCAAGAAGCAATTAGAACTTTAACCCTTTCATATAAGCTATACATAGATCTTGAAACATGTTTTTACATCTTTATCAACCACCTTCGATGGTTGCTTCCTTGAAACCTAAACCAATACTGGCGCCTTCATGTGGGTAGCTCCAAAGGTGGACCCCACTCACCGCGGGATTCGACCCAGGAACCTTTGATGCGTGAGGCCGACGCTCTTTCCCTACACCACTCTCTCACTATAACCCTTTAAACCATGCAACCGTCTCTCACACCTCTGTATGACAAGGCCTTAGAAAGCAAAATAAGCAACTTCCTCATATTAGTTGTTTTTTTTTTCTTTCAAATATGCATTACAATATAAATCCTTCATTGTTTAAAAATTGATCTTTTTTCCTCGGAATCCTAGAAATAAGCCCTTTACCACACAACCCTGGGTTATAACGACCCTGGGGAAGAAGCCTCTTGAAAAAAATGCTGGTAACCAGATTTTTCTCCTTTTCCCACAATGTTTTCAACTCTTGAAAGAAAAATTTCATTTTTCGAGTATCTTTTCATTTGTCGTCTGCAAATGCTTTCAATTTTGGTAGGTCTAAAATTTTATCGTTTGGTAGAAAGTTTATATCGTCCAAACTGCATGGGCGCAAGAGTATTGTAACCAGCATTTTCTCCTTTTCCCACAGTGTTTTCAACCCTTGAGCAAAAAACCAAAAAATCAGCTTTAGAGTATCTTTTCATTTGTCGTCTGCAAATGCTTTCAATTTCGGCAAGTCTAAAATTTTGTTGTTTGGTAAAGAGTTACTGTCGTCCAAAATGTATATGGGGGCAAAGAGTATGTGATAATAAGAGACATGGTGAGCCTCTTTCGTAACTTAATCAATACACTGAATTAATCCTGTGGAGTACAAAAACAGATAAAATGAACTTTTTCAGGTAAAAAAAAAAAATGACACTGATATGACATTTTAACCCTTTACATAACATAAATATTTTAGATCTGTCAAAATCGAAAGCGTTTGCAGACGACAAAAAATTTGTCAAGGCAAGTGTAGAAACTAATTTGGGAATTGCAGAGACTGCGTTTTCTCCTTTGCCCACAATTTTCAAAAATCTTTTTTCCTGGGGTCGGTTAAATTCCGGATTGTGTGCTACGGGATTACAGAAGTTTCTGTGCAAGTCAGATACTTGACAGACATATTTACTGTCTTTAGGTGCCGCTAAGTGGTTCAGGTGTTAGATATGTGATCAGGAAGTCCTAGTTTAATGCGTAGGTCATGTTTGGTGTACTTGGAAAAGACACTGCTAGTATTGGTGACACATCCATGAAAACGTGGTCGCTCGTCGCGACACGACTAAAATACCGCGGACAATCGCGTTGAACACCAAACAAATACATCCTGTTCTCTGATGGTTGCCAAACTATGTGACCTTGGATTTAGCTTTCATAACCGACCAATCGAATGCCAATGCTACATAACGAGAGCTATTATCCCGATTTTCTGAAACAGGTTCTAGTATGATCGCGTGCTCGAATGCACTATCCGTTGGTACATGCGAAGCATATTAAAAGATAAGCGGGCCGTATTCAACAGCCGTTCTGAATATTATTTTAATTGTAATTCCACCACTAGTCGCATGAATTGGGTGCGACAAAAACTCTTGGACAACCATTTAGATTGTCTAGAAATCTATGGTTTAAGTGATAAATAAGACGTTTGGGTAAAAAGAAAGCCGGATGATTCATTACTTCCAAACTAACCGTACACAGAATGAAACGAGCACTAAAATCTACGAGGCACTATTTCGTGAAGTACGTTGAGGCGTTTTCTGCGCATGTCATATTCCTAGAAGATTGACCTGTCTGCTAGGACGCATCACTTGATAACAAATGAACATATATCAATACGCGGTGCGTAAATTGCCGCTTAAAAAAAGCAGGCGAAAATGGCAATAAATAATACATATGTGGAAAAGTCTAGCCAGTCTTTCGTTACAAATTTCTCAGAAGACGAAATGATTTCAACGAGATTTTTTTAGAATACCAACTGCTTACTGCAAATCTCTGTCAACAGTTTCTAAATATAGACAAGGGGAAAACCGGGATTTGTGCAACAGACTGACAACAAAAATAACGTCCCCACCTTGCTGGGCTTATACCGGGCCTTTTTCCCAAGCTTATAGGAGCTTATGTTTTTAAATGGCTGGTGCATAGGTTTATATGCTAGCTAACCATGGCTGAATGAATCGCACAAGGTAGGTTTTAGAGAGTAAACGTCATTTTATTTTGAAATTAGTTGCATTGATTCCCGCCTTAAAAAATAGTCCAGTCTCTACCCAGAATGCCCATACAAGATAGGTGGTGTACTTGAAAAATGCCACCTGGCGGAAGATAATAACGTTGAGGTGGTCCAACGCTTTTTCTATTAGGCTTGTTTATAAAGCTGTAGAAGTCGTCTTCTGTGATACTTGTTTTTACTTTCATCTTAGTATAGAAGATTGGCTTAGTCTGACAGATGTCGTAACATTTGCGTAGAATGTATGAGCTACTACTGCTAAGAGCGACTCTCTGACCTTTTGCGGACAGTGTAGATCAAGATCAGACTGCACAGAACGTGCAGTCTGATCTTGGATCTACACTGTCCGATAAGGAGATATTGTTCCCCCCAAAATATGTTCGAAATAACATTTTTGGGAGTTTACGATCGTTTTGAAAGTTTTATATAACTTATTTAGCAGGATAAGGGTTAAAAGCACCAACACGGTGAGGAACTTGATGCTCCCTACATGCCTGCTATGCCATAATCTTGACCAAAGAGCCTTCAATCCACAAGCCAAGATAAAAATCATACTTTGAATCATTCAACACACTTCCTTCATCGTGTAGCACATGGAAACAACAACACATTTTGACAAACGATGAATTCGCGCTCTATGATAAACGTCTCAAAATGACAAGTTTTCTGATTAAATCTGTTTTTCATCAAGTTTCTTTCTCAAATTTAAAACCATCAAGGAAATACATTAAAACTATCAGAACAGAAGCTAAAACTTCATCTCAATTACTCTAAACTACTTATCATAGCGCGCATCCGATGTATTAAATAAACCATGCACCATTCCTGCTTGGTGGCGCTGCTAAAACTACCGCAAATATGTACCAGCTGCCATAATTTTTCATGGCGCTACTCCGAAGATAGGTTTACACTTCAAATCAATTAGGCAACTTACATCAACAAACATCTCTGTTTTCGAAAACAAATCTTCCTGTTCTGATTATTTTAACAAGTGATAACCCTTAAATTCAGAAGGCACTCGTTTTTTTCTGCATCCCAAAAGAATTTATTCTTTGTTAAAATGACCCCGAGGTGGATGGCTTTACATAACAGTGCCTGTATTTTTTTTTTACATGATAGTGTCTGTATTTACTAACATTCTAAATAACATTTGTAGTCTTCATATAAATTACAAGGTAACGCCACCAAATGAGCCGTGCTGTGAACAGGGGGCTTAAATCATCTCCGTGACCCATGATACCGAGCAAGTCATCACATAATTATGGATAAATAAAATCTATTTTGTAAAACAGTCCACTGATTCATGAGGTACACTGGTCCTTCGACATGTAGAAAATTGACCAACAGCGAAAAGTTTCGGCCCAGTTCAGCCTGCGCAGACTGCGCAGGCTGACCCGGGTCGATACTTTTCGCAGAGCGCGGCTCAAATGGTTTGGTCAATCAGAAATTACGTTACTTTGAAATTTCGAAAATTCTTGGGAATTAAAAGTGTCATTAAGGACGGTTGGTAGACACAGGCGCAGAGCGACTTCCTGGATTACTCTTGCAACTGACGACTTTGGGCATCTAACAAATGAGCCATGCTCTGTGAAAAGGGGGTTGAATGTATCTGCATAAAATATCAACCCAGATCAGGCTGCGCAATCCGCGCATGCAGGGGTGTGTCGAAACATTTTGCTTTGGGTCAATATTCTGCACGTCAAAGGACCATTTTTAACTCATGATTCAGCCGGTTGTTAGACAAAATGGATTTTGTGGATCCATGATTATGCAATGACTTGCTCGATACAGTGCATCATGGAGATACATGGAATCCCCTTTTACCAGAGTATCGCTCACATAGTATTCGACCTGGGTCCATATCTTTGTCAGATATTGTCCTGGGTCCGTATTCACCAACCATTCTTAAGAATATTCTTGGTCTTGTTCTCCAAAATTTTCCAAATTTGAAAGTAACACACCTTCTGATTGGCTAAACCAAATGGTTTAGCCAATCAGAAGTTGTGTTACTTTCAAACCTGGAAAATCTTGAAGAATAAGTCTGAGAACGTTCTTAAGAATGGTTGGTGAATACGGACCCAGGACATTGAAACTGAAAAACGTGAATCTTTTTATTTTGTAAATATTAAATAACAGGCTCGTATTCACTTACTCGTATTAGTTTTTTCTTCAACACGGAAGTATGACATAGCAACACGCCCTTGGTATCTTACCGGGTTTAATAAACACTTAATCACCGTTCAAGAAATCTTTCACTTTTTTTTTTTGAATCCTAGACATGTAGTAACATCTTAACCCGTTGCTGCTAAGCGCGACTCAAGGACATTTTTTTCGGACAGTGAAGATCAAGATTACTCTGCACAGAAGTTGAAGTCTGATCTTGGATCTACACTATCCGATTAGGAGATAGCTCTCCCCCCCACAAAAAAAAAAAAAAACTTTGAAAAAGCAAAACTTGGGATTTTACTATCGGCTTAAATGTTTCAATTCACTTGTTTATCAGGATAAGGGTTAACCCTTCACCAAACATTTCCGTGTTTTAATGACTCCGAAATGAAGCCTTTTGAAAACATTGTGGAAAAAAGGAGAAAATGCTGGTAACCAGCATTTTCTCCTTTTCCCACAATGTTTTCAACCATATAAAAAACATATCCAACTATTTCAGCTGCATTTTTCGTCTGCAAATGCTTCGAATTTGGACGGGTCCAAAATTTTCTCATTTAGTTATCGTCTGCAAATGCTTCGGATTTGGACGGGTCCAAAGTTTTCTCATTCAGTGACAAGTTAACCCTTTCCCAAACAAGCCCTGGTTTTCACGTGTCTGCTGTACAAGTCTTTTGAAAACACTGTGGGAAAAGGAGAAATTGCTCGTAACGAGCAATTTCTCCTTTTCCCACAGTGTTTTCTACCCTTTTTGATAACTTTCTGCCATTTTCATCAAATTTAAAATTGTCGTCTGCAAACTCTTTGAATTTGGACCAGTCCAAAATCTGTCGTTTGGGAAAGGGTTAAAGTAATTTACGGCCGATGAGTTGAACGCTTAGGGTAAAGGAGGAATCCGGCGACGTTAACTTGGGCAGATCTTTCATCTAGGGTGTCGGAGTAAATGGCGGATGTTTCATCATCGTTAAATAGCTAAGCGTAATTAAAAGCAGTGACTGGCAAACTTTTCCTGAAAAATACAAACTATCTTAACAACATCTTGAATCAACTTTTGAAACGTTCGGCTACAAAAAGGCGCCGTGAAGTAAAATAAATTGAAACAGTTTTCTTCCTAGTACAACGGTCTTCTAAATCGAGAATGTCGGAGTACCTGTAAAGGACGGCTATGACTGTTGAGAAGTGTTGATTGGTCGATTATTGTTGCACATGAATACGAAATATATATCAGCCATGCTCTGGCAAAAAAGGGCTTAATGCATCTCCGTGATGCATTATGTGGATTCATTATGTGTGAAGACAAGCGACTGAATCACGAGGCAGGATGGTCCTTTGACACGCAGAAAAATTACAAATAACAAAGTTGCCACTCATGTCAGCCTGTGCGAACAGCGCAGACTGACATGGTCGATACTTTTTGCAGATGCATTAAGTCCCTTTTTACACAGCATGGTTTATCTAAAATATCAAGCCTTTGTTCCCCCCCCCCCCCCAAAAAAAAAAATGACCGAAATTTAATTTACACCTACAAATAACAACAAAAGAAAATAAGGTAAAACAATTTCCTGCTGCAAAAGAGACCGTTTCATCAAGATAACTTTCAAACAGAGCATAGCCTGGCATTTCGGTAATTACCGGTCTTATCAAGGATACAATGAACCTGCAGCGTAATTTCTCTTCACAATCATACACTTTGTTACGGGAAGAGAAATTATTTTGTACCCGAACTGACTCGTCCGATAAGCATTCCACTGGTTTATTTCCGGAGAATGCGTCTGCTATGTTCATTTCTGCCAATAAACATTAACTCATAGACTGCTAGATAAATGAAATTCAAGGACGATACATCTGGGGTATGGTTAAGAATTAACTCTTTCCCAAACAAGCCCTGGTTTTCACATGTCTGCAGTACAAGTCTTTTGAAAACACTGTGGAAAAAGGAGAAATTGCTCGTTCTATCCTTTTTGAGAACTTCCTGCCATTTTCATCAAATTTAAAATTGTCGTCTGCAAACTCTTTCAATTTGGACCAATCCAAAATTTGTCGTTTGGGAAAGGGTTAAGCAGCGGTTGACTAATTGATTGTATTGCGTTTAACGCTGTTTTCAACATTATTTCAGTTATATCGCAGCGACCAGTGCACCTATCCATGCTTTCCTGTAGTTTCTCATATAAGTACATGTACTACGCACAACATTCTTTCCTAGCCACTGGCTGCTTTCTCACATAACCATCGTCGAAACAATGGTCAGCGGTGAGAGAGAAATGAATCCTGTCGCAATGACTATCATCAATCCTTGGAAAGAAATTGGCCGAGCCGGGGATCGAGCCAGCAACCTCCTGTTCTCAAGTCCTGTAAGCTGCCGACTGAGCTACCGAGGCTCGGCAGTTAAGCAGCGGAAAGTGCTGATCTACGATCAGACTGCAAGTTCTGTGTATCCTAATTTTGATCAAAGCCGTCTGCAAAAGCCTCTCATTCCTTATATATGAGTCATGCTCTGGCAAAAGGGGACTTAACGCATCTCCGTGATCCATGGTACCAAGCAAGCCTTCACATACGTGTAGATCCATAACAGCCACCTTTTTTTTTAACCCTTTACCACACAATCCCGACTTTTAACGACCCCGAGGAAGACGCTTTTTGAAAACATTGTGGGAAAAGGAGAAAATGCTGGTAACCAGCATTTTCTCCTTTTCCCACAATGTTTTCTACTCTATCAAGGACAAATTGCATCATTTGAGCCGCCTTTAATTCGTCGTCTGCACCCCCTTTCAATTTGGACCAGTCTAAATTATTGTCGTTTGGTAAAGGGTTAATCAACCGACTTAATCACACGGCAGACTGGTCCTTGGACATACAGAAAATTTACCCGTAGCGAAAAGTTTCGGCCCAGGTCAGCCTGCGCAGTCCACGTAGGCTGACCTGGGTCGATACTTTTCGCAGATGCATTAAGCACCTTTTCACAGAGCATGGCTCATATATCATGGCTGTGAATGCGGCTCAACTTCTGTTGCATAAAAGCTTCTTTGTCAAAAGTATCTCCAAAACATACAAGACTGTTAATAAAAAAAACATCAGGAAGAAAACGATAAAGAGACTATGGGCTTTGGATCATTTAAAAAAAAAAATAGCGGGAAAAAATCGGTTTTCACAATGCTTTTTTAGCACTGTCATATCTCACAAAATCGTGACTTTCTATATTCGTATCAACCCTTCGCCAAATCCTGTGTTGTTACATCCCTCGTGATTTTTATTACATATATGAGCCATGCTCTGTGAAAAGAGGGCTTAATGCATCTCCGAAAAGTATCGACCCAGGTCAGCCTGCGCAGTCCGCGCAGGCTGACCTGTGCCGAAACTTTTCGCTATTGGTGAATTTTCTGTATGTCAAAGGACCAGTCTACCTTATGATACAGTCGGTTTCTAGACAAAATGGATTTTATGGATCCCTAACTATGTGATAACTTGCTTGGTATGATGCATCGCGGAGATGCATTAAGCCCCCTTTTGCCAGAGCATGGCTCATATATGACTTGCAATGGGAAACGGAGAAAATGCTAGTAACCTAATATTTTCTCCTTCTAACCAACAATGTTTCTACTCAAAATCCCCTATTATGAGCCTCATTGTTTTCCATTTTAAACTCATTCTAGAGCTTAGTACACATTCCACAAAAACTGCGAGATAACTTATTTTGTAGGCTTGCCTTAGACGTGCGCACAGTATACTGTGTTAAGATCAGACTGCACGTTCAGTGAAGTGTAATCTTGATTTATACCGTCTGCAAATGCCCATATTTTCGCCTTTGATGCTAAACGGGATAAAACGATGCCAAACTGCTACGTAACGGGCGACATTTCTCGCCATTTCTAATTTACGTTCATTCACCTCAATATAATTGATATGTACTTATATCTGCGTTTTTCTCATTATTAGCCTTTTTTCTCCCGCTGAACAAACCCTGGGTGTGCAAAGAAAAACAACATAGATATAGCAGTGTTTAGGTCTTTCTTTCATTAACTGAAAAAGTTATTTTCATTCAGTCTTTTCAAAACGATAATAATTTTTGACTTGTCCAAACCGAAAGCAATTGCAGACTACAATTTAAATGTTGTTCCCGCGATGGGGTTTGCCTCTGATTTGGACGAAAACATTGTGGGAAAATGAGAAAAATGCTGGTTACCAGCATTTTCTCCTTTTTCCTACAATGTTTCAAAAGCCTTCTCTTTCGGGGTCGTTGTAAGTCGGGATTGTGTGGCAAAAGGTTAATAACAGTTGGTTACTTTTATTCAACTGAGTATAATTAATCATAAGTGCCGTAGAAAATATATCAAGATCAGACTGCAAGGACTGCTTTCGTAAAGAACGCTGGGGTCGTTATCCGCTGGGTGAGAATTAGGAAAAGTGGTACCTAGCGTTCTGCCAAGTGCAGGATCAGCTTGGCCGTATACGTAATACAAATGTACAAGATAAGCAAGTGCCAAAGAAACATTTGTAACAGCGTTATCTTCTACCATCATATATGATACCGACCCTTTCCTGCAATGGTATGGACTTTGTGTGTGTTTGGCTTTTTAAGCTGTTTTAAACAGCAGTACGGCGTCCACTGCCGATAGACCAAGGCTATCCTTGCACCCGTTGCCTTTCTTTAACCAGTGCTATAAATCATCGGAGTTACATGAAAACTGATTAAAACGTAGTCGTGTGCAATATATACATATGAGCATTAATTAAGCACCGCCCAAAATAACTGGCACATTACCTTGGCCTGCAAGAGGCCCTGATCTCAACCCGATTGAGCATTTGTGGGACCATCTGGGGTGTAAAGTTCAAACAAAGGATACACCCATGCAAACTCTACAGGAATTAGCCCAGGTAAACTCCATAACGAATGGTAGAGGATCCCAATGATGCAAATTCAGTGTTTGATTTTCAGTATGAGAAGGAGGGTTGTAGCAGTTACCCGTGTGAGGGGAGGATACAGCAGATACTGATGTCACCATTGCCGTGGGTTCAGGCATGACCACTGAACGCTTTCTTTTTGAGAATTTCGTGTACGTCAGACCATTGACCTAGTCTCTCTGAATATAGTTTTGGACATGATCATTTTTAGACGATTTCAGTTTCCCTATTTGATTGTCAATAAATTACAGCTAAACACAGAAGCCGTGCTGGCAGTTGATGGAGTGACACCTTGGAGTGTTCCGTTAACGAATTTATAACCAAGTCTTAGATTTCCAGATCATGAATGACATCGTGTTGAACACAACCTTATAACATGAAAATGGTTGGTGCTTAATTAATGATCATGTGTATATAAAGTTTTAACTTTCATATGCTTTAAGTAAAAATTATGTCGAAAATTGTTCACTTTAGTAATGCGACATGGGTCGTCTAAATTAAACAGTGTTTCTGCTAGCTCATAAGTTTTGGGGGTCATCTGTGACTCGCTGTTTGGAATTTCGGGGGTCATTCAGAAATTTTACGCGTCATGATCTATACCTTTTTTTTTCACGTGTTATTTGCCTTTGCCAGTTTGTAGATGTCGCATAATGCAAAAGTTTTAAATGACAGTTTGGTATTAAAGGTAAAAGTAGAAAACAATAACCTCGTAAAAACTGTCGTCTGTTACCCCTATTACTCCAGCAGCAAGTGGGTGAACATTACCGAGCGGGGTCTAAAACGCGGACAAAATGTTTAAGTACGGATTCTATACAGTAATATAGACGAGACGACAGCGATGTCACAGAGAATAATGTCGCGTTTTAGACCGATTCAGAGTAAACCGGAAATAAATAATTCAGTGTTAGAAAGCCGGTTCGATATGATTTTGCAGTTATTTTGTAAGATATATTCATTGAATAAATCCTTTATGTTCCTTTTTTATTCTGATTTATGTTGCGTCAAGGAAGACGCGATGTACTAATTTTGTTGCGTCAGGCTTTAATTTGCGTGTCAAAAACGCAAAAACGCGAACTTTCTGAAACGCTGCTAAGTCTAAATGAACATGATCTAGTAAATTAAAACACAGAGATAAAACAATGTTCAGCAGAGAATGAAGAGTAAACCTGATCCCCAAGTCGAAAAGTAAGTTTCATCACGATGCCATTTTTTTAAAAGGGTATTTGCAAAAAGATTTAAATAAATAGAAGAAAGTGTTTTCTTTAGCTCATTACCACACACTGCCGCCTGTTAACGTCCCTGGGAAAGAAGCTTTTTGAAAACATTGTTGGAAAAGGAAAAAAAGGCTGGTAACCAGCATTTTCTCCTTTTCCCACAATGTTTTCTAACCAATCGAAGAAGAACTGCACTATTTGAGCCACATTGAAACTGTCGTCTGCAAATGCTTTCAATTTGGAAAAGGCCAATATTTTGTCGTCTGGTAAAGGGTTAAAATAAACCGAGTCGCGCTGTGGGAAACGGTGCTTACTGCATCCCGTGATACATAATACCACAGAAGACATCGCAAGATTATGCCCCCCCCCCCCCCCAAACAAATCCATTTTGTTTAACAACAGACTAAATCAGGAGGTTTACTGGCCCACTGATAGCAAAAGGTTTCGGCAAATGTCAGCCTGCACAGACTGCAGAGGCTGACATGAGTCGATACTTTTTGCAGATGCGTTAGCCCCCTTTTCAAACAGCACGACTCAACTCAATAAGCTATGGTGACTGATCATCACTTCCTTGTGAAAGGTCAGAGCCATGCCGATACAACGTGGTGATCGGTGCATTTCGTGTTTGCTCTTTGCATACAATATAATAGATTTACACTTAACTATCTGCAGATATTTTTTCTCGTAGGAAGGTATTCTTACGAGCAATTCCTTCCTTTGCCACGCTATTTTCACTCGTATTCATGTTCTATGGCCCAGTTCGTGTTACTTGTCAATATTCCAGAGGAGAGTTTTCAAAGTTTTCCGTTGCATTTTGTTTCATTAGGCGAGACAGGAACTTGAATCCCTCACCAGTATGGCATTTCATACCGTTTGACAAATTTAACTTGGTGTGTTCCCTTTTTTTTAATGACAACGGACCAACATCAACCTGCTTTTTCCTGCGGTCTGATTATGGCATTCTCTCTCCAATACATAAGTTATCGTTAAAGGGTTAGTACACAAGTTAAGAACCAGACGTGCTCCGACATAGGTTGCTTATATTTCTTCAATTAAGCAGGATAAAAGGTTGATTTTTCTAACAAACATCGGTGGCTATGTAAATATGGGCGTTGCTAGTTCCTTTTTTGGGGTCAATCAAAATCTGGATCGCAAGGTCGAATTCAATAGATGACTAAACTTCTTACCAGTGCGATGAATGCAGGTATCTAAGGTATCCAGTATTTCTATGAAAATACCTCAATTCCCGCTTGTATGTTCATCTATAACTCCAACAATTAATATAAAAAATAAGCCATGCTCTGTGGAAAGGGAGTTTCAAGCATCTGGAAAAAATATAGACCCAGGTTTGCCTGCGCAGTCCGCGCAAGCTTACTTGCGTCGAAACTTTAAGCTTTTGGTCAATTTTCAGCATGTCCGAGGACCATTCCACCTGGGGCTACATTTGGTTGTTAGACAAAATAGATTTTATGGATCATAATTATTTAATGACTAGCATGGTATAATGCATCGTGGAGATGCACTAAACCCCTTCTGCCAGAGCATGGCTTATAAATCCTTGTTACAGCTTACTTTATATTTAAACTGTAACGTGTCTTACAATACTGACATAAAATGGGTTGTAACAAAGCTAAACTTTGAAGCGAAATTCCAAAATGTAACTAGAACTGTCGCAGACCGACGAATGCACACATGGTTGCCTTGCCACTTTGTCACGAAAAAAGAGCATAGCTCCTTTGTCCTATCACATGATGAAACTTGTAACCAAAAAGGTTAAGAATTGTACAGGATACCGAATTGCGAACACGAACGGACGGACAGTCTGATCAGAGTATAAATTCCAATTCGCTGTCGGGGGTTGTCACAAAAAATGATATCGCCACGAAAAATGGGCAGTCATGAAGCTAAACTTTGGAATAATTTTTGAAGATGTAGTAAGATCCACAATGTCAGTAGTAAACTCATAACAAAAGGCAAGTTTTGAAGTAAATTCAAAAGCAGTGTAACAATATTATCAAGAAATGGGCTGTAACAAAGTTAGCCTAGACAGGAGGTACAACCAATGGTAGTACCAAGTACATGGCTAAAATATGGCATCGCCTTGCGCGAGCTCTAAATGCTGATGACATGCGACCGTGGCATCCGCCATCTCAATAGAAATCAACATCCAACTTTCGTACTACCTTGTTTGCGCCGATTCCAAGTGCTTGTACGTAGCTAAGCACTCACAAACGCTAGAATCATGGATTTAAATATGTTATCAAACCATCCCGAATTTTAACAACCCCTGAGGAAGAAAGGCTTTGAAAACATAGTGGGAAAGTAGAAAATGCTGGTAGCCAGCATTTTCTTCTATCCCAACAATGTTTTCTACGTTTTGTAGACAAATTCTATTGCTTGTGCCATATCTAATTTGTCCAAAATGCTTTCAATTTGGACGCGTTTAAAATTGTTACGTTCGGTAAAGAGTTAAGGAAAGCGTTTGGTACAAAAGGTTAAAATATGCTGGTAATCCAATTGATATCCAGATCTCCAGTTTCGAAGCAGTTTTCTTTATTAAGGTCATTTATTTTTCATCTCTTTGAAGAAATCTACTTGTCCTTTGATTGGTTAAGTCGGATTACTGAAACACGGTATATCGAATCCTTAGCATGCACCAGTATAGCTTCATCAAATGGTTTTGTTAATTTCTTTAATACCGATTTCTAATCTAATTTCATTTAAAGTACGCATATCCAAACTTATTTGGTATGATAACATTTCTTTTGTATTGCTCCATTTGCGAGTTTTCTACATGGGAAAAAAATGACTTGTTGTGCCCCGCAGAGAATGGATGTAAAGGGGGTTGGAAGCATAATGAATATCACTGCAAGGGCCTGGATTCAGCTGGACTTTAGCTGCCTCATGAGACAATATCACGAAACATACAGTACATGGCCTTTTCACCTACCAATCTAAATCTAAATATTGTTTCAATTTTTAATCTCAAGACTATCCAACTTATATTGATCTGAAGTAGAGCATCTTTTGAAAACATTCGTACAAATGCAGATCTTGTCCACTGAATGATGTTTTAAGTCGCTTTCAACAATACTTCAGTCATATAACAGTGACAGCTCACATATTCATGTATTTCCTGGATTTCACCAGTACTAGGCTAGGGCTATGAGGTGTCTTGCCCAAGGACACTCCCACCAAAAACTCAGTGGATCCAGTGAGGCTCCAACCCGGGGCCTCTAGGTTAGGAGTCCTACACTTTACCACTGAGCCACGCAGGACCCCTAGACATTGTCCATGACAATGCAATTATCACATTATTTGATATACTCATTGTAGAACGAACCTAGCTCAAGGACACACTTACCATGACAGTCACAAGCAGAATTCACACTCGAAACTATCAGACGTGTCACAACGGCATTAAAAGGCATGACGCCAAATATTGAAACCATGCTCTGTCAAAAAGAGGGTGTTTGATACATCTGCAAAAGTATCGACCCCTGTCAGCCTGCGCAGTCCGCGCAGGCTGACATGAATCGAAACTTTTTGCTGTAAGTCAATTTTTTTCTGCATGTCAATGACCAGTTTTTAGCCAGATTGGATTTTATGGCTGCATTATTACATGTATAATGATGCCTCGCTTGGTATGATGCATCCCCGTCACGGAGATTCATTAAACCCCCTTTTGCACATGCCGAGCGACCAATAAACAAATTCAAAAAGTAATTTAACACTGTATAGACTTTTTTGGACAAACATTTATGGATTTAATATTCAATAAATAACGCCCATACCTAAATATAGATAACTTAAAACGATACAAAATGTGAAATGCAACCTTCGTTTATTTCACTTTCATTTCATTACTCTCGCTTTACGAGCAAATTAAACGTGACACTTCAGGTGCAACCCTCTTTTCAAAGGGCTCCGGTTTAAAAGCATCCCTCAATTTCATCACCTAATCAAAATTTCGAAAATTTTATGCTACTGGAGAGATAAAATCAATACCCTGCAAATTAAAAATCATAAATAAGTTTGAGAAGAAGATAAAAAGGGTATTCCTTAATGGTATACTTTTTGGGCTAGAATTTCGTAAAGGCCTATGAGAGCATGACGTCATCAATATCAGAGCTCCAGATTGATTTCAAAATTGAAAATATTAATTATTCTCCACTAAACCCTATGTCATGGGTACTCATTAGAATCGTCTCATCGAGACGATTCTAATGAGTACCCACAGCATTGGGTTTCGAGGAGAAATAATGGATTTAGAATGTCACCACCCCCTTTTATCTGGAGCTCTGAGTATTATGCAGCGGTTATGCTTACCCGTGCACAAAAAAATATGCATGCAGTGCAGTCTCATAAAAATGGACGGGTTTGCCAAAACTGAATGACCATACTATGTTTTAATGCAAAGATCCAACATATCGCCGAATCCTTTGGCATATGCCAAAGAACATATATTTGGAGATATACAGGTCATTTTTTAACATAAAGTTTGATTCACAGCTCTGGACCACACCATCTTCCTTCGTAGGTCAAAAGATCGAGAATACAACCGCTTTGGTTTATCCCTAATTGACTTATGCTGTTCTCACAATGTACATACTTTAAATGGACGAATGCACGGGGATACCGAAGGTAATTTTACATGTGTTGCAAACAATGGTGCCAGTGTAGTCGACTACATGTTATGTTCTACGGATTTGTTTGATTTTGTCTCAGATTTTAGTATTCTTAATATTGATTTTTCAGATCACTTTCCATTGCATTGTACTTTAAAGTTTAAATATAATCAAAGTATCCCAAGTACTCAACATAATGATACTGAAGAAAGTGATAAATATACTTGGACAAAGTACAAATGGAATGATCAATTTAAAGATGACTTTCTCAAAGTATTTCATGAACAAAACGAAAAACTTGTACAGAAAATGATAACGGAAAATCACCCTGCTAGACATTATTTGCCACATTTCATAAACATTTTACGTAATTCAGCAACCCGAATGAAGTGCAAGGACACAAGAAGTAGACATATATTAAATACCAGTCAGAACTGGTGGGATAATGAATGCATATCTCTTAAGCATAGAAAAATATTGTCTCTACGTAGATTTCGTGTAACAAATGAACCAAGTCATTTAGCTGCTTACAAGGAAGATAAAATAAGATTTAAAAATATATGTAAGTCGAAAAAACATAGTCACCAATTAAAAAGAAAGAGAGATCTTATAAATAGTAGGAAAGACCCCAAAAAGTTTTGGGGAATGCTTAAATCCTCGAATAAACAATTTAAAATTTCATGTCCACATTCACACAATGAATGGTTATCACATTTCAAGAATTTATTGAATAATAAAAGCAGTAATAAAATACAAGTTATATCCAATGATACTGTCTTACAAGATATTGTTTCAAATAATAACTGTGATTTTCTTAACGAACCTATCAGAAATGAGGAAATCATCAAAAGTATTAAATCATTAAACAATAATAAATCTCCTGGACCTGATGGAATTTGTGCAGAAATCTATAAACATACATTGAATGAAACTCTCCCTTATCTAAGTAATTTATTCAACGAAATTTTCGATCATTGTGATGTGCCAAAAGAATGGTGTTATAGTATCATTTCACCCATACATAAGAAGGGAAGTTTAAACAACCCTAACAATTACAGAGGTATTTCTTTAATAGATTGTATATGTAAGATCTTTGTTAAAATATTGATAAATAGATTATCTATTTGGTGCGATGAGCATAATATAATTCACGAGGCTCAGGCTGGTTTCCGAAAATCCTATTCAACAATTGACAATTGTTTCACTCTTATGGCATTAATTCAAAAGTATCTCTCTAAAAAGAAAGGACGGTTTTACTGTATTTTCGTAGATTTTGAAAAAGCGTTTGATAACGTTCGGCATGACAAACTGTGGGATGCATTAAGTAGAAAAGGTGTCAGTGGTAAGTTTTTACATACCCTTAAGTCTATTTATAGTAAATTAAAGTCTTGCGTGAAAATGGATGATAATACGTTGACTACGTTTTTCGACTGTAACGTTGGTACCCGGCAAGGCTGTACCGGAAGTCCACAGATTTTTTCTGTCTTCATAAATGATTTGATAGAATTCTTTGAAAAAAACTTCAAAAATGGAATATTTGTCTCAGAAGAAATAAAAGAGTTGAATCTTCTCCTTTTTGCAGATGACGTGTCTTCCTTTTCTGATACAGTTATTCGATTACAAAAGCAAATTGACGGAATTTCGGAATATTCTACTGCTGTAGGTATGAAAATCAATATAGATAAAAGTAATATAATGGTTTTTAGAAATGGTGGAGTTTTAAGACGGAATGAAAAATGGTATTACCAAAATGAACCTATTGAAATTGTATCCTGGTATAAATATCTAGGACTGTATTTTACACCTAAACTAGCATGGACAAAAACCCACGAAATGTTATCCCAACAGGCACTGAAAGCTGTTAATCAAATATTAAGAAAACGCAAGTATTTCGGATTTTTAGAAATTGCAGACATGTTTAAAATTTTCGATTCTGTTGTGCAACCGATACTTTGTTACGGAGCCCAGATATGGGGATATAACTTTGTTCAAAGGATTGAACGTATTCATGTCAAGTTTTGTAAAAAGATTTGTTATTTATCGGACAATACCAGCGATGCAATGGCTCTTGGTGAGTGTGGTAGACTCCCATTATGTACTGTTTATATGCCTATTTGTATTAGATACTGGCTTAAGCTGATTCGAATGCAAGATACTAGATATCCTAAACATTGCTACAAAATGTTGAAACGCCTTGACACAGCAGGTAGAAATACTTGGGCAACATGTATTAAAAATCTGCTTTTTTCATATGGATTTGGGAACGTTTGGATTAGCCACGATGTCGGAAATGATGAACAATTCATAAAAATCTTTAAACAGCGAATAGTAGATTGTTGTAGACAAAATTGGCTCTCTAGTATTGAGACTAGTCCCAAAGCATTAACTTACAAAGAGTATAAATCTGCACTTAATCCTGAAAAATACCTCAATTTTGAAATTCCTTATTCCTTTAAGAAAATGCTTTCAAATTTTAGATGTTCTAACCATGAATTGATGATTGAAACGGGAAGGCATATAGGTATTGATAGAGAGTTTCGTTATTGTCCCCTTTGTCGGGAAAAGGATATTTCAGTAATTGAAGATGAGTTCCACTTTTTCTTTGAATGCTCGGCTTATGAAACACTTAGATTAAAATATTTTGAAGAAAGTTGGATTAAAAGTAGAAATATGAATAAATTCTGTGATATAATGACGATTAAAGATTTAAAGACCGCAAAAATAGTTTCAAAATATCTTATTGAGGCGTTTGAAATCAGAAAACTAAAGATTAATACATAATTGTGTAACAAAACTTTAAAATTCAATGAAGTAGCAACTTTAAATTAATGTATATGTATTCCTTATAGATTTATTTCTATCGTTACTATTTCAAGACACGGAAAGCCTTACATTTCGTTTCAGTAAGGTTTTTTGCTGTCATTCAATAATACCTATTCTTACCCTTTAGCGGCTAAACACTGTTCTTCTACTTCAGTGCAGGAAGAGCAGAATGCTGTCGTTGAAATAAGGGTCAATTTTTATCTCGTCCAGTAAAACATATATAGGTGTTTTAATATATTTCTGTTTTGAGTTGCATCATATTTCTCGCAAAGTCTTTATCTTCTGTCTTTCGTAATTAAATATTATGTCACTCAGGATTATTGTTAAATAGTTTCGAATTATGTACATGGGCCGGAGGCCTATATACTCCAATAAACATATTGTATTGTATTGTATTGTATTGTATTCAAAGCCTCATTCCAGTGTCTCATTTTTTTTTTTTTTTCCTCAACTTTTCTTGAAAGAAGGTGAGCTATTAATAAGGTCTTGAGAAAATAATGGAACAAAGCTTTTCTAGACAACTGGTAAGCTACATTTTTTTGGCAGATTCCATCGTGAAAAACATGAAGCACAAGTATCGAAGTTGATTGACGTTCCTAGGAAGCGGAGACTCAATGGTGGGGTTTCTCCCTACTTATTGGTGTTTTTTGCGACTAAATACAGATATACTGTTTCATGTAATAAAATCCTAAACATAATTTCGGTATTGGCATGAACAGAGTAAGTGATAACTGCGACTTTTAGTCTTGACGCTCAGAGCGACAAATCAACTAAACAGAAATTTAAAGAAAAACACTCAAATAATTGCATTTTTCAAGCTATAAAGAATGCTTCAGGGAAGTAGACATTGTTTAACAAAGATGAGACTTCACAATTTGTGCAGTATGATTTTTATCTGCATTGGCTGCAAATGCAACTATAGTTGTCTCTGGCGCCTTAAATAAGCGATCACTGCGAGATTTGGCTACTTCCCATCGATGAAGTACTATGGTGTCTCAGCTATTTTTGGCATATACTTGGGCAATATGAACAACTGAATGCGTAGACCTGAAGGTAATGCTCGTATAAGTAGCAACTACCTCCAACCTGAATTACAATACTAGTACATGTATTTCACGTGTTGCCTCAAAGTATATTAGCCATGTTCTGGCAAAAGGGGAGCTTAACCCTTTCCCAAACAGGCCCTGGTTTTAACGTGTCTGCAGTACAAGTCTATTGAAAACACTGTGGGAAAAGGAGAAATTGCTCGTAACGAGCAATTTCTCCTTTTCCCACAGTGTTTTCTACCCTTTTTAAGAACTTTCTGCCATTTTTATCAAATTTAAAATTGTCGTCTGCAAACTCTTCCAATTTGGACCAGTCCAAAATTTGTCGTTTGGGAAAGGGTTAATGCATCTCCGTGATGCACTATACCAATTCAGTCATCACATAATTATGGATCCGTAAAATACATTTTGTTCAAGAACCGACTTGAATCATGTGGTAGACTGGTGCTTTGACATGCTGACAATTCAAAGATGACAAAAAGCTTTGGCCCATGTCAGCCTGTGCGGAATGCGCAGGCTGACCTGTATCGATACTTTTCGCAGATGCATTAAGCCCCCTTTTCACACAGCATGGCTCATATATATCAGGAGTTTTCCGTAGTCATTTCATGAACTGGGGTTAACGTATACGTAGCCCCAAAAATAAGGGAACCTTTTTACTTGTTTTCTTCTGACAAAATATGACAGGGTAACTTTACATCTCAATATTTCAACAGAATCCAAGAGCAACGAAACGCCGTATCACCTCCAGTATGCCCGTCGGGTGTCGTGCAGTTGTTACTGCACATGGAGGTCACACCGATATTGACTTGGATTCCATATCTGTTATATGTTTTAGGTAAAATTAAGAATTGCTTCAAGCTGAAATACAAGGGCTCCCTATCATTGATTCTACGTATAAAAAATAGGGGTTTTTTTTCGTATCGGATTTCAACGTAGAAAATAACATAATAATATCTTTTCAGAAACACAAAACTTGTGTTTCGGCTTAAGCTATTTAATATATCTCTCAATAATTGCTTATACAAGATTTGGAGTTTTAAGGACAAAACTACTGGTACTTTGTTGGTCTCTGACGGTGCCAAGGTTTATCTCAGTTGCTTTGAGGACAGGGTAGATCAAGGTAATACTGCATGAATCTCACACTGTCTGATACTTTGATGGTCATTGCTGTCGGCTGACGGCCACTAATTCTTTTGATTGGTTCACAAATTTTGTCAAATCCAATCAAAAGTCTTAGAATCTTGCCTTGGATATTCAAAGCGAGAAGTCAGACGTAAACAGAGAGTGTACAAATATATGCCAGTCAACCTGTGAAAAAGTGATATGATACATCCTCCAAACAGTTTCGACCCATCTCAGCCTGCCCAGTCCACGCAGACTGACCTTGACCGAAACGTTTTGCAACATGTAAAATTTCTGCATATCAACAGACCGTTCTAGCTCATGGTACTGCTTGTTTTTAGCAATGTAAAAATAAATAAAATAAATGTACATGTATATCAAACGTTGACTTGCATGATATAATGCAATTACGACTATGCATTAAACGCTCTTTTTCTCGGAATGCTGTTCATATCCGAAGTAGTGTATCAGCTCTAAAAATAAAACAAAACAAAAAACCAAAGAAAAGACAGCCAATCTCCCTTCAACTTACACTTGTAAACATCATTCACCTAGAGACAGATTTGCCGTCGTTTGATTTAATTAATTACACGTAGACAGGTATGACAAAATTCCGAGTTCATCCTTGAACTCTTTACCAAACAATCCCTGGTTTTTACGACTCAAAGAATGTGGCCTTTTGAAAACATTGTGGGAAAAGGAGAAAATGCTGGTAACCAGCATTTTCTCCTTTTCCCACAATGTTTTCTACCCTTCCCAAAACAAATTTCAGTTTCTGAGTCACATTTATGGTGTCGTCTGCAAATGCTTTCAATTTGGACGAGTCTGAAATTGTCATTTGGAAAAGAGTTAACAGGCAACAACATGTAGGACTTTTCCATACCGAAAGCATAATTATGCAAACGACACACTCGATGAGGCTCTTAGTATGTGTTTTGATAGGAGATTCTAAAACTTGTTCAGGAAAATAAGAAAATGTTGGATTGTTGCACTTTTACCCCCTTTTCCACTAATATTTCTAAAAACAGTCTCCGTCAAGATCGTAAAACATGATATAGTTTAGTACTGAGTTAATTAAGTCGAGAGCTGAATCTTAATTAATTTAATTCAGTAATTTAGCAATTTATGTGGCTAGGTGACCGTAACTTGTTTATCAGCAGATACAAGATACAGAACAAATTCCCTTGATACCATGACAACCTTAGTTTTGCTTTTTGTAACTACATGTATGCATCTTTAATTTGTTATTCTTGTATATGACGAGATACGAGCACATACAATGTATAATCATAGGCCACTGAAACTCCATTTGTGTATTACAGGATAACGAAATTTTCCATATCGGACACCGTTACTATAAATAGCACATTGGCGACTGCCTCAATAATGTATACAATATAGAGACAGTCGCCAATGTGCTATTTTTATAGCACATTGGCGACTTCCTCTATATTGTATACATTATAGAGGTAGTCGCCAATGTGCTATTTATAGTAACGGTGTAAATGAAAATTATGAGTATTCCGTGACACACAGGCGATGCAACAATGTGCAGTTTTAGTGTTCGATGATCGACCAAGGAAAATTTTCGTGTTCCGTGATAGACAAACGGAGCTTCAAAGGCCTGTGGTATATTTTATACGTCAAGTCTTTTTTTTTTACCTTTAAGAAACGTAGTACCAGTGTGGTTGATGACCAAGGTGATGATCATCTCCAAGAAAATATGAACATGGAAATGGAAACGAAACTTGTCCCGAGATACCAGCATTTCCTCCTTTTCCCCTAAATATTTTCAAAATGCCCTTATGCAGGGGCGTTAAAACTTGGGATTGCTTGCTAAAGGGTAAACAAATAGATAACCGTACTAGACTATAAAATAACCAGAACAGAGTCGAAAAACACTGTCAAATATTTCAATGTCTATGACAGCTTTGTCGTCAGTCTGTGGGTGGACAGCCTTGTCTCTTTTCAAAGTTTTATTTCGTCTCAAGTTGACATAGCTCGTACAACTTAACCACATCATTAAACTCATTTAAAACTTTGATAATTGGGTCAACAAAAATTAGAATCTCTGTGCGTTTGGCTTAGCTGTGTACTCGATTTCTAACTTTAATTTCTGTCAAGTTAAAACACAGTGTTACTGTGTAACCTCAATTCGTATACTAGTATTGGATTAACTCTTTACCAGACGACAAAGTTCCAGCTTTGTCCAAATTAAAGGCATTTGCACACAATTTCAGTGTGGATCAAATGGTGCAATTTTTCCATTATAGGGTAAAGAAGAAAATGCTGGTCACCTTTTCCCACAACGTTTTCAAAATGCTTCTTTCCCTGTGTCGTTAAAAGGCGGCATTGTGCGGTAAAGGGTTACGTAAAATAAATATTCACTCGATATTTAGTTTGCTTTGTAGAATTCCCAGCAACAGATGCAGAAAATGCAGTAAAATCTAACAGCCATCCTCTGTGAAAAGGGGCTTCATACATATGTGCAATGCTCTGTGAAAAGGGGGCTTAATGCGTCTGCAAAAAATATCGACCCAGGTCAGCCTGCGCAGTCTGTGCAGGCTGACCTGGGCCAAAACTTTTCGCTATAGGTCAATTTGCTGTATGTCAAAGGACCAGTCTACCTCATGATTATGTTGGTTGTTAAACAAAGGCACTATTGTGGATCCATAAATATGTAATGGCTTGGTAGGTATCACTCATCACGGAGATGCATCAAGCCCCCTTTGGCAAGAGCATGGCTCAAATAAGCAATAGTTAATGTGTTACTTGGGCGCAGAGGCATGTTCTAAAGCTTCATGTATCTGTAACCGAAGGTGTTTTATTATATTACTTTCTGCAGAAACATCGAGAAGTGGATGAAGTTAAAATGGTTCTAAAATGGAAAAGGAAAAGTGGGAAAAAAAAACACTGATTTTTTTTCTTCATGACATACTGATTCCCAGATGAATTGTTCAGGTAATATAGTTTCTAAAATCTTATTTTTCCCTATTCGCAAAATGAATAAAAAATCCAAGAAAATGATCTAATCTTATTGTTCATCTTCTTAGCTTAGCATTAAAATATAATAAACCTGATAAAATTATGGGTTCTGTATAGGGTGATAACATCATTGCTAACTAGATCCAGTGTTTTCGAATAACAAGCTCTTCTTTCAAGAACCTTGAACTCTAGGAATCTGAATGCGAAGTAACCTAAAACTTCAAGTTTCAGTACTGTACAGTGGGTACTATAGATGAAGATTTCATTGCGGTTGCAATCTTTGAATTATTTTGGTTACAACTACCAGCAAAATACCTAGCAGTGAATATCTAAGACCAGATTGTACTCTCTGTGTACTCATATCTAGATCAACACTGTCTGCAAAAGAATGCAAAGTTGTACAAGGCACTCTAAAGGCTATGTGTAAAATTTAGTTACAAAAAATATGGTAACAGAAAAACCCAAGGCTGAGAAGTTGTCATAGTAACAAGAATATGAAACCAGTTATTTACTTCTCAATCCTGAAATCTGATTAGACTCCATCTGTTGCATTTTTTTCAATCCTTGCCCTGCTTACCTCATTCTCTGATGTCCTTTGGGTCAAGAGCAGACAAGGATCAGACAAGTTATCACTGAGGACAAATCTTTGTCTCTCCGAGATCTTCTCTTACATATTTAATCCATTATTGATCAGGCATGATTTAGACATATCCTCGCTCTTAACCCTCTACCACACAATCCTGACTTTTAACAACTCTGAAGAAAATGCTTTTTGAAAACATTGCAGGAAAAGGAGAAAATGCTGGTAACCAGCATTTTCTCCTTTTCCCACAATGTTTTCTACCCTTCCCAAATCAAATTTCAGTTTTTGAGCAACATTTCATTTGTCATCTGCAAATGCTTTCAATTTGGACCAGTCCAAAATTTTGTTGTTTGGTAAAGAGTGTTAACTGTCTTTCAATGGCTGGGTTTTCTTTTATCACCTGCTACCTTTAACCCTTTACCACACAATCCCGATTTTTAACAACCCTAATGGGATGAAGCCTTCTGAAAACATTGTGGAAAATGGAGAAAATGCTGGTAGCATTTTCTCCTTTTCCCACAATGTTTTCTACCCATTCAAAGACAAATTGCATCATTTGAGCCACATTTTATTTGTCGTCTACAAATGCTTTGAATTTGGACAAGTCTAAGATTAAAAATTGCAGTGTGGTAAAGAGTTAATTAACCCTTTCCCAAACAAGCCCTGGTTTTCACGTGTCTGCAGTAAAAGTTTTTTGAAAACACTGTGGGAAAAGGAGAAATTGCTCGTAACGAGTAATTTCTCCTTTTCCCACGGCGTTTTCTACCCTTTTTGATAACTTTCTGCCATTTTCATCAAATTTAAAATTGTTGTCTGCAAACTCTTTCAACTTGGACCAGTCCAAAATTTGTCGTTTGGGAAAGGGTTAACCCTTCTACTTGCCTCTCAAGGGCTTGTATATACCTCTATAAACTTCAAACACTGTAAAACATAAGAAAAATGAGAGCATGCTCAGAAAGTAATTTCTTTATTTGTGTTTTCTTGTTTGTCACTATGCCAAAGGTTCACTTGCATAAATTTGACACTGGATTTCCCTAAAACCCTTCCAATTAACCCTTTCCCAAACAAGCCCTGGTTTTCATGTGTCTGCAGTACAAGTCTTTTGAAAACACTGTGGGAAAAGGAGAAATTGCTCGTAACGAGCAATTTCTCCTTTTCCCACAGTGTTTTCTACCCTAAGGGTTAACCCTTCTACTTGCTTCTCAAGGGCTTGTATATACCTCTATAAACTTCAAACACTTGAAAACATAGGCAAAATGAGAGCATGCTCAGAAAGTAATTTCTTTATTAGTGTTTTCTTGTTTGTCACTATGCCAAAGGTTCACTTGCATAAATTTGACACTGGATTTCCGTAAAACCCTTCCAATTAAACAAGTGCAAAACTTGCACATGGTGGACATTAGCTCCATTTCAGAGACATGGGCTAATTAATTGTGATGAACAAAACAGGAGTGCTAGCTCAAGAATCAATTTTGAAAGCGGAACACAAGACAGTTTAATTGGCATTTCAAACTAAAAACTGGCAGATTTCTCTTAACTAAATCCTCACAAGAAAATGAGAATGAAAACAGTGACTGCAGTATTTAAAATTTTGAAAATAGTTTGGCATAAGAGAATATCTAAAAGTATTCCTTCTTTTCGATATCATAAAAAATACAAATCTTCCTTTTCTCAAATCTGTTTTCAATTATGTTATGACTGTGACAGTCCTTGAAGCAACGATTCACTTACAAAGGTGACACAGCTTGCAGACAATTTTAACTCTTTACCAAACGACAAAATTTTAGACCAGTCCAATTCAAAAGCTTTTAACCCTTTACCGCACAATGCCGCCTTTTGATGCCCCTGGAAAAGAAGCCTTTTGAAAACATTGTGGGAAAAGGAGAAAATGCTGGTAACCAGCATTTTCTCCTTTTCCCACAATGTTTTCTACCCTATCAAGGAAAAATTGCTCCATTTGAGCCACACTGAAATTGTCGTCTGCAAGTGCTTTCAATTTGGACTAGGTTAAAAATTTGTTGTCTGGTAAAGGGTTAAAGAAAACAAATTTAGTATGAATGTAATGATGCAAGTTGTCTCTAAAAGGGTAAAAAGAAACATTGTGGGAAAAGGAGAAGACATTTGACCAGTATTTTCTCCCCTTCCTATGGGTCATTAAACCATGGGACTGTTTTGTAAAACAGTAAACTGTCTTGCCACAAACTACATCTGAAAATATTGTTGTGACAAACAATCACTTTGGAAAAGTTATTTTCAGATGCATTCATATATCAAACCTTATTAAACACTGATAATCTAAAATATGAACCATGCTATGTGAAAAGAGGGCTTGGTGCATCTGTGAAAAGTACTGACCCAGGCCAGTCTGCAAAACTTTTCGCTATTGGTCAATTTTCTGTACATCCATTAGGACCAGTCTATCTCATGATTAAGTCTGTTGTTAGAAAAACATGCCTATAACAGATCCATAATTTATATAATGAACGTTATGGCTTGATTGGTATCATGGATTACGGAGATGCATTAAACCCTCTTTTGCCAGGGCATATCTCATATATTTAGATGTTTTAAAGTAATCTGCATCGAATTCTTTTCAGGATGTTATGATTAACTCTTTATCACATGACACAAAATTGAACCTGTCCAAATCCACAGCAATTGCAGACAACATTATAAAGTGTGGTTCAAATTGTGGAATTTGCCACTGAAAGGGTAGAAAACATTGTGGGAATTTTGTGAAAACATTGTGGTAGAAAACATTGTAGAAAGGGTAGAAAACATTGTGGGAAAAGGAGAAAATGCTGGTTACCAGCATTTTCTCCTTTTCCCACAATGTTTTCAAAAGCCTTTTTTCTCAATGTTTTCAAAAGCCTTTTTTCTCAATGTCACAATTTTTAGAAAACATTGTGGTAGAAAACATTGTAGAAAGGGTAGAAAACATTGTGGGAAAAGGAGAAAATGCTGGTTACCAGCATTTTCTCCTTTTCCCACAATGTTTTCAAAAGCCTTTTTTCTCAATGTCATTAAAACTCTAGACTGTGATATTAAGGATTAACCCTTTGCTGCACAATGCCTCCTTTTAACAACCCTGGGATAGAAGCCTTTTGAAAACTTTGTGGGAAAAGGAGAAAATGCTGGTAACCAGCATTTTCTCCTCGTCCCACAATGTTTTCTACCCTATCAAAGAAAATTTGCACCATCTGTGCCTCATTAATACTGTCGTCTGCAAATGCTTTCAATTTGGATAAGGCTAAAATTTTGTCGTCTGGTAAAGGGTTAAATAAACACAGATGTTGCCAAGAAAGCCTGGCTATCTTTATCTATTTCCACTTTGGGAGACAATGAAGCCACAGATGTTGCATTTTGTCATGTGACACTAAACATTATTTTTTGCCAATACATATAATATATGTGCACTGTTTATCCCCAAAGAAAAAAGGCTTTAATGTCAATCTAGAATCCTATTATGTTTTATATAAAACACATATCATTTTTCTCAGGTTTAAGATCAAATTAGAGTAATCCCAAGGCAGGTTTAGTCTTTGTAATTTTCTTCACTTTTGAAGTTTTGAATTTAGCGGGGTAAAAAGGTTGGCTATCTCAGAAAATTGTGAGCTGTCAAAAATTTCCCAATTAATTGTGGGTGGTTTGGGGTAAATTCCCCATCCCCAGGTCCCCTGGCCTTGTGAATACTTAGAGAAGACCTATGGTAAAAAAAAGATATTGCTCAATTTACAAGCAATATCTCCTCCTACAAAAATATTTTCACATTAACCCTTTACCAAACAATCTCTTGTTTTAATGACCTTGAGGAAGAAGGTTTTAGGAAACATTGTGGGATAGGGAGAAAATGCTGGTAACCAGCAATTTCTCCTTTTCCCCAATGTTCTGTACCCTATCAAAGACAACCTCAACAATTTTAGCAACATTAAATTTTGCCTCTGCATGTGCTTGGGGTTTGAACAAGTCTAAAATTTTTGTCATGTGGTAAACAGTTTAACTGCTAAATAAATAGAATGAAAATTTCCAGCCATCATAGTTTATATACGAACACTGCCATTACACGGTGTGAACAGTTGCTGGAGAAAAACTCATCGTATTGGACAGTGTAGATCAAAGATCAGACTGCATGTTCTGTGCAGTCTCATCTTAATCTACACTGTCCACAGAAGAGCATTGAGGTTTAATTTTCATGCATTTGCTATTTCCAAGTCCTCATTATGCTTCTTACAAGCAATTTCCATTTGGGCCTCAATGTTTTCAAAAGTTGGCTTATGACAGACAACAAAAACATTTTCTGCGGGAAGTTATATCTTTCTTGCATTTCACCACAAAAAAAGGTCATGCTGCGTCCGGTAATATTACCAGTAACTCTTTAACTCTTTACCAAATGACAAAATTTCAGACTGGTCCAAATTGAAAGCATTTGCAGACAACAAAATAAATGTGATTGAAATATTGAAATTTGTTATGGAACGGGTAGAAAACATTGTGGGAAAAGGAGAAAATGCTGGTAACCAGCATTTTCTCCTTTTCCCACAATGTTTTCAAAAGGCTTCTTTTACCGGGTCGTTTAAAAGTCAGGATTATGTGGTATAGAGTTAACCAGCCAACAACAGTTTCAATTTATCCATTTTATTGAAAGTACTGAAAGTATTGAGAGCAATTTGCAGACAACAAATACTGTAATGTAACCCTGCGAAAGAAGCCCTTTGAAAACATTGAGGAAAAAGGGGAAAATGCTGATAACCAGCATTTTCTCCTTTTTCCACAATGTTTTCTACCCTACCAAAGAAAAACTGCTCCATCTGAGCCACATTGAAATTGTCGTCTGCAAATACTTTCAAATTGGACTGGGCTAAAATTTTGTCGTCTGGTAAAGGGTTCATTACTGAGACCCCAAATAAATCTATCATGGCCGGTAACAAATGTATCATAAAATCTTTTATACACTACAGCACATTACAACTTGCACATGATTTTTTAACCCATTACCACACAATCCGCCGAGCCCCCGTGGCTAAGTCGGTAGCGTACAGGACTTGAGAACAGGAGGTCGCTGGTTCGATCCCCGGCTCGGCCAATTTCTTTCCGAGGATTGATGATAGTCATTGCGACAGGATTCATTCCTCTCTTACTGCTGACCATTGTTTCGACGATGGTTATGTGGGAAAGCAGCCAGTGGCTTGGAAAGAATATTGTGCGTAGTACTGGTAAAAGAAACTCCAGGAAAGCATGGATAGGTGCACTGGCTGCCGCGATATAACTGAAATAATGTTGAAAACGGTGTTAAACACCATATAACCATTCAACCAACCAACCACACAATCCAAAGTTTTAATGACCCTTGGGAATATTTTTAAGCTTTTGAAACATTGTGGGAACAGGAGAAAATGCTGGTAGTCACAATGTTTTCTACTCTACTGAAGGCCACATCTGCAATTGCTTTGAATTTGGACCTCTACAATGTTGTGTCATTTGGTATTAAGAGTGGCCCTTTAATTAACACAAAATCCCGACTTTTAAAGACCCAAAGAAAGAAACCTTTTGAAAACATCGTGGGAAAAGGAGAAAATGCTGGTAACCAGCATTTTCTCCTTTTCCCGCAATGTTTTCTACCCTTCCCAAAACAAATTTCAATTTTTGAGACATATTTATTTTGTTGTCTGCACAAGCTTTGAATTTAGATAAATCTAAAATTTTGTCATTTGGTAAAGAGTGAAGCTTTGCAGCAGACAATTTTAGCTCATATTAACCAACCATTCTTCAGAACACTCTTGGTCTAAATCTCCAAGATTTTCTAAAGTTGAAAGTAACACAACTTCTGATTGGCTGAACAAAATGGTTTAGCTGATCAGATTTGGTTTAGCCAGTCAGAAGTTATGTTACTTTCAAATTTAGAAAATTCTGGAGAATAAGACTAAGAATGTTGTTAAGAATAGTTGGTGAATACAGGCCCAGATGTCAAAATTTTAGAACTATCTAGACTTAAAGGATTTGCAGATGAATAAAAAATTAATGTGCCTCAAATGAATTAAGGGTTTGTCTTTGACAGTGTGGGAAATGTGGGAATACTTAACCCTTTACCGCACAATGCCACATTTTAATGACCCTTGGAAAGATTAGCCTTTTGAAAACATTGTGGGAAAAGGAGAAAATGCTGGTAACCAGCATTTTCTCCTTTTCCCACAATTTTTTCTACCCTATCACAGAAAATTTGCACAATTTGAGCCACACTGAAATTGTCATCTGCAAATGCTTTCAATTTGGTCAGGGCTAAAATTTTGTCGTGCTGTAAATAGTTAAAGTGCTTTAACAACTCCATAATTTTGACCCAATGCAGTCTGTTCTTGATCTACCTCAGCAAGTGGAAGCAGAAATAGCACAATTGTTGACTGATTGATTGATTGTATTGTGTTTAACACCCTTTTCAACATAATTTCAGTCATATTGCAGTGGATAATGCACCTATCCATTTTTTTTTTTTTGCTGGACATCTATACACAATATTCTTTCCAAGCAACTGGCAGCTTTCCCACATAATGATTGTCGAAACAATGAGAGAGGAATGAATCCTGCCGCAATCATGGCCCCCAACTATCATCAATCCTCGGAGAGAAATTGGCAGAGCTTTAGTGGTTGAACCAGAAACCTCCTGTTCTCAAGTCTTGCACACTACTGACTGAGTTACCGGGGCTCGGCTTGCACAATTATTAGGGGTGCATCTTATCATAGAGAGACCTTTTGCATTTGTGCACTACTTAAACGGTAAGAGAATGTCAAAATTAAAAGCCTTTGCAGATGACAAACCAAAACTCGGGCTCAAATGCTGGATTTGTTTGTTAAAGGGTAAAAAACTTTGTGTGAAAGGGAGAAAATGCTGGTTACTAGCATTTTCTTGTAATGTTTTCCAAAGCCTTCTTTGTCAAGGTTGTTAAAAACATGGGATTGTGTGATACAGGCTTAACCCTTTACCACACAATGACGCCTTTTTACAGCCCTGGGAATGCAGCCTTTTGAAAAAGTGGGAAAAGGAGTAACCAGCATTTTCTCCTTTTCTCACTGTGTTTTCTACTCTATCAAAGAAAAATTGCACCATCTGAGCCACATTCACATTGTCGTCTGCAAATGCCATAAATTTGGACTAGGCTAAAATTTTGTCATCTGGTAACGGGTTAGTAGCAAATTTAATAAATGGAGGAAAATATCACATTTCTCTCACCCTAGCATGCCTTGAACACTCATCCATCTTTCTTGTCATACAACATAGTTTTTGTAGTCAGATCTTCAGTATGTTATACACAGGTAAATAACTTAGGTTTTGAGAAGATACTTAGACCGACCATTTAACCCTTTGCCACACAATCCCTTGTTTTAATGACCTTGAGGAAGAAGGCTTTTGTAACAAAATGGGGATTTAAGAACCAGCATTTTCTCCTTTTCTAGCAATGTTTTCTTCCAACACAAATCTTTTCATCTAACCCAAATCATTTAAGCCAGGTTTAAGTTGTTGTCTGCAAATGCTTTCAAACTGTAGGAAACTTGAGTCTAAAATTTTTTGTTTCGTAACGAGTTAAGTGCTGACAATTCAACGCTTAACCCTTTACCAAACGACAAAATTTTAGACTGGTCCGAATTGAAAGCATTTGCAGACGACATTATAAATGTTACTGAAAAATGGAAGTTTGTTTTGGGAAGGGCAGAAAACATTGTTGGAAAAGGAGAAAATGCTGATTACTAGCATTTTCTCCTTTTCCCACAATGTTTTCAAAAGGTTTCTTTCTCAGGGTTGTTAAAAGCCGGGATTGTGTGGTAAAGAGTTAAAGCCCCACTTGATAAAATGGACCTTTTCAACTACAACAGACAGCATGACAAAAACTGGTAGCTCAATCAGTAATGTTTAGGTTTTGAAATCAAGAGGTCTCTAATGGTATACCAAGCTTAATTGGCCAAATTCTTTCTGTAACATGCAACAGCCAGGTCACCCATCCAGGCACTAACTGTAACTATGTTGCTTAACTTCCACGGACAGAGAAACACCCAACCGTATCCCTCTAAAAGCTAGCTCAACAGCAAGGCTGGTTTGGGGGTGCTTATATATCGCTCCGAGACATTTCCATGGATTGATAATAATCACGGACAGAATTCATTCCTTTCTAATTTCTGGACACTGTCTCTACGCTGTTAATGCTCCAGGAAAGCAGGATCAGCTTTGGAAAAATGTTGTGCAAGGAATTGGTTATTCAAGAAAATCCAGGAAAGCCTAGATAGGTGGACTGGCCACCCAAATAATGTTGAAAACCATATAAAACTAAAAAAAAAAGTGCATTACCATGCTGTGAGAGAAACATAAGTAGGTAGAAACAGAGCAACAATAATCAGGCGATTTTTCCATCAGCTCATAATCAATTATTGGCTTAAAAGCTTCTTCTTGAAGTTGATTAGGTAAGGAAAAAAATCTGAGTCTATATGGTGCTTGAAATCACACTTCATCCAGGAAGAGGCTGTTCTTATGATCTTTCGGGGAATAATATAGCAAGTGGGAAATGAGAATAAGCTTTTCTTCCTTCTTTGTAAAAGCTATTCCTGCGTTATTATTAATTTCAAATAGACTTTTTAAGGCATAGTTTACTCTTCACCTCTAATCAAAATTTGTGGAGAAATGTCAGACACAAATTGTTGTTAGATATTCGCAAACCATTCTAAATTGCTTTCCTGGTCTGATTCTAAATTTAAAATGTAACTCAATTTTTGACCAAGTAAACCATTTGGTTTAGAAAATTCTTGGAAATGTTATTGCAGATGGTTGAAGAATGATGGGCCCTAGTTCTGGATCCAACAACCATTCCTTTGGACATTCTTCAGTCATATTCTGAAGAATAGTCTAAATTTGGAAGTAACACAACTTTTGATTGGAAAACCAAATGGTTTTGCCAATCAGAAGTTGTGTTACTTTCTAAATCTAGAACAAGACTAAGAATAACACTAAGAATGGTTGGTGAATACTGTCCCGGGTTCCCCTAACATAACTACATGTATATTTAGGCTTTTACAAGTAAAACATTCCCTTAACATAACTATAAGGTTTTACTAGTAAAACAAAGTTAAATCAGGATGCCAAATAAACCTTTTCCTTCGCAGATATTCCACTATTCCAAATATATTTTCAGTCCTTTGAAGCTGTTACTTTTGCACTGACTCACTTTTGGAGGGAGAGAAAACAAAGGGTTCCAAAGCGGGAGATTCAGAAATCTAAATTGACATCTGGGGATTGTTCTCTGCCAAAACTACCATGAAAAAGAAATCAAACAGGAAAATGGTACTTAAAAGGCAAAATTAAACAGTAGTAAAAAAGAACCAAAATGGAAGAACAGCTTAAAATTATACTCAAGTTACCAAACTCATATCAAATGTGTGCTACTCTGTATTATTTGATTTCCATGTTATCCTTTCTTCTCCAAAATGAGACTCTGATGGTAAAAGAGCAAAAGTGTGGACAAATAGTCAGTGAAAATGATGTATCACTGAGAAGTGTCTGATTCCCCGAAAAGAGTAACCTTTTTCTTTAAGCTCTGAGCATGAACATTGGCTACGGGCACAACATGTACAAACACTTCTGGCATTGCCCTGACCTTGACTTGACTTACCAATAAGGTTCCTGCATGTGACACATCGATAATACATTGTATTTGGTTGAAAATTCTACAAACTTATACTGAAATACATTCATAATTGAAGAGGTAACAGGCTAGATACAAAAAATAACCCCCCCAAAAAATTCTCTTGATATTTGACCTTGTTGTGACCTTGACTTTTGACCTACTGACATGGTTCATGGCGAGACACATTATTTTTGGCTGGTTGATAATCCAATAAAATACACTGAAATTTAAATTCATGATTAAAAATTTTACAGGTCGGACAAGAAAACTACCCCCCCCCCCAAAAAAAACCACTACTGACCTTGCTGTGACTTTGACCCTTAACCTACCGACATGATTCCAGTGCATGACACATCATCTTGATGAGATTAACATACGTGCAAAATTAATTAAGTGATAGGAAAAAAAGTTACAGCCCAGACACAAAAATTGACATTGCCATGACCATGACTATTGGACATGATTTTTGTGACATATTGTCTTTATAATACAATTATACACATTTGTTTTGAAATTTATTCATAAGTACGAAAGTTACTGGCGAGACACAAACATAAATGTCCAACATTTCTCTTTTTAAACGTATTTGACCTTGTCATGACCTCGACCTTTGACCTACTGACATGGGTAGTTCTTGGGTGCGACATATTGTCTTTATGTTGTTAACAATTCTGCAACATTATACTGAAATTCATTCATATTAACCCTTTACCAAAAAATCCTGTGTTTTGACAACCCTGAGGTGGAAGGCTTCTGACAAATATTGTAACGACCGAAGAAAACTTTGGAAACTTCAATTTCTGCCTTTTCTCACGTTGTTTTCTATCCTTTCAAAGAAAAAAAAAACATCAATTGGGTCACTTTTCATTGGTTTGCTGAAAAAAACTTTCAATTCAAAAGTCTAAAACTTTGTTCAGTACAGAGTAAATTTTCTTTCCTTCATCTATAAAAGTTAAATAATTGTCTTAACCCCTTACCAAACAACCAAATAATTTTGGAAGACAGCTTTTTAAAACATTGTGGGAAAAGGAGAAAATGCTGGTTACTAGAATTTTCTTTACTTCCCACAATGTTTCTTATTCTTTCAATGGCTGCTCAAAATTGTTTAAGCCAAGTTGAACTTGAACTCTCTAATTGCTTTCAATATAAACAAATTTGATTTTTTACCAAATGAAAAAAATTTTGGTCTCAACCAAATTGAAAGCATTTGCAGACAACAAATCATATGTAGTTCAAATGATGACTTTTGTCTTTGATGGGGTAGCAAACAATGTGGCAAATGGAGAAAATGTTGGTTACCACCATTTTCTCCTTTTCCCAAATGTTATAAAACACCTTCTTCCTAAGGGTTGTTAGAACTCCAACCTGTGTGGTAAAGTTGGTCATTTGGTAATGGCCTAAGATACAATGATATTAATCCTACTATCATGGAGAAGAATTTGATGTCTTTGAATCAGAAGTTAACAACACAAACAACTTTATTAACTCTTTACCAGACGATAGAATTTTAGCCTTGTCCAATTGAAAGCATTTGCAGACAACAACTTCAGCATGGCTCAAATGGTGCAATTTTTCTTTGATAGGGTAGAAAACATTGCGGGAAAAGGAGAAAATGCTGGTAAACAGCACTTTCTCCTTTTCCCACAATTCTTTCCCAGGGTCATTAAATGGTGGCACTGTGTGGTAAAGGGTTAACTCTGTACCAAATGACAAATTTTTGGATTGGACCAAATTCAAAGTATTTGCAGACGACAACTTAAATGTTGCTAAAATAATGATTTCTGTCTCTGATACTGTAGAAAACTTTGTGGGAAAAGAAGAAATGCTGATTACCAGCATTTTCTCCTTTTCCCACAATGTTTTCTAAAGCCTTCTTGCTCAGGCTGGTTAAAAGTCTGGATTGTGTGGTACAAAAATTTCCCCTCAATAATAGAAACCCAAGTACTCGTATTGCGATTTCAAAGTTGTCATTCACCGGAAAGAAAATACTGTATCAGACAGTGTAGATTAAAGATCAGACGGCATGTTCTATGCAGTCTGATCTTGACCTACGGTATGTCTGCAAAAGTGTCCAGAGTCGCACTGAACAGCTTATTAGGCTAAACCCTGAGATTCTCAGTATTTCAAGGCTTGAAAAACTGGAGGAGATTTGTGGCTGCAACATGATACCCAAGAAGAGGAAATCAACAACGATTAGTTTTCTGTACTTTAGACATCCAAGAAAATCAAGAACAGAAGTAAGTGCTCAACCCTTCCTTTAACAAGCCTTCCCAGTTTTCTGTACTTTAGACATCCCAGAAAATCAAGAACAGAAGTAAGTGCTCAACCCTTCCTTTAACAAGCCTTCCCAGTTTTCTGTACTTTATAAAGACATCCCAGAAAATCAAGAACAGAAGTAAGTGCTCAACCCTTCCTTTAACAAGCCTTCACAGTTTTCTGTACTTTATAAAGTCATCCCAGAAAATCAAGAACAGAAGTAAGTGCTCAACCCTTCCTTTAACAAGCCTTCACAGTTTTCTGTACTTTAGACATCCCAGAAAATCAAGAACAGAAGTAAGTGTTTAACCCTTCCTTAACAAGTCTTCCCAGTTTTCTGTACTTTAGACATCCCAGAAAATCAAGAACAGAAGTCAGTGCTCAACCCTTCCCAGTTTCACTCTGAGAATTTTTTTCTTGGCTTAACTGGTATTAACCCTTTACCAATCCAAAAATTTGTCAATTGGTACAGAGTTAACCCTTTACCACACAATGCCAACTTTGAATGAAGGCCTGAGAAAGAAGTCTTTTGAAAATATTGTGGGAAAAGGAGAAAATGCTGGTAACCAACATTTTCTCCATTTCCCACAATGTTTTCTACTCCATCAAAGAAAAATTCCACCATTTGAGTTACACTGGAATTCTTGTCTGCAAATGCTTTCAATTTGGAAAAGGCAAAACTTTTGCCATCTGGTAAAGGAATAAAGCTGAGACCACTGAACATATCCATGCTTTCCTTTAGTTGTTTTTTACATTTCTTCCTACAATATTCTCTCCATGCCACTGGCAGTCTTTCACAGCATGCATTTTCTCTGTTTCCTACAATGTTTCCAAAACCGTTTTCCCTTGAGATTGTTAATACTCTGGATTATGTGATAAAGGACTCTCTTGTTTGAAATGAGTGTAATACTAACATCTAAGTCCTCCTTTATTAGATTTTTTTTTGTTGAAAATCTGAAATTCAGCCCTTAACCCTTTGCCTGGCACAATCCCGAGTTTCAACGACCCTAAGAATGGAGGCTTTGGAAAACAGTGTGGGAAAAGGAGAAAATGCTGGAAACCAGCATTTTCTCCTTTTCCCACACCGTTTTCTACCCGTTTCCAAACAAATTTCAAATACTGAGTCACTTGTGGCCTGCAAATACTTTCAATTTGTACTAGTCTAAAGTAGTGTCGTTTGGTACAGGGTTAAAGCACCTTTTGCTTGCATGAAACATGCAGTCTGATCTTTAATCCACACTGTCTGCTTTGCTGAAAAACTACAGACAAAAAGCACCGACTAAATTGCTATTATCTGGGACTTATTCTAGAATAAAAACGTCCTTTGCGTTTATTCGGCGCTTTAAGTCTTTACCAAGGCAAAATTTTAGACTGGACCAAATTGAAAGCATTTGCAGACAACAAATTCAATGTAGCTAAAATGGTGATTTATGAATTGGATAGGGTAGAAAACATTGTGGGAAAAGGAGAAAAATGCTGGTTACCAGCATTTTCTCCTTTTCCCACAATGTTTTCAAAAGGCTTCTTAATCTCAGGGTAGTTAAAAGTCGGGATTGTATGGTAAAGAGTTAAGGGTTAACCCTTTACAACACATTCCCGACTTTTCACGACCCTTAGAAAGAAAGCATTTCAAAACATTGTGGGAAAAGGAGAAAATGCAGGTAACCCGCATTTTCTCCTTTTCCCACAATGTTTTCTACCCTTTACAAAACAAATTTCAAGTTTTGAGTACCACTTACTTTGTCGTCTGCAACTGCTTTGAATTTGAGCAAGTCTTAAATTTTGTCGTTTGGTAAAGAGTTAACCCTTTACCGCACAATGACGCCTTTTAATGCCCCTGGGAAAGAAGCTTTTTGAAAACATTGTGGGAAAAGGAGAAAATGCTGGTAACCAGCATTTTCTCCTTTTCCCACAATGTTTTCTTTCCTATCAAGGCAAAATTGCGCCATTTGAGCCACACTGAAATTGTCGTCTGCAAGTGCTTTCAATTCGGGCAAGGCTAAAATTTTGTCGTCTGGTAATGGGTTAAGTAAATATTAGGTAATATTTAAACATACATAGAATTTATTTTATGTATTCTTTAAAATTTTGACAAATGTGCCTTGCCCTCATGGCCAAGCAGAGGAGAAACACGCTGTTTCTTCTTAATTTTAGCAACACCTTAACCCTTTACCACACATAATGCCGCCTTTTAAGGACCCTGTGGAAAAAGCCTTTTGAAAATGTTGTGGGGAAAAGGAGAAAATGCTGGTAACAAGCGTTTTCTCCTCTGCCCACAATGTTTTCTACCCTAATGAAGATTATAACTTAAGCTACATTTAATTTGTCGTCTGCAAATGCTTTCAATTTTGTCAAGTCCAAATTTTGTTGTATGGGTAAAGGGTTAAAGACAAATCCTAACAGCCAGAGAGAAAAATGGCTGTAAAAATTTGACAGACTGTAGAATAATTCAAAATTTGGTCAGCCCTGTAAACACAGATTATAACCGATATATGATATATACATGTATATGGTATAAAGGATCAATACATATATACATGTAGAAAATTTTCGATTTTAAACTGGAAACGTTTCAACAGTAATTTCTTTCATGGCCCAAAGAAAATGAAATGCCTTTTCTATTGGTTGTTAAATCTATGCAACCTTGCAACCATCAGGTGCAACGATTGGCATCACGATACAGAAATAATTATAATTTGATAAGAAAAAGATGAAATGGGTTAAAAACAAGCTGTAAGGAGTATAGATATATCTTTAACCCTTTACCACAGAATTCTGACTTTTAACAACCCTGAAAGAAAAGGCTTTTGAAAACGTTGTTGGAAAAGGGAGTGAATGCCGGTAACCAGCATTTTCTCCTTTTCCCACAATGTTTTCTACCTTATCAAAGACAGAAATCACCATTTCAGCAACATTTATTGTCTGCAAATGCTCTCAATATGGTCGAGTCAGAAATTGTGTCGTTTGGTACATGTATTAAATCTTTACCACACAATCCCGAGTTTTAACAACCCTGAAAGGGAAGGCTTTTGAAAACATTGTGGGAAAAGGAGAAAATGCTGGTAACCAGCATTTTCTCCTTTTCCCGCAATGTTTTCAACCCTATCAAAGAAAGAAATAACCATTTGAGCTACATTTAGATTGTCGTCTGCAAATGCTTTCAATTTCATTCAGTCCGAAATTTTGTCGTTTAGTAAAGTGTTAAAGGGTTAAGACTAGTCCATACTAAAAGCATTTTTCCACGCTTTCCACCCTTCATAAACAAATTTCAATTTTTGCGTCACATTTAATATTTTGTTGTCTGCTAATGCTTTCAATTTGGTGAATTTTTGTGGTTTGGTAAAGAGGTAAATTTTCAAAAGGCTTCTTTTAAATCTAGGAAGGAGAGAGGGGAGCAACTATTGCAAATGATTTATAGCTCAACTGGCAAAAGTATCTCATAAAGCACTAAGACAGTGCTGGTCTAAGATCAAACTGCATATTCAAAGTGTCTGAAATTGGATCTACACAATTTTAAAGAAGTAACTGAAGCCTTGATCCTTTATCTCTGTATACATGAGCCATCTGCCTAATGCATGATACCAAGAAAGTCACCACATAATTAGGGATCCATACAATCCATTATGTCAAACAATCGACTGTATCATAAGGTAGACTGGTCCTTTGACATACAGAAAATTGACCAACGGCGAAAAATTTAGGCCCAGGTAAGCCTTTGTGAACAGCGCAGGCTGACCTGGATCAATATTTTTCACAGATGCATTAAGCCCCCTTTTCACATGGCTCACATGTATCTGACACAAAGACTTTACCAGATGAAAAATTTTAAACAAAATTGAATGCGTTTGCAAACAACAGACAAAACATGGCTCAAACAATGGGAGTTAACCCTTCACCACACAATCCCAATTTACCACTCTGAAGAACTAAAGCTTTTGAAAACATTGTGGGAAAAGAAGAAAATACTGGTAATTAGCATTTTCTCCCTTTCCCTTAATGTTTTTTAGCCTATCAAAGACATAAATCATCACTTCAGCTACATTTGTCATCTGCAAATGCTCTCGATTTGGTCGGTCCAATATTCTGTCATGTGGTAAGGAGGATGGAAAATTAAGATAACTGAAAAAGAAAATGCTGGTAAGATTTTTAGAATCATTCTTTATCAAGCTGGTTGAAACAACTGAATCATTTCCGTTAAAGGATTCACTCTTTCAAAGGATAGCTTTTAATGAGAGCGTACATCAAGATTAGACTGCACAAAATGTGCAGTCTGATCTTTGACTTACACCATCAGCTACCTGATGCTAATCTTTAACCAAAAAAAAACCGACTCAAAAGAAATGAAAAGATATGAGCCAAGCTCTAGCAAAAGGGGCTTAATGCATTTCCGTGATGCATTATACCAAGCAAGTCATCATACAATTACAGGTCCATAAAATCCATTTTGTCTAAGAACCGACTGTATCATAAAGGTAGACTGGTCCTTTGATATACAGGAAATTGACCAGTATCAAACAGTTTCGGCCTAGATCAGCCTGCACAGACTGCGCAGGCTGACCAAGGTCTAAAGTTTCCGCAGATGCATTAAGCCCCCTTTTCACAGAACATGGCTCATATTTAAAAGACCTTGAGAAAAGTTGAATCCATTTAGCTGGCAGGAAAAGACTTAACCCTTTCCCAAACGATAAATTTTAGACTGGTCCAAATTGAAGAGCTCGCAGACGACAATTTTAAATTTGATGAAAATGGCAGAAAGTTCTAAAAAAGGGTAGAAAACACTGTGGGAAAAGGAGAAATTGCTCGTTACAAGCAATTTCTCCTTTTCCCACAGTGTTTTCAAAAGACTTGTACTGCAGACACGTGAAAACCAGGGCTTGTTTGGGAAAGACTTAAGCACAAAAAGATGGTAATCAAAGAAACAGTGCCAATCAATCTCCGTAATCAAGCCTCCTAACATAGATATTCTAGGTATTGATTCGCAAACATAAACAGTCGATATAAAGACGGAAACGCAGGAAGTTAATGACATTTAACTACATTAAGGCACGACGTTTGCTTTCCTCAAGTCTTCAGCAATTGTAGTTTTTAAGTTAATCCATTACTGTACAGCTATTTTTAGATCTATCAAAAACTATTACAATTGACACACAATGTGCAAATATGTGAAGGCAAGGAAAACATCAGTTTTCACCAGCATGGAAAATATTGCAAAATAAGGAGCAATTAACAAGCTATTTATTCTGTTCCCAAACTGTTCTCCAAATGTTTGACTGCATATTAATGAACAAATAAAAGCAACTTTGTACAGTAAAAAGTTTAACCCTTAACTACACAATCTTGAGTTTTCATGACCCTGAACAGGACAGCTTTTGAAAACATAGTGATAACCAGCATTTTCTCCCTTTCTCACAATGTTTTCTACCCTACCAAAGACCGATACACCAAATTGAGACAAATTTAATTTGTTGCCTGCAATTGTTTTGGATTTGGAATAGTCTAAGAATTTTGTCGTCTCAGGGTTGTTAAAAGTCTGGATTGTATGGTAAAGTATTAACCCTTTACCAAACGACAAAATTTTAGACTGGTCCAAATTGAAAGCATTTGCAGACGAAAAAAAAATAAAGGTTACTCAAAAATTAAAATTTGATTTGGGAAGGGTAGAAAACATTGTGGGAAAAGGAGAAAATGCTGGTTACCAGCATTTTCTCCTTTTCCCACAATGTTTTCAGAAGTTTTCTTTCTGAGAGTCGTTAAAAGTCGGGATTGTCAGGTAAAGAGTTAATTTGCTGTCTGGCAATGTTCTCAAATTGGACAAGTCTAAGAATTCGTCATCTAGTAAAAGGTTAAACAGTCATTGAATGACAAAAGCACTTTTGTGCTCTCGAGCACAAAAACTCACAATGGACCTTTTCATTTCATCAAGTGTAATGTCATTCAACACACTGCAGTGTAAAGGTTGATTTGATGCATTTAGAGTTTACACATTATCTCCGACAAGGAAGATCCTCTGTGCAATCAGGGTCCGCATTCACCAACCATTCTCAAGAACATTCTCTGAGTCTTATTCTTCAGATTTTTCCAAATTTGAAAGTAACACATCATCTGATTGGCTAAACCATTTGGTTTAGCCAATCAGAAGTTGTGTTACTTTCAAATTTAGAAAATTCTGCAGATTTAGTCTAAGAACATTCTTGAGAATGGTTGGTGAATACGGACCCTGGTCTTATTCTACACTAGCTGCAAAAATTACAAGTGATTGGCAGTCTCCATGTCAAGCCTTATTTCAGGATATTAATTAATAATAGTAAACTCTTTACCAAACGACAAAATTTTAGACTTGTCAAAATTAAAAGCCTTGCCGACAACAAACTAAATGTGACTAAAAAATGAAACGGGGAGGGGGAGGAGGGTAGAAGAAACTGTGGTAGAAGGAGAAAATGCTGGTTACCAGCTTTTTTTCCTTTTCCCACAATTTTTTCTAAAGGCTTATCTCTCAAGGTTATTTAGAGTCGGTACTGAAGGGTTAATTGAAATCAACCCTTAGTTCAGCTATTTTCTGTAAATCCAAAAATCCCGAATATTGTGAATTAAACCTTTTTGTCAGTATTATACATTTTGGACTGTATAGGTCAAAGATCAGACTCCAAAGAAGGTAAATTCTGATCTAGCATCTGCTGAAAAAAGTAGCCCAACCAAAAGAGAAAGCATTTGAAGATGTGTCATTAAACTGTCTTTCAAAGGGTAGAAAACATTGTGGGAAAAGAAGAAAATGCTGGTTACCAGCATTTTCTTCTTTTCCCACAATGTTTTCAAAAAGCCTTTTTGTCAGGGGCAATAAAAGTCGGGACAGTGTGGTAAAGAGTTAATGGAATTCTCCTTAGGACAAACACATAAAACGCTTACATCTATTCCTAGATGTAACCAAGAATATAATGGTCTAATAAACAACACAATTATAATTAATAAATCACCCACTGTGTGATAAATTAACCCTGAGAGCACTAAAATAACACTCTACCAAATGACAAAATCTTAAGCTTTCCCAAATTCAAAGCATTTGCATAAGATCAGGGACAAATTGGATATGCCTCAAGTACTTAGATTTGTCTTTGAAAGGGTATGTTACATGTGAGAAAAGGAGACTTTTTCCTCCTTTTTCCACAACGTTTTTAATAGTCTTTTTCCAGATGGATTCTTAAAACACAGGACTGTTTGGTAAAAGGTTAAACAAAATGCCTGTCAGTCTGGGAAAAAGACATGTTGCAATAATTTTAGCGTTTTTTTTTTTTATATGCTAGGATATCTCAACATAGTAGTAAATGAAAATCCTTAAAATTAACTCTTAACCAAACGACAAAATTTTAGACTGGTCCAAATTGAAAGCATTTGCAGACAACAAAATAAATGGAACTGAAAAATTGAAATTTGTCATGGATAGCTAGGGTAGAAAACATTGTGGGGAAAGGAGAAAATGCTGGTTACCAGCATTTTCTCCTTTTCCCACAATGTTTTCAACATGCTTCTTTTACAGGGTCGTTAAAAGTTGGAATTGTGTGGTAAAGGGTTAACAAATACAGATATTGAAATATCAGCCACTATTTTTCAAAACCCTCACAAGTGACCTTGTTCTTAAAAACCCTGTTACCCTCTCATCGAAAAGGCATCTCGAATGAGAAAGGTTTGCATTAAATTATCTGGAAAGCATGTCTTATTACAGTGACGGGACAAAAAATAACACATTGTCATATGTCACATTTCCTGTTTTGTAACGTCTATTAGCTATTCTGTTACAACCAAGATAAGCGCACTCCAGGAAAAAGGGGCCGTTAGCCCTTTACCAAAGAATCCAGAGTTTTAATGACCCCTGGAAAGAGGACTTTTGAAAACATTGTTGGAAAACGAGAAAATGCTGGCCACCAGCAAGAGGACTTTTGAAAACATTGTTGGAAAACGAGAAAATGCTGGCCACCAGCATTTTCTCGATTTCCCACAAGGTTTTCAAAAGCCTTTTTCCGTAGGTTCCCTAACACTTGGGATTGTGTTGTAAAGGTTTAACCCTTTACCACACAATCCCGACTTTTAACGACCCTAAAGAAAGAAGCCTTTTGAAAACATTTTGGGAAAAAGGAGAAAATGCTGGTAACCAGCATTTTCTCCTTTTCCCATAATGTTTTCTACCCCTCCCAAAACAAATTTCAATTTTTCAGTCACATTTATTATGTCGTCTGCAAAAGCTTTGAATTTAGACTAGTCTAAAATTTTGTCGTTTGATAAAGAGTTAATAATACGTCAATAGCACTAAGTCAATCACAGCAAAATGTAATCACAGCATATTTTGCCATTTACTAATTAGAGAATTAGTCTTAAGAGCATAATATTTATGTCCTGATTATATGAAGAATATCCTGTATCATTGTATGTTAGACAATACCAAGGTTTAACCCTGTATTAAAATAACAAGAGTTGGCAAGAGAAAACAAAGTGTGTGTTCAAATGCATTTAAACTTAAATCATATCATTTTAAAGTGTGGAAAAAAATATTGTGAAGATAACAATGTACAATATCGCAAGTCAATATAAGATGACAATAATCGAGTCTCAGTCGCTTGCAGAGAAATTAATCTTAAAACTAGGTTAAAAAGTTGCCTGGTCACCCAGTATGGGTTCTTTAGTTTTTGCCTGGTTTAAAATTCATTTTCTGCCTTCGATTAACACTTTGACTGACCACACAATAACAGATTGTCACATTCAAAATATTTTTCATACTTTTAAATGGTGTAATTTAATTTTAAATGCATTTTAACATTTGCATTGTTTTTTGGCCACTATTGGGCCTTTAAACTATCTCATGTTTTAATGAACCCAAGGAAGAAGATTTTTGAAACCCTAGTGAGAAAAGAAGAAAAGGTTTTTTGGCATTTTCTCCTTTTTTCTAGCAATATTTTTTTTTTTTACTCCTTTCAAGGATAAATCCTGGCATGAGTCACATTTAATTTTTCATCTGCAAATGTTTTACTAAGGACAACACCAATATTTGTGATCTGGTACAGAGAAACTCTACAGAATGACAAAAGTTTAGACTTACCAAAATTTAACCCTTTCCCAAACGATGAATATTAGACTGATCCAAATTGAAAGAGTTTGCAGACGACAATTTTAAATTTGATGAAAATGACAGAAAGTTCTCCAAAAGGGTAGAAAACACTGTGGGAAAAGGAGAAATTGCTCGTTACGAGCAATTTCTCCTTTTCCCACAGTGTTTTCAAAAGACTTGTACTGCAGACACGTGAAAACCAGGGCTTGTTTGGGAAAGGGTTAAAGCATTTGTAAACTACAATATAAAACATGACTCAATAATAGATCTGTTTATGGACAAGTAGAAAACACGGTGGGAAAAGGGAGAAAATGTTGTTTACCAGCATTTTCTCCCATTTCCACTATGTTTTTGAAAGTCTTTTTAGGGTCGTTAAAACTTGGAATTGTTTAGTAAAGGGCTTTACCCTTTACCACACAATCCCGACTTTTAAAAACCTTCGGGAAAAAACTTTTAAAAATATTGAGGAAAAAGAAAAAATACTGGTAACCAGCATTTTCTCCTTTTTCCACAGAGTTGTCTACCCTTCCCAAAGCAGATTTGAAATTTTTCAGCCACATTTGATTTCTCCTCAGCAAATGCTTTCAATTTGGACCAGTGTAAAATTTTATCATCAGGTAAAGAGTTAACTCTTTACCAAACGACAAAATTTTAGACTCGTCCAAATTGGATGCATTTGCAGATGACAAAATCAATGTGACTCAAATATTGAAATTTGTTTTGGGAAGGGAAGAAAACACTGAGGGAAAAGGAGAAAATGCTGGTTACCGGTATTTTCTCCTTTTCCCACCTTTTCAAAAGGCTTCTTTCTCTGGGTCGAGAAAACCTGGGATTGTTTGGTAAAGGGTCAACTCACACAAGTTTATTACACAAATTGTCTTCCATTCAGGCTGAAATAGTTCAACCCACTGCCGAACAAAAAAAGCTGCGTGTATCAAATGCTGAGGACCTGCAACCCAATGATGAGAGAAAACATAGCAAACAAACACAAAACATGTACAAGTGAGTAAACTCAAGCTTAGGTAAACAAACGAAAAAAAAAAACATAAATACTCACATAAATGGTACAGTTAGATTCAATGAGCGAGGCTGCTGGCTGTCAGCCTCATGCCTTGTGACACAATGGGGTATGAGACCAATGAAGCATTCATGTCTAAAGTCTGTGGAAGGCTCTGATTAACGGACGGCTGGAGCCCCGACAATGTCTGAGGAAGCGATACAGGCACAATAGATGGAGGGTTCATTGACAATGTTGCTGTGTTGAGGGTTTGCGGAGCTGCAATACTGCACTGCGCCTGGCCTCCTGCCAGTTCTCGCACCATTCGCTGTTGCAAGGCCTGCTGTTGCGTTAGATTGGTAAGATTAGAAAGTTGTTCACTATTTAGAGCTATTTGCTGCGCCAGGCTAGTGTTAAGCGGATTAAGTGAAGTCTGTTGGACCGTGGGCTGAACTGTGGTTGTGTTCAAGGATTGTAATAGGTTTGATTTACTCACTCTGTATCTAGCATTCTGCTCCAGAAGCACTTCATTTGTTGCTGTAAGGTCAGCTACCTGCTTTTTAAGTTCTTCCACTTTTCTCCGTAACATGGTGTTTTCATCCTCTAATAACTGATAACTAAGTGGTCTTGAAGTCGGAGAAAATCGGTTCTCATATGAGCGAAAGCTATCCGAACATAAGTCAGAATCTAATCTCCGCCGTTTTGCATCATGTTCAAATTCGTACCTTTCAATACGTTCAAAAGGTGTGGTATAAAACTCTCTTTCTCGCTCATGATTTTCTGATTTACGCTGCAGATATTCATACTCTGCACTAGATATGTGACGATATTTGCACCCTACGCCTCTATGGCACCCACCTTTTAAATTGTCTTTACACACTGGAACACCTCCTTTTGCTATCATTTCAGCATGATTTACTCCAATTCCGAGAGCGGCTGCCTGTAGAACACGGGACGGTAGCTCACCCGTTATTCTAGCATGCTCCTCCTCTTCCCGAGTACAATGAAGAAATTTACAATTTGATCTCCGACATCCATTATTTTGATAATCATGACAGAATGTATACTCGGATATCTTCTTATACTCTGTGACTTCTTGTTCCCCTGGATGACGATACTTGCATCGCTTCCCCCGCTTGCACACATTGCGGAGAAAATCTCGACAGATATCGTTGTTGTTTTTGACACCTCCATTCTCGCTCCCACTTTCGCTGTTGTCAGACATCTTCTCACTTATGTCTGGGCTGTTTTTGTTCACCATACAGGCAGTTTATGTTGGGACTGTCTCAAAAACAAAATATGTATTCCATACACTTCCAGAGAAAAAGGCTTTTTCTTCTTGAACAGACCTCAGTCAGCAACAACTATGTATCACAACTCCTTTCTCATCATGAAACTGGATGCTGAAAATAGACAGAATAAAATACAGTACAAGAGACATGTTTCACTCTAAATCTTAAACATAAGACTTGTCCAAACTGACAGCAATTGCAGAAAACATATCAACTCTTTACCAAACAACAAAATTTTTGACTGGTCCAAATTGAAAGCATGTTCAGACGACAAATTAAATGTCCATTTAAAAATTGAAATTCATTATGGGACGGGTAGAAAACATTGTGGGAAAAGGAGAAAATGCTGGTTACCAGCATTTTCTCCTTTTCCCACAATGTTTTCAAAAGGCGTCCTTTTTAGGGTCGTTAAAAGTCGGGACTGTGTGGTAAAGAGTTAAATGTAGCTCAATGATGAAACTGACTTTAAGTGTGTACAAAACATCATTGGAAAAGGGGAAAATGCTGGTTACTAGTATTATCTTATTTTCCCACAATGTTTTCAAAAGCCTTCTTCCTAAAGACCTCCAAGCACAGGATTGAATTGTAAAGGGATTAAAGTTTAACTCTTTACAAAACGACAAAATTTTTAGACCAGTCCAAATTGGAAGCATTTGCAGATGACAAAATAAATGTGACTGAAAAATAGAAATTTGTTAAGGGAAGGAGAGAAAACATTTTGGGAAAAGGAGAAAATGCTGGTAACCAGCATTTTCTCCTTTTCCCACAATGTTTTCAAAACCCTTTTCTTTCAACGTCGTTAAAACTCGGGATAGTGTGGTAAAGGGTTAAACAGCAAAGGCTATTTTCAGACCTTCCAAACTCTAAAAACAAAAAAAGGAGTCTGAAACTTCTAGTATTCTAAAAAAGACAAAGAATTATTTTTCAACTGTTTACCAAATGAGAAAATTTTAGTCTAGTCCAAATTGAAAACATTTGCAGCCAACAAATTAAATGTAGCCTAGATGGTGATATCTGTATTTAATTGGGTAGAAATGATTGTAGGAAAAGGAGAAAGTGCTGGTTACCAGCAAATGCTTCATTTTCTCCTTTTCCCACAATGTTTTCAAAAACCTTCTCTTTCTGGGTTAGTAAAACTCGGGATTGTGTGATAGAGAGTTAAACACCATAAAAGCCATAATTCTCTGTACAGTATGTCCAAGTTACATAATAAGTCCATCTGAAAATTGAGGATATCTTTTTGTCATCCATACCCAGAGATTGACATATGAAAAAGGCCATGAAATGTCACTCTATATAATTATACAATCTTGTGAATGTTATTTCACCATTTTATCCTGCTTCCAACACATACACCATAAAATGCCATTCTAAATCCAATCTTGTGAATGTTATTTCACCATTTTATCCTGCTTCCAATATAATCATATGGTAAGTGGACGACCATTTAAATTTTACATAATAGGGTCTTGATAAAAAAAGAGCACATTTCGAATTTTTGTTTGAAGTTTCAAAAAATCTCTACAGAACAACCAAGTTTTGGACTTGCCCAAATCCACTTTGCCTTTGGCAAACAACATGCTCATTACGATTCAAACTATGAAATCCATCTTTGAAAGAGTGGAAAAAGCTGTGGTAACCAGCATTTTCTCCTTTTCGCACAAGGCGTCCAAAAGCCTTCATCTTCTAGGTCGTTGAAACTCCAGATTGTGTGGCAACATAATCCCAAGTTTTAACGACCCTGAAAGAGAAGGCATTTGAAAACTTTGTTGGAAAAGGAGAAAATGCAGGTAACCAGCATTTTCTCCTTTTCCCACAATGTTTTTCTACCCTCTTCTTTCAGGAAAAGGTTCCAACATTCAAATCCCATCATTTGAACCACATACAGATTGTCGTCTGCAAATGCTTTCAGTTTTGACAAGTTGTCATCTGGTAAAGAGTTAAGTAAGTACAAAAACACAAAAGAAGGGTAAATATATAAATCATGGTTAAATTTTTGAAAACTCACAGTCTCTTGGGACATAAAATATATCTCTGTTATCTGAGCTCTGACATCAATATAAATATCAATGGGGATTCTTTCACAATTAAAGTTTTATTATTGGCTTATGCAAACTTGATAGCAAACCATATCAGCCCGATAAGCCTCGATTTAACCCTTTATCAAACAATCCTGAATTTTTTCAACTCTAAGGAAACATTGTTGGAAAGAGCGAAAATGCAGGTAACCAGCATTTTCTCATTTTTCGAAAAGACTTTCTTCCATTTAAAAGAAATTTCAATCAAATGAGCCCAGTGACAATTGTCATCTGCATCTGTTTTCAATTGGGACAAGTCTAAAATTTTGTCAATTTCTGTTCATTATGTTTTTGTATGTCGATGTACTTTGCACAAGTCTAACAATAAAAATTTAATGTCCTTTCTTTCTGTCTGTCTGTCTTATTTTGTCATCTGCAAATGATTTCAGATTTCATGGTCTGCTAATTAAGAATTTTGCAAATTCAAGGTTGCTTAATTAGCAACATATACACTGAATATAACAAGGAAGCCCATGTAGAATCTAGAGTGTGACTGCATATTATGCTGTTGGCAGACGTTTCTAATGTTGCCAAATGCATGTTAACCTTTTACCAGATGACAAAATTTAGACTTGTCTAAATTCAAACCATTTGCAGACAACAATTTAGATGTGTCTCAAATGCTGGAATTGGTCTTTGACAGGTTACAAGTATTGTGGGGAAAAAGGAAGAATTTCTAGTAACCCACATTTTCTCTATAATTCCACAATGTTTTCAAAAACCTTGCTTACAGTTGTAAAAACTTTGGACAGTTGGTAAAGCGTTAAGAGTAAAAATGATTGTTTCTGCAGAATGACATGCCAAATTCATGCCTTTCTTAATGATAATGTTATCTGATCACTCACAGCTGTGGCGCAATATTTGATAATTCCGTTCAATCCGTCTGATGCAGATAACTGATAATGAATACTGTTTTGTACAGCCTGTTTGTACTTCGCACTTACCTCTTTAACAAAAGACAAAAATGCAGACTTGTCCAAATTCAAAGCATTTGCAGATGACAATTAAATGTGGCTTAAATGATGAAATTTGTCTTTGGTAGAGTAGAAAACATTGTGAGAAAAGGAGAAAATGCTGGTTACCAGCATTTTCTCCTTTTCCCACAATGTTTTCAAAAGGCTTCTTCCCTAGGGTCATTAAAAGTAGGGATTGTGTGGTTAAGGGTTAAAGCAGGACAAGTAAACCCAGGACTGCAAGTCTGGATCTACAAAGTTCAATTTTTTTGTCTGAGAACTGGTGAAACCTTACTGACAATCTGCTAACACTTTACCAAACAATCCCGAGTTTTCATGAACCTACGGAAGAAGCTTTTAGAAAACATTGTGTGAAAAGGAAAAAATGCTGGATCCAACATTTTCTCCTTTTCTCACAACGTTTTCAATCCTATTGCAGACAAGTCCCATCATTTGAACCACATATAAATTGTCATCTGCAGATGCTTTCAGTTTGGGCAGATTTTGTTGTGTAGTAAAGAGCTAACCCTATAGTATTACACAGTCCCAAGTTTTAAAAACTCTTGGGTAAGAGGCTTTTGAAAACATTGTGGGAAAAGAAGAAAATGCGGGTAACCAGCATTTCCTTCTTTTTCCCACAATGTTTCAATTGCCATTTTACAGAAACATCCTATCTTTTGAGCCAAGATTCATTTGTCATCTGCAACTGCTTTCAATTTGGACAGGTATAAAAATTTTGGCATCTTCTGAGGAGTTCAAGTAGCCTGATGAACTGCAACTAGTCTTCTTGAAGGTTAATGAACTGTTCATTAATGTTCTGGAGTTGTTCTTGAAGGTTCATAAATTGTTCATTGATGTTCTTGAAGGTTCATGAACTGTTCATCAATGTTCTTGACTTATTCTTCATGATTCATAAACAGTTCATCAAAGTTCATGAGCTGTTCAATCAATGTTCTTGAATTGTTCTTGATGGTTCATGAACTGTTCATCACGGTTCTCAAAGTTCATGAACTGTTTATCAATGTTCTTGAATTGTTCTTGAAGGGTTATGAACTGTTAATCAATGTTTTTGGATTGTTCATGAAGGTTCATGAACTGTTCATCAATGTTCTTGATTTTTTCTTGAAGGTTCATGAACTGTTCATCAATGTTTTTTAATTGTCCTTAAAAGTACATGAACTGTTCATCAATGTTCTTTACTTCTTCTTGAAGGTTCATGAACTGTTCATAAATGTTCTTGAATGGTATTTGAAGGTTCATGAACTGTTCATCAATATTCTTGAATTGTTCTTGAAGGTTCGTGAACTGTTTATCAATGTTCTTGAAAGTAGTCCATTAGTAGTTAATGAGCCAAAGTTGGTATAGGACACCCTCTTATCAGGTCGAAATAGTTGCAAGTGATAGGATAAATATTTGTTTCAGGTGATAAGAAGTAATCAAAATTTTGGATACGTCCAAATCCAAAGCATTTGCAGATGTTAAATATATGTTCCAATGGTGGAAACTGTCTTTGAGAAGGTAGAAAGCCTATTGGGTAAAGCAGAAAAACTGGTAACCAGCAATTTCTCCTTTTTCCCCACAATGTTTTCAAACCAGAGTTTTAACGACCCTGGGGAAAAAAAGAATTAAGGCTTTTGAAAACATTGTGGGAAAAGAAGAAAATGCTGGTAACCAGTATTTTCTCCTTTTCCCACAATGTTTTCTACCTTGTCAGAGAGCTTGAGCTCATTTATACCTATTTTTCACTTTGTCGTCTGCAGGTACTTTAAATCTGGAAGAGTCTTAAACTTGCTGTGTGGAAAAGGATTAAAACTATGGATTGTGTGGTAAAGGGTTGAACAAATGCGATCCTTTCACACAAGCTATTATGACTGTCAGGGACTAGGTTAATATATCACAATTTTAACAGAACTTTTGTATTGTAAATACATTATTGACTCAAACTAGGTCATCAATTTTAACTAAAAAAAATACATCATATTTATTCAATTTTGTTCAACTAAACAGGCCATTCACCTGTACCATTTGTCATTTTTATAATTGAGCCATGCTCTGGGGAAAGGGGGCTTAATGCATCTGGGAAAAGTATAGATCCATGTCAGCCTGCATGGCCTGTGCTGACTGACCTGGGCCGGAACTTTTTACTATTGGTCAATTTCTTTACGTCCAAGGACCAGTCTACCTAAAGATTAACCCTTTCCCAAATGACAAATTTTGGACTGGTCCAAATTGAAAGAGTTTGCAGACGACAATTTTAAATTTGATGAAAATGGCGGAAAGGTCTCAAAAAGGGTAGAAAACACTGTGGGAAAAGGAGAAATTGCTCGTTACGAGCAATTTCTCCTTATCCAACAGTGTTTTCAAAAGACTTGTACTGCAGACACGTGAAAACCAGGGCTTGTTTGGGAAAGGGTTAAGTTGGTTGTTAAAAAAGGTGGCTATTTTATGAATCTTTGTAATGTGATGGCTTGACTGGTATCAGGGATCATGGAGATGCATTAAGCTCTCTTTTGTCTGAGCATGGCTCATATGGTTTGTTTATTAACTCTTAACCAGAGGTAAAAATAGTTTTTTTTGTGGTGTATTCCTCTTTAATATTAACCCTTTACCAAATAATCACATGTTTTAACAACCCGAAGGAAGATCTTTTTTCAAAAACTGTTTCCCCTGTTTCCTACTTATTATTATTTAAAGACACAGTGTCCCGTGTTTTAGTGACCCTGTGAAATAAGGCTAAAAATTTGGCATAAGAGATACAGACTTAAACCAAGACATGTGAGCCCCATGACATGATCTTTACCAGATATCAAAATTTCAACTCTCCAAAATTAAAAGCAACTGCAGACAACAAAATTTTCTCATATGGCTACAAATATTTTTTCTGTCTGTAAAAGGGTAAAAAAACTGTTTTTTAAGAAAAGTAGAGAATGCTGGTTTTTAGCACGGTTCAAATTAGGATGTAGCAGGGAATGCTCCTTATAGTACATAATCAGCCTGAAGAGAAATTTGCAATCAGAAGGTACCTTCTGTCTTCCCATGGGCTTTTTCATAAAATACTAAGTCTTTTACAAAACATCATCATTTTAGACTTGACCAAATGGAGAGCATTGGCAGACCACAAAATAAAGGTGACTGAAAAATTGGACTTTGTTTTGCGAAGGATAGAAAACACTGTGGGAAAAGGAGAAAATGCTGGTTACCAGCATTTTCTCCTTTTCCCACAATGTTTTCAAAAGGCCTCATTCTCAGGGTCATTGAAATTCGGGATTGTGTGGCACAGAGTTAATAGCAAGGTCAAACAACCAAAATACAGTATTGTCCAGAAATCTAAAAATATTGCAATAAACACTTTGGTAGCTAAGCGCGACTAACTGACCTTTTGCGGACAGCTTAGATCAGACTGCACAGAACAAGCAGTCTGATCTTGAATTTATACTGTCAAAAAAAAATAATAATAATAAGTTTGATATACATGTAGTATTATTTGGGTTTTCACTACCTGTTTGAAGATTTCATTTCCCTTATTTAGCAGGATTGGGGTGAAGGTGTATAGACTTTGCTAATTTAAGGCCACTGGAATTACTTCCCTTTATTCATTGGTCATATTATTCAAATGAGTTCAGTGGTGAATGTTGGTTTATAGATTGTAAGCTGATGTTACATGTTTCTCTATACTAGAACAGCACCAAATAAACAGAGACGGACTTACATCTACTTGGCCAGGAAAAAACACTGAAGTAAAAGAAATTCAACTCTTTACCTTCAGACCATAACATTTTGGACTTGTCTAAATTGAAAACACTTGCAGACCACATATGTGGCTAAAATGATAGAATTTCTCTTTGAAAGGGTAGAAAATAATGTAGTAAATGGAGAAAATGCCGATAATCAGAATTTCCTCCTTTTCCCAGAATGCCACATTATGCTTTCAAAAGCCTTTTTACTATGGGTCATCAAAGCTCAGGATTGTTACTATGGGTTTTGAACAGGTTATTTTTCGGGGGGGGGGGGGGTGGGGGGGTGGAAATAGTGCATATCTTGTGCAGCCTGATCTTTATCTACATCATAGGCAAAAGTAAGCAACTGTAGTTGTGACTGACATTCCAAGCGGTAAAATGACAAGTATATCAGTCTGATGTCTGCACACACTCAAGTTAATATGGTTCACCTTTGCCTTTTGTGCTTGGTTCCCATGCATTTGTTCAGCCATGTATTTGTTCCAAAAATAGAATATGAGCAATGCTCTGGCAAATGGGGCTTAATGCGTCTCCATTATGCATTGGTAACGCCGAGCAGGTCATCATATAATAATGGATCCATAAAATCCATTTTGTACAGCAAACTACGGAATTATTAGGTACACTGGTCCTTTGACATGCAGAAAATTGACCAATAGCAAAAAGTTTCGACCCAGGTCAGCCTGTGCGGACTGCGCAGGCTGACCTGGGTTGATACTTTCTGCAGACGCATTAAGCCCCCTTTTCACAAAGCTGCAAATGCATTAAGTCCCCTTTTCACAAAGCATGCCTAAGATAATAAAAAGCTTCTTCAAAATTATCAAATTTGGAAAATATCAAGTATTATAATACAGGTACAACTATATAAAAGCCATTAGGGAGATTAGAAAAGTCCAATAAATCTGTCAGTAAGCTATAATAATCTGGTTGTGACAAGGCCTATCTCTAACCCTTAGCAAAACAATCCTGCTATTTAACCCAACTGAAAATGACGGCTTTTGAAAACATTGCTGGTAATAATTATTTTCTCCTTTCCACTCATCATTTTTTTCTATCTGTTTAACTCTTTACCACAATACAAAAAATTTAAGCCTAGTCCAAATTGAAAGCGTTTGCAAATGACATATCAAATGTTACTCAAAACATGAAATTTGTCTTTCAAAGAGAAGAAAACATTGTGAGAAAAGAAGAAAATGCTGGTTACCAACATTTTCTTCTTTTCTAACAATGTTTCCAAAAGGCCCCATCCCCCGTGGTTGTTAAAACTTGGGACTGTGTGGTAAAGAGTTCAGGACAGTTTCCAAGATGTTGGTCACATTTAATGTCATCTGCAAACACTTTCAAATTGGGTTGGTCTAAAACTTTGACATTTTTACCAAATTAAATTGAAATATAAATGCTTTTGTCTACCACACAATCCCCAGTTCAAACGACCCAAAGAAAAAGGGCATTCAAATACACTGTGGGAAAAAGAAGAATATGCTGGTAACCAGCATGTTCTGCTTTCCCTATAATGTTTTGTACCCAATCCTTTTCAGAGACAAATCCAATCATTTGAGCACTGTTTTTGTATCTCGTCTGCAAATACATTGAGCATGGGCGGGCCCCAAATTTTGTTGTCTGGTAAAGAGTCAACCCTTTACCACACAAAATAATTTCACACTAGTCAATTTCCAAAGCAACTACAGATCCTAGATCACTTGAGGATCAAATTTAGGATTTGTCTATCAAAGGCCAGAAAACATTTTGGGAAAAGGAGAAAATACTGTTAACCAGCATTTTCTCCTTTGCCCAAAATGTTTTTAAAACCTTTCTTCCTCAGGGTCGTTAAAACTAGGGATTGTGTGGTAAAGGGTTAAACAATAGAACTCTGCACTATATGACATAATGGAAGAAAACATGGTTAAGTGATAAATGAATTAATACAATGTTTCAAATGAGTAAAAAGCTAGAACCATTAATTTTTATCAGCCCCAAATAATTCCATAAACCCTTCACCACACGACTAAAAATCAGACTGGTCTAAATTAAAAGCATTAATATTGCAAACGACTATTTAAATGTAGTTCAAATGATGGAATTTATCTTTTAAGTGTACAAAACAGTGTTGGAAAAGGAGAAAATACAGGTTACCAATAATGTTTTCAAAAGGCCTTTTTCTCAGGGTTGTTAAACTCAGGGATTGAGTGCACAGGCATTTGTTTTGTGATGAACTTTGCCGTCTATATTTAAGTTCATCACAAAACGAATACCTGCATGTGATTAAGTGGCAGAGTTATAACTCTACTCCTTGCAAACGACTAAAAATACTGAATGCACTAAAACTCAGATTTTATCTGAAAGGCTTAACTAAACAATCAAGATCAGACTACATGTTTTGCATAGCCTAATCTTAGCCCATTACCAGACGACAAAATTTAAGCCTTGTCCATATTGAAAGCATTTGCAGACAACAATTTCAATGTGGCTAAAATGGTGCAATTTTTTTTTTTTTTGATAGGACAGAAAACATTGTGGGAAAAGGAGAAAATGCTGGTTACCAGCATTTTCTCCTTTTCCCACAATGTTTTCAAAAGGCTTCTTTCCCAGGGGCATTAAAAGGCGTCATTGTGCGGTAAAGGGTTAATCTGTGCTTTCTGACAAAGCCTATGTTTTAACCTATCATGCCAATAGAGTGACACACAAAAAAAAATGAACTTGCAAAACAACAAAATCTTGGTTGATTGACTGACTGATCAGTGTTTTTACATCACTTTCAACATTACTTCAGTCATATCACTGTGACAGCTTGCTTCTTCATGTAAGTACTCGGTTTCATCAGTACTAGGCTGGGGCTCTGAAATGTTTTGCCCAAGGGCACTTTCATGAAAAGCCCAGTGCATCTAGCGATGTTTTCAGAATCTTTCATCTTTAAGTACGAACAAACTCTGGATTGTATTATGAAGGATTACATCAGTTGCTACCAAATAGTTTACAAGAGCTGTAGATTCATTGCTCTGACAACTAATTCAATCGTATAAGGTCTGATCATTGAATCTTTAACTCTTTGCAAGACCTAACTTAGACTTGCCCAAATTGAAAGCATTTGCAAGACTACAAATCCCATGTAACTGAAAATCTTAAGCTATTTTTTGGAAAGGTAGAAAACATCACAGTAAAGAAGAAAATGCAAGTACCAGCATTTTCTGTTTTCACGTTTTCAAAAGTCTTCTTTTTCACGGCCATAAAAAATCTGATTTCTGCATTTTCAAACACAAAATTCATGTTATGAATAGTAACTAACTTGTCTTCTACAAATGCTTTCAATTTTGACAAAGCCAAAATTTTGTTTTCTGGTAAAGGGTTAAGGGTCTTCAATTCCAAAAAATAGGCTTACAAATTTAAAACTGAATTCCTTAAGTCAATATTTTTACCCATATTTGCCAATACAATAAATGTGTAGTAAAACTCTAATGGTTCTGCAAACTTAACACGTACAGGTATCACGCTTTAAGAGTTTCTTTTTTTTTATCTCGTAGCAATTGACTTTTAAAAGTTTTATAGAATATGGAGCAATTTCTCCTTTTCCAACAGTTTTTACATGGGTAATGACGTATCCCCCTTGATAAATAATGTTTGTTTTTCCAAGCTTTCTTTCAAAGACATCTGCTGTGAGTTAAATGTTTTCAAAGCTGAAAAAAAAAACCATATCTACTTGATATGTCATGGTCTCAAAATCAAAATTCCAAAACTTTTATCTTGAAACCAACAAATCCATTTACTCCTCTTTTAAATCCTTTTACTCTTTATCAAACGACATTTTTTTAAGTTCTATAGACCTATCCAATTTGAAAGTATTAACGTTTGCAGGTGACAGATCAAATGTGGCTCAAGTGATTGATTTTGTCTGTGAACAGGTAGAAAACGTTGCAGGAAAAGGAGAGCATTTCCTCCTTGGCCCATTATCTTCTCAAATGCCTTTTTCCTCAGGGTTTTCATAAGTTGAGATTGCTTGGTACAGAGTTAAAATACTGTCTCTATAAACCATTTTGAAAGGTTAACTTGTCACATGAAATTAGAGACATCTTTAAATTAGTTAACGTATAGTGCACCCTCTTTCAAGATTTAAGCCTTCATGAAACAATTCCATGCCTTAACAGCTCATCAGGAGAAGGATTTTGACAACATTGTGAGAAAAGGAGAAAACACTGGTCAGTACACAGTACCAGGCTTGAATTCTGCCCTGCCTTATAATACCAGGGATACTCCCTCAGGGTCAGCAAAGATTAAATCAAATGTTTTTTTTACTAAATTAATTCTATTTGCTCAGGTTCAATTGTGAAAAACCTTTACTGTGCAATCTTGTCTTTTAACATACCTTAGAAAAAGGCTTTTGAAAACACTGTAGGATTTGTAGGCAGCATTTTCTCAATTTCCAAACCTTAACCCTTTTCCACACAATCCAGACTTTTAACGATCCTGAGAAAGAAGCCTTTTGAAAACATTGTGGAAAAAGGAGAAAATGTTGGTAACCAGCATTTTCTCCTTAAATTCCACAATGTTTTCTACTCTATCAAAAACAGATTCCATCATTTAAGCCAGACTGAATTTGTCGTCTGCAAATGCATTCAATTTGGACCCATCTGAAATTTTTTCGTGTGGTAAAGAGTCAAGAGGCTTTGAAAGACAAATATCCCACAATGTAAAATCCTCAGCCCATCCATGGATAAATCACGATTCTTGAGTCACCTGTATCTTATAGTCTGCAAATACATTGAATTCTGACAAGTCTGAGATTCTGTAGTTTGGTAAAGACTGAATCTGTAAAAGAGCATAGAATGATAGAAGAAAAACGTAGAGGCTTAATTTCCCCTGAAACATTTTTCAAAAAAATATAATTTCACTTAACCCTTTCCAAAATGACAAATTTTGGACTGGTCCAAATTGAAAGAGTTTGCAGACGACAATTTTAAATTTGATGAAAATGGCAGAAAGTTATCAAAAAGGGTAGAAAACACTGTGGGAAAAGGAGAAATTGCTCGTTACGAGCAATTTCTCCTTTTCCCACCGTGTTTTCAAAAGACTTGTACTGCAGATACGTGAAAACCAGGGCTTGTTTGGGAAAGAGTTAACCCTTTACCACACATTCCTGAGTTTTAACAACCCTGGGAATTTGGATATTAATTCTGGGAAAAGGAGAAAATGCCGGTAAACAGCATTTTCTCCTATTCCAAGTATATTTTCTTACCTTTCAGAGACAAATCCAATCATTTGAGTCATATTTAACTCTTTACCACATGACAACATTTTAGACTAGTCCAATTTCAAAGCATTTGCAGACGCCAAATACAACTTTGGAACAAACGGGCTTAAGCTCTCTGATAGAGCAGAAAACATTGTGGGAAAAGGAGAAAATGCTGGTTACCAGCATTTTCTTCTTTTCCCACAATGTTTTTGAAAGCCTTCTTTCCTAGGGTCGTGAAAACCCGAAATTGTTTGGTAAAGGGTTAAATTGTCGTCTAGAGATGCTTTCAAGTTGGACCAGTCAAAAATTGTTTGGTAAAGAGTAACAATAATACAGAGACCTATTCACCAATGATTCAATGCACTGTTGTAAATTTATATTCCAAAACTAAGCCAACTGATTGGCGAAGATTTATGGCCAAGAGAGAAAATCTTGACCAATCAGGTGGCTAGTTTTGAAAATATCTGTTGCAAGACGGAAGTTATCTGAAAATTATTATGTACTGAAAATTGATAAGAATGTCTGTATTTGAAGGCCAAAAAAGTTTCAAATTTCTTTTTTACTTTATTAATTTCAAGGCCGAAGTCTCAATTTTTGTGTTTTTTTTTAACTCTGCGCAAAAAAAATGTTAGACTAATCCAGGTCTAAATCATTTGCAGACAAAAAAAGAAGGTGACTGAAAAAGTGATTTTTTTCTTTTCTTGGGGGGGGGGGGGAGGGATAGAAAACATCGTGGGAAAAGGAAGAAATGCTGGTTATCAGCATTTTCTCCTATTCCCATAATGTTTTCAAATGGCTTGATGAGTTGTTAAAAGTCAGTGGTAAAGGGTTAAACTTATTAGTAGACTACCTTTGATGTATCCCATTACCACAAATCCTGACTTTTAACGACCCTGAGGAACTGAAGCCTTTTGAAAACATTGTGGGGAAAGGAGAAAATGCTGGTAACCAGCATTTTCTCCTTTTCCCACAATGTTTTCTACTCTTCCCAGAACGAATTTTAATTTTTTGAGTCACATTTATTTTATGGTCTGCAAAAGCTTTCAATTTGGACTGGTCTAAAATTTTGTCGTGTGGTAAAGAGGTATATTGTTGAGTAAATAGACAATGCAAACAGTTTCATTTTAACTCTTTACCACACAATCCTGAGATTTAACGACCCTGAAAAAGAAGCCTTTTGAAAACATTGTGGGAATAGGAGAAAATGCTGGTAACCATAAAACATTGTGGGAAAAGGAGAAAATGCTGGTTACCAGCATTTTCTCCTTTTCCCACAATTTTTTCTACCCTTCCCAAAACAAATTTCAATTTTTTCAATCACATTTATTTTGTCCTCTGCAAATGCTTTCAATTTGGACCAGTCTAAAATTTTGTTGTTTGAAAAATAGTTAAAGAGATCGTTTTCATCTATTGATTTGCAAGGATAAAAGTTGTTTTCTCTAAATCTTACAAAATTCCCTTTTACCGCTACAATGCTAATAGCAGAGAGTTTAGGTCAAGATCAGACCGCACAGACCATGCACTAGGCTCTTGGACCTACACTGCTCAAATATACTTAGAAATTTTACCAGCAAAATAAGTTTAACCTTTTACCACACAATCCTGAGTTTTAATGACCATACGAAAGAGGCCTTTTTGAAAACATTGTGGGAAAAGGAGAAAATGCTGGTAACCAGCATTTTCTCCTTTCCCACAATGTTTTCTGTCCTTTTATAGACAAATCTCACTATATGAGCCAAAACTAAGTAGTGATCTGCAAATGCTTTCAATTTGAAGAATTGTAAAATTTTGTCGTGTGGTAAAGGGTTAACTTGTTCTTTACCAAACGACAAAAATTGTGACTGGACCAAATTGAAAGCATTTGCAGACAACAACTTACAGTTGGCTGGAATAGTGAAATTTGTCTTTGAAAGAAGTAGAAAAAATAATGTGGGAAAAGGAGAAAATACTGGTTACCAGAATTTTCTCCATTTCCCACAATGTTTTCAAAAGGCTTCTTCCTCAGGGCCGAGAAAAGTCAGGATTGTGTGGTGAAGGGTTAAAGCACCTTTCACTCATAGTTGCCTTTGCGGCCAGTGTAGATCAAGATCAGACTGCACAAAATATGTAGTCTGAACACAAAAAAATCTCCAGAATGATGTAATTACAGTCAAACTTTGATGGCTCGAACATGGGTAATTTCAAATACCAAAGAAAGCTTGAACAATAATCTCAGTCCCGGCAAAATCTCCATGTAATTCATATTGTTCGACCTCGGAAAGCTCGCACAACCCTTAACCCTTTCCCAAACGACAAATTTTGGACTGGTCCAAATTCACAGAGTTTGCAGACAACAGTTTTAAATTTGATGAAAATGGCAGAAAGTTGTCAAAAAGGGTAGAAAACATTGTGGGAAAAGGAGAAATTGCTCGTTATGAGCAATTTCTCCTTTTCCCACAGTGTTTTCAAAAGACTTGTACTGCAGACACGTGAAAACCAGGGCTAATGTTTGGGAAAGGGTTAATTCCAACTTTTGAACACACATCATGGTCCCGCATTCATTTTCCTATGTATTTTACCTCTTCGAAGTCGAACAAAGTGTTGGTCAATAACTAGTTGTTGGGTTGCACACCTGTATTTAACTGAATACGTCGGTAATTATCTGTCAAAAAATGAATATGATGCATATTTTTAACACTTACTGTAAAATATACACACACTTGCTCAAGGTGTTAATTTAGGGATCGTCTCGAAGTGATTTAACAATTGCTTTGTCTTTAAATGTTGCTTTCCAAGGTTGTTGAGATGAATGAGTGGGACAAGTCATTTTTGTAAGGCTCCAAATGTATGAAGAGTGTTGCTCTCAACACATCAGGTTTTATTTTCCGCCACTTTGATCTTGATCCGCACATGTAGCGTTGATTTGAGTTATAATTAGAACATAAACATGATGATGTTTGGCACTCAGTATCTGCATAATTACAAGTTTAATTTTTCTTGGGCTTCTTTTTGTTTTTCTGATAAAATAGATCTTTTATCTGTACCAAGTAAATGACCACAGGAATCGGTGTTTTAATTGGTGAAAATAGGTTGTTGTTGGCCGAAATGAATACTCTTGATTAAAAAAAAACATTAATAAAGGGTATCAATTTCGGCCAAAAACAAGCTATTTACACCAATTAGACGGCCGATTCCTGTGAAATGACAAAGGTATGTGGTGTGTTCTGTATGATATTTCTAAATACAAAAGTTATAAAGATGCAATAAAAATACATGTATCTCGTCTACTGAGCACTTTGTACTTGAAATATGGATCTGTTGAACTGCCGATATCTTGAACAAATTACCCATCCCAAAAGGTGTTCCAGCTACCAATTAAGTTTGACTGTATTTGGGTCTTGTTTCCAAACTGAAAATGTCTGAGGTTATTCAGCTCTCTAAGGGTTAAAATCTACATGTGGGTTTTCATCATCAGCAGGAAATTTTAATTTAACCGTTTACCACATGATCCTGAATTAACAATCATGAGAAAAAAGCCCTTCAAAACATCTCCTTTTTCCACAATGTTTGTAAAAGTCATCTCCCCAGGGTTGTTAAAACATAAGATTGTGTGATATATCAATTCTTCTGTGTGAAGGCACAGGCAAATTGTAACAGTTTCTCATCTCATCCAGATCAATACGCCGTGGTGACAGGTGCACCATGCTCTTGTTTGCACAACCTCGTAGGCAGCACTTTCTGTTTACCTTTGTAAATGAATGAATTATTTTGAAATTATGAGAGTTAACACTTTATACAACACATTATTGCAACTATTTATGACCCTGATTTACTACACAAAGTCAACTGTGACTTTTGACGACGCTGAGAAAAAGGCCGTTTGAAAAAAATTGTGGGAATATTCTACCTTTTCCAAAACAAAATTAATGTCAATGTTTCAGTCACATTTAGTTTGTGGTCTGCAAATGCTTTCAATTTGGACAAGTCCAAAATTTTGTCATTCGGTGAAGAGTCAAAGATACATCTATACGCATTTCAGTCGTTTTCATTCAAGTTTTAACTCATTTCATCTTTATTTTATGAAACTATAATCATACTTGTATCTTCGTGCCAAATGTTGCCACTGATGGTTGCAAGGTTGCACAGAAATTATGACAGAAAATGCACTTCATTTTTTTTGGCAGCTTTCAAAGGAATCGTTGTTATTGTTTCCAGTTTTAAATGAGGATAAGTCCCTTTAGTTTCTCTATCCCTTACACCGTATAATGTTGGTGATTTATCTATTTTTACATAACTGACCAAATTCTGGGCCATTCTACACACTTTCAAGTGTAAACAGGAATTTTTGTCTCTGGCTGTAACAATGTACCCTTAAGGCTTTCACGGCCAATGTTGCCTAGGATATCGTTGATCAAGATCAGGCTGCACAAAAATGTGCAGTCTGATCTTGAATATACACCGTCTGCCACCTGATGCTACTCTTTGACTAGAATTCACCACAAATAAAAGGAAATACACTTTTAGACCACATAAAATGTCAAATCCATTTACAGTATTAACTCTTTATCAGTCCAAATTCAAGTTTGGTTTGTATTAGAGTTTAACGCCAAAATTTAACAGCTCAGGTCATATGGCAGTCACTGACGCACCCATGTGTTTCCTGGCTCTCTCACAGCGGTACTGACATAACTTTCTTTCCAAAGCCACCAACTACTTTTCTCACATGCATCAGAGGTGAGAGGCGAAAAATCGCCGCAGAGAAAGTTTGTCTCAACTGGGTATCAAACTCACAACCAACAGGTCATGAGTCAGATATGCCAGTGTCTGATCTAGAACGCGTGATTGTGAGAAACGCCGATACTTTTTGTGAATCATGCATATTTTCAAACCAACTGCGGGATAATCCCGCATCCAAATTTTGGAGAGAATAAACAAATTTCCTTCCAATTTTTCATCGATTTATGTGTCTATGAAGAAATATAGACAGATCGAGCACATCACTGTTGCATAGAGTAGCTTCCCTTTTTGTTTATGGTAGAGTTACCAATTCAACTTAACAGGTTTTTTTTTTTTTAAACGAAAAATTAAACCACATGTTTATCTAAGTAAGCCTGGTAAAAAATAATTTTGTCGTATTTACAGAAATGTTAGTATTTTTTATGTTTTTCTCTGAATAAGAATTTATTTTATCAACAATAACATAAAAGGCGGGCAGAAAAAAGTAAATTAATTTTTTTTTTTCCCAAGCCGATTCTATAAGTCAGGCTGTTTTCCTATCTACTTTTTTCCCATCCCCAATACTTTTGAGAAATCCCCAATCTTTTTCAAAGTAATGGGGGATTTTCCCCCCCATTTTTCAAATCCTGGATCAGACACTTATATGCTAAACACTGATCTACTCGGGCTGGCCAGTCCAAATTCAAAGCATTTGCAGACAAATGAGCAATTTCTCCTTTTCCCACAGTGTTTTCTACCCTTTTTGAGACCTTTCTGCCATTTTCATCAAATTTAAAATTGTTGTCTGCAAACTCTTCCAATTTGGACCAGTCCAAAATTTGTCATTTGGGAAAGGGTTAATGTATCTCTGTGATGCATGACACAAAGCAATTCATCACATAATTATGGATCCATGAGATCCATTTTGTCTCACAACCAACTAAATCTTGAGGTTTAATGGCCTTTTACATGTAGAAAATTTAACAATAGCAAAAGGTTTTGACCAAGGTCAGCCTGCACGGACCGGGCAGGCTGACCGGAGTTGATTCTTTTTGTAGATGCATTAAACTCCCTTTTCACAGAGTGTGGCTCATATATATTTGTATGATGGTCAACTCTTTAGCTCTACCAAATGACAAAATTTTAGACTGGTTCAAATTGAAAGGAATTGCAGATGACAAAATAGATGTGACCAAAATATTAAAATTTGTTTTGGACGGGTAGAAAACATGGGAAAAGGAGAAAATGCTGGTTACCAGCATTTTCTCCTTTTCCCACAATGTTTTCAAAAGGCTTCTTTTTCAGGGTTGTTAAAAGTCAGGATTGTGTGGTAAAGGGTTAAAATACAACAGAGTTTAGACTCTTCAAATAGAAGCATTGGCAGACAACAAATTAAATGTGACTCCAATGATTGAATTTGTTTTGGAAGAGTGGAAAACAATGTGGAAAAGAGAAAAAACCACCATTTTTTGCTTTTCTCACAATATTTTCAAAAGATTTTCTAATTAGGGTCATTAACTCGATCTTTACAAACAGGAAAATTTTAAACTTGTCCATTGATAGCATTTGTAGACAACAAACAAAAGTTACAAAATGTAGCACTAATTATGAAATTTGTCTTTGATACAGTAGAAAACATTGTGGGAAAAGGAGAAAATGCTGATTACCAAAATTTTCTTCTTTACCTGCAATGTTTTCAGGAGTCCTTTACCTCGGGGGGGGGGGGGTTCGTTAAAACTGGGAGTGTGTGGCAAAGGATTAATACACTGGATTGAATGTTTGCTTAACCCTTTACCACACAATTATGACTTTTAATGACCCTCAGAAAGACGCCTTTCGAAAACATTATTGGAAAAAAAGAAAATGGGAAAAGGAGCTGGTAACCAGCATTTTCTCCTTTTTCCACAATGTTTTCTATATCCTATCACTTACATAAAACATCATTTAAGTTACATTTAATTTGTAGTCTGCAAAAGCTTTGAATTCGGTCTAGTCCAAAATTTTGTTGTTTGGTAAAGAGTTAAATGTTCAAAGATTTCCAATGTCTGTTACAATGGGATTATGCCGGTGTCAATTTTGAACAGCTGTTGAATCTAAATCCTGGATAACCCTTTCCCAAACAAGCCCTGGTTTTCACGTGTCTGCAATACAAGTCTTTTAAAAACACTGTGGGAAAAGGAGAAATTGCTCGTAACGAGCAAGGAGAAATTGCTCGTAACGAGCAATTTCTCCTTTTCCCACAGTGTTTTCTACCTTTTTGGAGAACTTTCTGTCATTTTCATCGAATTTAAAATTGCCGTCTGCAAACTCTTTCAATCTGGACCAGTCTAAAATTTATCGTTTGGGAAAGGGATAACAGCAATAAACCTTTATCCTCTTGTCCTAAAACAATCCTGCCTTTTATATATCCATGATGAACAAAGTTTTTGAAAACATTGTAGGAAAGAGAGAAAATGCTCCTATCAACATTTTCTTCTTATCCCACAATGTTTTCCATTCCTTTCATCCTCGAGCTGCTTCCTATTTGCTGTCTGCATATGCTACCAAGATTGGGCAAGTGTAACAAACGACAAAAATTTTTTAACCCTTTACCACACAATCCAGTGTTTTAACAACGTAGAAGGATTTCTGAAAATACTGTGGGTTTTTTCTACAATGTTTTCTACCCTAATAAAGACATCATCACTACATTAAAGTTGTCACAAATGCTTTCAATTTCATAATGAGTACAAAATTTCGACGTCTCAAGAGTTGTGTTCAAATCAAAAGCATTAAATTTTGCAGATGACAAGTTAGATTTCTTATCAAATGATGACATTTAATTGTCATTGAAAAGGGAGAAAACCTTGTGGGCAAAGGAGAAAAAGCTGGTTACCAGCATTTTCTCCTTTGCCCACAATGTTTTCAAAAGGCTTCTTCCTCAGGGTCATTAAAACACAAGATTATTCGGTAAAGGGTTAGAGGTTTTCTTCACCCATTATTTCACACTTGATTTCCATAGCTTGTATTGATTTGTATAAATTAAGTCTTCAAACATAATACCCTGGCTAATCCAACAGCCTTTTTCTTCCATTTCGCTGCAGACGGATTAATTGTATAGAGTTTAACACCATTTTCAACAATATTTCAGTTATATTGCGACAGCCAGCGCACCTATCTCCATTTTGCCGCAATACTAATTATGCCGCACTTCCAATCATTTTGGCTATCTCTATTTTAATCTCCTCTGTCCATAAAAGGCCAGAAAAGCCAGGTTAACCCTTTACCACACAATCCCGACTTTTAACAACCCTGAGAAAGAAGCCTTATGAAAACATCATGGGAAAAGGAGAAAATGCTGGTAACCAGCATTTTCTCCTTTTCCCACATTGTTTTCTAACCTTTCAGAAACAAATGCAATCATTTTAGCCACATTTAATATGTAGTCTGCAAATGCTTTCAATTTGAACCAGTCCGAAATACTGTCACTTGGTAAAGTGTTAAGCATTTTGAACAGCTAATGCTGAATAAACAATATTAGTCAAATACATGAAACTGTTCTATAAGACCACTCAAGCACGCTTCAGAAATATTTTTGTATCACATCAAAGATTCAAACTGTGAAACTTCTAACAATTAAAAAGAGACTTGACTTACTTAGTATCAACAGGACCTTTTGGTATCTTGCCAGGAATTTGATCAACTTAACCCTTTACCACACAGCAAAATTCAGGCCCGCCCGAATTCAAAGCATTTGCAGACAACAATTTTCAGTGTGGCTTCACTCTTTACCACACAACAAAAATGTAGACTACTCCAAATTGAAAGCATTTACAGACGAAATTTTAAATGTAGCTCGAAACATAAAATGTGTGTCTTAAAGGGTAGAAAACATTATGGGAAAAGAAGAAAATGCTGCTTACCAGCATTTTCTTCTTTTCCCACAATGTTTTCAAAAGGCATCTTTCATGGGGTCGTTAAAAGTCGGGATTGTGTGGTAAAGGGTTAAATAATGTATTTTTTCTTTGATAGGGTAGAAAACGGCATTTTCTGCTTTTTTCCACAATGTTTTCAAAAGATTTCTTCCTCAGGGTTGTTAAATGTCGGCATTGTGTGGTAAAGAAATAATCCTTTAAAGCAAACAATCCCAAACTTTAACAACCATGAGGAACATTTTGAAAACATTGTTGGAAAAGAAGAAAATCCTGGAACTGCATGAGCATTTTTGCCTTTTCCAACAATGTTTTCTACCCTATCAGACAAATTTCATGTTTTCAGTTATTTTGTCATCTGCAATAGCTTTACCTTTGAACAGGTCTATAATTGTTTTGTGGGATAAAGAGAGCTAAATTTGGACTTTGTCCTCTGTGAAGAAATTTGTAATATTCCTAACATTTTATTTGTTTCATCTTTCAATTATTCTTTTATAAAATATTTAACCCTTCAACAGCCATTCACAACTGTAGTTGCTTTTGCGCCCAGTGTAGATCAAAATCAGATGGCACAAAACATGTAAGCAGCTGTAAAATTCTGACCATGAGCAGCCTTGAAACTAGTTATTTGGGTTCTTTTTCAAGACTTTAATTATGTTTCTATTTTGTTTATTCAGAGCTTTAACCCATTACCAGACAACAAAATTTTAGCCTTGTCCAAATCGAAAGACAATTTCAATGTGGCTCAAATGATGCATTTTTTCTTTGAAAGGGTTGAAAACCTTGCGGGAAAAGGAGAAAATGCTGGTTATCAGCATTTTCTCCTTTTCCCACAATGTTTTCTGAGGGTTGTTAAAAGGCGGCATTATGCGGTAAAGGGTTATTAGGATTCTCTTATGCTTCTTGGTATTTGGGATCTAAAGGTATCTGCATGTAGACAGGTGATCTAAAGGTGCCTGTCTGTGTGTGGAAAAGAGATCTAACTAAAGGTGCCTGCTTGCATGTGTAAAAAGGGTCTGAAGTTGTCTATATATGTGGAAAGGAGATCTAAAGCTGCCTGTTTGTATGTATTTGTAAATGGGTAAAGGATCCCAATGTGTCTGTTTGTATCTGGAAATAGGATCTAAAGTTGCAGAAAAGGGTCCAAAAGGTGCCTGTTTGCACATGAAAAAGAGTCTAAAGGTGCCTAATTGTAATTGTACATGAAAAAGGTCTAAAAGGTGTCTGCTTCTATGTGGAAAAGGTGCCTGCTTAACTCCTTACCAAACGACAAAATTTTAGACTGGTCCAAATTGAAAGCATTTGCAGACTACAAAATAAATGTGATTGAAAAATTGAAATGTGGAAGGGTACAAAACATTATGGCAAAAGGCTTCTTCCTCAAGGTCATTAAAGCTCGGGATTGTGTGGTAAAGCGTTAAATATAGAAAAGGGTCTAAAAGTTGCCAGTTTGTACATGGAATGGGGATTAAAGGTGCCTGTTTGTATGTGGGAAAGGGATCTAGAAGAACCTGCTTGTATGTGGAAAGGAGTTTAAAAGTGCCTGTTTGCTTGTGGAAAAGGGATCTGCAGGTGCCTACTTGCATGTGGAAAAGGAGTCTAAAGGTGCCTGTTATATGTGAAAAGAGTGTCTAAAGGTGCTTGCATGTGTGTGGAAATTAGGGATCTTCAGGTGCCTGTTTGCTTTGTATGTGGCAAATGGACCTAACGGTGCTTGTTTTAGTGAGGAAAAAGGTTTCAAAGGTGCCTATTTGCAGTGAAATTAAGGTATCTAAGATGTATACAGTCGAGCCTCGTTTATCCGGCCACTTCTGTTTCCTATGAATCTTTCCGGATCAGCCGCATTTCCGGATCAACGAACTGTGATTGCTGGCATGGCATCCAAGTTAAGCTAGGTCAGTAACCTCCATGTTGATAAGGGACACCGTGTATCGTAAGAATTACAACAGTGTATGTTTTACACAAGCACTTGTATACATGTCATTATTGCTCCTACGATTGTTCAGGTTTATAAAATAAAGGGTGTCATAATTTGCATTTTGCCTTTTTGTTATTTGCCTGTTTTTGTACATATCTTTTTACTTGTACCTAATTACATGCACATGCATACCTATTGTGCAAACAGGTGCGCTCGTAAAGCTCGGCACATTTATGACTTTTGAAAACACCATGAAAAGGGTGAAATAAAAGGAAAATACGATATGCACAGTATTTTAAATGTACATGACGTGTTGTCTAAAATACCTGCAAAAGTGTTTTTTTTTTGGATGGTCTTCTTTGTACTGACAAATGTCTTTTTTCACGGAAGTCGAAACTTCAACTCGTCTTTTGCTGGTGGTGTAGACATTCTGTTGGCTTCTGATAGTCGTACTTTCAAAGTGGTAAAATGGCAAAGACTAATTGAGATTGATTGCCAATTGATTCGATATCGAAGACAGGCATATTTTCAATCATCTTTACAGTCTGTTAGGAGTAAAATATTTTCGCAAAACCTAACGAAATTTATCGTGTTTGGCGGCCATTTTGTGTGTACTTTGGGAACATAAACATCTCGAGTAACACATGAATCAAACTGTTTTTTTTTTTCCCTATGGTTCACCATTTAAATTGAAAATGTTTGTTTTTGAAACGAAGGATTATTGAATATGCAAGCAGACGGTATGTTCATATTTTAGTTTTGCGTTTAATTTTGAAAAACAAGTTTAAACATGCCCACAAAATCTTTGCGGACATTTCAGTTATCTTTTTTAGCGATTGTTACTGTAATCAACAACAAAAGCGTGGAACTGTCACTTCAGTACTATGTGTATGGATAATCTGTTAAGTTGACAACTGTCGATGGCACGAGAACGTCATTTAACAGTTTTCAAAAACAGTACTAATTAACACGCGTGTTTTCAAAACGTGTGAAAATCGTCTGCAACAATTGACACTATTTAGACTGATACCCGTGTTATTCACGACGAACCAGTCCGAAATCGCTCGAAGTAGACTGTATTTATGATATTTATGATAACCAGTCTATGGTCCCGGGGAAAACAACAAGTCTAAATATTGTGTGTAAACTCTAGTAGCCTGTTATCGATTTTTGTATTTATCGGACGGTTACGGGAGATACAACGGGTACCAGTTTAAATTGTGTGATACACAGTCAGGCCACGTCCGGTTTCTTGGATAAGGTTTGTACTAACTTTTAACCCTTCGTTCCCGATTTTTTCATTCCGGTTCCGGAACGCGGATTTCCGGAATAAAAAGTAAAATTTGTACAGAAAATATCCGTTCCCTGATGTTTTTGTCCGGATCCTGAGATTTCCGGAATTATGGAGCCCGGATAAACGCGGTTCGACTGTACTGGTGGGAAAGGATCTAAAGATGCTTGCTTTTGACTGGAAAAGAGGACTGAAAGGTGCCTGCCTCCATGTGAACAAGATCGAAGGGTTTTTGCATATGAAAAAGGGATCAAGCACCATCTAGGAAGACAATGGGAATAGGGTCAAAAGGTTAACATTATGGGAAAGGGTTAAATTAATTCAGAACTAATTATATGTATCCACTGAAATACACATTAATGCCATTAATACACTGACAAAGTTTCCAAATCAAATAGGCCACCAGTTAACTCTTTACCACACAATCCTGACTTTTAATTTAACAACCCTGGGAAAGAAGCCCTTTGAAAACATTGTGGGAAAAGGAGAAAATGCTGGTAGCCAGCATTTTCTCCTTTTCCCACATTATTTTCTACCCTTTCCATAATAAATTTCAATTCTTAAGTTGCATTTAGTTTGTCGTCTGCAAATGCTTTCAATTTGGACTAGTCTAAAATTTTGTCGTGTGGTAAAGAGTTAAGTCTTTACCAAACAGTCCCGACTTTTAACAAGCCTGAAAAAGAAACCTTTTCAAAACATTATGGGAAAAGTAGAAAATGCTGGTAACAAGCATTTTCTTCTTTTCCCACAAGGTTTTCTAACCTCTTTTAAACAAATTTCAATTTTTAAGTCACATTTATTTTGTCGTCTGCAAATGTTTTCAATTTGTACCAGTCTAAAATTTGTCGTTTGGTAAAGAGTTAACAAGGCCAAAGTCAAATAGTTGCCTTGAAAATCTGACACAGCCCTATTGATCTTATCAAAGCTTAAGCTTCACAACACAATCCAGAGCTCAAATTACCCTGAAGGATACTGCTTTTGAAAACATGGTAGAAAATGGGAAAAATGTCGGTAACCAGCAGTCTTTCTCCTTTTTCCACAATTTTTTCTACCCTTTCAAAAGACAAATACCATTATTTGAGCCATATTTAATTTTCTGTCTGCAAATGCTTTCAATATAGCAAGTCTTAAATTTTGTCTGGTAAAGAGTTTGAGTCAACATTGTTTGAAGTATAACAAGCCCTGACCCTTACCCTAACCCAGACAACTTCACACAGTGGCTGAAATCTTCCAGACAGAGCTTTGCACATACAAACAGGCACTTTTAGAGCCCTTTTCTACATGCAAACATTGGGGTCCTAGCTGCGTGGCTCAGTGGTAACATGTAGAACTCGTAACCTGGAGGCCCCGGGTTCGAGCCTCACTGGATCCACTGGGTTTTTCGTGGGAGTGTCCTTGGGCAAGACACTTCAGAGCCCTAGCCTAGTACTGGTGAAACCCAGGAAATACATGAATATGTGAGCTGTCGCCGTGATATGACTGAAATAATGTTGAAAGCGGCGTAAAACACCATTCAATCATACATGCAAACATTATGCAAACAGGCACCTTTAATCCCCTTTCCACATACAAACAGACACCTTTAGATCCCCTTTCCACATATAAGCAGGCACTTTTAGATCCCTTTTCCACATGAAAACAGGCACCTATAATCCCCTTTCCACATGAAATAAATCTAGGAATTTAACAATCAGTATTTTAGAACACACATTATTTCTACATTTCATGCACTAGGGTTAAGCAACCCTTTACTAAACCGCAAAATTTTAGACTTGCCCAAATTGGAAGCTTTTGCAGACAACAAAATAACTGTGACTCAAAAATAGAAATTCTCTGGTTATCAGCATTTTTTTCCTTTCTCCACAAAATTTTCAAAAGGCTTTAAATTTTCCTTAGGGTTGCTAAAACTCGGAAATGTGTGGTAACATGTTAAATTGATCCCACCTGCAAGACTTCTTTAAGGCAGCAGCAAATTTTATAAACATTGTGTCAAGAGGGGCCATTGCTCAAAGAGAAATTTCTCATTTTACTACACTTTTACCAGCATTTTCACTTTTCTCACATTTTCTAAAGCCTTCGTTCTCTGAAAACACAGGTCATTTGGTTAATTCTTTACATGGATGGATGGATGGAAAAGAGGGTGGGTGGATGGGTAGATTGATGGATGAGTGGATGGATGGATTGCTGGGTAGGTGCCCATGTGGATGGGTGGATGGGATGGATGGATGGATGGATGGATGAAGGGAGGAATGGATGACCAAGCATTCAAAAGTAAATTTGTGACCTATGGGAGGGATGGTGTGAGGAACGGATGGATGAGCAAGCTTTCAGAAATACTTTGGGGAAACAGGAGGGATCAGGGATAGATGAGCAAGCATTCAGAAATAATTTTTGGAAACATGAGATGGATGGATGGATGGAGGGAGAGAGGGACATATGAGCAAGCATTGACAGAAGTAATTCTGGGAAACATGGGATGGATAGAGGGAAGGAAGGAGGGATAAGCAAGCATACAGAATTTATTTTGGAAAGCATGGAAGGGAGGGAGGAATGAATAATGAAGTTTTAGAAAGTAAAGTTTTGAAAGCAAGGGAGGGAGGAAGGGAGGGATAAAGGGAGGAATGAATGAGGAAGAATTCAGAAGTAATTCTAGAAAGCAAGGGAGGGAGGAAAGGAGGGATGAAGAGAAGGATGAAGGGAGGAATGAATGAGAAAGCATTTAGAAGCATTTAAAAGTAATTCTGGAAATCAAGGGAAGGGGCAAGGGATGGATGGGTGTGCAAGTATTCAGAAGTAATTTTAATATGTGCTGTTATCAGGATATAATCTGATATGATACATAGGATGTGACAACCTGCAAACACTTACAAAACTTTTTATAAACACTTACAACATTTTTCATCAAATATCAAAGATCAGTAGCCCAGACACTCTATCCGAGACATTTAACCCTTTGGCTGCTAAGCTGGACTCGCTGACCTTTTACAGACAGTGTAGATCAAGATCAGACTGCACAGAATGTGCAGTCTGATCTTGAATCTACACTGTCCAGTAATGAGACACTCTTCTCCAAAAACTAAATTTGAAATAGCATTATTTGGGGTTTTACGACTGGTTTGAACATTCCATTTCAGTTATTTAGCAGGATAAGGTTTAACTCTTTACAAAACCACAAAATTTTGGACTTGTCCAAATCAAAACCATTTGCAGATGACAAAACAAAGACTTTGCTCAAACAGTGGATATTGTCTTTGTAAGGGCATTGAAATATTGTTACATGCATTCTCTCCTTTTCCTACAATGTTTTCAAAAGCTTTCTTCCGCACAGATCATAATATCACAATAGACATAAATTGAAATTGCTGGACTGGCGTGAAAGAGAAAACACTTTAAGAAAGATTTATGTTCACAATATAATGGCTCTACCTAAATGACCCAGATCTTCATCATATCCTATAAAAGCCGTAAAGCAACCTATAGTATAATTCTTCCATGGAAAGTGCAGAGCAAGATACAACCACATATGATGTGCAATCTGATCCTTCAATCTGCTGTCCTGATATTCTTGGAGACATTCTGGCCAAATACTGGCCTTGAATTGGCACTTAACCCTTTACAACCTGGCTGTGAGTTTTAATGATCTTGAGAAGGAGAGCTTTTGAAAACCTTGCAGGATAACGGAGAAAAATGCTGGTAACCCGAGCATTTTCTCCTCTTCTCAAAATGTTTCTAATCTTTCTATCTAGAATTTCTTTTTTTTTTTTGCCATATTAACTTTGTCATCTGTGCAATGCTATTTATTTAGACAAGTCCAAATTTTTTTCATTTGGTAAAAGTTAACCCTTTAACACACAATCCCAAGTTGTAAAGATGCTGAAGAATACTGGACTTTTGAAAACATTGAAGGAACTGGAGAAAATGTTTGACACCATGTTTTCTACCCTTTGAGTATAATGAAAGACAGGAATCTGTCACTACCCTTACCATTAAATCCCGACTTTTAATGACCCCATAGAAAGAGACTTTTGAAAACATTGTGGAAAAAGGAGAAAATGCTGGCAACCAGCATTTTCTCCTTTTCCCACAATATTTTTTTTAACCATTTTGAGGAAAAATTTTCAACATTTGTCATCTGAAAGTGCCTTCACTTTGGACTGGTCTAAAATTTTGTTGTTTGGTAACGGGTTAAGCTACATTTATCTTCTTGTCTGCAGATGCTTTCAATTTGGTCAAAATAAAAATTTTGTTGTTTGGTAAAGAGTTAACCCTTTACCAAACAATCCCGGGTTTTAACGACCCTGAGAAAAAGGCCTTTTGAAGACACTGTGGGAAAAGGAGAAAATCCTAGTAACCAACATTTTCTCCTTTTCCCACAATGTTTTCTAGCACTTCAGAAACAAATCCAATCATTTGAGCAACATTTAAATTGTCGTCTGCAAATGCTTTCACTTTGGACCAGTCTAAAATATTGCTGTATGGTAAAGAGTTAATGGGCTTTTGACAATTTATGTTCTGCAAATTCATAAAGTCTCACTGATCTTGTATTCTTATAGAGCTGTAGAATTATGTTTGAACTATTTAGTCTGTTATTTAAATATTCATAATCTACATGTAATTGTCTATTTGGTACAATGTAAATAACACACTTCTTCAAAAAATTTACTTGTCTATGCATGCTGTGTAGTAAGAGGAAACCGGAGAAGTTTTCCTACATTCTGAACATAAACATAGCCGTTTAACACATGATCCTGAGTTTTAGCATCCTTGCAGAAAAAAAAAGCCTTTGAACAGATTGTAGGCAAAGGTGAAAATGCTGGTAACCAGCACATTTTCCTTCCGCCTGAATGTTTCCTATGTCATAATTGTTTTGGAAAATTTTAGTTTTTGGGTCATACTTATAATTTTTGCCTGCTTTCAATTTGGAAGAATGTAAAATTTTGCTGTTTGGTAACAACGTTTTAACTCTAAATTTTCAGACCTGCCATCTGATTGGCTTTTATAGAATGTCTCAGCCAATCAGACACTCAGAAGTGTCATGCAATGGAGAAATGAAATCAAATTGTTAATGGTTGGTGATAATGGCCTTCTGTTAGATTTTCTAGCCTATTGAAAGGAAAGGATAAAAGTAGGACCAAATTGTTTGCCTAAACTCTTTATCAAACAATATTTTAGACGTGTCCAATTTGCAGACGATAACATAATTCATATTTTATCTTAGATGAGGGGAATCTTTTTTTTAGAGAAGGTAGAGAACACTGTAGCAAAAGGAGAAAGTGCCAATTACCATCATTTTCTCATTTTTCCACAACATTTTCATAAAGTTTATAGTTCCTCAGGGTCAAACTAAGGACTGTTGGGTGAAGGGATAACTCTTTCCAAACAACCTTGTATCTCTATAAGCCAGTGAAAGATTTTTTTTTTGTGAAAATTTGGAAGAAAGACAGTTAACTCTGTACCACACAATCCCGACTTTTAAGGACCCTGAAAGAGAGGGCTTTTGAAAACATTGTGGGAAAAGGAGAAAATGCTGGTACCCAGCATTTTCTCCATTTCCCACCATGTTTTCTACTCTATCAAAGACAGAAATCATCATTTCAGCAATGTTTCATTTGTCGTCTGCAAATGCTTTGAATTTTGTCCAGTCCAAAAATTTGTCGTGTGGTAAAGAGTTACCGTAAGCTGGCTGCAAGCATGTCTTCCTTTCCTGACAGTATTTCCCTTCACAGACAAACTCGTGACTTAATTTAACTCCTTACCACACAATCCCGACTTTTAACGACCCTGAGAATTCAGTCTTTTCCCACAATGTTTTCTACCCTTCAAAACAAATTTCACTTTTTTTTGTCACATTTATTTTGTTGTCTGCAACTGCTTTCAATTTGGACTAGTCTAAAATTTTGTCATTTGGTAAAGAGTTAAGCAGCATATATTTTGTCATACTCAGCTGCTTTAACTCTTTACCACGCAACGAATATGTTTGTCCAAATTGAAAGCATTTGCAGACGACAATTTAAATTTTACTCAAATGATGGAGTTTGTCTTTGATAATGTAGAAAACATTGTGGGAATAGGAGAAAATGCTGGTAACCAGTATTTTCTCCTTTTCCTACAATGTTTTTAGACAGCTTCTTTCTTGGGGTCATTGAAAGGTGGCACTGTAGCGTAAAGCTAGGCTTAAAGTTTGAGAAGTCACACTTTGGTTTTCTGGTAAAGGGTTCAGTAGACTTATGTAACAGTTTACACCCAAATCTTCCCTTTTGATTGGGATAGTTTAAGATAACAAACAAAGCTATCTGGGCAATTTCACTATTATACAGTGGTCGAGTTGGAAATACTTTATTGAAACAGAATGGTTTACTTTCTTCACTTAGCCAAACAGAGATTCCCCGCCCCTGTCTGGACCCATAATAACAACTGGTGCATTCCTTTTTCTATATGTAATTTAATCCTTTACCACACAATCCCGAGTTTAAACAACCACAAGGAAGAAGGCTTTTGAAAACACTGTCGGAAAGGAAGAAAATGCTGGTTACCAGCATCCTACAATGTTTTCAACCCTTTCAAAGACAAATTCCATAATCTGAGCAAGATTAAACTTACCTGTAATCATCTACAGTGGCTTACAATTTTAGACTAAGATGTGTCTTAACCCTTTACCGCACAATCCCGACTTTTAATGACCCTGAGGGGGAAGCCTTTTGAAAACATTGTGGGAAAAGGAGAAAATGCTGGTAGCCAGCATTTTCTCCTTTTTCCACAATGTTTTTTGCCCTATTACAGACAAATTTCATTATTTGAGCCACATTTAAATTACCGTCTACAAAATGCTTTCAATTTGGACAAGTCTACATTTTTGCCGTTTGGTAAAGGGTTAAATTTTGTCATCTGGTAAAGCCCCGCCTGGGTGGCTCAGTGGTGAGCGTGTCGGACTCATGACCTGGTGGTTGTGAGTTCGATACCCGGTTGAGGCGAACTTTCTTTCCGGCGTATTTTCGCCTCTCACCTCTGCTGAAGCATGTGAGAAAAGTAGTCGGTGGCTTTGGAAAGAAAGTTGTGTTAGTACTGGTGTGAGAAAGCCAGGAAACACATGTGCGTCACCGACCGCCATGATATGACCTTAGCTGTTAAAGTGGCGTTAAACCCCAATACAACCAACAATCATCTGGTAAAGGGCCTTTCATGACTACACTTGATTGCACTGTCAATGTAGATCAAGATCAGACTGCAAAAAATATGAAATCTGATCTCTGATCTACACTGCCTCCTGTACTAATACATTCTCAAGCCAAAGTAAGCAATCTTAAAACTAATTATTGGAGTGTTTATTGTTTCTGTTCAAGATACTAAAGTCTGCTAACATGTTACAACATGCTGAGGATTTTTCATCTTGCAGTGAAAATGCTGCAGCAAAAGGGAAAACATCAATGCATGAGGGCTCAGCTGAAGTTAAATTAGTGAAGGACAAAATAAGCAAAAAAAAAGCAAAAAAAGGTAAACATTATATTTCTTGTTTATTTGCTAAATACTTTCTCGTTTCTCATTTTATGGGTTCGAAAGTTGACACTCTTTCTTTTATCAGTCATGCGTGAAAACGTAATGAAACTCGTAAATTAATATTCAATACCGGTATCTACAGGATGTTTTTCAATTTGTAATTAAATTCAACCTTGTAATTCATTCCTACATGACTAGCCCATTACTGATAGAATCCTGAACCTCTTCAAGGCCCCTCTGCCTAGTATAGAGGAATCCCAGATGATAAATGATTGTAAGCTTTGCTCTGGCAATAGGGTATTTAATGCATCTGTATGATGCATTACACCAAGCAATTAACCCTTTACCACACAATCCCGACTTTTAACGACCCTGAGGAAAAAGCCCTTTGAAAACATTGTGGGAAAAGGAGAAAATGCTGGTAACCAGCATTTTCTCCTTTTCCCACAATGTTTTCCAACCTATCCAATACATATATCACTATTTAAGCTACACTTAAGTTGTCGTCTGCAAATGCTTTGAATTTGGTCCAGTCTAAAATTTTGTCGTTTCGTAAAGAGTTAATCTCATAAATTTGGATCCATAAAATCCATTTTGTCTAACATCCAACAGAATCATGTTGAGGAATGGTTCTTGGACACTCAGAAAATTAGCAATATATAGCAAAAAGTTTTGATTCATGTCAGCCTGCACAATCTGTGCAAGCTGACATGGATTGATACTTTATGCAGATGCATTAAGCTCCCTTTTCACAGACCATGGTCCATATGAAAGGACTGTTGCCCCCAAAAGAACTAAAATAATGTTGAAGGCAGCATAAAACACATCCTTTGCAGAGGCAGGTAGCTTATGAGTTACTTGGCAAGGTTCATTAACTCTTTACCAAACAACAAAATTTTAGACTGGTCCAAACTGAAAGCATTTGCAGACAACAAAATAAATGAGAGTGAAAAATTGAAATGTGTTTTGGCAAGGTTAGAAAACATTGCAGGAAAAGAAGAAAATGCTGGCTACCAGCATTTTCTCCTTTTCCCACAATGTTTTCAAAAGGCTTTTTTCTCAGGGTTGTTAAAAGTCGGGAATGTGTCGTAAAGGGTTAAAACAAGGGATTGTTAGGTAAAGGGTTGAAACTATCCCCTTGTTTCAGTGACCCTGTGGCTTTTGAAAAAATTTTGGGAAAAGAAGAAAATGCCTATACCCAGCATTTTTTCCTTTTCCTACAATGTTTTTTCATTCCAAAAATGATCGATCTCATCATTTGGGCCACATATCCCTTACTTTCCAGAGACCAGTCCAAAATTTAAGTTAACCCTTAAAGCACCTTACACAACTATAGTTGCGATTGTGGCCAGTGTAGATCAAGATCAGGCTGCACAAAAGGTGCAGCCTGATCTTTGTCCTACACGGTCTGCTTTCCCCGAATCATTGTAGACAAAATCAACCATGAAATTGCAGTTATTTGGGTTGTATTTCTAGGATGAAAATGTCCGACGGGTTAAAATATTCAGTGCTTAGGGTTAAGATAAGGGTTAACATTAACCATAAATTACTAAACATTTTCCAATTTTTTACGTCCCTGAGAAAGATTAGCCTTTCGAAAACATTGTCGGAAAAGAAGAAAATGCTGGTAACCAGCATTTTCTCCTTTTCCAACAATGATTTTCTATCCTATCAAAGACCACCAGTTCGTTTGTACCACATTTGAATTTGTCATCTGCCGATGTTTCAGAGCGAAAGAGTCTAAAATTTGTTGTTTGGGAAAGGGTTACCACACTGGAACCCAGAGTTCCAGATAGAGGGTGTGATTTTGATTTTAAAATTGAAAATATCAGTTACTCTCCTCTAAACCCAATGTTATGGGTACTCATTAGAATCGTCTCACCGAGACGATTCTAATGAGTACCCACAACATTGGGTTTGGAAGAGAAAAACAGTCAAATCTGTGAACAGCAGCCACTGAAGGGAAGTTCTGAAAGTGGCTGCTGTTCAAAGATTGGCTGTTGTCCAGAATATGCACTTCTCCCAATATCTTGAGTTGCGAATATGATGGTTTCAATAGGTAAAGGTTTGTTTACAATGAAGTTTCAATCTTTTTCTATTTAAAGTACAAAAATAAACCACACAAATAAAACATATTTTAAACTTTTTTTTTTTTTCATTTAGATCTATTTCAAAATTTCATGTGGCAAATAAAACGTAATTTAAACATGTACATGTATTTGCATTTGTACCTCATGACCACTGTTGTACAATCTGCATGGACACTCAGGACAGTTCACTGTACTTTTACATAAAAAAAGTTTTCAACTACATTTGTAAAAAGAAATTATTAAAAAAAAACATTTGATGAAATGAAAATGCTGCTTGATTAAGGTAAAACATTTTGCAGCTTATGCAATTTTTTTAAACATTGTGGAAAAATGAACCTCATGACCATTTTGGGCCAATCTGCATGGACATTGGACAGCTCAAATTTGTCACATTTGTCCATTCTCACAGTTTAACACACAATTCAATAACAGATGATTTTTCAAAGTGTTAATAATAATTAGTCATTAAGCCAGCATTAATCAGCTTTAATCCTTTTATCATAATAGTAACTGTTGAATTTTTCAAGTACACACTGTGTGAAAGTGTGATAATGTGGCTGTTGTGTAGGTGTCATAAACAGTTAATTCATTCCAATAAAGCTGGCTGCAGTTGACAGATTAGTGCTGTGCACATGGTAAATAAAGAAGAAATATGCACGGGTGGACTTGTGTTGGCTGCTGCACACAGATAGGCTGCTGTTCAAGTGTGGCTGGTTGCAAAGATTTGACTGGATTTAGAATACCATCACTCCCTCTTATCTCAAGCTCTGCTGGAACCCAAACTATATGGACATGACAGACCCAAATGCTGTACATAATCTGTGATTTCAAAGGTTACTTGGTCTGACTCTATCACCAAATATTGGACAGTGATGATTCAAGATCAGAATGCACAATCTGTGCAATTTCATCTTAGTCTACACATTCTACAGAAGCAACTGAAGTTGTACTTGGCGCTCGATCAAAAGCTAATGTCAACATTCAAATGCAGCTATTCAATTCGAATACCTGATATTTATATTTACTATTTTGGGCAGAAAATGAAGGCGTGACTGTTACAAACGCCTTTCAAGATTGGCTAATTTCATGGCAAAAAGTAATTAGTGACTTACAGTGAATGGATGAATTACGTATTTGAGCCGCTCTCATAAAAAAGTGACGCATAAATCTTTTAAGGAAATGATTCGCATCAAATTGGGACACGCTAATTCCCTTTCAGCTTTTCATGTTCGTTTTTTGAGAAGATGACAAGAGAGAACTGGGTGTTGCCGTTTATAAAAACATTCATAAGTTTACTCAAGCGTGGGGTACTATTGAGCTTGGGTACTCTAGTCAAAAATTTATTCATAAACCCCCATTTCATTTTACAAGTTCCATCCTATACACTTAACAAATCTCCATTCCTTTACATATTTGTTCGTTTTAAAGTAAAATTGAGCTTCATTTAGTCAGAATGCCAAAATTGATATACTCAGTAGGAATGGCACAAGTATGTTTTAATATCCAATTTTGATGTGCCAATTGAAATGAGCCATGCTCTGGCAATAGGGGGCTTAGTGCACCTCTGTGATGCAATCAAGCCATCACATAATCATGGATCCATAATAGCCACATTTTTTAAATAACCAACTGAATCATGAAGTAGACTGGTCCTTTGGCATACAGAAAATTGGCTGATAGTGAAAAGTTTTGGCCCAGGTCAGTCTGCGCGGATTGCGCAGGCTGACCTGGGTCGATACTTTTCGCATATGCATTAAGCCCCCTTTTCACAGAGCATGGCTAAAATATGTGTATATACATCTCAAACTCACCTACCAACAGTACTTTATTTTCATAAACACAGTCAAGATTGCATTTTTTATTCTTTAACTCTTTACCAAACGACAAAAATGTAGACTGGTCCAAATTGAAAGCATTAATTTGCAGACGACAATTTCAGTGTGAATTAAATGATGTAAATTGTCTTTGATAGGCTAGAAAACATTGTGGGAAAAGGAGAAAATGCTGGTTACCAGCATTTTCTCCTTTTCCCACAATGTTTTCAAAAGCCTTCTCTTTCAGGGTCGTGAAAAGCCGGGATTGTGTGGTAAAGAGTTAAATGTATTTTACAGTGATGCTGAAACATAAATGGCAGGATTCGATCATGTTTGTGAATTCCATACTCTGACATCATTGTTATGTCATCAGTCTTTCAACTCTTTACCTGACGACAACAGTTTTGGCTTGTCCATAATGAAAGCATTTGCAGACAACAAATAAATGTGGCCCAAAGAATGCTTTATATCACTGAAAGAGAAGAAAACTGGTTGCCATCATTTTCTACTTTCCCAACAGTGTTTTCAAAAGCCTCTGCACTCAGGGTCATTAAAACTTAGGACTAAGCCCATTAACCCTTTACCACATGAAAAAATGTTAGACTCATCCAAACTGAAAGCATTTGCAAATGACAATGTCAATGTGGGTCAAATAATATGATATTTCTTTGATAGGGTAGAAAACATTGTGGAAAAAGGAGAAAATGCTGGTCACCTTCATTTTCTCCTATTCCCACAATGTTTTCAAAACGCTTCATCCTCAGGGTCGTTAAAACACGGGATTGTGTGGTAAAGGGTTAACAGAAACAATAACCCAAAAATGCATAAAAATAATTCTCACATATTGAACACTGATACAAAACTGCATGAGTCTTTTAGTGTCAAATGTGATATTATAATTCATCAGACACATACATGTAATTACCTCTATTTTCAGTGAATACCTACTAATTTTCTTATCTTGCATACCACCGAGATGAGTATATAGTACCGTATCTGGTCAAAGATCGGCATTCAAACGCCTCATTTCTAGAACACTGCTGGCCTGGATTTATCTGTGAAACAACGAATCAAAATAAATGATCGAGACCAACCTGCCAATTTATCTCCAAAAGATTCAAAACAAAATCATTATAATTATGCAAGTTTCTTTTGAACTATTTTTCATCTGCGATGTGCACACCTGTCAAAGAAGCAAATAGGCTTCATGAAACGTACATCTAAATGTAGGATTATGTTTTAACACATCATGGACTTTAAACCTTGAGACAAAGTTACGAGATAAAGAGAATCTGACATTCATTTCCTTTTGAGCTAAAAATTTATTAAACTTGCTGCCAAAGCTTCCCTTAACTCTTTACCAAATGACAAAATTTTAGACTCGTCCAAATTCAAAGGATTTGCAGACGACAAGATAAGTGTGACTCAAAAATTGAAATTCGTTTTCAAAAGGGTAGAAAACATCATGGGAAAAGCAGGAAATGCTGGTTACCAGTATTCTCTCCTTTTCCCACAATGTTTTCAAAAGGCTTCTCCGGGTTGTTAAAATTCTGGATTGGGTAGTGAAGGGTTAATAAAACGTCATCCTAAATGCCACCTCATATCAGATCCTACATGTCTGCAAACAAATTGAATGATAATATTTCAGAGAAATTTTCTGTTTCAGAGCTCCAGATAGAGGGAGTGATTTTGATTTCAAAATTGAAAATATTAATCACTTTCCACTAAACTCTATGTTATGGGTACTCATTAAAATCCTCTCATTGAGACGATTTTAATGAGTACCCACAACATAGGGTTTGGAAGAGAAATAATGGATTTAGAATACTATCACTCCTTTTTATCTGGAGATACCAAATAGCTTTCATTTCACTAAAACATGTAGTACGAAGTTATGACTGATTATCAAATCCGGACAATTTCAATGATTATGAAAAGAATACAGACTTCCAATTTGGACCAGTCTAAAATTTTGTCGTTTGGTAAAGAGTTAAAAAAAAAAAATGCAGCCATGAGAGCAAAAATTCCAAGTGCCCTTCACCAAACAATCCTATGTCTAATGACTCTGAAAAAGATGGTTTCGGTACGCATTGTGGGAAAAGGAGAAAATAGTCTGGTAATCAGTATTTCTTCCTTTTCCCTCAATGTTTTCTAACTTTCCAAAGGCAAATAATATCCCTGGTAAAACATCTAACTTAATTGTCTGTTAACTCTTTACCACACAACAAAATTTTAGCCTTCTCCAAATTGAAAGTCTTTGCAGACGACATTTTAAATGTACCTCAAAACATAAAATTTGCATCCTAAAGGATAGAAAACATTGTGGAAAAAGAAGAAAATGCCGGTTACAAGCATTTCTTCTTTTCCCACAATGTTTTCAAAAGGGTTCTTTCTTTGGGTCGTTCAAAGTCGGGATTGTGTGGTAAAGAGTTAAACCCAGTTACAATGGTCGAGTCTAAAATTTTTTTCATCTGGTAAACAGTTAATCCCTTACCACACAATCCCAACTTCTAACGACACTGAGAAAGAAAGCTTTTGAAAACGTGGGAAAAGGAGAAAATGCTGGTAACCAGGAAAGAATTTAACCAGGATAAAATGCAGGTAACCAGCATTTTCTCCCCTTCCCACAATGTTTTCTATCCTTCCCAACCCAATTTTCAATTTTTAGTCACATTTATTCCGTCATCTGCAAAAGCTTTCAACTTTAGGTCTGGTCTAAAAATTTATCATTTGGTAAAAAGTAAAAGTTTCGGTGCAGTTTCATTATCCTCCAAATGCTTGTACTATAATTTATTTAACTCTTTAACACACAATCCCGACTTTTAACGACCGTAGAAAAGAAGGCTTTTGAAAACATTGTGGGAAAAGGAGAAAATGCTGGTAACCAGCATTTTCTCCTTTTCCCACAATGTTTTCTACCCTTCCCAAAACAAATTTCAATTTTTGAGTTGCACTTAATTTGTCGTCTGCAAATGCTTTCAATTTGGACTGATCAAAAATTTTGTTGTTTGGTAATAAGAGTTAACTCTTTACCAAGTGACAATATTTTGGATTTGTTGGAATCCAAAACATTTGGTGGAGACAAATAGGGAATCTGGCTCATTATTCTGGATTTGCCTTTGAAAGGGTTTCAAATGATTGTATGATCAGCATTTTCTCCTTTTCCCACTATGTTTTCAAAAGCCTGCTTCCTCAAGGTCGTTAAAATTTGGGACTGCGTGGTTAGAGAGTTAAAACAATAAAAGAGAATATTCTGTCAAAATCTAGCTTTCAGCAGCTTTGATATAATCATGTAATGTGCTTTCCTTTCAGATCTAAGGCCCCGAGCTACAGATGAGAGGGAGTGATGGTATTCCAAATCTATTATTTCTTCTCCAAACCCTATGTTGTGGGTACTCATCAGAATCGTCTTGATGAGACGATTCTAATTAGTACCCATAACATAGGGTTTAGTGGAGAGTGATTAATATTTTCAAAATCACTCCCTCTATCTGGAGCTCTGTAGGCCTATCTGATTTATAACAAGGTTCAGTATCGGATGCCCTCTATCCAATATTCCGATACAGTGGGCGATTTAAATTTAGTTGTACCAGTTTAACTTTTCAATTTGCTGACGTTGACCTTCTTCAGTGAATCAGATGAAATATTTTGTTTACATGTTCTTTGAATAGAACTTTCTTTCATACCTTTTGACATCTAGCACATTGTGTCTCAGAGTTCCTGGTAGAGGGAGTGATTTTGATTTCAAAATTGAAAATATTAGTTACTCTCCTCTAAACCCTATGTTATGAGTACTCATTAGAATCGTCTCACCGAGACGATTCTAATGAGTACCCACAACATAGGGTTTGGAAGAGAAATAATGGATTTAGAATACCATCACTCCCGCTTATCTGGAGCTCTGTCTTCTTTGAAGAAGTTACCAAATACCGTCATAATGTGTTTCAGGTAATCAGCATTTTCTCCTTTCCGTACAATGTTTTCTACTCAATTAAACAAAGACATGTTTCGACATTTGATCCACCTTTGATTTGTTGTCTGTAAACAATTTGAAGTAAGACAAATCTAAGATTTTGTGGTGTGTTTACTCTTTACCGCACAAAAAGAAGCCTTTTGAAAACATTGTGGGAAAAGGAGAATGCTGGTAACCAGCATTTTCTCCTTTTCACTCAATGTTTTCTACCCTATCAAAGAAAAATTTGACCATTTGAGCCACACTGAAATTGTCGTCTGCAAATGCTTCAATTTGGACAAGGCCTAAATTTTGTCATCTGGTAAAGGGTTAACTCTTTACAGAACTACAATTTTTTTTACTCTACTAAATTGAAAGCATTTGCAGGTGAGAAATCTAATGTAGCACAAATGATGATTGCTGTCTTTACTAGGGTAAAAGACATTGTGGAAAAGAAGTGAATTCTGGTTACCAGCATCTTTGGCTTTTCCCACAGTGTTTTCAAAAAGCTTCTTCTTCAGGGTCATTAAAAATGGTTTTTTTGGTAAAGGATTACATAGTTAATTACGTCTATGAGAAATGATATTGCAGCGGATAACTCTGAAAGCTCTTCGGATAACTCTGAAAGCTCTTCGTAAAACCTAATTGGTACTCAATATGAAATGCAATACATTAAATTGACCCTTTACCGCACAGTCCCGAGTTTTTACGACCCTGAGAAAGAGGTCTTTTGGAAACATTGTGGGAAAAGGACAGCATGCTTATTACCAGCATTTTTCCTTTAACACAATGTTTTCTTTCCTTTTACACGCAAATCTCATTAGATGAGCCATGTAAGCAATATACAGTGTAATTTGTTGGCTGCAAATGCTTTTCATTTGAACAAGTGTAAAATTCTATTGTGTGGTCAAGGGTTAAAAATACATCTATACTTGTTTTAAACCAGTTTTTAACCTTTTTTCACCTTTATCAAACTGTAATCACTGCTGTATCTTTATGTCAAATGTTGTACCTGACAGTTACAAGGTAGCAAGATTACGACCTATAGAAAATGCATTTCATTTCCTGGAGGCCATCAAAGAAATCACTTTTGTGATATTTCCAGTTTTAAATATATATAGTGCAAGTGATAAATACATATATCAGAAATCTTCAATTTAAAACTGGAAATGTACAGTATGTTTACACAGCTGACTATATTCCGAACTATTCTACAGTCTATCAAATTTTAACAGCGTTTTTTTTCTCTCTGGCTGTAAGGATGTACCTTTAAAATGCAACAAAATTGTGATAACTGATGAAAACACATCTCAGCTATACAATTTTATGATTCCCTAAACTGCTAGACACAAATATTTGAAGTGAATCTTCTGTGAATCTTCCTTGTTAACCGTTTACTACAAAATTATGAGTTCTAATAGCCCTAAATCAGAAGATGGCCTTTAAAAACATTGCGGTAAAAGGAGAAAATGCTGGATACCAGCATTTTCTCCTTTTCTCACAATGTTTTCTCCTCAAAGACAGAAATCGTCATTTGAGCTAAATTTATTTTGTCATCAGCAACTGCTTTCGTGTTCGTTCAGTCCAGAAATTTACACATTAATAATTTAGAGAAAAAAATGTTGTTACTGCACTGCAAAATTAACTGCACTAGACGACATTTTAGGCTTGACCAAGTTGAAAACACATGAAAGATAAAATGTGGCTAAAATGATGAAATTTGTTTGCAAAAGAATAGAAAACACTGTAGGAAAAGGAGGAAATGCTGGATAACACATTAAAGGGAAAGAAAAACTATTTCCAATGCCATTTTCTTATCTAAGTCTCTGCACAATACTTTTTCTACCACAGTACCAGTATAAATCCAATATCAACAACAACTTCGGTCAAATTCTTTTGAAATCCTTAAAAAAGATGATTTCATGTATGATAAAGATAACTGAGCACAAAGTAACTACTGGGTGGGGCAAAAAAATGTATGTACTTGCTTTGTCAGTGGTTGAGTTTTTGTTCAATTCAAAGGTGTTTTTCTTATTATCATAATATTCAAATTCACAAATTGATGTTGAGATCAGATATCTTTTCCAATATTATGCTAATTCTCACCCATTTAAAACAGCTTCCTCTTCTAACTCTTTACCAAACAACAATATTATGAAGTGGACCAAATTGAAAGCATTTGCAGACTACAAATTAAATGTTTCTTAAATGGTGATAGATTTCTGTATTTGATAGGGTGGAAAACACTGTGGGGAAAAAGAGAAAATGCTGGTTACCTTTTCCCATGATGTTTTCAAAAGCTTTCTTTCTCAGGGTCTTTCTCAGGGTTGTTAAAAGTCAGGACTGTGTGTACAGGGTTAACCCTTTACCAAACAATTCAGAGATTTAACAACCCAGAGGAAGAAGGCTTTTGAAAACATTGTAGGAAAGGAAGAAAATTCTACCCTATGAAAGACACATTTTATACTTCGAGTAACAGTTACTATGTCGTCTGCAAATGCTTTCAATTTTGACTGGTCTAAAAATTTGTTGTGTGGTAAAGAGTTAATCCTTAGAGCGCATAATAAACTCATAAGACAACTTTAGTCTAGAAATGAGACCAAAATAAGGGCAGTTTCAAAATTGCTCTTGTCCATAATGTATCATCAGAGTGTAGATCAAGGATCAGACTACACATGTTTTGCAGTCTGATCTTGATCTATACTGACCACAAAATCAACTAAAGTTGTGGAAGACGTTTTAAGGATTAAAATGCCAAAAATCGAAGTACAATAAAGGAAATTTAAACTAATCCTTTTATCACCCATATTTGGTATGCTACATGAATTTCATTGAGGACCTTAAATAGCTTACCCCCTACAGATTACTTTTTTCTTTATTCTCTTGCATTAGACCATTTTTTCAAAATATAATATTGTATACATGGAGAAATTACACAAAGCAATATGTTCTGTAGACACATATGGTACACCTTTTACCTTTAAGTATCATATTGTTTTTATGCACCATATTTTATACAAATTTAACTCTTCCCAGATGAATTTTAGGCCCTCCTACAAACAGGGCATACTAAACATGAATTTACCCTTTACCACACAATCCCGACTTTTAACGACACTGAAGAAAAATCCTTTTAAAAACATTGTGGGAAAAGGAGAAAATGCTAGTAACCAGCATTTTCTCCTTTTCCCACATTTTCTACCATTCTCAAATCAAATTTCAATTTTTGAGCCACATTTGAATTGTCACCTGCGAATGCCTCCAATTTCGACCAGTCTAAAATTTTGTTGTTTGGCAACAAATATATGACCTCCCAGGGCAGGGATCAAACCCACAACCTGGTCCATAAGCAAACACATTACCATGTCACTACAAAAGCTAGCTATCTCTTTACCACAAAAATGTAGACTGGTCCAAATCAAAAGAGTTTGCTGATGACAATTTAAATGTGCCTAAAATGGTTGAATTTGTCTTTGATAGGGTGGAAAACAATGTGGGAAAAGGAGAAAATGCTGGTTACCAGAATTTTCTCCTTTTCCCACAAAGTTTTCAAAGGCTTCTTTCTCTGCGTCGTTAAATTGATTGATTGATTGATTGTATGGTGTTTAACGCCATTTTCAACATTATTTCAGTTATATCTCAGCGGCCAGTGCACCTATCCATGCTTTACTGGAGTTTCTTTTACCAGTACTCCGCACAATATTCTTACCAAGCCACTGGCTACTTTCCCACATAACCATCGGCGAAACAATGGTCAGCAGTGAGAGAGGAATGAATCCTGTCGCGATGACTATCATTAATCCTCGGAAAGAAAATGTTGAAATTTGTTTTGGAAAGAGCAGAAAGCATTGTGGAAAAAGGAGAAAATGCTGGTTACCAGCACTTTCTCCTTTTCCCACTATGTTTTCAAAAGGCTTCTTCCTCAGGGTCGTTAAAAGTCGGGATTGTGTGGTAAAGGGTTAAGAAAGGGTATAAACATTGTGAGAAAAGAAGAAAACGCTAGTTACCAGCATTTTCTCCTTTTCCCACCATGTTTTCAAAATTCTGCTTACTCGTTAGAGTCATTAGAACTCATGATTGTGTTCGACAAAATTATGTATCCAAATTGAAAGCATTTGCAGGAGACAAAATAAATGTGACTCAAACATTACAATTTGTCTTGGGAAAGGCAGAAAAATATTGTGAGAAAAGGAGAAAATGTTGGTTACTAGCATTTCCTCCTTTTCCTATAATATTTTCAAAAGTCTCCTTCCTCATGCTCGATAAACTGAAGATTGTGAGGTAAAAAGTTAAAAGTACAGTGTCTTTAACCCTTTACCAAACAATCCCGACTTTTAACGACCCTGAGAAAAAGGCCTTTTGAAAACATTGTGGGAAAAGGAGCAACCAGCATTTTCTCCTTTTCCCACAATGTTTTCTACCATTCCTAAAACAAATTTCAATTTTTGATTCACATTTATTTTGTTGTCTGCAAATGCTTTCAATTTGGTCAAGTCTAAAATTTTGTCGTTTGGTAATGAGTTAAACAAATTAACCTGCTGCACGACAGAAAATCAAACATATGCTAGGTGTTAATTATGCTGTGTACAGTATTCATTCTAGGTAGGAATTCTGGGGCATTGTCCTATTGAACAAGAAAAATGTCCCATCAATAATTGCATACAGATGGACTGTATCGCTTTCAAGTTTATTTAATTAACCCTCTACTACACAATCCCAACTTTTACAATGTTTTCTAGTCTCCCCAAAACAAATTTCAGTTTTTAAGTTACATTTATTTTGTCATCTGCAAATGCTTTCAATTTGGACTAGTTTAAAAAACTGTCATTTGGTAAAGTGTTAAGTTTTTGGGAAGTTACCTGTGCATTTGTCTTAACTCTTTACCAAACAATAAGATTTTAGACCTGTCCAAATTGAAAGCATTTGCAGACGACATAAGAAATTCCGCTGTAATGATGGTAAATATCCATGAAAGCTTAGAAAACCTCGTTGGAAAAGGAGAAAATGCGGAAAAGGAGAAAATGCTGGTTACCAACTTTTTTTGACCTTTTCCGACAAAGTTTTCAAAAGGCTATATCCTCAAGATCGTTAAAACTGTGGGTTCTGTGGTGAAGAGTTAATTTGCAAATGTCTCCTATTCTTGCATATTTATAGGACTCTTGTCCTATTTCTTGAATAATCTGGCAGAACACTGTATCCAGTACATATATGGCGTGAAACACACGAAAAGGGGCCTTCGGACATTTGCATAAAGTGTTGTCTCGGATTAGCCTGCACAGTCCACGCAATCCGAGATAGCACTTTACGACTATGTAGATTTTTTCATACAGTAGACTTACGTGAAACAGAAAATCACACAAAAACGGGAAGTGTCGTCTCGGATTAGTCACAAACTGCACAGGCTGATCTGGGATGACACGCTTTTACGCATAATGTCCGAAGGTCCCTGTTCGCGTGTTGCACGCCATATATGTATTCCCTTCATATATTTAGGGTTTTTCTATAGATTCCTTTTCTCTTACTGTTTCTCCCTTGTGCCACTTGTATTACTAACTTGCTGAAAATTAATGTCTAATCAAAGGACTCAAAGTCCTGGAAAGGGGATTTGTGGAGTAGTATAAAGCTGTAATATGTTGTAATAATAAAATAACATCACATGCAAGACATATGTGCAATCATTTTAAAATGAAGTTAGCAAGGGCAGGGAAAATCAAAATTGTCCTGCCGAGCGGGCCATGCAGTAACTGTTGTTCAATTTCTATTATTGTTTAATGAATTTGAACCATCAATCTTACACAGTTTTTTGCTGGTACTAGATTTCAGAATAAATATGTATACATGTGTAGCACTCGTCACAACTCGGCCAATTCCGTACCTACATCTAACCTCATCTGTATAAAGGAGGCTTCCATTTTGAACTACCAATCACATGATCTTAAACATGGCGGCGCCCCTGTAGATCACTTAGCAACGACATGAACAACCACGGGGAAGTTATTCACTTCTATCGATCTGTCGATGAAAGCTCCCAACGGAATTGATAATCCACGCTAAAAATTGAATGTACAAACTGTTTGCTGACTGAAATATTCTTAGAAAGATAATGACAGAAATTTTACTAATGTTTTCTTTTTTAAGAGGAGCCTTACAATTTCAATAACGGTAAAGGGGCGTGCTTACGGAGATGTGCGAAACGTACCGTGTAGGTGCATATCAAGCTACGTGACACAGCCGAGGGATTTGACCACCAGAGCACCCGAGGTATGCCGAATGCATGTGTAGGGCAGTATAGACGGTAGTGACGAAAGTGAGGTCGAGGTGTATTACCTAAAACTGAAAGTGAAATTGATGCAAGCGTGAATGACAATATTTGAATTTTGATTCATATCGATATCATAGAACAGTGAGAGCCCACATGCCTTGTTAGACATGATGTATTTGGTTCCAGTCAGAACGATCACAGTAAGCGGATTTGCTATACAAATCCGCTAAAAATAGCCTTCACAGTAATAGCCTGCTATATTAGTCCTGACATTATGAGTACAAAATAAAAAACATGCATATTACTTGACATGACATATAGGTGGCCTAATTTTTGTTGAATCTTGTCTCATATTTTTGTCAGTATAAATGAAACATTTACCATGAATGTGACAGCTGGTCTTGCCATTAGCCAGTGTGGTTAGTTTGGTACATAATTTTGGTGTTTGCAGGCTACTTACATGAACCCTTAACTCTTTACCATACGACAAAAATGTACACTTGTCCAAATTGAAAGCATTTGCAGATGACAAATTAATGATTGTATGGTGTTTAACGCCGTTTTCAACATTATTTCAGTTATATCGCGGAGGCCAGTGCACCTATCCATGCTTTCCTGGAATTTCTTTTACCAGTTTTCTGCACAATATAATGACAAATGTGACTTAAAAATTAAAATTTGTTTAATATGGGACAAGAAGAAAACATTGTGGGAAAAGGAGAAAATGCTGGTTACCAGCATTTTCTCCTTTTCCCACAATGTTTTCAAAAGGTTTCCTTTTTAGGGTCATTAAAAGTCGGGATTGCGTGGTAAAGTGTTAACCTGCTAAATAACTGAAATAAACTTTCAAGCAGACAGTAAAAACAAAATGTTGCTATTTCAAAGGTATATTTTTGGCAAAAATATCTCCTTATCGGACAGTGTAGATCCAAGATCAGACTGCACATTCTTTGGAGTCTGATCTTGATCTGCACTGTACGAAAAAGGTCCTTGAGCCTAAGGGTTTATAGTCTTTTGCCGCCAACTAAACTGATTAGTAATTTCTCTTCGTGTAAAAGTATATAGTTTTTGTTGCATTTGAACATAATCTTGGTCAAAGATATGCACCAGGTAACAAATGGTGTAGATCCAAGATCAGACTGCATGTTTTGTGCAGTCTGATCTTGATTTACACCATCCAGAAAAAATATGCAAGGCGACATTGGCAGTAAAAGAATTAATCCTTAACCAAACATCAATATTTTGGACTTGTCAAAATCCAAAGCATTTGCAGACAACAAATGAAATATGGCTCAAATATTGGAATCTGTCTTTTAAAGGGTTGAAAATATTATCTCATTTTCCCACAATGTTTTCAAAAACTTTTTTTTCCACTTGTCCAATTCAAATGTTGTGTGATACTGGCTCAAATGCTTTCAATTTGGACCAGTCTGAAATTTTGTTAAAGATTATGGCAAATGCAATGTCAGCATTTTACCAGTCATCCACATTACTCTTTAACAGCAATTTCTCCCTACCTCACAATGAGTTCAACATATATCTTGTTGGCTACATCTATACAATAAAAGCTAAAGATAGAAAGAATATACCGGTATGTATTCAAATTTGTACAGTATTATTCTGTATTACTACAGTATGAATAAATTTGAAATTTAAAATTCATTTACTTACAGTTTGTTACTGTTATGAACTTTTTATAGGGTCCTATTTCATCTAAATTATCCGATTTCCTAATTCTTTTGTAACCAAGTTAACCCTTTACCACATGACAAAATTTTAGACCTGTCCAGATTCAAAGCATATGCAGATGCAAAACTGAACATGGCTGAAATTGTGGAAGTTGTCCTTTATTGGATAGAAAACATTGTGGGAAATGAAGAGAATGCTGGTTACCAGCATTCCCTTCTTTTCCCATAGTGTTTCCAAAAGGTCCTGTTTCTAAAAGTCGTAAAAAGTCTGCATTGTATGGTAAAGGGTCAAGTGCATTTCACATTTCTGTTTGGCTTTGCAGCTAATGTGAATTAAGATCAATTTGCAGAAACATTCTGGACCAGAGAAACCTTAAAATTGTGATTATAAGTTCATTGGATTTATTCGGCCCTTTAACCCTTTACCGCACAATCCCGCCTTTTAACAACCCTGGGAAAGAAGCCTTTTGAAAAACATTTTTGGGAAAATGAGAAAATGCTGGTTACAAGCATAGGGCAGAATAAATTGTGGGAAAAGGAGAAAATGCAGGTTACCAGCATTTTCTCATTTTCCCATGTTTTCAAAAGGCTTCTTTCCCAGGGTCGTTAAAAGGCGGCACTGTGCGGTAAAGGGTTAATCTTGGGGTTGTGTTGCAAAGGGTTTGTTTTATACGTAATATAGTCAGTTTCACAGGTAAATTGATACTCTATTCAAAATGGGAACAATGTCCAATAGAAGTGTCTTTTATATATGATTTTAGGGTTTCTTTATACAGGTTATGAAATCTACTGCATGTAGGTTTAAAGAATTGTCATAGATAGTTTTTGTTTTCTTTTAAATATATGTCTCTCAGTGAGGTGTACTATATAAAGTAAAAAATTCAAAGGATTGGGCAAAAGTCAGTACAAAACGACAACAATTTTTAAAGACTTGTCCCAATTCAAAGCATTTCCAGATGACCCTGGGGTAGACAGCTTTATAAAAAACATTTGTGGGAAAAGGAGAAAATGCTAGTAACAAGAACTTTCTCCTTTTCCCAAAATTTTTCCTTCATTTTGGAAAAATCCCTTAAGTCTTAAGTTTTGGATAATTCTGAAAATTTCTTGTCTGGTGAGGACAGAGGAGTTAACCCTTTACCACACAATCACGAGTTTTAACGACCCTGAAGATGGCTTTTGAAATGTTTTCTACCCTATCCAAAACAAATTTTAGTTTTTCATTCATATAATTTATTTTGTAGTCTGCAAATGCTTTCATTTTGGAAAAGTCCAAAATTTTGATGTTTAGTAAAGAATTAAACTGATGGTTCCTTAACCTTCTGGCTGTGACAAATTTGTTTCAGATAGTGTTAGAGACAAAAACCACTGACATACATGTATTAACCCTTTACCAAACAATCCAGAGTTTTAACGATCCTAAAAGAGATGGCTTTTGAAAACATTGTGGGAAAAGGCGAAAATGCTGGTAACCAGCATTTTCTCCTTTTCCCATAATGTTGTCTACACTATCAGAGACAGAAATTATCACTTTGGCAACATTTGTCATCTGCAAATGCTTTGTTTGGTTAAGAACTAAGCTGCTTCCATAGCCAAGACCATGTTACATCATTGTACATTATCGCTTTAAAGAATAACCTATTAACCTTTTACCAAACAATCCCAAGTTTTAATGACCCTTAAAAGAAAGCTTTTGAAAACGTGGCAGGAAAAGGAGAAAATGCTGATTGCCAGCATTTTCTACGATTCCCACCATTTTTTCTACCTTTCCAAAGGCATATAACACCATTTGGATAAAATTAAATTCGTCATCAGCAAAAATTAATGCTTTTAATTTGGATGAGTCTAAATATTTGTCGCTTGGTAAAGAGTTTACTGAAACCTCTTGAAAATTTTACAAAAAACATGTTCCAAACAATTCTGCAACTATGGGCATTCCATGTACGAGTAGATTTCTAGTTTAGTCTCAATAATAAGATGCTTCTTTTTTTAATTGGACATTAAGATTTACTGTGCACCTCATCAGAGGTGACCAATCAAAAACTAAAATCACCTTCGGGGACAGCCATCTGTACTAATTTCTAGTAATGACCAGCATTCAGTCTGACTGAATCTATTCATTGAGAAGTGGAGAGCATAGAACAAGATCAGACTGTTTATAATGCATCTCGGCCATGTAATATTTCACTCAGGTTGACTCCAGTTACAGCATATTATTACCTCTAGTTTTCTCATTGACGAAAAGAACAACAGTGAAAAAGAGTGAAAAGGTGAAGTCTGATCTTGGTCTTCACTCTCTTCCAAATATCTTCATTCTTAGAACAGTTCAACTTTGTGTACAATGGATGAGCTAGCTCTGTACAATGACAGAAATTTAGCCATCCCAATTGAAAAGCATTTGCATATGACAAATTTAACCCTTTATCAAACAATCCCAAATTCAAATGACCCCGACGGAGGAAGCTTTTGAAAACATTATGGAAAAAGGAGAAAATGCTGGTAACCAGCATTTTCTCCTTTTCCAAGAATGTTTTCTACTCTTTCTCACAAAATTTTCCGCAGTTAAACCACATAATATTTGTGGTCTGCAAATGCTTTTAATTTTGACAACTCTAAAATTTTGTCATGTGGTAAAGACTTATTGTATCTTTAATTTAAAAAAAAAAAATGTGGTTCTTAATCTTAGACAGGAAATTTCCGCTGATAGACAATGTCAATCAATACTAAATTAGAACCAAATAAAAACGGTAACCATCCTGTAAAAAAGATGAAAATAAATCCTAGCAGTTGTGATTAACGATCAAAACAATAACCATAAAAATAACTTTTGACATTTTGCTCAAAGCATTTTTTTTCGCATGGCCTGACATTGCCAGGTTAACCATGAATTAAAAAGTAAACTTTGTTTCTCGAAAAGGGGAATAAAAAGCATGAAAAAAAAATGTCAACAATTCATACAATAAAATTCTTACCTTAGAAGCAATTTTTGAAATGTCCAAGAAAGTTATACATAAAAACATCCAAAACGATATTTTTCAAACAGAAACACAGATAATACACTATCAAATAGCCTAAACAGATTATATTGTACTTCCTTTCGGTACAATATCCACCAGCAGACTGAGATTGTGGAGCATAGAGGCCAGTGTGTATATCAATCCAATACACGAGTATGTGTCAAGTACGCAGCATGTCCTATTTTTAGAAACATTGTCTGACCTATTTATAGAAAACGGGATTTCCGGTTTCATATTTGCTTCGGATCGTTCTGATTATTTCACCTAGGAAAGTTAAACAAAATACGGAAGGTTTCTGACCTCACAAGATCAAGAACGGATATGCGTGCGTTCGAAATAGATCTACCATTGTTAGTTTCTGTTTACATTATTATTCTGAGAATTTCTATAGAATTAAATGGAACAAAAAACTAGATCTATGACTTATTTCCCCCAGGGTCATTAAAACACAGGATTGTCCATAATAAAGGGTTACGATGTTCATGTAATGTACTTTGCCTGCGTATTTTAACATGTTTTTCTACCCTTTCTGTTTCGTGAAATCGATGCCTACGCAAATGCAACGCCAAATTTTCTTATTTCGGCATTTTTTTTTTTTGATAAAAAATGCCCAGTTTTGTGTTTACAGATGTCGAAACTTCTTGCTATCGCTCAATTTTCTACATTTTTAAGGACCAGTCTACCCAGTGATTCAGTCGGTTGATAGACAAATGGATTTTATGGATCCATAATTATATGATGACTTGCGTGGTATAATTATGTATCACGGAGATGCATTAATAGACCCCCTTATGTCAGAGCATGGCTTCTATCTAGTATAAAATAGACGGTCTGCTAGTATTATTATATGACGTGCAACACACGAAAAGGGGCCTTCGGACATGTCCGTGAAAGTATGTCGTCCCGGATCAGCCTTTGCAGTCTGTGACTTATCCGAGACGACACTTCCCGTTTTTGTGCGATTTTCTATTTCACGAAAGTCTACTGTATGAAAAAATCTTATATAGTCGTAAAGTGCTTTCCCGGATTAGCCTGCGCGGACTGCGCAGGCTAATCCGGGACAACACTTTACGCAATTGTCCGTAGGCCCCTTTTCGTGTGTTGCACGCCATATAAGGCACTCTAGATAACGTTAACCATTACGAAAGTTTACAAATGTTCTTCACTTAGTGAATTCTAAAACAGCAACGGTAAATTCCTCTATCAACAACAAAAAAAAAATCGCGTGATGCGAGGATGTCCAAATCCATGAACGTTTTCAGTATCGCTTTTGCATTTGAGTCATGCTCTGTGAAAAGGGGCTTAAATGCACAATAGCGACCACAGACTCAGTAATCAATGTGGGTGTTAAAATGAAGTTAGAGTTGAATTATACCATTTAGCAGCATTGAAATTATTGAGAAGATGACAATCTGTTATTGTAAAGTCGGTCTAAGTATTAGTCGCCGGCAAAAAGAATGAAATCTAAAACCCGGTGACCAGTACACATCAGACAGAGTGACTTGGCAAGCTCTTACCTAATATATAATTAAGAATAAATAAGTCTTGTTATTCATTCTACGACCATGTACGTTTCCATACCACTACATCGGCGAATCAGTAGTTAGCTAGATTGAAGATTTGGGACTCTATTGCTATGGTACTTAATGCTTATTCTAAACAATTTACTCTTAGACCTAAATCGAGTGAAAAAATAAAAAGAACTAAAGAGGCATGACAACGACATTGTCAATGCTGTTTTCCCTACAATATCTTTACAGGTGTTGGACAGAGTTGATCGACGCTTTGATCAATCTACACTCTCATTTTTATCTACATTGTCTGTCTGGCTGTCAATTAAGTGATACAAAGTAGAGGACGAATGTCGGAGTATGTACCTCAAACACCACACAAAGCTAGATTCCGCCGGAAAAATGCACATGTTTGCATTATCTTGACTTTGTTAGGTTTGTTTGTTTAAATGGGTTTTATATCAATGAAAACAGTATCTATTTCATACCTATCAGGGTAAAAGCTTGCCTTTTCATGCTTTTCATGGGTTACACAAGTACCCAGCCTTAGCTGTGCCTGCTTGACTGAATCTGCAAGAAGCGACCGTACCATGGTTTCCAGATCACGAATTCAACGCCCTTACCGACCAGCTATGGAGGCCACCTTGTTTTGTAAACTGTAAAATTATGTCGAAGACAATATAGATATGACAGGAAAGAAACAGCTTGATTTACAGCTTCTGACCGTTATTTCTAATTTTATTTGCCAAAACACTCTCAATCAGGTCACTTGGGACTTTATACTTTTTTCTAAATTAAGTCCTGTCATCTATTTAAAATTTTGGCCTGGTATACAATTCACCAAGGAAAATAGGTTAAAGGAAACAAGATAAATCTGAAATATATCGGGAACCCACATAAATAACTGCTGGAATTGAATTCAACCAGCTCCCACAACGGCACATTAATCCTTTACCACGCAATTCCGATACCAAGGAAAAGGACCTTTGAAAACATTGTGGAAAAAGGAGAAAATGCTGGTAAACAGCATTTTCTCCTTTTTCCACAATGTTTTTTAAGCCTTTCAAAGAAAAAAAATCTAATTCGTGCAACTATTCGTTTGTTGGTCTAAAATTTTGTTGTTTGGTAAAGAGTTAACCCTTTCATCTCATGCCTCGCTTTTTCACCATCTTTTCTAATTTGTCATTTGTTACCAAAACAGGGGAAAAAGATGTGAATTGGATAACAGACACACTGTTACAAATGGAGAAAATTTCTCAAGAATGGGCATTTTCTTCGATTGGCACAATGCTTTTATAAAATGTGTTCTAATAACATCTACAGCTTTTATATGAAGGTGGAAGTTTAAGAGCCCCATTTAGATATATAAATAAACTACACATTAATCGGACGTTAAGACCGGCTCTTGTCATTGATAAAGAGCTTGTGTCAGACAGAAATCTAAATAATAATGTCTAGGTGGTAAGGCATAGATCAGGATTGAATACCATTAAAATGTCTCATCTCAGAGCTCTAGATTGATTTTTTTTATTTCAAAATTGAAAATATTAATTATTTTCCACTAAACCCTATGTTATGGGTACCCATTAGAATCGCTTCGTTGAGACGATTCTAGTGAGTACCCACAACATGGGGTTTGGAAGAGAAATACTGGATTTAGAATACCATCACTCCCTCTTATCTGGAGTGTTCTGTCATCTTACACCGATTTCTCACTATGTACATAGTGCCACAGTTCATAACGCACAAGTTTGTCTTTCAGAAGTCTCAGAAACTGTACCCCGAGACACTGTAAGAAAAGTAAAAAAAGTGTAATACAGAGAAACGTAGATTCTGGTATAAGCTGTGTTTTGAGATAATATCTTATCATCACCTTAAATGAATTTTCAACAAAGTTCTTTTAAAACGTTTTTGTAAAATTTGGATAATCGATATAAATTTAGACTTCATACTAAATTATATTTGAAAAGGGAAAATGACTTGCCGGAGCGATTTACTTTTTTACAGATACTTTCAAAGATGATCAGGTTTAAAATGTAAAAAAGATGTCTGCAGCTGGCAATGTTTTTAAACTCTTTACCAAACGAAAACAAAACAGACTTGTCCGATTTGAATGCACATAAAGACGACAAATTAAATGTGGTTCAAATGGTGAACTTTGTCTGTTGAAGGATAGAAAGCATTGTGGGAAAAGAAGAAAATGTTGGATTATCAACATTTTCTCCTTTTCCTAAAATGTTTTGTTTGTTTCTATTGGAGTTTAACGCCATTTTAACAGCTCAGGTCATATCATGGCGGTCAGTGACGCACTCATGTGTTTCCTGGCTTTCTCACACCAGCACTGACACACCGGGTATTGACTCGCAACCACCAAGTCACGAGTCAGATACGCTAACCACTGAGCTACCCGGGCGGGCTCAAAACGTTTTCAAAAACCGTCTCCCTCAAGGTTGTCAGTACTCAGTACTGAGTTGTAAAAGGTTAGACGGATCTAGAAAAATGTTATTAAGTGTGCCATTGGAAAATGTATCAACACTTGCGAGACAAATCTAATCAAATCTTACATCAAAAACAAACAACTGTCAGATTCTGTTTATCACATAAACATTTATGAATCTCACAAATTATAGTTTATATTATACAAAAATATAAGCCAGGAAATTTCTATCGGTAAGCGCACCTCACTTCTTTGACAGCAGTGCAAGTCTTGGACGACAAGAAGTCCCACCAAAGCTTCAATTATAAGTTTGTACTTGATTTTAGACCTAACAATAGAATACATGTAGATAATATCTTTTCTATTCTCGTCAATTTTGACAATGAAACTGCCAGAGAAAAGTTGGCTGGTAATGTTTTGGAGATGTTGCCTAAGGACACAGCGCTTACAGAACATAATAAATAAAATTATGATGTCACACATTGCTCTCTCAAAAGATAAGAGAGCTTACAGAGTTTGAACTCGTGGAATCGAAAGAAAGGGTTTAGTTATGTCACAGATACATATTTCTGATTTTGGATGAAAATAAATGACCAATGAAATAAGCATGACGAGGACCAACAAAATTGGCCGACCCAGCAATGTGAAGTTGGAATCCTAATATGGGCTCAACCAGGAGAGTATTCGCTAGCCATTGATGTACAATATAGTGCTCGAGGTTCCTACTGATGTCGTCAGAGGTTAACTTGATTGGGGACACTGATACTTTCTAATTATATATTAATTATACACACAGTTGTTCGGACAAAGGTTGCTACATATATTTAGCTTTCATCGGTATAATTGTAATTTCTCCGTTACCAACAGTTGTTTTTTTTTTTTTCAAAACGGGCTGGCTGCAAGAAGCAAGGTATCATCTGAAAGAACTAATCATAAAGAGTGAATTGTCCTTCATGCAGAGCTGTCTGAAGACAAGATTTTAACTACATCGAGTTTTTGTTTTTTTTTGTAAAGTACTTTCAAGCCGATGGTGAAAACAGTGATGTTGCTATTTCAAAGTTTTCTTTTTTAGAAAAATATCTCGTGATCGGACAGTGCAGATCAAAGATCAGACTGTACGTTCTGTCCAGTCTGATCTTGATTTACACTGTCCGCAAAAGGTCATTTAGTCGCGCTTGGCAGTCTATGGGTTAATATTTTGCGCTAAAAGAGCCAGTTTTTTTTTATTTTTGCAGAGGATTACATGTAGTGACCCTCCAAGCAGCTGAGAGATTGACTTCCGACAAAGTTTCAAGTTTCATTTCATTTTTCCAAAAGGTCATAGACCCACGTGGCATACAAGTGCAGTTGATGCAACATTGAATATCGTTTTTTTTTTTATGAATGCATGGTAATAAAATAGACAAATTAAACCTAGATATAAACAATATTACAGCTAAACCTGACATGTACAGACATGATAGCATTGGCAACAAAATACATCCATCAGTAATAAAACACCTATTCTTAAGGTAATGGACTGTTTTCAACTCCGAGAACTTGAATAATGGCCAATTCATTCTTTCTTTGTTTTCCGTATCGCCAGTGCTTTGATTTGCATCATCAGCGACATCATAAAGTGTTGAAGTACAAATTCCCCCTCATTCCACTTCACTCATCTGGTGTGCGTTAATTTTTCTTACAGATAATTTGCCTTATTTTTTTGTTGTAAATGATTCCTGTGGATTATCATCATACCTAATTAATCGTTCTTTTTTTTTTTACCAAACTACATTCTTCTCATGAACAAATAAAAATTACACGAGTGCCTAGGTGTGCTATTAGAACTTTTTTTTCCCCATCAGATGGATATCTGTTTTCTCACCTCGGCCGAATTGCTTTGCAGACACGCATTTTTTTCTTACATAATGAGCTAAATAAACGTTAAGTTCAATGGCCACCTCACCACTAACAGCATTTGAAACCAGTCTATTAATATACAGTATACATAGGCTACATACATGCAATGTTTGATTCTGAGAAGCATTTTCTCTAAAGTTCAGATAAATATTGGGGTGCGTCTTATCGGCGAATTTTCAACTTACTACAAATTCTAGCTTGAAATCACACTTTTCTGACGACTGATGCAATAGACATTTTCAACTGCTGATCTAGTAACGTTGACTCGAAGGCTTCGGGGCTTCTGTCGTGTTTGTAACAAACCTCAGTGTAAAGAAAGAGACGTTCAGAAAGACGCTTGTTAAGTTTTATTGTTTGCTTTAAATCCCTGTATGTCATGACGTTTGGCCAATTGTTTTTTCCCCACTCAGACTGAATTTTAAATATAACATTCGAGTTGACTGCAAATTTATACTTGTATCATCGTTTCATAGCTTAACCCTTTACCACACAATCCCGACTTTTAACGACCCTGAAAGAGAAGGCTTTTGAAAACATTGTGGGAAAAGGAGAAAATGCTGGTAACCAGCATTTTCTCCTTTTACCACAATGTTTTCTACCCTGTCAAAAACAGAAATCATCATTTGAGCTACATTTAATTTGTCGTCTGCAAATACTTTCAATGTCATTCAGTCCGAAATTTTGTCGTTTGGTTAAGACGTTTGGTATGAAGCGCCAGAGACCAGCCTTACTAGTGAACTACCTATTCCAGTGATATGATTAGATTTATGCTGTATTCTCCATGACAGTTAATCGACAAGAAGTGAACATAGTGCTTGGACGGACGACTCCACTCGTAGTACATTTGGTGATAACGATGGGATGACAATCCCCAGATTGGACCTGCCTAACCATTATTTCATCCAGATTAATTGAAGCAAGTCTTGGGATATACACTACTAACCCTTGCTGACAAGCAATTTCTCCATTGATTCTGTTTCATGTGTTTGTTGCTCTTAGAAGTATTGCAAGAGCGCTAAGATTGGAATCCTGCTATGCGGCTTGTCACGTTTACTAAGAGTAAAATGGTTGTGAAAGACCTCATTGTAGTCGCTCTATACAGGTCTAAAAGCAATCTGTACATTATCAGATGATACCCATTTCCTAAGCTTCATTGATATTTTTACTTATGACATGAAATAACAACCCTGGTGCTGACATGGCTCTTTATGTTTTTTTTTTACCCCGCCCCCTCTCCCTAGCGCCTTGAGGAGAGAAAGTGGAGCAAAGAGAAAGTTCTTCTGAATACAAAATGAATCAAGTCAGGCATCATAAAACATGCAAAAGAAAAAATGTAAGGAGGAGCCTTGTTTTTTCTTGGACCACATCAATTAGTCTGACTGATTACTCATTAAACATTCACATCTGGAAACAGGTGAATGCAGCTCATTGAAATATTGTGGAACTGATGCATAATATCTGCTTGGAATGCAATAAAAACAATTCCTAAGGTATCTTAACAAGGAATTGTCATTTATTCTTGTAATGGTATGTCGCTAATCTAGGTGACAAACTATGTCAGACTTAAACGATGGCAAGTGTTAGAATTGATATACCTGTTGTAAGAAATGAAGTAACAGCAATAAATACGTAGTCACTGTTAACCCTTTCCCAAACAAGCCCTGGTTTTCACGTGTCTGCAGTACAAGTCTTTTGAAAACACTGTGGGAAGAGGAGAAATTGCTCGTAACGAGCAATTTCTCCTTTTCCCACAGTGTTTTCTACCCATTTTGAGAACTTTCTGCCATTCTCATCAAATTTAAAATTGTCGTCTGCAAACTCTTTCAATTTGGCGCAGTCCAAAATTTGTCGTTTGGGAAACGGTTAATAAACCCGTAGTATCCCCATATACCGTTTGTTTTCGAGTGTGTGGACAGCCTGTATCAATATCAGATGGGACAGCATTTAAGCGAGATATTCATTTTAGCCAAATCAATAATCAACAAAACATTTACGTGTTTTCTCGCTGAATTTAGTAAAAAAAAATATAGTTTGCAAACCACGCATTGGTACGAAATAGATACGAAAGAAAAAGTATTTCCAAGAAATGTATGTATAGCCTCTTAGATTTTTGCGCCGGAATTTCGGAACAGCATGTTGGAATGTCACAAGATTAATTATGTGCGTCGATTATATGTGGGTGTCGTACTCAAATATGTAAAATGACGTCAGACCTCATAAAAAATTCGTCGGACCTCCAGATAACAGAACGACCATCCCATCAACTAATTGCCACATTTGCAATTTTATTTAACCTAATAGGGCACTTTCTTGGCACTTGCAAAAAAAAAACCCAATATATTTTGTAGCATTTATCAACTGGTACTTCAAAATCTATGTTAATTTACGACTATTTAAAGGAAAAAAAATCTCAGTAGATCTTTGCCCCCTAAAACACTTTTAGTTCAGCAAATAACCCCGTATCTCGACGCTATTTAGAAGATATAACTAAAAAAAACATGGTGGGAAAAGGAGAAAATGCTGTAAAATTTCCTTCCTTTCACATGTGCGTCTTAAGACTAAAAGACAAATCCCTTCTGATAATTTGAGACACATTTAATTTGTTGTCTGCAAACGCTTTCAAATCGTGCAAGTGTACATTGTTGCCGTCTGGTAAAGGATTAGGAACCAATTATCACCAGGATATCTCCGGGAATATACATGTAGCGCCGAGCCCCGGTAGCTCAGCCGGTAGTATACAAGACTTGAGAACTGGGGGTCCCTGGTTCGATCCCCGGCTCAGTCAATTTCTTTCCGAGGATTGATGATAGTCATTGCCACAGTATTCATTCCTCTCTCATCGCTGACCGTCGTTTCCACGATGGCTATGCGGGAAAGCAGTCAGTGGCTTGGAAAGAGTATTGTGCGTATTACTGGCAAAAAAAAAAACTCCACGAAAGCATAGGATAAGTGCACTGCCGCCGTGACATAACTGAAATAATGTTGAAAACGGCGTTAAACATGGTACAATCAATCAACTGTCCATGGTACATCTAGAATTGGATTCCATATTCTTTTCATGAATGCTGATTCCCGAACAACAGTCTGCTAAGAAACTGAAAAAAACTCTAGTTTGACTGGTGTTTAACACCGCTCTTGACTGCATGCTAGTTATATCATGACAACAAATTACAAGTTTATTTATGTCTTTTCCAGCTCTCGATCAGTTGCAGGTTTGGGCTCTTTGAACAGCGCCTTCTCAGAAGATGCCACCATAATCAAAGTACTGAAAGTACTGTTGGAAGGCGAGTTTAGAATAGGCGTAATATACAATGTATTCCAAATGTAGTAAATATCCCTATAACAAGAAGATCATGATGGCCCTGAAGTTGCTCACCTGAGCTTTTTGACCAAACATGATCTACTTCCAATCGTTTCCTAAATAACATAACAATTCTTCTAACAAACATTAATGAGTATTGGACTGAAAATGTGGCTTCTAGAGGGTACACAAGGTTTTTTCAAAGATTTGTCTCCATGACCTAGTTTTTGACTCAGTGTGAGCCATTTTCAAACTCACCAAAGAAATCATCAAGACAAACACTCTAATGTTCATGATCATTGGACTGAAAATGTGGACTCTACAGGTTTTTTAAAGATTAAACCCAGTGACCTACTTTTTGATCCATTTTCAAACTCGTCCTGAAAATCATTAGACCTCTCTGACCAACTTTCATGAGTATTGGAATAAAAATGAGGCCTCCACAGTGTACACAAGGTTTTTCTATGATTAGACCAGGTGATATACTTTTTTGACCAGAAATGACCCATTTTCACACTCGTCTAAAAAGAAGCGTACGGAAGGTTTTTCAAAAATTTGATCCAGTGACCTAGTTTTTGACCCAATGTGACCCATTTTCAACCATATCAAAGAAATCATCAAGATAAACATTCTGACTACTTTTCATGAGTATTTGATTGAAAGTTTGGCCTCTAGAGCAAACACGAGATTTTCCAAATATTTGACCTAGTGACCTATCTTTTGACCCCGTATGACCCATTTTCAAACTCATACAAGATATCATCAAGACAAACATTCTGACTAATTTTTCAGAGTATTAGACTAAAAATGTGGTGTGTTGAACAGAAGGTTTTTTTTTTTAAAGATTTTATCTGATTTTCCAGTTTTTGGCCAGACAGGATTTTTTTTCTAAATTATCAAAGAAATCATCAAAACAAACATTCTGACCACTTTTCATGAGTATTAAATTTGGCCTCTAGAGGAAATATAAGGTTTTCCAAAGATTTGACCTGGTGACTTGGTTTTTGACCCGGTATTACCTATTTTTAAAACTCGTTTGAGATATCAAGAAAAACATTCTGACCAACTTTCAAGAGTATTGGACTGAAAATGAGGCCTCAAGATCAAACACAAGGTTTTTCAAAGATATGACCTGGTGACCTCGTTCTTGACCCGACATAACCCATTTTCATACTCATGTGAAATATTATCAAACCATAAATTCTGACGAAGTTTCATGACTATCGACTGGAAATGTGGCCTCTAGAGCGCATACAAGGTTTTGCTAAGATTTGGCGTAATGACCCAGATTTTGACCCAACGTGACCAGTTTTCAGTCTGGACCGAGATATAAAGACAAACATTCTGACAAAGTTTCATTAGTATCAGACTGAAAATGTGGCCTCTATCTGGAGCGTACACAAGGTTTTTCTAAGGTTTGATCTAGTGACATAGTTTTTGACCCAACATAAATCATTTTCAAACTCGTCCAAAATATTATCATGACAATCATTCTGACAAGTTTACTTTCAAGAGTATTAGACTAAAAATGTGGCCTCTAGTGCGTAAACAATATTTTTATAAGATTTTAAAAGTTTTTCAGTCGACGTGACCCATTTTCAAATTTGTCTGAAACATTATCAAGACAAACATTCTGACCAAGTTTCATGCGTATCCGACTGAAAATGTGGCCCCTAGATCGCACACAAGCTTTGTCAAAAATTTGACCCAGGAACCTGATGTGATCCATTTTTAAACTTGTTCAAGATATCATCAAGACAAACATTCTGACAAAGTTTCATGAGTACCCCGCTGAAAATGTGGCCTCAAGAGCGTACACAAGGTTTTTCTATGATTTGATGTTGTGATCTTGTTTTTGACCTGACATGACCTATTCTCAAACTTGTCCAAGATATCATCATGATAAAATTCTGACCACTTTTCGTGAGTATCAAACTGAAAATGGGGCCTCTAGAGCGAACACAAGGTTTTTCTAAGATTTGACCTGGTGATCTTGTTTTTGACCTGACATGACCCATTTACGAACTCATGAGATGTCATCAAAACAAACATTCTGACCAAGGTTCATGAGTATCAGACAGAAAATGTAGCCTCTAGACCGTACAGTGTTTTTCTAAGATTTAACTAGTGACCTAGTTTTTGACCTGGTGTGACCTACTTTCAAACTTATCCGAGATATCAAGACAAACATTCTGACCAACTTTTGTGTGTATCTGACGGAAAATGTGGCCTCTAGAGCGTTTTTTCTTAGATTTGACCTAGTGACCTAGTTTTTGACCCGACATGCCCCATTTGTGTACTCGCCCGAGATAGCATCAAGACAAATATTCTGACCAAGTTTCATGGGTATCCAACGGAAAATGTGGCATCTAGAATGTGCACAAGTTTTTTCTAAGATTTGACCTAGTGACCTAGTTTTTGACCCGACGTGACCCTTTTTCAAACTCGTTGGACATATCATCATGAGAAACATTCTGACAAACTTTCATGAGTATCTGAAAGCATACGGCACCAGAGATATTGCCAGATACTTACACTTTCTCCACATCCCACAATGTTTTCTATATTTTCAAAAGCGAATTCGATTTATAGAGCATAATACGTATTCCAACGGCAAGCTTACGAGCAGAGACTGAAAACCTTTTTGTAAAACACATTAGTGGCTCGTAAAAAGTGATTGCTCTTTTTCCCTATTTGCTCTCAACAGAAAAACATACTTTTTTGTGAAACATTGTTGGAAAAGATTAAAATGCTGATTACCCGCATTTTATCCTTTTCTTATGGTGTAAAGAAGATCTTTCTTTCTCTTGGTCATTTAGACAGGATTGTGCCAAGTCCCGTAGCTCAGTCGGTAGCGTACAGGACTTGAGAACAGGAGGTCGCTCGTTCGATCCCCAGCTTGGCCAATTTCTTTCCGAGGATTGATGATAGTCATTGCGACAGGACTCTTTCCTCTCTCACCGCTGACCATTGTTTCGACGATGGTTATATGGGAAAGCAGCCAGTGGCTTGGAAAGAATATTGTGCGGAGAACTGGCAAAAGAAATTTCGGGAAAGCATGGATAGGTGCACTGGCCACCGCAATATAACTGAAATAATGTTGAAAACGACGTTAAATACCATACAATCAATCAATCATTAGACAGGGTTGTTTGGATAAGGCTAAAATGGAGACTTTACATACTAAAAAATCTTTACCATGCTCAATTCATATACTTTTTGGATAAAAACATTATGGAGAGAGAAAGCATTTCTTGTTTGCGTAATGGTTTCTCCCAACACATTTTTTTCTTAATATTCCAAGCATTGTGGAGAAAAGTAGGTCCTAATGGCGTCAGTTTTACTGCATTCGATTGGCTTATTACAACTACAATTTATTTGTTGCTGCGGCAACACGATTTTAACAATAGACTGATCCAAAATATTTTGCTTTTACCCGAAACTATGTTTTTCAAGAATTTGATTTCATTCCTTTTGTAAATTTGAAGTTTCTCCCTGTTGTTCTGATTCAATTTACAATGATCTAGAACTGTTTTTGTCCTTTTGTACTCGAGATGTATCGAACTATTTGAAAGTTGGTTGGATAAAACTGTTCAGAGGCATTTGCAGTAAACAGCTGAGTGATTACATATGAAGGCTCTCGCCTTCCAACAACCATCTCCGCAAGTTAGGATTGAACCTAGAACATATACAAGGATAACTCACAGGACCTCAAACAGCTTCCTCACTATGAACCCTTAGGCTGCTAAGCATGATTCGATGCGCTTTTTGCGTACAGTGTAGATCAAGATCAGACTACACAAAACGTGCAGTCTGATCTTTGATCTACATTGTCCGATACGGTGTTTTCTTTTCGGTGAAATCAATTTTGAAATTACAATATTTGGGTTTTTACTTTTAAGTGCAAATTTTCGTTTCATTTATTTAGCATTTAAAGGGTTAACCCTTTACGAAAATCCCGTCTTTTAACCCTTTATCACACAACAAAATTATTAACTTTTCTTAATTACTTGTATGCATATTTTGCAGCCAACACCTTAGGCTGAACTTTTCCCAAATAATGTAATTTGTAGTGGGAAACATGGTGGAAAAAAGAAAACAAAAGCTGGTTATCAGTATTTTCTCCATCAGCCACAATGTTTTCAAGACCCCTTTCCTCTCAGTCTTTATTAAGCACGAGATTGTGTGGTAAAGGAAAAGCGATCCTGAAAAACAACGCTTCCAAAAAATTGAGAAATGAGAAAGTGCTGGTAACCAGCATTTGCTCCTTGTCAAACAGTGCTGTTTATGAGTTCAAGGACTAACACCATTTGAATTGCATTTGAGCCACGCTCTGGCAAAAGGGGGCTTACAGCATCTTCGTGATGCATGCTACCAAGCAAGTTGTCACATAATTATAGATCCATAAAGTCCATTGAGTCTAACAACCGACTGAATAATGAGGTAAACTGGTTCTTGGACTGTGCAGAAAATTGACCAATAGCAAAAAGTTTCGGTTTAGATCAGGCGGCGCGGACTGCGCAGGCTGACCTGGATCAGTGCTTTTTGCAGATGAATTAAGCCCCCTTTTCATAGAGCATGGCTCATTTGATATGTCGTATGGAAACACTCTCAATATGGGCAAGTCTAAAATGTTTTCCAGCTATAACGAGTAACCGTCCTATGGATGACTTATACGAGGGGTTCTTCCGTCTAAAATACCGGAGAAAGAAATGAAGAGTGCAACTGTCTGCTAAATCCCATGTTTCACTCTCAGATAGATCAAGTTTTTCTCAGAATAGCATCAAAAGTAACACGAGATAGATTGCAGAGTAATCTACTGAAATATGGCTGCATTTACCATGTTTAACCCTTAGGCTGCTATGCGCGATTCAATGATCTTTTGCAGACAGTGTAGATCAAGATCAGACTACACAGAACGTGTAGTCTGATCTTGGATCTAAACTGTCTGTTAAGGAGATATTTCCCCCAAAAAAAGTAACTTTGGAATTGCAATATTTTTGTTTTTTAACTACAGACTGGAAAGTTTCATTCAACTAATTCAGCAGGTTGAGGGTTAACAGAGTCTTAAGAAATCAGATTGTGTGTATATTTTCTGTCAGTGAGAAAGTGAGAGAGACCCTGATCTAGGGGCGTTGAGCTAAACCTTTCTACATGCAGATTAATGGATGTGCTAGAGAAGTGGCCTTTAAAATTTTGACACAATGGCAGCATGGAAATCTGGAACATTCTTGCCGTTTTGTGGGTCTGTAATCATCAACCATTTTTAAGAATGTTCGTAGTCTTATGCTCCAATATTTTTTTTTCTTTTTTATATATTTGAAAGTAACAAAACTCCTGATTGGCTAAACCATTTGGTTTTACCAATCAGGAGTTGTGTTACTTTCAAATTTAGAAAATTCTGGAGAACAAGACAAAGAACGTTCTTAAGAATGGTTGGTGAATACGGACCCTGGAACATTCTTGCCGTTCTGTGGGTTCGTTATCACCAACCCCTTTTTTTTTAAAAGGCGTTCGTAGTCGTATGCTCCAAAATTTTCTAAATTCGAAAATAATAATACTTCTGATTGGCTAAACTATTTGGTTTAGCCAGTCAGAATTTGTGTTACTTTCATATTTAGAAAATTTTGAGCAGTAAGACTAAGAACGTTCTTAAAAATGGTTGGTGATTCATGAATACGGCCCCAAAAGTGCTTTACTAAATACCACAGTGTGTGTGTGGGGGGGGGGGGGGGGGGTGGAGAAACGGACTTAAATTGGTAGAGGGCGAGACATTCAAGGACTGTCAAAATCCAACTTGCGGCCAAACGTAGACTATTGGAGAGTCAAAATGCAGGCAAATTTATATCATACCACTTGACCCTTTTCCCAAACAATCCCGAGTTTTAACGACCCTGTGGAAGGAGATTTTTTTTTTAAACATTGTTGGAAAGGGTGAAACCAGCATTTTCTCCATTTCACACAATGTTTATTTCTAATTTATGGTCAACTTCCATTATTTGAGACAAAGGCTGTGTGTATCATTGCGCCAATAGAAGGCCATAATGAGTATAAATATTTTCAATACAAAATGAAGTATTTCCATGATCGATGCTCTAACCCAGTTTATTTTAATACGCTGTTGTTAATTATATATCTGAGTGCTATTGAAAAACTTATTTGTCTTAGAAAAATTGAGTTTAACTGGGTTTACTTCCTTCGGTTTTGTACAAACTACGATACACGATTTTCAAAAAAACGGTATGAATTCATTGTGGCATTGTCTTCGACAAATGCCACAAAAATGAGTGGTAAATCTGGAACTATAGCAGCAAACTTTAACTCTCTACCACACAATCCCGAGTTTTAATGATCCTGAAAGAGAAGACCTTTTAAAAACATTGTGGGAAAAGGAGAAAATGCTGGTTACCAGTGCACAATGCTTTCTATCCTATCAAATACGGAAATTATCCTTTGAGCTACAATTAATTTGTCGTCTGCACATCCTATCAATTTGGTCCAGTCCAGAATTTTGTCGTTTGGTAGACTTAATGCATCTCTATAATGCATGATACCAAACAAATCGTCACATAACTAGGGATCCATAAAATCCATTATGTCTACTGAATGTATCGTAGGGTAGACTTATCTTGGACATACAGAAAATTGACCAATAGCGAAAAGTTTCGGCCCAGGTCAGCCTGCGCGGACTGCGCAGGCTGACCTGGGTCGATACTTTTCGCAGATGCATTAAGCCCTCTTTTCATAGAGCATGGCTCATATAAATATGGTCACTTGTCATTGCGATATAACTGAAACCATGTTAAACATGGAGTCAAATATCGTGAACTCAGTCTTATGTTTGCAAGAGTAAAACATTGTCAGTCGGTCACAGCCAATCTTCAGGATGGGGTAAGGGTGATAATCTGCTTGAGAAAAGTTAACCTCTAGGCTGCTAAGCGCAACTTAATAATCTTTGCGGATCAAGATCAGACTGCACAGAACCTGCAGCCTGACCTTGGATCTACGCGGTCCAATAAAGTGATATTTCTGCCAAAATAAGAACTGCAATTTTGAATTATTTCTTATAGGCTAGAAAGTTTCATTCAAGTTACTTAGCAGCTTAAAGGATAAAAGAAGAGTTAAAAAGTGATATGTGTCTTGATTGTTTCTGCAAATGTGTGCCTGCCATGTAAACTAATTTGTCTTTCCTCACAGACTGTTTCAATTTTTGTCTTCTACAGAATTTGTAAAGCTCAGAGAGTATAAAACGTGCATCCTGTTCTTGATCTACACTCTCTCCTGTATAAAGATGTTTCAGCACGAAATTGCTTTTTTGTCTTCATTTCACTGAAGGTATACTAGGCTATCTACTCTCTTTGTGTTAGGAATAGACCGTCTTTCTCATAGCTATTTCAATGTAAAAACAAGCATTCTGATAGTACTGCATAGCAATACACTGTCCCCTACCGGCCGTATGTATCGCTGGCATGTCAGTGAAATTTTTAAAGTCCAAGGCCCGTAAATGCGTCAAAAAGCAGTGGAGCGGGACGAAACTCGAACTTGATGTGTAAGTCATGGTGGTTGATGTACACACCAAAAATCAGCTCTATATGTAGCAGCGTTTAAAAAAAAAGTGCGGAAAAATGTTATATCAGTGAAATTATGTAAGTCCAAGGCCCGTAAATGCGTGAAAAAGCAGTGGAGCGGGACGAAACTCAAACTTGATCTGTAAGTAATGGTGGTAGACTTACACAGCAAAAGTCAGATAAATATCTATCAGCATTTAGAAAAAAAAAAGTCCAGAAAACTGATTTATCAGTGAAATTTTGTAAGTCCAAGGCCCGTAAATTCGTGAAAAACCAGTGGACCGGAACGAAAGTCGAACTTGATCTGTAAGTAATGGTGGTTGAGTTACACAGCAAATCTGAGATCAATACCTACCAGCGTTTAGGAAAAAAGTCCGGAAAACTGATTTATCAGTGAAATTTTGTAAGTCCAAGGCCCGTAAATCCGTGAAAAACCAGTGGACCGGAACGAAAGTCGAACTTGATCTGTAAGTGATGGTGGGTGACTTACACACCAAAACTCGGCTCAATATGTACCAGCGTTAAGGAAAAAAGTCCGGAAAACTGATTTATCAGTGAAATGTTGTAAGTCCAAGGCCCGTAAATCCGTGAACAAGAGGACCATGATGGTCCTAAATCGCTCACCTGAAATGCAACTCAGCTAAACACCATAATGCTACATGCCAAATATCAAAGCTCTAGCCCTTATGCTTTGGGACAAGAAGATTTTTACAGATTTCCTTCGTTATCTCTATATGAAATCCGAGAACCCACAACATAGGGTCAACTTTTAACACCAGGGCCATAATTTGAAGTATTTTGGTAGAGGGTCACTAGATGATGCTACATGCCATATATGAAAGCTCTAGCCCTTACGGTTTGGGACAAGAAGATTTTTGAAGATTTCCTTCTATATCTCTATGTGAAATACGAGAACCCACAACATAGGGCCAATTTCAACACTAGGGCCATTATTTGAAGTATTTTGGTAGAGGGCCACTAGATGATACTACATGCCATATATGAGAGCTCTAGCCCTTATGGTTTGGGACAAGAAGATTTTTAAAGATTTCCTTCTTTATCTCTAGGTGAAATCCGAGAACCCACAACATAGGGCCATTTTCAACACTAGGGCCATAATTTCAAGTATTTTGGTAGAGGGCCACTAGATGATGCTACATGCCAAATATGAAAGCTCTAGCCCTTACGGTTTGGGACAAGAAGATTTTTACAGATTTCCTTCTTTATCTCTATGTGAAATCCGAGAACCCACAACATAGGGCCAATTTCCAAACTAGGGCCATTATTTGAAGTATTTTGGTAGAGGGCCACTAGATGATACTACACGCCATATATGAGAGCTCTAGCCTTTATGGTTTGGGACAAGAAGATTTTTAAAGATTTCCTTCTTTATCTCTATGTGAAATCCGAGAACCCACAACATAGGGCCATTTTCAAACTAGGGCCATAATTTGAAGTATTTTGGTAGAAGGCCACTAGATGATGCTACATGCCAAATATGAAAGCTCTAGCCCTTACGGTTTGGGACAAGAAGATTTTTACAGATTTCCTTCTTTATCTCTATGTGAAATCCGAGAACCCACAACATAGGGCCAATTTCCACACTAGGGCCATTATTTGAAGTATTTTGGTAGAGGGCCACTAGATGATGCTACATGCCAAATATGAAAGCTCTGGCCCTTACGGTTTGGGACAAGAAGATTTTTACAGATTTCCTTCTTTATCCCTATGTGAAATCCGAGAACCCACAACATAGGGCCATTTTCAACACTAGGGCCATTATTTGAAGTATTTTGGTAGAGGGCCACTAGATGATACTACATGCCATATATGAGAGCTCTAGCCCTTATGATTTGGGACAAGAAGATTTTTAAAGATTTCCTTCTTTACATGCATCTCTATGTGAAATCCGAGAACCCACAACATAGGACCATTTTCAACACTAGGGCCATAATTTGACGTATTTTGGTAGAGGGCCACTAGATGATACTACATGCCATATATGAGAGCTCTAGCCTTTATGGTTTGGGACAAGAAGATTTTTACAGATTTCCTTCTTTATCATTATGTGAAATCCGAGAACCCACAACATAGGGCCATTTTCAACACTAGGGCCATAATTTGAAGTATTTTGGTAGAGGGCCACTAGATGATGCTACATGCCAAATATGAAAGCTCTAGCCCTTAAGGTTTGGGACAAGAAGATTTTTACAGATTTCCTTCTTTATCATTATGTGAAATCCGAGAACCCACAACATAGGGCCATTTTCAACACTAGGGCCATAATTTCAAGTATTTTGGTAGAGGGCCACTAGATGATACTACATGCCATATATGAGAGCTCTAGCCCTTATGATTTGGGACAAGAAGATTTTTAAAGATTTCCATCTTTATCTCTATGTGAAATCCGAGAACCCACAACATAGGGCCATTTTCAACACTAGGGCCGTAATTTCAAGTATTTTGGTAGAGGGCCACTAGATGATGCTACATGCCAAATATGAAAGCTCTGGCCCTTACGGTTTGGGACAAGAAGATTTTTACAGATTTCCTTCTTTATCTCTATGTGAAATCCGAGAAACCACAACATACGGCCAATTTCCACACTAGGGCCATTATTTGAAGTATTTTGGTAGAGGGCCACTAGATGATACGACATGCCATATATGAGAGCTCTAGCCCTTATGGTTTGGGACAAGAAGATTTTTAAAGATTTCCCTCTTTATCTCTATGTGAAATCCGAGAACCCACAACATAGGGCCATTTTCAAACTAGGGCCATAATTTGAAGTATTTTGGTAGAGGGCCACTAGATGATGCTACATGCCAAATATGAAAGCTCTAGCCCTTAAGGTTTGGGACAAGAAGATTTTTACAGATTTCCTTCTTTATCTCTATGTGAAATCCGAGAACCCACAACATAGGGCCAATTTCCAAACTAGGGCCATTATTTGAAGTATTTTGGTAGAGGGCCACTAGATGATACCACATGCCATATATGAGAGCTCTAGCCTTTATGGTTTGGGACAAGAAGATTTTTAAAGATTTCCATCTTTATCTCTATGTGAAATCCGAGAACCCACAACATAGGGCCATTTTCAACACTAGGGCCATAATTTGAAGTATTTTGGTACAGGGTCACTAGATGATGCTACATGCCAAATATGAAAGCTCTAGCCCTTACGGTTTGGGACAAGAAGATTTTTACAGATTTCCTTCTTTATCTCTATGTGAAATCCGAGAACCCACAACATAGGGCCAATTTCCAAACTAGGGCCATTATTTGAAGTATTTTGGTAGAGGGCCACTAGATGATACTACATGCCATATATGAGAGCTCTAGCCCTTATGGTTTGGGACAAGTAGATTTTTAAAGATTTCCTTCTTTATCTCTATGTGAAATACGAGAACCCACAACATAGGGCCATTTTCAACACTAGGGCCATAATTTGAAGTATTTTGGTAGAGGGCCACTAGATGATGCTAAATGCCAAATATGAAAGCTCTAGCCCTTAAGGTTTGGGACAAGAAGATTTTTACAGATTTCCTTCTTTATCTCTATGTGAAATACGAGAACCCACAACATAGGGCCAATTTCAACACTAGGGCCGTAATTTCAAGTATTTTGGTAGAGGGCCACTAGATGATACTACATGCCATATATGAGAGCTCTAGCCCTTATGGTTTGGGACAAGAAGATTTATTACAGATTTCCTTCTTTATCTCCATGTGAAATCCGAGAACCCACAACATAGGGCCATTTTCAACACTAGGGCCATTATTTGAAATATTTTGGTAGAGGGCTACTAGATGATGCTACATGCCAAATATGAAAGCTCTGGCACTTACGGTTTGGGACAAGAAGATTTTTACAGATTTCCTTCTTTATCTCTATGTGAAATCCGAGAACCCACAACATAGGGCCAATTTCAACACTAGGACCATTATTTGAAGTATTTTAGTAGAGGGCCACTAGATGATACTACATGCCATATATGAGAGCTCTCGCCCTTATGGTTTGGGACAAGAAGATTTTTAAAGATTTCCTTCTTTATCTCTATGTGAAATCCGAGAACCCACAACATAGGGCCATTTTCCACACTAGGGCCATAATTTGAAGTATTTTGGTAGAGGGCCACTAGATGATGCTACATGCCAAATATGAGAGCTCTAGCCCTTACGGTTTGGGACAAGAAGATTTTTAAAGTTTTTTCTCTCGGTTGCCATGGCAACCAGAGTTCTTCATGGAATTCAAATCTTTGAAGTATTTTGAAAGTGCATCACCTAAGGATCATTTCTGTGAAGTTTCACTGAAATCTGTTGGGCGGTTTCAGAGGAGAAGATTTTTTAAGTAATTGTTCACGGACGGACGGATGGACGGACGGACAGACGGACGGACGGACGGACACACGGACGGACGGACGGACGCCGGACAACGATCGATCACAATAGCTCACCCTGAGCACTATGTGCTCAGGTGAGCTAAAAACCAGTGGACCGGAGCGAAAGTCGAACTTGATCTGTAAGTGATGGTGGGTGACTTACATACCAAAACTCAGCTCAATATGTACCAGCGTTTAGAAAAAAAAGTCCGGAAAACTGAATTGCCGGACTGACGGACAGACGGAGTGCAAACCTAAAGTCCCCTCCGGCTTCGCCGGTAGGGGACTAATAAACCCTCTTTCTCGTCGCTATTAACCCTCCACCATTCAATTTTGAAAGATCCAACTTGATTGTAAGCACTGATTCCAGCATCAGTGCGGCCCAAATAACAGTTTTTGCCTTGAATGGATAGAAAACATATTGTGTGAAATGGAGAAAATGCTGGTTACCGGCATTTTCTCCTTTTTCCTCAATGTTTTCAAAAGCTCTTTTCACTAGGTTCGTTAAAACATGAGAATGTGTCGCAATAGGTAAATTATTAAAATAATATCCTACTGCAGTGGACATATTAATCTCAATCAATGCTAACACTCTGAACAAAATCTATTATTGTAATCGTCATCAATTTAAATTCAACAGGATAAGCATTAATTGAAGTTGGGCAGAAAGGAAAGTTAGCAACAAGATGACGATGATGGCATTGGATCATTCTTTAGGACCCTTGTACATATTTTTGGAAAGAGTTGTATATGACCTTGACCTAACCATAGTCTGTACACTGAGAATTTACTCATTCAATGTCATCTTTCCAAATGTGAGGTTTCATGGAGGTGGACCTTGCACGATTTCTCATATTACGTGGATTTAGGAGGCCAAACAAACTGATGGAGCCTAGACAAACCCACACATGGACGGTCAACCCTAACGGCCACAAGACTAATAAACCCACCATCAGCCGAACACGCATATCTCTCCCCTCACGTGAAATGGATCCATGCATGGATAAAAAAAAAAAGACAAGGTTGATTGGAATAATTTATAAGTCTGCTCTCTTAGCACTAATTAGTCCTTTACTGGCAAATGTAATTTTCTCCTTTTTGTAACAGAATGAGTGATTAATTAAATGATCTCATTAAATTTCCTTCTTTTCCTCATACAGTTGCATACTGACAGCTCTCCTGAAGGGGATTTACTGTGGCAAAGGGAGATATAGCTCCTAATATGCATTTTTTTTTTTTGTCCTTGTCACAATTAAATTATTCCCTGATTTTTAATTTTGAAGGTACATGTTAATATTCCTGATCTCTGTTTAATTTCGCAAGAAACTTTTACTAGCTGAAAACTGTCGCATGAGGTAATTTATATAACTAATTGATAACCTGTAGGGAATGCTACCGTGACCTTTAATTGAATTCAACAGCATGTTTTCTCTCGGAAAAAAAATCAGAATGTAACAATTTCAATTTGAAAGTATCTCAACTTGTCAAAGAGCGTAGATCCAATATCAGACTGCATGTTCTGTACAATCCAGCCATGATCTTTGCACTCCACAAAAAGTTAATTTGGTTGCTTAACGCCATTGTTTTTCGAGATCGAATTGTAGATACTCTATCTATAAAGCTTCAAAACTTCTGCAAAAAACGGTCGTCAGGCTTCATCAACTGTAAAAAGAGGCACAGTTTGTATATTTGACGCTGAAAGAGTTCAGAGTAATTCTATCTGCATTGTTTCTGGTTTCTATAAGACATGTCAGTTGACATATACATGTAAATGAGTTATGCTCGGTGAAAAGGCTGCTTAATGCATCTGCGAAAAGTATCGACCCACGTCAGCCTGCGCATTCCTCGCAGGCTGACCTGGGCTGAAACTTTTCGCTATTGGTCAGATTTCTGTATGTCAAACGACCAGTCTACCTCATGATTCAGTTGGTTGTTAGACAAATGGACTTTGTGGATCCATGACCATCTGTTGACTTGCTTGGTATCATGTATCACGGAGATGTGTTAAGCTCCCTTTTCACAGAGAATGGCTTAAATTTATGTTATGTCCCAAAGGCCAATACTGTGTATGTTTACTAAAACATTAATATGGTCTGACGTTTTTCTTTTTTCGTTTTTTTGCGTGGAAAAAAAGCCTAGCAGCCATTTTACTTAAAAATCCACTGATTTCATACCAAATACTGGTATACGCTATATCTGACACAAGGAGTGGGAGCAGTTGCATTTTTCCCCAGTTCGACCACTTAGAATGTCACTCAGCGAAGAATAAAACCACGGGCAAGAGCTACTTTAAATGAGGGAAAAGATGAGAGAGAGAAAAAAAAAAAAGGATTTTTTATTCCACTGTTACTCCAAGAGGAGCAAGCCTTACATTACCCCTGAATCAGTTAAACACCAAGTCGGGGAAGATTTAATCTCAGATATGGCAAATGAAAGCAAGCTAATCACTGAAAAACCAGTAATTTCTCAAGATCCACTGGGGGAGATAACCTCTCCTCAAGGGTGATAATCCTTTATATCAAAAAATCAATCAGGATCAGAGAAAAGCTTTCTAACTCTATCAGACAGAGGCTTAATGAGACTGTCAGAAGAACAAGGGGAAGACTGGGACTACAAGATGGCAGATAAGATTTTGTAACTTCCTTTTAACAGCAACTATTTTCCTCAAGCAATTCCTTGTCAGTCTTGTGTTATAAATATTTGATGACATCCAAATATGGACGAGAAATGTAGAGATACCAAGAAAAGGCTTAAAAATAGTGTATATCCGTTTCGACCCTAGCCGCTGCTTCAAAACAATTTTATTAGATTCTACTTTGTTTTTTTCAAGGCATTTAACAAGACGTCAACCGATGTGTACGAAGAAGGAAACATACATGTATATCAATATTATTCTACATATTCTATCATTTATTCGTATTCATATTTAGTTATATTCATATTTATTCATATTCTATCATTTATGCCAAGAAGTTTAATACTGCTAGTCAACAAATATATTTCTGTTCTGTGTGACTGAAGATTTTAAGGCTTTCTGTTGTGTTTTGTCTTTTTGTAAACCGTTAAGTAAACTTGAACGAAGCCTTAAAAGAGAGAAGCTATACATTAATAACGTTATCTACTGTAAGAGTGGAGAATAACTATAGGTCTAATTATATAAATATTCAAAATACCAACTTCTGTTCAAGCCAAACATATTGACAGCTATACATGTGCGTAATTGCTAATTAATCATAATAGTCATAATGATGTATGTGTATTTTGAGAAAGAAATTCCATGCCAAAATGGTCTACAAAATAATACTGAAAATGTAACATATGCTAGCTGTGAACTGAAGAAAGAAATAAATTCAATCTTGCAAATGAAATTTATGGACCAACAGAAAGACTAGAATTGAATTTGAGGGGTACATGGCACACACCTCTATTCACAATGTATTTATCCTTTCATGTTTTAGCTTCAACCTATGATGTTACAATGAGTACCCAACACACGGGTTTTTGAGAGGATACAAGACACCTAAATAAATATACCCCTTATCTTAATTCTGTGAGCCGATGCACTGAAAATATGTTAGTTTTGTTTCCATGGAAACTATAAGTATAACTGACAAGCAACTCATGCAAAAACAGTTGTTCTACTCATTTAATTTATTAATTTGCACCAGTGTAATTTTCTCATAATACTTGGGTACACGGTAATCAAAGAAAAAAAATAATTATTACAGAAGAAATACTAATGTAATCCTTTAGAGATGATTCAGTAAAAAGCAAATTTAAAACTTACTCAAACTGGGTTCATAAAAAGATCCCCCTCCCCATCCCCGAAACTATCGAGAGATGATAGTATTGTTTCAACAGGATTGCAGTCATATCAACATAAGCTAGTGCACTTATCGATGTATACATATTTTGTGAGAGAAATATCTCCTTTTGCCGCAAGGTTTCCTCGTGTGGTTTGCTGCATTAAAAAGAGCTGTTGACAGAAGGAAATTAAGGAAAGGGCGCTAACGTACTCTTAAGTCCAGTTTCAGGGCATTACGGGATGTTTGCAGTTAGCTTCACCAATCTTCATACTGTTTTCGGAATTCTTGAGCTCGTCTGGGCAAAAAAGTAGTTTTTGTAATAAGATCACGACCGGAATGAAAAGCGCTAGAAAGTCGTAAGTGAAGGCTGTTACAGTGGGCAGTTACAGTTGGTTGCATTCAATTCAAGAGTTTTCAAAATTTGTGATCTCTCTAATCGTTCGGCGAAAGTCGACTGGTTAAAAACTGATGAAATTTAGATTACTGCATGTTTGCTCTAGCTTAACATTTCTCAAAAACTTTCTTTAGATCTATATCATTTACCTCAAATGAAGACTTTGTTTGATATTTCAGGTATACAAATAAAGATTATTTTAAAACAAGAGCAAAAAAAAAAAAAAAAATGAATTGTTAATGTATGCAGTGCTGGTCAAAACATCGTTGTGACTTAACCTTTTAACCACTGATAACCAGTATTTTCTCCTTTTCTCACATTGTTTTCTACCATATCAAGAACAAATTTTGTCATTTGGACTACCTTTACTTAGTCGTCTGCAAATGCTTTCAATTTGGACAAGTTTAAGATTTTGTCATTTGGTGAGGAGTGAAACACTATGTACAACGCTAAATGCATGTACAGGAAGCAATGTGGTCCTCACAGAGAAGAATCTATTTTGTCTACAGATAGAAAGAGAAACAGTGAAACCAGTAATACTGCCGCGACTATATTGGTGGGGGATATAACACACAGAAGAAATATTACAGAGATAAATATTAAGACTTACTTCAGGCAATCTCAGACCTCATTATCCATAATTAGAATGGGTCTGAGACTTATGGGGCGAAGAAAAATCAATGCCACGATGTTTTGTTTTACAAGCCGACAGACATTTCACCCTTGCATATCCATTTTCGTGAATAATGAATCAATCCAGTTTTCCGTGGGTTAATTATAGACCTACCAAATAGGAGTACATGTCACAATGAAGATGGGCTTGAAGGAACAAATTACCATTTCGATTTGACATTATTTGGAATTTGGTGTTTGAAGTTTAGGAAAAAAAGTTAGCTTTCGAATAAAATCAAACAACTTCGAAAGGGAGCTTTAGAAAACAGTTTTAGGAATAGGAGAAAATGCTGGCAACCAGCATTTACTCCTTTCTGCGCAATGTTTTCTATTCTTTCAAAGACAAAATTCATCATTTGAGGGACTTTTCATCTCTTATCTGCAAACGCTTTCAATTTAAGGATTGGTTTAAAATTTTGTGAAGAGTTATGTCATCATCATAATAGGCTATTTCTAACAAGCTAGGTTCATTTATGACTACAAGTAATGCAGTTACAAAGAGAAATGTTTGAAGACAATGGAAATACAATTAAGAAACTATTTTGAAAAAAGAAACTTGAGGCAAGTGAAGCTATTTAACAAGCCAACGTTCCTGTCACTGTCACCAAAAGCTGTGTTCTAAAGGGAAACAGAAGCTTGTACTTGTGAGGTAATGTGTAAATCTTCCTGAATAATTAATGGTCAAGTTAGCAGGGGCAAGTAAACCTCATCTAGCCCCAGAACTTGTCTCATTACTTCTATAAATCATTGATAGAGTTTTATCAGAGGATAATGATATTGTGGTCAGAACTGAATGACTGAAGGCATAAATTGACAGTCACATAAACCACTCCTTAGGCTGTCGTTCTCAACCACTACAAGTCTGTTGGTTCCAAATTGTTTGGTTAATTTTAGGATATCAAGGGCTTTTTTTTTTTTTTAGTTTCATGTTGATCCTTGGGTGCAACATGAGGGCAAACTTTGGCAACCTTCTGCAACACTTCTTGTATTGCACAAAAATAATTTTTTGCAACCATATGGAATACAGATAAACTATTGTGCCCATATAAAATTTGTCGGCCTTCCTAGAAAGATCTAGTTCTGGATGCAGATAGTGTAGCTACGTACGTGAACAATCTTTTATATTGCTTCCAGGTAAATTTTAGATACCCTCGTGAAAGATATTTTTTATCGTATCCATGTAAGCTATAGTAACCTTCTGAAACTCATAGAGTATTCTGGCTACCTTTTTGAAAAATAAAAACATCCTATACTGCATGCAGGTAAACCTGGGCTGCTTTCCTACAAAACATCTAGTATTGCATCCAGGAAAATTCTTGATATAATCCAATGTTGTGTCCAGGTACACTAGGACAACCTTCTAAATGTTAGGGCAGCCAGTAACACGTCTAGTTCTGCATCCAAGTTAACCTGGTCAGCCTTCTGGAGGTTCTATGCAAGTAAACTTGGTAAACCTCCAGCAGTACATAGTATAGGATTCAGGTAAAACTTAGTTAACTCTTTACCACACAATCCAAACTTTTAACGACCCTGGGAAAGAAGCCTTTTAAAAACATTGTGAGGAAAGGAGAAAATGCTGGTAACTTTTTTCACCATGTTTTCTACTCTCTTAGAGTCGGGTTTCATCAATTGAGCCACATTTTATTTGTCGTCTGCAACAGCTTTGAAATTGGACGAGAGTAAAATTTTGTCATTTGTAAAGAGTTAACTGGAATCAGGTAAAACTTGGTTCACTTACTTGAACACATCTACTATTGCTCCCGGTGACCTTGGGTAACCTCTGTGACACATAAAGATCTGGTACCACTAGGCAATCTTCCCGACATGTTTGCTGTTGCATGCTCATAAACCTAGGCAATCTCCTGGATCAATCTAGTGTTGCATGTGTGTAAACCTTGACAATATTCAGGAGTATATCAAGTTTCGCATGAATATAAATCTAGGCAATATTCAGGAATACATCTAGTAATGCATCTATGTAAACTTGGGCAACCCCCTCAGCACATTCTAGTGCTGCATGCAGGTAAACTTAAACGATCTCCAGGAACAGTTCAGTTTTGCATTCATGTAACCTTAGGAAACCTACTGGATAACATTTAGTACTGAATCCAGGTAGACTTGGGCAAACCCTCCTAAACATGTCTAGTACTGCATGTGAGTAAACTTTGACAACCTCCTGGATCACATCAAGTACTGCATTCACGTAAACTTTGACAATCACCTGGACATCCTGCACTTATACCAAGGGGTCCGGCGTGGCTCAGTGGTAACGTGTAGGACTCATGACCTGGAGGCCCCAGGTTCAAGCCTCACTGGATCTACAGGGTTTTTCGTTGGAGTGTCCTTGGGCAAGACACTTCAGAGCCCTAGCCTAGTACTGGTGAAATGCAGGAAATACATGAATATGCGAGCTGTTGCGCTGATATGAAATAATGTTGAAAATGGCCTGAAACACCATTCAATCAATCAATCAATTGTACCGTTACCAGGTGAACTTTGGCAATCACCTGAACACATTAAGTAAGAACTGCACTCGTGTAAACTTTGACAACCTCATAATTGGATGTCTTGTACTGACTGCAGATGAACTTTGGCAACCATCTGAACACATTTAGTATTGCATGCAGGTGAGGGAAACCTTACAAATTACACCTAGTTTAGAATATAGGTAAACTTTGACCATATCCAGCAACACGTCTAGAGTTGGACAATCTTCTAGAATACATAGAGTAATGTATGCAGGTAAACTTAGTAAATCTTCTGGAATACATGTAGTATTGCATGCAGGCAAACTTGGTAATCTTTTCTTGTAGAGCATGTATGTAAACCTTTGCAAACCTCTGGAAAGCATCTAGTATTGTATTCCGGCAAACTTGGACAATCTTCTGAAAAACACAAATAATGGGTTCAAATAAACTTTTTTCAAAACTTTTGGCATTTAACACTTAGGATGCAAAGTGCGACCTTTTGCAGACAGTGTAGGTCAAGATCAGACTGCACAGAACATGCAGTCTGATCTTGGATCTACACTGACCGACATGGAGATATTCCCCCCCCCCCCTAAAATACCCTTGAAATAGAAACAAGAGGGCCACGATGGCCCTGTATCGCTCCACTGGCTTATAAATATAAACTATAAATAATAAACATTTCAATGCTGAGCCAAATGGTTTCAAAATGAAGACTTACAAAGTTTTCTCTGTAAAAGCCCATATGAAAGTTGAGACCCGCAGGGCAAAGCCATTTTTGATCCCAGAGCTATTTAATTACTTGAACCCTGATAGAGGTCCACAAGATAAAGCCATAAAAATAAGGTGATTTTCAAGTTTTGTCCATATGAAGCCTCTGTAAAACATAAGACCCCTGATGAAAGGCTAATTTAAAAAAAAAAAAAAATCAAAACAGGAAGATTTCTTAAGTTGCCACTATGTAAGCCCATGTAAAACTTGTGACCCCTGCGGTGGGGCCAATTTTGACCCCAGGGCTAAAATTTTGGCCCACTTGGTAGAGGCCCACTAGATATAGCTACATGCAAAATTTGGTAGCTCTAGGCCTTATGGCTAGGTACAGGAAGATTTTTAAAGTTTTCTCTATATAAGCCTATGTAAAACTTGTGACCCCTGGGGCAGAGCCAATTTTGACCCCAGGGCTATAATTTGAGGAAACTTGATAGAGGTCTACTACATAAAGCTACATGCCAAATTTGGTAGCCCTATGCCTTATGGTTTCCGACAAGAAGATTTTTAAAGATTTCCAATATTTTTCAGTTTTGTTGCCATGGCAACCAGAGTTTTTGAAGGAATCAAATTCTTTCAAGAAATTCTGAAGAGGACCATGGCTGGATCATTTTTGTGAAGTTTCGTGAAAATTGGATGGGTAGTTTCAGAGAAGAAGATGTTTGAAATAAAAGTTAACGCACGGACGGACGGACGCACGCACGACGGACACCGGGCCATGACATTAGCCCGCTGGCCTTCGGCCAGTGGAGCTAAAAATCAGGGTTTTTACTATCAGCTTAACCCTTTCCCAAATGACAAATTTTGGACTGGTCCAAATTGAAAGAGTTTGCAGATGACAACTTTAAATTTGATGAAAATGGCAGAAAGGTCTCAAAAAGGGTAAAAAACACTGTGGGAAAAGGAGAAATTGCTCGTTACAAGCAATTTCTCCTTTTCCCACAGTGTTTTCAAAAGACTTGTACAGCAGACACGTGAAAATCAGGGCTTGTTTGGGAAAGGGTTAAAGTTTTATATCATTTATTTAGCAGGTTACGGGTTAACTTCATACCAGGGGACAAACTTCACTCTCGTCCATATTGTAACCATTGGCAGGCTGCCATTTTTTCCATCTGAACCCTTATCCTGCTAAATAAGTTAACTCTTTACCAAACGACAAAATTTTAGACTGGTCCAAATTGAAAGCATTTGCAGACGACAAAATAGATGTGAATAAAGAATTGATCATTTGGGAAGGGTAGAAAACATTGTGGGAAAAGGAGAAAATGCTGGTTACCAGCATTTTCTCCTTTTCCCACAATGTTTTCAAAAGACCTCTTTCTCAGGGTCGTTAAAACTCGGGACTGTGTGGTAAACAGTTAAATGAAACTTTCAAGCCAATTGTAAAAACCAAAATATTGCTGTTTGAAAGTCATTTTTATAGGGGAAAAATATCTCCTTATCGGACACTGTGTAGATCCAAGATCAGACAACACTTTCTATGGATTCTGATCTTGATCTACACAGTCTGTAAGAGGCCCTTGAGGCATGCTTTAAGCAGCCTAAGGGTAAATGATGGAATCTATCTCTGGTTGGATAAAAAATATGGCGGAAAAAGGAGAAAATTGATGGTTACAAGCATTTTTTCAGAGTTTTCAAAGCTTTACACTAGTCCGTAAAACTTAACAAAAACAAAATTTTGCACTCATTGATACTGTAATCATTGGCAGGGGCTTTGCTGCCTGTGCAGAAAAACGCAGTTGTGCATGCTTTGCAAGGAAAAAGAAAACACAATTTTGCCAAAAACATCATCAGAGGCCACCACATAGCTTCCACAAGTCAAAAATTTTTCTGGAGAAGGCCAACCAGACCCTCCTGGGAAATCCCTCCTCCCCCCCTCTCGATATTTCTTTTGTGTATACTTTATTTTGGGCTTGGTATGTCCCTGATTGTATGACTGCAAATTTTTGTAACTTAACCCTTACAGGGCCGAACATCGGTAAACCAAACGTACTTTCTCCCTCTAGAAATATGATCCAAATAATTGCCATTTCATCTTTTCTTTGGTCTTTCTTTGGCCTTCGGCTCACCAGATGAATTCCATCACCTTGCAACCCAACCAAAACACCAACCATCTTTTCTCTATATTTTGAATGTTGTCTACTTGTGAATCATGAATTGACTTTGCAAGTTCTATAATGGCTTTTTGAAAATACATGTAGTGTGGCTTAATCAAGAAAAAAAAACCTTGCTTTAAGAAAAACTTTCATTTCTTTTTCTCTTCTTTGTATAATGGTATTTTCTTTCAGCCTTTTTCTTTATAATAATTTTGTTTATGATTCTGCCACTGTATCCATTTTTTGTGGCATTTGTCGAAGACAATGCCACTATGAGTTCAATACGGCATTTTGAAAATCATGTTACACAGTGTTTCAGCCAGGACGCGCCATAGCGGGATTCCCGCAAAAAAAAATAACGATTCCCGCACATTTCCAACAATGGCACGCCAAAACTGGCGCAAAAAAATCGTGTCTGTCCCCAAAAATTTATTTTCACGTATATAAAACACGGTGAGGAAACTACATAGACGGAGCCATTGGCTCTGTTAAGGAAATCTTGTGTGGGTTTTTCCGGTCACGTGCGGCGCCGTCAATATCGGCTGTTTCGGTGGACACGAAAACGTAAGTCTCCCATTTATTGTCAAAATTTGATTTTATACTGAACACTAGCGAGAAAAGTGGAATTGTATGAGGGACCTATGACTTTCAACTTACTTCCTTGTCCGTTGCGAGTTCCAAGTCGGCGCGGTTTTGTCTGAAACACTTTTGCCGTGAGCCACGGTGAGGTAAACAAAGGTCATTTTCTATAATGACCACAGGCTTTCTATTGCTCTTTCTGCATAAAAATTACTTATCTAAATGTTTACACCGTCCGAATGTATGAAGTGATTATCTAATCCTTCCCCACTCACGAAAAACAAAATTTGAATCAAAATAAAAAAAATTGAGAAAAAATAAACAATGGCTCTGTCCATATCGGCCGGCTCTGTCTATATCGGCTGGCTCCGCTGTATGAGGGCGAGTTTTAGAAGCGATAGGTTTTTTTCGCTATTGGGTTTACCAGTCAAAAGTTAGATTTTTTGAAAGTTATTTTTGGAATGGTGATGCTTTTCTCGAACCATCTATCATTTCAAAAAGGGCGGTCACGTGGTTGAGTGGTTAAAGTGGTTGACTTCAGTGCTCTTGATCATTCGACCATATCACCCTGTGGGTACAGGGCACTCTCGGACAACGTGGACAAGCCAAGTTCTGCTTGCGGGTGTGTCGGGTGTTTTTCCCGGGATACTCCCGGGGTACTCCCGTTTCCTCCCACTTACCGATCCATTCGTCTCAATACCAGTTTAACAGCTTGGGGGACGCAAAACTGAATAAAACCAATATTTGAGAATAACCTTTGTAAAAGTTTTGCAGGTATGTCTGAAGTGTGTGTATGAGTTTTGTTTCAATTGTGCATATACGTCGCTTCTAAAACTCACCCTCATACAGCGGAGCCAGCCGATATAGACAGAGCCGGCCGATATGGACGGAGCCATTGTTTATTTTTTCTCAATTTTTTTTATTTTGATTCAAATTTTGTTTTTCGTGAGTGGGGAAGGATTAGATAATCACTTCATACATTCGGACGGTGTAAACATTTAGATAAGTAATATTTATGCAGAAAGAGCAATAGAAAGCCTGTGGTCATTATAGAAAATGACCTTTGTTTACCTCGCCGTGGCTCACGGCAAAAGTGTTTCAGACAAAACCGCGCCGACTTGGAACTCCCTACGGACAAGGAAGTAAGTTGAAAGTCATGGGCCCCTCATACAATTCCCCTTTTCTCGCTAGTGTTCAGTATAAAATCAAATTTTGACAATAAATGGAAAACTTACGTTTTCGTGTCCACCGAAACAGCCGATATTGACGGCGCCGCACGTGACCGGAAAAACCCACACAAGATTTCCTTAACAGAGCCAATGGCTCCGTCTATGTAGTTTCCTCACCGTGTAAAAGCGCCAGGGTACGAAATACCGTGGGACGAATCGTATTGCTACGAAAAGTAGGATGACGAAAAATATATACGACTGGGTGACAAGCAGTATTGAAAATTAAACTTTTTGCATCAAATCTTTATTCACTTCACTAAACCAGTCTGGAATTTTCATTCCAGGTTCCCCATTTATATGTTCTTGGTATGTGAATGCGATCTAAAGCTGGTAATTATATCTACGCAACGCTTTTCAGACGACTCTGTCTTCGTAAAAATTTTACAAAAATGAAAAGACAAATTTCAAGGAGCGGAGAATCTTCAGTTCTTAAGGTATGAAAAGTTGCAAAAATTTGAAGATTAATGTTTAACACCTCCTCCCTCCCCCCATGACACAGGTGATTGGCCCCTATTTAGGACTCAAGGGGGCCAACTGGCCCCCTTCTGAGCAATCCTAGCTGAAACACTGCATGTATTGTAGTTTGTGCAAAACCGAAGGAAGTAAACCCAATTATAATAAATTTTTCAGAGACAAATAAGTGTTTCGATTGCACTCAGATATGAAATTGAAAATGGCGTATTACAATAAATTGGATTAGGCCATCGATCGTGGAAATACTTCCTTTTTATCGAAAATAGCTTAATCCGCTATGGCCTATATAGTAGCATAATGATACACACATATCGTGCTTGTTCGTCCCAAAACCAGTTCGTTCCTGGGCTTATTCGTCACAGGACTAGTTTGCCCGGACTTGTTCATCCAGCAAGATTGCACCCTTCTCGATGGGATTTTGCATGACTATATTATAGTAAGTTGACTTTCAAGCGAATATTTTGAAACTATTTCTGTTGTCTATTTTTCAAATTAATTCCACACGGTGGCTCCCTTGACAAATGCCACACCAGTGTTTTCAACGCTTTGATTGTGGGAGGGAGTTATTTTTTTCATTATTAAAAGAGTACAGAATTAACTCAAATACTTTTTGGTTTAATGTCCTTGGAGAAATAAACATCCTTCGTGTGTAATTTCTTTATTTGCATATAAATGGGTATTTGAACTTGATTTACTTTCAGTCTAATTAAATGATAATAAATCAACCTAGAAATTTCAATGACTCTACCTTTGATGTTCTTGTGAATTGAAATATTGACCCTTAAGCTGCTAATTTGGACTTAGAGTGTGTTTTGTGGCCAGTGTAGATCAAGGTCAGATTGCTCTGAACATGAACATGCAATCTGGCTCAGTCTCCTCATTGTCTGATAAAGTAAGATATTTTTCAGCGAAAAAATCTTTGAAAATAAGAATATTTTGGTTTATTGGCAAGAAATATTTGTATTAATTATCATTCAGTAGTTTGACTTTTTTACTACTGAAAATATGAAGTTGGACACTTTCAGCATATTCTATGTTGTTTAAGCCAAAACCTCTCTAAAAATAATGGTTACTCAGAACTACAATATACAGTCTGACTGCACATCCTATGCTGCCTAATCTTGTCTTATAGTTATTTGCTCAATTCACCAAATACCGGTATTCAAACTTGACCTCTTTCAGTTGCTAAAAATAAAATATACCAAAACTCAGAGAGAGTTTTATATCATAGTCTACACTTAACAAGCGGATGGTATAGATGGAAGATCAGACTGCATGTTCTATGCAGTCTGATCTTGATCTATGTTGCCCACAAATGTCCATGTTTTTGCCTCTTGTCCTGAAAGGTTTAACTCTTTACCAAACAACCCCGGGTTTTCACCACCCTGAGAAAGAAGCCTTTAGAAAACATGGTGGGAAAAGGAGAAAATGCTAGTAACCAGCATTTTCTCCTTTTCCCACTATGTTTTTTACCCTATCAAAGACAAATCTGAACTTTGAGTATCATTTAATTTGTCATCTGCAAATGCTTTCAATTTGGTCAAGTCCAAAATTTTGTCATTTGGTAAAGGGTTAAGCAAGTATATTGCCCACAGTTTACTGAGGGTGCAATAAATCAAAGGGTATATAAAATCAAGCAGTTTATTTCTAGTATTATATCCATTCCATTTGACATTGCCTTTTTTTGCAGTTAACTCTTTGCCAAATGACAAAATTTTAGCCTGGTCCAAATTGAAAGCATTTGTAGCAGAAGGCAAATTAAATGTGACTCAAAAATTGAAATTTGTTTTGGGAAAGGTAGAAAACATTGTGGGAAAAGGAGAAAATGCTGGTTACCAGCATTTTCTCCTTTTCCCACAATGTTTTCAAAAGGCCTCTTTCTCAGGGTTGTTAAAAGTCGGGATTGTGTGGTAAAGAGTTAATACAGATGAACTGAATATAAGCATGATTAATTGATTAAAATTCATATTTGTGCGTCAATTTTAAATTAACCCTTGGGCTTGACCCTTTACCACAAAGTCCCGAACTTTAATGTGCAGTCTGATCTTGGTCCTTTTCTGTCCAATAAGAAGATCCATTCTCTCTTTTTTCAATGTTTTCTTCTCCATCAAAACCATATCCTTTCATTTGAGCAGCAGCTAATTCTCCTTTTACCACAAAGATTTCTACACTTTAATGACAAATCCCATGATATCAGCAAAATTTGTCCTCTGCAAATGTTTTAAATTTGGACAGGTCTAAAATTTTAAAAAAGAAACAACATTGGTGGTTTTAAAGATGAAGCCTAGTACTGGTGAAACCCAGGAAATATGTGAATTTGTAAGCTGTCGCCGTGATATGACTGAAATAATGTTGAAAGCGGCGTAAAACACCATTCAATCAATCAATCAATCAATCATTTAAAGAGGAATGCTGCACATTTGTTAACTGTGTAATAAGTTCACCCTTATAACGCAGAATAAACGTGGCTGATATCATAAGTCTAGGAGTAAGATCGAAATAATTGCAGTTTCAATATAGCTTTTTGTCCAGAATGTATAAGCAAAGTGGACAATGGAGATCAAAGATCAGACTGCATGTTTTGTGCAGTCTGATCTTGATCTACACTGGCCGCAAAGGCAGCTATTGTCATGAGCGGCGCTTTTACTCATTTTATTTTTAAACCACAAAATTTTGGACTTGTCCAAATTGAGAGCATTTGCAGATGACGAAATAAATGTGATTCAAAAATTAAAATTCATTTTTGGATCGGTAGAAACCGTTCATTTTGTGAAGAGGAGAAAATGCTGGTTACCAGCATTTTCTCCTTTTCCCAAAATGATTTCCAAAGTCTTCTTCTTTAGGGTTATTTAAAGTTGGGATTGTGTGGTAAAATGTTAACCCTGTAGCTGGTAAGCGCGACTTACTGACCTTTTTGCGGAGAGCATAGATGAAGATCAGACTGCACAGAACATGCAGTCTGATCTTGAATCTACACACTCTGATAAGGAGACATCTTTTTTCAAAAGCTACTTTTGAAAGAGCAAACTTTGGGGTTATACCATCAGTTTGAAAGTTCCATTCCATTTATTTAGCAAGATAAGAGTTAAGTTTGTTTGGAACCCTATACAGCAAAGCTTACATCTCTAAATCATTAACCACTTCATTTAAACCTGCAAACCTTTTAACATGGCTGTCAGCTGTCAAACCATTTTGAAAAAACAAAATAACTGATGAGAAAAACAGGAAACTACTGTCGCACAAAACTGAAAGCCATTTGGTTTCTGCATAATCACCGTATAAATGAGCCATGCTCTGTGAAAAGGGGTTGGTTTAATTCATCTGCAAAAAGTATCGATCCATGTCAGCCTGCGCTGTCCATGCAGGCTAACATGGGTCTAAACTTTTTGCCAACTTTCTGCATGTCAAAGGACCAGCCGTACCTCATCACTCAGCCAGTTGTTGGACAAAATGGATCCACAATACTGTGATGACATGGTTGGTATAATGCATCACGGAGATGCATTAAACCCCCTTTTACCAGAACATGGCTCAAACATAACTTTTCATCCAGCTGCAGCTGACAGCTTTGGAAATGATGTGGGAAAAGTAGTGTAGGCTAGTGACAAAGGTTGAAAACTTGTGCTTACTTGTTCTAACTCTTTACAACATGACAAAATTTGAGGCAGCTCCAAACAAAAGCATCTGCAGATGACAGATTCAATTTTGCTTAAATGATGAGATTTGTCTTTGAAAAAATAGAAAACAATGTGGGAAAAGAATGCTGGGTAACCAGTATTTTTCTCATTTTAAACAATGTTTTCGAAAGCCTAAATTTCCTCAGGGTTGTTAAATTTTGGGATAATTTTAAACTAGTTACCAGACAAAGCAGTCATAGACTGGCCAAACTGAAAGCATATAACACATTAACTCTTTACCAAACAACAAACTTTTAGACCTGTCCAAATTGAAAGCATTAGCAGACAACAATTTCATCGTGGCTCAAATAGTGCAATTTTTCGTTGATAGGGTAAAAAACATTGTGGGAAAAGGAGAAAATGCTGGTTACCAGCATTTTCTTCTTTTCCCACAATGTTTTCAAATTAGGCTTCTTTCTAAGGGGCGTTAAAAGGCGGCATTGTATGGGAAAAGGTTAACTCTTGACCAAACGACAAAATCATAGACTGGCCCAACCTGAAAGTATTTGCAGACAACAACATAAATGTGACCCATAAATTGAAATATGTTTGTGAAAGGGCAGAAAGAATTTGTAGGAAAAGGAGAAAATACTAGTTATCAGCATTTTCTCCTTTTCCCACAATGTTTTTAAAAGGCTTCTTTCTCAGGGATGTTAAAACTCGTGATTGTGTGGTAAAGGGTTAAATGAAGTTCCATGAGCATGTAGGCTTTAGTCCTTTAACTCTTTACCACACAACATAATTTTAGACTGGTTCAAATTGAAAGCATTTGCAGACGACAAAATAAACATTAATGAAAAATACAAATTTGTTTTGGGAAGGGTAGAAAACATTGTGGGAAAAGGAGAAAATGCTGGTTACCACCATTTTCTCCTTTCCCCACAATGTTTTCAAAAGGCTTCTTTCTCAAGGGTGTTAAAAGTCGGGATTGTGTGGTAAAGAGTTAAATTGTGACTCCATGATCAAGGGTGGATCAAAAGTAATCAACAGGTCTTGGGTTCAATTCCTGTTGGCAGCAATGGTTGCAAAGCCCTTTGGCAAGACACTGTAAATTTAGCCCTAGCCTGAAGTCCTGGTGAAACAAATGAGTATGTGAGCTGGTACTGCAGTACCATAATTGGTAATCCCATGTTTTCCTGACTCTGGGGAAGTAGACTTTAGAAAACATTGTAGAAAGAGGAGAAAATGCTGATGACTGGCAATTTCTCCTTTTTCCCACAATATTTTGAACTCTTTCATTGACTAATTTTGATTGGCAATTCTTTTCTCAAACCCCTTAAATTCCTTTAACTTATAGCATAACCCAAAAGGTACCAAGTGCAACAATGGCTGCCTTTCTGTACATTGTAGGTTAAGGTTACACTTAAAATCTTGTCTGCTATTCAGTTGAATATTTTCTAATAAATCTTCACTAGGTGACAAAACTTTAGATTTACCCGAAATGAAAGCATTTGCAGACAATAAATTAAACAAGGCTCAAATACTGGAATTTGTCTATGAAAGAGTAGATAACATTGTGGTAAAACAAAAAAAAAAATAGTGTTTACCAGCATTTTCTCCTTTTCTAACATAGTTTTTCTAAAACCATATTCAAGGTCATTGAAACTCTGGAATGTGTGGAAAAGCATTGACCTGCATTACTCATTTGTTTCATTCAAACAAAATGCCTGGTTTGTTTACTCAGCATGTCAGGAATAGAACTAAAAGAAGTACCTTAACCCTTTATCACACAATGCTGCCTTTGAATGACTTTGATGAAGAAGGCTATTGAAAACATTGTGGGGAAAGGAGAAAATGCTGGTAACCAGCATTTTCTCCTTTCCTTTTCCCCCAATGTTTTATATCCTTCCAAAAACGATTTTCAATTTTTGAGTCATATTTATTTTGTTGTCTGCAAATACTTTCAATTTGGAAATGTCCACAATATTGCCATGTGGTAAAGGGTTAATCATTATTAAATACCCTAATAATTGCTCCAATTCATAATTGCTTCGCCTGTTCCCCCATTTACACTTTTCCTTCTGTTTTTGTTCAGTAGATATGTAACTAAATAAGGTAAATTAACAAAACTTTGACTTAAATCTTGATGAATGCAAAATCTCAAAAATTCAGTCATGAAGAAAGAAAAGGCTTACTTAACTAGTTTACCATGTCTCCATTTTTCACAATGTTTTCAAAAATCCACAATGGAAGAAAGTAGATAACAACAAAATAACTGAGAATAGGTAAGTTATGATATTATAGGTAATTGGGAGCGCAATCAGACTGTTACCCTTTCACTGCTGTAGGCAACATTAACCTTTTGTGGAAAGCATAATATCAAGATCAGATTGTAAAAAACGAGTCAAGTATTAGTCTGATCTTGAGCCTTTCCAGTGTTTGTGATTGGAACCAAAACTGTTATGAATGAAAACATCCCCTTTTGCTGTGAAATATTATTCAACCCTTGTCCTGCTAAATAAATGAAATGAAACAGTTTCAAGCTAATAGTAAAAATGCAAACATTGCAATTTTAAAGTTATTTTTGGGGAGACAAAATATCTCCTTACCGGACAGTGTAGATCCAAGATCAGACTGCACGTTCTGTGCATGTCCTGTGCAGTCTGATCTTGATCTTGTTCTACACTGTCTGCAAAAAGTGAGTCACGCTTAGCACCTAAGGGTTAAGAGACAAAAGACTAGTTTACTCCTTTTATGGGGAAAGATATTTGACTCCACAGAGCGAAATTTTAGAATTTTCCAAATTCAAAGTATATGCAGATGACCAATTAAAAGTGGCTGAAAAGATGGGATTAGTCTTTAAATAGGTATAGAAAATGTTTTTGGAAAAGAAGAAAATGCTGGTTACCAGCATATTTCCTTATTCCACATTGTTTTCAAAACCTTTCTTCCTCTAGGTTGTTAAAAATTGGGATTTTGTCGTAATGGGTTAATTGAAAATGGTAATAGGTAATTAGAACTCTATCTTTGATATTAGTGATATCACTGATTATAATGATTATGTTTCATAAACAGGGTATGTTTAATTATCTACTACTGTTATTTCCAGTAATAATACAGACTGCTGTTGTAATCTAAAACTTTTCCCTTTTCTTTGATCCCATTACCCCATGCTGCCGCTTTTTGAGTGCCAGATTGAATGACTGAATAGTGTTTTATGCCACTTTCAACATTATTTCAGTCATATCTGGGCAACAGCTCACATATTCATGTACATGTATTTCCTGTTTTCCACCAGTACTAGGATTTGGGCTTTGAAGTGTCTTGCCCAAGGACACTCCCACGAAAAACCCAGTTGAGCACCAGAGACACTGTACAACAGAAAGGAATCACTGATAAAAAATACTTATGAATCTCTTTACCAAGCTATCCCATGGTTTTACCATCATGAGGAATATGGCTCTTGCAACCATTGTCAGAAAAGGAAACAAGAGCACCACATGTGGGTGCCAACACTCAGGTGCAGTTGCTTGATTTTCAAAATTTTAACTCTTTACCATACGACAAAATTTTAGACTGGTCCAAATTGAAAGCATTTGCAGACGACAAAATAGATGTGAATAAAAAAATGATAATTTTATTTGGGAAGGTTAGAAAACATTGTGGGAAAAGGAGAAAATGCTGGTTACCAGCATTTTCTCCTTTTCCCACAATGTTTTCAAAAGGCCTCTTTCTCAGGATCGTTAAATCTCGGGATTGTGTGGTAAACAGTTAAGTCAAAAAAGGGGCATAACTGTGTCAAAAATACTTTGATATTTATCTGCCCTTGTTGTATGGAATCCCCTTGATAATTAACAACTTATCTGAGATAGAAGTAAATATCTTCAGTATTAGCAGATATATTATAAAATGTCAAAGTTTTTGCACCATGATGATGACAACACAGACGACAACGACACAGACAACCATGACAGCACCAGAGCTACGACAACAACTCAAGCTTTTCTTCGAAAACAGCTGTGGTAAAAATTAGTAGAAAAATTATAAAGAATTCAATTTCAATTCAATTAGTTTATTTGAGTATTTAGGCCTCTGGCCCAGCGTACAATATATACCATTTAATACAATTCTCTTCAACAAAAAGACATGAAAGACACTATTAATAAACAGACAACCTTTTGAAACTGCAAGAAATAAAAATACATGCAGGTCAAAGACCTATGTGAGGGGAAGAGATTCTAAAAATTATATTAAAAATTCCACCTCCCACACAGCTCTTTGAATAATTAAGTCAAACACATTGACAAATGGCACACGAGCTATTATCCGGAAAATATCAAATATGATCGGAAAGTACCTGAAATGTACCCTCAATTCTAAAAATAACTCATTAATAACATAGAAGAACAGTGTGGGGAGAGGAAAAAGCCAGATAACAGCGTATTTCCCTCCTCCCACATTGCCTATTTGGTAATGAAATAGATGGGAACAATCCTATCTGGATGCACACACAAATACATGTATATAATTGGTGACCCTGTCATATGAAAATATATATTCACATTCGCAGATCTGTAAGGCATTTTAGAGAGGCATAATTGCAAGTATTCAATCAAATTCAAACAAATGCAGGAATATTATCCATAAGCAACAGACAAAATAAAAAATTCTTGGACTTACATATTTACCCCTGCCAAGAATATATAGGAGCATAAAAAGTACATACCAAGGATCAGACAGCTAGTTTTAGCAGTGTGGTCCTGATCTACTCCGGCCTCAAAGATAATTACGAATGTCAAAAAACAGTCAACTATTTAAGAATGTGTCCTTGTATTCCCCATGATGGAGAGTGAAATAGTGAATATTTTGCAGACAGTCTACCATTCATGGACTACAGAAGTGATCTGGGTGAATCCTTGTCATTTCATTGAAAACCATGTTCCTCAAAACCATTTCTAGCCCTGAACCTTACCCTAACCCAGACAAATTGTGGCTCAAATCTTCCTCCCAGACGGACCTTTTCTTAAAATAAATCTACAAATTTAGCAAGCCGTATTTTAAAACATACATGGATTTCAAAGAAACACCCTTACGACAACAAGTCATGCACCGAACCTGGGTTACGTAACCAATCACATGTTACTTGTGACATCAAGGTAGGTACCTAATAAGAGAATTTTTGACGTGATTTAAGATGGCATTACACGAATATTTCTGCTACTTCAACCATCTCTCTCTGTGAGGTTAATTAGCACAACAGGCTGATCTATCTATCATTAGCATGCAATCAAGTGAACAACACAGGCATTCATTACAGTAACATCATTAAGTCTTTACAGAACAATCCAATGTTTTGAAAATACCAAAGAAGGCGTTTTGAAAACATGGAAAAAGGAGAAAATGCTGGTGACCAGCATTTTCTCCTTTTCCCACAATGTTTTTTATCCTGTCAAAGGCAAATTTCATTGTTTGAGCCACCTTTGATTTCTTGTCTGCAAAAGCTTTCACTTTGGACAAGTCTAAAATTTTGGTAAAGAGTTAACTCTTTACCTAAAAATCCAATATTTTGAAAACCCTAGGGAAGGAGATTCTTTGAAAACATTGTGGGAAAAGGAGAAAATGCTGGTGACCAGCATTTTCTCCTTTTCCCAATGTTTTCTACCCTATCAAAGACTAGTTCCATTCTTTGCGGTGCCTTTAATTTCTTGTTTGCCAGTGCTTTCAAGACAGCTGAATTAACAATTTTGTCATCTGGTAGATCTAAAGAGTTAAGCCTTGAAGCTCAAGATAAAATGAAAAAAAAAGCTAGAGTAATGACTCACTGTTTGCAAATTCATAGCTGGATCTTTGTCAGAATATCTCAAAGCAGCAGACAGTGTAGATGAAGATCAATACTGCACACGCTTTACTAAACAGTCCCTTAGTCTAACTACCCTGAGGACAAAGCCTTTTGAAAACATTGTATGGAATCATTTTCAGGAGAATATGCTGGTAACCAGCAATTTCTCTTTTTCACACACAGTTTTCTACCTTATTGGAGAACTTCAGCTGGTTTAACTCTTTACCAAACGACAAAATTTTAGACCAGTCCAAATTGAAAGCTTTTGCAGACGACAAAATAAATGTTACTCAAAAATTGAAATGTTTTGGGAAGAGTAGAAAACATTGTGGGAAAAGGAGAAAATGCTGGTTACCAGCATTTTCTCCTTTTCCCACAATGTTTTCTACAGGCTTTTTCCTCGGGGTCATTAAAAGTCCGGATTGTGTGGTAACAGGTTAAATGAATTTAAAAATTGCTGTCTGCAGACTCTTTCAACCAAGATGAATCTTAAATTTATTGTTTAAGGAAAGAGTTACACATGGAATTTCTTGTTTCATCAGAAAAGCTATCATGTTCAAAGTATTGCAGGTCCTGCATGGACTGTGGTAAAAGGTGGGATTTGAAACTTTGAGTTCCCAAGGTTTACTCTCACTCAAAGCTTTGGGTTTTCCATACTCTGGCATGTTTTTAGGCAAGACAGTTTACAGCCCTGTCATAGTACTGAGCTCTATACAATGAGTCAACTAACCTATTGCATCACATGCATGGGTTTTATGTATCTTATGTGTCTTGCCCTGGAAAGCTATGTGATAATGTGCATGTCTAGTAATTCAACGGTTCTAGCTTGAACTCCTGGACTGATGAAATTGCCACAGAAATCATTTATGTCTTCCTGCTGAACTGGTTTTTGACTTTGTTTTATGAGGAAAAGCTACCAGTGGCTGGCAAAAACCCTCCCAGAACACAATGGAAAGATGTACTGGCCATCATGATTACGTGTATTTCTAACCTGCAGCTAAAATTACACTTAACACTGAACAATGTTCGACAATAAAGCACTTGAAATTAAGTAAGAAAAAAACAAATTGGAATGAGAAAAGGTTTAGGATAAATGGTTTATTTTTTGTTCTACAAGATATTGCTATGTGAAGTGCCTACCATATTGATTATGTCAAAACTATACAGACGTCAATAGGCTGGTTCTTCTCAGAAACACCCAGCAGCTGGATAAACATTTCTAAACTTGAACAGATAACAAAACTGTCAAAAGCAGGAAAACATCCTTGAACATGTTCTTCTGATCTTCTATTGTATTTTTGATAAATCCTCTCCAGCACACTAAAATCAATCAAAGTACTGAAAGTATTGACAAACTAACGAATGTAGAATATGGGTCCTTGGTAAAGATAAAACTTGGTTGGTCCATACAAGATTGAGGAAAATTATCCAATCAGGTTATGTAGCTTGATCCAGTCCAGTCTGGTTATTAAGTGTGATCCGGTTATGAATTTCAATCCGGTTTGCTCTGATGACTTTACCAACCTCTTATAGTAATTACTTAACTCAATAGGAAATACTATGAAAAACTTCTGTTTCTTGATCTTTAATTGAAAAAACCAAATGAAGAACGCACCAATTTTATGGTATAACATTTGAATACTTTCTAGAGGTCACTTTTAGATTAACTTTCTATACTTTTTCACTTACTTATCTGTGGGACAAACTCATACCTAGACGAGACCTGTAACAACAGGCACTATATAAACATGACGATGAAAAAGGTTGCTTTGGGATACCATATGTAAAGGTGAGCCCGATTTGCATAGGTCACTGACTTAATATATAATTAACTATTTACCAAATGACAAAATTTTAGACCAGTCCAAATTGAAAGCATTTGCAGACGACAAAATAAATGTGACTAAAACACTGAAATTTGTTTTGGGAAGGTTACAAAACATTGTGGGAAAAGGAGAAAATGCATTTTCTCTTTTTCCCACAATGTTTTCAAAAAGCTTTTTCTTCAGGGTAGTTAAAACCTGTGATTGTGTAGTAAAGAGTTAAGTAAACGTCTTGTATCTGATCATTGACATCCTGATCAGTCTTTGACTTTGTAAGTAGACGTCATTCAAATTTAGGGTGGTAGAGATTTTGAAGTTCATGTCAACATTGTCATATTTAATAGAATTACAGAAAGAATTATTTTCTGTTGGGAAGCATTTGGCCACTGAGTTTTTTCGTTCACATTTGAATCTTGGTCACTCTCGATCACAATAGACTAGCATTTGCAAGTCTGAAAATGGATGAATAGGGATATTCCTGTTCATAAACGATTGCTCCTCTACAGCTTTAACTCTTTACCAGACGACAAAATTTTAGCCTTGTACCAAATTGAAAGCATTTGCAGACAACAAAGTAAATGTTACTCAAAACTTAAAATTTGGCTTTCATATGATAGAAAACACTGTGGGGGAAAGGAGAAAATGCTGGTAACCAGCATTTTCTCCTTTTCCTACAATATTTTCAAAAGCCGTCTTTCTCAGAATCGTTGAAAGTTGGCATTATGCAGTTATGGGTTAACCATGCATGGGAAGGTTAGCCATGAAGTACCATAGGAAATTTCAACCCTATGGTATATATGTTGCTTCAAAACATCAAAGTTATCGGTTTGTTTATTTGAATGGTGTTTAACCCTTTACCAGACAACAAAATTTTAGCCTTGTCCAAATTGAAACCATTTGCAGACAGCAATTTCAATGTGGCTCAAATGGCGCAATTTTTCTTTGACAGGGTAGAAAACATTGTGGGAAAAGGAGAAAATGCTGGTTACCAGCATTTTCTCCTTTTCCCACCATGTTTTCAAAAAGCTTCTTTCCCAGGGGCGTCAAAAGGCGGCATTGTGCAGTAAAGGGTTAACATTGTTTTCATCATCATTTCAGTTATATTGTGGGGGTCAGAGCATCTATCCATGCTTTTCTGGAGATTCTTTTTATCAATACTGAGCCATTGGCTTCTTTCCCACACAACCATCATTGAAACCATGAGAAAGGAATGAATCTCTCGCAATGACTATCATCAACCTTGGAAAAAAATTGGTCAAGGTGGGGATTTGAACCAGTAGCTCCCTAGTCTCTAGTACTGTGCCCTACAAGGTGTGCTACCGGTCCAGGCCCAATGTTACAGGTCCTCAACAGAGGACAAACTACTTGCCAAATATAGTAGCTTTTAGTGATGAAGATTATAGCCTTTTAACCCTACCACACAATCCTGACTTTTAACAACCATAAGAAAGAAGTGTTTTTGAAAATACTGTTGGAAAAATGAGAAAATCATTTCCCTTGACTGTTTGAAAAACTTTGTGGGTGCAAGAACATTAATTTTGTTTGTTACAAGCAATTGTTCCTTTCCTCTAATTTTTTTTTCCTAAAACTCAGTCCGCTGTACGTTCAAAAAATTGTATTTTAAAAGAAAAGAAAAGGGAAAACGAAATCTATAAAGTGAGGTGCACAGATTCTTTTCTCCTGGGTATTTCCTATGCTCTGGTAATTATTTTACCACACCTTCTGCACATTCCAGCAGGAAATGCCTAACTGTGGTCCAGAATGATTATCTCATCATGGAGCATTTCAAACATAATTTGTGGAATGATTCAAAACTCCTGTTTCACCCTTTATTTTGACCTTTTACAAAACAGGCATAATGACATTGAAGAAGGCTTTTAAAAACACTTTGGAAAGAGGAGAAAATGCTGACCAGCATTTTATCCTTTTTCCACAATGTTTTCTTCCCTTAGGAATAAAAAATATCTTATGATTTTGGCCAAATGTAAATATCACTTGCAAATGCTTTCAGTTTGGGCAAGTTTAACAAATTTGTTGCTAAATAAAGAGTTAACCCTTCACCATACAATCATGTGTTTAATCCTTTACCAAACGATAAAATTTTAGATGTCAAAATTGAAATCATTTGCGAACGACAAATTGAATGTAGCTGGAATTAATATGGTAGTTGTCTCCGAAAGTGTAGAAACCTTGTGGGAAAAGGAGGAAATGCTAGTTATCAGAATTTTCTCGTTATCCCACAAAGTTTTAAAAAGGCTATTTCCTGTATGTCGTTAAAACTCAGGATTGTCTGGTATAGGGTTAATCACAGTGAATGTCTATCAAAATGGGATTTACTAGATTCAAAACAGCAACATGAAGACTTTTATGATCACCACAGAGCTCTTGAAAAGAGATGGTGTGATGCAGACAATGCAGATTCCAGATTGTACTGCATATAAAAATCACCCAGATCTTGGGATGATGCTGGGAGTTATTCTCTCTAGCTTTTCTTGCCAAAAAGAAGAGCAATGCTTTGTGAAAAGGGAGTTTCATGCATCTGCTAAAAGTAAAGACCCAGGTCAGCCCATGCAATCTGAACAGGCAGACCTTTGCCAAACATTTTGCTTTTTGTAAACTTTCTGCATGTTAACCCTTTCCCAAACAAGCCCTGGTTTTCACGTGTCTGCAGTACAAGTCTTTTGAAAACACTGTGGGAAAAGGAGAAATTGCTCGTAACGAGCAATTTCTCCTTTTCCCCACAGTGTTTTCTACCCTTTTTGATAACTTTCTGCCATTTTCATCAAATTTAAAATTGTCATCTGCAAACTCTTTCAATTTAGACCAGTCCAAAATTTGTCGTTTGGGAAAGGGTTAAAGGACCATTCCACCTCAGGATTCAGCCACTTGTATGGCAAAATGAATTTTATGGATCCATAATTATGTGATCAACTGCTTGATATGATGTATCACAGAGATGCATTAACTCTTTACCAAATGACAAAATTTCGGACTTGTCCGAATTGAAAGTATTTGCAGACGATAAATTAAAAGTGACTGAAAAATTTTAATTTGTTTTGGGAAGGGCAGAAAACATTGGGGGAAAAGGAGAAAATGCTGGTTACCAGCATTTTCTCCTTTTCCCACAATGTTTTCAAAAGGCTTCTTTCTCGGGGTCGTTAAAAGTCGGGATTGTGTGGTAAAGAGTTAACTCTTTAGCAAATGACAAAAATATATAGAATCGTTCAAATTTAAAGCATTTGCAGACGACAAAATCAATGTGACTCAAAAAATTGAAATTTGTTTTGGTAAGGGTAGAAAACATTGTGTGAAAAGGAGAAAATGCTGGTGACCAGCGTTTTCTCCTTTTCCCACAATGTTTTCAAAAGGCTTCTTCCCCAGGGTCGTTAAAAGTCGGGATTGTGTGGTAAATGGTTAAACCCCGTTTTCCATAAGCATGACTCAAATATAAGTGTAGTAGGCTGTAAAAAGTATCTCACTTCTTCCACAATGTTCTCCAAACCCCTTTTCTGCAGGTGAGTAGCCACATTTGAATGTAAGTTAACTCTGTAACAAATGACAGAATTTTAGACTTACACATACTCAAAGTAGGCTACTTGCAGACAGTGAATGAAATAAGGCTCAAAATGATAGGATGTCTTTGGAAGGGTTGTAAGCATTGTGGGAAATTGGAAAAAAATGCTGGTTACCAGCACTTTCTCCTTGTCCTTCAATGCTTGCAAAAGCTGTCGTCCTCTTGATTGTTAAAACACATGCTTGTGTGGTAAAGAATTAAGTCTTTACCAAATAACAAAATTTTACACTCATTCAGATTGAAAGCATTTGCAGACGTCAAAATAAATTTGAATCAAAATTGAAATTTGTCTTTCAGAAAAAATTGTGGGAAAAGGAGAAAGTGCTGGTTTCCTACAATGTTTTCAAAAGTCCAAGTTCCCAGGGTTGTTAAAACTCAGGACTGTGTGGTAAAGGGTTACAAGTCAATTCAAAGTCCTGAGAGCCAGGATTTGAGATAATTCCTAATTATCATCTTTTTCCCTCATAAGGTTATTTAGAAGGCGGAAGAAGAAAGAAAACCTAACAACCATGAATAACACAGGAAGAAATGCCTTTGTGTCTTGGACAGGCTAATTCAATTTGGATTAGTCAGGGGAAGATTTACCCTTAGGCCGCTAAGTGACACTCAAAGACCTTTTTGCAGACAGTGTAGATCAAGATAAGACTGCACAGAATGTGCAGTCTGATCTTAAATCTACACTGTCCAATAAAGAGTAATTTTGGTCAAGCTAATTGTAAATTTATGGCTTGATTTTTTTCTGCAGTGTTTAAGGAAAGTGGATGGGTAGATCAAAGATCAGACTGCACATTTTTCAGTCTGATCTTGATCTACCCTGACTGCAAAGGCAACTGTAACATTGAAAAACTCTTTAAGGGTCAATTATTCATCTGCTTATGCTTTCAATTTGGACAAGTCTAAAATTTTGTCATGTCATAAAGAGTTAATACAAGCTTTGTTCATTCTTGTTACTTTGTGTTATTGTGTCTTGATAGCAAAGGCCTGTCTGGGTAGCTCAGTGGTTAGTGTATCTGACTCGCAACCTGATGGTTGCAAGTTCCATACCCAGTTGAGGCAAACTTTCTTCAAGGCAATTTTTCGCCTCTCACCTCTGATGCATGTGAGAAAAGTAGTCAGTGGCTATGGAAAGAAAGTTGTGTTGGTGCTGGTGTGAGAAAGCCAGGAAACATGTGAGTGCGTCACTGACCACCATGAAATGGCATGAGCTGTTAAAAATGCGTTAAACTCCATTACAAACCAAACCAAACTTGATAGCAAAACAGAAAATTTAACCCTTTCCCAAACAAGCCCTGGTTTTCACGTGTCTGCAGTACCAGTCTTTTGAAAACACTGTGGGAAAAGGAGAAATTGCTCGTAACGAGCAATTTCTCCTTTTCCCACAGTGTTTTCTACCCTTTTTGAGACCTTTCTGCCATTTTCATCAAATTTAAAATTGTCGTCTGCAAACTGTTTCAATTTGGACCAGTCCAAAATTTGTCGTTTGGGAAAGGGTTAATATAATAATAAACCGACACTTATACAAATACCTACTATGTACATAAGGCAATACAGATAAAAACTGCCAATTAGTTTCTGAAAATAATATCACCATTTATATTTACCAACCAATAAACCCTTTACCACACATTCTCATGTTGTAATGTCAATGAAAAAGAAAGCTTTAGAAAACACTGCAGGAAAAGGAGAAAATACTGGTAATCAGTAATTTCTCCTTTTTCCCCACAGTGTTTTCTACTTTTTCAAAGACGATTTCCAACATTTGAGCCACAGTTTATTTGTTGTCTGCAAATAATGTTTCAAACTGAACAAATCTAAATGTTGTTGTTTGGTAAAGGGTTTAGATTAAGTTTCCTAGAGAATGGTATGGTCATGTGACTCTTCTAGTTCACACGTCACCAGTTCTGATATACTCAATCGGGATAAAAGAGCCTCGTCCTAGAATACTCTGATCATGTCTGAGGGTCTTTCTTCCATTAGGCTGTTGGGGGAAAAAGAGCCTCATTCTAGAACTCTTTGATCATACCCAAGGGTCTTTCTCACACCCATCAGGCTGTTGGCGAAAAAAACAGCCTCATCCTAGAACACTTTGATCATACCCAAGGGTCTTTCTCACACCCATCAGGCTGTTGGGGAAAAAAAATTCATTCTAGAACACTTTGAGCTTCGGAAAGGGTTTATCTCATACCCATTAGGCTGTTGGGGAAAAAAGAGCCTCGTCCAAGAACACTTTGATCACGCCTGAAGGCCTTTTTCACACTCATTAGGCTGTATGGGAAAAAGAAAACCTTGTTCTAGAACACTTTGATCATGCCTGAGGGTCTTTTTCACACCCGTAAGGTTATAAGGGAAAAAAGAGCCTTGTCCAAGAACACTTTGATCATGCCTGAGGGTCTTTTTCACACCCATAAGGTTATAAGGGAAAAAAGAGCCTTGTCCAAGAACACTTTGATCATGCCTGAAGGCCTTTTTCACACTCATTAGGCTGTATGGGAAAAAGAAAACCTTGTTCTAGAACACTTTGATCATGCCTGAGGGTCTTTTTCACACCCATAAGGTTACAAGGGAAAAAAGAGCCTTGTCCAAGAACACTTTGATCATGCCTGAGGGTCTTTCTCACACCGATTGGCTGTTTGGGAAAAAGACAGCCTTGTTCTAGAACACTGATCATGCCAGAGGGTCTTTCTCACACCGACTGGCTGTTTGGGAAAAAGACAGCCTTGTTCTAGAACACTGATCATGCCTGAGGATTTTTGTCACACCTATTAGGCTGTTGGGGAAAAAAGAGCCTTGCCCTAGAACACTTTGATCATGCCCAAGGGTCTTGTTCAAATCAATTAGGCTATGTGCAGAAAACTCCAATCTTTTCCTGATGGCCCTGCAAGATAATATTGAAGGTAATTTAAGGTATCATTATACCCCTACAACAAAGCTTGGGATGGTATGCTGGAATCTGTGGTCTGTCTGTCTGTCTGTCCATATTTGTAAATTTGTGTCCTCTTTTCCTCCTAAGTTTTCAACCTATTTCAGATCAGCTGAATGGAATTTGTTTTCTGAATGGTAGAAAACATTGCAAGAAAATGTTTTGAAAAGCCTTTCCTTTCAGGGTCATTGAACTGTTTGGAGTTTAATGCCATTTTCAACATTATTTCAGTTATATCACGGCAGCCAGTGCACCTATCCATGCTTTCCTGGAGTTTCTATTACCAGTACTCCGCACAATACTCTTTCCAAGCCACTGGCTGCTTTCCCACATAACCTATGTCGAAACAATGGTCAGTGGTGAGAGAGGAATGAATCCTGTCGCAACGACTATCATCAATCCTGGGAAAGAAATTGGCCAAGCCAGGGATCGAACCTGCCACCTCCCGTCTCAAGTCCTGCACACTAACGACTGAGCTACCTGGGCTTGGCTTCAGGGTAATTGAAACTGTGGATTGAATGGTAAAGAGGTAACCCTCTACCACACAATCCCTACTTTTAATGACCCTGAGGAAGAAACCCCTTTGAAAACATTGTGGGAAAAGGAGAAAATACTAGTAACCAGCATTTTCCCCTTTTCCCACAATGTTTTCCATCCTATCCAATACATAAATCACCATTTAAGCTACAGTTAAGTTGTCGTCTGTAAATGCTTTCAATTTGGTCCAGTCTAAAATTTTGCTGTTTGGTAAGAGTTAATTGAAGCCTTCCCTACCATTGGAACTTGTGCACTTGCTTTTTCTGTTGTAACTGGTTGACAATGACTGGAGTTACATGTATGGTCCTGTGAAATTTTACCGGATTCAGTGACAAGATGACTAGTGAGGGGTATTTATAGGCCTGAGACTGCCCTAGCTCATTTTGACAAAACCTGCTGAAAGGAACCTGAGAATTAGCTCTTTATCATAGGATTAAATTCTAGACTTATCCAAATCAAAAGCACTCAGTCTTGCCGACAACATGTTGTAAGTGTGACTCAAAAATTAAAATTTGATTTTGGAAGGGTAGAAACATTGTGGGAATAGGAAAAAATGCTGGTTACCTGCATTTTCTCCTTTTCCTCTATGCTTTCAAAAGCTGTTTTCTTCAGGGTCCTTAGTACTAAGGACTGTTTGGTAAACAGTTAAAGTGCATATTCCTTTGGCTGCTCTGACCACTCAGAACATGAACTGTTCAGGTCAGTAGAGTAATTCAGAACACAGCCCTTTGTTCTTCAGAACTTGTTCTGACTGTTCCAATGGAATTGGGGTGCAGCACACCTGCTGAACATGTACTCATCTGTTACAAGATGACTCAATTTGTTTGTGTTGGATGTTTTACGCCATTTTAAGCCCTAAGGTCATATCATGGCAGTCTGTGCACCTATGTGTGTGTTTCCACTACTGCCACAACTTTCTTTCAAAGTCACTGACTACTTTTCCCACGTGCAATTCAGAGGTGAGAGGCAAAAAACCGCCACAAAGAAAGTTTACCTCAACCAGGTATTGAGCATGCAGCCACCAGGTCACAAGTCAGAAAGCCTAATCACTGACCAACCTTGCCAGGCACAAGATGGCTGAAAAAACTTTTGATACGAAATTTGATACGAACAATGTTCCAAAAATGCCCCATTCAGAGCATACTTTCAGAACAGTGCACATGTGCTGAAATGTTCCTATACCACATTCCAGAAGAGCATTCTGGAACACAGTACATTGTACCAGAACAGGTGAATGGAATACCCCCAAAGTCTACAGACTGCAACAAAACTGTGGTTTCTAGTGGCCCAGTGGTTGTTTTCCTGCTTCTGCTAGGTTTATTATCTAGTATCACTTTTAGGAGCAATTGTGATAGCAGATCCAGGGTCTGTATTCACCAATCATTCTTAAGAACATTCTGTCGTCAGTGGCTTGGAAAGAAAATTGTGTCAGTACTGTCAGTATAGTTGTGTCAGTATGAGACACATACGTAGGTATGAGACACATACGTAGGTGGGCTGACCTCCGTGATAATGCATATGATTGGTGGATAATTGGACCCAGTTGCATATTATCAAGGATCATTGATGTCTTCTAGCATGGGGTTCTACTTTGCCTGACTTTAAGACTTGCTCTGAAGATCTGTAATTTCAAATGTCTTGGCAGCCATTTGGTAACATATTCATGGCCACTGAATGCATGTATCTGAAAAATTGATGTTCATGTACAAATCTGTAAACAATATATTCACGAATCATGTTCATAAACTTTCCAGGATCAGTTTGTGTCATTTTTAAAAGGATCATTTTCGTCTTGTAGCACATCAATTTTGAAGACAAAGTGGTCAGAATTTTTTAATAGCTGCTTTCAACAATGTATTCATAGACATCTGCTGCTGTTGTATGAAAATGCATCTTGTCTTAATTTCAACCAACCTGACATCAAAATTTGAACAAGCATATCATTTCAATTGAAATGCACTCAGCTGTTAAAAAAAAGTTGTTACACAGCTCGTAGGTGGGTGACAAATTAGCCATGGTATGTAAGCTTACATCACTCATAGGATACAATAATATCAGAGCTCCAGATAGAGGGAGTGATTTTGAAATATTAATTATTTTCAACTTAACCCTATGTTGTGGGTACTCATTAGAATCATCTCATCGAGACGATTCTAGTAAGTACCCACAACATAGGGTTTGGAAGAGAAACAATGTATTTAGAGTAACATCACTCCCTCGTATCTGGAGCTCTGATGTCATTATATCACTCAAAATAAATCCAATACAAATATTTGGGTAGCTCCAGTGGTAATTCAGATTGATCACATTACCCCCCTATAGGCAACGATTTTCCCCTTGTTCATTTTGAAAACAATATGACAACAAAAAAAAAAACTGCTTGTAACAAGTAATTTCTTCCAATTGCAACAAGGTTTTTTAACAATCATGTTTCAAGTATTTAATCTTAACACATTATGATTGTCTGTTTTTTATAGAAATAGTTTTTTTTTCAAGTTTGCAGCTTTCAATCTGTTTCCAGAGGTAATGGTTTAACCCTTCACCACACAAATACCACACTGTATGTCCCACAATGTGACATTTTCTGAAAGCATCATTGGAAAAGCAGCTATATGAAAGTTACAAGCAACTGATCACAATGTTTCCCTTCACAACTTTCCTTTAATTTCATTGTTTCGCCATGGTGACATTTGTACAAGCTTTTCATTTGTCTAAGATTTGCCTGGGCAGCTTAGGTTAACTCTTACAGTGCCTTTCACGACTATAGTTGCATTTGCAGCCACTGTAGATCAAGATCAGGCTGCACAAAATGTGCAGCCTGATCTTTGATCTACACTGTCCGCTTTGCTGAATCACTGTAGACAAAAGCAACCATGAAATTGTAATTATTTGGGTCGTATTTTTAGGATGAAAATGTCTAGCAGGTTTATTCGGCGCTCTAAGGTTTAACTCTTTACCAGACCACAAAAGTTTAGAGAAAAATCCATATTTATACCATTTGCAGATGATAAATGAGATGTTGATCGTATGGTAGGATTTGTCCTTGAAAGGACAGAAAACATTCCGGGAAAAGGAAAAAACATTGGTTACCAGCAATTTCTCCTTTTTCCACATTCTTTTCAAAATCTTTTGGCCTCAGGGTTTTAAAATCACCTGATATTCAGGAAAAGAGTAATATTACAAGTATCACATCAAAATCAATTGACCTGTTTAAATAGCCTAGAATTTCCATTGATTACCACATGAAACATTTAAAAAATATAGTGTTTCTGATATGGTTGTCAACATTGATTAGATACTCATTTTCATGAACCTCTTTAACCCTTTACCACACAGCAAAATTTTAGATCGGCCAAAAGTCAAAGCATTTACAGATGACAAATTAAATGTGGTTCAAATGAATAGATTATAAAATAAGTTTCTGAAAGGTTAGAAAACATCGTGGGAAAAGGAGAAAATGCTGGTCACCAGCATTTTCTCCTTTTCCCACAATGTTTTCAAAAGTCTTATTTCCCAGAGGTGTTAAAACTCGTCATTGTGTGCTAAAGCGTTAATGCACTGACTCAGTGACTAAAAACCTGAACACAGCTGTTCCCAGAGGCCACCACTATTAACCCTTTACCAGACAACAAAATTTTAGTCTTGTTCAAATTGAAAGCATTTGCAGACGACAATTTAAATGTGGCTCAAATAGTTCAATTTTTCTATGATAGGGTAGAAAACATTGTGGGAGAAGGAGAAAATACTGGTTACCAGCATTTTCTCCTTTTCCCACAACGTTTTCAAAAGGCTTCTTTCTTTAAGGGGCGTCAAAAGGCGGCATTGTGCGGTAAAGGGTTAAGCAGCCAGCCCATGGCTAAAATGCAAATGCCTAAATTTTACAATAACAGAGGAAGTGTTTCTTTTTTTATCAATCCCTTACCAAAAGATCAAACGTTTCTGACCCTTCATAATGAGGCTTTTAAAAAAAATTTTCGAAAGCATAAGAAGGTGGTGCACATAGCATGGATAGAGTCAGCATAGAGCTCTGATAAGGGTATGTCTTCAAAAAATTTTAATTTTCAGCTCAATAACTTGTCCTTACATCAATATATATAAATGAAACCTGCTGTGTAGGAAGGTGATATAAAGTTTGGGAGAAGTTTTTGGAATAAAGCATGCAGGGTCAAGGTCACTTTTACTAAAAATAGAAAAAGTGATTCAAGTCAATAAATTATGATTGAATTACAAAAATGAAACCTGCTGAATATAGGAAAAATATTAGGAAAGCTAGCATGGGATCAATTTTTGGGTTCTGCATGCAATGTAAAGGCCACGGTTGTTGAGTTAGTAAAATTAAGAAAAAGTGTTTACACTCAAGAACTCAAGTCATCTTCGCAAGCCAAGGATACTAAGGTAGTACCCTTGGCCGCTCGCATCTTTAAAAATCGAAACTCTCACTGCGCCATTTCATTGGATGCGATCAAAACCCATCGCGTCCAATCAAACCATCCGTAACAAGAAATCTTCCGCAAAACAGAAAGCAATAATGGTGGCGCCCGTCAAAAACGAAAGCTGTCGTGTTTGTGACGAAAATTTGCCAAAAAAGAGTAGACGATCGACATTTAATGAGTTTTTTATAGTTCATGATCAATTATGTGAAATATTAGGATGGGTTCAACAGCCAAATGATTGCGAATCATCGTATGTCTGATTAATTTCAGAAAATTGTGATGAATCCGAAAGCGCAGCCATATTTGATGCATAGCCTAACAAATTTTATTACAAGCATTTTGATTGGTCAGAAATAACATCAGCAAAGGTTACGCAACTCGTTACATTCGATAGGTGGCGCAGCAAGAGTTTCGATTTTTTAAGAGGCGAGTGGCCAAGGGTACGTAAAGAACAAAGTGGAGTTAGTATCCTTGGCTTGCGAAGATGGAACTCAAGTCTGAATCAACATTTGTCAATTTTCTGTGTAGGTTTATTAAGTGAAAAGCTAGCATTGGGTTAATTTTTTGGGTCAGTGCATGAAATGTCAAGGCCACTGCTGCTTAAATTAGAAAAAAACAGTCTGTGCTCGTTTTATTTTTATCTTCAAATGTCTTCGGACTACTCTTGTTCTTTTTATTTCCCTAACAATATTTTCCTTTTCCCTCTACTACTTTCTACTCTTTCAAGGACAAATCCTTAGAGTACTGAAAAAAAAGAATTAGATTAGCAATTTTGTCAGTACAAAAGGCCATTCTAGGGTATGTGATGAATTTTCATAGTGAAAAATTTGAATTTTCCATTTTTCGGACTTACTCATTTATCAGTTTACAAACTTAGCAGACCATGTGACAGAATGTTTTTATCATATTTAAGTGGAAGGACATTTTATGCTAATTTTCAAAAGCTGAATTACTCAAAAAATGTTTCCTGTAATAAATTACCACCTGTAGACAACATTTTTTTCAAGCAGTAGGCTAATGTTGCTTTAGCGATCTCTTTGGATAAAATGTGGGTTTCTAACCTGTACTTCTACGAATTTACCTGTTGTCTTATGTTAAGAAATTTTCAACATATAAAAGTGCTCCTTTTCCTTAATCTGGTCGTGCCTTTCTTCTATCATCAGCAAGGATATACTATATGAGTCTAGAAAAAGCATGATAAAAAATATCAACCTTATAAGTACAGACTATATTTCCACTGGCCTCTGATCCGCACCTGATTGCTGAAGTTTCAGCATATAAAATAGGCTCTCAGTCACTGATGATGCAAATATGCTTGACAATTTAAGGAACTATTATGAACAAGACTTTATTTGATACACAAACAAGTTGACTTAGCATTAGGAAAAAATTCACATTTCCAGCCTTAAAGCGCCTTTCATGACTATAGTTGCCTTTTTTGGCAAGTGTAGATCAAGATCAGGTTGCCCAAAACGTGCCGCCTGATCTTTGACCTACACTGTCCCCTTTGATGAATCACTGTTGACAACAGCAATCATGAAATTGTAATTATTTGGGTCGTATTTCCAGGATAAAAATGTCTGATAGGTTTATCAGTGAGATCAAATACAGTAAGAAGCTCAGTAAGTAATTAAAATTGAATGCTCAGTTTAATTAATCTTTTACTAAACGATCCTGTGTGTCAACAATCCTAACGAAGAAGACTTTTGAAAACAAAGTAGGAATAGGAGAAAATGCTGGTAACCAGCATTTTCTCCTTTTCCCACTGTTTTCTTCCTTTTCCAAAACAAAATTCAAATTTTAAGGTCACATTTATTTCGTCGTCTGCAAATGCTTTCAATTAGGACAAGTTTAAAATTTTGTAGTTTGCTAAAGAGTTAAACCTCACTATGCAAGGACCATTGATGTCTTTAGGTAAAACGCATCAGTAAACATCTTGGCGAGTCGAGAAACTACTCAAAATGAGCAAATTCTCAATTTGTCACACTATCTACTTAGCATTTAAGTTTCATAGAAATGAAAGTTTAGAAAAAATTGTAGGAAAAGTTGAAAATGCTGGTAACCAGCATTTTCTCCTTTTTCCACAATGTTTTCTACTCTATCAAGAACAAATTTCGTAATTCCAGCCACCTTCAATTTGTAGTCTGCAAATGCATTTAATTGGACCAGTCTCAATTTTTGTCGTTTGATAAAGAGTTAACTCTTTACCACACAATCCCGACTTTTAATGACCCTTCAGAAGAAGAGGCCTTTTGAAAATATTGTGGGAAAAGGAGAAAATAGTGGTAACCAGCATTTTTTCCTTTTCCCACAATGTTTTGTAGTGTGTCAAGGACAAATTTCGTCATTTGAGCCACCTTCAATTTGTTGTCTGCTGATGCTTTCAATTTGGACCAGTCTAAATTTTTGTCCTTTGGTAAAGAGTTAAGTATAACTTAGCCCTTCAACCCTTTTCCAAATGACAAAATTTTAGACTTCTCCAAACTCAAAGCCTTTGAAAACGACAATTTAAATGTGGCTAAAATGGTGAAACTTATCTTTGATAGGGTAGAAAATATTGAGGGAAACAAAGAAAATACTGGTTACCAGCATTTTCTCTTTCTCCCACAATTTTTTCGAAAGACTTCTTTCTTTGAGTTGTTAAACCTCAGAAAAACAGATGACAAAATTACAGTCTTGTTCAGATTGAAAGCAATTGCAGACAAAATAAATGTTGCTGAATGGCGGAATTTGTCTCTGATTAAGAATAATAGAAGACATGCTGGTTACCAACATTTTCTCCTTTTCCTACAATGTTTTCAAAAGCCTTTTTCCTCAGGGTAGTTTTAAAATGTGGGGTTGTGTGGTTAAAAGGTTAAGACCTGTTCAAAGAAATCGTAAAGAGGTTTAGCATGTCAGGGGCTCTTCAAAGTAATGTTTACCTAGTAAATCTTTCACTCCCTGGCAACTTTTGCAGCAGTCATGTGTGAAAGTATCCATGTAAAACAGAGGTAAGTAACTTGAGATGCAAAGGGAGAAATTACTTTTGCCTCAGTGTTTTAGAAAGTAGCTTGCTGCAAGTGATAATGCCAGAACACTTGGTCTTTACCTTTTACTCTGTATCCTATTCTCATTTTATAAAGCATGTCATCTGCTAATTATTTCTATTGTAAAATTTTGTCATGTGGTATAGATTTAAACAAGCTATGTCGTTGAAATGATATCCCCGCCTAAAAAATCCGCCTTTTTCCATGACACAGCATTAAATAATGAAAGAAAAAAAGCATTATCGGCAGACTTTCATCAGGAACACATGTATGAAGTTTCATCAAATTTCGTCAAAAATTTTAGAAGATATCTGTCTGGACTGATGAACGGGTGAACAAACTGACGGACAGACAATGCAAAAAGTATATTCCCTCGCCTTTGGCAGGAGATATAAAATGAGAACTAGATTTAATTCTTATTATGTTGGGGGCCACATAAGATGCTTTTGAAGACATTGAAGATGAGGAGGAGGTGCACGACATTTCGTTAAGAGGGACCGTTTCGTTGAAATCCACATATATTATAAAATACCAATAGTTAAATTCCTAGATTTATTTCATGAAAGGCTCTATCTGGGAGGATTTAGATTTGAGCCACAATTTGTCTGGGTCAGGGTAAGGGTCAGGGCTTGGGATTGTTTTTGACGAACGTGAATTTCGACGAAATATCATGGATCCACGTGGAGCAGACAACACTGTGCAGTCTTATCCCCAGCTACCCTGATGTTTCGAGGGAATGATTTGATTGAAAGAATGTTGATATTGCCAGAAAATTGATTTTTGTATGTAATTTTAACTGAAAATATAGGTTTCATTTTCTGAATGTTTTCAGAAATAATACAGACATGCTGCTCTTATCAAAGCTTGAGAGAGGACCTATCCCAGTAATATTAACAATGGAACAACCATTTGCCAATATAAATAATTGCACGGAGGTATCACATAGCTTTCCCGGACCTTAACCCTTTACCGTACAATGCCCACTTTTAACACCTCGGGGAAAGAAGCCTTTTGAAAACATTGTGGGAAAAGGAGAAAATGCTGGTAACCAGCATTTTCTCCTTTTCCCACATTTTCTACCCTATCAAATTATTTGCATACAACAAATTCAGTGTGGCTGAAATGATGGCATTTGCTTAGGGAAAGGTAGAAAACATTTCAGGAAAGCATTTTCTTCTTTTCCCCCAATGTTTTCATAAGTCCTCTTCATTTGGGTGGTTAAAACTCAAGATTGTGCAGTAAAAAGTTAAACAAACCGCTACACAGAAGCTTCTCAGAACAAACAAGTAAGTGATGAAACACCAGGGTACAGATTTCAATCAGTTTGAATTTTGTACAGGTTACTGCAGCAGAGTACATTGGCAACAAGTTTGTTAGTGTAATTTGGCTCCCTCAAATATCCCTGCAGATAATTGCCTGGGCTACAGCCTTCAAAGTATTATAAAATTTTACTCTTTACCAAACTACCAAATTTTGGACTCTATCAAACTGAAAACATTTGCAGACAACAAATCAAACGTGGTCCAAAAGAAGGTTTCTGTTCTTTGGAATGGAAGAAAACATTGTGGGAAAAGTAGGAAATGCTGGTTAGCAGCATTTTCTTCATTTCCCACAATGGTTTCAAATCCTTTGTTTGTCAGATGGACATGTTTTCAGCTTTATTCTCTGGTAAAGATTTACTTAGAGCATGGTGCCATTGCTAACATTGTCTCAGTATTTTCCTTATGACCAGCTGGGACTTCAACTTTACAGACCTAAAAGATGGCAAAACAATGATTTCTGGGTAGCTTGGACCTGAGTTTCTGGAGGCAAACAGTGGACAAAAGGAAAGAAAGCCCCTTAATCCTTTATCGCACAATGCTTCCTTTTAACGCCCCTGGGAAAGAAGCCTTTTGAAAACATTGTTGGAAAAGGAGAAAATGCTGGTAACCAGCATTTTCTCCTTTTCCCACAATATTTTCTACCCTATCAAAGAAAAATTGCACCATTTGCGCCACATTGAAATTGTTGTCTGCAACTGCTTTCAATTTGGACGGTTCTACAATTTTGTCGACTGGTAAAGGGTGAAATTACCAATTTTGAGTAGTTTGGCCCAGTGTATCTTGAAGGCAAATGGTGCACAATTTTGATCTACTCTTAGACTGCAATGATCTTCATTTGCATAGATTGATTGATTGACTGAATGCTGCTTTCAACATTATTTCAGTCATATCATGGCTAGCTCACATATTCATGTATCTCCTGGGTTTCATCCGAACAAGGGCTCTACCTAGGGCTCTTAAGTGTCTTGCCAAAGGACACTCCCTTGAAAAACCCAGTGGATCCAGAGAGGCTTGAACCCAGGGCTTCCTGGTCATAAGTCCAACACTTCACCAATGAGCCATGCAGATCCCCCTGATTGGCATAAAAAAAAAAAACACATAAAAATTGTCCATTATATGCATACATAATGCAGTGACCATCAAGGGGAAACTGCTCAACCCTTTACCACACAATACCTAGTTTTAACGACACTCAGAAAGAAAGTTTTTGAAAACATTGTGGGAAAAGGAGAAAATTAATGCTGGTAACCAGCGTTTTCTCCTTTTCCTACTATGTTTTCTAACCTTTCACAGACAACTACCATTATTCGTTTGTCAACTGCAAATGCTTTTAATCTGGACTACTATAAAGTTTTGTCGTGTGGTGGTGGTAACAAAAATCTCAAAAGCACCTAAGAGATACCTTAATTAAGCCTAATCAATATTCTTGCATAAACACTGATATAAACATGTCATAAAACAGTCTATGTTATAACATACTTGGACAAACACTGGTCATTCAAGCGCCTTCCTCTCACCTGTCAATCAAATTGGCAGATTGAGGATAGGTTACATTAAAACACTGTGACATTAACATCTGTCTATAATTACTTGGGCTATAAAAGATCTGTTTTTACTGTCTTTTCGGGACATTTAGTGTGATGATACAGGTACTTTATATTAAGTATGTAATCACATCATCATAAATATATGAGTTAACTGCTGTTTGACCACAATAAACTAATCTAGAACAGGGTCAGCTCAACTCTGTACTAGATAACAAAATTTATGCTTATCTTTAACTCTTTACCAAATAACAACAAAATTTATGCTTATCTTTAACTCTTTACCAAACGACAACAAAATTTATGCTTATCGTTTAACTCTTTACCAAATGACAAAATTTTGGACTAGACCAAATTGAAAGTATTTGCAAGCGACAAAATAAATTTGGGACATATGATATTTCTGTCTTTCACTGGGTAGAAAATATTGTGGAAAAAGGAGAAAATGCTGGTAGCCAGCATTTTCTCCTTTCCGTCAATGTTTTCCAAAGCTTTCTTCTTCAGGGTCGTAAAAACTTGGGACTGTAAAGAGTTGATAGGTACATCTTTACTGTACGCCTTTGAAGAAGGTATATGATGCTAAAATGATGATCCTTGAAAAAGGTTGAAAACATCGAAGAATGAGGAAAATGAAGTCTTACGAACATGGAAGTCTGCAACAAATGCATAGCTCAAATATAAACTGCTCCGGCTGGGATTCGAACCCGTGCAGCAAATATCCTCATTTATCGAGGTTTAAAAAACCAATACACTAACCCCTGAGCTAAAGAGGATTCTCCCTATTGCAGTTGTCAGGTATTGATTTTATAGGGGAAGAGGCTATGCTGTAAGAAAGGAGTGATCTCCCATAACACACCCCCTCTTAAGAGAAGTCATCATTTTTGATGACGGAAAGCTATATTAAGTAGTAAGTCTATTAATTAAACAACAAATGGCTCAATGGCCAATAGCAGGCAACAAATGGCCAATCCTGGACGCGCCCCCATCTTACGAACATGAAAGTCCACAACAAATGCATAGCTCAAATACAGACCGCAACGGCTGGGATTCAAACCCTTGTGGCAAATATCCTCGTTTATCGAGTTTAAAAGACCAATACACCAACCCCTGAGCTAAAGAGAATAATCCCCAATGCAGTTGTGGGGTATTGATTTTATATGGGAAGAAGCTATGCTGTAAGGAAGGAGTAATCCGAACAGTAGGTACGCTATTTTCCCACAGTATTTCTAAAAGCTTTCCTGCTGATGGTCATAGAAAAACTGGGGATGATTTGGTGTTTGGATATCTTTGCAGGCAGCATGGAACCATGAATAAATCAAAGCATTGAAAGCACTGGTGTGACATTTGTCAAGGGAGCCATTGTGTGAAATTAATAATTTGAAAAACAAACAATAGAAATAGTAAATTCACTTGACAACCTACTTTATAGTTATGCAGAATCCAAGAGAGAAGCGTGCAATCATGTGGGATGAACAAGCTCGGGCGAACAAGCCCAGTGACAAACAAGCCCAGTAATGAACTGGCTTTGGGATGAACATGAATGGAACCGGTTGGGAGACAGAGATTGTGTGTATCATTGCGCTAACAGAAGACCATAGTGGGCAAACCTATTTTCAATAATAAAAGAAGTATTTTCACAATCAGCGGCCTAATCCAATTTATTTTAGTACACCATTTTCAATTTTATATCTGAGTGCTATAGAAACACTTATTTGTCTGAGAAAAATTGAATTTAAATGGGTTTATTTCCTTCGGTTTTGCACAAACTATGATACATGATTTTCAAAATGCCGTATTGAACTCATAGTGGCATTGTCTTCAACAAATGCCACAACAACACAGAATGAGATCTTTATTAGAGACCGTTCAGCGTGTGGGTGCTCTTGCTTGGTAAAAGATGCCTTGTAATTCTACTGAGGTACCTCAGTTGCTTGTACCCGAGGGTTTCTGGGTTCAGCCCCCGCTGCTTGTGCTAGTTAAATAGTAGAACTCTCGTGCAATGCAACAGTCTTTGGAGTTACTCCAGAGCACCTGCATGGTTCTTGTGGCACAAGAAGACCCATGAATCATCAAGCTGTTGCAAAAATATAGCTGTGATCTTGGTCTACATTGTCTTCAAGAGCTCCTTTAACTCTTTACCAAATGACAACATTTTAAACTGGTCAAAGCACTGGCAGATGACAAACTAAATGATACACAAGTTGGAAAATTTTTCTTGGAAAGGGTAGAAAACATTGTGGGAAAAGGAGAAAATGCTGGTTACCACAATGTTTTCAAATGTCCTTTTCGTTGGAGGTCTTTAAAACAAGAGATTGTGTGATATAGAGTTAGACCCTTCACCATACAAACACTTATAATGGCAACCTTGAGGGCAAAAGCTCATGAAAGTATTCTGGGAGTACCAGAAAATGCTGGCACTTCAAAACATTGTTTAGCAATGTCGTCTATGGTATTCAGCATAAAGAAACTATAGGTAAACATGGGTCCCTAGAAAGGAGACATTTTTATAATGACAATAAACTTCACTTCCAAACCAATCACTATTAATCATCAGTTCAATTAAAATTGCCAAACAGAGATGTTGCTATGGGAACCCTGCAATAATTTCTTGTTAAGAATTACATTTTATTTGCCAATTTTCAGCAGGGTAATTCATCAGTTCTGGCAACAGATAAAATTTGAAACACAGAAATTGGCAGGTTTTATTTGATGTCTTGATTTCTCTCTATCAGACAACGAAATGTTAGACTTGTCCAAATTGAGGGTATTACCAGATGACAAATTCAATGTGGCTCAAATGATACACTTTTGTTTCTGAAACAGGTGAAATATTGTGGATAAAGGCAAAAGTGATGATTACCAGCATTTCCTCCTTTCCCCAAAATGTGTTTGATAGCCTTAATGTAATATTTCTTCGTCTGTGGTCGTAAAAACAAGGGCTTATCTGGTTTAAAGGTTTGGGCCTTGAAAAGAAATAAATTTTTCCTTGCTGTTGAGATTGTTATTCATTTTAATTAGATGAGATGCATTGTGCCTGATTTTATCCCTGTCCTAGGTTAAACCTCTACTAGAGTTTTAACAACCCTGGGTCCGTATTCACCAACCATTCTTAAGGACGTTCTCAGTCTTATTCTACAGAATTTTCAAAATTTGAAAGTAACACAACTTCTGATTGGCTAAACCGAATGGTTTCGCCAATCAGAAGTTGTGTTACATTCAAATTTTGAAAATCTTGGAGAATAAGAAAAAGAATGTTCTTAAGAATGGTTGGTGAATACGGACCCTGATGAAAAAAGGCTTTTGAAAAAGACTGTGAAAAAAAGGAGAAAATGCTGGTTTCCTATAGTTTCCTGACCTTCCACAGACAAATCCCATCATTTGAGTCACATTTTATTCTGTCATCTGCAAATGATTTCAATTTGGATGAGCACAGACATTTGTTGGTTGATCTTACTCTTAACTCTTAGGCTGCTAAGTGTGACTCACAGACCTTATGTGGACACTGTATATCAAGATCAGACTGCACAGAATGTGCAGTCTGATTTTGAATCTACGCTGTCTCATAATGAGATATCTTTCTCCGAAGTGGATCTACAATGGATCTACACTGTTTCGATAACGAGATATCTTTCTCCAAAAAATACCTTTGAAATCGCAGAATTCCAGTTTTTACAATCGGCTTGAAAGTTTCATTTCACTAATTTAGCTGGATAAGGGTTAACCTCTTGAGATATATGAGCAGCAGAGGACTTTGCAAATATACACGTCAAATGTGGATAATCCACATAAATTAACCCTTTACCACACAATCCCGAGTTTTAACGACCTTGCGGATGAAGCCTTTTGAAAACATTGTGGGAAAAGGAGAAAATGCTGGTAACCAGCATTTTCTCCTTTTCCCACAATGTTTTCTGCCCCATCAAAGACAGAAATCGTCATTTTAGCAACATATAATTTGTTGTCTGCAAATGCTTTCAATTTGGTTCAATCCAAGTTTTTGAAGTTTGGTAATGAGCTAAGGTGGAAGCTGTGGATGCAAGGGAAAAAATAATGCGCAAAAAGGAGGAATTTTTTTCTTTTACAACACAGTGTTCAAAATCGATCTGATGAAAGACCAAGCAGAATAAATCTGGCTGCATGGGGTGATGGATTAGGATTCTAAGTTGGAACTTCAGACCTATAAAGGGCTTGAAAAATGGTGGCATTATTGAAACTAGTACTCTTTTCGAGAGTGGTTTGCTGTGAGATAAATAAGTCATCAACATTTCATAATATTTAACTCATTACTTGACACTTCTGGAAAGGATTCAGGCATTGGCAAAATGGAAACTGCCAAGTTATACCCCCGTCACGCCAAACTCGTTCTCACTATGTTCCAAAAATTGTCAAACACTCAAACTGTGTTTGAAAGGAGTGGATGTAGTAGCAACCTTTTATGATCTGTTTACTAACTTCGTTGACAGGCTAGGCCGGGAAGGGTGCTCCAGAACTTTGAGTCTGCTCAAAATTTTTTTTTGCCATCCATCCTGTCTCGTAAATGACAATGTACTTAAAATGGACATACTACAAACAGACCTGCCATTCTTTGATCCTATTAGGGACATATAATGACATGTTGAAGTGGACATTCAATTGGCAGTATGCTTGCAATTAAACCGAGTGAAATTACACATTTTATCCCCGACTGCAACCCTTTTTAAGATTTTTTAGGACAGGGCAAGGTGTTCTAAGAACTAGTTTGATGTAACAGGGGTTTGGGGCATAGTTAGTACACATCCTACCCCGACCACAACCCGTTTTACGATTTTGTTAGAACAGGGTAAGACGTTCTAAGAACTAGTTTGGTGTAATGGAGGTTTTAGGTAGACTTGTATCAGTTTGAGAACCTTTTTACCACACAAAACCGAGTTTTAACTCTATACCACAATACAACATTTTGGACGTTTCCAAATTGAAAGCATTTGCAGACAACAAAATAAATGTGACTCAAAAACCGAAATTTGTTTTGGGAAAGGTAGAAAACATTGTGGGAAAAGAAGAAAATGCTGGTTACCAGCATTTTCTACTTTTCCCAAAATGTTTTCAAACGGCTTCTTCCCCAGAGTCCTTAAAAGTCGGGATTGTGTGGTAAAGGGTTAACACCCTGCTAAAGAAGGCTTTTTAAAAACATTGTGTAACCAGCATTTTCTCCTTTCCAACAATGTCTACTCTTTCAGTGATAAATTTTGTCATTTGAGCCACATTTAATTTGTGGTCTGTAACTGCGTTGAACTCGGAGGGGTCTAAAGTTTTGTCCTTTGGTACAGAGTTGATTGATTGACTGATTGCATAGTGTTTAATACCCTTTTCAACATCATTTCAGTTATATTGCAGCGGCCATTGCACCTATCCATGCTTTCCTTGAGTTTCTTTTACCAGTGCTACGCACAATGTTCTTTCCAAGCCACTGGCTGCTTTCCCACATAAACATCGTCGAAGCAATGGTCAGCGGTGAGAGAGGAATGGGCCTGTTGAAAGGACTATAATCAAACAGTGGAAAGAAATTGGCCAAGCCAGGGATCGAACCGGCGACCCCCTGTTCTCAAATTCTGTACACTATCGACTGGGCTCCACTGGTAAAGAGTCGAGTAAAGCATTTCAATACAAGAACATAACACAAAACTGCAGGACAAAATACATGCACACTTCATATCAACCACCAGAGTGTCAAATAAACTGAAATGATATAATTTTTTTCCCTGTGAATTTTCATCTTTACTCATCCAACTTTGTCAAAATTTTGCAAAATTTTTGGGATCTGACCCTGCCAAATATTGATCAGAAAAAAGTGAAACTTAAAGCACCTTTCACAGCTATTGTTGCTATTGCTGCCAGTGTAGGGCAAGATCAGATTGCAGTCTGATCTATGACTTACACTGGCTGCCTTGCCAAGACATTCTGGACAAAATTGACCTTGATATTGCATTTGTTTCAGTCATATTTCTAGATTTTAAAAGTCGGTTGGGTTTATTCTGTGCTATAAAGATCAAGTGTCCTTTTAGCTGTACAACCAGATTTTCTGTCTAGAATCCCATAAAAACCATGGTATTTTATGTGGAGGGGATTATCTCATATTCTATTGTCCCTAACCACACTACATCAAGTATGTTGGACAAGATAATGCCCCCTTACATCACTAATGCCACTGTTTATGACCAACCACACCATCAGAACTTTCTCTGGCAAGAATTCCTCCTGGATTACTCAGAAGTTAGTCTGGGTATAATGAAGATGACATTTCACTCTTGCTGTACTTTTTGGTTATAATTTATTACCTCAGTGACTCCTGAGACAGATGAGCCATGCTCTGTGAAAAGGGGGCTTAATGCAGCTGCAAAAAGTATCAACTCAAGTCAGCCTGCACAGTCCGTGCAGGCTGACATGAGTCGAAACTTTTTGCTGTTAGTTAATTTTCTGTATGTCAAAGGACCAGTGTACCTCCACATTCAGCCTGTTGTTTTGCAAAATGGATTTCATGGATCCATAATTACAATGATGATGTGATAGTAATGCATTACAGAGATGCATTAACTCTTTCACTACAAGCTCAAGAAATGCCGCTTTTTTCAAGGTCTAAAAGAAGATTTCCACCGCTACTGAATATGATTTGCATCATAGTCTAGCATCTGGTAGCGGATGGTGTAGATCAAAGATCAGACTGCACATTCTGTGCAGTCTGATCTTGATTTACACCATCCGCAAAAGGTACTATTGTCATCATCAGTAGTGAAAGAGTTAAGCCTACTTTTGCAAGAGCAGGGATCAAAATTAAGCAGTATACAACACTAAAATCATCCTTGTAAACTAATGAACTGAGGAAAACCTAAAAGACTCAGATCATAAAATAGGCTCAGGATAACTATAATGGGAAGAGATGGTTGATGTAACTCCTTGCAAAAGGCGAAATTTTAGACTTGTCAAACTTGAAAGGATTTGCAGACAACAAAGCTGATTTCATTCAAATGATGTGATTTGCTTTTGGAAGGGTATAAAATATTGTCCGAAAAGACAAAAAAATGCTGATTACCAGCATTTATTTCTTTTCCCAAAATTTATTTGTAAGCTTTTTTTCAAGGGTCAATTAAAACATGGGATTATTTGATACAGGTATAATGGTGTTTTACACTGCTTTCAACATTTCCTAGGATTCACTAGTAATAGGCTGGGGTTCTTAAGTGTCTTGCACAAGGACACTCCCACACACAAACCCAGTACTTCCAGTGAGGCTTTAACCCCGGGCCTCCAGGTAACGAATCTTACGCTTTACCATTGAGCAACACAGGACCCCAGCTATGGAGGGAAACATAGTATGATCCACAACAAGGAAGTTAGAATTATGTAATTACTGTAATAACTAAAATTAGCACTGGAATTATCTTGGTACTAGAATTATCTAAGAACTGGAATTATCTGAGTACTAGAATTACAACATAACTGGAATTATCTTGATAGTTACCAACCACATTGCCACCTCAGATGCTTGCTTTTGTCTAGCACACTGTGTGTGGAAACATTCTGGTAAAAAGAGAAAATGCTAATGGCAAGCAATCTCTCTTGCTTCTGACAAGCGATTACTCATTTTGGCACGTTTTAACATGTTTTCCGCACTTAAACCACGCAATAAACCCAATTGACATTTTCAGTCTAGAATAAGATAACTGCATTTTCATGGTTGCTTTTTGCCCGCACTGTTTCAGCACAGTGGACACTGTAGAACAAAGATCAGACTGCAATTGTTTTGTGTAGTCTGATCTTGATCTACACTGGAGGCAAAGGCAACTATAGTTGTGAAAAGCACTTTAACCCTTTACCACACAATCACGTTTTAACGACCCTAAAGAAAAGGCCTTTTGAAAACATTGTGGGAAAAGGAGAAAATGCTGGTTACCAGCATTTTCTCCTTTTCCCACAATGTTTTCTATCCTTGCCAAAACAAATTTCAATTTTTGGGTCACATTTATTTTGTCGTCTGCAAATGCTTTCAATTTGGACTTGGCTAAAATTTTGTCGTTTGGTAAAGAGTTATGGGTTAAATTTAATTAGATCTTTGTAACATTGGTACCATACATGTTTTCACAATGTATCAGTTATAAGCCCTCCCACACAACAATTTGAAAAGAATTTTCATCCTGTATGACAAAATACAAAAATAATCTGTTTGCTTTGTTTGGTGATAACTTCATTTTCAACAGAATTACAGTTATATCATGGCAACCAGAGCATCTTCCCATGCATTCTTTCTAAACAGCTACCTGTCTCATTATTATACAATTACATCCCCAACTTTCGACCATAAACCCTGTCAGAGTGCCAAGTGCCAGTTTCAATAAAATAACCCTCAGATTCCCTCACCTACACACATCATCGTTATCAGATAACCAAAACTGTTACTGTTTGTTGATTTATGTTGCACAGTTGAAACAATTTGTTTATCCTATATCATGTAAAAAATATTTATTGTTTCACATCATATAAAGGATAGGTTACTCAACTAAAAGAGATGTTGCTTCATCTCAAATTAAGTGCTATTTCATACCTTTTTTTTCAACAATTTTCTAGTTGTTCTATCATGCCTTTTTTAAACATCATATAAAGGATAGGTTACTCAACTAAAAGAGATGTTGCTCTTCTCAAATTAAGTGCTATTTCATACCTTTTTTATAAACCCTTAAAGCGCTGAATAAACCATATGGTCATTTTCATTCTAGAATAAAACCAATATAATTGCAAATGCATGGCTACATTTTGCCTGTAGTGTTTTAACATAGCGGACAATGTAGATCAAAGATCAGGCTGCACTTTTGTGCAGCCTGATCTTGATCTATACTGGCCGCAAAGGCAACTATATTAGTGAAAGGCGCTTTAAGGGTTAAAACAATTTTCTAGTTGTTCTATCATGCCTCTTCTAAACAAGATACAAGCTCCTCTCCTACATGCTTTGACAATAAATGCTGAATGATTGATTTTAGTTCATTTATCGGTGCCACTGGTTGCCCATATGTGCAACACCTACTGAAAGCTGTTAGTTATGTTGCAGAGGATAGTGCAAGATACAGGACAAAACCCATTCAAAGTTAAGTCTGATTCTTTACTGTGGTCAGTGTGAAGCACCATCACAGGACCTTGGTTGAACATCTCATCCAAAAGACAATTAGCAATTTAGATTGCTAGCTGTGGGGCTCAAACCCACACTCCCGAGTGGCCCAAGACTTGAGGTTTATAAAGTCCTACACTTAACCACTTGTGCTAATTGGGCTGGTCAAAAATAGACGCTGGGAGACAGAGGTACCCTTTACCGTACAATGCAGCCTTTAAACCACTCTGTGGAAAAAGTCTTTTGAAAACACTGTAGGAAAAGGAGAAAATGCTGGTAACCAGCATTTTTTCCTTTTCCAACAATGTTTTCTATCCTATCGAAGGCAGAAATAATCTCTTGAGCTGCATTTAATTTGTTGTCTGCAAATGCTTTCAATTAGGTCTGTCCAAAATTTTGTTGCTTGGTAAAGGGTTAAAGCAAAAGCTTCTCATGTCAGAGGTCCCACATTTGAATCCTGTTGTAAGTTGGGTCAACCTTTGGAACAACAGACATCACTGTGCAAGCGCTGGTTATATTTCCAGAGAGCAATCAATGTTGACTGATACAAGCTTTAGAACTTGTTTTACACTCAAAGTGAAACAGACATGTTGAAACTAATAAATACAAGTGGAAATTGAATTACATGTATGTTGACATGCGACCTTACCACTACCTTGAACCTTGACCTTCAGACTTCAAAATCAGTCTAGATGAAAGCAATAAGAGCTTGAGAACAAAGCCAAATTGAGATATTTTCAAGACACTGTGCCCAGAGACTCCAATGAGATAACAGATCCCACAATGTTTTCCACCCTTCTAAAGTTAATTTCCAGTATTTCAGCCATACTCAACTCATCATCTGCCAATGCTTTCAAAAAAGGCAGGTTCAAAATTTTTCCTGCTGGTAAAAATTTAAGGGCGTTAAAACTCAGGTAAAGAGAAATAACTCTTTACCAAACAACAAAATTTTGGACTTAACCAAATTGAAAGCATTTGCAGACGACAAAATAAATGTAGTTTAAAAGATGACTTTTGTTTCTGATACGGTAGAAAACATTGTGGGAAAAGGAGGAAATGCTGGTTACCAGCATTTTCTCCTTTTCCTACAATGTTTTCTAAAGCCTTCCATTTCCGGGTCATTAAAATTCGGGACTGTGTGGTACTATCTATATTCCATGTCATTTGTGACACAAATTCTGCGACTTGTATTACCTCTTTACCACACAATCCCGACTTTCAACGACCCGAGGAAAGAAGCCTTTTTTGAAAACATTGTGGGAAAAGGAGAAAATGCTGGTAACCAGCATTTTCTCCTTTTCCCCACAAAGTTTTCTACCCTTCCCTAAATAAATTTTTCAGTCACATTTATTTTGTCGTCTGCAAATGCTTTCAATTTGGACCAGTCTAGAATATTGTTGTTTGGTAAAGAGTTAATCACTTTCAATAATGGCTCTCTGGAAAATCTAACCAGCACTTGTCCATTGGTGTTGATGGCTCCAAAAGTTGACTATCCGCTCATCATGGGATTCAAAGCTGGAACCTTTCATATGAGATTTGGTCAATGCTTTACCCCATGACTTCTGTTTCCTATACTGTAAAGAATAGTTGATTGATTGTTTGGTGTTTAAAACCATTTAAACATTATTTCGGTTATATGCAGTGGCCAGTACACCTATCCTTTCTCTCCTGGATTTTTTTTTTAACCATTACTACCCACCATATTCTTTGAAAGTCACTGGCTGCTTTCCCACATAACCATCATCAAAAATTATCTGTGGCTAGAGAGGAATGAATCCTGGTGCAATTGACTATCATAAAGAAAATAGCTAGGGATTTGAACCAGCGACCTCCAGTTCTCCAGTTCTGTCCACTACCAACTACACTACCACTGGGCTCGGCACCAACACAATGAGGAGTAGTATATCATATGAGCAGTGTTTCCGCCAGAGCACGTATCTTACGTTTTTGACGCAGTTATTTCTTTCAGGGCGCAATAAAATTGGCCTTGTACGTTTTTTCTGGCGCAACCAAAGTATAAGTTCAACCAAAAGAACAATTTCGTACAAAACCGCGAAACCAAGGTGTAAAAGAATGTTTTGTAAGCGAAGGTTGAAAATTTCGTCGGCCATGTTTATTTACATCAACATTTTATGTTATGGCTCCCAGCGTCAATACCAGTCATAACTTTAAAAAATGCTTCTGGTTTTCTAATTGGATAGGATACATTGTGGAAAAAGGAGAAATTGCACAATTTGTGCAATTTCTCCTTTTACCACACTGTTTTCTAAACCTTCCACTGTAGAGTTAGTGAAAACATGGGATTGAATGATAATGGGTTATAACAGTGACCAATAATTTTCCTATGTGACCCTCAAAAGTTAGGTTGGGGGTCACAAATGACCCTAAAAAATTTGAAACTAGCAGAAACACTGTATAAGAGTACAACTCTTTTTTCAGATGAGAAAATTTTAGACTTGTCCAACTTGAAAGCATTTGCAGATGACAACTGTGGTTCAAATGATGAGATTTGTCTTCTGGAAGTGTAGAAAACATTGTGGAAAAAGGAGAAAATGCTGATTACCAGCATTTTCTCCTTTTCCTACAATGTTTTTTAAAGTCTTCTAATTTATAAAACTCAGGACTGTATGGTAAAGGGTCAATCTACTATTGCAGCAACCATATTAACCCATAAAGTGCAAACTAAACCCCAAAGGACACTTTCAGTCCAGATCTAAGACCCAAAACAGTTACAATTTCAGTGGTAACTCTTGTTCATGATGCCCCAGCAAAGTGGACAGTGTAGATCACAGATCAGACTGTAGGTTTTGTGCAGACTGATCTTGATGTACACTGGCCGCAAGTGCAACTAAAGTTTTGAAAAGCATTCTAAGGGTTAAAAATCAGTGTGTGGTTTAGGAAGTAATGAATTATGGGATTTCAAGAATTCCATTTCTTGTTGGAGCCCCGAAGGTGCTCAGCCTGACAAATAAAAAGCTATATGAAATATGGGGAATCATGAACTGGTTAATCTTTTACCACACAATCCCGAGTTTTAATGACCATGGGGAAAGAAGCCTTATGAAAACATTGTGGTAACAGGAGAAAATGCTGGTAACCAGCATTTTCTCCTTTTTCCACAATGTTTTCTTAGTAACCCTTCCATGACCAAATTTCAATTTTTGAGTCACAGTCGATTTGTTTTCTGCAAATGCTTTCAAGTAGAGAAGTCTAAAATTTGTTGTTTGTCGTTTGGTAAAGAGTTAACCCTTTCCCAAACGACAAATTTTGGACTGGTCCAAATCGAAAGAGTTTGCAGATGACAATTTTAAATTTGATGAAAATGGCAGAAAAGTCTCAAAACGGGTAGAAAACACTGTGGGAAAAGGAGAAATTGCTCGTTACGAGCAATTTCTCCTTTTCCCACAGTGTTTTCAAAAGACTTGTACTGCAGACACGTGAAAACCAGGGCTTGTTTGGGAAAGGGTTAAGGGTTAATATGTTTTTTGTTTATATAATGGTAGTATGGTGTCCCTAATCACAAAGTAAATCATGGCCTGGTTGATATAATTTATTCCTCGAAGGTTACACAAGGGACAAAAGAGTATATTTTTTCCTGTGAAATGTTTCTAACCATGCCCAAATAGACCCCATATTATCTCAAATATTATCTCAATTTAATGTACAAGGGATGTCTCAGATATCATTCTGTAGACTCAAACCAGTACACAAACCATTTTTCTATCAATTCTTTGCCACGGCTCTGTGGCGCAGTTAGTAGCCTACAGGACTTGAGAGCAGGGGTTTGTTGCTCAAATCCAAGCTCAGCCAATTTCTTTTTGAGTATTGATGATAGTCATTAAAACAGGTTTTCAGTCCTCTAACACTGCTGATCACTGTTTCGACAATGATTTTGTGTGGGAAAGCAGCCAGTGGCGAGGGAAAAATATTGTGTAAAGTACTGGTAGAAGAAACCCCTGGACAGCATGGATAGATCATCATGCACTGGCCAGCTCAGTGTAACTGAAATAATGTTTAAAATGGCATTAAACACCATACAACAATGTTTAAAACGGCATTAAATGCCATACAATCAATCAATTAACTCTGTGACAAATGACCAAATTTTAGGCTTATCCAAAATTAAAGCATTTGCAGAATACAAATTACCAGTAATTGTGGCTTAAATGATATGATTTGTCTTTGAAGGGGCAGAAAACACTGTTTTCAACAACGTTTTTAAAAAGCCTTCCTTTTTCGGGGAGATTTAAACTCAGGGCTGTGGGGTAAGAATTAAAGACAAAACCATCACTTTTACCATATCAAAGCACTGAAAGCACTGGTGTGGCATTTTTCAAGGGAGCCATTGTGTGGAATTAATAATTTGAAAAATAAACAACAGAAATAGTTTACAGATATTTGCTTGAAAGTCAACCTACTAATACAGTCATGCACAATCCAACAGAGTAGCATGGAATTGTGTGGGACGACCAAGTCCGGGCGCACAAGCCCAGGGACAAATAAGCCCAGGAACAAACTGGTTTTAGGACGAACAAGCGCGCAATTGGGTGGTCAGGAGACAAAGATTGTGTATCATTACGCCAATAGAAGGCCATAGCGGATCAAGCTATTTTCAATACAAAAGAAGTATTTCCACGATCAATGACCCAATCCAATTTATTTTAATACGCCATTTTCAATTTCATATCTGAGAGCAATCAAATACTTATTTGTCTTAGAAAATCTGAGTTTAATTGGGTTTACTTCCTTCGGTTTTGCACAAACTACGATACAGGATTTTCAAAATGTGGTATTAAACTCATGGTAGCACTGTCTTTAACAAATGCCACAAAAATTACCATTTGATAACTTTTTTTGTAAGCTGTATCTTTAGTGAATTTCTAAATCAAGTTAAAACTATCTGGCACTATGTTCTAATTAGTCTGGGTCCCAGTCTAATCAGTTTTTTTCCTTTTCTATATTCGGGCATTACTTAGTCAAACATGATGGTAACAATTATGGAACCAACCATCAGTTCATTGCCATAGATGGGTATACTGGTAGATCATGAAAAGAGATCTGTTTGTAGTGATTAAACCTAGGCTATTGATCTGATGTCTGTAATGATGTTGCCCATAATAAATCATTCCACCCATTTTAACACACTTTCTGGTATGACCTGTTCTTGACAATTCTGAATTTTTTGTGCAACTGACTGTCAAACGTTGACACCATTCCCTGGGTCTTACCATAATCAACAACTCATTTATGCATTATCAAAGGGTATATCACACATTATGTCTTTTTTAAATACAATATAAATTGTTAATGTATATAAATGAGCCATGCTCTGTGACCTATGCCAAAACTTTTCGCTTTTGGTCAATTTTCTGTCTGTCCAAGGACCATTCTACCTCACGATTTAGTTGTTTGTCAAAAAAAAAACAGTAGCTATTATGGATCCAAAATAATCTGACTGCTTGATTGATACAATGCATCACGGAGATTCATTAAGCCCCCTTTTGCCAGAGCATGGCTCAAATTAACTTCACATGACAATTACCAAACATAAATCTGTCTATGTTTGAGTAATATGTGATGCTGTCATTCTGGAATAGTCTTACCCCAAGTTTTTCCTAGAACTTAGTAACTGGTAGATGAATGAAGCCCTAGGGTCCAGACTTCTCCAAGGGAAAGTATTTTACAGAGAGATTTCTGAAATAATCTGTTCTTTTCTGGCCTTTTTGGAGAGCTAGCTTCCCTTATGATGCTGTGTGGTTCTTTTTGATTTGTGGTCCATTTCGTGAGTCCTTGTATGCAAAATGAAAGTCAACTGGTCCCAAACTCTCTCTTTTTTCTTTTGGCAAGAAAGAATCTTTTGAAAAGAGATGATGTAACAAGTACAAGACAAAAAACAAGAACTTACTGGTATGCAAGATACCTAGAAAAATCAGATGATCTCTTTACATCAAACTAAATAAACTGAACAGGTGGCCAGGTGGGTGGAATAAAGCAAATCTCTTTAAACTATTGGCATATCAGATCTGCATTTAGATAGCATTAAGGATTTTATCCCATTACTAAACAAATAGACTTTTTACACTCAGTTATGGACAGATTTTTATTTAAAATTGGGAAAAGGAGCAATTACCATGGTCGCTTAACACATGCAATTGCTCCTTTTTCCACAATATTTTCTGTATCATTTCAGAACATCAAATTCCTGTCTTTTAACAATTTCTCCATTTACTTGTACTAGATGGTGGTGCTTCTAAAAACTATGCAATAGAATCATGGGTTTAGCGGCTTATCAAAGAGACAAGATTTTCTCCAATATGTTCAACATCAACTGCAATCTTTTATCTGATTTAGCTCTTTCCTATACAACAAAATTTTGAACTTAACCAAATTGAAAGCGCTTGCAGATGACAAATGTTGCTAAAATGATGATTTTTTTCCTTTTTGATAGGGTAGAAAACATTGTGGGAAAAAGAGAAAATGCTGGTAACCTGCATTTTCTCTTTTTCCCACAAGTTTTTCCAAAGTCAAATCTACTAGGGTCATTAAAACTTGGGATTGTATGGTAAAGGATTAAACAGTCATATATGTTATCATGCCAATAATATTGCAGCTTTGGGTATGAAAATGTTTGATTTGAAACAGCAATGGTGTTTTTGACAAGCAGGTTATTTTTTGTTTTATTCTCCAGAGTGATTCATTGCAGGGCTTCTGGTTCAAATATTTTATAACAAGCAGGTAATTACAGTACTTCAAAAATCTGACAAGATGAAGAATCAGTAGTGATTTTCACCCTTAACTCTTTACCAAACAACAAAATTATAGACTGACCCAAGTTGAAAGCATTTGCATAGGACAGTTTAAAAATGTGGCTCAAATGGTAGAATTTGTGTCTGATAGAGTAGAAAACTTTGTAGGAAAAGGAGAAAATGCTGGTTACCAGCATTTTCTTCTTTTCCCACAATGTTTTCAAAAGCCTGTTTCCAGGTTAACCCTTTACCACACAATCCTGAGTTTAAACCACCTTTTGGAAGGTTTTGGTTACCAGCATTTTCTCCTTTTCCCACAATGTTTTCTTCCCACCTAATGATAAATTTCAATTTTTGAGTCATGTACATATATATTGTGTCGTCAGCAAAATGCTTTCAATTTTGACAAGTCTTAAGATTTTGTTGTTTTGTAAAAGGGATAAAAGAAGAGTTATGAAATTAAATGAGTTTTTCAGAATCATTTGGCATGCTATCACCGGGGCAAATATCTCTACATAGATGTTATATCATTGGGTATCATTGGGGTGGGGGTGGGGGTGGAATAATTTCATCTATAGAGGGATAACGGAATAAGTCAAGTCATGTGTTCTGTTTCCAAAAATTTCAATTTTCGATAATTTCTCTTAATTTTCTCTCAATTTCAATGTCCAAAATAATGACTGTCCATCTTTCTCTCTCACAATATAATCCAAAATTCAGCTCCAAATAATATTTCAATTTCTTTCTTTACTTTCCAATTCAATTTTGCCAAAGTTTCTAAAACAATTCTAAACTCTTAAATGCCAAACTAATTACTGCCCTCTTCCATACTCAAATCTGCCTCTCAGAATCCCATACATCTCCAACATCCAATCAAAATCATTCTTACATTCATTCATCTTAATTAATTTGTTTCTCTCTTTCTCATTGGTCAATCACTCACTCATCCAAGGAATATAGCACCTACTTGCAAGTAATTACCAAGACAGAAGATCATAAGGCTCTAATCAATAGTTCCACTGGATTACTCAGCTGCAATGACGTTTTGATAAGGTAGTAAATGCTTCTAAATGTTTCATATCCTGTATATGTTCAAAATGAGATAGTGAACCCTTAACATAGATGGATTGGTTATTAAATCTTGTACTTCAAATAGTTATTAATTATTAATTTAATATTTTAACAAACAATGGTTGCAATATGCACTGGGTGACAATACCACATTTCAAGAAAAGATCAGAGAAAGTAACAGCAGTTTCAGAAGCCTTATTTTTTCATTTTCATGAATGCACTCTTTTGCAAATGTTTCTGAATTTTTACAACCCTCCAGGTGAAGGAGTAACCAGATTTTCCTCTCTTGCGAAGACACTGGTTTGTCAGAGACCTTTGTCCTTCTTGTACAGAGATATATTCAGAAGCATACCTAAGGTCACACTGGTGGCTGAAAAACACCTTTGCCAATAGGAGATTACGTCTGTGATTCTGAAATACATGCTTCCTATCAGTTGAAAAGTCACGATGGCTCCAGGGCATACAGTCTTGAGCACTAGAAACTATACGATACCTTATTTCAAGTATCGTCGGTTTCAATAATATTTTATACCAAACTGGTGTCATAGTAAACTTTCATGTTTACCCCCAAGTTTTCACATTGATTTAAAGTACAGATTACTGCAAGAATTAAACAAGTGTTTTGTGTAGCAAAATTTCATTCTTATATATACCCTTTACTTACAGTGTGAGCAATAATACAATAATCACAAAATGTTTTTTAATACAACAAGTGATATTCAGCACAGTAAATGGAGTAAACAGATGGTGTCGAGGTAAGATTTGTTTATACATTTTGAGGTAAAATATGCTAACAGAAAACTTTGCGAGTTCTTCAAATTTGCTAAATCACAAAAATGTCCATGTCACAAACATTTCCACTTATACAGTAATATAGCAGAAGATATTGCTCCAGGCATATTATGCATCAGATCCTCCCTGAAAACAAACCATTTGGTTTCTCTCAAGCAGGGAGCCTGCCCAAGTGTCAATCAACTTCACTTTCCATTGTTTGAAAAACTCATTTCAAGTGTGGTCCAAATTAATTTACAACACATGTTTGTCCCTTCAAATGACACTTCAAACTTGGATGGTATGACACAGAAATTAATTGTCAGTTCCATCAAAATCTCAATAAACAAGTGGAGGGGCATGTTCAGCAAACGATGACTTCAAATTAAATATCTGATGGCCAAAATGCCATGAAATCATGTTTGGTGTCAATCAAATAAGTCTTCTATGTCAATCTGTGCTCAAGCCAATATTTATAGGCTGTTATTAGACCTTCCACAAACTTATTACTATCAACAAAAGACAAACATGGGAAAGACATGTAAATAACCTTTATTGAAAATCTTGGAAATAGTGCTGAAAAAGCAGCAATGGGGGGGGGCATTCCTGTAAGTCAAACTGTCCCCCTGTCCAGATATAGACCAAGGGCAACCAAATAACAGATTGTATTCCTTTGTTTTTATCCTTGATTCCTTTGGATATGTTGCAATAAATATGATATGATTTATGATTTATGTGTAAGGTCCACATGTAATTTCAAATCAAATTATATTTTCAATCATCAGAACTGTGTATGTACAGTAAAACTCTGATATAGCAAATTTCACGGGACTGTCAGATTTAATTCGCTATAAGCATAATTCGCTTTATTGGTAGTACGAACTTCGTTATATTTCGGGACTCAAAGGTGGACACATGTACATGCAGTCTAACATTTATTTACCAGAAAAATGTTTTTCTAACATACTTCGACAAATATGTGTTGTATTTATAGTATCCAATGACATTTATGACAGGTAGGAAAAACTAGTAGCCGATTTCGTATTTATTTAATCGAGGGAGCGATGTTAATCATTCAAAACACATTTTATACCGGTAGGAATTGAAAGCATTTGCAGACGACAATTTTCTACTTGTGGCAAATTATACCTTACCACGATAATTATCGATCGATAACGCAATCAGTTTATGTTGTGTAGATCAATGCCTCTTGCGTCAAAGTGTTAATTGGGCAAGCGGGAAGGTGTGAATAACTGACTTGGTAATTAAAGACCCTTAGATGCGACTTCAGTGTAACCAAGGTATTTTCAGTTGAAATGGATATCTGCGGACTTGATTCGCAATATGCGAAAATTCGTTATATCCAAATTCGTTCTAACAATTAATTTTTACAAAGGCGAAAGAAGGTTTTTGCCGGGGAATTGATTTCGATTCGTACTAAACGAAAATTCGCATTATCAGAGTTCGTTATAATTAAGTTTTACTGTATATCTTTTGGTAAAACAATCTAACCAGATTTAGTTGAGATATTATCTCAATAGCATAGCTGTGTAGAGCAAGGAAATCCAGGATAAAAACCAAGTAATCCCCTCATCAGGACCAATGTAGTACTTATGAGGAATCAAAGGAAATAACTGAAGAATGATCCTCATTGCCTGTTACTTTTTCTGAAGATGTCAACTACAGGGGTTTCAGTAGTCATATTTGTAAGGTAATTGGTTAAAATCTAATTCTTGTAACATTCTTGAAGATTATATTCTTTATTGGTTCATCCAGTGCTTTACCCAGGGTTCCCACTCTCCATCAGGAAAGAAATTCAAGGACTTTTCAAGGATAATTTACTGAATTTCAAGGATTCAAACTGAAATGTCTTTTAACGCCAATTATCATATTATCCCTTTCCCTGGAATGCAACTTTGAGGCTGTTCCAAATTGAGGGAGGCTGCAGATGAAAATTCAAAACTGGTTTAAATCAGATCTTAAAATACTGGTAGCACTGAAAACATTATGTGAAAAGGGAAAAAAATGCTCATGAGCAACTTTTCCCAACAATGTTTTCCACAGCAGTCTCCATCTAATGTGTTTCGACAATGGTTATGTGGGAAAGCAGCCAGTGGCTTGGAAAGAATACTGTGCGGAGCACTGGTAACAGAAACTCCAGGAAAAGCATGGATAGGTGCACTGGCTGCCGCAATATAACTGAAATAATGTTGAAAACAGAGTTAAACACCATATAATCAACCTTCTAATGTGTTAAAATGAATATATATCAGGGAAAGAGTAAGCATATCAAATGTGGTGCTCTTGTTAGCTTTACTGGCTAAAGGTCAGAATGTGTTTGGTCAGGGCCCTGTGACATGTCTGAATAAAAACATTTTATAACTTGCTCATGACTTTTATTTTTCAAGTCAGTTTCTAATATTAAACAAAAAATACAACTTATATCTCAAACATCAACCTACCTTAACATCTTAACTCTTTCCCAAACAACAAAATTTTAGACTTGTCCAAACTGAAAGCACTTGCAGATGTCAAAATAAACGTGACTCAAAAATTGAAATTTGTCTTGGATAGGGTAGAAAACATTGTGGGAAAATGAGAAAATGCTGGTTACCAGCATTTTCTCCTATTCCCACAATGTTTTCAAAAGGCTTCTATTTCAGGGTCGTTAAAAGTCGGGATTGTGTGGTAAAGGGTTAAATACTAAAAATTTAGAATATTTTAGTAGCAGTGAAAAAAACCATGTTGCAGGAAGTGCTCATTTTTTTCCACAAGAGACATGTATCAAGTATTGACTTGCTGTTGGGAGTCCAAAAACATTAAATAATATGTCTGTACAGGAAAAAAACATCACAAAAGAACAACTGTTCAACCTTTTAACCCTTAACCAAACTACAGATTTTAGACTTCTCCACATTGAAAGCAACTGCAGAATTCAACATGAGTCTGTTTGTAAAACAGGACATGCCCCCCTAATGCTGCTTTGTCACAGAAAGCCTGTGTAGCGATCTATTTTGAAGGTCACTGTGACCTTGATCTTTATCCGATTGACCCCCAAATCCAAAGGGAACATCTACTCTCTATGACCAATGTCTGTATGAAGTTTGAAAAGGCTGGGCCTAACCAAACTCCAGTTATTGATCGGACAAGGAAATACGACCAACGGACAGACGGACCGACAGATAGGTGCAAAGCAATATACCCCCTCTTCTTCGAAAGGGGGCATAAAAACTTACCACTAGCTTACTCAAATTTGGAGTCTCTGTTATCTGTATCGACAAATTTGTTTATTGTTGATTTCTAAGATTGATATGTTGTTTAACCCTTTCCCAAACAAGCCCTGGTTTTCACGTGTCTGCAGTACAAGTCTTTTGAAAACACTGTGGGAAAAGGAGAAATTGCTCGTAACGAGCAATTTCTCCTTTTCCCACAGTGTTTTTCTACCCTTTTTGAGAACTTTCTGCCATTTTCATCAAATTTAAAATTGTCGTCTGCAAACTCTTTCAATTTGGACCAGTCCAAAATTTGTCGTTTGGGAAAGGGTTAAACAACGGTTTCCGATCTCCCTTTCCCTTATAAAAGAGAACATCGCAACACTAGCGAACGCTTGAGCGAAGCAGACGTCGCGGTTAAATATCATCACGTTACTAGACGCTTGGCGATACCATGTAGTTCAGAATGAGGCTCTCATAGTCATCTGCGTCAATCAAAGGAATTCGACGAAGTTAGTTTACTGTTAGGCTTGTTTTCAACCCTATCACAGAAAAATTGCACCATTTGACCCACACTGACACTGTCGTCATCCCAAGTTAACATGATTCTTTAACGTGATCGGTGTATTGCACCGTCACACAGGACCTTAGTTTAACATCTTGTCTAAAAGAGTATTAGGCCTGCAGACTTCAAAATTTACATATCATTTAACTCTTGACCACACAATCCTGATTTTTAATGACCCTGAAAAAGGAGGCTTTTGAAATCTTTGTGGGAAAAGGAGAAAATGCTGGTAACCAGCGTTTTCTCTACTTCCCACAATGTTTTCTAACACCCCCCCCCCCCAAAAAAAAATCATTTTTTCAGTCACATTTATGATGTTGTCTGCAAATGCTTTAAATTTGAACCAGTCTAAAATTTTGTTGTTTGGTAAAAAACCAAGCAATGTGAGTGTCCATAAAACAAAAAGGTGTAGACAGAAAGGCTCCCTAAGTGACATTTTTTCATTTGCTCATTACCATAAATAAATCTAATATCACTTTAAGCTTATGTAATGACAAACAGTGGTGTGTTTACAAGCACTAAACATGTGTTTTTAACCTTTAATAGACGAATATGATGCTGCCTGTTCACACCTTTACAAAGCTTTTCAAGTTGACATGTATGAGCCTGTTGCTCACAAAAGTTGATGATTGTAAACCCTGTAGAGCCTATAATTACAAAAGTCACATAATTACAAAAGTCACAAAATGTGGCATTTGATCTGGTTCCACAGTATTGGGCCTGTGAATAGAGTGGTACCCGAATAGAGATATTTGTTTGTGGCAAGAACTTTTATCATTCTATTATGGCAGTATAAAAGCCTGCTGTCCCCATACTTATTATCATCCCCGGCAAAGCTGAAGGATATAGTTTTTGCTGTTGTCTGTCTGTCTGTTTGACCGTCCGGACAGAAATCTTCTAAAATCATTGACAAAAATTGATGAAACTTCATACCTGTGTTCCTTATAATAGTCTGCCGATTACTTTTTTTTTAAATTTAATGCCGTACCATGGAAAAATGGGGGCTTCATGTATATTTCCATTATGGACCAATATCTCTTTAACTACTGGACAAAATTTTATGAAACTTCACATTTATATTGTTTATCATAAGCCAAAGACAATCATTATATGTTTTTATTTAATGAAATGCCATATCATGGAAAAAGGGGGCTTAGCATCTAATTTCATTATGGACCAATAACACAAAGGCCACATGTACATGCAAAACACAATACCTCTTCTATGTTGTTATCAAAAAAGGTCTTTTTCAGCGGGGGATATGATTTCAACAAAATAACTCAATATATTCATGTTTTTCTTTATTTCTATGGGATACACTATAAACCTTTATCAAACAATCCCAGGTTTTAAGAACCCTGAATCAGAAAGCTTTTGAAAACATTATGACAAAAGGTTACCAGTATTTTCTCCTTTTCACACAATGCTCTCAAAAACCTTTTTAGCGGATCTGTATACAAATCTGCTTACTATGATCGTTCTGACCAGAACCAAATACATCATGAGTAACGACACATGTGCACTTATTCTGTATTTAGTCCCCTATCGGCAAAGCCAAAGGGGACTTTAGGTTTGCACTCCGTCCGTCCGTCTGTCCGTCAGTCCGGCAATTCAGTTTTCCGGACTTTTTTTCTAAACGCTGGTACATATTGAGCCAAGTTTTGGTGTGTAAGTCACCCACCATCACTTACAGATCAAGTTCGACTTTTGTTCCGGTCCACTGGTTTTTCACAGATTTACGGGCCTTGGACTTACAAAATTTCACTGATAAATCAGTTTTCCGGACTTTTTTCCTAAACGCTGGTAGGTATTGATCTCAGATTTGCTGTGTAACTCAACCACCATGACTTACAGATCAAGTTTGACTTTCGTTCCGGTCCAATGGTTTTTCACGGATTTACGGGCCTTGGACTTACAAAATTTCACTGATAAATCAGTTTTCCGGACTTTTTTTTCTAAATGCTGGTAGATATTCACCTGACTTTTGCTGTGTAAGTCAACCACCATTACTTACAGATCAAGTTCGAGTTTTGTCCCGCTCCACTGCTTTTTCACGCATTTAGGGGCCTTGGACTTACAAAATTTCACTGATAAAACATTTTTCCGCAATTTTTTTCTAAATGCTGCTACATATAGAGCTGATTTTTGGTGTGTACATCAACCACCATGACTTACACATCAAGTTCGAATTTCATCCCACTCCACTGCTTTTTGATGCATTTATGGGCCTTGGACTTTAAAAATTTCCCTGACATGCCAGCGATACATACGGCCGGTAGGGGACAGTGTATTGCTATGCAGTACTATCAGAATGCTCGTTTGTTATTGGTTTGACCTGAACAAAATACCTTATATTGCCAAACGCGCTTGCGCTGTACCCATTCTACCTTCAGTTTTAGTCAATACACTTCGAACTTGCTTCTGTCACTACCCTATATACAGGTTCTACACATGCATATACCTACATGTAGTCAGAAATCTAATACCAGCGATCAAATTACTACTATAATAACAGTTATTGCGCAGCCCACTCAGCAGAACAACTTTGACTGTCCTTGCTCTTGCTAACTCCATTAACGTACATGAGTTGCATATGATGTTACGTTTTTATTACAACATAATCACAGCTTCATACTATTCCACAAATCCACTTTCCAGGACTTTGAGTCCTTTGATTTTAGTTAGGTTCATTGACACTCTATCTATTTCTAGACATCTTCGCAAGCCAAGGTGACGATCACTACGTGGATCTTACCCCTTGGCTGATCGAGTTCAAATTTGTTAGCCTTGCGATACGAGTAATCATTGGTTGCAGTCAAGACTGAAAGCACCAATCCAATAGCACGTTTTATTTGCTATCCAACATCAGCAGAACGTAAATAAAAATGACCACAGGAGAAAGTTATCGGATATGCTGGGAATTATAACCCAAAAAATACAGACAAAAAATATTTTCTTCAACATTCACTTTCACAAATCAATTAAATGAAGTTTTAGGATACATCCCAACACCAAATGATTGACTGTCAAAGTAAATGTGTGGATTTTGCTTTGCAAAACTTAAGATTTCGAAAATAGATTTTGATTTGATAAATCGTCTGTGAAGTTTGCGATCTGAAAAGCAGTATATTATGGCAAATTACGGAAAAAACATGCTGAACAAATTATAATTGAACCAAACCTTAGTGGCCAATTATTAAGGACCCCCATTAAAACAACAACACCGAAGTCCTTAAACATAGCCCAACACCAAGAAAGGTAAACAAGTCTTTGGCCAAAAGACTTATGTTACGCAATGTTTGATTGGTTTTTGATGACGTAAATCTAGGGGTGATAACAATCAAAATCCAGTAGATGCCTCGTCTCCGTGCTAACAAATTTAGACACGATCAGCCAAGGGGTAAGATCCACATAGTGATCATCACCTTGGCTTGTGAAGATGATTTCTAGACTGAAAATGTCTCTTAAGTTTATTGGGTACTCTAAGGGTTAAATTCAGAAATATCTAAACCCCAAATACAGTCGAGCCTCGTTTATCTGGCCACTTCTGTTTCCTATGAATGTTTCCGGATCAGCCGTATTTCCGGATCGCCGAACTGTGATTGCTGGCATGGCATCCAAGTTAAGCTAGGTCAATAACCTCCATGTTGATAAGGGACACCGTGTATCGTAAGAATTACAACAGCGTATGTTTTACACAAGCACTTGTATACATGTCATTATTGCTCCTATGATTGTTCAGGTTTATAAAATAAAGGGTGTCATAAATTTCCATTTTGCCTTTTTGTTATTTGTCTGTTTTTGTACATATCTATTTACTTGTACCTAATTACACGCACATGCATACCTATTGTGCAAACAGGTGCGCTTGTAAAGCTCGGCACATTTATGACTTTTGAAAACACCATGAAAGGGCGAAACAAAAGGAAAACACGATATGCACAGTATTCTAAATGTACATGACGTGTTGTCGAATTCCTGCAAAAGTGTTTTTTTGGATGGTCTTCTTTGTACTGACAAATTTCTTTTTTCACAGAAGTCAAAACTTCAACTCGTCTTTTGCTGGTGGTGTAGACATTCTGTTGGCTTCTGATAGTCGTACTTTCAAAGTGGTAAAATGGCAAATACTAATTGACTAAGACTAACTGATTCGATATCGAAGACATGCATATTTTCAATCATCTTTACAGTCTGTTAGGAGTAAAATATTTTCGAAAAACCTAACGAAATTTATCGTGTTTGGTGGCCATTTTGTGTGTACTTTGGGGAACATAAACATCTCGAGTTAACACATGAATCAAACTGTTTTTTTTTTCTTATGGTTTACCATTTAAATTGAAAATATTTGTTTTTGAAACGAAGGATTATTGAATATGCAAGCAGACGGTATGTTCATATTTCAGTTTTGCGTTTAGTTTTGAAAGGTAAGTTTAAACATGCCCACAAAATCTTTGCGGACATTTCAGTTATTTTTTTAGCGATTGTTACTGTAATCAAGTAGATCTAGTTCCAGTAATAATTAAACAACAAAAGCGTGGAATTGTCACTTCAGTACTATGTGCATGGATAATCTGTTAAGTTGACAATTGTCAATGGCACGAGAACGTCATTTAACGGTTTTCGAAAACAGTACTAATTAACACGCGTGTTTTCAAAATGTGTGAAAATCATCTGCAACAACTGACACTATTTAGACTGATACCCGTGTTATTCACGACAAACCAGTCCGAAATCACTCAAAGTAGACTATATTTATGATATTTCTGATAACCAGTCTATGGTCCCGGGGAAAATAACAAGTCTAAATTGTGTGTAAACTAGCAGCCTGTTATCGATTTTTGTATTTATTGCACAGTTACGGGAGATACAACGGGTACCAGTTTAAATTGTGTGATACACAGTCAGGCCATGTCCGGTTTCTTGGATAAGGTTTGTACTAATTTTTAACCCTTCGTTCCCGATTTTTTCATTCCGGTTCAATTTGTACAGAAAATATCCGTTCCCTGATGTTTTTGTCCGGATCCTGAGATTTCCGGAATTATGGTGCCCGGATAAACGCGGTTCGACTGTAATACCACTACACAATATTTTAGAATTGTACAACTTGCAAGCCAAAAAAATCAAATGTAGCTCAAATGATGAGATTTGTCTGTAACAGTGGTAGAAAAGGCAAGTGTGGAAAGTGGAAAAATGGCTTGTGGCCAGAATTTTTTCCTTTACCAACAATAGAAGCAGTCTTACTTGGTATCCTTAACGGTGCAGGATATTTTGTCAAAAGGGTGTTTTGTCAAAATCCATTTATGTTTTAAAATAATAATTGCTAAATTCCTGGATTTATTTCATGGAAAGCACTGTCTGGGAGGAAGATCTGAGCCACAATTCGCCTGGGTTAGGGTAAAGGTCAGGGCTAGGGATCATGTTTGACAAACATGGTTTTCGATGAAAATGTCGCAGATCCGTCCTTAAAACACAGGATTGTAATAGTAAGGACCAGATGATAAATTTTAGACTTGTCTAAACTGAAAGTATTTGCAGACGAGAAATTAAGCGTAAGTGAAAAGATGGTAATTATAAGCAAAAGTGTAGAAAACCTTGTGGGAAAAGGAGAAAATGCTGGTTACCAGCATTTTCTCCTTTTCCCACAAGCTTTTCAAAAGGCTATTTCCTCAGGGTCATTAATCCTTAAGCTGCTAAGAGTGACTCACTGACCTTTTGTGGACAGTGTAGATCAAGATCAGACTGCACAGAACATGCAGCCCGATCTTGGATCTACACTGTCTGATAAGGAGATACTTTTCTCCACAGAATAAGTTTGAAATAACAATATTCAGGTTTTTACTACCGGCTTGAAAGCTTTATTTAACTTATTTAGAAGGCTAAGGGTTAAAACTCAGGACTGTGTGGTAAAGAGTTAATATTTACACCTTTTCAAGTTTTGACCAAAATCAAAAATAAACTTTTAACCCTTAGGCTGCTAAGCACAACACACTGACCTTTTGCGGACAACATAGATCAAGATCAGACTGCACAGAATGTGCAGTCTGATCTTGGATCTACACTGTCAAATTAGATGTCGTTCCTCCAAAAATACCTTTGAAATAGGAAAATTTGGGTTTATACCATCGGTTTGAAAATTTCATTTCTTTTATTTAGCAGGATGAGGGTTAAAACTTAACTTTTTACCAAACAATCGCCAAGTTTAATGATCTTGACAAAGTAAGTTTTTGAAAGCATTCTAGATAAGGAGGAAAATGCTGGCTGACAGCTGTCCCAGAAAAACATTTTTGTCACTGTACAAGCCTTCTAAGAGGTTATCTTTCATGAAAAACATAGTCTACATCATTTCAGATAGGATGAAGCTTCTTTTCTCAGATAAATATAGTGTCTACTTCTCAGCACCTTACAACTTCAATTTTCCACACAAAATGTATTTGTACGCATAATGGTCTTTATAATGCCTAGGCCAGCCCCTGAATTTTCTTTGGATATTCTGGTATTTTGTTATTGCTTTATTGATAACAAGAGGTCCATGATAGCCCTGAAATCGCTCACCTGAGCGTTTTTAACAAAAAATGACCCATTTCCAATCACTTCTGAGATATCAAGGCAAATATTCTGAAAAACTTTAATGAGTATTGGACAGAAAATGTGGCCTGTAGAGTATATATACACAGGGTTTTTCTAAGATTTGACCAGCTGACCTAGTTTTTTAAAATATGTGACCCATTTTCAAGTTCACCCAGGATATCATCAAGGCAAACATTCTGACCAACTTTCATTAGTAATAGACCGAAAATGTTGGCCGTAAAGTGTAACCAAGGTTTTTCTAAAATCTGACCAGGTGACCTAGTTTGTTCATATAATGTACCCATTTTCAGCTCATCTAAACGCTTAACCACACAATCCCAAATTTTAACAACCCAGATAAAGAAACTTTGAAAACATTGTTGGTAACCAGCATTTTCTCCTTTTCTCACAATGTATTCTACTCAGCTGAAGGCAAGTTTCATCATTTCAGCCACCTTTGATTTGTGGTCTGCAAATGCTCTGAATGTGTACAAGTCTAAAATTTGTTGTGTGGTAGAGAGTTAAACATCATCAAGACAAATATTCTGACCGACTTTTATTAGTACTGGACTAAAAATGAGGCCAAAAGTGCATACACATGGTTTTTCAAAGATTTGAGCTGGTGACCTAGTTTTTGACCCCACATGTCCAATTTTCATACTCATCTGAGATATCATCTGAACAAACATTCTGACCAACTTTCATTTATACTGGACTGAAAATGTGGCATGTACAGAGTACAGAAGGTTTTTCAAAGATTTGACCTTGTAACCTAGTTCTTGACCTAATGTGACCCATCTTCTGAGTCATTCAAGACATCAAGACAAACATTCTGATCATCTTTCATGAGTACTGGACTAAAAATGTGGACTCTAGAGTGTACTCTAGAATTTTCTGAGGTCTGACCCTTTGACATAGTTTTTGATCGCACATACTCCTCTGAGATATTATCAAGACAAATGTTCTGAACATGTTTCATGAGTATTTGACTAAAAATGGCCTCAAAAGTGTCCACAAGGTTTTTCAAAGATTTGACCCAGTGACCTACTTTTTGACCCAATGTGACCAATGTTCGAACTTGTCTGAGATATCATCAATACAAAGATTTACTTACCAAGCTTCATGAGAACTGGACTGAAAATGTGGCCTCTGGAGGCTACACAATGTTTTTCAAAACTTTGGCCCAGTGACCTAGTTTTTGACCCAAAATGACCCATTTTCGAATTTGTTTGAGATATTGTCAAGACAAAGATTCTGACCGAGGTAAATGAGTATTGGACATCAATTGTGGCCTCTGTAGAGTACATGAGGTTTCCCAAAGATCAGACCCTGGGTAACCTAGTTTATGGCCTGACACAACCTCTTTTCAAAAGCATCTTAAATTTCATCAAGACAAGCATTCTGACGAACTGTATTGAGTATTGGGCCGAAAATGTGGCTTTTAGAGTGTACACAATGTTTTTCTAAGATTTGACCTGGTGACCTAATTTTTTACCTGACTTGACCCATTTTCAAACTAATCAATGATATCATTAAGACAAAAATTCTGACTTAGTTTCATGAGTAGCAAACTGACAATGTAGCCTAGGTGTGACACAAGGAAAAAGTTGATGACAGACTATGCATAACAGACAATGCACGATTCATGCTGGACACAACACAATCACAAAAGCTCAACTTGAACATTTTTGTGCCCAGGTGAGCTAAAACCAATATCCATTTTATGTTCATTGGTTGATAGAGTAAAATTTGTAGCCTGATAGAGGTAAAGAGTATGAACCTGCAGATAAAGAATTAAAAGGGTAACACTAGCATGTTGATGTTACAAAGTGGTCTTTAATTCTAACATTTTCTGACCCCTTGTTATACAGAAGCTCATTAAAGATACATAAAATACACCTGTCTTAGAACCAGACTACTATTTAATGATACAGACTCAGCCAAAGTTCTTTTAACCAGTCTATTTTATGATTTCCTGTCAGAAGGATTAGCTTTAAGCACCTTCTGTGTGTCAGTTTATCAAGAAAAAGGTCCATTAAAAGGAACAGAATTCTTGTTATAATAGTAATAATATTGCCCAAAGTACAAAAAGCTGTATAGTATTTCAGTTGTTTCAATAGTATTTCACTTATTTGACAGCAGGCCTACAGGCAAGTTTCCAGCTTCTTTAGGTCAAAGCAGTACAAATTTACAAATAGTTAGCTACAAAATTACCCTTTTGTTATTTCAACGTCAATCAACCCAAATTTGTTGGTCATGCAGCAGACTTTTGAATAAATTGAGACAAAAGGAGGAACTAATCATAAAAAGCAGCAAGGTTTTTTTTGGGGGGGGGGATGGGGGGCAAGTCAGGTCTCTTTACTAACACTGTATGTTCTGACAATTGATGTCACTATTTTTGTCGCTGATACACGTATGTATTCCAGCTTTCAGAAGTTTTTTGAATAACCTGTATTTGTCGTCTTCAGATTTTACAGACCATGCAAGTTCTGACATAAATTGTTTGAAATAGTCCTTACAAACTGAAATTTCATATGCGATATAATGCCCTCCTCTGATCAACCATTTGAACCTCTATCAGTTTGTACATTTTCTCTATTACATCTTTACCAAATGACAAAATTTTAGACCCTTCCAAATTGAAAGCATTTGCAGACGACAAAATAAATGTGACTGAAAAATTGAAATTTGTTTTGGGAAGGGTAGAAAACATTGTGGGAAAAGGAGAAAATGCTGGTTACCTATGTGGTGTTAATATTTGTTATAGAGTCTCTTTCAAGCCATTGTTCTTTTGTCAAAAATTGCAGAGTTTTGCCACCCAGTTTTTACCAAAAATCAAGGTTAAAATTTCTTTTCTTTCCTTAGTCATCTTTGGAATTTTGTCTGTCATTTGTCTAATTTAATTGTTTTAAATGTGTTTTGTGCATAACCTTCTGTTCACACCAGGGCAGGCTAACTGGCTGAAAACAAGTATACAATAATCTTCAAACAATACAGTGCCAAGTAATTGCTAATTCACCACCGTTTCTTCAACATTATTTCACAAAAATATTGGAAAATATGAATTGAAGATCAGAGTGCATATTTTGCACATTCTCTCTTTTTGATCTATGCAATCAACAAAAGCATCATTATTGTTGCCCATAAAGTTTGTACATTAAGAATTCCGCTCATTTCTTTACAAGAAAACAATCAATCAAAAACATGGACAAGAATTTTTTTTTTGTCTGCTGCTAATCTCTGACATAATACATGTCATAATGTTCAATATCAGACCAGGACAATAGGGTTCCAATAGACTTCTTGATTTCCCTGGATGCCAATTAAAATTGAACATAATGGCTGCAGACCTACAGATAAAAAGGAGTGATAGTATTCTAAATCCATTATTTCTCTTCCAAACCCTATGTTGTGGGTACTCATTAGAATCGTCTCAATAAGACGATTCTAATGAGTACCCATAACATAGGGTTTAGTAGAGAGTGATTACTATTTTCAATTTTGAAATCAAAATCAGTCCCTCTATCTGGAGCTCTGAAATGGGTATCCTAGAATAAATAATCCATTTATTCCAAATTGGGCAATCTTTTGATAACAATAATCTACCAACATCACTTTACTGTCAGTTTCTTTTTGGAAGAATAACAGAGGTTTGAAGGACATCTTTTTCCTATGCTTTTCTTTCACATAATTTCATTCAACTGTTCTCTCAGTTCAAATTAACTTCTATTATATTAACGAGCGAAATAATTCTCAATAAACAGACCCCAATTAAATCTGTATCCCTCATTCATTGAATATCACTACAAAAAGTTAGATATACAGCCTAAATCCTGTAAAACACTACATTAGAATCAATTAAGAGTGGTCTATTATGACAAAATCAGTTAACCCTTTACCAGACGACAAAATTTTAGCCTTGTCCAAATTGAAAGCATTTGCAGACAACAATTCCAGAGTGGCTCAAATGGTGCAATTATTCTTGGATAGGGCAGAAAACATTGTGGGGATAAGGAGAAAATGCTGGTTCAAAGGCTTTTTTTCCAGGGTCGTTAAAAGGCGGCATTGTGTGGTAAAGAATTAAAGGTTTATTTCTGTATGAGTGTTTCGGTCATACTTAAACAACTCTTCAAAAAGGGAAGCCTGCTTAGCATGGATGATTACTCCAGCTGGTCTGACAGCAGATCTAAGAAGACCAATAATAAATGGAATAAACTGTGTATGTCATAAATCTGGTTCAAAACCTAGTTGTTATTATTTGCAGAAAGGAACATGAAAATACTTTTGTACTGTGTCCTTGAACATTTGACCTTCAATCTTTTTAACTTCTGTCTTTCTACAAAGACAAAACTGTACTCTTCCAAACCTTAATGTCTGCACTTAATTTCCAGCTAGATTCTCAATGAGTACGCCATAGTTTGCAAGCCAACACTGTGTATTGTGAGACTGAGGTACAAAAATACAGCTGAGAGACATTTAGACGGTGCTTACATCAGGCTTTAGTATGAAAACGGCAATAATATTTATAAAGCCAGGGAAGGGTGAACAAAAAAGAACTGCAATATGGCATCAATTTACCTTACCTGGTGCCGCTGTACTTATGTTAATCCTTTACCAAACCAATCCGGACATTTGACAACCCAGGGAAAACAGGCTTTTGAAAACATTGTGGGAAAAGGAGAAAATGCTGGTAACCAGCATTTTCTCCTTTTCCTGCAATGTTTTCAATCCTATCACCAACAAATCTCACCATCTGAGTATATTTGTCTCTGCAAATGCTTTCAATTTGGAAATGTCAAGAATTCTGCCATTTGGTAAAGAGGGAACAATTTTACAGACAGCGGCCTGTGGAGGGAAGCAATAAAAGTTCAGCCTGTGTTTGTTTTATAAAGTAGCTGGAAGCCTACTTGTACTACTTACAATATGGCTGTACACCTGTATATGTTATCCATTTTATTGACTCTTGTCTTTCAGATCTTTAGATTTATTGACTCTAAAAATCGTAACATTAAAATAAAAGGGTAATCTAATACCCATTAAAATAACAAACCAGAAACAGTAACTCAAAAATCCATTTTCTGTAAACAGTCCATCTGCAAGCATTCCTGTCAGAGATTTAAGATTTAATAATCCAACAACTTTTATCTTTTTTTTTATTCACATTTTTAACTGCAACTCATGCTGGTTGTCCATGATACAAAGATGAATCTAAAAATAACTCTTTTAACAAATGACAAAATCTTGGAATCATCCAAACTGAAAGTATTTGCAGATAACAAATTAAATGTTGCTGAAATAACTGGATTTCACTGTGAAATGCTAGAAAATATTTTGAGTACAGGAGGAAATGCTGATTACCAGCATTATTCTTTTTCCCACAATGTTTTCAAACGGATTTTTCTTCACAGTTGTAAATACTAGGGATTGTTTGACAAAGGGTTAAGTTTGTAAATTAATTTTAATAATGGAAAAAAAATTGCTACATTAATACAGATTCCCAAAGAATACCCATTTCTGTATTTGGATACTGGGTTCAAGTCATTTGTAATATTGATGTTGTGGGTGGAACCAACCCCTCTGACATAAATGAAATAATGTTAATGAAAGTTACTTAAAATACAGGAAAAAGACCATCCAATTCAAACACAGTAAATCTAATAAAAAAATCTATTACACAATTTTTTTCACCTTAGGAAAACATAGTGGGAAATGGAGAAAATGAAGGTAACCAGCATTTTCTCCTTTTCCTACAATGTTTTCTATCCTATCAAAGATAAACTCCATCATTTAAGCCATAATCAAACTGTCGTCTGCAAACGCTTGCAATTTGCATGAGTCTGCTTTTTTTCTCCTGTATGAAGAGTTCAAGAAAAGTTCTTTTCATTTAACCCTTTACCAGACGACAAATTTTAGCCTTGTCCAAATTGAAAGCGTTTGCAGATGACAATTTCTGTGTGGCTCAAATGTTGCAAATTTTCTTTGAATGGGTAGAAAACATTGTGGGAAAAGGAGAAAATGCTGATTACCTGCATTTTCTCTTTTTCCCACAATGTTGGCGGCATTCTGTGGTAGAGGGTGAACAGGATATACATGTACTCTTTACCAAATGGCACCATATTCTAGTGACCCTGCAGAAGAGGAAATGCTGTTAATGAGCATTTTTACTTTCTTCACACTGTTTGCTACACTTTCATCCTGCCATTTTATTTGTGATGTGTATTTTTTTTTTCTAGATATCCTAAATACAAGTCCAAAATTTTGTCGTCTGACCAAAAATAACCAAGAATAGCCAAGAATAACCAACCCTTTTAAGAAACTGGTTCTTGCCTAGCAAAGAACAATTATCTAGGACAGACACTGGCTACTATATAAAGCAGGTAAGTTTTATAACCTGTATTATCTAACCCACATATTGCATTTATGAAGTCTGATCATGATGAACAGAGCCAACAAAAGCTATTTTATATGTCCCCAAAGGTAGTGAGAGGCCTAAAGTTGCAAGCTCATAGAAAAAGTGTGGCTATCAAGAGTCATCATTCAATACCGTTCTGTTCAATACCACACTAGAGATCATCATTCAATACTGTTCTGTTCAATACCACACTAGAGATCATCATTCAATACTCTTCTGTTCAGTACCACACTAGAGATCATCATTCAATACTGTTCTGTTCAATACCACACTAGAGATCATCATTCAATACTGTTCTGTTCAATACCACACTAGAGATCATCATTCAATACTGTTCTGTTCAATACCACACTAGAGATCATCATTCAATACTGTTCTGTTCAGTACCACACTAGAGATCATCATTCAATACTGTTCTGTTCAATACCACACTAGAGATCATCATTCAATACTGTTCTGTTCAATACCACACTAGAGATCATCATTCAATACTCTTCTGTTCAATACCACACTAGAGATCATCATTCAATACTCTTCTGTTCAATACCACACTAGAGATCATCATTCAATACTGTTCTGTTCAATACTACACTAGAGATCATCATTTAATACTGTTCTGTTCAATACCACACTAGAGATCATCATTCAATACTGTTCTGTTCAATACGACACTAGAGATCATCTACATGCCATTTTTACATTCATCTGCAAATCTGCCAGCAATAATATCCACCTTGGAATGTCTATAGCAGAAAATTTCCTTTGATAATGGTCTAAATGTGTATTCCATTTTTTTTTTTTTTTATCAATTACATCTTTTAAAATGAAAAAAATTTGGCATATGCTTAACCATTAGCACTCTGAATGAATATAATGGACAGCACAAAGATATCACTTCTTAGGTTGTATTGGTGAGAGTATTTCATAAAGAATATCACAGCATAGATCCTTGTTTAGACTGCAGTCTGATCTTGATCTATGCTGCCTGATAAAGCTACTGAAGTTGTGTGTACATGGTGTTTAAAGAGTAAACCCATACAGCCTGTACAATTTAAAAAAAAAAAATGAACACCTTGAATCATTTCAAAAAAGCAAAAAATATGTTTGCATATTAAAAAGTAAATCTTGTATGAAAAAGCATTCAAGAAAACACAGCAAGAAATGGAGATATTATACATGCTGGACAGTTTTTCTATTTTTCATGCTGTTTACAAAAGCCGAGAATTGTGGAGGTATCTGTATGTGGGAAAGGGTATAAGATAAAACATATCATTTGAATGCAATTTACCAGACTATAACTTAAGTGCATTAGACCTTTGCATTAAATAAATAACAGGTTACTTAAGCCAAAAGCTCTTCCAAAGCTTGAACCACTGTTTATATAATTCATACTTTTCATTTGAGCCATGCTCTTTCAAAAGGGGGCTTAATGCATCTCTGCGATGCATCACACCAAGAAAGTCATCACAGTATTATACATCTGTACGTAAATTTGTTTTGCTTAACAACCTACTGAATCATGAGGCACACTAGTCCTTGGACTTACACAAAATTGGCCAAAAGCAAAAAGTTTCGGCCCAGGTCAGCCTGCGCGGATTGCGCAGGCTGACCTGGATCGATACTTTTTGCAAATTCATTAAGCCCCCTTATCAGAGCATGGCTCATTTATTTTTTCCCCACAAAAACAATCCTTTAACAAAGCTGCTTTTGAAACCATCATGAGTAAAAGAACAATGGCTTGCAAGCACCTTTTCCCAAAAATATATGGTATCTTTGTCAAGTCATTGAAACAAGGCATTTTCCCCCCTCCCCCCCCCCCCCAAACTTTCTCCTTTGTATTATTTGCATCTACTAAATAGCGGTTCTTCTCTTTTCCTACTGTAACGTGCAACAACCTGGTCATCTATCCAGGTACTAACTTCCACAGAGAAAAACCAAACCGCATCGCTGTAAAAGCTAGAGCAGCAGCAAGGCAGGTTTGAAGTGCTTATATATCTGTCTCTGTGACATTACTCTCCCCTGGGAGAAGTCTCACCCCCGAGACCTATATACAAATAAACTAGGGGAATGTACAAGGGTAAGGCAACTCCAGTCCAGCAGTTGTCATTATCCCACATCTGCCACCAAATGTAACATGCAACAACCTGGTCACCCATCCAGGGGTACTAATCTAGTGCACGTTGCTCAACTTCCACGGAGAGAGAAACACCAAACCGCATCGATGTAAAAGCTAGCTCAACAGCAAGGCAGGTTTGAAGAGCTTATATCTAACCTCACTCCATGACACCTACCAAATAAATAACTTGTACATCTTCAGTAGCTACAAATATGGTTCGGCTGCTGGATGAAAGGCCAGCTCAGTTTTAATCTAGAATGAAAAAATGGACAGTGTACATCAGAGACTGGACTGCATTCTTCTGTGCAGTCTGATCTTGACCTATATAATTGATTTCCAAAATCTTCTTTTTCTTTTCTATTAAATTTCTTTCATTTGAGGACAGTAAAAACTCTCTATGTGGCCACCTTTATTTCACAAGCAACCTGTATTAAGGAAGCATTTTACCGAGTTCTAAGAGAAGCCAGATATGTTAAAATGTACCTGTATTAAACAATCACCTGTCTCAAGCAAGGAAACTTTTGGTGTCCCTATGGTTCTTATTTAACCTCTTACCAAACAATGAAATTCTAGTTTGGTCAAAATTGTAAGCATCTGCAGATGACAAATATGACTCAAAAACTGAAAGGTGCCTTTGGAGGTATAGAAAACATTATGGGAAAAGAAGAAATTGCTGGTTTCCAGCATTTTCTCCTTTTACCACAATGTTCTCAAAAGCCTTCTTCCTAGGGGTTGTAAAAACTTGGGATGGCGTGGTATTGGGACTTTCCTGTTTTGAATTTCTTTTCCTTTTTGTCTGGTCTTACCCTCTTATTAATGTTACCATCTATGCTCTTACCTCCTCTTACTGCTTTAACCCTTTACCAGACGACAAAATTTTAGATGTGTCCAAATTGAATGCGTTTGCAGACGACAATTTCAGTGTGGCTCAAATGGTGCAATTTTTTGTTGATAGGGTTAAAAAACATTGTGGGAAAAGGAGAAAATGCTAGTTACCAGCATTTTCTCCTTTTCCCACAATGTTTTCAAAAGGCTTCTTTCCCAGGTGCGTTAAAAGGCGGCAATGTACGGGAAAGGGTTAAGTAACTATGCACATGACTTCAACAAGCACTGTTGAGTGAAAAAGTACTTAGATGCAGGTGTATACTGAGGTTGAAACATTTGGGCCATGCTCTGGCAAAATGGGGCTTAATGCATCTGCGTGATGCATTATACCAATCAAGCCATCACATGATAATGGTTCCATAATAGCCACTCTTTTTAGCAACTGACTTAATCATGGTCCTTTGACATACAGAAAATTGACCAAAAGCGAAAAGTTTCAGCCCAGGTCAGCCTGCATGGATTGCGCAGGCTGATCTGGGTTGATACTTTTCGAAGACCCATTCAGCCCCCTTTTCACAGAGTATGGTATGGCTCATTTCTTTTGAATTGCCATTGATTCAATCATGCATTCGAAACGTATATATTTTTCTTTTTCCCATGATGGTTTTGAAAATTTTCTTCAACAGACTGTAGAAGGGTTACATAGATTCTTATTTTTCTTTAGAAATTTGATACAAATATGATACTCATATATCATGTTAGGATGACTTTGTAGTTTTTGATGGGGGTTTACTAAAACATAGGAAATGCCTTTTTTAACCCAAAAGAGAACTAAAATCTGCACCACTTTAAAGCTTTATGTAGGTGATAAGTGATATCTTCTTGAAAATGTTTCATTTGTTTGTATGGTGTTTAATGCCGTTTTCAACATTATTTCACTTACATTGTGGCAGCCAGTGCATCTATCCATGGTTTCCTGCAGTTTCTTTAACCAGTTCTTCGCAAAATATTCTTCCCAAGCACTAGCTGCTTTCCCACGTAACCAATGTTGAAACAATAATCAGCAGTAAGAGGGGGAATGAATCCTATCACATGACGATCATTAATCCTCGGAAAGAAATTCCGTGAGCTGGGGATTTGTACAACCGAATGCCTGATTTTAAGTCCTGTATGCTACCAACTGAAATACTGGCTCAAAGTGTTTGAAACTTTAAATAAACAAAATTTTGACTCTTCAATAAGTATAGTAAGCATTTGCAAGCAACAAATTGAATTTGGCTCAAATGATAAAACTTTTCTTTGCAAGGACGATCAGACAACATTCTTTCTCAGGGTCATTAAAACTCAGGATTAATCCTCTACCACACAATCCCATGTTTTGTTCCCTGGGAAGGAGGCTTTTGAAAACATCGTGGGAAAATGAGAAAATGCTGGTAAACAGCTTTTTCTCCCTTTCCAACAATGTTTTCTACCCTTTCCAAGACAAGTCTTACTGACTGTACCACATGTAATTTGTCTTCTGCAATTGCTTTCAAACTGAACCAATCAAAATCTTTTTTTTTGGTAGAAGGTTAATTGGTAAAAGGTTAGTCTATTACTATACAGCTTTTCTCAAACTTAGAAAAAAACCCTCATTTTCTGAAGTTTGATTTGTTTGTAGATTTTTTTACGGCCTTATTCAACATTATTTCAGGTATATCACAGCAGCCAGTCCACCTACCTTTGCTTTCCCACAGTTGTCTTTCCCAGACATAATGTAATATTCTTTCCAAGCCACTGACTGCTTTTCCACGTAACCATCATTGAAACAGTGATCAGCTGTCAGCAGTGAGAGATGAATCAATCTTGACAAACTTTTATCAATGCTCCTTTTCCAACACTCTTTTCAAAAGGTGTCTACCATAAGGATGGAAACGGGGCATATTTGTTGATATTGTAGTGGCAGGAGCATTCACTTCAAAAGAAAAGTCACCTTCCACTGAAATTCTTAACCCTTTACCACACAATTCCAACTTTTAACGACCCTATGAAAGAAGCCTTTCGAAAACCTTGTGGGAAAAGCATTTCCCACAATGTTTTCTACCCTTCCCAAAACAAATTTCAATGTTTCAGTCACATTTATATTGTTGTCTGTCAATGCTTTCAATTTGGACCAGTCTAAAATTTTGAGATTAAAACTTTACCAAACAACAAAAAATTTGAACCAGTCTTTATTGAATGCACTTGCAAATGATAAACTAAACTACATGTGTGCAATATGTCTGTCAAAGGGTAGAAAACATTGATGGAAAAGGAGAAAATGTTGGTTACCATAATTTTCTCCTTTTCCATCAATGTTTCCAGATGCCTGAAATCTTTATTAGGGTAATTTAGAATCAAGACTTTGTGGGAAAGTTTAAAAAAAAAATGTCAGTTCTATAGAACCAGATTTAATGTGGAAAGGGCTTAATCCTCTAAATTCACTGTAATTTATGTATGGTATTATTGGGAGGAAAAATGCAAATAAAGCAAAACAAATTAGTGGCAAATAAGCCTGCTGTGCGACCATAAATGGATTGTAAAATATGTATTTCAGAAGAATAAATAGTTTGTAAAGGTCACAGCTTCTGATCTCTTAGTTCTATATCAAATAACATCTAATAGTGCAAAGCAAAGCTTTTCTTGCTGTTACAGATTGTATAGAGCAAGATAAGACTGTAAAGAATGTGCAGTTTGATCTGAGACCTACATGGCTTCCAGTGTGTGTGATAAGTCTGTGATATTCTGGCAAAAACAGCCTTAAAAGTGTATTCATTAACTTGATCTGTTTCAATAATGTGAAAAAAGATTTGATTGATTTGACTCTCAAAGGGTTAAGGCAATATTATTTTATCTAATTTCAGGCTAATTATACAATACATTAATATTGGCTTCATTCAATTAACCCTTCACCACACAATCCAGACTTTTAACGACCCTGAGGAAGAATCCTTTTGAAAACATTGTGGGTAAAGGAGAAAATGCTGGTAACCAGCATTTTCTCCTTTTCCCACAATGTTTTCTACCCTATCAAAGAAAAATTCCATCATTTAAGCAATATTTAAATTGTCATCTGCAAATGCTTTCAATTTGAACTGGTCTTAAATTTTGGCGTGTGGTAAAGAATTGAATCATTACTCTTATCTCTAACCTATTTACCGGTATATCTCTACACCAGAAGACAAAATGCCCAAATTAGCAGATGACGAATGTAATGGAGCTCAAAATTTAATGATGATTGTTTGTATCAGAGTTCAACACTGTTTTAATAACTTAGGTCATATCACAGTGGTCAGTGCATTTACGCGTGCATTTCCTGCTTTTCTCACACCAGTGCCGACACAACTTTCTTTCCATGCCATTGACTATAGTTTTCTCACATGCATCAGAGGTGAGAGGTGAAAAATCGCTTGAAAGAAAGTTTGCCTCAACCAGATATAGAACCTGAAACCACCAGATCACAAATCAGATACCCACTGAGCTACCCGGATGGGTCTCAAATGATGTTAATTGTTTTTGAAAGAATAAAAAGCATTATGGGAAAAGGAGTAAAGGTTTAGTTACCCACAAAGTTTTCAAAGCATTTTTCATCATGCGAAGTCAAGTTGCAACATAGGATTGTGTGGTAAAGGGTTAACCCTGGACTATCAGGATACATTTTTAGGCCAGAATGTTTAAAAAGGCTTTCCTCTTCAGGGTTATCTACACATGTAGTTTTTAGTTAACCCTTTACCAGATGACAAAATTTTAGTCGCGTCCAAATTGAAAGCAAATTCAGACAACAATTTCAGCGTGGCTCAATTGGTGCAATTTTTCTTTGATAGGGTAGAAAACATTGTGGGGAAAAGGAGAAAATGCTGGTTACCAGCATTTTCTCCTTTTCCCACAATGTTTTCAAAAGGCTTTCTTCCCAGGGTTGTTAAAAGGTGGCATTGTGTGGTAAAGGGTTAAAAGGTTAAAGGTTGATACATGCCAGGATGATTGACCACTGGGCTAAATTCCTCCTCCATTCATACATTAACCCTTTACCACACAATCCCGACTTTTATCAACCCTGAGAAAGAAAGCTGTTGAAAACATTGTGGGAAAAGGAGAAAATGCTGGTAACCAGCATTTTCTCCTTTTCCCACAATGTTTTTGAACATTTCTAACACAAATTTCAATTTTTGAGTAACATTTGTTTTGTCGTCTGCAAATGCTTTCAATTTCGACTGGTCTAAAATTTTGTCGTTTGGTAGAGAGTTAACCAGTGTTCTCATAGTTTCAATATCATCTTCTCTTTTATCAAAGTGACTTAACCCCTTAATCATGGGTGTCAGATACAATTAATACTAGTATGTTTAGATTGACTTACAGAAACTCATCCAAATATATACATAATTAAAGGATATATTATCATATCAAATGTTGAAGACACAAAAACTCACTCCATCTCATGCAAAGTCTCACGTGGCTGATTGATTTTCGTTTTATTTATCATCGCCACTGGTTGCCCATGTGGGCAACTCACCTCCTGAAGACTGTTAGTTTTGTTACGAGGAATGGTTCAAGATACAAAGCAAAACCCATCCTTCAAGTTACGCCTGGTTCTTTCACATGCTTTCACCATCACACAGGACCTTAGTTCAGCATCTCATCTGAAAGACTATTTTCAATTTTAGATGGCCAGAGCTGGGGGGGGGGCTCGAACCCACACCCTCAAGTGGCCTGAGACTTGATGTTTATGAGTGCTACCACTTGAGCTAAATGGGCTGGTCAAGTCTCAAATGCTTGTGAAATGGACTTTTTGAAGGACCTAGTGAGAAAAAAAGTGATCCGCAACATTTTGTCGTAAACCACGTTCGTCGAAAACAATCCCTAGTCCTGATCCTTAACCTAACCCAGACAAATTGCGGCTCAAATCTTCCGGACAGAGCTTTTCATGAAATAAATCTAGGAATTTAACAACCAGTATTTTCAAACACATGGATTTCAACAAAACACCCTTTTGACGAAATGTCGTGCACCAAGAAACAAGAATGAATGCTTGTTATGAGGAAGTGCTTGGTATTTCATTTAAACAGACAATTTTTCCCTTCTATAACCCTTTACCACACAATCCTGAGTTTTAAAGACCCTGAGAAGAAGCCTTTAGAAAAAATTGTGGGAACAGGAGAAAATGCTGGTAACTGGCATTTTCTCCTTTTCCCACAATGTTTTCTAACCATTGAAAGATATATCACATAATTTGAGCTATATTTATATGTGGTCTACAAATGATTGCAATACTGACAAGTTTTAAGATTTTGTTGTTTGATAAAAGGTACTTGATAAACAGGAGTTGAAGACCAAAATATTGAAAATCATAATTTCAAGGCTTCTTTGATGATAATATCCCAGTCAATATTTGACAGGGTAGAGAGCAGACTGTATATGTTATTTGCAGTCTGATATTAATCTATAAATTCCTCAAATACATCTCAGTTAGCATGTAGCAAACTAAATCAAAGGACTGATAGTATTGAGAGCTGCCTATTGTTTAGTTGGTTAGAAATGCACTACTATCCAGCTTTACACACTGTATGCACCACAAATGCCCCCTAAACATACCTTTGTACTTTTATCCTGTATCATCAGATAAAAAAAATATTGATACATAGCATCAAGGTCACCACAAATTTTAAGGCCGAAAAAACTTAACAGCCCTGATAAAAATATGGGTAAAACTTCCCTAACCATTTTATCAGAGAAGATTTTGATTTATGTCTAATTATAGATATTTACAGTTCCTTTATTCTTCATCATTTGATACCTTGTTTTCCAACAATGCCTTTCTCTTTCATTGGTATAATTAAGTCATAAGGTAAGTTGATCTTCTGTGCTAAGTTAATTAATCAAAGGACTCGATCAAAGTCCTGGAAAGCGGATTTGTGGAGTAGCATAAATCTGTGATATATTGTAATAAAAAAAATAGCATCACATGCATCATGTGTGCAATCATTTTAAAATGGAGTTAGCAAGGACAGGGTAAGTCAAAATTGTTCTGCTGAGCAGGGCACGCAGTTACTGTTATTCTATTAATGTTTAAGGAGTGGTAATTTAATCAGTCCATCTTACGCAGTTTTTGCTGGTATTAGATTTCGGAATAAATATATGTACACGTGTAGGATAGTATATACGGTAGTGACAAAAGCTTGGTTGAGGTTTATTAGCTAAAACTGAAAGTAGAATGGGTGCAAGCATAAATGACAGTATATTCGGTTCGGGTCAAATCAATATCATATAGTACAGAGTGAGCGTGCATGTATTGTTATGCATGATGTATTTGGTTCCAGTCAGCACGATCACAGTAAGCAGATTTGCTATACAAATCCGCTAAAAAAGGAAATCGCATTACTTGCTGCATATATGACTTTATACCAGCGGGCCAACTTGTTCATTCGAGCCAGGATGACTAATTATATTTCAAGAATAAAGAAACCAATCATCCTGAAACCCTGTACAATGAGGTAGATCTGGCAACTTTTTACCTGAAGTTGCATGAATATTTGTTTAACTCTTTACTAAACAACAGTTTTTGTCCTCGACTAAATGGAAAGCATTTGCAGACGCCAAAGTAAAACTAGCTCTAGTGATGTTTTTTGTCTTTCATATGGTAGAAAACATTGTGGGAAAAGGAGAAAATGCTGATAACCAGCATTTTCTCCTTTTCCCACAATGTTTTCAAAAGGCTTCTCCTTCAGGGTCGTTAAATCTTGGGATTGTGTGGTAAAGAGTTAAAGACTTTGCCCTAAAACAAAATGATAAATGACTGTCACTCGGCCATAATTCCTAAGCAAAGAAAACAACAAGAAATACCTTTCAAAAAGATAGACGACGTAAGAGATACTGGAATATGGTTCAATATTCATGAAGTAAAACAATGAAAATTCAAGTAACCTTGCAAGTAGTTGCCTCTTTTTCCTCACTGTTTTTCATTTTTTTGAAAAGTATTATGGGTTACTGGGGAATGCTTATGAAAATATTTAATTTCAAAAGAGAAGAGAAAAAGAATCTTTCTCTACTACACGAGTCTGAATCAAGGCCCCAGCGTATCGATTAACAGTAGCAAAACTTGTAAATAGTGGTTTCATAAATGTATGTGAAAATATGCCAGCAGGGCCCGCCAAATAAACGTGCACATTTTTTACCAATTGCAAATTACCATCTATTCATTCTTTATCAGTACCAAAAAGTAGGTCGAAAGCCAGTGCATTCAGCTACGCTGGAAACAGTTCTCATTCAATGGAAAATGATTACCAATGAGTATTTTGAATGAACTTGCAGTCATAAGGTCTACAGCATTTTCTTCTCTTTCACAAATATGAACACATTCAAGCATCCAGAGAGATTTCTAACTTTAAACAGTATTTCAGAAAAATCACAGAGACAGTTCACCATTGGTAGGCTGGGACTCTGCAGTTTCTTCTACATGGACATGTCTACATGATGAGAGCTTGGATTCCTCACAACATATTCATCATTTTTACCTCTAAACAACAACAACAGAGAAACCCTCTCCCAATATGTATGAATAAATTATTAAATTATCAAAAGTAGCTTTGCAATTTCAAAGGCATACCTCCCTCATTTATGAATGAATAATTGAGATTATAATGGCTGTTGACAGTGGAGGTCGCACTGGATGTATAACAAACTGTAACAGGTATCATGAAGCACTGACCCCGAAAGTTTGTAGAAGGATACAGATTAGCAGAAAAGCCAAACAGGCTTATAAAGAAAAAGCGTAAAACTACAGATAAATATTTGAAAGCAGACAGGCAAAATACTCTCCAATCCCTATGCTTAATGACATACAAAGTCTGTCCTGCACAATCACATCAAGAATATTCAAATCATTGTGTGGTAAAGAGTTAAATCTAAAATCATCATGTCTGATGGCTGAGACATTCTAAATTCATACTTATAATAACAATAGAGTCCAAAAACCACAATTCTCAACAGTCTGGTATTATAACCACCTTCAAGAAGAAGGCTTCAATTAACACCACTGCGTAAAAAAGAAAATGCTGGTAATCAGCATTTTCTCCTTTTCAAACAATTTCTATCCTTTCAAAGACAAATCTTATCATTTGAGACATATTGAATTTGTCATCTGCAAATGCTTTGAATTTGGACAAGATTAAAATTATGTAGTTTGGAATAGGTTTACAATTTTGGATGGCTAAATATTCCAATGCTACTGAAAGAATATTTTTGGACAGGGTAGATCAAAAAGCAAACAGGGTAATTCAGTGATCAGACTGACCTTCTCTATAGCTTGATCTACATTACTGCTGAACTCAACCTTATTTGGCATTTGGCAGTGAAAAGGTTTGACTTGGGTTTAAAATTTGAATAGGCATGTAGCAGATTAAAAGGTCAAACCGGCTACCTACTTTCACTTTTTGACCTCTACCGTTCACCATACAATCCCGAGTTTTAAGGGGGCTTTGGAAAACATTGTGGGAAACAGAGAACATGATGGTAACCAGCAATTTCTCCATTTCAAACAATGTTTTCTTACCTTTCAGAGACAAATAAAATAATTGTGAGCCACATCAAATCTTTACCAAACGACAAAACTTTAGACTTGTACAAATTCACAGCATTTGCAGACAACAACTTAAATGTGGCTCAAATGATGGATTTTGCTTTTGATGGTGTAGAAAACATAGTGGCAAAAGGAGAAAATGCTGGTTACCAGCATTTTCTCCTTTTGCCACTTTGTTTTCAAAAGCCTTCTTTGTTAGGTTGTCAAAACTCCGGATTGTGTGGTAGAGTTAAATTTGTCACCTGCAACTGCCATCAACAGGTCTGAATTTCTGTTGTTTGGTGAAGAGCTAACCCTTTTCCAAAATATCCTATGTTTTGACATTCCTGACTAAAATGGCCTTTAAAAGCAGTGTAGGAAAAGAAAAAAAAAAAGGTTGGTTACCCGCATTTCCTTCTTTACAACAACAAATTTTATCATTTGAGCTGCATTTCTGGTCTGAAAATGCTTCCAAATAATGAACTTAACCCCAATATTTTTGTGTCTGGTCAAGTATTATAAGCCTTTACCGCACAGCCCAGAATGTTAAAGATCCTGAAGTTGACGGCTTTTGAAACATTTGAGAGGAAAGGAGAAAACACTGGTAACCAGCATTTTCTCCTTTTCCCACACTGTTTGCTACCCTTTTAAAGAAAAATTTCATTGTTTTAACCATTTACCACACAATGCTGACTTTTAAAGACCCTTAGGAAGAAGTTTCTTGAAATGACTGATGACCAGCATTTTCTCCTTTTCCCACAGTGTTTTCTACCCTGTCCGAGACATCATTTGACACAGATTTCATTTAACATCTGCAAATGCTTTGAATTTGAACCAGCTTGAATTTTGACTTTTGGTAAAGAGTTATGCCATGTTCTATATGTCATCTGCAAATACTTTGAAGTTGGGCAAGTCTGAAATTTTGTCCTTTGGAAAAGACCTAACACCTTCAGCTCATTGAAATAAGAGTGACAGAGTTTACATACCTTGATTCAATATTTTTCTCAGTTGTTTTGATTTGGACTTGGTCAACAATTTTACCGCTTGAGCTGGAAAAGGCTGGGTCTCATTTATTTCTGATCACTGAAGAGGGATAAAATATGGATACTGACCTCATTGTGACAAAAGAACTACTTAATGGCTTTTCATGGCTGAAAACATAATTTCAAAAGACACTTGTCGTATAAAAAGGACATAAAGACACATAGGTATATTAAAAATCATATGTGCCCTTTTTCAATACTCGTTTTTTTTCAACAAAATATGTATTTCGATTGAAAGATACATTTATACTTGTCTCCATTTTCTCCTTTTCCCATTATGTTTTCTACTCTTTCACAGCCCAATCTCATCTTTAGAGACAAATATGATGCTTCATCTGCAAAATTAATGCTTTAACTCTTTACCAAACGACAAAATTTTAGACCAGTCAAACTTGAACACTTTTGCAGATGACAAAATAAATGTGACTCAAAAATTGAAATTTGTTTTGGGAAGAGTAGAAAACATTGTGGGAAAAGGAGAAAATGCTGGATACCAGCATTTTCTCCTTTTCCCACGATGTTTTCAGAAGGCTTCTCTCTCAGGATCGTTAAAAGTTGGGATTGTGTGGTTAAGAGTTAACCCATTACCAAAAACCAAATTCCAGACTGGTCCAAATTAAAAGCATTAAAATTTTGCAGATGACAAATAAAATGGGACTCAAAAATTGACTATTTTTTTGGAAGGGTAGAAAACATTATGGAAAAGGGAGAAAATGCTGGTTACCGCAATGTTTTCAAACATTTTCTTTCTCAGGGTCAGTGAAAGTTGGAACAGTTGATTAACCCTTAGGGTACTGAATAAACTTGTGAGACATTTTCAACTTAGAAACATGACCCAAATATTTGCAACTTATGGTTGCTCTAGAGTTTCAGCAAATCAGACAGTGTAGATCAAAGATCATGCTGCATGTTTTGTGCATCGTGATCTTGATTTACACTGCTCGCAAAGGCAACTTTAGCTGTGAAAGGCGCTTTAAGGGTTAAATGTGCAGGGGTCTAAAATTTGATCATCTGGTAAAGAGTTAAAACTTGATATGCAAGAGATATAGTTCAGTGCTTTGGATGATACAGATCAAGATCAGACTGCACAATCTTGAAAGATGCATACTTTAGTAAAGGCTAACTGAACATGTGCATCTCAGTTTTTTAGTAGGGCAGAATTACAAAATGCAAGGCTGCAAACAAATACAACAGAGTTTTTATGTTTGTGCAGGTAGTCATAATTTTTTCAAAAGCTCTCCACCACAGGAGGTGATTTATTCCGGCAAATCAGATTATAAGGAATTACGCATGATAGATGGGCTTCAGTTGATAACAAAATATCTCCTCAAAATTTCCGCTGCTAATGAATTTTTATTGATCATTTCCACTGTTCATATAAACCTCTTATGATTTAATGATTGGAGCAAATTACAGACACAAAATATGTTGACTTTTATTCCACTGATTTATGGTTTAATTATCCTTATGTCAATATATCTTGATATCTTCCCAAATGTAAACTAGTTGTAACCTTTTTCTTGTATTTTTTCTCATCTTTTTTGGACCGATGTACAACACTAGAAGACAAACTGAATTTTTTCAGATAAGGCAGCCTAAAACTTGCTTGGTTTAAGATTAGTCCAACACTTGCACTCTTTAACTCTTGAAGTGCCTTTCACTACTATAGTTGCCTATTGTGACTAATATAGATCAAGCTGAGACTGCACAAAACATGCAGTCTTATCTCTGATCTTCACTTTCAGCTAGTTGAAAACCAGAGCAACTGGAAACTCACAATTATTGTATTTGATTCTTATTTGTAGACTGGAAATATCCATGTGTTTATTTGGTGCTTTAACCCTCTATCTAATGACAAAATTTTAGACGTGTCCAATTTCAAAGCACTGGCAGACGACAATTTAAATGTAATTCAAATGATTGAACTTATCCTTGTTTGGGCAGAAAACATTGTGGGAAAAGGAGAAAATGCTGGTTACCAGCATTTTCTCCTTTACCCACAATGTTTTCAAAAGCCTTCTTCCCAAGGGTCGTTAAAACTTGGGATTGTGTTATAAAGGGTTAAGGATCAAATTGCCTGGGACATGACTGTATGCACTAGACTTAATCCCACCAAATCACACCAACATTTAATTTTTTGAAGACTGCTTAGAGACACAGTAGCAGCCAAAAATAAACAAAGCAGGTGTTAAAATGCCTTTAGATTAAAATCATACCATATGGTGGGACCAAATATCTGGCAGAGAATTAATGAATTCTCAAATCAGGTAAAGAGTAAACAAAGGATAGAGCAACTTTTTACCTACTTTTAAAATTAGAATTCATTTTTCAGCCAGTGTCTGACACTTGCACCAATCATACAATAACATCTTGTCATTAGCACAATAACTTCCAGACATACTTTTAAATGACATTATTAAAATTCAAATGCATTTTAAAATCCACACTGTATATTTGGCAGCTATTGGGGCTTTAAACCTTTATCACACTATGTCGACTTTTAACGATCTTGGGAAAGGGGACCTTTGAAAACATTGTGGGAAAAGGAGAAATGCTGGTAACCAGCATTTTCTCCTTTTCCCACAATGTTTTCTACCCTATCAAAGACAAATTCAATCTTTTGAAATATATTTAATCCTTTACCAAACAATCCCTGGTTTTCACGACCCTTGGAAAAAAGACTGTTGAAAACACTGTAGGAAAAGGGAGAAAATGCTGGTAACCAGCATTTTCTCCTTTTCCCACAATGTTTTCTACCCTATCAGAGAGCTTAAGCTCATTTGTACCAATTTTGAATTTGTCATCTGCAGAAGTTTTGAATTTGAAAGAGTCTAAAATTTGTCGTTTGGGAAAGGGTTAAATTGTGGTCTGCAAATGCTTTGAATTTAGACAAGGCTAAAATTTTGTCATCTGGTAAAGAATTAAGAACAGAGGAGCAAAAAGGACTGTGCCTGTCCAGGTATCACAGGAAATAAACTGATAGCACAGTGTTTACTAAGAACTCTATGGGGTATCTATTGTTTTCTCAGCACTCATAAAACCTTTCCCATAATCAACCCTTTCCCATAATCAAATCTAGACACAAGCTCAAACTCTTTACCATACAACCAAGTTTCAAACTTGTTCCAGCGATTTCTCCTTTACCCACAATGTTTTCTACCCTGTCAGAGAACTTCAGCTCATTTAATTGTGCTAATTTTAAAGTTGTCATCTGCAGATGCTTTTAATTTGGAAGTATCCAAATTTTGTCGTTTGGTAAAGAGTTGATGCTATTTTCAACATTATTTCAGTTATATCGAGGAACCACTCACCTATTCATGCTTTCCTGGAATTTCTTTTACAGGGACTTTTTACAACATTCTTCTCAAGCCACTGGCTGCTTTCCCACATAGTGATCATCAAAACAATTATCAGCAGTGAAAGAGGGATGAATTCTGTGGCAATGACTATCATCAATTCTCCGAAAAAAATCGGCGGGGGATTCCAACCAGCATCCCCTGGTGCTGTATTCACTGACTGCACTACCTGGGCTATGCCATTGCCCTTTTAAGTTAAGGCTTAAACTGTAGAGAGAAGTATAATCCAAGATTTTGATATTGGACAACAGAGTTGTAGAGATGATGGGCGTAAAGGGTCACAAGGGACATGCTAAATCAGTATCTAGTTGTCATGCAGCAGTGTTTGTCTTGTCATTTCTGGCTGCAAACATGGTGCTGTATTTCATTAAGCTAGTATCAATATATCCGTTGGGTCAACAGCAGTATCAATATGTCAGACAAATAGACACAAGGCCTTTACTTGAACAATATGGATGACAACCTCAGGAACTTTCTCAGATAATATCAATATCAGGCGGACAAGAATATTGGTAGCCTGATCTTTGATCTTTGGGCAGTTTAGTCTTGGATTCACAGTATGTAACTCAACTAGTGAACACAGAATGTATCAACTGAATTCATGTGTCTATTTACCTAGTAGTCTTAGAGTATTCCCACTGAAAATGTTTGTTTTGTTTACCTAGTGGCCATAGAGTGTCTCTAAGAAAATTTTTCTTTCATTTACCAAGTGGTCTAAGAGCCATCCACCAGAAAAAAAATATGCTTCATTCATGTATCTTGTGGTCTTAACCCTATACCACAAAATCCCAAGTTTTAACGACCCTGATGGAGAAGGCTTTGAAAACATTGTGGGAAAAGGAGAAAATGCTGGTAACCAGCATTTTCTCCTTTTCCCACAATGTTTTCTAACCTATCAAACAAAAATCACATCATTTCAGCCTCATTAAAACTGTCATCTGCAAAACTTTCAATTTGGACAGGAATAAATTTTTGTACAGTGGTAAACAGTTAAGTATCCCAACTGGAAATGTTTGCTTCATTTACCTAGTGCTCTTACAGTGTTGCAACTCAAAATGTTTTGTTTCATTTACCTAGTATTCCTAAAGTGTTCCCTCTGAAAACGTTTGTTTCATTTGATTTACCTAGTGGTCTAAGAGTGACCCAACTGAAATAAGATATGCTTAATTTACCTAGTAGTCTAGAGTGTCACCACAGAAAATGTTTGTATCATTTACCTCATGGTCTTAACATGTCCCCATAGGGAATGTATCTTTCATTTACCAAGTGGTCAAAAAGTGACCCAACTGAAAAAAAATGTGTCTCCTTTACCTAGTGGTCTATGAGTGTCACCACTGCCAATGTTTGTTTCATTTACCTAGTGCTCTTAACCAATTACCACACAATCCCGACTTTTAGCGACCCTGAGGAAAAAGCCTTTTGAAAACATTGAGGGAAAAGGAGAAAATGCTGGTAACCAGCATTTTCTCCTTTTCCCACAATGTTTTCTACTCTTCCCAAACAAATTTCAATTTTAGAGTAACATTTATTTTGTCATCTGCAAAAGCTTTCAATTTGGACCAGTCTAAAATTTGTTGTTTGGTAAAGAGTTAAAGTCTTCCCCAAAAAATGTTTCATATACATAATGGTCTCAAGAGTGACCTAATTGGAAATAATTATCTTTCATAGACATAAATATCTAAGGGTGACCCAACTGAAAAAAAATATGGTTCACTTACCCCTTTGGTCTTAAGAGTGTCCCCACTGGAAAAAATATATTTCATTTACCAAGTGGTCCTAGAGTGACCCCACTGAAAACATCTGTTTCATTTACCAAGTGGTCCTATAGTGCGTTCCCACTGAAAAATAAAAATTCCATTTACCTAGTGCTTAGAGTATCCCCACTGAAAATACATAGTTCATTTACCTAGTGGTCTTAGAGCATCTCCACTGAAAAAAAATGCTTCTTTTACCTAGTGGTCTAAGAGTGTCTCCACTGAAAAATGTTGTTTCATTTATCTAGCTGTCTATGAGGGTCCCCCGTGAAAAGAATATGTTTTACATCTATTTACTTAGTGGTCATAGAATTTTCTCACTGAAAAAACAGGTTTCATTTACCTAATGGTGTTCCAGTGGGGAAGAATTTACGGCCCGGACAGGAAAACAACGACCCCTCCCATGCCCCAAACACATTTGACCTTGCTGTGACCTTGACCTTTAATCCACGGACATGACTCTTGCGCATGACACATCGTCTTTATGTGGTTAACAATTCTGCAGAGTACTACGGAAAAATTCATTCATAATTAAAAAAAGTTACTGGCTGGACATGAATACTAACCCCCAAAACACATTTGACCTTGAAGTGACCTTGACCGTTATCCTTTGACTTTTATCCTATGGACATATCTCTTAGGCATGAAACATTGTCTGAATGTGGTTAACATTTGTGCCAAGTTATACTGAAATTTAACAATAGAGAAAAAAGTTATGGCCCGGACACGCAAGTGGATGGACGGACAGGGGATGGACAGACAGACTAAACAAAAACTATATGCCCCTGAAAATTTGGCGGGGGGGGGGGGGGGGGGGGGGGGGGGCGCATAAAAAGAGAAAATGCTGGTTACCAGCATTCTCTCCTTTTCCCACAATGTTCTCAAAAGCTTTCTTTCTCAGGGTCATTAAAACTTGGGATTGTTGGTAAAGAGTTAACTCCATTCAAACCTTTAGAAGAGTTTTTGTCCAGTCAGGATATTGAACTTGAAAGGCCATGTTTGTTTCCTTCATTAAACTGTTTTGTGTCACATGTACAGCTATAGTGAAACCACTTTAACTTGTCATTTAACCCTTTCCCAAACAAGCCCTGGTTTTCACGTGTCTGCAGTACAAGTCTTTTGAAAACACTGTGGGAAAAGGAGAAATTGCTCGTAACGAGCAATTTCTCCTTTTCCCACAGTGTTTTCTACCCTTTTTGAGACCTTTCTGCCATTTTCATCAAATTTAAAATTGTCGTCTTCAAACTCTTTCAATTTGGACCAGTCCAAGATTTGTCGTTTGGGAAAGGGTTAATGAATATTCCATCTGTTTAGGTGAACTATTTATAGACCCCGATAAATTTACGATTTGTAGGAAGTTTACTTCAGGGTGATGTGTCCATGTATTTTATCTGTACACCATGGACATGGCGACGATCAGTTTATTATACAAACATATCAACTCTTACCCCGATAGTAAGTCAAATGAAACTTTCAAGTATATAGTAAAAAACATAATAATGCTATTTCAAACTTATTTCTGGAGAAAAACTTCTTCTTACCGGACAGTGTAGATCCAAGATCAGACTGCATGTTCTGTGCAGTCTGATCTTGGATCTACACTGTCTACAAAAGGTCAGTGGGTCGCACTTAGCAGCCTGAGGGTTTAACATTTGAACTCCGTTTTAGAAGGACCCTGATGGCAAATATCGGAAAAAAAGCCAAACATGGTCACGGAAACCAAGTAGTGACAAGTGAAAGTGGTTTCTCAATACTAAGTTGTGTGTCTGTAAATAGCTTCTACTGTAAAATAATTAACCCTTTACCAAACAACCCTATGTTTCAACAACCCTTATGATGAAAACTTTTGAGCTAAATTTCATTTATTGTCTGCAAAACCTTTCAACTTTGACAGGTCTAAAATTTGGTCATCTAGTAGAGAGTAAATCAGTCATCTACAAATAATCTAACTTGGACAAATCCAATTATTTCCCACACGACAAATTTTGGACTGGTCCAAGTTCAAAGAGTTTGCAGACAACAATTTTAAATTTGATGAAAATGGCAGAAAGGTCTCAAAATGGGTAGAAAACACTGTGGGAAAAGGAGAAATTGCTCGTTACGAGCAATTTCTCCTTTTCCCACAGTGTTTTCAAAAGACTTGTACTGCAGACACGTGAAAACCACGGCTTGTTTGGGAAAGAGTTAAGACAAAATTTGTCAATTGGTAAAGAGTTAAGATAAACTATTATTATTAAATTTCATTTGAGAAAATTAAAACAAGTCGAAAATAGAAAGAAAAAAAAATGAAACTTCGATATGGCCAGATAATGGATTGCATAATGAACTATTCATTATTCAATCATTTTTTCCTGATGTACTTGGAACCTCATCTAAATCAAATCTAATTCATTCACTGAAAAGTGACAACAGTCTCATACATCAAAAGACACCCTTATTAACCAGTTATAAATATTTACCATCAGGTAACTCTTTACCGCACAGTAAAATTTTAGCCTTGTCCAATTTGTAAGTATTTGCAGACATCAAACTAAATGTTAATCAGATCATGAAATTTGTCTGTTAGAAGGTAAAAAACATTGTGGGAAAAGCAGAAAATGCTTTTTACTGGCATCTTTTCCTTTTCCCACAATGTTTTCAAGTGCCTTCTTCATCAGGGTTGTTAAGAGTTGGATTGTGTGGCAAAGGGTTAACTCCTATCTCTTATTACTCTTCTTGGCCTATCATTTTGTTTAACTCTTTACCACACAATCCCGAGTTTTAACGACCCTGAAAAAAAAGCCTTTTGAAAACATTGTGGGAAAAGGAGAAAATGCTGGAAACCAGCATTTTCTCCTTTTTCCACAAAGTTTTCTACCCTATCCAATACATAAATCACTATTTAAGCTTCGCTTCATTTGTCATCTGCAAATGCTTTCATTTTGGTCCAGTCTAAAATTTTGTTGTTTGGTAAAGGGTCAAGAGCACCACTTTATTGATAATTTTAATAGGGTGGTATGACCTCTACTCGACATTTTCTTCTTTTTAAGATTTTTGTTTGGAAGTCAACTTCAGTTTCAGAAAGGTCTAAGTCATTTTGAGTGTGCCATTGCAGATCCACCCAGGGTCATATATGGTAAAAAGTGAATTAATTAAGGGTGAAGACAACACAAAGAAGCAAGAAGCGTTGTAACACTTAAACAAATTATTGAAAAAACAGATGATTTCTTTCATAATTATCTGCATCATTCTTCAGAGCCTTATCAATAAAGGTCAATGTGACCTTGACCTTTGACCTAGAAAACCATTTGGATCACAAATATCACAGTTTCCACACTCAAAGAACCTAAAGCCAGTGTCTCAACATTATAAGGACAAGGTTTAGTATCCAGACTGACCAACAAGCAAACCATCCAACCAACCATTGCAACTTATTTGCAAAGCATTATACCATCTCCTCTTTGAAAGGAAGCATAATGTATCATAAACAAGGTGTGTCTAAATATTCATAAACAAACAAACCCCACATTATTGAATTGCCCTCAAGGACAAAATTGAAAAAAGTCTATGACGTCAAACTGTGTCAGCTAATATCAAAAACACTTCATAATAGTTTCCATGAATTATTAAAGATGCTTCAAGCCTACATGTCATCCTGATGCTTTCTGATTAGTCTCCAGTGGAAGTTTGGAAAATATTATGACACTGCATGTACAGAAGTTTAAGAAAAGGGAGCTAAAAATGATTGAGAAAAGTATAGAAATGGCATGGATGAGGGATTTTCCAAAATTGTCATAGTCTTTTATTTTGTTAGTGCTGCAACATCATCATCTTACTAAGACTTGAAAAACATTTATGATTGTCGGATGACTTGCAAGAGGCCAAAAATACTGCAATAATTCATAAGAGGTATGGACATTTTGCCTGTCCCCTTCTCCTTCCATCCTCATGTTGAAATAAAGGGACTTATAATGGCTCTCAAACTTTTACCAAAGGATTCTGTGTTTTAACCATTTAGAGGACTGCGAAATTATAGTCTCATCCATCTTGAAGCCCTTTTGAACAACAAATTAAATGTGGCTCATATGATGACATTTGTCTTTGAAAAAGAGGAATACATTGTTGGAAAAGGAGCAATTACTGGTTAGCGGCATTTTCTCCTTTCCAAAAATATTTTCAAAGCTTTTTCTGTAAGGGTCATTAAAACTTTGGATTGTGTGGTAAACGGATAAAGGAACTCTGATGAAGAAGTATTTTAAAACAATTTTGGGAAAAAAAAAAGATCAGGCATATTACCTCCCTACATTTTTCTGGTCCATCAGACAAATTTCACCTTTTGAACCATCATGAATTTATTGTCTACAAATTCTTTTTACCTTTTACCAAACAACAGAATTTAAGACTCATTAATTGTGTTGACATCATTTGCTGACAACAAATTAAATATTACTCAACATATGAAATTTGTCTTTCAAAGGGCAAAAAACACTGTGGGTAAACAGCGTTTTAAATTTCTCCATTTCCCACAATCTTTTCGAAAGGCTTCTTCCCCAGGGGCGTATAACCCAGGATTGTTTCGAAAGGAGTAATTATAGATGAGTCTTTAGCTAAACTTTGTCCTCTGGCAAAGACATTAAAGGTTAAGAAATGCTTCAGTACAGTCTGAAATATGAGCAGTAGAACTCTGAAGTGCAAAAAGAAAAAAATGTCTGAGGCACAATAACATGGAACAAAATTATGGTTGAGAGAAAGTTTCAAAGCATGGTAACAATGATAAAATTATGATTGAAAATAAAATTCAAAAAGTCAAACAACAGTTGCATTGGGAAATCATGGTAGATTTTATCACACAGTCCTGGGTTTTAACAGCCCCGTCAGAGAAAGTTTTTGAAAACATTGTGGGAAAAGGAGAAAATGCTGGTAACCAACATTTTCTCCTTTTCCCACAATGTTTTCAACCCTTTCCAAAACAAATTTCAATTTATCAGTCACATTTATTTTGCTGTCTGCAAATGGTTTGAATTTGGACCAGTCTAAAATTTTGTCTTTTGATAAAGAGTTAACTTTTTAAATTTTGAAGTATAATTAAAATATTTAAAATCATATTAGAAAATTAAGCTTTGGAAGCACAACTGGGCAAAGTTATGGTAAAGGAAAAAAAAGTACTTGATGTAGAATTAGATTGGGCGAAATTACGCTTGAGGCTTAAAACTTTTAAATAAAAAAAGTACACTGAGTAACAATGAACACTTCATGGGAGCCGACATCGCCCAAGAAAGCTGATTAATTTGTACAAGACAGGATCACAAACTGACTGAACCATAGAATGGATCTAATTTGTGACAGGTCTAAATGACAGATATATCATGTAAATGGTGTCACAGTAAGCAATCCAATTATCTAGATCTATTTTGGTTAGATGTAATTATCTCCCTTGACAGCTCTTTTTGTAACCTAGCTTCATTGCTGAAGACACACCAGCATTGTTGTTTGACTGAGTTGTGATTTTTTAAACAATAATTCAGTTAAACTCTGGTTGAAATGGCACTAGTCCATGTATTCCTGAATAGTTCAAACAGTATACTTAAAGTTCTTCTCAAGTTAAATCACTTTTGCGAAATTCCACGCTCAGAGCAGTTTGCATTTAGTATATGAGGTGAACATAAGATGCTGAGATTGCCATGACATTAATCTCTAGTGTCCTAAATTAATGAAAAAGACCTATCAAATTTAGAAAAATGTCCAAAATACTGCTTTTTCAAGATTAATTTGGCTAGGATACGTAACAAAGCAGCGGTGTAGATCCAAGATCAGACTGAACATTCTGTGCTGTTCAATCTTGGATCTACATGGTCCGAAAAGGCATCTCAAGTAGGGTCTAGCTCTTTAATCCTTTACCACACAATCCCATGTTTTAATGACGCGGATGGAAAACCCTTCAGAAAACATTTTGGGAAAAGGAGAGAATGCTGGAAACCAACATTTTCTCATTTTCCCTGAATTTGTTCTACCTAATCAGAGACGAATCTCATAATTTGGCCTGCACTACATTTGACGACTGCATTCAAATGGACAGGTCTACAATTGTTTTTTTCTTGTTGTTGAAGTGTTAAGGGTTAGAAATATAATGTTTTGGCACGACTGTCTAGTAATATATTTAAGATTGTGTAGGTTCAAAGTTAGAAGGCTCTTCTTTGGGTGTTCTAATCTTGATCTATACTGTCTAGTGAACTGTTTAAAATTTGTCCATGGTATCATACGTGTTAGCCCTTAGTTAACCCTTTACCACACAATTACAACTTTTTAACAACCCTGGGGATGAAGACTTTTGAAAACATCATGGGAAAAGGAGAAAATGCTGGTAACCAGCATTTTCTCCTTTTCCCACAATGTTTTCTATCCTATCAAGACTAAATTTTGTCATTTGGGCCATCTCTAATTTGGGGTCTGCAAATGCCTTCAATTTGGACAGTCTGAATTTTTTTGTTTGGTAAAGAGTTAACCAAATGGCAAACTTAACCCTTTACAGCACAATGCCGCCTTTTGACGCCCCTGGGGAAGAAGCCTTTTGAAAACATTGTGGGAAAAGGAGAAAATGCTGATAACCAGCATTTTCTCCTTTTCCCACAATGTTTTCTACCATATAAAAGAAAAATTGCACCATCTGAGCCACACTGAAATTGTCATCTGCAAATGCTTTCAATTTGGACAAGGCTAAAAGTTTGTTGTCTGGTAAAGGGTTAAGGATTGATTGATTGTATGGTGTTTAATGCCGTTTTCAACATTATTTCAGTGATATCGCAGTGGCCAGTGCACCTATCCATGCTTTCCTGGGTCTCTGTTACCAGTACTCCACACAACATTCTTTCCAAGCCACTGGCTGCTTTCCCACATAACCATCATCAAAACAATGATCAGCGGTGAGAGAGGAATGAATCCTGTCGCAATGACTATCATCAATCTTCGAAAAGAAATTGGCTGAGCTGGGGATCGAACCAGCGACCTCCTGTTCTCAAGTCTTGTACACTACCGACTGAGCTACAGGGCTCAGCAAAGGGTTAAGGACTAATGTCCATACTTAAAGTATTTGCAGACAACAAATTTAATGTGGCTGGGTACAAGCAATATCTCATTTTCCCATAATGTTTTCAAGAGCTCCTTCCCTTAGAGTTGTTGAAAAATGGATAGTTTGGTAAAGGGGTAACGATTCATTGACATTATTAACCCTTTACCAGACGACAAAATTTTAGCCTTGTCCACATTGAAGGCATTTGCAGACGACAATTTCAATGTAGCTCAAATGGTGCAATTTTTTTTACAGGGTAAAAAACATTGTGGGAAAAGGAGAAAATGCTGGTTACCAGCATTTTCTCCATCTCCGACAATGTTTTCAAAAGGCATCTTTCCCAGGGGCGTTAAAAGGGGGCATTGTGCGGTAAAGAGTTAACACAATGCCAACTAGAATAGCTGCATGTCTACAAAAAAAGGAGCCTTTGTTTATAAAATAAAGTGAACAATTAGTGACAATATGAGATAAATTGTTATTGCAAACTATTCACTATTATCTCCATGGAAACAACTTATTATTTACTCTCTATGAATGGAGGTGATTTTGTTCTCCTTTAAGATATCAAGTTCCTGAACTCTTACCTGTGCATGCATAAATCTAAACTCTGTAACATTGGGAAATTCTTGAGTATACGGAGACAAAAAAAGGAAAAATCAGCCCTAATGAACAATTCTCCATGTGTTGACATTAATTGTGTCTTTGTTGAGCCTATAACCCTTTCAGCTCCATTTAGGCAAAAACAGGTTTCAGCCAACAGCACAGATCTAGATCATGTTGCACGTAAGGTGCAGTGTAATCTTTGATTTATACTGTGCACTTGTTTAACCCTTTCCTAAACAAGTCTGCATGTTTTCACATGTCTGCAGTACAAGTCTTTTGAAAACACTGCTTTTGAAAAGCAATTTCTCCTTTTCCCACAGTGTTTTCTACCCTTTTTGATAACTTTCTGCCATTTTCATCAAATATAAAATTGTTGTCTGCAAACTCTTTCAATTTGGACCAGTCCAAAATTTGTCGTTTGGGAAAGGGTTAATCAGGCCAGTAAGATAAAAAAAATCTGTCACAGTTTCAGTGGATTGTATTTTCAGCTGCCCAAAGAAAGTGAGTTTATATGAGTAATGCTCTGGCAAAAGGGGATTTAATGCATCTCAGTGACACATGATACCAAGCAGATCATAATAACTATGATTATGAATCCATTAAAATCCAGTTTGTCTTACAACCGAATGAATCATGAGATTAAAACTGGTCCTTTGAAATGCAGAAAATTTACCAATAGCAGAATGTTTTGGCCATGGTCAGCCTGCGCAGACTCCGCAGGCTGACACAAATGCATTAAGCCCCCTTTTTACAAAGCATGGCTTATATATTTTCGATTTACACACCTTGAGGGAAAAAGAGCACTAATGTCTGCTACAAACAATCAATTCTTTACCAGAGCTTCTTCTCAATCACATTGAACATGCATTTTTAAGTCCACAGATGTTTCCCTTCAGTGCTCCATGGACTACTACTTTTGACTGTGTCACTGGGTTTAACTTTGGTAGTATTGCAAGGGCGTAACCAAGGTTTTAAATTCATTACACACCCCAGTCCATTTAACCCTTTCCCAAACAAGCCCTGGTTTTCACGTGTCTGCAGTACAAGTCTTTTGAAAACACTGTGGGAAAAGGAGAAATTGCTCGTAACGAGCAATTTCTCCTTTTCCCACTGTGTTTTCTACCCTTTTTGAGAACTTCCTGCCATTTTCATCAAATTTAAAATTGTCGTCTGCAAACTCTTTCAATTTGGACCAGTCCAAATTTGGTTGTTTGGGAAAGAGTTAATGATGAGAATGACACTGTTCTCTAAAGTGAAAAAGGGGATACCGGTATTCATCAAGTTCTCCAAATTAAAGCATCACACACTTGCTTTATTTGTTTTATTGCAGCTGAACATCATTTTAACAGCATATTTCATAACATGGTGGTCAGTGCACCTACACATGTGTTTCCTGGCTTTCTCACACCAGCACTGACACAACTTTCTTTCATAGTCACTGACAGCTTTGGGGAAAGATATCTCTTTGTCGGACATTGTAGATCCAAGGTCAGACTGCAAGTTCTGTGCTGTCTGATCTTGTTCTACACTGTCCGCAAAAAGTCCTTGAGTCGAGCTTAGCAGCCAAAGAGTTAAAAGAACTTGAAGACAACAATTTAAACTCGATGTAACTAAAAAGATGATTTCTGTACTTGAAATTATAGAAACTATCTTGGAAAAAGCAGAAAATGCTGGTTACCATCATTTTCTCCTTTTCCCCTGATGTTTTCAAAAGCATTCTACCTCTTGCAGTGTTTCTGCTAGCTCATAAATTTGGGGGGGGGGGGGGGGATCATCTATGACTCGCTGTTTGGAATTTCGGGGGTCATTAAAAAATTTAACGCGTCATGGTCTCAGTAACCTGTTTTTTTTTTTCACATGCTGTTTACCTTTGCCAGTTTGTAGATGTCGCATAATGCTAAAAGTTTTAAATGACTGTGTGGTATTAAAGGTAAAAGTAGAAAACAATGACCTCGTAGAAACTGTTGTCTGTCATTCCGGTTACTCCATTACTGAGCAGGGTCTAAAACGCGGACAAAAAGTTTAGGTACAGATTCCATACAGTAATATAGATGAGACGACAGCGATGTCACAGAGAATAGTGTCCCGTTATAGACCGATTCAGTGTAAACCGGAAACAAATAATTCAGTGTTAGAAAGTGGGTTTGATATGATTTTGCAGTTATTAACTTGACGATTTTGTAAGATATTGATCTATTCAATGAATCAATACTTTATGTTCCTTTTTCATTCTGATTTATGTTGCGTCAAGGAAGACGCAATGCATTAATTTTGTTGCGTCAGGCTTTCACTTTGCGTGTCAAAAACGCAAAAACGTGGACTTTCTGAAACGCTGCTCATGGTCAGGATATGGTAAAGAAAAGAGGGTGTTAGTCCTTTTTACTGTATTAGTAATTTATCACCTCTCGCAGATGTCTCCTTTAATCTTGCTGTTGACTTCTTCAAACAAGAGGGCCATCATGGATAGCTCACCTGAGTCAATAGGTGAAATTTCACTCCAGGGTCATTATGACCCAATTTAAAACTCATCTGAGATGTTCTCAAGACAAACATTCTGACCAATTGTCAGGTCAATTGAGCTGAAAATGTGGCCTCTGGAGTGTCCAAAATGTATTTCTTCAATTTGAGCTAGTGACCTAGTTTCTGACTTGATGTGACCATATTTCAAACTCATCCGAGATACCAAAACAAACTTGTTGACCAAGGTTCAGGTAAATTGAGCAAGAACTGCTGCCTCTAGAGTGCCCACAAGGTATTTCTGTAATTTTACCTAGTGACCTAGATTATGACCCTACTGTGAACCAATTTCAAACCCATTCCAGATTATAATCAAGTCAAACATGCAGACAAATTTTCAGGTCAGTTGAGAAAAAAATTGTGGCCCCTACAGCGCCAACAATACATTTAATTTGACCTAGTGACCTAGTTTATGACCCTATGAAACCAAATTTCTAAATGATTCGAGATATCATCAAGTCCAATATGTAGACCAATTTTCAGGTCAATTTAGCTAGAATTGTGGCCTCTAGAGTGCCCACAAAGTATTTCTTCTCAGTGACATTGTTTATGACCCTATGTGACCCAATTTTAAGCTCATCCGAGATATCATCAAGACAAACACGCTGACCAATTTTCAGGTCAAGTGAGCAAGAATTAGGGCCACTAGAGCACCCACAAGATATTTCTTAAAATTTGACCTAGTGACCTAGTTTATGACCCTATGTGACCCAATTTTGAACTCATCCAAGACTTTATCATGACAAATATGCTGATCAATTTTCAGGTCATTCGAGTAAGAATTGTAGCCTCTAGAGTGCCCACAAGGAATTTGTGTGAGTTGACCTAGTGACCTAGTTTATGACCCAAGGTGACCCAAATTCAAACTCATCTGAAATTTCATCAAGAAAAACATTCTGACCAATTTTCAAGTCAATTGAGCAATAAATGTGGCCTCTAGAGTGCCCACAAGGTATTTCTTTAATTTGACCTAGTGACCTAGTTTATGACCCAGGTGACCCAATTTCAAACTCATCTGAAAATTAATTAAAACCAAGAGGGCCATGATGGCCCTGTATCGCTCCACTGGCTTATAAATATAAACCATCAATGCGAAACATTTCAATTCAGAGCCAAATGGTTTCAAAATGAAGACTTACAAAGTTTTCTCTGTAAAAGCCCATGTGAAAGTTGAGACCCGCAGGGCAAAGCCATTTTTGACCCCAGAGCTATAATTACTTGGCCCCTGGTAGAGGTCAACAAGATAAAGCCACATGCCAAAATAATACAAGTCTATGCTGTATGGTTATAAATAAGGTGATTTTCAATTTTTGTCCATATGAAGCCTCTGTAAAACATAAGACCCTGGATGCATGGCTAATTTCAAAAAAAAAAATCAAAACAGGAAGATTTCTTAAGTTGTCACCATGTAAGCCCATGTAAAACTTGTGACCCCTGCGGCGGGGCCAATTTTGACCCCAGGGCTAAAATTTTGGCCAGCTTGGTATTTGCCCACTAGATATAGCTACATGCCAAATTTGGTAGCTCTAGGCCTTATAGCTAGGTACAGGAAGATTTTTAAAGTTTTCTCTATATAAGCCTATGTAAAACTTGGGACCCCTGGGGCAGAGCCAATTTTGACCCCAGGGCTATAATTTGAAGAAACTTGATAGAGGTCTACTACATAAAGCTACATGCCAAATTTGGTAGCCCTATGCCTTATGGTTTCAGACAAGAAGATTTTTAAAGATTTCCAATATTTTTCAGTTTCGTTGCCATGGCAACCAGAGTTTTTGAAGGAATCAAATTCTTTCAAGAAATTCTGAAGAGGACCATGGCAGGATCATTTCTGTGAAGTTTCATGAAAATTGGACGGGTAGTTTCAGAGAAGAAGATGTTTGAAATAAAAGTTAACGCACGGACGGACGGACGCATGCACGGACGGACGGACGCACGACGGACACCGGGCCATGACATAAGCCTGCTGGCCTTCGGCCAGTGGAGCTAAAAACATTCTGACTAATTTTCAAGCCAATTGAACAAAAAATGTAACCTCTAGCATGTCCACAAGGTATTTCTTTAATTTGACCTTGTTTATGACCCTAGGTTATCCAAATTCAAACCCATCCGAGATTTCATCGAGACAAACATTCTGACCAATTTTCAGGTCAATTGAGTAAGAAATGTGGCCTCTAAAGTGTCCAAAAGGTATTTCTTTAATTTGACCTAGTGACCAAGTTTATGACCCCAGGTGACCAAGTTTCAAACTCATCCGAGATTTAATTAAGGCAAACATTCTGACCAATTTTCTGGTCAACTGAGCAAAAAATGTGGCCTCTAGAGTGCCAACAAGGTACTTCTTTTAATTTGACCTAGTGTCCTAGTTTATGGCCCTAGGTGACCTATATATTCAAACTCATGTGAGATTTTATCAAGACAGACATTCTGACTTATTTTCAGGTCATTTGAGTAAAAAATGTGGCCTCTAGAGTGTCAAATTCTTTCAAGAAATTCTGAAGAGGACCATGGCAGGATCATTTCTGTGAAGTTTCGTGAAAATTGGATGGGTAGTTTCAGAGAAGAAGATGTTTGAAATAAAAGTTAACGCACGGACGGATGGACGGACGGACGCACAGCCGCACGGATGGACGGACAGACGGACGCACGACGGACACCGGGCCATGACATAAGCCCGCTGGCCTTCGGCCAGTGGAGCTGAAAAACATTGTGAGAAAAGAAGAATTACCAGCATTTTCTCCTTTTCCCGCAATGTTTTCAAAAGGCTTTTTTCTCAGGTTTGTTAAAAGTAGGTATTAAATGCATAGTTTCAGAAGTTTCATACTTGATACAAGGATTTTTTCAAAATTGCAAAATTTGTCTCAGATGGTACTGACTAAAGTTTTACTAAACAAATTAAATAGTGTTTTAGTATCCTTTAGAGGAAAAATACATTTGAAAGCATTGTGTGTGAAAATTAAAAAAAAATGTAGGTGACCTGTATTTTTTTCTTTCGCATAATACCACTTTAATCTCAAAAGGTAACCTTCAATTATTGAGTCACACTTACTTTGTCTCCCATGTGTGCTTTCAATTTGGACTGGTCTAAAAAAATATTATCTGGTAAAGAGTTAATGCTTTTGCCCTCTAATAAATAAACTGGTCTTTGTCAAACTATATGAAAAAATCCAGTTTTCCAGTATAAAAGGGCATGATACTTTGAAATGAAGTACTTGAAAGAATAGCACCAAGATAAGACTACTCATTCTGTGCAATCAGATCCTGATCCATGCTATCTACAAAGCTGCCAATATAGTTCATGGTCGGGAGAAAGCTAACCCTTTATCAAACAGCAAAATATTAGAGTAGCCCAAATTGAAATCATTTGCAGACCACAATTTAACTCTTTACCACACAAGGAAAATTGTAGACCTATCTAAATTGAAAGCATTTGCAGACGACAACTTGAAAGTGATTCAAAAGAGGAAGTTTTCCTTTTATGTGGTAGAAAACATCACGAGAAAAGAAGAAAATGCTGGTTACCAGGATTTTCTCCTTTACCCACAATGTTTTTGAAAGACTTCTTCCTCAGAGTTGTTAAAAGTCGAGATTGTATGGTAAATATTTAAATGTGGCTCAAATGATGGAAATAGCATTTGATAGGGTAGAAAACAATGTTGGAGAAGGACAAAATGCTGGTTTCCAGCATTTTCTCCTTTTCCCACAATTTTTTCTAAAGGTTTCTTTCTTGGGGTCATTAAAGTCCCGATTGTGAGGTAAAAAGTTAATTGGATTCCAAGGTTTTCATTTTTCTTCATTTGGATGCCATTTAATTGGACAACATTCAATTAGCTGTTTTCTTCATTCAAATCTGGAAAACTTGAGCACTTCACCAATTTCTTCATTCAGGTTTCTGAGGTCATTTTTGTGTCAGCTGGATCCGTGATCAGGGTCCGTATTCACCAATAATTCTTAAGAATGTTCTTTGTCTTGTTCTTCAGAATTTTCTACATTTGAAAGTAACACAACTCCTGATTGGCTAAACCATTCGGTTTAGCCAATCAGAAGTTGTATTACTTTCAAATGTAGAAAATCTTGGAGAATAAGACTAAGAATATTCTTAAGAATGGTTGGTGAATACGGACCCTGGTAATTTTGATTCAGTTTCCGTTGAAAGTGCTGGTTAGGTGGGCGTGTCTTGCGCAAGGCTCCCCAGAGCTTCGAAAACTTTCTAAAAACTACAGTTGGAAACATGGTACAAATGTGAATTTTCTCCCTTTCCCACAATATTTTCTAACCTTTCAAAGACAAATCCCATCGTTTGAGCTACCATCAATTTGTCGTCTGCAAATGCTTTCAATTTGTACAAGTCCAAAATTTTGTTGTTTGTAAAGAGTTACAAGGGATAAAAAATATTCAAACATTCAACATTTTACTGGATCATTTGAGAGAAAAAAACTATGAAGGATAGTCTTGTGTGATAGTAGAAAATGATGTATCTTCCTTATTCATGCAACTATCTAAGTGGTTTTACCAATCTATTCAAGTGCTATATCATTTTCCATCTGATCCTCACCCTTAACCAACTAAATGAACCAGATGAATATTTCCAGGCAATAGTTTAGACCAAATTCATACAATATCAAAGTCATTTTTACCTTATTAAACTCACCATATCGGAGAGTGTATATCTAAGATCAGACTGCACATTTTGTGCAATCTGATCTTGATGGACAGTGTCCGCAAAAGTTCAGAGTTGGTCTAAGCAGTCAAAGAGCTAATAGGCTGATTGCATGCAAACCTACCTTCAGGTGTTCATAAAAGTTACTATAATGGTGTAGAGGGCGGAAGTTTGGGTAAGAAGCAATCCATGTTTTAAGTGGCTCTCATGGAAATCTGACCTTTATCCCTAATTACTTTGGACAACTTCGGTTGTTTCTGCAGACACTGCAGATCCAAGATCAGTCTGCATTGTAGAAGATCTAGTCTAATCTTTGATCTACATTGTTAGATGAGCCATGCCCTGTGACAAGGGGGCTTAATGCACCTTTGTGATGCATTGTACCAAGCAAGACATCACATGATTATTGACCAATAAAATCAACTGAGTCTAACGACTGACAGCGTCTAGAGGTAGAATGGTCTTTGGACATACAGAAAAATTACCAAGAGCAAAAAGTTTCGGACCAGGCCAGCCTGTGTGGAATGTGCAGGCTGACCTGGGTCAAGACTTTTTGCGGATGCATTAAGCCCTCTTTTTACAGAGCATGGCTCAAATGTTTCAGCCCCCCCCCCCCAATGGGTAGCTCAGTGGTTAGTGAATCTGACCTGGTGGTTGCGTGTTCGATACTTCTTTGAGGCAAGTTTTCTTTCCAACGATTTTTCTCCTCTCACCTCTTTTGCATGTGAGAACAATAGTCAGTGACTTGGAAAAAGTTGTGTCAGTACTGGTGTGAGAAAGCCAGGAAACACATATGTAGGTGCAATGACTGCAGTTATAATGGCCTGTACTGTTAAAACATCGTTAACCCCCCAAAAAAAAACAACCAATTGAATGTTTCAGCCAAAACAGACTTGATCTGCAACAATGGGACTTTTTTGTCCCCATAACAAAAAATTCCAGTGACTCTACTGAGCAAATGTCTATAAATGTCTTCAAAAGCTGTATTTAGGCTATAGAATTTAAACTAAAAGGCGCACCAAGCTAAAACAAAGATGCCTCCCTCTCCAGTGTTGTCAAAGATCAGAACAGATGTTTTGCAGTAGACCCAGTCATCCTTAATCAGCAACATACCTGCAGTTTGACCTAGGATCTAATATACCAAACATTTAATTTTTGTGAGATTATCTGAGATTATCTAAATCAAAATTGCACCATTTTAATGACTAAACCCTTTACTGCACAATCCTGACTTTTAACAACCCTAAAGAAGAAGGCCTTTGAAAACATTGTGGGAAAAGGAGAAAATGCTGGTAAACAGCATTTTCTCCTTTTCCAGCAATGTTTTCTACCATTTTAAAAGCAGGAATCATCGTTTTAGCCACAATGAATTTGTCGTCTGCAAAGCTTTCAGTTTGGTAAAATCTACATTTTTTTCATTTGTTAAAGAGTTGTCTATTTTTGGTAACAAGACCATTCTTTGTAATTGGCTCTCTAAGTGGGTACACTATTTAGGCTAAGACTCTCTGTAAAAATAATTTGAGCCATGCTTTGTGAAAAGGGGGCTTAATGCATCTGCAAAAAATATTGACCCAGGTCAACCTCCATAGTCCTCGCAGTCTGACCTGGGCCGAAGCTTTTTGCTTTTGGTCAATTTTCTGCATGTCAAAGTACCAGTCTACCTCAAGATTAAGTCGGCTGTTAGACAAAAATGGATTTTATGGATCTATTTATTTAACCCTTTCCCAAATGACAAATTTTGGATTGGTCCAAACTGAAAGAGTTTGCAGACGACAATTTTAAATTTCATGAAAATGGCAGAAAGTTACCAAAAAGGGGAGAAAACACTGTGGGAAAAGGAGAAATTGCTTGTTACGAGCAATTTCTCCTTTTCCCACAGTGTTTTCAAAAGACTTGTACTGCAGACACATGAAAACCAGGGCTTGTTTGGGAAAGGGTTAACCCATTTCATTTTCAATTAATGAAACTATGATCATTCTTGTATCTTCATGCCAAATGTTGCCCCAGACAGCTGCAAGGTTGTACAGATTACGATGGATAGAAAATGCATTTAATTTTTTGGCAACGTTCTCTGTTGTCAGTTCCGGGTTTAAATGAGGCTAAATCCCTTTAGTTTCTCTATCCCTTACACCATATATATTGGTAATTTATCTATGTTTACAAAGCTGACCAAATCCTGAGCCATTCTACACACTTTCAAGTTTTGACAGCGTTTTTTCTAGCTGGCTGTAAGAAAGTACCTTTAAGGCAAAGTACCTTTTATGTCTCTGTGTTTGTGGTATATTTATACAAAAAGTAACCTAGCTCACTACAGGATAAAAAGAAAAGCAGAAATTGTAACAGAGTATCTTAGCCTTTGGTGTACCAAAGCACAATTTCAATTACTGTTAACAGTGTTGACTGAGATCAGGCTGCAAAGAATATACAGTCTGATTTTCCAACAGACACTGCAATATTTTGTGAGATATTACGGTCATAGTGCAAAGTGACAATAACAGTTGAGATATTTGGGTCCTGATAATTGACTAGAAATAAGATTTTCATTGGCTTAACATTCAAACTGTTCAACACAAAATTCATGTCAAACAAAACTGGCTACCCAAAGGACCAAGTTAATGTTTATCACCATGTAAAGTGGATCAAAAAGTGAGAAAGAGATTAGCTTTCTCAAATAATTTCTTGTCTGACATAGACGTTCATCAGTTTCTAATTGATTGAACAAGGATCTTCTCCCACATCAGACAGAAAACACATTTATTGGCCTTCCAACTTAAGCCGTGATAACTGATAGGTTTTGTCCAGACTCAAATCACATAGATTTACATTGGTAAATTACAGATTTGTTGTTATTGAATAACTTGCAGACATGATCTAGCAATAAAATAGTCGGCAGAATTTTTAAGACAATTCTATTAAGATATTAACCCTTTACCTCGTAACAAAATTTTAGACTAGTCCAAATGGAAAGCATCGGCAGATGACAAATGTAACTCCAAATATGAAATCTGTCTATCATAGAGTAAAAAACATTGTTGGAAAAGGAGAAAATGCTGGTTACCAGCATTTTCTCCTTTTCCCATAATGTTTTTCAAAGCTTTCTTCCTCAGGGTCGCTAAGATTTGTAATTTTGTTGTAAGGGTTAACAGGAGAATTTTTTTATTTTGCTGAATGCTGGCTTTCAGCCTTAGTTATTGCTATACTCAAATGAATAGAAAGTAATTTGTGATTGGTGAAAAATGTGGACATGTCTATAATCTGCAGCAATTGCAAACTTATTTGCAAGCACATTTATAACACCAACATACAAGCTTGCTAAACCCCCTGTAGGCCTATTTGCAAGCACATTTATAACACCAACATACAAGCTTGCTTCTCCCTGTAGGCCTGTTTGCAAGCACATCTATATCACGAACATACAAACTTGCTTCCCCCTGCAGGCCTATTTACAAGCACATTTATAACACCAACATACAAGCTTCAGCTTCCCCCTGTAGGCCTATTTGCAAGCACATTTATAACACCAACATACAAGCTTGCTAAACCCCCTGCAGGCCTATTTGCAAGCACATTTATAACACCAACATACAAGCTTGCTTTCCCCTGCAGGCCTATTTGCAAGCACATTTATAACACCAACATACAAACTTGCTAAACCAACCCCCTGCAAGCCTGTTTGCAAGCACATCTATATCACGAACATACAAACTTGCTTCCCCCTGCAGGCCTATTTGCAAGCACATTTATAAGACCAACATACAAGCTTCAGCTCTCCCCTGTAGGTCTATTTGCAAGCACATTTATAACACCAACATACAAGCTTGCTAACCCCCCTGCAGGCCTATTTGCAAGCACATTTATAACACCAACATACAAGCTTGCTTACCCCTGCAGGCCTATTTGCAAGCACATTTATAACACCAACATACAAACTTGCTAAAACCCTGCAAGCCTATTTGCAAGCACATTTATAACACCAACATACAACCTTGCTTTCCTCTGCAGGCCTATTTGCAAGTACATTTATAACACCAATATGAAAGCTTGCTACTGCTAATAAATACCCTGTTTGTTCACACTAAAGTAATAGACAGAATTCTTGTACTGATTGGTAATTTATTTTTTTGGCTCAGCTGTTTTTGGAGAAAAAGTCGAGGTATTGTCATAGCGCTGACAGCAGCATCTACTTCGTTGTCTGCACCATCTGCGTTGTTGTGTGAGAACTTGGACATTTTATAATATCTCTATTATTACTGAAGATATTTGCTTCAAACTTGGACAAGTTAATTATCAAAAGGGGAACCTATACAACAAGGGCAGGTAACAATCAAAGTATTTTGACACAGTTGTGCCCCTTTTTTGACTTAAAATTTTTCACTGAAAATCAAGCAACTGCAGCCAAGTGTTGGCACCTGGATGCGATGCTCTTGTTTAACTCTTTACCACACAACCCTCACTTTTAACGACCTAGAGTAAGAAGCTTTTTGAAAATATTGTGGGAAAAGGAGAAAATGCTGGTAACCAGCATTTTCCCCTTTTCCCACAATATTTTCTACATTTTTTAAGGACAAATTTCTTCATATGAGCCATCTTTAATTTGTCATCTGCAAATGTTTTCAATTTGGACCAGTCTAAAATTTTGTCATTTGGTAAAGTGTTAAGCATCACACTATAACTCATCACTGTAATCTGTATGTATTTCAGAAACACTGTTTTTAACAGCAACTGCTCCTTTTCTCATGATGATTTGGATTAACATCTTATCTTGAAAAATATATGAGCCATGCTCTGGCAAAAGCTGGCTTAATGCATCGCCATGATACCAAGCAATTAATCATGTGCTCATGGATCAAAAAAATCTTATTTGTCTAACAACCAACCTAATTGTTGACATACAAAAAATTGACCAATAGCGAAAAGTTTCGGCCCAGGTGAGCCTGCGCGGACTGAGCAGGCTGACCTGGGTCAATACTTTTCGCAGGTGCATTAAGCCCCCTTTTCATAGAGCATGGCTCATATCTAATAAAAATTTCACTTACCAACGATATTCAAAACTGAGGAAAAAGAAGATTTTGCTGATGAGGTTACTTTGGTGTTTCTATTATAATGAACCTATAAAGTTTTTCTATATTAACCCTTTCCCAAACAAGGGCCAGTTTTAACGTGTCTGCAGTACAAGTCTTTTGAAAACACTGTGGGAAAAGGAGAAATTGCTCGTAACAAGCAATTTCTCCTTTTCCCACAGTGTTTTCTACCCTTTTGGAGAACTTTCTGCCATTTTCATCAAATTTAAAATTGTCATTTGCAAACTCTTTCAATTTGGACCAATCCAAAATTTGTTGTTTGGGAAAGGGTTAAGTACCTTTGATACTGAGGATTTACTAGATGTCAAGTGCTGCAAATGTGTTTACCATGGTGCACGACATTTCGTCAAAAGCATGATTCTTCAGGAAAACTATTTTAAAACAACAATTGCTAAATTCCTAGATTTATTTCATGAAAAGCTCTGTCTAGGAGGAAGATATGAGCCACAATTTGTTGGGGTTAGGGTAAGGGTCAGGGCTACGGATCGTTTTCGACAAACATGGTTTTTGACGAACTGTCGCACGCCCTGTGTACCACACAATCCCAAGTTGTAATGTCCCTGACAGAGAGACCTGTTGAAAACATTTTGGGAAAAGGAGAAAATGGTAACCAGCATTATCTCTTTTTCCCAAAATGTTTTCTACTCTTTCAAAGACAAATATCATTACTTGAGCTACATTTAATTTGTCATCTGCAGATGCTTTCAGTTTGGACAAGACGAAAATTTTGTCATTTAGTTAATCCTTTACCAAACCATAAAATTTTAGACAAGTCCAAATTGAAAGCATTTGCGGAAGACAAAATAAATGAGACTCTAAAATTGAAATTTGTTTCCGGAAGGGTAGAAAACATTGTGGGCAAAGGAGAAAATGCTGTTTACAGCATCTTCTCCTTCTCCCACAATGTTTTCTAAAGCTTTTTCTCTCAGGGTCATTAAAAGTCAGGATTGTGTGGTAAAGGGTTTAGAAGGCAATGAGTGAAACAAAGCGGGTACCACAAGGCCTAACTTAATGTCTATCTGCATGTAATCAAAAAAATATGAAAGAGATAAGTTTTCTCAGATTCTTTCTAGTCTTGACACAGACAGATCATCTAAGTTTCTGATTGATATTCTTTACATCAGGCAGAAAACATATTTATTGGCCCCCAAGTAAAGCTGTGATATCTGATGGGTTTTGTCCAGACTCGTATCCTATAGATTTACACTAGTAAATTACAGATTTGTTGTTATTGAATAGCTCCTAGACATGTCCCAACATCATTAGAGTATTGTAAAAAGAGCCTGTACATTTGTAACAAATATATTATACAAAATACATCTGTAAGAAGCTATTTTAACTTTGTTTCCAAAACTTTGTTTTCATCTTCAATCATCAGAGACAAACACAATCAACACATGCTATTTTTACAAATTTCAAACCTGTCTTCACATACAGTGATTTGACCAATCAGTGAACAGTGCTTTAAAATTATATACTGAAGATAAAACATTAATGGTTGCATACTTTCCTGTATGCAAAGTGGACAAGTACCCCCCCACCAGCACCTTGTCACTGAATCAGCACAATCAGAGAATGGAAAGGATTTTCAAATAAAGTTCATCAGTGACTTTGACTTTTGACCCATGAGACCTTATAACAATTATAGGGCTCCTCCTTGGGTCATGAGCAACACTCGTGTAAAGTTTCAGGGTCCTGGGTAAAACGGCTTTTGAGTTAGAGCACGGAATTGATTTTCAAACAAAGTTCATCCGTGACCTTGACCTTTGACCCATGGGATCCCAAAACAATAGGGCACCTCCTTGGGTCATGAGCAATACTTGTATAAAGTTTCAGGGTCCTAGGTCAAACAGCTTTTGAGTTGGAGCACAAATGGAGGGACCGACAGAAGGATAGACAGGCGGACAAACAGACATGGTGAAACCAGTATACCCAGCTCTACTTCCTAGGTGGGGGGTATAATTAAAATGTGGCCCACATGATGGGATTTGTCACTGACAGGATAAAAAATACATTGTGGAAAAAGGAGAAAATGCTATCAACAAAAGCTTTCCCCCACAGGCAACATTGTATTGAAAGCATTTGCAGACTACAAATTACATGTACATCATGTGCTGAAATCTGTCTTTGTGAAGAAAGGAAACAGTGTGTGAAGGGAGGTTAAAAGTTGCCAGGTCACCCTATCTTTTGTTTACTTTTTGCCTGAATTTAGAATTCATTTTGCTGCCAGCCACTAACACTTGGACTGGCCACACAAGAGACTGCCATCTTCACAGTATTTTCCATACTTTTGAATGGTACGATTGAAATTAATGCATTTTAACACCAGCATAGTTTTTTTTGCAGCTATTGGGCCTTTAACGAAACAATTTTACTTTTCAGTCTGCTGTTGGTGACGCTTTTTTTCTCATATTCGAAATAAGTATCACTGTATGTACTGAAGATAGCTTACAGCTGAAGGCAACAAATACAAGGATAAAACTAGTCTAGAACATCTTGGAGAATTCAGTGCAAACTTGTGTATAAGAATCTATGATTCAATTCAAGATGCACCAATAAAGTATCCATGTTTCTTAACCCTTTCTCAAACATCATATTTTAGACTCTTCCAAATTCAAACCATCTGCAGACAACAAATTCCACATTGGTACAAATGAGCTTTTGCTCTCTGATACTGGCCAGAAACGTCGTTGGAAAAGGAGAAAATGCTGGTTTCCAGCAATTTCTCCTTCCCCACAATTTTTTCAAAAGGCTTTTTCCTCATGGTTGTTAAAACCCGGAAATATGTGGTAAAGGGTTAAGTTTCCCAGTGATACGGCATTGATAAATTTCTTCCACAGAACTTGTCAACTGAGTAAATAGTTTCTTACAGAACTAATCTTTCAAACATTTCAACAGATTTACAGGGAAAGTTAATTCTGTGACGAACACAACAGACTTCAGTCATCAAAACCCTTTACAACATAATCCCGAGTTTTAACAATACAGCACTTAGTCAGCAGAATAAATAGGTTTTTATAGAACTAATCTTTCAAACATTTCCACAGATCTACAGGGAATGTTAATTCTGTGACAAAAATAATGGATTTCAGTCATTGCAACCCTTTAAATCAAAATCCCAAGTTCTAATGACACAGCACTTAATCAACAGAACTTATCATTCGAACATTTTAACAGATCTACATACAAAGTTAATTCTGTTACAAAAATAACAGACTTCAGTCACTGCAACCCTTTACAATATAATCCCAAGTTTGAACCACCCTGATAGACACAGCTTTTGAAAACCTTGCCCATGTCATTGCGTGAAAACTTTGACATTCTATAAGATCTCAGTTATTACGGATTATATTTACATCAAACTTGGACAAGTTGTTAATCATCAAAAAAGGAACCTATATTACAAGGGCAGGTAACCATTAAAGTATATTTGACACAGTTATGCCCCTTTTTTGACTCGGAATTCTCACTGAAAATCAAGCATTTTCAGTGGAGCATTGGCACCCGCATGTGGTGCTCTTGTTCTTACTACTTGTCTCCCATTTTGTGAAACATTTTGGGAAAAGCAGCCTTGACACTGCAATGTTTAGGTCTTTCTGGATAGAAAATCTCCACTTATTCATTAGAACTCTACAGATAAACAAAAATTACTTGCAATCAAAGTGCTGAAAGTACTGACAGACTAGCGAATTTGATTGATTGATTGTTTGTATGGTGTTTAACCATGTTTTCAACATTATTTCAGTTGTGTAGCGGTCACCAGTGCACAATATCCATGCTTTCCTGGAGTTTCTTTTACCAGTACTCTGCACAATATTCTTTCCAAGCCACTGGCTGCTTTCCCACATAACCATCGTCAAAACATGAGAGAGAAATGTATCCTGTACCAATGACTATCATCAATCCTCGGAAAGAAATTTGCCGAGTCAGGGATCGAACCAGCGGCCTCCTGTTCTCAAGTCCAGTATGCTACCGACTGAGCTGCCAGGGCTATGCGTGCTATTCATGGTTAACTATAATCCAGTTTATGTTTAACCCTTAACCTGCTAAAAATGTTAAATGAAACTTCCAAGCGGATGGTAAACACCAGAATATTGCTATTTCAAAGTTACATTTTGGAGAAAATATATCCTCTTATTGGACAATGTAGATCCAAGATCAGATGGCAAGCTCTTTGCTGTCTGATCTTAATCCACACTGTCTGGAAAAGGTCATTGAGCCGAGGTAGTGCCGGTAAAAGAAACTCCTGGAAAGCATGGATAGGTGTTCTGGCTGCCGCAATATCACTGAAATGTTGAAAACAGGCTTTAAACACCATGCAATTAATTAGTCAATATCAAATAGCACAAGATGTAGTTACATGTAACTATTTAAACCTCTTTACAAAATGAAAAATTTTACACTCGTACAAATTCAAAGCCGTTGCAGACCATAAATTAGATGTACATGTAGCTGAACTGATGAAACCTGATTCCAAAAGGGCAGAAAACAATGAGGGAAAAGGACAAAATGATGGTTACCAGCATTTTCTCCTTTTCCCACAATGTTTTCAAAGGGATTCTACCCCAGTGTCGTTAAAACTTGGGATTGTTTGGTAAAGGGTTAATATTCAAGATGTAGAACAAGACAAATTTTTGATGCATAGCATCAAAGAAGCCGGCAATTTTTTTGTTACCATCAATGAGGAAGGTGCTTTAGGAATAACTCGCTTATCAGAAGTTGTGTTACTTTTAAATTAAAAATTCTGGAGAGTAAGACTAAGAATGTTCTTAAGAATGGTTGGTGAATACAGACTCAGTAGTAAATTTTACCGACTGTAACAATTTGGGGACTAATTAAGATTTTTTTTTTTGGCTGTGAATCCTATTTTTTGTTTAATTCTTTACCAAACGACAAACTTTTAGACTAGTCCAGATTAAAAGCATTTACAGACGACAAAATAGATGTGACTCAAAAATTGAAATTTGTTTTGGAAAGGATAGAAAACATTGTGGGAAGAGGAGAAAATGCTGGTTACCAGCATTTTCTCCTTTTCCCACAATGTTTTCATAATGCCTCTTTCTCAGGGTCGTTAAAACACGGGATTGTGTGAGTTAAACACTAATATAAACTTCACTTTTTTTCCTGCATGCATTCGGAAAAAGGACAGTTACATTCAGTAAACAGGAATGGTGCAATTTTGCTCTTCAGATAAAAGCATGGTCATTTTGGATTAGGTGTTTTCTCTATTTTGACAAGATCAAAATACTGTTATCATTCTTAGTTGAATATGATGCTACATACCGTAGTCAGACCTCCAGGTAAGAGGGAGTGATAGTATTCTAAATCCATTATTTCCCTTCCAAACCCAATGTTGTGGGTACTCATTAGAATCGTCTCGATGAGACGATTCTAATGAGTACCCATAACATGGGGTTTAGTGGAGATTGATTAATATTTTCAATTTTGAAATCAAAATCACTCCTTCTATCTGGAGCTCTGTCGTAGCTGATGCATATTATTGCATGATCACTTGACATTCCAACAAGCCTTCACAAAATTTTAGCCAAAAGCTAAAAAACCTTTACCAAAACAATTACATGTTCTAATTAATGACCCTGAAGAAAAAGGCTTCTGAAACCATTGCGAGAAAAGTACAAGATGCTTGTCACAAGCATTTTCTCCTTTTCCACAATGCTTTCTATCATTTCAGAGCCAAATCTCATCATTATAACCAAATCTAATTTGTCGTCTGCAACTACTTTGAATTTGGATAATACTGTCCAAAATTTTAGCCCTGTCCAAGCTGAAAGCATTTGCAGACGACAATTTCAATGTGGCTAAAATGATTGCAATTGTTCTGAAAGGTTAAAAAACATCGTGGGAAAAGGAGAAAATGCTGGTTACCAGCATTTTCTCCTTTTCCAACAATGTTTTCAAAAGGCTTCTTTCTCAGGGTCGTTAAAAGTCGGGATTATGTGGTAAAGATTTAATCCTTCACTAAACAATTATATGTTCTAGTGACCCTGAAGAAAAAAAGCTTCTGCAACCATTGCAAAAAAAGTATAAAATGCTTATCACAAGCATTTCTTCCTTTTCCTACAATGCTTTCTACCATTTTAGAGACAAATCTCATCATTATAACCAATTGGATTTGTCGTCTGCAACTGCTTTGAATTTGGACAAGTTCTAAATTCTGTTGTAGGGTACAGAGTTAAGAGGCTAACTAGTCCATTGAAGAAGTACCATCAATTTGTTTTTCCTTTGCTTCTTGCTTTATTTCTTGATTCTTAGTCAGCTATTGCCTTACTAGATTGAGCAATAAAATATTTTCAAGTTTGGTTTGACTATGAAAATCTGAATAGCCCCCTCACAATGTAATAGTTGAACATGTAAATGAACCATGCTATGGCAAAAGGGGGTTTAATGCATCTCCGTGATCCATGATACCAAGCAAGCCATCACATAATTAAGGATCAACAATACATGTAGCCTCTTTTTTAATACAATCAACTTAATCATCAGGTAGACTGGTCCTTAAATATACAGAATATTTACCAATAGCGAAAAGTTTCAGCCCAGGTCAGCCTGCACAGTCCAAGCGGGCTGACTTGGGTTGATACTTTTCCCAGATTCATTAAGACCCCTTTTCAAAGAGCATGGCTCAAGTGCAATAGTGTACAACATCAGTCAAAAGCTGTCGAGGGTCATTTATAACTAGGTGCAAAACTCAAGTTTGGCTGGTCCAGCCCTAAAGCCACAAAAATAAGTGCAATACCCTTAAACGCTACATCAAAAGTTCCATTACATTTCCTTTCCAGCCTTACTTTAGACCTTTGAAAGAGTAGAAAACATTGTATGAAAAGGAGAAAATGATGGTGACCAGCATTTTGTCCTCCTGCAACTACGTTTCAATAGTCTTCTTCCTCAGGGTTATTAAAACATATGAGACATGCTCTAGCAAAAGGGGACTTAATGTTTCTGTCATACATACATAATTCAAGCAAGTCATCACATATCTATGGATCCATAAAATCCATTTTGTCTAGCAACCAACTGAAATGTGAGGTACACTGGTTTTTGACATGCAGAAAAATTACCAAAGCAAAAAGTGTTGGTCCAAGTTAGCCTGCGCGGACTGCACAGGCTAACCTGGGCCAATACTTTCTGCAAATGTATCAAGCCCCCTTTTCACAGAGCATAGCTCATAAATAAATGCCCAAGGATTTAGTGTGTCTCAATTGTGCTCTGAGTATGCAAGGCTTGTCACAACAAAGGTACATTCTTACAAAAAAGTTATTACAAAAAGTTTCCAATAGTAAACAGATTAATTACACACCTACAAACTTTCCTGCTAAAATACAATATATTGCACACAGATAAAAATAGACACAGTACAACAAAAAATCTGAGACATGCTCTGTGAAAGGGGGGTTTAATGCATCTGCAAAAAGTATCAACTCATGTCAGCCTGTGCAGTCGCCACTGGCTGACGTGGGTCAATATTTTTAGCTATTTGTACATTTTCTGCATGGCACAGGACCATTTTACCTCCAGATCTAGTCGATTGTTAGACTAAACAGATTTTATGGGTCCATACTAAAGTGATGACTTGCTTGGTATAATACATCACAGAGATGCATTAAACCCCCTTTTTCCCAGAGCATGGCTCTTCTGTATCTGCAACGTCAAATATGGTCCCAAACACAATACTTTTCGCAGATGCATTAAGCCCCCTTTTCACAGAGCTTGTCTCATTTTGTTGTTTAAATATGTAGCTATACTATAAAAGGGAATACAGGTACTATGTTGTATCAACTTTCCTGGTGCTTGTATCTGCTTCTTGCTTCATGGCAAAGTCATGAGATCTCACTTTACCTTTGGTTTTGTGAGATGTACATTTTCCCCGCAGCTCAAAGCATACACAAGCCCCAAGAAAGTTATCACAAAAAACATAGTATGTATGCAGCCAAATCTTATTGAGCGTTTTCAGAAATAAGAGTTCAGATACAAAATCTGTAGTTTTCATGCTTGCAATTTATGTGAACAGCACGAGGAAAAAAAAAAAATGCGTAATATTGCGCTAATCTACTTACTCGTATAGTAGTATCAGGGGAGGTAACCAGTCTATACTAGTTTAAGAAGAGTTACGCTGCCTGTGGGGTCAATAATTAATCAGTTATTAAATAAATATCAATAAATACAAAATCTTTACTTTTCATGCTCGAAATTCATCTCAACAGTACATACAAAACGAGTGCATAATTTTGAGCTTAATAGCAACATAGTATTAAAAGTATTTGAGTGAATATGTTGGAAAAGTTGTGCAATGATGTATCCTAGAATTCCCCATGTGCATAAAAAAAAAGCATTCCTACTGGAAGCCGGCTTCAAGAGCCGGCTTCCAATAACAGTTTAGCATAACTGTTTACCTGTACACGATGATCTAAATAATGAATGACTGAAGGAATGACATGGGTTTCCTGTCCAGTGAGGATTAATATAGCTGGGATTTGCAACAAGCTATCTACATGTAGGTGTATCTATCAATTGTATCTATCAATAGATTCATTCATAATGTTACAGTGGTGTAGAAATAAGTGATTCTGTGCTTTGCATAGGTCACTTAATTTACATATAAGCAAAGATCTTGTACCTTATAAATGACATCTTGATCACTTTATTACTTCGTAAGATGACATGTTCAAACTGGAGTGGTAGAGATTTAGTGTTTTTTGTCAAAATTGTCAAATATAACAGAATTAAGATTTCTAACAGAAAGAAGTATTTTCTGTGAGGCAGTATTTGGCAACTGTGGGGTTTTTTGTTTACATAAATTCTAGGTCAATCACGATGCCTATAGACTAGCTTCGCTAGTCAAAAAGTGATGGCAGATGAGCTACCATAGGGCAATATCATACTGACAATAAACTCAAGCAATCTGTAAATGTATTTACCCTTATTCTGCTGAATAAATGAAATGTAACTTTCAAGCTGTTAGAAAAAACCCAAATATTCCTATTTCAAAGGTATTTTTGGAGGAATGATATCTTCATAGCAGACAGTGTAGATCAAAGATCAGATTGCATGTTTTGTGCCGTCTGATCTTGATTTACTCTGTCTGCAAAAGGTCAGTGAGTCCCACTTAGCAGCCTATGGGTTAACTCTTTAACAAACCACAACATTTTAGACTCAACCAAATTGAATGAAATTGCAGACAAAAAAATTCAATAAAGCTCAAATTATGATTTCTGTCCTAGATATGGTAGAAAATATTATGGTAAACGAATACAGCATTTTCTTCTTTTCTGATAGTATTTTTAAATGCCTTCTCTCTCTGGGTCGCCCAAACTCCAAATTGTGTGGAATTAACACATAACCCACAACAATCAATAACAGAAGTGTCTGTTGGCAACAGTCATCCATAGGCAGCTCTTTGACAGCCTTGTAGCCCAAACTTTGTGGCAAAAGAAGACTTTGCTTCTTACAAGTTATTTCTGTTTGGGAAGTGCCCTGCCTGCCTGAAGCCTAAAATAAGTCCACAATAGGTGGTTATGGGTTAAACCCTGACCAAAAAGTCCTTGCTTTAACGACCCTGAGCGAGATGGCTTTTGAAAACACAGTGGGAAAAGGAGAAAATGCTGGTAATCAGCATTTTCTCCATTTCCCACATTGTTTTCTACCCTTTCAGTAGCAAATTTCATCAACTAAGCCACATTCAAGTTGTTGTCTGCAACAGCTTTGAATTCGGGCGAGTCTAATATTTTGTTGTTTGGTAAAGGTTTAAATCAAGAATGTCCCATGATTGCATATAAAGTGTATCAATCCATATCAAATGCTGCAACCTAATACCTTGGGATAATGGTATTTGTCTGGGCCAGAACTACTTAACAGGAAAGTGGTCTATGGAAAAACAGTGCATGTGGTCATTTAGATTTTTTTAACCCAACACCGAATAATCCCATCCTTTAACGACCCTCAGCAAAAATGTATTGTGGAAAAACAAGAAAAATTCTGGAAACCAGCATTTTCTCTTTCTGCCACAATGTTTTATACCATTTTAAAGACAGAAATTTGTATTTGAGCTACAATTTATTTGTCATCAGCAAATGCTTTCAATTTCAAGGCAAAGTCCTGATGTTAATGCTTTAACAAACAACAATATTTTAAACTTGTCCAATTTTGAAAGCACTGGCAAACAAATAAAATGTGGCTGAAATGACGGAATTTATCCATGGAAGGGTAGAAAACATTTCTGGAAACAGAAAATGCTGGTCACCATCATTTTCCTCTTTCACCACAATGTTTTCAATAGCCTTATGACTCGAACTTGTTTGGTAAAGGGTTAATAAATCCAAAAATCAATCACTTCTCTGACATCATGAATGAGACAAATATCTGGCACAACGGAGGCATGCTGGGTTATACTAGTTTATATTTCCTCAGCCAGTGATGTGGACGTCCGAAACACGGAGAATATAACTGCCGCCTCTTTTAAGTGCAATTTCCTGCCACAAATGAAATCCAATAAATTTCCCCTGTTCGGACATTTAACAAGTTTCCTGTATCGATTCCAGGTGATATGGATACAAGAGATTGCTGGGATGACGTATACGAGAGTATGTCTTTATAGCGGAACAAGGACAATAGTGTTTATTTAACCAATCATTGGCAATCAATACCTGCATTTCAGTCCCTTGCCAGATAATCGTCAGTTATGCCCATTCTAAACAATCCTACCAGTGATTTACTCCATCGATTTTTTAATTCACTCCAGATCTTCTCATCAGTTTCAGGAAACATTCCTTATCCTAATTTCTGTTGCCTCTTGTTTTGAATCTTTAACCTTTAACCCTTTACCACACAACCCAGAATTTTAACAACCCTGAAGAAAGTTTTTGGAAACATTGCAGGAAAAGGACAAAATGCTAGTTACCAGCATTTTCTCCTTTTCCAACAATTTTTTCTTCTACACCTTTTCCTAAAATATTATCCGATATATTAAGCAAAGATCTCGTACCTTACAAATGACATCTTGTTCACTTTATTACTTTGTAAGGCGACATGTTCACTTTGGAGTGGTAGAGATTTAGTGGTTTTTGTCAAAATTGTCATATATAACAGAATTAAGATTTCTAACCAAAAGAAGTATTTCCTGTGAGGCAGTATTTGGCAACTGTGGGTTTTTTTGTTTACTTTGAATCTAGGTCAGTCTTGATGCCTATACACTAGCTTTGCTAGTCAAAAATGATAAATATGTGAAGTTCTTTGAAAATTAACATTTTCAATCAACAGTAAAAGTGCCTAAGACTTCAAACTGAACAGGTAGAATATTTCACTTCTTGTTGAAATGTTAGACCTTTGATGCAATTGCATATTGAGTCAGGCCTGCTCTTGATCTACATTTCCTTGGTCTATGCTACCAACAAAAGCATTCGGAGGAGCATGAAAAGGCTTAATTTGGCAAAACTTGTTTCATTTTAACATCATGAATTTTTTATCATTTCCTGTCTCAATCTCTTCCACTAACAATAATAATGTGTTGCTCCATAAATAATTTCAACTTTTTTTTCATGTCTACCACTGGTTAACCCTTTACAAAACAATCCTAAGTCTTAACAAACCTAAGGAAGAGGGCTTTTGAAAACACTTTAAAGAAAGGAGAAAATGCTGGAAACCAGCATTTTCTCCATTACACACAATATTTCCTACCCTTACAAGGACAAATCCCAGAAATGAGCTGAATATAATCTGTCCCTTGCAAATGCTTTCCGAACAGACAGGATAGAAATAACAGGCAAATAAACAGAATATTCAAGGTTCATTCTGCCTGTAATGTCATAGTAGAGCGGCCAGTGTTGATCAGAGATCAGACTGCACATTTTGTGCAGTCTGATCTTGATCTACAGTGGCCGCAAAGGCAACTTAGTTGTAAAAGGCGCTTTAAGGGTAAACAGAATGCCCGAATATTCTAATGGATAAAAGTGTCCCAAGGGCTGATTTGATAAGTTAGCCTTGTGTTAAGGAGTAAAGCAGGACTTTCCTTTTTCAGCCCTACTATTCCCTGACTATTTAAGGCTCTGTACCCAAAGACTGCTGTCATTTGGTCACTTAATGTCATATAGGTAGCACTCTAAAGTAAACAAGACAAGTGGCTTTTGCAAACTGGACAAAATCTCTGAAAGAGCAGTGATTCAAAACTTGCATAGGAAAGGTCTATCACCTTAGGATGTCCACATTCTTATGGTAGTAACACTAGCAAATAATGCCCCTTCATAATTATATGTACAGTGAACAGGTGGGTGGCGGAATTTAAGCATGGCAGGCAGAGCCTTGAAGATGACGCCCGTCCTGGAAGACCTGTCACTGTTGCAACCCCAGAAATGGTCAATAAGGTGCGTGATATTTTTATGGCCGACTTGCAGGTTACGGAGGGATATATTTTTGCTAGGATTTCACAGGAAAGAGTACATTCCATTCTTACAGAAGATCTTCCAATGAGAAAGCTCTCAGGTACTAAGGCTTCCGACAGTTGATAAGAAGGCGGACTTCGTTGCATGCTAACCTGGCAGATCCTGCTATCTGCTGCAGAGGTTTGTGACTATGGATGAAACATGGGTCCATCATTTCACCCCAGAGGCCAAACAACAGTCTAAAAAATGGAAGCACCCTGGTTCACTCCCACCAAAGGCAAAGACTGTTCTATCAGCTAGAAAAGTTATGGCCTCTGTTTTCTGAAATACTGATGTTACTCTGATGGTAGATTATCTGCAAAAGGGACAGACAATCAATGCCACATTATTATGCACCCATTCGTACGCAGTTAAGAGAAATATTACACTCAAGCTCAGCGGAAAACTCCGTAAAAGACACTATGACCTCTACGTGTAGGGACGTACATGTATCCTGACATATTTGGAGATGTACTCATAGTTTTATACATGCCCTGAGTATCAGGTGAAATACATGATCCCAACATATTGTATAACCTGCATGTGTCTGTGTGGTACATCTGTCCATATAAATATGCATGTGAGATAAGCAAGCAGTGGAGAAAGAAACTAAGAGAGCAAGAGAACGGGATAAGATCAAGAGAGAGCAACAGGGGGCGGGCATTTGTTAATTAATCTGACTGACAATAAAACTTAGAAAACTTTTCGACTCTTTCATAATTTTATTTATTCAAGTGGCTTTGTTGTAGATGTGTTGTTCCATCAGGACAATGACCCTCAGCTCACAATTAGCCTTTAACTGCCATGGCTGCCATTTACGATCACGGCTTTGAATTGATTGAACTTCCCCAGCCTTGTTTGCCTTATCTTGCTCCATCACACTTTCATCTACTTCCAAAATCAAAAAAGGCCATTTCTTGTACCCATTTTTGGTCAGATGGTGACGTCATACATCCAGTGCGGCCAAGAAAATGATTTCTCTACAAGTAGAACTGAGGCCCTTAAACATCACTGGCAAAGGAGATAATATTGGAAAATAATGCAATATATCCATCAAAAGTCAAACCCTTACGTACCAGGCTCACAACTTGTTAATCAGCCCTTGTACTGCTTTGTCTTGGTTGTTTTTGCAAGATTATCTTACAAAATGCCAAACAGTAATTTTCTTTCAGTATTCAAAGAAACTCCCCTTTAACTCTTTACCACACGAGCAAAATACAGTCTTGTCCAAATTGAAAGCACTTGCAGATAACAATTCAAATGTAGCTCACAAGATGGAATTTGTCTTTGATAGGATAGAAAACATTGTGAAAAGGAGAAAATGCTGGTTACCAGCATTTTCTCCTTTTCCCACAATGTTTTCAAGAGGCTTCAGTCTTCGGGTCGTTAAAAGTCGTCATTGTGTGGTAAAGGGTTAACTCTCAACTTAATGACAAAATTTTGGACACAACCAAATTAAAAGCATGGGCAGATGACCAAATAAATGGAAGTCTAATGATGATTTCCGTCTTTGATAGCACAGGAAACATTGTGGGTTACTAGCATTTTCTCCTTTTCCCACAATGTATTCTACTCTATAAAAGACAGATATCAATAACTGAGCAACATTTTGTCGTCTGCTAAATAATGCTTTCAATTTGGTCCTATCTAAAATCTTGTCATTTGGTAAAGTGTTATAAAAAGAGACTCTACTTTTCTTGAAATATTTCTAGGGTCCTGCATTGCTTAGTGGTAAAGTGTAGGGCTTGAAATCTGGAGGCCCTAGCTTCAAGCCTCACCGGAAGCACTGATTTTTTGTGGAAATGTCCTATGGCAAGATACTTCACAGCCCTAGCCTAATAATGTTAAAACCAAGGTCATACATGAACGTGTGAGCTGCCGATGTGATATGACTAAAAAAATGTTGAAATAGATAATTTTCAAAGATGACTCCCATCATTGGAGCTTCATTCAACAGCTTGTCTGCATAATGCTTTCAATTTGGACAAGTCTATAATCATGTAGGGAAAGTGTTGGAATGAATTAGGGGAAAGGTATGGGAGTCAACCACAACATAATTGTCAGTGTTTTCATTTTGAATTATTTTCTGACTTCACAAGAACCAAAAAACATCCAATCAAATATCAAGTTGACGGGATGTGTCAGACATTTCAACGATCAATCAACCTACAAGGCAATTAAGCCTAAGAACTGCAAGACACTCAATCATGCGGAAAGTACTGTATCCTGTAACAATTAACTCTTTACCACACAATCCCAAGTCTTAACTTTTGAAAACCTTGTGGGAAAAGGAGAAAATGCTGGTAACCAGAATTTCTTCTTTTCCCACAATGTTTTCTACCCTTCCCAAAACAAATTTCCTTTTCTGAGTCGCATTTACTTTGTCGTCTGCAAATGCTTTCAATTTGGACCAGTCTAAAATTTTGCCGTTTGGTAAAGAGTTAAAGAAAAAATCCCTCTTTATTCCTTTCTTGGAAATTCTTTGAAAGAGGAGCTGTATTCTATAGTATTAACTCTTTTTATCAACCCACAAAATTTTACACTTGTCCAAATTGAAAGCATTTGCAGATGACAAAATAAGTATGGCTCAGAAATTGAAATTTGTTTTTGAGGGAGTAGAAAACATTGTGGGAAAAGGAGAAAATCCTGGTTACCAGCATTTTCTCCTGTTCCCATAATGTTTTCAAAAGCTGTCTTCCACAGGGCCATTTATAGTCAAGATTGGGTGGTAAAGAGTCAGCCTTATTGCATTACTAAATATATGAAGTAGACATTCCCTGTCAGTACTTAAGAAAGCTGGTTTTGTCAGAATATCTGGAATAGATTGGGACAGAGTAGATTCAAGATCAGACTGCATTTTCTGTGCAGTCCGATCTTGATTTACACTTTCTTTAGAAGCAATTAAATCCAGTTTCAGCGCCAGTGGTCTAAACTGGCCACAAAGACAACTATAGTTGTGAAAGATGCTTTAGCATAAAGACTTGCCATGATATAATGAAAGCATTTGCAAGCAACAATACAAATGTTGCTCAAATGATGGGATCTTTCTTTGAAAAGTTAAAAAACAATATTGGAAAAAGAGGAAATGCTAATTTTCAGCTCCTTTTCCCACAAAGTTTTTAATAGCCTTTTCTGATAGGGTTGTTTTCCCATGGAGTTGTTGGGTAAAGGGTTAATGCCAATGCACTTCGATCTGTTAGTTATCAGATTTACATTTCTGCATCATACTAATTGCAGCAAAATGCAAACCTGATTTCCATATATCACAATATATTATTAACTATTAATTTTATTGATCAAGGTTTCTATTCTTGGTCAATACATTTTGTTCTCCATTAACTCTTTACCACAGTGCCACCTTTTAATGACCCTGGGAAAGAAGGCTTTTTGAAAACATTGTGGGAAAAGGAGAAAATGCTGGTTACCCAGCATTTTCTCCTTTTCCCACAATGTTTTCTACCCTACCAAGAGAAAATAGCATTATTTGAGCCACATAGAAAATGCCCTCTGCAAATGCTTTCAATTTGGACCAGGGTAAAATTTTGTCCTCTGGTACAATGTTAATTGAACCTTATAATGCTAAATAAAATCTGTGAACATCTATAGCTAATAGCTGAAACTAGTATTGCAATTTCAAAGCCACTTTGGCTGCAAAATCTTACAGCAATGCAAAAATCTTACTGTATGTCTGTGCAGTCTGATCTTGATCTACACTGACCACAAGAGTGCACCGAGTCATACTTAGTGGGCTTAGGGTTGGAAACCCTTTATAGCAGATTTGTAAAGCATATCTGCTTACAGTGATCAAACTGGCCAAAACCAAATAACATCATGCATAACGATGCTCACTTGGTCTGTACTATGCTCTCATTTTGACCTGACCCAAATATTGTCATACACACTTTTGCTATAGTCATTCTACTTTCAGTTTTAGCTAGTATGCTCCAACTCTGTCGTATATCCAGTCCTACACATGTACATGCAGTCCTAAATCTTATACATGTACCAGCAGAAAACCACATCAGACTGATGGATCAAACTGCTACTCCTTAATAAGTAATAAAATAACTTCAACTTTCCTAGCTCTTGCTAACTCCAGTGACTAATTACATAATATGTAAGTACATGCATTGCATGTAATGGAAATTTTATTTTTCATTTCACCGTATCATAGCATAATTATACTGTTCCACATATCTGCTTTTCAGGACTTTCATCATGTACTGATAGAGCCTATAGTATGTATGGAGACTGGGCGTATACATTCTCTAATAGGCTAGGTTTACTAGGTGCTGCTCAATTGGTAACATTTACAGACAACAAAATAAATGCAGCTCAACTTCTTCCTCTTGGCATTTAACCCTTGGTGTGCCAAATAAACCTATCAGATATTTTCAACCTAGAAACATGACCGAAATAATTGCAATGGTTGCCTTTGTCTATAGTATTTCAGCAAATGGAACAGTGTAGATCAAAGATCAGGCTGCACGTTTTGTGCAGCCTGATCTTGATCTACACTGGCCGCAAAGGCAACTATAGTAGTGAAAGGCGCTTTACAGGTTAAACACAGGATTGATTGGTAAAAGGTTAAAGAAAGATAAGGATGTACCAGATCATATAACTGTGAAATTACTTCAGATAGAAACATATTTAGATAACTGATTACTGGTTATACTTTACCAGAGGAAAATCAATGCAATCCTTACAATTAACGCACAACACTCAAGTTCCAGTTATGTAGCAGTTTGAATATTCCTACAGATTATAGCCTCTTTAATCTCAAAACATTGAGGGGAAAGGAGCAAGTGCTTGTTACAAAAAAATTGTTCCTTATTAGCCCCTATGCCCCCCCTCTCCCCCGACATCCTCCTGTGGACCAAAATCTCCAAAGACCTACACATGGTGTTGCTATGTTGTTGGCCGATCTGTATGTGGGTGTATGGGCATTAAACTGTTAAGTTCTGCTCAAACCATCAGGTTTGAATTAACGTAATATGGATGAAACTCACTGTACATAGGAAGGTTATGTGAAATGCTAGCTTGGTCAGTGTATGCTGGGTCAAGGTCACTGTTACAAAAGATAGAAAAAAACTGATAAAAAAATTCAATCAACATTTGTAAATGAAAGTCACTGCATAGAATATTATTATGTACATGATAAACTATCATGGGACTGAATTTGGAGTCTGTGCATGCAAGGTCAAGGTCACTATTTCTCCTAAATAATTAGATTTTGTCAAGCCGGTTTGTAGAGAAGGAGAAAAAGTTGCTACAACTTCAGGTGTTTGAGTGTGTATGTCCCCATTTATCTGGGCCATAACTTTTACTTTTATGCATTGATTTCAAGATACTGTGGCACAATTGTTCTCCTTCACAAGTAAACATGCAATTTGAAACATTCATAATATCCAAGGTCAAGGTCACACTTGAAAGTCCAATGATAAAATTGCCTAAATAAGAGGGAAATTTACACCATCTATCTTTTTTAAAGATATTTCTTGTTTTATTTGTCTTGAAAATCCCTGAATGAAGAAAATCGTTAAAAACTTGGAAAAAATCATGTTTTTGAAGTTTCTTTTATCCCTTCCCTTTAGTACAGGCAAAAACATTGGGGCTTTTGTGGATGACATAGATCAAGATCAGACTACACAGAATGTGCAGTCTGATGTTAGATCTATACCCCCTCCACTTGTTTAGCCTTGCCTGTAAGATAGAAAGAATCTTAATTTCAGTTGATTATATTTTCAGCTGTCACATGAGGGTGAGTTTATATATCTGACACTGAAAGAGTTAACTCTTTACCAAACGACATAATCATGGACTAGACCAAATTCAAAGCACTTGCAGACGACAATTTAATGCTTGCTAAAATGATTATATCTGAATTTGATATGGTAGAAAATATTGTGGGAAAAGGAGAAAATGCTGGTTATCTGCATTTTCTCCTTTTCCCACAATATTTTCAAAAGCCTTCTCTTTCAGGGTCGTTAATACTCGGGATTCTGTGGTAAAGTGCTAAAACAATAAGCCATTCATCATACAGACAGACAAATGACCCAAGACCTGAATGCAAAACTTGAGGGAATTTAACCCTTAAGCTGCTAAGCCACACTCACTGACCTATTGTGGAAAGTGTAGATCAAGATCAGACTGCACAGAACATGCAGTCTGATCTTGGATCTACGCTGTCTGATATGGAGATATTTTCTTCCAAAATATATCTTTGAAATAACATTTTTGGTGTTTTTTCACTATCAGCTTGAAAGTTTTATTTGACTTATTTAGCAGGATAAGGATAAATGGTTTAGAAGTTTATAACCAATCTGTAGTTTCAAGTCTGGAACTGGCATATTTGACTGTTAAAACCTTTTTGCTTTGTAGGTTTTTCCTATCTTTACAGTTCCAGAAAAGTTACAATAGTCATAAATGTGCTTTACTGAACCTGCATCACTTACTCTCACAAATTACTTACGCTCACAAATTACTTACTCTCACAAATACAGTACCTATATATGACACTGCTGGTGTCCCTAGAAAACAACTTTCATCTCTCGTTGAATATACAGTGCTTAAAATGACCTGATAAAGAATGAATGTGCAATTTGGTAATTATAATGATACAATGGTAAAAGTACTGTAAACGAAGTCCTTTTTCACATTGCTGTACTCATCTGACTGAAATCACTTCCTGTTCTTGTATCGTTTGCTCTTTCATTAAGATGTACATAAAAATAATCCGAAAAGCTACAGTCTAAGAAATATTTAAATATTCATGATTTCTGTTTAATCCTTTACCACACAATGCCCAGTTTTAACAACCCTGACGGAGAAGCCTTTTGAAAACATTGTGGGTAAAGGAGAAAATGCTGGTAACCAGCATTTTCTCCTTTTCCCCACAATGTTTTCTACCTCTTGAATGACAAATTTCATTTTTTAGGTAGCGCTTAAGTTGTTGTCTGGAAATGCTTGCAATTTGGACAAGGCTAATATTTTGGCATTTGGTAAAAAGTTAACTCTCAATACCACATGACAAAACTGTAGACTTACCTATTGAAAGCATTTGCAGACTACAAATTTAATATGGCTCATATGAAATAATGTGTCTTTAAAAAGGAAGAAAACATTGTTGGAAAATGAGAAAATGTTGGTTACCAGTTACCAGCAATTTTTTTCCTCTTCCCACATGGTTTCATAAGCCTTCTTCTAAAGGGTCGTTAAAACTCCGAATTGTTTTGTAAAGGGGTAAATGTGGTACTTACACTTCTGTTATTGTGATAACCAGCATGTTCTCCTATTCCAACCCTGTTTTCACCCTTACAAAGAGAAACCCAATCATCTAAGCCACATAAAATTTGTCATCTACAACAGTTACTGTTTTCAACATATATGAGTCTAAGACTCTCAGTAACCTAGTAACCAGTACAGTGTTTCTCTTTTTGTGTCATTGATACATTATCTTACATATTTTTAACGGATTTGTATAGCAAATCCGCTTACTGTGATCGTTCTGACCGGAACCAAATACATCATATGCGTAATGACGCATGCATGCTCACACTGTAAAATGATATCAGTTTGACCTGAACCAAATACACTGTCATTCACACTTGCGCCCATTCTTCTGTCAGTTTTAGCTAATACACTTCAACCTCATTTTGGTCACAAAGGTATATACTGTCCTAAACATCGATGCATATCTATTCCGAAATCTTATACTAACAAAAAACTGCTTAAGACTGACAGATCAAATTACCACTCCTTAAACAGTAAAAGTATAACAGTTGCTGTGCAGCCTGCTCGGCAGAACAATTTTTATTTTCCCTGCCCTTGCTAGCTCCATTTTAAAATGATTCCACATGTATTGCATGTGATGTTATTTTTTGTGGCATTTGTTGAAGACAATGCCACTATGAGTTCAGTATGGCATTTTGAAAATCATGTATCTTAGTTTGTGCAAAACCGAAGGAAGTAAACCCAATTAAACTCAATTTTTCTAAAACAAGTGTTTCGATAGCACTCACATGTATATAATCAACAATGGCATATTAAAATAAACAGGATTCGGCCATCAATCATGGGTATACTTCTTCTTTTTATTGAAAATATCTATACCCGCTCTGGATTTTTATTGGCACAATGATACCCACACCTTTGTCTCCTGGCCATATTTTTCCCCAAACCAGTTCGTCCCGCGGCTTGTTCGTTACTTGGCTTGTTTGTCCGGGCTTGTTCCTCCCACATTATTGTTTATTTTTCAAATTATTTATTCCACACAATGGCTCCCTTGACATATGCAACACCAGTGTTTTCAACGCTTAGATTTAATTACAACGTATTAAAGCTTTATGCTACTCCATAAATCTGCTTTCCAGGACTTTGAGTCCTTTGATTTGGTTTGTCATCAAGTAGCCTTTGGGATAAATTGTAAGTGCCTTTTCTTTCATGCAGGCATTTTCTACATGCTTTCCCTAAAACTGTTTATTACTTGTGCCAAAAGATGAGATTGCTAATCTGAATATATAAGTCAATTAATACTACAAATGAGGAAATGGGTAGTACTCTGCCAGAATACAAAGAATTTTATGAATATTTCTATTCATGGGGATGTTTAACCCTTTCCCAAATGACAAATTCTGGACTGGTCCAAACTGAATGAGTTTGCAGACAACAATTTTAAATTTTATGAAAATGGCAGAAAGTTCTCAAAAATGGTAGAAAACACTGTGGGAAAAGGAGAAATTGCTCATTACGAGCAATTTCTCCTTTTCCCACAGTGCTTTCAAAAGACTTTGGGAAAGGGTTAATTATTATTTCTAAAGTAATGTGCCTAATATATTTCACATAATTATCAGGAAGAAAAATATTCAACCCTTTCCCAAATGATAAACTTAGCCTCTTTCAAATTCAAAAGATCTGCAGAAGATTAAATAAAAAATTTTTACAAATGCACTTAAACTCTGTGATAGTGTAGAAAACATTGTGGAAAAAGGAGAAAATGCTAGTAACCAGCATTTTCTTCTTTTCCCACAATGTTTTTAAAAGACTGCTTTCCAAGGGTTGTGAAAACCCGTGATTGTTCGGTAAAGGGTTTTAAAAGCATTCAAAATGCACACAAATCTATTGAGGTGTCTAAAAGCTTTACCAAAGGACCTTTTTTTTTGACTATTCAAAACTGGGAGCATCTGCAAATGACAAATTGCAAATTGGTACAAATTAACCCAGGTAGAAATCATTGTGGGAAAAGGAGTACATGCTGGTCAACAGCATTTTCTCCTTTTGAAATTATGCTTTAACTCTTTACCAAATGACAAATTTAGGACCTTTCTAAATTCAAAGTATCTGAAGATGACATATCAAATGTGGCAAAAATAACTAAGTCGTTTTTGAAAGGGTAGATCTAGAAACATTTTGAGTAAAAAGAAAAAAATGCTGTTAAGCCAGCATTTTCTGCTTTTCCCACAATATTTTCTTTTAAAAGCCTTCTTCCTAAAGGTACTGTAATTAATACTTGGGATTGTGTGGTAAAGGGTTTGAAAAACATAAAATCGTTTGATAAAGGGTTGGCCCAGCCGTGGTAGCTCAGTTGGTAGCCTACAGGACTTGAGAACACTCCTGGAGGTCGCTGGTTCAATCCCTGGCAAGGCCAATTTCTTTCCGAGGATTGATGATAATCATTGCGACAGGATTCATACCTCTCTCACCACTGATCTTGTTTCGACGATGGTAATGTGGGAAAGCAGGTAGTGGCTTGGAAAGAATATTGTTCGTAGTACTGGTAAAAGAAACTTAAAGAAAGCATGGATAGGTGCACTGGCTGCCACGATATAAGTGAAATAATGTTGAAAAAAGCGTTAAACATCACACAATCAATCAATCATGATAAAGGGTTGATAATGCTTGGGCTAGAATTAAAATTCTTTGCATAAAAACTAACTCATTAAATTTTGTCTAATTATATCTCTTACTAGTAAATGCATACAGGCTGAATTAAACTTACCAATGCCTAAAATACATAAATGCAACTCAGGAAAACTATTCTCTCACAATAATGTTTTTACAACTGTTTTCTGCGACAGCATAAGAAGTCACATTTGTATGGTAATAGGTTAAAAATGAGAGAAATGTGATGCACTAAAAGCAAACAAATCCTGATAACTGAATCTCATTTAACTTTGTTTAATATATTTTTGTCATTTAAAGTATGAAAAAGCAATTTTGTCCTGTAATGAATGAAGGAAGGAATGAATGTGGTTTCAATGTGCGTTGACAGCTTTGGTCACCAGTAATCATAGCAATAGCTCAAAAGGAGCAAGAATTCATTTGCTCCCCTTTCACCCATACTTTCAAAGGCAATTTCTAAAGAGGCACAGGCAGTCATATTTGAACCATGCTCTGTGAAAAGGAGGTTTAATGCATCTGCAAAAAGTATAAACACTGGTCAGCCTGCTCAGTCTGCGCAGACTGACCTGGGTCAAAACTGTTTGCTTTTGGTAAAGTTTCTGAATTTTCAAGGACTTTTCTACCTTGGGATTCAGCAAGTCATTAGACAAAATATATTTTATGGATCCATAATTCAATGATAACTTGCTTGGTATAATCAGAGCTCCAGATAAGAAGGAGTGATGGTATTCTAAATCCATTATTTCTCTTCCAAACCCTATGTTGTGGGTACTCATTGGAATCGTCTTGATGAGACGATTCTAATGAATACCCATAACATAGGGTTTAGTGGAGAATGACTAATATTTTCAATTTTGAAATCAAAATCATCCCTTCAATCTGGAATTCTGATAATGCATCATGGAGATGCAATAACACCCCCTTTTACCTGAGCATGGCTCATTTGTAATGATAATATTTTTTTCAAAGCCAGCACCAGGACTAGGCACAATGAGGGTCATTCCTGAAAATCAGCTTATCTCCCTTGCCAGTTAAAGACTGAAGGTAACCAAATAACAGATTGGTCCTTTTACATGTGTTCCTTTGTTTTTATCCTGGATTCCCTTGGGGATGTTGCGATAAAAATAATTTGATTTATGATTATATGTAAGGTCTCCATGTAATTTTAAAGCAAATAATGTCCTCAGTCATTATAGAAATGCATATATATCGATTTATAAAACAATCTAACCAGATTTAGCAGAGATATTATCTCAAGAACATGTTTGTGTAGTGCAAGAAAGTAAAGGATAAAATCCAAGTAATCTCCTTATCAGGACCAATGTAGTACTAAAGAGGAATCAAGGGGAACAACTAAAGAATGTCTCTCATTCCCAGAAAAAACTATATTCCTGATCAATCAAGAGGACAGACAGAATTATGTAACATGCCATACAATATAATACATCATCATCACATTTAGAAAATGTCTTCTGTCATATCTAGCTGAAAATAATCATAAATTTTCTGCTTTTTTTCTTTTTCTGGAAATCTAAAAAAGTATGTCAACCTGTGAAAACCCTTCTTAACTCTTTACCAGTCCATCCAGACTTTTAACAACTCTGACTGAGCAGTCTCTGAAAACACTGTAGGAAAAGGAGAAAATGCTGGTAACCAGCATTTTCTCTTTTTCCCACAATGTTTTTTACCCTATCGGTGACAGAAATCATCATTTTTGGCAACATTTGATTTGTCTTCTGCAAATGCTTTGAATTTGGTTCATTCCAACATCTTGTCTTTTGGTACAGAGTTTAGAAGAGGGGTTTCCACTGCTACCATGCATTGAGATAATTACAGTAAAATGCCATACTTCATGTGCCATCAGCAAAATGCTTGCTTTCAAATTCGACAAGTCTACATTTTTGCCATGTTGTTAAGACTCATCTCCAAGCACGTTTACTCTTTACCAAATGACAAAATTTAAGACTGTCCTATTTGAAATGATTTCAGATGACACACTGAATGTGGATAAAATGATGTTTTTTTAGTCTGTGAAAGAGTAGAAAATATTATGGAAAGAAAAGAAAATGCTGGTTACCAGGATTTTTTTCTTTTCCCACAATGTTTTAAAAAGGCTTTTTACTCAAGTCCATAAACCCTTTTTCACACAATCCTAGTTTAATTTGAAAACAGTGAGAAAAGGTGAAAATGCTGGTAACCAGCATTTTCTCCTTTTTCGGCAATGTTTTCTTCTTCAAATACAAATCCTATGATTTTAGCCACATTTGTCATCTGCAAATGCTTTCAGTTTGGACTGGTCTAAAGATCTGTTGTTAGGTAAAGGATTAAATAGGAATTGCCTCATGGATCTCTCTTAAGTTTATAAATCTTTTCAATATCCCAATAACTTAACCATCTACGATATTGGAAAGCCGAAATTTTCAGATCCAAGTAAACAAACCACCCACATGACGATTGTCATACTGCAATTCTGCCCGTTTTGATATTTGGATAAGATCTAGATGGGAATTTTCGTGGACTATCTCACAGTTCCCTTGGCATATTAGTATAAAACAATTACTTTACTACCAAAACCATGAAACATTATTGATAATCCCCCATGACTCTTTTACTTTGGTTTCCCCACAAATTAATTCAAATCAAAGCAAAATCTATGGGGCCGTTGTAAAGTTCAGTCATTCTGCCTTACCCTTGAAGTGCTGAATAAATAAAATGGGACATTCTTCCTGGTCTGCAGTAAACATGCTGATATTGCAATTTCAAGGCTGTTTTTGTCAGATATAGGGTATAGAAGCTCAAAGGATGGATCAAAGATCAGACTGCACATGCTGTACAATTGGATCTTGATCTATACTTGTACTACATAAACAATTGTTATTTAACTTAACTCTTTACCAAACAACAAATTTTCTAACTAGACCAAATTCAAAGCATTTGCAGACGACAAATGAAATGTTACTAAAATGATGATTTCTGTCTTTGATAGGATAGAAAACATTGTGGGAAAAGCAGAAAAAGTTGGTTACCAGTATTTTCTCCTTTTTCCGAAATGTTTTCAAAAGTCCTCTCTTTCAGGGTCGTTAAAAGTTGGGAATGTGTGGTAAAGGGCATGCTAGCTGCAACGTCAGCGGCTTTTTAGACATGATTTGGATATTCTGTCTGATCTTGGTCCTATGCAGTAAATGACTGACAAAGGTATTCTAGCCAAAACAATTCAGTCTAGCCTTTTATGGTCAATGAGATAATTTTCTGTACAATGTCTGACAGTAAAGGCCTTTATTTAATACATTACCATCTTCAGATGTACTTTTTTCCTCTGGCAGTTGACTACCCTTGAAGACATCATGATAAAATGTAGAAACAAGAGCACCACATGCAGGTGCCAATGCTCTGCTACCAAACTTTGCTTGATTTTTAGTGAAAATTCTATGTCAAATAAGAGGCATAATTGTGTCATACTGCACTTTTATGACAAAATCTGCAGAGCGAAGATTTCATACCCTAGGCTCCATGGTCATCGTCACATCGGAGATTCAAAGGTAACACTTATGCTTTTAAATTGGGTCCACTCCTTATGTCTTGAATCTTGTGGTCTGATTTAGAAATATTTCAGGCATGTGTGCACCTGTATGGGACAACCTGGACAGTGGTGGGAGGTAATACAGCTTATGGACTGAGAATACATTCTCAAAGACAGAGGGTGCTTATTATGGCCACATATACATAAAGCGGTCTGAGGCAACAGGCTATGTACTTGAAATAAAAATACAAGAAAAGTACAGGTTGAGCATTTGAGGGTACATTTCACAAAATGAGGGTACCATCTCTGAGACAGCAGGTACATTTCACAAACCGATGGTACAGGTGTCATACCAAGGGTATGTTCCAAGGACTAGGAATAAATCTCATAGACTAGAGTAACTAGAACTGCTGCAAGGCAGACAAATACCTGTACCTTGTTACTGAAGCAGCACAGAGAATGGAAATAATTTCCAAAAAAAAAAAGATCACCTGTGACCTTGACCAAACAGCTATTGAGTTTGAGCACAGAAACAAATTTCAAACAAAGTTCACCTGTGACCTTGACCATTGACCCCTGTGACCTGAACTCAAAATTCCTTGGGTCATGAGCAACACTTGTTTAAAGTTTCAGGGTCCTAGTTCAAACGACTTCGATTTAGAGCATGAAATGAAAAAGTCTACAGACAGACAGACAGACAGACAGACAGACGCACAGATAGACAGACATGGTGAAACCAGTATACCCCCCTCTACTTCGTAAGGAAGGGGGGGGGGGGGGGGGGGATGCGAGTATAATTATGCTGGGCCTAGAGTATAGGCTAAAAGATCAGGGTCCATATTCAATTTAATAGTTACAACATTCATAGTCTTATTCTCATTAATTTACTACATTCCAAAGTAACACAATTTCTTACTGTACTTGGTTTAGCTGATCAGAAATTGTGATAATTTCTAAAATTTAGACAAGGTCTGAATAAATACAATAAATTTTTTCAATTTAGAAAAACATACCCAGACCTCCAGATAAGAGGGAGTGAAAGTATTTCAACTCCATCATTTCTCTTCCAAACCCTATGTTGTGAGTACTCATTAAAATTGTCTCAGTGAGACGATTCTAATGAGTACCCATAACATAGGTTTAGTGGAGAGTTATTAATATTTTCTATTTTGAAATCAAAATCACTCCCTCTATCTGGAGCTCTGCATATCTAATAATCCTTTACCAAACAATCCCTAGTTTTAATGACCTGAGAAGAATGCTTTTGAAAACATCGTTGAAAAAAGAAGGAAATGCTGTTCCCAGCATTTCCTCCATTTTCAACATTGTTTTCTACACTTTCACATTAGCAAATCCTTTCATTTCAGCCACATTTAAGTAGTTGTCTACAAATGCGACCAAAATTTTGTCATTTGGTACAGGGATATTGCGATGTAAGCAGCTTTTTCTTCTGTTGTTAGAATGTTTTCTAACCATTCAAAAACAAGGCCCAATATTTGAGGCACATTTGATTTCTTGTCTGCAATTAATGCTTTCAAAAGTCAAAAGGTTGTTTTGGCCAGACTATGTTAATAATGGTAGACAGAGAAGATCTGAGATAAGACTGATCTTGATCTACATTGTCTGCAAATGCTACAATAGTTGTGCTTAGCACTCTAAGGGTTAAAATATTACTGACCTCAATTCAGATTCCGATGATAAACCCAAAATGAAATATTCTATGGCTCCATGCTTCTTGATTCATTTCAAACTTTATGGTTTTGAACTAGCCTTACACTGCTGAATACTGGAAATTTCTTGTAAGAGGCATCTTCATGATGAAAAGTAATACATGACTGTTAAAATATCTAATGTACAGTCAAACCTGTCTTAAGCAAGCGGTTAAGGGCCCTTCCAAAATCGCTTGCTTAAGACAGGTGCTTGCTTAAAAGAGGTCGATCACGCAAGATGGTCTCGGAGTTATCTTTTCCTAAACATTTATAAAGGGCTGGGGTACATGTCCATATACATGTACATGTGCATACATACCCAAGACAAATGTAAGTACACATGTGCATGTTCATGCGTATGCACATATGCCAGGGAAAAACAAAGAAACAGTTGGATCTAATTCAAACTACATGTATACTTTTTTTTAATTAGAATTACTGTACATGAAAACAGGGAAACTATGAAACAGTCACTGAACTGAAGTTTGTTACCGCTTTACCATGTGTATGGCAAAATTTTAGACTGGTCCAAATTGAAAGGATTTGCAGGCAACATTATAAATGTGACTCAAAAATTGAAAATTAATTTGGGACAGATAGAAAACATTGTGGGAAACAGAGAAAATGCTGGTTACCAGCACTTTCTCCATTTCTCACAATGTGTTCAAAAGACTTTTATCTCAGGTTTGTTTAAACTTGGTATTGTGTGGTAGAGTTAACTCTTTACAAATGTCGCAAAAATTTTAACTTAACCAAATTGAAAGCAACTGCAGACAAAATTCTGCTAAATTAACCCTTTCCCAGACAAGCCCTGGTTCTTACGTGTCTTACGTAATATGATGTTAACAGTCTCGAGTCAAAAATACGATAGACAAATCGTACGGTCAAAACATAAGAAATCTGCATGTTTGGTATAATCACCAATCAAAACAGTGGAATGGTCGAAAGATGATTGGGCATAAAGATCAAACAGTCGTAGGTTTACTGGTCAATTAAAATGTGACACAGGTGTAATCGTCAATTAAAATTAATGTCATCAAAGACAATTTCTTAAACACACCGGCATAGGTAATAACCTATAGACCCTTTTAGTCTCTGACCACTTCCTGGTAACGAGACCGGAAAACCGCGCATGCGCACTCGTGTAGGGCAAAAAGACAAAATAAAACAGTAGCAGATTATTGAAAGTGTACATAAAAATGCTAAATTATGTGCGATTATATGAAAAAGAAACGATGATCAGACTTATTTGCTAACGGTTCAGTAACGTGGAAAAAAACGATCCATATTTTAGTTACAATATAAGACAAAAACGTAAAAAAAGAGGTGTCGCTGTTGTGGGTTGACGTTATCATCAAACGAAATGTTAACTGACCCAGGCAGTAACAGACAACCCCCATGAAGCATGGGCTGTAACACTGCGGGAATGGGAAAAAAGCATGATACCAGCATTTTTACCTTTTGCCGTAATGTTTTCACAAGCCAATCGATGTGGGGTCGTTAATTAAGACGAGGGTGGGATAGGTAAAGGGTTTATAAAAGGTAGCCATCTGATATATCACACATTTGTTTGTTTAATCAACAATCGATATTTTAGTTTGACTTTAATGGCGGAGAGTGTCGGTTGTGATCTGCATAACATACTCATACCTCTAATAGTTTCGAGAGTGTCTTGTGAACAATTTCATCATGAAACAAATTTTGGTGCAGACTTTTTTGAAAACATATGAATGAATGAATGAATGAATGAATGACCGTGCGAGCGAGCAGATGGATGGATAGATGGATGGATGAGCTAACGCGCGAACGAAGAACGAACGAACAACTGTATAATGCCGTGTTGTCGTCTGTGGCTGCTCTTTTCCATAATTGCGTTCCACCAGAGATCGTATGGAACATGTAATGTAAAAGCATTCCTTTTCCGAAAACACTGTTGGAAAAGGTTGAAACAATGTTTACCAGTATATTCTCCTTTTCTCACAATGTTTGAAAAGCTTTCCATTCTCTTGGTCGTTAAGACTTGTGATTGTTGGGTAAAGGGTTAAATGGAAATTGTAACAGTATATTAGTTGAGCCCATCGTATACGGGGAAGCATTTTAGCGTGTTGTACATGATAATGTAGGGAAACAATATGGACCTTAGCCTTAACCCTTAACCTCAGTTACGTGACGGTGATCTTACTTTGCGAAAAGCATAATGGGAGATATGTTTGCACATGGGGGGTAGCGTGGTCTTGAAATATACTGTTACACATCCTAATTATGGTTTAAGTAATACTAATTAAGATTTATGACATAAACTTAACGCGAATTCCTCTTGTCCTGGTCAAAAATATAAGTATGGCAGGATATGGGTCAAAAATCAATAACATTAAATGACGATGGTCAATAAAAAACAAAACATTAGCGGTGAAAAATCTCTTTAAAAAACGTAAGAGATCAAACAAATAGTTTGAATAAAATATACGGGGACGTTTTAATCAACTCGGAATGGACGTTTTAACCAAAAGTAGGACGTTTTGACTCTGGAACGTTTAAGCCAGATGCTAATTTACTAATCTGTTTGTACATCCCGGTGCACAGCATGATAATGGCATCCTGTAACACAATTAATCGTCACAGTTTAATCAATAAAATCTTTCGACAAGTCCCAAACATTGCGGTGAAAATAGCTTTCAACAGTGGTGATATTGACTTTTTGCCCTACAAACAGTGCGCACGCGCGGAAAGTGGAATTCTGGGATCCTATTTCCTTGGCAACGAACGGCGTTGTAAAAGGGTCTATACTAATTTGGGTGCAATCGGTTGTTAAGACAGTTTTCTTTAATCTTTTCTCACCTTTTAGAAGTAAGCAGACAAACAAGATGTCGAGGCAGCTACACGTACGTTACGTAATTTCAGATTAAATCGAAAGCAGAAAAACATTTTTGGTAGTCTGACTCGGGTAATTTACATTTAATTTCTAACTTCAAAATTTTTGACAAATCGGGAATAATAGCTGACGAAATCATCAATTGCATCAAAATAACCCGTTCTAGAGGATATCAGGTTATATGCATACACCTGTTGATTGGCGACGTGTGATTGTTCGATTTTGACACTCTAGTTGTTAATCGGAAAACGGTCGGATGTGAGAAGTTGGTTGGTTATTTCCGTTTATTTATCGTCGCTACCGGTTGCCCATCTGAGCGACGCCCCCAGAAGACGGTTAGTTGTTACGGGGGATAGTGCAAGGATACAGGTCGAAACTACTGAGAGCTTCGCCTGGTTCTTTTAACGTGCTCGGCGTATAGCACCGTCACACGGGACCTCGGTTTAATGTCTCATCCGAAAGACTATTAGTAATTTTTAGTTGGCCAGCCGGGGATACGAACCCACAATCTGTAGGACATTGTGTTCACGAGGCCTACGCTCTACCTACTGAGCTATATCGGCTGGTGATGTGAGAAGTACACTAAGTGTGAAGTATAAGTTAGCAGTCCGACTTACATTGGTTACTGGCCGCTACATTCCAGGTTGTTTTGAAAAATGGGACACGATTTCGGCGGCCGTTGCGTGCGTTTTAAGGGTGCGTGTTGAATAAAGGTTCATATAGAGTAAAAGTAGTTGGGGGGACATTGAACTGGCCGTTAAGTGGAGGTTCATGCTGAATGGAGGTGGACGGATCACCAGGTTTGACTGTAGATCCAAGATCAGACTGTATACTCTATGTTTTCTGATCTTGATCTACAACATGGGTATAAAACACCGTAAGCAAATCTCTTGACACGCATAACTTCTTACCAGAGAACTAAATATAGTCTGAATTCATGGCATTAGCAGATGGCAGATTGAACTTGGCTCAAATGCAATGAATTATCTTCAACAGGGTAGAAAACATTATGGAAAGAGAAAAATGCTGGATACCAGACAAGCTTACATCTATCCCAGGAAAAAATTCAATGTAGATCAAGATCAGACAACAAAGAAAATGCTCATGCTGTGTGAATCTTTTGATTCACTTTGTCTGCATGGGTGAAAGTATGATTTTTCAAAAATCCTAAAAATCCTACAAAAAAATCAGCATTTTTTGATAAGGAGAATGAAGAAAATTTGGCTTTTTGACAGCCTAATAACCCTGAAACCAGGAATAAACCTGAAAACTTTCTCTCACGGGACTCTGTTGTGCTTAGAAGGTATCCTGGCCAGAAACAGCCTTATCTCTTAGAATGCTGAATTAATGAAATGGACTTTTTTAAGCTGGAAATATCATTCGAAATATTGTCATTTCAAAGTTGTTTTGGCCAGAATGTGCAAAAAATTAGCAGACAGTGTAACTCCAAGATCAGACTGCACCTTCTGTGCAGTCTGATCTTGATCTACACTGTCTGCAAAAACAACTTAAGTTGGTTCCAGTGCTTTATAGGTTAAACATGTAATATAAGTATTTGGAACTGTTTTTGTACCCATGAGTCCATTCTAAGTATTTGGTGCTCTGACAGGAATAACACTGAAACTAGCTGCTACCTTAAAACTCTTTACCACACAATCCAGAGTTTTAATGACCACATGGAAAAGGACTTTCTGTCTGTCTGTCTGCCTGCCTGCCCTGCCTTGCCTACCTGCCTGTCTGCCTGCCTGGCTGTCATTTGGGTCCACTCTATTTCTCTTTAACCTATTGTCTGATTTTGAAAATATTTCACATAATTATGTATTCACCTCAATGACACAATGTGTAGAGCAGAGGTTTCAGATGCTGTCTGTCTGTCTGTCTGTCTGTCTGCCTGTCCAACCATTCCCCTCTATATTGCTTGAACCCCTTGTTTAATTTTCAAAATACAGTGTACATGTATTTCATACATCTGAGCACCTTGAAGAGAAAGCCAGCCAAATGGAGGTTGCTGACTCCAGGCTTCCCAGTCGAGGTCACAGCAGAGTCAAAGGTGACATGCTCTTACATAGGATCCACTCAGTATCTCTTAACCCTTTACCAGACCGCAAAATTTTAGCCATGTCCAAATTGAAAGCATTTGCAGACGACAATTTCAATGTGGCTCAAATGGTGCAATTTTTCTTTGATAGGGTAGAAAACATTGTGGGAAAAGGAGAAAATGCTGGTTACCAGCATTTTCTCCTTTTCCCACAATGCTTTCAAAAGGCTTCTTTTCTAGGGGCGTCAAAAGGCGGCATTGTGCGGTAAAGGGTTAAACCCCAGATCTGATTTTGAAATATTTCAAATATGTGTGCATCTTGCTGGATTGCTGGCCGGCTAAGGCTGTCTACTTGCTGATCTGTCTGTCAATCTGTCAATTCCTCTGTTAGTAATTTCATGTCTGCTCTATATCTCTTGAACTCGTAGTCTGATTTAGAAATATTTAACATGTGTACACTTCGATTAGATGACATGCAGAGCAGAGGATTCACAGGCCAGGCTCAATTATCAAAGTCACAGCAGAGGGTCAAATAGGATACATGCTAATGATAGCTTCCTTGGCACGTATATTGCCCTATTTTGTGGATCTCTTGCTCCCAAAATGTCTTGTGTATATGTATTCAAAAAAATGTTCAAGTATTTTTCCTTCGGGTTAGTTGAGCTTCAAGAACTAAGCTCCTACATAATCTCCAATAGCCTGATTGATAATATCTAAAATTTTCAGGAAAAAACCTGCAATATCCAATAGTGGTTTCTTGAGAAGAACAAATCAAAAACTTAAGCCATGTGTGCTAAATAAATAAAATGTATGTTCTCAATGCAAAAGAGGCATATTGTGTAAATTCAAGGCTGATTTGTAAAAATATCCATAAAGTAAAAGACAGAGTTGATCCAAGATCAGATGGCAGGTTCTGCACAGTCTGATCCTGATTTACACTGTCTTCAAAAGCAATTTAACCCCTTACTGCTTTAATGCTGCCTTTTAAAAACCCTGAGAAAAAAGCCTTTTGAAAACATTGTGGGAAAAGGAGACAATGCTGGTAACCAGCATTTTCTCCTTTTCTCACAATGTTTTCTACCTTATCAAAGAAAAATTGCACCATTTGGGCTACACTGAAATTGTCGTCTGCAAACGCTTTCAATTTGGACAAGGCTAAAATTTTGTCATCTGGTAAAGGGTTAAGCCAAGTTCACCTAATAAAGGGTTAACATTCTATTCTTTCTCTTTATCAACATGTTTTATTCCTCCCAAGATGTCTCATTCTTCTATGTTGAGGACAGTGTTAAAGATATTATGTCTAGTGCAGACAAGAAAAATTCCTCTATTTTAAGAAGGACAATTGTTGAAGACATTATGTCTAGAGCAGACAAGAAAAATTTAACTCTTAGAGTGCTGAATTAATAAAATAGGCCTTTTCAATCAGGAATAACATCGGAAATATTTTTTTATTTCAAGGTTGTTTTAGCCAGAATATGTAACAAAGTAGTGGACAGTGTAGATGATCAAAGATCAGACTGCACATTCTGTGCAGTCTAATCTTAATCTCCAATGTCCACGAAAACCATTTAACCCTTTCCCAAACGACAAATTTTGGACTGGTCCAAATTGAAAGAGTTTGCAGACGACAATTTTAAATTTGATGAAAATGGCAGAGTTATCAAAAAGGGTAGAAAACATTGTGGGAAAAGGAGAAATTGCTCGTTACGAGTATTTTCTCCTTTTCCCACAGGGTTTTCAAAAGACTTGTACTGCAGACATGTGAAAACCAGGGCTTGTTTGGGAAAGGGTTAAATCAATTCCAGCACTTTATGGGTTAAACTCCAAATGTGTCACTAAGAGACAGAGAAATTACCCATACCGGTATTTGGAAAGTTTTCCACATGTTGGAAGTTTTAAAAGAAATCTTTATTTGTTTCAAGCATTTTCTGAATAAAAAAAAGGATTAGGGACAAGTTTCATTACAATATTTCATCCATTTTTATGATTATTGCCATAACAAAAATATCAGGGGCAATTCTTCAGAAAAAAAAAATCATGCCCTTTGATAAACATTCATTCATTCTCACAGACATGCATGCACCAAGATTGTTTTCAAACATTTCCTGTTTCTCAAACATCAAATAGAATTTGTAGCTCTAAACTTTCCGGACCCCCTTTTATCACATCACCTTTGTTTTCAATGTAATACAGCCATTATTTATGAATTTTCTCATCTTCCCCATATTTGAGATAAATAATATTGAACATCTTAACCCTTTACCACACAATCCCCACTTTTAACCACCCTGAAGGAAAAGCCTTTTGAAAACATTGTGGGAAAAGGAGAAAATGCTAGTAACCAGCATTTTCTCCTTTTCCCACAATGTTTTCTACACTTCCCAAATCACATTTCAATTTTTGAGACACAAGTGATTTGTTCTCTGTACTTAATGCTTTCAATTTGGACTACTCTAAAATTTTGTCGTTTGGTAAAGAGTTTTAATTGTTATGTTATTTTGTACTATTTTCAGGCGTTTTTTACTCATTGAAATTCCCACATGTGTGTGTATCATTTTGTATGTTTTGACCTATAATGTGAGATTTATTGTTATGTGATAAGAAAATCTGTCATTTGTTTACATTTTTTTTTTTTAAATTTCATTAAACTCTTCTATAAAAACGTTATAAAGCTCACCTGATGGGCTCACTTTTTCAAGACTCAGTTAATGAAATTTTGCCTCAAATGCCAACTCATTTTAGATCCAACATACCTCAACCATGCTTCCTGCCAAGCAGTCTGATCTTGGATCTTCATCCAGTATTTTCTGGGTACTCCAGTGAAAACGGACAAAAAATTTCATATGAAGGTCAAGTTAACTTAAATCTTTACCAAACGACAATTGATTCTACATTAGAAGACACTGAAAGCAACTGCAGCCAACAAATCTAGACAAAATGATGGGATTTGTATCGAAAGAGTAAAAAAACATTGTGGGAAAAGGAGAAAATGCTGGTTACCAATATATTTTCCCATGGTTTCTTCAAATGTTTTCTACCCCCTAGGTAATTAAAACACATGTAAAAGTGCAATGATATTATTCCACTGTCTCACAAATTGAGGATTTAAAGCCCTAACAGTGGCCAAAAGTAAACAATGCCTGAGTGTTAAAAAGCATTTAAATTTAAATCATTATCATTTAAAAAAACAGAAATTATTGTGAAGATAACAATAGTAATGTTATTCCAAGTTTTAGTCGCTGGTTTTAAAATTCATTTCTCTGCCAGCCACAAACACTTGAACCAAATCTACAATAGAAAATTGTCATCTTCACAATAATTGTAAACTTTTAAACAGTTCTGTTTCAATTCAAATGCATTTCAACACCTGCAGTGTTTACTTCTGGCCTCTATTGGGGCTTTAAAAGCCATAATGATAAACACAAGCAGGCAACTCTTTTCTCCCTGCAGTAGGCCTCTTTAGAAATCTCTGTAGACAGAGGAGAAATTGCTTTGTGCAATTTCTCCTTTATCCACAATGTTTTCACATGAATTCATTTATTGAACCCTTTCCCATACAACAAATTTAAGACTCTCCAAAATTAAAAACATCAGCAAATGACAATTCAAAACAAGAGGGCCATGATGGCCCTGTATTGCTCCACTGGCTTATAAATATAAACCATAAATACTAAACATTTCAATTCTGAGCCAAATGGTTTCAAAATGAAGACTTACAAAGTTTTCTCTGTAAAAGCCCATGTGAAAGTTGAGACCCGCAAGGCAAAGCCATTTTTGATCCCAGAGCTATAATTACTTGAACCCTGGTAGAGGTCAACAAGATAAAGCCACATGCTTTATCAATACAAGTCTAGCTGTATGGTTATAAATAAGGTGATTTTCAAGTTTTGTCCATATGAAGCCTCTGTAAAACATAAGACCCCTGATGCAAGGCTAATTTCAAAAAAAAAATCAAAACAGAAAGATTTCTTAAGTTGTCACTATGTAAGCCCATGTAAAACTTATGAACCCTGCGGCGGGGCCAATTTTGACCCTAGGGCTAAAATTTTGGACTGCTTGGTAGAGGCCCACTAGATATAGCAACATGCAAAATTTGGTAGCTCTAGGCCTTATGGCTAGGTACAGGAAAATTTTTAAAGTTTTCTCTATATAACCCTATGTAAAACTTGTGACCCCTGGGGCAGAGCCAATTTTGACCCCAGGGCTATAATTTGAAGAAACTTGATAGAGGTCCACTACATAAAGCTACATGCCAAATTTGGTAGCTCTATGCCTTATGGTTTCAGACAAGAAGATTTTTAAAGATTTCCAATATTTTTCAGTTTTGTTGCCATGGCAACCAAGGAATCAAATTCTTTCAAGAAATTCTGAAGAGGACCATGGCAGGATCATTTCTGTGAAGTTTCATGAAAATTGGATGGGTAGTTTCAGAGAAGAAGATGTTTGAAATAAAAGTTAACGCACGCACGGACGGATGGACACACGGACGGACGGACGCACGACGGACACCGGGCCATGACATAAGCCCGCTGGCCTTCGGCCAGTGGAGCTAATTAATACATTATGAGCTTAAGTTCTCTGATGGGATAAACAAGCATTGAGAGAAAAGGAGAAAAAGCTGGTTTCCACCATTTTCTCATTTTCCTACAAGGTTTTTAATAGGTTTCTTCCTCAGGGTCATTAAAAGTTGGGATCGTGTGTTACAGGGTTAAGCTGAGTTTGTCAACTACATTTTTTCTCAATACTGTTTTTCAACTTTGCCAAACAACAAAACTTTTGACTCATCCAAATTCAAAGCATTAGTAAACATGAAATTAACCCTTTACCAAACGACAAAATTACAGACTAGCCCAAATTCAAAGCATTTGCAGACGACAAAATAAACGTGACTCAAAAATAGAAATTTGTTCTGTGATGGGTAGAAAACATTGTGGGAAATGGAGAAAATGCTGGTTACCAGCATTTTTTCCTTTTCACACAATGTTTTCAAAAGTCTTTTTTTCAGTGTCGTTAAAACTTGGAATTGTGTGATAAAGGGTTAAATGTGGCTCAAATGATGGCATTTGTCTTTGAAAGGGTAGAAAGCATTGTTGGAAAAGGAGGAAATGAGAGTTTCCAGCTTTTTCTCCCTTTTCTACAAGATTATCAGAAGCCTTCTGAATTAGGATCATTAAACATGGGATTATGAGGTATAGGTATCCAGAAATGAACTTGGAGCAAACATTATTGAAGCAACGGAAATGAGTATACTCTGTATTATATTAACTTTATGTATCATCCTGTTTGGGCAACAAGCCTTTGCATACAAATTGCATTATATATATGAAGCTTCGTCAGAACCAAAGAGAGAAGTATATTTTTTGACTACATCCTGCATGGAATTTAATATGATCTATTCCGTTTTCTTACTTGCGCATTATGTATGAGCAGAAACTTCTGGGCAGAAATATCCATGTAAATTCATATCATACTTCAAATAATGGTAAATTACATTAATTAATCCTTCACCACACAATCCTGACTTTTAACGACCCTGGGGAAGAATCCTTTTGAAAACATTGTGAGAAAAGGAGAAAATGCTGGTAACAATGTTTTCTACCTTTCCTAAAACAGATTTCAGTTTTTGAGTCACATTTATTTTGTCGTCTGCAAATGCTTTCAATTTGGAAACATCCAAAATGTTGTCGTTTGGTAAAGAGTTAAGAAAATCTAATCGAAGTGCTGATAGCCCTGCATTCTTCCCAACTTTTTCGAACACCAAAGGGGGGTTTTGAGAGTTTCAAAGGGGGAGATTTGGGGTTTCAAGGGGGAGACTTTTTGAGGCGTATCGGAAGGTCTCTCTAAAGATCACTTTTAAACCATTCTAGGCTAAATATCTTTATAATTGAACAAAAGTCTGGTTTATGATTTATTTCTTTTTATGCTTTATTAAATATTATTGTTTATCAAATGTCCGTGAATATTTAGAGCAAAAACAAAATCAGTCATTATATTCATGAATATATAGAACGCAGTGACTATGGCAAAGAAGCACTGTAATACTTATTATCAAATACTATTTTGTCCATTGGGTTTTCACTGCTTTGTAAGTATATCATATAATTTTGACTTATTTTTTAAAAATATTCTGCCATTTTATATCGTACCCATAAAGTTTTACCTTTCAATATTGACTACAGATTACCACAATTTATCCTGGCATTATTCATTTTCATGGTACTCTATAATTGCAAACTGGTAATTATTCCAAAGGACAAAAGTTTTGTCATACTGTTTGAAAAAAAATTGATTTCCATTGAGTTCCTTTTGGGTATCATTTTTATCTGCATAAATCATCAGTAAAATATCTCAAAAGCGTGAAGAAAACAAAAGAGTAAAAAAAAAATACACCTTTCAAAAAAAAAATCTAGAGGCCATCTTCACACGAAAACATTCTGGAAGCAAACGTCAGCATTGGTAACGATGGGCAACAAGTTGGTTCCGGCAATTAGTGACCTGAGGATTACTATATTACTCTATCGCCGGTAACCAGTCGAATATTGCTAACGTCATTGTTTTAAATGAAACTACAATCACATACTGGGTGATCTGTTTTTAGATAAATTAGAACTTTAATGGTCAGTTCGTGCAGTAAGAGTTTAAAACTTTGTATTTTTTCATTGTTTTTGTTACTGATTAACTTAATGTATCCATCCATTTTTGTCTGCGTCCCGGGGACGCAATGAGCATTGGAATTTTGTGTTTATAGATCTAGATTCTTACAACGTAATTTACCTGTTAACGTCAGGTGAATAACGTTTTGATTTCCGCTCTGAAAAGTACCTCGGCCCGTTCTCAAATTTGGTTGGTTCATGATCATCGATCGATAAATCTCAGTATTTTGATTCCTATTTATAGACAACGAACCTGATTGACCTGACAACGAACCTGAAATACACACATGTGTCAACTACATGTAAACTTCAGATAATATACATGTACCTTGGATACAAATTTATCACACCCTTTTTACCCTTATGTCGGATTTTTTCCAAATTGGGGTTTTTTAATTGTCTGTTGGGGTGATCCGGTAATTTGTCTTGGATCGGGAGATGACCCGATGAAATCGGGAGAGTTGGGAAGCTTGGCCCTGGTAGAATGCTCAAAAGGAGAAATATGACCGTGTAGTGATAAGAATGAAATAACTAATCATTTGAGCCGTGCTCTGTGAAAGGGGATTTGATGTATATGCAAAATAGTATCAACCCATGTCAGGCTGCGCAGTCCTTGCATGCTGAGATGGGTTGAAACTTTTTGCTTTTTGCATGTCCGTGGACCATGCTACCTTATGATTCAGTCCGTTGTTACACAAAAATGATTTTGCTGATACATAATTACTTGATGAATTGCTTATTATAATGCATCACAGAATTCCACTATACCCTCTTTTGCTACAGCATGGATCATTTATAATGATATGTGCCCTAGCTATTCAGCTCCATAAATTCCTATTAGAAGTTGTTCAAGACAGATTCTGAATGAGTTTCACCAAGACTGGCAAAATTATGCTTCTTAAACAGATAATCTAGTTTTTGACCATTCGGAGTTGTATAGTGGTATATGGCAAGGGGTCAACCATTTCAGTATAGTAGAAAAGGGCTTATTGTTGCAATGTCAAGGCCATTCTGGGCCAAACATAGAGCTTTATGGAAGACAGAGTAGATCCTAGATCAGACTACTATGTTGGGTACAAAAACATGTAAAAATCGAAAGTCCTTAACATAACAAGAGGACCATTGGCCCTAAAGTGCTCACCTGAGTAAAGTCATCTATAATTCATATAGCTGAAGAGATCCTGGTTTTCATGATGTAAACCACATGAGTGAAAGTAAGTGTCCTACTTTCAAACTTGGCCAAGATATCATTTAGACAAACATTATGACCAAGTTTCATGAGTATCAGGCTGACAGTGTCGCCTCTACAGCGCACACAAGTTTTTTCTAAGATATGGTCCAGTGACCTACTTTGTGAGGTGCCTTTGAACCTTTAATTTTACATATTAAACATATCCATTTACTCCTACAGGGATTATTAACCCTTTACAAAACAATACTGGGTTTTGAAGACTCCTAGAAAGATGAGCTTCAAAACTTTGTGGAAAAAGAAGAAAATGCTGGTAACCTGCATTTTATCTTTTTCACGCAATGTTATGTATCCTATCAGAGACAGACTTCATCTATCCTTTTTGAGACAAATTCCATCATTTGAGCCATATTTGATATGTCATCTGGTGGCGACACTTAATTTATCACCTGCAGATGCTTTCAATTTGGCGAGTCTAAAATTTTGTCAGCTGGCAAAGGTTTACCAGGTAATCCTGAGTTTCAATGCCACCCCCCCACCCATGGAAAAGGACTTTTGAAAACATTGTGGGAAAAGGACAAAATGCTAGTAACCAGCATTTTCTCCTTTTCCCACAATGTTTTTTACCCGTACAAAGAAAAATGTACTAATATGTGCAACTTCAGATAGTTTGCCATCTGTAAAGCTTTCAGTTTGGGTGAGCCTAACATTTTGTTGTCTGGCAAAGGGTTAATGGACATCTTGTACGGAGATGATTGCAGTCATGATCAATGAGTCCATTGACTGATCTGCCTTTTGTATTGCAGCAGACCACATTTGAAGACATTGTAGTTGAGGGAGAAATTGCACATAATGAACAATTTCTTCTTTTGCCATGTCATTATTTCATGCTTATCAGTAGTTTATCAAGAAATGATGGTGGATTATGGTTTGATATTTCATGGTTACAACCAGTGAAATATACCGATTTCATATTTTCTAACTCTTCCCGCACACCAGTTACCGAGGTAAACAGCACATACCATTCAACCAGAGGGAAATATGACATAATTTACATGCATTTACCCTACATTTCTCGCGCCATGGAGGGTGGTACGCCACAGGGAATTACCGAAAACAACTGTACTGGATTCTGACGAAAGTCTCAACAAAAAAGGTGTTTATGAAATGAATAGAATGCAAGTGGCTTCATTGTTTTTTTTTTCGGTAAAAGAATGAAATTTATTTCATCTTGTGAACATCATTGGTAATATTTTCACACGCAGCAAGCCACTTATGTAAATATTACAGATGATGTTCACTCTATGAAATAAATTTAGATCTTTCACCGAAAAAAAAAACCCAAATATCCTCTATTTCATTTATTAGCTCTTTCCCAGATAACAAAATATCAGACCTTTCAATATTTAAAGTATTAATTTTGCAGATGGCTGACAAAGTGTGACTCTCATGATATTATTGAAAAAATGTAAAACATTGTGGGTATAGGAGAAAATGCTGGTTCATAGCAATGTTATCAAAAGCTTTCTTCCTCTGGGTCATAAAAATGGAACTGATTGGTATAGATTTAACACAGTTCATGTTAATGTTAGGTCTGTTCATGTTTTTTTCCTTTTCTAGCATTGATGTTACTTTGTCAAAAAAATGATGAAAATAACCAAGTGATAAACAAATAGCTGCAGATAGCTGCCAAAGATCAATAGCAGATCCCAATAAGGATAGGTGATATGGAGTAATCAAGAAATTATTACCCTTGGACCAAGGCTAATGTTAGGTACTAGGTAGCAACGTCTACAGATCTGTGCTTGTACTGCAAGGTACTGCCTTGCTATATATTATTCAAAATATGCCTAAAACATGAGAATATTTTCTGGGGAAATGTGTTAACCCTTTACTACACAGTCCTGAGCTTTAATGACCCTGAGAAAGAATTAAAGCCCTAGAAAACATTGTGGGCAAAGGTGAAAATGCTTATAACCAGCATTTTCCCCTTTTCCTACAATGTTTTCCTATCTTTCACAGACAGATCCCATTATTTTTGCTACATTTATTGTCATCTGCAAATGCTTATAATTTGAATCAGTCTAAAATTTTTTCATGTGTTAAAGAGTTAAAGAATTGACTGGATGCTTCCATACTGTGCTACAGTACTATAGTACTTGTTTAACCCTTTACCACACAATTCAGTATTTTAACAACCCTGGGAAAAAGGACTTTTGAATACATTGTGAGAAAAGGAGAAAATACTTGTCATCAGGTTTTCCTCTTTTTCTCAAAACATTTTCTACCTTTCCATTTTATCATCTGCAAAGGCTTTCAAGTTAGACAAGTCTAAAATTTTGTCGTTTGGTGCAGAGTTAACCTTTTTGTACAATTTCCAGCAGCTATTGTTCTGTGACATTCCAATCGATTCTGATAAAACTTACCTTTCTATCGGTGTTTAACTCGCAGTATCTTGAGTACTAATGTATGTATAAATCTGATTATTGTCCAGTGTCCTGTTTGTTTTATGCTGTGGATGGGACACCCAACGGTTCTGTGCTTGATCCTCACTGGGCATATGAGAGTATCATTGGGCAGCCTAATGCATCTGAAACAAGACAAACATACACAAGAGAGCTGTTAGATGCCCTAAAAGGGCCATAAAACACTGTTCAGATAATTCAAATTTGCAAAGATTTTTTTGTGGTCAACTTTTCTACATATTTTTTTTTTTTCAGACAAATGTTGGGGGAGTCAAAATTAACACAGACTGGGAATTGAAGTGATTTTCTTTAGCACTTGAAAATAACATATCAAAATATTTGTCTTTGTTTTCTCCTGGTATAATTCTATCCGCTACAAGACAACAAAATTTTAGACTTGTCCAAATTGAAAGTATTTGCAGACAACAAATACATAAAATTTGGTTCAAACAGTGGATTTAACCTCAGAGGGGTAGAAAACATTATCTGGAATGGAGAAGATACTTGTAACCAGCATTTTTCCCCCATATTGTTTTATAAATGGTTTCAATAATTTTCAGAGTTCTTCAGATTTTCAGAGATCAGATTTTCAGAATTTTCAATAAATGGTAAGGTCAAAATTCAAGCATGAAGTAACAGATCATACAGGGATCAATAGTTGGGCAAGTACATACTGCGCCAACTTAATTGTTGCATTTGATTTTTCACCTGAATAATCTATACAATATTCATATTTCCTTGTAAAACATGTTCGGAGCATAAAAGCATGGAACAATCATTGTTATCAACCACTTAACCCTTTCAGAGCCCACATAACATTGACGCTTTACCACAAAATGCCAAGTTTTAACGACCCATCGGAGGAAGGCTAAATTTTGAAAGCATTGTGGCAAAAAAAGAGAATGCAGCATTTCCTCCTTTTCCCCCAAATCTTTTTAATCCTTTCAAGGGCAAATCTTATCCTTTGTGCCATTTATGATTATGTTATCTGCAAATGCTTTAAATTTCGACAAGTTTAAGATTTTATAGTTTGGTAAAGAGTCAAGTTGTTTTACTGACAGTATAGATGAAGACCCATTGCAGTCTGATCTTGACTTAACTCTTTACCAACTGGACCGAATTGAAAGCATTTGCAGATGACAAATTAAGTGTAACTTAAATGGTGATTTATGTATTGTATAGGGTTGAAAACATTGTGGGAATAGGAGAAAATGCTGGTTATCAGCATTTTCTCCTTTTCCCGCAATCTTTTCAAAAGGCTTCTACCTAAGGGTTGTTAAAAGTAGGGATTGTGTGGTAAACGGTTAAACTGTGTATTACAGAAATATTTTGGGGAAAAAAAAATTAGAATTTGCATGCTGTTGGTCTGGATTCACAGACTCAAAATGTCTGTTTTGTTTACTCAGAACCTAGAGAGTTACACTTCTAACTTTCATGGCACCTTTCACATCAAAAGTGCTTCTGCGGTTATTGTAGGTCAAGATCAGAATGCACAGAATCAATGTGCGGTCTGATCTCTGATCTATACTGTTTGCTTTCCTGAAACAAAAGAAATGATGAAATTTCAAGTGCCTTGGATCTTATCTGTAGACTAAAAATGTCTGTTGGGTGACCTTGGAACTGTAAGGGTCACACTCTTTAACATCTGGCAGACATTATCCTGATGCATAATAATTATCACAGAATGCAGCTTAACCCATGTCCAAATGACAAAAATTTAGACTGGTCCAAATTGTAAGCATTTGCAGAAGACAAATTAAATTTCACACAAATAATGGAGTTTGTCTCTTAAAGGTAAGAAAACATTGTGGGACAAGAAGAAAATTCTGGTTACCATGTTCTCCTTTTCCAACGATGTTTTCAAAAGGCTTTTCTGTCAGGGTCGTTAAAACCTGGGATTATGTGGTAAAGGGTTAAAAGAATTGTGGGAGAAAGAACTAGAGGCGCTTGAGCGCCTGTATCGCTCCACAGGCCTGATATTTCTATAATGGCGAAAAAGAAGTTTTTAACAATTACCATTCAATCCTGCATTTTAGCTCACTAAAGAAAAAAGGTATGGAAAAAACTTGTGAGAAAAGAAGAAAAAAATGGTAACCAGCATTTTCTTAGTTTCCCACAATAATTTCTATCCTTTTTTATATATGTCTTACTAATTTGAAGATATGTTGTCTGCAACAGGTCCTTTCACAAACCATTTTGGGTGGGGAAACATCAAAATATAGAAAATATGTCTTTCTCAGGGTCGTTAAAAGTTGTGATTGTGTGGTAAAGGGGTAATCTAAAAGAACAGCTAGGAGGGCAAATGAATGAATGTTATAGCAATATAGATCAACTTACATCAATACACCAGATAGAATGAAATATGCTGGCATACAATGAACACCTAATCCCTAATAATCAACTTTTCACAGTTAGAATGTCTTCTGTGGCAAACAACACAAAATGGTCTACAAATGCATTTACATAAATCAAATATCCTGCTCCATGGCACAGATTAATTCTGGTGTACTGAAGTTGCAGGATCAGTTTGACTGGGTAACATTAATGCCTTATCACAAATGTAAAGCCCTGTCCCACTGTGTACCAGGTCACCAGGATTTACACCCCTTCTCTGTCCACTCTGCATTTACTCATTAGTAGGTCAACAAACCTTTACCAGAACTAATAAAAGTGCAGAGGTTCTCTTGTTCTATATCAAAAGGACTATAAAGTACCTACAACATGGGGGTTTTGTTATTAAAATACTTTTTCTTTTTTATCTTGGCATGGTTACTCAGGCTTAGTAATAAGGCAAAATTGAAAAGCTCAAGTTGTGAAAGGTGCTCAAGCTTTTATCTTATTTATGGCCAGTGATATTTCATTACTAGTACTAACTAATGGCATATCATTGGAGTAAATTGTGATCTTAATACCAAGGAAAATGTGTGGGCTTAAATAGGACAGCCCTGACTAGGTCAAGTCAATCCAATTTTCTTCCTTTTTCTTTGTTAGTCGATAAAACTAACACAATAAATAGTTTTGGAGAAGAACATTTTTTTGAAATATAAGCCTTGTCTATAAAAAAATGTGTTTTTAGGTGTATAATTTTTTTAAAAGGAATTTGGTATACAACCACCATAGAAACAATTTGGCAGACAACCACCATAGGAACTTACCTGCAAAACAACAATGAGTTTTAGAGAAGAAATTTTTCAAAGATTTTACTTTATACCATAAAAGGAAAATGAGTCTCCCATAAAAGCCATGTTTTTTGACAGATCATTTTTTTTTAAAGGAATTCTGTAAACCTGTATCTAAGGAACATTCCTGCAAAATAATAATGCTATCCAAATAGCGGTTTGGGAGGAGAAGATTTTTAAAGGTTTTTTACTTTGGTTGCCATGGCAACCAGAATTCTTCATGGAACACAATTATTTGAAGGAATTTGAAAGAGAACCACCAAAGGAACATTCCTGTGAAATTTGGTAAAAATCCAGTCAATAGTTTCTGAGGAGAAGTTTTTTAAAGAAAAAGTTTACGGACGCACGCACGGACGAACGGACGAACGGACGGACGGACGCACGACAGACACAACGCCATGACAATAGCTCGCTGGCCTTCGGCCAGTGGAGCTAAAAATTGCTGCAGATATCCAACTTCTCCATTTTTCATGACTCTTTACATCAAAAATAATAATCACTGGTATTGTAGTTCTGATCTTCAATTGGTTGTGGAGACTTTAAAAATGTAGTTCACCTTAACCTTTTACCCACAATCCAGAGTTTTAACAACCCTGACCGAAAAGCCTTTTGAATACAATGTAGGAAAAGGAGAAAATGCTGGTAACCAGTGTTTTCTCCTTTTCCCACATTTTTTCTACAATTTAAGAGTCAGGTTACATCAGTTGAGACATATTTAATTTGCTGCAACAGCTTTGAATTTGGACAAGTGACAGTTTATGAAAAAAATTCTAGGAATACAGCAATTGCTTTTTACAGCAAATGCTCTTTTTCCTACAATGTTTTTCCATCACATTTGAAAGCAACATTTTCCTTTCCATTAATTAATTCACCTTTGTATCACATTGTAACTCTTGGAATCTCTCAAGAAGCCCGGTAAGGTAAAAAGGTAAACATCAAATACAATAAAGTAATTAACTTTATTAGGAAATATCTTGAGAGTCAACTGGTGCAAATTAAGTTTGATTTCAATTGGCCTTGGAGTCATCCTTTCAACAATTTGTACTGAAAGTTATGATGGGTTGACTTACTATAGAACAAGGCACATCTTTCAGCCCGTTACCACACAATCTTGCCTTCTAAAAACCCTTAACCCTTTCCCAAACAACAAATTTTGGACTGGTCCAAATTGTTTGCAGATGACAATTTGATGAAAATGGCAGAAAGTTATCGAAAAGGGGAGAAAACACTGTGGGAAAAGGAGTAATTGCTCATTATGAGCAATTTCTCCTTTTCCCACAATGTTTTTAAAAGACTTGTACTGCAGACGCGTGAAAACCAAAAGGGTTAAGGAGGGAAGCTTTTGAAAACATTTTTGGAAGCGGAGAAAATGCTGGTAAGCAGCATTTTCTTCTTTTCAGAAAATTTTTCCTACCCTCTCAAAGTCCAGTCTCACCACTGGAGCCACACTTAAATTGTATTCTGCAAATGCTTTCAATTTGGATAAGTCTAAAAGTTTGTTGTTTGGTAAAGCCTTAATCCCTTACCAAACAATCCTGACTTTTTAAACAACCCTGAAAAAATGACCTTTAAAAGCAATGGGTGAAAAGGAGAAAATGCTGTTAACCAGCATTTTCTCCTTTTTCCAAAATGTTTTATGACCTTTAAAAGCAAAATCTCACCATTTGAGCCACACATAAATTGTCATCTGCAAAAGCTTGCTTAATAAATTGTCATCTGCAAAAGCTTGCAATTTGGGCCAGTCTACAATTTTGTCATTTGGTAAAGAGTCAAAGGTTGACTTAATATAGCAAAAGACACATCTTTTCATAAATCGGAAGACAAAACATATGGCTGGGCTAATGAAGAGCATGACATTTACACTGCCCATTATCTGCCGTTAGGTGGTGATTTTTCAAATACAGACCTATCTCATTTGGGCATTCTTGGTACAGAACCTGACTACTTTTCACGACAGCAATCAATGCAGCGAATTTCAAAATACAATAAACATGTACTCAAAAAAATGCTACCTGGTATGATTCATCTAGCCATAGTTAGCTAGCATATAATGCACCTGGCACTTATAAACACAGCCCCTATAAGCTTGAGAAATCGCCCTATAAGCCCAGTATGCTGGGGTCATTATATTTGTTGTCATAGTCTGAACTTGCACAAATCCCGGTTTTCCCTACATCTATATTTAGAAACTGTGTACAAAGATTTGCAGTAAACAATGGTATTTTCTAAAATAATTTTTTCTGTTTAGAATTATTATACAGTAAAATCTCGATAATTCGAAGTCCCAAGGGGACAAGCAAAATGTTCGAATTTTTGCGGTGCTCGAATTATCCAAAATGTCAATGAAAACAAAGTTGCATTCCAATCAAGATCGGCAATCTTTCCCGAGTAATATGATTGAGTTTTTGTTCCTTTTTTCATAATGTTCAAAGAATATTACATTAAGCAGGTTATTTTCTGTAAATGCACATGTTTTTATTAGATCTGTACGAGTTCTTGGAATTTAGTCGCACTAAGTCATCCCGTTTTTTTATTCCGTAAAGGTTGGTACTGGAATTTTAACAAAATCAAAAAATCTGCCTATCTGTCATCGCCCCCTATAACTGTCACCCCACAGGAAAGTGTGCAGACTTGAATTTGTTTACATGAGAAAACAGCAGAAGGTAAGATTAATATGGCGCTTCCACTTTTCCAGAAAAATAAAATGTAGAAAATTTACACGTATGGGTCTATGGATTTCAGTTCCTCAGTCACTGGTGTTAAATCCTTGAAATATCATTGAATACGACGACATGCAACTTGAAAAGCGTTCAAAACGATCGAAGAACGAAAGCGGGAAAGATGACAAAGGTTAAAAAGAAAACACACACACACAACGTGCATTATCTATCGATAAAGCTCAGAAATGTACGGAGAAGTTATAGATTTTGGTATCATACATGTGGACGATTACAAGCAGTTCTGTGTAACGGGGTTTTTCTTGCAACATGAAATCTACACACCGGTGAAAAATGACATTAACCTGTCATTGCCAAAGTCACTGTCAAAGTCTATGACATGTAAACAAACAAATGATATTCACGCAAACCCGAAACAAGACGTCATCGCAACAAGGTGGAAAAATTGTGATCAAACTTTTTTTTTATTCTGTGACGAAGCGATCTGGAAAAACATGATGCTATAAATAGACACGAAAAATGATAAGAAATTTGACATCATCCCATCACAAATGCTTCAAACTGTCTTTTTAGCATCAACAATGACGTTGAACAGTTAATGTACAAACATACTGCAAAATAATGTAGTCAGGGAGATAAAAATCACTTGTTTAATCAGGTACAGAATACTTTTGTGAATTTTACAAATTGAAATATCAGACAAGATAAATTTGATGGGGGGGGTCGTAACAAACATCTCTAGCTTCTTATCATTAATCTCTTGCCATCAAATCAATGTCAAATTCCATCCCAAAATTATAGGGTAGTGTGACTCCCCTTTAGTAATTGTTATCGATTGTAAAACTTACGTCACACCGTAAACAGGCTGGCTTGCCAAATCCTTTGCTCTGAAAGGTGTGAAAACAATTACTTGAGAGGTGAGAAAGTATTTTATTCGAATTAACAATAAATTTAAAGAAGCAAAATGGTGACAGGGACCAGCACATGTGTTCGAATTTTCAGATTATCTATACTCGAAATTACTGATCTGCTTTTAATGCAGTATAGTGGAGTTTTTGCTGGGACTATGGAAATTCCTCGAAAAAAGCAGTGTTCTCGAAACTGGAAATATCGACGTTTTCTTGTATTTTTAAGAAATTTGGAGCAAAAAATAGGCTTCATTTCTCTGCAGACATATTATTAATAGCTATTTTACGCTTTTAAGCAGCACAGGTTATGGTTTACACACCGCATATTAATATTTATCCTGAACAGGATAGTGATGTGTCAAAGCAGACATGTCAATCTTTAAAGAATATATAACATGGACAGACAACGTAAACTTGCCATCATGTAATCAAGGTTCCAAAAGTATTGTGAACAATCTTTTCTTTTAACTTTTTAATAGATGACAAAATTTTAGACTCGTCCAAACTGAATTGGCTCAAATAATAAAACTTACCTGTGGAAAGGTAGAGAGTACTGTGGGAAAGGGAGAAAATGCATTTTCCCCTTTTTCTTAGAAAAACTTTATCCTTCAGTGTTGTTAAACAAGGGATTTTTGGGTAAACAGTTAAAGGTCAAACAAGTAGAGCACATTATTTTTTGTAATAAGCTGATTCTTAAGAAAGATATGACTGCATCAATTGGACAATGAAGTGGCATTCTTGCAATCAAAGTACCTAGAGTACTGAGAGCCATACTTCTTTTTTTTTAAACCCTTTACCAGACAACAAAATTTTAGCCTTGTCCAAATTGAAAGCATTTGCAGACAACAATTCAATGTGGCTCAAGTAGTGCAATTTTCCTTTGATAGGACAGAAAACATTGCGGGAAAAGGAGAAAATGCTGGTTACCAGCATTTTCTCCTTTTCCCACAATCTTTTCAAAAGGTTTGTTTCCATGGGCATTAAAAGGCGTCATTGTGCAGTAAAGGGTTAACTCTTACCACACAACAAAAGATAAGACTTATCCATACTGACAGACCAAGAACTGAATGTGGCGAAAATGGTGGGATATATCCAAAACAAGGTAGAAAACATTGCATCAAATCAACACAATTTTCAATAGTCATCTACCTCAAGGCCATCAAAACAAGGGATTGTTTGAGTATTAAACACATTATCCTTGTAAACAAAATGGCAGCAAACAACTTAGAAAATGTAACAATCTTACAACTAAGGGGTAAGAATTCAAATTATTCACAAACTTGCTGATATTGTGCTGACAAGGAAAAAAGATATCTACCAAGAAATCTTTAAATCCAATCAAATTGCCTTGTCATTCATAGAGAAAGTGTTTTCGAGATTGTATTACAAATGTCTGCCTTTTTTCATTCTGGTCTCTAGGATGAAGAAATTTTATTCACTTTATAGCTCTTTTTTTCAATCAATTTTGTAGTGTTTTGAAGAAACTCAGACAATTGTCGAACTTTATCTCTGCTAGAAACCTTCCTTTTTCCTCTGTAAAATGTTCTTTGTTTAACCTGTTACCCAATATTTGATGCTTTAATGACCTGGAAAAAAAAGACTGTTCAAAACTGTGGGCAAATAGAAACAAGAGGGCCATGATGGCCCTGTATCGCTCCACTGGCTTATAAATATAAACCACGAAGAAAAGTCTTCACTATATAAGCCCTTATAAAACTTTGACCTCATGGCTACAGTCTGACTAAATGGGGAATATTGTATTAGAAGAATAACATGCCAAATGTGGGAGTTCTTGGCCTTATGGCTGGTAACAAGATGGTTTCTGAACTTTTCACTCCATAAACCCATGTAAAACTTGTGATCCCTGGTGCAGGGCCAAACTTGATCCTAGAGCTGTAACTTGGGCCCTCTTTGTAACTGTCCACTAAATAATGCTATAATTATATGCAAAATTTGGTAGCCTAAGCCTTATGGCTATGTACACCAAGATTTAAAAGTTTTCCCTATGTAAGCCTATGTAAATCTTGTGAACCCCCCCCCCTCCAAGTATGAGGCCAAATTGACCCCAGGACTATACTTTGGACACTTTTGGTAGACTCCAACTAGATCAAGCTAAATGCCAAATTTGGTAGCTCTAGGCCTTATGGTTTCAGACAAGAAGATATTTAAAGTTTTCTCTATATAAGCCTATGTATAAAACTTGTGACCCCTGGGGAAGAGCCAATTTTGACCCCAGGGCTATAATTTCAAGAAACATGATAGAGGTCTACTACATAAAGCTACATGCCAAATTTGGTAGCCCTATGCCTTATGGTTTCAGACAAGAAGATTTTTAAAGTTTTCTCTATATAAGCCTATGTAAAACTTGTGACCCCTGGGGAAGAGCCAATTTTGACCCCAGGGCTATAATTTGAAGAAACTTGATAGAGGTCTACTACATAAAGCTACATGCCAAATTTGGTAGCCCTATGCCTTATGGTTTCAGACAAGAAGATTTTTAAAGATTTCCAATATTTTTCAGTTTTGTTGCCATGGCAACCAGAGTTTTTGAAGGAATCAAATTCTTTCAAGAAATTCTGAAGAGGACCATGTCAGGATCATTTCTGTGAAGTTTCGTGAAAATCGGATGGGTAGTTTCAGAGAAGAAGATGTTTGAAATAAAAGTTAACGCACGGACGGACGCACGGACGGACGGACGACCGGACGGACGGACGGACGCACGACGGACACCGGGCCATGACATAAGCCCGCTGGCCTTCGGCCAGTGGAGCTAAAAACCACAGGGCCATGATGGTCCTGTATCGCTCCACTGGCTAATAAGTACAAACCATACATATCAAACATTACAATATCTAGGCCAAAAGTTTTCAAACAAGGAGCCTGACAAAGTTTTCTCTATAAAAGCCCATGTGAAAATTGTGACCTAAAGGCTAGTCCACTTTTGACCTAATTATTATGATTTCAAGCTATAATTATGAGCTATTACTTGAATCCTGGTAGAGGTCAACAAGATACAGCCGCATACCAAATAATATAGGTCTAGGCCATATGGTTATAACTAAGGAGGTTTTCAAAGTGTCCTTAATTAAACATGAAAGGTGGGGTTTATTTCGATTCAATGACTAGATGAAGCTATATGCAAAATTTGGTAGCCCTAGGCCTTAGAGTTAGAAACGAGAAGCTTTTTATTGTTTTCACTATAAAGCCCTTGTAAAACTTGTGACCCTGAGGATAGGGCCAATTTTGACCTCAGGACTATAATTTAACCTTTTGCCATGCAACAAAATTTTAGCTTTGTCCAAATTGAAAGCATTTGCAGACGACAATTTCAATGTGGCTCAAATGGTACAATTTTTCTTTGATAGGGTTGAAAACTTTGTGGGAAAAGGAGAAAATGCTGGTTACCAGCATTTTCTCCTTTTCCCACAAAGTTTTCTAAAAGCTCCTTTCACAGGGTTGTTAAAAGTCGACATTGTGCGGTAAAGGATTAAAGACTCTTAGTAGAGGTCCGTCAGATGAAGCTACATGCCAATTTTGGTAGACCGTGGCCATATGGTTTAGAATAAGAAGATTTTAAAAGTTTTCCCTATATAAGCCCACGTAAAACTTGTGAGCCCCTGGGTGGGGCCAGTTTTGGTGCCAGGGCTATTATTTGAAGAATCATGGTAGAGGTCTATCAGATGAAGCTACATACCAATTTTGGTAGCCCTAGGCCATATGGTTTAGAACCAGACGATTTTTAAAGATTTCCCTATATACGCCCATGTAAAAATTGTGACCCCCGAGGCAGGGCCAATTTTGGCCCCAGGGCTATGGTTTGAAGAATCTTAGTAGATGGCCATCACTTTGGTAGCCCTAGGCCAAATGGTTTAGATTTTAAAAGTTTTTCCTATATAAGCCCAAGTAAAATTTGTGACCCCTGGGGCAGGGCCAGTTTTGGCCCCAGAGCTATAATTTGAGGGAACTTAGTAGAGGTCCATTAGATGAAGCTACATGCCAAATTTTCGTAGCCCTGGCCTTATGGTTTGGGACAAGAAGATTTTCAAAGATTTCCAATATTTTTCAGTTTTGTTGCCATCGCAACCAGAGTTTTGACAGGAATCAATTTTTTTTTTTCAAGAAATTCTAAAGAGGACTATGGCAGGATCATTTCTGTGAAGTTTGGTCAAAATTGGACAGGTAGTTTCAGACAAGAAGATGTTTGAAATTGATTGATTGATTGATTGACTGATTGGAGTTTAATGCTGTTTTCAACATTATTTCAGTTATATCGCCCTGGCCAGTGCACCTATCCATGTTTCATGGAGTTTCTATTACTGTGCACGGTATTCTTTCCAAGTCACTGGCTGCTTTCCCACATAACCAATGTCAAAACAATGGTCAGCGGTGAGAGAGGAATGAATCCTGTCACAATGACTATCATCAATCCTCGGAAAGAAATTGGCCGAGCTGGGGATCGAACCAGCGACCTCCTGTTCTCAAGTCCTGCATGCTACCAATGGAACTACCGGATTTTTATAGAAGTTAACGCACGCATGTATGGATGCACAGAAGGACGTGCGACTGACACAGGACCAAGACATAGGCTTGCTGGCTATTGGAGCTAATGATGGTTACCAGTTTTTTCTCCCTTTCCCACTTTTCTTACAACTCTTTCTAAAACAAATTCCATCAATATGAACAGCCATGTTTAATTTCTTGTCTGTATTTGTTTTTAATAATAATTGGACATGATTTTACTGTGGATGTGTCTAAAATTACATCACCCAGTAAAAAGTTAACTAAAGAAATCTGCCTTCTATATGGGCTTGTTCACACCGATAATACATAGAATGACCATAAGACTATAGCAACTTAGTGAATTATTGTTCATGATTGAAAGGCTTTCAAATAGTGAGAAATAAAACAAGGTTTGATAGTCTTGTCCCATTAACATTATGTAAAATGATCCCAAAATATCAGTCTTTTTTTCCCATTTAATCCTTTACAAAATGTAACAATCCTGAGAAAATCATGCTTTTGTAAGCATTGCAGGAAAAACAGAAAATGGCAATGTGCAGCATTTTCTTTTGTAATATTTTCTTTTTCAAATTGAACCCAATACCATTTCATCACTCTGTAATTACTCTTATGGTCGTGCAAAAAAAAAAAAGTGCACATTTCATCGAAAGTGTGCTTTGTTGTAATCTGTGCATGTTTTAAAATACAAATTGCTAAATTCCTAGATTTATTTCATGAAAAGCTCTGTCCGGGAGGAAATTTGAGCCACAGTTTGTCTTGGTTAGGGTAATGGTCAGGGCTAGGGATCATTTTGGATGAATGGGGTTTTCGACGAAATGTCGCACACGCACTGAAAATGTGGCCTCTTGAGTGCACACAAGGTTATTCTGTGATTTGGCCTAGTGACCTACTTTTTGATTTGACATAACCCAATTTTCTATGTGTCCAAGGTTTCATCAAATCAAACATTCTAACCAAGTTTCATGCATATCAGGCTGAAAATGTTGCTTCTAGAGTGCACACAAGCTTTTTCTAAGAATTGCCCCCATGACCTACTTTTTAATTCGACATGACCCAATTTCGAACTAGTCTGAGATTTTATCGAGACAAACATTGCGACCAAAGTACATGAGTATCAAGCTGAAAATGTGGCCTCTTGAGTGCACACAAGCTTTTACTAAGATATGGCCCTGTGACCTACTTTTTGACCCAGCATAAACTGATTTCAAACCTGTCCGAGATTTCATTTAGACAAACATTCTGATCAAGTTTCATGAATATCAAGCTGAAAATGTGGCCTCTAGAGTGCACACAAGCTTTTTCTAAGATTTGGCCCCTGGACCTATTTTTTTACCCAACATGACCCAATTTCGAACTTGTCTGAGATTTTATCCAGACAAACTTTCCAACCAAGTATCATGTGTATCAGGCTGAAAATGTGGCCTCTAGAGTGCACACAAGCTTTTTCAAATATTTGGCCCCGTGACCTACTTCTCGACCTCACCTGACCCAATTTATAAACTGTCCAAGATTTTATCCAGACAAACTTTCTGACCAAGTTTCATGAGTATCCGCCTGAAAATGTAGCCTCTAGAGTGCACACAAAGTTTTTCTAAGATCTGGCCCTGTGACCTATTTTTTGACCCCATTGACCCAATTCCGAACTTGTCCAAGATTTTATCCAGACAAACATTCTGACCAACTGTCATGAAGTCTGGCTGAAAGTGTGGCCTCTAGAGTGCACACAGGGTAAATGTTGATGACCGCACGATGGATGACGGACGACGCATGACGGATGCCGGACGACAGTCACCAGACACAGCACAATCACAAAAGCTCACCTTGAGCACTTTGTGCTCAGCTGAGCTAAAAAATAAGTTTGAAATAGCATTATTCTGTTTTTTACTATCGGCTTAAAAGTTTCATTTAACTTATTTAGCAGCATAAGGGTTAATATGTTTGTATAATAAACTGATCTTGTCGCCATGTCCATGGCGTAGAGGAAAAATACATTGACACATTATGCCGAAGTAAAGTGCCTATAAATTGTAAATTTATTGCAGATCTATAAACAGTTCTCGTAAAAAGATGGAATATCAGTGTCTGATCTAGGATTTGAAAAATGACTGGGAATATCTCCCATTACTTTGAAAAGGATGGGGGATTTCTCAAAAGTATGGGGGATAGGAAAAAAGTAGATAGGAAAACAACCCGACTTAAAGAATCGTCTTTGGAAAAAATTGACAAAAAAATTAATTTACTTTTTTCCGCCCTCCTTTTACATTACTGTTGATAAAATAAATTCATATTCAGAAAAAAAACACCAAAAATACTAAAATTTCTGTAAATACGACGAAATTATTTTTTACCAAGCTTACTTAGATGAAAATGCGGTTTAATTTTTCGTTTAAAAAAAAAAAAATCTGCTAAGTTGAATTGCTAACTCTACCATAAACAAAAAGGGAAGCTACTCTATGCAACAGTGATGTGCTCGATCTGTCTATCTTTCTTCATAAACACATAAATCGGTGAAAAAAAGGGTAGGAAATTTGACTATTTTCTCCAAAATTTGAATGCGGGATTATCCTGCAGTCGGTTTGAAAATATGCATGATTCACAAAAAGTATCGGCGATTCACCGTGCTTTAGATCAGACACTGGAATATTCATTCAGTGACAAGTTAAAGCAGTTTCACTATACACTCATGGTCATCCACTAGTCAGAACATTAGACTAGCCCAAACAGCTTAAGTAGTGCGCGGTGTAGGACTTATAAATGTAACATCTTGGCCACTTGCAGGTGTGGGTTGAAACCCCACAGCTGGGCATCCAGAATTACTAATAGTCTTTCAGCTGAGATGTTTAACAAAGGTCCCTATGACTGTGCTGCACATTGAGCATGTTAAAGAACATGCGTAAGAAAGGATGAGTTTCTTCTTGTATCTTGCAATATCACCAGCCTAACAAAACTTAAAGTCTTCTAGGGGCGATGCCCATATGGGCAACCGCTGGAGACAATGAAAAAAAGGAAAATTTAAAATCAATCAGATCATTGATATGCTATCTGTACAGGGACTACCATGTCCATCCTGTGTTACCCACAATAATTTGATTAACTCTTTACCAAACCACAAAATTTTAGACTTGTCCAATTGAAAGCATTTGCAGACGACAACTTAAATGTGGCTCAAATCATGGAATTTGTCTTTGATAGGGTAGGAAACATTGTGGGAAAAGGAGAAAATGCTGGTTACTGGCATTTTCTCTTTATCCCACAATGTTTTAAAAGCCTTTCCTTTCAGGGTCGTTAAAAGTCGGGATTGTGTGGTAAAAGGTTAAATGACATTTAGTCTTATTTTACCAGAAACTCTTAACCACACAATACTAACTTTTAATGACCTTGAGGGTGATGATTTTTGAAAACATTGTGGGAAAAATTTGGGAGAAAATGCTGGTAACCTAGTAGCTAGTATAATTTCAGACAATTCTCACTGCTACACCCACTGAGACTGAACATTGATATTAACCCTTTACCACACAATCCCAACTTGCAACAACCCATTGTGAAAGAAGCCTTTTGAAAACATTGTGGGAAAAGGAGAAAATGCTGGAAACCAGCATTTTCTCCTTTTCCCACAATGTTTTCTACCCTTCCCAAAAACAAATTTCAATTTTTTACTCAAATTGATTCTCTCGTCTGCAAATGTTTTCAATTTGGACCAGTCTGAAATTTTGTCATTTGGTAAAGAGTTAACTCTTTACCACACAATCCCAACTTTTAATGACCCCAAGAAAGAAGCCTTTTTCTACCCTTTAAGAGACAAATTTTATGTTTCAGCTACATTTGAATTGTCGTCTGCAAATGCTCTCAATTTGGACTGGTCTACTTTTTTGTCATGTGGTAAAGGGTTAAACCAAGTTTTAACAACCCTGAGAAAGAAGGTCCTTGGAAACAATGTGGGCAAAAGATGAAAATGCTGGGAACTAGCATTTTCTCCATTTTCCACACTGTTTTCACCCTGTCTGATACAAATCACATTTTTTGAATCACATTTAATCTGTTGTCTTTTCTTTGAATTTGGCTCCTTGAAAGCCTTGTGGGTAAAAGATTAAAATGCTGGTAACTAGCATTTTCTCCATTTTCCACTCTATTTTCACCCTGTCTGATACAAATCGCATTTTTCGAATCACATTTAATCTGTTGTCTTTTCTTTAAATTTGGATCAGTCTAAAATTTTGTTGTTTGGTAAAGAGTTAACCCCTATCCTGCTAAATAATTGAATAAAGCTTTCAAGCCTGTAGTAGAAAATCCAAATTTTGTTATTTAAAAGGAATTTTTTAAGAAAAGGTATCTTCTTATCAGACAGTGTGGATCAAAGATCAGACTGCACATTCTGTCTGCAAAAGGCCTGTGAGTCGCGATCGGCAGCCTAAGGGTTAAGATCATTGTTAAAATTAGCCTGTGTGGTAGAAAGATGTGGTTCAATACTTTCGTCTGTAAACTCCATTACCAAGGAATGTTTGAAAACCATCAGTCAAAAGACCATTTCCTGGCAACCAATTTATCTACCAATAATCTTTCCCAACAGAAATAAGATTAACTGTCTGCTCAATGAAATCACAGTTTTCTGGGAAAGCAAAATGAAATCAAGATAAATAAAACTGGTGTCAATTCTGTTACGAAGTAGTTAACATTGTGTTGACAGGAAAAAAGCCTAACAACATGTCTTTTTATCCGATTGAATTGCCTTGTCACTTACATAGAGACCTTTCCCAAGATCGTATTACATTGTTATAATGTCTGTCTTTTTAACTCTTTACCAAACGACAAAATTTTAGACTGGTCCAAATTGACAGCATTTGCAGATGACAAATTAATTGTGGCTCAAAAATTGAAATTTGATTTGGGAAGGGTAGAGAACGTTGTGGGAAAAGGAGAATATGCTTTGACCAGCATTTCCTCCTTTTCCCACAATGTTTTCTAAAGGCATTTTCTTCATGGTCACTAGAAGTCAGGATCATGTGACAAAGGGTTAACCCTTCATCATACAATCCAGTATTTGAATGACATTGCCAAAGACAGCTTTTGAAAAAATTGTGGTGAAAAAGGAGAAAATGCTGGTAACTACCATTTTCTCCTTTACCCACAATGTTTAATACCCTTCTTAAAGAATTACAGTTTATTTGTATCCAGACTACAAAATAATTCTGGAACAAGTGACAAGATTTTCCATTGAAAGACTAGAATACATTGTGGGAAAAGGAGAAAATGATGTGTACAAATGCCTTCTTTCCTAGGGTCATTAAAAAGATTGTGTGGTAAAGGGATAACCAAGCCACACGACTTTAGTCAGTATTGCAAGCATTTTGCAGACAACAAAATAAATAATTCTTAACCCTTTACCACACAATCCTGAGTTTCAACGACCCCCAAGGATTGGATTGGACTGTATTGGAGTTTTAACGCCATTTTAACAGCTCAGGTCATAATCATGGCGGTCAGTGTTGCACCCATGTGTTTCCTGGCTTTCTCACACCAGTACTGACACAACTTTCTTTCCAAAGCCACTGACTACTTTTCTCACATGCAATCAGATGTAAGAGGCAAAAAATCGCCAGAAAGTTTTGCCTCAACTGGGTATCTAACTCGCAACTACCAGGTCACGAGTCAGACACGCTAACCACTGAGCTACCCTATCAAGTACAAATTTTGCTATTCAGGCCACTTTAAATTTGTTGTCTGCAAATGCTTTCAATTTGGACCAGTCTAAAAATTTGTCGTTTGGAAAAGAGTTAAGTGATGTGGTTATGTTGTTTGAAAAACAGTAAAATACATGTTCGGAAAAGGAGGAGTTCTGTTTACTTGATTGATTGATTGTATGGTGTTTAACGCTGTTTTCAACATTATTTCAGTTATATCGCGGCGGCCAGTACACCTATCCATGCTTTCCTGGAGTTTCTTTTACCAGTACTCAGTAGGTCAGCGGTGAGAGAGGAATGAATCCTGTCACAATGACTATCATCAATCCTCGGAAAGAAATTGGCCAAGCCGGGGATCAAACCAGCGACCTCCTGTTCTCAAGTCCTGTATGCTACTGACTGAGCTACGGGGGCTTGGCGGTTCTGTTTACCAGCTGTTAATATCAGCTGCATTCTTCTGCTTTTAAAAAGACCACCGAACAAATGAGAAAATGTTGGTAACCAGCACTTTCTCCTTTTTCCACAATTTTTTATACGTGTTCAAAGACAAATGCCACCAATTTAGCCATATTTAAGTTGTAGTCTGTAAATTCTTTGGATTTGGGTAGGTCCCAACTTCTGTCATTAATTTTGGTAAAGGGTTTAACTTTTTACCAAACAACAAAATTTTAGACTGGTCCAAAGTAAGGCATTTGCAGATGACAAAATAAATGTGACTCAAAATTTGAAAGTTGTTTTGGGAAGGAGAGAAAGCATTGTGGGAAAAGGAGAAAATGCTGGTTTGTGACCAGCATTTTCTTCTTTTCCCACAATGTTATCTAAAAGCCTCTTTCTCAGGGTCGTTAAAACTTGGGACTGTGTGGTAAAGGGTTAAAAACACTACTGAACAAAAGAGAAAATGCTGGTAACCAACACTTTCTCCTTTTCCCACAATTTTTTATACATGTTCAAAGACAAATCCCACCAACTTAGCCACATTTAACTTGTTGTCTGTTAATCCTTTGGATCTGGGTAAGTCCCAACTTCTGTCATTTGGTAAGGATTTTAACCCTTTATCACACAACCCCAAGTTTTAACGACCCTGAAAAAGAAGGCTTTTGAAAACATCGTGGGAAAAGGAGAAAATGCTGGTAACCAGCATTTTCTCCTTTTCCCATAACATTTTATACACTTCCCAAAACAAATTTCAGTTTTTGAGCTCATTTATTTTGCTATCTGCAAATGCTTTCAATTTGGACTAGTCTAACATTTTGTCGTTTGGTAACGAGTTAAAAGTGTTTCATGCATACTTGTGGACTTTCCCAATACTGACTCATTTGGAATATATAATGACTTTAGCAGAGAGAGGAGGCTGCCAGGACTACAAGGAGATTTATTGTCTTTGATTAAAAGGTTTTACTTAAATGATGTGAAATAACCCAACATTTAACAGACCTCTCCCATTAACACAATGTAACACAATCCCTGATGTCAATCTTCCTCAAATGCAAAACGTGACAGTGTTCTAACTTGTTGCAATGTGAAAAATTTATAGTCATGTATCACACTATGGTATGTAATATGCCTTGAAACATAGACTTAAAACATAGACTTGGCAAAAAATAAGGTTTGTCACAAGTCATTACCTTTTTAGAAATATCATGTTGCAGACTTTCTATTTTCTTACTGCCAAGAATCAAAGTCTTGGTTTTCGAAATAGCTATCATTAGGACTTGTTCCTGAAGTGGGGGTCCAACTCTTTAGCTCTATACTAAATGACAAAGTTTTAGACTGGTCCAAAAAAGGCATTTGCAGAAGACAAATTGAACATGACTCAAAAATTGAAATTTGCCTTTGGAAGGGAAGAAAAAATTGTGGGAAAAGAAGAAAATGTTGATAACCAGCATCTTCTCCTTTTCCCACAATGTTTTCAAAAGCCTTCTCCTTCAGGGTCGTTAAAACTCGGGATAGTGTGGTAAAGAGTTAACTCTTTACCAAACAACATAATTTTAGACTGGTCCAAATTGAAAGCATTTGCTGACGATACATTAAATTTGGCACAAATGATAGTATCTGTACCAGAAAGGGTAGAAAACATTGTGGGAAAAGGAGAAAATGCTGGTTACCTCCAACACGGTCATTGAAACATGGGATAGTGTGGTAAAGGGTTTAAGCTTGACTCTTTTATTATGACATGACAAAATTTAAAATCTGTCCAAATTCAAAACATTTGCAGACAACACAATGTTGCTCAAATGCTAACATTTCTCTTTAAAAGGATAGAAAACTGTCTATTGCCCAAATCATTTCACCCTTTACCACACAATCCCGACTTTTAACGACCCCTAGAAAGAAGCCTTTTGAAAACATTGTGGGAAAAGGAGAAAATACTGGTAATCAGCATTTTCTCCTTTTCCCACGTTTTCTACCCTTCCAAAAACAAATTTCAAGTTTTCAGTCACATTTTATTTTGTCATCTGCAGCTGCTTTCGATTTGGACTAATCTGAAATTTTGTAGTTTGGTAAAGAGTTAACCTGACCCAGGTCTTCATCATTTATACAAATTTCAATTTAAATTCACACAGGGCTGCCTTCGGCATACCAGTATGTTCCGAATGGTCACAGAAATATTTCATATGGTATGCACGATTAAAATTGCTTATCTGTGTATATGCATAGTGTACCCAACAGAGAACTAGCTCAAGTCTTCCATAACTTCAGCGAATGCGAACTACTTTCCGAAGAATAGTTGGGAGTTCTTTTTATACGCCTACTTATATATTCAGCATAAATGTCAGGATCAGTTCAATTGAAAAAGGCAATACAAAGTTTATTGAGAAAATACTGGTAACCTCAGTTTTCCTTTTCCCATATTATTTTCGAAAACCGTCTTTCTCAGGGTCATTAAAACATGGGATTGTTTGGTAAAAGGTAAAATTGTTAACTCCTTACCAAATGACAAAATTTTAGATTAGTCCCAATTGAAAGCATTTGCAGACGAAAAAGTAAATGTGACTGAAAAATTGAAATTTGTTTGGGGAAGGGTAGAAAACATTGTAAGAAAAGGAGAAAATGCTGGTTTCCAGCATTTTCTCCTTTTCCCACAATGTTTTTCTAATGGGCTTTTTTCTCTGGGTTGTTAAAAGTCAGGATTGTGTGGCAAAGGGTTAAAGCACTGGCATGGTAAGTGGGTTGATTGATTGATTGTTTGGTGTTTAACCCTGATTTCAACATTATTTCAGTTATATCTTGGTGGCCGGTGCACCTATCCATGCTTTCCTGGAGTTTCTCTTACCAGTTCTATGCACAATTTTCTTTGCAAGCTATACTGGCTGCTTTCCCACATAACCATCATTGAAACAATGGTCAGCAGTGAGAGAGGAATGAATCCTGTCACTATGACTACAATCAATCCTCGGAAAGAAATTGGCCAAGACGGAGATCGAACCGGCGACCCCATGTTCTCAAGTCCCATATGCTATCGACTGAGCTACCAGGCCTCAGCAAATGGTAAGTGGGAGTCCAAGGTTCAAGTGAGAACTACGCAGATACACCCTTGTATAGCCAATTGAAACAATATAATCAAAACTAGTGGTACATGTTTGTCTCATTAAACAAGAAAGAAAAACCCGAGATATTTCATTAGGGACCAATAAATCATGATGGCCCTGTCACCAGACCATGTCTTCCTATCACTGACCCTTTATTTCATATGGAAGTTGATGACAATCACAAATAAGATATATATCTGAAGGAGAGAAAACCAAAACAATTAACAAACAATAAATGGGTACATGTATAGGAGCTACCAAGAAAACAATTCACGAAAAATTTAAAAAATTGCTCATTTTGAGCAGTTACTGAATTTTCCACTCTGTTCTGAGATTATCTACTGCAAAAGCATCAAACCATGTCTTAATGTTAGAGAGGGTTGATTGGTCCTGTGGACAATTTCTGTTTGTAATAAATGTGAACCCTTAAACTGCTAAGCGCAACTCACTGACCTTTTGCAGACAGTGCAGATCAAGATCAGACTTCACAGAAAGTGCAGTCTGATCTTGGATCTACACTGTCCAATAAGGAGATACTTTTCTCCAAAAAATAAGTTTGAAATAACATGATTTTGGTTTTTGCTATTGGCGTGAAGGTTTTGTTTAACTTATTTTGCAGGATAAGGCTTAACATCAATATCCAATCCTGGTAGGTAAGTTCCAAGGAAACTTATGTGATGACAAATATAAAAAGATAACTTCCTTCCTGAACCAAGTCCCTTTCACTACATGTACCCTAGTTGCCTTAGCAGCCTAACCCTTAAAGCGCCTTTCACGACTATAGTTGCTTTAGGGGTCAGTGTAGATCAAGATCAAAAGCAACCATGAAATTGCAATTAATTGGGTCGTACTTCTTGAATAAAAATGTCTGATAGGTTTATTCGGTGCTCTAAGGGTTAAATACACAAAACCTGCAGTCTGATCTTTGATCTACCTTGTCTGCTTTGCTGAAACTCTAAAGACAGAGAGTAAACATGGAATTGAAATTGTCTTGGTCTTATTTCTGGACTGAAAATGTCTTAAGATTTTTTCTGCACATTTAGAAGGGTTAACCCTTTACCACACAATCACAAGTTTTAACGACCCTGAATAAGGCTTTAGAAAACATCGTGGGAAAAAGGAAAAAATGCTGGTAACCAGCATTTTCTCCTTTTCCCACCATGTTTTCTACCCTATCAAAGGCAGAAATCATCATTTTGAACTACATTCAAGTGTTATCTGCAAATGCTTTCAATTTGTTGAGATTTTTTTTTATTGATCAGTAAAGAGTTACCCATTTACCCCTTACCACACAATCACGATTTTTAACAACCCCAAAATAGAAGGCCTTTGAAAACATTGTTGGAAAAGGTTACCAGCATTTTCTCCTTTTCCCACAATGTTTTCCACCCGATCTGAGGCAGAAAACATCATTTGAACAACATTTATTTTGTCATCTGTAAGTGCTTTCAATTTGGTCGAGTCCAAAATTTTGTCGTTTGGTAAAGAGTTAACAAACAATCCCAAGTTTTCACAACCCTGTGAAAAGAGGCTTTTAAAAACATTGTGGAAAAAGCTAACCAGCATTTTCTCCTTTTCCCACATTTTTTTCTACTTTGTCAAAGACTAAAATCTGTCAGTAGCATACAGGACTTGAGAACAGGAGGTTGCTGGTTCGATCCCCTGCTAGGCCAATTTCTTTCCGAGGATTGATGATAGTAATTGCGACAGGATTCATTCCTCTCTCACTGCTGACCATTGTTTCGACGATGGTTATGTGGGAAAGCAGCCAGTGGCTTGGATAGAATATTGTGCGGAGTACTGGTAAAAGAAACTCCAGGAAAGCATGGATAGATGCACTGGCCGCCTTGATATAACTGAAATAATGTTGAAAATGGTGTTAAACACCATACAATCGTCAATCAGTCAATCAAAGACAAAAATTTAATGTCCTCACTCGAGCCAACTGTTTCGTATCTCCTCTATAATGCTTTCAATATGGATGAGTCTAGTACATGTACTTTTATATCACAATGATGATGATGTACCAGGGCCTGCTCTTTTCATGTCATAAATATAGGAATTAACCCTTTCCCAAACAAGCCCTGGTTTTCACGTGTCTGCAGTACAAGTCTTTTGAAAACACTGTGGGAAAAGGAGAAATTGCTCGTAACGAGCAATTTCTCCTTTTCCCACAGTGTTTTCTCCCCTTTTTGATAACTGTCTGCCATTTTCATCAAATTCAAAATTGTCGTCTGCAAACTCTTTCAATTTGGACCAGTCCAAAATTTGTCGTCTGGTAAAGGGTTAAGCGATTAGTATTTTTAGAATATGCATGGATTTTAAAGAAACACCTTTTCCACAAAATGTCGTGCACCGTGATGTACATGTATTTCAATTCTTCATTTACCACAACCTGTTTATGCATGACCATAACTTTTTACCTACTAATGAAAATTTGAGACATGTTAAACTCTTTACCAAACAACTAAATTTTAGGCTTGTCCAAATTGAAAGCAGTTGCAGGCGACAAAATAAATGGGGCTCGAAAATTGAAATTTATTTTGGGAAGGGTAGAAAACATTGTGAGAAAAGGAGAAAATGCTGGTTACCAGCATTTTCTTCTTTTCCTACAATGTTTTCGAAGGACTCTTTTTCTCAGGGTCGTTAAAACCCAGGATTGTGTGGGAAAGGGTTAATCTAAACGCAGTTGCAAACTACAAATAAAAAACATAGGATCTTTCATTCAAAGGGAAGAAACACCACTTTGAAAAAGGTGAAAAGGAGGGTTACCAGTATTTTCTCCTTATCCCACGATGTTTTCAAAATTTGATTCCATAGGTTGAAACAACATTTGATCGTTTGATAAAGGGTTAATTGTGTGTGTTAAAGTTTAACATCATTTTAACAGCTTAGGTCAATGCAGTCAGTGCACCTTCATGTGTGTTTCCTGGCTCTCTCACCTCAGTACTGACACAACTTTCTTTCCAAGCCCTGACTACTTTTCTCACTTGCATCAGAGGTGAGAGGCAAAATATTGCTGCAAACAAAGTGTGCCTCAATCGGGTACTGAACCCGACAATCACCAGCTCACTAGTCAGATATGCTATAAAGGGTTAAAACTTTAAAAGCATTATCTTCCACTAGGTGGCATTTTTCAAATACATAACCTATCTGATATAGGCAATCCAGGTACGGAAGTTCAGCATCATTTTATAATATCTTCAAGATAAATAAGCAGTCATTCCAACATTAGCAACCTGAGTGTCAACCTTATCACTTTAACTACGACTTCTGAAAGATTAGGAAACACTGTCTCTGAATGGTTAGAAAACATTGAAGGAAAAGGAGAAAATGCTGGTTACCAGCATTTTATCACTTTCTCTCAATGTATTCAAAAGATTTCTTTCTCAGAAAAGACTAAAATAATTATGGCTAGTAATAAAACTGAAAGGAACTTCCAAAAAGATTAATCAAGCTTCAATATCCAAAGCTGTCAGTGTTTCTATAAATTCAGATGATATATAATTCCACAAAGTCTCTGCCCATCCACATCTATCAAACGATGTCTAATTGGATTTTGGTTATTGGAAGCAGTTTATCTATGAACTAGAACTAATCTAACCCCTATGTTCATCAATGATCTCCAAAATTCAATTCTTATGTTAGGTTCTAAGACAAGTGTCTGCTTGGCCAGGCCATTTTGTCTGAGCCAATCAGAAAGCTGATCTTGAAATTTGAAACCGAAGTGTCTCCTTTTCCCACATTGTTTTCAAACGGCATTTTCCTCAAGGTCATTAAAATTATGGATTGTTTGTCAAAGGCTTAAATGTTAAATAAATCTAATAAATTGATTTCTCATTAAATCAGCACACATTGACATATTTCATTTTCATCAAAAATCTTTTCACCAGAAGTCTCAGCATAACAGACAGTGTGGATCCAAGATTAGACTGCATGTTTATCTAATGTGGTGGAGGTGGGGAAGTGAGTTGATCAGATGTTCTGTCAGCTTTTAGACTGTCTACAACCATTTTTGCAGCTCACTGCAAAATCTATTTATATATGAAGTTATTCTTTCATACCTCGATATTTATTATATTCCTTGTGACAAAAACCAGAGCAGTACAATATTGTGTTGAATGTTTTAAACCTTTTACATCTCATTCACTCTGAAAAGCATGGAATAGGATTGAACTTACTGAGATAAGTATTAGATGCACACAGGTACCGTCCAACTCAATTAGATGCACACAGGTACCGTCCAACTCAATTAGGTGCACACAGGTACCGTCCAACTCAACCTAACATTCAGAAACACTTGAACTCCCTCGACTGTGTTCTTCACCTGAACTTAATGTTTTCTATTACATTTCATTCTAGAAAGTTTTTTCTATAGATGACTAATGAAAACATAATATATGGACAATTTTAGGCACTTTTTAACCCTTTACCACACAATCCAGATTTTTAATGACCTTGAAAGAAAAGGCTTTTGAAAACATTGTGGGAAAAGAAGAAAATGCTGGTAACCAGCATTTTCTCCCTTTCCCACATTTTCTATTCTATCAAGGACAAACTTCATCATTTTAGCCACCTTTAACCCTTTACCACACCATGACGAATTTTAATGACCCTGGAGAAGAAGGCTTTTGAAAACATTATGGCAAAAGCAGAAAATGCTGGTAACCAGTATTTTCTTCTTTTCCACAATGTTTTCTATCCTTTCAGTGACAAATACATGTACAGTGTACAATCATTTAAGCCAAATTCATTATGTCATCTACAAATGCTTCCAGTGAAGAGAAGTAAAAAATGTTGTCATGTTGTAAAGGCTTAAGTTCTGTTGTCTGCAAATGCTTTCAATTTGGACAAGTCCAAGTTACATCACGTGGTAAAGAGTTAAGATAGGGTGGATCAATATGAGGCTGCAGCCGCTGCACAAATTTGCAGTCTGATCATAGAGACTCCATCTGTGGAGACATACTGGCCAAGTTCAGATCTACAAAGCTTCAACTCTTTACCAAAAGACTTATACAAATTAAAAGCTTTTGCAGACGACAAACTAAACATAGCCACAATGTTGGATTTTGTCTTAGACATGGTAGAAAACATAGCGAAATGCTGGTTATCAGCATTTTCTCCTTTTCCCAAATTTTTTTTCAAAAGCCTTCATCTTCTGGGTTGTTAAAAAGCAGGATTGTGTGGTAAAGGGTTAATGGATGATGGCTGGTTTTTTTTTTCAAAAAGGTGAATGTTGTCAAGATTTCATTTAGCAATCCAGGGGTTAACCCTTAACTCTTTACCACACAATCCCGACTTTTAATGACCCTGTGAAAGTAGCCTTTTAAAAACATTGTGGGAAAAGGAGAAAATGCTGGTAACCCTGGTGGTAAGGTTTTCTACCCTTCCCAAAACAAATTTCATTTTTTTTTTGTCACATTTATTTTGTTGTCTGCAAATGCTTTCAATGTGAACAAGTCTGAAATTTTGTCCTTTGGTAAAGAGTTAAAGCATAAGAATAAACCTAATAGACATTTTCAGTCTACACATGTGACTCAAATAATTAAAATTTCATGGTTGCTTTTCTCTATAAAGATTAACCCTTTACCAAACGAGAAAATTTAGATTGGTCCAAATTGAAAGCATTTGCAGACGATAAATTAAAGAAGGCCCAAATGAGGAAATTTCTCCCTGATGAAGAAGAAAACATTGTAGGAAAAGGAGAAAATGCTGGTTACCAGCATTTTCTCCTCTTCCCACAATGTTTTCAAAAGGCTTCTTCTTCAGGGTCGTTAAAAGTTAGGATTGTGTGGTAAACTAAAGGGTTAAGCAAAGTAGACAGGCTAGATCCAAGATCAGACTGCACATTTTGTGCAGTCTGATCTTGATCTTCACTGGCTGCAAAGGCAACTATAGTCATGAAAGGCTCTTTAAGGATTAAGATCTAAGACCTATGTAATATTGAACCCAGATTTAATTTACTTGTGCAGTCAACATAGATCAAGATCATACTGCACAAAATGTTTTGTCTGATCTTGGTTCTACTGTCTGCTTCTTCACCATATCATATTTTGACAAAAACAGCTTTGAAACTACAATATCTGCATCTAAGAACCGACTGAGAATGTCCATTCCATTTATCTAGAACTGAAAGCAGGCAACTTTTCTGTCCCGTCAAAACTTCTCAATCATGCAGCAGACTATTTTTGAAAACACTGTGGCAAGAAGAGAAATTGCTGGATAAGATCAATTTCTCTTTTTGCTATAAATCTACAGCATTTTCATTTTGTTCATATGTTAAACCCTTAACCACACAATCCCCACTTTTAATGATCCTTATGATATGGAGATTTTGAAAACATCTTGGGAAAAGCAGAAAATACTGGTAACCAGCATTTTCCCCTTTTCCCACAATGTTTTTTAACCTTCCAGAGACAAATTCTTCTATTACTCCCACGTTTGTCTTAAGGTCATCTGCAAATGCTCTGAATTTGTCTAAAATTCATCTGTTTGGTAAGGGGTCAAATTGTTACCACATGATGCCAACTTTTAACAACCCTGAGGAAGAAGCTTTCTGACAACATTATGTGAAAAAGAGAAAATGCTGGTAACCAGTATTTTCTCCTTTTCCCCCTAATGTTTTCTGCCCTATCAAAGTTGCGTCATTTGAGCCACATTGAAGTTATCTACTTGGACCAGCCTGATTGTCGCGTGGTAAAGGGTTAAGCCTCCAATCATTTTGATTATTCATGATTTACAGTATGATTTCTGAGTCGTCTGCTGCGAAGCAACTAGATCTAGATCTCGTCAAGAATGTCAACATAGATCAACTGATATTTTACTCTTGCCACATGAACTCTGATAGATGTATGAACCTTTAAATGAATCACAATCTTCTAGCCATAAATGTATGACCTTTTAAATTTAGTCAGATCTGTAATTTTCTAGAAGTCTAATTCAAAGAATATTTGAATCAATGGCGCCTTCAATATTCAAGCCAACACTGATGGGTAATCCGTCATGAACAGAAAAGAAAAAAATATTTAGAACTCCTACATCATTAGATTTCGTTTTGTGAACATCAACAAACTCGGAAGACTTACGTATAAGCTAGTATGCTGCATGCACGAAGAAAAACATTGCATCCTCTTGAACACTGATGGTGCTCCTTTTACGAAATCCAATGCCAGACGAACTTTAGGGACGGTCGAAAACTCCGACGGGATCAATATAAATACGAAGTTCACCGCATATACAACTGAAGAGAAAAGGATGATAGTTCGTCAGTTAAATTGTTAATAGCAAATGAAATCCAAAAATGAATCGAATTATAGATTTACTGATCATAAATAATACTTTCATCCAGCTGGCATTGGCAACAATGTAACTATGCTGAGAAAAATGAAGGAAGTGCAGATGAGGGTGGTGGGATGTGAATGTAAGGGAAATAATCAATGCAAAGTATATGAAATGATACAGTAGAAGTTACTTCCCTTAAATCGACGTGTTTGTGTCTTGTCGATTTATTTTATGTATCTTGTATATACTCAATTAATCAGTGAATTGTTTCATTTCTTTGATTTCTTTCTCGGTGATATTACTTATTAATATCATCTATCAATTTGAAAGAAGGAAAAGCAAACAATTAGGAGGTTAATCGCTGCTTGTAAAATGTATTCTGGTCCTGAATCAACACTGTCCGCTACTTGATTCTACATGAAAGAAACAATCCTCAAATAGAGACATGATTAGCCCCTAACCACACAATGGCGACTTTTGGCCATCCAAAGGAGAAGCCCTTTGAAAACACTGTGGGAAAAGGAGAAAATGCTGGTAACCAGCATTTTCTCCTTTTCCCACAATGTTTTGTACCCTTCCATAAATAAATTTCTAGTTTTGGGTCACATTTGTCATCTGTAAACGCTTCCAAAATTTGACAAGTATGAAATTTTGTCGTGTGGTAAAGAGTTAACTTCATGTCAGATGACACTGTTTGAGACCCGTCCAAATTCAAAGCATTTACATGTACAGAAATGAAAATAATTGTTATTAAAAATAGAACAAATTTTTCCAAAAAGCAAAAAACATTGTTGAAAGGGGAGAAAATGCTTGTTGCTGGCATTTTCTCCTTTTTTTGGTTTTGTTTGTATTAGAGTTTAATGCCATTTTAACAGCTCAGGTCATATCATGGCAGTCAGTAATGCATCCATGAGTTTCCTGGCTTTCTCACACCAGTACGAACACAACTTTCTTTCCAAAGCCACTGACTACTTTTCTCACTTGCATCAGAGGTGAGAGGTGAAAAATCGACAGAAAGAAAGTTTGCCTCACCTGGGTTTCCAACTTGCAACCACCAGGTCACAAGTCAGATATGCTAACAACTGAGCTACCGTGGCGGGGGTCCTTTTTTCGGTGTTTTCAAAAATAAAAAAATACTTTTTTCGGTGTTTTCAAAGGCATTCTTCTATAGAGTAATTAACACAAAGGATTGTAAGGTAAAAGTTTAACCAAGTGTCTTTTGACATCTCGGCAATAAAGTCACTGTAGAGCATTTGATAAGTGAAGCCAATGCTTAACCCTTTACCACACAATCCCAAATTTCAACGACCCTTAGAAAAAAAGCCTTTTGAAAACATTGTGGGAAAAGGAGAAATGCTAGTAACCAGCATTTTCTCCTTTTCCCACAATCTTTTCTACAATTCCAAAGTAAATTTCAATTCTTGGATCACATTTGATTTATCGTCTACAAAAGCTTTCAAATTTGAAAAGTCTGAAATGTTGTTGTAAAAGGTTAACTTTTTTCCAAACAACAAATTATAGACCCTTTCAAATTGAAGGTAACAGCAAAAGACTACTTTGACATTGGTACAAATGGCCTGAAGTTCCTTGATAGGGTAGAAAAACATTGTGGCTAAAGAAAAAAAATCCTGGTTTAACCCCCCCCACCACACAATGCCAACTTTTCATGACCCTGAGAAAGAAGCCTTTTGAAAACATTGTGGGAAAAAGACAAAATGCTGGTAACCAGCATTTCTCCTTTTCCCACAATGTTTTCTACCCTATCAGACAAATTTTATCATTTGAACTACATTTGTTTTGTCATCTGCAAAATGCTTTCAATTCGTTCAAGTCCAAATTTATTTCATTTGGAAAATAGTTAATAGGGTAGAAAAACATTGTTGAAAAAGGAGAAAATCCTGGTTTAACCCTTTCCCAAACAAGCCCTGGTTTTCACGTGTCTGCAGTACAAGTCTTTTGAAAACACAGTGGGAAAAGGAGAAATTGCTCCTAACGAGCAATTTCTCCTTTTCCCACAGTGTTTTCTACCCTTTTTGAGACCTTTCTGCCATTTTCATCAAATTTAAAATTGTCGTCTGCAAACTCTTTCAATTTGGACCAGTCCAAAATTTGTCGTTTGGGAAAGGGTTAAAAGATAGTTCAAGAAAAAGAACATTTGATGGGATAGTCATGATGAGATAAGACAAATTTGTTGCAAATAAAAAACAAGAGCACTGCATGCAAGTGCAAATGCTGGGCTGCAGTTGCTTTTAATGAAAATCTAAGTCAAAAATGGGGCATAACTGTGTCAAAAATTTTAATGGTTACGTTCCCCTCTTCTGTAAGGTTTTTTTTTTTTTCATAGTTAACAACTTGGATCAAGTTTGAAGTAAATATCTTCGGTAATCACAGAGATATTATAAAATGTTACAGTGTTTGCAACACAACAGTGATACAGAAGCAGGTGACAACAAGGCTATTCACAATACCTTGACATTTCCATCGAAAATAGCTTAGCAGTTAACGCATTTTCTGCATTTCACACTTTGCAGCAATGAATACTTATTATTTCCATGCGTGGAATTTCTTAGTTAGAGGTGCGTTTAGACCTATTGCTGGGACCACATGTAAGCAAATATTATGAGAACATACATGTATATGAACTATGAAACCCAGTCATCTGTACTAATAGAGGCACATTTCATTGCAGTGCAATGTCTTATAAGTATTTTAAGGCTTTCATTTCTCATTTTCTTGACCTGTTAGAGGTTAGTTAGCAATTTATCTAGCTCCAGGGCACCACATAGGTTTTAATAATATCACGCTGTCTGGCAAGACTCGTTATTTTCTTACCATATACATGTATGCACAAGAGCGCTCAAGGAGACATAACTCTATGGGACTGAAGGTTATAAGTTTTTTGGAACGTGTCTGAGCGAGATGCATCAGACTATGTTTGCAGGTACTAGATCTAATGGATGGACTAAATTGCTTACGGTAGACGTATTTCACCCAACAATATGGAAGGAGCTCTTGTCAAAGATCTTACCCATAGGTGGCTCTCTCTCTCTCTCTCTCTCGTTATGCATGGGTACTTTCTCTTTGCCCAAAAGGTATCAAATAGAATGGCTAGAACTGCCAACAACCCTAATAATCTCATTCATCGCCATACCGGCATTAAGCATTCCAATGGCACGTTAACGTAAATTTGGTGGAATTCTAGGCATATCAAAAAGAAGAAAACTTTATAATTTTTTTTTCTTTTTCAACGTCTTTTTCTTATTGACAACAAAGTCTATAAAAATCAGACTGAAAGGTTTGTTTTTATAAACACGGATTATACTGGTCTGTACACAAACGACAAAATCGAGTTTAACATTTTCTCGTTTGTGTAATTTGCCAATTTAGTTATAATTGGTTTGACACATAATCGTTCCACCGAATATATGTTGGGCATTGAACATGTTGATTTCGTTTCATTACATTAGAAAAATATGTCGGAAGTTTCTTTTTTGGTTCAATACATGTCTACAACGGGGACCAAATTATTCACCCCTCTCAGTACTGACAGTCCTTTGATCATTCTACAGGGAAAATAATTTCTACATTTGCTTATCTAACACAGACCTGCTGTATTTTATAGAACTTATCACTATCACTTCATTATAAATTTTTAAAGCAGGTCTTTATACTAAATCTTAGTCATATATAACTTAGGTGACATTAAAAACATACGGTAGATAGTGAAGGAGTACTGTCAAGATTACGTGGCATGACAGCTCTCCGGTAATCGAAGGTAGAATAAGTGGGGGCAAATTAACCAAGATGGCAACCAAAGGTGGATTTACAATATCTAGAACGGGAATTATAACATTTTCTGTTGGAATTTTATTCGGGTTTGCCTGCACATACATGTTTGTGTTTTCTAATGTGCTTCCACAGTTCCCGACAGTCTACACACCGGTTTATACGCCATCGTCTAGTCTAGGTCAGTGAAATATCTTGGTTACATTTTTCAGTACGAAGTTGAGTAAAAAGGCCTTTAAGTAGAATCGAGAGAAGGTTTCGGTAAAAAGGTTATTTAACAGAGATTATGCAGTGTGATGATTATCCTACGGTTTCCTCGCTTTATCTGTGTCCCACACCTGTTTTCGTGCCTCGAATTATTTACAACGAATCAAAGAATAAATGGATATTCAAGAGAAATTATCTTTTTCTACTTTATTTCTCATTCATGATTGACCAACATCAGGCTTAAAACATTTTGACAGGCAGTGTAGTCACAAGTTTCCAGGTACATACGCATGAAAAAAAAAAAATAATAATAATAATTAGCTACAAAGATCAGCATGCCCCACTGGGTTTTCAATTTGGGGGTACATGCACCCTCCAGGTTTTGAATTGGGGGTACAGAGAAAAAAATGGGGGTACACTGTGCCCCCTAGGTTTTGAATTGGGGGTACAATGAAAACTTAAGGGGTACAGAGTAACTTTGGGCTGTTTCAGTTTTATTAATGAATTTTAACACCCTAGCTCCTTTACCATAATGAATGGGATCTTAATTAAATTTGTGAATTGTGCATTTGGTGATTATATGGATGCATCATACGTCTCCAGGGCATGCACATACTTCGACATAATCACAACAGCGGTCAGGGTTTAAAAGCCGAACACGGCCATGAGTTTTGATAATCAACTGCCTTTATGGAGGATTTTTCACCTTTATTCCTTCTCAAAGTTGCGAAGTACATTAGAACTGCTTTAAAAAGAAAGCGTAGACAGACTGAAGCTCGTCGTCCAAGATGATGTTCATAGATCTGGCTATTTTAAAATCACAGAGGAGCAGGCCGATTGGCTCATTTGGTGATTCGCTCATGGTAAGGTCAAACTCTGTGAAATAAGGGCCATGCCGTGTTAGGGCAAAATAAAACAAAAGGTATTATGGTAGAATCACTTGTGTAAACCTACCTTATTTTAACAGCTTTTACTGTGATGACATTTTTTCTACAGCAGACGCCATACATACGAACATTACACGTTTAATTTGCGGCTCGATTTCTCAGCTTTCATATGTCAAAAAATGTGTTTTTACAGATAACTAAGCATCATAATATTATTAAATGATTTTAATTTCTCGTTGAAAATTAATTGCCAGATTTTCTGTACACGTGGTAGATTTTGACACCTTAAAAAATTGTAGCGAAAATTATTTAGACAGACGAGGGAGCTGCAAAATATATATAGTGAAAATATTTGGTAACCCGGTCTATGTTGGGGACAAAGCATGGTACCCATTTACGAGGAAAACTACTTTCTTTTTGTTTGTTTGGCATGCAATACGAAATGGTATCTAATTTGTACGTGCAGTGTACGTAATAAATTACTTTCTTTTTTGTACGTGCATACTTTTGACAATGCGTGCATGCACGTAAGCACAAAAAATTAGTACGCGAAAAGGAGAAAATGCTGGTAACTAGCATTTTCTCCTTTTCCCACAATGTTTTCTACCCTATCAGAGACAAATTCCACAGTTGGAGCCACACATACTTTGTCGTTAGCAAAAGCTTTCAACATGTCTAAAATTTTGTTGTTTGGTAAAGTGCTAAGGGTAAAGTTGTATTTGACATTGTCTAAGGTTGAAATATGGCCAATTACCAAAGATATTTAATTTTTAAGCGTATCTTTACAGAAGAATCTGATACAATTGCCCGTAAGCTGTATGAAGAAGTGAAGGTGCTGTGTTGGGTGATGACAAACCCTGCCAACCATGAGGCCAAAGCCAAGCATGTTAAGGCAACTTGGGGAAAGAGGTGCAATATTTTAGGTAAATATATGTATAATAATGAATAAACTGAGGTACATACACGTACTTGGGGTATTTTAGTGTTTCCAAAGTTTTTCGTATCAAGAAGTATGTTATATTGCCTTGTAACCCTTTACCACACAATCCTGAGTTTTAACAACCCTGAGAAAGAGGACTTTTGAAAATATTGTGGGAAAAGGAGAAAATGCCGGTAACCAGCATTTTCTCCTTTTTCCACAATGTTTTCTGTCCTTTCTACAGACAATCTCACCATATGAGCCATATCTGATTGGTCATCTACAATTAGTACAAATGCTTTCAATTTTGACACAGGTAAAAAATTGTCATGTGGTAAAGGATTAATTGCTTACGTGCTGGAAAATATCTGAAGAAAATTACTTTGAAAATACGCTACAACCGTAAAGTTGCAAAATATGGATAATCACTCGCTGTCTATTATCTTTATGAAAAATCACGTTTTTATGACCCAGAAAAAAAACAAAAAAAGCTTTTGATAACTTGTAGGAAAAGTTCAAAATGCTGGCTACCATTTTTTTTTTTGTGTGTGTGCTTTCAAGTCTAGAATTAAGGAGTTACCAGCATTTTCTCCTTTTCCCATAATGTTTTCTGAAGACTTCTTTCTCAAGGTCATTAAAACACGGGATTGTGTGGTGAAGAGTTCAATAATGTGCTTATGTACTTCTATTACAGTTTTTATGAGTTCCTTAAAAGATGACAGTTTACCAGCTGTGGCCTTGCCAGTAGAGGAGGGCAGGGACAACCTCTGGGCCAAAACTAAAGAAGCCTTTAAGTATGTGTATGAAAGTTATGACCAGTATGCAGACTGGTTTATGAAGGCAGATGATGACACCTACGTCATTCTAGAAAATTTAAGGTAAACCAGTCAAAAACTGTATGACATAGTAGTTCTGTATATCACTTGAATTTTGTGAGATACTTGTACTGATTTCAGTTGTGTGTTATCTTTTTTTTTTAAGTATTTCATTTTTATTGTTCAAAGTGGTCTTTGTCAGATATATATTATGCTATGAATTAAATTTCTTGTTACATGTAAATGCTGATAAATACCAGTACTTCCATCAGTAAATGTATTTTTTTCTGTAAGAGTGATAAAACTGGGCAGTTACATCAAGTAAACAGTCATCTTTATAGTGACCCAAACCAAGGTTCAAGAATCTAGGCGATTCGGGCGAAGAAGTCGCCGAAACATGTTTGACTTCGCCTTTTTTCGACCGGCGGGCGAAGAAAACTTCGCCGAAGATTTTTGACAAAAAAAAAAATAAGGGGTTAATGTTTCGTATATCAAAGCGATTAAGATAAGGTTTCTGACCTGTCAAGACTGTGCAACCACATCACATTTATGATCCAATTAATTGCTGTTAATTGCTGTTATGCAATATAAACAATTGGATGCGTGCCACACACGTCTAATCCATAGTCATGTGTGAAAATCGATAATTGAATCAAGGTCACTCTGGGTGGTCTTCGCTATATGTAAATGTTCTTTACGTATTCACATGTATTGAAGAATCGAGGTGTGGCTTAACAAATTATGGGCGGCGACTAAATCTCGTACGCGATTCCTGATTGGTTCGCAGTTGATATTGTGTGAAAATTCTGTAAGAATGATGCAGATGGAGGCGTGGCGAAGCTGATATTTGATTGATTGGCATTTATGGTGTATATGCATGCATTGTGTTTGAAACTACACAAAACCTACTCAAGGTCACGCTCACTGCACCTTTTAGCCAATCGGGTTAGATTTCACGTTTTGGGTCAATGCCAAGATTTAGACTTGTACACCTGTTTTTTTGAAATCAGAGAACATTATAGAAAAAGGAGTAAACAATTTTCTCTTTTTTTCCACAAGGTTTTCAAAAGACTTTATTCATTGGAACTAGGATCTGTGTGGTAAAAGGCTGAAGATACTTAGTTCACAGTGAGAGACAGGCCTTCTGGAAACACTGTGGAAAAGGGAGAAAATGCTGGATACCAGCATTTTCTCCTTTTCCCACAATGTTTCTACCCTGCTGCACACAAATTTCAATTTTTTAGTTACATTTATTTTGTCGTCTGCAAGTGCTTTCAATTTGGACGAGTCTAAAATTTTGTCGTTTGGTAAAGAGTTAATGTATCGTTAGAAAGAAAATAACCTAAAACACTTTATTTATGAGAGAAAAAAAACTTTGCTTCTTTTGTTTATTGCATGCATAATAATGTTGCTGTGTTTGAAAATAAAATAATAAATCAGCCTTTATCTTTCTTTAGAATGAAAGGAATGAGAGAGTGGTAGTATGTTAGAAAGATAATGAAGTAAACCAAGGAAAAGGATTTATACATGTAGTCGCATTTGTAAATACTGTTGAGCTTTCAATTTGGGCCAGACTAGAGTTTTGTCATCCGTTATAGGTTCGCGTACAAACTTCTCCCTTGCTCCACAAAACTTCTCCCTAAATTCTCAGGAGGGAGAAGTCACTTCTCCCTAAATTTCAGGGCTAGCTTGATCCCTGACCCAAACATCCCAAAGTTGTTAACTCTATATACAAGGTGTTTAAAAAAAATTAAACTAGCCAGGATGAGGGATTTGTAGTATGTTGTGTGTAGAGTTAATTGGGCAAAATACTAGAATTTCTGGAAAACAAGAAATGGGGGGGGGGGGGGGTGTGAAATTTTTATCTTGCATTATCAACTGTTCCTCGACCTATCCCCAAATAACTCTTTACCGAACAACAACATTTTAGACTTGTCCATATTGAAAGCATTTGTAGATGGCAAATGTTGCTTAAATGATGGGATTTTCTCTGAAAGGGTAGAAAAAATTGCAGGAAAAGGAGAAAGTGCTGGTCACCAGCATTTTCTCCTTTTCCTACAATGTTTTCAAAAGTCTCCTCCGCTAGGGTTGTTAAAAATCAGGATTGTGTGGTAAAAGAATAAACTCTTTCTATGACTTGCATTGTATAGCCTTAAAAAATGTTAGGGAGATGGAACAAATATAATGTCAGTGTTATGTGATTTATTACAGGTATTTCCTAAAGGACAAAGACCCAAGTCAGCCGGTATTTTTTGGGCGTCATTTCAAACCTTTTGTAAAGAATGGTTATATGTCTGGTGGTGCTGGTTATGTCCTCAGCAAAGAATCTCTGAATGTGAGTAAACCAGTCTGTTTTTAGACCTGCATTAACTTTTTACTAGGCCCAACCAGGTAGCTCAGTGGTTAGCATACCTGACTCCTGATGTGATGGTTGCGGATTCGATACCTTGTTAAGGCAAACTTTCTTTCAGGTGATTTTTTGCCTCTTACCTCTGATGCATGTGAGAAAAGTAGTCAGTGGCTTGGGAAGAAAATTGTGTTGGTACTGGTATGAGAAAGCCAGGAAACACATGCATAGGTGCACTGACTGTGTGATATGACCTATGCTGTTAAAATGGCATGTAACTCCAATACAAACAAACAAATTTTTTACCAGATAACAGAACTTCTGACCCGCTCATACTGAAATCAAAGTCAGAAGACAAATGTAGCTTAACCCTTTACCACACAATCCTGACTTTTAACCACCCAGAGAAAGATGGCTTTTGAAAACATTGTGGGAAAAGGAGAAAATGCTGGTAACCAGCATTTTCTCCTTTTCCCACAATCGTTCTCTAACCGATCAAAGTCAAATTTCATCATTTGAGCCACCTTTAACTTGTCTTCTGCAAATGCTTTCAAATTGGACTAGTGTAAAACTTTGTTGTATGATAAAGGGTTAAATGGTTGTATTTGAGTTATGCTCTGTGAAATCAGGGTTTATTGCATCTGCCGAAAGTATAGACTTATGTCAGCATGCGCAGTCTGAGCAGCCTGACATTGGTCGAAACATTTTGCTATGTGTAAATTTTCTGCCTGCACTAGAACCATTCAACCTCAAGATTCAGGCATTTTTTAGATAAAATGGATTTTATTGATCCATAATTATGTGAAGATGGTTTTTGAAAACATTGTGGGAAAAGAAGAAAAAAAACGGCATTTGTATGGATGGGTCCCATTATTTGTGTCTTAATTGACTTTTCGTCAGCGCACAAGTAAATTACAAAAATCCACTTGTCTGCCAGTGTGGCTCACTTGTCCAAAACAAAACAATTTTAAATGGCATGCATGAAGTGACATGTCAGAAATATGGGGATACTCTCGACAAACCATACAAAAAACATCGTTTCGATCATTCACATTCAACCACTGGAATTCTTTCAACCAAGCCTTGTTAAAAAATATGCTTTTTTTTTCTTTGGTTATATTTCTTGTCACGGTCAGTTTAAGATTTACGTTTGGAGCTGCCAGATGGCTCCAGAGTCTCAGACTTCTCCCTTTCCACTTGTTTCAAGGATTTAATAAAACAAAGCGACCCATTTTCTCTGATTTTGGGCATCAATTGGTCACCAATCAATTGGTCGCATAGTATTTCCACACCCCTGCTGTTGATATAGACTAGTCTTAACCCTCTTCCACACAATCCCGACTTTTAACGACCCTGAGGAAGAAGCCTTTTGAAAACATTGTGGGCAAAGGAGAAAATGCTGGTAACAAGCATTTTCTCCTTTTTCCACAATGTTTTCTACTCGTCCTAAAACAAATTTCAATTTTTGAGTCACATTTATTTGTCTTTTGCAAAAGCTTTCAATTTGGACTGGTCTAAAATTTTTGTCGTTTGGTTAAAAGTTAACTCTTTACCAAGTGACAAAATTTCGTGCTCTACCAAGTTAAGAGAGCACGTTGGCTGACCACAAATTCAGTGTGGGTAAAATGCTGATTTCTGTCTTTGATATGGTAAAAACATTGTGGGAAAAAAGGAGAAAATGCTGGTTACCAGCATTTTATCCTTTTCCCATACTGTTTTCAAAAGCCTTCTCCTTTCAGCGTCATTGAAACTCCTGATTATTTCGTGAATATTTCTTACACATTACAGCGGTTGTATTTAGGCCTTCAAGACCCAATGAAATGTCGTGAGGATGCTGGTGGGGCTGAGGACTTAGAGATGGGGAAATGTTTACAGGCTGTGGGTGTGACCCCGGGGGATTCTAGGGATGAACTTGGGCGGGAAAGATTTCATCCTTTTGTCCCCGAACACCATTTGATCCCAGACATCCTGCCCAACAATATGTGGTATTGGTCGTATAATTACCATCCAGCTAAACAGGTAATACCCCCTATTTCCATTGGTTGAACTTTTTCAAATTAGCTCTTTAACTCTTAACCACATGACAAATTTTTGGACTGGACCAAATTCAAAGCATTTGCAGACGACAAATGAAACGTTGCTAAAATAATGATTTCTGTCTTTAACCCTTTACCAGACGACAAAATTTTAGCCTTGTCCAAACTGAAAGCATTTGCAGACGACAATTTCAATGTGGCTAAAACTGCAATTTTTCTTTGATAGGGTAGAAAACATTGTGGGAAAAGGAGAAAATGCTGGTTACCAGCATTTTCTCCTTTTCCCACAGTGTTTTCAAAAGGCTTCTTTTCCAGGGGCGTTAAAAGGCGTCATTGTACAGTAAAGGGTTAATAGGGTAGAAAACATTGTGGGAAATGGAGAAAATGCTGGTTAACAGCATTTTCTCCTTTTCCCACAGTGTTTTCTAAAGGCTTTTTTCCCAGGGTTGTTAAGACCCGGGATTGTGTGGTAAAGAGTTAACAAACAACAACATTTTAAGATTGTACAAATTGAGAGAATTTAAAGACAACAAAATAAATGTGACTTAAAAATTTAATGTTCTTTTGGTAAGGTAGAAAACATTGTGGAAAAAGGAGAAAATGCTGGTTGCCAGCACTTTCTCCTTTTCCCACAAAGTTTTCAGAAGGTTTCTTTTTCATGGTTGTTAAAACTCGGGATTGTGTGGTAAAGAGGTAACACTTTTCCTCACAATTCGGACTTTTAAAGAGCCTGAAAAAGAAGGCCTTAGAAAACATTGTGGGAAAGGGAGAAAATGCTGGTGCATTTTCTTCTTTTTGCACAATGTTTTCTATTCTTTCAAGGACAGAAATCGTCATTTAAGCTACTTCAATTTGTTGTCTGCAAATGCTCTCAATTTGGTTGAGTACAAAATTGTGTTTGGTAAAGGGTCAATGGTGTGTTTATAAGACTTATTACAGTAACAAATTTAACCCTTTACCACACAATCCTAACTTTAAAAGACCCTGAAAGAGGAGGCTTTTGAAAACATTGTAGGGAAAGGAGAAATGTCTGATAAACAGCAATTTCTCCTTTTCTTGCAATTTTTTTTGTACCCTATCAAGGACAAATTGTCATTTGAGCTACCTCTAATTTGTCACCTGCAAATGCTTTGAATTCGGACAAGTCTGAAATTTCATCCTGTGGTAAAGAGTTAATCCTTTACCACACAGATCTGACTTTAAACAACCCCAAGAAAGAAGCCTTTTGAAAACATTGTGGGAAAAGAAGAAATTGCTGGTAACCAGCATTTTCTTCTTTTCCCACAAGAGACAAATTTAAATTGTCCCAAGAAAAAATATGTTTCCTCCCCTTTAAATTTTTTCTTTTTATTTTTCCCCACAGGCTGGATTTGCAACAAACTTTCTGATTGGATGACAAGAAAGTGAAAATGGGAAAACTTCTCTTACAAAGGAAATTCGCAATAGCTCCTTTAACACACAATCCAAAGTTGTAATTACCCCGATAGAGGCTTTTGTAAACATTGTGGGAAAAGAAGAAAATGCTGGTAACCAGCATTTTCTCCATTTCCCGCAATGTTTTTTGATCATTCAAAGATAAATCTCACAACCTTGAGCCACATTCAAGTTGTTGTATGCAACTGCTTTGAACTTTGCCAAGTCTAAATTCATTTTGTTTGTTAAAGAGTTGATGGCAGTGCATGTATGTTTAAATCTTTACCAAAGGACAAAATTTTAGACTTGTCCAAATTGAAAGCTTTTGCAGACGACAAGTAAAATGTGATGAAAACATTTGAATTTGTCTGTGATAGGGTAGAAGACATTGTGGGAAAAGAAGAAAATGCTGGTTACCAGCATTTTCTCCTTTTCCCACAATGTTTTCAAATGGCCCCTTTCTCAGGGTCGTTAAAACTTGGGACTGTGTGGTAAAGAGTTAAATGCCGTCCAAGCCAGAGCAGTGAAAAGTTGGGTTTTGTATAGCAATGGGTTAATTTATTTGTTTATATTTACATACAGGGTCCAGACTGTTGCAGCGATTACGCCATCAGTTTTCACTATGTTCCACCAAATATGATGTATGTTCTGGAGTATTCAGTCTATCATCTAAAACCATATGGGCATAATACAGTCCTCAAAGTTGTTTGTGATCAACCCAATACAGGTCATGTGACAGAAGATGGGAAAACTGGAACCCCATCCATTATACCAAACAAAAATATTACAGTGAGTGATTGGGAACCAGCTTCTAAAGCCAAAGAGGATTCTGTCGGTAAAAGGACTTTGCTAGAACCAAGTGAGGAAAAAATTCAGGAAAAGATAAACAGATTAGTAAAGCCTATGGTTGCCAAAGTAACAGATGCTAATAGAAAAGACTTAAAATCTTCAAACAGAAATGAAAGAAAGTTAAATCAAAATAATATATTATTGAAAAATAGAAAATCCAAGATGCAAAATTCTTTACTCCTTAGCAAATATCTGAATAAGACTTCCAATGTGGAAGTAAGTTAGCCAAAGCATTTTATTGTAAAAGTATCACCTAAGGTGTTTGTTAACCCCTTACCAAACAACAGAATTTTAGACTTGTCCAAATTGAAAGCATTTACAGATATTTCTCAAATGGTGATATTTTCCTTTGACGAGTTAAAAAACATTGCATGGAAAGGAGAAAATGCTGGTTACCAGCATTTTCTCCTTTTCCCATAATGTTTTCAATAGCTTTCTTTCTCAGGTTCGTTAAAACATGGGATTGTTCGGTAAAGGGTTAAAGCTTTTTCAAACAGTCCTGTGTTTTAAAACAGTGTTGTGGTTGAAGGCTTTTGAAAAGATTTTGGGAAAAGGAGAAAGTGATGGTAACCAGCATTTTCTCCTTTTCCTACAACATTTTCAACCCTTTCAAAGAGAAACCTCGTCATTTGAGCCACATTTGATTTGTCATTTGCAAATGAGCCAAGATCTGTGAAAAGGGGGGCTTAGTGCATCTGTGGGAAGTATCTACCCAGGTCAGCCTGCGCAGTCTGTGCAGGCTGACATGGGTCGAAAGATTTTGCTATTTGTAAATTTCATGCATGTCCAAGGACCATTCTACCATTATATTCAGTCAACTGCATGACTAAATGGATTTTATGGATCCATAATTATGTGATGTCTTGCTTGGTATAATGCATTATGGAGATGTATTAAGCCCCCTTTTGCCAGAGCTTGGCTTATTATTGTTTCCAATGGACAAATAAAAAAATTTATTGTTTGGTAAGGATGTAATAATGACCAATTTTCTTCTGATACTGAAGACCATAACCAATGGTCTCTAATTGATCAACATTCCTTGTAATCAGGGTCTGATTTCAACCATTTGAAAGAACATTCTTAGTCTTATTTTCAGAGAATTTTCTAAATTTGAAAGTAACGCAACTTTGAATTGGCTAAACCAATTTGGTCAGCTTCCTGGGGACTTTTTGTACTTTGCAGTTCATGCAGGCCGACATTGGCCGGAACATTTTTCGCTATTTTTTAATTTTCCACTTGTCAAAGGAACATTCTATCACATGATTTTTTTTTTTACGTCGCTGCGGAAGAAAGCTTTTGAAAACATTGAGGGAAAAGAAGAAATTGCTTGCAACAAACAACTTTTCCTTTTCCTACAATATTTTCTGCACTATTAGAGAACTTAGCTCATTTGTAGCAAATTCAAGTTTGACATCTGCAAATGCCTTCAATTTGGAAGTGTGCAAAATTTGTCACTCGGGAAAGGTTCAAGCTCATTACCTAATGGCATGGTCAAACCACTTGGTAAGTGGTGTATTCCAGATTCGATTGAAATATAAAATTTGTGATCTTTTTACCATGTGCATAGAACCTTATGAATATTTCAAAATTTGGTTCTTGTTAAAAAATTACAAGCAGACAATGTAGATCCAAGATTAAACTGCTGAGCAGTGCAGTCTGATCTTAATCTTCATTTCTGTTAAAAGATTCAAAAGTGTTGTCCTGTAAATTTTTTTCTTGTTGAGTTGAATCTTTAGTGTTATCAACTTTTTATACGAGAAAAAATTCATTTACTCAGAGCTCCATATAAGAGGGACTGATAGTATTCTAAATTCATTATTTCTCTTCCAAACCCTATGTTGTGGGTGCTCAATTGAATCGCATCAATGAGAGGATTCTAATGAGTACCCATAACATGGGGTTTAGTGGAGAATAATCAATATTTTCAGTTTTGAAATCAAAATCACTCCCTCTTATCTGGAGCTCTGATTTACTGTTAAATTGCCGTAAAGTTTCGCAGTATTGACCAGTCTTCCATTACTTTAAGATTATTTGATAAAAATTCTTTATGGTGTAACTTTAGTTCAATGCCAAAATGAATTGTTAATTTCTTATCTCATATGCTGTCTTAACTCTTTTCCAAAGAAGCCAGTGTTTTAATGACTGAAGAAGAAAGCTTTTCCCACAATGTTTTCTTTCCATTTAAAGACACATCCCATGACTTAACTTTTAACCATACAATGCCGAGTTTTTAACGGCCCTGAGAAAGAGGCCTTTCGAAAACATTGTAGGAAGAGGAGAAAATGCTGGTAACCAGCATTTTCTCCATTTCAGAGGTGTTTTCAACCCTTCCAAAGATAAATTCAGTTTTTGAGTCACATTTATTTTGTTGTCTGCAAATGCTTTCAATTTGGACAAGTCTAAAATATGGTCGTTTGGTTAAGTCACACTTAAATTGTCATCTGCAAATGCTTTGAATTGGGGAAAAGTCTGAAATTTTGTTGTCTGGTAAAGACTTAACACATTAACTCCCGAATTAATTTTGGAGCAAACACCTATGAAAACGTTGGTGATTACATGTAAAAAATAGTGTTGAGATTTAACCCTTAAGCCTTTGACACAGAATCCTGAGTTTTAGCAACCCTGAAATAGAAGGATTTTGAAAACATTGTGGGAAAAGGAGAAAAAGCTGTTAACCAGCATTTTCTCCTTTTCCCACAATGTTTTCTGACCTTTCAAATACAATTTTCCCCACTTCAACCACATTTAATTTGTTGTCTGCAAATGGTTTCAATTTGGACCAGTCTAAAATCTTGTTGTGTGGTAAAAAGTTAAAGCCCTGGAACCGACTAATGTTGTTTTTGTAGATCAAGATCAGACTGCAGTATGTGCTGTCTGATCTTTGATCTACACTGTCTGCTACTATGTTTCATATTCTAATGGAAACAACCTTGAAATAGCAATACATGTATTTCAAACTTTTTTCCCTCATTTAACCCTTTCCCAAATGACAAATTTTGGACTGGTCCAAATTGAAAGAGTTTGCAGATGACAGTTTTAAATTTGATGAAAAATGGCAGAAAGGTCTCAAAAAGGGTAGAAAACACTGTGGGAAAAGGAGAAATTGCTCGTTACAAGCAATTTCTCCTTTTCCCACAGTGTTTTCAAAAGGCTTGTACAGCAGACACGTGAAAACCAGGGCTTGTTTGGGAAAGGGTTAACAGGTCCAAATCATTTATTCCTGAAGGATAGGAATCATCAGCATGACATCACGTTCAATTCATTACCACTCGACAAAATTTTAGACTAGTCAAAATCAAAAGCAATTGCAGAAGACAAAATAAATGTGACCCAAAAATTGGAATTTATATTGGGAAGGGTAGTAAACATTGTGGGAAAAGAAGAAAATGCTGGTATTTTCTCCTTTTCCCACAATGTTTTCAAAAGCTTTCTTTCTCAGAGTCATTGAAAAAGGGATTGTGTGGTAAAGGGTTAAAACATGATTGCATGTAAAGAACAGTGTTGCAAAACATGAAGTAAGTTTTAAAACATGAGTACATGTAAAAATGTTTACAGCTGCAAAATATGAGTTCAGGTTTAAAACATTTATATATGAGCCATGCTCTGGCAAAAGTAGGTTTAATGTATCTCCGGAATGTATGGTACCAAGCAAGTCGTCACAAAAGTATGGTTCCATAAAATCCAATTTGTCTTACAACTGACTGCAACAGGAGGTAATATGGTCCTTTAACCCTTTACCAAACAACAAAATCTTAGACCCGTCTAAATTGAAAGCATTTGCAGATGACAAAGTAAATGTGGCTCAAATGATGATTTCTGTCTTTGATAGAGTAGAAAACATTGTAGAAAAAGGAAAAAATGCTGGTTACCAGCAATTTCTCCTTTTCCCACAATGTTTTCAAAAGCCTTTTCTTTCAGGGTCGTTAAAACTCGGGATTATGTGGGAAAGAGTTAACATGCAGAAAATTCACCAAAAGCAAAAGTTTTGACCCATGTCAGCCTGCGCGGACTGCGCAGAATGACATAGATCGATACATTTTGAAGCTGCATTAAGCCCTCTTTTCACAGAGCATGGCTTATGTGTACTTGTACTTGTTTAAAAATTGATGCAAAATAATTATGTGGTAAGCTTTTAACTCTTTACCAAATGACAAAATTTTGGACTTTTCCAAATTTAAAGCATTTGTGGATGACAAAATAAATGCGACTCAAAAGCTGAAATTTGTTTTGGCAAGGGTAGAAAACGTGGGAACAGGAGAAAATGCTGGTTACCAGCGTTTTCTCCTTCTCTCACAATGTTTTCAAAAGGCTTCTTATCCAGGGTCATTAAAAGTTGGGATTGTGTGGTAAAGGGTTAAACAAATTCATGTGAAAACATCCTGGCAAGAGGAGAAATTGATCCTGGCAAGAGGAGAAATTGGTTGTAACAAGCAATATATCCTGTTGCCACAATGTTTTTAAAAGCTGTCTACAACATACAAGAAAAAGTCATCTACGGGTGGTTATGTGTCATGGGAAACAGCACAATCTAAACATGATTTGTTTTTATCTCATGTAGATTACAATTTTGTGAAACATCCACCTCTTAGTTAAGGCCAATTTACACGACTTGCTTTTTCCAATCTGTTGCAACACATGTGCTAGATCACATTGTGTAAACCCTCTTTTAATGGGAGATTTGCTAGCAAAATTGTAAAGCAGAGCAAATAGGACATTCTCTATTTTCCCTGTTTTTTCAGAAAGAACAGACCAATCAGTGCTCAGTATAGTAAATTCCAGCCCTTTATCTTGATATTAATTATTCCTTTAGTACCGTCCAAATGATTACTTTTGTTTTCTATACACTAAACAGACTCCTATCTTGTGGAAAGTCACATACAATTACACAAATGACAGTTGGTGATTTATTCCACTGAAAGGGTAATAGATAATAGGAAGCAGATCTCCCGAACATACTGCCTAGTGCAACTCAGTGCACTTTTTCTGACACTGCATATCATGCTCTAACTGTATAGAGCACTAAATCTACACTGTTGGAAATAACATGCTTATTCTGACAAAAACAAAGTTTGAAATCACAATATCTGGAATTTTTGCTATTTTCTAAAAATTTGCACTTAGTCTTGTATCTAATTTATCTAGCAATTTAGTGGTAAAAAATTCCTGATTTTGTCCAAAGAGACAATCCATAATGATGGGTATGCCAATTATTTGAGCTACACTCTGGCAAAAGGGGGGCTTAATGCATCACTGAGATGCATTGTACCAATCAAGCCATCACATAAGTATGGATCCATAAAAAGCCACTTTCATTAACAAAACTTAATCATGAGATAGACAGGTCCTTGGACATACAGAAAATTGATCAACAGAAAAGTTTCAGCCCAGGTCAGCTTGTGAAGACTGCGCAGGCAGACCTAGGATGATACTTTTTGCAGATGCATTAAGCCCCTTTTTCACAGAGCATGGCTCAATTAGTAATGCAAACATGAAGAATGTCAGAAGGTCCTCATCGCAAGGTGAACTGAAAAATCAAAATCATATTTTTATCTACATTTTTCTTTAACATGACCATAGAATCATCACAGTCCTGTATAGTTAGTTATTTAATAGTATTTGTTTTTAAAGCAAAGGCTTTGTTTAAAAAAAAAAATCAAAAGAATGTATGTTTTATTATAGCTATGACAAAGCTTTAATTATGAAATCAAGAGATTGAAATCTCTGTATAAATGATTCTTTTAACTGTTGTTGATTTTGTTAATAAGGTGACCAGAAAGAGACTAGTCAGATATGAACACAGCAAAACTTGTGTTGAAGACCACCTGGAGTGCTATTAGTCAGTCCCTGTGTAGAGAACAGTTTACAGGAAGCGGCCATAAATATTTTATCAAATTCTGAATTCCCATTCACTGACATGTATTTTTCAGTGCGCAAGAAAATTAATTACACTGCTTCTCATCAGAGCTCCAGACAGAGGGAGTGATTTTGACTTAAAAATTGAAAATATTAATTATTCTCCACTAAACCCTATGTTATGGGCACTCATCAGAATCGTCTCTTCGAGACGATTTTAATGAGTACCCGCAACATAGGGTTTGGAAGAGAAATAATGGATTTAGAAAACCATCACTCCGTCTTATCTGGAGCTGTTCTAATCATGCAATGATAGGAAAACTATGCTGGTAGAAACCAAGGCTACTGGAGCTACATATTTACATTAACATGTTAGTTGTGTTTATCACTTGACATCAAAGTTGTAGCTCTCTTAAAAAAAAAAAATAGTAGTGCTATTTTTGGTAAATTTTGGAGACGTTGTCCATTGATGTCAATGGAAAGATATTTTACAGAAATATTAGTTACTTTTTTTTTTAACCCTTTCCCAAACGCTGAATTTTGGACTGGTCCAAATTGAAAGAGTTTGCAGATGACAATTTTAAATTTGATGAAAATGACAGAAAGTTCTCCAATAGGGTAGAAAACACTGTGGGAAAAGGAGAAATTGCTTGTTACGAGCAATTTCTTCTTTTCCCACAGTGTTTTCGAAAGACTTGTACTGCAGACACATGAAAACCAGGGCTTGTTTGGGAAAGGGTTAACAGCTTCTGTTATTTTATATTACAATGTATCTAGTCTGAAAATGTACAATTCATTATAAATTTTATTTTGCTTTATTTTCCTGTAAGTTTCAGAAATTAAGCATCAATTTTTTACCCCCAATGGATTAAGAAGTAAAGTTGAAAATACATGTAAGTTAATGGGAAATTGGACTTTGATGAAATATTTATGTCCACCAGCTGTAGAATCGAATGCAATTTTTGTGCATTCTGATCTTGATCTTCGTATGCCACAGAAGCAACTGTGACAGGGCTGTTAAACCCTTTACCACACAATCCCGACTTAATGACCCTGATAAAAAAGGCTTTTGAAAACATTGTGGGAAAAGGAGAAAATGCTGGTAACCAGCATTTTCTCCTTTCCCCACAATGTCTTCTACCCTGTCAAAAAAGGGAAATCATCATTTTAGCAACATTTAATTTGTTGTCTGCAAATGCCTTCAATTTGGTCCATTCCAAAATTTTGTTGTTTGGCAAAGAGTTAATGGTTGAAGGACCAGCTGGGTGACATGATGGTCTTGTAATACAGGTTTCACTGTATCAATATATCCCCTTTTTTACTTTATTATTATAGTTATTTACATTGTTAACATTTATTTCTAGTGCATTGTCTGTATTTAATATTTTATACATATGACATATGACTATTGATTTTTGCACTTACATTTCAATTTGTTACTTAACTCTTTACTACACGACTAAAAATTTAGACTGATCCAAATTCAAAGCTTTTGCAGACGACAATTTAAATGTAGTTGAAATTACGAAAATTGTCTTTGATAGAGTAGAAAACATTGTGGAAAAGGAGAAAATGCTGGTTATCAACATTTTCTCCTTTTCCCACAATGTTTTCAAAAGCCTTCTCCCTCAGGGTCGTTAAAACTTGGGATTGTGTGGTAAAGGGTTAACTGTTGTGTAGCTTTAACCCTTTACCACACATTTCCGAGTTTTTACAACTAAGAAGGCCTATGAAGACACTGTGGGGAAAGGAGAAAATGCTGTTAAACAGCATTTTCTCCTTTTCCCACAATGTTTTCCAACCTTTCACAGACAAATCCCATAATTTGATTTGACTCCAATTTGATGTCCGCAAATGCTTTGAATATGGATGACTGAAATTTTGTCGTTTGGTAAAGAAGTAAATATTCAGACATTAAAGCAATAATGTGCGGGAACCTTATTTACAGTCTATTAACACTTTACCAAACAGTTCTATGTGTTTAAAATATTGAAGAATCAGGCTTTTGACAACATGAAAGGAACAGATATAAAGAAAAAAATGCTGGTAAACCAGCATTTTCTCCTTTCCCACAATTTTTGTACTCATTGAAAGGCAAATTCCATCAGTTAGACAACACAAGATTGTTCCCTGTAGTAAGGTTCAAGTAGAAGTGTTTAGGATAAATTTTCAGTCAAAGCCAAGAAAACTTGGTTTTGATTGCATTAAATACCATTGAGGGAAAAGAACTTTGTAACATTAGATTGCTTATTTTCCTTCAGTGTCAAATGCCGGGACTAAACTAGGTAATAAATACCTGTTTCAGATGGTTATCATACCAATTTTTTTTGTTATTATTTTTGTTATTATAGAACTTATTAAACTGAAGTTTACATCTGAAGATAATTTCGTGTTTGTGATCATTTTCCAAGATGTTTTTGTCTGTATGCTACAGTGAAAACAAGCAATTTCAATTTGGTTGAGTCCAGTCATATGAAATACAGTTGAATGTGGTAAAGAACACCATTGGCTCTTTACAGAACGACAAATATTTGGACTTGACCAAATTGAAACCATTTGCAAAGCACAAATCAAATGTAGCTCAAATGATGATTTCTGTCTTTGATAGGGTAGAAAACATTGTGGGAAAAGGAGAAAATGCTGGTTACCAGCATTTTCTCCTTTTCCAACAATGTTTTCAAAAACCTTCTTCATCAGGGTCGTTAAACCTCAAGGTTGTCGGGTAAAGGGTTAAGAAAAATTCAAACAAAAATTCTTCTCTCCAAATTATCAACCTCTTTGATTTATCCATAGGACTTAATTAACCCTTTACCAAACAATCCCGGGTTTTAACGACCCTGTGGAAGAAGCCTTTTGAAAACATTGTGGGAAAAGGAGAAAATGCTGGAAACTAGCATTTTCTCCTTTTCCCACAATGTTTCCTACCCTATCAAACACAAATCTGACATTTGAGTATCATTTGTCGTCTGCAAATGCTTTCAATTTGGTCAAGTCCAAAATTTTGTTGTTTGGTAAAGAGTTAAAGACGAACAACAGCATTGATCAAGTTACAAAAGAAATCAAATAATATCAAAAAAAAAGAAAATGCCTGATATTTAGTTTGAATTTAATGATATAAATTCCAGTCAACAACCATATTCACTTAAAAATCTCATTCAATCAACATTTAAAGCATCTGTACAACTTCATCACTAATCTATGAGTCTTAAACAAGCAAAAAAGTAAAAAAAGAAGAGAAAAACATGTAACCAAAAATATAAATAAGCAAAAATAATGATTACAAAATAAATATTTGTGTATATGTATTCATCTTTTTATGATATGTTAGTAATGCCTTTTATATACATGTATACACAAAGAAGTTATTTCATTGATAAAAACTAGAGTACTGCATGTGGGTGCCAATGATTGGCAGCAGTTGCTTGATTTTCAGTGAAAATTTAAAGTCAAAAAGGGGCATAACTGTCAAAAATACTTTGGTGGTTATCTGCCCTTGTTGTATGGGTTTCCCCTTTGATAGGTAAGAACTTGTTCAAGTTTGAGGTACATATCTTCAGTATTACCAGAGATATTACAAAATGTCTAAGTTTGCAAGACAACAACACCAGAGCTACAATACCTTTTTTTTAAGTTTTCTTCGAAACCAGCCAAACTGATAAATGATTGGTTTCGATCTACTGCCAATCTGCCGAAATGTTCATATAAATGTAGAAGTAGAAGCTACATGTTCAAAAACACAAGGGTTAGGGGAAAAAAGTTTTAACCCTTTACCACATAATCTCAAGTTTTATCGACCCTGAAGAAGAAAGCTTTAGAAAACATTGTGAGAAGAGGAGAAAATGCTGGTAAACCAGCATTTTCTCCTTTTCCCACAATGTTTTCCACCCTATGAAAGACAATTTTCATGTTTTGAGTAATATTTAATTTGTCGTCTGCAAACACTTTCAATTTGGTGGAGTCCAAAATTTTGTCGTTTGGTAAAGAGTTAAAATCTATATTATTTCCATCAGCAAGCGTTAAACTCTGAGCGATGCTCTGGCAAAAGGGGGTTTAATGCATCTCCGTGATTCATCATACCAATCAAGCCCTCACACAACTATGGGTCCATTATAGCCATGTTTTTAAAACAACCGACTGAATCATGAGGTAGACTGTCCTTGGACATACCGAAAATCGACCAAAAAGCAAAAAGTTTCGGCCCAGGTCAGCCTGCGCGGATTGCGCAGGCTGACCTGGGTCGATACTTTTCGCAGATGCATTAAGCCCCCTTTTCACAGAGCTCAGCTCATACCATTTCCATCAGAAGACTGTAGAAGCATTTGAGCAACACCCTGTTTCCAGCCCTATCAAAGACAAATTCTATAATTTTGATCATATTTGTCATCTGCAAAAGTTGGACAAGTCTAGAACTACGAGTTAACCCTTTACCACACAATCCCAACTTTTAACGACCCTGAGAAAGAAGCCTTTTGAAAACATTGTGGGAAAGGGAGAAAATGCTGGTAACCAGCATTTTCTCCTTTTCCCACATGTTTTCAACCCTTCCCAAAATAAATTTTGATTTTTCAACCAGTTATTTTGTCGTCTGCAAATGCTTCCAATTTGGACAAGCATAGAATTTTGTCATTTGGTAAAGGGTTAAATTTTCAGTTTTGAACCAGTTAACGCTGAGCATTCGATTAACACCAATCAATCCAAAGTTATAACAAACCTTTAGAATACGAAATCTAAAAAAGATTTTGTGAACGGAAAAAATGCTGATAACCAGCATTTTCTCCTTTTCCAACAATGTTTTCTACCCTTCCAAAAAGAAATTTCAATATCTGAGTCACCTTCTGTATGTTTCAGGGTCGTTAAACTCGGGATTGTGTGGTAAAGGGTTAACCTTTTACCACCCAACTTTAAACAACCCTGAGAGAGAAGCCTTTTGAAAACATTGTGGGAAAAGAAGAAAATGCTGGTAACCAGAATTTTCTCCTTTTCCCACAATGTTTTCTATCCTTCCCAAAACAAATTTTAATTTTTGGTTCACATTTATTTTGTCGTCTGCAAATGCTTTCATTTTGGACTAGTCTAAAATTTTGTCATTTGGTAGAGAGTATATTCATTTAAATACTGTTCATGAACAGGTGACCCTGTAAATCATTGCTCTGCATGAGTATTGGTTTCTCTTTGAAAATATTTTCTGTCAGGTACCTGCCACCCTGTATGTCTTATAACGAGTATCCATGTTGTAATAATTAATAACACTTTCTCAAGATCAGTTTTAATCTTGCTGCTGACTATTTTCAAAACACTGTGGCAAAAGAGGAAAATGCTTGTATCTAGCAATTTCTTCAACAGCCAAGATATTCCAAGATATTTTCAGATATACAAAATGTACAAAGGCATTCATAAAATTCCCAGACTGATACTGTGGAGGAAAAAGCAAAATTTTCTTTTTTACTTTATTTTTTTTGTTTCATTCAACAATAAAACATATAAGCCATTCTCTGGTAAAAGGGGGTTTAATGCCTCTCCATGATGCATCATACAAAGCAAGTGATTACATACAGTAATCACAGGTCCATAAAATTCATTTTGTCTAACAACCCACTGAATCATGAGGTAGTCTGGTCCTTGGACATGCAGAAAATTGACCAAAAAGCAAAGGGTGTTGACCTAGGCCACCCTTCACAGACTACACAGGCTGGCCTGGGTCCATACTCTTTGCAGATGCATTGAACCCCCTTTTCACAGAGCATGGCTCAATTATACAGAGTTCATTTTGACAAGATTAACCCTTTCCCAAACAAGCCCTGGTTTTCACGTGTCTGCAGTACAAGTCTTTTGAAAACACGGTGGGAAAAGGAGAAATTGCTCGTAACGAGCAATTTCTCCTTTTCCCACAGTGTTTTCTACCCTTTTTGAGAACTTTCTGCCATTTTCATCAAATTTAAAATTGTCGTCTGCAAACTCTTTCAATTTGGACCAGTCCAGAATCTGTCGTTTGGGAAAGGGTTAAGTACAATTAACATCAACAGTGCATGTTCTATACATTGCTGTGCCTATTGGTGCCACTCACGATGGAGTTTTTTGGTTATCAGAAATCAATTTTACTCTCTACCACACAATCCCGATTGATTGATTGTATGGTGTTTAACGCCGTTTTCAACATTATTTCAGTTATATCATGGTGGCCAGTGCACCTATCCATGCTTTCCTGGAGTGTCTTTTACCAGTACTACGCACAATATTCTTTCCAAGCCACTGGCTGCTTTCCCACATAACCATTGTCGAAACAATGGTCAGTGGTGAGAGAGACACAATCCAGACTTAACGACCCTGTGATAGAAGCCTTATAACAAGAGGACCATGATGGTCCTATATCGCTCACCTGAGTATATTTGTAACCTATATGGTCTATTAAGGGCAGGCTATTCTTTTCACTGCAGGGCGGATATACGCCCAAATATGACCCAAAGGGAAGAATTTTAACAATTTTGGTATGGGGTCACCTAATGATGCTTCAAACAAAATATGAAAGTTCTCGGCCTTATGTTTTGTCACAAGAAGATTTTAAAAGATTCAAATAGGGTGCGCCATGGCAGAGCCCAAATATGACTGCAGAGGGATAATTTTAACAATTTTGGTAGAGGATCATCAGATAATGCTACACACCAAATATGAATGCTCTAGCCATTATGGCTTTTCATCAGAAGATTTTTTAAAGATTTCCTTTTTTGTTTTTATGTAAAATAGGATGCGCCCGGGCAAAGCCCAAATATGACCCAAGGGGAATAATTTTTACAATTTCGGTAAGGGGTCACCAAATGATGCTTCAAACAAAATATGAATGCTCTCCGCCTTATGGTTTGTCACAAGAAGATTTTTAAAGATTTTAAAATTGGATGCACCCGGACAGAGCCCAAGTATGACTGCACAGGAATAATTTTAATAATTTTGGTAGAAGATCATCAGATAATGCTACATACTTAATAGGAATGTTCTAGCCATTATATTTTGTCATCAGAAGAAGTTTTAAAGATTTCCTTCTTTGTTTCTATGTAAAATAGAGTGCGCAAAGCCCAAATATGACCCTACAGGAATGATTTTAACAATTTTGGTAAGGGGTCACCCAATGATGTTTCAAACAAAATATGAATGCTCTCAGCCTTATGTTTTGTCAGAAGAAGATTTTTAAAGATTTTAAATTAGGGTGCACCCGGGCAGAGCCCAAATATGACAGCAGAGGAATAATCTTAAGAATTTCTGTAGAGGATCATCAGATAATGCTACATACCAAATATGAATGCTCTAACCATTATTGTTTGTCATCAGAAGATTTTTTAAAGATTTCCTTCTTTGTTTCTGTGTAAAACAGAGTGCGCCCGGGCAAAGCCCAAATATGACCGTAAGGGAATAATTTCAACAATTTTGGTAAGGGGTCAAGCAATGATGCTTCAAACAATATATGAATGCTCTAGCCGTTATGGTTTGTCACAAGAAGATTTTTAAAGATTTAAAAATAGGGTGCATCTGGGCAGAGCCCAAATATGACCGCAGAGGGATAATTTTAACAATTTTGGTAGAGGATTATCAGATAATGCTACATACCAAATGTAAATGCTCTAGCCATTAATGATTTGTCAGAAGAAGATTTTTTAAAGATTTCCTTCTTTGTTTCTGTGTAAAATAGGGTGTGCCCGGGCAAAGCCCAAATATGACCGTAAGGGAATAATTTCAACAATTTTGGTAAGGGGTCAAGCAATGATGCTTCAAACAAAATATGAATGCTCTAGCCGTTATGGTTTGTCACAAGAAGATTTTTAAAGATTTTAAAATAGGGTGCATCTGGGCAGAGCCCAAATATGACTGCAGAGGGATAATTTTAACAATTTTGGTAGAGGATTATCAGATAATGCTACATACCAAATATAAATGCTCTAGCCATTATGATTTGTCAGAAGAAGATTTTTTAAAGATTTCCTTCTTGGTTCTATGTAAAATAGGGTGTGCCCGGGCAAAGACCAAATATGACCCAAGGGGAATAATTTCAACAATTTTGGTAAAGGCTCACCCAATGATGCTTCAAACAAAATATGAATGCTCTCCGCCTTATGGTTTGTCACAAGAAGATTTTTAAAGATTTTAAAATAGGATGCGCCCGGGCAGAGCCCAAATATCACCGCAGAAGAATAATTTTAACAATTTTGGTAGAAGATCATCAGATAATGCTACATACGTAATAGGAATGTTCTAGCCATTATAGTTTGTCATCAGAAGAAGTTTTAAAGATTTCCTTCTTTGTTTCTATGTAAAATAGAGTGCGCCCGGGCAAAGCCCAAATATGACCCTACAGGAATGATTTTAACAATTTTGGTAAGGGGTCACCCAATGATGTTTCAAACAAAATATGAATGCTCTCAGCCTTATGTTTTGTCAGAAGAAGATTTTTAAAGATTTTAATTTAGGGTGCGCCCGGGAAGAGCCCAAAATATGACCCCAGAGGGATAATTTTAACAATTTCGGTAGAGGATCATCAGATAATGCTACACACCAAATATGAATGCTCTAGCCATTATGGCTTTTCATCAGAAGATTTTTTAAAGATTTCCTTTTTTGTTTCTATGTAAAATAGGGTGCGCCCGGGCAAAGCCCAAATATGACCCCAAGAGAATAATTTTTACAATTTTGGTAAGGGGTCACCCAATGATGTTTCAAACAAAATATGAATGCTCTCAGCCTTATGTTTTGTCAGAAGATTTTTAAAGATTTTAATTTAGGGTGTGCCCGGGCAGAGCCCAAATATGACCGCAGAGGGATAATTTTAACAATTTTGGTAGAGGATCATTGGATAATGCTACATACCAAATATGGATGCTCTAGCCATTATGGTTTGTCATCAGAAGATTTTTTAAAGATTTCCTTCTTTGTTTCTATGTAAAATATGGTGCGCCCGGGCAAAGCCCAAATACGACCCCAGGGGAATAATTTTAACAATTTTGGTAAAGGGTCACCAAATGATGCTTCATACAAAATATGAATGCTCTCGGCCTTATGGTTTGTCACAAGAAGATTTTTAAAGATTTTTTCAATTTTCAGCCATTTTGCTGCCATGGCAACCAGAGTTTTTGATGGAATTAAATTCTTTTAACAATTTTTGTAGACCTTCACCCAAGGAACATTCCTGCCAAGTTTTATCAAGATTGGCCATCTGGTTTAGGAGGAGAAGATTTTTAAAGAAATTGTTAACGGACGGACGGACAGATGGACGGACGGACGGACAGACGGACGGACGGACGGACGGACGCCGGACGATGACCGATCACAATAGCTCCCCTTGAGCACGTTGTGTTCAGGTGAGCTAAAAACCTTGTGGGAAAAGGAGAAAATGCTGGTAACCAGCATTTTCTCCTTTTCCCACAATGTTTTCTACCCTTCCCAAAACAAATTTTCAATTTTTTTATCACATTTATTTTGTCATCTGCAAATGCTTTCAATTTGGTCCAGCCCAAAATTTTGTCGTTTGGTAAAGAGTTAACCTTTTACCTTTCCACCAAACTACAAAATTTGGACTTGAAGAAATTGGAAGTATTTGCAGACGACAAATCAAATGTGACACAAAGAGTGAAATTTGTCTCTGAGAGGACAGAAAGCATTGTGAGAAAAGGAGACAATGCTGGCTACCAGCATTTCCTCCTTTACCCACAATGTTTTCAAAAGCCTCTTTACTCAGGGTTGTTAAAACCTGATTTTGTGTGGTAAAGGGTTAAGCAACAACTAAATTTTTCCCCCAAATTCATAAGTTTTGCAGATGATGAATTAAATGTGTCTCAAATGTTTTGGTATTGATAGGGTAGAAAACATTGTGAGCAATGGACAAAATGTTGGTAAACCACTCCTTTTCTATAAACATTTTTTGAAAGCTGTCTGCTGTATGACAATAAAAAGCCATGTTGGTATGATGATGTGTAAAGAAACTCATGAAGACCTGCCTGGTCTTAACCCTTAGAGCTCCAAATAAACCCAACAGGCATTTGAAGTATAGGAAATAACACCCAAGTAATTGCGACTGCAAGGTTGCTTTTGTCTATACTGTTTCAACAGAGTGGACGGTGTAGATCAAAGATCAGACCCCCTGTTTTGATCTTCACTGGCAGCAAAGGCAACTATCATGCACAATCCCAACTTTTAACAACCCTGAGGAAAAAGCCTTCTGAAAGCATTGTGGGAAAAGGAGAAAATGCTTGTAACCAGTATTTTCTCCTTTTTCCACAATGTTTTCTACTACTCCCAAATCAAATTTCACTTTTTGAGTAACATTTATTTTTTCATCAACTTTCGATTTGGATTGGTCTAAATTTTTTTCGTTTAGTAAAGAGCTTAGGAATAAAACAAAAGCACTGCATGCAAATGCCAATGCCTGGCTGCAGTTGCTTTCAGACACAGACTGATAAAAGTGAAGAAACATAACTGTGTAAAATACTTTGACGGTTACTTGCTCCTGGTGTATGGGATCCCATTTCGATAGCTGACAACTTGTCGAAGTCTGAAGTAAATATCTTCAGTAATGACAGAGATATTATAAACTGTCAAAGTTTTTGCATGACCATGAAGGAGACAATGACAGGGCTGTGACAATATCTCAGCTTTTTCTTCAAAAACAGCCACACTAACAAGGTGATCATAAATTACAGAACATAACTGACACAATTTTTGTATACTTTTCAGATTTTTTTTCTAAACTTTCAGCTTGCCAAAATCAACATTGGTTTATCATTACTAGCAACTGACTCTTTTGCTGTCTTGTCTTACAGAACATCATCTTTAAACATTGTGAAAAACAAGGAGAAATTCATCATTGTGAGCAGCATTTTCTCCTTTTCTCACAATGTTTCCAATCCTGTCACAGAAAAATCCCATAATACAAGCCATATTTGATTTGTTTTCTGCCAATTCCTTTCAATTTTGACAAGTAAAATTTTGTCATTTAACCCTTAAGCTGCTAATCGCGACGCACTGACCTTTTGCGGACAGTGTAGATCAAGATCAGACTGCACAGAACGTGCAGTCTGATCTTTGATCTACACTGTCCTATACGGTATTTTCTTTCAAGTGAAATCAACTTTGAAACCGCAATGTTTGGGCTTTTAGTATTGAGTAGAAATCTGCGTTTCATCTATTCAGCAGCTTAAGTGTTAAGAAAGAGTCAAGACCCCGAGAAAGAAGGCCTTTCTGGGAAAAGGTGAAAATGCTGGTAACCAGCCACATTTAATTTGTCAGCAAATGCTGTCAATTCTGTTATAAAGTTTTGTCTTCTGGTAATGAATAAGTATAGATCAACATTTTCCTTAACCCTTTCCCAAACGACAAATTTCGGACTGGTCCAAATTGTAAGAGTTTGCAGACGACAATTTTAAATTTGATGAAAATGACAGAAAGTTCTCAAAAAGGGTAGAAAACACTGTGGGAAAAGGAGAAATTGCTCGTAACGAGCAATTTCTCTTTTTCCCAAAGTGTTTTCAAAAGACTTGTACTGCAGACACGTGAAAACCAGGGCTTGTTTGGGAAAGGGTTAACTCATTAAGATTACTTCGCAACAAATCAAAGGTCCATTGTGGACAGATAAGTTATATTCAAGACTATCTATACTGCATAAGATATGTTTTTATATCCTGTTAACTCTTTACCATACGACAATATTTCGGACTGGTCCAAATTGAAAGCATTTGCAGACGAAAAATTAAATGTGGCTAAAATGATTGCATTTGTTTCTGAAAGGTTTAAAAACATTGTAGGAAAAGGAGAAAATGCTTATTTCCCACAATGTTTTCAAAAGGCTTCTTTCTCAGGGTCATTAAAAGTCGGGATTGTGTGGTAAAGGGTTAACTCATTACCAAACAATCCCGTGTTGAACCACCCTGAAGAAGAAGGACTAAGAAAACTTATGGGGAAAAGGAGAAAATGCTGGTAACCAGCATTTTCTTTTTCCACAATGTTTTCTACCCTTCCAAAACTAAGATTCAATTCTTTTGGTCACCATTATTTTGTTGTATGCACATGCTTTCAATCTGGTCTAGTCTAAAATTTTTGTGTCTGGTAAAGTGTCAACTTTTCTACAAAGATCCTCAAAATGCAGCAAGTCTAAAAACAGGAAGGATACGAGGTTACTGATTAACTCTTTACCACACGACAAAATTTTAGACTGGTCCAAATTGAAAGCATATGCAGACGACAAAATGACTGTGACTGAAAAAATAAAATTTGTTCTGAGAAGGGTAGAAAACATTGTGGGAAAAGGAGAAAATGCTGGTTACCAGCATTTTCTCCTTTTCCCACAATGTTTTCAATAGGCCTCTTTCTCAAGGTCGTTAAAAGTCGGGATTGCATGGTAGAGAGTTTAAAAAGGACGCCATCCAAATAAAATGTGCTAGAGTATAGAGTAAAATCAATGATGTTGATGATGATTTTTCAGATGTCGTCCAGTTCTAGGACTTCTCTGAATTTTAGGACTGAACTGTTGATTCCTCGTCACAGTTAAAGATTCCTCATAACTTTTCACACGCTTTGACACACTCACAAACTCATACTCTTCCTGATCAACATTTTCTGAGTTATCTGCCCCTTGCATGGTATTTGGATTGCACATAACACGCTTGAGTTTTTCTCCACTAGATGGCACTGTCTGCACAGTTTCATCCATTCCAATCCCTATCTTCTCAACTGAACTATTAGGTAAACTTATAAGATTACTACTGGTATGTACATCTGTAAAACTTATAAGAAGTTTATGGATAGACGAAGGTGAGGTTTGGTCCATTGGTTGAAAGTCTGGAATTCTGGTCTCACTAGAATCTACAATAGGACTGTCCTGTATAGGCTCTGATTTGTCCTCTTTTTCACTAATGCTACTGGAATGTATATCACTTAAATCATTTGTCTGAGTAATCTTGATCAAATCTGAGTGTTCCATTTCAGCTTCACCCTCCAATACCACAGATACATGTGAATCAGTTGTGTTTATATCGCTCTCAACCTTTATGTTATCAATATTACTCGGTACACTAGTCTCATTCAATTCTTGAGGAGTTTCATTACCCTCTTGAGCTAGGTTCTCTTCATCTAAGTTCTTTTCTAATAAACCCTCATTAGGTACATCATGATCACCCGTTGATTCTTCTATATGTTCTTGATCAGTGTTGAGTTCTTCTATGACATCAGTATCATAATCTTTATCAGTTATATAATCTGTACTAGATCTTCCAGATATATTTCTAGTCTCTGACTCGGCTCTTGTTTCAGTGCCAGTACCAACACCAGAATCATCATCATCTAATCTATTATCTGATATACACATAGATGATTCAGAATCTGGAGTCTGTATATCATCTGTTATCAATGGTACAACCATTTTAACATCCTTTATTTCATCTGCTGATCTACTGTCATCACTAATTTCATTTGTAGATATATTGGAATCTGGTTCAGTACCCGACAAAATCTCACTATTTGACACACCAGTATCTCCCTTGCTATCAGACTCGGTCTGTTCCATTGCTCTCATGCCTGATTCACTAGCAGCTCCTGGGCGTGAATCTTCAGTGTCCTCAGTAACTGACATTTCTGATGTTTCATCCTTGACCTTCTCATGTAATTCAGGTTTGTTCATGTCAGCATCCTTCTGAGATATAGCACTTGATGCTTCTTCATTCATGACTGTGAAATCTGGAATGGAAGTATTTTCTCCATCCTCCACAACAAAGATGGGTCTGGAAAGTGATTGGCCTCCAGTGATCCAGCCATGCTGCATACACTCAACAGCCGTCATACGTTCACTGAAAAATATAAGCAGTAAAGATAGGGTAATTGATTGACATAATGGGGTTTTAACCCTTTCTCAAACAATCCTAACTTTTAACAACCCCGAAAAAGAAAGCTTTTGAAAACTTTGGTTACCAGCATTTTCTCCTTTTCCCCACAATGTTTTCAAATGCCTTTCCCCTAGGGTCATGAAAACCCTATGCCACATTCAGAATTACTAGTATTTCAGTCATGTCACTGATACAGCTTACTTATTCATCATGTCATTGGTTTCAGCAAAGCTAGACTAAAATCTTGAACCGTCTTTCAAAGGACTCTCTCACTAAAAGCCAAGACTACAACAAGGATCCAACTTGAGACCTACAGGTTTTAAGCCCTACACCTTCACCACAGAGCATTGCAGGACTCCAGATTAAGTAAAGTCTTCCAGCATCCAATAAAATTATGTCTTTTAACCCTTCACTAAACAATCGCAAGTTTTAATAACCCTGAGAAAAAAAGGGCTTTTGAAAACATTTTTGGAAAAGAAGAAAATGCATTTTCTCCTTTTTCCACCATGTTTTCCGTCCATACAAAGCCAAATCTTATCATATGAACCACATTTCGCTTGTAGACTGTATATGCTTTCAAATTGGACTAGTCTGAAATTTTGTCAAGTCGTAATATATAACCACCCTGGTAAAGAAGGCCTTTGAAAGCACCGTCAAGAAAAGGATATAAGAGGACCACTCTCTGGGTGCCTGGGTGGCAATTGCTTTTCAGTGAAAATTCTTAGTCAACAAAGGGGCATCACCATGTCAGGAATATTTCGGGGTTACCAGCTCTTGTTTCTGCATTTGCCTTATGAAAGTTAACAACTAGCCCTAGCCCAAGGGAAATATTTTCATAATGACAACGATATGAGAAAACATTAAAGTTTTCACATAATGACACTGACAATGCAACATGAATTAGGGCAATACTTTGGGTTTGCCTTGAAAGCAGCAAAGTTAAAACTGCCATTAACCAGTATTTTCTTCTTTTCGAAATTGTTTTCTATTCTTTAAAAGCCCAATTCTGTCACTTAGCCACACAAATTTTGTCGTTTGCAAATGCTTTGGACACAGACCAGTCTATATTCTTTCATTTGTTCGATGGGTGTCTTGCCCAAGAGCATTCCCATGAAAAACCAATTACCTTTAGTGAACCTGAAACCACAAGGTTACCAAGCCTACACCTTCAGCACTGAGCCATACTGGAACCCTTTGAATACTTTTGATAACAGATAGAATTAAGATGTAACACACCAGACAAACGTGAAAATAGTGTAAGAAAAGGACAAGTTGCTAAAAAAAAAAAAAAGCTATCTCTCCTTTCACCAAAATGTTTTCAAATGGTCTTAAGAAACAATGTCAGTGCAAATTATCCAAATAGACAATGAGAATTTGTTTCACCTCTGTACCAGCATGGGCTGCACTGGCAGACCTGGGTTGATATTTCCTGCAGATGCATTAACTGTTTACCAAACCACAAAAATTTGGACCTTTCTGAATTCAAAGCATTTGCAGATGACAAGTTTTGTTCAAATGGTGAAAGTAAGTTTTGAAAGGGTAGAAAACCTTGTGGGAAAAGGAGAAAATGCTGGTTACTAGCATTTTCTCCTTTTCCCACAATGTTTTCAAAAAGCCTTGATCCTCAAGGTCGTTAAAACTCAGGACTGTGTGGTAAAGGGTTAAACCCACTTTTAACTGAGCATAGCTCAATTGTATAAAAGGGAACCAAAACAAAGACTTTCAGTTACATTGAACACACCTTGGTTCTGCAATCAGCAACTTTCTAATAAAATCTTGGGCAGCATCACTAATATCCTCAAATAAATCTTGTGGAAAATCAAGGTTAACGGTGGTGATGTTACAGAAGGTCTGCTGTTTATCGTCACCGGCAAAGGGAGAGCAGGTCGTCAACATGACGTAGGTTAGAACACCGAGGGACCACATGTCTGTATACAGCCCCAGTGGGTCATAGTTCAGGACCTCAGGCGCTGCAAATAAAAATTATAAGCCATTGGCATTTAACTCTGTACCACATGAGAAAGTTAGACTGGTCCAAATTGAAAGCCTTTGCAGACGACAATTTTATTTTGGCTCAAAATGATCAAATTTATCTCTGATAGGGTAGAAAAAATTGTGGGAAAAGCAGAAAATCCTGGTTACCAGCATTTTCTCCGTTTCCCATGATGTTTTCAAAAGACTTCTCCTTTTCCCACAATGTTTTCAAACAGCTTCATCCTCAGGGTTGTTAAAACTCAGAATTGTGTGGTAGCGGGATTATCAAAACTTTTAATTATCCCTGCACTGTGGGAAAAGGACAAATTATGTGTAATAACAATTCTTCATTTCCATGCTCTGTGAAAAGGGGGTTTAATCCATCCCCAAGATACACTATAACAAGCAAGTCATCACAAATGGATCCATAAAATCCATTTTGTTGAACAACCAACCAAATCATGAGGTAGACTGGTCCTTTGACAAGCTGAAAATTGATCAATAGCAAAAAAGTTTCGACCCAGGTCAGCCTGCGTAAACTGTGCAGGCTGACCTGGGTCAATGCTTTTAGCAGATGTATTAAACCCCTTTTTTCAGAGCATGGCTCATTTAGATATGAACAGATAAATTCGTAAAAAGCTAAGCATAACTTAAGTTGCTTAAGTGAACAATGTAGATTACAATCCAACAGTGCAGCACACATAAGCTTATCTTTGACCTACAGTCAGTCCTTTAACTCTTTCATTAGTGATGATGATTTAACTCTTTACCAAGCAACAAAATTTTAGACAATTCAAAATCGAAAGCATTTGCAGACAACAAAATAAATGTGTCTCAAAAACTGAAATTTGTTTTGGATAGGGTAGACAATATTGTGGGAAAAGGAGAAAATTCTGGTAACCAGCATTTTCTCCTTTTCCCACAAGGTTTTCAAAAGCTTTCTTTCGTTGGGTCGTTAAAGTTGGGATTGTGTGGTAACGAGTTAAATAGCTTTTGCTGATAGCATAGATTAAGATCAGAGTGCACACAATGTGAAGCCTGATCTTGGATCTACACTGTCCGCTACATAATACCTATCTATGAGAGTAGTCATCTTCAAAGGTAGCGGAAATTTACTTTTACAACTGGAAAAACGTGAAATTTCTGGAGTTAGTAGTGAAAGAGTTAAGCTACTGGTTGACTTGGGTGAAGAATTCGACTTGTGGCGCGACTGCCTTGACAGGCTTGCACAGCGAAAAAAAAAAGCCTTCCTCCTCAAGGTCATTAAACTTTGGAACTGTGTGGTACAGAGTTAACACTTTACCACATAATCCCTACTTACAATGACCTTAAGCAAGAAGGCAAGAAACATTGCAGGGAGAAGACAAAACGCTTGTGACTAACATTTTCTCCCTTTTCCCACCGTTGATTTGTTGTCTGCTAGTGTTTTAAATTCCGACAGGACTATAATTTTGTCATTTGGTATAGGGTTAACCCTTTACCACACAATCCTGAGTTTTAATGACCCTGAAAGATAAGGCATTTGAAAACATTGAAGGAAAAGGAGAAAATGCTGGTAACCAATATTTTCTACACTTCCAAAGAGAAATTTCAGTTTTTGAGCCACATTTAATTTGTCGTCTGCAAGCGCTTTCAATTTGGACCGGTCTCAAATTTTGTCATTTGGCAAAAAGTTAACTGAGCTGGCTACTATGACAGTTTTTACTGTATTATCATTTTGTGATATAAGACATGGACGTCATGTCCTCCGTTTTCCACATGCATACTAAACCTTACCGACATAGTCCGGAGTGCCTATAATATCTCGAATATCTTCACCGGTGTTGACGAGACATGCAAATCCTAGATCACAGATTTTGACGGATCCTTCGGGAAATTCATGTGTCAGTAATATATTCTGAGGCTGAAAAATTGACACAGAATTATCTGTAAGCACTAAAAGTCTTGACCAAAGATGTTTTAAGGATTCTAAGAAAAAAACCTTTTGAAAACACTAGGAAATGGAGAAAACGCTGTTAGGCAAAAAGCTTTTGCTACAGTTTCCACAGTGTTTTCTATCCTTTCAAAGGCTCTTTCCCCCTCATTTGGGTTACATTTATATATGTCATCCTCAAAATGCATCCATGCTTCCACCATTGACAAGTCTAACATTTTGTCAAGTGGTACAAGATCAATACTCAAAATGCCAAGGACAACTACATATGCTGCTGCAGACAATATAGCTCAGGTATGTGCATTCTAATCTTGGACCTTTCGTACTTAGATATTTTGAAGCAATTTTGAGGCTGATATTTGATATATATACTCAACTAACTGTGACAAGGGAGGAACAGGTTGTTAATCTAACCTATGAAGGAATCAAACTTAATTCTACAGCATGAAATGTCTGCCAAACATTCTAGACCATTAACCTTTAACCTTAACCCTTATCCTGCTAAATATGTTAACCCTTTCCCCAAACGACAAATTTTGGACTGGTTCAAATTGAAAGAGTTTGCCGATGATAATTTTAAATTTGATGAAAATGGCAGAAAGGTCCCAAAAAGGGTAGAAAACACTGTGGTAAAAGGAGAAATTGCTCGTTACGAGCAATTTCTCCTTTTCCCAGTGTTTTCAAAAGACTTGTACTGCAGACATGTGAAAGGGTTAAATAAAATTTTTAAGATGATATTAAAAACCCGAACAATGTTATTTCAAGCTCATTTCATGGAGAACAATATCTCCTTATCGGACAGTGTAGATCCAAGATCAGACTGCACTTTCTGTGCAGTCTGATCTTGATCTACACTGTCTGCAAAAGGTCAGTGAGTTGCGATTAGCAGCTTAAGGGTTAAGATAATAACATGCTTGTGCTTTTGCTTGTGCTATAGATTAAAAATTTTGAATTTAACAACTCCATCATATACCCTTTCACAGTGGAAGAGTTACTTGTACAAGTACATTGTGTCTCAGTTTTCGTGGTATACCTGTACTTCAGGACTATAGTCCATTACTATACAACCTGTAACAAATTGTAACAACAGCACCACACCTGTGCCTATGGTCAGCTACTATTGCTCTTTACCAAAAAATACAAACCTGATGAACGAGTTTTCTGAAAATATTGTGGCAAAAGGAGAACATGCTGGTAACCAACATTTTCTCCTTTTTATGTTTTGATCTCTATCCTTCCACAGACAAATTCCATCATTTCTGTTGTCTGCAAATGCTTTACTGGTGACGAGAATTTTCTCCTTTTCCAACAATATTTTCTACTCTTTCCAGGCATTTGAGCTACATTTCATTTGTTAACTGGAAATGCTTTCCAATCTGACAAGTCTAAAATTTTGTGGTCTGGTAAACATTTATAACATTTTTATCCATCAATACAGGCAGGGGTCATTCTTAACCTTTAACAAAACAATTCTGTCTTTTTAAGACCCTGCGAAAAGAGGCTTTTAAATAGACTGTGAGAAAGAGACAAAATGCTGGGAACCAGCATTTTCTCCATTTCTCAATGTGTTTTCCATCCTTTCTAAAACAAATTGCATCACTTGAGGCACATGTAATTTGTTGTTTCAATTTTTTTTTCAGTTGGTCCAGTCTAAAATTCTGTCAACTGGTAAAGGAATAATGGGGTATAAAAACCAACAATTAACAAGCAATAATTTTAAAATCTTCCCTCATGCTAACCTTTAAATCTAAATGGACGATATTTTTATCGTGTAGATATACCAGACCCTCGAGAATCTGTGACATGAGCAATCGGACATCTGCCTCATTGAATTTCTCCTCTAGAATACATTCAGTAAACAGTTCCCCTCCAGCACAACTGAAAATAAACAGAGAAAGAAAAACTAGATAAGTACATTGACTCTTTACCAAACGACAAAATTTTATACATTCAAAGTGAAAGCATTTGCAGACGACAAATTAAAGGATGCTTAAATGGTGATTTCTGTCTTTGCTAGGGTAGAAAACATTGCTGTAAAAGGAGAAAATGCTGGTTATCAGCATTTTCTCCTTTTTCCACAATGTTTTCAAAAGGCCTCTTTCTCAGGGTTGTTAATAGTCGGGAATGTGTGGTAAAGGATTAATGCTTTCTTCTCTGAGAAAGATTAATTTGGAAAACATTGCGGGAAAAGGAGAAAATGCTGGTATCCAGCATTTTCTCCTTTTCCCATAATGTTTTCTACTCACTGACATGCAAGTTTCACCATTAATTCTGAGCTACCCAGAAATTGTCATCTGCAGATGCTTTCAATTTGGACAGGCCTATATTTAAATGATGTGGTAAATATTTAAACCGTCATCAAACCATCTTGTGTTTTTGAGGACGTTGACAAAGAAGGTACAAGGAGACAATTCTAGTACAGTCGAATATCCATACCTCGAAGTTCAGGGTACTACCGAAAAAAGTTCGAGGTATAGAAAGTTCGACATGCAGAGATTCCTCAGATGAGTTTGTCAGGTACCGAAGTAGGTAACCGAAGCATATACTTCGTTCACAGGCCGTACATTACATTGTTCCCTCTCTAGTTAACCGATTGTCGGTTTGAAAATTAAAGAGTAAAGGATGCATAGTGTTTATTTTCTTTTATTAACATTTTTTTAAAATTCTGTCTGTAAGAACGATACTGAAAATTGTGAAATTAAAAAAGTATTTCATCAGCCGAAGTTGCTGGCTATCTCCCGGACTTTACCGGGTTTCTTTCACCAGGCAAGTCCTTGGTAGCGGTATCCTCGAGGATATTTGTATTTTCGGCCGACAACGAAATGCCCAGTCTTTCTATAGCCACGACCAGAATCACGGTGTATGGTACGAAAAATCTCAGTCCAAACACTTCTAATCGAACTAATTACCGATAATTATGTGCAAGTCAAGATGACTGGCACGTTAACACCCGAGCTGACAAAAGTCAGTGATCGAAAATGTGCGAACAACATACCGTCGTTGTATCCGGCATTTCTATTAATTATGTATAACACCTATGTTTATAATTAAAGTCACTTAAAATGTGTGAAAATTGTGTACTGTGTTCGAAGTAAAGATGTGTAAATTTAACCGGATCATTGAAGTTTGGACCTGAAATTAGGTTCGACGTATGGAGAAACTTCGAGATAGGGACTTCGACGTGCAGATAGTACTTTGTATAGAGAAATAGAGCAATTCAATCCGGACTATAAATTTACTTCGACGTATAGAGAACTTCGAGGAGTAGATGTTCGAGCAATGGACATTCGACTGTATATATAACAAGCATTTTCTCCTTTTTTAATCCTATTAACCCTTTCCCAAACAAGCCCTGGTTTTCACATGTCTGCAGTACAAGTCTTTTGAAAACATTGTGGGAAAAGGAGAAATTGCTCGTAACGAGCAATTTCTCCTTTCCCCACAGTGTTTTCTACCCTTTTTGAGAACTTTCTGCCATTTTCATCAAATTCAAAATCGTCATCTGCAAACTCTTTCAATTTGGACCGGTCCAAAATTTGTCGCTGGGAAAGGGTTAAAGACGAATCTCATCGTTTTCTTTTTTTTTTTGTCTGCAAATGCTTTCACGCAGATAAATCTTTTATTTTGATATCTGATATAGAGCTGAATAACAATTGTTCTACAATATTCCATTATAATCATGATCATTTATTTTCTATCAAACAAAAGAAATTTGAATTTTTCACAAATTGAAAGAATTTTGCATATGACAAAATAATTGTCAACAAAATAATGGAATCCGCATTTGGTTTCCAGCATTTTCCCCTTTTCCCAGAATGTTTTTAGAAGGCTTCTATCTCTAATTCTCTGGGATGTCAAAACTCGGGATTGTGTGGTAAAGAATGTTAAGAGACAGGACCACCCACTGTCATTTACCCCTTTACAAAGTCATATCCACCTGTACAATGCTTTCTAACGTTGCATTTTAGCATTTTTTTTTTTAATATGTGTCAAATTATGTTGTAAATGCCTCGAAAATTTTGTCACCTGGTATACCATTAAGACAGATTTGCTTCTTGTCATATAATGTTTTCAAAGGCTCCCTACAGCAGGGAGGAAGCACACCAATGCAGTGTTTTATGACCTTTAGGAAGATGGCTTATAAAAATAATGTGTGGAAAGTATAAAATGCTAGTTACCAGCATTTCTCCTCTTCCCACCTTGTTTTATTCCCTTCAAAAATAAATGCAATCCTTTCAGCAACTTTTAATGTGTCATCTGCAAACACTTTCAAATTTGGACATGTCAAAAATGTTATTTGTGATGTATTCTAAAGAGCTCACTCCTAGATTTCTACAGAAGTAAGTGAAATCGGGACATTTTTTGTTGTAATGAAACTGCACTGATGTGTAATAATAGTGTAATTATAGTGCACTTCAATAGGTATTTAGGCCTTTAGCAAACAATCCAGACTTTTAACGACCCCGAAAAAGCAAGCTGTTGAAAACATTGTGGGAAAAGGAGAAAATGCTGGTAACCAGCATTTTCTCCTTTTCCCACAATGTTTTCTAGCCTTCCCAAAACAAATTTTGATTTTTGAATTACAATTTATTTTGTCGTCTGCAAATGCTTTCAATTTGGATTTGTCTAAATTTTTGTCGTTTGGTAAAGAGTTAAGCCTAGATGACTGTCTCAAAATATATCTAAATATTATCTGACAGTGCAGATCTTAGATCCTGTTTCATATTTTCCATAGTCTGGTCTTGGATCTACCCCTTTATCAAAGGCACCTATAAGTTGCCCTCAAGCTCAGTCAAAAATGTATGTTTTGGGGTCCTACATGGCTCAGTAGTAAAGTGAAAGACTAGTAACCTGGAGGCCCTGGTTCTAGCCTCACTTGAAGCACTGGGTTTTGCATGGTTGGGCATGAGACTACAGAGCCCAAGGCTTGTACTGGTGAACCCCAGGACATATATAAAATATGTGAGCCATCACCAAGATATGACTGAAATAATGTTGAAAGGGGCGTAAAACACCATTCCATCAATACTACAGGTTTTGGAAGGGAAAAAAAAAGATACTAGTACATGTACTTGCTCAAATTCAGTTGATGACGTAATAAAGGGACAATATGGTGAAATGTGAAGAAATTCATCATTCTGGGCAATGTCCCCATCACAGTATTTTCAAAAGCCTTCAGTTGAAAGACCTATCTAAAGACCTATCTAAAGATGGTCTTCATGAAGGATGGAGAATCACTACAGCTAGGTTTTTATCTTTGAAGAAGGAAAAAATGAGCTGTCAACACCATGTTACAAAATGATTTAGTACTACACCTATTAACCCATTACCAAATGACAAAATTTTTGACTTGTCCAAAATGAAAGCATTTGCAGACGACAAATCAAATGTGGCTTAGATGGTAGGATATGTCTATTATAGGTTAGAAAACATTGTGGAAAAATGCTGGTTACCAGCATTTTCTCCTTTTCCCACAATGTTTTCATAAGGCCAGGGTCATTAAAAGTCGGGATTGTGTGGTAAAGGGTTAACCCATTACAAAACAATCCTGTGTTTGAATGAACCTTATGAAGAAAGCCCTTGCATATATTGTGGAAAACCACCAGGTTATGAACCGAGTCACATGGGTTTGGCAGTCTTTTCCCATCCCCCTCTTCGTTCAAACCCCCCCCCCCCCCCCCCCCCCCCCCCCCCCCCCATGATTTTAAATACAGACTTAAGGAAATGTTGCAAGAATCAGAGAAACTCCTCTATACAAACTTTTTTCCCCATTTTTGTGGCTTTCTTCCCTCAAAAATGGTCTACTGCACAAGAGAATGTGGGAGTGTCCTTGAGCAAGACACTTAAGAGCCCTAGCCTAGTACTGGTGAAACCCAGGAAATACATGAATATGTAAGCTGTTGCCGTGATATGACTGAAATAATGTTGACAGCAGCATAACACACCATTCAATCAATCAAAAACAAATTTTAGATTAAAAAAATTTACAAATGACAAATTAAATATGGCTAAAATGATGGGAATCACCTTTGAAAGGATAGAAAATATTTTGGGAAAAGGAAAAATGCTGGTTACCAGCATTTTCTCCTTTTCTCACAATGTTTTCATAAGGCCTCTTCCTAGGGGTCATGAAAACAAGGGATTGTTTGGTAAACGAACAATTTATCATTCTTCGGATTTACCCAGTAGTTGGTTACCAGCATTTTCTCCTTTACCCACAATGTTTTCAAATGGCCTCTTCTTCAGCATCATGAAAACACAGGATTGTTTGGTAAAGGGATAATTTCGTACTCTTAACTCTTTACCAGACGACAAAATTTTAGCCCTGTCCAAATTGAAAGCATAGGCAGACAACAATTTCAATGTGGCTCCAATGGTGCAATTCTTCTTTGATAGGATAGAAAACAGTGTGGGAAAAGGAGAAAATGCTGGTTACCAGCATTTTCTCCTTTTCCCACAATGTTTTCAAAAGGCTTTTCTCCCAGGGTCATTGTGCGGTACAGAGCCTTAACCAGTGGCCTGTTTCAGTTATCTTACTGAGAATTAGTAACATATGACAGTTATGACACTTGACAAGACCCGCCTTATCACCCAGTACAGGATACAAATATTTAATTATCATTCTTGCACATGTATTTACAGTCGTAACTATATATAAAACATGTACAGCACCCATGGTTTGTATGGTTTTTTAACTGTTTACCACATGACACACAAAAGTCATGCAGACTTGTCCAAACTGGAAGCATTTGCAGGTGATAATTTAAAATTTATCTTTGGTTGCACAGAAAACATGTGGGAAAAGGAGAAAATGCTGGTTACCTACATTTTTTCCTTTTCCCACAATGTTTTCAAGAGGCACCTTTTTTCTGGGTTGTTAAAACTTGGGATTGTGTGGTAAAGGGTTAACCCTTTCCAAAATAGCGAATTTATGACTTTTCCAATTTTTAAACATTCTGCACGTGACAAATTTGAAATTAGTACAAGTAAGGTTAGTTCTTTGATAGGTTAGAGAACTCCGTACAAAGAGGGGAAAGTGCTGGTTACCAGCATTTTCTCCCTTTCCCAAAATGTTTCGGAAAGCTTTCTTCCCCAGGATCGTTAAAACTTTGAATTGTTTGGTAAAGGGTAAGTCATTTTCAACATTTTTCAGTTATATTGTGGCAACCAGTGCACCTATCTAAACTTTCCTGCAGTTTCCTTGAGTAGTACTTTCCATGATATATTTGCCAAGCCACTGATGCCGTTTTATTGTACCCATTCAGCTTTATGCTTTGGGACAAAAAGATTCTTCAAACCTTTACCATTCAATTCTGTGTTTTAACAAAATCCTCATAAATAAAACTTTTGAAAACAATGTGGGCAAGGACACAAATGCTGTTAACCAGCATTTTCTCCATTTTTCCCTTTTCAGCAATGTTTTATAATCTTTTAAAGGTAAATCCCTTTATTTGTATCATATTTTATTTCTCCTCTGCAATTGCTTTAAATTTGGGCTTGCCTAAAATTTTGCCATGTGGTAAAGAGTTGAATTTTCCTTCCATAAGAAGATAAATGTTTAAAATCTGACAGAACACTCAACATGCTGGCTTATTTTGGAATTTAATTGTCCTTTCTTAAAAACCATATTCTGAGCAAACACCCTTGAAACTGCACAATCTATGTCACTTTTGCCCATTAAAATGTCCAATTCATTTAATTGGAACTTTCATTCTTAACCCTTTACCACACAATGCCAACTTTTAACGACCCTGGGAAAGAAACCTTTTGAAAACATTTTGGGAAAAGGAGAAAATGCTGGTAACAAGTATTTTCTCCTTTTCCCACTATGTTTACTACCCTATCAAAGAACAAGAGGGCCATGATGGCCCTGTATCGCTCCACTGGCTTATAAATATAAACCATGAATAGAAGTCTTCACTATATAAGCCCTTATAAAACTTTGACCCCAGGGCTACAGTTGGACTAAATGGGGAATATGTGTATTAGAAGAATAACATGCCAAATTTGGGAGTTCTTGGCCTTATGGCAAGTAACAAGACGGTTTCTGAACTTTTCACTCCATAAACCCATGTAAAACTTGTGACCCCTGGTGCAGGGCCAAACTTCATCCTAGGGCTGTAACTTGGGCCCTCTTTGTAGTTGTCCACTAGATAATGCTATAATTATGCAAAATTTGGTAGCCTAAGCCTTATGGCTATGTACACCAAGATTTAAAAGTTTTCCCTATGTAAGCCTATGTAAATCTTGTGAACCCCCCCCACCCCCACCCCCCCCCCCCCCCGCCCAGGATGAGGCCAAATTGACCCCAGGACTATAATTTGGGCACTTTTGGTAGACCCCAACTAGATCAAGCTAAATGCAAAATTTGGTAGCCCTATGCCTTATGGTTTCAGACAAGAAGATTTTTAAAGTTTTCTCTATATAAGCCTATGTAAAACTTGTGACCCCTGGGGCAGAGCCAATTTTGACCCCAGGGCTATAATTTCAAGAAACATGATACAGGTCTACTATATAAAGCTACATGCCAAATTTGGTAGCCCTATGCCTTATGGTTTCAGACAAGAAGATTTTTAAAGATTTCCAATATTTTTCAGTTTTGTTGCCATGGCAACCAGAGTTTTTGAAGGAATCAAATTCTTTCAAGAAATTCTGAAGAGGACCATGGCAGGATCATTTCTGTGAAGTTTCATGAAAATTGGATGGGTAGTTTCAGAGAAGAAGATGTTTGAAATAAAAGTTAACGCACGGACGGACGGACGCACGGACGGACGGACGGACGCACGGACGCACACCGGGCCATGACATAAGCCCGCTGGCCTTTGGCCAGTGGAGCTAAAAATAATGGGAAAAGGAGAACAAGGGGGCCATTGGCCCTAAAGCGCTCACCTGAGTAAAGTCATCAAGGATTGATGAAGCTGAAGAGATCCTGGTTGTAATGATGTAAAATATAACGTAAGTGTTAGTGACCTACTTCCTGACTGACTTGATCTATTTTTTAACAAAGATATCATCAAGACAAACATTCTGACAATGTTGTATGAGTATCAGAAGGTTAATCTGGCCTCAAGATTATTCTAAGATCTGTCTTTTTAACCTGATATGACCCAATTTTGAACTTTATGACCAATTTTCATGAGTATTTGGTCCGAAATGTTGCCTCTACAGCGCATACAAGGTTTTTCTAAGATTTGTCCCAAAAACCTACATTTTGACCTGACATGACCCAATTTTGTTCTTGTACTAGATTTCATCATGACAAACAATCTGACCCAAGTTTCATGAGTATCAGGCTGAAAATGTGGCCTCCAAAGTGCATACAAGGTTGTTCTAAGATTTGGCCCAGTGACCTACTTTAGACCTGACATGATCCAAATTTAAACTTGTCTGAGATATCATTGAGACAAACATTCTGACCAAGTTTCATGAGTATCCGGCTGAAAATGTGGTCTTAAAGATTTTGCCGAATGACCTACTTTTAGACCCGACATGATCCAATTTCAGACATGTCCGTGATATCATCAAGACAAACATTCTGACAGAGTTTCATGAATATTGGGCTGAAAATGTGTCCTCTAGAGTGCACACAGGGTTTTTGGCCCAGTGACCTACTTTTTGACCTGACATGACCTGATGTCTAACATGCTCAAGATATCATCAAGACAAAGATTTTGACAGAGTTTCATGAGTACTGGGCTGAAAATGTGGCCTCTAGAGTGCACACTGGGTTTTATCTAAGATTTGGTCCAGTGACCTACTTTGTCACCTGACATGACCAAAAGTCTTACATGCTCAAGATATAATCAAGACAAAGATTCTGACAGAGTTTCATTAGAATCGAGTTGAAAATGTGGCCTCTAGAGAGCCTACAAAGCTTTTCTAATATTTGGCCCAGTGACCTACCTTTTGACCAAATGTGACCTATTTCAAATTTGTATGAGGTATCACCAAGAAAAACTTTCTGACCAAGTTCCATTAATATCCGACTGAAAATGTGGCTTCTAGAGAGCACACATGGTAATCGCTGATCCCCTGACAACACAAATTGGACGATGTACGACGGACACAGCACGATCCCAAAAGCTGTCCTTTAGCACAAAGCCTCGAGCACTTTGTGCTCAGGTGAGCTAAATAGCTGGTTACCAGCATTTCCATCTTTTCCCACATTGTTTTCTACCCTTTACAAGATAAAAATCATGATCTGAGCTACATCTATTTAGTTGCCTGCAAATGATTTGAATTTTGTCTATTCCAGAATTTTGTTGTTTGGTAAAGAGTTAACCCTTTACCACACAATCCCGACTTTTTACGACCTTCAGGAGGAAGGCCTTTTAAAAATATTGTGGGAAAAGGAGAAAACACTGGTAACCAGCATTTTCTCCTTTTCCCACAATGTTTTCTCACCAACCAAAACTGAATTTCAATCTTTAAGTCACATTATTTCGTTGTCTGCAAATGTTTTCAATTTGGACCAGTCTAAAATTTTGTCATTTGATAAGTAGTTAACCATCTTACTACTCAGTAATCAAGATCAGCTCTGTGGAGGTCTCGTAAACTTCTTTTAGGTTGACCAGTCGGGGATGATCGAGAGCCATCTCTAACATCACCACTTCTCGGAGAATTTCTTCTCGACATGATTTCCCTCGGCGACGTTTCTTGATAAACTTGGCTGCAACCTCTTCTCCAGTCTCTAAGCTGATGCATTTCTTGACTACGGCAAACTTGCCTCTGAAAATAGAAAATGGGGAATGAAGAGTTTATATAGTTTGCTTCCTATTTATAACTCTTACAGCATGCTGACAGGGCTTTGTAATGTGTTTTTTTTTTCCTGAAATGTTTTCTAGACATTCGATGACATCAACTAACTCTTTACCAGATGACAAAATTTTAGATTTATCTCAATCAAAAGCATGTACAGACAATAAAATACATGTAGATGTACTTCAAATATTGGGATTTATATTTGAAAGGGAAGAAAAAAATGTGGTAAAAGGAGAAGATGCTGGTGACCAGCATTTTCTTTTTCCCAAAATTTTTTCAAAAGCCAAAGATCTTCCAGAGAGTCAATAACACACAAAATTGTTTTGAACAGGGTTGACCCATATAATTTGATGTCTACAAATGCTTAACTCTTTTACCACACAATCCCGAGTTTTAATGTCCCTGAGAAAGAAGCCTTTTGAAAACATTGTGGGAAAAGAAGAAAATGCTGGTAACCAGCATTTTCTCCTTTTCCCACAATGTTTCCTACCCTATCATAGACAGATTCAATCATTTGAACAACTTTTAAATTTTTGTCTGCAAATGCTTTCAATTTGGGCAAGTCTACATTTTTGTCGTGTGGAAAAGAGTTAATATTGACAGTTCTAAAATTTTGTCTTATGCTGTACAGAGTTAAGGATGATAAGTGCAAGAACAGTTGGCAGTTGATAGCTCCCATGAAGAAATACATAGTTGGACTGTCATTGTTCTGGAGATCAAATACCATTTTTTAGGTAGAAAAGCCCCGAATTAACCAGTAAAGAGCTGAACCAAGATCTAGTTGCTTAAATGCTGACAATGTAGATTCAGGATAAGACTACACAGAATATGTAGTCTGATCTTGGATCTACACTTTCAGCTGTTTGTATCAAATAATCTTTGCCTTGAAAATGCAATATTTCCACCTTTGGCACTAAGAATGAATACTGGTATATGTATTTCATTTACTTTGTACTGTATGGGTTAACTCTATTACCAAGCGACAAGTTTTTAGACTTGTCCAGATTGATGGCATTTGTAGACAACAAAATACATTTTACTCAGAACGGTCAAATTTGGTTTTGAAAAGGTAGAAAACAATGTGGGAAAAGGAAAAAATGCTGGTAACTGGCATTTTCTCCTTTTCCAACAATGATTTCAAAAGGCTTCTTTCCCAGGGTCGTTATTAACACTTCAACAAACAACAGTCTAAGACTTGTCTAATTTGAAAGTAATTACAGATGACAAAAATGTGACTCATTTCATGGGATGCCCCTTTGAAAGGGTAGAAAACATTGTGGGAAAAGGAGAAAATGCTGGTATCCAACATCTTCTCCGTTTTTCTCAACATTTTCAAAAGCCTATTTAAGACACTGCAGTCATTAAAACTCAGGATCGTCAGTACATAGGTTATAGAAAATGTCAACTATGTGAAAGGGTGTGATGAGTCACAGCATATTATCAACAAGTCTTCATGTTTATGGATATATATCAACTACCTATGGTAGGAGAGTATGTTAAGTAATAAAGCTATCTTTTACACCTGTTTCTATTCATTAAGAGGCAAAAAAGTTTTGAAAACAATGTGACAAAATTTTTTATGGAGAAAGTGCTCATCATGAGTAATAATGGTCTTTGTTTGTTCATACGGGAGTTTAACACCGTTTTAGCAGCTTAGGTCATCTCATGGCGATCAGTGCACCTACACATGTGTTTCCTGGCTAGTCTGGATTACCTGCCCCTGACATTATATTATCAGATCAGGCAAGCGCAATGATGGCAGCCTCCATGTCTGCCCTAAGCATTGCCCTATATGCTTTCCTGTTTATCCCAATTTCATGTGATCCAGTCTAATAAATGAATAAAATGAGGTCAACCTTATACAAAACATACACTACCAAACCTAAAACATGCTGTTAGAGTATGGTTTTAATGTAAATTTGACTATGAATATTTTTAAAAGCAGCCCTATTTTCGGACGTTATAATTGGTCCATTGAAATTCCAGATACTCAACGTACTTGTAATATGTAGTTTTTCTTGCTATACAATAAGATGGATCATTAAAAAACCTCACTTCCATTACTTCATTGCAACCAGTCTGTTTTGAATTCAGCCTTCAGTTCAGTTTGATCAAGTGAAATAACAATATGCCATTATCTCTGAAAAAAACAAACAGGGGCCGCCATTAATGCGCTTTGCCTGACATACTTTTGAAGTATGACAGGGTACCAGACTTATAATATTTCCTGGCTTTCTCACACCAGCACTGACACAATTTAACTTTCTTTCCAAGTCACTGACTACTTTTCTCACAATTGCTCCTGTCATTGTGATCACCATAACAAACAGCAGAGATAATACATGTATAGAGATCATAGTATAACAAGAATGCATGCTTGAGTATTTTGTACATTATTATATTGCCATGTAATTTAATCACAGAAATGTTTAACTCTTTACCACACAAGGAAAATGTAGACCTGTCCAAATTGAAAGCATTTGCAGATGACAATTTGAATGTGACTCAAATGAAGAATTTTGCCTTTGATATGTTAGAAAACATTGTGAGAAAAGGAGAAAATGCTAATTACCAGCATTTTCTCCTTTTCCCACAATGTTTTCAAAAGGTCTCTTCCTCAGGGTCGTTAAAAGTCGGGATTGTGTGGCAAAGAGTTAAGCAGTCTGAATTTCCAATCTCAGATTACTAGGAATGCATATTTTACATAATTCTTTGGCAAATGCAGGGGCAAAAAACATTTTAAAACCCTAATAAAGTTTACATTCTTACTTACGACTTCAACCCTTTTAAAATTACACTTTATATACAATCCTGTATTTTATCAGCTCTACTTTATGAAGAAGGCTTTTCAAGACAATGTGGGAAACGGAGAAAATGCTGGTGTCAATTAGGATGAGTATAATATTTTGTTAAGTTTGTTTTTTTGTACTGGAGTTTAATGCCATTTTAACAGCTCAGGTCATAATCACAGCAGTCAGTACACCTACACATATGCTTCCTGGTTGTCTCACACCAGTACTGACACAACTTATATTCCTCATCACTGACTACCTTTCTCACATGCAGAGGTAAGAGTCAAATTTTAAGTAAAGAGTTAATACCATGGAAAGAATTTAACAGGTAGCATAAATCTGTTCATATGACAGTAGTCCCAGAGCTCCAGATAGGAGGAGTGATTCTGATTTCAAAATTGAAAATATCAATCACTCTGTGACTAAACCCTATGTTATGGGTACTCATTAGAATCGTCTCATCCAAACGATTCTACTGAGTACCCACAACATAGGGTTTCAAAGAGAAATAATGGATTTAGAATACTTTACTCCCTCTAATCTGGAGGTCTGTCAGACCCACAGATGGCATAGACTTGGGATTGGAGCAGTAAAACAAGATTGTAGGTGATTATAACAAAGGTAAAAAGAAAAGAATCCCTTTCATATGACAAAAAAAAAACAAAGAGGAATCGCTACATTTCTGTCTGTCTTTTACGATGTTGTCTGGTGCAATGGCAATAAAAAAAATCATACTTGAACGGAAAAAGGCCAAAGGAAGAGTATGTCACCCAACGCAAATATGGTATGTTCAGATGACCTAATTATACCCAAATGAAGCATGTCCGCACTTTAACCCTTTACCACACAACGCTGACTTTTAATGACCCTGGGAAAGAAGCCTTTTAAAAACATTGAGGGAAAAGGAGAAAATGCTGGTAACCAGCATTTTCTCCTTTTCCCACTATGTTTTCTACCCTATCAAAGAAAAACTGCACCATTTGAGCCACATTGAAATTGTCGTCTGCAAACGCTGTCAATTTGGACAAGGCTAAAATTTTGTGTGGGTAAAGGGGTAACCCTTTTTCACACAATCCCAACTTTTGATGACCTTGAGAAAGAAGACTATTGAGAAGAATGTCGAAATATGCGAAATCAGGTGGTATTTTCTCCTGTTCCCACTATGATTTTTATCCTATCAAAGACAATTTCCACAATTTGCGCCACATTTTTATTTGTCATCTGCACATAATCGAGGTTTGGACAAGTCTAAAATTTTGTCATGTGGTCAAAGGATTAAACCTTTACCAAACAATCCTGAGTTTAAAACTTTTCACAAACCCCCAAAAAAAGACTTGAAAACACTGTGTATAAAGGACAAAATGATAGTAATCTGCTTTTTCATCTTTTCCTAAAATGTCTTCGTACCGTTTGACAGACAAATTTTATCATAATTATCAGTTATATGTATTTGTCATCCACAAAAACTTTCCATTTTCAATAGTTTCTGAAAGTTTGTGATTTGATACAGACTTCATTGACTTTACCATACAACATAACTTAACCCTTTACCAGACGACAAAATTTTAGCCTTGTCCAAATTGAAAGCATTTGCAGACGACAATTTCAATGTGGCTCAAATGGTGCAACTTTTCTTAGATAGGGTAGAAAAGATTGTGAGAAAAGGAGAAAATGCTGGTTACCAGCATTTTCTCCTTTTCCCACAATGTTTTCAAAAGGCTTCTTTCCCAGGGACGTCAAAAGGCGGCATTATACGGTAAAGGGTTATAAGGACTTGTCAAACTTTAACTCTTTACCTGCAAACAACAAAATTTTGCACTCACCCAAATTCAAAGCTGTTGCAGACGACAAAATAACTGTAGCTCAAAATGATGATTCTTGTCTTTCATAGGGTAGAAAACATTGTGGGAAAAGGAGAAAATGCTGGTTACCAGCATTTTCTCCTTTTCCCAAAATGTTTTCAAAACCCTTCTTCAGGGTCATTAAAACTCGGGATTGTGAGGTAAAGGGTTAAAGCACCTGCAGATGACAACTAAAAATGGCTCAGATGATAGACCTTATACCTGTGAAAGAATAGATAATTTTGTGAGGAAAGGAGAAAATACTAGGTATTAGTATTTTCGCCATCTCGCACAGTGCTTTCAAAAGCCTTATTTCTTTTTCAGGGTCATTAACCTTTTCCCAAACAAGCCCCGGTTTTCACGTGTCTGCAGTACAAGTCTTTTGAAAACACTGTGGGAAAAGGAGAAATTGCTCATAACGAGCAATTTCTCCTTTTCCCACAGTGTTTTCTATCCTTTTTGAGAACTTTCTGCCATTTTCATCAAATTTAAAATTGTCATCTGCAAACTCTTTGAATTTGGACCAGTCCAAATTTGTCATTTGGGAAAGGGTTAAAGTACAGGATTATTAGGTGAAGGGTTGAAAAATATTTCAAATATTCTTTTTAATATCAAATTGATCAGCCATGCCCTGGCAAAAGGGGGCTTAAAGCATCTTCGTAATGCACGATACCAAACATAAATAGGGATCCATAACATTCATTATGTCTAACAAACGTCTGTGTCATCAGGTAAACTGCTCCTTTGATACACAGAAAATTGACTGATAAAGAAAAGTTTTGGCCCAGGTCAGTCTGTGTGCACTGCACCGGCTGACCTGGGTCAATACTTTTTGCAGATGCATTTAGCCCCTCTTTTCACAGAGCATGGCTCTTAACCCTTTCCCAAACGACAAATTTTAGCCCCTCCCCAAATTGAAAGCATCTGCACAGTACAAATTTGAAAGTGGTACAAATGAACTTAATGTTTTTATACAGGGTAGAAAACATTGTGGGAAAAGGAGAAAATGCTGGTTACCAGCATTTTCTCCTTTTCCCACTATGTTTTCAAAAGGCCTCTTCCTCAGGGACGTGAAAACAAGGGTTTGTTTGGTAAAGGGTTAACTATATATGTACCCATATCTACATAAACCAACAGAGCAAGAAGGAGTAATTTCTTCTATTTGCCACATTATTTCTCTTATTGCATTTACTACATTTTATAGCAACATTTTTCTTTTCTCTTTCAAAGAACAAATTTGCACTAATTCTTTTAATTATTTCAACTGCAATTTCAGCCAGTCACATCTGTAGTTATTTCATGACAGAAACTAATACACCAAATCATGTACGCCAATTTTTTTGCATAAATACTATTTTGACACATTCTTTTGAAAAGCTGTAATCAGAAAAGGGTCTGTTCCACATAACTTTAATTAGTTGAATTGGTCTTGAATTACTATTACAGTTTTACCCTTTCCAAAACAATCCTGTATTTTTAACGCTCCTGGTGATGAAGAAGGCTTTTGAAAACATTGTGGGAAAAGGAGAAAATGCTGATAACCAGCATTTTCTCCTTTTCCCACAATGTTCTCTACCATTTCAAAGACATATATCATTTTTTGAGCTACATCTAAGTTGTTGTCTGCCAATGTTTTCAATCTGGACAAAGCTAAAAATTCTGTCATTTGGTAAAAAGTTTATTTTCTGTTTAACCCTTTACCAACATTGTGGAAAAGCAGAAAATGCTGGTGACCATCATATTTTTCATTGTCCAACAAAAAAGCCTCCTTCCTTGGAGACAATCAAACACGAGATTAGTTCCTAAATGGCTACTAGATCAAAACATTAATGTGTTAACCCTTTACCAGACAATCACGACTTTTTACGACCCTGAGGAAGAAGTCTTTTGAAAACATTGTCGGAAAAGGAGAAAATGCTGGTAACCAGCATTTTCTCCTTTTCTCACAATGTTTTCTACTCTTCAAAAAACAAACTCCTACTTTTGATTCACATTTATTTTGTCGTCTGCAAAAGCTTTCAATTTGGACTGGTCTAAACTTTTGTCGTTTGGTAAAGAGTTAACTATGCTTTCAAGTCTGGTGTCCATTGATCACATGACTAAGCCCTACACCGGTAACCTACAGGTACAAGTAATTAAAATGATTTATTGAACAAAGGACTGGGGAATCTTCCAAATTACACTATCTATTGATCTTTAGTTCATACACTATGTCTGTTATCAAAAATTGATGTACAACCCCACTGAAATCCTCCAATCTGATCTGTATTTACACACTTCAAATACAAATTTTCTTGGTAGGAAAAAAAGGGCACTTAATTCTTTATCAAATATTTTTAAGGCCCTATAGCTGCCAAAAGTAAACAATGTGGATGTTAAGATGCATTTAAATTTAACCATACCATTTAACCCTTTACCAGACGACAAAATTTTAGCCTAAGATGTTAAAATTAAAAGCATTTGCATACGACAATTGCAACGTAGCTCAAATGGTGCAATTTTCCCTTGACAGGATAGAATACATTGTGGGAAAAGGAGAAAATGCTGGTTACCAGCATTTTCTCCTTTTCCCACAATGTTTTCAAAAGCCATCTTTCCCAGGGTTGTTAAAAGATGGCATTGTGTGGTAAAGGGTTAAAAGTATGTCAATATTTGTGGAGATGACAATCTGTTATTGTGTGGTTAGCACATGTGTTCGTTGCTGGCAGAAAAATCAAATGTAAACTAGGTTAAAAGTTGCCATTTGTGGCTGTAACTTTTGTGTACTTTTTACTAGGTTTGAAAATAAATTTTTCTGCCAGTGACAATTACTTTGACTGATGTTACAGTAACAGATTGTCATCTTCACAATAATTTCCATACTTTTAAATGGCATGATTTCAATTTAAATGCATTTAACCAACCCATTGTTTACTTTTGGCAGATATTGGGGCCTTTAAAACACAACAGCAGTTCCTTTAAATGCCCTTAAAAGCAATCTGTGAATCTCTGTATAAATATGTTTATTACAAGGCAAAATTACTATATGACATAAAACCAGTCACATTTTTTTTAACCGTTTGTTTTTTCAAATTTTGACAATTTTAACATAACCCCTTTCTTTTCCACAATGTTTATGCCTGCAATTAAAATAACTTTTCATTAAACTTTTACCAGGCAATCCCGAATAGTAACAAACCTGACAGAAAGCTGTTGAAATCATTGTGGGAAAAGGAAAAAAATGCCAGAAACCTTTTACAGACAAAATTAAATGACATCATTGCAGATATTTTTCATCTATCATCTGCAAATGCTTTCAATTTGGACCAGTCTAAAATTTTCTTGAGTAGTGATGAGATAAAAGTAATTGTACCATGCTCTCTGAAAGGGGGCTTAATGCACCTGCAAAATCTATCAACCCAGGTCGTGCTGGCTGACCTGGGCCAGACCTTTTTGCTTTTGGTCAATTTTCTGCATGTCCAACCACCAGTCTATCCCAAGATTCAGTCATTCCTTTTGAGAAATGGATATAATGGATCCAAAATTCTGTGATGACTTGCATCTTCAGGTGTCATACATCACGGACATGCATTAAGCCCCCTTTTGCCACAGCATAGCTCAATTTCTTTTGGATCCCCTAAATGTTTTACCATAGTGGCACAGTCACACTTGTTTAACCCTTTCCCAAATGACAAAATTTGGACTGGTCCAAATTGAAAGAGTTTGCAAACGACAATATTAAATTTGATGAAAATGGTAGAAAGTTCTCAATAAGGGTAGAAAACACTGTGGGAAAAGGAGAAATTGCTCGTTACAAGCAATTTCTCCTTTTCCCACAGTGTTTTCAAAAGATTTATGCTGCAGACACATGAAAACCAGGGCTTGTTTGGGAAAGGGTTAAGTCCTAAAAGTGCCGGAACCAACTTAGCCCATTACCACACAATCCCGTGTTTTTCCAACCCTGAGGAAGAAGGCTTATGAAAACATCATAGGAAAAGGAGGAAGAAGCTGGTGACCAGCATTTTTTTCTATCCCACCATGTTTTTCTGCCCTATCATATACAAATCATATCATTTGTGCCACATTTAATTTGTTGGCAGGTCTAAAATTTTGTTGAATGGTAATGAGTTAACCCTTTACCACATAATCCCTTCTTTTTAACGACCCTGAGAAAGACAGCTTTTGAAAATGTGGGAAAAGGATGAAATGCTGGTCACCAGCATTTTCACCTTTTCCCACAATGTTTTCTAGCCTTCCCAAATCAAATTTCAATTTTTTAATCACAATTTATTTTGTCATCTGCATTTTGCTTTCATTTTGGATAAGCTAAAATTTTGTCATTTGGTAAAGAGTTAAGTGGTGATTAAAGACAGTGCTGATCAAGAAATAAATTCTCTTTTTGCAACAAATTTTTAAATGTAGTCTGCCAAAAGGCAAATTATTTACCTGCCAAGGTTATTAATGTGATAACTTTGTATAATAAACCAAGTCTGATCAGGACATTGAGTTCAAGCACCTCATATTTCTCTATCACACAATTAAATTTAATATTCACATTCAAACCCTATTGACTTGATCAATTTAGTTTCATTGCCTCAAACTAGAAAATTTTAGAAAAAAGATGTAAATTAATAAGGGCTCACATGCTTAGGACTTTATCCTTCACCACACAATTCGGACTTTACATGACATTGAGGAATTATTATTAAAGCTGTTAGAAAATATTGTTGGAAAAGGAGGCAATGCTGGTTACCAGCATTTTTTCCTTTCCCAGAAAAGTTCTAAAAACCATTTTCATCAGGGTCATTTAACCCTTCACCACACATTGCCACCTTTTTAACGACCCTGAAAAAGAAAGCTCTTGAAAACATTGTGGAAAAAGGAGAAAATGCTGGAAACCATAATTTTCTCCTTTTCCCACAATGTTTGCTACCCTATCAAAGAAAAATTCCACTATCTGAGCCACAATGAAATTGTCTGCAATTGCTTTCAATTTGGACAAGGCTAAAACTGTGTTGTTTGGTAAAGGGTTAAACACTGGATTGCTTGGTAATAGTTACCAGCATTTTCTCCTTTTTCCCGAATGTTTTCAAAAGCACTCTTCATTATGGTTTGTTAGGTAAAGGGTTAACAGCAGGGAAGAAACTTTGATTTCCTGATTATAAATCAAAACTTGTTAATGCTTTACCAAACTACAAAATTTTGGACTGGACCAAACTGAAAGCATTTGCAGACGACAAAATTAAATGTTGCTTAACTGATGATTTCTGTCTTTGACAGGACAGAAAATACTGTAGGAAAAGGAGAAAATGCTGGTTACCAGCATTTTCTCCTTTTCTACAATGTTTTCAAAAGCCACCTTCATTAGGTTGTTGATAAAGGGTTCACTCAGTCAATATCAAGGGTTTACAATCAATGAATTATAATGACACCGGCAGAAACTCCTCAAAATTACAGTCAGATGTTGTTTTTGAAAGGGAAAAAATCACCAGCAATTACACAATTTGTACATTAACTCTTTACCATACAACAAAATTTAAGACTTGTCCAAATTGAAAGCATTTGCAGAGAAAAAAGTTGGCTCAAATGACAAAACTTGTTTGTGATAGGACACAAAGCATTGCTGAAAAAGAACATACTTAAGTTACCAGCATTTTCATCCTTTTTCCACAATATTTTCAAAAACCTTCCTTCACAGGGTCATCAGAAGTCTGGACTGTATGGTAAAAGGTTAACCCACACAAGTGTTTCTCCCACTATTCAATTTTTAACCCTCAGTGTTCTATAAATCATTTTCACTTTTTACAAAAGATGCAGGGTATTTCAATTTCCACCTTTACCACACTATCCCCAGTTTAAACGACCTTTTTTCTCTTTTTCCCACAACGTTTTCAAAAGTCAAATTTTCCTGGGTTGTTAAAACTCAGGATCGTGTATTAAAGACCTAACTCTTTACCAAACTTGACTTGTCGAAAATTGAGAGCATTCGCAGACGACAAATTACTGGCATTTCAGACTGCAGAATTTGACAGAGTAGAAAACATTGTGGCAAAAGGAAAAAATGCTGGTTAGTCGTTAAAACTCAGGATTGTTTGGTAAAGTGTTCATGATCGATTGATTGAAAGGTGTTTTACATGGCTTTAAACATGATTTCAGTCCTATTTTGGTAGCAGCTAATACATTCATGATGCATGTCCTGGCTTCCATCAGTACAAAGCTTGGGCTCTGAAGTGTCTTGCCCAAGGACACTCCCACAAAAATCCTAATGCTTCTAGTGAGGTTTGAAACCCTTGGCCTCCAGGTTACAAGTCCCACACTTCCGTACAAATCAGTGCAACTAAAATAGATCCAATTGGTTTGTTTTTCTTTACAAAGGGCTGAAAACACTGTCTAAAAAGAAGAAAAATGTTTTCTACACTTTCAATTTAACTCTTTACCTCACAATCCCAAGTTTTAACGACATGAGAAAGATAAGAATTGACAACATTGAAAGAAAAGGAACAAATGCTGGTAACCGGCATTATCTCCTTTTCCTATAATGTTTTCTACCCTTCCAAAAGCAAATGTCAATTTTTGAGTCACATTAAATTTTGTCATCTGCAAATGCTTTCAATTTGGACTGGTGTAAAATTTTGTCGTTTGGTAAAGGGTTATTTTTCCATTCACATATGTAAATTTACAATGAAAAAGTGTAACCTTTGTTTTTCAGTCAAGAGTTTAGATCTTCTAAAATGTGAGCCATGATCTTTGAAAAGGGGGTTTAATCCATTTGCTAAAAGTATCAAGTCATGTTAGCCGGCACAGATGACATGGGTTGAAACTTTTAGCTACAAGTATTTGTGAATTTTCTGCATGTCCTTGAGGGACCTTTAAACTCTTTACCACATGAGAAAATCTTAGACTCGTCCAAATTGAAAGCATTTGCAGATGACAAAACGTACTTGACTGAAAAAACAGCAATTTGTTTTGGGAAGGGTAGAAAACATCGTGGGAAAAGGAGAAAATGCTGGTTACCAGCATTTTCTCCTTTTCCCACAATGTTTTCAAAAGCATCTTTTCTCAGGGTTGTTTAAACTCGGGATTGTGTGGTAAAGGGTTAACACATGATTCAGTCGGTTATGAGACAAAAATGGATTTCGGTAATAATGCATCACAAAGATGCATTAACTCTTTACCAAACGACAAAATTTTGGACTGTACCAAATTGAAAGCATTTGCAGATGACAAACTAAATGACACTCAAATGATGATATCTACCTTTGTTAGGGTAGAAAACATTGTGGGAAAAGGAGAAAATGCTGGTTACCAGCATTTTCTCCTTTTCCCAGAATGTTTTCAAAAGCCTTTTCTTCCAGGGTCGTTTAAACTCGGGATTGTGTAGTAAAGAGTTAAACCTCCCCCCCCCCCCCTCTTGCCAGAGCACAATCATATACATGTAATATAACTCCTGCTAACAATTTGCTTGTCTGGTACCTTTTTCATGTACATGCTATTTTAGTGTCTAAGCATTGCAAACAAGCATGAAATATCCTACTGCTGCATTATGCAGCTCCAGTCCTTTACTTTTTACAAGATAAAAAGTTTCAGACTGATCCACATTGGCAGCATTTGCAGATGACAAATCTGGCACAACTGTTGGGTTTTTTTTCTTAACCCATTCCCAAACAAGCCCTGGTTTTCACGTGTCTGCAGTACAAGTCTTTTGAAAACACTGTGGGAAAAGGATAAATTGCTCGTAACAAGCAATTTCTCCTTTTCCCACAGTGTTTTCTACCCTTCAGGCCTCTGCCAACTCTCAGACTTAGGGGAGAAGTGACTTCTCCCTAGTCTGAGAATTGGGAGAAGTTTTTCAAAATGGGAAGAAGTGGTCAGACTTTGAGGAGAAGTTTAGACGGACATTAAAATGCAGACGTGGTCAGACTTACAGAAGGAAATAACAATATTTTAACAATTCAACAGTTTGATTGGATAGAAAACCATGTAAATTAAATGAAAATATTTAATACTGTATATCTTTTTAATGATTAATATATTTATTCCTCTTAGAAACAACTTTAAACATATTTATTCATTGTTTACTAGGGGTGAAACAATACGGTAAAAAGCGTATTGCAATATATTGCAATACGGCTGACCCGTATTGCAATACGTATTGCAATATGCTGTATATGCTGACATTTAGCATATCTGACCACTTGTAGTCACTGTTAGGGTAGCATATGCTCAAAAGGTGATAAAGAAAACTAGTACATGTGCTTGGAACTCTTCCATTCTTTCAAGATAATGAACTAAAAATCAATTGTTTCGCATGAACAAATAAAAACAAACTAAAATTGACTAGTCTTTAACACTCGCTATCTTGACGATTTTCGTCTGCCATTTTTTTTCTTCAAGAGCGTACTTGTTTATATAAAAACCAGCGCTACTATACCGAACTTCGGGACATGGCTCAACAGAGTAGACAGTGCGATGCACTAACTTACTCAGTTGCTTACTGCACTAACACTAATACTTTGCAGCTTAACTACTGGAAAACGCAAAAATAAGTGTGAGCAAAGTTATAAGAAATCAATAACATACAAACTCCATTGATGCAAAAGCATTAAAGCTCGACGTTTATTTGGAGTTCGTGTCGTGAATTTTATGTGGTCATAGTTTTACCTAAACACCGGTGACACCGCCTGTGGAAAAAAATAAACAACTTTCGCTTTCGGAAATCTTTAGAACTGTAAGTTGAAAAACGATCGATTTCTGACAGAATTTTTGGGAAAACCGGACTTTCTGATGCAATTAAGAGAAGTTGACATATTGCAGAAATACCGATACGGTAAAATTCGAACCGGTTTCGGTTTTTTCTTTGAATAGACCGCGGTTAATCGGTTAATCGGTAAACCGTTTCACCACTATTGTTTACCATGCTCAATTCATACACTTGTTGGATAAAAACGTTTTGGAGAGAGAAAACAAATACTTGTTGTGAGCAATGTTTTCTCCAAGCACATATTTTTTTTCCAAAATCTTTGAAGCACTATTTTTTTTTTCCCCAAAAAAATTTTGCTGAAAATCATTATCTTTACCAGGGATCATATACATTACAATCCAGGTCCCTGACTAGATAAGAAAAAATTCTAAATCTAAAATCAAAAGCATTTACAGCAGGCAAATAGATAATTACTCAAAGGATGTAAGTAATGTTAAAAAGTAACGCAAATATTGTGTCAAAGGAAGGAAAGTTTGCTACCAGCATTTTCTCCTGTTGACACAATATTTTCAACTTCCTCATGGTAATTAAAGCCCAGTTTCAGACAGCAAGAGAAATCGAAGATAAGTTTGTCTGAATACTGTTTGTCTTTGCTAATGACAGATAAATTGTCAATGAAAACATCGCTAAGGACATACATTTCCAACTTAAATACCCGTTTGTTCGTTCGTGGTAGATAGGGTTCGGTCAAGAAAAATGTCAAAATTTTACAGAGTATAGAATCAATAATAATGTATGTATATTTTTTTCAATTTCATCTTTTTGTTCGCGTCAAAGAAAAATATACAATTTCATCCAAACTTTTAAAAGAAAACCGCCCTTGAGCTATGTGAACGTCACAATACCCAGCAGCCATTTTGAAATTGAATCATGTGACTTACTGGAATTCGTCCAAAAATCAGTTGTAACGTGACAGTTGGCGCCAATTTGTAGTCACATGATTTAAAAATATTGCCACATGATTTAAGCAGATAATCTCGTAAGTAAAAGTGCGAATAATAAAGGATGGGGTAAATGGTGTTTTAAAAGCAAGGTGCCGATTTCAATTCAATTCCGGAATTTTAAATAAACTTTGATGTCCGAGTCAGGATTTTACACTGAAAAAAGAGTCCAGACAAGCCGCTAGACGGCGCCGATGTTTGTTATGACTTGCGAAAATTATTGGTTAAACTTCGCAAGAATTTTAGCCACTTGACGGGGCAAAGGGCTGAATATTGTCCGTTAAGATGATACCTACCAATTACGAAGGGGGATTTGGTACCCGAGAAACTAATTAAAAACTGCTTAACAAATCGGACAGTTGAAAACAATATAATTTCGCTGATTGGACACCAGCTGTGAATCGGGTATAACGCACTGTTAGGTAATAGATCTACACACGCTGTTTGTGTATCGAGTACCCGACGCGTGGTCAATATACGCGAGGCGACTTCCCGATTTTTTCAGGCGACTTCGACTTCGCTTTACCCGGCAAAATGGGCGAAGTTTTTTTAAGTCAGGCGACTTTTTCGCCTAAGTCGCCCACTCGGCCGAGGCCTGCCCTTTTGGAAAACTTTCTGTCATTTTCATCAAATCTAAAATTGTCGTCTGCAAACTCTTTCAAATTCGACCAGTCCAAAATTTATCGTTTGGGAAAGGGTTAAACTCTTTACCAGTTGACAAAAATGCAGACTTATCCAAATTGACAACATCTGCAGACGACAATTTAAAAGTGGCTTAAATTGTTGAAGTTGTCTTTGATAGGGTAGGAAACATTGTGGGAAAAGGAGAAAATGCTGGTTACCAGCATTTTCTCCTTTTCCCACAATGTTCTTAAAAGGCTTCTTTCTCAGGGTCGTTAAAAGTCAGGATTGTGTGGTGCGGGGTTAAAGGGGTAGAAACTGTTGCGTGAAAAGGAGAATAAAACGCCAGTGACAGGCATTTTCTCCTTTTTCATGATATTTTCATAAACATATCTTAGGGTTGTCAAAGCAAAGGGTTGCTTGGTGAAGGGTTCAGTGAGCACTTAATAACATGCAGCAACCTGGCATGCAAGGAGATCAAGTTAAGTATTTAGGAGTAATAAGCTACCATAGTTGGCATTGCTGCAGCATGCCTTTCAAACTGCAATGCATCTAAACATTTGCTATAGTGCAGCATATGGATGCAAGCCAAAATGCCAGACATGCCAAGCAGGTAAAGGGTAAACTCTTTACCAAATGACAAAAGCTTGGATTGGACCGAATTGAAAGCATTTCCAGACGACAAATTAAATGTTGCTAAAATGACGGTTGGTGTCTTCGATAGGGTAGATAACACTGTGGGAATCAGAGAAAATGCTGGTTACCAGCATTTTCTCCTTCTCCCAATGTTTTCAATAGGATTCATCCCCAAGATCGTTAATTCTTGGGATTATGTGGTAAAGGGTTTACTCTTGACCAAAGGAAACTATTTTGGGCTTCACAAATTTAAAAGTATTTGCAGATTAAAAAATTAAGTGTGGCAAAGAAATGGGATTTGTCTTCGGAAGGGGAGAAAACATTGTGGAAATAGGAGAAAATGCTGGTTCCAGCAACTGCTCTTTTTCCCATGATGTTTTCAAATGCTGCACTCCAAAGGGTCAAGAAAAGTGTGGTGAAGTGTTTAGGCACACATTCCATTATCTTTCTTAATCCTCATCTTTTAATTCAGTTTTCTTAAAGGTCAAATATTTATGGTGGATTAGATTCCAATAAAATAAATATAGCCTACAACAACATTTACTCAGGACCTTTCTCACTTCTTAACATTTACTTTACCTTCCATTGTTGACGCTTTACCACACAATCCCGACTTTTGAAGACCCAGAGAAAGAAGCCTTTTGAAAACATTGTGGGAAAAGGAGAAAATGCTGGTAACCAGCATTTTCTCTTTTTCCCACAATGTTTTCTACCCTTCCTAAAACAAATTCCAATTTTTAAGTCACATTTATTTTTTTGTCGGCCAATGCTTTCAATTCTATTTTGTTGTTTGGTAAAGAGTTGCCAAGCTCTGGTAGCTCAGTCGGTAGTGTACATCAAACACCATCAATCAATTGGTAAAGAGTTAAAACACCCAGGAATTTAAGAATTTAAATCCAGTAACTGGTTCCAAATTATGTGTAGCCTTCTTGCTATGCAACTCCATGTACAGAGATCATTCTAACCGAAAAAAATTCTCTTGATAAGCATGTATCCCATGCATTCTTCTAACAGATTCCATCTGCTCCTTGATAAAGTTCGTACCATATTATACATGCATCAGTCCTTCATCTGATACCAGCAGAAGGGATAAACTGTTGCCATCATCAATTAGGGTTCCACATGATGGGGGGGGGGGGGGGGGGGGGCTAGTTCCACAAGATATTCCAGCATATCCCTGCAAATTCTTGGTCTACTTTGCCTTCTATACTTTTCTTTCATAGCAGTAACTGGCCCCTTAAACAAATCTGCATTTTTATCATCCTGATAACCGAAGTTTGAAAACATTGTGGGGAAAGGAGTTTGTACTCTTTTAAAAGACAAATCTGATTGTTTGAGTCACAATTAATTTTCTGTCTGCAATTCATATTGTTCTCAATATGGAGAGGTATAAAATTTAGATGTCTGATAAAGTGCAAATGAATACCATTTTTTTTTTGTAAACAGAAACAAAAACAAGACTGCACCTGTTTGAATAACTACGCAAAAATCAGTGTCATCCCCATTGTTTGTGGCTGAAAAATGCACTGAATGCATCTACCATGTTTCCTATTGTGACAGTTACTCTATCGTCATATTGCAGGATTGGTGACTATAAAACCAACTTTGACGAAGATGACTTAGAAAACACCCTTGTAAAATATCAATATAAACATAAAATCAGATTTAACCCATTACTCAACATTATCCAAAGTTTTAACAACCCTGAAGAAGGGTTTTGAAAACATTGTGGGAAAAGGAGAAAATGCTGGTAACCAGCATTTTCTTTTTTTCCCACAATGTTTTCCACCCTATCACAGGGAGAAATCATCATATTAGCAACAGTTGATTTGTTATCTGCAAGTGCTTTGAATTTGTACTTGGCCAAAAATTTGTCGTTTGGTAAAGTTAACCCTTTACCAAACAACAGAATTTAGGCTAATCCAAATTGAAAGCATTTGCAGATGACAAAATATATGTGAATCAAAAATTAAAATTTGTTTTTGGAACAGTAGAAAACATTGTGGGAAAAGGAGAAAATGCTGGTCACCAACATTTTCTCCTTTTCCCACAGTGTTTTCAAAAGGCTTTTCCCTCGGGGTTGTTATAAGTCGGGATATTGTGGTAAAGGGTAAACCCTTTACCAAACAATAAAATTTTAGCCCAGTCTAAACCAAAAGCATTCCTATAAAGACCACAAAATAAATGTGACTCAAAAATTGAAATTTGTTTTGGGGAAGGTAGAAAACATGTTAGGAAAAGGAGAAAATGCTGGTTACCAGCATTTTCTCCCTTTCCTGCAATGTTTTTAAAGCCATCTCCATCTAGGGTCATTCAAACACAGCCAATTTTTGTTCACTCTTTACCACACAATCCCAACTTTTAACAACCCTGAGAAAGAAAGGTTTTGAAATCATTGTGGGAAAATGAGAAAATACTGGTAACCAGCATTTTCTCCTTTTCTCACAATGTTTTCTTACCTTCCTAAAACAAATTTCAGTTTCTGAGTTACATTTACTTTGTCGTCTGCAAATGCTTTCAATTTGGACTAGTGTAAAAATTTGTCGTTTGGTAAAGTGTTGGGTTATATCTATTTGGAAGGATGAGCATGATATGAGTCATTTATTATGAATTTTCTTGGCTTCTTTGTGCTTGCTGTTTTAGGACGTCCATTTACCCAGTTCTTATCTCTTTACCACACAATCCCACCTTTTAACGACCCTTACAAAGAAGGCTTTTGAAAACATTGTGGGAAAAGGAGAAAATGCTGGTAACCAGCATTTTCTCCTTTTCCCACAATGTTTTCTAATATATCAAGGGCAGATTTTATCATTTAGGCTACCTTTAATTTGTCGTCTGCAAATGCTTTCAATTTGGACCTGTCTAAAATTTTGTCGTTTGGTAAAGGGTTAACCTTTTACCATACAATCCCAAGTTTTAACAACCCTGAAGTAGACAGCTTTTGAAAACACTATGGTAAAAGGAGAAAATACTGTTAACCACAGTGTTTCTACCCTTTCAAAGATGAACCCCATCTTATCTTTAAATGCTTTCAATATGGACAGGTCTAAACTCTTGTTGTGTGGTAAAGGGTTAACCCTTTACAACAAAATCCCCACTTTTGACAACCCTGAAGGAGATGGTTTTTTAAAACATTGAGGTAAAAGGAGAAAATGCTGTTAACTAGCATTTTCTCCTTTTTCCCTAAATATTTTCTACCCTTCCCTAAACAAATTTAATTTTTTTAGTCAAATATTTTTTTTCGTTGGCAAATGCTTTCAAATGCAAATGCTTTGGACGAGTATGAAATTTTGTCATTGGTGAAGAGTTAACCAGTATCCAACCAAATTTTAAATTCATCCAGGTCTAAGAGATTTTGGAGATGTCAATCAAAATACGGTTCAAGGGATTATCAGAACCTTTAAAATGGTAAGAGTTATTGTCAGGGAAAAGAGGAGAAAATACTGGTTACAAGCATTTTTTCGGTTATATTTTCAAGTCTTGTGACAGAGTGCTAAAAGCATGGAATAATTTCGAAAAGGTTAAATTTACGACGTTTACACCTAAAAACCACTTCAAGTACATTTCAAACCAAAGAGCAGCAAATACAAAATAGAGACTATAATGCCTCTAAAGAATGTCCCAGCATTTTCTCCCTTTCCCACAATGTTTTCTAGCCCTTCAAACATGAATCCCTCCATTTGAGCCAAGTTAAATTTTTCATCTGCAATTGCTTCCTACTTGGAAAAGTCCAACAATTATTGTCTGGTAAAGAGTTAAAGAGTCACAGTAAATAGTGGCATACCTCTCTCTGTATAAATTTTATGAAGAAAAACATGTTTAACCCTTTCCCAAAGGACACATTTTAGACTCTTTCATATTCAAAACATCTGCAGACGACAAATTCAGAATTGGTACTAATGAGCTTAAGCTCTCTGACAGGGTAGAAAACATTGTGGGAAAAGGAGAAAATGCTGGTTACCAGCATTTTCTCCTTTTCCCACAATGTTTTCAAAAGCCTTCTTTCCCAGGGCAGTGAAAACCTGGGATTGTTTGGTAAAGGGTTAAGATTGTTCTACATCCTTTCGGAAGAGTCTATTCATACTACAGACATAATGGCCCTGTCTGAAAATAAAAATCAAAATTATGCAAAAGTGTCTGTTTTCACAATTCATATTTTTGGGGTATAGCAGATGGCCACTGAATAGATTGTATACAATCCTGCAAAGTTTTTGCACAATAATTATGTCCAACGATGACTTTAATTTTCTTGAAATTTCAACTTTTTATCTTTATGTTATCTACATTGCTTTGCACATGGAAAGTACAAGATGTGTATACCAAGAGCTGTATTATGTAAATGGCAAAAGACACCGAGCCCCTTAAAAACCCCTTTAAAGCTTGGATCTCATTTTTTCTATATTTAGTAACAATGACCTTGACCTTTATATAAGCCATAAAATGGAGATATGTGCAAAATTTATATTTCAAGACCTATCTTTATGACAAGTTTCATGAACATACCTCATAGATCATTGAAGTTATAACAGGTTACACTTTATTTTTTGTTCCAATGACCTTCACCTTGACTGTAGCCAGAAGGTGAAGATAAGTACAGCATCTCAAAATTTTCATTATTTCAAGTAAACTTACAAGTAGGTGGCCATTTCAGATCTGAGTTTCTGCAGGGTCCAGATTCAGTTGGACAGACTTGCCTATGGATAGGCAGAGGACAAACCAATGATAAGCCTGCCCAACAATCCTGCATTTTAACAATCCTGGGAAATAAAGCTGTAGAAAACATTAATGCACAGGGAGCAAATGCTGGTAATGCAGCCTTTTCCCCCTTTTCAAAAATATTTTCTATATCCTTTCAAAGTCGAATCCTATCCTTCAGCCATAATCAATCTGCCACAGATCTGCAAACGTTTTGAATTCTAAATGCTTTGACATATCTAAAAATCCTTTATTTCACGCTTTTCAGTAGTTTATCTCTTCTGCTGAAACTCATAAGACTTAAATTTTAATCCAGTACCATGTAAAGGAGCACATAAAACTTGTTAGCACTGCAGTGGCGCAGTCAGTAAGCCAACATTCTTTTCTATCTTGCCAAGCTGAAGTTTTACAATCATTCCAATGCAATTGTAAAGAGGAATGCCACACCGAAATGCTATTGGCAAAACGAAACCATCATCAGCTGTCAGTGTTTCTTTCTTTGCACAACAATGAAATTTCAGACTTGTCCCAATTGGGCTAAGCTTTTAACAGATGAGAAATGAAATGTGAAATTTATATTTTTTAAGAAAGAAATTTTGGAAAATGGTGGTTACACAGCATTTCCTCCATCACCCATAAAAACCCTAAAGTTCCGAATAAACCTGATAAGCATTTTTCATTCTAAAATAACACACAGAAAATTGTAATTTCATGGCTGCCTGTTGTCTGTACTGTTTCATCAAAGCGGACAGTGTAGATCAAAGACCAGACGGCACGTTTTGAGCAGTCTGATCTTGATATACACTGGCCGCAAAGGCAAATATAGTAGCAAAAGGTGCTTTAAGGGTTAAAAAGCCTTCGTCCTGACTGGGTCGTTACAACACAAGATTATTTGGTAAAGGGTTAAATGCATTATGCAGCATGCTGACAAAAAAAACTTTGGGCAGGCTGACAACATTCAAGACTTATAAGTATTATTGACAAATTATCAGCTGCTGATGACTTTTTTTGTGTTGCCGCAACCAACTTACCATAGTGACTTACCATAGCGTCTCTTGTTATCATCCCCCTCTAATTAACCCCCCTCCCGGCATGGCATCGCATCGCATCATCCTTATAACTTCACAAATTGATGTCATTAACACCTGTCTATCTGAATATACACATACTTACAATAACGTTACAAATTTCCGGTAACACAAAATTTGTCAACTAACTTGAAATACTCTAATTGTGAATGCTATTTAACCCTTTCCCAAATGACAAATTTTGGACTAGTCCAAATTGAAAGAGTTTGCAGACGACAATTTTAAATTTGATGAAAATGGCAGAAAGGTCTCAAAAAGGGTATAAAACACTGTGGGAAAAGGAGAAATTGCTCGTTACGAGCAATTTCTCCTTTTCCCACAGTGTTTTCAAAAGACTTGTACTGCAGACACGTGAAAACCAGGGCTTGTTTGGGAAAGGGTTAATGTCCGACTGAATCATGATCGGCGACAAAAATCGATATTCTGCATTAATACAGCAGGTTTCTCACAATGACTAAAACCCTGATGGTTTGTCTTCAGAAAATTCTATATTGTTTTACCTCTATTAATTGCCCCCCCCCTTTCAGAAAATGTAACCCCCACCCCCCCGGGTGTTAAAAAGAGAGACAATATGGTAAGAAACATACAACTGCAGATGGAGAAATTACCCATAACAAGAAATTTCCTCTTGTCCCCCCATGTTTTCAAATGTTTTCCCATGTACTGATGTACTGACTCTTTACTAAACAGTCTCATGTTTTACCAACATAAATGAAGATGAGGCTTTTGAAAACATTACGGGAAAAGGAGTAAATGCTGGTAAATAGCATTTTCTACTTTTCCCACAATGGTTTCCTTTCTTCCAAAGTCAAATCCTATCATTTAAGCCACATTTCACTCTTCACCAAACTACAAAATGTTAGACATGTCCAAATTGAAAGCACTTACAGATGGTAAGATGGATGTGACTCAAAAATTGAAACTCGTATTTTAGTAGGGAAGAAAACATTGTGGGGAAAAGGAGAAAATGCTGGTTACCAGCATTTTCTCCTTTTCCCACAATATTTTCTACCCTATCAAATAAAAATTGCACCATTTGAGCCACACTGAAATTGTCGTTTGCAAATGCTTTCAATTTGGACAAGGCTAAAATTTTGCCGTCTAGTAAAGGGTTAAAAGGATGTACATGTAGGTCTTTTTACAAGTCCACTGTTGTAAATGTACTTTGGGAGACAATTAGCAACATCTGCAACATCCCTAATATTGGCTTGGTATCCATGTTTTCCATGACACAATGCAAGTTGTAAATGAATGAAAGTTAGCTATAATTGTTTGAATGTTTGTTTGTATGATGTTGAATACCACTGTCATCATTATTTCAGTTATATTTTGGCAGCCAGAGCTTATATCCTTGCTTTCTTTGAGATTCTTTTACCTGTACTATAATGTTCAAAATTCTTCCCAAACAACTGACTGCTTTCCAATATAACCATCATCCAGACAATGATCAGCTGCATGTGTGTGTGTGTGAAAGGAATGAATCATGGTTCAATCACTATTCATCAATCCTTGGAACGACATTGGCCGAGCTCGGGTTCTAGCCTATAACCCGCTGGTCTCAAGTCCTTTCAGCCCACCAGCTGTGCTACTGAGCTTGGCAGTCAAGTGTAAGAAAAAGGATTAAACTCTATACTGGGGGACTTGGCAATAATGAAATCATTTTGCAGACAATAATTTAAACTAAGTCAAAAAAACATACTAAAGTATCAAACAACAAAATTTAAGACTTGAAGGCATTTGCAGACGACGGATTCAATACGACTCAAATAATTATGAAGAAATGTGTCTTTGAAAGTCTGCAAAACATTTTGGAGGGAAAGGAGAAAATGCTGGTTACCAGCATTTTCTCCTTTCCCCAAAATGTTTTCAAAAGTATTCTTTCTCAGGGTCGTTCAAACGTAGGATTGTTTGGTGAAGGGATAAACAAAGAATGTTATCAAAGCTGACACAACCAATCAATAGATACAGCCTCTCCTCAAATGGTTTATGCCTTAGCTGATCAAAATGAAATTTAAACCTTTACCACATAATCCTGTGTTTAAACAAACTTGAAATGGAGTTATTTTGAAAACGATGTGGGTAATGGAGAAAGTGCTGCCAACCACCATTTACCCAAAACGTCCTGTCAATGCCAAATCCCTTTGTAAGAATCACATTTAATTCCTTGTCTGTCAATTCTTTACCTCACAATCCCAATTTTTAACAAACTCTGAGGAAGAAGCCTTTTGAAAACATTGTGGGAAAAGGAGAAAATGCTGATAACCAGCATTTTCTCCTTTTCCCACAATGTTTTCTACCCTTCCCAAAACAAATTTCAATTTTTCAGTCACATTTATTTTGTCGTCTGCAACTGCTTTCAATTTGGACTTGTCTAAAATTTTGTTGTTTGGTAAAGTGTTAAAGTCTTTACCGTACATCAAAATTGTAGACTAGTCCATATTGAAAGCATTTGCTTACGATAAAATAAATGTAGCTCAAAAATAAGAAATTGTTTAGGGAAGAGTAGAAAACCTTGTGGGAAAAGGAGAAAATGCTGGCTACCAGCATTTTCTCCTTGTCTCGTGACATTTTCAAAAGCCCTCTTTCTCAGGGTCTTTAAAACTCGGAATCATCTGGTAAAAGAGTTTATAAAATTGGAGACAATCAGGGAAAAAAATATCTTTTGCTTGTCCCATGCAATTGCTTCTTTTACCACATTTTCAGAAACTATCTATGGCAGGTGACACAAAAATTCATAACTAATTCTGCCTGAACTCTTTACCGAACAACAAAATTTTAGACTGGTCAAAATTCAAACCATTTGCAGACGACAACATAGATGTGACTGAAAAATTGAAATTTGTTTTGGTAAGGCTGGAAAACATTGTGTGAAAAGGAGAAAAGGCTGATGGCCAGCATTTTCTCCATTTCCCACACTGTTTTCAAAAGGCCTCTTTCACAGGATCGTTAAAAGTTGGGATCGTATGGTAAAGGGTTAATTGCATGATCAGGAAAAATTAAAAAAAAATCCATTTTGTTCCTGGCTAACTGATACTCAGAAGGCATTAGTAATCATTGAGTCATTGTAACAATTCCATATCAGGACAAAAGGGGGCCTGTCAACAAAGATCACAGACGACAGAATTTTAGCCTTGTCCAAATTGAAATCATTTGCAAACGATAATTTCAATGTGACTCAAATGGTGCAATTTTTCTTTGATAGGGTGAAAAACATTGTGGTAAAAAGGAGAAAATGCCGGTTACTAGCATTTTCTCCATTTCCCACAATGTTTTCAAAAGGCTTCTTCTCCAAGGTGGTTAAAAGGCGGCTTTGTGCGGTAAAGGGTTAACCCAAAGATCACTGGGACCACCCGAGTTGCTTTTGCGGACAGTGTAGATTAAGTTCAGACTGCCGAGAATGTGCAGTCTGATATTGGATCTACAATATCCTCTACTTTGTTATGATATCTGGCCCAAATTTAACCTTGAATAATTATATAGCATTATTTCTGATATTTTTCCTTTAAAAGTCTATTTCATTAAACCATGGCAAAATCAGATAAATCCACTTCACCAATATATGATCATCACAGGTATGAGTCTTATTTCGGCCACAATAATTCTATCTGTTTCAAACTGTGAGGACAATTGTTGTGAAATCACAACTCAATCTTGCTTATTTGTACGACCATAGTTTTGTCATTCTTGACCATTCGTGCAAGATCATAGATAGTCTAATAAAGATTCTGTATGATTTTTAAAAATGTACTTAAGAGTGGTAATTTGTTGCAACATGTGATATTTTGTTATTTACATTTTTCTAAACAATCCCTTGCTTGCATAACCCTGAAGAAGAGAACTTTTTTTAAAATAATCTGAGAAAAGGAGGAATTTCAGTAGTCAGCACTTTCTCCTTTTTTGACAATCTTTTCTGTCCTATTAAAGCCACATCCCATCATTTGAGCCAATCGAGTTATTGTATGCAAAATTAATGCTTTCAATTTGGACAAATCTAGAATTCGTTCTTTCAGTAAAGAATTATTAATCAGAGTGAAATCTTGGATTCACCATAGTCCATTTTCTTTATTTGTATAATAATTGTAGTGTTCTCCTAATGTAGAATAATCATAAAAGATGTATTGGATCTTGATCCAAGCTGCCTGCAAAAACAGCTGAAGTGGTGCATTTGAGCACAAAGGATACACAAAGAAACAGTCAATGATATTTATGATCCAAATATTTTGCATTCCACACCAGATTGTCCCAATCCCAGTATCTATTTTCTAAGGATTCCTTCTGTCATTAACCCTTTACCACACAATCAAGAGTTCTAATGACCCTGTAAGAGAAGGCTTTAGGAAACCAGCATTTTCTCCTTTTCCCACATTTTCTACCTATCAAATACAGTGATAACTATTTAAGCCACATTTAATTTGTCATCTGCAAATGTTTTCAATTTGTTAAAGGCAAAAATTTTGTTGTTTGGTAAAGAATTAACCCTTTACCAAACAACAGAATCTCACACTAATACAAATTGGAAGCAATTTGCAGATGACAACTAAAATATGGCTGAAAAAATGTGACTTGTCTTTGAAAGGGTTACAGAAAACAAAGGGGAATAGGTAACGAAGTGGTAACGACCATTTTCTCTTTTTCACACTATGTTTTCACAAGCCATCTTCCTCTGGGTGTTGAAACAAAGGACTGTTGGTAAAGGGTTAAAGTAACTGAAATCTCTTTCAGCAGCATCTTGACAATACAATTAGTACTTCACCCTTTACTGATGGATTCAGTCTTTGGTATACGATCCTGAGGAATATGGCTTTTCAAATTACAGTGAAAAAAGGATACAATGCCCAATAACACCATGTTTTTTAACCCTTTCCCAAACAAGCCCTGGTTTTCACGTGTCTGCAGTACAAGTCTTTTGAAAACACTGTGGGAAAAGGAGAAATTGCTCGTAACGAGCAATTTCTCCTTTTCCCACCGTGTAAATTTTCTACCCTTTTTGAGAACTTCCTGCCATTTTCATCAAATTTAAAATTGTCGTCTTCAAATTCTTTCAATTTGGACCAGTCCAAAATATGTCGTTTGGGAAAGGGTTAACATACTAAAATACTACACATTTTGGTCCAGAGTATCTCGACGTGAATTCAAATATAATGATACAAATACAAACAAAACATAGTGGCAAAGAGAAACTTACTCTCAAGGAATAATTTCCCCTCTTGCCACCCTGGTTTTAACCCTTTACAACACAATCCTGACTTTTAACAACCCTGAAAAAAAAGCCTCTTCAAAACATTGTGGGAAAAGGTAAAAATGATGGTAACCAGCACTTTCACCTTTTCCTACAATGTTTTCTACCCTTACTTAATTAAAAAAAAAAAAAAAATGGGAATTTCTGAGTCAAGATAATTTTGTTGTCTGCAAATGCTTTGAATTTGGACGAGTCTAAAATTTTGTTGTCTGTTAAAGAGTTAAAGTGGTCTAACATGAGAAGAGCAAAAAGCTACCCTTCCCATCACAAGCTTCAATTTACAAGTTCTGTTGATTTTGTTGTCTGCAATTGCTTTGAATTTGGACTAGTCAAAGATTTTGTCATCTGGTGAAGAGTTATGGCTGTCTGACCTAAGAGCAAAGTACTGTTTTACTGACAACATTCCTATTTACACCATGTTGAAATCTGATCAGAGCAGTTTCTTAAATTAGCGCCTCACAGAGTGACAAATTGACCTAATGTTACAGGGTTCAAATATCAGTTTTGAATTACTTTTAATACAATCTAACAATACCTTATCTGACCTTAAACCATAATTTCTGTGGAATAAAAGATTTTGGGCGTTTTACATAGAAATTATTAACCCAAAGAGCGCCAAATAAACCTGTCAGACATTTTCATCCTAGAAATATGACCCAGGCAATCGCAGTTTCATGGTTGCTTTTGACTGTAGTGTTTCAGCAAAGTGGACAGTGTAGATCAAAGATACGGCTGCATGTTTTGTGCAGCCTGATCTTGATCTACCTGGCCGCAAAGGCAACTATAGTCATAAAAGGCCCTTTAAGGGTTCAGAAATCCCTGGGTTACCTAGCCAAGAAGCCATCATGAGCTACACCATGACTGAGAGCCAAACAAGTATGTATCATAGAAGGTGAACATAGATCAGTCATAGCTTTCTAACAAAAAATCTATTCCTTCAGCCACTGTGGCAGCATGTTGATCTTCGACTAGATCCAGTAACTTTTCAAAGGAATATCACTGGTCGTGAAACCCTCTGTAGAAGATTAACTCTTTACCAGAAGACAAATTTAAACTTGTCCATTTTGAAAGCATTTGCAGACTACAAATTCAGCCTTTACCACACCATCCCAAGAAGCTCTTTGAAAACCTAGTGGAAAAAGGAGAAAATGCTGGTAATCAGCATTTTCTCCATTTCCTACAATATTTTCTACCTTAACAAAAACAAATTTCAGTTTTGTGACACTCATTTTATAAAATTTCAGTTTTGCAACTATCATTTTATAAAATTTCAGTTTTGAGATACTCATTTTATAAAATTTTGTCATCTAGTAAAGAGTCAAATAAGGCTCACATGGTACACATTGACCTTGACACGATAGAAAACATTGAAAGAAAAGGAGAAAATGCAGTTAACCACCACTTCGTTTTTTTCTACAATGTTTTCAAAAGCCTAATTCTCTAGGATCGTTAAAACGTGATAGTTTGGTACCAGGGTCTGTATTCATCAACCATTCCCAAGAACATTGTCTTGTTTGCCAGAATTTTCTTAATTTGAAAGTAACACAACTCCTGATTGGCAAGACCATTTAGTTTAATCAGAAGGTGTGTTACTTTCAAATGTAGAAAATCTTGGATAACCATAAAGAGTAAGAATATTCTTAAGAATGGTTGGTGAATACGGACCAAGGTTAATTGACGTTTGGTTATCATAAAAGTCTTGTATTTGGTTATAAAAGTTCATTAATATAGATGTGTGAACTGTAAACTGTCTCTATTTATTGACAGAGTGTATAACTACCCAGAAATTCAAATTTCGCTGAATGATAAGCCTGACTTGGTAAACCTATGAACAAACTAAATTTCAATAGCAATATACTGGCTATAAAATACCCATCAGATATATAACAGTTGAACCCTTTACTTCATAACCCTTTACCACCAAGCCCTGATAGCTCAGTCAGTAGCGTAAAGGACTTGAGAACAGGAGGTTGCTGGTTCCATCCTCGGCTCTGCCAATATCTTTCCAAGGATTGATGATAATCATTGCGACCGGCTTCATTCCTCCCTCACCGCTGACCATTTTTTCGGCGATGGTTGGTTGATTGATTGTATGGTGTTTATAACGCCATTTTCAACATTATTTCAGTTATATCACGGCGGCCAGTGCACCTATCCATGCTTTCCTGGAGTTTCATTTACCAGTACTCCGCACTTTCTTTTATCAGCACTATGCACAATATTCTTTCCAAGCCACTGGCTGCTTTCCCACATAACCAACATCGAAACAATGGTCAGCGGTGAGAGAGGAATGAATCCTGTCGCGATGACTATCATCAATCCTCGGAAAGAAATTGGCCAAGCCAGGGATCGAACCAGCTACCTCCTGTTCTCAAGTCCTGTATGCTACCAACTGAGCTATGGGTGCTTGGTTTTTTCGGCGACCCCAGGAAAGCATGGATAGGTGCACTGGCCACCGCGATATAACTGAAATAATGTTGAAAATGGCGTTAAACATCATACAATCAATCAAACATAACCCTTTACCACACAAACCTTTTAACAACCCTGACGAAAAAAAGCTTTAGAAAACATTGTGGAAAAAGGAGAAAATGCTGGTAACCAGCATTTTCTCCTTTTCCCACAAAGTTTTCTACCCTTTCACATACAAATTTTATTAGTTTAGCCACATTTAATCTGTTGTCTGCAAATGCTTTGAATTTGGATTAGTCCAATATTTTGTCATCTGGTAAAAGGATAATCAGTATCTATGGATAATTTCAGCTGCCTCTGTGGCGGTGTAGACTCAGGTCGGACACAATGTGCAGTCTGATCATAAGTCAACATAGGTTGCTAAATCTTTACAAGACGACAAAATTTTAGACTGGTCCAAACTGAAAGCAATTGCAGACGACAAATTACATGCGACTCAAAAATTGAAATTTGTTTTGGGAAAGGTAGAAAACATTGTGGGAAAAGGAGAAAATGCTGGTTACTTCTTTCTCGGGGTATTAAAAGTTGGGATTGTGTGGTAAAGGGTTAAATCTTTACAAGACGACAAAATTTTTGACACCATTACCAGACAACAAATATCACTCAAAACATGAAATTTGTCTTTCAAAGAGTAAAAAGCATTGTGAGAATAGGAGAAAATGCCGGTTCCCAGCATTTTCTCCTTTCCCACAATGTTTTCAAAAGCCTTTGTCTCCAGGGTCATAAAACTCAGGATTTTTTGGTAAAGGGTTAAATCAAGCTGATTTTTGAAGACAATTCTGATCAAGATCAGACTGCATAAAGAACATGGAAGTTTGATTTTGGATCTAAACTTTACTTGGAACTCTTGAATTAGGTCTTTACCAGGCAATAAAAGTTTTTTACTTTTCCCAAATTGAAAGCAATTTGCAGATTACAATTTCCAATTAATGTGGCTCAAAATTTAATGATGGAAATCATCTAGGATAGGTTATCAGCATTTTCTCCTTTACCCATAATGTTTTCAAACAGCTTCCTAAATACAGATCGAACCATTGTATTTTGGCAATTCAATTTTGGCCCTTTACCACACAACACAATGTTAGAGTTGTCCATATTGAATGAACTTAGACAATTTGTACGTTTTTAAAAGATAATATGTGCCTTTCAAAAGATAGAAAACATTGTGGGACAATGATAAAAACTAGCATTTCATCCTCTTCTCACAACGTTTTCAAAATCATTCTTTCCACAGATCATGAAAGCTCAGGATTGTGTGGTACAGGGTTAAATTGAATTATGTATATAGGTTACATAGGTACAGTAACAAGTCTAAAAATAGTATATTAGGTAATATGTTAGATATTTCAGAGTTGCGTTATCAAATCTGACCTGCAATCACGGATCCTGCAGTATGTAATAAATGAGCCATGCTCTGTGAAAAGGAGGCTTAATGATTCTGTCCAAAGTGTCGACCAAGGTCAGCCTGCTACTGCGCAGGCTGACCTGGGTCAAAACCTTTAACCCTTTCCCAAACGACAAATTTTGGACTGGTCCAAATTGAAAGAGCTTGCAGACGACAATTTTAAATTTGATGAAAATGGCAGAAAGGACTCAAAAAGGGTAGAAAACACTGTGGTAAAAGGAGAAATTGCTTGTTACGAGCAATTTCTCCTTTTCCCACAGTGTTTTCAAAAGACTTGTACTGCAGACACATGAAAACCAGGGCTTGTTTGGGAAAGGGTTATCTATTGATCAATTTTCTGCATGTCCTAGGACCATTATACCTCAGGAATCATCCCGTTGTTAGATAAAACAGATTTTATGGATCCATAATTATGTGATGACTGGCTTGATATCCTGTATCACTGAGATACATTAAACTTCCATTTTGCACAGCAAGGGACAAACACCTGATACTTGATAACTACATGTAAATATTCATATACGATTTCCATTTATTAGGATCTTTCGGAAGTTTATGAAAAGATTTGGAGAAATGGAGAACTCTTTTAGTTTTATAACAATTAATCACAGTGACTTATTTTTCTGGACTGCCTGCATTCACATTAACTCTTTACCACACAGCAAAATTTTAGACTGGCCCAAATTGAAAGCATTTTGCAGACAACAAATCAAGTATAGCTTAACTCTTTACCACATGAGCAAAATATAGACTACCGTAGTCCAAATTGAAAGCATTTGCAGATGACAATTTACATGTAGCTCAAAAGATGGAATTTGTCTTTAACCCTTTACCACACAATCCCGACTTTTAACGACCCTGAGAAGAAAGCCTTTTGAAAACATTGTGGGTAAAGGAGAAAATGCTGGTATCCAGCATTTGCTCCTCTTCCCACGATATTTTCTATCCTATCCAATAAAGGAATCGTAATTTAAGCAATATTTAACTTGTCGTCTGCAAATACTTTTAACTCGGACCAGTCTGAAATATTGTTGTTTGGGAAAGAGTTAATTGGGTAGAAAACATTGTTGGAAAAGGAGAAAATGCTGGTTACCAGCATTTTCTCCTTTTCCCACAATGTTTTCAAAAGGCTTCTTCCTCAAGGTCGTTAAAAAACGGGATTGTGTGGTAAAGGGTTAAATGGTGATTTATGTATTGGATCAGGTAGAAAACATTGTTGGAAAAGGAGAAAATGCTGGTTACCAGCATTTTCTCCTTTTCCCACAATGTTTTCAAAAGGAATCTTTTTCTGGGTCATTAAACGTTGGTATTGTGTGGTAAAGGGTTAATACTGCTCACAATTCTCAGAAACTGATGATTCCCTTTCAAACATAAGAATTTTAATCCCACCATGTGATGCATTATCTCTTTACCACACGACAAAATTTTAGACCAGTCCAAATTGAAAGCATTTGCAGACGACATATTAAACGCAACTTAAGAATCGAAATTTGTTTTGGAAAGGGTAGAAAACATTATGGGAAAAGGAGAAAATGCTGGTTACCAGTATTTTCTCCTTTTCCCACCATGTTTTCAAAAGGCTTCTTTCCCAGGGTCATTAAAAGTCGGGATTGTGTGGTAAAGAGTTATACCAAGCAAGTCAGGAAATAATTATTGATACATAAAACACATTATGTCCATCAGCTGAATGAATCATAAGGTGGAATGGTTGTTTGACCAGAAGAAATATTAACAATTGCAAAAAGATTCAACCAGACTGCACAGGCTGACATGGGTCGATACTTTTTGCAGATGCACCAAACCCTTTTGCACAAAGCATGGCCCATTTGAATTTATCATCTACAAAATGCTTTCAATTTTGGAAAAGCCTACAGTTTTGCACATAATCTAGACTCTTCCAAACTGAAAGCATCTGCAGACAACAAATTTGAAAGGGATATAAATGAATCGAAGTTCTTTAACTCATTTTGATCCTCACCGACAGTGCTGGTTAGCCCTTTACCACACAATGACCAGATTTAATGCCTCTGGTAAATTAACCTTTAGAAAACATTGTGGGAAAAGGAGAAAATGCTGGTAACCAGCATTTTCTTTTTTTCCCACAATCTTTTCTAATCTTTCAGCAGGGTTTCCCCAGGAAATTTTCATTTGTGGACCATCAAATTCACCAACTCATCAAAATTGAGGCTAGTAGGAGCCAACTGACGGGGCCATCTAGAAATTTCATTGCATCAGCTCATGTTATAGCTACTAAATTATTGCTCAGGGACATAGAAGTTTTGTACACAGTGTTCTGCCAAGGTCTGAGCTAGAGGGGCCACTGGCCCACCCAAGCTTCAAAAGTGGGGCCATCTTAATTCTACATGGGGTCAAGTCAGTCAATCTGAGAGCTATTCGTTTCCAAAACCTTTTTATACCAAGAAGTTTTCGCTTGGGGGCCAGACTTACCTGTTGAGGTTTCTGGATGTTCTGAGTCTGCATGATCCAAGTCTGTATTCGGCCGATCGGTGGGCTCCATCTAAATAACTGTTTTGGCCGTTGGCCAAAATAACTTTGAAGGTTGGATCTTGTTATTTTCGTCATCTAGTTATTTTCCTTAGCTTCTTTTCAGCCATTGCAGACTGCGATCAACTGACGTATAATGTACTCAAAAATGCATACCACATTCTTGCAACAAAGATATCTATCGGCCAAAATAAGGGAAATCCCTGGTTATAGAAGAAACTTATCCAATGAAAATTGCCGATATGAACAACAAAATGGTACTTTATTTTGCTTTATTTATTCGGACACCAAAACAAATAAAGCAGAAACCGCTCTCTACCAGTTGATTCACCCCACATATTTTTAATACCTACGGCCACCATTGTGTATCTCTGATGTGCCTGTTGGCCCATTTAACATATTTTTAATGCACCATCTGTAACTTTTTAGCGCCGATCCCGCAATGCCGCATCCTCAGCAGATCTCTGCGTACTGTAATAACGGTGCTGTAATTGTAAACAGCAGGCCTGTCAGAATTTCTTGAGTTTGGATGAAATTTAAAGAAATTCTAAATATTTCTGTAACACCAAAACCCTGTCCCACTTTATCAAAGGTCTTTATATGAATGGGTATTCTGGCTTCAGCTTTATTTAAAGCATTCTCACATTCTTCCTAAAATTGCAGCTACTCACTTCAACAAATTATTGTTACAATCAGACAATTCTATGTGTACTTAGTTCCACCAATAAGGGTTTACCCGAGTCTCAGGTGAGACATTTGGCCAAACTTAAACAAGAAGATACCTTATCTTATTTACAGACTAGTTGGAATGAAGTGGATACAGATTCTATAAATTTCAAATTGCAGCCTTACAATGCGATTCATTGTTATGAACAAATGAACATAAACAACCTTTAAACTGTTTACCAAAGAACAAAAGTGTACACTTATTTATATTGAAAGCACTTGCAGACAACAATTCAATTGGCTTTGTCATTCATAGATTAAAAAATTGTGGGAAAAGAGAAATGCTGATTACCGGGATTTTCTCCTTTCCCCACAATGATTTCAAAAGCCTTCATCCACAATGTCACATATATTAAAAGGTCTTTTTATTTTAGTCTTCTTCCTTTTTATGAATGTCTTGTACCTATACCTATTTTTTTTAACACTTGTTCCAGTGCTATCACTGTATGACCCATGCCTCATCTAATTTGTACGTCAACAAAATCACTGATTTTTTCTTCTCAATATTAGACAGAGATTTTAGCATCAACTTATTGATTTATACAGATATTTATGCAAATTTACTGCTTAAAGTCATTGTTAAAGCTGAACAGACAGCCTGAAGTGCCTCCGATTGGAAAATGTCAAACTGACATTTTGTTGTGTCATGGGTTTTCGCTTTTTTGCAGCAATCTGTTGTTAAAGTCAGTTATTTTTGGGGTAAGTTTTTACGCATAATTTGACATAGATTTGTTGATATGGATAGCAGGTAACTTCAAAGCCTGTCATTTTACACTAGATTAGCCGATTAACACCATTATCACCTTTTTCATTAATTGTGATTCGCCACCTTAAAAGCTGTGATAAACAGTGACAGCATGCATCCTTCACAATTTTTAAGATTCATGTATGGGTATTACTGGTCGCCAGCAGATTCACAAGTGCTTTATTTTGAAGACATTTTTTTCTAAATTGTCACATTTGGCACCAATGGCAATTGACAGTGGGAGGCCTGGCCCTTTCAGAAACAAATCCTATAATTGGAGCCACATTTTATCTGTTGTCTGCAAATTCTTTGAATTTGGGCCAGTCCAACATTTTGGCATCTGCTTAAAAGTTAGATGGGACAGTCTGTTTGCAAAAAAACACCATGGTCCTAGACAATGGCCAAGCACTGGATTGAATATTGAAAATACATGAATAAATGAATGTGACATAAATGGAAAAAATATATTTTTTATGGAACATGAAATGCCATACTCCTTACCAGACCATAAATTTTACACTGGCCAATTTTGAAAACATTTGCAAAGAAAGTAAATATTGCTGAATTGATTTATTCTCTCTGCAAAAGCAGTTGTGTTGATCATACATGGGTTAAACATTTGATTATTATTTTTTGATTTTTGATCAAATTTTCAAGCTGTAACTGAAAGGGCAATCTTTTTTTACCAAGTATATATAATGAAAACACTGGGTAAAATGATAATTATGTGAAGGGTTTCACACTCCATGGGAAACCTTATTTGTAGACTAAACATTTTCTTAACACTTTTACAGATCAGTAAGTTGTACTACCCTTAGAGATTATCTCCGTTTCCTTTTATAAACATTTTGACAAATTGAGAAATTTCATTTGACGAGTCCTCTTTCGAATTTCTCAGTTTGAATTGCTCTTTCACCTACTCTTTTAACTCTATATGTGATCTGTCTGGTAATACATTAAACTTTGTAACAAATGAACCCTCCTGATTTGATATGCCATGATCTCTTTTAACTCAATATGTGATCTGTCTGGTAATACATTGAACTTTTTAACACACGAACCCTCCTGATTTGATATGCCATGATCTGTGAAAAAGGGCTTAATGCATCTGCAAAAAGTATCAATCTAGGTCAGCATACGCAGTCCACACAGGCTGACCTCGGCCCAAACTTTTCCCTATTGGTCAATTTTCTGTCTGTCTAAGGACTAGTCTACTTACCGGAAATTATTAACCCTTTCCCAAACGACAAATTTTAGATTGGTCCAAATTGAAACAGTTTGCAGACGACAATTTTAAATTTGATGAAAATGACAGAAAGTTCTCCAAAAGGGTAGAAAACACTGTGGGAAAAGGAGAAATTGCTCGTTATGAGCAATTTCTCCTTTTCCCACAGTGTTTTCAAAAGACTTGTACTGCAGACACGTGAAAACCAGGGCTTGTTTGGGAAAGGGTTAAGTTGATTGATAACAAAAGTGATTATAAAAGTCCATCCCCTTTTTACCAGAGCATAGCTCATATGTATGTAGCACCATGGCATAGCATAGATCAGGATTTGACTGCACATTCAGTATTGTCCACTTTTAGGACATGTCTATATTATAAATTCTTTCAAACTCTGAAGTACTAGCTATGGCATGTCTTTAATTAAGCTGTTAAAAGAAGTCATCACGTTTCTGTTTTTAGCCATGAAAGAGCTAAGAAAAAACACACACACAAGCTGTTAAGATTTTTTTTTCCCTAATTTCATCTTGAATCATTGAACTTTAGACAATTTGGTGCATGTATCTATGAAATGCACTCATTCCATCAAAGCATAATATTTACCTTCTATTTGTATCAAAATATTCAAGTAATGAATTTCAAAAATCTAAATTCAAAAACCGGTATTTCACAGAGAAAAGATCACAAAAATAGATGAATAGAGAACAGTTAAAAAAGAGATTACTGTAAATATATGAGGCATATAAAGTTGAATTACAGAAATACCTTATGACAATATACAAATATAATTACATATTCTTCACAAACATTCTAAATTTTCAACTTGTCCATATTAAACTTATATGCATTTGAAGACAGCAAATCAGACATGGCTCAAATGATAGGATTTGTCTTTCAGGGAGTAGAAAACAATGCGAGAAAAGGAGAAAGTGCTGGTAACCAGGATTTTCTCATTTCCCCACAATGTTTTGAAAAGACTTATTCTCATGGTTGATAAAACGCTAGATCAAATTTGAAGGGTCATATTTACCAAAAATATACAGGAATTTCAATATTTTATTGGGTAACCCTTCACTACAAAATACTGAGTTTCAACGACCTTGAGGAAGAAGGTTTTGGAAAGCATTTTGGGTAAAGTGGAAAATGCTGATAGACAGAATCCTTATGTGAATTTAATATTATAATAATTATGCCTTCTGAAAGATTGAGTATGGGTTCAACCTTTACCAACAGGCAAAATCTTTTATCAGTCCAAATTGAAAGCATTTGCAGATGACAAACATGACACGAAGTTTTGAAATTTGTGTCTGAAAGGGTAGAAAACATTGTGGGAAAAAGGAGAAAATGCTGGTTACCAGCATTTTCTCCTTTTCCCACCATGTTTTCAAAAGGTTCCTTTCTCAAGGTAGTTAAAAGTTGGCATTGTGCAGTAAAGAGTTAACCCTTTCCCAAACAAGCTCTGGTTTTCACGTGTCTGCAGTACAAGTCTTTTGAAAACACCGTGGGAAAAGGAGAAATTGCTCATAACGAGCAATTTCTCCTTTTCCCACAGTGTTTTCTACCCTTTTTCATAACTTTCTGCCATTTTCATCAAATTTAAAATGGTCTTCTGCAAACTCTTTCAATTTGGACCAGTCCAAAATTTGTCGTTTGGGAAAGGGTTAAGGATATACCCTGTACCACGCAATCCCCATGTTTTATGCTACAACCCTGAAGAAGGTCCTTGAAAACATTTTTTGGCAACCGAGACAATGCTGGTAAGCAGCAATTTCTCCTTTATCCACAATGTCTTCCACTATCTAGAAGACATATCATTTGAACCATGTTATAGTTGTTATTTGCATGAACTTACCTGAGTCTAAAATTTTCTTGTCTGCTAAAGAGTTAACTCTTTACCAAAAGACAGAATTTTAGACCATTCCAAATTAACCCTTTACCCGAAAACAAAATTATATCCTTGTCCAAACTGAAAGCATTTGCAGATGACAATTTCAGTGTGGCTCAAATGGTGCAATTTTTCTTTGATTTGGTAGAAAACATTGTGCAAAATGGAGAAACTGCTGGTAACCAGTATATTCTTCTTTTTCCATAATGTTTTTAAAAGGCTTCTTTCCCAGGGTTGTTAAAAGTTGGCATTGTGTGGTAAAGGGTTAAAAGCATTTTCAGACTAGAAACTAAATTAAGACTCAAATAATGGGACTTGTATCAGAAAGTGTAGAAAACGTTGTGGGAAAGTGATAAAATTCTGCTTACCAGCATTTTTTCCTTTTTCCACAATGTTTTCAAAAGCCGTCTCTTTCAGGGTCAATGGTAAAGAGTTAAAAACCCAATTATCCTTTGATCTAGATAAAACATAATTGGTCTGAAGACACACAGATCTATGTAAAATTTCAAAAACTTTATACCCCACTGCATGTATATACGCATTACATATGGATCAGTATAATAGTTACAATGAGTGTCAGTCATCTTTGCAAGCCAAGGTGACGATCACTATGTGGATCTTACCCCTTGGCTGATCTAGTCGAAATTTGTTAGCATGGCGATGCACCACCTACATGTACTAGATTTTGATTGTTATCACCCCTAGATTTACGTCATCGAAAACCAATCAAATCTTGCGTAACATAACTCATTTGACATTTTGTTAAATATGGTTAAAGGCTTTTTTACCTTTCTAGGTCAGTTATTACTCACTTAAGCGCTTCGATGTTGTTGTTTAACTCTTCACCACACAATCATGGGTTTTAATGACCCTGAACTAAAAAGCCTTTTGAAAACATTGTGGGAAAAGGAGAAAATGCTGGTAACCATCCAGCATTTTCTCCTTTTCCCACAATGTTTTCTACCCTTCCCAAGACAAATTTCAGTTTTTGAGTCACATTTTATTTTGTCGTCTGCAAATGCTTTCAATTTGGACAAGTCTGAAATTGCGTTGTGTGGTAAAGAGTTAAACGGGGGTCCTTGACAATTGGCAACTAAGATTTGGTCCAGTGATAGTTTGTTCAGCTTGCTTTCTCCGTTATTGACTGCTTTTCAGATTGCAAATTTGAGAGACGATTTATCAAGTTAAAATCTATTTTTGAAATCTTGTTAAGTTTCGCGTAGCAAAAGCAACACACCTGCTTTGACAGTCCATCATCTGGTGTTGGGATATATCCTAAAACTTCATTTAATTGATTTGCGACGGTGAATGTTGAAGAAAATATTGTTTGTCTGTATTTCTTTGGTAATAATTCAAAGCATATCCAATAACTTTCTCCTGTGGTTGCCATTTTTATTTACGTTCTGCTTATGTTGGATAGCAAATGTAACATGCTATTTGATTGGCGCTTTCAGTCCTGACTGCAACCAATACATGTATCGCGAAGCTTACGAATTTCAACTCTATCAGCCAAGGGGTAAAATCCACATAGTGATCGTCACCTTGGCTTGCAAAGGTGTCAGTATGGTGAGTCTTTACTTGTGACTTCAATATCCCAGGGTCCGTATTCACTAACCGTTCTTTAGATTGATTGATTGTATGGTGGTAAACGCCATTTTCAACATTATTTCAGTTATATCACAGCGGCCAGGGCACCTATACATACTTTCCTGGAGCTTCTTTTATCAGTACTCTGCAAAATATTCTTTCCAAGTCACTGGCTGCTTTCCCACATAACCATTGTCCAAACAATGGTCAGCGGACCATTCATTACAACATTCTTGGTCTAATTTCAGTTTTAGAAAGTAACACAACTTCTGATTAGCTAAACCGTTCGGTTTGGCTAATTAGAAGTTGTGTTTCTTTCAAATTCAGAAAATTTTTGAGAATAAGATAACAAATGTTCTTAAGAATGGTTAGTGAATACATGATTTGTTTGTTTGCTGTAGTTTCAAGCCTTTTTCATCACAGCAATCAGTGCAATTTTGTCAGTATTTTACACAACCTTTCCAGGTCCATAGCTGCTTCTCCACATAAAGAAAGTCAAAATTCAAGGGGTGAGAGAGTCTTGTAATCACTAAATTTATAATCAGCCAAATGTTACTATCTTATATAAGTTAGTAACATTTGGCTGATTATAAATTTAGTGATTACAAGACTCTCATGATGATTTTCACACCTTTAAAAGGGTTATCGTGTGATGTGATTGCTGTTTGTTATATTTTTTGACGCATCTCTGAACATTTTTGGAGGTCAAAATGACCCCTTGATCGGGATTGTGCATCAAAAAGGGGTATTTCAAGATTTTTGTGCATCAAAACCCGGGTTTACGGGTCAAACTAAAGCCCTGTTATATATCACTGGGGTTTCCAGTATTATTTCCTGAAGAGTTAGTATTATGTGTTAAGTCTTGAACAGCTTACTTATTGGTTCCATGGTTTGACCAAACCATCCCATGTTTTGATGACCCTTGGGGAGAAGGAATTCGAAAACATTGTGGGAAAGGAGAAAATGCTGGCACAATGTTTTCTATCCTTTCAGAAACAAAGTTCATGCTTCCTTTCCTGGAGTTTTTTTTACCTGAGCACTCTACTATATTCTTCCCAAGCCAACATAACCATTGTCAACACAATGACCAGCCGGTACAGATTGGAATGAATCCTGTCACAATAAGCTATCGACTGTGCTACTGGGCTTAGCTAATCTTAACTTTGACTTTTGAGAGGAACAAACAATTATTTTCTACTTTCCTGAACACTGTTACAAATCAGGTTATAAATCAGACCGAATCAAACATTCCCATTGGCTGTAATAGTTTAAAAGTTTCCCCATTGCAATCAGATTATTTGACCCTTTACCAAACAAACTAGAGTTTGAAAAAGGCTTTTGAAAACATTGCTGGAAAAGTAGAAAATGCTGGTAACCAGCATCTTCTCCTTTTTTCCACAATGTTTTCTAGCCTTCAAAAGACAACTGTGCCATATCTCAGAATTTGCCATCTGCAAATGCTTTGGACTTGGAAAAGTTGTTTAGTAAAGAGTAAACTCTTTACCAGATAACAAAATTTTAGGTTTGTCCAAATTCACAGCATTCGCAGAAAACAAATTCTATGCATCTCAAATGATGACTTTTTTCTCTAAAAGGGTCGACAAAATTGTTGAGAAATGAGAAAACACTGGTTACCAGTGTTTTCTCATTTTCGCACAGTGTATTCAAAAGCGTTTCTTCCTTAGGTTTGCGCCAAGCCCCATAGCTCAGTCGGTAGCGCACAGGACTTGAGAACAGGAGGTCGCTGGTTCGATCCCCGGCTTGGCCAATTTCTTTCTGAGGACTGATGATAGTCATTGTGACAGGATTCATTCCTCTCACCACTGACCATTGTTTCGATGATGGCTATGTGGGAAAGCAGCCAGTGGCTTGGAAAGAATATTGTGCAGAGTACTGGTAAAACAAACTTCAGGAAAGCATGGATAGGTGCACTGGCCGCCGTGATATAACTGAAACAATGTTGAAAATGGCGTTAAAAACCATACAATCAATTCCTTAAGTTTGTTAATTCTTTACCAAATGACAAAATTTTACACTGGTCCAAACTGAAAGCATTTGCAGACGACAAATTAAAGGTGGTCAAAATGATGAAATTTGTCACTAATAGGTTAGAAAATATTGTGAGAACAGGAGAAAATGCTGGTTACCAGCATTTTCTCCTTTTCCCAAGATGTTTTCGAAAGCCTCTTTCCTCTGGGTCATTAAAAGTCGGGATTATGCGGTAAAGAGTTAAAACTTGGGATTGTTTGGTAAAGTTTTAACCTTCCTTAGTACTCTGCATTTTATCCTCTCAGCATGACAGCCCACAAAGTAACCTTTTCTTGTAATGTTAAACCGTATAATGTTCAAAATTTGAAATGGATATTTTCCCTCACTCGAAATCCATTGCAGTTTCGAACCAGATTGGGCTAAAATAACAAAATATATACAGACAGTGAGAATGTCAGATCAGACTGCATACTCTGTGCTGTCTGATCTTGATCTAAACAAGGTTGTAGAGGGAAAAATTACACTCACCAGTAAAGAATACAATATGATTTTCACCCGTGTCTCATAATTTTATTCCCTGTACCAAGAAGAGGCCTTTTGAAGAGGCCTTGGTAGTAACCAGCATTTTCTCCTTTTCCCACAATGTTTTAGTCCCTTTCATTAACAGCAATCATCTTTTGAGGTACATAATTATGCACTGTCCAGTTTTTTGTCCTTCGGTAAAGGGTCAAGGTCAGAAAACGTCCATTTTCACAAATTCTTTTTTAGATACCATGATTGTAACAGGACAAGACCACAGAGATCATGGATCTGATCTTAGAATAATTCTCCACCGGATAACAAAATGTTAAGACTGATCCAAATTGAACTGAATGGTGTTTTACGCCACTTTCAACAACATTTCAGTCATATAATGACAACAGCTCACATATCCATGTATTTCCTGGGTTCCACAAATACTAGGCTCGGGCTGCCTAATGACACTCCCAGTCCATATTGAAAGTACATATATAACTACAAAATAAATGTGGTTTAAATTGATGCGATTTTTCTTTGGAAACATTGTGCATGCTGGTTACCACGGGCACCATTTCCTCCTTTTTCCAAAATGTTTTCAAAAACTGTCATCCTCAGAGTCAAAAACTTTTTACCAAACAACAAAATTTTAGGCATTTGCAGATGACAAAATAATTTTTAATGACTCGATCACACACTGAAATTTGTTTTGGGATGGGTAGAAACAATTGTGGTAAAAGAAGAAATGTTGGTTGCCAGCATTTTCTCCTTTTCCCATTTTCGAAAGAAAATGCTGGTTACCAGAATTTTCTCCTTTTCAAAAGTTTTCTTTCTCATGATTGTTAAAAGTAGGGATTGCATGGTAAAAGGTTAAAACACAGGACTGTATGGTAAATAGTTCAGACCATCAACTATGCCCAATGAGTACTTTACAAATAGTAGTTTAATATTACCTTTACCTATTGAAAACCTTCTTAACCCTTTACCACACAATCCCGTCTTTTAACGACCCTGCTGAAGAAAGCTTTGAAAACATTATGGGAAAAGGAGAAAATGCTGGTAACCAGCATTTTCTCCTTTTTCCACAATGTTTTCTACCCTTCCCACTTTTTTAGTTAAATTTATTTTTTTTGTCTGCAAATGTTTTCACTTTGGACGAGTCGAAAATTTTCTCGTTAAAGAGTTAAGCTAAAGGTGTACCATGTGACAAAATTTCAGTCTTGTCTTAACCCTTTACCACACAATCCCAACTTTAAATGACCCTGAGAAAGAAGCCTTTCGAAAACATTGTGGGAAAAGGAGAAAATGCTGGTAACCAGCATTTTATCCTTTTCCAACAACGTTTTCTACCCTTCCCACAACAAATTTCAATTTTTCAGTCACATTTATTTTGTCGTCTGCAGATGCTTTCAATTTGGTCTAGTCTAAAATTTTGCCGTTTGGTAAAGAGTCAGCTGAATGCATTTGCAGGGTACAAGTTAAATTTTTCTCAAATAATGGAATTTGTCTTTGATATGGAAGAAGAAAAAAAGGTGGGGAAAAAAGGAGAAAATGCTAGTTATCAGCCTTTACTACTTTTTGCCATCTGGTTTTCAAAAAGCTTTCTTTGTCTTCAAGGTTTTTAAAATGCTGGATTATGTAGTTAAGATAATTTTGCATCAATTTATAATTATGCAACAAAATTTTCCCTGTAAAATTTGGGAAACTGTCACGTTACGAATCATCATATCTAAGGGTAAGCACTTATTTCACACCTGCAAGATGAGTTATCTTTTCAATAACTTCCAGTTACACTTAGGCAATAGCATTCATGACTTTTAGCTCTTAACTCTTTATGCCACAATCCCGAATTTTAATGGCCCGAGAAAGAAAGCCTTTAAAAATTCTGTGGGAAAAGGAGAAAATACTGGAGACCAGCATTTTCTCCTTTTTGCACAATGTTTTCTAACTTTCCAAAACCAAAATTCCTTTTTTGAGAGATGTTTATTTTGTTATCTGCAAATGTTTTTTATTTAGACAGGTCTAAAATTTTGTTTTGTGGAAAAGGGTTAAACTTAACCCTTTCCCATACCTAAAGTTCTAGAATCTCCCAAGTCCAAAACATCTTCAGACAACAAACTGAAAATTGATACCAATGACCCTAATTTCTTTGATAGAAGAGAAAGCATTGTGGGAAAAGGAGGAAATGATGGTTACCAGCATTTTCTCGTTTTCCATCAATGTTTTTACTTTGGGATGTTAAAAATCTGGATTATTTGGTAAAGGGTTAACACTTTCACAAATAATCTGGAGTTTTTACAACTCTGAGAAAGGGCAGTCTTGAAAACATTTTGGGAAAATGGAGAAAAAGATGGTAACCAGCATCTTCTGCATTATTTTCAATCCTTTCTATACTTGCAAAGGCAAATTGCATGACTTGAGTCCCATCAAATTTGTATCCTTCCAATGCTATGAATTTATGTAACTCTAAAGTTTTGTATGGTAACAAGCATTTTCTCCTTTTTCCCACAAAGTTTTCAAAAGCCGTCATCCTTACGGTCATTTAACTCTTTACCAAACAATTGTAAATTTTAACAACCCTGAAGAAAAAGCCTTTTGAAAATTATACGGGGGAAAGGAGAAAATGCTGGTGACCAGCATTTTCTCCTTTTCCCACAATATTTTCTACCCTCTCCTAAACAAATTTTGACAGTTCTGAGGCACATTTATTTCGTTGTCTGCAAATCCTTTGAATTTGGACTAGTTTGAAATTTTGTCTTTTGGTACAGCGTCAAACATGAGACTGTTTGGTACAGGGTTAAGCTATCAACAGAGGGGGTATTTGGGAGGGACTTTCCATGTTGTTATTCAACAGGGATAAATAAATTGCATATGACACTTCAAAAGACGATATGATGTAACTGAATAGCCCAAATCCTTTTTGCCCTCACCTAGATGCATTCTAGCCTTCACCAAACAATCCTTTGTTTAACCCTTTACCACAGAATCCAGACTTTTATTTACCTTTAAAAACAAGACTTTTGAAAACATTGTGTGAAAAGGAGAAAATGCTGGTAATCAGCATTTTCTCCTTTTCCCACAATGTTTTCTTCCCATTCAAAGACAAAATCCATCATTTGAGCAACATTCAATTTGTCATCTGCAATTCCTTTCAATTAAGACCAGTCTGAAATTTTGTCGCTTGGTTAAGAGTATTTTTTAACACTCCTTCGGAAGAGGCCCGAAAAAATTATGGGTAAAGCAGAAATGCTTGTATCAGCATTTTCTCCTTTTCCCACAATGTTTTCTACCCAATCTGAGACAAATTTTAGCACTTGAGCCACATATGATTTGTAGTCTGCAAATGTTCTCAATTTGGACAAGTCCAAAAATTTTGTTGTATGGTACAGAGTTTGGCATGCTTTAGTTACTGTATTCAAAAAAGAGTGGCAGACTTATCTAAAGCCTTATAATAACATTCAACAAAATTTATTCTCCTCCACTCTTGAAAAAAAAAATCCCTCTTTCTAAAAACCTGGAGAAAGAAAGCTGGCAATCAGCATTTTCTCTCTTTCCAACAATGTATTCTACCATTTTAAAGACAAAATGATCTTATTTGAGCCGCATCTAAATTCTTGTCTGTAATTTCTGTCGTTTTGGACACGTCTAAAATTCTACTATTTGGTAAGGAGTTAACCCTTTACCACACAATCATAAGTTTTAATGAAAAAAAGAGTTCCAAAAACGTTGCTGGAAAATGAGAAAATGCTGGTAACCAGCATTTTCTCCTTTTCCCACAATGTTTTCTATTGCATTCATGGACAAAACATATCATCTGAAAAACATTTATATAGTCGTCTGCAAATTCCTTCAATATGGATGAGTCCAAAATTTTGCCGTGTGGTAAAGAGTTAACAGGTTGACATGAGCTTTGATGTCCTCTATGTGGAGTGTTGACAAAGATCCCTCTGAACATCTATGCTGTACTTTATTGTACAGATGAACTCTTTACCATACAGCAGAATTTAGGAGGGTCCAAACTGAAAGTTTTTGGTGAACAACAAATTAAATGTGGCCTAGCTGATAAAATTTGTCTTCAGCAGGGTAGAAAACATTCTGGGAAACAGTGAAAATGCTAGTTACAAACATTTTCTCCTATTCCCATGATGACATTCTGCGAAAGGCTTCCTTTCAAGAGGCCTAAAAACATGGGACTGTCTGGTAACAGGTTAATAAATGGGCCCATGACAGTGGTTGCTTTCCTTAATCATTGTTACACTTTAGTGCAATTTAAAATTACAGTATGTAGATCAAGATCAGACTTTACAAAATCAGGCATCATTTCATCTTTTATCTGAGGTGGGTCCTTGGCCCCTTAATAAATTGCAAGACCACCAACCACATTGTAAAAGGGGAATGGTCAAAATTCTGAAGATATGAACTTCTCAGTAACTTTGTGCTTGCTATTCAAATCACCAGGGATGGATGAATTCCTCACTATCAATTTTGAAATTAACATGTCAGTTAATCCAATAATTTTTTAACAAGAATGCCATTGCATAAGATTGACTTCTGACTATTTCCCTCTGAATCTTTTTATACAGTTGAACATTTTGATACTGAGGTCCATAAGTTGCGATTTTCCAGTAATATCTGCCAGTTGTAAATGAAGATCACCCTCAGCATTTCCAGAGTATTAATAGTAGCATAATTTTTGACAGGACAACCAAAAGTAAATGGAAATGATCTTGGATTACTTTCAATGATTTCGATTCAGATGTCCCACAGTCTCTGTGTCTGACCAGGTTTTATTTGCATTTTCAATGTGGGTTAAACTTCTAACTTGTCTGCCGCTGTCTTTTACCTATTCCAAGCTTCAGGTAAGAGTATTATCCAAGAATGCAATGTTCAACCCGTTACCAAACAATCTCAAGTTTTAATGACACCAAGAAACATGGCTTTTGAAAACATTGTGTGAAAAGGAGAAAATTCTGGTTACCAGGATTTTCTCCTTTTCACACAAGTCTTCTACTCTGTTGAGGAAAAATCCCACTGAGTCAATGACACATTTAATTTGTTGTCTGCAAATGCTTTAAGTTTGGTTAAGTACTAAAATTTTGCCCTCTGGTAAAGAGTTAGCTCTCAGTTAGGTGAACAAAATGTTCAGTCTGAGTTATTTCTTTACTTGTCTCTGAAAGAGAATTATTTCATTTGCTACAGTGTTTTTACAGGTTATCTGTGGTAGACTTGTCAAGTTTTGTTACATAAAATTGGGAAATAGATTGCTAGCTACATGTATTTGCTGCCTTACCTTCCTATGTTCTCTCCAATAGTATATTTATCTGTCAGTGGGTTTGTAAGAATGCTAGTGCTTGGCGTGTAGATAGCCGAATTGCCAGTTGACTTGATAACATTGTGATACAACCCACTTGCTATTCCATTTGCTGTCATGATGGAGCTAGGGCGAAATCCATATAACACATGATCACGACACTGAAAGGCAAAAACAAAAAAACAATTAAGTCTTTACCAAACAACAAAATGATGGAGTCAACCAAATTACGGCATTTGCAGACAATTATAGCTCAAATGATCATTTCTGTCATTGATTGGATGGAAAACATTGCAAGAAAAGGAGAAAATGCCAATTACTAGTATAGATAACTGTCCCCGAAGGCGATTTTAGTTTTTGATTGGTCACCTCCAACTACAGAGGCGATCATGACAAAAAACGTTGAAATTTGTGCACAGATTTTGTGGGCACTTTGAAACTTCCTTAATTTCCCAAATAGAGGACAAAACTAGAATTTGAACATACCTTAAGTATTCAATAGTCCTTTGTTTCAAATACAAGTATTTTCAAATCAAACGCTTTATATATATAAAAAAAAAAAAGTTTATCTGTTACTTGAGGTGTTTACGTTCCCCACAATACACACAAAATGTCCAACAAATGCAATAAACTTTGTCCGTTCTTTTCGAGATTTACAAGTTATAAAAGACTTCTATGAGCATTCTAGGTAACGAAACATTTAATAATTTGTCCTTGGTCATGTGTGTCACTAAAAATTAATTTTATTTCCCTGTATACAGATTAAACCAAAGAAACAGAAAGTCAGTACAGCGCTGTAGCTTTGCTACTGGAAAATTCACAATGGACATGAGACAGTACAGTGCACAAAAAATGTCCAAATAAGAAAAGAAGCACTATAAACATCTCATTATTGAGACTTGCCGGTTACCACCATTTTCTCCTTTTTCCACATGGCTCTCAGAAGCCTGATCTTCCTCAGTCATTAAAAGCCAGGATTGCGTGGTAGAAAGTTGATTTAGAATAAACAAAAAACAATCAGATCCAAACTCAACCCTTTACCAAACAATCCCGACTTTGAACGACCCTGAGAAAGAAAGCTTTTGGGAAACATTGTGGGAAAAGGTGAAAATGCTGGTAACCAGTATTTTCTCCTTTTCCCACAATGTTCTCTACCCTTTCCAAAACAAATTTCAATTTGAGTCACATTTATTTTATCATCTGCAAATGCTTTCAGCTTGGACACATTGAAAATTTGTCATTTGGAAAAGGGTTAAAAGATATCCTCAAGTGTTGTTATTCTGTGTGTATCCTTCAACAGGTGATTTTTATTTACATCTCATAATGCACGTAATTGATGACGTCGCATAAAATTTTAGCTTGTGACCCTTACCAACATCCGAATATTTTAATGCACATGAGTTAAGCCTTGGATGCAAGACAAAAACCTGTGAAAAATAATTATTTGTTGCAGTTAATAGAAATTGATTGCATTTTTCTTATTTCTAAACAGTGTTTTTTTCTCAAAAACTGTAGCAGCCTATTACTTTCTGCTGTAATTACTACTGCAGTGTTCCCACTCACATCTCATTTTGAAAGTGCATGTGCTCCCTGGAATACAAGTTTGGGAGTGCAAGAGAAATTCTAGGAGTGCACTTGATATTGACAATTATAGAGCATCTATGGAGGACAGTAAGAGTCTATTGTATTGAAAATTTGTTTTGACGAGTCTTACTCTGCAGTCAGCTGCTCTTGAAAACAATATGGGTAATTTAAAAAAAGAAGACGCTTGTTATAATTTCCTTACTCACGGGACCAGTTTCAGAGGGACAACTTACAGCCCGATGGCCAGTAGAAGTTTCCATTTCTCTGTCAATTTCAGACACTAATTAGGTTTCACTTACTGTTTTAAAGAGATATTTATGTAAATTTACTGTTCAAAGTCACTGATAAAACCGAATAGACAGTTTGAAATGCGTATGATCGGATGACGTCAAACCAGTTTTTTGTTGTGTCATGGGTTTTCGCGTTTCTTGCAGCGATCTTTTTTTCTTGCCTGTTAAGTTTTGGAGTAGTATTTCCGCATGATCTGACATAGATTTGTCAATAAGAAAAGCATGTAACTTCAAAACCTTTGATTTTACACTAGAAAAGCGGATTGATGCCAAGTCTGATTAGCTGGTGATCGACAACGGGAGCCCTGAAATCTGTACGTGCATGCAAGTTTCACTTCATATTTTTGTGCATGATTATTCAATTCAGTGCGTGAATCACGCACATATGTGCGTGAATGGGAACCATGCTACTGATGTACCAGAATAAGGTCATGCCAATTTGGCTCAAGAAGGCCGACGGCATATATTTACGTACCTTACCACTGAAACAAATATCTATTAACTCTTTACCAAATGACAAAATTTTAGACTAGTCCAAATTCTAAGCATTTGCAGACATCAAAATAAATGAGACTCAGAAATAGAAATTTGATCTGGGATGGGAAGACAACATTTTGAAAAGTGAAGAAAATGCTGGTTACCAGCGTTTTCTCCTTTACCCACAATGTTTTCAAACGGCCTTTTCTTCAGGGTTGTTAAAACTCAGGATTGTGTGGTCAAGGGTTAAGTTATAATTTCTACACAAAAATTATCAGAAACTATTTCTCTATGATGGCAAGTATTTTCTCATGTTCTAGTCTAAACTCTTAATTTCATCACATTGTTTCCTTATCATCACAAAACGGAGACACTCTTGGCTCAATAAACGCCTCGTTTGTTTTGCACAAGTTTCATTTCTGTATGTCTTTGTACATTATTACTATTTCATTACTATTATTTGTAATGAATATGAATTGGACACACTTCTCCTTTTTGTATAAAGCTTTCCAGATAGACGTCCAAAATTGTATCCTCTGGTTCGTGTAAGGTGTTAAGAGGGTCTCTACAAATAAATGCTTCAGAAATCTTCCAAAATGAGATTCCCATACCTCAGTTAACATATATAAAGTACAGATTTTGTCTTACAAAAAAAATGAATGACCAAAATATGTAGCCTGCCATAGCTTCTAATAATCTATTATTAAATAATACGATGTACCCAAATGATACCCCACCCACTTCTTCGAGCACACAAATTCCTCGCATATTTTTTCACTTTGCTGAAGGTACGCTCCAAATTGCAGTGCACACAGCAGACTGCCAGCTCTAAATTAACATCAAATTTTCATCTAAATTCTTCAAGAAAATCGATTAAAGAAGAACAAGTTACCTGTTTTTTATCGAGAAGGAAACGTTGATCTACTGTCACCAAAACTATTCCACTGCTTAAAATCCTGCGAATTACATTTTTTACGAAATTACTAGCAACTACCTGGACTGCAACAAAAATACGAAGCTGATGTTACAGTTTAAACGAATTTTTTAATCGATTTTTTTTTTCTATCATTAATATCATCATTGCAATTTTATATTAAAATAAGTTCGTTAAACCCTATTTAGCGGGGGGGGGGGGGAAAAAACACAGTTTGTAGTAATCTTTCGACTAATTTATAAAGTAGAAATTAAATAAAGATTACTTCCCTTGTATAGATTTGATGGGGAAACCATCAGCGACAATCCATCCGAGGACTTTATTTTAGTACAACACCCCTAAAACCTGACTAAAATTGATTTTTTTTTTTTTGTCCACTTCTTATGGAAGTTATATAGTTTCAAGTATATCAAAGTATTAGCCTATGTCTGTCAGCCGGTCGGTTTGACCTCTTTGTGTAATATACAATTTAAAGTGTTTTTTTTTTTAAATTTAGTTGTGTGTTGTACTGATGGAATCTTGTCAAAACCACTGATGGAACCTAGTCGCCTCGCCCTTGCTACCCACAATATTCTAAGACGAGTACCCTCCCTTCCATAGGGGAAAATCGCACTTTGACAGATCAAACTATATTTTTCTCTCAGACTGTAAGTGTACAGAATAGTTCCATTAACTTAAAATGTGCAATTAAACAACCTATTTCAATGAAATGGCGCCATTCACCCAAGCCTTAGCGGGTTTCTGCCACGAATTTTGTAAAATACTTGAAAAGGCTTCATTTCACCCAAGAAAAATACCATTATTTAAAAAAGTTACAGGATCATTTATTAGTTAATACATTTTTCGGCTACTTCTTTGTATTCATAAAGTCGAATGAATAGATGGTAATTTGCGTTTGGTAGAAAAATGTGCACGAGTTTATTCGGGAACCTTCTGGCCTATTAGCTCTCACATTTATAAAACTAATATCTAAGCGTTGACGACCGCGGGTCAATTCCCATGTGTTGTTATTCACAGCATATACAAATTGATAGGGATGATCCAAGATACTTAGACGTTGTTTATATCTGACAATTGTCTATATAGAAAAGTCATAAAGTCCGATGAAGGCTTCATATTATACTGGTTCTATCATTCTGCATGGAGACGCCCATTTAAAACAGCCTACAAAACGTCCCGGGACAAGAAATAAGCGAGAATATACAGTCGGTGGAAATACTCACAAGTAAGAATACAGATAAAATCGAGACAGGCGGGAATTACGAAAAAGCCGGACTTTTTTTTTTTAAATCGTGAGCAGAGATACCAAACACCCCATCGCTAGTCATGCACGAGGCCCTGAGCATCAGCTGGGTGTTTCGTTTGTAAATCTGTATATGAAGACTCAGATAAGGCTCTGTCGTAAGATTTTCACATATCATATAACTGTCACATTAATTTACTAACCACGTCAGGAATATAAAGGGCTTTACCGTATTCATGAGAACAGCGAAGGCTCCAACAGGCTTACGTACATGTATGTGCATTATTGCCAGAGCCTTCACTTTTCAGCATTTATTTTATAAGGACCAGGGTGAAGCTTTAAACAAAAAGTTAGAAAATTTCCCCGCCGGCGAACTATGTGAACACTTGTTCTTTTTTTTCCCTCAGATATGCTTAGTATCATTTATGCGTGATTAGGTTCCAATATACGAGCCGGGCTTTGGCAGAAGGGAGTTTAATGCATCTCCGTGATGCATTATACCGCGCCAAAAAGTCAGCACACAAAATGGATCCATAAAATCCGTAAATGTCTAAAAACTGACTGAGTCATGAGGTAAATTGGTCCTAAATGACACGCAGAAAGTTGCCTAATTGCGAAAATTTTCGACCGAGGCCAGTCTTCGCGGACTGCCGTGTGACAGGCTGACCTGGGTCGATACTTTTTGCAGATACATTTGAACCCCGCCCCCCCCCCCCTTTTTTCAAAGAGCATTGTTCATATATATAACTGAATTGACCCAGACTATTCGAATGACTGTAATGCCCAATATATTGAATGCAGTGTGCCTAAGCCATCATAGCATAATTGCTCGTCCTAGATTTGTCTACTACGTAACATGAGAAGGCGGTTGACGTCTGGTCAACTGCTTCCTCCAACATATCCTTTTGAAAAGCAGCCTCATGTAAGTTGCATTTGCTTGCACCTGGTCGTAGGTGTAACATAAGACAAAGAAACAAACAACCGAAAAAGAAAAAGAAGAGAAAAAAGAAAAGATCAACGAAAAACTAAAAAACAAAATCTCTGCTTCCGATTTTTTATAGCCTTCTGATATGCGTCTATATAATCTCACCCTTCTGATATGCTTCTAAACCACTAGGCTCGACAAACACTAGTACCTGCTTGGACCAACAAAGGTGCTGGGCGCAGTTTCACCCTAAAAAACTTTAAGTCTCTTATTGTACTCAAATCCACAGAATTATTTTTCGACTTAAGTTGAATTCCTTATTTGAGACGTATTTGAACACTGACATGAACTGACTTAAGTAAAGTCTGCGTTCTCAAATCCTCATCTGACACTACATTTCAGACTCAACTCAGCAAAATAGTGGATTTAAGTCTATTAACTGTGTTCAGTCAAATTATTTTGTACCGTCGAGTCTGACACGTTGTATCAACTCAGAATCTGAGAATGTTTTTACAGGTTGTTGATGTTAGTGGAATAATTTAATACAGGTCTTATCAAACGCTATCAAACTCGTGTGTTCCTAATAAAAAGGAATCAATTAACCCACACGAACCAGAGGATCACATGCAATATTAAACGCAATATTCGACAGAGAAAAAGATTTTATCGTAAAACAAGACACACAGGCAAGGAACGACATTGGTCAAAATTTTGGTCACTCAGAAATGAAGAAGGCCTAATTACCCTACTACGAGAAAGTAAGACTTATCAGTTTGACCCAGATAAGCGCAGTAATATTAATTAGCGGTAAACAGGAGTTAAGTAATGTCAAGTAATCCCATAATAACTTTTAAATTATGTAATAAACGGCTGTTACAATTTGTTTAGTATTAAAGTAGATCATTATTACAGTATTATCAAAATCTCTGGCGAACAAAAACTGGAGCAGTTTACTTTCAACACGATTATAAGAAATAGAGTCAGTGATAGCAGCAACTTTATAAATGAAACGAGTGCGAATCAAGTGTATCGGGTGATGTGAATACATCTTGTAGTCGTCTGTTGTCCATATCATTCGGCAAATTTCGAGTGATCCATTGATTATACGTAGTTACGGGATCGGCCGAGTTGGGACGAGTGCTCTCCGTTTATGTAACAGGTGTTGAAAAGACGATAGGTCATTTTGGTCTTGAGAGGAATAAAATCGCAACAGAAAGGAGTTTGTAAGGAAACATTGCTCTATAAGAATTTGAAAATTTAGATTGCTCTGCCTAAGAGAAAACTGATGTAAATGCAACTCGTAACAGCCGTAAGTTTAAAATAGTAACCGGCCGTTGGTCGTTTAATGCTGGGATCGTATATGTGAGGCAAAGCGTGTCAAGCTGTGGGGACAAACGGTATAGAGTTGTGTAAAGGTTATGGCCCTCGCGGAGAGGCCATTACGTAAACATTTTCAGAATGGACTGGAGATTCACCGCGTTCACCTTAGTACCCAGACTATCCATTCACAATTCTGACTGATTACGCATCTTTCAGCGTATGATGTTTTAACCCTTAGGCTGCTAGGTGCGACTCAGTGACCTTTTTGCGGATAGTATAGATTAAGATCAGACTGCACAGAACGTGCAGTCTGATCTTGAATCTATACTGTCCGATAAGGAGATATTTCTTTTTCCAAAAAAAGAGTAAGTTTGACATAGAATTATTCGGGTTTTACTACCGGTTTGAAATTTCATTTCAATGTTTTAGCGGGATAAGGGTTAAATTGTTTTCACAGCCCCTCTTCCTCTCCTTCCAGCCGTGGCACTACCATTTTACACAGTCACTTACATGTATCTTCTTAATGAGTTTCTACAGACTAGAATCAGTCTGTTAACCCTTGACGAAACAATCCTGTGGGGCTTTGAAAATATAGTTGGAGAAACTGCATGTATTCAGCAATTGACTCAATACAATTACCTGTGTTGGCTATGGACAAGTAAAGTCGCTTTTGAAACCAATAAAAGATAAAGATCAGACTGTCCTTTAAACGTAATGCAGTTCAATATCACAGACGTTCATATCTTATATCTACTTGTCTGTTTATTTGGGATTTATATGGGAAAAAAAAACGACCATGAAATTGTAGCCTAATGTTTGATATTGTTTTCCTGACTGTAAAAGGCTTGTCGATTAACTGAGTGTTTTAACTCTTAACCAAACTATCCTTTGTTAATGCCCATGAGAAAGAAGTTGAAAATGTTGTGAGAAAAGGGGTAAATGCAGGTTACCATTTTCTCCTTTTCCCATTTTTTTACCCTTTCAAAGATTCAAATCATCATTTGGTCTACGTTTAATTCGTCATGTGCGGATGCTTTTGATTTGGACGAGTCTAAAATTTTATCATTTGGTGAAGAGTTGACGGTTAGGGAGCTATTGGGTATCTACATTCTATGACAGTATAACGTAGGAGAAATTTGCCAGCAGACGTTTGGATGGACGATTTGGCCCGCTAAAAATAGGTAGGACAGTTTGTCAAGACGAATACGATATCTTGTTAAAAATGGAAAAATGAAAGGCCCACAAGCAGCCAAAAGTAAACAATTCCAAAGTTATAATGCAGGCATATTTTATACGGCTTTTATATGTTACAATACAGCTACCAAAGTTGCCAAAGTTTCAGAAAGGAACATATGTATTTTTTCACTCTTTTAAAGGGTTGGTAGGTACTGCTGTTCATGATGAGTGATATCTAAAACTTGATAATGGGTATTGCTGATCAGAATTGTCACATATCTTTTACGTTCTATTGCTGGCGGCTGGCAAACATAGCCTATATTTTAACCAATCGTTAAACTACTAAATTGTAAAAGACAGTTTAAATCTAGAGGGCCATGATGGCCCTGTATCGCTCCACTGGCTTATAAATATAAACCATAAATACTAAACATTTTAATTCTGAGCCAAATAGTTTCAAAATGAAGACTTACAAAGTTTTCTCTGTAAAAGCCCATGTGAAATTTGAGACCCGCAGGGCAAAGCCATATTTGATCCCAGAGCTATAATTACTTGAACCTTGGTAGAGGTCCACAAGATAAAGCCACATGCCAAAATAATACACGATTATGCTGTATGGTTATAAATAAGGTGATTTTCAAGTTTCGTCCATATGAAGCCTCTGTAAAACATAAGACCCCTGATGCAAGGCTAATTTAAAAAAGAAAAATCAAAAGTGATCCAGATTTGGTAGCCCTTGGGTTTGCGATTAGGAGCAAAAAGATTTTTTGAATTTTCACCCTATAAGCACATGTTTATGATCCATTAGATAGGACTAATTTTGACATAACTTGAATAACTTTGGAAGAGGTTATTTAGATTACACTCATACAATATTACAGCTGTAACTCAAGGTAAGGAACAAGAACACCTTTTAAGTTCTCACCATATTAGCCTATGTAAAGCTTGTGACTTATTGGGTGAAGCAGTTTCAGAGACAATAAGCTTAATGGCCTTAGGCCTGTGGAGCTAAAAAGCAGTATCTTTTTCATTAGCTACAATGACGTTAGTAAATACAAGCTTTTGGAAAAGATTTTTAAAGGTTTCTCAATACTTTTCAGCTTTGTAGCCATAGCAACCATAGCTTTTAACAGAACTTAATTCTTTGAAGACATTCTGAAGAACATCATGGCAAGATGATATCTGTAAAGTTTGGTCAAAATTGGAAGAGTGGTTTCAATGAAAAAGATGGAACAGTCTTGGTAGAAGTCTACTATATGAATCAGCATGCCAAATTTTTATAGTCCTAGGCCTTACAGTAAGGATAAAAAAAGATATATCTTAAGTTTTCACTATGTAAGCCTATCTAAAATTTGTGAACCCTGGAGTGAGACAAATTTTGATCCCAAGGCTCAAAACATGCTAAATTTGTTAGTAAGATGCTTTATGGTTAGAAACAAAAAGATTGTCCAGAAGTCGTCACTATATAAGCCCTTATAAAACTTTGACCTCAGGGCTACAGTCGGACTAAATGGGGAATATCTGTATTAGAAGAATAGCATGCCAAATTTGGGAGTTCTTGGCCTTATGGCTAGAAACAAGACGGTTTCTGAAGTTTTCACTCCATAAACCCATGTAAAACTTGTGACCCCTGGTGCAGGGCCAAACTTGATCCTAGGGCTGTAACTTGAGCCCTCTTTGTAGTTGTCCACTAGATAATGCTACAATTATGCAAAATTTGGTAGCCCTAAGCCTTATGGCTATGTACACCAAGATTTAAAAGTTTTCCCTATATAAGCCCATGTAAATCTTGTGAACCCCCCACCCCCCAGCATAAGGCCAAATTGACCCCAGGACTATAATTTGGGCACTTTTGGTAGACCCCACTAGATCAAGCTAAATGCAAAATTTGGTAGCTCTAGGCCTTATGGCCAGGTACTGGAAGATTTCTTAAGTTGTCACTATGTAAGCCTATGTAAAACTTTTGACCCCTGCAGCGGGGCCAATTTTGACCCCAGGGCTAAAATTTTGGCCCGCTTGGTAGAGGCCCACTAGATATAGCTACATGCAAAATTTGGTAGCTCTAGGCCCTATGGCTAGGTACAGGAAGATTTTTAAAGTTTTCTCTATATAAGCCTATGTAAAGCTTGTGACCTCTGGGACAGAGCCAATTTTGACCCCAGGGCTATAATTTGAAGAAACATGATAGAGGTCTACTACATAAAGCTACATGCCAAATTTGGTAGCCCTATGCCTTATGGTTTCAGACAAGAAGATTTTTAAAGATTTCCAATATTTTTCAGTTTTGTTGCCATGGCAACCAGAGTTTTTGAAGGAATCAAATTCTTTCAAGAAATTCTGAAGAGGACCATGGCAGGATCATTTCTGTGAAGTTTCATGAAAATTTGATGGGTAGTTTCAGAGAAGATGTTTGAAATAAAAGCTAACGCACGGACGGACGCACAGACGCACGACGGACACCGGGCCATGACATAAGCCTGCTGGCCTTTGGCCAGTGGAGCTAAAAATGGGATCCTACGTGGCTCATTTGTAACGGTGTAGGATTTTTTGTCCCATTCATACTTCAAACATCTACCATTTGATTTGTTATTTCAAACCACTGTAATTATTCAGTGTCGACCGATTACAGCACTTACAGCACTTTGATTTAAAGATACTATAGCATAGATTCTCGGTCAATTATAACCCAGAATACAAAATTTAGCTATTTGCATTTAAATCAATAAATTAGCAATACATATATGCCCAAAAAGATTGAAAAGAAGTATCAGATTTGTTCTTGGAAACTAATCATGGACTTGTGACAACTGGATTATTTTTTTGCAGTCAAGCTATTTGAACTTGAAACTTCTTAGGGAGAAATGATGCGGAAAACAACCTGGATATTTAGTTATTTGGACTGTCATAGAACTAGAATGAGAAAAGGACATATAGAAAATGTAAGTCATATATCGTGCACCTTACCTTTGCCATTGGCAATCATTGCTGTCTTTCAGTTTCTCTGCCGTCACTTCACGCTTTCGTCAGTAGCCCATCTTTCAAGCACATCGGAAGTCTGTTAACACACAATCGTCAGTGGTTCATCAACTCTGAAATTAGAAAGTAACAAATCGCTTCCCACCTCAGAGTGCCCCGTAGCACACAAATAAAAAAAAAAAAAAAAAATAAGAGAAAGAGGACACAAAAAAACTCAGTTCCCAATTCCTGCCTTGCCACAAGAGCTGCAAAACCATTTCATCATATTTTACTTTCTGTTTTTCTGCATGAGAAAGTTGCAGAGCAATCCTGACTTACTTAATCCATGGGCTGCATATCATAGGCAGATGTGTAGCACAACCTAACTCTACATTCCTTGAAATGCAAAAGAAAGAGCTTAAGGCCCTATATCCCTTCCTTTACTGTTGACCCATAAAGCGAACATTATTTCTGACCAGTTCTGTGATACAACAGCAAGTCAAATTTGTACATACTTGACCACCCTGGGCATGCAGTCATGTTTCTAGCTGTAACATATACCCATGCTAAGTTCTTTGAATTGATTAAAACTCATCTCTTCAGGAAAGAATGTGCTTCAAAGACATTGGAGGTTTCACATACACATGATGGCTTTCTTCATCTCTCAGGAACTTCTCACTGAACCAGAGACTGCTGTCATTTTCATATCCAAAACAAACTCAGACAGACAGAATGTTGGGGTCTTGGTAGCATGAATTTGACATACATGTATTATATAATAATATAATATACATATAGCATGGACTTGAACACTTCTTAATCTCTCAGCATCTGATCACGTAACCTTAGTGACAGCACTCATTTTCAGACCGAAGCAACTAAAGACACAAGAAAGTATGGAACACCCAAACTGGATTACAGCAAGGATGGTATATGAACTCATCATTAACAACTGACCAGGAAGAGGTTAAGAGCTCACTCCACACCTCTTGTGTAAATAGTGCCATTGTTAAAATGGAAAGCTTGTGTGCAAATGCAGTTCTTGATTTAATTCTTTTCTTGAACTCCCACATGTAAGCAGATCTTCCTTAAAGCACATGAATAATTACGAAATAACTTCACCCATTATCATCCAGCCTAATCTTGGCGAGTCTGTTTCCTCGGTAGTCTGTTTTACCTCTTCCTGGGTAGGTCGTCAACTTTTTAAACGAAACAAGATTTCCTCAGTTCAAGAATGATGTTGATTGGATACAGTTACCAATCTTTGCTCTCAATGATAAGGCATAAAAATCACATATCGCGACTCTTCTGATGGTAAGTTCTTGGCATTTAGTATGTGTTCCTTTCATTTTTTCATACACTGTTATATCTTTGAACAACCATTTCTTAGTCAAAGGAAATTATCAACTATATACTTCATTTTCCAATTTTTGATACAATGAGCATAATTTTTTCAGTCTAATCCAGGTCGTAGGGCGAGTTCATTTTCACTAGCCAATAATACGGGATTCTCTACACAATGTAAATAACTTGGTCTATATTATGTACACCCAAATAAGAGAGATTTTCTGAGCCAAATTTAAGCTTTTCCATATATAAAGGATCTCCCTTGGAAAAACAGAAGTTTCCTCCCTTGGCATTTAATTGTTATGTTACCCAGCACCTTTTTAGTCCCTGTAGTGGTCACTGTTGATCAAGATCAATGCACACAGAGTAGCAGTCTGATCTCTGATCTAAATTGCACTTGCAAGTGTTACAAGTGGGAAGGCATCCAGTGGTATGTAAAGAAAGTTGTACCAAGTACTGTACAAGAAATCAAGAAAAGCCTAGATGTACGTGCAGCAGCTGCCTTTCTTGAATAATATTGAATTTGGGGTTAAGCACCAAAAAGCATGTCAAGCGTACCTTTTCCATAAGGAAACTGCATTGTTTCTGGGCATCATGTTGGTCTTCTTGGTAGCCCAGCTCCTCACTTCTGTCTCTGGGTCATCTGATCTAAATATAGCAAAGTTACCAAGATCTGTTGGACTTGACATTAGTAGAAATTCTGCGCATGTTCGAATGGAATAGAACAGTGTTTTTCTATTTATTTTTTTTCCCCCCATAAACCAAAAAATGTAAGTTATCTCTCTTTTTCAACCATTGATATTTGTTTGTATGTTATCCAGTGCAATTGAGGCAAAATGGATTATTCTTTAAAGAGAATGTCGGAAAACGCTATATTGCAAAACACTGTGCTGTGGAAGAAAGTATCAAAATGCAAGAATACCTTTTCTGGTGGGAAACTGCACAGTTTGGGGGCTTCTGGAAATGATATTAGCTCAGTTCCTCACTTCTGTCTCTGGTTCAACTAATGGAATAAAAAAGTAAAAGCACATGTTTCAAATACCTTTTTTACATGACATAACTACAAAGTTGGCCTATACTTTTTAAGTCTTTACCAAATAACAAAAATGAAGAATTGTCCAAAGTGAAAGCATTTGTAGACAGCAGTTCAAATGTGACTCAAGTGATGGAACTGTCTTTGACTGGTTGAAAAACATTGTGGTAAAGGGAGAAAATGCTGGTTACCAGCATTTTCTCCTTTTCTCACAATGTTTTCAAAAGGGCTCTTCCCCAGGATCATTAAAAGTTATCTGATAGGATAGAAAACATTATAGGAAAAGGAGAAAATGCTGATTACCAACATTTCTCCTTTTCCCACATTGTTTTCAAACAGGCTCTTCTCCAGGTCATTAAAATTATATGATAGGATAAAAAACATTGTGGGAGAAAGAGAAAATACCTGTTACCAGCATTTTCTCCTTTTCCCACCATCTTTTTAAAAGGCTTCCTCCCTAGGGTCATTAAAAGTCATCTGTTAGGATAGAAAATATTGTAGGAAAAGGAAAGAATGCTGGTTACCAGCATTTTCTGCTTTTCCCACTATGTTTTCAGAGACAAGTGAAAGGTCAATGGAATCTATATGTGAATATGTTGAATTCTAAAGGTTGATTATTTTGTATGCTTGAGATGCATCTTGCCTGGGTAAAAGCCAAAAATGAGTCAAAAAATAAGTGTCCAATTCAAAATTTATATCAATATGCATAACCACCTTTTCAGTACGGAAACTGCACAGTGTTTGGGCTCCTTGATGGTAATGTTGACAGCCCAGTTCCCCACTCCGCCTGTAGGTTGTCTTCTGTAACAAAATAATAAAGCAAATTGTATCCCTGATTTTTTAAAGATAGTATAGCAGAATTTCTCAGTCAATTATAACCCAATATGCAAAATTTGGCTATTTGCATTTAAATCAATAAATTAGCAATACATATATGGCCACAAAGATTGAAAAGAAGTTTCAGATTTGTTCTTGGAAACTAATCATGGACTTGTGACCACTGGATTATTTTTTGCAGTCAAGGTATTTGAACACAAAACTTCTTAGGGAGAAATGATACGGTAAACAACCTGGATATTTAGTTATTTGGACGGTCATAGAACTAGAATGAGAAACGGACATATAGAAAATGTAAGTCATATATCGTGCACCTTACCTTCGCCATTGGCAATCATTGTTGTCTTTCAGTTTCTCTGCCGTCTCTTCACGCCTTCGTCAGTAGCCCGTCTTTCAAGCACATCGGAAGTCTGTTAACACACAATCGTCAGTGGTTCATCAACTCTGAAATTAGAAAGTAACAAATCGCTTCCCACCTCAGAGTGCCCCAAAGCACACAGATCAAAAAAAAAAAAAAAAAAGGAAACAAACAAACAAAAAAAAAAAAAACCAAACCCCAATTACTGCCTTGCCACAAAAGTTTCAAAGCCATTTCATCATATTTTACCTTCTGTTTTTCTGCATGAGAAAGTTGCAGAGCAATCCTGACATACTTAATCCATGGGCTGCATATCATAGGCAGATGTGTAGCACAACCTAACTCTACATTCCTTGAAATGCAAAAGAAAGAGCTTAAGGCCCTATATCCCTTCCTTTACTGTTGACCCATAAAGCGAACATTATTTCTGACCAGTTCTGTGATACAACAGCAAGTCAAATTTGTACATACTTGACCACCCTGGGCATGCAGTCATGTTTCTAGCTGTAACATATACCCATGCTAAGTTTTTTGAATTGATTACAACTCATCTCTTCAGGAAAAAATGTGCTTCAAAAACATTGGAGGTTTCACATACACATGTTGGCTTTCATCCCTCAGGAACTTTTCACTGAACCAGAGACTGCAGTCATTTTCATATGCAAAACAAACTCAGACAGACAGAATATTGGGGTCTTGGTAATATGAATTTGACATACATGTATTATATAATAAGATAATATACATATAGCATGGACTTGAACACTTCTTAATCTATCAGGATCTGATCACGTAACCTTAGTGACAGCACTCATTTTCAGACCAAAGCAACTAAAGACACAAGAAAGTATGGAACACCCAAACTGGATTACAGCAAGGATGGTATATGAACTCATCATTAACAACTGACCAGGAAGAGGTTAAGAGCTCACTCCACACCTCTTGTGTAAATAGTGCCATTGTTAAAGTGGAAAGCTTGTGTTCAAATGCAGTTCTTGATTTAATTCCTTTCTTGAACTCCCACATCTAAGCTGATCTTCCTAAAGGCACATGAATAATTACGAAATAACTTCACCCATTATCATCCAGCCTAATCTTGGCTAGTCTGTTTCCTCGGTAGTCTGTTTTACCTCTTCCTGGGTAGGTCGTCAACTTTTTAAACGAAACAAGATTTCCTCAGTTCAAGAATGATGTTGATTGGATGCAGTTACCAATCTTTGCTCTCAATGATAAGGCATAAAAATCACATATCGCGACTCTTCTGATGGTAAGTTCTTGGCATTTAGTATGTGTTCCTTTCATTTTTTCATACACTGTTGTATCTTTGAACAACCATTTCTTAGTCAAAGGAAATTATCAACTATATACTTCATTTTCCAATTTTTGATAAAATGAGCATAATTTTTTCAGTCTAATCCAGGTCGTAGGGCGAGTTCATTTTCACTAGCCAATAATACGGGATTCTCTACACAATGTAAACAACTTGGCCTATATTATGTACACCCAAATAAGAGAGATTTTCTGAGCCAAATTTAAGCTTTTCCATATATAAAGGATCTGCTTTGGAAAAACAGAAGTTTCCTCCCTTGGCATTTAATTGTTATGTTACCCAGCACCTTTTTAGTCCCTGTAGTGGTCACTGTTGATCAAGATCAATGCACACAGAGTAGCAGTCTGATCTCTGATCTAAATTGCACTTGCAAGTGTTACAAGTGGGAAGGCATCCAGTGGTATGTAAAGAATGTTGTACCAAGTACTGTACAAGAAATCAAGAAAAGCCTAGATGTATGTGCAGCAGCTGCCTTTCTTGAATAATATTGAATTTGGGGTTAAGCACCAAAAAGCATGTCAAGCGTACCTTTTCCATCAGGAAACTGCATTGTTTCTGGGCATCATGTTGGTCTTCTTGGTAGCCCAGCTCCTCACTTCTGTCTCTGGGTCATCTGATCTAAATATAGCAAAGTTACCAAGATCTGTTGGACTTGACATTAGTAGAAATTCTGCGCATGTTCGAATGGAATAGAACAGTGTTTTTCTATTTATTTTTTTTCCCCCCATAAACCAAAAAATGTGAGTTATCTCTCTTTTTCAACCATTGATATTTGTTTGTATGTTATCCAGTGCAATTGAGGCAAAATGGATTATTCTTTAAAGAGAATGTCGGAAAACACTATATTGCAAAAGACTGTGCTGTGGAAGAAAGTATCAAAATGCAAGAATACCTTTTCTGGTGGGAAACTGCACAGTTTGGGGGCTTCTGGAAATGATATTAGCTCAGTTCTTCACTTCTGTCTCTGGCTCAACTAATGGAATAAAAAAGTAAAAGCAAATGTTTCAAATACCCTTTTTACATGACATAACTACAAAGTTGGCCTATACTTTTTAAGTCTTTACCAAATAACAAAAATGAAGAATTGTCCAAAGTGAAAGCATTTGTAGACAGCAGTTCAAATGTGACTCAAGTGATGGAACTGTCTTTGACTGGTTGAAAAACATTGTGGTAAAGGGAGAAAATGCTGGTTACCAGCATTTTCTCCTTTTCTCACAATGTTTTCAAAAGGGCTCTTCCCCAGGATCATTAAAAGTTATCTGATAGGATAGAAAACATTATAGGAAAAGGAGAAAATGCTGATTACCAACATTTCTCCTTTTCCCACATTGTTTTCAAACAGGCTCTTCTCCAGGTCATTAAAATTATATGATAGGATAAAAAACATTGTGGGAGAAAGAGAAAATACCTGTTACCAGCATTTTCTCCTTTTCCCACCATCTTTTTAAAAGGCTTCCTCCCTAGGGTCATTAAAAGTCATCTGTTAGGATAGAAAATATTGTAGGAAAAGGAAAGAATGCTGGTTACCAGCATTTTCTGCTTTTCCCACTATGTTTTCAGAGACAAGTGAAAGGTCAATGGAATCTATATGTGAATATGTTGAATTCTAAAGGTTGATTATTTTGTATGCTTGAGATGCATCTTGCCTGGGTAAAAGCCAAAAATGAGTCAAAAAATAAGTGTCCAATTCAAAATTTATATCAATATGCATAACTACCTTTTCAGTACGGAAACTGCACAGTGTTTGGGCTCCTTGATGGTAATGTTGACAGCCCAGTTCCCCACTCCGCCTGTAGGTTGTCTTCTGTAACAAAATAATAAAGCAAATTGTATCCCTGATTTTTTAAAGATAGTATAGCAGAATTTCTCAGTCAATTATAACCCAATATGCAAAATTTGGCTATTTGCATTTAAATCAATAAATTAGCAATACATATATGGCCACAAAGATTGAAAAGAAGTTTCAGATTTGTTCTTGGAAACTAATCATGGACTTGTGACCACTGGATTATTTTTTGCAGTCAAGGTATTTGAACACAAAACTTCTTAGGGAGAAATGATACGGTAAACAACCTGGATATTTAGTTATTTGGACGGTCATAGAACTAGAATGAGAAACGGACATATAGAAAATGTAAGTCATATATCGTGCACCTTACCTTCGCCATTGGCAATCATTGTTGTCTTTCAGTTTCTCTGCCGTCTCTTCACGCCTTCGTCAGTAGCCCGTCTTTCAAGCACATCGGAAGTCTGTTAACACACAATCGTCAGTGGTTCATCAACTCTGAAATTAGAAAGTAACAAATCGCTTCCCACCTCAGAGTGCCCCAAAGCACACAGATCAAAAAAAAAAAAAAAAAGGAAACAAACAAACAAAAAAAAAAAAAAAACCAAACCCCAATTACTGCCTTGCCACAAAAGTTTCAAAGCCATTTCATCATATTTTACCTTCTGTTTTTCTGCATGAGAAAGTTGCAGAGCAATCCTGACATACTTAATCCATGGGCTGCATATCATAGGCAGATGTGTAGCACAACCTAACTCTACATTCCTTGAAATGCAAAAGAAAGAGCTTAAGGCCCTATATCCCTTCCTTTACTGTTGACCCATAAAGCGAACATTATTTCTGACCAGTTCTGTGATACAACAGCAAGTCAAATTTGTACATACTTGACCACCCTGGGCATGCAGTCATGTTTCTAGCTGTAACATATACCCATGCTAAGTTTTTTGAATTGATTACAACTCATCTCTTCAGGAAAAAATGTGCTTCAAAAACATTGGAGGTTTCACATACACATGTTGGCTTTCATCTCTCAGGAACTTTTCACTGAACCAGAGACTGCAGTCATTTTCATATGCAAAACAAACTCAGACAGACAGAATATTGGGGTCTTGGTAATATGAATTTGACATACATGTATTATATAATAAGATAATATACATATAGCATGGACTTGAACACTTCTTAATCTATCAGGATCTGATCACGTAACCTTAGTGACAGCACTCATTTTCAGACCAAAGCAACTAAAGACACAAGAAAGTATGGAACACCCAAACTGGATTACAGCAAGGATAGTATATGAACTCATCATTAACAACTGACCAGGAAGAGGTTAAGAGCTCACTCCACACCTCTTGTGTAAATAGTGCCATTGTTAAAGTGGAAAGCTTGTGTTCAAATGCAGTTCTTGATTTAATTCCTTTCTTGAACTCCCACATCTAAGCTGATCTTCCTAAAGGCACATGAATAATTACGAAATAACTTCACCCATTATCATCCAGCCTAATCTTGGCTAGTCTGTTTCCTCGGTAGTCTGTTTTACCTCTTCCTGGGTAGGTCGTCAACTTTTTAAACGAAACAAGATTTCCTCAGTTCAAGAATGATGTTGATTGGATACAGTTACCAATCTTTGCTCTCAATGATAAGGCATAAAAATCACATATCGCGACTCTTCTGATGGTAAGTTCTTGGCATTTAGTATGTGTTCCTTTCATTTTTTCATACACTGTTGTATCTTTGAACAACCATTTCTTAGTCAAAGGAAATTATCAACTATATACTTCATTTTCCAATTTTTGATAAAATGAGCATAATTTTTTCAGTCTAATCCAGGTCGTAGGGCGAGTTCATTTTCACTAGCCAATAATACGGGATTCTCTACACAATGTAAACAACTTGGCCTATATTATGTACACCCAAATAAGAGAGATTTTCTGAGCCAAATTTAAGCTTTTCCATATATAAAGGATCTGCTTTGGAAAAACAGAAGTTTCCTCCCTTGGCATTTAATTGTTATGTTACCCAGCACCTTTTTAGTCCCTGTAGTGGTCACTGTTGATCAAGATCAATGCACACAGAGTAGCAGTCTGATCTCTGATCTAAATTGCACTTGCAAGTGTTACAAGTGGGAAGGCATCCAGTGGTATGTAAAGAATGTTGTACCAAGTACTGTACAAGAAATCAAGAAAAGCCTAGATGTACGTGCAGCAGCTGCCTTTCTTGAATAATATTGAATTTGGGGTTAAGCACCAAAAAGCATGTCAAGCGTACCTTTTCCATAAGGAAACTGCATTGTTTCTGGGCATCATGTTGGTCTTCTTGGTAGCCCAGCTCCTCACTTCTGTCTCTGGGTCATCTGATCTAAATATAGCAAAGTTACCAAGATCTGTTGGACTTGACATTAGTAGAAATTCTGCGCATGTTCGAATGGAATAGAACAGTGTTTTTCTATTTATTTTTTTTCCCCCCATAAACCAAAAAATGTAAGTTATCTCTCTTTTTCAACCATTGATATTTGTTTGTATGTTATCCAGTGCAATTGAGGCAAAATGGATTATTCTTTAAAGAGAATGTCGGAAAACGCTATATTGCAAAACACTGTGCTGTGGAAGAAAGTATCAAAATGCAAGAATACCTTTTCTGGTGGGAAACTGCACAGTTTGGGGGCTTCTGGAAATGATATTAGCTCAGTTCCTCACTTCTGTCTCTGGTTCAACTAATGGAATAAAAAAGTAAAAGCACATGTTTCAAATACCTTTTTTACATGACATAACTACAAAGTTGGCCTATACTTTTTAAGTCTTTACCAAATAACAAAAATGAAGAATTGTCCAAAGTGAAAGCATTTGTAGACAGCAGTTCAAATGTGACTCAAGTGATGGAACTGTCTTTGACTGGTTGAAAAACATTGTGGTAAAGGGAGAAAATGCTGGTTACCAGCATTTTCTCCTTTTCTCACAATGTTTTCAAAAGGGCTCTTCCCCAGGATCATTAAAAGTTATCTGATAGGATAGAAAACATTATAGGAAAAGGAGAAAATGCTGATTACCAACATTTCTCCTTTTCCCACATTGTTTTCAAACAGGCTCTTCTCCAGGTCATTAAAATTATATGATAGGATAAAAAACATTGTGGGAGAAAGAGAAAATACCTGTTACCAGCATTTTCTCCTTTTCCCACCATCTTTTTAAAAGGCTTCCTCCCTAGGGTCATTAAAAGTCATCTGTTAGGATAGAAAATATTGTAGGAAAAGGAAAGAATGCTGGTTACCAGCATTTTCTGCTTTTCCCACTATGTTTTCAGAGACAAGTGAAAGGTCAATGGAATCTATATGTGAATATGTTGAATTCTAAAGGTTGATTATTTTGTATGCTTGAGATGCATCTTGCCTGGGTAAAAGCCAAAAATGAGTCAAAAAATAAGTGTCCAATTCAAAATTTATATCAATATGCATAACCACCTTTTCAGTACGGAAACTGCACAGTGTTTGGGCTCCTTGATGGTAATGTTGACAGCCCAGTTCCCCACTCCGCCTGTAGGTTGTCTTCTGTAACAAAATAATAAAGCAAATTGTATCCCTGATTTTTTAAAGATAGTATAGCAGAATTTCTCAGTCAATTATAACCCAATATGCAAAATTTGGCTATTTGCATTTAAATCAATAAATTAGCAATACATATATGGCCACAAAGATTGAAAAGAAGTTTCAGATTTGTTCTTGGAAACTAATCATGGACTTGTGACCACTGGATTATTTTTTGCAGTCAAGGTATTTGAACACAAAACTTCTTAGGGAGAAATGATACGGTAAACAACCTGGATATTTAGTTATTTGGACGGTCATAGAACTAGAATGAGAAACGGACATATAGAAAATGTAAGTCATATATCGTGCACCTTACCTTCGCCATTGGCAATCATTGTTGTCTTTCAGTTTCTCTGCCGTCTCTTCACGCCTTCGTCAGTAGCCCGTCTTTCAAGCACATCGGAAGTCTGTTAACACACAATCGTCAGTGGTTCATCAACTCTGAAATTAGAAAGTAACAAATCGCTTCCCACCTCAGAGTGCCCCAAAGCACACAGATCAAAAAAAAAAAAAAAAAGGAAACAAACAAACAAAAAAAAAAAAAAAACCAAACCCCAATTACTGCCTTGCCACAAAAGTTTCAAAGCCATTTCATCATATTTTACCTTCTGTTTTTCTGCATGAGAAAGTTGCAGAGCAATCCTGACATACTTAATCCATGGGCTGCATATCATAGGCAGATGTGTAGCACAACCTAACTCTACATTCCTTGAAATGCAAAAGAAAGAGCTTAAGGCCCTATATCCCTTCCTTTACTGTTGACCCATAAAGCGAACATTATTTCTGACCAGTTCTGTGATACAACAGCAAGTCAAATTTGTACATACTTGACCACCCTGGGCATGCAGTCATGTTTCTAGCTGTAACATATACCCATGCTAAGTTTTTTGAATTGATTACAACTCATCTCTTCAGGAAAAAATGTGCTTCAAAAACATTGGAGGTTTCACATACACATGTTGGCTTTCATCTCTCAGGAACTTTTCACTGAACCAGAGACTGCAGTCATTTTCATATGCAAAACAAACTCAGACAGACAGAATATTGGGGTCTTGGTAATATGAATTTGACATACATGTATTATATAATAAGATAATATACATATAGCATGGACTTGAACACTTCTTAATCTATCAGGATCTGATCACGTAACCTTAGTGACAGCACTCATTTTCAGACCAAAGCAACTAAAGACACAAGAAAGTATGGAACACCCAAACTGGATTACAGCAAGGATAGTATATGAACTCATCATTAACAACTGACCAGGAAGAGGTTAAGAGCTCACTCCACACCTCTTGTGTAAATAGTGCCATTGTTAAAGTGGAAAGCTTGTGTTCAAATGCAGTTCTTGATTTAATTCCTTTCTTGAACTCCCACATCTAAGCTGATCTTCCTAAAGGCACATGAATAATTACGAAATAACTTCACCCATTATCATCCAGCCTAATCTTGGCTAGTCTGTTTCCTCGGTAGTCTGTTTTACCTCTTCCTGGGTAGGTCGTCAACTTTTTAAACGAAACAAGATTTCCTCAGTTCAAGAATGATGTTGATTGGATACAGTTACCAATCTTTGCTCTCAATGATAAGGCATAAAAATCACATATCGCGACTCTTCTGATGGTAAGTTCTTGGCATTTAGTATGTGTTCCTTTCATTTTTTCATACACTGTTGTATCTTTGAACAACCATTTCTTAGTCAAAGGAAATTATCAACTATATACTTCATTTTCCAATTTTTGATAAAATGAGCATAATTTTTTCAGTCTAATCCAGGTCGTAGGGCGAGTTCATTTTCACTAGCCAATAATACGGGATTCTCTACACAATGTAAACAACTTGGCCTATATTATGTACACCCAAATAAGAGAGATTTTCTGAGCCAAATTTAAGCTTTTCCATATATAAAGGATCTGCTTTGGAAAAACAGAAGTTTCCTCCCTTGGCATTTAATTGTTATGTTACCCAGCACCTTTTTAGTCCCTGTAGTGGTCACTGTTGATCAAGATCAATGCACACAGAGTAGCAGTCTGATCTCTGATCTAAATTGCACTTGCAAGTGTTACAAGTGGGAAGGCATCCAGTGGTATGTAAAGAATGTTGTACCAAGTACTGTACAAGAAATCAAGAAAAGCCTAGATGTATGTGCAGCAGCTGCCTTTCTTGAATAATATTGAATTTGGGGTTAAGCACCAAAAAGCATGTCAAGCGTACCTTTTCCATCAGGAAACTGCATTGTTTCTGGGCATCATGTTGGTCTTCTTGGTAGCCCAGCTCCTCACTTCTGTCTCTGGGTCATCTGATCTAAATATAGCAAAGTTACCAAGATCTGTTGGACTTGACATTAGTAGAAATTCTGCGCATGTTCGAATGGAATAGAACAGTGTTTTTCTATTTATTTTTTTTCTCCCCATAAACCAAAAAATGTAAGTTATCTCTCTTTTTCAACCATTGATATTTGTTTGTATGTTATCCAGTGCAATTGAGGCAAAATGGATTATTCTTTAAAGAGAATGTCGGAAAACGCTATATTGCAAAACACTGTGCTGTGGAAGAAAGTATCAAAATGCAAGAATACCTTTTCTGGTGGGAAACTGCACAGTTTGGGGGCTTCTGGAAATGATATTAGCTCAGTTCTTCACTTCTGTCTCTGGCTCAACTAATGGAATAAAAAAGTAAAAGCAAATGTTTCAAATACCTTTTTTACATGACATAACTACAAAGTTGGCCTATACTTTTTAAGTCTTTACCAAATAACAAAAATGAAGAATTGTCCAAAGTGAAAGCATTTGTAGACAGCAGTTCAAATGTGACTCAAGTGATGGAACTGTCTTTGACTGGTTGAAAAACATTGTGGTAAAGGGAGAAAATGCTGGTTACCAGCATTTTCTCCTTTTCTTACCATGTTTTCAAAAGGGCTCTTCCCCAGGATCATTAAAAGTTATCTGATGGGATAGAAAACATTATGGGAAAAGGAGAAAATGCTGATTACCAACATTCTCTCCTTTTCCCACATTGTTTTCAAACAGGCTCTTCTCCAGGTCATTAAAATTATATGATAGGATAAAAAACATTGTGGGAGAAAGAGAAAATACCTGTTACCAGCATTTTCTCCTTTTCCCACCATCTTTTTAAAAGCCTTCCTCCCCAGGGTCATTAAAAGTCATCTGTTAGGATAGAAAATATTGTAGGAAAAGGAAAGAATGCTGGTTACCAGCATTTTCTGCTTTTCCCACTATGTTTTCAGAGACAAGTGAAAGGTCAATGGAATCTATATGTGAATATGTTGAATTCTAAAGGTTGATTATTTTGTATGCTTGAGATGCATCTTGCCTGGGTAAAAGCCAAAAATGAGTAAAAAAAAAAGGGTCCAATTCAAAATTTATATCAATATGCATAACTACCTTTTCAGTACGGAAACTGCACAGTGTTTGGGCTCCTTGATGGTAATGTTGACAGCCCAGTTCCCCACTCTGCCTGTAGGTCGTCTTCTGTAACAAAATAATAAAGCAAATTGTTTCCCTGATTTTTTAAAGATAGTATAGCAGAATTTCTCAGTCAATTATAACCCAATATGCAAAATTTGGCTATTTGCATTTAAATCAATAAATTAGCAATACATATATGGCCACAAAGATTGAAAAGAAGTTTCAGATTTGTTCTTGGAAACTAATCATGGACTTGTGACCACTGGATTATTTTTTGCAGTCAAGGTATTTGAACACAAAACTTCTTAGGGAGAAATGATACGGTAAACAACCTGGATATTTAGTTATTTGGACGGTCATAGAACTAGAATGAGAAACGGACATATAGAAAATGTAAGTCATATATCGTGCACCTTACCTTCGCCATTGGCAATCATTGTTGTCTTTCAGTTTCTCTGCCGTCTCTTCACGCTTTCGTCAGTAGCCCGTCTTTCAAGCACATCGGAAGTCTGTTAACACACAATCGTCAGTGGTTCATCAACTCTGAAATTAGAAAGTAACAAATCGCTTCCCACCTCAGAGTGCCCCAAAGCACACAGATCAAAAAAAAAAAAAAAAAAAGAAAAAAAAGAAAAAAAAGAGAAAGAGGAAACAAACAAACAAACAAACAAACAAAAAAAAAAAACCAAACCTCAATTACTGCCATGCCACAAAAGTTTCAAAGCCATTTCATCATATTTTACCTTCTGTTTTTCTGCATGAGAAAGTTGCATAGCAATCCTGACTTACTTAATCCATGGGCTGCATATCATAGGCAGATGTGTAGCACAACCTAACTCTACATTCCTTGAAATGCAAAAGAAAGAGCTTAAGGCCCTATATCCCTTCCTTTACTGTTGACCCATAAAGCGAACATTATTTCTGACCAGTTCTGTGATACAACAGCAAGTCAAATTTGTACATACTTGACTACCCTGGGCATGCAATCATGTTTCTAGCTGTAACATATATACCCATGCTAAGTTTTTTGAATTGATTACAACTCATCTCTTCAGGAAAAAATGTGCTTCAAAAACATTGGAGGTTTCACATACACATGTTGGCTTTCTTCATCTCTCAGGAACTTCTCACTGAACCAGAGACTGCAGTCATTTTCATATGCAAAACAAACTCAGACAGACAGAATATTGGGGTCTTGGTAATATGAATTTGACATACATGTATTATATAATAAGATAATATACATATAGCATGGACTTGAACACTTCTTAATCTATCAGGATCTGATCACGTAACCTTAGTGACAGCACTCATTTTCAGACCAAAGCAACTAAAGACACAAGAAAGTATGGAACACCCAAACTGGATTACAGCAAGGATGGTATATGAACTCATCATTAACAACTGACCAGGAAGAGGTTAAGAGCTCACTCCACACCTCTTGTGTAAATAGTGCCATTGTTAAAGTGGAAAGCTTGTGTACAAATGCAGTTCTTGATTTAATTCCTTTCTTGAACTCCCACATGTAAGCAGATCTTCCTAAAGGCACATGAATAATTACGAAATAACTTCACCCATTATCATCCAGCCTAATCTTGGCTAGTCTGTTTCCTCGGTAGTCTGTTTTACCTCTTCCTGGGTAGGTCGTCAACTTTTTAAACGAAACAAGATTTCCTCAGTTCAAGAATGACGTTGATTGGATACAGTTACCGATCTTTGCTCTCAATGATAAGGCATAATCAAAGGACAGATAGTCCTGAGAGTCGCCTGGAGGGTGATGGGTTAGAACTTTTCACCTTTTTCTGTTCACATTTATTAAAAGCATTCAAGATACAAAATAACTTAACCATAAGACAGTGTTATATGCAAGCATGTTTCTTAGTTGTCATCCTAAAGTTACAAACATTAATATTAAAATTTACATTAAAAATTAAAATTTAGGCACCAGGAACAGGTTTAAAAGGTTCAAAGTCTCTTATCCCGGGTGACTTCATTTAAAAAATGGTTTTCAAAAGGTAAAATCAATACAAAACAAGTCATTTCGTTGAAATGATATCCACCGCCGAAAAAAAAAAAATTTTTTTTTTAGATAGAAACATAATTATAAGAGGTATTGTGTTTTGCATGTAAAAACCCTCTTTGTTTTTGGTGAAAATATACATAAAGCTCCCTTTTTCCATGACACGGTATTTCATTAAATAAAAACAATTACTGATTGTCTATGGCTTATGATAAACAATATAAATATGAAGTTTCATAAAATTTTGTCCAGTAGTTACAGAGATATTGCTCCATAATGGAAATATACATCAAGCTCCCTTTTTCCATGACACTGCATTAAAAACAAAAACAAAATAAAACAAAACAAGCAGACCGGAGGACATCAAGCCTCCTTTTTCCATGACAAGGCATTACATTAAAAAAAAGTATATCGGCGGACTATCATGAGGAACACATGTTTGAAGTTTCATTAACTTTCGTCAACGATTTTAGAATATATCTGTCTGGATGGACCGAAGATCGGACCGATGAACGGACAGACGGACAGACAACATGAAAACTATATCCCTCCCCACCCCGAAATTCAGCGGGGCATAATAACTGTCGAATTTCCATCAATATTTACAGTTCCTTCCCAGCATAATAATGCCTGTAAAGAATGTGGACAAAAATCAGGCTTCTAGGTTGATAAAAATGTTTTTCTAGCGCAGAAACTGGGTGACTTAACTTATATGTATATCTTAATTCTTACACATATTGCTAAAACAAACATTCTAAATAATTTCAGTAGAATAGGGCATACATTTTCTTTCCAGATTTAGAACAAGTTGTTTTTGTATGACACAAATTTTCTAAAATTGGACCATGTGGTTATACATATATCTGTTAAATTGAATAATTGTCGTTTCCAAATACAGGATGCTAGAAATGAAATTTGGGTATAATTGCTTATAGAGTTTCAGAGGCCGTGATTTTGAAATGTTACTACTCAGTTCTGAAGCTTCTGTGAAGTTTATAGAAACAGAGCAGAACCACTTGAACAATTTTACAAGAGGACCATTTAGGCAACATTAGTATGGAACTCAATTGAAGTTTGTCTGTTGGTACAGGATCTAGTGACATACTTTTTTTGACCAAAATTTCCCTTTTGCAACTCACCCATATCTAATCTAAGCAGTCTGACAAAGTTTCGTGGGTACTGGACTGAAAATAAATGGATTCTACAGCACTAGATCTATTACATGATTTGACCTTGTGACAACCTTTTTCTTTTAACCCCCGGTAACCTACATTCAGTTTTGTCAAAAATATTACTGAGACAAATAGCCGGGCAATTCCATGATCACTGGACTGAAATGTAGCCTCTGCAGCACAAACAAGTATTTGGCTCAGTTATCTACCTGTCCCTTGGAAATAATTTGTTTTTGTTCTTGTCCGGGTTCAAGTTTTGTCCACAGTGGACTCTAGAAATGTGGCTGCTACAGCTCAAGAAAAATAATATAACCCAAAAGCATGATCATCAGCCTTTAACTTTGTCTGCGTATTATAACGGCCCAGGAATTAGTACTGCTTCCACACCAATTGAAAATTGTAGAGATCTACATGTATATTGCTTTGGTGTAAACTATAAATGTTTGCGATTCGCTCTAGTACCCTGTACAACAACCCTTTACAAGATTACAAACACTCCAATAAAGACCTTGTTGTTCGAGTGGGTTAATATTGATCTGTTATATTACATTTGAAATATAGTGAAGTAAAAGTCAAGTTCTCAGATTGCTGGTTGTTAGAACTGCGTAGTTTCAAGTCGAATTCCCGTGTGAATTCAGATTTTGGCAGTTACGAAAGCACCTTGCGTTCTGACAGTTACACCCGCACTAATAAATTGTTTCATAAATACTAGATCTAGGTTAATCGCACATTGAAAAAAAAAAAAAAAAAACAAGAGCAGACTTTGACAAATTCACCTCTTTAAAAACGAAAAACAATTAATTGAACACAGTAAACTTCAAAACACTCTCTCTGCATAGATCGGCGAGGCGCTAGGTCGGTGTACTCTGAAAATAGATTCTGCTTCAGCGACTGATTCATTCATAAATATGTAAATTTATAGAGAATTCCGTGGTGCAAATGACGTTATACGTCACGTAATTATAAGATCTATATTTGTCGCACAGCTACATTCCAGAAAGCACCTGCTAAGCGATGACTTGGTACAGTCTAGAACCGTGCGTGCACCTAGAATATGGGTGTGCAAAGTAGTTGAAGTCTAGAATAAAAAGCTCTGAAGAAGCAACGTGTAAGAATGTCTAAGAAGGCAACCCAACCATTCCAAGTCGTTATAAATTTGTTTAAAAAATTAGCCTACTTTTGGGAAAAATCTCCGTTGAAGCTTCCACGTTAACTCGGTATCGCCTTTCTCTCTCCGATCATAGGTTGAATGTTGAATTGAAATAAGAGTTACAATATTACGGAAAGATTGTAAGATTTAGAGTGTGCTTCTAATGGGTAATTATCAAACCGTTTTCACTGAGAACTGTCCACAAATAGAAGAGTGCCGTAGTGAAGACGTTTGTCGTCGAAGAGTATTTTGCAGCGTATTTGCAAACTTGTTCAGTTCACGACGGCTATTTTTAGATACGTACATAATTCGATATTTTAAGAGATGATGTCTGTGTAAGCGACAGGCAATCGTGTACCCTTGTGGACGAAATGATTTTTCAAAGGTTTAAACCGTTAAAGAGTTCAGTCTTTATAGACACATTCATTATCACAGAGGCACAATTGTAGGTGAATTACAACAGAAAAATTGTGCTGTTTACCGAATAATTAGAAAACTATATTTTATCTCGTAAACCGGAACTTGGGACAGGAAGCAGTACAAGGCCGGAGGTATGCTTACGTCACCCCATAGATCAAGATGATAACAGTGAGAGCCTGGTTGCTACGCAACCAGGCGACTCAAAAATCACATATCGCGACTCTTCTGATGGTAAGTTCTTGGTATTTAGTATGTGTTCCTTTCATTTTTTCATACACTGTTGTATCTTTGAACAACCATTTCTTAGTCAAAGGAAATTATCAACTATATACTTCATTTTCTAATTTTTGATAAAATGAGCATAATTTTTTCAGTCTAATCCAGGTCGTAGGGCGAGTTCATTTTCACTAGCCAATAATACGGGATTCTCTACACAATGTAAACAACTTGGCCTATATTATTTACATTCAAATAAGAGAGATTTTCTGAGCCAAATTTAAGCTTTTCCATATATAAAGGATCTGCTTTGGAGAAACAGAAGTTTCCTCCCTTGGCATTTAATTGTTATGTTACCCAGCACCTTTTTAGTCCCTGTAGTGGTCACTGTTGATCAAGATCAATGCACACAGAGTAGCAGTCTGATCTCTGATCTAAATTGCACTTGCAAGTGTTACAAGTGGGAAGGCATCCAGTGGTATGTAAAGAATGTTGTACCAAGTACTGTACAAGAAATCAAGAAAAGCCTAGATGTATGTGCAGCAGCTGCCTTTCTTGAATAATATTGAATTTGGGGTTAAGCACCAAAAAGCATGTCAAGCGTACCTTTTCCATAAGGAAACTGCATTGTTTCTGGGCATCATGTTGGTCTTCTTGGTAGCCCAGCTCCTCACTTCTGTCTCTGGGTCATCTGATCTAAATATAGCAAAGTTACCAAGATCTGTTGGACTTGACATTAGTAGAAATTCTGCGCATGTTCGAATGGAATAGAACAGTGTTTTTCTATTTATTTTTTTTCTCCCCATAAACCAAAAAATGTAAGTTATCTCTCTTTTTCAACCATTGATATTTGTTTGTATGTTATCCAGTGCAATTGAGGCAAAATGGATTATTCTTTAAAGAGAATGTCGGAAAACGCTATATTGCAAAACACTGTGCTGTGGAAGAAAGTATCAAAATGCAAGAATACCTTTTCTGGTGGGAAATTGCACAGTTTGGGGGCTTCTGGAAATGATATTAGCTCAGTTCCTCACTTCTGTCTCTGGTTCAACTAATGGAATAAAAAAGTAAAAGCACATGTTTCAAATACTTGTTTTACATGACATAACTACAAAGTTGGCCTATACTTTTTAAGTCTTTACCAAATAACAAAAATGAAGAATTGTCCAAAGTGAAAGCATTTGTAGACAGCAGTTCAAATGTGACTCAAGTGATGGAACTTTCTTTGACTGGTTGAAAAACATTGTGGTAAAGGGAGAAAATGCTGGTTACCAGCATTTTCTCCTTTTCCCACAATGTTTTCAAAAGGGCTCTTCCCCAGGATCATTAAAAGTTTTCTGATAGGATAGAAAACATTATGGGAAAAGGAGAAAATGCTGATTATCAACATTTTCTCCTTTTCCCACATTGTTTTCAAACAGGCTCTTCTCCATGTCATTAAAATTATATGATAGGATAAAAAACATTGTGGAAGAAAGAGAAAATACCTGTTACCAGCATGTTCTCCTTTTCCCACCATCTTTTTAAAAGGCTTCCTCCCCAGGGTCATTAAAAGTCATCTGTTAGGATAGAAAATATTGGAAGAAAAGGAAAGAATGTTGGTTACCAGCATTTTCTGCTTTTCCCATTATGTTTTCAGAGACAAGTTAAAGGTCAATGGAATCTATATGTGAATATGTTGAATTCTAAAGGCCGATTATTTTGTATGCTTGAGATGCATCTTGCCTGGGTAAAAGCCAAAAATGAGTCCAAAAAAAAGTGTCCAATTCAAAATTTATATCAATATGCATAACTACCTTTTCAGTACGGAAACTGCACAGTGTTTGGGCTCCTTGATGGTAATGTTGACAGCCCAGTTCCCCACTCTGCCTGTAGGTCGTCTTCTGTAACAAAATAATAAAGCAAATGTTTAATCAGACTGATTTTTGCAGTTTGATTTTTTTTGCCTTTACCACATAAATCCTGAGAAAGAAAGCTTGTGAACACTCTGTGGGAAAGGAGAAAATGCTGGTAACCAACATTTCTTTTTCATCTCCTACAATGTTTCCTATCTGATCAGAGAACAATTTTATCAGTTCAAACTTGTTGTCTGCAGATGCTTTCAATTTCAGAGGAGCCTAATATTTGTAGCTCTAGTAAGGGTTAACCATTAACCCTTTACCACAATAGTTCCGAGTTTTAACGACTTTGAGAAAGAAGTCTTCTAAAAACTTTGTGGAAAAAGGAGAAAATGCTGGTAAACAGCATTTTCTCCTTTTCCCACAATGTTTTCTGTCATTTTACAGACAAGTCCCATCCTATGAGCCATATCAAAATTTTCATCTGCAAATGCTTTCAATTTGGACAAGTGTAAAATTTTGTCATGTGGTAAAGGCTTGAAAATGCGTGTAACCATCAATTTCTCCATTTATGTTTTCTACCTTTTTTTAATTGATAACTTTTATTAGTTGAACTGTTTACTTTGCCATCTGCAAATGCCTTGAATTAAGACAAGTCTAAAATTTTGTTCTCTAGTAGTAAAGAGTCAAGTGATGCTAAAGATTAACCCTTAGACGTGCCTAATAAACCAAATGGACATTTTCATACAAGATAGTTACAATTTCATGGCTGCCTTTAGTCTGTACTGAATCAGCAAAGTGGACAGTGGAGATCATAGGTAAGACTGCATGTTTGTGCACTCTGATCTTTATCTACACTGGCAGCAAAGGCAGCTATAGTAGTGAAAGGTTCTTTAACCCTTTACCACATAATCCCGAGTTTTAACGACCTTAAGACAGAAGTCTTTTAAAAAACATTGTAGGAAAAGGAGAAAATGCTGGTAACCAGCATTTTCTCCTTTTCCCACAATATTTTCTATCCTTCCCTAAACAAAATTCAATTTTTGAGTCACTTTTAGTTTGTCGCCTGAAAATTCTTTCAATTTGGACTAGTCTAACATTTTGCCGTATGGTAAAGAGTTAAGGGTTGAAAAGAAATGGGATGGTGCAATTTTTTAGTTAAATTTGACAAAGCATCTTGTAAAGTTCCATATAATAATGATTTAATTAATTACTTGATCAAATGAATGGCGATTTTACTGTTTTACATTGCTTTCAACATTAAATCAATCATAACAATGATATTGCATTTAACACTTAACTCATGTGTGTATCAAGTTTCACCACTGCTAGGCTAGGGCCAAGAAGTATCTTGCCCAAGGACACTCCCATGAAAAATCCAGTGCTCCAGTGAGGCTAAGGGCCTCCAGGACCAATACTTTTCGACTGAGCCATGCAGGAACCCATTCAATTAATTAGCAATAATACTTTATTATTGAAGGTTTAAGAGAGGGAAAATATGACCATACAGTAAAATGATATTGATAACTGCCACAATAGATAAGTGTTTTATCTTCCTACTTTAATAGGAAAAAAAAGAAAAGTTTTTCAAAAATCCAGCTAAACTTACTTGCTCACAACCTTTCAGGGCTACCAGCTCAGGATTGGAAAATAATTGATGTATAAATCTGGATACATATCACAGCTCAGCTGATCATTGTAAGTGAGTGTTTGTTTCTATTGTTTGTGGTCAAAGTCAAATCATATTACATAACAAGGACTAATCCAGGCCCAAAACCTAAAGAAACATTTCACACCCAATACTCACAGTGAAAACACTCTCTTCACCCTTTATCTGAATAAAAGGTTTTTGACTATTTCCAATTTTTTAAACATGACTACAAATAAATACCACAAAGATTGACTGATTGATTGAATGGTGCTTTATGCTGCTTTCAACATTATTTCAGTCATATCAGACATAGCTTCCGATTCACTGATGCTCTAGGTTTCATCAGTATTGGGATAGGGCTTGACCAAGGACATTCCCACAAAAAACCCAAGCGCTTTTCATGAGGACCAAACCCTGCACCTCAAGATTTGAAACCTATGCCTTTGCCACTGTGCTCTGTAGGACCACCCAGAGTTTGAAATGTTGCAAAAAACGATGGAACCAACATGTTTAGCGGAAAATGTAGATCAAGATCAGACTGCACATCACATGCAGTCTGATCTTGATCTACTACATTGTCAATAGTCTGACAAAAACAACTTTGAAAAGACAATGTTTTGTATGTTTTTTTCGAATTGGGACAGTCAATTTCATTAATTCAGTGCTGTAAGGTTAATGTAAGTGAAGATTGTTCTTGTTTTTCAATACCTGTCTTCTTTCAAAAATAATATGTTACATCAATCAAAGTCTAAGACAGCCCTCATGTACATCTTCAGTACAATATTTATTCTACATGTAATGATGGAAAGAGAAAATATCCATATCTAGTCTTTTACCAAAATTACCACCCACGTTAGTGTAGCATTAAATAAACCCTTTTAACCCTTTACGACACACCCCCAAGTTTAAATGACCCTGAGAAAGAAAGGTTTTGAAAACAGTGTGGGAAAAAGACACAATGTTTTCTATCCTTTCACAGACAATTTTTTTTCATAATTTGAGCCACATTTAACTCTTTACCAGATGACAAAGTTTTAGCCTTGTCCAAGTTGAAAGTATCTGCAGACACAAATTAACCCTTTCCCAAACGACAAATTTTGGACTGGTCCAAATTGAAAGAGTTTGCAGACGACAATTTTAAATTTGATGAAAATGGCAGAAAGTTCTCAAAAAGGGTAGAAAACACTGTGGGAAAAGGAGAAATTGCTTGTTACGAGCAATTTCTCCTTTCCCCACAGTGTTTTCAAAAGACTTGTACTGCAGACACGTGAAAACCAGGGCTTGTTTGGGAAAGGGTTAAATGTTACTCAAAACATAAAATTTGTCTTTCATAGGGTAGAAAACATTGTGGAAAAAGGAGAAAATGCTGTTCACCAGCATTTTCTCCTTTTCCCACAATGTTTTCAAAAGCTTTTTTTCTCGTGGTCGTTAAAAGTTGACATTGTGCTGTATAGGGTAAGCTTGTTGTCTGCAGTTTCAATGCGGACATGTCTCAAAAAATGTTAATCTTGTAAAAGCTAGGTTTGGCTTATAGGCCGTATAATCTTCCACTAGCAGACAGGTCTAATCCTCGAAGAATATTGACATGCGCAGACTTTTGCTAATGTCTGCGCATGTCAATATTCTTCGAGGATTAGACACCACTCTCTTGCCATTCGGCATACCTCGGGTGATCCGGTGATCTAATCCCTCGGTTATTTTGGTTATTTCCGTTTATTTATCGTCGCTACCGGTTGCCCATCTGAGCGACGCCCCCAGAAGACGGTTAGTTGTTACGGGGGATAGTGCAAGGATACAGGTCGAAACTACTGAGAGCTTCGCCTGGTTCTTTAACGTGCTCGGCGTATAGCACCGTCACACGGGACCTCGGTTTAATGTCTCATCCGAAAGACTATTAGTAATTTTTTAGTTGGCCAGCCGGGGATACGAACCCACAATCTGTAGGACATTGTGTTCACAAGTCCTACGCTCTACCTACTGAGCTATATCGGCTGGTAAATAATCCCTCGGCTGTATCACGTAGCTTGATATGCACCTACACGGTACATTTCGCACACCTCCGGAAGCACACCGCTTTACCGTTATTGAAATTGTAAGGCTCCTCTTTAGAAAGAACGCATGAGTAAATTTTCTATCGTTATCTTTCTAAGAGTATTTCAGTCGGCAAACAGTTCGTACATTCAATTTTTAGCGTGGTTTATCAATTCCGTTAGGAGCTTTCATCGACAGATCGATAGAAGTGAATAACTTCACAGTGGTTGTTCATGTCGTTGCTAAGCGATCTACAGGGGCGCCGCCATGTTTAAGATCATGTGATTGGTAGTTCAAAATGGAAGCCTCCCTTATACAGACGAGGTTAGATGTAGGTACGGAATCGGCCGAGTTGTGACGAGTGCTCTCTTGCACCATGGATCATTCCCATTCACCTCTGTAGTTGGCTCAGAAAGTAGTCCGTCATCACGTGATATTTTCGTCACATGACCATAACTCAAAATGGCGACACAAACGCCGGTGAAAGAAAGACCAATCGATTGTTTTGTGTGCTGTTCAAACAGCATACGGCCAGTCAGACTTAGTGGTAGGAAATGTGAAAAAGAGGGATTTTCTGAAAAGCTTAAATGTCTTTTAAAGGACGATAACTTGTTTTTCAATTTTATTTAAATTGTCATCATTCATGGGCGCAGACATTTTTTCTTACAATTGGCGTAAGATTCTGATCAGTAAAGAAGCTTGAAAAATAGTTCCATTGTATATAGGTAAATTCATCAGTTTGAACGCACCCATAATGTATCCGGAATCATATTTCCTTTGTCTGCTTTAATATGTTACACATGAAACCGTTAAACACAAACAAAACATGTTTTCCTCGGTTTGACAAGATTCTTGTCATTTAGCCCCTTGCAGAGATGTATGGTGAAAGTAACGAACGACAACTCTGCTCGGAGATTGGATTAGACACAACAAAATTAATACATCGCATCTTCCTTTACGCAACATAAATCAGAATAAAAAAGGAACATAAAGGATTAATTCAATGAATATATCTTACAAAATCGTCTAGTTTGTAACTGCAAAAATCATATTGAACCCGCTTTCTAACACTGAATGAATTATTTGTTTCCGGTTTACACTGAATCCGTCTAAAACGCGACATTATTCCGTGTGACATCGCTGTCGTCTCGTCGTATTACTGTATCGAATCCGTACTTAAACTTTTTTTCCGCGTTTTTTACCCTGCTCGGTAATGGTCACCGACTTGCTGCAGTAATCGTGATGACAGACGACAGTTTCTACGAGGTCATTGTTTTCTACTTTTACCTTTAATACCACACTATCATTTAAAACTCTTAGCATTATGCGACATCTACAAACTGGCAAAAGCAAACAACACCTGAAAAAAAAAAAGGTTATAGATTATAACGCGTAAAATTTCTGAATGACCCCCGAAATTCCAAACAGCGAGTCACAGATGACCCCCAAAATTTATGAGCTAGCAGAAAAACTGGTTTTGGGTAGGCCAGTGACTCTTAAATTTGTGCTTTGTTGTGTTTAATGCCATTTTCAAAATCAGATCAATCATGTCCAGACATCCAGTGCTCCCATCCAAGCTTTCCTTGAGTTTCTGATGCTGGTTTTTAGCATAAAAATCTTTCATAGCCACTTGCTGCTTTTCCACACAAACAATATCTAACAGTTCAGTGGTAAGAGATGAAAGGATTCTAAAAACATAAATTATTGCTTGAGCAGTAGGTGTACCGGTAACTTGTGTATGAGAAGATCATTCTGTTTGAAGGAATCATTTTATGATAAGGGAAACTTTTCTTCATGCAATTTTGGCTTATGACATCATTCATAACTGATTTATAGGTCTGACGTAAGCTGCTGTGTGTGACTGAATGCACTTTTTGTTGACAAAGTAAATCAATAATAAATTGCATAAAAGAAGCAGCCCCGATCTTGTGACCTTATCCAACCAAAGGTACTTTTTCTGACAGTGTTGATCAATAACAGGCTGCACAAAACAAGCAGTTGGGGGCAAAGTGTATTCCCCGGCCCCACTCATAAAAATAGACTATAGTTCCCGGCCCCAACGGCTCCCCATGCTAAATATTTTATTTATTGCTTGATTCTGTTGAAATTAGTATTTTATGAAAGCTTAGGCATTAGCCTTTCATACGATATAAAATACAAAATGGTCATTGAAACATTTTTTGAAATGTTATCAATCAAAAATGGGCAAGTTTTTCATATTTTCTTCCAGGTATTTCATGAATTACACAAATCCGGCCCCTATGACAAATCCTTTATTTCATGGAAAACATCGCGGAAATTATTTCTAAATGAAAGTGTGCGTCTTTGACTTTCCAACAGTACAAAAATGAGTGAATTCCGATTAAAAATTATGGAATAATAGGTGTTTGAAACGATGTAAATCTATTGAGTTTCCTCACAAATCCGGCCCCAGTGCTAAATTCTTTATTTCATGGAAAATATCGCGGAAATCATTCATGGATAAAATTTTACGTTTTATACTTTCCAACGGTTTAAAAAATGAGTAAATTCTGATTGAAATTAATGGAATAATAGATCTTTGAAATGATCGACCGTCTATGTAAATTTAATGAGTTTTCTCAAATCCGGCCCCGTCTATCTGTATTTTGTCTTTTGTTTAATTCTGATGAAATTAATTCCAAATGAAAGCTTATTTTTAAACCATTAATATGGCATAAAACACAATACTTCCATTAAAATATTTTTTGAGATATCGTGTAGATAGGTACAAAATTTGCCATTTCTTTTCGGCATTTACACAATTCACACTAATTAAAAATCGGTTATTTTTTGATTTGGTGGTAACTATCAATGAATTTACTATAAAAAAATATGTTATGTGTTTGTAGCTTTCAAAAGGTATATATATATAAAAAAAAAAAAAAATCAGGCAAAAAGTAATGGAATATCAGCCAACTGAATTTTTTCGTTCATGACCCAAATTAAATATGTTATCCCCAAATCCGTCCGCAAGTTTTAACTCTATCACAATACTAAAATCTAAAATAGTCAAAATCGAAAGCATTTGCACGCGTTCAAATTGTAAGATTTGCCTTTGAACGGGAGAGATATACAATGGGCTAAATACAGATCGGGATCGGATGATTGGTTACGTTACGATGATTAATATTTCATCAGATGCAAAATTCCCATTGACTTACATGTACTTAAGGGTACACGTATTCCAGCACGCGACTTCACAGAAGTTTGCCGTGATAGGAACACGAGTATTAACTATAAATACACAACCCAGACCTTATCTTAATGCTAATAAATTACTGTATCTGAATGTTGGAATGGATTAGGATCAGACAGCACAGAAGTTGTACTCTCTCTCTCCATAAACATTTAGGTGGGAAAAATCTCATCGTATTGGAGAGTGATGACAAATGGTCAGACTACGTGCTGTGCAGTCTGATTTCGATCTACTTTTCAACAAAGGTCCACTGCATATCGTTTCTAAGCCAAAGCGTAGGCGTGACGAGTATTTGCTATGTTAAGAATTATAAGTAGACTCAGGTAATATATTGGATAAGCTTCCAAACTGATCTATTTCCTCACTTTCAGCAACCGCACGCAAACAAGCTCAGGGTCAACTTCACAACTTTTATGTCTTTTATGTCTGATATCAATCCATCCAATTCCGAATGAACCTCAACGGTAGCCTATAAATAATTAATTAAGATAATGAAATCTTATTACAGATTTGCATTTCTAGATATATTCAAACGCATCTATGGCTTTTGATAAAATTTGTTACATATTTCATGGTTTTGTAAAAAAAGAAATTAACCTGTTGGGCCAAACTATCTTCAAAATATAATAACAAAAATCTGAAAGTAATGCGGAGCGCGAAAAGGGTTGGCGTAAGCAAGCACGCGACTTCACAGTAGCACAGTGGAAATGGCATAGATTGCGTAATACGTAATTAAAGCATTGATAAGCGTGTATAATTGGATTGTGACGGCACCTGTCCCAAAGTTATTTGATCGACAACACATTGGACTCTTTCAACCAGAGAAAATTTTTAAATGGCATAAAAGTTTTAAAGGATTAATTGGTAGGCGAAAGAGAAGTCAATACCATGATAAGATCAGCCTCATGTGCAGTATCATCATAGTCTACTAAATTTAAAACCTGTATTAGTTTAAATAGGTCATAGAACATCATGGAAAAGGGATGAAATGATGGTGATCAGCATTGTTACCAAAGGAGATACAGCTCTATTTAAATGAGCAATTCGTTCTTTTTCCACATTTTTTTCCTTCCTTTTGTGAATGATAATCTTAACCCCTAGGCTGCTAAGCGCAACTCAAAGACCTTTTGCGGACAGTGTAGATCAAGATCAGAATGTGCAGTCTAATCTAAAATCTACACTGTCCGATTAGGAGATATCTTTTCCCAGGACCACCATTGAAATAGCAAAATTAGGGTTTTTACTATCGGCGTAAAAAGTTTCATTTCTTTTATTTAGCAGGATAAGGTTTAATTAAGACCTGATTGGCTACATAAAAAAAGACTGAATGGACTAGATTTTTCTTTGGCATATTATAATGTTTCTATTAGATAACCACAAAATACTGTAGCATTGTATTTATAGCTGATTTACCGAATGAGTGAATGAAAGTGCAATTAATTCATGCATCTTTAAAAACCTACAACAGCTTTTTTCTCGTTAATCAGTCTTTTAGGTACCGCGAGATCACTCAATTTCGAGCATGGTGAAAAAAAAAAAGCTTTTTGAAACATTATGGGAAAAGGAAAACATGCTGGTGTTTAAAAATATTAACTTGATCTACGCATTTATATTTGCCCGTTTAGTATTTAGTCGTGCAGCATATATGGTCCTGATATGAGCCACGCTCTGGCAAAAGGGGGCTTAATGTATCTCCGTAATGCACCATACCAAGCAAGACATCACATAATTATGGATTATAAAATCCATTTTGTCTAACAACGGACTGAATCATAAGGTAGACTGTTCCTTTGACATGCAGAAAATTGACCAATAGCGAAACGTTTCGGCTCACGTCAGCCTACGTGGACTGAACAGGCTGACCTGGATCGGATATTTTTCGCAGATGCATTAAGCCCCATTTTCATAGAGCATGGCTTATATATGCGACGCCCACACAATGTAGTTTCGTTTCGATGTTTTTTTTTTTTTTTTTTAAGACTTTTTACATGATATAATACTGTTTGTAGCCTCATAACTACACATTTTTTCATACAAACGTCTGGATATCTTACTCGTTCAATATAAAAATTTATATTCAACATGTTTCTAAACTGAAACGCCGATAATTTAAAAAGAAAAAAAAAAAAAAAAAAAAAAGAAAGATCATGCATCAATCTTCAGCTATAAAATATCGTTCAAAACCTTATATTGTGCAGTTTGTAACCCTATTAAAAATATATATTAGATACATTATTAAGTCTAAAACATAGGGGTTGGATATGTTAATTTTCCATAATTCCACATACATGTACATGTATATCTTTCCGAAGTATTGATAAAATCTGAACGCTTATAGCACGAAAATGCCGGCACCAATTTCTAATTTCTATATACCATTAAAAAGCTTATATAATGAACTTTGAATTTATATCAAGATTCTTTAGATTAGATCGATAGTTAACTTTTTAATATGGGGGCCGGATATGTTACTCGGTTCAAATTTCTAAATATTTATTTCTAAAAATTGATAAAATTAAAACGCTTATAACTCAACAATGCCTGGGTCAAATTTAATTTTCTTGGTATCATTTAAAAGCTTGAATAACAGAGTTTCTCATCATATAATTCTTTTATAGATAAAAGAGAAAATAAAGTTTTAAACATTGGGGCCGGATTTCTATCTCCTGAAAACTTAGGAACATTTTTGTTAAAAAACTGACAAATTTCGAACGCTTTTATCACAAATTTACAAAAATGAAATCTCACATTTCTATATACCATTACAAAGGTTAAAACATAAGCTTTAATTTGACACTACTTTCATCAAATTCGATACACAAATAAAAGATTTAGCAAGGGGGGCCGATGGGGCCGGGAATTATAGCTTATATTTTCGAGTGGGGCCGGGGAATACACATACCCCTCAGTGTCCCACTTTTCATGAAAATCAAATGAATAATTCATACCAACTCGAAAGCCTAGATTTGTGTGGTCAAAAATTGAAATTCACAAAGTTAATATCGGGTGTGACCACCTCGAACATTAATTTAATACATGTAATTGACATACGCCTCTGTGGAATATCGTTCCACTCTTGAATAAGTGCATGGTGGAGTTGCATCACATTTTCAGGTTGATTCAGCATATCCCAAATGTGCTCGATCGGCGGCATTTCTGGAGATAATGCTGGCCAATCCAATTCAGCTATGCCATTTTGTTGCAAAAAGTTGCGTGTCACGATAGCTATGTGTGGTCTAGCACCATCGTGTTGTAGAATTCCGCCTCCTCTACGAAAGTTCCGGTTGAACAATAGCACAATGATTGGTCTCAATACTTCATTGATATAGAGACTGGCATTCACATTTCCCTGAAAAAATCACTAATTGTGTTTTATGAAAGAGCCTAACACCTGCCCAGAAATTAAGTGAGCCCCCGCCAAAACCGATCAAATTTTAAGTAAAATTTTTAATAAACAATTTTTATCAATCAATTGAAAAATTCAAAACCATTTTAGATCTTTTAAATCATTTTACCAATCAAATCTCTCAGTTATGTAACAATAAGTAATAGATTGAGCGAACACTGAGCAGTGGTACTCCAGACTAGTGGAGGGATTTATACTTGAAAGAAAGCTCCATTGTACAGACGTCAGTATATCGCTCGTTACGTTATGCCGGCATCCGACCATCAGCACGACTCTGATGAATCCTGGATGCATCGTAAAACAGAACTTGCCCCCACTGCCTCCGGTGTGTTGCAGTAATTAATGCACAATGTGGCCAGACCAGATGTTGAAATCTAGTTTATTTCTGATTTGGTAATGTTTTCATTGAAAAGCCGGATCATAAACTTTGCCAAAATTTTCGATTTGACCCCCTGTGTCATTTGTTTGGTAACTACACCGCAAAAAGACAGGTTTCCATTATTATTTCTGCATATTTCAAAAGAAAATACTCGGCTATTTTTTATGATTTAATATAGACATTTCATAATAAAATCAATTTATATGATTATACGACAGTTGTATACTTACTTTTGCCTTTGAACATATTTTAAGACATTGTTCATCTCTTCAAGCATTGGCTTTATTTCTTCAATGAAGTAATGACAGTGGAATGTCCGTGTTCCATTTCATCAGAAACTATGACAAAAATTCTGTGTTGAAGTAATACTTTCTTGTTTTTAAAATAAACAACAAACATTGTTTGGTTTAAATATGCATTTTGAGCGTCTTCTGGACATTTACAAAAATAGTTTAGGCAAAGTCTACTTGATGTATAAATTCATGAAACCGATTCTCCTACAGCTTCATTAGTGATTTAGGCTTTCGGAATTGGACCATCTGCTTTCTCTGGGTTAAGCGATACATTTACACCGATCTTTCGAAGGCTCTTTTGATGGTTTGTACAAATATATTTCGGTCTTGACCGACAGAAGGACGTAAAGGACGATGTACGGATGTTCCGAGACAAATTTGCTGTACAAGTTTGTCAAGTAATCGGTGAGAACGTGTGTTTGAATTTTTTGCCTTTTCTCGATTCTCTTCGCATCATGATTGATTGACTGAGCCCTGCTGTGGTCTCCGTTCTTTAAGAAATACCTCGACTAGACCACGATCTCGGTCTGCTTTATTTCTCCAGCATGCTGTCTGTATCTGATGATTCTTACAGGAAGTTTTCCGAGTCAGTGTCTGCAAAGCCCTGTTTTGTCAGCAAGAAGTTTTGTGAATCGATTTTTTTTTTTTTAATTTTCCCTTAAACTATTCAATGGAGAGCTCTCATTTTAAACATCTAGAAATTTTCGCTTTTGCTGCTTTTATTTCCTTTGCCAGAACGTTTCGTTGTAATAACTTTTTTTAAATGATCCTATCGTTGAATGCTGTTAAGATTTGTGTCACTCATCATATTTTCTGTTTGCTTTGTTGGAGTCATTATACTTTCATTACTGTTTCTTTATTTCTGAATCGATTTTTGGGTTGAATGGTCCCTTTTCTTCAACTTACACAATGTATCTCTTTTCTTTTCAAGTTGCCTTATCATTTCTTTCCTATTCAAGTTGTCGTAAGTATTCGGGATCTGGAATCTGAAAGTTTGCGTTTCCATCTTTTAATTGTTCTATTCCCTTTTTACTCCTAAGATCCATACTAACTGCTAAGCAGCCTCTTTCTTCTTTCCCCTCCTCCGTTTCATATTCGCTAGTGCTCAGCATGTCGTTGGACACTCTTTTTGCTCGCTTCCTTTCCCAACATCTTCTCAATCTCTTGCGGATTTTCATATTTACTTTCTTCCTGTCATGTTCCAAAAGGGACGAGGATGGGACCCAGTTTGCTTGCACCCTTTCTCACTTATTTCGCAGATATTCCTGGTTATTCTTCTCTTTTAATCTTTGATGATACGCCTATTGTATCTCTGCTGTGGTCTTGCCAACTGCTGAAAACATGGAGTAAAACTTCCATTACGGTTGTAAAATCTTCGTTACTGACTTAAGTGCATATGTTTGAAATTAACGATGTTTCAGATAACTCGTTTGAACACTAATACCTGTAAATGCCCCATCTGAAAGTCCTTGAACGGGCAACTGAGACAGCAGGCCACCCGTGTAAACTGATAATATCAGCATTTAAGACATAGACCATACACATTTTGATTTGCTCTTAAAAACACTCGTCATTAAATACGAGTACGTAGCAGATATGGATGTATCATTTCCTTTTATATAGATCTAGTTTTTATTTATTTTTTTTTAAAATGTTTCGTACCAAAACATTTCATATTATTTTTGCAAAATATGTAACTTTGCATTTCACAAAGAATAGTTTATAAAACTTAAAGTATCTGACGATAACGAAGTCACATGTTTCTGATCACGAGAGTAAGGAGGTGGAGCAGCCTAAAGTGCTGTTTTCCATCTACATGTATTCTAGGATGTTTTTCTGTGAAATTGCAAATCAAACAAAAGCACTTTTTTTTTTATCAAATTAGTTTTGTATTTTGGTAACGGAAATTTAAGTAACAACAATTTATTTCACCCTTATATCTGTAATGACGATGTACGCTCAAGCTGGACTGCAAATAGAACCACCAGTTATATACTACGAAAAAAAGACAAAGGTTTCAACATTTACTTAAGGATCAATGTATCTCTTTTCCACTGGGACAATCGCTCTTTTAGTGAAACGAGTTCATCTTCACCATGCAGTTTATAAGCCCCAGAAACGGACAAGTCATCCAGCTACCAAATGAGCCTGTAGCCATTAATTTGCTTAAACCATTCATATTTGTCGTAAACACTTTTGAAATGGACTACAAAGAACTCACAAATCTAGATCTATAAATTTAGCAGTACACTCTAGATCTACCATATACTTCAACAATAAGTAGTAAGAATTAATACATGTGTGTGCGATCTAAAAGTTTGTTAATATTTAGAATCTGTGAGGCTTTCAAAGACCTAACGTGAAGACCTTTCCTATCTTTATTATTACTTTTTTTTTGGGGGGGGGGAATCTTTTCGGGAAAATGAAAGGGCTGGTTAAATCTTTACTAAACGACAAAATCTTAGACCAATCAAAATGAAAAGCAGTTGCAGAGGATGTCCAGGATAAAAATTGACTGAAAATTGAAATTTGTTCGGGGAAGAATAGAACACAGTGTGGTAACCAGGATTCCCTCGTTTTCCCCCAATGCCATGGTCTTTAAAAGTGGGCATTTTGTGGTAAAGTGTTAAACTGGTACTCACTGATTCTCATTTATGATAGGGATTCCTGTCGGGTGGCGAAACTACTTAGCGGCGAAACCTCCAATAACGAACTTGTTTGATTGCGAAACCGCGTTTACTATTCGAAATTTTCGGATCTCATCGTAAAGGTAAACAAATAAAATTTGGAAAGATCGAAATCTGGGACAAAGAACAAAGTTCATGCCATGATAGATATAGACAGTGTCATGGGGAATTCATTTGGAAAGGCGGCGGCGATTGATCTCGGAATCCAATGGTCATGCTGGATCGTAGCATCTGTTTTCAAAACTGAGAAATTTTACGATCTTGCAGGTATGGTGGGCGATTGCCTGTTATAAAAAGGCTTATGTAACTTTCTTTTATTTCAAGGTGTTCTTGCACTACATCTTCCTAATTTTTCAGCCATTTAGACTAGGTTAGCAAGTGTGGCCTTTGGATATTGTAGTAGTTTTTGGTCCGGTTCCGGAAACTATTGGTGAATGGCTTCAACTTTGAAGAGGCAATTTCTCTAGTTGCAAACCAGGGATATTGCCTCTTCAGAGGGCTAGAAATATGTATGATTCAACTGGTGTGGTGTTAATCACCATTTCGAACATTACTTTACGGCCCCCAATATCAGAAAAAAGTCTCTCTGAGTTTGAGTGGATTGTACTTTCTGCCATGCTTTGGCAAACAGGGGCTTAATGCGTCTATGTAATGCATTACACCAAGCAAGACATCACTTGATCATGGATCCACAAAATCCATTTTGTCAAACAACAGATTGAATCATGAGGTAGAATTTTCCCTGGACATGCAGAAAATTTAAAGATAATGGAAAGTTTCAGCCTTTGTCAAAACTATGTAGGCCGACACGGGTCGATACTTTTTGCAAATGCATTAAACCCCCTTTTTACTGAGCATGGCTCAATTCTGTATTTACTAGGATCCTTGGCTAATAAGACTCAATACTTAGGTGAACCCACAACAATACTATTAGTTAACCCTTTATAACAGTATCCCAAATTTTAATTACTCCAAGCGAAAAGAACTCTGGAAAAACAGTGGAAAAAGGAAAAAATGCTGGTTACCAGATTTTATCCTTTTCTTACAATGTTTTCTTCCCTTTAAGTGAAAGATGTGCCTTGAATTTGTCATTGGCAAATACTTGTGCTTTCAATTTGGACCATTTTAAAATTTGTCACTTGGTAGAGAGCTAACCTTTTACCACACCGTCCCGAGTTTTAACGACCCTGAGGAAAGAAACATTTTGAAAACATGGTGGGAAAAGGTGAAAATCTGGTGACAAGCATTTTCTCCTTTTTCCACAATGTTTTCTGCACTATCAAAGACAATTTCAGTCTTCTGAAATTGTCTGCATATGCTTTCAATTTGGACAAGTCTACATTTTTGACATATGGTAAAGAGGTAACCCTTTACCACACAATCCGAATTTTTAGCGATACTGAGAAAGAAGCCTTTTGAAAATATTGTGGGAAAAGAAGAAAATGCTGGTAACCTGCATTTTCTCCTTTCCCCACAAACTTTTCATCCCTTCCCAGGATAAATATCAATATTTTTTTCAGTCATATTTATTGTCGTCTGCAAATGCTCTCAATTTGGATTAGCCTATAATTTTGTTGTTTGGAAAAAGAGTTAAGAACCCTTTCAGATTTGGACAATCTCTACCTGGTAACTTGTTGTTTTTTTAATGTTTCAGGATCTGGAACATTTCTATATCTAGCCCATCAAAGTTTGAAATGGGGAAATACATACTATCCCAGACAGAAAATCACGACTGGTTTGGTTATGACATGGGCAGCCAGGTGACTATAATGAATTAATTCTTTACCACACAATTCATCCCAAGTTTTAACAACCTGGACAAAGAGGGCTTTGGAAAACATTGTGGGAAAAGGAGAAAATACTGGTAACCAGCATTTTCTCCTTTTCCCACCATGTTTTCTACCTTACCAAAGACAAATCCAATCATTTGAGCCACATTTTATATGTTGTCTGCAAGTGCTTTCAATTTGGACAAGTCTCATATTTTGTTGTTTGGTAGAGAGTTAATTCTTTACCACACAAAATGAAATAGCAATGTCCAAATTCAAGCATTTTACTGATGACACAAAGAATGTAGCTCAAATGATGGAATTTGCCTTGGCAAGATATAAATCATTGTAGAGAAAGGAGAAAATCCTGTTTTCCACCATTTTCTCCTTTTCTGTCAATGCTTTCAAAGGCCTATTTTCCTCGGGTTCATTAACCCTGTACCACACAAAACATTTTTGGACCTGTTAAAATTGAAAGGAGCTGCAGGCAACAAATTAAGTGTGCAGTGTCTCAGAATCTTCCCAATGTCAGATCTCTGCAGAACCTCCAGTGAATCTTATATGGCGTGCAACACACGAAAAGGGACCTTCGGACATTTGCGTAAAGTGTTCTCCCGGATTAGCCTGCGCAGGCTAATCCGAGACAACACTTTACGACTACATAAGATTTTTTCATACAGTAGACTTTCATGACACAGAAAATCGCACAAAAATGGGAAGTGTAGTCTTGGATTAGTCACAGACTGCACAGGCTGATCTGTGACAACACACTTACGCAATTGTCTGAAGGCCCCTTTTCGTGTGTTGCACGCCATATGTCATAGAATGTCAGTGCTTTATTATGTCTTTTCACTCCTGTTTTTGTTCTGTTTCTTAATACAGGCTGGGGTTATACCTTTTCACAAGAATTCTAAAAGATGGTAAAGACAGCAGGTTTGATAAAGTGAAAACCAGACCTGGGATATTTTGGATTTACTGGACCATTCAAGGTAAAGTATTGAAAACATTGCGAGAAAAGGCGAAATTGCTCATGATGACAATGTCTCCCTTTGCCACAATGTCTTTATATGTTTTGAAATGTGTGTATGAAAAAGCATACATTGTAATTTCAGGGATGTTAATGCAAAAAAAAAAAAAAAAAAATCACTAGGTATTGGGCAATATAGATCCTAGATCAGACTGCTGGTTCTATACAGCCCAATCTTGATTTACGGTTTACCTGTTCACAAAAGGCAGTCTGATCTTGATCTACATTATCTACAACAACAACTAAGGTGCTTTGCACTCTACAGGAAAAAAATTGTAAAGTAAAACATTCCTTATTGGCCAACTTTAGGAAGCCTGTAACCATTGTAACTCTTTACCAAACAACATACATAATTTTATACTGGTCCAAATTGAAAGCATTTGCAGATGACAGAATAAATGTGAATGAAAAAATTTAAAAAAAGAATGTTTTTGGACAGGTAGTAAACATTGTGGGGACAGGAGAAAATGCTGGTTACCACCAATTTCTCCTTTTCCCACAATGTTTTCTACCCTATCAAAGACAGAAATCATTATTTCAACCACAGCTTACTTGTTGTCTGGAAATGCTTTCAATTTGGTCAACTCCAAAATTTTGTCATTAAGAGTTAATTTATTTTTTTCTTTCAGCATTCTGGGTATTTTTTACACTGTCCCCATTACTGGTCCTTAATGACAAAAAGGAGGACAAACCTTTAACAACTAGAGACTACGTAGGCTGGGGCCTTTGGGGCTTGGGATTCTTCTTTGAGGCTGTGGCAGACTACCAGAAATCTTCCTTCAAGAGTAACCCAGACAATGCTGTAAGATATGCCTTTTGTCTATGTTTTTCTTTTTTGCACATGGAAAGTTTTGGGGTGCTTACTGGTATCAGCCTGTCTGTTTGTCTGTCTGCATCATGCACATAGGTAAATATGCATTGCCAGCTTCAGTGTTCTGCTGAGGCAGAGATTTTTGGATATTGTCCCATGTAACCGCTTACCAAAAAGTTTTAGACCTGTCCAAATTGAAAGAATTTGCAGAGGACAAATTTAATATGACTGAAGACATGAATGTTTTTGGAAGAGAAAATATTGTGAGGAAAGGTGAAAATGCTGATTACCAGCAGAAAATGCTGGTTAGCAGCATTATCTCCTTTTCCCACGATGTCAGAGTATTCTCAGGGCCTTTTAAGTCAGGACTGTGTGGCAAATGGTTAATTAGATAAATCTGTCATCACAGTGCACACATTAGGGTCCTTTTCAGGTTTTTGTGATAATTAGACCATTTTGTCTCTCTTACTTTGAAAAAATCCCCTTTTCCTGCAGGTCTATGTGACTGTTTACCCCTCACTGAAGGCTGCCAAAAATGAAATGCATTTTCTGTCGTAATCTGTGCAACCTTGCAGCTGTCAGGGGCAACATTTGGCATGAAGACACAAGATAATTGTAACTTTATAAAATAAAGATGAAATGGGTGAAAACTTGGCTGACAATGCACATAGATATAATATGAGCCATGCTTTGTGAAAAGGAGGCTTAATGCATCTTCGAAAAGTATCGACCCAGGTCGGCATGCACAGGCTGACCTGGACCGAAACTTTTCGCTATTAGATTAGTAAATTTTCTGTATGAACAAGGACCAGTCTACCCAATAATTGAGTCGGTTGTTAAAAAAGTGGCTATTATGGATCCATAATTATGTGATGGCTTGGTTGGTACAATGTGTCACGGAGATGCAGTAAGCCCCCTTTTGCCAGAGCATGGCTCATATATTTAACCCTTTACCAGACGACAAAATTTTAGCCTTGTCCAAATTGAAAGCATTTGCAGACGACAATTTCAGTGTTGCTCAAATGGTGCAACTTTTCTTTGATGGGGTAGAAAACATTGTGGGAAAAAGGAGAAAATGCTGGTTACCAGCATTTTCTCCTTTTCCCACTATGTTTTCAAAAGGCATCTTTCCTAGGGGCGTTAAAAGGCGGCATTGTCCGGTAAAGGGTTAAACAGTCTTACAACTCTCTTTCAGGGCAAATTTATTACATCTGGTCTATGGAGCATATCCAGGCATCCAAACTATTTTGGTGAAATTTGCATGTGGTTTGGAATTTTCATTTCCTCTTCATCTGTCATGACAAAGCCAGCTGAATACGCATCTGTCATTTCACCACTGTTTGTTACCTACCTATTGCTCAGGCTCAGTGGAATACCACTGTTGGAAAAACAGGCTGCTAAGAGATGGGGAGATTCTCCATTGTACAAGGAGTATGTAAAAAACACCGCCAAACTCATACCTTTTATTTGGTAAACTTCAGGGCTCATTTTTCTTTTTCTCTTTTTCTAGAGTTTATATATTTCTGTTTTTTCTGAAAGAATACCTTTGTTAACTCTTGTTGCCTTTCCATTGCCTGTAGATCAAGATCAGACTGTACAGAACATACAGCTTTATCTTCGATATACATTGCGTAGTAATATTGTGTACAATATCTAAGCATAAAAAGTGCAAGTATTTCAATATTTGGGGTCTTATTTGTAGATTGAAAATGTGTCTTTCATTTCGTCTGTGAAAGTTAACCCTTAAGCTGCTAAGTGCAACTCACTGGCCTTTTGCGAATAGTGTAGATCAAGATCAGACTGCACATTCTGTGCAGTCTGATCTTTGATCTACCATGTCCAATATGGTATTTTCTTTTTGGTGAAATCCACTTTGAAACCGCAATGTTTGGGCTTTTAGTATTGAGTAGAAATTTGGATTGCATTTATTCAGCAGCTTAAGTGTTAACCCTTAAGCTGCTAAGCGCGACTCACTGACCTTTTGTGGACAGTGTAGATCAACGATCAGACAGCACAGAACGTGCAGTCTGATCTTTGATCTACAATGTCAGATACGGTATTTTCTTTTTGGTGAAATCCACTTTGAAACCGCAATGTTTGGGCTTATACTGTTGAGTTGAAATTTGGGTTTCATTTATTCAGCAGCTGAAGGGTTAATTTGATTTTGTGAATGCTAAATCACTTAACATCTTTCCCGTATGTTATGTTTTCTCAGCAAATTCGCCAAGCTGATTGAAAAAAGAGCTTACCCTTAGAGCATTAGATAATTGCAAATGAGCCATGCTCTGGTAAACGGGGACTTCATGCATCTCTTCATGATGCATTGTACCAAGGAAGACATCACATAATTATGCATCCATGATAGCCACTGCTTTTAACAAACTGGCTTAATCACGAGGTAGACTGGTCCTTGGACATACAGAAAATTGACCAATAGCGAAAAGTTTTGGCCGAGGTCCGCAGGCTGACCTGGGTCGATACTTTTCGCATATGCATTAAGCCCCCTTTTCACAGAGCATGGCATTTTTTTTTTTTTTTTTTGGTCATAAGGAGATAAAAGTATTGCAATTTCGTGGTCTTTTTGTATATAAAACTGATATTTAGCAAATTAACTCTTTACTAAACAACACACTCTAGACCTTTTTTCCAAATTGAAAGAATTTGCAGGTGAGGAATTTGTTAATTGGTTCATTTGAACAAAAGTTGTTTGACAGGGTAGAACACATTGTGGAAAAGGGAGAAAATACTGGTTACCAGCATTTTCTACTTTTCACACAGTGTTTTCAAACACCTCCTTTAGAGTTGTGAGAACTTAGAATTTTTTGGTAAAGGATTACCAAACATCAGATCTAAGGTAGATCTTGATTCACAAAAGCAACTATAGTTGTGGTTGACATTTCAGTGGTTTGTGTTGCCATGTGTTCTAGTCAGGTATTCACCAACCATTCTGAAATAAGTTTTCAACTTAAATAAGAGATATTCACATATCAAAGTGGCACATATTCTCATTGTGTAAACCAAAAGGTTTAGTGAATCAGAAATCATGTTGATTTCTACATCTAGAATTAGACAAAGAGTGCAATTTAGGATGGTTGGTGAATACTGACCATTGGTTCCTGTTCAACAAGTCTTAACTCCTTACCAAACAAAAGACAAAAATTTAGTCTTTTCCAAATTGAAAGTATTCGCAGAAGACAATATAAATGTGATTCAAATGCTAGAATATATTTTTGATAGGGTAGAAAACATTGTGGGAAAAGAAGAAAATGCTGGCAACCAGCATTTTCTCCTTTTTGCACAATATTTTCAAAAGGCACCTCCCTTAGGGTCATCGAGATTGTATGGTGAAAGGGTTAATCCCCAACCTGCTAAATAAGTGAAATGAAACTTTCAAGCAGATAGTAAAAGCCCAAAAGTTGCCATTGCAAAATTATGGGAGGGTATCCCCTTATTGGACAGTGTAGTAAAGTCCACATTTAGCCATCTAATTGGCTGAGATTTTGTCTCAACCAATACATTGGCTAGTCTTGGTTTTGGCATTCAGACGTGGAATTAATTTACACAATGGTTGATAAATACCAACTTGTGGGTGCATGGGAGACAGTATGGTAGTTATAGAAACATTATGGCAACTTTTGAAATTTAGAAATATTTCATGTAAGTCATAGCATACATGGATCTGTGGAAATCGATATTTGACCAATTAGGTCATCGCATTTATTTGGCCCGATGTGCAGCCTTGCTGTCTGCTATTTCGGCTCACAAACAAGCGACTATTAATGTTGGAGAAATGCGATATTATGTGTGTTTACAATGCTTGCATTGAGTTTCGATCAACGCTAAATCGATATTTGACCAATTAGGTCATCGCATTTATTTGGCCCGATGTGCAGCCTTGCTGTCTGCTATTTCGGCTCACAAACAAGCGACTATTAATGTTGGAGAAATGCGATATTATGTGTGTTTACAATGCTTGCATTGAGTTTCGATCAACGCTAAATCGATATTTGACCAATTAGGTCATCGCATTTATTTGGCCCGATGTGCAGCCTTGCTGTCTGCTATTTCGGCTCACAAACAAGCGACTATTAATGTTGGAGAAATGCGATATTATGTGTGTTTACAATGCTTGCATTGAGTTTCGATCAACGCTAAATCGATATTTGACCAATTAGGTCATCGCATTTATTTGGCCCGATGTGCAGCCTTGCTGTCTGCTATTTCGGCTCACAAACAAGCGACTATTAATGTTGGAGAAATGCGATATTATGTGTGTTTACAATGCTTGCATTGAGTTTCGATCAACGCTAAATCGATATTTGACCAATTAGGTCATCGCATTTATTTGGCCCGATGTGCAGCCTTGCTGTCTGCTATTTCGGCTCACAAACAAGCGACTATTAATGTTGGAGAAATGCGATATTATGTGTGTTTACAATGCTTGCATTGAGTTTCGATCAACGCTAAATCGATATTTGACCAATTAGGTCATTGCATTTATTTGGCCCGATGTGCAGCCTTGCTGTCTGCTATTTCGGCTCACAAACAAGCGACTATTAATGTTGGAGAAATGCGATATTATGTGTGTTTACAATGCTTGCATTGAGTTTCGATCAACGCTAAATCGATATTTGACCAATTAGGTCATCGCATGTATTTGGCCCGATGTGCAGCCTTGCTGTCTGCTATTTCGGCTCACAAACAAGCGACTATTAATGTTGGAGAAATGCGATATTATGTGTGTTTACAATGCTTGCATTGAGTTTCGATCAACGCTAAATCGATATTTGACCAATTAGGTCATCGCATTTATTTGGCCCGATGTGCAGCCTTGCTGTCTGCTATTTCGGCTCACAAACAAGCGACTATTAATGTTGGAGAAATGCAATATTATGTGTGTTTACAATGCTTGCATTGAGTTTCGATCAATGCTAAATCGATATTTGACCAATTAGGTCATCGCATTTATTTGGCCCGATGTGCAGCCTTGCTGTCTGCTATTTCGGCTCACAAACAAGCGACTATTAATGTTGGAGAAATGCGATATTATGTGTGTTTACAATGCTTGCATTGAGTTTCGATCAACGCTAAATCGATATTTGACCAATTAGGTCATCGCATTTATTTGGCCCGATGTGCAGCCTTGCTGTCTGCTATTTCGGCTCACAAACAAGCGACTGTTAATGTTGGAGAAATGCGATATTATGTGTGTTTACAATGCTTGCATTGAGTTTTGATCAACGCTATATTACGCAATGGATTAATTAATGTTAGTTTTTTTTTCTGAAACTCTCTGAACAAAAACATCAACTGTTTTATAGTGGAAAACAAAGGAAAAATATGTGAAATACTAATAAAAGAACGTACGTTCACTAAAATAGCTAACCTTGTTTCATAACCTCTGCACATCCAAAAAGGGGCACATGTCATCAATGTTTCAGTTTGACGTTAACATTAACCCTTGGTGCTTGAAGAATGCTGAATGTGTAGATACAGATCAGAGTGCAAAAAAAAATGCAGTTTATTCATGGATTCAAACCATCTGTGACATTTACATTTATTCTTTACTTAAGGTACATGTAGATTTCAATTACGAAACAGACTAAGTTCTGTGCTGTACAGTTTTGGAAGTTGAGTTCAAAAGGCAACTTATGTTAATTAAATCGGCTTTTGACTTCGCCATATTTAAGTGGATTAGCACATCTGCCATTTCAAAGGGAATGTCGGTAAACTGTAAACTGATAGGATGTGTGTTTGATTGCCCCTGTAATCCACTCGACCAACCGTTGTCTTCAGTACATCGTAAGATAAAACAAACTACTGCCAATGATATTAACAAGTTTGTTAATTGACAGCACACTTTACACATTTTAAATCATCAGGAAACCATTTTCCCTTAACTTGAAATTTAAACATTTCTTAGATTTCCACCCCTCTGTTTAATGAGACAATCTGTAAATATTTCAAAATGCTTGTAATTTAGTGTAATTTATTATCGAATACGATGTTGAGACAACCTAACAAGCTTTTCAAAAATTTTAACAATCTTTAATTCTATTATTAGCTCACCTGAGCACGAAGTGCTCATGGTGAGCTATTGTGATCGTGCTGTGTCCGGCGTCTGTCGTCAACTTTTTACCTTGTGTACGCTCTAGAGGCCACATTTTCAGTCCAATCCTCATGAAACTTGGTCAGAATGTTTGTGTGATAAAATCTCAGATGAGTTCGAAATTGGGTCATGTGGGGTCCAAAACTAGGTCACTAGGTCAAATCTTGGAAAAACCTTGTGTATGCTCTAGAGGCCACATTTTTAATCAGATACTTGTGAAATTTGGTTAGAATGTTTGTCTTGATAAAATCTCGCACAAGTTCGAAATTGGGTCATGTTGGGTCAAAAACTAGGTCACTAGGTCACTAGGTCAAATCTTCGAAAAACCTTGTGTATGCTCTAGAGGCCGCATTTTGAGTCAGATACTTATCAAATTTGGTCAGAAAGTTTGTCTCGATAAAATCTTGGACGAGTTCGAAATTGGGTCATGTGGGGTCAAAAACTAGGTCACTAGGTCAAATCTTCGAAAAACCTTGTGTACGCTCTACAGGCCACATTTTCAGTCAGATACTCATGAAACTTGGTCAGAATGTTTGTCTTGATAAAATCTGGGACGGGTTTGAAATTGGGTCATGTGGAGTTAAAAACTAGGTCACTAGGTCAAATCTTCGAAAAACCTTGTGTGTGCTCTAGAGGCCACATTTTCAGTCCGATCCTCATGAAACTTGGTCAGAATGTTTGTCTTGATAAAATCTCGGACGAGTTCGAAATTGGGTCATGTGGGGTCAAAAACTAGGTCAAATCTTAGAAAAACTTTGTGTACGCTCTAGAGGCCACATTTTCAGTCAGGTACTTGTGAAATTTGGTCAGAATGTTTGTCTTGATAAAATCTGGGATGAGTTTGAAATTGGGTCATGTGGAGTCAAAAACTAGGTCACTAGGTCAAATCTTAGAAAAACCTTGTGTACGCTCCAGAGGCCACATTTTCAGTTGGATCCTCATGAAACTTGGTCAGAATGTGCATCTTGATAAAATCTGGGACGAGTTTGAAATTGGGTCTTGTGGAGTCAAAAACTAAGTCACTAGGTCAAATCTTCGAAAAACCTTGTGTGTGCTCTAGAGGCCACATTTTCAGTCAGATACTTGTCAAATTTGGTCAGAATGTTTGTCTTGATGAAATCTCGGACAAGTTTGAAATTGGGTCAGTGGGGTCAAAAACTAGGTCACTAGGTCAAATCTTTGAAAAACTTTGTGTACGCTCTAGAGGCCACATTTTTAGTCAGATACTTGTGAAATTTGGTCAGAATGTTTGTCTTGATAAAATCTGAGACAAGTTTGAAACTGGGTCATGTGTGGTCAAAAACTAGGTCACTCGGTCAGATCTTAGAAAAACCATGTGTACGCTCTAGAGGCCACATTTTCAGTTGGATCCTCATGAAACTTGGTCAGAATGTGCGTCTTGATAAAATCTGGGACGAGTTCGAAATTGGATCTCACACGAGTTCAGAATTGGGTCATGTGTGGTCAAAAACTAGGTCACTAGGTCAAAACATCGAAAAACCTTGTGCACGCTATAAAGGCCACATTTTCAGTCAGATACTTGTGAAATTTGGTCAGAATGTTTGGCCTATTGACTCAGGTGAGCAATCCAGGGCCATCATGGCCCTCTTGTTTTTAAGCAAAACTAAGGTTTATGAGGTGTTTCATTCTTTCTCGTAGAAGTTCAAAACTTTGCTGGCACAGGTATTACATTGTCTGTAGCCCCTGAAATTCACACTTTTTGTACAAATCCTTGTGTAAATAAGTTATAGTATCCATTTATTTCTCACCGAGAATCCATCATCGACAGAAACATATGAAAAGGAATATTTTTCCGGAATTTAATCGACAGAAACAGTCATGAAAGCAAGATTTAAGTAGCCTTTCTGCTATACTGTATATGTATTTACTGCGTTTGTTTGTGAGCCCTTAGTTATGGTAACTAAGGAAGTCGGTTTATCTCATTGCCACGGATCCATGTATTGTTAGTGAATACAGATCCTTGGTTATGTCATGTGCTGTTAAAATGTTCTTGATAACCCTTTGCCACACAAGCCCAAGTTTTTACAACACTGAGGTGAAAGACTGTAGAAGACATTATGGGAAAGGAGAAAATACTGGTGACCAAAATTTTCTCCTTTTCTCATGATGTTCTATACCTGTTCAAAGAAAAATCCCACATATCGAGTCACATTTAACTTGTTGTCTTCAAAAGCTTTGAATTTGACAGGTTAAAAGTTTTTTTGCTTGGTGTAGAGTAAACTGACTTTGCCATAGATATATAGCATATATAATGATCAAGTGTTTATTGATGTGAAAGTGATAACAATGTTTATATTGGTGCAAAAAGATCAAGAATAAAAGTTAATATTTGTATGTATTGCTTTTATTACATCAATTACATCAATTATTAATGGTGACATGTCTTATAACCTCTTTAGTAAAATTCAAGTTTTTTTTTTCTAAATTTTGCATTTATAAGTTGTGAAAGGTTAACCCCTTAATATGTGAGCTCAAATTTTGTTGCTTCAGCAGACAGCATCAGTCCAGGTTAGTCTATACAAAGTGTGAAATCTGACCTTGGATAACCAAAGTGAAACAAGCATCCATATACGAATACCTATCATTTTCTACAGGCTTGAAATATAATGTACATCCCAGAGGTAAATTTCTAAGTAACATTTCATGAAATAATTGAGAGTACAGTGCTTCATTCTTAGAGCAGTTCTGCAAGTCAACATCAAAACCAACATCTCAAGAACTTTTTTAAAGATTACTGTATTGCACAAAGACAGCTTTAAAAAGAGCTAAGTTATTGGCTTTCAGGGAGAGGCAGAAGTGTAAAGGTGGCAGCACAGTCTATTACCCATGATGCAGGCACTGAACAGATATACTTTGTTCTGATTGGTTGATGCTTACTTCCTGTTTCAAAAATTACAAATGTACAGCAGGTTTTAAGATCAGACTCTTCATCTGCATGATATGGAACTGTCAAGGTACTTTCATCTAAATGACCTGGCTTGGGTTCTCTTGTAAGGATTTTGCCTCCCCCAATTTTGATTGTTGCTGAAAGGTCCTCTTTGGATGGAACAGCATACCCAAAATCACCATGGAAGTAGAACCAGCACCCATCAAACAGTCCAGGTAGCTATAAAAAAGAAAAGAATGGTGTTTTAGCCATTTTTGAATGGTGTTTTAGCTCTTTTCAAAGGTACAGCAGTCATGATATCTCTGAGACAGCTCACTTACTGATGTGTCCCAAATTTTATTAGTATGACACTTGAGTAGTTTAAACATATTTATTGTTCATTGGTTGAGAAACAAGTTCTTGCAACTAATATTAATCTCTCCTGATTCTGCTTCCTGGAATCTACAGCAGTACATGCACCAGATGAGTGGGCCATTGAACAGTCCCAAAGTTGACACCCACTCCCGGGAATCGAAGTTGGGACCTTATGATTGTTAGGCCGATGCTCTACCTTACGACCACTGACACATGAGTGAGCTGGGGCTCTATAGTGTCTTGCCTGGTAACATTGCCAAGAAAGATGCTGTGCAGAAGGGACCCAGAGAATCCAGATAACAAATTCAAATACAGTCATGCAGTTCATTTTTTTTTGAGACTTATCCATAAACTTTGAAGACTCCTTTCACTCTCTATAATTTTAACCTTTCACCACACTGTCATGACTTTTTATTGACTCTGAGAAAGAAGCTTTTTGAAAACATTGTGGGAAAAGCAGAAAATGCTGGTAACCATCATTTTCTCCTTTTCCCGCAATGTATTCTACCCTTCCTCACACAAATTCCAATTTTTCAGTCACAATTATTTTGTTGTCTGCAAATGCTTTCATTTTGGACTTGCCTGAAATTTTTTCTTTTGGTTAAGAGTTAAAAGCTATGTATAATTTAATGCCATGACAAACGCTCCTTTGGTCAGTTACAAACTAAATTTTTGACTGTTTTTGCTGTAATGAAATATTGTACTCTATCGTGAGTACTGTCCCTCATACTCGCAGCATCCCTACATATGGAACCTTAAAGTCTAGATCCAAGATCTGACTGTACAGAAAGTGCAGTCTGATTCTGATCTACACTGTCTGTAAAAGCAACTTGGTCAATTATTGTAGAATTTCAGTTGCATCAAAGTTATTTATAATAGAGGAAACAACAAATATTGCACATAAGCATCTCATGAATTATTAGACGCTTAAAATCTAAGATCAATGTGCCATTTATGTGCAGTCTGATCTTGATCTAACATGTACAAAAAAGAGAGAAGAAAAGGTTACCTGCTGTTTCCTGTTCATCCTCCCCTTACAAGGTGACTTACAGTATGGAAACATACTTAAACCCTGCACCTCGAAGGCTTCCTCACACACCAAACTGTTCATCTCCTTACATAGAGTCAACCCTAATTGAGAAAATAGACATGATAATATACATATACATCAACATCTTGATTTTGAATGTGATTTATTTCTTTACCAAAAGACAAAATTTTGGAATGGACCAAATTGAAAGCATTTGCAGACGACAAATTAAATGATGTTAAAATGATGATTTCTACCTGTGATAGGTCAGAAAACATTGTGGGAATAGGAGAAAATGCTGGTTACCAGCATTTTCTCCTTTTCCCACAATTTTTTTAAAAGGCTTCCATTTCAGGGTCGTTAAAAGTTGGGATTGTGTGGTGAATCATTTACATCAAAACTTCTCAACTCTTCACAAGAGCACAAAATTTTAGACATGTCCAAATTGAAAGCATTTGCAGTCGACAAGACGGATTTGACTCAGAAATTAAAATTTGGTTTTGGTGGGGTAGAAAACAGTGAGGAAAGAAAATGCTGCTTACCAGCATTTTTTTCCTTTTCCCACTATGTTTTCAAAAGCATTCTTAGTTCAGGTCCTTTTCCCACTATGTTTTCAAAAGCCTTCTTTGTTCAGGTCATTAAAACTCGGTATTGTGTGGTAAAGAGTTAAAAAGAAATTTACTGCTTTGTGTTCCGAGCTTCAACTCTACGAGAGTAAATAGAAGTAATAACTACACTGAAATCTCGACTTTTTAAATATGTGGTAAATTTGTAAAATCATTCACGTCAAACCTCTTGAAAGAAAGACATTTGCTGCAGACCTGTTCACTGCTTCAAATTTGTTTAACCCTTGACCAGATAATCCCGAGTTTTAAAGACTCTGGCAACAAAGACTTCTGGTAACCAGCATTTTCTCCCTTTCCCACAATGCTTTGTACCCTTTGAAGGACAAAAGCCACATATTAGTCACACTGTTGTCTGCAAATGCTTAGGGCACATCTAAAATTTTGACCTTTGGTAAAGAGTTCTGGGGAAAAGTTGACAAGAATAAGTTTTAGTTCCACACAAGTCATGGTTCTACAATCATTTTTACAGGAAAATTGTACTTTTGGAAACTAATAAATGAGTGCCACTCTGGCAAAAGGGGGTTTAATGCATCTCGGTGATGCATTATACCTAGCAAGTCATCTCAAAAATAAATATGGATCCATAAAATCCAGTTTGTCTAACAACCGACTGAATCAAGAGGTAGAATCATTCTTGGACATGCAGAAAATTGACCAATAGCAAGATGTTTCAATCTGGCAAACTGAGCAGGCTGACCTTGGTTCCTTTTTGCAAATGCATTAAATCCACTTTTCCGAGCATGGCCCAAATACAAATGAGCTATGCTCTAGCAAAAGGGGGCTTAATGCATATGTGAAAAAGTATGACCTGGGCTGACCTGGGCTGAAATTTTTTGGCATTGGTAAATTTTCTGTATTGCAAAGGGCCAGTCTACCTCATGATTAAGTTGGTTGTTGAAAAATGTGGCTATTATGGATACATAAATACTTAATTGGTATTATGGATCAGAGATGTATTAAGTCCCCTTTTGCCAGAGCATGGCTCAAATGTATATAAAATACATGATGATGAATGTACACATAACTTTACCAGACAACAAAATTTAGATTGGTTCATTTGTAAGCAACTGCAAAAGACACATAAAAAATGTACCCCCATTGATGGAATTTGTTTTTGAAAGGGTAGAAAATATTGTGGGTAAAGGACGAAATGCTTGTTATCATTTTCTCCCTTTCTACCAATCATTTCCCAAGTTTTTTTTACTCAGGGTAGTGAAAACGAGTGATTATTTGTAAAAGGGTTTAACCTGTTACCAGACGACAAAATTTTCGCCTTGTCCAAATTGAAAGAATTTGCAGATGACAATTTCAGTGTGGCTAAAATGGTGCCATTTTTCTTTGATAGGATAGAAAACATTGTGGGAAAGGAGAAAATGCTGGTTACATGCATTTGTCCCTTTTCCCACAATGTTTTCAAAAGGCTTCTCTCTCAGAGTCATTAAAAGGCGGCATTGTACGGTAAAGGGTTAAGTGACAAACTAAATATCTTCAGCTGGGGCCGTTTAAAATAGATTGGTGAGAAAAAAGTATAGTGTTCAACACCAATTTCAACATTATTTCAGTTACATCACAGCTGCAAGTGGAACTATCAATGCTTTTCTAGAGCTTCTTTTACCAATGCTGTGAAAACTATTTGTTGCAAGCCACTGGCTGCTTTCACACATTACGCGAAAAGGTTTTGTTGTATTTCAATGGTCGTTCTACTAACAATAAAGAGACTTTGTTCATTATAGCCATGCCATTTGAAAATCAAGCTTTGGACACTGTATATCAATGACCATTCTGTGTAGTCTGACCCTAATGGTATCAGAAAAAACTTGACAAAGCAGGGATATCTATGGCAATTTCTATCTTTTTTATAGAACCTGCCATCACTGCCTGATAAGGCTCATAGATGAGCCAAGATAAAACAAGAAATACACATAAAAGTGGGGGTGGGTGGGCACTTTTCCGGGGGAGGGGGAAATTTTCCTGGGGGGCAGATTTCCTAGGGGCACTTTTCCAGGTGGAGGGGGGGGGTGGGGAGAGAGGGAAATGAATTTTCCTGGGGACAGTTTTCCTAGAACCCTGCACAGTCCTGAACAGCTACAGATGCCCAATGTGTAAATTGGCTGGATTATGAAATTAATTATTTTCTTACATTCTAAACCGAGGATCCATTTCCCAGATAAGATTCCTTGAACTATCTTCACTGTTCTTGGGCACATCCCTTCTGTATTACACTTTGTTACAATATGTGTCACTGAAATAAATCACATGAAATAAAAACATGAATGTTGTCAGAGTAATAACACATTATCACTGAAATAACAAATGATTGAGATTACATGGCCATTGTCACTAAAATAACACACTGTGTTACTGACTTAACAACATAAGTACGAAGTTCTGAAATAATATACATAGTATCGATGAAATAATTCAGTGGTAAAGTTCTTGCATTTTTGCACTTTACTTGTTAATCCTAAAAGCGTCTTTCACAGCTGTAGTGGCCTTTGCAGCCAGCATAGATCAAGATCAGGATGTACAAAACGTGCAGTCTGATCTTTGATCTACAATGTCTCTTTGCAAAAGCAATATAGACAAAAGAACTGATGAAATTGCAACTTTTTGGATAGTTTTTTTTTTTAGACTGGTAATGTTTGTTAGCTTTATATGGCATTTTAAGGGTTGGATCTAACTTCTCAACTCCTGACACAAAATTAGAACAGACCAACTACAATACAAATTATCAATATAAACTTGGGTATTATACTTATGAAATTGTAGATGCCACAGGAATATGCTTGCAACAAGCAAAACATCTTTTTGCCACAATGTGTTCATGGGTAGTCTGCTGCAAGACACAGGAAGTTGTCTGCCTGTGGTAATCAGTTAATCCTTTCACAAACGACAAAATTTTACACTTGTCCCAATTGAAAGCGTTTGCAAATGCCAAATAAAATGTGCCTCAAATGATAGGATTTGTCTGTGAGAGGACAGAAAACACCAGTAATCAGCATTTTGGTAAATGGCATTTTTTCCTTTGCCCATCATGTTTTGAAGGGCTTTCTTCTCAAGGGTCGTAAAATACGCAGTTGTTTGGTAAGGGTTAAATTAGTTCTGTCACAGTCTTACCTTCAGGTGTCACTTCTTCTGTAAGTTTGACCTTGAGTTGGCTTGCAGTTTTCTGAAGCATTGTTTTTTCTTCACGAGATAACCCTGTACCAAGAAGACAAGGTTGTTGGTACTCAAGTACATCTATGATCTGTCAGAAACAGAAAAATAAATATCCCATTTAGTCGTTAGAATACTATTATCAATGATTGTTATGTCAGCACATGTGACATGGATCAACATCAGACTGCATAGAATGTGCAGCCTAATCTGTGATCTACATTGATTTTGTGTAAAATGCCCTACACAAAGGCAAAAAGTAAACAAAAGATGAGTAACCTGGCAACTTAGTTTTGAAATCAATTTCTCAGTCAGCATCTAACACTTGGCCTGAATGCACAATAACAGACTGTCATTTCCACAATAATTTCTACACTTTTACATGGTATGATTTTAAATCTTAGCTCATTTTAACACCTGCATTGTTAGCTCACCTGAGCATGAAGTGCTCAGGGTGAGCTATTGTGATCACTCACCGTCCGTCAGCATCCGTCCGTCCCTCCGTCCGTCCACATTTTGTTGTTTACACTCTAGGTTCTACAAATATTAACCAATCGGCACCAAACTAGGTCAAAATGTATATGACCATAAGATCTCGGATGAGTTCGATTATGGGTGTAATCGGACCAGAATGACTGGAGTTATTTGCCCTTGAATTAGAAAAATTGCTATATTTGACTTTGTTTACACTCTAGCATCTACAAATATTAACCAATTGGCACCAAACTTGGTCAAAATGTATATGACCATAAGATCTCGGATGAGTTCCATTATGGGTGTAATCGGACCAGAACGACTGGAGTTATTTGCCCTTGAATTAGAAAAATTGCCATATTTGACTCTGTTTACACTTTAGCATCTACAAATATTAACCAATCGGCACCAAACTTGGTCAAAATGTATATGACCATAAGATCTCGGATGAGTTCGATTATGGGTGTAATCGGACCAGAATGACTGGAGTTATTTGCCCTTGAATTAGAAAAATTGCTATATTTGACTTTGTTCACACTCTAGCATCTACAAATATTAACCAATCGGCACCAAACTTGGTCAAAATGTATATGACCATAAGATCTCGGATGAGTTCGATTATGGGTGTAATCGGACCAGAACGACTGGAATTATTTGCCCTTGAATTAGAAAAATTGCCATATTTGACTTTGTTTACACTCTAGCATCTACAAATATTAATTAATTGGCACAAAACCTGGTCAAAATATATATGACCCTAAGATCTCAGATGAGTTCGATTATGGGTGTAATCGGACCAGAACGACTGGAGTTATTTGCCCTTGAATTAGAAAAATTGTCATATTTGACTTTGTTTACACTCTAGCATCTACAAATATCAACCAATCAGCACTAAACTTGGTCCAAATATATATGACCATAAGATCTCGCATGAGTTTGATTATGTGCCTAATCGGACCAGAATGACTGGAGTTATTTGCCCTTGAATTAAAAAAATTGCTACATTTGACTTTGTTTACACTCTAGCATCTACAAATTTAAACCAATCAGCACCAAACTTGGTCAAAATATATATGACCATGAGATTTCGAATGAGTTTGATTGTAGGTCTAATAGGACCAGTTATTGCTGTGTCGTGGAAAAAGGGGGCTTGACGTATATTTTCATTGTGGACCAATATCTCTTTAACTACAGGACAAAATGTCATGAAACTTCATTTTTTTTTATTGTTTATTGCAAGCCACAGACAATACATAGTGATTTGTTATTATTTCATGAAACACCATGTCATGAAAAAAGGGGGCTAAATGTTTAATTTCGTCATGGACCAACGACCATCTGTTTGTCCATCTTTCAGGACAGATATCTTCTAAAATCCTTGACAAAAAATTCATACAGGTGTTCCTAATGATGTCCTCTGATATCTATTGGTTTTTTTTTTAGCTCACCTGAGCACATAGTGCTCAGGGTGAGCTATTGCGATCGATCGTTGTCCGGCGTCTGTCCGTCCGTCCGTGAACAATTACTTAAAAAATCTTCTCCTCTTAAACCGCCCAACAGATTTCAATGAAACTTCACAGAAATGATCCTTAGGTGATGCACTTTCGGAATACTTCAAAGATTTGAATTCCATGAAGAACTCTGGTTGCCATGGCAACCGAGAGAAAAAACTTTAAAAATCTTCTTGTCCCAAACGTAAGGGCTAGAGCTTTCATATTTGGCATGTAGCATCATCTAATAGCCCTCTACCAAAATACTTCAAATTATGGCGCTGTTGTTGAAATTGGCCCTATGTTGTGGGTTCTCGGATTTCACATAGAGATAAAGAGGGAAATCTTTAAAAATCTTCTTGTTTACACTCTAGCATCTACAAATATTGACCAATCAGTACCAAACTTGGCCACAATGTATATGCCCGTAAGGTCTCGGATGAGTTCGATTTTGGATCAAATCCAATGAGAACATCAGGAGTTATTTGCCCTTGAATTTGCAAAAATTACTGAATCTGACTTTGTTTACACTCTAGCATCTACAAATATTACTCAATCAGCACCAAACATTGTCAAAGTGTGTGTGATCATAAGATCTCAGATTAGTTCAATTATGGATCTAATCGGACCAGAACTGTCTGAGTTGTCTGCCCTTGAATTAGAAAATTTGCCATATTTGACTTTGTTTACACTCTAGCATCTGCAAATATTGACCAATCAGTACCAAACTTGGTCAAAATATATATTCCCATAAGGTCTCGGAAGAGTTCAGTTATGGGTCAAATTGAAACAGAATATCCAGAGTTATTTGCCCTTGAATTGGACAAAATTTCCATATTTGAGTTTGTTTACACTCTAGCATCTACAAATATATACCAATCAGTACCAAACTTAGTAAAAATTTATATGACCATAAGATCTTGGATGGGTTTTGATTATGGGTCTTATTAGACCCAAACAACATGAGTTATTTGCCCTTCAATTAGAGTTGCTGTATTTGACTTGGTTTACTCTGTAGCATCTACATGTATATATAATGCAAACTGAAAAATCTTTATGTTTAAACCCAAAATGCCTAGAGCTATGATACTTTGCATGAAGCATCACCTTGTGGACCTCAAGAAATTTTGCACACAAGATGCCCCTGGGATCATTACAGGTCCAGCCGCGGGGCTTAGATGTTTGTACTTAGGTATCTTTCTTGCAATTATAAGAAAATTTTCTGGGTAACCAAAGGCCTAGACCTCTGTTAAAGTTGTGAGTTGTCTCTCTTTCATAATCATTTGGCCTTGGACTTCAGTATTTGGTATTTATCTTCATTGTTAACCTGTACTGCTTAGTACTCAGGTGAGCGATATAGGACCATCATGGTCCTCTTGTTTACTTTTGCCAGCTATTCTTACTTTAAGATCAAAATCTAATGAGCCATGCTCTGGCAAAAGGGGGCTTCATGCATCTCTGTGATCCATTGTCAAGCAAGCCATCATGATCCAAGAAATCCATTTTGTCCAAAAACTGACAGGGTCATGAGGAACACTGGTTCTTTGACATTCAGAAGAATTGAAGAAAGCAAAAAGTTTTGGCCCATGTCAGCCTGCACACATTCACATGATTGTGAATGAGAATGTTAGCCAACATCTAACACTTAACCTTTTACCAAATGACAAAATTTTAGCCTTGCCCAAATTAAAAGCATTTGCAGACGACAATTTCAATGTGGCTCAAATGGTGCAATTTTTCTTTGATAGGATGGAAAACATTGTGGGAAAAGGAGAAATGCTGGTTACCAGCATTTTCTCCTTTTCCCACAATGTTTTCAAAAGGCTTCTATACCAGGGGCGTTAAAAGGCGTCATTGTGCGGTAAAGGGTTAAGCTGCTAAATAAATGAAATCAAAATTTCCGCTCAATAGTAGCAACCCAAATACATGTATTGGGATTTCGGAGTTAATTTCATAAAAAAAAATAAATAACATATCAGACAGTGCAGATTAGCCCTTTACCATAAATGACCCCGAGATTATGGCCTTTTGACAAACATTGTGGTAAAAGGAGAAAATACTGGTAACCAGCAACTTCTCCTTTTCCAACAATGTTTTCTGCCCCAATTAGAGAACTTCAGCTCATTTGTATCAATTTCACAGTTGGCGTCTGTAGTTACTTTCAGTTTGGAAGAGTCTACAACTTGGTGTTTGGTAGAGGCTTCAGATCAGACTGCACATTCTGCACATAGTCTGATCTTTATCTACATTGTCTGCAAAAGTGCCCCAGGTGAGGAGTTACAAGTATCTGACAGAGTGCATATAAGATCAGATGGAATGATCTATGATACATCAGCTACACACTGTGGTGAAGTTACAAGCATCTGACAGAGTGCATCTAAGATCAGATGGTATGATCTCTGATTCATCAGTGACTCAATAGAAGAGCATGAATTTGAATCCTACCAAAGTTTGACACTTTACCAATTGACAAAATTTTAGATACATCAAAATTCAAAGCAACTGCAGACAACAATTCAAATGCAGCTCAATTGATGAAATTTGTCACTGAAAGTATAAAAAATTTTTGCAAAAAATGGAGAAAAGCTTGTAACCAACATTTTCTGTTTTTTCCACAATGTTTTCAAAAGGTTTTTCCCCAAGGGTCGTTAAAACTCGAGACTATTTGGTAAAGGGTTAAGTTTATTTTTTATTGTTGTCTTACCATCCCTTTCTACTCTCTTTGCCAGATAACAAAATTTTAGACAAGTCCAAATTGGAAGCAAACAACACATTCAGATGTGCCTCAGATGGTGGGATTTGGCTTTAACTCTTTACCAAATGACAAAATTTCAGACTGGTCCAAATCGAAAGTATTCGCAGACGACAAAATAAATGTGTCTCAAAAATTGAAATTTGCTTTGGGAAGGATAGAAAACATCATAGGAAAAGGAGAAAATGCTAGTTACAACAATATTTTCAAAGGGCCTCTTTCTCAGGGTCGTTAAAACTCAGGATTGTGTGGTAAAGGGTTAAGAGGGTAGAAAACATTGTTACCAGCATTCTCTCCTTTTGCTTCAGTGTTTTCATCTTTCGTCAGTGTCATGAAACCACCTGCCATTTTGGTAAACAGTTAAATTTTGTCTCTCAAACAATTGCACATAGTTTAAAATCTGCCTAGGTGGGAAAGCAGGTGATTGCTTAAATAAATAAAGTTTTGTGTAGTGCTGATTAAGGCAACACCATAAACCCTTTATTAGATGACAAAATTATAATCTTGTCCAAAGTGAGAGCATTTACAGATGACAATTTCAATGTGGCTCATATGGTGCAATTTTTCTTTGATAAAGTAGAAAACACTGCGGGAAAAGGAGAAAATGCTGGTTACCAGCATCTCCTTTTCACACAATGTTTTCAAAAGGCTTCTTTTCCAGGGTCATTTAAATGTGTCAGTGTACAGTAAAATATTACTGCTTGGATACATGCACTTGCCAGGGTAATATGAATAGGTTGATTGATTGATTGATTGTATGGTGTTTAACGCCGTTTTCAACATTATTTCAGTTATATCGCAGCGGCCAGTGCACCTATCCATGCTTTCCTGGAGTTTCTTTTACCAGTACTCCACACAATATTCTTTCCAAGCCACTGGCTGCTTTCCCACATAACCATCATTGAAACAATGGGCAGCGGTGAGACAGGAATGAATCCTGTCGCGATGACTATCATCAATCCTCGGAAAGAAATTGGCCAATCAGGGGATCGAACTAACATGAATAGGAATATAGCACAAACCACCCAAACAAGTTAAAACACAAACCTCTTTATCTGTTTCCATAGGTTCTGTTACTTGACTTTTCAGTGCTTCTTTCATTTCACTGGTTTTGGCATAGTCTATGGGTGTCAAACCATGTAGATTTCTGGAAAGTGAACAGTAGTATTAAAAAATCATGACCCCAGCTTCCTCAATTAACCCCCCCCCCAAAAAAAAAACAAAAAAAAAAACAGGCAAATATTGCAATTTCAAGGTTGTGTTGGCTAGAAAATATGAGTGGCACTTCAGCAAAAGGGTTTTCATGCATCTGCAAAGTGCATTATACCAAGCAAGTCATCACACAATTAACCCTTTACCACACAATGCCAAGTTTTAACATCCCTAAGGAAGAAGGCTTTTGAAAACATTGTGGGAAAAGGAGAAAATGCTGGTACCAGCATTTTCTCCTTTTCCCACAATGTTTTCAACCTTGTCAAATACAGAAATCACCATTGAAGAAACATTTGTCGTCTGCAAATGCTTTCAACATGGGTGTGTCCAAAATTTTGTCATGTGGTAAAGGGTTAAGAAACCATCAAATCCATTTTGTATAATAACCAACCGATTGAATCCTGCGGTATCCTGGTCCTTTGACAAGTAGCAAACTGACCAACACTACAGCAAAAAGTTTGCATATAGGTTTGCCTGGGTCAATACTTTTTTTCAAACGCATTACATGCCCTTTTCACAGAGCATGGCTCATATTACAGAGTGATGGACAATGTGGATGAATGACCAGACTGCACATTGCCGAATGGTTTTGATCTAAACTGTCTGAAAAGGCAACATGAACTAAGCTCAACCCACTGTGGATCAATACAGGAGGAAACAGTTTGAATATGCCAGTTTTCATCTTTTTTTTTCCCCACCCCATTACCAAACAAAATAGTTTTTAACCCTTTACCACACAATCCTGACTTTGAACAACCCTAAGGAAGAAGCCTTTTGAAAACATAATGGGAAAAGGAGAAAATGCTGGTAACCAGCATTTTCTCCTTTTCCCACTATGTTTTCTACCATATCAAAGACAAATTCTATCATTTGAGCCAAATTTGAATTGTCATCTGCTAGCGATTTCAATTTGGCTCAGGCTACATTTTTGTCCATGAGGTAGAGAGTTAAGCCTGTGTTGTGGACAGATTTTGAAAACTTTGTAAGATGGCAATGGCTTTATAACTATCAACAACACCATATTGAAAGTATTTGCAGATGTTTATTCATTTGTGGTTCATATGAATTTCAGTCAAGCTCTGGCAAAAGGAGGTTTAATGCATCTCCATAATGCATTCTACCACACAAGTCATCACATAATTGTGGATTCATAAAATCCATTTTGTCTAACAGCCTACTGTATCATAAGGTAAAATGGTCTTTGGACATGCAGAAAATTGACCAATACAGAAAAGTTTCGGCCCAGGTCAGCCAGTGCCGACTGCGCAGGCTGACCTGAATCTATACTTTTCGCAGATGCATTCACAGAGCATGGCTCATTCCTTTCCTTGCACCTTCACACCAGATAATTTGTGTAACTTTTTATCAGACTACTGAATGTTAGACATGTGGATATCAAATAGATATGCATAAACCAAAAGTAGCTAAAGCAATGGAGGTTGTCTTTAACTCTTTCCCAAATGCCAAAGTTTAAGATTTGTCCATCTTTTCTACCCTATCAAAGGAAACTTGCACCATTTGAGCCACATTGAAATCGTTTTCTGCAAAAGCTTTCAATTTAGACAAGACTACAATTTGTTGTCTAGTAAAGGGTCGAAACACCAGATAATGCAGTACAGGATTAGTAAGTACAACTGCATGGACAGTGAAACTTTACCTTGCACTTATTGAAGCACCCCTGGATACGAGAAGCTGGACACAGTCCAGTCTGTTGTTACTGACTGCATCATGAAGTGGACTGTCATTCTCAAAACCTGGTACATTCATCATGGCTCCATGGTCAAGCAGTAACTTGGCCACCTCGGTGTAACCATGGTTACAAGCTTCATGCTAATAACAATATTGAAACTATAGACAGAGATGCACTTTTAACCCTTTACCAGATGACACAATTGTAGCCTTGTCCAAACTGAAAGCATTTGCAGAAGACAATTTCAGTGTGGTTCAAATGGTGCAATTTGTCTTTGACAGGATAGAAAACATTGAAGGAAAAGGAGAAAATGCTGGTTACCAGCATTTTCTCCTTTTCCCACGTTTTTAAAAGGCTTCTTTCCCACGGTCATTGAATGCGGCATTGTATGGTAAAGGGTTACCTCTTTACCACACAATCCTGAGTTTTAACAACCCTAAGGAAATACCCTTTTGAAAAACTTATGGGAAAAGGAGAAATGCTGGCAACCAGCATTTTCTCTTTTTCCCACAAGGTTTTCTACACTTTCAAAGACAGTTACCATCAGCTAAATTTAATACTATGTCATCTGCAAATGCTTTCAATTTTGACCAGTCTAAAATTCTGTCATTTGGTAAAGAGTTAAAGAAACTCCTTCCCTTTTCTTATCCCTTTACTAAACAATTCTGAGTTCTAACGACCCTGGAGAAGAAGGCTTCAGAAAACAATGTAAAACAAGGAGAAAATGCTGATAACGGATAACAAATATTTTCTCCTTTTCCCACAATGTTTATTTCCCTTTCACAGACAAATTCCAAAATATGATCCAAATGTACTTTGTTGTCTCTGCAAATGCTTTCAATTTGGACAAGTCTAAAATTTTGTTGTCTGGTAGACTTAAATCTTTTAAGTACACTCTTACAAACCTAGTCAAAAGCTAATATGCCAATTTTTGAAAAACATTTCCTTCAAAAATCGAACTTTTTGTTCTACTTGCCCAGAATTGATAGCATCTAAAAATGAACCATGCTCTGTGAAAAGGGGGCTTAATGCATATGCGAAAAGTATCAACTCAGGTCAGCCTGCGCAGTTTGTGCAGGCTGACCCCAGCCAAAACTTTTCGCTACTGGTCAAGGACCAGTCTACCTCATGATTCAGTCTGTTGTTTTACTAAATGGATTTTATGGATCCATGATCACGTGATGATTTGCTAGGCATCATGCATCACAGAGATGCATTAAGCCCCCTTTTGCCAGAGCATGGCTCAAATGTTTATGGAAAAAGAGCGCTTGACATGTACAAATTTTAACTATTCAGTAAAGAAGATGATTTACAAACCAGTGGAGTCCATCCTGCATTATCTCTAACATTTGGATTGGCTCCTTTTTCCAACAGCTCCAGAACCTTGGGTACATCATTCTAAAATATGACAAAATATTTCAGATCATTCTATCAATAGTTCACCCTTAACCAAAAAATGACTCTCAGGTATAGAGCTTTTGAAAACAGCATTCTCTTCTCAGTGTTTTCTTCTTTTCCAACAATGTTTTATACTCTTTCAAAGCCAGAAATCATCATATGAGGTACATTTTCTGTTGTCATCAAACAATCTCAATTTCGTCGAGGCTAAAGTTGTGCCATCTGGTAAAGGGTTTGTTGCATACCTCACAGGTGATAATTGGAAAAGTGAAATCAAATTTCTTCCAAGAGCGTATCATTTAACAGTCAAATAAAACTTAGATTGTGTAATAAAGACGTAACTGAGAACAATGTGACAAATAGGGAAGTTGCAAAGGGAGGGGTTCTTCATTAGTCACAATATTTTAACTCTTTACCAAAAAAATTTAGACTTGTCCAAATATAAAACATATGCAGACGACAAATCAAGGGTGGCTCAAATAACGAAACTGCCTTTCACTTACTAGAAAACATTGTGGGAAAAGGAGAAAATGCTGGTAACCAGCATTTTCTCCTTCTCCCACAATGTTTTCAAAAGCTTTCTTTCTCAAAGTCGTTAAAACTAGGGATTGTGTGGTAAAGTTTTAAAGAGCCTATTCACAAAGCTTCAAACAATGTTTGCCTGAAGTTATTGATACATCGATATTTTCTTCATTGTCTTCAACAGCTTTACTTTCCATATACAAAATAGGACTTAACATTCCATTTATTCTGATCTTGATCTTAGTCTGATGAAGGAGACTTTTGAAAACATTGTGGGAAAAAGACAAAATGCTGGTAACCAGCATTTGCTCTTTTTCCCCCGTTTTTCTGTCGTTCCAAAGTCGATCTCTATCATCGGTACCACAATTAATGTGTCATCTGCAAATGCTTTCAATCTGAACACATCTGAAATTTTTTCATGTTAACCCTTTACCACACAATGCCCCCCTATAACGACCCTGGGAAAGAAGCCTTTTGAAAACACTGTGGGAAAAGGAGAAAATGCTGGTTACCAGCATTTTCTTTTTCTCCCACAATGTTTTCTTCCGTATCAAGAGAAAAGTGCACCATTTGAGCCACACTAAAATTGTCATCTGCAAATGCTTTCAATTTGGACAAGGCTAAAATTTTGTCGCCTGGTAAAGGGTTTAAATGGGACTTTTAGGGTAGAGGGTTAAGTTGTTGCACTATGATTCCATAGGCCACTCAAACTCTATTGGTCCATCACGGGATAGAATTTTTCATTATCAAACGCAGTTACTATAAATAGCACATTGGTTACTGCCTCTATATCCTATATAGTCTTACTATTATACAACATAGAGGCAGTTGTCAATGCGCTATCTATAGTAACGGTGTTAGTGACACTTTCAGTATTCTGTCATATATACAGGCAATGCACAAATGTCCCTATATAAGTGTTAGATGCTGTTTGTTTGTATTGGATTTTAAAGCCATTTTAACAGCTCAGGTCATATCATGGCGGTCAGTGACGCACCAATGTGTTTCCTGGCTTTCTCACACCAGTATTGACACAACTTTCTTTTCAAAGCCACTGACTACTTTTCTCACATGCATCAGAGGTGAGAGGCAAAGATCACCGGAAAGAAAGTTGGCCTCAACCAGGTATCGAACTTGCAACCACCAGGTCACGAGTCAGATATGCCAACCACTGAGCTACCCGGGCGGGCCATTAGATGTCCGAACAAGGAAAATTTTAGTGATCCGTGATAAAGCAATGGAGCTTCAAAGGCCTGTGGTGATTCACAGAGGACTTAAGATTAAGGATGGCAAGACAGTGAAAGATATATCACCTTTATAGCTGCAACATGTAGCAGGGTTTCCCCTTTTGCATTCCTCTTATTCAGTCCAGGGGAAGCAACTCTCCTGCTCTTGTCTTTCATAGTAAAACTATTACTGTTTCCTGCAGAGACATAAAGTAATACGAATCTGTGCAGGTATCCATTAACTCTTTACCACACAATCCTAACTTTTAACGACTGTGAGAATGAAGCCTTTTGAAAATATTGTGGGAAAAGGAGAAAATGCTGGTAACGAGCATTTTCTCCTTTTCCCACAATGTTTTCTACCCTTTTCAAAGACAAATTTCATAATTTGTGCAGCATTTAATTTGCCGTCTGCAAATGCTTTCAATTTGGACCAGTCTAAAAATTTGGACTAGTCTAAAATTTTGTCATTTGGAAAAGAGTTAACTCTTGCCAAACTGTAAAATCTTAGACTGGTCAAAATTCAAAGCATTTGGAGTCAACAAATTAAATGTGGTTCAAATAACTGGACTTGCATCAAAAGGTGAAGAAAGCATTGTGGAAAAGGAAGAAAATGCTAGTTACCAGCATTTTCTTCTTTTCCTGCAATGTTTTCAAGAGACTTCCTTCCCAGGTTCATTAAAACTCTGGATTGTTTGGTTAAAAATTAATTGAAATTCAATGAATTTCACTCTTTACAAAACAGAGTTTTAACAACTTTGGGGAAGATGGCTTTTTAAAAATGATGGCATATGAAAAATGCTTTCTCCTTTTCCTACAATGTATCTACCCTTTGGATCCTATTAACTGCAAATGCTTTCTTTTTTGGCAAGTGTAATAACTTGTTTAGTTAACAGTTTACGAGACAACAAAATTTTAGACCAGTGCAAATTCAAAGCAGTTGTAGATGACAGAATAATTGTTACTGAAGAATTTAAATTCACTTTCGGCAGGGTAGAAAACACTGTGGATAACGGAGAAAATGCTGCTCACCAGCATTTTCTCCTTTTTCCCACAATGTTTTCAAAAAGCTTCTTTCTCAGGGTCGTTAAAAGTCAGGATTGTGTGGTAAAGAGTTCACTCTTTACCAAACAAAAACAAGAGGGCCATGATGGCCCTGGAGTTGCTCGCCTGAGCCTTTTGACCAAGTACAACCAATTTCCAACGTCTTGTGAGATATATGTATTACCAAACAATAAAATTTTAAACTCATCAGTCTGAACCTTCTGCATAAAACAAATAATATGTGGATCAAGCTATGGGACTGGTCTCTCAAAGGGGTAGAAAACATTGTGAAAAAGGGAAAAAAATGCTGGATACCAGCATTTTCTCACTTTCAAAGAGTGTTTTCAAAAGGCTTCGTTCTGAGAGTCATTCATACACTAGGTTTTTCTAAGATTTCACCTAGTGACCTAGTTTTTCAGCCAACATAACACATTTTCAAACTGGTCCAAGATATCATTAGGACAAACATTCTTACCAAATTTCAAGAGTATTGGACTGAAAATGTGGCCTCTACAGCGTACACAAGGTTTTTCTAAGATCTGACCTAGTGACCTAGATTTTGACCCAACATGACTTATCTTCAAGCTCATCCAAGATATTACCAAGGCAAACATTCTGAGCAACTTTAAAAGAGTACTGAACAAAAAACGTAGCCACAACAGTGTACACATGGTTTTTCTAAGATTTGACCAGGTGACCTAGTTTTTGACCCCACATGACCCATTTTCAAATGCTACTGAGATATCATCGAGACAAACATTCTGACCAACTTTCAAGAGTATAAGACAGAAAATGTGGCTTCTGGAGCTTACACAAGGTTTTTCTAAGATTTGACCTAGTGACCTAGTTTTTCACCCATCATGACCCATTTTCAAAGTAGTCAGAGATATTATCAAGGCAAACATTCTGACCAAATTTCAAGAGTACTGGACAGAAAATATGGCCTCTAGAGCATACACAACGTTTTTCTTAGATTTGACCTGGTGACCTAGTTTTTGACCCAACATGGCACATTTTCATACTATTTCAAGATATAATCAAGACAGACATTCTGACCATTTTTCAAGAGTATTGGACTGAAAATGTGGCATCTATAGTGTACAAAAGCTTTTTCTAAGATTTGACCTAGTGACCTAGTTTTTGACCCCACACAACCCAATTTCAATCTTGTTCGAGATTTTATCAAGACAAACATTCTGACCAAGTTTCATGAGGATCGGACTGAAAATGTGGCCTCTACAGCACACACAAGGTTTTTCTAAGATTTGACCTAGTGACCTAGTTTTTGACCCCACATGACCCAATTTCGAACTCGTCCAAGATTTTATCAAGACAAACATTCAGACCAAATTTCACAAGTATCTGACTGAAAATGTGGCATCTAGAGCATACACAAGGTTTTTCTAAGATTTGACCTAGTGACCTAGTTTTTGACCCCACATGACCCAATTTCGAACTCATCCGAGATTTTATCAAGACAAACATTCTGACTAAGTTTCATGAGTATCGGACTGAAATTGTGGCCTCTATAGCGTACACAAGGTTTTTCTAAGATTTGACCTAGTGACCTAGTTTTTGACCCCACATGACCCAATTTCAAACTCGTCGGAGATTTTATCAAGACAAACATTCTGACCAAGTTTCATGAGGATCGGACTGAAAATGTGGCCTCTAGAGCGTACACAAGGTTATTCTAAGATTTGACCTAGTGACCTAGTTTTTGACCCCACACAACCCAATTTTGAACGTGTCTGAGATTTTATCAAGACAAACATTCGGACCAAATTTCACAAGTATCTGACTGAAAATGTGGCATCTAGAGCATACACAAGGTTTTTCTAAGATTTGACCTAGTGACCTAGTTTTTGAGCCCACATGACCCAATTTCAAACTCGTCCGAGATTTTATCAAGACAAACATTCTGACCAAGTTTCATGAGGATCGGACTGAAAATGTGGCCTCTAGAGCGTACACAAGGTTTTTCTAAGATTTGACCTAGTGACCTAGTTTTTGACCCCACATGACCCAATTTCGAACTCATCTGAGATTTCATCAAGACAAACATTCTGACCAAGTTTCATGAGGATCGGACTGAAAATGTGGCCTCTAGAGCGTACACAAGGTTTTTCTAAGACTTGACCTAGTGACCTAGTTTTTGACCCCACATGACCCAATTTCGAACTTGTCCGAGATTTTATCAAGACAAACATTCTGACCAAGTTTCATGAAGATCGGACTGAAAATGTGGCCTCTACAGCACACACAAGGTTTTTCTAAGATTTGACCTAGTGACCTAGTTTTTGACCCCACATGACCCAATTTTGAACTTGTCCGAGATTTTATCAAGACAAACATTCGGACCAAATTTCACAAGTATCTGACTGAAAATGTGGCATCTAGAGCATACACAAGGTTTTTCTAAGATTTGACCTAGTGACCTAGTTTTTGATCCCACATGACCCAATTTCAAACTCGTCCGAGATTTTATCAAGACAAACATTCTGACCAAGTTTCATGAGGATCGGACTGAAAATGTGGCCTCTAGAGCGTACACAAGGTTTTTCTAAGATTTGACCTAGTGACCTAGTTTTTGACCCCACATGACCCAATTTTGAACTCATGTGAGATTTCATCAAGACAAACATTCTGACCAAGTTTCATGAGGATCGGACTGAAAATGTGGCCTCTAGAGTGTACACAAGGTTTTTCTAAGATTTGACCTACATGTAGTGACCTAGTTTTTGACCCCACATGACCCAATTTCGAACTTGTCCGAGATTTTATTGAGACAAACATTCTGACCAAGTTTCATGAGGATTGGACTGAAAATGTGGCCTCTAGAGCGTACACAAGGTAAAAAGTTGACGACGGACAACGGACGACGCACACCACACGACGGACGAAGCACGATCACAGTAGCTCACCATGAGCACTTCGTGCTCGGGTGAGCTAAAAATTTAGAGCTGTTTAAATTAAAAGCATTTGCAGATGACAACTTAAATTTGGCTGGAATTATGCTATTTGTTCACGACAGGGTAGAAATCACTGTGGGAAAAGGAGAAAATGCAAGTTACCAGCATTTTCTCCTTTTCCCACAATGTTTTCAGAAGCTTTTTTTATCAGGGTCGTTAGAAGTCGGGACTGTGTGGTAAAGGGTTAAAAAGCTTTGTACTTGTAACCCTTTATCACACAATCCTAAGTTTTAACCACCCTGAGAAATAAGGCTTTTGAAAACATTGTGGAAAAAGGGGAAATGCTAGGAACCAGCATTTTCTCCTTCCTACAATGTTTTCTTGCCATTTAACTCTTTAACTCTTTACCAAACAATCCTGTGTTTTCCAGACCCTGAAAAAAGAGGCCTTTTGAAAAAATTGTGGGAAAAGGAGAAAATGCTGTTGACCAGCATTTTCTCCTTTTCCCACATTGTTTTCTACCCTTCCTAAAACTAATTTCAGTTTTTGAGTCACATTTATACAGTTGTCTGCAAATGCTTTCAATTTGGACGAGTCTAAAATTTTGTCGTTTGGTAAAAAGTTAAGGAACATTTTATCTTGTCATCTGCAAATGCATTAGATTCGGACCAGTCTAAAACTTTGTTGTTTAGTAATGAGTTAATCTGTCAAATATGTTTACATAAAGTAAACCACTGGAAATTTAACCCTTTACCACACAATCTCAACTTTTCACCATCCTATAAAATGAAAAACTTTGAAAGAAAAATTTTGAAAACATTGTGGTCAAAAGGGGGAAATGCTGGTGACCTTCCCTTTTGTTCCATAGTTTTAGACCATAACTGCAAAGCTCAGAGCCACAGAGCTAGTGGCTCTTTTTAGCGGCAGAAATATGGATGGTGTAAGACAAAGATTGCGAAAAAACAGCATAGCAATGTGCTATTTTTTATTTCAACTTCATATTAATGAGATTATGTGTTGTTTTGAGTTTCAATTTAGCTTGGCATTTTTAGGCTAGTCCCCTTGGTTTATATGTTGTGAATTGTAGAATAAAGGCTAAAATGGCATATTTTGTCAATTTTTTCCCCGACGATGCCACTTGTCTGTAATTTCACAGACTGAACACTATTCATAGAAAAATACTTAAGAGTTAGGATTAAGCTGATGCATTTAAGTTCTTTTTATCATTTCAGGCTGATTCTATAGATCTTTTGTGTGCAAAAGTTTAGTTTGGTGTGTTGTCGGCACAGGCAATCTTACGAACATCAAAGTTCGCAACAAATGCATAGCTCAAATACAAATTGCCCAGGCTGGGATTCAAACCAATGTGGCAAGGATCCTCATTATTGGAGGTTTAAAAGACCAATACACTGAACTAAAGAGAATTCTTCCCAACACAGTTGTCAGGTATTGATTTTATGCAGGAAGAAGCTATGCTGTAAGGAAGGAGTGATCTCCCGTAACACATTCCCTCTTAAGAGAAGTCATCATTTTGATGACGGAAAGCCTTCATCTATCATTTTAGACAACAAATGGCTCAATGGCCAATAACGGGCAGACAACGAATGGCTCAAAGGCCAATCCCAGGTGAGTCCCCATCGTACGAACATGAAAGTTTGCAACAAATGCATAGCTCAAATACAAACTGCCCTGTCTGGGATTCGAACCTGTGCGGCAAAGATTCTCGTTTATTAGAGGTTTAAAAGACCAATACATTAACCACTGAGCTAGAGAGAATTCTCCCTAACGCAGCTGTCAGGTATTGATTTTATGCGGGAAGAAGCTATGCTGTAAAGAAGGAGTGATCTCCCATAACAACAACTACAGCCAAAGACTGTTACACCTCTCAAGGTAATAAATGTACATGTATAGCCTTTTAAGAAGTTTGTACTTTGCCAGTAAATTGCATTCAGTCTAGTAATTCCATCAATTTATAGTCAGGACATGGTACTTAACCCTTTACCAGACGACAAAATTTTAGCCTTGTTCAAATTGAAAGCATTTGCGGACGATTATTTCAATGTGGCTCAAATGGTGCAATTTTTCTTTGACAGGGTAGAAAACATTGTGGGAAAAGGAGAAAATGCTGGTCACCTGCATTTTCTCCTTTTCCCACAATGTTTTCAAAAGGCTTCTTTCCCAAAGGCGTCAAAAGGCGGCATTGTGCGGTAAATGGTCAAGTTGATCCCAAGACTGAATTTTGGCTGAAATTTGTATAAAAAAGGGAGGTAACTCAAAATACTGAACAAGGCAAATTTGTTGCTTGAAGTCATGCTGCCTTATTTTGCAATTCCTGGACTTTTGCAGCGAGTTTTTTTTTTTTAAATGGAAACTGGTTTAGGCAATCCTGCTAACTTAAACCCAATTCTGATATTACAGCAACAAATCCACATACCTATATGGCCAGTGCATTCTTCAAGTCTCCACTGTGTCCAGAAAGGGCCCTCAAGTTCCAAAATGCATTATCTGACAAGTCTGTGGCTCGTGATGAGTAGTTTGGACTGGTCCAACTGATATATATAGCTGTTGTAAATACTGAGTCTTGGTTGACAGTAAACCATTCAACTGCTGGTTCCTATACCTACATACTCTATTGAGAAAAGTCCAATCCAGCTTTGCAGTGACAAATATGTGTAACATTTATGTCACAACAAATTATGCATAAGTGTTTCTTACTCGTCACATGAACCCATATCCATTAACATTTCATGTAAAGTTTGTCATCTTAATAGAATGCACTGGTCACAGAGGTTTCCAGGACTTCATCTTTGGTAAATATCACTTGGCTTCAAACCATGTTGCTATTTGGTTTTGTTGTTCTTGTGTTGTGATGGGGGGGGGGGGCTCTTATGAAGGTTGTTAATTTTCTGTTATGGAGAGAGCCCTTAATCATGCTCCTGAGCTGATAAAGAGGCTGCATTTCTGACACTGTACAGGAAATTGCCAAATAAGGATCTATTTGCTTTTTTTCCACAGAAAGTTTCTCTTCTGTTTGTACCCATGTGAAGCTCTTCTCTTGGCCTCATACCTCCTGCAGAGGTCTTTTAGTGTAAGTTGCCTATAGACTTGAGAATTCCTGCGCACTGATGCCAGCAGCTGGTGCCAATTGCATCGCAGACTGACTTGGTCTTAGTGAAGTCTAATGCACAGCCGAATGCCAAAGGGCTGGATAATTCTGGCTGCAACAAATGGACTTTGGAGCAAGTCGATATACTGTGGAATGCAGGCTCTCACAAATGTGTGTACATGTGTTACAAAGTTTGCCAACACCCTTCAGGCCATCTTCATCAAACATTTAACCCTTTACCACACAATCCCGAGTTTTAATGACCCTGGGAAAGAGGCCTTTTGAAAACATTGTGGGATTCTGGTAACCAGCATTTTCTCCTTTTCCCACAATGTTTTCTACCCTATCAAAGACAGAAATCATGGCTTGAGCTACTTTCAATTTGTCATCTGGAAATGCTTTCAGTTTGGACCAGTTTGAAATTTTGTCGTTTGGTAAAGGGTTAATTGATTTCATTTTGGATTAAATGTAGACCTCTTTGATTCAATTCTAAGTGTACTCCATGTGGCAGAATGCTTGTACTGTATGTGGAACTGTGGCTTTTACATATTGATGACTTCTGATGGCATTGTCGGTGGTCACCTGATAAAACAGTTATGAATTTTATCCCATAAAGCGCTGGAATGAACCTGTTTTTGCAGACAGATTAGATCAAGATCAGACTGCACAGGATATGCAGTCTGATCTTGGATCTACACTGTCTGCTACTTTGTTACATATTCTTGCTAAAACAACCATGACATGACAATATTTCAGATGTCGTTCCTAAATGAAAAGGTCAATTTCATTATTCAGCTCTCTAAAGGTTAAGAACTACTGCTGTGCCACTTTCGATAAACAGCTGATGACATTCTTTCAGTGCCTGTGGATTTTGCAGCTTCATTCTTTCCTTTATTGTTCCATAGTTCTGGATCAAAAATGCAAACCTCAGTTCACACAGCTAGTCACTGTCTTTAGTGGTAGAAATGAGGGTGGGGTAAGATGATGAAGGACAGCAAAAAATGGCATGGTAATGTGGAATTTTTTATAATATCCTCTTATTATGTGTTGTTTTGAGAAATTTGGTTGGGGTATGATGATGAAGGATTGCAAAGAAAAAACGGCATGGTAATGTATTATTTTTTTCCTCAGAATATGTTGAGTTTCAGTGTTTCAATTTAGCTTGGCATTTCAGGCTAGTCACCTGCATTGTGTGAATTTCGGAATATAGGCCAAGATGGCCTATTTTGTTAATTTTTTCCTGACCATGCCTCTTGTCTGTAAAGGACATTAATTTCACTATTTCAAAGGTCATTAATTTCACTATTTCACAAGATGAACAAAATTTATTGATAAATACTTAAGAGGTAGGATTAAGCTGTTGCATTTAAGTTCTCTTTATCATTTCAGGCTCATTCTATGGACCTTTTGTGTGAAGCAGGTCAGTTTGGTGCATTGTCAGCAGAGATAAGTATAGCCAAAGACCAACTTAACTCCACTTATAGGATAGTATACCATATCTTTTGCACATTCCTCTCAAAATGCACGATACTAGCCCCTGTGCACTGAGCCTCTACATCAAATTTGCAGCATATGCCTTTCAGGGCAATCTGATATAAAATGTAAACTCAACATAAATTAACCCTTCCCCACACGGAAATTTTTAGACTCTCCGAAATTCAAAACATCAGCAAATGACAAATTCAGAATTAAAACACCCTGTAGCTCAGTCGGTAGCGTACAGGACTTGAGAACAGGAGGTCGCTGGTTCGATCCCCGGCTTGGTCAATTTCTTTCCGAGGACTGATGATAGTCATTGCGACAGGATTCATTCCTCTCTCACCGCTGACAATTGTTTCGACGATGGTTATGTGGGAAAGCAGCCAGTGGCTTGGAAAGAATATTGTGCGGAGTACTGGTAAAAGAAACTCCAGGAAAGCATGGATTGGTGCACTGGCCGCCGTGATATAACTGAAATAATGTTGAAAATGGCGTTAAACACCATACAATCAATCAACCAATCAAAATTAAAACAAATGAGCTTAAGTTCTCTGACAGGATAAAAAAACATTGTGGGAAAAGGCGAAAATGCTGGTTACCAGCATTTTCTCCTTTTCCCATTCTGTTTTCAAATGGTTTCTTTCTCAGGGTCGTTGAAACTTTGGATCGTTTGGTAAAGAGTTAAGGTTTCATAGATGTATTAACCCTTTACCAGGCCACAAAATTACAGACCCATCTGTAATGAAAACTCCTCCAGATAACAAATAAAATGTGGCTCCAACTTAGGAGACTTGTCTGCAATAGGGAAGAAAGCATTCTGGTTACCTGTATTTTCCCATTTTCCCACCTTGTTTCAATAAGCCTTGGTCCTCAGTCTCCAAAATCTTGTATGTGTTGCAAAGGGTTAAGCAATAAATACATTTTCAAAAATTATTGCAGAAGAAGGAAATGATTGTTACACTCTTTACAACACAATCCCGAGTTTTAAAGACCTAGGCAAAGAAGGCTTCTGACAACATTTTGTGAAAAGGAGAATGCTGGTAACCAGTCCTTTCTCCTTTTCCCACAATGTTTTCTATTCTACTCAAAACAAACCCCATCATTTGAGCTACATTTTATTTGTTGTCTGCAAGTGCTATCAATTTGAACAAATTTGAAATTTTATTGTGAGGTAAAGAGTTAACCCATTACCACACAACAAAACTTCAGACTTGCCCAAACCGAAAGCACTTGCAAATGACAAATTAAATATGGCTCAAATAGTGGAAGTTGCCTTTGATAGGGTAGAAAACATTGTGGGAAAAGGAAAAATTTTCTTCTTTCACAAGGTCATGGAAATTCGGGATTATGTGGAAAGGTTTAACAAGTTTTCAAACATCTTCACAATGTTTTCAAAAGTGGTCCCCTCCAGTTCAGGATATAAAACGAAAAGTGTATTGACCTCCTTAACCCTTTAGCTCATGATCTCAAGTTTTAATGACCTTGAAAGAAAAGGCCTTTGAAAACATTCTGGGAAAAGGAAGAAATGCTGGTAACCAGCATTTTCTCCTTTTCCCACAATGTTTTCTACCCTATCAAAAAGAGAAATCATAATTTTAGCAACATTTATTGTGTTGTCTGCAAATGCTTTAAATTTGGTCCATTTGAAAATTTTGTTGTTTGGTAAAGAGTTCATGTTAAAGTTACCTTTCTCCTTTTTTCTAAACACTGAAGGTGTCCCTTGTCCACTATTGTCACCCTCCACTTGTCCATTCAATGTCCGTCCCTTCTTTTTTCCAGTTCTATAATTATCAGGACCAGTGACATCAGGAAGTATGGAAGTATTCATGTCAGCTGGTTTCCTTTTCTGACTTTTCTCATTGGTTCCTGGCTCTTCTGTCATATTTACAGGCACAGCTTTTGGCTTTCTCTTTTTCTTCATCATAGTTGTCACTTCAGTTTCCTCTGTGTGCATTTGTTTCTCATGTAATGGATTCTTTTCAGCCTCTACTGTGTCACTTTCACATGCTTCAGTTGCTGAACTTTGTAATGAGAACCTCTTCACAGCTCTAGTTTGGCCAGTCTTATGAGCATTAGTGAGTGCTTGTTTCCCCATTGATCCAGTGCTCTTTCTCTGTCTGGAGGGTTTCCTCGATTTACTGCTTGTGTTGGGTCCATCTTGTTTGCTGAAAGGTTCTGTCTTGGACTTCATACTTGATGAATTAGCTTTATCAGCATTAAGACTTTGTTTTGTAGTTTCTCTATCATCTTTAACTTTTGTATCAGTATCAGTTTCTTTAGTTTCTGCTGTAAGTTCAATCTTCCTTGCTCCCTTTCTTCTGTTCCTATCAGATTTCTTTGTCAAGTTACGGTTTTGACTTACTTTTTCTATCTGGTCTGGCACTTTTTCTTCACCTGTTTTCTGTTTCTTTCTTGTACTCTTAGTAGGCTTGGAATTTTTTCCAACACAGGGTTCCTCTTGCATAGCTTGTTCAACACTGATATTACCGACACTGGTCACAGAAATCTCTCCAAAATCCCTTCCTTTCCCGACATTACCTGTTTCTATCAAAGAAGCTTGACTCACATCTTCCTCTGTATCTTTCCATTTTCTCTTTTTGGTCTTTTTGTCTGTTCTTTCTGTTACTTTAGTGAAATCAGCTTCAATGTTTTTGTATGATCCAAGAGCAGATTCTGTATCTGCTATACCCTGGTCTGGCGTACAGTAGATTGAATCCCCAACTACATCTGAAACAATCAAATTCAAACTTCTGACCAATTGAATTTGGCCAAATTGAACATTTTATTGTTTGGTAAAGTTTTAAATGTCTTTCACACATTTAGTTGCTTGTGCAGCCAGTGTAGATCAAAATCAGAATGGTAATTCTGGATGAAAGTAACCTTGACAGGGGTGCTTCTGGCATGTTTTCCTGACTAAACTTGGATTTGGTTTTATTTAACACTCTAACGGTTAATCCAACTTTTTACCAAGCAAACAATCAAAACAAAGGGCCTTTGAAAACGTCATAGGAAAAAGAAAAAATGCTGGTAATGCTGTCATCTTCTCCTTATCCCTCAATGTTTCTGCCCTTCAAGAGACAAATCCAAACAATTCAGGGGTGTGATTGATGAAATACAACAGGGAAGAAAAATATCATGACCTCCCCTCACTGGTTCAGAAAATACTTTATTTTTAAAGCAAATTCTTATGATCCTGGGACAATTTGAACCCTTTACTGTACAATTCTGAATTTTAACAACCCTGAAGAAGAGGTCTTTTGAAAACATTGTGGTAATTGGTATTTTCTCATTCTCCAAGAATGTTTTCTATCCTATCAACGATAGAAAACATCATTTTAGCTACATTCAGTTTTCGTCCGCAAAGGCAGCATACAAAATTTTGTCATTTGGTACAGAGCTGAATATTCAGTTTCAGATTTTGAAGGTGGAAATCCTCTAAAGGAAGGAAAAATAACACCCATTAGCATTGAAAAAAAAAAAAAAGTTATAGAACAGCAGAACACTTTACCTGGCTTGCTGCCATCCTTGTCTTTAACATCATCAAGAATTTCTTTCAAGCGACCACACAGTGTTGCCATGTTAAATAACTGTCTGTCTACTTCAGCGTCTTTCACATGTGCAGGCAGGTCACAAACAGGACAACACCTGCCCAGGTAGTTCTCACAACACATGCTACAATAAATAACTCATAGCTCTTTACCAAATGACAAAATTTTGGACCGGTCCAAATTGAAAGCATTCGCAGATCACAAACTGAATATTGCCAAAATGGTGAGATTTGTCTTTTGATAGGATAGAAAACATCGTGTGAAAAGGAGAAATTGCTGGTTACCAGCATTTTCTCCTTTCTCACAATCTTTTCAAAAGTCTTCTTTCTGAAGGTCATTAAAAGTCTGGATTGTGTGGTAAGGGCTTAACCCATTATTACACTACACAAGCCACTTTCAAGGGACATGAAAAATAACAATATCAAAGAACCCTTAACTTTTGATTAACCCTTTACCGCACAGTGCCGCTTTTAACGACCCTGGGAAAGAAGCCTTTTGAAAACATTGTGGGAAAAGGAGAAAATGCCGGTAACTGGCATTTTCTTCTTTTCCCACAATGTTTTCAACTCTTCCCAACACATTTTTCAATTTTTGAGAAACAGTTATTTTGTCATCTGCAGATGCTTTCAATGTGGACCAGTCTGAAATTGTGTCGTTTAGTAAAGAGTTAACATTTAAATACAATGAACAAAAATTTCTGGACAAAATTTAGAAACAAAATATTGATAATCTTCAAAGTGAGATTTGTCTTTTGATAGGAAAGAAAACATTATGGGAAAAGGATAAATGCTGGTTACCAGCATTTTCTCCTTTTCCCATAATGTTTTCAAATGCCCTGTTTCCAAAGGTTGTCAAAATTCTGGATTGTATGGTAAAGTTGGAAAAGGCTTAAAAAGCCTTTCACAACTACTGAAGTTGTCTTTGTGGCCAGTGCAGATCTACATCACCCTGCACAATAAGTGCAGTCTGATCATTGAGTTGCAGTGTTTCCTCTGCTATTAAATGCTGGGTAAAAGCAACCTTGCAATTGCAATTACTTGGGTCTGTTGTCTGGATTGAAAGTGTCCATTGCACTACTTTCAGCTTTAACGGTTACAAAAGCTAATTTTACTGTCACACATGTAGCCTGAATACCGAAATACCATCGAAGCATTGGCAGGGTTCATTCTAGAAATCAAACCTATGGGGATGACTCATCAGAAAAAAAGGGGCCATTAGAGAAATTTATGGGGCCAAGGGAAAACTACCCTCATCAATGGATTTTGATTTTATCCCTTGCAACCAAAAGTAAATTTTTCTTCCATTACTACCCTGATGACCTTTTCCCTCTAAATGTCTCATGTATGTGCAAGGGAGAAATTGTGTAAGCTTCAGTCAGCATATTTGTCTTTTGTGCTTAGAGCACAAAATGCTATATATTTTGTGTTTAATTAAAACCATTTAAATGATTTAATGACAACGAAATAATCTCAGTATACTGGCTGAATTATAGATAAATTTCCACCTATCACTGGTTTTACTCCTAGCAATGTCTTGTTTATAACTAGAAGAATTTGGTTATCAGTGTTATCTTGACATTATTTCTTTGTTTATTTGGGCCCAAAAAATGTAAAAAATATTGGCTCAGACGTCTGCTGTATGATAGAAGCAACATTAAGTTTTGTTGGGTTTTCAAGTATGGTATGCCTTTTTTGATTGGACGATATGGGTGAAACACCCACAGAGCCAACAAGAGACCTCGTAACAACTCACTGTTCATATGTTGGCTGTACTTGATTCTTCAATTAGAGTGAACTTGAAAACGAATTCTAATCGTCAGATTAACACCTTACAAAAAATGTCTGCTGGCTCGGCCCCAAAGTAAGATTTCTGATGCGCCAAAGGTGAAAAATATGCGCCCATGGCACAAGGGAACGCTCTAGAATGAACCCTGCACCAGAATACCCCAGAATCAATATGTGTGAACTACATTTGCCAGTTGGGCTGGAATACTGCTATCTAGATTTACTAGTAATTTTAGTAAACTGGATCTCTATGTAAGAAATTCTTATGTTTGTTTTGGATAACTTTCGTATATACTGAAAATTACTAGTAGATCTAGATAGGGGTATTCCAGCCTGGCTGGCAAACATAGTTAATGCATATGGGATTTTGGGGTATTCCAGTGTTTCAGCAGTATTCTGGCTAGTTCTGTGACCCTAATTTTACACCTGCAAACCTATGATTGATTGTATAGTGTACTGTGTTTACAGGTAAGCTCTTTTCAATATCGTTTCAGTTATATTGTAAGTGCATGCTTTCCAGGAGTTTCTATTACCAGTACTTAGCACAATATTTTTCTCATGCCACTGGCTCCTTTACTACATTACATAACCATTGTCGAAACAATGATCAGCTATGAGAGAGGAATGAATCCTGTCACAATGACTGTATCTATCCTTGTAAAGAAATTGGCCAAGCTGGGGATTCTAACCAGCAATCCCGTGTTCTCCAGCCCTGTATGCTACTGATGCCCTGCTGGGGCTCGGTGGCAAACATATGACAATTTATCTAAAGGATCAACATTCAAAGGTAAGGAAAATACTATATTCAAACAGTATGAAAAACAGTATTTAACCCTTAGAGTGCCAAATAAACTGACAAGAAAGTTTTTATCCTAAAAATACAACCCATATAATTGCAATTTCATGGTTGCTTTTGTCTAGTGTTTCAGCAAAGCGGACAGCATAGATCAAAGATCAGGCTGCATGTTTTGTGCACCCTGATCTTGATCTACACTGGCGGCAAAATCAACTATATTAGTGAAAGGTGCTTTACATGTACTAATTTGATGTTACAACTTACAAGTCATGTACATGACTTACGGTAATCTGTAAGACATGAAAACATATACAAAACATTAAGTCACATGGAGAAAATATTCACTATTAGCAATTCTTTTCAAAACGTTTACAGATGAAGTCGACAACAAGACCATGAAGTTGTCTGCATGATATTTATGAAGTTCTAGCCTAAGTATGTCAAGAGTTCTACATCATTTTAACTCTTTATCACACAACAAAATTTTAGACCAGTCGAAATTGAACGCTTTTGCAGATGACAAAATAAATTAAAATTTGTTTTGGGAAGAATAGAAAACATTATGGGAAAAGGAGAAAATGCTGTTTACCAGCATTTTCTCCTTTTCCCTCAATGTTTTCAAAAGGCCTCTTCCTCAGGGTCCTGAATTGTTTGTTAAATGGTTAAGCAGTATTTCAGCAATCTTGAGCACCTATCTATTCGTCTATTGGTGTTTCTCGAACCAGTGCTTTCCAAAGAATTCTGGCAGGGAGGGGATTCAAACTCACGACTCAAAGATCTCGGGGGGAAGGACAGAGAGAGAGAGAGAGAGAGAGAGAGACAGAGACAGAGACAGAGAGACAGAGAGAGAGACAGACAGAGCACTAACCTGCAGAATATGTGCTCACAACCACCAAGAGTGACTGGACTGGTTGCTGGATTTTTGCTAGAAAGAGGCAAGTAAGTTTAAGGTGAACACTTCAAATATTAAACAGCTTAACTTTCTAATAGATACAATTTTATACTGGTCCAAACTGAAAAAACTTTGCAGACAACAAATTAAATGTGGCCCATATGACGAAATTTGTTCCTAGTAGGGTCAAAAACATTGTGTGAAAAGGAGAAAATGCTGGTTACCAGCATTTTCTCCTTTTCCCACAATATTTTCAAAAGCCTTCTACTTCAGGGGCATTAAAAGTTGGGATAGTGTGGTAAAGGGTTAACTCTTTACCAAATGACAAAATTTGAGCCAGTTCAAATTGAAAGCATTTGCAAACGACGAAGTAAGTGTGACTCAAAAATTGAATTCTGTGTTTGGATAGGTAGAAACATTGAGGGAAAAGGAAAAACTGCTGGTTACAAGCATTTTCTCTTTTTGCCCACAAAAGGTTTCAATATGTTTTTCCTCAGGGTCATTAAAATTTGGGATTGTGTGGTAAAAGGTTACTATAGATAGTAGGTACTTTTCTGCATGCAGCATGTCCATCAGTTGCAAAACATAAAAACTACTACTCCAAAGTTTTAAAGTTTAGACATGAAATAGCAAGATATTAACATGGAAATAACTAAATTTATAATGCCTCAATTGTTTCAAGCTGAAGTAGATTTAGACACATATCAATTTAAATTTTGACTAAAAGTGGCAATGGTCACAGCTGGATGCTCTACTGGTCTATCCTTTCTGACATAATCTTCTGTATTTAGCTCCACTGGCCAAAGGCCAGTGGGCTTATGTCATGGCCCTGTGTCCGTCATGTGTCCATCCGTGTGTCTGTCTGTCCATGTGTGCGTTAACTTTTATTTCAAACATCTTCATCTCTGAAACTGCCCATTGGATTTTAACAAAACTTCACAGAAATGATCCTTCTATGGCCCTCTTCAGAAACTCTTCAAAGAATTCGATTCCTATAAAAACTCTGGTTGCTGTGGCAACAAAACTGAAAAATATTGAAAATCTTTAAAAATCTTCTTGTCCGAAACCTAGGATTACCAAATTTGGTGTGTAGCTTCATCGAATAGACCTCTACAAAAAGTCTTCAAACTTAATCTTGCGGTCAAAAATGGCCCCGCAGCGGGTGGGGGGGGGGGGGGTCACAAGATTTATATAGTGAAAACTTTAAATATCTTTTTGTCCTAAACCATATGGCCTAGGGCTACCAAATTTGGCATGTACCTTCATCTAATAGACCTCTACAAAAACTCATCAAATTATAGCCCTACGGTCACATTTGGCCCTGCTCCTAGGTTCACAAGTTTTACTTAGGTTTATATAGTGAAAACTTAAATATCTTCTTGTCCTAAACCATATCGCCTAGGGCTACAAAATTTGGCATGTAGCTTCATCTAATGGGCTTCTACAAAAACTCATCAACTTATAGCCCTAGGGTTAAAACTGGCCCCACCTCTGGGGCCACAAGTTTCACATAGGCTTTTATGGTAGAAACTTTAAGTCTTCTAGTCCTAAACCATATGGCCTTGGGCTACTAAATTTGGCATGTAGCTTTATCTAATAAACCTTTACAAGAACTCTTCATACTATAGCCCCGAGGTCAAAATTGGCCCTGCCCCATGGGTCCAGTGGAGCAATACAGGGCCATCATGGCCCTCTTGTTTTAACAACCTAGAGGAAGAAAACAAAGTGGGAAAGAGGAAAATGCTGGATACCAGCATTTACTCCTTTTTAACAAAATTTTCTATTCGTTGCATCAAAAATCCCATTATTTGAGCATCATTAACTCTTTTCCAAAGGACAAAATTTTGACTCATCAAAAACGAAAGCCTTTGCACACAAGCTATATTTGGCCCAAGTTACGGAACTGTTTCTGTAAGGGTTGAAAATATTCTGGGAAAAGGAGAGAATTCTTGTTGCCAGAGTTTCTTCCTCATGGTCCTTAAAACTCGGGATTGTGTGGTAAAGAGTTAACCCTAAAGTTACAGTGCTGCCTTTTAACGACTCCGAGAAGTTACAGTGCTGCCTTTTAATGACTCTGAGAAAGAAGCCTTTGAAAACATTGTGGGGAAAGGCAAAAGTGCTGGTAACAAGCTTTTTCTCCTTTTCCGACAATGTTTTCTACCCTATCAAAGAATTTGAGCCACACTGAAATTATCGTCTGCAAATGCTCTCAATTTGGACAAGGCTAAAATTTTGTCTGGTAAAGGGTTAATAGGTCGTCAGCAAATGCTTTGGAGTGCACAAGTTCAAAATTTTATGGTTTGGTAAGAAAAGATTTAACGAAAAAATAACTCTGAAGCATATCACAAACCTCATGGTTTTGATGACAAACCTATTTCATCACCATCAAAATCAATGAAATTCTTTTTAACCCTTTAAAACACAATCCAGAGTTTTAATGACCCTGAAAGAGGAGGCTTTTGCAAGCATTGTGGGAAAAGGAGAAAATGCTGGTAACCAGCATTTTCTCCTTTTCCCACAATGTTTTCTACCATATCAAATGCAGCAATCACCATTTAGTAGAATCTAATTTGTCATCTGAAAATGCTTTCAATTTGGTCCAGACCAAAATGTTGTCGTTTGGTCAAGAGTTAATAAATTATGTAGAGCTTAGAAGTCTGCAATTCTTAAACCTTGTCATTTGACCCCGAGTTTAAACAGGGATCATTGTGTAATATACGATCCCTGGTTTAAATGACCCTAATCAGGGATCATACATACATATATAAGATCCCTGCCCTAATGTAGAAGACTTTTGAAAAAAATATTGCACAATGATTTTCTCCTTTTCCCACACCGTTTTCTACCCTTTTAGCAAACATTCATTTAGATCTCTGCATTTACTTTCAATACAGAGGAGTCTAAAAATATGTCGTCTGCTAAAGGCTTAAACGGTGTTTAGACAACAAAAATGAGATCAGTTAGTGCTAGTATGTAGGCTTACTGTATTTCAGCAGGGATCGTACATTACAGTTTATGTAATATACGATCCCTAATTTCAGCAAGACTGAGATCAACACGGTCGTGTTACAAATCTACATTGCTGCTCTCCCTGGTTGTATTGATAAACGGTGAGCCCGTGAAACATCCTCGTCGCCAGTGAAGTAAATCAGAGGAGAAAAGAATGCGCCCGACGTGGGACTCGAACCCACGACCCCCGGAACACTAGTACCGCAGCTCTATCAACTGAGCTAGCCGGGCAACTGGTCGTGAGTCTACCCAACGCCGATTACTACATAACAGCGAAGCAATAAATTAACAAAACTCTTACCAAACAGTACATTTCAAAAGATTTTCAAGCTGTGACAGCGCTTTTCTTGTACTTGAAAAAGAATTCAACTGGGATGACGGCATCTTCGGCAACTTGACAGATAGAACAAAATGTTTACATTCAATTTCCCGCCAAAAATTGTATTTCGCACGGAAGTTAGTCATCTCCCAGAGTTCCCATTTCATCAATGGAGTCGTTTGCATAAAGTGGAAAAGTCAAATTATGAAAAAATACGATATTTACATTCGAGTGACAGCTTATTAGAAAACAGGTATACAGCGACATTTGTAAATTCATTTAATTGGTACTTATGAATGACACGGGAGAAATTGTCTTTATCATCCAAATGTTACGTGGGCGAAGATTTGCTCGTTTTAGAATTCGGTCGGTAAATGAGTGGGTGGGGTACGGATAACTCGTTTGCAGATTTCCACAAGACTCATTATTTATGCATCGGTATACTAATCCTCGTTGCTGTAGCTGTTGCCTGAAGATTCCAAAGTGTTGGTTGCTTATCCAGTTTTTGAATGCAATTCTATTTATTTTGCTACTACTAGAAGCTTACCTAGACTTCAATTCATCAGCTGTGGTAAGCCTTGATTATTCAATTATCTGAGTGCAAATCCAAACAGACAGTGTCCTGGAAGGTGTCGGTAAATATGGGTGATTATTTACAAAGTGCAGGATTCCCACAATTCCCTGGCCTAGATTAAACACTTTACATACTAGAAATTTGTTCAATTGATGACTACCAGAAATATCTAGAGAAAAAAATGTGGTTATCATGTTATGACTAGGGAAGATGATGGGGGATAAAATGAGTGCAATTTCAAAGCAATGCTGGTCATAATGATTTTATGGCAGTTGCAGTCACATAATTCTTGTTTTTTTTTCTTGTGTATGTATGTGAGTGTGTGTGTAAACAACCATTGAAATAAGAGTGCAAAAGTAAGAACATGACACATTTTTACCAATATGTAAGACCTCTGAAGGGTACCCATCCAGACCTCTTCTATCATTAATTCTGTGCTTTCTTTCTGAACAATTTACATATAGTAAAAAACAATAGTACTCTGAAACTCCTGAAGAAATTGGTGGTTCTGATATGTGACAGATGACAGTGTACTATACAGGTTATTAAAACACGATGTTGTTTTCCCGTCATCTCCCGTAGTAGTCATAAGACATTGACCACATTTATCTGTAGATATTTCTGGTGGTCATAGCTGGTATAAATATCTAGTATGTACAGTGTTTTATCTAGGCTGCAGGATTGTGGGAATCACAGACTTTTGTAAATAATCCCCAACATTTTCCTACACCTTGCAGGACAAGGTCCCCATACTTATAAAGACCACATCATAGATTACCCATGGTACTTTATGTTACTCTCCATCATTGAATCAGATAACTAGCCTATAAAATGTAAACCGTGGTTCGGAATGCTATCAGTTGTGTTTGGGATTAGAAAAGTTGGGCTTTAAAGCTTTACCATTCAATTCTGTGTTTTAATGACCCTGAGAAATTGTACTTTTGAAAAAGATTTATACATTGCTGGTTACCAGCATTTTCTCCTTTTCCCCTAATATTTTCTAACATTTCAAACACAAATGCCATCATTTGAGCCATGTTTAATTTGTCATCTGCTGGTGCCTTTAACTCTTTACCACACAATCCCAAGTTTTAACGACCCTGTGAAAGAAGCCTTTTGAAAGCATTGTGGGAAAAGGAGAAAATGCCGGTAACCAGCATTTTCTATTTTATGCACATTTTCTACTGTTCCCAAAACAAATCTCAATTTTTCAATCACATTTATATTGTTGTCTGTAAATGTCTTTCAGTTTGGACCACTCTAAAATTTTGTCGTTTGGTAAAGGGTTAATAATCCATTACTATAAAATCCAGAGTTACAGTGACCCTTGTAAAATAGACATCTGAAAATGTGGGAAAAGTAGAAAATGCTGGTAACCTGCATTTTATCCTTTTCCACAAATGTTTTCTTACTTAACCAAAACAATTCCAGTTACTGGAGATGTACTTATTTTGTTGTCTGCATTGCTTTGAATTTGGACCCATCTAAAATATTGTCGTGTTATAAAGAATTAATATGGACAGAACTAAATTTTGATGTTTTGTAAAGAGTTCAACCCACAGAATTTACACCCCATACACTGTTTAATGGATTTTTTTTTTTCAGTAGGATAGTAGTCATTGTTTGAAAATGATCCTATGCTTCACATTAGTGAAAAAGGGCCAGGAAAGGATAGATAGTTTGGCCATTATGGAATATATATTTTGTACAGTTGATTCCAATCATGAATCTTTCTAGTATGAATGTTCAACCAATTTTTCAAAAGTACTTTCACCACATTAAATTTGTAATTATTCCTTGATACAGTTACACCCCTTTTTTGCCTTAGGAATTCCACTTAAAATCAAGCAGCTGCAGCTGGGTGTTGGCACAGGCATGTGGTGCTCTTGTTCCTAGAATTGAGATGTTTCCTCAACCTTAAGAATCCATTATAAATTTTAAAAACTGCAGTATGATTGTTGACAAAGAGATTAAATTTAGTTCAAAGACTATTTATGTTATGATAAAAGATGTATTCAGTTGACACCTTGTTTTGGTAGGGACATAAAAAATTTTATGGCTTGTGTATTATCTTCAAATTTTTGGAGATATGAAGTCTGGCCCTGTATGAAGCTTTCTTGATCCGCATGGTAGAGATATGAGGTAATATGGCAAATGAACCCTTTGCCAAACATTTCTGTTTTGATGATTCTCATAAAGAAGACCATTGAAAATATTTTGGGAAAATAAAAAATGCTAGTTACTACCATTTTCTACTTTTGTTTCCACAATATTTTCAACTCTTCCAAAGACAAATCCCATCATACAAGCTACATTAAATTTGTTAGAGATACAAATGCTTTCATAAGAGTAATTGCTAAACTTTTTTGTCTGGTAAAGAGCTATCATATAACCTTCTGCAGATGTTGTTTTTTTGTTGGTTTTTAGCTCTACTGGCTGAAAGCCAGCAGAGCTTATGTCATGGCGGGGTTTCCGTCGTCCGTCCGTCCGTCTGTCCGTCTGTTAGTCTTTTTCTTGTTTACGCGATAAAGTCTGCATTTGTTGCCGGATTTTCATGAAACTTGCACAGTTTGTTTATCTCATCAATAGCTTCAACCCTATTGAATTTGAAAAAAATCCAACAAACAGTATGGGAAAAGTAGCCATTTCAAGTTGAAAATTTCCAGTTCTTGTTTACGCGATAAAGTCTGCAAATAACTTCAGATTTTCGTGAAACTTGCACAGTTTGTTTATTTCATCAATAGCTTCAACCCTATCGACTTTGAAAAAAATCCAACAAATAGTATGGGAAAAGTAGCCATTTAAAGTTGAAAATTTAAATTTTCTGTTCTTGTTTACGCAATAAAGTCTGTATTTCTGGTCAGATTTTCATGAAAGTCACACAGTTTGTTTATCTCATCAGTAGCTTCAACCCTATTGATTTTGAAAAAAAAAATCGAAGAAACAATGTGGGAAAAGTAGCCATTTCATGTTGAAAATTTCCAATTCTTGTTTACATGATAAAGTCTGCATTTGTAATCAGATTTTTGTGAAATTCACCCAGTTGTTTTGTCTCATCAACAGCTTGAATCCTATTGATTTTGAAAAAAAATCCAAGAAACAGTGTGGGAAAAGTAGCCATTTTTTTTTGTTGAAAATTTGTCTTTTTGCATCATGAATTCATAATGTATGCTAGCATAAAAGCAAGATTTAATTCCCTGCCAGCAGAGCATATTCAGGCCCTTCAGGGCCTTCTAGTTTTTTTTTGTCTTGGTTCTTTACCACACAAGAGAATTTTAGAATTGTCCAAACTGAAAGCATCTGCAGACAACAAATGAAAAGCGGCTCCAATGACAAAATTGTCCTCGATAGGATAGAAAATATTGCAGGAAAAGGAGAAAATGCTGGTCAACAGCATTTTCTCCTTTTCCCGCAATGTTTCAAAAGGCTTCTTCCTTGGGGTTGTTAAAACCAGGGATTGTGTGATAAAGGGTTAAAACAGATCACTTTTGAAAGCATAATGGCAGTGCTCCAGATAAGGCCCGTATTCACGTAATTTACGGATGATGATCTGATTGTTACGCATCTTTTTTTACAAAATTCCGTACTCGATACGGAACGTTTTCCCAGGTACGTAAAATATAGGGTACGAATCCGTACACAATGAAAGGGAGCTTACTCTTTCTCAGACAAACATTCAGATATCTTCGGGATTGCCGAGCGATTTTCCAATTTTTTCCCGTTAAATAAAAAGGGAAAATCGGCTCGGACCGGAATTAGACCCTGCATCTCGGCTTTAGTCAAGTTTTTATTGATTACGGTGTGGGACCAGCGGATAATCGCACTATGTACATGTATGTTCCGAATGAATAGTTTGCACTTCGAAAAAGTCAGGGAATACACAGAAACGTCTGGCTAGGTTATTTCATCCATCTCCAGAACCAAATAATCCTAACAAAACTGAGAATCGTTGAAAGATAAAATCAGACAGGCCAAGACTTAAACACTGTTCCCATTTATGTATAAATGTGCAACAATTCACGCTCTAAATTGAATAATCACGCACAAAAAATATGAAGCAAAAAGCGCATGCACCCAGATGGGCTCTCTGTTGATCGCCAGTGGTGCCAATTTGGGCTAAGTTAGAAAAAATGTCTCCAAAACTGAAGCACTGGTGAATTCAAAAGTATTTATGATATCTGCTTTTCTAGCGTAAAATTACAGGTTTTGAAGTTATTTGCGACCATATTTGACAAATACATGTCAAATCCTGTACAAATATTTTTCCAAAAATTAAATAGCATGAAAAAAAGATTATGAGTTGCATATTTGTTTCTACAAACCTGCTTTACACTTTGTACAGTAAACAGCATAATGTTACTAGGTAAAATGTTATGTAGTTTTACAGTTATGCTTATATAAAAGCAAATGCAAGAAAACCAATTTTGACTTTAATCAGTCTTGTTAACCAAATGTTGGTACTGATCCCCATATGCTGGTACTGATTAATCTTGATTTTCATCAGTACTGTACTGATGTCATTGAAAATTATCTGGAGCACTGATAATGGCCAAAGGAGAAATTGCTCCTAGCATGTAATATTTCTCCTCTTGTCTCAACATATTCATATATTATAGGACCATACCAGCATGTCATTAATTATCCATTCTGCCCATGGATTATTTCAATGTCATTGCTGCAGATTTGTTTTAGACATAACAAGTTAATCTTGTACTAATTAATAATCCGTGATAATCCTTACAAAGATGGATTTTTAGCTCACCTGAGCACAAAGTGCTCAGGATGAGCTATTGTGATCACTCACCATCCGTCGGCGTCCGTCGTCCGTCCGTCTGTCCGTCCACATTTTGTTGTTTACACTCTAGCATCTACAAATATTAACCAATCGGCACCAAATTTGGTCAAAATGTATATGACCATACGATCTCAAATGAGTTCGATTATGGGTGTAATCGGACCAGAACCACTGGAGTTATTTGCCTTTGAATTAGAAAAATTGCTATATTTGACTTTGTTTACACTCTAGCATCTACAAATATTAACCAATCGGCACTAAACTTGGTCAAAATGTATATGACCATAAGATCTCAGATGAGTTTGATTATGGTTGTAATCGGACCAGAACGACTGGAGTTATTTGCCCTTGAATTAGAAAAATTGCTATATTTGACTTTGTTTACACTCTAGCGTCTACAAATATTAACCAATCGGCACCAAACTTGGTCAAAATGTATATGACCATATGATTTCAAATGAGTTCGATTATGGGTGTAATCGGACCAGAACGACTGGAGTTATTTGCCCTTGAATTAGAAAAATTGCTATATTTGACTTTGTTTACACTCTAGCATCTACAAATATTAACCAATCAACACCAAACTTGGTCAAAATGTATATGACCATAAGATCTCAGATTAGTTTGATTATGGGTGTAATCGGACCAGAACGACTGGAGTTATTTGCCCTTGAATTAGAAAAATTGCTATATTTTGACTTTGTTTACACTCTAGCATCTACAAATATTAATTAATCGGCACCAAACTTGGTCAAAATGTATATGACCATAAGATCTCGGATGAGTTCGATTATGGGTGTAATCGGACCAGAACGACTGGAGTTATTTGCCCTTGAATTAGAAAAATTGCTATATTTGACTTTGTTTACACTCTAGCATCTACAAATATTAACCAATCAACACCAAACTTGGTCAAAATGTATATGACCATAAGATCTCAGATTAGTTTGATTATGGGTGTAATCGGACCAGAACGACTGGAGTTATTTGCCCTTGAATTAGAAAAATTGCTATATTTTGACTTTGTTTACACTCTAGCATCTACAAATATTAATTAATCGGCACCAAACTTGGTCAAAATGTATATGACCATAAGATCTCGGATGAGTTCGATTATGGGTGTAATCGGACCAAAACGACTGGAGTTATTTGCCCTTGAATTAGAAAAATTGCTATATTTGACTTTGTTTACACTCTAGCATCTACAAATATTAGCCAATCAGCACTAAACTTGGTCTAAATATATATGACCATAAGATCTCGGATTAGTTTGATTATGTGCCTAATTGGACCAGAACGACTGGAGTTATTTGCCCTTGAATTAAAAAAATTGCTACATTTGACTTTGTTTACACTCTAGCATCTACAAATTTAAACAATCAGCACCAAACTTGGTCAAAATATGTATGACCATAAGATTTCGGATGAGTTTGATTGTAAGTCTAATAGGACCAGTTATTGCTGTGTCATGGAAAAAGGGGGCTTGACGTATATTTTCATTGTGGACCAATATCTCTTTAACTACAAGACGAAATGTCATGAAACTTCATCTTTTTATTGTTTATTGCAAGCCACAGACAATACATAGTTATTTGTTATTATTTCATGAAACGCCATGTCATGAAAAAAGGGGGCTAAATGTTTAATTTCGTCATGGACCAATGACCATCTGTTTGTCCATCTTTCAGGACAGATATCTTCTAAAATCCTTGACAGAAAATTCATACAGGTGTTCCTAATGATGTCCGCTGATATTTATTGTTTTTTTTTCCTTTTTGATATCAAATACTGTCTCATAGGAAAAAGGGGCTTCATGTATATTTCTGTTAAGGATCAATATACATGTATCTTCAACTCAAAATCCTAGACAGAAATTTGTGAAACTTCATACATGTGTTCCTTATGACAGTTCGCCAATATCATTAGGTTAGCTTTTTTGATTAAATGTCGTGTCATGGAAAAAGGGGGCTTCACATATATTTTCATTATGGATTAATATCTCTTTAACTACAGGACAAAATGTTATGAAACTTCATCTTTATGTCGTTTATCACAAGCCACAGACAATGGTTAGGCCTATTTGTTAGCTCACCTGAGCACGAAGTGCTGGGTGAGGTATTGTGATTCGTCGTTGTCCTGCGTCCGTCTTTCCACAATTCCTTTAAACATCTTCTCCTCCTAAACCAATCATGTTGAAACTTGACAGGCATATTCCTTGGGTGAAGTTCTACCAAAGTTGTTAAAAGAATTGAATTAACCCTTTAACTCCATGGTCACAATTTTGGGCAAAATTGTATATAGAGCAAACTTTAAAAATGTTTTTGTCTGAAACTAGAAGGCCTTGAGCTTTGATATTTGGTATGTGGCATTTCCTTGTGGACAATTTTGTTCAAGTGATGCCCCTGGGTCAAAACAGGACATAAAGGTATACAGAATGAATTTTAAAAGTCTTGTTCTAATTAACCCTTTACCACACAATCCCAAGTTTTAATGCCTGTGAGAAATAAGGCTGTTGAAAATATTGTTGGAAAAAGAGGAAATACTTGTAACCAGCATGTTTTCCTTTTTCCACAATGTTTTCCACCCAACCAAAATCAAATTTAAATTTTGGAGTCACATTTATTTTGTTGTCAGCAAATGGTTTGAATTTGGACAAGTCTTAACCCTTTAAGCGCCTTTCACTACTATAGTTGCCTTTGTGTCTAGTGTAGATCAAGATCAGACTGCATGAAATGTGCAGTCCGATCATCGATCTATACTGTCTGCTTTGTTGAAACACTGCAGACAAAAGGCACCCACGCAGTTGTTATCATCTTGGACTCATTCTGGAATGAAAATGGCCTTTGGGTTTAAGGATTGAATTTTGTTGTTTGTTAATGATTTGAGCCAAGCGTGTTAGCTCATTACCTACAGGGCTAGCTATGCAGGGATGTCAAGTTTAAATCTCAGTTGGGCCAAGCACTCAGGTAACCAGGATTTTTTAAAACTTTTTTCCACAATGTTCTCTACCCATCCCAAATCTAAGTTCATATTTTGAGACAAATTTATTTTGTTGTCTGCAAATGCTTTGAATTATAGACCAGTCTAAAATTTTTGTTTGGTAAAGAGATAAAGATAGACCAAGTAATATGCATTTCAAGACTGTGTTATAGGCAGTACTATCTTGCAGAATATAAGGCATATATATCCAAGATCCACCTGCAGTCTGATCTTTATCTACACTGTCTGATAAAACATCCTGTCTTGCGTACCCCTAGCCTTGGTTCCCATCTGATCATTTTTTCCTTTTATCTATTCAGGACGGATGGATGCAGTTTAAATTTGACATGAAGCCCCCTTTTTCCATGACACAGCAATAAATTCCAAAACCCTGACAATATGCACTAGGTCACTTGATATGTGAAATTTTCATCCAAATCTGTTGAGATATGTCCAGTAATTAAAGAGATATTGGTGAAAAATGAAATATAACATAAAGACACCTTTTTTCATGATGCAGCTATAAATTGCAGAACCTTGACAATATGCGCTAGGTCACACGATGAGAAACATTCTGTGAAAACTTTCGAAAACATTGTTGGAAAAGGAAAAAATGCTGGTAACCAGCATTTTCTCCTTTTTCCCACAAAGTTTTCTACCCTATCAAAGAAATATTGTGTCACTTGAGCCAATATGAAAATGTTGTCTGCAAATGCTTTCAATTTGGACAGATCTAAATTTTGCCATGTGGTAAAGGGTTAAAGGCTTTGACAGCATTTTTCTCTCTGGCTGTTAGGATGTATCTTTGAACATTGTGTTCATTGTATTTTGAGTTCACTTTTGTTCATTCATTTAACTCTGTAGTACAGATTTTATCTTGTAAATCTTAGAAGTCATTATAATTTTTGTTCTTCAGTTTGTGGTGTTTGTCTTAATTTATAAATAAGTTTAGTTTTTGGGCATATACTCCACCATGAATTGAAGTACCATTTGAAAGATCTGTTCAGGTAGGGCCAAGGTCAATGTCACACTTGAAGGTCAAATTTTTGTAAGCTGGACGCATTGAAAGGTTGGTGCAAGACTATTGCAAGTGTAAATACATTGTTTATGTGTTTACAATAGCAATTACCCATGAACATGTCCCTGGACAACCACTGTAGTTGTTGGTGTATTTAACAACATTATAATACTAACTTGTATAGAAAGTCTTGAATCGGCAAACATTCTCTACTAAGTTTGTTCAAATCAGGCAACTTTTTGCCACACACCAAAAGGCCTAGAGCTTTGTTATTATTCCTTCAAAACTCTGTTCTGGAGGTATATAGAAGTCAGCTTGTCGGTCCATCCATCCATCCATCCATACATACATCCATCCATCAGTCTTTCTGTAGCATTTTCTTGTCAGAGCTAGTTCTCAACAACTACAGGACAGATTTCATTCAAACTTTAGAGAGACTCGGTGCCAAGCAAGAATGTGCATATTATATTTTGGTGACGGTTCATTGAATTTTTACAAAGTTATTTTTCTTTGATGAAATTTCTTGTTCTCCCAATTTTGTAACAACTATTGGACAAATATCATTCAAACTTCTCACAAATATTTATATAACCGGGTTTGGTTAAGAAAGATTATCTTCTTGTCTAAACAAAGAAGACCTAGAGCTTTAGCCTTGCACTTCGATATTTGGTATTTATCTTCATTGTAGACCTTTACTGCTTGGTACTCAGGTGAGCGATATAGGACCATCATGGTCCTCTTGTAAAACATTATCAGAACTGGAGATGCAATGTTTTCTAGCCTTTCTAAAATAATATCATCATTTGTGCCTCTGATCTGTACCAGTTTACAATTTTGTTGTTGGGTGAAAAATTAACCATTTACTACACAAATCTGACTTTTAATGACCCTGAGGTAAAGGGTATATGAAAACATTGTGTACTGGTAACCAGCATTATTTCCTTTTCCCACAATGTTTTCTACCCATTTAAAGACACGATGTCATCTGTTGAGGGACATCTTATTTGTCTTCTGCAAATGCTTTCAACTTGGAATATTCTAAAATTCTGTCATCTAGTAGAGATGAAAGAGTCAGCTCTTTACTACAAGACAACATTAAAAACTGGTCCAATTTGTAAGCATTTGCAGATGACAAATTATATGTCACTGAAAACATAAAATTTGTCTTTCATGGAGTAGAAAACATTGTGGGAAAAGGGGAAAATGCTGGTTTCCAGCATTTTCTCCTTTTCCCACAATGTTTTCGAAAGCCTTCTTCCTCAGAGCGGTTAAAAGTCGGGATTGTGTGGTAAAGAGTTAAGGAGAGTGTGTGACATGTAGTTATTTGAACTCCCCCTTAAGTAGGTCACTAGTCGCTTGCCCACTTACGGCCGACAGGAAGTTAGTGGATGTGGTTCAGAATGCTACTCGTAATTGGGGCTTTTCTTTACAACTTCCAGTATTTCATCCCTCAATACAGATTTTATTACATTCAGATCTCCTCACTTTTGAAACGGTGTGATAAGTTAAGAAATTTCTCATGTTTAGAAATTTCTTTAGTAGCTGTAATGTTTTCTTGACTGTCAGCATGTCAGATTTGAATTTGGTATGTTGTTCTTATGAAAAGGAAGATCTTGGTTTTGAAAACTCAAAGTATCACAGCGCGCGGAAATGGCTTACCAACAAAGTGCTTGCCCTCTGTTCTTGCTGATCCTCAATCCTTATTTTTGCTATTTGAGTTAACTCTTTACCAAACGACAAAATTTTAGAGTAGTCCAAATTGAAAGCATTTGCACGTGACAAAATAAATGTGGCTTAAGAATTGGAATTTGTTTTGGGAAGGGTAGAAAACATGGTGGGAAAAGGGGAAAATGCTGGTTACCAGCATTTTCTCCTTTTCCCACATTTTCAAAAGGCTTCTTTCTTAGGGTCGTTAAAAGTCGAGATTGTGTGGTAAAGGGTTAACTCTTTACCAGAAGACAAAACATCATACTTGTCCAAACTGAAAGCTTTTGCAGACAACAAATTGAGTGGAGTTCAAATAATTGGATTTGTCTTTGAAAGGGTGACAAACATTTGTGAGAAAAAAGAGAGAATGCTAGTAACCAGCATTTTCTCCTTTTTCCACAAAGCAAAAGCTTTCTTGGGAGGTCCAAATAAACCTCTGAGACATTTTCATCCCAGAAATACAACCCAAATGAATGCAATTGCATGGTTGCTTTTGTCTACAGTGACTCAAAGCGGACAGTGTAGATCAAAGATTAGGCTGCACGTTTTGTGCAGCCTGATCTTGATCTACACTGGCCGCAAATGCAACTATAGTCGTGAAAGGTGCCTTAAGGGTTGAGAAATGGAATTTGTGGTAAAAGTTTACCTCCTTCTGTAGCTAAGACCCAACTTGCTGCTTTTACAGTGTTCATCAGTATTAGACTGCACAGGATAATGTTGACCGTATCTGTGCTGTTTGGTATTTTGTGCTGTATATTCTGACAGAAATGTTGTTGGTCTTCATAGTTTGGTATTTACTGAAACTTTTACCTTTTACAGAACAATCCTGAGTGTTAACAACTCTGATGAAGAAGGCTTTTGAAAACATTGTGGGAAAAGGAGGAAATGCTGGTAACCAGCATTTTTTCCTTTTTACCGAAATGTTTTCTAATCTACCCTTCCACAGTCTGATTTCATGTTTTTCGGAACTTTTAATAAATTAATCTGCAGAATGCTTTAAATTTCAGCAAATCTAAACTTCTGTCGTCTGGTAGAGGGTTAAGTATCAGTTGCTTGGTAACCTAAGGGTCTAGAGTTTTCTGAATGGAGGAAATATTTGTCAATCAAAGTGCATAAATATTGCTTCATAGATTACAACTGAGTTTGGTTTTCAGACAAAGTAGATAAAGATAGTACTGCACAGAACATGTTGGGCAAAGACTGTTCAGTATTTGTGGCTCAAATGATAATTTTTTGTCTCAGGATACATAGAAAACATTGTGGGAAAAGGAGAATGTGCTAATAAGCAGCATTTTCTCCTTTTCCAACATTTTCAAAGGCCTACTCCATCAAAGAGGTTTAAACATGGGATTGTTTGGTAAAGGGTGAAACGGAAGTTGTAAGGATGTATCAAGCAGGACGAAAACTGTATGGAAGTCTTTAAGGGTTAAAATATTTTCCATTGAAATGAATTTGCCACCCTTAACCCTTTGCCACACAATCCTGACTTTTAACGACCCTAACATAAAAGGCTTTGGAAAACACTGTAGGAAAAGGAGAAAATACTGGTTACCAGCATTTTCTCCTTTTCCTACAATGTTTTCTATCCTTCTCAAATGCAACTCAAAAATTGAAATTTGATTTATTTTGTTGTCTGCAAATGCTTTCAATTAGGACAATCTGAAATTTCATCGTATGGTAAAGAGTTAAGGTAGATATATGAACACATGTTATAATTTAACCCTTTACCGCACAATGCTGCCTTTTAACGACCCTGGGAAAGAAGCCTTTTGAAAACATTGTGGGAAAAGGAGAAAATGCTGGTAACCAGCATTTTCTCCTTTTCCCAAAATGTTTTCTATCCTATCAAAGAAAACTTGCATCATTTGAGCCACATTGAAATTGTCGTCTGCAAATGCTTTCAGTTTGGTCAAGGCTAAAATTTTGTCGTCTGGTAAAGGGTTAAAAAAAAAGTTGTGACGAAATAAATTGTTTGTTAGAAGCAATTGGTTCTTTGCCACACTGCTTTGTAGGATTTTCTAGGGGTCTTGTGTGGCTTAGTGGGGTAAAGTGTAGGACTTGCAACCTGGAGGCCTGAGGTTCGAGCATCAATGGAAGCAAGTTGCATATTCATGTAAGTGTCCTTTGGCAAGACCCTTCAGAACATTGTAAAAGTGAAACCCAGGATATACGTGAATATTTCAGCTGTTGCTGTGATATGACTGAAAAAATGTTGAAAGTGGCACAAAACACTATTCAATTAATCAATTAATTTGTAGCATTATCTGTTGTAGGATTAACCCTTTACCACACAATCCCGGCTTTTAACCATCCTGAAAAAGCAATCTTTTAAAACATTATGGGAAAAGGAGAAAATGCTGGTAACCAGAATTTTCTCTTCTTCCCACCAACTTTTCCAACCATCCCAAATCAGATTTCAATTTTTGAGTGACATGTATTTTGTCGTCTGCCAAATGCTTTTAATTCGGACTAGTCTAAAGTTTTGTCATCTGGTAAAGAGTCAATAAATGTTGCCTGCAAGTGGTAGTGTGCTGAATGGCTATTTCTCTTTCAAAGTGGTTGAATGAAATTACATGTTTTTTATTGGAGTTAAGATGGATATAGGATAAAGGTCGACTTTTACATTTCATTCATATTTAGTGGTTTTTTTAGCCTATGGCTAGTGTGTGGTTTCAGTTGAATCAAGAAAAAAAAAAGGAAACTGATTTTTACTCTTTACCAGATGACAGAAATTTTGGATTTACCCATTTCTGATGCATTTACACATGACAAACTAAATGTGACTAGAATGTGTCTCTGAAAGATACGAAAACATTGTTGGAAGAGGAGAAAATGTTGGTAAACAGCATTTTCTCCTTTTCCCACAATTGTTTTGAAGACCCTTCTTGGCTTTGAATGGAATAAGACCAAAATGAGTTTAGATCCAAAATGTGCAAACATCATTTATCTTGACTACCATTATAATGACTTTTTAGAGATGTCAAGTGAAAAATTTTACACATATCACTTTCTACAGGAGCGGAATCTGCAAGTGGAATTTATCAGTTTTAAACTTTTTATCATACGGTAGAATTGTAGACTGGTCTAAATTGAAAGCATTTGTACACAACACAATATCATATGGCTTAAATGATTAGATTTGTCTCTGAAAGGGTATAAAACATTGTGGGAACATTCTGGTCACAAGCATTCTGCCTTTTCCCACAAGTTTCAAAAGCCATCTTTCTCAGGGTTTTTGACAGTGGACACTATTTGGTAAAGGGTAAAAAGCACTAAATAAGCTGACCAGAACAAGAAACATAATCATATATACTGGATATTATCTTTTAGTAACTTTCCTGGTCCTTGTATTTGATCCGTACAGCATGAGAAAATCTGATAACGTGTGAGACACAGAAGATCCAGGGAGATGTCAAAATTTTGTTAGGCTACAAGAAGCAAGTACAAACACCAGATTACTACAACATGATATTCCTTTTATTATATACCTACAACTTTCAACGACAAAATATCACAGTTATTGACATTTTATTTGAAAACAGTAAGCAAAATAAAACAAATTATCGATTAGTCGGTGAATAACTTCATCTTTATGAATGGCTCATGAATATCATAGCGTAACATTTTGACAAATCAAATGGAAAATCAATGCATGTGTATTTTGTGCACGAGATACATTATGGTACCATATTTGGAATCGTATTTGACAGTGTATAGATACAGATTTTTTTCCTGTCATGTGTGTTATTTCATCTGTGTGCAGCCTATGTATTCTTAGCCCGAAAAATAAGAGATACCGTATATATATGATAAAATCATATTCATATATTATTATGTTCAAAAGTTTACACGATACAGGTATGGTGCCCTTTCACTCCCTGTGATTATGAATAATTTTAAACATATCATGGTTTTGGATACTAAAGGCATTTGGATGGCGTTTTTGATACTATTGGCATTTAGCACAGGCCTATGAAGGAAAAGGTAGAGGGAGTTGACATTTCTAGTCTTCCAGTATAATAGTTCCTGTTTTAACATTTTACTACACAATCCCAAGTTTTAACAACCCAGAGAAAGAGGTCTTTAGAAAAAATTGTGGGAAAAGAAGAAAATGCTGGTAACCAGCATTTTCTTCTTTTTCCCACTATAATTTCTCACCTTTGAAAGGTAAACTTTTTGGTTTTGAGTGACATTTAATATGTCGTCTGCAAATGCTTTCAATTTGGACCAGTCAAAAATTTTATTGTTTGGTATAAGGTTAATCCCTTACTAGTAACACTAACCAGACTAAATAAACGGCCCCAAAAGAGAAAGCTTTTGAAAACATGATGGGAAAAGGAGAAAATGCTGGTCACCAACATTTTCTTCTTTTCCCACAATGTTTTCTAACCTGTCAAAAACAGAAATCATTTCAGCAACATTGATTTTGTGTCTGCAAATGCTGTGGTACAATCCAACAGTTTGTTGTCTGGTAAATAAAAAAAAAAAACACTTCTAACTGGACAACATTTCAGTACTACCACTAAATTGAAAGAATTTGCAGAATACCAAAATGATTTTGACGCAAAAATTGAAATTTGTTCTTAGACGGGTAGTAAAGTCTCGGTTACAAGTATTTGCACAGAATGCTTTCTACTCTTCCAATGACAAATCCTATCATTTGTCGCATTTAGTTATTGTCTGCAAATGCTTTTAATTTTGATGATTATAGAATTTTGTCCTTAGTTACCGGTAATCCTTTTCTATATAATCCAGAGTTTTAACAATTCTGTCAGAAAGATGTCTATTGAAAACATTGTTGGTAAAGGAGAAAATGCTGGTAACCAGCATTTTCTCCTTTTCCCACAATGTTTTGTGCCCTGTCAAAGATAAATTCCCTCATTTGAACCACACTGAAATTGTCATCTTTAAGGCTTTCAATTTGGAAAAGTCTACATTTTTGTCCTTTGGTAAAGAATAGAAGAATTACAGGCACAGTAGCTGCCAAATGTAAATAATGCCAAGGTTAAAATGCATTTTAGTTTAAATCATACCATTTAAAAGTATGTAAATTATTGTAAAGATGACAATCTGTCATTGAATAGTTGGTCCAAGCATTAGTTGCTGGCAGAAAAATGAACATTGTAGGTTAAAAGTTGCCAGGTTGTTTTATCTTTGTTTACTTTTAACCCTTTCCCAAACGACAAATTTGGACTGGTCCAAATTCAAAGAGTTTGCAGACGACAATTTTAAATTTGATGAAAATGGCAGAAAGTTCTCAAAAAGGGTAGAAAACACTGTGGGAAAAGGAGAAATGGCTCGTTACGAGCAATTTCTCCTTTTCCCACAGTGTTTTCAAAAGACTTGTACTGCAGACACGTGAAAACCAGGGCTTGTTTGGGAAAGGGTAAATCTGATTTTAAAATTCATTTTTCTACCAACAACATACACTTGAACGGAAGGCACGGCGATGGATTGTCATCCTCACAATATTTTCCATTGGTATGGTTTATATTCAAATGCACTTTAACACCTGCATTGTTTACATTTGGCACCTACTGAAACTTAACCCTTTACCACACAATCATGACTTTTAACGACCCTGAAAACTAAGCTTTGTGAAAACATGGTTGGAAAAGGAGAAATTGCTTGTAACCAGCATTTTCTCCTTTTCCTACAATGTTTTCTACCCTATCCAAGACAGAAATCACCATTATAGTTACATATAATTTGTCATCTGCAAATGCTTTCGATTTCGTTTAGTCCAAAATTTTGTCATTTGGTAAAGGGTTAAATGGCCTTGGAGTAGAAATTTAATTTCAAGCATGCAGTTTGTACATGTACTATTTTATTTGTATATTGAGGTGTTTGGACTGATGTATAACTTGTATCTGTTTTGTCTGTCTATTTTTCCTAGTGGGAGTAGATAATAATAGTACAACAAAAGGTAAAATATCATCTTTCATTCTTTATCTATTAGAGATGTTTTTTTTTTATCCTGGGGTGTGAACCTTTTCATGGCTAAGTAAATGAAAGGTAGAGGAAAACAGTTTTATAAACTCTTTGAGTGCAGTCTGTGCAGTCTGATCTCTGCTGCCTTAGTGCTAAATTTAGATCAACAAATGTGATGATTCCTGTCCATATTGAAAGCATTTATGAAATCAAATGATTTCGGAAATGTGGCTGAAATAAATAGATTTCTTTTTAACAGGGCATTAATTGAGTTTTTGACCCCAGTTTATTTTTGTGGGGAAAGCTTCTGAAAATGTTGGGGGGAAAAGGAGAAAATGCTGGTAACCAGCATTTTCTCCTTTTGTTTTCCAACAATGTTTTCTTTCCTGTCAAAGAAAAATCCCATTGTTAGAATCACATTCAATTTGTTGTCTGCAAATGCTTTCGATTTGGGAAAGTCTAAAATTTTGTCATTGGTGAAGAATAACTATTGAATCCATTAAGCCTTTACCACACGACAAAAATGATTGTAGACTTGTCCAAATTGAAAGCATTTAGATGTAGCTCAAAATATAACATTTGTCTTTTAACGGGTAGAAAACATCGTGCGAAAAGAAGAAAAGGCTGGTTACCAGCATTTTCTTCTTTTCCCACAATATTTTCAAAAGGCTTTTTTCTCGGGGTCGTTAAAAGTCGGGATTGTGTGGTAAAGGGTTAATACATAACACTCAAACATTGTGGCAAAGGGGCAGTTGCTTATAACAGGCAATTCCTTTTTTTCTTAGTTTGATTTTTTAAATTTTCAAGTGTAATACAGAGAAAAAAAAATGTTTAACCCTTTACCACAAAATGTCTGCTTTTAATGATCCTGAGATTGAAGACTTTTGGAAACATGGAAGTAAAACGAGCAGATTTCTCCTTTTCTCACAATTTTTTTTACCACACATTTAAGTTGTCGTCTGCAAATGCTTTCAATTTGGACTAGTCTAAAATTTTTTTGTTTGTTAACTCTTTACCAAACAACAAAATTTTTGACTGGACCAAATTGAAAGCATTTGCAGACGACAAATTAAATGTGGTGAAAATGATGATTTCTGTTTTTGATTGGTGAGAAAACATTGCGGGAAAAGGAGAAAATGCTGGTTACCAGCATTTTCTCCTTTTCCCACAATGATTTCAAAAGCCTACTTCTTCAGGGTCGTTAAAAGTCCGGATTGTGTGGTAAAGAGTTAAAAGAGATAATAATAGGTTAACCCCTTTACCACACACTCCCGAGTTTTAAGGACCCTGACAGTGAAGGCTTTTGAAAACAATTTCTGAAAAGGAGAAAATGCTTGTAACAAAAATTTTTTTCCTTTTCCCAAATTGTTTTCAAGTCTTCAATAGACACTCCCATAATTTGAGCCATGTTTAATATGTCATCTGCAAATGCTTTGGTTTCGGGCAAGTCCAAAATTTTGTTGTTTGGTAATGTGTTAACTCTGTACCAAATGACAAAATTTTAGACTGGACCAAATTGAAAGCATTTGCAGGCAACAAATTTAGTGTGGCTAAGATGATGGGATTTGTATTTGAAGGGATAGAAAACACTGTGGAAAAAGGTGAAAATGCTGGTTAACTTTTTACCAAACGACAAAATTTAAGAGTCAACCAAATTAAAAGCATTTGCAGACGACAAATTCACAATAACTCAAAAATTGAAATGTTAGTTGGGAAGGGTAGAAAACATTGTGGGAAAAGGAGAAAATGCTGGTTACCAGCATTTTCTCCTTTTCCCACAATGTTTTCAAAAGGCTTCTTTCTCAGGGTCGTTAAAAGTCGGAATTGTGTGGTAAAGAGTTAACAGCATTTTCTCCTTTACCCACATTGTTTTCAAAGAGGCTTCTTCCTCTGGTTGTTAAAAGTTTGAATTGTTTGGTAAAGAGTTAACCCTTTACCACACAATCCCGAGTTTTAACGACCCTGAAAGTAAAGGCTAATGAAAACATTGTGGGCAAAGGAGAAAGTGCTGGTAACCAGCATTTTATCCGTTTCCCACAGTGTTTTCTATCCTATCAAAGATATAAATCACAATTTGAGTTACATTAAATATGTCGTCTGCAAATGCTTTCAATTTTGTTGAGTCAAAAATTTTTTCGTTTGGTAAAGAGTTAAATGCCCTAATACTTGACTTATCAGATTGCTCATCAGGATGGAAGGAGAGAGCATCTGTATTGGTAATTGAAATCTTGAGTTGTGGGAGTGTTTACCCTTGGAGCACTGAATAAATTTTTCTTGGCCAAACTCTTCACCACACAATCCCGACTTTTAACGACCCCGAGAAAGAAAGCTTTTGAAAATGTTGTGGGAAAAGGAGAAAATGCTGGTAACCAGCATTTTCTCCTTTTCCTACAATGTTTTCTATCCTTTCCAAAACAAATTTTAATTTTTGAATAACATTTATTGTGTTGTCTGCAAATGCTTTCAATTTCGACAGGTCTAAAATGTTGTCAGTTGGTTAAGAGATACACAGTCTAGACATAAGAAATAATTCCAATTTCAGGATTGTTCTTCTCGGCAAATTTGACAGTGTAGATCAAAGATCAGACTGCACATTTTGTGCAGTCTGATCCTTGACCTACATTGGCTGCAAAGGCAACTATATTTGTGGGAGGCACTTTAAGAGTTAATGCATTATTGATAACACTGATTACTAGCCAATCCTTCATTTATTGGTATAGAGAGAAAACTGAACAATATAGGCTGCTAACGCTTAACCTTTCACACCACACAGTCCCGACTGTTAACAACACTGATGAAAAGAGCTTTTAAAAACATGGTGGGAAAAGGAGAAAATGATGGTAACAAGCTAATGCTTAACCTTTCTCCACACAGTCCCGACTGTTAACGATACTGATGAAAGGAGCTTTTAAAAACATGGTGGGAAAAGGAGAAAATATTGGTAACAAGCATTTTCTCCTTTTCCCACAATGTTTTCTTCTCTACCAAAGAGATAAAAAATCGTTTTAGCTACTTTGAATTTTGTTGCCTCCAAAATTTTGTCATTTGGTTTAGAATTAACTCTTTACCAAACGACAAAATTTTAGACTGATCCAAATTGAAAACATTTGCAGACAACGTAATAATTGTCACTCAGAACATAAAATTTATCTTTCAAAGAGGAAGAAACATTTTGGGAAAATAAGTAGATCCTTCTTTTCCCACAGTGTTTCAAAAGCCATCTCTCTCAGGGTCATTAAAACTTGGGATTGTGTGTTAACCCTTTACCACACAAATCCGACCTATAACGACCCTGAGAAAGGAGCCTTTTGAAAACATTGTGGGAAAAGGAGAAAATGCTGGTAACCAGCATTTTCTCCTTTTCCCACAATGTTTTCCACCTTTCCTAAAACAAATTTCAATTTCAAAGTCAGCATTGTACGGTAAAGGGTTAAGCCACTACTGTACACCCTGGTGAAAAATTTGTTAGAATTCACACAGTCACAGGACATAAAGGAAAGGAAAATGTGATTGTGAATGGTACTTGAATCATAGTGAGAAAAGGAGCAATTGGATGTTACAGGCACTAGTGCCATAATTTCCACCAGGTTATGATGTCTTGTATTTGTTACATTGTCTGGCAAAGACAGCTTAGAAATAATCACAATATCAAGGTCATTTTCTGGAACAGAAAATAGCAGTATCCTTCATTCAGCACTTTTCAGCCTTTAGCAAGCAATCCAGAGTTCTAATGGCTCAGAGAAAGAATTGTGGGAAATGGAGAAAATGCTGATAACCAGCATTTTTTCCTTTTCCCATATTGTTTTCTTACCCTTTGAAAGAATATTCCATCACTTGAGCCATATTTAAATTTTAGCCTGCAAATGCTTTCAATTTGGACCCCACGATCCCGACTTTTAACGACCCAGCAAGAGAAGTCTTTTGAAAACATTATGGGAAAAGGAGAAAATGCTGGTATCCAACATTTTCTCCATAGCCCACAATCATTTCTAACCTTTCATAGAAAAACGCATTTGTCTGTTGAGCCACATTTTATTTGTCATCTGCAAATGCTTTCAATTTGAACAAGTCTAAAAATTTTACCATTTAGAAAAGAGTTAACCCTAGAGCACCTTTCACGACCATAGTTGCCTTTGCGGCCAGTGTAGATCAAGATCAGGCTGCACAAAACGTGCAGCCTGATCTTTGATCTGAACTCTCTGTTTTGCTGAAACACAGTCTGTAGATAAAAGCAATCGTGAAATTGCAATTATTTGGGTCATATTTCTAGGATGAAAATGTCTGATAGGTTTATTCCGTACTCCAAGGGTTAATATATTTTCCTATATGGTAAAGAGTTCTTGAAGTGAAAAATCAATTTTATAATTCTACTTTCAGGACATATTGACCATAAATCGCAGCTGTTGATAGAAAAGGAAATCTACCTCTTCCTCCCAAAATGGGATAGGCAGAGTGACTGTTACATGAGAATGGGAAACCATTCAGTGGGAGTTTTGCTGGAACCAGCTACAAGTTGGCCATAATGGTGGTGGTAATGCTTTAGGTTTCCATGGAAATGACCTGGTAACAAACAGCATGGACTTTCATTTCAGTTTGAATCCATAATGACTGTGTTTGGATTTGTAAGGAAAGATTTTAATATATTGTGGCATATGTGTAGACTGTTAGATCATGTAGTTGTTTGATGTGGAATCATGACGGAAGGAGAAGGATTTACTAGACGAACAAGTTCTAAATCTAGTCAGGGCTCCGCTGTGGACGACCTTTCTCTTCCGTCACCAAGGACACCGATATTCGATAATGATCAGACGTTTGAGATTCCGGAGCGCTGTAACAGTGATTCAGACCTACCTGCTCTGGCAGAATGTCCAGCTAAGCTGAATGTTTGTGGGCGACAGTTTACTCTTGGAAACTGTGGGAAGGTGAAGGTCACATGGACAGTGAAGGAGAATTTTAGCTCGGATGATTGGATTGGCTTGTTTCCGATCGGTATATGTTTTTTTTTTTTGTAAACATTCTGTTAATGAATAGGGGTTTTTAGTTTTAAAAATTCCTTTTTTTTCAATTGGAACTTTAAGATGCAGTAATTGCTTGACTCTTAACAAAATTTTAAACTCAACTGAACTGTAAGCATTTGCTCTTGATAGAATTATTATGGCATAAATGATAAGATTTTGTCATTGAAATGGTAGAAAACATTGTGGGAAAAGGAGAAAATAGTGGTTACCAGTATTTTCTCATTTTTCCACAGTGTTTCCAAAAGCAGTCTTCCTCAGGGATGTTAAAACTCGTGACTGTGTGGTGAAGATTTAACCCTTAACCAAACAGTCCTCGGTTTTAACGTCCCAGGAAAAGAAGCCTTTTGAAAACATTGTGGGAAAAGGAGAAAATGCTTGTAAGAAGCATTTTCTCCTTTTCCCACAATGTTTTCTACCCTATCTAATACAGAAATCATCATTTGAGCTACATTTATTTTGACATCTGCAATTTCTTTCAATCTGGTCAAGTCCGAAATTTTTGTCATTTGGTAAAGAGTTAAACCTAAAGTAGCATGTTCTCTATATAGGGGTGAAGTGTGGCTCGTTAAAGGCCGTAGATGGATTTTGTAATCAGGATCTGTTGATTTGATCCCAGCTTTTATAATATGCCCAAAGGGCCATAGTATGCCCTTCATTGTTTCTTTGATTGTCTGTTTGTCCATCAGTTAACAATTCTGTGTCTGCTCAATATCTCTTGAACCCCTTGTCTGACGTTCAAAATACATCACACTTGTGTAAACCTAGATGAGACTACATGCAGAGGTTTCAGATGTCAAGCTCAAGGTCAAGGTCAGAATATGGGGGTCAAAGGAGAATTATGCTCTTGATAGCTAACTTTGAATGTGTAATGCCCGGATTTGTGGAGCTAATGTTATAATGGAGGTGTGTCTAGGGTTAACCTTTACTTCAAAATCTTATGTTTTAACAATCCCTGGAGGGGTGGGGGAGGGCTCTTGAAAAGACGGGGGGAAAAGGAGATTATGCTGGTAACAGGCATTTTCTCCTTTTTCCGCAGTGTTTTCTATCATTTGAAAGAAAACAAAAAAATGTATTGGCCACTTTTAATCAGTTTTTAGCTTGGTTGTTTTTGAAGAATCATCTGGGTATTATCAGAGCCCTGTCGCCGTCTTCCTCATTATGCACCATGTTTGATATTTTATATTATATTTCATCACTGAAGATATTTACATCAAACTCAGACTTATTAACTATCAAAGGGGAACCCATACAGCAAGGCAGGTAACCATTAAAATTTTTGACACAGTTATGCCCCTTTTTCGAATTAGAAGTTTGACTGAAAATCAAGCATCTGCAGCCAGGCGTTGGCACCTGCATGTGGTTTTCATGTTTCATCTTAACATTATTTCAATATCGACAAGTTTTACAATTTTTTCATACAGTAAATAAATAACACAAAGAATTCCTAATAAATGAAATGGCTAATCCTGGTCAGCAAATGATAAACTTTTGTCAGTTTGTCTGTTTGATGTTTAACACTATTTTCAAAATTCCTTAGTTACTTCGTGGCATCCAGTGCCTCTCTTCAGGCATTCCTTAATCCTTTACTGTACAATTCAATGTTATGATGACCTGAAGGAGAAGGCTTTTGAAAGCATTGTAGGAAAAGGATATGTTTGTATTGGAGTTTAACGTTCAGTGAAATTACGACGGTCAGTGCACCCACACATGTGTTTCCTGGCTTTCTCATACCAGCACTGACACCGCTTTCTTTCCATGTCACAGACTACTTTTCCCACACTGTTTTCTACCTTGAGCTTCTTATTATTTTGTTTTATGATTTCCATTTGGACAAGTCTAAAGTTTTGTTATGTGGTAAAGGGATAAGCCCCATTTTACCAGTGCTGTGCGCAACAAAGCCTGTGAAACTTTCTCACATAAGCATCATTGAAACAATGCTCAAGAGTGAGAATGCTGTGCCACATCTTGCCTTAACCCTTTCCCAAACAAGCTCTGGTTTTCACGTGTCTGCAGTACAAGTCTTTTGAAAACACTGTGGGAAAAGGAGAAATTGCTCGTAATGAGCAATTTCTCCTTTTCCCACAGTGTTTTCTACCCTTTTTGAGAACTTCCTGCCATTTTCATCAAATTTAAAATTGTCGTCTGCAAACTCTTTCAATTTGGACCAGTCCAAAATTTGTCGTTTGGGAAAGGGTTAATGTTCTGTTGCAAGGGATTAAAAATTTGTATGTCATGTTACAGAAGTTACAAGATGATGTGTTGCTCTTTTGTAGGAGAGAGTAATAGTTCAGCATTTTGGGATAGCAAAACCAAAGGGGCCAATGGGGGCCAGATTGGAGAACTGCTGTGGGACCTGGACGCTGTTAGTCACTATTTTACTGATGGTAAGGATTCAACTCATTACCAAACAATCCCAAATTTTAATGACCCTAACAAAGAGGGCTTTTGAAAACAAAGTAGGGAAAGGAGAAAATGCTGGTAACCATCATTTTCTCCTTTTTCTACTATGTTTGCTAGCCTTTCAAAAATAAATTCCATCATTTGAGCCACACTTAAATTGTTGTCTGCCAGATCTTCCAATTTGGCCAATCTACATTTTTGCTCTGTGGTAAGGATTCAAGTATTACACCTTATGAAATCAGTGCTGTGTACCTTTTTACCAACAATAAAGTTTTAGACTTGTCCACAAATTCATAGTTGTTCAGATAACAAATTAAATATGGCTTAATTGATGGGATTTTTGTCTCTAAAAGGGCAGAAAAAATTGTTTGTAAAGGAGAAAATGCAGGTTACCAGCATTTTCTTGTTTCCCCACAATGTTTTAAAAGGCGCCTTCCTCAGGGTCCTTAAATCCCTCTTAAAGAGTTAAGAGAGAAATTACCATTTATGAGAATTTTTTTTTTCCTTTTGAATGACAGTTTCTCTTATATTTAACTCTATCAAATGATAAAATTGTAGACTAGTCCAGATAAGAAGCATTTGCAGACGACACAAGGTTTCCATTTGAATAAAATTTTATGGAGTCCATGGGACCCAGTGCAGCTGCAAAAGTTGAGTCCCATTGCGTTGCTTTTGAGTCCCATTTTGGCTTGCATAAATCGTCCGTTTATTAAGGCCAGATTTGGTTAGTGGATATTTCAAATGACAGTTTCATGGAACCTTTTGCAAATTTAATGTGCTGTGCACGCCGGTGACAGTTGCTGGAAATAGTATGAATCTTATGTCACGATGGAACTTCTTTCAAAGTCCATGCAACCTGTTGTAAAAACCTTATTTTTGCTGAGTTTCATTACAAATCAAACACATTTATGCGAATAGAGGAAAAGAGATAAATTTCTCTTAGCATCTAATCTTGGAAAGCAGGATCTTTCAGCCATTGGTCTTGGAAAGATTGCGAATACTTTTCCATTTTGGCCCAGGAAGCCATCTTCAAGAAGGAAATGCTAAATAGCAGCTGTTTTCCTATGATCAGTTTGCTGGAAAATAGAATATGAGCACAATGTGGGTAACCAGTCAAAGTGGACGATAAAGAGATTTATTTTTAGCTTTCTCAGTTATATCTTTGCATACCAACATCTGTCTATAGACACCTTGGAATTCCGATGGTCAGTTTGTACAAGAAATGTTAAATGTTCGTACCAGTATTTTGCATTGTTTTCGTTATTGGTGTAGATCTAGTTAAATCATGGTTTAGACTCATTTTTGACTGCGTCCAAGGGACGCTATCAGCTTTGATATTTTGCCTCCGAGCTGATTTTCATGCATAGACAGATACTTTTACATCGTAAATGGAAACCCTGTGACAAATTACATACTGCTCAAATATCGAAATTTGTTTTTGTTTGGGTAGAAAACATTGTTGGATGACAGATGTTACTCAGATGATGGAATTTATCTGTAACAGGGTTGAAAACTGTTCAAAACTGAAAAAATGCTGGATAGCATTTTGTCATATTCCCACTATATTTTGAAACACCTTTTTTCTCAGTGTTACTAAAACAGAAATGGGATTTGTTAAGAAATAAAGGGACTGTATCACTAAAGAAATTCATAAAGGTATAATGAATTGTCTTCCTTGGGTTAAGTCATGCATCTATGTATTGTTTTTTCACCATGATGTTTCCATAGGAGAGGATTTTTTGTCACTCTGCAAGCAGCAATTTGGAAGAGATGTGAAAAAAGCACAGAAAATGGATAAATTGCTTGTCTCAGACAATTTCTCATTTGCAACCATGTTTACCAAAGTAGTCAGTCTCTGCAGAAAGACAAAAAAAATTGTGGGAGGTAATTAATTAAGCAGCTGATCAATCAAATGACATGACATCAATCGATCTTTTTTTTTTTGTCCTATGGCTGTTTTATAAATAACAGTTTGGGTTTTTTTCCCCCACCTAGGCTCTTAAAGGTTATGTCCTAATGATTTTAACTCTTTACCACACAACAAAATTTTAGACTTGTCCAAATTGAAAGCACTTGCAGACAACAATTTCATAGTGGCTCAAATGATGGCATTTGTCTTTCATGAGTTAGAAAACACCCAGGGAAAGGGAGGAAATGCTGGTAAATTTGCCTTTCCCCACAATGTTTTAAAAAGGTTTCCTCGGGGTTGTTAAAACTCGGGACTGTGTGGTAAAGGGTTAATGTATCTAATATCAAATTTGAAGTTAACTTAAAAAAAAAACAAGTCAAAAGCTGTTTGCCATATTTAAAACTTTGAACAAGGGAGGTTTTTTTTTAGTATCCTTTGTTTAGACACTTTAGACACTTTAGAGCTCAAGACAACAAATTAAATGCAGTTCAAATGATGAGCTTTGTGTGTTAAAGTGTACATGTTAGTTAACTCTTTACCACACAACAACATTTTAAACTAGTCCAATTTCAAAGCATTTGCAGATGCCAATTCAACTTTGGAACAAACAGGCTTAAGCTCTCTGATAGAGCAGAAAACATTGTGGGAAAAGGAGAAAATGCTGGTTAGCAGCATTTTCTTCTTTTCCCACAATGTTTTCAAAAGCCTTCTTTCCTAGGGTCGTGAAAACCCGGGATTGTTTGGTAAAGGGTTAAAGCGTTAAATCTTTAACAAATGAAAAAAATTCTTAGTCCTCGATCAACCTGAATGCATTTGCAGACAACTCAATAAATGATACTAGAAAAAGAAATAGAAATTGTTTCTGGAAGGGCAGAATTCATTTCAGAAAAAGGAGAAAATGCTATTTACCAGCATTTACCAGCATTTTCTCCCTATTCCACAATAAGCCTTTTTTTTCAGGGGTGGGGAGGGGGGGGGGTGCGTTAAAATTCTGGATTGTTTGGTAGAGCATTGAACTGGTGTAAAGTATTTTTCTGATATTCAAATTATAAAAATTATTTTGAACTTTACAGAGAAAACAAAGGTTTGTTTCAAGTATTTCAATGGGAACACTGGAGAGCTTATAGCTACAAGTCCAACTATTGTTATTACAAACCAGCAAGCACAGCAAAACATTGAGGTAAGATTGTACTTTAAGTATTTTGTTGTGTATATCCTACTGTGTGGGTCAGGGGGGGGCGGGGTTAACCCTTTACAACATAATCTCATGCTTTTATTACCCTGAGGAAGAAGCCTTTTAATAACATCATGGGAAAAGGAGAAAATGCTGATAAGCAGTGTTTTATCTTTTTCCCATAATGTTTTTAACCATATCAAAAACAAATTCCACCATTTGAGCCACATTTAAATTGTTGTCTGCAAATGCTTTCAGTTTGGACCAGTCTAAAATTTTGTCACGTGGTGAAGGGTTAGGTGGTCATGACTCTGTGAAAAGGTCATGGCCTTAATTATGACACAAGCATATTTAATATTATAGCCAACAATCCTAAATGGAAAAAGCTTTTTGAGAAAAAAAAATATTGTGGGAAAAATAGAAAATGCTGGTAATCAGCATTTTCTCCTTTTGCACACTGTTTTCTAAACTTTCAAAGGCAAATCTCATCCTCTGCGCAACATTTGTCAGCTTCTAATGCCATCAGTTTAGGAAAGTCTCAAGCTTTGTTGTTTTGTAAAGGGATAACCCTTTACCACACAACAAAATTTCAGATTTGTCCAAATTGAAAGCATTTGCAGAGGACAAAATAAATGTGAGTCAAAAACTGAAATTTGTGTTGGGAAGGGTAGCAAACATTTTGGGAAAAGGATGAAATGCAGGTTACCATCTTTTTCTCCTTTTCCCACAACATTTTCAAAAGGCATTTTGTTCAGGGTTGTTAAAACCGTGTGATTGTGTGATAAAGAGTTAAGCTCTTTGCCAGACCTTGAAATTTTAGATCCCTCTACACAGAGATCACTTGCTGACATCAAATTCATCAAATGGTGCTATTCATCTAAGTATGAAAAAAAAACGTCATGGATAAAGGAGAAAATGCTATTTACCAGCATTAACCCTTTACCGCACAATTCCGCCTTTTGACGCCCCTGGAAAAGAAGCCTTTTGAAAACATTGTGGGAAAAGGAGAAAATGCTGGTAACCAGCATTTTCTCCTTTTCCCACAATGTTTTCTACCCTATCAAAGAAAAATTGCACCATTTGAGCCACACTGAAATTGTCGTCTGCAAATGCTTTCAATTTGGACAGGGTTAAAATTTTGTCGTCTGGTAAAGGGTCAACACCTTTTTAGACAATTTTTTTTTTTGTTTTTGAAAGCTTTCTTCCTTGGATTCATTAGAACTGGGGATTGTTTGGTAGAGGATTGAACATACAAGTGCTATTTCTCTAGGTCTGGACAAAGGTGTCATCTGCTGAACACTTTTAACTCTTTACCAGACAACAAAATTTTAGACAGGCCCAAATTCAAAGCATTTGCAGACGACAAATTAAATGTGGCTCAAATGATAGGATTTGTTTTTGAAAGGTTAGAAAACATTGTAAGAAAAGGAGCAAATGCTGGTTACCAGCATTTTCTCCTTTTCCCACAATGTTTTCAGAAGTCTTCAGTGTTTTCATAAGAGGCATTAAAACTCATCATTGTGTGATAAAGAGTTAACAGACAATCCTGACTTTTAAAGACCCTGAAAGAGAAGGCTTCTGAAAACATTTTCTTCTTTTTCCACAATGTTTTCAACAGAAATTGTTATTTGAGCCACTTTTATTTTGTCATCTGCAAATGCTTTCAGTTTGGTTGAGTCCAAAATTTTGTTGTTTGGTAAAGAGTTAAGATATATAATGTCCAAGAAGTATGGTTTTCGGATGAGAAGAGTGATTGAATGTCAAAAGATGATATAGTAAAAGAAGGGGAAAGGTCATGGATTTGTTTTATAAGCTCTTAACAAAACAACAAAATTTTAGACTGGGTCAGCCCACCCCAGGAGCTCAGTGGTTAGGGTATCTGATTTGAGACCTGGTGGTTGCAAGTTTGATACCCGGTGAGGCAAACTTTCTTTCGGGCGATTTTTCGCCTCTCACCTTTGATGCATGTGAGAAAAGTAGTCAGGGACTTGGAAAGAAGGTTGTGTCAGTACTTGTGAGAGAAAGCCGGGAAACACATGCGTAGGTGCACTGACTACCATGTTATGACCTAAGCTGTGAAAACAGCATTAAACGCATACAATCAATTTAGACTGGTTCAAAATCAACACATTTGCAGACAAGAAATTCATTGTTACTCAGATAGTAGGAAATGTCTTAAATAGGGTGGAAAATCCTGTGGGAAAAGGAGAAAATGCTGGTAACCAGCATTTTCTCCTTTCTCACAGTGTTTTCCAAAGCCTCCATCCTCAGGGTTAAAACTTGGGATTGTGTGGTAAAGGCTTAAATCTTGATCATTTAACCCTTTGTAGCACAATTCTGAGTTTTAATGACCTTGAGGGAGAACACTTGAAAGCATTGTGGGAAAAGGAGAAAATGCTGGTTACCAGCGTTTTCTCCTTTACCCACAATGTTTTCTATCCTATCAGAGAAAGATATCGTCATTTGAGCTACCTTTAATTTGTCCACTGCAAATGCTTTCAATTTAGTTGAGTCCAAATGTTGTCATTTGATAAAGAGTTAACAAATTTTTTCTCTATAGAAAGCCCTTACAGATAACAAATGAAATTTGCAGCAAATAATTGAATTTGTGTGTGAAAGAGGTAGAAGACATAGTGGGAAAGTAGGAAAAGCTGGTTACCAGTATGCTGTCTTTCTCTTTCAAACACAAGATGTCATTTGGTAAAAGCCTTCACCAAATGATAAAATTTTTGGACTAAACCAAACTGAAAGAAATTGCAGATGACAAATTTATTGTGGCTTAAAAAATGGTTTCTGGATTTGATAGGGTTGGAAACACTACAAGAAATGATACAGTTGAAAACATTGAGGAAAAAGGTGAAAATGCTGGTTACTAGCATTTTCTTCGTTTCCCACAATGTTTTCAAAAGTTCTGTTTTTCAGGGTCATAAAACATAGTATCATTTGGTGAAGGATTAAATGTCCTGGGGCAAGTTGTTAAAATGTACAGTTTTCTGTCATAAATTTGAAGATAATCACGTTTTCTCAAAACCAGATGAATTAGACCTGGATAACAAATTGTAGGATTTGTGCAAAAAAGGGGTAAGTGCAATGTATAGATAACATGCAAGTTTTGCCTTCTTGCATCAACTCATAACCTCCTAAAATGAATTTACAACAGACAGGTGTGATAGCCTTCTCATAAAACATGGATAATCAACATGAATATTAATTTTAGGTCTACTAAATGTATACATGTGCAGAAAAGAAACTTTATGGCAAAAGGAAAAAATGAGCAACTACCTCTTATCCTAAAGTGTTTTTGAAAATCTTCTTCCCCAGGGTCAGTAATACTTAACTCTTTACTACACAGCAAAATTTTAGACTGGTCCACATTGAAAGCAGTGCACACAACAAATCACATGTTGCTCAAACGAAAGTTTTTGTTTGTGAAAGGGTAAAAAGCATTATGGAAAAAGGAGGAATCGCTGGTTACCAGCATTTCCTCCTTTTACCACAATGTTTTCAAAAGCCCTTTCAATCAGGGTCATTAAAGCTTGAGATTGTGTGGTAAAAGGTTAAACACTTGATTTTCTGGTAAAGAATTAAATCTTAGACTAAGCCATGTTGAAAGCTTTTGCAGACAATGAATTGATTATGTCTCAAGTGATGGTGTTTGTCTTTGGAAGGCCAGAACTGTTGGACACATTGTGGGAAAAATGTGCTGGATACCAACATTTTCTTCTTCTTCTCCCACAGTGTTTTCGAAAGCTGTCTTTTTCGGGCTTGCTACAAGGAGGGATTGTTTGGAAAAGAATTAACTCTCTATTAAACAGCAAAATTTTATTTGAAAGCATTTGCAGATGACAAATGGTGCACAAATTATGAAATTTGTCTTTGAAAGGTTTGAAAACATTATGGGAAAAGGAGAAAATGCTGGTTACCAGCATTTTCTCCTTTTCCTACAATGTTTTCAAAAGCCTTCTCCTACAGGGTCGTTAAAAGTCGGGATTGTGTGGTAAAGGGTTAACAGAAATTAAAAAAAAGATGCACAGCTTTTGTGAAAGAGCCTCAAGTGTTTTGACATAAGGATCAACAGTTATCATTTATAAATGACATAATATTATCTCAACCAATTAAGATAATGACAAATTAATTGACCTCACTTCCTAAACTCAACACTTATCAGATACCAGATATTTCTTTTGCGCATTTTACCATATTTTGTATTTTGGAGTATAAAACGATGATTTTCCCGATGACAGTATGTGGACTGGTGCAAATTGAAAGCATTTGCAAGCAAAATACAGCTGAAATTATGGAATTTGTCTTTGAATAAATAGAAAACATTGTGGGAAAAGTAGAAAATGCTGGTCACCATCAATATTTTCTATAGCCTGCTCTTTCAGAGTTTTTAAAACATGGGATTCTATGGTAAAGGATAAAATTGCAACAAAAACCAAAATAGAAGTTTCCAGCAATGAGCAAAAAGCCAAATATTGCTATGTCTGAATTCTTCCTTCTACAAAATCTCAGTATCAGACATTGTAGATCCAAGATCAGACTGCATGTTATATGCAGTCATTTTGATCTATGCTGTCTGCAAAAGTAAATTTAGCACCACCCAGCTGCCAAGCCCCGGTAGCATGCAGGACTTTAGAACAGGGGGTCACTGGTTTGATCCAGGCTTGGCCAATTTCTTTCGGAGGATTGATGATAGTCATTGCGACAGGATTCATTCCTCTCTCACGGCTGACCATTGTTTTGATGATGGTTGTTTGGGAAAGCAGCCAGTGGCTTGGAAAGAATATTGTGCATAGTACTGGTAAAAGAAACTCCATTAAAGGATGGATAGGAGCACCGGCCTCTGCAGTATAATAATGTTGAAAAGGGCATTAAACACCATACAATGATCGTGGTCATAACACAGCTCTGGTGAAGGTGAAAGAATGTGGAGTGATCTTTCAGATTTCATTCATTCCACTGGCCCTCAGACACGCAACAGATTTTGGGATGGGAAAATTCAATTTTAAATTTTGTGTCCTAAATCCTTCACCAGATTATGCCTTTCTCGTACAATGCCGCCCTTTGACACCTCTAAGAATGAAGCCTTTTGAAAACATTGTTGGAAAAGGACAAAATGCTGGTTACCAGCATTTTCTCCTTTTCCCACAATGTTTTCTACCCTATCAAAGAAAAATTGCAGCATTTAAGCCACATTGAAATTGTTGTCTGCAAATGCTTTCAATTTGGACAAGGCTAAAATTTTGTCGTCACGTAAAGGGTTAATGACCCTGAGGGAAGAAGCTTTTGAAAACATTGATAACCAGCATTTTCTCATTTTCCCACATTGTTTTCTACCCTCTCCAGAGTGATCCACATTAAATTTGTTGTCTACAAATGGTTTTATTTTGGACATACCCAAAATTTTGTTTGTGGTAAAGAGTCTTCCCAGTATCAAACAATGGTATGGTTTGACAACCCTTAACCCTTTACCACACAATCCCGACTTTTAACGACCCATGGAAAGAAGCCTTTTGAAAACATTGTGGGAAAAGGAGAGAATGCTGTAAACCAGCATTTTCTCTTTTTCCCACAATGTTTTTGACCCTATCAGAGACAGAAATTATCATTTTGGCATTATTTAATTTGTTGTCTGCAAATGCTTTGAATTTGGTCTGGTCCAGAAATGTGTCATTTGGTAAAGAGTTAAGAAGAAGGCTTCTAACCCTGTACCACACAATCCCAAGTTTTAATGACCCTGAAGAATGAAGACTTGAAAACAGTGTGGGAAAAGGAGAAAATGCTGGTAACCATCATTTTGTCCTTTTCCCACATTTTATAATTGTTCAAAACCAAATCCGTCATATGAGTTATATTTGATTTGTCATCTACATATGCTTTCAATTTGGTCAAGTCTAAAACTTTTTCGTTGAGTAAAGAGTTATAAACAGGGCAGAAATGCTTTTCCAATTAAATTGTTCATGTTTTATTCACTTTCAAAGATAAATTCTATCATCTGAGCCACATTAAATTTGTTTGCTAAATCCTACAGGGAAACTTGACATTTAACTTGTCAATGAAGTTATAAGAGCACATATTTCTCGAAAGTGTGTTTGTCCGCTTGGCTGTTCTCAAAACGTCGAGGTACTGTCGTAGCCCTGGAGGCTTTGTCGTCTGTGTTGTTGTGCGAAAACTTTGACATTTTATAATATCTCTGTTATTACTAACTGGGACAAGTTGTTAACTATCAAAAGGGTGACCCATACAACAAGAGCAGTTAACCATTAAAGTATTTTGACAGTAATGCCCCTTTTTCAACTTTTTTCGAATTTCTACTGAAAATCAAGCAACTGCAGCCACGTGCCAGCACCTGCATGCGGTGCTATTGTTCATACTTGCTGTGGGGCAATATGGACAACAAAGTTAATTTTGTCACCACTGGTCCTCCTACACCAATTCAAAAAGTACGAGCCAAGCTTGGTAGTGCAGGAGGTAGTGAACAGGACTTGAGACCTTGAGGTCAACCGGTTTCTTTCCGAGGATTGATGGTAGTCATTGTGCTAGGATTCATTCCTCTCTCACTGCTGATCATTGTCTCGATGAGTTATGTGGAAAAAAAGACACTGATTTGGGAAGAATATTGTGAGAAGCACTGGTAAAAGAAAGTCCAGAAAAGGGCGGATAGGTGCCCTAGCCACAGCGATATAAACTGAAGTAATGCTCAAAGCTGTAAAATTTTGCTTCTCAAAACATAATGACAGAAGTAAAAACATTGCTGCAGCAGACTACTTTGAAGACATATTTGTACAGTATATTTGATCATGGGCTGGCAAGAGGGGTTTAACCCCTTACCACACAGTGCCGACTTTTGACAATCCTGAGAAAGAAGGCTTTTGAAAGCATTGTTGGAAAAGGAGAAAATGCTGGTAACCAGCATTTTCTCCTTTTCTAACAATGTTTTCTACCCCATGTCAGACAAATTTCATGTTTTGAGTAAGATTTAATTCGTTGTCTGTAAATGCTTTCAATTTGGACAAGGCTAACATTTTTTCATCTGTATCTGCAATGGGTCAGCACAGGCTGATCTGTGTCAAAACCTTTTGCTTTTGGTCAATTTTCTGCATGTCCAAGGACCACTCTACCTCGGGATTCAGTGGGTTGTTAGATACAATGGATTTTGTGGATCTTTATTTATGTGATGACTTACTTGGTATAATGCATCATGGCAGTGCATTAAACCCCATTTTGCCAGAGCATGGCTCATTTGTTTAAAGTATGGTTTTTCGTACTTAACCCTTTCCCAAACAAGCCCTGGTTTTCACGTGTCTGCAGCATAAGTCTTTTGAAAACACTGTAGGAAAAGGAGAAATTGCTTGTTACGAGCAATTTCTCCTTTTCCCCACAGTGTTTTCTACCCTGATTGAGAACTTTCTACCATTTTCATTAAATTTGATATAGTCGTCTGCAAACTCTTTCAATTTGGACCAGTCCAAATTTTGTCCTTTGGGAAAGGGTTAAACATGTGAAAAATGTAGCAATATTGGAATTCATGTGTTTTGAGCATTTTCTCCTGTTGCCACATTGTTGTTGGAGGCTGTTGCCTGCAGGTGGTAATGTGTTATTTAACACAGTAGGGGTGGAAAAGGGCGGATTGCTAACCCTTCACTACACAAGGCAGAGTTTTAGCAGTCTTGAGAAAGAATGCCTTTGAAAATACTGTTTTACCCACAGTGTTTTCTATCCTTCCATGGACAAATTTCATTTTTGAGGGGTATTTAATTGACATTTGCAAATACTTTCATATTCAACGAGTGTAACATTTCGTCGTTGGGTAAAGAGTTAGAAAAAGGGGAAGGTTCATGCATTATGGGATTGACAAGTGATACAGTGCAAACTTACTGAAGGGATGACAGATTGGTTGTGATTTTGTTACTGTTTACATGTGTTGTGTTTTAATGTACTTTGCCCTGATATGGACTTTTTACTGGTAGTCTGAAAAACAATAAGTGGTAAGTTGTTTATAGTTCTTAATCTCAACAGTACAAAACTTACGATTTGTATCAGATAAAAGCATTATGCAGACAAAAAATTAAATGTGGCTTTAATGATAAAATGTGTCTTTAACCATTAAGGCACCTGTCAAAACTATAGTTGCTCTTGCGGCCAATGTAGATCAAGATCAGACTGCACAAAATTTGTAAAAAGGCATTTGAATTAAAATCATATCATTTAAAAGTATGGAAATTACTGTGAAGATGACAATCTGTTATATGTCCAAGTGTTAGACGCTGGCAGAAAAATGGATTTTAAAACTAGGTAAAAAGTAAACAAAAGACAGAGAAACCTGGCAACTTTTGCAAACTTAAAGTTTAAAAGGGGTTTTGTGCTCTGTTGGGTAAATTTCTAATTGGGGGACCATAGGTTTGGTCAATGAATGGTCAGTGATATAACAGGATAGTTTGACACTGGACTGCTATAATTACTGTCACATTACTGTCCTTGTCACTCTTTCATATTGGGGATGGCTTTCATTGGTGTACCCAGCCTTTGAATGTGTCAGCCTGTCCTTTATAAATTACTTGAAATTATTATCCTTTGCTATTGCTATTTTTATTACTGCTTGTTATTTAGAAAGAAACTGTGTCAGATATTGGTTTCTTCTGCTTTTACTTTTTCTTGGTTTTTAACTCCTAACCAAATGATAGGATTTAGACTGGCCTAAATTGAAAGCATTTGCAGATGACATATTAAAATAAGCTGAAATGGAGGTATTTGTCTGTGAAAGTGTAGAAAACCATGTGGGAAAAGAAGAAAATGCAACGCTTACCAGCATTTTCTCCTTTTCCCACAAGATTTTCAAAAGGCTACTTTCAAAAGGCTATTTCCTCAGGGTCATTAAACTCAGGATTGTGTGGTAAAGAGTTCACTTGCCTGGACGAAGCCTAGGTAGAACTATTGCACTAACCCAGCTTTGGGGTCTGTGTTGGAGTTTGGTGTGCATATTTGGTATGATGATAGATATACTATAGGTCTAAAGTTTCTTTCAGCAATACCTATGCCCATGATCTTAAGGTCAAGGTCGTAGACTTTGATATTTTACATCAAAGTTTAACATAAAAGTTTTTTAAGAGCTCATTTTTAGCTCCACTGGCCGAAGGCCAGCGGGCTTATGTCATGGCCCGGTGTCCGTCGTGCGTCCGTCCGTCTGTCCATCCGTCCGTCCGGTCGTCCGTCCGTCCATCCGTCCGTCCGTCCGTGCGTTAACTTTTATTTCAAACATCTTCTTCTCTGAAACTACCCATCCGATTTTCACGAAACTTCACAGAAATGATCCTGACATGGTCCTCTTCAGAATTTCTTGAAAGAATTTGATTCCTTCAAAAACTCTGGTTGCCATGGCAACAAAACTGAAAAATATTGGAAATCTTTAAAAATCTTCTTGTCTGAAACCATAAGGCATAGGGCTACCAAATTTGGCATGTAGCTTTATGTAGTAGACCTCTATCATGTTTCTTCAAATTATAGCCCTGGGGTCAAAATTGGCTCTTCCCCAGGGGTCACAAGTTTTACATAGGCTTATATAGAGAAAACTTTAAAAATCTTCTTGTCTGAAACCATAAGGCATAGGGCTACCAAATTTGGCATGTAGCTTTATGTAGTAGACCTCTATCATGTTTCTTGAAATTATAGCCCTGGGGTCAAAATTGGCTCTTCCCCAGGGGTCACAAGTTTTATACATAGGCTTATATAGAGAAAACTTTAAATATCTTCTTGTCTGAAACCATAAGGCCTAGAGCTACCAAATTTGGCATTTAGCTTGATCTAGTTGGAGTCTACCAAAAGTGTCCAAAATATAGTCCTGGGGTCAATTTGGCCTCATACTTGGAGGGGGGGGGTTCACAAGATTTACATAGGCTTACATAGGGAAAACTTTTAAATCTTGGTGTACATAGCCATAAGGCTTAGGCTACCAGATTTTGCATATAATTATAGCATTATTTAGTGGACAGTTACAAAGAGGGCCCAAGTTACAGCTCTAGGATCAAGTTTGGCCCTGCACCAGGGATCACAAGTTTTACATGGGTTTATGGAGTGAAAAGTTCAGAAACCATCTTGTTACCAGCCATAAGGCCAAGAACTCCCACATTTGGCATGTTATTCTTCTAATACAATATTCCCCATTTAGTCAGACTGTAGCCATGAGGTCAAAGTTTTATAAGGGCTTATATAGTGAAGACTTTTCTTCGTGGTTTATATTTATAAGCCAGTGGAGCGATACAGGGCCATCATGGCCCTCTTGTTTTAAAACTATATCATGGATTTGGTTCTTATTTGGCCTTGTGGTACATGTTGATACAGGTCCAAAGTTTCATTGAGTAATACCCAAGCCATACCCATGCACATGATCTTAAGGTCAAGGTCACAAATTTTGAAATTCATGTTAAAGTTTTTCTAGAGCTCCTATTTTCAGGAACGAATGAATGTCATCCCCAACGGTCCACTTTTCAGGGCAAGCCGTGCTGTCTGATGACAGTTCCTGATATTCAGTCTACTATCCTGAGACCAGAAGATCTTCTGTTATTTCTTGGTTTCTGTCATCTTTCTCTCTGTTAGTCTGTACCTTGTTTGTGAGATAAAGTCTGCTTCATAGCTCAGTTGGTAATGTACAATGGTCATGTGGAAAAGCAGCCAGTGGCTTGAGAAGAAAATTGCGCAAAGTACAAGAAAAATGAGCTCCAGGATAGGTATACTGGCATCCATGATATAACTGAAATGTTGAATATGGCTTACAAACAGCTTCTGTGGTCAGACTTTTGTGACGCTTATACAGTCACAGTGTTTATATTAGCAATCGCATGTACACTATATATTTTGAAGAAAATCAGACATTCAATTAGAGAGAAGTAGCCATTTAAAGTGATTAGCATATTCATTGCTTGTCAGTTTTAACCCATTTTTCTTAATCAAACCTTGTGCCAAATATATAGCTAGGAAGAATTTGAAGATAAAAATCAAGAGGCAAATAGTTTGAAAGGATGAAAAAAAAATTTATTGGTAAGGGTTGGGTACCGGTGGACAGGAAGTAGATTGTGATTTCGGATTGACTTGGGCTTTGTGGTAGAGAATGAATGACGGAAGTGTTGAGGTTGTTGATGACAGGATGTAATTACTTGATCTGACAGTAAATTGAACTATTTCATCAATGATGTCTTTTTAGCCATTTCCCTGCAAGCAATTTTGATTGGGCTGAATTCTCTTCCCTCCTATAAGAGCTTAATAGTCTCTTGAAAGTCAAAGGCAAATTCAGGCTTTTAATTGCAGTCATTGTGTAAATTGGGATAGGCAAACAGATCTCTTATAATATTGTCTGGCAAAAGCAGCCTGTAGCTAGATATATTTTGAAATTTCCTGAATTGCTGAATGTGACTTTTTCTGCTTTCAGTGATCTTAGCTAAGTTTAAGTTCTGCAGTTGAGTAAGAAAATTAGATTAATTTTGACATTAATTTTTGAGTGTTGAACACTTTAACCCTTTACCACACGGCAACATTTCAGACATTTTCAAATTGAAAGCAGTGACTGTTGCAGACAACAAATATGACTGGAAAATTGAAAATTGTTTTTGGAAGGATAGAAAACATTGTGGGAAAAGGAGAAAATGCTGGTTACCAGCATTTATCCATTTACCACAATGTTTTCAAAAGCCTTCTTCATCAGAGTTGTTAACTCTTTACCACACAATCCCCACTTTTAACGACCCTAAGGAAGAAGCCTTTTGAAAACATTGTGGGAAAAGGAGAAAATGCTGGTTACCAGCATTTTCTCCTTTTCCCACGTTTTCTACTCTTTTAAAAACAAATCCCATAAATCCCATTGTTTTAGCCATATCTTTTCCCACAGTGTTTTCTACCCTATCAATGATACCATTTAAATTGTCGTCTGCAAATGCTTTGAATTTGGACAAGTCTAACAATTTGTCGTTTGTAAAAGAGTTAAAGGGCAGTGTTGTGTGGTAAAGGGTTTAGCGTTGATTTTCTTGTGTTTACACCTGTCTCAGGGGATGAAGGCTTTTTTACATTGTGGGAAAAGGTGAAAATGCTGTTTGCCAGCATTTTCTCCTTTTCCCACAATGTTTTGTACTCTTTTAAAAACAAATCCCATAAATCCCATTGTTTTAGCCATATCTTTTCCCACAATGTTTTCTACCCTATCCATGACAAATTCTATTATTTAAGCCACGTTTAAATTGTTGTCTGCAAATGCTTTCAATTTGGACAAGTCTAACAATATGTCGTTTGGTAAAGAGTTAAAAGGCAGTGTTGTGTGGTAAAGGGTTTAGCCTTGATTCTCTTGTGTTTACACCTGTCTCAGGGGATGAAGGCTTTTTTACATTGTGGGAAAAGGTGAAAATGCCGTTTGCCAGCATTTTCTCCTTTTCCCACAATGTTTTCTATTCTTTTAAAAACAAATCCCATAAATCCCATCGTTTTAGCCATATCTTCTTTGTCATCAGGGTATGCATTTAATTTCGACAAGTCTAAATTTTAACCCTTTCCCAAATAAGCCCTGGTTTTCACGTGTCTGCAGTACAAGTCTTTTTAAAACACTGTGGGAAAAGGAGAAATTGCTCGTAGCAAGCGATTTCTCCTTTTACCATAGTGTTTTCTACCCTTTTGGAGAACTTTCTGCCATTTTCATCAAATTTAAAATTGTCGTCTGCAAACTCTTTCAATTAGACCAGTCCAAAATTTGTCGTTTGGGAAAGGGTTAATGTTCTGATAAATAGTTGTAGGGTAAAAATAGCCTTGTGGCCATGTTTGTATCAATTTTCAAAGTCATTCTTACAATTTTTTTTTTTTTCAAATCGCTGGTTTTGCTTTTTAGACAGATTGCTACAGGCTGATTGATACTGTCCTGTGAAATATTCATACCTTGAGTGACTGTTGGTTGTGTTTGTTCATGGGGTTTTTGACATTGTGGGCAAGAACAAAGAGACCTTTCTTTTCCAAGTCATTCAGATGTTCATCCAAGATCATCTAAGAATGCATGTCACATTAGTTTTTTAGAAAATAACAAAACTTTTGACTAGTCCATGTGGAAAGAATTTGCAGACCAAATGGCAAATTTGGCTTAATTCTTTACCAAATGGCAAAATTTTGGATGAGTCCAAATTGAAAGATTTGCTGATGACAGAATAAATGTGACTGAAAAATTGAAATTTGTTTTGGGACGGGTAGAAAACATTGTGGGAAAGGAGAAAATGCTGGTTACCATCCTTTTCTCCTTTTCCCACAGTTTTTTCAAAAAGCTTTAAATTTTAGGAATTGTCTAGAAAAGGATATGAAACATTGTTGGAAAAGGGAAAAAAAAATGCTGGTGACCAGCATTTTCTTTTCCCACAATGTTTTCAAAAGCCTTTTCCTTCAGGGTCAATAAAATAAGTGATTGTGTGGCAAAGGGTTAACTCTTTACCACACAATCCAGACTTTTAATGACCCTGAGAAAGAAAGCTTTTGAAAACATTGTGGGAAAAGGAGAAAATGCTAGTAACCAGCATTTTCTCCTTTTCCCACAATGTTTTCAACCCTTCCTAAAACAAACCTCAATTTTTGAATAACATTTGTTTTGTCGTCTGCAAATGCTTTCAATTTCAACTGGTCTACAATTTTGTTGTTTGGTAAAGAGTTAAAGTGCCAAATAAACCCAATGGACATTTTCATTCTTGAAAAAGACGCACGCATTTGTAAATTCATGGCTGTCTTTTGTCTGTAGTGTTTCTGCAAAGCTGACATTGTAGATTAAAGATCAGACTGCATGTTTTGTGCAGTCTGTTCTTAACCTACACTGGCCACAAAGGTAACTTAGTAGTAGTGAAAGGCACTGTAAGAGTTAAAACTATTACCTGACACAACAAATAACTTTGCAACATTTTATGATTACCCAAAAGGTTTAACCCTTTCCCAAAAAAGCCCTGGTTTTCACGTGTCTGCAGTACAAGTCTTTTGAAAACACTGTGGGAAAAGGAGAAATTGCTTGTAACGAGCAATTTCTCCTATTCTCACAGTGTTTTCTACCCTTTTTAGCTCACCTGAGCACGAAGTGCTGATGGTGAGCTATTGTGGTTGTGCTGTATCCGTCGTGCGTCGTCCGTTGTCAACTTTTTACCTTGTGTACGCTCTAGAGGCCATATTTTCAGTCCGATCCTCATGAAACTTGGTCAGAATGTTTGTCTTGCTAAAATCTCGAACGAGTTCGAAATTGGGTCATGTGGGGTCAAAAACTAGATCACTAGGTCAAATCTTCGAAAAACCTTGTGTACGCTCTAGAGGCCACATTTTCAGTCAGATACTCATGAAACTTGGTCAGAATGTTTGTCTTGATAAAATCTGGGACGAGTTCGAAATTGGGTCATGTGGGGTCAAAAACTAGGTCACTAGGTCAAATCTTAAAAAAAACCTTGTGTACGCTCTAGAGGCCACATTTTCAGTCCGATCCTCATGAAACTTGGTCAGAATGTTTGTCTTTATAAAATCTGGGACGAGTTCGAAATTGGGTCATGTGGGGTCAAAAACTAGGTCACTAGGTCAAATCTTTGAAAAACCTTGTGTACGCTCTAGAGGCCACATTTTCGGTCAGATACTTGTGAAATTTAGTCAGAATGTTTGTCTTGATAAAATCTCGGACGAGTTGAAAATTGGGTCATGTGGGGTCAAAAGCTAGGTCACTAGGTCAGATCTTGGAAAAACCTTGTGTACGCTTTAGAGGCCACATTTTCTGTCAGATACTTGTGAAATTTGGTCAGAATGTTTGTCTTGATACAATCTGAGACGAGTTTGAAATTGGGTCATGTGGGGTCAAAAACTAGGTCACTAGGTCAAATCTTAGAAAAACCTTGTGTATGCTCTAGAGGCCGCATTTTCAGTCCAATCCTCATGAAACTTGGTCAGAATGTTTGTCTTGATAAAATCTGGGACGTGATTGAAATTGGGTCATGTGGGGTCAAAAACTAGGTCACTAGGTCAAATCTTCGAAAAACCTTGTGTACGCTCTAGAGGCCATATTTTCAGTCCGATCCTCATGAAACTTGGTCAGAATGTTTGTCTTGATAAAATCTCGGACGAGTTCGAAATTGGGTCATGTGGGGTCAAAAAATAGATCACTAGGTCAAATCTTAGAAAAACCTTGTGTATGCTCTAGAGGCCACATTTTCAGTCCAGTCCTCATGAAACTTGGTCAGAATGTTTGTCTTGATAAAATCTGGGATGAGTTTGAAATTGGGTCATATGGGGTCAAAAACTAGGTCATTAGGTCAAATCTTTGAAAAACCTTGTGTACGCTCTAGAGGCCACATTTTCAGTCAGATACTTGTGAAATTTGGTCAGAATGTTTGTCTTGATAAAATCTGGGACAAGTTCGAAATTGGGTCATGTGGGGTCAAAAACTAGGTCACTAGGTCAGATCTTCGAAAAACCTTGTGCACGTCATAGAGGCCACATTTTCAGTCAGATACTTGTGAAATTTGGTTAGAATGTTTGGCCTATTGACTCAGGTGAGCGATCCAGGGCCATCATGGCCCTCTTGTTTAGACCTTTCTGCCATCTTCATCAAATTCAAAATAGTTGTCTGCAAACTCTTTCAATTTGGACCAGTCCAAAATTTGTCGTTTGGGAAAGGGTTAACTCTTTACCTGACAATAAAATATCAGACTTGTCCAATTTGAAAGGACTTGCAAAAGATGAATGAAATATGACTAAAACTTTGTCTCTCTAAGAGTAGAATACAACTTGGGAAAAGGAGAAAATGCTGGTCTTTAGCATTTCTTCCTTTTCCGTCATTGTTTTCAAAGGTCTTCTTCCTGAAGGTCATCAAAACTGTGCTTGATTGCGTGGTAAAGAGTTATGTGAGGAAAATAATTGCTAGAAATAAGTATTGACCCAGGTTTAAGCCTGCGCAGGCTGACCTGGGCCGAAACTTTTTGCTATCAGTCATTTTTCTGTGTCAAAGGACCATTCTATCTCAAGATCCAGTCAGTTGTTATACAAAATTAATTTTATGGATCCATAGCTATCTGGTGACTTACATCATGCAGAGGGATTAAGCCCCCTTTTGTCGGAGCATGGCTCATACATTGGAAAAAAGCCACTGAAAATAATACAAACATGTCCTTTTTTGGGGGGGGATATTTGAAAAAAAAAAAAAGTTTTGACAAATATTTTCAATTAGATATTTTTCAATATATAATTTCTTAGTCCCTTAACTCTTTACCAGACAGCAAAATTTTAGACTAGTCCAAATTGAAAGCATTTGCAGATGACAAAATACATGTGACTGACAATTTGAAATTTGTTTTGGGAAAGGTAGAAAACATTGTGGAAAAAGGATTAAATGCTGGTTACCAGCATTTTCTCCTTTTCCCACTGTGAATGTTTTCGAAGGCATTCTTTCTCAGGGTTGTTAAAAATTGAGATGGTGTGGTAAAGGGTTAATTTGTATTCCAGTTATGGTTTTACGAGACATAGATAATAGACTACTGCATTTTTGAACTCTGCTGCTTTTTAAGAAAACATTGTGTTATTGTCATAGCCTTGGAGTCGTTTGCGTTGGCATTGAAAAACTTTGACTTTTTGTAATATCTCTGTCATTGCAGAAGAGATTTACTTCAAACTCGGATTGGTTATTTACTATCAAAAGGGGAACCCACACAACTGGGGCAGGGAACCAGCAAAATATTTTTGACACAATTGTGTCCCTGTGGTGACTAATAATCAAACGTAAAAACAACTGCAGCCGACTGTTGGCACCCACATGTGGTTTTCTTGCTTGAGATTTAAAGATACCACTGATGTAGAGAATGGGTCAGGATAAACTGAACAATTTTTCTTTTGCAACTTTTTGTGCTCTTTGAAAGAATTCAGCTGAGTATATAGGCTGAGTATAGGCTACTATGCGTGACTCACTGACCTTTTGTGGACAATGTAGATCACAGAATGTGTAGTCTGATCTTGGATCTACTCTGTCCGATAAGGTGATATTTTGCCCTCAAAAATACCTGTGCGAAATAGCAAAATTTTTGTTTTTACAATCAGCTTGAAAGTTTCATTTCACTTACTTAGCAGGTTAAGGGTTAAGTATTGTGTTAGAAATGAAAAAAAATGCCATTACAAAAGTGGTGATGAAAAAAGCTGAAAATAGAGATGGTTATTTCCCATAATTGGCTAACTTTCAATGAAACAATGAGAACAGACCTGATGCAATCAGCTGTGATTAGAAAGCTGTGGACTGTGTAATTATTATTAATCAGAGGCACAGACATAAAAGTGGAGCACAGATGAAAATTGGGGATTGGTATATTTCAGCATAATATCTCTTTATTTTCAAGAACATTGAATGATAAGAAAAGTGGCTCGTTTGGCATAAAATGTGTTGGAAAAATCAGCAATGCATCTCTCTTGTCCAATAATGCTGATGTGTGCCCAAAATGCTACATGCACTGGTGAAGCTCAGCTCTGTGTGTGTTCCAGGGACCTATTTGCTATATCCTGACTCGCCATTCTAGACCCCAAGACCAGCTTGGTGATTGGCTGAGACTGTAGGCTTTTAGCTTTTTACCACGCAATCAAGAATATAAACTACCCTGCTTGAAAGGGCTTTTGAAAACATTGCGGGGAAAGAAGCAACCAGCATTTTCTCCTTTTCCCACAATGTTTTTCTACCCTATGAAAGACAGAAATTATCATTTTAACTACGTTTATGGTGGAGCTTATCACAAAACAAACACCTGTGATGTAACAGTTTTATTCCTTTACATATGGGCAGGAAAATGTATATGAGCAATGCTCTATCAAAAGGGAGCTCAATGCATCTGCGAAAAATATTAACCCAGGTCAGCCTGCGCAGTCCGCGCAGGCTGACCTGGGCCAAAACTTTTCGGTATTGATCAATGTTCTGTATGACCAGGCTTCCTCATTATTAATTCGGTTATTAAAAAAAGTGGCTGTTATGGATCTATACTTATGTGATAACTACTGGCTTGGTCTAATGTATTACAGAGATGCATTAAGTCCCCTTTTGCCAGAGCATAGCTCATATTTTAAAGTATTTATCATTGTTTAACAAAATAATTTAATTTCCAGCTTAAAAATCTAAGAAGGCCCCTTTAAGAAAAGGGTAAATGTTGTAGATTCAATTTATTGCATTTGAATTGAATATAAATTATTGTCAACAAAAAAGGGAGCAGCATCTTATCTGAAGAAGGGCCAAATTCGTCCTCGAGCCAGCTGGGACCTACTTGAAGTGTGTTTACATAGTTGATTAAGATAGGTCTGTACCAAACATGCAGTCTAGTCTTGGATCTATAGTATGGGCTATTTAGAGACATTCTGACCAACGACAGTCTTGAAGTGGCAAATTATTTTGGTGTTTTTTACTGGCTAAAATTCTTAGATGTATAGCACTTAAATAGTTAACTCTGTACCAAATGACAAAATTTTGGACTGGACAAATCTGAAAGCATTTGAAGATGACAAATTAAATGTAGGTCAAATGTTTTAGTGATGAATTCTGTCTTTGATAGGGTAGAAAACATTGTGAGAAAAGGAGAAAATGCTGGTTTAGTAGCATTTTCTCCTTCTCCCTCGATGTTTTCAATAGGTGTCTTTTTCAGGGTTTTTGAAGCTCAGGATTGTGTGGTAAAGGATTAACAAAAGGCTCTGTGGTTATCATTTGTACCATTGGTGAGTTGCTACCAAACAATTATGGGGAACATTTGCCAGCTATATTTTAGGAGTTTGTAATGTCTTTAATTGTGCCCATTATCGTTCCACAATAGTCGATTCAATAGAAAGAGGGAGTCAACAATTTTACAGAGAGACTTTTTATGATGCAGTAAAGATTTTTGGAAAGATAGTGTTAAATTGTTGCTTCATAACAATTTATTTTTGGACATTGTTCAGTAACCCTTTATCACACAATCCCAACTTTTTATGTCCTTGAGAAAGAAGACTTTTGAAATGTGGGATAAGGAGAAAATGCTGCCAACAAGCATTTTCTCCTTTTCCCACAATGTTTCCTACTCTATCAAAGACAACTTCCACAATTTTAGCTGCATTAAATTTGTCATCTGCTATTTTTAGCTCACCTGAGCACACAGTGCTCATGGTGACCTATTGTGATCATGCTGTGTCCGGCATCCGTTGTGCGTCGTCCGTCGTCAACTTTTTACCTTGTGTACGCTCTAGAGGCCACATTTTCAGTCTGATCCTCATGAAACTTGGTCAGAATGTTTGTCTTGATAAAATCTCAGACTAGTTCGAAATTGGGTCATGTGGGGTCAAAAACTAGCTCAGTAGGTCAAATCTTAAAAAAACCTTGTGTATGCTCTAGAGGCCACATTTCCAGTCAGATACTTGTGAAACTGTCAGAATGTTTGTCTTGATAAAATCTCATACGAGTTTGAAATTGGGTCATGTGTGGGGTCAAAAACTAGGTCACTAGGTCAAATTTTAGAAAAACCTTGTGTGTGCTCTAGAGGCCACATCTGTCAGATACTTGTGAAACGTGGTCAGAATGTTTGTCTTGATAAAATCTGAGACGAGTTTGACAATGGGTCATGTGGGGTCAAAAACTAGCTCACTAGGTCAAATCTTAGAAAAACCTTGTGTGCGCTCTAGAGGCCACATTTTCATTCAGATACTTGGAAACTTGGTCAGAATGTTTGTCTTGATAAAGTCTCAGACGAATTTTAAAGTGGGTTATGTGGGGTCAAAAATTAGGTCACTAGGTCAAATCTTAGAAAAACCATGTGTGAGCTGTAGAGGCCATATTTTCAGTCAGATACTTGTGAAACTTTGTCAGAATGTTTGTCTTGATAAAATCTGGGATGAGTTCCAAATTGGGTCATGTGGGGTCAAAAACTAGGTCACTAGGTAAAAAAAAAACAAAAAAAAAACAACCTTGTGTACGCTCTAGAGGCCATATTTTTAGTCCCATACTAATGAAACTAAGTCAGAATCTTTGTCTTGATGATATTTTGGAAGAGTTCGAAACTGGGTCACCTCCGTTCAAAAACTAGGTCATCGGGTCAGATCTTAGGAAAACCTTGTGTCCGCCCTAGAGGATACATTTTCAGTCCGATACTCATGAAACTTGGTCAGAATGTTTGTCTTGATAAAAACTTGGATGAGTTCGAAATTGGGTCATGTGGGATCAAAAACTAGGTCACTAGGTCAAATTAAAGAAATACCTTGTGGGCACTCTTGAAGCCACATTTTTCGCTCAATTGACTTGAAAATTGGTCAGAATGTTTGTCTTAATTAAATCTCAGATGACTTTGAAATTGGGTCATCTGGGATCATAAAGTAGGTCACTAGGTCAAATTGAAGAAATACCTTGTGGGCACTCAAGAGGCCACATTTTTTGCTCAATTGACTTAAAAAATTGGTCAGAATGTTTGTCTTAATTGAATCTCGGATAAGTTTGAAATTAGGTCACCTGGGGTCATAAACTAGGTCACTAGGTCGAATCAAAAAAATACCATGTGGACATTCTAGAGGCCACATTGTTTGCTCAATTGACTTGAAAATTGGTCAGAATGTTTGTCTTAATTAAATCTCTGACAAGTTGGGGTCATAAACTAGGTCACTAGGTCAAATTAAAGAAATACCTTGTGCACTCTAGAGGCCACAATTATCGCTCAATTGACCCGAAAATCGGTCAGAATGATTGTCTTGATGAAATTTTGGATAACTTGAAAATTGGGTCACCTGGGGGCATAATCTAAGTCACTAGGTCAAATTAAAGAAATACCTTGTGGGCAGTCCAGAGGCCACATTTATTGCTCGATTGTCTTGAAAATTGGTCAGAATCTTTGTCTAAATAAAATCTCGGATGAGTTTGAATTTGGGATACTTTGGGTCATAAAGTAGGTCACAAGGTCAAATTAAAGAAATACCTTGTGGGCCCTTTAGAGGCTACATTTATTGCTGAATTGACTTAAAAATTGGTCAGCATGTTTTTCTTGATGAAATTTCAGATGAGTTTGAATTTTGGTCACCTTGGGTCATAAACTAGGTCAACTAAAAGAAACTTTTTGTAGGCGCTCTAGAGGCTACAATTCTTACTCAATTGACCTGAAAATTGATCAGCACATTTGTCTTGATAAAATCTTGGATGAGTTCAAAATTGGGTCACATAGGGCCATAAACTAGGTCACTAGGTCAGATGTGGGCACTCTAATGGCCACAATTCTTGCTCAATTACCCTGAAAATTTGTCAGCGTGTTTGTCTTGATAATATCTCGGATGAGTTTGAAATATGGTCACATAGGGTCATAAACTAGGTCACTAGGTCAAATTGAAGAAATACATTTTGGACACTCCAGAGGCCACATTTTCAGCTCAGTTGACCTGACAATTGTCTTAACAATATGTCAGATGAGTTTTAAATTGGGTCATGAGTTTTAAATTGGGTCATCATGACCCTGGAGTGAAATTTTGCCAATTGACTCAGGTGAGCGATCCAGGGCCATCATGGCCCTCTTGGTATGATTTAGATTTGGATAAGTTTAAAATTTTGTTGTGTGGTAAAGTGTTAAAGACAGATGATAGAAAAAACTGATACGAAAGCAAACATGGTTGCAAGTAGAAAAGTTGGTTCCTTTAATTTTTTACCAATTGACAAAAATTTGGATTTGCCCAAATTAAAAACATTTGCAGACGACAATTTTAATCTTGCTCAAGTGATGGAATTTTTCTTTGATAGGGAAGAAAACAGTGGGAAAAGGAGAAAATGCTGGCTATCAGCATAGAAAATGCTGGTTACCAGCATTCTTTCCTTTCCCCACAATGTTTTCAAAAGCCTCTTTCCTCGAGGTCATTCATACTCAGGATTGTGTTGTAAAGGATTAACCCTTTACCACACAATCCCGACTTTCAATGACCCTGATGAAAAGGGCTTTTGAAACCATAGCTGGAAAAGGAGAAAATGCTGGTAACCAGCATTTTCTCCTTTTCCCACAATGTTTTCTACCCTATCAAAGACAGAAATCATCATTTTATCATGTGCGTATCAGACTGCTTATCCATTGATAAAGTTAAGTAAATGAGCTTGAATAAGCTTACATCATCAACATAATCCAAATTGCTTCACAAAGCAATGTCACGATAATAAAATTGATATTCTGCATTAAATACAGGGTTTTTTCAAAAAGGCAATTAATCGCTTTGCAGTCAGCACTGACTAAAACCCGGATGGAAATTTTATCCCCCCGTCCCTCCCCTTTCTGAAAAATGTAACACACCCGAGGCATTAAAAAGAGACAATACCGTATTATAAAGAAGAAAATGCTTGTTAAGCATTTTCTCCTTTATCTGTTATGGCTCCTGATCACAGTTCTTGGCTAACCTTCTGTCGACCAAGCACACGCCAAACACAATTCCTTCAATAAGAGGTCTGAAGTATCAGCCTGAAATGATAAAGAGCAATTAAATGCAACAGCATAATCCTAATTCTTAAGATTTTATCAAGAAATCATGTTCAACTTGTGAAATAGTGAAATTACTGACCTATACAGGCAAGTGGCACGGTCGGAAAAAAACTGCCAAAATAAGCCATTTTAGCCTTTTTTCCAAAATTCACAAAATCCAAACCCCTGAGGCTAGCCTGAAAATGCTAAGCTAAATTGAAACCCAAAACAATACATAATTTGGGGGTAGAATCAAAAATAGCACGTTACCATGCCGATTTTTCGCAATCTTTCACGGTATCAGTCCACCATTATTTTTGCGGCTAAAGCTAGCCACTAATTCCATGAAGCCCCACTTTCGCATTTGGGGTCAAAACTAATGGAACAAAGAAGGAAAGTCATGACCTCCTGTTTTGAAGACAAACTAAATGCTTTATTTCAATAATCTTACACAATTCATGGGTGTAATGAGTACTCTTCTTATCAAAATTGCATTCAAAACTAACCTTTCTCCATTATTTCTAATTTTGACCATGGCCAATTCGAAACAAACTGTTTACATGTGCCTTAAGGCAATGATGAAATTGTTCACACATGCCAAAAAACACCTTAAACAAGTAACATACCTTGATACTGCTTGATACTGACTGATCTAAACCATCCAAATGAGGCTCAATTGTACAGAACTCATTTTACATGGATTATTAACCCTTATGCAAATAAGCATATTTCACCCTATTTTCCTGGCAATTTAAGCTCACAGACAAGTCTAAGGAGAATCACTTGAACTTCACTTTTACAAAGTCAGGCTAGTTTTCTGTTCCCTTTCTGGACTTAAATCTTACCTCAGGTACTTGTTCAGTTGCAAAAGCACTGTTTTGCCTGTCTCAGGTTACATTTCTGTTCAAAATGTCACATTTGTCACAATTTTTTAACATACCATGGCAAATTGCCTGCCTGTTACACAGAAAATTCTAAAAATTAGAATTTTTAGAAACTTCTGCATCAAGTTTAAGATATCAGCACTTTACAACATATGTAAGAAGCAAAAAGAACACATAAACTGAACCCTTTCCAAACTTTTTGACAGAAATTTCCCCTTAGCATTCAAATTCAATCAAATCAAAGGGAGGTAATCCAAATGTCACAGTCAGAATTGAAGGCTTTTAAATATCATGAGCCAATTGCTAATGCTCCTATTATGGTGAAAGAATGTGTTTGTGAAATCTGATACCATTTCTGATAATTCCACATTCTTGAGAGCCTAAGTGGTCAGTTTATCCTTTATCCTATCTACAACACAAAGAAATATGCACAGTCTCCCCCTTTATGAGTTGACCTTTTCAAGAAAGGAAGATCTTTATCACAAATCATGGTGAAATCTCAGTGATAACTAACAAAATGCCTGTAAATTACAGGAAAACCTTGGATTAGTTGCAACAAATCTACCAAAAAGAGAGCTACTAAGTTTATAAAGGTCATCAGGCACACTGTTATGGGAGTTCCCAAAACATCATAATGATGTCATGCCTACAACATGCGGCACACCAGTCGATCCCTATTTAGCAATTATCTGAACAGTGTCGGAAATGCCGCCTCTGTATCAGCTCAGGAGCATAATCAAGGCCCCTCTTCATAACAGAAAATTAACAATCTCCATAGCAGCCAAACACCCACCCCTTCCCCCCCCCCCCCCCCCCCCCCCCCACACACACACCTTTACTATGTGAGAAGAACTATCATGATAAAATAACAAAACCAAACAGCAACATGGTTTGAAGAAAATGGTTTAAATGTACCAGAATTGCGTAAATCTAATCCGTTTCAAACAAAAAGTGACCGGTAAAGTCCGAAAATGGCGAAATATGGCAGCATGGCTTCAAGCGCCAAATTCGCCAAATTCACGAAATTCGACTTTTCGCAATAACGTATGCAAGTCGATGAACCAGCAGTTTCAACCGTTTACCATCAACCAAGACTCGGTATACACCATAGCCAAATAAATCGGTTGGGCCAGTCCAACCTACACATTCGTTGCGGGCCACAGACTTGTCAGATAAAGCATTTCGGAACTTAACGACTCTTTTCGGACAAAATGGAGAATTGAAGATTGCACTGGCCATATAGGTATGTGGATTTGTTGCTGTAATATCAGAAATGGGTTTAAATTTACCAGAACTGCCTAAATTAAACTGGTTTCAAGCAAAAAGTCACCAGTAAAGTCCAAAAATAAAATAAGGCAGCATGACCTCAAGCGCCAAATTCGCAAAATTTGCCTTTTTCCGCACTTTGAGTTACCTCCCTTCTTTAAATCCATTTCAGCCAAAATTCACAGTCTCAGGATCACCTTAAGTACTATTTCCAGACTAGAAATTGATGGAATTACTAGACTGAATGCAATTGAAGGACAAATTACAAACTTCATAAAACGCTAAATTACCTTAAGGCTCCTGATCACAGTTCTTGGCTAACCTTCTGTCGACCAAGCACACGCCAAACACAATTCCTTCAATAAGAGGTCTGAAGTATCAGCCTGAAATGATAAAGAGCAATTAAATGCAACAGCATAATCCTAATTCTTAAGATTTTATCAAGAAATCATGTTCAACTTGTGAAATAGTGAAATTACTGACCTATACAGGCAAGTGGCACGGTCGGAAAAAAACTGCCAAAATAAGCCATTTTAGCCTTTTTTCCAAAATTCACAAAATCCAAACCCCTGAGGCTAGCCTGAAAATGCTAAGCTAAATTGAAACCCAAAACAATACATAATTTGGGGGTAGAATCAAAAATAGCACGTTACCATGCCGATTTTTCGCAATCTTTCACGGTATCAGTCCACCATTATTTTTGCGGCTAAAGCTAGCCACTAATTCCATGAAGCCCCACTTTCGCATTTGGGGTCAAAACTAATGGAACAAAGAAGGAAAGTCATGACCTCCTGTTTTGAAGACAAACTAAATGCTTTATTTCAATAATCTTACACAATTCATGGGTGTAATGAGTACTCTTCTTATCAAAATTGCATTCAAAACTAACCTTTCTCCATTATTTCTAATTTTGACCATGGCCAATTCGAAACAAACTGTTTACATGTGCCTATGGGTCTCAACAGCGTTTTTCTAACACAGGATATAGATATTGTAAACTGAGACTATTTTCCATGTTGAATTCAAAAGGTCTATCTGACAATGTTTTTGAGAATTACATATTCATTGCAGTCTGATCTTTGTTCACACCATTTACAATGGCAACTGATGCTTTTGTTTATTGCTCTGTGGGTTTACTAAACCAAACAACTAAATGCTAGACTGGTACAAAAAATCAACAGCATTTGCAGAGAAGTGAGAGGACATAATGAAATACGGTCCAAATAATTGGATTTGTCCATAAAGAAAAGTAGTTGCATATGACAAATACAATATGGCTTTAAAGGACAGAAATTGTCTTTGTAAGGTTACAGAACATTGTGAGAAAAGGAGAGAATTGCTGGTTGCCTGCATTTTCTCCTCTTCCCACAATGTTTTCAAATGCCTTGAGGTTGTTAAATCATGGGATTGTGTACAAAAGGGTGAACACATCAGTGTTCAAGGTTCTGATTACATAGTTTTTGGTAATTGGATACTTTAATTGTGATACAAGTTTTAAACACCTTGAGAAAGAATTTATGCGATTTCAAATAATTCCAGAGACTTTTTTTCTTGCTGATTCATGTATGTGAAGTATGTATTTAAGTACCAGCTAAAATCTCCACCAAACTGGACATAATTTACAATTACTTGGTTCTGCAAAAGGGGTGCCTCCACAAGGCTCTCCTGGTACAATCATATTTCATCAAATTATGTGCGTTGCTGACAATAAGGGCTTCTGTCCTTGAAAATTTTTACTGAATCAAAGCCTCAGTTTTGAGACAAATCTGTTCATAATAGAGGCCACATTTTCAGCCTGATACTCATTAAATTTGGTCATAAAGATTTTCTTAATGAAATCTTGGAAATTCTGTCACATCGGCTCAAAAACTAGGTCACTGGGCCTAATCTTAGAAAAACCTTGATGTGAATGCTAGAGGCCATATTTTCAGCCTGATACACATGAAACTTTGTCACAATGTTTGTCTTGATTAAGTCTTTGAGACTTTTTGAATAGGGTCATGTTAGGTCAAAAACCAGGTCATAAGGCCAAATCTTAGAAAAACCTTGTGTGCACTCTAGAGGCCACAATTTCATGAAACTTGGTCAGAATGTTTGTCTTGATGAAATCTTGGACAGGTGTGAAATTGCGTGATTTCAGGTCTAAAAGTAGGTCACTGGGCCAAATTTTTGAGAAGTCTTGTGTGCACTGTAGATGCCACATTTTCAACCAAATACTAATGAAACTAAGAAGGTTTTTCGTAATGATATATAGGACAAGTGGCAAATTGGGTCATGTCGGGTCAATAAGTAGGTCACTGGACCAAATCCTAGAAAAACCATTTGTGCAATCTAGAGGCCACATTTTCAGCCTGATACTCATGAAAATTGGTCAGAATGTTTGTCTTGATGAAATCTTGGACAAGTTTGAAATTGGGTTATGTGGGGTCAAAAAGTAGGTCACAGGGCCAAATCTTAGAAAAACCTTGTGTGCACTCTGTAGGCCACATTTTCAGCTTGATATTCATTAAACTCTGTCAGAATTTTTGTCTTGATGATATCTGTGACAGATTCAAAAATAGGCCAAGTTAGTCATAAAGTAGGTCACTTATACTCATGTGTTTTACATCATCACAGCCAGAATCTTTTCAGCTTTGTCAATCCTAGATGACCTTACTCAGGTGAGCGCTTTATGGCCATCAACCCTCATGTTTCTGTAGCAATTTCATTCACTGTACAGCAGAACTCTTTGTTGCCATAGAGAAAAATACTCATAATGAGCAATTTCTGGTTTTGCCACAATGTTGTTGCATGTGTTCATGTGTAAAGTTTAAACTGGTACAGGTTATCTTTTACTTTACAAGTGTTTCCACAGTTGTTGCAAGTTTGTTTTGAGGCAATGAGTTAAAGTGAGCCCAGGGCAGTGAGTTAAACTGAGCCCTCAGAAACTTAAATGTTATTAGATAAATGTGTTAAAGAAAGGGAGAAAAAAAACTTCAGGTAAATATATGGACAGGTATAATATCATCAAATAGAGGCAATTGTGACAACAGTATTTCCCATCTTTGACCCTTTCTGTCACTCACTCATGGAGATCGAAGTGGAGAATAGGCAAAAAAGTAGTGACAAAAGTTAACTCTTTGCCAAACGGTCAAATTTTAGAATTGAAAGTATTTGCAGATGACAAATTAAATGTAGCTGAAATTATGATGATTGTTTGTGAAAGTGTAGAAAACTTTGTGGGAAAAGGAGAAAATGCTGGTTACCAGTTACTGGTTTTTCCACAAGGTTTTCAAAAGGCTTATAAATTCCTCAGGGTTGTTATAGAGTTAATGGAGAACTGACTAATAATTTGCAATTTCTCCATTTGTCATCCTTTTTCCAAAGCATTTTGAATAATCTGACACTTATTGTCTATATTGACTGTTTTCTCTAGTTGCACATGTCTTGAATTGGGAAAAAGTTTTAAAAAAAATTTCCATGAAGGTACTGGAATAATCGCTCACAAAGACCTTATAGCTGATGGTCGCTAGACTGTGAAATGCTTCTTTGATGTACGAATAGATACACAGATGACAGAAATCATCGCTGCGTATCGTCTTTTTGTTAATATCCAATTCAGGGTGCCTTCATTTTGAAGGGATATACATCATTTTGGATTGTGGGTAGCTTGAAAGGGTCTCCCTAAGCTAGCCCTTAGAAAGATATCTGGGAGGAGCTATTGTGTTGCCGATATTATGGCCTATTTTATTGAGTTTTGTCGTTTGGTTTGATTTGAAGATTGGATATCTTGTGTAGATTTTGGATAATTATCTGTGAAAAGCCGGAATGAAAAGAGATCTGTGATATGTATCGTATATTGTGTTTGTCGAGATACTGTCTAAAGTGGCCTTTTGAAATTTTCGCTGAATTCAATGGTTTGAGTGAGTGTTAGGCATACTACATGGAATTTTCTTTTAAACAGTGAGTATTTTTTGTAATTTTTCAAGGATTCATCATTCCTCATCATGATAAAAGGTAGAAAGGCTAGTAGTATAGTATGTACAGGTTTTACTGAGTTAATCCTTAGAGCACCGACTGCTGACCATTGTTTCAACAATGGTTATGTGGGAAAGCAGCCAATGGCATGGAAAGAATATTATGCGGAGTACTGGTAAAAGAAACTCCAGGAAAGCATGGATTGGTGCACTGGCTGCCGTGATATAACTGAAATAATGTTGAAAATGGCGTTAAACACCATACAATCAATCAACCTTAGGGCGCGGAATAAACCTAACCAACATTTTCAGTCTCGAAATAAGACCAAAATAAATGCACTTTATTGATTGCTTCTGTCTGAAATGTTTCAGCCAGACAGGCTGTGTAGTTCAATGATAAGACTAAGTTTTGATCTTGATCTACGCTGGTTGCAAAAGCAACTACAGTTGTGAGAGGCGCTTGAAGGGTTAACCCATTGCCAGATCTCCAGATAAGAGGGAGTGATGGTATTCTAAATCCATTGTTTTTCCTCCAAACCCTATGTTGTGGGTACTCATTAGAATTGTCTCAATGAGACAATTCTAATGAGTACCCATAACATAGGGTTTAGTGCAGAGTGCTTAATATTTTCAATTTTGAAATCAAAATCACTCTCTCTATCTGGATCTCTGCATTGCAATTCAGACTTTTTCCATAACCCCACCGCACCCACAAAACAATTGTTATCTTGATAAGCCTGTCAGTCAGTCCATATGTCCATTTTCAACCCTTCCAAAAGGATATTTCAATTTTTAAGTCACATTTATTTTGTTGTCTGCAAATGCTTTCAATTTGGACGAGTCTAAAACTTTGTTGTTTGGTAAAGAGTTAAGTACCAGTATTTTGTCCAAAATGCATGTAAGGTTCGATCTCTGTCAACAAACTAGGTTTGATATAAACTCTTTGTCAGTTAATTATTAAATTTTTAATAGGGATGTCCTGCATGACAATCTAAGGACAATCCAAACAGCCCTCAAGTTATGCATCTTGTATTTGAAAGTATGGTGTTACTGCTGGACATTGTTTTGACAGAGAAACTGGAGGAAAAAAGGGATAGGTGCACTGGCTGTCACAATTTAACTGAAGTTATATTGCAAATTTCATTGAACACCAAACAAACAAATTAATTCAAGGAAGTAGATGAAGATATATAGAAGACTATTTTTTAGTGGTATGTCATTTCAGTAAAATAAGCAATGGCATGAACTTGTTCCTTTCCCTCCATCCCCTCCCTTAAATCTTTTTGTATGCCCAAGGGGATGTATTATGTTTGCATCTGGTTGCCAGGCTGCTAGTCTGTACATCTGTTAGTAAATTTTTGTCAGCTTTATATCCTGTGAACCCTATGTCTGATTTTAAAGATATTGTACATTTGTGCACCTTGATGAGACGAAGTGCAGAGCGGGGGTTTCAGATACCAGGATCCAAGGTGGAGGTCATTGTACAGAGTCGAAGGTCACATGCTTTTGAATTGTGCCAGCTGATATTTCTTGAGCCCCTTGTCTGATTTTTTGAAAAGCTATTTCACATGTGTGTACCTTGATGGGACAACTTGAAGAGTCAAGGTTGCAGATGCAAAGATCTAATTAGGTCAAGGTCACAGCAGTATGGGGTCAAAGGTGACATGCTCTTGAAAGCTCTTTTCAGATGCATTGCCTTCTTTTTCAGAGCTCTTCTTTGACAATATACTGGAAGTTGTTGCCATAAAAAGGCATAAAAAAATCTGAATGTGTATTGAAGTGAAGAGAAATTTTAGTATCATATGACCCCATGACAGATGATCCCATGGTTTTAGGGCCCTTAGGAAGAGCAGTCTTGCTGGTGACCAACACTATCTCCTTTTCCCTTAATATTTTCTACCTGTTCATAAATAGATTTCATCATTTGAACAGTATTCAATATGTCTTCAGCAAAAGCTTTTGGTGTGGACAAACCTAGATATTTTTCGTCTTGTAAAGTGTTAAAGACATAAAATTTTGTCATTCATACATTTTTGTGAGCTATCATATTGCTATAAATATTTAAAGAAGAGTAAATTGGTTTTGAAAATTTAAAATTCAAGTTATATTAGCTTTTGATATCTGTACAAATAGGTACAAAATTGTCTGAATAACCCTTTAGCCCTTCATGATGCAATTCTGTGTTTTTTGATGACTCTGCGGAAGGCTTGAATACATTATGAAAATGGAGAAAATGCCGGTAACCAGCATTTTCTCCTTTTCCCACAATGTTTTCTACCCTACCAAACATGAATTGCATTATTTAACCCTTTACCACGCAGTCTCAAGTTTCAAGGACCTGCAGGAAGAAGCCTTTTGAAAACCTTGTTGGAAAAGGAAAAAATGCTGGTAACCAGCATTTTCTCCTTTTCCAACAATGTTTTCTATCCTGCCACAGACAAATCTTACAGTCTGATCAATATTTTTAGCTCACCTTAGCACAACGTGCTAAAGGTGAGCTATTGTGATCGCCCTATGTCCGGCGTCCGTCGTCTGTCAACAATTTCTTTAAACATCTTCTTCTCCTAAACCACTGGGCCAATCTTGATGAAACTTGCCAGGGATGTTCCTTGGGTGAAGCTCTACAAAAATTGTTCAAAGAATTGAATTCCACCCACAACTCTGGTTGCCATGGCAACAAAAAGGGAAAAAAAGAAAAATCTTTGAAAATCTTCTTCTCTGAAACTAGAAGGCGCAGAGCTTTGATATTTGGTATGTAGCATCTCCTAGTGGACCTCTACCAAGTTTATTCATTTTATGCCCCTGGGGTCAAAACTGGCCCCGCCCCGGGGGTCACAAGTTTGAGCATAGTCATAAAGAAGGAAAACTTTAAAAATCTTCTTCTCTAACACTTGAAGGCATAGAGCTTTGATATTTGGCGTGTAGCATCTCCTAGTGGACCTCTACCAAGTTTGTTCATATGATGCCCCTGGGGTCAAAACTGGCCCCGCCCTGGGGGGTCACAATTTCCAACATAGGAACAAAGAAGGAAAACTTTTAAAAATTTTCTTCTCCAAAACTAGAAGGCATAGAGCTGTGATATTTGGCATGGAGCATCTCCTAGTGGACCTCTACCAAGTTTGTTCATTTTATGCCCCTGGGGTCAAAACTGGCCCCGCCCTGGGGGTCACAAGTTTAAGCATAGTCATAAAGAAGGAAAACTTTAAAAATCTTCTTCTCTAACACTTGAAGGCGTAGAGCTTTGATATTTGGCGTGTAGCATCTCCTAGTGGACCTCTACCAAGTTTGTTCATATGATGCCCCTGGGGTCAAAACTGGCCCCGCCCTGGGGGGTCACAATTTCCAACATAGGAACAAAGAAGGAAAACTTTTAATTTTCTTCTCTAAAACTAGAAGGCATAGAGCTGTGATATTTGGCATGTAGCATCTCCTAGTGGACCTCTACCAAGTTTGTTCATATGATGCCCTTGGGGTCAAAACTGGCCCTGCCCCGGGGGTCACTAGTTCGAGCATAGGAACAAAGAGGGGAAACTTTAAAAATCATCTTCTCTGAAACTGGAAGGCGTAGAGCTTTGATATTTGGTATGTAGCATTGCCTAGTGGACCTCTACCAAGTTTGTTCATATGATGCCCCTAGGGTCAAAACTGGCCCCGCCCCGGGAGTCAGAAGTTTGAGCATAGTAACAAAGAAGGAAAACTTTAAAAATCTTCTTCTCTGAAACTGGAAGGCGTAGAGCTTTGATATTTGGCATGTAGCATCTCCTAGTGGACCTCTACCAAGTTTGTTCATATGATGCCCCTGGGGTCAAAACTGGCCCCGCCCCGGGGGTCACAATTTCCAACATAGGAACAAAGAAGGAAAACTTTTAAAAATCTTCTTCTCTAAAACTAGAAGGCATAGAGCTTTGATATTTGGCATGGAGCATCTCCTAGTGGACCTCTACCAAACGTGTTCATATGATGCCCTTGGGGTCAAAACTGGCCCTGCCCCGGGGGTCACAAGTTCGAACATAGGAACAAAGAGGGGAAACTTTAAAAATCATCTTCTCTGAAACTGGAAGGTGTAGAGCTTTGATATTTGGTATGTAGCATTGCCTAGTGGACCTCTACCAAGTTTGTTCATATGATGCCCCTGGAGTCAAAACTGGCCCCGCCCCGGGGGTCACAAGTTTGAGCATAGTAACAAAGAAGGAAAACTTTAAAAATCTTCTTCTCTGAAACTGGAAGGCGTAGAGCTTTGATATTTGGCATGAAGCATCTCCTAGTGGACCTCTACCAGGTTTGTTCATATGATGCCCCTGGGGTCAAAACTGGCCCCGCCCCGGGGGTCACAATTTCCAACATAGGAACAAAGAAGGAAAACTTTAAGAATCATCTTCTCTAAAACTAGAAGGCATAGAGCTATGATATTTGGCATGGAGCATCTTCTAGTGGATCTCTACTAAGTTTGTGCATTTGATGCCCTTGGGGCAAAAGTTGGCCCTGCTCCGGGGGTCACAAGTTCGAACATGGGAACTGAGAAGGAAAATTTTAAGAATCATCTTCTCTGAAACTGGAAGGCGTAGAGCTTTGATATTTGGTATGTAGCATCGCCTAGTAGACATCTACTAAGTTTTTTCATATGATTCCCTTGGGGTCAAAATTGGCCCTGCCCCAGGGGTCACAAGTTCAAACATAGGAACAAAGAAGGAAAACTTTAAATTTCTTTTGCTCTTAAATGGGAAGGTGTAGAGCTTTGATATTTGGTATGTAGCATTTCCTAGTGGACCTCTACCAAGTTTGTTCATATGATGCCCCTGGGTCAAAACTGGCCCCGCCCCGGGGGTCACAAGTTCGAACATAAGAACAAAGAAGGAAAACTCTAAAATTCTTCTTTAAAACTGGAAGGCGTAGAGCTTTGATATTTGGTATGTAGTGATTCTCTTCTAAGTTTGTTTGCCCATCTAAGCGCAACAAGTTCATTGAGTTCAAAATTGGGTCATCTTGGGTCATAAACTAGGTCACTAGGTCAAATTAAAGAAATACCTTGTTGGCACTCTCGAGGCCACATTATTTGCTCAATTGCCTTGAAAATTAGTTTGAAAGTTTGTCTTTATAAAGTCTCACATAAGATTAATTTGGGTCAACTTGGGTCATAAACTAGTTCACTGGGTCAAATTAAAGAAATACCTTGTTTGCACTCTGGAGGCCACATTTATTGCTCAGATGACCTGAAATTTGGCCAGAATGTTTGTCTTGATGAAATACCAGATGAGTTTGGATTTGGGTCACCTGGAACCATAAACTCGGTCAAAATAAAGAAATACCTTGTGGGCACTCTAGAGGCCACATTATTTGCTTAATTGCCTTGAAAATTGGTCAGAATATTTGTCTTTGTAAAATCTCACATGAATCTGAATTTGGGTCAACTGGAGTCATAAACTAGTTCACTTGGTCAAATTAAAGAAATAGCTAGTGGGCACTCTAGAGGCCACATTTATTATTCATTTGATTTGAAAATTGGTTAAAATGTTTCTTTTGATATAGTCAAAGACCAGTTCAAATTTGGGTCACCTGGGTCATAATCTAGGTCACTAGGTCAAATTAAAGAAATATCTTTAGGGCACTCAAGGCCACATTTTTTGCTCAATTGACTTGAAAATTGGTCAGAATGTTTGTCTTCATGAAATATGAGTTTGAAATTGGGTCACCTGCAGTCAAAAACTAGGTCACATGGTCAAATTAAAGAAAAACCTTTAAGGCACTCTACTAAGGTGAGCGACCCAGGGCCATCATGGCCCTCTTGTTTATTATTTCAATTTTGAAGTCACTTTTATTTTGTCGTCTGCAATTTCAGTTTCAACCAGTCTAAAATTTTGTTGTTTGGTAAAGGAGTAAAGTGCCTTTTCGCAACTGAACTTGCCTTTGCAGCCAGTGTAGATCAAGATCAGACTGCACAAACCTTGCATTTTGATCTTTGTTCTATACTGTCTACTTTGTGAAGCTTTTTCCACAAGAACAACCTTGAAATTGCAATAATTTGGGTCTTATTTTCAGATTTAAAATACCTATTAGTTTTTAGCTCACCTGAGCGCTAAGTGCTCAAGGTGAGCCTTAAATGTGATCGTGCTGTGTCAGGCTTGCGTCTTCTGTCGTCCAGGCATCAATTATTACCATGTGTGCTTTCTAGAGGCTACATTTTCAGTCATATACTCATGAAACTTGGTCAGAATGTTTGTCTTGATAATATGTTGGACAAGTTCGAAACTGGGTCATGTCTGGTCAAAAAGAAGGTCACTTGGCCAGATCTTAGAAAAACCTTGCGTGCACTCTAGAGGTCACATTTTCAGCCTGAAACTTAAGAAACTTGGTCAGAATGTTTGTCTTGATGATATCGCGGACAAGTTTGAAATTGGGTCATGTCTGGTCAAAAAGTAGGTCACGGCCAAATCTTAGGAAAACCTTGTGTGCACTCTAGAGGCCACATTTGTAGTCGGATACTCATGAAACTGGGTCAGATTGTCTGTCTTGATAATATCTCAGTCAAGTTTGAAATTGGGTCATGCCTGGTAAAAAAGTAGGTCACTTGGCCAAATCTTAGAAAAACCTTGTGTGCATTCTAGAGGCCACATTTTCAGCCTGAAACTCATGTAGACTGGGTAGAATGTGTGTCTTGATAATATCTGGGACAAATTTGAAATTGGGTCATGTCCGGTCAAAAAGTAGGTCACTGGGCTAACCGTAGAGGCCACATTTTCAGTCTGATACTCATGAAACTTGGTCAAAATGTTTGTTTCAATGATATCTTGGACAAGTTTGGAATTTAGTCACATTGGTTCAAAAAGTAGGTCACTTACACTCATGTGTTTTACATCATTAAAACCAGGATCTCTTTAGCTTTATCAACTATAGATGACTTTCATCAGGTGAGCGCCATAGGGCCAATGACCCTCTTAATTTTAGTGTTCTAAGGCTTAGGAAATACATGACAGTTTCTGCCCATGTCACAATTATTTGACCCATGCTCTGTGAAAAAGGAGCTTATTACATCTGCAGAAATTATGGACTCGGGTCAGCCTGTGCAGTCCCTACAGGCTTACCTGGGTTGAAACTTTAGCTATTCATCAGTCTTCTACATGTCTAAGGACCAGTGTCCCTCATGATTCAGTTGTTATCCCTTTACCACATGACAAGATTTTAGCCTTGTCCAATTTAAAAGTATTCACAGGCGACAAAATAAATGTTACTCAAAAATTGGAATTTGTTTTAGGAAGGGTAGAAAACTTTGTGGGAAAAGGAGAAAATGCTGGTTACCAGCATTTTCTCCTTTTCCCACAATGTTTTCAAAAGCTTTCTTTTTTAGGGTCGTTAGAAGTCGGGATTGTGTGGTAAAGGGTTATACAACATGGATATTATGGACCCAAAACTATGTGAAGACTTGCTTAGTATCATGCATCATGGAGATGCATTGACACTTTACCACACAATCCTGACTTTTAACTCTTTACCACACGACAAAAGTTTAGACCCATCCAAATCCAAAGCATCTGCATATGCCAATTTCAGTGCGACTTAAATTATGCGATTTCTCTTTAATGGGGTAGAAAACATTGTGGTTACCAGCATTTGCTCCTTTTCCCACAGTGTTTTCAAAAGGCTTCTACATCAGGATCGTTAAAAGTCGGGATTGTGTGGTAAAGGGTTAAACAGCTTTAGAAAACATTGTAGGAAAAGGCAGAAATGCTGGTAACCAGCGTTTTCTCCTTTTCCCACAATATTTTCTGATCTTTCGGTGACAAATCCAAATATTTAATCTATGTGTGATTTGTTGTCTGAAAGTGCTCTTAATTTGGACAAGTCCTAACCCTTAAAGCCCTGGAACTGACTTAAGTTGTTTTTGTGGACAGTGTAGATCAAGATCAGACTGCACAGAACTTGCAGATATACTTACATTACACAATCAGGCCAAACTACCCTGAAATAATGACATTTTGAATATTTTTCCAGATTGAAAAGGTCCATTTGATTAATTTAGCGCTGTAAGGGTTACATTTTACCATGTGGCAAAGGGTTACACCCCTTTTTGCTGGAGCAAGGCTCATTTCAATCATTGTCCCTGTTAGATAAGTAAAAATGTTCCCCAAGAGGCAGTTGGTTTAGATGTTCTTGTTTATGTATGAATGTAACAGTTTGACCTAAATGTATGACAACATCATCATTCAGTGTATATTATTATGGTGTATAGCTAGCTGTGGATGACTGTTCACAACCCATGTAAGAATGTGATGTGCAATGAAATTTACCAAGATTTTCTAGATGGCCTTGTTTCCATAAAAAACAAGAAAACAATGGCTTTTCCCTCTTCACAGTTTTTAGCTAACCTGAGCACAACATGCTCAAGGGGAGCTTTTAGGATCACCCGGTGTCCGTCATGCATCTGTGCGTCGTTTGTCATGCGTCGTCAACAATTCTCTAAACATCATCTCCTCCTAAACCACGGGGCCAATTTGGACCAAACTTGGCAGGAATGTTCCTATTTTGAGAGGTCCTCTTTAAAAACTGTTTACAAAATTTGATTCCATCAAAAAATCTTCTCCTCTGAAACCGCAGGTCAGATTTTGAAATAATTTCACAGGAATGTTCCTTGGGTGACCCTTTTCAAACAGTGTTTGCGAAATTTTGATCTGTCGAAAAACATGGCTCTGGTGAATGGGGGCTACTTGCACTATACGGATATGAAGAATTTCTAAAAAATTCTTCTTGTCTGAAACCGCTGGTCAGATTTTAAAATAATTTCACAGAGATGTTCCTTGGGTGACCCTTTTCAAAAATTGTCCGCGAAATTTTGATCCGTCGAGAAACATGGCTCTGGTGAATGGGGGCTACTTGCACTATACGGAACTGAAGAAATTCTTAAAAATTCTTCTTCTCTGAAACGGCTGGTCAGATTTTGAAATAATTTTAGAGAGATGTTCCTTGGGTGACCCTTTCCAACAGATGTTCGTGAAATTTTGATCCGTCAAGAAACATGGCTCTGGTGACTGGGCGCTACTTGCACTATATGGCCATGAAGAAATTCTTAAAAATTCTTCTTCTCTGGAACCACTGGTCATATTTTGAAGTAATTTCACAGGAATGTTCTTTGGGTGACCCTTTTCAAAAATTCTTCGCGAAATTTTGATTTGTCGAAAAACATGGCTCTGGTGACTGGGGGCTACTTGCACTATACGGATATGAAGAAATTCTTAAAAATTCTTCTTTGAAACGGCTGGTCAGATTTTGAAATAATTCCAGAGATGTTCCTTGGGTGACTCTTTTCAAAAGTTGTTCGCGAAATTTTGATCCGTCAAGAAACATGGCTCTGGTGACTGGGGGCTACTTGCACTATAAGGAAATGAAGAAATTATTAAAAATTCTTCTCTGAAACGGCTGGTCAGATATTGAAATAATTTCACAGAGATGTTCATTGGATGACCCTTTTCAAAAGTTGTTCGCGAAATTATGATCCGTCAAGAAACATGGATCTGATGACGGGGGGCCACTTGCACTATACAGCCATGAAGAAATTCTTTAAAATTCTTCTTCTCTGAAACGGCTGGTCAGATTTTGAAATAATTCACAAAATGTTCCTTGGATGACCCTTTTTGCGAATTGTTTGCAAAACTTTGATCCGTCAAGAAACATGGCTCTGATGGCTGTGGGCTACTTACACTATACGGACATGAAGAAATTCTTAAAAATTCTTCTTCTCTGAAACTGCTGGTCAGATTTTTAAATAATTTCACAGAAATGTTCCTTGGGTGACTCTTTTCAAAAATTGTTTGCAAAATTGTGATCTGTCAAGAAACATGGCTCTGGTGGTGGGGGCTATTTGCACTATAGGGACATGAAGAGGAATTTCTTAATTCTTCTTCTCTGGAATATGGCTGGTCAGATTTTGAAATAATTTCACAGAAATGTTCCTAGGGTGACCTTTTTAAAAAATTGTTAGGGAAATTTTTATCCGTCGAAAAACAAAGCCAATTGTTTGCACCTGCGTGTGGTGCTCTTGTTTGACTTAAGTTTTTTAGCTCACCTGAGCACAAAGTGCTCATGGTGAGCTATTGTGATCGTGCTGTGTCCGGCCTCTGTCGTGCGGTGTGCGTCGTCCGTCATCAACTTTTTACCTTGTGTACGCTCTAGAGGCCACATTTTCGGTCCAATCCTCATGAAACTTGGTCAGAATGTTTGTATTGATGAAATCTCGTGGCATCCAAGAAAAAATGAATGCCAAGGTGCATGAAGTATGCTCGCAGGCATCGCCACAGCAAGGTAGTGGCATTGCCAGTAGACACGTTGGGATAGTTTAGAATGCCTGTTTAATTCAAAACTAAGTCAAAAGTTGCCAGTATGTTTTTTTTTACTTTTTACCTGATTTTCAAATTAATTTTTCTACCAGCAGCTAACATTTCAACCAACAGTACATTAACATTGTCATCTTCACAGTAATTTCCAAACATTTAACACTTTACCAAACGATAAAATTTCGGACTGAATGAAATTCAAAACATTTGCAGACGACAAATTAAATGTAGCTCAAATGATCATTTCTTTCTTTGATAGGGTTGAAAACATTGTGGGAAAAGGAGAAAATACTGGTTATCAGCATTTTCTCCTTTTACCACTATGTTTTCAAAAGCCTTCCTTTCAGGGTTGTTAAGTTAAATGGAGTTGTTTAAAATTAAATGCATGTGATTTTAACACCGGTCCGCATTGTTTACTTTTTTGGCTACCCTTTAAATATGTGATTTGGCACCATGATATGACTGAAATAATGTTTAAAGTGGTGTAAAAATTCAATTAATCAATCTGGAAAGGATAGAAAACATACATTATGAGAAAAGTAGAAACTGCTGGTAACCAGCATTTTTCTCCTTTTCGCACAATGTTTTGAAAAAGCTTTCTTCCTCAGGGTTGTTTAAACTGGGGACTGTTTGGTGAAGGGTTGATTAAGTCTTTATCCGATGACAAAATTTAGACTTGTCCAAATTGAAAGCATTTGCAGACTACAAAATGAATGTGACTCAAAAATTGAAATTAGTGTAAGGAGGGCTAGAAAACATTGTGGGAAAAGGAGAAAATGCTGGTTACCAGCATTTTCTCCTTTTCCCATAATGTTTTCAAAAGCTTTTTTTCTCAGGGTCATTAAAAGTCGAGATTGTGTGGAAAAAGGGTTAAGCACACTATATTGAAGCATATATGGGATTTTACAATAAATATTGTGGATTGTTGAGTCATATTTTACTATAAGAGGTGAGAGGTCATATTGACGTGTGATACTGTAACATAAACCCAATAAGACAGTTCTATTTCCCTTTGTAATCAATTATTTATACCACTCAACTTTTGGAGTCAAATTAATCAATTTGTCCTTTATTTGAGGTTTTGAAAATACAATTTCATTGCTAATGAAGGCTAATGAAGGCTCAATTCTTTGTCATTGTGTAGCTTTTAGATGCTCATACCGTATATTGAAGAATATTATGCTTTTTTAGTGCAGCCTGATCTTAGTCCAGTCTGTCAACAGAACCTACTAGTATTTTATGGCGTTTTCACAGTGTTCGTGAAAGGATTAAGTCAGGTCTGGTCTGTTTTATATGACTAATTGGCATAGTATCTAGTAACTGTTAACTCTGTGCTGGAGAACCAAATCTTATATTTGAGCCATGCTCTGTGAAAAGCAGGCTTAATGCATCTGCAAAAAGTTTTTGACTCATGTCAGCCTGCGCTGACTGCACAGGCTGACATGGGTCAAAACTTTTTGCTATTAGTGAATTTTCTACATGTCAAAGGACCAGAGTACCTCTAAATGATTCAGCAGGTTGTTTGACAAAATGGATTTTATGGATCCCTAATAATGTGACAACTTGCACAGTATCATGCATTACAGAGATGTAATGCCAGAGTATGGGTCACTTGTATTGAAAGCATTTGCAGACTATAATAAACTAGTTAACCCTTAACTCTTTCACTACTAATTACGACATCAGTAGCTTTTGCGGATGGTGTAGATCAAGATCAGACTGCACAGAACATGCAGTCTGACCTTTGATCTACACCATCCGCTACCCGATGCTAGACTATGACGCAATTCATATTCAGTGGCAGTGGGAATCTTCTTTTAGACCTCGAAAAAATGTGGAATTTCTTGAATCAGTAATGAAAGAGTTATATAAAGCACGGAATAAACCCTATGGTCATTTTCATTCTAGAATAAAACCAATATAATTGGAAATTCATGGCTACCTTTTGCCTGTATTGTTTCTACATAGTGGACAGTGTAGATCAAAGATCAGGCTGCACGTTTCGTGCAGCCTGATCTTGATCTACACTGGCCGCAAAGGCAGCTATTTTAGTGAAAGGCGCTTTAAGGGTTAAAATGGTGGAATTTTTATTTGGATACAGCATTTTCTCCTTTTCCCACAGTGTTTTCGAAAGCCTTGTTTAGGGTTGTTAACCCTTTACCACACGACAAAAGTTTACACTTGTCCAAAATAAAAGCATTTGCAGAAGACACAATAGATATGGCTCATATAGTGAGATTTGTCTGTAAATGTACACAAAACATTGTGGGAAAAGGAGAAAATGCTGGTTACTGGAATTTTCTCCTTTTCCCACAATGTTTTCAAAAGGCTTCTTTCTCAGGGTCGTTAAAACTTGGGATTGTGTGGTAAAGGGTTAAAAGTCAGGATCATGTGGTAAAGGTTAAGACCATCTAAACAGTTGTTGGTAATTACAGTTGGATTAAAATTTCTGAAAATCTCTGGCATATAAATCTGCATCTCTTGTTGTCAACAGAGCAAGCATGCAAAAGACAACACTAATAATTACTGAGGCAGAGCTTCTTTTGAGAAATTAGTTCATTTGTAACAATGTTTTTTTTTTGTCTGATTTTTTTTTTCTTTTTTTTTTTGTCTATTTCATATTTATGCTCTTGACATGTACAAGCGATTTGAAAAAGGGCCCATTGCAAAGATTTGCATAGAGGTTATTGAATTAAGACTTAACCCTTTACCATATGACAAAATTTTAGACCGGTCCAAATTGAAAGCATTTGCATATGACAAATTGAATATGGCTAAAATGATGGAACTTGTCTTCAGATAGGGTAGAAAACATTGTGGTTGCCAGCATTTTCTCCTTTTCCCACAATATTTTCAAAAGGCCATAAAGACAACACCCAGTTCTGATACAGGGTACAGTTTTCTAAAACACTGCTGGAAATGGGCTAATTATATTGCTTGTTGCAGCAATCTGCTCCTTTTCTCATAATGTTTTCTGCAAAATGGGGGGGAGGGATTGGTGGTCCTTTTCCTCAAATGTTTTTCATTTGTACCACTTGCTATGATTTATTGGTATTTGTAAGTTTAAATAGTAAGTTTTGTATTGGGCTTACCCTTCACCAAACGTTTCTGATATTATTTAACCCTTTACTACATGGCAAAAAATGTAGACCTGTCCAAATTAAGAGAATTTGCAGATAACAATTGAAATGTAGCTCAAATGATGGAATTTGTCATTGATAGATTAGAAAACATTGTGCGAAAAGGAGAAAATGCTGGTTACCAGCATTTTCTCCTTTTCCTACAATGTTTTCAATAGGCTTTGTTCTTTAAGTCGTTAATACTTGGGATTGTGTGGTAAAGGGTGAAACCCTTAAAGAGACAGCTGTTATGAGAAAAACTGCTGTTTAAAACATTGTGGGAAAAGGAGAAACAAGGACAAAGAGAAAGCGCTGGTAACCAGCATTTTCTTTTTCTTTTTTCCACACTGTTTGCTACCCATTCAAAGACAAATCTCATCATTTAAGCCAAATCTAAATTGTCTTTCATAAATGATTTCAGTTTGAACCATTCAAAGATTTTGTGGCCTTGTAAAAAGTGAAATAGGATTAACTAGAAAGGCAAGTGATTGTTTTTAGCAGTGTGTCAACAAAAGTTATTGGTGTGAAATATCGAATTTCAATTTTATTTTATCCTTGATAAGCAAGCTTAAAAAAATCCAGGTGAACATAGTGACCAATTGAGAAATCGCTACTGATAAGCCATGTGCCTGAAATAAATTCTGTGTGTGTCACTAAGTTATCAACATATTATTAACTATTTATACCACACAATCCTAACTTGTAACGACCCTGAGAAAGGAGCACTTTGAAAACATTTTGTGAAAAGGAGAAAATGCTGGTATCCAGCATTTTCTCCTTTTCCCACAATGTTTTCTACCCTTCCGAAAACAAATTTCAATTTTAAAGTTGCATTTATTTTGTCGTGTGCAAGTGCTTTCAATTTCAACCAGTCTAAAATTTTGTTGTTTGGTAAAGAGTTAAAGTCTTAAATTCTAAACGACAAAATTTTCACTAGTCAAAATTAAAAACATTTGCAGACAACAAAATCAAAGATAGCTAACATGACAAAATTTGTCCTCCATGGGACAAAAAACATTGTGGGAAAAGGAGAAAATGCTGGTTACCTTTCCTCTTTTTTCCCACAATGTTTTCAATTTTGGCCACTGCACATTTTGATCTAGATCTAACTGTCAGCAAATGTAACTACAGCCTGGCTTTGGGCTTTAACCTTTTACCACACAGTCCCGAGTTTTAACGACCCTGTAAAAGAAGCCTTTTGAAAACACTGTGGGAAAAGGAGAAAATGCTAGTAACCAGCATTTTCTCCTTTTTCCACAATGTTTTCAACGCTTCCCAAAACATATTTCTATTTTTTAGTTACAGTTATTTTGTCGTCTGCAAATGCTTTCAATTCAGTCCAGTCCAAAATTTTGTCATTTGGTAAAGGGTTAATTTAGTGGGCTATTGCTGCGACACGTTGGAAAGTTGTTGAAAGTTGTATAAAGCATCTTTCAAACAAACAAAACAAAGTAGTCTGGACATACAGTGTCTGAAAAAGCTGTTTGCCTATAACATGGTAAGATTTAATTGAAATCTTGCAGTCTTACAGTCTCGGAATTAAACCGCAATAGTCATAAATTTGAAAGGGCTGTATTCAATCAATTACCCATGGTGGCTTTACCGTTTATCACTCCTTTAATTAAAAATGTATTAAATTCTAATGGTTTTATGTTTAAATTTCATACCTGCTCTTGTTCTAAGATCCTTTTTGACTTAACTTTGAGTAGAGAGCTATTTTGAAACATTTTTGCAAACGGAAGATGGCTTTTGATACTATAATTAAAAAAAACCACCTTTGCCACACAATCTGGAGTTCTAACAACAACCCCCCCAAGGAAAACAATTTCAAATTTCACAAGGGACAAACACACGCTCAAAAGAGGAATTAGTTTACACCTGTTTCTCAAACATTTAGAAAACACTGGGGAAAAGAGCAAATTGCTTGTTACTAGCAATCGCCTTTTTCTCACAATGTTCCAGAGCTGTCAACTACAGGGAACAAAACAGTAGTATTGGTACTGTAATGGATGTTGAATAAGGTATTTTATGAATGAAGCTGATGAAATGTGGCATCAGGGAGGGGTTTGGTGTTTCAAATTCTTGAAATTGATGATTAACCCTTTACCACACAATCTTGAGTTTTAACGACCCTGAGAATGAAAGTCTTTTGAAAGCATTGTGGGAAAAGGAGAAAATGCTGGTAACCAGCATTTTCTCCTTCTTCCACAATGTTTTCTTATCCTTTTACAGACAACTTCCAAATTTCAGCCACATTTGATTTGTCTGCAAATGCTTTCAATTTGGACATGTCTAAAATTTTGTTGTTTGGCAACGAGTTAAACACCAATGTCAGGAGTACAAGCCTTGAAGGTTAAAAGATATTTTCAGCATCCGTTGTTGGGTCTATGGTTAAGGCAGTTAGGTAGGATTCAAGAGGTCTTGGGTTAAACCTAACTTGGGATACTGATCATATTGGAGTGTCCTTGGGCAGTCCTTGGCCCCAGTAGGAAACATTATGTTAGAAAATGTTGTGAATAGCATTTTCTCCTTTTCCAACCATATTTTCAAAATTCTTTTCCCTGATGATCATTAAAACTAGGGAATGTTTTGTAAAGGCTTAGATGTTTTTAAGGAGGGAATAAAAATGTTTTTAAGGAGGGAATAGAAAGGATTTCTAAATGCAGTATGATTCACTGCAGACCGATTCATTATCCGCTAAATATCGGAGATTGCTAATTGATCAGCCAAGATAACAGTCAATCAATAATTGCCTTAAAACACATATTGACTAGATAATTAGACATACGGGCATAAAACCCCTTACTCTCATAGGACAGGTTAGCAGTTTTTAGCTCCACTGGCCGAAGGCCAGCGAGCTATTGTCATGGCGTTGTGTCCGTCGTGCGTCCGTCCGTCCGTTCGTCCGTGCGTGCGTCCGTAAACTTTTTCTTTAAAAAACTTCTCCTCAGAAACTATTGACTGGATTTTTACCAAATTTCACAGGAATGTTCCTTTGGTGGTCCTCTTTCAAATTCCTTCAAATAATTGTGTTCCATGAAGAATTCTGGTTGCCATGGCAACCAAAGTAAAAAACCTTTAAAAATCTTCTCCTCCCAAACCGCTATTTGGATAGCATTATTATTTTGCAGGAATGTTCCTTAGATACAGGTTTACAGAATTCCTTTAAAAAAAAATGATCGGTCAAAAAACATGGCTTTTATGGGAGACTCATTTTCCTTTTATGGTATAAAGTAAAATCTTTGAAAAATTTCTTCTCTAAAACTATTCATTGGATTTCATTGTTGTTTTGCAGGTAAGTTCCTATGGTGGTTGTCTGCCAGATTGTTTCTATGGTGGTTGTATACCAAATTCCTTTTAAAAAAATGATACACCTAAAAACACATTTTTTTATAGACAAGGCTTATATTTCAAAAAAATGTTCTTCTCCAAAACTGTTTATTGTGTTAGTTTTATCGACTAACAAAGAAAAAGGAAGAAAATTGGATTGACTTGACCTAGTCAGGGCTGTCCTATTTAAGCCCACACATTTTCCTTGGTATTAAGATCACAATTTACTCCAATGATATGCTATTAGTTAGTACTAGTAATGAAATATCACTGGCCATAAATAAGATAAAAGCTTGAGCACCTTTCACAACTTGAGCTTTTCAATTTTGCCTTATTACTAAGCCTGAGTAACCATGCCAAGATAAAAAAGAAAAAGTATTTTAATAACAAAACCCCCATGTTGTAGGTACTTTATAGTCCTTTTGATATAGAACAAGAGAACCTCTGCACTTTTATTAGTTCTGGTAAAGGTTTGTTGACCTACTAATGAGTAAATGCAGAGTGGACAGAGAAGGGGTGTAAATCCTGGTGACCTGGTACACAGTGGGACAGGGCTTTACATTTGTGATAAGGCATTAATGTTACCCAGTCAAACTGATCCCGCAACTTCAGTACACCAGAATTAATCTGTGCCCTGGAGCAGGATATTTGATTTATGTAAATGCATTTGTAGACCATTTTGTGTTGTTTGCCACAGAAGACATTCTAACTGTGAAAAGTTGATTATTAGGGATTAGGTGTTCATTGTATGCCAGCATATTTCATTCTATCTGGTGTATAGATGTAAGTTGATTTATATTGCTATAACATTCATTCATTTGCCCTCCTAGCTGTTCTTTTAGATTACCCCTTTACCACACAATCACAACTTTTAACGACCCTGAGAAAGACATATTTTCTATATTTTGATGTTTCCCCACCCAAAATGGTTTGTGAAAGGACCTGTTGCAGACAACATATCTTCAAATTGGTAGGACATATATAAAAAAGGATAGAAATTATTGTGGGAAACTAAGAAAATGCTGGTTACCATTTTTTTCTTCTTTTCTCACAAGTTTTTTCCATACCTTTTTTCTTTAGTGAGCTAAAATGCAGGATTGAATGGTAATTGTTAAAAACTTCTTTTCGCCATTATAGAAATATCAGGCCTGTGGAGCGATACAGGCGCTCAAGCGCCTCTAGTTCTTTTTTGAAATGGCATTTGAAACGTGAAAGGCAGGTAAAGAAATTTCTCTTAACTGTGTACCAAACAACAAAATTCGAGACTTGACAAAACTGAAAGCACTTGTAGACAACAAATTTAATATAGCCCAGAAGATTATTTGAGTGCTTTAAATAGTAGAAAAGAATTGTGGGAAAAGGAGAAAATTCTGATTACAAATTTCTTCTCCTTTTCCCACAATGTTTTCAAAGGGCTTCTCCCTCAAGGTTGTAAAAACCCAGAACTTTTATGCTCCCAAATTTTTTTCTTTTTTTTGGGGGGGAGGGGGTGCATATAGATTTTGTCTAGTCTGTCTGTCCATCCGTCCGTCTGCCAATCCTTCCATTTACGTGTCTGGCCATAGCTTTTTTCCATTTCTTTCAATTTCAGTATAACTTGACACAAATGTTAACCACATCAAAACGACGTGTCATGCGCAAGAGATATGTCCATATGTTAAAGGTCAAGCTCACAGCAAGGTCAAATGTGTTGGGTTGGGGGGGAGGGTAGTACTTGTGTCCGGCCTGTAACTTTTTTAATTATAAATAGATTTCAATATTACTTCGCAGAATTGATAACCACATAAAGATGATGTGTCATTCTCAAGACTCATGTATGTGGGTTAAAGGTCAAGGTCACTGCAATGTACTTAGGATGGGTAGCCGTTTTTGTGTCCGGACCATAACTTTTTTCTGTATGACTGATTTCCAGAATTACTTTGCACAAATGTAAACCACATTCCATAAGCCATGCGCAAGATTCATGATAGTAGGTCAAAGTCATGGCCAGGTCAAATTTGTGTGTGGTTTTTTTGGGGGGTGGGTGGGTATTTGGTGTCCAGCCTGTAACTTAAATTATGAATAAATTTCAGTGTAACTTTGAAGAATTTGTTAACAAAAATTAAGACAGTCTTGCCCAATGGTCGTGTCCGTTGGTTAAGGGTCAAGGTTCTAGCAAGGTCAAATGTTTTTAGGAGGGATAATAGGCTGCATTTCCTTTACAGTTGATCTATGCTGTCAGCAAAATCACTTTTTACATAAAATGTTGCCAGTTGCAGTTTGATCTTTTACCAAATGTCAAAATTTTGGACTGGGCCAAATTGAAAGCATTTGCAGATGACAAAAACAATATGGCTCAAGTGATGATTTCTGTCTGTGATAGGGTAGAAACATTGTGCGAGAAGGAGAAAATGCTTTTCCCACAATGTTTTCAAAGCCTTCTTTTTCAGGGCCGTTGAAACTCAGTGTCGTGTGGTACAGAGGAGGTATATTCAAAATGAGAAGAAAATAAGGTCCATTAATCACCTGAAGTAAACAGTTAACATTAACTATCCATGGTGACATATTTGTAATATTTCTCAAAACCACAAAACTATTCATTATCTGTTTTTTAACTTGTTACCCACTGAAACAAATCTGAAGCAGATGGCTTTTAAAACATTGTTTTTTTTTAAAAAGTATAGATGATCAATATAAGTCAAGGTTTTAAGTTTAATTTTGAAGATACTATAGGAAAACACTGTCTGAATTGAAGAAACTGCAACTTCAGCCTTGCTACAATGCTTTCTGAATTTGCCTTAAAATGAAAACAAAAAATGTTAGTAAGTGTAAAGGTGTTAACTATAATTTAACTCTTTACCAGACGACAATTTTTTTTTCACATGCCAAAATCGAAAGCATTTTCAGCTGACAAATGTTTCTCAAATGATGGTACTCGCATGTAAAGGGGCAGAAAACATTTTGGGAAATTGAGAAAATGATGGTCACCAGCATTTTCTCCATTTCTCACACTGTGTTCAAAAGCCATCTTTCACAGTCGTTAGGACAGGGGATTGCTTGGTACAGGGTTAACTCTTTACCAAACGACAAGATTTTAGTCTTGCCCAAATTGAAAGCATTTGCAGGGGACGAAATGAACGATAACCTGAATTTCTTTCTTTCAAAGGGTAGAAAATACTGTGGGAAAAAGGAGAAGATGCTAGTTACCACCATTTTCTCCTCTTCTGACAATGTCTTCATAAGACTTATTCTTTTGGTTCATTAAAAGTTGGGATTGGGTGGTACAGGGTGAAAGCAGGTGATAATTCATACACAAGGATATGATTCAACATCTTAGCACTAAATACTGCTACATTTTCTTATATAACCCTTTACCAAACAATCCCGGATTTTCGCCACACCAAGAGAGAAGCCTTTTGAAAGCATTGTGGTAAAAGAAGAAAATGCTGGTCAGCAGCATTTTCTCCTTTTTCCACAATGTTATCTAACCCATCCCATAACAAATTTCAATATTTGAGTCACATGAATTTTGTCGTCTGCAAATGCTTTTAATTTGGAGAAGTCTAAAATGTTGTTGTTTGGTAAAAGAGTTATCTGCCACAGGAAAATTATGTGTTTACCCCTAGAGGTGTCTTAACTCTTAACCAAATGACAAACTTTTTGACTAGTCCAAATTCAAAGCATTTGCAGATGACAAAATAAGTGTGGCTCAAAAATTGAAATTTGTTATGGGAAGGGTAGAAAACATTGTGGGAAAAGGAGAAAATGCTGGTTACCAGCATTTTCTCCTTTTTCCACAATGTTTTCAAAAGCCGTCCTTCCTAGGGTCATTAAAACTAAGGATTTTGTGGTAAAGGGTTGATGTACCCTTTCCTCAAACAACAAATTTTAGATCCTTTCAAATTGAAAGTGTCTGCAGATGACAAATTTGAAACTGGTACAAATGAACAGAGAAGTGTTTAGAAAGGGTAGAAAACATTGTGGGAAAAGGAGAAAATGCTGGTTACCAGGGTTGTTCAAACTCAGGATTGTGTTGTAAAGGGGTAATTGAAATGGATATTTTAGCGTTTTACTGAACTTTTCTGTGTTTATGTGATTGTTGAGGAAATTTTGAAAATGTAGTGGAAAAAGGAGAGAATGCTTGTGACAAGCATTGTCTTCTTTTCCGCTAATGTTTTCTATCCTATCAAAGGGTAGGGCTTAGGGCTGTAACAGGAGCAATTACTCTGACAAGAATGTAAACTGTAACTACAGTTGTTTGAGTGCAACCATGGTTGATTGACATAATTTTAGACTTACAGATAGCATAAGCTGGTAACATCTTCATGTGGCTCAAATGATGGCGTACATCTTTGAAGATGGTATAAAAACATTGTGGAAATAAGAGGAATGTCAGGTTGTTAGTTGCATTTTCTCCTTTTTCTACAGTTGAGTCCCGCTGGCGCATTCTCAGTAGAGTACAGGGCTTGAGAACAGGGGGGTCATTAGTTGAAATCCCTAGCTTGGCCAGTTTCTTTCCAAGAGTTGATGACAGTCATATTGCTCTCTCAGCATTTCGATGATCATAATTTCGACAATGGCTATGTTGGAAAGCAGCCAGCAGCTTAGAAAGAATCTTGTGAGAAGTACTGATAACAAAAACTCCAGGAAAGCATGGAAAGGTGCACTGGCTTCCAAGATATAACTGAAATAATACTGAAAATGGCGTTAACTCTTTACCACACAATGGTGACCTTTAATGATCCTTATAAAGAGGCCTTTTGAAAACATTGCTGGAAAAGGAGAAAATGCTGGTAACCAGCATTTTCTCCTTTTCTCACAATGTTTTCTACCATAATTAAGGCAAAAATCATCATTTTAGCAACATTTAAGTTGTTGTTTGCAAATGCTTTCGAATCGGACTAGTCTAGAATTTTATCGTATGGTAAAGGATTAAGCACTGTACAATCAATCAATTTTCCACAATATTTTCAAGTCAGTAAAAACAGGGGAAAGTTTGGTAAAGTGTTACAAAAGATGTCAAAGGATAAAAGCAAAATATTAATAAAGCTGGTGCTTTCAGAAGCCTATAAACTGTAGAACTTAAAATATTGTAAGAACTAATGGAGAAATGGGTTACAGGGAGGGTTAGAAATGGGCTATAATGTAAAGTAGCATATTTGGCAGGTAAGGATTGAATTGTGTCAACAGGATTAGGTAGATATTTGATACAATGTGTTGAGGGAGAAAAGACCCTGTTTTCAAGGATAAAATAAACAGGAAGGTTTGAATAGGGCATACTGAGCTCCGATATCGGGTAAAAACAAGGCGACCATTGTGGGATAGCGAGGGAGAATGAGCGGTCACTTGATACGAGTGCATATTTAGTGTTTCAAGTAACATTTTTGTCGCCAGTGTGGTTTTGAACTCTTTGCATACTTTAAGAAAATATGTAGTCCTTTACTTTACATTTTAGATCCAATATCAGACTAGATTTTATGTGAAGGCTGATCCTGGATCTACACTATCTGATACATTGTGAGATAACCCAGCGGGCAACCAACATTTTCCGCTTTTCCTACAATGTTTTCCAGCAAGATTTGTTTCTTTGCATCTGACTAAAAGTGTTCATTATATTTCATTCATCAGTGTAAGGGATAAGTAGGCAGGGATATGGATTTGAAGTGTGGATATGACAAGATGTGTTTGGTGTTTTTGAGCACTTGCGGAGTTTACTGAAATATTTTTTGTTATAAATTATAAATGCAGGCTCTACATAATTATATTGGTATAGAGCTGCTGACTTAAAGCTTCTTGTTTGGAAGTTTTTAACTTAACTGTGTACTTTCTGGATTTCTTATTTTAAAAAAAAAAACAGATCAAATTGGCGAAATTAAATGTACGCTTTGATATGGATTTATGGATGAATTCATCTGTTACTGGTAATATGTTTTATTTTTGTATACATAGACTGACTCTTCACCAAAATAAGCGATCCTTAGTTTCGACCTGGAGGAGGAAATCTGTTTCACCCATAATAATGCGCCCAATAAACCCAACTGACATGTTCAGTCTAGAAATAAGACCCAAGTATGTGAAATTTCAAGGTAGCTTTTTCCAGAAGTGTTTGAGCAAGCTGACAGTGTAGATCAAAGATCAGACTGCTCATTTTGTGCAGTCTGGTCTTGATCTACACTGGCTGCAAAGGTAACTTTAGTTGTGAAAGGCACTTAAAGGGCTAAAAGATTGTGGAAAATGAAGAAATTGGTAGGTACCAGTTCTTTCCTTTTTCCACAAAGGTTTCAACCTTGAAAACATAAACTTTCGTTTGAGTCTCTCTACATAAGAATGCTTTTAATGAAGATGAACATATCCAACAAGTGTAGACAGTTGAAGAACACATGGTAGAAAAAGGAATGGCTGCTTGTTTCAACTCACTCCTTTGTCCTCAGTGTGCCATGCATTTCTAGATAGTTATTGTCCTCTCCTTTCCAAATATTTCTCCTTTCTGTTACTTGTTTTAGTTTTTGATAGATTTAACTCTTTTACTGCCAGTGTTGCCATTGATACTTTTGCCAACAGCGTAGATCAAGAACAGACTGCACAAAATACACAGTTTGATCTTTGATCTACACTGTCCACCACCTACATTTACTGAAATCAGTGTCAAATACAACAAAAGAATACTTTTAGACCATTATAGTCCATTTAGCTGGCAGCGAAAAAGTTAACATGAGCTTACACAGTATGGGATAACTCTGTAGCAAACGAGAAAAATTCAGACTTGACCAAATTCAAAGCATTTGCTGATGATAAATGACATGCGGCTCTAAGGAATATGTCTGCCTCAGCAATGGTTGAAAACATTGTGAGAAAATGAGATAATCCTAATTACCAGCATTTTCCCTCATTTTCCTACGTTTTCAAAAGGCTTCTTCCTCAGAGCCATTAAAACATGCCGAGCCCTGTAGCTCAGTTGGTAGCATACAAGACTTGAGAACAGGAAGTCGCTGGATCGATCCTTGGCTTGGCCAATTTCTTTCCGAGGATTGATGATAGCGACAGGATTCATTCCTGTCTCGCCGCTGACAATTGTTTTGACAATGGCCATGTAAGAAAGCAGCCAGTGGCTTGGAAGGAATATTGTGCGGAGTACTGATAAAAGAAACTCCAGGAAAGCATGGGTAGGTGTGCTGGCCGCCGCAATATAACTGAAATAATGTTGAAAACGGGTTAAACACCATACAATCAGTACAATCAATCATTAAAACATTGAATTGTTTGATAATGGGATAATCCAACTCTGCAAAAATAGTAATTTGATGTTTTTGCTTGCCTTTCTGTATTTGTATTTTTATTTGTGCTTTATCTATCTATACAAGTATGTCATTCTGTACTTATATGTCTCTGTGTACTTTTATATTTTTCTGTACCATTAGGTCTAATGTGTTTCTATTTTTACCTGCTGGTCTGTCTGTCTGCTTGTTTTTCTATCTGCACTTGTAGGTCAATCTGTACTTGTTTTTCTATCAGTACCTGCAGGTCTATCAGCATCTGCATTTGTATCTGTACCTAGTGGTCAATCTATCTGTGTCTGTAGGTCTATCTGTATGTGTATTTCTGTATGTACCTGTGGGTCTATCTGTACATGTATTTCTATCTGTACCTGTAAGTCTATCTGTACATGTGTTTCTATCTGTACCTGTAGGTCTATCTGTACATGTATTCTTAGCTCACCTGAGCACAAAGTGCTCATGGTGAGCTATTGTGATCATGCTGTGTCTGTCGTCCGTTGTGTGTCGTCAACTTTTTACCTTGTGTATGCTCTAGAGGCCACATTTTCAGTCCGATCCTCATGAAGCTTGGTCAGAATCTTTGTCTTGATAAAATCTCGGATGAGTTCGAAATTGGGTCATGTGGTGTCAAAAACTAGGTCACTAGGTCAAATCTTCGAAAAATCTTGTGTACGCTCTAGAGGCCACATTTTTAGTCCGATCCTCATGAAACTTGGTCAGAATGTTTGTCTTGATAAAATCTCGGATAAGTTCGAAATTGGGTCATGTGGGGTCAAAAACTAGGTCAAATCTTAGAAAAACTTTGTGTACGCTCTAGAAGCCACATTTTTAGTCCAATCCTTATGAAACTTGGTCAAAATGTTTGTCTTGATAAAATCTCGGACGAGTTCGAGATTGGGTCTTGTGGGGTCAAAAACTAGGTCACTAGGTCAGATCTTAAAAAATAAATTTGTGTGCGCTCTAGAGACCACATTTTCAGTCAGATACTTGAGAAACTTGGTGAGAATGTTTGTCTTGATGAAATCTTGGACGAGTATGAAATTGGGTTATGTGGGGTCAAAAACTAGGTCACTAGGTCAAATCTTAGAAAACCATTGTGTGCACTCTAAAGGCCATATTTCCAGTCAGATACTTGTAAAACTTGGTCAGAATGTTTGTCTTGATAAAAACTCAGATGAGTTCGAAATTGGGTCATGTGGGGTCAGAAACTAGGTCACTAGGTCAATTTAAAGAAATACCTTGTGGGCACTCTAGAAGCCACATTTTTCGGTCAATTGACTTGAAAATTGGTCAGAATGTTTGTCTTAATTAAATCTCAGATGACTTTGAAATTGGGTCATCTGGGGTCATAAAGTAGGTCACTAGGACAAATTAAAGAAATACCTTGTGGGCACTCTAGAGGCCACATTTTTTGCTCACTTGACTTGAAAATTAGTCAGAATGTTTGTCTTAATTAAATCTCGGATGAGTTTGAAATTGGGTCACCTGCGGTCATAAACTAGATCACTAGGTTGAATCAAAGAAATACCATGTGGACATTCTAGAGGCCACATTGTTTGCTCAATTGACTTGAAAATTGGTCAGAATGTTTGTCTTAATTAAATCAAGGATGAGTTGGGGTCATAAACTAGGTCACTAGGTCAAAGTAAAGAAATACCTTATGGGCACTCAAGAGGCCACATTTATTGCTCAGTTGACCTGAAAATCGGCCAGAATGTTTGTCTTGATGAAATCTTGGATAAGTTCAAAATTGGGTCACCTGGGGACATAATCTAAGTCACTAGGTCAAAGTAAAGAAAAATACCTTGTGGGCAGTCTAGAGGCCACATTTATTGCTCAGTTGTCTTGAAAATTGGTAAGAATCTTTGTCTAAGTAAAATCTCAGATGAGTTTGAACTTGGGATACCTTTGGTCATAAACTAGGTCACAAGGTCCAATTAAAGAAATACCTTGTGGGCACTTCAGAGGCCACATTTATTGCTGAATTAACTTAAAAATTAGTCAGAATGTTTTTCTTGATGAAATTTCAGACGAGTTTGAATTTTGGTCGCCTTGGGTCATAAACTAGGTCACTAGGTCAACTAAAAGAAATTTTTTGTGGGCACTCTTGAGGCTACAGTTCTTACTCAATTGACCTGAAAAGTGATCAGCATGTTTGTCTTGATAAAATCTTGGATGAGTTCAAAATTGGGTCACATAGGGTCATGAACTAGGTCACTAGGTCAGATTTAAAGAAATATCTTGTGGGTGCTCTAGTGGCCACAATTCTTGCTCAATTGCCCTGAAAATTGGTCTTGATAATATCTCGGATGAATTTGAAATATGGTCACATAAGGTCATAAACTAGGTCACTAGGTCAAATTGAAGAAATACATTTTGGACACTGCGGAGGCCACATTTTCAGCTCAATTGACCTGACAATTGGTCAGAATGTTTGTCTTAATAATATCTCAGATGAGTTTTAAATTGGGTCATTATGACCCTGGAGTGAAATTTCGCCCATTGACTCAGGTGAGTGATCCAGGGCCATCATGGCTGTCTTGTTATCTGTACCTATAGGTCTATCTGTACTTGTATTCCTGTCTGTACCAGTAGGTCTATCTGTACATGTGTTTCTATCTGTACCTGTAGGTCTATCTGTACTTGTGTTTCTATCTGTACCTGTAGGTCTATCTGCACATGTATTTCTGTCTGTACCTGTGGGTCTATGTGCACTCGTGTTTCTATCTACACCTGTAGGTCTATCTGTACTCATGTTTCAATTTGTACCTGTAGGTCTATCTGGACTTGCGTTTCTATACATACCTTTTGGGCCTATCTGTACCCGTGTTTCTATCTGAACTGTGTTGGTTTATCCGGATGTGTATTTTTATCTGTACCTATAAGTCGATCTGGACTTGTATTTCTATCTGTATCTGTAGAGGTCTATCTGTACTTGTGTTTCTACCTGTACATGTAGGTCTATATGAACCTGTGTTTCTTTTTGTACCTGCAGATGTCCAGTTGGATCTGTCTTTCTATCTGTACCCGTAGGTGTATCTGGATTTGTATTTGCATGTCTCTCTATATGTGTGCTTAACAACATATTTGCCCCACTGGTTAGCTCAGTGGTTAGCGTATCTGACTGGTGACCTGGTGATTGCGAGTTCGATACCTGGTTGAGGCAAACTTTCTTTCCGGCGATTTTTTGCCTCTCACCTCTGATGCATGTTAGAAAAGATGTCAGGGGCTTTGGAAAGGAAGTTGTGTTAGTACTGGTGTGAGAAAGCCAGGAAACACATGGGTGCGACATTGACCGCCATGATATGACCTGAGCTGTTAAAATGGCGGAAAACTCCAATACAAACAAACCTTGCAACATATTTACAAACAAGTGTTGCATGGATTGTTTGGCAAATAAAATGCTACTTGGGTATTTGGCAAGTACCAGTATATGAAGGAAATACTGATACTGCGCAGGATTCAGTGAAACCTCATTTTAAACAATGGGACTTTCCTTGCAATATGAAATAGAAATTTATGCAGGCTCACAAACCACTATAACCCTTTCGGTCTTGGAGGGAAAGGTTTTCAACTCTATACCAAACAATCCTGTATTTTAATGACCCTGAGGAAAAACTTATTTGAAAACATTGTGGGAATAGGAGAAATTGATGGTAACCAGTATTCTCTCCTTTTTGCCACAATTCTTCTACTCTTTCAAAGACATCCTAACAATGAGTGAGCCACATTTGGTAATAAATTTTGTTGTCTGCTCATACATGTATATGGACAAGTCTAAATGTTTGTTTTAAATTACAGTTTAACCATCTTCAACAGTAGAGTTCTAGAATTCTAATCAAGTTTAGATCAAGATCAGATTGTACAGAAAGTGCTGTCTGATCTTGAATCTAAATTGTTTGATTTTCTTTAAGAAGTACAGGCCAAAACAAGTTTCATGTAGCAGAATGTAAGTCTCCTTTTTGCCACTTACCAGAAGACAAAATTTCCATCTTGTCAATATTGAAAGCATTTTTTTGGAAAAAAGTGAATGTGACTCAAATGAGGCAAAGGAATTTATGGTCATAGAGTGGAAAGTATAGTGGCAAATGGATAAATTGACCAATCGGAGAACAGTTTCGCTCCTTGCAATAATGTCTTTTGATAGGTGTCAAGTGAAAAGCTGAAGAAGAGAAGGATTAACTCTTTACCAACCAACAAATTTTGGACAAGATCAAATCGATAACATTACCAGGCAACAAAATAAATGTAGCTCAAATGATGATTTCTGTCTTTGATAGGGTGGAAAATATTGTGGGAAAAGGAGAAATTGTTAGTTACCAGCATTTTTTTCCTTTTCCCCACAATATTTTCAAAAGTTGTCTTCTTCAGGATTATTAAACACTGGAATTATATCGTAAAGGGTTAACTCTACCAAATAAAATTTTGGGCCAGCCAAAATTGGTAGCATTTGCAGATGACAGAATTATAAATGAGCCCCAAAAACAGACATTGTTCTTGGAAGGGTAGAAAACATTGTGCTAAAAGGAGAAAATGCTAATTATTAGCATTTTCTCCTTTTCCCGCAATGTTTTCAAAAGCTGTCTTCTGTTACTAAAACTCTGAATTATGTAGTGAAGGGTTAATGTGGTTTGATAGTGGGATAGCCTACAAATTGGTAACCATTTGCATTTATAGTACTATTGCACTTTTATCCCACAGAGTGAGAAATTAATGAGGTAGGTAATAAAACAGCTTTTTCAATTTCCTAACCTTTAAAGCGCCTTTGTCAGCTATAGGTGCAATTGCGGCCAGTGTAGATCAAGATCAGACTACACAAAAATGTGCTGTCTGATCTTTGATCTACACTGTCAGCTTTGTTGAGCCATGCTGAATAATAGCTGTCATGATACAGTATTGCAGTCATATTAGTTGCCTTTGTGGCTAGTTTAGATGAAGATCAGGCTGAACATTTTGTGCAGTCTGATCTTTGATCTACACATTCCACTGTGCTGAGCCATGCTGTATTAAGAGCAGCTGTGATAGTGCAGTCTTTTGGGTCTTATTTCTAGATTGAGACTGTCTGGTTGTGTTTATTTATTTTTGTAAGGGTTAATCCTTTAACACACAATCCGGACTTTTAGCAACCCTGTAAAAACAGCCTTTTGAAAACATTGTGGGAAAAGGAGAAAATGCTGGTAATCAGCATTTCCTCCTTTTGCCACAATGTTTTCTTCTCTTTCCAAGACAAGTTTCAATTTTTCAGTCACATTTATTTTGTTGTCTGCAAATGTTTTCAATTTGGGACCAGTCTAAAATTTTGTCGTTTGATAAAGAGTTGACTGGTTTGATATTAACAGGAGGAAATCTTTTGCACTGAAATGTAATTCTATTTTGATATTTCAAAACTGGCCAACTGATTGGCTAAGACAGCTGTCAGTTGGCTTAGAAATTCAGTTTCAGCTTTTCAGATAGCTAGTCTGGAAATTTAGAATTACAGTATACCAACATTTAGTACAATCGATGAATAAAGCCCTTCAAGAAAGGACAATATTCTAATCATCACAGAGTACAATTTATAAGCTGGGGATGAAATTGAGTCATCTTGTAACAGATGTGCCATTCCCCAGTCTTAGTAATGGGAAATACTTGCAACAGGTTATAATAAATATGAGCCATGCTCCTTTGAAAAGAGGGGCTTACTGCATCTGCAAAAAGTATTGACCCAGGTCAGCCTGCGCAGTCTGCGCAGGCTGACCTGGGTCGAAACTTTTTGTTATTGGTAGATTTTCTGTGTGTCAGAGGACCAGTGTACATCAGGATTCAGGCTGGTTCTAGACAAAATGGACTTTAATGATCCATGATCATGTTGCTTGCTTGGTATCATGCATCACAGAGATGCATAAGCCTTCTTTTGCCAGAGTATGGCTCAAATATATAGTGTCATTACACTGCTGGCAAGAGAGCTTTTGGAAAAAGAAACAACAGCATACAAAGTGCCAGATAAGAGGGAGTGATGGTATTCTAAATCTGTTATTTCTCTTTCAAACCCTATGTTGTGGGTACTCATTAGAATCGTCTCGATGAGACGATTCTAATGAGTACCCACAACATATGGTTTAGTGGAGAATAACTTAACATTTTCAATTTTGAAATCAAAATCACTCCCTCTATCTGGAACTCTGGTGCCATATCAATTATTTTGTTTTCCTCACAACGTTTGCCTGTAAATGGGTCCACAAAAAATAGACCAGAACACAAAAAATAGACCAGAACAACAGAATTTCAGGATTGTTTTTGTCCAGTTTATTTCACACAGAAATCCAATCCAGTGCACATTCTGTGCGGTCTGATCTCACCGCTGTTGTCAGATCTCTCAAAAACTAAGGGTTATCCATAAAAAAAAAAAGCTTAAGTGAATTAATTTTCGTACCAAAATTTAATGATCCCTGGTTTTTGACAAGTCACAGTGAGTGAGGCTTTTGAAAACATTGTAGCAAAAAAAAAAATGCTGATAACCAGCAATTTTTCACATTTTCTAACCTATCTAAGACAAATCTCATCATGTAGGCCATGTTTCTTTTGTCCAGAATTTGCTTTCAATAGTGACTGGTCCAAAATTTTGTTGTGTGGTAAAGGGTTAACTCTTTACCACACAAAAAAATTTGTGTTTGGTCCAAATTGAAAGCATTTGCAGAAAACAAATATGGCTGAAATGGTAAAACTTTCTGAGAAAGGGTAGGAAACATTGTGGAAAAAGGAGATAAGGCTGGTTACCAGCATTTTCTCCTTTTCCCTTAATGTTTTCAACGGTTTTCTGTTTCAGGGTCGTTAAAACTCGGGATTGTGTAGTAAAGGTTAAGTATATGTAACAATCATCAACATTGTTTGTGCCATTATTGAAGTGAGCTGTATGATGTAGATAAGGGTCAAACTTTGTGGGAGTGTTTATTGCTACCATATAATGAAGTACAGATAAGTTTTAACTCTTTCCTGAACAACAAAATTTTGGACCAGTCAGATTAAGAAGCATATGCAGACGGCAAATTGAAAGGAGCTCAAGTGATTATTATTGTCTTTGATAGGGTAGAAAACATTGTGGGAAAAGGAGAAAATGCTGGTTACCAGCATTTTCTCCTTTTCCCAGCAATGTTTTCCAAAGGCCTCTTTCTTAGGGTCTTTAAAACTCAGGATTGTGGGAAGGGGTAATACAACACTTTCCTTTATGTAGCTAAATTTGACTCTTTACCAGATGGTGAAACTTTAGACATACATGTCCAAATTGATTTCCTCCTTTTTCCTCAGTGTTTTCCACTTTTATAGTATCATCATTAAATTTTAAGCCACATTCAGGTAGTTGTCAGCAAATACTTTCAATTCGGAGAAGTCTAAAATTGTGTCCTTTGGTAAAGAGTTGCTTTGTTACCAAACAACAAAATTTTAGCCTTGTCCAAATTGAAAGCATTTACGGACGAAAAATAAAATTTAATGCAACTCAGTACATGAAGTGTGTCTTTCATAGAGTAGAAACATTGTTGAAAAAAAGAGAAAGTGCTGTTTACCAGCATTTTCACCTTTTTACACAATGTTTTCCAAAGGCTTATTCATCATGGTTGTTAAAAGTCGGGATTGTCTGGTAAAGGGTTAAAAGACAAGTGCCATCATTTCAGCTACATTTTGTTTGTTGTCCACTACTGATTTTAAAATGGAAGAGTCCAGATTTTTATAGTATGGTTAAGTCTCTACCGCACAATCCCGTCTTTTAACGACCCTGAGGGAGAACCCTTTTGAAAACATTGTGGCAAAAGGAGAAAATGCTGGTAACCAGCATTTTCTCCTTTTCCCACAATTTTTTCTGTCCTTTCAAGAATGAAATTTGATTTTTGAGTCACATTTATTTTGTCGTCTGCAAATGCTTTGACTTGAGACAGGTCTACAATTTTCTCATTTGGTAAAGAGTTATGAGTTAACGTGGGGGTTATGACAATATTTGTGGGGTACAGTTTCGTGCCAAGTGAAAAGAGGGTTATTATATACCTAAGTGATGTAGCAATTTATAACCTTGATAGGCTTATCAGTCAATGAGTGCCTTTCATTTTTCTTCAAGTTATTCACCCTTTATTTTGTGGCCTTTATAGAGAGTCTAAATCTATAACTTTCATTCAGATCTATTCATTCAGTTAGGAATTTTTATTCTGCCAATTCATTGTAAAATGTACATGCAAGAAAACCTGAATTAGTAGACCACTCTGTTAAACAATGATAGAGAGTCTTTTTATACAGGTAGTCTGTAGATGCAAGTTTTTCTGTGTAAAACTGTAACTCAGTCTTCACATTTTCATGGCTTTATGACTCTTAGGATAAACACTTTGATAACATTTTGGGAAAAGGAGAAATGCTGGTAACTTGCATTTTAAGCTTGGCTGTTTTCAAAGAATTTTTTTTTAACGACAAGTTATTGTCATAGTCTGCATTGTCATCATGAGAAAACTTTGACATTTTGTAATATCTCTGTTATTACTGAACATATTTACTTCAAACTTGGACAAGTTGTTAACTATCAAAAAAGGAACGGATACGACAGGGGCAGATAACCATCAAAGTATTTTTTACACAGCTATGCCCCTTTCCATCTTAAAATTTCCATTGAAAATCAAGCACTTGCACCCGTGCGTTGACACCCTCACGCAGTGCTCTCGTGGGTTTTTTTTTCTCCTTTTCTTAACCAATTCAAAGTACTCCATCATTGGAGCCTCATTTTTGTCATCTGTAAATGCTTTCATTGTGGACAAGTCTGAAGTTTTAATAGTTGATATAAAAATACAGGAAGGCACAGATTGCAGGTGGTCTCTTAGGTGCAAGTTATAAAAGTATTTATGACTTCATCTTCATATGACCTGTCATCTTGTCAGTTGTCCATAATCTTGCAACTTTCATTGATTGTTTGTTTATACTGTTTTCAACAACTTTTATCTCTGTTTACTTGTTACAATTTTCATGGCTCAGTATTTGAAAGGTTACCAACATTTTTTTTCCTTTTCCCACAATGTTTTCAAAAGGCTTCTTCCTCAGGGTCATTAAAACTTGGGATTGTGTAGTAAAGAGTTAAGGAAGAGTTGCACACATATTGTTATCAGGAGGTTGTGAATCTGAATTCCAACATGATTATGAAGCCTATCTGTTGCCAACTAAACTGAAATAAGAGCTGATGGACTAGTTAACCTTTCACAAAACAGTTCTGAGTTTTAAAGACCACTTCAAAGAAAGCTTCAGAATAAAGGAGAAAAACAAGCATTTTCTCCTTTTCCCACCCTTTTTTTACCCCTCCATAAACACATTTTCACATTCAAGTAACATTTATTTTGTTGTCTGCAAATGCTTTCATTTTGAACAAGCCATAAACACGTTTTCATATTGAAGTAACATTTTTTTTGTCGTCTGCAAGTGCTTTTATTTTTTAACAAGTCTAAAATTTTGTTGTTTGTTTAGAGGAAACTTTATCTATTCACCAGACGACAAAGTTCTAGACTGGTCCAAATCGAAAGCATTTGCAGACGACAAATTTAGTTCAAATGATGAGATTTGTAATTGAAAGGTAGAAAACATTGTTGGAAAAGGAGAAAATGCTGGTCACCAGCATTTTCTCCCTTTCCCACAATGTTTTCAAAAGCTTTCTTTCTCAGGGTTGTTAAAACTTGGGATTGTGTGGTAAAGAGTAAAAACCAGAAAATTTTGATTTCTACTTTCAGAATGGTAATGGAACAGATGCCAACTCCCAATCAAATGCAGGGACAAATCAAGAATATCTGCATCTACAGTTTACAGGTATCAGTTTATGTTTTACCAAACAATCCCATTTTAACGACCCGGAGGAAGATTGATTGATTGATTGATTGTATGGTGTTCAACGCCGTTTTCAACATTATTTCAGTTATATCGCGGCGGCCAGTGCACCTATCCATGCTTTCCTGGAATTTCTTTTACCAGTACTCTGCACAATATTCTTTCCAAGCCACTGGCTGCTTGCCCACATAGCCATTGTCGAAACAATGGTCAGCGGTGGGAGAGGAATGAATCCTGTCGCAATGACTATTATCAGTCCTTGGAAAGAAATCGGCCGAGCCAGGGATCAAACCAGCGACCTCCTGTTCTAAAGTCCTATATGCTACCGACTGAGCCCCGAGGAACAAGGCCTCTGAAAACGTTGTTGACAAAGGAGAAAATGCTGAAAACTAGCATTTCTCCTTTTTCCACGAGGTTTTCTTCTCTGTTAACCCTTTACCACACAACAAAGTTTTTGGACTTGTCCAAATTAAAAGCATTTTCACATGGCAAATTCAGTGTTGCTTAAAAGATGATTTCATTGTTGGAAAAGGAGAAAATGATGGTTACCAGAATTTCCTCCTTTACCCACAATGCTTTCTACCCTTTCCAAAACAGATTTCAATTTTTGAGTTGCATTCATTTTGATTGATTGATTGTATGGTGTTCAACGCCGTTTTCAACATTATTTCAGTTATATCGCGGCGGCCAGTGCACCTATCCATGCTTTCCTGGAATGCTTTCCTGTTGCTTAAAAGATGATTTCATTGTTGGAAAAGGAGAAAATGATGGTTACCAGAATTTCCTCCTTTACCCACAATGCTTTCTACCCTTTCCAAAACAGATTTCAATTTTTGAGTTGCATTCATTTTGTTGTTTGCAAATGCTTTCAGTTTATCGTTAAAGTTCTATCGTTTGGTAAAGAGTTTAAGGTTGCTCTGCTTTTCGTCTGTTGCACTACTTTTTGTTGGTCTGAAACTGGAAGGTGTGGTAATGGCTTAACCCTTTACCACACAATCCCGACTTTTAACGACCCTGAGGAAACTGCCTTTTGAAAATATTATGGGAAAAGGAGAAAATGCTGGTAACCAGCATTTTCTCCTTTTCCCACAAAGTTTTCTACCCTTCCCAAATTAAATTTCAGTGTTTGAGCCACATTTGATATGTCATCTGCAAATGCTTTCAATTTGGACCAGTCTGAAATTTTGTGGTTTGGTAAAGGGTTAAAAAAGAGGACTACAGGAATTTTACCCTATTAGTGTTAACCCTTTACCAGATGACAAAATTTGTCATCTTGTCGAAATCCAAAGCATTTGCAGATGAAAAATGTGACTCAAAAATTGAAACTTGTCTGGAGAAGGATAGAAAACATTGTAGGAGAAGGAGAAAATGCTGATTACCAGCATTTTCTCCTTTTCCAACAATGTTTTCAAGGGCTTTCTTTCTCAGGGTTGTTAGAATTCTGGATTGTGTGGTATAGGATTAAATAAATTAAAAGGATGTTTTCAGTCAGTACTGACTGGTGGAAGTGACTGGTGCTATTTCAAAAGTTTTTTTTTTTGTATATTTTAATAGCATCTGGCAAAGAAGTCAAAAGGACTTTTTGGAAAATATCTGGTGAAGAAGTAGACATTGCAGATTAAAGATCATACTGCTCTTTCTGTGCAGTCTGATCTTAATATACATTGTCTGCATAAGGTGTTAAATCTGGGTTCAGCTCTACGTGTGTAAAATACTTTTACTCTTCACCAAAGGACAAAATTTCGGACTGAACAAAATTGAAAGCATATGCAGACGACAAATTAAATGAAGCTCGAATGATTATTTCTTTCTTTGATAGGGTAGAAAACATTGCGGGAAAAGGAGAAAATGCTGGTTACCAGCATTTTCTCCTTTTCCCACAATGTTTTCAAAAGGCAGTTTCCTCAGGGTCATTAAAAGTCGGGATTGTATGGCAAAGAATTAATATGTCACAAATAACTGTGTCTCGATTGAAAAAAGGTTTAGGGTTGTTAAATACACAGATTTACCGTCAACTACTTCAAAGGGTTTTTGTGATTGATTTTAGGAGCGTTAAGTATATTTGTCTATACTTTAGCAGATGAATAAATTGTCCAAATAAGATTTAGTTTTGAGATTGGGAAGAAATCGTTCAAAGGATGCTTTTATTACCTACTGTGTGCTAAATATTTTACCTGTAATGTAAATTTGGTTTCCTCTGGGTTAACCCTTTACCACACAGTCCCAACTTTTAACAGTCTTTAGACAGGAGACTTTTGAAAGTATTGCAGGAAAAGGAAGTTTACCAAAATGTTTTCTACCCTATCAGAGGTGACTTGCACAATTTTAGCCACATTTAATTTGTCATCTGCAAATACTTTGGGTTTGGACTAGTCTGAAATTTTGATGTGGAAAAGGATTAAAGACATTAATGTGTCTGAGGTTAACTCTTTACCAAACAACCCAGAGTTTTCAGAAAGTTTCAAGAAGACTTTAAAACATTATAGAAACAGAAGAAAATGCTGGTAACCAGCAAAGGGTTAACTTGTCTTCTCAAAAAACTTTGGGATATGGACTAGTCAAAAAGTTTTGTCATTATATACTAGTAAAGCATGATTCCTTTACCAAGCAATCATAAGTTTTAACAACCCTTAGAGAGAAACTTCAAAAACATTATGGGAAAAGAAGAAAATGCTGGTAACCAGCATTTTCTCCTTTTCCACAGATTTTCTACCCTTTCAAAGTCAAAAAGCATAATTCCAGCCACGTTTAATTTGTCATATGGATGTGCTATCAGTTTGGACAACTCCAAATATTTGTCTTTCGGTTATATGATTAGAAGAGTGTAGAAACAGTGTAAGAAACCTCAAACAAGCAAATGAGCCATACTCTGGGAAAATGGAGTTTAATGCATCTGTTAAAAAGTATAGGCCCAGCACAGGCTTACATGAGTCAAAAAGGATTTTACTATGGCTAAATTTTCTGCATGTCCAGGGACATTCTACCTCTGCTCATGATTCAGTCAGTTGTTAGACAAAATGGATTTTATGGATCCATAATTATGTAATGACTGCATGGTATAATGCATCACAGAGATGCATTGGACCCTCAATTTCCATAGTGACACTGAAAATATATTTGGCTATTGCAGATATAGAGTCTTACAATCTCAAAAAAGGGATCTTCTTCAACCCTGATCCTTATCTGAAGCTGACGGTACAGCCGGGCAAGTTGTGTGGGCCACAATCTCACCATCGACATGAACTACGGACAACTATAGCGGAGAATACAACCTCGCCAAAATGGGCTGATGAGGTCAGCTGGAGAGCTTTTTCTGTTCGTAACCTGTAAAGCACATGATACTTTAGCTTTCCTTTACAGACATTTCACATCAAGATCAGACTAAATTAAAGGCATATACATGTATGTATGACCTGTTGAACATCAGACTGAGGTAAATGTGCATTAATTTGCCTTTGCAAACATTTTAGATGTTTTCAAATGACTCCTTTAGGGTTGTTAAAACATGGCATTGTGTGGTAATGGGATATACATTAATTCCTGTTCATGATCCAGTAGCCCAGTTGGTAGCATACAAGAATTGAGAATAGGGGGTTGCTGGGTTTAATCCCCAGCTTGGCTAATTTCTTTTCAAGGATTAATGATTGTCATTGCACCAGGATTCATTCCTGTCTCAAGCTGATCATTGCTTCCATGATGGTTACGTGGGAAAGCAGCCATTGGCTTGGGAAGAATAGTCTGGGAAGAACTTGTAAGAGAAAATCCAGGAAAGCATGGAAAGTTGCACCAGCCCCTACAATATAACTGAAATAATATTGAAATGGCTTTAAACACCATACAATCAATCAGTCTGTTGATAATCCACATTTCAGACAAGGATGTTCACAATGTCATCTGCAATTAATCTGTTTGAGGTGGTATGAATTTAATGAATGCATCATGGGTGGTCCTACTATGAAAATCCTGTAAATAATCTTATTGTATCTCTAGTTGTGGGGGCCATATCTCACTGCAGTTTACTCTGTACCATAGGATAAATTTTGGGCATGTCCATTTTGAAAAATTTTGCAAATGACAAATTGAACCTAGCTCAAATGGTGGAATTTGCTCTTGAAATGGCAGAAAACATTTTGCGAAAAGTAGAAATTGCTGGTTACCAGTGTAAGCAGCACTTTCTCCTTTTCCGGCAGTGTTTTTAAAAGCTGTAATCCTCAGGGTCATTAAAATTAAGGATGGCATGATAAGGGATTAACCCTTTTTATAAGAAAAGCAACTTTGTCTGGTATTATATGCAGTGTAGATAGAGATCAGACACTGCACAGAACATGCGGTAAGATTTTGGATTGGTGTGTAGCAGTTTAGCAGTTTTTCTTTGTGCTGTTTTCTGAAAGAAAAGAAAAACAAAGGTCTTTATTTCCTTGTCTGGTACGCTTTTTGAAAGGTTTTCAATAAATATAGGAAAAAAGGATGAAAAGAAAAAAAAAAGACATACATCAAAGCAAGTAATATAAGGATGCTTTTGCAATATATCCTGTCTAAAATTGAATGTCTTGAAGACAGTTTGGTCAATATTTGATAATTTTGGTCCTAGCTGCATATACGCTATAACTTGAATGAGGAATGAATTCTTAGAAAACTGTTAATCCTGAACTCTTTACCAGACAACAGTATTTTAGGCCCAAATTCAAAGCATTTGCAGACGACAAATTAAATGTGGCTCAAATGATTGGATTTGTTTCTGAAAGGTTGGAAAAGGAGAAAATGCTGGTTACCAGCATTTTCTCCTTTTCCCACAATGTTTTCAAAAGGCTAATTTCCCAGAGGCGTTAAAACTCGTCATTGTGTGGTAAAGAGTTAACACGCTGTAAAAACCATACAGACATTTTCAGTCTGGAAATTAGACCCAAATAACTGCAAACTTATGGTTGCTTTTATCCAGAATGCCTCAGCACAGTGGACAGTGTAGATCAAAGATCAGACTGCATGTTCTTTGCAGTCTGATCTTGATCTACCCTCACCACAAAGGCAACTATAGTCTTGAAAGGCACTGTTAGGGTTCACCCTTGAAGCGCCTCTCACAACTTAAGTTGCTTTGGTGGCCATTGTAAATCAAGATCAGATTGGACAGAATGAGCAGTATGATCTTGGATCTACACTATCAATAAATCATTCAGTTGAAATTACATCTTTTGGTCTTATTTTTCAAATAGAAAATGGCTATTGGGTTTATATTGCACTCTAAAGATTCATGTAGTGGTCTCTGATGCAGCTATTTAGCATAGTTTCATTATAATGCAGATCTGTACAGAATTACCTCAAAGGTTTGCTTCAATAGACATAGTATCTTCTTACCTGTCTCTTCAAACAGAAATGAATTTTATTGTCCTTTACTTCAAGGGCGCTCAGTATTGCAGTGGTTGAAAACTTGCCTCTAACATTGAATTTTCATAAATTGGGATTGTCTTGAAAGATGTGTAAATTTTCCTGATAATTTATTCGTTTATTTCAGTTTTTGGCTAGGGATGATTTTGTTTGTTTTTTTTTTCAGTGTTTGGCTATGGATGTACTGCCCTCTGATATTGTGGAGTTTGAAATTAAAGATAAATTTGCAAAGAGTCGGCCGACCTTCAGTCGGTTTCTTGGGAAAGCCTCGGTTGCAGTGAAGCGCATCCTGGATAAAGCAGGAGGAAATGACGGGTATGGGTTTGAGATATTTGCTGTGTGATTGAACTTTAATATTTTGAAGCAGAACAGAAGAGAACCATCACAATGTATTTATTAGCTTATCCTGTTCTTGTTTGGAATGGTTTGCATTCAATGAAAAGCTTGTTCAGTAGTAGTAATAGTAGTAGTCTCCCTTTCACATTCTAGGGGGCAACATTAAAACTTGCCTGCCTGCTATGTTTTTATGGAAAAAGATTAGGAATACTGGTTGAAATTCAACCTAAAGCTGAAGGCATTCTTTTGTTTTTAATAAAAAAGAAGTCCTTCACCCATTACTTCTGTCATAAAGATATAGCAGATGTCTTTTTTAACTCTTTACTGTACAGCAAAATTTTAGACTAGTCCAAATTGAAAGCATTTGCAGATGACAAAGTAGACGTGACTGAAATATTGAAATTCGTGTTGACAAGGGTAGAAAACATTGTGGGAAAAAAAACATTGTGGGAAAAGGAGAAAATACTGGTTACCAGCATTTTCTCCTTTTCCAACAATGTTTTCAAAAGGCCTCTTTCTCAAGGTAGTTAAAAGACAGGATTGTGTGGTAAAGGGTTAACATTGTAATGGATATTATCATTAAACTGAAGATGATAGTATGAATTAAGTATTAACCAATCAGTGCATCTGAAAATACTGCCGCAAAGGGAGAAATTGCTTCTTAAAAGAAGTTTCATTGCCAGAATATTTTCACAGGTAGTCTTCTTAAAGATGTTAGAAATGGTCAGCAAGATATATGTATCAACAAAATTTTGCATTGGGTACTTTTGCAGATTGAAAAATGTCTATTTATTAGTTAGCATTCTTATTGCAAAAAAAATCAAGAAAAAATAAGATGTTTCTGATAAATAATAGAGTATATGAGAGGAGCCGAGGTAAGTAACTATTGTTTCTCATAACAATGTTTGAAATGAAATACCAAAAGGAATGGTATATCAAGTGAAGTATGCGTCACAAACAAATGGAGAAAACATAGACCAGAAATGCTAGTGGTTGCGAGGGACGCAATTTGTTCTTTTCTTCTTTCAGGCCTGTTTCCTTGTCTCTGGATTTAAGTAGAAGAAACCCAGCAGAGAGTGTGAGTGGAACCATGAAGTTTACAGTTCAAGTCACCAAGTCTCCACTAAGTAAGTTAGATTGATCTATTTATTGATTTTGAGACCCATGCAAACAAGTCATCAAGTTGGTTAGTCTGTCTGTCTTTGTAATTTCTCACAAACCACACTTGCAGTAGACAGCAATTTGATTGTTGCTCAAATGATGGAATTTGTCTTTGAATATGTGAAACCAATTTCTTTGAAAGTCACAGTTTCTATTGTTTCATCTGACTTGGGCCCTGACTGCAGGGGAAATTTGAAAACTTGCCACTGCAATTTAATCTCTAATCAACATTTTTGTTATTGTCTAAGATGATTTCTATTAATAACCATAACATTTTCTACTGGTTTAAAATTGTAGGGATTCAACCCTTTACCACAAGACCCTCAAGTAGAAGGCTTTAAAAAACATGGTGGGAAAAGGAGAAAATGCTGATGACCAGCATTTTGTCTTTTTTTCACAGTGCTTTCTATCCTGTCAGTGAGAGAAATCATCACTTGAGCTACATTTACTTTGTTGCCTGGAAATGCTTTCAGATTGATAGAGTTCAAAATTTTGTTGCTTAGGAAAGAGTTGAGAATAAGAATGTTTATTTCAAGTTTACTGGAACTGGCAGACATTTTAGATCAAGATGACACTGCTCAAATCTGCATATCCTGGATCTACACTGTTGATGATTTTGTTAGTTTTTGTGCCCTGAATCTTTAGTATTGTGGTCTTCTTTATTGGCTAAAAATTTATTTTTCACTCATGTAGTATTCTAGGATTTGCCCCCTTTACCAGATGACCAAATTCTGGACTTGTCAAAATTGAAAACATTTACAGACAACAAAGTAAATGTGGCATAAAGTTTTGAAGTTGTCTTTGAAAGGATAGAAATCATTGTGGGAAGAGAGAAATTGATGCTCAACAAGAATGTTTTCAAAAGCTTTTTCCTTGAGGTCATGTGAACGGCTGAACTCTTTACCAAACTACAAAATTTTGGGCCAGCTAAAATTGAAAGCATTTGCAGACAACATAAAAATGTGACTCAAAAATAGAATTTTGTTTTCGGAAGGGTGTAAAACATTGTGGGAAAAAGGAGAAAATGCTGGTTACAAGCATTTTCTCCATTTCCCACAATGTTCTCCAAAAGCTTCATTTTCTAGAGTTTTCAAAAGTTGGGATTGTGTGGTAAAGGGTCAAGGTTGTAGAAATTTTGAAAATAAAAAAAAAAAGAAAGTCATGCCCCAAATTTTATGATGTTTCAGTCTACTTCCAAACAAGAAACAGAATGCTTTTATAAACTTTCAGAGCCATCTGGCAAACCAGTTCCAGCGAAAAGGAAACGGCCCAATAATTTGAGAAAGGCATCGTTACCAGAGAATGGAGGTGGACATGTTTTTTCCTTTCCACATTGCCATACAGAACCCTCACTTACTAATTTAAATGGGTTTGGTGGGAAGGAATCCAGCGAATCACCAGACTTCGATGATACTGGCTGCGCTGCATTTAATGGCACAGAGTTACGAATATCAGATGATTTTCAGCCGGAAGAGGAGTTACTGTCGGGTTCGTTCGTTAACACCTCTAATGGTGCCTGTGTATTTGGTGTGGAGGGCACTATAGGATATATTCCTGTTACAGATGCTATGAATAATATCATTAGTGAGAATATGATAGTGACATCATTACCTAGTGCAAGTGTTAGTGCGTGTAGTGTGAAAGAAAGTTTGGGATCGCGAAGTGATGATAGTGCTCTACCGTCTAGTGCGGATAATTCTGATGGATCAAATGCAATGGCCCTAGATGTGGTAATTAATGATAAGTCTGGTGCTTGTAATGCAGATAATGTGGATTTTTCTGATTCTGGTGGGGTGCTGCCTGAGAACTCTGATGAAAGTTTGTTAAGTACTCTTAAAGCTCCCACAGCTTCCACAGACAATGTGTTTAATACTGGTGCAACAATAAGATCAGCAGACACAGAGATTGTCAACCCTGTACCACCTGATCTTCCTCCAAGAACTTATAAGGCCCCACCTTTACCCCCTCGAAACAGAACTAGCAATGAGGCCCCACCCCTTCCCCCTCGTATTACAGATAAACAAACAGGCATTGCACAAGAAGGTGCTGTTGCAGCTGTGACAACTCCAACATCACCATCTAGAACTTTGGAGTCCACAGACTTGTGTGCTGGCGGTAACTTGCTGTCAGAACCTCCACCTCTCCCTCCACGAACATATAGTCCAATACACATGCGTTCAAGTGATCACGTAGACCGAGGGGCAGAGTCAGGGAGTGGTGGCTCTGTGTCTTTACTTTCTACGGAAGATAGTGATAGTAAAAGTTTTGATAGTATGGAAGCACATGCAGGTTCTAGGGAAAATTTAAGCAGTGATAGTAGTGGTGTAGATAAAGATAAAAGATTGTCAGGATCTAGCCTAGGACCTGATGTGTTGAAACGTGAACATAAAAAACTTCACAGGGTGTCAAAGGAAACCCCTGCTAATACTAGAAGTCTTTCAAGTGGTCCTGTGCCATCGCTGGGTTTTGGATTTGGGTCCACAGGGTCAAATGATCAGAGAACAATAGTACCTCCAAATCGTGAATGGCGGAGGTCAGCAGAAATTGTCTCAAGTGACCGTGGTGAGTTAAGTTCAATACCCCCGCCCATTGTGCAACGACATAGACCTTTAGAAGGTACATTATCAGATAGGGGGAGAGCTCCAGATCATACATTTAGTGAGCGAAACCGCAGTTTAAGCTTCGACTCTCCTATCGATAGACTTCGTTCTTTGAATTTTGCTCCAAGTGTTGATAGCACTGGCAGAGACACACCCCCATTGGTCGACAGAGTCAGGACTGTGGGCGAAGAACAAACTCCAACCCTACCAGCACGCACTGACTCTCCCCCACCTGTGGAGCGTAGTAGGCTACCAGCATCAGCTCCAAACACTGTGTCATTTGATAGACAGAGATCAACAGATACCCCAAGTGAAAGACATAAACCATTACATCTATCTCACTCTGTTGGTCGTCATAGAGATTTACCCAGTAGTAGAAGTGATCGTTCTCGGAATTTAGAATCACAATCACGTTTAGATAGACAGTATTCAGTGGATAGTGTGCCTATGGACAGACTTACAAACTCTGAAAGTAGTACATGGCGTTCTGACCTGGAAATGCCACCATCTTTGCCCCCTGTATTGAATCTTTCTGCCCCAGACACTCTTCCCCTAGATACAACTGTTACATCAGGTAGAAGTGAAATGCTCACAAATAGTGAAGGACAGAATATTTATAGTCCAGTTCTAGAACTTCAACCTCCCATTTACAGTCGCAAACATTCAAAAGACAGTGCTCGAAACTTGGAGCGACAGTTCTCAAATGAGAGTCAGCTTTCTTCATCCAGTAGCAGTTCATTTCAATCCCAGCTATCTGCACCAGGGCAAAATGTGAAAACACCAGCACGTAGATCTATAAGTCCAGCTTTAAGGAGAGTCATTGACCCTCCATCTAGTGATAGGGTATTACAAACACAAGGGGCAGTTGGGGGCTCGCCCCCTGTCCTTCAGAAACAATTCACCTCTCAGACTTCTGTTTCAAACCCACCCCGTCCCGAAACCCCGCCTCGTCCAGCTGTGCTGGGGGCAGGAAGAGATACTCCGTCTCCTCCAATCATACATCCCCGAGGTCGAATTCTTAGTGAAGAGGAAAAGCAACAAAATCGTCGTGATATTCAGCAACATTTACAAATGTGGAAGCAGAAAAGGCAGGAAAGAGCTGATACAAGTTTTGGGAGTGATAGTACGGATCTAGAACTCGCATCTCCAAGTTCAGAGAACAGGAGTATGACAAACGGTCATTGCGGCTGGATTTCATTTGATGATCCTCCGTTTTTGTCGTCTCACGCTATGTCAACTTCACAAACTCATGATACGTCATTGAATCAATTGGACCTCGCTGAAATGGTTGCGGGGGCAGAGGGGGGAGTTTTACCAGGGCAAAGTGCAATAGAGGGAGACCAGAATTCCCTCACACCTGCTAACTCTGTTGTTTGGCAGTTGCGTCATAGTGACGATGATCCAGCTCCAAGTATTGACTCAGGTAGGAGGACTTTAGCCTGTTTTGCTAATTCTTTACCACACAACAAAATATTGGACTGGTCCAAACTCAAAGCATGTGCAGATGACAAAATAAATTTTACTAAAGAAGTGGTATTTGTTTTTTGCAAAGTTAGGCAACATTGTAGAAAAAGAAAAAAAATGCTGGTAACAAGCATTTTCTCCTTTTTCCACAATGTTTTCAAAGGTTTTCTTAGGATCTTTTAAACCCAGGATTGTTTGGTAAAGGAATAAAGCAAGTGATATCTGTATACACTTATGTTAGGGTCTCAATAATTCTCTTTTCGTTTTTTAGCTCACCTGAGCACAAAGTGCTTAAGGTGAGCTTTTGTGATTGTGCTGTGTCCATGGTCCATCTTCTGCGTCAACATTTACCTTGTGTGCACTCTAGAGGCCACATTTTCAGCCAGATCCTCATGAAACTTGGTCAGAATATTTTTCTTGATAAAGTCTAGCACAAGTTCAAAATTGGGTCACATCAGGTCAAAAAGTAGGTCACTGAGCCACATCATAGGAAAACCTTGCATGCACTCTAGAGGCCACATTTTCAGCCTGATACTGATGAAACTTGGTCAGTATGCTTGTCTTGATATAAATCTCAGACAAGTTCAAGATTGGGATTCATCGGATAAAAAAGTAGGTCACTGGGCCAAATCATAGAAAAACCTTGTGTGCACTCTAGAGAGCACATTTCCAGCCTAAAACTCATGAAAGTTGGGTCACACATTGGGTCAAAAAGTAGGTCACTGGGCTAAATCTCAGAAAAACCTTGTGTACACTCTAGAGGCCACATTTTCAACCTGAAACTCATGGAAGTTGATCAGAATGTTTGTCTTGATGATGTCTTGAACAAGTTCAAAATTGGGTCATGTCGGGTCAAAAAAGTAGGTCATTGGTTTAAATCTTAGAAAAACCTAGTGTGCACTCTAGAGGCCACATTTTTAGCCCGATACTCATGAAACTAGGTCAGATTATCTGTCGTGATGATATCTCAGACATGTTCAAAATTGGGTCATATCAGGGCAAAAAGTAGGTCACAGGGCTAAATCTTGGGAAAATCTTGTGTGCACCATAGAGGCCACATTTTTAGCCTTGATGAAGATTGGTCAGAATGTTTATCATGTTAATATATCAAACAAGTTCAAAATTGAGTAATGTCAGGTTAAAAAGGAGGTCACAGGGTCAATTCTTAGAAAAACCTTGTGTGCGCTGTAGAGGCCCCATTTTCAGCCTAATACTCTTGAAACTTAGTTTGAGTGTTTGTCTTGATGATATCTTAAACAGGATCCAAATTGGGTCATGTCGGGTCAAAAAGTAGGTCACTGTGCCAAAACATAGAAAAACCTTGTGTACACCTAGAGGCCACATTTTCAGCTGGAAACGCATGAAACTTGGTTAGAAAGTTTGTCTTCATGATATCTTGGACAAGTTTGAAATTTGGTCACATTGGGTCAAGAAGTAGGTCACTGGACCAAATCATAGAAAAACCTTGTGTGCACCATAGAGGGGCACATTTCAGCCAGATTCTCATGAAACTTGGTCAGAATGTTTGTCTCAATTTTATCTTGGACAAGTTTGAAATTTGGTCATATTGTTTCAAAAATTAGGTCACTTCTTACACTCATCTGTTTTACATCATTAAAACCAGGCTGTCTTCAGTGTTATCAACTGTAGACAACTTTACTTAGGTGAGCTCTTTAGGGCCAATGGCCCTCTTGTTTTGTTTTATTCAGTTGATAGCAATAGATCCCCGTCTTCTCCGTTGCCAAAGCTTCCAGCACGACGAAGGTATCATCGAGTAGAACCAAGTCCAGAGGATGACCCTCTCCCAGCTGGTATGATATGTTTCATCTTTGTTAACCCTTTGTTATCCCTTCATCACACAATTCCCGACTTTTAACGACCCTGAAGAGGAAGGCTTTCGAAAACATTGTGGGAAAAGGAGAAAATGCTGGTAACCAGCATTTTCTCCTTTTCCCACAATGTTTTCTACCCAATCAAGGACAAATTTTCTTATTTGGACCACAGTCAGTGTGTCGTTTGTAAAAGCTTTCAATTTGGTTGGGTCATAAATTTTGTTGTGTGGTAAAGAGTTAAACATGCCTGTAGTATTACAACTTGCTGAAAGTGGAGTTTTGCAAATATGGGAAAAGTAGAAAATGCTAGTAACTTACCTTGTCCTTCTTGTGAAACCATGTTTACAACCCATGCAAGGATAGGACTTACCATTTGAGCCAGAATTAATTTTTTGTTAAATGCGTATGATGAAAAGATCTTGGGAAAAGGAGAAAATTCTAGATCTAGATCATAGCATTGTCCCTTTTCTCACAGTGTTTTCTACCTATTCAAAAAAAAAAAAACCTGTCATAAAAGCCATTATTGATTTATTGCCTGCAAATCTAAGATTTTGTTGTGTATTGAGTCTTTATCACATAACAAAATGCAAAATTTGTCCGAACCCAAACCCTATGCAGACAAAATAATTGATATTGCTCGAAATAAGAAAACTGTCTTACATAGAGTAGAAAACATTGTGTTTAAAGGAGAAAATGCTGGTCACCAACATTTCTCCTTTATCCACAATGGTTTCAAAAGTCTTCTTTCCCAGGGTCACTAAAAGTCAGGATTGTTTTGTGATAGATTAACCCTTTCCCAACAAGCCCTGGTTTTCATGTGTCTGCAGTACAAGTCTTTTGAAAACACTGTGGGAAAAGGAGAAATTGCTCGTAACGAGCAATTTCTCCTTTTCCCACAGTGTTTTCTACCCTTTTTTAGACCTTTCTGCCATTTTCATCAAATTTAAAATTGTCGTCTGCAAACTCTTTCAGTTTGGACCAGTCCAAAATTTGTCGTTTGGGAAAGGGTTAACTCTTTACAACACAGTTCTGTGTTTTAACCACCCTAAAAAAGAAATCTTTCGAAAACACTGTGGGTACAGAAGAACATGGTGGTAATCAGCATTTTCTCCACTTCCCACAATTTTTTCAGCCCTTTCATAAATATATCCCATCATTTTTGCCACATTTGAATTGTTGTCTGCAAATGCTTTCAAACTGACAAATTCAAAAATTTTGTTGTCTGGTACATGTAAATAGATAACTTTTTACCAAATGACAAAATTGTAGAACCGACCAAATGGAAAGCATATGCAGACGACAAAATCAGTGTGGCTCAGTTATTGGTTTCTGTCTTTGATAGGGTAGAAAACTTTGAGGAAAAAGGAAAAATGTTGGTCCTCCTTTTCCCACAATGTTTTCAAAAGCTTAACTCTTTCCAAAGGACATAATGTAAGACTAGTCCAAAACGAAAGCATCAGCAGAAGACAAAATAAATGTGACTGAAAAATTGAAATATGTTTTTGGAAGGGTAGAAAACATTGTAGGAAAAGGAGGGAATGCTGGTTTCCAGCATTTTCTTCTTTTCCCACAGTGTTTTCAAAAGGCTCCTTTCTAGGGTCATTAAAAGTGAGGATTATGTGGTGAAGCGTTAATTCCTCAAGGTCATTAGAACTCGGGGTTGTGTGGTAAAGGGTAAATAAGTTTTTTTTAGTAGGTATAAATTTGCTAAGAGAATGATTGATTTTCCAGGCTGGGAAGCAAGGGTTGACTCACACCAGAGAGTATTTTACATTGATCATGTTAATCGAACAACTACATGGGAGCGGCCGCGGGTAGGTCAGCAGTCAGTCCATAGACGTCCCACAATTAGTTCTCAACAGCGGCAACAGATGGATAGAAGATATCAGAGTATTCGACGAACGATTCGGCAAAGGGTAGAGGAACCGGCCAGTAATTCTGCAGAAAGTTCTTCTTCAGGTACAGTATTCTGCAGAGGTGGTAATTCTACAGTTCTCTTAACAACACAATGGCGCCTTTTAATGACCCTGGGAAGGAAGCCTTATGAAAACCTTGTGGGAAAAGGAGAAAAAGCAGGTAACCAGCATTTCCTCCTTTTTCCACAATGTTTTCTACCCTATCAAAGAAAAATTGGACCATTGGAGCCGCATTAATTTGTCATCTGCAAATGCTTTCAATTTGGACAAGGTTCAAATTTTGTCATCTGGTAAAGGGTTAAAGAGATTAGAATTGTTGCATAAAAATAGGCACTGATGTGGCACTTTCCACTGCATTGAAAATATTTCGGGCTTGAAATGAGGGGATGCAGGTTTGATGCCCAGCAATTTCTTTCAGAGGATTGATAATAGTTATTGTGACAGGATTGATTCCTCTATGGTATCTTAATGGGTAGGAAAATTCTGACCACTTGGCAGACCTTTGATATGACGAGACAACAATTTTTTTTATGCAGGTCCAAGCAAATAGAAGAACTAAGTAAATTCCTGTTACACAATATTACATACACACCATCAAATACAGAACTGTACACATATGTTTCAGGTACAAGTGATGGGAACAGTCCACAGACCTCAGCACAGACGGTCATACCAGCCCCTGTCACGATGTTGGCTACATCAGAGAATAGGGGCATGTACAGACCCCCAGCCGTTAAGTTTCTGGTCCGCCCTGACTTCTTTCCAATTTTACAAGCCAATGATGTGGCCATGTTGGAGTATAACAAGAATCAAACTCTGAAACACATGATTGGGAAAATCAGAAAAGATCCTTCCAATTTTGAAAGGTGAGAAAGGGTTGTGTTGTGTGTAGAATTAATCCTTCTGGTTGAACTGTGTACAACACAATCACAACTTTCGAAGATCCTGACAGAGATGGCTTTTAAATCATTGTGGGAAAAGGAAAAAAAGGTGGTAACCAGCATTTTGTCCTTTTTCCGCAATTTTTTCTACGCTTCCACAGACTAATCCCATTATTTGAGCCACATTTAATTTGTGGCATGTATATGCTCTTTATACAGAGTAGTCTACCGTTTTGTTACAAGCCACAGGAAAGTTACCACATGTGGGAGATTACATTGTAGGAGCTTTCCTGGTACTTGTTTAGGGTTTAACCGTTTACCAGACAACAAAATTATAGCCTTCTCCAAATTGAAAGCATTTGCAGGTGTCAATTTCAATGTGGCTCAAATGGTACAATTTTTAGCTCACCTTAGCACAACGTGCTAAAGGTGAGCTATTGTGATCGCCCTATGTCCGTCGTCCGTCGTCTGTCGTCCGTCGTCCGTCAACAATTTCTTTAAACATCTTCTTCTCCTAAACCACTGGGCCAATCTTGATGAAACTTGGCAGGGATGTTCCTTGGGTAAAGCTCTACCAAAATTGTTCAAAGAATTGAATTCCACCCACAACTCTGGTTGCCATGGCAACGAAAAGGAAAAAAAAGCAAAATCTTTGAAAATCTTCTTCTCTGAAACTAGAAGGCACAGAGCTTTGATATTTGGTATGTAGCATCTCCTAGTGGACCTCTACCAAGTTTGTTCATTTGATGCCCCTGGGGTCAAAACTGGCCCCGCCCCGGGGGTCACAACTTTGAGCATAGTAACAAAGAAGGAAAACTTTAAAAATCTTCTTCTCTGAAACTTGATGGTGTAGAGCTTTGATATTTGGCATGTAGCATCTCCTAGTGGACCTCTACCAAGTTTGTTCATATGGTGCCCCTGGGGTCAAAACTGGCCCCGCCCCAGGGGTCACAATTTCCAACATAGGAACAAAGAAGGAAAACTTTAAAAATCTTCTTCTGTAAAACTAGAAGGCATAGAGCTTTGATATTTGGCATGAAGCATCTCCTAGTGGACCTCTACCAAGTTTGTTCATATGATGCCCTTGGGGTCAAAACTGGCCCTGCCCCGGGGGTCACAAGTTCAAACATAGGAACAAAGAGGGGAAACTTTAAAAATCATCTTCTCTGAAACTGAAAGGCAAAGAGCTTTGATATTTGGTATGTAGCATTGCCTAGTGGACCTCTACCAAGTTTGTTCATATGATGCCCCTGGGGTCAAAACTGGCCCCACCCCGGGGGTCACAAGTTTGTGCATAGTAACAAAGAAGGAAAACTTTAAAATTCTTCTTCTCTGAAACTTGAAGGCATAGAGCTTTGATATTTGGCATGTAGCATCTCCTAGTGGACCTCTACCAAGTTTGTTCATATGATGCCCCTGGGGTCAAAACTGGCCCCGCCCCGGGGGTCACAATTTCCAATATAGGAACAAAGAAGGAAAACTTTAAAAATCTTCTTCTGTAAAACTAGAAGGCATAGAGCTTTGATATTTGGCATGAAGCATCTCCTAGTGGACCTCTACCAAGTTTGTTCATATGATGCCCTTGGAGTCAAAACTGGCCCTGCCCCGGGGGTCACAAGTTCGAACATAGGAACAAAGAGGGGAAACTTTAAAAATCATCTTCTCTGAAACTGGAAGGCGTAGAGCTTTGATATTTGGTATGTAGCATTGCCTAGTGGACCTCTACCAAGTTTGTTCAAATGATGCCCCTGGGGTCAAAACTGGCCCCACCCCGGGGGTCACAAGTTTGTGCATAGTAACAAAGAAGGAAAACTTTAAAAATCTTCTTCTCGGAACTTTGAAGGCGTAGAGCTTTGATATTTGGCATGTAGCATCTCCTAGTGGACCTCTACCAAGTTTGTTCATATGATGCCCCTGGGGTCAAAACTGGCCCCGCCCCGGGGGTCACAATTTCCAATATAGGAACAAAGAAGGAAAACTTTAAGAATCATCTTCTGTAAAACTAGAAGGCATAGAGCTTTGATATTTGGTATGTAGCATCGCCTAGTAGACCTCTACTAAGTTTGTTCATATGATGCCCTTGGGGTCAAAATTGGCCCTGCCCCGGGGGTCACAAGTTCAAACATAGGAACAAAGAAGGAAAACTTAAATTTTTGTTTTCTCTTAAATGGGAAGGCATAGAGCTTTGATATTTGGTATGTAGCATCTCCTAGTGGACTTCTACCAAGTTTGTTCCAAAGATGCTGCTTGTGTCAAAACTGGCCCAGCCCCTGGGGTCACAAGTTCGAACATAGGAACAAAGAAGGAAAACTTTAAAATTCTTCTTTTCTGAAACCGAAAGGTGTGGAGCTTTGATATTTGGTATGTTGTATCTCAGAGTGGACCTCTACCAAGTTTGTTCATATGATGCCCCTGGATCAAAACTGGCCCCGCCCCAGGGGTCACAAGTTCGAAGATAGGAACAAAGAAGGAAAACTTTAAATTTCTTTTTCTCTTAAACGGGAAGGTGTAGAGCTTTGATATTTGGTATGTAGCATTTCCTAGTGGACCTCTACCAAGTTTGTTCATATGATGCCCCTGGGTCAAAACTGGCCCAGCCCCGGGGGTCACAAGTTCGAACATAGGAACAAAGAAGGAAAACTTTAAAATTCTTCTTTAAAACTGGAAGGCGTAGAGCTTTGATATTTGGTATGTAGTGATTCTCTTCTGAGTTTGTTTGCCCATCTAAGCGCAACAAGTTCATTGAGTTCAAAATTGGGTCATCTTGGGTCATAAACTAGGTCACTAGGTCAAATTAAAGAAATACCTTGTTGGCACTCTCGAGGCCACATTATTTGCTCAATTGCCTTGAAAATTAGTTAGAAAGTTTGTCTTTATAAAGTCTCACATAAGATTAATTTGGGTCAACTTGGGTCATAAACTAGTTCACTGGGTCAAATTAAAGAAATACCTTGTTTGCACTCTGGAGGCCACATTTATTGCTCAAATGACCTGAAATTTGGTCAGAATGTTTGTCTTGATGAAATACCAGATGAGTTTGGATTTGGGTCACCTGGAACCATAAACTAGGTCACTAGGTCAAAATAAAGAAATACCTTGTGGGCACTCTAGAGGCCACATTCTTTGCTTAATTGCCTTGAAAATTGGTCAGAATGTTTGTCTTTGTAAAATCTCACATGAGTCTGAATTTGGGTCAACTGCGGTCAAAAACTAGGTCACATGGTCAAATTAAAGAAAAACCTTAAAGGCACTCTACTAAGGTGAGCGACCCAGGGCCATCATGGCCCTCTTGTTCTTTGATAAGGTAGAAAGCATTGTGGGAAAAGGAGAGAAATGCTTGTTACTAGCATTTTCTCCTTTTCCCACAATGTTTTCAAAAGGCTTCTTTTCCAGGTCGTTAAAAGGCATCATTGTACTGTAAAGCATTAAGCTGCATGGGAAAATTTGAAATCACATAAGATGGCTGTTCAGGAAATTTTATTATCTTGCGCGACCTTCAGTCTCACTCCCCTGTAGCTCAAAGCAAATACAAGCACCAGAAAAGTTACTGAAACATAGTATTTTTTTTGAATATTATGTACCTACAAATTTTAAAAGCAAATATTGAAATTAGTGACAATGGTATACCAAAAATGGTAAGAAATTTAAACAAATACCAGTTTCTTTTAGTTTAAATTTCTTTTTTTAAGTAGGGGATAAATATCATGACATACATTTTGACCAATTAATTTGGAAAGCATGCCCAAAAGTGCCTATGAGCTGGAAATTTGTAGGTATTTAACTCTTTACCAAACAATCTCGAGTTTTAACAACCATAAGGAAGAGGCGTATTGAAAACGTTGTGGGGAAAGGAGAAAATGCTGGTAACCAGTATTTCTCCTTTTCCCACCATGTTTTCTTCCCTTTCCAAGACAGCAATCATCCTTTTAGCTACACAAGAATTGTCGTCTGCAAATGCTTTCAATTTGAGAGAGTCCAGTGTTTTGTTGTTTGGTAAAGGGTTAACTCTTTATCACACCACAAAAATGTACACTTGTTTTAATTGAACGCATTTGCAGACAAAAATTTTAGCATGGCTTAAATGATGGAATTTGTCTGTGATAGGGTAGAAACATTGTGGAAAAATGAGAAAATGTTGGGTACCAAAATTCTCTCATTTTCCCACAATGTTTTCAAAAGGCGTCTTTCTCAGGGTTGCTGAAATTCTGGATTGTGTTGTTGAAACATAATACAGTATGGATTTTTATTTTAACATTACATATGCTTTCTTGTAGGTATCAACATAACAGAGATTTGGTTGCTTTTTTGAATCTCTTTGCTGACCCACAAAAAGAGCTTCCTGATAGATGGGAGAGGAAGTTTGATAAGACTAACAACAAGGTAATACATGTATATGTGTCATGCTCTGTGAAAAGGGGGCTTAATGCATCTGTGAAAAGTAGACTGCACAGGCTGACCTGGGCTGCAACTTTGCGCTATTGGTCAATTTTCTGGATGTCCAAGGACCATTCTACCTCATAATTCAGTCGGTTGGTAGACGAAATGTTTTTTGCGGATCCATGATCATGTGATGACTTCATGCATCAAGGAGATGCATTAAGCTTCCTTTTGTCAGAGCAGGGTCTTATATGTAATTGTGTTTTCTCTTAGATTTTATAAGCTTGATATGTTAATTTTAGCTTAGCTTTTTCGAAGAAAACATTGAGACATTGTTGTAGCCCTGTTGTCTGCATCATTGTCATGCAAAATCTTTGACATTTTGTAACATCTCTATCATTACTGAAGATATTTACTTCAGACTTGGAGTAGTTGTTGACTATCACAAGGGGAACCTATATAAGAGGCAGATAACTGTCAAAATATTTTGACATGGTTATGTCCCTTCTTGGAGTTGGAATTTTCACTGAAAATCAAGCAACTGCAGCCAAGCCATGGCACTGAAAATCAAGCAACTGCAGCCAAGCAATGGCACTGAAAATCAAGCAACTGCAGCCAAGCGATGGCACTGAAAATCAAGCAACTGCAGCCAAGTGATGGCACTGAAAATCAAGCAACTGCAACCAAGTGTTGGCACCTGCAAGCGGTTCTCATGTTTCTGTTATAATTCTTTACCACTTGGCAGATTTTTTCCATTGGCAACAATGTTTTTAACAGTTGAAATACTGGATTAATTCTTAAAGAGTTAAATACCGTGCTTGTATATTTTTTTTCATTTTGTAGCCATTCTTTATTGATCACCATTCGAGGGGTACAACTTTTATTGACCCAAGACTGCCCACAAATGTCCCGCCAGTAAACCCAGATTTTGTTCACACTTCACTGTTACGGGTACGCCATAGGTCAGGGGGTCAAGAACATTCACCAACCAGAAATGATGCAGTAAGTGTTGGGCCTTTTACTTCTTATGGAACTGAATGTAATATCTGCGATTGTTGTAGATTAATTTTAGCCCAAGCAACAAAACTTTAGACATGACCAAGTTGAAAGGATTTGCAGCCAGCAAATGATATCGAGTTCAAAAGATGAGTTTTGTCTTTGAAATGGTAGAAAACATTATTGGAAAAAGGAAATGCTGGCTACCACCATTTTCTCTTTTTCCTACACTTTTCAAAAAGCCTTCTTCCTCAAGATCTTTGAAACCTGAGATTATGTGATAAAGGGTTAAGTTTGAAAGCATAATGACATATTAGAATTGATTGATCAAATCTGGCTTTCACTTGTGACATTATTACCTAATGTGCATCTTAAAGCAATATACAACAGGTATGAATTTTCACAATTTTAAGAAAACATCTTTACAAATACTGGAAATGAAAAGTTATCTCTAAAGATGGCTTAAACACTTATACACTCAGATATCGTCAGGATATACAAGTATTAAAGATGTTAGATAACCTCAAGTTTTTCAATTGTATTCTAACCGTTTTGCTTGATACCGTAATAATAATAACAATAATATCATCATCATCATCAGTATTCCTGCAATAGATAATTATATTGGTACTCTTGACTTTGAAAAAATAGATTTTTAAGTCTATCTAATTATCATTTTAAGAAGCAATATTAGAAAATGAAAAAGAAATTAGAGTAGGGAAAAAACAGAGACGGATGAAAGTGATCAGTTTTCTATTTTTTGCAGCCAACTCCTCCACCGAGACAACCTATTTCTGATCATTCTTCCATACCAACAGGTAAGTTTATGCCGAAAATGATCTTTTTTTTTTTTAATTTCTTTACCACTTGGACAATTGTAGACTTGTCCAAGTTGAAAGCAATTGCAGACAACAAATTGAATATTGCTCAAAGGATGGGATTTGTCTTTAAAAGAACAATAAACATTGTGGAAAAAGGAGAAAATGCTGGTTACCAGCAATTTCTGCTTTTCACACAATGTTTTCAAAAGCCCACTTCCATAGGGTTGTTAAGACATGGGATTGTTTTGTAAAGAGTTAATCTTCAGATTGCCAAATACAGTATGGGTTGGTGATGCAGACACTATAGATTCAAGATGAGACTACCATTTTATCTCTGAGATGCATTGTTTGATTTTGTTAGAAAATGTGACTAAGTCAGGCTTGACAATTGTAATTTCTGGAATATTTAACATACTGATAATTTACATATATCCCATGCATTCTAATTTCAATGCCCTAACCATATACATGAAATACCAAGGTTTAACGATCCTTAAAAATAAGGGGTTTTTTTGTCAGAAAAGGAGAAAATACTGACAACCAGAATTTTTTCCTTTTCCAACAATTTTTTCAACTGTTTCTTATACAAATCTTTTCATTTGAGTCCCATTTAATATTGTTGTCTGCAAAATGCTTTGGATATAGACCAGTCAAAACTTTTGTCATTTGTTACATTTAACTTCCTAGACTAGCTATCTTAAAGGCTGAAATAGAGTAACTCGTCTATGTAGATGCCAGGTCTTGGAAGTTAACTCTTTACCAAACGACAAAATTTTAGACTTGTCCAAATTGAAAGCTTTTACAAACAACATAATAAATGTGAATCGAAAGTTGAAATTTTTTTTGGAAGAGTAGAAAACATTGTGAGAAAAGGAAATAATTCTGGTTACCCGCATTTTCTCCTTTTCCCACAATGTTTTCAAAAGGCTTCTTCTTCAGGGTCATTAAAAGTTGGGATTGCGTGGTAAAGGGTTAATTGATTCATTGGATGTAATACATGTTTATACTGAATACTAGAGATTTTATTGCAATGGCTTTTTTTGTTCTGTAACTCAGTCGGTAGCATACAGGACTTGAGAGCAGGAGGTCGCTGGTTCGATCCCGGGCTTGGCCAATTTCTTTCCGAGGATTGATGATAGTCATTGCGACAAGATTCATTCCTCTCTCACCGCTGACCATTGTTTCGACAATGGTTATGTGGCAAAGCAGCCAGTGGCAGGAAAGCATAGATAGGTGCACTGGCCGCCGCGATATAACTGAAATAATGTTGAAAACGGCGTTAAATACCATACAATCAATCAATCAATCAACTATTTTTATTCTTTATTTACAGCCTATAATGACAAAGTTGTGGCTTTCCTCCGACAACCGAACATTATAGATGTGCTAAAGGACAAATATCCACCCTACGGCTCATCATCACCTCTGAAGGACAAAGTTCACAAGATAATCAGTGGAGGAACAGAAGCTCTAGATAAATTCTCAAATGATATGCAACTAACGATCATGTTAAGGTCAGTTTGGTTTTCCTTCTGCAAATATTTGGTTATTGTGGGAAAGAGAAGTCCTTACTTGGACAAGCAATGGCTTCTTTCTCCAAGATGTTTTTCCTTGGTAATGGCTTTGCTTGAAGAGGTAATTCTGTACTCTGGGCCGAGCCCTGGTATCGCAGCTGGTAGCATACAGGACTTGAGAACGGGGTCGCTGGTTCAAATCCCCAGCCAGGCCAATTTCTTTCCAAGGATTAATGATAGTCATTGTGACAAGATTCATTCCGCTCTCTTTGCTGATCATTGTTTCCATGATTGTTATGTGGGAAAGCAGCCAGTGGCTTAAGAAGAATATTGTGCAAAGTACTGGTAACAGAAACTCCCAAGTATGGATAGGCACTGGCAGCTGTTGAGATAGTGTTGAAAATGGCGTTAAACACCATGCAATCAATCAGTCTGTTGCTGGGGTATGTGTAAAATTCGTCTTCTCCCCCCCCTTACCCCTTCATGGACAGGGACCAGCCAGTGTTACAGAGACAGGATGACTTCACATTAAAGGAAGTAGGAATTAATTGAAAAAGGTATGATATTTTGATGTATTCTGACTGCAACTGTATCTTCATCCTTTTTACAGCCTGAAGTTATCCTTTACATTTATATGGCATTCCAAATTGTATACTGTAGCCAGATATCTTTTGTAGTCAGATATCTTGCGTAACATGCTTCATTTGTGTATTTTCAGTGTGTTTGAGAATGACATTATGTCATTTGTACCTCAACATCTCCTGTCTACAGTCAGGTCTGCCTCCCCCATGGACACATCTATGGACTCACCCCATAACTCTCCAAGTAAGTACCTGGCTGTGATCATCTCATAAAGTCCAACATGTATTAGGCAGATCATGAAGTGATGATTGAAATGTGCTAGCTTAACTCTTTGCCACAGGTCATGACAGTTATGTAGACTTGTCCGAATTGAAGGCCTTTGCAGTCAACAATTTAAACGTGGTTCAAATGATGGAATTGTCAGTCATAGGTTGGAAATCAGCATTTTCTTATTTTCACACAATGTTTTCAAAAGACTTCTTCCTCGGGGTTGTTTAAACTCGAGATTGTGTGACAAAGGGTTAAACTTTAACTCATCCATGTTTTAACAATCCTGATGAGAAGCTTTTTGAAAGCATTGTGGGAAAAGGAGAAAATGCTGGTTACCAGTATTTTCTTCCTATCCCACAAAGCTTTCTATCCGTTCAAAGACAAATGACGTCATTTCAGCCAGTAATCAAAACTTTTGTCATTGGATAAAGGATTAAAGGGGCCTCTTTGGATTATTTGTCCCAAACCAAAATTTCTGATGAATTCTTTTTAAAACATTCTCTTGCAATTGTATAGATGGGCATTAAAGAAAACAGTGCAACTTTGGCATTTAAAGATAGAAAGATTTTCTACGATCAGGAACTTAGTCTATCATTATGTGATGAATATGATGTCATCATACCTATTTCAACATGATTGAAATCTATGAGAATAATCATCATGTGACATTCCCACAATTTTGTTAAGAAATTCTTAGCTGATATATAAATATCACCTGAAGGAAATACCATTATCATTTTTTTTTTTTTCACGTCTTTTATATATTGATAGCTGCAAACAGTTGCAATCAAGTCAGAGAACTTCTAATTTATCTATACTGATTTCCAATTTGTTGCCACATATTCTTGTAATTTTTAACTTTATTGAGATAGTATAGAATTGCAATATAAAGTAAATTAAGAAATTTTTATTACTTAATGTAACATTTGTAGTTTAGATATACACACACATACAAAAAAAAAACGTCTGTATTAGTCACTAAGTGCAGAATTAACCCTTCACCACACAATAATTTCAACCAACCTGAGTAAGAGGCCTTTGAAAACATTGTAGAAAAAGTGAAAATGCTAGCATTTTCTCCTTTTCCCACAATGTTTTTCATCCTGTCAAAAACAAAGCTCATCATTTTAGACATATTTGATATGTTATCTCCAAATCTTTCAATATGGACTTGTCTAAATGTTTGTCGTCCAATAGAGTTAACTGAGTGCTGTACATCATATTCTTATCATTTCAGATACTCATGTTTTAGATATAGCCAGGTCCAATGTTCGAGTTCCTGCGCCCTACAAAAGAGATTTTCATGCCAAACTCCGAAACTTCTACAAAAAGCTAGAGCAGAAAGGTTATGGACAAGGCCCTTCTAAGTTAAAGTAAGTTTTATTTTCATTTCCTGTGGGGGTCCTTTTGTACACTCAGAGAGTAAGATGTTGGATTTGTAATTGCCAAACTCTAAGCTGATTCCAGCCTGTCTGTTTGGAGATCCTAATTCACACACTGCAAAGGAAGGGACATTTTGGGTATTAATTTAGAAAAAAGTAGTTCCATTGAGGGGAAGTCTTTTGAAAACTTTGTAGGAAAAGGAGAAAGTCCTAGTAATCCTCATCTTCTCCATTTCCCACAATGTTTTCTCATTTTTCAAAGACAGAAATCATCATTTGAGCTGAAGCTTTTCATTTTCAACATTTAAAGTTTGGTCGAGTCTAAAATTTTGTTTTTGTAAAGACTTAATTCTCTTCAAATATTTTGCTGCTGTGTCCTACTTGCTATTCATTGGTCCGTGTAGAAATGATCTGTGTAATAATGTGCCAAAACATTTTTCTTTTATTAACTCTACCAGGTAGTCCCAAGTCTGGTAACCAGCATTTTCTCCTTTTCCCACATTGTTTTCTATCAGTCCAAAGACATGTTTCTGTCTACCCAAAGACAGTTTCGGTTTTTGAACCACATTTCATTTGTTGTCTGTAAAGGCTTTTACGGTAATTTAAATAACTCTGAAATTTTTTGCTTTGTTAACGAGATAAGTTGCTCTGTGTTTCAGGCTTGTGGTACGTCGTGACCATGTATTAGAAGATGCATTTAACAAAATCATGTCAACACCAAAGAAGGAACTACAAAGAAGCAAACTTTACATAACATTTGCTGGAGAGGAAGGCTTAGATTATGGTGGCCCTTCAAGGGAGTTCTTCTTTCTATTATCACGGGAACTGTTTAATCCATACTACGGATTGTTCGAGTATTCGGCCAATGATACCTATACAGTACAAGTTAGCCCAATGTCAGCATTTGTTGAGAATGCTCACGAATGGTAAGTTTATTAGGGTTTGAAGTATGCCCAACCTCTCCCTCTTTTCAAAGAAGAGTGAGTACAGTTCTTTCCTCATACCAGTTGTATGACGATCAGTTGGTCGGCTCATCTGACAGTATATTGCCCACTTCATTTAACCCTTTCCCAAACGACAAATTTTGGACTGGTCCAAATTGAAAGAGTTTGCAGACGACAATTTTAAATTTGATGAAAATGACAGAAAGTTCTCAAAAAAGGTAGAAAACACTGTGGGAAAAGGAGAAATTGCTCGTCACGAGCAATTTCTCCTTTTCCCATGGTGTTTTCAAAAGACTTGTACTGCAGACACGTGAAAACCAGGGCTTGTTTGGGAAAGGGTTAACCTGACCCAGGTCAACATCATTTACATAAATGAAAATTCTATTTTTACCTTTGGCATAGCACTGGACTGCCTTTGGCATATGTCTGGAATGGTGATGGAAATATTTTGTGCGGTTTGCGCGAATTAAATTGCTTACCTGTGTATATAAGTACCTAACAGAGAACTAGCTCAAGTCTGCCGTAGCTTCAGCGAATGCCAACTAAACTTCCCAAATAATTGTCAGAGTTCTATTTATATGCCTACTTATATATTCAGCATAAAGGTCAGGATCAGGTTAAATGAGGTAAGCAATACTAAACCTTGTGTGGACAATAAGGAGACATTGGCTTGACCTAGGTTCTTTAAATTTGGGAGAGATACTGTTATGAATAGTAGATAATCCCTTTTGAATTCAGGTTATCAAGGCCACAGTGACCTCCCTTTACTGCACACAATCTGGAGTTTAAATGACACAGAGGAAGAAGGCCTTTGAAAATATTGAGTGAAAAAGGAGAAAATTCTGGTAACCAGCATTTTCTCCTTTCTCACAATGTGTTCTAGCCTTTTAAAGATGAATTCCATCATTTGAGCCATAATTAATGTGTTTCTGCATATTCTGTAAAGACGGGCGTATCTCACATGTTGTCGTTTTGTAAAGAACTATTCTTGTCGGGGCAAAGTTGAGTCTAGCATAAAATTTTCTTTTGTTGGTCAAGAGCAAGCTTTACAAGCGACATTCTGATAAGCTTTCAAAACATAATCATTTTCTTTATAATCTGAGGCAGGTTAGCCCACGTGGGTAGCTCAGTGGTTACCATATCTGACATGTGACCTCTTGGTTGCGAGTTTGATACCTGGTTATGCCAAACTTTCTTTGTGGCAATTTTTCGCCTTTCACCTCTGATGCATCTGAGAAAAGTAGTTAGTGGCTTTGGAAAGAAAGTTGTGTCAACCTCTTGGTTGCGAGTTTGATACCTGGTTATGCCAAACTTTCTTTGTGGCAATTTTTCACCTTTCAGCTCTGATGCATCTGAGAAAAGTAGTTAGTGGCTTTGGAAAGAAAGTTGTGTCAGTACTGGTGTGAGAAAGCCAGGAAACACATGGGTGCGTCACTGACTGCCATGATATGACCCGAGCCGTTAAAATGGCGTTAAACTCCAATACAAACCAAACCATTTACATTAACCCTTTACCAAACAATCCCAGGTTTTAACGACCCTGGGAAGAAGCGTTTTGAAAACACTGTGGGAAAAGGAGAAAATGCTGGTAATCAGCATTTTCTCTCTTTCACACAATGTTTTCTACCCTTTTAAAGACAAATCCAAACATTTGAGTATCACTTAATTTGTTTTCTGCAAATGCTTTCTGTTTGGGCATGTCTAAAATTTTGTTGTCTGGTAAAGAATTAAACAGTAATTTGAAGAGCCTTGCAATGCTTTAAATGTGTTAAATAGATTTTGTCTGATTGTTTTTCTAGGTTCAAGTTTGCAGGCCGTGTACTTGGTTTATGTTTAATACATCAGTATTTGCTGGATGCTTTCTTCACCAGACCTTTCTACAAGTATCTACTAAGAGTGTAAGTTAACCTGCACTTTTGCACATTGAATATTATTAACCCTTAAAGCGCCTCTCACGACTATAGCTGCATTTGCGGCCAGTGTAGATCAAGATCAGGCTGCACAAAACATGCAGCCTGATCTTTGAAATACACTGTCAGCTTTGCTGAACCACTGTAGACGAAAGCAACCGTGAAATTGCAATTATTTGGGTCTTATTTCTGGGATGAAAATGTCCAGCAGGTTTTAACGTCGCTCTAAGGGTTAACAATGTTGCCAATTGAAAGCATTTGCAGACCGCAAATAAATGTGGTTCTTATGATCAAATTTCCCCATAAAAGTGTAGAAAACACCTTCAAAAAATGGGAAAATGATGGTTATCAGCATTTTCTTGTATTCTCTCAGTGTTTTCCACAGACTTATTCCCAGAGTGGTGAAAACCTGTGATTAGGTGAGAAAGTGTTGAATTAAACAAAATGTCTAAACCACCTGAAGCTCTTCAAGCGAGTGAATTCTCATGTAGCAAGAACTTTTTTTCATATATCCAGGTATTAATCTTTATAAATGAGCGATGCTCTGTAAAAAGCAGGCTTAATGCATCTGCGAAAAGTATGGACCCAGGTCAGCCTGCGCACGCTGACCTAGGCCGAAACTTTTCGCAATGGGTCAATTTTCTGCTTGTCAAAGGACCATTCTACCTCATGATTTAGTTGGTTGGTAGACAAAATGGATTTTATGGTTCCTTAATTATGTGATGATGTTCGTTGTATCATGGATCACGGAGGTGCATTAAGCCCCCTTTTGCCAGGGCATGGTTCATGTTTCAATCATCCATACTTTACCACAGTGTTTCGAATTGTCTGTTGAAAATTGAAAATTAGTTTCAGCAGGTAATGGATTGAAGGAACTAAGAACTTGATTCTTCTTTTACATACCTTGTTTGACCCATGTACCCAAAGATCCCTTGTTTTAATGACCATTAGGACAGCAGCTTTTGAAAACATGGGAAAAGGAAAAAAAGGCTAGTACACAGCATCTTCATTTTTTTTCCCACTATATATAGCCGAGCCCTGGTAGCTCAGTTGGTAGCATACAAGACTTGAGGACAGAGGGTTGCTGGTTCAATCCCTGGCTCGGCCAATTTCTTTCCGAGGATTGATGGTAGTCATAGTGACAGGATTCATTCCTCTCTCACTGCTGACCATTGTTTCAGTGATGGTTATGTGGGAAAGCAACCTGTGGCTTTGAAAGAATATTGTGCATAGTACTGGTAAGAGAAACTCCAGGAAAACATGGATAGGTGCACTGGCTGCCGTGATATATCTGAAATGATGTTGAAAAACAGCCTTAAACACCATACAATCAATCAATTGATTCCCACTATATATGCAGTCAAAATGCAAGTCTAAAAGTTTTCATCTGGTAAAAAGTTTATCTCTGTTACTCATGAATAAATATACCATTGCTGTAGCATAACTGAAATTCTATTGAAAGTGCCACAAAACTTCATTCAAACAAACATAATTATGTTCAAATACAGGCCATGGTCACTGGAAGATGTAGAATCCATTGATGCAGAGTTCCATCAAAGTTTGACGTGGATCAAAGAGACAGACATATCTGAGGTGGACATGGATCTTTTCTTTTCCGTGGATGAAGAAGTTTTTGGACAGGTACAGTGACTGACTTGTACTAAACAACAAAATTTAAGACTTGTCCCTGTTAACCCTTTAACACACAATCCTGATTTTAAAGACGACCCTAAGAAAGAAACCTGTAGAAAACATTGTGGGAGAAGGAGAAAATGCTGGTAAACAGCATTTTCTCCTTTTTCCCACAATGTTTTCTATCCTTCCCAAAACAGACTTCAATTTTTTAGTCACATTTATTTTGTTGCCTGCAAATGCTTTCAATTTGGTCCAGTCCAAAATTTTGTCATTTGGTAGAGTTAAAAGCGTTGGCAAGATGACTAATTGAAAGTGGCTCTAGTGATAGGAGTTGTTTGAGAAAGAGAAAAAACATTGTGGAAAATGAAGAAAATGCTGGTGACCAGCATTTTCTTCATTTCCACCAATGTTTTCAAAAGCCTTCTCCATCAGGGTTGTTAAAATTCAGGATTGTGTGCTGAAAGGCTGTATTAGTTCTGCTTTTCTGCCCTATTCTTGCAAAATCTGTTCATAAATCTTCTGGACAATCTTTAACATGGTAAGGTGCTTTTTTTTTGGTATAGTGTAAGATCAAACAGCAAAGGTTGCACAGTCTGATCTTTGATCTTCACTGTCTGATATTAAGAGATCTGTTCCTGTCAAAACTACCCTGGTATTGCTGCAAGTTTTTTTATCGACAGAATTAAGACTGTAAACAACCACAATGAACCAAATATTTTTGTAAATGATGTGATGTTATTCATGATTTGTTCAAATCCTTGAACTCTGCACAATTCAATTCAGGGTAGGACCAAGGGATGTGTTCAAATTAACCCTTTACCAAACATCCCTAAGTTTCAAATTTAAATATCCTGGTAACGATCCTGAAGAATAAGGCTATTGAAAACATTGTGGAAAAAGGAGATTTTCTCCTTTTCAGCAATGTTTTCTGCTCTTTCAGATGCAGGTTTATCATTTGAGCTGCATTACATTTGTCGTCTGCAAATTCTTTCAATTTGGACAAGTCAAAAACTTTGCTGTGTGATAAAGAGTTAACTGTTAGTCAAACATCTGTGCTTAATGTGGTTGATTTTAGTGTTTTGTATGTCTGAAACTAGCCTGCAGGGTAAAGAGTTATTGATAGAACTGTCCATATGTTAACCCTTTACCAAATAATCCTGGGTGTTAACAACCCTAACCCATTACCACACGATCCCGACTTTCAATAACCCCTAAGAAGAAGGCTTTTGAAAACATTGTGGGAAAAGGAGAAAATGCTGGTAACCAGCATTTTCTCCTTTTCCCACAATGTTTTCTTTCTTATTGAGAATATGTTTTGTTATTTACACCACCTTCAAAATGTTGTTTGCAAATGCTTTCAATTTGGACCAATCTAAAATTTTGTCTTTTGTCAGACGGTTAACCCTTTACCACACAATCCCTACTTTTAATGACCCTGAGGAAAAAGCCTTTTGAAAGCACTGTGGGAAAAGGAGAAAATGCTGGTGACCAGCATTTTCTCTTTTTCCCCCCACAATGTTTTCTACCCTATCTAGGACAAATTCCATTATTTTAGTCATTTACATCTATGTCTGCAAATGCTTTCAATTTGGACTAGTCTAAATTTTTCTTGTGTGGTAAAGGGTTAAGGAAAAAAAAAAGCTTTTGAAACATGGTGAGAACAGCAAAAAATGCTGGTAACTAATGTTTTCTCCTTTTCCCACAATGTTTCTACCTTTTTAATGACAAATCACAAAATTTGAGCCATACTTGTCGTCTGAAAATGTTTTGGATTTTGGCAGGTCTAAAATTTTGTAGATTGGTATAGTTAAAAAATGATTTCTTTCTTCATGCCAGGTTACAGAGAGAGAGCTCAAACCGAATGGCAAAAATATTCCAGTAAATGAGAAGAACAAGAAGGATTATATAGAGCGCATGGTAAAGTGGAGGTTAGAGAGAGGGGTCACAGAACAGAGTGAGTCCTTATTGAAGGGGTTTTACGAGGTCCTTGACTACAGACTGGTGAATATATTTGACGCAAGAGAACTGGAACTTGTGATCGCTGGCACAGTTGAAATAGATATACAGGATTGGAGAAGAAACACAGAATATAGATCTGGTAAGTACATTTGAGTCATGCTCTGGAAAAAAGGGGCTTAATGCATCTCTGTGATACATCATTCATACCTGGCAAGTTATCACATTATTTGAGATCCATAAAATTTGTGATGCCTAACAACCAACTGTATTATAAGGTAGACTGGTCCTTTGACATACAGAAAATTGAACAATAGTGAAAAGTATCGACCCAGGTCAGCCTGAGCAGTCCGTGCAGGCTGACCTGGTCAGTACTTTTTGCAGATGCATTAAGCCCCTTTTTCACAATGCATGGCCCTTTTGTATTGGCCTCTGTCTCATTTGACTTGTAACGTTCTATTACTATGAAATTTATAAAAGGTCTTCCAGAAGAACTGCAACACAGGACAACCTTAAATCCCTGTCCATCCAGTGTTTTAATCACCTTGCGGAGGAAGGTGTTTGAAAACATGCATTTTTTAACCAGCATTTTCTCCTTTTCTACCCATTCAGTGTTTTCTGCTCATAGAAAGACAGATCCCCTGGATAAGGTCATTGTTAAATTGATGTCTCTAAATGCCTTGAATTTAGACAAGTGTCAGATTTTGTTACCCGGGAAAGAGTTAATGGTGGTATACAAGAAATCTGTAGAAATATGCTTTTCTGAACTTTTGACAAAATTATTACGATAAATTCAAGACTTTTCCAGGTTTGAGGAAAAGTATTTCATTTATTGTATCTCTTTGACAAAGAGGATTATCAGAGGGTCAGTCAGTCTATATACTAAACCTTTGCCGGACAAGAAGTTGGACAAAGTTCTTTCACTCTACCTGGCAACATAAGTTTTTACTCAAAATTTTAAGTACTTCCGGACAACAAATTATGTTTACTTTCTCTCTCTCTTTCTCTCTCTCAAAAAAAAAAAAAACACAGAAATGCAATTAAGCGACGGCTGGCAAAATGGGGCTAAATGTATCTCCGTGATGTATGATACCAGGCAAATCATCACATAATTATGGATCCATAAGAGCCATTTTGTATAACAATGGACTGTATCACAAGGTAGACTGGTCTCTTGACTTAAAGAAAATTGACCAATAGCGAAAAGTTTTGGCCTAGGTCAGCCTGCGCAGACTGTGCAGGCTGACCTGAGTCTATACTTTTCGCAAATGCATAAAGCCCCCTTTTCATAGAGCATGACTCAATTATTATTTGAAGTGTTTCTTCCTTAGAAGAAAGTGTTGTTTTATTTCAGGCTATCATGACTTAAACCAAGTGATACAGTGGTTTTGGGAAGCTATAGAAAAGTTTGATAATGAACGAAGACTACGACTTCTGCAGTTTGTGACGGGCACTTCAAGCATCCCATATGAAGGTTTTTCAGCTCTTAGAGGGAGTAACGGTCCGAGAAAATTCTGCATCGAAAAATGGGGCAAAATCACTAGCCTGCCAAGAGCCCATACTTGTTTCAATCGACTGGATTTACCGGCATATACCACATTTGATATGTTGTTTGAAAAGTTGGTTACTGCGGTTGAAGAAACAAGTACATTTGGAATAGAATGAGTAGAACTTACAGAGTTATATTGCATTTACTGTAAGTTTTGATTGTGACAATCTCATTGTGATTTTTTTTTATACATTACGATTAATCCCCTGCAAACCAATTTTGAAAGCATTGTGATAAATGTAGAGATGGCCCGATACAACAATTTTCTCCATTTTTAGCTCACCGTGAGCACAAAGTGCTCAAGGTGAGCTATTGTGATCGCCCCATGTCCGGCGTCCGTCAACAATTTCTTTAAACATCTTCTTCTCCTAAACCACTGGGCCAGTCTTGATGAAACTTGGCAGGGATGTTCCTTGGGTGAAGCTCTACCAAAGTTGTTCAAAGAATTGAATTCCACCCATAACTCTGGTTGCCATGGCAACAAAATGGAAAAAAATGCAAAATCTTTGAAAATCTTCTCTGAAACTAGAAGGCATAGAGCTTTGATATTTGTTATGTAGCATCTCCTAGTGGACCTCTACCAAGTTTGTTCATATGATGTCCCTGGGGTCAAAACTGGCCCCACCCCGGGGGTCACAATTTTGAACATAGGAACAAAGAAGGAAAATTTTAAAAATCATCTTCTCTGAAACTGGAAGGCATAGAGCTTTGATGTTTGGCATGTAGCATCTCCTAGTGGACCTCTACCAAGTTTGTTCATATGATGCGCCTGGGGTCAAAACTGGCCCCGCCCTTGGGGTCACAAGTTTGAACATAGGAACAAAGAAGGAAAACTTTAAAAATCTTCTTCTCTGAAACAGGAAGATGTAGAGCTTTGATATTTGGTATGTAGCATCTTCTAGTGGACCTCTACCAAGTTTGTTCATATGATGCCCTTGGGATCAAAACTGGCCCTGCCCTGGGGGTCACAAGTTCGAACATAGGAACAGAGAAGGAAAACTAAAAAAATCTTCTCTGAAATCGGAAGGCGTAGAGCTTTGATATTTGGTATGTTGCATCTCTTAGTGGATCTCTACCAAGTTTGTTCATATGATGTCCCTGGGGTCAAAACTGGCCCCGCCCTAGGGGTCACAAGTTCGAACGTAAGAACAAAAAAGGAAAACTTTAAAAATCTGCCTCTCTGAAACAGGAAGGCATGGAGCTTTGATATTTGGTATGTTGCATCTTTTAGTGGACCTCTACCAAGTTTGTTCATATGATGCCCTTGGGGTCAAAACTGGCCCTGTCCCGGGGGTCACAAGTTCGAACATAGGAACAAAGAAGGAAAACTTTAAAAATCTTCCTCTCTGAAACAGGAAGGTGTGAAGCTTTGATATTTGGTATGTAGCATCTTCTAGTGGATCGCTACCAAGTTTGTTCATATGATGCCCTTGGGGTCAAAAGTGGCCCTGCCCTGGGGGTCACAAGTTCGAACATAGGAACAAAGAAGGAAGACTTTAAAATTCTTCTTTTCTGAAACCGCAAGGCGTAGAGCTTTGATATTTGGTATGTTGCATCTCATAGTGGACCTCTACCAAGTTTGTTCGTATGATGCCTCTGAGGTCAAAACTGGCCCCGCCCTAGGGGTCACAAGTTTGAACATAGGAACAAAGAAGGAAAACTTTAAATTTCTTTTCCTCTTAAACGGAAAGGTGTAGAGCTTTGATATTTGGTGTGTAGCATCTCCTAGTGGACCTCTACCAAGTTTGTTCCAAGGATGCTGCTTGGGTCAAAACTGGCCCAACCCGGGGGGTCACAAGTTCGAACATAGGAACAAAGAAGGAAAACTTTAAAATTCTTCTTTGAAACTAGAAGGCGTAGAGCTTTGATATTTGGTATGTAGTGATTCTCTTCAGAGTTTGTTTGCCCATCTAAGCACAACGAGTTCATTGAGTTCAAAATTGGGTCATCTTGGGTCATAAACTAGGTCACTAGGTCAAATTAAAGAAATACCTTGTTGGCACTCTTTAGGCCACATTATTTGGCTCAATTGCCTTGAAAATTGGTCAGAAAGTTTGTCTTATAAAATCTCACATAAGTCTGAATTTGGGTCAACTGGGGTCATAAACTAGGTCACTGAGTCAAATTAAAGAAATACCTTGTTTGCACTCTGGAGGCCACATTTATTGCTCAAATGACCTGAAATTTGGCTAGAATGTTTGTCTTGATGAAATATCAGATGAGTTTGGATTTGGAACCATAAACTAGGTCACTAGGTCGAATTAAAGAAATACCTTATGGGCACTCTAGAGGCCACATTATTTGCTCAATTGTCTTGAAAATTGGTCAGAATGTTTTTCTTTATAAAATCTCACATGAGTCTAAATTTGGGTCAACTGGGGTCATAAACTAGGTCACTTGGTCAAATTAAAGAAATACCTAGTGGGCACTCTAGAGGCCACATTTATTATTCAGTTGATTTGAAAATTGGTTAAAATGTTTCTTTTGATAAAGTCCAAAACCAGTTCAAATTTGGGTCACCTGGGGTCATAATCTAGGTCACTAGGTCAAATTAAAAAAATACTTTTGGGGCACTCTAGAGGCTACATTTTTTGCTCAACTGACTTGAAAATTGGTCAGAATGTTTGTCTTTGTGAAATATGAGTTTGAAATTGGTCATAAACGAGGTCACTTGGTCAAAATAAAGAAATACCTTTAAGGCACTCAACTCAGGTGAGCGATCCAGGGCCATCATGGCCCTCTTGTTCACAATATTTTTAGCTCACCCGAGCACAAAGTGCTCATGGTGAGCTATTGTGATCGTGCTGTGTCTGTCGTCTGTCATCAACTTTTTACCTTGTGTTACGCTCTAGAGGCCACATTTTCAGTCCGATCCTCATAAAACTTGGTCAGAATGTTTGTCTTGATAAAATCTGGCACAAGTTTGAAATTGGGTTATGCGGGGTCAAAAACTAGGTCACCAGGTCAAATCTAAGAAAAACCTTGTGTGTGCTCTAGAGGCCACATTTTCAGTCAGATACTTGTGAAACTTGGTCAGAATGGTTGTCTTGATAAAATCTAGGACGAGTTGGAAATTGGGTCATGTGGGGTCAAAAACTAGGTCACTAGGTCATATCTTACAAAAACCTTGTGTGCACTCCAGAGGCCACATTTTCAGACCCATACTACTGAAACTTGGTCAGAATCTTTGTCTTGATGATATCTTGGAAGAGTTTGAAACTGGGTCACCTCAGTTCAAAAACTAGGTCGCCAGGTCAAATCTTCGAAAAACCTTGTGTGCACTCTTGAGGACACATTTTCAGTCCGATACTAATGAAACTTGGTCAGAATGTTTGTCTTGATAAAATCTGGGACAAGTTTGAAATGGGTCTCGTGGGGTCAAAAACTAGGCCACTAGGTCGAATTTTAGAAAAACCTTGTGTGCGCTCTAGAGGCCACATTTTGAGTCAGATACTTGTGAAACTTGGTCAGGATGTTTGTCTTGATAAAGTCTCGGAGGAGTTTGAAATTGGGTCATGCAGGGTCAAAAACTAGGTCACTAGGTCAAATCTTAGAAAAACCTTGTGTGCATTTCAGAGGCCACATTTTCTGTCCCATACTAATGAAACTTGGTCAGAATCTTTGTCTTGATGATATCTTGGAAGAGTTTGAAACTGGGTCACCTCAGTTCTAAAACTAGGTCACCAGGTCAAATCTTAGAAAAACCTTGTGTGCGCTCTAGAGGGCACATTTTCAATCCAATACTCATGAAACTTGGTCAGAATTTTTGTCATGATAAAATCTGAGATGAGTTCGAAATTGGGTCATGTGGGGTTAAAAACTAGGTCACTAGGTTAAATCTTAGAAAAACCTTTTGTGCACTCCAGAGGCCACATTTTCAGTCCCATACTAATGAAACTTGGTCAGAATCTTTGTCTGGATGATATCTTGGAAGAGTTTGAAACTGGGTCTCCTCTGTTCAAAAACTAAGTCACCAGGTCAAATCTTAGAAAAACCATGTGTGCACTCTAGAGGACACATTTTCAGTCCAATACTCATGAAACTTGGTCAGGATGTTTGTCTTGATAAATTCTCAGATGAGTTCGAAATTGGGTGATGTGGGGTCAAAAACTAGGTCACTAGGTCAAATTAAAGAAGTACCTTGTGGGCACTCTATGATCTACATTTTCGCTCAATTGAATTGAAAATTGTTGAGAATGTTTGTCTTGATCAAATCATGGATGACTTCGAATTTGGGTCACCTGGGGTCATAAACCAGGTCACTAGGTCAACTTACAGAAATTCCTTGTGGGCGCTCTAGAAGCCACAATTCTTACTCAGTTGACCTGAAAATTGATCAGCATGTTTGTCTTGATAAAATCTTGGATGAATTCAAAATTGGGTCACATAAGAAATACCTTGTGGGCACTCTATAAAGGCCACAATTCTTGCTAAATTGACCTGAAAATTGGTCTACATATTTGACTTGAGGATATCTGGGATCAATTAGAAATTGGGTCACTAGTCAAATTTAAGAAATGTATTGTGGGCACTGTATAGGCCACAATTTTTGCTCAACTGACCTGAAAATTTGTCAGCATGTTTGACTTGATGATATCTTGAATGGATTTAAAATTGGGTCACGTGGGGTCATAATCTAGGTCATTAGGTAAAATTACAGAAATACCTTGTGTGCACTCTAGAGGCGGCAATTCTTGCCCAATTCACCTGAACCTTGGTCAACAAGTTTGTTGTAATATCTCGGATGAGTTTGAAATATGGTCACATAGGGTCATAAAATAGGTCGCTTGGTCAAATTGAAGAAATACATTTTGGACACTCCAGAGGCCACATTTTCAGCTCAACTGACCTGACAATTGGTCAGAATGTTTGTCTTAATAATATCTCAGATGAGTTTTAAATTGGGTCATTATGACCCTGGAGTGAAATTTTGCCTATTGACTCAGGTGAGCGATCCAGGGCCATGATGGCCCTCTTGTCTTATCTGTGAACACTCAAATTCCATTTGTTAATGAAGTGTACTTTTTGTTGATGTTTTGAATGTTTGGGAAAGTAAGCACTCACATGAAGTGCAAAGGTCTAACACCTATATAAACAATCCAATCTATAACAACTCTGAAGAAGGAGGCTTTTGAAGTATTGAAGGGAAAAGGGGACAATACCCTTTTTATACACAAATTGTATCATTTGAGCCATATTAGTTATTACATGCAAATGCTTTCAATATGGACAATTTGAAACTTTGTCTTCTATAACACCCTTTTCGAAACAATAAATTTTAGACTATTCGAATTTCAGAACATCTGTATGGTGCAAATGCGATTAAGTTCTCAGATAGGGTAGAAAACATTATTGGAAAAGGAGAAAATGCTGGTTACCAGCATTTTCCCCTTTTTCCATATTGTTTTCAAAAGCTGTCTTACTCAAAGGTTGTTAAATTTTGGGATAGTGGTGTAAAGGATCAAGACTTACACTGCAATTACAAGTATTGCACCGTTTTTTTTTCTTAACATCTAGAAAAAGGTTATAGTGACTGAAACACTGGTTGTTTTGATTTCGTGAAAGTGTGTTGGTTGTTCTTATTGATTGAATCTGTGTTGGTTGTCTGATGTATTGACCAATCAAAACGCTTTTCTTCAAATCCTGTCAAATGATATAAAACCCTACCAGTACTGAGAACCAAGTTTTGGGTGCTGTTGCAGATAGTATAGATGTAAGACCATGTTTAATGTACTTTACAGTGTGATCTTGATCTATACTGTCCAGCATTCTATGAAAAAAAAAAACTTGTCTGAATATTTGGTAACAGCCTATTCCAGAGTTTGCTTTTAGGATGTGTATTGCAGGAATGAAGTCCCCATCAGTACAAAGCATTAAATGATGTTGCCATTTACAAAGAGGGTAGATCGAAGATTAGGCTGCAGAGAATGTGCAGTCTGATCTTGGATTAACATTGTCCACTTCTTAATGATATTCTCTGGCAACAACATCCTTGAAAGTGCAATTTTTGTGGCTGTTTTTAGTTCTTCAAAAAGTTAACTTCATTAACACCTTACCAAACCACAAAATTTTAGACTTCTCTAAACTGAAAGCACGTGCAGATGAACAAAATAGATGTGACTCAGAAATTGAAATTTGGTTTGGCAAAGGTAGAAAATATTGTGGGAAAAGGAGAAAAAGCTGGTTACCAGCATTTTCACCTTTTCCAACAATGTTTTCAAAAACTTTTTTTCTCAGGGTTGTTTAACCCTTTCCCAAACAAGCCCTGGTTTTCACGTGTCTGCAGTACAAGTCTTTTGAAAACACTGTGGGAAAAGGAGAAAAATGCTGGTAACGAGCAATTTCTCCTTTTCCCACAGTGTTTTCTACTCTTTTTGAGAACTTTCTGCCATTTTCATCAAATGTAAAATTGTCATCTGCAGACTCTTTCAATTTGGACCAGTCCAAAATTTGTCATTTGGGAAAGGGTTAAAGTCGGTATTGTATGGTAAAGGATTAATTCAGGTATGGAAGGGTTCAAATTTGGCAGTTTTTATACTAAATGTACTTTGTCTTTTCACCATGAAAGAAATGGGAAATTCAACTCCATATAATTCAAATAAATATGAAGCAAATGAAAAATACTGTAAAATATGAATAATCAACCTGATTAAGGGTTTTTATACTTGAGTACAATTGGAAAATATTTACATTTGAAGAAATTTGCTTGTTTCTTCTTTTGTCACAAGGTTTTCAAAAGTTTGTTATATTTTGGCCCTGAAAGGTTGTACATATCTTTTAAGATCCATTTTAGATCTTGGCCCCCAACTTCAATTTCATGCTGAAGGAGGCATTCTTATATTAATTCATAGACTAGCCATCTAATTGGCTGAGGTATTTTGTCTTGGCCAATCAGAATGCAAGTCTTTAAAGATTAGTAAGGATTTAGATCATTAGCCGGAGAAAATGGTCCGCACTGACTGAATTTTTTATGTATATTTTGTTTTGAGATGTGTACATTTTAAGATGTGTTATTTATTATGGCTACATGAATTTTGTACTTTTTTTATTGCCCCCCCCCCCCCCCCCCCCCCTTTTTTTTTTTTTTTTTTTTTTTTTTTTTAAAGCTTCATAACTTTTTTTTGTTCATTATGAAATATTAATGTACTTTGAGGCTTCAAATTTATTTCTTTGTTAATTATCAGTACATTTCAACATTTTCATTAAATACAAAGTCACTTTCTTTATTTCACTCTTGCCATTTGCAAGAAATAATTTGATACCCTAGGGCAATGCAATGCAGAGTCCCAACCTAGAATTGGCAGAAAGGCATTCATGAAGGAGTTGTGGTTGTATGTTTAAAAAACAGTAAAAAATGGTGCAACATAAAATGAGTAAATGCTGCACATTCCTTAAGTTCAAAGCTGGGATCAAGGTCTATTTCTAAATAAAGGGAAAAATGGAATCTGCAGTAATTTCAACATTCTATGTATTTGTGCATTGACCCTTTACCACATGTTCTAGAGTATTAACAAACCTGACAGAGAAGACTTTTTGGAAACTTTGTGGTGGAAAGAAGAGAAAATGCTGGTTACCAGCATTTTCTCCTTTTCTAACAATGATGTTTAAACCTTTGACTGATCAATCATATAATTTGAGCCTCATTGAATTTGTTGTCTGCAAGTGCTTTCAATACAGATAAGTCTAAAATTTTGTAGTCAGGTAAAGGGTTGATAGGTTAATACAGGCCTCCTATTTTTTGAAAATCTGGTTTAAACTCAAATAAAATATAAGCCATGCTCTGGCAAAAGGGGGCTTAATGCATCTCTGTGATTCATGATACTAAGCATGTCATCATGTAATTCTGGACCCATAAAAACCATTTTGTCTAACAACGGACTGTATTATATGGTAGTCTAGTCTTTTGGCATACAGAAAATTGACTAGTGGCGAAAAGTTTCGGCCCAGGTCAGCCTGTGTAGACTGTGCAGGCTGACCTTGGTCGATACTTTTCGCATTTGCATTAGGCCCCTTTTAACAGAGCATGGCTCATATGCATGGTGCTGTGGCAAAAGAGGATTAAATGCAGCCCCGTGATGCGTTATAACAAGCAAGTCATCACATGATTGTGGATCCACAAAATCCAATTGTCCAACAACAGACTGAATCATGTAGACTAGTCCTTTGGCATGTAGAAAATTAATGTATAGCAAAACGTTTTGACCGAGGTCAGCCTGCACAGACTGTGCAGTCTGACATGGGTTGATATTTGTTGCAGGTGCATTAAATCCCCTTTTCTCATAGCATGGCTCTTATATATAAGAATATTTATTACAGTTGCTGGTATGAAAGCTATGATGGATGAGTAGAGTGTATCCATGAATGTTTTAGAGTTATTTCTTGTTTGCTTTATGTAAATTACGAAAAAGTTCTATGTACTCCTGTCTTAAGCAGTACTCTATGTTACTTAGATGCTTGATCATTGAAAAACAAAATGCTGTTAGTTCTTTATACAGTGAAATCTAGGTTATTTCAACATGGAAAAGGTTAAATGCTTTATTTTCGACCTTAAAGCCAAGGGCCCCGAGTTATACTTGCTTATATGGACAGTGTAGATTAAGATTAGACTGCACAGAATGTGCAGTCTGATCTTGGATCTTCATTTTTGCTTCTTTTCCAGATATTCTGACAAAAACAGCTATGAAATTTTAAAGATCCCCATCTTTAGGACTGACTGAGAATGTTCACTATACTTATGTAGCACTAAAAGGGTTAAGTAATGTCTGGATCAGACATGTGTTTGCATAACAATGTAGCAACAGCTCAAATTGCTCATGCAAGCTATCATAAGTGTTTCTGCACTGTTTTTTGCAAGAAACAACATTGTCAAGGTCTGTATATGTATGATTCAGTCATAAAATAGTACAGGGTCCATATTGACCAACCATTCTGAAGAACATTCTTCATCTTATTCTCTAAGATTTTCAAACCTTGAAAGTAACAAAACTTTTGATTGGCTAAACCATTTGGTTTAGCCAATCAGAAGTTGTGTTACTTTCAAATTTAGAAAATTATGGAGAATAAGACTGAGATTGTTCTTAAAAACTGTTGGTGAATATGGACCCTGTAGTTTGAGTGATGTAAACTCTTTGAGCGCTGAATGATCCCTGGGGATATTTCAGTCTAGAATTAAGACCCATATAATTTGCACTCTTAAGGTTGCTCTTTTACAGAATGTCTCAGCAAAGCATGTTTTGTGCAATCTGATCCTGATCTACACTGGCTGCAAAGGCAATTATAGACATGAATGGCACTTTAAGGGTAATGATAAATCTGAAGCCAAATTCACAAACCATTCTAAATTCAATTCTAATTCTAAAACACAAAACTAGCCATTTGATTGGCTAAGATGTTCTGTCTCGGCCGATCAGATGTCTAGTTTTGTGATTCAGAATTAAAGTTGAATAGTATGGTTGGTGGATAGGGGTCCAGTATATAGCACTGATTATGCAGTCAGTCTTATTTTTGCTCCTGTTCAAATTACCTAGATTTTACTGCAGTATGTTACACATTATATACATAACATATTATTATGTACCTACATGTACATGCCTCTACTACCTTGTTAGCATAGGGTTATTTTAATTTTTTTGTGTAAATTTTATTAATTTATACATGTGAATACCATGTAGTACTATCGTTGTCAAGTTTTTTTTTCCAACACAATTTTATTGTGGTTAAAAGAAAGAAAAAAGTATGAAAAAACACTTAAACTAACAATGTTAGTCATTTTTTATTAATCCTGCTTTTATCTACTTAACCCATTACCAGACAACAAAACTTTAAACCACTCCAAGTTGAAAGCCTTGGCAGACGACAAAATAAATGTGACTCGAGAATTAAAATTTTTTGGAAGGGTAGAAAACATTGTGGCTAAAGGAGAAAATGCTGGTTACTAGCATTTTCTCCTTTTCTCCACAATTTTTTTAAGCTTTCTTTCTCAGCGTCGTTGAAAATTGGGATTTTGTGGTAAAGGATTAAACTACGCAAGAGAAATACAAATTATCTTCTGGTAGTTTGATCCTATGCAAAACAGCAAAGTTCAGGGTCAAAAGTTCAAATCTCAGCTTGAAAAAACTCTTTTTGAGAACTGACAATGGCCAAAGTCTTCTCAGGGCTTGTAGACAGTTTCCCTTCTCATGGGAGCACGTTGTTTTAACTCTTTACAAGACAAAAAAATTTAAGATTTTTCCAGACGAGTTAAATGTTGTTTAACTCTTTACCACACAATCCTGACTTTTAACGACACTGAGAAAGAAGCCTTTTGAAAACATTGTGGGAAAAGGAGAAATTTTTGAGTCACATTTATTTTGTTGTCTGCAATTGCTTTCAATTTGGACCAGTCTAAAATTTTGTTGTGTGGTAAAGAGTTAACTCTACCACACAAAGACAGCAATCATGATTTCAGCTACATTTGACAAATGCTTTCAATGTTAGAGAGTGCAAAATACTGTCGCTTTGTAAAGAGTTAATGAAAAGGGCCTTTTCTGAAAGGAAAAAGAGACTAAAATTTACAGAGTAAGAAAAGTCTGTATTACGATTTTGTGGAGATGAAAGTCCGTAAATCAATGCTGAATATTTTCACTGAATGATCGGAGCTACAACTTGCAAGCTGAAGCCAGTTATCTTCCTCATCACCATGGTAACCTGCCCTTCCAAATTTTGGTCGGAACTTCAGTTGTTTCACAGTGCTGTGATGGGCCATACTGATTCAATGTTAAGGATGGTATTTCCAAAGATAATGGTTCATCTGACAATTTCTGGACAGGAGAGAAGCTTGATTGATTGAATGGTGTTTTAGGCTGCTTTCAACATTATTTGTCATATCTCAGCGACAGCTCACATACTCAAGTACACAATTCCTGGGTTTAACCAGAACTAGGCCAGGGCTCTGAAGTGTCTTTCCCAAGGACACACCCATGAAAACCCCAGCGGATCAGATGGGGGCTCGAACACAGGGCCTCCAGATTACAAGTCCCACACTTTACCACTGAGCCATGCAGGTCCCCAGGAGAGAAGCTACCATCATTTTGTCCTTTTCCCACAATGTTTTCAAAAGTATTCTTCCTCGGGGTCATTAAAACTCAGAATTGTGTAGGAAAGATTAAACTCTTTTCCAAACGGCAAATGTTAGACTGATCCAAATTGATCGCATTTACAAACGACAAATTAGAGGTGGTCCAAATGATAAAATTTGTCCTTGATAGGGTAGAAAACTGGTTACCAGCATTTTCTCCTTTTCCCACTATGTTTTAAAATGTGGTCATACACGGGGTCATTAAAAGTCAGGATTGTGTGGTAAAGATTTAAAGGCTCCTGCTACTACATGAAATGAGCTACAGAGACTCTGCATCAGACCTAAGAAGGTTAAAAGTTTTAAACCTCTTATAAGCATGAATACAACAGTAATATTTCACAAACAAAGGCAAGTTGTTAAAGGATACTTGTTGTCCATTTCCAACATCTGGCTCCATAGTGAAGGCTGGTCATGTGACCACTTATAAAGCAGTATGCTACCATTGTCTAATCCCACTGATATCAAATGGCTGAAAAGGAAAACGATCAAACTTAAAAAGTTAAATATGATATAGAAGTAATTGCTCACAAGCTTTCTCCCATATCAGACAAACATAATACAGCCACTCTAGCAAAAGGGGGTTTAATTTATCTCCACGATGCATTATACCATGCAAGTCATCATACAACTGTAGATCTATAAAATCATCGATTGTGTGTAACAACTGACTGTATCATGAGGTAGAATGGTCCTTTGACATGCAGAAAAATTACCAATAGCAGAAAGTTTCGACCCAGGTCAGCCTGCACAGACTTTTTGCAGATGCATTAAACCCCCTTTTCACAGAGCATGGCTCAATAATTAGTAGACCTTACGAAATGGCATGTAACACATGAAAAGGGGCCTTCGGACATATGCGTAAAAGTGTGTCGTCCCAGATCAGCCTGTGCAATCTGTGACTAATCCGAGACGGCACTTTTGTGCGATTTTCTATTTCATGGAAGTCTGTTGTATGAAAAAATTGTAGGTAGTCATAAAGTGCCATCTTGGATTAGCCTGCGCGGACTGCACAGGCTAATCCGAGACAACACTTTACGCTAATGACTGAAGGCCTCATTTTGCATGTTGCTGGCCATATGATCTCATCCCACTGGCTATTTCAACCCACTGTGAAAAGCAATGAATGAAAAGGGAGTAAACTTAAAGAAAAGGAAATGAACATTAACAGGAAGGTAAAGAAAACATTGAGAGAAAAGCACCAATCCACTATGTCTTGCCAAAGTTTCAAATGAAATAAATGTTTAGAATGAAAACAAGAGTTTGAAGATTCCAAGTATCTACATCATGGAAAGATCAAATTCCAAGTATCTACATCATGGAAAGATCAAATAGGTATGAAGTGTGTATATTTTTTCATATTTCAGTTTCCATTCATTCAACCCAGTACATAATTATGAGCCATGCTCTGGCAAAAAAGGGGATTAATGTCTCCATGATGCAATATACATAAAATCATTTTGACAAACAACTAACTAAATCATGAGGTAGAATCATCCTTTAACAAGCAGAAAATTCACGAACATCAAAAATGATCAATCCATCTCAGCCTGCCAAGACTGCGCAGGCTGACATTGGTCCGTACTTGTTGCAAATGCATTAAACCACTTTTTTCATTGAGCCATGCTCTGGCAAAAGGGGTCTTGATGCACCTTCGTAACGCATGATACCAAGCAAGTCGTCACAATATTAAACATCCCTAAAATTAATTTTGTATAACAACTTACTTAATCATGGGGTACACAACTTCTTTGACATGCAGAAAACTGACCAAAAGCAAAAAGTTTCAGCCCAGGTCAGCCTGCGCGGACTGCGCAGGCTGACCTGGGTCGATACTTTTTGCAGATGCATTAAGCCCCCTTTTCACAGAGCATGGCTCATATATACATAAATTTAACAGTTTATTAGAATTTATGTCAAAAAACATTTAGATGTGGACTAAATGTGATGCAAATGCAACAGACCTCTTACACAAACAGAGTGACGGAAAAAATCCTAAATGATTTAGACTGCTTTCAAATCTTGGACCTTTTTTTCTTCAGCACCTTTGCCCTATATCTGAATGACATGACTCATTAACATTCAAACATGATATTTTACACCCCTAGAGTCAACAGATTTTGAAGGCATTGCGGGAAAAAAGAAGCACACACTTGTAATAATGGAATTGTTCCTTTCCCAACAATGTTTTTTCCCCTACAATTACAACAGAAACTTTCCTTACGGCAAATACTTCTCATCACATGTCATTTCTGCTGGTGTAAGGTTGATCTAAATAACTTGTCCATTAACTCTTTACCAGACGACAACATTTTAGACTGGTCCCAATTGAAAAGCATTTGCAGACGACAATATAAACTTGACTCAGAAATCCAAATTTGCTATGAGAAGGGTAGAAAACATTGTGGGAAAAAAGGAGAAAACGCTGGTTACCAGCATTTTCTCCTTTTCCTAGGTGTTTTTTAACCCTTTACCGCACAATGTGACCTGGGAAAGAAGCCTTTTGAAAACATTGTGGGAAAAGGAGAAAATGCTGGTAACCAGCATTTTCTCCTTTTCCCACAATGTTTTCTACCCTATAAAAGAAAACTTGCACGATTTCAACCGAGCTGAAATTGTCGTCTGCAAATGCTTTCAATTCGGCCAAGGCTAAAATTTTGTCGTCTGGTAGAGGGTTAAAAACTCTTTTTCTGGGTTGTTAAAAGTTGTGATTGTGGTCAAGGGTTAAAGACTTAACCTACCTTCCATCTTGTATGCCAGTGGCATCCACAGCTGTTGCAGAGTCAGAAACTTCAAGCTTACTTAGAGGTACAGTATCTGTCTGTACTGAACTACATTCCCACACAATAACCTGTATATTATAAACAAATCATAAACATTATAACTATACCAGGTCCTAAAACAACCAGGCCTAACACTTTACCACATGATCCAAACCTTTACCAACCCTGAGGAAGAGGGCTTTTGAAAACATTGTGGTAACCAGCATTTTCTCCTTTTCTCACAATATTTTCTAACCTATCAAGGACATATTTCATCACTTGGGCCACCTTTAATATGTTGTCTGTGAATGCTATTATTTTAGACAAGTCACAAATTTTATCATTTGGTAAAGAGTTAAAATAAAACTGTAAAGGGATTATAAACAAATTCCACAATGAACTTTATTCTTATTCTTCACTAAAACATGAGCAATGCTCTGGCAAAAAGCAGTTTAATGCATCTCTGTGTTGCATTATACAAAGCAAGTCATCACATAATTATGGGTCCATAAAAATCCAATTTGTCTGAACAACCGACTGAATCATGGGGTTGTATGGTCCTTGGACATGCAGAAAATCGACCAGTGACCAAAAAGTTTGACCCAGGTCAGCCTGAGAGGACAATGCTCACCGACATGGCTTGGTACTATTTGTAGATACATTAAACCCACTTTTCATGAAGCATGGCTTGTGTATTGCTCTTCTGAGATAAATTTATTGTGATTTAGTAAGCAGCTCGACATAACTTGTCAAAATTCTATACAAAATTATCTACTCTTTGACCTATTTTTTTTCTTTGTAGCATTTCATATTCATGCCCATATAACTTTTGAACTTCATTATTTGAGTCACATTTAATATTTTGTCTGCAAGTGCTCTCATTTTGAATGAGTCTAAAATTTGTCAGCTGGTAAAGAGTTGGCAACATTTGATGAACTTAACCCTTTTCCAGACAATAAAATTTTAGCCTTGTCCAAATTGAAAGCATTTGCAGACGACAATTCCAGTGTGGCTCAAATGGTGCAACTTTTGTTGATAGGGTTGAAAACATGGTGGGAAAAGGAGAAAATGCTGGTTACCAGCATTTTCTCCTTATCCCACAATGTTTTCAAAAGGCTTCTTTACCAGGGGCGTCAAAAGGCGGCATTGTGTGGTAAAGGGTTAACACAGAGGCTCTTTGACTTTGGCAAATACAACTATTAGAATAACATCTTGTCCACATCTGGAAGGACTGATTACATACATTGTGAAACAAAATTATTTCCCACGCCTCCCCTCCCCAACCTTTGCTTTCCATCTGCTAACCTTTTTGTCTCTAGATGCTGTGATGAAATATCTATCATCTGTTGTCCAGCAACATGACCATATAATACGAGCATGGATACACGTCTTTTTGTCTGTGTTAGCTACCTTAACAAATAATGGACCTGTGTAACATAAAGAATAACCAACTACTTGAGGTACAGAAAGGTTTGAGAATTGCTTTTAAAACTGTCACAGGCCTACGAGTACCCCTTCCTGGTGGCTGATTGCCAAGCCCCTATAGCTCAGTCGGTAGCATACAGGACTTGAGAACAGGAGGTCGCTGGTTCGATCCCCGGCTTGGCCAATTTCTTTCTGAGGATTGATGATAGTCATCGCAACAGGATTCATTCCTCTCTCACCACTGACCATTGTTTCGACGATGGTTATGTGGGAAAGCAGCCAGTGGCTTGGAAAGAATATTGTGCGAAGTACTGGTAAAGAAACTCCAGGAAAGCATGGATAGGTGCACTGGCCGCCATGATATAACTGAAATAATGTTGAAAATGGCATTAAACACCATAAAATCAATCAATCAATCAATCCTGGTGGCTGAATGACTGCAACTTTCCAAACCCAAAGTGTAAAAAAAGGACAAAAGCTCCAAACATACTGTAGACAGAGTGACTGATCTTGCACACTGCACTTGTCCCCAGTTTGATCTATCTGTATTTAAAGTTTGAGTTAATAGATTTTACACTTTGGAAGTTATGCTCTTGACAAAATTGCAGCATATGCACAGATACGCACAGAACAAAAACTAACGGATGGACAAGGTGGCTACAGTATACCCCCCACGACTTCATTTAATGGGGGTTTAATAATCAGTCATGCTCTGTGAAAAGGACGTTTAACACATCCACAGAAAGTATTTGCCAACAAGCAAAGTCCACACAGGCTTACCTGGGTTGAAACTTTTTGCTACTGTTCTTTATCAAAATAAATGATGTGCATAATTGTTGGCAAGAGCATAGGCAGGTGCCAATGCTCTGCTTCACTTGCTTTCAGAAATATGTGTGCTATTTTTGATTGCAAGTCAGAGTACTACTTAACTCTTTACCACACAATCCTGACTTTTAACAACCCTGAGAAAGAAGCCTTTTGAAAACATTGTGGGAAAAGGAGAAAATGCTGGTCACCAGCATTTTCTCCTTTTCCCACAATGTTTTCTACCCTATCATAGAGATATTGCATCATTTGAGCCACAATGAAATTGTCATCTGCAAATGCTTTCAATTTGGACCAGGCTAAAATTTTGTCGTCCGGTAAAGGGTTAATGGTATGGGCTATGACAGATATATCAGAACAGGTAAAGTTACAACAAAACAAGGAAATTCTTATAACCCTTTACCACACAATCCCGACTCTTAACGACCCTGAAGAAGAAGCTTTTTGAAAACATTGAGGGAAAACAAGAAAATGCTGGTAACCAGCATTTTCTCTTTTTCCCACAATGTTTTCTACTCTTCCAGTAACAAATTTCAACTTTTGATTCAGATTTATTTTGTCGTCTGCAAAAGCTTTCAATTTGGACTGGTCTAAAACTTTGTCGTTTGGTAAAGAGATTACTAATTTTTAAGTTCCAATTAACTCTTTACCAAACAACAAAATTTCAGACCAGTCCAAATTGCAAGTATTTGCAGATGGCGAAATAAATGTAATTGAACAAGAGGACCATTGGCCCTAAAGCGCTCACCTGAGTAAAGTCATCTACAGTTGATAAAGCTGAAGAGAGCCTGGTTTTAATGATGTAAAACACATGAGTGTAAGTGACCTACTTTTTTAAGCAATGTGACACAGTTTCAAACTTGTACAAGATATCATTGAAACAAACATTCTGACCAAGTTTCATGAGTATCAGGCTTAAATATGGCCTCTCTGGTATACACAAAGTTTTTCTATGATTTGGTCCAGTGACCTAATTTGTGACCAGATGTGACCCACTTTAAAACTTGTCCAAGATATCATCAAGACAAACTTTCTGACCAAGTTTCATGAGAATCAGGCTGAAAATGTGGCCTCTACTGAGCACACAAGGTTTTCTATGATTTTTCCCAGTGACATACTTTTTGACCAGACATGACCCAATTTCATACTTGTCCAAAATATCATCAAGACAAACATTCTGACCAAGTTTCAATAGTATCAGGCTGAAAATGTGGCCTCTAGAGGGCACACAAATTTTTCTAAGATTTAGTCCTGTGACCTACTTTTTGACCCTACATGACCCAATTTACAACTTGTTTGAGATATTATCAAGACAGACAATCTGACCAAGTTTTATTAGTTTCAGGCTGAATATGTGACCTCTAGAGTGCATACAAGATTTTTCTAAGATTTAGCCTAGTGACCTACTTTTTTATCTGACATGACCCTATTTCAAACTTGTTCAAGATATCATCAAGACAAACATTCTGACCATGTTTCAAGAGTATCAGGCTAAAAATGTGGTCTCTAGAGTGCACACAACACTTTTCTTAGATTTCGCCCAGTGACCTACTTTTTGACCTGACATGACCCAATTTCCAAGTTATGCCAGATATTATCAAGATAAACATTCTGACCAAGTTTCATAAGTATCTGATTGAAAATGTGGCCTCTAGAGTGCACATAAGGTAAAAGTTGACAACCGCACGTCGGACACAGCACGATCACAATAGCTCACCTTGAGCACTTCTCTCTATGGTGAGCTAAAAATTTGTTCTGGGAAGGGTAGAAAACATTGTAGGAAAAGGAGAAAATACTGGTGACAGCATTTTCATCTTTTCCCATAATGTTTTCAAATGGCTTCTCCCTCAGGGTCGTTAAAACTCTGGTTTGTGTGGTAAAGAGTTAATCCTTTACCACATGGCAATGTTTTAGACATTTCCAAATTGAAAGCATTTGCAGATGACAAAATAATTTGAAAATTGTTTTTTAACAGACAGAAAACATTGTGGGAAAAGGAGAAAATGCTGCTTACCAGCATTTTCTCCTTTTCTAACATTGTTTGCAAAAGCTTTCTTCATTAGGATTGTTAAAAGGTGGCACTGTGTGGTGGTTATTATGGTCCTTCCCTGTATTAACTGGCTAGTAACAGTAAGTTACTGTGAAAGAGTAAAAAAAAAAAAAATGCAAAAAGAGATAGAAAATTGAGTTTTTACCTGTATCATTACTTGCTTTTCTCTTGTACAAATACCAAGTTCTGTCTCTTGATACTGTCAGCAAATACTCTCCAGTGTGTGAAAACACAATCTGTGTCACAGTTAAACTATGACCATCTAAAGTGCAGATCTGTTGCCAAGTCCGGGTATCCCATAGTATCACAGATGCAAATTCCGATTTTGAAGCCTAGAATACAGAGTTAAAGGTGTCCTTTTTCCTTAAACACTTAAGCAAATGACGAAATTTTAGACTCATTAAAACCCAAACCCAAATGGTTTTTGTACCAGCGAAGAGAAGCATCTCTGTCACAGACAGACATATAAAATAGAATGCATAAAACCAGTACAATTTTCCTCTCGACCCTGTTCGAACCAGTTACTATGATACAAACTTTTATAACAGCAAATGGTATGTAAAGGCACTGATTAAAGTGGACATAAGCATAATCCCTACCTCACAGGAACTAGCATGGACTTGTCCCTGAGGATCACAGGCTAATGTGAAGATTTCATATCCATGCCCATATGGGCACTGAAAAAATTAGACATAGGCATAATCCCTACCTTACAGGAACTAGCAACAGCTTGTCCCTGAGGATCCCTACCTTATAGGAACTGGCAGGGGCTTGTACGAGGATCACAGGCTAATGAGCAGATTTCATATCCATGCCCATATGGGCACTGAAAAAATTAGACATAGGCATAATCCCTACCTTACAGGAACTAGCAACAGCTTGTCCCTGAGGATCAAAGGCTAACGAGAAGATTTCATATCCATGCCCATATGGGCACTGAAAAAATTAGACATAGGCATAATCCCTACCTTACAGGAACTGGCAAGGGCTTGTCCCTGAGGATCACAGGCTAATGAGAAGATTTCATATCCATGCCCATATGGGCACTGAAAAAAAATTAGACATAAGCATAATCCCTACCTTACAGGAGCTGGCAAGGACTTGCCCCTGGGGATCACAGGCTAACAAGAAGATTTCATAACCATGCCCATATGGGCACTCAAAAAATTAGACATAGGCATAATCCCTACCTTACAAGAACTGGCAAGGGCTTGTCCCTGAGGATCACAGGCCAATGAGAAGATTTCATATCCATGCCCATATAACTTTTGAACTTCTGGCCACAGAGTATTTTGTAATAGATGTTCCTCTGTTGGAGGGGCTGAAAAAAATTGTCATGCAGCAATTAAAAGTAAAAAAACCTGCATTGAGCTATGTCCCCTTTTTCACAAACATTCTTTGTGTTCTTTCATTCTTTACCAAACAGCAAGATTTTATACATGTCCATATTGAGAGCACTTGTGGTCAAATAATGAAATTTGGCTATGAAAGGAACTCTGTAGGTATGAGCAACAATAATTTAAACAAAAGAATTTTAGAAGGATGATTTCATATAAAATATGATAGTAATTCTTATTCTTATTTTTTTTTTTTAATCATGAATATAGCTGGAAATTAGCATGAAATAAGACTGCACCTGATCAATATATAACATTTTCATTATCAACCATTCAGCTACGTTAGCAATCCCAATGGAACAAAGCTTTTGAAATCATCAAGAAAAAAGGAGAAAATGCTGAAAAAGCATTTTCTCCTTTCCCCAAAATGTTTTCTACACATTCCAATATTCAAGCCTTATTTAACTAATCATCTGCACAGGCTTAAAATTTAGACTAGTCTAAAACTTTGTTGTTTGAGAAACTTATTCAGAGAAAGCATGCTTTCAAATTTGATGACGCCCACATGGGTACCTCAGTGGTAAGCGTATCTGACTTGTGACCTGGTGGTTGCAAGTTTGATACCCGGTTGAGGCAAACTTTCTTTCCGCTGATTTTTCACCTGTCACCTCTGTTGCATGTGAGAAATGTAGTCAGTGGCTTTGGAAAGAAAGTTGTATCAGTATTGGTGTGAGAAAGCCAGGAAACACATGGGTGCATCACCGACCCCCATGATATGACCTGAGCTGGTAAAATAGCGTTAAACTCCAACACAAACAAACAAATACAAACAAACAAATCAAATTTGATGCCAAAACCAAAAATTGTAAAAAAATAGATTTGTTTCATTTACAATTGTACCATTAAAGCTTTAATAATAAAATTTTCTTTAAAATCTGATTATCTCCTTTGCAGTTATTGGGGTTATCTTGTTTCCTTAAGCCATAAATTGAAGAATAAGAATATTCTGAAATGAAACTAACTCCTGAGAGAAATTTGAGTGAACACATTATCCGCATATTGCTCATTGTCTCCAGGTTTGATCTCTAGGTCCTCCGCCATATCGACAGTACTGTCTGTAAATATTGCCTTATTAGACAGCCCTAATGCAGGGACACTGGCTCCTACTGGACGATTCCTGGCCTCCTGAAATGACAGTTTAGCCCTTTACCCACAGTCCCAACATTTAACGACCCTTAGAAAGAAGCCTTTTGAAAACATCGTGGGAAAAGGGAGAAAATGCTGGTAACCAGCATTTTCTCCATTTCCCACAATGTTTTCTACCCTTCCTAAAATGAATTTCAATTTTTAAGTCACATTTATTTTGCCGTCTGCAACTGCCTTCAATTTGGACAAATCTAAAATTTTGTCATCTGGTAGAGGGTTAAATCATTGCACCATTTATTCTTAAACCCCTTTATCTAACAATTCCAGGTTTAGTGACCCAGAGAAAGAAGGATTTTGAAATCATTGTACGACAAGGACACTGCTGGTAATCAGTATTTTCTCCTTTTTCCGCAAATTTTTCTACCTTCCAGAAACAAATTTCAGTTTTTGAGTAGCATGATCTTTGTTGCCTGCTTTCAAGAGTTAAGTATACCATTAACTTAACTCTATCCCAAACGACAAAATTTTAAACCAGTCTAAATTGAAAGCATTTGCAGACAACAAAAAAATTTGGAAAATTAAAAACTTGTTTTGGGAGAGATAGAAAACATTGTGGGAAAAGGAGAAAATGCTGGTTCCCAGCATTTTCTCCTTTTTCCACAATGTTTTCAAAAGGTTTCTTTCCCAGGATTGTTAAAAGTCGGGATTGTGTGCTAAAGGGTTAAAAAAGTGACAATGTCTAAATTGGAAGCACATGCAGACAACAAACCAAACATGTCTATGGTAGGGTAGAAAACATTGTGAGAACTGGAGGACATAGTGATTACCAGCATTGTCTCCTTTTTTTTCACAAAAACAGCCTTCAAAAGCCTTTTGGAGGAACCAAGCAAACAGTGAAGGAGCAGTTCTGATTGCTCAAGGAGCTTTTGGAAACTATTTCACTTTCATATTGCAATGCAATGTACTTCATTTATCTAAATCATAGTTGAGAGTTGAGCCTGTACCATTAGGTATCTAAGAATTCTTTAGGTCAGAGAAAGATCTTAAGATTGAACCCTAGTTGGCTATTTTACTTTTCATGACAAGAGGATGTTTTTTAACTCTTTACCACACAATCCCGAGTTTTAACGACCCTGTGGATGAGAATTTTTGAAAACATTTTGGGGAAAAAGGAGAAAATGCTGGTAACCAGCATTTTCTCCTTTTTCCACAATGTTTTCTTTCCTATCAAAGACAAATTCCATCATTTGAGCCATGTTTAAATTGTTGTCTGCAAATGCTTTAAATTTGGAAATGTCCACATTTTTGTTGTGTGGTAAGAGTTAAGCCCATAAATAACTAAAACCTGCTCTAGTTGTTTCTGCACTTAATTTAGATCAAAATCAGACTGCACACAATATGCAGTCTAATGTTGGATTCACAGTTCCCTGTAACATAAACTGGCCAAACAACCAAGACATTACAATACTGTGGCCGTCTTTCCTTTTTAAAAGGGCCCATTCCCTTGGTTCTGTTCTTTAACGAATGACAAAACTTCGGACTTGACCAAATTGGAAGCTTTTGTAGAGAACAAATTAAATGTAGCTAAAATGATAATTGCTGTCTTCAATAGAACAGAAAACATTTTGGAAAAACGGGAAAACTCTGATTACCAGCATTTTCTCCTTTTCCCAAAATGTTTTCAGCAGCATTCTCCTTCAGGGTCATTAAAAATGGTGTACAGCGTAGATCCAAGATCAGACTGCACATTCTATGCAGTCTGATCATGGATATACACTGTCTAAAAAATTAACAAAAGTTGTTTGTTGCACTCAAATGGTTAAAAAGAAGTACAAAAATAAATACCTCTGATTTCTGTTCTGTGGGTAGATCAAGACCACACAAATGACAAAAATTTTCTATGAAATTATCTGTGGCATCAAACACACGAATAACTTTTTCGTCTGCTCCTGATGCATACTGGTACCGGTTAATCATTGACAAACATTGGAAGCTGTATCCATGAATCTGTGGGCGGGCTATTTCATACCATGACACCTATACAGAAAAATAAACCCTTTACCAACAACTTTACTTTTCACAAAAAAGTATTTCAAAGGAAATACAAGAGCACCACATGAGTGTGCCAATGCTCAGCTGCAGGTGCTTGATTTTCAGTGAAAATTCTAAGTCGAAAAAGGGGCATAACTGTGTAAAAAATACTTTGGTGGTTACCTGCCCTCGTTATATGGACTCCTTTTTCTGGTAGCTGACAACTTGTCAAAGTATGAAGTAAATATCTTCAATGATAACTGAGATATTGTAAAATGTCCAAGTTTTTGCATGACAAGGATGACACAGACAATGACAGGGCTACTGCAGTAACTCAATGTTTTCTTTGAAAAAAACTTAGCTAAAAAGTCAAGGAAAATAAAATACTACTGAAAAAAATCTGGGAGAAGGAGCACTTGCTTGTAACAAGTAATAAATCCACTTCACATACTGTTTTCAAATGCTTTCTAGTGCAAAAATGTAAAATAATGAAAAATAATCCTAACTATATGGTATTTGGTAGATTAATTCAGTACAGCTGCTGCTTCCTGGTTAAAGAATTCTGATTAAAAGCAGGTTTTTATCCTCTACATTTAAGTAACTTCTACATGAAATGTAAGTATCATTTAACTACACTTCACTTAACTACATAACCTTGATTACGTACACTTTATTACGTCATTTCACGTAGCAGAGGATTCATAAAGAACAGGACATGAATGCAGGTGGTTTAGGACTTAAGGTTCATTCTCACTTGTACAATAATGACTTTGTGGTATGTTTATTATTGCTTTCTAAAGTCCTTCTTACATTCTTCACAGTAGTTAAAAGGAAATTTCCCTAACCTTAGTCGCCTGCAGGGCCAAAAGCTCTTAAACTGCATTCTTAGTTTTTGTCTAGATTAAGAAAGTAACACACTTTCTGATTGGCTAATCCATTTGGTTTTGCCAATCAGAAGTTATTTTGAAATTCAGTAAAGACTTGAGATTTGGGCAAAAAATTGGGCAAAAAAAGCTACTGAGAATGGTTGGGGAATACTCGGCCTAAAAAAATGTCTACAGGTACACAAAAATGCAACTACCAATCTTCCATCCTGCACCCAAGGGGCATGTACTCTAACTGTTTCATCTAAACTGCAGCTCAGTAGGAAATTACCTCCCTTTCTGTCCCAGTCAATTCCTTCAACAGAGTCAAAATGGCCACTAACAGTAACCACTGGTGTCCACTTCTCCATATCCTGAGCAGAAAAAACGATTTTATACACTTCATATCAAAAAAAAAAAGTTTTCTTTCAAGTAGAAAATCACACAATTCACATAATTCAAAAAGAACTAGAGGCGCTTGAGCGCCTGTATCGCTCCACAGGCCTGATATTTCTATAATGGCGAAAAGAAGTTTTTAACAATTACCATTCAATCCTGCATTTTAGCTCACTGAAGAAAAAAGGTATGGAAAAAACTTGTGAGAAAAGAAGAAAAAAATGGTAACCAGCATTTTCTTAGTTTCCCACAATAATTTCTATCCTTTTTTATATATGTCTTACTAATTTGAAGATATGTTGTCTGCAACAGGTCCTTTCACAAACCATTTTGGGTGGGGAAACATCAAAATATAGAAAATATGTCTTTCTCAGGGTCGTTAAAAGTTGTGATTGTGTGGTAAAGGGGTAATCTAAAAGAACAGCTAGGAGGGCAAATGAATGAATGTTATAGCAATATAGATCAACTTACATCAATACACCAGATAGAATGAAATATGCTGGCATACAATGAACACCTAATCCCTAATAATCAACTTTTCACAGTCACAGTTAGAATGTCTTCTGTGGCAAACAACACAAAATGGTCTACAAATGCATTTACATAAATCAAATATCCTGCTCCAGGGCACAGATTAATTCTGGTGTACTGAAGTTGCGGGATCAGTTTGACTGAATAACATTAATGCCTTATCACAAATGTAAAGCCCTGTCCCACTTTGTACCAGGTCACCAAGATTTACACCCCTTCTGTCCACTCTGCATTTACTCATTAGTAGGTCAACAAACCTTTACCAGAACTAATAAAAGTGCAGAGGTTCTCTTGTTCTATATCAAAAGGACTATAAAGTACCTACAACATGGGGGTTTTGTTATTAAAATACTTTTTCTTTTTTATCTTGGCATGGTTACTCAGGCTTAGTAATAAGGCAAAATTGAAAAGCTCAAGTTGTGAAAGGTGCTCAAGCTTTTATCTTATTTATGGCCAGTGATATTTTATTACTAGTACTAACTAATAGCATATCATTGGAGTAAATTGTGATCTTAATACCAAGGAAAATGTGTGGGCTTAAATAGGACAGCCCTGACTAGGTCAAGTCAATCCAATTTTCTTCCTTTTTCTTTGTTAGTCGATAAAACTAACACAATAAATAGTTTTGGAGAAGAACATTTTTTTGAAATATAAGCCTTGTCTATAAAAAAATGTGTTTTTAGGTGTATCATTTTTTTAAAAGGAATTTGGTATACAACCACCATAGAAACAATTTGGCAGACAACCATAGGAACTTACCTGCAAAACAACAATGAAATCCAATGAATAGTTTTAGAGAAGAAATTTTTCAAAGATTTTACTTTATACCATAAAAGGAAAATGAGTCTCCCATAAAAGCCATGTTTTTTGACAGATCATTTTTTTTAAAAGGAATTCTGTAAACCTGTATCTAAGGAACATTCCTGCAAAATAATAATGCTATCCAAATAGCGGTTTGGGAGGAGAAGATTTTTAAAGGTTTTTTACTTTGGTTGCCATGGCAACCAGAATTCTTCATGGAACACAATTATTTGAAGGAATTTGAAAGAGGACCACCAAAGGAACATTTCTGTGAAATTTGGTAAAAATCCAGTCAATAGTTTCTGAGGAGAAGTTTTTTAAAGAAAAAGTTCACGGACGCACGCACGGACGAATTGACGGACGGACGGACGCACGACGGACACAACGCCATGACAATAGCTCGCTGGCCTTTGGCCAGTGGAGCTAAAAATACTACCCTTACCAAACAGTCACGTGTTCAAAAGCCCGAGGAAGAAGGCTTATGAAAACATTGTGGAAAAAGGAGAAAATGCTGGTAACCAGCATTTTCTCCTTTTTCCTCAAAGTTTTCTAATCTTCAAAGACACGATCCTGTCATTTGAGCAAAGTCTGATATGAAGTCTACAAACGCTCTCAATGTAGACAAGTTTAAAAATTTGTTATCTGGTAAAGAAGTAATGAAACATCAGGTGCTTTAGTCTAAAGATTATATGTTTAAAGAATTCAATGGCTTTCCTGTGCAGCCTTATATGGGTCTATACTGTTAGCAAGAGGACCATAGGAAACTCCTGACAAAATTTAAACCATTAAGCTTTCGGGGAGCAAGAATGCCTGATGGTTCATGACTTTCTATAATACTTTTAAAAGGGTAAAAAAGAAATTCTGAATAACGCCCCTGTTCTAAAATTCAAAACTAACCATATGATTGGCTGAGATATTTTGTCTCTACAAATTAACTATTAGTTTTGAAAAGAATTTTCAATAGTGGATGGTAAACCCTTTCCAAAACAACAAGGTTTCAGACTAGTCCACTTTTGAAAGCAATTGCACAAATGTGGCCCCAAACATAATATTAACCTTTGAAAGGGTACAAGAATTGAGTAAAATGGGGGATGCTTGCTTTTGGCATTTTCTCCTTTTCCCTCTATGCTTCCAAAAGCTCTCTTCTTCAAGGTTACAAAATCAAGAAATAGAGGATCTTACATGAGTGTTTTTGTATTATCACTTTTATCAAACAAGTTGACTAAAATTATATGACGCCAGTCTCGGCGAGTGCCATACACATTTTAGTCAACGAGTTTGATAAGAATGGTAATACATAAACATGAATGCGAGATTCTATTTATCACATAAAATGAATGATAGACAAATAAGTATCCTTCATAATCACCGTCGGCCTTTATAATGATCATGGGTCCATGTTTACAGATGTAGTTTTCTTTGAAATGTTTACATACACAAGAAAATAGCTCTGTGACATTTTGAACAAAAGTAAAATGAAACTGTTCATAAAGGGCGTAAATCATCATGATTCCTCAATTTTGTTGATTTTAAACAACTTCTACTTCATTTCTTGTTGCTATTGAAAGTAAAATCACAGCATTTTCCAAACATATACGTCTTAGCAACAACGACGCCATTTTCACACGAAATGGTGAAGGAGTACGCTATGGTTGGTCTTGCGGGCTTGTAACTACAAAAAACGATAATACAATAGTGTATTATCGAAAAGTCATGGGTTTAATACACTGCTGGGGGAAGGTTTTATGTGATAAATTATATTAAATCTTTACAAAACAACAAAGTTGCAGACTGGGCAAAATTTACAGTATTTGCAAAAGACATATCAAAAGTGGATCAAATAATGAGATTTGTCTTTAAAAGTGTAAAAAAACATTATAGGAAAAGGAGAAAATGCTCATTACCAGCATTTTCTCCTTTTCGTAAGATGTTTTCAAAAGTTTTCCACTTCAGAGTCATTAAAACAAAGAATTGTTTGGCCAAGGGTTAAAACAGATAAAACATACCTTATCAAGAGACCAATGATGGAAGGCCCCCTGATAGCCATGAGCTAACACAGAGTTACCATCTGGGGAAAAAATACCACCATATAAACCAAGAGTATTACCACCAACCTCTCCGACCCTCACCTGAAAAAACAAATGTAGAATGATCAAGTAAATGTTTACTCTTTGCCAAACCCTAAAATTGTAGACGAGTCCCGATTTTACGGCACTTGCAGACAATAAATAAAAAATTTGCAGACAACAACTGCAGACGACAAATTAAATGTGGTTAAACTGATGAAAATTATCTAAAAGGAAAAAAAAAGGGTACAAAACATGGTGGAAACAGGAGAAAACGCTGGTAACCAGTAATTTCTTCTTTTTCAAAAGTGTATTTTTTTCAGGGTCATTCAAAAAGGTTTGTTTGGTAGATGGTCAAATTGCACTTTTAAAGGAAGAGTCAGTATGACAGTGAGCAAGTTTTTAACACATAAAAGCTAAATGGTGTATTTGATTAAACAGATGACATGCTGAATTTCAGGAGTTCTACAAAAAGAACCAAATCTGTCAGGGACATTATTATGTCACAGAAATCCAAAATGCATTTCTCCAAAGTCTAGCCTAGCAACAAGCATAAATCTGTTAGTCTCTTCCCAGCCAACTTCTGGTGAATTGGATTTAGTCTATAAATAATTCCTTAATATTTTACAAATAAAAAAAATCCCTAAACAGTACCTGCATAGTTATTCTAGTAATTCCTGAAAACGTAGTTATAGAATCTATTGACAACTTCTAAAAGAATTTCCCACTATCTAAAATTGATCGTGAAACGAATTATACAGCTTGTAATTGCTCTCAATAAATGCTTTCTGGAAACCTTTACTTTTTAGCAAATGACATAATTCGAGACACATCCAAATTGAAAGCATTTGCAGACGACAAATCAAATGGGGCTGAAATAATGAAATTTGTCTGTGAAAGGCTAGAAAACATTGTGGGAAAAGAAAAAAATGCTGGTTTCCAGCATTTTCTCCTTTTCCCACAATTTTTTCAAAAGGCTTCTTTCTAAGGGCTTTTAAAAGCCAGGATTGTGTGGTAAAGGGTTAAAAAGTACCTGGAGTGGCTCCACACGTTGGCCCTGCTTAACACAGGATTTTAACCTGGAACCACTGATATCTAATGATGGCACTCTACCCTAACGAAAAATTCAAAATTACCTGTTCTGTCCACAAGCCAGATTCAGTGTCAGGTCCCCACAATATCATAGTTTTATCCATAGAAACCGACAGTAAACACATCTCTTGATGAGTTCCATTCTCTGAAGTCAAAATAAATCATGTATAGGTTTATGAGCTTTTGAAAAAAAAAAAAATCACAATTCAGATGTTATAATTCAATCCTAAACCAAACAATTCCAAGTTTTAACAACCCCCAAAAAAGACGGCTTTTCAGAACATTGTGGAAAAAAGGAGAAAATGCTGGTAGGCAGCATTTTCTTCTTTCCCACAATGTTTTCTACCCATAAATTTCAATTTTCAAATCACATTTATTTTTGTCCACTGCAAATGTTCTCAATTTGGACAATTCTAAAATCATGTTGATTGGTAAAGAGATAATCTTTGGTGAGTTTGTGCAAGATCTCCAAGAACTTAAAATTGTTCTACAAATTGTATATTATTGGTTGATTGCAACTATTCCTGTATCCAAACTAGTTTCTAAAGCTGTCATTTGTAGGGGCATAAAAAATTTGTCTTTATACAGCAATGGATTCAATTACCTGTTTTCCTTTTCGGCAACCATTTCACACTATAAATCCAGTTTTCATGACCACTGAGAACTGTCTCTAAGCTGACTGCATAAAAAACCATCTTATCTGCAATGCACACAAAAATAAAAGATCCTCAACCAATCCTTTAATTCTTTGTTAACCCTTTACCACACAATCCTGACTTTTAATGACCCTGAGAAAGAAACCTTTTGAAAACATTATGGGAAAAGAAGAAAATGCTGGTAACCAGCATTTTCTCCTTTTCCCAAAATATTTTCAACCCTTCCCAAAACAAGTTTTAAATTTTCTAGTCAAATTTATTTTGTCATCTGCAAATGCTTTCAATTTGAACTGGTCTAAAATTCTGTCATTTGGTACAGGGTTAACGGGAAAATGATAGTGCCTTTATACCTTACCACACAATCCTGTATTTTAACAACCCTGAGCTGGCTATAAGCACTTGGTCCGTTTCCCACAAAGATTTTTACCCTTTCAAAGACAAATCAAATCATTTGAGTCACACTTAATTTGAGAGTCTGCAAATGCTTTCAATTTGACTTAGGCTATATCTATAATTTTGACGCCTGATAAAGTGTTTAGTGACAGTGTAGATCAAGATTTAAAAACATCTAGCATGGAGTCTGATCTTGGATCTTTACTTTTAAATCTTTTCTTACATAACAGGTGGAAAAAGTCAGGGCCCGTCTTCACCAACCATTTTTAATGTCATTTTTAGTATAATTCTGAAGAATTTTTCAATTTTCAAAGTACCAGAATTTTTTATTGACTAAACAGCTAAACCAAATGGTTTAGACAATCAGTGATTATGTTACTTTTGAAATCTAGAGTAAGACTATGAAGACGATTTAGAATGATTGGTGAAGAGCAGGAAGCTACAATAATTGAGTCTCTTGAGCTAAATAAGAATACTCTTTTTATTTGTTTAGAAAAGGATGAATCAGTACTTTCAATACTTCCTAAAGAAAACAGCAAATGACAATTTCAAAAACATCTATGTAGAAATAGACTGTGTACATTCAACAAGTGCTTGCACCTTGTGATAAGTTGTCCTACAAGGTTTTCATAATAATAATAATAATAATAATTCATACATTTTTTTTTACTAAACACTTATTCTTTATTCTTACGGATGGGGAAAAGCCGGTATAGCTCTGTGTGAAAGCTTACGATTAGAACTACTTATACAATTCTAAAGCTTTTTCTTTCTTCTGGCCCCAGCCCACACCTTTTCAAAATTGCCAGAATAATGTGAGCCATACCATTATAATGAAAAGAAAGGGTTGTTTCAGTCATCTGAATGTCTACATCTATCGGCAAATCTTTCACAGAATCTGTCCTGTAACCAGTGTCTTTTTGTCTGTATGAAAATCTCCATACTCGGATCAAATAATCTTGTGCTGCACTTGCTAGTAGAATGTTCCTGGAATCTGAAATAAAGTTCCTTTTAAATTTTATTAAAGACTGGGAGTTCAGGGGAAACTTGACAAATGTTCAAACAAGCCAGACCTCAGTTTTAACACTTTCCAAAACAGTCTTACTTTTTTAAGAACCTTGAAAGGTCAAGAATTAAACATTGTGGGAAAAGAAGAAACAAGAGCACCCCATGCTGATGCAAATGCCTGGCTGCAGTTGCTTGATTTTCATTGAAAATTCTAAGTTGGACAAGGGGCATAATTGTCTCAAAAGTACTTTGATGGTTACCTATTCTTGTTGTATGGGTTCGCTTTTTGATTGGTAGGAACTTTTCCAAGTTTGAAGTCAATATTTTCAGTAATAAAAGAGATATCATAAAATGTCCAACTTTTTGCACTATGAAAACGACCATAACCAGCATTTTTTTTCAATTCCCACAATGTTTTCTACCCTTTCAAAGACCAATCCCATTGTTTTTCTGGTAAAGAGTACATGTAAGTATAATCTTTTCTTCAAAAAGTGATTCCAAGTAGCAGTCTTCTTCTTTACATCTTGCAGCAGGTACTTTTTGAAAACATTGTGGAAAAGGAAAAAATGCTCTTTGAAAGCAACCATGCATAACCATCATCAGTAAAAGTTTAACCCTTTACCATACAATCCAGATTTTAAACGACCATGAGACAAACATTGTGGGAAAAGGAGAAAATGCTGGTCACCAGCATTTTCTCCTTTTACTACAATTCTTTCTACTCTTTCAATTGGTCTACAATTTATACACATTTAATTTTTTTTATCTGCAAATGCTTTGGAATTGGATAAGTCTAAAACTTTGTATGTGGTAAAGGGGTAATACATGGATCCGTGGCGATGAGATAAACCGACTTCCTTGGTTACCGTAACTAAGGGCTCACAAACAAACGCATTAAATACATATAGAGTATAGCAGAAAGGCTACTTAAATCTTGCTATCATGACTGTTTCTATCGATTAAATCCCGGAAAAATATTCCTTTTCATATGTTTCTGTTGATGATGGATCCTCGGTAAGAAATATATGGAAACTTGAACATATTTACACAAGGATATGTAGAAAAAGTGTGAATTTCAGGGGCTACAGACAATGTAATACCTGTGCCAGCAAAGTTTTGAACATCTACGAGGAAGAGTGAAACACCTCATAAACCTCAGTTTTGCTTAAAAATAATAGAATTAAAGATGATTAATATTTTTGTAAAGCTTGTTGTCTCAGCATTGTATTCGATAATAAATCACAATGAATTAGGAGGCTACAAGCATTTTGAAATATTTATAGATTGTCTCATTCAACAGAGAGGTGGAAGTCTAAGAAATGTTTAAATAACAAGTTAAGGGAAAATGGTTGCCTGATGAATTTAAAATGTGTAAAGTGTGCTGTCAATTAACAAACTTGTTAATATCATTGGCGGTAGTTTGTTTTATCTTGTGATAGCCCTATACTGAAGACAACAGGTGGTCGAGTGGATTACAGGGGCAATCGAACACACATCCTATCAGTTAACAGTTTACCGACATACCCTTTGAAATGGCAGATGTGCTAATCCACTTAAATATGGCTAAGTCAAAAGCTGATTTAATTAACTTAAGTTGCCTTTTGAGCTGAACTTCTTAAACTGAACAAAACAGAACTTAGTCTGTTTCATAAATGAAATCTACACGTACCTTCAGTAAAAGAATGCACATAAATTGACTTAATTTAAGTAGCAGATGGTTTGAGTCCAAGAATAAACTGCATTTTTTTGCACTCTGATCTGTATCTACACATTCAGCATTCTTCACGCACCAAGGGTTGATGTTAACGTCAAATTGAAACATTGATGACATTGCCCCCTTTTGGATGTGTGGAGGTTATTAAACAAGGTTTAGATATTTTATTGAACGTACTTTCTTTTTAGTAGTATTTCATATATTTTACCTTTGTTTTCCACTGTAAAACAGTTTATGTTTTTTTTTTCAGAGAGTTTCAGAAAAAAAAAAACTAACATTAATTAATCCATTGCGTAATATAGCGTTGATCGAAACTCTTTGCTCATGTCCCATTGTCAATCATAATCATGATGCAAACTTGTCATCTCTTCATACATCTCACGTAAGCCGTACACGATCGCAAAGCACATCTTTTAAACTTTTTCCTAAAATTCAAGCGCTGAAAACACACATAATATCGCACTTCTCCAACATCCACAGTCATTTGTTTGTGAGCCGAAATAGCAGACAGCAAGGCTGGACATCGGACCAAATAAATGCGATGACCTGATCGGTCAAATATCGATTTCCACGGATCCATGTATACACATGAATATGTGTAAAAATGGAAGTAGAGCTAACACAAGAAAACACTTGTTAGAAGCAATTTCTCTATTTGCCAGAATGTGTTCAGTGTCAGCCCGCTATAGAAAAAAAAATCCATGCAAGTAGAAACCTGTTTTTGTCTGTTGTGCATTTATTTGTTTGGTTTGGGTTGTATTGGAGTTTAGCACATGCATCAGAGGTAACAGGTGAAAAATCACCAGAGAGAATGCATATGAGCAGTGCTCTGTGAAAGGGGGCTTAATGCATCTGCGAAAAGTATCAACCCAGGTCAGCCTGTGCACTCCGCACAGGCTGACCTGGGCCGAAACTTTTCGCTACCGGTCAATTTTCTGCTTGTCAAAGGACCAGTGTACCTCATGAATTAGTCGGTTGTTATACAAAATGGGTTTTATTGATCCATAAATATGTGATGACCCACTTGGTATCATGCATCATGGAGATGCATTAAGCCCCCCCTTTGCCAGAGCATGGCTCATATATTTGTACATGTAATTGACAAGGAACCTCATGGTTACATCAAAGAATAAAACAACTGAATTTAATTGAATGTATCACAATGTGCAATTTCTTACCATCAACTGTGAAGTCAACAGCTCGGACCCAATCTTCATGCCCAGGTAATGTAATCACTTGTGAAAACTAGGAAAACAAAATGAAACAACATTTACTGCAGTGATTAACCCTTTGCCACACAATCCTGAGTTTTAACGATCCTGAGAAAGAAGCCTTTTAAAAACATAATAGGAAAAGGAGAAAATGCCAGAAAATTCTCCTTTTCCCACAAAGTTTTCTACTCTATCAAGGGCAAATTTTGTCATTTGAGCTGCCTTTGAGATACCTTTGATTTCTGGTCTGCAAATGCTTTGGAACTGGAACAAATCTAAACTTTTGTCTTCTGGTAAAGATTTAACAACCACAGACAAACCTGTGATCAGAGAATGCCTAATGGAAGCAAGAAGATGTGGTCTTGTACCAAAGGTGGTCTTTTAATGCAGGTTCAATGTAATTGGTGTAAGGCACAATGAAACATAAAATCAGTGGTCTTTTTAGCCATATTTGGGTTGCCTACTACAGGTGGTCTTTTTATACATGTTGATCTAAGGCCAAACAAAACATAAATACAGCAATTTCTTCAGGCAGTTGGTTGCTAAATACAGGTGGTCTCTGAGACCGTTTAAACTGTACTCCGATTCATTATCAATGTCAGCAGCAGCTGGTATCATTAAACCTTTAGCACACAATCCCGACTTTTAACAACCCTGAATAGACAAGCTTCTAAAATCATTGTGGGAAAAGGAGAAAATGCTGTTTATCAGCATTTTCTCCTTTTCCCACAATGTTTCCTACTGCTTCAAAAACAAATTCCATCATTTGAGCTACACTACACATGTCGTCTGCAAATGCTTTCAACTTGTTTGCAATAGCTTTCTTTTTCAGGGTGGTTAAAAGTTGGGATCCTCTGGCGAACAGTTAAAAGCTTTTGCAATATTGCAACTTATGCAACAAACAATGAAACTTGTCTTTGATAGGGTAGAAAACATTTTGGCAACAAGAGCGGCAAATTGTCGCAAGATACGCCCGTCTTACCCCAAGTTGTAAAGTTGGGGCATAATAATGATAAAGGGGAGGTATAGAAAAATAGTAGTGCAGAATATTTTTTTTACTGTTGATTGAAGATAATGGCAGTGTATTTGTGTTGACGGAACTCTTGTTTATTATTGTATTACTATTAACTCTTTACCACACAGCAAAAGTTTGGACTAGTCCAAATTGAAATCATTCGCAGTTTACAAACTAAATGTAACTCAAAAATTGAAATTTGGTTTGGAAAGGGTAGAAAACATTGTGGGAAAAGGAGAAAATGTTGGTGCATAAAAAATAAGCAATTTATATTTCATGTGCACTGCACTACCCCTTGATGAGATGTATCCAGCCCTAAAATTTCATAACCCGAGGTAGTATAGTTTGAGAGATATGCATCATACAAAATTCAAGTTCGAAAAAAAAACAAGAAAGGGCAATAACTGAAAAATTGAGCAAGCAAGAGTTGAAATTTATATGCACAGCACTTCCCGTTGATGGAATGTATCCACGCATGAAATTTCATATCCTTAGCTAGTATAGTTCTGAAGATATGCACTGGACAAAATTAAAGTTTCAAAATAAAGAAAGAGCAATAAGTCAAAAATTAAGCAAGAGTTATGGTTCATGTGCACTGCACTCCCAGTTGATGAGATCTATCTACGCATGAAATTTCATAGCCATAGGTAGTATAGTTTTGGAGATATGCTCGAGACAAAATTCAAGTATGAAAATAAGTCAAAAATTAAGGAAGGAAGAGTTATGATTCCTGTGCACTGCACTCCCCCTTAATGAGATGTATGCAGGCATGAAATTTCATAACCCTAGGTAGTATAGTTTTGGAGATATTCACCGGAGAAAATGCAAGTATGAAAGAGAAGAAAGGGCAATAACTGAAAAATTGAGGAAGCAAGAGTTATGATTCCTGTGCACTGCACTCCCCCTTAATGAGATGTATGCAGACATGAAATTTCATAACCGTAGGTAGTATAGTATTAAAGATATTCACCGGACAAAATTCAAGTATGAAAAACAACAAAGGGCAATAACTGAAAAATTAGGGAAGCAAGAGTTATGATTCCTGTGCACTGCACTCCCCCTTGATGAGATCTATCCATGCATGAAATTTCATAACCGTAGGTAGTATAGTTTTGGAGATATGCTCCGGACAAAATTCAAGTATGAAAAACAACAAAGGGCAATAACTCAAAAATTAGGGAAGCAAGAGTTATGATTCCTGTGCACTGCACTCCCCCTTGATGAGATCTATCCATGCATGAAATTTCATAACCGTAGGTAGTATAGTTTTGGAGATATGCTCCGGACAAAATTCAAGTATGAAAAACAACAAAGGGCAATAACTCAAAAATTAAGGAAGCAAGAGTTATGATTCCTGTGCACTGCACTCCCCCTTGATGAGATCTATCCACTCATGAAATTTCATAACCCTAGGTAGTATAGTATTGGAGATATTCACCGGACAAAATTCAAGTATGAAAAACAACAAAGTGCAATAACTCAAAAATTAAGGAAGCAAGAGTTATGATTCCTGCGCACTGCACTCCCCCTTGATGAGATCTATCCACTCATGAAATTTCATAACCCTAGGTAGTATAGTATTGGAGATATTCATCGGACAAAATTCAAGTATGAAAAACAACAAAGGGCAATAACTCAAAAATTAAGGAAGCAAGAGTTATGATTCCTGTGCACTGCACTCCCCCTTATTATCTATCCACTCATGAAATTTCATAACCCTAGGTAGTATAGTATTGGAGATATTCACCGGACAAAATTCAAGTATGAAAAACAACAAAGGGCAATAACTCAAAAATTAAGGAAGCAAGAGTTATGATTCCTGTGCACTGCACTCCCCCTTGATGAGATCTATCCACTCATGAAATTTCATAACCCTAGGTAGTATAGTTTTGGAGATATTCACCGGACAAAATTCAAGTATGAAAAACAACAAAGGGCAATAACTCAAAAATTAAGGAAGCAAGAGTTATGATTCCTGTGCACTGCACTCCCCCTTGATGAGATCTATCCACTCATGAAATTTCATAACCCTAGGTAGTGTAGTATTGGAGATATTTACCGGACAAAATTCAAGTATGAAAAACAACAAAGGGCAATAACTCAAAAATTAAGGAAGCAAGAGTTATGATTCCTGTGCACTGCACTCCCCCTTGATGAGATCTATCCACTCATGAAATTTCATAACCCTAGGTAGTATAGTATTGGAGATATTCACCGGACAAAATTCAAGTATGAAAAACAACAAAGGGCAATAACTCAAAAATTAAGGAAGCAAGAGTTATGATTCCTGCGCACTGCACTCCCCCTTGATGAGATCTATCCACTCATGAAATTTCATAACCCTAGGTAGTATAGTATTGGAGATATTCATCGGACAAAATTCAAGTATGAAAAACAACAAAGGGCAATAACTCAAAAATTAAGGAAGCAAGAGTTATGATTCCTGTGCACTGCACTCCCCCTTGATGAGATCTATCCACACATGAAATTTCATAACCGTAGGTAGTATAGTTTTGGAGATATGCTCCGGACAAAGAACTGGATGCCGCCCGCCCGCCCGCCACGGGTGATCCCGTAATACGTCCCGTCTTTGACGGGCGTATAAAAAGAGAAAATCCTGGTAACCAGCAGATGGTAACACCACACAAATATCACACAAACAAACCTGTCTGCATTCTGTATCTTGTCCTTCTACATACACATGGACCTTAGTATCATCACAGGCACAGGCTAACATCACACAATCTGTGTCAGGTACAACCACCAGTGACATATCCATCACAAAACCAGATCCAAATGTCAGGGTCTGAATTTCCTGAAAGTGAGCTGAAAAAAATCATTCAATAATGACATCACATCTGTCTGGCATTTGTCTCCTTATCAGACAACAAAAAATTGTGACTTGACCATACTGAAAGTGTGTGCTGGGGACAAACTACATGGGTTTCAAATAATGGATGGGAAATGGAAAAAAATGCTGGTTAGCTGCATTTTCCCCTTTCCCAATATGTTTTCAAAAATATCAACCTCAGTGTTGTTAAAACAAGGGATTATTTGGTAAAGGACTGAGAATATGACCATCATTATTTTAGGTTTCTTTTTATTATGGCAGCCTGTGCACCTATCCATGCATTTTTGGTATTTCTTTGGAAGAATACTATTTGCACTGGACTTTTTTGCCATGTGACTAAGCATGTTTAAAATCTGGTGTCAAAAGGAAAAATTCCTTGAATAAAAACATTTTTTTTTCTTTACATCTGTAAAGAATTTGGACAAAAACATGTGGCAAAAATGTTGGATTGAGACAGTTAAAAAACAGGATGATTATTCTACAATGCGAAACTCTACAGCATGTCGTTTTGTCAGTGATTAACCCTTTAAGGAAAAGTTATGGGATGAAATGGATAAGGTGAGTATCTAGTGAAAGTATGGGGGCAAAATGGACAAGGTATCTAGTGAAAATATGGGGGCAAAATGGACAAGGCAAGGACCTAGTGAAAATATAGTTATTTTCTCACTAGAAACCTGTGTCCTCGGTTTTCATTGAAAATGCCTCTTTTCTCAGGGTTGTAAAATACTGGATCATCCAGGAAGGGGTTTGATAATCAGATTTACAACATAGAACTACCTTGTCCATTTCGCCCTCATATTTGTGCTAGACAATCATCTTGTTGGTTTCACCCCCATATTTTCACTAGATACCTGGATACTCACCTTGTTCATTTCACTCCACTACTTTCACTAGAAACTCACCCTGTCCATTTCACCCCATATTTTCACTACATATTCACCTTGTCCATTGCACCCCACATAATTATTTTCACTAGATACCATGTGCATTTTGCCACTTATTTTCATGAGACTCATGTTGTCCATTTTGCCCCCATATTATCAGATACTCACCCTGTCAATTTTGGCCCCATATTTTCACTAGATACTCACATTGCCCATTTCGCCCCCATATTTTCACACTTGAATCTGCAGAAGCTGTCACTAATACGGTCCTATCACACTGGTTTCCACCACTTGGGCTAGATACATGACAGGCTTCTATTGCTGTGATAGGTCCTGTATGACCTGATATAATCTGCTTGACCTTCAACTGAAAGTAAAACTTGAATTATTTAACCTTTTACCATACAATCCAGAGTTTTAAAGACCCTGAGGAAGAAGGCTGTTAAAAGCAATGTGGAAAAAGAAGAAAATGCACAATATTTTTTACACATTTAAAGACAAATCCCATTGTATATGCCATATTCAATTTGTAATCTGCAAGCGCTTTCAGTATGGAGGGGTCTAATGTTGTAACGTCTGATAAAGTACTCAGACTAAATCTTGCCTCACACAAAACTGTTAAAAGTAACACAGCATGGAGAAACAATTGGATGCAAAGAAAACTACCTCTTTTTGAACAAATTAGGGAAAAAAGTGGGAAAGGAGCAATGCTTTAATAACAGAATCTCTTCCTTATCAGTTGTCTGACCCTTTTGCTCAGTTGGTTACATAGAGGGCTTGAAATCTGAGGTCACTGGGTTGGATTCCAAGCTCTGCCATTTTTTTTTTCTGGGGATTGACAAAAGTCATTGCGACACATTTCTTTCCTCTCCTACATCTCATCATTGTTTTGACTCTGGTTATATGCAGGGTTTTCCCTGACTTCCTGTTTCTTTGAATTTGGACTCCGAAATTTTCTGAAGGGCCCCCAAAATTTTTATGTTTGCATTCTTTTTTTCAATTTGAATGGGGTCAAATGACCCCCACACCACCAAGTCCAAGGAAAACCCTGGTTTGTGGGAAAGCAGCTAGTAGCTTGGGAAGAATATCTTGGGAGCTACTGATTTTAGAAACTCCAGGAAAAGCACAGATAGGAGCACTGCCCATGTGGTTGACAATTAATGTTAAAACAAGAGGGCCATTGGCCCTAAAGCCCTCACCTGGTTTTAATGATGTAAAACACATGAGTGTAAGTGACCTACTTTTTGAACCAATGTGAATAAATTCCAAACTTGTCCATGATATCATTAAAACAAACATTCTGACCAAGTTTCATGAGCATCAGACTGAAAATGTGGCCTCTACGTGCACACAAGGTTTTTTCTAAGATATGGTCCAGTGACCTACTTTTTGACCAGACTTGTCCAAGAAATCACCAAGGCACACTTTCTGACCAAGTTTCATGAGAATCAGGCTAAAAATGTGGCCTCTAGAGTGCACACAATGTTTACCTAAGATTGGACCATGTGACCTACTTTCTGCCCCGACATGACCCACTTTCAAACTTGTCTGAGATAAACATTCTGCCCAATCTTTATCAGTATCAGGCTGAGAATGTGGCATCTTTGGAACACCCAAGGCTTTCCTAAGATTTGGCCCAGTGATCTACTTCTTCAGCCGACATGACCCAATTTCAAACTTGTCTGAGATATCAAGACAGACAATCTGAGTATCCGACTACAAATGTGGCCTCCAGGGTGCACACAAGATTTTTCTAAGATTTAGCCCAGTGACCTACCTTTTGACCTTACATGACCCAATTTTGAAATTGTATTAATGAATGAATGAATGTTGTTTTATGGCGCATCGACAGCTTTGGTCATTTAGCGCGCATATCTGTGTTGAAGGAACGATTAAGGCGGATTTTTTTTTTTTGCTAAAAAGATTTGGGACATGCTGACAGTAAAAGAGTTGAATTAAGAAGGATCATGTGTGATCTTAGTATGCATAAAAGATATAAGTGAGCAACAGGGCTTCCCTATTAACTCAAAAAGGTTTTTAATGATGAACTTAAGATTGTGACAAAAAGACCTGAACAATCTTAAAATGATAAGAAAAAGTGTTTAAATGATGAAAGGTTATATGTAACTGATAATGTGCATAAAATATAATATTGAGTGGATGGGCAATCCCTGCCTACTCAAAGTTTTAGATGAAAAAGTTAAGAATGTGAATAGAGAAAGGGTGGAGCCTCCAATGGGATCAAAATACTCCCATTAAAGAGGTCCCGTCTCCAGTGGGATAAGATGCCCTCAAAAGAGGCAATCCTCCCATTAAGGAGATGTAAACTGGAGATAAAAATGTTTAAGCGGTAGAGATATGAGTTTACACAACAGGTTAAAAAGTTAATTAAGAAAATATCACAGCTTGTTGTATAGACCAATCTCTTTGATGAAGGTAATAATTGAATCAATGTTGACTGTTTCAAAGAGGTTGTGCATACTGTCAACATTGTAGTATTTCTCACGAACTGGCTGAAAGTCAATGCAATCTAATAAAATATGTTTTATTGTAAGGTGTTCGTTGCATTGAATACATTCTGGTGCATCTTCTCTGGTTAAAAGCCAGGAGTGTGTAAACCGAGAATGTCTGATTCGGAGCCTTGTGATTATCACCTCTTCTCGACGAACAGACCTGTAAGAGGGGTACCATTCGCCAAGGGTTGGTTTAACGGAATGAAGTTTGTTGAAGTGATCAGCATCCCACTGGGATTGCCAAAGAGATTGGACGAAAGGTAAAATGGACGCTTTAAAATCTGTGTAAGGTATTTTAAAATGAGATATGGGTAGAGACAATGCCAACTTGGCAAGTTTGTCGGCCTTTTCATTGCCTCGAATACCCATGTGACTAGGAAGCCAGCAAAATACAAACTTGTTTGTATTGGAGAGAGAGGAAATTCTCTCAAGAACAGCACAAATAGATGGGTTCTCAATTTTCTGATTATAAAGAGCCTGGAGTGTAGAGAGAGAGTCTGAGAACAGAAGAAAGCGATTAGACCTACTTTCCTCTGCAAGACTCAGGGCAAGGTCGATTGCTTTCACTTCAGCAGAAAAAATTGAAGTATTGTCAGGAAGGCCACATTTTTTACTTTTGTTACCAAATACTGCTGCTGCTGAAACAGCGTGCCCATCCTTAGATCCATCTGTATAAATGGTTTTATAGGAATTGTACTGTTCTTTTACTTCCTGGTACTGAGTTTGGAAAACAACTCTATCTGTGGTTGACTTCTTGTGGGCTAGAAGGTCAAAACGAAATTCAGCAGCCTTTATCAACCATGGAGGGGTATCAGGAATATTATTTTCACAAATGGCATCCATGTCAACATGGAGATTGTCTAGATGAGGTTCCATGCGGATACCAAATGGAGTTATTGCATTTGGCTTCCTAGCAAATAAATTTTTGCAGCCAGCGTTAAAAACTATTTTGTGTGTTGGGTTGGATGGGTTTCCTTTCAGTTTTAACAGATACTGGAGGGATAACTTGAGCCTTCTGTGAGAGAGAGAAGGCTCATTGGCCTCTACATACAGGCTGTTGATAGGTGAGGTTCGAAAAGCCCCAAGGATCAAACGTAAACCCTGATTGTGGATTGTGTCAAGGATCTTCAAGTATGATTTGCGGGCTAAACCATACACAATGGAGCCATAGTCTAACTTGGAGCGAATAAGGGAGCGACAGAGACGTAGAAGAACTTTCCTATCAGCTCCCCATTCCGAATGAGCAACTGTTTTTAGAAGATTGAGTGCCTTATAGCATTTCTTTTTAAGTGCTTTAATGTGGGGCAAGAAGGACATTTTCTCGTCAAAGATGACACCTAAAAATTTAAACTCTTGTACAACTTCAATTCTTGTGTTGTCAAGATGTAGCTCCGGGTCTGGATGATGACCTCGTAACTGACAGAAGTGAACACATTTTGTTTTGGTCTTTGAAAACTTAAAACCGTTTTCATCAGACCATATTTGCAGTTTGTTTAAACATTGTTGAAGCTGTCTTTCAATGATAGCCATATGGCTTGATCTAAAACATATGACGAAATCGTCCACATATAAACAACAATCCACACCAGGGTTAATAGCCTTTATTATGCTGTTTATTTTGATACTAAAAAGTGTCACAGAGAGGATACATCCTTGTGGCACACCCATTTCTTGTTCCCTTGCATCTGACAAGGTTGTGCCAACCCTCACACGAAATAGGTGATTATTTAAAAAGGAAGATATAAAAAGAGGCAAGCGGCCTCTGAGACCAAAGTCATGCAAGTCCTTTAAAATTCCGTACTTCCAGGTAGTGTCATAAGCACTCTCCAGGTCAAAAAATACTGATACAACATGTTGCTTTTTTATGAAGGCTTCTCTAAGAAAAGTTTCAAAGCGTACAAGGTGGTCAGTTGTACTGCGTTGACGTCTAAATCCACTTTGAACATCAACAATGAGGTTATGTTTTTCTAAAAACCGAACAAGGCGGGTGTTGACCATTCCCTCTAAAGTTTTACAGAGACAACTTGTGAGAGCTATGGGTCTGTAGCTGTTTGGGTCGGAAGTATCTTTCCCTGGTTCTGGAATTGGGATTACCAAAGCTTCTTTCCAGGAGGAAGGTAAATCACCTTTTTGCCAGATATCATTGAAAAGATCAAGTAAGATTGATAGAGTGGTATCTGGTAAATGCTTTAGAAATTGATAATGTATTTTATCTTGACCTGGAGAGGAATCATGGGCTTTATCTAAAGCGGACTTGAGTTCTTTGAATGAAAACAGTTTATTGTAAAACTCAAGATTGTTGGATTTGAAGTTCAGCCTTTTCTTTTCTTCTTTAACTTTATTCCTCTGGAACTTTTCAGAGTAGTTCTCAGAGGAGGACTTCTTGGCGAAAGAATCGGCTAAAGTATCTGCAATATCTTTATGGTTTTCAATATTTGTATTGTTTGTAGAAAGATGTTTAATAGGCAAGGAAGCACTGCCTTTAATTTTTCTGATCATGTCCCAGACTTTTTTTGTAGACGTTCTAGCATTAAGTCTGGAAACAAAATGCCTCCAAGACTTACGCTTACTACTTTTTATGGTTTGTCTGGCTTTTGCCCTGGAAATACAGAAGAGGTTATGGTTTTCCGGAGTGGGTCTCAGGTTGAATTTTCTGAGAGCTTCTTTCCGTTCTTTTATAGCCGACTTACATTCATCAGTGAACCACGGCTTATTTGGGCGTTTTGGCTTTGTCGAGGTCGGTGGGACTGACTGTTTTGCCACATCAATGAGCAGCCGGGAAAATAATTCTGCAGGGTCAGCACAATCTACAAGTTTATCTCTTGTAATATTTTGCTCACAGAGAACTTGAAAAAGGTCCCAGTTGGCTTTGGGGAGTTTCCATTTCTTTGGACGTTCACATGTAGATGGCTCAGAAGATGTAATAAAAATTGGAAAGTGGTCGCTTCCACAAAGGTCGTCTCCCTCTTTCCAATTAAAATCCTGAAGCAAGGCTGGGCTACACAGAGAAAGGTCAAGGGAAGAGTAAGAGCCAGTTGCTGGATGAAGATATGTTTTTGAATTATTGTCGTTCATAATTGACAAAGAATTATTAGAGATAAAGTTCTCCAGTTGTAAGCCTCTTTGATTTGTATCACTGCTACCCCAGATAATATTATGACCATTAAAATCTCCTGCCAATATGAAAGGAGATGGTAGCTGTGTGAAGAGGTCATTAAGCTTGTTTTCATTGATAGGAGTACTTGGGGGAAGGTAAATAGAACATAGAGTAATGGTTTTATGAAGGGAAAGACGAACAGCAACAGCTTGTAGAGTGGAGTTTAACGGTATCTGTGTATGGGGGATGTTGTTATTTACAATAACAGACACGCCGCCCTGGGCCTTATCACCCTCTTTGTATATTTTATTATAAATTGAGTGATATCTGAAAGAGACGTTGTCAGATTCCTTCAGGAAAGTTTCCTGTAAACAAATTGCTACAGGATTGTGGTCATTAATTAGAAGTGATATTTCTTCATGATTTGATCTTAGACCCTGACAGTTCCACTGTATAATATTGTGAGCCATTATGCCCATTAAAAGAATGTAAACGTGGGCTCTGAAATGTTTCAGTAGGTATTTCATATACCCTATGTATTTATATGGACTATGACTTCAGTCTCGGGTTTTGAGGTTGACCAGGACTCTACGTCCTTATCCCAGTCAGTTGGGGAAGGGGCGAGTTCAGAATCGGAGAGTTCTCCTTCCAATTCCTCTTCTTCCATGTTTTCTTCCTGGTCTTCTAGAGGTTCATATCTATTTGAAATAGGTAAGGAATCACCATTTTTAGCTTTATTGTCACCAGTAGAGCTGAAAGCTTTAGGCTTCTGCGCTGTAGATGTCTTTTTCTTTGGTGACTTTAGCTGAGGTTTTGCTTGGGTCTTCTGGGTGGTGGAAGCAGTTAGTTGTTTCTTTGCTGATGTTGATTTGAGTTTAAGGGAGTCAGATGACGAGTTTGTTTCTTGTGAAATGACTTTCTTTTTATTTTGGGAGGAAGTAGTGTTTATTTTGGGAGGAAGTGCTTTTTGAGAAGAGGATGCAGTAGTGGCTTTGGGTGCAGGTTGTGTCTGTTTGAGGAGTTTGGATGGTTGAATGTCAGGGACAAGGTTTTTCAACTCATTGGCCATTTCTGGAAACTTTTCCAGAAGTTTTTTTGCCAAGAGTTCACAGGTTGAGCAATGTCCCTGTTGAGACACGGGAGATGTGACTTTGGCATAAGATGTTGCACTAGTCAATAAGGTCACATCATTTTTGCGTTTTTCTACTATTTTCCTAGCTTCCAAGAAAGTGACGTTTTCTTTAAATTTGATGGACAGGATTTCTTTCTCATCCTTCCATATTGAGCAGTTTTTGGAGAAGGTTGGATGAGAACATTTGCAATTATAACACAGAACTGGATTGTCGCAAGTTTTCGGATCATGGTCGGGGCCCTCAAAAGCACATTTTGGGCAAACGGGTGTTTGTACAATTGCTTTCGTGATGTCCATACCGCTGGCATTTATAGCAACGCAGCGGGTTTGGCACATACACGTTGACATTCACCAACTGAAATCCTATTTTAATGGAAGCAGGTAAGGAGGGAGTGCAGAACGTTAAAATGTATGTATGAATATCTCTACGTACCCCATCTCTAAAAACAGAGATTCTCCTTACGTCAGACACAGCCTGAGGTTGTAGATTCGTTTTAATCTCTTCTATGGAGTCACAGTAAGAAAGTTCTTTGCATCTGATGACTCCTTTGCTCGTGTTTAAGGTCTTATGAGGATATATCTTAACATCCAGGTTAAAGAATTTTTTGTGGCTAAAAGATTTTTTGCCTGCTGTTGGGTAAAACATTCAACGAGCAGGGTTTCATTTTTTAATTTCTTTACAGATTTTTGAGTGCCTAAAATTGAAGAGATTGTTTTTTCAATGATGAAAGGTGATAATTTTGTGACTGTTTTTGATGTGTCAGCTGACTCGATGACAATGAACCTAGCAAAACTAGCGTGTAAACTAAAAGAAATATCTGATTCAGAATCTGAATCTGAAAGTACATGCTTGGCCTTTTTGGGGGTTGCCATGATAGTTGTTATAAATTCATTACCGATGCTCCCCACCCGCCTCGGAGCCCAACAAGGGGACATGATCTGGGGAAACCAAACACAGATCATGACAAGGATACATCGGCAATATACTCGAAGTGAAAGGGCTAGATCGGACAAATGTAGGCCCTCAGAATGTCACACCAAGCATAGACTGTCTTTGGGTGGTTACAAGTGTCAATCAAATACCAACTTTCACCCGATTAGCCCATGAGCCACCGCCTTCTGGGGCATTTATTTATATCTATAACAGAGAAGGATGGATGATTTTTCTTCTGTAAAGATTTTGTGTATAACGGAACGATACAAGATAAGAGAATTGCCCTAGGGCTAGGCATGACCAGCCGATTGATCAGGACGGGCCCTCCTGACCTCTCGTTTAGTCCAATTCAAGGCCAAAGTGGTGTATTGTGAAAGCAGAACAATTAAAGGGCCATATTCTGAATCCACTCAACCACCAGGATCCCGTCATCAGACGACACGAGTTGCAGCCCACGGCAAACGGGCAGGCACAGTGGGGGGGTCTTACCCCTTCTGTAGTGCGACAGCTGGGCTATTTCTATCCCCCCCGCCCAGCTGGGGGATTTCGAAATTGTCCCAGATATTACCAAGACAAACATTCTGACCACGATTCAAGAATATCAGGCTGAAAATATGGCCTTTAGAGTGCACACAACATTTTTCTTAGATTTAGCCCAGTGACCTACTTTTTGACCCAACATGACCCAGTTTCAAACTTGTCCAATCAAGACAAACATTCTGACCAAGGTTCAAGAGTATCAGGCTGAAAATATGGCCTCTAGAGGGTACGCAGGTTTTTCTTAGATTTACCCCAGTGACCTACTTTTTGACCCAACATGACCCAATTTTGAACTCGTCAGAGATATTATCAAGACAAACATTCTGACCAAGTTTCATAAGTTTCAGGCTGAAAATGTGGGCTCTACGGTGCTCACAAGGTTTTTCTAAGATTCGGCTTAGTGACCTCCTTTTTGACCAGACATGACCTAATTTCCAACTCGTCCAAGATATTATCAAGACAAACATTCTGACCAAAATTCAAGAGTATCAGGCTGAAAATATAGCCTCTAGGGTGCATACAGGTTTTTCTTTGATTTAGCCCAGTGACCTACTTTTTGACCAGACATGACCCAATTTCGAACTCGTACGAGATATTATCAACCAAAACATTCTGACCAAGTTTCATGCGTATATGATTGAAAATGTAGCCTCTAGAGTGCACACAAGGTAATTGTTGACGCCTGGACGAAGGAAGCCGGACATAGCACGATCACAAAAAAAAATCTAACACCGTACAAACAACCAAATAAATCCTTAACAGTTGTCAAAACTGATTTCTTCCATTCACCTCACAAATTCTAATTACTATTTCAACTTCTCTAGGGAAAAGTTGAAAAAATTAAAAAAGGTATGATGTTCAACTCTTTACCAAACGACAAAAATTTAGCCTTGTCCAAAATCAAAGCATTTGCAGAAGACAGAATAAATGTGGTTCAAACATTGAAATTTGTTTTGAGAAGAGCAGAAAACATTGTGCGAAAAGGAGAAAATGCTGGTTACCAGCATTTTCTCCTTTTCTCACAATGTTTTCAAAAGCCTTCCTCCCTAGGGTCATTAAAACTCAGGACTGTGTGGCAAAAGGTCAATTGATGTTAACTAATGAAACTTCTTTTAAAAAAAGCTTTGGTAAAAAGCTTTCTTTAGTTTTCTATGGTTTTTCAAGTCACTTTAATATTTGACTTTAACCCTTTACCACACAATCCCGTGTGTTAACGACCCTATGAAAGAAGCCTTTTGAAAACATTGAGGGAAAAGGAGAAAATGCTGGTAACTAGCATTTTCTCCTTTTCCCACAATGTTTTGTACCCTATCCCAAACAGAAATCATCATTTGAGCTTCATTTAATTTGTCATCTGCAAAGCCTTTCAATTTGGACCAGTCTAAAATTTTGTCGTTGGTAAAGAGTTTACTTCAACTTCACAACTGATAGTAACCTCTGGAATAGATTAAAATTGATAGAGCATGTTTCATTGCTGCAAATTTAGTACTTTACCTTCTCTCCCTGCTTCTCCCACAATATAATATTCTTATCTACTGAGCCAGATACTAGTTCTGTTTCCTCAACTGAAATGTAGTAAGAAATCTACTTAACTCTTTACCAAATGACAAAAATTTTGGACATGACCAAACTGAAAGCAATTGCAGACGACAAATCAAATGTTGCTCAAATGATGATTTCTGTCTTCGATAGGGTACAAAACATTGTGTAAAAATGAGAAAATGCTGGTTACCAGCATTTTCTCCTTTTCCCACAATGTTTTCAAAAGGCTTCTTTCACAGGGTCACTAAAAGTTGGGATTGCTTGGTAAAGAGTTAACCAGTACACAAAAACCCCATTTGTGACATACCATTGAATGGCACAGCAAAAATGAAACCCATTCAACATATCATCAAGTCAAACATGCTGACAAATTTTCCGGTCAGTTGAACAAAAACTATGGCCTCCAGAACGCTCACAATACATTTCTTTAATTTGATCTAGTAACCTAGTTTATGACCCTATGAGACCAAATTTCTGACTGATCCGAGATATCATCAAGTAAAACATGTAAACCAATTTTCCGGTCAATTTAGCTAGAATTGTGGCCTCTAGAGTGCCCACAAGTATTTCTTCAATGTGACCCAGTGACCTTGTTTTTGACCCTATGTTACCCAATTTTGAACTCATCCGAGATATCACAAAGGCAAACACTCTGACCAATTTTCATGTCATTTGAGCAAGAATTGTGGCCGCTAGAGCACCTACAAGATATTTCTTTAAATTTTACCTAGTGACCTAGTTTATGACCCTATGTGACTCAATTTTTGAACTCGTCCAAGATTTTATCAAGACAAACAAGCTGATCAATTTTCAGGTCAATTAAACAAGCTGATCAATTTTCAGGTCAATTGAGTAATAAAAGTAGTTTCTAGAGCGTCCACAAGGAATTTTTGTAAGTTGATCTAGTGAGACCTAATTTATGACCCTAGGAGGCCCAAATTCAGACTCATCCAAAATTTCATCAAGACAAACATTCTGACCAATTTTCAGGTCAACTGAGTAAGAAATGTGGCCTCTAGAGTGTCCACAAGATATTTCTTTAATTTGACGAAGTGACCTAGCTTATGACCCAAGGTATCCCAAATTTGAACTCATCCGAGATTTTATTAAGACGAAGATTCTGACCAATTTTCAAGTTAACTGAGCAAAGAATGTGGCCTCTAGAGTGACTACAAGGTATTTCTTTAATTTGACCTAGTGACCTAGTTTATGACGCTAGGTGACCAAAATTAAAACTTACACGAGATTTCATCAGGACAAACATTCTGACCAATTTTCAGGTCAATTGGGTAAAAAATGTGGCCTCTAGAGTGCCCACAAGGTATTTCTTTAAATTTGACCTAGTGACCTAGTTTATGACCCCAGGTGGCCAAAATTCAAAGTCATCTAAGATTTCATCATAACAAACATTCTGACCTAATTTCAGGTCAATTGAGCAAGAAATATGGCCTCTAGAGTGTCCACAAGGTATTTCATTAATTTTACCTAGTGACCTAGTTTATGACCCCAGGTGACCCAAATTAGAACTCGTCCGAGATTTCATCAAGACAAACATTCTGACCAATTTTTAGGTCAATTTAGTAAGAAGGGTGGCCTCTAGAGTGTCCACAAGGTATTTTTCTTTAATTTGACCTAGAGACCTAGTTTATGATCGAGTCAACTTTGTCATGTACAAATGTTTTAAATTTGGATGAGTCTTACAGATGCATCCATACTTGTTTTTAGCCACTTTTTATCGCATTTCATCTTTATTTTATCTAACTATAATCATTCTTTGTATCTTCAGGCCAAATATTGCACAGATTACAATAGATCAAAATGCATTTCATTGTTATGGCAGCCTTCAAAGAAATCACAGATGTTGGTTCTGCTTTATCCCTTTACCAAACAATCTAAAGTTTTAAGGACCCTGAGAAAGAAGCTTTTTGAAAACATCGTGGGAAAAGGAGAAAATGCTGGTAACCAGCATTTTCTCCTTCTCCCACAATGTTTTCTACCCTTCCCAAAACAAATTTCTATTTTTCCATCACATTTGTTTTGTCGTTTGCAAATGCTTTCAATTGGACCGGTCTAAAATTTTGTAATTTGGTAAAGGGTTAAAAGGGCTGAAAAATATTTTAACCTTTAACCACACAGTCCCAACTTTTAACAACCCTGAGAAAGAATGTTTTTGAAAACATTGTGGGAAAAGAAGAAAATGCTGGTAACCAGCATTTTAAGCTCACCTGAGCACGTGCTCAAGGTGAGCTTTTGTGGTTGTCCGATGTCCGGCGTCCATTGGACATCACATGTCGTCAACATTTACCTTGTGGACACTCCTGAGGCCACATTTCTTACTCAACTGACCTGAAAATTGGTCAGAATGTTTGTCCTGATAAAATTTCGGATGAGTTCGAATTTGGGTCAACTGGGGTCATAAACTAGCTCACAAGGTCAAATTAAAGAAATATGTTTGTGGACACTCTAGAGGCCACATTTCTTATTCAAATGACCTGAAAGTTGGTCAGAATGTTTGTCTTGATGATAGCTCGGATGAGTTTGAAATTGGGTCACCAGGGGTCATAAACTAGGTCACTAGGTCAAATTAAAGAAATACCTTGTGGACACTCTTGAGGCCACATTTCTTACTCAGTTGACCTGAAAATTGATCAGAATATGTTATGATGAAATCTCGGATCAGTTTGAATTTGGGTCACCTGGGGTCATAAACTAGGTCACTAGGTCAAAATAAAGAAATACCATTTGGACACTCTAGAGGCCACATTTCTAACTCAACTGACCTGAAAATTGGTCAGAATGTTTGTTATGATGAAATCTTGCATGAGTTTGAATTTGGGTCACCTGGGGTTATAAACTAGGTCACTAGGTCAAAGTAAAGAAATACCTTGTGGGCACTCTAGAGGCCACATTTCTTACTCAATTGACCTGAAAATTGGTCAGAATATTTGTCTTGATGAAATCTCGGGTGAGTTTGAATTTGGGTCACCTTGAGGACTCATATGATAGGATCTGATTTTTGGCTTCTGTTAAAATTTCATCTAAATGAGTTGAAAACTGTAGTATTTTTGAAAAGCCTTTTCTCTTGAAGTGCTGTTAACCCTTAAGGCGCTTTTCACGACTACAGTTCCACTTGCGGCCAGTGTAGATCAAGATCAGGCTGCACAAACCATGCAGCCTGATCTTTGATCTACACTGTCCGCTTTGCTGAATCACTGTATACAAAGGCAATCATGAAATTGCAATCATATTTCTAGGATGAAAATGTCTTGCAGGTTTATTCGGCACTTTCACGGTTAAAACACTAGACTGTTCAGAAAGCGGTTCAGAAAGGGGTTTGAAAATAGTTTAACCCTTTACCACACAATACCAAGATTTAATGACCCTAAGAAAAATGTCTTTTGAAATCATTGTAGGAAAAGGATAAAATGCTGGTAACCAGCATTTCCTCCTTTTCCCAAAATCTGTTCTACTCTTTCAGAGTTAAATCTCATTATTTGATCTATAGTTAAGCTGTTGTCTGTAAATGCTTTCAATTTGGGCCATCTGGTGATTTTTTGCCACTCACTCTGACGTGAGAAAAGTAGTCAGTGACTTGGAAAGAAAGCTGTGTCAGTGCTGGTGTGGGAAAGCCAGGAAACACATGCATAGGTGCACTGACCACTGCGATATGACCTAAGCTGTTAAAACAGCGTTAAACTTCAACGCAAACAAATTTCAATTTGGGCTATGGAAAGAGGTTAAACTGTTTACAACACAGTCCCAACTTTTAAAGACCCTTTCGCTTTTAAAAATATTGTGGGAAACGGAGAAAATGCTGGTAATCAGAATTTTCTCCTTCTCCCATGATCTTTTTATACTCTTCCCAGAACAAACTTCAATTTTTCAGTCACAATTACTTTGTCACCTACAAATGCTTCCAATTCTGTCGTTTGGTGAAGAGTTAACGAGAGGGCCATGATGGCCCTGTGTCGCTGCACTTGCTAAAATTTACAAACCATACATACCAAACATTACAATTTCTAGGCCAAAAGGTTTCTAACAAGAAGCATGATAAAGTTTTCTCTATAAAAGCCCATGTGAAAATTCTGACCCCCCCCCCAACAATGCAAGTCCATTTTTTACCTAAAATTATGATTTTAAGCTATAATTATAAGCTATTACTTTATTACTTGAATCCTGGTAGATAAAGCCACATACAAAATATGTAATATAGGTCTAGGCCATATGGTTAAAACAAGAAGATTTCCAAGTTTCCTTAATAAAACATGAACGGCGGGGCTGATTTTGATTCAAAGGGTAAATCTTGAATAAATTCTGAAGAGATCTACTAGATGAAGCTATATGCAAAATTTGGTAGCCCTAAGCCTTAGAGTTAGAAATAAGAAACTTTTTAATGTTTTCACTATAAAACCCTTGTAAAAGTTGTGAGCCCCAGGACAGGGCCAATTTTGACCCCAGGGCTATATTCTGAAGAATCTTAGTCGATGAAGCTACATGCAAATTTTGGTAGCCCAAGGCCACCTGGTTTAGAATCAGAAGATCTTCAAAGTTTTCCCTATATAAACCAATGAAAAACTTCTGACCCCCTGGGCAGAGCCAATTTTGGCCCCAGGGCTATAATTTGAAAAATCTTGGTAGAGGTCCATCAGATAAAGCTACATGCCAATTTTGTTAGCCCTAGGCCATATGATTTAGAATCAGAAGATTTTTAAAGTTTTCCCTATATAAGCCCATATAAAACTTGTGACCCCAGGGGCTGGGCCAATTTTGCCCCCAGGGCTATAATTTAAACAAATTTACTAGAGGTCCATTAGATGAAGCTACATGCCAAATCTGGTAGCCCTAGGCCTTATGGTTTCAGAGAAGACGATTTTCACAAATTTCCAATATTTTTCAGTTTTGTTGCCATGGCAACCAGAGTTTTCACAGGAATCAAATTCTATCCTGAAATTCTGAAGAGGACCATGGCAGGATCATTTCTGTCAAGTCTGGCCAAAATTGGATGGGTAGTTTTAGAGAAGATGTTTGAAGTAAAGGTTACACATGCAGAGACACACGACAGACACAGTGCCATGACATAAGCTTCCCGGCCTTTGGCCAGCGGAGCTAAAAATACTTGAGAATTCATGAGCAAAACCACAGTTCAATCTACTCTACTTACCTGAATGTGAATGTTTTATCCACCTAACACAGTTCACTTTGGCCTTGTGTGCTGAAAATGTGTGCAAAATTGCTCCTGCATGGGCGTTTTTGCTTCCCTGTAAAAGTAAGTGAGACTAGATGGTGTCCTGCATGGCTAAGACTAAAGTGAACCCTTTAACCCCTTACCACAAATCCCAAGTTTTAATGACCCTGAGGAAGAAGCCTTTTGAAACCATTATGGGAAAAGGAGAAAATGCTGGTAACCAGCATTTTCTCCTTTTCCCACAATGTTTAATACCCCATCAGACAAATTCCATCATTTGAGCCACATTTAAATTGTCGTCTGCAAATGCTTCGAATTTGGACAAGTCTACATTTGTGCTGTGAGGTAAAGAGTTAACAAACAGTTCCATGTATTTCTGACTCCATGAGTGAAGGCTTTTCAAAATATTGTGGCAAGGGAGAGCATTCAGCAGGAAAACTTTTAACTCTTAAAGCCCCTTTCATGACTATAATTGCTTTTGCGGTCAGTGCAGATCAAGATCACGCTGCACAAAACAGTCTGATCTTTGATCTACACTGCCCGCTTACTAAAAAACTGCAGACAAAAGCAACCATGAAATTGCAATTATTTGGGTCGCATCTCTAAGATGAAAATGTCTGATAGGTTTATTTGGCGCTCTAAGGATTAACCTCTAATTAAAAGTAGCTCGGACATTATTTTTGTGTTTGCTTGTTTGTTACCGTCTGTGCAAAGTGGATCCACGACATTTCGTTAAAAACCAAGTTCATCGAAAACGATACCTAGCCCTGACCCTTACCCTAACCCCAAAAAATTGTGGCTCAAATCTTCCTCCCAGACTAAGCTTTTCATGAAATAAATCTAGCAATTTGGCAATCGGTATTTTAAAATGTACATGGATTTCGATGAAACACCCTTTTGTCGATATATTGTGTACCAGTGCAAAGCTTCATAATTGTTTTCTCATACCAGAGTCTGTTCAAGTGGATGTACGGGGTTGTTATCTGTTTATCTTCAGGTTATTTATACCAAATTCAAAGCATTTGCAGATGACAAGTATAATATGGCTCACAGGATTGGATTTGTTTCTGAAAGGTTAGCAAACATTGTGGGAACAGGCGAAAATGCTGGTTAACCAGCATTTTCTCCTTTTCCCACAATGTCTTCAAAAGTCTTGTGTCCTTGGGTCGTTAAATCTCGGGATTGTGTGGTAATAGGTTAATCATTAATCTTCACATTAACAACATGATAGATAATAACTTCTACCATAACCATCTTGCATTTCCGGTTTTTCTTACAGTTACCAGCAGAAATAGGTGAAAATGATGATAATCAACATTTTTTCCTTTTCCCACAATGTTTTCACTATCATCTGAGCCACATTTAATTTGTCTTCTGCAAATGCTTCTTATTTTGCTAGTCTAATTTAAAATTTGGGAGTTAATCTACTTTAGCGGACCCTCATGAACAGGGCACTTGCAGATATACTTTCTCTATTCTTGTTTCTTTGTTCTTGCTTTATTCTTTGATGGGGGCTGCAGTGCCCACACCCCCGCTGCAGCCTTAGCATGGATGTGTAGAGTAGAATACAAGTCTTGACTAACATATAATGCAGTAAAATCTAGCAGGGTCCGCTAAAGTAGATTCTTTCCAAAATTTTGTCATTGGATAAACAGTTAAATGAGAAATTACTCTTTTAGAAAAAGTTAACCCACAGCCATAATGATTTCAAAAGATGTATGCTGAAAAAGATTATCTTCAAATGGCCATGAATTTAAGTATCTATGATTTGGATAAAACATGAACAATGAACAAGAGATTTAGAGATAAAAAAATGCCTTGAAGGTGAGGATTTAAGATAAAGAGGATGGAAATTCTTTTAATGAAAACTATAATTGAAAGATGGTTGTTGGTTGGTTGTATTGGGGTTTAATGCCACTTTAACAGCTAAGGTCATATCATGGCGGTCGGTGACGCACATGTGTTTCCTGGCTTTCTCACACCAGTACTAACACAACTTTCTTTCCAAAGCCACCGACTACTTTTCTCACATGCTTCAGCATAGGTGAGAGGTGAAAATACGCCGGAAAGAAAGTTCGCCTCAACCGGGTATCGAACTCACAACCACCACGTCATGAGTCCAACACGCTCACCACTGAGCCACCCAGGCCGGCTTGAAAGATGGGGTGACAGATGTTTTTATAACAGATGAGTTCGGTAAATTGGACTTACAGAGTAAATCAATTTCATGTTTCGGTAAGAAGGTAATTATATAGTGTTAAAGCACCGTGATGTTTTTCACACCCAAAAAGTCTTGATTTTGATTTGTTCAATGTTTCATTTTTCTACATACATTGAGGAATAATATTTCTGTTATGTTGCTCCTGCCATGCTGTGTGTAAATTAATACCTGAAATCATTTTATATCATATATTTGATCATTTAAACCATACTTGAGGTAATGAATAATATCCAAACCTAATTCTGTACCTGTTGTATCTCCTTTTAATGGAATGTTTTATGAAAATTTCAATGTGGAAATATATTCATTCTGAAAGACTTCCAAACCAACCATTAACCCTTAGAGCACATGTCACTACTTTTGTTGCCTTTGTGGCCAATGCAGTTCAAATTCAGACTACGCGAAACACAGAGTCTGATCTTTGATCTTCACTTGCCACTTTTCTAGGACATTCTGAATAAGAAAAACCTTGAAAATGGCCATCGGGTTTACTCAACACTGTAAGGATTAAAATTATAGATACTTAAGATAAGTTCAGAAACACAATATATAAAGGTAAAAATATTGTGGAAAATGAAGAGCGGGAGTAAGAGAGATAGATAGTGATGAATACTTTTTTAACAAATACTTTCTTTCAAACTGCATGAGCGGTGTGCGATCTGAACATGCCATATCCCCTTCATTTGACATGTGCAGTCTGATCTGCAAATTTCTTTTCTTCTATTAGTGTTTCAGCTTTTTTCTTAAACCCAGGTTAATCTTTAATACCTAGGCTATGGGAAAATTCTTTATCTTGTTGCTAATGGTAGGTGTGAAAACAGACTGTTAAAAACACGCATCTATACAGTACTCCCTACGTAAAGAGACCTTATATGTTTTTTTTTTAGTGATGTTTCTGTTATTGACGAAGGCATTAAAAACTGCAGACGACATTTTGTGCAGTCTGATCTTTCTGCAGGCCGAAAGGGCAACTACAACAGTACAAGGCGTTGAAAGGGTAAATGGCTGGTTTAGGAGTCTGCCAATATTTTTCCAGAACAAAATGTTTTCTTACAGACAATACATTTTTATAATACTTCAGGACTGGCTGAAACTGGGTGCCTGCTATCTGCCGGACGATTACAGGAGGTACAGGTTTAGCATTAGGCATCATTCATTACAACAACTTTGTTTGAAAACTGGAATTATAAGATCTGGTGATCACTTTTTTTTTTCTTTCAGGTATTCATGATACGGCATTCCTATGGATGGAACAACATAAATTTATTGAACTGTTCTGGTTAGTGTTAACGAAACATCCGTAAATCGAAAGAAGATATGAATCTTAGTACCAGATCAGGTCGACATAAAGCTATTGCATTGCATGTTCCAAAACAGATGTGGTTATTGTTTCCCCAGTCAGCGCAATGAGGAGTTCTGTTACATCCTGAGCTGATGTAACATGTGTCAACATTCGCCATCATTACGGAAAATTATGGAAAAGTTGTTTTGCCGACACCGTCTTGTTGTTGTTGTCACCCCATTAAAGTTTATTCTGAGGTTTCATATGAACCCGAAAGAGCAGATGACAAGTTTTAGCCACAAGTTTTTTCCAACGACAGCTCATTCAGATATACAGTACATGTGTTGTTTTTTTTACGGTGAAAGATCGAAATCTATTTCATCGAGTGAACATCATCGGTAGACTAATATTCTCACGTGTGGCGCAGAGTATGATGTTCACGAAATAAAAAAAAAACAACATTCTATTCATTTTGAAAAAAACAAATATTCTAACCATTCCATTTTTTTTTTCATTTTTTTTCATGCTTCTAACACTTTTTTCGTTGCGACTTTAATTAAAATCCAGTACAGTATGTTCGGTAATTCCCCGTGGCATACCCCACACATCAGACCGGATTAAGATGAGAATGTATAATCAAAGTACTGAAAGTACTGAGAGACTGGCGAATTTGATTGATTGATTGTTTGTATGGTGTTTAACCCTGTTTTCAACATTATTTCAGTTATGTAGCAGTGGACAGTGCACATATCCATGCTTTCCTGGAGTTTCTTTTACCAGTACTCTGCACAATATTCCTTCCAAGACTCTGGCTTCATTCCCACATTTATATTATTGCCATCGTCGAAACGTGAGAGAGAAATTAATCCTGTCACAATGACTATCATCAGTCCTCGGAAAGAAATTTGCCGAGTCAGAGATCGAACCAGCGACCTCCTGTTCCCACGTCCTGTACAATACCGACTGAGCTGCTGGGGCTATGCGTGCTATTGGTTAACTGTAATCCAATGTAAGTTTAACCCTTAACCTGCTAAAAATGTTAAACGAAACTTTCAAGCCGATCTTAAAAACCTGAATATTGCTATTTCAAAGTTACATTTTAGAGAAAATAATATATCCTCTTATCAGACAGTGTAGATCTAAGATCAGACTGCATGCTCTGCGCAGTCTGATCTTAATCCACACTGTCCGCAAAACGTCATTGAGTCGCGGTAGTGCTGGTAAAAGAAACTCCAGGAAAGCATGGATAGTTGCTCTGGCCGCCGCAATATCACTGAAATAATGTTGAAAACGGAGTTAAACACCATGCAATCAATTAGTCAATATCCACTAGCACAAGATGTAATTAACTATTTAAGTCTCTTTGCAAAACGAAAAAAATTACGCCAGTCCAAATTCAAGGCTGTTGCAGACCATAAATTAAAAGTGGCTTAACTGATGAAACCTGATTCCAAAAGGGTAGAAAACAAGGTTGAAAAAGGAGAAAATGATGGTTACCAGTATTTCTCCTTTTCCCGCAATGTTTTCGAAGGGATTTTCCCATGTATCGTTAAAACTTGGGATTGTTTGGTAAAGGGTTAATATTCAAGACGTAGAATAACAGTTTAACATAACAGTATAACTGTACACAATGATCCAAATAATGAATGACCGAAGGAATGACAACGGTTCCCTGTCCAGTGAGGGTTAATATAACTGGGATTTGCTACAAGTTACCTAGGTGTATCTATTAATAGATTCATTCATAATGTTACAGTGGTGTAGGAAAAAGTGATTCTCTGCTTTGCATAGGTCACTTGATTTACATATAAGCAAAGATCTTGTACCTTGTAAATGACATCTTGTTCAGTTTATTACTTTGTAAGAGGACATGTTCAAACTGCACTGGTAGAGATTTAGTGCTTTTTGTCAAAATTATCATATATAACAGAATTAAGATGTCTAACAGAAAGAAGTATTTTTCTGTGAGGCAGTATTTGTCAACTGTGGGGTTTTTTGTTTACTTTGACTCTAGGTCAATCTTGATGCCTATAGACTAGCTTCGCTAGTCTAAAAATTTACCAGTTCACAAAGAAAACATTGCCTTGGTATAAAGCAGTATGAGTTGACAGTATTGTGTTTTAATCAAACTGAGAGAAAATCACATATCAGTGAAAATCGCGTTCAGTGAATTAATTAAAAAAGGCAAAAATTCATTTTCAAATTATCCTCTTTATTTTAATCTTTATTCTTCCCAATGCCAAATTTATCGGTCGACATTAATGTCACATGTGTCCGCTATTTATTTCCATTCGAAAAGGCAACAAGTTATCAAAACCTGTATTTAACAGTGTTAATAAATAGTTTCAAGTTGTGGGAATTTTTTAAGATTATTCGATTCATTCACTGCCTGAATTAGATCCGATGCCTTCGAAAGGGCGGTGTACAGGGGAGCTCAAATGACAAGCATATTCACCTGGTCTGATCCTGTGGTAGCTATTCACATTTACAGATGGGTTTTGTGACAGAGAAGGCTTGGGGTTTCAGAATATTGTTAAAATTTAGGGTAGCTGGACCATGAAAATGACAGTTAGGAAATGCACTGTGATGAATGCCACTGCTAATAGGGGCAAGTTCAAAAGGCGTCTATTGGCCTTGCTTTCCTGGAGGAATGATAAACGTGATATAAAGTAGTTCCGTACCAGTGAATTTATAAAAACCGGCAAATTCACTGGTCGAAACGGTAAAAGTATCAAACTATAATCTACCATTATTTCCCGATAAACTACCGAAATGCATTAAAAATGTTAATTAATTACTCAAACACTCCATACGTAAATTTCAGACATGATTCGCAAAAATTAAAAAAAAAATGCTATAAGCACTGTAATCGGTCGACACTGAATAATTACAGCGGTTTGAAATCACAAATCAAATGGTAGCTGTTTGAACTACGTATGGGATAAAAATTCCTACACCTTACAAATGAGCCACGAAGGACACCCCTTTTTTGGCTGTCTTTTACAAATTAGTAGTTTAACGGAATGGAATATACACTCTGTACATTTAAAAACGCAATACTAGTTGAAAATCAGCCGGAAAACAAGAAGTTTTGATCAAATTTACGTTTAATGTAACGTAGTTATTCCATGGAATGATTCACAAAGCTCGTTAAAAGATTTTCAAACGGAAAATGAATCAAAAACTTTCTCACCGCAAATCAAAAAGTCACATGATTAACATCGAGTATGGCCACTCCTTGCATTTATCAAAACCTGCCAGCTAAGTCTCATGGACAAGATTGTGAGGTTACTCCATACTGTGGGAAGTTGTCTTATTCCTCTAGAACGGCACTGTGTTTTAAGAGGGCTATTCCTACTCAAGGCTCTGCGAGACGTCCATGCATAGCAGTGTGACTCATGGAACGGAAGAGACAAGATTACCATGGCCTTCAAAAGACCTCCATTTCAACAGGCTTCAAACGAGCTGTGTTCTGTTCTCGAATGAATCTAGGATTCAGTTATGCCTTTATCAAAGGAATTATATTGCTCGTTGTTCCTCTGTTTTAGGTAAAAATTTTAGCCTAGCTTACAATAGATCGAACAATGATAGTGCTGCTGCACATATAGTCGTTTTCACAAGAAGCTTTCTTGATCAGAACAATTTCAAATTGTTTGACTGGGCGCATTATCAGCTGATACTGCACTAACTGACCGTGTCTGGAACGCTTTGAAAAAAACAAGCATTCTGATAGTATTGCATAGCAATACACAGTCCCCTACCGGCCGTATGTATCACTGGCATGTCAGTGAAATTTTTATAGTCCAAGGCCCGTAAATGCGTCAAAAAGCAGTGGAGCAGGACGAAACTCAAACTTGATGTGTAAGTCATGGTTGTTGATGTACACACCAAAAATCAGCTCTATATGAAGCAGCGTTTAGAAAAAAAGTGCGGAAAAATGTTTTATCAGTGAAATTTTGTAAGTCCAAGGCCCGTAAATGCGTCAAAAAGCAGTGGAACAGGACGAAACTCGAACTTGATGTGTAAGTCATGGTGGTTGATGTACACACCAAAAATCGGCTCTATATGTAGCAGCGTTTAGAAAAAAAGTGCGGAAAAATGTTTTATCAGTGAAATTTTGTAAGTCCAAGGCCCGTAAATGTGTGAAAAAGCAGTGGAGCGGGACGAAACTCAAACTTGATCTGTAAGTAATGGTGGTTGACTTACACAGCAAAAGTCAGATGAATATCTACCAGCATTTATCCGTGAAATTTTTTAAGTCCAAGGCCCGTAAATTCGTGAAAAACCAGTGGACCAGAACGAAAGTCGAACATGATCTGTAAGTCATGGTGGTTGAGTTGCACAGCAAATCTGAGATGAATACCTACCAGCGTTTAGGAAAAAAGTCTGGAAAACTGATTTATCAGTGAAATTTTATAAGTCCAAGGCCCGTAAAATCCGTGAAAAACTAGTGGACCGGAACGAAAATCGAACTTGATCTGTAAGTCATGGTGGTTGAGTTACACAGCAAATCTGAGATCAATACTTACCAGCGTTTAGTAAAAAAGTCCGGAAAACTGATTTATCAGTGAAATTTTGTAAGTCCAAGGCCCGTAAATCCGTGAAAAACCAGTGGACCGGAACGAAAGTCAAACTTGATGTGTAAGTGATGGTGGGTGACTTACACACCAAAACTTGGCTCAATATGTACCAGCGTTTAGGAAAAAAGTCCGGAAAACTGATTTATCAGTGAAATTTTGTAAGTCCAAGGCCCATAAATCCGTGAAAAACCAGTGGACCGGAACGAAAGTCGAACTTGATCTGTAAGTGATGGTGGGTGACTTACACACCAAAACTCAGCTCAATATGTACCAGCGTTTAGAAAAAAAGTCCTGAAAACTGAATTGCCGGACTGACGGACAGACGGACTGATGGACAGACGGACGGACGGAGTGCAAACCTAAAGTCCCCTCCGGCTTCGCCGGTAGGGGACTAAAAAGGTGTCCATACCAGTGTTAATCCCCAACAACAGTTCCGGAACTTTGCAGTGCCCTTCTGGATGAACCGGACAACATCCCACAGTATGGAATAAACTTACAATTTTGTCAATGAGATGAGGCCGGCAAGTTTTGATAAATGCATGGAGTGGCCATACTCGATCTTAATCATATGATCTTTTAATTCGTGGTTAGGAACTTTTTGCACCATTTTCCACTTGAAAGTGTTACAGCATTCCAATGAAACTTTGTGTATCACAAAATAGAATAACAAAGAATTTCATTAAAGGTAAATTTGATCAAAACTTGTTATTTTCCGGCTGATTTTTATCTTACAACTGTTGCTGAGTGTATGTTTGCTAGCCAACAGCAATAGAATGTAAAAGATATGTGACAATTCTGGTCAGCAATGCCCATTATCAAGCTTTAGATAACACTAATCATGAATAATAGAACAGAACAGAACGGATCATTTTATTAACTTGACCTATACAGGTATTCATCTCAAGATTAATTATCTGACATTAAACGAAAACTTGAATCATACAGGAGGTATAAAGTCCGATGTAACAAAACATACGTATATGTGGAAACTGAAATTAATTTAGATATAAGCAGGCCTACTGGTAATATCTGAAGTTGTCACCCAGGGTCGTTAAAAATGCGATCGTTTGGTAGAGGATTAAAAGGGTGTAAAACATCGTGGGAAAAGGAGAAAATGCTTTATAGCTAGACTTGTCCAAATTGATATCATTTAAAAATGACCAACCGAACATACTCTAAATGATGACTTCTACCTTTCAAAGGATTTAAACATTAAGGAAAAAGGAGAAAGCGCTTGTTACCAACAATTTCTTTTTCACCTACAATGTTTCCTGAAGGTTTCTACGGGTAGGGTCTTTAATACAGCAGGATTGATTAGCAAAGGGCTTTTACTTCATGGTCTTTAAAAAGGAGTATTCTTTGGAAAAGAAGCGAATGTTCATTTGTGGTTCTCATACATTCTAAAGAATAACTCAATTAATTTCTAGAGTATTTTTATTGAGGGCGAGTTTGAATCCAGTGCGGCTCGATCGCGGAGCCTCTAGGTCACGAGTCCTACGCCTACACTTTACAATTGAGCCACGCAGGACCTCCACCATGATTATAAATAGAGGACATTTGTTTTTTTCGGTGAAAGATCGAAATTTATTTCATCTCGTGAACATCACCGGTAATATTTTCACTCGTGGCTGCGCGCCACTCGTGAAAATATTACCGATGATGTTCACTCGATGAAACAAATTTCGATCTTTCATCGAAAAAAACAAATATTCTATTTATTTCATGCTCCTAACACCTTTTTTTGTCGAGACTTCCATAAAAATCAGTACAAACTCCCCGTGGTCGGTATTCTCACTGGTAGTACCCGTGTAATATCGAAAAATATTTTCACCACTATTTCTCTATATCCTACCGGAAAGCAAGAAATAAAGTCTGATACATAAGACAATAAACCAAAATCACATAAGACATATTCTCTTATTTACGCATCAATTATCATTATTATTATTTTTTAATTAAAAAAAAAAAAAAAAAAACATATCTTTTACGAGTAATGAGAGTGCAACTTTTGTAGAAAGCTGAGGGAGATTGATGTACTACCAGATCCTTGACATTTCATAAGCTAGTCACAAAAGGCATATCCTCTTCATTTACTCATCAATGAGTATTTTTTTTTCAATGGATCAACCCCTATTTTTTTTAATGAGAATACAGCTTTTGTAGAAAGCTAAGGGAGATTGATTATTACCAGATCCTTAATATTTTCATGAGCCAGATGAATGTCAACCATCGCACATTTGGCTGGCTTCTGTGATGTTACATCAATCTGTCTGCTCTGAAAGTAGAAAAGATTTAAGGTAAGGAGCAAACCACATCTCCATGTGGGTTAAATTTATCGTTAACCGCTTACATGTATTTCATCAATTAACATTAATTACAATGAACTGAATGTACCAGAAACTAAACATGGTTAGATAAACAAATATAATCAAGGAAAAAGTTTTATACAAAGTATGTTTGGATAGATATACATGTATACAAAAAACTTACTCAAATTCTCAAGACAAATACATACATGACAAAGTAAATTCAAAGTACGGTTATAGAAATATGAACAAAAACTTGCTGAAATTTTCACGAATACATACACGAGATGACGCAAATTCAAACCACGGTTAGACAAAGCTTACTGAAATTTTCAAGAGGAATAGATCTACATAAACAACAAACAGCAAATATAAAATATGGTTAGACAATAATGAACAAAAACTTAACTAAAATTGATATGGGAAGTACATACCCAGGATAATGCAAATTCAAAGGATGATTAGGCAGGTATTTACAAAAATTCACTCAATATTTTCAGATTAATTCATACATGAGATAAAGCAAATTCAAGGCATAGATAGAGATATATAAAACTAAACTTACTGAAATTTTCAAGAGAAATACATACACGAAAGTTACTAAATTCAAACCAAGGCTAGACAATGAAGAACAAAACTTAATAAGTTAACATTACAATAAAATCCTTGAAAACGCTGAAGACCCTTTTCTTTTCGAACTACGGTACTTTTTTCGGCTAGGTTTGGCCATTTTAGTCTTTGTCAAGTGACCTCCCTCATGAGTACTAAAAACAATGGATAAAAGCCATAAAATACCGAAAACCCTATTTTTTACAGTGAAATATTTCGATAACGGCAAGGTTTAGCCATTTTAAGATCTTGAATACCCCACCCGTGAGTATTAAAAACCAATGGATAAAAGCGATAAAATCTTTGTGTACTCTTTCTAAGCCAAATATTTTCGTCCTGGCTAGGTTCCTGGAACCTAATTTGGAGGGACCTCACTGTTGGTTATTAGAAGCCATGGATAACAGCGGTAAAAAACACAAGAACAACTTTTGTCTGTGTATAAAAAAAATGATCCTGGCAAGGTTTGACTGTTTTAAAATCTTTATTAAGGGAACTCTCAGGTGAGTATTAAACGCAATGGATAAAAGCGGTAAAAACTCCAAGTTCCCTTTTATAGGGGTAAAAAAATTTAATCCTAGCTATGTCAGCTATTCAAAGACTTTAATCAAGGGATCTCCCTGGCGAGTGTTAAAAGCAATGGATAAAAGTGGTTTTAAATTCAGATATTTTTATTTTAGGGTACAATATTTTGATGCAAGCTAAGTTTGGCCATTTTAAAGCCTTCATCGAAGGACCTCACTGGTGAATATTAAAAGCAATGGATAAAAAAACGGTAAAAACTGAAAGTATACACTTTTTTAAGGGTAAGATATTTTCATTCTAGCAACGTTCTGCAATATAAAAACTGCTATCATGGGACCTGCTCAGCGAGTATCAAAACCAATCAATAAAATCGGTTAACATTTTGAACACTCCTATTTTAGGAGTAAAATATCTTATGCCAGCTAAGTTTGTCCATTTTGAAGCCTTCATCGAAGGTTCTCCTCGGTGAGCATTAAAACCGATGATAAAGCGGTAAAAAGCTTCGAGTACTCTTTTTAGCCTTTTCATATTCAGCAATTTTAAAACCTTTCTCAAGGAACTTCCCTGTTGAGTGTCAAAATTCAATGGATAAAAGCGGTAAAAACTCCGAGTGATCTTTTATTAGGGTAAAACATTTTTATCCTTGCTTTGTTCAACTGTTTTTTTGAAAACCGCTTTCAAATGACCTCCCTGATGAGTGTTAAAACCAATGGATAGAAGCGGTAAAAACTCCGAGTACTCTTTTATTAGGGTAAAACATTTTTATCCTTGTTCTGTGCAGCTAATGAAAAAAAATTCTCGAGAGACCTCACTAGTGAGTGTTAAAACCAATGAATAAAAGTGGTAAAAACTGCGAGTACACTTTTATTGTCGTGAAATGGTTCCATCCTTGGTTTGTTTAGCTATTTGCAAAAAAATCCTTTCTCAATGGACTCCCTGTTGACTGTTAAAACCAATGGGTATAACCGTTAAAGAACTCCGAGTGTTTTTTTTTAAATTAGGGTAAATATATCTCCCCTGGTTTTGTTCAGTTATTTTAAAAACCTTTCTCAAGGGACTTCCCTGGTGACAGGGCCCTGGTGAGTGTTAAAACCAATGGATAAAAGCGATAAAAACTCCGAGTATGCTTTTATTAGCGTAAATGATTTTTAACTTTGTTTTGTTCAGCTGATTTAAAAAGAAAAAAATTCTCAAGGATCCTCACCGGTGAATGTTAAAAGCAATGGATAAAAAGTGTAAAAACTCTACATATTCTTAAGGGAAAGCTATTTTGATTTTGAGCGAGGTCCCTGGTGAGTGTTCAAACCAAAGGATAAAAGCGGTAAAAACTCAGAGTACTCTTTTATTAGGAAAAGTATTTTTAATAAAAAAGTATTTTTCGCTAAGCTAATTTATAAAGAAAAAAAAAAAAACTTTATCAAGGGACCTCACTGTGAATGTTAAAAGCAATGGATAAAAAGTGTAAATACTCTAAATACTCTTAAGGAAAGATATTTTGATACCAGCTTCCTTTGGCCATTTTAAAATCTTCATCGAGGGATCTCCCCGATTGGTAGTAAAACTGATGATAAAAGCGTTAAAATCTTCGAGTACTCTTTTTAAATATTTTCATCCTGGCTACATCCCTACATTTCATAGCCTTTATTTAGAGAGAAATTCAGCTATTTTAGAACCTTTCTCAAGGGACTTCCCTGTTGAGTATTAAAAAGCAATGGATAAAATCGGCAAAAACTCCGAATGTTTTTAGTAGGGAATTTGTTTTTTACCCTTGCTTTGTTCACCTATTAAAAAAAAAAAAAAAAAAAAAAAACTTCCTCAAGTGACCTCCCTGGTGAGTGTTAAAACCAACATATAGAAGCGGTAAAAACCCAGTGCTCTTTTTTTAGGGTGAAATATTTCTATCTTTGTTCTGTACAGCTATTTACAAAAAGATTCTCTAGAGACCTACCGGATGAGTGTTAAAACCAATACATGAAAGTAGCAAAAACTGCAGTTACTCTTTTATTATCGTAAAATATTTTCATCCTAGTTTTCAGTTATTTTAAAAGAACCTTCCTCAAGGGACCTCCCTGGTGAGTGTTAAAACCAATGGATTAGAGCAGTTAGAAATTCCAGAAATAATTTTTATCATTCTTAAATACATTTAATTTAAACCTTTCTCAAGGGATTTCCATGTTGACTGTTAAAACCAATGGACAAAAACGATGAAAAATCCGAGTTTTCTATTATAAGGGTATAATATATCTAGCCTGGGTTTGTTCGGCTATTCTATATACCTTTCCCAAGGGACCTCCCTAGTGAGTGAGGTCCCTGGTGAGTGTTAAAAATATTGGATAAAAGCGACTATTCTTTTATTAGGGCAAAATATTTTTAACCTTGTTTTGTTTAGCTAACTTAAAAAAAAAAATTATCAAGGGACATCTCTGGTGAATGTTAAAGGCAACTGATAATAAAGCTAATCAGAATCGGCAGTTGCAGTTCCAGCCAATTAGAGACAGCCAATGGTCCGCATTTATACATGATGTTAAAAGTGGTTGCAGCTTTTGTGCAAAAGTCTGAAAAGGCCGTTACTAAGGCTAGTGGCCTTGGCCCCTTGCCAAAAATGGTAAAAACTCTTAATACTCTCATTTTGGGGAAAGATATCTTCATCGAGGGATCTCCCCGGTGGGTATTAAAACCGATGATAAAAGCGTTAAAAACTTCGAGTATTCTTTTTAAGTATTTTCATCGTGGCTCCTCTCCTACATTTGAAAGCATTGAATTAGGGTAAAATATTTTAAATCCTGTCATATTCAGCTATTTTAGAACCTTTCTCAAGGGACTTCCCTTTTGAGTATTAAAAATCAATGGAAAGGATAATGTTTAAGCGGCAATAACTCCCACTGCTTTTTTATTACGGTAAAATGTTTTTACCCTTGTTTTATTCACCTGTTTAAAAAAAAAAAAAAAAAAACCTTTCTCAAGTGACCTCCCTGGTGAGTGTTAAAACCAAAGGATAGAAGCAGTAACAACTCAGAGTACTGTTTTTAGCGTAAAATATTTCCATCTTTGTTTTGTAAACCTATTCACAAAAAGATTCTCTTGAGACCTACCTGGTGAGTATTATAACCAATGCATAAACGTGGCAAAAACTGAAGTTACTCTTTTATTATCGTAAAATATTTTCATCCTTGTTTTGTTCAGCTATTTTAAAGGGAGCTTTTTCAAGGGACCTCCCTGGTGAGTGTTAAAATCAATGGATAAAAGCGGTTAAAAACTCCGGGTGCTCTTTTATTAGAGTAAAATATTTTTATCATTCTTATATACAGCTAATTTAAACCTTCCTCAAGGGACTTCCCTGTTGACTGTCAAAACCAATGGATAAAAATGGTAAAAATTCCGAGTTCTCTATTATAAGGGTAAAATATAGCTATCCTGGTTTTGTTCGTCTATTCTAAAAACCTTTATCAAGGGACCTCACAAGTGAGTGAGGTTCCTGGTATTAAAGCGATAAAAATTCTGACTACTCTTTTGTTAGGATAAAGTATTTTTGACCTTGTTTTGTTAAGATAATCTAAAAGGAAAAAACTTTATCAAGGGACCTCTCTGGAGAATGTTTAACGAAACTGATAAAAAGGGTAAAAACTGTAAATACTCTCATTTTAGGGAAAGATATTTTGATAACAGCTTGGTTTGGCCATTTTAAAATCTTCATCGAGGGATCTCCCTGGTGGGTATTTAAACTGATAAAATTTCTAAATAAAAGCCCAGATGAAAATTGTGACCCCAGGGCAAGTCCATTTTTTACCAATGATTACGATTCCAAGCTATAATTATGAGCTATTATTAATTGAATCCTGGTTGAGGTCAACAAGATATAAACACATACCAAGTAATATAGGACTAGGCTGTATAGTTATAAACAAGATTTTCAGTTTCTTTAATATACCATGAGGGGGGTTTTAATTCATTTAGAACAATGGCTAAATTTTGAACAAATTCAGAAGAGATCCACTAGATGAAGCTTTATACCAAATCTGGTCGCCCTAGGCCTTACAGCTAAGAACAATAAGATTTTTAGAGATTTTTTACCATTAAATGCCTTGTAAAACTTGTGACCCCTTTAACAGGGCCAATTTTGACCCAAGGGCTATAATTTGTCGAACCTTAGAAGAGGTCAATTATGTCAAGCTACATACCAAATTTAGTAGCCCCAGGCCATATGGTTTAGAACCAGAATATTTTCAAAGTTTCCAAGTATATGCTCCATGTAAAACTTGTGACCCCCGGGGTGAGGCCAATTTTGAACCCAGGGCTACGATTTGAAGAATCTAAGTAAACGTCTATTAGATGGAGCTACATGCTAATTTTGCTAGCCCCAGGCCACATGATATAGAACCAGAATATTTTCAAAGTTTTCCCTGTATAAGCCCATGTAGAACTTGTGACCCCCGGGGCGGGGCCAATTTTGGCCCCTAGGCTATTAATAGAAGAATCTACGTAAAAGTCCATCATATGAATTACATGCTAATTTTGGTTGCCCTAGGCAATATGGTTTAGAAGGAGAAGACTTTTTACAATTCTAACCCATATAAGCCCATGTAAAACTTGTGACCCTCGGGACGGGGCTAATTTTGGCCCCAGGTGTATAATTTGAAGAAATTAAGTAGAGGTCGATTAGATGAAGCTACATGCCAAATTTGCTAGCCCTAGGCCACATGGTTTAGGACAAGAAGATATTTAAAGTTTTCACTATATAAACCTATGTAAATCTTGTGACCCCCCCCCCATGGGCGGGGCCAATTTTGAGCCAGGACTCAAATATTGAGCCCCGGACTATAAATTGAAGAGTTTGTGTAGAGGTCTATTAGATGAAGGTACAAACCAATTTTGGTAACCCTAAGCCTTATGGTTTCGGACAAGAAGATTTTTAAAGATTTTCAATATTTTTCAGTTTTGTTGCCATGGCAACCAGAGTTTTTATAGGAATCAAATTCTTTGAAGAGTTTCGGAAGAGGGCCATGTGAGGATAATTTCCGTGAAGTTTCGTTAAAATCCGATGGGCTGTTTCAGAGAAGATGTTTGAAAGGGAGGGACGCACGACGGAAAAAGGCCATAACATAAGCCCGCTGGCCTTCGGTCCGTGGAGCTAAAAACCTTTCTCAAGGGACCATCCTTGTGAGTGAGTTCCTTGCTGAGTGTTAAAACCAATTTATAAAAGCGGTCAAAACTCCGAGTACTCTTTTATTAGGGTAAACTATTTTTAACATTGTTTTTTCAAGCTAAGTTAAAACCCTAAATTAGAGAGACCTCGCTGGTGAGTATTGAAAGCAATGGATAACAGTAGTAAAATCTGAGTACTTTCTTTTTTGTTTGTGTTTAGAATATACTGATCCTGGCTACGTTCGACCGTTTTAAACCTCTATGTTAAGTTGTAAAACCAATGGATAAAGGTTTTAAAAACCTTTAATTAGGATAAAATATTTTAGCCTTGTCATATTCAGCTATTTTAAAGCCTTTCTCAAGGGACTTCCCTGTTGAGTGTTAAAAGATCGGTGGATAATAGCGGTAAAAAACTCCGAGTGATCTTTTAAATGTTTTTACATTTGTTTTTGTTCAGCCATTAAAAAACAAAACTTTCTCAAGTGACCACCCTGGTGAGTGTTACAACCGGTGGATAGGAGAAGTAAAAACTCCCAGTGCTTTTTAATAGGGTAAAATATCTTATCCTTGTTTTGTTCAGCTATTTTAAAACCGTTCTCAAGGGACCTCCAATGTTTAAAAGCAGGTAAAAACTATGAGTACTTTTTTAGCGTAAAATATTTTGATTTCAGCTATGTTCTTCGATTTTAAAACTATTATTGCGGGACCTACTTGGTGAGTACTAAAAAGCAAAATCTAATTATAATTTGGATGCGAAACACACACATGGATAAAGCAAATTCAAAGTATGGTTAGTGAAATATAAACAAAAACTTACAAAAGTTTTGAAAAGATAAACCTAAGACATAAACCATATTCAATGCGTGGTTAGAGAAATATAAACAAAAACTCTGAATTTTTCTTGACAAATACATACATCAGACAAAAAAAGCAAAGCATGGCTATTTATTTAAAAGACTTACTGAAATTTTCATCAGAAACATTTACCTGAGATAAAGCAAATAAAATGCATGGTTAGATGATAAAAGCGTTGAAAACTTTGAGTACTCTTTTTAAATATTTTCATCCTGGATACGTTACTACACTTCATAGCCTTTATTTAGGGTAAAATATTTCTAACCTTGTCATATTCAGCTATTTCAGAACCTTTCTCGAGGGACTTCCGTGTTGAGTATCAAAAATCAATGGATAAAAGCGGCAAAAACTCCGAGTGCTTTTCTATTACGGTAAAACCATTTTGCCATTGTTTTGTTCACCAATTAAAAAAGAAAAAAAAAAGACTTTCTCAAATGACCTTCCTTAAAACTAACGGATAGAAGCGGTCGGTAAAAACTCCGAGTACTCTTTTGTATTTCCATCCTTGCTTTGTACAGCTATTTACAAAGATTCTCTAGAGACCTACCTGGTGAATGTTAAAACCAATGCATAAAAGTGGCAAAAACTGCAGTTACTCTTTTATCATCGTACAGTATTTTCCTTCTTGTTTTGTTCAGCTATTTTTATAGAAACTTTTTCAAGGGACCTCTCATGTGAGTGTTAAAACCAATGGATAAAAGCGGTTAAAAACTCCGGGTGCCCTTTTATTGGAGTAAAGTATTTTTATCATTCTTATATACAGCTAATTTAAACCTTTCTCAAGGGACGTCCCTGTTGACTGTTAAAAGCAATGGATAAAGATGGTAAAAATACGACTTCTCTATTATAAGGGTAAAATATAGCTGTCCTGATTTTGTTCGGCTATTCTGAAAACATTTCTCAAGGGACCTCCCTAGTGAGTGAAGTCCCTGGTGAGTGTTAAAACTTAAAAATAAAGGATTAAAGCGGTAAAATTCCGACTACTCTTTTATTAGGGTAAAGTATTTTTAACATTGTTTTGTTTAGCTAATTTAAAAAGAAAAAAAAAACTTTATCAAGGGACCTCACTGGTGAATGTTAAACGCAAGTGATAAAAAGTGTAAACACTCTAAATACTCTCATTTTAGGGAAAGATATTTCTATAACAGCTTGGTTTGACCATTTAAAATCTTCATCATGGGATCTAATACCCGGTGGGTATTAAAACCGACGCTAAAAAGGTTAAAACTACTAGTACTCTTTTTAATTAGTTTCATCCTGGCCACGTTCCTACATTTGAAAGCCTTTAATTAGGGAAAATATTTTTAGCCTTGTCATATTCAGCTATTTTAAAGCCTTTCTCAAGGGACTTCCCTGGTGAGTGTTAAAACCAATAGATAAAAGACGTAAAACTTCGGGACCTCTTTTATTAGGGTAAAATATTTTCATCATTGTTATATTCAGCTATTTTAAAACCTTTCTCAAGGGACCTTCCTGTTTACTGTTAAAACCAAAAGATATAATGGATAAAAACTCCGAGTGCTCTTTTATTATGGTAAAATATATCTGTCCAGGTTTTGTTCAGCTATTTTTAAAATCTTTCTGAATGGACCTCTCTGGTGAATGAGGTCTCTCGCGGATGTCAAAATAAAAGCGGTAAAAACTCCGAGTACTCTTTCATTAGCGTGAACTATTTTCAACCTTGTTTGTTCATTTAAAAAAAAAAAAAAAAAGCTTTCTCAATGGACCTCCATGGTAAATGTTAAAAGCAATAGATAAAAAAGTTTAAAAAAAACTCTAAATACTCTCATTTTAGGGAAAGATATTTTGATACCAGTTAGCTTTGTACATTTAAAATCTTCATCGAGGAACCTCCCCGATGGGTTTTAAAACCGATTATCAAAGCGGTAAAAACTTCGAGTACTTTTTTAAAATACTTTCATCCTGGCTAGGCTCCTACATTTCAAAACGTTTTGTAAGGGTAAAATATTGTTAGCCTTGTCATATTCAGCTGTTTTAAAACCTTTCTCAAGGGACTTCCCTGTTGAGTATTATAAATCAATGGATAAAAGCGGTAAAAACTCCGAGTGGTCTTTTGTTTGGGTAAAATGTTTTTACCCTTGTTTTGTTCATCTATTTAAAAAAAAAATCCTTTCTCAAGGGACCTCCCTGGTCAGTGTTCAAAACCAATTGATAAAAGCGGTAAATACTCCGAGTGCTCTTTTATTTGGGTAGAATAGTTTTATTGTGTGTTGTTCACCTATTTAAAAAAAACTTTCTCAAGGGACTTCCCTGGTGAGTGTCGACAGCAATGGATAAAGGCGGTAAAAAAAATCCGGGTCCTCTTTTATTAGGGTAAAATATTTTAACCATTGTTATATTCAGCTATTTTAAAACCTTTCTAAAGTTACTTTCCTATTGACTGATAAAACCTATGGATAAAAACGGTTAAAACTCCGATTTCTCTTTTATCGGGGTAAAACATGTCTGCCCTGGTCTTGTTCAGGCTTTTTGAAGGGACCTTCCTTGTGAGTGAGGTCCTTGCTGAGTGTTAAAACCAATGTATAAAAGTGGTCAAAACTCCGAGTATTCTTTTTATTAGTGTAAATTATTTCTAAACTTTTGTTTTTAGCTAGTGTTAAAAGAACCTCCCTTGTGAATGTTAAAAGCAATGGGTAAAAGGGTAAAAACTCGTAAAACTCTAGTTTTAGGTAAAGATATTTTGATACCAGGTAGGTTTGGTCATTTTTCACCCTTCGAGGGCCCAATATTTCAAATTCCTAAATTAGAGAGACCTCACTGGTGAGTATTAAAAGCAATGGATAAAAGTAGCAAAATTCGGAGTACTTTATTTTTTGTTTGTGTTTAAAATATATTGATCCTAGCTACGTTCGACCGTTATAAAACCTCTATGTTAAGTGGTAAAACCAATGGCTAAAGGTGTTAAAACCTGTAATCAGGGTAAAATATTTTTAGCCTTGTCATATTCAGCTATTTTAAAGCCTTTCTCAAGGGACTTCCCTGGTGAGTGTTAAAACCAATAGATAAAAGACGTAAAACTTCGGGACCTCTTTTATTAGGGTAAAATATTTTCATCATTGTTATATTCAGCTATTTTAAAACCTTTCTCAAGGGACCTTCCTGTTTACTGTTAAAACCAAAAGATATAATGGATAAAAACTCCGAGTGCTCTTTTATTATGGTAAAATATATCTGTCCAGGTTTTGTTCAGCTATTTTTAAAATCTTTCTGAATGGACCTCTCTGGTGAATGAGGTCTCTCGCGGATGTCAAAATAAAAGCGGTAAAAACTCCGAGTACTCTTTCATTAGCGTGAACTATTTTCAACCTTGTTTGTTCATTTAAAAAAAAAAAAAAAAGGCTTTCTCAATGGACCTCCATGGTAAATGTTAAAAGCAATAGATAAAAAAGTTTAAAAAAAACTCTAAATACTCTCATTTTAGGGAAAGATATTTTGATACCAGCTAGCTTTGTACATTTAAAATCTTCATCGAGGAACCTCCCCGATGGGTTTTAAAACCGATTATCAAAGCGGTAAAAACTTCGAGTACTTTTTTTAAATACTTTCATCCTGGCTAGGCTCCTACATTTCAAAACGTTTTGTAAGGGTAAAATATTGTTAGCCTTGTCATATTCAGCTGTTTTAAAACCTTTCTCAAGGGACTTCCCTGTTGAGTATTATGAATCAATGGATAAAAGCGGTAAAAACTCCGAGTGGTCTTTTGTTTGGGTAAAATGTTTTTACCCTTGTTTTGTTCATCTATTTAAAAAAAAAATCCTTTCTCAAGGGACCTCCCTGGTCAGTGTTCAAAACCAATTGATAAAAGCGGTAAATACTCCGAGTGCTCTTTTATTTGGGTAGAATAGTTTTATTGTGTGTTGTTCACCTATTTAAAAAAAACTTTCTCAAGGGACTTCCCTGGTGAGTGTCGACAGCAATGGATAAAGGCGGTAAAAAAAATCCGGGTCCTCTTTCATTAGGGTAAAATATTTTAACCATTGTTATATTCAGCTATTTTAAAACCTTTCTAAAGTTACTTTCCTATTGACTGATAAAACCTATGGATAAAAACGGTTAAAACTCCGATTTCTCTTTTATCGGGGTAAAACATGTCTGCCCTGGTCTTGTTCAGGCTTTTTGAAGGGACCTTCCTTGTGAGTGAGGTCCTTGCTGAGTGTTAAAACCAATGTATAAAAGTGGTCAAAACTCCGAGTATTCTTTTTATTAGTGTAAATTATTTCTAAACTTTTGTTTTTAGCTAGTGTTAAAAGAACCTCCCTTGTGAATGTTAAAAGCAATGGGTAAAAGGGTAAAAACTCGTAAAACTCTAGTTTTAGGTAAAGATATTTTGATACCAGGTAGGTTTGGTCATTTTTCACCCTTCGAGGGCCCAATATTTCAAATTCCTAAATTAGAGAGACCTCACTGGTGAGTATTAAAAGCAATGGATAAAAGTAGCAAAATTCGGAGTACTTTATTTTTTGTTTGTGTTTAAAATATATTGATCCTAGCTACGTTCGACCGTTATAAAACCTCTATGTTAAGTGGTAAAACCAATGGCTAAAGGTGTTAAAAACCTGTAATCAGGGTAAAATATTTTTAGCCTTGTCATATTCAGCCATTTTAAAGCCTTTCTCAAGGGACTTCCTTGTTGAGTGTTAAAAATCGGTGGATAATAGCGGTAAAAAACTCCGAGTGATCTTTTAATTGTTTTTACCCTTGCTTTTGTCCAGCCATTTTTAAACAAACAAAAAAAAAAAAAAAAAAAAACTTTCTCAGTGGAACTCTGGTGAGTGTTACAACCAGTGGATAGGAGCAGTAAAAACTCTCGAGTGCTTTTTAATCGGGTAAAATATCTTTAATCCTTGTTTTGTTCAGCTATTTTAAAACCTTTCTCAAGGGACCTCAAACGTTTAAAAGCATGTAAAAACTACGAGTATTTTTTAGCGTAAAATATTTTGATTTCAGCTATGTTCTGCGATTTTAAAACTATTGTTGCGGGATCTCCTTAGTGAGTACTAAAAGCAATGGACGAAAGCATTCAAAACTTTGAACAAACTTAGTTTAGCGTAAACAAAACGGCATTTTACAGAACTACAAACAAAACCTACAAATAATTGCCACAGAACAAGCATAAGGCTCGATATCTTTCTCTATACACCTGAACATATCGGGATTATTATTGTTGACCTATTACTAGGCTACATGTGTGCTGACAGCACTGCACATACAAACATCTGCTGAAAAACATGACAAAAGGCTACAAGAAACCAAACATAGTTGGATAAACAAATAAAAGCACAATCAAGAAAATAGCTAATGCAGACAAAGCATGGTTAGACAAGTATATACAAAAACTTATTCAAATTTTCAAGACAAGTACATAAATGATGACTTAGAGTAAATGCAAAGCATGAGAGAAATATGAAAAGAAAAACTAACTGAACTTTTCACGAGAAACACCTTCGAGAGATACAATCAAATTTAAATTTAAACCAGGGTTAGACAAATTTAAACAAAAACTTACTGAAATTTTCAAGAGAAATACATACACAAGATATAACAATTCCAATGTATGGTTGAAGAGATATGAATGAAAACCTACTAAATATGGATTGAAAATATGACATAAAGCTAATTACATGCACGGTAGGACAAATGAAAGCAAAATCTAATTATAATTTGGATGCGAAACATACACATGGATAAAGCAAATTAAAAGTATGGTCAGTGTAATATAGGAAAAAAAACTTAACAAAGTTTTGAAAAGATATACCAAAGAAATGAAGCATATTCAAAGCGTGGTTAGAGTTAGAGAACTATATAAAAAAAACTCTGAATTCTTTATGACAGATACATACATCAGACAAAACAAAGCCAAAGCTTAGTTAAACAAATACATTTGAAAGACTTACTGAAATTTTCATCAGAAACACTTACCTGATGAGACAAAGCAAATAAAATGCATGGTTAGATGATAAAAACGTTGAAAACTTCGAGTACTCTTTTTTAATATTTTCATCCTGGCTACGTTCCTACATTTCATAGCCTTTATTGGGGGTAAAATATTTCTAACCTTGTCATATTCAGCTATTTCAGAACCTTTCACAAGGGACTTCCCTTTTGAGTATTAGAAATCAATGGATAAAAGCGTCAAAAACTCTGAGTGCTTTTTTATTACGGTAAAATCATTTTACTCTTCTTTTGTTCACCTATTCAACCCCCCCCCAACTTTCTCAAGTGACCTTCCTGGTGAGTGTTAAAACCAACGGATAGAAGCGGTAAAAACTCAGAGTACCCTTTTTTTCGGATAAAATATTTCTATCCTTGATTTGTACAGCTATTCACAAAAAGATTCTCTTGAGATCTACCTGGTGAATGTTTAAACCAATACATAAAAGTGGCAAAAACTGCAGTTACTCTTTTATTATCGTAAAAGATTTTCGTCCTTGTTTTGTTCAGCTATTTAAAAGAACCCTTTTCAAGGGATCTCCCTGGTGATTGTTAAAACCAATGGATATAAGCGGTTAAAACTCCGGGTGCTCTTTTATTGGAGTAAAATATTTTTATCATTCTTATATACAGCTAATTTAAACCTTTCTCAAGGGACTTCCCTGTTTACTGTGAAAACAAATGGATAAAGATGGTAAAAATTCCGAGTTCTCTATTATAAGGGTAAAAAATATCTATCCTGGTTTTGTTCGGCTATTCTAAAAACATTTCTCAAGGGACCTCCCTAGTGAGTGAGGTCCCTGGTGAGTGTTAAAAGTGAAGGATTACAGCGGTAAAAATTCCGACTACTGCTTTTATTAGGGTAAACTATTCTTAACATTGTTTAGTTTAGCTAATTTAAAAAATAAACTTTATCAAGACTCCTCACTGGTGAATGTTAAACGCAATTGATAAATAGTGTAACAACTCTAAGTACTCTCATTTTAGGGAAAGCTATTTCTATAAGAGCTTGGTTTGACCATTTAAAATCTTTATCAGGGGATCTCCCCCCTGGGTATTAAAACCGACGATAAAAGCATTAAAACCTTCGAGTACTCTTTTTAATTACTTTCATCCTGGCTACGTTTCTATATTTGAAAGCCTTTAATTAGGGAAAAATATTTTTAGCTTTGTCATACTCAGCTATTTTAAAACCTTTCTCAAGGGACCACTCTGTTGAGTTTTAAAAATCAATGGATAAAATCGGTAAAATCTCCGAGTGCTCTTTTATCAGGGTAATGTGTTTTTATCCTTGTTTGGTACGGCTATTTTACTATTTTAAAAACCTTTCTCAAGGGACCTCCCTGGTGAGTGTTAAAACCAATGGATAAAAGACGTAAAAAAACCCTTATATTAGGGTAAAATATTTTCACCATTGTTATATTCAGCTATTTTAAAACCTTTCTCAAGGTACTTTCTTGTTGACTGTTAAAACCAATGGATATAAATGATAAAAACTCCGAATGCTCTTTTTTTTAGGGTAGAATATATCTATCCTGGTTTTGTTCAGCTATTTTAAAATCTTTCTCAATGGACCTCTCTGGTGAGTGAGGTCTCTCGTGGGTGTCAAAATCAATAGATAAAAGCAGTAAAAACGCCGAGTACTCTTTTACTAGCGTAAACTATCTTTAACCTTGTGTTGGTCATTTAACAAAAACAACAAAAACTTCCCCCAGGGACCTCTACGGTAAATGTTAAAAGCAATGGATAAAAAGGGTTAAAAAAATCTAAATACTGTCATTTTAGGGGAAAGATATCTTGATACCAGCTAGCTTTGGACATTTTAAAATCTTCATCGAGGGACGTCCCTGATGGGTACTAAAACCGATGACAAAAGCGGTAAAAACTTCGAGTACTCTTTTTAAATTTTTTTCATAATGGCTAGGGTCCTACATTTCAAAACCGTTAAAAGGGTAAAATATTTCTAACCTTGTCAAACTCAGCCGTTTTAAAACCTTTCTCTAAGGACTTCCCTATTGAGTGTTAAAAATCGATGGATAAAAGCGGTAAAAAATCCCGAGTGCTCTTTTTTGTTAGGGTAAAATGTTTTTTTCCCTTGTTTTGTTCAGCTATTTACAAAAAAAAAAAAAAAAAAAAAAAAAAAAAATCTCAAATGACCTCCCTGGTCAGTGTTCAAAACCAATTGATAAAAAAAGGTAAAAATTCCGAGTACTCTTTTATTAGGTCAGAATAGTTTCATCCTTGTTTTGTTCAGCTATTTGGTGAGTGTCGACACCAATGGATAAAAGCGGTAAAAAAAATCCGGTCCTCTTTTATTAGGGTAAAATATTTTAATTATTGTTATATTCAGCTATTTTAAAACCCTTCTCAAGGGACTTCCTTATTGACTGTTAAAACCTATGGATAAAATGGTAAAAAACTCGGACTGCTCTAGTACTGGGGTAAAATATATCTATCCTGGTCTTGTTCAGCAATTTTTAAAACCTTTCTCAAGGGATCTACCTTGTGAGTGAGGTCCTTGGTGAGTGTTAAAACCAATTCATCAACGCGGTCAAAACTCCGAGTACTCTTTTATTAGGGTAAACCATTTTTAAACTTGTTTTTTTTTTTTTTTTTTTTTTTTTTGCTAATGTATAAGAGAAAAAAAAAACTTTCTCAAGGGACCTCCCTTGTGAATGTTACAAGCATTGGCTAAAAGGGGTAAAAACTCGTAAAACTCTAGTTTTAGGTAAAGATATTTTGATACCATCTAGGTTTGGTCATTTTTAAACCTTCGTCGAGGGACCTATAATTTCTAAACCTAAATAAGAGAGACCTCTCTGGTGAGTATTAAAAGCAATGGATAACAGTAGTAAAAATCCGAGTACTTTCTTTTGTTTGTGTTTAAAATATATTGACCCTGGCTATGTTCGGCCGTTTAAAAACTTCTATGTTAAGTCGTAAGACCAATGGCTAAAGGTGTAAAAAACCTGTAATCAGGGTAAAATAGTTTTAGCCTTGTCATATTCAGCCATTTTAAAGCCATTTTCAAGGGACTTCCCTGTTGAGTGTTAAAAAACGGTGGATAATAGCGGTAAAAAACTCCGAGTAATCTTTAATATGTTTTTACCCTTGGTTTTTGTTCAGCCATTAAAAAAAAAAAAAAAAAAAAAAAAACTTTCTCGAGAGACCACCCTGGTGAGTGCTAAAACCAGTGGATAGGAGATGTAAAAACTCTGAGCGCTTTTTTAATAGGGTAAAATATCTTTTATCCTTGTTTTGTTCAGCTATTTTAAAACCTTTCTCAAGGGACTTCCAACGTTTAAAAGCAGGTAAAAACTACGATTACTTTTTAAGCGTAAAATATTTTGATTTCAGCTATGTTCTGCGATTTTAAAACTATTATTGTGGGACCTACTTGGTGAGTACTAAAAGCAATGGACGAAAGCATTCAAAATTTTGAACAATCTTAGTTCAGTATAAGCGGCGTTTAAAACCAATACATACAAAACCTACAATTAATTGCCACAGAAAAAGCATAAGGCCCGATATCTTTCTGTATAGACCTGAACATATCGGGATTATTATTGCTGACCTATTACTAGGCTAAATGTGTGCTGAAAGTACTGCACATAAAAACATCTGCAGAAAAACATGAAAAAAGCGACAAGAAACCAAACATAGTTGGATAAACAATTACAAACACATTCAAGAAAAAAGTTAATGCAGACAAAGCATGGCTTGACAAGTATAGACAAAAACTTACTCAAATTTTCAAGACAAGTACAAAAATGACATACAGTAGATGCAAAGCATGAAAGAAATATGAAAAGAAAAACTAACTGAACTTTTCACGAGGAACACCTTCGAGAGATAAAAAGCAAAGTCAAACCAGGATTAGACAAATATAAACAAAAACTCACCGGTACTGAAATTTTCAAGAGAAATACATACACAAGATATAGCAATTTTAATGTATGGTTGAAGAGATATGAATGAAAATCTACTTAATATGGATTAGAAATATGACATAAAGCTAATGAAATGCATGGTCAGACAAATGAAAGCAAAATCTAATTATAATTTGGATGGGAAATACACACATGAGATAAAGGAAATTCAACGCAAGGTTTGTGAAAAGTAAACAATAACTGACTAAGTTTCGGAAAGAAATTACCCTAGACATAAACCATATCCAAAGCATGGTTAGAGAAATATAAACAAAAACTCTGAATTTTTCATGACAAATACATACATGAGACAAAGAAAGGCTAAAGACAGATGCATTTTAAATACTTACTGAAATTTTCATCAGAAACATTTACCTGAGACAAAGCAAATCCAATGCATGGTTAGAGAAATGTATGCGAAAGCCTACTAAAATTTTGATTAGAAATACATTCACGAGATAAAGCAAATTCAAATCATGGTTAGTGACTCACAAACAGAACTTTACTGCAATATATATACTACGATATATTCATGATGACAAAACATACACACATTAATACAAATATTAAAACAAATGCAACATATTGTCAGAGAGACATAGCAAAATACATATTGAAAATTTGATGAGAAAATAAATATTAGATAAAGCAAACTCACAGGATAATTTGATGAATATAGACAAAAAACCTAACGATAATTTGGATAAGAGAAAAAAAAAAAAATAAATAAATAAACACCACATTTAGGAAACTCTTAATAAGAAATATGCAAAATGAAGCAAATTCAAAGCATAATGAGAGGTTTATAAACATAATCTTTGTTGAAGGTTTGTTCAGGAATAACTGCAAAGGATTAATTTAATTCGAAGAATGGTTAGACAAATATGAACAAGAAATTTCTGAATAAAATACATCAGAAAACAAAAACGAATTTATAGCATTGTTAGAGCACTATGAATGAATACTTCACAAAGCAAAGTCAAAGCATGGATACAGAAATATACAAAACAAACTAATTGTAATTTTGATGATAAATACATACACAACATAAAGCACTTCAAAGCAGAAATACAAATGAAAACTTATTAGAATTTTCACGGGAAATAAAATCATGACGCAAAACAAATTCCTTGCATGGCAAGACTAATACAGACTACAACTCAATCAAATTTTTGTGAGACATACATACTCTGGCCAAAGCAATTTTAAGGCATGGTTAGAATGTAAAACAATAACTAATTGCAATTTTGATGGCAAATACATACAAGAATTAAAGCAAATTCAAAGCATGGATTTACATGTGAAAGTCTGAAACCATACTTGTCAGAATTCCTACCTGGTCTTAGGAGTTGTGATAAGAAAGGTTTCATCCTTCTAAAGAAAAACTAAATGATAAATTTAACCCACCTCTTTTGTCAAGCTGTTGACATAGGGCATCCTCCTACAAATTAGAACATATGAACAAAAACCAGTTACATGTAAATATGGATTAGAAATATGTCATATAGCTAATGAAATGCATGGTCACACAAATGAAAGCAAAATCTTATTATAATTTGGATGCGAAACACACATATGGATAAAGTAAATTCAAAGTATGGTTAGTGAAATATAAACAAAAGCTTACCAAAGGTTTGAAAAGATATACCTAAGACATAAACCATATTCAATGCGTGGTTAGAGAAATATAAACAAAAAAACAAAAACTCTGAACTTTTCATGACAAATACATACATCAGACGAAACAAAACCAAAGCTTGGTTAGACAAATACAGTCAAAAGACTTACTGAAATTTTCATCAGAAACATTTACCTGATGAGACAAAGCAAATTCAATGCATGGTTAGATGATAAAAGCATTGAAAACTACGAATACTCTTTTTTAATAATTTCATCCTGGCTACGTTCCTACATGTCATAGTCTTAATTTAGGGTAAAATATATTTCTAGCCTTGTTTTTGTACAGCTACTTACAAAAAGATTCTCTTGAGACCTACCTGGTGAATGTTAAAACCAATGCATTAAAGTGCCAAAACTGCAATTACTCATTTATTATCGTAAAATATTTTCATCCTTGCTTTTTTCAGCTATTTTAAAAGAACCTTTTTCAAGAGCCCTACCTGGTGAGTGTTAAAACCAATGGATAAAAGCGGTAAAAAACTTCGGGTACTCTTTCACTGGAGTAAAATATATTTATCATTCTTATATAAAGCTAATCTAAACCCTTCTCAAGGGGCTTCCCTGTTGACTGTTAAAACCAATGGATAAAGATGGTAAAAATTCCGAGTTCTCTATTATGAGGGTAAAATATAGCTATCCTGATTTTGTTCGGCTATACTAAAAACATTTCTCAAGGGACCTCCCTAGTGAGTGAGGTCCGTGATGATTGTTAAAAATAAAAAATTAAAGCGGCAAAAGTTCCGACTACTCTTTTATGAGAGTAAAATATTTTTAACACTGTTTTGTTTAGCTAATTTAAAAAGAAAGAAAAAAACTTTATCAAGGGACCTCACTGGTGAATGTTACACGCAATTGATAAAAAGTGTAAAAACTCTAAATACTCTCATTGTAGGGAAAGATATTTTGATAACAGCTGGGTTTGACCATTTTAAAATCTTCCTCGGGGGATCTCCGCGCTGGGTATTAAAACCGACGCTAAAAAGGTTAAAAACTGCGAGCACTTTTTTTAATTACTTTCATCCTGGCTACGTTCCTATATTTGAAAGCCTTTAAATACGGAAAAATATTTTAAGCCTTGTCATATTCAGCTATTTTAAAATCTTTGTCAAGGGACCGCTCTGTTAAGTATTAAAAATCAATGGATAAATCGGAAAACATCCGAATGCCCTTTTTTTAGGGTAAAGTATTTTTATACTTTTTTTGTAAGGCTATTTTACTATTTTAAAAATCTTTCTCAAGGGACCTCCCTAGTGAGTGTTAAAAAGCAATGGATAAAAGCCGTAAAAAACTCTTATCAGGGTAAAATATTTATCACTGTTATATTCAGCCATTTCAAAACCTTTCTCAAGGGACTTTCCTATTGACTGTTCAAACCAATACATATAATATTATAAAAAAAAAAAAAAAAAAAAAAAAAAAAAAAAAAAAAAAAACCTCCCGAGTGCTCTTTTATTAGGATAGAATATATCTATCCTGGTTTTGTTCAGCTATTTTAATTTTTTTTTTTTGAATGGACCTCTCTGGTGAGTGAGGTCTCTGGTGGGTGTCAAAACCAATGGATATTTTTATGCAAGCTACTTTGGACATTTTAAAATCTTCATCGAGGGACCTCCTCGATGGGCATTACAACCGATGATAAACTGTTAAAACCAATGGATATAAAAGATAAAAAACTCCGAGTGCTCTTTTATTAGGGTAGAATACATCCATCCAGGTTTTGTTCAGCTATTTTTAAAATCTTTCTCAATGGACCTCTCTGGTGAATGAGGTCTCTCGCGGGGGTCAAAACCAATGGATGAAAGCGGTGAAAACTCCGAGTACTCTTTCATTAGCGTGAACTATTTTTAATCTTGTTTTGTTCATTTAAAAAGAAAGAAAAAAAAAAAAAAAAAAAGATTTCTCAATGGACCTCCATGGTAAATGTAAAAAGCAATGGATATACAGGGTTAAAAAGAAAAAAGAAAAAATCTCTAAATACTCTCATTTTAGGGAAAGATATTTTGATACCAGCTAGATTTGTATATTTTAAATTCTTCATCGAGGGACCTCCCTAATGGGTTTTAAAACCGATTATCAAAGCGGTAAAAACTTCGAGTAATCTTTTTAAATATTTTCATCCTGGCTGGGCTACTACATTTCAAAACCTTTTGTAAGGGGAAAATATTTTTAGCCTTGTCATATTCAGCTGTTTTAAAACCTTTCTCAAGACACATCCCTGTTGAGTGTTAAAATCTATGGATAAAAGCGGTAAAAACTCCCGAGTGCTCTTTTATTAGGGTAAAATGTTTTTACCCTTATTTTGTTCAGCTATTTAAAAAAAATCCTTTCTCAAGTGACCTTCCTGGTCAGTGTCCAACACCAATTGATAAAAGTGGTAAAAACTCCGAGTACTCTTTTATTAGAGTAGAATAGTTTCACCCTTGTTTTGTTCAGCTATTTAAAAAAAACTTTCTCAAGGGACTTCCCTGGTGAGTGTCAACACAAATGGATAAAAGCGGTAAAAATAATTCAGGTCCTCTTTTATCAGGGTAAAATATTTTAATAATTGTTATATTCAGCTATTTTGAACCCTTTCTCAAGTGATTTCCCTGTTGACTCTTAAAACCTATGGATAAAAAACTCTTAATGTAAAACGAAAAAAAAAAAAAAAAAAAAAAAACTTTCTCAAGGGATCTCCCTTGTGAACATTAAAAGCAATGGTAAAAAGGGTAAATACTCGAAAAACCCTAGCTTTAGGTAAAGATATTTTGATATCAGCTAGGTTTGGTCATTTTTAAACCTTCGTCGAGGGTCCTTAATTTCAAAACCCTAAATTAAAGAGACCTCGCTGGTGAGTATTAAAAGCAATGGATAACTGATAAAAATCGGAGTGCTTTCTTTTTTGTTTGTGTTTAAAATATATTGGTCTTGTCTAGGTTCGACCATTTTAAAACCTCTATGTTAAGTGGTAAAACCAATGGATAAAGGTGTTACAAACCTGTAATTAGGGTAAAATATTTATAGCCTTGTCATATTCAACCATTTTAAAGCCTTTCTCAAGGGACTTCCGTATTGAGTGTTAAAAATCGGTGGATAATAGCGGTAAAAATATCAAGGTGATCTTTTAAATGTTTTTACCCTTGGTTTTTGTTCCGCCATTTTTAAACAACAACAACAACAACAAAAAACCTTTCTCAAGTGACCTCCCTGGTAAGTGTTAAAACCAGTGCATAGCATGAAAGAAATATGAAAAGAAACACCTTCGAGAGACAAAAGCAAATTCAAACCAGGGTTAGACTAAAGGAAACAAGAACTTACCGGTACTGAAATTCTCAAGAGAAGTACATACACAAGATAAAGCAATTTCAATGTATGGTTGAAGAGATATGAACAAAAACCTACTAAATATTAATTAGAAATATGTCATAAAGCTAATGAAATGCATGGGCAGACAAATGAAAGCAAAATCTAATTATAATTTGGATGCGAAACATACACATGGATAAAGCAAATTCAAAGTATGCTCAGTGAAATATAAACAAAAACTTACCAAAGTTCTGAAAAGATATACCAAGAAATAAACCATATTCAAAGAGTGGTCAGAGAAACATATACAAAAACTCTGAATTTTTCATGACAAAAACATACATCAGACAAAACATAGCCAAAACATGGTTAGACAAATACATTTAAAAGACTTATTGAAATATTCATCAGAAACATTTACCTGAGACAAAGCAAATAAAATGCATGGTTAGATGATTAAAGCGTTTAAAAATTCCCGTACTCTTTTTAAATATTTTCATCCTGGCTACGTTCCTACATTTCATAGCCTTTATTTAGGGTAAGATATTTCTTGTCATATTCAGCTATTTCAGAACCTTTCCCTTTTGAGTATTAAAAATCAATGGAAAAAAGCGTTAAAAAAACTCAGAGGTTTTTTTATTACGGAAAAATCATTTTACCCTTGTTTTGCTCACCTATTAAAAAAACTTTCTTAAGTGACCTTCCTGGCGATTGTTAAAACCAACGGATAGAAGCGGTAAAAGCTCCGAGTACTCTTTTTTTTTGAGGGTAAAATATTTCTATCCTTGTTTTGTACAGCTATTTACAAAAAGATTCTCTTGAGACCTACCTGGTAAATGTTTAAACCAATGCAGAAAGAGGCAAAGACTGCAGTTACTCTTTTATTATCGTACAATATTTTCATCCTTGTTTTATTCAGCTATTTTCAAAGAACCCATTTCAAGGGACCTTCCTGGTAAGTGTTAAAACCAATGGATAAAGGCGGTTAAAATCTCCGGGTACTTTTTTATTGGAGTAAAATATTTTTATCGTTCTTATATACAGCTAATTTAAACCTTTCTCAAGGGACTTACCTGTTGACTGTTAAAACCAATGGATAAAGATGGTAAAATTCCGAGTTCTCTTTTATAAGGCTAAAATATATCTATCCTAGTTTTGTTCGGCTATTCTAAAAACATTCCTCAAGGGACTTCCCTAGTGAGTGAGGTCCCTGGTGAGTGTTAGAAATAAAGGATTAAAGTGGTAAAAATTTCGACTTCTCTTTTATTAGGGTAAACTATTTTTAACATTGTTTTGTTAGCTAATTTAAAAAGAAAACAAACTTTATCAAGTGACTTCACTGGTGATAAAAAGTGTAAAAATTCTAAATACTCTCATTTAAGGGAAAGATATTTCGATAACAGTTTGGTTTGACCATTTTAAAGTCTTCCTCCGGGGGTTCTCCCTGGTGGGTATTAAAACCGACGATAAAAGCGTTAAAAACTTCGAGTACTCTTTTTAATTACTATCATCCTGGCTACGCTCCTACATTTGAAAGCCTTTCATTATGGAAAAATATTTTTAGCCATGTCATATTCGGCTATTTTAAAACTTTTCTCAGAGGACGGCTCTGCTGAGTATTAAATATCAATGGATAAAATTGGTAAAATCTCCGAGTGCTCTTTTATTAGGGTAAAGTGTTTTTATCCTTGTCTTGTACGGCTTTCTCAAGGGACTTCCCTAGTGAGTGAGGTCCCTGGTGAGTGTTGAAAATAAAGGATTAAAGTGGTAAAAATTTCGACTACTCCTTTTATTAGGGCAAGATATTTTTAAAATTGTTTTGTTTAGCTGATTAAAAAAAAAAAAGCTTTATCAAGGGACCTCACTGGTGAATGTTAAACGCAATTCATAAAAAAAAAAAAAAAAAAAAAAAATTGTAAAAACTCTAAATACTCTCATTTTAGGGAAAGATATTTCGATAACAGCTTGGTTTGACCATTTTAAAGTCTTCCTCGGGGGATCTCCCTGGTGGGTATTAAAACCGACGATAAAAGCGTTAAAACCTTCGTGTACTCTTTTTAATTACTTTCAACCTGGCTACGTTCCGACATTTGAAAGCCTTTAATTGGGGAAAAATATTTTTAGCTTTGTCATATTCAGCTTTTTTAAAACCTTTCTCAAGGGACCAGTCTGTTGAGTATTAAAAATCAATGGATAAAATCGTTAAAATCTCCGAGTGCTCTTTTATAATAGTAAAGCGTTTTTATCCTTGTTTGGTACGGCTATTTTACTATTTCAAAAACCTTTTTCAAGGGACCTCACTGGTAAGTATTAAAACCAATGGATAAAAGACGTAAAAAAAACTTCAGGACCTCTTTTATAAGGGTAAAATATTTTCATCATTGTTTTATTCAGCTATTTTAAAACCTTCCTCAAGGGACTTCCCTGTTGACTTTAAAACAATGGATATAAAAGATAAAAACTCCGAGTGTTCTTTTATTAGGGTAGAATATATCTATCCTGGTTTTGTTCAGCTATTTTAAAAACCTTTCTGAATGGACCTCTCTGGTGAGTGAGGTCTCACGTGGTTGTCAAACCAATAGATAAAAGCGGTAAAAAATTCCGAGTACTCTTTTATTAGAGGACATTATTTGTAACCTTGTTTTGTTCATTCAAAAAGAAAAAAAAAAAATCTTTCCAAGGAACCTCCATGGTAAATGTTAAAAGCAATGGATGAAAAGGGTATTAAAAAACTCTATATACATGTACTCTTATTTTAGGGAAAAATATTTTGATATGAGCTTGCTTTCGACATTGTGAAATCTTAATCGAGAGACTTCCCTGATGGGCACTAAAACCGATGATAAAAGCGGTAAAAACTTCGAGTACTCCTTTGAATTTTTTTCATCCTGGCTAGGCTCCTACATTTCAAAACCTTTGACAAGGGTAAAATATTGTTAGCCTTGTCATATTCAGCTGTTTTAAAAGCTTTCTCAAGGGACTTCCCTGTTGAGTGTTGAAAATCTATGGATAAAAGCGGTAAAAACTCCGAGTGCTCTTTTTTATTACGGTAAATGTTTTATTGTTTTATTCAGCTATTTAAAAAAAAAAAAAAAAAAAAAAAAAACCTTTCTCGAGTGACCTCCCTGGTCAGTGTTCAAAACCAATTGATAAAAGCGGTAAAAATTCCGAGTACTCTTTTATAAGGGTAGAATAGGTTCATCCTTGTTTTGTTCAGCTATATTAAAAAAAAAAAAAACTTTCTCAAGGGACTTCCCTAGTGAGTGTCAACACCAATTGATAAAAGCGGTAAAAAAAATCCGGGTCCTTTTTTATAAGGGTAAAATAATTAATTATTGTTATATTCAGCTATTTTAAACCCTTTTTCAAGGCACTTCCCTGTTGACTGTAAAAACCTATGGATAAAAACGGTAAAAACTCCCGACTGCTGTTGTATTGGGGTAGAATATATCTATCCTGGCCTTGTTTAGCTATTTTAAAAACCTTTCTCAAGGAATCTTCCTTGTGAGTGATGACTTTGGTGGGTGTTAAAACCAATGAATAAAAGCGGTCAAAACTCCGAGTACTCTTTTATTAGGGTAAACTATTTTAAAACCTTGTTTTGTTCAGCCGATTTAAAAAGAAATAAAAAACTTTCTCAAGGCACCTCCCTTGTGAATGTTAAAAGCAATGGGTAAAAGGGGTAAAAACTCGTAGTACTCTAGTTTTAGGGAAAGATATTTTGATACCAGCTAGGTTTGGTCATTTTATAACCTTTGTCGAGGGATCTACATTTCAAAACCCTAAATTAGGGAGACCTCCTTCGTGGGTATTAAAAGCAATGGATAACAGCAGTAAAAATCGGAGTACTTCCTTTTTTGTCTGTGTTTAAATTTAAATTGATCCTGAATATGTTCGACCGTTTTAAAACCTCTAGAGGTAAAATCAATGGATAAAGGTGTTAAAAACCTCTAATTCGGGTAAACTATTCTTAAACTTGTCATATTTAACCATTTTAAAGCCTTTCTCAAGGGACTTCCCTGTTGAGTGTTAAAATCGGTGGATAATAGCGGTAAAAATATTCGAGAGATCTTTTAAATGTTTTTGCCCTTGTTTTTTCAGCCATTTAAAAAAATACATTTCTCAAGTGACCTCCCTGATAAGTGTCAAAACCAGTGGATAGAGGCAGTAAAAACTCCGAGTGCTTTTTTAATAGAGTAAAAAATCTTTTATCCTTGTTTTGTTCAGCTATTTTACAACCTTTTTTAAGGGACCGCAATGTTTAAAAGCAGGTAGAAACTACGAGTACTTTTTTAGCGTAAAATATTTTGATTTCAGCTAGGTTCTGCGATTTTAAAACTATTGTTGCGGGACCTACTTAGTGAGTACTAAAAGCAATGGACGAAAGTACTCAAAACTGAAAATCTTAGTTCAGCGTAAACAAAACGAACGACGTTTAACACCAATAGGAACAAAACCTACAAATAATTGCCACAGAACAAGCATAAGGCCCGATATATTTCTCTATACACCTGAACATATCGGGATTATTATTACTGACCTATTACTAGGCTACATGTGTACTGACAGCACTGCACATAAAAACATCTGAAGAAAAACGCGAAAAAAAGCTACAAGAAACTAGACATGATTGGATAAACAAATACAAACACAATAACGAAAAAAGCTAATGCAGACAAAGCATGGATGGACAAGTATATATAAAAAACTTACTCAAATTTTCAAGACAAGTACATAAATGACATACAGTAAATGCAAAGAATGACAGAAATATGAAGAGAAAAACTAACTAAACTTTTCACGAGAAACACATTCGAGAGATAAAAGCAAATTCAAACAAGGGTAAGACAAATATATAAAAAAAAACTTACTGGTCCTGAAGTTTTCAAGAGGAACACATACACAAGATATAGCAACTTCAATGTATAGAAGAAGAGATATGATTTAAACCCACTTGATCTGAATTAGTAATAGGACATAAAGCTATTGAAATGCATTTTCAGACAAATGAAAAAGAAATCTAATTATAATTTGGATGGGAAATACACACATGAGATAAAGAAAATTCAAAGCATGGTTCGTGAAATATAAACAATAACTGACTAAAGTTTCGGAAAGAAATTACCCAAGACATAAACCATATCCAAAACATGGTTAGACAGATACACTTAAAAGACTTACTGAAGTATTCATCAGAAACATTTACCCGAGACAAAGCAAATGCAATGCATGGTTAGAGAAATATATGCAAAAGCCTACCGAAATTTTTATTAGAAATACATTCACCAGATAAAGCAAATTCAAATCATGGTTAATGACTTAATAAACAGAAACATACTACAATATAATTAATACAATATATTTATGATGAAAAAACATACACACATTAAAGCAAATGCAAAATATTGTCAGAGAGACATAGCAAAATACATACTGAAACTTTGGTGAGAAAATAAACATTAGATAAAGCAAATTCACAGGATGATTAGATGAACACAGACAAAAAATCCAACAATAATTTGGATGAGGAAAAAAAAATAAAAAAATAAATAAAAAAATAAAAAAAAGGAAATTCGAAACAGGCTAAAGAAATACCTGAAAGGACAAATTTGGATTAGAAAAGCCTACTTCAGATAAAGCTAATTCAAAACATAGATATATCTATGGACAAAACATTATTGCAATTTTCATGACAAATGCATACACAAGATACAAAACATGGATGACAAATATAAACAAAAGCTTACTAATTTTTCATATGAAATATGCAAAATAAAGCAAATTCAAAGCATAATTAGAAATTTATAAACATAACCTTTATTGAAGGTTTGTTCAGGAATAACTGCAAAAGATTAATTAAATTCGAACTTTGGTTAAAAAAATATGAACAAATACTTTCTGAATGAAATACATGCAGAAGACAAAAACGAATTTTTAGTATTGTTGGATCACTATAAATGAAGACTTCACGAAGCAAAGTCAAAGCATGGATACAGAAATGTATAAAACAAACTCACTGTAATTTTGATGATAAATGCATACACAACATTAAGCACTTCAAAGCAGAAACGCAAAAGAAAACTTATTACAATTTCAAGAGAAATAAAATCACGACACGAAACAAATTCCTACCAAGGAAAGACTAATACAGACTACAACTCAATCAAATTTTTGTGAGACATACATACTCTGGCCAAAGCAATTTTAAAACATGGTTATAATGTAAAACAGTAACTAATTGCAATTTTGATGACAAATACATACGAGAAATAAAGCAAATTCAAAGCATAGATTTACATGTGAAAGCCTAAAACCGTTCTTGTCAGAATTCTTTCCTGGTCTTAGGAGTCGTAATAAAAAAGGTTTCATCCTAACAAAGAAAAACTAAATGATAAATTTAACCCACCTCTTTCCTCAAGCTGTTGACACTAGGCATCCTCCTACAAATTAGACCCGGGTAGCTCATTGGTTAGCCTATCTGACGTGTGACCTGATAGTTGCAGAGTTGATACTCGGTTGAAGCAAAATTTCCTTCCGGCGAATTTTCGTCTCTTACCACTGATGCTTGTGAGAAAAGTAGTCAGTGGCGTGGGAAAAAAGTTGTCAGTACTGGTCTGAGAAAGCAAGGAAACGCATGCGTAGGTGCACTGATTGCCTGATATGACATTAGCTGTTTGAACGGCGTTTAAAACTAATACAAACAAAAGAAATAAAACCTACAAATAATTACCCAAGAACAAGCATTAATTAGGCCCTATTTCTTTCTCTATACGCCCGAACATATCAAGATTATTATTGCTGACCTATTACTAGGTTACATGTGTGCTGAAAGTACTGCACTGAAAAACGTCTGCAGAAAACACGAATACACAACAACCTACAAGAAACCAAACATAGGATAAACAAATACAAACACAATCAAGAAAATAGTTAATGCAGGCAAACTATGGTTTGACAAGTATATACATAACTTACTCAAATTTTCAAGACAAGTACATAAATGACGACCAGTAAATGCAAACACGAGAGAAATATGAAACGAAAAACTAACTGAACTTTTCACGAGAAACACGTTCGATAGATAAAAGCAAATTCAAACCAGGGTTAGACAAATGGAAAAAGAACTTACCGGTACTGAAAGTTTCAAGAGAAATGCATACACAAGATAAAGCAATTTCAATGCATGGTTGAAGAGATATGAACAAAAACCTACTAAATACGGATTAGAAATATGACAGAAAGCTAATGAAATTCATGGTCAGACAAATGAAAGCAAAATCTAATTATAATTTGGATGCCAAACACACACATGGATAAAGCAAATTCAAAGTATGGTTGGTAAAATATAAACAAAAACTTACCAAAGTTTTGAAAAGATATACCCAAGACATAAACCATATTCAAGGCATGGTTAGAGAGATATAAACAAACACTCTGAATTTTTCATGACAAATACATACATCAGACAAAGCAAAGCCAAAGCATAGGAAGACAAATACATATAAAAGATTTACAGAAATTTTCATCATAAACATTTACCTGAGACAAAGCAAATGCAATGCATGGTTAGAGAAATATATGCAAAAGCCTACCGAATTTTTTTATTAGAAATACATTCACGAGATAAAGCAAATTCAAATCATGGTTAGTGAGTAATTAACAGAAGCGTACTACAATATTTAAATATACTACAATATATTCATGATGAGAAATACTTACACACATAAGGGCAAATACAAAATATTGTCAGAGAGAAATAATCAAAATACATACTGAAACTTTGGTGAGAAAATAAACATTAGGTAAAGCAAATTCACAAGATAATTAGATGAATATAGACAAAAAAACTAACAATTTGGATGAGAAATAAAACACTACATAAAGGAACTCGAAACAGGCTAAAGAAATACCTGGAAGGGCAAAACTTTGCCTAAATTTGGATTAGAAATACATACTCAAGATGAAGCTAATTCAAAACAGATTATCTGTAGACAAAACTTTATTGCAATATTCATGAAAAATGCATACACAAGATACAAACCATGGTTGACAAATATAAATAAAAGCTTACTAACTTTTCATAAGGAATATGCAAGATAAAGCAAATTCAAAGCATGGTTAGTGATTTATAAACAAACTAATTGAAGTTTTGTTTAGAAATAACTGCAAAAGATTAATTAAATTCGAACTATGGTTAAACAAATATAAACAAGAACTTTCTAAATAAAATATACGCAGAAGACAAAAACGAATTTATGACATTGTTTAAGCACTATAAATGAAGACTTCATATAGCAAAGTCAAAGCATGGATACAGAAATATATAAAACAAACTCACTGCATTTTTTATGATAAATTCATACACAACATAAAGCAACTTTAAAGCATGCTTTTAAAGAGAAATACAAACGAAAACTTATTAGAATTTTCATGAGAAAAAAATTCATGACACAAAACAAACTCCTTTCATGACAAGACACCTACAGTCTATAACTACAATCAAATTTTTGTGAGACATACATACTCTAGACAAAGTAATTTTAAAGCATGGTTAGAATTTAATACAAAACCTAATTGCAATTTTAATGACAAATACATACAAGAAATAAAGCAAATTCAAAGCATGGATTTTCATGTGAAAGCCTGAAAGCATTCTTGTCAGAATTCCTTCCTGGTCTAAGGAGTTGTGATAAGAATGGTTTCATCCTACGAAAGAAAACCTAAATGATAAATTTAACCCACCTCTTTCCTTACGCTATTGACACATGGCATTCTCCACGTTGACATCTGAAAAAAAAAACATAACACTTTTGATTGAATGGTGTTTTCATTGCATGTTATGATATTTCAGTCATTTATCAGCAAAGGCTCACCTGTGGCTTTCTTAGGTCTAGCAAATAGAAGGCTGTACCTTTGTAATGCCCTGCACAAAGCTACTCCCAGATGAACTGTGATGAACGATTAATCTCAGGCTTTTACAATTATCTATAAATCAACATTACCAGACAAACCAGTGTTTAGACAGCCCTACGAAAAGATGCTTTCAACGAGCTTATGGGAAAAGGAAAAAAAAAAAAAAAAAAAAGACATACTCATAATCTGCCTTTATGGATCTGTCTCAGATTTTGATGTCTTGTAAATAGGTAACCACTGAGTAAATATGGAATCTTCAATTTTAAAAGGCTAGACACACTCTTATGTTTTATCAAAATTAGACCAAAAAATGAGTAGTTTGATCTTCTAGCTTTATCTCCCTTATGTCTGATATTTCTAATATAATTATATCCTGCTGAACATTGCACAGGCATAGTTTCTGTGGAAAAGCAGCCAGTAGAATGGAACTGTTAAAAGAAACTCCATGTAATCATGCTATTAGGTGCACTTTTCACCACGATATAGCTAAAATAATATGGAAAATGGCAATAAACATCATGTATTCAACAAATGTCTGACATTTTGTAGATTGATAAAAAAAAAAAAAAAAAAACAGTTTTGAATGTGTAACATCTTTTTCCATTATTCTGGTTGATATTGTAAAATCCAATAACTTGTTTCTCCAGATGTTAGAATATGATCTTTATTAACTTTGTACCACATGATATAATTTTTGACCCGTCTAAATTGAGAGATTTTACAAATGACAAATTCAGTGTGACTTAAGTGATATGATCAGTCTTTAAACGGTTAGAAAACATTGTGGGGAAAGGAGAAAATGCTGGTTACCAGCATTTTTTCCTTTTCCCACCAAGTTTTCGAACACCTTTTTCCTCAGGATAATTAGAACTTAAGATTATTTGGCAAAGGGTTAAAACTTCGGGACCAAACCAAGTGGGTAGGTTGTTCAAGTGTACACGGCTTGAATCCAATGGGTCTAAACTTGATTCCTAGCTAGGTCAAACCCTATTCAAAGAGTTGATGATATGTCATTGCTACAGGATTTTCTCCTTTCTATTTTGACCACTGAACACTGTTTTCATATAAGAAAGCTGTCAGTAGTTTGAAGGGAATATAGTGCAAGGAACAGGCAAGAGAAACTTGGGAAAGCATGAATAGGTGCACTAGCCATCGAGATAAAACAGAAGAAACGTTGGAAAGCAACATAAAACACTTTTCTTATAAATTAATCTTTGGAGTGCTGACTTAATGAAATGGGCCTTTTAACCCTTGACCAAACAACCCCACTTTTAACAACCCAAATTGAAAACAATTTGGAAAGAGGAGAAAAATACTGGTAACCCACATTTTGTCCTTTTTACACAATGTTTTTTATCCTTCCAGAAGCAAATTTCAGTTTTGAGTCATGTGATTTTGTCGTCTGCAAATGCTTTCAAATTTGACAAGTCTAAAATTTAGTCATTTTGGTAAGAGTTAAACAGGACAGAGCCAAATATTGCAATTTCAAGATTACAAGGTATTGGGCTGTGTTTGCCAAAAATCTGATTGGATTTTCTGGGCAGTCTGATCTTGATCTAGATGTTCACAACAACATAAGTTTTGCTGAGAGCTGAAATGTAAAGTGCTCTCCTGCTACAAATAAGTTTATTAATCTTGCAGCTGACCACTATGGAAAACATAGTGGTAAAAGGAGAATAAGCTCATATTCCAGTGCACCTCCGGTTCATGAGTTTCTTTACAACACTACACATGCTACTCTTTAACTCTTTACCAAACGACAAAATTTTAGACCAGCCCAAATTGAAAGCATTTGCAGACGACAAATTAAATGCAATTTAAAAATTGAAATTTTTTTTGGAAAGAGTAGAAAACATTGTGGGAAAAGGAGAAAATCCTGGTTACCAGCGTTTTCTCCTTTTCCCACAATGTTTTCAAAAGGCTTCTTTCTCAGGGTCGTTAAAAGTCGGGATTGTGTGGTAAAGAGTTAAATCTTTACCAAATGACAAAATTGAAAGCATGTGCAGGAAGTAAACTAAATGTGACTCAAAATTTGAATTTGAGTTTGAAAGGGTAGAAAACATGCGGGAAAAGGAGAAAATGCTGTCAGCTGGTTACCAGCATTTCCTCCTTTTCCCACAATGTTTTCAATAGCATTTTCTCCTTTTCCAACAATGTTTTCAAAAGGCTTTTTTTATAGTTGTTAAAAGCTGTGATTGTGTGATGAAGGGTTAAAAGACACTAGCTTATTGCCAAAATATACAAAGTCAAAGCCACTGGGATGCTCAGTGGTAGGAGAGGAAATAAAACTCTGTCACCAGGACTTTCATTATCCAATAACTTTTACGGTATCAAATGAACCCAAATACATTTTAAATCTGGAAATAAGACCGAAATAAATGAAATATCAGTCGACATTGATGTCAGAAGCAACTATAGTTGTAAAAGGGGCTTAAATCCTTGTCACACATTGCCTTGTTTTAACGACCCTGAGAAGGAAGGCTTTTGAAAACATTGTGGGAAAAGAAGAAAATGCTGGTAACCAGCATTTTCTCGTCTTCCCACAGTGTTTTCTAACCTTGCAAAGCTGAATGTCAATTTTTGATGGTTTGAATTTGGACTAGTCCAAAATTTTGTCGTTTGGTAAAGAATTAAATGTTAAAAACAATTTATTGCAGAGCTAGGATGCAAAGTCAACCCCTTACTTATCAGCATCACCATTTAGTTTCCTGCACTCAAAGATTGTTTTTCGGCGTGGCTGAATGTGCTGGCTTTTGACCTACTTTTTAGTACTGATAGAATATGAATAAATAGAAGGAAAATGCTGCTAACCAACATTTTTTCCCTTTTCCACAATGTCTTCTACCCTATCAAAGACTGAAATCATCATTTAAGCTGCATTTATTTTGTCATCTACACATGCTTTCAATATAGTAGAGTTCAAAATTTGTTGTTTGGTAACGAGTTAAATGCTCAAATTTCAAGTTTATTATTAGCATTGGGTAAAAGTGAACGTGGGAAAACATAGTCTGATCAGGGATAGTGTTTAGCATGTAATTTACGATCTCTGGTCTGATCCAGCAGATCCATAACAAGGGAATCGGCATAACTTTATGCACACAATCCCAACTTCTAATGATCCTAAGGACGAGGCCTTTTGAAAACATTGTCAGAAAATGAGAAAATGCTGGTAACCAGCATTTTCTCCCCCCCTTTCTAATCTATCAAAGACAAAATCCATTATTTGAGCTACATATGAATTGTCTGCAAATGATTTCAAATTGGAAAAGTCTATATTTTGCTTGTGTGGTAAAGAGATGATACATCGGACTTGTTGCAAAAAAAAAATATCAGGTATAACTATATTGACACCTGCTTTCGTTACACAGATACAGTAGCCTAAATACAATGCAGCAAAGAGCAGAATTTCTTGTGGGGAAAAGCTTCCCTTTTAGCCACATGTCTTTTCTCTCTCTTTTTTTTTTAATTCAGGTTTACATGCATTCAACATTTGTAACAAGCACATTCTTTTAGAAATTTTGATGATAAATTCTCACAATATTTGTTTACATGTATAGAGTTATACTTTGCTGATATCGCTATGGAAACAACAGTACTCAATGAGGGAGGAAAATAACATTGAAAACTGACATAGATTTATAAAGTTCAAAGTATTTGACAGAATATTAGACATGTACAACAGTAAAATAAGCATGATAATAGAATTGAGCTATGCTCTGTGAAAAAGGGTCTTAACGCATCTGCCAAAAATTATTGTCCCAGGTCAGCATGCTCAGTCCATGCAGGCTGTCCTGAACCGAAACGCTTTGCTAGTAATCAATTTTCTGTATGTCCAAGGACCATTCTACCTCATGATTCAGTCGGTTGTTGAAAAAGTGGCTATAATGGATCCATAATTACGTGATAGCTTGATCGGTATCATGGATCACGGAAATACACTAAGCCCCCTTTTGACAGAGCGTGGCTCAATTATTTACATTCTGTCTTCGTCAAAGTTTATGTATCTGAAAGATTAATTGGTACTCTAGATCCAAAATTAGAACTTTCTGACTTGTCTGATTTTGATCTACACCGCCTGCAAATGCAACTGACGTTGATTTTCGTTTCCTGTCGAGTCTTATATTACTAAGAACAAAAACATGCAACAGATTTATTACCTTTGACTTTGTAGACACTGTTGGCGGACTCCATAATGCCGTAAGAAGACTGTATCCGGCATAATTTAACTCAAACTGACCCACTTCTAATAAATCTAAAAAAGTTTACCAAAATCCGCTCACCTTACAACACCAATTGACCATTTACAAAAGCCCACATGCGCAATAACGGGGTATTTTCCACAGCTCGTGAAAAAAACAACTCATGGGTCAGGTCAGCTTAATACCCGAGAAAATCTTAACCTCTATTTAAAATGCCTTTCAGAATTACTGAAGGTTTTGCAAACAGTATAAATCGAGATCAGACTACAGACAACGTGCAGTCTGATTTGGCTCTATGATGGTGCATTCCAGAGACACCAATTTAGACAACAATTATTAATACGCTTTTCCCTGACTGTTAATTTTGTTGATTAGGCATATTGAGGGTAAACTCGGAGAGCGCTAAATTATGGTGGCATATTTCTGCCACGAGATACGAGATAGCTATCATGATAATTTTAGAGAACTATCGCGATAAAACAAACTTTCCTGGAAATATTATCTAGATAACAAAAAGTTTCACGATAGAAATATCGCGAAATTTCTAACTGTTATCACGATTTTTTTACGCTCGTGCCCACAACTGACATTCACGGTATCTATAATTAGATATGGTTTCGGATCATCTTTGTCTCCTGTACAGTGAAAAACTTCCGAGTTCATCCAAATGGTGATTTTTCTATTTTTAGATATCGAGAAACAGGTAGAACTATGGCGATGATTTTACCTCGATGTCAGCTTCGTGCACAAATGAGAAATTATCAACATAAAATTTTCTAGAGCCAAGATCACTATTCACAAGCTATACAATCTTATATTGATCTAAATTGTCTGCAAAAGCAACGTAACTGCTCTCCTACGATGCATTCTTAACTAGATCACAAAATTTTAGACTTGTCGAAATTGAGAGCATTTGCAAACGACATACGATTAGATCTGTCCTTGGAAGGTTAGAAAATATTGTGAGGAAAGAAAAAAAAGTGGTTCTTTATAAGGGAAAGAAACTTGGGGTTACATTAGGCAAACAAGCACCATTCAGCAAAAACTGGTTAATTTTCAACATGAATATATTAGATCTTATCTTTTATCAAACAACTCCGTGTTTTGACGACCCTGGAGACGGCTTTTGAAAACATTGCGGGAAAAAGAGAAAATGATGGTAACCAGCATTTTCTTCTTTTCCCACAATGTCTTCTACCCATTCACAGGCAAAATCAATCATTAAGATCAACGTTTAATTTTTCGTCTGCAAGTGCTTCCAGTTTTGACACGTGTGAAATTTTGTTGCCAGGCACCGTAGAAGCTCCAAAAGACACGCTAATGGCAAATATCTGGCTGAACTCTGCTGGTGCCATAGCGAAGTTACCATCCATTAACTAATGGCTGGAATGTGCTAGAAGTTGAAGTTGTCTGTTTGTGGCAAACGCTATTACACGGCTATCGCTCTTTGGCCTGCTATCATGGATAAGGAACTGTTCTTCATATACTTTCTGTGACCATTCACCATTTATTTGGATAAGCCTGATGTCGTCGGACCTTTTTGGAAACTGGTGTTCGCTGATTACGTATTGTCCTTTTACATATGCTGACTGGAGAAAGGGAGGCTAATGTACATTCATCTGCATTTTCATGATGCTGCTCGAGTAAACAGTAGCTGGCTTGTCATTGGATTCGTTCATTCATAACAGAACGAATCTTCACAGCTTTAGTTTTTATCTCACATGGAGTGTGGCCATGATCTTTACATATCACAATATCTGTCATACCAACGTCTGTCCGTACAGATCCACGACAACCTGATGTGCGTTTAGAACAAACCCAAAATACTTTGCTATGATGCCATGTATATCACCTGGCATTTTTGACTAGCGAAGCTAGTCTATAGGCATCAAGTTTGACCTAGATTCAAAACTTCACAGTTGCCAAATACTGCCACACAGAAAATACTTCTTTCTGCTAGAAATCTTAATTCTGTTATACATGACAATTTAGACATAAACCACTAAATCTCTACCTCTCCGATTTAGAAGATGTCGTCTTACAAAGTAATAAACTGAACAAGGTGTCATTTATAAGGTACAAGATCTTTGCTTATATGTAAATCGAGTGACCTATGCAAAGCAGAGAATTACTTATTCCTACACAACTGTAACATTATGAATGAATCTATTAATAGATACACCTACGTTAACTTGTAGCAAATTCCAGCTATATCAACCCCCGCTGGACAGGGAACTCTTGTCATTCCTTCAGTCATTCATTATTTAGATCAGTGTGTACAGTTGAACTATTATGTTAAACTGTTATTCTATTAACCTTTTACCAAACAATCCCAAGTTTTAACGATACTGGGGAAGGGTCCCTTTGTAAACATTGTGGGAAAAGGAGAAAATGCTGATAACCATCATTTTCTCCTTTTCCCACATTGTTTTCTGACCTTCTGGAATTATGTTTCATCGGTTCAGCTACATTTGATTCACGGTCTGCAACGGCTTTGAATTTGGACGGATGTAAAATTTTTCGTTTTGTAAGGAGAGTTAAATAGTTAACTTCATCTTGTGCTATTAGATATTGACTAATTAACTGCGTGGTGTTTAATGCCGTTTTCAACATTATTTTAGTGATATTGCGGCGGCCAGAGCACCTGTCCATTCTTTCCTCGAGTTTCTTTTACCAGCACTAGCACGACTCAATGACCTTTTGCAGACAGTGTGTGCAGTCTGATCTTGGACCCACATTGTCCTATAAGAGGATAGATTTTCTCCAAAGTGTAACTGTGAAATAGCAGTAGCAATATTCAGATGTTTACCATCAGCTTGAAAGTTTCATTCAACATTTTTTCGCAGGTTAAGGGTTAAACTTAAACTGGATTATAGTTAACCAATAGCACATATAGCCCCGGCAGTTCAGTCGGTAGCATACAGGACTTGAGAACAGGAGGTCGCTGGTTTGATCCTCAACAATTTTTTTCTGAGGATTGACGACAGGATTCATTTCTCGCTCACGTTTCGACGATGGTTATGTGGGAAAGGAGCCCGTGGCTTGGAAAGAATATTGTGCGGAGTACTGGTAAAAGAAACCCCAGGAAAGCATGGATATGTGCGCTGGCCACCGCTACATAACTGAAATGATGTTGAAAACAGGGTTAATAAACACCATACAATCAATCAATCAATCAAACAATCAAATTCGCTAGTCTGTCAGAACTTTCAGTACTTTGATTACCTATGACATTATTACCTCTGGCATATTTACCATTTTGACTCTGACATTTTTACCTGAGGTATTTCTACCTCTGGCATTTTTACCTATGACATCTTTACCTCTGACATTTTTACCACGCACCACTAAAAGACTATTTCGGACCAGAATATCTCACAAAATACACGAAGACTTCACAGTATGTACAGTCTGGTCTTAATCTTCATGTTACACTCCGAACAAAAACAATTAAGGTTTTGCTTAGAATTCCAAATGCTACGACAAATATTTATAATTCAAAGACTTTCTGTGCAATAAGTAGCACATTTTCAAGGAAGAAATTCGGTCAAATCAAATATTTGTTTAAAGCTTCAGGTTTATGGCAAAATTTCCCAGTGTTAAGCTGCTAACTTTGGATATCTAACTATCTGTGTAGTAAACGATCATAAAGGTTTATGACCACGTTCATGAAAGGTAAAACAGCTGTATCATGTAAAATTTTATCATATTTGTCGATCTTTATCGACACCACATTTGGTGTGAAAACGTAACTTTTCTGACGAAAAAATGTTTTCTCTATTTAACTTTTATAAAAAGAACAAACTCTTCTTTTAAATGAAATAAAAAAAAAGGGGGGGGGGAGGTAAACTAGTGTTTAACTTAAATGAAAAATAAAATGACACAGAAACACGGACATTAAAACATACGGTGACGGGTGAAAAAAAATGATACGAAAGAGAACAAGATCATTCTTTCTCAATTTAATTCAAGTAAAAATCCCAACTTTGTAAACGATCAAAAATCCCTCCGGTCATTATTATATAGCCCACCGTCGTGTAACTCAGTGGTTAGTAGTCAGTATCTGACTCGTGACCGGCTGGTTGCGAGTTCGATACCCGATTGAGGCAAACTTTCTTTCCGGCGATTTTTCGCCTCTTTCCTCTGATGCATGTGAGAAAAGTGGTCGGTGGCTTTGGAAAGAAAGTTGTGTCAGTACTGGTGTGAGGAAGCCAGGAAACACATGGGTGCGTCACTGACCGCCATGATAGGACTCGGGCTGTGAAAATGGCGTAAAACTCCAATACAAACCAAACCAATCCGGTCATTATCCCTAAAACTGGCAAGGCGGTCAAAAGCCCCTTAACGATTTCACAAAGGCAGATACTGTCCCCTTCATTAGAACTAAGAGGCGACAAAAGCCCCTCCATCATTGGCAGATAATTTAGTCCATATGCCTATCGTGCAGATATTATCACCTACATAGACCTAAGTCGATAATCGCTTGTAAAACAGACCACTTGCGAAATATACAATAATTCCCATACTAGATCTAAATGTGTGAAACTATCCGATGTCTATCTCCAATTTTTAAAATGGGGAAAAAGTTCTTCAGTAAATCAATAAATTGTTTTGATGAAATATCTCTCAAAATTGATATAATCAGTCTGCGAAACGGAGTGACATTTTATGGTTCTTGGAATCGGGACTTTCTCCTTACACTCGGACTGAAATTCCAGAAATAAATGAATAACAGCACTTTTTAGAACAGTTAAGATCAATATCGGACCGCATATATCAATCGGACTGATCTTGTTCTATATATTTCGAATCGATTTTGAGTCAATTTCTTTGAAATCTTTTATCAAGTGTTTCCGAGTTTTAGGGACCCGAGAAAGAAGGCGTTTTAAATCTTTGGTTGAAAAAGAGTAATGCTGGATACCAGCAATTTCTCCTTCTCTTACTAAAGTTGCCAAATTCTACTAATTGGATTTTTTTCTGTTTTCCTGTACTCTAACTCTACATGCCCGTGGCAGGCTGGCAGCTATAACTGAATCCACGAACTTTCAATGTCTATGTAAATAGGTCAGTTTTATGAAATAAATATCGCCAGCCAATGAGATGAGGCAAAATCCTGTCGATCTAATCTGAATTTTCCACCCGAGTAGCTGAACAATGAATAGCCCCAGCTGTAAAGTAAATCAACTACTGCATGAGTAAATCAATACCACTTTCTAGAATCTCCATTTGGATGAATCTTACATCGATCTTCTTGAAAAATTCGGTGGCTCCTCGAAGCACTGTCAGTTCGTAAGATTCCAGATCAATCTTTACAAAGAGTTGCTTCCCCACTGAAGAGCCATTCTAGATCGTCGAGCTATATAGTTCTGACTTTTAAATATTTCGATACAAGCAGATGATATTTTTCAGTATCCCCAAGCCGAGACGCCCCAACATTTCCTTTCACCATTTTTAAATTAACTTCACCACGATAATCTGACATCGAGCGTTCCAAATGATCGTAACATATTTCTCCAGGTGTCCGAACTGTGCAGATTTAGAAATACGCTAAATTAAGTTTTCAACATTACCGTCCACACAAACTGCCTGTGCACGCATTGATGCAGCAACAATGGATTATGTATGCCTATGTTACATCCAAGACCAAGGAATGTCAAGTTGGGATAGTTCTTAATATTCGTATTAGATTATCCATCATTTTCTCTTCCTATATTTCTTCTGCGTGAATATTCCTGGACACTACATCATCTTTCGGATCATATGTACAAATAGTGTGATTAATCTTTTGCAAAGTTACGCATGTATCGTTTGGTGTGTTGTCGAATCTGTTTTAACCTTGGAAATGGTGCGCAAACATTCCGCAGCTTCGGATGTTGAACTATCATTTGGACTTCTAGAGAGACATGTATATTCGTAAAAACCAGTCTGTGGTTCAGTGGTTGCTTGGTTGTATTGAAACACCTGAAGATCTAGAATTCCTTTAAGTAGATCCATTTCTTCAATGTGAATGTGATTCACATAAAACAGATACGTGTATGTGGAACTTAATACTATAAGATACGTTAAGATGAGATATGCAATAGTAACCTTTGCTTTCATAATTTTTTAGAACTGGTTGTTTGAAGTGAGAAAATCACACCAAATCTCTATCAAATTTTATTGCATAAACAAAAGAGGTTACCCACCAAAGTTTTATTTATTGCATAAACAAGTTTAATATTATACACAATTTGAAATACATGTAACTGATAAAAATGTCAGTGTTATTGTACAGTTAGTCCCAGTGCTAGTCGCTGGCAGAGAAATTAAATCACAAAACTAGGTTATAACCTGCCAGGTCACTTTATCTTCTGTTTACTTTTTGCCTGGGCCCGTATTCACCAACCATTCTTAAGAACGTTCTTAGTCTTATTCTCCACAATTTTCTACATTTGAAAGTAACGCAACTTCTGATTGGCTAAACCATTTGGTTTAGCCAATCAGAAGTTGTGTTACTTTCAAACTTGGAAAATCCTGAAGAATAAGTCTAAGAACGTTCTTAAGAATGGTTGGTGAATACGGACCCAGATTTTAAAATTCATTTTTCTCCCAGCTACTAAGACTTGAACCGACCACACAATAACAGATTGTCATCTTTACAATATTTACCATACTTTTAAATGGTATGACTTAAATTTAAATGCATTTTGACACCTGCATTGATTTTTTGGCCCTCTTGAGCCTTTAAGAATGTTTTTTGCTAGCGTATATAAGATCTTTACCAGAAGATACAAAGTTTGGATTGGCAATGTTGAAAAACAATGCAGACTACAAATTGATTGTGGCCTAAAATTACGATTTGTATATTTGAAAGGGGGACATTGATCCCTTCATTAGAACTGAACTGAACTGACATTTATTTTTTGCCGTGTACAAGTTGTACATTGTCACAGCACATATACATACAATGAATTTAGTCACGTGTATAATGCATTAATCTGAAAAATACACAAATAGAAAAAAAAAAAAAAAAAAACTTGGAAAACATAAAGAACGAAACATAAAAAAAAAACCCGAGTGGCAATGATAGAAGTACACCTTGGTAAAGTTTCAGATCTGCTTCGAAATTGGATCGTTTGACCGAAAAATAGAAAATCGATAGAAGATGAACAAGAATAATGATAATTAATAGTTTACTGGATATTATTTAAGATACTATTTCTAAGAGTCAATGCTTCTTTAATAAATTTACAAAGATTGATGAGTTCGCTTTTATCTCTTGAGCATAAAAGACTATGGTATTGGAACACAGAAGGATGTAAGTAATAGCTGATATACTTTATTCTCAATGCAACAAAACTTTTGCAAATACAAACAAAATGGTATTCATCTTCTATATCAGTTTCCCCACAACATAGGCAATAGCGAAGCTCGCGCGGTGTAGTATTCCTACCATATCTGCCTGCCTGTATTTTTAAAGGACGGCTAGATGTACGTAAACGAATGAAATATGATCTGTATGACTTTGGAAGGATGTTTAAGTAATATTCGTACTCAAATGAGGTTTTAAAGTATTGATACATATCTAAAACTGTAGTTGTATTGACAGACCTGAACCAATCAGTAATAAACGTGTCTAAAACTCTTTCATTGAAATCATGCAAGAATATTTTTATATTAATAGAATGATACGATAAAAACACATTTGAAAATCCGTATGTACCCGGCAAAAATTTTACGTTTTAAACCCAGTTTGATAAGCCTCTAGAACTGTCTTGTAGAGCACATTCATAAACGGTTTTTCAATAAAATACTTTCTGAATTAGCAACTTTCAGCCAATATTTGATAATACAGACAAATCTATTGATAAATAAAAGGAAACGGCCCAGTTCGCCGCAAACAGTCGCATTACACGTGCTACTTTTGACTCTGACTTTCAATAACCCTTTCCAAAATTTCAAGTGTATGCGCTCGATATCTTTAGATTAAGTGAAACCCCAAATTTCACGAGCATAACTTAGCACAGAATCTACAAAGGCGTCAATTAATTGACATTGAATTTTAGGATTAAGATAAAATTCTCTACATTTACATATTAGAAAATTCATTGCTTTCAGCGCTTTGTCAGTTAAATGTTCTTGGTTTAATGTAAATGAACCAGTGTAATTAAAAACGACGCCTAGGTAATTAAAATTGTCAACAACTTCAATTGTTTTGACCAGCATAGCTCCATTTTTTGCCCCAGTTGGTCGGCCCCTTTTACGAAATACCATGACTTAAGTTTTTGAAGTGTTGACTTTAAGACCCCATTTATCACAATACTCTTTTAACAGATTCAGATGTTCCTGTAATTCTTGTGGTGATTTGCCTACAACAACCATATCATCAGCGAAAAGAAGTAAAATAAAAACAGTGTCGTTGATATTCAAGCCAGAGTTAGAGTCTTTTTGAAGAAATAGCTCAAGATCTTCGACGGAAAGCGAAAATAATACAGGAGACATTACCTCCCCTTGACGGAGACCGACTGCATAATGAAAAAAATCTGAATATGAAGAGCGTAGTTTTACATGAGATTTTACCTGTTGATACATATTCCTACGAATTCTTAAAACTTTACCCTTAATACCGGATTGAAACAATTTTAGCCATAAACCATCTCTGTAAATTGTGTCAAAACACTTCATCATGTCTATAAACGCTCTTTATTGTTTAATTGGTGTTGAACTAATGATAATAAAGTGAAAATTGCATCTATAATTTAACGGACTTTGCGGAATCCGAATTGCGCATCCAATATGGTCTATATGTCTATATGTCTATAAACGCTCTTTGTTGTTTAATTGGTGTTGAACTAATGATAATAAAGTGAAAATTGCATCTATAATTGAAATTGAACGGCCTTTGCGGAATCCGAATTGCGCATCCGATATGGTCTATATATCTATATGTCTATAAACGCTCTTTATTGTTTAATTGGTGTTGAACTAATGATAATAAAGTGAAAATTGCATCTATAATTGAAATTGAACGGCCTTTGCGGAATCCGAATTGCGCATCCGATATGGTCTATATGTCTATATGTCTATAAATGCTCTTTATTGTTTAATTGGTGTTGAACTAATGATAATAAAGTGAAAATTGCATCTATAATTGAACGGCCTTTGCGGAATCCGAATTGCGCATCCGATATGGATGGTATCATTAATTTCACAGAAATTTTCAATACGTTTGTTAAGGATAGAAGTAAAAAGTTTAGAAAAACAACTTAAAAGAGTTATGCCACGAAAATTATTTATGTCATCATTAGAACTACAAATTAATTGTGACCTAGAATTACAGTTTACACGCATATTTGAAAGGGTGGAAAAAATGTAGAAAATGGAGAAAATGCGTGTCTCAAGGTCGTTAAATTATCGGTTCATTTGGTAGAGGGTTTCAAAGGGACAGATGAAGGTAAAAAAATATTGTACCACGAACCACTTTTAATATAAAAGCCTCTAAACAAATGTATATCCGTTTTCATAGGCATTAAAAGGTTTGCAATTGAGAGGGATCTTTTTAAAAAGCTTATTTTCATATTATACCTTTTCACGTAATACATTTTAGACTAGCGGTCGATAGTCTATAGCCATCGAGAGTGACCCAGATACAAATATAAACAAAAAGTACACAGTCACCAAATACTGCCCCACAGAAAATAATTATTTTTGTTAGAAATCGTTATTCTGTTAAATATGACAATGTCAACAGGGACTATAAGTATCTACCACACTAATCTGAACGATGTCTTGTTAAAAAGTCATAGACTAAACAAGATGTCATTGATAAGGTACAAGATGTTTGCTTGTAAATTAAGTCAGTGACCTATGCAAATCAGACTGGTCCCATCGAAGCCTATTTCACCCTCGTGTTATTCGAGGGTTTTGTAGGTCTCGTCTAGGTACGAGTTGGTCCATCATACAAGAAAGCGCAAAAAAAAAAGCATGGAAAATTTGTCATGTTGACATCTACCGAGGTTATTTGAAATACAGGAGTGGGGTTCCTAAATGCCGTAACCCAGGACCTGCATGACTAGTATATGTTGTGCACATTATTTAGAGCGTTTTCTCTCCTTAGTGACGTAATCAGGGACTTGCATTCTATGTCGTGCAGTTGTTTGGCCTTTCCTGTCCCTACTGTTCTTCTCTCTATAGTTTGCACAGTGTTTGGACTTTTTCTGCCCCTGGTGCAGATACAAGGGACCTGAATCATAAGGTGTGAACATTATTTAGGGCCTTTTCTCTCTTTGGTGCCATAACCCGGGACCTGCATTATAAGGTGTGCACATTATTTAGAGCGTTTTCTGTACCTCTGACGTAACCAGGGACCTATATTCTTTGGTGTGCAAAGTTGTTTGGCCTTTCCTGTCCCTACTGCAGTTTAAAGGGACCGACAGTATATGATGTGCATATTATTTAGGGTGTTTACCCTCCATGCTGCTGTAACCCGGAACCTGTATTATATGGTATGCACTATATATAGAGCATTTTTCTGTTTCTAATGCAGTTACCAGGGATCTGCATTGTATGGTGTGCACATTATTTTAGGCGTTTTGTGTCCTTATGCAGATATATTCTATACTGTGCTAAGACCATAACGCTTCCCGTCTCTACTGTATTTACAACGGACCTAATTTTTATGGTGTGCGTTTTAGAGCGTTTCCTGTACCTACCGTTCTCCAAAGGGACCTGCGACGTTTGATGTAGGTACGGAATCGGCCGAGTTGTGACGAATGGGGCACTCTGGGTACATAACCGGACTACTTTTTAAGGTGGTAACCAATGCTGCGAATTTCAAAATAACACGTTTACTCAATGAAACGCTAACTCGTATCATTCACCTAGCCATGGTTAGCTAGCATGTAACCTGTGCAAAAGTCATTTAAGTATGGTCAATTACGGCTAACTAAGGTTAACTCCGTTCAAACTACGGTCATAGTAGGGTCACGACATCGTAGTTAACCGTAACACATTTTTGAACATGTTAAAAAATTATGTGCTTAGAGCGATTTCGGGTAATGCCGACACTTTAAGACAAGACACCGAGTAAATATTTTGTACTTACGATGTCAATTTACCATGATGTCGGAATTACTCGACAGGTATATTTAGAACAAGTATAGTCTATTATGCGGATGCTTAATGCAACATGAGGGAACGCTCTGCTTAATCAAATTAATCGTATGAAGTCTGTTAATTCCGACAGATTTCGTCTAAACCCGACACCCACTCGAAGTTTTTAAAAAAAAGCTTACAATAACCTGAGAACATCAACAAAACATTTCTCAGACTAGATTTTATTTAGTTCTTACAATATTCACACATATATGGGAATGCTTTTATTTGATTTTCAGGTATATCAAGTAATAGTTCTTCACCAGTACATGTGATATGCCATTTCCTCGGACAGTTTGAACAAAAAATCCATTCATTACTCGTACCATCATCTGTTTGACACCCAAAACAAGGCTTTTTCTCGTCAAATTCATCGTCTGAATCAGCATACGCAACTTCACTGCACGATTCCGATTCTGACGAAGAATAAACCACCTTACGTTTTTTACTTTGCTTGGCTCTTTTCTCAAGAGATCTGGTCTTTTTTATTTCTTCACGTTCTTGCTTCTTTCGCAGTTTTTCTTCTTCCTTTTGTTTTCTTTTCTGTTCTCTCTCCTCCTTCCTTCTAATTTTGGCCTCTTCGTCTGCTTTCTTTTTATCCTGTCGTTCTTTCAGCATCTTTAATGCATCCATCCCTGACAAAGCTTTCGGCAGTTTCTGGCGGATAGTTGCTGTCTGTTTTTTCTTTCTTATCTCCGGAACGGAAAGGAGCGAAAAGGATGGCGACACGAAATTTTCTGTGCTTCTCTGATGAATAAAATTTGAGCTAGTAGAAGGCTGTTCTAATGCACATTTTTTTGGAAGGGTACTGCTTATTTCCGGAGTTGTCAAGGAGCTAGTCGATGCTGAAACATGTACTAGTGATAAGATACTGTCAGCAACAGGTAAGCTTTCCGCTGGAGTTGTTACTACAGGTAAAGTTTCCACTCCAGTTGTTACAACAGGTAAGCTCTCCTCTCCAGTTGTTACATGTAACACAGGAAAGCTGTCCGCTCCAGTTGTTGCAATAGGTAAGCTGTCCGCTTCAGTTGTTGCAATAGGTAAGCTGTCAACTCCAGTTGTTATCACAGGTAAATGCGAATTGACTGATATCCTGTCAGAAACAGAAGGGACCGGTATGGAAAGTACTGGTTGGTGCAACTTATCATTGACGGAAGAGGATGTTTCCAAGCTATAAACTGGAACAGACATATTTGAATGTTCATTGTTATTTTCAGACGACATAGATGGCTCTGTTTCATGCAATTTCGATGGATTCAGTTTCGAAACATCAATGTTTTTAGGGCACAAAGGAAAAAGTCCACAACGATGAAATCCATGGATAGCATTTTCGATTTTTGCGACCTTAAGCCACGCCTTTTTAAAAACGGCCGGAAATTGCTTTTTGGTGAAAGATTGGCCGATGTTTTCAATGTGCCAATCTTTGACCATCTTTCTCCATGCCGATTTCATTGGCCCAAAGAAACCTACGTCGCAAGGCTGCAAAATATGTGTTGCGTTTGGTAATAGGCAATATAAAATTATTCCATTATTATTGCAAAAGGCTGATGCTTCTAAAGACATGTGTGTTGAATGACCATCAACGTATAGTATAACAGGTTTCGGAATAGAATGTTCTTTGATATATGCATCAAGATGCTTTAGAAACTCGACAAACAATTCACTATCCATCCAACCGTTTACTGTTTGACCATAAATGGCTTCTGGAAATTCATGGATACCTGAATCTCTGAAACGTTCGCCGGGAAACACTATCAATGGGGGTACATACTGGCCCATTGCATTGAAACACACCATGACCGTAATCTGCTGTTTGGTACTCGACTTTACCTGATAGACATGACGGGCGCCTTTTTCGGCGAGAACTTTGCCTGTGTTCACACAAAGTGGAAAACCACTTTCATCGGCGTTGAATGAACGTCTTGGGTCTTTTAACATTTCCTCCAGACCAGGTACTTCTTTTTTCAGGTACGACTGTAACCCCAAAAACCAGGTATCAATCATTGATTGTGTAATAATCGCTCGCTGGTGACCGAGTGCCATAGCTGTCCTCTCAGCTAACTCGGGGTGCCGTCTCATGAAACCATAGTACCAGTCTTTGCCTGGCATATTGTTGTTAAAAGGAGTTGTCCGTCCGTCGTGATCTAGAACTTTTTTAACTTCCACAAGCAAATCGTTCTTTTTGAGAGGGTAACCAATACTGCCCATCAATTTACAATAGTCCACAAGACAACCCTCTTCCGATTTCGTAAGGACTGTTTTACGACCAGGACAGGCTCCCAAGCGATATCGTCCACTCAGTTTATCGATTAGCGTAGTCCGCGGAACTCCAAATGTAGCGGCTGCTTTTTTGCGAGACATAGCACCCGACTCTACCATTTTGACAGCATTTTCCAACTTTAAGGGTGAGTAATTCCTCGTTTTCCTGGCTCCAAGTTGCCTTGACATTTTATCTGAAAGAAAAAAAAGTACTTCTATAGAAATGGACAGTAATAACCATGAGCATATGGCAGTAATGGACTGTAAGTGAACACATGAAAATAATGCAGAAATACCCCCGCTAACTGTTGATATTTAGACTGGCGATATACTTTAAACAGTTGAGTATATATTAATTAAATCTAGTCAGGCCGTTCACTTGGGTAAACATTCGCAAAACTAAGCATAGAAACAGACTAAAATTGGGACCACTGCAGTGATATGTAGATAATTTCAGGTAGGTGCTCATTGAAACATTTCAAAACTAAACCTCTTATCATATAGAACCGTATTCTTAATCAATCAATAGTGTTCTTAAATTAATTTCATTACTTCCAGTATTATATTTTTGTGAACTATTCTATATGCACGTTTTTTAACAATAAATATGGATGTTAAAATGATAAACAACGTGTTTCTTCCGGGTGTCGGCATTAGACGCTTCAATGGTTTAAATCGGCTGAACTCGACACCCCACAAATATTTTTAATTCTAATGTTTAAAAATACATGCATCATATAAAAAGATATTGCGAGTGTTACTCACGCGAGTTAAACTCAGAAATTCGATTAAAAGACATTTATGTATAGTTTTTTACCTACCTCAGTAACGCTCGCCTCTTACAGATTCCCGTAACGCGCTGTTTTCGACGACGGTGTAAAAGTTGTCGTGTTTCAAAATAGGCGACCTGATGGAAAAGGAGTTATCTTGGCTCCAAAGACTTAAACATGACGTCACTTATACATTTTACGTCACAGTTCCATGAAAAAAATCAAAATACTAGGAAGTAGTAAAGGATTATAGATCGTTTGTTTCAGGGGTGTCGGAAATAGACTTCTGTCGGCATTACCCGAAATCGCTCTACTACGGGCAAATCATAAGTTCAAACTACGTTCATTACTACTTTGAACTACGGTTATCTACGTGTAACTACGTTTAGTACGTTCAACTACTGCTAACTACGGTCATTCCCCACTACGGTCAACGACGTAAGATGTGACCATGGCTTTACATAATATAGACGGCGTAAGAGGGACTTGAATAGGAATACTGAAACGAATATGTGAAAAGAAATAATGAAGACTCACCACGACAACCATTACCTGTTTTTCCTCATTGTTTTGCATATTATTGGAAAGTGAAGTTCTTAATCACATGTATATACAAGCCATGCTCTGGAAAGAAAAAGGGGTAAAATGAATCTCCGTGATGCATTATACCAAGCAAGTCGTCACATAATTATGGATCCATAAAATCCATGTTGTTTATCGATTGACTGGTTCTGCAGCTTGAATGGCCCTTTGCTATGCAGAAAGTTGAGCAAAAGAAAAACGTTTGCGGACAAAACAGACTGCGTAAGTTGACCTGGGTCGATACTTTTTGCAGGCGCATTAAGCCCCATTTTCACAGAGCATGACTCATACTTATTTTTTCAATACCAGATTTTAATCCAGCTTATTGTGGAAAAGAGCATTTCCTGCCAAAAAAAGGTGTGTCTGAAAATACACATTTACTGTACAGTAATAGAGACAAAAAGCATAGAAATATCGAACTACCAGTGGAAACAAGCTTATTGTGGAAAAGAGCATTTCCAGCCAAAAAAAGGTGTGTCTGAAAATACACATTTACTGTACAGTAATAGAGACAAAAAGCATAGAAATATCGAACTACCAGTGGAAACAAGAAAAGGTTTATCCCCTATTATAAATAGACCGCAGAAATCGCCCGCAGAGGTCCGCAGAATAAACTTGTATTACCAATCACAAGTTACTATTACTCATTGGGCACTAATACCGGGAAAAAAGAGTCTGTACTCCAATAGTAGATACACGACCTGTATGTTTTGAAGTCTTCATGTCTGGGTTAAAGGCCCAATAGCAGACAAAAAGCAATGCAGGTGTTAAAATGCAATTGAACTTAAATCACACCATTTAATAATATGGAAAATATTGTGAAGAACACAATCTGTGATTGTGTGGCCGGTCCAAGTGTAAATCGCTGGCAGGAAAGTGAATTCTAAAATCAGACAAAAAGTAAACAAAAGATAGAAGAGTGACCTGGCAACTTTTGGCCTAGCTTTAAAATGAATTGCTCTGACGACGACTAACCACTTGGATCGGCCGTACAATAACAGATTGTCATCTTCACAATAATTTAATTTCCATTCTTTTGAATATTATGATTTAAATCCAAATGCATTTGAACACCACACCCGCTTTGTTTACTTTTTGCAACTATTGATACTTTAAGATTTAACATTTTCCTTAAATTTACACAACAGGCACACACAAACTGAAAACAACTTGGTTAAAAGGACTCACGATTATATCAACCCTTAGGCTGCAAAGCACGACTTGGTGCGCTTTTGCAGACAGTGTAGATCAAGATCAGACTGCACAAAAGGAACAGTCTGATCTTTGATATACACTGTCCGATACGGTAGTTTCTTTTCAGTGAAATCAACTTTGAAATCGCAATACATGTATTTGGGTGTTCAATATTGAGTGGAAATTTTCGTTTCATTTATTTATCAGTTTAAGGGTTAAATAATTAACACATAAAGCATTCCTAGAATCGTTGGCTCTTATAATGTCAAGAAATCGTTGTAAGAAAATTTAACCTTTTTTGTGCCAATTTACAAATGGCGTGCAAAATATGAAAATGGGCATTCGGACATACACGTACAAGTGTGTCGTCCCAGATCAGCCTGTGCAGTCAGTGACTAATCCGAGACGACACTTCCCGTTTTTTTGTGCGATTTTCTGTTTCACGAAAGTCTACTGTATGAAAAAATCTTATGTAGTCGTAAAGTGCCGTCTTTGATTTAATCCGGGACGACACTTTACAAAAATGTCCGAAGGTCTCATTTCGCATGTTGCGGGCCAATCATAGTAATTCTGTAAGTCTTGCTTAACAAAATAAACAGAGTTTTGATCCTCATTGAGATTTTCTGAACACAACCGTCCTTTGATCGCTTGGTCTGTGTCACTGTCCAAAACAACTATTTCACCTGTTATGCACGTGAAAGATACGTCCTTACAGCCAGAGAGAAATAACGCTGTCAAAATTTGATAGACTGTAGAATGGTTCAAGATTAGTCAGATGTGATATACATAGCGTAAAAGGGATTATTTAAAAACCAGAAACGTCACAATTGTGATTTCCTTGAAGGCCTCCAGAAAATGAAATTCTATGCAACCTTGCAACCGTCTGGAGCAACATTTTGCATGGAGATACAAGTTTGATAAAATAAAGATGAAATGGGTTAAAAACTGGCCGAAAAAGAGTATAGATGTCCCTTTCACTGTTTACCAAATGATAAAATTTCTTATTGATCCAAATTATGGGAAAATGCATACAAATCAAATGTAGCTCAACCAATGAGGTTTGTGTTTGAAAGGGTAAAAGACACGAGGGTGGGGGAAAAGAGAAAGTGCTACCTAGAAACCAGCATTTTTGACTGTTTCCGTGTTGTTTTAACTGCCTTTATCCTCTGCATTGTCACAGTTGCAGATTGTTTGGTATAAAAGTATGGACTCTGGTCAATATCTTACTCTTTATGCAGATGAGTCAATTTAATGAAATAAACATCGCCTGGCCAATGACGTGAAGCAAAGTTCTGTCGATCTAGCCTGATTTTCCCACTCAAATCTTTAAACATCAAATAGCCCCAGCTGTAAAGTAAGTCAACAACGGCATGAAAAGTATCTCTTTCTACAAGCTCCATTTGAATGAATCTTACATCGAACTTCTTGAAAAATTCGGTGGCACCACGAAGTAACGTCAGTCCGTACGTTGCCAGATCAATCTTTACAAAGAGTTGCTTCCCCCTGAAGAGCTACTCTATATCATCGAGCAATATAGTCCTTACTTTTAAGTGTTTCGATAGGGGCAGTTTGTATTTTTAGACTAGCGAAGCTAGTCTATAGGCATCATGATTGACCCGGAGTCAAAGTAAAAAAAAAAACCCCACAGTTGCCAAATACTGCGTCACAGTAACATACTTCTTTCTATTAGAAATCCTAATTCTGTTATATGTGACAATTTTGACAAAAAACACTAAATCTCTACCAGTTCAATTTGAACAGGTCTTCTTTACAAAGAAATAGACAGAACAAGATGTCATTTATAAGGTACAAGATCTTTGCTTATATGTAAATTAAGTGACCTATGCAAAGCAGACTATTATCAGTTATTCCTACACCACTTTAACATTATGAATGAATCTAAAAATAGATACACCTATGTAACTTGTAGCAAATCCCAGCTGCATTAACTCTCACTGCATTAACTCTCACTGGACAGTGAACCCTTATCATTCCTTCAGTCATTCATAATTTAGATCATTGTGTACAGTTAAACTGTTATTTTAAACTTTTATTTTACGTCTTGAATATTAACCCTTTACCACACAATCCGGAGTTTTAATGACACTGGGGAAGAATCCCAGCATTTTTTCATTTTCCCACCTTGTTTTTTGCCCTTTTGGAATCAGGTGTCATCAATTCAGCCACATTAAATTTGTGGTCTGTAACAGCTTACAGTTAAATAGTTCACTACATCTTCGGCTATTGGATATTGACTTATTGATTGTATGGTGTTTAACGCAGTTTTCAACATTATTTCGGTGATATCATGAAGGCCAGTGCACCTATCCATGCTTTCCTGGAGTTTCTTTTACCAGCACCACTGCGACTCTGTGATCTTTTGTGGACAGTGCGTATTAAGATCAGACTGCACGGTCTTTTCTTGGATCTACACTGTCCGATAAGAAGATATATTTCCTCAAAATGGAACTTTGAAATAGCAATATTCAGGTGTTTACCATTGGCTTGAAAGTTTTATTTAATTTTTCTAGCAGGTTAAGGGTTAAACTTAAACTGGATCATAGTCAACCAATAGCATGCATAGCCACGGTAGCACAGTCGGTAGCATACAGGACATGAGAACAGGAGGTCGCTGGTTCGATCCCTGGCTCTGCCAATTTCTTTCCGAGGATTGATGATAGTCATTGCGACAGGATTCATTCCTCTCTCAAGTTTCGATGGTGGTTACGTGGGAAAGCAGCCAGTGGCTTTGAAAGAATATTGTGCAGAGTACTGGTAAAAGATACTCCAGGAAAGCATGGATATGTGCACTGGCCGCCGCTATATAACTAAAATAATGTTGAAAATAGGGTTAAACACCATACAATCAGTCAATCAATCAAATTTGCTAGTCTGTCAGTACTTTCAGTACTTTGATTCTGTATCCCAAGCCTAGACGCGCCTGCATTACCTTTCACTACTTTTAGATAAACTTCACCACGATAATCTGACAGAGCGTTCCAAATGATCTTTACATATTTCTCCAAATGTCCAAAATGTACAGATTTATACACTAAACGTAAGTTTTAAAAATTAGCATCCACACAAACTGCCTGTGTATGCGTTGATGCAGCAGCAATAGTATATACGCCAATGTTACATCCAAGGTCAAGGAATGTCAAGTTGGGATATGTTTGTAAAGCTTGTACTAAAATATCCACCACTTTCTCTTCCCATGCACCGTCCCTGTGAATATGCTGAGAAACAATATCATTTTGTGGATCATATGTACAGATGTCATGATTTATCTTTTTCAAAGAAACACATCTTTCGTTTGGTATGTCACAGAACTTGTTTCTAATCGGTCGATAGACCGATTAGAGAGATGGCAAACTTCGGAAACCCGTCCACTCAGAGCGAACTGATGTAACTGCAACTTGTGACAGCTTTTACTTACAACGTTTTAACGCTTATACCTGCTGTGATGACCTTATTACAGAAACTACTTTTGACCCAGATAAGCGCACTTTTGACCCAGATAAGCGCAGGAATAGTAATTAGCGGTAAACAAGCGTTACGTAATGTAAAGTAATCCCATAATAACTTTTAAATTATGTAATAAACGGCGTTTGCAATTTGTTAAGTATTGAAGTATGTCATAGTTACAGTATTATCAAAATCCCTGGCCAGCAAAAACTCATGGGAGCAGTTTACTTTCAACACGATTATAAGAAATAGGGTCAGTGATTAGCAACAACTTTATGAATGAAACGACAGCGAATCAAGTGTATCGGGTGATGTGAATTCATCTTGTAGTCGTCTGTTGTCCATATCATTCGGCAAATTTCGAGTGATCCGTTGATAGTTATACGTAGTTACGGGATCGACCGAGTTGTGACGAGTGCTCTCCGTTTGTGTAGCAGGTGTTGAAATGATGATAGGTCATTTTGGTCTTAAGAGGAAGAAAATCGCAACAGAAAGGAGTCTGTAAGGAATCATTGCTTTAAAAGAATTTGAAAATTTAGATTGTTCTGCCTGAGAGAAAACTGATGTAAATGCAACTCGTAACAGCCGTAAGTTTAAAATAGTAACCAGCCGTTGGTCGTTTAATGCAGGGATCGTATATGTGAGGCGAAGCGTGTGAAGCTGTGGGGACAAAGGGTATAGAGTTGTGTAAAGGTTATAGCCTTTTAGGAGAGGCCATTACGTAAACATTTTCAGAATGGACTGGCGATTCACCGCTTGCAACCTTAGTACCCAGACTGTCCATTCACAATACTGACTGATTACGCATCTTTCAGCGTATGATGCATTAACCCTTAGGCTGCTAAGTGTGACTCACTGACCTTTTTGCGGATAGTATCGATCAAAAACAGACTGCACAGAACGTGCAGTTTGATCTTGGATCTATACTGTCCGATAAGGAGATATATCTTTTTCCAAAAAAGAATAAGTTTGACATAGAATTATTTGGGTTTTACTACCGGTTTGAAATTTCATTTCAATGTTTTAGCGGGACAAGGGTTAAATTGTTTTCACAGCCCCTCTTCCTCTCCTTCCAGCCACGGCGCTACCATTTTACACAGTCACTTACATGTTTCTTCTTGGTGAGATTCTAAAGACTAGAATCAGTTTGTTAACCCTAGACCAAACAATCCTGTGGGGCTTTGAAAATATAGTTGGAGAAACTGCATGTATTCAGCATGTTCTCTTTTTTCCACAGCGTTTTTCACCCATTTGAAAGATTTTCAAAATTTTGTCAAATAGAACATTTTCATCGAGGATAAAAACCCTGAAATTGTAACACAAATAAGCTCACTTACTGTTATATTCTCCATATCTGAATCAACGGATCAGGGAAAAAGTCTTTACAGAGAGTGTAGATTCAGACCAGACTGCTCAGAACATGCAGTCAGATCTTGGATCTGTCATGCCAGTTTTCCGAGTTATTCTACTCAAGACAGCAATGGTCCTGCTATAATTAGGCTGCTTTTCCAAGCTTAACATGTCTATTTTAACAATTTAGCGCTCTAAGCGTGCAAATGTCAGCAACATGTTTGTCTCATCAGCTATTCTCATCCTTTTCACATTTCATATAAAGAGATCAAGGCTACCGCAGTTATACTCTTGCTGATTAGAATGACTCAAATACAATTTTCTGTGTTGGCTATGGACAAGTAAAGTCGCTTTTGAAGACAATAAAAGATAAATATCAGACTGTCCTTTGAACGCAATGCAATTCAATATCACAGACGTTCATATCTTAGATCTAATTGTCTGTTTATTTGGGATGTATATGGGGGAAAAAAAACGATCATGAAATTGTAGCCTAATGTTTGATATTGTTTTCCTAACTGTAAAAGGCTGGTCGATTAATTGAGTGTTTTAACTCTTAACCAAACTATCCTTTATTAGTGCCCATGAGAAAGAAGTTGAAAACATTGTGAGAAAAGAGGAAAATGCAGGTTACCATTTTCTCCTTTCCCCCTGTTTTTTTACCCTTTCAACGATTCAAATCATCATTTGGTCTACATTTAATTCGTCATGTGCAGATGCTTTTGATTTGGACAAGTCTAAAATTTTATCATTTGGTAAAGAGTTGACGGTTAGGGAGCTATTGGGTATCTACATTCTTTGAAAGTATATATGTAGGAGAAATTTGCCAGCAGACGTTCGGACTGGACGATTTGGCCCGCTAAAAAATAGGTAGGACAGTTTGTCATTGTCAAGATGAATACGATGTCTTGTTAAAAATGGAAAAATGAAAGGCCCACAAGCAACCAAAAGTAAACAATTCCAAAGTTATAATGCAGGCATATTTTATACGGCTTTTATATGTTACAATATAGTTATCAAAGTTACAGAAAAGAATGTATTTTTTCACTCTTTTAAAGGGTTGGTAGGTACTGCTGTTCATGATGAGTGATATCTAAAACTTGAAAATGGGTATTGCTGATCAGCATTGTCACATATCTTTTACGTTCTATTGCTGTCGGCTGGCAAACGTAGCCTATATTTTAACCAATCGTTAAACTACTAATTTGTAAAAGACAGTTTAAAAAAGTGGGATCCTTCCAGTGGTTCAACAGTTGCGTTTGCGAACGATATACCTTGTTAAACTCAATGACTGCCACTGAACTCGGACTGCCCATATTTGGCCTTGTAACTTAGAGTCAACACTGACATCAATAGTTTTCACCAATTATATTCATCCAATATGGCATATTAGACAAATTTGATACCAATCAGATTCGTTCAATATATTCACTGCAGCACTGAAAGTGGAAAGGGAAAATTTGCCCATCCACCCCCAAAAAAAGTTACGACCTCAATTTCTTGCTTAATATATATCTGTTCCATTCCGTGTATTAGATCGAAGAAAAATTACTATGGAACCCGATTACATTAACGACATTTTTCATCCTTGTTTAGAAATGTCTGAAAATTACTGACAAATGATAGCAGGGGGGGGGGGGGGGGGAGGGTCCTATAAAGCAAGTAATACAGTTGAACACCTTGTCTTCAAATGTTTTAAATATGAAGTTTGTCGATATCCAAGTGCCTCTGACTTAAACAGGAATAACAGTGACCCGAAAAAAAGGGAATAACAGTTTGGGCTTGGAAAAAAGTAGCGGCAAAAGTGTACCATTAAATATGTACCTTAACTCATCACCAAACGACAAATTTTAGACTTGTCCTAATTGAAAGCATTTACAGACGACAAAATAAATGTGACTTAAAAAAATAAAATTTTGGCAGGCTAGAAAACAATGTGGGAAAGGGAGAAAATTCTGGTTACTAGCAGTTTCTCCTGTACTCCGGATTGTGTGGTAAAGGGTTAAAAAGCTTAGAGGTATTATATGAAAAATCTTTTTGAAATACATGTATACATGTAATTGTGTGGCAGAAGAAGCATTTCCAGCATACACTATAAATAGAGCGTTGTGTATTTGTTTAACAGACAGTCTTTTCGATGAGCTTGTGGAAAATATATGACTATAAAATCAAACAATACCTGGAAATTAACAACATAAAACATGCCTACACTGAATCTGCACACTTTGATAAAATTAAAAAAAATAAGCGAACATAAAAAAAAAAACATCAACAAAGTAATTAAAGACTGACGGTTTTATCAATAGAGTAATGCCAACAATGCGAACAAAATCTTTTATTTATAGCAATAATTTGTATTTTGAGAGAGAGAGAGAGAGAGAGAGATCAACATATATTGTTCTATGCCTGAAAAGACATCGTTAAAGCAAAACATAATTTTGTATTTTCCTATCACACATATTGTATTTCATTTTCAGCATAAATATACTGCATTTGAAATTCTCTGTTTGGACTTTTTCATGATTTCTTGCCATTTAAATAATTCCTGTTGAAAGTGATAGTTTTTTCCCTGTTGCTTTTGTAATGTACCACAGATATGTATCAAACAGCGCCGCTGTAAAAGCCAGCTCAACAACAAGGCTGTTTTAACCCTTAATTAACCTGGTGAATAAGTTAAATGTAACTTTATAGCAAATAAGTTATTTTTGGTGGAAATATATTTTAATCGGACAGTGTAGATCCATGATCAGACTGCACGTTCTGAACAGTCTGATCTTGATCTATACTTACCGCAAAAGCGCACTGAGTCGCCTTAGGAGCCTAAGGGTAAAGAACTTTATACCTAAGAGCATTGCATGTCATTTCCCCCATTTTCTCGTTACATTTTGCTAGTTACTTCCTGTCCTACATTAGTTGTGGACCGTGGAGTTTAAGGTATGACGACAGTCGGCGATCATGAATTTAATCACCAACTGTTAAACAGTTCGTCAGTAATTCTAGTTAAAGCTGTCCTCAAGTTGCAAAATTTTACTATAGGGGAATATCTGTTGCTTTTCCTGCTCTCTAGCTCTACTCTAACTCTACATGTGCGTGGCTGGCTGGCAGCTATAGCTGAATCCACGAACTTTCACTGCCTGTGTAAATATGTTAGTTTAATGAAATAAATATCTCTTGGCCAATGAGATGAGGCAAAATCCTGTCGATCTAATTTGAATTTTCCACCCAAGTCCTTAAACATTAAATAGCCCCAGCTGTAAAGTAAATCAACAACTGCATGAAAAGTATCTCTTTCTAAAAGCTCCATTTGGATGAATCTTACATCGAACTTCTTGAAAAATTCGGTAGCACCACGAAGTACTGTCAGTTCGTAAGATTCCAGATCAATCTTTACAAAGAGTTGCTTCCCCCTGAAGAGCCATTCTAGATCATCGAGCAATATAGCTCTGACTTTTAAATGTTTCGATACGGGCAGTTTGTATTTTTCAGTATCCCCAAGCCTAGACGCCCCAACATTTCCTTTCATCACTTTTAAATTAACTTCACCACGATAATCTGACAGAGCATTCCAAATGATCGTAACATATTTCTCCAGGTGCCCAAACTGTGCAGATTTATACACTAAACGTAAGTTTTCAACATTAGCGTCCAGACAAACTGCGTGTGCGCGCATTGATGCAGCAGCAATGGTATAGATTCCTATGTTACATCCAAGGTCTAGAAATGTCAAGTTGGGATACGTTTGTAATGCTTTCATTAGATTATCCACCAATTTCTCTTCCCATATTCCTTTTGTGTGAATATTCCTGGACACTAAATCATTTTTCGGATCATATGTACAAATAGGGTGGTTGATCTTTTTCAGAGTTACGCATGTATCGTTTGGCGTGTTGTCGAATCTGTTATTAACCCTGGAAATGGTGCGCACACATTCTGCAGCTTCGGATGTTGAACTATCATTTGGACTTCTAAAGAGACATGTATATTCGTAAAAATCTTGTTCTTCAGTAGTTGTTCCGTTGTATTTACGCACCTGAACATCTAGAATTTCTGTAGGTACCTGTAGATCTGTTTCTTTACATTGAACGTGTTTCACATAAAGTAGATACATGTGTGTGGAAGTTAACACTATGAGACACGTTAAGATGAACTTTGCTTTCATCATTTTTCTGCACTGGTTGTTGGAAATAAGAAAATCGCAACAAACCTCAAGTTAAAGTATAAACAAAAGAAGTTTCATATTACACAATTTGAGATAACTGATAAAAATGTCATTACTTTGTTCAAAGCAGGTCTATTCCAGTTCTGACCAAAATACACTTCGTCGATTGCCAAATAAAGGACTCAAAAATATGTTGGTCTCAATATCCAATTAAGAATAATTTCCTGTGACGATTTTATTGCAAAATAGAAGCTTAATTGAAATGAAAATACATGTATCCCGTTTCTGAAAGACGAAGACCTCCCAGTTTACGTTATTTTGTTCCTTGAAGTAATTTAAAAAATACTTCAGATGGTATAGTTCAAATATCAGATTGCAAGGTCTTTGCAGTCTGCTCTTGGTATAAGCTTTCTGCATAAAAAATACATTAAACCCATATGCAATGCCTATATGTTTATGAATTGTAAAAGTGTATCAGTTTATGACCTAACATAAGGCTCACGTCAAGTTGTAAACTTTAGCCTCAGATGTATGATATATTGGGTATGACATAGGTTGTCTTTTGAGACAAACTCAAAAGCCAAAATTGTCAGATTTTATAATATAACGTTATCTCTGGCACAACAGATTCGAATGCGCAAAACGATGCGTGCACAAGTGATAATTTCGAGAGATATAATCCAATTCATATTGAACTCAAAAGAACGTATGGAACTTTTGAAGGTCAAGGTACAGAAGAAAAATCATTTGTGAACCCGTCTGCAACGGTGACTAGCTTTATTTTTCTGTATTCGGGTAAATATTATCTCTGAAAGGGGACTGGGGTGAATTTTTTCTTCGATTTCGTTGCACACCTTGTCTTATTATACACACTATAGAGGCAGCCGCTAATATGCTGTTTATAGTAACGGTGTCAGCTAAGGAAAATTTCCTTAACCCGTAATTAGACCAATGGAGTTTCAGAGGCCTATGATCAGACACAGGTGAGATAAGAAAATTCGTGATGGGTATATCACATTAAAAAACAAAAGAGCTTATGTGATAGTGGAAAAATATACAGTGGCCATATTAAACTGGGAAAAATATTTATACAATGTATACAGGATCTGACAATAGTTGGCACCCGAGATAAGACCTCACGAATCGAATCCAGGAAAAGCAATCCCGTGAGCCTTTGTATACCTAAAATACAACCTTGCAGAAAAGCTCAAACTGGAAAACCGTTCAGAACGCCAACATATACCAGACTCTACTCTTCACATAACGATATCGGTAAATTAATCTATTAGGGCTCATTTCCACCTTAAGCATTTCCCGACCCATTCTCGGTTCATTATATATTTGAGAATAACACTAGTAACTGCGTCACTCTCAAATTTAGAAAATTCGTGAAAGTAAGACCACTTTGAGAACGGTCCTAATAAAAGGCCAGTTTACACGACTTGCTTTTTCAAATCTGTTGCAACACATGTACTAGAACACATCGTGTAAACCCTCTTTTAATGGGTGAATTGCTAGCAAAATTGTAAAGCAGAGCAAATAGAACATGCTCTATTTTCACTGTTTTTTTTTCAGAAAGAACGGATCAATCAGTATGGTAAATTCTACTCCTTTATCTTGATACTAATTCTACTTTTAGTACCATCCAAATGATTACTTTTGTTTTCTATACGCTAAACAGACTCCCTATCTTGTGGAAAGTCACATACAATTACACAACTGACAGGTGGTTATTTATCCCATTGAAGGAGTAAAATAGATAATAGAAAGCAGATCTTCTGAACATACCGTGTAAACGTAAAATACAGATATGCTTGAAATTAGACCTACATTATCATTCTGTTAAAACATACCGTGTAACCTAGCCTTAAGAACGGCCGGCGAATACGCACCCAATACATAATTTGTATACGCATAATCTTCTATAAATATAACCCGACTTGCCACTTTGCATCTATTTTAACCCTTTACCAAACGACATTTTTTACCAGATCAAACCGAAACCATTTGCAGACGGCAAATAAACTGTGCATGAAATGAAGATTTCTGTCTTTGATAGGGTAGACAACATTGTGGAGAATGGAGAAAGTGCTGGTTACCAGCCATTTCTTCCCCTCCTATGTACAATGTTTTTTAAAGCCTCCTTATTCTAGATCCTTAAAACTCGGGATCGTTAGGGAAAGAGCTAAACTGAGATCACAAAGGGGTCATATATACCGAAATCTACTTAGTATCTCGTACATGTTTGATAAAAGCAAATTTAAAATGACAGTATTACACTGAAATTAAGGAAAGATGTACAACGCACACTTACCAACGGTAATGTGTTGTAAAAAAAAAAACGGATGAAGTGGCTTATTTTCAGCCTCAACCAAATATAAAATTTTGTAGACAAAGATAGTGACCTTTCTGACTACATTTTTATTTGTAGTAGACATAAGATTATAATCAAAGCACTGAAAGTACTGACAGACTAGCGTAGATTAGTTACCTCTCCTGATACAGCAAGCAAGTATAGGGATCGGTACAAAAACTGGCGCAATTCTCCCCGTCTATTTTTAGAACAGCCATGACGCAAGACTAATAGCGATTCATGGATGTCACTCTCATATCCAGAGCAGAAGATTTTCCGATTTTTTTGACCTCATGAATTCGTGAATTGTGTTTTTGGTATCACATTTTATGTTTACGTCTGCTAATATTCTTTTTAGTTTCCATTACCAATCTCAAATATGCTGCTCTGATTGGCTACTCTGTGATATACATGTAGCCCAATGAAAAGAAACGACACGATGCCAGTTGTAATATTTATATCTACAACGGGGACCAGTTCAAGGCTAGCGAATTTGATTGATTGATTTTTTGTATGGTATTTAACTGTTTTCAACATTATTTCAGTTATGTAGCGATGGCCAGTGCACATATCCATGCTTTCCTGGAGTTTCTTTTACCGGTACCCCGCACAATATTCTTTCCAAGTCACTGGCTGCTTTCCCACATAACCATCGTCGAAATGTGAGAGAGAAATTTATCCTATCACAATGACTATCATCAATCCTCGGAAAGAAATTTGCCGAGTCGGGTATCAAACCAGCAGCAACCTCCTGTTCTCAAGTCCTGTACGCTACCGACTGAGCTGCCGGAGCTATGCGTGCTATTTGTTAACTATAATCCAGTTTAAGCTTAACCGTTAACCTGCTAAAAATGTTAAATGAAACTTTCAAGCCGATGGTAAACATCTGAATATTGCTATTTAAAAGTTACATTTTGGAGAAAATAATATCCTCTAATCCGACATTGTAGGTCCAAGATCAGGATGCACGCTCTGAGCAGTCTGATCTTATCCCCACACTGTCTCGAAAAGGTCATTGAGTCGCGGTTGTGCTGGTTAAAGAAACTCCAGGAAAGCATGGATAGGTGCTCTGGCCGCCGCAATATCACGAAATAATGTTGAAAACGGCGTTAGATACCATGCAATTAATTAGTCAATATCCAATAGCACAAGATGTAGTTAACTATTTAAATCTCGTTACAAAACGAACAATTTTACACTCGTCCAAATTCAAAGCTGTTGCAGACCATAAATTAAATGAGGCTGAACTGATGAAACCTGATTCCAAAAGGGTAGAAAACAATGTGGAAAAAGGAGAAAATGATGGTTATCAGCATTTTCTCCTTTCCTGCAATGTCAAGTTCCAAGGGATTTTTCCCCAAGGTCGTTAAAAGTTGGGATTGTTTGGTAAAGGGTTAATTTTCAAGAAGTAGAATAACAGTTTAGCAAAACAATTCAACTGTATACAATGATCTAAATGATGAATGACTGAAGGAATGACAAGGGTTCCCTGCCCAGTTAAGGTTAATACAGCTGGGATTTGCTACAAGTTATCTAGGTGTATCTATTAATAGATTCATTCATAATGTTACAGTGGTGTAGGAATAAGTGATTCTCTGCTTTGCACAGGTCACTTAATTTACATATAAGCAAAGATCTTGTACCTTATAAATGACATCTTGTTCAGTTTATTACTTTGTAAGATGACATGTTCACATTGGAGTGGTAGAGATTTAGTGGTTTTTGTCAAAATTGTCATATGTAACAGAATTAAGATAACTAACAGAAAGAAGTATTTTCTGTGAGGCAGTATTTGACAACTGTGGGTTTTTTGTTTACTTTGACTCTAGGTCAATTTTGATGCCTATAGACTAGCTTCGCTAGTCAAAAATCAGCTCTTGCTGTATTTCCATTGTACCAACTGTATAGATTTTTTGTTCGTAAGGGCTTCTTCCTCAGGGTCGTTAAAACCCGAAAACGAGGGCATTGGAAGAAAACATGAAATTCGTCTTCTATACAATTAATTAGATACATATCCCAACAAAATGTACAAATTCTATCATCTCTATCTATACCCAAATGTCGTCCAACATCGATGTTTAATTTATGGCTGCTACATCTAAATTAAGCCAGTTCTTTTCTTAGTTTATAATCTTGTATTGAACGACCACGCTAGAGGCAATAAAAATGGTCGCTTAATAAAATGGTCACTTAATAACTCGATGCTCGGGAGGTGTGTGTGGAAGAGGTTGCAAATCACATTTTTCAAACATTAATTCTTTAACTGACTTTAAATACTTACACGATGAGCAACGGTTCGAATTATTTATCAGATCACTACAGTTTTGTGTTACACAATCTTTCAAACGTGGAGAAAAAATAGAAAGGCACATGTCCGTATCTCCAATTTCTTGGGTCAGCCAAACAATGCCGAACCCATACAGGTAGATCAAATGTTTGACTGATGAAGCCAAAATCTTTCGTCCAATGTCATCTAAACTTTTTATCGTTTTGTAACAATTTCCAGGATATCCATGTATGGGCATGTGAATAAGTTCCGTCCATTTATACATTTATACAATTATACATTTATAATGATATTCAACATATGAAAGTAATCGTCCACACTCACCTAAAACCATACAGTCGTTTACTGATGTGTTTAAACCAAAAAACTCATTACAAAATTTAACTTGTACCTTTTCTAATTGTTCTGAAAATTCAGTTAAAAAATATCTGCCCGATATAGAAGAATACGGTTAACCATTGAGTTAAAAAAGAAATAATCCCGATATTTGAAGGTTCCAAACTTATATTTGTAATACTTAATAGCAATTTTTTATTTTGCCTGACTGGCTAGTTTGATTTTTGCTCGTGACCATGAAAATTTGGGAGTAAAAAGTAGACCCATGTACTTATAAAGCGATATTACATTAACTGGATTTTCACCAAATGTCCATTTCTGATAGTTTCTAAATGGTCCGCCATTTCTAAATACCATTATTTCCGCTTCCTTTTCGTTAATGGTCAAAACAGTTTGTCTGCAATATTCGTGGATAGAATTAAATTGTTACTACAAATTTATTGCTGTTTCAGCGCAGTTAGCTATGCCATCTGCGAATAAAATATATAGAGTTTCTACAATGCTATCAATTACAAAAATACCCCTGTGTCCCTTATCTCTTAATAGGGCTCATAAATCACCGATGTATAAATTGAAGATATATTACCGGTTATGTACCCTTGTCGGGTACCGACGTTTTAAATAAACCGTTCTGTTAAATTTTCATTTATACGGACATAACTGAGCATATTGGAATACATGGACACTAATATTTGCAGAATCTTGCCAGTTATATCTTTTTCTTTAAGACTCGTAAACAAATTTAGATGGCTGGGCGTATCACATGCGTTTTGAAAATCGATTAACAGTACAACACAAATCTACCACCAGATTTACTTATATATTTTGTATTAAAAATTGTAAAATAAACATATTATCAACAGTTCTAAAACCAGCTTGCACTTCATCTGCAATATTGTATGCTGATGTTTGATGTTAGAAAAAATCTTAGGTGAAACATTGATTAAAGAGATCCCTCTGTAGTTTGACGGGTCATTCTTTGATCCAGATTTTTGTACAGGTACAAATTATACTCTCCCGCCATATACATGTATAAATTACATAATCAGAACCCCAAACTACAGTAAATTAGTGTCAGCTGCGTTAAGCTACGGTAAAACGTTGTGGCTGCGCCTGTCAGGACAGGTAAGCTAAGTCATTGTGCTTTTGGAAGTTGACAAACCTACATTGCTGTTCGCTTATCATATCATGCGGCTAGGAAGGAACGATGTATTGTTGTTGTGTTTCGGCAGGTACTACGGTCCACTAAGTAGGCCTACACACCCCGGTTTAAGTAAAGTAAATTACGCTTTACTAAGGTCAACTACGTTCAAACTACGGTCACAGTAGGGTCACGAGATCGTAGTTAACTGAACCAATTTTTGAACATGTTGAAAAATTATGTGCTTACTACAGGCAAATCATAAGTCCAAATTACGTTCATTACTACGTTGAACTACGCTTATCTTCGTGTAACTACGTTCAACTACATTTAATACGTAGCACAGAACGTGAAGTCTGATCTTCGATCTATGTTATCCGTAAGTTTGAGACACGTTGTCTAAAGGGCCTTGAGGTGACTATATTTAGCCGTTTCTCCTTGCCTCAAAATGTACATGACATTTTTTTTATTCAGCGATCAAAGGGTTCGGGATCTGAAATCAGATATTTTTCAAACTCTTTACCAGACGACAAAATTTAAACTCGTCCATATTGAAAGCATTGGCAGACAACAAATTCAGCGTAGCTCACATAATGGTATTTATGTAATACTAAAAAGGGTAGGAAATATTTTGAGGAAAGGATGTAATGCTGCAGCATCTTCTCCTTTTCCAGCAATGTTTTCAGAAGCCGTCTTCTTTATGACAGTCGTACAATTTCCGGTTATCTGGTAAAGGGATACCAGAGTTAAAATATGACCCTTGCATTAACCCTTCACCAAACGACAAAACTTTGAGGCTTTTCCTAAAATGTTTTCAAAGGGCTTCTTCCTCAGGGTCGTTAAAACCCGTGATTGTTTGGTAAAGGGTTAAGTAATAGACTGTTAGATTTAACCCTTTACCGCCCAATGCCACATTTTAACGATCCCGGGAAGAAGCCTTTTGAAACCATTGTGGGAAAAGGAGAAAATGCTGGTTACCAGCATTTTCTCCTTTTCCCACAATGTTTACTGACCTATCAAAGAAAAATTGCACCATTGAAATTGTCGTCTGCAAATGCTTTCAATTTGGACAAGGCTAAAATTTTGTCGTCTCGTAAAGGGTTAAGGAGATACTGTACGGCCATAAATATAAAGTACTGAAAGCACTAAAGAAAAGCGACCTGTCAGGGTACATTGACTGAATAGTATTTTACGCCACTTTGAACATTATCTCAGTCATATCACGGCGGCAGCTCTCATATTCATGTATATCCTGGATTTCACAAGTACTAGGCTAGGGCCCAAGGACACTCACAGGAAAAGCTTCCAGTGAGGCTCGAACTGGGGGCCTCAAAGTTACGAGTCCTACACTTTACCATTGAGCCATGCAGGACAGTCAGTAGGGTAATTCATTAAAATACACTATCAGCTGCGAAAGAATTATGAAGGAAGACAGTCCCTTCATTGCGGCCCTAAGCCAAAAGATTTCTTCATCATCAAACCTTACCAAATAAGCTCGTGTTTTAACGACCCTTGGAAAGAATGCATTTGAAAACATTGTGAGGGAAAAAAATTACTACAATTGTCTCCATTTCCAACAATATTTTCTTCCCTTTCATAGACAAATTCAAACAGTACTGTCGCATTTTATTTGACGCCCGGAAATGCTTTGAATTTGGTCAAGTCAGAAATTAAGTCGTCTGGTAAAGAGTTAATAAGGATCCTCAATGATTGCCACTGAACTCGGACTGGACTAGCCTTGTAACTTAGAGTCAACATTGACATCAATAGTTTTCACCAATTATATTCATCCAATATGGCATATTAGACAAATCTGATACCAATCAGGTTCGTTCAATTTATTCACTGCAACACTGAAATTTCTATCTCACGGTGGAAAGGGAATAGTTGTCCCCCCCCCAAAAAAAAAAAAAAAAAAATGTTATGACCTCAATTACTTGCTTGATATATATCTGTTCCATTCTGTGTATTAGATCTAAGACAAGTGAACTGTGGAACACGATTACATTAACGACATTTTTCATCCCTGTTTAGAAATGTCTGAAAATTACTAACAGATGATAGCGAGGGGGGAGGGGGGCTTAATGTAAAGCAGGTAATACAGTTGAACACCTAGTTTTCAAATGTCTTGAAGACGGAGTTTGTCAATATTCAAGTGCCTCTGACTTAAACAGGAATAATAGTGACCGGAAAAAAAAAAAAGAATAACAGTTTGGGCAAGGAAAAAAGTAGCGGCAAAAGTGTAACATTAAATATGTAGCTTAACTCACTACCAAACGACAAAATTTTAGACTTGTCCAAATTGAAAGCATTTACAGACGACAAAATAAATGTGACTAAAAAAATAAAATTTTGGAAGTCCAGAAAATAATGTGGGAAAGGGAGAAAATTCTGGTTACCAGCATTTTCTCTTTTTACTCGGGATTGCGTGGTAAAGGGTTAAAAAGCTTGAAGATATTACATGAAAAATCTTATTGAAATACATTTTTACATGTAACTGTATGGCAGAAGAATATCCAGCAAACATTGTAAATAGAACATTGTGTATTTGTTGAACAGACAGTCTTTTCTATGTCGTGATGAGCTTATTGTAAGTATATCACAATAAAATCAAACAATACCTGGAAATTAACACCTTAAATCATTCCTACATTGAATCTGCACACTTTGATTAAAAAAAAAAAAAAAAAAAAAAGCGAACGTAAAGAAACATCAACAAAGTAATTAAAGACTGAAGAATTTATCAGTAGAGTAATGCGAACAAAATCTTTTATTTATAACAATAATTTGTATTTGAGAGAGAGAGAGAAAGAGAGGTCGATCTGTGCCTAAAGAGACATTGTTAAAGTAAAACATAAACTTATATTTTCCTATAACACAAATTGCGTTTCATCTTCAGTTTAACTAAACCGCATTTGAAATTCTCTGTTTGGGCCTTTTCATGATTCCTTGGCATTTAAATAACAAATCATGGTTAAAGTTATAATTTTTTCCCTGTTGCTTGTGTAATGTACATGTACCACAGATATGCATCAAACAGCATCGCTGTAAAAGCCAGCTCAACAACAAGGCTCGATTTAACCCTTAACCTGGTGAATAAGTTAAATAAAATTTTCTAGCCAACATTAAAAGAAATATTGTAATTTCGAAGTTATTGTTTGGTGGAAATATGTTTTTATAGGACAGTGTAGATCAAAAATCAGACTGCACATTCGGTGCAGTCTGATCTTAATATATACTGGCCGCAGAAGCGCACCATGTCCCCCTTTTCTCTTTGCGTTTTGCTCGTTACTGCCTTTCCTATGGCTACATTAGCAGTGGACCGTAGAGGCCAAGTTATAACGACAGTCACCTTTCATGAATTTAGACTGTTAAACAGTTCGTGGGTAATTTTAGTAAAAGCTGTCCTCACTCATGTTGCAAAATTTTACTGTTTGGGAATATCTTTTGTTTTTCCTGTACTCAAACTCTACATGTATGCGCGTGGCAGGCTGGCAGGTTTTATCTGAATCCACAAATTTTCACTGTCTGTGTAAATACATATGTCAGTTTAATGAAATAAATATCGCCTGGCCAATGAGATGGGGCAAAATCCTGTCGATCTAATCTGAGTTTTCCACCTAAGTCGCTAAACATTAAATGGCCCTAGCTGTAAAGTAAATCAACAACTGCATGAAAAGTATCTCTTTCTAGCAGTTCCATTTGGATGAATCTCATCGATCTTCTAAAGAAATTCAGTGGCACCTCAAAGTACTGTCAGTTCGTAAGATTCCAGATCAATCTTTACAAAGAGTTGCTTCCCCCTGAAGAGCCATTCTAGATCATCGAGCAATATAGCTCTAACTTTTAAATGTGTCGATACGGGCAGTTTGTATTTTTAGTATCCCCAAGCCTAGACCCCCCAACATTTTCTTTCACCACCCTTAGATAAACTTCAACACGATAATCTGACAGAGCTTTCCAAATGATCGTCACATATTGCTCCAGGTGCCCAAACTGTGCAGATTTGTACACTAAAGTAAGTTTTCGACATTAGCGTCCATACAAAGTGTGTGTGCATGCATTGATGCAGCAGCAATAGTAAAAACGCCCGTGTTACATCCAAGGTCAAGGAATGTCAAGTTGGGATAAGTTTGTAATGCTTTCTTTAGATTATCCATCAATTTCTCGTCCCATATACCTTGTGTGAATATTCCTGGACAAAAAAATCATCTTTCGGATCATATGTACAAATAGTGTGATTAATCTTTTTCAAAGTTACACATGTATCATTGTGTGTTGTCGAATCTGTTTTTAAGCAAGGAAATGGTGCGCACACATTCTGCAGATTCGGATGTTCAACTATCATTTGGACTTCTAGAGAGACATGCATAGTTGTAAAAAGCACTCTGTGTTTTAGTGGTTGTGTGGTTGTAATTACGCACCGGAACATTTGGAATTCCCTTAGGTAACTGTACATCCATTTCTTAAATTTGATCGTTTTTCACATAAAAACGATACGTGTTTGTGTAAGGTAATACTACCAGACCCGTTAATATGATATATGCAACAGTAACCTTTGCTTTCATAATTTTTCAGTACTGGTTGTTTGAAGCAAGAAAATCGCACCAAATCTCTATTAATTTTTATTGCATAAAGAAAAGAAGTTACGCATCGAAGTTTTAATTATTGCATAAACAAGGAAAACCTTATACACAATTTGAAATAAGTGATAAAAAATGTCATTACTTTGTTCCAAGTAGGTCCATTCCAGTTCTTACCAAATACCTTCGTCACCCCAATATCTGATTAACTCTTTACCACACAATGCCGCCATTTCTGAACGACCCTGAAAAGAAGCATTTTGAAAACATTGTGGGAAAAGGAGAAATGCTGGGAACCAGCATTTTCTCCTTTTCCCACAATGTTTTCTACCCTTTCAAAGAAAAATTGCGCAATTTGAGCCCACTGAAATTGTCGTCTGCAAATGCTTTGAATTTGGACAACTCTAAATTCTTGTCGTGTGGTAAAGAATTAACAATAATTTCTTGTCGCGATTTTTAGACTAGCGAAGCTAGTCTACAGGCATCTTGAATGACCCAGATTTAAAGTAAACAAAAAACCCCACAGTTGCCAAATACTGCCTCACAGAAAATACTTCTTTCTGTTAGAAATCTTAATGCTGTTATATATGACAGTTTTGACAAAAACCACCAAATCTCCACCACTCCACATTGAACATGTCCTCTTACAAAGTAATAGACTAATTGAAATCTTAATTCTGTTATATATGACAGTTTTGACAAAAACCACTAAATCTCTACCACTCCACATTGAACATGTCCTCTTACAAAGTAATAGACTGATTGATTGATAGTATGGTGTTTAACGCCGTTTTCAACATTATTTTAGTTATTCCGCGGCGGCCAGTGCACCTATCCATGCTTTCCTGGAGTTTCTTTTACCAGTACTACGCATAATATTCTTTCCAAGCCACTAGCTGCTTTCCAACATAACCATCGTCGAAACAATGGTCAGCGGTGAGAGAGGAATGAATCCTGTCGCAATGACTATCATCAATCCTCGGAAAGAAATTGGCCGAGCCGGGAATCGAACCAGCGACCTCCTGTTCTCAAGTCCTGTACACTACCGACTGAGCTATGGGGGCTCGGCAGTAATAGACTGAACAAGATTTCATTTATAAGGTACAATATCTTTGCTTATATGTAAATTAAGTGATCTATGCAAAGCAGGCTATTATCACATTCCTACACCACTGTGACATTATGAATGAATCTAAAAATAGATACATCTAGGTAACTTGTAGCAAATCCCAGCTGCATTAACCCTCACTGGACAGGGAACCCTTGTCATTCCTTCAGTCACTTGTTATTTAGACCACTGTGTACAGTTAAGCTGTTATGTTAAACTGTTATTTTACATCTTGAATATTAACCCTTTACCACACAATCCCAAGATTTAATGCCCCTGGGGAAGAATCCCTGGTAACTATCATTTTCTCCCTTTTCCACATTGTTTTCTGCCCTTTTGGAATCTGGTTTCATCAATTCAGCCACATTTAATTTGTGGTCTGCAACAGCTTTGAATTTCATTTTGTAAAGAGTTAAATAGTTAACCATATCTTGTGCTATTTGTTATTGACTTATTGACTGTATAGTGTTTAACGCCGTTTTCAACATTATTTCAGTGACATCATGGCGGCCAGTGCACCTATCCATGCTATCCTGGAGTTTCTTTTACCAGCACCACCGCGACTCAGTGACCTTTTGTGGACAGTGCCTATTAAGATCAGGCTGCATAGAATGTGCACTCTGTTCTTGGATCTACACTGTCCGATAAGAGGATATATTTTCACCAAAATGTAACTTTGAAATAGCAATATTCAAGTGTTTACAATGGCTTGAAAGTTTCATTTGATTTTTTTCTAGCAGGTTAAAGGTTAAACTTAAACAGGATTATAGCTAATCAATAGCATGCATAGCCCCGGTAGCTCAGTCGGTAGTGTACAGGACTTGAGAACAGGAGGTCGCTGGTTCAATCCCTGGCTTGGCCAATTTCTTTCCGAGGATTGATGATAGTCGTTGCGACAGGATTCATTCCTCTCTCAAGTTTTGACGATGTTTATGTGGGAAAGCAGCCAATGGCTTGGAAAGAATAGTGTTCTGAGTACTGGTAAAAGAAACTCCAGGAAAGCATAGATATGTGCACTGGCTACTGCTACATAACTGAAATAGTGTTGAAATTAGGGTTAAACACCATACAATCAATCAATCAAATTCGCTAGTCTGTCAGTACTTTGATGTTGCTTAGGTACACTTAACAAAACCCATAAACGACCACTGTTTAGCTGAAATTTCACGTAAACCTTTTCTTACATCCGCTGTCCGAAAAAGAGACAGTTAATTTGGTTTGATTTTTTGAAGAATAATCGACCAGTGTAAGAATATACCTCAGCCCAAGAATTTATAGAGTTGTTCTTTTAAAAGGAACTTAACATTCATTCACTCAACAGTGAAAATTGACAAATCATTTTTTTTTTGGTGTTGTTGAAAACTTCATGCAAATGATGATATATCCTGTTTGTGAAAGAAGACACAGATATTTCAGGTGCATTTTTCTTTTCTTTTGTTCCTTTAAGTTATTTGAAGATACTCCAGAGAGCGTAAGACAAATATCAGATTGCAAGTTTCTTGCAGTCTGCGCTAGGTATAAACTGTCTGCAAAGGAAATATAGTTTACTCTGTTGCAAAAAAAAAAAAAAAAAAAATGATTAACATAACAATAGCTACCAAAGTTAAACAAAGCAGGTCTTAAAATGCATTTAAATCTAAATCACATCATTTAAAAGTATGGAAATTATTGTGAAGATTACAATCTGTTACAGCACGGTTGGTCCCAGAAATAGTCGCTGGCATAGAAATTAATTTTAAAACTAGGTTAAATTGCCAGGCAGGGTCATTATATCTTTTGTTTATTGATGCCTGATTTTAAAATTTATTTTTCTACCAGCGACTAAGTCTTGTACCGACCACACGATAACAGATTGTCATCTTCACAATATTTTTCCATACTTTTAAATGGTATGACTTAGATTTAAATGCATTGTAACACCTGCATTGATTTTTGGCCGCTATTGAGCCTTTAAGAAAGTTTCTGTCTAATGTATATAAGCTATCTACAAGAAGACAAAAAGTTTGGATTGGCAATGTTGAAAAATATTGCAGACTACAGATTAATTGTGTCCTAGAATTACAATTTACATACATATTTGAAAGGGTAGAAAAAATGTAGGAAATGGGAAAATGTTTGCGACTTTCCAACAATGTTTTCACAAGCGTTTTTCCTCAAGGTCGTTAAAACATGGGATTATTTGGTGAAGGGTTTTTAAAGGGACGGATGAAGGTAAAGAATTATTGTACCATGAACCACTGCCAATGTAATATAAAATCCTCTAAACAAATGCATGTCCGTTTTCATAGGCATTAAAAGGTTTGCAATTGAGAGGTCTTTTTTAAAAGGCTTATTTTCTTGTTTTACTTTTTCATGTAATACATTTTAGACTAGCGATCGATAGTCTATTGCTATCGAGAGTGACCCAGATCCAAATATAAACAGACACTACACAGTCACCAAATACTGCCCCACAGTAAGAAATTAAGATTAAAATTTGTAAGAAATCTTTATTCTGTTAACCCCTACGCTGCTAAGCGCGACTCACTCACCTTTTGCGGACAGTGTAGATCATGATCAGACTGCACAGAGCGTGCAGTCTGATCTTGGATCTACAATGTCAGAAAAGAAGTATTTTTCACCAAAAAATAAGATTGTAATAGCTTTGTTCGTGTTTTTACTATTGCATTGAAAGTTTCATTTAAGTTATTCAGCAGGACAAAATATGACAATGTCGACATGAAATATCAATAGGAACAACTGATGTTATGGAATTAATGAAAGTACTTCTTTAACATCAGATATTTACCTGTGCCAGAGACCAATGAAGCCCATCACGTTAGGGTCAGCGCCCAATATCAAGCCCCTCTGCAGCAACAGATATGGCTCCTGAAAGTTGAAAAAATATTTAAACCCCCGATATTTATTTACCCTGTAAATTAACCAAAAAAAAAAAAAAAATTCGCGTCGTGTTTGTGTTGCAAAATCGTGCTTAGTTATTTTCACGATTCAAATGTTTTGAAGTAAAATTGATAACACAGTGATTTCCTCGTTGCCTTTATGTCCCCCCTTTTTGACCATTTACCACACAATCCCGAGTTTTAACAACCCTAAAGAAAATGCCATTTGAAAGCATTGTGGGAAAGGAGAAAATGGTAACCAGCATTTTCTCCTTTCCCATCTATGTTTTCTATCCTTCCCAAATCAAATTTCAGTTTTTGAGTCAGGTTTATTCTGTCACCTGTAAATGTTTTGAATTTGGACTAGTCGAAAATTTTGTCGTTTGGTAAAGAGTCAAAGAAAAAGGCCATAGATCTATTTATGTTGCTAGGATAGGTTTCATTTAAAATGTAAAAACAGAATACTAAACCCTTAACTCTTTCAGTTCCAAATTTCTAAATTTGACCTCTTTCGACAGCTAAAAATTCAGTCCACTGACATTCAGACTGATCCGTATCTTACGGGCTTTCCTAAACAAGCGGACGGCATAGATCGATGATCAGGCTGCACGTTCTGTGCAGCCTGATCTTGATCTATGCCGTCCGTAAAACTTGTTTCATGTATTATGCGAGAAAGAAGTACTTTTAAAACTTTTCAAACAGTCTCGTGTTTTAACGACCCTGAGGAAAGAGACGTTTGAAAACATTGAGAGAAAAGGAGAAAAAACCGGTGACCAATACTTTCTGCTTTTTCAACAATGATTTCACCTTTTAAAAGACAAATCGCACCGACTGAGGTGTATCGAAATTGTCGACTGCAATTGCTATAAATATGAACAGGTCTCGAACATTTATTGAGCTTAAAGGTCCGGCAGTGACCAAAAAGACAATGCGGGTGTTGAAATGCATACAAATTTAAATCATACCATTCAAAAGAATTGAATCAATATTATGAACATGACAATTTTTTTATTGTGTGATCGGCCCAAGTATAAGTCGCTGGCAGAAAAATGAATTTTAAAATCAGGCAAAAAGTAAACAAAAGATAGAGTTACCCAGCAGCTTTTAACATACTTTTGAAAATACTTTCTGTATTAGCGACTAACACTTGGGCCGACCATACAGTAACAGATTATCCTCTTCACAATAATCTCCATACTTTTGAATGATATGATTTAAATGTAAAGGTATTTTGACACCTACTTTGTTTATTTTTGTCAGCTATTGTTACTTTAAAGTAATGTGCAAGATGTACTTACCAAGTGACACAGAGAGGAAAAGCTGTGCCATGAAGACTTGGAAATACATCTTCTGTAAGCAAAAAAAAAAAAGCTATTTGTGAGAATTGCCACAAATTCGATAATGACAATTTTAGCTCTTGCTTAAACTGAAATTGAATTAAAGTTTTTCTCACAAATCCTCAATTTGACTAAATTTTTTCAATACCTTTTATGGCATTTTTAAGTGTCGCATTTTCTGTCGTAGCAAGTACATAAATATTATGATTAATTATCATGATAACTTTTAATTGATGTGTTTACAGTGTCCTTTGTTGCTAATTTCGTCGATTTTTTTAAATATTGAAATATTCGTGGCTAAAAGGCCCTGTTTACTCTTTAACTCTTTACCAAAAGACAAAATTTTAGACTGGTCAAAATTGAAAGGATTTGCAGATGACAAATTAAATGTAGCTCAAATGATGATTTCTGTTTTAGATAGGGTAGGAAACATTGTGGGAAAAGAAGAAAATGCTGGTTACCAGCATTTTCTCCTTTTCCCACAATGTTTTCAAAAGACTTCTTTCTCAGGGTCGTTAAAAGTCGGGATTGTGTGGTAAAGGGTTATTAAAGAAGTAGTAAACTTCTGTATCCTGCCACTGGCCATGACTCAACAGTGGGCTCTAACTCTCACCCAGATCTCTATTTCAGCAAATAGATGAGTGCATACTGCATGTATCTGTTGAAGTTACATTCCTATAGCAAGAGAGAAAAAACGCTGTTTAAATTTTAAAGTGAGTAGAATGGCTTAGAATTTGGTTATCTGTGTAAAATGGACAAATTGCCAATATATATGGTGTAAGGGATAGATAAATTCAAAAGAATTGTCCTCATTTAAAACCGGAAACGACAAAAGTGATTTCTTTGAAGGCCGCCAAAAATGAAATGCATTTTCTAGCCATTGTAATCTTTGCAACCCCGCATTCATCGTAGGCAACATTTGGCATGAAGATATAAGAATGGTTATAGTTTAGTATCATAAAGATGAAATAGGTTAAAACTGGCTGAAAACGAGTATAGATGTATCTTTAAGAGTTTTGATTTGCTTTTGTTGTGGAGTCTCCTCATATGTTTTATCTCCAGTTACGACGGCCGGTGTGAAGCTATTTTGTGAAGCTATACCTCATGATTTAGTTGTTTGTTAAAAAATCCATGTGTTGACTTGCTTGATATAGTGTATTACGGAAACGTATTTAGCCACCCTTTGCCAGAGAACGACTCACATGAATCGTGCTCTGTGAAAAGGTGGCTTAGTGTATCTGCAAAAATTATCGACGAAGGAGTCGAAGCTTTTCACTACCGGTAAAATTTCACGTGTTAAAAGACCATTCTTCCTTATTTTTCAGCCGGTTCATAGACTAAATGGAGGACTTGCATGGTATAATGCATTACCAAAATATATTTAAACCTCTTGCCACAGCTCACCGCTAATGACGGATGGTGGGGAAACCTATTCTGTCTTTCATTTTCTCCATACTGTCCCTACATTTTGGTCTATTCATACAAGAGCACACTTTCGTCTTTCCAGGACTTTCAGCCCTTTGATTTCCTCCTTTGCCATTCATTTGAGCTTTTGCAAACATATTAGCCATATTCGACTGGTAATTATGGTTTTTCGTCTTGCAATTTTTGTAATTCGACTGGTAAATTTCACGGTTTCGTAAACTTTCGTGAAGCGCAAACCTTACGCTTTCAAATCGTCGTAATGTTTGTGCAGCACGAAACGAGCGCCATGCTGGTAGGCGGAGCTTAATATTCATTTTCGTGCTTCATGAAAGATGACCAGTCGAAAACGGCTATTCTTTCTCTCTCTCTCTTTCCCTTCACACTTTTCATACTTTACAAGCGAAAATTTAAAGACAGCCAAACTCAAAAAAATGGCTCGTGTAAGTTTTTCAGAAATCATTTCAAATTTTAGGAATATAATCCTTTTAAGGATGTTATTATGACAGACGTACCTCTTCTTCATTACCCATGCCTTACAAACAAAAATTAATAAATAAATGAATTAAGAATACTGGTATTGTATTAAGCATAAAATAACCGCATTTTTACGCGACGGCCATAGTTATTTATAAACCAAGCTCAACTCATTTTTATGATTAAATTTAATAATAAAAACTTTATTTTTTTTTGCAGGAGGAGGGAGGGACTCATATATTGATAACATTTTTTAACCTTGCGACTTATAATGACCTAATGCTAAGGTATGAATACCATCCTCTCCCACAACTTTCTTATCATCAAACGCACTTAATGCTGTTTTGTTCACCACCTCCGCACCTATTTTATGGTTGTAGCTTCTAATTACATTCATCTTTCTAAGTTGCTCTTTTTTCGTAAACAAACAATTTTTGTAATCCTCATGGGTAATCTTCTTTTTAATAACAGATTTTTTAACCCCCTTACATTTTTTACTTTCACCTCCCTCTAACATCTTTTAAGAATATAGTTTAGCTCTAAGTCCTACAAACTCCTTTATAATATCTCCACCGGCTTCATCTTTAAACATCCCAATTACTTTTTTGTTATATCCAGATGGAATACCAGATTTATGGTCCTTAGGGAAATTACTTGTATCAAACTTGTTTGCTACATCGTTTGATATATCTTCATAAAAATCTTTAGTCTCAATCTCATACATAAGACTATCTGTATCAGTAAATAAAAGTTTGGCTTTAGCTCCATATTTTTGCATAGTTGTAATGAAAATCATACATCAAAGTCTTACTTAAATCAAGAATACACATACCTAAATAAACCGGTTTATTAAAAACTAATTTTGTCTTTTTCATGTGTATGCCAATTAAGTTTTCGTCAAAAATGTTCCAATGATTAAAGTTAGGTTTGCCAGCTAATTTTTCTGCTTTTACTCTATCATTAACTAACCGAAAATCCACTCGATTTCTAATGTTTTCCATGGTCTTACCAAATACTGAATTATTCATTAATTTAAAAAAGTCTTTCTCAAACTCATTAGTTGCGTTTGTCCTTAAATTAGTATTAAGTTCAATATAGGGTTTAAGCCACTCACTTTCTTCAAATTTTATTCCTCTATGGGTTTTCTTGATTGTTAAGCCCAAACTCTTATACAGCTTAAGATTTTCGTAATGAACTACGTACTTTGTCTTATCCCATAAGTTTGGTATTAGTTTCTCAACTTTATTTACTTTTACACTTTCTGGGGCTAGGGGATAATCGTTGTGTAAATCGTGTAATTCTTTAGGATATTCTAAATCAACCTCTAAAATACAAGAATTCTTTTCCAAATTCTCTATCTCTTCCGTGCTCATCCATTTAAAACCATGTGTAGGAAGAGGTTTACTCATTGCCCATCCTTAAAGGTTGTTAGCATCTAAATAAGTTATATACTTTGTAGGTTTAGCAGTGTCATATTCATCGTTCATATATTTATTGTTAGCTTTTCCATATCTGGTACTGATCATTGATACTCCTCCTCTAATACCTTTTTCTACCATTAACAGCATATCCGAATCTGCCAACAACTCTAAATTTACTTTAGTAACTTTTAATGCAGCATCCCAAGCTAAACCTGGTGTTGTGTAATAATGAGGAGGGTCTAAGTTATAATGTTTACAACAAACGTCTCTAAAGTTTCAAAGACATCAGCCAAAAGCAAAACATCAACTTGGTTATACAAATTGTGGTAGTCCTCTAAAGTTTTCATATCATATTATTTCCATACATTTTTTGCATGAACATAATCTTCATCACTAATATTCTCATCGTTAAGTCTAGAGTAAAATGCTTCTTTAGATGGTAGTTGAGTTTCTTTTAACTTTTCTGGTGAATCCATATACTCATAAGGGTATACACCTTTTTTAATGAGTAGATCAAGTTTATTTCCCGAATAATATTTTTTAACGTTGTTAAAATCATTCTTATCTAAATTATTAGCAAGCTGACTCAAACTCGTGGCCATAAACTTAAAACTGTCGATAAATCTTATCTGATGATTTATAGATTTAGTTTCTCCTTTTTTGTTAGTATAATTTCCGATAGATATATTTTTGGTAAAACTAATAAACTTTTCGTCATTGTTAGGAATACAATCAATATTTCCCTCAATCCCACCAAGATTTTTTATAAATAAATGATTGTCATATCCACTAAGATTATGAAACAATACAGGCGTAAAATTAGGTTTTCTATACTTAAGATTACATAAGCTATGAGCAGCTCCTCTAAACCTACCCATAAAATGACAATGATCTCTAACCATATCATTTTTGGAGGTAAACCCTCCTTCACCACAAATCCAACACTTACTTGCTCTGTTATAGTACTCTCTTTCTTTTTCCCCAAATATCATTTCCTTCGTTGGTAAATTAGAAATTTCTTTAATGTCTTTTAGTAACATTTCCACAAATTTTTGTGCAGCATCTTCTCCCGTGTAACTTACTAATTTTGGTTTATATATTTTATCATCAAAACATTTAATATAATAACAAAAGCTAGATGGCTCGTGTGTTTGATATTGTTTTGTATAACTATTTTCTGGGTTTGGTTCACATGTATCTAATGGTTTGATATAACACTCAAAGTCAGCATACACAACAAAAGGAACCTTTTCTGATTAAAACAATTTTTTCGTTTATTAAACTCTTCCAGGCTGAATTCATCTAGATCCTCAACGTTGTACATGTATACTTCAATGCTCACTTGGAGCACACTGCACATACATGCAGTTAACGTAAACAATTTGGAAATAAAGTTATGTAACACCATCGCCTTTCTATTTATTACACATAAACAAAGCTAAGATCCAGTAAGCGTCAGAACCAGTAAACATTCCAGCCTCGTTCCCATTTATATTTAACCCTTAAGCTGCTTAGCGCAACTCACTGACCTTTTGCGGACAGTGTAGATCAAGATCAGATTGCACAGAACGTGCAGTCTGATCTTGGATCTACACTGTCCGATATGGAGATATTTTTCTCCAACAAATAACTTTGAGATGGTAAGTTTTGGGTTTGAAAGTACCGTTTCATTTATTTAGCAGCTTAAGTGTTAAGTGTTAACCAAAATACCGTTCGAATACACCCGTAGAAGTTAGCATTTATGAAACATCATGAGAGTCATTGCTCGTTACAATCCATCAAACTTTTACAAAAAAAATCTTGGCAAAAAATTGATTCGTCTCTCGTTTACATAGTCTCGAATTTGATTGACATGAAAAAGTGCTGTTCGTGGTGGTACTGAAGAAACTCCAGATATACATGGATAGGTGCACTGGCAGCCGTGATATGACTGAATACTGTTGAAAACGGCTCTAAATACCAAACGAATGAACAAACTCATTAAATAGAAAAAAGCAGTCAAAGAAGCAGCCTCCATTTTTAGACTAGCAAAGCTAGTCTATAGGCATCATGATTGACCCAGATTCAAAGTAAACAAAAAACGCCACAGTTGCCAAATACTGCCTCACAGAAAATACTTCTTTCTGTTAGAAATCTTAATTCTGTTATATATGACAGTTTTGACAAAAACCACTTAATTTCTACCACTCCACTTTGAACATGTCCTCTTACAAAGTAATGGACTAAACAAGATGTCATTTATAAAGTAAAAGATCTTTGCTTATATGTAAATTAAATGACCTATGCAAAGCAGGCTATTATCACATTCCTACACCACTGTAACATCATGAATGAATCTAAAAATAGATACATCTAGGTAACTTGTAGCAAATCCCAGCTGCATTAACCCTCACTGGATAGGGAACCCTTGTCATTCCTTCAGTCACTCATTCTTTAGACCATTGTGAACAGTCAAACTTTTATGTTAAACTGTTATTTTACATCTTGAATATTAACCCTTTACCATACAATCCCAAGTTTTAATGCCACTGGGAAAGAATCCCTGGTAACCATCATTTTCTCCTTTTTCCACATTGTTTTCTGCCCTTTTGGAATCTGGTTTCATCAATTCAGCCACATTTAATTTGTGGTCTGCAACAGCTTTGAATTTCATTTTGTAAAGAGTTAAATAGTTAACTATATCTTGTGCTATTAGTTATTGATTTATTGACTGTATGGTGTTTAACGCCGTTTTCAACATTATTTTAGTGATATCATGGCGGTCAGTGCACCTATCCATGCTATCCTGGAGTTTCTTTTACCAGCACCACCGCGACTCTGTGACCTTTTGTGGACAGTGCGGATTAAGATCAGTCTGCATAGAATGTGCAGTCTGTTCTTGGATCTATACTGTCCGATAAGAGGATATATTTTCTCCAAAATGTAACTTTGAAATAGCAGTATTCAGGTATTTACAATGGCTTGAGAGTTTCATTTAATATTTTCTAGCAGGTTAAGGGTTAAACTTAAACTGGATTATAGCTAATCAATAGCATGCATAGCCCCGGTAGCTCAGTCGGTAATGTACAGGATTTGAGAACAGGAGGTCGCTGGTTCGATCCCTGGCTTGGCCAATTTCTTTCCGAGGATTGATGATAGTCATTGCGACAGGATTCATTCCTCTCTCAAGTTTTGACGATTGTTCTGTTGGAAAGCAGCCTGTGGCTTGGAAAGAATAGTGTGCTGAGTACTGGTAAAAGAAACTCCAGGAAAGCATAGATATGTGCACTGGCTACTGCTACATAACTGAAATAATGTTGAAAATAGGGTTAAACACCATACAATCAATCAATCAAATTCGCTAGTCTGTCAGTACTTTCAGTACTTTGATTCTTTTTTGCCATCTCAGGTCAGGTTTATGAAATTTTTTAAGGTTCTGTAAAACTTATTTGTTGCAAATCCTTTCTATTATCTTATTGGTGTTTGCTTGGATGCAATTTAAAGCAGCTTTCAATAGTATTCATGCTCTTACAAACGGGGCTTAATGCACCTCCGTAATCCACGGTAGCAATCAAGCCATCGCATAATAATGGATCCATAATAGCCACTTTTTTTAACAACCGACTTAATCATGTAGTAGACTGGTCCTTGAACATACATGAAATCGACCGATAGCGAAATGTTTCGTCCTAGGTCAGCCTGAGCGGAATGCGCATGCTGACCTGGGTCGATACTTTTCGCAGTTGCAGTAAGTCCGTTTTTTACAGAGCATTGGTCATTCAAATTATATCACGGCGACAGTTCACTTATCCATGTGTTTCGCCATTACTTGGAGCTCTGCCGTGCCTTGGCCAAGAACCCCATCGTCATGATCGGCGTCTCCGAACTACGATATCCTGATTGAAAATCCTATGCCTTAACTCTTTACCACAAAATCCCGACTTTCAAAGGGATATCATGATTTAGTAACTTTCTTTGGGCGTGTATTTGATTCAAGCTACGTAGACAAACTTAATCTCTCGCGTTACTGCAACATGTAATAATGTGTAACACCAGCAGAACGGAATGTATTCGGGTCGTAATGCGTTATACCAGTGTAACCAGGTTGATTTTTCCTATTGAAGAGGAATAACCATTGCAAAACCATGTCAATTGCTTTACGAGGTTATCCCCCTTAATTTACTAATATTTTGCTTTCAATCAGTTGAATAAATGATGCATTAAGTTTCCCGCCATAATTCATTGGTGCATGAGTTTTTCTTGTGAGATGTTTATTTTGAAAGTTCACTTCAAAGGGTTAGCATCAGAACTTTTGTCTTGCCAAGCTTGAAGATTACTTGTTGGTACATTATTTGGGTGTGGATCAGCTGCTTTTATCTTGAAAGTAGGTTTGAGGTTTTTTGCTCATTTCTCTTGTTTTATTTGAATTTATCTTTCTTATGAATCATTGTGGAAAGGGGCCAATTGACATATTGATTAGTCGAGGTGTTAATTTACAAATATCTAGGAAACCGGCAGTAAACTCTTCACAAAACAAACCTTTCACTACAGCGAGTCCAGCCTCAGTTGGAACGATAACAGGCTTGTCTGGAAACGCATCCTTTATTGAACCACTCATGACGTCACACTCACCAAATCCACCAACCAATAATAGTGTTTTAACATGTATAAGGTCACTTTTTGAAAGAAGTGACTGAAGATGGTCTAGAACCTTCGTTTTGGGTTCCTGGAAAAACTCTTGAAACTTTGAGGATCTGATAAACAGCTTGTCACCCTTTTTCTCTATTATTTCTGAAAGTTTTTTTCGTCGAATGCTTGTTGTGAAATTCTCGGACATATTTTCGAGGTACATCTCATACAAAGAAGATGGAAACCTTAAAACCGTAAATGTTTTTTCCGTCGTAAAGACCCTTTTCTTCAATTCAAACATTCTTTGCAAATTCAGGTCTTCATCTTTAGCTAATCCATCGACTACTCTTTTTTAGGATAATTGGATAAAAAAATCTTCAAAGACCCTGTCGACACACGTGCCACCCCATGGTCCGCCTGAGGCGGAGGTCAACTCTCCCAAGTTACCATGACGATCGATTTTATGAGCTGTTACATTGTATATCAACCGTGCCACCTGTAAAGTTTAAGTATGTACAAATTGATCTCTAACTTTATGTCCAAGTCAATAGTACTCTTTAATGATAAAAACTCGACAAAGCCTTGTTTCTGTCTGTTCTAGATTTATGCAATATGCTGTATCTAAATTACTGTATAGAAGTTAACTAATAATAATAATAAAAAATGAATATCGGTTCCAAACAGATTTGAATGCATGTACACATTTCTTTGATCACCATGAAATTTTGTGAATGATTTTGAATGGCGATGCTGTTTATTGAGTAAACTTGTCTCTTTTTCTCAACTTTGTATATCTGTTACTGTTTTGTTTGATCATTTATGATATGCTTTATTTCTGCTAAATCATTACGGAAGCACAATTATTTAACAACAACATAAACTACTACTACTACTACTACTATTATTATTACTTTATTGTTTTTCCGCAAATTGGCGAGCATTATACAATAATGGAAAAATGAACACATTAGAAAAGAATAAAAAAGAGAACAATAATAAAAAGTATATAGCTAGAAAGAGAGCTATTGTACGACCAAACTCCAACCAGAAAAAGACCCTTGCAGTAAAAAAGGCGAAAATGCAAAAGCCCCTTCCCTGATCAGAATGTGGGACCACATCGTATAAATCCAAAAGTACAAAACAAAGGAGTGAAACGATACAAAAATAAAGAGGAAATGTGAATCAAGTTTGGAAACCTTGCAACGAAAACGAAATGCAAGGCAAAAATAAGCCAAATAACACTAACGAACAAAATAATCAAGGAGCAAGACATAAATGAGCAGACACCAAGAACTAATCCATTGATTGAGTGAACAAGTGGATAAATCTATAGAAGTATTAACCAGTCAATCAATCAATAAATCAAGGGCAAAAAAGTGCTTGAGTTAGCGAGAGATAAAAATATAAATACGCAACCCAAACTTTAATACAAGGCGGTGGACTGGCAAAAAGAATGGATATATGTCACAGCTGCTTAGACATGCGGGCTGATGGAATTAAAGAATAATTGATAACTGTGGTACATACAGCTATTACACAAGGGAAAAAGTTCCAAAACTTTCCGAGGATAGGTATAATAACTAGCGTAAGCCCATAAGCAAAAACATTGTCCTCCACGATGTTTCGAAGACCTGAGAATAAGGCGACAATAACATTGTTATTACTCAGGCTCCTAAACCTGTGATAGATGCATTCATTTGTCTCCATTGAGATACTGTGAAACAATTTAATGCTGAAGTTCTTTGTAGAAGGGCATTGCAATAAAATATGGCATTGCAATAAAATATGTTCACATGCCGAAACTGTAAAATAAGTTTTGCAGTAATGACAGAAATTTGTAAATGAGTCGCTATAAAATTTAGCTATCATTCTAACACAATTGTTACAATGCTTAGCTATCAATGGAGAGGAAGTAGACCTACTTAATTCCCATAGTCCACTATGGAGGATTAATTGAGGTTTGATGTATAAGAAGCTAGATAAATGACAGTCGGCCTGAACCCTGACCAACCAAGTAGCATTTGCATGTCCATTATTGACATTACGAGAAAAGTTTTTCCATTGAGCTTTTGTAGGAAAAAGACCCGTGGTAATGTAACTCTGTAAATAATCTTCCAGTGAATATTTGCGGAGAATACTTACAATATCTGGGATAAACCCAAGTTTAAGGGAAGATCCACGCATATAGCAAGGAAACAGCCTATAATTGAACAACTTTTACATATATGTAAAGTCGGGATACGACAAATTTGGCCAAGAAATAAGAGATTCCTATAGTCGGTCTCAGATTCGATAGGTAAAACACCTGCGAGACCGAGACAAACATCGGTTCTAGTATACACGGGTAAGTTCTGGATATACTTAACGCAGATTATATGGGCTCTTTCTATCAGAGCTGACTGTGTTTTGTTAAATTCTGACCATAATTCACAGCCATAGAGTGCTTTTGGTAGAACAATAGACTATTACAGTTTGAGGGAAGTTAGGTGGCGAGGACCATTTTCATGTACTCCAACATTTAATAGACCTAAGACTGTAGGTTTCAGTTTGTGACAGGAGTCATCAATGTTGACAGAACCTTTCATAAATTTAGTATATATTATGCCTAAATGAGTGTAACCCTCTACCTCATTTACGACGCTATCGCCCAATCGCCATACTCGATTAGCGATGAAATGTTTGACTTCATTGAAGACTATGATTGCACACTCGGACGGGCTATACATGTAACGCCACTTTACAGAATAATTAAACCATATATTCATCATCTTCTGAAGACCATATTTAGAGATGGATACTAAGACCATATTGTCAGCTACGCTAAGGGAACCACAGTTAGTACCCGCAATACAGATACCACATCCAGTATTTTCGAGCTGACGGATAAGGCCATCTATGTACACTAAATGCAGGAATGGGCTTGTTATGCCCCTTTGACGGGTGCCTTGTAAGATGAAAATGAGACATTGCATGTGAAATTCCTAAAGCGAACTGAACTATTGAGTCCGGTATACAAATTAAGTACACATTTCAAAGTTTTTGAGTCAAGACCGTAATGGATTAACGTGTAGAAAAGGCCGTTAACTCTCCCCCTCCCCGCCCCTTGCAAACAATGTGGTTGTAGCGACGCTATTGCTTGCATACGACGCAATATTAACAGCCTTTCAAAACGTTTTAATATACAAGATGTAAGGTGTATAGCTCGATAACAACTATCAGGGTCCTTACGGTCCTTTTTTTTTTCCACCTTTAAACACAGTTACAATAATGCCTCTTTTCATAGCCAAGGAGACATGAGTAAATCGCAACATATTCAAAGCAGTTAGGCCAAAACCTGTTTAGAACGCCCATTCCCAAAAAGTATGTGCTCGTAACGTAGACTATATGTCCCAGGGGATTTGTTACGTTTAACGGTCTATAAAATAGAGTTGAGAGTATCAACGGAAACCTCAGGTGCACAGCTGTAGCTATGTGACTCTTCTGAAGATAGAAACAATTTGAGCTCACTATCTACGTGCTCTTTCAAAGCACTGTCATAAGTAGGATTATCATAAAAAAAAAGTACAAATCCCGAAAGTAATCACTCCAACCTTGCATAACAGAATTGCTACCACGACACAAATTGCCGTTAAAATTAATTTCAGCCCCAGGGGATGTATCGAGAGTTTTCCTCTTAAATATTGACCAAGAGCCAGAACAGCTCTTGGTCTAATTATACCCCCGCAAAACGAATGTTTTCGGGGGTATACTGGAATCAGCCTGTCTGTCCGTGTGTGTACAAAGTACTAGCAATTTTGTGTCGCGAACTCCTCCTACAGTTTTCCTTCAATTGCATTGAAACTTTACGCATATATTTATCATATATTGAAGATGTGCAAAACGTAATTTTCAAGTGTCAACTCCCCCTGGTTGAGGAATTATCTCCCCTTGAACTTGACACTTTTTTCTGTCAAAGCGCTGGCGGGGGTATTAAGTCACATTCAGTGACAGCTCTAGTTAGAATAGGTGCACTGGCCGGCGCGATATAACTGAAACAGTGTAAAAAACGGCGATAAACACCATACAATCAATCAATCAACTTTTCTGTCAATATGAAAATAAAAAACTTGTACCTGTCATCCTTAACCCCTTACTTTGACCTTGACCTTGAGACTGGTAAACCTCGGCTCTGAATGGCAACTCATCAAAATGGAGACATCTGTGAAATATTTTCACAAATCAAGGCCAGATTCAGGAAACACCGTGCTGACACGATTCAAGTCCATCTGACCTGTGAATGGCCGATGTCACATTGACCTCGAAGATTGGTTTGTGACCTTTCAATCCGTATTGAGACTATTGACCTTGGCGACTGGTATGAGAAACCTCCGCTCTTATGGAGGGAAGTATCCGCCAAAATTCTATGGATCTAGATGCCATTCTTATTTATGATCATTAGATGTCTATTCGTCTTCTTTCTTACATCTTACATGCATATTACATCTTATGTCCCATTATTACTGGTGCATGTTGTTTGATGATAATTCCATTTTTCTTTCTTTCCCCTTGTATGTCATAAAGTTGTTATTAAGTAGTGTGTGCTTCCATTCATTATCCCCTTTTTGACATTGTAACTTCACTCATCTTACTTCCTTATCCTTGAAATTCTTTGCGTTTCCCATGTCTGTATACTTACCTTATCATTAAAATGCTACATTCTTCTTGTTAATGCATATTCTGGCGAAAACTACAATGTGTAGGAGCTGTTGTGATAATGAAGTGAAACTATGATAGGTAGCTGAATTAAGACGAAGTATGCACTAGCAAGAATAGCATTTACACGCATACGACAAGTCACATAATGGTATCAGATGGCGCTTTCATTTACGGATGTTTCGGTAACAGACAAATTCAATAAATTGGACTTATAGAGTAAATCGATTGGATTTTTCGGTAACAAGGCAGTAATATAGTGCCCTGACGTTTCTCACACCCAATACATGGCTTTAGTTTGTGCAAACGTTTTTTTTTTTTTAATTTGCAATTGTCACTCATTTTCTGACAGAATAATATTTGTTTTGTTGTTCCTTCCATGCTGTATGTTTATAAATGCCTGAAATCAATAAATTCTGATCACCATATCTTATTTTCGGTTTTCACCCATAGTCGATTTAATGAATAATACCCAATCCTAAACTTTTTCCCGTGCTGCCCTTGCAGCCGATTCAGATCAAGATCAGATTGCACAAGACACGAAGACAACCAGGAAATCGCTAATATTAGATGTTCTGTTTCTAAAATGAAAATGGCCGTTTGGGTTATTTGATGCTCTACGGGTTAAAGTTATTAATAATCAATGTTAATGAATGAAGATTATGCAGGTGAAACATTGTGGCAAATGAAGAGAGGGGATGAGAGATAGATTGAGACAGAGACCTTGACAGTGCTTTCTTGTATACTTCTTGTAATTTTGACCATATACATTTGTGCTCGTAAAAAAAAAATCTTTTTGTTGTGTTCCTTTCCTTCTTCAACAGTGTTTTTAAATCTGATCTGGTGCACAATAATCGTCGTCTGCAGGTTTTAAAGTGCGTTCATTAATAAGACACGGACATCACTGTATAAAAAATCATATAAAGTCTCTGTACCTACTTTGTGAGAGCGAAGGGAGTACTGTATATTATATATAGATACGTGTCTTTAACAGCCTAGACCCGTATAGCTCATGTGGTAGTGCGTAAGACTCCTAAACGTCATGTTTCGGGTCACTTGAGGGTTCGATACCCACGGCTGTCCATCTAAGATTACTAATAGTCTTTCGGATGAGACGTTAAACCGAGGTCCCGTGTGACGGTGCTAAACACCGAGCGCGTTTAAGAACCAGGCGTAACTTATGATGGGTTTGGTACTGTATCTTGCACTATCTCCCCGTAACATAACTAATAGCCTTGGGGGGAGGGGGGGGGTCGCCCATATGGGAAATCGGTGGCGACGATAAATAAACAAAAATGCTTTAATTTCTTGACAGTCTGTTTTCACACATCCCATAACAAACAAGATAAAGTAGATCTTAAAGATTAACCTGGGTTAAGAAAAAAAAAAAAAAAAAAAACACTAATAGACGAGGAGAAATTCCAATTTACACAAACGGCTATTTCCCCTTCCGTTCTACATTTAGCAAGAAAAACCTCTAAAAAGATATAATCCTCTTCGTCTTATCATGCAGATTTATTGTTTTGATCTAAATACATTTTTTCACGTACAATATGCAATGTTGGTCTAAACGATAATGATTAAATAATTAAAAAAAAAAAAAAAAAAAAAAAAAAAAAAAAAAATTATTGGTGTGTAAGGTACCCTCACGTATTCTTTGATTTCTTTAGCTTCCTGACCACCGCTAATTTCATACTCATGGACAAATATTGACAAGTAATCAACTTATATAAACATAGCATGACCTTATTTCATTTTAAGCCAAATATAGAAATGTGTTTAAATCAATAAATTAGCAATATCTATGGCCCCAACGAAAGAAAAGAAGTTTCAGATTTCTTGTTGGAAATTAATCTTGGTGAGGAGAAAATTACGTTGAGTCAAAATTGTAAACAATGGGGGCAATTTATCGCTAGAGTCGTTTGCATACCACATCTAATCAAAGTACTGAAAGTACTGTTGGAAGGCGAGTTTAATATATTCCAAATGTAGTACATATCCCTATAACAAGAGGGCTATGATGGCCCTGAAGTCGCTCACCTGAGGTTTTTGACCAAACATGACCTATTTCCAATCGTTTCCTAGATAACACAACAATCATTCTAACAAATTTTCATGACTATTGGACTGAAAATGTGGCTTCTAGAGGGTACACAAGGGTTTTTTTTTTAAAGATTTGTCTCCATGACCTTGTTTTTTACTCGGTGTGAGCCATTTTCAAACTCATCAAAGAAATCATCAAGACAAACATTCTAATTTTCATGAGCATTGGACTGAAAATGTGGACTCTACAGTGTATACACGGTTCTTTTTAAAAATTAAGCCCAGTGACCTACTTTTTGACCTGACATGACCTATTTTCAAACTCGTCCTGAAAATCATCAGACAACCTCCCTTACCAACCGTCATGAGTATTTGACTAAAAATGAGGCCTATAGAGTGTACCCAAGGTTTTTCTATGATTAGACCAGGTGACCTAGTTTTAGACCAGAAATGACACACTCTTCTAAAAAGAAGCGTAAGGAAGGTTTTTCAAAAATTTGATCCAGTGACCTAGTTTTTGACCCAATATGACCCATTTTCAAACACATCAAAGAAATCATCAAGATAAACATTCTGATTACTTTTCATGAGTATTTGATTGAAAGTTTCGCCTGTGGAGCAAATACAAGGTTTTCCAAAGATTTGACCTAGTGACCTAGCTTCTGACCCGGTATGACCCATTTTCACACTAATCCAAGATATCATTAAGACAAACATCCTGATTAATTTTCAAGAGAAATGGACTAAAAATGTGGTCTGTTGAGCATATAGAAAGTTTTTCAAAGATCTTATCCGGCTTTCTAGTTTTTGACCAGACATAATTTTTGTTCTAAATTATCAAAGAAATCATCAAGACAAACATTCTGACCACTTTTCATGTTTCATGAGTATCGAACTGGAAATGTGGCTTCTAGAGTGCACACACGGTTTTTCTACGATTTGACCTGGTGACCCAGATTTTGATCCAATGTGACCAATTTTCAGTCTTGGCCGAGATATCATAAAGACAAACATTCTGGCAAAGTTTCATGAGTATCAGACTGAAAATGTGGCCTCTAGAGCATACACAATGTTTTTCCAAGGTTTGATCTAGTGACCTAGTTTTTGACCCAACATAAACCATTTTCTAAGTCGTCGGAAATATGATCAAGACAAACATTCTGACTTACTTTCAAGAGTATTGGACTCAAAATGTGGCCTCCAGAGCATACACAGTATTTTTAAAAGATTTGACCTAGTGACCTAGTTTTTGACTCAACATGACCAATTTTCAAACTTGTCTGAAATATTATCAAGACAAACCTTCTGACCATGTTTCATGAGTATCCGACTGAAAATGTAGCCTCTAGAGCGTACAAAAGCTTTTTCAAAGATTTGGCCTAGGAACCTAGTTTATGACCTGACGTGACCCATTTTCAAAGTTGTTGGAGATATCATCAAGACAAACATTCTGACAAAGTTTCATGAGTACCCGGCTAAAAAAGTGGCCTGGAGAGCGTTTGCAAGGTTTTTCCTACGATTTGATGTCGAAGCCTTGTTTTTGACCCGACATGACCTATTTTCAAACCTGTTCCAGATATTATCAGGATAAAATTCTGACTATTTTTCATGAGTATCAGACTGAAAATGGGGCCTCTAGAGCGAACACAAGGTTTTTCTAAGATGTGATGGTGACCTAGTTTTTGACCTGATATGACCCATTTACGAGCTTATCTGAGATGTCATCAAAGCAAACATTCTGACCAAGGTTCATGAGTATTGGACTGAAAATGTAGCCTCTAGATCATACACAATGTTTTTCTAAGATTGGACCTAGTGACCTAGTTTTTGACCTGACATGACCTACATGTACGTTCAAACTTATATGAGATATAAAGACAAACATTTTGACCAACTTTAGTGTGTATCCGACTGAAAATGTGGCCTCTAGAGCGTACACACATTTTTTTTCTAAGATTTGACCCAGTGACCTAGTTTTTGACTCAACATGACCCATTTGTGAACTCGCACAAGATAACATCAAGACAAACATTCTGACCAAGTTTCTTGGGTATCCAAAGGAAAATGTGGCATCTAAAGCGTACACAAGGTTTTTCTACGATTTGACCTAGTGACCTAGTTTTTGACCCAATGACCCATTTTCGAACTTGTCAGACATATCATCAAGAGAAACATTCTGACAAACTTTCTTGAGTATCTGAAAACATACGGCACCGGAGATATTGCCAGATACCTACACTTTCTCCACATCCCATAGTGTTTCCTATATGTTCAAAAGCAAATTCGATTTATAGAGCATAATACATGTTCCAATAGCAAGCTAACGAGCAGGGATTGAAAACATTTTTGTAAAACACATTAGTGGCTCGTAAAAAGTGTTTTTCGACGGATCAAAATTTCGCGAACACTTTTTGAAAAGGGTCACCCAAGGAACATTTCTGTGAAATTATTTCAAAATCTGACCAGCGGTTTCAGAGGAGAAGATTTTTAAAGAATTTCTTAGAAAATTCCATTTCGTTGCCGTGGCAAGCAGCGTTTTAGATGGAATCAAATTTTGTGAACAGTTTTTAAAAAGGACCTCCCAAGGAACATTCCAGCCAAGTTAGGTCCAAATCTGCCCAGTGGTTTAGGAGAAGATGATGTTTAAAGAATTGTTGACACTGCATGAGTGCAAAGAGCCACCCTCCCACTCCACCACCACGGCCATGTTTTTCGACGGATCAAAATTTCGCGAACACTTTTTGAAAAGGGTCACCCAAGGAACATTTCTGTGAAATTATTTTAAAATCTGACCAGCGGTTTCAGAGGAGAAGATTTTTAAAGAATTTCTTAGAAAATTCCATTCCGTTGCCGTGGCAACCAGACTTTTTGATCGAATCAAATTTTGTTAACGCTTTTTAAAGAGGACCTCCAAAGGAACATTCCAGCCTAGTTAGGTCCAAATCTACCCAGTGGTTTAGAAGATGATGTTTAAAGAATTGTTGACACTGCATGAGTGCAAAGAGCCCGCCCCCCGGCCATGTTTTTCGACGGATCAAAATTTCGCGAACACTTTTTGAAAAGGGTCACCCATGGAACATTTCTGTTAAACTATTTCAAAATCTGACCGGCGGTTTCAAAGAAGATTTTTAAAGAATTTCTTAGAAAATTCCATTTCGTTGCCGTGGCAACCAGAGTGTTTGATGAAATCAAATTTTGTGAACAGTTTTTAAAGAGGACCTCCCAAGAAACATTCCAGCCAAGTCTGGTCCAAATTGGCCCAATGGTTTAGGAGGAGATGATGTTTAAAGAATTGTTGACAACGCACGACGAACGACGGACAGCGGGTGATCCTAAAAGCTCCCCTTGAGCATGTTGTGCTCAGGTGAGCTAAAAATGCTGGTAACCAGCATTTCATCCTCTTCCCACAATGTTTTCTACCTTATCAAAGAAAATTTACACCATTTGAGTCACATTACTATCGTCTGCAAGTGCTTTCAATTTGGACAAGGCTAAAATTTTGTCATCTGGTAAAGGGTTAACCAGTGTCTTCCAAATAGAGAAGGACTGGTCATCTCCACTCACAACAATTAATGGTAAATTCCTTTTGATGACCATATTTGAGAGTTACTTTACCTTGTCTAGAACTCTATCTCCTGCGTAAGTTTTCAGCAACACGGTTGCTCAAGTTTCACATGACTCAAAGTACTTTGAACAGTGTTCTCACTAGGAACTTGCAAGATGCACTCCACAAATCCAAATCAAGAAAAAAGTTGGATTCCAAACTGAAAAATTGGATTCCAGCCTGATCGAAGAAGTTGGATTCCCAGAGCCAGGATGAATTTTGATACACAAGTAATAAACATCTAAAACCTGTAAATTTAGATTTGTGCATTATGGAGACATATTTCTGTAATGGCCAAATCTACATTTACATTAGAAATTACTAGCTTTGGCTTGATTTGTAATAGCGCAAAGGATTAAAGAACTCTTTACTTTACCTTTTATTTAGACGAATGTAAATACTTCAACATGATAATGCATGTTTTAAATATTCATAATAATAATGGGCCGGGCCACGGAAGCTCAGTGGGCAGTGTACAGGACTTGAGAACAGGGGGTCACTGGTTTGATCCCTGGCTCAGCCAATTTCTTTCCCAGGACTGATGCTAGTCATTGCAATTTGCATCAGGATTCATTCCTCTATCACCGCTGCCCACAGTTTCAATGATGGTTGTGTGGGAAAGCAGCCAGTGGCTTCAAAAGAATATTGTTTGTAGTACTGGTAAAAGAAACTCTAGGAAAGCATGAATAGGTGCACTGGCTGCAGCAACATAATTGAAATAATGTTGAAAACTTTGTTAAACAGCACATTGGCTCAATCAATTAATAGCAATGATGGAAACAATTCTTTACCCATTTTCACAAACACTTGTAAATTCCATTCTAATCCTATTTTAATTAGTAATTAGAACTGAATTTAGAATTATCTGTCCATGTGGACCATGATGCCAATTAAATGTTTTCCTTGACAATGTTTTAGACCTGTCCAAATATAAAGCCTGCAGACATTTGCAGATGACAAGATAAAGATGGTTTGAACAATCTACGTACTTGGGTCTTTAAAAACGTTGAAAACTTTGTCGGAAAAAAAGAAAATGCTTCTTTACTCACAATGTTGTCTGAAGCTTTCTTTCTCAAACTTGTTAAATTCTGGATAATGGATTGTTTGGTAAAGGATTAATTAGCTTTATGTTTTTTTTTTTCTTTTTTTAACTTTGACACTTGTCTGATCACTAGGCTGATCTGGAGCTTTCCTTTTAATCCCCAGAAATTTCTGAGAAATTCTTTATTTTGAAATTTGTTCTTCGATCATATCAAGCACATTTAAAAAAGATAAGTTTCGTGGAACACTGTTCTTAATTAAATAATTGTTTTTACTCGAAAGATCAATTAAAAAATTCAGCTGAAAGTTGATAGGTCATGGACAATACTCAATTATCTATTACCAATGTTCCCGTCAGTTGCATCGTAAGATGCTCACCGCCTATCTTTAATCGAGTATATAGATCAACATTATCTGCGTAATATAGTCTGTAATTCGTTGATTGATGCATGATTTGCAATTGTCAAACAACATGCAGGCAATTAGGGTGTTAGCTACTCGTCATCCACAGTTCAACGGGTACTGGACGGGTAATTATAAGAATGACGCATAGAATTTTTTCAAAACGATAGTCATCCAGGCCCCTGCATCTAATCCCATGTCACAATCTTTACCCTCAATCTGCACTGAAACATTGCTTTCTGAGCTAGACGGTGATCTCAGTGTGAAAAGTGGCTATTCTTCCTCATTTTCATTTTCAGACTCTGAAAATTCATTGTTCATTCAGTAAATGAATTTTGGACTTTTCCTTATTTTTCTTGTCCCGTTTGGCCTTAGGCTGTGAACGTATTTCACTCTTTTATAGTCTTTTTTGGACACATCTTGCTTACATGACCTGACCTTTACATCTAACACACTTTGTATTCTTGTAGAAACATGTCTGTCATGATTAGTTTTACCACACCTAAACCTTGGTTTTTGACGCCTAACTGTCCACCAGTTCCAAACTAACAAACACATCAACTGCCTTTTTCACAGTTAATTCTACTTTTGACAATAACTTTCTCTAAATAAGTGTTCTGTAACCTACAAAACAATTTCTCGACTCACCTAAAATGTCTCAAACTAACAAGACTCACTTAGCCACATCAATTATAGTCTGTAAAATACTTGGTTACAGTTTCATTTTCACTTTGCACCTTACAATGAAACTTAAACCGTTCTCAATGATGAGAGTTTTGAGTTGCAGGTAAGTTTGAATAAATATTTTCAACTGTGTCGAAAGTCTTATCACTAGGTTTTTGAGGTTTAACAGAATTACGGAGCAGTCTTAGATCAGACTCTAAGTCGTAGACACAAAAGTAGCTCTTTCCTGATCATTATCAACGATGCTATTTGCATGGAAAACCACTGTTCCTCGTTCTCCACCCAGCTGTCGAAGTACAGTCGAAACTGCTCTATTTTACCAAACATTTCACGTTACATTTACTGCATACGGAGAGTGCATAATATTATTGTCGTCACTGTAATGTTTTTTTTTTTTTAGGTCCGGACAACAGCAATAAGCGGCATATAGATCTATTAAGTTTATTGTTTACTGAAATTCCTTGCTCTCGGAACGTATGCAGAACTACAATTAATCAAAGTACATTAAATACTTCTACCTAATGCGGATCAAAGTACTAAAATACTACAACTGATAGCATTAATTAATGACTTATCTAAAAAAAAAAAAAAAAAAAAAAAAAATCGTGTATCTATGCGTTTTGCATAGTTATTGTTGTAAGGAAAGTGTTTTTTGGTGTAGTGACGGTAGTTTTGGGTGATTTTCAAGCGGTTTTGGGTGTTTCCATACTTATTCATCTGCGACAAACTAGGCCATGTCAAAGCTGCGGAAGGAGACCAATTTAAAATTTAGAGCGAATTCTAGGACACTTAACTCTGAAATTCACTGCTTGTGTACTTGGTTTACACAGATTTTTAACCCACATGTTAATTTCACATATCAAATGAAACAGACGCGTCTCTATTCGTTGATCTACGAGGACCTATTTTTCTTGAAACAGAGGAGTGAATCGTCTTCAGTCACCTTCCAAAAAGCTATCCGATTGGTTGAATTATTTATGCATTGTGGAGAAAAGTAGGTCCTAATGACGTCGTTTTTACCGCTTTCGATTGGCTTATTAAAACTACAACTTATTTGTTGCTGTGGCAACACGATCATAACAATAAACTGATCCAAAGTATTTTGCATTTGCCTAAAAGTATGTTTTTCAGGAATTTGATTTCATTCTCTGTGTAAATTTGAAGTTTCTCCCTGTTGTTCTGATTCAATTCACAATGCTCTAGAACTGTTTTTGTTCGTTTGTACTCGAGATGTATAGCACTATTTGGAAGGTGGTTGGATAAAACTGTTTAGAGGCATTTGCAGCAAACTGCCGAGTGACAACATATGAAGGCTCTCGCCTTCCAAAAACAGAAAGCTACTTGCTATTTCGAAACTGGAAATGGCGACTCGTATTTGTAGGATAGTGTCTTTTTCGGCTTCTTTCAGTAATCCAAAAACGCTAGATTTTAATGTACGCATACGAAATTTACATTTCTACTGCCTTTGAAATCATTCATCTACACTCTCGATGTTAAATTCCGACATCCTCGAGTAAATTGCTGTTGGGTCCTTGTGACATAGACTGTTGCAACAGTATTGATCTACTTGTGTACATAGTGTATGTCTATTCCACTTACTTGCCAGCTTACTGCGCAGGCTGGCCTGAATCGATACTTTCAAAGATGCATTAAGCCCCCTTTTAACAGAGCATGGCTCATTTACAAATAACATGAAAATTGTAACATGCACGCAAAGAGCAGCGATGACGCCATTACAGAAGATAACTAGCCTGATAACGCATTAATGGGAGAAAATGTAAAATCCAAATTATTTCCCTTGTTAGATAAAAACCAAGGTTACCAAATTACAACTGGGTCATTTTCTTTGTTTTTATCCTTTGTTTTACTAAGAGATGTTGCGATTATTATAATGTGACTTATGAGATATTTAAACCTAAACGTTCCTGAACAGTGCAAAGAATATCAAGGATAAAAACCAAGTAATACCTTATTCAGGACCTAGTAAGTAGTGGAGAGCTATCAAGGGGAGTAAATGACTTTTGTCTACCATTAATCAGGCCATTTTAAATGATATTACAGTCAGTTTCGCGAAAATGGCCGAATGTACTAACGACCGCGTCCACATTGATAGCAAAATCAACTAACACAATTAATTTTGCTTTACCAGTGCCTTTTGTGTTTCCGTATACTAACATTCCATTGGCCCAAGAAATACACCAAAATCCATTTATCGGATAAGCCGACAAAAGCGCCATCATTTTCTGAGAAAGGTAGGAATACATGTGCATTTAGTTTTTAATTTTCTGTTTCTTTGAATTAGTAGGACTTTCGAGGAAACACCCCCCCCAACACACACACACACATATATAGTGTACATATCTATATAGTTATTCTACGAAAGCCAGTGCACACACACACACACACACACACGTGTGTGTGTGTGTGCACTGGCTTATATATATATATGTATGTGTGTGTGTGTGTGTGTGTGTGTGTGTGCGCACTGGCTTTCGTAGAATAACTATATACATATGTACACGTTCCCCCCCCCCATGGTCAGAGTTAATTGATTGTTTTGATGATGATGATGATGATGATATGCCTGTTGTCTTTTTTGTAATTTTAAAGTTTAAACACTCACGAGGGTTTACTCGTCACCCAGTATATTAACATATACCAGGATACTGTTTTTGACTAGCGAAGCTTGTCTATAGGCATCAAGATTGACCTAGATTCAAAACCCCACAGTTGCCAAATATTGCCACACAGAAAATACTTCTGTTAGAAATCTTAATTCTGTTATACATAACAATTTAGACATAAACCACTAAATCTCTACCTCTCCGATTTGAACATGTCGTCTTACAAAGTAATAAACTGAACAAGATGCCATTTATAAGGTACAAGATCTTTGATTATATGTAAATTGAGAGACCAATGCAAAGTAGAGAATCACTTATTCCTACACAAGTGTAACATTATGAATGAATCTATTAATAGATACACCTAGGTTAACTTGTAGCAAATCCCAGCTATATCAACCCCATCTGAACAGGGAACCCTTGTCATTCCTTCAGTCATTCACACAGTTAAACTGTTATTCTATTAACCTTTTTACCAAACAATCCCAAGTTTTAACGATACTGGGGAAGGGTCCATTTGTAAACATTGTGGGAAAAGGAGAAAATGCTGGTAACCATCATTTTCTCCTTTTCCCACATTGTTTTCTGCCCATCTGGAATCATGTTTCATCAGTTCAGCCACATTTACTTCATGGTCTGCAACAGCTTTGAATTTGGATGGATGTAAATTTTTTCGTTTTGTAAGGAGAGTTAAATAGTTAACTATATCTTGTGCTATTAGATATTGACTAATTGACTGCATGGTGTTTAACGCCGTTTTCAACATTATTTCAGTGATATATCGGCCGCCAGAGCACCTGTCCATGCTTTCCTCGAGTCTCTTTTACCAGCACTACCGAGACTCAATGACTTTTTGTAGACAGTGTGTGCAGTCTGATCTTAGATCTACATTGTCCGATTAGAGGATAGATTTTCTGCAAAGTGTAACTGTGAAATAGCAGTAGCAATATCCAGGTGTTTACCATCAGCTTGAAAGTTTCATTTAACATTTTTTAGCGGGTTAAGAATTAAACTTAAACTGGATTATAGTTAACCAATAGCACATATAGTCCCGGCAGTTCAGTCGGTAGCATACAGGACTTGAGAACAGAAGGTTGCTGGTTTGATGCTCAACAAATTTCTTTCCGATGATTGATGATAGTCATAGTGACAGGATTCATTTCTCGCTCACGTTTCGACGATGGTTATGTGGGAAAGGAGCCAGTGGCTTGGGAAGAATATTGTGGGGAGTACTGGTAAAAGAAACACCAGGAAAGCATGGATATGTGCACTGGTCACCGCTACATAACTGAAATAATGTTGAAAACAGGATTAATAAACACCATACAATCAATCAATCAATCAAACAATCAAATTCGCTAGTCTGTCAGTACTTTCAGTACTTTGATTTCTCCCAAGGAATGAACGCTGTCGTGTACAGATTTTGCTATCATACCTACCAAGTTTTTTTTTTCTTAAACACTATGCTACATGTGTATATCGGATGATGATGATGATGATGGAGAAGATGATGATAATGATATGCACTTGTTTGCATTATTCTTGGAAATATTATATAAAGTGCTCTTTTTCACATTTAGAGGCAAAGTTCACAACCCCTCAATCCAACAGTATCTACTCTGTTATCGCAACTGATCATAAATTTACTGTTTTCTTCTTTTTTTTTTTTTTTTTTTAATTCTGCACTGGTAAACCTGTTAGCAATTTACCAAAGTTATAAAAAACAGTGTTTGAAAGGTAGAGAACACTGTGAAAAGAGGAGGAAAAACTGGTAACCAGCATTTACACTTTTATTCCACATTGTTTTCAAATGCTTTCTTTCTTAAGATCGTTAAAACATCGGGGTTGTGTGGTAATGGGTTAAGTATCGGACTCATATTGGTTTTTTTTGTATCTTTTCTTGCACATTTCCCCTTTTTTGTACAACTTGTACATGGGAATAATAAAGAATAAAGTAAAGTAAAAAGTATAAGTTATGGATAATGCCGACAACATACAATGTATTTTTAGTTTAAATGCTGTGACCAAACATGCAATTACGAACATATCTGCGCTGTTTTCATTTTTCGATTTCGATGACATTATTCCAAGTGTTTTTCTTGTTACTTTGCCGGTTTAGTCCGAACTGAAAAGAACGTCGAGAAAAAGCTTTGGGTACTTTAATTATAGCGAAACATAAGCTAGAATAAAACTGAAATTATCTCTCTTTCTCTATGTATTCGACGTCATTTTCTGGTTCGTTTGTCGGGCATATCGACCAAAATACCGCATTACTAAGGTGGGTGTGCCAAACTTGCGTTTGCAAAAAGGTCAACTGACTGATAAATATATATAGATTTAGAGACATTTTTCGTGGGGGGGGGGGGGTTGTATAAAAACGGTCAACAAGAAGCTACACAGGCTTGGACTTTGATGGAGCTTAATTCTTTGCCAGATGACATGGTTTTAAACTTGTCAATATTGCAGACGGCAAAATAAATGTGAAACAAATATTGAAATTGGTTTTAGAAGAGTAGAAAACACTGTGGGAATAGGAGAAAATGCTGGTTACCTCGCAATGTTTTCAAACAGCTTCTCACTCAGGGTCGTTAAAAGTCGGGAAAGGGTTAAAGGTTGCTCAAGTGGAGGGTAGTCTGTAAAACATTTTAGAAAACAGAGAAATGTAGGTTACCAGCATTTTGTTCTTTTCTAATGACTTCTAGTAAAAAAAAAAACAAAACCTTTTACCCTTTGGTCTTACAAAGGCCCCAAACCACAGTTGTCTTTAACAGGTCAAGATTCTTGAGCGTGACACATTGTCTTGATGTGGTTGATAATTCTGCAGTTATTTTTCTTGTTTTATCTTATAGCAGACTTATTTAGTGCATTCAGTATTTGTGAGTCTAAGATTCTTTATCTACTACCTTAGAGAACAAAAAATTTGAAAACTGTGGATGTGGACTAAGAAGAAAATGCTGGTAAATGGTGTTATGTTTACTCCATATAATGTGGTTTCGTCGTTTTATGCCACCACACTGATCAGGGATCATACATGTATACACATGTACAATCCCAGCATACATTTCTCTCAAGCAATGAATCAAAAACTTTAATTCAGAATTTAATTCTAGCAGCTATTCCTCAACTTTTACCTGAATTTTGAATCGTTATCTGAAGGAATCCAACAACTTTTCATAGACAAGGAAATACACCATACAGAACATTATGTCATATAAGGTAACTTCATACCCTAAACAGGTACTCTGATAGAGAAGAAAGATGTGCACTACACACAAAAATGTTACAGTTAAAAGGCGGATAAATATTGGATGCTTAAATCTCTACAACTCCAAATAAACATCCTGGACTGTATATATAGTCTGGTAAAATTACCGAAAAAAATTGCGATTTCTCGGCTACATTTAGTGGTGGCAAAAGCAGCTGTAGGTGTGACAAGCGTTCAAAGGTCAAGATCTGATATCTAAAAATATTATAAATGTCGTGCACATCCACAGTTTCTTGGTAATAAATCTGCCATGTTGCAATGCAATGGTAGAAAAACTGAAGGATATCCACGTTCATAGATAGATAGCCAGCGGAATGAACAGACCTACGAACAGGCTGTGTCCTGTATATCTAAACAAAAGTCAAGTTTGGAGGTATAACAAATTACAATGCAATGTTGTACACGTAAACTAACAAACTAAAACAATGGCTAAACTATTTGAAATAATTCAATGGTTGTTATAAAAATATTTTCAACACAATTACATTGTAGTTATGCTTTTCTTTGGTTTGTTGTTTGTAACAAGTAGAAAATATGAACAAAGGGGCCATAATAGCAGAACAGAACATAATTTTATTCAGACTTGTACGTTACATACATCGTCTTCATACTATGCAGTACAAAAATTAACAAATGTCACGTGATTACACCGTTTCTTCATCTTAATGTATACATACATATAAAATATAGGGAATGTGTGTGTATGTTGTTATGCTTTTTTTTTTTAGGAGAGTTCAAACTTGAAGAAAAAAGATAATTCCAAGAATACAGCACAAAAGACTTAATCATTAACAGTTGGAATGTATATAATGAATAAGTAAAGGACATTAAGTACTTTCTATGACATTAATTTCAACATTTCTTACGTAAAAAGCTTGTTTAATATATCTAGAAAAATTTCGTACTACATTCTTATCTACTACTTGAAATAACTGACACAATTTGAACATTGACGGTCTTAGATAAAATTTCTTGTCGAGATATTTAGCTCTTAATGGAGCATATAATGGGCAAATAAAAACAAAATGATAAATGTCTTCAACATCATGCAAATCGCAAAAAATGCAATATCTTTCGTTCCTTGGAACTCTGTTTGGTCCATATCTACCTGCCTGAATTCCTAGTGAGTGAGCTGATAATCTCAGTTTTGTAATATAGACTCTTAAGTCATAAGGTACCAAGTCCAGATAATACTCGTATGTAAAACCACTTTTGAAAAACTTATATTCTGCTAATATTGAACTGCTATTAACAGACTCATGCAACTCCTGTATGAAACAATCATAATAGCCCTGACTCGCTCACCATTGAGAGAATTGCAAGACGGGTTGTTACCATATATGACACTGAGAATGTTACGTGAGTGTTTATGAATTACCATTTTTGTTCAACAACTTGACTAAAGTCTTGCTTTATTTAACTTTATTTAACATTGTAAGGCTTAATAGCTGAGGTTGATAACAGCATTGAAAGTGACTGGGTGTATTAAGGACATATACCACAGTTTTTCTTGCACAACGGCCTGCACATTTTTCTCTTTTGGATAATTTATTACATTTCACTAGGTCAGTACGAAAAAAGGTAGTATATTTGTATCTGTAATACGTTGGTTGCCTGTTAAATTTTAGAAAATCACAGACGCGGAAGAAAAATAGGAGATTTACAAATGATCGGGATGCCAAATCACGCCAAAATAGACATCACAAACGGAGGTAATTCATCATGTCAATAACTTTTAAAATGCACCTCTCTCTTTAAAATGTCCCGCTTGATATACCTTTTTTAAAATCATATCACAAGATATTAGAAAGCACTATTTCTGCGCCAAGTTTGAAAAAAAATCTGTCCGCTCCGAATTTTTTTTATTGTAGAAAACTGATCAGAAAAATATGTCTTTGTTGACACGTAAGAACATTTCTAATTACTACTGTGATCTGTTTAGTGCCTTAATTCTTTCTGTTAATCCTTTTTACAACTGGCAAACATCACATTTCTAGGAATAATTATTTATTTGAGCAGTATTCGTACTTTTTTTTTAGGTTTGAAATTAAAGCCTATTTTCTGTAATTTTGACAAGAGTGACCCCCTCAAAAGAACTTTATCTTTGTATTTTGCTCTGCAACATATGATTTTCTTTTCATTTTGTTTACTTTGCATTCATTATATTATCATCTGAGCAAAAATGAAAAAAATCTGTCCGTAGGAGTGATTTGCTGATTTTGTATGAAAATAATCATGCCAGTTACATGGGTAACATTTCATAGTACAAGATCTGATGTACAGCTGTTGGTCCATTTGAAAGCATTTAACTTTCAAATTTTTCACATACTTTTTTCACCAAGCAACTTTACTGAAAAACATCAAGATTGATATCTCCCATTATTATGAATGGTTCTGATGTACCTAATGAGGAACAAGATTTTTATCAAGTATTGGTCTAAAATGGCTATCAGATATGTTATGAACTAAAGAGTTTGTAAATAATGATAGTGTGAAAATTATCACAAAATGTAGAAGGCATTAGTTTCGTGTTCGATTTCTTGATACAGGCGGAAGCAAAAATACTGAAAATAGAGTAAACATTTTAAAAGTGAGAAAATGATGGTTTCCCACATTTTTCCTTTGCTTGTTTTTTATTTTTTTTCCTTCAAAAGTCATTCTCCTTCGGGTCATTAAAACAAAGGATTTTTAAGTGTTAAGCCAATTCTTTTTCTTAGCTTCCCTAACTATCAGTTAAACCTATTCCTCTACACCTTCAATTTATACTAAAACATAACTAGGTAGCTTTTGACAATATTGTTTGAAACTCAACAATTGCTTGTTTCAAGCAGCTGATCCCAATTTTTTTCCGAATTCCATATTTTCAAAAGAACATCTTCCTTTCCTTCAGATATATGTAATTTTCCTTTGAGTCAATGTCACTGGCTACTGCTTGTGTCAAAAAATACCTTTTATGATTATAGGCAATTAGCAGATGACACACAGATATTTGATATATAGTCAGATATTTCCACAAAGATTCAGTTGATTGGTCGATGCTCAGTTGCTGGCATGCAAAAAGACATCTGATTCCCTACGATAAAATCAAATTCCATCCCAGCTCTGGTTCATTTCTAGGTACCAGTTAGTTGGCAAATCAGAGTGAATAATGAAAAATCAGCACTGTCCATTGAGCACAATGTGTTTCTTCAAAGAAAAGTTGCCACACACTATTTTTGAAAAAAATCAAATAATTTGCATGAACAGGAATAAATCTAACATGCACAGACATTCAGAATCTGTTATAATTTGCAATTCTGAATTACAGGGATTTATTTTGATAATAATAATAAACACCAATTGTAATGCCGGTTATTATACAAGAGTCTAGATGGTCAGCATCTTCTACTAACTGAGGAATTTGAATGTACAGTTGACCTCACTAGTTTTGGACCAAAACTTTACTGAAACTGCAGAATACATAATGATACGATTGAAGCTGGTGGCTCTCTCTAATCAGCAACTAACTTTTGGTCACTTCACAATAAATTGTACCACACTGCATTTTGCCACCATAAAATAATTGAGTTTCTACCTCTAAGTCCACAGTTTGACCAATGTTTGGTACATTCAAATTATCAATTTCAAACTTTTAAACTAGAGCTGTCACTGAATGTGACTTAATACCCCCGCAAGAAAAAAAGTGTCAAGTTCAAGGGGAGATAATTCCTCAACCAGGGGGAGTTGACACTTGAAAATTACGTCTTGCAAATCTTCAATATATGATCAATATATGTGCAAAGTTTCAATGCAATTGAAGGAAAACTGAAGGAGGAGTTCGCGACACAAAATTGCTAGTATTTTGTACACAGACGGACACACGGACGGACGGACTGACAGGCTGATTCCAGTATACCCCCGAAAACATTCGTTTTGCGGGGTTATAATAAATGTATCTTGCACTAAACTGGCATGAACAGAGACAACAACGATAAGAAGTTTGTAGGGAAATAAAATTTCATAGAAAAAAATAGCCTAGGCAACCCCCCCAACTTAAAAAAAAAAAAAAAAAAAAAGTTGTATCTTTTTCAAATTTAATTGCAAAGATTATGTCAATCAATACAAGCAGGTTTAATCAAGTATCATTCATACCAAATGTCGATGCACTCTTGCACTCTGACAAAGAATGCTTTGACAAGAATATTTTCAAATCTTAGAAGCAGAAAACATGTTTTCAATGGCATGAGTGGTAAAGTTCTGGAACAAAAAAAAAAAAAAATTCCTGAATGATAGAGACCCTACTTTGTATCACATATTCAACTCATCTGACCATATCTATAAAATCAAAATAAATCTATCTCACTGAATACTGTGCATTTTCTTTCCAATAAATTTGAACACCCAACACGAACCAGGTAACAGTTCAGTTTGATAATCAAGGGATATAAATCTCTATATATAAACTATACATCTGTAGTAACAGGAGTTATTTCCCTTGATCAGTAAAATAAGCTTAAGTCATACTGACTTCATGTACTACAAGATTTTTACAGTTTTTCACTATGAAAGCCTCTGTGTACAGTGTGAACTATAGTTTTAAAAATCTTGATACAGGTCCACTAGATGAAGCTACATGCCAAATTTGAAAGCCTCATGCTTTATAATTGGGAAACAAGCAGATTTTCACGTTTCCTCTACATAAGCGCATGTAAAATTTTGGATTCACCTTCCCCCCCCCCACCCCGCAGCGGGGCCAATTCTGAGCCCAGGGCTACAGGGCTACAATTTGAAGAATTTTGGTAGTAGTCTATAGGATGAAACGACATGCGAAATTCGGTTTCCCCTAGGCCATATGGTTTGGTAAAGACGATTTTGAAAGATTTTCAATATTTTTCAGTTTTGTTGCCTTGAGTTTCTTTTGGAATAAAACTCTTTAAACAAATTGTAAAGAGGGCCATGGCAAACTGAAGTTTCATCAAAATTTGATAGGTAGTTTTAGTGAAGAAACTGTTAAACAAGAGGGCCATGATGGCCCTGTATCGCTCCACTGGCTTATAAATATAAACCATAAATACTAAACATTTCAATTCTGAGCCAAATGGTTTCAAAATGAAGACTTACAAAGTTTTCTCTGTAAAAGCCCATGTGAAAGTTGAGACCCGCAGGGAAAAGCCATTTTTGATCCCAGAGCTATAATTACTTGAACCCTGGTAGAGGTCCACAAGATAAAGCCACATGCCAAAATAATACAAGTCTATGCTATATGGTTATAAATAAGGTGATTTTCAAGTTTCGTCCATATGAAGCCTCTGCCAAACATACGACCCCTAGTACAAGGCTAATTCAAAAAAAAAAAAAAAAAGTGATCCAGATTTGGTAGCCCTTGGGTTTGCGGTTAGAAGCAAATAGATTTTTTGAATTTTCACGATATAAGCACATGTTTATGACCCATGAGATAGGACTAATTTTGACATAACTTTAACTCAAGGTAAGGAACAAGAAGACCTTTTAAGTTCTCACTATATTAGCCTATGTAAAGCTTGTGACTTATTGGGTGAAGCAGTTTCAGACACGATAAGCTTGATGACCTTAGGCCTGTGGAGCTAAAAAGCAATATCTTTTTCATGAGCTACAATGACGTTAGTAAATACAAGCTTTTGGAAAAAAATTTTAAAGGTTTTTCAATACTTTTCAGTTTTGTAGCCATAGCAACCAGCCAGTGGAGCTAATAAAATTTACACACAACACACATACGGACATTGAGCCATGATATAAGCTCGCTGGCCTTTGGCCAGTGGAGCTAAAAATGTTAGTCCAATACAAAATTTTTTTTTTCATAAATTTAAGCATTACATTCCCCAACCTTCTCATGTTTGAACTTATGAATCACCAGGAAGTGTAAACATACTTAACAAAATATTGATCCTTAACTCTATACCGCACAACCAAAGTGTTGACCCGTCCAAATTGAAAACATTTGCATACGACTTAGGAAATATAGCTCAAAAGAAAGGAGTTGCCCTTGAAAGGGTAGAATACATTGAAGGAAAAGGAGAAAATACTGGTTACCACAATTTTCTCCCTTTTCCATAATGTTTTCATAGGTTTCCTTCCTCTGGGTCTTTAATATTCAAAATTGTTTGGTAAAGGTTTAAACTGCTAAATGAAAGTTTTACTCCTAGGAAATTAAAAGAAAATATTGTGAAATAGAGGTTATTTTTAGCGAAAGCACAACAACAGTACATATCTGACCCAGGTTAAAACCAGATTTTCTTTTTTCCTGTTTTATATAAAATAAATTTGGTTTTTTATGAGACCAAAAGCTACAACGATATCACTCAAAATTTTTTTACCAATGCTGCAATCGTATAGAGGGACACTTGTAGAAAATTTGATAAGTAAGGATCAATCATCCTCTGAATTCATTAGGTTTTCACTGAAACCCATGCTTTAGATACTTTGAAATTTGTTAAATTTGACCATTATATATAAGAATTTACAAATAGGGTTGGGTCAGAAAGAATATATGATAGCCTTTTAACAGTTTGTCAAACAATAATGGAAAAGGAGAAAATATTGGTAACTAGCAAATATGTTCTTTTCCCAAAATGTTTTTTGTGCTCTTTCTGAGAAAAAATCACATCAGTCGAGTCAAATTAATTTTGACATCAGCTATTGCTTTGAATTTCAACAAGTCTAACATTTTTTCGTTTGGTACGGACTTTAATTCTACATTGTTCGTTTTTCTCTATTTCCATGCTTTGGACTTCCTTTCCATACATGTAATATAAATGTATAGCTATTTTCTTCCAGCTATCATTCTAATTTTGGTAGCAACATAATTTAGTAACTCATTCTTACGTTTTTTAGACAGCTCAAATTTCGTTATGATACGCCCTGTGTTAAGGATAGAAACCAACAGTTGTACCAAAATGTAATTTACGGCAAAAACAAAGCTTATCATAAAAATTGGACCAAAGTCCGAGCTGGTATTTTTGAGTTCTTGTCCAATCTCTGTACCAAAAATAATTAAAGTATTGCTGTAAAAAGAGTGCTCAACGTTTCTATAAACATGCATGACTCTTCCAAAAAGCAAACAACCAGAGTGCGAGTAGGAAATGATCAGGATTGAGAAAAGAGACAAATAGCCAAATAACTCAGGTCTGATCTTAGCCAATGTTTCAGTCAACAGCTTCATCTTTTCAACAAAGTTCAACAACTTTGTTGCCTTCATGATAGCAATGGCAACAAGGAATGCCATGACATACTCGAGGATACTGTTCCACAGAAATGCCTGTGAGAAACTTATATACTTTGTCTTATGATTTTCTGCATGATCTTTCAGTGTGTTAGATACAGTGATAAACCTTTTTGTAAACAGCCCAATTATAACAATGGATAGCAAGGTCTGTAACAATTCCACATAGGTCCAAGTTTCAGAAAAGTATCTCCCTTTACCATTTCTTTTCAATTTTTGATACTCAATATGGATAAAAAAGATATTAAAACAGACAAAAAGTATTTCACATGCTGCCACAACTTTCTGGAAGTCGGTGTTGTAGTGATGTAAGTTGGTGGATAAAATCTCGTGTTTTGGGTACATGTGACCTAAAGGGGTAATCTCAAATAATAGAATAACAGATGTGAAAACGTCAACACTCGGATTGTATATTGTACATTCTACAAACACAGCTCTTGTATGCTCATCTATCCAACCTTTGTTATCCAAATCTTGTATTTTACCTGCAAAGAAATGTAGTTTTAAACATTTACCAAACAATCTTGTATTTAAAGGACCTGTATTTTATGACCCTAAGGAAAAGGACCTTTGAAGACATTGTGGTCACCAGTATTTTCTCCTTTTACCACAATGATTACTCCAATTTCAAGGACAAGTCCATCATTTAAGCTATTTTCAAATTTTTGTCTGAAAATTCTTTCAACTTGGACCAGTCTAAAATTTAGTCATGTGGTAAGGAGTCAATAGGTTGTTGGTCATTGAAATGAGCTGGCCTGAAAGTGGGTTAGCTAAAGTATAAGAAGAAGTCAGTGTCAACAGTCGCAGGATGGCTGTATATCGCTAACCTATTCAGATTTTCACATGTATAATTCTACTTTGAGAAATATTTTGAGGGAGTCAAGAGAAGTCAACCTGGGACTTGGTTCATCAATCGTTCTAAATAGTGTTTTGATGCTATAATTCCAAAGCTATCCATCAGTGTGGCTGAGACAGATTAAGACTGGAATTTACAATGGGTGGTAGACATGGCTCCTAGACTTAGATACAACAAGACATCATCTTTACCAGCTGCATTGTTTTTCATGATCTGCACATAGCCTCCACCTGAGTATGTTGCATGTGTTCCAGCAAAAGGCAGTGTTTTCAAATCCCATGAATCATAGTATGTCCAGGGTCCAGTTCCCGGATAAATGGTGGCAATATTAGACCAGTTACCAGCATAGCTCTCGGTGTCCTCACTTCCCATCCAGTAATCATCCACACAGCGTACCACAAAGTTGTGTGGTAGGACCGTTTCACATTCACCTAGGAAATACAAAACAAAGAACGTATCTCAGTGGAAGACAATGGTGTAGGGGTTGAATGCCGGCCTCTCACATCCAAAGTTCGGGGTTGAATGCCCTGATGAGCAGAGCTACACACATCACTAGTTTATGGTACTCAGAGAGCAAATATGGGAGTAACTAATACATGATCTAAGAATTTGTTTCACATCTGATATATTTGCAAGTGACATTTTAAATGTTACTCAAAACATAGAATGTGTATTTTGAGGGGTGGAAAACACTGTTGGGTTACTGGTTACCAGCAGTTCTTTTCTACCCACAATAATTTCAAACGATTTTGTTCACCAGGTCAGTTATAGACAGGATTGTTTGGTAAATGGCTAAACATTAAAATCATCTCGCTAGAAAGTTTAATTCTGTTACACTGCACTTACCAGATTTGACCCTGACTTGTCTCAGTCTGAAGAATCCCAATAAATAATGATTAGATGTGGATATGACAACATTACTGTGTGTGCCAGACAGTCTCTGTGCCACTGGTACAAATGTTTCCAACATATATGTGTAAAAAGCTTCAGGAGTTGTCACCTGTGTGAATATAGTAGAGATATCGACATCTGAATTTTGTTTTATAATGCTTGATATGTCCCAGAGTTCAACAGCAATAAGATGTGGATGTGATGACATCACTGTATGTACCTGACAGGCTGTCTGCCACATACATAAAGTTTCGAACATGTAGGTTTAAAAATCTTAAGGAGTTGTCTCTAGAGCGAATACAATAAAGATTAGGAAGTTTAGTTGGTGTTTTATGATGACTGATATGAAATATCCTAGAATTAATCATCGGTAAGAAGTGGATGTAACATCAGTGTGTGGCGTGGCAGGCAGGACCTTTGCCAAAGGTACCAATGTTTCCAATACTAGTATATAGCTGCAAAAATTTTGGGAAGTTTCTATCTGAGTGAATAAAATATATGGATCCGTGGCGATGAGATAAACCGACTTCCTTGGTTACCGTCGTTAAGGGCTCACAAACAAACGCAGTAAATGCATATACAGTATAGCAGAAAGACTACTTAAATCGTGCTGTCATGCCTGTTTCTTTCGATTAAATTCCGGAAAAATATTCCTTATCATATGTTTCTGCCGATGATGGATTCTCAGCAAGAAATATATGGATATTTGAACTTATTTACACAAGGATTTGTACAAAAAGTGTGAATTTCAGGGGCTACGGACAATTTAATACATGTGCCAGCAAAGTTTTGAACTTCTACGAGAAAGAATGAAACAACTCGTAATCCTCTGCAGTTTTGCTTAAAAATAATAGAATTAAAGACGATTAATATTTTTGTAAGGCTTGTTAGGTTGTCTCAACATCGTATTCGATAATAAATTACACTATATTACAAGCACTTTGAAATATTTATAGATTGTCTCATTCAACAGAGAGATGGAAATCTGAGAAATGTTTAAATTTCAAGTTAAGGGAAAATCGTTGCCTGACGATTTTAAACAAGAGGGCCATGATGGCCCTGTATCGCTCCACTGGCTTATAAATATAAACCATAAATACTAAACATTTCAGTTCTGAGCCAAATGGTTTCAAAATGAAGACTTACAAAGTTTTCTCTGTAAAAGCCCATGTGAAAGTTGAGACCCACAAGGCAAAGCCATTTTTGATCCCAGAGCTATAATTACTTGAACCCTGGTAGAGGTCCACAAGATAAAGCCACATGCCAAAATAATACAAGTCTATGCTGTATGGTTATAAATAAGGTGATTTTCAAGTTTTGTCCATATGAAGCCTCTGTAAAACATAAGACCCCTAATGCAAGGCTAATTTCAAAAAAAAAAAAAAAAAAAAAAAAAAAGATTTCTTAAGTTGTCACTATGTAAGCCCATGTAAAACTTGTGACCCCTGCGCTAAAATTTAGGCCTGTTTGATAGAGGCCCACTAGATATAGCTACATGCAAAATTTGGTAGCTCTAGGCTTTATGGCTAGGTACAGGAAGATTTTTAGTTTTCTCTATATAAGCCTATGTAAAACTTGTGACCCCTGGGGCAGAGCCAATTTTGACCCCAGGGCTATAATTTGAAGAAACTTGATAGGGGTCTACTACATAAAGCTACATGCAAAATTTGGTAGCTCTATGCCTTATGGTTTCAGACAAGAAGATTTTTAAAGATTTCCAATATTTTTCAGTTTTGTTGCCATGGCAACCAGAGTTTTTGAAGGAATCAAATTCTTTCAAGAAATTCTAAAGAGGACCATGGCAGGATCATTTCTGTGAAGTTTCATGAAAATTGGATGGGTAGTTTCAGAGAAGAAGATGTTTGAAATAAAAGTTAACGCACGGACGGACGGATGGACGCACGGACAGACGGACTGACGGACGGATGCACGGACGCACGACGGACACCGGGCCATGACATAAGCCCGCTGGCCTTCGGCCAGTGGAGCTAAAAATGAGGAAAATCTAGCAATCAGTTAAGGAAAAGCAGCCATTTGAAGACTTAGTATTGTTTACTCAACACAGTCCACACTATTAGTCCACTTCTTTGAAATTTGCAGGGATTGTTTAATACAATGAGTACTAAGGCCCTATCAAATTTGGCTGGATTTCAAACTGTTGGTTTTGAGAAATTGTACTTCAATTTTTTTTTCACTATTTGTTCAGTTCAACATGCTTACTTGTGCTTTCTTAGTGGGTTCAAGCCCAGTTGCAACAATACCTCTGTTTTTTTTTTGTTTTTTTTTTTTGGTGGGGGTTATGTTTGTCTTTCATCTTTTGCATCATGAATTCATAATGCGTGCTAGAAAAAAAGCAAACTCACTGAAAGTAGAGTGATTTCAGGCCCTCAAGGGCATCTAGTTTTTTTTTAGAGAACATATAAGCTGAAGAAGGGGTTTGCTTTGTTGAATTATTTTGAGGGTCACTTACCCTTTCGGTATTTATTACTATTTTGAAAGTTTACTTTAGAACTTGCCGCTAGTAATAATAAACATGCCATAAGATATTGGATGATTTATATCCAAGACCAACTCCTGTAATAACTTACATCTAACAAAACACTGGATGGTGTATACCCAAAAACAAAGCTCATCTCTTACCATGGCTGATATACCAAAATATATAAGACTGTTTATCCAAGATGAAAGCTCATATCTAGTAATGAAGAATATCCATTAGATATTAGTGTCCATCCTGCACTAAAGCTCACTGCTGGTAACTGAGAACATCTAATGAAATATTGGACCATGTATATCCCAAAAAATATTCCTCTAGTAATGGCAGATGCCTCATATAATATTGGATATTGTCTATCTTGGACCAAAGATCTCCTCTAGAAATGGAGAACATTAAATGAAATATTACATGGCGTATATCCACAAAACTCACCTCTAGCTATGGTAGATGTCTCATAGAATATTGGACAGTGCATCAAGGATCAAAGATTACCCTAACACATGAAGGACATTTTAAAACATATTGGATACTGTAGATCCACAAAGCTCACCTCTAGATATGAGGCACATCACATGAAATATTGGATAATTCATGTGCCATGCTCTGTTAAAAGGGGGTTTCATGCATCTGCAAAAAGTATCCACCAGGTCAGCCTGTGCAGTCCGAGCAGGCTGACCTAGGAGGACACTTTCTGCTGTCGATCGATTTTCTGCATGTCAAAGGACCTCTCTACCTGATCATTTAGTTGGTTATAAGACTAAATTATGCGATAGCAAGATGCATTAAACTCCCTTTTGCCAGAGCATGGCTCATATATAAGAGCCAAACACACCTCCAATAATAGAAGACATCAAGTACTGGACAGTGTATGTCCACAAAGCTCAACTCTTATAATGAAATAAATTTCACAAAAGACTGGACTGTATATATGAAGGATCAACTCTTGTAATGGTGGACTTTCTATGAAATATCAAACAGCATATCTCAAGTTCCAATGCTCACCTGTAGTAATGGAAGACATCTCATAAACTACTAGAAAATGTTTATCTAGTCACATTTAGTTTGTCGTCTGCAAATGCTTGACATTTTGTCATTTGGTAAAGAGTTAAGTAATGAAGAGTATCCCATGAAATAATAGACAGTATATATCTAGGACAAAAGCTCACATGTAATCAAAGAGGCCATAAAACAAAACACTGAACAGTATAGATCCAAGAGGAAAGCTCACCTCAAGTAATGTCGGGCTATACCTGGGTCTCACCATTAAATTATAGACGGTTTGTGAATTCTGGTAGGAGATATAATTATTTGAGTGACCATGTACCATGATAAGTAATACTGTCAGATAGAGAATATACAGCAGTATGTCTCGTATTGTCCTGTCCATAAACCATTCCAGCTGGAAATACATTCAATTACAGATATTAGTCAGACTCAAATCACAACCCACAGATCTTTCTCACACTTAATCTAACTTTTTACCACACGACAAAAATGTAGACTTGTCCAAATTGAAAGCATTTGCTGGTGACAATTAAATGTGGCGTGAATGATAATATTTGTCTTTGATAGGGTAGAAAACATTGTGGGAAAAGGAAAATAATACTGGTTGCCAGCAGAAGGCTTCTTTCTCAGGGTCGCTAACACTCAGGATTGTGTGGTAAAGGGTTAAAGAAGGCTTTGGTTTCTTATTGTTGTTCCACAAGAAAAGCATGGCAAACTATGGTCCATAAATTGTGTTGCCACAATGAAAAATAAATTGAGCCATGCTCTGTGAAAAGGGGGCTTAATGCACCTATGAAAAGTATCAACCCAGGTCAGCCTGGGCTGAAACTTTTCGCTATTGGTAAATTTTCTGTATGGCAAAGAACCATACTATCTCACAATTCAGTTGGTTATTCGACAAAATGGATTTTATGGATCCATGATCATGTGATGACTTGTTTGGTATCATGGGTCATGGGGACTAATCAAGCCCCCTTTTGCCAGAGCATGGCTCAATTCCTATTGTATGGTCCTTTATTCAAGATAAAATACAGTTTGAAATTCAGATCCAATGAGAACTGTGGCATGCTGATCGATACTCCCACCCTTTACCTTGTCACTAGCCCAGGAAAATTATTGAAATGATCTCAACTCCTGCGACAGTTGACCGATCATGATGAAAAGTGCAGCTGACAATAAAGCTCCATTAAGAAATTTCAGCCAAATTGGTTGAGAAATGTTGGAAGAAAAGAAGGCACAAAATTACCTCTGTGGACAGGCATGATTCCAACGTAACCCCCCATTTTGTCCTTGGTGGTATAATGACGGAAATATCTCAATAATTAACTTGGCTACTAGATATTCTTCTTTATCCACAAGGTTTTTAAAAGCCCACTTGTTCTGGGATTTGAAAACGGGATTATTTGGTAAAAGATAAAGGAGTAGTAATAGGATTGAAGAGAATATTATCGTCCCTCACACAATCTCTTACCCTCAATCTCTGCCTGATCCTTTTAAGGCGGGAATCTGGTATGGGTTCCACAAAGGGCGGATGTTTGTAGTCCTCTATTTTTATTTCACTTACATATTCTTCATCAGTGGCTGTAAAAAAAAAAAAAGCACCACATACAGGTTTCAATGCTTGGCTGTAGTTGCTTTTAGAAACAGATTGATTTTCAGTAAACAAGAGGGCCATGATGGCCCTGGAGTCGCTCACCTGAGCCTTTTGACCAAGCACAACCAATTTCCAACGTCTTGTGAGATATATGTATTACCAAACAATACAATTTTAAACTCATCAGTCTGAACCTTCTGCATAAAACAAATAATATGTGGATCAAGCTGTGGGACTGGTCTCTCAAAGGGGTAGAAAACATTGTGAAAAAGGGAAAAAATGCTGGATACCAGCATTTTCTCACTTTCAAAGAGTGTTTTCAAAAGGCTTCTTTCTGAGAGTCATTCATACACTAGGTTTTTCTAAGATTTCACCTAGTGACCTAGTTTTTCAGCCAACATAACACATTTTCAAACTGGTCCAAGATATCATTAGGACAAACATTCTTACCAAATTTCAAGAGTATTGGACTGAAAATGTGGCCTCTACAGCGTACACAAGGTTTTTCTAAGATCTGACCTAGTGACCTAGATTTTGACCCAACATGACCCTTTTTCAAACTCATCCAAGATATTACCAAGGCAAACATTCTGAGCAACTTTAAAAGAGTATTGAACAAAAAATGTGGCCACAACAGTGTACACATGGTTTTTCTAAGATTTGACCAGGTGACCTAGTTTTTGACCCCACATGACCCATTTTCAAATGCTACTGAGATATCATCGAGACAAACATTCTGACCAACTTTCAAGAGTATTAGACACAAAATGTGGCTTCTGGAGCATACACAAGGTTTTTCTAAGATTTGACCTAGTGACCTAGTTTTTCACCCGTCATGACCCATTTTCAAACTAGTTAGAGATATTATCAAGGCAAACATTCTGACCAACTTTCAAGAGTACTGGACAGAAAATATGGCCTCTAGAGCATACACAACGTTTTTCTTAGATTTGACCTGGTGACCTAGTTTTTGACCCAACATGGCACATTTTCTTACTATTTCAAGATATAATCAAGACAAACATTCTGACCATTTTTCAAGAGTATTGGACTGAAAATGTGGCCTCTAGAGTGTACAAAAGGTTTTTCTAAGATTTGACCTAGTGACCTAGGTTTTGACCCCACACGACCCAATTTCAAACTTGTCCGAGATTTTATCAAGACAAACATTCTGACAAAATTTCACAAGTATCTGACTGAAAATGTGGCCTCTAGAGCACACACAAGATTTTTCTAAGATTTGACCTAGTGACCTAGTTTTTGACCCCACATGACCCAATTTCGAACTCGTCCGAGATCTTATCAAGACAAACATTCTGACCAAGTTTCATGAGGATTGGACTGAAAATGTGGCTTCTAGAGCGTACACAAGGTTTTTCTAAGATTTGACCTAGTGACCTAGTTTTTTACCCCACATGACCTAATTTCGAAATCGTCCGAGATTTTATCAAGACAAACATTCTGACAAAGTTTCATGAGGATCGGACTGAAAATGTGGCCTCTAGAGCGTACACAAGGTTTTTCGAAGATTTGACCTAGTGACCTAGCTTTTGACCCCACATGACCCAATTTCGAACTTGTTCGAGATTTTATCAAGACAAACATTCTGACCAAGTTTCATGAGGATCGGACTGAAAATGTGGCCTCTAGAGCGTACACAAGGTTTTTCTAAGATTTGACCTAGTGACCTAGTTTTTGACCCCACATGACCCAATTTCGAAGGTTTTTGAGATTTTATCAAGACAAACATTCTGACCAAGTTTCATGAGGATCGGACTGAAAATGTGGCCTCTAGAGCGTACACAAGGTTTTTCGAAGATTTGACCTAGTGACCTAGTTTTTGACCCCACATGACCCAATTTCGAACTTGTCCAAGTTTCATGAGGATTGGACTGAAAATGTGGCTTCTAGAGCGTACACAAGGTTTTTCTAAGATTTGACCTAGTGACCTAGTTTTTGATCCCACATGACCCAATTTCGAAGTTTTTCGAGATTTTATCAAGACAAACATTCTGATTAAGTTTCATGAGGATCGGACTGAAAATGTGGCCTCTAGAGCGTACACAAGGTTTTTCAAAGATTTGACCTAGTGACCTAGTTTTTGACCCCACATGACTCAATTTCAAACTCGTCCGAGAGTTTATCGAGACAAACATTCTGACCAAGTTTCATGAGGATTGGACTGAAAATGTGGCCTCTAGAGCGTACACAAGGTAAAAAGTTGACGACAGACGACGCACACCGCACGACGGACGATGGACACAGCACGATCACAATAGCTCACCATGAGCACTTCGTGCTCAGGTGAGCTAAAAATCTAGGTCGGAAAGGGCCATACGTGTGTCAAAAATATTTCAATAGTTTCTTGCCCCTGTTGCATGGGTCCCTTTTTGATAGTGGGCAGTTAGTCTGAGTTTGAAGTGAATATCTTAAGTAATGACAGAGGTATTATAAAATGTCAAGTTTTTGAAAGGGCTAAAGTAACGATAGCTTTTATACTTTGGAATTTATGCTCAGGACAAAAATCCATTTTGTAACATAACTAAGGGTAATAACTCCAGAAATAATGAAGACAGAGTCATGGATCTTGTGCACTGCACTTGTCCTCTTTGTGATTTATCTGCATATGAAGTTTAAGATAGATAGCTTTCATACTTTGGAAGTTATGCTCCAGAAAGAAATCCTACTTGTAAAAAAAACAAAAAAAAAAAAAAAAAAAAAACCAAATGACAATAACTCCAAAAATTCTAATACCAACCACAAAATATTGCATCTTGTACACTACACTTGTTCTCAATGTGATTTATTTCCATATGAAAACTGAAGCTGATGTCTTTGGTAGTTATGCTTTGGACAAAAATCTAATTTCTAAAATAACAAACGCTTATAACTCCAAAATAATGAAGACAGAGTTATGGATCTTGTGCACTGCACTTGTCCTCAATATGATTGATCTGCATATGGAGTTTGGAGTCAAAAGCTTCTATACTTTGGAAGTTATGCTCCGAACAAAAACCCAACACATATAGTAACAAAGAGCAATAACCCAAAAAAAAAAAAGGTACAGAGTGAAGGATCTCATGCACTCTACTTTTCCTCAACATCATCTATCTGCATATGAAATTTGAAGTCAATAGCTTTTATACTTTGAAAGTTTTGCTCTGGACAAAAATCCAATTTGTAAAATAACAAAGGGCAATAACTCCAAAAATAATGACAATAGAGTTATGGATCTTGTGCACTGCACACTGTCTCACCGAGATGAATATTTAAACAAAGTGTAATAATCTTTCAAAGGGTTCAGGAGATATGGAGCAGACAAGAAAGTCTTACAGACTGAAAGATGGAGCAACAGACAGAATGCAAACGGACAGACAGATGATTCCTAAAATCTTGTCTCATGTTGCGGCAGGGGATTAAAAATGCTGTTAACCAGTGTTTTCTTCATTTCCCACATTGTTTTCTACCCTATTAAAGGCAAAAAACATCAGTCGAGCTACATTCTAGTTGTCATCTACAAATGCTTTCAATTTGGTCGAGTACATTTTTTTACCGTTTGGTAAAGACTTAACTAAATTTATATAGTCTGCTGCAGATTAATCAAAAAGTAATCAGATGAAGGAATGAAACAACCATTATCTTCACAACACACTGTTGCTTAAGCAATCAGGTAGAATTGCTCCTTGCTCTTTGAAAATGGGGTTTAATGTATTTTCAAAAAGGATCAACCCATGTCAGCCTGTGCAGGATGGCATGGTTCAATGCTTTTTGCAAATTTTCTGCATGTTCAAGGACTATTTTACCTCATGATTCAGTCGCTTGTTAGACAAAGTGGATTTTTTTATATCCATAATCATGAGATGACTTGTTTGATATAATGCATTGTGGAAATGCATTATACCCCATTTCCCAGAGCAATGCTCAATTACATCCAACCAACCTAGCTCCATGTCAGGTCCATACTCGTCTATCTCTGCTGGTCTTTTGAGTATCAGGGTTAGAATAAAAGATATACCAATAACCTGTGGGAAAAAGAGCACTGTGTATGCAATGGCAAAGGCTGAGCAGCAGTTGCTTTTCAGTGAAAATTGTTTTTTTCAGCAAAAATTCTAAGTAAAAAAACAGGACGTAACTGTGTCAAACTACTTTGAGGGTTACCTGTCCTTCTGGCATGGGTTTCCCTTTTGATAGGTAATAACTAGCCCATGTTTGAAAACAATATTTACAATTATTACTATTTATACTATTTTCTAGTACTGACATACTAGAAACTGTCATTTGAGAGCATTTGCATACAGACAACAAGTCTATCCTATTACGTTACCTGGCTGTTATCTTTCATATTAGCAGGGCTAGTAAGCATTTCATTGTCATCTTAGTCAAACCTGTTTTTTAATAGCCATTCATGAAAAAGGTATAATGGCCTTTGTAGACAGGTGACAACTTAATGCATTTTGTCTAAAGATTATACAATATCTCGAAGAATTTCCCAACGCAAACAGACAGACAGTTAAATGGACTGACAGACAAGCTGAATCCTGTCCACCCCTACTTTAATTTGCAATTATATAATACAGTAAATAAAAGGGTCATACTGACCCCAAATTGCTCACCCAAGTCTGAGTACATTTGGGAGAATTATCCAAATGAACCATGCTATGTAAAAAGGAGGCTTAATGCATCACTAACAATATCGACCCAGGTAAGACTGTGCTGTTCGCCGAAACTTTTCGCTATTTTTCAATTTTCTGTACGCCAATGCACCAGTCTGCCTCAAGATTCAGTCCGTTGTTTAAAAAATGGCTATTATGGATCCATAATTATGTGATGGCTTGATTGGTAGATGCATTGCGGAGATGCATTAAGCCCTCTTTTGCCAGAACACAGCTCAAATATAGTCACCATAATTTTGTTTTATAATCATGATACAAAGAATCTTAGTGTGTTTATCATTTGATAAAAACGAGTTTACTCAAGTTATTTTATGCGAGCTTTGGTATATTCAGCATTTTACGGGTTACTAGCTGTGATTTATACAGCATTGAAAGAGACCATGTGCAGGCTTACAAGTAGTTTTCCACAAAAAAAGTTGGAAAAAGAAGGAATTGTTTTAAGGTAAAGCAGGCAAAATGTAGGAGTCAATTCAACAAATTTACCACTATATCTTGTTCTTATTAACTCACTTTAATGCTGCTGAACAGATCAGAATAATATGTGTTTGAATAAACACTCCTCCCCCCTCTAGATGGCGGCCAATCATGTATGTACAGCAAAACGTAATATCTGAAAAGTTCTCATTTAATGCTGTATGAGTAACTTTGTTTCAACTTGCTGATATGAACAAGAGTAATTCAATAACAAGAGGGCCATGATGGCCCTGGACGCTCACCTGAGTCAATAGGCGAAATTCACTCAACGTGCATAATTCAATTTCTGACCAATTGTCAGGTCAATTGAGCTTAAAATGTGGCCTCTACAGCGTCCACAAGGAATTTCCGTAAGTTGACCTAGTGACCTAATTAATCATCCCACGTGACCCAATTTAGAACTCATCAAAAAATTTATCAAGACAAACATTCTGAACAGTTTTCAAGTTAATTGAGCAATAAATGTGGCCTCTAGAGTGCCCACAAAGTGTTTCTTAAATTTGACCCAGTAACCTAGTTTATGACCCAAACTGACCCAATTTCAAACTCACCCAATATTTCATCAAGACAAACATTCTGACCAACTTTCAAGTCAATTGAGCAAGAAATGTGACCTCTAGAGTGCCCTAAAGGTATTTCTTTAATTAGACCTAGTGACCTAGATTATAGGCCCAGGTGACCCAATTTTAAAGTCATCCTAGATTTCATTAAAACAAACATTTTGACCAATTTTCAAATCAATTGAACAATAAATCGGGCCTCTAGAGTGCACACAAGGTATTTCTTTAATTTCACCTAGTGACTTAATTTAAGACCCCACATGACCCAAATTCGGACTCATGTGAGATTATATCAAGACAAACATTCTGACCAATTTTCAAGTCAATTGAGCCAAAAATGTGGCCTCTAGAGTGCCCACAAGGTATTACTTTAATTTGAACTAGTGACCTAGTTTATGATCCCAGGTGACCCAAATCCAAACTCATATAAGATTTTATCAAGACAAACATTCTGACCAAATTTCAGGTCATTTGAGCAATGAATGTGGCCTCTAGAGTGCCCACAAGGTATTTCTTTAATTTGACCTAGTGACCTAGTTTATGACCCCAGGTGACACAATTTCGAACTGACTGAACATGTTGTGCTCAGGTGGGCTAACAAACTTAGAACAGGTTCACTACATACCAAATAACAAAGCTCTATGCCTTCAAGGTTTAGAAAAGAAGAATTTTAAAGTTTTCCTTCTTTGTTCCTATGTTCGAAACTTGTGATCCCCCGTGCGGGGCCAGTTTTGACCCCAGGGGCATTGTATGAACAAACTTGGTAGAGGTCCACCAGGAGATGCTACATACCAAATATCAAAGCTCTACGCCTTCCAGTTTCAGAGAAGAAGAATTTTAAAGTTTTTCTTCTTTGTTCCTATGTTAGAACTTGTGACCCCCGGGGCGGGGCCAGTTTTGACCCGAGGGGAATCATATGAACAAACTTGGTAGAGGTCCACTAGAAGATGCTAGATGCCAAATATCAAAGCTCCACGCCTTCCAGTTTCAGAGAAGAAGAATTTTAAAGTTTTCCTTCTTTGTTCCTACGTTCGAAACTTGTGATCCCCCGTGCGGGGCCAGTTTTGACCCCAGGGGCATCGTATGAACAAAGTAGGTAGAGGTCCGCTAGGACATGCTACATACCAAATATCAAAGCTCTACGCCTTCCAGTTTCAGAGAAGACGAATTTTAAAGTTTGCCTTCTTTGTTCCTATGTTCGACACTTGTGACCCCCGAGGCAGGGCCAGTTTTGACCACAGGGGCATCATATGAACAAACTTGGTAGAGGTCCACTAGGAGATGCTAGATGCCAAATATCAAAGCTCCACGCCTTCCAGTTTCAAAGAAGAAGAATTTTAAAGTTTTCCTTCTTTGTTCCTATGTTCAAAGTTATGACCCCCGGGGCGGGGCTAGTCTTGACCCCCAGGGGCATCGTATGAACAAACTTGGTAGAGGTCCACTAGAAGATGCTACATACTAAATATCAAAGCTCTACGCCTTCTAGAATCAGAGAAGAAGATTTTTAAAGTTTTCCTTCTTTGTTCCTATGTTCAAAACTTGTGACCCCCGGGGCGGGGCCAGTTTTGACCCCAGGGGCATCATATGAACCAAATTGGTAGAGGTCCACTAGGAGATGCTAGATGCCAAATATCAAAGCTCCACGCCTTCCAGTTTCAGAGAAGAAGAATTTTAAAGTTTTCCTTCTTTGTTCCTATGTTCGACACTTGTGACCCCCGGGGCGGGGCCAGTTTTGACCCCAGGGGCATCATATGAACAAACTTGGTAGAGGTCCACTAGGAGATGCTAGATGCCAAATATCAAAGATCAACACCTTCCAGTTTCAGAGAAGAAGAATTTTAAAGTTTTCCTTCTTTGTTCCTATATTCGAACTTGTGACCCCCGGGGCGGGGCCAGTTTTGACCCCAGGGGCATCATATGAACAAAATTGGTAGAGATCTACTAGGAGATGCTACATACCAAATATCAAAGCTCTACGCCTTCTAGAATCAGAGAAGAAGATTTTCAAAGATTTTCCTATTTTTTGCCTTTCTGTTGCCATGGCAACCAAAGTTTTCGGTGGAATTCAATCTCTTTAACAACTTTGGTAGAGCTTTACCCAAGGAACATCCCTGCCAAGTTTCATCAAGATTGGCCTATCGGTTTAGGAGAAGAAGATGTTTAAAGGAATTGTGGACAGATGGACGCCGGACAAAGACCCATCACAATACCTCACCTTAGCACTTCGTGCTCAGGTGAGCTAAAAAACCAAAGAATTTCCAGTCATCACAATTTCAAAGTTCAATAACTGGTAAATAAATGTATTAACCCTTTACCACACAATCCCGACTTTTAACGACACTGAAAAAGAAACCTTTTGAAAACACTGTGGGAAAAGGAGAAAATGCTGGTAACCAGCATTTTCTTCTCTTCCCACAATGTTTTCTACCCAATCAAAAAGAGAAATCATCATTTTAGCAACATTAAATTTGTCGTCTGCAAATGCTTTCAATTTGGTCAAGTGCAAAATTTTGTCGTTTGGTAAAGCGATAATAGACCTTAACCCTTAAGCTGCTAATCGCGACTCACTGACCTTTTGCGGACAGTGTAGATCAAGATCAGATTGCACAGAACGTGCAGTCTGATCTTTGATCTATACTGTCCGATACGGTATTTTCTTTCCGGTGAAATCAACTTTGAAATCAGAATGTTTTGGCTTTCAGTATTGAGTAGAAATTTGCGTTTCATTTATTCAGCAGCTTAAGTGTTAACCAATTGCAACATCATAATGTATCTCAACGATACTAAGTCATATATAAAATTTGGTTTTAGTAATGGTCATTAAGAATATTATGGTTTATTTCTTTGAGCAGAGCTCCAAGAAAAGGATGTTTAATGCATCTCTTATACCAAGCAGTCCATTGCATAAAATGGATCCTTTTTTCCTAAAATACCAGCTGAACCCATAAGGTAGAATTGGGTAGAGTGCAACAAATTTAACAATAGCTAGAAATTTTGTCAGCTTGTGCAGTTTGTGATATTTTTTTTTTCAGATGCATTAAATCCCCTTTTCATAGAGCAAGAATTGTAGGAGGAGTTGCAAAAACCCAAGCATTTCAAATTAGATAAAGGGCGATAATTCTTCCAAATATCACCAATGAAAAAGTCCAAAAATATGTGCTGCGGTTCTAAATATTGATCATTCTGTGATAGTTTGGTGAAAAATCACATAAGAATAGTACGAAGAGTGTGAGGACAAGTGGGACAAGTGTCAGTCTACTTGGGGTTGGTAAACTCCAGTCACAAGATATAAGGGCTGTCTTACTTGGGGAGGCTCTGAGATCTTACTGTACATGCTACTGTCAACCTCATAGGTATTAATGACCAGAGGTCAAGACTTATTCCCAAGAAAGGCACAACGCAGTCAACAGTAACATGTTCCAAGAAACTGCAAAAACCATAGCAGTAGTATATGCCATCTATACCTATATCATGCAGCATGTTTCATTCAGAAACACACTAAATATTTTGAAATATACATTTTTTTAATTTTCATTTTCATTCAGAAAGTATGAATAGTGGGATGATCTTTAAAACAAAGTATGAAAAAAGTAGGAATTGGGCAAAAAAATCAGAAAAAAAGTAAAACTATTTGTAAGCCTGCATGTGTGTTAATGCACACAGTGATTTACTAATTATGTATGAAAAGAGACAATTTTATGATCTGAGCAGTATGTTTCAAATGTGCCTGCTACACTAGAAACATTTTATATTGCAGGATCTAATGCACGACTGCTATAAAATCAGTTATTGTAGCATATCAAAACATGCTACTCTCTCTTAACATACACATGCACTTTTTTTATGAAGCAAGCATCTTACCAATGAACATGAAGATTAAAATATCTCATAATTATGGTTTTGATGTGTCTAAATGAGGAGCAAGCTCTTTATCAGCAATTGCTTTAATATGTCTTTTGGACTTGTTTTGAGCTCCATATGAAACAGAAAATTCAAACACTCTCACCAAGTCTCATATTGGACTGAAAAGAAGGTCTCTAAAGTGCATATAAAGTTTTTCTAAGATTTAACCTAGTCACCACCTTTTTTACCCCCCGGTGATTCACATTCAAGATATCATTAAGATGAAGATTTTGACCAAGTTTCAGGTGCACTGGACAGACAATGTGGCCTTTAGAGTGCAAACAAGGTTTTTCTAGGCTTTGCCCCTGTGATCTACTCTTTGTCCTAACAGGACCCATTTTTAAGAGCATGAAAGATATAATGAAAACAAACATTTTGAAAAAATTTCATGAGTACTGGATTGAAAATATGGCTTTTAGAGTGCATGTATACAGGCTGTTTTTTAAGATTCATCCCAGAAAGACCTTTCTCTTGCTATGACTTGCTTTGGACTCATCAAACTTATCACCAAGATAAACATTCTAGCTTTCATAAGTATTGGACAGAAAAAGTTGCCTAAAGAGTGCAGATTAAATTTGCGAGTGACATACTCTTTTGACCCATGTGAATAATTTTCAAAATTATCCGAGATATCATCAAGACCAGCATTCTAACCACTTTTCATGCATATTGGACTCAAAATGTGGCCTCTTGACTGCACACAAAGTTTTTCGAAGATTAATCACAGAGACATGCTTTTTGACAAGATCTAACCCAATTTCTTCTCTTCCGCTCCAAAAAAAAAAATATTCTGACCAATTTTTAGGGACATCTGATGTAATATGTGGACTGAATGTGCATGTAAGGTTTAAACCGTTTTTTTGATCTGTCACCAGTCATTTATCTCTTTCTATACATGGCCCAATATCAAAACTGAGCTATCATCAAGAAAAACATGTAACTCTCATAACTACCGGAAAATATTGCCTCTACAGTGCAAACAAAGTTTTTTAGTTTTGTCCCAGTGACTTATTTTTTGATCCAATATGACACAATTTCAAACTCATCTGAAATATCATCTGGATATATATTCTGAACAACTTGAGTTTTGAACCAAAAATGTGGCCCATAGTGTAACAGGGGTTTCTAAGATTTGTCCCAGTGACCTAAACTTTAACCCAATGTGATCCAATTTCAAACTTGTTTGAGCTATTATCAAGAAAAATATGCTCAGATGAGCTAAAATATTGAATTTATATTTCTCTCCAACTATAAAATTCTCAAACCTTTAATGGCTGCTCAACACAGATACCCTGGAAAACCCCAGTGAAGAAGGACACGATCCATTCTATGCTGCGGGTGTATCCATATTTTAATCCATACAACATGATGAAGAAAGATGAAACCAAGCAGGTCAGCATAACTATGGCCCATGAAAGGTAGATGAACCACCAGGGAAACCTGTTTTATATAAATTAAAAACAAAAACCTGAGGATATACAAGGAACTATTGCAGAAAGCGTAGATTAATATCAGAAATCATATTTGAAAAATTTTCTCTCTAATGATAATTTTTTTACATAACCCCGAGAAAGAGGTCTTGAAAGTATTGAGTAAAAAGAAGAAAGTACCTGTAACTAGTTTCTGCTTTCTCCACAACATTTTCTACTTTTTCAAAGACAAATTCAATCCTTTACCATGTTGTCTTTAATTGCTTTCAAAATGGATGTTTCTACCTTTTTCTGGTCTTCTTCAAAAGTTGAAATTGTAAGATATCTTCTGATATATGATCCACATTGTGGGAAAAGGAAGAACTTCTGGTAAGTAGCATATTTTACTCCTTTGACGACAAAACTTGAGCCACATTTTCTTTGTTATGTGTAAATTCTTTTAATTTGGACATGTCTAATACTTTGATATCTGGTGAAGGGTCGAACACATTTTCATACAGCGATGAATTCTCATGCACATAGCCATATAGCTTTCTGAATTTTGGATCCATACTTGTAACAATCATCTCGAAGTTTCCACAATGATTTATAATATTTGTATGTTCCTTTCATTCCAGTGGTTCTCCTTTGTGTCCTTTGTAATAAGTTTCTAGTATACCTACATATAGTCTGTATACATTCAGCAAACCTTGAGTGATGTATTTATCAAGTCCTTGTATGTAAAATGTACACACACGTTACATTTCCTCGCAGGACATACACCATTTTACTGCTAATAAATATGTAAGACTCCGTAAATGAAACAAATTTTAAAACATAATACTATTCCACTGAGAAAGAGTGTTTGCTTTGTTAAATGTTCAAAGTCTAGATTAAACTACATCTATGTACCGTTTAATATTTGGTTGGCAATATCTAGTTTACTCACATTGCTTTGTTACACATCTCTGTATCATAAATTATTTTGATGACAAAATCTGGGTAACCCAAAATACTTTGTTGCACAACATCTACGTAACATGGGATAACATGGACTAACATCTACAATACTTTGTCACTCTACATCTATGTACAATAAAATATTTGACTGATAAAATTTTGATAAATTACTATACTTTGTGACATAAAATCTATGCACCATGGGATATTTGGCTGAAAAAATCTTGACTACCCCACAATACTTTGTTACATAACCTCTATGTACAGTGAGATATTTGACCAGAAAAATCCAGTTAACCACATTACTTTGTTACACAACATCTATGCATCATAGTATATTTGGCTGTTAAAAGATCAGGGTACCTAAATACTTTGTAACGCTACATATGCGCCTTGTGATATTTCGCTGCCAAAATCTGAGTAAGCTACTCTGGTATATAACATCTATATTCTGTAGGATATTTGGCTGACAAAATCTTAGTTACCCTAAATATTTTGTTATACTGCATCTGTGTACAATGAGATATTTGACTGAAAAAAATCTGGGTTGCCCCTAGAATACATTATTATATAAAATCTGTGTGATACTTGGCTGAAAAGAAGCTAGTCTATAGGCATCATGACTGACCTAGAGTCAAAATAAACAAAAAAACCCACAGTTGCCAAATACTGCCTCACAGAAAATACTTCTTTCTGTTAAAAAAATCTTAATTCTGTTACATATAACAATTTGTACTAAAAAAATTACATCTCTTCCACTCCAATTTGAGCACGTCATCTTTCAAAGTAATACACTGAACAAGATGCCATTTACAAAGTACAAGATCTTTGCTTATATGTAAATTAAGTGACCTATGGAAAACAGAGAATCACTTATTCCTACACCATTGTAACATTATGAATGAATCTATTAATAGATATTACCTAGGTAACTTGTAGCAAATCCCAGCTGTATGAACCCTCAGTGGACAGGGAACCCTTGTCATTCCTTCAGTCATTCATTATTTAGATCACTGTGTACAGTTAAACTGTTATCTTAAACTGTCATTTTAGTCTTGAATATTAACCCTTTACCAAACAATCTCAAGTCTTAATGACACCGAGGAAGAATCTCTTTGAAAACATTTCTGGAAAAGGAAAAAACGCTGGTAACCATCATTTTTTCCTTGTCCCACATTGTTTTCTGTCCTTTTGGAATCAGGTTTCATCAGTTCAGCCACTTTAATTTATGGTCTTCAAAAGCTTTGAATTTGGATGAGTGTAAAATTTTTCATTTTGTAAAGAGAGTTAAATAGTTAACTACATCTTGTGCTATTGGATATTTACTAATTGATTGCATGGTGTTTAACGCCATTTTCAACATTATTTCAGTGATATTGCGGCGGCTAGAGCACCTATCCAGGCTTTCCTGGAGTTTCTTTTACCAGCACTACCGCGACTGAATGACCTTTTGAGGACAGTGTGGATCAAGTTCAGACTGCACAGAGCATGCAGTCTGATCTTAGATCTACACTGTCCAATAAGAGGATATTTTTTCTCAAACTCTGAAATTGCAATATTCAGGTGTTTACCATCAGATTGAAAGTTTCGTTTAACATTTTTTAGCATTTTAAGGGTTAAACTTAAACTGGATTAGAGTTAACCATTATCACACATAGCCCCGGCAACTCAGTTGGAAGCATACAGAACTTGAGAACAGGAGGTCATTGGTTCAATCCCAGACTCGGCAAATTTCTTTCCGACGATTTATGATTAGTCATTGGGACAGGATTCATTTCTCTCTCAGGTTTCGACGATGGTGATGTGGGAATGCAGCCAGGGGCTTGGAAAGAATATTGTGCGGAGTACTGGTAAAAGAAACTCCTAAAAAGCATGGATATGTGCAATGGCCACCGCTACATAACTGAAATAATGCTGAAAACAGGGTTAAACACCATACAAACAATCAATCAATCAATCAATCAAATTCGCTAGTCTGTCAGTACTTTCAGTACTTTGATTTGACACACTACAATTGTGTACTATGGAATATTTGACAAACAAAATTTAGGTTACTCACAACACTTTGTAAGACTATATCTATGTACCGTGGGATACTTGACTGATGTGATATGGCTTACTCACAAAACTTTGTTACGCTAAATCTATGTACAATGAGAGATCTGACAAAATCTGGATAACCCGAATTGCTTTGTTACGCTACATAAATGTACTACCAAATATTTGACTGACAAAATCTTGATTACCCACGGTATTTGTAACCTTAAAACTATGCACCATGAGATAGTTGACTGTCAAAATCTTCATGACCCATGTTGCTTTGTCATACTACATCTTTGTACCACGAGATATTTTACTTACAAAAATCTATATTACCCATAGTACTTTGTTAGACTACACTATTTACTGTTTGAGTGACAAATTCTGGGTAACCCTAAATTCTTTGTTACATTACATCTTTGTACGATGAGATATTTGAGTGACAAAATCTGGTTTATCCACAATAATTTGTAGCACATCTAAGATACCATGGGATATTTGATTGACAAAATCTGGGTTACCTACAATATTTGTAGCACATCTACACATATATACCGTACCATGGGATATTTGGCTGCCAAGATATGAGGTTAACCTAAAAATACATGTATTGTGTTATAAAACATCTATATATTGTGGGATTTTTGACCATCAAAATCTGTTACACACAATAGTTTGTTTCACACCTCTGCTGCAGGATATTTGGGTGACAAAAAATGGGTTACCCATACATAATTTGTTACTCAATATTTATATACCGTGGGAAATTTGACTGGAAAAAAATAGGGTACTCAAACTTTTACAACATCTATGTACCATGAGATATTTGACTGACAAAATTCTGGGTTGCTCACAATACTTTTTTTTACCCAAAATCTATGTCACATAGAATATTTCGCTGATGAAATCTGGGTGACCCACCATACTTTGTTACACTGCATCGTTCTATTGTGGAATATTTTAATGAAAATATCTGGTTTACCCAGCAAACTTTGTTTCATCAAAGCAATGATATGTGACTTAAGAAATCTTCAAAAATGGTATGCTTCATCTGTATACTATCTGGCTGACAAAATCTGAATCACCGACAATATTTTGTTAGAAAACAACATACCATGTGACATTCAACTGACAAATTCTTGGATACGCTCAATGCTCTGTTACAAAATATCTGTTTGACAGTGGATACTTGGCTGACAAAATCTGGGTTACCCACAATACTTTGTTACACTACATCTGAGTACCATGGAATTTTTGACGGTCAAAATTTATGTGCCATGGGGTGTTTGACAGACAAAATCTTGGTTACCCATTATACTATATAACACTATATCTATGTACCGTTAGACATTTGGCTAACTAAATCTGGCTACTCCTAAATATTCGTGTTACACATTTGTGAATTACTAATATGTGGCTGACAAATTTTAAGTTACCCAAAATACTTTGTTACACAACATCTGTGTATCATAGAATATCTATCTGACAAAATCTGTTTTACTCACAATACTTTGTTAAACAACATCTGTGCACCATGAACTATTTGCCTTACAAAATTTCATCTTCATTTATAACTTACTTATGTAGCATCTCATAGGTTCTGTATTAATTGTCTAACATTTGGCCAACAGACTGACATGCTTAAACTCACCTGTATGAAAGACTTTTCTCTAATAAATCTAGAGATGAAATGCGAAATTCTATTCACAAAATCAAGAGTTTGCAATCAATTGTTAAAAAATATTTTTTCCATGAAACACGAGTTTTGAATGTTTACACAATCACTTTTGCTGCTCATAAATATTGACGAAAACGAGATTACAGCCATCCTTTGTGGCTCACAAATTATTAATGAAAACAAGATTTCAACATCATCTTTTCAGCTCGACAATATTAATGAAACATCATATCAGCAGTCATTTTTCGCAGATAAACATCAATAAAAACAAGATTGCAACAGTCATTTTAAGCTTATACTACAAATATTGATGACAACAAGATTTCAGCGGTTATTTCTGCTGGCCTATACACATTGATGACAAAAAGATTCAGCAGTCATTTTTAGCTAATAATATAACCCTTTACCACAAAACGCCACCTCTAACAACCGTTGGAAAGAAGGCTTTTAAAAACGTTGTGGAAAAGGGAGAAATTGCTGGTAACCAGTATTTTCTCCTTTTCCCACAATGTTTTCTTCCCTATCAAGAGAAATTGCACCATTTGAGCCACATTGAAATTGTTTTCTGCAAATGCTTTCAATTTGGGCAAGGCTGAAATTTTGTCATCTTGCAAAGACATAATGAAAACAAGACTTCAGCAGTCATTTGTAGGTCAAAGATACTGATGAAAAGAAGATTTCAGCAGTCTTTGGTCTTTGGTGAAAACAAGATTTCAGCATCATTTTTGCAGCTTACAGATATAAAGAAAACAAGACTTCAGCATTTTTTGTGACTTAAATATCGTAGTGCTTTAGTCATTATTCTGATCCTCATCTTCTACACTTGCCGAAAAATTTTCTTATAAAATCCAAATCCCAATAAATTTTATATATTACTGTCCTAAAAAAAAGTCATTGGCAACGTATTTTTTCTATGCTTTCCGAAAGAGAAACCAGAATGCCTAAAAATAGAGAAGAAATGTTACTGTGCTGATATTTAAAAATGAAACATCTTGCCTCCATGAATATTTCAATAAAACTGTTGTCACTGTGTAGTAAACTATATGTTCAAATGTTTTCTGTTGTTGGCTGATGGCCTTTATTCAATAAAGTTTTTGTCTTTGTCATTATCAGTAATTTGTGGCTCATACATATTAATGAGAACAAGATTTCAGCAGTTACTTTTGCACCTTTAGATTATTCGTTAAAAAAAAAAAAAAAAAAAATGCGATTTTAGCAGTCATTTGAAGCTTCTAGATACTGATGAAAAGATGTCAGTTGTCAATTTTGCAGCTTAAAAATATTGATGAAAACAAGACTTTAGCAATCATTTGAAGCTTATAGATATTAATAATTGATTAAATGATTTCAGCAGTCATTTGTAGTTCATAAATATTAATGAAAACAAGATATCAGCAGTAATTTGTAACTTGAGATTTCAGCACTTTTGCAGCTTAAAGATGCTGATGAAAACAATATTTCAGTGAGCATTTGTAATAATAAACATTAATGAAATGAGACTTAAGCAGTCATTTGAAGCTTAAGATGCCATTGATAAAAAGTCACTTTTGCAGTAATTTGTAGATTATAAATATCAAATGAAAACAAGATTTCAGCAGTCACTTTTGCAGCTTATAGATGCTGTAGAACAACATTTCAGCTGTAATTTTTGCAGCTTATAGACATTATTAAAATCAAAATGCTTAGTAGTCACTTTTGCAGCTTATAGATGCTGATGACAAGATTTCAGTTGTCATTTTTGCAGCTTTGAGATACTGTTAAAAACAAACTTTTCAGTAGTCACTTTTGCAGCTTAAAGATGCTCATGACAACAATATTTCAGCACTCATTTTTGCAGGTTACAGATATTAATGAAGATAAGATTTCAGCAGTCATTAAATCTTGTAGCTTATAGATATTAATGAAAAAAGATTTCAGCAGTCATTTTTTGCGCATAAATATTAATCAAAACAAGATTTCAACAGTCGTTTATAGCTTACAAATATGTAATAAAAAAAAATTCAGCAGTCATACGTTGATCATAAAAGACTTTACCAGCCCAATCTACTATGGCTAGGAAAAGAGTACGAGCACTTGCTGGTCCACAACAGTACAATAATTGGTTTAAAAGCTGTCCACATAACTACTCAGTGCTGGCCTATTACGGCACAACAATAGGTTGAGAAATTGCAAAGAACAGTAACCCGAAGCAACAATGTGCTACAAATTCCTTAGCATGTAAAAGGTTAGATGGTGGAGTGTACAACCGAGACATTACACTAATGGTTAGAGAAACTGACCAGAATAGTGATCAGAAGCAATAAAGAGCTACAAATTCCGTAGAATATAAAAAGTTAGATGGTGGAGTGTTAAACTAAGAAACATACCTGCTGGCCGATGACGTCACAATAATGGGTTGAGAAACTGTCCAGAACAGTGATCAGAAGCAAAAAGATGCTACAAACCATTTAACGTACAAAATGCTTGATGATGGTTGAATCATACTGTAGGATTAAATATTTAACAGACGATAAAATTAAAAACTTGTCCATATTTAAGGCATTTGATAACAAATCAGATGTAACTCAAACGATGTGATTTGTTTTTTAATGCTTGGAAACATTGTGGGAAAGGAGAAAATGCTGGTTACAAGCATTTTCTTTTTTACCCAAAATGATTTTCGAAAAGCCTTTTATCTCTGGGTCTTTAAAAGACAGGAATGTGTGGTAATGGGTTTAACTTTATAAAAAATTAAATTGCCTATGTTCTACAGATTACCTACACTTTTTTGACTCCTTTTCTATTTAAAATTGACTTTAGTTCAGTTCTTTGGTTTGATGAAAATGATGATGCCGATGACCAATCTTTATTGTTGTTTCTTTGTTGCCTCCGCGTACAGCATTTTGACATATTGACGTTCACTTCAATAGCCTCATCTCCCAATGACGATGATGAACCTAATTTTTCGGACAGGTAAGTTAAGCTTGATTGCTCTGATGACTTTTGTGTCAAAGACACAGTTCTGGTTCTGGATTGCTTTAATCTGTGAAAGAATTCCTCTTGAGATAAACCTTTTGTGAGGTTATAGGAAGAACCTTTCCCCTCACGTACTTTCAAGGACTTCCAAATAATGTTTTTTGCACAAGCCTCCACATATTTTTCCACAATAATTGGACCATTCTTGTCCTTTTCTTCAGCAGGAAATATTGAGCAGATTTCCTGATACAACTTGCTTTTCAAAAATCTTTTTGACTTATACAGTATTATGTAAAACTCTGACAGCCTGTTCTCATAGGAAGGGCCAGATCGTCGTTTTCCTTCACTATCAATTTTAATTTTCTTTTCTTTTCCAGGTTTCAGTTTTACACGCATAAACAACTGTACAATGATAAAATTGACTGGAAACATGATAATGCTGCTCTCCATACCTACAACAAAAAAGCATTCTGATAGTATTGCATAGCAATACACAGTCCCCTACCGGCCGTATGTATCGCTGGCATGTCAGTGAAATTTTTAAAGTCCAAGGCCCGTAAATGCGTCAAAAAGCAGTGGACCGGGACAAAACTCGAACCTGATGTGTAAGTCATGGTGGTTGATGTACACACCAAAAATCAGCTCTATATGTTGCAGCGTTTAGAAAAAAAAAGCGGAAAAATGTTTTATCAGTGAAATTTTGTAAGTCCAAGGCCCGTAAATGCGTGAAAAAGCAGTGGAGCGGGACGAAACTCGAACTTGATCTGTAAGTCATTGTGGTTGACTTACACAGCAAAAGTGAGGTGAATATCTACCAGCATTTAGAAAAAAAAAAGTCCGGAAAACTGATTTATCGGTGAAATTTTGTAAGTCCAAGGCCCGTAAATCCGTAAAAAAACAGTGGACCGGAACGAAAGTCGAACTTGATCTGTAAGTGATGGTGGGTGACTTACACACCAAAACTCAGCTCAATATGTACCAGCGTTTAGAAAAAAAGTCCGGAAAACTGAATTGCCGGACTGAGGGACAGATGGACAGACGGAGTGCAAAGCTAAAGTCCCCTTCGGCTTTGCCGGTAGGGGACTAAAAAGATAATTCACAAAATCTTAATACTTTGAGCACCAAATAAAGTAATTGTACAAGTAAAAAAAATCCTTTAATATTTCTTTTTCATATATAAACCAAATACTTCCAAATCTATGGTTGCCAGTGTGCATCAAAACAAATAGTGTATATCAAAGATTAGGTTGTGTATTTTGTGCAGTCTGGCTTTGATCTACATTGGCTGCAGAGGCAGGTAAAGTTGTGAAAAAAAAACTTTCTGGGTTAATATTGGAGGGTCGTATAAATTTTATCTCATGTACTTTTTCAGGCATTTAAAACTGCTTCTACAAGTTTACATATAAATCAACCCCCAGTCTTTCGAAAGAGTATATTTAACACTGAGTAAAAAGAAGAAAATGCTGACCACCTACACGTACAACGTTTTCAAAAGTGGTTTTCACAAAGACTGTTAAAACTCTTTTGTTAGGGGTTTACCGACCAAGATAAACAGTAGCACTGGATGCTGGCACCCACTCTTGGCTGCAGTTACTTGTATCAGTTCAATTACTAGGCAAAAAAGGACATGACTTTGTCAAAAATGTTTTGAGTTGGGCTGCCCTCCTGGTGTGGGTTTGCCTTTTGACAGTAAATAGGTATCAAGAGATTGAAGTAAGCATCTCAAGTAATGACTGAGAAAATATGTCTCAGCTTTTGCATAACGATCATGCAGACAACCAGGTGGCAATGGCGACGATGTGATGCAAAAACACCCTAGCCTTAAATGTGTGGTATATTACATATCGTAGATGTTATAGATTAATCCTTAAAGCGCTTTTGACAACTATACTTGCCTCTCTGGCCAGTGTTGATCAGGATCAGACAGCATAAAATGTCCAATCTGATCAATGATCTACAACATCCACTTTGCTGAAATATTACATAGACAAAAGCAACCATAAAAATGCAATTCTGTGGATCTTCTGTACAGACTGAAAATATCCATACGGTTCATTCAGTGCTCTAAAGATAAATAATGTCTTGAAAGGGAGGTAAGAAGTAACACAATGAAAAAAATACGACCAATTAACTCTTAACCATAAGACAAAATTTAAGACTCATCCTTATTGAAAGTATTTGAAGCATAAATTCAAATGTGGCTAAAATAAACTAATTACTGTTTTGATACATAGAAAACTTTTGTGGAAAATGAAGAAAATGCTAGTTACCAGCATTTTTTCCTCACAATGTTTTAAAAAAACCTTCTGCCCCAGGTTTGACGGGATTTTATCGTAAAGGGTTACAGGAGGAAAAATTTAGACATAAAGCAAAAAAAAAAAAGTTTCACATCATTAACAATTTGAATCTGCAAGTAGGGGAAAAAACTGCCAGCATGTCTGCCTTTTTTGCACCTTTTGGCAATCCATAGAACGCATATCTTAATCCTTATAGCGCCCACTTAACCCAACCTACATTTTTAGTTCAGAAATACGACAAGAATAATTACAATACTAGTATGGCTGTGCTCTTTAGTGTTTCAGCAAAGCAGACAGTGTAGATTACAGATGAGATTGCAGGTTTCCTGCAGTCTGATCTTGATCTACACTGGCCGCAGAGGCAACTACAGTTGTGAAAGGCGCTTTAAGGGTTAAGAAAACGTAGTTTCAGACTTTTTCATATTGAAAGCATTTAAAATAGAAAATTTTAATGTCATTTGTCTCTATAACGATAGAAAACATCGTGGCAACCGATATTTTCTCCTTTTACAACAAGGTTTTCATACAACTTTTTCATCAAGTATGTTAAAACACAGGCTCCTAAGGTCTTAGTTTAAGTGATTAACCCTTTCACAACAGCTCAATGTTCTGAAGAACTTGAGGCAAAGACTTCTTTTTTTTTTTCTTACATTTCAAAGACAAATTGTATCATGTGAGCCTCCTACCTATAATAAACTGCCTTAGAGAGAATGAAAAACTGCCCGCTTGTATCTGCTCTTCGGGGCCATCTGTTGGTAGACCATAAAACATGATATTGGTTAGCATCATGGTCAAAAGTAGCGAAAGGCTGCAGGTCAATCGCTGCACACGTGAAAAACTGCTCCGTGGAGTTTTCGAAAAAATGCTGATCCAGAGATGACTCTCTCTCAAGTTACGAGAACAAGTGAAGAAAAAGTTATACTTTTGCTTAACTTTCATGTCTTCCTGAAAAATAGAAATTGGAACAAACAATCAATTTGGACACCTCTTGAAAAAAAGTTTCATGTTTTAATGACTTTGAGAAAGAAGCTTTAAAAAAAAAAAAAAAAAAAAAAACCGACCGGGAAAGTAGAAAATGCCTGCAACCAGAATTTTCTCATCTCCAACAATGTATTCCACTCTCATGAACACATTCCATCATTTGAGCCGCATTTTATTTATCGTCTACAAATGCCAAGATTATTTTGGTCATATCATGGGAACAGCTCATTTATTCATTGATGTTGTTTGTGTTGTATTGTTTGTTTGGTTTCAAATGCACACTTTTAACATTATTTCAGCTATATTGTGGTTGCCAATGCGCTTATCCATGTTTTCCTGGAGACTCTTTCACCAGAACCTCACACAACATTCTTTCCAAGCCACTGGCTGATTTCTCAGTTATCATCAGTAGTGAGAGAATAAATCTTGCTTCAATTACTATCATTAATCCTCAGAAAGAATTGGACAAGCTGTGAATCAAACAAGTGACCCCCGAGTTTCAAGCTGTGTATACAGGTTACTAGGTTACTTGGTTGAGCTCTCCAGTAGCGAGACAAATGGCATTGCAAGTCTAGTTCAGTGGCAATCATTATGCTATCAGTTACTTTCTTTATTTGTGCATTAGATCTCTTTGCAAAAATGGGGGAAAAGCTACAGTTGCTCTTACCATGAAATTGTTATAACTCCTTAAAGGTGGCTCTTTAGATTTTTAACATCTTACCGAATTAAAAAATATTTATGCCACTGAAATTCCAAGAAAAAACAATGCAAATCATCAATAAATAAGAATAATAAAATTACTAAAAAAAATGTTTTATATGATATTCCCTTAAAAGGCTACGTAGCCCCTTAAGGTATTTCAAGATTTCGCGCCAGAATTCAAAAAGCGACGTGGGAATGTCATGTGACTTTATGACCTTAGGTTGACCTTAAATTCCATAACAAAAATGGCGTCTCGCCTAAAGTGAATGACGCAGTTGGCCGTTAAAAGACGAAGATCAGCAGAAGCTCGTAAAACTACACAGTAAACGGTAAATTTACGTGACCAGATTGTTAGGTAGACAGAAATAACGGAAGGGAACAACTGTGAGCACGACAGACGAGTGGCGAAAATTCAGATCGAGTGCGTCTCGAACTATATGAATGTCGCTGTTTTTGACAGATTTCTAGTGCTCTCAGTTTCGTTTTTGTTGTATTTCATTTTGAAAACCATGTCGGTAACACTCTACCCAGTAAGCTATTTTGAAATCTGCAAATCAAACTCGGTCAGTGTCGACCGTCACTTTACTGCTATCTACAAAATTTCTGACATTTTTATCGAGCATATTTCTTACCGTACCTTCGATCCGAAGGGGAGCTCCGATGTTATTTCTCCACAAATAACACCGGAGCTCTCCTTCGGATCGAAGGTAAGCCTACCGTAGTTGTGGTATGCAGCTGCCGCTTTTTAAAACCGTTAGTCTTTGGCTTCAGTTTTGAATCAAGTAGATGACGTTGTCCTATCGATGTACAACAAAAGACTGAATTATACCGGTGCAGCCTGATCTTAGTCTTCCCCATTGCTTAACGAAAATACCGTTATTTAACTCTTTACAGTAAAATTTTATTCTGTTTCAAATTGAAAGCATTTGCAGACAACAAATTATTTTTGTCTGATGGGATGAGAAACATAATTAACATTGTGGAAAAAGGAGAAAATGCGGGTGACCAGCATTTTCTCCTTTTTCCATAATGTTTTTTGAAGTCTTCTTCTTCACTGTCGTTTAATGTCAGGATTGTGTGTTAAAGGGTTAACATTTTACCTTACAACAATAATTTGGACTCAACCAAGTTCAAAACATTTGCAGACGACAAATCATAGCGTAAATGATGATTCTGTCTTTGAACAGTAGGAAACATTGTGGGAAAAGGAGAAAATGGTGGTTACCAGCATTTTCTCCTATTCCCACAATGTTTTCATGCATTCTGGCTCAGGGCCGTTAAAACACAGGATTGTTTGATAAAGGGTTAAGTGCCCAAAATAGCTCCTCTTTACTGAGTGCAAGTTGTAACTGCAACAGTTTCTATATGATTGCAGAGAAAAACATATCTAGTTCCGTTTATTGGTGTTTTACAAGAAATTTTGATTTGCAGCATAAATAGCCTATTAAAACCTCTTAAGATTTGATAATTTCAATGGTATAGTGATCAGAAAAATACATGTAGACCTATTTTTAGATTTCATCATTGCCTATACATGTAGGCCTGTATACTTAAAATGATAAAATTTTATATATTAAGGGGATGGTAAAATAGACAGCTCCAGCCACTCTGCAAGCTATTGTACTTACACAATGATGGACCAGAATAGTTAAGAAAAAAATACTTGCTGTGGAAATAGAAGATCTATAAGTGGGAATTATGTTGGCCCAAGGACAAATGGAAGCTGGTGGGTTTGCGGGAGTCAAACTGAACTCGATTAGATACTGTTGAGGTATTAACTAGTTAAGATGCTCACCACAAGATACCAGCAATAATGAGTAAGTTGAAGACAAAAGTCTTCCTACAGATCTAGATCTATGTTTTAGTCATAAAAAACCAAAAATTTTTATCAACATGGGTATGATTGTGTTTGTCATGTGCAGCAAATGTTTATCCTATGTGTACCTGAGAGGTAACATCCTCTGTCCAGTGTTCATGAAAACGGATAAGAATTTGCCCATGAAATTATCTCAGTCAAAGATCTTTTTGAAAATGCTTAACATTGCGTCCACAAATGGGTCAGTATCTAGTGTGTGCTTTCTATTGGATATACTTTGTGTATGCCTGTTTTTGTTTTATGTCTTATAAGTTAAAAAGTAATATTTATCAAAGTTGACCACTCGATCAAATAACAAAAAAAAAAAAAAAAAAAAATGCGTATTAACCCTTTACCAGACAACAAAATTTTAGCCCTGTCCAAATTGAAAGCATTTGCAGACGACAATTTCAGTGTGGCTCAAATGGTGCAATTTTTCTTTGGTAGAGCAGAAAACATTGTGGCAAAAGGAGAAAATGCTTGTTACCAGCATTTTCTCTTTTTCCCACAATTTTTTCAAAAGGCTTCTCTCCCAGGGTCGTTAAAAGGCGGCACTATGCAGTAAAGGGTTGATTCTTTACCCAATGACAAATTTTACCCTCTTCACGGCCAAAACCATCTGCAGAAGTAACTCAGAAGTTTATACAAATGAAAAAGTGTTCTCTGAAAGAGTAATAAGCATAGTGGGAATAGGGGAAAATTACCGTAACCAGGAATTTGTCCTTTTTGTTTTCCCACAAAGGCTTGTTTCCAAGGGTTGTTGAATGTGGGATTGTGTGGTAAAAGAGTTAAAAAGTGTGTTATTGCATACATTTCATGGAACTAGATCAGAACATGATCCAGGGCCATCATTGCTCACTTTTTTTATTAATTATATTTACGAAAATATGGATAGTAACTGCATATTTTTGGATAAAATGAGCCATATGGCAAAATCCACATATTTCAGTGGCGTTTTAATAATCTAATGTGGCCTTCATATATGTGTACATGTCTTTCTTTGTAGGAAGAAACTTTCACAATATCAGCCACAGTTGGAATATTTGGTATGGGACAAAGAACCTTGGAAAGAAACTTTATGCGGTAAGAGAGTACATAAAATAAATATTTAAATATAAATCTATGTCCTTGTAGGATTCTCTACACTTAACTGTAGCATTATTATCTGCTTGTGTGGTTTTGAATGGAGAAAGTGTAGGATTAGTTATCTGATGGCCTTTGTTTTATCCTCTTTAAAGGCATGCAGCCCTTGCTTTGTCGTGGTGAAAGCCAGGACACAAGTGACTACAACAGCTGTTGCAATATGAATGAAATGATGTTGAAAGCAATGTATAAGAGCATTCAATTTTGGCAAACCTGTTGATTTGTTAATTTATGTATGCCTTTTGCTCTGCTAAATTATCCTGAATGCATGTAATTATCAATCTTTGAGACGCCAAATAATAAAAGAAAAAATTAGAATAAACAGGCACTCAGGATCTTCAACAATACTCATTTTGATGGGTCACTTTTCTTCAATTAACTCTTTACCACACGATACTAAGTTTAAACACCTCTGAGGAAGGCATTTAAAAACATCGTGGGAAAAAGAGAAAATGCTACCAGCATTTTCTCCTTTTCCAATAATGTTTTCTACCCTTTCAAAGACAGAAATCACTGTTTGACCTACATGTACATTTAAATCGCCGACTGCAAATGCCTTCAATTTGGATCAGTGTAAAAGTTTGTCGTCTCGTAAAATATTAAGTATTTTGACAACTGTTGAAGGATTTTCCTTTGTAAGTCACTGAGGTTTCTAATGGTTTGTCTTAGGACTCAAGTGATTTGTCAAATAAGTGGCTGAAGTTGGGCATGTCCTTCATGGCACAGTTGTAAAGTGTATGACTTATAATCTGGAGAACATGGGTTTGAGCATTGCTGGAAGCATTTGGTTTTTCGTGGGAATGCCCTTGGACAAGACAATTCAGAGCCCCAGCCTAGTACTGGTGAAACCTAGGTAAATGAATATGTGAGCTGTTGCCATGATATGACTGAAATAATGTTAAAATCGGCGTAAAACACCATTGAATCAATTGATTGCTCAAGTTACAATAACACTGAAAACAGGGAAAAAGTAAATACTTGAAAGTTAAACTGTTTGCTTCTTTTATTAACTTTTCAGCAATTTGATCATAAACATGAAAACAAATATAACAAGAAGGCCATTGGCTCTAAAGTGCTAACCTGAGTAAGGTCATCTAGGATTGATAAGGCTGAAAAGATCCTGGTCGAGATGATGTAAAACACATGAGTGTAAGGGACCTACTTTTTGACTGGTTCAGCCTATTTTTCAATTTCTAATCCGGCTCAAAATGTAGCCTATAGAGTCACACAAGGTTTGTCTACGATTTGGCCCCGTAATCTATGTTACATGACTCAACATCATTTTTTTCCAAGATTTCATCCAGACAAACATTCTGACCAAGTTTCATTAGGCTGAAAATAAGGCTGTTAGAGTACACACAAGGTTTTTCTTAGATTTGGCCCCATGACAACTTTTTGACCTTGCGTGACCTGATTTCAAACTTGTCCAAGGTTTTATCCAGACAAACATTCTGACTAAGTTTCATGAGTATCAGGTTGAAAATGTGGCCTCTGGAGTACACACAAGGTTTTTCTTAGATCTGGCTCTGTGACCTACCTTTTGATCCCATGTGACCCAATTTCTACTTGTCCAAGATTTAATCATGACAAACATCCTGACTAAGTTTCATTAGGATCTGGCTGAAAATGTGGCCTCTAGAGTGCACACAAGGTAAATGTTGACAACCGCATAACAATGACGGACACAACACGATCACAAAAGCTCACCTTGAGCACTTTGTGCTCAGGTGAGCTGAAGATAAACAATTACAAATAAAAAATTACAGCTATACAGTATGTAAGTCTAGATGTTAGCTTGCTGCAGTTGACTACATGGAACATCTGAATAGATCATACAAAAAAAAGCAGACAAGGAGAATATAACTAAGATGGGTTTGTGATAAAAATCATCTTAAGCCTCTACCACACAATCCCTATTTTTAACGACCATGAGAAAGAACGCTTTCGAAAACATTGTGGGAAAAGGAGACAATGCTGGTAACCAGTATTTTTTTCCTTTTCCCACAATAGATTCTATCCTTCTTAATTCAAATTTCAAGTTTTGAGTCACATTTAATTTGTAGTGTGCAATTTTTTTCAATTTGGACTAGACTTAAATTTTGACGTTTAGTAAAGGGTTAACTTCGAACTGATAAAGTTTCGAAAGTGCATATCCTAGTGATAAAATTATTCGAATGACCTCCTTTTAGAACCCACATGACTTGTTTTCTTGTTAACTTGACTTAGACCTTATTGAGACAGACTCTTGCAGTTTGAAAGAAACTTTTGATCTTGATTGAGCAAAAGCCATTACAGGTACTGGCTAACCCTAAACCTGAACATTTGTACTACCACGAACAAAAAATTTGAAATTTGAAAGCAAATACAGTAAGTGCCTCAATGTTTGACACTTAGGATAAGTATTTCCTTATTTAAAGTAAAATATGCTAGAGTAAAAAATATTGAAAATAACCATGTCATCCATGTAAAAAATTGTGTTATGTATTGAAAATTATCACATGCCCACTGATAAACAGTGCAGGGTTGATGTCTTCTTAATAAACTTTAATTTTCAGTGGGTAACAGATTGATTTCACAATTTTTTTACAGAAAATTTAAGAAAAAATATGTATATATTTTCAGTTACACCACAGTCCATTCCAAAGCCGCAAAATCACTGATCTGTCGAACCCAAGAAAGAACCAAATAACTACAAAAACACTAAAACATTATTTGCTAACTAATGCACCTTAACATCACCAACAACAATGAACTTATTGAGAAATAAGAACCAATCAAAGATCCATATTGACTAATTTTGGAGAGAGGTCCAGTATTGGCAAAACTGTGTACAGTCTAAGAAGACAAAAATCAGCTTAACCCATTTTGAAACTATCTAAAGACAGCACTTTGTGTATAAAATTTTGAGAAAGAAGAAAAAAATCATCGTTACTGTAGCCAATCATTTATCCTTTTTTCTCATAATGCTTTTAAAGGCCTTCTGGTCAGGAGGACATCAAAACACAGAATTTTGCTGGTGAAGCCTTTGAAGTCCTCAAATGGCGCTGACAAATAATGTGCATCGCATGTAAATGTAAGAATGTATAGTCAAGTTCACATTAATCTAATCAAGAATCTAACCTTTTCATTGCCAAATAAATAATTTTGACCTCTTTCGACAGCAGAAAAAAAAAAAAAAAAAAAAAAAAAAAAAAATCCACTGAACAGATTTTTATCTCAAAGGCTTGACTTGACAAGTGGATGGTATAGATCCAAGATCAGACTGCATGTTTTGTGCAGTCTGATCTTGATCTATGCCGCCCACAAAAGTCCCTGTTTTCGCCTATGGCGCTGAAAGGGTTAAATCAACATTTTGTATCAGTTGGTAGTATTGCAAGTTCACTGTAATGTTGATTTTGTATGGTTTACTTCCAAAACTTTTTAACCTCTAGGAGAGGACCAAATTATAGACCATTCCTAATTGAAAGCATTTGCAGACAACATATGAGTCAAGGAATTTACCTGTTACAGGGTAGAAAGCCGTATTTGCAAAAGAGAAAAAGCTGTTTGTCAACATCAGGGATTTTAGAATTGAGAGTGTTGTTCATAGAACTGAGGGTTGTTTTGTCCATTTCCTTTCTGCTTTTGTTATTTCTCCTTTTTTTTTTGCACTAATTTATTAATCACTTATAGACCTAGTCAGTAAAAAATTGTTTCTTGTACTTTTTTCACATTGTTTTAAATGCATGAGAAAAATAAAGATGAAGAGCCAGATATGCTAAGATTGATTTGTACTTAACAGCATTTTAATGCAACACTTGCCTACGTGGAGAACTAACAAATGCCAAAACCTGTAGGGAGCAAATCATAGCTTTACTAGCTTATGTAGACAACATAAATTTCACCTTCAACTTGGATTCAAGCATATTTTAATAATATTGTGGCAAAACATAGAAATTTCTAGAAGGCATTCATCTTATTGGCACACAGTACACATATGTATATTTCAATTTAAACCTTTACCAAACCATGTTATCTAACCCTTTACCAAACAATCCCCTGGGGAAGGAGGCTTTTGAAAACATGGCGAGAAAAGGAGAAAATGCTAGTAACTAGCATTTTCTCCTATTCCCATGTTCTCTACCCTATCACAGAGCTCAAGCTCATTTCTGACTCATTTTGAACTTGTCATCTCTAAAAGTTTTGAATTTGAAACGGTCTAAAATTTGTCAATAGTGAAAGGGATAAAGACCTACGTAAGAAACCTTTTAACTCTTTACCAAACAACAAAAATGTAGACTAGTCCAAATTGAGAGCCTTTGCAGATGACACCTGACATATGAATCAAATGATGTAAATTGTCTTTGATTGGGTAGAAAACATTGTGGGAAAAGGAGAAAATGCTGCTTACCATCATTTTCTCCTTTTCCCACAATATTTTCAAAAGGCTTCTTCCTCAGGGACGTGAAAACTCAGGATTGTGTGGTAAAGGGTTAAGGAAAAGATAAAATTACTGGTAATCAGCTAGTTTCTCTTTTCACAATGTTCTTTATCCTTTAACCATTTACAACACAATCACAAGTATTAACAACCCTGAAGACAAAGCCTTAGAAAACATTGTAGGAAAAGGATAAAATGCATTTTCTTCTTTTCCCACAATGTTTTTGATCCTTTCAAAGACAAATACCATTATTTGAGCCACATTCATATTTAATTCTGAAAATGCTTTCAATTTGGACAAGTCTACATTTTCTCTTGTGGTGATGAGTTAACTCTCTAACACACAACAGAAGTTTAGACTTGTCCAAATTGAAATTATTTTCCGATGGCAATTTCAATTATGTGGTCAAAAACAATGGAATTTTTATTTCATAGAGTGGTAAGCATTTTGGGAAAAGGAGAACTTTTCCCGCATTGTTTTCTAAAGGCTTGGTCTTCAGGGTCGTTACTTGGGATTGTGTGGTAAAGGGTTAAGACACATCAAACTATTTTAGCCGAAGATTTAACAATTATGTTACAAGGATCTTTTAATTTACTCATGCATTTTTTTTCAAAAGGTAACGAATTTGCCCTCTCGTCTGACTACTCCACACAATTATGATTCTAGGGAAGAGGCTTCTGAAAACATTGCGAAAGAATGATAAAAATGCTGATTTCCAACATTTTCACCTTTCCCCACAATGTTTTCTATCCTTTCAATGAAATGTGAAACTAAATGCATCACAATTTGTTATCTGTGAATGTTTTTAATTTTTTCTAGTCCAAAATAATGGTTTGGTAAAGAATGAACAATTTACTGTTTGTTGAAATGTAACATTTCAACGATGAGGATATATGTGGTGGATAGTGTCTGAAGGACAGCTGGAAATTGTATATGATAACCCAACCAGCACAAGGTGGCCTTGCTTTACTCTTCCTCTGTGGCATGATGTCAGGCAAAGGTGTCACTGGGCCTACACATTCTCTGCATTTCTTAACCACTGATGTCGGTGATAAGGTGAATTTCCTGAAAAATCGTACAAGAATGCTTAATTTTCTACCCATGACAATATGTGTACAGTTCATTGGTTCATGACAATAAACTGTGCATCTATAGTTTAGATACAATTCATAAACAGAAGCAGTTACGTGATTCTGAGATTCGAATCAGAGGAAAAACAAATTTTTTTCCTGTGCTGATGTTGCAGTTTCAGCCAGAAAAATTACCGTAACATTAAAAAAAATTACTCTTGAACTTTAGCATGTAGCCACAGACCTTTCACATTTCACTTTGAGTAGGAGCCTAGATGCCAAATACTCTTCTTGCTGGCAAGGAGCATGCTACTATCATAAAACATGTGAAGTTAATTCAGCAATCTATATTTAACCAAAAATTTGAAATCGCTCAGGGGTATATTCACTTTTTTGTCACAAATAAAATATTCCTTTGAAAACCCTATTAACCCTTTACCAAACGACAAAATTTTAGACTCATCCAAATTGAAAGCATTTGCAGACGACAATATATATGTGACTAAAAATTGAAATTCGTTTTGGGAAGGGTAAAAAACATTATGGGAAAAGGAGAAAATGCTGGTTACCAGCATTTTCTCCTTTTCCCACAATGTTTTCAAAAGGCTTCTTTCTCAGGGTCGTTAAAACCCGGGATTGTTTGGTAAAGAGTTAATTAGGAATACTAGTAATACATTTTTCTTTGCAAGCATGATAAAACTAATAGGGTAGTTCCTTAGGAAATCCACATATCTTTATGAAACCAACAATATCATCACCACATCTGAACATGATCCTAAGTAATTTGCGAATGCAATTTGCTTCGTCAAATTCCAGTCAAAATATAAGGACATGTTAGAGGTTTTTGTTTCAGGAAACACCACTGACTTTTTTTTTTTTATTTCAAATTCAACTCTACCAAGCAACAAAACTCATCCAAATTCAAAGCTGTTGTAGATGACAAATTAAGTGAGGCCTTTATGATGAAATTTATCTCTCAAAAAGTAGAAAATATTGTGGAAGAGGAAATGATGGGTACCAGTATTTTCTCCTTTTATCACAATGTTTCAAAAGTGTTCTGTCAAGCCCCGGTAGCTTTGGCAGAAACGTACAGGGCTTGAGAACAGGGGGTCACTGGTTTTATCCCGGCTTGACCAATTTCTTTCCAAGGATTGATGATAGTCATTGTGACAGGATTCATTCCTCTCTCATTGCTGACCGTTGTTTCGTTGGTGGTTATGTTGGAAAGCAGCCAGCGGCGTGGAAAGAATATTGTGAGCACTACTGATAAAAGAAACTCCAGTAAAGTATGGATAGGTGCACTGGCCACCGTCATATAACTGAAATAATGTTGAGAACAATAAATCAATCAAAAGTCTTCTTCTGGGTCGTTAAACCTCAGGATTGTGTGGTAAACAGTTAACTTTTACTTCTTATTTACCTGAAGTTTGTAAATGATTACCTTACTATCAATTCAGTGATTAATAATTATTGTTGAAAATAATCTGAATACCACCCCCTTCCTAAACGACTGATTAACATGTTTGAAGTTTGGTATGACAATAAGAATCTGAAATGCGCCCCCCCCCCCAGCCCTCTGTTACGCCTAGGTATGTGTTCTTAAGCTTTTTACATTAGCAAAAAAATAAATGAATCCTTACGGGAATGATGCTCTGACATCAGTCTGGCCAGAAACCACAAGTATAAGGGCTGGCATTGCCTCAGCACCACCTCTTTAACTGCATTCTCAGACAATCCTTGGACCATTTCTTTTTGAGGAAAAGATAACTTGTGGTTAGCCAATTTATTTTGAAATGATAAATAATACTATAAATGACAGATTTCCACATGATAGCTCAATCTTTGTAACTTTTCGAAGTGTGAAGTAACAGAATCACATTTTGAGTATACATTGTTTGAGCATCTCCACCAAGTGTGTGCCATATCAAATGTTTTCGCCTGAAGAAGGATTTTGCTTTGTCTTTTTTTCATTAAAAAAACTTAAGTTTGAAAGCTTATGAAAACATTGTGGAAAAAAGGAAAAACTATTGTTTGAACATATTATTTTGGTCTTCCCATATTTTCTGCTCCTTTAATAACAAAATACAGTTGTTTACTTATTGTCTGCAAAGTATAAAGTCTCAATTTAGCTGTCTGATAAAAACCTAGTTGACAGTCTGTGGCTAATTTTGAACGAGATCCAAAGGGAATAAAATGACATGCTCAAAACTCCACAGTGAACATCCCCTTCCTGATCACTAATAACTCCTTTGACAATTTGCCTATAACATTCACTAAATCAAGGGCATTTATAATGTTTCATATTGATATCAATGCTAGTTTCTAAAGTCATTTCACATAACTGGTATACAAATTTATGAAGTGTCATCAATGTTTAACCCTTTACCAAACAGTTCAGACTTAAAAAAAAAAACCTCGGGGGAAAAAGCCTTTTGAAACATCGTGGGAACAGGAGAAAATGCTGGTAACCAATTTTTTGCCTGCAAATGCTTTCATTTTTTGGACCCAAATAAAATTTTCAAGCAAGATAAAAGGTAAATGACAGAAACAAATATTGCTCTTAGTAATACATGATAATCTTTTCGTCAACTCTTTCACTGCTGATGACGACTGAAATAGCTTTTGCAGGTGGTGTAGATCAAGATCAGACTGCACAGAACATGCAGTCTGATCTTTGATCTACACCATCCAATACCTGACTCTAGAATTTGACATGATTCATCTTCAACAGCAGAGGAAATCTTCTTTCAGACCTCAGATAAAGGAGGAATTTCTTGAGCTAGTAGTGAAAGTGTTAAATGATGGATGCGTTCATTCTTATTATTGAACTAATTCCCAGATTTTGTTTCATTAAAAAAGCCAAAAGCAACCAAAAATAAACAATGCAGGTTTTAACCCTTAAAGCGCCTTTCACGACATTAGTTGCATTTGCGGATAGTGTAGATTAAGATCAGGCTGCACAAAACGTGCAGCCTTATCATTGATCTACACAGTAACACTGTTCGCTTTGATGAATCACTGTTGACAAAAGCAAACATGAAATGGCAATTATTTGGGTCATACTTCTAGGATTAAAATGTCTGGCAGGTTTATTCGAAGCCCTAAGGGTTCACAAGCATTTAACCCTTTACCACACAGTCCCGACCTAACAACCCTGAAGAAGCCTTTTGAAAACATTGTAGGAAAAAGACAAACTGCCGGCAACCAGCATTTTCTCCTTTTCCCACAATGTTTTCTAACCTTTCAAATGTAAATTTCAATTTCTGAGTCATATTTATTTTGTCGTCTGCAAAAGCTTTCAATTTGGACAAGTCTAAAATTTTGTCGTTCGGTAAAGAGTTAAATCAAAACCTTAACAGAAATTACTGTAAAAAAAGGTTAAAAGTTGCGAGGATCACTCACCTTTTACTAATATTTTACTTAGTTTTGAAATTCATTTTTCTGCCAGCAGTAAACATTTGGATCCCAACCATACAATAACAGATTGTCATTTTCACAATAATTTCATTTTTTTTTTAAATAGTATGGTATAAATTTAAATGCATATTCTGTATTAACACCTGCATTGTTTACTTTTAGTCTACTAGGGATTTAAGCAAAGTAAATGGTTCATTTCAAAATCAATTACATAAAACATACTCTGGCTCGACATTTTTTATTCAATATTTGGCTCTCAAGTTGCTGCATTTCGTCTTCTGTCAATTCAGTACACCACTTTTTTTTCATCTTCCTCTACTGGTACCCATTCCTATCTCTTTGGATCCATCTCCTCATGGCTTTTTAGAAGTTCCCCTTCCTCTGGAGGCACCTCTTCCTCTACCTCTGCTTACAATCTTTTTCTGGTAGCTGAATATTCCGACAAGGATGAAGGGGAGGGACTCTGATGAAATTTAAAATATACAATTATGGAAATACAAATATGTTTGAAGAATATTGGGTGATGCTATCGCTTATCTGTTTATGTCATATATGACACTTTCAAATTTAGGTTTTTTTTTTTTTGTCTGCTAATACAGACATCTGAAGTCTGAAAGAGGACTTTTCCTTCATGAATCACGAGTCCTTCAACTTTTAAATACCTTTCAATGGTGAAGCTAAGGTTGTCTAAATAAAAGTGATCGAAATGCCTAATGAACGCAGAGAGGCTCTCCTACGTAGACTTCAACAAAACGATCCATGATAAACCACTAGTGGCACAGCGATTACAAAGAGGAATAATCCTTGATTATTAGTCCGAAACACGAATCTAAAACTGCATGTCATTTGTAATTCACCTATCAGCGTAACGTATGCAAGCAAAAATCGGTGGGCATTGCAGCTGTATTTCATTTGTTTGATTTTCTTCGGGCCTTTTGAACAAACCCCTCTACACCCTTAGAACACATCGCGCACGGAATATCGGCGTATTTCGATGTGAATTGTAGCTTAAAATGTAATGTTTGTTTATTCTTCTTAACAGAAATCAAACAGTGGCGTTTGTTTTTCGATATATTTCTTTATTTGAGCGACAGTTAAACAAAACTGTAATTATTTATCATACTTCTCTTCTGCTGACGCCATGTTTGAATCATCGCCTGTGTTTTTTCCGGTATGCAAGTGAGCATGTTGCCTCTCAAATCCGTTCAAGTAAAAATAGACGGTGTTTCCCATCGATGTTGACCTCGGCCGTATTAAATCTCAAAATTCACTTGTTATGGGACGGTTTTCAATGTTTTGGTATTTTACAAATGTAAATAAGAAGGCTCTAGGAGCATAAAAATGATTTTTATGTATTTTTTTTCAAATTTTCGTCCCAAATTCTAAAGGGCCACCTTTAACAGACAAGTTGTGGGGGGCAGCTGACATTTTCCCCCATCTTGACATGTTTTAAATCTAAATTCATATCAATAATCAATTATTATATAAACACATGTTAGTAAGTCTTCTGCTGCCAAACTTTTCTACGTTTAATGAGTTACCTTTACCAACCAATCTTGTGTTTACCGACCTGAGGTTGAGGGCTTCTGAAAACATTATACTGTTGTGTAGATGAAGGAGAAATACTGATAACCAGCATTTTCTCCTTCTACCACGATGTTCTCTACTCTATGTACAGGAATTGAAGAATTTGAGCATTTTTTCATTTGATTTTTGCAAATGCTATCAATATGAATGAGTCAAAAATGTTATTGTGTGGTATAGAATAGATCGGTAAATCTTTAACAGAAGATATATTGTATGGTTGTTTAAATTGAAAGCATTTGCAGAAGACAAATAAAATGTTGCTCAAAGGATGGCATTTGGTCTTTAAAGGATAGAGAACTTTTTTGAGAAAAAGGCAAAAATGCTAGTTACCAACATTTTCTTTGTTTCTCAAAATGTGTTCAAAACCCTTTTACCTAAGGATCATTAAATCACAGGACTGTTTGGTAAAGGTTTAGGTAAAAAATCCTATGTATACGTCAGAAGTAGCCGGAATGGTTGCGCTGGTATGTCTCAAGTCGCCCCTGTCAACAGCTAACCAGTCATTATAAATAAAGTTCCAAGAGGCACCTGTCTGCAAATCCTTTACATACACTTGTGTCAGATACCTGTACAGGTGTAGTAAAATTCATTACTACATAGACAATGTACATAAGACAGCATTATAAGTACGGATGGTAAATTGAACAAATAAGAAAATTATCAAATTATAATTCCTCAAAAGTTTTTTTTTATTTGATACACCTAAATTAGTAATTATTGTGATAAACAACTGATGCAAAAGTTGGGACAACTAGAGTGGATTCTGTTGAGTAAACAAGGGTAAGTCATCAAATGGCTGCTTTTTCTAAACTGATTATAGGATTTTCTTCATTTTATATATGATTCAAACTCTTACTAAGACAAATAATCTGTGCGAATTTAAAAAAGAATCCAATTTATTATTATTGTTGGGTAAACAGTAATGTACATTTTTTAACCTAATAGTCCACTTTTCCCTAACCAAAACTTAGATTTTCCTCTATTTCGACAACGTTCAAGCTGCTGATGATATAAACAACTGTGCAAGTTTCACCAAAATCCAATTTGAAATGCAGACTTAAATCACATAAACAACAAAAAGAGATACAGACAGACGACGGATATCACGCAATGACATAAGTTCTTCTAGCCTTCGACCAGTAGAGTTAAAAACTATAGAATTATACCAATGCGGACTTTTTCCAGAGTTGTCATGCCAAATTGTGACAGATTCTATTGAACCCAAGCCTCTCTCTGTGGTAAACACAAACCAGTCCTCAAATCCACTCTGGAAACATTGTCTGGCATTGGTTGATAACTTTTTCTTGGAAGTGGACCCTGTCACTCCTGCAAATATCAGGTGTTGAAAAAGTTGTATTTTTCTTAAATTAAAGCATGTGTTGATATAAGGAAGTGAGAACAGATTAAGCTCTATAGAAATAATGATTTTAAGACATATGTTTTGGAAGCTTTTGCAGACAACATAGGTAAATGCAGTTCAAATGATGGAAATGGTCTTTGAAAGGGTATAAATCATTTAAAATCATAACAAATGTAACATGCAGTAGGCAGTTAGCTAATAAAAACTTTAATGAAAAAGTTATATCAAACATTTAATTGCATATTTTGTACATCTTTTGCATAAGGGCATTTTTCAGAAAAAAAAAAAAAAAAAAAAGCAAATTTCTGTACTGAGGAAATAAACAGACCTCCTTTCAACTGCTTTGAATATAGAATTTCACTGTCAAACAAAAATATTCAAATGGACTTTGTGACATAAAAAAAGACGACAAAAAATCCATAAAATTAGGTTCAATATTAAAATTACACATGCTAAAGTGAGCTCTGTCTGTTCTAAATCGTGAGTACATCTAAAGTGTCCCTTCCTCTTACAGGTCTTTTGTTAAACATGCTTGCCATGAAAGGCAATTTTCAAGAAACAAACTATAGTTCATAATAAACGTTTTAAAACTATCCCACTACATTCACTTTTCAATGGATCAGTTGTTGTTTCTGTAAAATTTATTGCATTATTTTCCCTCCTGTTACTTTCCTTCCTGTACAGGAGGAAATCACATGGTAACGGGGGGGGGGGGGGGGAATGAAGAGCTAAAGAGATGATGAAAAAGATGGAGGACGGCATCATTCGTCAGTTCCACTCATTGCAGTATCATCAGTTTTTTAACAAGTGGGTGGAGCGACAAAGGAAGTGTGTTGAGTGTAGTGACGAGTACTTTAAAAAGCGATGACTTGCAACCTAAGTAGGCAAAGCCGAAACGTCATATTGACGTTGTTGCCATGCGCCAGTACCACTATATTAACTACTTAGGAATGGTTATTTGACAGAATGATAGAAAAATGCTGATATATAATAACTATGTATATTACATCTTATTATATGTAAAAACAAAATTTCTGTAAGGAAAGTTACGTATTTTTTCCACCCTCATATATCAGTCCCTTGTAAAACTTACCATCCCCGGCCTGGGGTTAATTCTGAGTCCAAGGGCTATAATTTGAAGAATCTTGGTAGAGCTTATCAGATAAAGCTACAAATTTGGTAACCCTAGGCATTATGGTTAGGAAAGAGATGATTTTTTAAGTTTTCACTTGATAAGCTCATATAATACATGTGACCCCACGAGGCGGGGTCAGTTTTGTTCCTGGAGCTATAATTTGAAGAATCTTCGCAGAAAGAAGTCCATGAGGTGAAGCTATATGCTAAATGTAGTAGCCCTAGACCTAATGGTTTTGGACAAGAAAAAGAAAGTTCAGTTTTGTTGTCATGGCAACCAAATGTTTTTCAAGAATCAATTTTTTAAAGAAATTATGAAGAGGACCATGGCAGAATCATTTTTGTGAAGTTTGGTCAAAATAGGATTTGTAATTTCAGAGAAAATGATGTTAGAAATAAAAGTTAACGGACGACGGACACAGGGCCATGACATAAGCTCGCTTGCCTTCGACCAGTGGAGCTTAAAACACTTAAAGTGGTATCAAGATGAGGGTGATAGGTTCCTAAGTCGTATTATTGCAATAGATGAGACGTGGTTACGGAGCTACCAGGGCCTGCTAAATTCCGACAAAAATAGGGAAATCTGAAATAACTGGCAATTTAAGCATATGATAATGTTGATGTATTGGCTAAGGATTAGGTTCCCTTTTGACAGACAGTTAACAGAACGTATTATGAAGTTTTTGAAAGAGAAACCGAGGCCAGCTATATATATATATATATATATATATATATTGGCTAAGGATTAGGTTGCCTTTAGACAGACAGTTAACAGAACGTATTATGAAGAGTTTATGAAAGAGAAACTGAGGCCAGATATATGTAAAAAGCGACCCCACCCTTAAAAGCGGAAGTGATGCAGATTCATGACAATGCAACACCGCATAAATCAGACGCAGTAACTTCACCAACACGGGAAAATGAATAGGGAATATTATCACATCCGCCTTATTCTCCCGATTTAAGTCCTGTTTCCAAAATCAATCAAAGTACTGAAAGTACTGACAGACTAGCGAATTTGATTAATTGTTTGTACGGTGTTTAACCCTGTTTTCAACATTATTTCAGTTATGTAGCAGTGGACAGTGCACATATCCATGCTTTCCTGGAGTTTCTTTTACCAGTACTCCGCACAATATTCTTTCCAAGCCACTGGTTGCTTTCCCACATTTATATTATAACCATCGTCGAAACGTGAGAGAGAAACGAATCCTGTCACAATGACTATCATCAATCCTCGGAAAGAAACTTGCCAAGTCGGGGATGGAACCAGCGACCTCCTGTTCCCAAGTCCTGTACACTACCGACTGAGCTGCTGGAGCTATGCGTGCTATTGGTTAACTGTAATCCACTTTAAGTTTAACCCTTAACCTGCTAAAAATGTTAAACGAAACTTTCAAGACGATGGTAAACACCTGAATATTCTATTTCAAAGTTACATTTTGGAGAAAATAATATATCCTCTTATTGGACAGTATAGATCCAAGATCGGACTGCATGCTCTGCAGTCTGATCTTAATCCACACTGTCCGCAAAACATCATCGAGTCGCGGTAGTGCTGGTAAAAGAAACTCCAGGAAAGCATGGATAGGTGCTCTGGCCGCCGCAGTATCACTGAAATAATGTTGAAAACAGCGTTAAACACCATGCAATCAATTAGTCAATATCCAATAGCACAAGATGTAGTTAACTATTTAACTCTCTTTACAAAAAGAAAAAAAATACGCCAGTGCAAATTCAAAGCTGTTGCCGACCATAAATTAAAAGTGGCTGAACTGATGAAACCTGATTCCAAAAGGGTAGAAAACAAGGTGGGAAAAGGAGAAAATGATGGTTACCAGCATTTCTCCTTTTCCCGCAATGTTTTCAAAGGGATTTTCCCCAGTATCGTTAAAACTTGGGATTGTTTGGTAAAGGGTTAATATTCAAGACTAGAATAACAGCTTAACATAACAGTATAACTGTACACAATGGTCTAAATAATGAATGACTGAAGGAATGACAAGGGTTCCCTGTCCAGTGAGAGTTAATGTAACTGGGATTTGCTGCAAGTTACCTAGGCGTATCTATGAATAGATTCATTCATAATGTTACAGTGGCGTAGGAAAAAGTGATTCTCTGCTTTGCATAGGTCACTTAATTTACACATTAGCAAAGATCTTGTACCTTGTAAATGACATCTTCAGTTTAGTACTTTATAAGACGACGTGTTTAAATTGGAGTAGTAGAGATTTAGTGATTTTTGTCAAAATTGTCATATATAACAGATTTAAGATTTATAACAGAAAGAAGTATTTTTCTGTGAGGCAGTATTTGGCAACTGTAGGTTTTTTTTTTGTTTACTTTGACTCTAGGTCAGTCTTGATGCCTATAGACTAGCTTCGCTAGTCTAAAAGTGTAGCTTTGAGGAATTCGTTTTGATGATTTATAGAACTTGAAAGTTGCCGTGGCCAAGGAGCTGCAAAGCATCTCCGACGGTTGCCTAGCAACAGGAATTGCAGATCTTCCAAAGAGATTGAATGCGGTTAGCCGAAGCAGGGGTTAATATTTTGAAGGAATAAAGTGCACGTATGCTGCTATTCGTTATAGTTTATTAGCTGTAAGGCAATTATCAAAACTAATTGGATGACCCTAGTACATGTGACGTAACTGTACTTTAAGATGCGAGACTAGTTTTGCTGATTATAGTGATACTTCAATTTACTCTTGTAATACACGTGTTTTAAAGAGCAAAAAGCGTGTACAGTTCTCTGTGACCCGGATCCCAAACTTTAAGTCTCCCGCCCTTTTTTAATGTGTCCCCGTTTCTGTATATTTGTCTCATAAGCAGTCACCATGCATAATGAAAAACAGTATGCCGCGGTGTCCCAATAAGTCTTCAAACATGCCAAATGACTATCGAACTGTGTAAAATACAGGGTATCGAAGGGTCATGCAAAAATAATTTTTGAAAAAGGCCTAGATTTTCTTAGACGAAAATGTACATACTTTTATCATTGCATAACTTCAAAAGGGTCGATTTTTTGTGTTTGTTGGATTTCTCACCACACCATAGTTCATATTGTGCCGATTTGCTGTTTAATGTACACTGAAAATTTTCATCAATTTTCTTCCGGTCACCCCAAAGTGATTGGGTAGAATATCATTGTTAATGAACATCGTAGGTTTGACCTGAGCTCCCAGAATTTCAGGCTTGAAAATCAGAAAAATACCAATAAAAATTATCGCAATATGCTCGATAAGACCTGCAGAGTGACTGATACATAATCAAAAACAAAAAATGAATGAAAGATCAGTAATCGAAATTTGGTCATCACTTTGGGATGCGTTAACAAGGACCTTTATACTCAAATTTATATCTTTAAACATGTTTTTAGTACAAATTGGTTGAATTATTAATTTGAGAAGGCATCCTGGTCAACAAAGAAACTACTTAATGATCTTTTTATACCACTGAAGCGCTATATTTTGTCCATATTATGGAAGAATGAAAATTGAGACTGAAAATGTTGACCATATACCGATTTCATTACACATTTTCGCTCTGTCAAGATTTTTAACTCGTTCAAACAGTCATTTACAGTATGGTGGACGCTAGAAATTTGACATATTGCCTTCTTTTGCTTCGACTTAATGCAAAAACAGCTTCTTGTCATATGAATAAAAAGATTATATATGACAAATTTGCAAACAAAAATAGATAAATAAGCAGATTTGTAACCTGACTAGAAATAAAATCATTTCAATACATTTGACTGCTTATGGCAGTAAACAACCAATGTGCAATGTTTGGTAGACAGATACTGCGTAAATATTTAGAAAAATCAAATTTCATATCCTCCAATTTTTCCTACTTTACATACGTAAAAGGTGTTTTGAATGATGTTAAAAACAAAAAGACACAGTTTGACTGGACTTTAACACTTCATGATCAATGAACACTTTGTCCCTTTTATTCAAGTTTACTATGTTAAATTGGATAGTTTAAAACTGATACAATGTCATGTATCTACACAATGGTGCAAAAATATATTTTCATCAGAATGGAAGAAAATACAGCTGTAATCTATGGTATTCAAAATCTCCATGACTTAATTTAAAATCCTTTATCTCAATTTACCCTTTAACAAACGTATTTTATATATCTCTGATATCTAAAAGCATTGTGGACAAATGAAACACAGTGCGTTTTACACAGAATGTATCATTTTATCACAATTTCAGTACCTATGTTTAACTGAAATTGCCCTTCTATCCACGAAATAAGAATGTCAAAAATGAATATTAAGTCCTGCAATATAAGGTAGCGATTTTAAATAATTATTACTGCCTTTCTAAAATAAAGATCATTTTCGTTTTACCTTTTCAATCTTTTTTTTGCCTATCACAACTATATTTGCATTTGTGGACACTGTACATCAAGACTGCACATACTACTGTCGAGCTTCATAAAGAAGGACCAAAATGATGCAGATACCCGACCTTGATGCAGATATCTTACCTGAGGTATTCAAAAAGAAACAGACTGTTATACCTGCCTGGTTCCATCATCCAATAATCGCACAAATAAGGTAGAAAAACTACAGAAAAGCTAAATAAAGAATTGCTAATGAATATTTATAATTTATATATAAGCTCTCTACCTGAGATATTCATAAAGACATTGGCAGTGGTTCCAGCCTGGTTCCACAATCCAGTCATCACACAAACAACGTAGAGATATTTCTCTGAGGGACAACTGTCATCACAGTTTAAGACTCCAATCTGTATTAATTTGGTACACATTAAAACATAATAAATGATCACATACATCATCTTCAGTCACACGGACAACGGACCAATGAGGAACTGAATTACCTATACCTTAACTCAAAGAGTGCCCAGATCTACCACAAAATTTAAAGTTCGATTTCCACAGTTCCCTTTTGCAGACAGCGGAAGTCAAGTTTAAATTTACTTTAGGCCTTTTAGTTTATCCTGTCTGCATAGATCATCTTTCGATACATAAATTCATCCAAAATGCAAGGCAGATTAGCGACCAACTACCTCGAATTCGCAGGCCCAAAACCAAAATAAAGAATGCAGTCACTTACAATGATTTGCTCTTGTCGAGTTGGGCATCCAACGTACCAATAGGAAATAAATTGATGCAAAAATCAATTTAGAAAACACAACTTGTACATTACCTGTTCCATATCTTTCTTATCAAGTCTGCGTGCCCAAAATACCAAAGAGAAATAAACCAACCAAACGGCAGCAACTGCTGTCACAACAACAGGGTTATCAAAAAAGGTCAGGAACAAGGTCACATCATCAAAGGTTACCAATACTGGTTCAACTAAGAAGTCTCGGCTGATATGACTCACAGAGAATGAGGACAGATGGTAGCATCTACATTCTAATTGCTTGACACTGAATACTGGAAAAACCTGCAATCCAATGACAACAGCCTCAAGGGAGTATCATGTAATTTGACATAGTGGGAAAGCAGAAAATTCTAGTTACCAATTTCATCACAAAGTTAATGGTCGTTAAAACATAGAGTTATTTGGTAAGGAGTTAAACCAGCTTGTTGAAGTCTGCAGTTTTAAATCATTGTTGGAAAAAGAGCTATTCTATCTTGATCTACAAAGGCAGCAAATAAAACGAAAGCAACACTACATGCAAGTGCCAACGCTCAGCTGCAGGTGCATTTAGATGTAGTGAAAATACTACGTTCAATTGTGTCAAAATATTTTGAGGGTTATCTGCCTTACTGGTATGTGGTCCGCTTTTAACAGTAAACAAGTTATCCCAGTTTGAAGTAAATAACTTCAATAATGACACAGATATCAGAAAAAGATTGAATTTTAGTGAGTTAACAAGTAGTCTGAGTTTGAAGTAAATATCTTCAGTAATGACACAGATATTATAAAATGTCAAAAGTGTTTCTACGACGATGACTCAGACGACGGGTCTGTGGCAATACTTCGGCGTTTTCTTTGAAAACTGCCGAGCTATTAATTGAGGCTATCATTCACACATCACAGAAAGGATTAACACTTAAGAACTTTTACAAAATAAAAAAATTCTTACCCTTAGAAGGCCAAGCATAACTTTTTTTTTAAGCACAAACAAAAAGTAGATATTTTACATTATCTCACAAATTCAAGATCAGAATGGAAAATACATGTATATAGATCACTATTTGATAATTTCGTGAAATTAAGATCATACGGAGCAATACTTAGTTCATTATGTCATGAATTTAAAATCCAAATTGGCAATTTCTATTTCAGTTACTTACCTAATTCAAGATTAAATTTGGCAACATCCGGTATTTTATTTATCTATTATTAGAGTAGGCAATTTCAAGTTTAACATTCAAGATCAGAAAGGTAAATATCTGCTTCAAAGTCTTAGATCAGGATGGGCAATATCTGGTTTATTTTTCAAAATCAGCACGGGTAATATTGAATTCATGACATCAGGATGGTCATTATCTGGATAACTTTTGAAGTTTAAGATGGTTAGTATCTGGTTCACTATTCAAAAACAAAAACGGAAATATCTGGTTCATTATTTGACCAAGGATCAAATATGGCTTCTTTAACATAAAAAAGGACAATATCTGATTCACTATAGGAGGTTAGGATGTGTTATATCTGGTTTGCTTCTCAAAATTAGGATCAGCAACATCTGGAATCAGGTTTAGAAATATCTGTTTCACTATTCAAGATAAGGATGTGCAATATTTGGTTCACTATTTAAGGTCAAAATTGGCAATATACGCTTTATCATTCAAGATCAAGATGGCCAATATCTGATTTATCATTCAGGATCAGGCTAAACAAATCTTGTTCAGTATTCAAGATGGGCAATATCCGATTCACTATTCATTATTAGAATCATTATTTGACATGAAGATGGGATATATCTGGTTCTTTACTTGATATCAGGATGGGCACTATTTGGTTCGCTATCCTAAATCCAAATATTCAAAATCAGGTTCATGCAGGCTTTCAAGTGCCATTCTGCAAAAAAAAAAAGAAAAAAAAGGATAAAGTAGGATAAACTTGGGAGAGGGAAAGTCAAAAAGTAGGGATTACAAGGAACAAATTATAGGGATATTAGGGCATATTTACAGAGAACTCACCTTCATTTTCATCAGTGATAATGAAGAATTAAATACTTGGTTACATACATGTATTAGACTAATTCGTATAAAAATTATTTGCTGTCTATACATCTGGCACAATGTGTTCAGACAGAATCCATAGCAAAGCAATAGGAGCAACCTTACATTAGACAGTGAGTTATCTCCATATCACAATGAATTCCCCTCGAAACAACATGTGCCCTCAGTACACATTCGGCATACCTCGGGTGATCCGGTGATCAAATCCCTCGGCTGTATCACGTAGCTTGATATGCACCTACACGGTACATTTCGCACATCTCCGGAAGCACACCGCTTTACCGTTATTGAAATTGTAAGGCTCATCTTAAAAAAGAAAACATGAATAAATTTTCTATCGTTATTTTTCTAAGAATATTTCAGTCGGCAAACAAGTTTTTACATTCAATTTTTAGCGTGTTTTATCAATTCCGTTGGGAGCTTTCATCGATAGATCGATAGAAGTGAATAACTTCACCATGGTTGTTCATGTCGTTGCTAAGCGATCTACAGGGGCGCCGCCATGTTTAAGATCATGTGATTGGTAGTTCAAAATGGAAGCCTCCTTTATACGGACGAGGTTAGATGTAGGTACGGAATCGGCCGAGTTGTGACGAGTGCTCAGTACAGACATTCTGAAACATAACTACACACCAGAATTAGAAACACTTTTGAAACTGTCTTTTTACGCTATTTATATATATTTTACATTTTTCTATTAAAAAAGGGATAATGGAACATTTTCAGATAAAGTAGGAAATGTAGGAGCACAGAAAAAAGGAGGGAAAAGTAGGGGGTACACTTGAAAGTCTGTTCATGATTCGTAATATGGATGGGAAATATCATGATTCACTATTTAAAACGGTTATTGGCAATATCTGGTCACTTTTAAAAATCAAATGAGCAATCACTATTTAATATCATCAGGAACAACAACTGGTTCAATTTTCAACAACAAATGATTATTATCTGGGTAACTATTAGAAATCAAGATTTGAAATATTTAGTTCACTATTTGGAAATGGAATGGGCAAGACCTGGTTCACTGTTTGTGATCAGGCCAAGCAATAACTGATTCGCTATTTAAGATAAAGACGTGCAAGTGATCTGGAACACCTTTTAAAATCGAACAAGCAATATCTGGTTCGCTATTCACGATAAGGATAGGCAGATCTTATTTCATCAGAATGGAAGGGGTCCTGTGTGGTTCAATGGTAAAGTGTAGGACTCGTGACCTGGAGGCCCCGGGTCCGAACCTAAGTGGATCCACTGGGTTTTTCGTGGGAGTGTTCTTGGGCAAGACACTTCACAGCCCTAGACTTGTACTGCTGAAACCCAGGAAATACATGAATATGTGAACTGTTCCCATGATATAACTGAAATAATATTGAAAGTGGCGTAAAACACTATTCAATCAACCAATCATCCATCAGAACTGATAGTATTTGGTTCATTATTTAAGATCTGAGAATGAGCAATATCTGATTCATTATTCAAGATCAGAGGGGCGATACCTGGTTAACTGTTCAAGGTTAGTATTGCCATTATTTGCTTTACTTTTTGAAATTAAATGGTCTGTTCCTGGTTTTCTATTCAAGTCAAGAGCATCGCATGCATGTGTTAAAGCTCAGCAGCAAGTGCTTGATTTTTAGCAAAAATTCTACGTCAAAAAAGGGACGTCTGTGTAAAAATATTTTGATAGTTACCTGCCCTGTTCCCCTTTTGAACCCTAACAATTTGTCCACGTTTAAAGTAAATATCTTCAGTATAACAGAGATATTACAAAATGTCAAGGTTTTTGCACGACACAGACGCCAGGGCTATGACAGTAAATTGACGTTTTCTTTCAAAACAGGCGTGTGAATAAGGATGGGCAATATCTGGTTTCTTATTTCAGATCAGAATAGGCGATATCTTCTATTTTTCGAAATCAGAATGGTCACTAACATAATCATTATTCAGTGACATCAGAATGGACAAATCAAGTTTACCTTTTTTTCACGAGAATGATCATTTCTGGTTCTTAATTTGAGGTTGTAATCGGCAATATCTTATTCATTATTTGACATCTGAATAGTCAATAGTTTGTTCATTACCTGAGATCAGATTGGGCAATATTGGGTTCAACTTTCAATACCCAAATAGTCACTTCTGGTTCTTTATTTGAAATTAGTTCGGCAATATCTGGTTTACTATTAAAAATCAAATGGGCAACATGTTTTTCTCTATTCAAGATCATAATGGGCAATATCTGGGTCACTTTTTAAGGTCAAAATGGGGAATTATTATTGTTTACATTGCTTTATTTAAAAAAAGAAAAACAAAAAGGCAACTCTCAATCTGAAAAATCAGCAAGTCCATGCTTTCCATTTTCTTAAATTACCAATAGAGCACTGAATTAATGAAATGGACTTTTTCATTTAAGACAGACAGTTGAAAGATTGGAATTTCAAATTTGTTTGGGTCAGAACATGCAATGAAGTACACACAAAATAGATCTCAGATTCGACAGCACATTATGATCTTGATCAACATCCTCTGCATTAATTGTGCTTAGCGCTCTTCAGACTGACAGATTCCTGTAAAAGAAAGGGTCCTGTGTGTCTCAGTGGTAAAGTGTAGGACTCTTGACCTGGAGGCCCCAGTTTGAGCCTCAATGGACCCACGGAGTTTCTCGTGGTGGAGTGTCCTTGGGCAAGACACTTCAGAGCCCTACCTGGCACTGGTGAAACCCAGGTGACACATATATATGTGAGCTGTTGCTGTGATGACTTAAATAATGTTGAGCGCGGCATAAAACAACATTTAATCAATCCAGGAAAGGAACAAGAAGAAAATAGCAGAAGTATGAATATGATCTATACCTCACATCCATCTGTGGACCAACCAGAAAGTGTTTCATTCCAATATAGGCAGTACAAAGAATCCATCTGAATACTGAAGGACAGCTGAAGGTCACCGATGCATTCTTCAAAAACATTTTTACATTTTGTATCCAATTCTTCTAGTTGATTCATCATATCCTTGAAATCAACTGTTATCCCATAGTACATTTCATATGATGATCGATTTATAGAGAAAAATTGTTCATCTGCTGTAATATATATTTTGAAGTCAGATGTTCTATTTGGCAGAGAGTTGGGATCTCTGACATTGCTGTAGAAATCCTGCATGGCTTTCCAATCTCTTGGATAATTAAAGCCTTTTCTCAACACTGTTAGATAGTCTGGGGGCTGAAGAGGCTGTCCGTATACCCAGATATCACTGATATTCTCCGGTACAAGAAGTTCGAAAATTTTGGTCTCTCCTTCATGCATTGTGATATTGACCATTAGCATTTCACTAGTACTAGTGAAAGAAAATGACCCATTTATCCTCATGTAGGTTACATTAATCTGCCCAATATCAAACAAGTTACCTGTAAATAAAAGAACAATTCTATAGCTGAAACCATCTTTAGAGACCATCTGCATTATGCAGTAACTGTTATTATAACTCTTATTCAAACGACAAGATTTTGCAGATAAAATTAACTGTTGCTCGAATGATAAAGCTTGCCTTTTTAAGGATAGAAAATATTATGGACCTGAAGAAAATTCTAGTTATAGAAATATTCAAAGGCCTTTTTTCCTAGTGTTCCTAAAGCACAGGGTTGCTTGATAAGAATCTGTGCTGATTCAACATCCCATCTTGACTAAACTTAAGTAAACATGCATTCAATGGCCATGTGGCATGAAAGATTACATTTCTTACTTTATATGACATCAGCTTTAATTGCCTGTATCTCATTTTTCATAAAATACTTACACATGATACAGTTTATTCAGGTAAAAGATGCATGACAATGCATGGTAAAACATAAATTTACATACTTAAAAAAAAAAAAAAAAAAAAAAAAAAAAAAAATCATCACAATTTATGGTAAGTTGCCATGCTGCCACATCAATACCTAAAAAAACGCAAAAAAGAGATATGTATCCTCTTATTTCGATTGCGGTCCTATACATGAACTTGCGTGACTGACATAGAAAGGCATGATGTGGTACATGTATGTTCCATAAATATACCAACCCATGTAAGAAAATTTTCTTCCATGGGTTCCAACCCTTGGAATAGCAAAACAACCATTCCTACTGAACCTGGTATCATAAGTATATGAAGAGACTGGTACTGTAAACTTATTCTTTTAATATTCAGGTGCTAATCCATTCTGAATTTTGAAAATATGTAAAAGCGTTATTTCTTCTACTCTCCCAGAAACAGGCAACTAGTTCAAACTTTTAAAATGTGTATCTAAGATACATGATCTGTGGTACAAGTCAAGAACAAACCTTATCATCTTGTTTTACATGATTTGAAGCTTGTTAGTCTACTTCTTCTTTAAGCCAAGATTAAAAAAAAAAAAAAAAAAAAACACACACACACACACACATGTAAGCAAAATGACACTGAATCAAACCTGAAATTAACGGTTTTTTAGTAAGACAGTAACAATGCAACAATACACGAGGACAAATTGTGGCAAGAGGAAAAAAAAAAAAAACACCTGCATGTTACAATCAATTCTTTCTTTTACATGTAATTACATGTCATCTGTAAATGCTGGAAATGGACCAGTCCAAAATTGCAGTCTGGTAAAATTTTAAATCATTACGAGATCACAACATTTGAAACACATCTACATTGAGAACATTAGCATACAAATTAAATATGGCTCAAATAATGATGTTTGTCTTTGAAATGTTATAAAACTGGCATTTTCTCCTTTCCCACAATGTTTTCAAGTTTTTCTTTCTCAGGTTTATTAAAGTACACGATTTTTTAATAATAACTTGACGCTTTACCACACAATCCCTTTTTCTAACAACCTGAAGAATAAGGCTTTTGGAAACATAGTGGTAAACGAAGAAAATGCTGGTAACTAGCATGTTCTCCTTTTCCCACAAAATTGTCTCCCCTATCAAAGACAGAAACAATCAATTGAGATACATTCAATTTGTTGCCTGCAAATGCTTTCAATTTTGTAGAGTCTTAAATTTTTATCATTTGATAAAGACTTAATGAAAATTATGTCATTATTGCAATTATTGGGAATTTCCTGTCTCCATCTGAACAATCATTGGGGCATGATTAACCCCTTCCCAAACAACCCCAAGGCACAGGTTGTGTAGACAGGAGAAAAAAAAAGTCCAACAATTTTCTGAGAAACTTTCCTTTGAGCAAACTAAAGAAAGGATGCATACACGAGGCATCAGTCAAGTGGATTAACTATAAATAGGAAAAACTCAACAAGTTTTAGTCAATAATAATGCTTTATTGTTTAAGTGGGGACATTATATTTATGACTTTACTCAAGGGAATGGGTTTTTACACATCTGTCGACAATGCCTTTGGAAAATTTTATTGGAAAAGGAGATCTTGCCAGTAAAAACATCAAAGAGCCTGGAAAGTGGTCCATTTTAAGGCGCCTTTTAAAACTTAGATGGTTATGTGCCAGTGTAGATCAGACTGTATACAAAATTTTAGTCTTTGATCTACTTTGTACGTTTCTTTGGGACATTCTTCACAAAAACGAACTTTGGTATTGCTATTATTTTTGTTATCATTTTATATGAAAATTTGCGGTTCATCAATGGCAAAAACATTTTTTCCCAAAATAATTGAAAGTTTTGGAAACTTAAAGTTGCAGTTGCAGAATGTCCCTAATTTAATGGGAAAAAAGAAAAAAAGATGTGAACAATTTGGAATTTGGACCAGGTATATATCATTTTTTGAAAATAATTTAATGTGTTCCTTCTTTGAGAGTGTATGAATACCATGGTGAATTATATTACAACTGGAATTTGAGCATGATTGGTCACATAGTTTTCATCAACTTGTTGACCAACAGATGATGAAGGAAAGACAAGGTACAAGGACCACTACATTTGACTTCAAACGCATGGCTGTAGTTGCTTTACAAGTGAAAATGTTAAAAAAAAGGAGCATAACTTTGCTAAAAATGTGTTGGGGGTTACTTGCCTTACTAGTTTTGGTTTCCCTTTGTCAGATATGTAAACTTTACTTACTTGTTCTAGGAGTCACATACTTGACTGGATCAGATAAGTTGTCAATTTCTAGTTCATATCCATCTTCTTCCTTGATAGTTATAGTAAGCACCGGGGATGTGACCTGTACAGATTTTTTCTTCCACATGTAGGGATTTTTTTCCTGATATATCATCTGAATTTAAAAAGAAAAGTATTGAGGGATGCTTAACTGGTTGAAGCAGAATCATGAGAGAGAGAGAGAGAGAGAGAGATAGCAGTTTAAAGGCATGTTACATTTGTAAAAAGAAAGAGAAAACTTTCACTAGGTTTTGCTGTTACAAGAAGACCCTGTCAGCGAGGAAGGTTTCATGTCCGTATATCTTTAAAAGGCTGGTTTAATCTCATTCCCCGCGAGTATACCTGCATAAAAATGGCTGTCCTTCGTCTGATGTGTTGTGCTCGCTGAAATAATTTGTGGATATGTGAAAAAAAGGATTTGTCTTGTATATTCGAATGATATTAACAGACTAACACATACATGTTAGTAGTAATTAATTTTTATGCCTTTAAGTTAACAAACACCCAGGCATAATATCGCGATTTTCGGTGTGACGTGAGTACTATTACTGCCTGTCCAATGAAGTTATTGCTCTGAGCACTATTCTACACATTTGGTTACAAAAATGAAGAAGTCTCGTAACACAGCATAAGAAAATTGGGACATCCATGGTGAAGTGTAAACAAGCTCAAGATGAGATTAAAAATTAAGAATTGTAAGTCGAAAAATGCATGTTTTGATACTACCTCTGACAGAAGATAGGAGAAACATCCCTAACCTTAGCAATAATACCCATCATTAAATATATTCATAGGAAAACGCAAATTTTCAGAGCTGTCCTAATAATAAGCCATAACAGAACTTTAACCCTTTACCACACAACCCCTGAAGTTAATGACCCCGAAAAAGATGTCTCCAGAAAAGTTTGTTGGAAAAGGAGAAAATAATGGTAACCAGTATTTTCCACTATTCTTTGTCCATTTTCAAAAAAAAAAAAAAAAAAAAAAAAAAAAAAAAAAATCCCCCCCGAGGAACATATAATTTGTCTGCAACTGCTTTGTATCTTGACAAGTCTAAAATTGTGTTGCTTGGTAAAGAGTTCAAGTAATGGAGATAGGAAATAGTGAAAGATTATATTTCTAAAATCCACATCGAGGTCACCAGGACAGACAGACAGATAGATAAAGCAGTTTAACTCTTTACAAAACGACAAAATTTTAGACTGGTCCAAATCGAGGCATTAGCACAGGATAAGTCAAAAGTCGCTCAAAAGATGGGATTTGCCTTTAATAGGGTAGGAAACATTGTGGGAAAAGGAGAAAATGCTGGTTACCACAATGTTTTCAAAAACCTTCTTTCTCAGGGTTGTTACAACTCAGGATTGTGTGGTAAAGGGTTAAGACATGTTACCCGAATATTGATCTCAGAATCTTTATCGAAGCCCATGTTATCAGGAAACTCAAAGGAAGTATCGCTCACATCAGGGTCACCAGATTCCACAAGCAGTGTAGTCCCACTTATTCCAGAACTGTTCTGTTTCTGAACTAAAAGTGCAGTTGTTTCACTGGCATACAAAAATACAGGGCTGTCTGTCTGCTGTAGATTTCTTAAAGCGATGTCACAAGCCTCGTCAAGTGACAACATCAACTGCTTTGACATGCTTAGCTACAAGAACAGAGGAAATCATTAAAATGCAATGGTTTCTGTTATCCTCTTTAACTCTTTATCATGCGACAAAATCTTAGAGTTGTCCAGATTGAAGCATACATAAAAACTGGACTTTGCTTGCGGAAGACAACATTGTGGGGAAAAAGGAGAAAATGCTGGCTACCAGCATTTCCTCTTTTCTCACAATGTTTCAAAAGGCTCATTCCTCAGGGTCAATAAAAGTCTTGATTGTGAGGTAAATGATTAAACAATTTAAGAGTTGGCATAACCTTTAAATTTTAAGAGCAGGCATCTGTCTACAATCTATACCTTTAACTCTTTGCCAGACAATAACATTATCACATTGTCCAATTTGAAAGAAATGCTGACGACAAATTAAAAATGGGGCCCAAGTGGGGCAATTCGTCTCTCAAATAGCAAAAATCCCTTTTGAATATTGGACAAAATGACGGTAACTAGCATTTTTCCCATAATGTTTTCAAAAGCCTCCTTCCTTATATTTGTTAATCCTTACTGCACAATCCCGACTTATAACGATCCTGAGGAAGAAGGCTTTTGAAAATATTGTGGAAAAAGGAGAAAATACTGATAACCAACATCTTCTCCTTATTCCAGAATGTTTTCTTTGCTTTGAAAGACAAATTTCATGTTTTGAGTAATATTTGTTGTCCGAAATTGCTATCAATTTGGACACGGTTAAAATTTTGGAGTCTTGTAAAGAGTTAAAATTTGGGTTTGTCTCGTACTTGGATAAAGTGGTACGGAAAACATCTGGTGCTAATGTGGACATGAGCAAAGCACTAAGCTGGATTTTCTGTTTCAGTGAAAAACTCTCAGTTTAATAAGAGACATAACTATGTAAAAATTGGTTTAACCTTCACCACACAAACCTCAGTTATATGGGAAAACCGGGTAAATTTGGTCAAACGTATAAAGCCGGACGGTTCTCTAAAATCTACGTTTTTTCTTATGAAAAACAGAACCAATTCCTTAAACTATCACCTCTTTGAAATGGGCTTTCTGTCTTATTTAAGGAATTCCATAAAGTAACTAGAGCTGTCAATGAATGTGACTTAATACCCCCGCCAGCGCTTTGACAGAGAAAAAGTGTTCAGTTCAAGGGGAGATAATTCCTGAACCGGGGGAGTTGACACTTGAAAATTACGTCTTGCAAATCTTCAATATATGATCAATATATGTGCAAAGTTTCAATGCAATTGAAGGAAAACTGTAGGAGGAGTTCGCGACACAAAATTGCAATATTTTGTACACAGACGGACACACGGACGGACGGACAGACAGGCTGATTCCAGTATACCCCCGAAAACATTCGTTTTGCGGGGGTATAATTACGTCACGAAGATGGTGACTTAGTTTGTGTTTCTGAAAGTCAACCACCTACGCGTTCTTTTTGATCGCTGACTTCAGGATAAGGTCGATTCACGCAGTCCCCGTTCTTGAACCAATAAAAGGTATAGTATGAAGGGAAACAATTTTATTGCCTAAAACCTCCTCCGGCAGTGTAATAAACCCATGACTTATTTTTGATAATACACTAGTGTATTATCGTTTTTTGGGCCCCAGTTCTGACCAGTTTTTAGTCATGAGCGCGTTAAGCCGGAAAAACCAGCCACAGCACGTGCCGGATTTGTACGACTACGCCGTTTTGCATGGAAATTTTTTGATTTACAGGTTTAATAAAAACCAATAAATGCATCGAAAAGCTTTTAAAATCAACAAAATTGCAGAAATAGGTGGACTTATCCCCTCTAGAAACTGTTACATTCTACTTTCGGTGTAAATGTCAAAGGACTATCTACTAGTGTATGTACACATTTGAAACCAAACTACAACTTTAAACATGGATCCGTGAATGGTGTATAAGCGAAAGGCGATGCTGCAGGATATTTTATGCCTGTTATTCGTTTTATGAGATAAATTGAATCTCACATTCGTATTATGTATTAACATTTTTTTCAAACTCGTTGTCGAAAATGTATTTGACGCTTCCCAAGGCTTGCGTCATATATTTTTAGTCAACTCGTTTGATAAAAATGATAATACATCAACGGTCATGTAAGATCCTCTATATAGAAGTGATTCTGTTGACAGATGAATTAATAAGCAACATGATTGTAACAATTTTGACTACTTTTAGACAGACAAAAAAAAAAAAAAAAAATGAGAAAATAAGGAGATTTAAAGTCGTCCGAATTTCCCTTACTATTTTTCAGATCTTGTATAAATTGGGACTGGCAGAAATCAACGTATAAATTCGTCTAAACCGATAGCTTATGCTAGGGTTTAATCCGACTGGTCCTTCAAAAAACCCTATTGCTGTAAATACATCAAATGTTATTGCCTGGAAAAGGATTGATAAAGGTTCATTGTAATTTTGGTAAGTTGTTAAAGAAAATCCTCGGAATAACAAACAAGTGAATTTAGTAACAATCATCCTTACCAATACAGTCTATGTCAGTGATCAACTGATTAGAAAAGAATATTATAAAGATTGATGAATCTCATCTCCTAAAATCTCTAATTGATGATTTAATTTTTTATCACATAAAACCTCCGGAGGTGTATTAAACCCATGACTTATTTTTGATAAAACACTAGTGTAATATCGTTTTTTGGTCCTGGTTCTGATCAGTTTTTAGTCCTGAGCGCATGAAGCCGGAAAAAACCAGCCACAGCACGTGCCGGAATTTGTATGACTACGCCGTTTCGCGGAAAAAATGACGCGTTGAAAGTTTATGAATTTCGTGTTTAATAATAATTAAAAAAAAAAAAAAAAAAAAAAAAAAAAAAAAAAATTAACAAACTAGCAGAAATAGATAGACTTGTCCCCCCTAGAAACTGTTTCATTCTTCTTTCGGAGTAAATGTCAAATATCTATCTACTTGTGTATCTACACATTTGAAACCGAACTTCAACTATAAACATGAACCGTGAATCGTGTATAGGCTAAAGGTGATGATGCAGGATATTATTTTATCTGTTATTCTTTTTATGTGATAAACAGAATCTCACATTAGTGTTTATGTATTGTAATTTTGATCAAACTCGTTGACTAACATGTCAAGGCTCGCGTCATACGTTTTTAGTCAACTCGTTTGATAAAAACGATAATAAATAAACACTCATGTAAGATCCTCTATTTAAACAAAAGTTCATGCTGTCCGAATTTTACCCCTCGATAACTGACTTGTCCGGGTTTCCCCTTTTTTGTGCCCGTATTTTTTCTATCGCGTCCATATTTACCCGTTTTGAAGTAGGTTCAAAAAACGCTTCTTTCTCAACATTTTAGCTCATACTTCACCAGACATTTTGCGGAATAAAGTGTAAGTAAAATGATAGCCCGAATGAATATAACTGGACTTGTGTCCGAGTTTCACCGCTTTACCGTATAATTAAACCTCCGCAAAGGTGCTTCAAAAACCGTCCGAACTTACCCGGTTTTGATGAAAATGTGGCTAAAATGGTTACATTTTTATCTGCAAAAAGAGAAATCTATTAATATCTCTTGACTAAACAATCCGGAGTTCAAATAACCCCGGGGGAAATGCTTTTGAAAAGATGATGGTACAAAATCCTTTCTGATACAAATCCCAACATTTTTGCCATTTTCAATTTGTCATCAGCAAGCGCTCTGAGTATGGATCAGTCTGAAAATTTGTTGTTTAGTAAAGAGATTTTTAGGTAGGATGAAATTCTTATACCCAGCATTTCCTCCTTCGCCTACAATATTGTCAAAGGCCTGTTTTCTTGGGGTTGTTCAAGCACAAATGATCTATGTTTTGTAAAAAGGAGGCTTAAAGCATCTGCAAAAATTATAAACCAGTCCGCGTAGACTAACATGGGCCGAGGCTTTTAGCTATGGGGTCGATTTATGCATGTGAAAAGACCAGTCTGCCTCGTGATTCCGTTGGTTGTTAGACAAAATGGATTTTATGGATCTATGATTATGTGACGTCATTCTTGGCATAATTCATCGCAGAGATGCATTAAACCCATTTTCCTAGGGCATTGCTTGAATACTGTTTGATGAAGGGTTCTATTATCTACCATTTTTTCACTGTAAGCCTCGCTCTGGTTTTCCCGACCTTTTTCATCTACAAAATATTCCAATAAAGATGACACACCTTTTGCAACAATTCTGTAAGGGAAAAGAAATGAGCTTTTATCAATTTTTGTCTCCCTGAAAGAGCAACTGCATTCAGCAACATAAAAATCACCGTAACCATTTTTAAATTTTGAAGTCAAATTTTTAAAAAGAACATGTTCATGTATCTATCAACATTACGTCGGACAGAGGCATTCTTTCATCCTGTGACAAACTTCTTTTGCAAACATGGTGTCCAACAAGGAAATCCCTCAAAAGGAGCAATACCTTATTTTCATACAATCGTTCTCAGTATAATTTATGTACCATTATAGCATATATCAAATGTAACTGTAAGCAGCCTTATACGAAGTGGATTTGACGGTCCCTGTAGAGTTCTGCTATACTTGTAGTTCAATGTAACTAAGAACAGATGTAACAACTTTGCTTGTTACGATATTTCCAGTATAACAAGACGTGTTACCCCCCCCCCCCCCAAAAAAAAGGCCTTGCTGTGACTTTAACTTTATCCTATGGAAATATCTCTTGCGCATGACACATCGTCTCGATGTGGCTAACATTTGTGCCAAGATTTACTGAAATTGAACAAATAGGAAAAAAAAAAAAAAAAAAAGTTATGGACACCGAAACAACCCCTGCCCAAAACACATTTGACTATGCTAGGCCCTTGACCTTTTATTCAAGGACATGACTCTTGCGCATGACACACAGTCTGCAAAGTAATACTGAAATTCAATCAAAACAAAAAAAGTTACAGGCGGACGCGAATACTACCTCCTCCCACCTAAAAAACCACATCTGACCTTGATGTGATCTTTACACGACTCTTGCGTATAACAAATCTTCTCGACGTGGTTAACATTTGTGCCAATTTATATTGAAATTGAGCAATAGAGTTATGGCTCAGACACGAAAAGGGGACGGACGGACAGACTTAACAAAAACTATATGTCACCGAAAAAAATTTTGGGACATAACAATGTCATTTTCCAGTTCCAACGTGGTCAAGCCAAGCAGTATTGGGATAATTGACCAGTAGACAGGCGAGCTGACGCTCCGCCCCTTATTTTTAACTCCGCCCCTTAGACATTCTTTGTAAACAAAATGGCAGACGCCCTACGGCTGAGCGCGTTACCGGAAAATTTTGATGAACATTTTCTGCCATATAAACCTACGCTAAGACAACGAATTCGTGGTAAAAAGTTTTCCAATGAATCATACATTGCTCGTGTACAGTTATTTAAAAGCTGTAATGATGAAATTCATATAAAGGCTGGCGTTTATAGGAGTCAACGACGCAATGAAGACGTCCACCAAGTAAATATGGCGTTAGCTACCGACTCAATTTCGGATGCATTTTGTACTTGTACTGCAGGGTATGTTATACTTTTTTTTATTGTCTTACAATTTATTTGTTGGTTTACTAATGTTATAAGAGTATCTATCGTAATATTTTGGTCATTTGAACGGAATAATGCTAATCAACGTCTGTATGTCTATCTTCAAAACGGTCGATTCGAATTGCCGGGACTGCATCAAAAAAGCAAAACACAATGGTTGATACCTCTTTGCGAGCTTATATATGAGCCATACTCTGTGAAAAGGGGTTTAATGCATCTCTATCGATCCAGGCCAGCCTGCGCAGTCCGTGCAGGCTGGCCGGACTAAAACTTGGCAATATGGTCAACTTCATTGCAAGGACAATGTTACTTCATGATTCCGGTGGTTGTTAGACAAAATTGGATATTATGGATCCATAATTATAAGATTGCTTGCTTGGTTCATTGCTTCACGAAGATGTATTGAGCCCCCTTTTGTCAGACCATGCTCATATATTAATAAACTTTTCCCCATGGTAATTTAAAGCCTAGAGTTCCTCTTTCCTTAACATGCTGGCATAATGGGGAGAGATGATTTCATTTACTTCCATACTGACACTACCTATATGTCTGAAAGTGTAATTGACTGTACAGTATTTAATTTTTCTGCCTTTGATACAGTTTTCTTTCCTGACAATGCTTTTCCATGTATTTCAGTACTTCTGGGCAATGTGCACATGTACTGGCTGTTGTATATAAGATCACTGACTGGATACTTGGAGGTTTGAAAGAGGTTCCAGATCAGCCAGCCTGTACATCTGTACCCCAACAATGGGACCGACCCAGAGGATCCAAAATAGTCTCTGAACCTGTAACTGCAATGGTTATTGCAAAATCAAGTAACTGCTCAAGAAGGAAAAGACCATTGGTTGCTGATTTCAGTGATAATAGGTAAAGTTGTCTCCATGTCTGTAATCTGCACAAATGTATGCATCAACATCTCTGAAATAATATTTCGAAATTGTTTCTGTTTGCCCTATTTTTGTCAATTTATAGTTGCTGTTAGGCCGATTTATAGTCAAAATTAATTGGTGGACATGTACATGTATTAACACTGACACAAGATTTTTCTTACTTTATATTTATTGGTTAGAAATCAATAAATAAAGTATAGCTGAAAACTCGAGACTCAAACTATACAAAACAGACAAATGGTGATAAAATAACATACAATCTTTGTGTCACAATCCAAAATGTAAGATAAGGAGAAAATGCTGGTTACCAGCATTTTCTCCTTTTCTCACAATGTTTCCAAAAGACCTCTATCTGAGGGTCGTAAAAAACAGCGATTGTTTGGTAGAGTGTTAAATAGTTAATTTTGACACTTGAGCAACATTTGATTTGTTGCCACAAATTCAAGTTACTTAATTTAGATACCAAGCCCTTTATTTAGTAATGAGCTTTCATTTATTTTGACAGGAAACTCCAGCTCTTGAGCTCTGATATAGAACATCTAAAGTCACTCTCTGGCTCCCCTATATCATACCTAGTACACCATCCTGACAAGATGAAAGACACTGCATTCGGCCCACAGAATTCTGGAAGTGCACTTTCGTATCAGGTATTGTATTTTCAATTTACACTCAGTAAGCAGGATTTACCCCTGCACAAAAAAGGAATTGCGCAAAAGTTGCAATTGTGTGATTCACAGTTACAGGCCATAAATGAAACAGACATTTGCAACTAAGTGAGAGGACTTTGAGATACTCAGAATATTTCTCAAAACAAGCCATATGCAGATTAATGCTGTTTGTTTGGATGTGTTGCTTTGACTGGATGTTTTACTCATCTTGTATAAGCATAGGCATGAACTGAGTTAAAAAGCAGCAATTAAACCAAATATGATTAACAACTGGAAAGAGTGACAGGTCAATGCGGTTGTCGACTATTTTGAATTTCTTCACACGAGATATTGCACGCTCAACATGAACACGGTGTTTGGCTATTTTGCATGTTAAAGCTACATCACCAGGCGACATTTGTGAAGTGCTCGAGGCATTGGGGGGAATCAACAGTTTCAGGCCAAGAGAATCAATTTCATTCTCTATCCTAAATCCTTTGTCCACCATCACACAATCACCTATTTTTACCTTTTCTTGATCGATTAAATCTGACAGCAATTCCAGTAAACCACTTTGTTTCGTAATTTCTTTGTCTGATATTGAACCGGCGAAAAGTGTTGAGATGAAGATGAAAGATCCTTTTGGGTCAATTCCAACTAAGCCCTTTAATGTAGTTGCAGATTTATAATCCGAATAGCACTGACTTTGAGACCTAAGTGAGGAAGGTCTCTCTATTTTCAGTTCAGTTCCATCTAAAATCACTAGGGTAGTTGGAAAGTCCTTTCTAAATTTTTGTGGCATATTGTCTATTATTGTGTCTCTATGAGGCCATATTGGAACTGATCCAAATCTAAAAAACATGTAGTTCATCCAGTTTCGGAATAGTAACCCAGCATCAGACGGTGACATGCAAAATAAGTTTGCGAGATGAATGAACTCCAAATTCAAGCGCAATTTAATCAGGACCATCAAAAATTGATCGCACAGTCTCATTGATTTTGCCCGAGTCATTTTTTTTGAAAGTTCAAATGGACACTGTCTTTCATTTGGTACCAGAAACGTAAATATATTCATAAACTGGCTGAATATGAAACCTGTGAAATATTTAAAATTGTCTTTTATTTCAGAATCTCTTATGGACTCCATTGTAATTGCAGGGCCACAGGAGACCACATTACTGTTTTTCTTCAATTCACATATTTCTTTTTTCAGTTTCGAATTTTCTCTTCGAAGGCTTTCATTTGTAAGGATCTCTTGTGCTAGTTTTGCCTTCAATTCGTCATTTTCAGCAGCCAGAGCAAGCATATGGAGTGGTGAAATCCTTGGTTCTAAAGAAAAAGAGCATATTATGAATAAAATGAAGTCTATACCATAGCTCCAGATAGAGGGAGTGATTTTTATTTAAAGATTGAAAATATTAATTATTCTCCATTAAACCCTATGTTGTGGGTACTCCTTAAAATCATCTCCTTAAAACGATTCTAATGAATACCCACAACATATGGTTTCAAAGAGAAATAATGGATTTAGAATACCATCACTCCCTCTTATCTAGAGTTCTGTATTTACCAATCAACCCTTGTGTTAAGGACCCTGTAGAATAAAGCAGTTGAAAACTCCATGAAAGCCGGGACCTTCTCTATTTCTACTAATGTTTTCTAGTCTGTGAAAATTCTGAAAATTCCTGTACCTGAATTACATTTATTTGCAAACAGCAGATGCTTTTAATTTGGACAAGTCTTAAATTTTGCCATGTGCTAAAGAGTTACCATAATTGAAATCTGGACAGTCAAAAACAGCACCTGTTTTCATATTCAGTCTCAGGTGAACAAGTAATGCTACTGCTTTATTTTACCCTACTTTTTTTTTCCCCCAGCTTCCACTTATAGAGCCAATTAAAGGTCCAACTGGAGATTCATTTCCTTGTGGCAATCTTTGTCTACCCATAGTATCAGATACAGATTTAAAGTCAGATGAAAATTGGTCACATGTGGAAATTAGTCAGGCGGATGCAGTGCAGCTGGAGGTGAACACCAGGCAACAGAGCCATTGTTCTTTGTGGAAAGAAGAACGCAAGAAAAGGATTACTGCCTCAAACTTCGGCCGCTTCATGGTTCGAAAATTACCAGTGACCCAGAAATTTGTTGATTCAATTAAAAATCAAAAAGAGTTTTGTTCAACAGCAACAAGTTATGGCTCTGCCAGTGAGAAAGTTGCAAAGATTGTATACAGAAAAAAGACAGGTAACCATGTTCATGAGTGTGGATTTGTTGTTAATCCGGCCTTTCCATTTATTGGAGCATCTCCAGATGGAAAGGTTTGCGATTCAACAAGCCATGAGAGTGGTATTCTGGAAATAAAATGCCCTTTTTCAATCAGGGATATGACAATTGAAGAAGGTTTAAATGAACTCGCAAACAGGTCACAATTTCATCTGGAAAGAGATGAGGATCAAATTGTTCTAAAAAAAAATCATTCACATTTTTACCAAGTCCAGGGACAGCTTTTAGTTACAGGAGCAAAATTTTGTGATTTTTTAACGTACACAAGAAATGACACACACATCCAGAGGATTTATCCAGACAGAGCTGTTTTTCTAGAAATCTTCAATAAATTGCAAACTGTGTGTAAAAATTTCAAATTTTGAAAAGAAAGATACCTTGACAAAAACTTTCCAATGGCCCAGTGGTCTGGATATCTACTCTGCCATCAATATTTTCTTTATTGCTGAAGATGAGAATGTATCATGGATGAAATAGCAAAAAAATATATGCTGATCAACATTCTCTGCAGTTCATTTTTTTGAAGAAAATTTACCAAGAGAGTGGACGGTGTAGACCTAACATCAAAATGCAAAAAATGCAGTCTAATCTTCATCTACACTGTTTGAGAATAATGCTGTGTAATCTTGATCTACTCTGTCTGGAAAGTTTCTTTACCCTCTGTCATACACTCCCAACTTATAAACAAACCTGAAAAGGTCTTTGAAAACATAGTGGGAAATGAGAAGCTGGTAACCAGCATTTTCTCCTTTTCCCACAATGTTTTCTTCCTTGTGCAGTTACACAACTTTTGACAATGTGGACAGAAAATGCTGGTAATCAGTATTTTCTTCTTTTCCACAATGTTTTCTTGGCTACTTTTCCTTTACCACAAAATGATCTGAAATTTTTATGACCCTGATGGAGAAGGCTTTTGTTGGTAATAAACATTTTCCCATTTTCCCACCATGCAATTCAACCTTGATCTACACTGTTTCAAAAGTTTTTCTGACCCTCTGTCACACACTGTTATTGACCCTGAAAGAGAGGGTTCATGAAGACATTGTGGGAAAAGGAGAAGAAGGTGGTCATACATTTTCTCCTTTTCCCATAATGTTTTCTACCCTATCAATGACAAATTTTGTTATCTAACCCTTACAGTGCTGATTTTATGAAATGGACCTTTTCATTGAAGAAAAACATCCAAAATATTGTTATTTCATGGTTGTTTTCGCCAGAAAATGTAATGAAGTAGCTGACAGTGTAGACCAAAGATTGGACTGCACATTCTGTGCAGTCTGATCTTGGTCTACACTTTTAACAAAAACAAGTTAAGTTGGTTCCAGCACTTTAAGGGCTAAGCACCTTTAATGTGTTGTCTGCAAATGCTTTCAATTCAGACAAGTTGAAAGTTTTGTTGTGTGGTAAGTCACACTCATCTTTTAAGGGTTTAAGTTTTTGAAAAATGAAATTTAAAATATTGGAAATGAAAATATTCAATGTGAAATAAAGATGTTAAAGGCAACAAATCAACTTATGTTGTCATTTTCACAATATTTCAATTTCACTGGGGATTTCAAGGAAGTAAATGTTTGTTCGATGTTGTAGGATATTTTCGGCAATATTACAACTATATTGTGAAGGGCAGTGCATACGCTCTACAAGTTATATGCAAAGCATTCTTTCCAAGCCACAGACCTATTTCCCATACAAAATATAGGCAATTTTCTGCTGTGATTGACCAGTTAATCCTGTTGCAATAACTATCATTGTTCCTTGAGAAAAGCTTGTCCAAGCAGAAACTCAAACTAGCGTCCCATGATGTACTGACCCTGTGAGTAACAAACTGAACTACTGAGTTCAGCGAATGTATGTGATTATTTGAAATAAACGTACCTAAATAGCCAAGCTTATAAGACATCGCAAAAGACAGCATCATTTTTCAAAGAATGTGAATGCATGACAGAGCAACATTCTATACATTGAATAAAGCAGTAAGAGAGAAATGTCATGTAACTTGCCTGCCTGTTAAATCTGAATTTTCAGCCAGGACTTGTTTTCTCTTCTTTGGTTCCTCCGAGAATGATCTATGCTTTGGTGGTGGTCGTTTTGGTGTAGTCTTGACCGATGAATGAGTACCAACGGCAGGCTCTGGGTCAGGGTAGGTTTCAGTGGGCTTACCATCATGAAAATGCTGTACGTAAGAGAATGATTTGAATAAATGTTAAGGATTTCAACGTTAGCTACGTACCTTTAAACATGTGAGTTAAACTTCTTTAAATATCAGATGTGCCTGTCATTGAGAAATACGGATTTTATTTAACTGTCTGTACGCCGAGTAAACGTTATATAGAGGAATCAGTTCAATCATTGATTGGTTGTACATAGTCAAATAAATAAATGACGTAGGCCCGCGCGCTCTGTCAAAATTTTCAAGCGTCTGAGAATCTTACTAAATTCAAAGATTTCTATGGAAAAGTGCGGCTCTAGAGAAAAAAAAGAGACGTATAGACGTCCATACCTTACTGCAAACATAGAGTGCATAGTTTCCATTAATCTTATCAACATTCAGCTGAGTTTGTGGACGTCCGCAAGCTTTAATCCAACGTCTGCATCGTTCCAGCTGGTGTTTCGGCTTCGGAAACGGGTGAAACTCGATTCCTCCAACTAAACGTTCACTGTATCTGCTGTCACTATTACAGAGACCCCATTGACACCGTTTTACCATTGTATGCAGACTTTTTCATCCCACAATCAGGAAATTACCGTCCATATATTCTATATATTTCTATGCTGGAATCGTGTTTGTTTGTCTAAGAAAAGTGCCCGGATGTACACAACAATCGGGTGCGCTCGGATGAAAGCTTTTGATTGGATAACACGTATCTTATCAGCTATCAATCGATAATAGTAGGCGGAGTTATCTACTGGTCAATTAGGACTTTCCAATCACCTACAGTTGCATATGTGTTCTAAATTGGTCTAAATTGTTCTAAACGTAAATACTTAGCCCTTTACCGAACAATTCCATGTTTCAACAAACCGTGTGACAAAGGGCTTTTGAAAACATGGTGGAAGAGAATAAAATGCTGGTAACTAGTATTTTATCCTTTTCTCATGATGTTTTCTACCCTTTATAGTAGAAAATCTCATCATTTTTACCACACTTAATAATGTTGTCTGTAAATGTCTTCACTTTGGACCAGTCTATTTTTTTTTGGTCAAATCCACTTGTATTCCAAAGGGAATAAATTTTACACAATTTTAAAATGTTTACTCTATTTTCAATAATTCGGCTTACGCCTTTATCAAGAAATTTAACATAAAAATAATGCCTTCTACATTTTGAGACAATTTTCACAGACCATTATTTACAAACCGAAATGACGTAGTCATCGACGACATGACGTCATTTAGTACTCTAATGGTTTTTGGCGCGTTGACGTCGTTTAGCGCCAAAAATGTCACTATAATACTGCTAATAGGGCATTAAAGCTGTTCTTCACATTGCAGCCATTTGGTCGAACCGTTGCCAACTTCTGGATCCATATTCCTTCTTTTAACTGCCGTTCTATCTTTTCTCTACCCCATGTAATTTCTCTAAAACAGCTATTGCTGCATCTTTCTTGAGTGGCATTTCATCCCAAAGTGCAGATTGATTGGTTTGTCTTTCTTGAGTTTTATGTCTCGGAGATGCTCTGTCATCCTAGCCTGTAATTCCCGCTTAGTTTCACCGACATACACAAATGATTGGCATACTGTGCACAATATTCCACACACGATATAACGGGTACGGCAGGTAACATCTGTGACGGTGTTGTACATAGTCTGCCTTTAGGTGTCATGAACTCTCTCGCTGTAGATCAGATTGCACATTCCACAATCCGGCTTATAATTTGTCTGGGTCATTTTCAAGGCTTTATTTTTTCCCATGAATCAGAGCATCGCACAAGTTCATGTCTCTTCTAAATGCACTAAAGGTGGATCCTTGAAAATGTCTTTCATTTTTTCTGAGTGGTAAAGTATTTCTCATGTATTTCCTAACAATTTTATGAACATTTGGTAGGAGATTTGAATATGTCATCACTAAAGGGACTCTTTTGTCATTTTTTTTTTCTCTTTTGTATTTACTTAATAATTATGATCGGTATAATCTATCCACCCTCTGCAGTTGAGACTCAATCATACAGTCCTTATCATCTCCATCACACCTTCAGTGGCTACGAGTGGTTTAGATCTCATTGCTAGGGCTTCCTCACAGGCTTTTACTCCTTCCTCATGCGGCACAGATGAATATAATTCATCCACATCAAAGCAAAACAACAAGCTATTATCTGGAAGCGGTTTATAAATTCCCTTTAGTTTTCAGATGAAATCTGGTGTATCCCGTATAAAAGTAGGTGATTTCTCAACATATCCACTTAATTCAGATTCTGCAAGTTTTGCTAGTTTTTCTGTAGGTCTACCTTTACTATCTACTACTGTACGCAAATGGCCATTGGCTTTATGTAGTTTAGGATTTCCTTTAAGCTTCCCTGTCTGGACATATCTAGGTATCGGGGATTGTTTAAGGTCACTTTAAATCATACACTTCTTGTGCATCTAACACACCAGCCGTTTTACTCTTTTCTGTATATCTTCAGTCAGGTCAGAAACAGTCTCTTGATATGAGCTGCTGCACCCTATTTCTGTTTGTAATTATTTCTATATATTAATCCCTATTCTCTATTGCAATGCCGGAACCCTTGTCTGCAGGTCTTATTATTATATCCATATTATGTAGCAACTCATGATAAGCACCATTATCATCCTTGGAAATATTCAGTTTGTAACTACTTTTCAAATTTGCCACAATATCATTTTTCGCAAGTTCAATATACAGGTCTAATTGTCTATCCCTCCTTGATGGTGGTGTAAACCAACTCTTTTTCTTGACTTTGAACTTTTCCTCTTGTTCTGGTGACGTAACTACCTTATTATTCTTCTCATAGATAAATTCGGCTAACCTCACGCGCCTTCCCCAATCCGCTAGATCTGCAACAAGCTTTATCTTATCGACCTTGTGCCTGCTAGGAATGAAATTGAACCCTTTTTCTAACAGGGACATCTGGGCTTTTGTGAGTGAATACTTTGACAGATTTGTCACGGATGGGATTGGGGATAGGGATTTCTTACGCTTACTTTCAGTAATCTTTTCAACAGATCTATTCTTTTTAGCATTAGATATATCCTTCATTTTACTAAAGTACTTACGCAAACGTAACTAAGAAATTTCGTAAGTTTTTGCTTAACTCTTGAGTTTTACATTTTACTAAAGTTTTCATTGCTAAGTTCGAACGTAAGTTTTTGCGTAACTTTACGTACAAAAATATCGGTTGTAAGTAAGAACATAGGGCCGAAATCTAATGGCATTTTTTCGTATTTCATCATCATAGAGGAAGAAATTTGAGAAAACAAGCATTCTGATAGTATTGCATAGCAATACACAGTCCCCTACCGGCCGTATGTAACGCTGGCATGTCAGTGAAATTTTTTAAGTCCAAGGCCCGTAAATGCGTCAAAAAGCAGTGGACCGAGACGAAACTCGAACTTGATGTGTAAGTCATGGTGGTTGATGTACACACCAAACATCAGCTCTATATGTAGCAGCGTTTAGAAAAAAAAAGTGCGGAAAAATGTTTTATCAGTGAAATTTTGTAAGTCCAAGGCCCGTAAATGTGTCAAAAAGCAGTGGACCGGGACGAAACTCGAACTTGATGTGTAAGTCATGGTGGTTGATGTACACACCAAAAATCAGCTCTATATGTAGCAGCGTTTAGAAAAAAAGTGCGGAAAATATTTTATCAGTGAAATTTTGTAAGTCCAAGGCCCGTAAATGCGTCAGAAAGCAGTGGAGCGGGACGAAACTCGAACTTGAAGTGTAAGTCATGGTGGTTGATGTACACACCAAAAGTCAGCTCTATATGTAGCAGCGTTTAGAAAAAAAGTGCGGAAAAATGTTTTATGAGTGAAGTTTTGTAAGTCCAAGGCCCGTAAATCCGTGAAAAACCAGTGGACCGGAACAAAAGTCGAACTTGATCTGTAAGTCATGGTGGTTGAGTTACACAGCAAATCTGAGATCAATACCTCAACTCGAACTTGATCTGTAAGTCATGGTGGTTGACTTACACAGCAAAAAGCAGGTGAATATCTACCAGCATTTAGAAAAAAAAAAGTCCGTCAAACTGATTTATCAGTGAAATTTTGTAAGTCCAAGGCCCGTAAATCCGTGAAAAAACAGTGGACCGGAACGAAAGTTGAACTTGATCTGTAAGTCATGGTGGGTGACTTACACACCAAAACTAAGCTCAGTATGTACCAGCGTTTAGAAAAAAAGTCCGGAAAACTGAATTGCCGGACTGACGGACAGACGGACGGACGGAGTGCAAACCTAAAGTCCCCTTCGGCTTCGCCGGTAGGGGACTAAATATCATAATTATGTTCATAGCCATGCACAGCAGTCATAAATTTCATATTTAGACGGATCAGTTTTTTCCTTCACAGGCTCAGTATCAATATTTGACAGAAGAGGCTGACATATGGGATGACGTAAAGCGCGAGAAATGTAGGGTAAATGCGCGTAAATTACGTCATATTTCCCTCTGGTTGAACAGCACGCGCTGTTTAACTTGGTAACAAGTGCGCGGGAACTACTGTCTTTGCCTTCAATTGAAGAGTTACGGAAATACTTTCTTACGCGAATTCACAAAGTTACAAAAGTTTAGTAAAACGGATTTATGAATATCAAAAATCTGAAAGTAGGCGTAAAAGTTACGAAAATTCTTAGGCAAAAACTTAAGAACTGTTGATTAAACGGTACCAGGGTCTCTACGAAGCTTTCCGTGGTTCATTTGTGAACTTGTTACATGTTAACTTAAAACATCTGTAGAAACAATTACCATCCTTCTTAATGTTAATCACTCTGTAATTAGTCCCATGTCTGTCGTACATAGAAAGAGGTTTTTGCAGTGTTGAGTATATTTATTGTCTTTCAATCCTTTTATTCTTTTTGTTTTCTTCTGCTGCCAACTCTTCAATATCCTTGTTTAATCTATAAAGGCATTCAATCACAGAAGCCCGGATGTCCCTGTTAGAAAAAGGGCTCTAGTTCATTCCTAAGAATGATGAAGAAGTAAAGAAACAGATTATGTACTGGACAGTAAGTTATCAAATAAGCATGCACCGATAAAAATCAACACCTTTCCATAACAGCACCCCTTTGCCAAACAGTAAAAGATACAACAACATACCGAAGAATAAATCGAATGTTAAGAAGAATAGATCTGTTGAAAAGATTACTAAAAGTAAGCGTAAGAAATCGCCATCCTCAGTCTCATCTGTGACAAATCTTTCAAGACATTCAATCACAGAAGCCCAGATGTCCCTGTCAGAAAAAGGGATCAAGTTCATTCTTATCAGGCACAAAATTGATAAGATAAAGATTTTTGCAAATCTAGCGGATTGGGAAAGGCGCGTGAGGTTAGCCGAATTTTTCTACGAGAAGAACGATAAGGAAATTACGCCACCAGAACAAGAGGAAAAGTTCAAAGTCAAGAAAAAGAGTTGGTTTACACTACCATCAAGGAGGGATAGACACTTAGACGTGTATACTGACCTTGCAATGATATTGTGTCAAATTTGAAGCCAATGGCCCTTTGCATACAATAGTAGATAGTAAGGGTAGACCTACAGAAAAACAAGCAGAAGTTGCAGAATCTGAATTAAGTAAATATGTTGAGAAATCATCTACTTTTTTACGGGATACGCCAGATTTCATCCGAAAACTAAAGGAAATCGATAAACCGCTTCCAGATAATAGCTTGTTGTTTTGCTTATGTGTTAAACTATATTCATCTGTGCCGCGTGAAGAAGGATTGAAAGCCTGTGAGGAAGCCCTAGCAATGAGATCTAAATCACTCATAACCACTGTAGGGTTGATGGAGATGATAAAAACTGTACCAGTTAGCAATAATTTTGTTTTAGGAGATAAGAATTATATACAAAGAGATGGTGAAGCTATAGGTTCGAGGCTCGGTAAGAACTTTGCCTGTACCTACATGAGGAAGTGGGACGAAACTCTGTTAACCAATCCAACCAATCTTCTATAAACGCTTTATTGATTATGGTTTTTGGGTGTGGACAGGGAGCGAGGCAGAGCTTTGGGACTACGCAGCTTTTGCAAACAACATACACAAAAACATCAAAGTAGAGCCTAGATACGGTAAACGACAGATTGAGTTCCTGGATACATGGGTCAAGCTCAAGAATGGACATACCTACACAGACCTGTACATAAAACCCACAGGCAAACAACTGTATCTAAACAGCTCATCAAATCACCCCCCCCCCCCCCGAGTACAAACAAAGGGTTAGCATACGGTCTTGGTTCAGGATTCGCAAAATATGTGAGGAGGATGAAGACTACTACAGACATAGAAGGAATCTGTAAGCACATCTGAAAAGGCGAGGCTATAGAGATAAATTGATTGAGTCTCAACTGCAGAGGGTGGATAAGAGTAGACCGGTTTGAATTATTAAATAAATACAAAAGAGAAAGAAATGACAAAGGAGTCCCTTTAGTGATGACATATTCAAAATCTACTACCGAATGTTCATATAATTGTTAGGAAACACATGAAAGCACTTTACAACTCAGAAAAAAATGAAAGACATTTTCAAGGATCCACCCTTAGTGGCATTTAGAAAAGACACGAACTTGTGCGATGCTCTGATTCATGGGAAAAAATAAAGCCTTGAAAATGACCCAGACAAATTGTTAGCCAGATAGTGGAATGTGCGATCTGCTCTACAGCGAGAGAGAGAGAGAGAGTTCATGACACCTAAAGGCAGACTGTGTACAACCCTGTCACAGATGTTACCTGCCGTGCCCGTTATATCGTGTGTGGAATATTGTGCACGGTATGCCAATCATTTGTGTTTGTCTGTGAAACTGAGCGGGAATTATACGCTTTGATGACAGAGCATCTCCGATTCATAAAACTCAAGAAAGACATACGAATCAATCTGCACTTTGGAATGAAATGCCACTCAGAGAAGGATGCAGCAATAGCTGTGTTAGAGAGATTACATGGGGTAGAAAAGATAGAACGGCAGTTAAAAGAAGGAATATGGATCCAGAAGTTGGCAACGGTTCGACCAAATGGCTGCAATGTGAAGAAAAGTTTTAGGGTCCTATCAGCAGTATTACAGTGACAATTTGGCGCTAAACAACGTCAAAGCGCCCAATACCATCAGAAATCTACATGACGTCATGTCGTCAATGACAACGTCATTTCAGTTTTAAATGATGGTGTGTTAATTTTTTTCAAAATATAGAAGGCATTATTTTCGTGTTAAATTTCTTGATAAAGGCGTAAGCCGAAATATTGAAAATAGAGTAAACATTGTAAAGTTGTGTAATTTTTTGTAAGCTTTAGTTTAGTTTCTTAGTTAACTCTTTACCACACATTAAAATTTTACACTTGTCCAAATTGAAAGCATTGGTAGATGGCAAATTCATTGTGATTCAAACCAGCTGAGTTTTCTTTGCAAGGTTTAAAAACACAACGGAAAAAGGAGACAGTGCTGGTAACCAGGTTTTTCTCATTTTCCACACAATGTTTCCAAAAGCCTTCTTTCTCAAGGTCGTTAAAACTTGAGATTGTTTGTTACAGGATTAATTCCGCTCTGCTAAAACGCGCACAATTTGAAAAAGAATAAACAAAGCTCAAGGGTTAATGCTACTTTCAAGTAATACAATAATTTAAAATTGAAAACGTGCAAATCTGACACATTAATGTTATATCAGATAATCACGAGTTCTAACAACTGTAAGGTAAATCCCTTTTGAAAACATTGTGAGAAAAGAAGAAAAAATGCTAGTAACAAGCATTTTTCCTCCCCCCCCCCCCCATGTTCTCTTCCCCTGAAAAATTTCTACTTTTGAGTCACAATTATTTTCTCGTCTGCAGAAGCTTTAAATCTAGACAAGTCTAAAAATTGTTGTTCGGTAAAGAGTTAACTCTTTCCCAAACAATTCCGGATTTTTTTCTTGGAAAGTAGGCTTTTGAAAACAGTTTGGGAAGAAAAGGAGAAAATGCTGGTAACCAGCCTTAAATTTAGCCAAGTCTAAAAATTTGTTGTTCAGTAATGAGTTAACTCTTTCCCAAACAGTCCCGGGTTTTCACCACCCTTGGAAAAAAGGCTTTTGAAAACATCATGGGAAAATGAGAAAATGAGAAAATGCTGGTAACCAGCATTTTCTCCTTTTCCCACAATGTTTTCTACCTCAGGTAGCTTAAGCTCACTTTTACCAATTTTGAATGTTTCCTCTGTAGTTGTTTGAATTTGGAAGTCTAAAACTTGTCGTCTGGGAAAGGGTTAACTCTTTATTGAACGTCAACACGGCGGGGAATCACGTGACACAACAACAACAATGGCGGACATTTGAAGAAATTCCCCCGCTTCAGGTAAGAAAATCTTCAATAATTCTGTCAATACGTGACCGATTTGAATTTGGTTTGAAGCAGAGAAGGCGGAAAAACGCCAGGGATTTGCTGGATGTGGTCACCTTTAAAATCCCCTTTGACTAAAGTCACAGTCAAAATATCGCCTATATATCGACACTCACCTTTAAAGAAAAGGAGCAAAAAACATTCTACGAGGTCTTTATTTGGCTCTGATGATTCAGATATTTTAACATGTACTCCTACTCTTGAAGAAACTGACCAAAGCCATGATGGATTTTTTTTTACAGATCTCGAAGCTGCAGATAACTCACTTCTCCCTGAATCCACAAATGGGTGTCACAATATGTCGGATCAAAGTCAACAAGTCTTCGATTGTGTAAGACGTCTGAAGGTGAACAAAAGACAGATAAACCATCAGAGGATTTAACACTTCAGCATATGCTTGAACTTACACCTGCTTCATTGATAAATTAAAAGAACACAACATGGGTGGTACTTGTGTCGTAAAAGATGTCTGCGCTAAAAAATTCTTATTCCACGTTCAACGTCAGGAATGTCATTGAATATGTCATTTCAGAGCCCAAGCCTTGTATTCTTGATAACAAGGATATATACGAATAGGCTAACTTTGTTGTAATTACATTGAACAAATGTGTTTAAAACAAACAATTTAAATACCATGCAACAAAATACATAGTAAAAAAGAGCATATTTCTTCATCTGTTAACTGAATAAAAGCTCTTTCACACATCGAACAGCCCGTAATCAGTACTAAATAAGAATACATTTTGTACATGCTTTAAACAACTACATACGACACGTAACACATTTAGATATGGCTAAAATCAAGACAATTTCATAATTTTAAGTATGCATTAACATGATATTCAAGACAACATGACGCAACTAAGATGATGAAATATGTATATTCTATATTCTACTTATGACGTGAACGTTATCATAAAAATTTCCTGACGTGAACTATATCATTTTAGAAAATAACGTTGTTTACATAGAAAATCGTATTCAAATAAAAAGTATTGATAGTGACAAGACTTTTTATTCATGCTCTCCACATTTTATGCATACGGGAACACAATAAATGCACTAAAAGAAGAAATACGGCCTGTTTGTGTGTTTTATTTATTTTCGACGTGAACGTTATCCTGGGTAAAAATTTGTTTGCTCGTCAATAACTTTTTTATCAGGTGTTGTTTAAAAGATCTACCACATCCAGCAAATCCCTGGCGTTTTTCCGCCTTCTCTGCTTCAAACCAAATTCAAATCGGTCACGTATTGACAGAATTATTGAAGATTTTCTTACCTGAAGCGGGGGAATTTCTTCAAATGTCCGCCATTGTTGTTGTTGTGTCACGTGATTTCCCGCCGTGGTCAAAATCATGTACCGTACTCTACCAAATTGAAAGCCTTTGCATACAACAAATTTAATGTAACTCAAATGACGATTTTTGCCTCTGACAAGGTAGAAAACATAGTAGGAAAAGGAGAAATGCTGGTTACCATTTTTCTCCTTTCCCGCAATATTTTCAAAAGTCTTCTCTTTCAGGGTCTTTAAAACTCGTGATTGTGTGGTAGAGGGTTAATGCATTCACATGAAAAAACCGGAGGGCCATTGGCCCTAAAGCGCTCATATGAGTAAGGTCATCTTGGATTGATAAGGCTGAAAAGATCCTGGTCGTGATGATGTAAAACGCAAGAGTGTAAGTGATATACTTTTTGACTTGTTTAGCCTATTTTTGAATTTCTTATCTGTTTCAAAATGTTGCCTCTAGAGTCACACAAGGTTTTTTCTAAGATTTGGCCCTGTGACCCACTTTTTGACTCGACGTGACCCAATTTCAAACTTGTCCGACATTTAATCTAAACAAACATTCTGACTAAGTTTCATGAGTGTAAGGCTTCAAATGTGGCCCTTAAAGTGCAAGTTTCATGAGTATAAGGCTTCAAATGTGGCCCTTAAAGTGCACACCAGTTTTTTTTTTTTTTTTTTTTTTTCAAGATTTGGTCCAGTGACCTACTTTTTGACATGACGTAATCCAATTTCAAACTAGTCCAAGATTTTAACCAGGCAAATATTCTGACCAAGTTTCATGAGTATCAAGCTGAAAATGTGGCCTCTAGAGTGCACACAATGTTATTCTATGATTTGCCACAGTGACCTACTTTTTGACGTAATATGACCCAATTTTCTGTGTGTCCAAAATTTTAGCAAATTAAATATTCTAATCAAGTTTCATGAGTATCAGGCTGAAAATGACCTCTAGAGTGCGCACAAGGTTTTTCTAACATTTGACCCAGTGACCTACTTTTTGACCCGACATAACCCTCTTTCAATCTAGTCCAAGATTTTATCCAGACAAACATTCTGACCGTTTCATGAGTAACAGACTGAAAATGTGGCCTCTATAGTACATATAAGCTTTTTCTAAGATTTGGCCCTGTGACTTACTTTTTGACCCCACGTGACCCAATTTCGAACTTAACTTAGATTTTATCCTGAAAAACATTCTGACCATGTTTCATGAGTATCAGGCTGAAAATGTGGCCTCTAGAGTGCACACAAGCTTTTTCTTCGAGTTTGCCCTGTGACCTACTTTTTGACTCACCATAAACTGATTTCAAACCTGCCCAAGATTTTATCCAGAAAAAAACATTATGACCAAGTTTAATGAGTCTCAGGATGAAAATGTGGCCTCTGGAGCGCACACAAGCTTTTTCTAAGATTTGGCCCCGTGATCTACTTTTTGACCCCAAATCACCCAATTTCGAACATGACCAAGATTTTATCCCGACAAACATTCTGGCCACATTTTATAAGTATCAGCCTAAAAATATGGCTCCTAGAGTGCACACAAGCTTTTCCTAAGATTTGGCCCTTAGACCTATTTTTTCACCCAATATGACCCAATTTTGAACTTGTCTGAGACTTTATCCAGGCAAACATTCTGTCCAAATTTCAAGTGTATCAGGCTGAAAATGTGGCCTCTAGAGTGCACACAAGCTTTTTCTAAGATTTGGCCCTACTTTTTGACCCCACGTGACCCCTTTTCGAACTTGTCCAAGATATTATCAAGACAAATATTATAACCAATTTTCATGCGTATTAGGCTGACAATATGGCCTCTAGAGTGCACACAATCTTTTTCTAAGGTTTGGCCCGTGACCTTCTTTTTGACCCACATGACTCAATTTTGAACTTGTCCGAGATTTTATCCAAACAAACATTCTGACCAAGTTTCATTAGGATCTGGCTGGAAATGTGGCCTCTAGAGTGCACACAAGGTAAATGTTGACGACAACACGACGCACGACGGACGACGAACGACGGAAGCCGGACACAGCACGATTACAAATCTCACCTTCAGCACTTTGTGCTCAGGTGAGCTAAAAATGGCAGAAGATAGCAGTCCTGTGACAATGCCTGAATAGCTTTATTGAAAAATACCAAAGCTGAGAAACTATGAAACTTTTTGAGTGAAATCAGGCAAAGGCAAAAAGCCAAAGAAAAGAGAAGGCTACCCTGTCGTATACATCAACTCATCTTGGAGGACTGGGCCCATGTATTCCCCAAAATATCCTGACAGTTTTGAATATAGATTGACCACACCAGTTTTCTACAAAAAAGAGAAAAAAATGTTTTGCAAATGATACATGAACTTGAAAACAAATAGAAGTTTACGGATTGGTCTGTTAGACCAAAGCTGTTTTATGGACTTCAGCTCTGCTGTAGTATGTTCAGTCCAACAGACGATGTATTACTTGTTACATCCACTGGCGCTCGATCATTATTCAAAATCGTTGCTCGATGTGTAACCTAATAAATAACATGGTAATCAAGGCAAAGTTGACCCACCTCGTTTGAGACGGTCGTAATTTATATCGTGAGCGTAATTCGCTCCATAATTGAATGTTATTCATCAGAATACATGTTTAAATCGACAGTTACATGGTACAGTTATTCATAAACGTCCAATTAATACTGCACGTGACACTTTTTTCGTTGCAATCACAATTTTAGGCACATTAACGTCAGTTTCCTCACTGGCTCACTTCCGGTAACCTCCTATGACCTTTTCAAAATGATACGAGTCATCTGATTGGTCAAACTTTTAACGGTATATTACATGGCTGTTTTGAAGCGTAAAAATGTAAGACAATACTCTTGCCGGTCCCTGCCTGGCCAGTAAGAACGACATTGTGTCCTTCTGAAATAAGTTATAAAGCTGCTCTATTTTGGAGTTCTGTCAGCATAATTACAAGTCTAGCAATCTGTCTCTTGAAAAAGTTTGACAGATCGCGGGAAAATTCACACCAAACACGCCTAACACACCTTTCCTATTGTCCAATCAGATCGCCTGTTGTAAAAAGAGTCTGTTGAAGTCAGGTGAAAAGTCAATCAGACCGGAAGTGGATGTAAAGTGAATCTACTGGGCAAAAGTAACTCGTTAAAAAACTTAAATTTCTTCGATACATGTAAGTAAGTTAAATGTTACTTACCATTTCTACTTGAATAAATATATCTTCCTTCCAGCCATCTGATACTTTTTGCACACGACTGTGTTTTATTCGAAAAAATTACGGCGATACGGAAGAGGTCATTTTGCCTTGATTACCATGTTATTAGATTACACATCGAGCAACGATTTTGAATAATGATCGAGCGCCAGTGGTTACATCATACCAAATCAATCAATTAAATAACGCATCAAAAGACAGAAAAAAAAAAAAAAAAAAAAAAAATCCATAAACAGTTATATAAATAGATCAAATCTAATAGATTCTAGACCTTTTTCAACAAAAAAGCAAAACATTTGTGAACAAGACGTGTCACTGAGAAGTGTCTGATACTCCCGAAAATAGTAATCTTTCCTTTTGAGCTTTGCAACACCTTGTCTTTATGTTGTTGACCATTCTGCACAGCTATACTGAGATTCATCATGACCTTTGGACATGATTTTGCATGCAACACACAGTCTTTGTGTGGTTGATGATTCTATTAGAATCATTGATAATTAAAAATTTTACAGGCCTCACAGGAGAACCCCCCCACAAAAAAAAAAAACCTTGCTGTGACCTTGACCTTCAACCTACAGACATGACTCTTGCCCATGAAACATCGTGTCAATAAGGTTAACATATGTGCAAAGCTATTTTACTACAGAATGTATAAACATCAATTTACATGTGAACAATACCTTAACTCTCAGCTGGACAATAAATCTAAATATAGTTTAACAAGATTTAGGACATCTTCACATGACCTTGAGATTGAAAAAGGGAGATACAATAGAATACGTCGGGAAGATAGATTATGTAAATTGTGTAATCTAAATCAAATTGAAACCGAATACCACTTTTTATTAATTCGTCCATTCTATAGAGACCTAAGATTACAATACATTAAACGCTACTATCAAACATGGCCAAATCTAAAAAAAATTGAAAACTTAATGATCAGTAAAAATAAACAAACTATTATAAATCTTTCTAAATACATCTTTTTTTCAATGAAAGCCAGAAGCATTTCCTTGAGTAATCAATAATTAATTGTATTATTATATTTATTGTATATATGTATGTGTGTATATATATGTATGTATCTATGTATACATATATGTATGTATATGTATATATATATATATATATATACAATGTAAAAAACTAAACTTCAAAAGTCAAAGGTTCATTTATATTACCTTTTTGAGAGAGAAGCTAGTCTTTAGGTATACGTGTTACTCTATGATTACAGTCTATGTTCAGATAAGAGTCGAGATCAGAATGCAGAAAGGTTGTATTCTGATCTTGACCCGGTATCACCTTCACTAAATATTATTGAATTAAATAGTTTCTGGCTGGTAGAGTCAGGGTTGGACTGTACTGAACGTGCAGTCGAATCCTGATCCTACACTACCGGCAATGAAAACATGTCTCAAAAAGGTTTTTTTTTTTTTATTTAAAGGGGGTTGATTTAGATATAATATATATTTTCACCATTTCAAGTATAAAATAGTTTCTCGCTGTTAATCTCTCATGGCTTTATATTTCATTTATGTTTGCTAAAAGTATTGTATTACTTACAGCAATAAAATTCTGTTCTGTTCTGTATTTTGAAATCAAGTCATAGGGAAAAAAGTTATGGTCTGGACATGAAAACGGCTAGCCATCCTAACCACACTTAACCTTGCTAGAACCTTTACCTTTAACCCAATGACATAGCTTATGTGCATGACTTATCGTCTTTATATTTTTAACAATTCTGCAAAATTTACTGAAATTCATTCATATATAAAAATTAAAAAAGTTACAGGCCGGACACATAAACAACCCCCCATGACCTTGACCTTTAACCTATAGACATATCATCTGCACATGACACATCGTCTCGATGTGGTTAACATTTGTGCCAAGTTATATTGAAAAAAAAAAAAAAAAAAAAAAAATATGAAAAGTTATGGCCCCGACATGAAAATGGACAGACCGATAGACCGACGGACGGACTAAACAAAATCTATATGCTCTCGAAAAACAATCTGGGCCATTAAAAAAAAAAACATTCTAAGTATAGCAATGACTAGTAACATTCTTTAGTGGAATTGTCGAAGCATTAAAGCTAATTTCGAGGAATTAAACCTTTTAATAAATGAAAAGAAACCAGTAGCAGTTTGTTTACAGGAAACATTTCTAAAGGAATCCAGTAAGTTCTCTTTGAAATACCACTCATGTTATATTAAGTACCTTGGTGGCAATGATAAAGCCTCTGGAGGAAGAGCCATCATTGTGAACAACAGTGTTCCCCATCATTCTGTTGTGCTTCAAACTACTCTACAAGCAGTTGGGGGTGAACATTTCACTGAATAAAACCATTACTTTGTGCTCTATCTATCTCCCACCTAGCTCACCAATCGATGTTAAGAAACCAATTGCCGAAACAGTTCGTTATAATGGGAGATTTTAATTCGCATCATACATTATGATGCACAGATACGAACGATAAAGGTCGAACTGTTACAGACTTTATTATTACGAAGCACAACTTCGTTTTACTTAATGAAAAATCTTCAACTTATCTCCACTCTGCTACTGGTTCTTATTCATCTTTAGACTTAATTATGTGCAGTCCTGGAATTTTTCCTGACTTAAAATGGAAGGTTGATGATGACCTTTATGGAAGTAACCACTTCCCGATCCTGGTATCGGAGGTAGGACCCTCAGTGCAACAACGTCCAGAAAGTTGGAAGCTCAATAAAGCAAACTGGGAACAGTTCAAATTTCACGACGAACAATCAATTTATCCCAATGCTTTCGACGACTGTGAAAATCCAGCAGAACTTTTCACTTCCTTACTTTATTCGGCTGCTTAAAAAAAATCAATTCCTCGAACATCCACAAACCCGAAAAATCCAAGCAAGCCATGGTTTAACAATGAATGCAAAAAGACTCTAGCTGAGCGAAAGTCTGTTCTTAGACAATTTTATTTGAGACCTACCCAAGAAAACCTTTTAAAGTTCAAAATTGCAATTGCAAAAGCACGCCGAACTATCAAGCAAAGTAAACGTGCGTCTTGGCGACAGCACGTATCTAGATTAAATTTTAGATCGACCGTCAAAAAGACACGAGACATGATTCGGAAGATTAACGGAAAAAACTCCTCCATGAAAGTAGGACATTTAAATGCTCATGATGGTGTCGTCACCTCAAAGACAGATATTGCCAATGTCTTGGCTGATACTTTTGCAAAGAAGTCCTCTTCTTCAAACTATTCGACATCATTTCACTAAGATCCAGAACTTACACTAGATGGAGAACAAATTGAAGTCGTCCATGAATTTAAATTTTTAGGTCTTTTATTTGACTCTATAATGTCGTTTATTCCTCACATCAACTACCTTAGCAATAAATGCCAAAAAGCTCCTAATCTTTAACGTGTTGTCTCCAGTACGGACTGGGGAGCAGACAAAAAAGTCCTTTTGAGACTTCATAGAACACCTGTACGTGCAAAGTTAGATTATGGCTGCATTATATATGGCTCGGCGCGGCAATCGTATCTTCGTAAATTGGATTCTATCTATAACCAAGGTTTACGCTTAGCACTTGGCGCCTTTAGAACATGAACCAAATGAACCATCTTCAAATTTACGCAGGAAGAAACTTTCCTTGCAATATTACTTAAAATTAAAGTCAAACCCCGACAATCCCACGCATAAAGTAGTATTTAAACCTCTTTACAAGAATGAATTTAAAAAAAAAAAAAAAGTAATACCACCCTTTAGTTTGCGCTGTGAAGCGGACATCAGTTGTCTTTATTGCGATCTCGAGGATGTAGCGTAACATAAAATTTTTGAAGTTCCTTTATGGACTTCTAATACTCCAACCTATATTTATAATCTTGCTTTAGACAAGAAGGCTACAACAGATCCCATGATTTTTTAGAATAAATTCCTTGAAATAAAAGAAAAGTACTTACGAAGAGATATATACCGATGGTTCTAAAGATGGAAAGAAAGTTGCTGCGGCTGCCGTGCTCGATGGCGAATTATATCAAGTTCGGCTTCCTAACAATTCTTCTATTTTTTCTGCGGAGCGAAAGGCAATCGACCTTGCTCTCAGCCATATTCAACAAGACGCTTACTGGCGCTATATTATCTTTACAGATTCGTTATCTGCCATGCAAGCACTTGAGGGTGAGAAAACCGAAAATCCAATAATTGCGAGTCTCCTAGAGAAGTTGTCCAGAATCCGTGCCAGAGCTGATATGGCTTTTTGTTGGCTCCCTAGCCATATTGGTATCAGTGGCAATGAAGAGGCAGATAAAGCTGCCAAGGATTCATTGTCATTGGATGTTTTACCTTTTAAAGTTTCTTTTAATGATTTTAAGCCATTGATAAATGATTTTATTCAAAATGTATGGCAGCAATCCTGGAATGATCCGGTTAATCACAATAACAAGTTATTTACAGTGAAGCCAAATCTTGGCGAGTGGCTTCCGGGCTTGAGAACATGTCACCGCTAAGAAATTATTTTGGCCCGTCTTCGCATTGGTCATACATACATGACGCACTCGTACCTCCTCAATGGAGAAGAGGCACCACAATGTATTCCCTGCAATACGTCTCTAACTGTTAAACATATACTTAAAGATTGCATAGACCTTGCACCTATAAGAGACAGGTTATTCCATGCCGACAATTTGAGCACTTTATTTGATTCTGTAAAGTTCGAATCTATTTTTGAGTTCCTGAAAGAGGGAAATCTCTATAAAAAGATATAATATTAGATTCTATTGACCATATGTTTTTTAGACTATATCTCACTAACGTCATTTGCTTTTTAGTGTTTACACAGCTGAGATTTTAACTTATTTGTAACTTTACAGTATGATCAATTAAACGTATTACATTAGTTGTTAGTGAGCCCAATATGACCTTTGATGTCGACGGGCCTAAAAACTTTAATCATTCATTCAAATTTCAAAGCATTTGTAGATGATATACTCAATGTAGTTCAAATAATAGAATTTGCACATGAAAGGTCTGAAAAGACTTCGGGCGAAAAAACGCAAAATGCTGTTACCAAAAATTTTCGTTTTCATACAGTACTGATAAAACCTGGGGTCATTTAGTTAAGGGTTAAACTAAATCATAATAAAATACTAATTATTTATTGAAATATATCATAACAAGATGTCTGTTTGTAAAACAGTCATGCCCCCCTACTGCCACATTGATACAGGAAGTGGCACAGTTCTCACCGAAAAACATCCACATAATTCGATCCTTTAATTGCCGATAATTTGTTGACAAGTCCATCTTTAATTGGAGATGGGTCAAAGTACCGACATGCGTCGGCAATAATCGCTAATGAAGTCATTAACATCCTTTAATTGTCTGATTTATGGCCCACTTCAATTGTTAAACGTGATAATCTGTCAACAGTTCGCATAATTATACACACCGCCGTGTGTATACATACAAGATTGTAAACAATCGCCGATACACAGATTGGGTTATCGATTTTCTTCTTGGCACGCGCATTCGACTTCCGCTTTTTCCCAGTCGACTTCGATGCTTACTACGTCCCCGATAATACGCAAATAAAATGTTGGAGCCACAAGTTGAGCCATATATGATGATTTTTGAGACACTTTAATTTTTTTTAGCAAATGGCTCAAGTGGCGAACGGCAGCGCGGGCCCTGAATCATCTGGTGGTCACTGTGACTTTGAGCTTTCACGGATTAATCTTAAAATCGATAGGGATCATTTACACTCCAAGATGAATATCTGTACAGAATTTGAAGGACCTAGGTCAGTTCCGTGTGTAGTTATCATCTGGACAAGGTTTGGTCTATATATCATTAAGTTGAAGGCCACTGTGACCTCGACCTTTGATGGATTAATCTCAAAATCGATAGGGATCATTTACAATACGAGATGAATACCTGTACAGAATTTGAAGAACCTATGTCAATTCTGTGTCTAGTTATCATCTGGACAAGGTTTGGTCTATATGTCATTAAGTTGAAGGCCACTGTGACCTTGACCTTTGATGGATTAATCTCAAAATCGATAGGGATCATCTACACGCCAAGACAAATATCTGTGCCAAATTTGACGAACCTAGGTCAATTCTGTGTCTAGTTATCATCTGGACAAGGTTTGGTCTATATATCAACATGTTGACGGTCACTGTGACCTTGACATTTGACCGATTGACCTCAAAATCAATAGGGATCATTTACACTCCAAGACAAATGTCTGCGCCAAATTTGACGAACTTGGGTCAATTCTGTGTCTAGTTATCATCCGGACAAGGTTTGGTCTATATATCAACATGTTGACGGTCACTGTGACCTTGACATTTGACCGATTGACCTCAAAATCAACAGGGATCATCTACACTCCAAGACGCATGTCTGTGCCAAATTTGACGAACCTAGGTCAATTCTGTGTCTAGTTATTATCTGGACAATGTAAGGTCTACCGACCGACCTACGGACGGACGAACCGACCGACATGTGCAAAGAAATATACCCCCACTTCGTTGAAGGGGGGCATAATGAGAACAACTAATACCAGCAGTTAGCGAAAAGTGTTTCTTACTGCAGATTTCATGCTTCACAGTACGTTTGATATATATATGGTGTGCAACACACGAAAAGGGCTTTCGGACATAAACGTAAAAAAGTGTCGTCCCAAATCAGCCTGTAAGTCTGTGACTAATCCAAGACGACACTTCCCGTTTTTGTGCGATTTTCTGTTTCATGAAAGTCTACCGTATGAAAAAATCTTATGTAGTCGCAAAGTGCCGTCTCGGATTAGCCTTTGTGGACTGCGCAGGCTAATCTGGTATGACACTTTACGCAAATGTCCAAAGGTCTCACTTCACATGTTGCGGGCCATATATGATTTAAAAAAAAAAAAAAAAAAGGTAGTATTTACCACAGAGATATTACGCAACCAGTGCACATTCTCGGTAATTATGTTCAGGACTGCAGTGGCGGTAGTCACTCCTTGAAGAGATGTTTCGTTTAAACGAGTCAACTGTAACAACATTTCCATCTTCAACTAAAATGACATTTAAAGTTTTTTGTAATCATCATTTTCTCCTTTTGTAACAACGTTTTCTATCCTTTCAATTAAAAATTTCCTTTGTTGAGCAAACATTTATTTCGTTGTCTGCAAATGCTTTCAATTAGGACAATTCCAAAGTTTATTCATTTGGTAAAAAAGTTGAATTAAAGAATTAGTCTTTGATAGAGAAGGGAACATCATGGGAAAAAGAGAACAAACTGGTTAATAGCATTTCCCACAATGTTTTCAAAAGCCTTTTTATCAAGGTAAGTAAAACACAAGATTGCTTGGTAAAGGGTTGATTCTGTACCAAACAACAACTTTCAGACTTGTCCAAATTGAAAGCAATTGCAGGCGACAAATTAAATGTGACTCAAGTAAGAGTTTTTCGTTTTCAAAAGATACAAAACATCACGAGAAAAGAGGAATAATACAAGTTACAAGTATTGTCTCTCTTTTACACAAAAATATTTTCAAGTTTTCAACTTCAGACTTGTTAAAACATAGAATTGTTTAGTGAGGAGTTAAATCAGCCAAGGTGCAATGAAGACAGATGCCACACTGGAAACAAGCTCCTGTGGATATTGAAAGCAGTCAAAAATAGTACTGAGAGGAATTACAGTTACATACCACATGGTATCTCTAAGCCTGAAATATCTATCGATACCAATATTAGGTGCCCATTACCCAAAATTCTATGTTCTCATGTCCATGGAGAAGAGGGTAGTCAGCATTTTCTCCTTTTCCCACAATGCTTCCTTGCCAAAACAAATCCAACCATTTGACCCCGATCTTATTTTTCATCTGAAAATGCTTTCATGGTCCAAATTTTGAGACCGATTTTTTCCCAAACGACAAAACTTAAGAAACTGAAATCATCTGCAGAAGAAAAAAAAACAGTGACGAAAATGATGGAATCTCCTCTATAAAAGTGTAAGAAACATTGTTGAAAAGGGGAAAATGCTACTTACCAGCATTTTCTCCTTTTCCTACAATGTTTTCAAAACCACCTTCCTCACCGTTGTTAAAACATGGGATTGTTTGGTATAGGATTAAGAGTTAGCATGGATGCATCAAGAAATTGACAATTTGGGGGATAAGTTCCCCATAAATACTGAATTTGGAGGGGGCAATGTAAATAATGGGGGGGGGGGGGGGGAATGCATATCAAGACCATTTTATGTGCTTTGAGATTGTTTATATAGGTTTTCAAGTGCCCTTCTGCGAAAACAAGGGAAGAAGTAGGGCTAGACTTTTTGAAAAAGTAGTTTAAAAGTAGGGATTGTAAGGAAGAAAAAGTAGGGATAGTAGGGCATATTTACGGAGAACTTGCCATTTTTTTTCATCAATCATAATGAAGATTTTACTATCTAGTTATATATTTGACTACTTCATGTAAATACAGTATACTTGCTCTCTAAACATCTGCCAACATTTGTGTTCAGATAGAATTCACAGCACAGCAACAGTAGTAACCTTACAGAGACAGTGAGGGTTGACAAGGGTTACCTCCATATCACTATGAATTCCACCCCCCTTCCACCATCAATGTGTCTTTAAAAAGAAAAAAAATCTGAAATGTACTACAGACTAGAATAAGTACATGGGTGAAAGTTCGAAAAACTGAAAATACTGAACTTTTTTTTGCTGGGGGGGGGGAGGAGTCGCTAGGGTTCCCGGTGGGTCCAGGGCAACGCCCTGGCTGGGGGTTTCAGGGGGCCAGCGACCCCCGTAAGCTCCAGATACATTGCTTTTTTACTCATGTTAAAACCCTTTTCCTGACACCCTCATTTCAAAAAGGTTTCATGTATTTTCCCTCTCAATTTTTTATTTTTAGTTAACATACAACTTAAGTTTTTGTAAATAAACTACAGCCATACCTAGGCACGCTAACAGAGGAATGGATACTTTCAAGGATGTGGTTCTTTTAATGATCAACCCTTTGAACTTACTCACACTCATTTATACATAAAAATATGCTACATGTACAGGCATGCAGGCTAAAGGCTTTCTTTCCACGTGATCAGTAGTTGATCGTTTTTGTGCACACTTCAAAAATGTAACTCCAGTTACATTGGGCATAATTTACCAGATACATATCCTTCGCTGCCGAAACCGCTTTCATTTAGCCATTCCCACCCCCCACCCCCCATTTATTTTGAGTGTCCTTTTCAGTTTCTTATGGATTAAAATGGTCAAACCAGGACGTTTTAACAGTGACAATCTTCATTTAAACTCGGCAGCCATGTTATGATGCAGGACGAAATTTTCTCTGTTAAACAATTATCTATTGATTGATCGATATGTATTGGTCTAATCACAAGATGAGTTTCAAGTAGGTAGCATGAAATGCTCCTTTAAAATATTCCAAGTATGCCGAGCCATAAACTCATCTGATTCTGTAAGGGAATCTGTTACCAGATGTTCGACGAGAGCCATAAATGACCAGGAAATAGAAGGAATTTTTGAAGGAAATGCAGATAGGAAACACACTTTATTGATACTACACCTGGAGATCAGTTGACTTGCAATATGCCATAGATACAAGATTTATTTAGACAATTTGGAAAAATGACCTAGTTGGACCCTGAAAATACAGAATTTGAATTCCATCATAATAGGGAAACGTTCACCCATGACTTTTCACCTATTTTTACCATTTTCATAAATATTTTCCATTTTCCTATGAAAAAGTAGGCATTTTCAGAAATAAAGTAGGGAAAAGTAGGGGGACAGAAAAACAGTAGGGAAAAGTAGGAAAAGTACGGCCCGCCTGAAAGCCTGTTTATCCTGTATTCATTTATAAACAATGCATGCATACATGCTTCTTTTTATGGAATTAGATCTATATAACCAATTTATTATTCTGGGTTCTTGGTTACACAAGTTTTTTGTTTAAATTTGCTGCCTAATTAAGTATAAGAGAGTTAAGTTGCTTTGTCTAGCGTTTTTTTCTAGCGTATCATAATGCTAACATATGGCTGACAAATACAAGGTGAAAGTTTATTCAGAGTTGAACCTAGGATTGAAAAACAACGGGTGAACTCCACCACCTCTCTAGAAAAAGTCGGCCAGTGTGAAATTTGTAGTTGGCCATTTAAAAGGAACCATATGAACACATGAATAGCAAAGAAAATCAAAGCGCTGAAAGCGTTGAAGGCCTGGGCATCGGAACGGGTGAAGAGGTAGGAAGATGAGGCCCAGAAGCTTAAAGGTGCTATCACATTTGTACAGGCTTAAAAACCGCTATCACATTTGTACAGACTAATAAAAAAGGTATCTACATGTCTCACACTGACAGTCTGTTAAGCTGACAACAAAATGGAAAAACATAAATTTGTAAAGGCCAATATAATGAGTATTTTTGTATAGCCTTTGCCTCATGGTCTTTAAGGATTGAAAGGAGATGATTTTCAAAGGATTTTCTGTTTCCTATTTTCTTCCTTTACGTTGCTTTAGCAACAGATCAAAATGGTAACAAACCAAAATGAGCAGCATGCAAAAAACTGCTGATAGAGGACAACTCCAGGGAACATTTTTGGAAAATGCAAAAAATCCAGTGGCCAAGCAACGAATCATATTTTTCTTTCATTTTACCGTACTCAGTCTATAAGTTCTGTAAGTTGAAATAGTAATCATATCCTTCGAGCAATGACAAGGAAAAACACAAAGTCTATATAAAGGCTAAAATCATAGAGCATGGTTTTGTGTCTGAGAAGACAATTTTGAGAAGACAATTTGTTAGGTATGTCTATTTTTGCATTTTGGTTTCTAAGCAACAAATAAAAGGACGTCCGCATTCGGGCGCCAATGCTCGGCAATAGTTGCGTTTGGTAACAAGAGCACTATATGCAGGTGCCAACGCTCGGCTGCAGTTGCTTGATTTTCAGTGAGAACACAAAGTTTAAAAAGGGGCATTACTTGATAATCATTTAAACTTATTGTTTATGTTTCCCCTTTGATAGTTAAGAACTTGTCCAAGTCTGAAGTAAACATCTTCAGTAATAACAAAGATATTGTAAAATGTCAAAGATTTTTCATGACAACGACACAAACAACGAAGATGATGACACTAAGGCTATGAAAATACTCATGCCTCTAAAAACAGCTGAGCTAAAAGTTCTTAGTCGAAAAAGGGCATAACTAATTACTTTGCCAAAAATACTTTGGTGGTTACCTGCCTCTATTGCACTAATATGAATTCCGCTTTTAATAGCTAACAAAAAGTTCAAGTTTGAAGTAAGTATCATAATTAATGACAGATATGATAAAATGTCCTGAAAATTCAAAGTAATAAAAAAGGGCGTAACTGTGTCAAAATATTTTGATGCTTATCCCTTTTGACTGTAAATAACTTGTCGAAGTTTGAAGTAAATATCTTCAGGAAAAAAAAAAAAAAAAAAAAAAAAAATATTATAAAATGTCAAAGTTTTTGTACGACGATAATGACGCATACGCTTTGACAATAGCTTGACGTTTTCTTCGTAAACAGATGAGCTAGAGACTACCAGTTGAATAAAATCATTTGGATGATACAAGACTGCTCAAGGAACATTTCTATAAAAGTTTTTTTTTTCCCAAATATCTGCTATAAATGCCACTTTTCAGCTTTTGCATTGAAAGTCTATGGAATCTCTAAGTTACCATGATCATCCAAGTTGGAGAGCTGATTTTCATAAACAAGAGCGCCGTTGGACCTAAAGCCCACATTTGAGTAAAGTCATCTAGGATTGATGAATTTGAAGAGCTCCTGGTTGTGATTATGTAAAAACACAAATGAGCCAATAACCAACATTTCAGCTAAATCTAACTTGCCGTCCGCAAATGTTTCCAATTTAGACAAGTCTAAGATTTCATCGTTTTTTATAAGACTGGTTTTCAATGGCTCATGTTACAAACTTTAACATGAGGTGCATAGCAATTTTACGAAAATTAAAATCTTACCAAGGTTTTGAGACAACTTTTTCAGAGAAAGTGCACACCGTCTGCGTAAAATACGCTATCACTATTTGTCATACACATGGTGTCTAGAAAAAGGATAAACGAACGATCCCGATTAGTGCTCGGCAACAGCACTCGTCACAACTCGGTCGATTGCGTACCTACATCTAAACATTTGATCAACGATCACCCGAGGTTTGCCAACTGTTAAGCGCACGAATTTGCAGGTATGAATAACCCCAAGGGCCCCAAATTCTCCGTCAACACTTTCGTACGATTAAAATCGCACATCGATCAAAGTTTGTTGTAAAATTAAACCTTACTATGATGTTTGAATCGAAATATTTTTATCTTTTCAAGGGGTCGTTTCTTTCAGAGTAGTGAGATGGATTACAGGCGGTACTTTTCACTTTCACTCGGATTTTTCCGTTAATGCTTGGATGGGGTTGAAATTCTGGTATACGATTCCTATGGCAACCCAAGCCCAGGCCAAAAACCCACTTACGTTGTGTGCTGTCATGCTGCAAGACTAGACTCTCTCCTCTCCTGCTGTTGTAAGTCCGATATTTATTTCATAAAATCCATAAGATTTTGTTGTGATTACATTGAGATTTGGGATCCTGTTTTATACAGTTTAATCAGTAGGAATGTAAATCCGCTGTTTATAATCATTTTGGAGACTGAAAAGACAGCTTGAAAAGTCTATGAGTGCATGATATAAAATTGACATTTTGTTTTGTCATGGGTTTTCGTGTTTTTACATCGATCTATTTCGTATGTTCTTTGTCTCTGAAAAAGTATTTCCGGATAATTCAATACAAATTCTGCAAAATAAAGACCAACGCTCTGTTTTGGTAAGCGTCTCCTAAATAAAAAAAGTGCTCTGACTTAAACCAGAATCCATTTCTGCATCATCAAAAATCGGCAACTTCACTTGACAGGTAATTTTTGCAACATAGAGTTAATTCAAATCTAATCATATACTTTTCCATATAATCAGAATACATTACAAAAATCTTACCCAAATTGGTTTTTGTCAACCAAAGACGTTCATGTATTGGAAGAAAATTTAACAACCATGGAAGGTAAACCAAAACAGAGCCAGAGTTGTCTTTTTTGTATGAAGCATACATAATTTATACTTATTAACCTCAACAGCTTGATAAAGTATCAAGAAAATATACCAACGGATTAAAGGGTTATGGCCTGCACAAAATTTGACAACTATGGGAGAAGACTCATGGAGTCAACTGAAAACTGTGATCTCAGCTTTTTACTTGTGACACGTTTCTAACGTGCCACACATCTTTTATCTATGGTAATTTTTTATGCCAAATAATTCCCAAATTCAACCAAGTGGGCTGACATTAAAAACCATTAGTACTATAAATGTAGCAAAAATTGACAAAGTTCAAATGAGCACTGTGACCTTGACGTTTTAGCTAGAGAAATGACTTTTAAATGCAACACATTGTCTATCCATGGTAATCCCTTGTACCATAACATTTAGAAATCCCACCATGCATGTCACACTTATGGGCGGGACAGAAATATCTGTCATCACTATAAATGTAGCAAATATTGACAAAATTCAACCAAGCACTGTGTCCTTGATTTTGAGCTGGTAACAACGTTGTTTCACGCGACCCCTTATCTACTCATGGTGATCATTTGTGCCAAATTATTTTAAAATCGGACTATGAAATCGGACTATACACCTGGAAGTTATTGGCCGGACATGAACACATCTTTCTACCGAAAACAGAGAGAGAGAGAGAGAGAGAGAGAAAGAGAGAGAGGGTAACACTATATAATGCCGTCGTCATTTCTTGGCGGGGGCATAAAGATTTTGCAATAAAAAAAAAAAAGTAAAAAAAACATACATCTGCATAATCAGAATCATTTTGTCTCATCTTCTGTAAATTTCTAATCAAACTGGCAGTGCTATATATCACACTTACATCTGTAGAAGAGAAAAGCAAACTTCTGGCAAGAAATGATGAGAAAGGAGACAACTGTCTAACTAACTTGAAAGAAATAGGGGTATTTTCAAAATAAGTCAAACGAATCCACGCCATACTTGTTCAGTTCCTAAGTTTCAAAGGGACACAATTCTACCTGTATGCACCATGATGACACAATCTTTTTTATTAAACTTTAAAGGGCAATGTCTGAGAATCCCTACCTTGGCTGGGCCTGGTAGCGCAGTTGTTAGCGTACAGGACTTGATAGTTAGGGATCACCAGTTCGAATCCACAGCTCGGCCAATTTCTTCCAAAGTCTTGATAATGATTATTGCGACAGGATTCACTCCTCTCTCACTGATAATCAATGATGGTCACCATGCATTTTCTCCTTTCCCATTATGTTTTCAAAGGCCTGTTTTCTCGAAGTCGTTACAACTTGGGATTGTGTTGTAAATGTTGAATAAAGAGAGTTTACTTCTCAATATGATGTACGTCTATAGTAGTTTTAGATAGAAAGAACAATCCTTACCACCAGCAACGTAAGTCCTCCATTGTGCAATACTTAGAATATCAAGGTTGTAAGTGAGAACCTGTTAAAAGGAAACATCAGCTCTCATTAGACAATTCATCCATATTAACCCTTTGCTAAAAAGTCCTTTGAAGATCCTGGGGAAAAAAAAAAACTTTTAACACATTGTGGGACAATGCTGATGACCAGCATTTTCTTCATTTCCCAAAATGTTTTCTACCCTTCAGAGAACTTCAGTTAATATTTACTAACTTCGAAAGTCATCTGCAGACGCTTTCAACATAAAAGAATCTAAATTGTGATATTTAGGACAGGGTTAAAGTTCTGACGTAGTACGATTAAGCAAGAGCATCACATTACAGGTGCCAATACTATGCAAATTCTAGGTTGAAGAAAGGGCATAACGGAGTAAACAAGAGGGCCATGATGGCCCTGGGTCGCTCACCTGAGTGAATAGGCGAAATTCACTCAACGTACATAATCCAATTTCTGACCAATTGTCAGGTCAATTGAGCTTAAAATGTGGCCTCTAGAGCGTCCACAAGGAATTTCCGTAAGTTGACCTAGTGACCTAATTTATCACCCCACGTGACCCAATTTAGAACTCATCACAAAATTGATCAAGACAAACATTCTGAACAGTTTTCAAGTTAATTGAGCAATAAATGTGGCCTCTAGAGTGCCCACAAAGTGTTTCTTAAATTTGACCCAGTAACCTAGTTTATGACCCCAGCTGACCCAATTTCAAACTCACCAAATATTTCATCAAGACAAACATTCTGACCAACTTTAAAGTCAATTGTACATGAAATGTGACCTCTAGAGTGCCCTAAAGGTATTTCTTTAATTAGACCTAGTGACCTAGATTATGAGCCAATTTTGAACTCATTCTAGATTGAACGATAAATGTGGCGTCTAAAGTGCCCACAAGGTATTTCTTTAACTTGACCTAGGGACCTAATTTAAGACCCCACATGACCCAAATTCAGACTCATGTAGGGTTTATCAAGACAAACATTTGGACCAATTTTTAAATCAATTGAGAAATAAATGTGGCCTCTAGAGTGCCCACAAGGTATTTCTTTATTTTATGACCCCAGGTGATCCAATTTCAAACTCATCCGATATTTCATCAAGACAAACATTCTGACCAATTTTCAAGTCAGTTGAGCAAGATATGTGGCCTCATGAGTGACCACAGGGTATTTCTTTAATTTGACCTAGTGACCTAGATAATGACCCAGGTGACCCAATTTTAAACCCATCATAGATTTTTTCAAGAGATTTTATCAAGACAAGCATTCTAAACAATTTTCAAGTCAATTGAGCAATAAATGTGGCCTATAGAGTGTCCAAAAGGTATTTCTTTAATTTGACCTAATGACCTAGTTTATGATCCAAGTTGACCCAAATTCGGACTCATGTGAGATTTTATCAAGACAAACATTCTGACCAATTTTCAAGTCAATTGAGCAAAGAATTTGGCCTCAAGAGTGTCCAAAAGGTATTTCTTTAATTTGACCTAGTGACCTAGTTTATGATCCCAGGTAACCCAAATCCAAACCCATTTGAGATTTTATCAGGACAAACATTCTTACCAAATTTCAGGTCAATTGAGCAAAATATGTGGCCTCTAGAGTGCCCACAAGGTATTTCTATAATTTGACCTAGTGACCTAGTTTATGATCCCAGGTGACCCAAATCCAAACCCATTCGAGATTTTAAGACAAAAATTCTGACCAAATTTCAGGTCATTTGAGCAATAAATGTGGCCTCTAGAGTGCCTACAAGGTATTTTTTTAATTTGACCAAATGACCTAGTTTATGACCCCAGGTGATCCAATATCAAACTCATCTGATATTTCATCAAGACAAACATTCTGACCAATTTTCAAGTCAATTGAGCAAGAAATGTAGCCACTAGAGTATTTCAAGGTATTTCTTTAATTTGACCTAGTGACCTAGATTATGACCCCAGGTGATGCACTTTTGAACTCACCATAGATTTCCTCAAGAGAAACATTTTAACCAATTTTCAAATCAATTGTACAATAAATGCGGCCTCTAGAGTGCACACAAGGTATTTCTTTAATTTGACCTAGTGACCTAATTTAAGACCCCACATGACCCAAATTCGGACTCGTGTGAGATTTTATCAAGACAAACATTCTGACCAATTTTCAAGTCAATTGAGCCAAAAATGTGGCCTCTAGAGTGCCCACAAGGAATTAATTTAATTTGAACTAGTGACCTAGTTTATGATCCCAGGTGACCCAAATCCAAACTCATTCGAGATTTTATCAAGACAAACATTCTGACCAAATTTCAGGTCATTTGAGCAATGAATGTGGCCTCTAGATTGCCCACAAGGTATTTATTTAATTTGACCTAGTGACCTAGTTTATGACCCCAGGTGACCCAATTACGAACTGACTGAACACGTTGTGCTCAGGTGGGCTAACAAACTTAGAACAGGTTCACTACATACCAAATAACAAAGCTCTATGCCTTCAAGGTTTAGAAAAGAAGAATTTTAAAGTTTTCCTTCTTTGTTCCTATGTTAGAACTTGTGACCCCCGGGGCAGGGCCAGTTTTGACCCAAGGAGCATTGTATGAACAAACTTGGTAGAGGTCCGCTAGGAGATGCTACATACCAAATATCAAAGCTCTACGCCTTCCAGTTTCAGAGAAGAAGAATTTTAAAGTTTTCCTTCTTTGTTCCTATGTTCGAACTTGTGAGCCCCAGGGCAGGGCCAGTTTTGACCCCAGGGGGATCATATGAACAAATTTGGTAGAGGTCCACTTGGAGATGCTAGATGCCAAATATCAAAGCTCTACGCCTTCCAGTTTCAGAAAAGAAGAATTTTACAATTTTCCTTCTTTGTTCCTATGTTTGAAACTTGTGACCCCCGGGGCGGGGCCAGTTTTGACCCCAGGGGCATCATATGAACAAACTTAATAGAGGTCCACTAGGAGATGCTACATGCCAAATATCAAAGCTCCACGCCTTCCAGTTTCAGAGAAGAAGAATTTTAAATTTTTCCTTCTTTGTTCCTGCCAAGTTTCATCAAGATTGGCCCAGTGGTTTAGGAGGAGAAGATGTTATAAGAAATTGTGGACGACGGACGACGGACATTGGGCGATCACAAAAGCTCACCTTGAGCACTTTGTGCTCAGGTGAGCTAAAAAAAATAGAGGGTTAGCTGCACTGTTTTCATAGCCAATAATTAGATCAAGTTTGAAGTATGTCTAGTTTCAGCATTGACAGAGATATCAGGAAATGTCGACGTTTCTGTACAACAAGGAAGATACAGTAAGTAGCCATAAATATTTCATCAAATTCCGAATATCCATTAACTAAAATGTGTTTTTTTCAGCGTGCAAGAAAATAACCTACGCTGCGTCTTATCAGTTGCTTATAAGGAAAACTATAATGGTAGAAGGCGTGGTAACTGGAGCTATTTTCACAAATATGCTATTAGTGTTTGTCACGTTACATCAAAGTTGTTGCTCTCTAAAACATAGAGATGTTAGTTTTCACGCTAAATTTTGGTGTCATCGCCCCTGACATCAATGCAAACATCGCTTTTCAAAAATACTGATCACGTTTTAAACAGCTGTATTTATATAATATTATTGTATTGTATCAAGTTTTATAACTATATTTAGCTTCAGTTTTCAAACTACAATATATAATAAGATGTAAAGTTGGAAATACATGTAAGTAAACGGGGATTGGAACTTCGATGAAATATTTACGGCCGCTTACTGTAGAAGATCACCGTCCTATGACAATACCTCCATGTTTTCTACAGTACAAGCCAAGCTGAAAGCTGCTTTTTTTCACAGTTCATCTAATTTTTTTAACCAAGCAGCTTAACTTACATACTAATTTTAGATCAACCAAAAAGTAGCATTTAATTGTCGCCTAAGTGATTAATTTGGAAAAAAAGGACAATTAACATAGAACTGTAAAGAAAACAGTAATCCTTTTAAGCAAACATTCCTGAGTTTTAGTGACCTAGAGAGAAGGCTTTTGAAAACGTGGGATAATGTAAAAGTGCTAGTTAATTACCCTTTGTCTTTAGCTCAGAATATTTTCTTCCCTGCAAAGCACAATCCCGTCATTTGAGCCTCAAAGGACTTTTCAGTCTGCTTCTTTTTTCAATACAGATAGTAAAAAATGTTGTCATCTGATAAAAAGTTACGGAGAATGGAACAATCTTTTGTATATGCAACATTCCTCCATTCGCTTCACATTTGCACAAGATGTCTACTTAAAAAGGAAACCAATTTGTAAGGTAATTGTTAAAGCCCTTGACTGTTAAGAGCAACTCAATATTATGCTTTTAAGGACAGTGTTGATCGAGATCAGACTGAAATGAAAATGAAATTTGATCTGGATATATACCACCATATACACTGACATTTTTACAGCCAAAGATACTTTAAAACTGCAACATGCTTTGGTTCTTTTACCGTCAGCTAGAAATTTTCATTCAATTTATTTAGCAGTTTACAGTTTGATGATTCTCTCTGCCACAGAGGGCGAAATAAAATAAATCAGACAATAGAAATTTAATTGGAACTCTTTGACAAACAATCCCTGTTACAAATCCTGCCATTAGAACCACATTTAATATGTGGTCTGCAAATGTTTTCAATACAGACAAGTGGAAATTTTTGCCTTCTGGTAATGTGTAAAACAGCTAAATACATGAAATGGAAAATTCCAGCCAATAGCACAAAGACAAAATATTGCAATTCCAAAGGTCTTTTCACCCACACAATCTTACCATATTGACCCTTTTAGTCTCTGACCACTTTCTGGTAACGAGACCGGAAAACTGCGCATGCGCACTCGTGTAGGGCAAAAAGACCAAATAAAACAGTGGTAGATTATTGAAGGTACACACAAAATCGTTAAATTATGAGCGATTATACGAAAACCTGCTCCCAAAGAAACGATAATCACGATAATCAGACTAACTTATTTGCTAAGGGTTCAACCACGTGGAAGAAAACGATCCGTATGTAAGTGACAAAAAGACGAAGACTTCAAATAAAAAAAAAAAACGTGTTGCTGTTGTGGGTTGACGTTATCATCAACGGAAATGTTAACCGACCCCAGGCAGCAACAGACAAACCCCACAAAGCATGGACTGGAATGCTGCGAGAATAGAAAAAAATGCATGTTACCAACATTTTTACCTTTTGCCGTAGAGTTTCCACAAGCCCATTGATGTAGGGTCGTTAGTAAGACGAGGAAGAGATAGGTAAAAGGTTTATAAAGGGTAGCCATCTGATATATCACATACTTGTTAGTTTCATCGAAAATACAGTTGACATTTTAGTTTAACTTCAATGGCGGAGGGTGTTGATTGTGAGATGGGCATAACATGCTGTTACCTCTAATAGTTTAGAGAGTGTCTATCGTGATCAATTTCATCATGAAGCAAATTTTGGCGCTGATGTATTTGAAAACATGAATGCATGAATGAATGAATGAATTAATGAATAAGTGAGTGCGAGTGGATGGATGGATAGATAGATGAACAAACGCATGAACTAACGCGCGATCGAAGAACGAACGAACAAATGTATACATATTGCCTTGTTGTAGTCTGAGGCTGCTCTTTTCCGTAATTGCTTTCCATGTAACATCTAATTTGAAAACATTCCTTTTCCGAAAACAGTTTTGGAAAATGTTGAAATAATGTTTACCAGCATATTCTCCTTTTCTCACAATGTTTGAAAAGCTTTCTTCTCTCTTGGTTGTTAAGACCTGTAATTGCTGGGTATGGGGTTAAATGGAAATTTCAACAGTAATTAGTAGAGCACATTGTACATGGTAGGCATTTTAGCGTGTCGTATACATGATAATGTTGGGAGACAATATGGACTTTAAAAAAAAAAAAAAAAAAAACCTTGACCCTTGGCCTCCCTTGGTCTCACCAGGGATCGTATATTACATTGTAATATACGATCCCTAGTCTCACACGTGAGAGTATGATCTTGAACATCTTTGCGAAAAGCGTAATGAGAGATCTGTACGCACATGGGGGTAACATGGTCTTGAAATACTGTTACAAATTCTAATTATGATTTAAGTAATACTAAATTAAGGTTTATGATATGAACTTAACGCGAACTCCTCTTGTGCTGGTAAAAAATATAAGTACGACAGGATATGGGTTAAAAACCAATAACATTAAATGACATTCTTCAATACAAAACATTAACGGAGAAAAACCTCTTAAAAAACCATACGAGGTCAAACAAATAATTAAAAAAAAAATATATATATATAAGGGGACGTTTTATAGGGACGTTTTAAACAATTCGAAAAGGAAATTGCAGACGTTTAACCGAAAGAAGGGCGTTTTGACTCTGGGACGTTTAAGCCAGATACTAATTTATTAATCTGTTTGTACATCCCAGTGCACAGTATTATAAGGGCATCCTGTAACACGATTAATCTTCACAGATTTTATCAATAAAATCTTTTGCCAAGTCCCAAACATTGCGTGTGCATATAGCTTTCAATAGTGGCGATATTGAACTTTTTGTCCTACAAAGAGTGCGCATGCACGAAGAGTGGAATTCTGGGTTCGTATTTCCTTAGCAACGAACGCCGTTGTTAAAAGGTCTATTGGGCAGTGTACATTCAACATCAGATTGCAAGGTCTGTGCAGTCTGATCTGTATCTACACTGTCCTGCAGTGGATACAGTAGTGCTCAGCAGTCTAAAAGCTAATGGCAGGCTATTTTACAACATTTTCAGAATTTCTCATGAAATCATAGTTCTGTTCCTAGTACAGATCCAAGCTACAAAACGGTATGACTTACCTTTAATGGAGTAATTTGAGAAAGCACCAACCTGTCACAGTTATACACTTTAACTTTCAAAATAACAGGATCTCCTGGAGGTAGGGTAAAACCTTGTGAAACTGGTTCCACAAATTCAGCAAGGAGAAGATCTAGTGAAAGAAGAAGAAATATACAACAGAGCTAGGATGGTCCTGAAATTATGCACCTGAATTGTCAGTATATGCAAACCAATGTGCTTGGGGTTTTGAAAAGCTCAGCTACTATACAGGAGCTATTGTTGACCTCTGAGCCCTAATTTGATCACACTTCATACCTGTTAACCCTTTATCACCCTAAAGAAAGGGGCATTTGAAAACGCTGTTGGGAAAGGAGAAAAATCTGGAAGCCAGCAATATCTCCTTTTTTTCCCACAATGTTTTCTATCCTTCTAAGGCAATTTCATCATTTGAACCGGATTTAATATCTTTGTGTGCGAATGTCTTCAATTTCGGCAAGTCTAAAATTTTTGTCATCTAAGAGCTTATTTCATGCTCCTACTTGTCAAACATCGAAGCTCTCTCGGATGTCTTTGGCTGTTACAGATGCATATTTACAACAATAAAAAAAGTTTCTATACTGTTTAAAATAACAGTCATGCAGCGCAATTTCACGGTATCACACCACAGTGATGATGGCAGGTGCAGCAAAATTTGTTAGGCATACTAAAAATCTTGTTTTACTCTGTGATTGTTTTACTGTTTTACTGTATTCCCTGGCATAACCAATAAATTTCTGCATAACCTTACTCTCCGTCTAAAAATATTATCAAACTCAGATACCCATTTTTGCTTATTTGTTATGCAAAAGTGGTAGCTTGGCATCATCATCAACATCCCCTCTCCCCTGACAAAACGCTTGTACCACTTGAATACTAAAATGCGAGAAACTTCATCACTTCTGTATGCATTATTCAAGTTTTTAAAGTCTTTGTTTCGGTTAATCATCGATTGCAGACAGGTATTTAAGGGTATTACCATTTTTAACATTACCCTTGATGTTATGAAACATAAAAATCGTTTCTCTAATATAACAAGTTTGAAATGACGGCATCCAAACATGTATCCAATATGTGCAAATATATTGACTCTAAAAGGTCCTGTGACAGTCGTGATACCAGCCATCTTTATTTCTCAAGTTTGAGGTACCTTTCCTTAAACTATCAAGATATTTTAATACATGTATTAGGTCAAGGTACATTTTCTGGTGCACCGCATGTCATTCCCATCATTTCTATGATAACAAATAAAAAGTCTGTCATTTAGAAAAGGTTGATAAAAAACTGAATTTTAATAAATAACATCTGATATTTTTGTGTCCACAACTTTAAAATGATTAAAACAGAAAATGAATTTTTCACCGGTTCAGTACATGAACTTTCTGGTAGCCACTCATACAAAGTAAGATACTTTAATGGCTTAATATATACCAAATGAAAAAGTACGGACTTGTTAAAATACAAGGTATTTGCAGATGATAGATTAAATGTGCTCAACAAGGGTGGCTTGTCTTTGAATGGCTGGTAAACAGCATTTTCTAAATTTTTTTCCACAATGTTTTCAAAAGCCTTCATTCCAAACATTAAAACTTGCTTCAAGCAGTGTGAGAATTAACTTATACTTTCATTAGCTTCAAGTGGTGAAAGGGCAAATTTATCGTTTCAATGGCATCAAGCACTGAAAGGGAAAATAAATTCCCTTACTGGCTTCAATCAATGTAAGGATTACTAATCCTTTTACAGCTTCAAGTTGTGTAAGGGTCTGAGAATGCTTCCATTAGCTTCAACCAATGTACAGGGGAATGAATCCTTTTACCAGCTTTAAGCTGCGTAGGTAGCTCAAAGAGCTATATGGGCAAACACCGACTTTCACCGGCTTCAAACAGCGTAACAGATAAGTGCATCCTTTAATTTTTTTTACGCAATGTAAGGATTCATGCGTCTTATCATAAGCTTCAAGCACGGTAAGGATAAATGAATCCTTTTTTATCCTGTCACCTCCTATAAATCCCGTCGTATAATACGAGGTCATATAAACTTGATATGGTCACTTGACCGCATGACAAGGTTTCTTGTGTTAGTTGGTCACGTGATCAAGGTTTATTTTGGGTAGTTGGTCATGTGACCAGCCGGAACTACTTTTTTTAGGTGCCGGTACACGAAATCAATTTTACAGTAAAATCATCGCTTAAAATTTGACACCAATGTTAATTTTTCTAATTATTTGAGATGTAATCGAATTCTTCGCCAAATCATTCTTCCGCTGGTAAACGTCACAGTTATGGCGTAGTCAATATCATTCATGACGTACTTATTGCAGCTGCATATCCAGAGCGTTTTACACAGTTCGCCATTTGTGTGTGTGTGTGTGTGTGCTCTTTTTTTTTATCATATAGAGAAAGATGAAATACAAGCCTTAATTTCGAGCGAAATATTCTATCTAGTCGGATTTTGGATTGTAAATGAGAAACAGGATAAATAGAATAGTGTCTTGGATTGGGAAAGTTGAAGAACAGGTGGTTGGTGTCTTGGATTGAGAAAGTTTATCGGGCTTGGCTCCGGAATTTCACGGTATCAGTGCCATAAAATATTGAATAAAAGGTACGGCCTTTATTTTGTTTTGTTCTTTTACGGTGCATGACAGGATAAATAGAACAGATGGTTAGTGTCTTGGATGAGTTAAGTTTATCGGGCTCGCTCTTGAATTTATCCGGTTCGCGTTAGGCTCATCAGATAAATTCCTCCGCCTTGCCCGATAAACTTAACCCATCCATTACACCAACCATCCATCTATTCTCTATATCATCTTCAAGCAGAGTCAGGATAAATGAATTCTTTCATTTGCATCAAACAGTTTTGAGTAAATCATTGTTTGCCAGTACAAATGGTTTTAATGTAAATAAATGTATTGACCTTTTATCGGCAATTCTGAGAAGCAGAACTTTGTTGATCGGATATTTTAACTGTATCATAATTTACTGATATTCTATTTGTTTAATTTTAATTGAGCTAGAGTTAGGATAGAGATATTAGAATCAAGTACATGTATTTCTCCTATACAGTAGATAACGGCATTGTACATCGATTTTAGCAGAAATGAGGATATTATTATTGATAAAGATATGGCAGCTTGCAATTTCAGTACAGTCAATTTTGATATTATCGAATTCTTGGCTAAGTGTTTTTCGTGTGTCTATCCAAAACGGGTTACTTTTTTCCAATTGATTCTTTCAACATAATCCTTTCCGCATAAAAACTTTTTTTTCAACATCAATCAATTCCGTAATGATATTTGTCATCAACAGTTCGTTTTGATTAAGTGCCTTATCAAACTGACATTGAGTGCATTTATATAAACTGTAATATTTAGCATTTTTATTCCGCCATCTACATAATCTTTTGTGATGACCGATTTCTTTATTTTATGACAATCCTCCCAAATAAATCTGTAGAAAACCTCGTCTAATTTCAATAAAGGTTTTTTTTCAGAAGGATTAAGTATAGTAAGAAACAAATGTCATCAAATATTCGCTTTGATTAAGTGCCTTATCAAAGTGACATTAAAAAATGCAATCAATAATTCTGTTTCAAGCTACATGAAAAATTATACTAAATACTTCAAATTTATCATTGTCCCATCTCAGTTTCACTTTGTTTTGATGGTTTCAGAACAGTATTTTTTTCTTTCCAATCTAAATAACTTTTGTCTTATCAAAATTAATGTTTAAACTGGATAGATTCCAAATTTTCGACAGAACATTTAATGTTTCGTTTAAGGATCTTTCAGATCCATCAAGAATTATACTTGTGTCCTCAGCGTACGGTACTGTGGTAGTATGAATTCTATTTGCTTAATATATTAATTATTTTTATCTCTAATGTTAATAGATAATATTTCGGCACACAAAATGAAAATATACGGATACAAAGTCCCCATGACGACATCCCTTTCGATGCTGAAGAAGTTAGATAAAAATCCACCTTGGGGAACTGCTGATTTTGCATCCTGATTAAAAAAAGAAAGAAAGAAAAAAAAAAAAAAAAAAAAAAATTGGTGGTCCAAATTGGTACGTTTCAAAAGTTTTGTTAACAAAAGACCAAGAAAGGGAGTCAAAGACTTTTTCAAAGTCAACTCAAAGTAAATTTAAAGGAATATCTTCTTTTGTGCAATGTAATAGACCGTACACCAGTCGTATATTTTCTCTGATGTATCTTTTATAAACCCAGATTGGTCAGTGTGGGTAAATTTTGGAAGGAATGACTTGATTCTGTTTGAAATATATCCTGTTCCAAGCAGTGTAAGTATTAATACTTTCTTTGGCTCAAAGAAGTATAAGGGAAAATAAAGCCTTTAATTCAAGCAGTGAAAGGGTAAATAATTTCTTTCACTAGGTTCAAGCTGTGTAAGGGCAAATACATCCTTTAATTGGCTTTAAGCAGTGTGAGGAACAGTGAATCCTTTCATGAACTTCAAGCAGTGTAAGGATTCATGAATCCTTTCGTAAGCTTCAAGCAGCATGAAGATGGGTGAATCCTTTTTATTAGCATCAAGCATTGTTAGGTAAATCATTGTAAGTCCTTTTATTATTTTCAAGCAATGTAATGTTTCATAAATCCTTTTAATGCTTTGGTAAGCTTTAAGCAGTGTTATATTGACTAATTGATTATAAGATACTTTAGGTCTCTTTCAACATTATTTCAGTCATATCACAGCAACAGCTCACATATTCATAAATGTCCTGGATTTCAGCAGTACTACGCTAGAGCTCTGAAGTGTCTTGCCAGCGGATACTCCCATGAAAAACCAAGTGTTTCCGGGGAGGCCGGACATACCAGACACAACCATGCTTTGAAGGAACCATTTGGCTCTAAGTAGAGCTAATTATGAACTACTTTAATTTAAATTCAATTTGCTTAACGGTTCGGTAGAAGAACCATGTTCTATATGGTCAATCAGTGTATTCCCCATAAAAAATATGTGTTCCGCTTGATGATCAACCATGGTATGATAGTGCAATTAGACAGATATCCCACAAAAGAGACAGAATAAAAGTACTGCAAAAGCTTCAGGACAAGAGGGCCATAATGGCCCTAGGTCGCTCACCTTAGTAGAGTGCCTTAAAGGTTTTTCTTTAATTTGACCATGTGACCTAGTTTTTGACCGCAGGTGACCCAATTTCAAACTCATATTTCATGAAGACAAACATTCTGACCAATTTTCAAGTCAACTGAGCAAAAAATGTGGCCTCGAGTGCCCTAAAGATATTTCTTTAATTTGACCTAGTGACCTAGATTATGACCCCTGGTGACCCAAATTTGAACTGGTCTTTGACTATATCAAAAGAAACATTTTAACCAGTTTTCAAATCCAATGAATAATAAATGTGGCCTCTAGAGTGCCCACCAGCTATTTCTTTAATTTGACCAAGTGAACTAGTTTATGACCCCAGTTGATCCAAATTCAGACTCATGTGAGATTTTACAAAGACAAATATTCTGACCAATTTTCAAGGCAATTAAGCAAATAATGTGGCCTCTAGAGTGCCCACAAGGTATTTCTTTATTTTGACCTAGTGACCTAGTTTATGGTTCCAGGTGACCCAAATCCAAACTCATCTGGTATTTCATCAAGACAAACATTCTGGCCCAATTTCAGGTCATTTGAGCAATAAATGTGGCCTCCAGAGTGCAAACAAGGTATTTCTTTAATTTGACCCAGTGAACTAGTTTATGACCCAAGTTGACCCAAATTAATCTTACGTGAGACTTTATAAAGACAAACTTTCTAACTAATTTTCAAGGCAATTGAGCAAATAATGCGGCCTCGAGAGTGCCAACAAGGTATTTCTTTAATTTGACCTAGTGACCTAGTTTATGACCCAAGATGACCCAATTTTGAACTAAATGAACTTGTTGCGCTTAGGTGGGCAAACAAACTTAGAAGAGAATCACTACATACAAAATATCAAAGCACTACGCCTTCCAGTTTTAAAGAAGAATTTTAAAGTTTTCCTTCTTTGTTCCTATGTTCGAACTTGTGACCCCCGGGGCTGGGCCAGTTTTGACCCAGGGGCATCATATGAACAAACTTGGTAGAGATCCACTAGGAAATGCTACATACCAAATATAAAAGCTCTACACCTTCCCGTTTAAGAGAAAAAGAAATTTAAACTTTTCCTTCTTTGTTCCTATCTTCGAACTTGTGACCCCCTGGGTGGGGCCAGTTTTGACCCAGGGGCATCATATGAACAAACTTGGTAGAGGTCCACTCTGAGATGCAACATACCAAATATCAAAGCTCCACACCTTTCGGTTTCAGAAAAGAAGAATTTTAAAGTTTTCCTTCTTTGTTCCTATGTTCGAACTTGTGACCCCAGGGGCTGGGCCAGTTTTGACCCAAGTAGCATCCTTGGAACAAACTTGGTAGAAGTCCACTAGGAGATGCTACATACCAAATATCAAAGCTCTATGCCTTCCCATTTAAGAGAAAAAAAAATTAAAGTTTTCCTTCTTTGTTCCAATGTTTGAATTTGTGACCCCCGGGGCAGGGCCAATTTTGAGCCCAAGGGCATCGTATGAACAAACTTAGTAGAGGTCTAGTAGGCGATGCTACATACTAAATATCAAAGCTCTACGCCTTCCAGTTTCAGAGAAGATGATTCTTAAAATTTTCCTTCTCTGTTCCTATGTTCGAACTTGTGACCCCCAGGGCAGGGCCAACTTCTGCCCCAAGGGCATCATATGCACAGACTTAGTAGAGATCCACTAGGAGATGCTTCATGCCAAATATCAAAGCTCTATGCCTTCTAGTTTTAGAGAAGAAGATTTTTAAAGTTTTCCTTCTTTGTTCCTATGTTGGAAATTGTGAGCCCCGGGGCGGGGCCAGTTTTGACCCCAGGGCCATCATATGAACAAACTTGGTAGAGGTCCACTAGGAGATGCTACATGTCAAATATCAAAGCTCTACGCCTTCAAGTTTCAGAGAAGAAGATTTTTAAAGTTTTCCTTCCTTGTTACTATGCTCAAACTTGTGACCCCCGGGGCGGGGCCAGTTTTGACCCCAGGGACATCATATGAAGAAACTTGGTAGAGGTCCAGTAGGCAATGCTACATACCAAATATCAAAGCTCTACGCCTTCCAGTTTCAGAGAAGATGATTTTTAAAGTTTCCCCTCTTTGTTCCTATGTTCGAACTTGTGACCCCCGGGGCAGGGCCAGTTTTGACCCCAAGGGCATCATATGAACAATCTTGGTAGAGGTCCACTAGGAGATACTTCATGCCAAATATCAAAGCTCTATGCCTTCTAGTTTTAGAGAAGAAGATTTTTAAAGTTTTCCTTCTTTGTTCCTATGTTGGAAATTGTGAGCCCCGGGGCGGGGCCAATTTTGACCCCAGGGGCATCATATCAACAAACTTGGTAGAGGTCTACTAGGAGGTGCTACATGCCAAATGTCAAAGCTCTACGCCTTCAAGTTTCAGAGAAGAAGATTTTTAAAGTTTTCCTTCTTTGTTACTATGCTCAAACTTGTGACCCCCGGGGCGGGGCCAGTTTTGACCCGAGGGGCATCATATGAACAAACTTGGTAGAGGTCCACAAGGCAATGCTACATACCAAATATCAAAGATCTACGCCTTCCAGTTTTCAGAGAAGATGTTTTTTTAAAGTTTCCCCTCTTTGCTCCTATGTTCGAACTTTTGACCCCCGGGGCGGGGCCAGTTTTGACCCCAGGGGCATCATATGAACAAACTTGGTAGAGGTCCACTAGGCAATGCTACATACCAAATATCAAAGCTCTACGGCTTCAAGTTTCAGAGAAGATGATTTTTAAAGTTTCCCCTCTTTGTTCCTATGTTCGAACTTGTGACCCCCGGGGCAGGGCCAGTTTTGACCCCAAGGGCATCATATGAACAAACTTGGTAGAGGTCTACTAGGAGATGCTTCATGCCAAATATCAAAGCTCTATGCCTTCTAGTTTTAGAGAAGAAGATTTTTAAAGTTTTCCTTCTTTGTTCCTATGTTGGAAATTGTGACCCCCGGGGCGGGGCCAGTTTTGACCCCAAGGGCATCATATGAACAAACTTGCTAGAGGTCCACTAGGAGATGCTACATGCCAAATATCAAAGCTCTACGCCTTCAAGTTTTAGAGAAGAAGATTTTTAAATTTTTCCTTCTTTATGACTATGCTCAAACTTGTGACCCCCGGGGCGGGGCCAGTTGTGACCCCAGGGGCATCAAATGGACAAACTTGGTAAAGGTCCACTAGGAGATGCTACATACCAAATATCAAAGCTCTGCGCCTTCTAGTTTCAGAGAAGAAGATTTTCAAATATTTTGCTTTTTTTTCCTTTTTGTTGCCATGGCAACCAGAGTTGTGGGTGGAATTCAATTCTTTGAACAATTTTGGTAGAGCTTCACCCAAGGAACATCCCTGCCAAGTTTAATCAAGATTGGCCCAGTGGTTTTGGAGAAGAAGATGTTTAAAGAAATTGTTGACGGACGACGGACGACAGACGACGGACGACGGACATAGGGCGATCACAATAGCTCACCTTTAGCACGTTGTGCTAAGGTGAGCTAAAAACTCACTGAATGGCCAAAATACAATGTTTTCGGAACATTGTAAACAATATAAAAAACACGCGAAAGAAAGGTTTTATTCTAATAATTTAGAAATAAATTTGCTTGCCCTTAATTGCAATGATAAAAGAGGTTCTGGGAAAATCATAAAGCATTTTCTTAAAAAAATCCTACTTTATTACACTAATATGACTCATTCTCAAACACATGCTTAATACTATCGATACAAACATTCTGACTAACTTTCGTGAGGATTGTACTGAAAATGTGGCCTCTATAGTGTACCCAGAATTCTTCTACATTTGTCCCAGTGACCTACTTTTTAACCTGATGTGAGTCACTTTAAGACCTGTCAGAGATACACCACGGCAAACATTCTGAACAACTTTTCACAATCTCCTGGGTTGTGGACTGAAAATGTGAGCTCTGCAGTGTACATTTTTCTTTTTTTTTTTTTTTTTTTTTTTAAACTTGACTAGGTGACCTAGTTTTTTTACCCAATATGACCAATTTCCAAACGTCCTCAATATCATCAAAACAAACATTCTGGACAACTTTCATGAGAAATAAACTGGAAATGTTTTTCAAAGATTTGACCTGGTTACCTAGATTTAGACTAGGCGTGAGACATTTTGCAAACTGTTCGCGGTATTACTAAGACAAACATTCTGACCAACTTTAATGTGTGTTTTACAGAAAATCTGGCCTCTAAAAAGTACAATTTTTTTTTCAAAGATTTGACTTGCAGGCTTAAGCTTTCAACTGCCCTTCTGAAAAAATGTAGGGATAAACTTCTTGGGAAAAATAGGGAAAAAGTAGGGATTATAAGGAAGAAAAAGTAGGGATAGTGTGGCATTCACAGAGAACTCGCTGTATTTTTCATCAATGATAATGAAGAATTTACCATCTGGTCACATATTTGACTACCGCATGTAAAAAAAAAGAAAATCTCTCTATACATCCAAAACCATCTGTGCTCAGACAAATCCAGCCGGATAGCAACAGAAGCAATTTTACAGAGACAGCATGACAAAGGTTAGCTCCATATTGCCATGAATCCCCCCAACCCCATATCTGCCTTTAGTACAGCCATTCTAAATATTAACTACAGACCAGAATCAGAAACACTTTTCCATGACTGAAAGTTAGAAAATGGACAATACTGAACTTTTTGTTGGGGGCAAGGGGGCCGCTAGGGCCCCGGTAGGTCCAGGGCAACGCCCTGGTCGAGGGTTGAGGGGGTCAGTGGCGTCCGGAAGCTAAAAAAAAAAAGGCTTTTTATTTCACGTTAAAATCCTTTTCCTGACACCCATATTTCAAAATTGCTTCAAGTATTTTTACTCTCAATTTTCATTCTCAGTTAACATAAAATTTAATCTTTGTCAATAAACTAGTGCCATACCCAGACATGCTAACGGAGGGATTAATACTTTCACGCACATGGTTCTTTTAATAATTAACCCTTTGAACTTAATCACATTCATTAATACACAAAAATCTTCTATATGTACAGGCATGCAGTTCTAAGGCTTTCTTTCCTTTTGATCTGTATTTTTTCAAAGAGGCTGCAGAAACATTCTCTCATAAATATTCTGAGTATACGCGGCCACTAAACTCGTCTGATCCCGTATCAGAATCTCTGTTACCAGGTGTTCGATGAGAGCCATAAATGATCAGGAATAGCCTCAGACAAAGGAAGTGCCGAGAGAAAAAAAACTTACTGACATGGCATCTAAAGATCAAATGACCTGCAGTATGAAAGATACGAAATTTGGGGGATAACACCCCTACACCATAAATTTCTCCTTGGGTTTAAACGATTTGGAAAAATGACCTAGTTGGACCCTGGAAATACAGAATTCCACCATTATACTGAAGACTTTAACCCAAGAGTCTTTTCAGCTTTTTTACCCTTTTTATATATTTTCTATTATCTTATAAAAAGTAGGGGAAAAAAGTTGGTAAAATAAGCACAGAAAAAAAGTAGCGAAAAGTAGGAAAAGTATGGCCCCCTAGAAAGCCTGGACCTGGTGAACCGGGGCTATCTAACATAGATTTGGGTAAGCATTTTCGTATCTTTTCACTTACAAAAAAAGTTATAAAATTCTTACGTGCGTTTGACAAAGCTTGAGTTAAAGCCTTTTTAAATATTTTTTTTAACTCTACACTATGAGGTTTGTTAATTAGACATTGATTTCTCGCTGGCGTAGCTAGAACGAAAATTTTATCTAAAGTTTCTTACAAACATGGAAGTTCGCAACAAAAGCATAGCTCAAATATTAAACGCTCCCGTTGGGATTCGAACCCGTGCAGCAAAGATCCTCGTTTATCGAGGTTTAAAAGACCAGTACACTAACCCCTGAGCTAGAGAGAATTCTCCCTAACGCAGTTGTCAGGTATTGATTTTACACGGGAAGAAGCTATACTGTTGATCTCCCGTAATACACATCTTCTTAAAAGAAGTCATCATTTGATGGCTGAAAGCCTTATTAGGCAGTAAGTCTATTATTTACACAACAAATGGCTCAATGGCCAATAACGGGCAATTTTTATAGACAACAAATGGCCTAATGGCCAATCCCGGACGAGCCCCTATCTTACGAACATGGAAGTTCGCAACAAATGCATAGCTCAAATACAAACCACCCCGGCTAGTATTCGAACCCATGCGGCAAATATCCCCGTCATTTGAGGTTTAAAAGACCAATACACTAACCCCTGAGCTACAGAGAATTCTCCCTAACGCGGTTGTCAGGTATTGATTTTATACGGGACGAAGCTATGGTGTAAGGAAGGAGTGATCTCCCGTAACAAGCTGAAAACACAGTTCTAGACTTGACTTGATAAAGGAATATTTTTTTTTTAAAGTAGTGATATAGATGCATTTATGGAAATACTGTAAAGAAAAACCTCTTTCATGTGACGTCGCTTGCCCCGTCCATCTTAAATCACTTTTGGCCGGGTGTTGTTCGCTCTTTTAGTAATGCAGTGTAGATTTACATCGGTTAAAAAACTAACATCTAATGAAAATATATTTATGAATTTCGTTTGGATTGAAACGGCACGATCACAAAAACTCTGCTTGAGCACTTCATGCTCAGGTAAGCTAAAAAAATACTATATGCCCTTGAGGGCCTGAATCGCTCTAGTGTCAGTGATTTTGCTTACTTTCTAGTATACGTCATTAATTCAGGATGCAAAAAGGAAAAAAAAGACAAACACATAATAAAAAAGTGGGGAAGGGTGGGTGTTGTTGCAACTGGGCTTGGACCCACTGAGACAGCATAGGTTATCATAGATAGGCATGGTGAATTTGATAAGTACATTTTCTAAAAACCAAATGTGACAGGATTTCAGTATTCGTTGTATTAAACATTTCCTGCAATTTTCAAAGAAATGTGACTCGTGATGTGGACTGAGTTGAGTAAACAATTCCAAGTCATCAAATGGCTGCTTTTCCTAAACTAATTGCTGTATTTACTTCATTTTTAAAAGGTTTCAATCCTTTGAGTATACAAATAATGTTTGCAAGTGTAAACAAGAAATCTGAATTTTCAACTTAAATGGCTACTTTTCTCACACTAGTTGTTTGATTGATATAAAGCAACTGTGCAAGTTTCATTAAAATCCGACTGCAAATGTCGACTTTATCACGTTAACAAGAATGGAAACTTTTACCTTACTAAGTGGCACATTTTTTCATAATCAATAGGGTTCAGGCTACTGGTGAGATAAACAAACTGTGCAAGTTTCGCGAAATCTGATCACAAATGCAGACTTGAATGGGTAAACCAAAAAAAAAAAAATAAAAGACTAATAGACGGACGGACCAACGACAAAAACCACTCCATGACATAAGCTCTGCTGGCTTAGACAGCTACTAAAAAACCTTACCCTCACTGTCTAATTCAACAAAAATCTTTTTCATAAATTGTACTGTATGGTCCTTGTAGAAATCAGAGTCATTTCCACTGTATAAGTCATACTTCACATGGAGTGCAGTACAGTTTATATGGTACTTTGTTTCAATAGCTTTACCACCAACTTTAGGACTGATGGTACACTGTAATTCTTCTTCTTCAACAGGAAGTTTTCTCACAAAAACCTCGGTATAAAGGGAACTTTTCACTGGCTTGCTATTTGGTGGATCATTTTGGGCTGTAACTAATAAAAAAAAAAAGAAGATCATGATAGCCCTGGTATTGATAGGGTTATAAGCAAGTGAGCAACAATTGATATGGACAATGACATTTATATACCATTAGTAATAAATGATTTAGTCAGTGCCATAGGTGAAAACAAGGGCTTTTCGTGATAGCACAGCTGAAGATCTGATTATGCAGTCAGATCTTGGTTCTATACTTTTTTTTTTTTTTTTTTTTTTTTTAATTTTTCTTTATTTTTATTTTTTTTATTATTATTATTATTTTTTTAATGAAGCATATAAGGTAGAAATCTTTCTAAGTTCCAGTGGGTTCTTTTGACAGCCCCATCAAAAGAAGACATGTTTAGTGCTGAAAGAATTATGATCCCATTATCTCTTTCCCATAGATTTTTTTTAGCTCCGAAAGCAAAGGCTTTGGAAAACAATGCGGAAAAAGAAAAAATGCCAATAACCAGCATTTTCTCTTTATCCCAAATTGTTTTCTACCCTATAAAAGAGAGAAATCAGCATGTTAGCAACATCTAAATTGTACTTCTGCAAATGCTTTCAATTTAAAAAAAAAAACATATTTGTCGTGTGGTAAGAGTTACCTATTTATTCTTCATACATGCAGGATTATATCAAAATGCCATTTCCATGGCCGTGTCTTGTGACATTAAGAAAAGAGGTCTACCAAATTTAGCCCTATAGCAAACAATCCCGAGTTTTAGCAACCCTTAAAGAAAAGGCTTTTGAAAAAACTGTGAGAAAAGGAGAAATTGCTGGTATCCAGCATTTTCTTCCTTTACCACTATGTTTTCTACCCTATTAAAGCCAGAAATCATCCTTTGAAAAACGTCAAGTGTGTCATTTATAAATACTTTCAAAATGGTCGTATCCAAAAAATTTATTGTTTGCCAATGCGTTAGCCCTTTACCATTTTTAACGACCCTGGTACATAAAAGACTTTTAAAAAATTGTGAGAAAAGGAGAAAATCCTGATGACCAGCATTTTCCCCTTTTTTCAACATTCTTTCATATCCTATCAAAGAGGAGAGAAAAAAAGCATTTTAGCAGCAACTAATTTGTCTGAAAATGCTTCACATTTGGTTCAGTCTAAAATTTGTCGTTTGGTAAGTAGTAAATTAAATATCAATAAAATATATCTACAAGTTCTTGACAAGACTGTTATCCAAGATTAAATCATAGGCCCTATAGAAAAATTGCAGGTGTACAGTTTCTCATCCAAATTGGTTGAAAACTGTTACAGAAGAAGAGGACACAAAATTGCTTCTACTAATGGACGGACCAACGGACAAACTGACTTAAGGATGTTTTACAGAACTTTTAACCCTTTATCAAACAATTTTTTTTTTACACAGCTCTGACAAATAAGTTTCGGAAATATTGTGGGAAAGGAGAAAATGCTGGTTACCACAATGAATTTTTACCTTTCAAAGAAATATCCAGCATTTGAGCCATAATGCAAAGGTTTTCAATATGGTTTAAATCTTCACCAAAAGACAATAGGTTGGGCTTGTCCAAACTGAATACATTTGCAGATAACACAATAAATGTGACTAAAAAATCAAAGTTTGAAAGGGTAGAAACTAATTTTAGCGACCCTGACGAAAAAGGCTCTAGAAAACATTATGAGAAAAGGTGAAAATGCATTTCCTCCATTTTCAACATGAGTCAAAGACAATTGCAGTCACTTGATCCACATGTAACTTTTTGTCTTAAATCTTTCCCTGACGACAAAATTGTGCACAAGTCTACATTTCAAGCAGTAACAGAGGACGAATCAAATGTTACTCAAATGATAGGATTTGTCTCTGGCAGGTTACAAAACAATGTGGGAAAATAGAAAATGCTGGTTACAAGCATTTTTTTTTTTTTTTACCCCCAGTTTTCAAATGATTGTTTGGTAAAGGGTTAATGAAATGGCAATAGGTATTCCCTTTTGAGTGAAAACATTGACAATTATTTTCACCTAAGGAATATAAATATATTTTTTCACATCTTCTACACATGCTCAATTACAACATACAGTCAAACTTCGATGGCTCGAACATGGGTAATTTCGAATACCAAAGAAAGCTCGAACAATAATCTCAGTCCCGGCAAAATCTCCATATAATTCATATTGTTCGACCTCGAAAAGCTCGCACAACCCTTAATTCGAACTTTCGAACACATATCACAGTCCAGTCATTCATTTTCCTATGTATTTTACCTCTTCGAAGTCGAACAAAGGGTTGGTCAATAATTAGTCGTTGGGTTTCACACCTATATTTGTTAATTGGATACGCCGGTAATTATCTGTCAAAAAATGGATATGGTGCATTTTTTTAACACTTACTGTAAAATATACACACACTTGCTCAAGGTGTTAATTTAGGGATTGTCTGGAAGTGATTGAATAATTGCTTTGTCTTTAAATTTTGTTTTTCAAGGTTGTTGAGGTGAATGAGTGGGACAAGTCATTTTTGTAAGGCTACAAATGTATGAACTGTGTTGCTCTCAACACATAAGGTTTTATTTACCGCAACTTTGATCTTGATCTGCACATGTAGCGTTGATCTGAGTTATAATTAGAAGTAGATATATAATTACCCGAATGAGGACAAGCCATGCGCGCATAAAATGCACATGCCTGCATAAATTAGCGCACTTAAGTGGCCCAGCCAATTATGTTTTTTTGCGGCAAAAAATAAAAAAAACGCGTGCTTATGTTGCATGACGCGATTATGTTTTTGCACGGCGCTTATGTTGCATGGCGCGCTTATGTTGCATGATGCGATTATGTTTTGCACTGTGATTATGTAACCGGCTAGCTTATGAAAATTAGTGTTATAAAACTAGTTAGCCTTATAAAAGTCTTTCCTTTAAGTTTCTGGAATAAAATGTCATAACCTCTTTCTCAAACGAATTTACTTAATTTCAATTTTTAAAAAATTAAAAAAAAATTTTTTGAAATTTTAATAACGCGATTTTAAATATAACTGTGCATGATATAAAGATGCCAAACACAAAAATAAATAGAGTAAATAAATTAGACTATGGCAGTGTTGAAGAATTTCAAGATTCATATAAAGATTATAATAAAAAAATTAGAGAAGTAATAAACAAGTCTTCTTTATCTAATTTTAAACGCTCTTTATTTTGTCTTGATAATCGTTCAGAGTTTAAAGAATTTTGCAAAAACTTTATAGGTTTGCATGAATTGGAAATTTTTAAAATATTTTATTTAAATAAACTTGATGAAACAGTAGAAAATATTGAGAAAGGTTATGAATATTTAACGAAATATAAGAATAACTTAAGAGTATATAGAAGAAAAAATATAGAACTTAATAATAAAATACATGTTTTATTAAATTTAGGTTTTGGTTTAACATATAATAGAATTAATATTAATGAATTTGCTTGTCGTGAGCCAATTTAATTTTAAAATATTTTTTTTTTTTTAAAAATTAAGTTAAAATAAAAATTTGAAATTATTTTAACTTAAGCCAAAACAATATTAGGCATGGAAAAAAGTACCAAAATGAGTGTGTTAAATAAATTAACAAAAGAATCACGGAAAAAGTTAAACAGATGTTTTAAAGACAGACCCTATCTTCTTACTTGCTCCCCGATTATAGATAATGAACAATGTTTTGTATTTGATTTTAATAGTTCATGTGGTGAGTTTAGAAATTTAAAAAGAATATTGGGCACTTTGTATTATTTAATTAGTAGAGAAAAAATAAATGAAACAAAAGATTTTATAGTTCATATTCAATGTATGTATGATTATATAAGTTTTTACGATAATGAAGAAGCAAATAATAATGCAAAAAACAAAGATAAATTTATAATTTTTTCTGAATTTGTAAAATCAAATGAAAGTTTTTCTCTTTCTAATTTAGATTCTTTTAAAAAACTATCAAAAATTTTTAACCCCTTATATGGTTTAAATTTAGTTTTTACTTTTTATCATGAAAAAAAAGTAATTTCAGTTGACAAAATGTTTAAGTCAGAATTTTGTGTAATATGTATGGTTAAAGAACCAGATTTTTATTTTATTGATTGTGGTCATTTATGTGTCTGCCGAGAATGTTTTGAAGATGTTACTAATTTAAGAAATTTTCATACAACATGTCCCTTATGTAAAACCATGGTTAATAATTTTGCAACTTTATAATTATCTATTTTTTAAAAAAATTATTTTTTTTTTAAAAATTGAATTTAACTTAACTTATTTTAAACTATAATAAAGCCAATACCATCAGGCTTGAAAATAACACGCTCTATTTTTTACCATCTAGTTACCTGAAAAGGTAACCAGATGACGAACACCATCTAGTCATCTAGCCTTCCAAGCCCCATTTTTTGTTATTCTTTTTACCTAAATTTTGGTAAAAAGATTATATCTTAATTAAAAAATGACAAAGCCATCTACAAAACAACCGTTGTTAGCTTGTTATATCTGTTCAAGTTTTTAAATTAAGCAAAAAATAATAATATAAAAAAGTAATTGATGATTTTCCATCTTATTATTACGAATATATTCTTGGAAGGGAAGATGGTTTTGAAATTTTTGCGCAGGAGTATTTGCTTTATTCTTAAATTAAATAAAAAATTATTTAAGAAAAAATTAAATTATTTAAAAAATGAATGAAAAAGACATAGAAAAGTACTATGATACTTCATTAGAGAAGAAGTTTTATTACCGGAAGAAAAAAATTTTGACAATATAGTTAATGAAGTTAAAAGTAAGTATTTAAATTTACCAACAACAGAAAATTTTGAGTTCTTTGAAGGTAGGTTAAAAATGTACATTGAAGAATTAGTAAAGTTATTTAATAATAATTATCATGAAAGAATCCCTGGAAATGAAATTGATTCGAGAATAAAACGTAATTTTTACTATCTATATATTAGAACTAAAATAGATTATATTTTAAGTAAATAAATATTTAACCTTTTTACCAGGTTAAATATTTTACAAATCTAACTCTATCAAAATAGTTATATAAGCACTTCTTGCATTTGGGTTATCTGACTTGGTTATAAAGTTTATAACATCACATTGGTCTACTTCTAAAGGCTGTGGAAAAACTATGCAATTACAACCTTCATTTTGTTTTTTTATTATGGAGTAGTAAGCCTGTTCAATCCCGTTTATGACTATATTAACTTTTGCTTCTTCTTCTATAATATCTTTACCTTTAACAGCCATTAAAGACCCCCTTATAATTCTACCAGGAGCACTCATACAATAGCCCCCTAATCCATGGCTCCTTCCACTGTTTCCATTACCAAAAGAAAACTCATATTCACCATATTTTAGTCCTCCCTGCTCCTCGGCACACACGCTTATAATAGGTTTTGGACCTATGAGAGAAGGAAGAGATACTTTTCTATCCACATAGGATTTTGTTGCTAAATCACCTTCTTCTATAGGCGTTGCAGCATTTTTCAGAGAAAAACCTTTGAGATTTACGTTAGCTACTGCCGAAAAACTACCATCTGGATTTTTTACAATGGCACTTAGTAGCAGCGTCAAGGTTTACAGGATTTGGTAAGCCGGTGATTGTGTGGCCATTCATAACTATGTTACCAGCCGCTAAAAAAGACCCAGCATGGTTTTTTGTTAAAGCTTTATCACCTGCAGTAGCTACCTCAACAACGGTGTCTACGTAAAACTTATTAGCTGCTTGTTGATTATCTAAAGGCGTTCCAAGGTTATCGATTCTCCTACCACCCATAGAAACATCACCAGATGCTATATACCCTCCTCGCCCATAAACAAAGGCGCGATTAGCGGCATCTACATATCTTTTTGTTGCAACGTCTTGTGCGTCTGCAGGGTCTATAAGATTTGTTAAACTATACCCCCTCATATTTATACTTGCAACAGCAGAAAAACTTCCATCTCGTTGTTTTACTATTGCTTTACTACTATCATCCACATATTTTTTAGTAGCAGCTTCATTTGGTTCCTCAGGTTCAGCTATGTTTTTTATTTTATTAAAACCCATGTTTAAATAACCTGTTACATGGTATCCCCCGTTTTCATCCAACAACCCTGCGCTTGTGTCAACATAACTTTTAGTTGCTACATCTTGTGGATTAACTGGATTACTAACCCTGGTTAATGTGTTACCATTCATATTTATAGAACCAGAAGCAGGCGTTGTTCCATCTTTACGTAAAAAATTATTTGAAATGTAAGCAAGTGACACACCATCACCGCTTGTTTTAACATCATCCATTCTTCCAAATTTATCAACAGGCATTTTTATTACTAAAAAAGTTTATTTAAAGAGTCTTGAAATTTATTACCTAAACTCAACTCTTTAAGAATGTACAAACATAAATGCCCGCAAAATACTTCCCCAGCTTGTTGTAATTGGTCGGTATTGTAATGTATTGGTCTTTTTAAATAATCTATAAGTTCAATAGGCAGCTGAATACCATAGGAGTCAAAATAAATTTTATTTTTGCCATTTTTATGCCAAGCAACCCAATGAGTCCCTGGTCCACCAGCATCATCAAGATTTAATATACCACATTCCTTGTTTTTTACTTTTTTAGGTAAAGTGTCACGTAAAAATACTCCCCTAAAATTTTTCATTTTTAATTTTTTTGCAGCATCCTCAAGTTCAAAATTGCTTAACGGTTTGTTTGGTAAAATTATATTATCGATTAAAATATCTCTCATTTTTTATATTTAAATATTTACAATAGCGTTATTATCAACCCATGAATTAAACTTATCAGAGTAACCTTTCCACTTAACGAGAGATTTCTTTTTTCCTTTTTTAACAACCTTTTCTATCCTATACACCTCTTGTCTTGTTTTTTTGTAGTTCAGGTTCATAAAAGGTACCTTTTATTTCTTCTCCATTTAAATCTTCAATTTCATATGTTATAGGCGATGTATGTTTTACTTCAGAAACTGTAAAAACCTCTTCAGTCCATCTTGTTGTATAACCTTTTTCAAAAGTCTTTTTCTTTTTACTTATCCTTACTTTATCACCAACAGAAAACTTTGGTACGACGTAATCCCTTACTTGATTATAATCAGGGTACAATGTTATCCAAACTTTATTTTCATTCTCCTTCTTACTTGCTTCTGTTGGCGTCATCTTAATAGAAGAATGCCTTGTGTTATTATATTCTTTAACAAGATTTGGTAACGCGTTAATAAAAACGTTTGTTGAGTGAGCAGAGAAATACTTCCACATTTTTTCTTTCATCGTTCTTATCCATCTCTCAACAACGCTTGATTTTTCCTCATTTTCAGTGGAATACAATTCAATTAAATCTTTAACTTCTTTGTTATAAAACTCTTTACCTTTATCCACCCACATTTTCTCTGGTTTTCTTTCCTTAAAAATACTCTTTAACGCAACAGAAACAGATTTTCCTGTTTTATCTTTTAATGGTATCAGCCAACCATATTTTGAAAAGATGTCAATGACAGCAAGAAGATATTTTACACCACGATTGAATTTAGAAAATGCTTGCATATCTACCAAATCTGCTGCCCATATCCTATCTATGCCATTTACTCTTACTCTCCTTTTCTTAAATTTTCTTTTTATTGGTTTATGTAATTCTTCTGCTAATATTAAGCTTTCGTTATTTTTTTTTTAACCCCCATTCCAAATCTTTTTTTTTTGTTCCAATTAATGTGCTAACTAACCCTCGTTCCATTCTTTCTTTAATTGTTGGATTATAAATCCCCTTTAACTCTTCAAGCATATTTTTATCGCAAACAGCATTTCTTGTAGCAGTATCATTATGTTTAAGATAACAAATATCATGATGGTATGCTGCTTTATCAACACGATTTACAGGTTCTGACCATTTTTTAGGTGTTAAATCAGGATTTAACCTTTTTCCTAATTTGGTACCTGGTCCAGTAAAATTATGACCGGGTAAATGCATTTCAACAGGTAAGTTATTGATAGCCTTGTTTAACAACGACCCACCTGTTTGTTTTTTAATAAACTGGGTTTTTGTCGTTCCACATTGAACACATTTTCCACGTTTCATATTTCTTCCATTTTTACTTACAGCATATTCAATATTAGCTGTATCAGTTTGTTTTTTGCACTTAACACAATACATTTTTTTATATTAAATAATTTTTTTTTTATATAAAATGGATATTGTTAACTTATCATGGAATGAAACCCTTGCAAAAAGATTTAATCACCCTCTTTTACCAAGAAGTATTAGGGGCTTAATAGTAGGTAAATCAGGATGCGGTAAAACTACACTTTTACTTAATTTTTTGTTACGCCCCGATTGGTTAGACTATGACAATTTAAAAGTTTTTGGAAAAAGTCTGTTTCAACCAGAATACCGAATACTTAAAAAAGCCTTTGAAGAAAAAATACCAAAAAATTATATCTTAAGACTATTTACTCTTAGAGATGATGCACAAGAACATGATGTTTCACCCGTTGCTTTAGTAGAAGAATGGGCAAAAACAATTAAGAAAAAATCAGATATTAACTGCGAATTTTTTGAAAACGCTAGTGATATACCTGACCCAAGAGAGCTAAACACGCAAGACAAAAACTTAATGATTTTTGATGACTTGCTTTTAGAAAGACAAAACAAATGCGAAAACTATTACGTAAGAGGTAGGCACAGTAACGCAGATTGTTTTTATCTATCACAAAATTATTTTAGATTACCACGCCAAACTATTAGAGAGAACGCTAATTTTATTTGTTTGTTTAGGCAAGACTTAAAAAATCTTAATCATATTTTTAGCGACCATGTAGGGGATGATATGAATAAAACAGAGTTTGTTAACTTTTGTAAAAAATGTTGGGACAGGCCGCATGGTTTTGTTGTAATTGACTTAACAAGCAAAAAGGATAATGGAAAATATAGAGATGGATTTGACAATTTTTTATTCCAAAAAAAATTTGAAAATTTAATAACACAATTTTATTTAAAATTGTGCAAAAAAGATGCCGCTGATAAGAAAAACAGAATATAGACTTATTGAAAATTTTAATGAGTGTGATTTAGATGAATTTAAAATTTTTTTTTAAAAAGTAAAAGAAAGTATTGAAAATGGTATAAAAAATTCTTCAAAAGGTAATTTAAAAAAGGCTGTAAGTGTATTAAAAAAAAGAAAAGAATATTTATCTTATGCTGAAGGTTTAAAGGGTTCAGATGAAGAAGAAATATACAAATTTTTTATTGAAAACTATTTTAATGAAATGGTAGAAAATATAAATATTTTACTAAATTTTTTTGAAGATAAAAAAACAATTAAGCCTATAGAAAAATTAAGAAAAAAGAACAAAATAAAAAATTATTTTAAAGAACTAGGATTTTTAAGTGTAGCAATTAACAACAAAAATTCCTCCGATTATCAAACTTTTCATGCCCTTAGTGTATAGATTTACATAAAAATATATTTTGATTTAAAAAAATATATTTTACCCTAAAAATGGAAGAATATTTACTAAAAGAAATAGCAAAAAATACGAGGCACAAAACATCGTCTCAAATTATTGCAAGTGATAATAAATCACAGTTTAAAAAAACGTTTACCCCTCCAATCCAATTAGACAAGGATAAAAATTATGAGATTGCTTTTGTAAATCTTGAAACTTACTATTCATTCCCAAATATTAATGAAGGAAAAAACATTTTTGTTTATTCACCAGACAATGGTACTTCATGGGTAAAAATAAAAATACCTGTGGGCGCCTATGACCTTGTTGATATTAATGATTTCATTCAACAAGAAATGAGAAAAAAAGGTCATTATGATTCAGTTAATGAAGAGTATTATATTATTATCTCTGCAAATACTAATACTTTAAGGTCTGTTCTTATTATTGAAAATGGTTATCAAGTAGATTTTAATCAACCAAATTCTATTGCAAAAGTTTTAGGATTTACTCGAGCAAAATATGAACAAGGATTTCATGATTCTGAAAATTTAGTAGATATTCTTAGTATTAACAGCTTGCACGTTAATATAGATATAATCGCAGGAAGCTATGTTAATGGTTCAACAAAGAATACTATTTATTCATTTTTTCCTGATGTTCCACCGGGCTATAAAATAATAGAAAATCCTGTAAATCTGGTTTATCTACCTTTAACAACAAATGTAATACATAACTTTAATGTGTCAATTACTGACCAAAATGAAACATTACTAGATTTGAGAGGAGAAGATATAACAATCAGATTTCATATAAGAGAAGCTTGATAAATATAAAATGACAAACTATACTTCATTAAAAGTAAATATATCAGGAGGGCAAAAGCAAAAAATTCATCATGCGCTAAAAGCAAGTTGCCCGGTAAGTATTCGTTTAAATTTTGATGACTTAAAAGGTAATGATGTTATTGCGGTAACCAATTCACAAGCAAAAAAACTAGCTAGAGCCTATGAAAACGGAGTAGGGGTTGACATAAGAATGACAAAAAAACAACTTAAACACAACACAAAAGTAGAAGATGGATTCTTACCTTTGTTAGCCGGTTTAGCATCAGCTGCTTTACCTGTATTAGCAAAAACGGTATTACCTGCTTTAGGCGTTGGTGCTTTATCCGGGCTTGCATCAACAGGAGTTCAAAAAGCAATGGGTAACGGTCTCTTTCTTAAAAAAGGTGGTTGTTTATGTAAAGTAGAAACAGATGGTGAAGGGTTATTTCTTAGCCCGTATAAAGGTAAAGGTTTAAATTCAGTCGGTGATGGAATGTTTTTAAAAAAGGGTGGCAGAATTTATGATGGAAAAGGTCTTCTTTTAGGTCCTAATAGTCCATTTGCTAATATTCCTATATTGGGAGCAATATTATAAATTAAAAAATATGAATGTTTATAAATTTGGAGTTAAACCTAAAGTGGTTCAACCAAAAACTATTTTTTGGAAACCAGCAGAAGTCAAGCACCCAGCTAAAAAGGTTAATCCTGTTACTTGGGATATTTTTACGCAGCAACCCTTAATATTAAAACCGGGTGAAACAAAATCAATAGTATTAGGTTTTGGTTTTATGATGAGTAGGGGTTTTGTTCTATTGTCGCTATCTTATAATTTAAAAATTAAGCAATTTAGTTTATCAAATGAAGTTATTCTTGTGGATGTGCCTGATGTGGTTACCTCAATTACAAACAACTCGAGTAATCTAGTGAAAATTGAAGAAAATGAATTTTTATGCCGTCTTTACTATTCTATTTAAAAGAAAAGTTGTTATTAATAAAATGGAACTCACAGAAAAGATTTATCCGAATTTACCAGAAGAAAGAAATATACCAAATGCACCACCACTATCAGCAGAAGACAACGGCCAATCTTTTAGACTGCAGAAGATATCAGAGATTCAAACTTTTCTTGAAAATGAAAAAAATGAAAGGGAGCAACTAGCAAAAAAATACTTAAATATTTCAAAAATGATTGATAATGTTGAAGCCGGACTAACAGTTATTGCTTTAGGAGCTGGTGCTTGTGGTATTACACTTTTAAGTACCGTGGTAGCAATACCAGCAACTATAGCCCTGGAAGTTTGTGCTCTTGGCATAGGTATTACAGCATTGATAGGTAAGCTTTTGGTTAGGAGAACCAGAACAAAGTCAGAAAAACATTTACAGATTAAAATGTTAGCTGATTCAAAACACAATACGGTTCTTAATCATATATCCAAAGCTATCAGTGACAACAATGTAGACCATTCAGAATTTAACTTAATTTTGCAAGAACTGGATAAGTATAAAAAAATGAAGGAAGAAATCAGGAGTAAGTCAAAGAAAAAGATTAATGCGGAAGAACAAGAAAGTTTGATTGAAAGGGGGAGGCAAGAAGCGAGGGAGTCCTTTCGGAAGCTTGTTGAAAAGAATCGTGCCACGTATTAAAGTTAAATGTCCTAAGATTAAATTCTCTTGCGCTTGTGAAATAGGATAAAAATTTTTTTTACTTAAAAAAATATTTCGTTTCTAAAGATAACGGACCCCCTAAAAAGGGAACAAATTGTAAAAGAATATATTGCAACAAAAAAAAAAAAAGAATTCGTGATAACCAACTTGCAGAGAAAACGGGAGATATTATGTTACAACAAGACCTTTCAAAGTTTTTTAAACCTATTACAGAAACGCAAAAAGCTGCAACAAAGAATATTACAGAAGGACTTAAACCTATTAAAGAGGGGATAGAACAGTTACCACAGAAGTTACCCCAGCAAATAGGTTATCCTCTTCCGGCTCCTTCTTCGGCTCCTCCTAGTTATAGGTCAGCAAGCCCTCCAGGTTCTGTTGCAGAGTTTGAATTAAAAGAACCATTATCATCAACAGAAAAAAAGGAATTACAACAACAAATAGATAATTTTATTCTTGCTTATCCTGATAACGTATTTGGTTTTTATGAAAAACGAGGAGAAATATATATGGGCAATATGCCAGCTGAAATATTTAAAGGAAATATTATTTTTAATAAATATGAAAAAAACACTTTTAAACTAACAGATGGGTTAAAAAATCTAATTTTTTATAGAGAACATGACCCTAACACTTATACAGCAAATGATTTTTCAATGTATTCTAAAATTTTAAAATTAACTGGTGCTATGCACCACAACAATGACCCATCAAATCCCCATTTTAAATTTAGAGAAATAGACCCTAGCTTATCGGATAAAGCTAGAATTATTAAAGAAGATATTTGGAACCCATACACAAAGACAGAACAGTTTAAAAAAAAACATACCAAAACACTCACAAAAACAATTAGGAAAAGGAATTATAGTTATCCCATCTGACCCCAACGCACTTTTAGAAAGACTTGAACTTTTAATGGCAAGTAAAAAAGCTGGTAATACTGGTGTAAAAAATGAGTTGGTAAGTATTTGTGATGAATTAAAAAGACAACGTATATTAAATTCAAAGGCTTATAAAAATTTAATGACTATTATAAAATGATTACATCACAAAAGAGAGGATTTAAAAGAACTTATAAATATGGGGGTGCCGGAATCTTTGACACCTTAGCTAATTTTTTAGCAAAACTCTTTACAAGCAGTGCTGCTAAACAAATTGCATCAACAGCAGTTGATGTTGGGAAAAGTGTAGCAAAGGAAGGAGCAAAGAAAGCGTTAGAGGTTGGAAAGACTGCCGCAGTTGATGCTGGTAAAAGGTTAGTAGAAAAGGCTTTAACACCAAAATCAAAAAAGATTTTAGAAAAATATGTCCCTCAACCAGCAACACAAAATATTAATACCTTAATAGATGGTGGTGCAATTGCTATACAGGATTTAGTTAAGAAATTAAATAGTAGTGGTTCCGGAGTTAAAGTATTATGAAAATAATAAATTTAAGTTAAGCAAAATAAAAACATTAAATAAAAAAGAATGTCAGAGCTAAAATTTAAAATTAATGAATATAAAAAATACAATACAAAAAAAGTAAGCGTTTTTTATGCCTACTTCATGAAGATTGCAAGATTCTTGAAGTTGAAGATACATCTTATGGTTATGGAAAGGCTGTTGTAGAATTGTCTCCTGAAAAAGCTGATATTATGAATTGTTTTGAAGTAGAGGTAAATGAATACTTAGAAAAAAATAAAATACCAAAAGTAACGCTTATTTATGGAAATACAGTTTATTGTAAGGTAAACAAAAAACTACCGCAAAAAAAGAATTTAAAGGTTGTTAGGGTAAAAGGCGTTTTTGTTAATGATGAAAATAAAGCATATCCTCAGATATGGGTAGAAGAACATTTATAACTTTAATTTAAAAAATTATGAATGTATTAATAAAATGGATATTTTAAACATTAAAGCATCAATTTTTAAAGATGATAGTATTGACGAATATGAATACTATGAGTATGAACCTATTACAGGAACCAATCTTAACAACTCAGGAGGAAATATTAGGATTGATATAGAAACTCAAGATATTTTTTATCATCCTTCAGAGTCATATTTACAAATTACAGGTCAATTGGAAAAAAATGATGGTACCGCTTACGGAGCAGCTAATGAGGTTACCTTAACAAACAATGGTTTAATGTATCTGTTTAAAAATATCAGATACCAACTTAGCGGACAAGAGATAGAAAGCATTAATTACCCTGGTCAGGCTACTACAATGCTTGGGCTATTAAAATACCCAGATGACTTTTCTAAATCACAAGGGTTAAACCAGCTGTGGTATAAGGATACAAGTGGTAATGCAAACAGTGCTAATAATACTGGTTTTTCAGTAAGAAAAAACTATATTTTTAGTTCAAATCCGCTTGGAACATTTAGTTTAAGGATACCCCTAAAACATATATTTGGTTTTTGTGAAGATTATAATAAAATTTTATATGGTATGAAACAAACTCTTACCTTAACGAGAAATGATGATAATGACGCAATTTATAAAGCAGCAGCGGTTGTCGGACCACCAGCATTAAATGACCCTGGTAGAGTTAGATTAACAAAAGTATCTTGGTTTATGCCTCATGTAACACCTGATGATGGTAATAAGCTTGAACTCCATAAATTTATTGAGAAGAAAGAAAAATTTCCAGTTGGGTATAGAATGATACAAAGCGACTCTATTGCAGTTCCACTGGCAGCAACAGGTTTTACTTGGAGGCTGTCATCTAAATCATCACCAGAGGTGCCGCGTTTTTTAATTGTTGGTTTTCAAACTGACAAAAGTGGTAATCAAGAAGAAAACCCAGCTATATTTGACAACTTAAATGTTAAAAATATTTATGTAATGTTAGGTTCAAAAAAATATCTAGCATATGATTATGATATAGATTTTCCTAGAAGGCAAATTGATAGGATATATAGTGAAGCTTCTTTGTTTAGAAAAAAGTTTTTTAACATGGATGAATTAGTATCAAACCCTAATATTACCTCTTCAGATTATGCAACCCTCTTTCCTTTGTTTGTTTTTGATTTATCAAAGCAGAGCGAAAGGTTAAAATATTCTGTTACTGATATACATATAAAAACAACATTTAATGCAAACCCTCCTGCAAACACTGAGGCGTTTGCTGTTTTACTTAGTGACAGGTTAATTAACTTCCAGAGTGATGGTAATAAGTTAAGTGTAGTGTATTAAGTAATTTTTTATGTTATATAAAAAATGCTAAAGGTTGATGATATAAAAAAGATTTTGAAAGAAAACGATATTAAGTTTTATTCTTACTGGAATAAACAAAAGTTTATTGATGTTGCTAAGGAAGCAGTGGTTTACCCTGAGCAAGAAGAAAAAATTACAAAAATTCCTAATTATGATAGATTAAAAACTATCGCTACTAATCCAAAAGAGGTTATATTAACAGATGTTGAAACAGGAGAAACAACAACTTTTCCATCAATTTACAAGGCGGGAAAATTTATTGACCGTTGTCCTAAAACTATTGAAAACTGGAATGGAAGAGTTTGGAACAATAAATATAGGATTGACATACAATAATAATTTTATTATTTTTTTAAAAAATAATAAAATTGACTTAATGAAAATTTTTTTTAATAATAAAATATGGAACGTATCAACTTTGAATGAATGAATGAATGAAGTTTTATGGCCCGTCGACATCAAAGGTCATATTGGGCGCAATTACAATTAATGCAATGCTTGTTATTAAATATACTGTAAGGTTACGAAATTAGATTAAAATCTATACCGTGTAAACACTAAGAGCAAATAATTATGCTGGTATTACATTTAAAAAACAAATGGTCAATAGAACCGAAAATTACATCTTTTTATAGAGATTTACCTCTTTCAAAAACTCAAAAATAGACTCCAACTTTACAGTATTAAATAAATTGTTCATACTGTCAACATGAAAAACCCTGTCTCTTGTAGACGCAAGGTCTATGCAGTCTACAAATATATGTTTGACAGTAAGAGATGCATTGCAGGAAATACATTGAGGTGCTTCTTCTCCTTTCAGGAGGTATGAGTGCGTCAGATATGTATGACCAATGCGAAGACGGGCCAATATAATTTCCTCGCGGCGACTTGTCCGCAACCCCGGAAGCCACTCGCCAAGAGCTGGCGTCACTGTAAACAACTTATTGTTTTGATTTACTGGGTCATTCCAGGACTGCTGCCATACACTTTGAATAAAATCATTCACTAATGGTTTAAAATCGTTAAAAGGAACTTTAAAAGGTAAAACTTCCAGTGACAATGCCTCCTTGGCAGCTTTATCTGCCTCTTCATTGCCACTGATACCAACATGGCTAGGGAGCCAACAGAAAACAATATCGGCTTTTTCACAGATTCCTGATAATTTTTCAAAGAGACTGACTATTAATGGGTTGTCTGTTTTCTCACCCTCAAGTGCTTGCATGGCAGATAAAGAATCCGTAAAAATAATGTAGCGCCAGTAAGTGTCTTGTTGAATATGGTTGAGAGCAAGGTCGATCGCTTTTAACTCCGCAGAAAAAATCGAAGAATTATTAGGAAGCCGAAACTGATATAACTCGCCATCGAGCACGGCAGCTGCAGCAACTTTGTTTCCTTCTTTAGAACCATCGGTATATATCTCTTCGTGAAGACAGTATTGTTCTTTTATTTCAAGGAATTTGTTTTTAAAAATCATGGGATCTGTGGTAGCTTTCTTGTCTGAAGCAAGATTGTATATGTAGGTTGGACTTTCAGAAGTCCATAAAGGAACTTCAGAGATTTTATGTTGTGCTACATCCTCCAGATCGCAATCAATACAAGTTATGTCCGCTTCACAGCGCAAACCAAAAGGTGGTATTACATTTTCTCTATTTAAAAACTTGTCCTTGTAGAGCGGTTCAAATACTGCTTTATGCGTGGGGTTGGCGGGATTTGACTTTAATTTTAAGTAATATTGCAAGGAAAGTTTCTTTCTGCGTAGATTTAAAGATGGTTCATTAGCCTCTGCATACAAACTATTGATAGGAGATGTTCTGAAGGCGCCAAGTGCTAAGCGTAAACCTTGGTTATGGATAGAATCCAATTTCCGAAGGTACGATTTCCGCGCTGAGCCATATACAATGCAGCCGTAATCTAACTTTGAACGGACGAGTGTTCTATAAAGTCTCAAAAGGACTTTTTTGTCGGCTCCCCAGTCCATACTGGAGACAACACGTAGGAGATTAAGAGCTTTTTGGCATTTATTGCTAAGGTAATTGATGTGAGGAATGAACGACAGCTTAGAGTCAAATAAAAGACCTAAAAATTTGAATTCAGGGACGACTTCAATTTGTACATCATTTAAATAAAGTTCCGGGTCCAGATGAAACCCTCTTGACTGGCAGAAATGCATGCATTTGGTCTTAGTTTTTGAAAATTTAAAACCATTTTCCTCTGACCATTTGGCTAAGTTATTCAAAACTTGTTGCAACTGCCGCTCAATAGTATGTATATGCTTTGAACTATAGCAAATGCAGAAGTCGTCAACATACAAAAAACTTTCCACACCAGGACAAACACACTTAACAATATTATTTATTTTGACACTAAAGAGTGTAACGGAAAGAATGCTTCCCTGGGGAACGCCCATTTCTTGTCCATGGGGGTTGGAGTAAGTATTTCCTACCCGGACTCTAAACTGACGTTCATTCAAAAATGCCGAAATGAAATAAGCAAGGCGACCTCTTATACCGAAATCATGGAGGTCGTTCATGATTCCATACTTCCATGTGGTATCATAAGCACTCTCTAGATCGAAAAATACAGAAACAACATGTTCCTTTTTAATAAAAGCTTCGCGAATAAAAGTTTCGAAGCGAACCAAGTGGTCAAGAGTGCCTCTTTGTTTACGAAAGCCGCACTGGGCGGTAGCAATAAGTTTGTTTTTCTCTAGAAACCAAACAAGGCGGTCATTAACCATTCTTTCCATGGTTTTGCAAATACAACTTGTTAAAGCTATAGGGCGATAGTTTGCAGGATTCGTAGAGTCTTTACCTGGCTTTGGTATAGGAACCACTATTGCTTCCTTCCAGGAATCTGGAAGAGTACCAGTATGCCAGACTTGATTAAATATACTCAATAAACATTCAAGGGATCGAAATGGTAAATGTTTTAAAAACCGATAATGGATGTCATCACATCCAACAGCAGTATCATGACATTTCTTTAGAGCCTTTTTAAGTTCTTTCAAAGTAAAGTCCTTATTATAATGCTCTGTATTATTTGACTTGAAATTGAGTTTAGTTTTTTCTTTGGTGTCTTGGAATTTTCGAAATGTTGTCGTATAGTTTGAGGAAGCTGACTTCTCTGCAAAATTTTCTGCCAAGACATTGGTAATATTTGCTTTGGATGTGACAACACCGTCATCCGAATTTAAGTGCCCGACATTTAACGAGGAGTTTTTCCCATTAATTTTTCTAATCATATCCCTTGTCTTTTTGACAGACGATCTAGAATTTAATCTAGATACGTACTGTCGCCAAGACGTACGTTTACTTTGCTTGATAGTTCGTCGTGCTTTTGCACGTGCAATTTTGAACTTTGAAAGATTTTCCCGAGTCGGTCGCAGATTAAATTGTCTGAGAACAGACTTTCGCTCAGCTATAGCCTTTTTGCAATCATCGTTAAACCATGGCTTGCTTGGATTCTTTGGATTTGTCGATGTCCGAGGAATTGATTTTTCAGCAGCCGAATAAAGTAATGAAGTGAAAAGTTCTGCAGGATTTTCACAAGCATCAAAAGCACTGGGATAAATTGATTGTTCGCAGTGGACCTTAAACTGTTCCCAGTTAGCCTTATGAAGTTTCCAACGTTCTGGACGTTGTTGTACTGAAGGTCCTACTTCCGATACCTGGATTGGGAAGTGATCACTTCCATGTAGGTCACCACCAACCTTCCAGTTAAAGTCCGGAACAATTTCAGGACTGCATATAGTAAGGTCTAAAGATGAGTAAGAACCAGTAGCAGGATGAAGATAGGTTGAAGAATTATCATTTAATAGTACAAGATCATGTTTTGTTATAAATTCTTCAATGGTTCGACCTTTGTCATTCGTGTCTGTACATCCCCACAATGTATGGTGGGAATTAAAATCTCCCATTAAAATGAATGGCTTCGGCAATGGATCGATAAGATGATCAAGTTTTTTTATATCAAGTGACGAGCTAGGGGGAAGATACATGGAGCACAGAGTAATGGTCTTATTGAAAGAAACGTTTACTGCGACAGCTTGAAGTGTAGTGTCGAGCTTAATAGAATGGTGTGGAACACTGTTGTTCACAATGACGGCAACACCACCGGAAGATTTATTGTTACCACTAAAGTTTTTCAAATAACAGGAGTGATATTTTAAAGTAAAGTTGTCAGTGTCTTTAAGAAACGTTTCCTGTAAACAAACCGCTACTGGTTTTTGTTCATTTATTAATAGATTTAATTCCTCAAAGTTGGCTTTAATACTACGACAATTCCATTGCAGAATGTTATTACTCATTGCTAAATTTAAGGTAAAGAAGATACCACAAAGCAATAAAAGCATGTATTTATTCATCTTTTGTTGTTGAGTTTGATTATTCTTCCTTGCTTATTTGTATTTGACTCTGCTGTTGAGTCTTCCGCTTCCATGTCTTCATCAAGACATTCAAAGCGGTTAAATTGTTTAATTTGGTCGTCAGATCCCTTGGGAAGGCGATCCGAGACGACTTTAGAAGGAGATTTGTTTCTCTTTTGGCTAGGGCTACTTGGAGCCTTTGCCTGTACTTGCGCAGTATTTGGCTTTTTTGTAGTTGGTTGGCTAGATGCAGTATTCTGGTTACTTTTGTTGGATGTTGTGGAATTCCGATGTGCATTTTCCTTATTACTTGTTTTTTCTGTTGTCTGTACACCAATTTCGGCTGTTTGGGTATAAGCATCCCTACGTTGAACAGGTTTTGATGTATTTGCTTTCGATACCGATGCATATGAAACGCCTAAAGTATTTCTTGCTTCTACAATTTTCCTCGCTTCAGGAAATGAAAGACCTTCCGTGTATTTGACTGTTACAATTTCCTTTTCTTTTTTCCACACAGGACAGGATCGTGAGGTTGCAACATGTTCCCCTTTACAGTTAATGCATGTAATATCAAATTCACATTTTTCACTTTTGTGTACTAGGTTTGAATTGCCACAACGTCGGCAGAATTCTTCACCTTGGTTATACCTGCATTTGCTTTCATGATGCCCGAACTTGAAACAACAATAGCATTGAAGTGGGTTGGGTATATAAAGATCCACTACGACTTTCAGATACCCCACCTTCAAATATTTAGGCAGGATAGCTGTGTTAAATGTCAACACTATTGTATTGGTGGGTTTCCTGACGCCATCTCTGTAAACGGTAATTCGTCTTGCAGCCGTTACGTTTTGATCCGAAAGTTCCGATGTTATTTCTTGTTCAGATACACCTGCGAGGTCAGGGCAACGAATGATGCCCTTTGACGTATTCAAACTACTATGAGGAACACACTTGGCAGGAATGTTGAAAAAGTGCTTAATTTTCATAAGAGTTTTAGCATGCACAGCTTTTTCTACTTCTACGAGAAGGCTTCCGGATTTAAGCTTTTTTACCGACTTCGGCGATCCAGTAAGTCCAACTAATACTTTTTCGATCACAAAAGGGGATAATTTCGAAAGTGGCTGGTCAGGCACAGTTGACTCAATAAGTAGGAAGCGAGGAAAGCCTGATTTTGTTGATTGGACATTTTCCAGGTCTGCATCTAGCTGATCACGGTTTCTTTTTTTGTTTTGATGATCCATGATTAATTGTTCAAATTCGTCATCTGCAGTCCCCGCCCACCGCGGAGCCCTACTGGGGGACATGGTTTATGGAGCGGAGTATCCAGCTCCCCATGCCAGGGTTACCCAGATGATATACTCGGGCAGCACAGACAAAGCACAGCGACAATCAGCAGACATGGCCAATTCCTGCGAATCAGTGAACCGCCATGGAAGTTGCTGCCCCAAACACAAAATCTATACCACCCGATTAGCCCATGAGCCTATATTAGACCAGGGACTAAAACATGTAAAGCAAATTAAAAAAACTATTGATTTGAACATACTGACGGTGTATGAGTATATGCGAAAACTTATGTAAATGCTGTACAAGATACTTGCAATATTAACAAAAACTTGAAGTTTCATGCAATGATCCTACATTTTGAGACAAGTACAGGTATTAACTAAGTTTAGGCATGAACAAATGATGCCCAAATCTAAAAACGACCAGCCGATTGCACTAGACCGGGCCCATCTAGGCTCTCGTTTACACCGAAGCCGAGGCCGAAGCAGTGTGTTGAAGAGCTGGAGATCCCTGGGCTCCCCTCAACTACCAGGACCCTCTTTTCCGGCTTACGAGTCTCCACCCACGGCAAACAGGCGGGTCCATTGGTGGGGTCTTACCACTCTGCAGGACTGGCAGCCGGTGTATTCTACCCCCCGTCCGGCTGGGGGAGTATTAACTTTGATGATTATAATGTAAACGAATTAAGAGCAATAGCAAGACAAAGAAGACTAAGTGGTTATTCTCGTTTCAGAAGACAAGAATTAATTCAATTTTTAATTAATAGTGGGCGGCCCATATTAGATACAAGAGTTAGAAATATAAATGTTCCAATATTACAGCCGACAATTGCGCAACCTTTACCGCCCGCACCAAGGCAAAGACCAACCACACCGCCAACTTCTGTTGAAAATTTGTTAAGAAGTTTAGAAAATGTTAGAGCTGTTCCAACAAGTATTTCACCAGAAGTAGAAGCTCTTAAAAGGAAAATTAAAAAATTATATAGTAAAGCAGCACAAATAGAGGTTAGAAGGGGGCGTTCTGCTCTTAAAGATTGGGCAGAACAACATAAAATACCAGGAATACCTGTTTCATCACCTGATGAGTTTTTTGAAATTGCACAACCATCAATAGTAAGCGTTTTAAAAAGTAAGCAGGGAACTAAAGTAAAAATGGTTCTTCAATGTTATATGGAAAGATATGACCCGGATGACCCAAGGTATGAAATAGTAGAAGCTAATTTTTCTTCAGATATAAATGAGATTAATTTAATAGGAACCGATGTAACTGAGTTATATTTTACTATGGTAGATAGAATTTTAGAAAATTTTGCAAATTTTTTAAGAAGGGGAAGTGGTTGGAATTTTCATAGTGTAAAACATTTAAAAATACACACTGTTATTTATGAACCTTTAAGAGCTTCAGGATATTTACCTTTACCTGATTGGATTAGAAACAAACAAGCATGCATCAATATGAAAAATGAGGATGAAGAATGCTTTAAATGGTGCATTATAAGAGCGTTAAATCCAATAAATAGTCATCCTGAAAGAATTGACTCGAATTTAAAATCAAAGGAAAATAGCTTTAATATGAAAGGAATAGAATATCCTGTTACATTCAATGCAATAGATAAGTTTGAAAAACAAAATCTGGAAATTGGTGTAAATTTTTTTGGTAAAATGCCAGATAAGGGAACCATATTACAATTTATAAATCATCATAGAAAACTTAAGGTGCCATTTGCCATATATGCTGATTTTGAAAGTATATTGGAACCTATAAAAACCTGCCATCCAAGTCAAGAAAAAATTTATACTTTAAAAACGCAAAAGCATAAACCGGTTAGTTTTTTCTATATTATAATATTTTTTGATGAGATAAACCAACCTATAGTAAGAGAATTTATTGGTAATGGCGCAGATGAAAAATTTATAGAAATGCTAACCAAAGATATTAAAGATTTAAATCAAAAATATTATCAAAACCCTATACCAATTAAGATAACAGAAGCTCAAGAGAAAAAGCATAAAATAGAAACAAAATGTTATATTTGTGAAGAAGAATTTAATGATGAAAATCCTAAAGTAAAAGACCATTGTCATTTTACTGGTAAATATAGAGGAGCCGCTCATAACAAATGTAATCTTAAAGCAAGAGTTCCTGGCTTCACACCTGTTCATTTTCATAACTTAAGTGGTTATGATGCACATCTTTTCATTAAATTTCTTGGTTCAACTAGTGGTAAAATTGATTGTATACCAAACAATGAGGAAAAATATATATTAGCTTTACTAAATATATTTGGGTGGGTAAAAACATATGTCATAAAATAAGGTTTTTGGATAGCTTTAAGTTTATGAGTACTAGTTTAGAAAAGCTTGTAGAAAATTTAAAAGATGAACAGTTAAATATTTTATCAAAGTATTTTACGAAAGAACAACTACCATTAGTTAGAAGAAAGGGGTTTTTTCCTTATGAATACTTAGATTCTTTTGAAAAGTTAGAAGAAACACAACTACCACCTAAAGAAAAATTTTATTCAAGTTTAAACAAAAATAATATTAGTGATGAAGATTACGAACATGCAAAAAAAGTATGGGATGCTTTTGGTATGAAAACATTTAAGGATTATTTAGAGCTTTACAACAAAATAGACGTTTTGCTTTTAGCTGATGTATTTGAAAACTTTAGAAATGTTTGCTTTAAACATTATGAATTAGACCTTTGTTGGTATTTTACTTCACCTGGACTAGCATATGACGCAATGCTTAAGAAAACAAAGGTAGAGCTTGAACTTTTAACAGATGTTGATATGCTTTTAATGTTTGAAAAGTGTATGAGGGGTGGTGTATCTATGGCACCACACAGATACTCTGAGGCAAACAATAAATATATGGGTGAAGATTATGACGCAAATAAACCATCAAAATACTTATTATATATAGATGCAAACGGTCTTTACGCTTGGGCTATGTCGCAACTTTTACCAACAAAAGGTTTTAAATGGATGAGTGAAAAGGAATTAGATAAATGGAGAAATATTCCATGTATTTTAGAGGTTGATTTAGAGTATCCTGAAAAGTTACATGATGAACACAACTGTTTTCCTTTAGCGCCCGAACAACTAAAAATAGAAAAGGTAAAAAAATTAATCCCTAACTTAAATGATAAAGAAAATTATGTTTTGCATCATGAAGCTTTGAAAACATACTTAGATTTAGGTTTGAAGATTAAAAAAATTCATCGCGGAATTAAGTTTAAAGAAAGTTATGCTATTAAAAAATATATTGATTTAAATATCGATTTAAGAAAAAAATCAAATAATGACTTTGAAAAAGATTTCTTTAAGTTAATGAACAATGCAGTTTTTGGCAAGACAATGGAAAACTTAAGAAATAGAGTGAATATAGAATTAGTTAATGGTACAAATAGTTATCGTTTTAAAAAACTTACTGCTAAACCAAACTATCATCACAACACAATATTTAATGAAGAAGGAGAAGAAGATTTAGTTGCTGTTCATATGAAGAAAACAGAAATATACTATAACAAACCTATTTACTTAGGTGTATCCATACTTGATATTAGTAAAACTCTTATGCAAAAAACCTTTTATAATTACTTTAAAGAAAAGTATGGTGATAAAGTAAGGTTGTGCTATACTGATACGGATAGTTTTATTCTTGAAATAGAAACGGAAGATATATATGAAGATATGAAAAAAGATTCTAATTTAATGTATGACTTTAGTGAATATCCCCCCAATCATCCAATTTAGAGTGAAAAAAATAAAAAGGTGTTAGGTATGTTTAAAGATGAATTAAGTGGTAGTATAATGACTAAGTTTGTTGGTTTAGGTGCAAAACAATATTCTTATGAAACAATACCTTTATTAAAAGAGAAAAAAAACAAAAGATAATAAAAATCCAAAAGCTATTTTGGATGAAAATGGAAAATTAATATGGAAAGGTAAAGGTGAAGATAAAAGATGTAAGGGGGTAAAAAAGTTAGTTGTTAAGAATGAAATATTTTTTAAGGATTATAAAGATTGTTTAGATACAGGAAAAGAGTATTATAGAATTATGAGTGTTTTAAGAAGTTATAAACATGAAATATTTACTGAAGAGATAAACAAAAAAGCTTTAAGTGCGCATGATGATAAAAGGTACATATTAGATGATGGAATTAGAACCTTAGCTTATGGACATCGTAGTATTAAAAATATTTAACCTAGTAAAAAGGTTAAATATTTATAAAAATTTTTTTATGAACAAAATTTCGTTAAAAAATTTTGGAAGGTAGAGTGAAAAGATTCAGTTGTGCTTTGTTCAAGTGTAGGACCGGAATATTATTATTATTAAATAATTCATTAAATCTTCTTTGTCGGAATTATATTTTATTTCAAAGAAAAATCTGGATAGGACATTGTTAAAAATTTTTAAAATGGAAATAGTAGAAGGTAGTTGCCCTATAATGATATTTTCTTCTTCCACAATTTTGCAAATTAAATATTCGTGTGGAAAATTATGGAATTTTGTTTTAAGATATTTTATAGTAAAATCTTCAAATGTATTTTCTTCTTCTCCGCGTGGTAAATTATCGTAAAAATGCTTAAAATCAAAAAGCACTTCTTTTTGTATTGTTTCAAATTCCTTTAACATTTTGCTTTTATCTCTAAGATTGTAGCGTGACATTTTTTTAAATGTAGAAAAATTTACTTAATTTAAAAAAAATATTACATAAATGTAAAGGGTTATCTTTTAATTGGGTAATATTTATAATATTTAAAATCTTCAATCAACTTTTTTCTCGTTGTCAATACTTCTTAAGTAATAATTTTTTCCATAATAATAATATGGATATTGTTCTCTTAATTTTTTAATAAAGCCCTTTTTTTGATATGGCCAATATTTTATTTGACTTATAAAGCACCTTTTTCGAGATGACCAATATTTTAAATGTATAAAATCTTCAATCATCTTTTTTCTGTCTTTTCAATAAAAGCTGCATCCTTTTTGTCTTCCAAAGTAAATTTCTGGTAAGTCAATAGAGTATATGTAATAATTTTTTCCATAATAAATTGAATAATATTCTTTTAATTGTTCCATAAAATCATCATTGTTTTCATCAATAGTCATCCAACTAGTTTCTTTGTATAAATTTCCATATGATTATTTTCCCCCATTGCCTCTTTTAATCTACTAAAACAAAAATAAATTCCTGCCATTATTCCTTTAAGTGCATTAGAATAAACTAAAGCAGGCCAAATAGAACGTGAGATTGTTATTTTTTCTTCTCTAAAACTAGCATACAATTTATCGCCGCGGTCACCGCTATGAAGTTCCAAAAGTAGTTTGTTTTGTAAACATTTATTTATCCTTTCTATTGCTTCATATGTGGGTAATTTATTAAACACTTTTATTTTACTTCTTTTTACTATTCTCTTTAAAGAAACTGAAAAACGATTGCATCCCGGGCAGTTGCGTTTTTTATTGAATATTACGCAATCATCACACATAGCAAAATGACCACATTTAGGAAAAAGAATAGTTGCTTTTTCTTCCATACATACAACGCATTTTTGACTGTTAAAAAATAAGCAGGAGTAACCTCGAAATCGTTCATTATAACTTCTATTTCTTTAAGAAGAGGGTGAACATCTATTTCAAACGGAACAATTTTATAACTTATAACAAGAGGGTCTGCAAATATTATAAACATAATTTTTTTCTCACTTATGTAGCTCATTTTTACTTAATATTGTTTTAGTTTAGGTTAAAATAAATTTCAAATTTCTATTTTAACTTAATTTTTTAAAAAAAATAATATCTTTTAAAATTTCAAATTAAAAATTCAATTCAATTTAAAAATTCAAAATTATTAACATCGGTTTTACAAAGGAAGCAAATCCTATAAAGCCCACTTAAATTATTAGAATCCATAAAACATTTTTCACAGACGCATAAATGGCCGCACTCTTTAAAATACACATCTGGTTTTTTGTCCATGCAAAATAAACAAACTTCACTATCAAATATTTTTTCAAATATCTTTTTCTCTTTTTTTAATTTAACAAAACCAATACATAAATTTATATTATCTGGATTATAAAATTCTGCCACTTTTCTTAAATAAACTAAAGAAGAAAAAGCAAAAATTTCATTTGGTTTTATATTTTTAGAACAAATACGAAAGTTTTCAAAGTTTTCAATACATTTATTTAAATAGGCGGCATCATTACTATAGCTTGTAAAATCATGCACGCATGAAATATTAACTAAGTAATCTTCTTTTTCTTTTACTGTTCCTCTACTAATTGCATAATACAAAAAAGCAAATATTCTTTTAAAATTTCTAAACTCGCCGCATGAACTATTAAAATAAGGAAAAATGCTTATATTATCATCCATTATAGGACTTAACCAAAAGAAAACAGGTCTGTCTTTAAACAATCTGTTTAACTTTTTTCTTGATTCTTTTGTTAATTTATTTAACACGCTCATTTTGGTACCTTTTTCCATACCTAATATTGTTTTGGCTTAAGTTAAAATAAATTCAAACTTTTATTTTAACTTAATTTTTTTTAAAAAAATTATTCTTTTTTTTAATTTAAATTTTTAACAAAACAGCACTTTCCTTATTACACATAGGACATTTATTTTTCTTATATTTTTTATTACATTCTTCACACATTGAGATGTGACGACAATTAAAAAATAAAATATTCGGCTTTTCGGTTAAACATATAATACAATTTTCAGAGTTGTAAGAATCTAAAATTTTTCTATTATCTGGTACAGTTTCGATTTCATTTTCATCAAAAAAATCATCATCTTCATAGTTTTCATTTATAAATGCACTTCCTTAAACATCGGACATGTAAATAGTTTTAAAATTATGTGGAAACCAAGGATTTGGCCTTATTCTTTCATTGCAGTTTAATTCAAACACAAATTAAAAATAGCCTCTGCGAAGATGCGGAGAAAAATAATTATTTTTTTTTAATTTTTCTAACATATCATCATATAATCTAAAAAATGAAACATCAGTATTTACAGAAATTTTGTAAAAGGTAATTTCCTTAGTAAGAGCCCAATTTCTATGTTTAACTTTAAACATAATATATTCCAAATCAAAATCTTCGCTGCATTTTATAGCTTTGTTTAATTCATAATACAAAAGTGGTTTTAAATTTTTAAAAAAATTATAATACTCATTATAATTTAACTTAAATCTTTTTAATAATTCTATTCTTCTGTTTACTTCATCATAAAAAATAGCAAGGTCGTCTTTATTCATAAGTATTCCATGAATGCTTGTTTTATCATAACACATACTTCTTCCTGGAAAATTTAAAAATTGTAATATCTTTAATTCTTCATTTATTGCAAATGACATATTTTTTATTCACACCCACAATTATATTTAAAATCGCGTTATTAAAATTTCAAAATTTTTTTTTTTTAATTTTTTAAAAATTGAAATTAAGTAAATTCGTTTGAGAAAGAGGTTATGACATTTTATTCCAGAAACTTAAAGGAAAGAGTTTTACAAGGCTAACTAGTTTTATAACACTAATTTTCATAAGCTAGCCGGTTACATAATCGCAGTGCAAAACATAATCGCGTCATGCAACATAAGCGCGCCATGCAACATAAGCGCCGTGCAAAAACATAATCGCGTCATGCAACATAAGCGCGCGTTTTTTTTATTTTTTGCCGCAAAAAAACATAATTGGCTGGGCCACTTAAGTGCGCTAATTTATGCAGGCATGTGCATTTTATGCGCGCATGGCTTGTCCTCATTCGGGTAATTATATATCTACTATTAGAACATAAACATGATGGTGTTTGGCACTCAATATCTGCATAATTATAAGTTTCATTTTTCTTGGGCTATTTTTTGTTTTTCTGATAAAATGACTTTTAGAACTGTATCAAGTAAATGACCATTGGTGTTTTAATTGGTGAAAATAGGTTGTTGTCAGCCGAAATGGCTACTCTCGATTTTAAAAAAAAGAAATAATAAAGGGTATCGATTTCGGCCGAAAACAAGCTGTTTCCATAAATAAGACAGCCGATTCATGTGAAATGACAAAGGTATGTGCTGTGTTCTGTCTGATATTTCCAAATACAAAAGTTATAAAGATGCAATAAAAATACATGTAACTCGTCTACTGAGCACTTTGTACTTGAAATATGGATCCGTCGGACTACCGATGTCTCGAACAAATCACCCATCCCCAAAGGTGTTCGAGCTACCGAAGTTTGACAGTATATATATATATTTTTTGCAGCACAATGTTTTTTATCTATGTCAACACCTGGCAGCGGTTACTAGATTTTCAGTGAGAATTCTACGTCAAAAAGGGGCAAAATTTTGTCAAAAGTACTTTGATTATTACCTGCCCTTGTTGCTTAGATTTCCGTTTGACAGTAAATAACTTGTCCAAGTTCGAAGCAAATGTCTTCAGTAATAACAGGAGGTTTTGACAATACCTTGACGTTTTCTTCGAAAACAGCTGTGCTAAATATATCGGCAAGGAAAATTCTCCTTTTACCACAATGTTTTAACATGTATAATACGTGATAACTAAGCCCATGTTGACTAGCATTATTATTTTTCAAATTTATCTGCTGAAAACATGTATCAAGAGGTATTGGGACAACCCATTTTTGCAAAGGCTCTGTTATACCTACCATAATATAATACAAGCAGGCAGATAGCTGCCTATCTGTGAGTAAAGACTTGATTCCACATGATTCTGACCAGAGAAAAATCATCCAAGTAAAGAATTAATTTTTTGCATTTATGCTTCATGAATTGTCAATCTTCAGTTCTAAAATACAAAACCACAAGATTTTCCTCAGAACGCATAGTGAGTACCAAAAAGCATCCTTGTTTTCAAAACTTTTCTTGGGGCATGACCTCCAATTCAACTAGCTAGCTATACTGACAAATGAATCCAAAAAGAAATATTTCAAAGGCAAAGGAATGATACAGAAAACTGTAAAAGGAAGAGCACTTGCATATTACACATAATAGCCCCTTTTCTCTACAGTTTCAAAAGCTATCTCCTGAAGGAGGTAAAAACTCATATTTGAGTAGTTATGGATTAAATCTTTACTAGAAAACAAGTTTTAGCGTTGTCCAAATTGAGAGCATTTGCAGACGAAAAATTAAATGTCATCTAAAACATGTAATTTGTCTTTCATGTGGTGAAACATGGTTACCAGCATTTCCTCCTTTTCCCACAGTTGTTCCAAACACCTTCTTCGTCAGGGCAATTAAGAGTCCATATTGTGTCGTTCAGGGTTAAGTTTGGGTAACTTTTTGATAGAAATCCATACTTCTACATACCAGTTACAATAAAAGTGAGTCTCTCTGAGGTCATTCCATTTCGCAGATTATCACAATTTAAAGAATTACAGATCAACTCCACAGTGTTGTCAATCCCCTCCAAAATAGTTGTGTTCTCTGAACAGAAATGTTCTCTCAACATCCATTCATATGTGACGACGTGATATCCATCACAGTTCTGACAGCCTCCTCTAACAATACCCTCCAATATATATGGTTGACATTCTCTGTTAAACAAAGTTTAACCTTTTATAAAAAATACAATCCTAAGTTTTAACAACCACGAGGAACAAGGCTTTTGAAAATATTTGTGGTAAAAGGAGAAAAAGCTGATGATTAGCATTTGTTTCCTTTTCCAACCACGTTTTTATCTATCCTCTTAAAGACAATGCCGTAATTTCAGCCACATCTAATTTTTTATTTGCAAATACTTTCAATGTGGACAATTCCAAAATTTTGCTGGGTGTGAGAGATTTATCTTAATTACTTCCTCTGACAAAACTAAAGTTAGCTGACATTTTCTATTAAACAATGTATAAACCTTTTATCGCCCCCTAACAATAAAGTCCAGTACATATGGTCGATACATATGATTGTCTGTGAAACAAAATTTAAACCTAAATTATTTTCCCTGACAAAACCCCTTCAATACATACGGATTACACTTGACACTGTCTGTTAAAGTTTAACCCTAGGTTACTTCCCCTCACAAAACCCCTTCAATACATATTGTTAACAATGTCGGTTAAACAAAGTTTAAATCTTGATTTTTCACCTTCAAAGCATATTGCTGACATTGTCCATTGCATAGAATTAAAAGCTCATTTCCCCTAACAATATACTAGATACATATGACTGCCATTGCCTATTAAAGTTTAGACCTAATCTCCTCTGACAGTAAACTCAAGTACATATGGTTGACATTATCTGTTAAACTAAATTCCCACCTAACCAATTTCCAGGATAATCAGCAGTTTCTCATTTTCCCACCATGTTTTCTACCCTTTACAAGACGACCCCATTTTTGTGTCACATTTGTCATATGCAATTGCTTTGGATTTGAAAAAGTTCATAATTTTGTGCGTTGGTTAAGAGTTAAGGTTGAATTTATAAGAAGACTCACCCAAACGTAGGTATGAGAGGCTCTACTGCATGTACACACTCTGAAAAACGAAATTTAAAATCCTATAACTCCTGTAATAGTCAATCAATCATGCTGAAGAATGCAGGTTTTAAAGCTCCCGTGGTAAGAAGACTTCCATTTAAATTTCAGCCAAATTGATTCAAAACTGTATAAAAAGAGAAGGACATAAATCTGTGTACACAAAGACAACTTGTTCCCTTCATTCGACATTTACCCCTTAGGCTGCTTAACGCGACTCAGCGTTCTTTTAGGGCAGTGAAGATCAAGACAAGACTGAACAGAAGGTTGATTGATTGACTGTATTTTTAATGCCGTTTTCGACAAAATTTCAGTTATACGGCGGTGGCCAGTGCACTCATCCATGCTTTCCCGGAGTTTCTTTCACTATTACTACGCACAATATTCTTTTCAAGCCACTGGCTGCTTTCCCACATAAGCATCGTCCAAATAATGGTCAGTGATGAGCGAGCAATGAACCTTGTCGTAATGACTATCATCAATCCTCGGAAAGAAATTGGCCGAGCCGGGCATCAAACCAGCGACCCCTATTCTCAAGTCCTGTACGCTACAGACTGCGCTTCCGAGTCTTGGCTGCACAGGTGGTGAAGTCTGATCTTGGATCTACACTGTCCAATACGATCAGTTTTTCCCCAACAAAAAGTACTTTGTAATCGCAATGTTTAAGAATATACATTTGGCCAGAAAATCTCCATTCTATTCATTTAGCAGTCTAAGGGGAAATTTGGATGCATGTATACATTTCAGTGCATTTTCATTTGATATATGACTAGAAATACATTGTTAATGTCAAATAAAACTTTGACGCCTCTAGATTATACAACTCCACTTTTTTCACAGATCTTAAAGCTCTTTACCAAACAACCAAATATCACTCATCAAAATCGAAAGCAGTTGCCAGTGACAAATGAAAAGTGACTCACGGAATTTGTGTATGACACAGTAGAAAAAATTATGGGAAAAGGAGATAATTATTGTTATCAGCATTTTCTCCTCTCTCGCTCTGTTTTCAAAGCCTTTCCTCCCTGGTCGTTAAAACCCGGTATTTTTTGGAAAGGAGTTGCCAGTAGCTGTTGCATTTTGAGCAGTTTGAATGTGTAGCGGAATATTTACATCACCATGTCTTTGTAAGTGAAGAACAGAATAGGATCCAGCGTATTTATAAAGGGGGGCTCTCTGGTCTATGATACTAAGTAAACAAAAGCTACATTAAAAAGTTAGTCCTCATACAGAATTCAATCCTTTAATCTGTTAATCGTTATTTGATCCTTTTTCCTTACAGAAAGTAATCAAAAGATTTTCTGAAAATGGTAAAATACAACGATAAAGCAATAGTTCTTTTCAGTGGCAATATCTCATCACCTTGTAAAATGTTAATATTATACATACCTGTGCAGACAGTTAAATTATGGCCCTCCTTACCCCACTCACCATCCCCAAGACAGGTGACATTGGGTAAATCCCTATGTGACCGAAACCTAAAGTGACATGTGTAATCGCATGTACTGGTATACCTGACGTCACATGATTCATTTAGAACTCCATTCTCAATAAAATTTGGACAATATACTCCTGAAAGTAGAAAACAGACCTGATATACGAAAGGCCACCGCATGCGGGTGCCAACATTTGGCTTTAGTTGTTTTCTTAGAGAGTGTTTATGTAAAACAGGGATATAACCATGTCAAAAATGTTTCAAGGGTTACTTACCCTTTGGTGTAAGTTCCATTGTAAATAGATGACATCAAGCTTGATTGTAAAGGAAATGAGATCAAGCTTGAGTGTAAAGTAAATACCTTCAGTAATGACTATTGTATGAGAAAAAGTCAAATCTTTTACACGAAAACGACAGAGACAGCGGGGCTACGACAATACCTCAACATTTTCTTTAAAAAAATAGCTGGCTTAACCAGAGGTGTGTCCTATGTTTCGTAAACGGGAACCAGTCTGCTCATTTACTATCTGATTTCAACAATATGGAAAAACATTGTAGGAATTGGAGCAATTGCTTTTTTTTTTATTCATTTATGTGATTCCCGTCTTAACAAGTACAAGGCTCGGCTATTTAATGCCTTGCCAAAAGATACTCCCACCCAACCGAACCCAAAACAACCTTCGGTGTTACTATCTACAAAGCACAAAAGCAATTTTTGTAAACTCAGATGTGCAATCAGAGCTTATACTTAATTTTATTGAAGTGAAAAAAAAACAACATGCAAATATTTCTAAAATTTGTGACTGTAAGAATTTGACGCATCTGACAATGTTCCCTGGCAAATAGTGTTAACAAGTTACCATGACAGAGAGACAGTGAAAACAGAACTTGACAGGTCTCAAGACTTGATGAGAGACCCTTACATATTGTGTTAACTGTCTACCTTAACAGACTGCATTGACAATATACCTTAACAAAGAGTGATGTGCAGGTCCCTTGAGAGATAGCATGAACATAATTCCTTGACAGATTACACTGGCAACATACCTTTGCAGATAGTGTCAAGGGGGACATGCCACTGATGTCCTGGTAGACACTTCAGTCCATGAGGGACCATATTTTTGAAGAAACTATCACAGGTGATGTTGCATGACACCCCTATGTCCCTGGTGCAGTTTGGGTCTAAAGTTGCTTGAAAATCATCGGCTGAAAAGCTGGGACACTCAGCTGAAATAGATTTCCATTATACATAACCATTGACCCTTAAAATGCCCTCCACAACTATAGCTACTTTTAAATCAGTATCAGGCTACACAAAATATACACTGAAAAACTTATATAAACAGTGTTGGATAAGCTTTGACATTCTTGACAAAAGCAATCTAGAATTTGCAGTCATTGGGTCTTATGTTCAGTCTGAACATGTCTGCTGGGTTTATTTGGTGTTCAACGATAAAAAATGTCCATGGTTGAAACCTTGTAAAATATCATTTATATCTCTTTGCCAATACAGCATAATTATTGTAACGAGTGCCTAAAACCCAAAAAGTCATTATCAATCAGGAAAAAAAAAAAAAAAAAAAAACCAAATATTGCACTTTCTGGACATTTTAGCCGGAATGTAAACATGAAGAGTAAGTTTTTTGCAAAAGCGATGGCTAACAACTAAATTTGCGATAGCATAGGCAACGCCTGGTTTAATAATTTGACAAATGGCACATTCAAAAAAGGGTTTGATCATAACAGTGTGACAAAAATCTTGAACACATATGCCACAGATTTTTTCCTATGAACAGACTTTTTTTTTTAATTTTCGATCAGATGATAATATAATGTATGCAAAGTAAAAAGATGAAAAGAAAATCACACATTGCAGAGCAAACTACAAAGATGCGGTTCTTTTAATGTGATAACTCTTGTCAAAATTACATCAAAAGGCTTTAAATATAAACCTTGAAAAAGGTCCTTAAAGAAACAAACACTGCTTAAATAGATGATTATTCATAGAAATGTGATATTTGCCTTTAGTATAAAGGATTAATCGAAAGAATTATCAACTAAACAAATCACAATAGTAATTAGAAATGTGCTTACATGTGATCAATTTTCTGGAATGAAAAAGTATTCAGTGAACAGCTTTTATTTTTTTTTCAAAATTTTGCAATAAATAGTGCTTTCTAATACCTTGTAAAAATAACAAGGAAAAAAAGGTATATCAAGTGGGGCATTTTTAAGAGATATGGTGCATTTTTAAGTTATTGACAAAGTGAATTACCCCCCTTATAATAAAAGACGTCTATTTTGGCATGACTTGGCATCCTAATCATTTAAAAATCTCCATTTTTTTCCTTCCTGTGATTTTCAGATATTTATAAAGAAACCGACATGTTACAGATTAAAATATACTATTTCTCTGTCATCTTAACCCAGTGCAATATAATAGTTGACAAAAAGGAAACATGCACAAAGCGATGAGCAGGGAAAACGGTGGCATACGTCCTTAAGACCGGAAAAATATTATGGTTCCGACAAGAAAATGTCACTGACTTACTGATAGATCGAACAAAAACCATTATATGTCCCGACTTTTTGTCTGAGTACAGAAATATTCATCTCCCATACAAATGCCTAGGGACAATTATCAAAATATGATATGATATATAAGGTTTGTAACTTACCTAAACTTGAAATTATACATACCTATACAGATAGTCGCATTAAACAGTCCTTCCTTACTCCACTCTCTTTCTCTAACGCAAGTGACCATGGGTACATGCTTGTTTGGTCTATACCCTTCATTACATGTATAATTACAGACACCCAAATAGCTTGTGTTACATGTTTCACTAAGAACTCCATTTTCAATTGAATCTGGACAAAATACCTCTGAAGAAAAAACATATAAGACAGCTTTTGGCAAGCTTAATTGCATTTCATCTTTATGAGTTTCATTATGTTTGATTTCAAAGGTCATCAAATGTTAAGGTTTTTTTTTTTTTTAATCAAATAACTGTATCTCAAGGACATCACGTATAAATCATTAGATCGACAAGCAAAACATACTGAGTTATGCTTTGACGCAAGTGCGCGTTTGGGATAAAAATAGTTTCAGTGAAGGTGACAAATACGATCAATTATTTGATTAAATTTTGAAATAATTAAAACTTTAGCATTCACAGCATCATCAATTTCGACAGCTTATTTGACCGGGAAATTTGTATCAGATATATTCTAGAAATAACATGAAAAAATATAAATATAAACCTTTCAGGAAAGGGGATTAAGAACCTTATTATTGGGTAAGATGTTAGATTTGTTCAGGTATAAATCTGAAAGTCTAATCAAGTGGACTTAACATTATTTTGACTAGGAAAACTAGAGGTCTTCATTAAAAGAATAATGTATAGTAATCATACACACACACATGCTTAATTAACCCTTTACTACACAATCCCGACTTCCAGCGGAGAAGGCATCTGAAAAGCTTGGAAGAGGAAAAAATGCTGGTAAGCAGCATTTTCTCCTTTTCCTGCAATATTTTCTACCCTCTAAAAGACGGACATCACAATATCAGATATTTATCATCGGCAAATACTTTCAATTTAGTGCAGTCAAAAATGTTGTCGTTCGGTGAAGAGTTAAACAACAAAAAGAAAAAGAGGATAAACAAGCCATGTAATAGAGAAGTGTCTGATCGAAAATAAAATACCCTTTCCCAAGGTGCTGTGAATATGAACTTTGACAATGGACACAACTTTAACAAAGACCTCTGACCTTTCCATGACCTTGGCCTTTGAGCTACTTACATGGGTCTTAGACATGATCACGGCCGCTTATCTCCTGAATCACAAAAATGTAATGTGAATGGAAAAATATTCAGGGGACATTCGGTTGAACTTCTGGGGACTATAAATCAGGCGATACGACTGTGAATGTTACGTTTTTTTCTGCTCCATGGTCTAATATCAAAAATCGGAGATTTGCCATGCAACCCTGTGATCATTTTCCTACAAATATGATGCTTATTCGAAGCCAGATTACGAATGATACAGCAGAAATCTATTTTTTTCCGGAAGGAAGGGTGGTCGGAAGTATGTCATTTTGATGGCATGCCCAGAATTTGATTTATGATCTTGAAGTCGCCGAGCGCAAATGGTTCCATCCATCAGCGTCTTTCAGTTTATTGTAATTTACGATCAAAACTATATTCTTTTATTGTCCATCTTCCAAGAAAATTTGATTTTAATGAACATGTATGATTGAGGGGACTTGTGGTGATTAAAAGGATTGGCTGCGATTTAGGGGACGAAGTAGTGCAGCACAAGTAATCAAGACAATGTTGTTCACTATCTAATCTTGTTCATGTCCTCATTTATATACAGTGTACATACATGATTTGGGCAGCTAAAATGGCATGGTGGTACGATAGACAACATCGAAAGGGGCTTTAGGAATGCCCTGCAGACTACACTAATACAGCACATGGATACTGTTGCACTTTTTCATTTTAAACATGTAGGAATTGATGAATGAAGTTTTAAGGCTCGTCGACATCAACGATCATATTTAGCGCACTAACAACTAAAGGAAATGCGTTTCATTGATCATACTGTAATGCTACAAAAGAAGATTAAAATCTAAGCTGCGTAAACACTAAAAGAACAAATGACGTTAGTGACACATAGTCGAAAAATACAGATGGTCCATAGAACCTAAAATTATATCTTTTTTATAGAGATTTACATCTTTCAAGAACTTGAAAATAGATTCGAACTTTACAGTATCAAATAAAGTGCTCAAACTGTCGGCATGCAAAAAACTGTCTCTTATAGGTGCAAGGTCTACAAAATCTCTGAGTATATGTTTAACAGTTACAGTCGTATTGCAGGTAATACACGGTGCGAGTGCGTCATTTATGTATGGCCAATGTGAAGACGGGCAAAAATATTTTTTTCGCGACGACTTGTCCGCAACCCCGGAAGCTACTCGCCAAGAGTTGGCTTCCCTGTAAACAACTTGTTAATGTGATTAACCGATTTAATCCAGGATTGCCGCATTTATTATTGGCTTAAAATCATTAAAAAGAACTTTAAAAGGTAAAACTTCCAGTGACAATGCTTCCTTGGCAGCTTAATCTGCCTCTTCATTACAACATGTACCAATATGGCTAGGGAGCCAACAAAAAATATATATCAGCTTTCTCACAGATTCCGGATTATTTTTCAAGGAGACTTACCATTAATCGACTATCTGTTTTCTCACCATCAAGAACTTGCATGGCAGATAACGAGTTAGTAAAGATAACGTAGCGCCAGTAAGCGTCTTGCTGAATATGGCTGTGAGAAAAGTCGATCGCCTTTAGTTTCGTGGAAAAAAATAGAAGAATTATTTAGAAGCCGATATGGTAATCGTTTGTTTCCATCTTTAGAACCGTCTATATATATCTCTTCGTAAGGGTAGTATTGTTCTTTTATTTCAAGGGATTTATTTCAAAAATCATAGGATCTGTTGTATCTTTCTTGTCTGAAGCAAGATATATATGTGTGTGTGTGTGTGTGTGTGTGTGTGTGTGTGTTGGACTTTTAGAAGTCCATAAAGGAACTTCAGAAATTTTATGTTTCGCTACATCTTCAAGATCGCAATCAAGGCAACTCATATCCGCTTCACAGCGTAAACTGAAAGGTATTTTTTTTTTTTTTTTTTTTTTCTCTCTGTAGAAAATCATCCTTGTACAACGGTTCAAATTTTGCCTTATGCGTGGGGTTGTCGGGATTTGATTTTAATTTGAAGTAATGTTGCAATGAAAGTTTTTTCCTACGTAAAGATGGTTCATTTGCTTCTGCATAAAAACCATTGATAGGGGATGTTCTAAAGGCGCTAAGTGGTGCTAAAAGTAAACATGGACAGAATCCAGTTTACGAAGGTACGATTGCCGCGTTGAGCCATATACAATGCAGCAATAATCTTTGAATGGACACGTGATCTATAAAGTCTCAAAAGGACTTTTTTGTCGGCTCTCCACTCCAAACTGGAGACTACACGTAAAATATTAAGAGCTTTTTGGCATTTATTGCTAAGATAATTGATATGAGGAATAAACTACAGCTTAGAGTTGAATAAGACCTAAAAAATTGAATTCTGCGATGACTTCAATTTGTACACCACCTAGTGAAACTTCCGGGTCTCAGTGAATTTTTTTTTGACTTGTAGAAATGCATGCATTTGGTCTTGGTTTAGAAAATCTAAAACCATTTTCTCTTGGCCATTTGCTTAAACTGTTCAAAACTTGATGCAACTGCCGTACAATGGTATACATATGCTTAGAACTATAGCGAATGCAAAAATCGCCAACGTACAAAAAGCATTCCACACAGGACAAACAGACTTAACAATATTGTTTATCTTGACACTGAAGAGTGTAACGCAAAGAATGCTTCCCTGGGAAACGCCCATTTCTTGTTAATGGAGGTTGGAATTAGTACTTCCGACCCGGACTCTAAACTGATGTTTATTCAGCCAAAATGAAATAAGCAAGGCGACCTCTTATACCGGAATCATGGAGGTTGTTCAGGATTCCATACTTCTATGTGGTATCATATGCACTTTCGAGATCGAAAAATACAGTAACAATATGTTCTTTTTTAATGAAAGCTTCGCGAATAACAGTTCCGAAGCGAACTAAGTGGTCGAGAGTGCCTCTTTGTTTACGAAATCCACGCTGGGTGGTAGCAATGAGTTCGTTTTTCTCTAAAAACCAAGCAAGACGGTCATTGTCCATTTTTCCATGGTTTTGCAAATACAAATACTTAAGGCTATACGGCGGTAATCTGCAGGATCTGTAGAATCTTTACCTGGCTTTGGTATTGGAATAACTATAGCTTCCTTCCAGGAATCTATAAGAATACCAGTGTGCCAGACTTAATTAAAATATACGAAGTAAGCTGCCAAAGAAGGGATCGAAACGGTAAATGTTTGAAAAACAGATAATGGATGTCGTCACATCCAACAGCAGTGTCACGACATTTCTTTAATGCTTTCCTTTATTCCTTTACAGTAGAATCTTTATTATAATGTTTGTTGTTATTCAACATGAAATTCAGCTTTGTTGTTTCTTTCGTATTCTGAAATTTCCGCAATGATGTCGAATAGTTCAGTGACTCAGATAAGCTGCGTTTTTGCTTATCTAAGGCTATTTGGAACAGCAAATACGCAACAAAACTTATTTCAAAGCGTAACAAATACGCACATGTTTCTAACGATACGCAATTTGACTGATTTTCATTGCGTATTTTGTTAACAACCGAGATCGTAATCTTGATCGGCTGTGTTGTCAATGAAACGCTCAAATATCATTTTCTGAACGAATTGCAAGCTTCTTAGATCAGCTGATTATACCACTCGGACGATTCCGTACGTCGGGTGATCCTTTGATCAAATTCATCGGCTGTATCACGTAGATTGATATGCACCCACACAGTAAATCGAGAGAAAGAAGAAGGTGACTGTTCGGTGTCCGAGTCCATAATCAATTGGTCGTGTATTCGTTTTTTAGTTTGTTGTTCCATGTTTAAATTTATTAATTTCATCATCTACGGCCCCCGCCCTCCATGGAGACCAACAAGGGGGCATGTGTAGTGGAGCGGCATTCCAGATCTCCATGCCAAGGTTACCCAGATGATATACTTGGGCAACACAAATAAAAAGGAGCGACATCCAGCAGGCATGGCCCATTCCTGGGTATCAGAGAAACTCCATGGAAGCTAGTGACCCAACCCCAGAATCCCCGCCACCCAATTAGCCCATGAGCCTATATTAGACTAGGGACTAAGAAAATATAAAAAACTACTTAAAATCGTGAGTTGGACAAAGTAGCAAAGTGTAAATTGATTCAAGACCTAGACAAAAGCTGTACAGAATACGTGCACTACTGAAAAAAAACTTCTCAAATACATGCAGTCATCAATTTTTCAAAACCGTTACTATTACTTTAACTAAGTTTGAACAAGAAAAGTTATGCCCAAATCTAAAAGCGACCAGCCGATTGCGCCAGGCCGGGCCCAGCCGAGGCCGAAGTAGTGTGCTGAAGAGCTGGAGATCCCTGGGCTCCCCTCAAACGCCGGGACCCTCTTTTCCGGCTTACAAGTCTCCTCCCACGGCAGACAGGCGGGTCCATTGGTGGGGTCTTACCACTTAGGACTGGCAGCCGGAAAATTCTATTCCCCGTCCGGCTTGGAGGTTAAACATGTAGGGCCGGTTGCATAACAAAGGTTTAGACTAGACTGAAACAAGGCCTAACCCAGGTCTAGGTAGGCCACGGTTTTAAGCTGGTGTGCATAAAACTAGTTTAGCTCTAATCTACCTAGCCACAGTCTATCAAGACTAGGGTAGCTATCACTCGTCACAACTCGGCCGATTCCGTACCTACATCAAACCTCCCCTCGTTCCATTTTGAACTACCAATTACCTGATCTTAAACACGGCAGCGCCCATGTAAATCGCTTAGCAATGACATGAACAACCACGGTGAAGTTATTTACATCTATCGATCTGTCGATGAAAGCTTCAAGCGGAATTGATAAACCACACTAGTAATTGAATTAAAAAAAAAAAAAAAAAAAAAAAACACGTTTGCCAAAAGAAATATTCGTAGAAAGCCATCGATACAAAATTGTGATTCATGTTTTCTTTTTTTGAGAGGAGCCTTACAAACAATTTTAATAATGGTAAAACGGTGTAATTCCGGCCAAGAAATGCACCGTGTAGGTGCATATCCATTCGGCATAGCTCAGGTGATCCGGTGATCACATCCCTCGGCTGTATCACACCGTATAACTGTTATTGGAGTTACTAAAGTTCTTCTTAAAAAAGAAAACACAAGTCACAATTTTCTATCGATATCTAAGAATATTTCCGTCGGCAAACAATTTGTACATTCCATTTTTAGCGTGGTCTATCAATCCCTTTGGGAGATTTCATCGACACATCGATAAATGTGAATAACTTCATCTTGGTTGTTCATGTTGTTGCTAAGCAATTTACAGGAGCGCCGCCATGTTTAAGATCATGTGATCAGTAGTTCAAAATGAAAGCCTCCTTAATACGGCCTAGGTTAGATGTAGGTACGGAATCGGCCGAGTTGTGACAAGTGGGTGCATATCAAGACTCGTGATACAGCCGAGGGACTTGATCACTGGATCACCCGAGGTTTGCCGAATGGGGCAGCTATCCCCGTGGTGGGAACCTAAATCGATGGGTAGATTTTCTTAAGCGTACTGAAGAACATGTCTAGGCGACAGCATGCTACATACATACATACACGGCGGTCAGTGCACTAATGCATGTGTTTCTTGCCTTTATCACACCAGTACTGACACAATTTTCTTTCAAATTCACTGACCACTTTTCTCCCATGCATCAGAGGTGGAAAAAAAAAAAAAAAAAAAAAAAAATGCCGGAAAGAAAGTCTGCCTAAACTGGGTATCGAACCCGCACCCACCAGGTCACGAAGCAAATACGCTCATCTCTGAGCTACCCGGGCGGGCTAACCTAACCACATTAGACTGAGACATCCGTCCATTATCCGAACAAAATATTTGGACTATAGTGCATGACCCTTTTTTTCGACCAGTTTTTTTGGGGAAAAAACGCTTTGTTGGAAAAGTAGTTTCCTCGTTACAAGCAATGTCTCCTTTTCCCACAAGATTTTCAAACATTTTTGTATACATTTTTAAACACTGGTCCAAAGACTGTTACTGTTTTTAAAATGAGTTTAAAATGGGGGGGGGGGGGGGACGGTGTTTTGGGGTTAGATTATAATATACGTGATTGATCTTTATGGTTTAATTCATTGAATGTTGCTTTTAGCTGTTTTCAACATTATTTTAGTTATATCACTGCGACAACTTCCATATCTAAAACGTTCTGGTTTTCAAGTGTATTAGGCTACAGCTCCGAAGTGTCTTTCCCAAGGACACTCCTACGGAAAACCCAGGACTTCCAGTGACCAAATTGTACCCAAATAACTTTCGTTGGATAAATCATCCTTAGAAGCGAAGAAGTCCAAATCACCCTGCACAGGCTATTCCTCATTCTGGCATATTTAACCTAAAATAGAATATTGCCTGCCATCTTCCCTTTCTATGGTGATATGAGTAAAGGTTTTCACCCTGTGCAATCTTGCAGTGGTGCGACCATTGTCTGTGCATGCCAATATTCTTCGAAGATTGGACCTGTCTGCTATGACGCATCAAAATTCTGTGCTGGATATATATTAATACGCTGTGCGTCACCGACGCTAGAAATAGCAAGCAGAAAACGGCTATAAATAATACGTCTGTGAAAAAATCATGCCAGTGGTTTGCTACAAATTTCTTAAAACTATATGGATTTCAGATGGGGAAAATAATTTTATAAAATAGCATTGTTCACTGCAAATCTCTGTAGACAGTTTATAAATATATAAATGGGGGGAAAACCCGGATTTGTGACAAAAAAAAATAATAACGTCCCCACCTTGCTCAGCTTATACCGGGGCATTTTGCCAAGCTTACAGGGACTATATTTATAAATGACTGGTGCATAGGTTACATACAAGCCAACTATGGCTGGATGAATCGTACAAGGTAGGTTTTCGTGAGTAAACATATATTTTATTTCGAAATTCGCTGCCTTGATACCCGGCTTTGAAAATTAATCTTGTTCTGTTCCCAGAATGCCCATATCAGATAAGTATGTATTTGAAAAATACCACCTAGCGGAAGGTAATGGTGGTGTGACACCATAATCACGTGCAAAAGTGTCTGGTTGCATAGACAACAGCGGTGCGCTTAACAAAATCTACGCATTGTCGTAGGTCCTACCACAAGGATCGCTACCCTGGTCTGGGTAGACTGCGGCTAGGCAGATACAAGCTAGACTTGTTTTGTGCAAACCAGCTTAAAACCCTGGTCTACCTAGACCTTGGTGAGGCCTTGTTCCAGACTTGTATAAGCCTTTGTTATGTAATCGGCCCTTCATGTTTTAAAAAGAATAGTGCGACGGTATCCACATGCTGTATTAGTGTAGTCTGCAGTGAATTCCTAAAGCCCTTTCGATGTTATCTATCTTAACACCGTGCCATTTTTGCTGCCCAAAATATATGTACATTGTTTGAAATAAGGACATGAACAAGATTAGATCGTGTACATTGTCTTCATTACTGGTGCTATACTACTTCGTCCCCTTAATCGCAGCCTATCCCTTTAATCACTTCAGCTACCCTCAATCACACATTTGATTTAAAATCAAATTTTCTTGGAAGAAGGACAGTAACGGAATATAGTTTTAGTCGTAAATTATAATAAACTGAGAGACCTTAAAATAAACGCTGATGGATGGAACCATTTGCGCTCGGCAACTTCAAGATCATGAATCAAATTGTGGGCATGCCATCAAAATGACAACCTTCCAATCACCCTTCACTCCGGGAAGAATTAGTTTTCTGTTGTATCATTTGTAATCTGGCTTCGAGTGAGCGTCATATTTGTAAGAAAATGATATTTGACCCTGGAGCAGAAAAAAAATCCGGTTCAACCGCAACATTTACCCTCGTATCGCCTGAATTATATAGTCCCCTGAAGTTCAACCGGATGTTCTCTGAACATTTTTCTATTCACAACACATCGTTGTGATTCAGGAGATAAGCGGCCGTGATGATACATCGTCGGCATGTCGTTGATATTTCTGCACAATTATACTGTAATTCATTACGAATGAAAAAAGTGACAGGCCAGGCAAGAAATCTTCATTGCTTAACGCATTAACCTTGCATTGACTTTGAACTAGGGACATGGTTCTTGCGTGTGACACATTGTCTGTGTGTGGTTTATAATTTAAAAGTTACAAGCCGGACACAAACATGACCTCAAAACAAGAGCACCGTGTGCGGATGCAAACACTCGGCTGCGGTTCCATGACTTTCAGTGAAAAAGTCCTGAAAGAGATCCACCAACGGATCATTTAGGTAAATTTGTAAAGAATCCCACCATGCCTTTTAGCAAGTTTTTTTTTTTTTTTCCCCAAAGGATTTTCACTATTTTTCAGTTTCGTTGCCACAGCAGCCCAAGGAGAAAATGCTGATAACCATCACTTTATTCTTTTTAAATGTTTTTTTCTTTTTTCCTCCCATCATTTGAATAAGTTAAGTTGCTGTCTGCACAATGGACAATTCTAAAATTGTGTTGTCTAGTAGAGAGTTAACCAGACTTCCAAAAAAAATTTTACCATTTGTCTTTCACTGTAAATAACAGGGTTATTTATTTCCATATGAACACATTCCCAGCCTGTAAATACAGACATAAACAATGTGAAAGCTTTACATGTAAATTATTTTGGAGTGCTTATGATATGGAACGAGCCATTTTACCTATTCACCTCTATTTTGACCCAAGAAAACCAATTTTCTTAACTGTGCAAGATACTATCAAGACAAACTTCTATGTTTCATGAACTTTAAAGTGAAAATCTGGGTACACAAAAGGTTTTTCTAAGATTTGACCTTGTGACCTACATGCTTCACGGAGATCATCAGATGCATTTGATCCCCCTTTTTTTCGGAACATCGCTCATATATATTTGGCAAAGAACAACTACTGAGAATACACAGTATGACTGACAACTTGTCAGTCAGCATGCTGTTCTAACTATCTAAATAGAGGTCATTAGTTTTTTGACTATATCACGACCTGCAAGTGTTTTTCATCATCCCGAAGCAGAACCTTCTGAAAACATCATCGCAAAAGACTTTGTCATAGGCAATTTTTCTTTTTGTGAAAATTTTCCACATATGTAGAAACTTTCCACAAGTGTAAAAACCTTTTTAACAAGTGTAAAATCATTTTTCTGAGGCGTAAAATTCTTAGCAATAGGTACAAGTTTCACAACTTATCAATTCTAGACTCTTCCACACAGTGATTGTGTACATAAAATTGTCCTTTGCCAATTGTACTGAACTTACGTATGCAAAACTGTCCTTGTATTTCCCAAGTGTGGTTCTTATTACATATCATTGAGGTAATGTTAACATTTCTCTCAAAGCCGGCATTACAAGTATAGTTTATGCAATCACTATCTACTCTTCTGTCACATGCGACATCCATTTCACCATTGGCTATTGTCATATTTGGACACAAGAGTTCTTAGAAAAGAAAAGAAAACAAACTTTGTTATCAGAGCTACAGTAAATAACTCATAATCAATCCAAATTGTTGCTCTGCTGGAACTGTTGCCATACTGTATTGCACATAGCAAGGAGATAATAAAATCCTTTACCAAACATTCTGACCCTGAGGAAAATCTCTTCAGAAAATAAATGTTTTGTAGGAAAAGGAGAAGATGCTAAAGCCAGCATGTTCTCCGTCCCCACAATCGTTCCCACCCTTTAAATTTATAATCATAATCATCATAATAATAACGTGACAAACAAACAAAAACAAAACAAAACCTATCATTTGAGCTACATGCAAATGCTTTTAACTTGGACAAGCCTATTTTTTATATTTCTGGTAAAGAATCTACGTGGTTTTCTTATCAGAGTAACATTACTAACCTATTCTCATTTTCCACAATGTTTTCAAAAGCTTTTTTGTCAAGGGGTTGTGAAAAGTCAGGACTGCCCAGAAAGAGGTTAAGGTTAATGTTTGTGCATGCGATTACACCACTTTAAACTTTTGTCTCTCTCACCACACACACATGTATGAAATCTCAAAGATTAAAATAAGAGCAGTGCGTCCCAAAATATATGTCCCAGTTTCAAAGTTCAATTTTGCTACTAAATATTGAAGGTAACTAGATGGCTCTTTATAATATTATTAAATGCATTCAAACTTTTGTATAAACTGAAGTTCATTATAACACATGCACTAAATGTCTACCCATTTCTGCTGTACGACGTCAAAAATTGTTAATGACGTTTTGGCAGGCGCCCTCTGTAATTTTCCGTATTTCCATCGGAATAGCAGTTCCGAGATCTGAGATCAGTTAAACATGTTTGTTTATAATCGTACACCTTGTCATACACCCCGCGCTGCAAAAAAGTAACAGTTTGGGTTGCTTTGAGCAGACGTTATTGGGCATAACACCAGCACCAGGAAATGTTTCAGTTTTTGATGATGTGGATGCAGACTCAGAAGATGACAACAGGGCTAGGCTAAACAGCCAAAACCAATTTGATTATTAAATTTATGGTAAATTCACACCTGATAGAGGAATAGGGTTAGTAGTTTTGACACTTCATGATACTAAGCCCTTATCAAAAAGTTGCAACGAAACTTTCAAGCCGATGGTAAGAACCCTTGTTTTGCTATTTCATAGGTATTTTGGGGGAAAATACATCTCCTTGTCGGACAGTGTAAAATCAAGATTACACTGTCCGCAAATGGTCGATGAGTCGGGCTCAGCGGCCTAAGGGTTAATTTATGGGTTTTAGAGGGACATGTTGCTGGGAAGGGGGCTCCTTCTAAGAGGCAACTGATTCAATTTACATATAGATCAGGTTTTGTTATGTGATAGTGGTCAACATTTAGGCCGAAAAACCTGCAGGTGCAAAAGGAAGTTACAAACCGAGCAAAATGTAGGAGGATAAAAGGATAAAACAAGTCGGCCCTTCTGGAATGCAAAATTGAGTAAAGGTTTTTTATTGCCAACACAGATACAATGAAGTTTTTTTTTTTTTTTGCACAAGGTTGCTACGAGAATAAAATACATTGACAAAGAGCGTTGACAAGATACCTTGACAGTGCTTGTAGTCTGATCTTGATCTATTCTTTCAGGTATACTTAGACATCCTGGACAAAAGTAATGTTTACATTCCAACCATTTGCACCTTATTTGAAAATGCTGTATGGGTAAAAATGCTTTACAGGGGGCCTATTTATTTTTTCATTTCGTATATCACAATTTCCTGTAAAACATTTATAGATAGCCTATAACTAGATAAACTTTTCATTGCAGTCGTACAAACTGTACGGCTACATTCAGTAAAAAAGGTGCATTGTGGTCATTTAATTATCGGGATGGTTATTTTGCAATCGGTAACTTTTTTCAATAAGATCAGAATGATATGATGTCATCATACTCATCTGAAAATGAATCATCGTAATCGACCCATCTTATCGTTTATGCGACATTCCAGAAAGTCTTTGCGACACTCTGGCGCAAAATCTAAAAAGACCATTAAAGAAATACAGCTGAAAAATATCTTTTTCTCATCTTAGTCATTCTGTTTTACTGACATTTTGCCAGCTATCACTTTACTTAAATCAATGATAAATCATTTTTGTAACGTTTGGTGAATATCTAAATGTAACTGGATGGTTTAGGAGTTTTACTCCACACCAAATCTATTTTCAGAACGTCAAACCGATCTCATGACCGGAAAAGTAATGTTTTTTTTTTGCGTCGTTGTCTATCTGTTTAAATGGAACCTTTCTCCTATGATCATGAAAATTAATATTTCTTGGATATCACTACAACGAATTGTCGGTATGTAATGGGATTCGTTTATTATCATTTTCAAGTATTTTTCGATTGTTTCAAGTGTGTTTTCGGTTGTGATCTTCTTGGTTTTACTGTATTTTACTTGTGTCACATTTTTCTGCGGACCCGCCAAATTCATAGACCCTTAGAACCATCTTCTTTACCTAACTCCTCACCGATCGTTATCATTTGTCTTTCAGGAATGTCTGATTGGTAGATAGAAAGATTAGAAAGAGAGGACATGAATACATAGTTAAAATTGAATACGTCTATTCACATTATTTAGTAAGTACGAGTATGATTAATGTATACCTTTGTATTTTTGTCTGATCCGGATCTCCGTAGTCAGTATTGTATTTTACCGTATTTTAATGATCAAATTGAACATGTATTTGTTTGATGTTTTTGTAGCAAGAGCAGTTGTTTATTATATTATTTGTTATTGTAAAAGAACTTCTGCCACGATATTTTTAATTGTATATTTTCAGGGTGTAAAACTCTTGGAAACTGTTGAATGAAAAGAACTATAGAACATAGAAACTACCATAACTGTCTTTCTGCGTTAATGAATCCCAAAATGGCAATAAGTACCTAAGGACCTAAGACGAACCCACGAACCCCCGAATTGTAAACATAAACATCATTATCCAGGAGAAAGGGGGGTTACAAATGGCGACCAAAGGGGGAAATACAGTCATTTTGGACCAGTGATTCCCAGACATTCTACAGTCAAGCCTCACCACCAAATACCCGGAATTAGCCACAAGATTTACAGTTTTTTCAAAGGCCTTTTTCGTAGTGTGCACAAACAGTTACTTTCATCTTTGGATCTCGTCGTGTCTGTGCTTTTTTTAGTAAACAGTGTTAAGTGTTAGTTTTCATAGTAATAAGTATTTAATTCGGATTTAGTATGGATTATTTGTACGTACACGATTTTATCATACAATATTTGAACAGCCTTATTTTGGGGGGCCTTATACTTTGGTTTGTGTTATTGCTGAGAGAAAGGGAATTATTTTCGACAGAAAGTGCTACTTTTGTTCGAAAGCTTATTACGCTGTTCGTCTGCTACCTTTCTGCTTTACTAACCAATAACTTTCTTCTCTCAGAGTTATCCTTCTTGACGTCCTTTTCTAAAGGAGCGGAATATAGTGGGAAAAAAAAGAGCGATTGTCCACAAGTGAGAAATAGGATACATCTAAGAGACTGAAACAGTGCGGTTGGTGGTCAACATTACAGAAGGAGCTTTTTTTTTTTTCTTTCTTTTTTTTTTTTTAAGAGGAGAATATCTAATTTTGCTCTCGCACTGCTGTAGGACCTAGCGTGTATTGAAAAAGAACAACGTTGCTCAGTATTAGCCGAGTTGCCGAGTTGAATTGAGTCGCTACCATTTGAAGATACAGGGTGTTTTCAAATAGTGCCATACTATTAATAACTTTGAGGTAAAGAAATACACTGCCTGTAAAGATATGCTTATTTTTTGTAATATCACAAGATGTTATAAAACAGTGTGAAAGATAGACATACAGTGCATGTTTAAAAGTGTTACACTGTGTACAAAAGTAGCATGCAAAAATACTTACTTGTAACTCACAGCTCAGAGTGTGAGATTTTATGATATAGACAGTGCTCAAAAGTACTGCACCGTATCGATTAATATCAAAAGAAACTAAATGCAAGTGTGAGGTCGTACTATAGAGACTAAGAAAATAAACATTATCAATTATCTATTTACAAAGACACTGATAGAAAGTGTACGGAAGAAAACGACACAACAACAGAATTGAACAGAATAACAAAATGAAAGAAAGGAGGAAGAGAAATTAGAAATGGCCATGGGAGGAATATCGGAGGAGGAAGAAAGATTACTACAGGCTCTTCATCTGTTAGGCATCAAGCCCAGATTAGGATTGGTGGAGGATATCACAAAGCTTTTACACGCTTTCAGTAAAAAACATGAAGAGCATATTGATACCTAAGTATGAACTTATAAATTCCCAAATTATCAGTGTTTTATGGGGAAAAAGGAAAGGAGAATTTACTTGGGAAACATTTAAATATGCAATAGAAGCTCTACTTTGTGACAAAGGTTTTAATGGGGGAACAGATTTTACTACGGATCAGACGAGCTTGCAAAGCAGGGCTAGTGATAAGATTAGAAGACTAGGCCAACATATTAGTGTCACAGACATAATCGACAAATTTGACAGTGACTATGGATCCGTTGAGGCGAGAGAGAGCATATTGAGGAAATTTTACGGCTGTCAAGAGAATTCAAAGGAAAGTGTTGCTTCATATGCATCTAGACTGGAGAATTTGATCAGGCAGTAGTATTAAAGGCAATAAGTAGATCAGATACCATCATCCTAAAAGAAGTATTGCATGCAGGCTTGAATAAAGACTTGAAACATCTGTCTATTTATAATTGCAAAAAGATAAAAAAAACTATGATGAATTTAAAAAGGAACTCAGAAAATTGGAGTAAAGTTTGAAAGATTCAGATCACAGTGAGCCAAGTGTATGCAAAGCAGCAATTCCTTCATCTGAAATGACAGAGATCAAACAACTATTGATAAAATTGAACGAAAGGATAAAAAAGCTAGAAAACAGTCAGAAAGAATAGTAACAGACCAAGCAGAACTTTTACAGAGGGAGAGGTAGAGGATATAGAGGATACAGAGGCAGAAGTCAGGGATATAGAGGCAGAGGAAATTATAGTCAATAACAACGACCTCTAGCCTACCAAACATTCCAGCCAACAAGCTATTTATGTAACAATAAAGGACACATACAAAAGGAATTGTCCATCACTGAACAGGCAAAACAATATCGCATGTTACAAATGCCATAAACAAGGACACAAACAAGCAAACTGCCCAAACTTGTAAATGCTTCTGCTGCGGGATCGAACATAAGCATGGATTTAAGAGATTCCAAATTAGTATGAGAACCGAATGAGGCAGATTTCGATATAAATGGCATCAAAACAAAAGCATTGTTGGACACTGGAAGCTGTGTCAGCGTTATTTCAGACTCTTTCGTGAAAGAAAACATTCCTAAATCAACTCTACAAAAGATAGAGAAAATTCTAAATATTGAATGCGCTGCCATACTTAGGATATATTGAGGCGGATATAAAGACACCGTATGGAGTCCATCGATCACAGGAAAAGAGATGTTTACTACTTCTTGTTCCAGAAACAGTTTACTCCAAGCGAACGCAAATAATACTTGGAACAAACATCCTACAAGAATATATGAGTGACTGCAAACAAGAATATGGACAACAATTTCTACAAAAAGTTAAACTTTACACGCCATGGTACCTAAGCTTCGGAACTATCATAGTAAGAGACAAGTAGATGAAGAAGTTGAATAATAGAATAGCGGTAGTTAGAAGTGCAGAAAAGGAAACGATTATACTGAGGCCCAACGAAAGCAAAGAGATCAAAGATTACACAGACAAAGAACTTAACCACCCAAGCACACTGGCAATAACACACGAGACTGAGGATAGTGGCATACGTTCATGTGTAGATGTAACACCTATTCTGGTACAGTTAGAGAAGGGAAAGAGAAAAGAAATGGTTGTAACTTTATCGAACCTCACAACAATGACAGTGACAATTTAACCAAACGCTTGTCTATGCGAAATGCAGCCAGCCACTATTGCCGAGGAAATACCTAAAGGCATCACAAAAGCTACTGAACCAGACATCATGAAACTTCTCACAATAGACAAAAATAACCTGCTATCTAAGGAAGAGAAAGAATTATTGAAAGATCTGCTTACAAAAATGGCGACATATTTTCAACAACTGACGACAATATAGGACATTGCAATAGGATAAAACACCGGATAGATCTCATGGAAGGAAAAGAAACGCCAATTAAGGAAAAACATCGCAGAATACCACCAATGATGATAGGTGAAGTGAGGAATCATTTAGAACAGCTACTATCAGCTAGAATAATAAAGAAGTCAAAGTCTCCATAGGCAAGCAACGTTGTTTTATTGCAGAAAAGGAATGGTTCTCTTAGAACGTGCGTTGACTATAGAAATTTAATCTCAAGAACAATGAAGGATTCTTACGCTCTTCCAAGAATCGTAGAAATATTCGACGTGTTAAAAGGAAGCAAGTACTTTAGCACAATTGATATGATATCCGGATATCACCAGGTAGAGATAGAAGAAACACACAATGAGAGAACTGCGTTTACCGTAGGTCCACTTGGATTTTACAAGTGTAACCGGATGCCGTTCGGTCTCTCAAACTCGTGAGCGACATTCCAGCGACTCATGGAAGAATGTCTCGGGGATTACAACATGACAATTTGCGTCATCTACCTGGACGACTTGTTTTTGCCGACACCTTTGAAGAGTATCTCCATCGTCTGGATCTTGTTTTAACACGTTTAAAACAGTGTAATTGGAAGTTGTAGCCTGAAAAGTGTACATTAACCAAAGAAAAAGCTGGAATGTCAACCGATGTAGAGAAATGGGTAAATAAATGCAATCGGTGTCTTAGAAGAAAATCGTCAACAAATGAAAGAGCACCACTTGTCAATGTCCATACCACTTATCCACTGGAACTAGTCTGTTTTGACTACCTCAAGCTAGAACCATCTAAAAGAGGATTAACAAATATCTTAGTCATCACAGATCATTTTACAAAATTCGCTCTAGCTATACCAACAAGAAATCAAACACGGAAAACAACAGCAGAGGCATTTTTCAACAATTCTATAGTTAACTACGGAATTCCAGCTAAAATACATTCGGATAAAGGAGCAAATTTTGCGAATGAGATCATAAAGGAACTTTGCAGAATCACAAACATCAAAAAAAGTCTCATACAACACCATGCCATCCGCAGGGCAACGCTGGACCTGAAAGATTTAATAGAACTAAATATGTTGGGAACACTTGAAACCGAGAAAAAGGAGGATTGGAAAAAGTACATCAGATCATTGGTCTTCTATTACAACAGCACAACGAAAATATCACCGTATGAATTAATGTTTGGCAGAAGACCAAAACTACCGATAGACGTACAATACGAACCTGTAACAGAGACTTTAAACCCCACAACGAAAGCATATCTCACCAAATTGAAAGACATAATGGACAAGACAAGGGAAATAGTTGAGAAACATACAGGAAAGGCCAAAGACAAACATAAGAAGTATAATAATTGGAAAGCCAAGGCAGTACAGATATCTATAGGAGATACAGTTTTAGTTAAAAGAGCGGCCTTTGATGGAAAACACAAAATAGCGGACAAGTTCGAAGAAGAAACATACAAAGTGATAAAAGAACTTAGACAAGAGATTCCTGTGTTTAAAGTACAGTCAAAGAGCGGGAAAGAGACGACCCTACACAGAAACCTTCTTTTCAAGATTGAAGAAAAAGGAAATAATGAAGAAATAGATGAGGAAAAAGAAGATGAGAATAGAGATGCATCGAAAGTTAGAGATCATGACGTCATGGAGAAAGAAGTTGGAATGTGTGAAGGAACTGGTACTGTAGGAGATACAGAGATAGGGACGCCTATCTTCCTTCAGCTTGTCCAAGCACAAAAGAAGAACTAGAGAAAAACATAAAAGAAGAGGAAGTGCATGTAGATGAAGAAGATCAGTCAGAGGAAGAGTCTGACATCGTGTGGGTAGAGAAGAACAAACTCAGGAATCATAGAAGCGACACAGCTTCTAGTAGAGGATTATTCGAAGAACAGAGAAGTGGAGAAATAAGGACTGCCGGAGCAGATTTAGGGGAGAGAAGAAGCAAGAGAACGAGACAGAAGAGAAAACCAGGAAACGTTGGAATCTAGAAGTACATACGAATGACCATTAGAAAACAGAGACAATGAAGAAAGAGGAAAGAGATCAGACTGAAAGACTGGATAAAGTAGAACAGAGAGAAATGGGTTCACCGTAAACATGGAGAAAGAAGACAACGACAAAGACAAAGAAAATTTTAAAAAATCCTCTGGTACCAGTGCCAAGACGATCAACCAGACAGAAAAAAGAAACCTCCAGATAGATACGGAGACATTGTTAGTCATCAGATGGTTCAACATGTTGATAGTAGAGTCACAAACCTAGATAGTTTGTTAAATCTGGAGTGTTTACTGATCTAGACCAGGAGGCAACGAATATTAAGTGATTTTTCCAATAAAGTTTTTTTATCGCTTGATGTTACTATGCAGATCTGTTTTATTAATACAAATTTTTTTTTTTTTTTTTCCTTTCAGATAATACCAGGAGATAAGATAAGTTATCCCACATCAAAAATGCGCGAACGCATTTTAGAAAGAGAAGAGAATTGTACAGATGAAGAAAGTGAAGTGATTTGTGTTTTGTTTTACCATTTGTAGTTGTACTGGACCGTTTCATTGTGCTGTTTTTATTTCTTTAATGCAAAGTTTGTTGTGATTTTTTTTCTTTTGCTCGGCTGTAAATGACGGGTCGTCATTTCGGAAGGAGGAGGGGGGTATGTAACTGGATGGCTAAGGGGTTTTTGTCAATACCAAATGTATTGTTAGAACGTCAAACAGATCACATGACCGGAAAAGTAATGGGGTTTTTGCGTAGTTGTCTATCTGTTTAAATGGAACCCTTTTCTTATGATCAAATTAATACTTCTTGGATATCACCACAGTGAATTGTTGGTATGTAATGGGATTCATTCATTATCATTTCCCAGTATTTTTTTGATTGTTTCAAGTGTGTTTTCGGTTGTGATCTTCTTGGTTTTACTCTATTTTCCTTCTGTCACATTTTCCGCGGACCCGCCAAATTCATAGACCTTTAGAAATATCTTCTTTAACTAACTCCTTACCGTTCGTTATTATTTGTCTTTCAGGAACGTTTGATTGGTAGATAGAAGGATTAGAGAGAGAGAACATGAATACATAGTTAGAATTGAATACGTCTATTCACATTGTTTAGCAAGTATGAGCAATGTATATCTTTGTATTTTTGTCTAAACCGATTCTGCGTACTTAGTATTGTATTGTATGTATTAGTATTTTGTTTTGTAGCAAGAGCAGTTGTTTGTTGTATTATCTTTTATTGTAAAAGAACTTCTGCCACGATATTTTTAATCCCTGTAAAATATAATTGAGCTCTATAAAAAGGGGATCTGATGCATCTGTAAAAAGTATCGATCCATGGCATCAACGCAGTCCGAGCAGGCTGTCTTGGGTTGAAACTTTTTCTTCTTTAAATTTTCTGTCAAAGGATCACTTTACGTCATGACTAAGTGGGTTTTAGGAAAATGGGTCTATCTTATGTGATAACTTGCATTACATAATGCATTCCAAATATGCATTAAACCTCCTTTTGCCAGAGCACTGCTCAATTTATTTTTCTTAACCAGTAACATCATTACCACTTAGAATGCCTGAAAACTACAAGGTCATTATTAAACCGTGAAATAAGACCCAATTCTTGTACGTCCTCGACTTTGTTGACCAGATTGTGTAATTGTAGTGCACATGTTTAAGGCTGAGCCACTAGTCTAGGAGCTGGCCCCTGGAATGTGAAAATTCGTTAACCGGTCTCCAAAATAAAATTTGATGTATACGCGTTTGAAGTTCCCATATAAACTACTAGAATTTGGGCATTTGACAAGATTGGTGGTGGTGCAGATTTTTTTTACAGATGTCTTTCATTCCCCACCCGAACACTATACGTAATATATTCGTTTTGTTGTTTTTCAACTTTATTGTAGAAGTCAAAGGTTGTTTAATGAAATAAAGGTTTCTAGAATCTTTTGTTACTTTCACAGAACATAGTAATTAATCAAGTAAACACTTAATTTGATGAAAATATTTCCCATGCTGTGCTACAGATAAGCTTAATGCGTATTCCATCCACCAACTAGAGGCCCTTGAGGGCCTGAAATCTCTCTACTTTCAGTGAGTTTGCTTTTTTTTTCTAGCACACATTATGAATTCATGATGCAAAAAGGTGAATGACAAACACTCCCCTCCCTCCCCCCAAAAAGGAGGTATTGTTGCAACAGGGCTTGAACCCACTAAGAAAGCACAAGTAAGCATGTTGAATTGAACAAATAGTGAAAAAAAAAATTGAAGTACAATTTCTCAAAACCAACTGTTTGAAATCCAGCCAAATTAAATAGGGTCCCAGTACTCATTGTATTAAACAATCCCTGCAAATTTCAAAGAAATGTGACGAATAATGTGGACTGTGTTGAGTAAACAATACTAAGTCTTCAAATGGCTGCTTTTCCTTAAATGGTTGCTAGATTTTCTTAATTTTTATGAGAGTTCATCCCTTGATGACACAAATAATCTTTGCAATTTTAAAAAGAATTGGATCTAAAATGCCAACTTAATTGCGTAAAAAAGAAATGTAAATTTTCAACTTTAAATGGCTCCTTTTCCCATGCTGATTGTCAAATGTTTTTCAAACTCGATAGGATTCAAGGTATTGATAATATAAAGCAACTGTACAAGTTTAATGAAAGTTCGACCACAAATGCCGAGTCGTAGCGTAAACAACTTCAAACGGCTACTTTTCCTACACTGATTGTCAGATTTTTTTCAAAATCAATAGGATTCAAGTCTTTGAAGAGATAAACAATCTATGCAAGTTTCAAGAAATTCCGACCACAACTGCAGACTTTATCGCGTAAACAAGAAATTCAAATGTTGAACTTTGAATGGCTACTTTTCCTACATTGATTGTCAGATTTTTTTCAAAATCAATAGGGTTCCAGCTATTGGTGAGATAAACAATCTCTGCAAGTTTCACGAAAATCTGACCACAACTACAGTCTTAATTGCGTAAACAAGAAATTTAAATGTTGAATTTTAAATGGCTACTTTTCCTACACTCATTGTCAGAATTTTTTTTTTTTTTTTTTTTTTTAAATCAATAGGGTTCAAGCTTTTGATGAGATAAACAAATTGTGCAAGTTTCACGAGAATCTGACCACAAATGCGGACTTTATCGCGTAAACAAGAAAAAGACTAACGGACGGACGGACGGACAGACGGACGGACGACGGAAACCACGCCATGACATAAGCTCTGCTGGCTTACAGCCAGTAGAGTTAAAAATGAATTGTAATTTTTATACTACACCAACATCTACCATTATTCCGTATTCTTACCTTTTTACCATCATTTGATCCATAACTGTATTTTAAAGTTCACAAACGATTGAAAGTAGTTGATTTTGTGCTTTATATAACAAAATGAAAGGCACTCTAACAACAAATGTCCCAGTTAACTTTGAAACGTATAGCTAATTCCAACATCGCAGTTACATTACATTCTTATTGTTCTACTAGTAGTATGTAATGTGGAACTTTGTAGAGTAGGAAAACGGGTTAAAATCAATAGGCCACGCTGCTGTCAAGCCAATGTAAATATACTAAAAGAAAAAAGTTAATTTTTTTTAAAAAAAGAAGTACCTTTTTTTTTGTGAAAAAGTACATTACCATTTAGTTCATCTAGGAAAGTAATGCAACCGGCTTCTTTTTCTTGCCAGTTTAACGTTATGAAATGTTAACAACACGTGCACCACGTCTATTTAGACAAGACGAAATGCGTTTGTCTTCCTTCTATTTATGTTGTCATCTCATGTTTAAAGCTAACAAAAACGTTTGAATTAAGAGCTTAATGCTAGATGGGACGCCAGCCTGAAACGACACTAGGTCAGCGAACCACTGCATTAGGGATGCTGGTTGCAGATGATCCTGTGCGGGATGTTGCAAGAGACTTCAATTATTCCGAAAGCATTATTTAGCATCTCAGAGCACGTTAGCATCAATAAGGGATAGTTACTGACCATCAACGTTCTGGAACACTGGGAAACGACACCAAGAAGGAACAGGTACATCGTAACGTCTTCAAGAAAACATCGCTTCTGGTCGTGCAGAAAGATTGCACCTTGCCTGATGAATGTTGCCTGCACTCGTGTATTACCCTCAACCATTCAAAACCGCCTTAGAAGTGCTGGTTTGAGAGGGCATAGATTATACGTCGATGTCCCTTTTACGGAACGTCACCGAAAGCTAAGGCTAACTTGGGCAAGACCATATTATTAATGGACAAGGCGACGAGAAAATCATTTTCTCTTTACAGAAAAATCACGTTTTAATGTCAAGTTTGCCGATGGAAGAATAAAGGTATGGAGACGGACGGGAGAAATTATTGATCCTGCAAACACCATCGAACCGGACAATTACGATAGAGGAGGCATCATGGTATGGTGAGGCACATAACGTAGTGGTAAAACAAAACTTGAAACTGTTAATGGACACCTAAATGCCCAACGCTATTATGACGAAATCATCATTCCTGTTGTGAATCCCTACATCTAAAGAGGCATTTTGCAGCAAGACAACGGTCTAGATCTTTCACCCGTTGAACATCTAAGGAAGCATTTGGGTACAACTTTTCAACGTTTTACGTGAACAATGTAAGGAAATTAAAACATGCTCTCCATATTGAATGGCGGAGAATACCCCTTTTTTTTTTTTTTAATAAAGACTCGGATACCGTATTTTCCTGACAATAAGCCGCTGCACTGTATAGGCCGCACTCTTTGATTTTAATTATTTTAGAAATAAAAAATATCGTATAAGCCGCTCCGGCACTGATGCGCTTGGTTAATGTACGTCATCCACCTAAATATATTTGGATAGTACATGTATATGCATTATAATAAACACATGAAACAAATTTATCCGTTGTTTCTGCATTGATTCCATTGCAGTGATTTCCCCTATTAGAGATCAAATCAATCAGAGGACTTGAGACCTTATCATTCTTTTATCCTTTGTCGAATGTCTTAAGGATTTTCGAAATTGTCAATACAATACAACACTTTATTCTCTTCCAGGTATGCAAAAGTCATACAGCATGGAATTTACATAGCAACAAACTAGATATGGTCAAAAACGAGCGGATTTCAAGGAAATAATGAAAAGAAATAGAATAAAGAAACTAGCACAAAATACACGCAGACAGGCATATACACAGACATATAGACATAAAACAAACGCACTTGCATATTACCAGAACGTAGAAAGGAGAAAAAAAAAAAGTTATGGTTTGGAAAAAACTGCAGCTAATTTTCAGATTTGTCAAATTGTCACTTCGACTGGTTGATTGACGGTAAACACCAAACAACACATTTAATTATATTCACAGTTAACCACTGATTGGTACCAATCGACATCATCAATCAACAGGTGTGAAAAACCAAGGTTGGTCACGAGTTTTTCACACATTTGTAAGTTTGCAAGCGCATTAATTTATCTAACGACAACAATTAGGTATTAGTGGCGCCCGAACGGGGAATCGTAAGTTGGCTTTCATTATTTTTCAGATTTACAGGCAGCACCAAAAGATGCATTAAGAAGAATGAAATTAACCCGGGTTTACACAAAATTTCTCAGGGAAAATTTAAGGGTTTTGCAAGGGCTTTCTAAGGATTTTGAAATAGAAATTAAGGTATTTTTACGGATAGGGCTATATACAATAACAACCCCATATTTTACCTTGATTATGTTGGCACATTATGTTGTATAAAGAATCTACGACTGACTGATGCATAGGATAAGTAACAACTGCTTTATTATAGACGAACTTTTTACAAATGGCTGACGCGTATAATAACGATCATACGCTCTTAACAATAAGGTGAGAGTAAACCAGTAATAGTACCCGACTTTCTACTAAGATTGAAGTAGGTCAGCCACCAGTCTAAAAACTAAGTGCGATATGACGCAATACCAAATTACGTCATCAAAATATGTGTAGACAGTGCTCTTCCTTGTTACCGTATATACTCACTTGTACGAAGATATGAAGGAATACGGGTTTCTTTGCAAACTTTCTTCGATCACGTCACCAGGATACTCAGTGCATTGTGCCTTACGATTTATTATATTTAAGGGTTTTTAAAGGACTTTCTATACTTTCTAAGTTTTTTTTTTTAAGGCTTCTCGTCATTTTCAAGAGGTTTTCAAGACTGAAGTCAAATATAAGGGTATTTTTAAGACCCGTGCGAACCATGTTAACATATACGCCGCTTCGTCTAATAGACTGCACCCTTGAAAATTTCTTCTTTTTTTTTAACTGATGGGTCGCGGCCTATCGTCCGGCAAATACGGTAAACAGCTTGCAAGGAAGATTTGATAAGTAAATCACAGGGGTGGGCATACCCGTGATTGAAGTTTGTGATTTTTATTGCGATATAGTCTATCAAAAGCGTTGGCTAATTATAATCAATTACTATTTTGTCTGGCGCAATTCTTCGATTTGGATGGAAAATAGGATTAAACATCATAAAGCGACTATTTTGATTTTTCGTTTTACCGATCCGCCGACCCATTTTTTTTTTTTTTTTTTTTTTTTCTTTTTTCTTTTTTCTCTCCCTTGAAACCGAAAAAAAAAAAAAAAAAAAAAAAAAATTCTTTTTCAGTTTTATTTTCCATCACTGTTCCGACTCAATGAGCAGAACAGTATACCAATATACATGAAAATCTTTTTACAAGCACCAACAGTTTCCACACTATCTCAAAAAACGGTTAACAAGTCTAAAATTTCAAAAAATCTTTCAACGGTCTTGCTTTCATACGATTTTAAGTCAAAATCAGCCCTGAAGAAGTCTAGAAACGCATGACGTAAAAGGTTACCTGTTATTTCTCCAATAATGCCACGATAGACGAAAATCGATTCTTTGGCCCATTTTTTCTCTTAAAATATGACGTGAATCGCTTGCAAACGACAGAAAATCTCACCATCATGCTATCTAGATGTATCTCGATTCACTTGTATGGCTGCAATTGCATTCTACTTTCCTACGCATGCAAATTAAGCGTTTGATGACTTCAAAAACGCCGTATTCAACTGACAACACAATGCACGTGTAACTTTTATCACATACATACACGTATTTAATTTACAGTCCAATCAAATTCGATGCTAACTTTAGACACTGTCTTTTTCTGATTTACTTTCCTGCCTTCTTTACGTTCACGATAACTTGCGGCGCTTGCTCAACAGTAAACAATCCCTCGTTTGACCTGTACTACGTTTCAATAGCTTTCCATGAGAAATCAGTCCTCTTACAGTAAAACAATTTCTCATCCAATAAAAACTCGTTTTCTTGCGATAAAATACTTGTACAGGCCAACCGCTTACTCATACAGCAATCTTGCCGCAAGACTTCGGATTTTTGTATACTGTCGAATTAATTAACATTTGAGGTTAAGTTCAAAAAGCGTGTAGGATCTTATTGTTGGTAAAAATTATAACTTTTCACTGACGACGCTTTAACTTGCAGAACTTTGTTGAATGTAATAAATCTATTCGCGTAAATAATATAGAAGGAAATATTTGAAACTCGCACGGCGCGGCACCACATTTTGTTAGATCTATATCTAGATTTGAACCACTTGGTAATTCTTGGAAAAAAAAGGATTTAGATGCAAATTTAGTTGCAATAATAGAACGGAATTTTTAATTACCGTGATGAGACGTCTGCTTTCCTCAAAAGTTGCCTTGATAAGTTTTCCTGATGACAAGTATGGTGGTCTAAAATTCCCTATATCTCTACTGTAACCAAAGTGCCATCATTTGACAGATTCACAAGACGGGTGTAGAGAAAACCTTAGACTAAACGTAATTTCCAACTTGACATGCCGTAATTATAACTGAAAAAGCATTTCCATAATGTTATCTAAAAGATTGTGGTTGCATCAAAATCATAGTTGTATTCTAAATGGTAATGTACACAGAAAACGAGAGCAACAACATTACAAGGAACAGACTATACGCCGTGTGTTTATTACGGAAACGGGTATCATATTCTCTCGACATCGAGCTTTAATTAAATTAATGGAATCGAATTAAATGTAACCATGACGGTAGTAGATGTATTGAACGGAGCGCTGATAAGGTACGGCAGTGAAAAAAAATTGATATTTGTTCTTATCAGCTGTCGCGTTTCTTATCCCTGTTATTTACGATCCCTGTCTTGACCAAGAAATCAGCATTAGTTTGATGACATTTAGGAGTTTCATTTTTACTACATCGACATATTTCCGAAGATATTGCTAAAATATGTAAATGCCGCATGAAAAAGGCGCTGACGGCACATTTGTCACCTAATGAAAATAATTGAGTACGAAGTACGAAGTAGATCTACCGATTTTCGAGCAATTAATATGAAGGGTTAACTAAGGGTAATGACAAAAGCGCACCTTCAGGATCGAAATGTCTTAGATGAGTGAAATCATGCCACAAAAAACTTGTATGCCTATCGTGATAAAAACTTATCCGCTAATACATGCAGACTGTCACATTAAGTTTACCGGGCGCAGGGTGAGTGTAGTGTGAGGCCAATATTCAGGGTGGATGTGTTTGTTTATTTTGTTGAGCGCATGTGATATTTACTTGTAAGTGTTCACCTGGCATGGTTGTGACAAGCAAGCGTTATGCTTTCTCAATGACCATGCCCAGTGAACACGGCTCTACCATCCACACCAACTTCGGTTTTAGCTGCTTTGCGAAATTTAAGTCAACGAACCGATAGATATGAAAGAGAAGCTGTAATGAAAGCAGGATTAAAAGAAATTTTAAAATGGTTTACGTTGGCAGCGCAAAACATCATTGAAAATAAAATCAAATTACCACAACAAACCACCACGTACATAACAAAACATAGAGTAGATATTGAAGTTAGCAGATCCGTCCATAGATAAGGAAATTAAACGTAAAATTATTTTAAAACCTGGAAGAGGCGGATTTCTGGGTGGTGTTATTATCAGAAGTTTACTGAGATGGGACGGAACAAAAACCGCTAGAAAATTTGAGGATGAAAGACAACCTCGAGAACGTGCTCCACGAGAACGTGCTCCACGAAAGAAGAAATCTCCCCAGAAGCGTACTCCAAGAAAGCGTGCTCCACGAAAGAAAAAATCCCCGAAGAAGCGTCCAAAAAACCTCACTCCACCGTCCATGATTGATGAAAGATTCGTCACTATCCGAAAACGAAAACCTGTAGGAAGTAGCATCTCAGAACATCAACAGTATCCGAAATCCAGAAAGGAATTGTTAAGTGAAAGAATACAGAATCTCAAAACAAAGTATTTACGATTTCTGGTACCAGGTAAAAAATTGAAGTTTCAACCCATCCCATCCACCTCATGGTCTCCAAATACATTAGCTGAATACAAAAAAGGTGTAAGACAAAAAGATCAGTTGCTGCAGGATGTAATCCGATATAACCTTGACAGAGGAAAATATCATGGTGACCGTGACAATCGGAAGATCTACCTTCCCGGAGGAAAAGTCGTCCCCATGGACTGATGAAGAGGCTGATTGTAAAATCACCCAGCGAACCTGATTCACAGTTAAAAAAGTTTTCTTAAAACAAAGAATTCTTAAAAAAGAATTCCGACTGTAAAAAAAGATACTGAACAGGTATAAATGATAGTGACATGGATCTTGTATCATCATTTAATCCGAGATAGGGATAAAGTCAACATGAAGAAAACACCTCTGATAAAAAAAAAAACATGGTTCGATGGTTATGGCCATGATGCAGGCTACACCAAAAATACGTAAAAAGCTTGTCAAAGATTCACCATCAGAAGTGATAAGCTGTATATTGGAATGCTGTCATAATGTTTTAAAATGCAATGTGCATTTATCATCAGCTCAAAAGAAGAAGTTGTATTCAATCCGACAACATCTCGGACGTTTAGCTTCAAAATGGATCTCTCTAAAAAATCAAAAACAAATTTTAAATCAAAAAGGTGGCTTTCTTTCATTTCTTGCACCTGCATTATTACCATTGTTAGGAAAAGCCGTTATCGGAGGAATAGGAGGGGCTCTAAAAGCCTTGTAGATAAAAAATCTTGTAGATAAAAGTTTCATGTCTGTTAGAAAAATGGTTATTGGGCCTTACGAAGTCTTAGAAAATATGAAACGATGAAAAGCCGAAGCGATGAAAAGCCGAACAATCTCAAAAACCTCGTTTACCACCCAATCCGCAAATTGTAGATGTATCACATCTTCAACAAGACATGAGTCAAATTTTACAAAGTACCGATCTGTCAGAAACAGAAAAGGCTCAAAGGTATTGTGAAACTTTGTTTAAGTTACAAAATTCGCTTCAAAAAGCAAAACCAACTTTGATCAATTCTCTTCCAATGACAAAAAGTGATGACAGTGTATAGAAAACTGTGGCATATATATGTCCGTAAGACCGGAAAAAGATTATGGTTCCGACAAGAAAATATCACCGACTTACTGATAGATCAAACAAAAACCATTATATGTCCCCGACTTTTTGTCTGAGTACAGAAATATTCATCTCCCATACAGATGCATAGGGACAATTATCAAAATATGATATGATATATAAGGTTTGTAACTTACCTAAACTTGAAATTATACATACCTATACAGATTGTCGCATTAAACAGTCCTTCCTTACTCCACTCTCCTTCTCTAACGCAAGTGACCATGGGTAAATACTTGTTTGGTCTATACCCTTCATTACATGTATAATTACAGACACCCAAATAGCTTGTGTTACATGTTTCACTAAGAACTCCATTTTCAATTGAATCTGGACAAAATACCTCTGAAGAAGAAAACATATAAGACAGCTTTTGGCAAGCTTAATTGCATTTCATCTTGATGAGTTTCATTATGTTTGATTTCAAAGGTCATCAAATGTTAAGTCTTTTTTTCTTTTTTTAAATCAAATAACTATATCTCAAGGACATCACGTATAAATCATTAGATCGACAAGCAAAACATACTGAGTTATGCTTTGACGCAAGTGCGCGTTTGGGATAAAAATAGTTTCAGTGAAGGTGACAAATATGATCAATTATTTGATTAAATTTAGAAATAATTAAAACTTTAGCATTCACAGCATCATCAATTTCGACAGCTTATTTGACCGAGAAATTTGTATCAGATATATTCTAGAAATAACATGCAAAAATATAAATATAAACCTTTCAGGAAAGGGGATTAAGAACCTTATTATTGGGTAAGATGTTAGATTTGTTCAGGTATAAATCTGAAAGTCTAATAAAGTGGACTTAACATTATTTTGACTAGGAAAACTAGAGGTCTTCATTAAAAGAATAATGTACAGTAATCATACACACACACATGCTTAATTAACCCTTTACTACACAATCCCGAAGTCTAGCGGAAAAGGCATTTGAAAACCTTGGAAGAGGAAAAAATGCTGGTAAGCAGCATTTTCTCCTTTTCCTGCAATATTTTCTACCCTCTAAAAGACGGACATCACAATATCAGAGATATTTAATTTTTCATCGGCAAATACTTTCAATTTAGTGCAGTCAAAAATGTTGTCGTTCGGTGAAGAGTTAAACAACAAAAAGAAAAAGAGGATAAACAACACATGTAATAGAGAAGTGTCTGATCGAAAATAAAATACCCTTTCCCAAGGTGCTGTGAATATGAACTTTGACAATGGACACAACTTTAACAAAGACCTCTGACCTTTCCATGACCTTGACCTTTGAGCTACTTACATGCGTCTTAGACATGATCACGGCCGCTTATCTCCTGAATCACAATAATGTAATGTGAATGGAAAAATATTCAGGGGACATTCGGTTGAACTTCAGGGGACTATAAATCAGGCGATACGACAGTGAATGTTACGTTTTTTTCTGCTCCACGGTCTAATATCAAAAATCGGAGAATGCCATGCAACCCTGTGATCATTTTTTCCTACAAATATGATGCTTATTCGAAGCCAGATTACGAATGATATAGCAGGAATCTATTTTTTTCCGGAAGCAATGGTGGTCAGAAGTATGTCATTTTGATGGCATGCCTGCAATTTGATTCATAATCTTGAAGTCGCCGAGCGCAAATGGTTCCATCCATCAGCGTCTTTCAGTTTATTGTAATTTACGATCAAAACTATATTCTTTTACTGTCCTTCTTCCAAGAAAATTTTATTTTAATGAACATGTGTGATTGAGGGGACTTGTGGTGATTAAAAGGATTGGCTGCGATTTAGGGGACGAAGTAGTACAGCACAAGTAATCAAGACAATGTTGTTCACTATCTAATTTTATTTATGTCCTCATTTATATACAATGTACATATATTTGGGCAGCTAAACTGGCACGGTGGTAGAATAGACAACATCGAAAGGGCTGTAGGAATGCATTGCAGACTACACTAATACAGCACATAGATACTGTTGCACTTTCTCATTTTAACATGTAGGAATTGATGAATGAAGTGTTAAGGCTCGTCGACATCAACGATCATATTTAGCGCACTAACAACTAATGAAATGCGTTTCACTGATCATACTTTAATGCTACGAAAAAAAATTAAAATCTCAGCTGTGTAAACACTAAAAAAACAAATGACGTTAGTGACACATAGTCGAAAAATACAGATGGTCCATAGAACCTAAAATTATATCTTTTTTATAGAGATTTACATCTTTCAAGAACTTGAAAATAGATTCGAACTTTACAGTATCAAATAAAGTGCTCAAACTGTCGGCATGCAAAAACCTGTCTCTTATAGGTGCAAGGTCTACACAATCTATGAGTATATGTTTAACAGTTACAGTAGTATTGAGGTAAATACACTGTGGTGTTTCTTCTCCCTTGAAGCGGTACGAGTGCGTCATTTATGTATGTCCAATGCGAAGACGGGCAAAAATTTTTTTTTTCGCGGCGACTTGTCCGCAACCCCGGAAGCTACTCGCCAAGAATTGGCTTCACTGTAAACAACTTGTTAATGTGATTAACCGGTTTAATCCAGGATTGCCGCATTTATTATTGGCTTAAAATCGTTAAAAAGAACTTTAAAATGTAAAACTTCCAGTGACAATGCTTCCTTGGCAGCTTAATCTGCCTCTTCATTACAACATGTACCAATATGGCTAGGGAGCCAACAAAAAATACATAGCTTTTTCACAGATTCCGGATTATTTTTCAAGGAGACTTACCATTAATGCATTATCTGTTTTCTCACCATCAAGAACTTGCATGGCAGATAACGAGTTAGAAAAGATAACGTAGCGCCAGTAAGCGTCTTGTTGAATATGGTTGTGAGCAAGATCGATCGCCTTTAGTTTCGTGGAAAAAAATAGAAGAATTATTTAAAAGCCGATACGGTTATCGAGCACGGCTGCCGCAGCAACTTTGTTTCCATCTTTAGAATAATCTATATATATCTCTTCGTAAAGGCAGTATTGTTCTTTTATTTCAAGGGATTTATTTCAAAAATCATAGGATCTGTTGTATCTTTCTTGTCTGAAGCAATATATATATATGTGTGTGTGTGTGTGTGTGTGTGTGTGTGTGTGTGTAGAGAGAGAGAGAGAGAGAGTTTTATAACCACCGACTTATTGGGACCAACTTAAGTTTAATCCTCGAATTGTTGGGTCCACACCTAAAAATATTGGGTCCTACCTAACTATTGGGTCAAAGACCCAATAATTTAAGGACACAATAATTTTTTGTGTTTCAAACGTCTCCTTTTGGCTAATTATCACAAATAAACCCTACTTTCTGAACCCGACATATTGGGTCCTAAAAATTTCCCGATGTATAAATTCCGTCGTCCGTATATATTTATATATTCGCGGTCAAATAATACGCATGCGTGAAAATTGCGAGAAATCCATTTCCACTCACGTGACATTTCAAGATCTAATGCGGCCATTTTCTGGAGTTAAAAGATAAATAAATCGCTTTGAAATTCACTGTTTATGAACTAGAGAGTGGATAAGAGCCACTTTCGTATGCCGAGGCATAAAAACGGGAAAACGGTTTGGAGAGTGAGGGTATTTCTCATGACTAGGCTATAAAAAACAAAGTAACCGGCATCTTCAACCTTGCAATTCCAGGTAAGTTTTTCAGTTTCAATATATCCAGTAAATCTAGATCTACAATTCTCCAAGAAAAAAAAGGAGTATCGGTGCATAAAGAAAGAATAAATTACTGACATTAGCTTGAACATATAGGTGCTTCGAATACATTTTTTGGTTTTCCATAGATCGATCAATATTTTTTTACGTGGGTAATAAGTTAATTTCTTTGTCGACGCGGTCAGCCATTCTTAATTGTTGCTGTGGTGATTTTGGTCAATTTCTATAACGTAGTAAGGTGTCATAGTCCTTTTTTTTTTAAACAAATATTTTAGTGATAATACCGGTTGCGGGACATTTCGGCCCATTACAGTTTCGGCCCATTACAAGTTCGGCCCATAACAATTCCGGCCCATTAAAAATTTGGCCCAAAGGTTGTTTTTCAGTTTAAACGAGGCTCATTTGAGCTCTTCCTTGCATGTTTCTCTGTCACTTTGCATCCTCTTACTTGATGGTTGTCAGATTATGTGATTGTTGATCGTTTACAAGTCTTTATATCATTGTCATAGCCACTTACACAGGCAATTTGTTCCTCTCTCAGTGACTTGATTTACCCCCCTCTGCCTCAGTAATCAAAGACATTAAAAATGAACAGAATAAATTCCAGAAATCTATTTGAAATCTGTATTTCAATTAAAAGGACTTCTATAAAATTTTGACTTTGTTTCCCAACACACTCACAGTTTATGTATCTACTTACTTGGTCTTACTTGGTCTCGAGATCATTAATAGGCAGCAGCCTCTCCGATCCATCTTGATTGGTCTGTACTTGTTATGCCCCCTTCCATTTCATAAATATTGGGCATAAACTTTATATTTACATTTTTCCAGTATGAATGTGAGAGATTTTTAAAACTATTTACAATGCTTGCATTGAGCTGGGAGAGCATTCCAGTGATTTATGACCATTTGGCTGAAACTAAATTTTCTAGTATTGGTCCTACTTTGAAGTTTAAAAATCGTAAGGCTAATGTCCTCGGGTAGTGTTCCTATTTAACTCTTTACCACACAATCCAGACTTTTAACAACCCTGAAAAAAAAAAAAGCCATTTAAAAACATTGTGGGAAAGGAGAAAATGGTGGTAACCAGCATTTTCTCTTTTTCCCACAATGTTTTCTACCCTTCCCAAAACAAATTTCAATTTTTTACTAACATTTATTTTGTCGTCCGCAAATGCTTTCCATATCAACCAATCTAAAATTTTGTCGTTTGGTAAAGAGTAAAAGTAAAGATCTGATTTTTATCAATTTTATCAATAGTGTGCATAATTCGAAACACTTGAATCATGTCAGATCTTAGTCTTTTGTATTGGAGACTTGGTAGCCCTAGGTTTTTGAGTCTTTCATGTCTTTCACGATAGTATAGATTTTTTAAATTTGTCAAGAGTCTTGTAGCTCTACGTTTTATGTTTTCGAGGTTATTTGTTCCTTTTTATTTAGTTCTGACCACACTTGACTTCCATATTCAAAATGGGTCTAATCAAACTTTTTATAGTACATATGGATGCACATATACAGGCCTTGGCCAAGTGGGCGACTTGGGCGAAAAAGTCGCCTGATTTTAAAAAAAAATTGCCCATTTCACTGGGCAAAGCGAAATCAAAGTCGCCTGAAAAAGTCGACAAGTCGCCTCGCGTATATTGACCACGCGTCGGGTACTCGATACATAATCAGCGTGTGTAGATCTATTACCTAACAGTGCGTCATACCCGATTCACAGCTGGTGTCCAATCAGCGAAATTAAGTGTTTTAAACGGTCCGATTTGACAAGCAGTTGTTAATTAGTTTCTCGGGTACAAAATCCCCTTTCTTCATTGGTAGGTGTCATCTTTATACCCCCGCAAACGAAGTTTGTGGGGGGTATACTGGAATCAGCCTGTCGGTCGGTCGGTTGGGCGGTCGGTCGGTCTGTCCGCAAAATCTTGTCCGGACAACTCCTCCTACAGTTTCAATCCAATTCCCTTGCTACTTGGCAGAAGTGTTCATTAGGAGCTGTAGATGTGCAAGACACACATTTTGTAAAAATTCCATCAAGAATTACTGAGTTATTGCCCCTGATTTGACTTAAAAATGCTTGTCCGGACAACTCCTCCTACAGTTTCTGTCTGATTCACTTTAAACTTGGCATAAGTGTTCATTAGGAGTTGTAGATGTGCAAGACGCAACTTTCGTGAAAATTCTATGAAGAATTAATGAGTTATTGCCCCTGACTCACATTTTAAATGCTTGTCTAGACACTCCTCCTACAATTTCAGTCCGATTCGCTTTATACTTGGCAGAAGTGTCCATTTGGAGTTGTAGATGTGCAAGACGCAAATTTTGTGAAAATTCCATCAAGAATTACTGAGTTATTGCCCCTGATTTGACTTAAAAATGCTTGTCCGGACAACTCCTCCTACAGTTTCTGTCTGATTCACTTTAAACTTGGCAGAAGTGTTCATTAGGAGTTGTAGATGTGCAAGACGCAAATTTTTTGAAACTTCTATCAAGAATTAATGAGTTATTGCCCCTGATTTGACCTAAAAATTAGTTAGCGTTGAGGATTACAGAATTTTTGCCACTGACTCAAAGACGCAAGTTTCGCAAGAGTTATTTTTTTTCACTGATTTCACTCAATCATCTCAAAGGTAAGTTTTTTAGCTTTAACCTCCCTTTACATATAGATATTAGATACATGTATCAAGATTAAAATGGCACCTTCAAACCATTTCTAATCATTACAGAAAATCATTACATTGTGAATTCAAGTTCTCAAATATTAACAAAAAAACTTCATATTTTGATCATAACTGCACTATATTTGTCTTTGATCAGGTTTTTTTTTAAATGTCAATGGACATTAGAACTGGTTTGAAAAAAGGCTTGGGTCCTCGTCCCGGTGCTGGACATTGTGCACTTAATTAACCCAACCCACACATCAAGCTTTTATGTAATCATCTGCATGCTTTTTTGTCGAGCCCGCTTGCGGTGAGCGAGACATAGTTGTCACTATGACAAGTCGGTGTATGAGCGTTAGTGCGTTAGTTCGTGCATCTGTCTGAATTTGTCCGGAGCATTACTCCTACATTTATGGATGGATTTCAAAATAACTTGGCGCAATTGTTCTCCATCATGAGTAGATGTGCCATTTGAAATAAATTTTCAAATAACTCTAAGGTCAAGGTCACAGTTCAAGGTCAAATGTTTAAATTGAGTTTGTCCGGAGCATAGCTCCTACATTTATGGATGGATTTCAAAATAATTTGGTACAATTGTTTTCTATCATGAGTACATGTGCCATTTGAAATAAATTTTCAGGTAGCTCCAAGGCCAAGGTCACAGGTCAAGGTCAAATGTTAAAATTGAGCTTATCTGGAGCATAGCTGCTACATTAATGGATGGATTTCAAAATAATTTGGCTCACTTGTTCTTCATGATGAGTAGATGTTCCATTTTAAATACATTTTCAGATTGCTACAAGGTGAAGGTGACAGGTCAAGGTCAAATGTTGAAATTTAGCTTATCCGAAGCATATCTCCCACATTAACAAATAGATTTCAAAATAATTTGGCACACTTATTCTCCATTATGTGTGCATGTATCACTTGAAATAAATTTTCAGATAGCTCCAATGTCAAGGTCACCAGTCAAGGTCAAATTTTAAAATTGAGCTTATACAGAGCCTAGATCTGACATTTATTGATGGATTTCAAAACAAATTGGCACAGTTGTTCTCCATTATAAGTAGATGTTTTATTTGAAACAAATTTTCGGATAGTTAGGTTCAAGGTCAATGTCGAAGTTAATGGTCAAAATCGTTCGGGCTCGACACCAGTTGTCCTTGGACAACCATTCTAGTTTCCTTGATTCTTCTATGTAGTGGCAGAATAGATACAGAGCTTTAATATGTAGAGCTTGCAGTGGTGTGTTGTTAACCCTTAGCCCGCAAAATAAATTGTCGTCTGCCATATTTCTCATCTGCTTCAATTTAATTTTCAAAGTGCTGTTAAGACGCTCTAAGTTGGTAAACATGAACTCAGAGTGTCAGACAACTGGGATGTGGATGAGATGCTGAGTAACTCAATGTCTCATCTGGATCCTGGCTGTCTGCATATGGCAGTTAGTCGACAGTGGCAGTCTGAGGATTTATCTTGTATATAATAAAGTCTGCATGAACTGCATGAGCAGTATATATTATTAAGTGCCCAATGACAGAAAGCCATTTTATACAAAAAATACTGCTTAGTAAAACATGATAGAACAAATATTTAATTAAATTTAAACTTAAGGAGATTTAAACTATTTGGTGTTTTTATGCATTTCATCCATAGTAAGTTAGACAGGGGAATTATTTTCTGTCGAAAGCATGCACTCATAGATTTTCATTCTGGATATTCCACTTGAGTAAGAATAAAATTAAAGCCCTGAGTGCATGTGTGGCACATGTAAAAGGTTGCCCTCTTATTCATAGTCTCAGTACTTTATTCTGGGTGTTATATAATCAGGTTCTTTGAGATCATTAACTTCAATCTTAGTTAATGAGAATTGAATACCATCTCAGCTGGAATTGAATACCGTCTCAGCTGGTACTAATGGGCATAGTTTCAGAGTGGTCCATCAATACAGCATCAAGGACATAGCTGTAGAGAACCTAGTAGTTCTTCTGTGTCCTCAGCTCGATCCTGATGTCAGACTGGTTATCATGTCAATCTACAACAACCCACGGACACCAAATAAGACTTTTCTACAAGACCTGGAGAAGTTACTGCAGACAATACCTACAAATATCCCAAGCATTATAGTAGGAGACTTCAATATTAACTCTTGTAGTCAAGCTGAGAGTAGTAAAGCTCTCATGCATTTAACAAGATACTATGGATTCTGTCAGATGGTTGACCAGGCCACACATCGCAGAGGCGGAACACTGGACCTGTTCCTCATTAACCGAAAACCAGAAGATACCATTGTTGATGCCATTCCAACATACTACAGTGATCACTTGATTGTGTCTGGTGCGGTTCCTTTCAAGATGCTGTGCTAGTGTCAAAAGGTTAAAATTTATACTGCCTTATAGATAAAAACCTTGTCCATCAAAACAAAGTCTTTTCTGTCATATGTATAGTTGGCCAACATTATGCGAAAAGGCACCTTTGGACATTTGCAACAAGCGTGGATCCAGACCAGCCGCTGTGTCTCAGACATATCGTCAGATCATGGTCTACACTTTTTTTACACTCATTTAGTTTTGTGTCCAATTAAATTGATACTTTGCATAAATATTTGGGGTGTTTTGTGTCACCACGACATCTCCAAAACTTCTGAAGGGAATTTATTCAAACTCCACAGAAAAGTAAACTACATTGAAAAGGTGTGTTACGCACCGGCGATACGTCCCTAGGTTAAAGGCCAAGGTCAGATCTTAGTCTTTTGTATTGGAGACTTGGTAGCCCTAGGTTTTTGAGTCTTTCATGTCTTTCACGATAGTACAGATTTTTTAAATTTGTCAAGAGTCTTGTAGCTCTACGTTTTATGTTTTCGAGGTTATTTGTTCCTTTTTATTTAGTTCTGACCACACTTGACTTCCATATTCAAAATGGGTCTAATCAAACTTTTTATAGTACATATGGATGCACATATACAGGCCTTGGCCAAGTGGGCGACTTGGGCGAAAAAGTCGCCTGATTTTAAAAAAAAATTGCCCATTTCACTGGGCAAAGCGAAATCAAAGTCGCCTGAAAAAGTCGACAAGTCGCCTCGCGTATATTGACCACGCGTCGGGTACTCGATACATAATCAGCGTGTGTAGATCTATTACCTAACAGTGCGTCATACCCGATTCACAGCTGGTGTCCAATCAGCGAAATTAAGTGTTTTAAACGGTCCGATTTGACAAGCAGTTGTTAATTAGTTTCTCGGGTACAAAATCCCCTTTCTTCATTGGTAGGTGTCATCTTTATACCCCCGCAAACGAAGTTTGTGGGGGGTATACTGGAATGAGCCTGTCGGTCGGTCGGTTGGGCGGTCGGTCGGGCGGTCGGTCTGTCCGCAAAATCTTGTCCGGACAACTCCTCCTACAGTTTCAATCCAATTCCCTTGCTACTTGGCAGAAGTGTTCATTAGGAGCTGTAGATGTGCAAGACACGTCCCTAGGTTAAAGGCCAAGGTCCAGCCAAGTTAAAATTTGTTGGGGGATTTCGTGTCTCTGCGATATCTCCAAAACTTATGAAGCGAATTTTATCAAACTCTTCAGAAAGGTAAACCACACTGAAAAAATTTGTTATGCGCAAGAGGTATGTTCCTAGGTTAAAAGGTCAAGGTCCCAAAATTTGTGTTGGAGGGGGGATTTCAAGTCTCCGTGATATCTCCCAAATTGCTGAAGCGAATTTAATCAAACTCCACAGAAAGCTAAACCACATTGAGAAGGTGTGTCATCCCCAATTAATATGTCCCTAGGTTAAAGGCAAAGGTCCTTGAAAGTTCAAATTTGTTTGGGAGGGGTGTTTCGTGTCTCCGTGATATCTCCAAAACTGCTGGGGCGAATTTAATCAAACGCCACAGAAAGGTAAACCACACTGAGAAGTTGTGTCATACCTAAGTGATATGTCTCAAGGTTAAAGGCCAAGGTCCTACCAAGTTAGAATATTTAGGTTGGGGGTGTTTTGTGTCTCTAATATCTCCAAAACTTCCGAAAGGAATTTAATCAAACTCTACAAAAAGGTAAACCACATTGAGAAGGTGTGTTATGCGCAAGCGATATGTCCCTAGGTTAAAGGCCAAGGTCCTACCAAGTTAAAAGTTGTTGGGGTGGTTTCTTATGAAGCGAATTTTATCAAACTCTTCAGAAAGGTTAACCACATTGAGAAAATGTGTTATGCGCAAGAGATATGTCCCTAGCTTGAAGGCAAAGGTCTTACCAAGTTAAAATTTGTTTGAGGAAAGTGTTTCGTGCCTCCGCGATACCTCCAAAACTGATGAAACAAATTGAATCAAACTCGACAAAAAGGTAAACCACATTGCGAAGGTGTGTCATGCGCAAGGGATATGTCTCTTGGTTAAAAGCCAAGGTCCTACCAGGTTAAATTTTGTTGGGGGTGTTTCAGGGGCATCAGGCACTTTCAGTGACACGTCTTGTTCTGAAATTTGCACACTGTCTTTATATTATCAATAGCTTAAACCCTATTGATTTTGAAAAAAAAAAAAAATCTCACAATCAGTAACGGAAAAGTAGCTATCTGAAGAATAAAATTTACAGTTCTTTTTTACGCAATAGAAGACTCAGGTAACCGAGATAGGACCATCATCGTCCTCTTGTTTTTTCGTATTGGGCTTTATCTTGTGGACCTCTACCAGGATTCAAGTAATTATAGCGCTGTGGTAAAATATGGCTATGCCCTGACCTGAGGTCATGTTTTTCTCGTGGGATTTTACATAGAAAATTTGGTATGTCTTCCAGTTTGAGACCAATTTGCCAAGTTTGTAATATTGGCGTGTAAGTTTTTCACTTATTAGCCAGTGGCATGATACAGGGCCATCATAGCCCTTTTGTTTCTAATTGTTACTGTTGTCATTCGAAGTGCCTTACTTTTATTATGTTGAGAGTATTGTGCAGATATACAAGGGATCTGAATAAAATGTTCTTGTTATTTGAAAGGTGTCTTGCTTTTTACACAAATTTCTTGTTTGATTTTCTACTCACCTGTGGGCAAGTTATATCGCTACAACTAGATTTTGAATGGGTTAACCCCTATTTGGACTAAGAAAGTCTGAGGTTTGTATGGTGTTTAACGCCGTTTTCAACATTATTTCAGTTATATCGCGGTGGCAAGTGCACCTATCCATGCTTTCCTGGAGTTTCTTTTACCAATACTACGAACAATATTCTTTCCAAGCCAAGTCTGAGGTTAAAGTCTAGCAAGCAATTGCTGCTTTGACAAATACTGAAAATATCCACTTAAATTTTCACACATATTTAGGGTCAGAAATGTAGATCACTGACAAAGACCCCTACACGTGTCATTGGGTTTGGCTGAATTATTCCTCTAGTGTAAAATTTACTGCCAGGTATATGCTGTGAAAGCATGCAATTTTATAGTTTCAGTTATCTGTATCACTAACAAGAAATTGACCATACAGATTGGTGATACATGTACTCGAAGATCTGGACTATGAGCGCGGGGAACTAGTCTGTTTGTACCCTCTCTCAAGGACACTTAGTTGTTAAGGGCAATACGTCGGAATTCAATGCAAACAAAATCCGAAAGTGGAGACCTGGGGCAAGTGACCAATTAAATGGGATAAGTCTATGTCTCTCTGCAAGATAGGCCTGCATGGCTCAGTGGTAAAGTGTTTGACTCATAATCCAGGGGTCCTGGGTTCGAGCCGTACTGGATCCTCTGGGTTTTTCGTGGGAGTGTCCTTTGGCAAGACACTTCAAAGCCCCAGCCTAGTACTGGTGAAACCTAGGTAAGACATGAATAATGTGAGCTGTCGCCGTGATATGACTGCAATAATGTTGAGAACACCATTCAATCAATCAGTCAATAAAGCAAGCAAACTTTAAAACAAGCAATAACTGTAAATCAGAATTGACTGATTGATTGTATGGTGTTTGACGCCGTTTTCAACATTATTTCAGTTATATCACGGCGGCCAGTGCACCTATCCATGCTTTCCTGGAGTTTCTTTTTACCAGTACTCCGCACAATATTCTTTCCAAGCTACTGGCTGCTTTCCCACGTAACCATGTAAATCAGAAGTAGTGATTTAAATGTATTTTGCCCAAAGAAATTTTATCTGGAAACAATGACTAATTATTACAAGTTTCTGTTCTCTGATAGGGTAGAAAACATCGTGGGCCAACAAAATTCCCCTTTTCCCACATTTTTTTCAAAAGCCTCCTATGCTAGGGTCGGAAAGTTAAATGTTGCTTGGTAAGGGCTATGCGACAATAATTTGATATGTGCGACTGTAACTGGCTAAAAGAGGCAGACCCGAGGACAAAACCTACTTATAACTGCACTGACTAGATGAACGGAAGGACTTCCTACAGCCGCTACACTCTTCAAAAAGCGTAAATGTGTATGTTGTACACACCGTATTTAAACAAGACGTTTTGGTAGTCAAACCATTGAAAATATTGTGCAGAATTCTTTGCTTGTTACATGGGTCATCTTGCTAAAAACACCCATCAGATACCTCTTAGCAACATTCTTAGCAGAAAAGACCATCAGATGCATGTAGATAGGTATAGATCGCATTGAGGAGAAGTGCAGTGCGGTGCACATGAAATGATATTCTACCTCTTAATTTTTGCTCTATATTCCATCACACCTGTCGGTCACACAGGATTTATAATAATTGTTTGCTATTGGATTTAATGGGCGTTCATGCATTGTTAGTGGAAACATAATAGGGAGCAGATTCGCCAAGACGCAAAAAACACATTTTGATATTAATGTGTCGATCTATGGAAAGGATGTTTCATGAGGTAGATACAGTAAAATATTCCTGCTTCCACGGAAAAAACCTTGTCACTGGTCACTAGATTGTCAGACCTGGAGCTAAATGATTGTCATAGCATGTCCTTGTCACTTCCTTCACTCATAAATATGTATTCAATAATTGGGTCAGAGTTGGACATTTAGTGGTGTAAAACCTTCTATACAAAATTATTGGGGCCATGCCAAACATTTAGTGGCATGTAACCTTATATATAAAAATTGGGTCCAAGACCCAATTAATTATTGGGTCGGACCCACTAAGTAGGTCTCAGGATAATTGCATATTTTTGTAAGATGCATTGTGAATTCACGATATATATAGGTATACATAGTACCCTTGCCCTAAACAGATAAGTTTTCACTGAATCGCATGCTTGTAACACCTTTATTTCGGGTAGGGCCCAATAGTTAGGTCTGACAAGTGAGACCCAATATGTGGTCGTATATATATATATATATATATATATATATATATATAAGGAAAAAAATGAAATAACCCGGTTATTACCGGACCGACACAAGTAAATTAGATAGGTAAATTAAAAACAAGAGGGCCATGATGGCCCTGGGTCGCTCACCTGAGTCAATAGGCGAAATTCACTCAACATGCATAGTCCAATTTCTGACCAATTGTCAGGTCAATTGAGCTTAAAATGTGGCCCCTAAAGCATCCACAAGGAATTTCCGTAGGTTGACCTAGTGACCTAATTTATCACCCCACGTGACCCAATTTAGAACTCATCAAAAAATTTATCAAGACAAACATTCTGAACAGTTTTCCAGTTAATTGAGCAATAAATGTGGCCTCTAGAGTGCCCACAAAGTGTTTCTTAAATTTGACCCAGTAACCTAGTTTATGACCCCAGCTGACCCAATTTCAAACTCACCCAATATTTCATCAAGACAAACATTCTGACCACCTTTCAAGTCAATTGTGCATGAAATGTGACCTCTAGAGTGCCCTAAAGGTATTTCTTTAATTTGACCTAGTGACCTAGATTATGAGCCCAGGTGACCCAATTTTGAACTCATCCTAGATTTCATCAAGACAAACATTTTAAGCAATTTTCAAATCAATTGAATGATAAATGTGGCCTCTAAAGTGCCCACAAGGTATTTCTTTAATTTGACCTAGTGACCTAATTAAAGACGCCACATGACCCAAATTCAGACTCATGTAAGGTTTATCAAGACAAACATTCTGACCAATTTTCAAGTCATCTGAGCCAAAAATGTGGCCTCTAGAGTGCCCACAAGGAATTAATTTAATTTGAACTAGTGACCTAGTTTATGATCCCTGGTGACCTAAATCCAAACTCATCTGAGATTTTATGAAGACAAACATTCTGACCAAATTTCAGGTCATTTGAGCAGTAAATGTGGCCTCTAGAGTGCCCACAAGGTATCTATTTAATTTGACCTAGTGACCTTGTTTATGACCCCAGGTGACCCAATTTCAATCTGACTGAACATGTTGTGCTCAGGTGGGCTAACAAACATAGAACAGGTTCACTACATACCAAATAACAAAGCTCTATGCCTTCAAGGTTTAGAAAAGAAGAATTTTAAAGTTTTCCTTCTTTGTTCCTATGTTAGAACTTGTGACCCCCCGGGGCAGGGCCAGTTTTGACCCAAGGAGCATTGTATGAAAAAACTTGGTAGAGGTCCGCTAGGAGATGCTAGATGCCAAATATCAAAGCTCTACGCCTTCCAGTTTCAGAGAAGAAGAATTTAAAGTTTTCCTTCTTTGTTCCTACGTTTGAAACTTGTGACCCCTACGGCGGGGCCAGTTTTGACCCCAGGGACATCATATGAACAAACTTGGTAGAGGTCCACTAGGAGGTGCTACATGCCAAATATCAAAGCTCCACACCTTCCAGTTTCAGAGAAGAAAAATTTTAAAGTTTTCCTTATTTGTTCCTACGTTTGAAACTTGTGAGTCCCGGGCGGGGCCAGTTTTGACCCCAGGGACATCATATGAACAAACTTGGTAGAGGTCCACTAGGAGATGCTACATGCCAAATATCAAAGCTCCATGCTTTCCATTTTCAGAGAAGAATTTTAAAGTTTTCATTCTTTGTTCCTATGTTTCAAACTTGTGACCCCCAGGGCGGGGCCAGTTTTGACCCCAGGGACATCATATGAACAAACCTGGTAGAGGTCCGCTAGGAGATGCTACATGCCAAATATCAAAGCTCTACGCCTTCCAGTTTCAGAGAAGAAGAATTTTAAAGTTTTCCTTCTTTGTTCCTATGTTCAAAACTTGTGACCCCCGGGGCGGGGCCAGTTTTGACCCCAGGGGCGTCATATGAGCAAACTTGGTAGAAGTCCACTAGGAGATGCTACATGCCAAATATCAAAGCTCCACGCTTTCCAGTTTCAGAGAAGAAGAATTTTAAAGTCTTCCTTCTTTGTTCCTATGTTCGAAATTTGTGACCCCCGGGGCGGGGCCAGTTTTGACCCCAGGGGTGTCATATGAACAAACTTGGTAGAGGTCCACTAGGAGATGCTACACGCCAAATATCAAAGCTCCATGCTTTCCATTTTCAGAGAAGAATAATTTTAAAGTTTTCATTCTTTGTTACTATGTTTGAAACTTGTGACCCCCGGGGCGGGGCCAGTTTTGACCCCAGGGACATCATATGTACAAACTTGGTAGAGGTCCTCTAGGAGATGCTACATGCCAAATATCAAAGCTCTACGCCTTCCAGTTTCAAAGAAGAAGAATTTAAAGTTTTCATTCTTTGTTCCTATGTTTGAAACTTGTGACCCCCAGGGCGGGGCCAGTTTTGACCCCAGGGGCATCATATGAACAAACTTGGTAGAGGTCCACTAGGAGATGCTACATGCCAAATATCAAAGTTCCACGCCTTCCAGTTTCAGAGAAGAAGAATTTTAAAGTTTTCCTTCTTTGTTCCTATGTTCAAAACTTGTGACCCCCGGGGCGGGGCCAGTTTTGACCCCAGGGACATCATATGAACAAACTTGGTAGAGGTCCGCTAGGAGATGCTACATGCCAAATATCAAAGCTCCACACCTTCCAGTTTCAGAGAAGAAGAATTTTAAAGTTTTCCTGCTATGTTCCTATGTTTGAAACTTGTGACCCCCAGGGCGGGGCCAGTTTTGACCCCAGGGGCGTCATATGAACAAACTTGGTAGAGGTCCACTAGGAGGTGCTACATGTCAAATATCAAAACTCCACGCCTTCCAGTTTCAGAGAAGAAGAATTTTAAAGTTTTCCTTCTTTGTTCCTATGTTTGAAACTTGTGACCCCTGGGGCTGGACCAGTTTTGACCCCAGGGCCATCCTATGAACAAACTTGGTAGAGGTCCACTAGGAGATGCTACATACCAAATATCAAAGCTCTACGCCTTCTAGTTTCAGAGAAGAAGATTTTTAAAGATTTTGCTATTTTTTTCCTTTTGGTTGCCATGGCAACCAGAGTTATGGGTGGAATTCAATCTCTTGAACAACTTTGGTAGAGCTTCACCTGAGGAACATCCTGCCAAGTTTCATCAAGATTGGCCCAGTGGTTTAGGAGGAGAAGATGTTTAAAGAAATTGTGGACGACGGACGACGCACGACGGACGACGGACATTGGGCGATCACAAAAGCTCACCTTGAGCACGAAGTGCTCAGGTGAGCTAAAAACTGACCAGCCGTTTCAGAGAAGAAGAATTTTTAAGAATTTCTTCATTTCCGTATAGTGCAAGCAGCCGCCCCATCAGAGCCATGTTTCTTGACGGATCAAAAGTTTGCAAACTATTTTTGAAAAGGGTCACCAAAGGAACATTTCTGTGAAATTATTTCAACTTCTGACCAGCGGTTTCAGAGAAAAAGAATTTCTTCATGGCCGTATAGTGCAAGTAGCCCCCCGTCACCAGAGCCATGTTTCTTGACGGATCATAATTTCGTGAACAGTTTTTGAAAAGGGTCACCCAAGGAACATCTCTGTGAAATTATTTCAGAATCTGACCAGCCGTTTCAGAGAAGAAGAATTTTTAAGAATTCCTTCATTTCTGTATAGTGCAAGAAGCCCCCATTCACCAGAGCCATGTTTCTTGACGGATCAAAATTTCGCGAACAATTTTTGAAAAGGGTCACCCAAGGAACATCTCTGTGAAATTATTTTAAAATCTGGCCAGCGGTTTCAGAGAAGAAGAATTTTTAAGAATTTCTTCATTTCCCTATAGCGCAAGTAGCCCCCAGTCACCAGGGCCATGTTTCTAGACGGATCAAAATTTCACGAACACTTTTTGAAAAGGGTCATCCAAAGAACATCTCTGTGAAATTATTTTAAAATCTGGCCAACGGTTTCAGAGAAGAAGAATTTTTAAGAATTTCTTCATTTCTGTATAGTGCAAGAAGCCCCCATTCTTCAGAGCCATGTTTCTTGACGGATCAAAATTTCGCGAACACTTTTTGGAAAGGGTGACCCAAGGAACATCTCTGTGAAATTATTTTAAAATCTGGCCAGCGGTTTCAGAGAAGAAGAATTTTTAAGAATTCCTTCATTTCTGTATAGTGCAAGAAGCCCCCATTCACCAAAGCCATGTTTCTTGACGGATCAAAATTTCGCGAACAATTTCTGAAAAGGGTCACCCAAGGACCATCTCTGTGAAATTATTTTAAAATCTGACCTACGGTTTCAGAGAAGAAGATTTTTAAAGAATTTCCTAAAAAATTCCATTTCGTTGCCATGGCAACCAGAGTTTTTGACGGAATCAAATTCTGCGAACAATTTTTAAAGAAGACCTCCCAAGGAACATTCCAGCCAAGTTTGGTCCAAATTGGCCCAGCAGTTTAGGAGGAGTTGATGTTGAAAGAATTGTTGACGACGCACGACGACCGACGGACGACGGACACCGGGTGACCCTAAAAGGTCCCCTTGAGCACGTTGTGCTCATGTGAGCTAATAAGAAGTAACGTGCCTATAAGTTACATTCGGATTAGCTATCAATCAGGTTACCAAAAGAAAAATACTTCATAGATTGTTTCAAACCTTTACTTAATGCTTGACATTGTTCAAAGTGAACCCCCGCCCTTTTATTATACTCTTCAATGACCTTACAAGGGAAGTGACGTAATGAACGATGTTGCCGCCAGTAACAACGTTACACTGATGAGGCGATAGCCGAAACATGTTTGTTTAGTTATTTTATAATGAAAATACACGCATTATAGGCACGTTACGTCTTATTTTTAATTTACCTATATATATATATATATATATATATATATTGTAAAAAGAAGAAGTATACCGGAACAAGAAAGTATAAAATAAAAGAGAAATAACACTACAATTTGTCTTTTAACGTGCCAACCGGTTTCGCTTTAAAAAGCTCATCAGGGCAACGTTGCCCTGATGAGCTTTTTAAAGCGAAACCGGTTGGCACGTTAAAAGACAAATTGTAGTGTTATTTCTCTTTTATTATTATATATATATATATGTGTGTGTGTGTGTGTGTGTGTGTGTGTGTGTTGGACTTTTTGAAGTCCATAAAGGAACTTCAGAAATTTTATGTTTCGCTACATCCTCAAGATCGCAATCAAGGCAACTCATATCCGCTTCACAGCGTAAACTGAAAGTTTTTTTTTTTTCTCTCTGTAGAAATTCATCCTTGTACAGCGATTAAAATGTTGCCTTATGCGTGGGGTTGTCGGGATTTGATTTTAATTTGAAGTAATATTGCAATGAAAGTTTTTTCCTACGTAAAGATGGTTCATTTGCTTCCGCATAAAAACCATTGATAGGGGATGTTCCAAAGGCGCTAAGTGGTGCTAAAAGTAAACATGGACAGAATCCAGTTTATGAAGGTACGATTGCCGCGTTGAGCCATATACAATGCAGCAATAATCTAACTTTGAATGGTCACCTGATCTATAAAGTCTCAAAAGAACTTTTTTGTCGGCTCTCCACTCCAAACTGGAGACTACACGTAAAATATTAAGAGCTTTTTGGCATTTATTGCTAAGATAATTGATATGAGGAATAAACGACAGCTTAGAGTCGAATAAGACCTAAAAATTTGAATTCTGCGACGACTTCACTTTGTATACCACCTAGTGAAACTTCCGGGTCTCAGTGAATTCTTTTTGACTTGTAGAAATGCATGTATTTGGTCTTGGTTTAGAAAATCTAAAACCATTTTCTCTTGGCCATTTGCTTAAACTGTTCAAAACTTGATGCAACTGCCGTACAATGGTATACATATGCTTAGAACTATAGCGAATGCAAAAATCGCCAACGTACAAAAAGCATTCCACACAGGACAAACAGACTTAACAATATTGTTTATCTTGAAACTGAAGAGTGTAACGCAAAGAATGCTTCCCTGGGAAACGCCCATTTCTTGTTAATGGAGGTTGGAATTAGTATTTCCGACCCGGACTCTAAACTGATGTTTATTCAGAAATGCCAAAATGAAATAAGCAAGGCGACCTCTTATACCAGAATCATGGAGGTTGTTCAGGATTCCATACTTCTATGTGGTATCATATGCACTTTCGAGATCGAAAAATACAGTAACAATATGTTCCTTTTTAATGAAAGCTTCGCGAATAACAGTTCCGAAGCGAACTAAGTGGTCGAAAGTGCCTCTTTGTTTACGAAATCCACGCTGGGTGGTAGCAATGAGTTCGTTTTTCTCTAAAAACCAAGCAAGACGGTCATTGTCCATTTTTCCATGGTTTTGCAAATACAACTTCTTAAGGCTATAGGGCGGTAATCTGCAGGATCTATAGAATCTTTACCTGGCTTTGGTATTGGAATAACTATAGCTTCCTTCCAGGAATCTGTAAGAATATCAGTGTGCCAGACTTAATTAAAATATACGAAGTAAGCTGCCAAAGAAGGGATCGAAACGGTAAATGTTTTAAAAACAGATAATGGATGTCGTCACATCCAACAGCAGTGTCATGACATTTCTTTAATGCTTTCCTTTATTCCTTTACAGTAAAATCTTTATCATAATGTTTGTTGTTATCCGACCTGAAATTCACCTTTGTTGTTTCTTTCGTATTCTGAAATTTCCGCAATGTCGAATAGTTCAGTGCCCCAGACAAGCTGCGTTTTTGCTTATTTAGGGCTATTTGGAACAGCAAACACGCAACAAAACTTATTTCAAAGCGTAACAAATACGCACATGTTTCTAACGATACGCAATTTGACTGATTTTCATTGCGTATTTTGTTAACAACCGAGATCGTCATCCTGATCGGCTGTGTTGTCACTGAAACGCTCAAATATCATTTTCTGAACGAATTGCAAGCATCTTAGATCAGCTGATTATACCACTCGGACGATTCCGTACGTCGGGTGATCCTTTGATCAAATTCCTCGGCTGTATCACGTAGATTGATATGCACCTACACAGTACATTTCTTCACGAAAAATACTCCAGTTCACTTCCTGGGTACATACGAAGCAGTGACTGAATCTTGCTTCTGTAAGTCAAAGTTTACTTGCATAGAAGGTCGTTGATTCGCTGTCTTGATGCCTCATTTTTCACGAAATCTTCACAATGTCAGGAGATTATATGGGTAACCCAGTATCATCCTTTGGAGTGGCCAACTCATTTGACGCCTGTATGTGTGTTCTGTATGTCTTTCTGATGGTATTCGAAAGTTTAAATGTGTATCAAATTGTGTTGTTACCAATCAGGCTTGTTAATCTATTTTAGTATGAAATAATAAAAATGATGTTACCCTTGAAATAATTTCATTTATTTCTAAGGACGAAAAGTCATCTGCCAGCAGAGTATTCAAATAGCATGTCTCGATTTTGAACGTTGGCAAGGATTACTGTTGATTGCTTGGTTTCCTGCTAGCACGCTAGTAAAAAAGAACTTGTTTTCACATGTGTCGCTCTGTTCCTAAACCTTTGGCGACCACATCGAAAAGTTTTTGAGAGAAATTTCCACTCGCCTCTCCCACTGTCTTTGCAAAGCACTGTAAGTATGGTTGAGATAAAAATCATTCTTGTTCAGACAATGGTAAATTAGGTATGATACAAAGGCAAAAAAAAGACTTGTGGGACTTCCTGAGAACGGCTTTAACTTCAGTGTTGCATGGTTATTATAGCGTTTTTTTTAAAAAAAAATAACAACTAAATCTCAAGTACCAGTGCTGGTCGTATTCTGTCTTTACCAGGCTTTGCTTAGATACATCTTGCCATTTAATTTACTTAAGAAGCGATTAGGCGGTCAATAAGACAGAGGATACAAATGGAAAAGCATCAAAGGTAGCGGGGAAAAGTCATTTACAAACAGTCATACATAATGACCAACATTCAAGCAAAGGCTAGTGAGGGTTCCACATTGTACACAAAGAAGTGTTATCCCACAACAGTAACACTGTTAAGTCTTTTCTTCTTGCTTCTGATTGTAAACCATCTATCTTACCTTGAATCTCTTCAACCTTTTTTTCTTTCCAAGGCTCAAGAAAATCTTTCTGGAAAGAAGTCCAGAAGTTCTCTTAGCAGTTCTACATTTTAGTGCCTCCAAAAAAGACTCCGAAAACAGACTATTTGTCTGCTTCTGGAATTACTAGAGGGCAAATACTTTGAAGGTTTATAAAAATTAGGTTTAATAAAACTGTGTTCAAGAAATCCTAGCCCCTATAGCAGAATCCAAGCCAACATGGCACAATTTATAGGACCCTTTAACCAGATCAGAAGCAACATTCTTCAATTTCTTGCACACTGAAAAATGCAAGGTCAAAAGAAATTTTCAATTTTATAAAATATCTCTAGCAAAACAAACCTTGGCAAGGCTCGATATCCCATGAAAGTATGTTGGTGTCATAACCCTCGGGCTCGTTTGTACATGTGACAGATATGATGTTAGAAGCCTTTCGCTTGTAAGCTTTCAAGCACTCAAATTTACACACATTGCCAGGAAGGCGCAGACATGGATCCGTGTCATTCACAACTGCTGATTTCATGATGACTGGACATCTGGGAACTGTTTACAATATAAAAAGAACTAAGACATTTGTGACTTTACTCTTTACCAGGCAACACAATTTTTAGACTTGACCAAATTGGGGGCATTTGCAGACAAATGTGGGTAAAATAGGGCAATCTCTGAAGGGATTGAATACATTGTGGGAGGAAAGGAGAAAATGCTGGTAAAAAGCATTTTCTCCTTTACCAGCAAAGTTTTCAACAAGCGTTTTGACTCGATGTCTTTGAAATAGTGGGCCGATTGGTAAACTGTCAGCACACCAGCCAAACCTTCAATAGAGAAGACAGGCGGTAAAACCTTACATCCATTTTATACAACAAGTGCTCAAGTTGAAGCATGGGATCTCCTAACACAAACAAGACAGACATCTTGCACATTCACAATTTCTTGTTAATAGATGTACAAAGTTTCGATAAAACGAAAACAAAACTGAGGAAACCAGACGTTTTGCGAGACATCCTTACAGGAACAACGATGAAATTCCAGTATCATGGGACTGCTTTAAGTGCTGCAAGGATTTAATCTATGCTGCCTAGACTGGTAGCCAAGTCAGTAATACACAGGGCCTGAAAATAAGGAGACTTTGGTTCAATTTCAAGCTCAAGGACCTATATTCAAGGACTGAACATAGCAGCCAGAGGATTGAAAAAGAATGGCTTGCGAAGCACTGGTACATTTTTCAGTCCCATTTATTTTGTCTTCTGCAAATGCTTTCAGTTTGGACCAGTCTAAAAAGTTTGTCGTTTGGTAAAAAGTTAAGACAAACATTCTGACCAACTGTCAGGTCAACTGAGCTGAAAATGTGGCCTCTGGAGTGTCCAAAATGTATTTATTCAATTTGACCTAGTGACCTAGTTTATGACCCTATGTGATCATATTTCAAACACATCCAAGATATCAAGACAAACTTGATAACCAAGGTTCAGGTGAATTGGGCAAGAATTGCCGCCTCTAGAGTGCCCACAAGGTATTTCTGTAATTTGACATAGTGACCTAGATTACGACACTATGTGACCCAATTTCAAACCCATTCAAGATATCATCAAGTCAAACATACTGACAAATTTTCCGGTCAGTTGAGCAAAAATTGTGGCCTCTAGAATGCCCACAATACATTTCTTTAATTTGACCTAGTGACCTAGTTTATTACCCTATGAGACCCAATTTCTAATTGATCCGAGATATCATCAAGTCAAACATGTAAACCAATATTAAGGTCAATTTAGCAAGAACTGTGGCCTCTAGAGTGCCTACAAGGATTTCTACAATGTGACCCAGTGAACTTGTTTATGACCCTATGTGACCCAATTTTAAACTCATCCGAGATAACATCAAGACAAACACGCTGACCAATATTCAGGTCAATTGAGCAAGAATTGTGGCCGCTAGCGCACACAAAATATATTTCTTAAGTTTAACCTGGTGACCTAGTTTATGACCTAGGTGACCCAAATTCAAACTCATCCCAGATTTCATCAAGACAAACATTCTGACAAACGTTCTGACCAATTTTCAGGTCAATCGAGTACGAAATGTAGCCTCTAGAGTGCCCACAAGTTATTTAATTTGACCTAGTGACCCAGTTTATGACCCCAGGTGACCCAAATTCAAACACATCCCAAATTTCATCAAGACAAACATTCCGACCAATTTTCAGGTCAATTGAGTAAGAAATGTGGCCTCTAGAGTGTCCACAAGGTAAATTTGACGACCGACGACGCACAACGGACGACGGACATTGGACGACCACAAAAGCTCACCTTGAGCACGTTGTGCTCAGGTGAGCTAAAAATAAGTGATCAACCCTGTACAAGACAAGTCCTTGCTTTTAGCAACCCAGTCACTGTTTGTAAGGAGAAAATGATAGACACCAGCATTTTTCCTTTTCCAATGGTGTTTCCTACCCTTTTAGAGAAAAACACAATCAATTCAGCTAACTTTGATATGTCGTCTGCAAATACCTTCAATATGGACAAGTCTAAAACTTCGTGGTCTTGTAGAGAATTAGAAAGTTCTTGTAAAAATAATCTCTTTACCATTTTCACAATGTTTCATGTCACTAAGAAGGTTGTATCCGGTTTCGCATGCACAAACATATCCTCCTGTGATTGGTAAACAAAAGTGGCTGCAATTTTGATTGTTGACTGAACATTCTGGATGCTCTAAAAATACATAAACTCATCTTGTAGTGATACGACGGGTAAAAAGTCTAGAATTTCTAAAATTCTTTCAACAGTCTTGATTTTATACAACATCGAGTCAAAATCAGGAAGAAGTCGGAAAAAGTATGGCGGAAATTGTGGGTCGCAACCGGGTAGAGACAACCGCGGAAAAAAAAAACAAGAAATCTTTGCACACAGTTTGTGCAGATGTTTAAACTCTTATATTTTCACAAATTGATGACAAAACTAGAATTTGAACATACCTGTTGTTTGTAGATTCAGTAATACTTCGTTTCAACCAGAAATATTTTCAATTAAAATCCTAAACGAAAAAAAAAAAAAAAAAACAGTTTAATTAATCTTTTACGCGAGATGTTTGTATTCCCCAAAATAGACACTAAATGGCTTCCAAATACGATAAATTTCATGAGTTCTTTTTCGAAATTTCCATGATATATAAACGACGTCTAAAAGTGCTTTAGGTAATGAAACATGTTATAATGTGTCCTTTGTCATGTGTGCCACTAAAAATTAATTGCACTTCGTTGCAATACAGATCAAACCGACAAAACAGGAAGTCGGTACGATGCTGTAGCTTTTCTACCAGAAAATTTTCGATGGACTTGATACATCATGGTGCACAATAAGGGTCAGCTGCATAACAAAGTTTTACTTAAGTATATATGCCAGATTTTCCTATGGACATTTTTTAATTACTTTCGCTCATATGATAATACAATGTATGCATAGTGAAAAAAATGAAAATTATTGCATAAAATGTACGTTTACGGGTTGTTATAAGCATGTATTAACGGGAAAAACCGGACGTTAACAGGAGAAAACGTGTATTAATCAGCAAACTCACGCACCGGCTTTATACTTCGAATATCCTCGATCCAAGCCTACCTTGTAAACATTGTGCGCTGAACGTTTATTCTTGTCATACAACCCAGCCACCAACCAACAAAGCTGTAGGAACGTGTACCATATTAGATCCCTATTATGGTTTGTCTTTGATCATTTTTGTACACCACAAACGAAATCTTACATAGTAATTCCGTATTATCGAGATCTGAGCAAAAATTGAGGCCCTCAAAATGGTTAAGCAGCCTCTATGGAAAATCATCTATATTAACCCTATAGAAAATCATATGTTGTGGGGCAAAATACAAAGATACAGTTCTTCAAAGGGGATAACTTGTCAAAATTACAGAGAATATGCTTTAATTTCAAACCTAAAAAAAAAGGTTCTTAAAGTAACAAATATTGTTCCAATAAATTATCATTCCTAGGATGTGATATTTGAAGTGCCTCTATGTCCTTTTCTTTTTAACTAGATCAATATCATTTTGTAAAATTGGAGAATACAGAAAATGTGAGAAAAGGTTGACCGAGATCAGACAGCAAAGATATACTGATCAATCTCTTCGGACAAGTCCGTCTACATACATATACGAGGGCCCATCAATAATATCGAGAACTAATTCCACTATTCAATTACGCGTTGACGTACTGTCATGAAAATTCGTATGATTAAAGCTCATTCCTTTTCCAATTAACTCATCTAACTCCAATACGATGACGTCAAACATATATTACGTCATAACAAAAATATGACGTCATATCAAGAGCGTTCGTTTAAAAATAGCGTCATCCTGTACCAGCGAGCAACGCGTTGTGATAAAGTTTTATGTGTTACTCGGTAAATCTTTTACGGAGATCCGTGATGATTTGCATAAAGTGTATGGAGACTCATGTTTAGCGAATAGTGCTATTCCAAAGTGGATGCGGCGCTTTAAAGACGGTAGAGAATCAACGGAAGATGATAAACATACTGGTAGACCTGTGACTATAACAACTGAGAAGAAAGTTGCTGAAATTCAAGAGTTTATTCTTGAAGATAGAAGAGTAACTGTTGAAACTGTAGCTAGACACTTTGACATTTCGTATGGTACAGCTCAGGACATTATGACCAATAAGCTCGGAATGCGCCGCGTTTCAGCAAGATGGGTACCGCGCTTGCTGCTTCCTGATCAAATGGGACAAAGGGTCAAAAGGTGTCATGAATACTGTCAACGTTACAATGACGAGGGCGAAAACTTTCTGAATCGAATAATTACATGTGATGAGACATGGATACACTTTTTTGAGCCGGAAAGTAAACAACAAAGCTCAATGTGGAAGCATCCTTCTTCGCCTTCGCCAACAAAAGCGTTGATTTCCAGGTCTGCCGGTAAGGTAATGGCCATAATTTTTTGTGATATCCAAGGAATTTTTTTGAATCACTTTGTTCCTCCAAAAACTACAATTACTGGTAACTATTATGCATCATTAATTAAATCTGATCTGCTACCGGCTATCAAGAGAAATCACCCACAACTTATGAGGTCCGGGATTCTGCTGCACCACGATAACGCGCCAAGCCATAGCAGTCGCGTTGTATTAGACACTATTAAGGAACTGGATATAGAAATACTACCACACCCTCCGTACAGCCCAGATTTGGCAATTTGCGATTTCTGGCTATTTCCAAATCTAAAAAATAAGCTACGTGGTGAGAAGTACGAGTCAAGAGAGGAGTTGAGGCGTGCCGTTGACAGATATTTGCGGGATATGTCACGTGACGGCCTGCATCACGTGTTCCGGGCATGGGTCGAACGGTGGGATAAGTGCAAACTGTGCAAGGGACGTTACTTTGAAAAGGAGTAGATGTTGAATGTATGTTGGTTGACGTGTTTTTCTGATATAAGATTAGTTCTCGAAATTATTGATGGGCCCTCGTATGATAATATAAAACAATAACATACGTTTATATGGAATATGAGTTAAACTCTTTACCAGACAATAAAATTTTGATCTCGTCTAAATTGGAAACATCTGTAGACGTCAAAATAGCTGTGGCTCAAATGATACATTTTGTCTCTGGAAGAGTTGAAAACAGTGTTGGAGGAAATGCGGACATTTTTTATTTTTCCACAAAGTTTTCAAAACCCCTCTTCCCAGAGGCCATAAAAACCTGGGCTGTACTTGTAAAGCATTAACGAAGCGTGTCTATCAAAAATTCAAAATTATCAACCATCAAAGCCTTTCCTGACATTGCAAATTATTGGTAGAATTTGCTAGATTAATATCGGATTGCATAATTCCTCTATACTGGTCCGACACAAACTGTCCTATTTGTAAACAAGAAGGCCATGATGGCCATGGATCGCTCACCTGAGTCAATAGGCGAAATTTCACTCCAGGGTCATAATGACCAAATTTAAAACTCCTATGAGATACTATTAAGACAAAGATTCTGACCAATTGTCAGGTCAATTAAGCTGAAAATGTGACCTCCGGAGTGTCCAAAATGTATTTCTTCAATTTGACCTAGTGACCTAGTTTATGACCCTATGTGACCATATTTCAAACTCCGAGATATTATCAAGACAAACACGCTGACCAATTTTCAGGACAAGTGAACAAGAATTGTGACCACTACAGCGCCCACAAGATATTTCTTTAAATCTGACCTAGAGACCTAGTTTGTGACCCTATGTGACCCAATTTTGAACTCATCCAAGATTTCATCAAGACAAACGGGCTGATCAATTTTCAGGTCAGTTGAGTAAGAATTGTAGCCTCTAGAGCGCCCACAAAAATTTCTTTTAGTTGACCTAGTGACCTAGTTTATGACCCAAGGTAACCAAAATTCAAACCCATCTGAAATTTCAAGAAAAACATTCTCACCAATTTTTAAGTCGATTCAGCAATAAATGTGGCCTCTAAAGTGCCCACAAGCTATTTCTTTAATTTGACCTTGTGACCTAGATTATGACCCCCAGGTGACCCAAATTTCAACTGGTCTTGGACTTTATCAAAAGAAACATTTTAACCAATTTTCAAATCAACTGAATAATAAATGTGGCCTATAGAGTGCCCACTAGGTATTTCTTTAATTTGACCAAGTGACCTAGTTTATGACCCCAGTTGACCCAAACTCAGACTCATGTGAGATTTTATAAAGACAAACATTCTGACCAATTTTCAAGGCAATTGAGCAAATAATGTGGCCTCTAGAGTGTTTCTTTAATTTGACCTAGTGACCTAGTTTATGGTTCCAGGTGACCCAAATCCAAACTCATCTGATATTTTATCAAGACAAACATTCTAGCCAAATTTCAGGTCAATTGAGCAATAAATGTGGCCTCCAGAGTGCAAACAAGGTATTTCTTTAATTTCACCCAGTGACCTAGTTTATGACCCCAGTTGACCCAAATTCAGACTTGAGAATTTATAAAGACAAACTTTCTGACCAATTTTCAAGGCAATTGAGCAAATAATGTGGCCTCGAGTGTGCCAACACGGTATTTCTTTAATATGACCTAGTGACCTAGTTTATGACCCAAGATGACCCAATTTTAACTCAATGAACTCGTTGTTCTTAGATGGGCAAACAAACTTAGAAGAGAATCACTACGCCTCCCAGTTTCAAAGAAGAATTTTAAAGTGTTCCTTCTTTGTTCCTATGTTCAAACTTGTGATCCCCGGGGCTGGGCCAGTTTTGACCAAAGCAGCATCCTTGGAACATGGTAGAGGTCCACTAGGAGATGATACAAACCAAATATCAAAGCTCTACACCTTCCCGTCTAACAGAAAAAGAAATTTAAAGTTTTCCTTCTTTGTTCCTATGTTCGAACTTGTGACCCCTTGGGCGGGGCCAGTTTTAACCCCAAGGGCATCATATGTACAAACTTGGTAAAGGTCCACTCTGAGATGCAACATACCAAATATCAAAGCTCCACGCCTTTCGGCTTCAGAAAAGAAGAATTTTAAAGTTTTCTTTCTTGGTTCCTATGTTCGAACTTGTGACCCCCGGGGCAGGGCCAGGTTTGACCCAAGCAGCATCCTTGGAACCAACTTGGTAGAGGTCCACTAGGAGATGATACATACCAAATATCAAAGCTCTACGCCTTCCAATTTCAGAGAAGAAGATTTTTAAAGTTTTCCTTCTTTGTTCCTATGTTCGAACTTGTGACCCCCGGGGCAGGGCCAGTTTTGACCTCAGGGGTATCATATGAACAAACTTGGTAGAGGTCTACTAGGAGATGCTACATACCAAATATCAAAGCTCTACGCCTTCCAGTTTTCCCTCTTTGTTCCTATCTTCGAACTTGTGACCCCCGGGGCAGGGCCAGGTTTGACCCAAGCAGCATCATATGAACAAACTTGGTAGAGGTCCACTAAGAGATGCTACATGCCAAATATCAAAGCTCTATGCCTTCTAGTTTTAGCAAAGAAGGTTTTTAAAGTTTTCCTTCTTTGTTCCTATGTTCAAACTTTTGACCCCCTTGGCGGGGCCAGTTTTGACCCCAGCAGCATCATATGAACAAATTTGCTAGAGGTCTACTAGGAAATGCTACATACCAAATATCAAAGCTCTACGCCTTCAAGTTTCAGAGAAGGAGATTTTTAAAGTTTTCCTTCTTTGTTACAATGCTCGAGCTTGTGACCCCAAGGGCGGGGCCAGTTTTGACCCCAGGGGCATCATATGAACAAACTTGGTAGAGGTCTACTAGGAGATGCTACATACCAAATATCAAAGCTCTGCGCCTTCTAGTTTCAGAGAAGAAGATCTTCAAAGATTTTGCATTTTTTTCCTTTTTCTTGTCATGGCAACCAGAGTTAAGGGTGGAATTCAATTCTTTGTACAACTTTGGTTAGAGCTTCACCCAAGGAACATCCCTGCCAAGTTTCATCAAGATTGGCCCAGTGGTTTAGGAGAAGATGTTTAAAGAAATTGTTGACGGATGACGGACGACAGACGACGGACGACGGACGCCGGACAAAGGCGATCACAATAGCTCACCTTGAGCACGTTGTGCTCAGGATGAGCTAAAAAGGGGCGGAGTCAGTGGTAGAAACAGTGAATGGGGAATCATAATTTCAGTGGAATGACAGATCTAGATTTCTAGAGTAGCAGGTTCTAGTATCCATATAGAATTGCGTTTTACTTGAATTGTCCTATTTTCACGCGTTACAGAATACGACATGACTGTTTTGTTAATAGAAATTAAGACATATTTGATATTTGTGGGACTTGCCCACGGCAAACAGATAGATACGGGGGCAAGCATAACAAGTGGTGGCAATGCCACAATGCAACACTCTAGATGCAAACCTGTGAATACATCTTTCTGTTTTAAATGTGACGTCATGCGGTCCATATAATGTTATACTGACCTGCCCCAGTCCATAAAAAGTTTTATTGACAAGGCATCTGTATTTTCTAAAAGAACTGAAATTCGCGCATTTAACAGATGACAAAATTGTGTCATCAAATTACATCATATTAATGTGATTCTCAGAAAGAAAATATAATTACGCATGTATTTTTTTTTTTTTTTTTTGTTCGTAAGAATCTGTTAAATCACACTAGAGCACCACATGCGGGTGCCAACGCTCGGCTGCGGTTGCTTGATTTTCAGAGAAAATTTTGAGTCGAAAAAAGGGCATAACTGTGTTAAAAGTACTGTGATGGTGATATGCCTTTGTTTTATAGCCTTCCCTTTCGAAAATTATCGAAGCAAATATCTTCAGTAATAATAGAGATATTATGAAATGTTACAGGTTTTGCACGACGATGCAGGCGACGACGCAGGATATTTTCTTTTTTTCTACATTTATTTTTACTTTCATTGTTGAAGTCCAGATCTAGATCGATTAGACCTGATCTGTTTTTCCAATACTTGTTTACGAAATAATTTTTCCGTCTTTTCATGCATTATTTGATAGGTTCTGTATAATATAACAAATAATACATGACCTTGTAAGTTTAGGGACTGGTTTGTCGGACCAGAGTCGTTATATAGAGCTCAGCTGCAGTTCGGTCCATATAACATATATATATAAGTAGCCCTTAAAATAACGGAACCACGTTACTTTTTTCTCCTGCCATAATATGACAGGGCGACTTTACCTCAATATTTCAGCAGATTCCAAGAGCAAGGATACGCCGTATCATCTCCAGTATGCCCACCAGGTGTCGTGCAAGTGTTGCTGCACATGGAGGTCATAAATTGGATTTCATATCTGTTATATGTTTCTTGCCAAGAATTTATAAACCCTTCACCAGATGGCAAACTGGTTTACATGTTTGATGAGCTTAGGTTTATCCGAAATGAGAAGATGAAATGTAGAAATGGCCTGGGTTTTCGATCGCTGTAAAATACATCGTTATTAATTCAGACTTCATTTTCAATGTATTTTTGCAAATGTTCACTAGCAAGTCATGTCTACCTAGATAAAATGTTGATAGTGTTATTTTAATGTTGTAAATATGTTGTACACTACTGTAAATTTGATGAAGTATATCTTGTTAACTCCCAATAATGTGCCTGAGCATGATAATTCTTTGTCAATCGTTTTGGTTATTTCCTTCGCTGAACACAGATGAATTGACGATGAATTATTACATAAATTAGAAGGTTGCCAAAAGTATTTAATTTGACAATGTTAAGAGTTTTGCAATATAGTATGTAGATTTTTTTCACAGTAGGATTTATCCCTCGTCAGTTCATTCGTCTATCTTGCTTTTTCATTTCGAACAAGGTGGACACTGATGGAAAGACGGGGAATTATGATAACTACATCATATTATATTACATTATTTAGTTCACCATATTGGTACTATATTGTATTGTACATGATTTATATACCTCATTTGTCTATGAACTTGTGATTTTTCATTAATAAAGACATCATATGTTTAAGTAAAATAAAGAATTATCTTAAGATGAAATACAAGGGTCCCTTATTTTTTATTCTGCGTATCTATTTGGTCGAGAGACCAGTCTCTTATCTTCCATATTGCCTTTAAGGTCATGTATTGTTTGTTAAATATGCAAAATATTAGATTGTTTTGCATAATCGTTTGAGCTTCCCTTTTCTTAACATTTTTTTTTTTTTTTTTTTTTTTTCAAAACTGGAGTTCTCAATTCTAAAATAAGTTTTAATACTTAATGAGACATGTTTTTACACCTTCTAGATTTACTCAGTTTCCTTTTTCATTAATCAAGTCTGCTTTCCGATAAGATTTTGCTTTTAGCACCTTTGATTTTTGAATTGTTACGACTTAATCTTTAGTCATTACGGTATATATGATAAAGGTGTGAAGCCATTGCTTTCCTCTCGTAAAATCTAAAGATAACCAGTTTATGGTTGATTTTGAATTATTTCTATTTGATTCTGAAATTGTAAATTTCATTGGTCAGGTTACTAAGTTTCAAAGTAATAAAATGTGTGGTTTTCATGTAGACATAAAAGAGAGTATTCGGCAATATGATTAAAAGTGTTAAGTATTACAAAGTAACTTTGATAGTAGCTAAAATTACAAGTGCTTGTGTATAATCTGTAAATCTTTAAGTTAAATGTATGATTGAAGTAATAAAGGTGATCAGCAAATATAAACTAAAATAAAAATATCAATATGGAATTGGACTGGGGCTTCAGTGTTATATTTCTATCAAACTATCTGAGATTTTAACCCCTGACCTTAGTCAATATTTTATATGAACCTTTTGAATGAGGGCAAAGACTGCCTCTGCCTAGTACTTGAATGTTTATTCCCAAAGACAGCAACCGCGTGCAACTTGACCCATGGTCAGATATATATTTCAAACTGACACAAAAACAATAAAGATCCACAATCTTTTATATATTTCCAATTAAGAATTTCACAATTCCTTTAATAGGGCGTATTCCTTTCGCTACTCCGAACACTCCGAACATGTTCTAGATCAATGGAGTATTTCAGAACACGGTACTTTGTTCTTCAGAACATGTTCTGACTGTTCTAAATAATTCGAGGTGCACCGCACCTGCTGAACGCGTCCTCACGTGTTACAAGATGGCTGACAGACAAACAATTCTTCGTTGCGAAAACAATATGGATCGTGAACAGGCCTCACATATGTGCAGGGTGCCCTAGGTCCTTGCTGAACGCAGTTTAGCCATTTGCTGCTTTGAGAAGAGGGGTAAAACAACAGATTTTTTTTTTTTTTTTTTTTTAATCCAAATCATCTGGGTTTCATGCAAAGGTCCTAAACCTTCGAAGCTTAATATCTTTCCCCGTATCTTTTTTTCTTGGAACTAACCATTTGAAGGCTACTGGAAGAGGAATATTGGAAAGCCATCAGTTTGTCCCACACGCGTAGCACCTAGACTCAGGCATGCGGAATGACATGCCAGGCAAGTACTGCATACCATTTACAGCAGACTTTAAGCAAGTTTTCAGAAAATCCACTGCGCTACTGACAAGCCAAGAAGTGAATGTCCAAGATCAAAACCAGCCAAGATCTAAGATCAGTTTATATCAACAGTAATTCATCAACAATCAATTATTTTGTACAGGTCATTACATGTTACATGTACATGCCTTCAAATCAGTCTCATTTATGTTAAGGGTATCCCTGTCCCTTGAAGGACTATGCAAAATTGTAAGCACTTAAGTTACTTCAATGAAAGAAGCCCCGGATCATCTCAACCAAATAGCTCTTACACTACAAAGCAGACTTGTTTTGGTCCAGCCTTAACCACAATTAAATCTATACCAGTGGCCTAGCTTTAGTTTCCATGATAAGACATTGTATGCTTTTGAGTTTTCATAGTTTTGGGCAGCATAACCATGGCTTGCAGAACTGAGCTACTTGTGTGTCATAAACTCAGCCTACTTTGACCATTACCTAGACAACATGCTTGCCACTGACATTGTTTCATCTACCGCACAACATAAATGTTCGTTTATCTTCCATGATAAAAATGCAATGGCAACTCAGGTAAAGGTTGTTTCAGTTCCTTCAAAAAAGAAGCACCCATAGCTTTTTAAGGCTTGCTATATGTCCATACATATTTAATGTACAATAATTAGTATTTGTTGGGTATAATCAGGAAGTGTTTGAGTCATTTTCTCCTTCGCAAACATTGTTAACTGAGAAGTGGAATAGAATTTGTTCACCTTTTACCAAATAATTTTAATAATTCTGAAAAAGAAGACTTTTGAAAGCATTGTTTGAAATGGAGAAAATGCTAGTAGTCAGCATTTCCTCCTTTATCGACAAGGTTTTCAACTCTTTAAAAGAAAATCCCGTAACTTGAATCATGTTTAAATTGTCTGCAGTTCCTTTCAATTTACACCAGTATGAAATTTACTTGTTTTGTAGAGAAGTAAGTTGTCACCTGTTGTCTGATTGTGAGTATGCATTCTTGATTTCGTACCAATAGTTTGCTTTCCTATACATTTTTACTAACGTCTGTTTTTTCCTTAGGTAATAAATGTTTAGTAGAAAAGTTTGCTATGCAATACCCAAACCTAAATTAATATATATGTTGCCGATATAAATTTTGTCTTTGTGTATCTCCTTTACATTCCATGGCTGATATGGCTGTGGAACAAATTCATTCCTACTCATTCCAGCATACTACTAATTTGTAGGACACAGTTTGGGAAAAAAAAAAGAAAAACTTTTTTTAAAATCAAACAGCTTTCAAAGTAGTCCAATGTTAGGGTCACCATCACATCCCCAAAAGCTTCATGGACTTCCTTTTTTTTCTGTATATATCTAATACAAACTTCTTGTGATGAGTTATTTTCAAAGCAATAAGGTTCTTCAGTGTTGACTGACTACGGACGGTGCTGACAGCACTTTGATTAACCTATCCTGGTGGGACAGGTTAACCGTTTACTAGATATCCAAAGTTTAGACTTGTCCACATTTAAGGCATTTATGGACAACAAATTAAATGTGACTCAAGGGATGAGACTTATCAATAAAAGGCACAGGCCTTTGAAGCTCCATTGGTATATCACGGAACACCAACATTTTCCTTGGTTGGTCATCAAACACTTGTAAATTGGTGCATCGCCTGTATATCATGGAATACTCAATTTTTTATTTACACCGTTACTATAAATAGCACATTAGCGACTGCCTGTATATTGTATTTAATTAGACAAGGTGTGCAATGAAATCGTAGAAAAAATTCACCCCTGTCCCCTTTCAGAGATAATATTTAACCGCAAACGGAAAATTAAACTTAGTTCCCGTTGCAGAGGGGTTCACAAATAATTTTTCTTGTGTACCCTGACCTTCGAAAGTTCCAAACGGCTCTTGCGATCAAGCAATAGCTCTGATCTAAAAAAAATCGGCATTTTCCAGATCGCCGACGTCACACAGTTCATTATGACGCAGCGAATTATAACTCACGTGAATTCAATATAAAAAGACGCGCAAAAGTTTTTGACCAATAAACGGTAAATATGCATTTGAAAATATGTTGAATAAAAGAAAATCGTGAAACTAGATTAGTTGAAAAGATAACTCACAACAGCCAAAATATCAGTTTAATAATTTCATCAATATATCAACAAAAATTTTTAGATCTTTGTTTGAAAAAAATGTTTTAGTTGTAATTTGGTGCGAGATTATAAATTGTGTGACTGACGTCAGCGCATGGCGATCCGGAAAATGTGGAAGTTTATTTTATTTATTTATTCATTTATTTATCATACCTATAGCTTGATCGCAAAAGCCGTTTGGAACTTTCGAAGGTCAGGGTACCCAAGAAAAATCATTTTTGAACCCATCTGCAACGGTAACTAGGTTTATGTTTCCGTTTTCGGGTAAATATTATCTCTGATAGGGGACAGGGGTGTGATTTTTCTTCGATTTCGTTGCACACATTGTCTTATTATATACAGTATAGAGGCAGTCGCCGATGTGCTATTAATAGTAAAGGTATCCGCTAAGGAAAATTTCGTTACCCCGAAATAGACCAATGGAGTTTCAGAGGCCTATGATAAAGCGTAGAAAACAATGTGGAAAAAGAAGAGAATGCTGGTTACTAGCACTTTCTCCTTTTCCCACTAGATGTTTTTGAAGGCTTCTTGGTCGGGGTCATCAAAAACAGGATTGTTTGGTAACATGTTAAAAGCCTTACTTGGTACAATGTTATCCGTTACTCCCTTGATGTATATATCAAAAGCTGTCACTCTACTTGACCTGTGATCTACGAATGATGCGTCTGAAATATTGTCCGTTTTTAACTTGATGACGCCCCTGAAAAATCAAAGATTTTGTTTAAGTTCATCCTGAAATCTTTTTTATGATAAAATCCCATATTTTTACTATCCTCAGAAAGAATACTTTCAAAAACAGAGAGGGGAAAAGCTTTAATTCCGGTTATCACAATTTTTTTCGTTACCTATAATGATTTTTTTTGCATTTCAAAGTCCGAAAGCACTGAATTTTGACGTCTAGTAAAAAGTAATGGTGAAACCAGTAATATATGTATAGTACTAATTTTAGTTGCTTTCATGGGTAGGTTAGTCCATGAATTCAACTACTTCTCGACAAAAAAAAACTTATCTTTAGTTGAGAAGTTAAATTCGTGGACCAACCTTTACAAGACCATTTTAGCTTTGTTACAATCAGCCCTCATTACGAATATGCAAATGCTCTCTCTCTCTCTCTCTCTCTCTATATATATATATATATAATCATTGAATAGAAACTTTTTTCAACCTTAGAATAATTATTGCTCACATAAGAATTGCATGCAGATTGCGATTTACTGGCTAAATATGTTGTTTTTTTGTTGGTTTGCCTTCAGTTTTCTTACTTATACCAGTTAAGACAGCATGGCACCCATGTCTGTACGAGTGCTGAAACTGAATCTAACCCTACTATTATGAGTTAACCCTTTTCCTAACAACAAATTTTAGACGCCTACAAATTGCGAGCATCTGCAGATGGGAAATTTGAAAATGGTACAAATAAACTTCAGTTCTTTGAAAGAGTAGAAAAAATCGAGGGGAAAGGAGGAAAATGCTAGTTACCAGCACTTTCTCCTTTTTCGGCAATGTTTTCAACGGGCCTCTTCCTCAGGGCTTTGAAAACACAGGATTGTTTGGCAAGGGGATAATTTGCAACCTGATTCAACTGACATGTTTCTTATAGAAATGGCAATAAAATCTTGTCGAAATATCATTCTTTTTATAAAAGGCTATCTCTTACAACAATGGCGAGCAATACTGTTTTCATGAGGGCCTGTTTGACCTTGACAAAAAGGCAAGGGAATTCACACTAAATTGCTTGTAAAAGTCAGTGCTGTTTCATGCTGTTGATTCTGAAGTGTGTCCTTACATACACAGCTGAAAAGGTTGTCTTCAAATACTATTCAGGCTTTCAATCACAACGGTGCAGCTTATAAATAATTACTTCTATTCAGGGTTTCAATCACAACGGTGTAGCTTATAAATAATTACGCAAGTCTTGGTTCATGGACTCGTCACTGTCGATCAGATTATCAGATATGTCATATATTTACACCCTTAGAACTGGTATGATAACTGTGTACTTGTCGACCTTCAACTCTGGTCATGTTCAGACTTTTTTTTTCACATTGTATCACTAACAAATATATATCAAATACTTGCTATGACAGATTTATGTTTTTATGGTAACTATACTTATTTGCTGTGAGAAAATAAATATTCAGTTTGATTTTATGTATAACTTATGTGACCCATTTTCATGCATCAGAGATAAAAAGAAAAAAAAAAAAAAAAAAAAAAGCATTGTCCAAGGCAAAATTTTTTGGGACAAATTAAACCTGGTTTCAAACTCCATTAAAATATCGTGAAGACAAACACTGACAGTTTTCTTGATCCAACATAACCAATTTCAAATTTGTATGAGATATCATTGAAATAAACATTCTGACCAAGGTTTTAGAGTATCTAACCGAAAATGTGGCCTATAGTGTGCACACAAGATTATTCTCAGATTTGGCAAAGGGATTTACTTACTGACCCTGTTTCACAATTGTCGGAGATATAATCGAAACAAACAACATTCTGATCAACTTTGATTTGTACCCGATCAAAATTGTGGCCTCAAGAATGCACAAAAGGTTTCTCTAGGATTTGTCACAGACTCACTGTGACCTACTTTTGATTCAACATGACCCAATTTCAAAGGATGTGTGTCTAAAAGGGCCTTTTTCGGGCTGCAATAGACTTTTGACAAAATTTGTTGTTTATTACTACTATGTATTGGTTATCATTTAGGGAATTATTAAGATGCAGCGGTCATGTCTTCCATGTTATATGCTTAAAGAAAGTGGGTGGGGTAATTTAATATGATTTCAGCTTCTAAGACTGAATTGCAAATATCTTCCATTTGAAGCTGCAATGGATGTTCGTTCATTCCATGTAGGAACTTACACTATAGAGTCTTTTAACGGACGCCGAAGACGACAGCGGACAGCAGATTGCGGAGTTTTAGGTGGGGTTGTCTCAAAAGAATTATACACTTTCAATTAGTACTGATAACTGTCCCCAATGGCGATTTTAATTTTTGACTAGTCGCCTCCAGGTATAGAGACGATCGTGGGAAAAAAAAAAACAGTGGAAATCTGCGCACAAATTTTATGCGCACTTTGAACTCTTTTACTTTCAAGAATAGGGTACATAACTAGAATTTGAACATACATGTTGCTTACGTATTCAATAATCCTTCGTTTCAAACAAAAGTAGTTCCAATTTAAACGCTACACAGCCAAAAAACAGTTTAATTCATCTGTCACCCGAGATGTTTACGTTCACCTAGATAGAGACAAAATGGCCGCCAAGCATGATAAAACTGCATATAATTTTTCTTTCGAGATTACACGCTATAAACGACTTTCTACAAGCGCTTTTGGTAATGAAACGTTTAATATTTTGTCCTTGGTCATGTGTGTTATTATATATTAAGTGTTGTAGTTTTGCCACCGGTAAATTCCCAATGGACTTACGACCGTGTGGTGCACAGTAAATGTCCAAATCAGAAAAGAAGCACCGCATTATTGAGACTACACTTTCAATTAGCTACGAAAAAAGAAGATACAGATTCATACAGACAAACAAGCCTAAAGCAAACAAACGATTTTCTACAACCCTTGCACTCATACAGATGACTTTTGACACGCATGGTGCAGCTAACAACGTTAAATAAAGTTCTGCAAAAACTGCAAACCAGGTTACTGTATTGGTAAGTTATGTGATCAATTATTTTGATCAGTAAATATCCATGCACAATCAAAAAGAGTAGCGTGCAATCATGTGGCACAAACAAGCCCAGACGTACAAGCCAAGGGACAAACCTGTTTTTGTAAGAACAAGCCTGGAACCAGGTGGTCAGGAGACAAAGACTGTGCATGATTGTCCCAATAGAAGGCCACTGCGGGTAAAGCTATTTTCAATTAAAAAAAAAGAAGCACTTCTACGATCGACTGCCTAATCCAGTGTATATTAATACACCATTTTCAATTATACATATGAATTCTTTCGAAACACTTGTCTTAGAAAAATTGAGTTTAACTGGGATTACTTCCTTTGGTTTTGCACAAACTATGACACATGATTTTCAAAATGCCCTATTGAACTCAAAGTGGGGGTGCCTTTGTAAAATGCTACAAAAAGTATGATACAAGCACCTGTGAGCATCAATTATATGAATCAGCCCATTATCAGGACTTGACCTTTTTTCCACAGGACAAAATGTTAGACTTATTGAAAGCATTTGCAAGCAACATATTAAATTTGACTCAAAGGATATCTTGGAGAGTTTAAAAAAAAATCTGGGAGAGAGGAGAAAATGTTAATTATCAGCATTTTCTTACTTTCCCATAATGGTGAGGGTTGTGAAATCATGAAACTGCTTGGTAAAGTTTTTTTTTTTTTTTTTCTTTTAAGTATGCCAACAGACAGACAAAGGAAGGGAACCACATCATAACATAACGTCTGGCCTGTGACCAGTTAAGCCAAAATTACTTACGGTCTGTAGTAAACACAGTAATACAGATACCCATCTATCAGAATCATATCCATAGGATGATATTGGGGATCCTTATATACTATCCTACGATTGCCTCCATCAAAATCACAGGAATATATGTGAGCTGATTCGTCACACCAATACAAAAGAGAAACTGAAAAATGAGAAGAACATTCAGAGAATTAATATACCCTGCTGTGAGGGTTTGGACGTTGACTTGTTGCATGTTGCAAAGGGTTCATGTTACAACTGATTGTATGATTGTATAATAATTCTGTTTTCAACACTGTTTCAGTTATATCATGGTGGCCAGTGCACCTATCCATGCTTTCCTGGCGTTTCTGTTACTAATACTTTGCACAATATCCTTCTCAAGCCACTGGCTGCTCTGCCAATTTGATGTCATGTCTGTAGAAGCCATTTAATGACCTGTGAGAAATTAAACTGAAAAGACTTTTCAAAATAAAAAAAATAATTGGAAACAAAGCGAAAGAAAGGTAAACAAGAGGGCCACGATTAAAGTTGTACGAATGAAATGCTAGGTAATATAAGGTGTATGCCGTTTTTCTGCCCAGCTGAACAATTTGAGCTGTTTTCTGAAGAATCACCTACGGGAGGACAACTTTTCATTTAGCATAAAGCTCTGGAAACATGTTTGACAACGTTTCAGTATAAAGCTCTGAAAACAATCTTGTTCAGGAGAGCATAAGCATTTGGGAAGGCTAACCAAAAGAAGATTTTTGGGAAATTATTTCTAAATCCTTGCATTGGTTTAGGTTTTTCTAAGCTTTAGCAGTGGCATCCATCTTTTTCGATTGAGCACTTTTACAAAGATGGCTGTCCAAGAAGTATTCCTGTACAATTAAATCCTCCTACTGGTTTGGGAGAAGTCTTTTAACCTTTTACCACACAACCCTGACTTTCAACAATCCAAATTGAAAAGGTTTTTGAAAACGCGGTGGGAAAAGGGAGAAAATGCTGGAAAACATCATTTTCTCATTTTCCCACAATGTTTTCAACCCCTTTAACTAAAAACAAACAAGAGAAGAAATTCTAAATTCAAAATGGCCACAAGGTAGCCATCTTAAATCCAATCAAGAAAAGAAATAAAAGGACTCCAAGTCCTGAAAAGAGGTTTAATGAAACAGTATCGAGCTATAATATTGTGTAATGAAAAATAAATTTTCCATTACATGTAATGCATGTACATGTATAAGGACATGTACATGTGTCCTTAGTGGAGCTAGCAAGGACAAGGACAGTTGTTGCCCCGGACGAGTGTTAACTGTTATTTTATTACATGAACTTATTAAGGAGTAGCTTGATCCACCAATCTAACGCTGTTTTATGCTGGTATAAGATTAAGGACTGTATGTAAATGTTCAGGCATACGGTAGTGACAAAAACGAGGTTGGGATGTACTAATTCTGAAAGCAGAATGAGCAGAGCGTAAGCTTGTATGTCAGTATTTGGTTCAGGGCAAACCGATAACGTAGTACAGACCAGCAATTCAAATCTGAGGGTAAGAACGCAATCGTCTTTACATAGGATGTATTTGCTTCTGGCTAGTTCAGTCACAGTAAGCAGATTTGCTGTACAAATCCGCTAAAAAGGAAGAACTAATAGACCTGTACGAATTATGACAAGCGCGTGAGTGAACATCGGACGACGAGGTCTTGGCGAGGGAAAATCTCGAAATAGTCACCGTTTACAGTGGCGTAGCAAACTCGGGGAAAATTCATCGTCGTAATTTGAAAGCCCGAAACGTCTGTTTATAACCTTTACAGAGTTTAGTTACTCTGCTGTAATCTGATTTATGAGGACCATTCATTGGTCATGTACATGTATCTAGCAACGTCGGGAATTATCGACTGTCTGCAGTATTACTATTCTGCTAGAAACGAGTTTTGAAAAGAACGCTGGAAAAATGAAACATATCCAGCTACGATCAATTTCCCCCGAGATTGTTTTAAGTTCACATTAAGCTGTTACATTAGCCTTTATCCTGCTAAGTAACTTGAATAAAACTTTTCAAGTTGATAGCAAAATCCCAAATATTGCTATTTCAAGTTCATTTTTTGGGGGAAAGCATATCTCCTTGTCGGACAGTGTAGATCCAAGATCAGACTGCACTTTCTGTGCAGTCTGATCATGATTTACACTGTCCGCAAAAGGTCAGTGAGTCGCGCCTAGCAGCCTAAGGGTCAAATAAACTCTACGATATTTGCCCTTGGTATGCCAACGTTAACCCTAATGATTTTCACGTGCATTGGGCTACCAGACTTAAATGTATACTTGAAGTTTACTTCAATGAATGAACACAAATAGATCTGATAAAAAAAAAAAAAACGTTTGTGCAAGTCAATTATGTAATATTACTGGTACTGAATGTTTTTATTACATTACTGTATATTTCTCGTTTACTGGTCTGTGAAAAGCTTGGCTTGCTTGTGCATCAAGTATATATAGGCCAAGCCTATTTTTCTTTTCGTGCAAGGTTAAAGTATAACATTTAAGAAACACTATTGATTTTCAATAACCTACTTCAAAGTAAGAATAATTTAGTTAAAGTACGTAAGATTGAGACATAGCTCATGCTAAGATCATACATAGTCCAACAAACAAAATTTAGCGATATGTTGCCGAACATCAGGGAGACCTTGGACCAACTGCCAAAGGATGCCAGAAAAAGTTACAGATACGGGTCCTTTAAACAGCTTGCGGCAGATATTTTAACAAGAGGGCCATAATGGCCCTGGATCGCTCACCTGAGTCAAAAGGTGAAATTTCACCCCAGGGTCATAATGACCCAATTTAAAACTCATCAGAGATATTATTAAGACAAACATTCTGACCAATTGTCTGGTCAATTGAGCTGAAAATGTGGCCTCTGGATTGTCCAAAATGTATTTCTTCAATTTGATCTAGTGACCTAGTTTATGACCCCATATGACCATATTTCAAACTCATCCAAAATATCAAGACAAACTTGTTAACAAAGGTTTAGGTGAATTGGGCAAGAATTGCCGCCTCTAGGGTGCCCACAAGGTATTTCTGAAATTTGACTTAGTGACCTAGATTATGACCCTATGTGACCCAATTTCAAACCCATTCAAGATATCATCAAGTCAAACATGCTGACAAAGTCTCAGGTCAGTTGAGCAAATATTGTGGCCTCTAGAACGCCCACAATACATTTCTTGATTTTGACCTATTGACCGAGTTTATGACCCTATGAGACCCAATTTTTGATTGATATGAGATATCATCAAGTAGAACATGTAAACCAATTTTCAGGTCAATTTAGCTAGAATTGTGGCCTCTAGAGTGTCCACAAGGTATTTCTTCAATGTGACCAAGTGACCTTGTTTTTTGCTCTATGTTGACCAATTTTTAACTCATCCGAGATATCACAAAGACAAACACGCCGACCAATTTTCAGGTCATTTGAGCCAGAATTGTGGCCGCTAGAGGGCCCACAAGATATTTCTTTACATTTGACCTAGTTACCTAGTTTATGACCCTATGTGACTCAATTTTGAACTCATCCAAGATTTTATCATGACAAACATGCTGATCAATTTTCAGGTCAATTAAGTAATAATTGTAGCCTCTGGAACGCCCACAAGGAATTTGTGTAAGTTAATCTAGTGAGACCTAATTTATGACCCTAGGTGGCCCAAATTCAAACTCATCCAAAATTTCATCAAGACAAATATCTGACCAATTTTCAGGTCAATTCAGTAAGAAATGTGGCCTCTAGAGTGTCCACAAGGTATTTCTTTAATTTGACTTAGTGACCTAGTTTATGATCCAAGGTATCCTAAATTTGAACTCATCTGATATTTTATTAAGACAAAGATTCTGACCAATTTTCAAGTCAATTCAGCACAGAATGTGGCCTCTAGAGTGCCTAAATGTATTTCTTTAATTTGACCTAGTTTATGACCCTAGGTGACCCAAATTGAAACTCATCCAAAATTTTATTAAAACAAACATTCTGACCAATTTTCAGGTCAATTGAGTAAGAAATGTGGCCTCTAGAGTGTCAACAAGGTATTTCTTTGATTTGACCTAGTGACCTAGTTTATGACCCCAGGTGACCCAAATTTGAACTCATCCGAGATTTCATCAGGAAAATATTCTGACCAATTTTCAGATCAATTAAGTACGAAATGTGGCCTCTAGAGTGTCCACAAGCTATGTCTTCGATTTGACCTAGTGACCTAGTCTATGACCCCAGGTGACCTGATTTCAAAATCATGTGAGATTTAATTAAGACAAACATTCTGACCAATTTTCAAGTCAACTGAGCAGAAAATGTGGCCTCTAGAGTGTCCACAATGTATTTCTTTAATTAGACCTAGTGACCTAGTTTATGACCCCAGGTGACCCAAATTTGAACTCATCCAGGATTTTATCAAGACAAAGATTCTGACCAATTTTCAGGTCAATTGAGTAAGAAATGTGGCCTCTAGGGTGTCCACAAGGTATTTCTTTGATTAGATCTAGTGACCTAGTTTATGACCTAAGGTGACCCAAATTCAAACTCATACGAGATTTCATCAAGACAAATATTCTGACCAATTTTCAGGTCAATTGAGTAAAAAATGTGGCCTCTAGAGTGTCCACAATGTATTTCTTTAATTTTACCTCGTGACCTAGTTTATGACCCAAGGTGACCAAAATTCAAACTCATCCGAGATTTCATCAAGACAAATATTCTGACCAATTTTCGGGTCAATTGAGTAAGAAATATGGCCTCTAGAATGCCCACAAGGTATTTCTTTAACTTTACCTAGTGACCTAGTTTATGACCACAGATGACCCAAATTCAAAGACATCCGAGATTTTATCAAGACAAACATTCTGATTATTTTTCAGGACAATTGAATAAGAAATGTGGCCTCTAGAATGCCCACAAGGTATTTCTTTAATTTGACCTAGTGACCTTGTTTATGATATCAGGTGACTCAAATTCAAACTCAATCGAAATTTGATCAAGATAAAGATTCTGACCAATTGTCAGGTCAATTGAGTTAAAAATGTGGCCTCCAGAGTGTCCACAAGGTATTTCTTTAATTTGACCTAGTGACCTAGTTTATGACCAAAGGTGACCGAAATTCAAACTAATTCAAGACTTAATCAAGACAAACATTCTGACCAACTTTCAAGTCAATTGAGCAAGAAATGTGGCCTCTAGAGTGTCCACAATGTATTTCTTTAATTTCACCTAGTGACCTAGTTTATGACCCCAGGTGACCTAAATTCAAACTCATCCGAGACTACATTAAGACAAATATTCTGACATATTTTCAGGTCAATTAAGTAAAAAATGTGGCCTCTAGACTGCCCACAAGGTATTTCTTTAATTTGACCTAGTGACCTAGTTTATGACCCCCAGGTGACCCAAATTTGAACTCATACAGGATTTTATCATAACAAACATTCTGACCAATTTTCAGGTCAGTTGAGTTATAAATGTGGCCTCTAGAGTGTCTAAAAGGTATCTCTTTAATTTGACCCACTGACCTAGTCAATGAACACAGGTGTCCCAAATTCGAACTCTTCCAAGATTGCATCAAGACAAACATTCTGACTAATTTTCAGCTAAATGGAGCAAGAAATGTGGCCTCTATAGTGTCCACAAGGTATTTCTTTAATTTGACCTAGTGACCTAGTTCATGACCCCAACATGACCCAAATTCGAAATCATCCGAGATTTCATCAAGACAAACATTCTGACCAATTTTCAGGTCAATTGAGCAAAAAATGTGGCCTCTAGAGTGTCCACAAGGTATTTCTTTAATTTCACCTAGTGACCTAGTTTATGACCCCAGGTGACCCAAATTTGAACTCATCCGAGATTTCATCAAGACTAATATTCTGACCAAATGACGAATCACAATATCTCACTCAGCACTTCGTGCTTAGGTGAGCTAACAAATAGGCCTAACCATTCTCTGTGGCTTGTGATAAACAACATAAAGATGAAGTTTCATAACATTTTGTTTTGTAGTTAAAGAGATATTAATCTATAATGAAAATTTATGTGAAGCCCCCTTTTTTCATGACACGACAATTAATCAAAAAAGTTGAAAAAATGATATTGGCGGACTATCATAAGGAACACTCCTATGAAGTTTCACAATTTTTTGTCCAGGATTTTGAGTTGAAGATACATGTATATTGATCCTTAACAGAAATAAACATGAAGCCCCTTTTTCCTATGAGACCGTATTTGATATCAAAAAGGCAAAAAAAAAGCCATTAAATATCGGCGGACATCATTAAGAACATCTGTACGAATTTCTATTAGTTTTTGTCTAGGATTTTAGAAGATATCTGTCCTAAAAAGGCGGACAAACAGATGGTCATTGGTCCATGATGAAATTAAACATTTAGCCCCCTTTTTTCATGACATGCCTTTTCATGAAATAAAAACAAATAACTGTTGTCTGTGGCTTGTAATAAACAATATAAAGATGAAGTTTCATGACGTTTTGTCCTGTAGTTAAAGAGATACTGGTCCACAATGAAAATATACGTCAAGCCCCCTTTTTCCATGACACAGCAATAACAAAAAGACAAAAAAAAAAAAAAAAAAAAAAAAGACAAGAGGGCCATGATGGCCCTGTATCGCTCCACTGGCTTATAAATATAAACTATAATTACTAAACATTTCAATTCTGAGCCAAATGGTTTCAAAATGAAAACTTACAAAGTTTTCTCTGTAAAAGCCCATGTGAAAGTTGAGACCCGCAGGGCAAAGCCACTTTTCATCCCAAAGCTATAATTACTTGAACCCCGGTAAATTCCACAAGATAAAGCCACATGCCAAAATAATACAAGTCTATGCTGTATGGTTATAAATAAGGTGATTTTCAAGTTTCGTCTATATGAAGCCTCTGTAAAACATAAGTCCCCTGATGCAAGGCTAATTTGAAAAAAAAAAAAATCAAAAGTGATCCAGATTTGGTAGCCCTTGGGTTTGCGGTTAGGAGCAAAAAGATTTTTTGAATTTTCACGCTATGAGCACATGTTTATGACCCATGAGATAGGACTAATTTTGACATAACTTGAATAACTTTGGAAGAGGTTATTTAGATTACACTCATACAATATTACAGCTGTAACTCAAGGTAAGAAACAAGAACACCTTTTAAGTTTTCACTATATTAGCCTATGTAAAGCTTGTGACTTATTGGGTAAAGCAGTTTCAGAGACGATAAGTTTGATGGACTTAGGCCTGTGGAGCTAAAAAGTGGTATCTTTTTCATGAGCTACAATGACGTTAGTAAATACAAGCTTTTGGAAAAGATTTTTAAAGGTTTTTCAATACTTTTCAGTTTTGTAGCCATTCTGAAGAACATCATGGCAAGATGATATCTGTAAAGTCTGGTCAAAATTGGAAGAGTGGTTTCAATGAAAAAGATGGAACAATCTTGGTAGAAGTCTACAATATGAATCGGCATGCCAAATTTTTATAGCCCTAGGCCTTACAGTAAGGATAAAAAATATATCTTAAGTTTTCACTATGTAAGCCTATCTAAAATTTGTGAACCCTGGAGTGGGACAAATTTTGATCCCAAGGCTCAAAACATGCCAAATTTGTTACAGTCGGACTGAATGGGGAATATGTGTATTAGAAGAATAACATGCCAAATTTGGGAGTTCTTGGCCTTATGGCTAGTAACAAGACGGTTTCTGAAGTTTTCACTCCATAAACCCATGTAAAACTTCTGACCCCTGGTGCTGGGCCAAACTTGATCCTAGGGCTGTAACTTGGGCCCTCGTTGTAGTTGTCCACTAGATAATGCTATAATTATGCAAAATTTGGTAGCCCTAAGCCTTGGCTATGTACACCAAGATTTAAAAGTCCCCCCCCCCCCCCCAGCATGAGGCCAAATTGACCCCAGGACTGTAATTTGGGCACTTTTAGTAGACGCCCACTAGATCAAGCTAAATGCAAAATTTGGTAGCTCTAGGCCTTATGGCTAGGTACAGGAAGATTTTTAAAGTTTTCTCTATATAAGCCTATGTAAAACTTTTGACCCCTGGGGCAGAGCCAATTTTGACTCCAGGGCCATAATTTGAAGAAACATAATAGAGGTCTACTACATAAAGCTACATGTCAAATTTGGTAGCCCTATGCCTTATGGTTTCAGACAAGAAGATTTTTAAGATTTCCAATATTTTTCAGTTTTGTAGCCATGGCAACCAGAGTTTTTAAAGGAATAAAATTCTTTCAAGAAATTCTGAAGAGGACCATGGCAGGATCATTTCTGTGAAGTTTCATGAAAATCGGATGGGTAGTTTCAGAGAAGAAGATGTTTGAAATAAAAGTTAACGCACGGATGGACGGACGCACGGACGGACGCACGACGGACACTGGGCCATGACATAAGCCCACTGGCCTTCGGCCAGTGGAACTTAAAACGAAACCTTTTCATAGAGGTCCATTTCACAATCCTACATGCAAAATATGAAAGCTCTAGGTCATGATTTGAGGACAGGTTTTAAAAACATTTCCTTATTTATCTTTAAGTAAAACTTGGCAAATACAGCAATTTTTCTAATTCAAGGGAAGATAACTCCAGTTGTTCTAGTCGTATCAGACCTATAATCAAACTCATTCGAGATCTTACATTCATATATATTTTGACCAAGTTTGGTGCTGATTGGTTTATATTTGTAGATGCTAGAGTGTAAACAAAGTCAAATGTAGCAATTCTTTTAATTCAAGGGCAGATAACTCCAGTTGTTCTGGTCTGCTTAGACCCATAATCGAACTCATCCCAGAACTTATAGTCATATATATTTAAACCAAGTTTAGTGCTGATTGGTTAATATTTGTAGATCCTAGAGTGTAAACGAAGTCAAACATAGCAATTTTTCTAATTAAAGGGCAGATACCTCCAGCTGATCTGGTCTGATTAGACCCATAATCGAACTCACCTGACATCTTATGGTCATATACATTTTGACCAAGTTTGGTGCTGATTGGTTAATATTTGTAGATGCTACAGTGTAAACAAAAACAAGAGGGCCAAGATGGCCCTGGATCGCTCACCTGAGAGGACCAGTGCCAATTTTTTTTTTTTTTTTTTTTTTGAGGGGGGGGTATTGAAACTTTGGAAACAAAATCATTATTTTGCCAAGCAATTTTGAAAAGATCACCTGTAAAAGTCATTTCAAAATCTGTCACCACCCCTAAAATTATTACCACAGCAATGATTTTGATGAATCGGAATTCTGCAAATAAACTTTTGGATAGATCACCCAAGGACAATTTCTTGAGAAGAGCACATGCTCGATAGTGACTAAAACCATAAGTCGAACAAGAGCACCACATGCAGGTGCCAACATTGTCTGTTGTTTTTTGACGGATAAAAATTTTCCCTAACAATTTTTGAAAAGGGTCACCCTAGGAACATTTCTATGAATTTATTTCAAAATCTGACCAGCCGTTCCAGAGAAGAAGAATTAAGAAATTCCTCTTCATGTCCCTATGGTGCAAATAGCCCACACCACCAGAACCATGTTTCTTGACAGATCACAATTTTGCAAACAATTTTTTAAAAGAGTCACCCAAGGAACATTTCTGTGAAATTATTTCAAAATCTGACCAGCGGTTTAAGAGAAGAATTTTTTTTTAAAATTTCTTCATGTCCGTATAGTGTAAGTAGCCCACAGCCATCAGAGCCATGTTTCTTGATGGATCAAAATTTCGTGAACATTTTGCAAAAAGGGTCACCCAAGGAACATTTCTGTGAACTTATTTCAAAATCTGACCAGCCATTTCAAAGAAGAAGAATTTTTAAGAATTTCTTGCCGTATAGTGCAAGTAGCGCCCCCCCCCCCCCCCATCAGAGCCATGTTTCTTGACTGATCAAAATTTTGCGAACACTTTTTTCAAAAGGGTCACAACAGAAACATTTCTGTGAAATTATTTCAAAATCTGACCAGCCGTTTCAGAGAAGAAGAGTTTTTACGAATTTCTTCATGGCCGTATAGTGCAAGTAGCCCCCAGTCACTAGAGCCATGTTTCTTGACGGATCAAAATTTCGCAAACAATTTTTGGAAAGGGTCACCCAAGGAACATCTCTGTGAAATTATTCCAAAATCTGACAAGCGGTTTCAGAGAAGAAGAATTTTTAAGAATTTCTTCATTTCTGTATAGTGCAAGCAGCCCCCAGTCACCACAGCCATGTTTCTTGACGGATCAAAATTTCGCGAACAGGTTTTGAAAAGAGTCACCCAAGGAACATCTCTGTGAAATTATTTCAAAATCAGACCAACCGTTTCAGAGAAGAAGAATTTTTAAAAATTTCTTTATTTCCATATAGTGCAAGTAGCCCCCAGTCACCTGAGCCATGTTTCTTGACGGATCAAAATTTCGCGAACAATTTTTGAAAAGGGTCACCCAAGGAACATCTCTGTGAAATTATTTCAAAATCTGACCAGCCGTTTCAGAAAAGAATTTTTAAGAATTTTTTTCATTTCCGTATAGTGCAAGTAGCCCCCAGTCACCAAAGCCATGTTTCTTCATGGATCAAAATTTTGGGAACACTTTTTGAAAAGGGTCACCCAAGGAACATCTCTGTGACATTATTTCAAAATCTGACCAGCCGTTTCAGAGAAGAATAATTTTTACGAATTTCTTCATGGCCGTATAGTGCAAGAAGCCCCAGTCACCAGAGCCATGTTTCTCGACGGATCAAAATTTCGCGAACAGTTTTTGAAAAGGGTCACCCAAGGATCATTCCTGTGAAATTATTTAAAAATCTGACCAGCGGTTCCAGAGGAGAAGATTTTTAAAGAATTTCTTAGAAAATTCTATTTGGTTGCTATGGCAACCAGAGTTTTTGATGGAATCAAATTCTGTGAACAGTTTTTAAAGAAGACCTCCCAAGGAACATTCCTGCCAAGTTTGGTCCAAATTGGCCCAGCGGTTTAGGGGGAGATGATGTTTAAAGAATTGTTGACGACGCACGACGAACGACTCACGGCGAACGACGGACACCGGGTGATCCTAAAAGCTCCCCTTGAGCACGTTGTGCTCAGGTGAGCTAGAAAGAACTTTAAAGTTTTCCTTCTTTGTTCCTATGTTCGAACTTGTGACCGCTGGGGTGGGGCCAGTTTTGACCCCTGGGGCATCACATGAACAAACTTGCTAGAGGTCCACTCTGAGATACAACATACCAAATATCAAAACGCCACGCCTTTCGGTTTCAGAAAAGAAGAATTTTAAAGTTTTCCTTCTTTGTTCCTATGTTCGAACTTGTGACCCCCGGGGCTGGGCCAGTTTTGACCCAAGCAGCATCTTTGGAATAAGAGGTCCACTAGAAGATGCTACAAACCAAATACCAAAGCTCCACGCCTTCCTGTTTCAGAGAAGAAGATTTTTAAAGTTTTTCTTCTTTGTTCCTATGTTCGAAATTGTGACCCCCCAGGGCGGGGCCAGTTTTGACCCCAGCAGCATCATATGAACAAACTTGGTAGAGGTCAACTAGGAGATGCTACATACCAAATATCAAAGCTCTACGCTTTCCAGTTTCAGAGAAGATGATTTTTAAAGTTTTCCCTCTTTGTTTCTATGCTCGAACTTGTGACCCCCGGGGCACGGCCAGTTTTGACCCAAAGGGCATCATATGAACGAACTTGGTAGAGGTCTACTAGGAGATGCTACATGCCAAATATCAAAGCTCTATGCCTTCTAGTTTTGACCCCTGGGGCATCATATGAACAAACTTGCTAGAGGTCCACTTTGAGATGCAACATACCAAAAATCAAAACTCCACGCCTTTCGGTTTCAGAAAAGAAGAATTTTAAAGTTTTCCTTCTTTGTTACTATGCTCGAGCTTGTGACCCCCAGGGCGGGGCCAGTTTTGACCCCAGGGGCATCATATGAACAAACTTGGTAGAGGTCCACTAGGAGATGCTACATACCAAATATAAAAGCTCTGTGCCTTCTAGTTTCATGGAAGATTTTCAAAGATTTCGCTTTTTTTTTTTTTTTTTTTTTTTCCTTTTTGTTGCCATGGCAACCAGAGTTAAGGGTGGAATTCAATTCTTTGAACAACTTTGGTGGAGCTCCACCCAAGAAACATCCCTGCCAAGTTTCATCAAGATTGGCCCAGTAGTTTAGGAGAAGAAGATGTTTAAAGAAATTGTTGACGGACGACGGACGCCGGACATAGGACACGTTGTGCTCAGGGTGAGCTAAAAAGGGGCGGAGTCAGTGGTAGAAACGGTGAATGGGGAATCATAATTTCAGTGGAATGACAGATCTAGACTTCTAGAGTAGCAGGTTCTAGTATCCTTATAGAATTGTGTTTTATTTGAATTGTCCTATTTTCACGCGTGACAGAATACGACATGACGGTTTTGTTAATAGAAATTAAGACATATTTGATATTTGTGGGACTTGCCGAAGGCAAACTGATAGATACGGGGGCAAGCATAACAAGTGGTGGCAATGCCACAATGCAACACTCTAGATGCAAACCTGTGAATACATCTTTCTATTTTAAATGTGACGTCATGCGGTCCATATAATGTTATACTGACCTGCCCCAGTCCAGAAAAAGTTTTATTGACAAGGCATCTGTATTTTCTATGGTAACTGAAATTCGCGCATTAAAAGGATGACAAAATTGTGTCATCAAATTACATCATATTAATGTGATTCTCAGAAAGAAAATATAATTACTCGTGTTTTTTTCTTTTTTTGTTCGCAAGAATCTGTTAAATCACACTAGAGCACCACATGCGGGTGCCAACGCTCGGCTGCGTTAGTAGTGTATAGTATGTATGTTGTCGCTTATTACGATCCGACGCCGTTTTTAAGCCAGAAAAAATATCCGACACCGTTCTTAAGCCAGAAAAATTATTATAAGCCAGAAAAATTATTACGAGCCAGAAAAAATTATAATCTTCCCCAAAAAATATCTGCCCTGGAAAAAAAAAAATTCTTATCTCGATAAATTCTTAACCGCTCGAGCGCGTCCCTTTAAAGAAATTCTTATCTCGCTAAATTCTTAACCGCTCAAGCGCGTCCCTAAAAAAAGAAAAATTTATAACCTCGCGAAAAGTTATAAATTTTTTTATCTCGCTAAATTCTTAACCGCTCCCCTAAAAAGAAGAGAAATTCCTATTCTCTCGAATTCGTAATCGCATGCGCCCCTTTAAAGAAATTCTTATCTCGTAATCGCGCGCGCGCCCCGAGAAATTTATAACCTGGCGAAGTTATAAATTCCCCTATCTCGTTAAATTCTTAACCGCTCGCGCGCGCCCCCTCAAAGAAAAAAAAGTTATAAATTTTTAAAATTATAAAATAAAATTTGATTTTAATAAAAAATTTTTTTTGTATAAAGCTGGAGAAGATGAGCGTATTAAACAAACTATCGGAAGAAAAGAAACAAAGAATTATAAACTGTCTCGTGGACAAACCAGTAATGTTTGAATGGAGTTGTCATTTACCAAATGAAAAACAAGTAACGGTAATATTTGATAGAGTTTCGTATAATGATACACGTAGATTAATAAATAGACCGGTATCATTTATACGTTATTTTATTAGCAGAGAAAGAACTAGAAACGATAGAAAATTTAAAATAGATAACAGTAGAATCCTCAGGATGCGTCAATTTGAGGGAATACACGTAATAAGGGATTTTCATTCGGATAGTGAATTCCAAACATCACATTTAAATGCGTTTCGTTTGTTTTCATCATCGATGAGAGAAAAACCCGTTATTATGGTATTAGTTTTTAAAGACGGAAATTGTCAGGGGCGGATCCAGGATTTCCTTAGGGGGGGTTCAACTCGGTCAATCTCAGATATGCAGACACAGACCCAAAGCACAAATCAGTCGCCAATGAGTTTGAAGTACATAATTTTAGCTGTACTTAAACATACAGGGTAGTTGAAGCCATTAAAAAGCCAAACAACTGAGCATTCTGTACTAATATTTTCTAATTTATTCAAGAAAAAATTTAATGCATGAAACTGATAAAAAATTAGTAGCAATACTATCCAACTACAAACTTTGTTGACAGACATCAGTGATATTTGTGTTTCAGAAATCAATCTCATTTGGCCAAAATTTGTTACATGCATTACAAACCTCTCAAACTAACCCCTTCACAATGATCCCATTTATAATAAAACCAGTAGACAATCATCAATAACATCAAACCTGCTACATGTATACAGCATTTACAGAAAATACTGTGTACATGTTAAAGTTGGTTTGTTGGAAATTTTAGACAGATTAAAAGTTCTAGGATAATGACTGACTGATACAATGCAGTTACATGTACAGAAGGTACATGGAAGTAATAATGTTGTAGTGTAAATTATACCATTTTATTCTAGTACAAGTCAAATCAGCTACATGTACATGTGCACAGAAAATAAAGAAAATACTGTGTACATGTACATGTATGCTGGTTTGTTGGAAACAACTCCAAATTTAGGCACATTAAAAGTTCCAGGATACTGACTGAAGGTGACAAAGCAGTTACATGCACATGAGAAGCATGTAAATAATACTGTTTTATTGCATATCATAATATTTGGTTCTTGTACAAGTTTGAGAACATTTCTAGGCACTATTTAAAATAAAACAATCAAAAAAAATAACATAAAAGCATAACCAAAAAAAAAAAAAACACTTGAGTAAAAGACAACATGCATGTATTTCTAGGCATTACTTAAAAGGAATCAAAACAAAACTTATATACAAGCAACATTTCAGTGAAAGACTACATATATCTTGCTTAGAAAAAATAATCTGACTTATAAAATCTCTATATTTTAAGCCTAACATCATAAGACAGTTAAAAAAAACCTGCATTCAAAATGAAAGACACTGTGTTTAAAACTATAGACTCTGATATGAAACTAACACACACAAAATAAATGAAAGACATATGGGTTTATGACTTACAGCACTCTCAGGCAGCACTAACTTTAACATGTATTTATGATTTTAAAAATGAAATAAAATGATACAAAACAAATCTTTGATTCCAAATTGTATCCAAATCAAAACCATTTCACACTCTAACAACAAATGTTAAAAAAGTGAAATTTTAACAGCTCTTATTCACTTAAGTTAGACTTTAACACTTTTATAAAATGTACATGCTCAAAACTAGATTTTACCCAAATTAAAACCAGTACACTTAATACATGTTTGGAGAGTTTCATTTTAAGAATCATTTACGGTAAATTACTGGTATGAAGTCATTAACAAAAGCTATTTACAACAATATACATGAATCTGTTTGAACAAAAACTGAGGTCAAAAAGACTTTTACAGCGTACAGGCTGCTTGAATTCATTTTCTCATATCATGTCTTAACCCTTTACCACACAGCAAAGTTTTAGACCTATCTGAATTGAAAGCATTTGCAGAAAACAAATTCAAAGTGGCTCAAATGGTGTGCAATTCTGCTTTGATAGGGTAGAAAACATTGTGGGAAAAGGAGAAGTTACCAGCATTTTCTCCTTTTCCCACAATGTTTTCAAAAGGCGTTATTGTGTGGTAAAGTGTTTAAATCAAATAGCACATGGAAAAGCTACATTTGACTGGCAAATAAGACAACCAACTAAATGGTTGTCTATGATGTTTAGCTTTTCTGGGGCAGTTAAAGTCCACAAGTTAGTTTTACCCGTCAGGCATTTCCCAACATCTTTCACATGAAGTGGAGCTGAGACTGTCTCTGTTTGTTGGGTCACTGAATCTGGTTGGTTGGTCACTGGATCTAGTTGGTTGGTCACTGAATGATGTTCCTCACGTGGGTCGGACACTGTCTCTGGCTGATGGGATAATGAGGCTGACACTGTTGGTTGGGTCAAGATGTCTCTAGTTGAGGCTACACAGTCTGTTTCTTCCTGGCAAAGTCTTTTGGCTGACGAGCCATCAGAACAGACAACTATTCTTTCAGGGATTAGCCAATGTATTTAATCAACCTGATTTTAAAAGTAGATTTGTTTGCCAAAACATTCAATAAGGAGAATGCTTTCAATAAATAGTTTCTAACAATAATTTTATTTAAGTCAAAACAATTTTATCATTGCTCTCGGGATGTCAAATGCCTGTGAAAGAAAACTGATAAGAATGACAGGAATTGTTTATGAATACTTGCTGAACACTACGCTAAATATCCATTTGTAACTGAACGTTCTTTCTGCCTTATTCTGACAAATACTCAAACATTATAACATCTTAGAATCATTTATTTACAGATCTACCTAAAGTATACAAATTTACATCATTTACATATCTGATACCCCACTTTGCCTAATATAGATTGTAAATGGGCCGAGTTGATCCAAGGCCGAGTTGACTTAGAGGCCGAGTTGACCAGCTTCCTCCCTAACAATGGCATGAGGGTCATTTCATTAACAGTTTGTAATATTTGTATGCACTTATGCTTGAAAACAGCTGATGTAATTACATTTACCTAGTGTCCGAACAGAACATGAATTCGACACAACTGGAATTCTGTTTTAGATTTTATCTCAATTTGATGGAAGGACACCAAGGGAGGAGGGGGTTCGAACATGACAAAATCTAGAGATGGGTTAAGCACTGGCATGATAGATGACCGATGACATGGTGGTTCGATCACGACAGAATCCAGAATTGTGAGTTCAAAGACAAACGGCTCGAACCCCCCCACCCCCCATCTTCCCCCAAACTGCTCTTTATTCGGGTTACTGAGTAGTCTAGAGAAAATAGAAATTTTCAAAATCGTGAACCGGAATCTTTCAGGTTTCAACTTCAAGTAGTCCGAACCCCTCAAGGCAAAAATCAGTCACGGGGTGGTTCGTTCCGACTCAAAATTACGCTTACTAATATGGGAAAGTCTTTCATCAGTTACTTACCGTTTTCTTCTGAAATAATGAGTGATTAACGCACTCATTTTTCTTTCTTTTTTCAATATTTACAAAGTATTTCCTGCGTTTCTTTTGTCTGATCAACCCACGCTATCTTCAAAATGTTACGAGCCTGTTGATTGGAGCAAAATTGATCTTCTGACCAATCGAAATCTCCGTTCCGGCGACCGCTTTGACTGATTATTGTTTTTTACACCAGTCTGTTTCGACCTCACGTCTTTTCGCGGCTGAAATATTCGAACAAAAAAAAAAAATCCGGAAATTTTGGGGGGTTCGTCCGAGCCCCCCGAACCCCCCCTGGATCCGCCAGTGGGAATGTTCGAAGAAGATGAACCTAAGAAAATTAACGGTGAAACTACATTTCGTTTGGAAGAATGTGTCGTATGTTATCAAAACATTCCGAGTGTACATTTTGTAGATTGTGGTCACATTTGTCTTTGCGAAAAATGCAATGAAGAAGCATTGACAAAAGTGTGTCCGGTATGCAGAACTTCTAATAATATAAAATGTAAATTATAATCCTAAAGAAAATTTATAACTCGCAAAGTTAAAAATTTTTTAAAAAAATTTCCCACGTATGAGACAGAAAAATTATTTATTTTTTGCCAGCAAATAATTAATATCAATACCCTTTTCATTCATATCTTTTTTAAAATTAAGCCAGGCCAATGTCTTTCCAACATCATCATCTACCAAATCTTTGCATGGTTTCTTATTAATCTCATCAATCTCCTTACTTTTTTATTTCAATAGCCTCATCATTCTTTCCCTATCGTTATCTTTTGGTTTTGAATTCTTTTTTACCATTTTCTATAGTATCTTTATTTTCTTAAACTAAATATCCCAAACGTGCAAAATTTATAATAAAAATATATATATTTTATTTAAAACTTAAAAAAGTTAATAAACGCTTTTTATTTTTTCTTAAACGCCTGTTTTCATCTTTTAGGTTATTTATTATTTTATTATTACTTTTTATTCTAGCATTAATATCATTTTCGACGATATCCGCCCGTAAAGACTTATTTACCTCTTTTAACGCTTTTATACGATTATTATTTTCTAAGATTTTATCGTTATAAAACGATTTTGGACGTTTTGCATCTATTTCGCGATAATCCATTTTTTAAAAAAATAAAAATTATTTTTTCTCTTAAAATTCGGTGTTTATCAAAAAAATTGATTTTAATAAAAAAGCTTTAAAAAGATGAATAGTTCATATATCAGGTGTATTTTGGATTTAACTAAAGTACAGGAAGATAAAATTTATTTTGGCAAAGTAAAATATCGGGAGCCCAATATAGTAGCATTACCACCATGCATGGATGAGGACTATTTCTTATCGATGCAAAGATTAAAACCGGTTATTTACTACCAATATAGTAAGATAGCTTATATTTACAAAAATGTATTAACTCGCATGACGTTAGTATTGAAAGGCCCGAAAAGTTTTATTATGGAAGATTTGAATAATCTACGAACCAACAATGTGTTATGGTTATATAATAATTTAGCTAGTGTTTGGGATAAAAAAGAAATGTTTTTCGTAAATCTTGTTATGGATCGTGTCTATTTTAATCCGGCAGATTTTCCTCATTCGTGGGAAGATGGCAACTTTAGTCAATGTTGTAAATGGATCAATTATCCTATAGAAGAATCGGACGACGACTCCTCATCGTCTGAAGAAGAACTGGTTGATAATGAACCCCTCGTAGAAGTCACGACAACAGTATCAGAAGATCCTTTCGAAATTGAAGTAGGTGAAGTACGAAATGCTGAAGAAATTACGGTAGTTGAAGAAATAATTCATTCTGGCGGAGTTTTTGAAGAAGAAGAATGCGTTATTTGCGGAGATGCAAAACCGAACGTACTATTTTTTAATTGCAGTCACATGGTAGTATGCTCGACTTGTTTTGATAAAAGTCGGGAGAAAAAGAAGGTTTTACTTAAATACCCCGTGTGCAGACTAAAATGGCGAGAATATTTTAATAAATTTATAATCGCGCAGAATTTTTTGAAAAATATTATTTAAAAATAAGTAATAAACATGGAAAAATGTCACACGAAAAAATAAATTTAATCGATATCGATTATAGATTAAACGGTCATTCCGTAAAATTTATTCTCGAAGATATAAATATAAAAAAATCGTTTAATGCCGTTTTATTAAACCTGTCCCTATTGAAAGGAATTTTTAATAATTTTTTAAAATATTTTAACCTCGAAAAAAAATTTCGTTTTTTCGCTAAAAACCACGAGGGCAGTGAAGAGACATTATATGTTCCTTACGTAAAAACGTTTTTGTCCGAATTAGAGGAAAATTTAAATAAGCGCGTGAGAATTTTCGAAACCGAAGAAGATAGAACAAACAAGGTACATCGCAAATGTATACTAAATATGTTACCTTTCATAAGAGAAATCGGTTCTCTTTTTGTTTACTTTTATCAAAGATTTAGTAGTGGTGTGGATAGCGGATTTTGTAGTGTTGCCCAAAAAAATATTAAAGCGGGCAATAATATGATGGTTCACAGAAAAGGCTGGAGACATCAGAAACGCGAGTAACCTTTTATCTACAATCCGAGTTTTTCATTATAAAATTATCTATTAATTTATAACTTTTTTTAAAAAAAGTTATAAATTTTCGTCCAACTCGTAATCCCCCAAAGCTAAGGTGTTTATACTATCTTTTAATATAACTCATTTATCATCATCGTGGCTTAATGCTATTTTGTTTATCTTTTCCGTATACATTTCGTGTCCGCGACTTCTTAGTACGTGCATTTGCCTATACTGATCTTTTTTTGTGAATAAACAATCTTTATAATTCTCGAGATGTAATTCGTTTTTGACGATCGACTCTTTAATCCCCTTGCATCTTTTATCCTCCTTATTATCCAAAGTTTTATAAGCGTACATTTTCGCTTTTAATCACACAAATTCCGTCATAATTTTACCTCCCAATTCGTCTTTAAACTTCCCTATTACTTTCTTCTTCTCGCTATAATAACACAGATGATCAGGCGGATAGTTACTCGTGTCAAATATTTTAGGTATGTCCGGACAAATATCTTCGTAAAGGTCGTACGTTTGTATTTCGAGTATAAAACTATCGGTATCCGTATAACACAATTTAACTTTATCGTTATACTTTTTCTTAAAATAATTATAATAAGTGTTATACATATGCGTTTTACTAATATCTAAAATGCTCATACCCAAGTAAACGGGCCTATCATTTTTTTATTACGGTTCTCTTCATGTGTAAAGCTACTAAATTTTCGTTGAATATAGTTGTATGATCGTAGTTCGGTTTCGCTACCTACTTTTTATAAAAATGAGATTGATCGACAGAAAGTAATTTTATATCTACTCTATTTCTTATATCTTCCATCGTCTTACCAAAAACGGAATTATTCATCAACTTAAAAAAATCTTTTTCGAACTCATTTTCGGCTTTAGTTCTTAAACCTTTGTTTAGATCGATGTAAGATTTTAACCAATTACATTCTTTAAATTTAAATCCGCAGGTAACCTTTTTTAATTTAAGACCCGAATCGATATATGTTTTTAAAGCCCGATAATGTAGAACATATTTTTCTTTATCGTATAAGTTGGGAATTAATTTTTTTACCTTTTCTACCTTTAAATGTTCCGGCGCTAGAGGAAAGTCGTTGTGAAAATCGTATAATGTTTTAGGGTATTCCAATTCTACCTCTAACATAAAACCTTTTCCTTTTTTACCGCAATATTTTTCCCAATTTTTTAATTCATTTTCCGTCATCCATTTAAAATTGTGTGTGGGCAAAGGTTCGCTCATTGCTCCGGAGTAAAGGCTATTTGCGTCTAAGTATACTTCGGAGGTTCGTTCGTCACATATTGCTCCCCCATGTATTTATTATTCGCTTTCGAGTATCTCGTTACGCACGTGCTAACTCCGCCTCTTAGTCCATTTTCTACCATTAAAAGCGTGTCAGTTTCCGATAAAAGTTCTAACTTTATCTCGGTTACCTTTAACGCAGCATCCCAAGCTAAGCCGGGAGCAGTATAATACCAATTAGGGTCTAAGTCATAGTTTTTGCGGCAAACGTTTCTAAAGTTTTCGAAAACATCGGCTAAAAGTAATATGTCCGTTTTGTTGTATAATTTTAAGTAATCTTCTAGCGTGCTCGCGTTAAAAGCTTTCCAAACTTTTTCCGTGTGAGCATAGTCCTCATCGGTAATATGTTCCTCGTTTAGAGTAAAACGCTTCATTGGGTGATAACAGTGTTTCTCTAAGCCTTTTAAAAGAGTCTAAGTATTTGTAGGGAAAAACTCCTTTTTTTCTAACTAATGGTAACTCTTCTTTCGTAAAAAATTGCGATAAAATTTTTATTTGGTCTTCGTTTAAATTGCTCGAAAGATTATCTAAACTCGTACTCATAAACTTAAAGGTGTCAATAAATCTAAGTTTATACCATATCGTTTTTTACTTACCTTCTTCTTTTACCTCGTCAACGGCAATATCCTTACTAAAGCTAATGTGTTTTTCCTCGTTATTCGGGATGCAATTAATTTTACCGTAATGTTTGCCCAGACTTTTAATAAAAAGATGAGCGTCATAACCGCTAAGATTATGAAAATACACGGGAGTAAAGTCCGGCGTTTTAGCTTCTAAGTTACACGAATTATGCGCGACACCCTGATATTTACCAGTAAAATGACAGTGATCTCTTACTTTATCGTTATTAAATTCTTTATCGCAAAACCAACATCTCGTTCGATTTTCGTAATCCGCCTCTTCTTCCTTAGACATAAGAATAGGTTTTTTATCGCGGTAGTACTTTCTGTAAATTTCTCGCGTGTCAGATATGACGCGTTCTATAAACTTTTCCCCCGCATTTTCTCCGACATAATCTGTCGTAATAGGCGGGCAAACATTATCGTCGAAACATTTTATGAGATAGAAAAAACTACAAGGCGCGTGGTGATGTTGTTGTATACTAAAACTATTTTCCGGGTTTAATTTGCACGTGAGTATAGGTTCTAATGAATGATTACTCGTCGTCAGAATCACAGTCTCAAAATCGGCGTACGCGACAAAAGGGAGTTTTCTATAATGGTTTTTAAAATTTATCGTAGTACCTTTTTCCGGCATCTCTAATCTAATACTCTCGTAATCGTTACAAAATTTTTGGTGCTTTTCTAAAAGATCTTCGTTTCCAAAATGGTTTAAACACCGCTTACAAAATTTAATATTTCCGCTACAATGTCTCGTTACCTGGCTTCTTAGTAACCGATTAAAAATTTTTATGAGGGCATAGTGCGTTTTTTCTCCGTCTTTAATATATAACAGGTCTATGTTATTACTTTTTTCGATGTCCGCGTTCCTAAGATAATAAATTTTTTTATTTTCGTAACCAAAAACATTTACGCTAATTTCCGGATTTTGTTTCTCGAACTTATTTATATCTTTAATCGAGACGGGATATTCGATCCCAGTCATGTTTAAACTGCGTTCCCTCGATCGTAAATCCCCATCAATTATTTCCGCGTTATGGTCTTTAGGATAAAGTTGCCTTAAAATGCACCATAAAAAACATTTATTATCCTTATTTTTTATATTAATAACCGCCTTTTTATTTTTAATCCAATCCGGCAAATCTAACCACCCATTAGCCCCCAAGGTTCGTAAATGACTGTATGCAGTTCTAACGTTGTTATACGTACAAAAACCCAACCACTGCCTTGTCTTTCAAACTTATCCATTTTTGCCATGATTTCGTCCCACATATCTAGTAATATATTATTTACTTCTTCCCCATTTAAGTTTAAATGTTGCTTCGAGTGAAAAGCAAATTCTTTTTCTTCCTTATCAGGGTCCGTTATATAATAATATACACACCTAAGAACTAGTTTTACCTTTTTTCGTAGGTTACTTCTAAGAACGCCTCGAATAGACTCTTCCGTTTCGTAAAAAAAATCATCCGGCAAATAACCCCTTTTTCCATCTATTTTATACACTCTAGTATAACCTCGAAATGCGGATTTTTTTAAACTAATATCAAACCGTTCCTTAATAGGAGGAGCCCGCGGTACTAAGGGTACCCGGGCAGAAGGTCTAGTTTCCAACCTAATTCTTGACTGAGTCGGGGCTCTAACGCCCGGCGTAGAAGGTACTATGGATCTTCCCACGTGCATTCTAAAGTCATCCAGTACTTGCGGTATGTCTGTGGAATCTACGCTATTGACCAGCCAATTATTGAAATTAGTTATTCTTCTCTGTATAGGTTCGGGAACAAACGCGAAGTAGGTCCTAGACGTGGCCCGTCTCGCTGTCGAAAATAAATTCGAAATATAACGCGACATTATTTATATTATAATAAAAAGAAAAAAATATTTAAGTTAGTAATCAATTTTATTACGATTTTTTTAATCGTAATAAAATTATGAAAAAGTTATTTTATATTTATCTTCCCAAACTCTACCATTCCAATTACAAACCGTTAAAGGACTGCTCCCGATAAATTTACTCGCTTGATAAATCGAGGGAAAATCGCATACGTCTCCCGTTTTAACATCCTCTACACTCATTTTTCTCGGATTATTCCTAATATCTTTTAATCTATCGAACCTAGGATCCATCGTCTTTTCCGGTTTAGGAGGCTCTTCCGGTAATACTCCGTGCTCTCTCGCTAAATCGATCAAGCGTTTTTTATCGTAATAAGAAAAAAAAATTATATTATTTTCTTTAAGAATATCTTTTAAACCCGATTTGCTTATCATTTTTTATATTAAAGAAAAAAAAAATTTAATACACTAACGCTCATTTTATTTCCGTCGGACTGGAAGTTTACTCGCCTATCGCTAATCATAACGGCATACACACGCGTTCTTGCGGGTAAATTATTCCGAAAATTTGCCTTGACATGAATATCGGTTACGGAATATTTTATCCTTTCGCTCTGTTTGCTAACATCGAACAAAAACAAGGGATAAAGATCCTTGTACTCTAACGGGGTAAAGTTAGGATTTGACACTAAATCATCCATAAGAAAAAACTTAGATCTAAACATAGCGGTATCGCCATACGCTCTACTAAATTGTTGTTTGAGAAACGAAAGATTGTAGTCGATTCTAGGATATTTATAAGAATTTAATAGTCTCCAGGTAAATGATCTTGTTTCAGTGACCGGAGCAGTATTGCATTGTAGCATTCTATAATTAACCAGAAAACTTTCTTTATTTTGAATATGTTTATAAACTTCCATTTTATACTTATCCGAGGGTAACACGTGCGGCATATACCACGCTATTTTAGTCAGCGTAACTTTACCAGGTTCATGCCCAGCTGGGTTACCACCGGCAGCAGCCACTGTAGCAGCTCTAAAAATAGTGTCATCATCGCCAGTTCTTGTCAAGTAAAGAGTTTGCTTCATTCCATACAAGACATTATCGTAATCTTCGCAAAAACCGAAAATATGTTTTAATGGCACTCTAAAACTAAATGTGCCCTTGGGGTCAGGGTTTTCAATAATGAGATCGTGTCTCGCTTTCCAACCCAGATTAGCATTTACTGGCACGTTTGTTGTATCCTTAAACCACAATTGGTTTAACCCCCGCGATTTAGAAAAATCGTCGGAATATTTTAACAATCCGAGCATCGAGGTAGCCTGACCAGGGTGCGCTATTCTTTCGATCTCTTTACCCGAAAGGTCGTACCTAATATTACTAAAAAGATACATTAGACCATTGTTTGTTAAAGTAACGTTGTCTTCATCTACATAAGCTGCGCCATCAACCTTCATTAATTGGCCTTCTATAAGTAAATAGCTTTCGCTAGGATGCATAAAAAAATCTTGAGTTTCGATGTTAATCGCAATATCTCCTCCAGGATTGTTAAGATTGTTAACGGCACCCACAATCGGTAGATACTCGAAGTATTCGTACTCTTCGATACTATCATCATTAAAACCCGTTTCAGTAATGTCTAAAATGCTCATTTTTTATTATATTATAATAATCTTTAAATTATTACAATATTTTTTACGTCGTTTTAATGCCAGCCCCGCTATTTAATTTTTTAACTAATTCTTGTATAGCGATCGCGTCGTTACCGCTTCCAGCTATTAAAGCGATCACGTTTTGCGAAGCCACAGGCGTTGTAGCGGTATACTTTTTCAAAATTTTCTTAGATTTTGGCGTTAAAGCCTTTTCAACTAACTTTTTTCCCGCATCTATAGCAGTGCTCTTTCCAGCCTCTAAAGCTTTTTTCACTCCTTCCTTAGCGACGCTTTTTCCCACATCAACGGCAGAGGATGCGATTTGTTTAGCCGCGCTACTACTAAAAAGTTTTGCGAGAAAGTTAGCTAAGCTTTTAAAAAATTCCGGCACCCCCGTATCTATTTCTTCTTACAAATCCGCGTTCCTTATAGATCATCATATTTATTTTATAATACGGACATTATTTTTTTATAGCTTTCACTATCGAAAATGCCTTGCCTTTTTAATTCGTCGCACAAGCTAATGAGTTCGTTTCTCACTCCCGTGTTGCCTGCCGCTTTACTAGCCATAAGTAAGTTGAGTCTTTCTAGCAACGCGTTAGGGTCACTGGGTAAAACGACTTTTTTAAGGCCAGCAGCTTTCCATTCTTTTTTTTTTATGCTATCCCAAACAGGTTTAACAAATTTATTACATTTTTCTGATTTAGAAGCTTTAGGATAGGGATTGCGCGGATCATTGTTTCGATGAATAGTATTAGTATAACCTTAAATAAAAGCATATGCCTCATAATCATCATTAGTAATTAATTTTTCGTTGGGGTTTTTACTTGTAAGAAGTGTCCACCAGCCCGGTGTGAGTTTAAAATCATGTTTATCATCAATAATAATAAGATTTTTATCTTTATTTTTGCGAAATAGTTTATCGCCAATAAAAAATTTACCATCTTCTTTTTCATAAAGACCAAAGGTAGAATCTTTTAGTATCCCTTCTTCTTCCTCTTCTTACTCTTCTCCTAATGTTGATGGTATCGGGCTTGTTGTTCTGTAACTAGGAGGAGGCGGGCCAAGAGGATAACCTATTTGTTGTGGTAACCTTTGTGGCAACTGTTCGATACCAGTTCTAATAGGTTCAAGACCCTCTCTAATAGGTCTAAGACCCTCCGTAATCTCCCTCGCGGTAGTTTTTTGTGTTTTTGTAATAGGCTTAAAAAACTCCGAAAGATCCGTTTGTAATTCTATTTTTCCCGTTTTCTCCGCTAGTTCGTTAGCGCGAATATTCTTTTTTATCGCGAGAATTTCTTTTACCGTTTGTTCCCTTTTTACCGGATCAGCGATTTTTAGAAAAGACATTTTTTTTTATTAGGATTATTTTTTAAATAGTTTTTATTAAAGTTTTTAACGTAGTTTTTAACGCAGTTTTTTAACCCGTTTCGTAACTAAAATTACATGAAAATTTAATTTTAGGTTTTTTAATATTCCAACGGCCCACCATGATGTTTTTCAACCAACCTCCGAAAGGACTCGCGCTGTTCTCTTCTCCCTCTTTCTATTAACGTCGCTTCCGTTTCGCTCGTGATCTTTTTCTTGGATTTAGACCTAATTTCTTCCTTCATCTTCTTATATTTCTCTAATTCCTCCATAATCATCGGAACTCTTCGTCCATGACTTTATTATCCGATAAAGCTTTCGAGACGTGTGAGGATATAGTATTTAATTTTGTATCGGCGATGGTTTTAATCTTCTCGTGTTTTTCGGCTTTGCTCGTCAAATTTCTAACGGCGTATTTCCCGATCAAACTTAAAAAACCGGTAACAGCCGCGACACCTTCTATCGCTATTACTGTGGGTAACGCGACTACCTTCGATAACAAAGTAATACCCCCAGTACCCGCGGCTAAAGTAACCGTAATTAAAACGGTGTCAATGTTGTCTACTATTCTCGCGGCTCTAAAATATTTTTTACTTAGAGCTTCTCTTTTCGTCACCTCGCCTTCTAAAAAGTTTTGTATCTCGTTAATTTTCTGCAAACGATAACCCTGACCCTCATCCGCCGGAGCAGCATTGGGTAATTCGGGATATGTATTAATCTCTTTCATTTCCATTTTTTTATTAGCGTAATATTTTTTAAAGATGATAATAAACGTGGCATAAAAGCTCGTTTTCTTTTATTTTTACCGGGTCCTTCGAATTATTAGTTATAGTAATTAAAATATTCTCGACATCTCCGAGACTAATCTCATTTTGTAAACTACAATTTTTAAATCTTAAATAATACGCTAATGAGGTTAAAACTACGCCTTTAGTTGACGTGAAACCTAAGCCTAATTGCCTCGGAAATACTTGTTTCGGAGTTAACGTAATTTCTTCTTGGCTAAAGATTTTCCAAGTTAGCGGATTTTCTTTTATCGGAGGATGTTTTAAATAAGAAGCTAGTCTCCAATGGATCGTTTTTGGTTGAAAAATTCTCGGTTTTACGTTAAATTTACGAACATTCATCTTTTTTTATATTATAAAATAGCTCCTAAAATAGGAATATTAGCAAAAGGACTATTGGGTCCGAGAATAAGACCTTTTCCGTCGCAAAACTTTCCGCCCCGTTTCAAATATAAACCATTACCGACGGATCCTAATCCTTTGCCTTTATAAGGACTTAAATAAAGACCTTCCCCCCGACAAATGCAACCTCCTTTTTTAAGATAAAGACCCGAACCCATCACTTTTTGTACGCCCGATGATGCTAGCCCCGAAAGAGCGCCGACGCCTAATGCCGGCAAAACGGTTCTGGCTATCGCCAGCAAAGCACTCACGGCTAAATCGGCTAACATCCCGAGAAAACCTCCCTCTATTTTCGTATTGTGTTTAAGTTGTTTGAGACTCATTTTTATTGTTATGCCAGTACCATTTTTGAAGGTTTTAGCTATTTTTCTCGCTTACGTGTTGGTAACAGCTAAAACTTCATTACCGTCTAAGTTCCCACGCGTTAAACGAATACTCATTTGACAACCTCCTTTTTTAATAGCGGTTCGAAGTTTTTGCTTTTGGCCGTACGATATATTAACTTTAACATTCACGTATTCCGTCATTTTTTATACGTTTTATTCTTTTTATACGTTTTATTTTTTTATGCCTCTCTAATATGAAATCTAATTGTAAGATTTTCGCCTCTTAGATTTAATAAAGTTCCATTTTGATCCGTAATTTTTACTTCTAAATCGTGTATGCCATACTTAGTTATCGGTAAATATACTAAATTAACCGGAGACTCTATTATCTTATATCCTGGCGCAACATTGGGGAAAAAAGAGTAAATCGTGTTTTGCGTCGAACCATTAACGTAGCTTCCGGAGATAATATCGATGTTAACGAACACGGAATTTATGCTGAGAATGTTTACTACGTTTTCCGACTCGTGAAAACCCGCTTCGTATTTCGCGTGAGTAAAACCTAGTACTTTAGAAATGGAGTTTGGATTATTAAAATCTACTTGATAACTGTCTTCGAGAGTAAGAATAGACTTTAGCGTATTTGTGTTTGCCGAAATGTGAATAGGATATTCGTCGTTAATTAAATCGAGGTGACCTTTTTTTCTCATTTCCTGGTGAATGGTATCATTAATATCTGTAACGTCATAACTTCCTTCCGGTATTTGTATTTTAACCCACGAAACGCCATTGTCCGGGGAATAAATAAACGCCTTATTTGACGCGTCAATGTTGGGAAAAGAATAGTACGTTTCGAGGTTTACCAAAGCTATTTTGTATTTTCTATCGTATTCCAGTCGAATTGACAGATTAAACGTCATCGTAAAACGCGTTTTATCGTTACTTACTATAATTTGCGACATTTTTTGCTCCGTATCTTTAGCTATCTGTTTTAAAAGATCTTCCATTTTTTAATAGTAAAAATATTTTTAAAAATATATCTCGTTAAAAGATATATTTTTTAAAAAATAGGTCTAATATTTATGTGACATACATCTTATTCTTTGACTAAAATTGCTGTTAAGATCCGACCTTAAAGCATTCGAACTAATTTTAGCAGAAGTTATTTTCCCATCAAAAAGTAAACACATTTTTGTTATTCCATTTAAATGAGGCAACATTTCTTTTATATGTCTTCTATGCTTTCTGTTCTTTCTATCTTCCTCTTCAGTTTCGAAAATCTTTGCCAACCTATTCACATTACGCAATAATTCTGAAACACGTTCTTTTATAAAAGTAATATACAATTTTTCTTTAATAATACCGCGTTCTTTAACAAAAGAAGAAAATTCTTTTTTTAGGTTATGGATTTGAATGACTTTATTAAAAATGGCCTCTGAGCTACTTTCGAGCTTTCCCGGTAAATCATTTTCCACATAATCTTTAACACGGCTCACAACCTCATTTACTGTAAAACCGTTTAATCTATAATCATATATAATAAGTTTTTTATCGTCAATTTTTATCGACAAATCTGGCATTTTGCCTATTATTATTTATTTTAAATCTTATTATCTTCAATTTTTTCTTCTGGAATATAAAAGTTGTCAAAACCGTCTCTATACTTTCCCTCGTTTTTTCCGCTAGATAAATCAATGGTGACAAAACCATGAGGTTTTTCCCATACCTTTTTGCAAAATTTCCTAAACTCGTCTTTGGGCATATCTTCGCTGACATGATCGCTATAACTATGATTAATGTTTTTATGATCTTGACGAAAAAGGCAGATAAAATTCGCATTTTCTCTAATAGTTTGCCTCGGTAACCTAAAATAGTTTTGTGAAAGGTAAAAGCAATCAACGTTACTATGTCTTCCGCGAATATAGTAGCACTCGCACTTATTTTGTTTTTCTAAAAGTAAATCATCAAAGATCATTAAATTTTTGTTTTCCGATCTTAATTCTCTCGGATCAGGAACATCCTCGGCAGTTTCGAAGAAACTACATTTGATATTCAATTTATCTCATAGGGTTTTAATCCATTCCTCGATCAAAGCCGTGGGAGAAACGTTAGAATCCTGTATTTCTTCGTGAATGTTAAACAACTTTAAAATTCCCTCTTTCGGCAATTTTTCTTCGATAGCTTTTTTAAGTATACGATATTCGGGTTGAAAAAGACTTTTTCCAAAAACGCATAAATTATCGTAGTCGAGCCAACCCGGTCTTAACAAAAGGTTTAGTAAAAGTGTGGTCTTACCGCATCCCAATTTACCTACAATTAGTCCTCTAATGCTTTTAGGTAAAAAATAGTTATTAAATCTCTTTGATACTACTTCGTTCCACGATAAATCTACGACATCCATTTTTTTAATATATTAAAAAAATTTAAATATATTATAAAAAAGATGTATTGCGTTAAATTGCGTTAAATGTAGAAAAAAGACCGATACTAGCGACATAGAATACGTCGTTAGTAAAAATGGAAGAAATATGGTGTATGGAAAATGCGTCGTATGCTGAGGAACTAAAACGAAATTCGTTAAAAAAGACGAGGTGGTAAAAAAAAGGGCAGTTCAATACTAAGTAAGTTTATTAATAACTTACCAGTTGAAATGCATCTCCTCGGTCATAATTTTACCGGACCCGGTACTAAATTAAATCAGAGACTCAATCCGGATTTAACGCCGAAGAAATGGAGTAAACCGATAAACAGGGTCGATGAAGCCGCGTATCATCACGATTTTTGTTATCTTAAACATAATGACACGGCTACCAGGAACGCTATTTGCGACGCGAATATGTTAACGGAGCTAAAGGGAATCTCTAATCCAACAATTAGGGAAAAAATGGAACGATCCGTCGTTAGTAATCTGATTGGAGCGAAGAAAAGATTCGGAATGGGGATTAGGCTCCCTCCAGGAGCCCGGGCACCAAAGACGCCAAAATAAAAAAATTCGAAGATTTAGCAGAAAAATTGCACAAACCTGTAAAAAGAAAATTTAAGAAAAGAAGAGTTAGAGTAAACGGTATTGATAGAATATGGGCGGCCGATTTAGTAGACATACAGGCATTTTCTAAATTTAATCGGGGCACGAAATATCTCCTCGCCGTCATCGATATCTTTTCCAAATTTGGTTGGCTGATTCCGTTAAAAGATAAAACGGGAAAATCTGTCGCCGCGGCATTAAAGAGTATTTTTAAGGAGAGAAAGCCGGAAAAAATGTGGGTGGATAAGGGTAAAGAGTTTTATAACAAGGATGTTAAAGACTCGATAGAGTTGTATTCCACCGAAAATGAGGAAAAATCTAGCGTCGTTGAAAGATGGATTAGAACGATGAAAGAAAAAATGTGGAAATATTTTACCGCTAATTCCACGAGGGTTTACATTAACGCGTTGCCGGATCTCGTTAAAGAATATAATAACGCGAAACATTCTTCCATTAAGATGACGCCAGTAAATGCTAGTAAGAAGGTTAATGAATCTAAAGTTTGGAAAACTCTTTATCCCGATCATCTCGAAATAAGGGATATAAACCCTAAGTTCGCCGTCGGCGATAAAGTAAGGATAACAAAAAAGAAAAAGACCTTCAAAAAGGGATATACCACAAGATGAACAGAAGAGTTTTAACGATTTCCGAGGTAAAACGTACGTCACCCGTAACGTACAAAATTGCAGATCTTAACGGAGAAGAACTACCAGGTACCTTTTACGAACCCGAACTACAAAAAACTAGCCAAGAGTTGTTTAGGATAGAAAAGATTATTAAAAAGGGAAAAAAGAAATCTTTGGTAAAATGGAAAGGTTATTCCGACGAGTTTAATTCTTGGGTCGATAATAAAGACATTAAAAATATTTCGGCGTAAAAAAATGGATATCGCGATTAAAAACGTAATTTTACCAAACAAACTGTTAAGCAACTTCGAACTAGAAGATGCCGCGAAAAAATTAAAGATACCTTCTTTTAGAGGGGTATTTTTACGAAACGATTTACCGAAAAAGTGTAGAAAAAAGGAATGCGCTATATTAAACCTCGATGATACGAGCTGACCCGGAACACATTGGGTCGCTTGGTATAAAGACGGTAAACTAAAAATTTATTTCAACAGTTACGGTATACAACCGCCTCTCGAACTAGAAAAGTATCTAGTAAATCCGATATTTTACAATACCGATCAATTACAACGAGCCGATCAAGTATTTTGCGGTCATTTATGTTTGTATGTTCTTAAAGAGCTAAGCTCGGGAAATAAATTTCAACGAGTTTTAAATAAACTTTTTTAAATATAAAAAGTGCCCGTTGACAAATTCGGAAGAATGGATGATGTTAAACGAGCAGCGATGGAGCGTCACTCACTTACGTAAATAATAATTTTTTGCGTAAAGACGGAACGACGGACGTTACCGGTTCTATGAATATGAACGGTAATACATTAACGAGGGTTAGTAATCCCGTGAATCCTCAAGACGTCGCGACTAAAAATTACGTCGACTCCAACGCGGGGTTATTGGACGAAAACGGGGGTTATCACATGAAGGGATATTTAAACATGGGATTTAATAAAATAAAAAACTTAGACGACCCTACGGAGCCGAGCGAAGCCGCTACTAAAAGATACGTGGATGACGGCGGTAGAGCGATAGTAAAACAACAAGACGGTAGTTTTTCCGCTATCGCGGATATAAATATGCGAGGCTACCAGTTAACAAATCTTTTGGAGCCTGCAGAACCGCAAGACAGCGCGACAAAAAATTACGTGGATAATGCTAATCGAGTTTTCATTTACAGCCCCAGCGTTTATATGGCATCTAGCGACGTTTCTATGGGAGGGCGAAGAATTACCGAAATTGGAACTCCTTTAGAAAGTCAACAAGCCGCAAATAAATTTTACGTAGATAGCACAGTTTTGGCATCAAAAGCTTTAAAGAGAAACCCAGACGGTTCTTTTTCCACGGATGGCGAAATAGATATGAAAGGAAATAGAATTACAAACTTGCCCAAACCCGCCGCTGAGGATGATCCTGTAACTAGTCTTTTTTAACCGAGCGGCTATTAGCTTTATCCACGCGGCTATTAGCTTTATCCAAGCAGGAAAAAATTAAACCTATAATAAGCGTTCACACTGAGGAACAAGGAAGTTTATTAACCGGAAATTACGAGTTTTCTTTCGGCAATGGTAGCAGCGGAAGATCGCACGGATTAGGAGGTTATTGCATGTCAGCTCCGGGTAGAATTATAAGAGGTTCTTTGATGGTTTTAAAAGGAAACAGTTTTTTAAACGAAGAGGTAAAAATTAATATAGTTGTAAAAAACCGACTACTCCTTAATAAAAGAAAGAGGAAAAGGTTGTAGTTGCGTAGTTTTTCCCCAACCTTTAGAAATAAAGCAGTGCGACGTTATAAACTTTTTAACGAAGTCTGACCATGTTAATGTAAAAAATGCTTATTTGATGATACTTTTAGAGTTAGACTTGTAAAATAAATTTTTATTAAAAAAAAAAAAAAACGATGAATTCCCAGTTAGTAGTAAAAGAAACTTCAGAAGACAAACTAGCTAGCTTAAATAAAAAAGCGAGTACTAATGACGGAGAGATATTTTATTTTATTCAGGCATCGGACGCGAACTATCTCAGAGCTTTGTCCCGTATAAAAGCCGCGTTTTACTACTAATGGAGCAAAGCGAAAAAAGAATTCGACGAGTTTTTTATGATGATATCCATCCAATATTCTAAAGGGGGAGATGTCAAAGATATACTCGATATAGATCACGATGAAGACGGAGAACATCTTTTAGCGACTTACGAATATTGGACGGAATATTGTTCGATGATGTCGAATAGAGATAAAGATGATTTGGCAATTCCTTTTATAAGTATCTTACATCCTTCAAAAAATTTATAACTTTTTAAAAAAGGTAAAAATTTACATAGGAATTTTATTCTTCTTCGTCTTCATCATCGGAATTAAACGTTATTTCCAAAGACGCATCAAATTGGCTCGTTATTGTTTTTATAGGCGGATTAGCATCTTTCTTATAAACAAGAACTTCGGAAATACTAGTACATATTTTAATAATATTATTGCTAATAAAAATATCCTTTATATCCATATAAATGACTACTCTACAATTTACTTTTTCGACAGAAAGAGGATCTTTTATTTTTATGGGTTTACCATTTTCGCCTTTTTCGTAAAAAATAGTATTTATAACGTTTGGAAAGATAGCTTCAGTGTTGAATCTAGGATTGCTTGGAAATGGGCCAACTCCCCCACCCCTGACAAAAATGTGGGCCAATAAATTTTTGCAATGGGCCATCATGAATCGAGTCAGATCTGAACAGGGAAGATCAATTTATTGGCCCAAATTGTTTTAAATAACTGGATTTATAAGCCAAGCAAATAATAAACATACCATTTTTAAACTTATATTTTGAAGATCTCATTTTGGGAAAAATACATAGATTCGGAACTAAAATGAGAAAACGTTCCAAATAAAAGAAACTTACAGTTGCCATGCTGTTGCGCAAGACTGAATCTCTGACGGAGTCACAGTGGTCCTGACAGGAAACACGTCTCGTTAAAGTACTTGATCAGTAGTTTTTGCAGCCACGAGTAAAAGTGTTAACCCTTTCCCAAACAAGCCCTGGTTTTCACGTGTCTGCAGTACAAGTCTTTTGAAAACACTGTGGGAAAAGGAGAAATTGCTCGTAACGAGCAATTTCTCCTTTTCCCACAGTGTTTTCTACCCTTTTTGAGAACTTTCTACCATTTTCATCAAATTCAAAATTGTCGTCTGCAAACTCTTTCAATTTGGACCAGTACAAAATTTGTCGTTTGGGAAAGGGTTAATCTTTCCATACTCTGAACATAACGCACAAATCATTCCCGAGTCAGTTTTTCTAAGCCATGGGTACGTTCCGAGCCAATTTTTCTGGAAAGTGTGCTCATATTTCCTGTTCTTGCTATCTGGAATTGACTGTTCCGGCGACGTGTCTTGTTTCTCCGTTAAGCATTCTTCTGAAGGACTGTCTCGTTCATCCCTTGTTCTCTTTTTAAGAAACTCTGTCAACTTGAGTTGATTCGACATTTTGTGAAGCTAACGCTTAACCACTGAAATTACCGCGTGATTTGACACAGTAATGACGTCAAATATTGCATAGGCAACATGTGGTTGACATTTGGAGGTCATTTATGGCAACTCGGCCGATTCCGTAGCCTCGGTTACGCCCGAGTGTTTAGTATGTCTAAAAATAGAATCTAACATTGATCTAAAATCAGGACAGTCGATTCGCATAGTGTATCTATGTACTGATTTATTTTTTCGGCCTGCAGTTCTCCGGCAATTTCCTTTTTCGTTTTAAACGCACAGGAATTTTTATTTTGCGCCATAGATTAACAATATGCGTGATACGTGGCCCAGAGATATTCTTTATTTGCGCCAATTATTTAGACAATGCGTGTTTTTACCAATCCCGCATCCTAGATTCAACTCTGTAGCTTGGTTATTTTCGTCGCGTTTTTCAGTTTGTTTTAGTTTCGGGTAAAAAACGTTTTTTTGAACAAAATTTTCAAACTTACCAAAATCTTTTCATTCATTTTTTTACATTTTGTAAGTTTTTTCGGCGCTTCTCGTCATAAAAAGTCCGAAATATCGTCTAGTACTTTTTTAAATTCGGTTTCTTTCGATGTCTTATTGTCTTCGTTATAAAAAGACACTAAACCCATAAAATAATCTTTCGAGTAACACATATACATTTGCACCCCGTAGGTAAACAACAAGGGTGAACGTAACCGTAAATCTCTCATTTCTCCATCCGGATACCCGTATAGGATTCTTATTACTTGATAACCACCAAATTTATCAGTTATTTCTCCGTTACAAATTTTTAGGTTTTCTATATCAAATTCGTCGAACTTCGTATAATTCTTCTCCATTATATGCTTTTTATATGAGAAGATTTTTACTTAAATCAATTTTTTCATTTAACTTTTTAAATTAAAAAAAAAAATGAAAAATAAGTATTTTTGTACGATAAACTGATTTTTTTTCTTTTTTAAAAATGAACAAAAGAGTTTCTAACCAAGTATTTATGGCTTACACGAACATAGATGACCTTAACTTAGAAAAGTTATTCAATGAGATCATTCTGATGCCCGAATTAATATGTATGTCTTATAGGCAAAAAGAAGTAGGGAAAAAAAGTAATAACAATCCGAAAAATTTTTTAAGTGGTATTTTATTTTCCTTTTTCTTCGATGAGAAAAAAATCAACTTAAAACTCTTCAAAAACGGGATAATACAGCTTACTGGGTATAAGTCTTACGATCATTGCATAAAAAGTTTAGTCTTTTTATGGGACATACTCAAGAAAACCCCGTCATGTATTTTACTCGATAGTCTAAAGATTTATTTGGTTTCCGTAATGAGAAACGTTCTTTTTAATTCAGGGTTTTCCGTTGACAAAGAAAAACTGAAAAACTATTTTGCCAACAATAAACGATATAACCTTTTACCATCAATAGGAGATTTTATAGGAATCAAGTTTATAACACCCGTAAAATCCATCGATGATATGCCGGTTTACAAACTCGATGTAAGTAGGGAAAATAATGTTATACATTTAGAAAAAGAAATACCCTACGATAAGTTTTACGAGTTAATTTCCAACACGAAAAACGCGCGTAAACTATCTAAAAAATACGATACCATAACCGTATTTAAGACGGGGCAAGTTTTGTTTTCCGGAATACACAAGAAATATCAAACTCCCTCAATAAAATGGTTTTTAGATATCATGACTAGAATAAAAGATAAGGTCGTGATAGAAGAACCTCCAGTTTGTCATTTAAAGGATTACTTGCGTCCAAATTTATAACTTCAGTAAAAAAGTTATAAATTTTATATTTTACATTTGATATTGTTTCGCGTCTTGCAAAGTGGACAATTAATAATAGACCTCTCATAGTTACATTCTTCGCAAACGCAAACGTGTCCGCAATCCCCAAAATGTATGTTTGGAATATTTTCCAGACATATTACGCACGTTTCAGAAGTAAATATTTTTTCACCATTAATTCCTTTAGGTTCGTCTTCCTCAAAATTTCCATTTCTAAAGAATAACGATAAAGTAATAACTTTACCCATCATAAGAAACGAGAATAATTTTAGACATTTATTCTGATCTTTGCTAAAAACCGTACTTGATGAATGATTCTCTATTATAGGATCCCCACTACGAGTCGAGTAATTATACGCACAAATATCTACCGTAAAATCTCGCGCGTTTCTAGCTTTTTCTCTACTGATAAGATAGTATATAGTTGTTCTTAAGCTTTTAAACAGCCTATTTGCACTCATATATTTCTTACCAAAAAATACCCGTTACTATTTTCTCTCTCGGTACCCGTATAATATACAAAATATGAGATGTTCTCTCTCGCAAACATCTTTCAATTTTTTCTCTGGATTCTCTCGTAAATTTGTTTAATACTCTCATCTTTTTTTTTTTCCCAGCTTTATAAGAAAAAAAATCTTATCACACTCAAATTTTTTAAAAAAAAATTTTTTTGTTTTAAAAAAAATTTATAACTTCGCGAGATATAAATTTTTATTTTATTGGTTTTTCGTAATTATTGTAATAAAAAAATCTATATTTTTCTAAAAGCTTAAAATCTATCACTAAGACGATAATTGAACGAGTAACAGATGGGTTGTTTGTTTCTTGCGTTATTTTTAAAGATTCGTAAGTAGAAATTTTTATAAAAGGTTCTTCAAAACTAATAACTTTATACGACTCGTCAATTTCGATTTCCTTATAGAAACTACTACTTCCTAGCAACATTTTTAAAGGAAAATCTTCTCCTCCTTCTACCGAGCAAATTATTTTCTTTAATTCTCCCCCGCACGGCATATAATAACTAGTAGAACCAGAAAAATCGTAATACTCTCCTCGTTTTAATGGTTTATCCTTTTTAGCTATGGCTAAGAAATCATGTTGTCTCAATGGTGGTATTTTTACATTCATTTTTTCCGATTTATCTTTACAAATTTTTTTTTCTTAAAATCAAATTTTTGGGAATTTATAACTTCGCGAGGTTATAAATTTCTCGGGGCGCGCGTGCGATTACGAGATAAGAATTTCTTTAAAGGGGCGCGCGCGATTACAAATTCGAGAGAATAGGAATTTCTCTTTTTTTTAGGGGAGAGATTAAGAATTTAGCGAGATAAAAAAATTTATAACTTTTCGCAAGGTTATAAATTTTTCTTTTTTTAGGGACGCGCTCGAGCGGTTAAGAATTTAGCGAGATAAGAATTTCTTTAAAGGGATGCGCTCGAGCGGTTAAGAATTTATCGAGATAAGAATTTCTTTTTTTCCAGGGCAGATATTTTTGGGGGAAGATTATAATTTTTTCTGGCTCGTAATAATTTTTCTGGCTTATAATAATTTTTCTGGCTTAAGAACGGTGTCGGATATTTTTTCTGGCTTAAAAACGGCATTGGATCTTAATAAGCAACAACATACATATTATACACTACTTGCGTTGTACTCAGGTGAGCTAAAAATGTGAACGGACGGACGACGGACGGACGGTGAGTGATCACAATAGCTCATCCTGAGCACTTCGTACTCAGGTGAGCTATAAACTTGGGAACTTGATTACTGCTTAAGATAAAGAAAACGAAGATATAAGTAAGCAACTATGGAATCTCATTTGCTCCTCGAAGTTTGCTGATATTTTAAATGCAATCAGTGTATTTACCAGTCTATCCATTTCTTTGACTTGACTGCTTATAGTTCCATTTGACCGAAGGATTTGAGACACCTGAAGTCTTACTAACATATCGCGATAATTCAAATCCTGGGTTCAAAACTACTAATCTGTAAGCATTGTGTGTTTGACTGCTTTCGGATGCCGTTCTGCAATACTCTTGGTTAAAAAAACACTGAGGAGAAAAAAGCAGTTTCTTACATCCGGCGATTACTCCAACTTATTTGATATCCAACTCGAGTATAAACTAGCCGCCGTATCAACTAGCCCAACATTGAAAATAACGAAAACATGCGAAGGTTTACTCATCTCATCATCAGTCCTTGTAGGGGACTGTTTGGATTTTATGCCGCAAACCAAAGTTTCTTGTAAAATACCGATAAATACATTCAAAATTAATGGCAATTTTATCATTTGATCTTTCAGTGTAACATTGACCTTGGACCTACCTGAACAATTGATCCAAATGTCACTTCTACTGGTAAAGCAGAGCACTTGAATATGTAAAGTTATTTTTAAATTCATGGATAAATTTGTTAGGTTGAACTCTTTACCACAGCATACAATAACAGACTTGACCATATTTAAAGCATTCGCACGTTACAAATTAACTGTGACTCAAACTATTGAATATCTCTTGCCTATGGTAGAAAACATACATGGGAAAAGGTGAAAATGCTGGTAACCAGCATTTCCTCTTTTTCCATCAATGTTTTCAGAAGCACTTTTCCTCAGGGTTATTCTAACTCGGGATTGTGTGGTAGAGGGTTAAATTGAGATAAAAAATGGATGAACAGTTTTAACTTACCATCATAGTCTATGGTTAGTGCTGTAGCATGTACAATATTATTTGTAATAAGTGAAGTCCAGTTAGCTCCGTTCATTTCAATTCTGTAGAGACCGTGGTGACTTCCATCAGTTATATAAAATACTAACCTAAAATACACCATAAAAATGAAGTCTTTGAACCCATACCATATATCGTCAAGTTTTTTTTTGTTTTTGTTTTCTCTCCTACGAGCAGTGTTCAAATATGAATGCATGTAAGCACCTAAAACTTGATTCTTCATAGGTTTCGCTAAAAATTTTATTTTGTTCCCTCAAAGTATTCACCGCCAACACATATACGAAATTTTAGTCTCCCGATCCAATCTTTGAAGGCATATCATGGTGTTTCTTAGGTATACCATGAAGACACTGGAATTCATTTTCTTTCAACTCTATTTCAACGTGTGTAATTCATCAGTTTGAGTATGAGGTGCAAGACTTTCTGAAGCAGGAAAAAGTCGTTGTGCTCCCCCACCCTCCGTATTCACCTGACTTGCCCATTGTGACTTCTTTTTGTTTCCAAAGCTCAAAATTCTGATTGTCAGCCTTATCTCTTTTTCTCCGTCTCAGGGTGGTTTGGCAAAAGGATAATGGTCCCCAGAAAAACGACTTTGAAATAATTGTGGGAAAGGAAGAAAATAGTGTTAAACATTTAACTTCTCTTTTAAATATAGGTCCAATCATTTGAGCCATGTTTTTCTATATCAAACACAAAACCACAAGGGATGAACACACAATGTCAATCCCAAAAGGTTTTGAGGAAAAAATCTTAACAACTCTGTGTAAAACATCGGACCTCTTTGACCCCTGGTGCCAAATACGCACAATGATAACAGGCCAGCTTACCATTAGACATCAAGGCAAAAGAAGAAATTTTTCAGGTAAAGAATGTCTCATATTGTTTTTTCGAACATTTTTAAAACTTTGGTAACAAAACTATTAACCGCTAACCACTGAACATATTTGGAGGTGTTTAAAAATTAATTCCTATATAGCAGGAAAGTGTGCAATGCATTTTTCTGCTGAAGAAAAATGCAAAATATAAAAAAAAAAAGGACCATGATGGCCCTGGCTCGCTCACCTGAGTCTTTTTGACTAAACACAACCTATTTTCAAGATTGAAAAAACATTCTAACAAACTTGCATGAGTATTGGGCTGAACATGTGGCCTTTAGAGTATTCGCAAGCCTGTTCTAGAATTTGTCTCAGTGACCTACTTTTTAACCCAACATGTCCCATTTTCAAGATATCATCAAGAAACAATATTCTAAGCAATATTCTAAGAAACTTTCATGAGTACTGGACTGAAAATGTAGCTTCAGGAGTGTTTACAAGGTTTTACTAGGATTTATCTGATTGATCTTATTTTTGACCTGATGTGACCAAATTAAACCTGTTCCAGATATCAAGACAAACATTCTGGCCGTCTTTTATGAGTTTTGGAGTGAAAATGGGGCCACTACAGTGCACACAGGCTTTTTCTTGAGAGTTTTTTTTTTTTTTCCTCCCCCATTAAAACATGACCAATTCTTAATCACATTCTATATATCATCAATACAAACATTCTGACTAACTTTCATGGATATTGGACTGAAAATGCAGCCCTTGTGTGTACAACAGTACATGTTCAAACTCCTCCGAGATATTATCAAGAACACGTTCTGACCAACTTTCATGAGTTTTGGACGGAAAATGTGGCCTGAATGTGTTCACGAGGGATCCTGAGAGGTCCAGTTGTAAAGTGTAGGACTCGTTACCTGGAGACCCCAGGTTCGAGCCTCAGTGGATTCACAAGGTTTTTTGTGGGAGTGTCCTTGGGCACGACACTTCACATCCCTAGCCCATTACTAACGAAACCAAGGAATACATGAATGTGCGAGCTGTCGCCGTGATATGACTGAAATATTGTTGGAAAGGGCGTAAAACACCATTCAATCAATCATTCAACTAAATGTGTTCCTAAGTTTTTTTGTAAGATTTGTGCAGGATACCTGCTTATTGGCCTGATATGACCTTTTTTCAAACACATTCTAAACATCATAAAAAAAAAAAAAAAAAACATTCTGACCAAAATTCAAGAGTATAGGATTGAAAATGTGGCCTCTAGAGTGTACAAAAGGTTATCCAAAGATCTGATCTGGTGACCCTGTTGTTGACCAGACGTGCCCATTTTTAAAGCCGTATGAGCTATTATCAAGAAAAACAATCTGATCTACTTTCATGAGTATTGGCCCTTGGAGTGTTCACAAGATGCAAACTCAATTGAGATAATAAGACAAATATTCTGACCAACTTTCACGACTATTGGGCTGAAAATGTAGCCTCTAGAGTGTACACAAGATTTTTTGAGATTGGCCCATTTTTAAATTAGTTTGAGAAATCATGAGGTGTCTGCGACATTTTATTTTAAAACATACATGGATTCGAACGAAACACCCTTACGAAATGTCTTGCACCGTTTCATGAGTACTTTACTGAAAAGGCAGCCTCTAGCATGTAAACAAGGTTTTACAAGGATCTGACCCGGTGACCTATTTTTTGACCTGACATGACACGATTTGAAGCTCATCTGAGATATCATTTAGACAAATATTTTGAACAACGTTTATAAGCACTGAACTGAAAATGTGGTCTCTAAAGTTCAAACAGAGTGTAAGACAAATATTTGACCTGGTGATCTAGTTTTTGAACTGACTTTTTTTTTCTTTTTCTTTTTTTTTTTTTTTTTCTTCTTCTTCCTTCTTTCTTTCTTTTTCCAACTTGTCCTAGATTTAATGAATACAAACATTCTTACCAAGTTTAATAAGTATAGGACAGAAAAGAGCATACACAAGGTAAAAGTTGATGACGGACGACACATTACACAACAGACAACGGACACAGCACAATCACAACAGTTCGCCTTGAAGCACCTCGTGCTCAGGTAAGCTAACAAAAAGAAACATATTTCTTTTGTAATAAACAAATTATGCTCTTTCTTTCTTTATGTTTTCCAAGGCAAATTTGCTCGTAGGTTTCCTGCATATCTATCCATTACATGTACGAAGATATTTTTATTATGCAAAATGAAGCGCCATATAGTCTTATGCCATTGTTTTAATCTCTCCCTGTAATTCACTTATTCTGAATTTTAATACAAAGGGGTCTTTTTTTTTCAGGATAAACTTGTACAGGTTTAAATCGATTACAGCTAGGATAAACTAGAGCTATCAGTAAATGCGATGAATACCCCCCTCAGCTCCAAGAAATAACTCCTTGCCACAGAAATACAGAATGCCTTAGCCCAAAATGTAAGAGAATTTTACACAGCTAATAAATATTGAAATATTGAAAAAAAAAAAAAAAAACTTTGAAAAGCAATCTGATATGAGCCACTCTTCAATTCATCTCATGACGAAGTGCACTCTGCTCACCATTATTTCCTTTGATGAATTCTATTGATAACTGGATAACTCTTTTAAAAAATATACTCACTTTACCCATACAGAAAAAATCAAATGCAAATTTGTAAAAAAAAAAAAAAAAAAGAGCCAAAGAAAAAACACAATAGAACATGTTTTTCAAAGCTTTCTGTTGCAACACGCAAAAATGGTCAACTAATTCTTTAGGCATTAATCATTTATGTTCATCAATTCCGCAAGGGCACCACAAACAAACGGAATGATAAGATGGCACCAAAATGCTTAAAATTACTGTGCGAAAAAGAGTAGTTCTATATTCCTGCATTGTTTTCAAACTCCTTCATCCCGAGGACGTTAGAATAAAGGCTTGGTTTGAAAACGGTTGACAGACTGATAACAGTCTTTGCTGCGATTGCAAGTGTAGGATCACATTTAATCTTACTGATCACATAATGACCTCTCTGCTTAGGTTGTAAACTTGACAAATCTACACCCTTTGCCCCTCACAGTATCACAATCTTCACGCCGGTACATGTCATATTCAACATAACAAGGAAATTATTGCTTGTGTATTGCACACATCATCTGCAATAAATAGTTTACATTCTAATAAAACTGATAGAGAAATGCATGCCAATTTCAAATAGCATTATCAAGCATGCCAATTTCAAATAGCATTAGCAAGTGAATATTTTCAGTCATCTTTCATCAATGAAAGAGTATGGTGAAGAGTGGGGATGGGAGTCCACAGTCAATTGCTGTTTTACACCAAATTACATCAATCATTATAATCTGGACAAAAAGTATGACAGCTAGACTTTTTATCATTTGTTTAAAGCAACACTTTCCTACAAAATGGCTTTCTATTGCAACTTAATACTGAAATCGGTGCTTCATTAAGGGCTTCGTTAAGGGCTGAATTCAGGAATATTGAAATTCCAGGTTTGAATTTCAAAAAATTCTAAAGAGATTTAATGCAATTTTAAGTGGGTAACATGACTTAACCATTGTTTCTCCTATTTTATCAGTCCCTCTTTCTTGGCTGTCAGATGTTATTTTATTCATGATAATATGCAAGTTGTTTCATTGAAATTAACTCTGTACCAGACGACAAAATTTTACACTTGTCCAAATTGATAGCATTTACAGACGACAATTTATCTGTGGTTCAAATGATGAAATTTGTCTTTGATACTTTTGGAAACATTGTGGGAAAAGGAGGAAATTCAGTTTACCAGCATATTTTTTTTCCCGCGATATTTTCATTCCGCGATATTTTCAACAGGCTTCTCACCCCATGGTCTTTTGATTGTGTGGTATAGGGTTTAAAGGAGATTTTTAGTGCCCAGTCTATGTTCTATGCAGTGTGCATGAATTTTCCTAGTTAAAAGTCACGACTAAGTCCGAAAAGGCAGGTTGAAAGGACTCTGATCCAAGGATGTCAAGCTGACACTTGTTTTGTCATGTGTTTTTACGTTTCCCCCCCCCCCCCCATGTTAATTAATTTCTGGAAAAAAAGTAGAATCCATTCCGTGTTTTTGTTTCAACGTGGATTATAGAAATAGCAATGGAAATAGACTCAGAATTGTGGTTGTGTAAGGATTTTAAGTGCCTGATTTAGGACAGAAATGTGGACAGATAACTCAGTACAAAAATTATATTGTTGATACTTTTTACAAACTTGCCATTCCATAAGGTAATGCCATATACTAGTTATACTAGTAAATTACTTTAGGGTCTGTGCCAGTTCCATATTTCACTGAATTGATATGGGCCGAGCTGAATATGCACTATGCTATCTTTTATTGATCAAAAGAGAATGCCATTTCTAGCAGCGACTTTGATCGCAAAACAGGTTGCAACAATCAAGGTTTTAACTTTGCATTTCCCTTTTTTTTCCATCTTTTAATGAATGTAGAAAATCCACATGTCCCAGTGGGCAACCAGGTTTTCGATTTACTTGACTGACCTAGATTTTCCCTTGCCAAAATCCATCATTCAACCGTCATTGTCGAGCCCTCCGCTTGGGCTTGTTCGTTACTTTATTCATTGACCCCATTTTATTTTGAATGCTTTGAATGTGAACTGTTTCAAAAATGTCAGTTTCTGTTATCAAGCTGTTTGATAATAATGGTTGGTACATCGATTATGAAATCATTTAATGCTTAACAGTCTGTAACTACCTTTCATACCATAATCGACAGGTTAATCCTTAGTGCCAAATAAACCCAAGTAAGTTTTTTACTCAGAAGTAAGACCCAAGTAAATGCAGTTTCAAGTTTCCTCTTGTCCAGCAAAGTTGACAGTGTAGGTCAAAGATCAGACAGCAGCACATTTAGGCAACCATAGTTGTAAAACTCGCTTTAAAAGGTTAGAAAAATTCCATGTGCATGTAAGGAACCATTTTTTTTCAACCAAACAAGCTGAGGCCATCAAATACTGTTTCTTTGAAAGTAGTACCGGTGGGAAATGTTTTACTATCTTTAAAATGGAAGCCTTTGGTTGTTGCAAAATTGACATTTTCTAAGGACAGTGTTGCATACAAACTTGTCCAAAAAATGCTTTCTTCTGACGTCAAGTCCAATCTTACCGGTTAATATAATTTCGTACTTCATAGTTGCTTATGACTATTCATTGGATAAAAAGAAAAAAATGTCTGCCACCCTATGGCCTTATAAGTATAATAACAGTCACTTTGGAATCAACCTACGAACAAATACATAGGATAGAAAATACCACATGAACGCAGTATCTTAATTCAACTCTTAAAGCAGGGCCATTTCTTTTCTTTACATGTATTTGAATTTTAAAACCGTTTTATTAGTATCAAGCAAAAATGTACATTTGAATTTTTTCTATTTAATATCAGGTACATTGCTAAAGATGACCATCTTTAGCGCAAATATTTTCAACAGGAGAAAATAAGTTTAAGAAGAGACTATAAGATCAATCTTTATTTAACCCTTCAGCAAACAATCCCAAGTTTGAACATCCTTAAGGAAGAAGATCTTTAAAAATATTGTGGAAACAGGAAAAAATACTGGTTACCAGGGTTCGTTTGAGTCCCTTTTATTTTGTCGTCTGCAAATGCTTTCAATTTGGAGAAGTCTAAAATTTTGTTGTTTGGTAAAGAGCAAAATGAATAAAAGTATGAAAGTAAGCGTAGTTAATAATTCAATTTGTGTGCTAGCGATGCTATACCACATGTGGAGGACGTGGACATGACATACACTATGTATTGTAAAGAAATCAACTAGAAAACAGCATGGAAAGTTGGTGGAGAAAGCGTCGGGACTTCGTGTGGTTTAAGCCTTTTGACCATTGTCTATGCTACTCAACGTGACATATCCAATGGAAACTACATGAGCCCTTTACTTTATATACAGAAAGCGATAAGGTATACAAACCCTTTTGGTGGATGTACTGCAATAACTTTTGGCCTCCAAGGTGATTTACGGAGTGTTAATTCCCTGTCTTTCATATCAAAGACACCAACAAAACCATAGTGACCTTTTTCCAAATCTTCATTTTGCACTGCAAAAGCTGCGTAGAACAAAAGTCTAGAAGTGGGATCGTATGCAAGTCCTCTAATGGAAGCATTTGCTGAAGTGAAAGATGAAAGCAAATTCTGAATCACAAGTGATATATAATTATGTCAATATTCGGTCACTTAAGTAAGACAGCCAAAGAGGTCCTATATTGCTCATCAAATATCAGCGAAAGACCACGCAGAAGGCACGGTTTGCAGACTGCCTATAGGTTACACATAAAAAGCACATCTTCAACCCTGATAAACAATTTTACTGCCATTCTGATTTCACAACATGGCTAAAAAGTTAGACTGTATTCATAATTCAACTCCCTTGGCAACTATAATATTGATTAAACGAACACAAGAAGAATTTAACACAGTCAGACTAAATTCACAAAATTCAATTCCATTTAATTTTTCTTAAAATCGCTTAATAAGTCGACCATTTTACCTTTCTTTGGATATCATAACAAGATTCACTGGAAACAAGAAATAACTTTAAAAAGATAGACGGCGTAAATTTTCCCACAAATAGGCAGGGGCCTTTAAAACAAACATGTCTACATCTTCTACCAAACACAAATTCCCATTTACTCATTTGTTATCAGTACCCAAAGGTAGGTCAAAAGCCAGCACATTCTGCTACGCCGAAAAAAAAAACAAGCTTTTAGTAAAAATTCTAAGTCGAACCGAAAAAGGGGCACAACTGTGTCAAAATAGCTTGAAGCTTACCTGCCTTGTATGGGTTCCCCTTGATAGTTAACAAGTAGTCCGAGGTTGAAGTACTTACCTTCAGGAATTACAAGGATATTACAAAATGTCAAGTTTTTGCATAACGACAACACAGACGCAAGCTAAAAACATATTGATATCAACAGTTTTAATGACGTATGAACAATGCAATATGATATTCTTAATATGATTCTGTCTTTTGCAGTTTGCCTCCTTTCTCGTTCGCCCTTTTGCGGTTTGCCTTCTGCCCTGTTTGTTCTGGTATCTCAAACACCTAAATCTATGTCCTGTGCTTGTTAACCCTTGTTCAAAAGGATAATAAAAGCTTACTTCTCCAGTGAATTTTTAGTTGATAAAAAGATGGTAAATATTGTTGATTTTGAGAAAACTAACATGGGGGGATAGATTGTTGGGTACTACAGATAGAGGATTGGATAACAGATAATACATGGATCTGTGGAAATCAATATTTGACCAATCAGATCATCACATTTATTTGGCCCAATGCGCAGCCTTGCTATCCGCTATTTCAGCTCCAAAATAAACGAATGTCAATGTTGTAGAGGTGGGATATTATTTTTTATAGAGATGTGCGTTGAGAACGTGTGCCCTTACGAAAATTGTTTATATGTCACATATATGGCAAGATCTATGCCCCATATATGCGGCATAGTCCATTCACATATATGTCACAGATTAGTATTTTACATGCAAATGAGATCTATGTCCCATATATGTGGCTTATTTGGTTGAAGTTACATATAAGTCCCATATAAGTCCCATATAAGCCACATATACTCTACATATATGTCACTTGTTTCTTTGATATATGTTGCTTATATGTGAGATATATGTCACTTATATGTGAGATATAAGTCCCTTATATGTGAGATATAAGTCACTTATATGTGAGATATAAGTCACTTATATGCCACTGCTTAAAAAATGGGATGCATGCATACAAGTCTAATGACAATATAGGATTTTAGGAAAATTATGATTTAACAAAAATACAGCATGTCCTTAGACAAATGTCCTTATTTTTTTTTTTATTGGCTTCAAAGCCACCCTGGCATCTGCACATTTCTGGTTTATAGCCTGCACTATATCCTTCTCTAAAGATCTTCGCTTCTCCTCGACATATTCTGCAAATTAACAAAAAAGAAAACATCCTGAGCTTCGCTAATTCAGATCTGCATCTTTTCAGTGTAATAAAAACTATCGTAATACACTTAAGTAATTATCTCCAGATGAGGTGTGTACTTCAAACACTGTCCTCTGCAACCTCTGCTTCTCAACCAACCTGTAGACCATTCTCATGGTCACTGTACTAGGCTTGGTTTTGAAACAAGGCTGAATTTGAAATAGTATAATATTGATTATATACCTTATCCAGGGCTGTCTGTATACATGTACATCAACAAGAGCATATGGATGCCAATGCTTTGTTACAAATGCTTTTTCAATGGAAATTAAGTAAACTAAGTGCATAACTATGTCAAAAATATTAAGACAGTTACCAGCTCTTATAGGTAAGATTTGCATTTCGATAGTAAGCAACTAGTCCAAGTTTTAAGAGTTAATATCTTCAGTAAAGAAAGAGATATGAGAAAATGTCCAGGACACAGACAATAACAGGGCTATAACAGTACTTTTCTTTAAATTTTCATCTGCAAAATCCTTCAATTTAGTCGAGTCTAAAATTTTGCAGTTGGTACATGTGAGTCAAATTAGATAGCAATTAACTCAACCATGTCACAATCACAAGTTTTAACAACCATGGGGAAAAAGACTTTAGAAAACATTTTGGGAAAAGAAGAAATGCTGGTAACCAGTATTTTCTCCTTATACCACATTGTTTTCTAAACTTCCAAAAACAAATTTCAATTTTTGAGTCACATTCGTTTTGTCATCTGCAAATAAAGTCTAAAATTTTGTCGTTTGGTACAGAGTTAAAGTCTCACAAAAACACTTACTGATTATGGCATTCACGATGGTACCATCTAGTGCAGGCTTATCTTTTGTACCACGTGCCGAGCTCTTTGCAAGCACCTCGTCTTTAAAGAAAACACCGCACAGCAGACGCGCTAGTGCCGTGCCACTTCCTTTCGCCTTTCTAAGGCAAACATCTAACTGTTCCACAGAGATCTTTGCCCCAGCATATCCTGGAACAAGCTCAACCTCAGACTGAGTCTGTCCACCGGCTGTGCTGCACTCCTAGAATAAAAAACAGAGCTTAGATCACTATGGCTGTCAATACATTCTGATCTATTAATACTACAGTAAAGTTTTAAACAAATTGAATGTGTGGGTTGTTATGATATGACTGAAATCAATGTGAAAGCTGCATAAAACATCATTTAACCCTATACCAGACGACAAAATTTTAACCTTGTCCAAATTGAAAGCATAAATTTGCAAATGACAATTTCAGTGTGGCTCAAATGGAGCAATTTTTCTTTGATTGGATAGAAAACGTTGTGGAAAAAGGAGAAAATGCTGGTAACCAGCATTTTCTCCTTTTCCTACAATGTTTTCAAAAGGCTCCTTTCCAAGGGGCATTAAAAGGTGTCATTGTGCGATAAAGGGTTAATTAATCAATATTAAATTAACCCTCTTTCCCAGCAATTATTGATAAAAATCATATGATTATGTAACGACTCTTAATATGCTTTTAAAACTGAATCAATGCACATTTTGTCTACAGTGTACATCAAGTTTAGTTCTACACTGTCTGATACCTAGAGATTTTAGCAGGGAAAATTCTCAAAATGCATCATTTTGCAGTCATTATGCTTGTAAAGTAAATTAAGTAGTATTAATCACATGCACCACATGTGTGCCAATGCTCGGCCGTGGTTGCGTGATTTTTTCAGTGAAAATTCTACGTTGACAAAGGGCATAACTCTGCCCTTTCTGTATAGGTTTCCTATTTGATAGTTATCAACTTGTCCAAGTTTGAAGTAAATATCTTCAGTAATAACAGAGATATTAACAGAGATATTGTAAATTGTCATAAAACTTTGTACAACAACACAGACACTGCAGCAAGGGCTATGACAATAACTGGACGTTTTCTTTGAAAATATTTGAGCTAAAAATTTTGATACACTTTCAGTCAGCTCCTGTAGGAGCTAAGCTTTACAATGATCAAATGTTTCGAGGAGGCAAATGGTTAAACATAAAAATGACAAAACCACTTTTACTTCATTGAACTGATACCCAGTCACATGTACAACTATGTCTGCTTGCCTTACATTATAAAAATAAACCACCACCATGAAAACATTGAATACCTCCTAATAATTACAGTTTCTTGTAATCTCTTAGTCTTACCTCTGAACTAGCAGTTTGTAGGGAATTCACCTCGGGTCCAGCAGGAATTTCTGGGGTAATTGATCCTTGCGCCACGGTTTGAGTACAAGGCCAGTGAGTTGTTTGTTTGCTTGTCTGGATGGACTGTGCAGATGCGGACATTGCTGATGCCAAATCCTCTACCTTTTCTTCTCAATACTTTACCCTTTGGTCTAGAGCATTGATGTATGGCAGTCTGTGGTAGGGGAAGCAACTTCGGAAGACAAAGAATTGGCAAAGTATTCAGAGGCACTATTAGTGTAATTACTACCAAAATAGTTCCAGTCATAGATATTTTCAGTATTGTATGATGCAAAATAGTTTTGTTGTAGAGACTGTGACTTGTGGAGTTGTGTTCAGCGGTGTATATTGTGGTTGTGTGGGATGTAAAGGCTGGTTTGCTGTTTGAGTAATTGATTGTGGACTTATAGATGAACTGATTTTTGGTTGCATGTTAAGTTGCGTTGGCTTATGTGCAGGTTTAAGTGGCGTGCTGTTTGACTGTGTTGATGGAGGGGCCTTGTTCTCAAGTAGCCTGGCTGCCATAAGTTTTGATGACTCCAGGGCTGCTTCCCGCTTTTGTTTTTCATCTGCCTTTGCCCTTGAAATACCGGTAGCAGTAGTTTCACCTGTCTTCATCTTTTTCCTTGGCACTTTTGGACTGCCAGTCTGACTTCGGGGCTGTTTACTTTTATCAGTTACGGAGTTTGATGGCCCAGGTATGTCTGATGTGTATAAGATAACGTACAATACAAACATGTACATAAATATATGTGAGGAGTACAATATGTATAAACAAACTAGCACAGTGTTAGTGCTGGCTTTAATTGAAACATGCATCTTAATTTCATAATTTCTGATCAGAAGTAAATGCTAGGTGCATTACCTAACTCTTTACCAAACGACAAAATTATAGACTGGTCCAAATTGAAAGCATTTGCAGACGACAAAATAATTGTGAATGAAAAATTGGAATTTGTTTTTTTAGGAAGGGTAGAAAGCATTGTGGGAAAAGGAGAAAATGCTGGATACCAGAATTTTCTCCTTTTCCCACAATGTTTTCAAAAGCCTTCTTCCTCAGGGTCGTTAAAAGTCGGGATTGTATGGTAAAGAGTTAAAGCACATCCTCAGACTTACATCATACCATAGCTGTGACTATTCAAAATAAATCTTGTCAACCGGGCAACATTTTCATCTGCAAATGCTGTCAGTTTGGACAAGTCTAAAATCTAGAGGACAAATAAAAATAATACTAAAGGTCGTTGAGGGCCTGAATTGCTTTAATGACAGTGATTCTGATTTTTTTTTTCTACCATACATCATGAATTATTGATGCAAAAAAGAAGACAAACACAAAAAATGGGGGGTAAGGTGTTGTTACAACTGAGCTTGAACCCACTAAGACAGCATCAATAGTGAAGTGAACAAATATTGAAAAAAAAAAAAGAGTAAAATTTCTCAAAACCAATGGTTTGGAATCCTGCCAAATTTCATGGGGTTTCAGTGCTCATATAGTTTGTATCAAACAATCCATGCAACTTTCAAAGAAATGTGAGTAATAATGTGAGCTGTGTTGAGTAAACAATACTAAGTCATGAAATGGCAGCTTTTCCTAAAGTGATTCCTAGATTTTCTTCATCTTGAATTCAATCCCTTGAGTGTCCCCTTATACAAACACAAGCTACCGTATACATTTCTACCTATCTTTGGGATAGACTAGTATACTACAATGAGATCTTCCATGTATGCCAGTTGTTTTTGTAAGTTAAATTTTTTATCCAGTTACAGTAAAATGCAAGCTAATTTTGAGCCCTGGTAAAAATGGAAAATATCAAACACTTTTATCAGGCAAACAAATTAAGATCCAGATCCAAGTCTGAGCCCAGTACATTTGCATATATATATATAAAACTGGAAAATTAACATCAAAAAGGTGTAACTACCATGGTCTGCAGTGTCAACGTTAGCATCCACACCCATTTTCATGAGGAGCTGATTTGGGGAAAGGCTGGGGTCTCGAAGATAGCCATCGAATTTAACTTTGTCGGTAGATAATTTCTCTTTCTCATCTGAAAATAAATGAGCACTTTTTTTTTTTTAATAAAAAAAAAAGAAAATGAAATACACATATAACTAGATCTGGTTGTTCAATATAGGCTACTGAAACCTCCCTACTGGGTAGAGGTTGTAAAAAAATTGTCAATGTCCAATAGACATTAGTAAATCTCTTCTAATCTGATGGCCAGTCAATCTTTATCTAAACAAGTCTTAAGGAAGACAGCTGTATAAAACATTCCTGACAAAGGAAAAACATGCTGGTAAAAAGCATTTCCCCTTTTCCCTCGATGTTTTCCGACCTTTCAAAGAAAATGCCAACAATTTGATCCACATTTTACACATTGTCCCCATTTAATTATACCCAGTCTAAAATTCTGTCGTTTGGCAACGAGTTAAATATTGTACCTGCCACAATCTAATAAGAGTTAGACTACCTTTAAAACCTATATTTCACAAAATTAAGAAACTCGAACTCGTTGCTGTTACTTTGTTAGCCGTGGTGGGCGGGGTAACGCTATCGATTAGAATACTTAATTCACAAAATATGTTCAGGCTAGTAGCAGTAGATTTTAAATAAAAAATGTACCCATTTAAAATAGAGTAATTAAATTTTAGTAAATTACCAAATTACAAAAAAACGGTGGTGATATGGATACGTAATTGCCTACCTTCAATACGGACGACAACGGCCCGGTAAGGTTTTCCCTTAAACTTTGCCACGACCAAATCACCGGCCTTGTACTCGTCGGCTTACTTTCTCGGTTTTACTATTGTAGACGTACTCTGGACGGTCCAATTCCTCTCGCCTACATACCAAAAAAGTAGCACAAAAAAGTGGCGAACATTTTCGAGGAGATCCATTTTTAGCGATGTTTTTTTTTCTATGCAACAAGTGCGACACGATGAACGAACAAAGAAAAGCTTATCAATAACAAAGACGTACTTTGAACTTTCCGCGATTCTATGGATTAGCCAATCCAATTGGCCGTTCTGTTATCATCACGCAATCCGGATATCTCGGAAATATTCCTCCAAGGAAGCTACAGAGGCTGGCGATATTGACCAATAGAAATCGACATGACGAAAGTCTTTTGTTCATTGTTGTTGTTTTTTTTTATCGCTCTCTCTCTCTCTCCTTGTCCACAAATACATATTAATAGACTAGGGATAGCTTAGTAGCGCTGGAATCAATAAGTTTCGTTTTTCAGTTCTTAGGCATTTACGTTCCAGAAAAGAAATAAATGGGATCGATTTAGGCCAATGTTTTTAATTGCTGACCACGTGATACGATCAGCATCCATGATAAATTTTGATGCGGTGAGCAAAGAAGCTGAGAGATCGGTCAAAAGCTGGTAAGTAGGATTTTTTTTTCAAATCGTCAGTTAATGTAATTTACATTTAACATCTGATTCTTGATCTGTCGACTCTGTGTGGCACATGATGCTGTATGTACTAGGATAAGTTAATTGGACGTCCGACGGCGCGTCCCAGTGGTGATTCGTTCCAAAGAAAAAATATCGGAAAAAATGTGAAGTTTTACGAGGACGCACATACACGCATATTTTTTTAATATGAACTTATTTCAGTTCTTGAAAACAGATTTTTAGTGCTATAGTGTTTATTTTCTTCTGTTTATAATCTAGCGGATAAATGAGCAGTTTTGTTTTGTTTTGGAGGGTTTGCATGGGTACTGAAACTTAGTTAATAAACACAACTACGAACAAATAACACACCTAAAGCTGACTCTTATTTTAAAGTTTTTTTTTTTTAGAACTATTTCTTATTTTTCTTTATTTGTGTTATTTTGTAAGTTTGACTTGTTATGTTTTTTGCATCATATATTACGATCCCTGTCTGAAGAAGATGGCTATTGTCTTGAGAATATTGTGAAAAAAGGAGAAAATGCTGCAACCAGCACTTTTTCCTTTTCCCGACATGTTTTTTTACCCAATGAAAGGCTGTTGTAAGTCATCATTTAGGCTACAGTTGGTTTGTCTGCAAAGGCATTAAATTTGGTCAGTCCAAAATGTTGTCTGGTAAGCAGTTAATCCCTTATCACATATGTACCATATATCTAGCTTAATGTTTCCTTGCAGTTATTTTCCTTTAACTTAAGTGGCATATCCGCCTATACATGTACTTTATATGAACTACATAATTATCTTGACAGGTTTTAGAAACTTATGAAATATGATTATACTGCTTTTTAGATCGTGGAGATTACACCAAAGAGACAGAGAGTTTCAAAGGACAGATACAACCAGTATTTGAGACACAGAGATCCACTTCAGCATGCTCCTGTGTCATCAAAGAGAAGCATAGGGAAAACTCCTAGTGAAATAGGTGCCAAGCAAGGTAGTCCTTGACTCATTCTGTCAGATGTCCTTTTTGAAGCCTTTTTTATTCAAGTTAAACTTTTCATCACACAACAGTTTCATCCTTATCCATTTTGATTCTTCACATCATTCAGGGTTTTTTTTAGGTAGTTGACTGATTGATTGTATGGTGTTTAACGCCGTTTTCAACATTATTTCAGTACTTCATGGTGGCCAGTGCACCTATCCATGCTTTCCTGGAGTTTCTTTTACCAGTACTCCGCACAATATTCTTTCCAAGCCACTGACTGCTTTCCCACATCACCATCGTCGAAACAATGGTCAGCGATGAGAGAGGAATGAATCCTGTTGCAATGACTATCATCAATCCTCGGAAAGAAATTGGCCGAGCCGGGGATTGAACCAGCAACCTCCTGTTCTCAAGTTCTGTATGCTACCAACTGAGTCACAGGGGTAGAGAACATTGTTCACGAAAAGGGAGCAAAGTTTACAACATTTTCTCCTTTGCCACTCCTGCTCTAGGCCCTTCAGTGCCTTGCTGAAGGACACTCCCACATGACCAGTGCCATTAGTAGGAATCAATCTGAGGATATCTTGATAACATGTCAAACACTTTAATTTCAGAGTCAGAAAAGACCATATTACTTAATACCATTGCTTTGGGTTCTTTTATGCAACTATGCATGGGACTTAATGAAATAAATGGTTGTCATTAAGACTGAAAACAATGAAAAGTGGTATATCAGCCTAAATTCTGTGATGAAATGAAATTTAGTGTCACTTAGTCTTAGAAGCTACTTGATTTTTCCCTATCTTAACTTTTACCACAAAACCAAATCTTAGGCTGTCCAGATTGAAAGCAATTCTAGACAGCATATCAAATGCGGCATACATCATTACTTTTTCTTTGATTGGAGAGAAAACATTGTGGGAAAAGTAGAAAAATTGTACCAAATGTTTAGCTTTTTCCCACAATGTTCTAATGAGTCATTTCCATTGGGAAACAGGGGACTATGTGGTAAAGTGTTAAGATTACTGTTTAATGTTTTCATTCAAAACTTTTAGGTCTATGAATCTAGAGTGAAAGATTCCAGATTACTAGGAAATGATAACTCATTCTCTTATTGCAGACATGCCTCAAAAACCTGCCAAAGACATTGTTGACATTTGTGAATGTAATGACAGACAGATAAGTGCAGATACAAATACTTGGACTTCCATTCATGAAGAAAATCCACCTAAAGAGCCTGAAGTAGAATTTAATGGCCAAGACCAAGCTGACACAAAGCCACTACAGTTGATGAGCCAGAAAACATGAGGCACGAAATAGCAGTGGATGTTTTTGACGAAATGGAAAAAAACTATGAAAATTTTAGATCTGAAGAAGAAATCTATGAGATTTTTAATTTTAATTATGTGAATCAACATGATACAGATTCTACCCAAGATAACGAAAAATTATTTCCAGGCAGCAGATTAGGTTTAGGGTCTTTTATGGTGCTTATGATAACATTTATATTGAAGTATTCCTTAACAGGAGAAGCTTTAGGAGATCTGTTGAAGATACTTGATCTTATTTGTCCATCTGAAAATAGGCTGCTCAAGTCCATAGTTTCTTTTAAAAAGTGGTTTCAGCACATAAAGCATCCTTTAAAGGTTCACAAATATTGTACGTTTTGTAATATCATTGTCAGTGAGCAAGATTTAGTCACAAATTACTGCCCGAATCAGATGTGTAGAAAACTTTTTGATGACTCCAGTTTATCTCATTTTATTGAAACCCCTATTACTGAACAGATCAAGTCTTTCTTTGCCTGTCCTACATTTTATACAGATATACAGTATCGCTTTAAACGCAGGAAAAAATCTCCTCATTCGATTGAAGACATATATGATGGAGAAGTTTACAAAGCTCTGTCTCAAAGTGGGGGTTTTCTTGAAAATGCCTGTAACTTGTCATTGCTTTGGAATACTGATGGTATACCTTGCTTTAAATCTTCAAACATCTCTTTGGCCTCTTTTTTTTTCAAATAAATGAACTCCCTTTCAATAAAAGAACAAACCCTGACAATATGATTCTAGGAGGACTGTGGTTTGGCCCTAAAAAGCCTACCATGATTTCATATACAGAACCCTTTGTCAGAACTCTTCAAGAATTAGAGAAAGAAGGTATAAAAATAGCAATGGAAAATGAGACCATTACATGCAAGGTTGCAGTAATTGGAGGTACAGCAGACTTGCCTGCTAGAAGTATTGTCTGTAATACTATACAGTTTAATGGCAAATATGGTTGTTGTAAGTGTTTTCAACCTGGAAGTACCTGTAAAACTAGTGAACGGGGACATTGTCACATTTTTCCTTTTATGGAAGACAGTCCAACAGGTCCAAAGCGAAGTCATGGCCAGTATCTGCTTGATGTCGATAACGCCATTAAAAACAATGAAATTACTAGAGGGATTAAAGGTCCATCATTTTTACAATGTCTTTCTTACTATGACCTGGTAAAGGGAACATGCATTGATTATATGCACGGAGTTCTGTTAGGGGTAACAAAGCTTCTCATGTCCTTGTGGTTTTTACCAGAGCATAATGGAAAACCATTCTCCCTGTCATCATCTGTTCTGATTATAGATAAATATTTAGGCAGCTTGAAACCACCAAACAGTATTACCAGGCTACCTAGATCAATTAAAGATCATTTGAAATATTGGAAAGCCTCAGAATTTAGGTCCTGGTTGTTATATTATTCTATTCCAGTATTAAGGGGCTTGCAAAAGGAAGATTATTTTCAGCATTACTTACTTTTTGTTAATGCCATTTTTATTTTATTACAAGACAGCATTACGTTGGCTGATATCAGCAAGGCTGAAGCATTGTTGACACATTTTTGTTGTCTTTTTGCAGCTTTGTATAATGATAGATACATGACATGTAATGTTCATCAACTTTTACATCTTCCAGAAATGGTTTTACAAATGGGTCCATTGTGGGCATATTCCTGTTTTTCCTTTGAAAATGCCAATGGCAATGTACTAAACTTTTTCAATGGAACTCAAAATGTTGACTTTCAAATTGTAGAAACTGTATCCCTTATGCAAATTTTGCCAAAACTTAGAACACAATTTCTGAGACCAAATTCTCAAGAGGATTTATTATATCAGGCAATGAAAGGTACTTTGGACAGAAATGATCACAATTTGCAAGACAACATTTATATGGTAGGTGGTTCAGGAAAGAGAAAGTTAAGTGTAAAAGAAATGGAAGCTGTTTCTCAATATCTTGGTCATATACCACAGCATTATATTACATTTAGTAGAATCAGAATTGGAAGTGAAATTTTTCATTCAAAAAGTTACAAGCGGGTTCATGCAAGAAATAGTTATACAGTAGCTTGTAGACAAAAGAATGGAGAAATTCAGATTTTTCAAGTAGCATTTTACATTCAGCTGTTTCTTTTTTGTGAACAACATCCTGACAGGAGAACTTCTTGTAAATGTAAATCTGTAAATGTAGCAATAACAAATTTATTGAAACATAATTCTGACCCTGCTGTTTGCACCATGTCGACTGATAAATTAAGTGGTGCTGATGTATCTCATATTAAGGTTTTGCATCGTGCAAGCATTGATGAGTTCTTTGTTGTTCCATTGGAATCAATTCTGTATAAATGTGTTTTTGTAGACATAGATGACCAAAGTAATGTTGTATATGCTTGTCGAATGCCAAATTACTGTGAAAAAGATTAAGTCTCATGATACATGCACCAGTGAAAATTTCATTGTTTGCTATTAGCACATATATGTTTGTTCAAAGAAAATTTAAGCACAGTTAATGTCCAGCTTTGTTATGAACTGAAACATGCAACTGGAATCATGTTGTCTCTGTGTCTGTCTATCTCTATGACAAATTGATGCTTGTTCACAAACAGATTGTGTCAATTTTTAAAACTTTAATGTTTTTTGCCATAAGATTCTGCCAATTTGCAATTCTCATTATGATGTTGTGTTTGTTTTGTAAAGGGTTAGGAACCAATATATTTGTATTTGTATACCTATGTATTTTGGGTCAGAGGCCTCAAATATGATTAAAATGTTGAGTGTTGAGAGAGTGTTGAGTGTTTAGATAAGTCATTGTCTTCGCAGTTGTCTGGAACTTGGCTGAGTTTCCTGAGTTTCAATAGTATAGAGGAAAAAAGGATTTTAAAAAACATTTTGGGAAGATATGAGAATGCTGGTATCCAGCATATTCTTTCCCCAGAATTCTTCTATGTCAAAGATAAATTCTGTCATGTGAGCCACATTTAAACCTTAGCCTGCCAAGCTTGACTCATTGACCTTTTGCACTCAATGTAGGTCAAGATCAGACTGCACAGAATGTGCAGTCTGATCTTGGATCTACACAGCCCAATAAGGAGAGGATCTTTTTTTCCAAAAATTAAATGTGAATAAGTATGATTCAGGCTTTTGCTATCAGTGTCAAAATTTCATTTAACTTATCTCGCAGGATAAGGGCTAATTTGTCATCTGCAAATGCATTTAATTTTGACAAGCAGTATGTTAAGGATCTGTCATTCTAAAATTAGGAAAAGTTACTCATACTGAGTTTTGGGTAAGCTACTAATGGAAAGTGTAAAATTCTGATTAATTTGGTACCCAGAAGTCTAGATTGGTTATTTTCTGCCAGATTATTATGAATTTTAACAATATTTTGCATAAATTTTGTAATATTAGAATTTTTCCCTCTTAAAGTGCTGATTGAAACCTGATAAAATGGCTAAGTCCACACATCTATGTGGCTTAGAGACTTGGCAAGGCTACATCCATATAAATGACATACTTGTTTTTCCTGTTTAGGACTCTCACATAGGTGACTTATATGTCAGTTATATGGCAGATATATGTGGTTTATTTCTTGGATTTACTCCAGACATATAAGTGGCATATACATAGATCATACATAGATGCCTTCTTGGCCAACTTGTAAGTGACTTATATGTAACATATATGTCCCATATAACTGACATATACATCACATATAAGTCACATATATGTTTATCTAAGTCAATTTCGTAAGGGTACTGCTGACAAGTTTGCATTACAACAAGCATTCTGATAGTACTGCATAGCAATACACAGTATGTATCGCTGGCATGTCAGTGAAATTTTTTAAGTCCAAGGCCGTAAGTGCGTCCAAAAACAGTGGAGCGGGACGAAACTCGAACTTTATGTGTACGTCATGATGGTTGATGTACACACTAAAAATCAGCTCTATATGTAGCAGCGTTTAGAAAAAAACTGCGGAAAAATGTTTTATCAGTGAAATTTTGTAAATCCAAGGCCCGTAAATGCGTGAAAAAGCAGTGGAGCGGGATGAAACTCAAACTTGATCTGCGTAAAAAAAGCAGTAGACCGGGACGAAACTCGAACTTGATGTGTAAGTCATGGTGGTTGATGTACACACCAAAAATCAGCTCTATATGTAGCAGCGTTTAGAAAAAAAGTGCGGAAAAATGTTTTATCAGTGAAATTTTGTAAGTCCAAGGCCCGTAAATGCGTGAAAAAGCAGTGGAGCGGGACGAAACTCGAACTTGATCTGTAAGTAATGGTGGTTGACTTACACAGCAAAAGTCAAGTGAATATCTACCAGCATTTAGAAAAAAAAAGTCTGGAAAACTGATTTATCAGTGAAATTTTGTAAGTCCAAGGCCCGTAAATCCGTGAAAAACTAGTGGACCAGAATGAAAGTCGACTTGATCTGTAAGTCATGGTGGTTGAGTTACACAGCAAATCTGAGATCAATACCTACCAGCGTTTAGGAAAAAAGTCCAGAAAACTGATTTATCTGTGGAATTTTGTAACTCCGAGGCCAGTAAATCCGTGAAAAACAAGTGGACCGGAACGAAACTTGAACCTGATCTGTAAGTGATGGTGGGTGACTTACACACCAAAACTCAGCTCAATATGTACCAGCGTTTAGAAAAAAAGTCCGGAAAACTGAATTTCCGGACTGACAGACGGACAGACGGACGGACGGAGTGCAAACCTAAAGTCCCCTTCAGCTTCGCCGGTAGGGGACTAAAAAAAACTATTTTACCCCGTAACAAACAATTTAAAGTTTTTTTTTTAACTGTTTACCAAATGGAAAAATTTAAGACAAGTCAAAATGAGAGCATTTGCCGATGACAAAATAACTGTGACTCAAAAATTGATATTTCTTTTGGGAAGGGTAGAAAACATTGTGGGAAAAGAAGAAAATGTTGGTTTCCAGCATTTTCTCCTTTTCCAACACTGTTTTGCAAAGCTTTCTTTCTCAGTGTCGTTTAAAGTCAGGATTGTTATGGTAAAGGGTTTACTAGTTACTATACAGGCCATTCTAACATCTACCACTTCCAACTACAGAGGCTCTCGGAGCAAAGGTTTGAAGGAAAAGAATATAGGTTTAGTGGAAAAGAAAAGACATGATTAAAGACAAGAAAATCCTGCATCAAATAAAACAAGCATTCTGATAGTATTGCATAGCAATACACGGTCCCCTACCGGCCGTATGTATCGCTGGCATGTCAGTGAAATTTTTAAAGTCCAAGGCCCGTAAATGCGTCAAAAAAGCAGTGGAGCGGGACGAAACTCGAACTTGATGTGTAAGTCATGGTGGTTGATGTACACACCAAAAATCAGCTCTATATGTAGCAGCGTTTAGAAAAAAAGTGCGGAAAAATGTTTTATCAGTGAAATTTTGTAAGTCCAAGGCCCGTAAATGCGTGAAAAAGCAGTGGAGCGGGACGAAACTCGGAACTTGATCTGTAAGTAATGGTGGTTGACTTACACAGCAAAAGTCAGGTGAATATCTACCAGCATTTAGAAAAAAAAGTCCGGAAAACTGATTTATCAGTGAAATTTTGTAAGTCCAAGGCCCGTAAATCCGTGAAAAATCAGTGGACCAGAACGAAAGTCGACTTGATCTGTAAGTCATGGTGGTTGAGTTACACAGCAAATCTGAGATCAATACCTAACAGCGTTTAGGAAAAAAGTCCAGAAAACTGATTTATCAGTGGAATTTTGTAACTCCGAGGCCAGTAAATCCGTGAAAAACGAGTGGACCGGAACGAAACTTGAACTTGATCTGTAAGTGATGGTGGGTGACTTACACACCAAAACTCATCTCAATATGTACCAGCGTTTAGAAAAAAAGTCCGGAAAACTGAATTTCCGGACGGACGGAGTGCAAACCTAAAGTCCCCTTCAGCTTCGCCGGTAGGGAACTAAAAAAAACTATTTACCCAAACAATTTAAAGTTTTTTTTTTAACTGTTTACCAAATGAAAAAATTCAAGACAAGTCAAAATGAGAGCATTTACCGATGACAAAATAACTGTGACTCAAAAATTGATATTTCTTTTGGGAAGGGTAGAAAACATTGTGGAAAAAGAAGAAAATGTTGGTTTCCAGCATTTTCTCCTTTTCCAACACTGTTTCGCAAAGCTTTCTTTCTCAGTGTCGTTAAAAGTCATGATTGTATGGTAAAGGGTTTACTATTTACTATACAGGCCATTCTAACATCTACCACTTCCAACTACAGAGGCTCTCGGAGCAAAGGTTTGAAGGAAAAGAATATAGGTTTAGTGGAAAAGAAAAGATATGATTAAAGACAAGAAAATCCTGCATCAAATAAAACAAGCATTCTGATAGTATTGCATAGCAATACACAGTCCCCTACCGGCCGTATGTATCGCTGGCATGTCAGTGAAATATTTAAAGTCCAAGGCCCGTAAATGCGTCAAAAAAGCAGTGGAGCGGGACAAACTCGAAATTGATGTGTAAGTCATGGTGGTTGATGTACACACCAAAAATCAGCTTTATATGTAGCAGCGTTGGGTTTTTTTTTTTTTTTTTTTGAGCGAGGCATAAAATGTTTTACAGTGGAAAACAAAATTCATTGAATGAAATATGAACAAAAAGAAATTATGTTCAGTTAAATATCTAACCTTGTTAAATAACCATCTGCACATCCATTTTATTTGCAACCAAGGTCAGAAATATTACCAAAGTAGATTTTAGATGGCCTAAAATATACAAATTCATCCACTTGTTATCTCCTTAACGATTTGGCTAAGTTTGTTTATATTGCTTTTTTTAATCTCCGCTCATCCTTATATTGAAAACCAATACATGTTTTAAACGTTTGAGTGTGGTCATACAAGTATCTGTTCTTTTCCACTTGTTCACTATACTTTTCTCGGAACTGATATTGTACAATCTGTATTCACAAGGCAATAAAATGTTACAAAAATCTTTTTTGCCGTGTACAGGATTTGACTTGACTATCAAAAATGGCCCCTGTCATCAATGTTTCAGTTCGATGTTAACCTTAACCCTTGGTGCGAGAAGAATATGATACATTTGTAGATACAGATCAGATTGCAAATACAGTCAAACTTCGGTACCTTGAAGAACTTTGTAACTAGGCAATTTGTTCGAATTATCAGTAGTTCAGTGGATCCATATTTCAGACAGGGCATGAAGGGTCAGTGAATGAGTTATACTACTCAAAGAATTTTTATAATTTTTGCATTTGAAAATATCATGCAAAAGACACTACATACAGGGTAAATTAATCCTCTTTTGTTAGAAATCAATACTCTTTATACGACCATACCTTTAAACTAGAGGCCCTTGAGGGCCTGGTTTGCTCTACTGTTTTTTTTTTTTTTTTTTTTTTTTATTAATACATGAATTCATGATGCAAAAAGGAAAAAAGAAAACACACAAAAAAAGGGGGTTTGTTGCAAATGGGCATGAACCCACTAAAACAGCATAAGTAGGCATGGTAAATCGAACAAATAGTGAAAAAAAAAATGAAGTACAATTTCTCAAAACCAATTGTTTGGAATTCAGTCAAATTTGATAGGGTATCAGTACTCATTGTTTGAAACAATCCCTGCAAGTTTCAAAGAAATGTGACTAATAACGTGGACTGTGTTACATAAACAATACTAAGTCATCAAATGGCTGCTTTTCCTAAATCAATTGCTAGATTTTCTTCCTTTTTAATAGAGTTAAATCTCTTCATGAGACAAGCTATCTTTGCAAGTTTCAAAAGAATTTAATAAAAAATGCGACTTAATTGCGTGAACAAGAAATATGTAAATTATCAACTTTAAATGGCTTCTTTCCCCAAACTGATTGTCATACAATTTAAGCTATTGATAATATAAAGCAACTGTACACGTTTCATGAAAATTATTCAACCACAATTGCCGACGTTATTGCGTAAGCAAGAATTGTAAATTTTCATATTTAATTGGCTACTTTTCCCATACTGATTATTGATTTTTTTCAAAATCAATAGGATGAAAGCTGTTGGTTATACAAAGCAACTGTGCAAGTTGCATGAAAATCCGACAACAAATGCAGCCTTTATCGCGTAAACAAGAAATTGAAATTTTGAACTTTAAATGGCTACTTTCCTCCCACTGATAGTGAGATATTTTTCAAAATCAATAGGGTTCAAGCTATTGATGAGATAAACTAACTCTGCAGGTTTTACAAAAATCCGACCACAAGTGCAGACAAAATCACGTAAACAAAAAATTGATATTTTGAACTTTAAATGGCTACTTTTCCAACACTGCTTGTCAGATTTTTTTTCAAAATCCATAGGATTCAAGCTATTGGTGAGATAAATAAACTGTGCAAGTTTCACGAAAATCTGACCCCAAATGCAGACTTTATCGCATAAACAAGAAATTGAAATTTTGAACGGCTACTTTTCCCACACTGAAGATCCAAGCTATCAATGAGATAAACAAATTGTGCAAGTTTCAAGACCACAAATGCATACTTTATCGCGTAAACAAGAAATTGACATTTTGAACTATGAATGGCTACTCTTCCACACTGATTGTCAGATTTTTTTTCAAAATCAATAGTGTTTAAGCCATTGATGAGATAAACAAACTGTGCAAGTTTCACGAAAATCTGACCACAAATGCAGACTTTATCGCGTAAACAAGAAATTGACATTTTGAACTATGAATGGCTACTCTTCCACACTGATTGTCAGATTTTTTTTCAAAATCAATAGTGTTTAAGCCATTGATGAGATAAACAAACTGTGCAAGTTTCACGAAAATCTGACCACAAATGCAGACTTTATCGCGTAAACAAGAAATTGACATTTTGAACTATGAATGGCTTTTCTTCCACACTGATTGTCAGAATTTTTTTTGCAAAATTAATAGGGTTTAAGCCATTGATGAGATAAACAAACTGTGCAAGTTCCACGAAAAACTGACCACAAATGCAGACTTTATCGCGTAAACAAGAAATTAAAATTTTGAACTTTAAATGGCTACTTTTCCCACGCCGATTGTCAGATTTTTTTCAAAATCAATAGGGTTCAGTCTATTGATGAGATAAACAAACTGCAAGTTTCACGAAAATCCGACAACAAATGAAGACTATCGCGTAAACAAAGAAAAAAGACTAACCGACGTACGGACAGACGGACGGACGTACTTATCCCACACCACTGCAGAAGAATTTTGAGATGTTTCCTCAGATATTTATGAAACAAAACTGAAGGAAAGAATAAGCCAAGCAGACATACTGTAAATAATGTGTAATGAAAGCACAGACATAGCCATTGCAAAAGAGGTGGTAATTTACTCCAGGTTAGTCAATGATGACTTTTCGCCTGAAACTATCTCCATGGACAATGTAACTGTAAAAGATGGCTGTGCAAAAACCATACATGAAGCCCTAAGAGAATATGCTATGGAATATGAGATACCTATTGGGAAAAATACTGTTTTTAGGTTCTGATGTTGCTGATGACAGGGGAAAAATCGCAGCAAGAATGAAAGAGAAAAATAAATTCTTGTTGAATATCCACTGCATGGCTCATCGTCCTGCTCTGTGTACTTCTCAGGCTGCAAATGAAATTCATTTCTTAAAGAAGTATTTATAAAGACACCCTCACAAACCTCTATTATAACCTTAAACATTCCTCCCAGAGAATATCAGATTTAAGAGCTATTGAAGAAGTCCTTATTGCTAAACAATTAAAAATAAAAGAAATACATGCAATCAGGTAGTTTGCATTCTATAAAGCTCTATAGGCATTTTATCGGACATGGTCTTCACTTCTTACACACTTCGAGCAAGAAAAAAGAGCAGAGAAAGGTGGACTGGAAGTGCAAATGGTCTTTTGTCACAAGTTTCGCATTTTTGAATTCATAGCAGTGACAAATCTTTTAATGGACATCATACCAATATTGATTAAATTGAATGAATGAATGAATGTTGTTTTATGGCGCATCGACAGCTTTGGTCATTTAGCGCGCATATCTGTGTTAAAAGATAGTAAAAGTGGAATTATTTAAACTGAAAAAAGTTTGAATATATTAATAATGATAAAAGAGTTGAATTAAGAAGTATTATGTGTGCTTTAAATGATGAAAGGTTATATATAACTTTTTATTTGCATAGAATATAATATTTATAAAATATTGAGTGGCTGGGCAATTCCTGCCTACTCAAAGTTTTAAACGAAAAGGTTAAGACTGTGAATAGTAGCTTAAAGGAAATGAGAGCTTAACACTGAGAAAAGTGTGTAAAGAATGTAAAAACATGGTAAGAAATTAAAGAGCAAATATCACAGTTTATTGTAAATGCCAATCTCCTTTATGAAAGCGATAATAGATTCAACGCTGACAGAATCAAAAAGATTTTTTAAACTATCGACGCTGAAATATTTTGTACGAACTGGCTGAAAGTCAATGCAATCTAGTAGAATGTGTTTTATAGAGAAGGATGCATTGCATGGAATACATTCAGGGGCATCATCTCTGGTCAAGAGCCAGGAATGTGTAATGCGTGAATGGCCAATTCGAAGTCGTGCAATTATCACTTCTTCTCGACGAACAGACCTGTAAACGGGGTACCATTCACCGAGGGAAGGTTTAACTGAATGTAGTTTATTGAAAACATCAGCATCCCACTGGGATTGCCAAGAAGATTGGATATGTGTTAAAACAGAGGATTTAAAATCAGTGTGTGGAACTTTAAAATCTGAAATGGGAAGGTTAAGTGCAGATTTGGCAGACCTATCGGCATTTTCATTGCCTTTGATACCCACATGACTTGGAAGCCAGCAGAACACCAATCTATTCATAGTAGACATTTGTGAGATCCTTTCAAGTAAAGTACAGATCAAGGGATTCTCAAGTCGTTGATTTGAAAGGGCCTGTAATGTTGACAAAGAGTCCGAAAAGATAATGAAACGGTTGGAATTAGAATGTTCAGTTAGATTAAGGGCAAGATCAATTGCTTTAATTTCAGCAGAGAAGATAGAGGAGTTGTTTGGAAGGCGGCACTTTAAGCTCCTTTCTCCATAAATAGCGGCAGCTGCTACAGAATTTCCCTCTTTTGATCCATCTGTATAGATTGGTTTGAAGGAAAAATAATGCTCTTTTATCTCATTGTATCTAGCATGAAACACAGTTCTATCTGTGACAGACTTTTTGTCGGATGCAAGGTCAAATCTGAATTCTGCACTGTTTAGTGTCCATGGAGGGATTTCAGAGATTTTATAGTCGGCAATAGACTCAGTATCTATGCCAAGGTTATCTACAATGGGCTCCATGCGGATACCAAATGGAGGAATAACATTTGGTTTCCTTTCAAAAAGACGTTTATATTGAGGTTTAAAAACAACTTTATGAGTTGGATTAAAACGATTTGACTTCAGTTTTAAAAGATATTGAAGTGAGAGTTTTTCCCTCCTGTAAGAAAGAGAAGGTTCATTAGCCTCAACATAGAGACTATTGACGGGAGAAGTTCTGAAAGCTCCAAGTACAAGACGCAGGCCTTCGTGGTGTATAGGATCGAGAATTTTAAGACAGGATTTACGGGCTGATCCGTATACGATAGATCCATAGTCTAATTTGGAGCGGACTAAAGACCGATAAAGCCGCAAGAGGACTTTACGGTCTGCTCCCCATTCAGAATGGGCCACAACCTTTAAAAGATTAAGAGCCTTCTTGCATTTCTTTTTAAGTGTAGTGATGTGAGGAAGGAAGGAAAGCTTTCTGTCAAAGATGACACCAAGAAATTTAAACTCAGAAACGACTTCAATTTTAGTTTTGTCCAAATACAGTTCAGGGTCTGGATGAACACCACGTAAATTACAAAGGTGCATGCATTTTGTTTTGGACTTGGAAAATTTGAAGCCATTTTCTTCAGACCACGTTTGCAGTTTGTTGAGACACTGTTGAAGTTGTCTCTCAATAATATTCATATTCCGAGATCTGAAGCATATAACAAAGTCATCAACGTAAAGAGAACAGTCTACACCAGGACAGATAGCTTTAACTATACTGTTTATTTTTACACTAAAAAGTGTGACAGAGAGAATACATCCTTGGGGCACACCCATCTCCTGTTCACGGGCTCCCGAGACAGTATTGCCAACTCGGACACGGAAAAGACGTTCATCCAAGAAGGCTGAGATAAAAAGAGGAAGACGGCCTCGAAGACCAAAGTCATGTAAGTCTTTAAGAATTCCGTATTTCCAAGTCGTATCATAAGCGCTTTCAAGGTCGAAAAAGACAGATACTACATGTTGTCTATTAATAAAGGCTTCTCTGACAAAGGTTTCAAATCGGACAAGATGATCGATGGTACCACGTTGACGACGAAATCCACTCTGAACATCAACGATGAGGTTGTTTTTTTCTAAAAACCAGACAAGCCTGTCGTTGACCATACGTTCTAGAGTCTTGCAGAGACAACTAGTAAGAGCTATTGGACGATAGTTGGCGGGGTCACTAGCATCCTTGCCAGGCTTTGGGATAGGAATGACTAGTGCCTCTCGCCAGGACGAAGGAAAATCACCGGATTGCCAGATATCATTAAAAATATCAAGTAAAACAGAGAGAGAAGTAAAAGGTAAGTGTTTTAAAAACTGGTAATGAACTTTATCTTGGCCGGGAGAAGAATCGTGAGCTTTATTCAGAGCAGATTTTAATTCTTTAAAGGTGAAGAGTTTATTATAGTGCTCTGAATTAGAAGAATTGAAATTAAGTTTTTTCTTTTCTTCTCTGGCTTTATTCCTCTGAAACTTTTCAGAATAGTTTGCAGAGGAAGACTTTTTGCAAAAGGTGTCGGCAAGAGCATCAGCTATATCTTGGGATGTTTCCAACGAAGTATTGTTAACTTCAAGGTGACTGAGAGGGGGTTGGCCTTTGCCATTGATCTTTCTGATCATGTCCCAGGTTTTTTTTGGTAGTGGTTCTACTATTTAATTTAGAGACATATTGTCTCCAAGCCTTGCGCTTACTTTCTCTAATGGTACGACGAGCCTTTGCCCTAGAAATACGGAATAAGTCGTGATTTTCTTTAGTGGGCCTGAGGTTAAACTTTCTAAGGGCTTGTTTTCTGTCTCTGACAGCCTGTTTACAATCATCATTGTACCAAGGCTTGTCAGGACGTTTTGGATTTGTCGAGGTCTGAGGGACGGACTGTTTAGCTGCATCAATTATTAGGGAAGTGAAAAGTTTTGCGGGATCATCGCAATCTCCAAATTTGTCATGTGTAATGGTCTGTTCACAGAGGGTTTCAAATCTGTTCCAATTGGCTTTAGAGAGCTTCCATTTTTGCGGTCTTACACTGCTGGATGGTTGTGTAGATGAAAAGATAATAGGGAAGTGATCACTTCCACACAAATCCTCAGTCACTTTCCAGGTGAAATCGGGAAGTAAGACTGGGCTGCATAAGGTTAAATCAATAGAAGAGTAAGATCCAGTTGCTGGATGCAAGTAGGTTTTGGATTTGTTATCATTCATGAAAGATAAAGAGTTATTCGAAATGAAGTTCTCCAACTGTAAACCTCTCTGGTTAGTGTCATTGCAACCCCACATAACACTGTGACCATTAAAGTCCCAAGCAAGAATATAGGGGGATGGCAATTGGGAAATGAGATCATTCAAATTGGTCTCATTAATAGGTGTGTTTGGGGGGAGATATAAAGAACATAGTGTAACGGCACTGTGTAAAGATAATCTGATGGCAACAGCTTGCAAGTTTGTGTTAAGAGAGATAACTTTATGAGGTATGTTGTTATTAACAATAACAGAAACACCACCTCTAGCTTTCTCGCCTTCGGTAAAGACTTTATTGTAAATGGAATGGTATTTGATAGAGATATCATCCTCCTGTTTAAGGAAGGTTTCTTGAAGACAAACAGCAACTGGTTTGTGGTCATTAATTAAAAGGGAAAGTTCGTCAAAGTTTGACTTCAGACCTCGACAATTCCACTGGATTATGGTATCCATTGTGCATGAATAAAGTATAAAAGCTAAAGTAAAAAAAGAGGCTGTAAACCAATGCATTTTAAAATAGGTTGATTAAGACTTCATTACAGTTGTCTCGGGTTTGGACGTGTGCCAAGTGTCAGTGTCCTTGTTCCAAGTATCTTTAGAAATGGACCAAATAGAGGCTTCTGAATCTGAAGCCTCACCTTCCAGATTTTCAGCATCTGCATCCATGTCCTCTAGCTCCGAAAATCTGTTGGAGGTAGGGACAGGATCATTTACTCTGACTGTGATTTCACAAGATTCATAGGTATCTCTAGATTGTGATTTAGGTTTGGAAGAAGACCTTTTAGGAGATCGGGGTGCATGATTAGATTTGTTATCTTTAGATGAAACGTTGGATTTAGGTGTAGACTGCGTAGATGGGGGTTGGGGTTTCTTTGGAGGCTGTTGTGAAGGGGGAGGTGGCTTTGAAGCTTTTTTCGAAGAGATATTTTGCGAAGAGGTAGATGGCTTTGAAGTTTCTGGTGAAGAAATACTTTGAGAGTTTGTGGGTTTTGAGGTTGCAGAAGAGGTTTTGTTTGTTTTAGACGCCGATGGAGAGTCAGGAATTAGTTTGGACAAGGTGGATGGAGGGAGAAGTTCTTTCAGCTCAGTAGCTACATCAGGAAATTTTTGAAGAAGAACTTTCGCTAGAATCTTACAAGTGCTGCAGTCATCCTTTTCAGTTGACGAGCCAACAACACCTGCATAGCTAGGACTAGAAGAGGTTTTCTTTCTTTGTTCAAATATTTTCCTTGCTTCTGGAAAGCTAACATTATTGTTGTATTTAATGGACAGGACTTCTTTTTCTTCTCTCCATACAGGACACTCTCTAGAAAAAGTAGAGTGTGGAGACTTGCAATTAATGCAGAGAGGAGGATTGGAACATGTAGTACTGTCATGGTCAGGTCCTTGATGAGCACATTTAGAGCATGTTTCTTGATTTTGACATTTACTGATGTGATGGCCGTATCGCTGGCATTTAAAACATCGCAAGGGATTTGGCACATACACATCTACTTTTACAATTTGGAAACCTATCTTGATAGACGTTGGAAGAACAGGTGAAGAAAATGTTAGAATGTATGTGTTTGTAAGTCTCTGTTCTCCATCTCTGCGTACAGAAATTCGCTGAACGTCGGATACACCTTGTTGTTTTAGGTTGTCTTTAATTTCTTGCAAGGAGTTGCAGTAGGAAAGTTCCTTGCATCTAATTACTCCTTTACAAGAATTGAGTGAAGGATGTGGGAAAATTTTAACGTCCGTGTCAAAGAATTTTTTGTTTTTTAAAAGATTCAGTGCTTGTTGATTAGTGAGACATTCAACTAGAAGCGTCTGGTCTTTAAGTTTTTTGACAGATTTGGGAGTTCCAAGGATGCTAGTTATTTGTTTTTCTATTATGAACGGAGAGAGTTTTGTTATAGGTTTTGAAGGATCTTTGGACTGGATAATTATGAAACGTGGAGAATGAAAAGAGGAAGTAGGAAGTGAAGGTTCTGTTTCAGATTCACTATCTGAAAGAGGGCGTTTGCTTTCATTCAGCTTGGCCTTTTTTTGGGACGCCATGTTTCTGTTTAAAGTTTCACCACTGATGCTCCCCACCCGCCATGGAGCCCAACAAGGGGACATGGTCTGGGGAAAGCCCATTCGCAGACCATGACAGGGATACATCAGTGGTATACTCGGTATGAAAGGGCTAGACTGGACAGATGTATTCTCACAGAAAGTTCTACCAAGCTTAGACAATCATAGAGAGGTTACAAATGTCAGCCAAATACCAAAGAACTTTCACCCGATTGACCCATGAGCCACCGCCTTCTAGGGCAGAACAAGAAATATGAAATCTGGAAAGAGTGTGGATTAGATATGGAGAGGACAGTAATTTTAATAGAGAGAACGGTATAAGAGAAAGAACATATTAGATGCCCTAGGGCAAGGCATGACCAGCCGATTGATCAGGACGGGCCTTCCTGACCTCTCGTTTAGTTCAATTCAAGGCCAAAGTGGTGTGTTGCGAAAACAGAGCTATCAAACGGCCGAGCCCTGAATCCACTCAACCACCAGGATCCCGTCATCGAACGACACGAGTTGCAGCCCACGGCAAACGGGCAGGCACAGTGGGGGGGTCTTAACCCTGCTGTAGTGCGACAGCTGAGCTATTTCTATCCCCCCGCCCAGCTGGGGGCATGATTAAATTGAGCCATACTTTCAAGAAAGAGAACAATAACCACAGTATTGTTAATCCTTTGAAAGAAAACAAAAAAACCCAGCAAAGATACCTAGCTACAAGTGCAGGACCTTACACTAAGAAACTATTGAAGTCAAAAGATGTGTCAAAGCTTAATCTTCGAAATCACACAATTTCTGTTACTTAAAACGAAAGAACACGTTTTGCAGATATTCAAAATAAGTTTGTTTCGGAAATAAATTCTAAGTTAGGAAGGAGATTTCCCTAAGAAGTTACATCAGTTATTGGTGCATTTTCTGTTTTGCGACTAAGAGGTTTTAGAAAACCGGAAAACCATGGCAATACCAAGATGGAAGTATTGTTGGAACATTATTGGAAATCTTTCTCACATGGAGAAGCACTTATAGATGTTGAACAGTCAAGGTCTGAATGGGGCATGCTGAAAATACTAGTCAAGTGACAAATGTATGCCACTGATTCTATATATACTTTATGGAAATTAATTAACCAGTTTCATAAAGACCAATTCCCTAATTTAGTCAAGTTTGCCACTCTATGCTTCATTGTGCCCCTGCAAACCGCAGGCTGTGAAAGTGGGTTTTCAGTTCAGAATGACCTGAAAACCTCCACCAGTAACAGACTCTCCCTAGCACGGCTGTCTAAATTTGATAAGGGTTGCTGTTGATAAAACATCAATGGAAAATTTTAACTCTGAAAAAGCAATAAGCCATTGGAAAGAAGATTTTTTAACGCCAAATAAAATTATACCTGTGCCTAGCCTACTAATGTATTAGTTAATTCAGTTCTGTTATTAACTGAAAATACTTTTTGCAAAGTAATAAATATGTTCTAGCAAGTGGGATTTAGTCTTCTTATGTGATATTCCTCCACCATTTTTCTGAGTGGTCCACTAGATTCATTAAGGGCCCAATTAATTTGTTGGGGTGGGCCCTTGAGGGCCAACTCTACATAAAAGCTGGAGAAAACACTGACCCAAATTGATCCATTTTCAAACTCGTCAAAGATATCAAGATATACTTTCTGATCAACATTCATGAGTATTGGACTGAAAATTTGGCTTCTTGAGCGTACAAAAGGATTTTCTAAGATTTGACCCTGTGACCTACTTCTTGACTGCGTGTGACCTATCTTTACACCCGTCCTAGTCTCATCAAGACAAACTTTTTTTATCAAATTTAAAGAGTATTGGACTGAAAATGTGGCCTCTAGAGTGTACACAAGATTTGAACTAGTGACCTAGTATTTGTCCCCCCCCCCCAACTCATCCAAGATATCAAGACAAGCATTCTGATCAAGTTTCATGTGTATCTGACTGAAAATGTGGCCTCTAGAGCGTACACAAGGTGTTTCAAAGATTGACCAGTGACCTAGTTTTTGACCTGACATGGCCCATTTTAACATTTGTCTAAGCTATCAAGACAAACATTCTGGCAATTTTTCAAGAGAAATGGAATGGCCTCTAGAGCGTAAACAAGGTTTTTCAAAGATTTGACCGGGGTCCTGTTTCACAAAAAAAAAAAAGAAAAAAAAAACCTTTAGTCTCTTATTTTACTAAAATATACTAATGGTCCCAGATCCTGACTCAATCTGAGTTTGTCATCTCAGACACATTTCAGCAACACTAAGAGACTATATCAACGTTCTAAAGGCATGAGTTGACACTACGTTTCAGACTCAACTAAGCACAAAAAAATGGACCCAAGTCAATCAAATGACTTACATTAAGTCTATTCTTTTGGTGAATAGAGTTCGAAACGTTGTGTCAACACAGGACTTGAGAATGTTTCATTAGTGTGTTAATGTTACTGAAATGCTTCTGGAATAACAAACTTAAGTCAGAAAATATGTTTCTTTGTAGATTTTAGTAAAATTATAGACTTTTTTTTTTTTTTTTTTTTCTCCATGAAACCGGGGCTTGGTGAGCTAGTTTTTGATCCGACATTGCCCATTTCCGAACTCTCCTGAGATATCATCACGACAAACATACTGGCCAACTTGAGTATTGCATTCAAAATGCGGCCTCTAGAGTGTACACAAGGTTTTTCGAAGACTCAACTGGCGACCTAGTTTTTAAGCCAACGTGACGCATTTTCCAACTCGTCCGAAGTGTAACCCAGACAAACATCCTGACCAAGTTTTATGTGTATCGGACAGAAAATGTGGTCTCTAGGGCATACACAAGGTAAAAGTTGACAACAGAGGATATATGACGCACAGCGCACACAGCACGATCACAAAAGCTCACCTTGAGCACTCTGTGTGTAGGTGAGCTAAAAAGCAAACATGCGAAAAGATTGATTTTAAGTGAAGGATCAAAACAAATAACAAACTTATACTCAAACAAGAGAGCCAAGATGGCCCTGGATCGCTAACCTGAATTTTTGCGAGGACCATAGCCATTTTTTTTTTTTTTTTTTTTTTTTTTTGAGGTATTGAAACTTTGGAAACAAAATCATTATTTTGCCAAGCAATTTTGAAAAGGTTACCTGTAAAAGTCATTTCAAAATCTGTCACCACCCCTATAATCATCACCACAGCAATGATTTTGATGAATCGGAATTCTGCAAATAAATTTTTGGATAGATAACCCAAGGACAATTTCTTGAAGAAGAGCACAAGCCCGATAGTGACTAAAAACATAAGTCGAACAAGTGCACTACATGCAGGTGCCAACAATTGGCTGTTGTGTTTCGACGGAAAAAAGTTTCCTTACAATTTTTCAAAAGGGTCACCCAAGGAACATTTCTGTTAAATTATTTCAAAATCTGACAATCCGTTCCAGAGAAGTAGAATTAAGAAATTCCCCTTCATGTCCCTATAGTGCAAATAGCCCCCACCACCAGAGCCATGTTTCTTGACAGATCACGATATTGCAAACAATCTTTGAAGAGTCACCCAAGGAACATTTCTGTGAAATTATTTCAAAATCTGACGAGCCGTTTCAGAGAAGAAGAATTTTTAAGAATTTCTTCATGTCCGTACAGTGTAAATAGCCCACAGTCATCAGGGCCAGGTTTCTCGACGGATCAAAATTTTGAGAACAATTTGCGAAAAGGGTCATCTAAGGAACATTTCTGTGAATTTATTTCAAAATCTGGAGAATTTTGAAGAACTTCTTCATTTCCGTATAATGCAAGTAGCCCCCAGTCACCAGAGCCATGTTTCTTGACGGATCAAAATTTCGCGAACAAGTTTTGAAAAGGGTCACCCAAGGAACATCTCTGTGAAATTATTTCAAAATCTGACCAGCCGTTTCAGAGAAGAAGAATTTTTAAGAATTTCTTCATATCCATATAGTGCAAGTAGCCCCCATTTACCATAGCCATGTTTTTCGACGGATCAAAATTTCGCGAACAATTTTTGAAAAGGGTCACCCAAGGAACACTCCTGTGAAATTATTTCAAAATCTGACCAGCGGTTCCAGAGAAGAAGATTTTTAAAGAATTGCTTAGAAAATTCCATTTGGTTGCCATGGCAACCAGAGTTTTTGATGGAATAAAATTCTCTGAAGAATTTTCAAAGAGGACCTCCCAAGGAACATTCATGCCAAGTTTGGTCCAAATTGGCCTTGTGGTTTAGGAGGAGAAGATGTTTAAAGAATTGTTGACGACGCACGACGAACGACGGAGGACGGACACCGGGTTATCCTAAAAGCTCTCCTTCAGCACGTTGTGCTCAGGTGAGTTAAAAAGGTGCATGCATACCTTGTCAAAATATTTTCAGGGTAATGTCTGCCCTTCTGGTATGGGTTTCCCCTTTCCCAACTAACACAATTTGAAGTAAACATCTTAAGTGATGAAACAAATATCAGACAATGTCAGTGTTTGTATGACAAAAAACAAACACACGCAGACAGGGCCATGACAATAATTTAATGTTTTCTTTGAAAACAGCTGAGCTAAAAATAATTTACTTGGGGTGGCCAGGAGTTTCAAGTGTGTTCCAGTCAAGCTTATAACAGCTGCCTCTCTAACATTATCTGTCGTCAGGTATACATAATTCATGTCGTAGTTGTAATCTAAAGCAATCGAATACGGCGAATGTTCACTTGTATATCTACAATGTAAACAAAAAGGTCTATATTATCCCTTACAGCACCTTTCACTGCTTTTGTTGTCTTTGTTGTAACCAGTGTAGATCAAGATCATACTGCACACATGGACCAACCGTTTTGCTCAGACATTCTTGACAAAAGCAACCTTTATCTTGCACTTAAACTGAAAATGTGTGTCATGTTTATTTGGCGTGCTTTACCTTTTACCTACCAATTCTGTGTGTTAACACCCTGAAGAAAATGCCTCTGAAAAGTATGAAAAGGAGAAAATACTGGTAATCAGCATGTTCTCCTTTTTTGAAAATGTTTTCAACTCTTTCATAGGCAAGGAAATATTTCCTAACAGTAGGCTTTTTTTTTTTTTTTTTTGAACAAATTTACAATGACTTGGAATGTTTGCGTTGACTTCTTAGCTATTCTTACACTTTGCTTCTTCACAGCCTTTTATTCTAGACTTTAAATACTTTGCACACCAATATTTTAGGTACACTAGAGATCGTTCACAGGGTAGGCAATGTGTAGGGTTCTTGGCCAAACCAAGTCATCGCTTAGCAGGTGCTTTATAGAATGTAGCTGTGCGACAAATACAGATCCTGTAATTACGTGACGTATAACGTCATTTGCACCACGGAATTCTTTGTAAATTTACATATTTAAGAATCGGCCTTTATTTTCAGCGTATGCCAATCCAATGCTTCACCGATCCATGCAGAGAGAGTGTTATAAACTTTGTTTAATTAAATGTTTGTTGTTCTTAAAGAAGTGAATCAAAGTCCACTGTGGGTATTCAGTCTTTCCGAAACGCCGTCGGTCCGACGGACATGTCTAGTAAAAGTCAGATCGGTCCGTCAAAATTCTGCTGTTCACAGGACCGACTGTCCGGTAAAAAATCCGACGCCGAAATAGAATATTCCCTTACGTTACTCAGTGACCGTGTTTGCATAATTTCCTTACACGCGTGTGTTAAAAAATATAAATAACATTGAAAGGTCAAATACTAATTTTAGAACGACACACCGGATTTCCCATACTCTGCTCAGCTTCAGCAGACCAATGAAAATCATCGTACCAATTAACATGACGTCATAAATTAATACGATGATTTTTCATTGGACTATTGAAAACCGAAAGTCCAGTAGTTTTTCGTACGTCCAGCATTTTACAAAAACATTAGCAAATTAATACTCAGACATAAAATCGGAAGTTAGGAGTCAAAAAGGGGGTAAAACCAGACTGTGCTTACCATTTAATTTTCTACCAATATGAAAAGAAATGACGCTGCTTGTCTGATAGCCTATGACAATTTACTTTGTAGATCATAGCACGGTAATATCGAGGGCTAAGTTTCCTCTCCACAATTCCAATTTTAAATGGACTTTTTCAAGACTATTAGATCTATCACAAAAAAAAAAAAAAATGGCCTTCATAATATTTCCGTATTAGTCAAAACACGCAGAAAATCTTCTTCATGGAATAATCGTCATTGAGAAAAAACACGAAAACACATGACAAATAAATGTCAAATTAACCTCGTCCGAGGAAAGATCCTTCAGACTGCCTTGTTAGCCTTGATAGTGGTTTTAAATGGCTGACTTGCGTACACACCACATGGAAATTAATTCAGGAATTAATGTGTGATATACCTAGATCTAGTATCTATGAAACAAAAATTTATTTATGTGGGTGTCAGCAAGCAAGGTGCTTTCGTAACGTCCAAAATCTGAATTCACTGGGGAATTCAACTTGAAACTACGCAGTTCTAACAATCAGCAATCTGAGAATTTGGCTCTCTACTTGGCTATAATTCAAATACCATAAAATAGATCGATGTTAACCCACTAAAACAACAAGTTCTATATTGGAGTGTTTGTTAGTGTTGTAAAGGGTAAAACAGCTTTGTGAATGGCGAACATTTAGTTTACACCAAAGCATTATACATAAAGATCTCTACAGTTTTCAACGGGTGTGGAAACAGTACTAATTCCTGGGACGTTATGAAACGCAGACAATATAGAACATAGAGTTAGGCAGACAGTGTAGTCTACAGGAAGAAGGGTAGATAAGGGTGGAAAAGGAGATAAAACGCAGACATTATAAAGATTGTGAATCAAAACCAGTTTGAGCTGTAGCAGCCACATTCTTTGAGTCCATCGTAGACAAAACTTGAACTCGGACAACGACAAATTCAAAGAAAATACAAAAAAAAAAAAAAAAAAAATACAAAGACATGTAGATTACTGAGTGAAATATTTGTGTGTGCTCCAGCGGCTACATTTCAGTTCAATGATCATGAAATTTCCCGGCTATTTGTCTCAATAATATTTTTGACAAAACTGAATATACGTAGGTGTCACATGGGGTTAAACGAAACAGGCTGTCACTAGGTCAAATAAGACGAAACCGTAATAGTACTGTAGAATCCATTTACGTTCAGTCCAATAATCATGAAACTTTGTCAGACTACTTAAATTGGATATGGATGTGTTGCATAAGGGCATATTGGTATAAAAGTATGTCATTAGATCCTATACCAGAAGACAAAGTTCAGTTGAGTTCCATACTAATGTTGCCTAAATGGTCCTCTTGCAAAATTGTTCAAATAGTTCTGCCCTGTTTCTATTAACTTCACAGAAACTTCACAACTGAGTTTAAACATTTCAAAATCACTGCCTCAGAAACTATATAAACAACTACATCCAAATTTCATATCCAGCATCCTGTATTTGGAAAGGACAATTATTCAAATTAACCGATATATATAACCACATGGTCCAGTTTTAGAAGACTTATGCCATACAGAAACAACTTGTTCTACATATGGAGAGAAAATGTTTGTCCTATTCTACAGAAATTAGTAAGAATGTTTGCTTTAGCAATACGTGCAAGAATTAAGATATATATATGTAAGTTAGGTTACCCAGATTATACACTAGAAAAACATTTCTATCAACCTAGAGGCCCGAGTTTTGTCCATATTCTTTAGAGGCATTATGAAGCTAGGGAGGAACTACAAATACTGATGAAATGGAACTTCGACATTTATTATCCTTATTATCCCCCGCCGAATTTTGGGGCGGGGAAGGGAGGATATAGTTTTTATGTTGTCCGTCCATCCGGACAGATATCTTCTAAAATTGTTGACGAAAGTTGATGAAACTTCATACTTGTGTTCCTTATGATAGTCCGCCGATACACTTTTTTTTTTGGTCATGGAAAAGGGGGCTAGATATATTACCATTTTGGACCAATATCTCTTTAACTACCGTACAAAACTTTATGAAACTTCATATTTACATTGATTATCACAAGCCACAGACAATCAGTATTTGTTTTTATTAAATGACTTGCCATGTCATCGAAAAAGGGGGCCTAATGTATAATTTCATTATGGACCAATAACAAAACGGCTACGTTTACATGCAAAACACAATACCTCTTACATGGTCCAAATTTACTGAAAACTGTCGGGCCAAATTTTGTCTAGATAATCTTTCTGACTTTATAGTACCGGTATATATTTCAAAAGCAGTATAAGCATGGAAAATCCTAAAAGGATATCAACCAGGTTACCCCCCTGCCCAATGTCAATGAAACTTGGTCAAAATGTTAGATTTCACTGTGTTTTAGGGTTGCTTTGGCTTTAAATTTAAATTGGGCAGAATATTTGTAATTTTAAACCAACGTTTCCCTAAAACACAGTGAAATCTGACATTGAAATTGGGCAGAATATTTAAGTCCAACCCCTGTAGCTCTGTCGGTAGCGTACAGGACTTGAGAGCAGGGGGTCGCTGGTTCAGTCAGATACTCTTGAAAATTGGTTGGAATTTATGTCTTAATGACATCTCGTACAAGTCTGATATTAGCTTGTGTAGTATCAAAAAGTAGGTCACTTTTATGAATCAGAAAAACGTTGTGTGCACCATATAGGCCACATTTATCAGCAGTAGGCCTATTCCTTTTTGCATGCTGCTCATTTTGATTGGTTGCATGAGCCTTTACAAATTTATGTTTTTCCATTCTGTTGTCAACTCTACAGACTGTCAGTGTGAGATAATGTAGAGATATTTTTATTAGTCTGTACAAATGTGATCTAGAAGCTTCAAGCCTGTACAAATGTGATAGAAATTTTGAGCTTCTGGGCCTCTTCTTTCTTCTTCTTCACCCCTTCAGATGCCCAGGCTTTCAGTGCGTTTGGTGCTTTGATTCTTTAAATTTTTGCCAAAAAGAGTTTGCTGTGAGAGAATGCTCAAGTGGGAATTCAAAATATTATTCATGCTTCAAGTGTATCACATTAAGTCACAGAATTATTATGATAGTATTGTTTGTTTTTAGAACATAAATTGACCTAAAACATCAGAGCATCATTTGATTGTGTTAGACTTGACCCCCACAATGCCTTTCACATCTCTAGTTAGTTTTGTGGCCTGAGTTTAGATGAAGATCAGACTACACGAAACATGCAGTCTAATCTTGGAGCTAAACTCTTTTCTGTGCGGAGATTTTCTTGCCGTAGATAGCACTGATCATTTTTTCCAGTTGAAAATGTCTGTTTGTTCAACAACTCTGCTGTTTATTAAGGAAAAGTTATGATATTATCATTGCCCTGTTATAGTCTGCATTGTCAACGTACAAAAGCTTTGACATTTTCTCATATCTCTGTTATTACTGAAGATATCTACTTCAAACAGGATAGTTGCTAATTATAAAGAATGAATTCATAACGAAAGGGCAGGTACATCTCAAAATTTTTTTGACACAGTTATGCCCTATTTTTCTACTGAATTTTCACTCAAGAAGCTCTGGCAGCCAAGTGTTAGCACACACAAGTGGTGCTTTTGTTTTTCACTCTAAGGGTTTTCGATTCTTTCCAAATAGGACATAAAGAATCATTTCAAGAGTTTGCGAACTGTATATTATGTGGTTTAAGACAGAACCACAGGTGGAGAAAATGCCTGACTAATACAACATTAGTTATTAATTATTAAAATGAATGCATTTTAACTCTTTAACAAACTTTTTCAAATTGAGAGCATTTGCAGACGACAAATTCAGTGTGGTTCAAGCAATAGGTTTAGTCCTTGAAATGGCACAAAATTTTGTGGAAAAGGGAGAAAATGCTGGTTTTCAGCATTTTCTCCTCTCCCGACAGTGAAATGCCTTCTTTCTTCAGGGTCATTAAAAGGTGGAATTGTGTGGTAAAGGGTTAACATTCCATCAGCTCGAGATGAAATCCTCTAGATGACATTGTTGCAGATGGAGATGACCAATCCATCCTGATAATTAAGTGGAAATGCCTCAATTAAATACTTATTCATAGATGATATTACAATTGCATGTGGTTATTTCTGTATCAGATGCACACATCTTTGACATAATTCCCAAAAATTAGCGTTTGTTTTGCCTACTTTTACCTCACCTTTAACCCATTACCACCCAATCCCGAATTATAATGACCCAGAGAATGAAAGGTCATGGAAACATTAGAGGTAACCAGCATTTTCTCCATTTCCCACTGTTTTTAACCCTTTTACACTTGATTTTAATTTTTGAGTCACATTTCTCAGTCTCAGATGCTTTGAATTTTGATGAATTGAAAATTTTGTTGTGTGGTAAGGAGTTGAAACAATGTTCTACAAATTGCTGCCTTCTTTCACTCAAATTAACATTATGTTTTATTAAATTTCTAGTGAGCATTGTCACAGAAAATTTAAGTAGCTGGAGGTGCTCTCTGACGGAGCTCATACCAGAAGACTAAGCATACTTTAACTTGAAGACCAATGCAGTTTAATTTTCTAGTTCTTTTGGACCACGTTTAATGTTAGGCATTGTTTGTCTGAATGAAAGTTGTTGCATAGTGCATCAACTGTTCAAGACATGAAAGGACAGTAGGTACAACAGGATGCTTGGGTAATTGCTTTACCTTAACTCTTTACCACACAATCATGGGTTTTAACGACCCTGAACAAAATGCCCTTAGGAAACATTGTGGGAAAAGGAGAAAATGCTGGTAACCGGCACTTTCTCCTTTTCCCACAATGTTTTGTTGCCTTCCAAAAACGAATTTCAATTTTTGAGTCACATTTGTTTTGTCGTCTGCAAATGCTTTCAATTTAGACTGGTCTAAAATTTTGTCGTTTGGTAAAGGGTTAATAAGGTTAACTCTTTACCACACAATCACGTGTTTTAACGACCCTGAGAAAGAAGCCTTTTGAAAACACTGTGGGAAAAGGAGAAAATGCTGGTAACCAGCATTTTCTCCTTTTCCCACAATGTTTTCTACCCTTCCAAACACAAATTTCAATTTTTGAGTCGTGTTTAAGTTGTCGTCTGCAAACACTTTCAATTTGGACAGGTCTAAAATTTTGTCGTTTGGTAAAGAGTTAAGACAACTTGATAATAATAGTAATAAGAGAGTTACTGGTTACTGAAAAACGTGGAGAATCATAGTTTATCTATTTATGCATATAAGGCAATAAAAAAATGGCTGAGCACTCTGACCGGTAATTGATTTAGTAAAATGAACAAAATTTGTTCTTGCTTCTTTCATGAAGGTGATATATTAATATGGTTTATCTATTTAAATATATATAAGGCAATCAAAAATGAAATGGCACTTTCTGCCATGTCCTAAGTAATTTTGTTAAATTAAAGAAATTTGTTTTGCTTCTTTCATGAGTACATCATAGTGGCTGTTCTATTATTCGTGTGCCTCTGGGGTTTAACCAGCACTAGACTGGGGCTCTGCAGTGCCTAGACTAAAGACATTCCCATGCAACCAGCACAGCTGGTGGGATTCAACACAGACACATTAGATAATGAAAAAACACCTTAACCACTGTACTAAAATTTACAGATCTTCGTCCAAAAAATGCTTTACATAAAATGACTCAAGTACTCTTCTTTTCATACCCCAGGGTGTCAAATGAATGAAACTCTGAATGGTTGTTGAATACAACCACAGGTCTTGATCTGCAATGTCCAAGACAACAACTAAAGTTATATATGTGCTTGGCACTCTGAGGGTTATAATTTCAAGTTCTAGATTTGTAAATCTTAATAAACTGAGCTTGTTATTGGGTAAACCAACTACCAGAGTGTTTCTTGTCTTAACAAGATGTCGCTGATTCTCAAACACAATAAATTTCTTAAGATTTAGAATGAAATTATTTGGAATGAGAAGTAATTTATTGGTCATGTGGTTTGAGAATGCATTATACAGAATTCGTTTCCATAAATCCAGCTATAAGCAAAGAGGTGTGTTAATTTACAAAGATTTTTTTTTTAAAGAAGAAGCATACAATTTGGCTCATATCAAGTATGCATTATTCTCTAGATTGCCTTAAACTACTTTAAGTGTTGTTGGTACATTTATCTCTATTAAACAAAACATATTTTATTATAACAACTAAGAAGGGATCCAGCCTGGTATTAAAGAGGTTGATTTGTTTCCCAAAGGTTATGTACCTGAATTGCTGGTGTTTTGTGAGAGTGTTCTTTGGCAAGTACTGCAGAGCTTAGTGCAGTATTGACGTAACTGAGAATCAAGTATGTAAATATCCTGTTACAGTGATGTATCTGAAATACTGTTGAAACAAGCACCAAACACAGTGTAAACAAGCATTTGAGTCATTCAACAAGCATTTGAGTCATTGAAAGCCTTCAAGCCTAACGCTACAACTGCAGGGACATGAACCATGGCTGAAGATCTCCTGATCAAGGACCTGTCTGTTTGCTCTACCACATCACTATTACTCACAAATACATGTGGAAAATCAACCAGATCTTCTTTTAATTGAAAAATAAAGACAACCTATTATCACCAATCCCACCTTTCAAAATAAACTCATCACTGATACAAGCAGTTTAGCAAGGAGACAGCACATACCTGTCAACAGTGATATGCTCTCTTTTATACAATATTTCTCCTCTTTATAATGCTGTTTCAGTGTTTTTTATTTTTGAAAAATATCTACACTATAGCATTATAATCACAACAAAGCAAAACCTTTTCCTAAATGATATACATGTACTATTTGCTAACTTGCAAATAGTCAATCAAAACAATGCAAATACAATAGTTTCATACTAACATGATTTCTGCAGAACTCCATTATTCTTGGCGTGAAACTATTGTAACTGACATTGTATGAAAAAAACAAAAAATCCAAAAGTAGGTTTTTGCAATTGATTTAAGTCATTGAAGAACTTACTGAAATAAACAGTATGTTACAGTATTGGTCCATTTTATGTTTTGATAAAGAAATTAATCAGTTTTTTCCCTCTCCTGTAAAATTTTCGAAAATGCAGATACCATAGTTTCACTCTAACCCAGTGATTCGTACACTAGGTTTTTCTAAGATTTGACCTATTGACCTAGTTTATCAGCCAACATGACACATTTTCAAACTGGTGCAAGATATTATCAAGACAAACATTCTGACCAAATTTCAAGAGTATTGGACTGAAAATGTGGCCTCTACAGCGTACACAAGGCTTTTCTAAGATCTGACCTAGTGACCTACTGCAGTTTTTGACCCAACATGACCCATTTTCGAACTCATCCACGATATCGCAAGGCAAACATTCTGACAGACTTTTAAAGAGTATTGGACAAAAAATGTGGCCACAACAGTGTACACATGGTTTTTCTAAGATTTGACCTAGTGACCTAGTTTTTGACCCGACATGACCTATTTTCAAACTCTTATGAGATATCATCGAGACAAACATTCTGACCAATTTTCAAGAGTATTAGAAAATGTGGCTTCTGGAGCTTACACAAGGTTTTTCTCATATTTGGCCTAGTGACCTAGTTTGTCAGCCGACATGACCCATTTTCAAACTAGTCAGAGATATTATCAAGGCAAACATTCTGACCAACTTTCAAGAGTACTGGACAGAAAATATGGCCTCTAGAGCATACACAACGTTTTTCTTAGATTTGACCTGGTGACCTAGTTTTTGACCCAACATGGCACATTTTCGTACTATGTCGAGGTATAATCAAGACAAACATTCTGAACATTTTTCAAGAGTATTGGACTGAAAATGTGGCCTCTAGAGCGTACAAAGCGTTTTTCTAAGATTTTACCTGGTGACCTAGTTTTTAACCCCACTTGGTCCATTTTCACACTTGCCTGAGTTATTATCAAGGCAAACATTCTGACCAAGTTTCAAGAGTATTGGACTGAAAATGTGGCCTTTAGAGCGTACACAAGGTTTTTCAAATATCTGACCTGGTGACCTAGTTTTAGACCGAACAAGATCTATTTTCATACTCATCCAAGATATCATCAAGACAAACATTTTGACTAACTTTCAGGAGTATTGGACAGAAAATGTGGCCTCAAGAGTGTACACAAGATTTTTCTAAGATTTGACCTAGTGACCTAGCTTTTGACCGGAGATAACCCATTTTCGAACTCGTTCAAGATATCATTGAGGCAAATATTCTGAACAAGTTTTATGAGTATCGGACTGAAAATGTGGCCTCTAGAGCGTACACAAGGTAAACGGTTGACGACGGACGCCGAACGACGGACGACGGACGCTGGACACAGCATGATCACAATAGCTCACCATGAGCACTTTGTGCTCAGGTGAGCTAAAAAGAAAATATCCTGGAATGAAGAATTTTGTCCTTGTCCAGGAAAAAGAGAGGCAAAGCACTGAAATTTATTTTGACATGATAAAGTGATTAAGTTGTTGATAACAAACTACATTACTTACTCTCCTCGGTTCTGAAAGTCGATGTTATACCCCCACCTGCCATCCAGTGACAGCTGCAGTAGATATTTGCCATCACTAAAGTCTCGACTGAGCAAAATAAATTTATCAGTTGAGAGTCCTGCAATGGGGAAAGAAGTACATTCAACCAAACAATAGTGATACATATGGGCTCTGTGAGTAGATGATTCCTGCAAAAAATGAGAATTTTATTCTGTAATAGTGATGCCCCATACATGAAGCTTCTTGGTTTTTTAATTATTTGCTATATGACAAAACTTTAAATTCATCAAAATTCAAAGCAGTTGCAGAAGACAATATATAGCTGGTATGATGATATTTTATTAACCATCCTCTGGCAAAAGGGTACCCAGGTTTAATGATCTTGGTCTTGCATTTCACCGAGCAAGTCATCAGATAATTATGGATCCATAAAGTCAATTTTGTCATTCAACCGGCTGAATCCACGGGGCTCAACCTAGAGAGCGATTTGGGCAAAAAAAAGTCGCCTTATTCTTATCAACTTTTCTCTTCTAAAACATCAGATTGAAATCCACTTTGCCAAAATTTGCACCCAACATGTCAATTACGAAGTCAAAGAACAGTGACTCTGCCTACAAAAATCAATATCAGCCTACAACTGAGCCAAGTGTTTGTGTATATGGTGAGAAAACAAAATACATTGATCAACTAATTAAGTACCCGATATCCAGTGTTGCTACCAGGATTTTCTAAAGTGGGGCCCTGGGCCCCCCCTCACTTCCTAAAATGGGGCCCTCACTCCCCAAAAAGGGGTCCTCAAATTTATCTTTTCATCAGTGGCTTGCATTATTTTAGAACCCTTTCAGACGCATGTTTTATTTTTGACATTACCAATAAGAGAATTGAATTAAAGCAAATACAAAACAACTTTATATCTGTGAATATCGTATACCTCTTCAACATGTGTTCCAGTTCTAGCATTGTAAGACAAGGTGGCCTAATCCCCATCCTACCGCCTCCGTCTTATTTGTAGGTCAATATTTTTACTTCATAAAATCCCCCAAATTTTTTCCTCATAATAAAAGTGAGATTTTTAGCACCCAAGTATTGTTTTATACACATTTGTGTAAATTTACTGCTTAAAGTCATTATTAAACCTGAAAAGACAGTCTAAAGAGCCTCTGATCGGACAATGTAAAACTGACATTTTCTTGTGTCATGGGTTTTCGCGTTTTTTTCCTGCGGTCTATATTTTATGTCAAGCAATTTTTGGATGGATAGTTCGGCATAATTTTACATAAATTTGCCTATAGTGGTAGCAAGTAACTTCAAAACCTGTCACTGTACTCTAGATAAGCGGATTTACATCACTGTAACTTTTTTTTTATTAATCACAGGCCAGCTCGTTCAGCTGTGATAACAGCGACGCGTGCGTCTTTCACACTTGATTCATACCGGTTTATTTCGGAGTTTAGATCTTTGAATAATTGTTTATTGGCAACGATCCTTCTTTGGCATCGTTTTATTTTATGCTGACACAAATGTTATATAAAAAGAGAGTAGCTAATCTTTTCTGGCACGATGATCAACTTTTGATTCATCCGCCGTTGCTAGGCGATTACACGATTGATTTTTTTTTTTTTTTTTTTTACTCTTTACATTTTATTGACTGGAGCCGAGAACCATTTTACAGTTCTCGTGAATTCCCAGAAAAATTATAAATAGCCGTCGAAGGAATTTTCAGTGTGATATTAGCCGAGCCTGTTTAAGACAATAAGGATTACTTTATTTGTATATTCGCATGTGCAATTCATTTCATTTGCATAACTGAACTTCTACAATTCACATTTTCTAGATTTTACTCGCATATTGCAAGTAGATATACAGGAATTTCAAACCTGTAACGAAATCAACAAATGTTCAGCTACAAAGCGGAATCAATTTTGTAACCAGTCGCTGCTGTCGACACAAGTCTCACGGAAACATGAATGAATGAATGAATGTTGTTTTATGGCGCATCGACAGCTTTGGTCATTTAGCGCGCATATCTGTGTTAAAAGATAATAAAAGTGAAATTGTTTAAACTGAAAAAAGTTTGAATATATTAATAATGATAAAAGAGTTGGATTAAGAAGTGTTATGTGTGACCTTCATATGTATAATGGAAATAATTGAGTGACAGGGCAATCCCTATCTACTCAACAAGTTTTAAATCACAGTTAGGAATGTGGTAAAAGGATTTGAACAAAAAGTTGGATTAATAGTAGAATAGTGTGATTTTTTTAATGTGCATAAAATATGATATTGAGTGGCAGGATAAACCCTGCCTACTCATAGTTTTAAATGGAAAGGTTAAGACTGTGAATAGTAGCTTAAAGGAAATGAGAGCTTAATATTGAGAAAAGTGTGTAAAGAATGTAAAAAGATGGGTAAGAAACTCAACAAGCAAATATCACAGTTTATTGTAAATACCAATCTCCTTTATGAAAGCGACAATAGATTCAACGCTGACAGAATCAAAAAGATTTTTTAAACTATCGACGTTGAAATATTTTCAACGAATTGGTTGAAAGTCAATGCAATCTAGTAGAATGTGTTTTATAGAGAAGGGTGCATTGCATGGAATACATTCAGGGGCATCATCTCTGGTCAAGAGCCAGGAATGTGTAATGCGTGAATGGCCAATTCGAAGTCGTGCAATTATCACTTCTTCTCGACGAACAGACCTGTAAACGGGGTACCATTCACCGAGGGAAGGTTTAACTGAATGCAGTTTATTGAAAACATCAGCATCCCACTGGGATTGCCAAGAAGATTGGATATGTGTTAAAGCAGAGGATTTAAAATCAGTGTGTGGAACTTTAAAATCTGAAATGGGAAGGTTTAATGCAGATTTGGCAGACCTATCGGCATTTTCATTGCCTTTGATCCCTACATGACTTGGAAGCCAGCAGAACACCAATCTATTCACAGAAGAAATTTGTGAGATCCTTTCAAGTAAAGTACAGATCAAGGGATTCTCAAGTCGTTGATTTGAAAGGGCCTGTAATGTTGACAAAGAGTCCGAAAAGATAATGAAACGGTTGGAATCAGAATGTTCAGCTAGATTTAGGGCAAGATCAATAGCTTTAATTTCTGCAGAGAAAATAGAGGAATTGTTTGGAAGGCGGCACTTTAAGCTCCTTTCTCCATAAATAGCGGCAGCTGCTACAGAATTTCCCACTTTAGAACCATCTGTATAGATTGGTTTGAAATACTAAATATGATTAATAAACAACAACTTTTTATATAGTTCCAGATCTTTAACAACAAATTTATAAAAGTAATAATGCATATTGTACACTTGTTTCTATAAATTTTGTCATTCTACAGTTCCCACATAAAACTTCTCATTGTTCAAATTCCTCCAATTCTCCCTAAACTCCCTCCACTTCTCCCTCTTTTGAGCTATAGGAAAAGTCATTTCTCTCAATTTCCTGAGTCTAGGATGAGCCCTGATCCCTAGTTAGCATGGTCCTAAAATTTACCAAATGCAAAAAGTCTTGACACAAGTCGGCCTGCCCAGACAGCGCAGACTGGCCTGGGTCACATCTTTTTGCTGATGCATTAAGCCGCCTTTTAACAGGCATGGCTCAAATATATTCTTTGTCTCTGATAGGGCAGAAAGCATTCAAAAACAGGACATTTTTCCGATATGATTTTTACCATTCAAAATTCCAAAAATAATTATGAACAACGCTAAGTTATGTTGACTTACAGTAAGCAACTTGAGTTTTGATGCAAGACCTATTTTCAGATTTCCTATAATTATAGTTGTAATAGACCTTTGTCACTTTCGCGTACTACGGACTACGGACCGCAGACTGCGGACTTTTCTAAGGGGATTTCTCAAACGAAATAATGCAATAATGAGCTGAATTTAAAGGGGAACTGAAACGAATAAAAAGTCAGTAATTTTAACTTGCTATTTCAATGGTTCAACCCAATTACTTTACGTCGACAGACAAGACCTCCACACATCTTGACTGTTCTGTCTAGAAGTTACCTGGAGTGTCTCCAAACTGTACCAGTTGCCTTGTATGACCCTAGACTAGCTAATGTTTGTTCGACAGTCGCGCTGTATGCTTTTAAGTGTCGTAATTTCCGCAGTCCCATTTTTTTGTAGTCGAGCTGCTGTGAAAATTGTAAGTATTGAATAACGATTAGGATTACATTTCATCCGCAAGTAATTGCAGTAGGCAGGAAAGTCAAGTACTTCCAATGGGCCAATCTTTGCAAAGAAGGCGAGCTGTTGTGCGTTTGTGCGAAATCTGCTTTCAATATACAGTTATTTCCGTTACTGTCTGTCACCATCTTTGAATGCATAACATGGCAGCTCTGATGATCTGAATAGTACTGTTTCTGAGAGTCTGTCGCAGACAGGTTTATTCGTTCCGACGTCCCATCGACTGGCTTCGACCGACTGCTGAGGGGACTTTGTGTAATTTCCCCAACAGATCTAGCCACAAATTTTTAGAGAGCCAGCGTAAGAAAAAAAAAATATAAAAATTGAAAAATGGAGTAAATGTTCCTTTAAATGAGGAAACACTAACGTTTAGTATGCTGGAAAGGAAACACAAGCTAGGATGTTGTCGCAACCGTACTAGAAATAAAAGAACCCTGAACATTAAAAACTGACATTCTATATGCATGTCTGTTGTTTTGAATATCACGACCGTCAAAAATGTTAATTGATTGAATGAATGTCTCAGTTGCTTCCCCTATTTGATAATAGAAGTATCGACGATCCTCTGAAAACAAGGAAAATACGTCTTTTACACGTTGTTCCTGTCGTCAACACTAAGTCTTACATAGTATATGGTAGGGGTTGTGAAAGCAGATAAAAACAAGATGTCTGTTTGTAAAACAGTCATGCCCCTCTACTGCCACATTGATACAGGAAGTGGCACAGTTCATAAACTGATATCAATCGCCGAAAAACATCCACATAATTCGATCCTTTAATTGCCGATAATTTGTTGACAAGTCCATCTTCAATTGGAGATGGGTCAAAGTACTGACATGTGTCGGCAATAATCGCTAATCAAGTAATTAACATCCTTTGTCTGATTTATAGCCCACTTCAATTGTTAAACGTGATAATCTGTCAACAGTTCGCATAATTATACACACCGCCGTGTGTATACATACATGATTGTAAACAGTCACCGATACACAGACTGGGTTATAGATTTTCTTCTCGGCATGTGCGTTCGACTTCCGCTTTTTCCCAGTCAACTCCGATGCTTACTACATCCCTGATAATATGCGAATAAAATGTTGAAGCCACAAGTTGAGCCACATATGATGATTTTTGAGACACTTTAATTTTTTTTAGCAAATGGCTCAAGTGGCGAACGGCAGCGCGGGCCCTGAATCATATGGTGGTCACTGTGACCTTGACCTTTCACGGATTAACCTTAAAATCGATAGGGATCATTTACACTCCATGATAAATATCTGTACAGAATTTGAAGGACCTAAGTCAATTCTGTGTGTAGTTATCATCTGGACAAGGTTTGGTCTATATATCATTAAGTTGAAGGCCACTGTGACCTTGACCTTTGATGGATTAATATCAAAATCGATAGGGATCATTTACACTCCGAGATGAATACCTGTACAGAATTTGAGGAACCTATGTCAATTCTGTGTCTAGTTATCATCCGGACAAGGTTTGGTCTATATATCATTAAGTTGAAGGCCACTGTGACCTTGACATTTGATGGATTTATCTCAAAATCGATAGGGATCATCTACACTCCGAGACAAATGTCTGTGCCAAATTTGAAGAACCTAGATCAATTCTGTGTCTAGTTATCATCCAGACAAGGTTTGGTCTATATATAAACATGTTGACGGTCACTGTGACCTTGCCATTTGACCGATTGACCTCAAAATAATAGAGATCATCTACACTCCAAGACAAATGTCTGTGCCAAATTTGACGAACTTAGGTCAATTCTGTGTCTAGTTATCATCTGGACAATGTTTGGTCTATATATCAACATGTTGACGGTCACTGTGACCTTGACATTTGACCGATTGACCAAAATCAATAGGGATCATTTACACTCAAAGACGCATGTCCGTGCCAAATTTGAAGAACCTATGTCAATTCTGTGTCTAGTTATCATCTGGACAAGGTTTGGTCTATATATCATTACATTGAAGGCCACTGTGACCTTAACCTTTGATGGATTAATTTCAAAATCGATAGGGATCATCTACACTCCGAGACAAATGTCTGTGCCAAATTTGACGAACCTAGGTCAATTCTATGTCTAGTTATCATCCGGACAAGGTTTGGTCTATATATCAACATGTTGACGGTCACTGTGACCTTGACATTTGACCGATTGACCTCAAAATCGATAGGGATCATTTACACTCTAAGACGCATGTCTGTGCAAAATTTGAAGAACCTATGTCAATTCTGTGTCTAGTTATCATCTGGACAAGGTTTGGTCTATACATCATTGAGTTGAAGGCCACTGTGACCTTGACATTTGATGGATTTATCTCAAAATCGATAGGGATCATCTACACTCCGAGACAAATGTCTGTGCCAAATTTGACGAACCTAGATCAATTCTGTGTCTAGTTATCATCCGGACAATATTTGGTCTATATATCAACATGTTGACGGTCACTGTGACCTTGACATTTGACCGATTGACCTCAAAATAATAGAGATCATCTACACTCCAAGACAAATGTCTGTGCCAAATTTGACGAACTTAGGTCAATTCTGTGTCTAGTTATCATCTGGACAAGGTTTGGTCTATATATCAACATGTTGACGGTCACTGTGACCTTGACATTTGACCGATTGACCTCAAAATAATAGAGATCATTTACACTCCAAGACAAATGTCCGTGCCAAATTTGACGAACTTAGGTCAATTCTGTGTCTAGTCACATCCGGACAAGTTTTGGTCTATATATCAACATGTTGACGGTCACTGTGACCTTGACATTTGACCGATTGACCAAAATCAATAGGGATCATTTACGCTCAAAGATGCATGTCCATGCCAAATTTGAAGAACCTATGTCAATTCTGTGTCTAGTTATCATCTGGACAAGGTTTGGTCTATATATCATTACGTTGAAGGCCACTGTGACCTTGACATTTGATGGATTAATCTCAAAATCAATAGGGATCATCTACACTCCGAGACAAATGTCTGTGCCAAATTTGACGAACCTAGGTCAATTCTATGTCTAGTTATCATCTGGACAAGGTTTGGTCTATATATCAACATGTTGACGGTCACTGTGACCTTGACATTTGACCGATTGACCTCAAAATCGATAGGGATCATTTACACTCTAAGACGCATGTCTGTGCAAAATTTGAAGAACCTATGTCAATTCTGTGTCTAGTTATCATCTGGACAAGGTTTGGTCTATATATCATTACGTTGAAGGCCACTGTGACCTTGACGTTTGATGGATTAATCTCAAAATCAATAGGGATCATCTACACTCCAAAACAAATGTCTGTGCCAAATTTGACGAACCTAGGTGAATTCTGTGTCTAGTTATCATCCGGACAATATTTGGTCTATATATCAACATGTTGACGGTTACTGCGACCTTGACATTTGACCGATTGAGCTCAAAATCAATAGGGATCATCTACACTCCAAGACAAATGTCTGTGCCAAAGGGCTAAATCCGGAAACCCCCCTAATCTGCCCTGTTTTTTTCGGAAAAACCAAATGGAATTGATGCGTCTTTTCTAGGCTTTGTATGAAAGTGCAACTCTTTATGTTTCTACAAATAAACATTAAGTTCTCGAAAGTAGCGTATTTCTGGAAGAAAAATTGAATACTAAAGTGTATGAAATCGCCAGTTTTGTCATATTTACGGTGATTTCAGACAAATACGATCAGAAAAAAATATGATCCCCTATACCCGACACCTTGAAATTTTGCTCACAGTGAAGAAAAATAACTATAGAAATAGGTTATAAATAAAACATGGTGTCGGTTATGGGTCTTCATACTCAAAAAAATAAAAATCGTAACACAGAGATCTTTAAACTACATGTAACAACGGTTGAATGTTCGATTTGTCTAATCCATGCGAAATAATCAAATTTTCGCTTCAAACTTCAAACTGCTGTTCGATATCGAGAGCTGAATAATACATGAATACCTTTAAAACTGATTTACAACCTTCCAGTTTCACCGACGCCGCAGTAATATGCATATATCCGAATATTATTCCGTCCGAAATGAGGTACACGAATGCTGGAGAAATCGGCCCCTGGAGAAATCGGACCCAAAACGCTTGGGGCCGATTTCTCCGGAGAAATCGGCCCCAAGCGTTTTGGGTCCGATTTCTCCAGGGGCCGATTTCTCCAGGGGCCGATTTCTCCTGACACCAGGTACACGCAAGGGACGCAACTTTTTGTTTACCAGAGCGTCGCGCTTAGCAACAGCTTCAGACGAAACGCTGTGATGGTTTTGAGTGAAGACATGGCGTTATTAGTGTAAATTGGTGTAAATTAATGTAAGTAAGTAAGATTCAATCGTGTTCTGTTTTCTTTTGACTTTCTAAAATAAAATAAAGAGTATTTTCTCCCCCCCCCCCACCCACACAACAAAGGAAGACATTCTGTACTGTCTACTGAGGACGCCTACTGCGTTAAAGTTAAAAAAATGAACTAAATGAAACGGCGTAAGTATCACGATATTTTATGTTTTATTAAGATCTACTGAATCTATTAATTCTTGATAAAGAAGCAGAAAAACTGGGTAAATGTTCAGAACAACTAGATCTAGAACCCAATCTAGGATCTTCCCACTTGTCAGATACCTTTGCAGATATTTTTTAGCAACGGCTACAGACTTATGATATATACTATATACTAACTGTTTATATGCATTTAAAGCTTTTCATCCATTTTATCAACATATGTTATGATGAGTGATCTTATCTTTGAATTTGCTCTACCCATCCGACCTAGTGTATCAAGAGTTCGCTGTCATTTTTTTATGGCTTGGGAGGTAACATTTGCTTGGCTATTGTTACATAGTTCACATAGACTTCGAGACCCAATACAACATTAGTGGTATAAGTGATGAAACATTTCTAATTGGTCCTTTATTGGTGTTTTCCCTTATTCTTCCATGTTGTTGTCCAGCTCTGGCAGGAGTTCCCTTCCTTGCATCTCTCTCTCTCTCTCTCTCCCTCATTGTAATCTGTTTCATCTTCTACATGCAATTTATGTAATTAGTTAACCCTTTCACACAAAATCACTCTGTCTTGTTTTGACGACCCTGATTTATGAAAACATTGTGGGAAAATGAGAAATTCCTCAAAAAGGGCCATTTTTCATTTTTCCAAATTGCTGGTTCAATCCCCGACTCGGCCAATATTCTTACCGAAGATTGATGATAGTCATTACGACAGGATTCATTCCTCACCGCTATCCGTTGTTTCGACAATGTTTATGTGGGAAAAGAGCCAGTGGCTTGGAAAGAATATTGTGCGGAGGAAAGTATGGATAGGTAAACTTGCTGCCATGAAATAACTGAAATACTGTTGAAAACGGCGTTAAACACCATACAATCAATCAATCCTTTTTCCAAAAGTACTTTTATTATACCTAATCAGAGAACTTTGTTCAACCTCAAAAGTGGCATAGATATGCAGATGCTTTGATTCTTGGTGAGTCTGAAATTTTTGTTTCAAAGAGTTTAAAAGCTTATGTATTACAATAAATACATTGCTCATACTTTTTTCCAGGATGCCTCAAACAAAGTGTGTTCTGTGCAACAGAAAGCTGAAAATACACCAGCGCAGACCTGTTAACAAACGAGTTGCCAAGTATCTTAAAAAGAATTTTCTTCTGGACACCACCAAAGATGATTTTATTTGTGGAAAATGTAGTCGCTCGGCATATCCCCCTTCAACTGAATCAATCACTCGAAAAGAAACAGTAGGAAATATAACGGATACATGTACAAACCCCTGTCAGAGTCCGCCTTCTGTGAAATTAAATATACCAAGTGCATCGAAGAGCCATTCACATTGTTTCATTTGTAAAAAACCTGGACCCAAATTGGTTGTTATTCCTAGCAGACAAAGATTGAATGTCTTTTTGAAAAATAATGTGATAATTACAGCGCAGAGCAGATGTTGTCCATCTCACTTGAATGACTCTCTGAATGACTTCAAACCTGATATAGTGTTGCTAATGGTGGATCATTGTTATTTAAACAGAACTTCAATCCTTGATCTTCTCAGAAATGTTCGACAATATGCCCTCACATCTTCTCAGAAAAGGATGTCATTTGACAATATTGATTCTTTTACAGACACGGATCTTGTTGCTTTGACAGGCTTGAACAAGGAACAGTTTCTCCAGTTACACCAATCTGTCAAGTTAAATATAAAGAATACGCCAACCAGGAATTCTTTGACCTCTCTTGGATTGTTCCTCTTAAAGATGAGATCTGGACTTCCAAACAAACTTTTGTCTACTCTTTTTGATATTTCTAAGTCTAGTGTAAGAAGAGCCATTCACTCAGTCCGACAGATGCTCATGGTAAACTTTGTACCAGCAAACCTTGGTTTTTCTCATATCACTCGTCATGACGTCATCATAAAGCACACCAGAAAACTGACACAGTCCCTCCTTTCAGAAAACAACCAACAAGAAATTTTAGTGTTAGATGGTACATACATCTACATCCAAAAGAGCAACAATTTTCAATTTCAAAGGCGTTCCTACAGTGTTCACAAAGGCAGACCACTTGTAAAACCTATGGTAATTGTTACAACAACAGGCTATTTCTTAAGTGTTTTAGGACCATATTTTGCGGATGCAAAAAACAATGATGCCTCCATATTAAACCATATCATAAGGAACAATGTAGAAGATATCAAGAATTGGATTGATCCCGAAGATATATTTGTTGTGGACAGGGGATTTCGGGACTCTGTACAACTTTTGAGTGAAATTGGTATTCAGGCCAAGATACCGGCTTTCATGAGACGCAATGATAAACAGATGTCCACAGAAGATGCAAATACCAGTCGCTTAGTTACAAAGGTAATTACTTTGCATAAATGAGAGTACATTTTTATTATCTTCCCCTCCTCCCTCCCCAGAAGTGCATATTGTTTTACCTCTGTCTGTCAGTCAATCTGTTTGCCTGAACACCTTCACATTACTCCTATAGTCTTTTAGTTACACTACTCAGTTTTAGTGTGTACATAGCTTTTATCAGTACCCATTTAATGGGAGTTATATGGTGTAGTGAATATTTAAAGCCAAGGTAAAAACTTTTGTAGCTCAGGTAATAGTGTTTCACAATCATATTTTGTTAAATCTCCATTCTTATGTGGAACAAGTTAAAAGTTTATAGGGTTACACTACCAATAACTACTCTGAAATAAACAATAAAATAAGTATTATGGTAACCTTTTAATCATATCTCAACTATATATAGAAATTCTTTTGCCTGTGCCTTATGCGACAAAAAGACACATCTGCAGCATATAACTTTGGAAAGCATTGTTGAAAAAGGATAAATTGCTCAGCACAAGTAATTTCTCCTTTTACCCAATGTTTTCAAAAGCCAACAATGTGGAAGGGTATTTAAGTGAATTCACCTTTTTTCATACAACCGTTTTAAGATAAATTGTGAATAGTATAGGAATAAGATCAGTCTACCGGTATGGTTTCTACACTTATCTTGCTTTACAATGTTTTATGTTGTTGTATTGGGGTTTAACGCAACTTTAAAGGTGACACACATGTGTTTCCTGGCTTTCTAACACCAGTACTAAACTACTAACACAACTTTTCTTTCCAAAGCCACCGACTACTTTTCTCACATGCTTTTGCAGAGGTGACAGGCTAAAATACACCAGCAAGAAAAGTCGCCTCAACCTGGGATCAAACTCATAACCACCAGGTCATGAGTCCGACGCGCTCACCACTGAGCCACCCAGGCAGAGCTACACTGTTTTATAGAAAACTCAAATACTACCAGAATTGTTTAACCCTTTACCAAACGACAAAATTTTAGACTGGTCCTAATAGAAAGCACTTGCAGACAACCAAATAAACATTAGTCAAAAATTGAAATCGGTTTCCAGCAGGCTAAAAAACAGTGTGGGAAAAGGAGAAAATGCTGGTTACCACCATTTTCTCCTTTTCTCACAGTGTTTTCAAAAGGCTTTTTCCTCAGGGTCGTAAAAACCAGGGATTGTTTGGGAAAGGGTTAAAGAGTAAATATAAGCTTTTTAAGAATATTCATGACTTGTGACATCCTAATTTACTGTAACCTGTCGTGGATTACTTTGAGAATTAGCAATGAATACTCATTCGATGCTTTGGGTGATTTGTCTTTCATTCATTTTTATACCCCCGTAAAAAGAATGTATTCGGGGGTTTACTGGAATCACCCTGTCTATCCGTCCGTCTGTGTACAAAATACTAGTTTCTGTCAAAGCCCTGGCGGGTGTATTCAGTCACATTTAGTGACAGCTCTATTTTTTTTTTCAGGTTCGATGGGTGGTTGAAGCTGCAAATTCTCGTATAAAGCAATGGAAATATTTGGACCATATTCTACCAACAAATCAAGTTCCATTTATAGGCGATTATGTTCGCATTGTTTGTGCCATATCCAATAAATTTTTTCGACCTTTGAACAGCACACAAGAAGAAGATGAAATCACTGCCAATAAGATGCTTGACAGACTTTCCAAAACAAATGAACTGCAAATGTATATTGAATCAAATTGTCTTGACAATCGTAGTGTAAAAAAATGGAGCAATGTGAGTGACGACAACTTAAAAGATTTTCCTAAACTGGATGAAACAGCATTAAGGCTTCTTACATTAGGAACATACCAGCTTAAACTTAGTGACAGCTATATTCAAGAGTTTATTGGCAGTGAGGGCAATATCCAAATATACAAAGAAGATACTAATCTACTTAGAATTAAGTTACAAAGTCGTCATGTTACTTCCAAAGCATATTATGTTTGGATCAGATATGACTCTGATCATATTCAAGCATGGTATTGTAAATGCAGGGCCGGAGCTCGAACCGTAGGTACTTGTTCACATGTTGCTGCAGTGTTGTGGTACTTAGGAATGGCAGCTCAATCTGGTTCTGTTCATGACTTTGGGGTTAAAGACTGGGGGCAATTTTTGGAGGATGCTTCACATGTGCCAGAGGCAGTTGACTGTTCAGATTCAGATGAAAGCATAATTGAAGAGTAGTACATGTATTGCCATGAAAGCATGATTTCAAAAGTTTTCTTATACAGTTTGATTATTCTCACAGGTTGAATTTCTTTCATGATTTATGTATACTGTGTCTGCAGCTACTTAGCCTGTGAATAGGTGGCTGTGCACCTGTAGGGTAGTCTTCTTTATAAGCGCTTATGAAAATAATATGATATGAAGATAACTTAACCCTTTCCCAAACGACAAATTTTTGGACTAGACCAAATTGAAAGATGCAAATTTTTATTTTGGTTAAATTGAGGCTAAGGTAGAAAAAATTGTGGGATGAGAAGAAATTGCTCATTTTAAGCGATTTCTCCTTTTTCCCCACAAAATTTTCAGGAGTCTTATACCCCAGGGTCGTGAAAACTAGTGATTGTTTTGGAAAAGGTTAATACCAGTCATAGTTTTGTAATTACATGTACATGTATTTGGTTTCCATGGCAACAATTTGCTATAAGGATGAATACATTATAATTACATGTTTATTTAAGGAAAAGATCAGTTTGCACAAAAAAATGTAGTAATTATTAGACATGAAATACAAGAAATTTATGATTTCAGAAATTCTGAGTCACTTTTCCTTCATGGTTACTATGGTAATGGAATTCAAAATTTTATCACATGAAAGGATTTTTGTAAGGTAAATATTTTATTGAACCTTTGCTGATCATTGAGTAGATATATGAGTAAGAGTAAGGACATTTTGTTAAAAAAGAATTTTTTTATTTACTTACTCGTTACCATGGTAACAATTGTCTCCCAACTGATAAATTGACACTTGTGAAATAGGAAATCATTTGTCAAACAACTTGATTGAAAAAGATTTTCTTATTTGAAAATACTCATTTTTTTTGCATTTCTATATGGATAATAAAATGGTTGCCATGGCAACAGTGTCATTTAGAATGCATTTTATTTGTTGTTTTCTTTAACTACATTACTTGAGGACTTGAATGAACATACTTTTTCTGAAAATTTAAGTTGGGCAATTTTCGCCCCATAGTGAACCTAGTCCTTTGACGAACCTATGTCAATTCTGTGTCTAGTTATCATCCGGACAATTTTTGGTCTACATATTAACATGTTGGCGGTCACTCTGACCTTGACATTTGACCGATTGACCTCAAAATCAATAGGGATCATCTACACTCCAAGACGCATGTCTGCCAAATTTGACAAACCTAGCTCAATTCTGTGTCTAGTTATTATCCGGACTACTACTACTACTACTACTACTACTACCACTACTTTTACTACTACTACTACTACTACGAGGGGTGTCCCAGAAATACGTAGACTTTTGTTATAACTTTTGTATTTACTGTATGTTTTTAAACCAAATTTTACCTGTACAAACTTTAAGAGATCCACAGTAAATCTGTGAAACAGATTTTCAAATAAATGTTAGAAGAATATTTTATTTGTCGCCATAGTAACCGAGGATACGACAGGCGGGGCAGTGATTATTGTTCGTACTTAAGCCAAAATTCAATCAACTGCATCGCCAAAAATCCTTGACCAATAATTGTATAGCGTCTTGTGGTAACTACTCTACGTCTTTTAACTAAAAAATATTAATTTGGACACCATAAGTGCTATCGTTGAAGTTTTATGATACAGACATAAGTTACAGCTGCTGCATGAAAGAGGTCAAAATATGACGTCAACGTAATACGCTGAATATCATTCCGTAATAAAACATTTTAACCGCCGAATGATAGCACCACAGAAGTGTGAAATGTTGTAAACTGCTTAGAGTACTCCTTCTGTATAAAGGAGTGTAAATTTCAAACGGCACAATCCTTTCAGAGATACCTACGACAGCAGTGCAAAAAGCACCGGCCAATGGCGAAAGCCACTGAATGATACGTCAGTTGGTGCAAAAGTGCATTGTAGGGTAGAACACGTAACAATTTTGGAGCAGTGCAGAGTGAGGTCGATGGTTAAGATAAGAAATGGAATCAGAATATGAAGAATGCGCTCTATCAGGAGGTGCACATTCATATAAGTGTGTAGAGGTTGATGGAGACTATGTTGATAGCATGAGCGCAAACATTAAACTTTGTCGTGATAAGAATACAAACGACGTCATGACGTCGCGTTGAACTGCCCCGCATCCGGAACCCCTGTCTATCTCCAGAGCTTGTAGAATCCGACTAAGACAAGATACCGGGCTGAAATTTTGTAAACTTGTGCAAAAGATATAATGTTCACTGCTCCCGAAATTGTTTATTTCTGCCTTAACTATTATGAAAGATGTAACAAAAGTCTACGTAATTCTGGGACAACCCTCGTACTTCTTCTACTATTGCTACTACTACCACCACCACTATTACTACTACTACTAATACTACTACTACCACCACCACCACCACTACTACTACTACTGCTACTGTAGCTATTCTTGCTCTAGTTGTTGTTGTTGCTGCTACTGCTTTTACTATTATATTTTCTACTACTATTGTCCGTTTCACCTGCCAGTGTCACTGAATTTTTCTTGATATTTCAAGTATATTTCGACTGATCATAATGAAACATATCTTAAACGTGTAAACGTTTTAGACGAACTCTGTGACGAAATTTCATCAAAATCGGTCGATGGACAAAATTTTCTCCATTGACCCCCACTGTAAAAAATACGCAGAATTTGCCCATATACCCCATTGTAAAAATCCTTGAGTGGGGGGAGGCTATGAGCATAACATAACATGTGAACAAATTAACATACCATATTTCCTAATCATCATGAATCATATCATGAATTTTAACTCGTCTTGCAACAACAAATGCAACATCATTGAGCGTATTACCTTTTTTCTTGACCAAATTCACTCAAATGTAAAGTTTTCTGCATGTGTTAATGATTAGTAGTTGTAGTAAGTATATGAGAAGATCTAGTACAAACAATTGGTAAGAGGTAGTAATTGTTATAGTAGAAATGACAGTGTGGTTACAAATGCGAAAACAAACAAGCCTTGGGTATACATAGAAGTAAGGGTCCGAATCCTAGGTAGGAAAATAATCAAGGTCCTACATTTACGTGGAAAAATGACACAGTGTCAAAGTTCTATATAGGCATAAAACACAGGGTCATTATTCTACGTAGAATAATGATCCAGGGTCAAAATTCTACAAATAGAAATGACCCAGGGTCATTATTCTACGTAGAATAATGACCCGGGGTAAAATTCTACATAGGGAAATGACCCAGGGTCATAATTCGACGTAGAATAATGACCCAGGGTCCAAATTCTACATAGGGAAATGACCCAGTGTCATTATTCTACGTAGCATGATGACCCAGCCCAAATTTTACGCAAACAAGAGGACCATGATGGTCCTAAATCGCTCACCTGAAATGCAACTGAGCTCAACACCATAATGCTACATGCCAAATATGAAAGCTCTAGCCCTTACGGTTTGGGACAAGAAGATTTTTAAAAGATTTCCTTCTTTATCTCTATGTGAAATCCGAGAACCCACAACATAGGGCTAATTTTTAACACCAGGGCCATAATTTGAAGTATTTTGGTAGAGGGTCACTAGATGATGCTACATGCCATATATGAAAGCTCTAGCCCTTACGGTTTGGGACATGAAGATTTTTAAAGATTTCCTTCTTTATCTCTATGTGAAATCCGAGAACCCACAACATAGGGCCAATTTCCACACTAGGGCCATAATTTGAAGTTTTTGGTAGAGGGCCACTAGATGATACTACATGCCATATATGAGAGCTCTAGCCCTTATGGTTTGGGACAAGAAAATTTTTAAAGATTTCCTTCTTTATCTCTATGTGAAATCCGAGAACCCACAACATAGGGCCAATTTCCACACTAGAGCCATTATATGAAGTATTTTGGTAGAGGGCCACTAGATGATACTACATGCCTTATATGAAAGCTCGAGCCCTTAAGGTTTGGGACAAGACAATTTTTACAGATTTCCTTCTTTATCTATATGTGAAATTCGAGAACCCACAACATAGGGCCATTTTCAACACTAGGGCCATAATTTGAAGTAGTTTGGTAGAGGGCCACTAGATGATGCTACATGCCACATATGAAAGCTCTAGCCCTTATGGTTTGGGACAAGAAGATTTTTAAAGATTTCCTTCTTTATCTCTATGTGAAATCCGAGAACCCACAACATAGGGCCAATTTTCAACACTAGGGCCATAATTTGAAGTATTTTGGTAGAGGGCCACGAGCTGATGCTACATGCCAAATATGAAAGCTCTAGCCCTTAAGGTTTGGGACAAGAAGATTTTTAACGATTTCCTTCTTTATCTCTATGTGAAATCCGAGAACCCACAACATAGGGCCATTTTCAACACTAGGGCCATAATTTGAAGTATTTTGGTAGAGGGCCACTAGATGATGCTACATGCCAAATATGAAAGCTCTAGCCCTTATGGTTTGGGACGAGAAGCTTTTTAAAGATTTCCTTCTTTATCTCTATGTGAAATGCGAGAACCCACAACATAGGGCTAATTTTTAACACCAGGGCCATAATTTGAAGTATTTTGGTTGAGGGTCACTAGATGATGCTACATGCCATATATGAAAGCTCTAGCCCTTATGGTTTGGGACAAGAAGATTTTTAAAGATTTCCTTCTTTATCTCTATGTGAAATCCGAGAACCCACAACATAGGGCCAATTTCCACACTAGGGCCATTATTTGAGGTATATTGGTAGAGGGCCACTAGATGATACTACATGCCATATATGAGAGCTCTAGCCCTTATGGTTTGGGACAAGAAGATTTTTACAGATTTCCTTCTTTATCTCTTTTGAAAAAAGAGAACCCACAACATAGGGCCATTTTCAACACTAGGGCCATAATTTGAAGTATTTTGGTAGAGGGCCACTAGATGATGCTACATGCCAAATATGAAAGCTCTAGCCCTTACGGTTTGGGACAAGAAGATTTTTACAGATTTCCTTCTTTATCTCTATGTGAAATCCGAGAACCCACAACATAGGGCCAATTTCCACACTAGGGCCATTATTTGAAGTATTTTGGTAGAGGGCCACTAGATGATGCTATATGCCATATATGAAAGCTCTAGCCCTTACAGTTTGGGACAAGAAGATTTTTAAAGTTTTTTCTTTTGGTTGCCATGGCAACCAGAGTTCTTCATGGAATTCAAATCTTTGAACTTGAAGTATTCTGAAAGTGCATCACCTAAGGATCATTTCTGTGACGTTTCCCTGAAATCTGTTGGGCGGTTTCAGAGGAGAAGATTTTTTAAGTAATTGTTCACGGACGGACGGACGGACGGACGGACGCCGGACAACGATCGATCACAATAGCTCACCCTGAGCACTATGTGCTCAGGTGAGCTAAAAATGACACAGGGTTTTCTGAGTAGAAAAATGACCCACGGTCCAAATTCTACGAGGGAAAATTGCCCAAGGTCCAAATTCTACGTAGAAAAATACCGGGGTAATCTAACCCAAGGTTCAAATTCTGTGTAGGAAAATGACTCTGGTCCTATTTACGTGATGAAATGAACAGAGAAGGAAATCGGAACAGCTCGGTTCCGTTCCCCCATTGGCTTTCCGTTCCAGTCGGCGTTCGTGTGGATATCGATTCGCATAACGGTAGTTGACTAAAAGGTTTTCAAATTTAAAAAATACAATCAATTATACAATTTAATTCCGGTGACATGATCTTCCGGAAGCAAAAAATTACAAAGGAAGAGTGAAAGCAGCAGTCTCGATTTGATTGAGACTGTTCATTAACAGTTGGCTGGCCACTTTAAACAACTTATAAGCAAGTCCCAGTCCCGTGCCTATGAGACGTTGTCACATAAACTTTTCGGCAACGTGAAGTTAGCTGCCAGTTCGCAGTTTGCAGTTCGTTATTCAAATCCCCAACTGCAAGCTGGTGTGCAGTTGAGGATTCGAATAACGAACTGCAAACCAGTTTAAAGATGGAGATTTGCGAATAACGAACAGACAACTGGTTTGCAATTGGAGATTTGCAAATAAACAACAGCCAGTTGTTAGTAAGGGATTCGAATCCCCAACTGCAAACTTGTCGCCAGTTGGGAATTCAAATCCCAACTGATAACTGATTTGCAGTTGGGGATTCGCGAAAATCGAACTCACAACTGGATCGTTATTTAAACCATAAATCTTTGCACCAAGCGTATGGATATTTACCTCCATGTATGCCAACACCATGTATTGCGTTCGCCTCAATAGTGTAAATGCAAGGTGCTACAATCTCAGCTGAACCGCCTTTCGTCCTCCGACTTCCAAACCAAAGATCTTAACCACTACAGTGTTACGCTAGCTAACGACGCCATGCTCGGACACATGTTACTAAAATATTGTCATGCATATACAAGTATATATTGTTCCTCATGCTGCATGTAACCATACCTGAGATAAAATAAAGTTCTGTTCTTTTCTTCCAATCTGCGTGTGCTATTAAGTGATACAAAGTCAGTGATAATTGCCGACGAACCCACAATTAGATGTAAGTAGGTATATTACTGTAACTAACGAGCTGACAACTTTTTGCAGTAGGGGATTTGCAAAAACGAACTCACAATGGCACCATTATTCAAAACACAAATCTTTGAACCAATCATAAGGATATCAATCATCCTGTGTGTTAATTTCGTGTTTGCGTTTGCCTCAATAGCGTAAACGCATTGGGCTATACTTTCTGTTGAACCGCCTGCCGTCCTTCGACTCCCATCACACCCTACTTCAAAAACCAATTAGGGAACATGCTACTTGATCGAGACATTAAATTCTGTCTCTCCAAAATGCCACTTTACTATGCTGTACACATTCTGTATTATTGATGCTATGCTCATGGCTCATGTACGAGTAAATGCATAATAAAGTTCTGTTCTGTTATGTTCATATTTGCATGGGGTATACATAGAAATACATGTATATTGCCGACGAATCCAAAACTAGATGCTAGTTGGTATATTATCTAACCAATTGACAGCTAGATATCAGTTGGGGATTCGAATCATCAACTGCAAACTAGTTGCTAGTTGGGGATTCGAATCCCCAACTGACGACTGGTTTGCAGTCGGGGATTTGAATCCCCAGTAGACAAATAGTCAATTCGCGGCACAAATCTTTGACATTTAGCTATTAGACGCACCATAGCAGCCCGCAATGGCTTATCCGACCATATATGTACATCGGCTCCGTCGGGTAGCTGTCCGGTGTGTGAAGTTTTGCGAGACTACAACCCGGCAAATGTTTTCTGGAAATTTGGACCCCTCGGGAAGCCCCTAGATACCAGTAGATTAGGCACAGATCGTCGGAAATTTCGAAGGAAGAAGATCATCAGCACACTGCAACTTTTGGCTGGTCCGACCATGAGTATCGATCGGCTTTGTCGGGAAGCTGACCGGGGTGAATTTTTGCAAGCCTTCGACCCGATCAAATGTGGCTCGAAATTTGAACCTCTTTGGCGCGCCCCCCCCCCCCCCCACTACGGGCAAGGCACATCTATTAGCCCTTGGCTAGTAGACGCACCCCAACATGCTGCAACTTTTGGCTGCTGCGACCACAGGTCTCTGTAAGCTCTGCCAGGTAGCTGTCCAAGGTGTGAATGTTTGCGAGCCTTTAACCCTTTCCCTGATAAAGACGTAATCTGACGACTCTGAGAAAATCAGTATTTGAAAACGTCACGAAAAATGGTGTATTTGCTCCTAAGGAGCATATGCTCCATTTTCTATAATGTCTTCAAATCGATTTAAAAACGAATTTTGATTGGTTGAAAAATTTCAAAACTTTGAACTAAAATAGAACATGTTGCCATGATCTAAATATATCATATGAGATAATGGGTTAACCAGGCCCATCACACTAACGAAAGAAAGTTGAACATTTATAAATATTTACAAATTTTATCTTGGAAAGTATGTTGGGGTCCATGCGGACGCCAAATTTTGCTTATACAAATAATAAATATTCCATTCTTTTCTAAAAAATGATATTTTTTGGAAATTTTCCCTTATTTCAATCCCATAACCATGGTAACCGGATGTAATATATTTTCAAATTATGGAGTATTTAAATCACAGATATATACATATACTTGAAAACCTGCAAACACATTTTTCTGTAAAATTTAGTAAATACAAGATAATTAACAAAATTCTAACACAAAGTCCGCGTGGACCGTAAAAGTCCAGAAGTGGAAGTTTTTAAAAGTCCGGATGAGGGTTCATCATCGTTAAGATTGCTGTAAATGATGCAAATTCCCTAGGATGCAAGCAATTAGTCTTGAAAAACAAAAACAAAACAAAGAAACAACACAAAAAAACAGCAAAAACAATATCTAGAAGCTTTGCGGCATCAATTAAAACAACAAAGATCGCAGCGGTACCGCACCGGTACCACACCGGCAATGGGAGGTTGTCAATAAAATGATGTTCAGTGCTGTATACCCAGCATTGGTAAATACACAACATTATAATCATCAGTTTTCATACAAAAATAGTATTTATAGTTGAAGAACACTTTGTATAATATAGACTAAGAAATGATTATGATGAAGAAGAAGAAGAAGTAGTAGTTGTAGTAGTAGTCGAAGTAGTAGTGGTAGTAGAAGTAGTTGCAGCAGCAGCAGCTGTAGTAGTAGAAGTAGTAGTAAGAGTAGAAACATCAGCAGCAGCAGCAGCAGCAACAACAATGTTAAGGCAAAAAGGGGGTAGTAGAAGTATGTGTAGTAGTAGTAGTGGTAGTAGTAGTAGTAATGGTAGTGGTAGTAGTATCAGCATCAGTAGCAACAACAATGTTACTGAGAAAAAAGGGGGGTCATTTCTCTATGGGGGTCCTTTCTTTTCATGAGGGGGTCATTCTACTACAGCTAGAGGGGGGTCCTTTCTCTACGGGTGGGGTCGTTTCTCTACATAGAATAACGACCCGGGTCATTCCTCTATGTAGTGAAATGACCCATTGGTCATTTTGTAGGGGAGGGTCATTTCTCTGCATTACACCAGCCAGTCTGTAAAACGCAGTGAAAGCTAGTTTCCTCGTGGGGAGCTGTGCTTCAGAGATGTGGTCAGTTCAGTGGTATATTGTCAAGTGTCCCGAATATGGTTTGGATTTAGCCCAGGTTAACGCCTGCGCATGTGCAGGATGGGCAACTGGATCCTCAGTGGTTGTTGCTTGGCTTTGTATTGTCAACAACTCTTCGCCAAGACTCGGGCATTTTCTGTAACCCGAACTACTACGAAAACTAACGATAGTACACTCCTCCCCGTTTTATTTAAAAGAACCCAGGAAAAATTTCACTTTATGTTGAAAACCCTATAAAACCCAAAGTTTAAAATAATAAGTCCTTGGAAGGCATTATCACAGTCTGGCCCAGTTTCCCTCCACCAATTTGATGGCTTGGGCATTTACAGTTGGACATGACCATGTTGTGTCCATGTTGTGAAGCTTGATGCCACCAGGATTAATTCAGACTTACAAACACTACATAAAATTGGTTTCTTAAACCTAGCCTTAAAAATAATCCTTAAAGGTAGATGATTATAAAAAACATAACAGGTTGATATATATATACCAAAAAAGAGTATATACACATACACCCTGTTCCTAAAATGATATGTGTTATCACAGCTTCATAAATATCACAGTATTTGAGGACTGGTCAAATATATTAATGTGTGGTGCTTCCACAACCTTGATCGTTTCTTGATCATATAAGCATTCCCACAGGGTAACTTGTTTTGTTTTTATTCACAGCCCAATATATTACTTTACGCTTACCACAGAAAGGGATTCGAGAGAGCACGGAACAGCACTGTGATGCTTGCTTCTAACCTGTGCTCACTAGCCGTATCATATAACACCGATTCCTCCAACCAACTTGCCAGTTAACCTTGTCGGATTTTTAAAACTACTGTGGTTTGAATAGATTAAGAATTAGTGCCAGATTAATACTACCTGAACTAGCGAGTAAAGCGCACCGCTGTAAGAAGCTCCTTACGAGAGGTGCAATACTTTGACTGTTCAGGCTACAAAGACAAGACACAATCAACTAAGCAATTACACTCTCCTGTCCTCCCTGCACTGGTGATAGCTGGGCTCCAATTTAATTTTGGGATACGTCGGTATCAAGAATGAATAGACCAGTCCAATCGGGTTAACTTAACACTGGAGCTGATGTTAGAACTATCTTTTATGAAATTTGTCTTGCACCCTCCAATTAGGCCATTCTTTCTGCTAAGTGCATATGATGGAGTAGTTAGATTTTCAAAGTCCCTATAGTTCCTTTTATCATGGCTATTGGCCAACCCCAGGGAACATTCCACACTTTGGAATTTTGGGGTACAGGTCAATTTTCCACATACTTAACAAGCTAATCCCTGAATGCCAACCCTTTACTCCAGACCAGTTTTACTAAAAGTTCCACCTTCAATTGGAAAAAATGACATTTTTGGGCACGAACTTAAGCAGATTCACTCGCAGTTAAGAGAATTTCCCCCAAGATTTGCGACATGATTCTGAAACTCCTGCCCATTATCCTAATGTCTTCCAGAAAGGCTGGAACTTGCCAATGTCCAGATATGCCCTCTAAACACAGACTTACTGTTCCTGCAAAATTAATGTGACTGTTGTATTACCAAATGCCACCCTTGCACTCTGGAACGAACCGTATTTCGTACTGTAGGTCGCTTTCAGTCTGGTCATCTACCACAATGGTTATCTACCATTATGTGGAATTGGTAACCACTTCGAAAGCGACCCACCACCAGAAGGGTATCTTAGCTCTCTACAAATAAGGGCAACGGTAGGTATCCCTTTTCTTTACATTGTTTAGGGCTTTGAAATCCATATACCATTTCCCACTAGCTCTCTAGCTCTCCTTTCCCTTATCAAACTGGAAGAGTTAATTCTGAAGTTAAAGGAGTTACCTCCTCCTGCATTCAGCATTTTATCAGACTAAATTTTCCTCTTGCCACATTCATTTCTTATTTACCGGATTGTGCATTAAACATTTCAAGTTTTTGTGCTCTAACATTTTAAAGTTACCCAAATCAAAGTCTACCTGATATCTGATTAAAAAATATGTAAAATATATTGATTGCTCCAGTGGTTAGTTATTTTTAGGACTTTTAAATGATCAGGCAGTTATTTCCCATCCATATTTACCTTGGTGTGGACAATTCTTGCTTTCTTCTAAATTACCCATCGTATGGAAAATGCTGAAAATGAGGCCCTTAAAGTGCAAAAAGGTTATTCTGTGATTTGCCCAGTGACGTACTTTTTGACATGACGTGACCCAATTTCAAACTTGTCCAAGATTTTATCCAGACATACATTCTACCCAAGTTTTATGAGTATCAGGCTGAAAATGTGCCCTCTAGAGTGTACACTAGGTTTTTCTAAGACTTGGCCCCTTGACCTACTTTTTGATCCGATGTCACCCAATTTCAAATTTGTCTGAGATTTAATCCAGACAATCATTTTGACCAAGTTTCATGCGTATCAGGCTGAAAATGAGGCCTCTAGAGTACACACAAGGTTTTTCTAAGATTTAGCCCTGTAACTTACCTTTTGACCTGAGATGACCCAATTTCCAACTTGTCTGAGATATAATCAAGATAGACAATACGACCTAATTTCAAGAGTTTCAGACTAAAATTGTGCCTACAACAGTGCACGCATGGTTTTTCTAAGATTTAGCCAATGATCTACTTTTTGACCTTTTAAGACCCAATTTCCAACTTGTCTGAGATATCATCAAAAGAAACATTCTACCCAAGTTTCATGGCCACTAGAGGCCCAGTGACCTACTTTTTGACCCGACATGACCCAATTTCAAAATAGTCCAAGATATTGTCAAGACAAACATTTTAACCAACTTTCATGAGTTTCAGGCTGAAAATGTAGCTTCTAGAGTGCACACAATGTTTTTCTAAGATTTGACCAAGTAACCTACCTTTCAACCCGACATGACCCAATTTCAAACTTGTCAAAGATGTTATCAAGACAAACATTCTGACCAAGTTTCAAGAGCATTAGGCTGATAATATGGCCTCTAGAGTACACACAAGGTTTTTCTTTGATGTAGCCCTGTGACCTACTTTGTGACCCTACATGACCAATCTCAGACTTGTCCGAGATATCATCAAGACCAAGTTTCATGAGTATCAGGATGAAAATGTGGTCTCTAGAGTGCCCACAAGGTTTTTTCTAAGATCTAGGCCAGTGACCTATTTTTTGACCTGACATAATCCAATTTCGAACTTGTCCCAGATATCATCAAGACAAACATTCTAACCAACTTTCATGGGTTTTTTAGGACATATATTACGCAAAAAGAAAGTCAGATCATTAGATTATTCTAAAAAAAATTGGTGTGTTGCTTTCGGTAGCTTAAACTCAAGTATATTGTGGGAAAACAAAAAAAATTATTGCAGTTTGAAAGATTTGTCAATTTTAGTAACAGGAAGGAAACAATTAATCACCAGGTTCTCTTTACATGATAGTAAAACCCCATCTGACCATCTGGGAGCTCCCCCCTTTATGGAAAACAATGTTCAGTATACATATACATGTAACTATCACCTTAAAGTTACTGAGAAAGTAATTAGTTCATATTTTGAAAAATTGCCCTCTAAAATTTGCATTTTTTTTAAAATGCCCATTCATACATACAAGCACTCAGACAAGGGAAACACTATATCTATACCCCCATTCATGGCGGGGGCATAATGAAACAAGCAGGGTGAACAAATACTTTTCTATGATTTGACTATTTGACCGACATTCTGACCCCTGGATTTCAATTTGAGAAACTACATGTATTCCAAGTCATTATCAAGGCTGAAATTATGAACACGGTTATAAGCATTGGACTTCTTTGTGGCCTTTGAGAGCAAACTAGCTTTTTTGCAAATTTTAGGGATTTTAGTAACCTAATTTCTGACAAAAACTAGAATAACTATCACTAAAGGTGATAAATACCCCCGCCCCTATATTTCATGTCACAGGGGCAATAACTCTGCAATGTCAATTTAGGGGCAATAACTCCATAATCATTAGGCCAACACTCATGAAATTTGTGCTTTGCACATCTACTGCTCCTGGTGAATATCATGACAAATATCAAGTGAATGAGACTTAAACTGAAGGAATAGTTCTCTGGACAAGAAGTTTTGAGTAAATTCAGGGGTAATTAATTTGACAAACATTTGAGAAAAATGCATCTTGAACCTCTACTGCTCCTGGTGAATATTTATGCAAAGTATCAATTTAATTGGACACAAAACTAAATGAGTGTAAAAAAGTGCAGACCATGATCTGATAATATGTCTGAGACAGAGCGGCTGGTCTGGATCCAAACTTGTTGCAAATGTCCGAAGGTGCCTTTTCGCATAATGTTGGCCAACTATACATATGACAGAAAAGACCTCCTTAAAGTGAATCAGACAGACACTGTAGGAGGACTTGTCCAGACAAGCATTTTTAAGTCAAATCAGGGGCAATAACTCAGTAATTCTTGATGGAATTTTTACAAAATGTGTGTCTTGCACATCTACAGCTCCTAATGAACACTTCTGCCAAGTTTAAAGTGAATCAGACAGAAACTGTAGGAGGAGTTGTCCGGACAAGCATTTTTAAGTCAAATCAGGGGCAATAACTCAGTAATTCTTGATGGAATTTTTACAAAATGTGTGTCTTGCACATCTACAGCTCCTAATGAACACTTATGCCAAGTTTAAAGTGAATCAGACAGAAACTGTAGGAGGAGTTGTCCGGACAAGCATTTTTAAGTCAAATCAGGGGCAATAACTCAGTAATTCTTGATGGAATTTTTACAAGATGTGTGTCTTGCACATCTACAGCTCCTAATGAACACTTCTGCCAAGTTTAAAGTGAATCAGACAGAAACTGTAGGAGGAGTTGTCCGGACAAGCATTTTTAAGTCAAATCAGGGGCAATAACTCAGTAATTCTTGATGGAATTTTTACAAGATGTGTGTCTTGCACATCTACAGCTCCTAATGAACACTTCTGCCAAGTTTAAAGTGAATCAGACAGAAACTGTAGGAGGAGTTGTCCGGACAAGCATTTTTAAGTCAAATCAGGGGCAATAACTCAGTAATTCTTGATGGAATTTTTACAAGATGTGTGTCTTGCACATCTACAGCTCCTAATGAACACTTATGCCAAGTTTAAAGTGAATCAGACAGAAACTGTAGGAGGAGTTGTCCGGACAAGCATTTTTAAGTCAAATCAGGGGCAATAACTCAGTAATTCTTGATGGAATTTTTACAAAATGTGTGTCTTGCACATCTACAGCTCCTAATGAACACTTCTGCCAAGTTTAACGTGAATCAGACAGAAACTGTAGGAGGAGTTGTCCGGACAATATTTTGCAGACAGACCGACCGACCGACTGACCAACCGACCGACAGACCAACCGACCGACAGGCTGATTCCAGTATACCCCCCACAAACTTCGTTTGCGGGGGTATAATGACCCATTTTCAAACAAATATGACGTACAGTCACCACAAAAGTTCTGGAAGAGCTTCATGAGCACTAGACTGAATATAAGGCCTCTGGAGTGCATACAAGGTTGTTCTAAAATTTTATCAGTAGATCTACTGTTTTACCAAATGTGACCAATTTTAAGACTTGCCAGATACTTTAAAGATTAATGTTCTGACCAAGTTTCACGAGCAATGGACTGAAACCATGACTTGTAATGTGCACAGTGTTTATGAAAGACATATTGCCTCACAACCTGCTATGCCTATAGATGAGAGAAAATATTGCCTTGCACCCTGCCATGTCAATGAAAGAAAATAGCTGAACTTATTCTTGAAGATCTAAAGAGAATTTTACCTGCAGTATGACTGGTATGACATATCAGCAAAACTGTCAACCCTGCAATTAAACAAAAGATCATTAATGTGAGTCCCCTGCTGGGGACTCGTGATAGTCATTGCAATAGGATTCATTCCTCTCTCACCACTGATCGTTGTTTCAACTATGGTTATGTGAGAATGCAGCCACTGGCTGGGGAAGAATATTGAGCAAAGTTTTAGTAAAAGATACTCTAGGAAAGTATGGATGCTACAATATAAGTGAAATGATGCTGTAAATGGTGTTAAACACCAAAAAAAAAGTATTGAATTATAGATCCATCATCATCTCACTAATAGGGTTTTAGCCTGTGAGTTAATTTTTAACATACACTGAACCCAAAAGAAACTTTGGAGGTAACTTTTGAGATGTACAGATTTACATTGTGGTAATTTCTTAACCATTGTAGTTTCCAAAATCTGTCATTTCATCTCTAGATAAAAGTCTGGTCCACTTACATGTATATACCACAAATTTCAGTTTTTTTTTTCTTCATGTAAGGGATAGATATATCCAGTCTATGTGTTGGACATTTGTCTATAGATACCAAAATATTGCAACAGTCATTCCTAACCTAACCCTAACCTGCTGGAAAAAATTAACAAGAGGGTCATTGGCCCTAAAGCGCTCACCTGAGTAAAATCATCTACAGCTGATAAATCTGAAAAGATCTTGGTTTAAATGATGTAAAACACATGACTGTAAGTGACCTACTTTTTGAACCAATGCGACCCTATTTCAAACTTGTCAAAGATATCATTAAGACAAATATTACGACCAAGTTCAATGAGTATAATGCTGAAAGTGTGGCCTCTATGGTGCACACAATGTTTTTTTTTTTTTTGTTTTTTTTTATGAACTGGTTCAGTGACCTACTTTGTGGCCAGATGTAACCCACTTTAAAACTTGTCTAAGATATCATCAAGACAAACTTTCTGACCAAGTTTCATGAGAATCAGGCTGAAAATTTGGCCTCTATGGTGCACACAAGGTTTTTATAAGATTTGGTCCCTTGACCTACTTTTTGACCGAATGTGACCCCATTTTGTACTTGTCAAAGACATCATCAAGACAAACTTTATAACCAAGTTTAATGCATTTCAGGCGGAAAATGTGGCCTACTGAAGTTTACGTTTTTCTAGGATTTGGCCAAGTGACCTATATTTTGACCCGACATGACCCAATTTCGATCCTCTTCAAGGTATCATCGAGACAAACGTTCGGACTAAGTTTCAAGATTATCCGCTGAAAATGTGGCCTCTATAATGCACACAAGGTTTTTCTAAGATTTTGCCCAGTGACCTACTTTTTTGGCCGACATAACCCAATTTCGAACTTGTCCGTGATATCAAACATTCTGACTAATCTTCATCAGTGTAAGGCTGGAAAAGTGGCCTCTATGGTGCACACATGGTTCTTTCTAAGATTTAGCCCTGACACCGACTTTTTGACCCGGTACAACCCAATTTGGAACTTGTCTGAGATATCATCAAGACAGACAATCTGACCTAGCTTCAAGAGTATCAGGCTAAAAATGTGGTCTCTACAGTACACACAAGGTTTTTCTAAGATTTATCCCAGTGACCTACTTTTTGACCCGGCATGACTCAATTTCACACTTGTCGGAGATATCAACAAGTCAGACAATCTGACCTAATTTCATGAGTATCAGGCAAAAAATGTGGCCTCTAGAGTGCACACAAGGATTTTCTAAGATTTAGCTTAATGACCTACCTTTTAACCAGACATGACCCAATTTCACACTTGTCTACGAAATTATCAATACAAACATTCTGACCAAGTTTCAAGAGTATCAGGTTAAAAATGTGGCCTCTAGAGTGTACACAAGGGTTTTCTAAGATTTAGCTTAATGACCTGCCCTTTGACCATACATGACCCAATTTCACACTTGTCTAAGAAATTATCAATACAAACATTCTGACCAAGTTTCAAGAGTATCAGTTTAAAAATGTGGCCTCTAGAGTGCACACAAGGATTTTCTATGATTTAGCTTAATGACCTACCTTTTAACCAGACATGACCCAATTTCACACTTGTCTAAGAAATTATCAATACAAACATTCTGACCAAGTTTCAAGAGTATCTGGCTAAAAATATGGCCTCTAGAGTGCACCCAGGGTTTTGTAAGATTTAGCCCAGTGACTTACTTTTTGACCAGACATGATCCAATTTCAATCTTGTTCAAGATCTCATCAAGACAGACAATTTGGCCTAGTTTCATGAGTTTTTGGCTGAAAATGTGGCCTCTAGAGTGCACACAAGGTTTTTATAAGATTTAGCCCAGTGACCTACTTTGTGACCCTACATGACCGAATTTCAAGAATGTCCAAGATATTATCAAGACAAACAGTCTGACCAAATTTCGAAAGTATAAGGCTGAAATTGTGGCCCCTAGAGTGCACACAAGGTTTATGGTAACCAGCATTTTCTCCTTTTTACACTATGTTTCTATCCCATCTAAAACAAATTCCATCATTTAAGCCATATGTAAATTGTCGTCTGCAAATGCTTTCAATTTGGACCAGTCTAAAATTTTATTGTTTGGTAAAGAGTTAAGTTATTTTGTATCTTGAATGCTTTTAATAGATTTTAACAAAAAACGGTGAAAACTTCTACCCATTACCCGCCAGGTGACTCTCAGGACTATCAGTCCTTTGATTAACTTTATTTCAACATTCACAAACCTCAATTCCAATGGAAAACGTAAATAGGGTCATTTTACAACTCACCTTTTTCACGGTACAATCATTGTTCATGTACCATCAAATACAGAGACAGGAACATGTAGAACTTAACAAACTTATGTGAATAGTAAGACTACTAAATATTTAGCAAGGTCTATGTACATTTATGTTTATGCAAGAAAGCATCTTCAACATATATATAACTTATTCCAGCTTGGTTTTAAGATGTAATTAATGTACTTGACATAACATTTCTTCCTGAAGTTTCTGCTTGATAGGAAAAGTGTACAAGTAAATGTAGAACCTTTACTGGAGCTAGTACTCATTGGGCATCAATATAGATGCATCCAAATGTAGACTCCGGCAAGAAAACCTTCAAAACCACAAATCATTGCAAGTACCTGACTTCCATGCTCTTGATTCAGTTTCTACAGCAAACATAGTGAGGTCTGTGAAACACTGGTGTTATTTCAAACAGGAACAGGGTTTATAAAGATGGCAAGGAAACCTTGTGTCTTGACATTCAAAATCAGATGCGCACATTTTCCTAAACAGAATGTTTCATGCACTTGACAATTCCGAACGTCCCACTTTTAAATATTACGATTATTGTGCAATCGTCACTTCATGCTTACACCAACGCATGTTTTGCTTGCAGTTTTTCAAATCCACATGTATTACAATTTATTTCACGGTAATAGTGTTTGTTTTTATGTGTTTTCTGGTATGTTTGTGTGTGACGAAAATGTGTAAACATTCTTGACTCAAATATTTGCGACAATGATATCATCTTAGTTTAAAAAATTTACAAAGGGTAAGGTTATATGCTGATTTTATCTTACGCAAAATGTTTAATTTTTTCCAACTCACTTTGCGACAGGCAAGTATTCACCATTTTTGGGAGATCATCAGTATTTTGTAACCATCTAAGTCCATCTTCCCATTCAGATATTGGTAGAATCTGGTTCGCCATGGTAACGATTAAAATCATGTTGTTTTAGAAAGAACACCCAGAAAAACAACTGTGACACAATAAAAACGAAAATGCTCATTTAACCCTTTACCACACAATCCCGACTTTTAACGACCCTGAGAAACAAGCCTTTTGAAAACATTGTGGGAAAAGGAGAAAATGCTGGTAACCAGCATTTTCTCCTTTTCCCACAATTTTTTCTGCCCTTCTCAAAACAAATTTCAATTTTTGAACCAGTTATTTTGGCATCTGCAAATGCTTTGAATGTGAACCAGTCTAACATTTTGCTATTTGGTAAAGGGTTAACCGAATGAACAACACACATACAAAAGTAGATCTACATCCAGTATCATGTTTATTTCAGATTTAATTTTTTATTAGATTTTTTACAGATATCTCCATATATAGATGGTCGGTCCTTGCTTACAGGCCTGCACGGCCGAATATTTTTTATGATGCCATGAGTTTTTTTCTTTACTGTCAGGGTCGTGGTGGGGTACGATATTCAAAGCCGTCATGATTTAGCTTTCTCAAAAATGAGTTTGAATGAATCTTCCATTTTGAATCGTATTTGTGTAATTTCTGTTTAAATGCTAGATCTCCTCGTCAGAAAGGTTTTAAAGGGTATCGAGTGCCGGCTAGTCATGGATAAAACGGGATTGGCACTGCAGTATGCATATGATTTATAAACGAAACAAAGCACTGCAAACTAGTTTTTTCTCTTTATCCACAGAAATAAATCCAACTTACACAGTTGTATTTTTGCTTCTTTACTGGCCATCATTCGCTTGAATCGTTCATGATACTTTTAAGAAATATTTATTTCTCTGCACTTTAATTTTTTGGCGGTAAAACACCGTGGAGCTTCTTAATTTTATCCACAGCAGCCACCAAACCGTAACCTTTTTTGGCATCCTGTCAAAACGTACCCAAACCAAAACGTACCGAAAAAAAATGTCAAAGTGGGAATCTAAACAGTTCCACAACTAGACAGTTTCCCAAAATTACTTTTCGAGACAGTTCCTCGACAGATTTGAAGACAGTTCCCCGACTTATTTGTTTCAAGTCAGATAACCTGAACATTACTGATGATTATGAATATCCTGATATTCCTAGGAAATTATCATATATAGGCCTATTCATAGATATAAATTTATGGACAACCGATGTATTCGGCTTTGATTATGTGTAACCGTGATGAGATCGTATGTACATTTACGGAACCGTAGCCTTTCCCTCATGGGTAAAAACTGATTCATAATTTCCATGCAAAAAACAATAGAGACTAAAAAGCTGTTTGCAAACATGAAAGTTGATATCAATGAAATTTAATTTACATATAACAGTATTGAGTCCAATTTCTTCGAATTGTAGACAAGGAATGGACAAGGAATGGACATGAAGATAGTTTTTATTTGTTTGACCTACCCATGTGACCGAAAGAATGAGCAGGAATGGTTCATAAGTAATAAGATTCAACACAAATGCTTTGCCAGAACTGATCAGCGGCTCCTTCCGGGGAATTCTTTTATTGAAATGCCTAGAAACGTACACATGAAAAACTTTATTTTTGCATAAACTTTCATTTATGGATCCACGGTGCAAGACCAGAAGTATGCAATGTATGTGTCGGGATTTTGCACAGTGACGATCTGTCACTTGGGTGTTAAACATTGTGTTCACGCGGCAGGTCAAACTGACTGCAATCTTCATTATCCTTCGTTTAAAATGGCACCTTGAGAAATTTTCGATTGTACAGTCACCTGAGATTAACCAATTACAAGTGACTGTACAGATTTCTTTTCTCAACGTACCATTTTAGACGAAGGACAAGGAATGTTGCAATCAACTTTGTAAGCAAACTTTGAAATGTTTTCACGAAAATATGAATAAAAGAACTGTTTACATATTTTCCGTTGAGAAAACAGGGCTTTTAACGCTGAGTAACCAAGTAAAAACGGCTTTGTCACCTGTAGTTTTAGCACAGTCAAACGCTCAAGACATTTCCATTGCTATAAGGATAGTTCATAGCGCACATGCACGCGCGTTTCTGATATATATACACAACAAACAAATAACTGGATATTAATATTTGATAATAACTATCAAAATAAATGAGAACGCGCCAGCTTGACTTAACGTGTGAACACAATTTTGAACTCAAAGTGACATAACGTCACTGTATAGAATCCCAAGTCACATACAATGCATATTTCCAGTCCTACACTGTAGGATCGTTCGGGTAGAAACTGTGAATAACTAAGTGTTGATCCGGACAGGCAAACTTGTATGTCAGTAAATGAGAAACACAAGGTGTTAAATGCTGAAAATAGGCAATTTATTAAATGCAAAAGATCAAAATATGAGTGTATATGCAACTGAATAATAACATGTATAAGATGACTAGGTAAACATCAATAACTGACATATCTTGGCGACAGAAGCCCCCACAAAGAAGATAGTTTTTATTGGTTTGACCTACCCATGTGACCGAAAGAGAGAACATGACTGGTTCATAGTTCATGGTTCATAGAATTCAAATTAGAGAAAGGATACTCAAATACTGATTGTGAGAAATTAGCAATCAAATTGTTGAATACATACTTGGTGTGCATAAACGAACAACAAATTTGGCAATTTATGTTGATCTTGGTAGGGCTCCATTATTTATTGATATAGTATGTGCCGTACATAATTAAATATTTTAGAAGATTTGAAGAAATGAACTCTGAAAGCCTTCACGCACAAGCTTTTCAGAGTAGTAAAGAAATTCATATAGCTGGTAAGGAGAGCTGGTATTCGAATATCTTGTTTATAATGCAGCAGTTGAATATAGATGTCAATTGATAGGCCTATGAGTTTACATGCAATTGAGTCCCAGTTAATAAAAAAAGTGATGGAATTATGGAGGAAACAACTGCACGAAAATGTACTTATAAAAGAGGGAAAATTACGCACATATAATATGTTTAAATCAAATTTTAAATGTGAACCATATCTAAATGTAGTAAACAATCGGGGTGTTAGAAAAAGCTACACACGATTTCGAGTTAGCGCACATGACTTAGCCATAGAAAAGGGGCGATATAAAAATATTAAATCTGAAAATAGACTTCGTAAAAGTTGTCGAACGCAGGAAATTGCAAATGAGATCCATTTCGTAATAAATTGCCCCAAATATTCTAAAAACGTGAAAAACTATTTTCACATGTTGTTAAAAAATTGTGAAAACTTGTCCCATCAGAACAAATTCATATGGTTGTTGACTTTTGGCCAGAAGATACAGATATTATCGTGAAGGTTTCTCATTTTATGAATAAATGCTTAAATTAAATAAGAAAACATATCTAACAAGCCTCATTTAGTTACTTTCATTTATAGTCATAACAATGCATTGTCGATTTTCAACATGATTTGAATTACCTGTGATATGATGTTAACATTTGATCCGACAAATGACATTTCTACAATTTTAATAAATGCGTGTACTGAAGATCATACTGTCCCATACATCCACACTTTGATATGAGATGCTTCACTGTCCGGCTGTAGAAGCTACCCACAGAGCGTACAACAGGGAGCCAGATCACATTGCGCTGGTACGCAAGCTAATCTGAGTCTTTGCTGGTGTCTTTCTCTATTTGTAGGTGATTGTCATGCGGTGGCTCATTTATGATGTATTTTAATTAATATATGAATGTGTCATTTAGTGCATATTTGCATGTTGATGTGTGTTATGTATCTCCATAGAGGGAGCATTATGGAAAAAATAAACTATGCTATTTTATTCTATTCTATTCTATAGTTAATAAGATTCCACAGAAAGGCTTCGCCAGACCTGATCAAGGGCCCCTCACAAGGGAGTCGTTAACTAAAATGCCTTTAGACACATAACCATAAAAACATTTATGTTTGCATAAACTTTCTTTTCATACTTTGATAATCGGTCAGGTTAATATGATTCTGGTGGCGCGTATTTTATAATAATAATTTTTCAATTGGATACAAAATAGAATTTTAAATATAGGGACCGAAAATCTTGTTAAAAAATTTCGAAACATATTCTTATATGAAGATTGACAAAATTCAAACGCTTGTAACTAGATCAATAACACAGTTCTAAGCGTATTGTTAAGTTTCTTAAACCATTAAAAAGGTTATAAGTAACATAAGCTTTTAAAAAAATGTATGGTACTAACTTCATCAAAATCAACAAGCAAATATTTAGATGGGGGCCATAGACCTATGCTGGGGAAATATGACCTAATTTTATCAGTCGAGCGGGGAAATGCACATACCCCCTCCGAATTACGGGCGATTCGTATCATAACCACATTTCGTACCAGTCACTAAACTGTTGTACCTTCCGCAACCGTCCGATGGTTGATATGAAGATCGATAACAGGCTGCCAGTTTAACTAGTCACTTTATACTGTAATTTTACCATTTCGTACCATAATTTATATCTTTTTTACCATAATTTTACCACTTCGTGCCATAGTGGTAGTCTGGATTACCTGCCCCTACCACTACGTTATCGGGTCAGGCCAAGCGCAATAATGGCGGCCTCCTAGGCGTCCTCGAGCGTACCCTTCCATGCTTCCCCGTTTTCCCCAATTTCATGTTATCCAGTTTGATCAGTGAATAAAATGAGATCAATTTTGTACAAGAAATACATTACCGAATCTAAAACGTACCGTTGTGGTATGGTTTGAACATAAATTTGACTATGAATCATTTTAAAAGTATTCCTGTTTTCGGACGTTATATAGGTCCATTAACATTTCGGATACTTAGAGCATTTCTGATATGTAGTTTTTCTCGCTAAATAAGAACTACATGTGGAAAAACTCACTGTCATTACTTTAGTGCAAGCGATTTTTTTTTTTAATTCGGCCTATGATCCGATTTGAACATGTGAAATAACAATATCCCGTCACCTCTGCATATTACCAACGGGGGCCGCCATTGTTGCACTTTGCCTGACGTACTCTTGAAGTACGGCGGGGGTATCAGGAGAACTCGTACCCTGGAGAACTCATACTCCACAAATAGATATAACAATCGTTGATAAGTATGTTTTCATATCTTTTTTTTTTTTGTTTTGCCGAAATTAGTTAAAATCTATCATTGCTTTTTTTGTTGTTTCATACAAAATTTTATGCTTTTATAACGTTGCACTTTTGATGAAGAAAAAAAATGTTGTTTTGTTAATATATTGAAAAGATAATTAAATGAAAGAAATTGTTTTGTTTTTGTTGTGTTGTGTTTGTTTTATTTGAAAAAACATACATTGTAATAAATTAGTGTGCTATTAAAACAATCAAGTAAATAGCACTAATTACATGTATTGATATATTAAAGTCTTCGGATAGCCTTTAATTGAAAGTTAATTAGTCTGTAACTAAATGGTTGATTAATGTTGGAATGTGTGGGAGCAATTTAACAAAGAAATAATTTTTAATTGGATTAAATAACTGTTATTTGGATTAAGTGATTAAAATGAATACGTAATTAATCAAAATTTCACATCAAGTTAAAAAGGCACGTTTCCGAAACAAAGAGGGCAAGAAGGATTTGTTTTTCACGATAGATTAATCAAATTGCAATAAATATGGATGAACTATACTGATCACCATCATTATTGCAATGGATATTAATCTGTGTTTACACTGTCAGAGGGAGGCTCGACCTCGGCAAGAAGCTGTTCAATGTGAACATTGTGAAGGATGGCAGCATCGCACTTGTCATACAGGTATGTGTTTTTATTTCATACTTCAACTATGTTCAATGTTGATAATGTTCCTGGGTGTTTAAAGATGTTTAATTATGTCCTTTACCACACAATCCGGAGTTTTCACGGCCCTTAGGAAGAAAGTTTTTGAAAACATAGTGTGAAAAGAAGAACATTCTGGTTACCAGCATTTTTTCCCTTATCCACAATGTTTTCTCTTCTATCAAAGACAGAAGTAATCATTTTGGCTACATTTAATATGCGTTTTGCTTCCATATGCTTTCTATTTGGTCGAGTCCAAAATGTTGAACATTGTCTGGTACAGAGATAAATTTGTATAACGTATCTCACTAAGAGTCCTGGAAAAGTAGTGTTATTCTTTTTAGTTAGTTTCATCTTTCCACTATGATTTATGGTATCATTTTTTCTTTGTGTGTGTGTGGAAATACCTGCCTAGAATGTAGAATAACTATATTAAAAAGGAAAAAGTATTAACGTTTTTGGCACACAATCCCGAGTTTTTACGACTCTGAAAATTAAGGCTTTTGAAAACGTTGTGGGAAAAGGAGAAAATGCTGGTCACCAGCATTTTCTCCTTTTCCCACGACGTTTTCTACCCAATCAAAGACAGAAATTGTTATTTGCGCTACTCTTATTTTGTTGTCTGCTACTGCTTTTAATTTGGTCAACTTCTCTTTCCAAATGGTTCTACACAAGTATCCTTAAAACACATGGTTGTTTAGTGAAGGGTTAACCTTTTATCATACTATTACGTAAACTAAGCATGTGCGCTTTTAACACTTTACAACACAATCCCGTGTTTTATGGACACAGAGGAAGAATCCTTTTTAAAACATTGTGAGAAAGATCAGGTAACAAACATTTTTTCCTTGTCCTAAAATGTTGTCGACCAGTTCATGATAATGTATAGATATAATCAAGGCTAGAATTTTCACATCTGGTAAGGCGTTAAAAGTTGAATAATACAGAATTTATGTATTTTCGTCTGTAAGATAGTATTATAAAATGTTTGAATCATGGGCCCGTGGCCTTTTAGTATAATAATTTTCAATGTAAAAAGTTATTAGTACTTGAACATTGCGTTAAATGGAGGAAATGCAGGCTAAGAGCATTTTCTCCTTTTCAATCAATGTCGACTGTAGACGTTTTGCACTTGGACAAGGCTAAAATCTGGTAAAGTGTTAAAAGCTTAATTTTTGTGAATTTATTATCTTCCTGTGCAAGATAGTATATTATAAACGATAGTTATAATTTAAAAAAATCTATCCCGAAATTCATATGTAGGGTACGAGTTCTCCAGGGGTATGAGTTCTCTAGAGAACTCTTACCCTACAGAATAGGGTACAAGTTCTCCAGGGTACGAGTTGACCGGGGTACGAGTTCTTTAGCAACCACGGCGGGATACCAGACTACCATAGTGGTTGCTAGAGAACTCGTACCCTGGAGAACTCGTACCCCAGTCTAAAGGGTATGAGTTCTCTGGAGAACTCGTACCCTACTAATAGATTTCGTGATAGATTATTTTCATTTTATTCAGATAAATCATCCAGATTTTCATGAGCTTTTACCCTCTGTGAAATAAATAGGATTTCTACATGTATAAACCATGGGGTCCCTATAAACTTAGAAACGGAACCGAAACGAAACGCATCGAAACGGAACGAAACGCAACAAAACGCAACGAAACGAAACGAAATGGAACAAAACGGAACCAAAGCGAACGAAATTAAACGAAATAGAACGAAACGAAACGAAATAGGGTAAAAAAATCAAGCAGAAGTAAAACCTACATTATTTTTTCCTCTTGATTGCAATTAATACAAAATAATAATAATAATAATAATAAATAAATAAATTAATTAAATAAATATTTAAATCTGATTGCCGCTGTACGCACGAAGATCGGGCTATTATTGTCAATCTGGATTATTGTTCACTTTGTTTTGGAAATAAATCATCATAAAAATGTTTCTTCAATTATAGGGCAGCTGTCAGTGACGTCGACGCAATTACGTCGCTGCCCAGTCGAAACAGAGGGACAATATGAGGGCCTAGATTATTTTGTCTATTTGTGGGGGCATTGAAATTTCCCTAAATAACGATGAGTGAGGTACAATACCCGTAAGCAATACCGCTACGCACCATAACTGATCCCATCCCCCCCAAAACGTTCGCGTTGCGGTACGCAACAGTCAGCATAACATTCCTGCCTCGTAACAATTGTACACGATCATTAGCTCGAGACAACAGAAACCTAATCAAAAATTATCTGTCCGCCAACGCTGTATTGTCCAGTTTATGTGTCCCAAGGCCACTTGCTATCTATAACTGCGATGGCGGCTCGTCAGAACCGAGCGGACGTACGGGCGACGTCTGTGCAAACCGTTATCAGCTAAACGATTCCGGGGCTAACAGGGGCTGTAACTGTTGCTCGTACGTCTCGTATGTACTGATTCACGATATATTGGTCTTGGGCTCCAGTCGTGACGCGCGGTCTGCCGCGACGTGTGTTTTGAACTCCAGGTTTGCACATATCGCCGAAGAAGGCGGCTGACAGCTTGCGCTAATGCACCAACATGAACTGCAACCTCTGTAGTAGGAAGCCAAGCCTCCAGCATACCTGCGACTCTTTCTAGTAAAGACTTTTGGCATTGATACATGTATTTCTGATCAGTACGTGGACCCGATATGTCCTTCCCTTACATGCACCTTAACTCGAACTTTGCCTTAAATAGCCGACAGGTCTTTTAGCTAGGAATTATCTGACCAATTTTTCGAACTATAATGTACGAAGGTTTTAATAATTACCATACGCATATACATGACGTATGTATGTACGTCTCAAAGGTAACCTTGAAGATTTTGCACATACTTTACGACATTTTTTTTTTTTTTTTTTTTTTTTTTATTATTTATTTATTTATTTATTTATTTTTTTGGTCCAGTATGTACAAAAACATTTGGACGTGATTTTAAATCCACCTGAGCAGCAATTTTTCTTGAGGTTTTTCACTCAGTCTTTAACCCCTAGTCAGAAACAGACCAGAATAGCAATGAAGCACTTCCACTGGGTTAACTCTTAGAGGGCCGAATTAACCCATATGACATTTTCAGTGTAGAAATAAAATCAAATTAAGTGCAGTTTCTAGGTTGCTTTCATTTAAAAGTTTCAGCAAAGGAGACAGTGTTGATCAAAGATCAGACTGCATATTTTGTGTAGTCTGATCTTGATCTACACTTGCCGCAAAAACAGCTATAGTTATGAAAATCACTTTAAGGTTTCAGATTATATCGATGTCGTCAGAAGCAAAACCATAAGTCGTTTAAAAGTTTCAGCAAAGGAGACAGTGTTGATCAAAGATCAGACTGTAAATTTTGTGTGGTCTGATCTTGATCTACTATTGCCGCAAAAACAACTATAGTTGTATAGTTATATCGATGTCGTCAGAAGAAAAACCTTAAGTCGTTTAAAAGATTCAGCAAAGGAGACAGTGTTAATCAACGATCAGACCGTACATTTTGTGTGGTCTGATCTTGATCTACACTTGCCGCAAAAACATCTATAGTTGTAAAAGGCACTTAAAGATTTCAAATTATATCGATGTCGTCAGAGGAAAAACCGTAAGTCATTTTAAAGTCCATAATCCAACAGAAAAGACCTTCGTTATAAAAATGTGAAAGTACGTGTGCGCTGATTATCCATGTACTCTTAACTTTCTTTCAACTTTATTTCTATTCAGAATTATTCATATCTAATGCATTACACTGATTGTAAACAACTGTAATACATATTAAAAATAAGGTTTGTATGTTACATGTATGTGGAAAATAGAAACAAAGTTTTGAAAAAAAAAAAAAAATCGTTGAACCCGCAGCCGTCATTTGATAAGAGTGTTTCTCTTTTAATTATAACATGTATTATCATTTCTTAAACGTGATCATTGTAATTTCCTTCGATGTTGGGGGAAAAAGTTTGGGTTCTAGTTCAGTCAGTTCCTGAAGTTTCTTAAAGTAACAATAGCTGCCAAAAGTAAACAAAGCAGGTACTAAAATAAATGTACATCTATATCATATCATTTAAAAGTCTGGAAATAAGTGTGAAAATGACAATCTGATATTGTACAGTCGGTTCAAGTGGTAGTCACTGGCAGAGAATTCAAAATCAGGTTAAAAGTTGCCAGGTAGCTCCATATTTTGTTTACTTTTTGCATGATTTTGAAATTCATTTTTCTGCGAGCGACTAACAAGTGGACTTACCACACAATAAATGATTGTCCTCCTCACAATATTTTCCAGACTTTGATTTGGTTTTTAAATTGAAATGTGGTTTAACACCAGCATTGTGTTTTTGGCTGCTACTGGGCCTTTAACTCATATAATTTTCACATAGACAGCAATTTTGCATAAGAAGAGCGAATCCTTTCCTAGATAATTTCATAATAATCAATGTAGTGTCATATCTTTCTTTCATAGAAAATAATAACCTTACTGCTGTCGTGCGAAAAAAAAAACCCTTTTCCGCTGTATGTCGTGCGATTAAGGATTCTTATTCGCCACTTAAAATTTTCAGATCAAAACGAAACATCGAGATAGAGAAATATTAAACATCACGGGAAACTGGCTTGGATGTACAGGGCTAGAATTGAAAAAAATAATGAACCCTGGCTATCCATACATACCATTGCATTTGAACGAAAAAGGTGTTCGGACAAAAAAAAAAGCATCGTTAAATTTGGGGTCAGAGATTAAAATGGACTTACCCTCTGTAACAGAGTTAAATAATTCCAGATCCTAAATTTACAAATGATCAAATTACGATTGAAAAGGGTAGAAACTTTTTCATGACACGTGTGTGTTAATCTGCCCCTAGCAAGTACATCACAGCGCGTCTACATGTCGCCCACTTTGGCAGTGAAATACCGAGATCAAAAGAACATACGGCTAACCCTTTATCAGCTTTTCAACGAAAACAATTATAGCAGATATTTCCCGACTCAAAAATGAAGCTGAAATTACCTTTTTTGGAGGGTGAAAGGAAGGTTTGAAATTTGACATGACCTTCATCTTTTACGATAGTTATCTTAAGGTAGTGACAAAAAATGGGGAAAAAAAGGCACTTTTGGTGTCGGGATTTTCTCAGTTATATGGTGTTTAACTTTTTTTGTAAATGGACTGTTCCTGTCTTTTTGCAGACACTGAAACTTTTTTTTTTATTACAAAAAAATTATCAAATAGGCCTAAATAAATCGAATCCCTTTTCCCTCTTTTTTCACGACACTGGATCTTCATAAGTCAAATAGTAAAAGTGAGAGCTTATCCGATTAAAACTTTTTACCATATGGCCAAATTAGGAGTCGTCCAAATCCAAAAAATGTGAGGCCGACAGATTAAATGTGGGTTAAATGGAGGAAATTGTCTTTGAAAAAGTAGAAAGTAATCTGGGAAAAAGTGAAAACGCTAGTTACTAAAATTCCCTCTTTTTCCAATATTTTTTTTAACGCCTTCTTTCACAGGGTCGTTAAAAATCGGGATTGTCTACTATATATAGGGTTTATAAGGTTCTCAACTAAACTTACAGCACTATCTGTATATGACAGTTTCCGCCATTTCGCCCACATTATTTAGATATGGACGAGTCCTAATTTGGCCATTTAAAAAATTCCGATCTGACAAAAAATCGAACCTTCTTTGTTGCAACTTTAGTAATGTTCCTACAGACCGGTCATGGTAAATACCACTCAGAACTACCAAGAACCACTAAGAACTACTAAGAACCACTAAGAACAACTAAGAACCACTAAGAACCACATGGAAATGCCAAGAACTGCTTTTTCTTAATATCAAACAATCGAATGTTGCTAATCAAGCCCTCTGTAAGTTACTTAAAAAGGAAAATGGACTTTAAAAGACATGCTTTACTCTTTTTTTCTAATGTCGGTGTTTAAAATGGAAAGCACTTTATTCAATTTTACGATTATTTATGGATTAGCGGCACCAATATGTGTTTTCAGTGAAAATTTTGTCTAGATTTGTCATGCAGACACTTGTCACTTTATGCTAGTCTCCTATATATTTTCTAAAAAATATCAATAGCTTAGCTAAATTTTATATATTTTTTATATATCTGTATTAAATATTCAAACTATAAGGATGAGATAGAAATAAACAATTAAAACTCAACAATCAGAATGCCTGTCAATCATGTGTTTGTTTAACACGAATTCTGACAAAATTGCGAATGCAATCAAATCGATGACGGGGTACAATATACGCTTTCTGTGTATCGTCAGTGACACGTGCCAATGCTAATAAAGTACGACCTAGTATGCATATAAGGGGACACATTGCTACAGCATTTGAAATGGTACTACGCTGCTTTCCGGTGAGTTATTGTTTTATATTTCACATGCCGGTATTTGACTGGTGTAAATTTTAGTTTGTTGTTATGCTTGTTCTATGTTGTGTGTATTTTCTCATACCCAATTACCCCATTTCCTGTTAAATGAGTGAAATGAAACATTCAAGCCGATAGTAAAAACAAGATTTTGCTAATGCAAAGGTATTTTTAGGGGAATATCTTCTTATCGGACCTTCTGTGCAGTCTGATCTTGATCTTGATCCACACTGTCCGCAAAGGGTCCTTGAGCTGCGAGTAGATATATTTTGTCCCGATCTAGCACTTTTTTTTTTTTTTTAAAATCAACCTTCTCATGGTTAGAAATCCAAAACTGTCCATCTTTTTTAATCTTCTCATGGTTAAAAAGCTGACACAAATGGGTTTTTTCCGGTTTTCCTTTTTTTGGGTTTTTCCGGTTTTCCTTTTTTTTTTTTTTTTTTGAATCTTCAGTAATTTTCCTTTAAAAAAATCTTCAGTAATTTTCCTTTAAAAAATCTTCAATAATTTTCCTTTTTTCTTTTAAAAAAAAATCTTCAGTAATTTTCCTTTTAAAAAATCTTCAGTAATTTCCTTTTTTAAAAAAATCTTACTATCTCGCGCGGATAAAAATCTTACTAGCCCGCGAAGATAAAAATCTTACTATCTCGCGAAGATAAAAATCTTATCATCTTGCGAAGATAAAAATCTTACTATCTCGCGAAGATAAAAATCTTACTATCTCGCGTGGATAAAAATCTTACTATCTACTCGCGGGTAAAAATCTTACTATCTCGAGATAAAAATCTTCTCATCATCGCAAAGATAAAAACTTCTGAGACGTAACGCGCGTAAAAATCTTATTATCTCGCGAAGATAAAAATCTTATTATCTCGCGAAGATAAAAACTTTCGAGTTGTAACGAGCGTAAAAATCTTACTATCTCGCGAAGATAAAAATCTTACTATCTCGCGAAGATAAAAATCTTACTATCTCGCGAAGATAAAAATCTTACTATCTCGCGCGGATAAAAACTTTCGAGTCTTAACACGCGTAAAAATCTTACTATCTCGCGAAGATAAAAATCTTCAACAATTTTTCCTTAATAAATTTGATTTAAGAAAAAGAATCTTAATATAAGAAGAGAGAAAAAATGGAAATCGAATATTTATATATTACGGTACTTCAGTCATAACACAAATGTATATCCTGGGTATCACAAGTACTGGGCTTGGGATGTTTAACACTCCCACGAAATTGTTTTAGGAAAAAGCTCTTTTTTTATCTTTTCCTTTTTCATTCCACGACGATACCTGAATCTCCTTCAGCAGTTCGAGTCTACACCCCTAAACGAGACGCATTAAAAAGGATTAGAAATCAGCCCAGACTGTGGCTTACAAGGTACCATTTTTCTCCTTGACATTCCTATATTTTCGCTATCTTTACATTCCTATATAAAAAGAGTTTCAGCTTCCGAATATTTAAACGAATATTACAAAATTCAGAGAGTAACGGTGCTTTTTCGTTCATTGACTTCGCCTTTTTTTTTTTTTTTATTTCTTTCTATATGTCGTGTTATGCGACAAAATTTTCTGAAGTGAAATATATTCTTTTTATAACCGAATACAGTTTAACGCCTCTTTCAACATGATTTCAGTCATAACACGATGACAATTCATTAATCTAAGTTTCACCGGTACAAGGTCAGATCTCTGTTTTGTCCAAGGGCACTCCGATGTTTCATTAAACATAAGTTGTCAATATTCGCTTAATATCTATTGTATTATTGTTTGCTATGCAGTTCGAACTTTGATTTATACAGACAGAGACGAGTTGTGTTTCTATTCAAGATTACTTTTTCCATCTCTTGTAGTTCGTTCCGTATCAAAGTTAAGGAAAAATCTGTTAAAATGGAAGCAGTGATCATATCATTGGTTGAAGAAGGGGTATCAGCGGATGAATTCTTATCATTTATTTCCGACTACGGCATTCAAGACGATCCATTTGTCCAGCAAGTTTTGAATAACTTATTAGCCAGTGAAATGGGTCGGAATCAAGCAAGTCCCTGTTCATGTACCATTGACGACGCTGGCGATCTACTGGAATTTTTAAAGTAGCCAGTTCGAGCTCCCTTGTAGGTTTTTTCGCTCCCTTTGAAACATTCTTGTCGTTTTAGCTTCTATTCCCATGAATCAATATTTATTCCATTTTATTATTATTATTATTTTTGTTTAAATATTATTTTTTCTTATTTATTCGTTTGTGTGTTTTGCTTTTATTTATTTATTCATTTATATTTATTTTATTACATTTTATTTTAAGAAACGATATTCAAAATGTCAAGTCTGGTGCAGAGAGTCGTTTGTTCACGTGCAAGCAGTGTGACAAGATTTTTACGCAGAAAAGAAACATGGCACAGCACGTCAAATCGGCGCACAGCAAACTTTTATATAGCCGCTCGAAATGCAACAAAACCTTCACCCGTCAAGGAAATCTCCGTCAACATGAGGCAAACTGTCAGGGTATCGTCACCTTCCCTTGCAATCAATGCGACATCATTCTCAAATCCGCCCGGGAACTCGAGTTCCATCAAAAAATTAAACACAAAGTAAAGCCTCAAAAGCGACAACGTGAGAACTCGGAAAACGCATCATCGGCTAAACGAATGCGTTGGTCGAGCCCACAGCCTGGTCCGAGCTCTGCACCGGGACCGAGCACCTACAAATGCCGCCGTTGTTCCGCCCAGTTTCGGGACAGACAAGCTTTGCACGCCCATCAAGTGCAACAGCACTATCAAGTCGGTGCCGGTCTCCACCCCGAACCCTTTCAACTGGGTCAGGAGCTTTGGGCCAACGAAGACGGGACCGTCATGAAGGACTGAGGGACTGCTACAGGACCAATCGAGCCCTGATCTTGGAGCGATATTTTCTCATAGTTCGTGGGCAGTCATCAAGGATTGGCATTGGAATTTCCGGTCATTGTTCTACGGAATAATACCCCATTGTTCTCGGAATAATACCCCATTGTTCGTGGACAGTCACGCGTGAAAGATTCCATTGTTTTTGGGCAGTTATGTGTGACGCTGCAGCGGCTGCAGGGCTGCAGGCATATTCCCCAACTTATTGTTATATACTACTCCTGTACATCAAAAGATAACAAAAAATGAATGAAAAAAGATGAGATGATAATTTTGAATTTCTTTTAAAATTTTGTGTCATCAACAACAACCGAAAAGAGTCTAATTACCACACAATCCTAAGTTTTAACAACCCCAAGAAAAAGGGCTTTTGAAAACACTGTGGGAAAAGGAGAAAATGCTGGTAACCCTTTTCTCCCTTTACGACAATGTATTCTACCCTTTCAAAGACAAATTTCATAATTTGTACAGCATAAATTGTGTATTATCAACAACAACAACAAAAGTATAACTAATTACCGCACAATCCCGAGCTTTAACGACACCAAGAAAATAAACTTTTGAACACATTGTGGGAAAAAGAGAAAATGCCAGTTACCAGCATTTTCTCCTCTCCCCACAATGTGTCTTACCCTTCCAAAGACAAATCTGTGCAACATTTAATTTGTCGTCTGCAAATACTTTCAATTGGACCAATCTAAAATGTTGTCGTTTGTTAAAGGGTTAGAGTACAATTTACGTGTAAATAAGTAGATAACTAGTAAAAAATGAACGAGGAAAAAAATAAATAAATAAATAAAATTAATAAATAATAGTTCTTAGTGGTTCTTAGTGGGTCTTAGTAGTTCTTAGTGGTCCTTAGTGGTATTTACACCGACCCCTACAGACGAATAAGTGTTAATTTAGAGTCTAGATCGTGAACATAAGAAAAGTAGCTTGAGCTCAAATTTATTTTAAACCTTCCATTCCAAGATATTTATATTCCATCTATATTTTTCAGATATAAAAGAAACGCGTCATATTATTTTTCATGAAAAATGGATGAAGGGTTAACTCGGTGCTCCTTTGATTTCGGTATCGCACAGCTGGGTGGCAGGCCTTAGAGCTGTATTGTGGTTAACTGATTCACACAGTTTAACGCACTCGTGTCACTTTAAACTGTTACTTCATATCAATTCTTGATCTTCATTCACCCTTATGTTGATTATTTGTGGATAGGATTTGGAATTTTACACAGGTCACAGAGGTATGTTCGTTCTTTTTTTCCTTACTGAATTCATGTAGATCTAGATCTATTGATTGTGATCCCCTAAAATGATTCTCGAAAATGCCCGGATGTCCGATGTTGCCCATATAATATTTTCTCTGGTTTTAGCTGTGATATAAATCTGAAGTATTTGAGATGAAAAACAAAAAATACCAATGAAAATTTCGATTATTCTGTTGACAATTAAGTGTTATTCAGTAACATTCATCAAATCCAATTATACGGCGCTTGTACTACGTCTGGAAGACTGCCATGATAAATATGCATCATGATCAAATACAATTTTGAAGCGCAAATAGCAATTTGCTGTCGAATGCAGCTTCTTTGTATACAATAGCAAATAGCCCATTACTGGAAGCGTCCACCGAGTTGGGCGTTGCTGTGGGGTTACTAAGCGGAAATAGAATCCGTGGTATTCCGAATTCGCCGGATATGACGTAGGGCAAGAATCACGAATCTGACTTGTGAGTTCGATACCCGAATGAGGCAAACGTTCTTTCCGGCTATTTCTCGCCCCTCACCTCTGATGCATGTGAGGAAAGTAGTCAGTGGCTTTGGAAAGAAAGTTGTGTCAGTGCTGGTTTGAGAAAGCCAGGAAACACATGGATGCGTCACTGACCGCCATGATATGACCTGAGCCGTTAAAACTCCAATATACAAACCAAATAGGAATGGTATTATCATGGTACGAAGTGTTAACGCTATGGGCAGAATGGTACGAAGTGGTAAATCTATGGTACGAAATAAACGGAATGGCACAATGGTTTCTGTACGAGGTGACAGTTTCATCTAAAATACGAAAAGGAGGAGCCCTTTTCGCAAAAAGAAGTTCTTTTCGCGAAAAGGAGTCAACAAGACTCCGTTTCGCGAAAAGGACCTAGGATTTTACGAAAATGAGTCAGGAAAGATGACTCCTTTTCGCGAAAAGGACTTAAGATTTTACAAAAAGGAGTCAGTTCTTTTTGCAAAAAGGACTTTACATTCCACAAAAAAGACCCCTTTTCAAATTAGGACTTGTATTGATTAAAAGACGAATTTGTATGGTATTTGCAACATCAGTGCATCTACTTGTATCTATGCTTTCCCGGAGGTTCGAAAAGTAGCGTCTTAAATGCCAAAAGGACTCCTTCTTCGCGAGAACTCTCATCTGATGAAAAAGAGTCCTTTTCGTAAAGTAAGTATGAAATACATAAACAATGGGACAGACTCCTTTTCACGAAAAAAGAAATAGATTTCACGAAAATGATTCCTTCGATAAAAATAATAATAATAGTAATAATAATTTTCTTGAACATTTTGGAACGAATATTTTGGGTATGGTCGACGCACCTTCAAAATGATCCAAATTGATGAGAAGAAATCAGTCACAGTAAAAAGAATAATCCAAGAAACTAGAGGTATATCTACTAAATATGGATTAATAAGCAAGTATTGCACGCCAATTCATTGATAAAAAACTTGATATCAGAGAGTAGGGCTGTGGCAAAACCTTCCACAAACGGCCTTGTGGAAAGCGAGCAAGCAACCTTAGAACCGAATTCAGAAGAGAAAAGCATAAGTGATAGCAGTTTGAAGGATTGGACCGTTGCTTGCATTGCAAATTAGTTATAGAAAGATGGCATATGTAATGCGGAAACTGAGTGTCGATCAAATAAGAACGGGAAAAGATAAGATTAAATGGATGGGTTGAACCTTCATTTCCGCGTATACCATTTAGAGATGCTGCAGAACGAGCAAAAGCTACCAGCCCGGATTTCTATGACCTAGTCTCATGATAATGGTTAAATGATAAAAAAAAAAAAAAAAAACGCTTGACCATAGAAAGGAGATATCCGTTATGAAATAGAACAGCACCAGACCGTCTTGAGAATGCATAAATAATTTTTTAATATGCAATAATGTTCTTATTAATGGAGTGCCAGTTCATCTGACCAGGAGGAAAAGAAAGATGATCAATGTCTGAACATTTTTATAATTTCTGTCACAGTGTCATGACTGATTGGGGCCTTGGCTCCTTTTGGCTAATAAGCCCTTACACCTTTCAGTCAACAACTTCGTTGTGGGGGGATAATAAGTGTAAGGATCAGCGGTATATATACATAGCCTTGTTCATATGATAGTAAGACTGATCTTGTCTTTTTATAAGGGTAAGGGGCGCTTTTTTTCCCAGTCTTTCGGGAAAGAAAGAACGGTTATGCCAAACTGTTTTTGTTAAACTACCTGTATTGAAATCTAACTGCACGTACATCTTTCAGATTCCAAACCATTACTCGCAGACAGTCGTAATCGTTACATACGAAACGAGCGACAGGAAGACGAATATTTCATGGACAGCCACTCGTCACCCTGTTTCAAAAACTTGAAAATTGGTCAGAATGTTTGTCTTGATAACATCTCAGATGAATCCGAATTTGGGTCAACTGGGATCATAAACTAGGTCACTAGGTCAAATTAAAGAAATACCTTGTGGGCACTGTAGAGGCCATATTTTTTGCTCAATTGACTTGAAGATTGTTCAGAATGCTTGTCTTCATAAAATCTCTTGAAAAAATCTAGGATGAGTTTAAAATTGGGTCACCTGGGTCATAATCGAGGTCACTAGGTCAAATTAAAGAAATACCTTGTGGTCACTCTTGAGGCCACATGTCTTGCTCAATTGACTTGAAAATTGGTCAGAATGTTTGTCTTGATAAAATATTGGATGAGTTTGAAATTGGGCCTAACATCATATTTATTTGGCATGTAGTACTTTCAATTATGACCCTGGAGTAAAATTTCGCCTATTGATTCAGGTGAGCGATCCAGGGCCATCATGGCCCTCTTGTTTTGTCATTTACCATTGAAAAGTGTTAACGACACGAAAATTGCATACATTTTACAACCACTTTTGTTGCACTGTTTCGTGGAGCTGAGAGGGCTTGGTGGTATATAAATTTAGATTTGCTTCAAATTTAGGTAGTGGGGGACCATTTAGATGTGATTTTATCATATATTGATTGGACTCTTTTATGTCAGTGGAGGGCCAAAAACTTGGGGTCATGGCGGTGAACAGGCATTTTTGAGAGGACAATTTCTAGGGTGCCTGTAGTGATTGGGATTTAGCGAAAAACGCAATCGGTTGACATATTGTTTTTTATGCATTTTTTTGAAGGACTATGACTGTACTTTTGAGAGCAAGAGACGGTAAAGCCAAAGTTTTGCCATTAAGCGATTTGTGAAGCTTCAAAGATGGTCAATTTCACTCTATTTTTAATATTGCAAAAAACCATTGGTGTGACACCTATACGAGCAGGTAGTGAAAAAACGGGAACCAGTCTGGTGTTTTCATTTTTAGGCAGAACCGGCTGAAATTTGGCAGACAAGTAGCTGTGGGGCCTTGAAACAGGATTCTATCAAAAGTTGGGCTCAGGTATTTAGAATTTAATTTTTGAATTGAATTTAGAATTTAAATCAGCGGAATTTCAAAATTTTCGAACCGGCATGTCGAGAATTTTGTCAAAAAATTCTTTGCACCGGATGAAATCAATGGACACTTCAGGTCTGCAAGTTTTCTAATGCCAAGCAGTTGAATACATGTTCAGATATTTGATTTAATTGTCATTTTTGAAGTAAATCAGAGGAGAAAAGAATGTGCCCAACGTGGGACTCGAACCCATGACCCCCGGAACACTAGCACCGCAGCTCTACCAACTGAGCTAGCTGGGCAACTGGTCGTGAGTCTACTCAACGCCGATTACTACACTCCTCCCCTCCTGATTTCTTGGGAGTCAGCAACTCCCCCTTCGGTCCCCACGGACCGCCGGTGCTGCATACCCGCGCTCACCAATTGACCTCGTCGCCAATGAAGTAAATCAGAGGAGAAAAGAATGTGCCCGACGTGAAGGTCTGTGCCAACCAGCACTACTGTGTGTGTCACAGCAACACCAAAAGTCAGCGGGCTCTTAGGGGAGCAAGAAGCCCCAGCCTTAGAGGCCGTCTTATGAACAAACATCTGAAGTCTGCGGGCTCTTAGGGGAGCTAGAAGCCCCAGCCGTAGAGGCCGCCTTACAACTTCATTTGTTTTTTCTTTTTCGCTTGTTTTGAAATTATCTGTGGGATTGACCAGACAAATGATTGGTCTATCACCGGCAGATCTGACAATACAAGGCATAAGAACCTTTCTTTGATGTATCAGATCACCAGGTTCAAGATAATAATCGCCAAGCTGATCATCCAATTTACATGCGACATGAACAACAGAATTGGGAGGGACCACCACCCTTTTTGTCAAATACACTCTAGCAACAACAGGTTTTTTATCCTGCAAATGGGTAATGACAGGGACTTTTTCTCCATTCACCACAAGGGTATCGGACTTCATATCATGTAAGACACCCAAATGGTGCATAATGTCATGGCCCAATAACATGTCATCTGAAATAGGGGCAACATAAAGTCTTTCCCTAATTATCTGGGAGCCAAGACGTAACTGTACAGGTTTAATAATAAAACCTGGTAAAACATTATCCCTATCTGCCATCTGCATTACAATGTCCTTGATCTTTTTGGATTTTTGTTTCAAGGAATCATAGACCTGTTTGGAGAGAATAGTAATTTCTGCTCCCGAGTCAATCCTAGCCTGAATATCTCTCCCCCCAACTTTCAAATTGATGAAAGAAGAGCCTGCACAAACCACATGCACTTTAACCCATGTCTTTATGGGTTGGAGGATTAGGATTAACAGTGGTTACAGCATTACTATCCACTTTAGTCTGGTAAGAAACCGAGACAGTCTCCATTGTCGGGTTAGAAACCGCGACTGACTCAGTTGCCCGGTTAGAAACCGTGACATCAGACTGTTGCCTTGACAGTAGTTTTAGTCTGGTTAGAAACCGAGACTGACTCAGATGTCAGGTTAGAAACCTTGACTGTAGACTGAGTTTGACCACTGTATTTTGTTGCTTTGACACTGGACTGAGGGGCGTGGTCCTTACCCTCAGTCCTTACCCGTTTAAATTCTGCTCTTTCTTTGACTCCTTGCGCTTCTTTTGCAACCAGGCCTTGTACCTTCTACAATCTTTCTTGAAATGGCCTGCCTTTAAAATTCTGATTTAAATTCTTTTATTTTAGAATTTAGAATTGGATTCTTTTTCACGAAATGCCAGGAAAAACTTGAAAATGCATCTGAATTGCATGCAAATTGAAAATGCTTGTTTTGGATTTGTAGTGTAAGTAAGACTGGATATGGGCAATTCAGATCCAAGGATCCAAGCGATCCTGCTGGGTCCGGGTTTTGAACCACAGAGCCCACATAATGGCAGTTATGGTCAATCGGAAATTTCTGAATTATCGACCAAAGTTTCATGCAAGCCACCTCTGTAATTTCAAGCTTTGTGTGAATACAGAGCATATTAACTTGAAGGAAAGTTTCCTTAATAAGGGTAGGAAATGTTATTTTGACAGGGGCATTTCCATTGGCTGTGTAAATTCATTGCTGCAAAAGGAGTCTGACCCCCTTTGGACTTAGTCAGGCTGTAAGTACCATTTAATACTTATAATCCTCTTTGCATGTTTTGTCCCATTTCATTGTTTGTCCAGCTGTCTCTACTATCCCCAAACCTGTTTGTCTCCCCCCCCCTTTTATATGAAAACATTGTGGCAGAAGGAGCCAGAATTATATACAGGACCCTCCCCCGAATCGGCCGCTTTCCCTCTCTTTTACTCTGTATCTTTCTCAGTCTCACTCTCTCTTTCTCTCTCTTCCTCCCCTCTCTCTTGTCTCTCTCTCCCCCTCTCTCTCTCTCCTGTTTTTCTTCTACTGAAAACATTGCAGCAGCAATTCTTAATCATATATATATATATGACTGCCCCTCTCTCTCTCTCTCTCTCTCTCTCTCTCTCTCTTCATTGCAACAAAAGCAAAAGGAGCCAGACTGCATTTTGGATCTTGGTGTCTGTAAGTACCATTTTAATACCTGTAAGCCTCTTTGCATATTTTTTCCTAACCCACTGTTTGTCCAGCTTCTATGCCAAACCTGTGTTTGTCTGCCCCCCCCCTTGTTTCTGAAAACTGTGTGGAAGAAGGAGAAAGTATTTTATACAAGACCCTTCCCCAAATCAATCACTGTCTCTCTTTCACTCTCTATCTTTCACACTATGTCTCTCTTTCTCTCTCTTCCTTCCTTTACCCTCCTCTCTCTCTCTTTCTCTCTCTCTCTCTCTCTCTCCTTTTTTTTTTTTATCTCTGAAAACATTGCAGCAGCAGTTCTTAATCATATATAGGACTGCCCCCCCTTCTCTCTCTGTCTCTATGTTTCGACCAGCATCAGGCCTCGTCAGTAGAGCTGCTATGCACTAGACAGAGTTACTCCCCTTGTTCTCTAATTTCTTGTTTACTTCCTTATTATCATAAGTAGATAGATAAACGGGCGTTCATGCTCTTCACCCCCCCTTTTCCCCTCCCCTAGCCAGAAATATTTTAACCACAACAAACCACAAACCAACAAACCCACGCACCACTTAACAAATCCCACCACCCTTAACCAACAACCGCACGCTTAAGCATATGGCTAGCCCTTATACAATACAGCAATATAACAATAACAACATAATAACAATTTTATGTAACATTAAGCATGCTCATAAAATTAAAACAAAAATGGGTTAACAAGTCAATCTAATTAAGGTCAGCAAACAAAATGGCAAAACCTTTTTCTTAAACATTTTTTACTTAAATCAAATTTAAAAAAAATTTAAAAAAATAAAAAATAAAAAAAAATAAATAAAAAATTAAAAAAATTTTGATTAAGAAAAAAACCAATGCATCAGATATTCAGTTACTTAACTAACCAACAAGCCCTTACATCACTTTATTGCTTAACCTTTTATCCACCCATCAACCAACGCATCAGGCTAGCCAGTTACTGGTTTGCCCGGCTTAAGTGTGTTAGATGTGCCTTAAGATTTTGATAAAAAAATTTTAAAAAAATAAAAAAAATAAAATAAAAAAAAAAAAAAAAAATAAAAATAAAAAAAAATTTTTGATTAAGAGAAAAAAACCAACGCATCATGCTAACCGGCTAACGCATCAGCCAGACAAGCCCTTACATCAGTTTATTGCTTAACCTTTTATCCACCCATCAACCAACGCATGACACATTGGCTAACCAGTCACTCACTCACTCACTCATTAGAGCTAACCAGTCACTCACTCACTTGACTAACCAGCTAACCGCTACCTCACCCATTAATCAGTGCATCATGCTATGGCTAACCAGCTTATGTGTTTGTGGTTGGCTTAAGATGTTGATAAAAAAATTTAAAATTTAAAAAAAATTAAATTTAAAAAAATTTTTAAAATTATAAATATTTAATCTTTTTACTAGGTTAAATATTTAATATGTTCTTGGTCTTGCTCCCTGTTGTTCATATTTTATTCTATCTTCTTCAGTCATATTTTTAATCCTATAATGTCCATGAGCTAAAGTGTTTATTTTATCCTCTAATATATATCTTTTATCATCAGCATAGCCTAATGCTTTTTTGTTTATTACTTCAGTGTGTATTTCATGTCCTCGACTTCTTAACACACCCATGGTTCTATAATGGTCTTTTTCTTTAAACAAACAATCTTTATACTTTTCTAAATTTAGTTCATTTTTAACAACTGACTTTTTTACTCCCTTACATCTTCTATCTTCACCATTACCTTCCCACATCAATTTTCCATTTTCATCTATTTTTATATCTATTTTTTCATAAGCATATTGTTTAGCACCTACACCAACAAACTCAGCCATAACACCACCATTTAATTCATCTTTAAACATTCCCAATACCTTTTTGGTTTTTGGGTTATACAAGTCATGCTCTTTAGGGTAGCCGCTCATATCGTACATTGTATCAACATCACAAGCAATATCTTCATACAAATCATCAGTTTCTATTTCAAGAATAAAACTATCTGTATCAGTATAACACATCCTTACTTTATCTCCATACTTTTTTTTAAAATGATTATAAAGAGTTTTATACATAAGAGTTTTACTAATATCTAATATAGTCATACCTAAATAAACAGGTTTGTTATATGTTATACTTGTTTTTTTCATATGAACAGCAACTAAATTTTCATCGAATATTGTGGTATGATGATAGTTTGGCTTAGCAACAAGTTTTTTATAAGGATAGCTAACCGCATCATTAACCAATTGCACATCAACTCTATTTCTTAAGTTTTCCATGGTCTTACCAAAAACAGAATTCATCATTAACTTAAAAAAATCTTTTTCAAAATCATTTTTCGCATTTTTTCTTAACTTAATATTTAAATCAATATATTTTTTAATATCATCAGTTTCATTAAACTTAATTCCACAATGTATTCTTTTTTAATTTTTAAACCTAGTTCTAAGTATGTTTTTAAAACTTCATGATGTATAACATAATTTTCTTTGTCATTTAAATTTGGTATCAATTTTTCTACTTTTTCTATTTTTAATTTTTCAGGTGCCAGTGGAAAATCATTGTGTGAATCATGTAACTCTTTAGGATGCTCTAAATCAACCTCTAAAAAACAAGGTATCCGGTTCCATTCTTCTAATTCTTTTTTATCCATCCATTCAAAACCACAAGTAGGCAATAATTGACTCATAGCCCAAGGATAAAGACTGTTTGCATCTATATAAATTAGATATATTGAAGGTTTATTTTTATCATAATTTTTACCCATATATTTGTTATTAGCCTTAGAATACCTTTTACTGCACATAGATATACCACCTCTGATACCCTTTTCAACCATTAAAAGCATATCAGGGTCTGTTAAAAGTTCAAGTTTTACTCCTGATTTTTTTAAGCATAGCATCTAGCGCCAACCCTGGAATAGTATAATACCATGCAGGATCTAATTCATAATGCTTAAAGCAAACATCCCTAAAGTTTTCAAATACATCTGCTAAAAGCAAAACGTCTATTTTGTTGTAAAGTTCTAAATAATCTTTAAATGTTTTCATGTTAAAAGTTTTCCAAACATTTTTTGCATGTTCATAATCTTCATCGCTAATATGTTCTTTGTTTAAACTTGAATAAAATTTTTCTTTAGGTGGTAAGCAGGTTTCTTTTAACTTTTCAAAAGAATCTAAATATTCATAAGGAAAAACTCCTTTTTTTCTTAGTAAAGGTAAATATTTTTTGGGGTAAAATTTTGATAAAATATTTAACTGGTCTTCCTTTAAATTTTTTGAAAGACTATCCAAACTTGAACCCATAAACTTAAAACTATCTAAAAACCTAATTTTATGAGTTATGTTTTTTCCTACCTTAACATATTTACTAAAGTTAATATATTTTTCCTCATTGTTAGGGATACAATCAATGTTTCCTTCAGTTTTACCAAGATTTTTTATAAAAAGATGACTATCATAACCACTTAAATTATGAAAATAAACAGTTAGGAATTTTTGCTTTAAGATTACATTCAGTATGAGAGGCCCCCCTAAATTTACCAGTAAAATGACAATGGTCTCTTACTTTATAATTTTTATGAGTAAATTTTTCATCAAAAATCCAACAACGTGTTCGACTTTTATATTTTTTTTCTTCCTCTTCAGTTATCTTAAGTGATACCGGTTTTTGATAATATTTTTGATGAATTTCTATGATATCCTCGGTTATCATATCTACAAAAACTTTTTCAGCATTTTCTCCTGTATATTTTCTTTCTATAGGTTGAAACACCTCATCATCAAAAAATTTTATAACATAGTAAAAACTACAGGGGATATGCTTTTGAGTTTTTACAGTATAACTTTCTTTTTCATTTTTTTTCAGTTGTTTGTTGTTCTTTTATAGGTCCTAATATACTTTCAAAATCAGCAAACACGGCAACCGGAACCTTAATTTTTCTATTTGATTGTAATATACTACCTTCTTTAGACATATTTAAATTAACAGGGTCATGCTCAACACAATATTTTTTATGATTTTCTAAAAGGTCCTCCCTTCCAAATGAATTTATACATCTTTTACAAAAATACTTTTTACCATGATGTTTTGATATTTGGCTAGACACTAAGCGGCTAAAATTTTTTATTGAAACATAGTGACTATTTTCTCCATTTGTTAAGTAAAGCAAATCTACATGTTTATTTTTTTCATTTTCAGTAATTCTTAGTGGATAAAAAATTTTTTCTTCATAACTATAAACATTAACACTAATTTCTGGATTTTGTTTTTCAAATTTGATAATATCATGTAATGAAACGGGATATTCTATTCCATTCATATTTAAGCTATTTTCCTTTGGTCTTAAATCACCAAAAACTTTTTCTGAATTTTTTTCTCTTGGATTTAATGCTCTTAAGATAGACCACTTAAAACATTGGTTGTCATTATTTTTCATATTAATACATGCTTTTTTGTCAGCAATCCATTTTGGAAGAGGTATATAACTAGTTGCTCTTAAAGGGTTATAAATAGCTGTATGTAATTTTAAATGTACCACACTATGAAATGACCATCCGCTACCCCTTCTTAAAAAGGTACGATAATTTTCTAAAATTCTTTCAGCCATCATATCATATAATTCATCTACATCGGTTCCTCTTAAATTAATTAAATTAACATCAGAAGAATACTGAGCTGGTACTGAGCTGGTACTGCTCTTCAGGAACATTACCTGTTAACCAATTAGTAAAATTAGATACTCTTCTTCTAACGCTTTCAGGAATTACCGCAGCGGCAACCCTTTTAGCACCACTATAAATATTAGATGCAAGCCTTTGACTAGCATCGGATAATCTATTAAAAAACCTAGACATCTTATATTTTTTATATATAAGAAAAAATTAACTTAAGTCAATTTTTTTTAAATTTTATTATATATTTTCTAAAAAATAATAAAATTATTGAATATCAATCTTATATTTACCTTTCCAAACTCTTCCATTCCAATTTCCAATCGTTTGAGGACATCTGTCGATAAATTTACTTGCCTTATAAATTGATGGAAAGTATTGCTTCTTCTGGATACAATCCATGCTCTTTTAAAACATCAATATACTTTTTCTTGTTCCAATAGGAATAAAACTTAATATTGTTATCTGTTAAAATTTTCTTAAAATCAACAATCTTTAGCATATTTTTTTTATTTAAAATAAAAATTACTTAATACACTACACTCATTTTATTTCCATCACTCTGAAAGTTAATTAACCTATCACTAAGTAAAACCGCAAATGCTTCAGTATTTGGGTCAGGATTTCTAGTAAATGTTGCTTTAATGTGAATATCAGTTACAGAATACTTTAACCTTTCACTCTGCTTTGATAGGTCAAACACAAACAAAGCAAAAAGGGTTTTGTAATCTAAAGGAGTAATATTAGGGTTTGATACCAATTCATCCATGTTAAAGAACTTTTTTCTAAACGAAGCAGCTTCACTATATATTCTACTAATTTGATTAGCAGTAAAATTTATATCATAATCATATAGTGGATATTTTTTTGAACCTAACATTACATAAATATTTTTAACATTTATGCTGTCAAATATAGCTGGGTTTTGTTCTTGGTTACCACCTTTACCAGTTTGAAAACCAACAATTAAAAAACGTGGTACCTCAGGAGATGATTTAGCTGATAGCCTCCAAGTAAAACCTGTTGCCTGTGGAACCGCAATAGAGTCGCTTTGTATCATTCTATACCCAACTGGGAATTTTTCTTTTTTCTCAATAAACTTAAAAAGTTCCAACTCGTTACCATCTTCCGGTGTTACATGAGGTATAAACCAAGATACCTTCAGTAAATTAACTCTACCAGCATCGGTACCAACAGCTCTAAAAATTGCATCATCATCATTATTTCTTGTTAAGGTTAAAGTTTGTTTCATACCATATAAAACTTTGTTGTAATCTTCACAAAAACCAAATATATGTTTTAGGGGTACCCTAAAACTAAAGGTTCCAACTGGATTTGAACTAAAAATATAATCTCTTCTTATTCTAAAACCGGAACGGTCACCTCCTGCTGCTTCTTGTGTATCCTTATACCATAATTGGTTTAATCCTTGTGATTTAGAAAAGTCATCCTGGTATTTTAACAGTCCTAGCATTGTTGTAGCCTGACCCGGATAATTAATGGATTCTATCTCTTGCCCACTAAATTGATATCTTATATTTTTAAACAGATACATTAAACCATTATTTGTTATGGTAACCTCATTAGCTGCACCATAAACTGTACCATCATTTTTTACTAATTCACCTATAATTTGTAAATAAGACTCAGAAGGATGATAAAAAATATCTTGAGTTTCGATATCAATCCTAATATTTCCTCCAGAGTTGTTTAGATTGGTTCCTGTAATAGGTTCAAACTCATAATATTCATATTCATCAATAATATTATCACCATCTTTTAAAACCGGTGCTTTAATGTTTAAAATACTCATTTTTATTATATGCAATTATAATTTTAAGTTAAAATTATAGTTGAGTTGAGTTTTTAATATTCTAGCCATAGTTGAGGGAATGATTTGTTTTCATCATTTACAAAAACACCTTTAAGTTTAATATTTTTAAGTTTTTCAGCAGAAAACTTTTTTCTCATTTTAGGATAAATTCTATTTCCGTAAAGAATGGTTACCTTAGGTATATCATTTTCTTCTAAATATTGATTTACATCTTCTTCAAATTCCTTAATGATATCAGCTTTTTCAGGTGACAATTTTAAAACAACCTTTTTATAATCATAACTTGTATTGGTACTCTCTAAAACTTCACAATCTTCATTAAGTTTAAAATTTGCAAAAAGGATACCAACCCTTTTAGTATTGTATTTTTCATATTCTGTTACTTTAAATTTTAGCTTTGACATTCTTTTTATTTAATGTAATAATTTTCTTAACTTAAATTTATTTTTTCATAATACTTTAACTCCGGAACCCCTACTAATTTCTTAACTAAATCTTGTATAGCAATGGCACTACCATCTATTAAGGTGTTAATATTTTGTGTTGCAGGTTGAGTTGTTATTGTAGGCTTTTGTGTATATTTTTCTAAAATCTTTTTAGATTTTGGTGTCAAAGCCTTTTCAACTAACTTTTTACCTGCATCAACTGCGGCACTCTTTCCAACCTCTAACGCTTTCTTTGCTCCTTCCTTAGCTACACTTTTACCAACATCCACTGCTGAAGATGCAAATTGTTTTGCAGCATTACTTGTAAAGAGTCTTGCTAAAAAATTAGCTAAAGTATCAAATATCCCTGTTCCTCCATAAGCATAATTTCTTTTAAATCCTCTGTTTCGTGATATAATCATTTTATAGTATAGATATTAAATTTTTATAATGGTTTGAATTTAATACACCTTGCCTTTTTAATTCATCACAAATACTTACAAGCTCATTTCTTACACCTGTGTTACCGGCCTTTTTACTCGCCATTAAAAGGTCTAATCTTTCTAATAGTGCATTTGGGTCAGATGGTATTACCGTGGTTGTTTTCTTTTTTCTTAATCCTTTTCCAGTTGATTGGTTTTTTTTAAGAATGTAATTATAAACAGGTTTAATTATGTTTTCCCATTTTTCACCAAATACATTATACGTTTTTAATTCATTTTCTTTATCATTATTCTTAAACATAATGTCACTTAAATAAATTAAATTTTGATAAGTATTAAAATCTTTTTTGGTATAATTTTTTGGATTATTAGATAAAATCAATTCCCATAACCCATCAGTAGCTAGGAATTGTTGTTTTGCAAAAGAAAAAGTTTTATTATAAGGATTATATGAAATTACATGTTTACCAAATTTAAATTTTTCTAAATCACTATCAAAAACTATTCTAAAGACATTATCAAAATCATTTTTATAATTTGCTAATTTTATATTAAAAACTTTAACAAAATTTTTAATTTCTTCTTCATAAGAAGGAGGTGGAGATTTTTGCACTATTTTAGAAAGTTGAACAGGTAATCGAATAATCTCCTCACTAATAGGTTCCAATCCCTCAGTAATTGCTCCTGGTAATTGCAAAACCCCGTTCCTAATAGGTTCTAACCCAGCAATAATTCCTCTTGATGTTGCCAATTGTGACTCGGTAATCTTTTTAATTGCTTCTTCTTGTACATCTTTTTGTGATTTAGTAATAGGTTTAAAAAACTTTGAAAGGCCTGTTTGTAATTCAATTTCACCTGTTCTCTCTGCAAGCTGACTATCACGAATTCTTTTCTTTGTTGCGAGATATTCTTTTACAATTTGGTCCCTTTTCACAGGGTCAGTTATCTTTAAAAATGACATATTTTTTAAGTAAAAAAATTTTTTTATCTTATTATTTTTTAATCAGTATTACCTATCTCACAAGCACAAGAACATTTAAACTTAGGTGGTTTTAGTTTTAGTCTTAATGGGTTCCATTGTTTCTTTCTACTAGTCTCCTGAATTCCTCCCGTGCTGCCTGTTTCCCCTTCTCGATTAAGCTCTCCTGTTCCTGTAACTTGCTTTTTTTCCTTGACTTAGCTCGTATCTCTTCCTTCATCACCTTATATTTTTCAAGTTCATCCATGATTAAAGTAAATTCTGAATGGTCTATTTTGTTGTCTGATATTGCTTTTGATATATGTGTATTAAGAGTATCAAGTTTTGCATCAGCTAACATTTTTATCTGAAGATGTTTTTCAGATTTTGTTCTGGTTCTTCTAACCAGAAACTTACCTACTAATGCTGAAAGTCCAACAGCTAAGGCACAACCTTCTAAAGCTATCGTTGCTGGAATTGCTACAACGGTACTTAAAAGTGCTATTCCACCTGCTCCGGCACCTAGTGCTAAGGTGGTTAGTCCTGTTTCAACGTTATCCACGGTCTTGCTAATCTTCAAATACTTTTTACTTAACTGTTCCCTAACCTTAACTTCATTTTCAAGAAATGTTTGAATTTCTGATATTTTTTGTAGTCTAAAGGATTGACCATTGTCTCCTGCTGATAGTGATGGTGCATTTGGTATATTTCGTGCTTCTGGTAAGTTCGGATATATCTTTTCATTTAGTTCCATTTTGTTAATTAAAACTATTTTTTAAATAGAATAGTAAATACGACACAAAAATTCATTCTCCTCAATTTTTACTAGTTTATCAGAGTTGTTTGTAATTGTGGTAACCACATTATCATTATCCTCAAGAATAACTTCATTTGTTAAACTAAATTGTCTAATTTTTAGAGCATAAGATAGAGAAATTAAAACGGCACCCCTACTCATCATAAAACCAAAACTTAAAACAATTGTTTTAGTTTCACCACCTTTTAATATTAGAGGTTGTTGAGTATAAATATCCCAAGTAACAGGATTAACTTTTTTAGCTGGATACTTAACTTCTTCTACAGGTTTCCAAAAAATAGTTTTTGGTTGAACCATTTTAGGTTTATTATTTCCAAATTTATGCACATTCATATTTTTTAATTTATAATATTGCTCCTAATATAGGAATATTAGCAAATGGACTGTTGGGCCCTAAAAGAAGACCTTTTCTATCATAAATTTTTCCACCTTGTTTTAAATACAATCCATCACCAACAGAACCTAATCCTTTACCTTTGTATGGTTTAAGATATAAACCTTCACCATCTGTTTCAACTTGACAGATACAACCACCTTTCTTAAGATACAATCCATTACCCATTGCTTTTTGAACTCCTGTTGATGCTAAACCAGATAACGCACCAACTCCCAAAGCAGGTAAAACTGTTCTTGCTAATGTGGGTAGAACTGATGAAGCTAATCCTGCTAACAAAGGTAAAAATCCACCTTCTACTTTCATGTTATGTTTAAGTTGTTTAATTGACATTCTAATCGTGGTTCCCTTACCAGCTTCATAAGCTTTAGTAAGTTTATTTAATTGAGACTTAGTTAATGCTATTACATCATTACCATGCAAATCTTCATAATTTAAATGAATACTTGCCGGACAACTAGCTTTAACAGCATGATTTATCTTTTCCTTTTGCCCTTCTGATATATTTACTTTAGCGTTAATGTAATTTGTCATTTTATATTTAACGTGATTCTTTTATATGAAATCTAATTGTTAATGTTTCTCCTCTTAAATTTAATATGTTTCCATCTTGGTCAGTTAGCGTAACGTTTAAATCATGTATTTCATTCAACGTTAAAGGTAAATATACCAGATTAACTGGATTTTCTATTATTTTATAACCTGGAGCAACATTTGGAAAAAAGCTGTAAATTGTGTTTCTTTGAGAACCATTAACATAACTACCTGAGATTAAATCAATATTAACAAGTATGCTATTAATACTTAAGATATTAACTAAATTTTCTGATTTATGAAACCCTCGAACATATTTTGCTCTGCTAAATCCTAATACCTTTCCAATACTGTTTTCATGATTAAAATCTACCTGATATCCATTTTCAAGAATTAAAACTGATTTTAATGTATTAGTGTTTGCTGATAAACAAATATAATATTCTTCATTGAATAAATCATAATGTCCTTTTTTCTTCATTTCTTGTTGTATATAATCATTGATATCAACTAAATCATAGCTACCTGTTGGTATCTTTATCTTTTCCCATGTGTTACCGCTATCTTGTGAATAAATAAAAATGTTGTTACTATCAGTAATATTAGGAAATGAATAGTAAGTTTCAAGATTGACTAAAGCTACTTCATATTTTTTATCAGCTTCAAGTTGACGTGGTGGAGTAAATCTTGTTTTAAAATTTGATTTGTTATCACTTACGATAATTTGAAATGATGTTTTATGGTCAGTGTTTTTTACTATTTGTTTTAGTAATTCTTCTTCCATTTTTATATTTAGTAAAAATATATTTTAAAACAAAAATATATTTTTTTAATAATAATTTTTATAATTTTGTGGAATATAAAAGTTATCAAAACCACTTCTATACTTTCCGTTGTTTTTGTTGTTGGTTAAGTCAATTATAACAAAACCATGAGGTTTTTCCCAACAATTTTTACAAAAATTAACAAACTCGGTTTTTGTCATATCATCCCCTACATGGTCACTATAAATATGATTAAGATTTTTTAAGTCTTGTCTAAACAAGCAAATAAAATTTGCATTCTCTCTAATAGTTTGACGAGGTAATCTAAAATAATTTTGTGATAGATAAAAACAATCAGCGTTACTATGTCTCCCTCTTACGTAATAGCTTTCACATTTGTTTTGTCTTTCTAAAAGTAAATCATCAAAAATCATTAAATTTTTGTTTTGCCCGTTTAAATCTCTTGGGTCAGGCACATCACTAGCATTTTTAAAAAATTCACAGTTAATATCAGATTTTTCTTTAATTGTTTTGCTCCACTCTTCAACTAATGCTGTAGGTGAAACATCATAGTTTTGAACTTCATCTTGAAGTGAAAACAACCGTAATATATATTCTTTTGGTATTTTTTCTTCAAAAGCTTTTTTAAGTATGCGATATTCTGGTTGAAACAAGCTTTTACCAAAAACGCATAAGTTGTCATAATCTAACCAATCAAGATGTAACAAAAGGTTAAGTAAAAGTGTAGTTTTACCACATCCTGATTTACCTACTATTAAACCTCTGATACTTCTTGGTAAAAGGGGGTGGTTAAATCTTTTTGCTAACGCTTCATTCCATGATAAATTAACAATATCCATATTTTATATTAAAAAATTTAATTTAATATAAAAAAATGTATTGTGTTAAGTGTAAAAAACAAACTGAAACAACTAATATTGAATATGTGGTAAGTAAAAATGGTAGAAATATGAAACGGGGTAAGTGTGTTGAATGTGGAACAACTAAAACTCAGTTTATTAAAATAGAGGGTGGTTCGTTGTTAAACAAGGTTATTAATAACTTACCTGTTGAAATGCACTTACCAGGTCATAATTTTACCGGTCCTGGTACCAAGTTAAAGAAAAGATTAAATCCTGATTTAACACCTAAAGAATGGTCAAAGCCTGTAAATCGTGTTGATAAAGCAGCATATCATCATGATATATGTTATCTTAAACATGATGATACAGCTACAAGAAATGCTATTTGTGATAAAAATATGCTTAAAGAGTTAAAAGGTATCTATAATCCAACGATTAGGGAAAGAATGGAAAGAGGATTGGTTTCCTCATTAATTGGAACAAAGGCTAAATTTGGAATGGGAATTAAAAAAAAAATGACCAAAATATAACGCTAGCAGAAGAATTACATAAACCTGTAAAAAGAAAATTTAAGAAAAGGAGAGTTAGAGTAAATGGTATTGATAGGATATGGGCTGCAGATTTAGTAGATATGCAAGCTAAACTTAATCGTGGTGTAAAATATCTTCTTGCTGTCATTGACATCTTTTCAAAATATGGGTGGCTAATACCATTAAAAGATAAAACAGGAAAATCTGTTTCTGTTGCATTGAAGAGTATTTTTAAGGAAAGAAAACCTGAAAAAATGTGGGTAGATAAAGGTAAAGAGTTTTATAACAAAGATGTTAAAGACTTGATTGAATTATATTCCACTGAAAACGAGGAAAAATCCAGTGTTGTTTAGAGATGGATTAGAACAATGAAAGAAAAAATGTGGAAGTATTTCTCTGCTCACTCAACAAATGTTTATTTTAACGTGTTACCAAATCTTGTTAAAGAATATAACAACACGAGACATTCTTCTATTAAGATGACACCAACTGAAGCAAGTAAGAAGAAGAATGAAAATAAAGTTTGGAGAACATTGTATCCTGATTATAATCAAGTAAGGGAGGGTATCAAACCAAAGTTTTCTGTTGGAGACAAAGTAAGGATAAGTAAAAAGAAAAATACTTTTGAAAAAGGTTATACCACAAGATGGACTGAATAGGTTTTTACAGTTTCACAAGTAAAACATACATCACCTGTAAGATATAAAATTGAAGATTTAAATGGAGAAGAAATAAAAGGTGCTTTTTATGAACCTGAACTACAAAAAACAAGTCAAGAGCTGTATAGGATAGAAAAGGTTATTGAAAAGGGAAAAAAGAAATCTCTCGTAAAGTGGAAAGGTTATTCTGATGAGTTTAATTCATGGGTTGATAATAGTGCTATTGTAAATATTTAACTATATAAAAAATGCATGATATTTTAATTGATAATATAACTTTACCAAATAAACCTTTAAGCAATTTTGAACTTGAGGATGCCGCAAAAAAATTAAAAATAAAAAATTTTAGAGGAATATTTTTAAGAGATACCCTACCTAAAAAAGTAAAAAATAAAGAATGTGGTATATTAAACCTTGATGACTCCGGCGGTTCTGGTACTCATTGGGTTGCTTGGTTTAAAGATGATAAAACTAAAATTTATTTTGATAGTTATGGTATTCAACCACCTATTGAAATTATAGATTATTTAAAAAGGTCAATACACTACAATACTGACCAATTACAACATGCAGGGGAAGTATTTTGTGGTCATTTATGTTTGTTCATTCTTAAAGAGTTGGGTTTAGGTAATAAATTTCAAAATGTTTTAAATAAACTTTTTTAGTAATATTAAAAACGATGCCCGTTGATAAATTTGGAAGAACAGATGATGTTAAAACAAGTGGTGATGGTGATGGTGTGTCACTCGCTTACATAAGTAATAATTTTTTACGTAAAGATGGAACAACCACCGTTACCGGTTCTATAAATATGGCTGGTAATATATTAACATGGGTTAGTGATCCAGTAAATCCCCAGGATGTTGCCACTAAGAGTTATGTTGATGGAGCTGGAGGGTTGTTGGATGAAAACGGAGGATACCATATGACAGGGTATTTAAACATGGGTTTTAATAAAATAAAAAACATAGCTGACCCTGAGGAGCCGAGTGAAGCAGCTACTAAAAAATATGTAGATGCTGCTAATCGAGCTTTTGTTTATGGAGCTGATGGTTATACAGCAAGTGGAGACATTTCTATGGGTGGATGGAGAATTAGCAATGTTGGTTCACCTATAGAAAGCCAACAAGTTGCAAATAAGTTTTACGTAGATACTGCTATTGAGGCAAAAACTACAGGTAATAATGCTTTAACAAAAAACCGATATGGAACTTTTTTAGCAGCTGGTAAAATAGATATGAACACTCACCCAATTACTGACTACCAAATCCTACAGACCGTGATGCAGCTGCCAATAAAAATTATGTTGATAATGGTGGTGCTATTGTAAAAAATCCTGATGGAAGTTTTACAGCAATATCTGATGTAGATTTCCAAGGCTTTACTATAAAAAATGCTGCTACACCTGTAGAAGAAAGAGATTTAGCAACAAAATCCTATGTGGATGAAAAAGTATCACTTCCTTCTCTCATAGGTCCTAAACCTATTATAAGCGTGTGTGCCGAGGAACAAGGTGCATTAGCAGATGGTAATTATGAGTTTTCTTTTGGTAATGGAAGCTCTGGAGTAAGCCATGGGATAGGAGGTTATTGTATGCCTGCTCCTGGTAGAATTTTAAGAGGCACTTTAATGGTTGCTAAAGGTAGTGGTATTCTAAAAGAAGAGGCAAAAGTTAATATAGTCGTAAATGGAGTTGAACAGGCTGACTACTCCATAGTAAAAAAGAAAGGAGAAGGTTGTAGTTGTATAGTTTTTCCACAACCTTTAGTAATAGACCAATGTGATGTTATAAACTTTATAACAAGGACAACTAACCCTAATGCAAATAATGCATATTTGTCAATACTGAGTTGGACTTGTAAAAAAATATTTAACCTGGTAAAAAAGGTTAAATATTTAATTTTTCAAAAGTGAATACAAAGTAGGGCAATGCGACCAAACTCTACCACCAGTAAAAACATAAGGGATAAAAAATTTACATCCTACTGCTTCTTGTGGCACCCGGCCATCCCATTTTAAATCTTTCATTACATCATTTAATATTTTATAAATTACTTCTTTAGAGCAACTACCAGGTAACTTACATACACATCGTTGTGGTGTGTTGTGTGGTATATGATTATCAGGGTTATCACTTACAAAAAAACAAACATAAGTAGTAAAATTAGAAATTTTATTTTTACTATATTCATCATATATATATTCTTGTATATTCCATATAGTTTCATGTAAGTAATCATAACTTGTTGCATCCCATAAAAATATCTTAAAACCTGGAAAATCATCATTGGTAACCGTATGCTCATTAATATCTTCATAGCATATTTTTTTATTTAAGCGTTTAGCATTTGTTTTTTTAAACAATTTTTTAAAAATTAAATTCATTTTTTTAAAAAAATTTTTTCTTAATTTAAAAAATTATCTTTCTTCTAATTTTACTTTCTACTTTACATAATGGACATTTTTTATCTTTGTAAATAGGGTCGCAATGTGAGCATATACATTATGACCACAATTACAAAAAAGAATATTAGGTTTTGTGTTTTCACTTAAGCATAGCACACAATTTTCCAATTTAAAGGTTTCATTGTTGTTAATGTGTTGGGGTTGTTGTTCTTCATTTACCTCCCCTATCCTTTCAATTCTTTCAATTCCATAAATAGAATATGTTGTTTGATATCTTCCGTTTTCAAATAAAATGTTGTTTTCTTCCCAAAATCTTTCAAAAATATCTTCAGTAAAATCATATCCATTTTGATTATCAGCAAAACGATAATTTATTACTCTTGTTAAGTTTCTATCTTCTTCGTCAGTGTTGTTGTCCTCATCTTCTTCATCTTGCTCATCTTCTTCATCTTCACTTTCTTCCTGTTGTATTGTAGTTAATTCATCTCCTGCATCACGTTCAGTTTCCCTGTTATATTCATCTAATAGTTCTTGTTCACTTTCATTTAAATCATATGCCTCAAATGCCCCCCATTGTATTAAACTATGGGGGAGAGCATGTATGTCAAATAAGTTGGAAATATGATACATATAAGTTATACATCCATTACTTTCCCTAAAAAGAGAAGAATTACTTTTAGTTATTTCTTCTAAGCTTCCCCAATATTTCCCATAGTATTCCACAAATGAAGAAAAAGGAAAATCTAAATATTCACACGGGTAGATGTTTTCAAAAGTTAAAATTAAGCACAAAAATATGTTAATTGGTAAAGGTTCCCTATATTTATTACCAATTAAATCCATTAAAGCTTGGTTATAAATCGAAAAAAAATTATTAGCTTGATTTTTTGGTATTCTTATACCACCAAAAATAGTTCTTTTATAAAATCTTAACCTTCTATCTTCTTCATCTAAGTGTTCACGATATAAATCAGGCCAACCTGAAAATAAAGTTATATCAAATTCATCTTTTTTTAATTTAAATTCACTATATTTGTAATATACAAAGGGTTTTAGTTTAGAAATCATAAAATAAATATCCTTACGTTCGTTATTGTAACGAATTACATAAAGTTTTCTTGCTTTAACATATGTATGTTTAAAAGAGGTTTGGTCTTTTATAGCATTTACTAAATTTACTCTCTCCTGATTAGTAAGTTTGTTTAACACACTCATTTTTTATAATATACCTATAAGTACTTAACAAAGAAAAATTCAAATTTTTTTGATTTTGAATTTTTATAATTTTAAAATTTTTTTTAAATTTAAATTTTTTTAAATTTTAAATTTTTTTATCAACATCTTAAGCCAACCACAAACACATAAGCCGGTTAGCCATAGCATGATGCACTGATTAATGGGGGAGGTAGCGGTTAGCTGGTTAGTCAAGTGAGTGAGTGACTGGTTAGCTCTAATGAGTGAGTGAGTGAGTGACTGGTTAGCCAATGTGTCATGCGTTGGTTGATGGGTGGATAAAAGGTTAAGCAATAAACTGATGTAAGGGCTTGTCTGGCTGATGCGTTAGCCGGTTAGCATGATGCGTTGGTTTTTTTCTCTTAATCAAAAATTTTTTTTAATTTTTTTATTTTTTTTATTTTTTATTTTATTTTTTTTAATTTTTTTTATCAAAATCTTAAGGCACATCTAACACACTTAAGCCGGGCAAACCAGTAACTGGCTAGCCTGATGCGTTGGTTGATGGGTGGATAAAAGGTTAAGCAATAAACTGATGTAAGGGCTTGTTGGTTAGTTAAGTAACTATCTGATGCATTGGTTTTTTTCTTAATCAAAATTTTTTTAATTTTTTATTTATTTTTTTTTTATTTTTTATTTTTTTAAATTTTTTTTAAATTTGATTTAAGTAGAAAAAGGTTTTGCCATTTTGTTTGCTGACCTTAATTAGATTGACTTGTTAACCCATTTTTGTTTTAATTTTATGAGCATGCTTAATGTTACATAAAATTGTTATTATGTTGTTATTGTTATATTGCTGTATTGTATAAGGGCTAGCCATATGCTTAAGCGTGCGGTTGTTGGTTAAGGGTGGTGGGATTTGTTAAGTGGTGCGTGGGTTTGTTGGTTTGTGGTTTGTTGTGGTTAAAATATTTCTGGCTAGGGGAGGGGAAAAGGGGGGGTGAAGAGCATGAACGCCCGTTTATCTATCTACTATCATATCTCTGTCTTGGGTTATGTTGTTTTGGTCTCCAGGCATATATTTGAATGTTATGGTCAAAGGTCCCTTGTACATAGGTTCTGGATCATGAGGTGCTCATTTTTATATCTCTTTCAGATGCTGTGACTGAAGTTCGCACTGCTTCCCTCTGGCTGTGACATCAATGTTTGTTGAGCCGACTGGAGATGCTGCACTAATTTCATGCTGTGAATATTCAGGTAATTTCTTCTTTCTTTGAGAAATAAATACTCTTTCTAGAACAAGCTTAAGATTAAGGGCTTCTCTTTCTTTTTTTCTGTCTAATCTGTTCATGTTTTCCCTATATTCTGTCTGTATCTGGCCCATTCTATTTTCTTTGTTCTTTGCTCTAGATGTTTTCTTCTTACATAATGAGTGATTCTGGATTTGTATGGTCTTTCATACTTCCCTTTCTGTCATTCTCTCAAATCTATGCACCCAATGACCTACTTACCCAATACTCTAATCCGATCGGACAGGTACCGATAAGCCCAGCTGGGCCTACTTAATGAATTCTGGCAGTCAGGATGTTTGCTTCTATATCAGAGTTTTGAGCTGATTACATCATAGATAGTCTGGTCTGTAGATATTATTCATCATTTGTCATAGATGAAAACATTGTGACAAAAGGAGCCATGTGCATTTTGCAGTACTGGTATTTCATGAAGATTCTGATTCATGTCCGTCATGTTCAATAAAGGCCATCTGCTTTCCTTCTTTCATATATTCCACCCTTGTTTTGACTGATAATGCTTGACTATAGAATAAAAAGCTTAGAAATGTGCATTTGGCTGGTCACATGGAAGAATTTAGAGATAAAAAATGAAGAAAATCCTGAATTTTGGCCATCAGAATGGGGTTTTTTTTTTGTCAAAAGGCTACTTTTCATGCAATGTTTTCAATTTATATAAATGAAAATGGGTTAAAAAGATAGACAAAAGAATCCAGAAGCGTATACTTTTTATTTCATGTAAATCCATTGGGTTTTAAGTGAGATATCTTTGATTTTGTAAGAGTGGTCATTGGGCTTAAAATTTCCATTTTTTTAGGTCTTGGCCGCAAAAACAACCATGTTAAGAAAAATGGATTTTCTCTTTGAAAATGGCCCTGATTTCTCTCTGGCTCATTTTTTCCTTGTTGCAATACTCGGATTCAGCCAAAAGACATAAAAAACCCTACTTGAAAGTCAAATTCCGTTTTATAAAGAGCAGGTAGTGAAAAAACGGGAACCATTCTGGTGTTTTCATTTTCAGGCAGAACCGGCTGAAATTTGGCAGACAAGTAGCTGAGGGGCCTTGAAACAGGATTCTATCAAAAGTTGGGCTCAGGTATTTAGAATTTAATTTTTGAATTGAATTTAGAATTTAAATTAGCGGAATTTCAAAATTTTTGAACCGGCATGTCGAGAATTTTGTCAAAAAATTCTTTGCACCAGATGGAATCAATGGACACTTCGTCTGCAAGTTTTCTAATGCCAAGCAGTTGAATACATGTTCAGATATTTGATTTAATTGTCATTTTAAACTATTTAATTCTAATTTAAATTCTTTTATTTTAGAATTTAGAATTGGATTATTTTTCACAAAATGCCAGGAAAAACTTGAAAATGCATCTGAATTGTATGCAAATTGAAAATGCTTGTTTTGGATTTGTAGTGTAAGTAAGACTGGATATGGGCAATTCAGATCCAAGGATCCAAGTGATCCTGCTGGGTCTGGGTTTCAAACCACAGAGCCCACATAATGGCAGTTATGGTCAATCGGAAATTTCTGAATTATCGACCAAAGTTTCATGCAAGCCACCTCTGTAATTTCAAGCTTTGTGTGAATACAGAGCATATTAACTTGAAGGAAAGTTTCCTTAATAAGGGTAGGAAATGTTATTTTGACAGGGGCATTTCCATTGGCTGTGTAAATTCATTGCTGCAAAAGGAGTCTGACCCCCTTTGGACTTAGTCAGGCTGTAAGTACCATTTAATACCTATAATCCTCTTTGCATGTTTTGTCCCATTTCATTGTTTGTCCAGCTGTCTCTACTATCCCCAAACCTGTTTGTCTCCCCCCCCTTTTATATGAAAACATTGTGGCAGAAGGAGCCAGAATTATATACAGGACCCTCCCCCGAATCGGCCGCTTTCCCTCTCTTTTACTCTGTATCTTTCTCAGTCTCACTCTCTCTTTCTCTCTCTTCCTCCCCTCTCTCTTGTCTCTCTCTCCCCCCCTCTCTCTCTCTCTCCTGTTTTCCTTCTACTGAAAACATTGCAGCAGCAATTTTTAATTATATATATATATATATATATATATATGTGTGTGTGTGTGTGTGTGTGTGTGTGTGTGTGTGTGTGTGACTGCCTCTCTCTCTCCCTCTCTCTCTTCATTGCAACAAAAGCAAAAGGAGCCAGACTGCATTTTGGATCTTGGTGTCTGTAAGTACCATTTTAATACCTGTAAGCCTCTGCATATTTTTTCCTAGCCCACTGTTTGTCCAGCTTCTATCCCAAACCTGTGTTTGTCTGCCCCCCCCCCCCCTTTCTGAAAACTGTGTGGCAGAAGGAGAAAGTATTTTATACAAGACCCTTCCCCAAATCAATCGCTGTCTCTCTTTCACTCTCTATCTTTCACACTATGTCTCTCTCTTCCTTCCTTTACCCTCCTCTCTCTCTCTCCTGTTTTTTTTTTCTCTGAAAACATTGCAGCAGCAGTTCTTAATCATATATAGGACTGCCCCCCCCTTCTCTCTCTGTCTCTCTGATTTGGCCAGCATCAGGCCTGTCAGTAGAGCTGCTATGCACTAGACAGAGTTACTAGCTTGTTCTCTTATTTCTTGTTTACTTCCTTATTATCATATCTCTGTCTTGGGTTATGTTGTTTTGGTCTCCAGGCATATGTTTGAATGTTATGGTCAAAGGTCCCTTGTACATAGGTTCTGGATCATGAGGTGCTCATTTTTATATCTCTTTCAGATGCTGTGACTGAAGTTCGCACTGCTTCCCTCTGGCTGTGACATCAATGTTTGTTGAGCCGACTGGAGATGCTGCACTAATTTCATGCTGTGAATATTCAGGTAATTTCTTCTTTCTTTGAGAAATAAATTCTCTTTCTAGAACAAGCTTAAGATTAAGGGCTTCTCTTCCTTTTTTTCTGTCTTATCTGTTCATGTTTTCCCTATATTCTGTCTGTATCTGGCCCATTCTATTTTCTTTGTTCTTTGCTCTAGATGTTTTCTTCTTACATAATGAGTGATTCTGGATTTGTATGGTCTTTCATACTTTCTTTTCTGTCATTCTCTCAAATCTATGCACCCAATGACCTACTTACCCAATACTCTAATCCGATCGGACATAAAAAACCCGACTTGAAAGTCAAATTCCGTTTTATAAAGGTGTCGCACCACTGCGAGTTTGCTTCCGGGTCGTAGATTCAAAAGAAGTCTGATGTGAAATTTTGCAGTAGCACTTTTGTTGCACTGTTTCGTGGAGCTGAGAGGGCTTGGTGGTATATAATTTAGATTTGCTTCAAATTTAGGTAGTGGGGGACCATTTAGATGTGATTTATCATATATTGATTGGACTATTTTATGTCAGTGGAGGGCCAAAAACTTGGGGTCATGGCGGTGAACAGGCATTTTTGAGAGGACAATTTCTAGGTTGATTGGGATTTAGCGAAAAACGCAGTTGGTTGACATATTGTTTTTTATGCATTTTTTTGAAGGACTATGACTGTACTTTTGAGAGCAAGAGACGGTAAAGCCAAAGTTTTGCCATTAAGCGATTTGTGAAGCTTCAAAAATGGTCAATTTCACTCTATTTTCAATATGGCAAAAAACAAGTGGTGTGACACCTATTCAAACAGAAAAAGCAGGGTACCACTTTAGGGAAAACCCGGAACCGTATTGGCACATGTAAACAGTTCTTTTTGAACTGGCCATGGTTCAGAATTAGAAATAAAGGAGAAAGGTAGGTTTTCAATGCAATTTTGATAAGAAGAGCAGTTATTACACCCATGAATTGTGTAAGATTATTGAAAAGAAGCATTCAGTTTGTCTTTGAAACAGGAGGTCATGACCTTTCCTTCTTTGTTCCATCAGTTTTGACCCAAATGGGAAACTGAGGGGTCATAGAGTTAGTGGCTAGCTTTAGCCGTAAAAACAATGGCGGGGTAATTCCATGAACGATTGCGAAAAAATGACATGGTAACGTGCTATTTTTGATTTTATCCCCAAATTATGTATTGTTCCGAGTTTCAATTTAGCTTGGCATTTTCAGGCAAGCTTCATGGGTTTGCATTTTGTGAATTTTGGAATAAAGGCTAAAATGGCTTATTTTGTCAACTTTTTTCCGACCATGCCAGTTGCCTGCATCGGTGAGTAATTTCACTATTTCACTTGTTTGGAGTGTTGACAATCGACACACATTTCACCGACAACCGTGGTCTGGGGCCATTGCCGTATTGTCTATATTTAGTAACGGAAGTCTTACTAAGTATAAACAAATAGAGAAATAATATATATGTAGAAATTTCACCCAAAACACGAAAAACAACAGTGACCGAAAACTGATTGTGACCGAAAACAGATTGTGCCGGGATATATGCTTTTACTCAAGAAAAATAGCTACTAAAGAAAAAGAACTAGAAATTAAACCCAAGATTTACAGTGATTAAGCTTTAAAGAAGGTTGTTCATCCCTTAGGCTTTAGATTCATGAACCAGTCAATGAAGTAAATGGACACAGGAATAGGTAGTTTTCAAAATTTCAGTTTTACGCATTATTGGTGACTGTACATAACAATTTTGGCCCAGTACAATTTCGGCCCTTGGTAATTTCAGCCCATAATGAATTCGGCCCATGGTTGGTGTATCATAAATATTGCACGATCTGATGAATCTTTTTAGTAATAAGTTGGTACATAAAATTGCACTTTTGAACATTGTTTGTTTTGCATCAATCAACATTTTGGATATTTGCTTTAGGTCCTGGTAGAATGTTTATACATGGTAAAAGAGTGTGTACAATATGAGCAAAAGAAAACCAGTATAATCATACGGTGGACGTTAAATCTAGGTTTGTATCGAAGATCAGACTGTAAATATCATGTGTAATCCAGTCTAGACATCCGCCATCCACAAAGGATACTAATTTGCCATCAACAGTGGAAGAGTTAAAAAATAAATTTTTACTCTCATAAATTTCAGTTTAATTTTGATCTAAGTTTAGCATCAGGTAGCAGATGTTATAAATTGAAGATTAGATTACACTTTAAAAGTACAATCTGACCTTGATCTACGCTCTCCAGGGCGGATACTTAGGTGTCCGTCGGCACTGAAAGGGTCAGGTTAAATGCATTGTTCAATGATCTTTTTACTTTTTTTTTTTTTGCTGTCAAATTTGATCATACTTTATCATCAAGTCTCTTATTTTGGGTCTTCCAATTTGGGTTAAGGGTTTAAACCATCCAATATCCGTATAGCCATATATCGTTTTAAGATAATCGATGATTTTAGATACACGCTTAGTCGCGTTTTATTATCACAGGTGTTGTGAATCCAGTCTCCTTGACAACCAAGTACACATGAAAGGGGTATTTCATAATCATATTGTGCTAATTAGAAATACATAGCAATGTAATTAGTAATAACACTGTCATAATTGCCTTTAGTGATGACCAAAGACAACTGATATCAGCAGTTCTAACCTCCAAGTTCCTGACTTGTATAACATAACAATTTTGTGCTAAATTTCTTCTCCGAAATCACTTTTTCTGGGGTCTTGAAATACTTGTATCACAATTAATTCTGATTTTCGTGTCTTAGTATGTATGTTAAAATGCACGTGTCTGAATGCTTTTAAAAATATTACCCGGCATAGGCAAAAAAAAAAACCATGAAAACTCATGACAAACCTAGTATCAAATTGACATCGTCCGATCATAATCCCTTCAAACTGACTTTTTTAACCTTGATAACAACTTTAAATCGCTGACTTGTATAAACACTATATGATTAATAATGTGGGAGCTGGAATTTCAATTACTATCAAAAAGATAAGAAAATTTCTTAAGAAATAAAATATATTATCGGACAACATAGATTGGAAAGGGGGAGTTATTTACTTGTCAGCGTGAGTGCTCTAGAATTTGTACACATAATAGATGGGTGAAAATAACTGAATGGATGCAACTTCAGTAATTATTTTCAAATGCAATAATAATTGGCATAATAAGTCTTGTTTTGTGCATTTTTTTATTTGTGATAATGGATTGTTTACAAAGGATTCATGTTTTTAAAAGACATTTTAAGGCAACTGTTTTTCAGTTAATTTCACCAAGCCGCTAGATCAGAGAAGAATTTAATGGCTTAGTTAGCACTTAATTCGCCTCCTGAATTCACCTCCCAACCTCAGTTAACCCTATCACAAATTATGTTGTGGGTACTGACTCGTATTGTCGACCTGTAGTACCGGTAATTCTAAAAAACAAAGGGTTTTTAGGATTGCATAATGTTTTTCATGCTGAAGCCCAAATTAACACTTTAATCTGTCCCCTGGTAAAATTGGGGAAAAGAAAACCAAACTAGATTACGAGATCTGGAATTTCAAAATTCCTAGAATTAGTCCTTAATGAAAGCTAGGCATAATGAAATACCCTTAGAAAACATATGTTCTTCAACTAAAACTGAGTTTGAAATTAGTTATGATTGGCAAGTTTACAAGTCTGGAAATGCCTTTGTGTTATTTCAAGTAATCCTCCCTTGCCCAATACACAACACAGCTGTTTTATTTGGCAAACCTTCGAAGGTGTAGTACCAGAGGCTAAAATAATGTCATATAAAAGGAATCAATCAACACACAAAGTGTGTTATTGACCAGCAGGCATAGCTCAGTTAGTAGAGAATAGGACTCGTAAAGGTTATGTTTCGGGTCACTTGATGGTGTGGGTTCAATTCCCATGGCTGGCCATCTAAAATTACGAATAGTCTTTTGGATGAGATGTTAAACCGAGCTCCCGTGTGACGGTGCTATACACCAAGTACGTTAAAACCAGGCCTAACTTGGGAAGGGTTTCTTCCTGTATCTTGCACTACCCCCTGTAAAAAAACTAACAGCCTTCAGAGGGGCGTGGCCCATAAGGGCAACCGATGGTGTCGATAGATAAACGCAAAAATCAACCAAAAAGAGTGATAGCCAGACAGGTTGGAGCATGCAAGCTGACAGACAAGCATGCAAGGAAATATTCATGTGCCGTTCAATTGGTGTACAGACTATGGGCCAAAATTGTGATGGGCTGAAATCGTTATGGGCCGAAATTGTAATGGGGCGAAATTGTTACGGGCTGAAATGTCCTGAAATGGCATTATTCATATGTAATGGGAGTGATTCACTACCTGTATTAAAAACGCTATTTTTCCATGACCCGTACAAGTTTTGTTTTCTCAGTTTACCTACTAGCAAATGAAAGATCATAACATACATAAGAGGAAGGATAGCCAAATCCTTTTAGCTCTTGTGTTAAGTCCTAATTGAGGTAATGACCTGCTCCAAATCACAATACGAAATAGACTCTAAAAATTTGTAACTTGCAATTTCCTACAAGTCCTATCTGATACTCTGATAATTGGTGTAAGAATGCAGAACAGATAGACAGAGTGAAAAAGATCCTTCCCACCTAATTATAATATAACTCAGGTTCAATAAAATTTCAAAGATTTCCTAGTTATGAAACCTTTCACATCTATACAGGAGAAAATATTTCCTTCGGTTTTACCCTCCTTCCTGCCCTGTAGTATATCGAGGAGGGGTACTAAATGCCAGGGACTTTCCAGAGTGCGATTCATCCTCATTATCATTAAATGACTGATAAACCTGAGTCAAATGTTCTGGCCTAACAAATCGACTGTCATTTTGAGAAGAGGTTACTTCCTGTTCAAATTGTATATCACCCTTGTACGGTTTTAAATGTTCTACATGCATGACTAGTTGCTTTTTGCTGTCAACGTGTTCAATTTTATTGGTGATGTCTGTCACCTTTTCTTGAATTTTATATGGACCAGTCCAACCTAAAGCTAGTTTTTGATTTGCCAGTGGTGGATACCAATGCCATACGTATTCGCCTGTATGATTGAGAAAACAAAACATGTGTATGGGTCATGGAAAAATAGTGTTTTTAATACGGGTAGTGAATCACTCCTGTTACACATAAAAACATGGGCACAGATCTGTAAATATCAGGATATATAACTGTTTGATGAGCAAACACTGTAAGCGAGCATTTATAATCAATAACGGATGAAACCATGAACCTGTCGTAAAGATTTAATGTATGCGGACAAGTTAGAACATGCGGAACATGTGGCATTCAGAGAAATTGCTTGTCTTGCTGAGCAGTTTCTGTCCTTTTAAATTTCGCCTCATGTTTTTACAAGTCGTCTGCGTCTCTTGAGAAGTCATCTGAAAGACTGTATGTGGTTACGTGGTCAGTAACTCTTAACACTGAAGAATCCTGGGTTTTAATGACCCCGAGGAAGAAATCTTTTGAAAACATGGGAAAGCAAGATTAACCTGGTAACCAGCATTCTCTCCTTTTTGGACAAAGTTTTGTACCGTTTTGAAGACAAATTTCGTCATTTGAGCCATATTTAATCTGTTGTCTGCCAATTCTTTCAACTTGGACAAGTCTAGAATTTATGTTTCATATCTTAAGAGTTTACACTACCATATGACAAAATTATTAGACCTGTCCAAATTGAAAGCATTTGGAGATGACAGAACAAATGTGGCTAAAACTTGAAATTTGCTTTTGGTAAGGTAGAAAATTTTGTGAAAAAAGAAAATGCTGGTTCTCCTTTCCCCAGAAAATGCTTTCTTCTGTCCGGGTTGTAAAAACTCGGGATTGTGTGGCAAAAACTTCAGTGATAATTTCTTCTAACATAATTTCATTGTATCATGCTGACTTTTCCTGTCGCAGATCATACCTTGTTTTCCTGTGTTTACAGTTTTTCTTGGATCAAGGGAACTCCTAAGTCTTTACCAATCAACAAAATTTTAGTCATGCAGGTTACCAGCATTTTCTCCTTTTCCCACATTGTTTTCAAAAGGCTTCTTTCCTCAGGGTTGTTAAAACTCGGGAAAGGGTTAACCCATTACCAGACGACAAACTTATAGCCCTGTCCAAATTGAGAGCATTTGCAGATGATAATTTCAGTGTGGCTCAAATGGTGCAGTTTTTCTTTGGTAGGGTAGAAAACATTGTGGGAATAGGAGAAAATGCTGGTTACCAGCATTTTCTACTTTTCCCACAGTGTTTTCAAAAGGCTTCTTCCTCAGGGTTGTTAAAATTCGGGATAGTGTGGCAAGGGTTAATTTCAGAGGAGATCAATAATACTTTAAGCTCTCTTATAATTCAATGCAATGGGTTCAAGAGTCCTTGGCAATGAGATCTGATGAATCGCTGTTTTCACTACACACTATTGCAGGGTCTTTTTCCAGAAATGCTCTTTTGATACACAAAAGAAGCAGTCACTGCAGGTAGAAGATAAATTTTCTGAAGACATGTCTTTCTCAAACATTATTCCTGTTTTTTTAATGACCCTGAGGATGAAAGCTTTTGAAAACAAAAAGGAAAAAGGAGAATTTTCTCTTTCTCCCACAATGTTTTCTCTCTTTCTAAAGCAAATTCTCTTATTTGAACCACATACAAGTTGTCATTTGGAAATGCTTTGGGTTTGGCCTTGTACGGAATTTGGTCATCTGGTAAGTATATAACCCTTTAACCCTTTACCACACAATCCCAAGTTTTAATGACCCTGAAGAAGAAGGCTTTTGAAAACATTGTTTTGTAACCTATCAAAGACAGTAATCATCTTAAGAACTTCATCTGCAAATGATTTCAGTTTGGTTGAGTCCAGAATTTTGTCGTTTGGCAGAGTTAAAAAAAAAAAATCAATGAATTTTAGACTCTTTCAAATTCAAAACATCTGCAAATGACACTCTCAAAATTGGTACAAATAGAGTTGAGCTCTCTGACAGGGAAGGAAACGTGAGAAAAGGAGAAAATGCTGGTAACCAGTATTTTCTCCTTTACCTACAATGTTTTCAAAGGCAGTCTTTCCCAGGTCATGCAAACCCGGGATTGTTTGGTAAAGGGTTAACCCTATACCATAAAAGGCTTTTGAAAACATTGTGGGAAAAGGAGAAAATGCTGGTAAGCAGCATTTTCTCCTTTTCCCACAATGTTTTCTACCCTATCAAGGTCAAATTTTGCCATTCAAGCCACGTTTAATTTGTCGTCTGCAAATGCTTTCAATTTGGACAAGTCTAAAATGTCATCGTTTGGTAAAGGGTTAAGCAAGCATTATTTTGAGCTCCCAAATGAGGCAAATATATTAACCCTTTCCCAAACAACAAATTTTAGACTCTTAAAAATTGAAAACATCATTGGGCAACAATTTCAAGTTTGGGACAACTAAACAGAAGTTCTCTGATAGGATAGAAGAAATTGTGGAAAAAAGAAAATGCTGGTTACTAGCATTTTCTCCTTTTTCCACAATGTTTTCAGAATTCTTCTTTCTCAGGGTCATTAAAACTAGTAGCCAGCATTTTCTCCTTTTTCCACGATGTTTTCAAAAGCCTTGTCTGTCAGGGTACTTAAAACTCGGGATTGTGTGGTAAAGGGTTAATTGTATATTAATCTCAGGCTTTCAGGAGGTATTGCAGCAATGTAGAGCCAAGCTCGTACTTGGAATGTCAACCTATCACATTCTTGAGAATTCCACAATGAGATTAATTCTAGGGGACAACATTACAATATGTCATTGAGGTCAGTTTGATTAAGGAATATGTGTTAGCGTGACTGTTTTCAAAGAAAACATCAAGGTTCTTTTCATATTCCTGTTGTTGTTTGTGTCCTCTGCAAACCTTTTCTTGTTACTTTGTTTGTTTCCCTTCCCAAACCTTTGCTGCCTTTTGAGCTAGGCTGTTTTGGAAGAAAATGTCGAGGTGAATGCCATAGCCCCGATGTCGTCTGCGTAGTCATGAGAAAACTTCGATTTAATTTACTATCTGCTAATGCTTTCCATATGGTGCAGATCTTAAATTTACACATCTAGAAGGAAGTTTAACCATTTACCACACATCACCAACTTTTAACAACACTGAGGACGAAAACGTATGAAAACAAAACACTGTGGGGAAAAAGGAGAAAATGCTGGTTACCAGCATTTTCTCCTTTTTCCCACAATGCTTTTTATCAGTTAAAAGGTGAATCGTATCAACTGAGCCTCGTCTAATTTGTATTCTGCAATTATGCTTTTTATTTCGGTAGGTCTAAATTTTTCTGTGCGGTAAAGATTAACCCTTTACAGCACAATGAAGCCTTTTAACGACCCTGGGAAGGAAGCCTTTTGAAAACATTGTGGGAAAAGGAGAAAATGCTAGTAACCAGCATTTTCTTCTTTTCCCACAATGTTTTCTACCCCATCAAAGAAAAATTGCACCATTTGAGCCAAATTGAAATTGTCGTCTGCAAATGCTTTTGATTTGGACAAGGCTGAAATTTTGCCATCTTGTAAAGGGTTAATAGAATATGAAACTGTCAGGAATATAAGTAAGGCAATCAGATAAACAGAAATTAAAGCGCAGAATTTATCATTAAAAGGATCAAAGTACTTCAGTGGAAAGGAACCAGCTGTTATTGAGCCATGTTGTGAGAGGGGGTCTGCCAGCATACTATCACTTCAAAAAAGTTCTACAGGACACAAGACATTTGAAACTCTTGAGTGATTTGGACAATACAGAAAACGGTTTGACAGAAAACACTTCAGGTTTGTTTGTTTGTTTGTATGGTGTTAAAAGCCATTTACAACTTTTTTTCAGTTATATCATGGCATTCAGTGCACCTATCCATGCTATCCTGTAGTTTCTAAACCCAGTACATCATATGATATTCTTCACAAGCCACTGGATGCTTTCCCACATAACCATCGTGGAAACAATGACCAGCTGTGAGAGAGGAATGAATACTGTTGCGAAGACTATCATCAATCCTAAGAAAGAAATTCAACAAGCTGGGGATTCGAACCATTGACTTGGATGACAGATTTTACACATGTTCAAATAGAAAACATTTGCAGATAGCAAATTAGATGTATACTAAGCTTAAATGATCATTATTTGTCCTTGAAAGGTTAGCAGAATCATTGCATCCATAACACACAATACACAAGTGGGTTATGTAGAAGAAATGGGAACAGGTGAACATTTTTGTATCACTTTATAGAGCAACTCCTTCTTTATAATTAAGCCTGAAACAGCTAAAAATGAAAATTTCCAACTGACAGCAAAAAGCCAAATACTGTGATTTCTTCGCATTTCTTTTTGATGGAAAAATCTCACTGTATTGGACAGTGTAGATCAATATTAGACTCACACTTAGAAGCCTAAGGGTGAAATAGCACTCTGGATTTGGAGTGCATGATGATTCTGGTCAGAAAACATTCCTAGAAAAAGAAATTTTCTTCCCTTTTCCTCATCCTTTTCAAAGGATTTCCTCTGCTTTGGGTTAAACATGGTACTAATATGGTAAATGGTTGAATTTGTTTTTTAGCATGGTCTTTAGGGCCATTTTCAACATTATTTCAAGAAATTGGTGGAGCCGGGGAATCAAACCAGTGACGCCTTGGCTTCAAGCTTTGTATGATATCAACTGAGCTGTCAGACTCAGCAAAGGATTAGATGATATAAATGTAGAAAAAAAATGTATATACAGTTTAAATAAAAGAAACAAACCGATTAATAAGTTTCCAAATTTGTAGATATGTGGCCGAGAATCACAGAGAAAGCTTTCGCATAAAGTAAAGACCTGATTATACAATATTTAGACCCAAACAGAACCCTCGATAGAATGTGTGCCACAGGTGATGTCATAGATGAAATACGGATCCGAGACATAAAGGCAATTTTTTAATTTGTACTGGTGTTGATAATTGAGCCATGCTCTGTGAAAAGGGGGCTTAATGCATCTGTGAAAAGTATCGACCTGGGCCGAAATTTTTTGCTGTTGGTCAATAATTTTCTGTATGTCAAAGGACCAGTGTGCCTCAGGATTCAGTTGGTTGTTGGACAAATGGACTTTATGGATCCGTAATCATGTGATGATTTGCTTGGTATCATGCATCACAGAGGTACATGAAACCCCCTTTTTCCAGAGTATGACTCAATTCTATAAACATCAAAACATGGATTATTAGCTGAACATGCAATTTCCAAATTGTAGCTGTTAAAGGTGGTTGCATTGGTTGAGACAAAGATGTCGGACTTTTAGTATGTCAGTGTCTGCATTGTGCATGAGTTCACAGGGTTTCCCTATCCAAAATTCAGGGCAGACTGTTGGCCCCAAAAATTTCAAAAGAGGTTTTACTTTCAAATTTAATTAATTTATCACCTTGAAATTGCCAAAATAATAATGATAAAATGATGTTCAGTTATTTTGGCATATGTGAAGCCTATTTGTGTTTTAATGTGGGACCTATTTTCAGCTCTACTGCCCAAAGGCCAGCAAGCTTATGTCATGGCACTGTGTCCATTGTGCATACATGTGTCTGTCCGTTATATTTTATTTCAAACATCTTCTTCTCTGAAACTACCTATCCAATTTTGACAAAACTTTACAGAAATTATCCTGCCATGGTCCTCTTCAGAATTTCTTGAACAAATCTAATTCCTTTAACTCTTCAACAAACGACAAAATTTTGGACTTGTCCAAATTGAAAGCATCTGTAGACAAGAAAAAAATTGTGACTCAGAAATTGATATTTGTCTTTGGTAGGGTAGAAAACATTGTGGAAAGCGGGGAAAATTCTGGTTACCAGCATTTTCTCCTTTTTCCCTTAATGTTTTCAGAGGCTTTCTTTCTTAGGGTCATTAAAAGTTGGGATTGAGTGGTAAAGAGTTAAAGACTCTGGTTGCCTTAGCAACAAAACTAAAAAATATTGAAAATCATTTTGTCCAAAACAGTAAGGCCAGGGACTACCAAATTTGGCATGTAGCTTCATCCACTGTACCTCTACCAAGTTTCTTCAAATTATAGCCCTGGGATCAAAACTGGCCCTGCCCGGGGGTTCACAAGTTTTACACGGGCTTATATTGTGAAAACTTTAAAAATCTTCTTGTCCAAAACTATAAGGCCTAGGGCGACCAAATTTGGCATGTAGCTTCATGTAATGGACCTGAACGAAGTATCTTCAAATTATAGCCTGTTGGGGGGGGGGGAATGTCACAAGTTTAAACTTTAAAAGTCTTTTTGTCCAAAACTGTAAGGCCTAGAGGTACTAAATTTGGCATGTAGCTTCATCTAATGAACCTCTAGCAAGTTTCTTCAAATAATGGTCAAAATTAGCCCTGCCCTGGGGATCACAAGTTTTTTACATTGGCTTATATGGTGAAAACTTTAAAAATGTTCTGGTTCTAAAAAGGCCTAGGGGTACTTAATTTGGCATGTAGCTTCATCTAATGGATCTCTACTAAGATTCTTCAAATTATTACCCTGGGGACAAAATTAGCCCAGCCGCAGGGGACACAGTTTTTACATGGGCTTATGTAATGAAAACTTTTAAAATCTGCTGGTTCTCAATCATAAATCCTAGAACTACCAAATGTGGCATGTAGCTTCATCTAGTGAGCTTCTACCAAGATCATTCAAATTATAGCCTTGGGGTCAAATTTGGTCCTGCCCTGGCAGTGACAACTTTTACATGGGTTTGTATTATGAAACCTTTAAAAATCTTCTTGTTCTAAATCATAAGGCCTAGGGCTACCAAATTTTGCAGGTATATTTGTCTAATGTACCACCACCAAGATTGTTCAAATTATAGCCCTTTGGTCTAAATTGGTCTTGCCCCTTGCTTATATAGTGAAAACTATCAAGATCTTCTTGTTCCTTATCTTGAGATACAGCTGTAATATTTTGTGAGTGTCATCATATAGCAGACCTCTTCCAAAATTGTTTAAATTAAAGCCCCAGTGTCAAAATTGGCCCCACCCCATGAATTCAACATGTGCTTATATGGTGAAAATTCTCAAACTCTTCTTGCTCCTACGGCTACCAAATTTTTTAGCACTTCTGAAATAGTTGTTAATTAGCCCTGGGATCTAAATTAGCCCAGCCACAGCGGTCTCATGTTTTACAGGGGCTTAATGTTGAGGAAGCTTTGAAAGTCTTCTTGTTTATAACTATATATGGCTTAGACCTGTATTATTTGGCATGTGGCTCTATCTTGTGGATTCCTACCAGGATTCAGGTAATTGTAACTCTATGGTCAAGAATGGCTTTCTCCTAGGGTCACAACTTCCACATTAGCTTTTGTAAAGAAAACGTTATAAGTCCTATTCTTTAAACCATCTGGCCTAGAATTCTTATGTTTGGTATGTATTGTTTGTACTTATTAGCAAGTGGAGCGATACAGGGCCATCATGACCCTCTTGTTAAATTACACAGGGACTTATTTTCTGGGCTTAAATGTGATTTAAAGCTTTTTGTGAACATGTATTGAGTATCTTGAGTATCCAGTTGAAGCTTGCTTAACTCTTTATCAGACAACAAAATTTTAGTCAAGGTCACATTGTAAGGTCATTAATTGACCTTCCATTACTTCATTGTTAGCAAACACATGTAGTATTTCCACTATGTATTCTATCCTTTTTTACTCTTTACCACACAACAAAATTTTAGACTCATCCAAATTGAAAGTGTTTGCAGATGACAAAATTAATGTGACTCAAATATTGAAACTTATTTTAGGAAGGGTAGAAAACATTGTGGGAAAAGGAGAAAATGCTGGTTACCACCATTTTCTCCTTTTCCCACAAAGTTTTCAAAAGGCTTCTTTTACTCAGGGCCGTGAAAACCTGGGATTGTTTGGTAAAGGGTTAAGGCATGTCCTATCATTTGAGTCACATTAAATTTTGTCGTCTGCAAGTGCACCTGTGTCAAAAAGGCCGCTTTCCCAAGGTTGTTAAAACTTGGGATTGTGTGGTAAAGAGTTAAGCAAGCTCTTCTTGAGTGCCCTTTAGGTGCTTGCTCAAAACAGGTAAACCTGTTTTTATTTGCTTAACTCTTTACCAAACGACAAAATTTTAGACTTGTCCAAATTGAAAACATTTGCAGACGACAAAATATATATGACTGAAAAAACTGAAATTTGTTTTGGGAAAGGTAGAAAACATTGTGGCAAAAGGAGAAAATGCTGGTAACCATCATTTTCTCCTTTTTCCACAATGTTTTCAAAAGCTTCCTCTCCCAGGGTCATTAAAAATCTTGATTGTGTGGTAAAGGATTAATACAATAATAATATAATGTATTGACACTTCTTTTTCAGGAACAGAGTACCTCAACAGAGAGAATCAAGCTTCTAATCCTGGAAGTCGAGAAACTAGGTGTGACGGGCTATGAATTGTTGAAACAAGTCCTGTTAGATACAGGTCAAGATGGCGTTTACGATGACCTTATGTGTGCGGAGAGAGATGCAATGAAAGAGCTGATTACCTCAAATGACATTCTTGAAGATTATATTGGTTACAGAATACGTAAAGATGGAGTCCAGTATGAAAGCAGTTCGCGTCATAAGTCTAACAACAAAGTAATGCTACATTTAAAAGAACGGGAAGTGTCAATAGAATTTGAGAGAAGGTATGTAGCTTAATTTGGACAGATAATGGATTACCACCTTGATACAAAAACAAGGATGTATATTTTAATGTACTCAACACGATAATTGAAGATGGAATCCACTGGGGTCGGATAGTGGGAGTGGTCAGTTTTGCTGGAGCTATTGCGGCTAGTTATGAAAAACACGGGTGGGGGAAGGACACTGTAGTAAATTGGACTGCAAGCTTTCTAACAACAAAGATCGAATTATGGATCAGTCGCACTGGCGGCTGGGTAAGTTGTTTACTGTTTATTTGTTTTTATGCCAACGAAAAAATTTTGGGGGCTTATATAACCCGGGATTGTTTTGTAAAGGGTTAAATAAATAGAAAAAGTACCAGGGACAAGTGAGTATAAAGTAGTTGAGGGATAAGTAAAGACAAAGTGTATTAGGAGCTGGTAGATAGAAAATTGGGAATAAGATCAATATAGAATATGAGCCATGCTCTGGCAAAAGGGGGCTTAATGCATCTCCGTCACGCATGATACCAATCAAGCCGTCACATGATTAGGGACCTCCATAGTAGCCACTTTTTTTTTTTTTAAACAATTGACTTAAAAAATTTTGAGGTAGACTGGCTCTTGGACATACAGAAATTTGACCAATGGCGAAGTTTCAGCCCAGGTCAGCCTGCGCGGACGGTGCAGGCTGACCTGGGTCGATACTTTTCACAGGTGCATTAAGCCCCCTTTTCACAGAGCATTGCTCAGATTGTTTTAGATGTTAGTAGATGTATGTGGAATATGTAAATACAAAATGTATTGTCTCACAATGTTTATCTATTATTGTGCAGACTTTTGTAAATGTACCAAAGTCTAGGACCTAAAACACACTCACAAGAGGAAAACTATCTATTGCAAATAAATATGGGGGCATATGCTTCTTTTCCCAAAATATGTTCAAAGCTTTCTACAATAGTATGGGAGGAGTTGATTTAAAAAATCAATGTGATTTTATGAGTTATGAAATAAATCTTTGTTTCAGACGAGCCTTATAGACTTCTGTGATGAGAAGAGACCTGTAAGCAAAATAGATGATGCGGATGATGATGATGATGATGATGATGATGGTCCTAGACTATCCAGAAATAACCGGGGGCAACCTCGATCTGTTGACAACACTGATAGTGTAGACAATGACACGACAGATGGCTCAGAATCATCAACGTCTACCTCTACAGGGTCTGCTGCACTAGTCACATCTTCACAAATCAAAACCCTAGCTACACATTTGATTGGTATTGCTGGTGGGTTTGTTATGGGCATGATGCTTGGAAAAAGAAACTAATTGTGAAGACTCCAAAGTGACTGAAACAGATGAAATTTTAAGGATTAATTTTCCTCCTGTACCCAATTTCTTGCAGACAAGTTAAAAAATGTTCTTGTGAACCATGAAATTATAGACATTGCGTTAACCCTTAGAGAGCCAAATAAACCTAGCAGACATTTCCAACCTAGAAAATAGGAACCAAATAACTGCAATTTCATGGTTGTTTTTGTCTACAGTAATTCAGCAAAGTGGACAGTGTAGATCAAAGATCAGGCTGCTTGTTTTGTGCAGCCTGATCTTGATCTACACTGCCCCCTAAGGCAACTGTAGTCATGAAAGGCACTTTAAGGGATAAGTTAAATGTATGAATTTGGCTAAACTATTTACCAAACAACAAAATTTAAATCATCAAAGCATTTGCAGACGGAAAAATTAATGTGACTAATAAATTGAAACTTGCTTTTTCGAAGGGTAGAAAACATTGTGGGAAAAGGAGAAAATGCTGGGTGCCAGCATTTTCTCCTTTTCTCACAAAATTTTTGAAAGCCTTTCCTCTCAGGGTCATTAAAAGTTGGGATTGTTAACCCTTTACCAGACGACAAATTCTTGGACTGGCTTAAATTGAAAGTATTTGCAGACAACAAATTAAATGTGACTCAAGTGATGGGATTTATCTGGAAAGACAGAAAAGATTGTGGGAAAAGGAGTAAATGCTGGTTACCAGCATTTTCTCCCTTTCTCACAAAGTGTTCGAAAGCTTTCTTTCTCAGGGTTGTTAAAAGTTGGGATTGTGTGGTGAAGAGTTAAACCAATGTGGTAAGAGGAAATGTTGTTTGCTATGGGAATTTCTACCTTTGCATCAGCTTTTAAAGGAAGTAAGCAGATGTAAACTTTTAAAGGAAGTAAGCAGGTTGTTATGTTTTAATCCTTTACCAAATAATCTCCAGTTTTAGCCGTGAAAAGAGGAATTTTGAAAACATCTTGGGAAAAGGAGAAAATGACGGTAATCAGCATTTTCTCCTTTTCTCGTAATGTTTTCCACCATTTTATAGAAAAATAATCAAACTGAACCACAACTAATTTGTTGTTTGCAAATGCTGTTGGATTTGGTTAACCCATTACCACACAACGACACGTTTTAACACCTCTGGGAAATAAGACTTTAGAAAACATGGTGGAAAAAGGAGAAAATGCTGGTAACCAGAATTTTCTCCTTTTCCCACGATGTTTTCTTACCTTTCAGAAACACATCCATTCATTTGAGCCACATTTAATTTGTCGTCTGCAGATGCTTTGACTTTTAAAATTTTGCTGTGTGATAAAGGGTTAAGTCAAAGTGTTTGTTGTTTGGTAAAGAGGTAAGTTAGTAAAGAAGATGAGTATGAGTCATATATTGTCAGAACATGTGGTTAACTTTTTACCAAATGACAGAATTTTAGACTTGTCCAAATTCAAAGCATTTACAGACGACATATTAAATTAAGCTGAAATGGTGTTATTTGTCTGTGAAAGTGTAGAAAACCTTGTGGGAAAAGGAGAAAATGCTGGTTATCAGCATTTTCTCCTTTTCCCCCAAGGTTCTCAAAAGGGCTTTTTCTTCGGGTTCGTCAAAACTTGGGATTGTGTGGTAAAGAGTTAAATGGATTTGCGAGAAGTATCAATCCAGATCAGCCTGTGCAGTCTGCGCAGGCTGATCTGGATTGAAACTTTTTGTAATTAGTAAATTTTCTGCATGTCAAAGGACCATTCTACTTCATGACTGAACCTGTTTAGACATGTTACATGTATTATACATTATGCATCAAGCCACCTTTTTCCAGAGTGCTACTCATAATTATGTTGCGCAATTATTTCGAGGGTATTTCATCTAGACTGCCTCTTAAAATAATGTGTGTTGTGGATTAGCTCTTTGCCAAAGCACAAAAAAATGGACTTGACCAAATTGAAAGCATTTGCAGATGACAAATAGAGTGTAGCTTAAATTGATGATATTTGGTCTTTGATTGGGTAGCAAACATTGAGCGAAAATGAGAAATTGCTGGTTACCAGCATTTTCTTCTTTTCCCGCAATGTTTTCAAAAGCCTTCTCTATCAGATTTGTTAAAACTCAGGATTGTGTGGTAGAGGGTTAACTCTTTACCAAACAACCAACATCTTTGACTTCCCAGATCGAAAAAAGTTGCAGACGACAAATTAAATATGGCTCAAACAATCAGATTTGTCATTAAAAAGTAACAAACACTGTTTGAAAAGGATGAAATGCTGGTTATCAGCAATTTCTCCTTTTCCAGCTATGTTTTACACATCCTTCTTCCTCATGGTTGTTAAAACTTTGAAATTTTTGGTAAGGGATTAACTCAGGTATTCCCATTTCTAATGACCCTGAGGGAGAAGGCCAGTGCCAACCTTATGGGAAAAGGAGAAAATGCTGGTAATCAACATTTTCTCTTTATTCCATATTTTCTAACCTGTCAAAGACAAATTCAATCATTTGAGCCACATTTTAACTCTTTACCAAACGACAAAAATTTAGATTGGTCCAAATTGAAAGCATTTGCAGACAACAAAATAAATGTGACTGAAAAATTGAAATGTGTTTTGGGAAGGGTAGAAAACATTGTGGGAAAAGGAGAAAATGCTTGTTACTAGCATTTTCTCCTTTTCCTACGATGTTTACAAAAGGCTTCTTTCTCAGGGTCGTTAAAAGTCAGGATTGTGTGGTAAAGGGTTAATATGTCCTCTGCAAGTACATGTGCTTTCAATTATGACAAGTGTAACATTTTCCCATTCTGTAAAGGCTTAGAAAAAAAAGGGGCCAGTGACAGGGTAAGATTCCTCTATCAAAGGGCTTGTTGGAAATAATTGTTTTGTAATAATGTACATGTATTTATCCTTTAGCAAATAGTCATGTGTTTTTATGACTGAGGAAGCAAGATTTGAAAATAAAAAGATATGGGGAAAAGGAGAAAATGATAGTAATTAGTATTTTCCTTACATTATTTTCTAACCTATCAATGGCAACTTCAAACATTTGAGCCATATTTAATGTGTTGTCCCAAAATGGTTTTAATTTGGACAAGTCTACTATTTTCTTGTCTGATAAAGAGTTAATGTTTTAGATTTCCAGTTAAATCTTTACTAGATTACAAAACTGGACTTTTTCATATTGAAAGCACTTGAAGAAGATGAAGTAATTGAGGCTCAAACAATGAGATTTATCAATAAAAAGATAGAAAACAATGTGGGAAAATCATCTATGTTTTCCTAGCTTTCGAACTGTTGTAGGTAAAAATGTCAGGTAAAAATGTCAGAGGTAAAAAATGCCATAGGTGAAAATATGAATGTCAGAGTCAAAGTAAAAACATGAATCATGTCATTTTAGCCACATTTCTCATCTGCAAATGCTTTCAATTTGGACAAATCTAAAATGTTGACATCTGGTAATATTGACATTTTCAGTTGACAAAAAAAACCTACAAATTAGAATTTCAAGGCTGCCCTTGGCAGAGTACAGGTATATCCCAAACTGTTGGTCACTGTCAGAGCTCCAGACAGAGGGAGTGGTGTTGATTTCAGAAATGAAAATATTAATTATTCTCCATTAAACCCTATGTTATGGGTACTCATTAGAATCGTCTCATTAAGATGATTCTAATGAGTACCACATCATAGGGTTTGGAAGAGAAATAATGGATTCAGAATACCATCACTCCCTCTTACCTGGTGCTCTGCAGTGTGGATCCAAAATTGGATAGTATATTGTGAGCAGCCCAATGTGCATCTACACTGTCTACAAAAACATTTGATATTTGTGGATGCAGGGGTTAAACCTTTACCAGACAACATCATTTTAATTTTCAAAATCAAAGAAGTTGCAGATAACAGAATGAATTTGGCTAAAATGTGGCTTAGAGTTGTCTCAAAAAGGGCATTAAACATTGTGGGAAAAGAATATAATAAGAATATATAATATGTCTTTGAACTACGGTAAGGAACTTTTTGAGTAAAGGAGAAAATGCTGTTTTCCAGCATTTTGTCCTATTCTCACAATGTTTTCAGAAGGCTTCTTCCTCAGGATTGTTAAAAACCAGTACATCGCACAATGTTCTCTAGAAGCCTCTGGCTGATTTCCCACATAAACTAAACTATGAAAGAAAGAACTTGTTGCAATGTAAAAGTATAGCAATAAGAACCTTGTTACTGTCAAAATTGTACTGTGAAAGAAATGTACGTTTTTTTTGTATGTGCACTTGGAATGGATTAGGGTTATATTAAAAGGGGTGCAAGAACACTGGGCCTGAAGAAGATTTGGCCCAATGCAAGAAGTGGAGAAGACTCAACACCAAGAAGATTTGGCCCAAATAAGAAGAAGATTCTATTGTCTGTTTATGTAAATTTTCATGTTGGCTTAAATAAGAGTTTTTTAGCTCACCTGAGCACATAGTGCTCAGGGTGAGCTATTGTGATCCATCGTTGTCCGGCGTCCGTCCATCCGTCCGTCCGTGAACAATTACTTAAAAAATCTTCTCCTCTGAAACCGCCCAACAGATTTCAATGAAACTTCACAGAAATGATCCTTAGGTGATGCACTTTCAGAATACTTCAAAGATTTGAATTCCATGAAGAACTGTGGTTGCCATGGCAACCGAGAGAAAAAACTTCAAAAATCTTCTTGTCCCAAACCGTAAGGGCTAGAGCTTTCATATTTGGCATGTAGCATCATCTAATAGCCCTCTACCAAAATACTTCAAATTATGGCACTGTTGTTGAAATTGGCCCTATGTTGTGGGCTCTCGGAATTCACATAGAGATAAAGAGGGAAATCTTTAAAAATCTTCTTGTTTACACTCTAGCATCTACAAATATTGACCAATCAGTACCAAACTTGGCCACAATGTATATGCCTATAAGGTCTCGGATGAGTTCGATTTTGGATCAAATCCAATCAGAACATCAGGAGTTATTTGCCCTTGAATTTGCAAAAATTACTGAATCTGACTGTTTACACTCTAGCATCTACAAATATTACTCAATCAGCACCAAACATTGTCAAAATGTGTGTGATCATAAGATCTCAGATTAATTCAATTATGGATTTAATCGGACCAGAACTGTCTGAGTTGTCTGCCCTTGAATTAGAAAATTTGCCATATTTGACTTTGTTTACACTCTAGCATCTGCAAATATTGACCAATCAGTACCAAACTTGGTCAAAATATATATTCCCATAAGGTCTCGGAAGAGTTCAGTTATGGGTCAAATTGAACCAGAACATCCAGAGTTATTTGCCCTTGAATTGGACAAAATTTCCATATTTGACTTTGTTTACACTCTAGCATCTACAAATATATACCAATCAGTACCAAACTTGGTAAAAATTTATATGACCATAAGATCTTGGATGGGTTTTGATTATGGGTCTTATTAGACCCAAACAACATGAGTTATTTGCCCTTCAATTAGAGTTGCTGTATTTGACTTGGTTTACTCTGTAGCATCTACATGTATATATAATGCAAACTGAAAAATCTTTATGTTTAAACCCAAAATGCCTAGGGCTATGATACTTTGCATGAAGCATCACCTTGTGGACCTCAAGAAATTTTGCACACAAGATGCCCCTGGGATCATTACAGGTCCAGCCGCGGGGCTTAGACGTTTGTACTTAGGTATCTTTCGTGCAATTATAAGAAAATTTTCTGGGTAACCAAAGGCCTAGACCTCTGTTAAAGTTGTGAGTTGTCTCTCTTTCATAATCATTTGGCCTTGAACTTCAGTATTTGGTATTTATCTTCACTGTTAACCTGTACTGCTTAGTACTCAGGTGAGCGATATAGGACCATCATGGTCCTCTTGTTTTAAATCTATTGCAGACTTAGTCATTTTTAGCCTGGGCTTGGTTTTTCCAAGCCCAAGGCTATAGTAATCATATACCAAAATTTCAACCCCATCCACATGATCCGAGCAGTTACGAGTAAAAGTGAAAAGTACCGCTTGCAGTGCATCTCACTACGCTGAAAGAAATGACCCCAAAAAATGATAAAAATATTTGCGTTTAAACATCATAGTTAGGTTTAAGTTCACAAAGAACTGTGAGAGATGCGCGATGTTAATCTAACGAAAGTAGTTGACAAAGAATTTCAAGCCCTAATGATCTTATTTACAAGTGTAAATTAGTGCGCTGTAACACTGAAGAGACATTGGCAAATCCTTAGATGTAGTTATGGAATCGGCCGAGTAGTGAGGAGTGATATTGCCGAACAATACTCAGAATCTTTCGTCTATCCTATTTTTTGACACAATGTGCATGACAAAACACAGACGACGTGCTCTTTCCCCAAAACAGCTGAACATTTCAAAAACTCGGTAAGATTTATTTTCACAAAATTATTGTGCTTCTCGTATCTAAAGGTATAAATATGTTTTGATTGGCCCAGTATGTATAATGCGTTATTTCTTCTTGTCAGAGTTGTCCCGATATCCTATGATGTCTCGGACCATGACAATTTCGACCCATTTTGGGCATTACAAACTCGGCACATAAAATCGAATATGTAATGTTACACAGGGTATAAAACTCTGTAACATGAACGATGGGCAACCAGTTAAGAAGACCTAAATGGCGAGCGTGTTATATCAAAGATCATACTTCCAATTAAGTGCCATCTGATCTTGATTTATGATCTCCTCCGCTGTTTATCGATAATAAATTGCTTGACCTGAGATTAGCATCAGGTGGTAGCCCTTACGAAAATTGTTTATATGTCACATATATGGCAAGATCTATGCCCCATATATGCGGCATAGTCCATTCACATATATGTCACAGATTAGTATTTTACATGCAAATGAGATCTATGTCCCATATATGTGGCATATTCGGTTGAAGTTACATATAAGTCCCATATAAGCCACATATACTCTACATATATGTCACTTGTTTCTTTGATATATGTTGCTTATATGTGAGATATATGTCACTTATATGTGAGATATAAGTCCCTTATATGTGAGATATAAGTCCCTTATATGTGAGATATAAGTCACTTATATGCCACTGCTTAAAAAATGGGATGCATGCATACAAGTCTAATGACAATATAGGATTTTAGGAAAATTATGATTTTTAATAACAAAAATACAGCATGTCCTTAGACAAATGTCCTTATTTTTTTTTTATTGGCTTCAAGGCCACCCTGGCATCTGCACATTTCTGGTTTATAGCCTGCACTATATCCTTCTCTAAAGATCTTCGCTTCTCCTCGACATATTCTGCAAATTAAAAAAAAAGAAAACATCCTGAGCTTCGCTAATTCAGATCTGCATCTTTTCAGTGTAATAAAAACTATCGTAATACACTTAAGTAATTATCTCCAGATGAGGTGTGTACTTCAAACACTGTCCTCTGAAACCTCTGCTTCTCAACCAACCTGTAGACCATTCTCATGGTCACTCTACTAGGCTTGGTTTTGAAACAAGGCTGAATTTGAAATAGCGTAATATTGATGATATACCTTATCCAGGGCTGTCTGTATACATGTACATCAACAAGAGCATATGGATGCCAATGCTTTGTTACAAATGCTTTTTCAATGGAAATTAAGTAAAATAAGAGCATAACTATGTCAAAAATATTAAGACAGTAACCAGCTCTTATAGGTAAGATTTTCATTTTGATAGTAAGCAACTAGTCCAAGTTTTAAGAGTTAATATCTTCAGTAAAGAAAGAGATATGAGAAAATGTCCAGGACACAGACAATAACAGGACTATAACAATACTTCTGTGTTTTCTTTAAATTTTCATCTGCAAAATCCTTCAATTTAGTCAAGTCTAAAATTTTGCAGTTGGTACATGTGAGTCAAATTAGATAGCAATTAACTCAACCATGTCACAATCACAAGTTTTAACAACCATGGGGAAAAAGACTTTAGAAAACATTTTGGGAAAAGAAGAAATGCTGGTAACCAGTATTTTCTCCTTATACCACATTGTTTTCTAAACTTCCAAAAACAAATTTCAATTTTTGAGTCACATTCGTTTTGTCATCTGCAAATAAAGTCTAAAATTTTGTCGTTTGGTACAGAGTTAAAGTCTCACAAAAACACTTACTGATTATGGCATTCACGATGGTACCATCTAGTGCAGGCTTATCTTTTGTACCACGTGCCGAGCTCTTTGCAAGCACCTCGTCTTTAAAAAAAACACCGCACAGCAGACGCGCTAGTGCGGTGCCACTTCCTTTAGCCTTTCTAAGGCAATCATCTAACTGTTCCACAGAGATCTTTGCCCCAGCATATCCTGGAACAAGCTCAACTTCAGACTGAGCCTGTCCACCGGCTGTGCTGCACTCCTAGAATAAAAAACAGAGCTTAGATCACTATGACTGTCAATACATTCTGATCTATTAATATTACAGTAAAGTTTTAAACAAATTGAATATGTGGGTTGTTATGATATGACTGAAATCAATGTGAAAGCTGCATAAAACATCATTTAACCCTATACCAGACGACAAAATTTTAACCTTGTCCAAATTGAAAGCATAAATTTGCAAATGACAATTTCAGTGTGGCTCAAATGGAGCAATTTTTCTTTGATAGGATAGAAAACGTTGTGGAAAAAGGAGAAAATGCTGGTAACCAGCATTTTCTCCTTTTCCTACAATGTTTTCAAAAGGCTCCTTTCCAAGGGGCATTAAAAGGTGTCATTGTGCGATAAAGGGTTAATTAATCAATATCAAATTAACCCTCTTTCCCAGCAGTTATTGATAAAAATCATATGATTATGTAACGACTCTTAATATGCTTTTAAAACTGAATCAATGCACATTTTGTCTACAGTGTACATCAAGTTTAGTTCTACACTGTCTGATACCTAGAGATTTTAGCAGGGAAAATTCTCAAAATGCATCATTTTGCAGTCATTATGCTTGTAAAGTAAATTAAGTAGTATTAATCACATGCACCACATGTGTGCCAATGCTCGGCCGCGGTTGCGTGATTTTTTCAGTGAAAATTCTACGTTGACAAAGGGCATAACTCTGCCCTTTCTGTATAGGTTTCCTATTTGATAGTTATCAACTTGTCCAAGTTTGAAGTAAATATCTTCAGTAATAACAGAGATATTGTAAATTGTCATAAAATTTTGTACAACAACACAGACACTGCAGCAAGGGCTATGACAATAACTGGACGTTTTCTTTGAAAACATTTGAGCTAAAAATTTTGATACACTTTCAGTCAGCTCCTGTAGGAGCTAAGCTTTATAATGATCAAATGTTTCAAGGAGGCAAATGGTTAAACATAAAAATGACAAAACCACTTTTACTTCATTGAACTGATACCCAGTCACATGTACAACTATGTCTGCTTTCCTTACATTATAAAAATAAACCACCACCATGAAAACATTGAATACCTCCTAATAATTACAGTTTCTTGTAATCTCTTAGTCTTACCTCTGAACTAGCAGTTTGTAGGGAATTCACCTCGGGTCCAGCAGGAATTTCTGGGGTAATTGCTCCTTGCGCCACTGTTTGAGTACAAGGCCAGTGAGTTGTTTGTTTGCTTGTCTGGATGGACTGTGCAGATGCGGACATTGCTGATGCCAAAGCCTCTACCTTTTCTTCTAAATACTTTACCCTTTGGTCTAGAGCATTGATGTATGGTAAACACTTAGAGCAGTCTGTGGTAGGGGAAGCAACTTCGGAAGACAAAGAATTGGCAAAGTATTCAGAGGCACTATTAGTGTAATTACTACCAAAATAGTTCCAGTCGTAGATATTTTCAGTATTGTATGATGCAAAATAGTTTTGTTGTAGAGACTCTGTGACTTGTGGAGTTAATGTGTTCAGCGGTGTATATTGTGGTTGTGTGGGATGTAAAGGCTGGTTTGCTGTTTGAGTAATTGATTGTGGACTTATAGATGAACTGATTTTTGGTTGCATGTTAAGTTGCGTTGGCTTATGTGCAGGTTTAAGTGGCGTGCTGTTTGACTGTGTTGATGGAGGGGCCTTGTTCTCAAGTAGCCTGGCTGCCGTAAGTTTTGATGACTCCAGGGCTGCTTCCCGCTTTTGTTTTTCATCTGCCTTTGCCCTTGAAATACCGGTAGCAGTAGTTTCACCTGTCTTCATCTTTTTCCTTGGCACTTTTGGACTGCCAGTCTGACTTTGGGGCTGTTTACTTTTATCAGTTACGGAGTTTGATGGCCCAGGTATGTCTGATGTGTATAAGATAATGTACAATACAAACATGTACATAAATATATGTGAGGAGTACAATATGTATAAACAAACTAGCACAGTGTTTGTGCTGGCTTTAATTGAAACATGCATCTTAATTTCATAATTTCTGATCAGAAGTAAATGCTAGGTGCATTACTTAACTCTTTACCAAACGACAAAATTATAGACTGGTCCAAATTGAAAGCATTTGCAGACGACAAAATAATTGTGAATGAAAAATTGAAATTTGTTTTTTTAGGAAGGGTAGAAAACATTGTGGGAAAAGGAGAAAATGCTGGTTACCAGAATTTTCTCCTTTTCCCACAATGTTTTCAAAAGCCTTCTTCCGCAGGGTCGTTAAAAGTCGGGATTGTGTGGTAAAGAGTTAAAGCACATCCTCAGACTTACATCATACCATAGCTGTGACTATTCAAAATAAATCTTGTCAACCGGGCAACATTTTCATCTGCAAATGCTGTCAATTTGGACAAGTCTAAAATATAGAGGACAAATAAAAATCAATACTAGAGGTCGTTGAGGGCCTGAATTGCTTTACTGACAGTGATTCTGATTTTTTTTCTACCATACATCATGAATTATTGATGCAAAAAAGAAGACAAACACAAAAAATGGGGTGGGGGGGGGGGTAAGGTGTTGTTACAATTGAGCTTGAACCCACTAAGACAGCATAAGTAGCCATGGTGAAGTGAACAAATATTGAAAAAAAAAAGTAAAATTTCTCAAAACCAATTGTTTGGAATCCTGCCAAATTTCATGGGGTTTCAGTGCTCATATAGCTTGTATCAAACAATCCATGCAAGTTTCAAAGAAATGTGAGTAATAATGTGAGCTGTGTTGAGTAAACAATACGAAGTCATGAAATGGCAGCTTTTCCTAAAGTGATTCCTAGATTTTCTTCATCTTGAATTCAATCCCTTGAGTGTCCCCTTATACAAACACAAGCTACCGTATACATTTCTACCTATCTTTGGGATAGACTAGTATACTACAATGAGATCTTCCATGTATGCCAGTTGTTTTTGTAAGTTAAATTTTTTATCCAGTTACAGTAAAATGCAAGCTAATTTTGAGCCCTGGTAAAAATGGAAAATATCAAACACTTTTATCAGGCAAACAAATTAAGATCCAGATCCCAGTCTGAGCCCAGTACATTTGCATATATATAAAACTGGAAAATAAAACATCAAAAAGGTGTAACTACCATGGTCTGCAGTGTCAAAGTTAGCATCCACACCCATTTTCATGAGGAGCTGATTTGGGGAAAGGCTGGGGTCTCGAAGATAGCCATCGAATTTAACTTTGTCGGTAGCTAATTTCTCTTTCTCATGTGAAAATAAATGAGCACTTTAAAAAAAAAAAAAAAAAAAAAAAACTAGATCTGGATGTTCAATATATGCTACTGAAACCTCTCTACTGGGTAGAGGTTGTAAAAAAATTGTCGATGTCCAATAGACATTAGTAAATCTCTTCTAATCTGATGGCCAGTCAATCTTTATCTAAACAAGTCTTAAGGAAGACAGCTGTATAAAACATTCCTGACAAAGGAAAAACATGCTGGTAAAAAGCATTTCCCCTTTTACCTCGATGTTTTCCAACCTTTCAAAGAAAATGCCAACAATTTGATCCACATTTTACACATTGTCGCCATTTAATTATACCCAGTCTAAAATTCTGTCGTTTGGCAACGAGTTAAATATTGTACCTGCCACAATTTGATAAGACTTAGACGGGTCCCTATAAACTTAGAAACGGAACCGAAACGAAACGCAACGAAACGGAACGAAACGCAACGAAACGGAACGAAATGGAACGAAACGGAACCAGACCCAAGGAAACGAAACGAAATAGAACGAAATCTAGCAATATTCCACTATATTTTTTTCTCAGTTTATTATATTTCTTTTGTATCATTCTTCTTGGATTAACCCACCTTTTATGTGGAGAGCACACAGAAACAACTGAAATTTTGCGTCATCTCGTGCGTGATTTGCTGGTTTGAAAACCTAGTCAGAATCAGAATTAGATAATCTAAACGACAATCCGTTACCAGGACCTGTGTTTGGGAAAATTGCGCAAACTCCAATATATTTGATGCAAGATTTTGGACGGAATGGGATTATATTTTCTTTCTATTCTGTTCTTCTTTCATTTTGGTACCCAGCCCCTGTAGCTCAGTTGGTAACGTATAGGACTTGAGAACAGGGGGTCGCTGGTTCGGTGCTCGGCTAATTTCTTTCCAAGGATTGATGACAATCATTGCGACAGGATTCATTCCACTGTCACAGTGACCATTTTTTCGACGATGTTTATGTGGGTAAGCAGCCAGTGGCTTCTAAAGAATATTGTGCGTATTACTGTCAAAAGAAACTCCAGGAAAGCATAAATAGGTGCACCGGCCACTGCGATATATCTGAAATAATGTTGAAAACGGCCTTAAACATCATCCAATTAATCAGTTTCATTTTGATATTATATCACTCTCGCAGGCAGCCGTCATATTTCGCACGAACACCATATTATGCCGTGAATACCTTTGAGGATTTTAGTCGATGCCCTTCAAGATGTGCCGAGTCCCGTAGCTCAGTCGGTAGCGTACAGGACTTGAGAACAGGAGGACTTGGCCAATTTCTTTCCGAGGATTGTTGATAGTCATTGCGACAGGATTCATTCCTCTCTCACCGCTGACCACTGTTTGGACAATGCCCATGTGGGAAAGCAGCCAGTGGCTTGGATAGAAAATTGTGCGGAGTACTGGCGAAAGAAACTCCAGGAAAGCATGGATAGGTGCACTGGCCGCCGCGATATAACTGAAATAATGTTGAAAACGGCGTTAAACACCATACAATCAATCAATTAATCAACCCTTCAAAATGCTTTCAGTCGACCCTTGCCAGTATATAGAGTCCCCACAGATTTTTCTTTTTCATTTGTACATTTTCCTCATAATGATAAATCAATGTAATGAACGTCTCGGCAGAACCTGTAAGATACAGAGATGGATCCAGGCCTGAAAAGAGAAAATGAGTAGGTCTGTTCGTTAAAGGTGAATGGCTACACTGGCAGAGGGAGATAAATTCAGTCTAGAAGAAATCATCTTCAGTTTCAAAGGCACTACTTTGTTACAAATAAATGTACAGCATGTATACAAATGAATCCGAACATTCGCACAGGATCTGACTGTAAGCAGTAGCTTATCTTAAAGTCATCTGAAAATGTTAACCCTTACCCTGCTAAATCCTTGAAAATGACACTTTCAAGCATATATTAAAAACCCAAATTTTGCTATAAATTTCAAAGGTATTTTAGGGAGAAAAGTATCTCCCTATCGGACAATGTAGATCCAAGATCAGACTGCACGTTCTGTGCAGTCTGATCTTTATCTACACTGTCTGCAAAAGGCCCCTGAGTCGCGCTTAGCAGCCCAAGGGTTAAGTAGGTTACACCGCTGTCTGGCGGGTAAGAAACCTTACCGCACGACATACAGCGGATAAGGATAATAATTATTATTTGCACGACAACACTAAGGTTATTGTTTTCTTTGAAAGAAAACTATGACACTGTATTGATTATTATGAAAATATCGAGGAAAAAATTCACTCTTCTTATGCTAAATTGCTGTCTATGTGAAAATTATATGAGTTAAAGGCCCACTAGCGGCCAAAAACACAATGCTGGTGTTAATATACATTCGAAATTTAAATCATACCAATTCAAAAGTATGGAAAATATTGTGAGGATGACAATCTGTTATTGTATGGTAAGTCCAGTTGTTAGTCACTGGCAGAAAAATGAATTTTAAAATCAGGAAAAAAGTAAACAAAAGATGGAGTAACCTGGCAACTTTTAACCTGGTTTTGAAATTAGCTTCTCTGCCGGCGACTAACACCTTGACCAACTGTACAATATCAGATTGTCATTTTCACAATAATTTCCATACTTTTGAATGATACGATTTAAATCTAAATGTATTTCAATACCTGCTTTGTTTACTTTTGGCAGCTATTGTTACTTTAAGAAAATCGGGAACTGACTGAACTAGAACCCAAACCCTTTTTCCCCCCAACATCGAAGGAACTCACAATGTTCACGTCTTAAAAAATGATAATACATGTTATAATTAAGGATAAACACCGTTATCAAACGAAGACCGCGAATGTCGCAGCTGCTCCAGGACCAACGATTTTTGTATATACTAAACAAAAAAAAAACTTTCGTAAAGTATGTGCATAGTTTTCAATGTTACCTTTGAGACGTACATAAATATTATATACGTTATGTTTACACGTGTGGTAATATTTAAAACCGTTCATAGTTTGCAAAATTGGGCAGATAATTCCTAGCTAAAAGACCTGGTGGCTATCTAAGGCAAATTCGAGTTTCGGTGGATGTAAGGAATAGACATATCCAGTCCACATACTGATCAGAAATATCGATGCCGAGACTTAAAGAAAATTTACCAGAAAGAGTCATAGGTATGCTGGAGGCTGGGCTACCTACTACAGAGGTTGCAGTTCATGTTGGTGCATTCGCGCAAGCATTCAGCAGCCATCTGCAGCGATTTGCGCAAACCTGAAGTGCAAAAGACTTACAAGTAGCGGCAGACGGCGCGTTACGACTCGAGCCTAAGACCAATATATCGTTAATCAGTACCTACGAGACCTACGAGCAACAGTTACAGCTGCTGTTATCCCCGGGATTGTTTAGCTGATAACGGTTTGCTCAGACGTCGCCCGCACATTGGCTCGGTTCTGACGCGCCGCCATCGCAATTATAGAGCTTTGCCTGAGCAGCGACGTAATTGCTTCACTGACAGTTTCTCTATAATTGAAGAACATTTTAATGATGATTTATTTCCATGGCAAGGTGAACAATAATACAGATTCATTGCAATAACCTGATCTTCGTGCGTACAGCTGCTATCAAATTTTAATATTTACCTATTTGCATTAATTGCAATCAAGAGGAAGATGATTTAAAAGAAAAAAACTAATTCAGGTTTTACTTCTGCTTCATTTTGTTCTATTTCGTTCTGTTTCGTTTCGTTTCGTTGGGTCTGGTTCCGTTTCGTTCCATTTCGTTTCGTTTCGTTCCGTTTCGTTGCGTTTCGTTCCGTTTCGTAACGTTTCGTTCCGTTTCGTTGCGTTTCGTTTCGGTTCCGTTTCTGAGTTTATAGGGACCCAGAGTTAGACTACCTTTAAAACCTATATTTCACAAAATTAAGAAACTCGAACTCGTTGCTGTTACTTTGTTAGCCGTGGTGGGCGGGGTAACGCTATCGATTAGAATACTTAATTCACAAAATATGTTCAGGCTAGTAGTAGTAGATTTTAAATAAAAAATGTACCCATTTAAAATAGAGTAATTAAATTTTAGTAAATTACCAAATTACCAATAAAACGGTGGTGATATGGATACGTAATTGCCTACCTTCAATACGAACGACAACGGCCCGGTAAGGTTTTCCCTTAAACTTCGCCACGACCAAATCACCGGCCTTGTACTCGTCGGCTTCCTTTCTCGGTTTTACTATTGTAGACGTACTCTGGACGGTCCAATTCCTCTCGCCTACATACCAAAAAAGTAGCACAAAAAAGTGGCGAACATTTTCGAGGAGATCCATTTTTAGCGATGTTTTTTTTTTTCTATGCAACAAGTGCGACACGATGAACGAACAAAGAAAAGCTTATCAATTAACAAAGACGTACTTGAACTTTCCGCGATTCTATGGATTAGCCAATCCAATTGGCCGTTCTGTTATCATCATGCAATCCGGATATCTCGGAAATATTCCTCCAAGGAAGCTACAGAGGCTGGCGATATTGACCAATAGAAATCGACATGACGAAAGTCTTTTGTTCATTGTTGTTGTTTTTTTTTTTCGCTCTCTCTCTCTCCTTTTCCACAAATACATATTAATAGACTAGGGATACCTTAGTAGCGCTGGAATCAATAAGTTTCGTTTTTCAGTTCTTAGGCATTTACGTTCCAGAAAAGAAATAAATGGGATCGATTTAGGCCAATGTTTTTAATTGCTGACCACGTGATACGATCAGCATCCATGATAAATTTTGATGCGGTGAGCAAAGAAGCTGAGAGATCGTTCAAAAGCTGGTAAGTAGGATTTTTTTTTTTTTCAAATCGTCAGTTAATGTAATTCTTGATCTGTCGACTCTGTGTGGCACATGATGCTGTATGTATTAGGATAAGTTAATTGGACGTCCGACGGCGCGTCCCAGTGGTGATTCGTTCCAAAGAAAAAATATCGGAAAAAATGTGAAGTTTTACGAGGACGCACATACACGCATATTTTTTTTTAATATGAACTTATTTCAGTTCTTGAAAATAGATTTTTAGTGCTATAGTGTTTATTTTCTTCTGTTTATAATCTGGCGGATAAAAGAGCAGTTTTGTTTTGTTTTGGAGGGTTTGCATGGGTACTGAAACTTAAAGTTAATAAACACAACTACGAACAAATAACACACCTAAAGCTGACTCTCATTTTAAAGTTTATTTTTTTTAGAACTATTTTTTATTTTTCTTTATTTGTGTTATTTTGTAAGTTTGACTTGCTATGTTTTTTGCATCATATATTACGATCCCTGTCTGAAGAAGATGGCTTTTGTCTTGAGAATATTGTGAAAAAAGGAGAAAATGCCGCAACGAGCACTTATTCCTTTTCCCGACATGTTTTTTTACCCAATGAAAGGCTGTTGTAAGTCATCATTTAGGCTACAGTTGGTTTGTCTGCAAAAGGCATTAAATTTGGTCAGTCCAAATTGTTGTCTGGTAAGCAGTTAATCCCTTATCACATATGTACCATAGATCTAGCTTAATATTTCCTTGCAGTTATTTTCCTTTAACTTAAGTGGCATGTCTGCCTGTACATGTACATTATATGAACTACATAATTATCTTGACAGGTTTTAGAAACTTATGAAATATGATTATACTGCTTTTTAGATCATGGAGATTACACCAAAGAGACAGAGAGTTTCAAAGGGCAGGTACAACCAGTATTTGAGACACAGAGATCCACTTCAGCATGCTCCTGTGTCATCAAAGAGAAGCATAGGGAAAACTCCTAGTGAAATAGGTGCCAAGCAAGGTAGTCCTTGACTCATTCTGTCAGATGTCCTTTTTGAAGCCTTTTTTATTCAAGTTAAACTTTTCATCACACAACAGTGTCATGCTTATCCATAATGACCAAAAAAAATTTTGATTCTTCACATCATTCTGGGTTTTTTTAGTTAGTTGATTGATTGATTGTATGGTGTTTAACGCCGTTTTCAACATTATTTCAGTACTTCATGGTGGCCAGTGCACCTATCCATGCTTTCCTGGAGTTTCTTTTACCAGTACTCCGCACAATATTCTTTCCAAGCCACTGACTGCTTTCCCACATCACCATCGTCGAAACAATGGTCAGCGATGTGAGAGGAATGAATCCTGTTGCAATGACTATCATCAATCCTCGGAAAGAAATTGGCCGAGCCGGGGATTGAACCAGCAACCTCCTGTTATCAAGTTCTGTACGCTACCAACTGAGTCACAGGGGTAGAGAACATTGTTCACGAAAAAGGAGCAAAGTTTACAACATTTTCTCCTTTGCCACTCCTGCTCTAGGCCCTTCAGTGCCTTGCTGAAGGACACTCCCACATGACCAGTGCCATTAGTAGGAATCAATCTGAGGATATCTTAATAACATGTCAAACACTTTAATTTCAGAGTCAGAAAAGACCATATTACTTAATACCATTGCTTTGGGTTCTTTTATGCAACTATGCATGGGACTTAATGAAATAAATGGTTGTCATTAAGACTGAAAACAATGTAAAGTGGTATATCAGCCTAAATTCTGTGATGAAATGAAATTTAGTGTCACTTAGTCTTAGAAGCTACTTGATTTTTCCCTATCTTAACTTTTACCACAAAACCAAATCTTAGGCTGTCCAGATTGAAAGCAATTCTAGACAGCATATCAAATGCGGCATACATCATTACTTTTTCTTTGATTGGAGAGAAAACATTGTGGGAAAAGTAGAAAAATTGTACCAAATGTTTAGCTTTTTTCCCACAATGTTCTAATGAGTCATTTCCATTGGGAAACAGGGGACTATGTGGTAAAGTGTTAAGATTACTGTTTAATGTTTTCATTCAAAACTTTTAGGTCTATGAATCTAGAGTGAAAGATTCCAGATTACTAGGAAATGATAACTCATTCTCTTATTGCAGACATGCCTCAAAAACCTGCCAAAGACATTGTTGACATTTGTGAATGTAATGACAGACAGATAAGTGCAGATACAAATACTTGGACTTCCATTCATGAAGAAAATCCACCTAAAGAGCCTGAAGTAGAATTTAATGGCCAAGATCAAGCTGACACAAAGCCACATACAGTTGATGAGCCAGAAAAGATGAGGCACGAAACAGCAGTGGATGTTTTTGATGAAATGGAAAAAAACTATGAAAATTTTAGATCTGAAGAAGAAATCTATGAGATTTTTAATTTTAATTATGTGAATCAACATGATACAGATTCTACCCAAGATAATGAAAAATTATTTCCAGGCAGCAGATTAGGTTTAGGGTCTTTTATGGTGCTTATGATAACATTTATATTGAAGTATTCCTTAACAGGAGAAGCTTTGGGAGATCTGTTGAAGATACTTGATCTTATTTGTCCATCTGAAAATAGGCTGATCAAGTCCATAGTTTCTTTTAAAAAGTGGTTTCAGCACATAAAGCATCCTTTAAAGGTTCACAAATATTGTACGTTTTGTAATATCATTGTCAGTGAGCAAGATTTAGTCACAAATTACTGCCCGAATCAGATGTGTAGAAAACTTTTTGATGACTCCAGTTTACCTCATTTTATTGAAATCCCTATTACTGAACAGATCAAGTCTTTCTTTGCCTGTCCTACATTTTATACAGATATACAGTATCGCTTTACACGCAGGAAAAAATCTCCTCATTCGATTGAAGACATATATGATGGAGAAGTTTACAAAGCTCTGTCTCAAAGTGGGGGTTTTCTTGAAAATGCCTGTAACTTGTCATTGCTTTGGAATACTGATGGTATACCTTGCTTTAAATCTTCAAACATGTCTCTTTGGCCTCTTTTTTTTCAAATAAATGAACTCCCTTTCAATAAAAGAACAAACCCTGACAATATGATTCTAGGAGGACTGTGGTTTGGCCCTAAAAAGCCTACCATGATTTCATATACAGAACCCTTTGTCAGAACTCTTCAAGAATTAGAGAAAGAAGGTATAAAAATAGCAATGGAAAATGAGACCATTACATGCAAGGTTGCAGTAATTGGAGGTACAGCAGACTTGCCTGCTAGAAGTATTGTCTGTAATACTATACAGTTTAATGGCGAATATGGTTGTTGTAAGTGTTTTCAACCTGGAAGTACCTGTAAAACTAGCGAACGGGGACATTGTCACATTTTTCCCTTTATGGAAGACAGTCCAGCAGGTCCAAAGCGAAGTCATGGCCAGTATCTGCTTGATGTCGATAACGCCATTAAAAACAATGAAATTACTAGAGGGATTAAAGGTCCATCATTTTTACAATGTCTTTCTTACTATGACCTGGTAAAGGGAACATGCATTGATTATATGCACGGAGTTCTGTTAGGGGTAACAAAGCTTCTCATGTCCTTGTGGTTTTTACCAGAGCATAATGGAAAACCATTCTCCCTGTCATCATCTGTTCTGATTATAGATAAATATTTAGGCAACTTGAAACCACCAAACAGTATTACCAGGCTACCTAGATCAATTAAAGATCATTTGAAATATTGGAAAGCCTCAGAATTTAGGTCCTGGTTGTTATATTATTCTATTCCAGTATTAAAGTCCCAATAAAGTCCAAATGTAAACAATGCGGGGTAAAAAATGAAGTTAAATTTTAATCATACCATTTAAAACTATGTAAATTAATATAACGATGACACTGTCTTAATGTGCGATTGGTCAAAGTTCCATTCGCTGGCAAAAGAATTACTTTCAAAACTACAAGAAATACTACCAGGTATCTCTAACTTTTGTTTACATCAATAACGATGACGTAGTTACACCACGTGATACCTTGGAGCTAAGGTAAACGAAAAACAAAATGGAGGACGGTGTGACGGTCGTGAGAATCATATTCGACAGAAAACCAAGTTCGTTTACCGAATTTGCCGAAGAGCGACACAGAAAGAACAAACGGGCGTGTATTTTAGGATTTGTTTCTTTTGTTTTGAACAAGAAGCTCCGTGTAAACATACAGAATGAGCGAACTGTCTGAAAACTGATGCGGATTTCAGTTCGCATTCTCGAATCAGTAAGTCGCCTTACGTTCATCTTATATTTATTGTGTTAAAAACAGATTTATCGCTATATCTGTATTGATTTCCGCATTTACTGTTGGATCAGGATACGTAAGCACTTTCTGATTAATGAATATCGGCTAGTAAGATGAAACACAGGTGAACGGCGAGCGACAGTATAATTCATATATTACACACTAATTTACTAGTACTTAGTGTGTAATACATGAATTATACTGTCGCTCGCCGGGCACCTGTGAGATGAAAGTGATCTTTCATTTTTGCGCAGCATCCGATTGACCCATTTTCTTCGCAGAGAATGCAGATAATGATTAAATGTGCATGAATGTAGTCTGAACCTCGGATATACGCGACGCATATTTATTCGGAGATTGGCCATTTACCTAGCAATCCCTAGTTTTTACGATATTGAAAAAATGCTTTTGAAAACATGGTGGAAATATGAGAAAAAGTTGGTAGCCGACATTTTCTCCTATTTCCACAATATTTTTCTTGTATCACAGACAAATTTCATTATTTGAGAAATATTTGTTTTTCCGCAAATGCCTTAGTGTTGGACAAGGATAAGTATTTTTTTTTTTGGGGGGGGGGGGATGTATAACACTTTAGAAATACAATTGAAACTCAATGTGTTGAATTAAATCTGCGCCATTTTTTAAAAAAAATTGGCTGAATTTCTTGGGTGACACAAATTTGAACTTAGAACCCAATTATCTTTCCCTAATCTGGTCAGTGCACATATCAATGGAATCTTGGTGTTTTTTTTTTTTTTTTAGCAGATGACAAAATTTTGGACTTGTCTAGATTGAAAACATTTGTAGACGACATAGCTTGTATTGGATCTACACGATTTGTATTTGAAACAGGAGAAACAATTGTTGAATTAAAGGTAAATACTAGTCACCAGCAGCATTTTCTCCTTTTCCTACAATGTTCTGAAAAGGTTTATGCCTCTGGGTCATTACAGCACTGGATTGTATGTTAACCCTTTACTACACAATCTCGAGATTTTACGACCCTGAGAAATAAGCCTTTTGAAAACATTGTAGGAAAAGGAGAAAATGTTGGTAACCAGCATTTTCTCCTTTTCCCACAATATTTTCTCCCCTATCAAAGACATATTCTATCGTTTGGCCCACATTAAATTGTCGTCTGCAAATGCTTTCAATTTTGACAAGTCTAAATTTTTGTCGTTTGGTAAAGAGTAAAAGATGAATTTGCACATTATTAGGTCTGGGGTTGGATCTGCTGGTTTTTTCATGGTAGTGTCTTTGGGCAAGACACTTCAGAGCCCTAGCCTAGTACTGGTGAATCCCAGGAAATACATGAATTTGTGTGATGCTGCCATGATATGACTGAAATACTGTTGAAAGCGGAGTAAAACACCATTAAATTTCTAGCACAGAATGTTAAATGATATGTAAATGATATTCCAGAGTATGGAGATAATTACTTTACACATCTCTGGCCAATGTGAATGGATCCTCCTACATGATGATACACATACTGAATTATACTGACTGTGCAGATGCAGATGAGCCTTGGTTTCTAACTCGGTCATGATTGTGATTCCATTTCAGTAGATTCAGAATTTGGCGACCACTTTTCAGGTACATGTGTCTCAATCAGATAAATTTTATTTTCAATAGCCAAATTCACAAAATTTACATGACTGGTAAAGTAATGAAAATTCAAAACAATGTATTGCAGTTTCAGGGATTCACCTCAACCCACCACATGGGCTATACCTTTAAAGAAGCAGTGTAGATTCAAGATTACTGGTATACTGCAAGAAGTTTTTGCTGTCTCATTTTGCTAGATCTTAAATGAAACCCTTATTATAGGCCAGGATGAAAATGGAGCAGAATTCTTGAAAACATGCTGTTGGACAAAATACCGGTAGACCGCTGATTAAGCTACTACTGTGCTTATGCGACTGAATTTTGTTTTGTCACTTAGGGCTTCACAGTTCTCCTATATTACTTGAGCTGACCCTTGTGATACTAGTAATGCCACAAGTTTTATTCAACTGAACAGATGTAAAGGGCTCAAGGATTATTTCATGTCTCAGTGGTAAATGCATAATATAAGTAATCCATGACTCAGATTCAATTCTCACTGGGTTTTGTTGGGATGTCCATGGGCAAGTTACTACTGATATTGTTAAAACTCAGGAAACATATGAATTAACGATCTATCAAAATGGTATGACTGATATAATGTTGAAAGCTACATGTATGTATCACTCAGTCAATCAAACTGGGCTTCATTTGCAAAAGTGCTGATTATTGAGTAAAAGATACTGCATTACACTGTTCTAGAATTTACATGTATCATACATGTAAACAGAATGATTGTCAGAAATTGAAAGGCTAAAAACTACATTCATTTGTTTGATGTATAGCCCATACCCATGATTGTATTGCTACTGTTTAAAGGCCCAGCAGCCACCAAAAGTAAACAAAGTGGGTGTTAAAATGCATTTTGATTTAAGTCATACCTTTTGAAAGTACGAAATTGTTGGGAAGATGATAATCTGTTGTTGTACAGTCGATCCAAGTGTAAGTCAATGGCAAAAAAAAAAAAAAAATTGAAATCAAGTAAAAAGTTAACAAAAGATAGAGCAGCATAGCAACTGCTGACCTACTTTTTGTGTACTTTTTGCTACTATTCGGGCTTTGAGACATATGCCATACTAGAGTAAAGAACATGTGAAGAAAATTAGTAAAAGGTTGGAAATGCAGCAGCAGTCAATTTTGATCCATATGGAAAAGTAACATTGTGGAAGATGGAACACATGTTTTCTTCCCTACAAATGATAAGTACTTACCAATGCTGTTTCGAAACAGGTTTGTTAAAAGCTGTATTTGTACAGTTATGACTTCATACATGTACAGTTTTCAACATTATTTAAGTTCAACCACATGCTGGACAAATGCTGCAATCAATTCTGTTATCAAATGGAATGAAGTTGGAGTAAACCTACACCTATTACTATACTGCTGTCTTTGTTTTTTTTACAGTTTCAGATTTAGATCTAGATAAATTAAAAAAGAGAATACGTCTTTTTTTTTATTTTTCAGATATACAGCAGAATAATCAGATTTCCAAAGACATATTCTGTGGTGTTGCTGAAGAACATGTAGCATGTGAATACTTGGCCTTCAGTACTACGATATAAAACTGGCTGGTTCAGATCACAGCTCTTACAAAGACAGATATGTTTCATGCAACAATCAAGGCAATATAATGTAATATTATTTTATTATTTTAAATACATGTACATCACAATAGTCTTACAAGAAGAATTTGTGGACAAAAAATAAAAAAATATATTGATACATACAGAGCAATGTTAGAAGCTACTGCTTTCCCTCAATCCTTAACTCTTTACTAAACAACAACATTTTGGACATTTCCAAAATGAAAGCATTTGCAGAAATTTGTTTTGGGAAAGGTAGAAAACATTGTGGGAAAAGGAGAAAATGCTGGTTACCAGCATTTTCTCCTTTTCCCACAATGTTTTCAAAAGGCGTCTTTCCCAGGGTCTTTAAAAGTTGGGATTGTGTGGTAAAGGGTTAACCAAAACATCCAAGTTATTATGTAACGCACTATTTAATCACTTTAACAAAGAAAAATACTTTTGAAACATTATGGAAATAGCAGAATTGCTGGTTACCGGTATTTTTTCCTCCATAACACTATTCTTCTTGAAGCAAATCTTTTCATTTGAGCTAATATGTCCAATTTTTCATCTGCAATTGTTTCCAGTTTGAACAATTGAACGAAAATTTTACCAACTGGTAAAGGGTTGCGCACCTGCTTGGAAAGTAAGAAAATGGTAGCCGTCTTGCTTTATTTTGACAAAACTTGTTTCATAGTAGCAGACAGTATAGATCTAAAATCAGACTACATATTATGTGCAGTCTGATCTTTATCTACACTGTCTGCAAAAACAACTTTTGTCTGCAAAAACAACTTAAGTTGGTTCCAGGGCTTTAAGCTGCACCCTGTAGCTCAGTCTGTAGCGTAAGGGACTTGAGAACAGGAGGTCGCTGGTTCAAACCCTGGCTCGGCCAATTTCTTTCCTCTCTCAACGCTGACCATTGTTTTGACAATGGCTATGTGGGAAAAGCAGCCAGTGGCTTGGAAAGAATACTGTGCAAAGCACTGCTAAAAGAAACGCTAGGAAAGCATGGATAGGTGCACTGGCCGCCACGATATAACTGAAATAATGTTGAAAATGGCATTAAACACTATAGAATCAATCAATCCAGGGCTTTAAGGGTTAAGGAATGTCCTTAGGCAAGACATTGCAGAGCCCCAGCTTTGTGCTGGTGAAATACAGAAAAGACAGTAATGAGTTGTCACACTGACATGAATAAAAATCTGAAATAATGTTTAAAGTGGTGCAAAATGCTCCAACAAATAAACACCCAATCTTTACAAGAGAAGAACATTTTAGTCTCGTCTAAATTGAAACTATTTGCAGATGAAAAAGTACATATAACTCAACACAATAAATGTCTCTCTGGAAGGGTAGGAAACAGTGTGGGGGAAAAAAGAAAAAAATGCAGGCTACCAATATTTTCTGTTTTTTCTACAGGCTATATTGTACCAAAATTTTCTCTTTATCCCACAATATTTGGAGAGGCCGTCTTACTAAGAGTTGTTAAAACTTGGATTGTTTGAAAAAGGTTTGAATTTAATAATGCGCCTTTTACCTCTATTTCGTATACTAGTAATTCTCTGCAAATTCTCTAAAATTCACTGGCTGTTTCCCCCATAAGCAAACCCAAATCATGTTCAGGAGTTTGACAGGATCAAATTCAGTTGCAATGACACTTAACTCTTTACCACACAGCACTATTTTAGATTGGTCCAAATTAAAAGCATTTACAGACAACAAAATAAATGTGACTCAAACTTTAAATTTGTTTCTGGTAGGGTAGAAAAGACAGTGGGAAAAGGAGAAAGTGCTGGTAACGAGCATTTTCTCCTTTTCCCGGAATGTTTTCAGAAGGCATCTTCCATAGGTTCGTTTAAACCCGGAATTGTGTGGTTAAGGGTTAATAAACAAGGACGTGAAGATGCTTGCAAGCCCACCATGGCCTTTTGGTTGATATGATTTGTAAAAACATGTGTTCAAAATTCAACTGTAGCTGGAGCTTGATAGGCAGTTTCCTTCAAAAAGTAACCTCCCCCCGCTTTATTGCCAGTAATATCTCTTTACCAAACAACAAAACAGACTGGTCCAAATTGAAAGCAGTTGCAGACAACAAAATAAATGTGACTGAAAAATTGAAATTTGTTTTGGGAAGGGTAGAAAACACTGTGGGAAAAGGAGAAAATGCTGGTTACCACCATTTCCTCCTTTTCCCACAATGTTTTCAAAAGGCTTCTTCCTCAGGGTCATTAAAAGTCGGGACTGTGTGGTAAAGGGATATCAGTTATTGACCCAGTGAACACAAGTAAGTGTACAGCTACTGCTATACAGTTGAAATGCTGTTGAAAATAGATTTATTGCATTGTGACATATATCAGTCAAATACATTTACTTGTTTCTGTTTCTCTTCCTACCTTAGGTGCTTTATGATGGAAAGTTTTATGTGAACAGTATTTTTACCCAAGATACAGATAGCCAGTATTAAGTTTTTACAACAGTCATGAAGAATATTGAATTAAGATTACCAATATGATTAACTCTTTACCAAACGACAAAATTTTAGACTGGTCCAAATTGAAGGCACTTGCAGACGACAAAGTAAATATGATTGAAAAATTGAAATTTGTTTTGGGAAGGATAGAAAACATTGTGGGAAAAGGAGAAAATGCTGGTTACCAGCATTTTCTCCTTTTCCCACAATGTTTTCAAAAGCCCTCTTCTTCAGGGGTCATTAAAACCAGGGATTGTGTGGTAAAGAGTTGAGTGTGATATTTTTGTGACCATTGTTTTTTATTACTAAAAGGAAAATTATTGAAAGATACTAAACTCTACTTCCAGTTTAAGCCTTTACCATACACTCATGGCTTTTAACAGCCCTGAGAGAGAAGCCCTTTGAAAACATTGTAGGAAAAGGAGAAAATGCTGGTAACCAGCATTTTCTCCTTTTCCCACAGTGTTTTCTTCCCTTCCCAAATAGAATCTTAACTTTTGAGTCACAATTATTTTGTCAACTGCAAATGCTTTCAATATGGACTAGCATAAAATTTTGTCATTTGGTAAAGGGTTACAGTTTTAATTCATGTTTATGAATTTTAAAACAAAACCATATCTTACAAAGTTCGAGACCAATAAAAAGTACATTTGAGCAAACTGCAATTGTTTTCACTATCTACATATTTTCAAGCTTTTAAATCAAGTATACAATGGTCCTTTAGCAAACAATCTCGTCTTTTAATGATCCCCAGGGAGATATCTTTAGAAACTTCGTGGGTGAAGGAGAAAATGTTAGTAACCAGCATTTTCTTCTATTCCCTCAATGATTTCTACCATTTCAAAGACAAATCTAATCCTTTACGCCACACTGAATTACAGTAGTTGTCAAAAAACACTTCCAATTTGGACTTGTCCAAAATCTGTCATCTGGTAAACGGTTAACCCATTTCTGCACATAGTTTTTAACTCAAACAACAAAATTTTAGACTTGAAAGTATTTGCAGATGATAAATGGGACCCAAGTATTGAAATTTGTTTTTGGAAGGGTAGAAAATATGGGAAAATGAAAAAAAGTGCTGGTAACCAGAGAATTTCAACAATGTTTTCAAAAGTCTTCATCTCTATGGTCGTGAAAACTCAAGATTGTTTAGTAAAGGGTTAAACTGACAAAAACCCTTTTTAAAGTACCTCACACAATAATCTTTCCAAGCCACTGGCTGCTTTCCCACATGTCACAATGAATATCATCAATTCTAAGAAATTGGAAAAGCCAGGAATCAAACCACTGACACCCTGTTCTCAAGTCCGTGACTGAGTTCCAAAAGAAACCTCCAAAATCCACAATTTTGATCCAGAATTTCTAATATTACGATCACCAATCACTGCAGAAGTCAATTCAAATGTTACTGGTATACTGTTAAGTTAGTAGATGCACTAATATTGTCCATATTTGTCTATAAACTGAGAGTGATTTTTTCCCTGTCCACACTGTTCAAATGTCACGTCACTTTGTTCAAAATGAGACACTGAAATGACAAGAACATAAATTTCTTTTTAACTCTTTACCACACAATCCCGACTTTTAACAACCCTGAAAGAAAAGGCTTTTGCAAACATTGTGGGAAAAGGAGAAAATGCTGGTAACCAGCATTTTCTCCTTTTCCCACAATGTTTACTACCCTATCAAAAAGAGAAATCATCAGTTTAGCAACACTTAATTTGTCGTCTGCAAAATTAATGCTTTCAATTTGGTTCAGTCTAAAATTTTGTCGTTTGGTAAAGAGTTAAATAATGCAAAGTATGTATGGGCCACACTCTGGCAAAAGGGGGCTTAATGCATCTCCAGGTGTTTTGAAAACATTATGAGAAAAGGAGAAAATGCAGGTAACCAGCATTTTCTTGATTCCACACTATGATTTCTACCCTATTAAAAACAAATTCCATCATTTGAGCCACAGTTAAATTTTTGGCTGCAAATACTTTGAATTTGGACTAGTCCAAAACTTTGTTGTTTGGTAGAGTTAAATGAAATCCTAAAGAGGCCATTTAACAACTGTGTCCTTGTATCTTACACTGCCATTGAGACTGCATTCGCATTTTGAGTCTGAAATACAAATTTATTTAAGGTCTCCCTGGCTCAGTGGTAAAGTGTAGCACTCATAACCTGGAGGTCCGAGCTTTGAGCCTCACTGGAAGCAATGGGTTTTTCATAAGAGTGTTCTTGGGCATGACACTACAGAGCCATATATTAAAACCCAGGGTATACATGAATAAGCAAACTGAGGCAATGAAATGACTGATATAATGTTGAATGCCGCATTAAACACCATTCAATCAATCAAGTAAATTTAGATTGAAAAACACATGTATTTTTAATCTACTAGTCTCAGATTGTATCTCTAGAACTATTGTACAAGATATGCTCATTTCTTTATACAGTAAACCCTGCCCTTGTGGCCACCTTTATTCTAATTCTTTTCAAGCTGATAAAATTTCTAACATGTCCAAATTGAAAGCATTTGTAGACAACAAATTGAACGTGGCTCAAATGACAGAACTTGTTTAAAAAGCTAAAATCACTTTTGGAAATAGAAAATGTTGGTTTTCACCTTTTTTCATTATGTTTCAAAAGCCTTCTTTTTCAAGGTAAAAAAACCCCACAATTTGAGAGTCTCTTTGGTGCTGGCTTAATACAAAGCAGCTTTTGAGTGTACCTTTTGTGCTTGCTTACTACAAGTTGGACTTTAATTTGTTTTAGCCCCAAGGCATGCCTTTTTCTCTCTCAAGAGTACATTACTTTTACGAAATACTACTGCAAAGCCCTAGTGGTGCAGCTAGTCGCATACAGGGCTTGAGATTGGGGGATTGCTGCTTCAAATCCCTAGCTCAGCCAATTTCTTTCCCAGGACTGATGATAGTCATTGCAACAGGATACATTCCTCTCTCAATGCTAATCATTGTATTGACAATGATTACGTGGAAAAGCAGCCAGTGGGAAATTATGCAGAGTACTGGAAACAGAAACTCTTGATAAGCATGGACAGGTGCACTGGCTGCCGTGATAAAACTGAAATAATGTTGAAAATGGCGTTAAACAACCGACAACTGGGGAATGTTCACAAAAAAAATCAACTAAATGGAGGAATGTGAGAAAGGAGCAGTTGATTGTAGCAAACAATTGCTCCTTTCAACAATTTATGGCAAGGGTGTAAAGAAGTTGTATTTCATCAATTATCCCTTCAGCAGCTGATCCTTTCTAAGCTTGAAATATAATAGACTTCAAAGTTCTAACATTAATGTGTAATAGATGTAGATCTAAATATCATTCAAATACCCGTTGATATGGACTGTGCTAAAATCTGTGAAAAAAAAATTGTCGTACAGCAGAGATATAACACCAGACTGGGATATCTATTTGGCGGTTAACAAACATCTTGGTCTCTCTGTATCACACCCTAAAAAAATACACTGTTTTTAGATTGGAAAGAAAAGAGATCAGTAAAAAATGACATAAAAAATTATTTTTCTTAATCACAATGTGGTAGATAAACATTACTTGAGTACTAGTAAACTTCTACTTTTGTCTTCAATTGTCTTGCACTCCAACAACTTGAAGTACATGTATTTATCAGCTTTGGAATATGTATCTATAATTTTGAAAAGTATGGTTCATCTGCATGCAATAACTTGATTGATGAAGTAACATCAACTCTGTCTTCAAAAACTAGCAGTAAAAATATCAATAAGCAATGTGTTTTACTAAACTCTTGAAAGTTGAGAAATATCCTTTGTTGACAGCATAGATCGAGATCAGATTGCACCTAGTAAGAAGTCTGACCTTTGATATAAAACGTCCACCACCTGATGCGAAACTCAGGTCAAAATTCGCTAGTAATTACAGACCCGGAAAAAAAAAAAAAAAAAACCCACAAAATTCTTAACTTTTTCATTACCTACGACGATCAAGATCAGATCGCACATAATGTAAAGACTGAGCTTCGTTATAAAACGTCCGCATTTTGTTTGACTTATTCCCCATGGCTCATATTACAAACCTTTATACCTTGTGTAGACATTCGATTTTGTATGCGCCGAATTTCATACTAGTCGAAATTGTAATAGGCCGAAAGTGTTATAGGCCGAGATGTCATTCGATGTTTGGACGACTCTTGACAAGAAGAAATAGGCATATCATGATCGAAATAAATATAACACAACTCCGATTTACCTATAAAATGCATACAAATAAATTAGATACGATGAGCGCAGGTAATTTAACGAAAATTAAAGACTTCCCGAAGTTTCGCCGTTTTCTAAGGAGAGAAAGCACATCGTCTGTGTAATACGTCATCGGTCACATGGTGTCTACAAATAGGACACCAGAATGAATCCGAATAGTGCGTGGTAACGTCAGTTGGGAGAATTGATAAAAAAAAATTAGGATTTTTGTATGGTTCTGTGACATGAACCGATGCTGCTATGAACGCCCCTATCCCCTTGGCGACAAAATAAGAGTAAATCTAACAGATTCATGCCTTTTTTCAAGCATAAAAAAATTCTAATTTTGGACTTTATTGGGACTTTAAGGGGCTTGCGAAAGGAATATTATTTTCAGCATTACTTACTTTTTGTTAATGCCATTTTTATTTTATTACAAGACAGCATTACGTTGGCTGATATCAGCAAGGCTGAAGCATTGTTGACACATTTTTGTTGTCTTTTTGCAGCTTTGTATAATGATAGATACATGACATGTAATGTTCATCAACTTTTACATCTTCCAGAAATGGTTTTACAAATGGGTCCATTGTGGGCATATTCCTGTTTTTCCTTTGAGAATGCCAATGGCAATGTACTAAACTTTTTCAATGGAACTCAAAATGTTGACTTTCAAATTGTAGAAACTGTATCCCTTATGCAAATTTTGCCAAAACTTAGAACACAATTTCTGAGACCAAATTCTCAAGAGGATTTATTATATCAGGCAATGAAAGGTACTTTGGACAGAAATGATCACAATTTGCAAGACAACATTTATATGGTAGGTGGTTCAGGAAAGAGAAAGTTAAGTGTAAAAGAAATGGAAGCTGTTTCTCAATATCTTGGTCATATACCACAGCATTATATTACATTTAGTAGAATCAGAATTGGAAGTGAAATTTTTCATTCAAAAAGTTACAAGCGGGTTCATGCAAGAAATAGTTATACAGTAGCTTGTAGACAAAAGAATGGAGAAATTCAGATTTTTCAAGTAGCATTTTACATTCAGCTGTTTCTTTTTTGTGAACAACATCCTGACAGGAGAACTTCTTGTAAATGTAAATCTGTAAAGGTAGCAATAACAAATTTATTGAAACATAATTCTGACCCTGCTGTTTGCACCATGTCGACTGATAAATTAAGTGGTGCTGATGTATCTCATATTAAGGTTTTGCATCGTGCAAGCATTGATGAGTTCTTTGTTGTTCCATTGGAATCAATTCTGTATAAATGTGTTTTTGTAGACATAGATGACCAACGTAATGTTGTATATGCTTGTCGAATGCCAAATTACTGTGAAAAAGATTAAGTCTTATGATACATGCACCAGTGAAAATTTCATTGTTTGCTATTAGCACATATATGTTTGTTCAAAGAAAATTTAAGCACAGTTAATGTCCAGCTTTGTTATGAACTGAAACATGCAACTGGAATCATGTTGTCTCTGTGTCTGTCTATCTCTATGACAAATTGATGCTTGTTCACAAACAGATTGTGTCAATTTTTAAAACTTTAATGTTTTTTGCCATAAGATTCTGCCAATTTGCAATTCTCATTATGATGTTGTGTTTGTTTTGTAAAGGGTTAGGAACCAATATATTTGTATTTGTATACCTATGTATTTTGGGTCAGAGGCCTCAAATATGATTAAAATGTTGAGTGTTGAGAGAGTGTTGAGTGTTTAGATAAGTCATTGTCTTCGCAGTTGTCTGGAACTTGGCTGAGTTTCCTGAGTTTCAATAGTATAGAGGAAAAAAGGATTTTAAAAAACATTTTGGGAAGATATGAGAATGCTGGTATCCAGCATATTCTTTCCCCAGAATTCTTCTATGTCAAAGATAAATTCTGTCATGTGAGCCACATTTAAACCTTAGCCTGCCAAGCTTGACTCATTGACCTTTTGCACTCAATGTAGGTCAAGATCAGACTGCACAGAATGTGCAGTCTGATCTTGGATCTACACAGCCCAATAAGGGGAGGATCTTTTTTTCCAAAAATTAAATGTGAATAAGCAGTATGTTAAGGATCTGTCATTCTAAAATTAGGAAAAGTTACTCATACTGAGTTTTGGGTAAGCTACTAATGGAAAGTGTAAAATTCTTATTAATTTGGTACCCAGAAGTCTAGATTGGTTATTTTCTGCCAGATTATTATGAATTTTAACAATATTTTGCATAAATTTTGTGGACTTAGAATTTTTCCCTCTTGAAGTGCTGATGGAAACCTGATAAAATGGCTAAGTCCACACATCTATGTGGCTTAGAGACTTGGCAAGGCTACATCCATATAAATGACATACTTGTTTTTCCTGTTTAGGACTCTCACATAGGTGACATATATGTCAGTTATATGGCAGATATATGTGGTTTATTTCTTGGATTTACTCCAGACATATAAGTGGCATATACATAGATCATACATAGATGCCTTCTTGGCAAACTTGTAAGTGACTTATATGTAACATATATGTCCCATATAACTGACATATACATCACATATAAGTCACATATATGTTTATCTAAGTCAATTTCGTAAGGGAGGCGTTTTATATCTAAGATCATATTTATTACTCGGTGCAATCTGATCTTGATCTAAGCTGTCAGTACGGGATATTTAACCCTTTGGCTTCTCAGCGCAACTCGATGCTCTTTTACGGAGAGTGTAGATTAAGATCAGCATGCACAGAACATGCAGTCTGATCTAGATCTACATTGTGTGATACGATGAGTTATTTTCTACCACCAACAATTTTGCAATCGCCATGTTACAGCATATATAAGTGGCTTGAAAACTTCATCCATTGTATTGAACAATTTAACCTTTTACCAAACAATCCCAACTTTTAATGACCCTGAGAAAGAAGCCGTTTGAAACATTGTGGGAAAAGGGAAAAAATGCTGGTAACCAGCATTTCCTCCTTTTCCGATAATGTTTTCTACCCTCCCCGAAAAAGATTTCAGTTTTTTCAGTCACATTTATTTTGTCGTCTGCAACTGCTTTGAATTTGGACAGGTCTAAAATTTTGTCGTTTGGTAAAGAGTTAAGGGTTATGTGATAATAGGTACTGAAAGAGTTAGGTTTTTATGGCTTACGGATCCATATTTTTACTGCCAGTTGTTGCGGACAAACTTGATGTTAAATCATTAATAAAGTTACTGTGTGCAGATGAACCGCTCCTTCCAAAATGATAGGAACATATTTCAAAGCTGATGAATTTTCAAAGGTGTCGGAGTGCAGGGCAATTCAAGACCATCAATATTAGTACTCATCTGTGTAAATCCACAATGTTACTAAGAATAATGTAAGAAAAATATTATATCGTCCTATCATGCATTTGGTTCTAGGCTAGTTTGTCCAAAAACTATAGCTTGGCCGTGGGCATGTTCATCCCTGGGCTTTTTCATCCAGGCTTGTTTGACCCACATTATTGCACCCTACTTTATTAAAATGAATTTTAAGTGAAACATGAATTAAAAAATGAAGTAACATCATATATCTACAATTAGGAAGATTTATTTTTTTTCTTTAATGTCTGTGAATCACTGGTTTTCTTAGAATTTTCACCATCAGCAATGGGGGGAACAATCTCAAATTTGTCACCATCATTGGCTACTTCTAAATACCAAGATTACCAATCGTCAAAATTCAGAATTAAGGTAATATAAAAGCTCACTGCTTAAGTGAGAGAGGATTGAATTGTGTCGTAATGACTACCATCAATCACCGAAAAGAAACTGGCTGACCTAAGGATTCAAACCGGTGACCCCCCTGTTCTCAAGTCTGGTATGCTAACGACGGTGTTAATGGGGCTCGACTGCAGTAATTGGTTTTAACTTTTTACCAAATGATAAAATTTTAGACTTAACCAAATTGAAAGCCTTTGCAAATGATGGAATTTGTCCCAGATAGAGTAGAAAGCATTGTGGGAAATGGGGAAAATGCTAGTATACATAAAAGCAGCAGTATCTTGAATCACTTTGAAAATGCAGAAAATGAATTGAACAAGTCAGGAACAGGCCCAGTATTCTTAAATTTTAAAGAATCAAAAAGAATAGAGAGCAAATTGCTTGTTTACAAAAAAGCGAGCCATTTTCTTTTTACCCCAAAAAGGGCCATGTTTTGCTCCAAAAATATTGACCATCAGCAAATCATTTTTATGCACCATGTCTTGGATAAAGTTAAAAGTAAAACTGTAGCAAACACCAATCATCTGAAGACGACATGTCTGGCCAAATCTTCACCACATTTAGACCTAGTATTTGTCTTTATATTAATATTTAATCCTTTACCACACAATCCTGAGTTTTAACAACTGTGATGAAGGAGGGTTTAGAAAATACTGGAGGAGGGGCTCAGGAGAAATTGCTGGTGACCAGTATTTTCTCTTTTTTCCACATTGTTTTGCTACACTTTCCAATGTAAGCATTAGCATCACATTCGATATGTCGTTTGCAGTAGATTTCAATTTAAACAAGTCTAAAAATTGTTGTTTGATAAGGAGTTAAGATAATTTTGACAATTGCCACTATGCAAATACGAAAATTGGGCTAGCAAGTTTGTTTCCTAATTACAACGGTCACAAGTTTAAATTTTGGTCAATCTTGGTAAAAATAAATAGGTCACACAAGACAGATTACAATCACACTTTTTTTTTTTTGTGGGGGGGGGGGGGAGAGGGGGGAGAGCAATGAATTAGAATATTTGAGTCCAGCTCCTGTAGCTCAGTCGGTAGCGTACAGGACTTGAGATCAGGGTGTCGCTGGTTTGATCCCCAGCTGGGCCAATTTCTTTCCAAGGATTGATGATAGTCAATGCGACAGGAATCATTCCTCTCTCACCACTGATTATTGTTTTGACGATGGTTATGTGGGAAAGCAGCATGGAAATTTTTCCTTTCCATGGCTTGGAAAGAATATTGTGCGTAGTACTGGTAAAAGAAACTCTAGGAAAGCATGGATAGGTACACAGGCTGCCGTGAAATAACTGAAATAATGTTGAAAAGCGTGTTTAACATTATAAATCAATCAATCAATCAATCAAAATATTTGCCTAGATAAATATTTCAGACAAGTTTAAATGAATCATATCGGGTCAAAAAGTAGGTCAGTGGGGAAAATCATAGGAAAACTTGTTTGCACTCAGAGATGAAATTCTCAGTCAAATACTCTTGAAAATTGGTTGGAATTTTTGTCTTAATGACATCTTGTACAAGTTTAATATTAGGGAATCAGAAAAATGTGTGCACCATATAGGCCACGTTTATCAGCAGTAGGCCTATTCCTTTTTGCATGCTCATTTTGATTGGTTGCATGAGCCTTTGCAAATTTATATTTTTCCATTCTGTTGTCAACTCTACAGACTGTCAGTGTGAGACAATGTAGAGATATTTTTATTAGTCTGTACAAATGTGATCTAGAATTTTCAAGCCTGTACAAACGTGACAGAAATTTTGAGCTTCTGGGCCTCTTCTTTCTTCTTCTTCACCCCTTCAGATGTCCAGGCTTTCAGTGCCTTTGGCACTTTGATTCTTATTTCCAATCAGACATTTTGATTATTAGTTGATTAATTATCCGGATTGACTGTTAATGAAATGATCTCTTTTGAAATATATGAAAGCATTACTGAGGTGGGATGTATACACAGTGAAAATAGTGTAGCACCCCGTGTTTTCACTGGGTTTGATTTTTTTGGCATGAATGATATGAAATGGGGTGGAAATAAGAATCTGGCTGCTGCATACACCAACAAACCAGTCTGTTACCTCTGAAATTAACTGAACTGAGGTATCTCTTGACCTCATGGCAGCGGCTACTGATCGAGCTGTTTCAACCTCTTGTGAGAGGTATGAGACAAAGACTGCAAGCTGTTCTGTAAGCTCTGGGAGGGGGTACGCAATATTGACTGATTTTGGGTCAAAAAGTAGGTCACAAGGCAAAATCTTAGAAAAAGCTTGTGTGCACTCTAGAGGCAACATTTTCAGTCTGATACTCATGAAACTTTGTCAAAATGTTTGTCTAGATATAATCTTGGACAAGTTTGAAATTGGGTCACATCAGGTTAAAAAGTAGGCCATGGGGCCAAATCTTAGAAAAACCTTGTGTGCACTCTAGAGGCCACATTTTCAGCCTATTACTCATGAAACTTGGTCAAAATGATTGTCTGGATGAAGTATTGGACAAATGTGAAATTGGGTGACATCGGGTCAAAAAGAACGTCACTGGCCAACTCTTAGAAAAACCTTTGGTGCACTCTAGAGGCTACCTTTTCAGCCTGATACTCATGAACTTGGACACAATGTTTATCTTGATAAAATCTTGGACAAGTCTGAAATTGATTTGTCTGTTCAAAAGGGAGGTCACTGGGCCAAATCTTAGAAAAATCTTGTTTGACTGTAGAGGCCACATTTTCAGCCAGATTCAAAATAAAAAATTGGCTAAATCGGTCAAAAAGTAGATCAATTACACTTAGGTGTTTTACATCATCACAACCAGGATCTTTTCATCCTTGTCAATCCTAGATGACCTTACTGAGGTCAGCACTTTAGGGCCAATGGCCCTCTTGTTTAGATTTCATTGATACTTCGTATAAATGATACTTGAGTAGACCTGCTTGTATTCACTGACATAATCTTTGCATTTGAAAAAGATATACTGTTTTTTTGGGGTTTTTTTTGAGGGGTGGAGGGGTTCTAGGCTATTCATTTTTTCTATGAAAGTTTATTGCCATACAGACTTCTTTTGATTTATGCCTCTGTCAATGCCAATAATACAGGGCCATTATGGCCCTCTTGTTTCATAAAGTGTGTGAAAATGATGAAATGCTGGTTACCAGGATTTTCTACTTTTCCTGCAATTTTTTCAAAAAAGCTACTTCCTGGTTGTAACACAGGATTGTGTGGTAAAAGGTTAGTAATATCAGAACTTGTCAAAATTTTCATACTCCAACAAGGTTTTGACAATACCTCCATGATTTCTTTGAAAACAGCCAAGCAAGAAATGCTGGTTACCTGCAATTTTTCCTTTCCACTAAATGTTTTCAAAGGTCAATTTTCTCCGGGTCCTTAAAAGACAGAATTGTGTGGTAAAGGGGTAAAAAAAATGGACATACATGCAAAAGTTTTTTGCAAAAACATTCTAGATGACATGAACTAAGGACACTGAAAGAAAAAATAGTGACTTTAATGCAATTTTCATTTATTTCATTTAACAGATTTTGTGATTTAAACTAAATGAATTAAAGCATATCTATACTTACGTTACAAGCAATTTACATAGAAGCAGTGTTTGAGATTTAAAATATTACAGTTTGCAAAAGCTCTACAACAAAAAAACCTTCAAAAAATAAAATAATTCACTACACACCATTATGATTTATGTTAATCTTTAATGCCAAACTAAATGAAAAAAGACATTTTCAGCTAAATAAATATACCAAAATGTTGCAAAATTCAACACAATCTTTGCCCCAAATTTCTTAGAAAATATCAGAGTGGTCGACTGATACCTGAGTAATTTTGCAGTTTGGTCACTTTATAACTGGACCATTTTGTATCCAAGTCAATTGTACTTAAGGCATTTCTACTGCAGCCATTTTTACCTAAATCATTTTTGGTCATTTTTATTATTAGGTCATTCTGTAATAGATGTTTGTGTACCTAGATCATTTTGCCCTAAGCCATTTTGTACCTAGGTCATTTGGTACAAGGTTTTTGTATCTAGGTCATTTACAAGCTATTTTTTACCCAAGTCATTTTCTACCATGGTCTTTTTGTTCCTAGGTCATTTTGTATCTGTCATTTTTATCCATGCCATTTTGCACCTAATTTATCTTGTACTTGGGTCATTTCATGCCTAATTCAGTTGGTGCCTAAGTCATGTTGTACCTAGGACATTTACAGCCCAGTCATTTTTTACCTAAAGCATTCTGACCTACCTAAGTTAATCTGCACTTAAAGCATTCTGACCGAGGTCATTCTAGTTATTTTTAGCCTCATTCATTTTGTACCTGGCTCATTTGTACCAAGTTCATTTTGTACCCAGGTCATTTTGTACTTAGGTCATTTAGTGCCCTGGGCCCAGTTTCACGAAAAAAACTTGAGTCTCTTATTTTACTCAAATCTACTAACAGGCCCAGGTTCTGAATTGAGTTTGTTATTTAAGGCACAATTCATCAACATTAACAGACTGCAGTAATGTTCTCAAATCCTGATTTGACACTATGTTTCAGACTCAACTAAACAAAATAAATGGACTTAAGTCAATTACTTAAGTCCATTATTTTGCTGAGTTAAGTGTGAAATGTTGTGTCAACATAGGACCTCAGAATGTTACAGAAGTCTGTTAATGTTAGTGAAATGCATCTTGAATAATAAACTCAACATAAGTTGGAAAATAAGACTGTTTGCAGGTTTTAGTAAAGTAAGAGACTTAAGCTTAAATCAGGCACAGGTCATTTCATTACCGGTCATTCTGTGCCTGGGTCTTTTTGTACCCAAATCATTTTACCTAGATCAGTTGATATCAGGTCATTTTGTACTTATGTTCACTGTTGCCAAGCTATTTTCTACTTCACTTGTCATCTTTTAGCCAAGTCATTTTTTACCTAAGGCAGTTTTTACCGTTGTAAATTTGTATCCAAGACATTTTGTATGTAGTTTTAACCCCATACCATTTTGTACCTAGGTCATTTTGTATCTATGGCATATTTACCCAAGTCAATTTGAACCTTAGTCATTTGTATCCAGGTCATTTTGTACCTAAGTCAGCTTGTACAAAAAATCATTTTGATTCTTATGTCATCTTGTACCTTAGTCAGTTTGTACTAAGGTCATTTTGTACCCAAGTCATTTTGTGCCTGGATCAGTTTGTACCTGGGTCAGTTTGTATGTACCTGGGTCAGTTTGTACGCAAGTCATTTTGTATCTAGATCTCTTTGTTACTACTTCATGTTGTACTTCCATCATTTATTTGTATTATAGTCATTTTGTACTATTTTGGTCAACTACCTTTTGGTTATTCTTTTCAAAAGAGTTACTTCTGTTTTGTATCCTATTTTGTATCCAGATTATTTCATACCCAGTTTTGTCATTTTGCACATAGACTTAATGGGTATAAGATGACTAACATATTTTTGTACTCGGGGGAAGTTAACCTTTTAAATAAAAAAGGGAAGGGAAGAAATCTACCCATTTTTTTAGAACGAGAGATAGAAGGAGACATAAGTTATGCACATTTAACAAAATGGTGGAAAATGACCAACATACAAACTGTCTTTGGTACAAAAGGACTGGAAACCACTATGTCAACTGAAATTTAGCCTTTATGTTGAATACTTTATTATTAATGCTGATCAGTGCCCGTATTCACCAATCACTCTTAAGAACATTTTTAGTCTTATTCTCCAAGATTTTCTAAATTTGAAAGTAACACAACTCCTGATTGGCTAAACCATTTGGTTTAGCCAATCAGGAGTTGTGTTACTTTCAAATTTAGAAAACTCTGGAGAATAAGTCTAAGAACGTTCTTAAAAATGGTTGGTGAATACGGACCCAGGAGCCACCTTTGCAACATTGGGCAATTTTTCCACAAAAAATGGCCCTACTACACATGTACTTAATTGACTTGATTTGGATGAACCCCTTACCAGACAATCACATGTTTTAATGAACGTAAGGAAGAAGGCTTTTGAAAACATAGTGGAAAAAAAGGAGAAAATTCTGATAACCAGCATTTTCTTATTTTTCCCACTATGTTTTCTACTCTGTCACAGACAAATCCATCATATAGGCCACATCAAAATTATTCCATGCAAATGCTTTCTCATTTGACATGTCTAAAGTTTTGTAGTTCGGTAAAGGGTAAGCATTGATAGATAGGTAGATGAACTTTAAATCTTTACCACACAGTCCCGAGTTTCATCGACCCTGAAGATTAAGGCTTTTGAAAACATTGTGGGAAAAGAAGAAAATGCTGGTAACCAGCATTTTCTTCTTTTCCCACAATATTTTCAATGATCCCAAAGGCAGATACTGTCGTTTGTGCCCCATTTTATTTGTTGTCTGCAACACTTTCAATTTGGACTAGTCTAAAATTTTGTTGTGTGGTAAAGAGTTAACTAAAAAAACTGTATGAAAGCACATGTATGACTAGCTCTACTGAACATATTTTAAAAAATACTTATATGTATAGATCTTTTGTAAAATAACTCTGATAAAACTTTAATTATCTCATTACTAAATAACACAATTCAAGACTTGTCCAAATCGAAAGCATTTGCATCCTACAGTTAAGATGGAACCTCACGAAAAATTGCCTCTTTTTCCCCACCGTTTTTCATTTTGTTGAAAAGAAGTATTGGGTTATCGGAAAACGCTTATGAAATATTAAATTTCCAGATAAAACAAAAGAGGACCATTCTCTACTACATTAGTTTGCTATGGTACAAATCAAGGACCCAGGGAATCGATTAGCAGTAGTGGTTTCACAAATGTGCAAGCAAATATGCCAGCAGGGGTCCACAGAGTAAACATGTTCATATTTTTTACCAATAGCAAATTACCATTTATTCATTCTTCATCAGTATCAAGAAGTATGTCAAAAGCCAGCGCATTCAGCTACCCCGAAAAATTGGCTATCACTTACCCTTTCCCAAGTGACAAATATGAATTCAAAATTGAAAGCATCATTTAATCCTTTACCACTCGACAACATTTTAGACTTGTCCAAACCCATAGCATATGCAGATGCCAAATTATATGGGATTAAACATTGTGGGAAAAGGAGAAAATGCTGGTTACCAGCATTTTCTCCTTTTCCCACGTTTTCAAAAGTCTTCTTTCTCGGGGCCATAAAAAGTCAGGATTGTGTGGTAAAGGATTAAAACCACTGATATAAGTGAAATAATTGTCTTTCATTTATCCATTCCCAAGTGACAAAATCTGAGACTCTTCCAAATTGAAAGCATCTATTTAACTCTTTACCAAACAACATTTTAGACTGCTCCAAATTCAAAGCATTTGCAGACCACAAATAAATTGTGGCTAAAATGATAGGATATAATTTTGAGAGAGTAGAAAACATTCTGGGTAAAAGATAAACAGTACTCATGTAAGTGAAAATTTGTCTTTCATGTATCCTTTCCCAAACAACACAAATTCAATGCACCTGTCAAAACCACACTTAAGAAAAGGAAGTTCAGATTTCATTTATCCTTTCTCAAATGACAAAATTTTAAACCCTTCCAAATTCAAAGCATCTGTAAAAACAACTCTTATTAAAATGAAAGCTGTAAAAAAAACTCTCATTAAAGAGAAATTTTGTATTTCAGAAGCAACAAATCTTAGACTGAAAGCATCTGCTGATGAAAAATTCTCAAATGGTATAGAAAAAAATGTCAAAGATATCAGTTGATGAATTTTCTTTAGACATAATGTGGTTTCTCAATTGCATAGTGCCAGATTGAGTAGTTTATACACTTGCATTGTGCTTTTGATAAAAAATCTATAACATTGTCTGTTAAATGTATCTTTTATGACAATCAAAACACCAAGGAAAAAAAAGTAAAGAGGTTCTGTAAGATATAACCCTTAACTCTTTACCACAAAACACAGTTTTAGACCAGTCCAAATTGAAAGCATTTCTGATGACAAATAAAATTGGAGTACAAACAAAAGTATCTGTCTGAGATTGTTAAAAACATTGTGGGAAAAGAAGAATATGCTGGTTACCAGCATTTTCTTCTTTTCCCACAATGTTTTCAAAAGCCTTCTTCTTCAGGGTTGTTAAAACTCGGGATTGTGTGGTAATGAGTTAAGCCTTTACCAACGACAAAATTTTGCACTGGTCCAAATTGAAAACATTTACAGATGACAAAATAAATGTGACTGAAAAATCAAAATTTGTCTTGGGAAGGGTAGAAAACATTGTGGGAAAAGGGGAAAATGCTGGTTACCAGCATTTCCTCCTGTTCCCACAATGTCCTCAGAAGGCTTCTTTTTCAGGGTCGTTAAAAGTTGGGATTGCGTGGTAAAGAGTTAACAAAACAATTTTTCTGAGAGTTCTAACAACCCTGAGGAAAAAAGCTTTCAAAAACTTTGGGGAAAAAGGTGCCAGTAACCAGCAATTTCTCCTTCTACAATCACATTTTCTTCCCTTCCAAAGATTTTTTTTCGTTTTAGCCGTATTTAATGTTTCGTCTGCAAATGCTTTCAATTTCAACACGTCAATTGTCTGGTAAAGATTAAAAATACAGGGTTTATTGTCTATTTATCTTATCACAAATACCTTCTGCTAGATCAACGGACACTTGCCCATGTACAGGCAATAGATTTAAGTTTAATCCTGTGTTAGTTCTAATGTTTACACTCATATATTTTTCAGAAAAATGTAATTTTACAAATTTTACTATATTTTGTCTATTGCGTCAATTCAGCAGCTTGTGACATTTTCAAGGTATCTACCCCTTTGAAGCTTGCCTTCTCACAGGCTCATCAAAACTGTTGGTTCTATTGCAACAAATGTCCACACAGATCTTCCTTACTTCTCTCTTGATGTTCCTGAGGAGCATTGATGTGTCCATTGGTAGTGGTTTGCCAAGCTTCAAAGGAGCAGACATCTTTAACTCTTCACCAAACGACAAAATTTTAGACTGGTCCAAATTCAAAGCATTTGCAGACAACAAAATAAATGTGACTTAAAAATTGAAATTTGTTTGGGAAGGGTAGAAAACATTCTGGGAAAGGAGAAAATGCTTGTAACCAGCATTTTCTCCTTTTCCCACAATGTTTTCAAAAGGTTTCTTTCACAGAATCGTTAAAAGTCGGGACTGTATGGTAAAGAGTTAAACGTCATAAACCACAGAACTGACGCCATTGACAAAATATAGTAATGTGAGTAAACTGAAATTTTTCTGGAAAGTATACGAGTGCAAATTTTAAAGGTAATACAGGATGAAAATTTATATCTATTGTTTGTACATGTGCAAGTCTTTGTTTATCTAGCAGAATGTAAAGATAGCAGAACGATATAATGAATGGACATTAAAACTGTTAACTTTCTTTTTGGACACCCTGTATATCATTTGGTTATAAAAAACAGCATGTTTTGACTCGTTGCCAGACAACAAAAACTTAATGCTTTACCAAACAATCATGAGTGTTCATGACCCTGAGGAAGAGGCCTGGTAACCAGCATTTTCTCCTTTTCCCACAATGTTTTCTACCCTGTCAAAGAACTTCAGTTCGCTTGTATCACTTTCAGATTTGTTGCCTGCAGATGGTCTTAATTTGGAAGAGTCCAAAATCTGTTGTTTTGCAAAGGGTTAACCATATCCATACTAAAAACTTTTGCAGATGACAACTTAAACATGGCTCAAATTATAAGGTTTGTCTTTGAAAGGGTAGAACACATTATTAACACACTACCAGACAGCGAAAATTTAGACAATTCTGCACTAAAAGCACTTGCAGAGGCCAAATTAACTCTTTACCAAACAACAAAATTCTAGACTGGTCCAAATTGAAAGCATTTGCAGACCAAAAATTAAATGTAGCTCAAATGATGTTTTCTATCTTTGAAAGGATAGAAAACAGAGTGGGAAAAGTAGAAAATGCTGGTTACCAGCATTTTCTACTTTTTCCACAATGTTTTCAAAAGGCCTGTACTTCAGGGTTGTAAAAACTCAGGACTGTGTGGTAAAGGGTTAAACATGGCTTAAATAATGAGATATGACTGCAAAAAGATAGAAAACATGGAAGGAAAAGGAGAAAATGCTGATTACTAACATTTCCTTCTTTTTCTACGATGTTTTCAAATACCATCTCTGTCAGGGTCGATAAAAGTAGGGCATTGTGTGGTAAAGGATTTAAGCAGGAGAAAATGCTGGTAATCAGCGTATATATGCTCCTTTTCAAAATATGTCTTCTAAAGCCTTCTTCCTCAGGGTTTGGAAAACGTGGGAATAACCACAAGCCTTTGAAGCTCCATTGGTCTGTCAGGGAATACTAAAATTTTCCTTGGTTGATCATGGAACACATTTGCACAATGGTTCATCGCCTGTATTTCACGGAATACTCAAATTTTCATTTACACCATTTCTATAAATAGCACATTCGCAACTGCTTCTGCATTGTATATACTCGTAATAAGACAATGTGTGAAACAAAATTGAACAAAATTTTTACCCCTGTCCCCTTTCAGAGATAACATTTAACCGAAAATGCAAAAATAAACCTATGTACTGTTGCAGAGAGATTCACAAATGATTTTTGTTGTGTACCCTGATCTTCGAAAGTTCCAAATGGCTCTTGCGATCAAGCAATAGCTCTGATTTAAAAAAAATTAAAAAGCTTCTACATTTTCTGGATTGCCATACATTGAAGTCACACAATTTATTATGACGAAGCGAATTATAACTCGTGTGATTTTACTATCAAAAGACGCGCCAAACTTTTTGACCAATAAGTAGTAAAATACTCATTTGAAAATATGCAAAATGGAAGAGGAAAATCATGATACTGGATTAGATGAAAAGATAAATTATGACAGATGAAATATTAATGTAATAATTTCATGTATATATGAATAAAAAATTTTTTAGATCTTTGTTTGAAAAAATATTTTAGTTAAAATTAGATGCTCTGTAAGATGATGTCATGTAAGTATACCGTTGTTTTTCTTGTCCAAAAATGGTATAAGGACGGACAGACAGATCTGACTAAAAGTAGCATAATCTCAACTTAGTTCGCAAGAGGTACATTGTAATAGATATCTGAGTATTTCTTCCTCTGCTATTACATATAGTTATAATCCTGTTAACCCTTCACACTAAACAAAATTTTAGACTTGTCCTAATTCAGAGCATTTGCAGACATATTAGAGTGACTTAAATGATAAGATTTCTATCTGAAAGGTAAAAAAAAAAAAAAAATTGAAAAAGGAAACAAGAGCGGCAAATTGTCGGCAGATACGCCCATCCCACCGCCAGTTGTTGAGGGGGATAATAATCGTAAAGGGCAGGTAGAGGAAAATAGTAGTGCAGCAGAAATCATGTAAGTGATTGAAATAGGCATGAATGTCTCCGGCCAGAGCATAACTTTGTCATCTCCAGTCTGTACATCTTCAAATTTGGAATGCATGATTGTTGAAAAATTACGGGGTGCAGTGCACAAAAACCATAACTCTTCCTAGCACGAATTTTGAGTTATTTCCCCTTTGATCTTCATTTTTTTTAGCATTTCTTGCTTGTCCACAGCATAACTTACATAACCATTTACCTACATGAAAAAACAGGAAAATGTTAAGTTCGCAGGTTAAGTTTTGGACAGACAGACAGACAAATGGACACTGGTAAAACAATATGCCCCGGTCTTATTGATGCGGGGGCATAAAAATAATTTGGAAAAAAATAGGTTGTATTACTCAGTATTATATTAATGTATGGCATCATATGTCTGTTGTGGTTTCTACAAGGCTATCCACACAGCCATATGGTCCGAGTAATACACTTCAAGAACACCAGTCTGCACATTTGTAAGTTTTGTGTAGATTAAGTCTAACAAGGATCCAGTGTCTGTGGTTGGCACATTGATGTATTGATGATATCCATGTTTTCTCGTAAGGTTCTGAAGCTGTTGGTGTTCTAAAGATGGTCTGTTATGGTCGACATTGAAATCTCCCAGTATAATTCTTGAGTCACACTTACACTCCAACAAATTTGTTAAAGCATGAGTCAGAACAGAAACACTGGTTGAAGGAGGCCGATACACAAATTCCACAGAGATATTGTTTATGTTGGTGGAGAGAATTTCAACTGGAAGATGGGATTTGTTGATGGTATTTACAGTTTGCTGTATACTGCCAATCCATGTGGAGGCCTCTTCCTGGCTCTGACATTACTGTCTTGCCTCTTTTGGTGGAAGCCTTCTAAAGCTGTGTCACATTCTTTGTCTTTATTTGTGAATCTGGTTTCACAGAAGCCCATCAAATCACAACTGATTAAGCTGAAGTCACATCGGACATCTTTAATATGACGATGAAGAGATCTAGCATTAAGAAATCCTATTTTCAGAGGTGAACGCACATTATACAGGAAAGTCAGTGAGGATGTCAACTTATTTTGTCTGAGTCTTTCTTTCCTTCCATTTCCTTTTTGACATCGTTGTTGACTGATGTTTTGTTGTAAATTAAGTATATTCAAGCCTTTTGTGCTTGACACTCTGCTAAGAGCAACATAATGTATGTGGTCCACTTTTCTTTGGGTGGTGAGGTCAACAACAACAGTATCCACAGTATCACCTTGTGTCCTATGGACAGTTTTGGCTGCTGCTGGTCGCAGTGGATATTGAAATCGCAGCACTTGGGCTTGACCTTTGTATCCAGCTTGGAATTGTCGGGAGACGGGGAAGAGTGGTGTCCATGATTTGTCAACATTTCTCATAATGGAACCAGTGCGTAGGCTTTTGCCAGCATTTTCATCTTGGAACTTGACCCATACAGGGTCAATTGGCTTATTGTTTTGTCGACTGATTTTCATAACAGTACAGGTGGCACCATTAGTAAGACCATCGGTTGTGTCAAGGTTTACAGTCAGATCATACACACAGCCTTCAGTCAAGTGAACAACACTTGGCATTTGTTCATTTGATGAATTAAGAATAATAAATTAAGAATCAACAATAATGATGCCTTTAGAACAAACGATTACCAATCATGAGATAAATATTATGTACACACTCCAAAAGACAGGCAGCAGGCTATTAAGGCAAGCTCAAGGAGGTACACCCATGGTACAATGCAGTTTACTCTTTTATCTAAAACAACAATACGTCTTTTGCAGACCTGTTACATATCAAAATGTTAATAAATGATATATTTCATTATATTTGTGATTAAATACCATGTTATGTTTGTGTCAATTTTATGTCAACTACATTGTAAACAGAAATGACAGTTTAATTTTCTAATGGAAGAGAAAACATTGGAAACATGTGGGGCAACTCATCCTTTCAGGCAAATATGTTGATCTGTTTTCCCCACTGAATATCATTTTCTAAAATTAGAGGTGTCATCACCTCATACCGATTCTTCTTATGCGCATACCGTTGCGGCAACGCAATATTGCTGAGATCAAACTTCAAATCCCTGTTATAAGTCAATGTTTAAAGTTAAGCTAAACATATTTCATGAAAATTTTGGAATGATATTTGACAAGGCAGTGCAAATCATACAACAAATCACCGAATGTAAATGTGTTTCATATAATAAAATAGTTGTGGCTAGCGCCTTGACCAATATTACACTATTTGGTGAATATATCATCATATCCAATGGAAGTGATGTCCATAACTGTATAATATCATGTAAACATTTTAAATTGTTTCCATTTATCTACATATTAACTTCCATTTACATAAATATAAACTGTCATCTCTGCTGCACCCATATAATATTTGTGCAAAGCAAGCTACATCCAACGTCACAACAGTACTGTTGTACAGGTTGTAAAAACACTCAGATACCTACTTATATAAAGTTTGACATCCACTGCAAATTTGCACTGCTACAAAACGTGCCTGGAATAAATCTTACTCAGAATTCTTTACTAAGAAAATAGTGAAATAATTAAAAAACTACAATATAAGATGGTTAAGTTATGCTGTACGAAAATCAAAGGGGAAATAACTCAAAATTCATATTAGGAAGAGTTATGGTTCTTGTGCACTGCACTCCGTAATTTTTCAACAATCATGCATACCAAATTTGAAGATGTTCAGACTAGAGATGACAAAGTTCTGCTCCGGACAAGCAAGAAATGGTGTAAAAATGAAGATCAAAGGGGAAAAAACTCAAAATTTGTGCTAGGAAGAGTTAGGGTTCTTGTGCACTGCACTCCGTAATTTTCAACAATCATGCATACCAAATTTGAAGATGTTCCGACTAGAAATGACAAAGTTATGCTCGGACAAGCAGAAAATACTGTAAAAATGACAAGCCAAAGGAAATAACTCAAAGACAGCACGAGGTAGAGTTATGGTTCTTTCGCACTGCACTCAGTATTATTGCAACAAACACAAAGTTTCAAGTCAATCGGACTGAAGATGACAAAGTTATGCTCCGGACAAAGAACTGGACGCCGCCCGCTCGCCCGCCCGCCCGGACACCTGCCTGCCCAGACGCCTGCCCTCCCGGACGCCCGTACGCCATGGATGATCCCATAATATGTCCCGTCTTTGACGGACGTATAAAAATACTGGCTACCAGCATTTCTCCCCCCCCCCCTTTGTTTTCAAAAGCCTTCTGCAGGGTTGTTAAAACATGGGATTGTTTGGTAAAGGGTTTACTTCATTAACTCTTTACCACACAATCACAGGTTTTAATGACCTTGAAAAAGAAAAGAAGCCTTTTGAAAGCATTGTGGGAAAAGGAGAAAATCCTGGTAACCAGCATTTTCTCCTTTTCCCACAATGTTTTCTACCCTTTCAGAAACAAATTTCAATTTTTGAGTCACATTTATTTTGTCGTCTGCAAATGCTTTCAATTTGGAGAAGTCTGAAGTTTTGTCGTTTGGTAAAGAGTTAACTCTTTCAGAGTCAAATATGTGAACTTGACTTCTTTTGATCTGCTGAAATACAACCCAATGAAAGACAAATTTACGAGTGCTAGTTTGTTGGGTGTTAAATGCATTTTTCAAATGTATTTCAGTCATATCAAAGTGGCCTTTACACTTAGTCTAGACTTTTCCAAATCCAAAAACATTTGCAGAAGACAAACTTTGAAAGTTGTACTGTAATCGGATGATTGGTCCCAGGTTTTATGGTCTTCTTTCAATTCACTGCCTTGCTATAAAACTAGCTTTTGTAGCAAGGCAATATAAGAGTCCCTTTATACAAACACCAGCTATACATTTGTATCTATTTGTGGGATAGACCAGTATACTTCCAGCATTTTGTTCTTTTTCCATTATGTTTTCAAAAGGCCTATCCCTCATTGACTGAATGGTCTTTTACGCCGTTTTCACAGTTTGTTATATAGCAGCAGCCAGTGCACCCATCCATGCTTTCCTGGAGTTTGTTTAACTAGTACTACGCACAATATTCTTTCAAAGCCACTGACTGCTTTCCAACATAACTATCATCGATGCAATGGGCAGCAGTGGGAGAGCAATGACTATCATCAATCCTCGAAAAGAAATTGGCCAAGCTGGGAATTAAACCAGTGATCCCCTGTTCTCCAGTTCTATATGCTACTGCCTGAGCTAATAGGGCTTGGCACTTCTCCCTCAAGTTTGTTAAAACACAGGCTTGTTTGGTAAAGGGTTAAGCAGACTTTGTGAGAAATTCTAAAAAAAATCAAGCCATCAACTTGTAATACTTATGTTTTATTTCAAAGAATACCATTCTTTCATTTACTATGTGGCTCAAATCATCAATATTGTGTTTGTATGAATGGGTACAACACATTGTGATAAAATGACAAAATGCTGGATTTCTCATTTTCTCACAATGTTTTCTATCCTATCAAAGACAACTACGATCACTTGAGTTACATTTAAAGTGTTATCTGCATATGCTTCCGTTTGGGAAAAGCTAAGATTTTGACCATAACCAGACAAATGTTTAACCCTTTACCACACAATTCTGACATGATATCCCTGTAGATAGAGGGCTTTTGAAAACATTGTGGGAAAAGGAGAAAATGCTGGTAACCAGCATTTTCTCCTCTTCCCAAATGTTTTCTACTCTTTTGGACACAAATTCCATCATTTGAGCCAGATTTAATTTGTCATCTGCAAATGCGTTCAATTTGGACCAGTCTAAAGTTTTATCATTTGGTAAAGAGTTAAGACCTCACCAAACGACAAAATTTGTGACTAGTTCAATTCCAAAGCATTTGCAGATTTCATATGGCTCACATAGAGAAGTTGTCTTAGAACGGACAGAAAACATTGTAGGCAAAGGAGACAATGCTTGTTACCATCATTTTCTCCTTTCCCAACAAAATTTTCAAAGGCCTTCTTCCGCACTGTTGTTAAATCTTGTTTGGTAAAGGGGTTAAAGGTTAACAGGGTTACAAAAGAATTGCTACCTCTCCATGGTTATAGAAAAAACGATGCCACAGTTAGTATACCCCCAAACTCTCACTGCAAACAAAACAGTACCTCAAACCATCAAACACTGTCCCCCCCTTTTTTTAAGACAATTGTGAAATCTTTTTATGCGCCCAGACCTTTGAAGACTTATGGATTGATTGAACAGTGTTTAACAAAATTTTAATCATTATTAAGGTCATATCACAGTGAAAGCTGACTTATTCATGAGAGTTCGCCAATGCCAGGCTGATGAATGGATTAAAAGGTGGAGAATCCTAAGTATCTACCTCACTAATCTGAACGATGTCTTGTTAAAAGGTCATAGACTAAACATGATGTCATCGATAATTTAAGGTACAAGATGTTTGCTCGTAAATCAAGTCCGTGACCTATGCAAACCAGACTCGTCTTTACTGATCCCATCGCAGCCTATTTCAACCTCGTGTTATTCGAAGGTTTTGTAGGTCTCGTCTAGGTACGAGTTGGTCCATCGTACATGAAAGCGAAGAAGCATGGAAAATTTGTTATTACCGATTAGACATCTACCGAGGTTATTTGAAATACAGGAGTGGAGTTCCAAACTGCCGTAACCCTGGACCTGCATGACTAGTATATGGTGTGCACATTATTTAGAGCGTTTTCTCCCCTTAGTGATGTAACCCTGGTGTGCACATTATTTAGAGCGTTTTCTGTCCCTACTGACGTAATCAGGGACGTGCGTTCTATGTCGTTCAGTTGTTTGGCCTTTCCTGTCCCTACCGTTGCTCAAAGGGACCTGCTTTCTATGGTTTGCACAGTGTTTGGGCCTTTTCTGTCTCTGTTATAGATACAAGGGACCTGCATCATATGGTGTGCACATTATTTAGGGCGTTTTCTCTCTTTAGTGCTGTAACACGGGACCTGCATTATATGGCGTGCACATTATTTAGAGCGTTTTCTGTACCACTGACGTAACCAGGGACCTGTATTCTATGGAGTGCAAAGTTGCTTGGCCTTTCCTGTCCCTGCTGCAGTTTAAGGGGACCGACGTATATGGTGTGCAAATTATTTAGAGTGTTTACTCTCCTTATTGCTGCAACCCGAGACCTGCATTATATGATGTGCACTATATATAAAGCATTTTCTGTTTCTAATGCAGTTACAAGGGATCTGCATTGTATGGTGTTCACATTATTTTAGGTGTTTCGTGACCCTACTGCAGATATACTCTAAGCTGTGCTAAGACCATAACGCTTCCTGTCTCTACTGTATTTACAACGGACCTAATTTTTATGGTGTGCACATTATTTAGAGTGTTTCCTATCCTTTCCTAGTCTGGTACCCCTCCGTACTTCAAAAGTACGTCAGGCAAAGCGCAATAATGGCGGCTCCCGTTTGAAATATGCAGAAGTAACGGATTATTGTTTTTTTTTTGTTTTGTTTTTTTTCAATCGAGCAAATCCTGCTATAGACTGAATTGAAAACAGTTCTGTTGCAAAAAAGTAATGGCAGCTAGTTTTTTTTGAAAAACTACATATCAGAAATGCTTTAAGTAATCGAAATGTCAATGGACCGATATAACGTCCGAAAACAGGGCTACTTTGAAAATGATTCATAGTCAAATTTATTTTTAAACCATATCCCAAAAGTACGTTTTAGATTTGGTAATGTATATTTTGTACAAAATTGATCTCATTTTATTCACTGATCAAACTGGGTCACATGAAATTGAAAAAAAAACAAACAAACAAACAAACAAAAAGCATACAGGGCTAAGCATGAGGTCGCCATGGAGGCCGCCATTATTGCGGTTTGCCTGACCCTATAACGTAGTGATAGGGGCAGGTAATCCAGATTAGTCCCTACCAATCTCAAAAGGGACCTGCATATTATGGTTTGCACAGCTTTTGTGATTTTTCTGTCCCTGGTGCAGGTACAAGGGACTTGCTATATCTGGTGTGCACGTTATTTATGGCGTTTTATTCCTTGTCTGCGCATGTCAATATTCCTCGAAGAATAGACTTGTCTGCCATGACGCATCACTATCCTGTACAGGATAAATAGCAAGCGGAAAACGGCAATAAATAATACGTCTGTGGAAAACAAAGCCAGTTTTTGGCTACGAATTTCTTGAAAAACATAATGATTTCAAACGGAGAAAATCACTTTATAAAATACCATTGTTTATTGCAAATCTCTGTAGAAAATTTCTAAATATAGACATCAGGAAAACCCGGGTTTGCACAACAGACTGACAACCAAAATGTAACCTTGCTGGGCTTATACCGGAGCTTTTTACCAAGCTTACAAGGCCTATGTTCATAAATAGCTGATGCATAGGTTATATGCTGGCTAACCATGACTGGATGAATCGTACAAGGTAGGTTTTAGTGGGTAAATGTATATTTTATTTTAAAATTTGCTGCATTGATTTGCCGCCTTTAAAAGTAGTCCGGTTCTGTACCCAGAATGCCCATATCAGACAGGTGTGTGTTTGAAAAGTACTACCTAGCGGAAGATAATGGCGTTTTATTCTTGGATGTTTCTGACGATACTAAAGTAGCTTAAAGCTGCATTCTATGGTATGCATATTATTTTGATTGTTTTGTGTCTTTACTGCAGTAAACTGCACCCACATTCAATGCTTTGCACATTATTTTTATTGTTTTCTGTACTTACTCCAGTAGCCTAGACCTGCATTATTTGCGCATTATTTAAGGGTGTTTTCCTTCGTTACTGCTGTATCGCAGGATCTGCATTCTATAATGTGCACACATACCAAATCTGGATAAAAATTAAATAGTGTTTATCACAAGTAAAGCCACCGTGTATAAAGTCCGGGATCTTAAGAAAAATTTCAGTCTTATTCTCAAGATTTTCTGAATTTGAAAGTAACACAAGTTCTGATTGGCTAAAGCAAATGGATTAGCCAATCAGAAGTTGTGTTACTTTCTTAATCTAGAATTAGTTGGAAGAATGTTCTTAAGAATGGTTGGTGGATACGTACCCTGATTTATCACTTTGCACCATTTTAGATCTCTATCATACCCCACTACCAAGAGACAAACCCTAGCAGGGCTGGCTGCGGTTCGGCAATTAACTTATCTATCACTTGTATCTGACTGCAGGTAATTTCCAGCACATTAAATGTCCGCACATCCTCAGTATCTAAAATTTCGCTATTTTCAAGGGAAGTTAACCTTCGACGGTAGATTATGTTATTCGTAAAAGGTGTAGATCTAATAAATTTTGAAAGTGCGGTACGGCAGTGCGGAATACAGGGGTGACAGAGATTTCGTTTTAAGAAAATACAGAGCAAATGATGCGACGTTTTGGCAAAATATTAATTGAATGGAGATTACAGGTATGATGGGTGAAAACAACTGTGAGACACAATTAAAGCCAGCGATAAAGGCGTGATAAGCATTACGCTGCATAATCGCGATTCAATGAGGGCCATTTCTGTGAATCAAATTATCTCCCTTGCCAGATAAAGACTAAATGTAACCAAATAACAGATCGGTCCTTTTACCTGTGTTCCTTTGCTTTTATCCTACATTTCATTGGGGATTATGCGATAAAAATAATTTTATTTGGTAATATATATTAGGTCCCCATTTAGGCTTACCGCGATTCCAGCATTTATAAGATCTACATCTTTTATAAATAACATAATCTACCCAAAGGTTAAATTTCCATGAAAAATGTAGAAATCCTAGATACGGAAGATTGTGCGGACATTGAGTATGCTGGAAATTAGTCAGATACAAGTACTAGATAATCTAATTGCCGCACCAAGAGTCAGTCCTGCTAGGGTTGTCTCCAGGTACGGTATGGTATCCCAATTCCTCGAGTCTTCGGGTACGGTACCGTACCCCTAGCCTCTTGGGTTAATGGTTTAATTCTGTACCCGTAGACACTGCTTTGGGAAAAAGGAGTAAGTGTTTTTTCTGTTCTTTTTTCGACAATGTTTTCCGAAGTTTTTCCATTTGAGAGGCATAAAAGTTGTGTAAAATTCAATATGATATTTTGGGGTTTCAGGAGAACGATAGAGATGGGTAAGTAATATTGAGAGAGTTACAGAGATCTGAACTTTTGAGACGGACAATTTTTCTGTCTTGCCACCTTTGGATGGAGAGTTTCATCAGGCTGAATACGAATCTCGTTCTTGGTTGGCCCTTGACAAAATAAGTAAGTGACGAGGAGTAATATTTAGAATACATAAAATACGACAATTCATTTAATTTTTCAATTGTTTTTAACTTCATCTCGAAAAAGAAAATGCAAATTTTTAGTCTTGTTCATTTAATTTTCGACAATTCTTCCAGTTCAGGCTTACTTTTGAGCTATATATAGAACTGAAAACACCGCATCTATTTTTGTCACAGGCGTTATATATAAAATTATATTATATGGATGGCGAAGTTCTTCACAAAACAAACACCTCTGCCTGCTAGCAGAAAAATAGATTTCAAAACCAGATAGCCTTGGCACACGTAAACGCCAAAATCTTAAGAGAGTATAAAATTAATTACAAAATCGTTTTTCAATTTCATCTTTTAGCTAGCATCACAAAAAGTATCATTCAATTTTATCATTTCTATTTTATTAAAAGGTTTGAAAGAAAACCGACCATGATCTACATCACTATCCAGCAGCCATTTTGAAACTGAAATATGTGACTTCACTGGTGTTCGTCAAAAATTCATTGTTACTTAATACAGTTGGTGCCAATTTGTAATCATATGATTTGAAAATATTGCCACAGACCGAACAGATGATCTAAATATGTCATCATGTATGGTTGCTATTAAAACTGCGTGTAATTAAGGATTTTAGAAGGTGGGGAAAATGCTGTTAAGCCATTATCTCCCGCTACGTGGCATTTTTCAAATATATAACCTATCTGAATCGGCAAATCTCGGATGAACTGAGTTGTTTATGTCGCTGCAAAGCGATTTACATGGGCGCCGCCATGTTTCAGATCATGTGATTGGTAGTTCAAAATGGAAACCTTCATACGTACGAGGTTAGATGTAAGTACGGAATCGGCCGAGTTGTGACGAGCAGGGCATTCTGGGTACATAACCGGGCTACCTTTTAAGGCGGCAATGAATGCTGCGAATTTTACAATAAAACGTTTAGTCAATAAAACGCTACCTCGTATGATTCACCAAGCCATGGTAAGCTAGCATATAATCTGTGCACCAGTCATTTATAAACACAGCACCTATAGGCTCGGGAAATAGCCCTGGTACATTTTTTGTTGATAAGTCTGGAAAAAACCCTGATGGACAAATCTTGAGTTTCCTGAAATCTATATTTAGAATATCTACTCAAAGATCTGCAGTAAACAATGGTATTTTAACACACTATTTTTTTTCCTTTGAAACAATTAAATTTCTAAGAAATTCGAGGCGAAAAACAAGGCAGATTTTTCACAGAAGTTTTGTTTATAGCCATTTTCTCCATTGCTACTTTTTTAGCGACAGAGTTATAGTTTACGCACTGCGTATTAATATTTATCCTGTACATGATAGTAACGCGCCATAGCAGACAGGTTAATCTTCGAAGAATATGACATGCGCAGACGACGCGTATTGTTGGAAAGTTGGCAATATACAACCACATGAATATACAAGCCATGCTCTGGAAAAAAGGGGGTAAAATGAATCTCCGTGATGCATTATACCAAGCAAGTCATCACATAATTATGGATCCATAAAATCCATGTTGTTTATCGATTGACTGGTTCTGGAGCTAGAATGGTCCTTTGCCATGCAGAAAGTCGAGAAAAAGAAAAAAAAAAAAAAAAAAAAAAAACGTTTGCGGACAAAACGTATGCTGACTTGGGTCGATACTTTTTGCAGGCGCATTAAGCCCCATTTTCACAGAGCATGACTCATACTTTTTTGTTAAATACCAGATTTTAATCCAGCTTATTGTTGGAAAGGGAGCATTTCCTGCTCCCCCCCAAAAAGGTGTGTCTGAAAGTACACGTTTACTGTACAGTAATAGAGACAAAAAACATAGAAATATCAAATTACCAGTGGGTACAAGAAAATGTTTATCCCCTATTATAATAGGCCGCAGAACAGCAGAGGTCCGCAGAATAAACTTGTCCACATTTATTTTACCAATCGCAAATTACTATTTATTCGTTGGAGACTAATACCAAGAAGTAGGTCAAAAGCCAGCTTATACAGCATGCCGGAAACAAAAGTCTGTACTCCAATAGTAGCTGCACGACCTGTATGTTTAGAAATCTTCATGTCTTCTGTGCGATTTTCTGTTTCACGAAAGTCTACTGTATGAAAAAATCTTATGTAGTCGTAAAGTGCCGTCTTTAATTTAATCCGAGCCGACACTTTACGCAAGTGTCCTAAGGTCTCATTTCGCATGTTGCAGGCCAGTTATAGTATTTCTGTAATTCTTGCTTAACAAAATAAACAGAATTTTGATTCTCATTGAGATTTTCTGAACGCAACCGTCCTTTGATCGCTTGGTCTGTGTCACTGTCAAAAACAACTATTTCACCTGTTATGCACGTTAAAGATACATCCTTACAGCCAGAGAGAAATAACGCTGTTAAAATTTGATAGACTGTAGAATGGTTCAGGATTAGTCAGATGTAATATACATAGCGTAAAAGGGATTATTTAAAAAACAGAAACGTCACAATTGTGATTTCTTTGAAGGCCTCCAGAAAATGAAATTCTATGCAACCTTGCAACCGTCTGGAGCAACATTTTGCATGGAGATACAAGAACGATTACAGTTTAATAAAATAAGGATGAAATGGGTTAAAACTGGCTGAAAAAGAGTATAGATGTCCTTTTAACTGTTTACCAAATGATAAAATTTCTTATTGATCCAAATTATAGGAAAATGCATACAAATCAAATGTAGCTCAACCAATGAGGTTTGTCTATGAAAGGGTAAAAGACACGAGGGTGGAGAAAAAGAGAAAGTGCTACCTAGAAACCAGCATTTTTGACTGTTTCCATGTCGTTTTAACTGCCTTTATCCTCTGCATCGTCACACTTGCAGATTGTTTGGTATAAAAGTATGGACTCTGGTCAATATCTTACTCTTTATGCAGATGAGTCAATTTAATGAAATAAACATCGCCTGGCCAATGACGTGAAGCAAAGTTCTGTCGATCTAGTCTGATTTTCCCACTCAAATCTTTAAACATCAAATAGCCCCAGCTGTAAAGTAAGTCAACAACGGCATGAAAAGTATCTCTTTCTACAAGCTCCATTTGAATGAATCTTACATCGAACTTCTTGAAAAATTCGGTGGCACCACGAAGTAACGTCAGTCCGTACGTTTCCAGATCAATCTTTACAAAGAGTTGCTTCCCCCTGAAGAGCCACTCTATATCACCGAGCAATATAGTCCTTACTTTGAAGTGTTTCGACAGGGGCAGTTTGTATTTTTAGACTAGCGAAGCTAGTCTATAGGCATCATGATTGACCCGGAGTCAAAGTAAACAAAAAATCCCCACAGTTGCCAAATACTGCGTCACAGTAACATACTTCTTTCTATTAGAAATCCTAATTCTGTTATATGTGACAATTTTGACAAAAAACACTAAATCTCTACCACTTCAATTTGAACAGGTCTTCTTTACAAAGAAATAGACAGAACAAGATGTCATTTATAAGGTATAAGATCTTTGCTTATATGTAAATTAAGTGACCTATGCAAAGCAGGCTATTATCAGTTATTGCTACACCACTTTAACATTATGAATGAATCTAAAAATAGATACACCTAGGTAACTTGTAGCAAATCCCAGCTGCATTAACTCTCACTGGACAGTGAACCCTTATCATTCCTTCAGTCATTCATAATTTAGATCATTATGTACAGTTAAACTGTTATTTTAAACTTTTATTTTACGTCTTGAATATTAACCTTTTACCACACAATCCGGAGTTTTAATGACACTGAGGAAGAATCCCAGCATTTTCTCCTTTTCCCACCTTGTTTTTTGCCCTTTTGGAATCAGGTGTCATCAATTCAGCCACATTAAATTTGTGGTCTGTAACAGCTTACAGTTAAATAGTTCACTACATCTTCGGCTATTGGATATTGACTTATTGATTGTATGGTGTTTAACGCAGTTTTCAACATTATTTCGGTGATATCATGAAGGCCAGTGCACCTATCCATGCTTTCCTGGAGTTTCTTTTACCAGCATCACTGCGACTCTGTGATCTTTTGTGGACAGTGCGTATTAAGATCAGACTGCACGGAACAGCAGTCTTTTCTTGGATCTACACTGTCCGATAAGAGGATATATTTCCTCAAAATGGAACTTTGAAATAGCAATATTCAGGTGTTTACCATTGGCTTGAAAGTTTTATTTAATTTTTCTAGCAGGTTAAGGGTTAAACTTAAACTGGATCATAGTCAACCAAGAGCATGCATAGCCACGGTAGCACAGTCGGTAGCATACAGGACATGAGAACAGGAGGTCGCTGGTTCGATCCCTGGCTCTGCCAATTTCTTTCCGAGGATTGATGACAGTCATTGCGACAGGATTCATTCCTCTCTCAAGTTTCGATGGTGGTTATGTGGGAAAGCAGCCAGTGGCTTTGAAAGAATATTGTGCAGAGTACTGGTAAAAGATACTCCAGGAAAGCATGGATATGTGCACTGGCCGCCGCTATATAACTAAAATAATGTTGAAAATAGGGTTGAACACCATACAATCAGTCAATCAATCAAATTTGCTAGTCTGTCAGTACTTTCAGTACTTTGATTCTGTATCCCAAGCCTAGATGCGCCTGCATTACCTTTCACTACTTTTAGATAAAGTTCACCACGATAATCTGACAGAGCGTTCCAAATGATCTTTACATATTTCTCAAAATGTCCAAAATGTACAGATTTATACACTAAACGTAAGTTTTAAAAATTAGCATCCACACAAACTGCCTGTGTATGCGTTGATGCAGCAGCAATAGTATATACGCCAATGTTACATCCAAGGTCAAGGAATGTCAAGTTGGGATATGTTTGTAAAGCTTGTACTAAAATATCCACCAATTTCTCTTCCCATGCAACGTCCCTGTGAATATGCTGAGAAACAATATCATTTTGTGGATCATATGTACAGATGTCATGATTTATCTTTTTCAAAGAAACACATCTTTCGTTTGGTATGACACAGAACTTGTTTTTAATCGGTCGATAGACCGATTAGAGAGATGGCAAGCTTCGGAAACCCGTCCACTCAGAGCGAACTGATGTAACTGCAACTCGTGACAGCTTTTACTTACAGCGTTTTAACGCTTATACCTGCTGTGATGACCTTATTACAGAAACTACTTTTGACCCAGATAAGCGCACTTTTGACCCAGATAAGCGCAGGAATAGTAATTAGCGGTAAACAGGCGTTACGTAATGTAAAGTAATCCCATAATAACTTTTAAATTATGTAATAAACGGCGTTTGCAATTTGTTAAGTATTGAAGTATGTCATAGTTACAGTATTATCAAAATCCCTGGCCAGCAAAAACTCATGGGGGCAGTTTACTTTCAACACGATTATAAGAAATAGGGTCAGTGATTAGCAGCAACTTTATGAATGAAACGACAGCGAATCAAGTGTATCGGGTGATGTGAATTCATCTTGTAGTCGTCTGCTGTCCATATCATTCGGCAAATTTCGAGTGATCCGTTGATAGTTATACGTAGTTACGGGATCGGCCGAGTTGTGAAGAGTGCTCTCCGTTTATGTAGCAGGTGTTGAAATGATGATAGGTCATTTTGGTCTTAAGAGGAAGAAAATCGCAACAGAAAGGAGTCTGTAAGGAATCATTGCTTTAAAAGAATTTGAAAATTTAGATTGCTCTGCCTGAGAGAAAACTGATGTAAATGCAACTCGTAACAGCCGTAAGTTTAAAATAGTAACCAGCCGTTGGTCGTTTAATGCAGGGATCGTATATGTGAGGCGAAGCGTGTGAAGCTGTGGGGACAAAGGGTATAGAGTTGTGTAAAGGCTATAGCCCTCGCGGAGAGGCCATTACGTAAACATTTTCGGAATGGACTGGCGATTCACCGCTTGCAACCTTAGTACCCAGATTGTCCATTCACAATACTGACTGATTACGCATCTTTCAGCGTATGATGCATTAACCCTTAGGCTGCTAAGTGCGACTCACTGACCTTTTTGCGGATAGTATCGATCAAAAACAGACTGCACAGAACGTGCAGTCTGATCTTGGATCTATACTGTCCGATAAGGAGATATATCTTTTTCCAAAAAAGAATAAGTTTGACATAGAATTATTTGGGTTTTACTACTGGTTTGAAATTTCATTTCAATGTTTTAGCGGGGCAAGGGTTAAATTGTTTTCACAGCCCCTCTTCCTCTCCTTCCAGCCATGGCGCTACCATTTTACACAGTCACTTACATGTTTCTTCTTGGTGAGATTCTAAAGACTGGAATCAGTTTGTTAACCCTAGACCAAACAATCCTGTGGGGCTTTGAAAATATAGTTGGAGAAACTGCATGTATTCAGCATGTTCTCTTTTTTCCACAGCGTTTTTCACCCATTTGAAAGATTTTCAAAATTTTGTCAAATAGAACATTTTCATCGAGGATAAAAACCCTGAAATTGTAACACAAATAAGCTCACTTACTGTTATATTCTCCATATCTGAATCAACGGATCAGGGAAAAAGTCTTTACAGAGAGTGTAGATTCAGACCAGACTGCTCAGAACATGCAGTCAGATCTTGGATCTGTCATGCCAGTTTTTCGAGTTATTCTACTCAAGACAGCCATGGTCCTGCTATATTTAGGCTGCTTTTCCAAGCTTAACATGTCTATTTTAACAATTTAGCGCTCTAAGCGTGCAAATGTCAGCAACATGTTTGTCTCATCAGCTATTCTCATCCTTTCCACATTTCATATAAAGAGATCAAGGCTACCGCAGTTATACTCTAGCTGATTAGAATGACTCAAATACAATTTTCTGTGTTGGCTATGGACAAGTAAAGTCGCTTTTGAAGACAATAAAAGATAAAGATCAGAGTGTCCTTTGAACGCAATGCAATTCAATATCACAGACGTTCATATCTTAGATCTAATTGTCTGTTTATTTGGGATGTATATGGGGGAAAAAAACGATCATGAAATTGTAGCCTAATGTTTGATATTGTTTTCCTGACTTTAAAAGGCTGGTCGATTAATTGAGTGTTTTAACTCTTAACCAAACTATCCTTTATTAGTGCCCATGAGAAAGAAGTTGAAAATATTGTGAGAAAAGGGGAAAATGCAGGTTACCATTTTTTCCTTTTCCCCTGTTTTTTTTAACCCTTTCAACGATTCAAATCATCATTTGGTCTACATTTAATTCGTCATGTGCAGATGCTTTTGATTTGGACAAGTCTAAAATATTATCATTTGGTAAAGAGTTGACGGTTAGGGAGCTATTGGGTATCTACATTCTTTGAAAGTATATATGTAGGAGAAATTTGCCAGCAGACGTTCGGACTGGACGATTTGGCCCGCTAAAAAATAGGTAGGACAGTTTGTCATTGTCAAGATGAATACGATGTCTTGTTAAAAATGGAAAAATGAAAGGCCCACAAGCAACCAAACGTAAACAATTCCAAAGTTATAATGCAGGCATATTTTATACGGCTTTTATATGTTACAATACAGTTATCAAAGTTACAGAAAAGAATGTATTTTTTCACTCTTTAAAAGGGTTGGTAGGTACTGCTGTTCATGATGAGTGATATCTAAAACTTGAAAATGGGTATTGCTGATCAGCATTGTCACATATCTTTTACATTCTATTGCTGTCGGCTGGCAAACATAGCCTATGTTTTAACCAATTGTTAAACTACTAATTTGTAAAAGACAGTTTAAAAAAGTGGGATCCTTCCAGTGGTTCAACAGTTGCGTTTGCGAACGATATACCTTGTTAAACTCAATGACTGCCACTGAACTCGGACTGCCCATATTTGGCCTTGTAACTTAGAGTCAACATTGACATCAATAGTTTTCACCAATTATATTCATCCAATATGGCATATTAGACAAATTTGATACCAATCAGATTCGTTCAATATATTCACTGCAGCACTGAAAGTGGAAAGGGAAAATTTGCCCATCCACCCCCCAAAAAAGTTACGACCTCAATTTCTTGCTTAATATATATCTGTTCTATTCCGTGTATTAGATCGAGAAAAATTACTGTGGAACACGATTACATTAACGACATTTTTCATCCTTGTTTAGAAATGTCTGAAAATTACTGACAAATGATAGCGAGGGGAGGGGAGGAGGTCTTATAAAGCAAGTAATACAGTTGAACACCTTGTCTTCAAATGTTTTAAATATGAAGTTTGTCGATATCCAAGTGCCTCTGACTTAAACAGGAATAAAAGTGACCCGAAAATAAGGGAATAACAGTTTGGGCTTGGAAAAAAGTAGCGGCAAAAGTGTACCATTAAATATGTACCTTAACTCATCACCAAACGACAAATTTTAGACTTGTCCTAATTGAAAGCATTTACAGACGACAAAATAAATGTGACTTAAAAAAATAAAATTTTGGCAGGCTAGAAAACAATGTGGGAAAGGGAGAAAATTCTGGTCACTAGCAATTTCTCCTGTACTCGGGATTGTGTGGTAAAGGGTTAAAAAGCTTAGAGATATTATATGAAAAATCTTTTTGAAATACATGTATACATGTAATTGTGTGGCAGAAGAAGTATTTCCAGCATACACTATAAATAGAGCATTGTGTATTTGTTTAACAGACAGTCTTTTCGATGAGCTTGTGGTAAATATATGACTATAAAATCAAACAATACCTGGAAATTAACAACATAAAACATGCCTACACTGAATCTGCACACTTTGATAAAATTAAAAAAATAAGCGAACATAAAAAAAACATCAACAAAGTAATTAACGACTGACGGTTTTATCAATAGAGTAATGCCAACAATGCAAACAAAATCTTTTCTTTATAGCAATAATTTGTATTTTGAGAGAGAGAGAGAGAGAGAGAGATCAACATATATTGTTCTATGCCTAAAAAGACATCGTTAAAGTAAAACATAATCTTGTATTTTCCTATCACACATATTGTATTTCATTTTCAACATAAATATACCGCATTTGAAATTCTCTGTTTGGACTTTTTCATGATTTCTTGCCATTTAAATAATTCATGTTGAAAGTGATAGTTTTTTCCCTGTTGCTTTTGTAATGTACCACAGACATGCATCAAACAGCGCCGCTGTAAAAGCCAGCTCAACAACAAGGCTGTTTTAACCCTTAATTAACCTGGTGAATAAGTTAAATGTAACTTTCTAGCAAATAAGTTATTTTTGGTGGAAATATGTTTTAATCGGACAGTGTAGATCCATGATCAGACTGCACGTTCTGAACAGTCTGATCTTGATCTATACTTACCGCAAAAGCGCACTGAGTCGCCTTAGCAGCCTAAGGGTAAAGAACTTTATACCTAAGAGCATTGCATGTCATTTCCCCCCTTTTCTCGTTACATTTTGCTAGTTACTTCCTGTCCTACATTAGTTGTGGACCGTGGAGTTTAAGGTGTGACGACAGTCGGCTATCATGAATTTAATCACGAACTGTTAAACAGTTCGTCAGTAATTCTAGTTAAAGCTGTCCTCAAGTTGCAAAATTTTACTATAGGGGAATATCTGTTGCTTTTCCTGTTCTCTAGCTCTACTCTAACTCTACATGTGCGTGGCTGGCTGGCAGCTATAGCTGAATCCACGAACTTTCACTGTCTGTGTAAATATGTTAGTTTAATGAAATAAATATCTCTTGGCCAATGAGATGAGGCAAAATCCTGTCGATCTAATCTGAATTTTCCACCCAAGTCCTTAAACATTAAATAGCCCCAGCTGTAAAGTAAATCAGCAACTGCATGAAAAGTATCTCTTTCTAAAAGCTCCATTTGGATGAATCTTACATCGATCTTCCTAAAAAATTCGGTGGCACCACGAAGTACTGTCAGTTCGTAAGATTCCAGATCAATCTTTACAAAGAGTTGCTTCCCCCTGAAGAGCCATTCTAGATCATCGAGCAATATAGTTCTGACTTTTAAATGTTTCGATACGGGCAGTTTGTATTTTTCAGTATCCCCAAGCCTAGACGCCCCAACATTTCCTTTCACCACTTTTAAATTAACTTCAACACGATAATCTGACAGAGCATTCCAAATGATCGTCACATATTGCTCCAGGTGCCCAAACTGTGCAGATTTATACACTAAACGTAAGTTTTCAACATTAGCGTCCAGACAAACTGCGTGTGCGCGCATTGATGCAGCAGCAATGGTATAGATTCCTATGTTACATCCAAGGTCTAGGAATGTCAAGTTGGGATACGTTTGTAATGCTTTCATTAGATTATCCACCAATTTCTCTTCCCATATTCCTTTTGTGTGAATATTCCTGGACACTAAATCATCCTTCGGATCATATGTACAAATAGGGTGGTTGATCTTTTTCAGAGTTACACATGTATCATTAGGTGTGCTGTCGAATCTGTTATTAACCCTGGAAATGGTGCGCACACATTCTGCAGCTTCGGATGTTGAACTATCATTTGGACTTCTAAAGAGACATGTATATTCGTAAAAATCTTGTTCTTCAGTAGTTGTTCCGTTGTATTTACGCACCTGAACATCTAGAATTTCTTTAGGTACCTGTAGATCTGTTTCTTTACATTGAACGTGTTTCACATAAAGTAGATACATGTATGTGGAAGTTAACACTATAAGACACGTTAAGATGAACTTTGCTTTCATCATTTTTATGCACTGGTTGTTGGAAATAAGAAAATCGCACCAAACCTGAAGTTAAAGTATAAACAAAAGAAGTTTCATGTTACACAATTTGAGATAACTGATAAAAATGTCATTACTTTGTTCAAAGCAGGTCTATTCCAGTTCTGACCAAAATACACTTCGTCGATTGCCAAATGATAGAGTTGCATTTGTAAATATATATAAAACTGACATAAGTTGGCGTCCGAGACAAAAAAGGGGGCACACATCAAGCGCGCTACGGGCGATCTCAACAGCACCCACCAGATGAGCTCATTAACTCTTTCAGTACTAATTCAAGAAATTCCACTTTTTGTAACAGTCTAAAAGGAGATTCCCACTGCCATTGAAGATGAATTGCCTCATAATCTAGCATTGCATAGCGGATGGTGTAGAACAAAGATCAGACTGCACGTTCTGTGCAGTCTGATCTTCATCTACGCCATCCGCAAATGCTACTTAAGTCGTAATTAGTAGTGAAAGAGTTAAAACTTTATCCCGAACGCCATCGAATGACATATCTTTTTCATCGCATGACTGTATAAAAAATACATTAAACCCATATGCAATGCCTATATGTTTATGAATTGTAAAAATGTATCAGTTTATGACCTAACATAAGGCTCACGTCAAGTTGTAAACTTTAGCCTCAGATGTAGGATATATTGGGTATGACATAGGTTGGCTTTTGAGACAAACTCAAAAGCCAAAATTGTCAGATTTTATAATATAACTTTATCTCTGGCACAACAGATCCGAATGCGCAAAACGATGCGTGCACAAGTGGTAATTTCGAGAGATATAATCCAATTCATATTGAACTCAGAAGAACGTATGGAACTTTTGAAGGTCAAGGTACAGAAGAAAAATCATTTGTGAACCCGTCTGCAACGGTGACTAGCTTTATTTTTCTGTATTCGGGTAAATATTATCTCTGAAAGGGGACAGGGGTGAATTTTTTCTTCGATTTCGTTGCACACCTTGTCTTATTATATACACTATAGAGGCAGCCGCTAATATGCTGTTTATGGTAACGGTGTCAGCTAAGGAAAATTTTCTTAACCCGTAATTAGACCAATGGAGTTTCAGAGACCTATGATCAGACACAGGTAAGATAAGAAAATTCGTGATGGGTATATCACATTAAAAAACAAAAGAGCTTATGTGATAGTGGAAAAATATACAGTGGCCATATTAAACTGGGAAAAATATTTATACATGTATACAGGATCTGACAATAGTTGGCACCCGAGATAAGACCTCACGAATCGAATCCAGGAAAAGCAATCCCGTGAGCCTTTTAATACCTAAAATACAACCTTGCAGAAAAGCTCAAACTGGAAAACCGTCCAGAACGCCAACATATGCCAGACTCTACTCTTCACATAACGATATCGGTAAAATAATCTACTAGGGCTCATTTCCACCTTAACCATTTCCCGCCCCATTCTCGGTTCATTATATATTTGAGAATAACATTTGTACCTGCGTCACTCTCAAATTTAGAAAATTCGTGAAAGTAAGACCACTTTGAGAACGGTCCTAATAAAAAGCCAGTTTACACGACTTGCTTTTTCAAATCTGTTGCAACACATGTACTAGAACACATTGTGTAAACCCTCTTTTAATGGGCGAATTGCTAGCAAAATTGTAAAGCAGAGCAAATAGAACATGCTCTATTTTCACTGTTTTTTTTTTTTTCAGAAAGAACGGATCAATCAGTATGGTAAATTCTACTCCTTTATCTTGATATTAATTCTACTTTTAGTACCATCCAAATGATTACTTTTGTTTTCTATACGCTAAACAGACCCCCTATCTTGTGGAAAGTCACATACAATTACACAACTGACAGTTGGTTATTTATCCCATTGAAGGAGTAAAATAGATAATAGAAAGCAGATCTTCTGAACATACCGTGTAAACGTAAAATACAGATATGCTTGAAATTAGACCTACATTATCATTCTGTTAAAACATACCGTGTAACCTAGCCTTAAGAACGGCCGGCGAATACGCACCCAATACATAATTTGTATACGCATAATCTTCTATAAATATAACCCGACTTGCCACTTTGCATCTATTTTAACCCTTTACCAAACGACATTTTTTACCAGATCAAACTGAAACCATTTCCAGACGGCAAATAAACTGTGGTTGAAATGAAGATTTCTGTCTTTGATAGGGTAGACAACATTGTGGAGAATGGAGAAAGTGCTGGTTTCCAGCCATTTCTTCCCCTCCTATGTACAATGTTTTTAAAAGCCTCCTTATTCTAGATCCTTAAAACTCGGGATCGTTAGGGAAAGAGCTAAACTGAGATCACAAAGGGGTCATATATACCGAAATCTACTTAGTATCTCATACATGTTTGATAAAAGCAAATTTAAAATGACAGTATTACACTGAAATTAAGGAAAGATGTACAACGCACACTTACCAACGGTAATGTGTTGTAAAAAAAAAACGGATAAAGTGGCTTATTTTCAGACTCAATCAAATATAAAATTTTGTAGACAAAGATAGTGACCTTTCTGACTACATTTTTATTTGTAGTAGACATAAGATTATAATCAAAGCACTGAAAGTACTGACAGACTAGCGTAGATTAGTTACCTCTCCTGATACAGCAAGCGTATAGGGATCGGTACAAAAACTGGTGGAATTCTCCCCGTCTATTTTTAGAACAGCCATGACGCAAGACTAATAGCGATTCATGGGATGTCACTCTCATATCCAGAGCAGAAGATTTTCCGATTTTTTTGACCTCATGAATTCGTAAATTGTGTTTTTGGTATCACATTTTATGTTTACGTCTGCTAATATTCTTTTTAGTTTCCATTACCAATCTCAAATATGCTGCTCTGATTGGCTACTCTGTGATATACATGTAGCCTAATGAAAAGCAACGACACGATGCCAGTTGTAACATTTATAACTACAACGGGGACCAGTTCAAGGCTAGCGAATTTGATTGATTGATTTTTGTATAGTATTTAACCGTTTTCAACCTTATTTCAGTTATGTAGCGATGGCCAGTGCACATATCCATGCTTTCCTGGAGTTTTTTTTTTACCGGTACCCCGCACAATATTCTTTCCAAGCCACTGGCTGCTTTCCCACATAACCATCGTCGAAATGTGAGAGAGAAATTTATCCTATCACAATGACTATCATCAATCCTCGGAAAGAAATTTGCCGAGTCGGGGATCAAACCAGCAGCAACCTCCTGTTCTCAAGTCCTGTACGCTACCGACTGAGCTGCCGGAGCTATGCGTGCTATTTGTTAACTATAATCCAGTTTAAGCTTAACCGTTAACCTGCTAAAAATGTTAAATGAAACTTTCAAGCCGATGGTAAACATCTGAATATTGCTATTTCAAAGTTACATTTTGGAGAAAATAATAATCCTCTAATCCGACATTGTAGGTCCAAGATCAGGATGCACGCTCTGAGCAGTCTGATCTTATCCCCAAACTGTCTCGAAAAGGTCATTGAGTCGCGGTTGTGCTGGTAAAAGAAACTCCAGGAAAGCATGGATAGGTGCTCTGGCCGCCGCAATATCACGAAATAATGTTGAAAGCGGCGTTAGATACCATGCAAATAATTAGTCAATATCCAATAGCACAAGATGTAGTTAACTATTTAAATCTCGTTACAAAACGAACAATTTTACACTCGTCCAAATTCAAAGCTGTTGCAGACCATAAATTAAATGAGGCTGAACTGATGAAACCTGATTCCAAAAGGGCAGAAAACAATGTGGAAAAAGGAGAAAATGATCGTTATCAGCATTTTCTCCTTTTCTGCAATGTCAAGTTCCAAGGGATTCTTCCCCAAGGTCGTTAAAAGTTGGGATTGTTTGGTAAAGGGTTAATTTTCAAGAAGTAAAATAACAGTTTAGCAAAACAATTTAACTGTATACAATGATCTAAATGATGAATGACTGAAGGAATGACAAGGGTTCCCTGCCCAGTTAGGGTTAATACAGCTGGGGTTTACTACAAGTTACTTAGGTGTATCTATTAATAGATTCATTCATAATGTTACAGTGGTGTAGGAATAAGTGATTCTCTGCTTTGCACAGGTCACTTAATTTACATATAAGCAAAGATCTTGTACCTTATAAATGACATCTTGTTCAGTTTATTACTTTGTAAGATGACATGTTCAAATTGGAGTGGTAGAGATTTAGTGGTTTTTGTCAAAATTGTCATATGTAACAGAATTAAGATAACTAACAGAAAGAAGTATTTTCTGTGAGGCAGTATTTGGCAACTGTGGGTTTTTTGTTTACTTTGACTCTAGGTCAGTTTTGATGCCTATAGACTAGCTTCGCTAGTCAAAAATCAGCTCTTGCTGTATTTCCATTGTACCAACTGTATAGATTTTTTTTCGTAAGGGCTTCTTCCTCAGGGTCGTTAAAACCCGAAAACGAGGGCAACAAAAGAAAACATGAAATTCGTCTTCTATACAATTAATTAGATACATATCCCAACAAAATGTACAAATTCTATCATCTCTATCTATACCCAAATGTCGTCCAACATCGATGTTTAATTTATGGCTGCTACATCTAAATTAAGCCAGTTCTTTTCTTAGTTTATAATCTTGTATTGAACGACCACGCTAGAGGCAATAAAAATGGTCGCTTAATAAGATGGTCACTTAATAACTCGATGCTTGGGAGGTGTGTGTGGAAGAGGTTGCAAATCACATTTTTCAAACATTAATTCTTTAACTGATTTTAAATACTTACACGATGAGCAACGGTTCGAATTATTTATCAGATCACTACAGTTTTGTATTACACATTTTTTTTTAAACGTGGAGAAAAAATAGAAAGGCACATGTCCGTATCTCCAATTTCTTGGGTCAGCCAAACAATGCCGAACCCATACAGGTAGATCAAATGTTTGACTGATGAAGCCAAAATCTTTCGTCCAATACCATCTAAACTTTTTATCATTTTGTAACAATTTCCAGGATATCCATGTATGGGCATGTGAATAAGTTCCGTCCATTTATACATTTATACAATTATACATTTATAATGATATTCAACATATGAAAGTAATCGTCCACACTCACCTAAAACCATACAGTCGTTTACTGATGTGTTTAAACCAAAAAACTCATTACAAAATTTAACTTGTACCTTTTCTAATTGTTCTGAAAATTCAGTTCAAAAATATCTGCCCGATATAGAAGAATACGGTTAACCATTGAGTTAAAAAAGAAATAATCCCGATATTTGAAGGTTCCAAACTTATATTTGTAATACTTAATAGCAATTTTTTATTTTGCCTGACTGGCTAGTTTGATTTTTGCTCGTGACCATGAAAATTTGGGAGTAAAAAGTAGACTCATGTACTTATAAAGCGATATTACATTAACTGGATTTTCACCAAATGTCCATTTCTGAGTTTCTTAATGGTCCGCTATTTCTAAATACCATTATTTCCGCTTCCTTTTCATTAATGGTCAAAACAGTTTGTCTGCAATATTCGTGGATAGAATTAAATTGTTACTACAAATTTATTGCTGTTTCAGCGCAGTTAGCTATGCCATCTGCGAATAAAATATATAGAGTTTCTACAATGCTATCAATTACAAAAATACCCCTGTGTCCCTTATCTCTTAATAGGGCTCATAAATCACCGATGTATAAATTGAAGATATATTACCGGTTATGTACCCTTGTCGGGTACCGACGTTGTAAATAAACCGTTCTGTTAAATTTTCATTTATACGGACATAACTGAGCATATTGGAATACATGGACACTAATATTTGCCAGTTATATCTTTTTCTTTAAGACTCGTAAACAAATTTAGATGGCTGGGCGTATCACATGCGTTTTGAAAATCGATTAACAGTACATAAAATCTACCACCAGATTTACTTATATATTTTGTATTAAAAATTGTAAAATAAACATATTATCAACAGTTTTAAAACCAGCTTGCACTTCATCTGCAATATTGTATGCTGATGTTTGATGTTAGAAAAAATCTTAGATGAAACATTGATTAAAGAGATCCCTCTGTAGTTTGACGGGTCATTCTTTGATCCAGATTTTTGTACAGGTACAAATTATACTCTTCCGTCATATACATGTATAAATTACATAATAAGAACCCCAAACTACAGTAAATTAGTGTCAGCTGCGTTAAGCTACGGTAAAACGTTGTGGCTGCGCCTGTCAGGACAGGTAAGCTAAGTCATTGTGCTTTTGGAAGTTGACAAACCTACATTGCTGTTCGCTTATCATATCATGCGGCTAGGAAGAAACGATGTGTTGTTGATTTGATTTGACAGGTACTACGGTCCACTAAGTAGGCCTACACACCCCGGTTTAAGTAAAGTTACGCTTTACTAAGTCAACTACGTTCAAACTACGGTCACAGTAGGGTCACGAGATCGTAGTTAACTGAACCAATTTTTGAACATGTTGAAAAATTATGTGCTTACTACAGGCAAATCATAAGTCCAAATTACGTTCATTACTACGTTGAACTACGCTTATCTTCGTGTAACTACGTTCAACTACATTTAATACGTAGCACAGAACGTGAAGTCTGATCTTCGATCTATGTTATCCGTAAGTTTGAGACACGTTGTCTAAAGGCCTTGAAGTGACTATATTTAGCCGTTTCTCCTTGCCTCAAAATGTACATGACATTTTTTTTTTATTCAGCGATCAAAGGGTTCGGGATCTGAAATCAGATATTTTTCAAACTCTTTACCAGACGACAAAATTTAAACTCGTCCATATTGAAAGCATTGGCAGACAACAAATTCAGCGTAGCTCACATAATGGTATTTATGTAATACTAAAAAGGGTAGAAAATATTTTGAGGAAAGGATGTAATGCTGCAGCATCTTCTCCTTTTCCAGCAATGTTTTCAGAAGCCGTCTTCTTTATGACAGTCGTACAATTTCCGGTTATCTGGTAAAAGGATACCAGAGTTAAAATATGACCCTTGCATTAACCCTTCACCAAACGACAAAACTTTGAGGCTTTTCCTAAAATGTTTTCAAAGGGCTTCTTCCTCAGGGTCGTTAAAACCCGTGATTGTTTGGTAAAGGGTTAAGTAATAGACTGTTAGATTTAACCCTTTACCGCCCAATGCCACATTTTAACGACCCCGGGAAGAAGCCTTTTGAAACCATTGTGGGAAAAGGAGAAAATGCTGGTTACCAGCATTTTCTCCTTTTCCCACAATGTTTACTGACCTATCAAAGAAAAATTGCACCATTGAAATTGTCGTCTGCAAATGCTTTCAATTTGGACAAGGCTAAAATTTTGTCGTCTCGTAAAGGGTTGAGGAGATACTGTTCGGCCATAAATATAAAGTACTGAAAGCACTAAAGAAAAGCGACCTGTCAGGGTACATTGACTGAATAGTGTTTTACGCCACTTTGAACATTATCTCAGTCATATCACGGCGGCAGCTCTCATATTCATGTATATCCTGGATTTCACAAGTACTAGGCTAGGGCCCAAGGACACTCACAGGAAAAGCTTCCAGTGAGGCTCGAACTGGGGGCCTCAAAGTTACGAGTCCTACACTTTACCATTGAGCCATGCAGGACAGTCAGTAGGGTAATTCATTAAAATACACTATCAGCTGCGAAAGAATTATGAAGGAAGACAGTCCCTTCATTGCGACCCTAAGCCAAAAGATTTCTTCATCATCAAACCTTACCAAATAAGCTCGTGTTTTAACGACCCTTGGAAAGAATGCATTGGAAAACATTGTGGGGGAAAAAGATTACTACAATTGTCTCCATTTCCAACAATATTTTCTTCCCTTTCATAGACAAATTCAAACAGTACTGTCGCATTTTATTTGACGCCCGGAAATGCTTTGAATTTGGTCAAGTCAGAAATTAAGTCGTCTGGTAAAGAGTTAATAAGGATCCTCAATGATTGCCACTGAACTCGGACTGGACTAGCCTTGTAACTTAGAGTCAACATTGACATCAATAGTTTTCACCAATTATATTCATCCAATATGGCATATTAGACAAATCTGATACCAATCAGATTCGTTCAATTTATTCACTGCAACACTGAAATTTCTATCTCACGGTGGAAAGGGAATATTTGTCCCCCCCCCCCAAAAAAAAAAAAAATGTTATGACCTCAATTACTTGCTTGATATATATCTGTTCCATTCTGTGTATTAGATCTAGGACAAGTGAACTGTGGAACACGATTACATTAACGACATTTTTCATCCCTGTGTAGAAATGTCTGAAAATTACTAACAGATGATAGCGAGGGGGGGGCTCAATATAAAGCAGGTAATACAGTTGAACACCTAGTTTTCAAATGTCTTGAAGACGGAGTTAGTCAATATCCAAGTGCCTCTGACTTAAACAGGAATAATAGTGACCGGAAAAAAAAAAAAAGAATAACAGTTTGGGCAAGGAAAAAAGTAGCGGCAAAAGTGTAACATTAAATATGTAGCTTAACTCATTACCAAACGACAAAATTTTAGACTTGTCCAAATTGAAAGCATTTACAGACGACAAAATAAATGTGACTCAAAAAATAAAATTTTGGAAGTCCAGAAAATAATGTGGGAAAGGGAGAAAATTCTGGTTACCAGCATTTTCTCTTTTTACTCGGGATTGCGTGGTAAAGGGTTAAAAAGCTTGAAGATATTACATGAAAAATCTTATTGAAATACATTTTTACATGTAATTGTATGGCAGAAGAATATCCAGCAAACATTGTAAATAGAACATTGTGTATTTGTTGAACAGACAGTCTTTTCTATGTCGTGATGAGCTTATTGTAAGTATATCACAATAAAGTCAAACAGTACCTGGAAATTAACACCTTAAATCATTCCTACATTGAATCTGCACACTTTGATTAAAAAAAAAAAAAAAAAAAAGCGAACATAAAAAAACATCAACAAAGTAATTAAAGACTGAAGAATTTATCAGTATAGTAATGCGAACAAAATCTTTTATTTATAACAATAATTTGTATTTGAGAGAGAGAGAGAAAGAGAGGTCGATCTGTGCCTAAAGAGACATTGTTAAAGTAAAACATAAACTTATATTTTCCTATAACACAAATTGCGTTTCATCTTCAGTTTAACTAAACCGCATTTGAAATTCTCTGTTTGGGCCTTGGCATTTAAATAACAAATCATGGTTAAAGTTATAATTTTTTTCCCTGTTTCTTGTGTAATGTACATGTACCACAGATATGCATCAAACAGCATCGCTGTAAAAGCCAGCTCAACAACAAGGCTGGATTTAACCCTTAACCTGGTGAATAAGTTAAATAAAATTTTCTAGCCAATATTAAAAGAAATATTGTAATTTCGAACTTATTGTTTGGTGGAAATATGTTTTTATCGGACAGTGTAGATCAAAAATCAGACTGCACATTCGGTGCAGTCTGATCTTAATATATACTGGCCGCAGAAGCGCACCATGTCCCCCTTTTCTCTTTGCGTTTTGCTCGTTACTGCCTTTCCTATGGCTACATTAGCAGTGGACCGTAGAGGCCAAGTTATGACGACAGTCACCTTTCATGAATTTAGACTGTTAAACAGTTCGTGGGTAATTTTAGTAAAAGCTGTCCTCACTCATGTTGCAAAATTTTACTGTTTGGGAATATCTTTTGTTTTTCCTGTACTCAAACTCTACATGTATGCGCGTGGCAGGCTGGCAGGTTTTATCTGAATCCACAAATTTTCACTGTCTGTGTAAATACATATGTCAGTTTAATGAAATAAATATCGCCTGGCCAATGAGATGGGGCAAAATCCTGTCGATCTAATCTGAATTTTCCACCTAGGTCACTAAACATTAAATGGCCCTAGCTGTAAAGTAAATCAACAACTGCATGAAAAGTATCTCTTTCTAGCAGTTCCATTTGGATGAATCTTACATCGATCTTCTAAAGAAATTCGGTTGCACCACGGAGTACTGTCAGTTCGTAAGATTCCAGATCAATCTTTACAAAGAGTTGCTTCCCCCTGAAGAGCCATTCTAGATCATCGAGCAATATAGCTCTGACTTTTAAATGTGTCGATACGGGCAGTTTGTATTTTTACTACCCCCAAGCCTAGACGCCCCAACATTTTCTTTCACCACCCTTAGATAAACTTCAACACGATAATCTGACAGAGCTTTCCAAATGATCGTCACATATTGCTCCAGGTGCCCAAACTGTGCAGATTTGTACACTAAAGTAAGTTTTCGACATTAACGTCCATACAAAGTGTGTGTGCATGCATTGATGCAGCAGCAATAGTAAAAACGCCCATATTACATCCAAGGTCAAGGAATGTCAAGTTGGGATAAGTTTGTAATGCTTTCTTTAGATTATCCATCAATTTCTCGTCCCATATACCTTGTGTGAATATTCCTGGACAAAAAAATCATCTTTCGGATCATATGTACAAATAGTGTGATTAATCTTTTTGAAAGTTACACATGTATCATTGTGTGTTGTCGAATCTGTTTTTAAACAAGGAAATGGTGCGCACACATTCTGCAGCTTCGGATGTTCAACTATCATTTGGACTTCTAGAGAGACATGCATAGTTGTAAAAAGCACTCTGTGGTTTAGTAGTTGTGTGGTTGTAATTACGCACCGGAACATTTGGAATTCCCTTAGGTAACTGTACATCCATTTCTTAAATTTGATCGTTTTTCACATAAAAACGATACGTGTTTGTTTAAGGTAATACTACCAGACCCGTTAATATGATATATGCAATAGTAACCTTTGCTTTCATAATTTTTCAGTACTGGTTGTTTGAAGCAAGAAAATCGCACCAAATCTCTATTAATTTTTATTGCATAAACAAAAGAAGTTACGCATCGAAGTTTTAATTATTGCATAAACAAGGAAAACCTTATACACAATTTGAAATAAGTGATAAAAATGTCATTACTTTGTTCCAAGTAGGTCCATTCCAGTTCTTACCAAATACACTTCGTCCATTGGCAATTGGCGAACATATTTTGATCTTTATATCCAAAACATATGTCACCCCAATATCTGATTAACTCTTTACCACACAATGCCGCCATTTCTGAACGACCCTGAAAAGAAGCATTTTGAAAACATTGTGGGAAAAGGAGAAATGCTGGTAACCAGCATTTTCTCCTTTTCCCACAATGTTTTCTACCCCTTCAAAGAAAAATTGCGCAATTTGAGCCCACTGAAATTGTCGTCTGCAAATGCTTTGAATTTGGACAACTCTAAATTCTTGTCGTGTAGTAAAGAATTAACAATAATTTCTTGTCGCGATTTTTAGACTAGCGAAGCTAGTCTATAGGCATCTTGAATGACCCAGATTCAAAGTAAACAAAAAACCCCACAGTTGCCAAATACTGCCTCACAGAAAATACTTCTTTCTGTTAGAAATCTTAATGCTGTTATATATGACAGTTTTGACAAAAACCACTAAATCTCTACCACTCCACATTGAACATGTCCTCTTACAAAGTAATAGACTGATTGAAATCTTAATTCTGTTATATATGACAGTTTTGACAAAAACCACTAAATCTCTACCACTCCACATTGAACATGTCCTCTTACAAAGTAATAGACTGATTGATTGATTGATTGATAGTATGGTGTTTAACGCCGTTTTCAACATTATTTTAGTTATTCCGCGGCGGCCAGTGCACCTATCCATGCTTTCCTGGAGTTTCTTTTACCAGTACTACGCATAATATTCTTTCCAAGCCACTAGCTGCTTTCCAACATAACCATCGTCGAAACAATGGTCAGCGGTGAGAGAGGAATGAATCCTGTCGCAATGACTATCATCAATCCTCGGAAAGAAATTGGCCGAGCCGGGAAACGAACCAGCGACCTCCTGTTCTCAAGTCCTGTACACTACCGACTGAGCTATGGGGGCTCGGCAGTAATAGACTGAACAAGATTTCATTTATAAGGTACAATATCTTTGCTTATATGTAAATTAAGTGATCTATGCAAAGCAGGCTATTATCACATTCCTACACCACTGTGACATTATGAATGAATCTAAAAATAGATACATCTAGGTAACTTGTAGCAAATCCCAGCTGCATTAACCCTCACTGGACAGGGAACCCTTGTCATTCCTTCAGTCACTTGTTATTTAGACCATTGTGTACAGTTAAGCTGTTATGTTAAACTGTTATTTTACATCTTGAATATTAACCCTTTACCACACAATCCCAAGATTTAATGCCCCTGGGGAAGAATCCCTGGTAACCATCATTTTCTCCTTTTTCCACATTGTTTTCTGCCCTTTTGGAATCTGGTTTCATCAATTCAGCCACATTTATTTTGTGGTCTGCAACAGCTTTGAATTTCATTTTGTATAGAGTTAAATGGTTAACCATATCTTGTGCTATTAGTTATTGACTTATTGACTGTATAGTGTTTAACGCCGTTTTCAACATTATTTCAGTGACATCATGGCGGCCAGTGCACCTATCCATGCTTTCCTGGAGTTTCTTTTACCAGCACCACCGCGACTCAGTGACCTTTTGTGGACAGTGCCTATTAAGATCAGGCTGCATAGAATGTGCAGTCTGTTCTTGGATCTACACTGTCCGATAAGAGGATATATTTTCACCAAAATGTAACTTTGAAATAGCAATATTCAAGTGTTTACAATGGCTTGAAAGTTTCATTTGATTTTTTTCTAGCAGGTTAAAGGTTAAACTTAAACAGGATTATAGCTAATCAATAGCATGCATAGCCCCGGTAGCTCAGTCGGTTGTGTACAGGACTTGAGAATAGGAGGTCGCTGGTTCAATCCCTGGCTTGGCCAATTTCTTTCCGAGGATTGATGATAGTCGTTGCGACAGGATTCATTCCTCTCTCAAGTTTTGACGATGTTTATGTGGGAAAGCAGCCAATGGCTTGGAAAGAATAGTGTTCTGAGTACTGGTAAAAGAAACTCCAGGAAAGCATAGATATGTGCACTGGCTACTGCTACATAACTGAAATAATGTTGAAATTAGGGTTAAACACCATACAATCAATCAATCAAATTCGCTAGTCTGTCAGTACTTTGATGTTGCTTATGTACACTTAACAAAACCCATAAACGACCACTGTTTAGCTGAAATTTCACGTAAACCTTTTCTTACATCCGCTGTCCGAAAAAGAGACAGTTAATTTGGTTTGATTTTTTGCAGAATAATCGACCAGTGTAAGAATATACCTCAGCCCAAGAATTTATAGAGTTGTTCTTTTAAAAGGAACTTAACATTCATTCACTCAACACTAAAAATTGACAAATCATTTTTTTTTTGTTGAAAACTTCATGCAAATGATGATATATCCTGTTTGTGAAAGAAGACACAGATATTTCAGGTGCATTTTTTTTTCTTTTGTTCCTTTAAGTTATTTGAAGATACTCCAGAGAGCGTAAGACAAATATCAGATTGCAAGTTTCTTGCAGTCTGCGCTAGGTATAAACTGTCTGCAAAGGAAATATAGTTTACTCTGTTGCAAAAAAAAAAAAAAAAAAGATTAACATAACAATAGCTACCAAAGTTAAACAAAGCAGGTCTTAAAATGCATTTAAATCTAAATCATATCATTTAAAAGTATGGAAATTATTGTGAAGATTACAATCTGTTACAGCACGGTTGGTCCTAGTAATAGTCGCTGGCATAGAAATTAATTTTAAAACTAGGTTAAATTGCCAGGCAGGGTCATTATATCTTTTGTTTATTGATGCCTGATTTTAAAATTTATTTTTCTACCAGCGACTAAGTCTTGTACCGACCACACGATAACAGATTGTCATCTTCACAATATTTTTCCATACTTTTAAATGGTATGACTTAGATTTAAATGCATTGTAACACCTGCATTGATTTTTGGCCGCTATTGAGCCTTTAACAAAGTTTCTGTCTAATGTATATAAGCTATCTACAAGAAGACAAAAAGTTTGGATTGGCAATGTTGAAAAATATTGCAGACTACAGATTAATTGTGTCCTAGAATTACAATTTACATGCATATTTGAAAGGGTAGAAAAAATGTAGGAAATGGGAAAATGTTTGCGACAAGCATTTGCTACTTTCCAACAATGTTTTCACAAGCGTTTTTCCTCAAGGTCGTTAAAACATGGGATTATTTGGTGAAGGGTTTTTAAAGGGACGGATGAAGGTAAAGAATTTTTGTACCATGAACCACTGCCAATGTAATATAAAATCCTCTAAACAAATGGATATCCGTTTTCATAGGCATTAAAAGGTTTGCAATTGAGAGGTCTTTTTTAAAAGGCTTATTTTCTTGTTTTACTTTTTCATGTAATACATTTTAGACTAGCGATCGATAGTCTATTGCTATCGAGAGTAACCCAGATCCAAATATAAACAGATACTACACAGTCACCAAATACTGCCCCACAGTAAGAAATTAAGATTAAAATTTGTAAGAAATCTTTATTCTGTTAACCCCTACGCTGCTAAGCGCGACTCACTGACCTTTTGCGGACTGTGTAGATCATGATCAGACTGCACAGAGCGTGCAGTCTGATCTTGGATCTACAATGTCAGAAAAGAAGTATTTTTCACCAAAAAATAAGATTGTAATAGCTTTGTTCGTGTTTTTACTATTGCATTGAAAGTTTCATTTAAGTTATTCAGCAGGACAAAGGTTAAATATGACAATGTCGACATGAAATATCAATAGGAACAACTGATGTTATGGAATTAATGAAAGTACTTCTTTAACATCAGATATTTACCTGTGCCAGAGACCAATGAAGCCCATCACGTTAGGGTCAGCGCCCAATATCAAGCCCTTTTGCAGCAACAGATATGGCTCCTGAAAGTTGAAAAAATATTTAAACCCACGATATTTATTTACCCTGTAAATTAACAAAAAAAAAAAAAAAAAATTCGCGTCGTGTTTGTGTTGCAAAATCGTGCTTAGTTATTTTCACGATTCAAATGTTTTGAAGTAAAATTGATAACACAGTGATTTCCTCGTTGCCTTTATGTCCCCCCTTTTTAACCATTTACCACACAATCCTGAGTTTTAACAACCCTAAAGAAAATGCAATTTGAAAGCATTGTGGGAAAAGGAGAAAATGGTAACCAGCATTTTCTCCTTTCCCATCTATGTTTTCTATCCTTCCCAAATCAAATTTCAATTTTTGAGTCAGGTTTATTCTGTCACCTGTAAATGTTTTGAATTTGGACTAGTCGAAAATTTTGTCGTTTGGTAAAGAGTCAAAGAAAAAGGCCATAGATCTATTTATGTTGCTAGGATAGGTTTCATTTAAAATGTAAAAACAGAATACTAAACCCTTAACTCTTTCAGTTCCAAATTTCTAAATTTGACCTCTTTCGACAGCTAAAAATTCAGTCCACTGACATTCAGACTGATCCGTATCTTACGGGCTTTCCTAAACAAGCGGACGGCATAGATCGATGATCAGGCTGCACTTTCTGTGCAGCCTGATCTTGATCTATGCCGTCCGTAAAACTTGTTTCATGTATTATGCGAGAAAGAAGTACTTTTAAAACTTTTCAAACAGTCTCGTGTTTTAACGACCCTGAGGAAAGAGACGTTTGAAAACATTGAGAGAAAAGGAGAAAAAACCGGTGACCAATACTTTCTGCTTTTTCAACAATGATTTCACCTTTTAAAAGACAAATCGCACCGACTGAGGTGTATAGAAATTGTCGACTGCAATTGCTATAAATATGAACAGGTCTCGAACATTTATTGAGCTTAAAGGTCCGGCAGTGACCAAAAAGACAATGCGGGTGTTGAAATGCATACAAATTTAAATCATACCATTCAAAAGAATTGAATCAATATTATGAACATGACAATTTTTTTATTGTGTGATCGGCCGAAGTATAAGTCGCTGGCAGAAAAATGAATTTTAAAATCAGGCAAAAAGTAAACAAAAGATAGAGTTACCCAGCAGCTTTTAACATACTTTTGAAAATACTTTCTGTATTAGCGACTAACACTTGGGCCGACCATACAATAACAGATTATCATCTTCACAATAATCTCCATACTTTTGAATGATATGATTTAAATGTAAAGGTATTTTGACACCTACTTTATTTATTTTTGTCAGCTATTGTTACTTTAAAGTAATGTGCAAGATATACTTACCAAGTGACACAGAGAGGAAAAGCTGTGCCATGAAGACTTGGAAATACATCTTCTGTAAGCAAAAAAAAAAAAGCTATTTGTGAGAATTGCTACAAATTCGATAATGACAATTTTAGCTCTTGCTTAAACTGAAACTGAATTAAAGTTTTTCTCACAAATCCTCAATTTGACTAAATTTTTTCAATACCTTTTATGGCATTTTTAAGTGTCGCATTTTCTGTCGTAGCAAGTACATAAATATTATGATTAATTATCATGATAACTTTTAATTGATGTGTTTACAGTGTCCTTTGTTGCTAATTTCGTCGATTTTTTTAAATATTGAAATATTCGTGGCTAAAAGGCCCTGTTTACTCTTTAACTCTTTACCAAAAGACAAAATTTTAGACTGGTCAAAATTGAAAGGATTTGCAGATGACAAATTAAATGTAGCTCAAATGATGATTTCTGTTTTAGATAGGGTAGAAAACATTGTGGGAAAAGAAGAAAATGCTGGTTACCAGCATTTTCTCCTTTTCCCACAATGTTTTCAAAAGACTTCTTTCTCAGGGTCGTTAAAGGTCGGGATTGTGTGGTAAAGGGTTATTAAAGAAGTAGTAAACTTCTGTATCCTGCCACTGGCCATGACTCAACAGTGGGCTCTAACTCTCACCCAGATCTCTATTTCAGCAAATAGATGAGTGCATACTGCATGTATCTGTTGAAGTTACATTCCTATAGCCAGAGAGAAAAAACGCTGTTTAAATTTTAAAGTGAGTAGAATGGCTTAGAATTTAGTTATCTGTGTAAAATGGACAAATTGCCAATATATATGGTGTAAGGGATAGAGAAATTCAAAAGAATTGTCCTCATTTAAAACCGGAAACGACAAAAGTGATTTCTTTGAAGGCCGCCAAAAATGAAATGCATTTTCTAGCCATTGTAATCTTTGCAACCTCGCATTCATCGTAGGCAACATTTGGCATGAAGATATAAGAATGGTTATAGTTTAATATCATAAAGATGAAATAGGTTAAAACTGGCTGAAAACGAGTATAGATGTATCTTTAAGAGTTTTGATTTGCTTTTGTTGTGGAGTCTCCTCATATGTTTTATCTCCAGTTACGACGGCCGGTGTGAAGCTATTTTGTGAAGCTATACCTCATGATTTAGTTGTTTGTTAAAAAATCCATGTGTTGACTTGCTTGATATAGTGTATTACGGAGACGTATTTAGCCACCCTTTGCCAGAGAACGACTCACATGAATCGTGCTCTGTGAAAAGGTGGCTTAGTGTATCTGCAAAAATTATCGACGAAGGAGTCGAAGCTTTTCACTACCGGTAAAATTTCACGTGTTAAAAGACCATTCTTCCTTATTTTTCAGCCGGTTCATAGACTAAATGGAGGACTTGCATGGTATAATGCATTACCAAAATATATTTAAACCTCTTGCCACAGCTCGCCGCTAATGACGGATGGTGGGGAAACCTATTCTGTCTTTCATTTTCTCCATACCGTCCCTGCATTTTGGTCTATTCATACAAGAGTACACTTTAGTCTTTCCAGGACTTTCAGCCCTTTGATTTCCTCCTTTGCCATTCATTTGAGCTTTTGCAAACATATTAGCCATATTCGACTGGTAATTATGGTTTTTCGTCTGGCACTTTTTGTAATTCGACTGGTAAATTTCACGGTTTCGTAAACTTTCGTGAAGCGCAAACCTTACGCTTTCAAATCGTCGTAATGTTTGTGCAGCACGAAACGGGCGCCATGCTGGTAGGCGGATTTTAATATTCATTTTCGTGCTTCACGAAAGATGACCAGTCGAAAACGGCTATTCTTTCTCTCTCTCTCTCTTTCCCTTCACACTTTTCATACTTTACAAGCGAAAATTTAAAGACAGCCAAACTCAAAAAAATGGCTCGTGTAAGTTTTTCAGAAATCATTTCAAATTTTAGGAATATAATCCTTTTAAGGATGTCATTATGACAGACGTACCTCTTCTTCATTACCCATGCCTTACAAACAAAAATTAATAAATAAATGAATTAAGAATACTGGTATTGTATTTTCAACGATGCCATTATAAAAAAAATATATTACAGATGCTATGTAGAAAATAAATTAAGGATGCAATTTTGAAAAATTAGTTAAGAATATTATATTTCAAATGATACCATCATTAAAAAAAAAAGAAAAAAAAAAAAATCACAATGCCTTTATGAAAACAAATTAATCAAGGATGCTATTATAAAAGTCAAGAATAGAATATTAGTAGTAACAAAATGACAATTGACGCTCATGTGGTTATTTTAAGCATAAAATAACCGCATTTTTACGCGACGGCCATAGTTATTTATAAACCAAGCTTAACTCATTTTTATGATTAAATTTAATAATAAAAACTTTATTTTTTTTTGCAGGAGGAGGGAGGGACTCATATATTGATAACATTTTTTAACCTTGCGACTTATAATGACCTAATGCTAAGGTATGAATACCATCCTCTCCCACAACTTTCTTATCATCAAACGCACTTAATGCTGTTTTGTTCACCACCTCCGCACCTATTTTATGGTTGTAGCTTCTAATTACATTCATCTTTCTAAGTTGCTCTTTTTTCGTAAACAAACAATTTTTGTAATCCTCATGGGTAATCTTCTTTTTAATAACAGATTTTTTAACCCCCTTACATTTTTTACTTTGATCTCCCTCTAACATTTTTTAAGAATATAGTTTAGCTCTAAGTCCTACAAACTCCTTTACAATATCTCCACCGGCTTCATCTTTAAACATCCCAATTACTTTTTTGTTATATCCAGATGGAATACCAGATTTATGGTCCTTAGGGAAATTACTTGTATCAAACTTGTTTGCTACATCGTTTGATATATCTTCATAAAAATCTTTAGTCTCAATCTCATACATAAGACTATCTGTATCAGTAAATAAAAGTTTGGCTTTAGCTCCATATTTTTGCATAGTTGTAATGAAAATCATACATCAAAGTCTTACTTAAATCAAGAATACACATACCTAAATAAACCCGTTTATTAAAAACTAATTTTGTCTTTTTCATGTGTATGCCAATTAAGTTTTCGTCAAAAATGTTCCAATGATTAAAGTTAGGTTTGGCAGCTAATTTTTCTGCTTTTACTCTATCATTAACTAACCGAAAATCCACTCGATTTCTAATGTTTTCCATGGTCTTACCAAATACTGAATTATTCATTAATTTAAAAAAGTCTTTCTCAAACTCATTAGTTGCGTTTGTCCTTAAATTAGTATTAAGTTCAATATAGGGTTTAAGCCACTCACTTTCTTCAAATTTTATTCCTCTATGGATTTTCTTGATTGTTAAGCCGAAACTCTTATACAGCTTAAGATTTTCGTAATGAACTACGTACTTTGTCTTATCCCATAAGTTTGGTATTAGTTTCTCAACTTTATTTACTTTTACACTTTCTGGGGCTAGGGGATAATCGTTGTGTAAATCGTGTAATTCTTTAGGATATTCTAAATCAACCTCTAAAATACAAGAATTCTTTTCCCAATTCTCTATCTCTTCCGTGCTCATCCATTTAAAACCATGTGTAGGAAGAGGTTTACTCATTGCCCATCCTTAAAGGTTGTTAGCATCTAAATAAGTTATATACTTTGTAGGTTTAGCAGTGTCATATTCATCGTTCATATATTTATTGTTAGCTTTTCCATATCTGGTACTGATCATTGATACTCCTCCTCTAATACCTTTTTCTACCATTAACAGCATATCCGAATCTGCCAACAACTCTAAATTTACTTTAGTAACTTTTAATGCAGCATCCCAAGCTAAACCTGGTGTTGTGTAATAATGAGCAGGGTCTAAGTTATAATGTTTACAACAAACGTCTCTAAAGTTTCAAAGACATCAGCCAAAAGCAAAACATCAACTTGGTTATACAAATTGTGGTAGTCCTCTAAAGTTTTCATATCAAATTATTTCCATACATTTTTTGCATGAACATAATCTTCATCACTAATATTCTCATCGTTAAGTCTAGAGTAAAATGCTTCTTTAGATGGTAGTTGAGTTTCTTTTAACTTTTCTGGTGAATCCATATACTCATAAGGGTATACACCTTTTTTAATGAGTAGATCAAGTTTATTTCCCGAATAATATTTTTTAACGTTGTTAAAATCATTCTTATCTAAATTATTAGCAAGCTGACTCAAACTCGTGGCCATAAACTTAAAACTGTCGACAAATCTTATCTGATGATGTATAGATTTAGTTTCTCCTTTTTTGTTAGTATAATTTCCGATAGATATATTTTTGGTAAAACTAATATACTTTTCGTCATTATTAGGAATACAATCAATATTTCCCTCAATCCCACCAAGATTTTTTATAAATAAATGACTGTCATATCCACTAAGATTATGAAACAATACAGGCGTAAAATTAGGTTTTCTATACTTAAGATTACATAAGCTATGAGCAGCTCCTCTAAACCTACCCATAAAATGACAATGATCTCTAACCGTATCATTTTTGGAGGTAAACCCTCCTTCACCACAAATCCAACACTTACTTGCTCTGTTATAGTACTCTCTCTCTTTTTCCCCAAATATCATTTCCTTCGTTGGTAAATTAGAAATTTCTTTCATGTCTTCTAGTAACATTTCCACAAATTTTTGTGCAGCATCTTCTCCCGTGTAACTTACTAATTTTGGTTTATATATTTTATCATCAAAACATTTAATATAATAACAAAAGCTAGATGGCTCGTGTGTTTGATATTGTTTTGTATAACTATTTTCTGGGTTTGGTTCACATGTATCTAATGGTTTGATATAACACTCAAAGTCAGCATACACAACAAAAGGAACCTTTTCTGATTAAAACAATTTTTTCGTTTATTCAACTCTTCCAGGCTGAATTCATCTAGATCCTCAACGTTGTACATGTATACTTCAATGCTCCCTTGGAGCACACTGCACATACATGCAGTTAACGTAAACAATTTGGAAATAAAGTTATGTAACACCATCGCCTTTCTATTTATTACACATAAACAAAGCTAAGATCCAGTAAGCGTCAGAACCAGTAAACATTCCAGCCTCGTTCCCATTTATATTTAACCCTTAAGCTGCTAAGCGCAACTCACTGACCTTTTGCGGACAGTGTAGATCAAGATCAGATTGCACAGAACGTGCAGTATGATCTTGGATCTACACTGTCCGATATGGAGATATTTTTCCCCAACAAATAACTTTGAGATGGTAAGTTTTGGGTTTGAAAGTACCGTTTCATTTATTTAGCAGCTTAAGTGTTAAGTGTTAACCAAAATACCGTTCGAATACACCCGTAGAAGTTAGCATTTATGAAACATCATGAGAGTCATTGCTCGTTACAATCCATCAAACGTTTACAAAAAAAATCTTGGCAAAAAATTTATTCGTCTCTCGTTTACATAGTCTCGAATTTGATTGACATGAAAAAGTGCTGTTCGTGGTGGTACTGAAGAAACTCCAGATATACATGGATAGGTGCACTGGCAGCCGTGATATGACTGAATACTGTTGAAAACGACTCTAAATACCAAACGAATGAACAAACTCATTAAATAGAAAAAAGCAGTCAAACAAGCAGCCTCCATTTTTAGACTAGCGAAGCTAGTCTGTAGGCATCATGATTGACCCAGATTCAAAGTAAACAAAAAACGCCACAGTTGCCAAATACTGCCTCACAGAAAATACTTCTATCTGTTAGAAATCTTAATTCTGTTATATATGACAGTTTTGACAAAAACCACTTAATTTCTACCACTCCACTTTGAACATGTCCTCCTACAAAGTAATGGACTGAACAAGATGTCATTTATAAAGTAAAAGATCTTTGCTTATATGTAAATTAAATGACCTATGCAAAGCAGGCTATTATCACATTCCTACACCACTGTAACATCATGAATGAATCTAAAAATAGATACATCTAGGTAACTTGTAGCAAATCCCAGCTGCATTAACCCTCACTGGATAGGGAACCCTTGTCATTCTTTCAGTCACTCATTCTTTAGACCATTGTGAACAGTCAAACTTTTATGTTAAACTGTTATTTTACATCTTGAATATTAACCCTTTACCATACAATCCCAAGTTTTAATGCCACTGGGAAAGAATCCATGGTAACCATCATTTTCTCCTTTTTCCACATTGTTTTCTGCCCTTTTGGAATCTGGTTTAATCAATTCAGCCACATTTAATTTGTGGTCTGCAACAGCTTTGAATTTCATTTTGTAAAGAGTTAAATAGTTAACTATATCTTGTGCTATTAGTTATTGATTTATTGACTGTATGGTGTTAAACGCCGTTTTCAACATTATTTTAGTGATATCATGGCGGTCAGTGCACCTATCCATGCTATCCTGGAGTTTCTTTTACCAGCACCACCGCGACTCTGTGACCTTTTGTGGACAGTGCCTATTAAGATCAGTCTGCATAGAATGTGCAGTCTATTCTTGGATCTATACTGTCCGATAAGAGGATATATTTTCTCCATAATGTAACTTTGAAATAGCAATATTCAGGTGTTTACAATGGCTTGAGAGGTTTCATTTAATATTTTCTAGCAGGTTAAGGGTTAAACTTAAACTGGATTATAGCTAATCAATAGCATGCATAGCCCCGGTAGCTCAGTCGGTAATGTACAGGATTTGAGAACAGGAGGTCGCTGGTTCGATCCCTGGCTTGGCCAATTTCTTTCCGAGGATTGATGATAGTCATTGCGACAGGATTCATTCCTCTCTCAAGTTTTGACGATTGTTCTGTTGGAAAGCAGCCTGTGGCTTGGAAAGAATAGTGTTCTGAGTACTGGTAAAAGAAACTCCAGGAAAGCATAGATATGTGCACTGGCTACTGCTACATAACTGAAATAATGTTGAAAATAGGGTTAAACACCATACAATCAATCATTCAAATTCGCTAGTCTGTCAGTACTTTCAGTACTTTGATTCTTTTTTGCCATCTCAGGTCAGGTTTATGAAATTTTTTAAGGTCCTGTAAAACTTATTTGTTGCAAATCCTTTCTATTATCTTATTGGTGTTTGCTTGGATGCAACTTAAAGCAGCTTTCAATAGTATTCATGCTCTTACAAACGGGGCTTAATGCACCTCCGTAATCCACGGTAGCAATCAAGCCATCGCATAATAATGGATCCATAATAGCCACTTTTTTTAACAACCGACTTAATCATGTAGTAGACTGGTCCTTGAACATACATGAAATCGACCAATAGCGAAATGTTTCGTCCTAGGTCAGCCTGAGCGGAATGCGCATGCTGACCTGGGTCGATACTTTTCGCAGTTGCAGTAAGTCCTTTTTTTTACAGAGCATTGGTCATTCAAATTATATCACGGCGACAGTTCACTTATCCATGTGTTTCGCCATTACTTGGAGCTCGGCCGTGCCTTGGCCAAGAACCCCATCGTCATGATCGGCGTCTCCGAACTACGATATCCTGATTGAAAATCCTATGCCTTAACTCTTTACCACAAAATCCCGACTTTCAAAGGGATATCATGATATAGTAACTTTCTTTGGGCGTGTATTTGATTCAAGCTACGTGGACAAACTTAATCTCTCGCGTTACTACAACATGTAATAATGTGTAACACCAGCAGAACGGAATGTGTTCGGGTCGTAATGCGTTATACCAGTGTAACCAGGTTGATTTTTCCTATTGAAGAGGAATAACCATTGCAAAACCATGTCAATTGCTTTACGAGGTTATCCCCCTTAATTTACTAATATTTTGCTTTCAATCAGTTGAATAAATGATGCATTAAGTTTCCCGCCATAATTCATTGGTGCATGAGTTTTTCTTGTGAGATGTTTATTTTGAAAGTTCACCTCAAAGGGTTAGCATCAGAACTTTTGTCTTGCCAAGCTTGAAGATTACTTGTTGGTACATTATTTGGGTGTGGATCAGCTGCTTTTATCTTGAAAAGTAGGTTTGAGGTTTTTTGCTCATTTCTCTTGTTTTATTTGAATTTATCTTTCTTATGAATCATTGTGGAAAGGGGCCATTGAGAAAGCATAGGAATTTGGACTTGGAACTGAATCCAGTATGGCAGCATAGCTTTTTCTCTGACTAGTAGTAAAAGCCCTTAACTAAAGTAATAAAACCTTTTAGCCGCCTTACATCACCTAGTGAGATACCTATGCACTGTTTCTAACTTTTGCAGTTGAAGAAATAACCCACTCCACAAGCGTGAGAGAACTGTTACAAAGAGACTGAGAGTTGAGATTAGCCCGGTCCTCAACTGGTATGTTATAACCATGTACTTTTGAAAGCTATCTCCTTTGTATTTGTTAACTTTCATCTTGGTAACTTTTGAAGGTAGATGCATTACAATCTGTAAGTTGTCAGACACCCCAGTTCATTTTCTGCATTCAGTTCCTCAGATAGGCATTCTCATCTGCGAAAAGTATCGACCAAGGTCAGCCTGCGCAGTCCGCGCAGGCTGACCTGGGCCGAAACTTTTCGCTATTGGTCAATTTTCTGTATGTCTAAAGGCCAATCTACCCCATGTTTAAATCGATTGTTGAAAAAAAAGGTGGCTATTATGGATCCATAATTATGTGAAGGCTTGATAGGTACAATGCATCACGGAGATACATTAAGCCCCCTTTTGTCAGAGCTCAAATGGTTTAGAAGCAAAGACACTATAATTTCGGACACAAACAGTGTTTTAGCCTTTACCAAACTATCCCAAAGTTTCAACGACAATGAGGAAGCAGCCTTTTGAAAACATTGCAACCAGCATTTTTCTCCCTTTTCCATAATGTCTCCTGCCCTTTCATTGACAAAATCCCCACGTTAAGCCTCATTTGATTTGTCGTTTGCAAATGGCTTCAATTTGTACTAGTCTAAAATATTGTCGTTTAGTAAAGAGTTAAACCATTGATATCTGAACAGAAACCAGTGACACAGACAAAATCTAGATAAAAAGACATTTTTTTTAATGGAAATTTGCCTTTTTTCTAACGTAGTTTCAATTTTATGAAGAAGAAGAGGAGGAAGAAGACACACATTTATATCTTCCTTTAAAGTATATGCATAAAAACAACGGGTAGAGCATAAATATCAGCCTTGTTCAATAGCCACTTTTTTAACAACCGACCGGTCCTTGGACATAGAGAAAATTGACCAATAGCGAAAAGTTTCGGCCCAGGTCAGCCTGAGCGGACTGCGCAGGCTGAATTGGGTTGATACTTTTCGCAGATGCATTAAGCCCCTTTTGACAGAGCACGGCTCATATGTACTTTCAAACGCGTATTTAATCTTTTTGAGAGATATCTGAAACTTTTACTCCAGAGTAAAATCAATGTTTGTTAATATAAAAAATTCCGATGAACATTTGTTTTCTTATTCTCAATTATTTTCTGAATTTGAAAGCAATACAAATTCTGATTGGCTAAACCATTTGATCTGGCCAATCAGAAGTTTTGTTACTTTTCTAGATCTAGGCTAAGACTAAAATGAAACTAAGACTGGTTTTGTGAATACGGACCCAGGGTTTTTTACACTAACAATTCTAAATACTTTTCATATCCTAAATTCCAGCCTTTATGATAGGCTGAGCAAAATCGACTGAACGTTCCTGTGTCATACTGTGTTCGAATCACGGAGATTGTCATTCGCACTTACCAATGGTGTATGGCATAATTCTCGAATTGATCAAATCAGGGTTATGGCCATACATGACTGCTCCTTTGAAAGCAATAAGAACGATAATTTTATAATAAGTCAAGAATGATGATTAAATAGTACGTTTATAATCCTTAAAATCGTTATAGCTCAAAAATGATTTCTACAATTAATCTAGAATTAATTCCAAATCATTTTCAGCTTTTATTTAGCTATACCTGTATAATTTTCGAAAGACAGTTCTGCATGAAATTCACCAGGTTTCTGTCTGTATTGTCGCCACCTTTCACCCTTAGGCTGTTAAGCGCGACTCACTGACCTTTTACGGACAGCGTAGATCAAGATCAGACTGCACAGAACATGCAGTCTGATCTTGGATATAAACTGTCCGATAAGGAGATATCTCCCCCACCCCCGCCGAAAAATACCATCGAAATAAGAACATTTGGATTTTTACTATCGGCTTGAAAGTTTCAATTCTTTTATTTAGCAGGTTAAGGGTTAATTTGTTTGAAGATTTTTTTTTTCAATAAATCAACACCATTGTAATTACACCACATCGAGGAGTGAGTCAAAATTTCATGTGTCCCATGCATCCAAGATAAAGGTTTTTAAGAGTTTTGTCCTGTCGCTCGAGTCTGAATGTCCTTTCAATGACACGAGGTGACATGGAGAGGATGTATTTCCTTAGTTGTCTCTCTTTGAAATTCTGAGGGTATCCATTTTACCAAACATTCTAAATTACGTTCTCATTCAAACAATCAGACGAGCGGATTTCTTGCCTTGTAAGTTAGAGTTAAAAAAAAATCACACAAGCACACATTAAAACGGGGTCCCGTTTATTTACGCCTGAAGCCAGTTTTATGCCCATTTCATCTTTCTATTATCAACATATAACCATTCTTGTACGATCATGCCAAATATCATATACTGTCTTGTACCATAAAAATTTTGTACACGTGTTGAGCCTATGATTTGGTTTGCCCATGGTATTGGTGTTTGGGCTCAATTTGAGTTAAAGAATGGATATGGGTGTGAAAAGGGGGCTTAATGCATGTGCGAAAAGCATCGATCCAGGTCAGCTTGCGCAGTCCGAGCAGGCTGACCTTGGCGGAAACTTTCCGCTATTAGTCAATTTTCTGTATGTCCAAGGACCAGTTTGCCTCATAATTTAGCCGGAAAAAAAAAAAAAAAAAAAAAAAAAAAAAAATGGATCCATAATTATGTGATGGCTTTCATGGTTTCATGCATCAAGTCCTCTTTCGCCAGAGCACATAATCGGTTTCCAGTTTCATCTAGACCACATCAAAAAGGGTAAGTACAGCCTGCAATACTCTGCTAAGATTTTAGAGTCAAGTCATGACCACGTGATCAACAACATGCTACTCAAGGTTGACATTCTAGCAGTGTCAGAAGATCCAACTATGCTTCTATTAACTAAACGTAACTGTTAAAGATTTCTATGAAGTTTATTGCAGGTTCGACTTCCCTGAAAGACTGAATTCTTTCCCGATGTTGTAAGGTGTCTTTTGAGACCTCTCCCCCTACCCCCGACATTGTATTTATAAGCTCTATTTGAATTTGAAAGCTGCAAATGGTATCTAAAAACCGTGTAGTGCAAAGAATTATAACGGGATTGACATATTGATTAGTCGAGGTGTTAATTTACAAATATCTAGGAAACCGGCAGTAAACTCTTCACAAAACAAACCTTTCACTACAGCGAGTCCAGCCTCAGTTGGTACGATAACAGGCTTGTCTGGAAACGCATCCTTTATTGAACCACTCATGACGTCACACTCACCAAATCCACCAACCAATAATAGTGTTTTAACATGTATAAGGTCACTTTTTGAAAGAAGTGACTGAAGATGGTCTAGAACTTTCGTTTTGGGTTTCTGGAAAAACTCTCGAAACTTTGAGGATCTGATAAACAGCTTGTCACCCTTTTTCTCTATTATTTCTGAAAGTTTTTTTCGTCGAATGCTTGTTGTGAAATTCTCGGACATATTTTCGAGGTACATCTCATACAAAGAAGATGGAAACCTTAAAACCGTAAATGTTTTTTCCGTCGTAAAGACCCTTTTCTTCAATTCAAACATTCTTTGCAAATTCAGGTCTTCATCTTTAGCTAATCCATCGACTACTCTTTTTTAGGATAATTGGATAAAAAAATCTTCAAAGACCCTGTCGACACACGTGCCACCCCATGGTCCGCCTGAGGCGGAGGTTAACTCCCCAAGTTACCATGACGATCGATTTTATGAGCTGTTACATTGTATATCAACCGTGCCACCTGTAAAGTTTAAGTATGTACAAATTGATCTCTAACTTTATGTCCAAGTCAATAGTACTCTTTAATGATAAAAACTCGACAAAGCCTTGTTTCTGTCTGTTCTAGATTTATGCAATATGCTGTATCTAAATTACTGTATAGAAGTTAACTAATAATAATAATAATAAATGAATATCGGTTCCAAACAGATTTGAATGCATGTACACATTTCTTTGATCACCATGAAATTTTGTGAATGATTTTGAATGGCGATGCTGTTTATTGAGTAAACTTGTCTCTTTTTCTCAACTTTGTATATCTGTTACTGTTTTGTTTGATCATTTATGATATGCTTTATTTCTGCTAAATCATTACGGAGGCACAATTATTTAACAACAACATAAACTACTACTACTACTACTACTACTACTATTATTATTATTATTTTATTGTTTTTCCGCAAATTGGCGAGCATTATACAATAATGGAAAAATGAACACATTAGAAAAGAATAAAAAAGAGAACAATAATAAAAAGTATATAGCTAGAAAGAGAGCTATTGTACGACCAAACTCCAACCAGAAAAAGACTCTTGCAGTAAAAAAGACGAAAATGCAAATGCCCCTTCCCCGATCAGAATGCGGGACCACATCCTATAAATCCAAAAGTACAAAACAAAGGAGTGAAACGATACAAAAATAAAGAGGAAATGTGAATCAAGTTTGGAAACCTTGCAACGAAAACGAAATGCAAGGCAAAAATAAGCCAAATAACACTAACGAACAAAATAATCAAGGAGCAAGACATAAATGAGCAGACACCAAGAACTAATCCATTGATTGAGTGAACAAGTGGATAAATCTATAGAAGTATTAACCAGTCAATCAATCAATAAATCAAGGGCAAAAAAGTGCTTGAGTTAGCGAGAGATAAAAATATAAATACGCAACCCAAACTTTAATACAAGGCGGTGGACTGGCAAAAAGAATGGATATATGTCACAGCTGCTTAGACATGCGGGCTGATGGAATTAAAGAATAATTGATAACTGTGGTACATACAGCTATTACACAAGGGAAAAAGTTCCAAAACTTTCCGAGGATAGGTATAATAACTAGCATAAGCCCATAAGCAAAAACATTGTCCTCCACGATGTTTCGAAGACCTGAGAATAAGGCGACAATAACATTGTTATTACTCAGGCTCCTAAACCTGTGATAGATGCATTCATTTGTCTCCGTTGAGATACTGTGAAACAATTTAATGCTGAAGTTCTTTGTAGAAGGGCATTGCAATAAAATATGGCATTGCAATAAAATATGTTCACATGCCGAAACTGTAAAATAAGTTTTGCAGTAATGACAGAAATTTGTAAATGAGTCGCTATAAAATTTAGCTATCATTCTAACACAATTGTTACAATGCTTAGCTATCAATGGAGAGGAAGTAGACCTACTTAATTCCCATAGTCCACTATGGAGGATTAATTGAGGTTTGATGTATAAGAAGCTAGATAAATGACAGTCGGCCTGAACCCTGACCAACCAAGTAGCATTTGCATGTCCATTATTGACATTACGAGAAAAGTTTTTCCATTGAGCTTTTGTAGGAAAAAGACCCGTGGTAATGTAACTCTGTAAATAATCTTCCAGTGAATATTTGCGGAGAATACTTACAATATCTGGGATAAACCCAAGTTTAAGGGAAGATCCACGCATATAGCAAGGAAACAGCCTATAATTGAACAACTTTTACATATATGTAAAGTCGGGATACGACAAATTTGGCCAAGAAATAAGAGATTCCTATAGTCGGTCTCTGATTCGATAGGTAAAACACCTGCGAGACCGAGACAAACATCGGTTCTAGTATACACGGGTAAGTTCTGGATATACTTAACGCAGATTATATGGGCTCTTTCTATCAGAGCTGACTGTGTTTTGTTAAATTCTGACCATAATTCACAGCCATAGAGTGCTTTTGGTAGAACAATAGACTATTACAGTTTGAGGGAAGTTAGGTGGCGAGGACCATTTTCATGTACTCCAACATTTAATAGACCCAAGACTGTAGGTTTCAGTTTGTGACAGGAGTCATCAATGTTGACAGAACCTTTCATAAATTTAGTATATATTATGCCTAAATGAGTGTAAACCTCTACCTCATTTACGACGCTATCGCCCAATCGCCATACTCGATTAGCGATGAAATGTTTGACTTCATTGAAGACTATGATTGCACACTCGGACGGGCTATACATGTAACGCCACTTTACAGAATAATTAAACCATATATTCATCATCTTCTGAAGACCATATTTAGAGATGGATACTAAGACCATATTGTCAGCTACGCTAAAGGGAACCACAGTTAGTACCCGCAATACAGATACCACATCCAGTATTTCCGAGCTGACGGATAAGGCCATCTATGTACACTAAATGCAGGAATGGGCTTGTTATGCCCCTTTGACGGGTGCCTTGTAAGATGAAAATGAGACATTGCATGTGAAATTCCTAAAGCGAACTGAACTATTGAGTCCGGTATACAAATTAAGTACACATTTCAAAGTTTTTGAGTCAAGACCGTAATGGATTAACGTGTAGAAAAGGCCGTTAACCCCCCCCCCCCCTCCCCGCCCCTTGCAAACAATGTGGTTGTAGCGACGCTATTGCTTGCATACGACGCAATAATTACAGCCTTTCAAAACGTTTTAATATACAAGATGTAAGGTTTATAACTCGATAACAACTATCAGGGTCCTTACGGTTCTTTTTTTTCCACCTTTAAACACAGTTACAATAATGCCTCTTTTCATAGCCAAGGAGACATGAGTAAATCGCAACATATTGCAAGCAGTTAGGCCAAAACCTGTTTAGAACGCTCATTCCCAAAAAGTATGTGCTCGTAACGTAGACTATATGTCCCAGGGGATTTGTTGCGTTTAACGGTCTATAAAATAGAGTTGAGAGTATCAACGGAAACCTCAGGTGCACAGCTGTAGCTATGTGACTCTTCTGAAGATAGAAACAATTTGAGCTCACTATCTACGTGCTCTTTCAAAGCACTGTCATAAGTAGGATTATCACAAAAAAAAAGTTCAAATCCAGAAAGTAATCACTCCAACCTTGCATAACAGAATTGCTACCACGACACAAATTGTCGTTAAAATTAATTTCAGCCCCAGGGGATGTATCGAGAGTTTTCCTCTTAAATATTTACCAAGCGCCAGAACAGCTCTTGGTCTAATTATACCCCCGCAAAACGAATGTTTTCGGGGGTATACTGGAATCAGCCTGTCTGTCCGTGTGTCCGTGTGTGTACAAAGTACTAGCAATTTTGTGTCGCGAACTCCTCCTAGTTTTCCTTCAATTGCATTGAAACTTTACGCATATATTTATCATATATTGAAGATGTGCAAAACGTAATTTTCAAGTGTCAACTCCCCCTGGTTGAGGAATTATCTCCCCTTGAACTTGACACTTTTTTCTGTCAAAGCGCTGGCGGGGGTATTAAGTCACATTCAGTGACAGCTCTAGTTAGAATAGGTGCACTGGCCGGCGCGATATAACTGAAACAGTGTTAAAAACGGCGATAAACACCATACAATCAATCAATCAACTTTTCTGTCAATATGAAAATAAAAAACTTGTACCTGTCATCCTTAATCCCTTACTTTGACCTTGACCTTGAGACTGGTAAACCTCGGCTCTGAATGGCAACTCATCAAAATGGAGACATCTGTGAAATATTTTCACAAATCAAGGCCAGATTCAGGAAACACCGTGCTGACACGATTCAAGTCCATCTGACCTGTGAATGGCCGATGTCACATTGACCTCGAAGATTGGTTTGTGACCTTTCAATCCGTATTGAGACTATTGACCTTGGCGACTGGTATGAGAAACCTCCGCTCTTATGGAGGGAAGAATCCGCCAAAATTCTATGGATCTAGATGGCATTCTTATTTATGATCATTAGATGTCTATTCGTCTTCTTTCTTACATCTTACATGCATATTACATCTTATGTCCCATTATTACTGGTGCATGTTGTTTGATGATAATTCCATTTTTCTTTCTTCCACTTGTATGTCATAAAGTTGTTATTAAGTAGTGTGTGCTTCCATTCATTATGCCCTTTTTGACATTGTAACTTCACTCATCTTACTTCCTTATCCTTGAAATTCTTTGCGTTTCCCATGTCTGTATACTTACCTTATCATTAAAATGCAACATTCTTCTTGTTAATGCATATTCTGGCGAAAACTACAATGTGTAGGGGCTGTTGTGATAATGAAGTGAAACTATGATAGGTAGCTGAATTAAGACGAAGTATGCATTAGCAAGAATAGCATTTACACGCATACGACGTCACATAATGGTATCAGATGGCGCTTTCATTTACGGATGTTTCGGTAACAGACAAATTCAATAAATTGGACTTATAGAGTAAATCGATTGGATGTTTCGGTAACAAGGCAGTAATATAGTGCCCTGACGTTTCTCACACCCAATACATGGCTTTCGTTTGTGCAAACGTTTTTTTTTTTTTTTTTTTTAAAATTGCAATTGTCACTCATTTTCTGACAGAATAATATTTGTTTTGTTGTTCCTTCCATGCTGTATGTTTATAAATGCCTGAAATCAATAAATTCTGATCACCATATCTTATTTTCGGTTTTCACCCATAGTCGATTTAATGAATAGTACCCAATCCTAAACTTTTCACCGTGCTGCCCTTGCAGCCGATTCAGATCAAGAACAGATTGCACAAGACACGAAGACAACCAGGAAATCGCTAATATTAGATGTTCTGTTTCTAAAATGAAAATGGCCGTTTGGGTTATTTGATGCTCTACGGGTTAAAGTTATTGATAATCAATGTTAATGAATGAAGATTATGCAGGTGAAACATTGTGGCAAATGAAGAGAGGGGATGAGAAATAGATTGAGACAGAGACCTTGACAGTGCTTTCTTGTATACTTCTTGTAATTTTGACCATATACATTTGTGCTTGTAAAAAAAAAAATCTTTTTGTTGTGTTCCTTTCCTTCTTCAACAGTGTTTTTAAATCTGATCTGGTGCACAATAATCGTCGTCTGCAGGTTTTAAAGTGCGTTAATAAGACACGGACATCACTGTATAAAAAATCATATAAAGTCTCTGTACCTACTTTGTGAGAGCGAAGGGAGTACTGTATATTATATACAGATACGTGTCTTTAACAGCCTAGACCTGTATAGCTCATGTGGTAGTGCGCAAGACTCCTAAACGTCATGTTTCGGGTCACTTGAGGGTTCGATACCCACGGCTGTCCATCTAAGATTACTAATAGTCTTTGGGATGAGACGTTAAACCGAGGTCCCGTGTGACGGTACTAAACACCGAGTGCGTTTAAGAACCAGGCGTAACTTATGATGGGTTTGGTACTGTATCTTGCACTATCTCCCCGTAACATAACTAATAGCCTTGGGGGGAGGGGGGGGGTCGCCCATATGGGAAATCGGTGGCGACGATAAATAAACAGAAATGCTTTAATTTCTTGACAGCCTGTTTTCACACATCCCATTACAAACAAGATAAAGTACATCTTAAAGATTAACCTGGGTTAAGAAAAAAAAAAAAAAAAAACCACTAACAGACGAGGAGAAATTCCAATTTACACAAACGGCTATTTCCCCTTCCGTTCTACATTTAGCAAGAAAAACCTCTAAAAAGATATAATCCTCTTCGTCTTATCATGCAGATTTATTGTTTTGATATAAATACATTTTTTCACGTACAATATGCAATGTTGGTCTAAACGATAATGATTAAAAAAAAAAAAAAAAAAAAAAAATTATTGGTGTGTAAGGTACCCTCACGTATTCTTTGATTTCTTTAGCTTCCTGACCACCGCTAATTTCATACTCATGGACAAATATTGACAAGTAATCAAGTTATATAAACATAGCATGACCTTATTTCATTTTAAGCCAAATATAGAAATGTGTTTAAATCAATAAATTAGCAATATCTATGGCCCCAACGAAAGAAAAGAAGTTTCAGATTTCTTGTTGGAAATGAATCTTGGTGAGGAGAAAATTACGTTGAGTCAAAATTGTAAACAATGGGGGCAATTTATCGCTAGAGTCGTTTGCATACCACATCTAATCAAAGTACTGAAAGTACTGTTGGAAGGCGAGTTTAATATATTCCAAATGTAGTACATATCCCTATAACAAGAGGGCTATGATGGCCCTGAAGTCGCTCACCTGAGGTTTTTGACCAAACATGACCTATTTCCAATCGTTTCCTAGATAACACAACAATCATTCTAACAAATTTTCATGACTATTGGACTGAAAATGTGGCTTCTAGAGGGTACACAAGGTTTTTTTTTTTTTTAAAGATTTGTCTCCATGACCTTGTTTTTTACTCAGTGTGAGCCATTTTCAAACTCATCAAAGAAATCATCAAGACAAACATTCTAATTTTCATGAGCATTGGACTGAAAATGTGGACTCTACAGTGTATACACGGTTCTTTTTAAAAATTAAGCCCAGTGACCTACTTTTTGACCTGACATGACCTATTTTCAAACTCGTCCTGAAAATCATCAGACAACCTCTCTTACCAACCGTCATGAGTATTGGACTAACAATGAGGCCTATAGAGTGTACCCAAGGTTTTTCTATGATTAGACCAGGTGACCTAGTTTTAGACCAGAAATGACACACTCTTCTAAAAAGGAAGGTTTTTCAAAAATTTGATCCAGTGACCTAGTTTTTGACCCAATATGACCCATTTTCAAACACATCAAAGAAATCATCAAGATAAACATTCTGATTACTTTTCATGAGTATTTGATTGAAAGTTTCGCCTGTGGAGCAAATACAAGGTTTTCCAAAGATTTGACCTAGTGACCTAGCTTCTGACCCGGTATGACCCATTTTCACACTAATCCAAGATATCATTAAGACAAACATCCTGATTAATTTTCAAGAGAAATGGACTAAAAATGTGGTCTGTTGAGCATACAGAAAGTTTTTCAAAGATCTTATCTGGCTTTCTAGTTTTTGACCAGACATAATTTTTGTTCTAAATTATCAAAGAAATCATCAAGACAAACATTCTGACCACTTTTCATGTTTCATGAGTATCGAACTGGAAATGTGGCCTCTAGAGTGCACACACGGTTTTTCTACGATTTGACCTGGTGACCCAGATTTTGATTCAATGTGACCAATTTTCAGTCTTGGCTGATATATCATAAAGACAAACATTCTGGCAAAGTTTCATCAGTATCAGACTGAAAATGTGGCCTCTAGAGCATACACAATGTTTTTCCAAGGTTTGATCTAATGACCTAGTTTTTGACCCAACATAAACCATTTTCTAAGTCGTCGGAAATATGATCAAGACAAACATTCTGACTTACTTTCAAGAGTATTGGACTCAAAATGTGGCCTCCAGAGCATACACAGTATTTTTAAAAGATTTGACCTAGTGACCTAGTTTTTGACTCAACATGACCAGTTTTCAAACTTGTCTGAAATATTATCAAGACAAACCCTCTGACCATGTTTCATGAGTATCCGACTGAAAATGTAGCCTCTAGAGCGTACAAAAGCTTTTTCAAAGATTTGGCCTAGGAACCTAGTTTATGATCTGACGTGACCCATTTTCAAAGTTGTTGGAGATATCATCAAGACAAACATTCTGACAAAGTTTCATGAGTACCCGGCTAAAAAAGTGGCCTGGAGAGCGTTTGCAAGGTTTTTCCTACAATTTGATGTCGAAGCCTTGTTTTTGACCCGACATGACCTATTTTCAAACCTGTTCCAGATATTATCAGGATAAAATTCTGACTATTTTTCATGAGTATCAGACTGAAAATGGGGCCTCTAGAGCGAACACAAGGTTTTTCTAAGATGTGATGGTGACCTAGTTTTTGACCTGACATGACCCATTTACGAGCATATCTGAGATGTCATCAAAGCAAACATTCTGACCAAGGTTCATGAGTATTGGACTGAAAATGTAGCCTCTAGATCATACACAATGTTTTTCTAAGATTTGACCTAGTGACCTAGTTTTTGACCTGACATGACCTACATGTACTTTCAAACTTATATGAGATATAAAGACAAACATTTTGATCAACTTTAGTGTGTATCCGACTGAAAATGTGGCCTCTAGAGCGTACACACATTTTTTTTCTAAGATTTGACCCAGTGACCTAGTTTTTGACTCGACATGACCCATTTGTGAACTCGCACAAGATAACATCAAGACAAACATTCTGACCAAGTTTCTTGGGTATCCAAAGGAAAATGTGGCATCTAAAGCGTACACAAGGTTTTTCTAAGATTTGACCTAGTGACCTAGTTTTTGACCAAATGTGACCCATTTTCGAACTTGTCAGACATATCATCAAGAGAAACATTCTGACAAACTTTCTTGAGTATCTGAAAACATACGGCACCGGAGATATTGCCAGATACCTACACTTTCTCCACATCCCATAGTGTTTTCTATATGTTCAAAAGCAAATTCGATTTATAGAGCATAATACATGGTCCAATGGCAAGCTAACGAGCAGGGATTGAAGACATTTTTGTAAAACACATCAGTGGCTCGTAACTAGTGATTGCTCTTTTCCCTATTTGTTCTCAACAGAAAAACATACTTTTTCATGAAACATTGTTGGAAAAGATTAAAATGCTGATTACCCTCATTTTGTCATTTTCTTATGGTGTTGAGAAATTATTTCTTTCTCATGTTTGTTAAGACTTGGGATTGTTTGGTTAAGGCTAAAATGGAGACTTAACACACTAAATTATCTTTACCTTGTTCAATTCATACACTTTCTGGATAAAAACATTATGGAGAGAGAAAGCATTACTTGTTTGAGTAATGGTTTCTCCTAACACATTTTTTTTTTTCTAAATCTTCAAAGCACCATTATTTCCAAAACCCTAGACAGAATTTTTAGCTAAAAATCATTCTCTTTACCGGGGAAGAAAATATCTGACTATCAAATTAAAAGCATTGGCAGCAGACAAATAGATAATGGCTCAAAGTTGTAACTAATGTTAAAGAGTTATGAAAATATTTTGTCAAAAGGAGAAAAGCTTACTACCAGCATTTTCTCCTGTTTCCACAATGTCTTCAACTTTCTTATTTTAAGTAAAACCAAGTTTCAAGTAAATTTAAGTAATAAGACTTGTGTCCAAATTGAAATTTTGTTTTACTCATTACATAGTCTTCAAAGGGCTAGAAAATATTGTGAGGAAGGAGAAATGCTAGCAACCACCATTTTCTCCTTTCGCCACAATGTTTTCAATTTTCTTATGGTATGTAAACCTCAGTTCAGGAAAACAATACTTTCCACCATTCTTAGTATACAGACTATACAAGTCAAACCATTTGGTTCAGCTTTATTTTTTAGAGAACTTGCAACCTTTCGCAGGGCTGGCCATTACACTGAAAATCACTGTCTCTATCAACTTTAACAACTTGCAAAATTTTGGGCTGAAGTCATCATTTAATGTCAGTTTCGCTTCAATAACTTTCATTACCCCGATACTTGTATCAAACAATGAAGAGTATTTTGATAACATTTGCTCTACAGAACCTACTTGGCGAGTCCAATTAATTTTCTTCCAATCAAGCTTGAGTTCCATTAATCCTTTACCGCACAATGCAGCCTTTAAACGACCCTTGGGAAAAAGCCTTTTGAAAACATTGTGGGAATAGGAAACAAGAGGGCCAGAATGGCCCTTAACCGCTCACCTGAATTTCAAGTGGAAAAAGAAGTTGACAAAGGAAATGTCTAACTTCAAGGGGAGAGATGGTTTGTCATTTAGAGGCAGTTGACAATTTTGTCTTGAAATGCTTCAACACATAGTCAATATATCTACAAAGTTTCAACAGAATACTCCCCGAACCGTTGGAGTTTGAGATCCAGAATTTACAAGTTATTGTTGACAGATGGTCGAACAGACTGATGGACAGACAAGCAGACGTGGTGATTTCAGTTTGCTCTGAATTTATTCTTTTGCAGGGCTATAGTAAAAGGAACTAGAACTTTTGCAAAGCGGACAAATACCTCCCACTAGCGCCTTGTAACTGAAGTAGCACTATCAGAGAACAGAACTGTGTACAAAACAAAGTTCTTCTATGACTTTGACCTTTGACCTATGCGATGTGAAAACAATATGGCACCCTGACAAGAAATAAACAATCATGATTTATGTCAATATAATGGAAATAAGCCCCCCCCCTCCTCTCAGCTGATAAAAAACAGAATATCAGTGAATAGAATTATTTCAAAATCAGCTCAATGGTTTGTGAGAAGAAGATTTTTAAAGAATTTCTTCAAGTCTACAGGGATGAAAGAAGTCCCCCAAAAATGGCCATGTTTTTTCATGAATAAAAATTTAACTATATTCTAATAAAGTCACCAGGAATCAATCCAGCCAAGTTTGGTTGAAATTGCCTCAGTGGTTTAACTCTTTACCAAACAACAAATATTTAGACTGGTCCAAATTCAAAGCATTTGCAGACGACAAAATAAATGTGACTCAAAAATTGAAATTTGTTTTGGGAAAAGTATAAAACATTGTGGGAAAAGGAGAAAATGCTGGTTACCAGCATTTTCTCCTTTTCCAACAATGTTTTCAAAAGGCTTTTTCCTCAGGGTCGTTAAAACTCTGGATTGTGTGGTAAAGGGTTAAGAGAAGAAGAATTTCAAAGAATTTCTTTAAGTCCATACAGTGCAAAAAGCCCCCCCCCCCCACGGCCATATTTTTCGACCGATCAAACTTTCGCAAACAAATAAATGGGTCACCCAAAGAACATTTCTGAGAAATTATTTCAAAATCTGACAAGCGGTTTCAGAATAGAATATTTTTAAAGAATTTCTTAGAAAATTCCATTTGGTTGCCATGGCAACCAGAGTTTTTGATGGAATCAAATTGTGTGAGCATTTTTTAAAGAGAACCTCTTTAAAAACATTCCAGCCAAGTTTGGTCCAATTTGGCCCGGTGGTTTAGGAGATGTTTAAAGAATTGTTGACACTGCACAAGTGCAAAGAGCCCCCCCCCCCCCCCACACACACACACAGGGCCATGTATTTCGATGTATCAAAATTTCGCGAACAACTTTTTGAAGAGGGTCACCCTTGGAACATTTCTGTGAAATTATTTCAAAATCTAACAAGCGGTTTCAGAGGAGAAGATTTTTAAAGAATTTCTTAGAAAATTCCATTTCGTTGCCGTGGCAAGCAGCGTTTTAGATGGAATCAAATTTTGTGAACAGTTTTTAAAAAGGACCTCCCAAGGAACATTCCAGCCAAGTTAGGTCCAAATTTGCCCAGTGGTTTAGGAGGAGACGATGTTTAAAGAATTGTTGACACTGCACAAGTGCAAAGAGCCCCCCCCCCCCCCTGTTTTTCGACGGATCAAAATTTCGCGAACACTTTTTGAAAAGGGTCACCCCAAGGAACATTTCTGTGAAATTATTTCAAAATCTGACCAGCGGTTTCAGAGGAGAAGATTTTTAAAGAATTTCTTAGAAAATTCCATTTCGTTGCCGTGGCAAGCAGCGTTTTAGATGGAATCAAATTTTGTGAACAGTTTTTAAAAAGGACCTCCCAAGGAACATTCCAGCCAAGTTAGGTCCAAATCTGCCCAGTGGTTTAGGAGAAGATGATGTTTAAAGAATTGTTGACACTGCACAAGTGCAAAGAGCCCCCCACCCCCACCCCACCACCACGGCCATGTTTTTCGACGGATCAAAATTTCGCGAACACTTTTTTAAAAGGGTCACCCAAGGAACATTTCTGTGAAATTATTTCAAAATCTGACCAGCGGTTTCAGAGGAGAAGATTTTTAAAGAATTTCTTAGAAAATTCCATTTCGTTGCCGTGGCAACCAGACTTTTTGATCGAATCAAATTTTGTTAATGCTTTTTAAAGAGGACCTCCAAAGGAACATTCCAGCCTAGTTAGGTCCAAATCTGCCCAGTGGTTTAGGAGAAGATGATGTTTAAAGAATTGTTGACACTGCACGAGTGCAAAGAGCACGCCCCCCGGCCATGTTTTTCGACGGATCAAAATTTCGCGAACACTTTTTGAAAAGGGTCACCCATGGAACATTTCTGTGAAATTATTTCAAAATCTGACCGGCGGTTTCAAAGAAGATTTTTAAAGAATTTCTTAGAAAATTCGATTTCGTTGCCGTGGCAACCAGAGTGTTTGATGAAATCAAATTTTGTGAACAGTTTTTAAAGAGGACCTCTCAAGAAACATTCCAGCCAAGTTTGGTCCAAATTGGCCCAATGGTTTAGGAGGAGATGATGTTTAAAGAATTGTTGACAACGCACGAGGGACAGCGGGTGATCCTAAAAGCTCCCCTTGAGCATGTTGTGCTCAGGTGAGCTAAAAATGCTGGTAACCAGCATTTCATCCTCTTCCCACAATGTTTTCTACCTTATCAAAGAAAATTTACACCATTTGAGCCACATTACTATCGTCTGCAAGTGCTTTCAATTTGGACAAGGCTAAAATTTTGTCATCTGGTAAAGGGTTAACCAGTTTCTTCCAAATAGAGAAGGACTGGTCATCTCCACTCACAACAATTAATGGTAAATTCCTTTTGATGACCATATTTGAGAGTTACTTTACCTTGTCTAGAACTCTATCTCCTGCGTAAGTTTTCAGCAACACGGTTGCTCAAGTTTCACATGACTCAAAGTACTTTGAACAGTGTTCTCACTAGGAACTTGCATGATGCACTCCACAAATCCAAATCAAGAAAAAAGTTGGATTCCAAACTGAAAAATTGGATTCCAGCCTGATCGAAGAAGTTGGATTCCCAGAGTCAGGATGAATTTTGATACACAAGTAATAAACATCTAAAACCTGTAAATTTAGATTTGTGCATTATGGAGACATATTTCTGTAATGGCCAAATCTACATTTACATTAGAAATTACTAGCTTAGGCTTGATTTGTAATAGCGCAAAGGATTAAGGAACTCTTTACTTTACCTTTTATTTAGACGAATGTAAATACTTCAACATGATAATGCATGTTTTAAATATTCATAATAATAATGGGCCGGGCCACGGAAGCTCAGTGGGCAGTGTACAGGACTTGAGAACAGGGGGTCACTGGTTTGATCCCTGGCTCAGCCAATTTCTTTCCCAGGACTGATGCTAGTCATTGCAATTTGCATCAGGATTCATTCCTTTATCACCGCTGCCCACAGTTTCAATGATGGTTGTGTGGGAAAGCAGCCAGTGGCTTCAAAAGAATATTGTTTGTAGTACTGGTAAAAGAAACTCTAGGAAAGCATGAATAGGTGCACTGGCTGCAGCAACATAATTGAAATAATGTTGAAAACTTTGTTAAATACCACATTGGCTCAATCAATTAATAGCAATGATGGAAACAATTCTTTACCCATTTTCACAAACACTTGTAAATTCCATTCTAATCCTATTTTAATTTGTAATTAGAACTGAATTTAGAATTATCTGTCCATGTGGACCATGATGCCAATTAAATGTTTTCCTTGACAATGTTTTAGACCTGTCCAAATTTAAAGCCTGCAGACATTTGCAGATAACATGATAAAGATGGTTTGAACAATCTACGTACTTGGGTCTTTAAAAACGTTGAAAACCTTGTGGGAAAAAAGAAAATGTTTCTTTACTCACAATGTTGTCTGAAGCTTTCTTTCTCAAACTTGTTAAATTCTGGATAATGGATTGTTTGGTAAAGGATTAATTAGCTTTATGTTTTTTTTTTTTTTCTTTTTTTAACTTTGACACTTGTCTGATCACTAGGCTGATCTGGAGCTTTCCTTTTAATCCCCAGAAATTTCTGAGAAATTCTTTATTTTGAAATTTGTTCTTCGATCATATCAAGCACATTTAAAAAAGATAAGTTTCGTGGAACACTGTTCTTAATTAAATAATTGTTTTTACTCGAAAGATCAATTAAAAAATTCAGCTGAAAGTTGATAGGTCATGGACAATACTCAATTATCTATTACCAATGTTCCCGTCAATTGCATCGTAAGATGCTCACCGCCTATCTTTAATCGAGTATATAGATCAACATTATCTGCGTAATATAGTCTGTAATTCGTTGATTGATGCATGATTTGCAATTGTCAAACAACATGCAGGCAATTAGGGTGTTAGCTACTCGTCATCCACAGTTCAACGGGTACTGGACGGGTAATTATAAGAATGACGCATAGAATTTTTTCAAAACGATAGTCATACAGGCCCCTGCATCTAATCCCATGTCACAATCTTTACCCTCAATCTGCACTGAAACATTGCTTTCTGAGCTAGACGGTGATCCTAGTGTGAAAAGTGGCTATTCTTCCTCATTTTCATTTTCAGACTCTGAAAATTCATTGTTCATTCAGTAAATGAATTTTGGACTTTTCCTTATTTTTCTTGTCCCGTTTGGCCTTAGGCTGTGAACGTATTTCACTCTTTTATAGTCTTTTTTGGACACATCTTGCTTACATGACCTGACCTTTACATCTAACACACTTTGCATTCTTGTAGAAACATGTCTGTCATGATTAGTTTTACCACACCTAAACCTTGGTTTTTGACGCCTCACTGTCCACCAGTTCCAAACTAACAAACTCATCAACTGCCTTTTTCACAGTTAATTCTACTTTGACAATAACTTTCTCTAAATAAGTGTTCTGTAATCTACAAAACAATTTCTCGACTCACCTAAAAATGTCTCAAACTAACAAGACTCACTTAGCCACATCAATTATAGTCTGTAAAATACTTGGTTACAGTTTCATTTTCACTTTGCATCTTACAATGAAACTTAAACCGTTCTCAATGACGAGAGTTTTGAGTTGCAGGTAAGTTTGAATAAATGTTTTCAACTATGTCGAAAGTCTTATCACTAGGTTTTTGAGGTTTAACAGAATTACGGAGCAGTCTTAGATCAGACTCTAAGTCGTAGACACAAAAGTAGCTCTTTCCTGATCATTATCAACGATGCTATTTGCATGGAAAACCACTGTTCCTCGTTCTCCACCCAGCTGTCGAAGTACAGTCGAAACTGCTCTATTTTACCAAACATTTCACGTTACATTTACTGCATACGGAGAGTGCATAATATTATTGTCGTCACTGTAATGTTTTTTTTTTTTTTTTAGGTCCGGACAACAGCAATAAGCGGCATATAGATCTATTAAGTTTATTGTTTACTGAAATTCTTTGCTCTCGGAACGTATGCAGAACTACAATTAATCAAAGTACATTAAATACTTCCACCTAATGCGGATCAAAGTACTAAAATACTACAACTGATAGCATTAATTAATCACCTAATGCGGATCAAAGTACTAAAATACTACAACTGATAGCATTAATTAATGACTTATCTAAAAAAAAAAAAAAAAAAAAAGAAAAAAAAAATCGTGTATCTATGCGTTTTGCATAGTTATTGTTGTAAGGAAAGTGTTTTTTGGTGTAGTGACGGTAGTTTTGGGTGATTTTCAAGCGGTTTTGGGTGTTTCCATACTTATTCATCTGCGACAAACTAGGCCATGTCAAAGCTGCGGAAGGAGACCAATTTAAAATTTAGAGCGAATTCTAGGACACTTAACTCTGAAATTCACTGCTTGTGTACTTTGCTTACACAGATTTTTTACCCACATGTTAATTTCACATATCAAATGAAACAGACGCGTCTATTCGTTGATCTACGAGGACCTATTTTTCTTGAAACAGAGGAGTGAATCGTCTTCAGTCACCTTCCAAAAAGCTATCCGATTGGTTGAATTATTTATGCATTGTGGAGAAAAGTAGGTCCTAATGACGTCGTTTTTACTGCTTTCGATTGGCTTATTAAAACTACAACTTATTTGTTGCTGTGGCAACACGATCATAACAATAAACTGATCCAAAGTATTTTGCATTTGCCTAAAAGTATGTTTTTCAGGAATTTGATTTCATTCTCTGTGTAAATTTGAAGTTTCTCCCTGTTGTTCTGATTCAATTCACAATGCTCTAGAACTGTTTTTGTTCGTTTGTACTCGAGATGTATAGCACTATTTGGAAGGTGGTTGGATAAAACTGTTCAGAGGCATTTGCAGCAAACTGCCGAGTGACAACATATGAAGGCTCTCGCTTTCCAACAACAGAAAGCTACTTGCTATTTCGAAACTGGAAATGGCGACTCGTATTTGTAGGATAGTGTCTTTTTCGGCTTCTTTCAGTAATCCAAAAACGCTAGATTTTAATGTACACATACGAAATTTACATTTCTACTGCCTTTGAAATCATTCATCTACACTCTCGATGTTAAATTCCGACATCCTCGAGTAAATTGCTGTTGGGTCCTTGTGACATAGACTGTTGCAACAGTATTGATCTACTTGTGTACATAGTGTATGTCTATTCCACTTACTTGCCAGCTTACTGCGCAGGCTGGCCTGAATCGATACTTTCGAAGATGCATTAAGCCCCCTTTTAACAGAGCATGGCTCATTTACAAATAACATGAAAATTGTAACATGCACGCAAAGAGCAGCGATGACGCCATTACAGAAGATAACTAGCCTGATAACGCATTAATGGGAGAAAATGTAAAATCCAAATTATTTCCCTTGTTAGATAAAAACCAAGGTTACCAAATTACAACTGGGTCATTTTCTTTGATTTTCTTTGTTTTTATCCTTTGTTTTACTAAGAGATGTTGCGATTATTATAATTTGACTTATGAGATATTTAAACCTAAACGTTCCTGAACAGTGCAAAGAATATCAAGGATAAACACCAAGTAATACCTTATTCAGGACCTAGTAAGTAGTGGAGAGCTATCAAGGGAAGTAACTGACTTTTGTCTACCATTAATCAGGCCATTTTAAATGATATTACAGTCAGTTTCGCGAAACTGGCCGAATGTACTAACGACCGCGTCCACATTGATAGCAAAATCAACTAACACAATTAATTTTGCTTTACCAGTGCCTTTTGTGTTTCCGTATACTAACATTCCATTGGCCCAAGAAATACACCAAAATCCATTTATCGGATAAGCCGACAAAAGCGCCATCATTTTCTGAGAAAGGTAGGAATACATGTGCATTTAGTTTTTAATTTTCTGTTTCTTTGAATTAGTAGGACTATCGAGGAAACACCCCCCAACACACACATATATATATATAGTGTACATATCTATATAGTTATTCTACGAAAGCCAGTGCACACACACACACACACACATATGTGTGTGTGTGTGCACTGGCTTATATATATATATATGTGTGTGTGTGTGTGTGTGCACTGGCTTTCGTAGAATAACTATATACATATGTACACGTTCCCCCCCCCCCATGGTCAGAGTTAATTGATTGTTTTGATGATGATGATGATATGCCTGTTGTCTTTTTTGTAATTTTAAAGTTTAAACACTCACGAGGGTTTACTCGTCACCCAGTATATTAACATATACCAGGATACTGTTTTTGACTAGCGAAGCTTGTCTATAGGCATCAAGATTGACCTAGATTCAAAACCCCACAGTTGCCAAATATTGCCACACAGAAAATACTTCTGTTAGAAATCTTAATTCTGTTATACATAACAATTTAGACATAAACCACTAAATCTCTACCTCTCCGATTTCAACATGTCGTCTTACAAAGTAATAAACTGAACAAGATGCCATTTACAAGATTTTTGATTATATGTGAATTGAGAGACCAATGCAAAGTTGAGAATCACTTATTCCTACACAAGTGTAACATTATGAATGAATCTATTAATAGATACACCTAGGTTAACTTGTAGCAAATCCCAGCTATATCAACCCCATCTGAACAGGGAACCCTTGTCATTCCTTCAGTCATTCACACAGTTAAACTGTTATTCTATTAACCTTTTTACCAAACAATCCCAAGTTTTAACGATACTGGGGAAGGGTCCATTTGTAAACATTGTGGGAAAAGGAGAAAATGCTGGTAACCACCATTTTCTCCTTTTCCCACATTGTTTTCTGCCCATCTGGAATCATGTTTCATCAGTTCAGCCACATTAACTTCATGGTCTGCAACAGCTTTGAATTTGGATGGATGTAAAATTTTTCGTTTTGTAAGGAGAGTTAAATAGTTAACTACATCTTGTGCTATTAGATATTGACTAATTGACTGCATGGTGTTTAACGCCGTTTTCAACATTATTTCAGTGATATATCGGCGCCCAGAGCACCTGTCCATGCTTTCCTCGAGTCTCTTTTACCAGCACTACCGAGACTCAATGACTTTTTGTAGACAGTGTGTGCAGTCTGATCTTAGATCTACATTGTCCGATTAGAGGATAGATTTTCTGCAAAGTGTAACTGTGAAATAGCAGTAGCAATATCCAGGTGTTTACCATCAGCTTGAAAGTTTCATTTAACATTTTTTAGCGGGTTAAGAATTAAACTTAAACTGGATTATAGTTAACCAACAGCACATATAGCCCCGGCAGTTCAGTCGGTAGCATACAGGACTTGAGAACAGAAGGTTGCTGGTTTGATGCTCAACAAATTTCTTTCCGAGGATTGATGATAGTCATAGTGACAGGATTCATTTCTTGCTCACGTTTCGACGATGGTTATGTGGGAAAGGAGCCAGTGGCTTGGGAAGAATATTGTGGGGAGTACTGGTAAAAGAAACACCAGGAAAGCATGGATATGTGCACTGGTCACCGCTACATAACTGAAATTATGTTGAAAACAGGATTAATAAACACCATACAATCAATCAATCAAACAATCAAATTCGCTAGTCTGTCAGTACTTTTAGTACTTTGATTTCTCCCAAGGAATGAACGCTGTCGTGTACAGATTTTGCTATCATACCTACCAAGTTTTTTTTTCTTAAACACTATGCTACATGTGTATATCGGATGATGATGATGATGATGGAGAAGATGATGATAATGATATGCACTTGTTTGCATTATTCTTGGAAATATTATATAAAGTGCTCTTTTTCACATTTAGAGGCAAAGTTGACAACCCCTCAATCCAACAGTATCTACTTTGTTATCGCAACTGATCATAAATTTACTGTTTTATTCTTTTTTTTTTTTTTTTTTAAATTCTGCACTGGTAAACCTGTTAGCAATTTACCAAAGTTATAAAAAACAGTGTTTGAAAGGTAGAGAACACTGTGAAAAGAGGAGGAAAAACTGGTAACCAGCATTTACTCTTTTATTCCACATTGTTTTCAAATGCTTTCTTTCTTAAGATCGTTAAAACATCGGGGTTGTGTGGTAATGGGTTAAGTATCGGACTCATATTGGTTTTTTTTGTATCTTTTCTTGCATATTTCCCCTTTTTTGTACAACTTGTACATGGGAATAATAAAGAATAAAGTAAAGTAAAAAGTATAAGTTATGGATAATGCCGACAACATACAATGTATTTTTAGTTTAAATGCTGTGATCAAACATGCAATTACGAATATATCTGCACTGTTTTCATTTTTCGATTTCGATGACATTATTCAAAGTGTTTTTCTTGTTATTTTGCCGGTTTAGTCCGAACTGAAAAGAACGTCGAGAAAAAGCTTTGGGTACTTTAATTATAGCGAAACATAAGCTAGAATAAAACTGAAATTATCCCTCTTTCTCTATGTATTCGACGTCATTTTCTGGTTCGTTTGTCGGGCATATCGACCAAAATACCGCATTACTAAGGTGGGTGTGCCAAACTTGCGTTTGCAAAAAGGTCAATTGACTGATAAATATATATATATTTAGAGACATTTTTCGTGGGGGGGGGGGGTATAAAAACGGTCAACAAGAAGCTACACAGGCTTGGACTTTGATGGAGCTTAATTCTTTGCCAGATGACATGGTTTTAAACTTGTCAATATTGCAGACGACAAAATAAATGTGAAACAAATATTGAAATTGTTTTTAGAAGAGTAGAAAACACTGTGGGAATAGGAGAAAATGCTGGTTACCAGCATTTTCTCCTTTCCTCGCAATGTTTTCAAACAGCTTCTCACTCAGGGTCGTTAAAATTCGGGAAAGGGTTAAAGGTTGCTCAAGTGACGGGTAGTCTGTAAAACATTTTAGAAAACGGAGAAATGTAGGTTACCAGCATTTTGTTCTTTTCTAATGACTTCTAGTAAAAAAAAAAACAAAAAAACAAAACCTTTTACCCTTTGGTCTTACAAAGGCCCCAAGCCACAGTTGTCTTTAACAGGTCAAGATTCTTGAGCGTGACACATTGTCTTGATGTGGTTGATAATTCTGCAGTTATTTTTCTTGTTTTCTCTTATAGCAGACTTATTTAGTGCATTCAGTATTTGTGAGTCTAAGATTCTTTATCTACTACCTTAGAGAACAAAAAATTTGAAAACTGTGGATGTGGACTAAGAAGAAAATGCTGGTAAATGGTGTTATGTTTACTCCATATAATGTGGTTTCGTCGTTTTATGCCACCACACTGATCAGGGATCATACATGTATACACATGTACAATCCCAGCATACATTTCTCCAGGACATTAGTGAAAACAAGTAATGAATCAAAAACGATAAACTCCAATTCATAATTTAATTCTAGCAGCTATTCCTCAACTTTTACCTGAATTTTGAATCGTTATCTAAAGGATTCCAACAACTTTTCATATACAAGGAAATACACCATACAGAACATTATGTCATATAAGGTAACTTCATACCCTAAACAGGTACTCTGATAGAGAAGAAAGATGTGCACTACACACAAAAATGTTACAGTTAAAAGGCGGATAAATATTGGATGCTTAATCTCTACAACTCCAAATAAACATCCTGGACTGTATATACAGTCTGGTAAAATTACCGAAAAAAAATTGCGATTTCTCGGCTACATTTAGTGGTGGCAAAAGCAGCTGTAGGTGTGACAAGCGTTCAAAGGTCAAGATCTGATATCTAAAAATATTATAAATGTCGTGCACATCCACAGTTTCTTGGTAATAAATCTGCCATGTTGCAATGCAATGGTAGAAAAACTGAAGGATATCCACGTTCATAGATAGATAGCCAGCGGAATGAACAGACCTACGAACAGGCTGTGTCCTGTATATCTAAACAAAAGTCAAGTTTGGAGGTATAACAAATTACAATGCAATGTTGTACACGTAAAATGGCTAAACTATTTGAAATAATTCAATGGTTGTTATAAAAATATTTTCAACACAATTACATAGTAGTTATGCTTTTCTTTGGTTTGTTGTTTGTAACAAGTAGAAAATATGAACAAAAGGGCCATAATAGCAGAACAGAACAGAACATAATTTTATTCAGACTTGTACGTTACATACATCGTCTTCATACTATGCAGTACAAAAATTAACAAATGTCATGTGATTACACTGTTTCTTCATCTTAATGTATACATACGTATAAAATATAGGGAATGTGTGTGTATGTTGTTATGCTTTTTTTTTTAGGAGAGTTCTAACTTGAAGAAAAAAGATAATTCCAAGAATACAGCACAAGACTTAATCATTAACAGTTGGAATGTATATAATGAATAAGTAAAGGACATTAAGTACTTTCTATGACATTAATTTCAACATTTCTTACGTAAAAAGCTTGTTTAATATATCTAGAAAAAATTCGTACTACATTCTTATCTACTACTTGAAATAACTGACACAATTTCAACATTGACGGTCTTAGATAAAATTTCTTGTCGAGATATTTAGCTCTTAATGGAGCATATAATGGGCAAATAAAAACAAAATGATAAATGTCTTCAACATCATGCAAATCGCAAAAAATGCAATATCTTTCGTTCCTTGGAACTCTGTTTGGTCCATATCTACCTGCCTGAATTCCTAGTGAGTGAGCTGATAATCTCAGTTTTGTAATATAGACTCTTAAGTCATAAGGTACCAAGTCCAGATAATATTCGTATGTAAAACCACTTTTGAAAAACTTATATTCTGCTAATATTGAACTGCTATTAACAGACTCATGCAACTCCTGTATGAAACAATCATAATAGCCCTGACTCGCTCACCATTGAGAGAATTGCAAGACGGGTTGTTACCATATATGACACAGAGAATGTTACGTGAGTGTTTATGAATTACCATTTTTGTTAAACAACTTGACTAAAGTCTTGCTTTATTTAACTTTATTTAACATGTAAGGCTTAATAGCTGAGGTTGATAACAGCATTGAAAGTGACTGGGTGTATTAAGGACATATACCACAGTTTTTCTTGCACAACGGCCTGCACATGTTTCTCTTTTCTATAATTTATTACATTCCACTAGGTCAGTATGAAAAAAGGTAGTATATTTGTATCTGTAATACGTTGGTTGCCTGTTAAATTTTAGAAAATCACAGACGCGGAAGAAAAATAAGAGATTTACAAATGATCGGGATGCCAAATCACGCCAAAATAGACATCACAAACGGAGGTAATTCATTATGTCAATAACTTTTAAAATGCACCTCTCTCTTTAAAATGTCACGCTTGATATACCTTTTTTAAAATCATATCACAAGATATTAGAAAGCACTATTTCTGCGCAAAGTTTGAAAAAAAATCTGTCCACTCGGAATTTTTTTTATTGTAGAAAATTGATCAGAAAAATATGTCTTTGTTGACATGTAAGAACATTTCTAATTACTACTGTGATCTGTTTAGTGCCTTAATTCTTTCTATTAATCCTTTTTACAATTGGCAAACATCACATTTCTAGGAATAATTATTTATTTGAGCAGTATTCGTACTTTTTTTTTAGGTTTGAAATCAAAGCCTATTTTCTGTAATTTTGACAAGAGTGACCCCCTCAAAAGAACTTTATCTTTGTATTTTGCTCTTCAACATATGATTTTCTTTTCATTTTGTTTACTTTGCATTCATTATATTATCATCTGAGCAAAAATGAAAAAAATCTGTCCGTAGGAGTGATTTGCTGATTTTGTATGAAAATAATCATGCCAGTTACATGGGTAACATTCCATAGTACAAGATCTGATGTACAGCTGTTGGTCCATTTGAAAGCATTTAACTTTCAAATTTTTCACATACTTTTTTCATCAAGCAACTTTACTGAAAAACATCAAGATTGATTGATTATTACCATTATTATGAATGGTTTTGATGTACCTAATGAGGAACAAGATTTTTATCAAGTATTGGTCTAAAATGGCTATCAGATATGTTATGAACTAAAGAGTTTGTAAATAATGATAGTGTGAAAATTATCACAAAATGTAGAAGGCATTAGTTTCGTGTTCAATTTCTTGATACAGGCGCAAGCCAAAATACTGAAAATAGAGTAAACATTTTGAAAGTGAGAAAATGATGGTTTCCCACATTTTTCCTTTGCTTGTTTTTTATTTATTTTTTTTTTTTTTCCTTCAAAAGTCATTCTCCTTCGGGTCATTAAAACAAAGGATTTTTAAGTGTTAAGCCAATTCTTTTTCTTAGCTTCCCTAACTATCAGTTAAACCTATTCCTCTACACCTTCAATTTATACTAAAACATAACCAGGTAGCTTTTGACAATATTGTTTGAAACTCAACAATTGCTTGTTTCAAGCAGCTGATCCCAATTTTTTTCCGAATTCCATATTTTCAAAAGAACATCTCCCTTTCCTTCAGATATATGTAATTTTCCTTTGAGTCAATGTCACTGGCTACTGCTTGTGTCAAAAAATACCTTTTATGATTATAGGCAATTAGCAGATGACACACAGATATTTGATATATAGTCAGATATTTCCACAAAGATTCAGTTGATTGGTCGATGCTCAGTCGCTGGCATGCAAAAAGACATCTGATTCCCTACGATAAAACCAAATTCCATCCCAGCTCTGGTTCATTTCTAGGTACCAGTTAGTTGGCAAATCAGAGTGAATAATGAAAAATCAGCACTGTCCATTGAGCACAATGTGTTTCTTCAAAGAAAAGTTGCCACACACTATTTTTGAAAAAAATCAAATAATTTGCATGAACAGGAATAAATCTAACATGCACAGACATTCAGAATCTGTTATAATTTGCAGTTCTGAATTACAGGGATTTATTTTGATAATAATAATAAACACCAATTGTAATGCCGGTTATTATACAAGAGTCTAGATGGTCAGCATCTTCTACTAACTGAAGAATTTGAATGTACAGTTGACCTCACTAGTTTTGGACCAAAACTTTACTGAAACTGCAGAATACATAATGATACGATTGAAGCTGGTGGCTCTCTCTAATCAGCAACTAATTTTAGGTCACTTCACAATAAATTGTACCACACTGCATTTTGCCACCATAAAATAATTGAGTTTCTACCTCTAAGTCCACAGTTTGACCAATGTTTGGTACATTCAAATTATCATTTTCATATCAATTTCAAACAAAAGGGTCATGATGGCCTTGTATCACTCCACTTCCTTTTAAACTAGAGCTGTCACTGAATGTGACTTAATACTCCCGCCAGAAAAAAAGTGTCAAGTTCAAGGGGAGATAATTCCTCAACCAGGGGGAGTTGACACTTGAAAATTACGTTTTGCAAATTTTCAATATATGATCAATATATGTGCAAAGTTTCAATGCAATTGAAGGAAAACTGTAGGAGGAGTTCGCGACACAAAATTGCTAGTATTTTGTAAACAGACGGACACACGGACGGACGGACAGACAGGCTGATTCCAGTATACCCCCGAAAACATTCGTTTTGCGGGGTTATAATAAATGTATCTTGCACTAAACTGGCATGAACAGAGACAACAACGATAAGAAGTTTGTAGGGAAATAAAATTTCATAGAAAAAAATAGCCTAGGCACCCCCCCACACTTAAAAAAAAAAAAAAAAAAGTTGTATCTTTTTCAAATTCAATTGCAAAGATTATGTCAATCAATACAAGCAGGTTTAATCAAGTATCATTCATACCAAATGTCGATGCACTCTTGCACTCTGACAAAGAATGCTTTGACAAGAATATTTTCAAATCTTAGAAGCAGAAAACATGTTTTCAATGGCATGAGTGGTAAAGTTCTGGAACAAAAAAAAAAAAAAAAATCCTGAATGATAGAGACCCTACTTTGTATCACATATTCAACTAATCTGACCATAACTATAAAATCAAAATAAATCTATCTCACTGAATACTGTGCATTTTCTTTCCAATAAATTTGAACACCCAACACGAACCATGTAACAGTTCAGTTTGATAATCAAGGGATATAAATCTCTATATATAAACTATACATCTGTAGTAACAGGAATTATTTCCCTTGATCTGTAAAATAAGCTTAAGTCATACTGACTTCATGTACTACAAGATTTTTACAGTTTTTCACTATTAAAGCCTCTGTGTACAGTGTGAACTATAGTTTTAAAAATCTTGATACAGGTCCACTAGATGAAGCTACATGCCAAATTTGAAAGCCTCATGCTTCATAATTGGGAAACAAGCAGATTTTCACGTTGCCTCTACATAAGCGCATGTAAAATTTTGGATTCACCTCCCCCCCCCCCCCCGCAGCGGGGCCAATTCTGAGCCCAGGGCTACAGGGCTACAATTTGAAGAATTTTGGTAGTAGTCTATAGGATGAAGCGACATGCGAAATTCGGTTTCCCCTAGGCCATATGGTTTGGTAAAGACGATTTTGAAAGATTTTCAATATTTTTCAGTTTTGTTGCCTTGAGTTTCTTTTGGAATAAAACTCTTTAAACAAATTCTAAAGAGGGCCATGGCAAACTGAAGTTTCATCAAAATTTGATAGGTAGTTTTAGTGAAGAAACTGTTAAACAAGAGGGCCATGATGGCCCTGTATCGCTCCACTGGCTTATAAATATAAACCATAAATACTAAACATTTCAATTCTGAGCCAAATGGTTTCAAAATGAAGACTTACAAAGTTTTAACTATAAAAGCCTATGTGAAAGTTGAGACCCGCAGGGAAAAGCCATTTTTGATCCCAGAGCTATAATTACTTGAACCCTGGTAGAGGTCCACAAGATAAAGCCACATGCCAAAATAATACAAGTCTATGCTATATGGTTATAAATAAGGTGATTTTCAAGTTTCGTCCATATGAAGCCTCTGTCAAACATAAGACCCCTAATGCAAGGCTAATTCAAAAAAAAAAAAAAAAAAAAAAAAAAAAAAAGTGATCCAGATTTGGTAGCCCTTGGGTTTGCGGTTAGAAGCAAATAGATTTTTTGAATTTTCACGATATAAGCACATGTTTATGACCCATGAGATAGGACTAATTTTGACATAACTTTAACTCAAGGTAAGGAACAAGAAGACCTTTTAAGTTCTCACTATATTAGCCTATGTAAAGCTTGTGACTTATTGGGTGAAGCAGTTTCAGACACGATAAGCTTGATGGCCTTAGGCCTGTGGAGCTAAAAAGCAGTATCTTTTTCATGAGCTACAATGACGTTAGTAAATACAAGCTTTTGGAAAAAATTTTTAAAGGTTTTTCAATACTTTTCAGTTTTGTAGCCATAGCAACCATAGCTTTTAACAGAACTTAATTCTTTGAAGACATTCTGAAGAACATCATGGCAAGACGATATCTGTAAAGTTTGGTCAAAATTGGAAGAGTGGTTTCAATGAAAAAGATGGAACAATCTTGGTAGAAATCTACAATATGAATCGGCATGCCAAATCTTTATAGCCCTAGGTCTTACAGTATGGATAAAAAAAGATACCTTAAGTTTTCACTATGTAAGCCTATCTAAAATTTGTGAATCCTGGAGTGGGACAAATTTTGATCCAAAGGCTCAAAACATGCCAAATTTGTTAGTCCCATGCTTTATGGTTAGAAACAAGAAGACTGTCGAGAAGTCTTCACTATATAAGCCCGTATAAAACTTTGACCCCAGGGCTACAGTGGGACTAAATGGGGAATATGTGTATTAGACGAATAACATGCCAAATTTGGGAGTTCTTTGCCTTTGGCTAGTAACAAGACGGTTTCTGAAGTTTTCACTCCATAAACCCATGTTAAACTTGTGACCCCTGGTGCGGGGCCAAACTTGATCCTAGGGCTGTAACTTGGGCCCTCTTTGTAGTTGTCCACTAGATAATGCTATAATTATGCAAAATTTGGTTGCCCTAAGCCTTATGGCTATGTACACCAAGATTTAAAAATTTTCGGTATATAAGCCCATGTAAATCTTGTGAACCTCCCCCGCCCCCCCCACACCCATTCCCCAGCACGAGGCCAAAATGACCCCAAGACTGTAATTTGGGCACTTTGGTAGAACCCCACAAGATCAAGCTAAATGCAAAATTTGGTAACTCTAGGCCTTATGGCTAGGTACAGGAAGATTTCTTAAGTTGTCACTATGTAAGCCCATGTAAAACTTGTGACCCCTGCGGCGGGGCCAATTTTGATCCCAGGGCTAACATTTTGGCCCGCTTGGTAGAGGCCCACTAGATATAGCTACATGCAAAATTTGGTAGCTGTAGGCCTTATGGCTAGGTACAGGAAGATTTTTAAAGTTTTCTCTATATAAGCCTATGTAAAACTTGTGACCCCTGGGACAGAGCCAATTTTGACCCCAGGGCTATAATTTGAAGAAACATGATAGAGGTCTACTACATAAAGCTACATGCCAAATTTGGTAGCCCTATGCCTTATGGTTTCAGACAAGAAGATTTTTAAAGATTTCCAATACTTTTCAGTTTTGTTGCCATGGCAACCAGAGTTTTTGAAGGAATCAAATTCTTTCAAGAAATTCTGAAGAGGACCATGGCAGGATCATTTCTGTGAAGTTCCGTGAAAATCGGATGGGTAGTTTCAGAGAAGAAGATGTTTGAAATAAAAGTTAACACACGGACGGACGGATGGACGCACGCACAGACGGATGGACGCACGACGGACATCGGGCCATGACATAAGCCCGCTGGCCTTCGGCCAGTGGAGCTAATAAAATTTACACACCAACACACATACGGACATTGGGCCATGATATAAGCTCGCTGGCCTTTGGCCAGTGGAGCTAAAAATGTTAGTCCAATACAAAAATTTTTTTTTCATAAATTTAAGCATTACATTCCCCAACTTTCTCATGTTTGAACTTATGAATCACCAGGAAGTGTAAACATACTTAACAAAATATTGATCCTTAACTCTATACCGCACAACCAAAGTGTTGACCCGTCCAAATTGAAAACATTTGCATACTACTTAGGAAATATAGCTCAAAAGAAAGGAGTTGCCCTTGAAAGGGTAGAATACATTGATGGAAAAGGAGAAAATACTGGTTACCACAATTTTCTCCCTTTTCCATAATGTTTTCATAGGCTTCCTTCCTCTGGGTCTTTAATATTCAAAATTGTTTGGTAAAGGTTTAAACTGCTAAATGAAAGTTTTACTCCTACGAAATTAAAAGAAAATATTGTGAAATAGAGGTTATTTTTAGCGAAAGCACAACAACAGTACATATCTGACCCAGGTTAAAACCAGATTTTCTTTTTTCCTGTTTTATATAAAATAAATTTGGTTTTTTATGAGGCCAAAAGCTACAACGATATCACTCAAAATTTTTTCACCAATGCATCAATCGTATAGAGGGACACTTGTAGAAAATTTGATAAGTAAGGATCAATCATCCTCTGAATTCATTAGGTTTTCACTGAAACCCATGCTTTAGATACTTTGAAATTTGTTAAATTTGACCATTATATATAAGAATTTACAAATAGGGTTGGGTCAGAAAGAATATATGATAGCCTTTTAACAGTTTGCCAAACAATAATGGAAAAGGAGAAAATATTGGTAACTAGCAAATATGTTCTTTTCCCAAAATGTTTTTTGTGCTCTTTCTGAGAAAAAATCACATCAGTCGAGTCAAATTAATTTTGACATCAGCTATTGCTTTGAATTTCGACAAGTCCAACATTTTTTCGTTTGGTACGGACTTTAATTCTACATTGTTCGTTTTTCTCTATTTCCATGCTTTGGACTTCCTTTCGATACATGTAATATACATGTACAGCTATTTTCTTCCAGCTATCATTCTAATTTTGGTAGCAACATAATTTAGTAACTCATTCTTACGTTTTTTAGACAGCTCAAATTTCGTTATGATACGCCCTGTGTTAAGGATAGAAACCAACAGTTGTACCAAAATGTAATTTACGGCAAAAACAAAGCTTATCATAAAAATTGGACCAAAGTCCGAGCTGGTATTTTTGAGTTCTTGTCCAATCTCTGTACCAAAAATAATTAAAGTATTGCTGTAAAAAGAGTGCTCAACGTTTCTATAAACATGCATGACCCTTCCAAAAAACAAACAGCCAGAGTGCGAGTAGGAAATGATCAGGATTGAGAAAAGAGACAAATAGCCAAATAACTCAGGTCTGATCTTAGCCAAGGTTTCAGTGAACAGCTTCATATTTTCAACAAAGTTCAACAACTTTGTTGCCTTCATGATAGCGATGGCAACAAGGAATGCCATGACATACTCGAGGATACTGTTCCACAGAAATGCCTCTGAGAAACTTATATACTTTGTCTTATGATTTTCTGCATGATCTTTCAGTGTGTTAGATACAGTGATAAACCTTTTTGTAAACAGCCCAATTGTAACAATGGATAGCAAGGTCTGTAACAATTCCACATAGGTCCAAGTTTCAGAAAAGTATCTCCCTTTACCATTTCTTTTCAATTTTTGATACTCAATATGGATAAAAAAGATATTAAAACAGACAAAAAGTATTTCACATGCTGCCACAACTTTCTGGAAGTCGGTGTTGTAGTGATGTAAGTTGGTGGATAAAATCTCGTGTTTTGGGTACATGTGACCTAAAGGGGTAATCTCAAATAATAGAATAACAGATGTGAAAAAATCAACACTCGGATTGTATATTGTACATTCTACAAACACAGCTCTTGTATGCTCATCTATCCAACCTTTGTTATCCAAATCTTGTATTTTACCTGCAAAGAAATGTAGTTTTAAACATTTACCAAACAATCTTGTATTTAAAGGACCTGTATTTTATGACCCTAAGGAAAAGGACCTTTGAAGACATTGTGGTCACCAGTATTTTCTCCTTTTACCACAATGATTACTCCAATTTCAAGGATAAGTCCATCATTTAAGCTATTTTCAAATTTTTGTCTGAAAATTCTTTCAACTTGGACCAGTCTAAAATTTAGTCATGTGGTAAGGAGTCAATAGTTTGTTGGTCATTGAAATGAGCTGGCCTGAAAGTGGGTTAGCTAAAGTATAAGAAGAAGTCAGTGTCAAGAGTCGCAGGATGGCTGTATATCGCTAACCTATTCAGATTTTCACACGTATAATTCTACTTTGAGAAATATTTTGAGGGAGTCAAGAGAAGTCAACCTGGGACTTGATTCATCAATCGTTCTAAATAGTGTTTTGATGCTATAATTCCAAAGCTATCCATCAGTGTGGCTGAGACAGATTAAGACTGGAATTTAGAATGGGTGATAGACATGGCTCCTAGACTTAGATACAACAATACATCATCTTTACCAGCTGCATTGTTTTTCATGGTCTGCACATAGCCTCCACCTGAGTATGTTGCATGTGTTCCAGCAAAAGGCAGTGTTTTCAAATCCCTAAAATTTAGTCATGTGGTAAGGAGTCAATAGTTTGTTGGTCATTGAAATGAGCTGGCCTGAAAGTGGGTTAACTAAAGTATAAGAAGAAGTCAGTGTCAAGAGTCGCAGGATGGCTGTATATCGCTAACCTATTCAGATTTTCACACGTATAATTCTACTTTGAGAAATATTTTGAGGGAGTCAAGAGAAGTCAACCTGGGACTTGATTCATCAATCGTTCTAAATAGTGTTTTGATGCTATAATTCCAAAGCTATCCATCAGTGTGGCTGAGACAGATTAAGACTGGAATTTAGAATGGGTGATAGACATGGCTCCTAGACTTAGATACAACAATACATCATCTTTACCAGCTGCATTGTTTTTCATGGTCTGCACATAGCCTCCACCTGAGTATGTTGCATGTGTTCCAGCAAAAGGCAGTGTTTTCAAATCCCATGAATCATAGTATGTCCAGGGTCCAGTTCCCGGATAAATGGTGGCAATATTAGACCAGTTACCAGCATAGCTCTCGGTGTCCTCACTTCCCATCCAGTAATCATCCACGCAGCGTACCACAAAGTTGTGTGGTAGGACCGTTTCACATTCACCTAGGAAATACAAAACAATGAACGTATCTCAGTGGAAGACAATGGTGTAGGGGTTGAATGCCGGCCTGTCACATCTAAAGTTTGGGGTTGAATGCCCTGATGAGCAGAGCTACACACATCACTAGTTATGGTACTCAGAGAGCAAATATGGGAGTAACTAATACATGATCTAAGAATTTGTTTCACATCTGATATGTTTGCAAGTGACATTTTAAATGTTACTCAAAACATAGAATGTGTATTTTGAGGGGTGGAAAACACTGTGCGGTTACTGGTTACCAGCAGTTCTTTTCTACCCACAATAATTTCAAAAGATTTTGTTCACCAGGTCAATTATACACAGGATTGTTTGGTAAATGGCTAAACATTAAAATCATCTCGCTAGAAAGTTTAATTCTGCTACACTGCACTTACCAGATTTGACCCTGACTTGTCTCAGTCTGAAGAATCCCAATAAATAATGATTAGATGTGGATATGACAACATTACTGTGTGTGCCAGACAGTCTCTGTGCCACTGGTACAAATGTTTCCAACATATATGTGTAAAAAGCTTCAGGAGTTGTCACCTGTGTGAATATAGTAGAGATATCGACATCTGAATTTTGTTTTATAATGCTTGATATGTCCCAGAGTTCAACAGCAATAAGATGTGGATGTGATGACATCACTGTATGTACCTGACAGGCTGTCTGCCACATACATAACGTTTCGAACATGTAGGTTTAAAAACCTTAAGGAGTTGTCTCTAGAGCGAATACAATAAAGATTAGGAAGTTTAGTTGGTGTTTTATCATGACTGATATGAAATATCCTAGAATTAATCATCGGTAAGAAGTGGATGTAACAGCAGTGTGTGGCGTGCCAGGCAGGACCTTTGCCAAAGGTACCAATGTTTCCAATACTAGTATATAGCTGCAAAAATTTTGGAAAGTTTCTATCTGAGTGAATAAAATACATGGATCCGTGGCGATGAGATAAACCGACTTCCTTGGTTACCGTCGTTAAGGGCTCACAAACAAACGCAGTAAATACATATACAGTATAGCAGAAAGGCTACTTAAATCGTGCTGTCATGCCTGTTTCTTTCGATTAAATTCCAGAAAAATATTCCTTATCATATGTTTCTGCCGATGATGGATTCTCGGCAAGAAATATATGGATATTTGAACTTATTTACGCAAGGATTTGTACAAAAAGTGTGAATTTCAGGGGCTACGGACAATTTAATACATGTGCCAGCAAAGTTTTGAACTTCTACGAGAAAGAATGAAACAACTCATAATCCTCTGCAGTTTTGCTTAAAAATAATAGAATTAAAGACGATTAATATTTTTGTAAGGCTTGTTAGGTTGTCTCAACATCGTATTCGATAATAAATTACACTATATTACAATCACTTTGAAATATTTATAGATTGTCTCATTCAACAGAGAGATGGAAGTCTGAGAAATGTTTAAATTTCAAGTTAAGGGAAAATGGTTGCCTGACGATTTTAAAAAAGTGTAAAGTGTGCCGTCAGTTAAAAATCTTGTTAATATCATTGGCGGTAGTTTATCTTATAATATACTGAAGACAAGGGGTGGTCGAGTGGATTACAGCGGCAATCAAACACGCATCTTATCAGTTAACAGTTTACCGACATAACCTTTGAAATGGCAGATGTGCTAATCCACCTAAATATGGCTAAGGCAAGAGCTGATTTAATTAACATGAGATGCCTTTTGAGCAGAACTTCCAAAACTGTACACAACAGAACTTACTCTGTTTCATAATTGAAATCTACATGTACCTTCAGTAAGAATACACGTAAATGTACTTAATTTAAGTAGCAGATGGTTTGAATCCAAGAATAAACTGCATTTTTTTGCACTCTGATCTGTATCTACACATTCAGCATTCTTCACGCACCAAGGGTTAATGTTAACGTCAAACTGAAACATTGATGACACGTGCCCCTTTTTGGATGTGCAGATGTTATTAAACAAGATTAACTATTTGAGTGAACGTACTTTCTCTGTATTAGTATTTCATATATATTACCTTTGTTTTCCACTGTAAAACAGTTTAAGTTTCTTTCAGGGGAAAAAAACAACCTAACATTAATTAATCCATTGCGTAATATAGCGTTGATCAAACTCTCTGCTCATGTCCCATTGTCGATCATAATCATAATCCAAATTTATAATCTCTTCGTATATCTCACGTAAGCAGTACACGATCGCAAAGCACATCTTTTAAACTTTTTCCTAGAATTCAAGCGTTGTAAACACACATAATATCGCACTTCTCCATCATTAACAGTCGCTTGTTTGTGAGCCGAAATAGCAGACAGCAAGGCTGCACACCGGGCCGAATTAATGCGATAACCTGATTGGTCGAATATCGATTTCCACGGATCCATGTATACAGATACGGATATTTGAATATTCTTTGTAATGCTTGTTATGAAGAGTCCCAGAATTTGATCACCATCGGATGTGGATGAGGAAACGTCACTGAGTGCATAGTGATGTCATCTCATCACTATGTGCGCCAGACAAGCTCTCTGCCACATGCACGAATGTAGGTAAAAGAAGAGCACCGCATGCAGATCCCAATGCTTTACTGCATTTGCTTGTTGAGATGTTGAAATGCTATGTAAAAGGAGGAGCATAATTGTGTCAAATATATTTTGAGGGTCATCTGCTGTACTGGTATGGGTTCCCCTTTTGATAGTAAACAACTTTTTGAGGTAAGTATCTTCGGTAATGACAGAGATATCAGAAATAGTAAACAAGAGGGCCATTGACCCTAAAGCGCTCACCTGAGTAAAGTCAGCTATTGTAGATAAAGCTAAAGAGATCCTGGTTTTAATGATGTAAAACAAATGAGTGTAACTGACCTACTTTTTGACCCGACATGACCAAATTTCAAATTTGTCAAAAATATCATCAAGACAAACATTCTGATCAAGCTTTAGGAGTATCAGGCTGAAAATGTGGCCTCTACAGTGCACAAAAGGTTCTTAAAAGAACTTGCACTGTGACCTATTTTTTGACCCAATGTGATCCTATTTCCAACTTCTCCAAGACATCATTAGGACAAACATTCTGACCAATTTTCATGAGTATCAGGCTGAAAATGTAGCCTCTAGATTGCACACAAGGTTTTTCTAAGATATGGCCATCTGACCTACTTTTTGACCTGACATGAGCCAATTTCAAACATGTCCAAGATTTTATCAGGACAAACATTCTGACCAAGTTTCATGAGTATCAGGCTGAAAATGTGGCCTCTAGAATGCTCACAAGGTAAATGTTGACGACCGCACGACGGACGATGCACGCCGGACACAGCACGTGAGCTAAAAATCTATCCAAGTTCAAGGTAAGTCTCTTCAATAATGACAAAGGTATTAGAAAAAGGTTAAATTTTCTGTGAAAGTTCTAAGTCAAACAAGCTATTTTGTTGAAATGATATCCCCTGCCGAAAGAAAAAGCCCCCCTTTTTTTTCACGACATGCATTAATAAAAAAAAAAAAAAAAAAAAAAAAAAGGATATTGGCGGACTATCATAAGTAACACATGTATGAAGTTTCATCGAATTTCGTCAAGTTTTTAAGAGCATGTCTGTCTTAACAGATGGAAAAACGGACAGACAATGCAAAAACTGTATCCCCTCGCCATTCAGGAATGATAAAGTTCTTGCATGACATTGCATGATGATGACAGGGCTATGACAATACTTCGAAATTTTCTTCCATAAAAGCCGAGCTAAAAATCTTTTGCCGTCACCTGTGTGAATGCAAAAGGACATAAGAATTGGGATTCATGCTGGATATATAAGTATTCCATTGAATAAAAAAAACACAGCATGCTAGTGCGTTCAATAGGCTGGGAGATTTTCCTTTTTTTAGCTCTACTGGCTGTAAGGCAGCAGAGCTCATGTCATGGAGTGGTTTCAATCGTCCGTCCGCCCGTCTGGCTGTCCATTAGTCTTTTTCTTGTTTACGCATTAAAGTCCGCATTTGTGGTTGGATTTTCGTGAAACACGCAGAGTTTGTTCATCTCATCAACAGCTTGATCCCTAGTGATTTTGAAAAGAATCTGACAATCAGTGTAGGAAAAGCAGCCATTTAAAGTTCAAAATTTTAATTTATTTTTTACGCGATAAAGTCTGCAGTTGTGGTCTGATTTTCGTAAAACTTGCAGAGTTTGTTTATCTCATCAATAGCTTGAACCCTATTGATTATGAGGAAAAAAAATCTGATAATCAGTGTGGGAAAAGCAGCCATTTAAAGTTCAAAATTTCAATTTCTTGTTTATGCAATAAAGTCTGCAGTTGTGGTCTGATGTTTGTGAAACTTGCACAGTTTATCTCATCAATAGCTTGAACCCTATTGATTTTGAAAAAAATCTGACAATCAATGTAGGAAGAGCAGCCATTAAATTTTCAACATTTAACTTGCTTGTTTACGCGATAAAGTCTGCAGTTGTGGTCGGAATTTTGTGAAACTTGCACAGATTGTTTATCTCATCGAAAGCCTGAACCCTATTGATTTTGAAAAAAATCTGACAATCAGTGTAGAAAAAGTAGCCATTTAAAGTTCAACATTTCCTTTTCTCGTTTATGTGTTTTAGTCTACGTTTGTTGTCAGATTTTCATGACACTTGCACAGTTTGTTTATCTCATCAATAGCTTGAACCCTATTGATTTTGAAAAATATCTGACAATCAGTATGGGAAAAATAGCCATTTAAATTTCAAAACGCGATGTTTATGCGATAAATTCAGCATTTGTTATTGGATTTTCATGAAACTTGCACACTTGCTTTGTATCATCAAAAGCTTGAACACTATTGATTTTGACAAAAATTTGACAATCAGTATGGAAAAAGGAGCCATTTAAATTAAAAAAAATTACGTTTCTTGTTTACAGTACGACTCGGCATTTGTGGTCGAATTTTCGTTAAACTTGCACAGTTGCTTTATATTATCAATAGCTTGAACTTTATCGATTTTGAAAAACATTCGACAATCAGTATGGGAAAAGGAGCCATTTAAATTTGAAAATTTACATTTATTTTTTACGCAATTAAGTCCGCATTTTAGATCCAATTCTTTTGAAACTTGCAAAGATTATTTGTGTCATCAAGGGATTGAACTCTAATAAAAATGAAGAAAATCTAGCAATCAGTTAAGGAAAAGCAGCCATTTGAAGACTTAGTATTGTTTACTCAACGCAGTCCACATTATTAGTCCATTTCTTTGAAATTTGCAGGGATTGTTTAATACAATGAGTACTGAGGCCCTATCAAATTTGGCTGGATTTCAAACTGTTCGTTTTGAGAAATTGTACTTCAATTTTTTTTTCACTATTTGTTCAGTTCAACATGCTTACTAGTGCTTTCTTAGTGATTTCAAGCCCAGTTGCAACAATACCTCCGGTTTTTTTTGTTTCTTTTTTCTGGTGGGGGGGGATGTTTGTCTTTCATCTTTTGCATCATGAATGCATAATGCATGCTAGAAAAAAGGCAAACTCACTGAAAGTAGAGTGATTTCAGGCCCTCAAGGGCATCTATTTTTTTTTTTAGAGAACATATAAGCTGAAGAAGGGGTTTGCTTTGTTGAATTATTTTGAGGGTTACTTACCTTTTCGGTATTTATTACTATTTTGAAAGTTTACTTTAGAACTTGCCGCTAGTAATAATGAACATGCCATAAGATATTGGATGATTTATATCCAAGACCAACTCCTGTAATAACTTACATCCAACAAAACACTGGATGGTGCATACCCAAAAACAAAGCTCATCTCTTACCATGGCTGATATACCAAAATATATAAGACAGTGTTTATCCAAGATGAAAGCTCATATCTAGTAATGAAGAATATCCATTAGATATTAGTGTCCATCCTGCACCAAAGCTCACTGCTGGTAACTGAGAACATCTAATGAAATATTGGATCATGTATATCCCAAAAATATTCCTCTAATAATGGCAGATGCCTCATATAATATTGGATATTGTCTATCTTGGACCAAAGATCTCCTCTAGAAATGGAGAACATTAAATGAAATATTACAAGGCGTATATCCACAAAACTCACCTCTAGCTATGGTAGATGTCTCATAGAATATTGGACATTGCATCAAGGATCAAAGATTACCCTAACACATGAAGGACATTTTAAAACATATTGGATACTGTAGATCCACAAAGCTCACCTCTAGATATGAGGAACATCACATGAAATATTGGATAATTCATATGTGCTATGCTCTGTTAAAAGGGGGTTTCATGCATCTGCAAAAAGTATCCACCAGGTCAGCCTGTGCAGTCCGAGCAGGCTGACCTAGGAGGACACTTTTTGCTGTCGATCGATTTTCTGCATGTCAAAGGACCTCTCTGCTTGATCATTTAGTTGGTTATACGACAAAACTATGCGATAGCAAGATGCATTAAACTCCCTTTTGCCAGAGCATGGCTCATATATAAGAGCCAAACACACCTCCAATAATAGAAGACATCAAGTACTGGACAGTGTATGTCCACAAAGCTCAACTCTTATAATGAAATAAATTTCACAAAAGACTGGACTGTATATATGAAGGATCAACTCTTATAATGGTGGACTTTCTATGAAATATCAAACAGCATATCTCAAGTTCCAATGCTCACCTGTAGTAATGGAAGACGTCTCATAAACTACTAGAAAATGTTTATCTAGTCACATTTAGTTTGTCGTCTGCAAATGCTTGACATTTTGTCATTTGGTAAAGAGTTAAGTAATGAAGAGTATCCCATGAAATAATAGACAGTATATATCTAGGACAAAAGCTCACGTGTAATCAAAGAGGACATAAAACAAAACACTGAACAGTATAGATCCAAGAGGAAAGCTCACCTCAAGTAATGTCGGGCTATACCTGGGTCTCACCATTAAATTATAGACGGTCTGTGAATTCTGGTAGGAGATATAATTATTTGAGTGACCATGTACCATGATAAGTAATACTGTCAGATAGAGAATATACAGCAGTATGTCTCGTATTGTCCTGTCCATAAACCATTCCAGCTGGAAATACATTCAATTACAGATATTAGTCGGACTCAAATCACAACCCACAGATCTTTCTCACACTTAATCTAACTTTTTACCACACGACAAAAATGTAGACTTGTCCAAATTGAAAGCATTTGCTGATGACAATTAAATGTGGCGTGAATGATAATATTTGTCTTTGATAGGGTAGAAAACATTGTGGGAAAAGGAAAAAAATACTGGTTGCCAGCAGAAGGCTTCTTTCTCAGGGTCGCTAACACTCAGGATTGTGTGGTAAAGGGTTAAAGAAGGCTTTGGTTTCTTATTGTTGTTCCACAAGAAAAGCATGTCAAACTATGGTCCATAAATTGTGTTGCCACAATGAAAAATAAATTGAGCCATGCTCTGTGAAAAGGGGGCTTAATGCACCTATGAAAAGTATCAACCCAGGTCAGCCTGGGCTGAAACTTTTCGCTATTGGTAAATTTTCTGTATGTCAAAGAACCATACTACCTCACAATTCAGTTGGTTATTCGACATGTGACCGGGGCAAACCAAGGAAAAGTCGGTTTTGGTCGTGTTCAGTACTTTTATTACCAAGAATAAAAGATGTGTAACAAACAGCCTGAAATATGACAAAAATAGCGGTCAGGCTAACGAATACATATACAATGTAGATAAATACATATTTATGAACAAAAAATGCAATAATACGGGACGGAGGGAGGGGTAAAACTTACCAAGGAGGAAAGATGACTTCTATGAATCTTCTGCAAGATTATAGAGAATGTCCCATAGTAGCATGTGACTGTCCCTGAAGGAAGACGACGCGGAAAATGCGATACAAAGAAAAGAATATACTAATGCGCACGCATATAGTGCTCACAAAACGCACGGGCAAATTTAAACACCGGGAATTGTCGGTACATTCCGTAATCGTTTCCGTATAAAAAATACGGGCCGCGGCATACAAAAAGTAAACATGCTTTACAGACAAAATGGATTTTATGGATCCATTATCATGTGATGACTTGTTTGGTATCATGGGTCATGGGGACTAATCAAGCCCCCTCTTGCCAGAGCATGGCTCAATTCCTATTGTATGGTCCTTTATTCAAGATAAAATACAGTTTGAAATTCAGATCCAATGAGAACTGTGGCATGCTGATCGATACTCCCACCCTTTACCTTGTCACTAGCTCAGGAAAATTATTGAAATGATCTCAACTCCTGCGACAGTTGACCGATCATGATGAAAAGTGCAGCTGACAATAAAGCTCCATTAAGAAATTTCAGCCAAATTGGTTGAGAAATGTTGGAAGAAAAGAAGGCACAAAATTACCTCTGTGGACAGGCATGATTCCAACGTAACCCCCCATTTTGTCCTTGGTGGTATAATGTCGGAAATATCTCAATAATTAACTTGGCTACCAGCATGTTCTTCTTTATCTACAAGGTTTTTAAAAGCCCACTTGTTCTGGGATCTGAAAACGGGATTATTTGGTAAAAGATAAAGGAGTAGTAATAGGATTGAAGAGAATACTATCATCCCTTACACTATCTCTTACCCTCAATCTCTGCCTGATCCTTTTAAGGCGGGAATCTGGTATGGGTTCCACAAAGGGCGGATGTTTGTAGTCCCCTATTTTTATTTCACTTACATATTCTTCATCAGTGGCTGTAAAAAAAAAAAGCACCACATACAGGTTTCAATGCTTGGCTGTAGTTGCTTTTAGAAACAGATTGATTTTCAGTAAAAAATCTAGGTCGGAAAGGGCCATACATGTGTCAAAAATATTTCAATAGTTTCTTGCCCCTGTTGTATTGGGTCCCTTTTTGATAGTGGGCAGTTAGTCTGAGTTTGAAGTGAATATCTTAAGTAATGACAGAGGTATTATAAAATGTCAAGTTTTTGAAAGGGCTAAAGTAACGACAGCTTTTATACTTTGGAACTTATGCTCAGGACAAAAATCCATTTTGTAACATAACTAAGGGTAATAACTCCAGAAATAATGAAGACAGAGTCATGGATCTTGTGCACTGCACTTGTCCTCTTTGTGATTTATCTGTATATGAAGTTTAAGATAGATAGCTTTCATACTTTGGAAGTTATGCTCCAGAAAGAAATCCTATTGTAAAAAAAAAAAAAACAACAAATGACAATAACTCCAAAAATACTAATACCAACCACAAAATATTGCATCTTGTACACTACACTTGTTCTCAATGTGATTTATTTCCATATGAAAATTGAAGCTGGTGTCTTTGGTAGTTATGCTTTGGACAGAAATCTAATTTCTAAAATAACAAACGGTTATAACTCCAAAATAATGAAGACAGAGTTATGGATCTTGTGCACTGCACTTGTCCTCAATATGATTGATCTGCATATGAAGATTGGAGTCAAAAGCTTCTATACTTTGGAAGTTATGCTCCAAACAAAAACCCGATACATATAGTAACAAAGAGCAATAACCCCCCAAAAAAAGATACAGAGTTATGGATCTTATGCATTCTACTTTTCCTCAACATCATCTATCTGCATATGAAATTTGAAGTCAATAGCTTTTATACTTTGAAAGTTTTGCTCTGGACAAAAATCCAATTTGTAAAATAACAAAGGGCAATAACTCCAAAAATAATGACAATAGAGTTATGGATCTTGTGCACTGCACACTGTCTCATTGAGATGAATATTTAAACAAGGTCTAATAATCTTTCAAAGGGTTCAGGAGATATGGAGCAGACAAGAAAGTCTTACAGATTGAAAGGTGGAGCAACAGACAGAATGCCAAACGGACAGACAGATGATTCCTAAAATCTTGTCTCATGTTGCGGTAGGGGATTAAAAATGCTGTTAACCAGTGTTTTCTTCATTTCCCACATTGTTTTCTACCCTATTAAAGGCAAAAAACATCAGTCGAGCTACATTCTAGTTGTCATCTACAAATGCTTTCAATTTGGTCGAGTACAATTTTTTACCGTTTGGTAAAGACTTAACTGAATTTATATAGTCTGCTGCAGATTAATCAAAAAGTAATCAGATGAAGGAATGAAACAATCATTACTTTCACAACACACTGTCGCTTAAGAAATCAGGTAGAATTGCTCCTTGCTCTGTGAAAATGGGGTTTAATGCATTTTCAAAAAAGGATCAACCCATGTCAGCCTATGAAGTCTGTGCAGGATGGCATGGTTCAATGCTTTTTGCAAATTTTCTGCATGTTCAAGGACCATTTTACCTCATGATTCAGTCGCTTGTTAGATAAAGTGGATTTTTTTATATCCATAATCATGAGATGACTTGTTTGATATAATGCATTGTGGAAATGCATTATACCCCATTTCCCAGAGCAATGCTCAATTACATCCAACCAACCTAGCTCCATGTCAGGTCCATACTCGTCTATCTCTGCTGGTCTTTGGAGTATCAGGGTTAGAATAAAAGATATACCAATAACCTGTGGGAAAAAAGAGCACTGTGTATGCGATGGCAAAGGCAGAGCAGCAGTTGCTTTTCAGTGAAAATTGTTTTTTTCAGCAAAAATTTTAAGTAAAACAAAAAGGACATAACTGTGTCAAACTACTTTGAGGGTTACCTGTCCTTCTGGCATGGGTTTCCCTTTTGATAGGTAATAACTAGCCCATGTTTGAAAACAATATTTACAACATTGACATACTATTTATACTATTTTCTAGTGCTGACATACTAGAAACTGTCATTTGAGAGCATTTGCATACAGACAACAAGTCTATCCTATTACGTTACCTGGCTGTTATCTTTCATAACAGCAGGGCTAGTAAGCATTTCATTGTCATCTTACAGTCAAACCTGTTTTTTAATAGCCATTCATGAAAAAGGTATAATGGCCTTTGTAGACAGGTGACAACTTAATGCATTTTGTCTAATGATTATACAGTATCTCGAAGAATTTCCCAACGCAAACAGACAGACAGTTAAATGGACTGACAGACAAGCTGAATCCTGTCCACCCCTACTTTAATTTGCTATTATATAATAAATAAAAGGGTCATATTGACCCCAAATTGCTCACCCAAGTCTGAGTACGTTTGAGAGAATTATCCAAATGAACCATGCTCTGTAAAAAGGGGTCTTAATGCATCACTAACAATATCGACCCAGGTAAGACTGTGCTGTTCGCCAAAACTTTTCGCTATTTTTTAATTTTCTGTACGCCAAAGGACCAGTCTGCCTCAAGATTCAGTCCGTTGTTAAAAAAGTGGCTATTATGGATCCATAATTATGTGATGGCTTGATTGGTAGATGCATTAAGCCCGCTTTTGCCAGAGCACAGCTCAAATACAGTCACCATAATTTTGTTTTATAATCATGATACAGAGAATCTTAGTGTGTTTATCATTTGATAAAAACGAGTTTACTCAAGTTATTTTATGCGAGCATTTTACGGGTTACTAGCTGTGATTTATACAGCATTGAAAGAGACCATGTGCAGGCTTACAAGTAGTTTTCCACAAAAAAAAAGTTGGAAAAAGAAGGAATCGTTTTAAGGTAAAGCAGGCAAAATGTAGGAGTCATATGATAAAAAGTAGGAATTAATTCAACAAATTTACCACTAAATCTTGTTCTTATTAACTCACTTTAATGCTGCTGAACAGATCAGAATAAAATGTGTTTGAATAAACACTCCTCCCCCCTCTAGATGGCGGCCAATCATGTATGTACAGCAAAACGTAATATCTGAAAAGTTCTCATTTAATGCTGTATGAGTAACTTTGTTTCAACTTGCTGATAAGAACAAGAGTAATTCAATAAAAAACCAAAGAATTTCCAGTCATCACAATTTCAAAGTTCAACGACTGGTAAATAAATGTATTAACCCTTTACCACACAATCCCGACTTTTAACGACCCTGAAAAAGAAGCCTTTTGAAAACACTGTGGGAAAAGGAGAAAATGCTGGTAACCAGCATTTTCTCCTTTTCCCACAATGTTTTCTACCCAATCAAAAAGAGAAATCATCATTTTAGCAACATTAAATTTGTCGTCTGCAAATGCTTTCCATTTGGCCAAGTGCAAAATTTTGTCATTTGGTAAAGAGTTAATAGACCTTAACCCTTAAGCTGCTAATCGCGACTCACTGACCTTTTGCGGACAGTGTAGATCAAGATCAGACTGCACAGAACGTGCAGTCTGATCTTTGATCTACACTGTCCGATACGGTATTTTCTTTCCGGTGAAATTAACTTTGAAATCGCAATGTTCTGGCTTTTAGTATTGAGTAGAATTTGCGTTTCATTTATGCAGCAGCTTAAGTGTTAACCAATTGCAACATCATAATGTATCTCAACGATAATAAGTCATATACAAAATTTGGTTTTAGTAATGGTCATTAAGAATATTGTTGTTTATTTGTTTGAGCAGAGCTCCCAGAAAAGGATGTTTAATGCATCTCTTATACTAAGCAGTCCATTGCATAAAATGGATCCTTTTTTCCTAAAATACCAGCTGAACCCATAAGGTAGAATTGGGTAGAATGCAACAAATTTAACAATAGCTAGAAATTTTGTCAGCTTGTGCAGTTCGTGATACTTTTTTTCAGATGATTTACATCCCCTTTTCATAGAGCAAGAATTGTAGGAGGAGTTGCAAGAACCCAAGCATTTAAAATTAGATAAAGGGTGATAATTCTTCCAAATATCACCCAATGAAAAAGTCCAAAAATATGTGCTGCGGTACTAAATATTGATCATTCTGTGATGGTTTGGTGAAAAATCACATAAGAACAGTACGAAGAGTGTGAGGACAAGTGGGACAAGTGTCAATCTACTTGGGGTATGTAAACTCCAGTCACAAGATATAAGGGCTGTCTTACTTGGGGAGGCTCTGAGATCTTACTGTACATGCTACTGTCAACCTCATAGGCATTAATGACCAATGGTCAAGACTTATTCCCAAGAAAGGCACAACGCAGTCAACAGTAACATGTTCCAAGAAACCGCAAAAACCATAGCAGTAGTATATGCCATCTATCCCTATATCATGCAGCATGTTTCATTCAGAAACACACTAAATATTTTGAAATATACATTTTTGTTATTTTCATTTTCATTCAGAAAGTATGAATAGTGGGATGCTTTGTAAAACAAAGTAGGAAAAAAGTAGGAACTGGACAAAAAAATCGGAAAAAAAGTAAAACTATTTGTAAGCCTGCATGTGTGTTAATGCACACAGTGATTTACTAATTATGTATGAAAAGCGACAATTTTATGATCTGAACAGTATGTTTCAAATGTGCCTGCTACGCTAGCAACATTTTATAATGCAAGATCTAATGCACGACTGCTATAAAATCAGTTATTGGTGCATATCAAAACATGCTACTCTCTCTTAACATACACATGCACTTATTTTTATGAAGCAAGCATCTTACCAATGAACATGAAGATGAAAATATCTCATAATTATGGTTTTGATGTGTCTAAATGAGGAGCAAGCTCTTTATCAACAATTGCTTTAATATGTCTTTTGGACTTGTTTTGAGCTCCATATGAAACAGAAAATTCAAACACTCTCACCAAGTCTCATATTGGACTGAAAAGAAGGTCTCTAAAGTGCATATAAAGTTTTTCTAAGATTTAACCTAGTAACCACCTTTTTTACCCCCAGTGATTCACATTCAAGATATCATTAAGATAAAGATTTTGACCAAGTTTCAGGTGCACTGGACAGACAATGTGGCCTTTAGAGTGCAAACAAGGTTTTTCTAGGCTTTGCCCCTGTGATCTACTCTTTGTCCTAACAGGACCCATTTTTAAGAGCATGAAAGATATAATGAAAACAAACATTTTGAAAAAATTTCATGAGTACTGGATTGAAAATATGGCTTTTAGAGTGCATGTATACAGGCTGTTTTTTAAGATTCATCCCAGAAAGACCTTTCTCTTGCTATGACTTGCTTTGGACTCATCAAACTTATCACCAAGATAAACATTCTAGCTTTCATAAGTATTGGACAGAAAAAGTTGCCTAAAGAGTGCAGATTAAATTTGCGAGTGACATACTCTTTTGACCCATGTGAATAATTTTCAAAATTATCCGAGATATCATCAAGACCAGCATTCTAACCACTTTTCATGCATATTGGACTCAAAATGTGGCCTCTTGACTGCACACAAAGTTTTTCGAAGATTAATCACAGAGACATGCTTTTTGACAAGATCTAACCCAATTTCTTCTCTTCCGCTCCAAAAAAAAAAAAATATTCTGACCAATTTTTAGGGACATCTGATGTAATATGTGGATTGAATGTGCATGTAAGGTTTAAACCGTTTTTTTGATCTGTCACCAGTCATTTATCTCTTTCTATACATGGCCCAATATCAAAACTGAGCTATCATCAAGAAAAACATGTAACTCTCATAACTACCGGAAAATATTGCTTCTAGAGTGCAAACAAAGTTTTTTAGTTTTGTCCCAGTGACTTATTTTTTGATCCAATATGACCAAATTTCAAACTCATCTGAAATATCATCTGGATATACATTCTGAACAACTTGAGTTTTGAACCAAAAATGTGGCCCATAGTGTAACAGGGGTTTCTAAGATTTGTCCCAGTGACCTAAACTTTAACCCAATGTGATCCAATTTCAAACTTGTTTGAGCTATTATCAAGAAAAATATGCTCAGATGAGCTAAAATATTGAATTTATATTTCTCTCCAACTATAAAATTCTCAAACCTTTAATGGCTGCTCAACACAGATACCCTGGAAAACCCCAGTGAAGAAGGACACGATCCATTCTATGCTGCGGGTGTATCCATATTTTAATCCATACAACATGATGAAGAAAGATGAAACCAAGCAGGTCAGCATAACTATGGACCATGAAAGGTAGATGAACCACCAGGGAAACCTGTTTTATATAAATTAAAAACAAAAACCTGAGGATATACAAGGAACTATTGCAGAAAGCGTAGATTAATATCAGAAATCATATTTGAAAAAATTTTCTCTCTAATGATAATTTTTTACATAACCCCGAGAAAGAGGTCTTGAAAGTATTGAGTAAAAAGGAGAAAGTACCTGTAACTAGTTTCTGCTTTCTCCACAACGTTTTCTACTTTTTCAAAGACAAATTCAATCCTTTACCATGTTGTCTTTAATTGCTTTCAAAATGGATGTTTCTACCTTTTTTTGGTCTTCTTCAAAAGTTGAAATTGTAAGATATCTTCTGATATATGATCCACATTGTGGGAAAAGGAAGAACTTCTGGTAACTAGCATATTTTATTCTTTTGACGACAAAACTTGAGCCACATTTTCTTTGTTATGTGTAAATTCTTTTAATTTGGACATGTCTAATACTTTGATATCTGGTGAAGGGTCGAACACATTTTCATACAGCGATGAATTCTCATGCACATAGCCATATAGCTTTCTGAATTTTGGATCCATACTTGTAACAATCATCTCGAAGTTTCCACAATGATTTATAATATTTGTATGTTCCTTTCATTCCAGTGGTTCTCCTTTGTGTCCTTTGTAATAAGTTTCTAGTATACCTACATATAGTCTGTATACATTCAGCAAACCTTGAGTGATGTATTTATCAAGTCCTTGTATGTAAAATGTACAAACACGTTACATTTCCTCGCAGGACATACACCATTTTACTGCTAATAAATATGTAAGACTCCGTAAATGAAACACAAGTCAAATTTTAAAACATAATACTATTCCACTGAGAAAGAGTGTTTGCTTTGTTAAATGTTCAAAGTCTAGATTAAACTACATCTATGTACCGTTTAATATTTGGTTGGCAATATCTAGTTTACTCACATTGCTTTGTTACACAATATCTCTGTATCATAAATTATTTTGATGACAAAATCTGGGTAACCCAAAATACTTTGTTGCACAACATCTACGTGACATGGGATAACATGGACTAACATCTACAATACTTTGTCATTCTACATCTATGTACAATAAAATATTTGACTGATAAAATTTTGATAAATTACTATACTTTATGACATAAAATCTATGCACCATGGGATATTTGGCTGAAAAAATCTTGACTACCCCACAATACTTTGTTACATAACCTCTATGTACAGTGAGATATTTGACCAGAAAAATCTAGTTAACCACATTACTTTGTTACACAACATCTATGTATCATAGTATATTTGGCTGTTAAAAAATCAGGTTACCTAAAATACTTTGTAACACTACATATGCGCCTTGTGATATTTCGCTGACAAAATCTGAGTAAGCTACTCTGATATATAACATCTTTATTCTGAAGGATATTTGGCCGACAAAATCTTAGTTACCCTAAATATTTTGTTATACTGCATCTGTGTACAATGAGATATTTGAAAAAAATCTGGGTTGCCCCTAGAATACATTATTATATCAAATCTGTGTGATACTTGGCTGAAAAGAAGCTAGTCTATAGGCATCATGACTGACCTAGAGTCAAAATAAACAAAAACCCCACAGTTGCCAAATAATGCCTCACAGAAAATACTTCTTTCTGTTAAAAAATCTTAATTCTGTTACATATGACAATTTTTACTAAAAAAATTACATCTCTTCCACTCCAATTTGAACACGTCATCTTTCAAAGTAATACACTGAACAAGATGCCATTTACAAAGTACAAGATCTTTGCTTATATGTAAATTAAGTGACCTATGGAAAACAGAGAATCACTTATTCCTACACCATTGTAACATTATGAATGAATCTATTAATAGGTATTACCTAGGTAACTTGTAGCAAATCCCAGCTGTATGAACCCTCAGTGGACAGGGAACCCTTGTCATTCCTTCAGTCATTCATTATTTAGATCACTGTGTACAGTTAAACTGTTATCTTAAACTGTTATTTTAGTCTTGAATATTAACCCTTTACCAAACAATCTCAAGTCTTAACGACACCGAGGAAGAATCTCTTTGAAAACATTTCTGGAAAAGGAAAAAACGCTGGTAATAATTTTTTCCTCGTCCCACATTGTTTTCTGTCCTTTTGGAATCAGGTTTCATCAGTTCAGCCACTTTTAATTTATGGTCTTCAAAAGCTTTGAATTTGGATGAGTGTAAAATTGTTCATTTTGTAAAGAGAGTTAAATAGTTAACTACATCTTGTGCTATTGGATATTTACTAATTGATTGCATGGTGTTTAACGCCATTTTCAACATTATTTCAGTGATATTGCCGCGGCTAGAGCACCTATCCAGGCTTTCCTGGAGTTTCTTTTACCAGCACTACCGCGACTGAATGACCTTTTGAGGACAGTGTGGATCAAGTTCAGACTGCACAGAGCATGCAGTCTGATCTTAGATCTACACTGTCCAATAAGAGGATATTTTTTCTCCAAAATGTAACTCTGAAATTGCAATATTCAGGGGTTTACCATCGGCTTGAAAGTTTCGTTTAACATTTTTTAGCATTTTAAGGGTTAAACTTAAACTGGATTAGAGTTAACCATTAGCACACATAGCCCCGGCAGCTCAGTCGGAAGCATACAGGACTTGAGAACAGGAGGTCATTGGTTCAATCCCAGACTCGGCAAATTTCTTTCCGACGATTTATGATTAGTCATTGGGACAGGATTCATTTCTCTCTCAGGTTTCGACGATGGTGATGTGGGGATGCAGCCAGGGGCTTGGAAAGAATATTGTGCGGAGTACTGGTAAAAGAAACTCCTGGAAAGCATGGATATGTGCAATGGCCACCGCTACATAACTGAAATAATGTTGAAAACAGGGTTAAACACCATACAAACAATCAATCAATCAATCAAATTCGCTAGTCAGTACTTTCAGTACTTTGATTTGACACACTACAATTGTGTACTATGGAATATTTGACAAATAAAATTTAGGTTACTCACAACACTTTGTAAGACTACATCTATGTGCCGTGGGATATTTGACTGATGTGATATGGCTTACTCACAAAACTTTGTTACGCTAAATCTATGTACAATGAGATATCTGACAAAATCTGGATAACCCGAATTGCTTTGTTACGTTACATAAATGTACTACCCAATATTTGACTGACAAAATCTTGATTACCCACAGTATTTGTAACCATAAAACTATGCACCATGAGATAGTTGACTGTCAAAATCTTCATGACCCATGTTGCTTTGTCATACTACATCTTTGTACAACGCAATATTTTACTTACAAAAATCTATATTACCCATAGTACTTTGTTAGACTACACTATTTACTGTTTGACTGACAAATTCTGGGTAACCCTAAATTCTTTGTTACATTACATCTTTGTACGATGAGATATTTGAGTGACAAAATCTGGTTTATCCACAATAATTTGTAGCACATCTAAGATACCATGGGATATTTGACTGACAAAATCTGGGTTACCTACAATATTTGTAGCACATCTACACGTATATACCGTACCATGGGATATCTGGCTGCCAAAATATGAGGTTAACCTAAAAATACATGTATTGTGTTATAAAACATCTATATATTGTGGGATTTTGACCATCAAAATCTGTTACAATATTTTGTTTCACACCTCTGCTGCAGGATATTTGGGTGACAAAAAATGGGTTACCCATACATAATTTGTTACTCAATATCTATATACCGTGGGAAATTTGACTGGAAAAAAATAGGGTACTCAAACTTTTACAACATCTATGTACCATGAGATATTTGACTAACAAAATTCTGGGTTGCTCACAATACTTTTTTTTAAACCAAATCTATGTCACATAGAATATTTCGCTGATGAAATCTGGGTGACCCACCATACTTTGTTACACTGCATCGTTCTATTGTGGAATATTTGAATGAAAAAATCTGGTTTACCCAGAAAACTTTGTTGCATCAAAGCAATGATATGTGACTTAAGAAATCTTCAAAAATGGTATGCTTCATCTGTATACTATCTGGCTGACAAAATCTGAATCACCGACAATTTTTTGTTGGAAAACATCAACATACCATGTGACATTCAACTGACAAATTCTTGGATATGCTCAATGCTCTGTTACAAAATATCTGTTTGACAGGGGATACTTGGCTGACAAAATCTGGGTTACCCACAATACTTTGTTACACTACATCTGAGTACCATGGAATTTTTGACGGTCAAAATTTATGTGCCATGGGGTGTTTGACAGACAAAATCTTGGTTACCCATTATACTATATAATACTATATCTATGTACCGTCAGACATTTGGCTAACTAAATCTGGGTACTCCTAAATATTCGTGTTACACATTTGTGAATTACTAATATGTGGCTGACAAATTTTAAGTTACCCAAAATGCTTTGTTACACAACATCTGTGTATCATTGAATATCTATCTGACAAAATCTGTTTTACTCACAATAATTTGTTAAACAACACCTGTGCACCATGAACTATTTGCCTTACAAAATTTCATCTTCATTTATAACTTCCTATGTAGCATCTCATAGGTTCTGTATTAATTGTCTAACTTTTGGCCAACAGACTGACATGCTTAAACTCACCTGTATGAAAGACTTTTCTCTAATAAATCTAGAGATGAAATGCGAAATTCTATTCACAAAATCAAGAGTTTGCAATCAATTGTTAAATATTTTTTCCATGAAACACGAGTTTTGAATGTTTACACAATTACTTTTGCTGCTCATAAATATTGACGAAAACGAGATTTCAGCCATCCTTTGTGGCTCACAAATTATTAATGAAAACAAGATGTCAACATCATCTTTTCAGCTCGACAATATTAATGAAACATCATATCAGCAGTCATTTTTCGCGGATAAACATCAATAAAAACAAGATTGCAACAGTCATATTAAGCTTATACTACAAATATTGATGACAACAAGATTTCAGCGGTTATTTCTGCTGGCCTATACACATTGATGACAAAAAGATTCAGCAGTCATTTTTAGCTAATAATATAACCCTTTACCACAAAACGCCACCTCTAACGACCGTGGGAAAGGCTTTTAAAAACCAGTATTTTCTCCTTTTCCCACAATGTTTTCTTCCCTATCAAGAGAAATTGCACCATTTGAGCCACATTGAAATTGTTTTCTGCTAATGCTTTCAATTTGGGCAGGGCTAAATTTTTGTCATCTTGCAAAGACATAATGAAAACAAGACTTCAGCAGTCATTTGTAGGTCATAGATACTGATGAAAAGATTTCAACAGTCTTTGGTCTTTGGTGAAAACAAGATTTCAGCATCATTTTTGCAGCTTACAGATATAAAGAAAACAAGACTTCAGCATTTTTTGTGACTTAAATATCGTAGTGCTTGATTCATTATTCTGATCCTCATCTTCTACACTTGCCGAAAAATTTTCTTATAAAATCCAAATTCCAATAAATTTCATATATTACTGTCCTAAAAAAAAGTCATTGGCAACATATTTTTTCTATGCTTTCCGAAAGAGAAACCAGAATGCCTAAAAATAGAGAAGAAATGTTACTGTGCTGATATTCAAAAATGAAACATCTTGCCTCCATGAATATTTCAATAAAACTGTTGTCACTGTGTAGTAAACTATATGTTCAAATGTTTTCTGTTGTTGGCTGATGGCCTTTATTCAATAAAGTTTTTGTCTTAGTCATTATCAGTAAGTTGTGGCTCATACATATTAATGAGAATAAGATTTCAGCAGTTACTTTTGCATCTTTAGATTACTGGTTAAAAAAAAAAAAAAAAAAAAAAACCGATTTTAGCAGTCATTTGAAGCTTCTAGATACTGATGAAAAGATGTCAGTTGTCAATTTTGCAGCTTAAAAATATTGATGAAAACAAGACTTAAGCAATCATTTGAAGCTTATAGATATTAATAAAGCATGATTTCAGCAGTCATTTGTAGTTCATAAATATTAATGAAAACAAGATATCAGCAGTAATTTGTAACTTAAGATTTCAGCACTTTCGCAGCTTAAAGATGCTGATGAAAACAATATTTCAGTGAGCACTTGTAATAATAAATATTAATGAAATGAGACTTAAGCAGCCATTTGAAGCTTAAGATGCCATTGATAAAATGTCACTTTTGCAGTAATTTGTAGATTATAAATATCAAATGAAAACAAGATTTCAGCAGTCACTTTTGCACCTTATAGATGCTGTAGAACAACATTTCAGCTGTAATTTTTGCAGCTTATAGACATTATTAAAATCAAAATGCTTAGTAGTCACTTTTGCAGCTTATAGATGCTGATGACAAGATTTCAGTTGTCATTTTTGCAGCTTTGAGATACTGTTAAAAACAAAGTTTTCAGTAGTCACTTTTGAAGCTCATGACAACAATATTTCAGCAGTCATTTTTGCAGGTTACAGATATTAATGAAGATAAGATTTCAGCAGTCATTAAATCTTGTAGCTTATAGATATTAATGAAAAAAGATTTCAGCAGTCATTTTTTGCGCATAAATATTAATCAAAACAAGATTTCAACAGTCGTTTATAGCTTACAAATATGTAATAAAAAAAAATTCAGCAGTCATACGTTGATCATAAAAGACTTTAGCAGCCCAATCTACTATGGCTAGGAACAGAGTATAAAACTACGAGCACTTGCTGGTCCACAACAGTACTATAATTGGTTTAAAAGCTGTCAACATAACTACTCAGTGATGGCCTATTACGGCACAACAATAGGTTGAGAAACTGCAAAGAACAGTAACCCGAAGCAACAAGGTGCTACAAATTCCTTAGCATGTAAAAGGTTAGATGGTGGAGTGTAAAACTGAGACATTACAATAATGGTTAGAGAAACTGACCAGAATAGTGATCAGAAGCAATAAAGAGCTACAAATTCCATAGAATATAAAAAGTTAGATGGTGGAGTGTTAAACTGAGAAACATACATGCTGGCCGATGACGTCACAATAATGGGTTGAGAAACTGTCCAGAACAGTGATCAGAAGCAGAAAGATGCTACAAACCATTTAACGTACAAAATACTTGATGATGGTTGAATCATACTGTAGGATTAAATATTTAACAGACGATAAAATTAAAAACTTGTCCATATTTAAGGCATTTGATAACAACAAATCAGATTTAACTCAAACGATGTGATTTGTTTTTTAATGCTTGGAAACATTGTGGGAAAGGAGAAAATGCTGATTACAAGCATTTTCTTTTTTTCCCAAAATGATTTTCGAAAAGCCTTTTATCTCTGGGTCTTTAAAAGACAGGAATGTGTGGTAATGGGTTTAACTTTATAAAAAATGAAATTGCCTATGTTCTACAGATTACCTACACTTTTTTGACTCCTTTTCTATTTAAAATTGACTTTAGTTCAGTTCTTTGGTTTGATGAAAATGATGATGCCGATGACCAATCTTTATCGTTGTTTCTTTGTTGCCTCCGCGTACAGCATTTTGACATATTGACGTTCACTTCAATAGCCTCATCTCCCAATGACGATGATGAACCTAATTTTTCGGACAGGTAAGTTAAGCTTGATTGCTCTGATGACTTTTGTGTCAAAGACACAGTTCTGGTTCTGGATTGCTTTAATGTGTGAAAGAATTCCTCTTGAGATAAACCTTTTGTGAGGTTATAGGAAGAACCTTTCCCCTCACGTTTTTTCAAGGACTTCCAAATAATGTTTTTTGCACAAGCCTCCACATATTTTTCCACAATAATTGGACCATTCTTGTCCTTTTCTTCAGCAGGAAGTATTGAGCAGATTTCCTGATACAACTTGCCTTTCAAAAATCTTTTTGACCTATACAGTATTATGTAAAACTCTGACAGCCTGTTCTCATAGGAAGGGCCAGATCGTCGTTTTCCTTCACTATCAATTTTAATTGTCTGTTCTTTTCCAGGTTTCAGTTTTACACGCATAAACAACTGTACAATGATAAAATTGACTGGAAACATGATAATGCTGCTCTCCATACCTACAACAAACAAGCATTCTGATAGTATTGCATAGCAATACACAGTCCCCTACCGGCCGTATGTATCGCTGGCATGTCAGTGAAATTTTTAAAGTCCAAGGCCCGTAAATGCATCAAAAAGCAGTGGAGCGGGACGAAACTCGAACGTGATGTGTAAGTCATGGTGGTTGATGTACACAACAAAAATCAGCTCTATATGTAGCAGCGTTTAGAAAAAAAGTGCGGAAAAATGTTTTATCAGTGAAATTTTGTAAGTCCAAGGCCCGTAAATGCGTCAAAAAGCAGTGGACCGGGACAAAACTCGAACTTAATGTGTAAGTCATGGTGGTTGATGTACACACCAAAAAATCAGCTCTATATGTAGCAGCGTTTAGAAAAAAAGTGCGGAAAAATGTTTTATCAGTGAAATTTTGTAAATCCAAGGCCCGTAAATGCGTGAAAAAGCAGTGGAGCGGGACGAAACTCGAACTTGATCTGTAAGTCATGGTGGTTGACTTACACAGCAAAAGTGAGGTGAATATCTGCCAGCATTTAGAAAAAAAAGTGCGGAAAACTGATTTATCGGTGAAATTTTGTAAGTCCAAGGCCCGTAAATCCGTGAAAAACCAGTGGACCGGAACGAAAGTCGAACTTGATCTGTAAGTGATGGTGGGTGACTTACATACCAAACCTCAGCTCAATATGTACCAGCGTTTAGAAAAAAAGTCCGGAAAACTGAATTGCCGGACTGAGGGACAGACGGACAGATGGACAGACGGACAGACGGAGTGCAAAGCTAAAGTCCCCTTCGGCTTTGCCGGTAGGGGACTAAAAAGATAATTCACAAAATCTTAATACTTAGAGCACCAAATAAAGTAATTGTACAAGTTAAAAAAATCCTTTAATATTTCTTTTTCATATATAAACCAAATACTTCCAAATCTACATTTGCCAGTGTGCATCAAAACAAATAGTGTATATCAAAGATTAGGTTGTATATTTTGTGCTGTCTGGCTTTGATCTACATTGGCTGCAGAGGCAGGTAAAGCTGTGAAAAAAAAAAAAAAAAACTTTCTGGGTTAATATTGGAGGGTGGTATAAATTTTATCTCATGTACTTTTTCAGGCATTTAAAAGTGCTTCTACAAGTTTACATATAAATCAACCCCCAGTCTTTCGAAAGAGTATATTTAACACTGAGTAAAAAGAAGAATGAAGAATGGAAAGTCTGGTGGTAAGGATGAAATTACTGCAGAGTTATTAAAAGCGGACATAAACACAACAGTGGATTGGCTTCATAACATCTTCAAGACCATATGGGACAAAGAAGAAGTTCCAAAGACATGGAAGCAGGGGCTCATTGTGAAAATCCCAAAGAAAGGTGATTTGACAGAGTGTGGCAATTGGAGGGGATAACTTTAATGTCTGTCCCATGTAAAGTATTTGGAAGAGTGCTTATAGACAGGATAAGAGATGGAGTAGATATCAAGTTGAGGGAAGAACAGGCTGGATTTAGAAGAGGAAGGAGTACTGTTGAGCAGATATTTATTTTGCGTAATATAATTGAGCAAGTTGTGGAGTGGCAGTCAACCCTATACATTACATTTGTGGACTTTGAAAAATTGTTTGACTCTGTACATAGAAAAAGCCTTTGGAAAATCATGGCGAGCTATGGAATCCCGCACAAGATAATTAAGATGGTCCAGATCTTGTATGAAGATAGTGAGTGTGCTGTGCTGGATGAAGGAGAAGAGTCGGAATGGTTTAAGGTTAAAACTGGAGTGAAACAAGGCGATGTCATGTCCGGTTTTATATTCCTAATGGTGGTGGATTGGATTATGAAGAGAACAACTGAAGGCAATAACACTGGAATCAGATGGAAATTTACAACCAAACTTGAGGATTTGGACTTTGCAGATGATATTGCTCTTTTGTCATCTAACCTTCATCATATGCAAACAAAAGTAACTAATCTAGCCAAATTTTCTGCAAAAACGGGACTCAAAGTGAACAAGAAGAAAACTGAAGTCTTACGGATAAATAGTAAAAACAACTCCAGCATTGATATAGATGGACAACCACTAAATGAAGTTGACAAATACACTTATCTGGGCGCCAATGTTAGCACGCAAGGTGGTGGGGGTGACGACATTGATAACAGAATACGAAAGGCAAGGACGGCATTCATGAAACTCAAGCAAGTTTGGAGTACCACAAAATACTCAAATAGGACTAAGATAAGATTGTTCAACTCACTCGTAAAATCAGTCTTGCTGTATGGATGTGAAACATGGAAGATGAATGAAAGCGACAATAAGACGTTGGACACTTTTCAATTCAAATGCCTCAGAAGAATTTTGAAAATTAGATGGCCTTACATCCTGTTTAACGATGACATACTCAGTAGGACCAAAGTTAAAAGAATCAGCACAGAAGTAAAAATAAGAAGATGGAGATGGACTGGCCATGTACTCAGAATGGAGAACAACTGTCACTGCCAGACAGCAATGTCATGGGTACCAGAAGGCAGAAGGAAAGTGGGCCGCCCAAGAACAACATGGAGGCGTACAATAGAGAAAGAAAGAAAACAGTTAGGATGGGAGTCTTGGAGCCAAGCCAAACCGATAGCCAGAAACAGGGCAGACTAGAGAGAATTCACTGCAGCCTTATGGGCCACCCGGCCCGAAGAGGATAGGTGAGGTGAGGTAAAAAGAAGAAAATGCTGACCACCTACACGTACAACGTTTTCAAAAGTGGTTTTCACAAAGACTGTTAAAACTCTTTTGTTAGGGGTTTACCGACCAAGATAAACAGCAGCACTGGATGCTGGCACCCACTCTTGGCTGCAGTTACTTGTATCAGTTCAATTACTAGGCAAAAAAGGACATGACTTTGTCAAAAATGTTTTGAGTTGGGCTGCCCTCCTGGTGTGGGTTTGCCTTTTGACAGTAAACAGGTATCAAGAGATTGAAGTAAGCATCTCAAGTAATGACTGAGAAAATATGTCTCAGCTTTTGCATAACGATCATGCAGACAACCAGGTGGCAATGGCGACGATGTGATGCAAAAACACCCCAGCTTTAAATGTGTGGTATATTACATATCGTAGATGTTATAGATTAATCCTTAAAGCGCTTTTGACAACTATACTTGCCTCTCTGGCCAGTGTTGATCAGGATCAGACAGCATAAAATGTCCAATCTGATCAATGATCTACAACATCCACTTTGCTGAAATATTACATAGACAAAAGCAACCATAAAAATGCAATTCTGTGGATCTTCTTTACAGACTGAAAATATCCATAAGGTTCATTCAGTGCTCTAAAGATAAATAATGTCTTGAAAGGGAGGTAAGAAGTAACACAATGAAAAAAATACGACCAATTAACTCTTAACCATAAGACAAAATTTAAGACTCATCCTTATTGAAAGTATTTGAAGCATAAATTCAAATGTGGCTAAAATAAACTAATTACTGTTTTGATACATAGAAAACTTTTGTGGAAAATGAAGAAAATGCTAGTTACCAGCATTTTTTCCTCACAATGTTTTAAAAAAACCTTCTGCCCCAGGTTTGACGGGATTCTATCGTAAAGGGTTACAGGAGGAAAAATTTAGACATAAAGCAAAAAAAAAAGTTTCACATCATTAACAATTTGAATCTGCAAGTAGGGGAAAAAACTGCCAGCATGTCTGCCTTTTTTGCACCTTTTGGCAATCCATAGAACGCATATCTTAATCCTTATAGCGCCGATTTAACCCAACCTACATTTTTAGTTCAGAAATACGACAAGAATAATTACAATACTAGTATGGCTGTGCTCTTTAGTGTTTCAGCAAAGCAGACAGTGTAGATTACAGATGAGATTGCAGGTTTTCTGCAGTCTGATCTTGATCTACACTGGCCGCAGAGGCAACTGCAGTTGTGAAAGGCGCTTTAAGGGTTAAGAAAACGTAGTTTCAGACTTTTTCATATTGAAAGCATTTAAAATAGAAAATTTCAATGTCATTTGTCTCTATAACGATAGAAAACATCGTGGCAACCGATATTTTCTCCTTTACAACAAGGTTTTCATACAACTTTTTCATCAAGTATGTTAAAACACAGGCTCCTAAGGTCTTAGTTCAAGTGATTAACCCTTTCACAACAGCTCAATGTTCTGAAGAACTTGAGGCAAAGACTTCTTTTTTTTTTCGTACATTTCAAAGACAAATTGTATCATGTGAGCCTCCTACCTATAATAAACTGCCTTAGAGAGAATGAAAAACTGCCCGCTTGTATCTGCTCTTCGGGGCCATCTGTTGGTAGACCATAAAACATGATATTGGTTAGCATCATGGTCAAAAGTAGCGAAAGGCTGCAGGTCAATCGCTGCACACGTGAAAAACTGCTCCGTGGAGTTTTCGAAAAAATGCTGATCCAGAGATGACTCTCTCTCAAGTTACGAGAACAGGTGAAGAAAAAGTTATACTTTTGCTTAACTTTCATGTCTTCCTGAAAAATAGAAATTGGAACAAACAATCAATTTGGACACCTCTTGAAAAAAAGTTTCATGTTTTAATGACTTTGAGAAAGAAGCTTAAAAAAAAAAAAAAAAAAAAGACCGGGAAAGTAGAAAATGCCTGCAACCAGAATTTTCTCATCTCCAACAATGTATTCCACTCTCATGAACACATTCCATCATTTGAGCCGCATTTTATTTATCGTCTACAAATGCCAAGATTATTTTGGTCATATCATGGGAACAGCTCATTTATTCATTGATGTTGTTTGTGTTGTATTGTTTGTTTGGTTTCAAATGCACACTTTTAACATTATTTCAGCTATATTGTGGTTGCCAATGCGCTTATCCATGTTTTCCTGGAGACTCTTTCACCAGAACCTCACACAACATTCTTTCCATGCCACTGGCTGATTTCTCAGTTACCATCAAAACAACGTCAGTAGTGAGAGTATAAATCTTGCTTCAATTACTATCATTAATCCTCAGAAAGAATTGGACAAGCTGTGAATCAAACAAGTGACCCCCGAGTTTCAAGCTGTGTATACAGGTTACTAGGTTACTTGGTTGAGCTCTCCAGTAGCGAGACAAATGGCATTGCAAGTCTAGTTCAGTGGCAATCATTATGCTATCAGTTGCTTTCTTTATTTGTGCATTAGATCTCTTTGCAAAAATGGGGGAAAAGCTACAGTTGCTCTTACCATGAAATTGTTATAACTCCTTAAAGGTGGCTCTTTAGATTTTTAACATCTTACCGAATTAAAAGATATTTATGCCACTGAAATTCCAAGAAAAAACAATGCAAATCATCAATAAATAAGAATAATAAAATTACTAAAAAAAAATTTTTATATGGTATTCCCTTAAAAGGCCACGTAGCCCCTTGAGGTATTTCAAGATTTCGCGCCAGAATTCAAAAAAGCGACGTGGGAATGTCATGTGACTTTATGACCTTAGGTTGACCTTAAATTCCATAACAAAAATGGCGTCTCGCCTAAAGTGAACGACGCAGTTGGCCGTTAAAAGACGAAGATCAGCAGAAGCTCGTAAAACTGCACAGTGAACGGTAAATTTACGTGACCAGATTGTTAGGTGGACAGATATAACGGAAGGGAACAACTGTGAGCACGACAGACGAGTGGCGAAAATTCAGATCGAGTGGTAAGGGACCGTCTCGAACTATATGAATGTCGCTGTTTTTGACAGATTTCTAGTGCTCTCAGTTTCGTTTTTGTTGTATTTCATTTTGAAAACCATGTCGGTAACACTCTTTACCCAGTAAGCTATTTTGCAATCTGCAAATCAAACTCGGTCAGTGTCGACCGTCACTTTACTGCTATCTACAAAATTTCTGACATTTTTATCAAGCATATTTCTTACCGTACCTTCGATCCGAAGGGGAGCTCCGATGTTATTTCTCCACAAATAACACCGGAGCTCTCCTTCGGATCGAAGGTAAGCCTACCGTAGTTGTGGTATGTGTGGTATGCAGCTGCCGCTTTTTAAAACCGTTAGTCTTTGGCTTCAGTTTTGAATCAAGTAGATGACGTTGTCCTATCGATGTACAACAAAAGACTGAATTATACCGGTGCAGCCTGATCTTAGTCTTCCCCATTGCTTAACGAAAATACCGTTATTTAACTCTTTACAGCAAAGTTTTATTCTGTTTCAAATACAAAGCATTTGCAGACAACATATTATTTTTGTCTGATGGGATGAGAAACATAATTAACATTGTGGAAAAAGGAGAAAATGCGGGTGACCAGCATTTTCTCCTGTTTCCATAATGTTTTTTGAAGTCTTCTTCTTCACTGTCGTTTAATGTCAGGATTGTGTGTTAAAGGGTTAACATTTTACCTAACAACAACTAGAGCTATCACTAAACGTGATCATACCCCCCAACAGCTCCTTGTCACAAAACAGATTAATGTCACAGGAATGCAAAATAAGTGACTGGAGAGTCAATTATACCAGAGCTATCACTGAAGGTGATGAATATCCTGCAATGGCTTCTTGCCAAAGAATTACTCTTTGTTACAGACTAAAGACTTGGAGAGAATAAAACTTACTTGATACATTTTTTTTTACCAGCTGGACAAATTGAGATTGGTTTAAATGAAAAGGTTTTGCAGACAACAAATGTCTTTTCATGCAATGTTTTTGACCAGACTCTACATCTTACTTATACAGTACGGAAACTAACGAAAGCAACCTCCGAACCGAATCGGAACCGTAATAGTAACTGAACTGAACCGAAAGTAATAAACTTAAGAAAACATTGTAAATACAGAAGCCATTGCTCACGATGTTTACAATGTTTTCCTTTTTAGTCATATAATACGGAATGCACTGAAACCGCAGCGAAGCCGAAGCGGAACCGCAAAAAATGTTGCTTTCGTTAGTTTCCATACGGTATTGGTATCTATTTTAACACATCACAAGTTGAAGACTTGGAATAGTTGTGGAGAACGTAGTAAATGCTTGTAATCATCATTTCATTTTTTTCCCAAGTAACTGCAAAGATTAATCTTTCCAATTTTGTGTAGAAAGTAGTAAGTGCTGGTAATCAGCATTTTCTCCTTTTCCAAACATATCTGAAAGATTAATCTGTCTTATATTTGAGTAAACTTCCGATGAAAAGATGAAATTGACATGACATGACATAAGTGAAGTGACATGAAAACTTACTAGTGATGGTTAGTGATGGTAAGTCTACTGTTAACTATCTACAGGTGTAGGAATCTATCATAAGAGAACGACAAAAAAGGGCTTAGCTCTTGGAAATTTTATTTAATTAACTAAGAACAATTTATGATCTGCACATCTTTGCTGAGTGCAAAGTCTATCCATGAAGTTTGAAAGAAATTTGTCCAGAATCATCAAAGGGCCATAACTCCATGAAACCTAAATAAACCATAACCAAAATAGGATATGCACATCTCTGCTTTATACTGAGTCTACTTGTGTAGTTTGAACCAAATCTGTCCAATAGTTGATGAGAAAAAGAGCGGACAAGAAATTTCATGAAAGGGCCATAACTCAGTGAAAAATCAATGAACCATAACCAACATTTCATATGCACATCTCTGCTTGATACTGAGTCTACCTGTGAAGTTTGAATAAAATTCGTCCAGTAGTTTATGAGAAATAGAGCGGACAAAAAGCTACAGACCGACCGACGGTGTCCAGAATCATCAAAGGGCCATAACTCCATGAAACCTAAATAAACCATAACCAAAATAGGATATGCACATGTCTGCTTTATACTGAGTCTACTTGTGTAGTTTGAACCAAATCTGTCCAATAGTTGATGAGAAAAAGAGCGGACAAGAAATTTCATGAAAGGGCCATAACTCAGTGAAAAATCAATGAACCATAACCAACATTTCATATGCACATCTCTGCTTGATACTGAGTCTACCTGTGAAGTTTGAATAAAATTCGTCCAGTAGTTTATGAGAAATAGAGCAGACAAAAAGCTACAGACCGACCGACCGACGGACGGACGGACCGACGGACGGACGGACCGACGGACCGTCCGACAAGCTGACTCCTATATACCCCCCAAACAGAGTTTTGGGGGGTATAATAATTTGGACTCAACCAAGTTCAAAACATTTGCAGACGACAAATCATAGCGTAAATGATGATTCTGTCTTTGAACAGTGGGAAACATTGTGGGAAAAGGAGAAAATGGTGGTTACCAGCATTTTCTCCTATTCCCACAACGTTTTCGTGCATTCTGGCTCAGGGCCGTTAAAACACAGGATTGTTTGATAAAGGGTTAAGTGCCCAAAATAGCTCCTCTTTACTGAGTGCAAGTTGTAACTGCAACAGTTTCTATATGATTGCAGAGAAAAACATATCTAGTTCCGTTTATTGGTGTTTTACAAGAAATTTTGATTTACAGCATAAATAGCCTATTAAAACCTCTTAAGATTTGATAATTTCAATGGTATAGTGATAAGAAAAATACATGTAGATCTATTTTTAGCTTTCATCATTGCCTATACATGTAGGCCTGTATACTTAAAATGATAAAATTTTATATATTAAGGGGATGGTAAAATAGACAGCTCCAGCCACTCTGCAAGCTATTGTACTTACACAATGATGGACCAGAATAGTTAAGAAAAAAATACTTGCTGTGGAAATAGAAGATCTATAAGTGGGAATTATGTTGGCCCAAGGACAAATGGAAGCTGGTGGGTTTGCGGGAGTCAAACTGAACTCGATTAGATACTGTTGAGGTATTAACTAGTTAAGATGCTCACCACAAGATACCAGCAATAATGAGTAAGTTGAAGACAAAAGTCTTCCTACAGATCTAGATCTATGTTTTAGTCATAAAAAACCAAAAATTTTTATCAACATGGGTATGATTATGTTTGTCATGTGCAGCAAATGTTTATCCTATGTGTACCTGAGAGGTAACATCCTCTGTCCAGTGTTCATGAAAACGGATAAGAATTTGCCCATGAAATTATCTCAGTCAAAGATCTTTTTGAAAATGCTTAACATTGAGTCCACAAATGGGTCAGTATCTAGTGTGTGCTTTCTATTGGATATACTTTGTGTATGCTTGTTTTTGTTATATGTCTTATAAGTTAAAAAGTAATATTTATCAAAGTTGACCACTCGATCAAAAAAAAAAAAAAAAAAAAAAATGTATTAACCCTTTACCAGACAACAAAATTTTAGCCCTGTCCAAATTGAAAGCATTTGCAGACGACAATTTCAGTGTGGCTCAAATGGTGCAATTTTTCTTTGGTAGAGCAGAAAACATTGTGGGAAAAGGAGAAAATGCTTGTTACCAGCATTTTCTCTTTTTCCCACAATTTTTTCAAAAGGCTTCTCTCCCAGGGTCGTTAAAAGGCGGCACTATGCAGTAAAGGGTTGATTCTTTACCCAATGACAAATTTTACCCTCTTCACGGCCAAAACCATCTGCAGAAGTAACTCAGAAGTTTATACAAATGAAAAAGTGTTCTCTGAAAGAGTAATAAGCATAGTGGGAATAGGGGAAAATTACCGTAACCAGGAATTTGTCCTTTTTATTTTCCCACAAAGGCTTGTTTCTAAGGGTTGTTGAATGTGGGATTGTGTGGTAAAAGAGTTAAAAAGTGTGTTACTGCATACATTTCATGGAACTAGATCAGAACATGATCCAGGGCCATCATGGCTTACTTTTTTTATTAATTATATTTACGAAAATATGGATAGTGACTGCATATTTTTGGATAAAATGAGCCATATGGCAAAATCCACATATTTCAGTGGCATTTTGATAATCTAATGTGGCCTTCATATATGTGTACATGTCTTTCTTTGTAGGAAGAAACTTTCACAATATCAGCCACAGTTGGAGTATTTGGTATGTGACAAAGAACCTTGGAAAGAAACTTTATGCTGTTGCAATATGAATGAAATGATGTTGAAAGCAAAGTATAGGAGCATTCAATTTTGGTAAACCTGTTGATTTGTTAATTAATGTATGCCTTTTGACTCTGCTAAATTATCCTGAATGCATGTAATTATCAATCTTTGAGACGCCAAATAATAAAAGAAAGAATTAGAATAAACAGGCACTCAGGATCTTCAACAATACTCATTTTGATGGTTCACTTTTCTTCAATTAACTCTTTACCACACAATACTAAGTTTTAACACCTCTGAAGAAGGCATTTGAAAACATCGTGGGAAAAGGAGAAAATGCTACCAGCATTTTCTCCTTTTCCAATAATGTGTTGACAACCGCATAACAATGACGGACACAACAGGATCACAGAAGCTCACCTTGAGCACTTAGTGCTCAGTTGAGCTGAAGATAAAAAATTACAAATAAAAAATTACAAATAAAAAATTACAGGTATACAGTATGTAAGTCTAGATGTCAGCTTGCTGCATTTTACTACATGGAACATCTGAATAGATCATACAAAAAAATCAGACAGGGAGAATATTGGTAAGTTACAAAAAAATAATTATAACACAACCAAGATGGGTTTGTGATAAAAATCACCTTAAGCCTCTACCACACAATCCCTATTTTTAACGACCCTGAGTAAGAACGCTTTCGAAAACATTGTGGGAAAAGGAGACAATGCTGGTAACCAGTATTTTTTTCCCTTTTCCCACAATAGATTCTATCCTTCTTAATTCAAATTTCAAGTTTTGAGTCACTTTTAATTTGTAGTGTGCAATTTTTTTTTCAATTTGGACTAGACTAAAATTTTGACGTTTAGTAAAGGGTTAACTTCGAACAGATAAAGTTTCGAAAGTGCATATCCTAGTGATAAAATTATTCGAATGACCTCCTTTTAGAACACACATGACTTGTTTTCTTGTTAACTTGACTTAGACCTTATTGAGACAGACTCTGGCAGTTTGAAAGAAACTTTTGATTTTGATTGAACAAAGCCATTACAGGTACTGGCTAACCCTAAACCTGAACATTTGTACTACCACGAGTAAAAATTTTGAAAGCAAATACAGTAAGTGCCTCAATGTTTGACACTTAGGATAAGTATTTCCTTATTTAAAGTAAAATATGCTAGAGTAAAAAATATTGAAAATAACCATGTCATCCATGTAAAAAATTGTGTTATGTATTGAAAATTATCACATGCCCACTGATAAACAGTGCAGGGTTGATGTCTTCCTAATAAACTTTAATTTTCAGAGGGTAACAGATTGATTTCACATTTTTTTTACAGAAAATTTAAGAAAAAATATGTATATATTTTCAGTTACACCATAGTCCATTCCAAAGCCGCAAAATCACTGATTTGTCGAACCCAAGAAAGAACCAAATAACTACAAAAACACTAAAACATTATTTGCTAACTAATGCACCTTAACATCACCAACAACAATGAACTTATTAAGAAATAAGAACCAATCAAAGATCCATATTGACTCATTTTGGAGCGAGGTCCAGTATTGGCAAAACTGTGTACAGTCTAAGAAGACAACAATCAGCTTAACCCATTATGAAATTATCTAAAGACAGCACTTTGTGTATAAAATTTTGAGAAAGAAGAAAAAAATCATCGTTACTGTAGCCAATCATTTATCCTTTTTTCTCATAATGCTTTTAAAGGCCTTCTGGTCAGGAGGACATCAAAACACAGAATTTTGCCGGTGAAGCCTTTGACGTCCTCAAATGGCGCTGACAAATAATGTGCAATCGCATGTAAATGAAAGAATGTATAGTCAAGTTCACATTAATCTAATCAAGAATCTAACCTTTTCATTGCCAAATAAATAATCTCGACCTCTTTCGACGGCAGGAAAAAAAAAAAAAAAAAAATCCACTGAACAGATTTTTATCTCAAAGGCTTGACTTGACAAGTGGACGGTTTAGATCTAAAATCAGACTGCATGTTTTGTGATCTATGCCGCCCACAAAAGTCCCTGTCTTCGCCTATGGCGCTGAAAGGGTTAAATCAACATTCTGTATCAGTTGGTAGTATTGCAAGTTCACTGTAATGTTGATTTTGTATGGTTTTCTTCAAAACTTTTTTAACCTCTAGGAGAGGACCAAATTATAGACCATTCCTAATTGAAAGCATTTGCAGACAACATATGAGTCAAGGGATTTACCTGTTACAGGGTAGAAAGCCGTATTTGCAAAACAGAAAAAGCTGTTTGTCAGCATCAGGGATTTTAGAATTGAGAGTGTTGTTCATAGAACTGAGGGTTGTTTTGTCCATTTCCTTTCTGCTTTTGTTATTTCTCCTTTTTTTTTGGACTAATTTACTAATCACTTATAGACCTAATCAGTAAAAAATTGTTTCTTGTACTTTTTTCACATTGTTTTGAATGTATGAGAAAAATAAAGATGAAGAGCCTGATATGCTAAGATTGATTTGTACTTAACAGCATTTAAATGCAACACTTGCATACGTGGAGAACTAACAAATGCCAAAACCTGTAGGGAGCAAATCATAGCTTTACTAGCTTATGTAGACAACATAAATTTCACCTTCAACTTGGCTTCAAGCAAATTTTGATAACATTGTGGCAAAACAGAGAAATTTCTAGAAGGCATTCCTCTTATTGGCACACAGTACACATATGTATATTTCAATTCAAATCTTTACCAAACCATGTTATCTAACCCTTTACCAAACAATCCCCGGCTTTCACAACCCTGGGGAAGGAGGCTTTTGAAAACATTGCGAGAAAAGGAGAAAATGCTGGTAACTAGCATTTTCTCCTATTCCCATAATGTTCTCTTCCCTATCACAGAGCTCAAGCTCATTTCTGACTCATTTTGAACTTGTCATCTCTAAAAGTTTTGAATTTGAAACGGTCTAAAATTTGTCAATAGTGAAAGGGATAAAGACCTAGGTAAGAAACCTTTTAACTCTTTACCAAACGACAAAAATGTAGACTAGTCCAAATTGAGAGCCTTTGCAGATGACATCTGGTATGTGAATCAAATGATGTAAATTGTCTTTGATGGGGTAGAAAACATTGTGGGAAAAGGAGAAAATGCTGCTTACCATCATTTTCTCCGTTTTCCACAATATTTTCAAAAGGCTTCTTCCTCAGGGTCGTGAAAACTCAGGATTGTGCGGTAAAGGTTAAGGAAAAGATAAAATTGCTGGTAACCAGCTAGTTTCTCTTTTCACAATGTTCTTTATCCTTTAACCATTTACAACACAATCACAAGTATTAACAAACCTGAAGACAAAGCCTTAAGAAAACATTGTAAGAAAAGGATGAGTGCATTTTCTTCTTTTCCCACAATGTTTTTGATCCTTTCAAAGACAAATACCATTATCTGAGCCATATTCATATTTAATTCTGAAAATGCTTTCAATTTGGACAAGTCTACATTTTCTCTTGTGGTGATGAGTTAACTCTCTAACACACAACAGAAGTTTAGACTTGTCCAAATTGAAATTATTTTCAGATGACAATTTCAATTATGTGGTCAAAAACAATGGAATTTTTATTTGATAGGGTGGTAAGCATTATGGGAAAAGGAGAAAATGCTGGTTACCAGCATTTTCAACTTTTCCCACATTGTTTTCTAAAGGCTTGGTCTTCAGGGTCGTTACTTGGGATTGTGTGGTAAAGGGTTAAGACACATCAAACTATTTTAGCCAAATATTTAACAACAAGAGGACCATGATGGTCCTATATCGCTCACCTGAGTACCAAGCAGTAAAGGTCTACAATGAAGATAAATACCAAATATCGAAGTGCAAGGCCAAAGCTCTAGGTCTTCTTGGTTTAGACAAGAAGATAATCTTTCTTAACCAAACCCGGTTATATAAATATTTGTGAGAAGTTTGAATGATATTTGTCCAATAGTTGTTGAAAAATAGGGAGAACAGGAAATTTCATCAAAGGAAAATAACTTTGTAGAAATTCAATGAACCGTCACCAAAATATAATATGCACATTCTTCCTTGGCACCGAGTCTCTCTAAAGTTTGAATGAAATCTGTCCTGTAGTTGTTGAGAACTAGCTCTGACAAGAAAATTCTACAGAAAGACTGATGGATGGATGGATCGACAAGCTGACTCCTATATACCTCCAGAACAGAGTTTTGAAGGAATAATAACAAAGCCCTAGGCTTTTTGGTGTTTGGCAAAAAGTTGCCTGATTTGAACAAACTTAGTAGAGAATGTTTGCCGATTCAAGACTTTCTATACAAGTTAGTATTATAATGTTGTTAAATACACCAACAACTATAGTGGTTGTCCAGGGACATGTTCATGGATAATTGCTATTGTAAACACATAAACAATGTATTTACACTTGCAATAGTCTTGCACCAACCTTTCAATGCGTCCAGCTTAAAAAAATTTGACCTTCAGGTGTGACATTGACCTTGGCCCTACCTGAACAGATCTTTGAAATGGTACTTCGATTCATGGTGGAGTATATGCCCAAAATCTATCGTGGGGGGGGGGGTGTCATAAACTTATTTATAAATTAAGACAAACACCACAAACTGAAGAACAAAAATTATAATGACTTCTAAGATTTACAAGATAAAATCTGTACTACAGAGTTAAATGAATGAACAAAAATTTACTTAAACTACAGTGAACACAATGTTCAAAGATACCTAACAGCCAGAGAGAAAAATGCTGTCAAAGCCTCTAACCCTTTACCACACGGCAAAATTTTACATCTGTCCAAATTGAAAGCATTTGCAGACAACATTTTCATATTGGCTCAAGAGACACAATATTTCTTTGATAGCGTAGAAAACTTTGTGGGAAAAAGGAGAAAATGCTGGTTACCAGCCTTTTTTCCTTTTCCCACAATGTTTTCAAAAGTTTTCACAGAATGTTTCTCATCATGTGACCTAGCGCATATTGTCAAGGTTCTGCAATGTATAGCTGCATCATGGAAAAAGGGGTCTTCATGTTATATTTCATTTTTCACCAATGTCTCTTTAATTACTGGACATATCTCAACAGATTTGAATGAAATTTTCACACATCCAGTGACCTAGCGCATATTGTCAGGGTTTGGAATTTATTGCTGTGTCATGGAAAAAGGGGGCTTCATGTCAAATCTAAACTGCATCCGTCCGTCCTGAATAGATAAAAGGAAAAAATGATCAGGTGGGAACCAAGGCTAGAGGTATGCAAGACAGGATATTTTATCAGACTGTGTAGATAAAGATCAGACTGCAGTTGGATCTTGGATATATATGCCTTATATTCTCCAAGATAGTATTGCCTACAACACAGTCTTGAAATGCATATTACTTGGTCTATCTTTATCTCTTTACCAAACAAAAATTTTAGACTGGTCTATAATTCAAAGCATTTGCAGACAACAAAATAAATTTGTCTCAAAAAATGAACTTGGATTTGGGATGGGCAGAGAACATTGTGGAAAAAGTTTAAAAAATCCTGGTTACGTGAGTGCTTGGCCCAACTGACATTCAAACTTGACATCCCTGCATAGCTAGCCCTGTAGGTAATGAGCTAACAGGCTTGGCTCAAATCATTAACAAACAACAAAATTTAATCCTTAAACCCAAAGGCCATTTTCATTACAGAATGAGTCCAAGATGATAACAACTGCATGGGTGCCTTTTGTCTGCAGTGTTTCAACAAAGCAGACAGTATAGATCAATGATTGGACTGCACATTTCGTGCAGTCTGATCTTGATCTACACTAGACACAAAGGCAATTATAGTAGTGAAAGGCGCTTAAAGGGTTAAGACTTGTCCAAATTCAAACCATTTGCTGACAACAAAATAAATGTGACTCAAAAATTTAAATTTGATTTTGGTTGGGTGGAAAACATTGTGGAAAAAGGAAAACATGCTGGTTACAAGTATTTCCTCTTTTTCCCACAATATTTTCAAGAGCCTTATTTCTCACAGGCGTTAAAACTTGGGATTGTGTGCTAAAGGGTTAAATAGAACAAGACTTTTAAAGTTCATTCTGTATATTTTTATGTCCTGTTTTTACCCAGGGGCATCATTTGAACAAAATTGGTAGAAGTCCACAAGGAAATGCCACAACCAAACATCAAAGCTCTAGGCCTTCTAGTTTCAGACAAAAACATTTTTAAAGTTTGCTCTATATACAATTTTGCCCAAAATTGTGACCCCTGGAGTTAAAGGGTTAATTCAATTCTTTTAACAACTTTGGTAGAACTTCACCCAAGGAATATGCCTGTCAAGTTTCAACATGACTGGTTTAGGAGGAGAAGATGTTTAAAGGAATTGTGGAAAGACGGACGCTGGACAACGACGAATCACAATACCTCACCCAGCATTTCGTGCTCAGGTGAGCTAACAAATAGGCCTAACCATTGTCTGTGGCTTGTGATAAGCAACATAAAGATGAAGCTTCATAACATTTTGTCCTGTAGTTGAAGAGATATTAATCCATAATGAAAATATATGTGAAGCCCCCTTTTTCCATGACACGACATTTAATCCAAAAAGCTAAACTAATGATATTGGCGGACTATCATAGGGAAGACATGTATGAAGTTTCACAAATTTTTGTCCAGGATTTTGAGTTGAAGATACATGTATATTGATCCTTAACAGAAATATACATGAAGCTCCTTTTTCCTATGAGACAGTATTTGATATAAAAAAAAAAAAAAAAAAAAAAAAAAAAAAAAAGAGCGGACATCATTAGGAACACCTCTATGAATTTCTATTAGTTTTTGTCAAGGATTTTAGAAGATATCTGTCCTGAAAGATGGACAAACAGATGGTCATTTGTCGATTATGACCCACCAGGTGACCCAATTTTAAACTCATCCTAGGTTTTTTCATGAGATTTTATGAAGACAAGCATTCTGAACAATCTTCAAGTCAATTGAGCAAAAAATATGGCCTCTAGAGTGCCCACAATGTATTTCTTTAATTTCACCTAGTGACCTAGTTTATGATCCCAGTTGACCCAAATTCGGACTCATCTGAGATGTTATCAAGACAAACATTCTGACCAATTTTCAAGTCAATTAAGCAAGAATGTAGCCTCCAGAGTGCCCTCAAAGTATTTCTTTAATTTGACCTAGTGACCTAGATTTGACCTCAGGTGACCCAATTTTGAACATATCCTAGATTTGATCAAGACAAACATTTTAACCAATTTTCAAATCAATTGAACAATAAATGTGGCCTCTAGAGTGCACACAAGGCATTTCTTTAATTTGACCTAGTGACCTAATTTAATGACCCAAATTCGAAGTCATGTGAGATTTTATCAAGACAAACATTCTGACCAAATTTCAGGCCATTTGACCAATAAGTGCCCACAAGGTATTACTTTAATTTGACCTAGTGACCTAGTTTATGACCCCAGGTGACCCAATTTCGAACTGACAGAACACGTTGTACTCAGGTGGGATAACAAACTTAGAAAAGGTTCACTACATACCAAATAACAAAGCTCTATGCCTTCCGGGTTTAGAAAAAAAGAATTTTAAAATTTTCCTTCTTTGTTCCTTTGTTCGAACTTGTGACCCCCGGGGCAGGGCCAGTTTTGACCCCAGCGGCATCATTTGAACAAATTTGGTAGAGGTCTACTAGGAAATGCTACATACCAAATATCAAAGCTCTACACCTTCCAGTTTTAGAGAAGAAGAATTTTAAAGGTTTCCTTCTTTGTTCCTATGTTAGAACGTGTGACCCCCGGCGCAGGGCCAGTTTTGACCTCAGGGGCATCGTATGAACAGCACCAAACTTAGTCAAAATGTATATGACCATAAAATCTCGGATGAGTTCGATTATGGGTCTAATCGGACCAGAACGACTGGAGTTATTTGCCCTTGAATTAGAAAAATTGCTATATTTGACTTTGTTTACACTCTAGCATCTACAAATATTAACCAATCAGCATTAAACTTGGTCAAAATGTATATGACTATAAGATCTCGGATGAGTTCGATTATGGGTGTAATCGGACCAGAACGACTGGAGTTATTTGCCCTTGAATTAGAAAAATTGCTATATTTGACTTTGTTTACACTCTAGCATCTACAAATAATAACCAATCAGCACCAAACTTGGTCAAAATGTATATGACCATAAGATCTCGGATGAGTTCGATTATGCGTCTAATCGGACCAGAACGACTGGAGTTATTTGCCCTTGAATTAGAAAAATTGCTATATTTGACATTGTTTACACTAGCATCTACAAATATAAACCAGTCAGCACGAAACTTGGTCTAAATATATATGACCATAAGATCTCGGATGAGTTTGATTATGTGTCTAATCGGACCAGAACGACTGGAGTTATTTGCCCTTGAATTAAAAAAATTGCTACATTTGACTTTGTTTACACTCTAGCATCTGCAAATTTAAACCAATCAGCACCAAACTTGGTAAAAATATATATGACCGTAAGATCTCGAATGAGTTTGATTGTAGGTCTAATAGGACCAGTTATTGCTGTGTCATGGAAAAAGGGGGCTTGACGTATATTTTCATTGTAGACCAATATCTCTTTAACTACAGGACAAAATGTCATGAAACTTCATCTTTTTATTGTTTATTGCAAGCCACAGACAATAGTTATTTGTTTTTTAGCTCACCTGAGCACGAAGTCAGCGATTTTTCTAATTCAAGGGCAATTAACTCCAGTCGTTCTGGTCCGATTAGACCCATAATCGAACTCATCCGAGATCTTATGGTCATATACATTTTGACCAAGTTTGGTGCTGATGGGTAATATTTGTAGATGCTAGAGTGTAAACAAAAAATGTGAACGGACGGACGGACGGTGAGTGATCACAATAGCTCATCCCGAGCACTTTGTGCTGAGGTGAGCTAATTATGTTACAAGGATCTTTTAATTTCCTCATGCATTTTTTTTCAAAAGGTAACGAATTTGCCCTCCAGTCTGACTACTCCACACAATTATGATTCTAAGGAAGAAGCTTCTCAAAAAATTGTGGAAGAATGATAAAAATGCTGATTTCCAGCATTTTCACCTTTCCCCACAATGTTTTCTATCCTTTCAATGAAATATACAACTAAATGCATCACAATTTGTTATCTGTGAATGTTTTTAATTTTTTCTAGTCCAAAATATTGGTTTGCTAAAGAGTAAACAATTTACTGTTTGTTGAAATGTAACATTTCAACGAGGAAGATATATGTGGTGGATAGTATCTGAAGGGCAGCTGGAAATTGTATATGATAACCCAACCAGCACAAGGTGGCCTTGCTTTACTCTTCCTCTGTGGCATGATGTCAGGCAAAGGTGTCACTGGGCCTACACATTCTCTGCATTTCTTAACCACTGATGTCGGTGATAAGGTGAATTTCCTGAAAAATCGTACAAGAATGCCTAATTTTCTACCCATGACAATATGTGTACAGTTCATTGGTTCATGACAATAAACTGTGCATATATAGTTTAGATACAATTCATAAACAGAAGCAGTTAAGTGATTTTGAGATTCAAATCAGAGGAAAAACAAATTTCTTTCCTGTGCTGATGTTGCAGTTTCAGCTAGAAAAATTACCGTAACATTAAAAAAAATTACTCTTGAACTTTAGCAGGTAGCCACAGACCTTTCATATTTCACTTTGAGAAGGAGCCTAAATGCCAAATACTCTTCTTGCTGGAAAGGAGCATGCTACTATCATAAAACATGTGAAGTTAATTCAACAATCTATATTTAACCAAAAATTTGAAATCGTCTAGGGGTATATTCACTTTTTTGTCAACAAATAAAATATTCCTTTGAAAACCTTATTAACCCTTTACCAAACGACAAAATTTTAGACTCATCCAAATTGAAAGCATTTGCAGACGACAATATATATGTGACTAAAAATTGAAATTCGTTTTGGGAAGGGTAAAAACATTGTGGGAAAAGGAGAAAATGCTGGTTTCCAGCATTTTCTCCTTTTCCCACAATGTTTTCAGAAGGCTTCTTTCTCAGGGTCGTTAAAACCCGGAATTGTTTGGTAAAGAGTTAATTAGGAATACTAGGAATACATTTTTCTTTGCAAGCATGATAAAACTAATAGGGTAGTTCCTTAGGAAATCCACATATCTTTATGAAACCAACAATATCATCACCACATCTGAACATGATCCTAAGTAATTTGCGAATGCAATTTGCTTCGTCAAATTCCAGTCAAAATACAAGGATATGTTAGAGGTTTTTGTTTCAGGAAACACCACTGACTTTTTTTTTTTTTATTTCAAATTCAACTCTTTACCAAGCAACAAAAATTCAGACTCATCCAAATTCAAAGCTGTTGTAGATGACAAATTAAGTGAGGCCTTTATGATGAAATTTATCTCGCAAAAAGTAGAAAATATTGTGGAAGAGGAAATGATGGGTACCAGTATTTTCTCCTTTTATCATAATGTTTCAAAAGTGTTCTGTGAAGCCCCGGTAGCTTGGACAGAAACGTACAGGACTTGAGAACAGGGGGTCACTGGTTTTATCCCGGCTTGACCAATTTCTTTCCAAGGATTGGTGATAGTCATTGTGACAGGATTCATTCCTCTCCCATTACTGACCGTTGTTTCGTTGGTGGTTATGTTGGAAAGCAGCCAGCGGCGTGGAAAGAATATTGTGAGCACTACTGGTTAAAGAAAAGTAGTGTAGGGGTCGGTTTGCTTGTAAACAAAGATGACGTAATCGGCGGCCATCTTGACCTACTTTCGGCCATCATGTTACTATTTTAAGTAACTCATTTGCATATAAGTTGTTGGTGTGTCATGGGTTTTCGTGACGGTTATGGGAGTCCGCCATTTTGGATGACCTAATTTTTATTTTTAGACCAGCAGCCATTTTGGATGGCCTATTTTTTTTTTTTTAGACGATCATTTATTTAAATGTGCTTTTTGGCACAATATTGATTTTTTGGTTATAAATTTGGAGAGAAATAGCTTTAAAAATGAGTCGTATAAGCGAGTACCCTAACGGTATACAGAGCTGACGTGACGTCAGGCCCTTTCCTTACCAGACGATAAATAAATAAATAATTTATCTGCAGCTCCACGAAGTGCCCTGGTCAAAGTCTGACTTTCAAATGAGACCTTAAGTCGAGAACAGAGTCTAAGGTAGAAGGGATGCGCATGCGTGAAGCTATATTTAGATATGTGATTATTAACTATATTTAGAATCATTACATCAGCTTAGTCTATAATAGGAGCCAGAAGATCTGAACAATGGTCTATTTAACTCCCCAAGTTAATCCCTAGTAAGTCTCCTCAGTGTCTGGCTTAGGCCGGATATAGGAACAATGACCTATTCAACTACAGGGGTCTCTTTAACCCAAGACTGGGCATGCGCTAGAATCGCTGCTATTACTTCTGCTACTACTACTACAACTACACGTGTCGATATTTTCACTTCTAGGTGTTAAAATTATGGCGGATCTATCGTCAGCATTAAATTTAAAATCGCCAGTACGGTGCCCGAAGCTATTACAATATGACAGCTGCCATAAACTTGCAATAAATTTAGACAGCTACACCGCCATTGATGTACGCGCGTGTAGCCGAACCTGAAGAAAAACAAAAAAGAAAACTGCTTGTGCAAACTGCCGTCTGTTTATTGATTCTGCGGCGCGTATATTCAGCGTAAAGCAATTATTTCCTTTACCTCATAGTGACGCATTTTAAAGATTGGGCAAACATAGTAGACCCAGATCAGACAGTTTTCTATGTAAACCTCAGGCGTTAAAATTACGGCGGATCTATCGTCAGCATTAAATTTAAAATCGCCAGTACGGTGCCCGAAGCTATTAAAATATGACATCTATCATAAACTTGCAATAAATTTTGACAGCTACATCGCCTATGATGTACTCGCGTGTAGCCGAACATGGAACTTATACAAATATCAAAAAGTGTCATTTTCTTAAAAAGTATTTCTCATTTCCTAAAAAGTGTCACTCATTTTCTTAAAAGTGTCACTCATTTTTCAAAAAAGTGTCGCACAAATATCAAAAAGTGTTCACCAATTTTCAAAAAGTGTTCACCAATTTTCGAAAAGTGTCGCACAAATATCAAAAAGTGTTCACCAATTTTCAAAAAGTGTCATTCATTTTAACGTTTTTGTACTTTAACACGTAAAATCCCATAGGGTCCGTTTCAAAAAAATGTAATTCATTTTCTTAAAAGTGTCACTCGTTTTTCAAAAGGTGTCACTCATTTTTCAAAAAGTGTCATTCATTTTTCAAAAAGTGTCACTCATTTTTCAAAAAGTGTCTCTAATGTTTCAAAAAGTGTCTTTAATGTTTCCAAAAGTGTCTGTTATGTTTCAAAAGGTGTACATACTTTTTGACAAAGTTAATCCCTTCAAAGTCGCCGTAATGTCTAGCGTCTGTTCATTTAAGACCGGATGGGTTAACAATGAGCATGGGAGAACTCACGGATAAGCTGAGTGCAGGAGAGCACATTGTAAAATTTGTGTCTAGGGGTCCCAAAAATTATGCTTACAGAACTAACAAAAACAGTGAAACATGTAAGGTAAGAGGGTTTACCCTCAATTATACCAATAGTCAACTCCTAAATGCATTGAAAGCCTTAGTAACAGATGAAGACAGTTGTAAAAATATTGTTATAACCAACCCTAGTAAAATACGTAGAGATAAAAGAAAAAGAAAACTGTACAATAGAGAAGAGAAGAAAAGTTATCAGATGGTGTTTACCAAGCGCAGAAAATTGAACAATTATGATACATTACCCTACGGATATTAGAATGATTAACCTATGTATTTGTAAAATTGTGTTTGCATTGGTACATGTTGAAAAACAGAACTCGGAGCTACAACACCTACGACCGCGCATGTGCAAGAATCGCTGCTATCACTACTGCTACTACTACTACTACAACTACACATGTCGATATTTTCACCTCTAGGTGTTAAAATTACGGCGGATCTATCGTCAGCACTAAATTTAAAATCACCAGTACGGTGCCCGAAGCAGTCAGCTCTACTTTTAAAATAGGAAATCTGTCATAAACTTGCAATAAATTTGACAGCTACATCGCCTTTGATGTTCACGCGTGTAGCCGAACCTGAAAAAAAAAAAAAAGCTGCTTGTCCAAACTGCCGTCTGCTTATTGATTCTGCGGCGCATATATTCAGCGTAAAGCAATTAATCCTTTATCTAATAGTGACGCCTTTTGAAGATTGGGCAAACATAGTAGACCCAGATCAGACAGTTTCCTATAGGAGCCGTCTGATCCGTGTTACTGAGTTTACATAGAAAACTGTCGTCTGCTTATAGATTTTACGGCGTGAATATTCAGAGTATAGCAACGCAATTAAGATACATGTAAATCATCATGCACGCCTTTGCAAATAGGGTAGACCTAGATCAGACGGTTCCTATGGCAGCCTTTTGATTCCTTTAAATCTATTAACTAGAGTAAGACCCAGCTATGACGAGCTCAAATTAAAATTATAGTACTTCTATAATAAATGCTGTCACTGAGATAGATCTGACAATTCTGTCAAGTTTGTTTTCTTCAAAAAGGTTAAATCTAGTCATTACATTACAAGAACATTGTTCTAATATACAGAAAACTCTGCAGAACCTCAGTCAGTCCTATAATTAGAAACACATAGACGTGTCCCGAAAGTCAATTGAATCGCCACTATAGCAGCGAATGTTAAAGTTTGGTGTTCTTAATTAAGACTTTTAATACCTGTTAATAGTTACGGCTGTTTTTAAACCATACCTTTCCGATTCCATTATACAATGACCACGTGTATAAATATGTATCCTCATAGCAGCATGTCACTGAACAAACAACCTTGCCTAAGTGTTTCTACTGGAAAGTTCAAACAGAGATCATATTGAGATCGTAATGCCTGAAAGATTTCAGATACGTTATTATAAAAGATTCCAGACACGTTATTAATGCACTAACTTGATCCAAACAAACCAATCTCAAGACTCTAAGACTCCAAGGAATTTCTATTAAAATAACAACAACAGAAAAACAGACGACCAGAATCGACTTAGATACGCCGAATACACGCATGTCAACGCATATCTAGGTCAACGCAATTTTTTCCTGCAGGGCGCTTCACTTGACAGTCGGTAAAGGCCGTCCTGTACAACAAATGTCCCCGTTAAGTTTTAAACATTTAACCCATTTCGCCAAATAACGCAAGCAGAAATTACTTTAAACTAAAATCAAATCTCGCAATAGGAGACGCCGAGTAACAACAAAAACAACCCAGCAGATGACAATTTCTTCGTCTGACACCGGCAATGCCTCGTTTTTCGAAAATCTTGACGCCCAAACAGGAAAGTCGAAGAAAATATGCATCGACCAATGAACGTTTAAAATACAATTAAAGACCTTCGAGTTTCCCGTTTTTAAGGGAAAAATTCGAAATGATTGCGAAAACCATTGACATTTATGAGTTGTTTTGATCCAAACATCCTTAACCATTGGGAAAACGCGTCAAATATTAACCTTTTTGTTCGAAAGACGAGAGATTAATGAGCTTGTTTTGATACAAAAATCCTGATTCGTAGCAAATAAATCACCATAAAATGTCGAAAATAGCGGAAATTCTTAGCGGAAATCGTAAATCAGACACGATAATTACCTATGTCACGCATTCTTGATTGGTTGTTGATTGATTATATGGTGTTTAACGCCATTTTCAACGTTATTTCAGTTATATTGTGACGGCCAATGCACCTATCCATGCGTTCTTAAAGATTCTTTCACCAGCGCTTTGCACAATATTCTTTCCAAGCCAAATGACTGCTTTCCCACATAACCATCCTCGAGCGCAGTCTTGAAATCCATGGCTAGAAAAAGGTTCTAAAAATGACTCATCAAAACAAAATGGCAGATTTATATAGAACAAAGAAAGAAAATCTGGTTTTGTTGTATTCAACAACTGTATTACTTCTCTCATTCTGTCTGTGTGAAAAGTATGCGTGCACACTCGCGCGTGTTCGTATGTGTGTGTGTGTGTTAGTGTGAGAGAGAGAGTCAGAGTCTGATCCTGATCCAAATTTATTGTGTCGACTATTTTCTAAATCTGGTGAAAATATTAGTAATAATATGACTAATTTAAAAATAATCTAGTGTTTCTACGGCGAAATTTCAGTTTGTTATTTCGACTACATGATGAAAAATAAAATAGAAATAGACCGCACGCTAGGACCGTGAATTACACCCTACCGGAAGTTGTTAGCCTGTTACCGGCAGCGGGTGACGAAAAAAAAAAAAAAAAAAGTCTTAACTTGTGTCGCTAAGATCGGAAATTTAAGCCCACTATTGATCTATTTCATTTCCTTATTAAATTAGTTACTATATATATATATATATATATATACGGAAACAGAAAAGTCGGCAAATGCCGGTCCGACACAAGGTTTAGTAGGTGAACTGTGTTATTAAAACGTCACACGCCTCTCACTATTTTCAATTTAATAAACTGTATAAAAAACCAAACATGTTTCGGCTAACGCCTCATCAGTGGTATGTAACTATGGAGTGACGTCATGTAATCGGAAGGGAGATAATTACATGACGTTAGCAACGTTATTGACGAGCACTCAGGGGAGATAACTAATCATTTCAACGAAGACGGTTTAATTTGGGCTTAAAGCAATTTATGAAGTATTTCTCTTTGGCTAACCTGACTGAAATACTTTCGGAATTAACTTTATACAATGGGAATATTTTAAACTTTTATTCGTCTTTACTGCATAAGTCTAAATGATGGCTGAGTGGAATTTGTCTGGTTGAGGGATCTCTTATTTGTTGTGCATGAATTGTTCTACGGGTTCTTAGTTTGTCACCTGTTTGACCAATGTAGTATTCTCCACACCCATTGCACGTGATAACATATATCACATTTTGTACATCACAGGTCATGTCTGCATTATCTTGGAAGACTTTTCCATTGAAATTGTATGAACTACCACTTGGCATATATAAGCATAAACTGCAATTTGGACGACCACAATTTGTAACTTTTCTCTGATCTTTACTCTCTTCTGTGAATTTTGCACATGTTAATAGTTTCTTTAAGTTAGGTGGTTGTCTTTTACTTTTTATTAATTTGGTTCCATTTAAAACGTCTTTCATTTTATCATCAGAATAAAGAATATGTAAGTTATTTGTGAATATGCCAAACATTTCTGCATTATTTGGGTTGAAGGTTGAGACATAAGGGATGGTATTTTCTTTGGAGTGGGTCTTGACTTGTATTAGGGTATCCCTTTGGATACTTAGAGCCTTCTTTATACCCGATTCAATAAGCGATATCGGGTATTTTCTTGAGATAAGTGAGTGTTTAAGTTCTTGTAGTCGTGTCATTCTGATTTCTGAATAAGAAACAATTGTGCATATTCTACGGGCTAGATTATACGGAATACTATTCTTTGTGTGTTTAGGATGGCAAGAAAAATAATAAAGATATTGTTTAGTGTCTGTTTCTTTAAAATATATGTCTGTAATTATTTCAGTATGTTCTTTAATTACCAGAATATCGAGGAACGGTAGAGAATTTTCATCCATTTCCATGGTGAATTTAATGTCTTGGTGAAGATTATTCAGAAGGTCAAAAAAGAGGTTTAGATCTTGTCTGGATTTTTTCCAGAAGACAATATATATATATATTTATATATATAAAGTCATATAAGCGTTTATACTATAAATTAATAAGGAAAATATTTAGCAAATTTCGTAGCAAATTTCGTACAAAAGTTGTAAAAAAATGAAGGCCACTTTTTTAAAATTCTATACCGAGGCGTGATCAGATTCCCGAATTTTAGCTAAGCTTTTTACCACGGCGAGGCGGCTTACAGTTTTCGGTATCTGGTCAAATCGTTAACACAAATTTATTTTCTAAATCTCGACTCTTTTCACTTTCTAATTACTATTTCGGCTCTAAGACGGAAAATACAATCGAAAAATAACCTGGGCCTCATGCTAGACCCGTGAATTAGACATACCTGTAAGTTGTCAACCGGTTCCCCGCATAGGTAAATTAGTCCCGGCCTCAGTCAGAAGTGAATAAATAAAGTGTAAACAAACTCTTATCTCTTTGCCTCTGTCGAGTTAGCATGTACGAAGCTTAGGTTTTTTTATAGGATTTTGGATCCAATTTACTGTTTCCGGATTTACGATTTCCACTAAGAATTTCCGCTATTTTCGACATTTTATGGCGATTTATTTGCTACGAATCGGGATTTTTGTATCAAAACAAGCTCATTAATCTCGAGTCTTTCGAACAGAAAGGTTAATGTTTGACGCGTTTTCCCAATGATTAAGGATGTTTGGATCAAAACAAACTCATAAATGTCAATGGTTTTCGCAATCATTTCGAAATTTTCCGTTAAAAACGGGAAACTCGAAGGTCTTCAATTGTATATTAAACGTTCATTGGTCGATGCATATTTTCTTCGACTTTCCTCAAGATTTTCGAAAAACGAGGCATTGCCGGCGTCAGACGAAGAAATTGTCATCTGCTGGGTTTTGTTGTTACTCGGCGTCTCCTATTGCGAGATTTGATTTTGGTTTAAAGTAATTTCTGCTTGCGTTCTTTGGCAAAATGGGTTAAATGTTTAAAACTTAACGGTGACATTTGTTGTACAGGACGGCCTTTACCGACTGTCAAGTGAAGCGCCCTGCGGGAAAAGATTGCGTTGACCTAGATATGCGTTGACATGCGTGTATTCGGCGTATCTAAGTCGATTCTGGTCGTCTGTTTTTCTGTTGTTGTTATTTTAATAGAAATTCCTTGGAGTCTTAGAGTCTTGAGACTGGTTTGTTTGGATCAAGTTAGTGCATTAATAACGTATCTGAAATCTTTTATAATAACGTATCTTAAATCTTTCAGGCATTACGATATCAATATGATCTCTGTTTGAACTTTCCAGTAGAAACACTTAGGCAAGGTTGTTTGTTCAGTGACATGCTACTGTGAGGATACATATTTATACACGTGGTCATTATGTAATGGAATCGGAAAGGTGTGGTTTAAAAACAGCCGTAACTATTAACAGGTATTTAAAGTCTTAATTAAGAACACCAAACTTTAACATTCGCTGCTATAGTGGCGATTAAATTGACTTTCGGGACACGTCTGTGTTTCTAATTATAGGACTGACTGAGGTTCTGCACAGTTTTCTGTATATTAGAACAATGTTCTTGTAATGTAATGACTAGATTTAAACTTTTTGAAGAAAACAAACTTGACAGAATTGTCAGATCTATCTCAGTGACAGCATTTATTATAGAAGTACTATAATTTTAATTTGAGCTCGTCATAGCTGGGTCTTACTCTAGTTAATAGATTTAAAGGAATCAAAAGGCTGCCATATGAACCGTCTGATCTAGGTCTACCCTATTTGCAAAGGCGTGCATGATGATTTACATGTATCTTAATTGCGTTGCTATACTCTGAATGTTCACGCCGTAAAATCTATAAGCAGACGACGGTTTTCTATGTAAACTCAGTAACACGGATCAGACGGCTCCTATAGGAAACTGTCTGATCTGGGTCTACTATGTTTGCCCAATCTTTAAAAGGCGTCACTATTAGATAAAGGATTAATTGCTTTACGCTGAATATATGCGCCGCAGAATCAATAAGCAGACGGCAGTTTGGACAAGCAGCTATTTTTTTTTTTTCAGGTTCGGCTACACGCGTGTACATCAAAGGCGATATAGCTGTCAAATTTATTGCAAGTTTATGGCAGATTTCCTATTTTAAAAGTAGAGCTGACTGCTTCGGGCACCGTACTGGTGATTTTAAATTTAATGCTGACCATAGATCCGCCGTAATTTTAACACCTAGAGGTGAAAATATCGACATGTGTAGTTGTAGTAGTTGTAGTAGCAGTAGTGATAGCAGCGATTCTTGCGCATGCGCAGTCGTAGGTGTTGTAGCTCCGTGTTCTGTTTTTCAGCATGTATCTAAATATTTCATGTTTTAAACTTTTGATCAAGCGTTCAGCGTAGTTAGCTTTGGTCTCGGTATTTAGGGCGTAATAGTGATGAATGTTTTGAGCTTGGAAATATTTTTTCACCGCTTTATTCCTAAAATCCATGCCTTTGTCAGTGCGCACGGTATTCGGCTGACGGGTACCTGATAACATCGTACTAAGAGCTTCCAAAATATTGTTTCCGCGTTTGCTTTTGACGGACTGTGCATGGGCCTACCGGGAGATGTCGATGGCCACTAAAACGTACTGGTAATTGTGATTGTACTTTGACAAGTCTACCATATCCAGCAAGTCCATGTCCCAAAGACTGTCCACCCCATTTACAATTACTCTGGACCGAGCAAAATGGCATCTGGCTCCTCTGGTTAAGGAGTCCACCTCTTGGTACTGCAACCATTTGCGTATTATATGTCTTCCAATTTTAAAGCTACCCTCTGCTTTGACATACTGATATAGTTTCTCTGGTCCTAGATAGCTAGCTGGTGACTTGGGGTCAAAATAAAGAAGAGACAAATAGTTTTTCCAGTTCGACATGTTCTTATTTAGAGTATAAATGTAATTTATTCTACATAACTTTAGTATGTAATAATTATAACACGATAGAATACAAAGCAGGTCTGTTTTCTTCTAAATACAAATCTATTATGACAATCAGTCTCTCAGCACCCTCACTGGCTTCTCGTCTTAACTGTCTATGTTTCCACCACTGCCCAAAGTCTTCTATCAACGTACACAAAACGAAGAACATGTTTATCGTCTTACAAATAAATTAGTTCCGGTAACACTGCGTGACCCAAATCCTCCAAATGATGGTGTACTTTTATTGTTAGATCCAAATGTCAATGGCGTATTTCCAAAAAACGACGTACTTTGCTCATTTTTTTCTTGCAGTATCACATTTACAACAACTAACGGGTTCACACAAGTTCTTATCTTTGCTTTTGTAACCTGTCATTTTCAAGTAGATACATGTTGAAGCCCATTTCTCGTGTTCGTCCAAAGGATCGTCCGTTGACTCCCAAGACATGACCCCGCAGGTTAACCCCGCAGGCGAAGCAGATGACTTTATCCGTATTTCCGGTATAGTAAATCCCGCTTTTGACAATGACAGTTTATCCTGTTTAATTTGTTTAAATAGATCTTAAACTGTAATGATTCGTGGTTATTTTTAGAATGTCTCAAATCACTGGTTGCTATATTTATACTGTTTATTTTTAGAACATGTGACCTCACCAATTTTGGCAACCATTAGGGTTGATTCTGAGCTTTGTAGAGCCCCTAACTGGTTCATGTAATCACTTTGTAGTTAACAGGGCACCGCTGCGTCCTATTCAGGTAGTACTCTCCCTATCTCTGGCACCAGTTCTTTTAAACAGGAATACACTTTCAGTCTCAAACATATGCGCTTTTTAGTTGGGAATACATCATTCACTGGCTTCCAATACTGTCTTATGTCCACACAGACGCTGTTATCGGTAATGTTACAGTAGACATTGCCTCCTACATGGGTCCAATAACTTTGCTTGTTTTCTAAAGCCCTGTCCGCATATTCTAACTGGTCTACCAAAATCTTCTATCTCATCAACGTTAAGTTAATGCCCTTTTTTGTTGGTTTGTCGTCCTGCCATTCTCTGATGTCAACTCTAATTTCTCCTTTCCATTCATTCACTTGCACATATCTCTGGTTTCCAAGACTGAACTTGCATCTGTAGCTTGCCATGTTTGCTTGTCGAGTGTCAGAACTCTTATGATTGGGATTTGTGTCTAACTGACTTATATACCACAGGGTCTCTTTTGACTAGTCTGTTTCCTCTAGCATTTGATTGGTTGACAAAAAAAAAAAAAAAAAAAAAAAAAAAAAAAAATCAGGAGTAACAAAAAATGAAAAGTATGTACACGTTTTGAAACATAAGAGACACTTTTTGAAATATTAGAGACACTTTTTGAACCAATACAGACACTTTTTGAAACATCATTGACACTTTTCGAAACAGACCCTATGGGAAAATACATGTAAACGTGCAAAAACTGAAACGTGTGTGACAAGAATAGAAACGTTTGTGACAAAAATTGAAACGTGTGTGACAAAAATAGAAACAATTTTGACAACAACTGAAACGGCAGTGACAAAAGTTGAAAAGACAGTGACACTTTTATAAACAACAAGAACACTTTTTAGCAATTCAAATACAATTTTACAAATACATAGGTTAATCATTCTAATATCCGCAGGGTAATGTATCATAGTTGTCCAATTTTCTGCGCTTGGTAAACACCATCTGATAACTTTTCTTCTCTTCTCTATTGTACAGTTTTCTTTTTCTTTTATCTCTACATATTTTACTAGGGTTCGTTAAAACAATATTTTTACAACTGTCTTCATCTGTTACTACTGTTAGTTCTGTAAGCATAATTTCTGGGACCCCAGACACAAATTCTACAATGTGCTCTCCTGCACTCAGCTCATCCGTGAGTTCTCCCATGCTCATTGTTAACCCATCCGGTCTTAAATGAACAGACGCTAGACATTACGGCGACTTTGAAGGGATTAACTTTGTCAAAAAGTATGTACACTTTTTGAAACATAAGAGACACTTTTTAAAATATTAAAGACACTTTTTGAAAAATTAGAGACACTTTTTGAAAACTGAGTGACACTTTTTGAAAAATGAATGACACTTTTTGAAAAATGAGTGACACTTTTTGAAAAATAAGTGACACTTTTAAGAAAATGAGTTACACTTGAAACGGACCCTATGGGATTTTACTGTTAAAGTACAAAAACGTTAAAATGAATGACACTTTTTGAAAATTAGTGAACACTTTTTGATATTTGTGCGACACTTTTTGAAAATTGGTGAACACTTTTTGAAAATCGGTGAACACTTTTTGATATTTGTGCGACACGTTTCTGAAAAATGAGTGACACCTTTAAGAAAATGAGTGATTTTTTTTAGGAAATGAGAAACACTTTTTAAGAAAATGAGTGACACTTTTTGATATTTGTATAAGTTTTTTTTTTTCAAAATTGTGTGACACTTTTTTAAAAAAATGAGTGACAAAGAAGAAATATCTAACAGTTTTATACATAAATATCATAATATTGTTGAAGCAAATTTGGCAGAGTATAAGGACGACTATCAAAACTCATATGGTTCTGTATCAAACTAGTCTACTTTTCATCTTTTTTTATAAACCATTTGATAACTACGCTGAATATACGCGCCGCAGAATCAATAAACAGATGTCAGTTTGGACAAGCAGTTTTTTTTTTTCAAAGTTCGGCTACACGCGAGTACATCATAGGCGATGTAGCTGTCAAAATTTATTGCAAGTTTATGACAGATGTCATATTTTAATAGCTTCGGGCACCGTGCTGGCGATTTTAAATTTAATGCTGACGATAGATCCACTGTAATTTTAACACCTGAGTTTACATAGAAAACTGTCGGGGTCTACTATGTTTGCCCAATCTTTAAAATACGTCACTATGAGGTAAAGGATTAATTGCTTTACGCTGAATATACGCGCCGCAGAATCAATAAACAGACGGCAGTTTGGACAAGCAGTTTTTTTTTTTTTATTTTTTCAGGTTCGGCTACACGCGCGTACATCAATGGCGGTGTAGCTGTCAAAATTTATTGCAAGTTTATGACAGCTGTCATATTTTCGCCCGTACTGGCGATTTTAGATTTAATGCTGACGATAGATCCGCCATAATTTTAACACCTAGAGGTGAAAATATCGACACGTGTAGTTGTAGTAGTAGTAGTGATAGTAATAGCAGTGATTCTTGCGCATGCCCAGTCTTGGGTTAAAGAGACCCCTGTAGTTGAATAGGTCATTGTTCCTATATCCGGCCTAAGCCAGACACTGTGGAGACTCACTGTGGAGATTAACTTGGGGAGTTAAATAGACCATTGTTCAGATCTTCTGGCTTCTATTATAGACTAAGCTGATGTAATGACTCTAAATATAGTTAATAATCACATATCTAAATATAGCTTCACGCATGCGCATCCCTTCTACCTTAGCCTCCGTTCTGGACTTAAGGTCTCATTTGAAAGTCAGACTTTGACCAGGGCACTTCGCGGAGCTGCAGGTAAATTATTTATTTATTTATCGTCTGGTAAGGAAAGGGCCTGTATACCGTTAGGGTACTCGCTTATACGACTTTAAAGCTATTTCTCTCCAAATTTATAACCAAAAAATCAATATTGTGCCAAAAAGCACATTTAAATAAATGATCGTCTGAAAAAAAGAAAAAAAAAAAAAAAAAAAGGTCATCCAAAATGGCTGCTGGTCTAAAAATAAAAATTAGGTCATCCAAAATGGCGGACTCCCATAACCGTCACGAAAACCCATGACACACCAACGACTCCTTATATGCAAATGAGTTACTTAAAATAGTAACACGATGGCCGAAAGTAGGTCAAGATGGCAGCCGATTACGTCATCTTTGTTTACAAGCAAACCGACCCCCATACTACTAAGAAACTCCAGTAAAGCATGAATAGGTGCACTGATCACCGTGATATAACTGAAATAATGTTGAGAACGGTGTTAAACACCATACAATAAATCAATCAAAAGTCTTCTTCTGGGTCGTTAAAGCTCAGGATTGTGTGGTAAACAGTTAACTTTTACTTCTTATTTACCTGAAGTTTGCAAATGATTACCTTCCTATCAATTCAGTGATTAATAATTATTTGTTAAAAATAATCTGAATACCACCCCCTTCCTAAACGACTGATTAACATGTTAAAGTTTGGTATGACAATAAGAATCTGAAATGCGCCCCCCAGCCCTCTGTTACGCCTAGGTATGTGTTCTTAAGCTTTTTACATTAGCAAAAAAATAAATGAATCCTTACGGGAATGATGCTCTGACATCAGTCTGGCCAGAAACCACAAGTATAAGGGCTGACATTGTCTCAGCACCACTTCTTTAACTGCATTCTCAGACAATCCTTGGACCATTTCCTTTTGGGAAAAAGATAACTTGTGGTTAGCCAATTTACTTTGAAATGATAAATAATACTATAAATGACAGATTTCCACATGATAGCTCAATCTTTGTAACTTTTCGAAGTGTGAAGTAACAGAATCACATTTTGAGTATATATTGTTTGAGCATCTCCACCAAGTGTGTTCCATATCAAATGTTTTCACCTGAAGAAAGATTTTGCTTTGTCTTTTTTTCATTAAAAAACCTTAAGTTTGAAAGCTTATGAAAACATTGTAGAAACAAGAGCTTCGCAAAGCGGCGCATATACGCCCGAAGGGGCTTGTCAGTGAAATGAGTTGAAATGAAGGCTGGGCCGTGAATGAAGAGTAGTTATTCTCCATGATAAAGAAAGTAAGTCTTGATTGTCTGTAATAGTTTATTGAAGGAAAAAAAAAAAAAAAAAAAAAAAAAACATTTAACCCTCTACTGCTATCAGTGTTTGAAGTTTCAGGTTGAGAGCTTTTATAGTTTGGAAGTTATGGCCCAGACAAAAATTCAAAGTAAAAATTTAAAAATAAATAAAGGGCAATAACTCAAAAAATAACGGTATCAGAGTTATGGTTCTTGTGCATGACACTTCTCCATAATGTGTTCTGTCAGTGTATGAAGTTTCAAGTTGATAGCTTCTCTAGTTTGGAAGATGTAGCCAGGACAAAAATTCATAATGAAGTTATTAGAGGGCAATTACTCAAAAACTTAGGGTGACAGAGTTATGGTTCTTGTTTACTGCACTTCTCCACAATCTGTTCTATCAGTGTATATTGTTTCAAGTTGATAGCTTTTATAGTTTGGAAGATCTGGTTCAAACAAAAATCTAATGTGAAAAATACTAAAGGGCAATAACTAAAGAAATAAGGGTGGCACAGTTAGAATTTTGGTGAATTGCTCTTCTCCACAAGGTGTTCTATCAGTCTTTGAAGGTTCAAGATCATAGCTTTAGAAATTATGGCCCAGACGAAAATTCAAAGTGAAAACTAACAAAGGGCAATAACTCAAAAAGAAGGATGGCAGAGTTATGGTTCTTGTGTAATGCACTTCTTCATAACGTGTTCTATTAGTCTTTGAAGTTTCAAGATGATGGATTTTAAAGTTTGGAAGATATGGCCCAGACAAAAATTCAAACTGAAAATTAATAAAGTGTAATAACTCAAAAAATAAAGGTGGCAGAGTTATGGTTCATGTGCACTGCACTTCTCCATAATGTGTTATATCAGTGTATGAAGTTCCAAGTTAATAGCTTTTATAGTTTGGAAGTTATGGCCTGGACAAAAATTCAAACTGAAAATTAACAAAGGGCAATAACTCAAAAAACAAGAGCAGCAGAGTTATGGTTCTTGTGCACTGCTTTTTTCCATAGTGTGTTATATCAGTGTATATAGTTTCAAGTTGATACCTTTAATGGTATGGAAGTTATGGCCTGAACAAAAATTCAAAGTGAAAAGTTGGTTATTTCAGAAATCAAGGGCAGATAATTTTAGAACGCATTCTAAGAGTCAGGTGCACAACTAGACATCATGGAGATTCATTGTGGCAAGTTTCAAATAATTCCGATGGAAACTGAGGGAGGAGTTGCGCACACAAGAAATTGCTAACGGACGGACAGACGGACGACCGGGGATATAACATAATACGACCCTTCGGGCGTATAAAAAGGGAAAACTATTGTTTGAACATGTCATTTTGGTCTTCCCATATTTTTTGTTCCTTTAATAACAAAATACAGTTTACTTATTGTCTGCAAAGTATAAAGTCTCAATTTATTAGCAGAGGGAATCTTCTTTCAGACCTCAGATAAAGGAGGAATTTCTTGAGCTAGTAGTGAAAGGGGTTAAATGATGGATGCCTTCATTCTTATTATTGATCTAATTCCCAGATTTTGTTACATAAAAAAAAGCCAAAAGCAACCAAAAATAAACAATGCAGATTTTAACCCTTAAAGCGCCTTTCACGACATTAGTTGCATTTGCGGACAGTGTAGATTAACATCAGGCTGCACAAAACGTGCAGCCTGATCACTGATCTACACAGTAACACTGTTCGCTTTGATGAATCACCGTTGACAAAAGCAAACATGAAATGGCAATTATTTGGGTCATATTTCTAGGATTAAAATGTCTGGCAGGTTTACTCGACGCCCTAAGGGTTCACAAGCATTTAACCCTTTAACACACAGTCCCGACCTAACAACCCTGAAGAAGCCTTTTGAAAACATTGTAGAAAAAGGAGAAAATGCTGGTAAACAGCATTTTCTCCTTTTCCCACAATGTTTTCTATCCTTTCAAATGTAAATTTCAATTTCTGAGTCATATTTATTTTGTCGTCTGCAAAAGCTTTCAATTTGGACAAGTCTAAAATTTTGTCGTTCGGTAAAGAGTTAAATCAAAACCTTAACAGAAATTACTGTAGAAAAAAGGTTAAAAGTTGCGAGGATCACTCCTCTTTTACTGATATTTTACTTAGTTTTGAAATTCATTTTTCTGCCAGCGGTAAACATTTGGATCCCAACCATACAATAACAGATTGTCATTTTCACAATAATTTCATTTTTTTTTTAAATAGTATGGTATAAATTTAAATGCATATTCTGTATTAACACCTGCATTGTTTACTTTTAGTCTACTAGGGATTTAAGCAAAGTAAATGGTTCATTTCAAAATCAATTACATAAAACATACTCTGGCTCGATATTTTTTATTCAATATTTGGCTCTCAAGTTGCTGCATTTCGTCTTCTGTCAATTCAATACACCACTTTTTTTTCATCTTCCTCTACTGGTACCCATTCCTATCTCTTTGGATCCATCTCCTCATGGCTTTCAAGAAGTTCCCCTTCCTCTGGAGGCTCCTCTTCCTCGACCTCTGCTTACAATCTTTTTCTGGTAGCTAAATATTCCGACAAGGATGAAGGGGAGGGACTCTGATGAAATCTAAAATATGCAATTATGGAAATACAAATATGTTTGAAGAATATTGGGTGATGCTATCGCTTATCTGTTTATGTCATATATGACACTTTCAAATTTAGGTTTTTTCTTTTGTCTGCTAATACAGACATCTCAAGTCTGAAAAAGGATTTTCCTTCATGCATCACGAGTCCTTCACCTTTTAAATACCTTTCAATGGTGAAGCTAATGTTGTCTAAATAAAAGTTATCGAAATGCCTAATGAACGCAGAGAGGCTCTCCTACGTAGACTTCAACAAAACGATCCATGATAAACCAATGGTGGCACAGCGATTACAAAGAGGAATAATCCTTGATTATTAGTCCGAAACACGAATCTAAAACTGCATGTCATTTGTAATTCACCTATCAGCGTCGTAACGTATGCAAGGAAAAATCGGTGGGCATTGCAGCTGTATTTCATTTGTTTTTCTTCGGGCCTTTTGAACAAACCCCTCTACACCCTTAGAACACATCGCGCACGGAATATCGGCGTATTTCGATGTGAATTGTAGCTTAAAATGTAATGTTTGTTTATTCTTCTTAACAAAAATCAAACAGTGGCGTTTGTTTTTCGATATATTTCTTTATTTGAGCGAAAGTTAAACAAAACTGTAATTATTTACCATACTTCTCTTCTGCTGACGCCATGTTTGAATCATCGCCTGTGTTTTTTCCGGTATGCAAGTGAGCATGTTGCCTCTCAAATCCGGTCAAGTAAAAATAGACGGTGTTTCCCGTCGATGTTGACCTCGACCGTATTAAATCTCAAAATTCACTTGTTATGGGACGGTTTTCAATGTTTTGGTATTTTACAAATGTAAATAAGAAGGCTCTATGAGCATAAAAATGATTTTTAGATATTTTTTTCAAATTTTCGTCCCAAATTCTAAAGGGCCACCTTTAACAGACAAGTTGTGGGGGGCAGCTGACATTTTCCCCCATCTTTACATGTTTTAAATTTAAATTCATATCAATAATCAATTATTATATAAACACATGTTAGTAAGTCTTCTGCTGCCACTCTTTTCTACGTTTAATGAGTTACCTTTACCAACCAATCTTGTGTTTACTGACCCTGAGGTTGAGGGCTTCTGAAAACATTATACTGTTGTGTAGATGAAGGAGAAATACTGATAACCAGCATTTTCTCCTTCTACCACGATGTTCTCTACTCTATGTATAGGAATTGAAGAACTTGAGCATTTTTTCATTTGATTTTTGCAAATGCTATCAATATGAATGAGTCAAAAATGTTATGTCCGGTATAGAATAGATCGGTAAATCATTAACAGAAGATATATTGTATGGTTGTTTAAATTGAAAGCATTTGCAGAAGACAAATAAAATGTTGCTCAAAGGATGGCATTTGGTCTTTAAAGGATAGAGAACGTTTTTGAGAAAAAGGCAAAAATGCTAGTTACCAACATTTTTTTTTTGTTTCTCAAAATGTGTTCAAAACCCTTTTACCTAAGGATCATTAAATCACAGGACTGTTTGGTAAAGTTTTAGGTAAAAAATCCTATGTATACGTCAGAAGTAGCCGGAATGGTTGCGCTGGTACGTCTCAAGTCGCCCCTGTCAACAGCTAACCAGTCATTATAAATAAAGTTCCAAGAGGCATCAGTCTGCAAATCCTTTACATACACTTGTGTCAGATACCTGTACAGGTGTAGTAAAATTCATAACTACATAGACAATTTACATAAGACAGCATTATAAGCATGGATGGTAAATTGAACAAATAAGAAAATTATCAAATTATAATTCCTCAAAAGTTTTTGTTTTTATTTGATACACCTAAATTAGTAATTATTGTAATAAACAACTGATGCAAAAGTTGGGACAAATAGAGTGGATTCTGTTGAGTAAACAAGGGTAAGTCATCAAATGGCTGCTTTTTCTAAACTGATTATAGGATTTTCTTCATTTTATATATGATTCAAACTCTTACTAAGTCAAATAATCTGTGCGAATTTAAAAAGAATCCAATTTATTATTATTGTTGGGTAAACAGAAATGTACATTTTTTAACCTAATAGTCTACTTTTCCCTAACCGTAACTTCGATTTTCCTTTATTTCGACAAGGTTCAAGCTGCTGATGATATAAACAACTGTGCAAGTTTCACCAAAATCCAATTTGAAATGCAGACTTACATCACATAAACAACAAAAAGAGATACAGACAGACGACAGATATCACGCAATGGCATAAGTTCTTCTGGCCTTCGACCAGTAGAGTTAAAAACTATAGAATTATACCAATGGGGACTTTTTCCAGAGTTGTCATGCCAAATTGTGACAGATTCTATTGAGCCCAAGCCTCTCTCTGTGGTAAACACAAACCAGTCCTCAAATCCACTCTGGAAACATTGTCTGGCATTGGTTGATAACTTTTTCTTGGAAGTGGACCCTGTCACTCCTGCAAATATCAGGTGTTGAAAAAGTTGTATTTTTCTCAAATTAAAGCATGTGTTGATATAAGGAAGTGAGAACAGATTAAGCTCTATAAAAATAATGATTTTAAGACATATGTTTTGGAAGCTTTTGCAGACAACATAGGTAAATGCAGTTCAAATGATGGAAATGGTCTTTGAAAGGGTATAAATCATTTAAAATCATTACAAATGTAACTTGCAGTAGGCAGTTAGCTGATAAAAACTTTAATGAAAAAGTTATATCAAACATTTAATTGCATATTTTGTTCATCGAAAATAAAAGGCAAATTTCTGTCCTGAGGAAATAGACAGACCTCCTTTCAACTGCTTTGAATGTAAAATTTCACTGTCAAACAAAAATATTCAAATGGACTTTGTGACATACAAAAAGACGACAAAAAATCCATAAAATTAGGCTCAATATTAAAATTACACATGCTAAAGTGAGCTCTGTCCGTCTAAAAAGTGAGTACATCTAAAGTGTCCCTTCCTCTTACAGGTCATTTGTTAAACATGCTTGCCATGAAAGGCAATTTTCAAGAAACAAACTATAGTTCGTAATAAACGTTTAAAAACTATCCCACTACATTCACTTTTCAATGGATCAGTTGCTGTTTCTGTGAAATGTATTGCATCATTTTCCCTCCTGTTACTTTCCTTCCTGTACAGGAGGAAATCACATGTTAACGGGGGGGGGGGGAATGAAGAGCTAAAGAGATGATGAAAAAGATGGAGGACGGCATCATTCGTCAGTTCCACTAAATTGTAGTATCATTAGTTGTTTAACAAGTGGGTGGAGCAACAAAGGAAGTGTGTCGAGTGTAGTGACGAGTACTTTGAAAAGCGATGACTTGCAACGTAAAAAGTCGAAGCTGAAACGTCATCTTGACGTTGTTGCCATGTGCCAGTACCACTATATTAACTATTTAGGAATGGTTATTTGACAGATAAATAGAAAAATGCTGATAAATAATCACTATGTATATCACATCTTATTATATGTAAAAACAAAATTTCTGTAAGGAAAGTTACGTATTTTTTCCACCCTCATATATCAGTCCCTTGTAAAACTTACGATCCCCGGCCTGGGGTTAATTTTGAGTCCAAGGGCTATAATTTGAAGAATCTTGGTAGAGTCTATCAGATAAAGCTACATGCCAAATTTGGTAACCCTAGGCATTATGGTTAGGAACGAGATGATTTTTTAAGTTTTCACTTGATAAGCTCATATAATACATGTGACACCCCCTCCCCCCCGAGGCGGGGTCAGTTTTGTTCCTGGAGCTATAATTTGAAGAATCTTCGTAGAAAGAAGTCCATAGGGTGAAGCTACATGCCAAATGTAGTAGCCCTAGACCTAATGGTTTTGAACAAGAAAAAGAAAATTCAGTTTTGTTGCCAAGGCAACCAAATGTTTTTCAAGAATCATTTTTTTTTAAAGAGATTATGAAGAGGACCATGGCAGAATCATTTCTGTGAAGTTTGGTCAAAACAGGGTTTGTAATTTCAGAGAAGATGATGTTAGAACTAAAAGTTAACGGACGACGGACACAGCGCCATGACATAAGCTCGCTTGCATTCGACCAGTGAAGCTTAAAACACTTAAATTGGTATCAAGATGAGGGTGATAGGTTCCTAAGTCGTATTATTGCAATAGATGAGACGTGGTTACGTAGCTACCAGGGCCTGCTAAATTCCGACAAAAATAGGGAAATCTGAAATAACTGGCAATTCAAGCAAATGATAGTGTTGATGTATTGGCTAAGGATTAGGTTCCCTTTTGACAGACAGTTAACAGAACGTATTATGAAAAGTTTTTGAAAGAGAAACCGAGGACAGCTATATATATATTGGCTAAGGATTAGGTTGCCTTTAGACAGACGGTTAACAGAACGTATTATGAAGAGTTTATGAAAGAGAAACTGAGGCCAGATATACGTATAAAGCGACCCTACCCTTAAAAGCGGAAGTGATGCTGATTCATGACAACGCAACACCGCATAAATCAGACGCAGTAACTTCACTAACACGGGAAAATGAATAGGGAATATTATCACATCCGCCTTATTCTCCCGATTTAAGTCCTGTTCCCAAAATCAAAGTACTGAAAGAACTGACAGACTATCGAATTTGATTGATTGATTGTTTGTACGGTGTTTAACCCTGTTTTCAAAATTATTTCAGTTACGTAGCAGTGGACAGTGCACATATCCATGCTTTCCTGGAGTTTCTTTTACCAGTACTCTGCAAGCCACTGGTTGCTTTCCCACATTTATATTATAACCATCGTCGAAACGTGAGAGAGAAATGAATCCTGTCACAATGACTATCATCAATCCTCGGAAAGAAACTTGCCAAGTCGGGGATGGAACCAGCGACCTCCTGTTCCCAAGTCCTGTACACTACCGACTGAGCTGCTGGAGCTATGCGTGCTATTGGTTAACTGTAATCCACTTTAAGTTTAACCCTTAACCTGCTAAAAATGTTAAACGAAACTTTCAAGACGATGGTAAACACCTGAATATTCTATTTCAAAGTTACATTTTGGAGAAAATAATATATCCTCTTATTGGACAGTATAGATCCAAGATCGGACTGCATGCTCTGCACAGTCTGTTCTTAATCCACACTGTCTGCAAAGCATCATTGAGTCGCGGTAATGCTGGTAAAAGAAACTCCAGGAAAGTATGGATAGGTGCTCTGGCCGCCGCAGTATCACTGAAATAATGTTGAAAACGGCGTTAAACACCATGCAATCAATTAGTCAATATCCAATAGCATAAGATGTAGTTAACTTTTTAACTCTCTTTACAAAGAGAAAAAAATTACGCCAGTGCAAATTCAAAGCGGTTGCCGACCATAAATTAAAAGTAGCTGAACTGATGAAACCTGATTCCAAAAGGGTAGAAAACAAGGTGGGAAAAGGAGAAAATGATGGTTACCAGCATTTCTCCTTTTCCCGCAATGTTTTCAAAGGGATTTTCCCCAGTATCGTTAAAACTTGGGATTGTTTGGTAAAGGGTTAATATTCAAGACTAGAATAACAGTTTAACATAGCAGTATTACTGTACACAATGATCTAAATAATGAATGACTGAAGGAATGACAAGGGTTCCCTGTCCAGTGAGAGTTAATGTAACTGGGATTTGCTACAAGTTACCTAGGCGTATCTATTAATAAATTCATTCATAATGTTACAGTGGCGTAGGAAAAAGTGATTCTCTGCTTTGCATAGGTCACTTAATTTACACATTAGCAAAGATCTTGTACCTTGTAAATGACATCTTGTTCAGTTTAGTACTTTATAAGACGACATGTTCAAATTGGAGTAGTAGAGATTTAGTGGTTTTTGTCAAAATTGTCATATATAACAGAATTAAGATTTATAACAGAAAGAAGTATTTTTCTGTGAGGCAGTATTTGGCAACTGTGGGTTTTTTTTTTTTTTTTTTTGTTGTTGTTTACTTTGACTCTAGGTCAACCTTGATGCCTATAGACTAGCTTCGCTAATCTAAAAATGTAGCTCTGAGGAATTCGTTTTGATGATTTACAAAACTTGAAAGTTGCCGTGGCCAAGGAGCTGCAAAGCATCTCCGACGATTGCCTAGCAACAGGAATTGCAGATCTTCCAAAGAGATTGAATGCAGTTAGCCGAAGCAGGGGTTAATACTTTGAAGGAATAAAGTGCACGTATGCTGCTATTCGTTATAGTTTATTAGCTGTAAGGCAATTATCAAAACTAATTGGATGACTCTAGTACATATGACGTAACTGTACTTTAAGATGCGAGACTAGTTTTGCTGATTATAGTGATACTATAATTTACTCTTGTAATACACGTGTTTTAAAGAGCAAAAAGCGTGTAAAGTTCTCTGACCCGGATCCCAAAGTTTAAGTCTCCCGCCCTTTTCTAATGTTTCCCCGTTTCTGTATATTTGTCTCATAAGCAGTCACCATGCATAATGAAAACCAGTATGCCGCGGTGTCCCAAAAAGTCTTCAAACATGCCAAATGACTATCGAACTATGTAAAATACAGGGTATCGATGAGTCGCGCAAAAATGATTTTTGGTTAGAATAACCAAACGTTGAAAAAGGCCTAGATTTTCTTAGAGGGAAATGTAGATACTTTTATCATTGCATAACTTCAAAAGGGTCGATTGTTTGTGTTTGTTGGATTTCTCACCACACCATAGTTCATACTTGGCCGATTTGCTGTTTAATGTACACTGAAAATTTTCATCAATTTTCTTCCGGTCACCCAAAAGCGATTGGGTAGAATATCATTGTTAATGAACATCGTAGGTTTGACGTGAGCTCCCAGAATTTCAGGCTTGAAAATCAGAAAAATACCAATAAAAATTATCGCAATATGCTTGATAAGACCTGCACAGTGACTGATGCAAAATCAAAAACAAAAAATGAATAAAAGATCAGTAATCGAAATTTGGTCATCACTTTGGGATGCGTTAACAAGGACCTTTATACTCAAATTTGTATCTTAAAACATGGTTTTAGTACAAACAGGTTGAATTATTAATTTGAGAAGGCATCCTGGTCAACAAAGAAACTACTTAATGATCTTTTTATACCACCGAAGCGCTACATTTTGTCCATATTATGGAAGAATGAAAATTGAGACTGAAAATGTTGACCATATACCGATTACATTACACATTTTCGCTCTGTCAAGATTTTCAACTCGTTCAAACAGTCATTTAGAGTATGGTGGACGCTAGAAATTTGACATATTGCCTTCTTTTGCTTTGACTTAATGCAAAAACAGCTTCTTGTCATATGAATAAATAGATTATATATGACAAATTTGCAAACAAAAATACATAAATAAGCAGATTTGTAACCTGACTAGAAATAAAATCATTTCAATACATTTGACTGCTTATGGCAGTAAACAACCAATGTGCAATGTTTGGTAGACAGATACTGCGTAAATATTTAGAAATGTCAAATTTCATATCCTCCAGTTTGTTCCTACTTTACATACGTAAAAGGTGTTTTAAATGATGTTAAAAACAAAAAGACACAGTTTGACTGGACTTTAACATTTAATGATCAATGAACACTTTATCCCTTTTATTCAAGTTTATTATGTTAAATTGGATAGTTTAAAACTGATACAATGTCATGTATCTACACAATGGTGCAAAAATATATTTTCATCAGAATGGAAGAAAATACAGCTGTAATCTATGGTATTCAAAATTATCATGACTTAATTTAAAATCCTTTATCTCAATTTACCCTTTAACAAACGTATTTTATATATCTCTAATATCTAAAAGCATTGTGGACAAACGCAACACGGTGCGTTTTACACAGAATGTATCATTTTATCACAATTTCAGTACCTATGTTAAACTGGAATTGCCCTTCTATCCACGAAATAAGAATGTCAAAAATGAATATAAATATAATAAAAAAGTACATGCATACTCTTATATTGCAGGACTTAATTTAATTACATAAGGTAGCGATTTTAAATAATTACTACTGCCTTTCTAAAATAAAGATAATTTTCATTTTACCTTTTCAATCTTTTTTTGCCTATCACAACTATATTTGCATTTGTGGACACTGTACATCAAGACTGCACATATTACTGTCGAGCTTCATAAAGAACGACCAAAATGATGCAGATACCCGACCTTGATGCAGATATCTTACCTGAGGTATTCAAAAAGAATCGGACTGTTATACCTGCCTGGTTCCATCATCCAATAATCGCACAAATAAGGTAGAAAAACTACAGAAAAACTAAATAAAGAATTGCTAATGAATACTTATATTTTATATATAAGTTCTCTACCTGAGATATTCATAAAGACATTGGCAGTGGTTCCAGCCTGGTTCCACAATCCAGTCATCACACAAACAACGTAGAGATATTCCTCTGAGGGACAATTGTCATCACAGTTTAAGACTCCAATCTGTATTAATTTGGTACACATTAAAACATAATAAATGATCACATACATCATCTTCAGTCACACGGACAACGGACCAATGAGGAACTGAATTACCTATACCTTAACTCAAAGAGTGCTCAGATCTACCACAAAATTTAAAGTTCGATTTCCACAGTTCCCTTTTGCAGACAGCGGAAGTCAAGTTTAAATTTACTTTAGACCTTTTGGTTTATCCTGTCTGCATAGATCATCTTTCGATACATAAATTCATCCAAAATGCAACGCAAATTAGCAATCAACTACCTCGAATTCGCAGGTCCAAAACCAAAATAAAGAATGCAGTCACTTACAATGATCTGCCCTTGTCGAGTTGGGCATGCAACGTACCAATAAATTGATGCAAAAATCAATTTAGAAAACACAACTTGTACATTACCTGTTCCATATCTTTCTTATCAAGTCTGCGTGCCCAAAAGACCAAAGAGAAATAAACCAACCAAACGGCAGCAACTGCTGTCACAACAACAGGGTTATCAAAAAAGGTCAGGAACAAGGTCACATCATCAAAGGTTACCAATACTGGTTCAACTAAGAAGTCTCGGCTGATATGACTCACAGAGAATGAGGACAGATGGTAGCATCTACATTCTAATTGCTTGACACTGAATACTGGAAAAACCTGCAATCCAATGACAACAGCCTCAAGGGAGTATCATGCAATTTGACATTGTGGGAAAGCAGAAAATTCTAGTTACCAATTTCATCACAAAGTTAATGGTCGTTAAAACACAGAGTTATTTGGTAAGGAGTAAAACCAGCTTGTTGAAGACTGCAGTTTTAAATCATTGTTGGAAAAAGAGCTATTCTATCTTGATCTACAAAGGCAGCAAATAAAACGAAAGCAACACTGCATGCAAGTGCCAACGCTCAGCTGCAGGTGCTTTTAGATGTAGTGAAAATACTACGTAGAATTGTGTCAAAATATTTTGAGGGTTATCTGCCTTACTGGTATGTGGTCCGCTTTTCACAGTAAACAAGTTATCCCAGTTTGAAGTAAATAACTTCAATAATGACAGAGATATCAGAAAAAGATTGAATTTTAGTGAGTTAACAAGTAGTCTGAGTTTGAAGTAAATATCTTCAGTAATGACAGAGATATTATAAAATGTCAAAAGTTTTTCTACGACGATGACTCAGACGACGGGTCTGTGGCAATACTTCGGCGTTTTCTTTGAAAACAGCCGAGCTATTAATTGAGGCTATCATTCACACAGCACAGAAAGGATAAACACTTAAGAACTTTTACAAAATAAAAAAAAATTCTTACCTCTAGAAGGCCAAGCATAACTTACTTTTAAGCACAAACAAGAAGTAGATATTTTACATTATCTCACAAATTCAAGATCAGAATGGAAAATACATGTATATGGATCACTATTTGGTAATTTCGTGAAATTAAGATCATACGGAGCAATACTTAGTTCATTATGTCATGAATTTAAAATCCAAATTGGCAATTTCTATTTCAATTACTTATCTAATTCAAGATTAAATTTGGCAACATCCGGTATTTCATTTATCTATTATTAGAGTGGGCAATTTCAAGTTTAACATTCAAGATCAGAAAGGTAAATATCTGCTTCAAAGTCTTAGATCAGGATGGGCAATATCTGGTTTATTTTCAAACTCAGCATGGGTAATATTGAATTCATGACATCAGGATGGTCATTATCTGGATAACTTTTGAAGTTTAAGATGGTTAGTATCTGGTTCACTATTCAAAAACAAAAACGGAAATATCTAGTTCATCATTTTACCAAGGATCAAATATGGCTTCTTTAACATAAAAAAGGACAATATCTGATTCACTATAGGAGGTTAGGATGTGTTATATCTGGTTTCCTTCTCAAAATTAGGATAGCAACATCTGGAATCAGGTTTAGAAATATCTGTTTCATTATTCAAGATAAGGATGTGCAATATTTGGTTCACTATTTAAGGTCAAAATTGGCAATATACGCTTTATCATTCAAGATCAAGATGGCCAATATCTGATTCATGATTCAAGATCAGGCTAAAATAATATCTTGTTCAGTATTCAAGATGGGCAATATCCGATTCACTATCATTATTAGAATCATTATTTGACATGAGGATGGGATATATCTGGTTCTTTACTTAATATCAGGATGGGTGCTATTTGGTTCGCTATCCTAAATCTAAATATTCAAAATCAGGTTCATGCAGGCTTTCAAATGCCATTCTGCAAAAAAAAAAAAAAAAAAAAAAAGGATAAAGTAGGATAAACTTGGGAGAGGGAAAGTAAAAAAGTAGGGATTACAATGAAGAAATTATAGGGATATTAGGGCACATTTACAGAGAACTCACTTTCATTTTCATCAGTGATAATGAAGAATTAACCACTTGGTTACATACATGTATTAGACTAATTCGTATAAAAATCATTTGCTCTCTATACATCTGGCACAATCTGTGTTCAGACAGAATCCATAGCAAAGCAATAGGAGCAACCTTACATTAGACAGTGAGTTATCTCCATATCACAATGAATTCCTCTCGAAACAACATGTGCCCTCAGTACACATTCGGCATACGTCGGGTGATCCGGTGATCAAATCCCTCGGCTGTATCACGTAGCTTGATATGCACCTACACGGTTTGTACATTCAATTTTTAGCGTGTTTTATCAATTCCGTTGGGAGCTTTCATTGATAGATCGACAGAAGTGAATAACTTCACCATGGTTGTTCATGTCGTTGCTAAGCGATCTACAGGGGCGCCGCCATGTTTAAGATCATGTGATTGGTAGTTAAAAATGGAAGCCTCCTTTATACGGACGAGGTTACATGTAGGTCCGGAATCGACCGAGTTGTGACGAGTGCTCAGTACAGACATTCTGAAACATAACTACACACCAGAATTAGAAACACTTTTGAAACTGTCTGTTCACGCTATTTGTATATATTTTACATTTTTCTATTAAAAAAGGGATAATGGAGCATTTTCAGATAAAAGTAGGAAACGTAGGAGCACAGAAAAAAGGAGGGAAAAGTAGGGGGTGCACTTGAAAGCCTGTTTATGATTCGTAATATTGATGGGAAATATGATTCACTATTTAAAACGGTTATTGGCAATATCTGGTCACTTTTAAAAATCAAATGAGCAATCAGTATTTAATATCACCAGGAACAACAACTGGTTCAATTTTCAACAACAAATGATTATTATCTGGGTCACTATTAGAAATCAAGATTTGAAATATTTAGTTCACTATTTGGAAATGGAATGGGCAAGACCTGGTTCACTGTTTGTGATCAGAACAAGCAATAACTGGTTCACGATTTAAGATAAAGACGTGCAAGTGATCTGGAACACCTTTTAAAATCGAACAAGCGATATCTGGTTCGCTATTCAAGATAAGGATAGGCAGATCTTATTTCATCAGAATGGAAGGGGTCCTGTGTGGCTCAATGGTAAAGTGTAGGACTCGTGACCTGGAGGCCCCGGGTCCGAACCTCAGTGGATCCACTGGGTTTTTCGTGGGAGAGTTCTTGGGCAAGACACTTCACAGCCCTAGACTTGTACTGCTGAAACACAGGAAATACATGAATATGTGAATTGTTCCCATGATATAACTGAAATAATATTGAAAGTGGCGTAAAACACTATTCAATCAACCAATCATCCATCAGAATTGATAGTACTTGGTTCATTATTTAAGATCTGAGAATGAGCAATATCTGATTCATTATTCAAGATCAGAGGGGCGATACCTGGTTAACTATTCAAGGTTAGTATTGCCATTATTTGCTTTACTTTTTGAAATTAAATGGTCTGTTCCTGGTTTTCTATTCAAGACAAGAGCATCGCATGCAGGTGTTAAAGCTCAGCAGCAAGTGCTTGATTTTTAGCAAAAATTCAAGTCAAAAAAGGGACGTCTGTGTAAAAATATTTTGATAGTTACCTGCCCTGTTCCCCTTTTGAACCCTAACAATTTGTCCACGTTTAAAGTAAATATCTTCAGTACAACAGAGATATTACAAAATGTCAAGGTTTTTTGCACGACACAGACGCCAGGGCTATGTCAGTAAATTGACGTTTTCTTCCAAACAGGCGTGTGAATAAGGATGGGCAATATCTGGTTTCTTGTTTCAGATCAGAATAGGCGGTATCTTTTCCATTTTCCGAAATCAGAATGGTCACTAACATAATCATTATTCAGTGACATCAGAATGGACAAATCAAGTTTACCTTTTTTCGACAGAATGATCATTTCTGGTTCTTAATTTGAGGTTGTAATCGGCAATATCTTATTCATTATTTGACATCTAAATAGTCAATAGTTTGTTCATTACCTGAGATCAGATTGGGCAATATTGGGTTCAACTTTCAATACCCGAATAGTCACTTCTGGTTCTTTATTTGAAATTAGTTCGGCAATATCTGGTTTACTATTAAAAATCAAATGGGCAACATGTTGTTCTCTATTCAAGATCATAATGGGCAATATCTGGATCACTTTTTAAGGTCAAATGGGGAATTATTATTGTTTACATTGCTTTATTTAAAAAAAGAAAAACAAAAAGGCAACTTTCAATCTGAAAAATCAGCAAGTCCATGCTTTCCATTTTCTTAAATTACCAATACAGCACTGAATTAATGAAATGGACTTTTTCATTTAAGACAGACAGTTGAAAGATTGGAATTTCAAAGTTGTTTGGGTCAGAACATGCAATGAAGTACACACAAAATAGATCTGATTCGACAGCACATCATGATCTTGATCAACATCCTCTGCATTAATTGTGCTTAGTGCTCTTCAGACTCACAGATTCCTGTAAAAGAAGGGGTCCTGCGTGTCTCAGTGGTAAAGTGTAGGACTCTTGACCTGGAGGCCCCAGTTTGAGCCTCAATGGACCCACGGAGTTTCTCGTGGTGGGAGTGTCCTTGGGCAAGACACTTCAGAGACCTACCTGGTACTGGTGAAACCCAGGTGACACATATATATGTGAGCTGTTGCTGTGATGACTTAAATAATGTTGAGCGCTGCATAAAACAACATTTAATCAATCCAGGAAAGGAACAAGAAGAAAACAGCAGAAGTATGAATATGATCTATACCTCACATCCATCTGTGGACCAATCAGAAAGTGTTTCATTCCAATACAGGCAGTACAAAGAATCCATCTGAATACTGAAGGACAGCTGAAGGTCACCGATGCATTCTTCAAAAACATTTTTACATTTTGTATCTAATTCTTCTAGTTGATTCATCATATCCTTGAAATCAATTGTTATCCCATAGTACATTTCATATGATGATCGATTTATAGAGAAAAATTGTTCATCTGCTGTAATATATATTTTGAAGTCAGATGTTCTATTTGGCAGAGAGTTGGGATCTCTGAGATTGCTGTAGAAATCCTGCATGGCTTTCCAATCTCTTGGATAATTAAAGCCTTTTCTCAACACTGTTAGATAGTCTGGGGGCTGGAGAGGCTGTCCGTATACCCAGATATCGCTGATATTCTCCGGTAAAAGAAGTTCGAAAATTTTCGTCTCTCCTTCATGTATTGTGATATTGACCATTAGCATTTCACTAGTACTAGTGAAAGAAAATGACTTATTTGTCCTCATGTACGTTATATTAATCTGCCCAATATCAAACAAGTTACCTGTAAATAAAAGAACAATTCTATAGCTGAAACCATCTTTAGAGACCATCTGCATTATGCAGTAACTGTTATTATAACTCTTATTCAAACGACAAGATTTTGCAGATAAAATTAACTGTTGCTCGAATGATAAAGCTTGCCTTTTTAAGGATAGAAAATATTATGGACCTGAAGAAAATTCTAGTTACAGAAATATTCAAAGGCTTTTTTTCCTAGTGTTCCTAAAGCACAGGGTTGTTTGATAAGAATATGTGCTTATTCAACATCCCATCTTGACTAAACTTAAGTAAACATGCATTCAATGGCCACCTGGCATGAAAGATTACATTTCTTACTTCCCTTATGTAATATATGACGTCAGCTTTAATTGCCTGTATCTCATTTTTCATAAAATACTTACACATAAGATACAGTTTATTCAGGTAAAAGATGCATGACAATGCATGGTAAAACATAAATTTACATACTTAAAAAAAAAAAAAAAAAAAAAAAAATTATCACAATTTATGGTAAGTTGCCATGCTGCCACATCCATACCTAAGAAAACGCAAAAAAGAGATATGTAACCTCTTATTTCCATTGCGGTCCTATACATGAACTTGCGTGACTGACATAGAAAGGCATGATGTTGTACTTGAATGTTCAATAAATATATCACAAACTGCAAACTGCATATTCCAACCCATGTAAGAAAATTTTCTTCCATGGGTTCAAACCCTTGGAACAGCAAAACAACCATTCCTACTGAACCTAGTATCATAAGTATATGAAGAGACTGGTACTGTAAACTTATTCTTTTATTATTCAGGTGCTAATCCATTCTGAATTTTGAAAATATGTAAAAGCGTTATTTCTTCTACTCTCCAAGAAACAGGCAACCAGTTCAAACTTTTAAAATGTGTATCTAAGATAAGTGATTTGTGGTACAAGTTAAGAACAAACCTTATTATCTTGTTTTGCATGATTTGAAGCTTGTTAGTCCACTTCTTCTTTAAGCCAAGATTTAGAAAAAAAAAAAAAAAAACACACACACACACACACACATACACACACTCACATGTAAGCAAAATGACACTGAATCAAAGCTGAAATTAACGGTTTTTTAGTAAGAAAGTAACAATGCAACAATACAAGAGGACAAATTGTGGCAAGAGGGAAAAACAAACAAACAAACAAACAAACAAAACCTGCATGTTACAATCAATTCTTTCTTTTACATGTAATTATATGTCATCTGTAAATGCTGGAAATGGACCAGTCCAAAATTGCAGTCTGGTAAAATTTTAAATCATTACGAGATCACAACATTTGAAACATATCTACATTGAGAACATTAGCATATAAATTAAATATGGCTCAAATAATGATGTTTGTCTTTGAAATGTTATAAAACTAGCATTTTCTCCTTTCCCACAATGTTTTCAAGTGCCTTCTTTCTCAGGTTTATTAGAGTACACGATTGTTTAGTAATAGCTTGACGCTTTACCACACAATCCCTTTTTCTAACAACCCTGAAGAAGAAGGCTTTTGGAAACATAGTGGTAAACGAAGAAAATGCTGGTAACTAGCATGTTCTCCTTTTCCCACAAAGTTGTCTCCCCTATCATAGACAGAAACAATCAATTAAGATACATTCAATTTGTTGTCTGCAAATGCTTTCAATTTTGTAGAGTCTTAAATTTTTATCATTTGATAAAGACTTAATGAAAATTATGTCATTATTGCAATTATTGGGAATTTCACTGTTTCCATCTGAACAATCATTGGGGCATGATTAACCCCTTCCCAAACAACCCCAAGGCACAGGTTGTGTAGACAGGAGAAAAAAAAAGTCCTCCAACAATTTTCTGAGACACTTTCCTTTGAGCAAACTAAAGAAAAGATGCATACACGAGGCATCAGTCAAGTGGATTAACTATAGATAGGAAAAACTCAACAAGCTTTAGTCAATAATAATGCTTTATTGTTTAAGTGGGGACATTATATTTATGATTTTACTCAAGGGAATGGATTTTTACACATCTGTCGACAATGCCTTTGGAAAATTTTATTGGAAAAGGAGATCTTGCCAGTGAAAACATCAAAGGGCCTGGAAAGTGTTCCATTTTAAGGCGCCTTTTACAACTTAGATGGTTTTGTGCAAGTGTAGATCAGACTGTATACAAAATTTTAGTCTTTGATCTACTTTGTACGTTTCTTTGGGACATTCTTAACAAAAACGAACTTGGTATTGCTATTATTTTTGTTATCATATTATATGAAAATTTGCGGTTCATCATTGGCAAAAACATTTTTTCCCAAAATAATTGAAAGTTTTGGAAACTTAAAGTTGCAGTTGCAGAATGTCCCTAATTTAATGAAAAAAAGAAAAAAAAAAAAAAAAGATGTGAACAATTTGGAACTTGGACCAGGTATATATCATTTTTTGAAAATAATTTAATGTGTCCCTTCTTTGAGAGTGTATGAATACCATGGTGAATTATATTACAACTGGAATTTGAGTATGATTGGTCACATAGTTTTCATCAACTTGTTGACCAACAGATGATGAAGGAAAGACAAGGTACAAGGACCACTACATTTGACTTCAAACGCATGGCTGTAGTTGCTTTACAAGTGAAAATGTTACGTTAACCCTTTCCCAAACAAGCCCTGGTTTTCACGTGTCTGCAGTACAAGTCTTTTGAAAACACCGTGGGAAAAGGAGAAATTGCTCGTAACGAGCAATTTCTCCTTTTCCCACAGTGTTTTCTACCCTTTTTGAGACCTTTCTGCCGTTTTCATCAAATTTAAAATTGTCGTCTGCAAACTCTTTCAATTTGGACCAGTCCAAAATTTGTCGTCTGGGAAAGGGTTAAAAAAAGGGAGCATAACTTTGCTAAAAATGTGTTGGGGGTTACTTGCCTTACTAGTTTTGGTTTCCCTTTGTCAGATATGTAAACTTGACTTACTTGTTCTAGGAGTCACATACTTGACTGGATCAGATAAGTTGACAATTTCTAGTTCATATCCATCTTCTTCCTTGATAGTTATAGTAAGCACCGGGGATGTGACCTGTACAGATTTTTTCTTCCACATGTAGGGATTCTTTTCCTGATATATCATCTGAATTTAAAAAGTAAAGTATTGAGGGATGCTCGAATGGTTGCAGCAGAATCATGAGAGAGAGAGAGAGATAGCAGTTTAAAGGCATGTTACATTTGTAAAAAGAAAGAGAAAACTTTCACTAGGTTTTGCTGTTACAAGAAGACCCTGTCAGCGAGGAAGGTTTCATGTCTGTATATCTTTAAAAGGCTGGTTTATTCTCATTCCCCGCGAATATACCTGCATAAAAATGGCTGCCCTGCGTCTGATGTGTTGTGCTCGCTGAAATAATTTGTGAATATGTGAAAAAAAAAAAAGATTTGTCTTGTATATTCGAATGACATTAACAGACTAACACATACATGTTAGTAGAAATTAATTTTTATGCCTTTAAGTTAACATACACCCAGGCATAACATCGCGATTGTCGGTGTGACGTGACTACTATTACTGCCTGTCCAATGGAGTTATTGCTCTGAGCACTATTCTACACATTTGGTTAGAAAAATGAAGAAGTCTTGTAACACAGCACAAGAAAATTGGGACATCCATGGTGAAGTGTAAACAAGCTCAAGATGACATTATAAATTAAGAATTGTAAGTCGAAAAATGCATGTTTTGATACTACCTCTGACAGAAGATAGGAAAAACATCCCCAACCTTAGCAATAATACCCATCATTAAATATATTCATAGGAAAACGCAAATTTTCAGAGCTGTCCTAATAATAAACCATAACAGAACTTTAACCCTTTACCACACAACCCCTGAAGTTAATGACCCCGAAAGAGGTGTCTCCAGAAAAGTTTGTTGGAAAAGGAGAAAATAATGGTAACCAGTATTTTCCACTATACTTTCTCCATTTTCAAAAAAAAAAAAAAAAAAAAAAAAATCCCCCTCCGAGCAACATATAATTTGTCTGCAACTGCTTTGAATCTTGACAAGTCTAAAATTGTGTTGCTTGGTAAAGAGTTCAAGTAATGCAGATAGAAAATAGTGAAAGGTTATATTGCTAAAATCCACATCGAGGTCACCAGGACAGACAGACAGACAGATAAAGCAGTTTAACTCTTTACAAAACGACAAAATTTTAGACTGGTCCAAATCGAGGCATTAGCAAAGGATAAGTCAAATGTCGCTCAAAAGATGGGATTTGCCTTTAATAGGGTAGGAAACATTGTGGAAAAAGGAGAAAATGCTGGTTACCACAATATTTTCAAAAACCTTCTTTCTCAGGGTTGTTACAACTCAGGATTGTGTGGTAAAGGGTTGAGACATGTTACCCGAATATTGATCTCGGAATCTTTATCGAAGCCCATGTTATCAGGAAACTCAAAGGAAGTACCGCTCACATCAGGGTCACCAGATTCCACAAGCAGTGTAGTCCCACTTATTCCAGAACTGTTCTGTTTCTGAACTAGAAGTGCAGTTGTTTCACTGGCATACAAACATACAGGGCTGTCTGTCTGCTGTAGATTTCTTAAAGCCATGTCACAAGCCTCGTCAAGTGACAACATCAACTGCTTTGACATGCTTAGCTACAGGAACAGAGGAAATCATTACAATGCAATGGTTATGTTATCCTCTTTAACTCTTTACCATACGACAAAATCTTAGAGTTGTCCAGATTGAAGCATACATAAAAACTGAACTTTGCTTGCGGAAGACAACATTGTGGGGAAAAAGGAGAAAATGCTGGTTACCAGCATTTCCTCTTTTCTCACAATGTTTCAAAAGGCTCATTCCTCAGGGTCAATAAAAGTCTTGATTGTGAGGTAAAGGATTAAACAATTTAAGAGATGGCATAACCTTAAAATTTTAAGAGCAGGCATCTGTCTACAATTTATACCTTTAACTCTTTGCCAGACAATAACATTATCACATTGTCCAATTTGAAAGAAATACTGACGACAAATTAAAAATGGGGCCCAAGTAGGGCAATTCGTCTCTCAAATAGCAAAAATCCCTTATGAATATTGGACAAAATGACGGTAACAAGCATTTTTCCCATAAGGTTTTCAAAAGCCTCCTTACTTATATTTGTTAATCCTTACTGCACAATCCCGACTTATAACGATCCTGAGGAAGAAGGCTTTTGAAAATATTGTGGAAAAAAGAGAAAATACTGATAACCAACACATTCTCCTTTATCCAGAATGTTTTCTATGCTTTGAAAGACAAATTTCATGTTTTGAGTAACATTTGTTGTCCGAAATTGCTATCAATTTGGACAAGGTTAAAATTTTGGAGTCTTGTAAAGAGTTAAAATTTGGGTTTGTCTCGTACTTGGATAAAGTGGTACGGAAAACATCTGGTGCTAATGTGGACATGAGCAAAGCACTAAGCTGGATTTTCTGTTTCAGCGAAAAACTCTCAGTTTAATAAGAGACATAACTATGTAAAAATTGGTTTAACCTTCACCACACAAACCTCAGTTATATGGGAAAACCGGGTAAATTTGGTCAAACGTGTAAATCCGGACGGTTCTCTAAAATCTACGTTTTTTCTTATGAAAAACAGAACCAATTCCTTAAACTATCACCTCTTTGAAATGGGCTTTCTGTCTTATTTAAGGAATTCAATAAAGTAACTAGAGCTGTCACTGAACGAGACTTATTACCCCCGCCAGCGCTTTGACAGAGAAAAAGTGTCAAGTTCAAGGGGAGATAATTCCTGAACCAGTGGGAGTTGACACTTGAAAATTACGTCTTGAAAATCTTCAATATATGATCAATATATGTGCAAAGTGTCAATGCAATTGAAGGAAAACTGTAGGAAGAGTTCACGACACAAAATTGCTAGTATTTTGTACACAGATGGACACACGGACAGACAGGCTGATTCCAGTATACCCCCAAAATCATTCGTTTTGCGGGGGTAAAATTACGTCACGAAGATGGTGACTTAGTTTGTGTTTCTGAAAGTCATCCACCTACGCGTTCTTTTTGATCGCTGACGTAAGAACAAGGTCGATTCACACAGCCCCCGTTCTTGAACCAATAAAAGGTATAATATGAAGGGAAACAATTTTATTGCCTAAAACCTCCTCCGGCAATGTAATAAACCCATGACTTATTTTTGATAATACACTAGTGTATTATCGTTTTTTGGGCCCCAGTTCTGACCAGTTTTCAGTCATGAGTGCGTTAAGCCGGTTAAACCAGCCACAACACGTGCCGGATTTGTACTACGACTACGCCGTTTTGCATGGAAATCTTTTGATTTACAGATTTAATACAAGAGGACCATGATGGTCCTATATCGCTCACCTGAGTACCAAGCAGTAAAGGTTTACAATGAAGATAAACACCAAATATCGAAGTGCAAGAGCTCTAGGTCTTCTTGGTTTAGACAAGAAGATAATCTTTCTTAACCAAACCCGGTTATATAAATATTTGTGAGAAGTTCGAATGATATTTGTCCAATAGTTGTTGAAAAATTGGGAGAACAAGAAATTTCATCAAAGGAAAATAACTTTGTAAAAATTCAATGAACCGTCACCAAAATATAATATGCACATTCTTGTTTGGCACCAAGTCTCTCTAAAGTTTGAATGAAATCTGTCCTGTAGTTGTTGAGAACTAGCTCTGACAAGAAAATGCTACAGAAAGACTGATGGATGGATGGATGGATGGAGGGATGGACCAACAAGCTGACTCCTATATACCTCCAGAACAGAGTTTTGAAGGAATAATAACAAAGCCCTAGGCCTTTTGGTGTGTGGCAAAAAGTTGCCTGATCTGAGCAAACTTAGTAGAGAATGTTTGCCGATTCAAGACTTTCTATACAAGTTAGTATTATAATGTTGTTAAATACACCAAGAACTACAGTGGTTGTCCAGGGACATGTTCATGGGTAACTGCTATTGTAAACACATCAACAATGTATTTACACTTGCAATAGTCTTGCACCAACCTTTCAATGCGTCCAGCTTCCAAAAATTTAATCTTCAAGTGTGACATTGACCTTGGCCCTACCTGAACAGATCTTTCAAATGGTGCTTCATTTCATGGTGGAGTATATGCCCAAAATCTATCGGGGGTGGGGGTGGGGTCATAAACTTATTTATAAATTAAGACGAACACCACAAAGTGAAGAACAAAAATTATAACGACTTCTAAGATTTACACGATAAAATCTGTACTACAGAGTTAAATGAATGAACAAAAATGAACTCAAAATACAATGAACACAATGTTCAAAGATACATCCTAACAGCCAAAGAGAAAAATGCTGTCAAAGCCTTTAACCCTTTACAACACGGCAAAATTTTAGATCTGTCCAAATTGAAAGCATTTGCAGACAATATTTTCATATTGCTCAAGTGACACAATATTTCTTTGATAGGGTAGAAAACTTTGTGGGAAAAAGGAGAAAATGCTGGTTACCAACATTTTCTCCTTTTCCCACAATGTTTTCAAAAGTTTTCACAGAATGTTTCTCATCATGTGACCTAGCGCATATTGTCAAGGTTCTGCAATTTATAGCTGCATTATGGAAAAAGGGGTCTTCATATTATATTTAATTTTCACCAATATCTCTTTAATTACTGGACATATCTCAACAGATTTGGATGAAATTTTCACACATCAAGTGACCTAGCACATATTCACATATTGTCAGGGTTTTGGAATTTATTGCTGTGTCATGGAAAAAGGGGGCTTCATGTCAAGTTTAAACTGCATCCGTCCGTCCTGAATAGATAAAAGGAAAAGATGATCTTAGATTTGGGATGGGTTGAGAACATTGTGGAAAAAGTTAAAAAATCCTGGTTACCCGAGTGCTTGGCCCAACTGAGATTTAAACTCGACATCCATAGCTAGCCCTGTAGGTAATGAGCTAACAGGCTTGGCTCAAATCATTAACAAACAAAAAAATTAAATCCTTAAACCCAAAGGCCATTTTCATTCCAGAATGAGGCCAAGATGATAACAACTGCGTGGGTGCCTTTTGTCTGCAGTGTTTCAACAAAGCAGACAGTATAGATCAATGATCGGACTGCACATTTCGTGCAGTCTGATCCTGATCTTGATCTACACTAGACACAAAGGCAACTATAGTAGTGAAAGGCGCTTAAAGGGTTAAGACTTGTCCAAATTCAAACCATTTGCTGACAACAAAATGAATGTGACTCAAAAATTTAATTTTGATTTTGGTTGGGTGGAAAACATTGTGGAAAAAGGAAAACATGCTGGTTACAAGTATTTCCTCTTTTTCCCACAATATTTTCAAGAGCCTTATTTCTCACAGGCGTTAAAACTTGGGATTGTGTGGTAAAGGGTTAAATAGAACAAGACTTTTAAAGTTCATTATGTATACTTTTATGTCCTGTTTTGACCCAGGAGCATCATTTGAACAAAATTGGTAGAAGTCCACAAGGAAATGTCACATACCAAATATCAAAGCTTTAGGCCTTCTAGTTTCAGACAAAAACATTTTTAAAGTTTGCTCTATATACAATTTTGCCCAAAATTGTGACCCCTGGAGTTAAAGGGTTAATTCAATTCTTGTAACAACTTTGGTAGAACTTCACCCAAGGAATATGCCTGTCAAGTTTCAACATGAATGGTTTAGGAGGAGATGTTTAAAGGAATTGTGCAAAGATGGACGCTGGACAACGACAAATAACAATAACTCACCCAGCACTTCATGCTCAGGTGAGCTTACAAATAGGCGTAACTATTGTCTGTGGCTTGTGATAAACAACATAAAGATGAAGTTTCATAACATTTTGTCCTGTAGTTAAAGAGATATTAATCCATAGTGAAAATATATGTGAAGCCCCCTTTTTCCATGACATGACATTTAATCAAAAAAGCTATACTAATGATATTGGCGGACTATCATAAGGAACACACGTATGAAGTTTCACAAATTTTTGTCAAGGATTTTGAGTTGAAGATACATGTATATTGATCCTTAACAGAAATATATATGAAGCCCCTTTTTCCTATGAGACAGTATTTGATATCAAAAAGGCAAAAAAACCAATAAATATCAGTGGACATCATTAGGAACACCTGTATGAATTTCTATTAGTTTTTGTCCAGGATTTTAGAAGATATCTATCCTGAAAGATGGACAAACAGATGGTCATTGGTCCATGACGAAATTAAACATTTAGCCCCCTTTTTTCATGACAAGGCATTTCATGAAATAACTAGAAGGCCCTGAAGGGCCTGAATATGCTCTACTGGCAGGGACCAAAATCCAAACCAAACTACAAGCTTAATCCCTTAAACAGGAAATGTAAATTTTCAACAAAAAAAAATGGCTACTTTTCCCACATTGTTTCTTGGATTTTTTTTCAAAATCAATAGGATTCAAGCTGTTGATGAGACAAAACAACTGGGTGAATTTCACAAAAATCTGATTACAAATGCAGACTTTATCATGTAAACAAGAATTGGAAATTTTCAACATGAAATGGCTACTTTTCCCACATTGTTTCTTCGATTTTTTTTTCAAAATCAATAGGGTTGAAGCTACTGATGAGATAAACAAACTGTGTGATTTTCATGAAAATCTGACCACAAATACAGACTTTATTGCGTAAACAAGAACAGAAAATTTAAATTTTCAACTTTAAATGGCTACTTTTCCCATACTATTTGTTGGATTTTTTTCAAAGTCCATAGGGTTGAAGCTATTGATGAAATAAACAAACTGTGCAAGTTTCACGAAAATCTGAAGTTATTTGCAGACTTTATCGCGTAAACAAGAACTGGAAATTTTCAACTTGAAATGGCTACTTTTCCCATACTGTTTGTTGGATTTTTTTCAAATTCAATAGGGTTGAAGCTATTGATGAGATAAACAAACTGTGCAAGTTTCATGAAAATCCGGCAACAAATGCAGACTTTATCGCGTAAACAAGAAAAAGACTAACGGACGGACAGACGGACAGACGGACGGACGGACGACAGAAACCCCGCCATGACATAAGCTCTGCTGGCTTTCAGCCAGTAGAGCTAAAAACAAATAACTATTGCCTGTGGCTTGCAATAAACAATAAAAAGATGAAGTTTCATGACATTTTGTCCAGTAGTTAGAGATATTGGTCCACAATGAAAATATATGTCAAGCCCCTTTTTCCATGACACAGCAATAACTGGTCCTATTAGACCTACAATCAGACTCATTCGAGATCTTACGTTCATATATATTTTGACCAAGTTTGGTGCTGATTGGTTTAAATTTGTAGATGTTAGAGTGTAAACAAAGTCAAATGTAGCATTTTTTTTAAATTCAAGGGCAAATAACTCCAGTCATTCTGGTCCGATTAGACACATAATCGAACTCATCCGAGATCTTATGGTCATATATATTTAGACCAAGTTTAGTGCTGATTGGTTAATATTTGTAGATGCTAGAGTGTAAACAAAGTCATATATAGCCAATTTTTCTAATTGAAGGGCAAACAACTCCAGTTGTTCTGGTCCGATTACACCCATAATCGAACTCATCCGAGATCTTATAGTCATATACATTTTGACCAAGTTTGGTGCTGATTGGTTATTATTTGTAGATGCTAGAGTGTAAACAAAGTCAAATACAGCAATTTTTCTAATTCAAGGGCAAATAACTCCAGTCGTTCTGGTCCGATTAGACACATAATCGAACTCATCCGAGATCTTATGGTCATATATATTTAGACCAAGTTTAGTGCTGATTGGTTAATATTTGTAGATGCTAGAGTGTAAACAAAGTCAAATATAGCAATTTTTCTAATTGAAGGGCAAACAACTCCAGCTGTTCTGGTCCGATTACACCCATAATCAAACTCATCTGAGATCTTATGGTCATATACATTTTGACCAAGTTTGGTGCTGATTGATTAATATTTGTAGATGCTAGAGTGTAAACAAAAAAATGTGGACGGACGGACGACGGACGGACGGACGGACGACGGACAGACGACGGACGCCGACGGATGGTGAGTGATCACAATAGCTCATCCTGAGCACTTGGTGCTCAGGTGAGCTAAAAAACCAAGAAATGCATCGAAAAGCTTTTAAAATCAACAAAATTGCAGAAATAGGTGGACTTATCCCCTCTAGAAACTGTTATATTCTACTTTCGGTGTAAATGTCAAAGGACTATCTACTAGTGTATGTACACATTTGAAACCAAACTACAATTTAAACATGGACCCGTGAATGGTGTATAGGCGAAAGGCGATGCTGCAGGATATTTTATGCCTGTTATTCGTTTCATGTGATAAATTGAATCTCACATTCGTATTATGTATTAACATTTTTATCAAACTCGTTGTCGAAAATGTATTTGACGCTTCCCAAGGCTCGCGTCATATATTTTTAGTCAACTCGTTTGATAAAAATGATAATACATAAACAGTCATGTAAGATCCTCTATATAGAAGTGGTTCTATTGACAGATGAACATGCAACATGATTGTAACAATTTTGACTACTTTTAGACAGAAAAAAAAAAAAAAAAAAAAAAAAAAAAATGAGAAAAAAAGAAGATTTAAAGTCGTCCGAATTTCCCCGACTATTTTTCAGATCTTGTAAAAATTGGGACGGGCAGAAATCAACGTATAAATTGGTCTAAACCGATAGCTTATGCTAGGGTTTAATCCGATTGGTCCCTCCAAAAACCCTATTGCTGTAAATACATCAAATCTTATTGTCTGGAAAAGGATTGATAAAGGTTCATTGTAATTTTGGTAAGTTGTTAAAGAAAATCCTCGGAATAACAAACAAGTGAATTTAGTAACAATCATTCTACAGTCTATGTCAGTGCTCAACTGATTAGAAAAGAATATTATAAAGATTGATGAATCTCATCTCCTAAAATCTCTAATTGATAATTTAGTTTTTTTTATCACATATCACATAAAACCTCCTCCGGCAGTGTATTAAATTTATTTTTGATAATACACTAGTGTATTATCGTTTTTTGGGTCCCGGTTCTGATCAGTTTTTAGTCCTGAGCGCATGAAGCTGAAAAAACCAGCCACAGCATGGAATTTGTACGACTACGCCGTTTCGCGGAAAAAATGACGCGTTGAAAGTTTTTGAATTTCGTGTTTAATAATAAAAAAAAAAAATAAATAAATAAAATAAACAAAATAGCAGAAACAGATAGACTTATCCCCCCAAGAAACTGTTTCATTCTTCTTTCGGAGTAAATGTCAAATATCTATCTACTAGTGTATCTACACATTTGAAATCGAACTTCAACTATAAACATGAACCCGTGAATCGTGTATAGGCTAAAGGTGATGATGCAGGATATTTTATTTATCTGTTGTTCATTTTATGTGATAAACAGAAACTCACATTCGTGTTTATGTATTATAATTTTGATCAAACTCGTTCACTAACATGTATCTGACGCTCGCGAAGGCTCGCGTCATACATTTTTAGCCAACTCGTTTGATAAAAATGATAATAAATAAACACTTATGTAAGATCCTCTATTTAAACAAAAGTTCATGCTGTCCGAATTTTACCCTTCGATAACTGACTTGTCCGGGTTTCCCCTCTTTTGTGCCAGTATCTTTTCTATCGCGTCCGAATTTACCCGTTTTGCAGTAGGTTCAAAAAACGCTTCTTTCTCAACATCTTAGCTCATACTTCACCAGACATTTTGCGAATAAAATGCAAGTAAACTGATAGCCCGAATGAATATAACTGGACTTGTGTCCGAGTTTCACCGCTATACCGCATAATTAAACCTCCGCAAAGTGCTTCAAAAACCGTCCGAACTTACCCGGTTTTGATGAAAATGTGGCTAAAATGGTTACATTTTTATCTGCAAAAAGAGAAATCTATTAATATTTCTTGACCAAACAATCCAGAGTTCAAATGACCCCGAGGGAAATGCTTTTGAAAAGATGATGGTACAAAATCCTTTCCGATACAAATCCCAACATTTTTGCCATTTTCAATTTGTCATCAGCAAGCGCTCTGAGTATGGATCAGTCTGAAAATTTGTTGTTCAGTAAAGAGATTTTTAGGTAGGATGAAATTCTTATATCCAGCATTTCATCCTTCACCTACAATATTGTCAAAGGCCTGTTTTCTTGGGGTTGTTCAAGCACAAATGATCCATGTTTTGTAAAAAGGAGGCATAAAGCATCTGCAAAAATTATCAACCAGTCCGCGTAGACTAACTTGGGCCGAGACTTTTAGCTATCGGTCGATTTATGCATCTGAAAAGACCAGTCTGTCTCGTGATACCGTTGGTTGCTAGACAAAATGGATTTTATGGATCTATGATTATGTGATGTCATTCTTGGCATAATTCATCGCAGAGATGCATTAAACCCCTTTTCCTAGGGCATTGCTTGAATACTGTTTGATGAAAGGTTCTATTATCTACCATTTTTTCACTGTAAGCCTCACTCTGGTTTTCCCGACCTTTTTCATGTACAAAATATTCCAATAAAGATGACACACCTTTTACAACAATTCTGTAAGGGAAAAGATATGAGCTTTTATCAATTTTTGTCTCCTTGAGGGAGCAACTGCATTCAGCAACATAAAAATCACCTTAACCATTTTTAACTTTTGAAGTCATTTTTTTTAAAAAGAACATATTCATGTATCTATCAACATTACGACGGACAGAGGCATTCCTTCATCCTGTGACAAACTTCTTTTGCAAACATGGTGTCCAACAAGGAAATCCCTCATAAGGAGCAATATCTTATTTTCATACAATCATTCTCAGTATAATTTATGTACCATTATGGCATATATCAAATGTAACTGTACGCAGCCTTATACGAAGTGGATATGATGGTCCCTGTAGAGTTCTGCTATACTTGTAGTTCAATGTAACTAAGAACAGATGCAACAACTTTGCTTGTTACGATATTTCCAGTATATCAAGACGTGTCACTGAGGAATGACTGATGCCTCCGAAAATACATTTGTTACAAGCTGGACACGAATGCTTACCCCCTTCCCCCCACAAAAAAAGGCCTTGCTGTGACCTTGAACTTTATCCTATGGAAATATCTCTTGCGCATGACACATCGTCTCGATGTGGCAAACATTTGTGCCAAGATATACTGAAATTGAATAAATAGGCAAAAAAGTTATGGACCAGACACCGAAACAACCCCTGCCCCAAACACATTTGACTATGCTAGGACCTTGACCTTTTATTCACGGACATGACATTTGCGCATGACACACAGTCTGCAAAGTAATACTGAAATTCAATCAAAACTAAAAAAGTTACAGGCGGACGCGAATACTACCTCCTCTCCCCCCCCCCCCTAAAAAACCACATCTGACCTTGATGTGATCTTGACCTTTAACCTACGGACACGACTCTTGTGTATAACGAATCGTCCTGATGTGGTTAACATTTGTGCCAATTTATATTGAAATTGAGCAATAGAGTTATGGCTCGGACACGAAAAAGGGACGGACGGACAGACTTAACAAAAACTATATGTCACCGAAAAAAAATTTTGGGCCATAACAATGTCATTTTCCAGTTCCAACGGGGTCAAGCCAAGCAGTATAGGGATAATTAGGACTTTCCAATCACGTACAGTTGCAAATGTGTTCCAAATTGGTCTAAATTGTTCTAAACGTAAATACTTAGCCTTTTACCGAACAATTCCATGTTTCAACAAACCGTGTGACAGAGGGCTTTTGAAAACATACTGGAAGAGAATAAAATGCCGGTTACTAGTATTTTATCCTTTTCCCATGATGTTTTCTACCCTTTATAGTAGAAAATCTCATCATTTCTACCACACTTGATAATGTTGTCTGTAAATGCCTTCACTTTGGACCAGTCTATTTTTTTTTTTTTTTTTTTTTTTTTTGGTCAAATCCACTTGTATTCCAAAGGGAATAAATTTTACACAATTTTAAAATGTTTACTCTATTTTCAATAATTCTGCTTAAGCCTTTATCAAGAAATTTAACATAAAAATAATGCCTTCTACATTTTGAGACAATTTTCACAGACCATTATTTATAAACCGAAATGACGTAGTCATTGACGACATGACGTCATTTAGTACTCTAATAGTTTTTGGCGCGTTGACGTCGTTTAGCGCCAAAAATGTCACTATAATACTGCTAATAGGGCATTAAAGCTGTTCTTCACATTGCAGCCATTTGGTCGAACCGTTGCCAACTTCTGGATCCATATTCCTTCTTTTAACTGCCGTTCTATCTTTTCTACCCCATGTAATTTCTCTAAAACAGCTATTGCTGCATCTTTCTTGAGTGGCATTTCATCCCAAAGTGCAGATTGATTGGTTTGTCTTTCTTGGGTTTTATGTCTCGGAGATGCTCTGTCATCATAGCCTGTAATTCCCGCTTAGTTTCACCGACATACACAAATGATTGGCATACTGTGCACAATATTCCACACACGATATAACGGGTACGGCAGGTAACATCTGTGACGGGGTTGTACATAGTCTGCCTTTAGGTGTCATGAACTCTCTTGCTGTAGATCAGATTGCACATTCCACAATCCGGCTAACAATTTGTCTGGGTCATTTTCAAAGCTTTATTTTTTCCCATGAATCAGAGCATGGCACAAGTTCATGTCTCTTCTAAATGCACTAAGGGTGGATCCTTGAAAATGTCTTTCATTTTTTCTGAGTGGTAAAGTATTTGTCATGTATTTCCTAACAATTTTATGAACATTCGGTAGGAGATTTGAATATGTCATCACTAAAGGGACTCTTTTGTCATTTTTTTCTCTTTTGTATTTACTTAATAATTATGATCGGTATAATCTATCCACCCTCTGCAGTTGAGACTCAATCATACAGTTCTTATCATCTCCATCACACCTTCAGTGGCTACGAGTGGTTTAGATCTCATTGCTAGGGCTTCCTTACAGGCTTTCAGTCCTTCCTCATGCGGCACAGATGAATATAATTCAACCAAATCAAAGCAAAACAACAAGCTATTATCTGGAAGCGGTTTATAAATTCCCTTTAGTTTTCAGATGAAATCTGGTGTATCCCGTAGAAAAGTAGGTGATTTCTCAACATATTCACTTAATTCAGATTCTGCAAGTTTTGATAGTTTTTCTGTAGGTCTACCATTACTATCTACTACTGTACGCAAATGGCCATTGGCTTTATGTAGTTTAGGGTTTCCTTTACGCTTCCCTGTCTGGACATATCTAGGTATCGGGGATTGTTTAAGGTCACTTTAAATCATACCCTTCTTGTGCATCTAACACACCAGCCGTTTTACTCTTTTCTGTATATCTTCAGTCAGGTCAGAAACAGTCTCTTGATATGAGCTGCTGCACCCCATTTCTGTTTGTAATAATTTCTATATATTAATCTCTATTCTCTATTGCAATGCCGGAACCCTTGTCTGTAGGTCTTATTATATCCATATTATGTAGCAACTCATGATAAGCACCATTATCATCCTTGGAAATATTCAGTTTGTAACTACTTTTCAAATTTGCCACAATATCATTTTTCACAAGTTCAATATACAGGTCTAATTGTCTATCCCTCCTTGATGGTGGTGTAAAGCAACTCTTTTTCTTGACTTTGAACTTTTTCTCTTGTCCTGTTGACGTAACTACCTTATTATTCTACTCATAGAAAAATTCGGCTAACCTCACGCGCCCTCCCCAATCCGCTAGATCTGCAACAAGCTTTATCTTATCGACCTTGTGCCTGCTAGGAATGAACTTGAACCCTTTTTCTAACAGGGACATCTGGGCTTTTGTGAGTGAATACCTTGACAGATTTGTCACGGATGGGATTGGGGATGGGATTTCTTACGCTTACTTTTAGTAATCTTTTCAACAGATCTATTCTTTTTAGCATTAGATATATTCTTCATTTTACTAAAGTACTTACGCAAACGTAACTAAGAAATTTCGTAAGTTTTTGCGTAACTCTTGAGTTTTGCATTTTACTAAAGTTTTCGTTGCTAAGTTCCTAAGTTTTTGCGTAACTTTACGTACAAAAATATCGGCAGTAAGAACGTAGGGCCGAAATCTAATGGCATTTTTTTGTATTTCATCGTCATAGAGAAGAAATTTGAGAAAAATATCATAATTATGTTCATAGCCATGCACATCAGTCATAAATTTCATTTTTAGACGGATCAGTCTTTTTCTTCACAGGCTCAGTATCAATATTTGACAGAAGAGGCTGACATATAGGATGACGTAAAGCGCAAGAAATGTAGGGTAAATGCGCGTAAATTACGTCATATTTCCCTCTGGTTGAACAGCATGCGCTGTTTAACTTGGTAACAAGTGCGCGGGAACTACTGTCTTTGCCTTCAATTGAAGAGTTACGGAAATACTTTCTTACGCGAATTCACAAAGTTGCGAAAGTTTAGTAAAACGGATTTATGAATATCAAAAATCTGAAAGTAGGCGTAAAAGTTATGAAAATTCTTAGGCAAAAACTTAAGAATTGTTGATTAAACGGTACCAAGGTCTCTACGAAGCTTTCCGTGGTTCATTTGTGAACTTGTTACATGTTGACTTAAAACATCTGTAGAAACAATTACCATCCTTCTTAATGTTAATCATTCTGTAATTAGTCCCATGTCTGTCGTTCATAGAAAGAGGTTTTTGCAGTTTTGAGTATATTTGTGTATATTTATTGTCTTTCAATCCTTTTATTCTTTTCTTTTCTTCTGCAGCCAACTCTTCAATATCCTTGTTTAATCTATAAAGGCATTCACTCACATAAGCCCGGATGTCCCTGTTAGAAAAAGGGCTCTAGTTCATTCCTAAGAATGATGAAGAAGTAAAGAAACAGATTATGTACTGGACAGTAAGTTATCAAATAAGCATGCACCGATAAAAATCAACACCTTTCAATAACAGCACCCCTTTGCCAAACAGTAAAAGATATAACAACATACCGAAGAATAAATCGAATGTTAAGAAGAATAGATCTGTTGAAAAGATTACTAAAAGTAAGCGTAAGAAATCGCCATCCTCAATCTCATCTGTGACAAATCTTTCAAGACATTCAATCACAGAAGCCCAGATGTCCCTGTCAGAAAAAGGGCTCAATTTCATTCATATCAGGCACAAAATTGATAAGATAAAGCTTCTTGCAGATCTAGCGGATTGGGAAGGGCGCGTGAGGTTAGTCGAATTTTTCTACGAGAAGAATGATAAGGAAATTACGCCAGCAGAACAAGAGGAAAAATTCAAAGTCAAGAAAAAGAGTTGGTTTACACTACCATCAAGGAGGGATAGACACTTAGACGTGTATACTGACCTTGCAATGATATTGTGTCAAATTTGAAGCCAATGGCCCTTTGCATACAATAGTAGATAGTAAGGGTAGACCTACAGAAAAACGAGCAGAAGTTGCAGAATCTGAATTAAGTGAATATGTTGAGAAATCACCTACTTTTATACGGGATACGCCTCATTTCATCCGAAAACTAAAGGAAATCGATAAACCGCTTCCAGATAATAGCTTGTTTTGCTTTGATGTGATTAAACTATATTAATCTGTGCCGCGTGAGGAAGGATTGAAAGCCTTTGAGGAAGCCCTAGCAATGAGATCTAAATCACTCATAACCACTGAAGGGTTGATGGAGATGATAGGAACTGTACCAGATAGCAATAATTTTGTTTTAGGAGATAAGAATTATATACAAAGTGATGGTGAAGCTATAGGTTCGCGGCTCGGTAAGAACTTTGCCTGTACATACATGAGGAAGTGGGACGAAACTCTGTTAACCAATCCAACCAATCTTCTATAAACGCTTTATTGATTATGGTTTTTGGGTGTGGACAGGGAGCGAGGCAGAGCTTTGGGACAATGCAGCTTTTGCAAACAACATACACAAAAACATCAAAGTAGAGCCTAGATACGGTAAACGACAGATTGAGTTCCTAGATACACGGGTCAAGCTCGAGAATGGCCATACCTACACAGACCTGTACATAAAACCCACAGGCAAACAACTGTATCTAAACAGCTCATCAAATCATCCCCGAGTACAAACAAAGGGTTAGCATACGGTCTTGGTTCAGGATTCGCAAAATATGTGAGGAGGATAAAGACTACTACAGACATAGAAGGAATCTGTAAGCACATCTGAAAAGGCGAGGCTATAGAGACAAATTGATTGAGTTTCAACTGCAGAGGGTGGATAGAGTAGACCGGTTTTGAATTATTAAATAAATACAAAAGAGAAAGAAATGACAAAGGAGTCCCTTTCGTGATGACATATTCAAACTCTACTACCGAATGTTCATATAATTGTTTTGAAGCACATGAAAGCACTTTACAACTCAGAAAAAAATGAAAGACATTTTCAAGGATCCACCCTTAGTGGCTTCTAGAAAAGACACGAACTCGTGCGATGCTCTGATTCATGGGAAAAAAATTTAAAGCCTTGAAAATGACCCAGACAAATTGTTAGCCAGATTGTGGAATGTGCAATCTGCTCTACAGCGAGAGAGAGAGTTCATGACATCTAAAGGCAGACTGTGTACAACCCTGTCACAGATGTTACCTGCCGTACCCGTTATATCGTGTGTGGAATATTGTGCACGGTATGCAAATCATTTGTGTTTGTCGGTGAAACTGAGCGGGAATTATACGCTTTGATGACAGAGCATCTCCGAGACATAAAACTCAAGAAAGACAAACCAATCAATCTACACTTTGGAATGAAATGCCACTCAGAGAAGGATGCAGCAATAGCTGTTTTAGAGAGATTACATGGGGTAGAAAAGATAGAACGGCAGTTAAAAGAAGGAATATGGATCCAGAAGTTGGCAACGGTTCGACCAAATGGCTGCAATGTGAAGAACAGTTTTAGGGTCCTATCAGCAGTATTACAGTGACATTTTGGCGCTAAACGACGTCAAAGCGCGCAATACCATCAGAAATCTAAATGACGTCATGTCGTCAATGACAACGTCATTTCAGTTTTAAATGATGGTGTGTGAATTTTTTTCAAAATATAGAAGGCATTATTTTCGTGTTAAATTTCTTGATAAAGGCGTAAGCCGAAATATTGAAATTATAGTAAACATTGTAAAGTTGTGTAATTTTTTGTAAGCTTTAGTTTAGTTTCTTAGTTAACTCTTTACCACACAATAAAATTTTACACTTGTCCAAATTGAAAGCATTGGTAGATGGCAAATTCATTGTGATTCAAACCAGCTGAGTTTTCTTTGCAAGGTTTAAAAACACAACGGACAAAGGAGACAGTGCTGGTAACCAGCAATTTCTTCTTTTCCCACAATGTTTTCAAAAGCTTCTTTCTCAAGATCGTTAAAACTTGAGATTGTTTGTTAAAGGATTAATTCTGCTCTGCTAAAACGCGCACAATTTGAAAAAGAATAAACAAAGCTCAAGGATTAATGCTACTTTCAAGTAATACAATAATTTAAAATTGAAAACGTGCAAATCTGACATATTAATGTTATATCAGATAATCACGAGTTCTAACAACTATAAGGTAAATCCCTTTTGAAAACATTGTGAGAAAAGAAGAAAAAATGCTAGTGACAAGCATTTTTCCTCCGCCCCCGCCCCCCATGTTCTCTTCCCCTAAAAAATTTCTACTTTTGAGTCACAATTATCTTCTCGTCTGCAGAAGCTTTAAATTTAGACAAGTCTAAATATTGGTGTTCGGTAAGGAGTTAACTCTTACCAAACAATTCCGGATTTTCACGACCCTTGGAAAGTAGGCTTTTGAAAACAGTTTCGGAAGAAAAGGAGAAAATGCTGGTAACCAGCTTTAAATTTAGCCAAGTCTAAAAATTTGTTGTTCAGTAATGAGTTAACTCTTTCCCAAACAGTCCCGGGTTTTCACCACCCTTGGAAAGTAGGCTTTTGAAAACAGTTTCGGAAGAAAAGGAGAAAATGCTGGTAACCAGCTTTAAATTTAGCCAAGTCTAAAAATTTGTTGTTCAGTAATGAGTTAACTCTTTCCCAAACAGTCCCGGGTTTTCACCACCCTTGGAAAAAAGGCTTTTGAAAACATCATGGGAAAATGAGAAAATGCTGGTAACCAGCATTTTCTCCTTTTCCCACAATGTTTTCTACCTCAGGGAGCTTAAGCTCACTTTTACCAATTTTGAATGTTTCCTCTGTAGTTGTTTGAATTTGAAAGTCTAAAACTCGTCGTCTGGGAAAGGGTTAACTCTTTATTAAACGTCAAAATCATGTACCGTACTCTACCAAATTGAAAGCCTTTGCATACAACAAATTTAAATGACGATTTTTGCCTCTGACAAGGTAGAAAACATAGTAGGAAAAGGAGAAATGCTGGTTACCATTTTTTTCCTTTCCCACAATATTTTCAAAAGCCTTCTCTTTCAGGGTCGTTAAAACTCGTGATTGTGTGGTAGAGGGTTAATGCATTCACATGAAAAAACCGGAGGGCCATTGGCCCTAAAGCACTCACCTGAGTAAGGTCATCTAGGATTGATAAGGCTGAAAAGATCCTGGTTGTGATGATGTAAAACGCAAGAGTGTAAGTGATATACTTTTTGACTTGTTTAGCCTGTTTTTGAATTTCTTATCTGTTTCAAAATGTTGCCTCTAGAGTCACACAAGGTTTTTTCTAAAATTTGGTCCTGTGACCCACTTTTTGACTCGACGTGACCCAATTTCAAACTTGTTCGACATTTAATCTAAACAAACATTCTGACTAAGTTTCATGAGTGTAAGGCTTCAAATGTGGCCCTTAAAGTGCAAGTTTCATGAGTATAAGGCTTCAAATGTGGCCCTTAAAGTGCACACAAGTTTTTTTTTTCTTCAAGATTTGGTCCAGTGACCTACTTTTTGACATGACGTAATCCAATTTTAAACTAGTCCAAGATTTTAACCAGGCAAATATTCTGACCAAGTTTCATGAATATCAAGCTGAAAATGTGGCCTCTAGAGTGCACACAATGTTATTCTATGATTTGACATAATGACCTACTTTTTGACGTGATATGACCCAATTTTCTGTGTGTCCAAAATTTTAGCAAATCAAATATTCTAATCAAGTTTCATGAGTATCATGCTGAAAATGACCTCTAGAGTGCGCACAAGGTTTTTCTAACATTTGACCAAGTGACCTACTTTTTGACCCGACATGACCCTCTTTCAAACTAGTCCAAGATTTTATCCAGACAAACATTCTGACCGTTTCATGAGTAACAGACTGAAAATGTGGCCTCTAGAGTACATATAAGCTTTTTCTAAGATTTGGCCCTGTGACTTACTTTTTGACTCCACGTGACCCAATTTCGAACTTAACTTAGATTTTATCCGGACAAACATTCTGACCATGTTTCATGAGTATCAGTCTGAAAATGTGGCCTCTAGAGTGCACACAAGCTTTTTCTTTGAGTTTGCCCTGTGACCTACTTTTTGACTCACCATAAACTGATTTCAAACCTGCCCAAGATTTTATCCAGAAAAACGTTATGACCAAGTTTAATGAGTCTCTGGATGAAAATGTGGCCTCTAGAGTGCACACAAGCTTTTTCTTTGAGTTTGCCCTGTGACCTACTTTTTGACTCACCATAAACTGATTTCAAACCTGCCCAAGATTTTATCCAGAAAAACGTTATGACCAAGTTTAATGAGTCTCAGGATGAAAATGTGGCCTCTAGAGTGCACACAAGCTTTTTCTAAGATTTGGCCCTGTGATCTACTTCTTGACCCCAAATGACCCAATTTCGAACTTGACCAAGATTTTATCCAGACAAACATTCTGGCCACATTTTATAAGTATCAGCCTGAAAATATGGCCTCTAGAGTGCACACAAGCTTTTTCTAAGATTTGGCCCTTACACCTACTTTTTCACCCGATATGACCCACTTTTGAACTTGTCTGAGACTTTATCCAGGCAAAGATTCTGTCCAAATTAAAAGTGTATCAGGCTGAAAATGTGGCCTCTAGAGTGCTAACAAGCTTTTTCTAAGATTTGGCCCTAAGACCTACTTTTTGACCCCACGTGACCCGATTTCGAACTCGTCCAAGATATTATCAAGACAAATATTATGACCAATTTTCATGCGTATTAGGCTGACAATGTGGCCTCTAGAGTGCACACAATCCTAAGTGGATAATTATAGCACTATATAGTGGACAACTACAAAGATTTGGCCCAGTGACCTTCTTTTTGACCCACATGACTCAATTTTGAACTTGTCCGAGATTTTATCCAAACAAACATTCTGACCAAGTTTGATTAGGATCTGGCTGAAAATGCGGCCTCTAGAGTGCACACAAGGTAAATGTTGACGACAACATGACGCACGACGGACGACGGAAGCCTGACACAGCACGATTACAAATCTCACCTTAAGCACTTTGTGCTCAGGTGAGCTAAAAATGGCAGAAAATAGCAGTCCTGTGATAATGCCTAAATAGCTTTTTTTTAAAAATAGCAAAGCTGAGAAACTATGAAACTTTTTGAGTGAAATCAGGCAAAGGCATAAAGCCAAAGAAAAGAGAAGACTACCCTGTCGTATACATCAACTCATCTTGGAGGACTGGGCCCATGTATTCTCCAAAATATCCTGACAGTTTTGAATATAGAATGACCACACCAGTTTTCTACAAAAAAGAGAAAAAAAAATGTTTTGCAAATGATACATGAACTTGAAAACAAATGGAAGTTTACGGATTGGTCTGTTGGACCAAAGCTGTTTTATGGACTTCAACTCTGCTGTAATATGTTCAGTCCAACAGACGATGTATTACTTGTTACATCCACTGGCGCTCGATCATTATTCAAAATCGTTGCTCGATGTGTAACCTAATAAATAACATGGTAATCAAGGCAAAGTTGACCCACCTCGTTTGAGACGGTCGCAATATATATCGTCAGCGTAATTCGCTCCATAACTGAATGTTATTCATCAGAATACATGTTTAAATCGACAGTTACATGGTAAGGTTATTCATAAACGTCCAATTAATACTGCACGCGACACTTTTTTCGTTGCAATCACAATTTTAGGCACATTAACGTCAGCTTCCTCACTGGCTCACTTCCGGTAACCTCCTATGACCTTTTCAAAATGATACGAGTCATCTGATTGGTCAAACTTTTAACGGTATATTACATGGCTGTTTTGAAGCGTAAAAATGTAAGACAACACTCTTGCCGGTCTCTGCCTGGCCAGTAAGAACGACATTGTGTCCTTCTGAAATAAATTATAAAGCTGCTCTATTTTGAAGTTCTGTCAGCATAAGTACAAGTCTAGCAATCTGTCTCTTGAAAAAGTTTGACAGATCTGGGAAAATTCACACCAAACACGCCTAACACACCTTTCCTATTGTCCAATCAGATCGCCTGTTGTAAAAAGAGTCTGTTGAAGTCAGGTGAAAAGTCAATCAGACCGGAAGTGGATGTAAAGTGAATCTACTGGGCAAAAGTAACTCGTAAAAAAACTTAAATTTCTTCGATACATGTCAGTAAGTTAAATGTTACTTACCATTTCTACTAAATGTATCTTCCTTCCTGCCATTTGATACTTTTTGCACACGACTGTGTTTTATTCGAAACAAGAGGGCCATGATGGCCCTGTATCGCTCCACTGGCTTATAAATATAAACCATAAATACTGAACATTTCAATTCTGAGCTAAATGGTTTCAAAATGAAGACTTACAAAGTTTTCTCTGTAAAAGCCCATGTGAAAGTTGAGACCCGCAGGGCAAAGCCATTTTTGATCCCAGAGCTATAATTACTTGAACCCTGGTAGAGGTCCACAAGATAAAGCCACATGCCAAAATAATACAAGTCTATGCAAGGTTATAAATAAGGTGATTTTCAAGTTTCGTCCATATGAAGCCTCTGTAAAACATAAGACCCCTGATGCAAGGCTAATTTAAAAAAAAAACAAAAGTGATCCAGATTTGGTAGACCTTGGTTTTGCGATTAGGAGCAAAAGGATTTTTTGAATTTTCACCCTATAAGCACATGTTTATTTGCACAAATTTGGGAGTTCTCGGCCTTATGGCTAGTAACAAGATGGTTTCTGAAGTTTTCACTCCATAAAACCGTGTAAAACTTGTGACCCCTGGTGCAGGGCCAAACTTGATCCTAGGGTTGTAACTAGGGCCCTCTTTGTAGTTGTCCACTAGTGCTATAATTATGCAAAATTTGGTAGCCCTAAGCCTTATGGCTATTTACACCAAGATTTAAAAGTTTTCCCTATATAAGCCCATGTAAATCTTGTGAACCCCCCCCCACCCCACCCCCCCAGCATGAGGCCAAATTGACCCCAGGACTGTAATTTGGGCACTTTTAGTAGACCCCCACTAGATCAAGCTAAATGCAAAATTTGGTAGCTCTAGGCCTTATGGCTAGGTACTGGAAGATTTCTTAAGTTGTCACTATGTAAGCCCACGTAAAACTTGTGACCCCTGAAGCGGGGCCAATTTTGACCCCAGGCCTAAAATTTTGGCCCGCTTGGTAGAGGCCCACTAGATATAGCTACATGCAAAATTAGGTAGCTCTAGGCCTTATGGCTAGGTACAGGGAGATTTTCAAAGTTTTCTCTATATATGCCTATGTAAAACTTGTGACCCCTGGGGCAGAGCCAATTTTGACCCCAGGGCTATAATTTGAAGAAACATGATAGAGGTCTACTACATAAAGCTACATGCCAAATTTGGTAGCCCTACGCCTTATGGTTTCAGACAAGAAGATTTTTAAAGATTTCCAATATTTTTCAGTTTTGTTGCCATGGCAACCAGAGTTTTTGAAGGAATTAAATTCTTTCAAGAAATTCTGAAGAGGACCATGGCAGGATCATTTCTGTGAAGTTTCATGAAAATTGGATGGGTAGTTTCAGAGAAGAAGATGTTTGAAATAAAAGTTAACGCACGGACGGACGGACGCACGCACGCACGCACGACGGACACCGGGCCATGACATAAGCCCGCTGGCCTTCGGCGAGTGGAGCTAAAAAAATACGGCGATACGGAAGAGGTCATTTTGCCTTGATTACCATGTTATTAGGTTACAATGAGCAATGACTTTGAATAATGATCGAGCGCCAGTGGTTACATCATACCAAATCGATCAATTAAATAACGCATCAAAAGACAGAAAAAAAATCATAAACAGTCATATAAACAGATCAAATCTAATAGATTCTAGACCTTTTTCAACAAAAAAGCAAACCATTTGTGAACAAGACGTGTCACTGAGAAGTGTCTGATGCTCCCGAAAATAGTAACCTTTCATTTTGAGCTTTGCAACACCTCGTCTTTATGTTGTTGACCATTCTGCACAGCTATACTGAGGTTCATCATGACTTTGGACATGATTTTGCATGCAACACAGTCTTTGTGTGGTTGATGATTCTATTAGAATCATTGATAATTAAAGATTTTACAGGCCTCACAGGAGTACCTCCCCCTCCTCCCCCCAAAAAAACCTTGCTGTGACCTTGACCTTCAACCTACGGACATGACTCTTGCCCATGAAACATCGTCCCAATAAGGTTAACATATGTGCAAAGTTATTTTGAAATCAAGTCATAGGGAAACAAGTTATGGTCTGGACATGAAAACGGCTAGCCATCCTAACCACACTTAACCTTGCTAGAACCTTTACCTTTAACCCAACGACATAGCTCATGTGCATGACTTATCGTCTTTATATTTTTAACAATTCTGCAAAATTTACTGAAATTCATTCATATATAAATATTAAAAAAGTTACAGGCCGGACACATACACACACCCCCTATGACCTTGACCTTTAACCTATAGACATATCATCTGCACATGACACATCGTCTCGATGTGGTTAACATTTGTGCCAAGTTATACTGAAATGAAAAAAAATAGGAAAAGTTATGGCCCTGACATGAAAATGGACAGACTGATAGACCGACGGACGGACTAAACAAAATCCATATACTCTCGAAAAACAATCTGGGCCATTAAAAAAAAAAAAAAAAAAAACATTCTAAGTATAGCAATGACTAATAACATTCTGCAGTGGAACTGTCGAAGCATTAAAGCTAATTTCGAGGAATTAAACCTTTTAATAAATGAAAAGAAACCAGTAGCAGTTTGTTTACAGGAGACATTTCTACAGGAATCCGGTAAGTTCTCTTTGAAATACCACTCACTTATATTAAGAACCTTGGTGGCAATGATAAAGCCTCTGGAGGAGTAGCCATCATTGTGAACAACAGTGTTCCCCACCACTCTGTTGAGCTTCAAACTACTCTACAAGCAGTTGGGGTGAACATTTCACTGAATAAAACCATTACTTTCTGCTCTATCTATCTCCCACCTAGCTCAGCAATCGATGTTAAGGAACTTGATGATCTTGTAGATCAATTGCCGAAACCGTTCGTTATAATGGGAGATTTTAATTCTCATCATAAATTATGGTGATGCACAGATACGAACGATAAAGGTCGAACTGTTGAAGACTTTATCATTACGAAGTACAACCTCGTTTTACTTAATGAAAAATCTTCAACTTATCTCCACTCTGCTACTGGTTCTTATTCATCTTTAGACTTAATTATGGGCAGTCCTGGAATTTTTCCTGACTTAAAATGGAAGGTTGATGATGACCTTTATGGAAGTAACCACTTCCCGATCCTGGTATCGGAGGTAGGACCCTCAGTGCAACAACGTCCAGAAAGTTGGAAGCTCAATAAAGCAAACTGGGAATAGTTCAAATTTCACGGCGAACAACCAATTTATCCCGATGCTTTCGACGACTGTGAAAATCCAGCAGAACTTTTCACTTCCTTACTTATTATGCTGCTGAAAAATTAATTCCTCGAACATCCACAAACCCGAAAAATCCAAGCAAGCCATGGTTTAACAATGAATGCAAAAAGACTCTAGCTGAGTGAAAGTCTGTTCTTAGACAATTTTATGTGAGACCTACCCAAGAAAACCTTTCAAAGTTCAAAATTGTAATTGCAAAAGCACGCCGAACTATCAAGCAAAGTAAACGTGCCTCTTGGCGACAGTACGTATCTAGATTAAATTCTAGATCGACCGTCAAAAAGACACGAGACATAATTCGAAAGATTAACGGAAAAAACTCCTCCATGAATGTAGGACATTTAAATGCTGATGATAGTGCCGTCACCTCAAAGACAGAAATTGCCAATGTCTTGGCTGATACTTTTGCAAAGAAGTCCTCTTCTTCAAACTATTTCGAAAATTTCACTTAGATCCAGAATGAATGAATGAATGAAGTTTTAAGGCCCGTCGACACCAAAGGTCATATTGGGCGCACTAACAACTAATGAAATTCGTTTAACTTGTCATACTGTAATGTTACGAACAAAAATTAAAATCTCAGCTGTGTAAACACTAAAAAAGAATAAATGACGTTAGTGGCATAAAGTCTAAAAATACGAATGGTCAATAGAACCTAAAATTATATCTTTTTATAGAGATTTACCTCTTTCAAAAACTCAAAAATACATTCAAACTTTACAGTATCAAACAAAGTGCTCAGACTGTCGACTTGAAAAAAGCTGTCTCTTATAGGTGCAAGGTCTACACAATCTGTAAGTATGTGTCTAACAGTTAGAGACATATTGCAGGGAATACATTGTGGTTCCTCTTCTCCTTTGAGGAGATCAGAATGCGTCATATATGTGTGACCAATGCGAAGACGGGCCAAAATAATTTCTTCACGGCGACTTGTCCGCGATCCCGGAAGCCACTCGCCAAGTGTTGGCTTTACTGAAAACAACTTGTTATATTGGTTCACTGGGTCATTCCAGGATTGCTGCCATACATTTTGAATAAATTCATTGATCAATGGTTTAAAATCATTAAAAGGAATGCTTAAAGGCAAAACTTCCAGTGACAATGCCTCCTTGGCAGCTTTATCTGCCTCTTCATTACCGCTGATACCAATATGGCTAGGGAGCCAACAGAAAACAATATCGGCTTTTTCACAGATTCCGGATAATTTTTCGAGGAGACTTACAATTAATGGGTTCTCAGTTTTCTAACTCTCAAGTGCTTGCATGGCAGATAAGGAATCAGTGAAGATAATATAGCGCCAGTAAGCATCTTCTTGAATATGGTTGTGAGCAAGATCGATCGCCTTTAGCTCCGCGGAAAAAATAGAAGAATTATTAGGAAGCCGAAATTGGTATATTTCGCCATCGAGCACGGCAGCCGCAGCAACTTTGCTTCCATCTTTAGAACCATCTGTATATATCTCTTCGTGAAGGCAGTTTTGTTCTTTAATTTCGAGGAATTTATTTTTAAAAATCATGGGATCTGTTGTAGCTTTCTTGTCAGAAGCAAGATTGTATATATAGGTTGGACTTTTAGAAGTCCATAAAGGAACTTCAGAGATTTTATGTTGAGCTACAACCTCAAGGTCGCAATCAAGGCAACTCATATCTGTTTCACAGCGTAAACCAAAAGGTGGTATGATTTTTTCCCTTTTTTGAAATTCATTCTTGTAGAGCGGTTGAAATACTACTTTATGCGTAGGGTTGTCGGAGTTTGACTTTAATTTTAAGTAATACTGCAAGGAAAGTTTCTTCCTGCGTAAATTTAAAGATGGTTCATTTGCCTCAGCATACAAGCTATTGATAGGAGATGTTCTAAAGGCGCCAAGTGCCAAGCGTAAACCTTGGTTATGGATAGAATCCAATTTCCGAAGGTATGATTGCCGCGCTGAGCCATATACAATGCAGCCGTAGTCTAACTTAGAACGGACAAGTGTTCTATAAAGTCTCAAAAGGACATTTTTGTCGGCTCCCCAGTCCATACTGGAGACAACACGTAAAAAATTAAGAGCTTTTTGGCATTTATTGCTAAGGTAACTGATGTGAGGAATAAACGACAGTTTAGAGTCAAATAAAAGACCCAAGAATTTAAATTCGTGGACGACTTCAATTTGTACTCCATCTAGTGTAAGTTCTGGATCTAAGTGAAATTTTCTTGACTGGCAGAAATGCATGCATTTGGTCTTGGTTTTTGAAAATTTAAAACCATTTTCTTCTGACCATTTTGCTAAGTTATTTAAAACTTGTTGTAACTGCCTTCAGTGGTATGCATATGCTTAGACCTATAGCAAATGCAGAAGTCGTCAACATACAAAAAGCATTCCACACCAGGACAAACAGACTTAACAATATTGTTTATTTTGACACTAAAGAGTGTTACTGAAAGAATGCTTCCCTGGGGAATGCCCATTTCTTGTTCATGGGGGCTGGAGTAAGTATTTCCTACCTGGACTCTAAACTGACTTCCATTCAAAAATGCCGAAATGAAATAAGCAAGGCGACCTCTTATACCGAAATCATAGAGGTCGTTCACGATTCCATACTTCCATGTGGTATCATACGCACTCTCTAGATCGAAAAATACAGAAACAATATGTTCCCTTTTAATAAAAGCTTCGCGAATAAAAGTTTCGAAGCGAACTAAGTGGTCGAGAGTGCCTCTTTGTTTACGAAAGCCGCACTGGGCGGTAGCGATAAGTTTGTTTTTCTCTAGAAACCAAACAAGGCGGTCATTAACCATTATTTCCATGGTTTTGCAAATACAACTTGTTAAGGCTATAGGACGATAGTTTGCAGGATTCGTAGAGTCTTTACCTGGTGTTGGTATGGAAATTACTATTGCTTCCTTCCAGAAATCTGGAAGAGTACCAGTATGCCAGACTTGATTAAATATACTCAGTAAACATTCAAGGGATCGAAACGGTAAGTGTTTTAAAAACTGATAATGGATGTCATCACATCCAACAGCAGTATCATGACATTTCTTCAGAGCCTTTTTGAGTTCTTTCAAAGTAAAATCCTTATTGTAATGCTCTGTATTATTTGACTTGAAATTCAGTTTAGTTTTTTCTTTGGTGTATTGGAATTTTTGAAATGTAGTCGTATAGTTTGAGGAAGACGACTTCTCTGCAAAAGTTTCTGCCAAGACATTGGCAATATCTGCTTTTGATGTTACAACACCATCATCCGAATTTAAGTGCCCGACATTTAACGAGGAACGTTTCCCATTAATTTTTCTTATCATATCCCAAGTCTTTTTGACAGACGATCTAGAATTTAATCCAGATACGTACTGTCGCCAAGACACACGTTTACTTTGCTTGATAGTTCGTCGTGCTTTTGCACGTGCAATTTTGAACTTTGAAAGATTTTCCTGAGTCGGTCGCAGATTAAATTGTCTGAGAACAGACTTTCGCTCAGCTATAGCCTTTTTGCAATCATCGTTAAACCATGGCTTGGTTGGATTCTTTGGATTTGTCGATGTCCGAGGAATTGACTTTTCAGCAGCCGAATAAAGCAAGGAAGTGAAAATCTCTGCAGGATTTTCGCAGGCATCAAAGGCACTGAGATGAATTGATTGTTCGCAGTGGACTTTGAACTGTTCCCAGTTAGCCTTGTGGAGTTTCCAACGTTCTGGACGTTGTTGTACAGAAGATCCTATTTCCGATATCTGGATCGGGAAGTGATTACTTCCATGAAGGTCATCACAAACCTTCCAGTTAAAGTCTGGATAAATTCCAGGGCTACAAACAGTAAGGTCTAAAGCGGAGTACGAACCAGTAGCAGGATGAAGATAGGTTGAAGACTGATCATTGAGCAGAACAAGGTCGTGTTTCGTAACAAATTCTTCAATGCTTTTACCCTTGTCATTCGTGTCTGTACATCCCCATAGAATATGGTGGGAATTAAAATCTCCCATTAAAATAAAAGGCTTCGGCAATTGGTCTATTAGATCACAGAGTTTCTTGACATCAATTGGCGACCCAGGTGGAAGATACACAGAACACAAAGTAAAGGTCTTGTTTAGAGAAATGTTTACCGCGACAGCTTGCAATGTAGTTTCAAGCTTAACAAAATGGTGAGGAACACCATTATTCACAAGAACGGCAACACCTCCTGAAGCTTTATAATTGCCACTATTGTGCTGAAAGTAACAAGAGTGGTGCTTTAAAGTAAACTTGTCGGAGTCTTTAAGAAATGTCTCCTGTAAACAAATTGCTACTGGTTTTTGTTCATTGATTAAAAGGTTCAATTCCTCGAGGTTTGCTTTAATGCTACGACAATTCCATTGCAGAATATTATTATTCATTGCTAGGGTTAGAGTAAGAAAGATACCATAGGACAATGGAAGTATGTATTGATTCAGTTCTTATTTAATTTAATAATGCGACCTTGCTTATTTGTATTTGGTGGTCCTGCATGGTTAGCATCCGCCTCCATATCTTCATCATCGAGACATTGGAAGCGGTTATGCTGAAGAATCTGGTCATCAGACCCCTTTGGAAGGCGGTCTGAGAGGACCTTTTTAGGAGATTTGGTTGGACTCTTAGGGGCAGTTTTCTCTGGTTTTTTGTTCACTACAGGTTTCTGAGATTGTTTCACATTTGTAGGCGTTTGGTTCTGTGGCGTATTCGTTTGTGTTGATGTATCAATTGTCTGAGTTTGAGTATCTTTGAGTTCGATTGTGACGGGCTTCAACAATCTTTCTGGCTTCAGGGAATGATAAGCCCTCTTTATATTTGACTGTAACAATCTCTTTTTCCCTTTTCCAAATTTTGCATGACCTAGAGGTAGAGGGATGATTTTCACCACAGTTTACACATTTCATATCCTTGGTGCATATGTTTTCGTTATGGGTGATTATAGTATCTCCACAACGTCTGCAGAGTTCATCTCCTCCATGCAACCTGCATTCTTTTTCATGGTGTCCGTACTTGAAACATGCATAACACTGAAGCGGGTTAGGTATGTATATGTCCACAGGCACTTTCAAATATCCGACTTTGAGGCATTTTGATAGAATAGAGGTTTTGAATGTCAAAACAATGGTATTAGTAGTCGAGCTGCAGTTACATTCTGGTCTGCCAGATTGGAAACTATTTCTTCTTCTGTCACACCTGCAAGATCCGGACATCGGATGATTCCCCTAGACGTATTTAAAGAGGTGTGGGGGTAACATTTGGCAGGGATTTCAAAAAAGCGAGATAGTTTCAACAAGTTTTGAGCATGTTTCACTTTCTCGACTTCAACCAGAAGTGAACCAGAGTTTAACTTTTTAACAGACTTTGGCGATCCTGCTAGAGAAACTAAAACTTTCTCTATGACGAAGGGTGACAGTTTCGTCAAAGGTTGATCGGCTTTGGTCGATTCAATGATTAAAAATCGAGGAAAAGAAGGTGATTGTTCGTTGTCCGAGTCCATATCCAATTGGCCGCGTGTTCGTTTTTTTTGTTTGTTGTTCCATGTTTGAATTAATTAATTTCGTCATCTACGACCCCCGCCCTCCATGAAGCCCAACAAGGGGGCATGTATAGTGGAGCGGCATTCCAGCTCCCCATGCCAGGGTTACCCAGATGATATACTCGGGCAACATAGATAAAGAGGAGCGACATCCAGCAGGCATGGCCTATTCCTGGAAATCAGAGAACATCCATGGAAGCTCGTGCCCCAACCACATCATCCCCGCCACCCAATTAGCCCATGAGCCTATATTAGACTAGGGACTAAAAACATGTAAAGCAACTTAAAAAAGTGAGTTGGACAAGTTAGCAATGTATAAATTGATTCAGGATCTACACAAGAGCTGTAGAGAATACGTGCACTACTGAGAAAACGTCTCAATGCATGCAAACATTATTTTTCAAAAAAGAGGGCCATGATGGCCCTGGGTAGCTCACCTTAGTAGAGTGCCTTAAAGGTTTTTCTTTAATTTGACCATGTGACCTAGTTTTTGACCGCAGGTGACCCAATTTCAAACTCATATTTCATGAAGACAAACATTCTGACCAATTTTCAAGTCAATTGAGCAAAAAATGTGGCCTCGAGTGCCCTAAAGATATTTCTTTGACCTAGTGACCTAGATTATGACCCCAGGTGACCCAAATTTGAAATGGTCTTTGACTATATCAAAAGAAACATTTTAACCAGTTTTCAAATCAAATGAATAATAAATGTGGCCTCTAGAGTGCCCACTAGCTATTTCTTTAATTTGACCAAGTGACCTAGTTTATGATCCCAGTTGACCCAAATTCAGACTCATGTGAGATTTTACAAAGACAAATATTCTGACCAATTTTCAAGGCAATTAAGCAAATAATGTGGCCTCTAGAGTGCCCACAAGGTATTTCTTTATTTTGACCTAGTGACCTAGTTTATGGTTCCAGGTGACCCAAATCCAAACTCATCTGGTATTTCATCAAGACAAACATTCTGGCCAAATTTCAGGTCATTTGAGCAATAATGTGGCCTCCAGAGTGCAAACAAGGTATTTCTTTAATTTGACCCAGTGAACTAGTTTATGACCCAAGTTGACCCAAATTAATCTTATGTGAGACTTTATAAAGACAAACTTTCTAAATAATTTTCAAGGCAACTGAGCAAATAATGTGGCCTCGAGAGTGCCAACAAGGTATTTCTTTAATTTGACCTAGTGACCTAGATTATGACCCAAGATGACCCAATTTTGAACTCAATGACCTTGTTGTGCTTAGATGGGCAAACAAGCTTAGACGAGAATCACTACATACCAAATATCAAAGCACTACGCCTTCCAGTTTTAAAGAAGAATTTTAAAGTTTTCCTTCTTTGTTCCTATGTTCGAACTTGTGACCCCCGGGGCTGGGCCAGTTTTGACCCAGGGGCATCATATGAACAAACTTGGTAAAGATCCACAAGGAAATGCTACATACCAAATATAAAAAACTCTACACCTTCCCGTTTAAGAGAAAAAGAAATTTAAAGTTTTCCTTCTTTGTTCCTATCTTCGAACTTGTGACCCCCGAGGCGGGGCCAGTTTTGACCCAGGGGCATCATATGAACAAACTTGGTAGAGGTCCACTCTGAGATGCAACATACCAAATATCAAAGCTCCACACCTTTCGGTTTCAGAAAAGAAGAATTTTAAAGTTTTCCTTCTTTGTTCCTATGTTCGAACTTGTGACCCCAGGGGCTGGGCCAGTTTTGACCCAAGCAGCATCCTTGGAACAAACTTGGTAGAAGTCTACTAGGAGATGCTACATACCAAATATCAAAGCTCCATGCCTTCCCATTTAAGAGAAAAAAAATTAAAGTTTTCCTTCTTTGTTCCTATGTTTGAACTTGTGACCCCCGGGGCAGGGCCAATTTTGACCCCAAGGGCATCATATGAACAAACTTAGTAGAGGTCTAGTAGGCGATGCTACATACCAAATATCAAAGCTCTACGCCTTCCAGTTTCAGAGAAGATGATTCTTAAAATTTTCCTTCTCTGTTCCTATGTTCGAACTTGTGACCCCCGGGGCAGGGCCAACTTCTGCCCCAAGGGCATCATATGCACAAACTTAGTAGAGATCTACTAGAAGATGCTACATACCAAATATCAAAGCTCCATGCCTTCCCGTTTCAGAGAAGAAGATTTTTAAAGTTTTCCTTCTTTGTTCCTATGTTGGAAATTGTGACCCCCGGGGCGGGGCCAGTTTTGACCCCAGGGGCATCATATGAACAAACCTGGTAGAGGTCCACTAGGCAATGCTACATACCAAATATCAAAGCTCTATGCCTTCCAGTTTCAGAGAAGATTTCTAAAGTTTCCCCTCTTTGTTCCTATGTTCGAACTTGTGACCCTCGGGGCAGGGCCAGTTTTGACCCCATGGGCATCATATGAACAAATTTGGTAGAGGACCACTAGGAGATGCTCCATGCCTTCTAGTCTTAGAGAAGATGATTCTTAAAGTTTTCCTTCTTTGTTACTATGCTCAAACTTGTGATCCCCCGGGGTGGGGCCAGTTTTGACCCCAGGGGCATCATATGAACAAACTTGGTAGAGGTCTACTAGGCAATGCTACATACCAAAATATCAAAGCTCTACGCTTTCCAGTTTCAGAGAAGATGATTTTTAAAGTTTCCCCTCTTTGTTCCTATGTTCGAACTTGTGACCCCCAGGGCAGGGCCAGTTTTGACCCCAAGGGCATCATATGAACAAACTTGGTAGAGGTCCACTAGGAGATGCTACATACCAAATATCAAAGCTCTGCGCCTTCTAGTTTTAGAGAAGAAGATTTTTAAAGTTTTCCTTCTCTGTTCCTATGTTGGAAATTGTGACCCCCAGAGCGGGGCCAGTTTTGACCCCAGGGGCATCATATGAACAAACTTGGTAGAGGTCCACTAGCAGATGCTACATGCCAAATATCAAAGCTCTACGCCTTCAAGTTTTAGAGAAGAAGATTTTTAAAGTTTTCCTTCTTTATGACTATGCTCAAACTTGTGACCCCCGGGGCGGGGCCAGTTTTGACCCCAGGGGCATCAAATGAACAAACTTGGTAGAGGTCCACTAGGAGATGCTACATACCAAATATCAAAGCTCTGCGCCTTCTAGTTTCAGAGAAGAAGATTTTCAAAGATTTTGCTTTTTTTCCCTTTTTGTTGCCATGGCAACCAGAGTTGTGGGTGGAATTCAATTCTTTGAACAATTTTGGTAGAGCTTCACCCAAGGAACATCCCTGCCAAGTTTCATCAAGATTGGCCCAGTGGTTTAGGAGAAGAAGATGTTTAAAGAAATTGTTGACGGACGACGGACGCCGGACATAGGGCGATCACAATAGCTCACCTTTAGCACGTTGTGCTAAGGTGAGCTAAAAACATTACAGTTATTCTAACCAAGTTTGAACAGGAAAAGTTATGCCCAAATCTAAAAGCGACCAGCCGATTGCACTAGACCGGGCCCATCTAGGCTCTCGTTTAGACCGAAGCCGAGGCCGAAGCAGTGTGTTGAAGAGCTGGAGATCCCTGGGCTCCTCTCAACTACCAGGACCCTCTTTTCCGGCTTACGAGTCTCCACCCACGACACACAGGCGGGTCCATTGGTGGGGTCTTACCACTCTACAGGACTGGCAGCCGGCGAATTCTACCCCCCCCCCCTTCCGGTTGGGGGAACTTAGATCCAGAACTTACACTAGATTGAGAACAAATTGAAGTCGTCCATGAATTTAAATTTTTAGGTCTTTTATTTGACTCTATAATGTCGTTTGTTCCTTACATCAACTACCTTAGCAATAAATGCCAAAAAGCTCCTAATCTTTTACGTGTTGTCTCCAGTATGGACTGGGGAGCAGACAAAAAAGTCCTTTTGAGACTTCATAGAACACCTGTACGTTCAAAGTTAGATTATGGATGCATTCATTATATATGGCTCGGCGCGGCAATCGTACCTTCGTAAATTAGATTCTATCTATAACCAAGGTTTACGTTTAGCACTTGGCGCCTTTAGAACATCTCCTGTCTATAGTTTGTATGCAGAGGCAAATGAACCATCTTCAAATTTACGCAGGAAGAAACTTTCCTTGCAATATCAAAAAAAAAAAAACCTTTAGTTTGCGCTGTGAAGCGGACATCAGCTGTCTTTATTGCGATCTCGAGGATGTAGCGTAACATAAAATTTCTGAAGTTCCTTTATGGACTTCTAATAGTCCAACCTATATTTATAATCTTGCTTTAGACAAGAAAGCTACAACAGATCCCATGATTTTTTGGAATAAATTCCTTGAAACAAAAGAAAAATACTGCCCTTACGAAGAGATATATACCGATGGTTCTATGGATGGAAAGAAAGTTGCTGCGGCTGCCGTGCTCGATGGCGAATTATATTAAGTTCGGCTTCCTAACAATTCTTCTATTTTTTCTGCGGAGCGAAAGGCGATCGACCTTGCTCTCAGCCATATTCAACAAGACGCTAACTGGCGCTATATTATCTTTACAGATTCGTTATCTGCCATGCAAGCACTTGAGGGTGAGAAAACCGAAAATCCAATAACTGCGAGTCTCCTAGAAAAGTTGTCCAGAATCCGTGCCAGAGCTCATATGGTATTTTGTTGGCTCCCTAGCCATATTGGTATCAGTGGCAATGAAGAGGCAGATAAAGCTGCCAAGGATTCATTGTCATTGGATGTTTTACCTTTTAAAGTTTTTTTTAATGATTTTAAGCCATTAATAAATGATTTTATTCAAAATGTATGGCAGCAATCCTAGAATGATCCGGTTAATCACAATAACAAGTTGCTTACAGTGAAGCCAAATCTTGGCGAGTGGCTTCCGGGCTTGAGAACATGATAGATAGATTTTATTAATTACTTATGCATACACATGCATTTCGTAACATACACATAATTATATAATACATATTAAAGGTCACTACAAGTGTTGAACTAGATAATGAAATGACGTAAAAAAAAAAGAGGAAAAAACAGAAAAGAGAAAGGAATCAGGAAATAGAAGGTGGAGAATGAGCACTAACAGTTTCAGGTTCGAATCACAACACAAGTATGATTATATATGTTCCTTACAGGTGGCAATCGTAAGAGTTACTTCTGCATTTGTCAGACGGTCAAATACATAAGCAACTCCATCGACCAACCACATTACTTAAGTGTGGATTCTTTGGGTTAAACACTCAACCCAGTATTCTATAGATCTTTTCGGAAATAGACCCGTGAAACCATTGCGTGAAAAGCAGAAAAAGCCGGCGATAAACCGGCATTTTCCTCCATTCCCACAATGCACCCAGATCTTCTAGAGACCAGACTCGTAATCATAGACGTAGTAAGCTTACGTCTATAACTAATTTAAGCTTCGACCAGAAAAGACATTATCGTGTTGCAAGGACGCAACTTGGCTCATAAAAGCTACAGAATCCATAGAAAACAGAAAATACAGGTCTAATAAAATAAAGACTTAAAATTACATTTTAAGTCAACGCATGGCTAACAAAGAGTACCCGAAAGAGAAACTCTCGACTTTTGAAACCACAGTTTGACACCACTGTCTGAAGGGCAGAAGAGCCAGTCTATAGCTAGCATTTTCTTCCCATCACACAGTGTTCACAGCCCTTTTAGAGATCAGACTCGTTATTAACGCCTTGGTAAATTCCCGCCTTTCACAAACCGACACGGGAATAATACATCGCAATGCAAAGACTTGACTTGACTCACAAAGGACTGCAGAACCCTTAGTACTTACCATTGAATGGCTAGCGCAATAAAGATTTAACCCCTTACCAAACGACAAAATTTTGGATTAGACCGAATTGAAAGCATTTGCAGACGACAAAATAAACGTAACTCAAATAATGAGTTCTGCGTTTAATAGGGTAGAAAAATTGCGGGAAAAGGAGAACATACTGGTTACCAGCACCATCTCCCTTTTTCCAAAATGTTTTCCAAAATGTTCTCCCTTAGGATCTTCAAAACCCGGGATTGTATGGTAAAGAGTTAAAGCGACATTATAAGTCAACACATAGGTATTACAAAATAATTATATGAAAATAAACATTTGAAATCATTGTGCAAAAACCGCCTGCGACAAACTGGCATCCCCACCCTTCTTAGAATGCTCCAAGTCCTTTCAAAGACCAGACCTATCAATGCAAATATAATAAACTTCTATTTCTAAAGACTGGTCTAGAATTTGACCGGATTAATTGATTTAATGGTTAATACGCGTTCAACATTATGTAATTGAACAGGAATAAAATAATGTGGCATGGCAAGGATTTTACCCCCAAACCACAAATCTGAAACCCTTTTGTATTAAAAATGAAAAAGTGGGGGACAAAACATTCAAAATGAGAACAAAAGGGCTGTAACTCTCTGATATGACGGAAAACAGTGTAGAAAAGGAAAAAAAAAAAAAGAAAACGCCAGTTACCAGCATTTTCTCCCTTTCGCACAAAGCCGTCATTCACCGGGTTGTGAATAGCCGGGTTTGTTTCTCAAAAGATTAAAACGGCTCGTAAAAACACTAAAGCCCATAGAAATCAGTAGACAATACAGGCCTGATACAGTAAACGGCCATAACTCTACATAAGTTAATTCCTAATTAATACAGTTCACCTGAACAATATTATAACAGCAAAACGCTTAATATGTATGGCGACGCATTTATGGACTTCAACTTATTTACATACACACAAAAGATAAGTATTTAGGATGAAGAAAACCTACGTTTGAGTGTATCCATCACATGCTGACGACACAATTAACAATCGATGACGTTAATAATTGAAAGGCGGCGCTTTACAGCTTCGCTTATATAATAGCAGAGATTTAAGATGGTTCTTTTATTACTAGTAGCCAATAATTCTATAAATTTGTACATACTTGGTTTTTTGTAGAAATAACTTTTAATATATTTATGACGAATATCACTATACATACCACAAATTAATACGAAATGATACTCATCTTCTATGTCTGACGTATGACAAATCAGGCACTTTCTTTCATTTCGCTCAATACGGTTTCTACCATATCTGCCTGTCTCTATTCTTAAATCGTGCGACGAAACTCGAAGACGAGTCAACATGCTTCTAAAATATTTCGAATGTACCTTCTGAATATAGGCTTCTAGTCCAAAATGTGGTTTGAGATGAAAGTACAAATGATTTAAAACAGAATTATTTTCTATAGCGGACATCCAAGACTGTTGGAAACAGTCCAATATCCGATTCTTAAAAACAAGAATAAATCGTTTCTCGTTAATATTATTTTGAAATTCCCAATATTCTGAGAGGCCAAAATAATTCAATATCGACTTAACATTATATGCCCAATTCTTCTCACCCATGGAGCTTTTGTATAAGGAGTTTTGGTATACTGTTTTAAGTATGATATTTTCTGTATGAATTAGCTTTAACCAGTACTTGATAATCTGAACGTATCGATTAATATACAGTGGAGATCTACCAAGTTCCCCATAAATAGCCGCGTTAGAACAATTAAGCTTAACTCCCAAAATACGTTTACAAAATCTTAAATGTATACGTTCAAGCTCTTTAGGTTTACCAAATCCCCAGACAGGGCAACCATAATTTAAAATAGAGCCGACAAAAGCATCAAACAATTCAAGCGATACTACCGGACTTAAGTCAAATTTTGCTATATTTGTGAGTAACACATTCATTGCTTTTAGGGATTTACCAACTATGTATTGAATATTCAAACTAAATGAGCCAGTAAAATTGAACACAGTTCCTAGATAATTAAAGTTATCAACAACCTCTAACGCATGGCCATTATAGTACCACTTCTCGGACTTGAGTACAGGACCTCTCTTTCGAAACACAACTACCTTGGTTTTCTCAATGTTTACCTCTAAGCCCCAACGTTCGCAATATTCATGTAACCGATTCAAACTGTTCTGAAGATCTTCAACAGAATTACCAAATATTACCATATCATCAGCGAAAAGTAATATTATAATGCACAAGCTTTCAAGGCTAAGCCCAGGGTCAAGATTACTTTGCAAAGAGAGCTCCAAATCCTCTAAAAATAAAGCGAACATGATTGGCGAATTATTTAAACCCTGTTTTAAACCAACTGCTATTTCAAAAAAGTCAGAGTAAGAGTTCAGGTGTTTCACACACGATTTCACTATGGAATACATTTCTTTAAAAATTCTCAAAATTTTTCCGTCCAATCCCATATTAAAAAGTTTAAACCACAAAGCGTTCCGATAAACAGAGTCAAAAGCCTTTTTTAAATCAATGAATGCACACGGCATACGCATTTTTTCACTAAGAAAATTTTCAATCAGATTGTGTAAAACAAATATTGCATCTACAGTACTACGCTGTTTGCGGAAGCCGAATTGTGCATCGGACATTAGATTGTTTTTTTCAAACCATGTCTCTACCCTAATTGTCAAAATACTTGTGAACAGTTTTCCTAAATTGCTCATTAACGTAATGCCCCTATAATTATTCGGCGAAGATTTATCTCCCTTCTTATGTATCGGTATAATAAATCCTTCCGACCATTGTTGTGGAAAATAACCAGCATTAAAAATTATATTAAAAAGATCAGTAAGGTGACCGGTTAAAATATCATCTGTTTCTAGAAAATATTCATTTAACAAATTATCGCTTGGGCAAGAAGACTTGTTCCGATTTAATCTTTTAATTGCACATTTAACCTCATCGTAACTAATATCATCATTTAATTCAGGATAGGTAGGTTGCGAAATATTCAAATCAGAAGCACTGGAAAAATTTTCAACTTCTTCAATGAAAGTTGACCGTATATCACTATAAATATCAGAAAAATGTTGTTTGAAACTATCCATGGAAATACATGTATCTGGAGATGTAGAGGTTCTACTTTTGCTGAAATGTTTCCAAAAGTCTCTAGGTTTACGTTTTTTCAAATCGATAAGCTCCTGTGACATTCGTTTCTTATATAACATTTTCTTTTTACGCACAATTTTTTTATATATATTTTTATAATGACACAATGCAAGTCTATTTTCATAGGACCTATCTGAATTGAACACACGTAAATGCTGTCTGTAAGCATTCTTAGCTTCGTGGCATTCAGCATCGAACCACGATTTCTGGTCATAAGTATTACTTTTATCGAGATGATTTCTACGAGAATGTTTGAATAAAGGATCCCCTACTTCGCTTATTTTCTCTGAAAAGGATCTTACCATTCTTTCTACCGACTGATTATCTTGGGAATCTACGTCTTGGATGATCTTATTAAACTCCGATAAGTTGCCGATAATGGCACGCCTGAAGGCTTCTTTTCTCTCACTGTTCCATTTATAATTGCTGTATTCATTATTTTCAAATACGCTATCAAATTCATTAGAGTCTTCATTATGGGCCATACTACCCTTTAAAGAAAAGATCAGACTAGCGTGATCGCTAAACATGTTGAAGTTATCCACAGAGAATGAATTGATAAAATTAAAGTCTGTTTCTTTCAAAATCAAATAATCTATAGTACTACAATCTTGTCGCGAAAAGTAAGTAAGTTCACCCCGATTTGAGTCATTACCTAAACGGCCGTTGGCAATGCGCATGTCACCGCTAAGAAATTATTTTGGCCCGTCTTCGCATTGGTCATACATACATGACGCACTCGTACCTCCTCAATGGAGAACAGGCACCACAATGTATTCCCTGCAATACGTCTCTAACTGTTAAACATAGATTGCATAGACCTTGCACCTATAAGAGACAGGTTTTTCCATGCCGACTATTTGAGCACTTTATTTGATTCTGTAAAGTTCGAATCTATTTTTGAGTTCCTGAAAGAGGGAAATCTCTATAAAAAGATATAATATTAGGTTCTATTAACCATATGTTTTTTAGACTATATGTCACTAACATCATTTGCTTTTTAGTGTTTACACAGCTGAGATTTTAACTTATTTGTAACTTTACAGTATGATCAATTAAACGTATTACGTTAGTTGTTAGTGAGCCCAATATGACATTTGATGTCGACGGGCCTTAAAACTTCAATAATTCATTCAAATTTCAAAGTATTTGTAGATGATATACTCAATGCGGTTCAAATAATAGAATTTGCACATGAAAGGTCTGAAAAGACTTCGGGGGAAAAATGCAAAATGCTGTTACCAAAATTTTTCCTTTTCACACAATACTGATAAAGCCCCCTACTGCCACATTGATACAGGAAGTGGCACAGTTCTCACCGAAAAACATCCACATAATTCGATCCTTTTAATTGCCGATAATTTGTTGACTAGTTCATCTTTAATTGGAGATGGGTCAAAGTACCGACATGCGTCGGCAATAATCGCTAATCAAGTAATTACAATCCTTTAATTGTCTGATTTATGGCCCACTTCAATTGTTAAACGTGATAATCTGTCAACAGTTCGTATAATTATATATACCGCCGTGTGTATACATACAAGACTGTAAACAGTCGCCGATACACAGACTGGGTTATCGATTTTCTTCTCGGCACGTGCGTTCGACTTCCGCTTTTTCCCAGTCGACTTCGATGCTTACTACGTCCCCGATAATACGCGAATAAAATGTTGGAGCCACTATGTTGAGCCATATACGATGATTTTTGAGACACTCTAATTTTTTTTTTAGCAAATGGCTCAGAGAACTTCAGTTAATATTTACTAATTTCGAAAGTCATCTGCAGACGCTTTCAACATAAAAGAATCTAAATTGTGCTATTTAGGACAGGGTTAAAGTTCTGACGTAGTACGATAAAGCAAGAGCATCACATTACAGGTGCCAATACTATGCAAATTCTATGCAAAGTGGCGAAGGGCAGCGCGGGCCCTGAATCATCTGGTGGTCACTGTGGCCTTGACCTTTCACGGATTAACCTTAAAATCCATAGGGATCATGTACACTCCAACATGAATATCTGTACAGAATTTGAAGGACCTAGGTCAATCTCCGTGTATAGTTATCATCTGGACAAGGTTTGGTCTATATATCATTAAGTTGAAGGCCACTGTGACCTTGACCTTTGATGGATTAATCTCAAAATCGATAGGGATCATTTACACTCCGAGATGAATATCTGTACAGAATTTGAAGAACCTATGTCAATTATGTGTCTAGTTATCATCTGGACAAGTTGGTCTATATATCATTAAGTTGAAGGCCACTGTAACCTTGACCTTTGATGGATTAATCTCAAAATCGATAAGGATCATCTACACTCCAAGACAAATGTTTGTGCCAAATTTGACGAACCTAGGTCAATTCTGTGTCTAGTTATCATCAAGACAAGGTTTGGTCTATATATCAACATGTTGACGGTCACTGTGACCTTGACATTTGACCGATTGACCTAAAAATCAATAGGAATAATCTACACTCCAAGACAAATGTCTGTGCCAAATTTGACGAACTTAGGTAAATTTTGTGTCTAGTTATCATCCGGACAAGGTTTGGTCTATATATCATGTTGACGGTCACTGTGACCTTGACATTTGACCGATTGACTTCAAAATCAACAGGGATCATTTACACTCCAAGAAAAATGTCTGTGCCAAATTTAACGAACTTAGGTCAATTCTGTGTCTACTTATCATCCGGACAAGTTTTGGTCTATATATCAACATGTTGACGGTCACTGTGACCTTGACATTTGACCGATTGACCTCAACATCTATAGGGATCATCTACACTCCAAAACGCATGTCTGTGCCAAATTTGACGAACCTAGATCAATTCTGTGTCTAGTTATTATCCAGACAAGTTAAAGTCTACTGACCGACCGACCGACATGTGCAAAGCAATATACCCCCACTTCGTTGAAGGGGGGCATAATGAGAACAACTAATACCAGCAGTTAGCGAAAAATGTTTCTTAATGCAGATTTCATGCTTCACAGTTAGTTTGATATATACATGGTGTGCAACACACGAAAAGGGCTTTCGGACATATACGTAAAAAAGTGTCGTCCCAGATCAGCCTGTAAGTCTGTGACTAATCAAAGACGACACTTCCCGTTTTTGTGCGATTTTCTGTTTCATGAAAGTCTACTGTATGAAAAAATCTTATGTAGTCGTAAAGTGCCTCTTGGATTAGCCTTTGCGGACTGCGCAGGCTAATCTGGGACGACATTTTACGCAAATGTCCGAAGGTCTCATTTCGCATGTTGTGGGCCATATATGATTTAAAAAAAAAATAGGTAGTATTTACCACTGAGATATTACGCAACCAGTTCACATTCTCGGTAATTATGTTCAGGACTGCAGTGACGGTAGTCACTCCTTGAAGAGATGTTTCGTTTAAACGAGTCAGCCGTAACAACATTTCCATCTTCAACTAAAATGACATTTAAAGTTTTTTGTAACCATCATTTTCTCCTTTTGTAACAATGTTTTCTATCCTTTCAATTAAAAATTTCCTTTGTTGAGCAAACATTTATTTCGTTGTCTGCAAATGCTTACAATTAGGACAATTCTAAAGTTTATTCAATTGGTAAAAAAGTTGAATTAAAGAATAAGTCTTTGATAGAGAAGGGAACATCATGGGAAAAGAGAACAAACTGGTTAATAGCATTTTCCCACAATGTTTTCAAAAGCCTTTTTATCAAGGTAGGTAAAACACAAGATTGCTTGGTAAAGGGTTGATTCTGTACCAAACAACAATTTTCAGACTTGTCCAAATTGAAAGTAATTGCAAGCGACAAATTAAATGTGACTCATGTAAGAGTTTTTGTTTTTCAAAAGATACACAAAAATATTTTCAAGTTTTCAATTTTAGACTTGTTAAAACATAGAATTGTTTAGTGAGGAGTTAAATCAGCCAAGGTGCAATGAAGACAGATGCCACACTGGAAACAAGCTCCTGTGAATATTGAAAGCAGTCAAAAATAGTACTGAGAGGAATTACAATTACATACCATATGGTATCTCTAAGCCTGAAATATTTATCGATACCAAAATTAGGTGCCCATTACCCAAAATTCTATGTTCTCATGTCCATGGAGAAGAGGGTAGCCAGCATTTTCTCCTTTTCCCACAATGCTTCCTTGCCAAAACAAATCCAATCATTTGACCCCGATCTTATTTTTCATCTGAAAATGCTTTCATGGTCCAAATTCTGAGCCCGCTGTTTTCCCAAACGACAAAACTTAAGAAACTGAAATCATTTGCAGAAGAAAAAAAAGTGACTAAAATGATGGAATCTCCTCTATAAAAGTGTAAGAAACATTGCTGAAAAGGGGAAAATGCTACTTACCAGCATTTTCTCCTTTTCCCACAATGTTTCCAAAAACCACCTTCCTCACCGTTGTTAAAACATGGGATTGTTTGGTATAGGATTAAGAGTTAGCATGAATGCATCAAGAAATTGGCAATTTTGGGGATAAGTTCCCCATAATTACTGAAATTGGAGGGGGCAATGTAAATAGTGTGGGGGGGATGCATTCAAGACCATTTTATGCGCTTTGAGATTGTTTATCTAGGTTTTCAAGTGCCCTTCTGCGAAAACAAGGGAAGAAGTAGGGCTAGACTTTTTGAAAAAGTAGTTTAAAAGTAGGGATTGTAAGGAAGAAAAAGTAGGGATAGTAGGGCATATTTACGGAGAACTTGCCATTTTTTTTTTTTTTTTTTTTCTTTTTTTTTTCATCAGTCATAATGAAGATTTTACTATCTAGTTATATATTTGACTGCTTCATGTAAATATACTTGCTCTCTAAATATCTGCCAACATTTGTGTTCAAATAGAATTCACAGGACAGCAACAGGAGTAACCTTACAGAGACAGTGAGGGTTGACAGGGGTTAGCTACATATCACTATGAATTCCATCCCCCTTCCACCATCAACGTGTCTTTTAAAAAAAAAATCTGAAATGCACTACAAACTAGAATAAGTCCATGGGTGAAAGTTCGAAAAACTGAAAATACTGAACTTTTTTTGATGGGGGGGCAGGGTCGCTAGGGTCCCCGGTGGGTCCAGGGCAACGCCCTGGCTGGGGGTTTCAGGGGACAAGTGACCCCCGTAAGCTCCAGAAACATTGCTTTTTTACTCATGTTAAAACCCTTTTCCTGACACCCTCATTTCAAAAAGGCTTCATGTATTTTCCCTCTTAATTTTTTATTTTTAAGTCAACATACAACTTAAGTTTTTGTCAATAAACTACAGCCATACCTAGGCAGGCTAACAGAGGAATGGATACTTTCAAGGATGTGGTTCTTTTAATGATCAAGCCTTTGAACTTACTCACACTCATTTATACATAAAAATATGCTACATGTACAGGCATGCAGACTTAAGGCTTTCTTTCCATTTGATCAGTAGTTGATCGTTTTTGTGCACACTTCAAAAATGTAACTCCAGTAACATTGGGCATAATTTACCAGATGCATATCCTTCGCTGCCGAAATCGCTTTCATTTAGCCATTCCCACCCTCATTTATTTTGAGAGTCCTTTTCAGTTTCTTTTGGATTAAAATGGTTAAACCAGGACGTTTTAACAATGACAATCTTCATTTTAACTCGGCAGCCATGTTATGATGCAGGACGAAATTTCTCTGTTCAACAATTATCTATTGATTGATCGATATGTATTGGTCTAATCACAAGATGAGTTTCAAGTAGGTAGCATGAAATGCTCCTTTAAATATTCCAAGTATACTGAGCCATAAACTAATCTGATTCTGTAAGGGAATCTGTTACCAGATGTTCGACGAGAGCCATACATGACCAGGAAATGGAAGGAATTTTCGAAGGAAATGCAGATAAGAAACACACTTTATTGATACTACACCTTGAGATCAGTTGACTTGCAATATGCCATAGATACAAGATTTATTTAGACAATTTGGAAAAATGACCTAGTTGGACCCTGAAACTACAGAATTCGAATTCCATCATAATAGGAAAACTTTCACCCATGACTTTTCACCTATTTTTACCATTTTTATAAATATTTTCCATTTTCCTATGAAAAAGGAGGCATTTCCAGAAATAAAGTAGGGAAAAGTAGGGGGACAGAAAAACAGTAGCGAAAAGTAGGAAAAGTAGGGCCCGCCTGAAAGCCTATTTATCCTGTATTCATTTATAAACAATGCATGCATACATGCTTCTTTTTATGGAATTAGATCTATATAACCAATTTATTATTCTGGGTTCTTGGTTACACAAGTTTTTTGTTTAAATTCGCTGCCTAATTAAGTATTAGAGAGTGTAATGAATAACATAGTTAAAGTGCTTTTTCTAGCGTATCATAATGCTAACATATGGCTGACAAATACAAGGTGAAAGTTCATTCAGAGTTGAACCTAGGATTGAAAAACAACGGGTGAACTCCACCACCTCTCTAGAAAAAGTCGGCCACTGTGAAATTTGTAGTTGGCCATTTAAAAGAAAACATCTGAACACATGAAAAGCAAAGAAAATCAAAACGCTGAAGGCGCTGAAGGCCGGGGCATCGGAACGGGTGAAGAGGTAGGAAGATGAGGCCCAGAAGCTTAAAGTTGCTATCACATTTGTACAGGCTTAAAAACCGCTATCACATTTGTACAGACTAATAAAAAAGATATCAACATGTCTCACACTGACAGTCTGTTAAGCTGACAACAGAATGGAAAAACAAATTTGTAAAGGCCAATATAATGAGTATTTTTGTATACCCTTTGCCTCATGGTCTTTATGGATTGAAAAGAGATGATTTTCAAAGGATTTTCTGTTTCCTTTTTTCTTCCTTTACGTTGCTTTAGCAACAAATCAAAATGGTAACAAACCAAAATGAGCAGCATGCAAAAAACTGCTGATAAAGGACAACTCCAGGGAACAGTTTTGGAAAATGCAAAAAATCCACAGTGGCCAAGCAACGAATCATGTTTTTCTTTCATTTTACCGTACTCAGTCTATAAGTTCTATAAGTTGAAATAGTAACCATATCCTTCGAGCAATGTCAAGGAAAAACACAAAGTCTATATAAAGGCTAAAATCATAGAGCATGGTTTTGTGTCTGGGAAGACAACCTTGAGAATACAATTTTTTAGGTATGTCTTTCTATTTTTGCATTTTGGTTTCTAAGCAACAAATAAAAGGACGTCCGCATTCGGGCGCCAATGCTCGGCAACAGTTGCGTTTGGTAACAAGAGCACCATATGCGGGTGCCAACGCTCGGCTGCAGTTGCTTGATTTTCAGTGAGAACACAAAGTTTAGAAAGGGGCATTACTTGATAATCATTTATTGTTTATGTTTCCCTTTTGAAAGTTAACAACTTGTCCAAGTCTGAAGTAAACATCTTCAGTAATAACAGAGATATTGTAAAATGTCAAAGATGTTTCATGACAACGACACAAACAACGAAGATGATGACACTAAGGCTATGAAAATACTCATGCCTCTAAAAACAGCTGAGCTAAAAGTTCTTAGTCGAAAAAAGGGCATAACTAATCACTTTGCCAAAAATACTTTGGTGGTTACCTGCCTCTATTGTACTAATGTGAATTCCGCTTTAAATAGTTAACGAAAAGTTCAAGTTTGAAGTAAGTATCATAATTAATGACAGATATGATAAAATGTCCTGAAAATTCAAAGTAATAAAAAAGGGCGTAACTGTGCCAAAAATATTCTGATGCTTATCCCTTTTGACAGTAAATAACTTGTCCAAATTTGAAGTAAATATCTTCAGGAATAAAAAAAAAGATATTACAAAATGTCAATGTTTTTGTACGACGATAATGACGCATAGGCTTTGACAATAGCTTGACGTTTTCTTCGTAAACATATGAGCTAAAGACTACCAGTTGAATAGAATCATTTGGATGATACAAGACTGCTCAAGGAACATTTCTATAAAAGTTTTTTTTTTTTCCAAATATCTGCTGTAAATATCACTTTTCAGCTTTTGCATTGAAAGTATATGGAATCTCTAAGTTACCATGATCATCCAAGTTGGAGAGCTGATTTTCATAAACAAGAGCGCCGTTGGACCTAAAGCCCACATTTGAGTAAAGTCATCTAGGATTGATAAATTTGAAGAGCTCCTGGTTGTGATTATGTAAAAACACAAATGAGCCAATAACCAACATTTCAGCTAAATCTAACTTGCCGTCCGCAAATGTTTCCAATTTAGACAAGTCTAAGATTTCATCGTTTTTTATAAGACTAACTGGTTTTCAATGGCTCATGTTACAAACTTTAATACACTGTGCAACGTTACATATTGTATGCGCCGAGTTTGTCATGGGTCGAAATGGTTATAGGCCGAGATGTCATATCTGGACAACTCCGACAGGAAGAAATAAGGCATATATACCAATCAAATACATAGTTATAACTTCAGACATGAGGCGCATAGTAATTTTACGAAAATTAAAATCTTACCGAGGTTTTGAGACAACTTTTTTCAGAGAAAGTGCACACAGTCTGCGTAAAATACGCTATCACTATTTGTCATTCACATGTGTCTAGAAAAAGGATAAACGAACGATCCCGAGTAGTGCTCGGCAACAGCACTCGTCACAACTCGGTCGATTGCGTACCTACATCTAAACATTTGATCAACGATCACCCGAGGTTTGCCAATTGTTAAGCGAACGAATTTGCAGGTATGAAAAACCTCGAGGGCCCCAAATTCTCAGTCAACACTTTCGTACGATTAAAATCGCACATCGATCAAAGTTTGTTGTAAAATTAAACCTTACTATGATGTTTGAATCGAAATATTTTTATCATTTCAAGGGGTCGTTTCTTTCAGAGTAGTGAGATGGATTGCAGGCGGTACTTTTCATTTTCACTCGGGTTTTTCCGTTAATGCTTGGATGAGGTTGAAATTCTGGTATACGATTCCTATGGCAACTCAAGCCCAGGCCAAAAACCCACTTATGTTGTGTGCTGTCATGCGGCAAGACGAGACCCCCTCCTCTCCTGCTGTTGTAATTCCGATATTTATTTCATAAAATCCATAAGATTTTCTTGTGATTACATTGAAATTTGGGATCCTGTTTTATACAGTTTCGTCAGTAGGAATGTAAATGTTTATAATCATTTTGGAGACTGAAAAGACAGCTTGAAAAGTCTATGAGTGCATGATATAAAATTGACATTTTGTTTTGTCATGGTTTTCGTGTTTTTACATCGATCTACTTCGTATGTTCTTTATCTCTAAAAAGTATTTCCGGATAATTCAATACAAATTCTGCAAAATAAAGACCAACACTCTGTTTTGGTAAGCGTCTCCTAAATAAAGAGTGTTCTGACTTAAACCAGAATCCATTTCTGCATCATCAAAAATCGGCAACTTCACTTGATAGGTAATTTTTGCAACAGAGAGTTAAATCAAATCTAGTCATATACTTTTCCATATAATCAGAATACATTACAAAAGTCTTACCCAAATTGGTTTTTGTCAACCAAAGACGTTCATGTATTGGAAGAAAATTTAACAACCATAGAAGGAAAACCAAAACAGAGCCAGAGTTGTCTTTTTTGTATGAAGCATACGAGTACATAATTCATACTTATTAACCTCAACAGCTTGATAAAGTATCAAGAAAATATACCAACGGATTAAAGGGTTATGGCCTGCACAAAATTTGAAAACTATGGGAGATGACTCATGGAGTCAACTGAAAACTGTGATCTCAGCTTTTTACATGGTGACACGTTTCTAACATGCCACACATCTTTTATCTATGGTAATTTTTTTAGCCAAATAATTCCCAAATTCAACCAAGTGGGCTGACATTAAAAACCATTAGTACTATAAATGTAGCAAAAATTGACAAAGTTCAAATGAGTACTGTGATCTTGACGTTTTAGCTAGAGAAATGACTTTTACATGCGACACATTGTCTATCCATGGTAATCCCTTGTACCATAACATTGAGAAATCCCACCATGCATGTCACACTTATGGGCGGGGTAGGAATACCTGTCATCACTATAAATATAGCAAATATTTAAAAAATTCAACCAAGCACTGTGTCCTTGATTTTGAGCTGGTAACAACGTTGTTTCACGCGACACCTTATCTACCCATGGTGATCATTTGTGTCAAATTATTTTAAAATCGGACTATGAAATCGGACCATACACCTGGAAGTTATTGGCCGGACATGAACACCACTTTCTACCGAAAACACAGAGAGAGAGAAAGAGGGTAACACTATATAATGCCGTCGCCATTTCTTGTCGGGAGCATAAAGATTTTGCAATAAAAAAAAAAGTAAAAAAAAAACATACATCTGCATAATCAGAATCATTTTGTCTCATCTTCTGTAAACTTCCAATCACAATGGCAGTGCTATATATCACACTTACATCTGTAGAAGAGAAAAGCAGACTTCTGGCAAGAAATGATGAGAAAGGAGACAACTGTCTAACTAACTTGAAGAAATAGGGGTTATTTTCAAAATAAGTCAAACGAATCCACGCCATACTTGTTCACAGTTCCTAAGTTTCAAAGGGACACAATTCTACCTGTATGCACCATGATGACACAATCTTTTTTATTAAACTTTAATGGGCAATGTCTGAGAATCCCTACCTTGGCTGGGCCTGGTAGCGCAGTCGTTAGCGTACAGGACTTGATAGTTGGGGATCACCAGTTCGAATCCACAGCTCGGCCAATTTCTTCCAAAGGCTTTATAATGATTATTGCGACAGGATTCACACTGATAATCATTGTTGCAATGATTTTTATGTCAGAAAGTAGCCAGTGGCTTAGGAAAAATATTGTGTGAAGAACCGTTAAAATAAACTCCAGGAAAGCATGGAGGGACAAGAACTGGACTGGATATGGGACGAGTTTCAACAATATTATAGACTGATTATTACCTTTTTCTCGTAAACTTTCATCGCCTTGCTAAGGCTCAAGTTGGTTGCCATAAATAAAAGTCAGTGTGACAGGAACCATTCCCTACTGGCTGCGCAAAATGGGATTTTGTGTTTATGTTCATGTTGGAAAGTACATATTGGCTTGAATCTTCTGTGTGTAGTGCTGGTACAGAAATACCGAAGATGTTAGAACAGGCGCACTTCCTACTGCGATATAATTACAATACTGTTGCGAATTATATTTAAAACACAAACAATGAAAGGAAGGCTTTAGTTTGACTCTTCACCAAACAACAATTTCAGACTTGTTCATGTTACAAGAATTAGAAAAAAAAAAAAAAAAACACTTAGGATTTGTTTTTAAAAGGCTAAAGAACACTGTTGGGTAAAAATGATGGTCACCATGCATTTTCTCCTTTCCCATTATGTTTTCAAAGGCCTGTTTTCTCAAAGTCGTTACAACCTGGGATTGTGTTGTAAATGTTGAATAAAGAGAGTTTATTTCTCAATATGATGTACGTCTATAGTAGTTTTAGATAGAAAGAACAATCCTTACCACCAGTAACATAAGTCCTCCATTGTGCAATACTTAGAATATCAAGGTTGTAAGTGAGAACCTGTTAAAAGGAAACATCAGCTCCTTAGACAATTCATCCATATTAACCCTTTGCTAAAAAGTCCTTTGAAGATTCTGGGGAAAAAAACTTCGAAAACATTGTGGGGCAATGCTGATGACCAGCATTTTCTTCATTTCCCAAAATGTTTTCTACCCTTCAGAGAACTTCAGTTAATATTTACTAATTTCGAAAGTCATCTGCAGACGCTTTCAACATAAAAGAATCTAAATTGTGCTATTTAGGACAGGGTTAAAGTTCTGACGTAGTACGATAAAGCAAGAGCATCACATTACAGGTGCCAATACTATGCAAATTCTAGGTTGAAGAAAGGGCATAACGGAGTAAAAAAAAGAAGAGGGTTAGCTGCCCTGTTTTCATAGCCAATAATTAGATCAAGTTTGAAGTATGTCTAGTTTCAGCATTGACAGAGATATCAGGAAATGTTGATGTTTCTGCACAACAAGGAAGATACAGTAAGTGGCCATAAATATTTCATCAAATTCAGAATATCCATTAACTAAAATGTGTTTGAACTTAACGCGAACTCCTCTTGTGCTGGTAAAAAATATAAGTACGGCAGGATATGGGTTAATAACCAATAACGTTAAATGACATTGTTCAATACAAAACATTAACGGAGAAAAACCTCTTAAAAAACTATACGAGGTCAAACAAATAATTAAAAAAATATATATATAAGGGGACGTTTTATAGGGACGTTTTAAACAATTCGAAATGGAAATTGCAGACGTTTAACAAAAAGAAGGGCGTTTTGACTCTGGGACGTTTAAGCCAGATACTAATTTATTAATCTGTTTGTACATCCCAGTGCACAGTATTATAAGGGCATCCTGTAACACAATTAATCTTCACAGATTTTATCGATGAAATCGTTTGCCAAGTCCCAAACATTGCGTGTGAAAATAGCTTTCAATAGTGGCGATATTGAACTTTTTGTCCTACAAAGAGTGCGCATGCACGAAGAGTGGAATTCTGGGTTCGTATTTCCTTAGCAACGAACGCCGTTGTTAAAAGGTCTATTGGGCAGTGTACATTCAGGATCAGATTGCAAGGTCTGTGCAGTCTGACCTTTATCTAGATAGTCCTGCAGTGGATACAGTAGTGCTCAGCAGTCTAAAAGCTAATGGCAGACTATTTTACACATTTTCAGAATTTCTCATGAAATCATAGTTCTGTTCCTAGTTGAGATCCAAGCTACAAAACGGTATGACTTACCTTTAATGGAGTAATTTGAGAAAGCACCAACTTGTCACAGTTATACACTTTAACTTTCAAAATAACAGGATCTCCTGGAGGTAGGGCAAAACCTTGTGAAACTGGTTCCACAAATTCAACAAGGAGAAGATCTAGTGAAAGAAGAAGAAATATACAACAGGGCTAGGATGGTCCTGAAATTATGCACCTGAATTGTTAGTATATGCAAACCAATGTGCTTGAGGTTTTGAAAAGCTCAGCTACTACACAGGAGCTATTGTTGACCTCTGAGCCCTAATTTGATCACACTGCATACCTGTTAACCCTTTATCACCCTGAAGAAAGGGGCATTTGAAAACACTGTTGGGAAAGGAGAAAAATCTGGAAGCCAGCAATATCTCCTTTTTTCCCACAATGTTTTCTATCCTTTCTAAGGCAATTTCATCATTTGAACCGGATTTAATATCTTTGTGTGCGAATGTCTTCAATTTTGGCAAGTCTAAAATTTCTGTCATCTAAGAGCTTATTTCATGCTCCTACTTGTCAAACATCGAAGCTCTCTCGGATGGCTTTGGCTGTTACAGATGCATATTTACAACAATAAGAAAGGTTTCTATCCTGTTTAAAATAACAGTCATGCAGCGCAATTTCACGGTATCACAACATCACAGTGATGATGGCAGGTGCAGCAAAATTTATTAAGCATACTAAAAATCTTGTTTTACTCTGTGATTGTTTTACTCTTTTACTGTATTCCCTGGCATGACCAATACATTTCTGCATTACCTTACTCTCCGTCTAAAAATATTATCAAACTCAGATACCCATTTTTGCTTATTTATTATGCAAAAGTGGTAGCTTGGCATCATCATTAACATCCCCTCTCCCCTGACAAAACGCTTGTACCACTTGAATACTAAAATGCGAGAAACTTCATAACTTCTGTATGCATTATTCAAGTTTTTAAAGTCTTTGTTTCAGTTAATCATCGATTGCAGACAGGTATTTACGGGTATTACCATTTTTAACATTACCCTTGATGTTATGAAACATAAAAATCGTTTCTCTAATATAACAAGTTTGAAATGACGGCATCCAAACATGTATCCAATATGTGCAAATATATTGACTCTAAAAGGTCCTGTGACAGTCGTGATACCAGCCATCTTAAACTATCCTTAAACTTTCCTTAAACTATCAAGATATTTTAAAACATGTATTAGGTCAAGGCACATTTTCTGATGCACCGCATGTCATTCCCATCATTTCTATGATAACAAATAAACAAGAGGGCCATGATGGCCCTGGAGTCGCTCATCTGAGCCTTTTGACCAAGCACAACCAATTTCCAACGTCTTGTGAGATATATGTATTACCAAACAATAAAATTTTAAACTCATCAGTCTGAACCTTCTGCATAAAACAAATAATATGTGGATCAAGCTGTGGGACTGGTCTCTCAAAGGGGTAGAAAACATTGTGAAAAAGGGAAAAAATGCTGGATACCAGCATTTTCTCATTTTCAAAGAGTGTTTTCAAAAGGCTTCTTTCTGAGAGTCATTCATACACTAGGTTTTTCTAAGATTTCACCTAGTGACCTAGTTTTTCAGCCAACATAACACATTTTCAAACTGGTCCAAGATATCATTAGGACAAACATTCTTACCAAATTTCAAGAGTATTGGACTGAAAATGTGGCCTCTATAGCGTACACAAGGTTTTTCTAAGATCTGACCTAGTGACCTAGATTTTGACTCAACATGACCTATTTTCAAACTCATCCAAGATATTACCAAAGCAAACATTCTGAGCAACTTTAAAAGAGTATTGAACAAAAAATGTGGCCACAACAGTGTACAGTGTACACATGGTTTTTCTAAGATTTGACCAGGTGACCTAGTTTTAGACCCCCACATGATCCATTTTCAAACGCTACTGAAATATCATCGAGACAAACATTCTGACCAACTTTCAAGAGTATTAGACAGAAAATGTGGCTTCTGGAGCATACACAAGGTTTTTCTAAGATTTGACCTAGTGACCTAGTTTTTCATCCGTCATGACCCATTTTCAGACTAGTCAGAGATATTATCAAGGCAAACATTCTGACCAACTTTCAAGAGTACTGGACAGAAAATATGGCCTCTAGAGCATACACAACGTTTTTCTTAGATTTGACCTGGTGACCTAGTTTTTGACCCAACATGGCACATTTTCGTACTATTTCAAGATATAATCAAGACAAACATTCTGACCATTTTTCAAGAGTATTGGACTGAAAATGTGGCCTCTATAGTGTACAAAAGGTTTTTCTAAGATGTGACCTAGTGACCTAGTTTTTGACCCCACACAACCCAATTTCAAACTTGTCCGAGATTTTATCAAGAGAAACATTCTGACCAAATTTCACAAGTATCTGACTGAAAATGTGGCCTCTACAGCACACACAAGGATTTGACCTAGTGACCTAGTTTTTGACCCCACATGACCCAATTTCGAACTCATCCGAGATTCAGACCAAATTTCACAAGTATCTGACTGAAGATGTGGCCTCTAGAGCGTACACAAGGTTTTTCTAAGATTTGACCTAGTGACCTAGTTTTTGACCCCACATGACCCAATTTCAAACTCGTCCGAGATTTTATCAAGACAAACATTCTGACCAAGTTTCATGAGGATCGGTCTGAAAATGTGGCCTCTAGAGCGTACACAAGGTTTTTCTAAGATTTGACCTAGTGACGTAGTTTTTGACCCCACATGACCAAATTTCGAACTCGTCCGAGATTTTATCAAGACAAACATTCTGACCAAGTTTCATGAGGATCGGACTGAAAATGTGGCCTCTAGAGCGTACACAAGGTTTTTCTAAGATTTGACCTAGTGACCTAGTTTTTGACCCCACATGACCCAATTTCAAAGTCGTCCGAGATTTTATCAAGACAAACATTCGGACCAAATTTCACAAGTATCTGACTGAAAATGTGGCATCTATAGCATACACAAGGTTTTTCTAAGATTTGACCTAGTGACCTAGTTTTTGACCCCACATGACCCAATTTCGAACTGGCCCGAAATTATATCAAGACAAACATTCTGACCAAGTTTCATGAGGATCGGACTGAAAATGTGGCCTCTAGAGCGTACACAAGGTTTTTCTAAGATTTGACCTAGTGACCTAGTTTTTGACCCCACATGACCCAATTTCAAAGTCGTCCGAGATTTTATCAAGACAAACATTCGGACCAAATTTCACAAGTATCTGACTGAAAATGTGGCATCTATAGCATAAACAAGGTTTTTCTAAGATTTGACCTAGTGACCTAGTTTTTGACCCCACATGACCCAATTTCGAACTGGCCCGAAATTATATCAAGACAAACATTCTGACCAAGTTTCATGAGGATCGGACTGAAAATGTGGCCTCTAGAGCGTACACAAGGTTTTTTCTAAGATTTGACCTAGTGACCTAGTTTTGACCCCACATGACCCAATTTCGAACTCGTCCGAGATTTTATCAAGACAAACATTCTGACCAAGTTTCATGAGGATCGGACTGAAAATGTGGCCTCTAGAGCGTACACGAGATTTTTCTAAGATTTGACCTAGTGACCTAGTTTTTGACCCCACATGACCCAGTTTCAAACTCGTTTGAGATTTTATCAAGACAAACATTCTGACCAAGTTTCATGAGGATCAGACTGAAAATGTGGCCTCTAGAGCGTACACAAGGTTTTTCTAAGATTTGACCTAGTGACCTAGTTTTTGACCCCACATGACCCAATTTCGAACTTATCCGAGACTTCCTCAAGACAAACATTCTGACCAAGTTTCATGAGGATCGAACTGAAAATGTGGCCTCTAGAGCGTACACAAGGTTTTTCTAAGATTTGATCTAGTGACCTAGTATTTGACCCCACATGACCCAATTTCGAACTCGTCCGAGACTTTATCGAGACAAATATTCTGACCAAGTTTCATGAGGATTGGACTGAAAATGTGGCCTCTAGAGCGTACACAAGGTAAAAAGTTGACGACGGACGATGCACACCGCACGACGGACGACGGACACAGCACGATCACAATAGCTCACCATGAGCACTTCGTGCTCAGGTGAGCTAAAAATCTGTCATTTAGAAAAGGTTGATAAAAAACTGAATTTTAATAAATAACATCTGATATTTTTATGTCCACAACTTTTAAAAGATTAAAAGAGAAAATGAATTTTTCACCAGTTCAGTACATGAACTTTCCGGTAGCCACTCATACAAAGTAAGATACTTTAATGGCTTAATATATACCAAATGAAAAAGTACGGACTTGTTAAAATACAAGGTATTTGCAGATGATAGATTAAATGTGCTCAACAAGGGTGGCTTGTCTTTGAATGGCTGGTAAACGGCATTTTCTCCATCGTTTTTTTCACAACGTTTTCAAAAGCCTTCATTCCAAACATTAAAACTTGCTTCAAGCAGTGTGAGAATTAACTGATACTTTCATTAGCTTCAAGTGGTGAAAGGGCAAATTCATCGTTTCAATGGCATCAAGCAGGGAAAGGGAAAATAAATTCCCATACTGGCTTCAATCAATGTAAGGATAAATCCTTTTACAGCTTCAAGTTGTGTAAGGGTCTGAGAATGCTTCCATTAGCTTCAACCAATGTACAGGGGAATGAATCCTTTTACCAGCTTTAAGCTGCGTAGGTAGCTCAAAGAGCTATAAGGGCAAACACCTACTTTCAATGGCTTCTAGCAGTGCAAGGGCAAATAACCTCTTTCACCGGCTTCAAACAGCGTAACAGATAAGTGCATCCTTTAATTTTCTTTACGCAATGTAAGGATTCGTGAATCCTATCATAAGCTTCAAGCAGGGTAAGGATAAATGAATCCTTTTTTATCCTGTCACCTCCTATAAATCCCGTCGTATAATACGAGGTCACTTGACCGCATGACAAGGTTTATTATGTTAGTTGGTCACGTGATCAAGGTTTATTTTGGGTAGTTGGTCATGTGACCAGCCGGAACTACTTTTTTTAGGTGCCGGTACACGAAATCAATTTTACAGTAAAATCATCGCTTAAAATTTGACAAAAATGTTAATTTTTCTAATTCTTTAAGATGTAATCGAATTCTTCGCCAAATCATTCTTCCGCTGGTAAACGTCACAGTTATGGCGTAGTCAATATCATTCATGACGTAATTATTGCAGCTGCATATCCAGAGCGCTTTACACATTTCACCATTTGTGTGTGTGTGCTCTTTTTTTATCATAGTAAGAAAGATGTCAATACAGGCCTTAATTTCGAGCGAAATATTCAATCTAGTCGGATTTTGTATTGTAAATGAGAAACAGGATAAATAGATTGGGAAAGTTGAAGAATAGGTGGCTGGTGTCTTGGATTGAGAAAGTTTATCGGGCTTGGCTCCGGAATTTCACGGTATCAGTACCATAAAATATTGAATAAAAGGTACGGCCTTTATTTTGTTTTGTTCTTTTACGGTGCATGACAGGATAAATAGAATAGATGTTGGTGTCTTGGATGAGTTAAGTTTATCGGGCTCGGCTCTGGAATTTATCCGGTTCGCGTTAGGCTCATCAGATAAATTCCTCCGCCTTGCCCGATAAACTTAACCCATCCATTACACCAACCATCCATCTATTCTCTATATCATCTTCAAGCAGAGTCAGGATAAATGAATTATTTCATTTGCATCAAACAGTTTTGAGTAAATCATTGTTTGCCAGTACAAATGGTTTTAATGTAAATAAATGTATTGACATTTTATCGGCAATTTTTTGAAGCAGAACTTTGTTGATCGCACATTTTAACTGTATCATAATTTACTGATATTCTATTTGTTTAATTTTAATTGATCTAGAGTTAGGATAGAGATATTAGAATCAAGTACATGTATATCTCCTCTACAGTAGATAACGGCATTGTACATCGATTTTAGCAGAAATGAGGATATTATTATTGATAAAGATATGGCAGCTTGCAATTTCAGTACACTCAATTTTGATATTATCGAATACTTGGCTAAGTGCTTTTCGTGTGTCTATCCAAAACGGGTTATTATTTTTTTCCAACTGATTCTTTTAACATAATCCTTTCCACATAAAAACATTTTTTTCAACATCAATCAATTCCGTAATGATATTTGTCATCAACCATTCGTTTTGATTAAGTGCCTTATCAAACTGACATTAAGTGCATTTATATAAACTGTAATATTTAGCATTTCTATTCCGCCATCTACATAATCTTTTGTGATGACCGATTTCTTTACTTTATGACAATCCTCCCAAATAAATCTGTAGAAAACCTCGTTTAATTTCAATAAAAGTTTTTTTCCAGAAGGATTAAGTATAGTAAGAAACAAATGTCATCAAACATTCGCTTTGATTAAGTGCCTTCTCAAAGTGACATTAAAAAATTCAATCAATAATTCTATTTAAAGCTACATGAAAAATTGTACTAAATACTTCAAATTTATCATTGTCCCATCTCAGTTTCACTTTGTTTTGATGGTTTCAGAACAGTATTTTTTTCTTTCCAATCTAAATAACATCTGTCTTATCAAAATTAATGTTTAAACCGGATAGATTCCAAATTTTCGACAGAACATTTAATGTTTCGTTTAAGGATCTTTCAGATCCATCAAGAATTATACTTGTGTCCTCAGTGTACGGTACTGTGGTAGTATGAATTCCATTTGCTTAATTCTTATTCCCTTTATATTTTTATCTCTAATGTTAATAGATAATATTTCGGCACACAAAATGAAAATATACGGATACAAGGTCCCCTTGACGACATCCCTTTCGATTTTGAAGAAGTTAGATAAAAATCCACCTTGGGGAACTGCTGATTTTGCATCCTGATTAAATAAAAAATAATAATAATAATTGGTGGTCCAAATTGGAACGTTTCAAGAGTTTTGTTAACAAAAGACCAAGAAAGGGAGTCAATGACTTTTTCAAAGTCGACTCAAAGTAAACTTAAAGGAATATCTTCTTTTGTGCAATGTAATAGATCGTACACCAGTCGTGTATTTTCTCTGATGTATCTTTTATAAACCCAGATTGGTCAGTGTGGATAAATTTTGAAAGGAATGACTTGATTCTGTTTGAAATATATCCTGTTCCAAGCAGTGTAAGTATTAATACTTTCTTTGGCTCAAAGAAGTATAAGGGAAAATAAAGCCTTTAATTCAAGCAGTGAAAGGGTAAATAATTTCTTTCACTAGGTTCAAGCTGTGTAAGGGCAAATACATCCTTTAATTGGCTTTAAGCAGTGTGAGGAACAATGAATCCTTTCATGAACTTCAAGCAGTGTAAGGATTCATGAATCCTTTCGTAAGCTTCAAGCAGCGTAAAGATGAGTGAATCCTTTTTATTAGCATCAAGCATTGTTAGGTAAATCATTGTCAGTTCTTTTATTGTCTTCAAGCAATGTAATGTTTCACAAATCCTTTTAATGCTTTGGTAAGCTTTAAGCAGTGTTATATTGACTAACTGATTCTAAGATACTTTAGGTCTCTTTCAACATGATTTCAGTCATATCACAGCAACAGCTCACATATTCATAAATGTCCTGGATTTCAGCAGTACCATGCTAGAGCTCTGAAGTATCTTGCCAGCGGATACTCCCATGAAAAACCAAGTGTTTCCAGGGAGGCCGGACATACCAGATACAACCATGCTTTGAAGGAACCATTTGGCTCTAAGTTGAGCTAATTATGAACTACTTTAATTTGACTTCAATTTGAATATTTTGCTTAACGGTTCGGTAGAAGAATCATGTTCTATATGGTCAATCAGTGTATTCCCCATAAAAAATATGTGTTCCGCCTGATGATCAACCATGGTACCATAGTGCAATTAGACGGATATCCCACAAAAGAGACAGAATGAAAAGTCCTGCAAAAGCTTCTGGAAAACTCATTGATTGGCCAAAATACATTTTTTTCGGAACATTGTAAACAATATAAAAAAACACGCGAAAGAAAGTTTTTATTCTAATAATTTAGAAATAAATTTACTTGCCCTTAATTGCAATGATAAAAGAGGCTCTGGGAAAATCATAAAGCATTTTCTTAAAAAAGTCCTACTTTATTACACTAATATGACTCATTCTCAAACACATGCTTAATATTATCAATACAAACATTCTGACTAACTTTCGTGAGGATTGTACTGAAAATGTGGCCTCTATAGTGTACCCAGAATTCTTCTACATTTGTCCCAGTGACCTACTTTTTGACCTGATGTGAGTCACTTTCAGACCTGTCAGAGATACACCACGGCAAACATTCTGAACAACTTTTCACAATCTCCTGGGTTGTGGACTGAAAATGTGAGCTCTGCAGTGTACATTTTTTTTTTTTTTTTTTTTTTTTTTTTTTAAACTTGATTAGGTGACCTAGTTTTTGACCCAACATGACCAATTTCCAAAAGTCCTCAATATCATCAAAACAAACATTCTGAACAACTTTCATGAGAAATATACTGGAAATGTTTTTCAAAGATTTGACCTGGTTACCCAGATTTAGACTAGGCGTGAGACATTTTGCAAATTGTTCGCGGTATTGTCAAGACAAACATTCTGACCAACTTTAATGTGTGTTTTACAGAAAACTTGGCCTCTAAAGAGTACAATTTTTTTTTTCAAAGATTTGACTTGCAGGCTTAAGCTTTCAAGTGCCCTTCTGAAAAAATGTAGGGATAAAGTTCTTGGGAAAAAATAGTAAAAAAGTAGGGATTATAAGGAAGAAAAAGTAGGGATAGTGTGGCATTCACAGAGAACTCGCTGTATTTTTCATCAATGATAATGAAGAATTTACCATCTGGTCACATATTTGACTACTGCATGTAAAAAAAAATACTCTCTATACATCCAAAACCATCTGTGCTCAGACAAATCCAGCCGGATAGCAACAGAAGCAATTTTACAGAGACAGCATGACAAAGGTTAGCTCCATATTACCATGAATCCCCCCAACCCCAGATCTGCCTTTAGTACAGCCATTCTAAATATTAACTACAGACCAGAATCAGAAACACTTTTCCATCAGTGAAAGTTAGAAAATGGAGAATACTGAACTTTTTGTTGGGGGCAAGGGGGCCGCTAGGGCCCCCGGTAGGTCCAGGGCAACGCCCTGATCGAGGGTTGAGGAGGTCAGTGGCGTCCGGAAGCTAAAAAAAGGGCTTTTTATTTCACGTTAAAATCCTTTTCCTGACACCCACATTTCAAAATTACTTCAAGTATTTTCACTCTCAATTTTCATTTTCAGTTAACATAAAATTTATTCTTTGTCAATAAACTAGTGCCATACCCAGACATGCTTACGGAGGGATTAATACTTTCACGCACATGGTTCTTTTAATAATTAACCCTTTGAACTTAATCACATTCATTAATGCATAAAAATCTTCAAAATGTACAGGCATGCAGTTCTAAGGCTTTCTTTCATTTTGATCTGTATTTTTTCAAAGAGGCTGCAGAAACATTCTCTCATAAATATTCTGAGTATACTCGGCCACTAAACTCGTCTGATTCCGTATCAGAATCTCTGTTACCAGATGTTCGATGAGAGCCATAAATGATCAGGAATAGCCTCAGACAAAGGAAGTGCCAAGAGAAAAAAACTTATTGACATGGCATCTGAAGATCATATGACCTGCAGTATGCAAGATACGAAATTTGGGGGATAACACCCCCACACCATAAATTTCTCCTTGGCTTTAGACGATTTGGAAAAATGACCTAGTTGGACCCTGAAAATACAGAATTCCACCATAATACTGAAGACTTTCACCCAAGAGTCTTTTCAGCTTTTTTACCCTTTTTATATATTTTCTATTATCTTATAAAAAAGTAGGGGAAAAAAGTAGGTAAAATAAGCACAGAAAAAAAGTAGCGAAAAGTAGGAAAAGTATGGCCCCCTAGAAAGCCTGGACCTGGTGAACTGGGGCTATCAAACATAAATTTGGGGAAGCATTTTCGTATCTTTTCACTTACAAAAAAAGTTATAAAATTCTTACGTGCGTTTGACAAAGCTTAAGTTAAAGCCTTTTTAAATAATTTTTTTAACTCTGCAATATGAGGTTTGTTAATTAGACATTGATTTCTCGCTGGCGTAATTAGAACGAAAATTTTATCTAAAGCTTCTTACGAACATGGAAGTTCACAACAAATGCATAGCTCAAATATTAAACGCTCCGGTTGGGATTCGAACCCGTGCAGCAAAGATCCTCGTTTATCGAGGTTTAAACGACCAGTACACTAACCCCTGAGCTAGAGAGAATTCTCCCTAACGCAGTTGTCAGGTATTGATTTTATACGGGAAGAATCTATACTCCCGTAACACACCCCCCTCTTAAGAGAAGTCACCATTTGATGGCTGAAAGCCTTATTAGGCAGTAAGTCTATTTTTTACACAACAAATGGCTCAATGGCCAATAACGGCAATTTTTATAAACAACAAATGGCCCAATGGCCAATCCCGGAAGAGCCCCTATCTTACGAACATGGAAGTTCGCAACAAATGCATAGCTCAAATACAAACCACCCCGGCTGGTATTCGAACCTATGCGGCAAATATCCCCGTCACTTGAGGTTTAAAAGACCAATACACTAACCACTGAGCTAGAGAGAATTCTCCCGAACGCGGTTGTCAGGTATTGATTTTATACGGGACGAAGCTATGCTGTAAGGAAGGAGTGATCTCCCGTAACAAGCTGAAAACACAGTTCTAGACATGACTTGATAAAGGAATAAACAAAATTTTTTTAAGTAGTGATATAGATGCATTTATGGAAATACTGTAAAGAAAGACCTCTTTCATGTGACGTCGCTTGCCCCGTCCATCTTAAATCACTTTTGGCCGGGTGTTGTTCGCTCTTTTAGTAATGCAGTGTAGATTTACATCGGTTAAAAAACTAACATCTAATGAAAATATATTTATGAATTTCGTTTGGATTGAAACGGCACGATCACAAAAACTCAGCTTGAGCACTTCATGCTCAGGTAAGCTAAAAAAATACTACATGCCCTTGAGGGCCTGTATCGCTCTAGTGTCAGTGATTTTGCTTACTTTCTAGTATACGTCATTAATTCAGGATGCAACTAGAGCTATCACTAAAAGTGATCATACCCCCCACCAGCTCCTTGTCACAAAACAGCTCTTTGTCACAGAATGCAGAATGGTTTCGTAAAAAAATAAGAATTGAAAAAAAACTGAGAAAAGAGTTATGGTACTTGTAAAACTGCGCTTCTCATTAATGTGGTCTATCTGTATATGAAGTTTGATGTCACTAGCTTAAATGATTCAGAAGTTGTGCCCCGGACAAATATCCAAAGTTAAAACTTACAAAGGGCAATAACTCGAAAAATAAATGGAATAGAGTTATGGTTCTTGTACACTGCACTTCGCCTTACAGTGATCTGTGTGTGAAGTTTGAAGTCATAAGCTTCTATACTTTGGAAGTTATGCCCTGGACAAAAATCCAAAGTTAAAATTTACAAAGGGCAATAACTCGAAAAATAAATGAAATAGAGTTACTGTTCTTGTACACTGTACTTCTCCTTAATGTGATCTAACTTTGTGTGAAGTTTGAAGTTCCTAGCTTCTATACTTTGGAAGTTATGGTCTGGACAAAAATCCAGTTAAAATTTACAAAGGGCAACAAGCTTAAGGGGAGATAATTCGGCAACCAATGGCAGCAAGATCGTCAAAATTGCACATACACAATTTCATATGTACCCAAACATTATGTGTAAATTTCAGTGCAGTACTTGAAAACTGTACGAAAAAAGCTCTGGACAAAATTGTGTCTACAGACAGACGGACGGACAGCCATGGCGATTCCAGTATACCCTCCTCCACTTCGTTGTGGGGGGTATAAAAAGGAAAAGACAAACACATAATAAAAAAGTGGGGATGGGTGGGTGTTGTTGCAACTGGGCTTGGACCCACTGAGACAGCATAGGTTAGCATAGATAGGCATGGTGAATTTGATAAATACCGTAGTGAAAAAAAAAATGAAGTAGATTTTCTAAAAACCACATGTGACAGGATTTCAGTATTCGTTGTATTAAATATTTCCTGCAATTTTCAAAGAAATGTGACTCATGATGTGGACTGAGTTGAGTAAACAATTCTAAGTCATCAATGGCTGCTTTTCCTAAACTAATTGCTGTATTTACTTCATTTTTAAAAGGTTTCAATCCCTTGAGTATATAAATAGTGTTTGCAAGTGTAAACAAGAAATCTGAATTTTCAACTTAAATGGCTACTTTTCTCACACTAGTTGTTTGATTGATATAAAGCAACTGTGCAAGTTTCATGAAAATCCGACTGCAAATGTCGACTTTATCACGTTAACAAGAATGGACACTTTTCCCTAACTAACTGGCACATTTTTTTCATAATCAATAGGGTTCAGGCTATTGGTGAGATAAACAAACTGTACAAGTTTCCCGAAATCTGATCACAAATGCAGACTTGAATGGGTAAACCAAACAAAAAAAGACTAATAGACGGACGGACCATCGACAAAAACCACTCCATGGCATAAGCTCTGCTGGCTTAGACAGCTACTAAAAAGCCTTACCTTCACTGTCTAATTCAACAAAAATCTTTTTCATAAATTGTACTGTATGGTCCTTGTAGAAATCAGAGTCATTTCCACTGTATAAGTCATACTTCACATGGAGTGCAGTACAGTTTATATGGTACTTTGTTTCAATAGCTTTACCACCAACTTCAGGACTGATGGTACACTGTAATTCTTCTTCTTCAACAGGAAGTTTTCTCACAAAAACCTCTGTATAATGGGAACTTTTCACTGGCTTGCTATTTGGTAGATCATTTTGGGCTGTAACTAATAAAAAAGAAGATCATGATAGCCCTGGTATTGATAGGGTTATAAGCAAGTGAGCAACAATTGATATGGACAATGACATTTATATACCATTAGTCATAAATGATTTAGTCAGTGCCATAGGTGAAAACAAGGACTTTTCTTGATAGCACAGCTGAAGATCAGATTGTGCAGTCAGATCTTGGTTCTATTTATTTTTTTTTAATTATTATTCCTTTTTTAATGAAGCATATAAGGTAGAAATCTTTCTGAGTTCCAGTGGGTTCTTTTGACAGCCCCATCAAAAGAAGACATGTTTAGTGCTGAAAGAATTATGATCCCATTATCTCTTTCCAACAGATTTTTTTTTGGAGCTCCAAAAGAAAAGGCTTTGGAAAACAATGAGGAAAAGGAAAAAAATGCCGATAACCAGCATTTTCTCTTTATCTCACAATGTTTTCTACCCTATAAAAGAGAGAAATCAGCATGTTAGCAACATCTAAATTGTACTTCTGCAAATGCTTTCGATTTAAAAAAAACATATTTGTCGTGTGGTAAGAGTTACCTATTTATTCTTGATACAGGCAGGATCATATCAAAATGCCATTTCCATGGCCGTGTCTTGTGACATTAAGAAAAGAGGTCTAACAAATTTAGCCCTGTAGCAAACAATCCCAAGTTTTAGCAACCCTTAAAGAAAAGGCTTTTGAAAACACTGTAAGAAAAGGAGAAATTGCTGGTATCCAGCATTTTCTTCCTTTACCACAATGTTTTCTACCCTATTAAAGCCAGAAATCATCCTTTGAAAAACGTCAAGTGTGTCATTTATAAATGCTTTCAAAATCGTCATATCCAAAAATTTTATTGTTTGCCAAAGCATTAGCCCTTTACCACTTTTAACGACCCTGGTACATAAAAGACTTTTAAAAAATTGTGGGAAAAGGAGAAAATCCTGATGACCAGCATTTTCCCCTTTTTTCAACATTCTTTCATATCCTATCAAAGAGGAGAGAAAAAAAAGCATTTTAGCAGCAATCAATTTGTCTGAAAATGCTTCAAATTTGGTTCAGTCTAAAATTTGTCGTTTGGTAAGGAGTAAATTAAATATCAATAAAATATAACTACAAATTCTTGACAAGACTATTATCCAAGATTAAATCATAGGCCCTATAGAAAAATTGCAGGTATACAGTTTCTCATCCAAATTGGTTGAAAACTGTTACAGAAGAAGAGGACACAAAATTGCTTCTACTAATGGACGGACCAACGGACAAACTGATTTAAGGATGTTTTACAGAACTTTTAACCCTTTATCAAACAATTTTGTTTACACAACTCTGACAAATAAGTTTCGGAAATATTGTGGGAAAGGAGAAAATGCTGGTTACCACAATGAATTTTTACCTTTCAAAGAAATATCCATCATTTGAGCCATACTGCAAAGGTTTTCAATATGGTTTAACTCTTCACCAAAAGACAATAGGTTGGGCTTGTCCAAATTGAATACATTTGCAGATTATACAATAAATGTGACTAAAAAATCAAAGTTTGAAAGGGTAGAAACTAATTTTAGCGACCCTGGCGAAAAAGGCTCTAGAAAACATTATGAGAAAAGGAGAAAATGCATCTTCTCCATTTTCAACACGAGTCAAAGACAATTCCAGTCACTTGATCCACATGTAACTTTTTTTCTTTTTTTTTTTTTTTTTTTTTTAAGAAACGGCCGAGTCTAAAATCTTCTTGTTTAGTTAAGACTTAAATCTTTCCCTGACGACAAAATTGTGCACCAGTCTATATTTCAAGCAGTAACAGAGGACAAATCAAAAGTTACTCAAATGATAGGATTTGTCTCTGACAGGTTACAAAACAATGTAGGGAAAAAAGAGAATGCTGGTTACAAGCATTTTTTTTTTTTTTCTTTTTTTTTTTCTTTTTTTTTTTTTTTTTTCTTTTTTTTTTTTTTTTTTTCTTTACCCAGTTTTCAAATGATTGTTTGGTAAAGGGTTAATTAAATGGCAATAGGTATTCCCTTTTGAGTGAAAACACTGACAATTATTTTCACCTACGGAATATAAATATATTTTTTCACATCTTCTACACATACTCAATTACAACATACAGTCAAACTTCGATGGCTCGAACATGGGTAATTTCGAATACCAAAGAAAGCTCCAACAATAATCTCAGTCCCGGCAAAATCTCCATATAATTCATATTGTTCGACCTCGAAAAGCTCGCACAACCCTTAATTCGAACTTTCGAACACATATCACAGTCCTGTCATTCATTTTCCTATGTATTTTACCTCTTCGAAGTCGAACAAAGGGTTGGTCAATAATTAGTCGTTGGGTTTCACACCTATATTTGTTAATTGGATACGCCGGTAATTATCTGTCAAAAAATGGATATGGTGCATATTTTTAACACTTACTGTAAAATATACACACACTTGCTCAAGGTGTTAATTTAGGGATTGTCTCGAAGTGATTGAACAATTGCTTTGTCTTTAAATTTTGTTTTTCAAGGTTGTTGAAGTGAATGAGTGGGACAAGTCATTTTTGTAAGGCTACAAATGTATAAACTGTATTGCTCTCAACACCTGGCAGCGGTTACTAGATTTTCAGTGAGAATTCTACGTCAAAAAGGGGCAAAATTTTGTCAAAAATACTTTGATTATTACCTGCCCTTGTTGTCTAGATTTCCCTTTGACAGTAAATAACTTGTCCAAGTTTGAAGCAAATGTCTTCAGTAATAACAGAGATGTTTTGACAATACCTTTACGTTTTCTTCGAAAACAGCTGAGCTAAATATATCGGCAAGGAAAATTCTCCTTTTACCACATTGTTTTAACATGTATAATATGTGATAACTCAGCCCATGTTGACTAGCATTATTATTTTTCAAATTTATCTGCTGAAAACATGTATCAAGAGGTATAGGGACAACCCATTTTTGCGAAGGCTCTGTTATACCTACCATAATATAACACAAGGAGGCAGATAGCTGCCTATCTGTGAGTAAAGACTTGATTCCACATGATCAGTGTTCCCACTGAAAATTTTATTTGGGGGTTTTGTACCCCCTACAATTGAAAAATGGGGGTATAAGAAAAAAAATAGGGGTACAAATTAAAAGAAAAAAATTAATATGCCCACAACTCTAAATTGTTTACTTAATGCCGCAATTTCGATCAGATGCAGAACAATCATATAGATCTACTATGTAAATATACATTTTTAAACGTAACTGACACTTAAAGAATTGTTTGTCAAAGTGTTAATTAGTAGTCTTTATGCTCATCTTTTCACATGCCTTATCTACATTAAACATTGTAGAAGTCTGACTGAAGACTGCTGTATTCAATATGCAGTGTTCCCACTAGCTTTTTATTTCAGGAGTACACACTTACCCCTTGAGTTGTGGGGGGGGGGTCTAGATTTCATATTTGATTTTGAGATTATGACAGTAATGATTCTCAAAGCAATCGATACAGATGATTTGCACCAAAAAAGTTCGTTATATCAAGATATTTGTGGAAATTTACAGCTTACACCTATTAAAAGCTGAAAAGACAGTAGGAAGTGACTGTGATCGGACAATGTAAAATGGAGCATTTTGTTGTGTCATGGGTTTCCGCGTTTTATGGACCGATCAATCTTTCATGTCCGTTCATTTATGGATAAGTCTTTCTGCATGAATTAAATTCTTTTTTCTACATTTTGAATGGTTCTACAACTAGTGTACCTTGCTCGCCTACGGGAACCCGAATTCTGAATTCCGAAAGCATCTAAAGTAGGCCTATATTTCTGAGATATTCCAACTACAGGTTTTCAGACGAAAGACGTTGACATCGACAAAACGCTTTTTTATCGACTGCGTTAAACAAAGGAGAGCTGAAGTAAGGATTTATTTGGAAACAAACGAGTCCCAGTCTGCAATATTATTGATCGCGATAATAAATACCGAGTACGCCGATCATGTAAATATTCTATAAATAGAAAGCTGGAAATCCAAAATGTTTCCGATGATTTATATTTTCTGCAAATCGCACTTGCGTGAGCTGTTCTATGCAGGTGTTTCCTACTTTTTTTGTGGGATCTTCTGTATTTTTTGTGCGTGATTTCACGTATAGGTTTGTAATTTTGTACGTGTTTTATTTCATTTATAAGTGTTTCACGCACGATTTTGCGTGATCGGGAACTCTGCATGATTCTGACCAGAGAAAAATCACCCAAGTAAAGAATTAATTTTTTGCATTTATGCTTCATGAATTGTCAATCTTCAGTTCTGAACTACAAAACCACAAGATTTTCCTCGGAACGCATAGAGAGTACCAAAACGCATCCTTGTTTTCAAAACTTTTCTTGGGGCATGACCTCCAATTCAACTAGCTAGCTATACTGACAAATGAATCCAAAAAGAAATATTTCAAAGGCAAAGGAATGATACAGAAAACTGTAAAAGGAAGAGCACTTGCATATAACACATAATAGCCCCTTTTCTCTACAGTTTCAAAAGCTATCTCCTGAAGGAGGTAAAAACTCATATTTGAGTAGTTATGGATTAAATCTTTACTAGAAAAGAAGTTTTAGCGTTGTCCAAATTGAGAGCATTTGCAGACGAAAAATTATATGTCATCTAAAACATGTAATTTGTCTTTGATATGGTGAAACATGGTTACCAGCATTTCCTCCTTTTCCCACAGTTGTTCCAAACACCTTCTTCGTCAGGGCAATTAAAAGTCCATATTGTGTCGTTCAGGGTTAAGTTTGGGTAACTTTTTGATAGAAATCCATACTTCTACATACCAGTAACAATAAAAGTGAGTCTCTCTGAGGTCATTCCATTTCGCAGATTATCACAATTTAAAGAATTACAGATCAACTCCACAGTGTTGTCAATCCCCTCCAAAATAGTTGTGTTCTCTGAACAGAAATGTTCTCTCAACATCCATTCATATGTGACGACGTGATATCCATCACAGTTCTGACAGCCTCCTCTAACAATACCCTCCAATATATATGGTTGACATTCTCTGTTAAACAAAGTTTAACCTTTTATAAAAAATACAATCCTAAGTTTTAACAACCACGAGGAAGATGGCTTTTGAAAATATTTGTGTAAATGGAGAAAAAGCTGATGATTAGCATTTGTTTCCTTTTCCAACCACGTTTTTATCTATCCTCTTAAAGACAATGCCGTAATTTAAGCCACATTTATTTTTTTTATTTGCAAATGCTTTCAATGTGGACAAAAATTCCAAAATTTTGCTGGGTGTGAGAGATTTATCTTAATTACTTCCTCTGACAAAACTAAAGTTGGCTGACATTTTCTATTAAACAATGTATAAACCTTTAATCTCCCCCTCACAATAAAGTCCAGTACATATGGTTGATACATATGATTGTCTGTTAAACAAAATTTAAACCTAAATTATTTTCCCTGACAAAACCCCTTCAATACATACGGATTACACTTGACACTGTCTGGTTTAACCCTAGGTTACTTCCCCTCACAACACCCCTTCAATACATATTGTTGACAATGTCGGTTAAACAAAGTTTAAATCTTGATTTTTCACCTTCAAAGCATATTGCTGACATTGTCCATTGCATTGAATTAAAAGCTCAGTTCCCCTAACAATATACTAGATACATATGACTGCCATTGCCTTTTAAAGTTTAGACCTAATCTCCTGTGATAATAAACTCCAGTGCATATGGTTGACATTATCTGTTAAACTAAATTCCCACCTAACCAATTTCCAGGATAATCAGCAGTTTCTCATTTTCCCACCATGTTTTCTACCCTTTACAAGACAACCCCATTTTTGTGTCACATTTGTCATATGCAGTTACTTTGGATTTGAAAAAGTTCATAATTTTGTGCTTTGGTTAAGAGTTAAGGTTGAATTTATAAGAAGACTCACCCAAACGTAGGTATGAGAGGCTCTACTGCATGTATACACTCTGAAAAACGAAATTTAAAATCCTGTAACTCCTGTAATAGTCAATCAATCATGCTGAAGAATGCAGGTTTTAAAGCTCTCGTGGTAAGAAGACTTCCATTTAAATTTCAGCCAAATTTATTCAAAACTGTACAAAAAGAGAACGACATAAATCTGTGTCTACACAAAGACAACTTGTTCCCTTCATTCGACATTTACCCTTTAGGCTGCTTAACGCGACTCAACGTTCTTTTAGGGCAGTGAAGATCAAGATCTGAACAGAAGGTTGATTGATTGACTGTATGTTTTAATGCCGTTTTCGACAAAATTTCAGTTATATGGCGGTGGCCAGTGCACTCATCCATGCTTTCCCGGAGCTTCTTTCACTATTACTACGCACAATATTCTTTTCAAGCCAATGGTTGCTTTCCCACATAAGCATCGTCCAAACAATGGTCAGTGATGAGAGAGGAATGAACCTTGTCGCAATGACTATCATCAATCCTCGGAAAGAAATTGGCCGAGTCAGGCATCAAACCAGCGACCCCTATTCTCAAGTCCTGAACGCAACAGACTGCGCTTCCGGGTCTTGGCTGCACAGGAGGTAAAGTCTGATCTTGGATCTACACTGTCCAATACGATCAGTTTTTCCCCAACAAAAAGTACTTTGTAATCGCAATGTTTAAGAATATACATTTGGCCAGAAAATCTCCATTCTATTCATTTAGCAGTCTAAGGGGAAATTTGGATGCATGTATACATTTCAGTGCATTTTCATTTGATATATGACTAGAAATACATTGTTAATGTCAAATAAAACTTTGACGCCTCTAGATTATACAACTCCACCTTTTTCACAGATCTTAAAGCTCTTTACCAAACAAACAAATATCACTCATCAAAATCGAAAGCAGTTGCCAATGACAAATGAAAAGTGACTCATGGAATTTGTGTATGACACAGTAGAAAACATTATGGGAAAAGGAGATAATTATTGTTATCAGCATTTTCTCCTCTCTCGCTCTGTTTTCAAAGCCTTTCCTCCCTGGTCATTAAAACCCGAGATTTTTTGGTAAAGAGTTGCCAGTAGCTGTTGCATTTTGAGCAGTTTGAATGTGTAGCGGAATATTTACATCACCATGTCTTTGTAAGTGAAGAACAGAATAGGATCCAACATATTTATAAAGGGGGGCTCTCTGGTCTATGATACCAAGTAAACAAAAGCTACATTCAAAAGTTACTCCTCATACAGAATTCAATCCTTTAATCTGTTAACCGTAATTTCATCCTTTTTCCTTACAGAAAGTAATCGAAAGATTTTCTGAAAATGGTAAAATACAACGATAAAGCAATAGTTCTTTTCAGTGGCAATATCTCATCACCTTGTAAAATGTTAATATTATACATACCTGTGCAGACAGTTAAATTATGGCCCTCCTTACCCCACTCACCATCCCCAAGACAGGTGACATTGGGTAAATCCCTATGTGACCGAAACCTATAGTTACATGTGTAATCGCATGTAGTGGTATACCTGACGTCACATGATTCATTTAGAACTCCATTCGCAATAAAATTAGGACAATATACTCCTGAAAGTAGAAAACAGACTTGATATACGAAAGGCCACCGCATGCGGGTGCCAACATTTGGCTTTAGTTGCTTTCTTAGTGAGTGTTTATGTAAAACAGGGATATAACCATGTCAAAAATGTTTCAAGGGTTACTTACCCTTTGATGTAAGTTCCATTGTCAATAGATGGCATCAAGCTTGATTGTAAAGGAAATGAGATCAAGCTTTACTGTAAAGTAAATACCTTCTGAAATGGCTGTTGTATGAGAAAAAGTCGAATTTTTTACACGAAAACGACAGTGACAGTGGGGTACAACAGTACCTCAACATTTTCTTTAAAAAAATAGCTGGCCTAACCAGAGGTGTGTCCTATGTTTCGTACACGGGAACCAGTCTGCTCATTTACTATCTGATTTCAACAATATGGAAAAACATTGTAGGAATTGGAGCAATTGCTTTTTTTATTCATTTATGTGATTCCCGTCTTAACAAGTACAAGACTCGGGCTAATTAATGCCTTGCCAAAAGACACTCCCACCCAACCGAACCCACAACAACCTTCGGTGTTACTATCTACAAAGCACAAAAGCAATTTTTGTAAACTCAGATGTGCAGTCAGAGCTAATACTTAATTTTATTGAAGTAAAAAAAAAAAAAAATGCAAATATTTCTAAAATTTGTGACTGTAAGAATTTGACAGAGCTGACAATGTTCCCTGGCAAATAGTGTTAACAAGTTATCATGACAGAGAGACAGTGAAAACAGAACTTGACAGGTCTCAAGACTTGATGAGAGACCCTTACATATTGTGTTAACTATCTACCTTAACAGACTGCATTGACAATATACGTTAACAAAGAGTGATGTGCAGGTCCCTTTAGAGATAGCATGAACATAATTCCTTGACAGATTACACTGGCAACATACCTTTGCAGATAGTGTCAAGGGGGACATGCCACTGATGTCCTGGTAGACACTTCAGTCCATGAGGGACCATATTTTTGAAGAAACTATCACAGGTGATGTTGCATGTCACCCCTATGTCCCTGGTGCAGTTTGGGTCTAAAGTTGCTTGAAAATCATCGGCTGAAAAGCTGGGACACGCAGCTGAAATAGATTTCCATTATACATAACCATTGACCCTTAAAATGCCCTCCACAGCTATAGCTACTTTTGCAGCCAGCTTAAATCAGTATCAGGCTACACAAAATATACACTGAAGAACTTCTATAAACAGTGTTGGATAAGCTTTGACATTCTTGACAAAAGCAATCTAGAATTTGCAGTCATTGGGTCTTATGTTCAGTCTGAACATGTCTGCTGGGTTTATTTGGTGTTCAACGATAAAAAATGGCCATGGTTTAAACCCTGTAAAATATCATTTATATCTCTTTGCCAATATAGCATAATTATTGTAACAAGTGCCTAAAAGCCAAAAAGTCATTATCAATCAGGAAAAAAAAAAAAAAAAATATTGCACTTTCTGGACATTTTAGCCGGAATGTAAACACGAAGAGTAAGTTTTGTGCAAAAGCGATGGCTAACAACTGAATTTGCGATAGCGCAGGCAACGCCTGGTTTAATGATTTGACAAATGGCACATTCAAAAAAGGGTTTGACCATAACAGTGAGAAAAAAAAATCTCGAACACATATGCCACAGTTTTTTTCCTATGGACAGACTTTCTTTTTTCATTTTCAATCAGATGATAATACAATGTTTGCAAAGTCAAAGGATGAAAAGAAAATCATACATTGCAGAGCAAAATACAAAGATGCGGTTCTTTTAGTGTGATAACTCTTGTCAAAATTACATAAAAAAGATTTAAATATAAACCTTGAAAAAGGTCCTTAAAGACACAAACACTGCTTAAATAGATGATTATTCATAGAAATGTGATATTTGCCTATAGTATAAAGGATTAACCGACAGAATTAAGGCACTAAACAAATCACAATAGTAATTAGAAATGTGCTTACATGTGATCTATTTTCTGCAATGAAAAAGTATTCAGTGAACAGCTTTTTTTTTCAAAATTTTGCAAGAAGTAGTGCTTTCTAATAGCCTGTAAAAATAACAAGGCAAAAAAGGTATATCAAGTGGGGCATTTTTAAGATATATGGTGCATTTTTAAGTTATTGACAAAGACGTCTATTTTGGCAAGACTTGGCATCCCAATCATTTAAAAATCTCCAAATTTTTCCTTCCTGTGATTTTCAGATATTTATAAAGAAACCGACATGTTATATACTATTTCTCTGTCATCCTAACCCAGTGGAATATAACAGTTGACGAAAAGGAAACATGCACAAAGCGATGAGCACGGAAAACTGTGGCATATGTCCTTAAGACCGGAAAAAGATTATGGTTCCAACAAGAAAATGTCACTGACTTACTGATAGATCAAACAAAAACCATTAATGTCCCCGACTTTTTGTCTGAGTACAGAAATATTCATCTCCCATACAAATGCATAGGGACAATTATCAAAATATGATATGATATATAAGGTTTGTAACTTACCTAAACTTGAAATTATACATACCTATACAGATAGTCGCATTAAACAATCCTTCCTTACTCCACTCTCCTTCTCTAACGCAAGTGACCATGGGTAAATGCTTGTTTGGTCTATACCCTTCATTACATGTATAATTACAGACACCCAAATAGCTTGTGTTACATGTTTCACTAAGAACTCCATTTTCAATTGAATCTGGACAAAATACCTCTGAAGAAGAAAACATATAAGACAGCTTTTGGCAAGCTTAATTGCATTTCATCTTGATGAGTTTCATTATGTTTGATTTCAAAGGTCATCAAATGTTAAGTCTTTTTTTTTTAATCAAATAACTGTATCTCAAGGACATCACGTATAAATCATTAGATCGACAAGCAAAACATACTGACTTATGTTTTGACGCAAGTGCGCGTTTGGGATAAAAATAGTTTCAGTGAAGGTGACAAATACAATCAATTATTTGATTAAATTTAGAAATAATTAAAACTTTAGCATTCACAGCATCATCAATTTCGACAGCTTATTTGACCGGGAAATTTGTATCAGATATATTCTAGAAATAACATGCAAAAATATAAATATACACCTTTCAGGAAAGGGGATTAAGAACCTTATTATTGGGTAAGATGTTAGATTTGTTCAGGTATAAATCTGAAAGTCTAATCAAGTGGACTTAACATTATTTTGACAAGGAAAACTAGAGTTCTTCATTAAAAGAATAGTGTATAGTAATCATACACACACACATGCTTAATTAACCCTTTACCACACAATCCCGACTTCTAGCGGAGAAGGCATTTGAAAATCTTGGAAGAGGAAAAAATGCTGGTAAGCAGCATTTTCTCCTTTTCCTGCAATATTTTCTACCCTCTAAAAGACGGAAATCACAATATCAGAGATATTTAATTTTTCATCGGCAAATACTTTCAATTTAGTGCAGTCAAAAATGTTGTCGTTTGGTGAAGAGTTAAACAACAAAAAGAAAGAGGATAAACAAGTCATGTAATAGAGAAGTGTCTGATCGAAAATAAAATACCCTTTCCCAAGGTGCTGTGAATATAAACTTTGACAATGGACACAACTTTAACAAAGACCTCTGACCTTTCAATGACCTTGACCTTTGAGCTACTTACATGAGTCTTAGACATGATCACGGCCGCTTATCTCCTGAATCATAACAATGTAATGTGAATGGAAAAATATTCAGGGGACATTCGGTTGAACTTCAGGGGACTATAAATCAGGCGGTACGACTGTTAATGTTACGTTTTTTTCTGCTCCATGGTCTAATATCAAAAATCGGAGAATGCCATGCAACCCTGTGATCATTTTCCTACAAATATGATGCTTATTCGAAGCCAGATTACGAATGATACATTAGAAATCTATTTTTTTTCCGTAAGCAAGGGTGGTCGGAAGTATGTCATTTTGATGGCATGCCCACAATTTGATTCATGATCTTGAAGTCGCCGAGCGCAAATGGTTCCATCAATCAGCGTCTTTCGGTTTATTGTAATTTACGATCAAAACTATATTATTTTATTGTCCTTCTTCCAAGAAAATTTGATTTTAATGAACATGTGTGATTGAGGGGGCTTGTGGTGATTAAAGGGACTGGCTGGGATTTAGGGGACGAAGTAGTACAGCACAAGTAATCAAGGCAATGTTGTTCACTATCTAATCTAGTTCATGTCCTCATTTATATACAATGTACATATATTTGGGCAGCTAAAATGGCACGGTGGTAGGATAGACAACATCGAAAGGGGCTTTAGGAATGCACTGCAGACTACACTAATACAGCACATGGATACTGTTGCACTTTTTCATTTTAAACATGTAGGAATTCTTGAATGAAGTTTTAAGGCTTGTCGACATCAACGATCATATTTAGCGCACTAACAACTAATGAAATGCGTTTCATTGATCATACTGTAATGCTACGAAAAAAGATTAAAATCTCAGCTGTGTAAATACTAAAAGAACAATGGTCCATAGAACCTAAAATTATATCTTTTTTATAGAGGTTTACATCGTTCAAGAACTTGAAAATAGATTCGAACTTTACAGTATCAAATAAAGTGCTCAAACTGTCGGCATGCAAAAACCTGTCTCTTATAGGTGCAAGGTCTACACAATCTATGAGTATATGTTTAACAGTTACAGTCGTATTGCAGGTAATACAATGTGGTGTTTCTTCTCCTTTGAAGAGGTACGAGTGTGTGATTTATGTATGGCCAATGCGAAGACGGGCAAAAATTTTTTTTTCGCGGCGACTTGTCCGCAACCCCGGAAGCTACTCGCCAAGAGTTGGCTTCACTGTAAACAACTTGTTAATGTGATTAACCGGTTTAATCCAGGATTGCCGCATTTATTATTGGCTTAAAATCATTAAAAAAATAACTTTGAAAGGTAAAACTTCCAGTGACAATGCTTCCTTGGCAGCTTAATCTGCCTCTTCATTACAACATGTACCAATATGGCTAGGGAGCCAACAAAAAATATATATCAGCTTTTTCACAGATTCCGGATTATTTTTCAAGGAGACTTACCAATAATGGACTATCTGTTTTCTCACCATCAAGAACTTGCATGGCAGATAACGAGTTAGTAAAGATAACGTAGCGCCAGTAAGCGTCTTGTTGAATATGGTTGTGAGCAAGGTCGATCGCCTTTAGTTTCGTGGGAAAAAAAATAGAAGAATTATTTAGAAGCCGATATGGTAATTGAGCACGGCAGCCGCAGCAACTTTGTTTCCATCTTTAGAACCATCTATATATCTCTCTTCGTAAAGGCAGCATTGTTCTTTTATTTCAAGGGATTTATTTAAAAAATCATAGGATCTGTTGTATATTTCTTGTCTGAAGCAAGATATATATATATATGTGTGTGTGTGTGTGTGTGTGTGTGTGTGTGTGTGTGTGTGTTGGACTTTTAGAAGTCCATAAAGGAACTTCAGAAATTTTATGTTTCGCTATATCCTCAAGATCGCAACCAAGGCAACTCATGTCCGCTTCACAGCATAAACTGAAAGGTATTTTTTTCTCTCTCTCTAGCAATTCATCCTTGTACAGCGGTTCAAATTTTGCCTTATGCGTGGGGTTGTTTAATTTGAAGTAATATTGCAATGAAAGTTTTTTCCTAAGTAAAGATGGTTCATTTGCTTCTGCATAAAAACCATTGACAGGGGATGTTCTAAAGGCGCTAAGTGGTGCTAAAAGTAAACATGGACAGAATCCAGTTTACGAAGGTACGATTGCCGCGTTGAGCCATATACAGTGGAGCAATAATCTAACTTTGAATCGACACGTGATCTATAAAGTCTCAAAAGGACTTTTTTGTCGGCTCTCCACTCCAAACTGGAGACTACCAGTAAAATATTAAGAGCTTTTTAGCATTTATTGCTAAGATAATTGATATGAGGAATAAACGACAGCTTAGAGTCGAATAAGACCTAAAAAACTGAATTCTGTGATGACTTCAATTTGTACACCACCTAGTGAAACTTCCGGGTCTCAGTGAATTTTTCTTGACTTGTAGAAATGCATGCATTTGGTCTTGGTTTAGAAAATCTAAAACCATTTTCTCTTGGCCATTTGCTTAAACTGTTCAAAACTTGATGCAACTTCCGTACAATGGTATACATGTGCTTAGACCTATAGCGAATGCAAAAGTCGCCGACGTACAAAAAGCATTCCACACAGGACAAACAGACTTAACAGTATTGTTTATCTTGACACTGAAGAGTGTAACGCAAAGAATGCTTCCCTGGGGAACGCCCATTTCTTGTTAATGGAGGTTGGAATTAGTATTTCCGACCCGGACTCTAAACTGATGTTTATTCAGCCAAAATGAAATAAGCAAGGCGACCTCTTATACCGGAATCATGGAGGTTGTTCAGGATTCCATACTTCTATGTGGTATCATATGCACTTTCCAGATCGAAAAATACAGTAACAATATGTTCCTTTTTAATGAAAGCTTCGTGAATAACAGTTCCGAAGCGAACTAAGTGGTCGAGAGTGCCTCTTTGTTTACGAAATCCACGCTGGGTGGTAGTAGTGAGTTCGTTTTTCTCTAAAAACCAAGCAAGACGGTCATTGTCCATTTTTCCATGGTTTTGCAAATACAAATACTTAAGGCTATACAGCGGTAATCTGCAGGATCTGTAGAATCTTTACCTGGCTTTGGTATTAAAATAACTATGGCTTCCTTCCAGGAATCTATAAGAATACCAGTGTGCCAGACTTAATTAAAATATACGAAGTAAGCTGCCAAAGAAGGGATCGAAACGGTAAATGTTTTAAAAACAGATAATAGATGTCGTCACATCTAACAGCAGTGTCATGACATTTCTTTAATGCTTTTCTTTATTCCTTTACAGTAAAATCTTTATAATGTTTGTTGTTATCCGACATGAAATTCAGCTTTGTTGTTTCTTTCGTGTTCTGAAATTTCCGCAATGATGTCGAATAGTTCAGTGACCCAGATAAGCTGCGTTTTTTGCTTATTTAAGGCTATTTGGAACAGCAAATATGCAACATAACTTATTTCAAAGCGTAACAAATACGCACATGTTTCTAACGATACGCAACTTGACTGATTTTCATTGCGTATTTTGTTAACAACCGAGATCGTTATCTTGATCGGCTGTGTTGTCACTGAAACGCTCAAATATCATTTTCTGAACGAATTGTAAGCTTCTTAGATCAGCTGATTATACCACTCGGACGATTCCGTACGTCGGATGATCCTTTGATCAAATTCCTCGGCTGTATCACGTAGATTGATATGCACCCACACAGTACATTTCTTCACGAAAAATACTCCAATTTACCGTTACTTATATCGTAATACTCCACATAGAAGTCACAATTTTCTATTAGGATCTTTCTTAATATATTTCTGTTGGAAAATAGTTTGTACATTAATTTTCTAACTTGGTCTATTAGTTCTTATTTGACGTTTGGAAATTTGAAATGACCCAGGTTTTCTTACGCTCAAAAATATCTGCATAAGCATCAATCTGACACATGACAAGTTTTAGAGTTACCTGCAATTCTTATTGAGAATTCATGTAAAATAATGCGGAAATACTTCTCTAAAAATTAACTGACATGAAAAATCGGACACACACACACAAAAAACCCCATGACACAACGAAGGTCAGTTTGATATCGTCCGATCAGAGGCACTTCAATCTGCCTTACCGTCTTCGTCTTTAATAATGAATGAATTTAAACAGTGCACCCACACAAATCTGTATAAATCAAGAACTGGAAGCCAAAATACCTGTTTCGTAGTTAGTGACAACCATTGGTTTCTTTATGAAAAAAAAAAAAAAAAAAGAAAAATATATATGAAAGACAAATCCAGTCATTCAAGCCACATTTGAATTGTCGTCTGCTACTGCTTTAAATGTGAAAGTGTCTGAAATCATGTTGTTTGGAAAACAGTTAAAACATTGTGTGCGTTTATTCATAAAGACAAATTGTATGCTAGGGCTGCAGGTTAAAATTTATCTCTCCATCTTACTGACGATCAAGTGCTTGGGATTACTAAACAGTTGTAATCAATGTTTGAAAACGCACCCATAAATGTGAAAATGAAGAACATACCACATGAAAAATTCTGTCAATTTCACCCTTATATCTCCATAACAACGGAGTAATTTTGACCCTTGGGCATGCAAATTTTTATCTTTGATTCTTGGAAATTCCATTTGACTCTTGAAAATTAGGGTCCAAGTGTCAATGACTCTGGGATGGAGAACCCTGGTATCCATATTTTAGCATCACATTTTTTTTATACAATGTTCAGCATATAAAAGATAAAAAGAATACGATAAAACTGATTTTTTTTTTTTTTTTTTCAATCAATCTTTCTAGCTGGGCACTATATAAATAATAATAATAAAAAAAAATAACATTATGGGCTTGAAACATACCATGTTAAATCATAGGGTAAAACTCGATTTTTACTCTACCATTAGAATTTTCTTGCTTGAAAATTTGCTGCTTAAGCAAAGTCATTTCATTTTACCCCTATCATAAGAAAATGATGCTTAAATACTCCTTGGCTCAAAAAAGTATCTAGTATCTAATAGTTTAAAGAAGAAGGCTTCTCTGCAAAAGTGTCAGCCAACACATTTGCAGTATCTACCTTTGAGGTGACCATACCATCATCAGTATTCAAATGTCCAACACTAACCGAGTTTTTTTTTTTTTTTTTTCCGGTAATCTTTCGAATCATTCCCCATATATTTTTGACAGAAGAAGTAGAATTTAATCTAGAAACTTAACGTCGCCAAGACGCACATTTACTCTGCTTGATAGTGTGTCGCGCTTTTGCTCATGCAATTTTGAACTTTGAAAGATTTTCCTGAGTCGGTCTCAGATTAATTGTCTAAGAACAGACATTCGCTCAGCTAAAGCCTTTTTGCATTCATCGTTAAACCATGGCTTGCTCGGATTTTTTGGATCTGCCGATGTTCGAAGAATTGATTTTTCAAAAGCCAAATAAAGTAAGGAAGTGAAAAGTTCTGCAGGGTTTTCACAGTCGTCGAAAGCATTGGAGTAAATTGATTGTTTGCAGTGAACTTTGAACTGTTCCCAGTTTGCCTTATAACGCTTCCAACGTTCTGGACGTTGCTGCACTGAGGGTCCTAACTCCGATTACAGGATCGGGAACTGATCACTTCCATAAAGGTCATCACCAACCTGCCATTTAAAGTCAGGAAAAATTCCAGGACTGCAGAAAGTTAAGTCTAAAGACGAGTAAGAGCCAGTTACAGGATGGAGGTAAGTTGGAGACTTTTCAGTTAGTAAAACGAGGTCGTGCTTCATAATAAAATCTTCAACCTTTATCATTCGTATCTGTGCATCCCCATAATGTATGATGAGAATTAAAATCTCCCGTTAAAATGAACGGTTTCGGTAATCAATCTACAAGACCATCAAGTTTCTTAACATCGATTGGTGAGCTATGTGGGAGATAGATTGAACACAAAGTAATGGTTTTATTTAGAGAAATGTTCACCCCAACTGCTTGTAGAGTAGTTTCAAGCTCAACAGAGTGGCGGGGAACACTGTTGTTCACAATGATGGCTACCCCTCCATCTTCGCAAACCAAGGATACTAACTCCACTTTGTTCGTTACGTACCCTTGGCCGCTCGCCTCTTAAAAGATCGAAACTCCCGCTGCGCCACCTAGTGAATATCACGAGTTGCGTAACCGTTGCTGATGTTATTTCTGACCAATCAAAATGCTCGTAATAAAATTTGTTAGGCTATGCATCAAATATGGCTGCGCTCCAGTTTGTTAAGCTTGTTGAGCTTGTTAAAACAAGACGAACAGGCATACGATGATTCGCAATCATTTGGCTGTGGAACCCGTCCTAATATTTCACATAATTGATCATGAACTATAAAAAACTCATTAAATATCGATCGTCTACTCTTTTTTGGCAAATTTTCGTCATAAACATGACAACTTTCGTTTTTGACGGGCGCCGCCATTATTGTTTTCTGTTTCGCGGAAGATTTCTTGTTACGGATGGTTTGATTGGACGCGATGGGTTTTGATCGCATCCAATGAAATGGCGCAGCGGGAGTTTCGATTTTTAAAGAGGCGAGCGGCCAAAGGTACTACCTTAGTATCCTTGGCTTGCGAAGACGGCTACCCCTCCAGAGGCTTTATCATTGTCTACAAAGTTTTTAACATAACAAGAGTGGTATTTCAAAGAGAACTTACCGGATTAATAAATGTCTCTTGTAAAGAAACTGCAACTAGTTTCTTTTTATTTATTAAAAAGTTTAATTCCTCGAAATTAGCTTTAATGCTACGACAATTCCATTGCAGAATATTATTAGTCATTACTATACTTAGAGTTAAGAAGATACCATAGAACGATTGAAGTTATGTATTGATTCATTTCTTGATAATTAATTTGATAGTGCGACCTTACTTATTTGTATTTGGTGGTTCTGCATGGTTGATATACGCCTCCATGTCTTCTTCATCGAGAGACTAGAAGTGGTTATGCAAACAAAGCTTAAAACCCTTGTCTACCTAGACATTGGTGAGGCCTTGTTCCAGACTTGTATAAGCCTTTGTTATGTAATCGGCCCTTCATGTTTTAAAAAGAATAGTGCGACGGTATCCACATGCTGTATTAGTGTAGTCTGCACTGAATTCCTAAAGCCCCTTCGATGTCATCTATCTTAACACCGTGCCATTTTTGCTGCCCAAAATATATGTACATTGTTTGAAATGAGGACATGAACAAGATTAAATCGTGTACAACATTGTCTTCATTACTGGTGCTATACTACTTCGTCCCCTTAATCGCAGCCTATCCCTTTAATCACTTCAGCTACCCTCAATCACACATTTCATTTAAAATCGAATTTTCTTGGAAGAAGAACAGTAACGGAATATAGTTTTAGTCGTAAATTACAATAAACTGAGAGACCTTAAAATAAACGCTGATGGATGGAACCATTTGCGCTCGGCGACTTCAAGATCATGAATCAAATTGTGGGCATGCCATCAAAATGACAACCTTCCAATCACCCTTCACTCCGGGAAGAATTAGTTTTCTGTTGTATCATTTGTAATCTGGCTTCGAGTGAGCGTCATATTTGTAAGAAAATGATATTTGACCCTGCAGCAGAAAAAAAATCCGGTTCAACCGCAACATTTACCCTCGTATCGCCTGAATTATAGTCCCCTGAAGTTCAACCGGATGTTCCCTGAACATTTTTCTATTCACAACACATCATTGTGATTCAGGAGATAAGCGGCCGTGATGATACATCGTCAGCATGTCATTGATATTTCTACACAATTATACTATAATTCATTAAGAATGAAAAAAGTGACAGGCCAGGCATGAACTTAAACACAAGAAATCTTCATTGCTTAACGCATTAACCTTGCAGTGACTTTGAACTAGGGACATGGTTCTTGCGTGTGACACATTGTCTGTGTGTGGTTTATAATTTAAAAGTTACAAGCCGGACACAAACATGACCTCCTAACTAGAACACCGTATGCGGATGCAAACACTCGGCTGCGGTTCCATGACTTTCAGTGAAAAAGTCCTGAAAGAGATCCACCAACTGATCATTTAGGTAAATTTGTAAAGAATCCCACCATGCCTCTTAGCAGATTTTTTTTTTTCCCCAAAAGTTTTCAATATTTTTCATTTTCGTTGCCATAGCAGCCCAAATTTTTAAGGAATCAATTTGGGGAAACTCAGTAGAACACAATGGCAGGATCATTTACGCGTACTTGAGCCATTACATAAGCTCTCTGGCCTGTTTTGGTGGACCTAACAAGGCAATACATTTAATTTGCCACATGACTATGTATTTTGTTTTACGTTGTACTACGGGCCAGAGGTCTTCTTTTACAATTTTCTTTGGTATTTGTATATCTTGACCAATTGGCTTAACTATTAAACTAGACAAATAGTGTTGGCTTATACCCTTACAAATTATAGAAATTATGGAAACAATTGTATCTCATCATAGTTTGTCTTAACTATACTCACTGTGAGATTTTTTAAAAACCAGATTTATCTTGACAAGGTTGCTTAAAGAATATACCTGCACAGATTTTGTTGAGTGTTACATTCCACTGACTACCCGGTAGACACTCCAGTTTATTTTTCATGACCATAATCTTCCAGCCAGCTCTACAGGTGACCTTGCAAATCGCTCCTATATTCCTGGTGCAGTTTGGATCTAAAACTGCTTGATAATCATCGGTTGAGAAGTGTGGGCATTTTGCTGAAATATACACATATGATCTGACCCCCCCCCCCTCAAAAAAAAAAAAAAAAAAAAAAAAAAAAAGCATTTGAGAGAAAATATTAATAAACAAATCTATAAAAAAAAAAAAAAAAAAAACATAATGCAAGCCTCTAGCGAGCTTTATGACGAATAAAATATTGTTTCAAAATTCAATGGATAATTAATTGTTTTTATCACACAAAAATATTGAAAGCATTATAGGGCAGAACCTTATTCACTTCTCTAACGTTGTTCCTAATGATGTCACATATATTATCACATAACGCTCTCAAACGTAAGATATGAAGATTATTGACGATTGTACTTCACAGAAAATATTGGTATACAAAAAGAAGATTTGACATAAGTATCTTTATTAACTCACTACCATATGACGAAGTTTTAGATTTGTTCAAAATCAAGCTTTAAGAGGCAACGCTGAAATATAACCCAAATGATGTAATTTGTCTTTGAAAGAGGACAAAACGTAGGGGGTATAGAGAAAAAACGACTGTTACCAGCAATTTATCACATAACAACCCTTGTTTCCAATGTAATATAGCCATTACGAATTTTCTTGTCTCACACACGTGTGAGATAAGATTTCATGACGTCATAGGTCGAAGCACTTTACATATGTATTCCTACGCTAAAATTCCAAAACATGGCTGACCTACATTTTGCGGTCGGGTCAACTGTCAAAATCGATAATCGGGGCAAGGCAACAATTCAGAGAATAAAAAGTTCGACTACGGGTGAAATTTATACAGTTTTAATTGATAGGATTGACTTTGAGGTTGATTTACCCAGAGAGAGACTATCTTTAGTCTCCGATTGTGACTACGAGCAGACGACAAGACGATTCCGTCAAGTTTCTGACGAAGATGTTTCCACATTAATGTCGAAGCAGAAAAACAAAAATACCCTGTCTAAAACTTACTACAAGTTAAAGCTACTAAGAGATTTCATGTCAGGAGAAAATGAAACACGAGAAATTCAAGAAATTCCCCCAGATCGGTTGTGTAGCATTCTTTGCAAATTGAATTTCAACACAAAAACATTTCTGAAATCCTTACATCGTCAAAAAACCAGCAAAATCTTGCACAATCCAGCAAATGCAGTGTAACAGTAACCGCGGCACAAATTCCTCAGAATACACATTTCACGGCGGTCTGAATAATATGTTTGCTGGAAATATTTTCGGTGGCACGTTCAACATAAACATTATGTCATCTTCAAACGATAATAATCCACAAAATGATCCCGAATCTGTTAAGAAACGAAGGCCTATAATAGTTGACAGTGACTCCGAGTAGTCTTACTCGTACCAAACACAACTTGCAGACTCTACACACACGTGTTTGTTGCATACATGTGTATTGCTCTGTTTACATTGTAGTTATGCATAATGCATAGGGCCTATGTCTTGAACATTTATTCGTTTGTAACAGGTTGATTTATGTTCTTCTGGTGATAAAATAATCTCTAAGAGTTATATGTTTAAATTGTTAGATTTGAATAAACAATTGTTGTAGTCTTGTAGAGTCTAGTAAGTTTAATGTACTCCTCGTTGGAACTATTTTTTATCACGGACTCACATTCCCTTCAGAGAAATGAAACGGCCTCATTCATGGAAATGTCAAGCCAGATGAGTATGTTTTGGACCCTGATTTTTTTTTATTTAATTTGCTTGGATTCGGTTATGTGAGAAAAAGAATCTGACATTCATTGACTGTTGTGATAAAATTTTATTAAACTCGCCCAGAAAAATGTTATTAAGCTCGCCAAAGGCTCGCTTAATAACATTTTTCAAGACTCGTTTAATAAAATTTTATCTCAACAGTCAACTCGTGACAGATCCTACATGTCTTTAAATGTTTTTTTTAAGATTTCTTTCTCGAGGTTGTTAAAACCTGGGACTGTTTAATAAAGTGTTATGAAAGTTGAATGAAATGAATTGAAGCGAGCCTTGGCAAGTGTTCTGAACGATTTGAATATTGAACGATATACGAAAATAACGAAGGAAAAAGCGATAAATTTTCTGTCCGCCACTTCGACCGGAAGTTTTTTTTTTTTTTTTTTTTCATTTGATTAACATATTAACCAGATTCTATTCATAGTACAGAATAATGTCCCAAAAATGTAAATCGATTAAAAATTACAAAAGACTCTTCCGAACATTCTCCCCCTCTTTGATATGATATATCAAACAAATAAGCAAACTTGGCTTTTCTTTCACCAAAACGATTCCTCTTAATAACCAACTGGACTTACTAAAAGTAAGTGAATATGCTTAGTCCAAGACGATGCAGGTTTAATCATATACATTGAATTAAAGTCAACATTGTCAAAGACTAACGCTGCTTCTATAAAATAAACTTGATCTACACCAAATGGATAAGTTTTCCTCTAAATATCTAGTGAGCTTTTTAAGATCTACTTGATCAAACACATGAAAAATGTTGCTAAAGATGCCTTTTGAAAAAAGCATTGTAAGAAAAGGAAATATTGTAACATTAATTGCGAATATCCCCTTTACACTCTCAATTCAGACAAATCATAAGCTATATATCTGGGTGTAGCTATTACTAATTGCAAATGTACATGTGATCAGTAAAATGAAAACCTTTAAACCCATAAAACAATCATTTCTTAATAAATTGTCTGAACTAAACATTTTTTCATCTTCAGTCTGTTTCTTTGATCTTGATCTTGACTCTTCCGGACTGTTCTTGATCTATACTAGTGTAGATGATGTCTCTTCATCAGTTTATTTGTATTGCTGATAACACTATTTAATGGATGCTCGGGGATTATAATGGCCCTTAAAACACAGAGCTATCCATTAGTTTTCAGATTCTTCACAATTTGATATATTTGAAACATGAAGGCTCGGGGATTATTCTGCCCCTTAAGCACAGAGCCGACATGTTAACACTGATGATCACAAATACTGTCTTTCACGATGACATCAAGGGGACATATTCTTGATATTGGTCGAATGTACTCAGTATCACCTACAGTTAGTTTCACAGCGCGAACGTGATGATCACTTCCTTTGTATGTTTCTGTAACTCGACCAAACGGCCATTGTCCTCTTGGTGTGTCTGGTGAAACCACAAGCACGATACCACCTTCCTCTAAATCGCGATGTTCTTTGAACCACTTTTTTCGACTCGCAAGGCTTGGTAACGACTCGCGCTACCAACGATGCCAGAAATGACGAATCAGTTCTTGTATTCGACGCCAACGTCTTGCTGGATTGTAATTCACGTTATCTACTGCTTCAGGTGAGATCTGGCCTCCAATCTGCCCAAACAGGAAGTGATTAGTTGTAAAGGAGGTACATCAGCAGAATGTGAAGATTGGTATGTCAGTGGTCTTGAGTTTATCAAATATTCTGCTCCTGTGAATGCTGTCATCAATTCCTCATCGTTTACGTCAGTTCCCCGTAATATCGCGTAAATAGCACGTTTTGCAGCCTTTATCATCACTTCATATACACCACCCCAATGAGGCGCAAGAGGTGGATTGAACTGCCACAAAATTCCTCTATCTGCAGTCTTTGAAACAATTTTGTCATTGTCCAATGCCGCTACTAATTCTTTTAGTTCTTTCCTGGGACCCACAAAGTTTTTGCCCCTGTCAGACAACACTTTTACCGGAACACTCCTTCTGTTAACAAATCTTGAAAATGCGTTCAGAAATGAATCAGTGTCAAGTCCAAAAGCCATTTCTAAATGGACAGCCCTCGACGCTAAGCAAGTAAAGAGACACAAGTAGCGTTTTTGACGGATTTTACCGCGTCCCTGTTTGGTCATGAATGGGCCACCATAGTCCACGGATGTATGTAAAAAGGCTCTTAGTGGCATAGTCAGTCTTATGTCCGGTAGAGGTGCCATAATCTGTTTAGATGCTTTTGCTTTTCTACGTTTACACTCCATACAGGCATTTTCAACTTTGCATATTTCTTCTCTTGGGTGTATTATCCAATACGTTGAGACAATGCTGATAGTACATCATTAGTGCCTGAATGGTTTCTAAATTCATGGAAATACTTCACTATCAGAAATGTAGTCCTATTGTTTGCAGGTAGAATAATAGGAAATCGCACTGAGTACGGAAGAAAGTTTGCATTCACCAAGCGACTGTTTGCTCGTAAAAATCCTTCTGAATCTATTACAGGATTTAAATGACCTAATTTGCTTTTGTCTGGCAGTTCTGACTTTGCTTTGAGAGCACGTATCTCAGTCTTAAATTGTTCATATTGTGCATTACTGATTAATTCATGTTCACTGTCTCTAATCTCTAGTGCAGTTAAAGAACCACTTGCTTTCTCACTGTCCGAGCAATTGTTTATGAAACGGTATACCCATGCCAGAATATGAACAAGACGCGTCCACTTTGAAAAACTTTCCAGGTGTAACTTCCAGGGAGAGTCCAAATTATGTCCAACGGATACAAAACAATCTGTTTGTTTAGACGTCTTCACCTCAGTAAACGGTTCATTACTACAACCAACTTTATTTTCAGGCCATTCACTTTTTTCTTGTTTCAGGAAGTCCGGCCCATGCCACCATAGATTCTTAGCTACAAGTTCACTAGCTGTCATGCCACGACTGATAATATCTGCTGGGTTGATTTCCGAAGGTACATAGCGCCACTGTGAAGGATTTGTCAAACTTTGAATTTCACTGACGCGATTTGCTACGAATGGCTTCAAATGACGACTGTGATTTCTGAGCCAAAATAAAACATTTGTACTGTCTGACCAAAGTGTTGCCTTTTCAATTGAAAGTCCTAAAGCTTGGCACACAGCCTTTGTTAAACGAAAGCCTATTAATGTCCCCATTAATTCAAGTCTTGGTGTACTGACCGCCTGTAATGGAGCAACTCTACCCTTTGCTGCTACCATTACTACTGAAACTTTCTTTTGCTCACTTGAACACTTCAGATATACTACTGCACCATACACTACTGCAGATGCGTCCACAAATGTATGTATGTCTAATGTCCTATATCTTTCATTGTCAGTATCTAACTGAATACACCTAGGGACTTGTATGTATTTCAGATTGTCCATGTCCATGAACCAGCTCTTGATCTGAACTGCTGTCTCCGGATAGACTTCATCATCCCAATCTATGCCACTTATCCAAATCTCCTGCATGAGAATTTTTGCAGTCAAAATAAATGGTGCTAGTAACCCCAACGGATCAAACACTGTTGCAATAGTACTCAGAAACTTTCGTTTCGTAATGTTAATGTTTTTGTCTGGGGCAATATATTGAAAACTGAAGTTGTCATCTGTAGCATTCCACAGAACTCCTAGAGTTTTTAACAAAGGTAACTCTCCGCGAGAAAGATCTATCTGCGATGCACGATCGTTGACCGGAATTTCTTCAAGCACTTCAGTTGAAGTAGATACCCATTTTCTGACGTGCATGCCAGCTTTTTTCCCAGAGTTTATTTAGCTGGTGATACAAAACAATGCCCTGTTTAACTGTTTCAACAGAGTCTAGTCCGTCATCCATGTATGTTGACTTCAACACTGTTTCAGCCGCAAGCGGGAAAACACTTTGATATTTTTTAGCGTTAAACTGCAAAACAAACTGTGCCAAGAATGGGGACACATTTACTCCAAAAACCAATCTATTAAATTCGTATACTTGCGGTGAGTCATCTGGAGACTGTCTCCAAAGAAATCTATGATAGGGTTGGTCTTTCTCATTCAAAACAACTTGTAAATACATCTCCGCTACATCGCAAGCTACAGCTATCGAGCTTTTGCGGAATCTCAGCAACACATCAAATAACTCTCTTTGAAGCTTAGGCCCTTGATATATAACATCATTCAGTGAAAGCCCCTTAAACTTTGCCGATGCATCGAAGACTATTCGAACTTTTGTCGTTTCTTTATCAGGCCGAATTACCGCGAAATGTGGCAAGTACCATACTGGAGATTGATCTACACTGTTTTCTTGGGAGTTTTTTAACATAACCTTTCTCAGTATACTTTTCAATTATATCTGAATAAGACTTTTTGACTGCTGGCTCTTTTTCTAATTTCTTTTCTGTCCGCTTAAGCCTTTCATATGCCATTGAGTAGTTATTTGACACATATGTTTTGTTTTCTTTCCATGGTACTGAAACTTTGTAGAAGTTTTCTTCTTCAACTAATGTTTGCCCAGTGATATTTACAGTTTTTCTTTCAACAAGGGATAAACTAGGACCATTTTCTTCCAAACCCTCAGTTTCCCAAAACTGTCTTAATGTTTTGTCTAAATTGTCATTGCTATTTATGAATAATGTAGAAAGTGTTCTATGTTCATTACTTAACGAAACTGTCCCTACACATGTCCAACCCAAAGGCGTGAGTCTAGCTACTGGCTCCTCAGGCTTTCCATGGATTTCTTCAATAGATCTGTGAAATTCAGAATAATCTAAGCCTATGAGAAGGTCATTTTGTTAGTGTTTGCTAACTGTGGAAAGTCAATACCTTTCAAATGGTTCCAATGAATATGTTGCTTTTTCCAATCAATAGGGGCTAACGATCCAGTCACATTTGTAGTAGTGAAAGCTTCTACTTGAGTTTTCAAATTGGGATTGTTAACGTTCTGAATCTCAAATGTCACGGTCATTGTTTGAAATGTTTCTTTTCGCGCATTCATAACATGAACACTGACTTCTTGGGGTTGACTATTAATACCAAGTTCACATGCGACATCTTGGTTCAAATAAGTTTTGGTGCTTCCATCGTCAAGAAGAATATTGACTTTTAACTTCTTTTCGTTTGCTGCAATAATGACAGGCACTGTTCTAAGGGCAATAATGTCACTTCTGCGACTGCTAACAAATACTTGATTAATGGTTTCTTGTCTAGTCTCTGGGACAAACTCTGGAGCATTCTCATTAAGTTCACTTTTTCGCTTATTAAACTGTGTTTCATGAAGAAGATGGTTATGAGTCTTTAAACAGCCATTTATCCCACATTGTCTCGATTTGCGACATTCATTTCCACAGTGGTTATCGCGTAAACACCGAAAACAAAGTTTCAAAAGTTTTGCCTTCGTCCATCTGTCTCGGACCTTCAGTCCTTTGAATTGGTCACATTCCCAAACTTGATGACTTTCACCACAAACTTTACATTGATAATCTTTTTTCTTAGAATCTTTGAAAAATGTCCTATTTTTATTGCTTGATGATCTACTTTTACTTTTATTAACTAAACCATGGATTGTTTCACTGGCAATGGTATAGTAGACTGATTCCTGATTTACTCAATTTTTCAAGGTCTCGACAGTTTCTTCTTCACCATTTTCATATACCCATCTGTGGTATCTTGTGAGCATAGTCTCTGGCATTTTTCTCTGTAATGTATGGTAAAGAGAACCGTTACCAAGATCTTCCGCATGATCAGCTTCTTTTAAGTTTATGACAGATATGTCTAACAAATCTGCAAATTTCTCTATATTCTTAGCATTTTCTTCCTTCATAGGGGGGAAACGACCAAGCTCTTCTAAATAAATGGCTATTTGACGTCTTGACCCACCAAATTTTCTTTCCAAACGGTCCTTTGCAGCCTGATAGCTTGCTGCAGAATGCCCAAGATCCTCAATTGCATGTAGGGCTTCACCTTCGAGATATTGTCTAAGTTGCAATAGCTTATATTCCCCAGTAGCAGGAGCTTTGTCGATGCATGCTTCAAATGCTGCCTTCCAGGAGGGGTACTTGTGTTTTTCCCCATTGAATATTGGTATCGAAATTCTTTTCATCTGGCGCCACAGATCAGCACCAAGCTGGGGTGATGTCTGATCTGATAGGTCACTCATACTCTTAGCAGAAAGTATTTTGTCCTGTACCATTTCATGAGCCTTACTATACTGAGTGTCTATGAGCTCCATTTCTCTCTCGACTTTTTCCAAATTTTCGTTATCTGAGTTTTCTCTATATGCCATGCACAGTCTTTCTAAAACAGTGATAACGTCGTCCTGGGCTTTGTCGAATTGGCTTTGTAATTTATGAACATCTTCCTTTTCTATTTCCTCGATTTCTGACACAGAATTCAGTAATCTATTTTTAGCTTTGGTGAAGGCCGCCTTACTTTTTGTTTTTTGAAGCTTCAGCTCGAAAATAGCGTCGCTCGACTTAATGCCTCCCTCAGCCATGATTTGTAACCTCGATCTGCTACCAAAATTGTTCTGAACGATTTGAATATTGAACGATATACGAAAATAACGAAGGAAAAAGCGATAAATTTTCTGTCCGCCACTTCGACCGAAAGTTTTTTTTTTGTTTTTTTTTCATTTGATTAACATATTAATCCGATTCTATTCATAGTACAGAATAATGTTCCAAAAATGTAAATCGATTAAAAATTACAAAAGACTCTTCCGAACAGCAAGAATCATATAAATTCAATTTAACAAATTTAACCCTTTAGCAAACAACCCCCGTTTTATTGACTCTGAAAAAGAAAGCTTTTGAAAGCATTGTCAGAAAAGGTAAAAGCCCTTGAAAACATTAATGGAAAAGGAAAAATGCTGGTAACTAGCATTTTCTTCATTTCCCATGTTTTCTATGATTTTGAAGTGCAATTTCTTGACCTGCTTTCAAATTGCGGTCTGTAATTTCTTTGGGCAAGTCTTAAATTTTGTTGTTTGGTAAAGATTTTATAAAAAAAAAAAAAAAAAAAAAAAATTATGCATAAACATGAATCTAAGGTTCTATTCATCGCATCAAATCAATTTTAGAAACGCAAGCACTCCATGTCATCACATGTACACTGTAGCTTTCATTCCGTTAGAGTCTGTATTTACAGGCTAGATGTTTTAACATCCATCTAGATGAAGGATTTTGAAAACATGAAAACAAGGAGAAAATGCTGATAACCATCACTTTATTCTTTTTAAATGTTTTCTTTTTTTTAATTCCCATCATTTGAATAAGTTAAGTTGTTGTCTGCACAATGGACAATTCTAAAATTGTGTTGTCTAGTAGAGAGTTAACCAGACTTCCAAAAAAAAAATTACCATTTGTCTTTCACTGTAAATAACAGGGTTATTCATTTCCATATGAACACATTCCCAGCCTGTAAATACAGACATAAACAATGTGAAAGCTTTACATGTAAATTATTTTGGAGTGCTTATGACATGGAACGAGCCATTTTACCTATTCACCTCTATTTTGACCCAAGGAAACCAATTTTCTTGACTGTGCAAGATACTATCAAGACAAACTTCTATGTTTCATGAACTTTAAAGTGAAAATCTGGGTACACAAAAGGTTTTTCTAAGATTTGACCTTGTGACCTACATGCTTCACGGAGATCATCAGATGCATTAGATCCCTCTTTTTTTCGGAACATCGCTCATATATATTTGGCAAAGAACAACTACTAAGAATACACAGTATGACTGTCAACTTGTCAGTCAGCATGCTGTTCTAACTATCTAAATAGAGGTCATTAGTTTTTTTACTATATCACGACCTGCAAGTGTTTTTCATCATCCCGAAGCAGAACCTTCTGTAAAACATCATCGCAAAAAACTTTGTCATAGGCAATTTTTCTTTTTGTGAAATGTTTCCACATATGTAGAAACTTTCCACAAGTGTAAAAACCTTTCTAACAAGTGTAACATCATTTTTCTGAGGCGTAAAATTCTTAGCAATAGGTACAAGTTTCACAACTTATCGATTCTAGACTCTTCCACACAGTGATTGTGTACATAAAATTGTCCTTTGCCAATTGTACTGAACTTACGTATGCAAAACTGTCCTTGTATTTCCCAAGTCTGGTTCTTATTACATATCATTGAGGTAATGTTAACATTTCTCTCAAAGCCGGCTTTACAAGTATAGTTTATGCAATCACTATCTACTCTTCTGTCACATGCGACATCCATTTCACCATTGGCTATTGTCATATTTGGACACAAGAGTTCTTAGAAAAGAAAAGAAAACAAACTTTGTTATCAGAGCTACAGTAAATAACTCATTATCAATCCAAATTGTTGCTCTGCTGGACTGGAACTGTTGCCATACTGTATTGCACATAGCAAGGGGATAATAAAATCCTTTACAAAACATTCTGACCCTGAGGAAAATCTCTTCAGAAAATAAATGTTTTGTAGGAAAAGGAGAAGATGCTAAAGCCAGCATGTTCTCCGTCCCCACAATCGTTCCCACCATTTAAATTTATAAGAATAATCATAATAATAATGTGACAAACAAACAAAAACAAAACAAAACCTATCATTTGAGCTACAAGCAAATGCTTTTAACTTGGACAAGGCTATTTTTTTTCTGGTAAAGAATCTAGGTGGCTTTCTTATCAGAGTAACATTACTAACCTTTTCTCCTTTTCCACAATGTTTTCAAAAGCTTTTTTGTCAAGGGGTTGTGAAAAGTTAGGACTGCCCAGAAAGAGGTTAAGGTTAATGTTTGTGCATGCGATTACGCCACTTTAAACGTTTGTCTCTATCACCACACACACATGTATGAAATCTCAAACATTAAAACAAGAGCAGTGCGTCCCAAAATATATATCCCAGTTTCAAAGTTCAATTTTGCTACTAAATATTGAACGTAACTAGATGGCTCTTTATAATATTATTAAACGCATTCAAACTTTTGTATAAACAGTATTTTTTTAGGACTAGTTTATCTGAAGTTCATTATAACACATGCACTAAATGTCTACCCATTTCTGCTGTACGTCAAAAATTGTTCATGACGTTTTGGCATGCGCCCTCTGTAATTTTTCGTATTTCCATAGGAATAGCAGTTCTGAGATCTGAGATCAGTTAAACATGTTTGTTTATAATCGTACACCTTTTTGCACTGCAAAAAAGTAACAGTTTGGGTTGCTTTGAGCAGACGTTATTAGGCATAACACCAGCACCAGGAAATGTTTCAGTTTTTGATGATGTGGATGCAGACTCAGAAGATGACAACAGGGCTAGGCTAAACAGCCAAAACCAATTTGATTATCAAATTTATGGTAAATTCACACCTGATAGAGGAATAGGGTCAGTAGTTTTGATACTTCTTGATACTAAGCCCTTATCAAAAAGTTGCAACGAAACTTTCAAGCCGATGGTAAGAACTCATGTTTTGCTATTTCATAAGTATTCTGGGGGAAAATACATCTGCTTGTCGGACAGTGTAAAATCAAGATTACACTGTCCGCAAATGGTCGATGAGTCGGGCTCAGCGGCCTAAGGGTTAATTTATGGGTTTTAGAGGGACATGTTGCTGGGAAGGGGGCTCCTTCTAAAAGGCAACTGATTCAGATTATATATAGATCAGGTTTTGTTATGTGATAGTGGTCAACATTTAGGCCGAAAAACCTGCAGATGCAAAGGGAAATTACAAAACGAGCAAAATGTAGGAGGATAAAAGGATAAACAAGTCGGCCCTTCTGGAATGCAAAATTGGGTAAAGGTTTTGTATTGCCAACACAGATACAATGAAGTTTTTTTTTTTTTTTTTTTGCACAAGGTTGCTACGAGAATAAAATACATTGACAAAGAGCGTTGAAAAGATACCTTGACAGTGCTTGTAGTCTGATCTTGATATATACTTTCAGGTATGCTTAGACATTCTGGACAAAAGTAATGTTTAAATTCCAATCATTTGCACCTTATTTGAACATGCTGTATGGGTAAAAATGCTTTACAGGGGGCCTATTTAGTTTTTCATTTCGTAAATCACAATTTCTTGTAAAACATTTATAGATAGCCTATAACTAGATAAATTTTTCATTGCAGTCGTACAAACTGTACGGCTACATTCAGTAAAAAAGGTGCATTTTGGTCATTTAATTATCGGGATGGTTATTTTGCAATCGGTAACTTTTTTCAATAAGATCAGAATGATATGATGTCATCATACTCATCTGAAAATGAATCATCGTAATCGACCCATCTTATTGTTTATGCAACATTCCAGAAAGTCTTTGCGACACTCTGGCGCGAAATCTAAAAAGACCATTAAAGAAATACAGCTGAAAATATCTTTTTCTCATCTTAGTCATTCTGTTTTACTGACAATTTGCCAGCTATCACTTTACTTAAATTAATGATAAATCATTTTTGTAACGTTTGGTGAATATCTAAATGTAACTGGATGGTTTAGGAGTTTTAGTCCACACCAAATCTATTTTCAGAACGTCAAACCGATCTCATGACCGGAAAAGTAATGTTTTTTTTGCGTCGTTGTCTATCTGTTTAAATGGAACCTTTCTCCTATGATCATGAAAATTAATATTTCTTGGATATCACTACAACGAATTGTCGGTATGTAATGGGATTCGTTTATTATCATTTTCAAGTATTTTTCGATTGTTTCAAGTGTGTTTTCGGTTGTGATCTTGTTGGTTTTACTGTATTTTACTTGTGTCACATTTTTCTGCGGGCCCGCCAAATTCATAGACCCTTATAACCATCTTCTTTACCTAACTCCTCACTGATCGTTATCATTTGTCTTTCAGGAACGTCTGATTTGTAGATAGAAAGATTAGAAAGAGAGGACATGAATACATAGTTAAAACTGAATACGTCTATTCACATTATTTAGTAAGTATGATTAATGTATACCTTTACATGTATTTGTTTGATGTTTTTGTAGCAAGAGCAGTTGTTTATTATATTATTTGTTATTGTAAAAGAACTTCTGCCACGATATTTTTAATTGTATATTTTCAGGATGTAAAACTCTTGGAAACTGTTGAATGAAAAGAACTATAGAACATAGAAACTACCATAACTGTCTTTCTGCGTTAATGAATCCCAAAATGACAATAAGTACCTAAGGACCAAAGACGAACCCACGAACCCCCGAATCGTAAACATAAACATCATTATCCAGGAGAAAGGGGGGGTTACAAATGGCGACCAAAGGGGGATTTACAGTCATTTTGGACCAGTGATTCCCAGACATTCTACAGTCAAGCCTCATCACCAAATACCCGGGATTACCCACAAGATTTACATTTTTTTCAAAGGCATTTCTCGTAGTGTGCACAAACAGTTACTTTCATTGTTGGATCTCGTCGTGTCTGTGCTTTTTTTAGTGAACAGTGTTAAGTGTTAGTTTTCATAGTGATAAGTATTTAATTCGGATTTAGTATGGATTATTTGTACGTACACGATTTTATCATACAGTATTTGAACAGCCTTATTTTGGGGGGCCTTATACTTTGGTTGGTGTTATTGCTGAGAGAAAGGGAATTATTTTTGACAGAAAGTGCTACTTTTGTTCGAAAGCTTATTACGCTGTTCGTCTGCTACCTTTCTGCTTTACTAGCCAATAACTTTCTTCTCTCAGAGTTATCCTTCTTGACGTCCCATACCCTTTTCGTCCCTTTACTTATAAACAGTGCATAAATCAAAAGTCGCAGTATTCATTGGATTTTCCAGTTTTTACTCATAAAGCTAAGTCTATTTATACAGTTTGGAACTACTTTTGCCACGCTATCATTTTTATATTCCGTATTTGCAAAGAAAGGATTGTTCCATACTTTGTTTACGCTCGCAAAGAAAAAAAAAAAAAAAAAAGACCTTTGAACCCGGAATACTTAATTGCCTGTCATCTTGTGATCAAAGTTCCACTCTCAATTGTCATTGGCCAGTTTTGTTTGTTGCCTTTATTTCATTGGTCATTCGGTCAGTCGCTTATATCATACCCGTTCTTTGGCATATTTTGATTGGTTTACACAATTTTCCCTCTGTTTTAATTCAAGGGCATCCCCAGTTCATACTTTAGTTACTTTGATTTTTTGGGGGGGGATTCCCTCATATGACCAGCTCCACGCTCATTGGATAACAGATTTCCCTCCATATCACATCAGAGACAACAAGCGATACGACTGGATAGGAGCACCAAGTAATTTACATACAGCGTACCCGAAAACAGTGTAACATTTAGCTTCTATAATAATTATTCTGTGCTTTGTTTTCATGTTTTGATTACAAATAGAATAACTGAATTATTATCATAGAATATTATTGCTTATATTGTGTTGACTTATTTACTTTACCCCCCCCCCCACGTATTTTTACTAACCCGTTTCCCCACATGCACATATTTATAATGAAACCTGTGTGGACTTATTCACTTTACATTCCCCTGGACCTGTGTTATCATTAACCCATAGTCCTACATGCACCCAGTCTTATGAAATCAATTAATTCAAATTACAGATTGTCTCCAGTTAACTGGAAAACAAAACCTAGTTGTATAGATCAGTGCCAGAGATTAATCTCTGTAACTTGTTTTTACGTGCAGTAGCTACTCATTCCTTTCCGATCTTAACCTTTATAGGTCGAAGTTCAACTTATCTGACTACGTGCTGCTGTCAAACAGTGATTGGGAAAAAAAAAAAAAACAAACAAACGTGGCTTTTCTTTTTGGGAGGGTTTCTGGATTTCTTAAACACACTTACCGGTTAGTGACTGGATTTAAATTTTCTCAAGGAGCGGAATATAGTGGAAAAAAAAAAAAACAGCGATTGCCCACAAGTGAGAAATAGGATACATCTAAGAGACTGAAACAGTGCGGTTGGTGGTCAACATTACAGAAGGAGCTTTTTTTTTTTTTATATAGGATACATCTAAGGGACTGAAACAGTGCGGTTGGTGGTCAACATTACAGAAGGAGCTTTTTTTTTTTTTTTTTTTAAGAGGAGAATATCTAATTTTGCTCTCGCACTGCTGTAGGACCTAGCGTGTATTGAAAAAGAACAACGTTGCTCAATATTAGCCGAGTTGCCGAGTTGAAGTGTGTCGCGACCATTTGAAGATACAGGGTGTTTTCAAATAGTGCCATACTATTTATAACTTTGAGGTAAAGAAATACACTGCCTGTGAAGATTTGCTTATTTTTTGTAATATCACAAGATATTATAAAACAGTGTGAAAGATAGACATATAGTGCATGTTTAAAAAAGTGTTACACCGTGTACAAAAGTAGTATACAAAAATACTTACTTGTAACTCAGAGCCCAGAGTGTGAGATTTTATGATATAGACAGTGCTCAAAAGTACTGCACCGTATCGATTAATATCAAAAGACACTAAATGCAAGTGTGAGGTCGTACTATAGAGACTAAGAAAAATAAACATTATCAATTATCTATTTACAAAGACACTGATAGAAAATGTAAGGAAGAAAACGACACAATAACAGAACTGAACAGAATAACAAACTGAAAGAAAGGAGGAAGAGAAATTAGAAATGGCCATGGGAGGAATATCGGGGGAGGAAGAAAGATTACTACAGGCTCTTCATCTGTTAGGCATCAAGGCCAGATTAGGATTGGTGGAGGATATCACAAAGCTTTTACACGCTTTCAGTAAAAAACATGAAGTGCATATTGATACCTAAGTATGGAACTTATAAATTCCCAAATTATCAGTGTTTTATGGGGAAGAAGGAAAAGGAGAAATTACTTGGGAAATATTTAAATATGAAATAGAAGCTCTACTTTGTGACAAAGGTTTTAAGGGGGGGAACAGATTTTACTAAGGATCAGACGAGCTTGCAAAGCAGGGCTAGTGATAAGATTAGAAGACTAGGCCAACATATTAGTGTCACAGACATAATCGACAAATTTGACAGTGACTATGGATCCGTTGAGTCGAGAGAGAGCATAATGAGGAAATTTTACGGCTGTCAAGAGAATCCAAAGGAAAGTGTTGCTTCATATGCATCTAGACTGGAGAATTTGATCAGGCAGTAGTATTAAAGGCATTAAGTAGATCAGATACCATCATCCTAAAAGAAGTATTGCATGCAGGCTTAAATAAAGACTTGAAACATCTGTCTATTTATAATTGCAAAAAGATAAAAAAAAAAAAACCTATGATGAATTTAAAAAGGAACTCAGAAAATTGGAGTAAAGTTTGAAAGATTCAGATCACAGTGAGCCAAGTGTATGCAAAGCAGCAATTCCTTCATCTGAAATGACAGAGATCAAACAACTATTGATAAAATTGAACGAAAGGATAGAAAAGCTAGAAAACAGTCAGAAAGAATAGGGACAAACCAAGCAGAACTTTTACAGAGGGAGAGGTAGAGGATATAGAGGATACAGAGGCAGAAGTCAGGGATATAGAGTCAGAGGAAATTATAGTCAATAATAACGACCTCTAGCCAACCAAAGATTCCAGCCAACAAGCTATTTATGTAACAAAAAAGGACACATACAAAGGAATTGTCCATCACTGAACAGGCATGTTACAAATGCCATAAACAAGGACACATACAAGCAAACTGCCCAAACTTGTAAATGCTTCTGCTGCGGGATCGAACATAAGCATGGATGTAAGAGATTCCAAATTAGTATGAGAACCGAATGAGGCAGATTTCGATATAAATGGCATCAAAACAAAAACATTGTTGGACACTGGAAGCTGCGTCAGCGTTATTTCAGACTCTTTTGTGAAAGAAAACATTCCTAAATCAACTCTACAAAAGATAGAGAAAATTCTAAATATTGAATGCACTGCCATACTTAGGATATATTGAGGCGGACATAAAGACACCGTATGGAGTCCATCGATCACAGGAAAAGAGATGTTTACTACTTGTTGTTCCAGAAACAGTTTACTCCAAGCGAACACAAATTATACTTGGAACAAACATCCTACAAGAATATATGAGTGACTGCAAACAAGAATATGGACAACAATTTCTACAAAATGCTAAACTTTAAACGCCATGGTACCTAAGCTTCAGAACTATCATAGAAAGAGACAAGTAGATGAAGAAGTTGAATAATAGATTAGCGGTAGTTAGAAGTGCAGAAAAGGACACGATTATACTGAGATCAAAGGTTACACAAAGAACTTAACCACCCAAGCACACTGGCAATAACACACGAGACTGAGGATAGTGGCATACGTTTATGTGTAGATGTAACACCTATTCTGGTACAGTTAGAGAAGGGAAATAGAAAAGAAATGGTTGTAACTTTATCAAACCTCACAACAATGACAGTGACAATTTCACCAAACGCTTGTTTATGCGAAAAGCAGCCAGTCACTATTGCCGAGGAAATACCTAAAGGCATCACAAAAGCTACTGAACCAGACATCATGAAACTTCTCACAACAGACAAAAATAACCTGCTATCTAAGGAAGAGAAAGAATTATTGAAAGATCTGCTTACGAAAATGGCGACATATTCTCAACAACTGACGACAATATAGGACACTGCAATAGGATAAAACACCGGATAGATCTCATGGAAGGAAAAGAAACGCCAATTAAGGAAAAACATCGCAGAATACCACCAATGATGATAGATGAAGTGAGGAATCATTTAGAACAGCTACTATCAGCTAGAATAATAAAGAAGTCAAAGTCTCCATAGGCAAGCAATGTTGTTTTAGTGCGGAAAAGGAATGGTTCTCTTAGAACGTGCGTTGACTATAGGAATTTAATCTCAAGAACAATGAAGGATTCTTACGCTCTTCCGAGAATCGAAGAAATATTCGACGTGTTAAAAGGAAGCAAATACTTTAGCACAATTGATATGAAATCCGGATATCACCAGGTAGAGATAGAAGAAACACACAAAGAGAGAACTGCGTTTACCATAGGTCCACTTGGATTTTACAAGTATAACCGGATGCCGTTCGGTCTTTCAAACTCGTGAGCGACGTTCCAGCGACTCATGGAAGAATGTCTCGGGGATTACAACATGTCAATTTGCGTCATCTACCTGGACTACTTGTTTTTGCCGACACCTTTGAAGAGTATCTCCATCGTCTGGATCTTTTTTTAACACGTTTAAAACAGTGTAATTGGAAGTTGTCGCCTGAAAAGTGTACATTAACCAAAGAAAAAGTTGCATTCCTCGGACATGTTGTTAGCGCAGATGGAATAGAGCCAGACTCAGAGAAGATCGACAAAGTAAGAAATTGGCCAACTCCTTCAAACGCAGATAAACTTCGATCCTTTTTCGCATTTGCTGGATATTACAGAAGATTTATAAATGACTTTAGCAAAATAACGCGGCCTTTATCAGATCTTTTACCACAGACTAAAACAAAGAAAAACAGCAAGAAGACACAACAATCGACATGGTCAGACCGAGAACAAAACACATTTGAAAAACTAAAAATTATTCTGTCATCTCCACCGATCCTGGCATATCCTGATTTCAGTCTACCATTCGACCTGCATACAGACGCATCAACAAAAGGGAATCGGAGCAGTACTGTATCAGACACAAGAAAGTAAGAAGAAAGTGATAGCTTATGCCAGCAGATCACTGACAAAGACAGAAAAGAACTATAGCGCATTTAAGCTGGCTTTCCTCGCACTAAAGTGGGCAGTCACAGAAAAGTTTGCAGACTACCTCACTCTAAATCATTTTACAGTCTTAATAGACAACAACCCGTTGACCTACAGTTTTACATCAGCGAAACTAGACGCAACAGGACATCGATGGGTATCAGCTCTTGGGGAATTCACATTTGACATCTACTACAGACCAGGCTTAAGAAATGTAGATGTAGACTCCATGAGCAGGTATCTATGTCAAATTAGTGAGACTGATGGTCACGAAGAATGCGTCAAAATAGATGACAGACAGTAAAGACTATATATGTTCCTTCATTACTCCTCCATCATCAATAGAGACCCTCCCGGCTTTTAACATCAACATAGTAGATGTGACAGAGACACCAGGACAATCACTTGCTCAAAGAGAAGTAAGACGAGCACAGAGAGAAGATGCACTCATAGATAGATGGAGAATAGCAGTAATTGACAAAAAATTACCAACGAACGTATATGGAAAAGAAGACTTGACAATGAAAACGCAATACAAGAATTTTTAGATGAAAAGGGGAATACTATTTAGAAAGCTAAAAGAGGAGGACACAGAAATAGATAAACTTGTCTTTCCATCAAAGTACCGAAAAGAGACACTGCAAGGCCTACGTAGCGACGTCGGCCATCCTGGAAAAGAGCGGACGCTCAAACTATTTCGGGAAAGATTCTATTTGCCTGGAATGTCAACCGATGTAGAGAAATGGGTGAATAAATGCGATCGGTGTCTTAGAAGAAAATCGTCAACAAATGAAAGAGCACCACTTGTCAATGTCCATACCACTTATCCACTGGAACTAGTCCGTTTTGACTACCTCACGCTAGAACCATCTAAAAGGGGATTAACAAACATCTTAGTCATCACAGATCATTTTACAAAATACGCTCTAGCTATACCATCAAGAAATCAAACAAGGAAAACAACAGCAGAGGCATTTTTCAACAATTTTATAGTTAACTACGGAATTCCAGCTAAAATACATTCAGATCAAGGAGCAAATTTCGCGAGTGAGATCATAAAGGAACTTTGCAGAATCACAAACATCAAAAAAAAAGTCTCATACAACACCATGCCATCCACAGGGCAACGCTGGACCTGAAAGATTTAATAGAACTAAATATGTTGGGAACAGTTGAAACCGAGAAAACGGAGGATTGGAAAAAGTACATCAGATCATTGGTCTTCTATTACAACAGCACAACGAAAATATCACCGTATGAATTACTGTTTGGCAGAAGACCAAAACTACCGACAGACGTACAATACGAACCTGTAACAGAGACTTTAAACCCCACAACAAAAGCATATCTCACCAAATTGAAAGACAGAATGGACAAGACAAGGGAAATAGTTGAGAAACATACAGGAAAGGCCAAAGACAAACATAAGAAGTATAATAATTGGAAAGCCAAGGCAGTACAGATATCTATAGGAGATACAGTTTTAGTTAAAAGAGCGGCCTTTGATGGAAAACAGAAAATAGCGGACAAGTTCGAAGAAGAAACATACAAAGTGAGTGAAAAAAGAACTTAGACAAGAGATTCCTGTGTTTAAAGTAGTCAAAGAGCGGGAAAGAGACGACCCTACACAGAAACCTTCTTTTCAAGATTGAAGAAAAAGGAAATAATGAAGAAATAGATGAGGAAAAAGAAGATGAGAATAGAGATGCATCGAAAGTTAGAGATCATGACGTCATGAAGAAAGAAGTTGGAATGTGTGAAGGAACTGGTACTGTAGGAGATACAGAGATAGGGACGCCTATCTTCCTTCAGCTTGTCCAAGCACAAAGAAGAACTAGAGAAAAACATGACATCGTGTGGGTAGAAAAGAGCAAACTCAGGAATCCTACAAGCGACACGGCTTCTAGTAGAGGATTATTCGAAGAACAGAGAAGTGGAGAAATAAGGACCGCCGGAGCAGATTTAGGGGAGAGAAGAAGCAAGAGAACGAGACAGAAGAGAAAACCAGGAAACTTTGGTATCTAGAAGTACATACGAAAGACCATTAGAAAACAGAGACAAGGAAGAAAGAGGAAAGAGATCAGACTGAAAGATTGGACAGACAAAGTAGAACAGAGAGAAATTGGTTCACCGTAAACATGGAGAAAGAAGACAACGACAAAGACAAAGAAAATTTTAAAAAATCCTCCGGTACCAGTGCCAAGACGATCAACCAGACAGAAAAAAGAAATCTCCAGATAGATATGGAGGCATTGTTAGTCATCAGATGGTTCAACATGTTGATAGTAGAGTCAAAACCTAGATAGTTTGTTAAATCTGGAGTGTTTACTGATCCAGACCAGGAGGCAACGAATATTAAGTGATTTTTTCAATAAAGTTTTTTATCGCTTGATGTTACTATGCAGATCTGTTTTATTAATACAAAGTTTTTTTTTTTTTTTTTTTTCCTTTCAGATAATACCAGCAGATAAGATAAGTTATCCCAAATCAAAAATGCGCGAACGCATTTTAGAAAGAGAAGAGAATTGTACAGATGAAGAAAGTGAAGTGATTTTTGTTTTGTTTTACTATTTGTAGTTGTACTGGATCGTTTCACTGTGCTGTTTTTTATTTCTTTCATGCAAAGTTTGTTGTGATTTCTTTTGCTCGGCTGTAAATGACGGGTCGTCATTTCGGAAGCAGGGGGAGTATGTAACTGGATGGTTAGGGGTTTTTGTCAACACCAAATCTATTGTTAGAACGTCAAACAGATCACAGATTACGGAAGAGTAATGGGTTCTTTGCGTAGTTGTCTATCTGTTTAAATGGAACCCTTTTCTTATGATCAAATTAATATTTCTTGGATATCACCACAATGAATTGTTGGTATGTAATGGGATTCATTATCATTTCCCAGTATTTTTATGATTGTTTCAAGTGTGTTTTCGGCGGTTGTGATCTTGTTGGTTTTACTCTATTTTCCTTCTGTCACATTTTCCGCGGACCCGCCAAATTCATAGATCCTTAGAAATATCTTCTTTAACTAACTCCTTACCGTTCGTTATTATTTGCCTTTTAGGAACGTTTGATTGGTAGATAGAAAGATTAGAGAGAGAGAGAGAGAGAGAGAGAACATGAATACATAGTTAGAATTGAATACGTCTATTCACTACGTTTAGCAAGTATGAGCAATGTATATCTTTGTATTTTTGTCTGATCCGATTCTGCGAACTTAGTATTGTATTGTATGTATTTGTATGATGTTTTGTAGCAAGAGCAGTTGTTTGTTATATTATCTTTTATTGTAAAAGAACTTCTGCCACGATATTTCTAATCCATGTAAAATATAATTGAGTCGTGCTCTATAAAAAGGGGATCTGATGTATCTGTAAAAAAAGTATCGATCCATGACAGTCAACGCAGTCCGAGCAGGCTGTCTTGGGTTGAAACTTTTTCTTCTTTAAATTTTCTGTCAAAGGATCACTTTACGTCATGACTAAGTGGGTTTTAGGAAAATGGGTCTATCTTATGTGATAACTTGCATTACATAATGCATTCTAAATATGCATTAAACCTCCTTTTGCCAAAGCACTGCTCAATTTATTTTTCTTAACCAGTAACATCATTACCACTTAGAATGCCTGAAAACTACAAGGTCATTATTAAACCGTGAAATAAGACCCAAGTCTTGTACGTCCTCGACTTTGTTGACCAGATTGTGTAATTGTAGTGCACATGTTTAGGGCAGAGCCACTAGTCTGGGAGCTGGCCCCTGGAATTTGAAAATTCGTTAACCGGTCACCAAAATAAAATTTGATGTATATGCGTTTGAAGTTCACATATAAACTACTAGAATTTGGGCATTTGACAAGATTGGTGGTGGTGCAGATTTTTTTTACAGATGTCTTTCATTCCCCACCCGCAAACTATACATAATATATTCGTTTTGTTGTTTTTCAACTTTATTGTAAAAATCAAAGGTTGTTTAATGAAATAAAGGTTTCTAGAATCTTTTGTTACTTTCACAGAATATAGTAATTAATCAAGTAAACACTGAATTTGATGGAAATATTTCCCATGCTGTGCTACAGACATGCTTAATTCGTACTCCATCCACCAACTAGAGGCCCTTGAGGGCCTGAAATCGCTCTACTTGCAGTGAGTTTGCTTTTTTTCTAGCACACATTATGAATTCACGATGCAAAAAGGTGAATGACAAATACTCCCCTCCCTCTCCCAAAAAAGGAGGTATTGTTGCAACAGGGCTTGAACCCACTAAGAAAACACAAGTAAGCATGTTGAATTGAACAAATAGTGAAAAAAAAAAAAAAAAGAAGAAAAAATTGAAATACAATTTCTCAAAACCAACTGTTTGAAATCCAGCCAAATTAAATAGGGTTTCAGTACTCATTGTATTAAACAATCCCTGCAAATTTCAAAGAAATGTGACGAATAATGTGGACTTTGTTGAGTAAACAAAATTAAGTCTTCAAATGGCTGCTTTTCCTTAAATGATTGCTAGATTTTCTTCATTTTTATAAGAGTTCAATCCCTTGATGACACAAATAATCTTTGCAAGTTTCAAAAGAATTGGATCTAAAATGCCGACTTAATTCCGTAAAAAAGAAATGTAAATTTTCAACTTTAAATGGCTCCTTTTCCCATACTGATTGTCAAATATTTTTCAAAATCGATAGGATTCAAGGTATTGATAATATAAAGCAACTGTGCAAGTTTAATGAAAGTTCGACCACAAATGCCGAGTCGTAGCGTAAACAAGAAATGTATTTTTTTTAATTTGAATGGCTCTTTTTCCCATACTGATTGTCAATTTTTTGTCAAAATCAATAATGTTCAAGCTTTTGATCATACAAAGCAAATGTGCAAGTTTCATGAAAATCGAATTACAAATGCTGAATTTATTGTGTAAACAAGAAAAGAAAATTTTGAACTTTAAATGGCTACTTTTCCCATACTGATTGTCAGACTTTTTTCAAAGTCAATAGGGTTCAAGCTATTGATGAGATAAACCAACTGTGCAAGTTTCACGAAAATCTGGCCACAAACGAAGACTAAAACACATAAATGACAAAAGGAAATGTTGGACTTCAAACGGCTACTTTTCCTACACTGATTGTCAGATTTTTTTCGAAATCAATAGGGTTCAAGTCTTTGAAGAGATAAACAATCTGTGCAAGTTTCAAGAAATTCCGATCACTACTGCAGACTTTATTGCGTAAACAAGAAATTCAAATGTTGAACTTTAAATGGCTACTTTTCTTACATTGATTGTCAGATTTTTTTTCAAAATCAATAGGGTTCCAGCTATTGGTGAGATAAACAATCTGTCTCCTCCTTACTCTAGGTGAATAATTTCTTTCAACATTTCTAACAACTTCATTTAAAGCTTGTGGAATCTGATCTTCTTCAACATTACCGGTTAGCCAATTAGTAAATCTGGTTACCCTTCTTCTAACGCTTTCAGGGATTACCGCTGTGGCAACCCTTTGAGCAACACCATAAATATTAGATGAAAGCCTTTGACTAGCATCAGAGATTCTATTAAAAAATCTACTCATACTCATATTTTTATAACAAAAAAATATTACCTTAAGTCAAATTTTAAATTTTATTTTTTTTTTAAAAAATAATAAAATTAAAGAATATCAATTCTATATTTACCATTCCAAACTCTTCCATTCCAGGTTTCAGTCGTTTGAGGGCAACGGTCTATAAATTTACTTGCCTTATAAATTGATGGAAAGGTTGTTGTTTCTCCAGTTTCAACATCCTTTAAGGTACCTTTTTTTGGATTACTAGAAATATTTTTTAATCTATCATAATTAGGAATTTTTTTAAAATGTTTTTTAATTTCTTCCTCAGGGTATAGTCCGTGCTCTTTAACTGTATCAATAAATTTCTTTTTACTCCAGTAAGAGTAAAACTTAATATCATTTTCTTTTAATTTTTTTTTAAAATCAGCAATCTTTTTCATTTTTACATAACATAAAAAATTACTTAATAGACTACACTCATTTTATTTCCATCACTCTGAAAGTTAATTAACCTATCACTAAGTAAAACCGCAAATGCTTCAGTATTTGCAGGAGGATTTGCAGTAAATGTTGTTTTAATATGAATATCAGTTACAGAATACTTTTAACTTTTCACTTTGCTTTGATACGTCAAACACAAAGGAAAATATTTTTATAATCTAAAGGAGTAATATTAGGGTTTGATACCAATTCATCCATGTTAAAATTTTTTTTTCTAAACAAAGCAGCTTCACCATATATTCTACTAAATTGATTAACAGTAAAATTTATATCATAATCATATGCTGGATATTTTTTTGAACCTAACATTACATAAATATTTTTAACATTTAAGTTGTTAAATATAGCTGGGTTTTCTTCTTGGTTGCCACTTTTACCAGTTTGAAAACCAACAATTAAAAAACGCGGCACCTCAGGAGATGATTTAGCTGACAGCCTCCAAGTAAAACCTGTTGCTGCCTGTGGAACCGCAATGGAGTCGCTTTGTATCATTCTATACCCAACTGGAAATTTTTCTTTCTTCTCAATAAATTTATAAAGTTCCAACTTGCTACCATCTTCCGGTTCCACATGAGGCATAAACCATGATACTTTTAGTAAATTAACTCGCCCTGCATCAACTGCTGGTATATCTCCTCCACCGGGCCCTGCCCCTGCAATTACACCTCTTTTAAATATTGCGTCGTTGTCATCATTTCTTGTTAAGGTTAAAGTTTGTTTCATACCATATAAAACTTTGTTGTAATCTTCACAAAAACCAAATATATGTTTTAGGGGTACCCTAAAACTAAAGGTTCCAACTGGATTTGAACTAAAAATATACTGTCTTCTTACTGAAAAACCTTTATTAGTAGCAGCATTAGCTAATTCCCCTGTATCTTTATACCATAATTGGTTTAACCCTTGTGATTTAGAAAAGTCATCCAGGTATTTTAGCAGTCCAAGTATTGTGGTAGCCTGACCAGGATAATTAATGGATTCTATCTCTCGCCCCCTAAGTTGGTATCTGATATTTTTAAACAGATACATCAGACCATTATTTGTTATGGTAACCTCATTATTTGCTCCATAACGCATTCCATCATTTTTTACTAATTCACCTATAATTTGTAAATATGACTCAGAAGGGTGATAAAAAATATCTTGAGTTTCAATATCAATCCTAATATTTCCTCCTGAGTTGTTTAGATTGGTTCCTGTAATAGGTTCATACTCAAAACATTCATATTCATCAATACTATCATCTTTTAAAATTGGTGCTTTAATGTTTAAAATGTCCATTTTATTATATGCAATTATAATTTTTAAGTCAAAATTATAATTGAGTTTTGTTTTTAGTATTCTAACCATAGTTGAGGGAATGATTTGTTTACATCATTTACAAAAACACCCTTAAGTTTAATTGTTTTAAGTTTTTCTGCTGAAAAATTTTTTCTCATTTTAGGATAAATTCTATTTCCGTAAAGAATGGTTACTTTAGGTATATCATTTTCTTCTAAATATTGATTTACATTTTCTTCAAATTCCTTAATGATATCAGCTTTTTCAGGTGACAATTTTAAAACAACCTTTTTATAATCATAACTTGTATTGGTACTCTCTAAAACTTCACAATCTTCATTAAGTTTAAAATTTGCAAAAAGGATACCAACCCTTTTTGTATTGTATTTTTCATATTCTGTTACTTTAAATTTAAGATTTGGCATTCTTTTTCATTTAATGTATATAATTTGCTTAACTTAAATTTATTTTTTTATAATACTTTAACTCCGGAACCCTTACTATTTAATTTCTTAACTAAATCTTGTATAGCAATGGCACTACCATCTATTAAGGTATTAATATTTTGTGTTGCAGGTTGAGTTGTTGTAGTAGGCTTTTGTGTATATTTTTCTAAAATCTTTTTAGATTTTGGTGTCAAAGCCTTTTCAACTAACTTTTTACCTGCATCAACCGCGGCACTCTTTCCAACCTCTAATGCTTTCTTTGCTCCTTCCTTAGCAACACTTTTTCCAACATCAACTGCTGAAGATGCAATTTGTTTAGCTGCGCTGCTTGTAAAGAGTCTTGTAAGAAAATTAGCAAAGCTATCAAATATACCTGCACCACCGTAAGAATAATTTCTTTTAAATCCTCTCTTTTGTGATGTAATCATTTTATAGTATAGACATTAAATTTTTATAATGCTTTGAATTTAATACACGTTGTCTTTTTAATTCATCACAAATACTTACAAGCTCATTTCTTACACCTGTGTTACCAGCTTCTTTACTTGCCATTAAGAGGTCTAATCTTTTTAAAAGTGCGTTAGGGTCAGATGGGATAATGGTAATTCCTTCTCCAGCTGCTTCTGCTTTTTTTTCTGCTTTGATTTCTCTATAAATATCTTTAATAAAAATATTGTATTTTTTTCCACCACTGCTTTTAGGGCGGTTGTTTGGGTCACTACCATGAAAAATAACATTGGAATTCTTTAATATTTTTTCATAATTACTAATATCATTAGGAGGAAAATTATATCTTCTACTTGGATTTTTTGCCATAATAAGTTCCCATAATCCATCCGTTGCTGGATATTTTTCTGCACCAAACCAAATATTGTCACCATCGTAATCAACCATTTTATTACCTATATAATAATTAAAACCTTTTCTTTCAATACCAAATGTTTTATCAATATTTTCTTCATATTCTTCTTTTAATTCTTTATATTTTTCATCTAATAATGAATATCCTACTTCTTCCTCTTCCTCTTTCTCTTCCTCTTTAGGAATTAATTGTTGAGGTAACCGTTGAGGTAATTGTTCGATACCCTCTTTAATAGGTTTAAGCCCTTCTGTAATCTCCTTTGTTGTGACTTTTTGTGTTTCTGTAATAGGTTTAAAAAACTTTGAAAGGTCTGTTTGTAATTCAATGTCCCCTGTTCTTTCTGCAAGCTGTCTATCACGAATTCTTTTTCTCGTTGCGAGATATTCTTTTACAATTTGGTCCCTTTTTACAGGGTCTTTTATCTTTAAAAACGACATATTTTTTCAGTAAAAATTTTTTTTATCTTATTTTTTTAATCAGTATTACCTATTTCACATGCACAAGAACATTTAAACTTAGGTGGTTTTAGTTTTAGTCTTAATGGGTTCCATTGTTTCTTTCCACTAGTCTCCTGAATTCCTCTCGTGCTTCCTGTTTCCCCTTCTCGATTAAGCTCTCCTGTTCCTCCAGCTTGCTTTTTTTCTTTGACTTAGCCCGTATCTCTTCCTTCATCACCTTGTATTTTTCAAGTTCATCCATGATTAAAGTAAATTCTGAATGGTCTATTTTGTTGTCTGATATTGCTTTTGATATATGTGTATTAAGAGTATCAAGTTTTGCATCAGCTAACATTTTAATCTGAAGATGTTTTTCAGATTTTGTTCTGGTTCTTCTAACCAGAAACTTACCTACTAATGCTGATAATCCAACAGCTAAAGCACAACCTTCTAAAGCTATCGTTGCAGGTATCGCTACCACGGTACTTAAAAGTGCTATTCCACCTGCTCCGGCACCTAGTGCTAAGGTGTTTAGTCCTGTTTCAACGTTATCCACGGTCTTGCTAATCTTTAAATACTTTTTACTTAACTGCTCTCTAACCTTAACTTCATTTTCAAGAAATGTTTGAATTTCTGATATTTTTTGTAGTCTAAAGGATTGACCATTGTCTCCTGCTGATAGTATTGGTTCTAATGATGGTGCATTTGGTATATTTCGTGCTTCTGTTAAGTTTGGATAAATCTTTTCTGAAAGTTCCATTTTATTAATTACATCTATTTTTTTAAATAGAATAGTAAAGACGACACAAAAATTCATTCTCCTCAATTTTTACTAACCTGCTTGAGTTGTTTGTAATTGTGGTAGCCACATCAGGAGCATCCTCAAGAATAACTTCATTCGATAAACTAAATTGCTTAATTTTTAGAGCATAAGATAGAGAAATTAAAACAACTCCTCTACTCATCATAAAACCAAAACCTAAAACAATGGTTTTTGTTTCACCAGCTTTTAATATTAGGGGTTGTTGAGTATAAATATCCCAAGTAATAGGATTAACTTTGCTAGCTGGATGCTTAACTTCTACAAGTTTCCAAAAAATAGTTTTTGGTTGAAACATTTTAGGTTTAACTCCAAATTTATGCACATTCATATTTTTTAATTTATAATATTGCGCCCAATATAGGAATATTAGCAAATGGGCTATTAGGTCCTAAAATAAGACCTTTTCCATTATAAATTTTTGACCCTTGTTCTAATTACAATCCATCACCAACAGAACCTAATCCTTTACCTTTAGCCGGACCAAGATATAAACCTTCACCATCAGTTTCTACTTGGCATACACAACCACCTTTTTTAAGGTAAAGACCGTTACCCATTGCTTTTTGAACGCCTGAAGAGGCTAAACCAGATAGGGCACCAACTCCTATAGCTGGTAAAACAGTCCTTGCTAATGTAGGTAGAACTGATGAAGCTAATCCTGCTAACAAAGGTAAAAATCCACCTTCTACTTTCATATTGTGTTTAAGTTGCCTAATTGTCATTCTAATCGTGGTTCCCTTACCAGCTTCATAAGTTTTTGCTATTTTCTTTGCTTGTGATTTGGTCACTGCAATTATATCATTACCTTGTAAGTCATTAAAATTTAAACGAATACTTACCGGACAACTAGTTTTAACAGCATGATTTAGCTTTTGCTTTTGTCCTTCTGATATATTCACTTTAACAGTAATGTAGTTTGACATTTTATATTAATATATTTTTTATTTATCTTGCTTCTCTAATATGAAATCTGATTGTTAATGTCTCCCCTCTAAGGTTTAGTAATGTTCCGTCTTGGTCAGTATTTGACACATTAAGGTTATGTATTTCATTTAATGTTAGCGGAAGATACACTAAATTAACTGGTGACTCTATTATTTTATAGCCTGGTGATACATTAGGAAAAAAACTATAAATTGTATTTCTTTGAGAACCATTAACATAACTACCAGAAATTAAATCAATATTAACAAGTAAGCTATTAATACTTAAAATATTTACTACTTTTTCAGATTCGTGAAATCCTTGTAGATATTTTGCTTTATTAAATCCTAATACTTTTCCGATACTTCTATTTTGGTTAAAATCTGCCTGATAACCATTTTCTACGATAAGAACTGATTTTGAAGTATTAGTGTTTGCGGAGATATAATATTCTTCATTAACTGCGTCATAATGACCTTTTTTCCTCATTTCTTGTTGTATTACATCATTAAAGCCCCAATAAAGTCTAAAATTAGAATTTTTTTTATGCTTGAAAAAAGACACGAATCTGTTAGATTTACTCTTATTTTGTCGCCAAGGGGATAGGGGCGTTCATTGCAGCATCGGTTCATGTCACAGAACCATACAAAAAATCTTTTTTTTTTTATCAATTCTCCCAAGTGACGTTGCCACGCACTATTCGGAATCATTCTGGTGTCCTATTTGTAGACACCATGTGACCGATCACGTATTACACAGACGATGTGCTTTCTCTCCTTAGAAAACGTTGCGAAACTTCGGTAAGTCTTTAATTTTCGTTAAATTACCTTCGCTCATCGTATCTAATTTATTTGTACGCATTTGATTGGTAAATCGGAGTTGTGTTATATTTATTTCGATCATCATATGCCTATTTCTTCTTGTCAAGAGTCGTGCAAACATCGAAAGACATCTCGGCCTATAACACTTTCGGCCTATTACAATTTCGACTAGTAAGAAATTCGGCGCATACAAAATCGGATGTCTACACAGGGTATAAAGGTTTGTAATATGAGCCATGGAGAATAAGTCAAACAAAATGTGGACGGTTTATAACGAAGATCAGACTTTACATTATGTGCGATCTGATCTTGATCTTCGTAGGTAATGAAAAAGTTAAAAACTTTGTGGGGTTTTTTTTGGTCTGTAATTACTAGCGAATTTTGACCTGAGTTTAGCATCAGGTGGTGGACGTTTTATATCAAAGGTCAGACCTCTTACTAGGTGCAATCTGATCTCGATCTATGCTGTCAACAAAGGATATTTCTCAACTTTCAAGAGTTTAGTAAAACACATTGCTTATAGTTATTTTTACTGCTAGTTTTTGAAGACAGAGTTGATGTTACTTCATCAGTCAAGTTATTGCATGCAGATGAACCATACTTTTCAAAATTATAGATACATATTCCAAAGCTGATAAATACATGTACTTCAAGTTGTTGGAGTTCAAGACAATTGAAGACAAAAGTAGAAGTTTACAAGTACTCAAGTAATATTTATCTACCACATTGTGATCAAGAAAAATATTTTTTATGTCATTTTTTACTGATCTCTTTTCTTTCCAATCTAAAAACAGTGTATCTTTTTAGGGTGTGATACAGAGAGACCAAGATGTTTGTTAACCGACAAATAGATATCCCAGTCTGGTGTTATTATATCTCTGCTGTACGATGTTTTTTTTTTTTTTTTTTCACAGATTTTAGCACAGTCCATGTCAACAGGTATTTGAATGATATTTAGATCTACATCTATTACACATTAATGTTAGAACTTTGAAGTCTATTATATTTTAAGCTTAGAAAGGATCAGCTGCTGAAGGGATGATTGATCAAATACAACTTTTTTACACCCTTGCCATAAATTTTTGAAAGGAGCAATTGTTTGCTACAAGCAACTGCTCCTTTCTCACATTTTTCCATTTTTTTTTTTTTTTTTTTTTTGTGAATATTCCCCAGTTGTCGGTTGTTTAATGCCACTTTCAACATTATTTCAGTTTTATCACGGCAGCCAGTGCACCTGTCCATGCTTATCAAGAGTTTCTGTTTCCAGTACTTTGCATAATATCCCACTGGCTGTTTTCCACGTAATCATTGTCAATACACTGATTAGCATTGAGAGGGGAATGTATCCTGTTGCAATGACTATCATCAATCCTGGGAAAGAAATTGGCTGAGCTAGGGATTTGAAGCAGCAATCCCCCAATCTCAAGTCCTTTATGCGACTAGCTGCACCACTAGGGCTCTGCAGTAGTATTTCGTAAAAGTAATGTACTCTTGAGAGAGAAAAAGGCATGCCTTGGGGCTAAAACAAATTAAAGTCCAACTTTTAGTAAGCAAGCACAAAAGGTACACTCAAAAGCTGCTTTGTATTAAGCCAGCACAAAAGAGACTCTTAAATTGTGTGTGTGTGTTTTTTTTTTTTTTTTTTACCTTGAAAAAGAAGGCTTTTGAAACATAATGAAAAAAGGTGAAAAGCAACATTTTCAATTTCCAAAAGTGATTTTACCTTTTTAGACAAGTTCCATCATTTGAGCCACATTCAATTTGTTGTCCAGAAATGCTTTCAAGTTAGACAAGTTAGAAATTTTATCAGCTTGAAAAGAATTAGTATAAAGGTGGCCACAAGGGCAGGGTTTACTGTATAAAGAAATGAACATATCTTGTAAAATAGTTCTAGAGATACAATCTGAGACTAGTAGATTAAAAATACATGTGTTTTTCAATCTAAATTTACTTGATTGATTGAATGGTGTTTAATGCGGCATTCAACATTATATCAGTCATTTCATTGCGTCAGTTTGCTTGTTCATGTATACCCTGGGTTTAAATGGTGCAAGGCTATGGCTCTGTAGTGTCATGCCCAAGGACACTTATGAAAAACCTATTGCTTCCAGTGAGGCTCAAAGCTCGGACCTCCAGGTTATGAGTGCTACACCTTACCATTGAGCCAGGGAGACCTTATATAAATTTGTATTTCAGACTCAAAATGTGAATGCAGTCTCAATGGCAGTGTAAGATACAAGGACATAGTTGTTAAATGGCCTCTTTAGGATTTCATTTAACTCTACCAAACAACAAAATTTTGGACTAGTCCAAATTCAAGGTATTTGCAGCCAAAAATTTGACTGTGGCTCAAATGATGGAATTTGTTTTTATAAGGGTAGAAAACAGTGTGGAATCAAGAAAATGCTGGTTACCTGCATTTTCTCCTTTCCTCACAATGTTTTCAAAACACCTGGAGATGCATTAAGCCCCCTTTTGCCCGAGCATGGCCCATACATACTTTGCATTATTTAACTCTTTACCAAACGACAAAATTTTAGACTGAACCAAATTGAAAGCATTAATTTTGCAGACGACAAATTAAGTGTTGCTAAATTGATGATTTCTCTTTTTGATAGGGTAGTAAACATTGTGGGAAAAGGAGAAAATGCTGGTTACCAGCATTTTCTCCTTTTCCCACAATGTTTTCACAAGCCTTTTCTTTCAGGGTTGTTAAAAGTTGGGATTGTGCGGTAAAGAGTTAAAAAGAAATTTATGTTCTTGTCATTTCAGTGTCTCATTTTGGACAGAGTGACGTGACATTTGAACAGTGTGGACAGGGAAAAAATCGCTCTCAGTTTATAGACAAATATGGACAATATTAGTGCATCTACTAACTTAACAATATACCAGTAACATCGGAATGGACTTCTGCAGTGATTGGTGATCGTAATTTAAGAATTTTGGATCAAAATTGTGGATTTTGGAGGTTTCTTTTGGAACAATTTGAGTGAGTAAAATTCAAAAGAAGAACTCTACCTATACATATACCTATACACATCCAGACAATAAAGCTAGAAAACAAGTTTGGACAGATAAAGTTACGAGCTATTGCTTTCTGAGTGCTGGAATAGATAATGGGTATAAGATGACTGATTTTGCTTATGAGCTATGCTCTGTATTAAGGGGGTTTAAAGCATCTGTGAAAAGTATCGACCCAGGTCAGCCTGTGTGGACTGCACAGGCTGACCTGAGACGAAACTTTTCACTACTGGACAATTTTCTGTATGTAATAGGACCATTCCACCTCATGATTCAGTCAGTTGTTAGAAAAAAATGAACTCTGGATCCATGATCATGTTATGACTTGCTAGGTATCATGCATCACAGAGGTGCCTTAAGCCCCTTTTGCCATAGCCTGGTTCATGTTACTATACACAGGTATTTACTTATGAACAGGACAAAGCCCAGGTAGCTCAGTCAAGGACTTGAGACAGGGGGTCAGTGGTTTGATTCCTGGCTTTTCCAATTTCTTAGAATTGATGATATTCATTGAGACATGTGGGAAAGCAGCCAGTGGCTTGGAAATATTATTGTGTGAGGTACTTTAAAAAGGGTTTTTGTCGGTTTAACCCTTTACTAAACAATCTTGAGTTTTCACGACCCTAGAGATGAAGACTTTTGAAAACATTGTTGAAATTCTCTGGTTACCAGCATTTTTTTTCATTTTCCCATAATATTTTCTACCCTTTCAAAAGCAAATTTCAATACTTGAGTCCCATTTATCATCTGCAAATACTTTCAAGTCTAAAATTTTGTGGTTTGTCAAGAGTTAAAAACTATGTGCAGAAATGGGTTAACCGTTTACCAGATGACAGACTTTGGACAAGTCCAAATTGGAAGTGTTTTTTGACAACTACTGTAATTCAGTGTGGCGGAAAGGATTAGATTTGTCATTGAAATGGTAGAAATCATTGAGGGAATAGAAGAAAATGCTGGTTACCAACATTTTCTCCTTCACCCACAAAGTTTCTAAAGCTATCTCCTGGGGGTCATTAAAAGACGAGACTGTTTGCTAAAGGACCATTGTATACTTGATTTAAAAGCTTGGAAATATGTAGATAATGAAAACAATTGCAGTTTGCTCAAATGTACTTTTTATTGGTCTCGAACTTTGTAAGATATGGTTTTGTTTTAAAATTCATAAACATGAATTAAAACTGTAACCCTTTCCCAAATGACAAAATTTTATGCTAGTCCATATTGAAAGCATTTGCAGTTGACAAAATAATTGTGACTCTAAAATTAAGATTCTTTTTCGGAAGGGAAGAAAACACTCTGGGAAAAGGAGAAAATGCTGGTTACCGGCATTTTCTCCTTTTCCTACAATGTTTTCAAAGGGCTTCTCTCCCAGGTCTGTTAAAATCTGTGAGTGTGTGGTAAAGGCTTAAACTGGAAATAGAGTTTAGTATCTTTCAATAATTTTCCTTTTAGTAATAAAAAACAATGGTCACAAAAATATCACACTCAACTCTTTACCACACAAACCCGGGTTTTAATGACCCCGAAGAAGAGGGCTTTTGAAAACATTGTGGGAAAAGGAGAAAATGCTGGTAACCAGCATTTTCTCCTTTTCCCACAATGTTTTCTATCCTTTCCAAAACAAATTTCAATTTTTCAATCATATTTATTTTGTCGTCTGCAAGTGCTTTCAATTTGGACCAGTCTAAAATTTTGTGGTTTGGTAAAGAGTTAATCATATTGGTAATCTTAATTCAATACTCTTCATGTCTGTTGTAAAAACTTAATACTGGCTATCTGTATCTTGGGTAAAAATACTGTTCACATAAAACTTTCCATCATAGAGCACCTAAGGTAGGAAGAGAAACAGAAACAAGTAAATGTATTTGACTGATATATGTCACAATGCAATAAATCTGTTTTCAACAGTGTTTCAACTGTATAGCAGTAGCTGTACACTTACTCATGTTCACTGGGTCAATAACTGATATCCCTTTACCACACAATCCCGACTTTTAACGACCCTGAGAAAGAAGCCTTTTGAAAACATTGTGAGAAAAGGAGGAAATGCTGGTAACCAGCATTTTCTCCTTTTCCCACAGTGTTTTCTACCCTTCCCAAAACAAATTTCAATTTTTCAGTCACATTTATTTTGTCGTCTGCAACTGCTTTCAATTTGGACCAGTCTGAAATTTTGTTGTTTGGTAAAGAGATATTACTGGCAATAAAGCTGGGGGGAGGTTACTTTTTGTAGGAAACTACCTATCAAGCTCCAGCTACAGTTGAATTTTGAACACATGTTTTACAAATCATATCAACCAAAAGGCCATGGTTGGCTTGCAAGCATCTTCACGTCCTTGTTTATTAACCCTTAACCACACAATTCCGGGTTTAAACAAACCTATGGAAGATGCCTTCTGAAAACATTCCAAGAAAAGGAGAAAATGCTCGTTACCAGCATTTTCTCCTTTTCCCACTGTGTTTTCTACCCTACCAGAAACAAATTTAAATTTTGAGTCACATTTATTTTGTCGTCTGTAAATGCTTTCAATTTGGACCAATCTAAAATATTGCTGTGTGGTAAAGAGTTAAGTGTCATTGCAACAGGATTTGATCCTCTCAAACTCCTGAACATGATTTGGGTTTGCTCATGGGGGAAACAGCCAGTGAATTTTAGAGAATTTGCTGAGAATTACTAGTATATGAAATATAGGTAAAAGGCGCATTATTAAATTTAAACCTTTTTCAAACAATCCAAGTTTTAACAACTCTTAGTAAGACAGCCTCTCCAAACATTGTGGGATAAAGAGAAAATTTTGGTACAATATAGCCTGTAGAAAAAGCAGAAAATGTTGGTAGCCTGCATTTTTTCTGTTTTCCCCACACTGTTTTCTACCCTTCCAGAGAGACATTTATTGTGTTGAGTTACGTGTACTTTTTCATCTGCAAATAGTTTCAATTTAGATGAGCCTAAAATGTTCTTCTCTTGTATAGATTGGGTGTTTATTTGTTGGAGCATTTTGCACCACTTAGAACATTATTTCAGATATTTATTCATGTCAGTGTGACAACTCATTACTGTCTTTTCTGTATTTCACCAGCACAACGCTGGGGTTCTGCAATGTCTTGCCTAATGACATTCCTTAACCCTTAAAGCCCTGGATCGATTGATTCTATGGTGTTTAATGCCATTTTCAACATTATTTCAGTTATATCGTGGCGGCCTGTGCACCTATCCATGCTTTCCTAGCGTTTCTTTTAGCAGTGCTTCGCACAGTATTCTTTCCAAGCCACTGGCTGCTTTTCCCACATAGCCATTGTCAAAATAATGGTCAGCGGTGAGAGAGGAATGAATCCTGTTGCAATGACTATCATCAATCAGCGGAAAGAAATTGGCTGAGTCGGGAATCGAACCAGCGACCTCCTGTTCTCAAGTCCCTTACGCTACAGACTGAGCTACAGGGTGCGGCTGGAACCAACTTAAGTTGTTTTTGCAGACAAAAGTTGTTTTTGCAGACAAAAGTTGTTTTTGCAGACAGTGTAGATAAAGATCAGACTGCACATAACATGTAGTCTGATTTAAGATCTATACTTTCTGCTACTATGAAACAAGTTTTGTCAAAATAAAGCAAGACGGCTACCATTTTCTTACTTTCCAAGCAGGTGCGCAACCCTTTACCAGTTGGTAAAATTTTAGTTCAATTGTTCAAATTGGAAACAATTGCAGATGAAAAATTGGACGTAGTAGCTCAAATGAAAAGATTTGCTTCAAGAAGAATAGTAAACATTATGGGAAAAGGAAAAAATACTGGTAACCAGCAATTCTGCTATTTGCATAATGTTTCAAAAGCATTTTTCTTTGTTAAAATGATTAAATAGAGCTTTACATAATAACTTGGATGTTTTGGTTAACCCTTTACCACACAATCCCAACTTTTAAAGACCCTGGGAAAGAAGCCTTTTGAAAACATTGTGGGAAAAGAGAAAATGCTGGTTGCCAGCATTTTCTCCTTTTCCCACAATGTTTTCTACCTTTCCCAAAACAAATTTCAGTTTTTGAGTCCCATTTATTTTGTCATCTGCAAATGCTTTCATTTTAGAAATGTCCAAAATATTGTTGTTTGGTAAAGCGTTAAGGGTTGAGGGCAAGCAATAGCTTCTAACATTGCTCTGTATGTATGAATATATTTTTTTATTTTTTGTCCACAAATTCTTCTTGTAGGACTATTGTGATGCACATGTATTTAAAATAATAAAATAATATTACACTATATTGCCTTGATTGTTGCATGAAACATATCTGTCTTTGTAAGAGCTGTGATCTGAACCAGCCAGTTTTATATCGTAGTACTGAAGGCCAGCTTTTCACATGCTACATATTCTTCAGCAACACCACAGAATATGTCTTTGGAAATCTGATTATTCTGCTGTGTATCTGAAAAATTAAAAAAGACGTATTCTCTTTTTTAATTTATCTCAATCTGAAACTGTAAAAAAAAAAAAAGACAGCAGTATAGTAATAGGTGTAGGTTTACTCCAACTTCATTCCATTTGATAACAGAATTGATTGCAGCATTTGTCCAGCATGTGGTTGAACTTAAATAATGTTGAAAACTGTACATGTATGAAGTCATAACTGTACAAATACAGCTTTTAACAAACCTGTTTCGAAACAGCATTGGTAATTACTTACCATTTGTAGGGAAGAATCGTGATCCATCTTCCACAATGTTACTTTTCCATATGGATCAAAATTGACTGCTGCTGCATTTCCAACCTTTTACTAATTTTCTTCACATGTTCTTTACTCTAGTATGGCATATGTCTCAAAGCCCGAATAGTAGCAAAAAGTACACAAAAAGTAGGTCAGCAGTTGCTATGCTGCTCTATCTTTTGTTAACTTTTTACTTGATTTCATTTTTTTTTTTTTTTTTTGCCATTGACTTACACTTGGATTGACTGTACAACAACAGATTGTCATCTTCCCAACAATTTTGTACTTTCAAAAGGTATGACTTAAAATGCTTTTTAACACCCACTTTGTTTACATTTGGTGGCTGCTGGGCCTTTAAACAGTAGCACATACAATCATGGGTATGGGCTATACATCAAACAAATGAATGTAGTTTTTAGCCTTTCAATTTCTGACAATCATTCTGTTTACATGTATGATACATGTAAATTCTAGAACAGTTTAATGCAGTATCTTTTACTCAGTAATCAGCACTTTTGCAAATGAAGCCCAGTTTGATTGACTGAGTGATACATACGTGTAGCTTTCAACATTATATCAGTCATAGCATTTTGATAGATCATTTATTCATATGTTTCCTGAGTTTTAACAATATCTGAAGTAACTTGCCCATGGACATCCCAACGAAACCCAGTAAGAATTGAATCTGAGTCATGGATTACTTATATTATGCATTTACCACAGAGACATGAAGTAATCCTTGAGCCCTTTACTGCTGTTCAGTTGAATAAAACTTGTGGCATTACTAGTATCACAAGGGTCAGCTCAAGTAATATAGGAGAACTGTTAAGCCCTAAGTGACAAAACAAAATTCAGTCGCATAAGCACAGTAGTAGCTTAATCAGCTGTCTACCGGTATTTCGTCCAACAGCATATTTTCAAGAATTCTGCTCCATTTTCATCCTGGCCTATAATAAGGGTTTCATTCAAGATCTAGCAAAATGAGACAGCAAAAACTTATTGCAGTATACCAGTAATCTTGAATCTACACTACTTCTTTAAAGGTATAGCCCATGCGGTGGGTTGAGGTGAATCCCTGAAACTGCAATACATGTACATTGTTTTGAATTTTCATTACTTTACCAGTCATGTAAATTTTGTGAATTTGGCTATTGAAAATAAATTTGTTTTATCTGATTAAGACATATGTACCTGAAAAGTGGTTGCCAAATTCTGAATCTACTGGGATGGAATCACAATCATAACAGAGTCAGAAACCAAGGCTCATCTGCATCTGCACAGTCAGTATAATTCAGTACGTGTATCATCATGTAGGAGGATCCATTCACATTGGCCAGAGATGTGTAAAGTAATTATCTCAATACTCTGGAATATCATTTACATATCATTTAACATTCTGTGCTAGAAATTTAATGGTGTTTTACTCTGCTTTCAACAGTATTTCAGTCATATCATGGCAGCATCACACAAATTCATGTATTTCCTGGGATTCACCAGTACTAGGCTAGGGCTCTGAAGTGTCTTGCCCAAAGACACTCCCATGAAAAAACCAGCAGATCGAACCCCAGACCTAATAATGTGCAAATTCATCTTTTACTTTTTACCAAACGACAAAAATTTAGACTTGTCCAAATTGAAAGCATTTGCAGACGACAATTTAATGTGGGCCAAACGATAGAATATGTCTTTGATAGGGGAGAAAATATTGTGGGAAAAGGAGAAAATGCTGGTTACCAACATTTTCTCCTTTTCCTACAATGTTTTCAAAAGGCTTATTTCTCAGGGTCGTAAAAACTCGGGATTGTGTAGTAAAGGGTTAACATACAATCCAGTGCTGTAATGACCCAGAGGCATAAACCTTTTCAGAACATTGTAGGAAAAGGAGAAAATGCTGCTGGTGACTAGTATTTACCTTTAATTCAACAATTGTTTCTCCTGTTTCAAATACAAATCATGTAGATCCAATACAAGCTACGTCGTCTGCAAATGGCTTCAATCTAGACAAGTCCAAAATTTTGTCATCTGCTAAAAAAAAAAAAAACACCAAGATTCCATTGATATGTGCACTGACCAGATTAGGGAAAGATAATTGGTTTCTACGTTCAAATTTGTGTCACCCAAGAAATTCAGCCATTTTTTTTTTTTTTTTTTTCAAAAATGGTGCAGATTTAATTCAACACATTGAGTTTCAATTGCATTTCTAAAGTGTTATACACACACACACACACACACACACACACACCAAATACTTAGCCTTGTCCAACACTAAGGCATTTGAGGAAAAACAAATATTTCTCAAACAATGAAATTTGTCTGTGATACAAGAAAAATATTGTGAAAATAGGAGAAAATGTCGGCTACCAACTTTTTCTCATATTTCCACCTTGTTTTCAAAAGCATTTTTTCGATATCTAAAAACTAGGGATGGCTAGGTAAATGGCCAATCTCCGAATAAATATGCGTCGCGTATATCCGAGGTTCAGACTACATTCATGCACATTTAATCATTATCTGCATTCTCTGCAAAGAAAATGGGTCAATCAGGTGCAGCGCAAAAATGAAAGATCACTTTCATCTCACAGGTGAACGGCGAGCGACAGTATAATTCATGTATTACACACTAAGTAATAGTAAATTAGTGTGTAATATATGAATTATACTGTCGCTCGCCGTTCACCTGTGTTTCATCTTACTAGGCGATATTCATTAATCAGAAAGTGCTTACGTATCCTGTTCCAACAGTAAATGGGGAAATCAATACAGATATATAGCGATAAATCTTTTTTTAACACAATAAATATAAGATGAACGTAAGGCGACTTACCGATTCAAGAATGCGAACTGAAATCCCATCTGTTTTCAGACAGTTCTCTCATTCTGTATATTTACACGGAGCTTCTTGTTCAAAACAAAAGAAACAAGTCCTAAAATAGACGCCCGTTTGTTCTTTCTGTGTAGCTCTTCGGCAAATTCGGTAAACGAACTTGGTTTTCTGTCGAATATGATTCTCACACCGTCACACCGTCCTCCATTTTGTTTTTCGTTTACCTTAGCTCCAAGGTATCACGTGGTGTACCTACGTCATCGTTATTGATGTAAACAAAAGTTAGAGATACCTGGTAGTATTTCTTGTAGTTTTGAAAGTAATTCTTCTGCCAGCGAATGGAACTTTGACCAATCGCACATTAAGAGAGTGTCATCGTTATATTAATTTACATAGTTTTAAATGGTATGATTAAAATTTAAATTCATTTTTTACCCCGCATTGTTTACATTTGGACTTTATTGGGACTTTAATATCAACTAAATCATAGGAACCTTCAGGTATTTTTAGTTTTACCCATGTTGCACCATTGTCAGGTGAATAAACAAAAGTACCGTTGTTTTTATCAATATTAGGAAATGAATAGTAAGTTTCAAGATTAACCAATGCTATTTCATATTCTTTATCCTGCTCTAATTGAAGTGGTGGAGTAAATCTTGTTTTAAACTCTGTTTTGTTGTCACTTACTATAATTTGAAATGATGTTTTATGGTCAGTGTTTTTTACGATTTTTTCAAGCAATTCTTCCATTTTATATTACTAAAAAAGGTTGTTTATATGTGTAAAATATATCTTTTTGCTTAAGATATATTTTTTTATATATCATTATTAATAATAGTCATTTTGTTTAAAAAAAATAGCCTCTCTACATCCTTTAAAATAAAATTCATCATATTTTTTAGAAATATTTGGATGAAATACAAGATGTATTTCATTTATTCTATTTACGTTAGTGATTATTTTTTCTATATTTTCTCTATGTTTTTTATTAGTTTTATCTATTTCTTCACTTTTAAAAATCTCCTCCCATTTATTTATTTGTGAAAGTAATTCTAAAACTTGGTTTTTAATAAAAAAAAAATATATTTTTCTTTGTCACTAATAGTATTGTTTTTTCTTGCAAAAAGTTCAAAACTTTTTTTTAGTTTAAGTCCAGCAATTTTTTTTCTACAATTACGTGGTGTGGTAACTTTAACTCTTTCTGGTATTTCTTCTGCAACTTCTCTAATAATTAATAAAATCTCTTTTAAATTTAAACCACAAAAATTATTAGTAGTTAATCCATAAACACTATTAAAGCTTGCCATTTTATAATTATACTTAAAAATCTTCTTAAGTTATTTTCAATTTTTAATAATAGTTGTTGTAATTTTGTGGTATATAAAAGTTGTCAAATCCATTTCTATATTTACCGTTATATTTATCATTGGTTAAATCGATGATAATAAAACCATGGGGTCTTTCCCAACAATTTTTACAAAAGTTAATAAACTCGGTTTTAGTCATATCATCTCCTACATGGTCGCTAAAAATATGATTAAGGTTTTTTAAGTCTTGCCTAAACAAGCAAATAAAATTTGCATTCTCTCTAATAGTTTGACGGGGTAATCTAAAATAATTCTGTGATAGATAAAAACAGTCTGCGTTACTATGTCTCCCTCTTACGTAATAGCTTTCACATTTGTTTTGTCTTTCTAAAAGTAAATCGTCAAAAATCATTAAATTTTTGTTTTGCCCGTTTAAATCTCTTGGGTCAGGTACATCACAAGCATTTTCAAAAAAATTCACAGTTAATATCAGATTTTTCTTTAATTGTTTTGCTCCACTCTTCAACTAATGCTGTAGGTGAAACATCATAGTTTTGAACTTCATTTTTAAGTGAAAACAACCTTAATATATATTTTTTTGGTATTTTTTCTTCAAAGGCTTTTTTAAGTATGCGATATTCTGGTTGAAACAAACTTTTACCAAGTTGTTATAATCTAACCAATCAGGTCTTAACAAAAGGTTAAGTAAAAGTGTAGTTTTACCACATCCTGATTTACCTACTATTAAACCTCTAATACTTCTTGGTAAAAGGGGGTGGTGAAATCTTTTTGCTAACGCTTCATTCCATGATAAATTAACAATATCCATTTTATATTAAAAAATTTAATATAAAAAAAATGTATTGTGTTAAGTGTAAAGAACAAACTGATACAACTGATTTTGAATGTGCGGTAATTAAAAATGGTAGAAATATGAAACGGGGTAAGTGTGTTGAATGTGGAACAACTAAAACTCAGTTTATTAAAATAGAGGGTGGTTCGTTGTTAAACAAGGTTATCAATAACTTACCTGTTGAAATGCACTTACCTGGTCATAATTTTACAGGTCCGGGCACCAAATTAAAAAAAAAGATTAAATCCTGATTTAACACCTAAAGAATGGTCAAAGCCTGTAAATCGTGTTGATAAAGCAGCATATCATCATGATATATGTTATCTTAAACATGATGATACAGCAACAAGAAATTCTGTTTGTGATAAAAATATGCTTAAAGAGTTAAAAGGTATCTATAATCCAACAATTAGGGAAAAAATGGAAAGAGGATTGGTTTCTTCATTAATTGGAACAAAAAAAAGATTTGGTATGGGAATTAAAAAAAAAAATGACCAAAATATAACGCTAGCAGAAGAATTACATAAACCTGTAAAAAGAAAATTTAAAAAAAGAAGAGTTAGAGTAAATGGTATCGATAGGATATGGGCTGCAAATTTAGTAGATATGCAAGCATTTTCTAAACTTAATCGTGGTGTAAAATATCTTCTTGCTGTCATTGACATCTTTTCAAAATATGGGTGGCTGATACCATTAAAAGATAAAACAGGAAAATCTGTTTCTGTTGCATTGAAGAGTATTTTTAAGGAAAGAAAACCTGAGAAAATGTGGGTGGATAAAGGTAAAGAGTTCTATAACAAAGAAGTTAAAGATTTGATTGAATTATATTCCACTGAAAACGAGGAAAAATCAAGCGTTGTTGAGAGATGGATAAGGACAATGAAAGAAAAAATGTGGAAATATTTTTCTGCTCACTCAACAAACGTTTATATTAATGTATTACCAAATCTTGTTTAAGAATATAATAACACGAGGCATTCTTCTATTAAGATGACTCCAACTGAAGCAAGTAAGAAGAAGAATGAAAATAAAGTTTGGAGAACATTGTATCCTGATTATAATCAAGTAAAAGAAGATATCAAACCAAAGTTTTCTGTTGGAGACAAAGTAAGGATAAGTAAAAAGAAAAAGACTTCTGAAAAGGGTTATACCACAAGATGGACTGAAGAGGTTTTTACAGTTTCAGAAGTAAAACATACATTGCCTGTAACATATAAAATTGAAGATTTAAATGAAGAAGACATAAAAGGTACCTTTTATGAACCTGAACTACAAAAAACAAGACAGAGTTGTATAGGATAGAAAAGGTTATTAAAAAGGGAAAAAAGAAATCTCTTGTAAAGTGGAAAGGTTATTCTGATGAGTTTAATTCATGGGTTAATAATAGTGCTATTATAAATATTTAAATATATAAAAAAATGAAAGATATAAAAATTGATAATGTAACTTTAAAAAATAAACCTTTAAGTAATTTTGAACTAAATGATGCTGCAAAAAAATTAAAATTAAAAAATTTTGGGGGAACATTTTTAAGAGACACCCTACCAAAAAAAACAATAAAAAAAAATGAACGCGGTATATTAAACCTTGATGACTCCGGCGGTCCTGGTACTCATTGGGTTGCATGGTTTAAAGATGGTAAAAAAAAAAATTATTTTGATAGTTATGGTATTCAACCACCTAATGAAATTATAGATTATTTAAAAACACCAATATACTACAATACTGACCAATTACAACATGCAGGGGAAGTGTTGTGCGGTCATTTATGTTTATTTATTCTTAAAGAGTTATGCGATGATAATAAATTTCAAGATGTTTTAAATAAACTTTTTTAGCAATATAAAAAATGCCTGTTGATAAATTTGGAAGAATGGATGATGTTAAAACAAGCGGTGATGGTGTGTCACTTGCTTACATAAGTAATAATTTTTTACGTAAAGATGGAACAACCACCGTTACCGGTTCTATAAATATGGCTGGTAATACATTAACGAGGGTTAGTAATCCAGTAAATCCTCAAGATGTTGCGACAAAGGATTATGTTGATAATACAGCAAAAGGTAATGCTGAATCACCACTATTAAAAGAAAATGGAAATTTTCTTGCTACTGCTCCTATCAATATGGCTTTTAAAAAAATACATAATCTACATGACCCTGAAGAACCGCATGATGCTGCTACAAGAAGTTATATGGATAAGGTTAGTAGAGAAAGTGTCATTGTTAAACGTAATGATGGAAGATTTGTTGCTACAGGAAATATAGATATGAGGAATTATGGGTTAATTAACGTCCTGGCACCGGCTGAACCTGATGACGTAGCAACAAAGGGGTATGTTGATAGTCAATCCACACCGTTTTTGTATAACTCCGTTGATAACTTTTATAATGCAATAGGAGAAATATCTATGGGTAACGGACGAATCCATTTTGTTGCTTCTCCAATTGAGAATAGCCATGCAGCAAATAAGTTTTACGTAGATACTGTTTTTGAGATAGCTACCGCAGGCGAAAAGGCTTTAACAAAAAACCAAGACGGGTCTTTTTCAATGGCTGGTAAAATAGATATGGGCGGTAACTCAATTACTGGCTTACCAAATCCAATAAATCTCAACGCCGCTGCTAATAAAAATTACGTTGATAATAGTGGTGCTATTGTAAAAAATCCGGATGGAAGCTTTACAGCAATATCTGATGTAGATTTTCAAGGTTTTTCTATAAAAAACGCTGCGGCACCTGTAGATGAGAGAGATTTAGTAACAAAATCCTACGTGGATAAAAAAGCAATTATAAGCGTGTGTGCCGAGGAACAAGGTGCATTAGCAGACGGTAATTACGAGTTTTCTTTTGGTAATGGAAGCACTGGAGTAAGCCATGGGATAGGGGGTTATTATATGTCTGCTCCTGGTAGAATTACAAGAGGGACTTTAATGGTTGCTAAAGGTAGTGGTATTCTAAAAGAAGAGGCAAAAGTCAATATAGTTGTAAATGGAGTTGAACAGGCTGACTACTCCATAGTAAAAAAGAAAGGAGAAGGTTGTAGTTGTGTAGTTTTCCCACAACCTTTAGTAATAGACCAATGTGATGTTATAAACTTTATAACAAGGTCAAATAACCCCAACGCAAAAAACGCATATTTAACAATACTGATAGAGTTGGACTTGTAAAAATATTTAACCCAGTAAAGGGTTAAATATTTAAAAAAGGTTTATCAATACACACACCAAAATCACGTGGTATAGTATTTCACAACTTTTTCCAATATTTTGTAATGCACTTTAGACTGGACTTTTGAGGGAGATGGTAGTATGTTATGATATTAATAATTTTTTCGCTTTGTTTTTTCTAAAAAATGAACTGTATATGGTAATTGTATAAAATATAATTTTTATTTATGATAATAAAGCAGTCTTACTTCCTTGTTGAAAAAATTTTATTACTAATAACACGGTAACCTCTGGCGCGGTCTAACAAGAGCGGCAAATTGTCGCAAGATACGCCCGTTTTACCCCAAGTTGTAAAGTTGGGGCATAATAATGATAAAGGGGAGGTATAGAAAAATAGTAGTGCAGAATATTTTTTTTACTGTTGATTGAAGATAATGGCAGTGTATTTGTGTTGACGGAATTCTTGTTTATTATTGTATTACTATTAAATCTTTACCACACAGCAAAAGTTTGGACTAGTCCAAATTGAAATCATTTGCAGTTGACAAACTCAATGTAACTCAAAAATTGAAATTTGGTTTGGAAACGGTAGAAAACATTGTGGGAAAAGGAGAAAATGCTGGTGCATAAAAAATAAGCAATTTATATTTCATGTGCACTGCACTACCCCTTGATGAGATGTATCCAGCCCTAAAATTTCATAACCCGAGGTAGTATAGTTTGAGAGATATGCATCATACAAAATTCAAGTTCGAAAAAAAAACAAGAAAGGGCAGTAACTGAAAAATTAAGCAAGCAAGAGTTGAAATTTATATGCACAGCACTTCCCGTTGATGGAATGTATCCACGCATGAAATTTCATATCCTTAGCTAGTATAGTTCTGAAGATATGCGCTGGACAAAATTAAAGTTTCAAAATAAAAAAAGAGCAATAAGTCAAAAATTAAGCAAGAGTTATGGTTCATGTGCACTGCACTCCCAGTTGATGAGATCTATCTACGCATGAAATTTCATAGCCATAGGTAGTATAGTTTTGGAGATATGCTCGAGACAAAATTCAAGTATGAAAATAAGTCAAAAATTAAGGAAGCAAGAGTTATGATTCCTGTGCACTGCACTCCCCCTTAATGAGATGTATGCAGGCATGAAATTTCATAACCCTAGGTAGTATAGTTTTGGAGATATTCACTGGAGAAAATGCAAGTATGAAAAAGAAGAAAGGGCAATAACTGAAAAATTGAGGAAGCAAGAGTTATGATTCCCGTGCACTGCACCCCCCCTTAATGAGATGTATGCAGACATGAAATTTCATAACCCTAGGTAGTATAGTATTGGAGATATTCACCGGACAAAATTCAAGTATGAAAAACAAGAAAGGGCAATAACTCAAAAATTAAGGAAGCAAGAGTTATGATTCCCGTGCACTGCACTCCCCCTTGATGAGATCTATCCATGCATGAAATTTCATAACCGTAGGTAGTATAATTTGGAGATATGCTCCGGACAAAATTCAAGTATGAAAAACAACAAAGGGCAATAACTCAAAAATTAAGGAAGCAAGAGTTATGATTCCTGTGCACTGCACTCCCCCTTGATGAGATCTATCCACTCATGAAATTTCATAACCCTAGGTAGTATACTATTGGAGATATTCACCGGACAAAATTCAAATATGAAAAACAAGAAAGGGCAATAACTCAAAAATTAAGGAAGCAAGAGTTATTATTCCTGTGCACTGCACTCCCCCTTGATGAGATCTATCCATGCATGAAATTTCATAACCGTAGGTAGTATAGTTTTGGAGATATGCTCCGGACAAAATTCAAGTATGAAAAACAACAAAGGGCAATAAGTCAAAAATTAAGGAAGCAAGAGTTATGATTCCTGTGCACTGCACTCCCCCTTGATGAGATCTATCCACTCATGAAATTTCATAACCCTAGGTAGTATAGTATTGGAGATATTCACCGGACAATATTCAAGTATGAAAAACAAGAAAGGGCAATAACTCAAAAATTAAGGAAGCAAGAGTTATGATTCCCGTGCACTGCACTTCCCCTTGATGAGATCTATCCACTCATGAAATTTCATAACCCTAGGTAGTATAGTATTGGAGATATTCACCAGACAAAATTCAAGTATGAAAAACAAGAAAGGGCAATAACTCAAAAATTAAGGAAGCAAGAGTTATGATTCCTGTGCACTGCACTCCCCCTTGATGAGATCTATCCACTCATGAAATTTCATAACCCTAGGTAGTATAGTATTGGAGATATTCACCGGACAAAATTCAAGTATGAAAAACAAGAAAGGGCAATAACTCAAAAATTAAGGAAGCAAGAGTTATGATTCCTGTGCACTGCACTCCCCCTTGATGAGATCTATCCACGTATGAAATTTCATAACCGTAGGTAGTATAGTTTTGGAGATATGCTCCGGACAAAGAACTGGACGCCGCCCGCCCAGCCACCCGCTCGCCCATCCGCCACGGGTGATCCCATAATACGTCCCGTCTTCGACGGGCGTATAACAACCCGTAAGTTAATACCATATCACAATGTTGTAAGGCTGCTGTTTAAAAAAACAATAAGTATTTTATACAATTATTATTATTGTACAAGTTAAACATTTTTTAAAAAACAGGGTAAAAATGTTTGTTAATATTATAATGTTCTACCATTTTCAGTTTTTGGTGTGTTAAGCAACAGTTAAAGGGTTGTGTGCATTAAATAACTTCCTCTTTCGTTTTCGGTGAGGAGGCATGAAAAAATGGTTTATATCATGACTCGCCTTACTTTATCTATACTTTTTATGTTAAGGTATAGAAAACAGAGTTAAAGGTGATTCTTAAGATAGTTTAACGTTTTTCAACATTAGCTAAGACAGGAATATTAAAGTTTAAGACTCTCTGTGTTTGGGGTTTGCAGAATTTATCCTCGGATAAATACGTCCCCCGATATTCATGTTAAAAAAGTTATATTTCACGTTTGATATCACTATCAGTTTTACAAACTGGACATTTGTTTGAATTTTCGTTTAAATCATCACAATCATTACATATAGGTATAGGACCACAATTACAAAATAGTATATTAGGTTTTTTACTCATACAAATTACACATTCTTGTGAATAAAAGGTTTTCTTTTCATTGATTTTTTGTTTTTTAAGATTTTCAAGAACTTGTCTTAAGCGGGTTTCATCTTGTTCATCTTCTATTGGTTCAGGTATGATTCCATCTTGAATTGAATAAATTATTGGCTCAAATTCTCCATCTCTTCTGGTAATTCTTTCTAAACCAGAACCACTAATTTCAAGATGAAATGTTCCTGAATCATCATAACCCCGTAATATTTCTAAAAGTTCATGATTATTTAATCGCCGTCTTTCATTAGATTGTTGTTCAAGTTCATGAGCTTCCTGTCTTGCATCTTGTTCAGCTTGTCGATTATAATCATCAATCATTTCTTGTTCATGTTCAGTTAATTCTCTTGGTTGTTCTTCTTCCTCTTCACTACTTTCAAGATATGTTGTTTCTTCATAAACCATAAAACATATTTTACGGTGTAAATCTTCATCTATAAAACAATTACCATATTCAGCTAAACCCTCAACATAACAAAGATATTTATTCAAAATATTATCTTTAGTAAAACAAAAAAATTTAGAGCTTCTTATATAAATTTTTCTATTATCACACCAATCAATAAATATACCTAACTTAAGCCATTCCATTTCTCTTTCTTCAATCTTTTTCTTTGCCTAACTAAATATATATAACAATTTTGAACCAAGCTTAGTTAAGACAGTTTCATAATTTATATCATCTTTTGATAATTTTAACTTTTTTTTATACATTAAACCATTTGAATTTATATAAAAATCTTGTTTGTCTTTTAATGTTTCTTTTAACTTTAATTTAAACTCTTTACTAATTTTATTCATTACACTCATCTTAACATATATTTTAACAACTTAACAACAAAATTTTCAAATTTTTTTTCTTAATTAAATTTTTTTTTTTTTTTTTTTTTTTTTTTTTTTTTTTTAATTTACCAATATCTTAAGCGATCCACAAACACATAAGCCGGTTAGCTGATGCGTCATGCGTTGGTTGATGGTTGGATAAAAGGTTAAGCAAAAAACTGATGTAAGGGTTAGCTGATGCACCCGGTGCGTTGTGTTTTTTTTTTTCTTAAATCAAATTCTTTTTTAAAAAAAATAAAAAAAAAATAAAAATTTGATTTAAGAAAAAAAAGTTAAAGAACAAGGTTTTGTTAATTTGTTATATGAGCTTAATGTGGTAGGGGTGATAAGGGTTATATTGCATAATTTTATGAGCATGTTAATGTTACATAAAATGGTTGTTGTTACATTTTTTGTATAAGGGTTTGTTTTGTTTAAGCTTAAAAATTAAACATATTTTTATGGTTAAAGTTGTGGGAGGTTTTTTAGAAAAATACTCTTGGTTAAAGCACCCCACAAATCCTCTAAAAACGGTATTATATAAACTACTGTTGTAAAGACTTACATCTATACGCTCCTTAAAATTTATTGCACAAGAAAAATGGGTACCGTGTTTTAATTCAAAAAGCGGTCACATGGACAATGTACATCACCGTGTACATGTCGAGGGGTGAATGCGAAACTATTCTAAATGACATTTTGGTCAAAATCCTTTTTTTCTCATAAATGTGTATCTTTAAGATACCTTCACAACATGGTAAAATTTTAGATTTCTAAACCTTATACTTATGGTTGATTTTGATGTGTGTCCTAATATTCTAACTGAAAAATGGAATTTTTTTTAATGGGAAACAATTCTATTTGCACCCATGCAGATGGAATAGTTTCACATCGAATGTTGTGTAAATTTTTATAAAACACAAATATTCTATTTTCATAAAACTAAAGCATTTAGTTTATTTTAGTAGAAAATGATATCTTTAAGGGTTCTTTTTGGTTTTGAATTAAAAAGGACAGTTAGAATTACATATTTATTATAAAATGTATTCATGACATAGTTTCGCACTGAAACAAATTTCCAATATTCGGTAAATGTTGAGTGGAAACTATTCCAAGTGCACAGTTGTCTTCTAACTTACTATCCAACAATGATGTTAGTGTAAAATTATATCACATTTGATCTTAATATCATCTTTAAATGGTGATTTTGCATTTATAGGAGATAAAGAATTTTTGGGGAAGCTGCTGCTGTCATACTGATTGTATGAATGGTGTTTTATGCTAATTTAAACCGATTCCAAACAACAAAATTTAGGCTTTTGTATATTGAAAGCATTTGTAGAAAAGGTTAATGTGGTTCAAATTAAGGAGTCAGTTCTTAAAAAGTAAGAAAACTTTGTGGAAAAAGTAGAAAATGCTGGTTACCAGCATTTTCTTCTTTTCTCATGATAATTTCAAAATGTTTTCTTCTTCGGGGTGTGGTAAATGGTTAAATAGCATTTCAATCATATCTTGGCAGCATCTCATTGATTCATTTTATCCCTGGGTTTCACCAGTACTTGAATGAGGATTTCTAAGTTATTTGCCCACTCCCATGCCAATGCGGCCAGCATGGATCAACCGAAATTTTCCGGCTGTCTATCCAACAGCAAAACCTTTGAACTATCCTAGGACAATCGTTACTGGTTCAATGAATGTAATACCTCCAAGATAAACCAAGGTCCTAAAGTAAGGATATTAATAATAATTTTACAATCAGTTATTTAAATCAATGCATATTAGACTTAAAAGTGATATGGGTAGTAATTTATTCATCATGTACATGTACCTCAAACAGGACCGATGTTCCTTAATGCACAGGTACCAAACCCAGAAGTTAAACACACTAGTGCCAACAGAAGAAAGTGCTCAATTAATTAAGCAATTTCTCCTGTTATTGTGATATTTTGCTCTGCCAAACCCAGTTTTGTTGAACCAATATAGAATTTGTGTAGAAAAGATTGCTGTATGGACTTTCAGAGTTAGAGAATGATTTATCAGAGAATATCTTGGTACTGAATTTATTTTGCCTTTTTGTATACAGTGATCGCTACCCTTGGAACCACTCTAAGAAAAAGGACATCCTGTAAAGCTGACTTTTTTAAATAGTGACACCATTATTAAAACTGTGGCATTATCATCCACTAGGTGGCATTTTTCAAATTCAGACACATCTGATATGGGCATTCTGGGTACTGAACCCGTCTACTTTTCAAGGTACATGTAGCAATCAGTGCAGCGATATTTCAAAATAAAATCAACGTTTACTCAATAAAATGCTATCTTGTATGATTCACCTAGCCATGGTTAGCTAGCACATAACCTATGCTCGAGTCATTTATACACACAGCCCCTATAACCTTGGGAAATAGCCCTGGTACATTTTTTGTTGACAAGTCTGGAAAAACCCAGATGCACAAATCATGGGTTTCCTGAAATCTATATTTAGAAACTTCAAACAAAGATTTGCAGTAAACAATGGTATTTTTAAAAATTTTTTTTCTCGTTTGAAATAATTCATTTCTTAAGAAATTTGAAGCGAAAAATAAGCTAGATTTTTTCACAGAAGTATTGTTTATAGCCATTTTCTCAATTGCTACCTTTTTAGCTGCAGAGTTTTAGTTGATGCACCACATAATGATATTTATCCTGTACAGGATAGTGATGCAGCATAGCAGACAGGTTAATCTTCAAAGAATGTTGACATGCGCAGACAATGAAAACTGTGGGCTTTATCTATATAAACACTAATTATTCACAATTTTTTAAATCAGTTTTGATATGAGAAAAAGACTTTATCATTCAATAATATTGTTTCAGTAACAGTTCACAAACACTATTTTGAAGATTTGATGATAAAAGTTGTTACATTACAAATATATTGTTGTATAATTCACAACTTTGAAAATTATCATTGTCTTTGTTATAGGGAAAAAAAACTGTTGCAGAGCAGGCTGCATTAGAAACTGCAGTTTTTATTTGCTATAATCAAGTTGAGATCTGTGAGACAAGCTTAATCTTTTTGTTAACTGCCCAGCCATAAAGCTGGACTTTTTTTCACCGTAAAGATGTGTCTATTCTCACACACCCTAAATGTTTTAGCAAATAAGAACGTAAGCCTTGGAATAAAAAATAGACTTGAAATAAGAATAGTCCTTGCTTTAAACATGGTCAAGCAGATAGTTCATTAGGTATCCAGACCTGGGATGGAGAACTTGAGGTCACCAGTATGTTACCTGGCTGATATCAACAATACTTAGGGCAGCATGGTTGGTTGCTAATGGTGTACAAATTATTCCCTGCATTGTCCTGTCTTACCACAATTTGTGTTCAAACAATACACTTGCATTACCTGGGTATTGCAAACAAGCATTCTTATTTGGGCCATTTGGTTCCATGTCAGACTATCATGGCTTAACTGGATCCGAGTATTGGCTTAGATTTCCCATGGTTAGAGATTGTCCTACCCAAGAATGAAGTGGCTCTGAGCTGGTTTGGATTCCCTTCCAAGTCAGTCCCAAAATTATAAAAATTCTTTAACAGTCAAAACTGTAAGCAAACTGGTCATGGTTTGCTTTGTTCAGATTAATTCCTAACATTCACTGTGTGACAAAGGCTATTCTCAGGTTTGTACACAGGTAATCCTGGTTCCCTCAACCTGGATCTACAAGGGTCCCAAGCATTTAATAACTAAACTTAATACAGTTTAAGTGTTCAGTATCACTATATTTGTACTAGTTTTTACCTATCACAAAGAGAATTAGACATATGGCAGGTTGACAAATAATCTGCCCATCCCCATCCATCCATTGCCTTATCATTGGATCAGGAAAACATTCGAACAGCTATAGTTCCTGTAATAGTCCAGCAATCCTAATGAAAATTGCAGGTAAACAGTTCTTATAATGCTATTAAAATTGTAGCAAAATTAGTCGAAAACTGTAGCAGGAGTTGTTTGTTCATTGGAGTTTCACATGGTTTTAATGGGTTAGGTCATATCAGGGTGTCAGTGCCCCTACGCATGTGTCTCTCCGCTTTCTCACACTAGTACTGACACATTGTTCTTTTCAAGTCACTGTCTATGTTTCTCTTATGTATCAGAGGTGAAAAATCACTCAAAAAAAGATTGCCTCAACCAGATACCGAACCATTAACCACCAGGTCATGAGTCAGATACTCAAACCACTTGGCTACTCGGCTGGCCTGTGGGAGGAAGAGGGGACAAAAAACTGGGCCTACAGATGGAGAGATGTACACCCTGACTTCAGTAAAACATACCCCATTTTGTTTGTGGGGAGGAAGGGGAAGATCTATGATTAAAAATTAATACAATTTATTGAGCTGATTTTGCATCCTTTTGTGTAGACAAAATCTGGCACAACCAAGTTTGTTGCAGGTGGTGCTCTGATGATTGTCAGCATTGTTCGACATTTCTTAACCATTTACAAGCCAGCTTTACTGGGTTAACAGGATAGACTATTAAGCAGGGCATCTCATTTAAAAGCCAGATGATCTGGTTGGACACCAGTGGTATTCAGATCATTGTTGGCATTGTTGGTATTTCCCATCATGCTTTGGCTTGACACTGGTAACATGCCAGCTTTGATGGCTCATCATACAAGAGTAACAAGATTATATAGACAGGTGTGTTTTACTGACCAGAGCAAGTTCCACAACCTGCAAGTATTATGGCTAGCATTGTAACCTCTCTTTAAGGAATGCAAATTAGACAGGCTGGTCAAAGTATTGGGGCAGTATACTTGAGTATATATATCAGCGAGGTTAAAGCATATGAATTCTTTAGCTGGATGCCTCTGTCTGTTTGTCTGCATTAATTGTGCCAGCTGGGCACTTTTATATTTATTTATTTCATTAAAATCTTACACTGTGTTGCTAACTGCTAGTTTTGAAAGATCGGTAAGATCGATGGTAAATTTGGCCCCTGATCCCATGGGTCTAGAGACAGCTCTAATTTGGACTGTGACTTATTTACGGCATTGCTACTTTACTGAACCAGTTTAAGTATTGTCCATGGTGATTTCCCTTACCTTTTTTTGATCAGCCTAGCCCGGTAGCGCAGTTTGTAGCATACAGAACTTGAAACCAGGGGGTTACTGGTTTGAATCCCCAGTTTGGCAAATTTCTTTCCTAGTATTGATAATAGTCACTGTGACAGGATTCATGCTTCTCTCACTGCGAATCATTATTTTGACAATGGTTAGATGAGAAAGCACCTAGTGGCTTGGGATGAACACCGTGTGAAGTACTGGTAAAAGAATGGTAAACATGAATAGGTGCTCAGGTTGCCACAGTACAACTGAAATAATGTTGAAATAGGGTTAAACACCATACAAATGACTGTAAGTGGGATGGACAAATAGAGTTAATTCAAGTTTATGGTGAGGCTGCTTTCAATCAATCCTCCTGCACACAGTATGACATTACTATACAGTCAGAAGAGAATGGCTATTTCAGTTACTAGGTACCTTTACTCCTGCACACAGTATGACACAACTATAGTCAGAAGAGAATGCCTATACAGGTGATAAAGTACCTTCATTCCTGCACACTGTTTGACATAACTACAGTCAGACGAGAATGTCTATACAGGCTATACAAGTGTCTGCACTCAGTATGACATAACTTGAGTGAGAAGAGAATGGGTACATAAATGACTAGGTACAGATACCTTCACTCCTGCACACAGTTTGACATTACTGTAGTCAGGAGAGAATGGCTAGACACAAATGACACAGTACCTTCACTCCTGATCACAGTATATTACTGTAGTCAGGAGAGAAGCATTATGGCAGAGACTATGGGAATTCACCTTTGCACTTCGTATAATGTTACGTCAGTTGGGGAAGAACGGCCATGGCAATGACTAAGGCAATCATTTCTGCCTCCAGAATGATGTTACATTAGGAGAGAACTACCCTGGCAATGAGTAAGCCCAAATTATAACATTATGTTAGTACTGTGAGAAAAGTAATGGCAATGGCAAAGACCCTTTGACACAGTATGAAATCAATTAGTCATGAAAGAACAGCCTCAGCAGTGACTGAGGCACTCAATATGACATTACCATAATCAGGAGAGAATTACCATGGCCATAAATGTTACAGTAAACATTTTAATATTATCTAAGTCATCAGCAAATGGCCATGGCAGTGTTACAAAGGCAATCACCCATACTCACGGTATTACATTACTATGGTTTATGGCAAACAGCAATGACAGAGACAAAATCACACAGTATGGCACTACAATAGTGAGGACAGCATGGTCATTGACTGTTGCATACAGTGTGATATTGCCACTGGGGAGAAAAGCCATGGACAAACACTGTGACATTATTATAGTTTGAAGAAAAACACCATTAATTTTTCTTTAAAAAGTATGACCTAAGATAAGTATTGTAAGGAAAGAATGACAATATCAAGGTTTTTCTGACATGAGTATCATAACTTTGCTGTTGCCATGTCAGGGACAAGAATACACTGTGATATTGTAATGCACAGAGAATAGCCAACAAAGGTAAAGCTCTTTTTCAAATTGAAAGTCTTTGCTACAGTAAGAAGTGAGTATCCATATCAGCTTTGAGAGTCAGTCCCTGCTTTCAACATAAGAAGGTAAGACCTGAAAGGTCACCACCTCCTAAAAAGCTATGTGCAAAATTATTCTATGCGATATGAGGAAAAAAAATGCACACTTTCTCAAAATGTATCAATATGACATATCTTATCTGTAAAACTTCAGATTATACATACCTATACAGATGATTGCATTAAACAGTCCTTCCTTACCCCATTCTCCTTCTCTAACGCAAGTGACAATGGGTAAATGCTTGTTTGGTCCATACCTTTCATTACATGTATAATTACAGACACTCAAATAGCTTGTGTTACATGCTTCACCCAGAACTCCATTTTCAATTGAAACTGGACAAACTATCTCTGAAGAAGAAAACATACACTGGTTTAATATAGAGGGTGTACATTATTTGGCGTTTGAGGTAAGAATTTATTAAAAAGTCCAGAAAAATGTTATAAAGATTTTATGAAACCATTTCAAAAGCCATTTAATATCAGATTCTTATAACATATAACTGTATTTCAAGACTTGCGTGTATAATTAGATCTATAAGTGAAACCTACATATTCATGAATAAGACCACGTAACTGCTTTGAGCTGCGATTTTGTTCAGGGCAAGTACAGTTCCAGAGAAGCTGACTTGCTTTCGAATCTGAAAATACAAAGTAAGCTTTACCAAAATCCTTTTGTTTTTGAATTTTTATTTGCCACATCAACTGGTATGATGGGAGTCGTGGCCATCTCCCATCATACCTTACAATTCAATGTTAGTAACATTAATAATTCATTAATTATGATTATAATGAAGATCATGATATTACAGATAATAGTCACTAAATAATAATGTTTTGACACGTACATACAAAAAGATATATGATATGACTAGCAAAGATTGCATTTTTCACACAACTGTTCCATCACTTAAATATGGCTTTAATGAGAGAGAGAGAGAGCGAGAGAGAGAGAGAGGGTGACAGAGGGTATGTAAGAGTGAAAAACAGGCAAACAAATAAAATGGAAAATGTGTGTGTGTGTGTGTGTGTGTGTGTGTGTGATAAAGAAGAGGGAATCGTGGTTAGAAAATAATATAAATATTTGTTAACGTTTTTTTTACCACATTCCTCAATTTTGTCTGTTTTTGTCTTGGAAATGTGTGTAGAACGTGTTTTGAAAATAACATTCGAAAACACTATGCTGTCATAAATAATGTCATATGGCCCTTCTATGATGTCAAAACCTTACCACAATGTGTGTAAGATAACACTTGAGGACTTTGAGGGTCTGAATCGCTCCACTGGCAGTTATTTTCCTTTTTTTTTTTTTTTTTTTTTTTTCTCTGGCATAGATTGTGAATTCATGATGCGAAAAGGAAAAAAATACAAAACACATAAAAAAGTGGGGGGGGGGGGTTGGATGTTGTTGCAACTTGGCTTGAGCTCTCTAAGACAGCAGAAGTAGGCACGGTGAATTAAACAAATAGTGGGAAAAAAATGGAAGTACAATTTCTCAAAACCAATTGTTTAGAATCCAGCAAAATTTGATAGGGTTTCAGTACTCAAAGCACAAAACAACCCCTGCAAATTTCAAAGAAATGTGGCTAATAATATGGACTATGTTGAGTAAACAGTGCTAAGTCATCAAATGGCTGCTTTTTCTCAATTGATTGCTAGATTTTCTTCATTTTTAGTAGGGTTCAGTCCATTGATGGTTCACATAATCTTCGCAAATTTTAAAAGAACTGGATCGAAAATGCCGACTTATAGGCCAGTCAGTGAGGCAAACGACCTAGAATTAATTGCAAAGAATTTCTATGTACACCTGGCGAAAGTATTGAGTGAGATATATTTACCATGAAAAATCCTCAAATTTTGCTGTTGCACATAAAGGCAATTCTATGTCTAAACTTAGCGACTTTCGGAAATGGTCTGACTGTCCTACCGTAACAGTAGAATGAATGAATGAATGAATGAATGAATGAATAGAGTTTTATGAGATTTACCTCTTTCAAAAAGTCAAAAATACACTCCAACTTTACAGTATCAAATAAATTGCTCACACTGTCAACATGAAAAAAACCTGTCTCTTGCAGATGCAAGGTCTATACAGTCTACAAGTATGTGTTTAACAGTAAGAGGTGCATTGCAGGAAATACACTGTGCCGCTTCTTCTCCTTTGAGGAGGTACGAGTGTGTCATGTATGTATGACCAATGCGAAGACGGGCCAAAATAATTCCTTCACGGCGACTTGTCCGCAACCCTGGAAGCCCCCCGCCAAGCGCCGGTTTCACTGTAAACAACTTGTTATCTTTGTTAGCTGGGTCATTCCAGGATTGCTGCCATACATTTTAGATAAAATCATTAATCAATGGTTTAAAATCGTTAAAAGGAAGTTTTAAAGGTAAAACTTCCAGTGACAATGCCTCCTTGGCAGCTTTATCTGCCTGTACATTGCCACTGATACCAATATGGCTAGGGAGCCAACAGAAAACAATATCGGCTTTTTCACAGATTCCAGATAATTTTTCAGGAGACTTACAACTAACCGTCAAGTGCTTGCATGGCAGATAACGAATCGGTGAAGATAATATAGCGCCAGTAAGCGTCTTCTTGAATATGGTTGAGAGCTAGGTCATCGCCTTTAGCTTCGCGGAAAAAATAGATGAATTATTTGGAAGCCGAAATTGGTATAATTCGCCATCGAGCATGGCAGTTGCAGCAACTTTGTTTCCATCTTTAGAACCATCGGTATATATCTTTTCCTGAAGGCAGTATTGTTCTTTTATTTCAAGGAACTTATTTTTAAAAATCATAGGATCTGTTGTAGCTTTCTTGTCTGAAGCAAGATTGTATATCTAGGTTGGACTTTTATAAGACCATAAATGAACTTCAGTGATTTTATGTTTCGTTACATCCTCAAGATCGCAATGAAGACAACTGATATCCGCTTCACGGCGCAAACTGAAAGGTGGTATAATTTTTTCTCTCCTTCGAAATTCATCCTCGTACATTGGTTCAAATACTGCTCTATGCGTGGGACTGTCGGGATTAGACTTTAATTTTAAGTAGTATTGCCAGGAAAGTTTCTTCCTGTGTAAATTTAAGGATGGTTCAATTGCCTCTGCATACAAACTAGGGGATGTTCTAAAGGCATCAAGTGTCAAACGCAAACCTGGACTAATAGAATCCAATTTACTGCCGCGCTGAGCCATATACAATGCAGCTGTAATCTAACTTTGAACGGACAAGTGATCTATAAAGTCTCAAAAGGACTTTTTTTTGTCGGCGCCCCAGTCCAGACTTGAGACAACACGTAAAAGATTTATATGAGGAATAAACGACAGATTAGAGTCAAATAAAAGACCTAAAAATTTGAATTCCGGGACGACTTCAATTCGTACACCTAGTGAAAGTTCTGGGTCTAAGTGAAAGTTTCTTGACTGGCAGAAATGTATGCATTTGGTCTCGGTTTTTGAAAATTTAAAGCCATTTTCTCCTGACCATTTAGTTAAGTTATTCAAAACTTGTTGTAATTGCCGTTGTATGGTTTGCATATGCTTAGACCTATAGCAAATGCAGAAGTCGTTAACATACAAAAAAAACATTCCACACCAGGACAAACAGACTTTACAATATTGTTTATCTTGGCACTAAAAAGTGTTACTGAAAGAATGCTTCTCTGGGGAACGCCCATTGCTTGTTCATGGGGGCTGGAGTAAGTATTTCCCACCCAGACTATAAACTGACATTCATTCAAAAATGCCGAAATGAAATAAGCAAGGCGACCTCTTATACCGAAATCATGGAGGTCGTTCATGATTCCATACTTCCATGTGGTATCATACGCACTCTCTAGATAAAAAAATACAGAAACAACATGTTCCTTTTTAATAAAAGCTTAGCGAATAAAAGTTTCGAAGCGAACTAAGTGGTCAAGACTGCCTACTTGTTTACGAAAGCCGCACTGGGTGGTAGCAATAAGTTTGTTTTTCTCTAAAAGCCAAACAAGGCGATCGTTAACCATTCTTTCCATGGTTTTACAAATACAAAAGGCTATAGGGCAATAGTTTGCAGGATTCGTAGAGTCTTTACCTGGTTTTGGTATTGGAATTATTATTGCTTCCTTCCAGAAATCTGGAAGAGTACCAGTATGCCAGACGTGATTAAATATATTCAGTAAACATTAAAGGGATCGAAATGGTAAATGTTTTAACAAGAGGACCATGATGGTCCTAAATCGCTCACCTGAAATGAAACTCAGCTCAACACCATAATGCTACATGCCAAATATGAAAGCTCTAGCCCTTATGGTTTGGGACAAGAAGATTTTTACAGATTTCCTTCATTATCTCTATGTGAAATCCGAGAACCCACAACATAGGGCCATTTTCAAACTACGGCCATAATTTGAAGTATTTTGGTAGAGGGTCACTAGATGATGCTTCATGCCAAATATGAAAGCTCTAGCCCTTACGGTTTCGGACAAGAAGATTTTTACAGATTTCCTTCTTTATCTCTATGTGAAATCCGAGAACCCACAACATAGGGCCAATTTCCACACTAGGGCCATTATTTGAAGTATTTTGGTAGAGGGCCACTAGATGATACTACATACCATGTAAGAGAGCTCTAGCCCTTATGGTTTGGGACAAGAAGATTTTTAAAGATTTCCTTCTTTATCTCTATGTGAAATCCGAGAACCCACAACATAGGGCCATTTTCAACACTAGGGCCATAATTTGAACTATTTTGGTAGAGGGTCACTAGATGATGCTTCATGCCAAATATGAAAGCTCTAGCCCTTACGGTTTGGGACAAGAAGATTTTTACAGATTTCCTTCTTTATCAATATGTGAAATCCGAGAACCCACAACATAGGGCCATTTTCAACACTAGGGCCAAAATTTGAAGTATTCTGGTAGAGGGCCACTAGATGATACTACATGCCATATATGAGAGCTCTAGCCCTTATGATTTGGGACAAGAAGATTTTTAAAGATTTCCTTCTTTATCTCTATGTGAAATCCGAGAACCCACAACATAGGGCCATTTTCAACACTAGGGCCATAATTTGAAGTATTTTGGTAGAGGGCCACTAGATGATGCTACATGCCAAATATGAAAGCTCTGCCCCTTACGGTTTGGGACAAGAAGATTTTTAAAGATTTCCTTCTTTATCTCTATGTGAAATTCGAGAACCCACAACATACAGCCAATTTCCACACTAGGGCCATTATTCGAAGTATTTTGGTAGAGGGCCACTAGATGATACTACATGCCATATATTAGAGCTCTAGCCCTTATCGTTTGGGACAAGAAGATTTTTACAGATTTCCTTCATTATCTCTATGTGAAATCCGAGAACCCACAACATAGGGCCATTTTCAACACTAGGGCCATAATTTGAAGTATTTTGGTAGAGGGTCACTAGATGATGCTACATGCCAAATATAAAAGCTCTAGCCCTTACGGTTTGGGACAAGAAGATTTTTAAAGATTTCCTTCTTTATCTCTATGTGAAATCCGAGAACCCACAACATAGGGCCAATTTCCACACTAGGGCCATTATTTGAAGTATTTTGGTAGAGGGACACTAGATGATACTACATGCCATATATGAGAGCTCTAGCCCTTATGGTTTGGGACAAGAAGATTTTTAAAGATTTCCTTCTTTATCTCTATGTGAAATCCGAGAACCCACAACATAGGGCCATTTTCAACACTAGGGCCATAATTTGAAGTATTTTGGTAGAGGGCCACTAGATGATGCTACATGCCAAATATGAAAGCTCTAGCCCTTAAGGTTTGGGACAAAAAGATTTTTACAGATTTCCTTCTTTATCTCTATGTGAAATCCGAGAACCCACAACATAGGGCCAGTTTACACACTAGGGCCATTATTTGAAGTTTTTTTGTAGAGGGCCACTAGATGATACTACATGCCATATATGAGAGCTCTAGCCCTTATGGTTTGGGACAAGAAGATTTTTAAAGATTTCCTTCTTTATCTCTATGTGAAATCCGAGAACCCACAACATAGGGCCATTTTCAACACTAGGGCCATAATCTGAAGTATTTTCGTAGAGGGCCACTAGATGATGCTACATGCCAAATATGAGAGCTCTAGCCCTTATGGTTTGGGACAAGAAGATTTTTAATTTTTTTTTCTCTTGGTTGCCATGGCAACCACAGTTCTTCATGGAATTCAAATCTTTTAAGTATTTTGAAAGTGCATCACCTAAGGATCATTTCTGTGAATTTTCACTGAAATCTATTGGGCGGTTTCAGAGGAGAAGGTTTTTTAAGTAATTGTTCACGGCCGGACACACGGACGGACGGACACACGGACGGACGGACGGACGCCGGACAACGATCGATCACAATAGCTCACCCTTAGCACTATGTGCTCAGGTGAGCTAAAAACTGATAATGGATGTCATCACATCCAACAGCAGTATCATGACATTTCCTTAGAGCCTTTTCGAGTTCTTTCAAAGTAAAATCCTACAAGTTTCAAAGCAAAGTGACTAATAATGTGGCTTGTGTTGAGTGAACAATACTAAGTCATCAAATTGCTGCTTTTCCATTTTAAGAGAGTTCAAACCCTTGATGATACAAATAATCTTTGCAAGTTTAAAAAAATGGTATCAAAAATGCGGACTTAATTGCGAAAACAAGAAATGTAAATTTTCAACTTTAAATGGCTCCTTTTCCCATACTGATTGTCAAATGTTTTTTTTTTTTTTTTTTTTTTAATCAATAGGGTTCAAGCTATTGATGAGATAAACTCTGCAAGTTTCAGGAAAATCCAACCACAAATGCAGACTTTATCACGTAAACAAGAAATTGAAATCTGAACTTTAAACGGCTACTTTCACACACAGATGGTCAGTTTTTTTTTTTTTTTTTTTTGTTTTTGTTTTGTTTTCAAAATCAATAGGGTTGATGAGATTAAAAAAAAACTTTGCAAGTTTCATGAAAATCTGACCGAAAATGCAGACTTTATCGCGTAAAGAAGAAAAATAACAACGGACGGACGGACGGACAGACAGACGGACGATTTGACGACGGAAACCACGCCATGATATAAGCTCCAACGGCTTACAGCCAGTAGGGCTAAAAATATCGAAAGAATGTACATATACACATATACATCATTTTAATGAAAATTAATTCAGTTGTGCAGAAAAAATGTATAAATGCCTGGTTTTGAGCTGGGTGAAATTCAAAAATATGCAGGTTGTATATAGGCCATTGAATAATAAACGGGGATAATTTGACTGAATTAACAGTTGATTTTTTAAACAAGAGGGTCATGATGGCCCTGGATCGCTCACTTGAGTCAATAGGCGAAATTTCACCCCAGGGTCATAATGACCCAATTTAAAACCCATCTGTGGTATTATTAAGACAAACATTCTGACCAACTGTCATGTCAATTGAGCTGAAAATGTGGCCTCTGGAGTGTCCAAAATGTATTTCTTCAATTTGACCTAGTGACCTAGTTTATGACCCTATGTGACCATATTTCAAACACATTTAAGATATCAAGACAAACTTGTTAACCATGGTTCAGGTGAATTGGGCAAGAATTGCCGCTTCTTACGGAATACCGTTAGGGCCATCGCCTTTGAATGTGTCAATTTAAAACGCGATACTCGATAGTATGATGATGATAATGCGAAATCACGAAACTACGATGATGAAAACGCGACAGTACGATGACGATAACACAATACCACGATGGTGAAAACGCGAAAATATGATAGTACGATGATGAAAGTGCGATATAATACCGTGTTTCACCATCGTACTTTCGCGTTTTCATCATCGTAGTATCGTACTGTCACGTTATCATCATCGTACTATCGTGTTTTCATCATCGTACTATCGTGTTTTCATCATCGTACTTTCGCGTTTTCACCATCGTACTATCATATTTTCATCATCGTACTGTCGCGTTATCACTATCGTATTTCCGCGTCTTCACCATCGTACTATTGCCTTCCGGTCCGCATGCACATACACATTCAATGGCGATTGCACTAACGGTATTCCGTATAACTCTACTAGACTGTAATTCTTTTGCCACGCGGAAAACTTTACTGGAAAATGAGATAATTCTGGTTACCAGCATTTTCTTATTTCTCTCAAGGTTTACAAAAGCCTTCTTTCTTGAGATCCTTAAATCTGTGGGTTGTTTGGGTTGTTGTAGGGGAAAGGGTTAACTTGTTTGTTTGTAGAAATATAAGAAGGTTAGCGCATTAGTCCTTATCCGGCCGAGTGCAAAAATGGATTTATTTTGTGGAGAGTGTAGGGCAAGATCAGCCTGCATGTACGTGCAGTCTGATCTTGCTCTGCACTCTCCGCTGTTCTATCATTAATTTCTGTCAACAAAACCCCATCCATTGCCATTTAACCAATTGATATATGTGTAATCGCCAACAATTTAAATTCGGTAGGATAAGGGTTAATACATCTGAATTTTAGACAGAGACCTTTTTTAATTACTTTCGCAGGGAAAATAAGTGTTATTTGACGTGTTCCATTTGCCAAACTTTGAAGTGTCTTTTTAAAATTATTACAGCCAAAGAATGTGCGGTTTATTTATTTGGTGTTTAATGTCGTTTTCAACATTATTTCAGCTATATTGCGACGGCCAGTGCACCTATCAATGATTTCTTGGAGTTTCATTTACCAGTACATTGCAGAATATCATTTAAAAGATGATAGCCACCATTTTCTCCATTTCCCACAATTTTTTCTACCCTATATAGGACAGAAGTAAGATTTTGAGCTACATTTAAGTTGTCGTCCGCAAATACTTTCTATTTGATATAGTAAAAACTTTGTCATTTGGTAAAGAGTTAAGATGGAACTCAACAAAACGTGTAGTGTGGTCTAATTCTACCCCGTCCGGTGTGTTGTGAGATATTTTGGCTCTAACTGTCTCATCCCACGTAATGTCTCACAGAATATCCGACAATGAAGATCCAAGATCACGATGCACATCCGTTGCAGTCTGATCTTGACCTACAATGTCGATTTCACCTCTTTAAGTACTAAAATATCCCGAGTTTAAATGACCCTTAGAAATAAGGATTGGGAAAAGCATCGTGGAAAAAGGAAAAAAAATGGTGGTGACCAGCATATTTTTCCTTTTCCCATAATATTTTTTACACGTTCTAAGACAAATATGTCCATTTGAACCACAATTAATTTGTCGTCTGCAAATGCTTTCAGTTTAGACAAGTAAAAAGTTTTGTCCATTGATAACGTAAATGTCCAGTCTAACATTATTGATTTTTAACCCTCAGATTGCCAATAAACCAAATGGACATTTTCATTCTAGAAATAAAGGAATAACACAAATGAAAGCAACCTTAAGATTGGCTTTGTACATAATGTCTCTACAAAGCAATCAGTATTAATTAAAGATCAGACTGCATATTTTATGCAGTCTTATTCTTAGATGTTATTACATGGCTGATAAGTACGGAATACCATTTGGGAAATCGCCTTTGAATGTGTATACGCATGCTCACCGGAAGGTGATAGTACGATGATGATAACACGATAGTACGATGGTGATAATGCGACAGTACGATGATGAAAACACGATAGTACGATGATGATAACGCAACAGTGCGATGGTGATAACGCGATAATACGATACTACGATGGTGAAAACGCGACAATACGACAATACGATGATGAAAACGCGACAGTACGATGGTGAAAACACGATATTTTATCGCACTATCATCATCGTACTATCGTATTGTCGCGTTTTCACCATCGTAATATCGCGTTATCGTCATCGTACTATCGTGTTTTCATCATCTTAGTTTCGTGATTTCGCGTTATCATCATCGTGCTATCGAGCATCGCATTTCAAATTAACACATTTAAAGGCGATGGCCCTAACGGTATTCCGTAGCTTCTAGAGTGCCCACAAGGTATTTCTGTAATTTGGCCTAGTGACCTAGATTATGACCCTATGTGACCCAATTTCAAACCCATTCAAGATATCATCAAGTCAAACATGCTGACAAATTTTCAGGTTAGTTGAGCAAAAATTGCAGCCTCTAGAACACCCACCATACATTTCTTTGACCTAGTGACCTAGTTTATGACCCTATGAGACCCAATTTCTGACTGATTCGAGATATCATCAAGTCAAACATGTAAACCAATATTCAGGTCAATTTAGAAAGAAATGTGGCCTCTAGAGTGCCCAAAAGGTATTTCTTCAATGTGACCCAGTGACCTTCTTAATGACCCTATGTGACCCAATTTTGAACTCATTCGAGATATCACAGGACAAACACGCTGACCAATATTCAGGTCAATTGAGCAAGAACTGTGGCCGCTAGAGCGCCCACAAGACATTTCTTTAAATTTGACCTAGTGACCTAGTTAATTACACTACGTGACATAATTTTTATCTCACCCAAGATGTTATCACCCTGGGTGAACCAAATTCAAACTCATTCGAGAATTCATCAAGACAAACATTCTGACCAATTTTCAAGTCAATTGAGTAAGAAATGTGGCCTCTAGAGTGTCCACAAGGTATTTCTTGAATTTGACTTAATGACCTAGTTTATGACCCTAGGTGACCAAATTTCAAACTCATCCGAGATTTAAATGAAGACAAACATTCTTACCAATTTTCAAGTTGATTGAGCAAAACATTTGGCCTTTAGAATGCCCATGAGCTATTCATTTAATTTGACCTAGTGACCTAGTTTATGACCCAGGTGACCCAAATTCGAACTCATCCGAGATTTTTATCAAGACAAACATTCTGACCAATTTTCAGGTCAATTGAGTAAGAAATGTGGCCTCTAGAGTGTCCACAAGGTATTTCTTTAATTTGACCTGTGACCTAGTTTATGACCCCAGGTAACCCTATTTCAAACTCATCCGAGATTTAATTAAGACAAACATTCTGACCAATTTACAAGTCAGTTGAGCAAAAACTGTGGCCTCTAGAGTGCCCACGAGGTATTTCTTTAACTTGACCTAGTGACCTAGTTTATGACCCCAGGTTACCCAATTTTAAATACATTCGGAGGTTAATTAAGACACACATTCTGACCAATTTGCAAGTCAATTGAGCAAAAAATGTGGGCTCTAGAGTGCCCACAATGTATTTCTTTAATTTGACCCAGTGACCTAATTTATGACCCTAGATGACTGAAATTCGAACTCATATGAGATTTTATCAAGACAAACATTCTGACCCATTTTCAGGTCAACTGAGTAAGAAATGTGGCCTCTGTAGTGCCCACAAGGTATTTCTTTAATTTGATCAAGTGACCTAGTTTATGACCCCAAGTGACCCAAATTCAAACTCATTCAAAATTTTATCAAGACAAACATTCTGACCAATTTTCAGGTCAATTGAGTAAGAAATGTGGCCTCTAGAGTGTCCACAAGAAATTTCCTTGGTTTTACCTAGTGACCTAGTTTAATACCCCAGGTGACCCGATTTCAAACTCATCCGAGATTTAAATTAAGACAAACATTCTGACCAATTTTCAAGTCAATTGAGTAAAAAATGTGGCCTCTAGAGTGCCCACAAGGCATTTCTTTAATTTGACCCAGTGACCTAGTTTATGACCCTAGGTGACCCAAATTCGAACTCATCCGAGATTTTTATCAAGACAAACATTCTGATCAATTCTCAGGTCAGCTGAGTAAGAAATGTGGCCTCTAGAGTGCCAACAAGGTATTTCTTTAATTTGACCTAGTGACCTAGTTTATGACCCTAGGTGACCAAATTTCAAACTCATCCGAGATTTAAATGAAGACAAACATTCTCACCAATTTTCAAGTTGATTGAGCAAAACATTTGGCCTTTAGAATGCCCATGAGGTATTTCTTTAATTTGACCTAGTGACCTAGTTTATGACCCTAGGTGACCCAAATTCGAACTCATCCGAGATTTTATCAAGACAAACATTCTGACCCATTCTCAGGTCAACTGAGTAAGAAATGTGGCCTCTAGAGTGCCCACAAGGTATTTCTTTAATTTGACTTAGTGACCCAGTTTATGACCCTAGGTGACCCAAATTCGAACTCATTCGAGATTTTATCAAGACAAACGTTCTGACCCATTTTCAGGTCAACTGAGTAGGAAACGTGGCCTCTAGAGTGTCCACAAGGTATTTCTTTAATTTGACCTAGTGACCTAGTTTATCACCCCAGGTGACCCAAATTTAAACTTATCCGAGATTTAATCAAGACAAACATTCTAACTAATTTTCAGGTCAACTGAGAAAGAAATGTGGCCTCTAGAGTGTCCACAAGGTATTTCTTTAATTTGACCTAGTGACCTACTTTATGTCCCCAGGTGACCCAAATTCGAACTCATCCGAGATTTAATCAAGACAAACATTCTGATTAATTGTCAGGTCAATTGAGCAAAAATTGTGGCCTCTAGACTGTCCACAAGGTATTTCTTGAATTTGATCTAGTGACCTAGTTTATGACCCTAGGTGACCCAAATTCAAACTCATCCGAGATTTTATCAAGACATACATTCTTACCATTTTTCAATTCAATTGAGTAAGAAATGTGGCCTCTAGAGTGTCCACAAGGTAAATGTTGACGACGGACGACGGACGACACGCGACAGACGACGCTCGACGAACATCGGACAGCCACAAAAGCTCACCCTGAGCACGTTGTGCTCAGGCAAGTTAAAAATCCACACGTTCTTAAGGAAAGATTTTTCATAAAATCTGTAATATGTCGCCTTATTAATTCAATTTGTGGGCTTTCCAAACCTCTAAGGTGCAGCTAAATCTAATGATGTGGCAAAAGTTTTTGGTCAATTTTAGTTGGTTTCATTTTTTCATGACAAGTACCTGCTAAAGTGTTGTTAAGTCCAGTTATTCACAGATAGCACTGCCAGCGAGCATTTAGGTTTTGACATATTTTACTAAAGTAACTGGTCTAAGGCTAATTGGCCTGAGACCTGGCTATATTTCAAACATAACATTTTAGAATTATTTCCAGTTCTCGTGGCAGTTTTCATATGGGCTCCTAAATTATATAACAAAAAATAGTCTTTAACTGTGATAATATCCATAAAGTTGAAAATATCAAAAAGTTGGAAGCACTTATGTGCAAGGTCAGATTATAACATTCTCGTGAAAGCTGCTCACATTCCAGGCTTTTGTGATTTGGGATTTCCAATACATTGTCTCGCTTTCGGGACTTAAACTTCAGAAAGCTCACCCCACTGACTGACAGCAAGCCTCACCTCGAACTTCTTTAGAGTATCTTCCACTTAAAGCTTAAGGCCTGTTACACAGACGTTTACCTTACAATACTTGATTGACCGATGTAGTGGCACAAAGAGCTTTCAAAACAACAGACATACTTTATATGATGTCTAGCCAATACCACATGCTCGTTTGGTTTTGTTTATTGCGTATTGCTATTGTAAGATTTCTGATAATTAACAACCCAGGGCGGGGATTGAACCTAGGACTCTAGATCCCAAGGCAAACCCTCTACCATGTCGCTACAAAAGCTAGCTCTATAGCAAGGCAGTATAAGTGTCCCCTTTTACAAACACAAGCTACAGATTTAAATCTGTGGGATAGACCAGTATACTACACTATGAAAGCGGAAAATCTGCGCGAATCCTTTTTTACATGTTGCTGGGATAAAGTATTTCCACATGCTTAATGGCCACTGTGACCTAAGTGACATACTTGTCTGAAAGAAGCTACTCTAGGGATGTCATAGAAATCATTGATCAGTAGGTAACCAGGCTCCGTTGAACAAATCTCTTCTAGAAGCTGTATGCACCGTCCTACCACGAAGGGCATATCACGATTACAAAGTTGCATCGTCTTTATCGTTGTTGCATGAGCTTATTTTGGCTTTTTAGGGCAAGCAAATTCCATCACAATCTGGAGTTTCAGGCAGTTGTTTCTATGCGAGACGTGTCCATTATTCCAAATAATTATGTCTTTTTTTCATCCGTATTAGCTATTACGTGACAAATCAATACCGTAAACAATGCACCCTTAAACTGCCCAAGGAAGATGGCCCGATTAGACTTGTACAGGTATTGATGGAATTTATAGCACTACAACCTGCAGCAAGTGATCATTGTTTGTACATCATGATGGACCACGTTAACGAGAACACAATTCTCCGCAATCCTATGGGAGACCAATTTTGCAATACAAGGGGTACCGTTGGAGCCTAATATGCTTTTGGAAGAGAGCTCTCTGGTTGCTATTGAAATTATATACATACATGTGTACTTTAACTGTTTATCTTCGGATCTCCAGCTAGGTACATAAAAATTTACAGTTGTTGATATCTTTATTTTTGCCATTTAAGCCATTTGGATTCTTGGCGATTCGACTCCCTATTGCATACAAGTGGGACATAGCTACCCCCAATTTTAGTCTGACGAACAGTTCAATTAAGTGATAAGGGGTGAGAAACCGTGGATGGACCCGCCTCCGTAAGGATATAGAGGCAAAAGTGCTGTTATCAACCTATCCAGAACTTATCATAATAGATTTAAATCGTAACAATTTCATAGATTTAATTAACTTACAGATTAAAGATCCCATTCGTTCTATGGTGTCCTATCTCTGGGTGGATACGATACTATGGAACGTAAGCGAAGGCATGTGAATAGAATTGGCCGCGTGTTCGTTGGGTCGTTGGGAATGAGATAAAGTCTGATATTATCCAATCCCAAATAAATGCAAAAACAGCCTTTTTATGGTTGGATGGTATTCACCTAAATAGGATCGGCCTGCAGTTCTAATTCGACCACATCAAATGACACCATCAAAAAGTATATTTCTTGCAACTAATTTTTCGAGGGATAAATTTGCATCCATCAATTGTGGCAGCAAAAATCAGCCATAGAGCAATAACCAGTTCACTTCCTGGGTACATACAAAGCAGTGACTGAACCTTGCTTCTATAAGTCAAAGTTTACTTGCATAGAAGCTCGTTGATTCGCTGTCTTGATGCCTCATTTTTTGACGAAATCTTCACAATATCAGGCGATTATATGGGTAACCCAGTATCATCCTTTGGAGTGGCCAACTCATTTGACGCCTGTATGTGTGTTCTGTATGTCTTTCTGATGGTATTCGAAAGTTTAAATGCGTATCAAATTGTGTTGTTACCAATCAGGCTTGTTAATCTATTTTAGTATGAAATAATAAAAATGATGGTACCCTTAAAATAATTTCATTTATTTCTAAGGACGAAAAATAGTCTGCCAGCAGAGTATTCACATAGCATGTTTCGATTTTGAACGCTGGCAAGGATTACTGTTGATTGCTTGGTTTCCTGCTAGCACGCTAGTAAATAAGAACTTGTTTTCACATGTGTCGCTCTCTTCATAAACCTTTGGCGACCACATCGAAAAGTTTTTGAGAGAAATTTCCACTCGCCTCTCCCATTGTCTTTGCAAAGCACTGTAAGTATGGTTGAGATAAAAATTCTTCTTGTTCAGAGAATTGTAAATTAGGTATGAGATAAAGGCAACAAGCATTCTGATGGTATTGCATAGCCGTATGTATCGCCGGCATGCCAGTGAAATTTTTAAAGTCCAAGGCCCGTAAATGCGTCAAAAAGCAGTGGACCGGGACGATACTCGAACTTGGTGTGTAAGTCATGGTGGTTGATGTACACACCAAAAATCAGCTCTATATGTAGCAGCGTTTAGAAAAAAAGTGCGGAAAAATGTTTTATCAGTGGAAATTTTGTAAGTCTAAGGCCCGTAAATACGTGAAAAAGCAGTGGAGCGGGACGAAACTCGAAGTTGATATGTTAGTAATGGTGGTTGACTTACACAGCAAAAGTCAGGTGAATATCTACCAGCATTTAGAAAAAAAAGTCCGGAAAACTGATTTATCAGTGAAATTTTGTACGTCCAAGGCCCGTAAATCCGTGAAAAACCAGTGGACCGGAACAAAAGTCGAACTTGATCTGTAAGTCATGGTGGTTGAGTTACAAAGCAAATCTGAGATCAATACCTACCAGCGTTTAGGAAAAAAGTCCGGAAAACTGATTTATCAGTGAAATTTTGTAAGTCCAAGGCCCGTAAATCCGTGAAAAAACCAGTGGACTGGAACGAAAGTCAAACTTGATCTGTAAGTGATGGTGGGTGACTTACACACCAAAACTCAGCTCAGTATGTACCAGCGTTTAGAAAAAAAGTCCGGAAAACTGAATTGCCGGACTGACCGACAGATGGACTGACGGACAGATGGACAGACGGACGGACGGAGTGCAAACCTGAAGTCCCCTTCGGCTTCGACGGTAGGGGACTAAAAAAGACTTGTGGGACTTCCTGAGAACGGCTTTAACTTCAGTGTTGCATGGTTATTATAGCTTTTTTATAGCAAGCATTCTGATAGTATTGCACAGTCCCCCTACCGGCCGTATGTATCGCTGGCATGTCAGTGAAATTTTTAAAGTCCAAGACCCGTAAATGCGTCAAAAAGCAGTGGAGCGGGACTAAACTCGAACTTGATGTGTAAGTCATGGTGGTTGATGTACACACCAAAAATCAGCTCTATATGTAACAGCGTTTAGAAAAAAAGTGCGGAAAAATGTTTTATTAGTGAAATTTTTAAAGTCCAAGGCCCGTAAATCCGTGAAAAACCAGTGGACCGGAACGAAAGTCGAACTTGATCTGTAAGTAATGGTGGTTGAGTTACACAGCAAATCTGAGATCAATACCTACCACCGTTTAGGAAAAAAGTCTGGAAAACTGATTTATCAGAGAAATTTTGTAAGTCCAAGGCCCGTAAATCCGTGAAAAACCAGTGGACCGGAACGAAAGTCGAACATGATCTGTAAGTCATGGTGGTTGAGTTACACAGCAAATCTGAGATCAATACCTACCAGCGTTTAGAAAAAAAGTCCGGAAAACTGATTTATCAGTGAATTTTTTTAAGTCCAAGGCCCGTAAATCCGTGAAAAACCAGTGGACCGGAACAATAGTCGAACTTGATCTGTAAGTGATGGTGGGTGAATTACACACCAAAACTCAGCTCAATATGTACCAGAGTTTAGAAAAAAAGTCCGGAAAACTGAATTGCCGGACTGACGGACAGACGAACAGACGGTCGGACGGAGTGCAAACCTAAAGTCCCCTTCGGCTTCGCCGGTAGGGGACTAAAAAAATTAACAACTAAATCTCAAGTACCAGTGCTGGTCGTATTCTGTCTTACCAGGCTTTGCTTAGATACATCTTGCCATTTAATTTACTTCAAAGAAGCGATTAGGCGGTCAATAAGACTGAGGATACAAAGAGGAAAAGCATCAAAGGTAGAGGGGAAAAGTCATGTACAAACAGTCATACATAATGACCAACATTCAAGCAAAGGCTAGTCAGGGTTCCACAGTGTACACGAAGAAGTGTTATCCCACAACAGTAACACTGTTAAGTCTTTTCTTCTTGTTTCGGAAAAGAGGTGATTGTAAACCATTTATCTTACCTTGAATGCCTTCAACTATTTTTTTCTTTCCAAGGCTCAAGAAAATCTTTCTGGAAAGAAGTCCAGAAGTTCTCTTAGCAGTTCTACATTTTAGTGCCTCCAACAAAGACTCCGAAAACAGACTATTTGTCTGCTTCTGGAATTACTAGAGGGCAAATACTTTGAAGGTTTTAGGTTCAATAAAACTGTGTTCAAGAAATCCTAGCCCCTATAGCTGAATCCAAGCCCCCATGGCAGAATTTATAGGACCCTCATAGTAACCAAAGCAAAATATCAAACTAATTGTTCAACAGCATGTCAATTGTGCTACCTAGTTGAAAAATTCAAACACATGTACAAATCTGATAAGAATAAACAAATTGCCGAAACACAGGTAGCACATCCAAGTTTCCACTTTTTAGTTAGAAAATGAAGCTATCATAATGAAACCTGCATGAACATGTATATGAAAATAAATCAAAATAAATTTGACATTGAAATATGCGTTTTTAGATTCGCTTAAACGTAAAAGAATGAAAATATAGCCATTTATAAATAACTGATATATCGAAAGACTTTTCACTACAATATTATATGATAGAAATATGGGCGGTTAAAGGTAATCACTGTTTCTGAAACACATTTAGCTACAATATTATAACACAGAAATATAAGTGCTTATACATGTATTTTATCAATGTTTTTTTTTTTTAAATTATATATTTCATTAACATCAATGGCAATGCCACAAAATTCAAACTGAAGAATAACACCACTAGGTTTCAAGTAGACACAGACCAAAAATAGACTACAAGTGTTAATATCTCCCTTTCTATCAGTACAGTTTACCCTTTAACCAGATCAGAAGCAACATTCTTCAATTTCTTGCACACTGAAAAATGCAAGGTCAAAGGAAATTTTCAATTTTATAAAATATCTCTAGCAAAACAAACCTTGGCAAGGCTCCATATCCCATGAAAGTATGTTGGTGTCATAACCCTCGGGCTCGTTTGTACATGTGACAGATATGATGTTAGAAGCCTTTCGCTTGTAAGCTTTCAAGCACTCAAATTTACACACATTGCCAGGAAGGCGCAGACATGGATCCGTGTCATTCACAACTGCTGATTTCATGATGATTGGGCATCTGGGAACTGTTTACAATATAAAAAGAACTGAAGACATTTGTGACTTAACTCTTTACCAGGCAACACAATTTTTAGACTTGACCAAATTGGGAGCATTTGCTGACACATGTGGGTAAAGTAGGGCAATCTCTGAAGGGATTGAATACATTGTGGGGGGAAAGGAGAAAATGCTGGTAAAAAGCATTTTCTCCTTTACCAGCAACGTTTTCAACAAGCGTTTTGACTCGGTGTCTTTGAAATAGTGGACCGATTGGTAAAATGTCAGCACACCAGCCAGACCTTCAATAGAGAAGACAGGCGGTAAAACCTTACATCCATTTTATACAAGTGCTCAAGTTGAAGCATGGGATCTCCTAACACAAACAAGATAGACATCTTGCATATTCACAATTTCTTGTTAATAGATGTACAAAGTTTCGATAAAACGACAATAAAACTGAGGAAACCAGACATTTTGCGAGACATCCTTGCAAGGACAACAATGAAATTCCAATATCATGGGACTGCTTTAAGTGCTGCAAGGATTTAATCTATGCTGCCTAGACTGGTAGCCAAGTCAGTAATATACAGGGCCTGAAAATAAGGGGACTTAGGTTCAATTTCAAGCTCGGCTGATTTCTCTTCAAGGACTGAATATAGCAGCCAGAGGCTTGAAAAAGAATGGCTTGCGAAGAACTGGTACATGAAACTCAAGCAACTCCTGGATAAGTGCATTATTACTGATATAAGGCAAAAAATGGCACTAAACATAAACAAGAGCGCCATCATGGCCCTGGATCGCTCACCTGAGTCAACAGGCGAAATTTCACTCCAGGGTCATAATGACCCAATTTAAAACTCATCCGAGATATTATTAACCCACGCCATCATGGGTTTTAACGACCCTCTAGAAGAAGCCTTCTGAAAACATTGTGGGAAAAGGAGAAATGCTGGTAACCAGCATTTTCTCCTTTCTCACAATGTTTTCTTCCCTATCCATAACGAATTTCAAATTTTCAGTCCCATTTATTTTGTCTTCTGCAAATGCTTTCAATTTGGACCAGTCTAAAAAGTTTGTCGTTTGGTAAAAAGTTAAGACAAACATTCTGACCAATTGTCAGGTCAATAGAGCGGAAAATGTGGCCTCTGGAGTGTCCAAAATGTATTTCTTCAATTTGACCTAGTGACCTAGTTTATGACCCTATGTGACCATATTTCAAACACATCCGAGATATCAAGACAAACTTGTTAACCAAGGTTCAGGTGAATTGGGCAAGAATTGCAGCCTCTATAGTGCCCACAAGGTATTTCTGTAATTTGACCTAGTGACCTAGATTATGACACTATGTGACCCAATTTCAGACCCATTCAAGATATCAAGTCAAAAATGCTGACAAATTTTCCGGTCAGTTAAGCAAAAATTGTGGCCTCTAGAATGCCCACAATACATTTCTTTAATTTGACCTAGTGACCTAGTTTATGACCCTATGAGACCCAATTTCTAACTGATCCGAGATATCATCAAGTCAAACATGTAAACCAATATTAAGGTCAATTTAGCAAGAATTGTGGCCTCTAGTGTGCCTACAAGGATTTCTAGAATGTGACCCAGTGAACCTGTTTATGATCCTATGTGACCCAATTTTAAACTCATCCGAGATAACATCAAGACAAACAGGCTGACCAATATTCAGGTCAATTGAGCAAGAATTGTGGCCTCTAGCACACACACAAGACATTTCTTTAGTTTGACCTGGTGACCTTGTTTATGACCTAGGTGACCCAAATTCAATCTCATCCCAGATTTCATCAAGACAAACATTCTGACCAATTTTCAGGTCAATCGAGTAAGAAATGTGGCCTCTAGAGTGCCCACAAGTTATTTAATTTGACCTAGTAACCCAGTTTATAACCCCAGGTGACCCAAATTCAAACTCATCCCAAATTTCATCAAGACAAACATTCCGACCAATTTTCAGGTCAAGTGAGTAAGAAATGTGGCCTCTAGTGTGTCCACAAGGTAAATGTTGACGACCGACGACGCAAGACGGACGACAGACATCGGACGACCACAAAAGCTCATCTTGAGCACGTTGTGCTCAGGTGAGCTAGAAATAAGTGATCAGCCCTGTACAAGACAAGTCCTTGCTTTTAGCACCCCAGTCACTGTTTGTAAGGAGAAAATGATAGACACCAGCATTTTTCCTTTTCCAATGGTGTTTCCTACCCTTTTAGAGAAAAACACAATCAATTCAGCTAACTTTGATATGTCGTCTGCAAATACCTTCAAAATGGACAAGTCTAAAACTTCGTGGTCTTGTAGAGAATTAGAGAGTTCTTGTAGAAATAATCTCTTTACCATTTTCACAATGTTTCATGTCACTAAGAAGGTTGTATCCGGTTTCGCATGCACAAACATATCCTCCTGTGATTGGTAAACAAAAGTGGCTGCAATTTTGATTGTTGACTGAACATTCTGGATGCTCTAAAAATACATAAACTCATCTTGTAGTGATACGACGGGTAAAAAGTCTAGAATTTCTAAAATTCTTTCAACAGTCTTGATTTTATACAACATCGAGTCAAAATCAGGAAGAAGTCGGAAAAAGTGTGGCGGAAATTGTGGGTCGCAACCGGGTAGAGACAACCGCGGAAAAAAACAAAAGAAATCTTTGCACACAGTTTGTGCAGATGTTTAAACTCTTATATTTTCACAAATTGATAACAAAACTAGAATTTGAACACACCTGTTGCTTGTAGATTCAGTAATACTTCGTTTCAACCAGAAATATTTTCAATTAAAATCCTAAACAAAAAAAAAAAAAAACACACACAAAAAAAAAAAAAAAAACCAGTTTAATTAATCTTTTACGCGAGATGTTTATATTCCCCAAAATAGACACCAAATGGCTTCCAAATACGATAAATTTCATGAGTTCTTTTTCGAAATTTACATGATATATAAACGACGTCTAAAAGTGCTTTAGGCAATGAAACATGTTATAATTTGTCCTTCGTCATGTGTGCCACTAAAAATTAATTGCATTTCGTTGCAATACAGATCAAACCGACAAAATAGGAAGTCGGTACGATGCTGTAGCTTTTCTACCAGAAAATTTTCGATGGACTTGATACATTATGGTGCACAATAAGGGACAGCTGAATAACAAAGTTTTACTTAAGTATATATGCCAGATTTTCCTATGGACATTTTTTAATTACTTTCGCTCATATGATAATACAATGTATGCAAAGTGAAAAAAAATGAAAATTATTGCATAAAATGTACGATTACGGGTTGTTATAAGCATGTATTAATGGGAAAAACCGGACGTTAACAGGAGAAAACGTGTATTAATTAGTAAACTCACGCACCGGCTTTATACTCGTACTTCGAATATCCTCGATACAAGCCTACCTTGTAAACAATGTGCGCTGAACGTTTATTCTTGTTATACAACCCAGTCACCAACCAACAAAGCTGTAGGAATGTGTACCATATTAGATCCTTATTATGGTTTGTCTTTGATAATTTTTGTACACCACAAACGAAATCTTACATGGTAACTCCGTGTTATCGAGATCTGAGCAAAAATTGAGGCCCCCAAAATGGTTAAGCAGCCTCGTGCTTGGTCGTTAAAACCATTTTTCGGGCCTCTGCGAAAGTTAACGACCTCAAAAACGTGAATTAACCCTATAGAAAATCATATGTTGTGGGGCAAAATACAAAGATAAAGTTCTTCAAAGGGGATAACTTGTCAAAATTACAGAGAAAATGCTTTAATTTCAAACCTAAAAAAAAAAGGTTCTTAAAGTAACAAATATTGTTCCAATAAATTATCATTCCTAGGATGTGATATTTGAAGTGCCTCTACGTGCTTTTCTTTTTAACTAGATCAATATCATTTTGTAGAATCGGAGAATACAGAAAATGTGAGAAAAGGTTGACCGAGATCAGACAGAAAAGTTATACTGATCAATCTCTTTGGACACGTCCGTCTACATACATATATGATAATATAAAACAATAACATACGTTTATATGGAATATGAGTTGAACTCTTTACCAGGCAATAAAATTTTGATCTCGTCTAAATTGTAAACATTTGTAGACGTCAAAATAGCTGTGGCTCAAATGATACATTTTGTCTCTGGAAGAGTTGAAAACAGTGTTGGAGGAAATGCGGGCATTTTTTTTTTTTTCCACAGAGTTTTCAAAATCCCTCTTCCCATAAAAACCTGGGCTGTACTTGTAAAGCATTAAAGAAGTGTCTATCCAAAATTCAAAATTATCAACCATCAAAGCCTTTCCTGACATTGCAAATAATTGGTAGAATTTGCTAGATTAATATCGGATTGCATAATTCCTCTATACTGGTCCGACACAAACTGTCCTTATTGTAAACAAGAAGGCCATGATGGCCCTGGATCGCTCACCTGAGTCAATAGGCGAAATTCCACTGCAGGGTCATAATGACCAAATTTAAAACTCGAATGAGATATTATTAAGACAAAGATTCTGACCAACTGTCAGGTCAATTGAGCTGAAAATGTGACCTCCGGAGTGTCCAAAATGTATTTCTTCAATTTGACCTAGTGACCTAGTTTATGCCCCTATGTGACCATATTTCAAACTCATCCGAGATATTATCAAGACAAACACGCTGACCAATTTTCAGGACAACTGAGCAGGAATTGTGACCACTACAGCGCCCAAAAGATATTTCTCTAAATCTGACCTAGAGACCTAGTTTATGACCCTATGTGACCCAATTTTGAACTCATCCAAGATTTCATCAAGACAAACGGGCTGATCAATTTTCAGGTCAATTGAGTAAAAATTGTAGCCTCTAGAGCGCCCACAAAAATTTCTTTTAGTTGACCAAGTGTCCTAATTTATGACCCAAGGTAACCAAAATTCAAACCCATCTGAAATTTCAAGAAAAACATTCTGACCAATTTTTAAGTCAATTCAGCAATAAATGTGGCCTCTAAAGTGCCCACAAGCTATTTCTTTAATTTGACCTTGTGACCTAGATTATGACCCCAGGTGACCCAAATTTGAACAGGTTGACTTTATCAAAAGAAACATTTTAACCAATTTTCAAATCAACTGAATAATAAATGTGGCCTCTAGAGTGCCCACTAGGTATTTCTTTAAGTTGACCAAGTGACCGAGTTTATGATCCCAGTTGACCCAAATTCAGACTCATGTGAGATTTTATAAAGACAAACATTCTGACCAATTTTCAAGGCAATTGAGCAAATAATGTGGCCTCTAGAGTGCCCACAAGGTATTTCTTTAATTTGACCTAGTGACCTAGTTTATGCTTCCAGGTGACCCAAATCCAAACTCATCTGATATTTTATCAAGACAAACATTCTAGCCAAATTTAAGGTCATTTGAGCAATAAATGTGGCCTCCAGAGTGCAAACAAGGTATTTCTTTAATTTGACCCAGTGACCTAGTTTATGACCCCAGTTGACCCAAATTCAGACTTGAGAATTTATAAAGACAAACTTTCTGACCAATTTTCAAGGCAATTGAGCAAATAATGTGGCCTCGAGAGTGCCAACACGGTATTTCTTTAATTTGACCTGGTGACCTAGTTTATGACCCAAGATGACCCAATTTTTAACTCAATGAACTCCTTTTTCCTTCTTTGTTCCTATGTTCGAACTTGTGACCCCCGGAGCAGGACCAGTTTTGACCTCAGGGGCATCATATGAACAAACTTGGTAGAGGTCTACTAGGAAATGCTACATACCAAATATCAAAGCTCTACACCTTCCCATTTAAGAGAAGATTTTTAAAGTTTTCCTTCTCTGTTCCTATGTTCGAAAGTGTGACCCCCGGGGCAGGGCCAGTTTTTACCCCAAGGGCATCATATGAACAAACTTGTTAGAGGTCCACTAAAAGATGCTACATACCAAATATCAAAGCTCTATGTCTTCTAGCTTTAGCGAAGAAGATTTTTAAATTTTCCTTCTTTGTTCCTATGTTCGAACTTGTGACCCCCGGAGCAGGGCCAGTTTTGACCTCAGGGGCATCATATGAACAAACTTGGTAGAGGTCTACTAGGAAATGCTACATACCAAATATCAAAGCTCTACACCTTCCCATTTAAGAGAAGAAGATTTTTAAAGTTTTCCTTCCCTGTTCCAATGTTCGAACTTGTGACCCCCGGGGCAGGGCCAGTTTTTACCCCAAGGGTATCATATGAACAAACTTGTTAGAGGTCCACTAAAAGATGCAACATACCAAATATCAAAGCTCTACGCCTTCCAGTTTCAGAGAAGAAGATTTTTAAAGTTTTCCCTCTTTGTTCCTATGTTCGAACTTGTGACCCCCGGGGCGGGGCCAGTTTTGACCCCAAGGGTATCATATGAACAAACTTGGTAAAGGTCTACTAGGAGATGCTACATACCAAATATCAAAACTCTACGCCTTCCAGTTTCAGAGAAGAAGATTTTTAAAGTTTTCCCTCTTTGTTCCTATGTTCGAAATTGTGACCCCCGGGGCAGGGTCAGTTTTGACCCCAAGGGCATCATATGAACAAACTTGGTAGAGGTCTACTAGGAGATGCTACATGCTAAATATCAAAGCTCTATGTCTCCTAGATTTAGCAAAGAAGGTTTTTAAAGTTTTCCTTCTTTATTACTATGCTCGAGCTTGTGACCCCCAGGGCGGGGTCAGTTTTGACCCCAGGGGCATCATATGAACAAACTTGGTAGAGGTCCACTAGGAGATGCTACATACCAAATATCAAAGCTCTGCGCCTTCTAGTTTCAGGGAAGAAGATTTTCAAAGATTTTGCATTTTTTTTCCTTTTTGTTGGCATCGCAACCAGAGTTAAGGGTGGAATTCAATTCTTTGAACAACTTTGGTTAGAGCTTCACCCAAGGAACAATCCCTGCCAAGTTTCATCAAGATTGGCCCAGTGGTTTAGGAGAAGAAGATGTTCAAAGAAATTGTTGACGGACGACAGATGACGGACGACGGACGCCGGACATAGGACGATCACAATAGCTCACCTTGAGCACGTTGTGCTCAGGATGAGCTAAAAAGGGGCGGAGTCAGTGGTAGAAACGGTGAATGGGGAATCATAATTTCAGTGGAATGACCGATCTAGATTTCTAGAGTAGCAGGTTCTAGTATCCTTATAGAATTGTGTTTTATTTGAATTGTCCTATTTTCACGCGTGACAGAATACGAGATGACGGTTTTGTTAATAGAAATTAAGACATATTTGATATTTGTGGGACTTGCCCACAGCAAACTGATAGATACGGGGGCAAGCATAAAAAGTGGTGGCAATGCCGCAATGAAACACTCTAGATGCAAACCTGTGAATACATCTGTTTTAAATGTGACGTCATGCGGTCCATATAATATTATACTGACCTGCCCCAGTCCATAAAAAGTTTTATTGACAAGGCATCTGTATTTTCTAAGGTAATTGAAATTCGCGCATTTAAAAGATGACAAAATTGTGTCATCAAATTACATCATATTAATGTGATTCTCAGAAAGAAAATATAATTACGCATGGTTTTTTTTTTTTTTTTTTGTTCGCAAGAATCTGTTAAATCACACTAGAGCACCACATGCGGGTGCCAACGCTCGGCTGCGGTTGCTTGATTTTCAGAGAAAATTTTGAGTCGAAAAAAGGGCATAACTGTGTTAAAAGTACTGTGATGGTGATCTGCCCTTGTTTTATAGCCTTCCCTTTCGATAATTATCGAAGCAAATATCTTCAGTAATAATAGAGATATTATGAAATGTTACAGGTTTTGCACGACGATGCAGGCGACGACGCAGGATATTTTCTTTTTTTCTACATTTTTTTTTTTACTTTCATTGTTGAAGTCCAGATCTAGATCGGTTAGACCTGATCTGTTTTTCCAATACTTGTTTACGAAATAATTTTTCCGTCTTTTCATGCATTATTTGATAGGTTCTGTATAATATAACAAATAATACATGACCTTGTAAGTTTAGGGACTGGTTTGTCGGACCAGAGTCGTTATATAGAGCTCAGCTGCAGTTCGGTCCATATATATATATATATATATATATATATATAAGTAGCCCTTAAAATAAGGGAACCACGTTACTTTTTCTCCTGACATAATATGACAGGGCGACTTTACCTCAATATTTCAGCAGATTCCAAGAGCAAGGATACGCCGTATCATCTCCAGTATGCCCGCCAGGTGTCGTGCAAGTGTTGCTGCACATGGAGGTCATAAATTGGATTTCATATCTGTTATATGTTTCTCCCCAAGAATTTATAAACCCTTCACCAGATGGCAAACTGGTTTACATGTTTGATGGGCTTAGGTTTATCCGGAATGAGCAGATGAAATGTAGTAATGGCCTGGGTTTTCGATCGCTGTAAAATACATCGTTATTAATTCAGACTTCATTTTCAATGTATTTTTGCAAATGTTCACAAGCAAGTCATGTCTACCTAGATAAAATGTTCACAGTGTTATTTTAATGTTGTAAATATGTTGTACACTACTGTAAATTTAATGAAGTATATCTGGTTAACTCCCAATAATGTGCCTTAGCATGATAATTCTTTGTCAATCGTTTTGGTTATTTCCTTCCCTGGACACAGATTAACTGACGATGAATTATTACACAAATTAGAAAGTTGCCAAAAGTGTTTAAATTGACAATGTTAAGAGTTTTGCAATATAGTATGTAGATTTTTTTCCCAGAAGGATTTATCCCTCGTCAGTTCATTCGTCTATCTTGCTTTTTTTCGTTTCGAACAAGGTGGACACTGATGGAAAGACGGGGAATTATGATAAGTACATCATATTATATTATTTAGTTCGCCATATTGGTACTATATTGTATTGCACATGATTTATATACCTCATTTGTCTATGAACTTGTGATTTTTCATTAATAAAAGACATCATATGTTTAAGTAAAATAAAGAATTATCTTAACATGAAATACAAGGGTCCCTTATTTTTGATTCTGCGTATTTATTTGGTCGACAGACCAGTCTCTTATCTTCCATATTGCCTTTAAGGTCATGTACTATTTGTTAAATATGCAAAATATTAGATTGTTTTGCATAATCGTTTGAGCTTCCCTTTTTTCTTAACATTTTTCAAAACTGGAGTTGTCAATTCTAAAATAAGTTTTAATACTAAGGATTTTGATGCAGTTTGGCATTTTTATCCCAGAAGTTAAGATTTAATGAGACATGTTTTTACACCTTCTAGATTTACTCAGTTTCCTTTTTCATTAATCAAGTCTGCTTTCCGATAAGATTTTGCTTTTAGCACCTTTGATTTTTGAATTGTTACGACTTAATCTTTAGTCATTACGGTATATATGATAAAGGTGTGAAGCCATTGCTTTCCTCTCGTAAAATCTAAAGATAACCAGTTTATGGTTGATTTTAAATTATTTCTATTTGATTCTGAAATTGTAAATTTCATTGGACAGGTTACTAAGTTTCAAAGTAATAAAATGTGTGGTTTTCATGTAGACGTAGAAGAGAGTATTCGGCAATATGATAAAAAGTGTTAAGTATTACAAAGTAACTTTGATAGTAGCTAAATTATCAGTGCTTGTGTATAATCTCTAAGTTAAATGTATGATTGAAGTGATAAAGGTGATCAGCAAATATAAACTAAAATAAAAATATCAATATGGAATTGGACTGGCGCTTCAGTGTTATATTTCTATCAAACTATCTGGGATTTTAACCCCTGACCTTAGTCAATATTTTATATGAATCTTTTGACTGGGGGCAAAGACTGCCTCTACCTAGTACTTGAATGTTTATTCCCAAAGACAGCAACCGCGTGCCACTTGACCCACGGTCAGATACATATTTCAAACTGACACAAAAACAATAAAGATCCACAATCTTTTATATATTTCCAATTAAGAATTTTACAATTCCTTTAATAGGGCGTATTCCTTTCGCTACTCCGAACACTCCGAACATGTTCTAGATCAATGGAGTATTTCAGAACACGGTACTTTGTTCTTCAGAACATGTTCTGACTGTTCTAAATAATTCGAGGTGCACCGCACCTGCTGAACGCGTCCTCACGTGTTACAAGATGGCTGACAAACAATTTTTCATTGCGAAAACAATATGGATCGTTAACAGGCCTCACAGATGTGCAGGGTGCTCTCGATCCTTGCTTAACGCAGGTTAGCCATTTGCTGCTTTGAGAAGAGGGGTAAAACAACAGATTTTTTTTTTTTTTCCAATCATCTGGGTTTCATGCAAAGGTCATGAACCTTCAAAGCTTAAAATCTTTCCTCGTATCTTTTTTTTTTTTCTTGGAACTAACCATTTGAATGCTACTGGAAGTGGAATGTTGGAAAGCCATCAGTTTGTCCCACACGCGTAGCACCTAGACTCAGACATGCGGAATGACATGCCAGGCAAGTACTGCATACTATTTACAGCAGACTTTAAGCAAGTTTTCAGAAAATCCACTGCGCTACTGACAAGCCAAGAAGTGAATGTCCAAGATCAAGACCAGCCAAGATCTAAGATCAGTTTATATCAACAGTAGTTCATCAACGATCAATTATTTTGTACAGATCATTACATGTTCCATGTACATGCCTTCAAATCAATCTCATTTATGTTAAGGGTATCCCTGTCCCTTGAAGGACTATGCAAAATTGTAAGCACTTAAGTTACCTCAATGAAAGAAGCCCCGGGTCATCTCAACCATATAGCTCTTACACTACAAAGCAGACTTGTTTTGGTCCAGCCTTAACCACAATTAAATCTATGCCAGTGGTCTAGCTTTAGGTTCCATGATAAGACATTTTATACTTTGAGTCTTCATAGTTTTGGGCAGCATAACCATGGCTGGCAGAACTGAGCTACTTGTGTGTCATAAACTCAGCCTACTTTGACCATTACCTAGACAACATGCTTGCCACTGACATTGTTTCATCTACCGCACAACATAAATGTTCGTTTATCTTCCATGATAAAAATGCAATGGCAACTCAGGTAATGGTTGTCTCAGTACCTTCAACAAAGAAGCACCCATAGCTTTTTAAGGCTTGCTATGAGTCCATACATATTTAATGTACAATAATTAGTATTTGTTGGGTATAATCAGGAAGTGTTTGAGTCATTGTCTCCTTCGCAAACATTGTTAACTGAGAAGTGGAATAAAATTTGTTCACCTTTTACCAAACAATTTTAATAATTCTGAAAAAGAAGACTTTTGAAAGCATTGTTTGAAATGGAGAAAATGCCAGTAGTCATTTCCTCCTTTATCGACAAGGTTTTCAACTCTTTAAAAGAAAATCCCGTAACTTGAATCATGTTTAAATTGTCTGCAGTTCCTTTCAATTTACACCAGTATGAAATTTACTTGTTTTGTAGAGAAGTAAGTTGTCACCTATTGTCTGACTTTAAGTATGCATTCTTGATTTCGTACCAATAGTTTGCTTTCCTATACATTTTTACTAACGTCTGTCTTTTCCTTAGGTAATAAATGTTTAGTAGAAAAGTTTGCTATGCAATACCCAAACCTAAATTAACATATATGTTGCCGATATAAATTCTGTCTTTGTGTATCTCCTTTACATTCCATGGCTGATATGGCTGTGGAAAAAATTCATTCCTACTCATTCCAGCATACTACTAATTTGTAGGACACAGTTTGGGGAAAAAAAAACAAAAAACTTATTTAAAATAAAACTGCTTTCAAAGTAGTCCAATGTTAGGGTCACCATCACATCCCAAGAAGCTTCATGGTCTTCCTTTTTTTTCTGTATATATCTAACACAAACTTCTTGTGATTAGTTATTTTCAAAGCATTAAGATTCTTTAGTGTTGACTACGGACGGTGCTGACAGCACTTTGATTAACCTATTCTGGTGGGACAGGTTAACCGTTTACTAGATATCGAAAGTTTAGACTTGTCCACATTTAAGGCATTTATGGAAAACAAATCAAATGTGACTCGAGGGATGAGACTTGTCAATAAAAGGCTCAGGCCTTTGAAGCTCCATTGGTATATCACGGAACACTAACATTTTCCTTGGTTGGTCATCAAACACTTGTAAATTGGTGCATCGCCTGTATATCATGGAATACTCAATTTTTTATTTACACCGTTACTACAAATAGCACATTAGCGACTGCCTGTATATTGTATTTAATTAGACAAGGTGTGCAATGAAATCGTAGAAAAATTTCACCCCTGTCCCTTTTCAGAGATAATATTTAACCGCAAACGGAAAATTAAACTTAGTTGCCGTTGCAGAGGCGTTCACAAATAATTTTTCTTGTGTACCCTGACCTTCGAAAGTTCCAAACGGCTCTTGCGATCAAGCAGTAGCTCTGATAAAAAAAAAATCTGATTTTCCGGATCGCCGACGTCACACAATTCATTATGACGCAGCGAATTATAACTCACGTGAATTCACTATCAAAAGACGCGCAAAAGTTTTTGACCAATAAACGGTAAATATGAATTTGAAAATACGTGAAATGAAAGATGAAAATCGTGAAACTAGATTAGTTGAAAAGATAAATCACAACAGACGAAATATCAATTTAATAATCTCATCAATATATCAACAAAAAATTTTAGATCTTTATTAGAAAAAAATATTTTAGTTGTAATTTGGTGCGAGATTATAAATTGTGTGACTGACGTCAGCGCATGGCGATCCGGAAAATGTGGACGTTTATTTTATTTATTTATTTATTTATTTATCATACCTATACCTTGATCGCAAGAGCCGTTTGGAACTTTCGAAGGTCAGGGTACCCAAGAAAAATCATTTTTGAACCCATTTGCAACGGTAACTAGGTTTATGTTTCCGTTTTCGGGTAAATATTATCTCTGAAAGGGGACAGGGGTGTGATTTTTCTTCGATTTCGTTGCACACATTGTCTTATTATATACAGTATAGAGGCAGTCGCCGATGTGCTATTAATAGTAAAGGTGTCCGCTAAGGAAAATTTCGTTACCCCGAAATAGACCAATGGAGTTTCAGAGGCCTATGATAAAGGGTAGAAAACAATGTGGAAAAAGAAGAGAATGCTGGTTACTAGCATTTTCTCCTTTTCCCACTAGATGTTTTTGAAGGCTTCTCTGTCGGGGTCATCAAAAACAGGACTGTTTGGTAACATGTTAAAAGCCTTACTTGGTACAATGTTATCCGTTACTCCCTTGATGTATATATCAAAAGCTGTCATGAACTTTGTTCTTCGATTTAAGATTGATAAGTCTGCAATATTGTCCGTTTTTAACTTGGTGAAGCCCCTGAAAAATCAAAGATTTTGTTTCAGTTCATCCTGAAATCTTTTTTACAATAAAATCCCATATTTTTACTATCCTCAGAAAGAAGGCTTTCAAAAACAGAGAGGGGAAAAGCTTTAATTCCGGTTATCACAATTTTTTTCGTTACCTATAATGAATTTTTTTTGCATTTCCAAGTCCGAAAGCACTGAATTTTGACGTCTAGTAAAAGTAATTGTGAAACCAGTAATATTTGTAGAGTACTAATTTTAGTTGCTTTCATGGGTAGGTTAGTCCACGAATTTAACTACTTCTCGACAAAAAAAAACTTATCTTTAGTTGAGAAGTTAAATTCGTGGACCAACCTTTACAAGACCATTTTAGCTTTGTTAGAATCAGCCCTCATTACGAATATGCAAATTATATATATATATATATATATATATATATATATATAATTGAATAGATTTTTTTTTTTCAACCTTAGAATAATTATTGCTCACATAAGAATTGCATGCAGATTGAGATTTACTGGCTTAATATGTTGTTTTTTGTTGGTTTGCCTTCAGTTTTCTTACTTATACCAGTTAAGACAGCATAGCACTCATGTCTGTACGTGTGCTGAAACTGAATCTAACCCTACTATTATGAGTTAACCCTTTCCCTAACAACAAATTTTAGACGCCTACAAATTGCCAGCATCTGCAGATGGGAAATTTGAAAATGGCACAAATAAACTTCAGTTCTTTGAAAGTGTAGAAAAAATCGAGGGGAAAGGAGGAAAATGCTAGTTACCAGCACTTTCTCCTTTTTCGGCAATGTTTTCAATGGGCCTCTTCCTCAGGGTTTTGAAAACACAGGATTGTTTGGCAAGGGGATAATTTGCAACCTGATTCAACTGACATATTTCTTATAGAAATGGCAATAAAATCTTGTCGAAATATCATTCTTTTTATAAAAGGATATCTCTTACAACAATGGCGAGCAATACTGTTTTCATGAGGGCCTGTTTGACCTTGACAAAAAGGCAAGGGAATTCACACTAAATTGCTTGTAAAAGTCAGTGCTGTTTCATGCTGTTGATTCTGAAGTGTGTCCTTACATACACAGCTGAAAAGGTTGTCTTCAAATACTATTCAGGGTTTCAGTCACAACGGTGTAGCTTATAAATAATTACTACTATGCAGGGTTTCAATCACAACGGTGTAGCTTATAATAATTACGCAAGTCTTGGTTGATGGACTCGTCACTGTCGATCAGATTATCAGATAAGTCATATATTTACACCCTTAGAACTGGTATGATAACTGTGTACTTGTCGACCTCCAACTCTGGTCATGTTCAGATTTTTTTTTCACATTGTATCACTTAAAAATATATATCAAATACTTGCTATGACAGATTTATGTTTTTATGGTAACTATACTTATTTGCAATGAGAAAATATATATTCAGTTTGATTTTATGTATAACTTATGTGACCCATTTTCATGCATCAGAGATAAAAAGAAAAAAAAAAAAAACATTGTCCAAGGCAAAATCTTTTGGGACAAATTTAACCTGGTTTCAAACTCCATTAAAATATCATGAAGACAAACACTGACAGTTTTTCCAGAATATTGGATTGAAGATATGGCTTTAAGGTTTTTCCTAGATGCGACCCAACGACCTATTTCTTGATCCAACATAACCAATTTCAAATTTGTATATCATTGAAATAAACATTCTGACCAAGGTTTTAGAGTATCTAACCGAAAATGTGGCCTATAGTGTGCACACAAGATTATTCTCAGATTTGGCAAAGGGATTTACTTACTGACCCAGTTTCACAATTGTCGGAGATATCATCGAAACAAACAACATTCTGATCAACTTTGATTTGTATCCGATCAAAACTGTGGCCTCAGGAATGCACAAAAGGTTTCTCTAGGATTTGTCACAGACTCATGTGACCTACTTTTGATTCAACATGACCCAATTTCAAAGGATGTGTGTCTAAAAGGGCCTTTTTCGGGCTGGAATAGACTTTTGACAAAATTTGTTGTTTATTACTACTATGTATTGGTCATCATTAAGGGAAGTATTAAGATGAAGCGGTCATGTCTTCCATGTTATATGCTTAAAGAAAGTGGGTGGGGTAATTTGATATGATTTCAGCTTCTAAGACTGAATTGCATATATCTTCCATTTGAAGCTGCAATGGATGTTCGTTCATTCCATGTAGGAACTTACACTATAGAGTCTTTTAACAGACGCTGAAGACGAGAGCGGACAGCAGACTGCGGAGTTTTAAGTGGGGTTGTCTCAAAAGAATTATACACTTTCAATTAGTACAGATAACTGTCCCCAATGGCGATTTTAATTTTTGACTGGTCGCCTCCGGGTATAGAGACGATCGTGGGGAAAAAAAAAACAGTTGAAATCTGCGCACCAATTTTATGCGCACTTTGAACTCTTTTACTTTCAAGAATAGGGTACATAACTAGAATTTGAACATACATGTTGCTTACATGTGTACGTATTCAATAATCCTTCGTTTCAAACAAAAGTAGTTCCAATTTAAACGCTACACAGTGAAAAAACAGTTTAATTCATCATTACCAGAGTACCAACTGATAAAAGTAGTTTTGAAAATTAAAATTTTCTGAAACCTGTTGATTTGCCCTTTAAGTAATGATGTTTTATAATACTGCTAGTAGTGTGTAGAGTGCTTCAGAAGATACAGATTCATGCAGACAAACAAGCCTAAAGCAAACAAACGATTTTATACAACCCTTGCACTCATACAGATGACTTTTGACATGCATGGTGCAGCTAACAACTTTATATAAAGTTCTGTAAAAACTGCAAACCAGGTTACTATATTGGTAAGTTATGTGATCAGTTATTTTGATCAGTAAATATTCATACACAATCAAAAAGAGTAGCGTGCAATCATGTGGCACAAACAAGCCCAGACGTACAAGCCATGGGACAAACCTGTTTTTGAAAGAACAAGCCTGGAACCAGGTGGTCAGGAGACAAAGACTGTGCACGATTGTCCAAATAGAAGACCACTGCGGGTAAAGCTATTTTCAATTAAAAAAAAAAAAAGAAGCATTTCTACGATCGATTGCCTAATCCAGTGTATATTAATACACCATTTTCAATTATACATATGAATTCTTTCGAAACACTTGTCTTAGAAAAATTGAGTTTAATTGGGATTACTTCCTTTGGTTTTGCACAAACTATGACATGATTTTCAAAATGCCCTATTGAACTCAAAGTGGGGGTGCCTTTGTAAAATGCTACAAAAAGTATGATACAAGCACCTGTGAGCATCAATTATATGAGTCAGCCCATTATCAGAACTTGACCTCTTTTCCACAGGACAAAATGTTAGACTTATTGAAAGCATTTGCAAGCAACATATTAAATTTGACTCAAAGGATATCTTGGAGAGGGAAAAAAATCTGGGAAAGAGGAGAAAATGTTAATTATCAGCATTTTCTTATTTTCCCATGATGGTGAGGGTTGTGAAATCATGAAACTGTTTGGTAAAGATTTTTTTTTTTTTTTTTTTCAAGTATGCCAACAGACAGACAAAGGAAGGGAACCACATCATAACATAACGTCTGGCCTGTGACCAGTAAAGCCAAAATTACTTACGGTCTGTGGTAAGCACAGTAATACAGATACCCATCTATCAGAATCATATCCATAGGATGATATTGGGGATCCTTATATACTGTCCTATGATTGCCTCCATCAAAATCACAGGAATATATGTGAGCTGATTCGTCACACCAATACAAAAGAGAAACTGAAAAATGAGAAGAACATTCACAGAATTAATATACCCTGTTGTGAGGGTTTGGACGTTGACTTGTTGCATGTTGCAAAGGGTTCATGTTACAACTGATTGTATGACTGTATAATAATTCTGTTTTCAACATTGTTTCAGTTATATCCTGGTGGCCAGTGCACCTATCCATGCTTTCCTGGAGTTTCTGTTACTAATACTTTGCACAATATCCTTCTCAAGCCAATGGCTGCTTTGCCAATTGATGTCATGTCTGTAGAAGCCATTTAATGACCTGTGAGAAATTAAACTGAAAAGACTTTTCAAAATAAAAAAAATAATTGGAAACAAAGCGAAAGAAAGGTAAACAAGAGGGCCATGATTAAAGTTGTGCGAATGAAATGCTAGGTAATATAAGGTGTATGCCGTTTTTCTGCCCAGCTGAACAATTTGAGCTGTTTTCTAAAGAACCACCTACGGCAGGACAACTTTTCATTTCAAAGATTTTCCGATTTTTTACCTTTCTGTTGCCATGGCAACCAGAGTTTTGGGTGGAAATCAATTTCTTGAACAACTTTGGTAGAGCTTCACCCAAGGAACATCCCTGCCAAGTTTCATCAAGATTGGCCCAGCGGTTTAGGAGGAGAAGATGTTCAAAGGAATCGTGGACAGATGGACGCCGGACAACGACCCATCACAATACCTCACCTTAGCACTTCGTGCTCAGGTGAGCTTAAAAAAAAGGAGGGGCCATGATGGCCCTGTATCGCTCCACTGGCTTATAAATATAAACCATAATTACTAAACATTTCAATTCTGAGCCAAATGGTTTTAAAAATGAAAACCTACAAAGTTTTCTCTGTAAAAGCCCATGTGAAAGTTGAGACCCGCAGGGCAAAGCCATTTTTCATACCAGAGCTATAATTACTTGAAACCCAGTAGGGGTCTACAAGATAAAGCCACATGCCAAAATAATACAAGTGTATGCTGTATGGTTATAAATAAGGTGATTTTCAAGTTTCGTCCATATGAAGCCTCTGTAAAACATAAGACCCCTGATGCAAGGCTAATTTCAAAAAAAAAAAAATCAAAAGTGATCCAGATCTGGTAGCCCTTGGGTTTGCGGTTAGGAGCAAAAAGTTTTTTTGAATTTTCACGCTATAAGCACATGTTTATGACCCATGAGATAGGACTAATTTTGACATAACTTAAATAACTTTGGAAGGGGTTATTTAGATTATACTCATACAATATTACAGCTGTAACTCAAGGTAAGGAACAAGAAGACCTTTTAAGTTCTCACTATATTAGCCTATGTAAAGCTTGTGACTTATTGGGTGAAGCAGTTTCAGAGACGATAAGGTTGATGGCCTTAGGCCTGTGGAGCTAAAAAGTGGTATCTTTTTCATGAGCTACAATGACGTTAGTAAATACAAGCTTTTGGAAAAGATTTTTAAAGGTTTTTTCAATACTTTTCAGTTTTGTAGCCATAGCAACCATAAATTTTAACAGAACTTTATTCTTTGAAGACATTCTGAAGAACATCATGGCAAGATGATATCTGTAAAGTTTGGTCAAAATTGAAAGAGTGGTTTCAATGAAAAAGATGGAACAATCTTGGTAGAAGTCTACAATATGAATCAGCATGCCAAATTTTTATAGCCCTAGGCCTTACAGTAAGGATAAAAAAAATATATCCAAAGTTTTCCCTATGTAAGTCTATCTAAGATTTGTTAACCCTGGAGTGGGACAAATTTTGATCCCAAGGCTCAAAACATGCCAAATTTGTTACAGTCGGACTGAATGGAGAATATGTGTATTAGAAGAATAACATGCCAAATTTGGGAGTTCTTGGCCTTATGGCTTGTAAGAAGACGGTTTCTGAAGTTTTCACTCCATAAACCCATGTAAAACTTGTGACCCCTGGTGGTGGGCCAAACTTGATCCTAGGGCTGTAACTTTGGCCCTCTTTGTAGTTGCCCACTAGATAATGCTATAATTATGCAAAATTTGGTAGCCCTAAGCCTTGGCTATGTACACCAAGATGTAAAAGTTTTCCCTATATAAATCTTGTGAACACCCCCCCCCCCCCCCAAGCATGAGGCTAAATTGACCCCAGGACTGTAATTTGGGCACTTTTAGTAGACCCCCACTAGATCAAGCTAAATGCAAAATTTGGTAGCTCTAGGCCTTATGGCTAGGTACAGGAAGATTTTTAAAGTTTTTAAAGTTTTCTCTATATAAGCCTATGTAAAACTTTTGACCCCTGGGGCAGAGCCAATTTTGACCCCAGGGCTATAATTTGAAGAAACATAATAGAGGTCTACCACATAAAGCTACATGTCAAATTTGGTAGCCCTATGCCTTATGGTTTCAGACAAGAAGATTTTTAAGATTTCCAATATTTTTCAGTTTTGTTGCCATGGCAACCAGAGTTTTTGAAGGAATCAAATTTTTTCAAGAAATTCTGAAGAGGACCATGGCAGGATCATTTCTGTGAAGTTTCATAAAAATCGGATGGGTAGTTTCAGAGAAGTAGATGTTTGAAATAAAAGTTAACGCACGGACGGACGGACGCACGGACGGACAGACGGACGCACGACGGACACCAGGCCATGACATAAGCCCGCTGGTCTTCGCCAGTGGAGCTTAAAATGAAACCTTTTCATAGAGGTCCATTTCACAATCTTACATGCAAAATATAAAAGCTCTAGATCTTATGATTTGAGGACAGGTTTTAAAAACATTTCCTTATTTATCTTTAAGTAAAATTTGGCAAATACAGCAATTTTTTCTAATTCAAGGAAAGATAACTCCAGTTGTTCTAGTCCTATTAGACCTATAATCAAACTCATTCGAGATCTTACGGTCATATATATTTTGACCAAGTTTGGTGCTGATTGGTTTATATTTGTAGATGCTAGAGTGTGAACAAAGTCAAATGTAGCAATTCTTTTAATTCAAGGGCAGATAACTCCAGTTGTTCTGGTCTGATTAGACCCATAATCGAACTCATCCCAGATCTTATAGTCATATATATTTAAACTTAGTTTAGTGCTAATTGGTTAATATTTGTAGATGCTAGAGTGTAAACAAAGACAAATATAGCAATTTTTCTAATTCAAGGGCAGATACCTCCAGCCGTTCTGGTATGATTAGACCCATAATCGAACTCACCCGAGATCTTATGGTCATATACATTTTGACCAAGTTTGGTGCTGATTGGTTAAAATTTGTAGATGCTACAGTGTAAACTAGAGCTATCACTAAAAGTGATCATACCCCCCACCATCTCATTGTCACAAAACAGCTCTTTGTCACAGAATGCAGAATGGTTTCGTAATAAAGTAAGAGTTGAAAAAAAAAAGTGGGAAAAGAGTTATGGTACTTGTAAACTGCGCTTCTCATCAATGTAGTCTATCTGTATATGAAGTTTGATGTCACTAGCTTAAATGATTCAGAAGTTATGCCCCGGACAAATATCCAAAGTTAAAACTTACAAAGGGCAATAACTCGAAAAATAAATGGAATAGAGTTATGGTTCTTGTACACTGCACTTCGCCTTATAGTGATCTATCTATGTGTGAAGTTTGAAGTCATAAACTTTCATACTTTGGAAGTTATGCCCTGGACAAAAATCCAAAGTTAAAATTTACAAAGGGCAATAACTCGAAAAATAAATGAAATAGAGTTACTGTTCTTGTACACTGCACTTCTCCTTAATGTGATCTAACTTTGTGTGAAGTTTGAAGTTCCTAGCTTCTATACTTTGGAAGTTATGCCCCAGACAAAAATCCATAGTTAAAATTTACAAAGGGCAACAAGCTTAAGGGGAGATAATTCGGCAACCAATGGCAGCAAGGTCGTGAAAATTGCACATGCAGAATTTCATATGTACCCAAACATTATGTGTAAATTTCAGTGCAGTACTTGAAAAACTGTAGGAAAAAAGCTCCGGACAAAATTGTGTCTACAGACAGACGGACGGACGGGCGGACAGACGGACGGACAGACGGACGGACAGCCATAGCGATTCCAGTATACCCCACTCCACTTCGTTGTGGGGGGGGTATAAAAATGGAATAGAGTTATGGTTTTTGTACACTGCACTTCTCCATAATGTGATCTATCTGTGTGTGAGGTTTGGAGTTACTAGCTTCTATACTTTGGAATTTATACCCCGGACAAAAATCCAAATTTAAAATTCACAAAGGGCATTAACTAAAAAAGATAGTTGGAAAAGAGTTATGGTTCTTGTATACTGCACTTCTCCTCAAAGTGATCTATCTGTGTGTGAAGTTTGAAGCCACTAGCTTATTTACTTGGAAGATATGCCCAGGACAAAAATCCAAAGTTAAAATTTACAAAGGGCAATAACTAAAACAATAAATAGAATAAAGTTATGGTTCTTATACACTGAACTTCTTCTCAATGTGATCTATCTGTGTGTGAAGTTTGAGGTTACTATCTTCTATACTTTGGAAGTTATGCCCCGTACAAAAATTCAAATTTAAAATCTACAAAGGGCAATAACTCGAAAAATAGACGGTATAGAGTTATAGTTCTTGTACACTGTACTTTTCCTCAATGTGATCTATCTGCCTGTGAAGTTTGAAGTTACTAGCTTTTATACTTTGGAAGTTATGCCCCGGACAAAAATCCAAAGTTAAAATCTACAAAGGGCAATAAAATAGTTGGAATAGAGTTATTGTTCTTGTACACTGCACTTTTCTTTAATGTGATCCATCTGCCTGTGAAGTTTGAATTTACTAGCTTCTATACTTTTGAAGTTATGCCCCGGAAAAAAAATCCATAGTAAAAATTTACAAAGGGCAATAACTCCAAAAAAGAATGGAATAGAGTTATGGTTCTTGCACAATGCACTTCTCCTTAATGTGATCTATCTTTGTGTGAAGTTTGAAGCTACTAGCTTCTATACTTTGGAAGTTATGCCCAGGACAAAATCCAAAGTAAAAATTTACAAAGGGCAACAAGCTTAAGAGGAGATAATTCGGCAACCAATGGCAGTAAGGTCGTGAAAATTGCACATGCAGAATTTCATATGTACCCAAACATTATGTGTAAATTTCAGTGCAGTACTTGAAAAACTGTAGGAAAAATGCTCCGGACAAAATTGTGTCTCCAGACAGACGGACGGACGGACAGACGGACGGACAGCCAGCCATGGCGATTCCAGTATACCCGCCTCCACTTCGTTGTGGGGGGTATAACAACAACAAGAGGGCCAAGATGGCCCTGGATCGCTCACCTGAGAGGACCAGAGCCAATTTTTTTTTTTTTTTTTTTTTTTTGAGGTATTGAAACTTTAGAAACAAAATCATATTTTGCCAAGCAATTTTGAAAAGATCACCTGTAAAAGTCATTTCAAAGTCTGTCACCACCCCTAAAATCATTACCACAGCAATGATTTTGATGAGTCAGAATTCTGTAAATAAACTTTTGGATAGATCACCCAAGGACAATTTCTTGAGAAGAGCACATGCTCGATAGTGACTAAAAAACATAAGTCGAACAAGAGCACCACATGCAGATGTCAACATTGGCTGTTGTTTTTTGACGGATAAAAATTTCCCTAACAGTTTTTGAAAAGGGTCACCCGAGGAACATTTCTATGAATTTATTTCAAAATCTGACCAGCCGTTCCAGAGAAGAAGCCGTATCAACTAGCCCAACATTGAAAGTAACGAAAACATGCGAAGGTTTACTCATCTCATCATCAGTCCTTAGAAGGGACTGTTTGGATTTTATGCCGCAAACCAGTTTCTTGTAAAATACCGATAAATACAAGATATAATTTTCTTTGCAACCGTATACAATATACAATTCTAACTGGTAACTGTGTCTATTTTTATTACATCAGATATGATGTCCTCATTACGTTATCATACTGATTTGAATACAAATCCTCGAAATCAAAGCATGTTACTGATCATGTGACAATCCTACAAGTCCTTGTGGGACTGTAAATCTAATATTACCGAAAGAGGCTTTTCATTACTTTTGTCTTTCTTCTTTTTTGATAATTTGCCAGCTAATGACCAAATGAATTCATTGATACGGCCTTTCTGAGTCGTTAGTTACTGTTGTTTTACATGGCCTATTTTATTAGCCATAGGGCAGGTTTAGAAACAAAAAAAAAATGTACTTACACGATCAGTTAAGATCAATAATACATTATCCACCAGTTTCTCCTTTTCAAACAATGGTTTCCTACCTATCAAATAGAATCATTAAATGGACGCTCAAGTGCATTTTAGCCCATCAAGTTAGTATATACTTAGATTGGTCCACGTTCTAGGAAGACCGGTACAAACGGGATAAATAAGATATTAATTCTTGTCACTTACAGTTGCGGTGATGTAAATCGACATTAACATTTTGCTTGGCCTTTTTTGCATTTTGCCCAAATAGCTTGAGAACGCCCCCATATCGAGTTTGCTACTCACTGTCGTCGTCCACAGTTCTCGCACAGGTCTAACTGTAGGAGTGCATACACCTCTGAGGTTTCCCTTCATTCCGTCTTATCGCAATGGATTATTACTGTTATGACATCAAAATGGCTGCCAGGCGTGAATACACTGAATGGTATTTTAAGCCGCTTACAATATTATTTCAGTTATCGCTTGGTGACAGTTCATATATTCATGTGTCCAGGATTTCACCAGAACTTTCTCGAATACTTTCTGAATGAAATACGTCTTTAAATAAGCATACCACAGGACTCAATACATCTAGAAAGTTTCTCTGTATTACAACTAAATGTGTAATGGGAAATCAAACCACAAGAAGAAAAAAGGCGAAATGGTTAATAAGAAATGGCTCTAAGTTGACCACCTTGAATCATATCTAAAAAGAACATGTCATGAATAATATAATCATTGGAGTACTTCATTTATGCACTTCTCTTTAATACCATCTAACTGCAGTTGAGATATATAGCTCCAAAACAAACAAGAAACAGCACTTCTATATTCAAAGTGGCCTACAGACATCCAAATTGAATTCAATCTGACAAAGAAATACAAAAAAAAAAGATTGCCCAGCGGCAACATGCCAAGCCCGCCATGGGGGTGTTATTACAGAATCGCATAATCTGCACTCGGAAAGAAAGTAACCATTCGCTCAATACATTTCTATCTTATTTTAGATCCCTTTGTTTTCAAGTTTGAATGAGGATAGGAATATTCCTAGCCTGGCATTCAGGCCCTGCATTTGAGTCATTCTAGTAAACAAGGTACACAACTATTGTAGACTCAGAGATGTATGTTGTTACTTGCTCTTTATCTAAAATACGGGCCTGGTGGAAAGCCTTGAAAAGCAACCAATATACAGGTTGCCGATAAGGTCAGAGAGGGTTTAAATTCCTTATATTCCTGGAGCAGATAATCTGACCTCTGGCCGAAGTTCACAGCATAATGTAATGTGTAATAGCTTAAAATGAGAAATTTTAGTGCTCTGCAAAATCTTGTAATCCCATTTGACATCTCAGTGTGTAGTTCCAAGTCTATATTGAGTGATCACTGGAGACTAATTGTGCCAAATTATTTTGTAATCCATCTAAAATGTAGAATTTATGGCTGGGACTCGAACATTATCAATTAATGGCAATTTTATCATTTGATCTTTCAGTGTAACCTACCTGAACAATTGATTCAAATGTCACTTCTACTGGTAAAGCAAAGCACTTGAATATGTAAAGTTATTTTTAAATTCATGGATAAATTTAGAAATTAAAGCTCAGACAAGTTCTATGTATGACAAGATCATTTTACCTTTAAGTGTGACCTTAACCCTGGACCTACTTGAACAACTGTTTCAAATAGCGCTTCTACCCATGAAGGAGAACAATTGTGCCAAATTATTTTGAAATCAATCCATAAATGTCCGGACAAATCCAGACAGGCGAACGCATGCATTCACAGACGCACATTCACCGGGGCGATATTGTGACAACTATGTCTCATCCAGCAAAAGCAGGCTCGACAAAAATAGGGATAAACTAAGTACTTTTAACCTTGCATATACATGAATGTATAAAATTTCTTTCCAATCCACTTAATTGTGAATGAGAAATACCATTAAAACAAAGGAAAAAAGCAGAAATTCTGATTTTAGAACGGCCGCAAGGCATTCAATTTGAATCCACTTAAAAATAAAAGGGAAGAACTAACTGACAGGGTTACAAGTAGCTCTTAATGAAAAGGTAGGAAAAAGGTAGGAGTCATTTCAAGCAAAAAGTAGGGAAAAAGTAGGAATCTTTTGATAAAAAGTAGGTAGGAATCTATTATACAAACTTATCTATAAATCTCTTCTATAAACTCATTTTAACGCAGCAGAACAGTTCTGAACAAAATGTGTTTGAAGAAACACGAAGCTTCCAGATGGCAGTCAGTCATAAATTCATGGCAAACCATAACCTTAATAAAAACCTTGAATCATTTCCATCATAATTTGAGTTACAGCAGTATCAAAAACTTAGCTGCTACTTTCTGATAAGTAATAGTGTAGTTTGACAACAACAGGCCCATACCAGGATGGTGTTAATGAATAATAGATATCAATGAACTCTGACAGAGTGTTTCTGACATGAAAATTTCCAACAAGAGGCCCAGGAGCTTTTCAAAGTTTTTTCCCCATAAAAGCTCAAAATAAATGTAACTCCCAGGTCGGGGCCATCTCAAACGCAAGGTCCATATTTAGTCAAATCTTGAAAGAGGTCCACCACATAAAACTACAAACCACTAAAACAGGCTAGGCCGAATGGTTACGAACAAGAAAGTATAAATTTCTACCATATAAACCCTTGCAAAAAATCCGGTCCCGGGGGAAGGGCCAATTTTGACACCAAGACTAAATTTTGAATAAACTTGGTAGTGATTCACACGAAGAAGCTGCCTGTCAAATTTTGTAGCCTGAGAATAAATGGTGCGGAACAAAATGATTTTTGTAAGTTTTCAATTTAAAAGCATATGTAAAACTTGTGACCCCTGGACTAGGCCCTATTTTGACCAAAGAGCTACAATTTGAACAATCTTGGTAGAAGCCATACTAGATGACAGCACATGCAAAATGTTACAGCTGTAGCTCTCACATTTAAGAACAAGACTTTCGAAATTTTCACTATTTAAGCTAGCCCTAGAACAGGGCAAATCTCAACCCATGGGCTATAATTTGAAAAACCTAGGTAGAGGCACACATGATGAGGCTGCATCTAAAAGTTGGTACCCCTATGCGTTATGGGTTAGGAACCAAACGAGTGTCTTAATTTTCACTTTATAAGCCATTGTAAAACTTGTGACCTCCCATCAGGGCCAATTTTAACCACAGAGCTATAACTAGGACAATTTTTGTAGAAGTCTACTAGATGAAGCAATATGCAAGGTTGGCAGCCCTAGGCTTAATGGTTAGGTGCAAGAAGATTTTTAAAGTTTTCATTGCAATATGCCCATTTTAACTTTGTGACTCAATGGGTTGGGTCAGTTTTGACCCTAGAGCTATAATTTTAAGAATTCTGGTAGAGGTCTACTAGTTGAAACTAAACGCCAAATTTACAAGCCCTAGGCCTTACAGTTCCTGGCAAAACTTTTAAAGATTTTCAATATTTTTCAGTTTGTTTCCATGGCAACCAGATTTTATGCCAATAGAGTTCTTCGAAGAATTTGTAAAGAGAGCCATGGCTTTCTGTGAAGTTTGGTCAAATTTGGAAGGGTAGTTTTAGAAAAGATGTTTGAAATAAAAGTTAGCGCATGGAGCCACTGACGCATGGAAGACATAAAGTCGATGTAATTTGCATATACTTTCCTTCTTCCACACATTTAAGAATCCATTTTCTTTGTTTACCTCATTACACACATAGCGAAGATAAAATACAGTCACAAGGTAGAATGCATGATTATCATGCGATATCCCGAGGGTATTACGGTCATATATCAGAAAACTTTGATCTCTCCGACAATATTCATTTTCTGTTACCAAAATTCAATGCCCTGCATGTCCGAAAGTATTCATTGTCCGTTTTCAAAATATCTACAACAGAGATTTTTCTCGACATGGTCTCGGGAAAATGAAGTGCATTGTCTATCAGTCATAATCTATGCAACATTGCAACTTCGGGGGCAATATTTGGCATGAAGATTCAAGATACAAGAATGATTACAGTTTGATAAAATGAAATGGGTTAAAAACTGGCTGAAAATGAGTGCAGATGTATCTTTACATAAAACGTCAGTATCTCTTTTAAATATGAGCCAACCAAAAACTATCTACTATCTTTTCTGTGAAAGTATTGTGAAAACAGCCTTATGCTTGTAGCTGTGAGGACAAGACAAGTGGAATGGACAGACAATGTGACTGCTATTTGCCTCCTTACTGGAGGTATAAAAACTCTAGTCACAAGATACAAGGGCTGTATAACTTCAGGAGGCTCTGAGATCTTACCGAACATCTGCAGTCAACCTCTTAGACATGAATTGCCAGTGGTTGAGACATATTTCCCTGAAAGGCGCCATGCACCTTGCACAAGTATTAAGAGGTCAACAGTGCATGTTCAAAGACTCTTCAAGAACATATCAGTAGTATATGCAGTCTATCCTTATATCATTTCGCATGTTTCATTCTGCAACATACTTACATAATTCGAAAGGTATTCTTTTTATTTTCACTTGAAAAGTAGGAATAGTAGGAATATTTCTTTTAAAAAAGGTTGGAAAAAAGTAGGAACATGTTAAAAAAAGTAGGAAAAGTAGGAAGAAGTATGAAAAAGTAGGACTACTTGTAAACCTATAATTCACAATAGCAGTGCATTCTGATAGAACTAGAGTGCTAAGTTTTTTAACTGTTTTTGGAATCGAGGCTTTAGCTGTTTCAAAACTGGTGTTAACTAAGGAAAGCGTTGCATGCAAGTGAAAAATATTGAGCCATGTTCTGTGAAAAGGGAATTCAAAGCATCTGCAAAAAAAAAAAGCATTGACAAACTTAATGTCAGCCTGCTTGGATTGCACAGGCTTACCTGTGTTTCTGCATATCAAAGGACCATTCTAGTCTGCCTCATAATTCAGTCGACTGGTAGACAAAATGGATTTCACGATCGGTGATTATTTAATGACTTGCTTTGTGTAATGCATCAAGGGGACACATTAAACTCCCTTTTGCCAGAACACCGCTCATTCGCAGATAATAAGTTATCTTTTGTTCAAATCATTGAATTGTCTTTGAGAAAGGGGCTTGAGACCCAGGGATTTATGGTTTTATGGACTCTACACCAGAAGACAAAACTTCAGACATAAACAATGAAAAAGTATTTGCAGATGACAAATTAGATGTGGCTCAAATAACGGAATTGTCTTTGGGAGGGAGTTGAAACCCAGGGATCACTGGTGTGGTTAACTCTGTCAGAAGAAAAAACTTTTTCATATCAAAAGATTTGCAGATGACAAGTTGGATGTGGCTAAAATTACGAATTCTGAAATTTGTCTTTAAATATGAGGATGAGGGGGGAGGATAAAAACACGAGATCACTGTTTCAATTTCCAGCAAGGTCAAATTCTTTCACAGGATCAATGATAGTCATTCCGATAGGATTCATTTCTCTCTCAACAGTGAACACCCCTTTGATTATCTTTGTGCGGGAAAGCAATCCATGGCTTGCGAATAGTTTACCAATCATCATGAAAATTGGTACACAAGTTCCCAAAGAAGGCTTCCATCAAAATTTCAATCAAATTAGTGGAAAACTGTAGGAGGATAGAAAATATGAAAATGTGTCGACAGACAGACACAAAGACAGACAGACTTATTCCAGCTTATCTCATTATACTCCCCAAACTTTTTTGTGAAGATTGCAATGTTGAAAATAGTGTTAAAAAGAACCAACCAGCTTATGAAAGGTCAAATTGTGAGAAAAGATTGTCTGTTTGTATTGGATTTCAACGCCGTTTTAAAAGCTTAGGTCATGTCATGGAGGTCAGTGCACCTACGCAGGTGTTTCCTGGCTTTCTCATACCAGTACTGACACTCCTGTCTTTCCAAGTCACTGACTACTTTTCTCACAGGCATCAGGGGTGAGAGGCGAAAAATCGCCGGAAAGAAAGTTTGCTTCAAACGGGTATCGAACCCACAACCACCAAATCACGAGTCAGACAGCCTAACCACTGGGCTACCCGGCCGGGCTGTGAGAAAGGAAGAAACTTCTGATTATCAGCATGTATTTCTCTTTTTCCTCACAGGTTTGTTACCCTGTTAAGGAACTACAGTTTATTTGTAACACTTTTTGATTCGTTGTCTGCAGATGCTTAGAAAAGTCTATCATTTGTCGTTTGGAAAAGGCTTCCACGTTTTTCTTTTTTTTTTTTTTTCTTTTTTTTTTCCCTCCTTGTGGCACTTGTCCAACTCTTTGTTAGGTTGAACTCTTTACCACAGCATACAATAACAGACTTGACCATATATAAAGCATTCGCTGGTTACAAATTAACTGTGGCTCAAACTATTAAATATCTCTTGCCTATGTATGAAAACATGGGAAAAGGTGAAAATGCTGGTAACCAGCATTTCCGCTTTTTCCAACAATGTTTTCAGAAGCACTTTTCCTCAGGGTTATTCTAACTCGGGATTGTGTGGTAGAGGGTTAAATTGAAATAAAAAAATGGATGAACAGTTTTAACTTACCATCATAGTCTATGGTTAGTGCTTTAGCATGTACAATATTATTTGTAATAAGTGAAGTCCAGTTAGCTCCGTTCATTTCAATTCTGTAGAGACCGTGTTGACTTCCATCAGTTATATAAAATACTAACCTAAAATACACCATAAAATGAAGTCTTTGAACCCATACCATATATCCTCAAGTTTTTTTTTTTTTTTTTTTTTTTCTCCTACGTGGAGTGTTCGTATATGAATGCATGTAAGCACCTAAAACTTGATTCTTCATAGGTTTCGCTAAAATTTTTATTTTGTTCCCTCAAAGTATTCACAGCCAACACATATACGAAATTTTAGTCTCCCGATCCAATCTTTGATGGCATATCATGGTGTTTCTTAGGTATACCATGAAGACACTGGAATTCATTTTCTTTCAACTCTATTTCAACGTGTGTAATTCATCAGTTTGAGTACGAGGTGCAAGACTTTCTGAAGCAGGAAAAAGTCGGTTCGGTTCTGCAATATTCCAGTGACTCCATAGTGTAAATCTGTTCAAGACAAAAACAAAACATAAAAATTTCAGTGAAACCTACGAAGAATCAAATTTTAGTGCTTAGATGCATTCATATTTGAACATTCCGCGTATCAGAAATTCTTTTAGACTTCTCAAGTCCAAATCATTTACAGAGAACAAATATGACTAAAATGGTGGAATTTTTCCATTAAGCAATTGCAAATATTGCAGGAAAGTGACAAAATTCTGATTGTCAGCCTTATCTCTTTTTCTCCGTCTCAGGGTGGTTTGGCAAAAGGATAATGGTCCCAGAAAAAAGACTTTGAAATTATTGTGGGAAAGGAAGAAAATAGTGATAAACATTTAACTTCTCTTTTAAAGATGGGTCCAATCATTTGAGCCATGTTTTCCTATATCAAACACAAAACCACAAGGGATGAACACACAACGTCAATCCCGAAAGAAGGTTTTGGGGAAAACATCGGACCTCTTTGACCCCTGGTGCCAAATATGCACAATGATAACAGGCCAGCTTACCGTAAAACATCAAGGCAAAAGAAGAAATTTCTCAGGTAAAGAATGTCTCCTATTGTTTTTTCGAACATTTTTAACACTTTGGTTACAAAACTATTCAACGCTAACCACTGCACATATTTGGAGGTGTTTAAAAATTAATTCCTATATAGCAGAAAAGTGTGCAATGCATTTCTCTGCTGAAGAAAAATGCAAAATATCAAAAAAAAGGACCATGATGGCCCTGGCTCGCTCACCTGAGTCTTTTTGACTAAACACAACCTATTTTCAAGATTGAAAAAACATTCTAACAAACTTGCATGAGTATTGGGCTGAACATGTGGCCTTTAGAGTATTCGCAAGCCTGTTCTAGAATTTGTCTCAGTGACCTACTTTTTAATCCAACATGTCTCATTTTCAAGATATCATCAAGAAACAATATTCTAAGCAATATTCTAAGAAACTTTCATGAGTACTGGACTGAAAATGTGTCTTCAGGAGTGTTTACAAGGTTTTACTAGGATTTATCTGATTGATCTTATTTTTGACCTGATGTGACCAAATCAAACCTGTTCCATTTATCAAGACAAACATTCTGGCCGTCTTTTATGAGTTTTGGAGTGAAAATGGGGCCTCTACATTGCACACAGGCTTTTTCTTGCGAGGTTTTTTTTTTTCCCTCCCCCATTAAAACATGACCAGTTACCAGTTCTTAAGCACATTCTATATATCATCAATACAAACATTCTGACTAACTTTCATGGATATTGGACTGAAAATGCAGCCCCTGTGTGTACAACAGTACATGTTCAAACTCCTCCGAGACATTATCAAGGAACACGTTCTGACCAACTTTCATGAGTTTTGGACGGAAAATGTGGCCTGAATGTGTTCACGAGGGATCCTGAGAGGTCCAGTGGTAAAGTGTAGGACTCGTTACCTGGAGACCCCAGGTTCGAGCCTCAGTGGATTCACAAGGTTTTTTGTGGGAGTGTCCTTGGGCACGACACTTCACATCCCTAGCCCATTACTAACAAAACTTAGGAATACATGAGTATGCGAGCTATCGCCGTGATATGACTGAAATATTGTTGGAAAGGGCGTAAAACATCATTCAATCAATCAATCAACTAAATGTGTTCCTAAGTCTTTTTTGTAAGATTTGAGCAGGATACCTGCTTACTGGCCTGATATGACCTTTTTTCAAACACATTCTAAATACCATAAAAAAAAAAACATTCTGACCAAAATCCAAGAGTATAGGATTGAAAATGTTGTCTCTAGAGTGTACAAAAGGTTATCCAAAGATCTGATCTGGTGACCCTGTTGTTGACCAGACGTGACCCATTTTTAAAGCTGTATGAGCTATTATCAAGAAAAACAATCTGATCTACTTTCATGAATATTGGCCCTTGGAGTGTTCACAAGATGCAAACTCAATTGAGATAATAAGCAAAATATTCTGACCAACTTTCACGACTATTGGGCTGAAAATGTAGCCTCTAGAGTGTACACAAGATTTTTTGAGATTGGCCCATTTTCACATTAGTTTGAGAAATCATGAGGTGTCTGCGACATTTCATTTTAAAACATACATGGATTCGAACGAAACACCCTTACGAAATGTCGTGCACCGTCTCATGAGTACTTACTGAAAAGGCAGCCTCTAGCATGTAAACAAGGTTTTACAAGGATCTGACCCGGTGACCTATTTTTTGACCTGATATGACACGATTTGAAGCTCATCTCAGATATCATTTAGACAAATATTTTGAACAACGTTTATGAGCACTGAACTGAAAATGTGGCCTCTCAAGTTCAAACAGAGTGTAAGACAAATATTTGACCTGGTGATCTAGTTTTTGACCTGACTTTTTTTTTTTTTTTTTTTTTTTTTTTTTTTCTTTCTTTTTCCAACTTGTCCTAGATTTCATGAAGACAAACATTCTTACCAAGTTTAATAAGTATAGGACTGAAAACAGCATACACAAGGTAAAAGTTGATGATGGACGACACATTACACAACAGACAACGGTCACAGCACAATCACAACAGTTCGCCTTGAAGCACTTCGTGCTCAGGTAAGCTAACAAAAAGAAACATATTTCTTTTGTAATAAACAAATTATGCTCTTTCTTTCTTTATGTTTTCCAAGGCAAATTTGCTCGTAGGTTTCCTGCATATCTATCCATTACATGTACGAAGATATTTTTATTATGCAAAGTGAAGCGCCATGTAGTCTTATGCCATTGTTTTAATCTCTCCCTGTAATTCACTTATTCTGAATTTTAATACAAAGGGGTCTTTTTTTTTCCAGGATAAACTTGTACAGGTTTAAATCGATTACAGCTAGGATAAACTAGAGCTATCACTAAATGCGATGAATACCCCCCTCAGCTCCAAGAAATAACTCCTTGCCACAGAAATACAGGATGCCTTAGCCCAAAATGTAAGAGAATTTTACACAGCAAATAAATATTGAAATATTGAAGAAAAAAAAAACTTTGAAAAGCAATCTGATAGGAGCCACTCTTCAATTCATCTCATGACGAAGTGCACTCTGCTCACCATTATTTCCTTTGATGAGTTCTATTGATAACTGGATAACTCTTTTAAAAAAAATATACTCCCTTTACCAGTACAGAAAAAATCAAATGCAAATTTGTAAGAAAAAAAAAAAAAAAAGCCAAAAAAATAAAAACAATAGAACATGTTTTTCAAAGCTTTCTGCTGCAACACGCAAAAATGGTCAACTAATTATTTAGGCATTAATCATTTATGTTAATCAATTCCGCAAGGACACCACAAACAAACGGAATGATTAGATGACACCAAAATGCATTTCTATGGCCATATATAAATTTGGTTCAATGAACTGGGTATGGAAAATGATGGTGATGGTGAGAAATTCTTCAAGAAATATGACTAATTAATAGAAAGCATTCCATAACTCAGTAGAAAAATCATTCAAGCATAATGACAATACAATCAGATAATCTGTTTTTGCTATTTAAAATTTGACCAAAATCCTTTCAGTTAAAATTGAGAAATACCATGCCATGGAAAAAGACTGACTAGTAAAATACACCAATGCGCCAACGCGCCATAACTCTGTACAATACCATCCAACCATAATGATAGTATAATAAGCCTATCAGTTTTTGCTGTTGAAGATTCCTATAAGTTTTATTAAATCCAGCAATAATTAAGAAATATCATGTACATAATTTGATAAAGACAACACATGAAAGGGCCATAGCTCAGTGAAACAGGATTCAACTTTAACCAAATTATAATATACACATCTTTGCTTTGTATTAAAACTTCCTGATTGAAATCTGTCCAGAATTTTTACAGAAATACCTCTGACAAACAAATTCATCAAAGGGCAATAACTCATTGGAAAATCAATCAACCATAACCAAATTATAAGGTGCATATCTTTGTTTAATATTGAAACTTCCTAGGAAGCTTGCCTGAAATCTGTCCAGTAGTTATTGAGAAATAGCTAAAACAAAAAAAAAATCGAAGGGCAGTAACTCCGTGAAAAAGAATTCACCTATACCTAAATTACAATATGCACATCTTTGCTTCATTTTGAAACTTCCTCTGAAGTTAGGAAATAGCTCGGTAAAAAAATCACCAAAGGGCTATTTATAAGTCATTGGAAGACCATTCAACCATGACCAAATTATATGTAAAAAACTTTGATATTGAAATATCTATGAATTTTTTTTTTTTTTTTTTTTTTTTAAATCTGTCTTGTAGTTATTGAGTAATAGCTTGGACCAGTATATTCATCAAAGGGCCATAACTCAGTAAAAAATCATTCGACCATAACCAGATTATGATATGCACATCTTTGCTTATTATTGGAAACTTCATACGTAGAATGCTTGAAACCATTTTAGTAGTTATTGAGAAGTGGCTCAGACAAAAAAAAAAATCATCAAAGGGCCATAACTCATTGGAAAATCATTCAACCATATCCAAATTATAATATTCACAACTTTGCCCACTATTAAAACTTCTTACTTAGTTTAATTGAAATCCGTTCAGCAGTTTTTGAGAAAAAGCCAAGACAGTTAAAAAAAATCATCAAACGGCCATAACTCGTTGGAAAATCATTTAACCATAACCAAATTAAAAATAATCTATAAATGGTCCAGAACACAGTGAAAAATCATTCATCCACAATCAATTTATCTTATGCACATCTTGCTTAGTTGTAAAATTTCTATGAAGTTTGATAAAAATCTAGCAAACATTTTAACAAACTTTGGTTACTATTGGACTGAAATGTCGCATCTAGAGTGTACACAAGCTTCTTTTTCTAAAATTTGCTTGAGTGACCTATATATTTTTAAACCCAACATTGGCAACCTTAAAACTCGTGATAGATATCATCAAGACAAACATCCTGATCAAATTTTCATGATTTTGAACTGTGACCTCTAATGTGTACAACTGGTTTTACAAAGATTTATAAATTTTCAACTAACATGACCCATTTTCAAAATCGTCTGAGATATCATCAACACAAACATTTTAAGAAACTTTCTACGTTTTCGACTGAAAATGTAGCTTCTAGTGTGTACACAAGCTTTTTCTAGAAATTGTCTCATTGACCTAATTTTTACCCAGCATTTGCATCTTTCAAACTCTTGATAGATAAATGTATCATTAAGACATGCATTCTGACCTAATTTCTTGAGTTTTAACTGAAAACGTGGCCTCTAACGTGTCACAAGGTTTTAAAAAACATTTAACCTGGTGATGTCATTTTCGACCTGACTTAACATGATTTGCAATTAGTCCGAAATAACATGATTTGCAATTAGTCCGAAATATCATTAAGTCAACTATTCTGACCAACTTTCAGGGGCATAAAAATGAAATGTGGCCTCTAGAGTGTATACATAATTTTCCAGATTTGACCTGGTGATCTGGTTTATCCCAACTTAACCCATTTTAAAAATCTGAGATATTATCAAGACAAACGTTCTGACCAACTTTCATGAGTCTTGGACTAGAGCATACACAAGGTAAAGATTGACGAAAGATGACACACGACGGACAACTGTCACAGCACGATCACAAAAGCTCGGCTTGAACACTTCATGCTCAGGTGAGCTAAAACGACAGCCAGACAGACAACTGAATCCGTGCCATGACATAAGCTCTGCTGACCTTTAGCCAGTAGAGCTTAAAATTACTGTGCGAAAAAGAGTATTTCTATATTCCTGCATTGTTTTCAAACTCCTTCATCCCGAGGACGTTAGAATAAAGGCTTGTTTTGAAAACGGTTGACAGACTAATAACAGTCTTTGCTGCGATTGCAAGTGTAGGATCACATTTAATCTTACTGATTACATAATGACCTCTCTGCTTAGGTTGTAAACTTGACAAATCTACACCCTTTGCCCCTCACAGTTTCAGAATCTTCACGCCGCTACATGTCATATTCAACATAACAAGGAAATTATTGCTTGTGTATTGCACACATCATCACATAAATAGTTTACATTCTAATAAAACTGATAAAGAAATGCATGCCAATTTCAAGTAGCATTAGCAAGCATGCCAATTTCAAATAGCATTAGCAAGTGAATATTTTCAGTCATCTTTCATCAATGAAAGAGTATGGTGAAGAGTGGGGGATGGGAGTCCACAGTCAATGCTGTTTTACACCAAATTATATCAATCATTATAATCTGGACAAAAAATATGACAGCAAGACTTTTTATTATTTGTTTAGAGCAACACTTTCCTACAAAATGGCTTTCTACTGAAATCGGTGCTTCATTAAAGGCTTCGTTAAGCGCTAAATTCAGGAATATTGAAATTCCAGGTTTGAATTTCAAAAATTTCTAATGAGATTTAATGCAATTTTAAGTGGGTAACATGACTTAACCATTGTTTCTCCTATTTTATCAGTATTGCCCTCTTTCTTGGCTGTCAGATGTTATTTTATTCATGATAATATGCAAGTTGTTTCACTGAAATTAACTCTGTACCAGACGACAAAATTTTAAACTTGTCCAAATTGATAGCATTTACAGACGACAATTTATTTGTGGTTCAAATGATGAAATTTGTCTTTGATACTGTTGAAAACATTGTGGGAAAAGGAGGAAATGCAGTTTACCAACATATTTCTTTCCCGCGATATTTTCAATTGGCTTCTTACCCCATGGTCTTTTGATTGTGTGGTATAGGGTTAAAAGGAGATTTTTAGTGCCCAGTCTATGTTCTATGCAGTGTGCATGAATTTTCCTAGTTAAAAGTCATGACTAAGTCCGAAAAGGCAGGTTGAAAGGACTCTGATCCAAAGATGTCAAGCTGACACTTGTTTTGTCATGTGTTTTTACGTTTTTTCCCCTATGTTAATTAATTTCTGGAAAAAAAGTAGAATTCATTCTGTGTTTCTGTTTCAACGTGGATTATAGAAATAGCAATGGAAATCGACTCAGAATTGTGGTTGTATAAGGATTTTAAGTGCCTGATTTAGGACAGAAATGTGGACAGATAACTCAGTACAAAAATTATATTGTTGATACTTTTTACAACCTTGGAATTCCATAAGGTAATGCCATATACTAGTAAATTACTTTAGGGTCTGAGCCAGTTCCATATTTCATTGAACTGATATGGGCCGAGCTGAATATGCACTATGCTCTATTTTATTGATCAAAAGAGAATGCCATTTCTAGCAGCGACTTTGATCGCAAAACAGGTTGCAACAATCAAGATTTTAACTTTGCATTTCCCTTTTTTTTTTTTTTTCTTTTCCCCATCTTTTAATGAATCTACTTGTCCCAGTGGGCAACCAGGTTTTAGATTTACTTGTCAGACCTAAGATTTTCCCTTGCCAAAATCCATCATACAACCGTTATTGTCGAGCCCTCTGCTTGGGCTGTTCTCATGTTTTGAGTTGTTCTTTAATTTATTCACTGACCCCATTTTATTTTGAATGCTTTGAATGTGAAGTGTTTCAAAAATGTCAGTTTCTGTTATCAAGTTGTTTCATAAAAATGGTTGGTACATCGATTATGAAATCATTTAATGCTTAACAGTCTGTAACCACCTTTCATACCATAATCGACAGGTTAATCCTTAGTGCCAAATAAACCCAGGGAAGTTTTTTACTTAGAAGCAAGACCCAACTAAATGCAGTTTCAAGTTTCCTCTTGTCCAGCAAAGTTGACAGTGTAGGTCTAAGATCAGACAGCAGCACATTTAGGCAACTATAGTTGTGAAACTCGCTTTAAAAGGTTAGAAAAATTCCGTGTGCATGTAAAGAACTATTTTTTTCAACCAAACAAGCTGAGGCCATCAAATACTGTTTCTTTGAAAGTAGTACCGGTGGGAAATGTTTTACTATCTTTAAAATGGAAGCCTTTGGTTGTTGCAAAATTGACATTTTCTAAGGACAATGTTGCATACAAACTTGTCCAAAAAATGCTTTCTTCTGACGTCAAGTCCAATGTTACCGGTTGATATAATTTTGTACTTCATGGTTGCTTATGACTATTCATTGGATAAAAAGAAAAAAATGTCTGCCATCCTATGGCCTTATAAGTATAATAACAGTCACTTTGGAATCAACCTACGAACAAATACATAGGATAAGAAAATACCACATGAACGCAGTATCTTAATTCAACTCTTAAAGCAGGGCCATTTCTTTTCTTTACATGTATTTGAATTTTAAAACCGTTTTATTAGTATCAAGCAAAAATGTACATTTGAATTTTTTCTATTTAATATTATGGTACATTGCTATAGATGACCATCTTTAGCGTAAATATTTTCAACGGGAGAAAAAAAGTTTAAGAAGAGACTATAAGATCAATCTTTATTTAACTCTTCAGCAAACAATCCCAAGTTTGAACATCCTTAAGGAAAAAGTTCTTTAAAAGTATTGTGGAAACAGGAAAAAAATACTGGTTACCAGGGTTCGTTTGAGTCCCTTTTATTTTGTCGTCTGCAAGTGCTTTCAATTTGGAGAAGTCTAAAATTTTGTTGTTTGGTAAAGAGCAAAATGAATAAAAGTATGAAAGTAAGCGTAGTTAATAATTCAATTTGTGTGCTAGCGATGCTATACCACATGTGGAGGACGTGGACATTACATGTATTGTAAAGAAATCAACTAGAAAACAGCATGGAAAGTTGGTGGAGAAAGCGTCGGGACTTCGTGTGGTTTAAGCCTTTTGACCATTGTCTATGCTACACAACGTGACATATCCAATGGAAACTACATGAGCCCTTTACTTTAGAAACAGAAAGCGATAAGGTATACAAACCCTTTTGGTGGATGTACTGCAATAACTTTTGGCCTCCAAGGTGATTTACGGAGTGTTAATTCCCTGTCTTTCATATCAAAGACACCAACAAAACCATAGTGACCTTTTTCCAAATCTTCACTTTGCACTGCAAAAGCTGCGTAGAACAAAAGTCTAGAAGTGGGATCGTATGCAAGTCCTCTAATGGAAGCATTTGCTGAAGTGAAAGAGGAAAGCAAATTCTGAATCACAAGAGTGATATATAATTATGTCAATATTCGGTCACTTAAGTAAGACAGCCAAAGAGGTCCTATATTGCTCATCAAATATCAGCGAAAGACCACGCAGAAGGCACGGTCTGAAGACTGCCTACAGGTTACACGTAAAAAGCAAATCTTCAACCCTGATGAACAATTTTACTGCCATTTTGATTTCACAATATGGCTAAAAAGTTAGACCGTATTCATAATTCAACTCCCTTGGCAACTATAATATTGATTAAACGAACACAAGAAGAATTTAACACAGTCAGACTAAATTCATAAAATTCAATTCCATTTAATTTTTGTTAAAATCGCTTAATAAGTCGACCATTTTACCTTTCTTTGGATATCATAACAAGATTCACTGGAAACAAGAAATAACTTTAAAAAGATAGACGGCGTAAATTTTCCCACAAATAGGCAGGGGCCTTTAAAACAAACATGTCTACATCTTCTACCAAACACAAATTCCTATTTACTCATTTGTTATCAGTACATCAAAAGCCAGCACATTCAGCTACGCCGAAAAAAAAAACAAGCTTTTAGTAAAAATTCTAAGCCGAACCGAAAAAGGGGCACAACTGTGTCAAAATTGCTTGAAGCTTACCTGCCCTGTATGGGTTCCCCTTGATAGTTAACAAGAAGTCCGAGGTTGAAGTAATTACCTTCAGGAATGACAAGGATATTACAAAATGTCAAGTTTTTGCATCACGACAACACAGACGCAAGCTAAAAATATATTGATATCAACAGTTTTAATGACGTATGAACAATGCAATATGATATTCTTGATATGATTCTGTCTTTTGCAGTTTGCCTCCTTTCTCGTTCGCCCTTTTGCGGTTTGCCTTGTGCCCTGTTTGTTCTGGTATCTCAAACACCTAAATCTATGTCCTGTGCTTGTTCACCCTTTGTTAAAAAGGATAATAAAAGCTTACTTCTCCAGTGAATTTTTAGTAAATAAAAAGATGGTAAATATTGTTGATTTTGAGAAAACTAATATGGGGGATGTCTACATCTTCTACCAAACACAAATTCCTATTTACTCATTTGTTATCAGTACATCAAAAGCCAGCACATTCAGCTACGCCGAAAAAAAAAACAAGCTTTTAGTAAAAATTCTAAGCCGAACCGAAAAAGGGGCACAACTGTGTCAAAATTGCTTGAAGCTTACCTGCCCTGTATGGGTTCCCCTTGATAGTTAACAAGAAGTCCGAGGTTGAAGTAATTACCTTCAGGAATGACAAGGATATTACAAAATGTCAAGTTTTTGCATCACGACAACACAGACGCAAGCTAAAAATATATTGATATCAACAGTTTTAATGACGTATGAACAATGCAATATGATATTCTTGATATGATTCTGTCTTTTGCAGTTTGCCTCCTTTCTCGTTCGCCCTTTTGCGGTTTGCCTTGTGCCCTGTTTGTTCTGGTATCTCAAACACCTAAATCTATGTCCTGTGCTTGTTCACCCTTTGTTAAAAAGGATAATAAAAGCTTACTTCTCCAGTGAATTTTTAGTAAATAAAAAGATGGTAAATATTGTTGATTTTGAGAAAACTAATATGGGGGATAGATTGTTGGGTACTACAGATAGAGGATTGGATAACAGATAATACATGGATCTGTGGAAATCAATATTTGACCAATCAGATCATCACATTTATTTGGCCCAATGCGCAGCCTTGCTATCCGCTATTTCGGAGAGGTGGGATATTATTTTTTATAGCCTCATATTAAAGAAAATGGTTAAGAGATGTGCGTTGCGAACGTGTACTGCTGACATTAGATATACGTAGAGGCTACAAGTTTGCATTACAATAATGCTTGAAGATTGGGCAAATGCAGAGTTTTCAGCAAGATTACATTACACAATAGATTAAAGTTTTTTTTTTTTTTTTTTTTGGGGGGGGGGGGGGGGGCCGCGAAGCATAAGATGTTTTACAGTGGAAAACAAAATTCATTGAATGAAATATGAATAAAAAGAAATTATGTTCAGTTAAATATCTAACCTTGTTAAATAACCATCTGCACATCCATTTTATTTGCAACTAAGGTCAGAAATATTACCAAAGTAGATTTTAGATGGCCTAAAATATACAAATACATCCACTTGTTATCTTCTTAACGATTTGGCTAAGTTTGTTTATATTGCTTTTAATCTCCGCTCATCCTTATATTGAAAATCAATACATGTTTTAAACGTTTGAGTGTGGTCATACGAGTATCTGTTCTTTTCCACTTGTTCACTATACTTTTCTCGGAACTGATATTGTACAATCTGTATTCACAAGGAAATAAAATGTTACGAAAATCTTTTTTGCCGTGTACAGGATTTGACTTGACTATCAAAAATGGCCCATGTCATCAATGTTTCAGTTCGATGTTAACCTTAACCCTTGGTGCGAGAAGAATATGATACATTTGTAGATACAGATCAGATTGCAAATACAGTCAAACTTCGGTACCTCGAAGACCTTTGTAACTAGGCAATTTGTTCGAATTATCAGTAGTTCAGTGGATCCATATTTCAGACAGGGCATGAAGGGTCAGTGAATGATTATACTACTCAAAAAATTTTTATAACTTTTGCATTTGAAAATATCATGCAAAAGACACTACAAACAGGGTAAATTAATCCTCTTTTGTTAGAAATCAATACTCTTTATACGACTATACCTTTAATCTAGAGGCCCTTGAGGGCCTGGATTGCTCACCTGTTTTTTTTTTTTTTTTTTGCCTGGATTGCTCTACTGTTTTTTTTTTTTTTTTTTTTTTTTTTTAAATACATGAGTTCATGATGCAAAAAGGAAAAAAGAAAACACACAAAAAAGGGGGTTTGTTGCAACTGGGCATAAACCCACTAAAACAGCATAAGTACGCATGTTAAATCGAACAAATAGTGAAAAAAAAATTGAAGTACAATTTCTCAAAACCAATTGTTTGGAATTCAGTCAAATTTGATAGGGTATCAGTACTCATTGTTTTAAACAATCCCTGCAAGTTTCAAAGAAATGTGACTAATAACGTGGACTGTGTTACATAAACAATACTAAGTCATCAAATGGCTGCTTTTCCTAAATCAATATCTAGATTTTCTTCCTTTTTAATAGAGTTAAATCCCTTGATGATACAAGTAATCTTTGCAAGTTTCAAAAGAATTTAATAAAAAATGTGACTTAATTGCGTGAACAAGAAATATGTAAATTATCAACTTTAAATGGCTTCTTTCCCCTAACTGATTGTCATAGAATTTAAGCTATTGATAATATAAAGCAACTGTACACGTTTCATGAAAATTATTCAACCACAAATGCCCACGTTATTGCGTAATCAAGAATTGTAAATTTTCATATTTAATTGGCTACTTTTCCCATACTGATTATTGATTTTTTTTCAAAATCAATAGGATGAAAGCTGTTGATTATACAAAGCAACTGTGCAAGTTGCATGAAAATCCGACAACAAATGCAGCCTTTATCACGTAAACAAGAAATTGAAATTTTGAACTTTAAATGGCTACTTCCCTCCCACTGATTGTGAGATATTTTTCAAAATCAATAGGGTTCAAGCTATTGATGAGATAAACAAACTCTGCAAGTTTTACAAAAATCCGACCACAAGTGCAGACAAAATCACGTAAACAAAAGATTGATATTTTGAACTTTAAATGGCTACTTTTCCCACACTGAGTGTCAGATTTTTTTTTCAAAATCCATAGGATTCAAGCTATTGGTGAGATAAACAAACTGTGCAAGTTTCACGAAAATCCGACCACAAATGAAGACTCTATCGCATAAACAAGAAATTGGCATTTTGAACTTTAAATGGCTACTTTTCCCAAACCGTTTGTCAGATTTTTTTCAAAATCAATAAGAGTCAAGCTATTGATGAGATAAACAAACTGTGCAAGTTTCACAAAGATCAGACCCCAAATGCAGACTTTATCGCATAAACAAGAAACTGAAATTTCGAACTTTAAATGGCTACTTTTCCCACACTCAAGATCCAAGCTATCAATGAGATAAACAAATTGTGCAAGTTTCAAGACCACAAATGCATACTTTATCGCGTAAACAAGAAATTGACATTTAGAACTATGAATGGCTACTCTTCCACACTGATTGTCAGATTTTTTTCAAAATCAATAGGGTTTAAGCCATTGATGAGATAAACAAACTCTGCAAGTTTCACGAAAATCTGACCACAAATGCAGACTTTATCGCGTAAACAAATAAATTGACATTTTGAACTATGAATGGCTTCTCTTCCACACTGATTGTCAGATTTTTTTTGCAAAATCAATAGGGTTTAAGCCATTGATGAGATAAACAAACTGTGCATGTTCCACAAAAATCTGACCACAAATGCAGACTTTATCGCGTAAACAAGAAATTAAAATTTTGAACTTTAAATGGCTACTTTTCCCACGCCGATTGTCAGATTTTTTTCAAAATCAATAGGGTTCAGTCTATTGATGAGATAAACAAACTGAGCAAGTTTCACAAAGATCAGACCCCAAATGCAGACTTTATCGCATAAACAAGAAATTGAAATTTTGAACTTTAAATGGCTACTTTTCCCACACTCAAGATCCAAGCTATCAATGAGATAAACAAATTGTGCAAGTTTCAAGACCACAAATGCATACTTTATCGCGTAAACAAGAAATTGACATTTAGAACTATGAATGGCTACTCTTCCACACTGATTGTCAGATTTTTTTCAAAATCAATAGGGTTTAAGCCATTGATGAGATAAACAAACTCTGCAAGTTTCACGAAAATCTGACCACAAATGCAGACTTTATCGCGTAAACAAAAAAATTGACATTTTGAACTATGAATGGCTTCTCTTCCACACTGATTGTCAGATTTTTTTTGCAAAATCAATAGGGTTTAAGCCATTGATGAGATAAACAAACTGTGCATGTTCCACGAAAATCTGACCACAAATGCAGACTTTATCGCGTAAACAAGAAATTAAAATTTTGAACTTTAAATGGCTACTTTTCCCACGCCGATTGTCAGATTTTTTTCAAAATCAATAGGGTTCAGTCTATTGATGAGATAAACAAACTGAGCAAGTTTCACAAAGATCAGACCCCAAATGCAGACTTTATCGCATAAACAAGAAATTGAAATTTTGAACTTTAAATGGCTACTTTTCCCACACTCAAGATCCAAGCTATCAATGAGATAAACAAATTGTGCAAGTTTCAAGACCACAAATGCATACTTTATCGCGTAAACAAGAAATTGACATTTAGAACTATGAATGGCTACTCTTCCACACTGATTGTCAGATTTTTTTCAAAATCAATAGGGTTTAAGCCATTGATGAGATAAACAAACTCTGCAAGTTTCACGAAAATCTGACCACAAATGCAGACTTTATCGCGTAAACAAAAAAATTGACATTTTGAACTATGAATGGCTTCTCTTCCACACTGATTGTCAGATTTTTTTTTGCAAAATCAATAGGGTTTAAGCCATTGATGAGATAAACAAACTGTGCATGTTCCACGAAAATCTGACCACAAATGCAGACTTTATCGCGTAAACAAGAAATTAAAATTTTGAACTTTAAATGGCTACTTTTCCCACGCCGATTGTCAGATTTTTTTCAAAATCAATAGGGTTCAGTCTATTGATGAGATAAACAAACTGCAAGTTTCACGAAAATCCGACAACAAATGAAGACTATCGCGTAAACAAAACAAGAGGGCCATGATGGCCCTGGGTCGCTCACCTGAGTCAATAGGCGAAATTTACTCAACATGCATAATCCAATTTCTGACCAATTGTCAGGTCAATTGAGCTTAAAATGTGGCCTCTAGAGCATCCACAAGGAATTTCCGTAAGTTGACCTAGTGACCTAATTATCACCTCACGTGACCCAATTTAGAACTCATCAAAAAATTTATCAAGACAAACATTCTGAACAGTTTTCAAGTTAATTGAGCAATAAATGTGGCCTCTAGAGTTCCCACGAAGTGTTTCTTAAATTTGACCCAGTAACCTAGTTTATGACCCCAGCTGACCCAATTTCAAACTCACCCAATATTTCATCAAGACAAACATTCTGACCAACTTTCAAGTCAATTGTGCATGAAATGTGACCTCTAGAGTGCCCTAAAGGTATTTCTTTAATTAGACCTAGTGACCTAGATTATGAGCCCAGGTGACCCAATTTTGAACTCATGCTAGATTTCATCAAGACAAACATTTTAACCAATTTTCAAATCAATTGAACAATAAATGTGGCCTCTAAAGTGCCCACAAGGTATTTCTTTAATTTGACCTAGTGACCTAATTTAAGACACCACATGACCCGAATTCAGACTCATGTAGGGTTTATCAAGACAAACATTTGGACCAATTTTTAAATCAATTGAACAATAAATGCGGCCTCTAGAGTGCACACAAGGTATTTCTTTAATTTGACCTAGTGACCTAATTTAAGACTCCACATGACCCAATTTCAAACTCATCCGATATTTTATCAAGACAAACATTCTGACCAATTTTCAAGTCAGTCGAGCAAGATATGTGGCCTCAAGAGTGACCACAAGGTATTTCTTTAATTTGACCTAGTGACCAAGATTATGACCCAGGTGACCCAATTTTAAACTCATCCTAGATTTTTTCAAGTCAATTGAGCCAAAAGTGTGGCCTCTAGAGTGCCCACAAGGTATTTCTTTAATTTGACCTAGTGACCTAGTTTATGATCCCAGGTGACCCAAATCCAAACCCATTTGGGATTTTATCAAGACAAACATTCTTACCAAATTTCAGGTCAACTGAGCAAAAAATGTGGCCTCTAGAGTGCCCACAAGGTATTTCTATAATTTGACCTAGTGACCTAGTTTATGACCCCAGGTGACCCAAATCCAAATCCATTCGCGATTTTATCAAGACAAACATTCTGACCAAATTTCAGGTCATTTGAGCAATAAATGTGGCCTCTAGAGTGCCTACAAGATATTGCTTAAATTTGACCAAATGACCTAGTTTATGACCCCAGGTGATCCAATATCAAACTCATCTGATATTTCATCAAGACAAACATTCTGACCAATTTTCAAGTCAATTGAGCAAGAAATGTAGCCTCTAGAGTGCCCTAAAGGTATTTCTTTAATTTGACCTGGTGACCTAGATTATGACCTCAGGTGACGCACTTTTGAACTCATCATAGATTTCCTCAAGAGAAACATTTTAACCAATTTTCAAATCAATTGAACAATAAATGCGGCCTCTAGAGTGCACACAAGGTATTTCTTTAATTTGACCTAGTGACCTAATTTAAGATTCAACATGACCCAAATTCGGACTCATGTGAGATTTTATCAAGGCAAACATTCTGACCAATTTTCAAGTCATCTGAGCCAAAAATGTGGCCTCTAGAGTGCCCACAAGGAATTACTTTAATTTGAACTAGTGACCTAGTTTATGATCCCAGGTGACCTAAATCCAAACTCATCCGAGATTTTATCAAGACAAACATTCTGACCAAATTTCAGGTCATTTGAGCAATAAATGTGGCCTCTAGAGTGCCCACAAGGTATCTATTTAATTTGACCTAGTGACCTAGTTTATGACCCCAGGTGACCCAATTTCAAACTGGTGGGCTAACAAACTTAGAACAGGTTCACTACATACCAAATAACAAAGCTCTATGCCTTCATGGTTTAGAAAAGAAGAATTTTAAAGTTTTCCTTCTTTGTTCCTATGTTAGAACTTGTGACCCCCGGGGCAGGGCCAGTTTTGACCCAAGGAGCATTGTATGAAAAAACTTGGTAGAGGTCCGCTAGGAGATGCTACATGCCAAACATCAAAGCTCTACGCCTTCCAGTTTCAGAGAAGAAGAATTTTAAAATTTTCATTCTTTGTTCCTATGTTCGAAACTTGTGACCCCCGGGGCGGGGCCAGTTTTGACCCCAGGGGCGTCATATGAACAAACTTGGTAGAAGTCCACTAGGAGATGCTACATGCCAAATATCAAAGCTCCACGCCTTCCAGTTTCAGAGAAGAAGAATTTTAAAGTTTTTCTTCTTTGTTCCTATGTTCGAAACTTGTGACCCCCGGGGCGGGGCCAGTTTTGACCCCAGGGGCGTCATATGAACAAACTTGGTAGAGGTCCACTAGGAGATGTTACATGCCAAATACTTGTCAAGTGACAAATGTATGCCACTGATTCTATATATACTTTATGGAAATTAATTAACCAGTTTCATAAAGACCAATTCCCTAATTTAGTCAAGCTTGCCACTCTATGCTTCATTGTGCCCCTGCAAACCGCAGACTGTGAAAGTGGGTTTTCAGTTCAGAATGACCTGAAAACCTCCACCAGTAACAGACTCTCCCTAGCACGGCTGTCTACGTTTGATGAGGGTTGCTGTTGATAAAACATCAATGGAAAATTTTAACTTTGAAAAAGCAATAAGCCATTGGAAGCGTCGAAAGCCAGAAGAATTTTTAACGCCAAATAAAATTATACCTGTGCCTAGTCTACTAATGTATTAGTTAATTCAGTTCTGTTATTAACTGAAAATACTTTTTGCAAAGTAATAAATATGTTCTAGCAAGTGGGCTTCGGTCTTCTTATGTGATATTCCTCCACCATTTTTTCTGAGTGGTCGACTAGATTCATTAAGGGCCCAATTAATTTGTTGGGGTGGGCCCTTGAGGGCCAACTCTACATAAAAGCTGGAGAAAACACTGACCCAAATTGATCCATTTTCAAACTCGTCAAAGATATCACGATATACCTTCTGATCAACATTCATGAGTATTGGACTGAAAATTTGGCTTCTTGAGTGTACAAAAGGATTTTCTAAGATTTGACCCTGTAACCTACTTCTTGACTGGATGTGACCTATCTTTACACCCGTCCTAGTCTCATCAAGACAAACTTTTTTATCAAATTTCAAGAGTATTGGACTGAAAATGTGGCCTCTAGAGTGTACACAAGATTTGAACTAGTGACCTAGTATTTGTCCCCCCAACTCACCCAAGATATCAAGACAAGCATTCTGATCAAGTTTCATGTGTATCGGACTGAAAATGTGGCCTCTAGAGCGTACACACGGTGTTTCAAAGATTGACCAATGACCTAGTTTTTGACCTGACATGGCCCATTTCAACATCTGTCTAAGCTATCAAGACAAACATTCTGACAATTTTTCAATAGAAATGGAATGGCCTCTAGAGCGTAAACAAGGTTTTTCAAAGATTTGACCGGGGTCCAGTTTCACAAAAAAAAAAAAGAAAAGAAAAAAAAAAATTTTAGTCTCTTATTTTACTAAAATATACTAACGGTCCCAGATTCTGACTTAATCCGAGTTTGTCATTTCAGACACATTTCAGCAACATTAAGAGACTATATTAACGTTCTAAAAGCATGAGTTGACACTACGTTTCGGACTCAACTAAGCACAAAAAAATGGACCCAAGTCAATCAAATGACTTGCATTACGTCTATTCTTTTGATGAATAGAGTTCGAAACGTTGTGTAAACACAGGACTTGAGAATGTTTCATTAGTGTGTTAATGTTACTGAAATGCTTATGGAATAACAAACTTAAGTCAGAAAATATGTTTCTTTGCAGATTTGAGTAAAATTATAGACTTAAGTTTTTTTTTTTTTTTTTTACATGAAACCGGGACTTGGTGACCTAGTTTTTGATCCGACATTGCCCATTTCCGAACTCTCCTGAGATATCATCACGACAAACATACTGGCCAACTTGAGTATTGCATTCAAAATGCGGCCTCTAGAGTGTACACAAGGTTTTTCGAAGACTCAACTGGCGACCTAGTTTTTAAGCCAATGTGACGCATTTTCCAACTCGTCCGAAGTGTAACCCAGACAAACATCCTGACCAAGTTTTATGTGTATCGGACAGAAAATGTGGTCTCTAGGGCATACACAAGGTAAAAGTTGACAACAGAGGATACATGACGCACAGCGCACACAGCACGATCACAAAAGCTCACCTTGAGCACTCTGTGTGCAGGTGAGCTAAAGAGCAAACATGCGAAAAGATTGATTTTAAGTGAAAGATCAAAATAAATAACAAACTAATACTCAAACAAGAGGGTCAAGATGGCCCTGGATCGCTAACCTGAATTTTTGCGAGGACCATAGCCATTTTTTTTTTTTTTTTTGAGGTATTGAAACTTTAGAAACAAAATCATTATTTTGCCAAGCAATTCTGAAAAGGTCACCTGTAAAAGTCATTTCAAAATCTGTCAACACCCCTATAATCATCACCACAGCAATGGTTTTGGTGAATCGGAATTCTGCAAATAAATTTTTGGATAGATCACCCAAGGACAAGTTCTTGAAGAAGAGCACATGCCCGATAGTGACTAAAAACATAAGTCGAACAAGTGCACCACATGCAGGTGCCAACAATTGGCTGTTGTGTTTCGACGAATAAAAATTTCCCTTACAATTTTTCAAAAGGATCACCCAAGGAACATTTCTGTTAAATTATTTCAAAATCTGACCAGCCGTTCCAGAGAAGAAGAATTGAGAAATTCCTCTTCATGTCCCTATAGTGCAAATAGCCCCCACCACCAGAGCCATGTTTCTTGACAGATCACGATATTGCAAACAATCTTTGAAAAGAGTCACCCAAGGAACATTTCTGTGAAATCATTTCAAAATCTGACCAACGGTTTCAGAGAAGAAGAATTTTTAAGAATTTCTTCCATGTCCGTATAGTGTAAATAGCCCACAGCCATCAGAGCCATGTTTCTTGATGGATCAAAATTCCTCAAACAATTTGCGAAAAGGGTCACCCAAGGAACATTTCTGTGAAATTATTTCAAAATCTGACCAACGGTTTCAGAGAAGAAGAATTTTTAAGAATTTCTTCATGTCCGTATAGTGTAAATAGCCCACAGCCATCAGAGCCATGTTTCTTGATGGATCAAAATTCCTCGCACAATTTGCGAAAAGGGTCACCCAAGGAACATTTCTGTGAATTTATTTCAAAATCTGACCAGCCGTTTCACAGAAGAAGAATTTTTAAGAATTTCATGTATAGTGCAAGTAGCCCCTCTTCTCTCCCCCCCCCCCCCCTCCCCAATAAGAGCCAGGTTTCTCGACGGATCAAAATTTTGCGAACAATTTTTGAAAAGGGTCACAAAAGGAACATTTATGTGAAATTATTTCAAAATCTGACTAGCGGTTTCAGAGAAGAAGAATTTTTAAGAATTTCTTCATGGCTGTATAGTGCAAGTAGCCCCCAGTCACCAGAGCCATGTTTCTTGACGGATCAAAATTTCGCGAACAGTTTTTGAAAAGGGTCACCCAAGGAACATCTCTGTGAAATTATTTCAAAATCTGACAAGCCGTTTCAGAGAAGAAGAATTTTTAAGAATTTCTTCATATCCATATAGTGCAAGTAGCCCCCATTCACCAGAGCCATGTTTTTCAACGGATCAGAATTTCGCGAACAATTTTTGAAAAGGGTCACCCAAGGAACACTCCTGTGAAATTATTTCAAAATCTGACCAGCGGTTCCAGAGAAGAAGATTTTTAAAGAATTGCTTAGAAAATTCCATTTGGTTGCCATGGCAACCAGAGTTTTTGATGGAATCAAATTCTGTGAACAGTTTTCAAAGAGGACCTCCCAAGGAACATTCATACCAAGTTTAGTCCAAATTGGCCTTGCGGTTTAGGAGAAGATGTTTAAAGAATTGTTGACGACGCACGACGAACGACGGACACCGGGTGATCCTAGAAGCTCTCCTTGAGCACGTTGTGCTCAGGTGAGCTAAAAAGGTGCATGCATACCTTGTCAAAATATTTTCAGGGTAATGTCTGCCCTTCTGGTATGGGTTTCCCCTTTCCCAACTAACACAATTTGAAGTAAATATCTTAAGTGATGAAACAAATATCAGACAATGCCAAAGTGTTTGTATGACAAAAACAAACACACGCAGACAGGGCCATGACAATAATTTAATGTTTTCTTTGAAAACAGCTAAGCTAAAAATAATTTACTTGGGGTGGCCAGGAGTTTCACTTGTTTTCCAGGCAAGCTTATAACAGCTGCCTCTCTAACATTATCTGCCGTCAGGTATACACAATTCATGTCGTAGTTGTAATCTAAAGCAATCGAATACTTCGAAGGTGCACTTGTATATCTACAATGTAAACAAAAAGGTCTATATTATCCCTTACAGCACCTTTCACTGCTTTTGTTGTCTTTGTTGTAACCAGTGTAGATCAAGATCATACTGCACACAACGTGGACCAACCATTTTGCTCAGACATTCTTGACAAAAGCAACCTTGATCTTGCACTTAAACTGAAAATGTGTGTCATGTTTATTTGGCGCGCTTTACCTTTTACCTACCAATTCTGTGTGTTAACACCCCGAAGAAAATGCCTCTGAAAAAGTAAGAAAAGGAGAAAATACTGGTAATCAGTATGTTCTCCTTTTTTGAAAATGTTTTCAACTCTTTCATAGGCAAGGAAATATTTCCTAATAGTAGGCTTTTTTTTTTTTTTTTTTTAACAAATTTACAATGACTTGGAATGTTCGCGTTGACTTCTTAGACATTCTTACACTTTGCTTCTTCACAGCCTTTTGTTCTAGACTTTAAATACTTTGCACACCAATATTTTAGGTACACTAGAGATCGTACACAGGGTAGGCAATGTGTAGGGTTCTTGGCCAAACCAAGTCATCGCTTAGAAGGTGCTTTATAGAATGTAGCTGTGCGACAAATATAGATCCTGTAATCACGTGACGTATAACGTCATTTGCACCACGGAATTCTTTGTAAATTTACATATTTAAGAATCGGCCTTTATTTTCAGCGTATGCCAATCTAATGCTTCACCGATCCATGCAGAGAGAGTGTTATAAACTTTATTTAATTAAATGTTTGTTGTTCTTAAAGAAGTGAATCCAAGTCCACTGTGGGTATTCAGTCTTTCCGAAACGCCGTCGGTCCGACGGACATGTCTGGTAAAAGTCAGATCGGTCCGTCAAAATTCTGCAGTTCACAGGACCGACTGTCCGGTAAAAAATCCGACGCCGAGAGAGAATATTCCCTTACGTTACTCAGTGACCGTGTTTGCATAATTTCCTTACACGCGTTTTTTAAAAGATATAAATAACATTGAAAGGTCAAATACTAATTTTAGAACGACACACCGGTTTTCCCATACTCTGCTCAGCTTCAGCAGACCAATGAAAATCATCGTACCAATTAACATGACGTCATAAATTTATACGATGATTTTTCATTGGACTATTGAAAACCGAAAGTCCAAATCAACCAAATGTAGATCTATTTCCGCGATTTCTAGAACGTTCCTTTCTCTACATGTAAGATCGGCTGCATGAAAGAAAACCTAAGGGATTGCATTAAATAAGTGTCTAGATTAAAAGGTGAATGATGATGGCCAGTGCATTTATAAAGCGGACGTAATGTACGTCCTGATAATTCCCAAAACCGTCTGACAAAATGAGACTAGTAGTTTTTCGTACGTCCAGCATTTTACAAAAACATACGCAAATTAATACTCAGACATAAAATCGAAAGTTAGGAGTCAAAAAGGGGTAAAATCAGACTGTGCTTATCATTTAATTTTCTACCAATATGAAAAGAAATGACGCTGCTTGTCTGATAGCCTATGACAATTTACTTTGTAGATCATAGCACGGTAATATCGAGAGCTAAGTTTCCTCTCCACAATTCCAATTTTAAATGGACTTTTTCAAGACTGTATTAGATCTATCACAAAAAAAATGGCAATTTTCATAATATTTCCGTATTAGTCAAAACACGCAGAAAATCTTCTTCATGGAATAATCGTCATTGAGAAAAAACACGAAAACACATGACAAATAAATGTCAAATTAACCTCGTCCGAGGAAAGATCCTTCAGACTGCCTTATTAGCCTTGATAGTGGTTTTAAATGGCTGACTTGCGTAAACACCACATGGAAATTAATTCAGGAATTAATGTGTGATATAGCTAGATCTAGTATTTATGAAACAAAAATTTATTTATGTGGGTGTCAGCAAGCAGGGTGCTTTCGTAACGTCCAAAATCTGAATTCACTCGGGAATTCAACTTGAAACTACGCAGTTCTAACAATCAGCAATCTGAGAATTTGGCTCTCTACTTGGCTATAATTCAAATACCATAAAATAGATCGATGTTAACCTAGGATGACAACTCAGAAATATGCTTGCGTATAATACTATCTTATGGTTAGGTTATTTTGTATCTTGAATGCTTTTAATAGATTTGAAATTTAAAAAGGGTAAAAACTTCTAACCCATTACCTACCAAGTGACTCTCAGGACTATCAGCCTTTTGATTTTTGGACTAGACAAGCAACGAAATAGTTGTCACCAGATTTTTCAGTTTCCCATTATTCTTGTTACCACATAGTTCGCATTTATCAAACATATAAATCAGTTTGCTAGATGTTGGCTTTTGACTTTATTTGTAAGTATGTGGACATAATATACCATCAAGGAAATAATAGTAATAACTGTGCCAACTTGGTAGTATCAACCAACAAAAATAAAGCAGCTCAGACTTTCCATGCAGCGTTGCCTGCACGAACAAATTGATTATTGGTGATACATAAATGAGTACAAAAGATAATCACCACATTTCTGTGATAAATGTGTTTCTTGTCTTTTTTAATACTGAAAAAAATAAGCCATCCTCAGGCAAAAGAGGGTTTAATGCATCTCTGTGATGCATTATACCAAGCAAGTCATCACATGATTATGAATCTATAAAATCCATTTTGTCAAACGACTGACTGAATCATGGTCCCGATGACATGCAGAAAATTGACCAAAAGCAAAAAAATGTCAACCCAGGTCAGCCTCCACCTACTGCGCAAGCTGACCTGGGTCGATACTTTTTTTTTTTTTTTTTTCTCTCAGATGCATCAAGCCCCTTTTTCATATAGCATGACCAATATACTTGATGAACTTAGACGACATAAGTTTTGGTGTCTGTGTCCTACATGCAAAGATTTGTGTATCATGTTTTAAACGCATCCTAGATGTAAGTTTAGAATCATATAATAATATTTAATTGTGGAAATTGGAGTTGTATTAAAATTGGTCAATTCAGCCATCTTTCTCATCTGCAAAATCAGTTAGGACAGGTCTTAAATTTTGTCGTTTGGTAAAGAGTTAAAGGAGATGAGTAAGTTTATATAAATATGGGCACTTTTTAGCTTACAGTGTTTACTTGGATGCCCAGACTTTTGACTAAATTGGCACTAATTTGGTTAAAAGACGATTTCATAAGTTTCAAAAGTTAAAATATGAAAGACTATGCCAGCTGAATACTTGCATTTGATATGGCCAGGAAACTCATAGTTATATTACACTTTTTTGACCAGTACATGTATTTTATTTCTATACCTAACACTCTTTACAACACAACAAAATTTAGGATCCCTCTAAACTAAACTCAAGTTTTTCACTTTGGTAAGACGGTGGAAAACTTTGTGAGAAACAAGAAAGAATGCTGGCTACCAGCATCTTCTCACTTCCCTCCACCCCCAGTGTTTTCAAAAGGTATCTTCATCCTATAAACGCAGGTTTTCGCTAAATGTAAAACAAGAGGGCTATGATGGCCCTAGAGTCGCTCACCTGAGCCTTTTGACCAAGCACAAAAATAAAATAAAATCTTTACCAAACAATAAAATGTTAGACTAATCAAAGTTTGAACCTTTTGCATAAAACAAAAAATATGTGGATCAAGCTGTGGGATTGGTCTCTCAAAGGGGTAGAAAACATTGTGAAAAAGGGAAAAATGCTGCTTACCAGCATTTTCTCCTTTTCGAACAGTGTTTTCGAAAGGTTTCTTTCTGAGAGTCATTCCCCTGGGTTAGTGTGAAACTATGGCAAGTGACATTTTTTTCAAAAATGCTTGTTTTACATAAATCTACTATCATCTACTGATGAAGTACTAGGCATGAATTTTACCTCAAAGTGGCTTTAATCGACATTATGCAAAATGTTGTATCTGCATGATTGTAAATATTTTCAGTATGAAACTATGGTATGTGCAATTTGCACTTGCAACAGTTTCAGACCAACTTTTTGAATCAAGTTCAAAAAATGTTATTGTTGTAAATGACTGAAACATTCTGATTAATTAATTTCAACTGCATCACAGGTTCTTTTGATGATCTATATCAGCCACAACCTGTCTTTGTTTGAATCACTCTCAGCGTTTTCATTTCATATAAAATCTGTTGTATATATGCTCTCAAAATATTGTGATAAAGTGAAGTTATTTCTCCTTTTTACTGCATTTTTTTTACCAAAGAAACTTGTGCAGTCATATCAGTAATAAAAAAGCTTTTTCCAGTTGATAAAAGTATTTTAATGTCATTTTCATATTGATGAGTGAAACAGTGAACGTTGTTGCCTTTAGATATTACATCTAAATTTTGTTTTATGTTGAACTTTCTTCAAGAAGCATTTGGGAACATTTTCATCATAAATGAAAAGAAATCAAACCATATGTAGATATTACACATGTTGAATGATCTGTGCCTTCTTTTTCCACTTTAAGAAGTGCAAAAAAACAGATATGGCAGGTCAAAAGTATTATACAATCATGTAATTATGGTTAATTAATGCAGACACAATAGTCCCACACTGAACAAGAACCAGTAACAGTGCAGATACCATACTTTCATACAATACCACAGAGAACTTCCTGTACTGAAGATGTGTATATTGATTACATCACTGATTACCTCATCGTGTTCTTACCATCTATTTTATTTAAAATTTCCGTAGTAATCTATAATAATGCTGTTAACTCTACCAAACTACAAAACTTTAGATTTGTCCAGACTGAAAGCATTTGCAGACGACAACGTTGATTTCATTCAAATGATGTGATTTGCCTTTAGAAGGGCAGACAGTATTGTGGGAAAAGAAAATGCTGGTTACCAGCATTTTCTCCTTTTTCTACTGTATTTTCCTAAGCTTTCTTTCCAAAGGTCTTTAAAACACAGGATTATGTGGTAAAGGGTTAAAGAAATGACACACATAGCAGCATCATAATTCTGTTACTTCAAATAATTTCATTTTTCACTGAAAATGGTGTGGTATTGGCCTTATTTGAGTATACAAATCAGACCTGAGGACAGATATGACTAGTCAACAGGCTGATATCCAGCCCATTGACAAGATATTTTTTCTAAAGCTATGGCAACAGAACCCCTGGATAGTTATGGAAAGTTCATTGGAAGTATTCCATTTGAAATAAATGGCTGATTCAGCCTGTCATGCGACAGCAAACAGACATTTTAACTAGGAATTAGGGTTAATGTCATGTTCATGAAATAGATCATAAATGCAATTCTTGACATCATTATTATGAACAACGATTAAGCAGCTTCGCCGACAAGTTTGTGGGTGAAATTAAAGAATTGATTTCTGAAACCATTTTCATTATAATCTATTTTGTTTTATTCAGTTTCTTTTGTTGGAGAACTGTATCAGCATTATGTCTGCCTGATCAAGGAAAATAGTAACAATCAGCCATTCTATGGATATCATCTTTCATGGATATGAAATTTTGTAGCACAAAATGTGTGAATTTATTTGATTATAATTATATGGTGAGGCCCAAACAGTAATGTCCACTCTTACATAGATATCTGCCCTCAGGCTAAAGCCCTCAAACATAGTCTCCAGGCATACCCTGTAATGACCTCTATGTAGTTGATGAAATTAAGGTATAAAGATAGATCTAAACATTCACTGATCATGATAGTGACTACTTTGATTGCAGTGTTTGAAATCGACTACAGTTGCTGATAATGTGTTCAACAGTCGATACTTTTGATAGTTAATTATGGCTTGCATCAGTTTATTAAGAAAAACCAAAAAAAGCTATTTACTGTTGATAATTCTTAGTGACAGTATTTTCCATACGTATTAAATAAGTGTGTCTTTGTTGTCATGATGGCAAATTTTGAGATAGTGGAAAACAAAGCTAGAAAGGTTCTATCTAATTCAGTTTGCTTTCCATTGTACTGTAGTATCTATTATCAAATACAGTAGGCCATAATCAGGAATTTACCCCTTTCCCACTGTTTCAAAACAATACAAAAACTCCACAGAATCATTTATGGCCAGGTCATCTGATAGTAATGTGATAGTGGTTGCTCCAATAGTAATAATATCACAATTGTCAATTTAAGGGTGGATGGTCAGTCTTAGAGGAGATCATGTGCTTTCTTGTTTTAATTTTGATGAGAGACAAACGAAGATAATAAGGTTAGATAAACAGGTTCCACGATAGGCTTTATTAACCCTTTACCACATACATGTAATTCCAAGTTTTAACGACCCTGAAAAAGAAGGCTTTTGAGGACATTGTTGGAAAAGGAGAAAATACTGGTAACCAGCATTTTCTCCTTTTCCCACAATGTTTTCTACCCTTCCAAAAACAAATTCCATTTTGAGTCACATTTATTTTGTGGTTTGCAAAACATGCTTTCAACTTGGACAACTCTAAAATTTCATTGTGTGGTAAAGAGTTAAAGTATTTATTATAATCAATTTCAAGTATTTAATAAACATCCCCTTGCTGCACAAGCTATGTCTTTAATAAGCAAGAACTACCCTACATCACTTTACACAAAGAACACACATTTCTAAGACAAGAAAGTATCAGTTTTATCAGTAAGGAAATATTGTGGAAAAGAAATTGTTAATTGTTAAGGCTTTTCTGTTGCTTTTTTCAATCTCTTTAGTAAACACTGCCATGCTGTTGTAGAGGTCAGTTCTCTTAACTTACACACTCAGTGTTTTTTTAGCCTGGACTTGGCTTGCCAAGCCCAAGGCTATAGTAATCGAATACCAAAATCTCAACCCCATCCACATGATCCGAGCAAAAGTAAAAGGGAAAAGTATCGCTTGCAATGCATCTCACTACGCTGAAAGAAATGACCCCCAAATATGATAAAAATATTTGGGTTTGAACATCATAGTTAGGTTTAAGTTTACAAAGAACTGTGAGAGATGCTCAATGTTAATCTAACTAAAGTATATGACTAAGAATTTCAAGCCCTAATGATCTTATTTACAAGTGGAAATTAGTGCGCTGTAACACTGAAGAAATATTGGCAAATCCTTAGATATAGTTACGGAATCGGCCGAGTAGTGACGAGTGATGTTGTGTGCATGACAAAACGCAGACGATGTGCTCTTTCCCCAAAACAGCTGAACATTTCAAAAACTCAGTAAGATTTATTTTCGCAGTATTACTGTACTTCTCGTCGCAATATTACTGTGCTTCTCGTATCTAAAGGTATAAATATGTTTTGATTGGCCCAGTATGTACAATGCGTTATTTCTTCTTGTCAGAGTTGTCCCGATATCCTATGACATCTAGGACCATGACAATTTCGACCCATTTTGGGCATTACAAACTTGGCACACAAAATCGAATATGTAACGTTACACAGGGTATAAAACTTTGTAATATGAGCCATGGACAACCAGTTAAGAAGACCTAAATGGCGAGCGTGTTATATCAAGGATCAGACTTCCCATTACGTGCCATCTGATCTTGATTTTTGATCTCCTCCGCTATTTATCGATAATTAATTGCTGGACCTGAGATTAGCATCAGGTGGTAGGCGTTTTATATCGAAGATCATATTTATTACTCGGTGCAATCTGATCTTGATCTAAGCTGTCAATACGGGATATTTAACCCTTAGGCTTCTCAGCGCAACTCGATGCTCATTTTCGGAGAGTGTAAATTAAGATCATACTGCACAGAACGTGCAGTCTGATCTTGGATCTACATTGTCTGATACGATGAGTTATTTTCTACCAACAACAATTTTGCAATCGCCATGTTGCAGCATATATAAGTGGCTTGAAAACTTCATCCATTGTATTGAACAATTGAAGCCATTACCAAACAATCCCAACTTTTAATGACCCTGAAAAAGAAGCCTTTTGAAAACATTGTGGGAAAAGGGAAAAAATCCTGGTAACCAGTATTTCCTCCTTTTCCGATAATGTTTTCTTCCCTTCCAGAAAAAGATTTCAATTTTTCAGTCACATTTATTTTGTTGTCTGCAACTGCTTTGAATTTGGACAGGTCTAAAATTTTGTCGTTTGGTAAAGAGTTAAGGGTTAAGTGATAATAGGTACTGAAAGAGTTAGGTCTTTAACACACTGCTTGCGGATCCATATTTTTACTGCCAGTTGTTGCAGACAAATTTGATGTTAATTCATTAATAAAGTTAATGTGTGCAAATGAACCGCTCCTTCCAAAATGATGGGAACATATTTCAAAGCTGATGAATTTTCAAAGGTATCGGAGTGCAGGGCAATTCAAGACCGTCGATATTAGTACTCATCTGAGTAAATCCACAATGTTACTAAGAATAATGTAAGAAAAACATTTTATTGTCCGATCATGCATTTGGTTCTAGGCTAGTTTGTCCAAAAACTATAGCTTGGCCGAGGGCATGTTCATCCCTGGGCTTTTTCATCCAGGCTTGTATGTCCCACATTATTGCATCCTACTTTATTAAAATGAATTTTAAGTGAAACATGAATTAAAAAATCAAGTAACATCATATATCCACAATTAGGAAGATTTTTTTTTTTTTAAACTAATGTCTGTGAATCACTGTTTTTTTGTTTTTTTTAGAATTTTCACCATTAGCAATGGGGGTACAATTTCAAATTTGTCGCCATCATTGGCTACTTCTAAATACCAAGATTACCAATCGTCAAAATTCAGAATTAAGGTAATATAAAAGCACAGTGCTTAAGTTAGAGAGGATTGAATTGTGTCGTAATGACTACCATCAATCATCGAAAAGAAATTGGCTGAGCTAAGGATTCAAACCAGTGACCCTCCCGCCCGTTCTCAAGTCTGGTACGCTAACGACTGTGCTGATGGAGCTCGACTGCAGTAATTGGTTTTAACTTTTTACCAAATGATAAAATTTCAGACTTAACCAAATTGAAAGCCTTTGCAAATGATGGAATTTGTCCCAGACAGGGTAGAAAGCATTGTGGGAAAAGGGGAAAATGCTAGTATACATAAAAGAAGCAGTATCTTGAATCACTTCGAAAATGCAGGAAAATGAAATGAACAAGTTAGGAATAGGCCCAGTGTTCTTAAATTTTAAAGAATCAAAAAGAATAGACAGCAAAGTGCTTGTTTACAAAAAATAGAGCCATTTTCTTTTACCCCAGAAAGGGCCATGTTTTGCTCGAAAAATATTGACCATCAGCAAATCATTTTTATGCACCATGTCTTGGATAAAGTTAAAAGTAAAACTGTAGCAAACACGAATCATCTGAAGACTACATCTCTGGCCAAAATCTTCACTACATTTAGTCCTAGTATTTGTCTCTATCTTAATATTTAATCCTTTACCACACAATCCTGAGTTTTAACTACTGTGATGAAGGAGGGTTTAGAAAATACTGGAGGAGGTGCTCAGGAGAAATTGCTGGTGACCAGTATTTTCTTCTTTTTCCACACTGTGTTGCTACACTTTCTAATGTCAGCATTAGCATCACATTCGATTTGTCGTCTGCAGTGGATTTCGATTTGGACAAGTCTAAAATCTTGTTGTTTGATAAGGAGTTAAGATAATTTTGACAATTGCCACTATGCAAATATGAAAATTGGATTAGCAAGTTTGTTTCCTTAGATTACAATGGTCACCAGTTTAAATTTTGGTCAATCTTGGTAAAAATAAATAGGTCACACAAGACAGATTACAATCACTCTTTTTTTTTTTTTTTTTTTTTTTTTTTCTTTTTTTTTTTTTTTTTTTTTTTCTTTTTTTTTTTTTTTTTTTTTGCGGGGGGGGGGGGGGGGGGAAGCAATGAATTAGAATTTTCTTAGATGATTTCAAATGTTTGCTCCCCTAGTCACAACACTGACAACTTGTTTATACTTTAGAGACTATATTTTGATAACATGAACTGGGTTCATATTCACCAACTGTTCTTAAGAACGTTGTCTTATTCTCCAAGATTTTCAAAATTTGAAAGTAAAACACTTCTTCTGATTGGCTAAACCAGATGGTTTAGCCAATCAGAAGTGTTACTTTCAAATCTAGAAAATTCAGGAGAATAAGACTGAGAAAGTTCTAAGGAATGGTAAGTAAATAGAGATCCTGATCTGTCCATCTGTCTTAATAGTAAACCATGCAAATTTCCATTTGTGTTTAAAGCCAAGCCAAGACAGGTGGTTCAGTCTATTTAATACATGGCTTGAAAGCCAGGTATGCTGAGCTCTGCCTATTTCTTTCAGATAATTGATGATAGTCATGGGAAGAGGATTCAACTCCTCTCACTGCTGTATATTTTTTCAACTATGTTTATGTGGTAAAGTAGCCAGTGGCTTAAAAAGTACAAGTAAAACCAATTCTAGGAAGGCATGTATAGGTGCACTGGCCTTTGCAACATAATTGAAATAATGTTGAAAATAGTGTTAAACCATAGAAGCAAGTTTTGGTCCAAATTTACTGAAAATTGTTGGGCCAAATTTTGTCTAGATAGTCTTTCTGACTTCATAATACCGATAGGTCCATTTGTATACATTTCAAAAGCAGTATAAGCATGGAAAATCCTAAAAGAATATCAACCAGGTTACCCTCCCGCCCAATGTCAATGAAACTTGGTCAAAATGTTAGATTTCACTGTGTTTTAGGGTAGCTTTGGCTTTAAATTGAAATTGGGCAGAATATTTGTAATTTTAAACCAACGTTTCCCTTAAACACAGTGAAATCTAACATTGAAATTGGGCAGAATATTTGAGTCCAACCCCTGTAGCTCAGTCGGTAGCGTACAGGACTTGAGAGCAGGGGGTCGCTGGTTCGATCCACGGCTGGGCCAATTTCTTTCCAAGGATTGATGATAGTCAATGCAACAGGATTCATTCCTCTCTCACCACTGATCATTGTTTTGACGATGGTTATGTGGGAAAGCAGCAAGTGGCTTGAAAACACAGTGAAATCTAACATTGAAATTGGGCAGAATATTTGAGTCCAACCCCTGTAGCTCAGTCGGTAGCGTACAGGACTTGAGAGCAGGGGGTCGCTGGTTCGATCCACGGATGGGCCAATTTCTTTCCAAGGATTGATGATAGTCAATGCAACAGGATTCATTCCTCTCTCACCGCTGATCATTATTTTGACGATGGTTATGTGGGAAAGCAGCAAGTGGCTTGGAGAGAATACTGTGCGTAGTTGCGTAGTACTGGTAAAAGAAACTCAAGGAAAGTATGGATAGGTGCAAAGGCTGCCGTGAAATAACTGAAATAATGTTGAAAAGGGTGTTTAACACTATAAACCAATCAATCAATCAGAATATTTGCCTTGATAAATATTTCAGACAAGTTTAAAATGAATCATATCGAGTCAAAAAGTAGGTCACTGGGGAAAATCGTAGGAAAACCTTGTTCGCACTCAGAGATAAAATTTTCAGTCAGATACTCTTGAAAATTGGTTGGAATTTATGTCTTAATGACATCTCGTACAAGTTTGATATTAGTTTGTGTAGTATCAAAAAGTATGTCACTTTTATGAATCAGAAAAACGTTGTGTGCACCATATAGGCCACATTTATCAGCAGTAGGCCTATTCCTTTTTGCATGCTGCTCATTTTGATTGGTTGCATGAGCCTTTACATATTTATGTTTTTCCATTCTGTTGTCAACTCTACAGACTGTCAGTGTGAGATAATGTAGAGATATTTTTATTAGTCTGTACAAATATGATCTAGAAGCTTCAAGCCTGTACAAATATGATAGAAATTTTGAGCTTCTGGGCCTCTTCTTTCTTCTTCTTCACCCCTTCAGATGCCCAGGCTTTCAGTGCCTTTGGCGCTTTGATTCTTTAAATTTTTGCCAAAAAGAGTTTGCTGTGAGAGAATGCTCAAGTGGGAATTCAAAACATTATTCATGCTTCAAGTGTATCACAGTTAGTCACTGAATTATTATGATAGTATTGTTTGTTTTTAGAACATAAATTGACCTAAAACATCAGAGCATCACTTGATTGTGATAGACTTTACCCCCACAATGCCTTTCACATCTCTAGTTAGTTTTTTGGCCTGAGTTTAGATGAAGATCAGACTACACGAAACATGCAGTCTAATCTTGGAGCTAAACTCTTTTCTATGCGGAGCTTTTCTTGCCGTAGATAGCACTGATCATTTTTTCAAGTTGAAAATGTCTGTTTGTTCAACAACTCTGCTGTTTATTAAGGAAAAGTTATGATATTGTCATTGCCCTGTTATAGTCTACATTGTCAACATACAAAAGCTTTGACATTTTCTCATATCTCTGTTATTACTGAAGATATCTACTTCAAACAGGATAGTTGCTAATTATCATGAAGGAACTCATAACGAAAGGGCAGGTACATCTCAAAATATTTTTGACACAGTTATGCCCTATTTTTCTACTGAATTTTCACTCAAGAAGCTCTGGCAGCCAAGTGTTAGCACACACAAGTGGGGCTTTTGTTTTTCACTCGAAGCGTTTTCGATTCTTTCCAAATAGGACATAAAGAATCATTTCAGGAGTTTGCAAACTGTATATATGTGGTTTAAGACAGAACCACAGGTCGAGAAAATGCCTGGCTAATAAAACATTAGTTATTAATTATTAGAATGAATGCATTTTAACTCTTTAACAAAATTTTTCAAATTGAGAGCATTTGCAGACGACAAATTCAGTGTGGCTCAAGCAATAGGTTTAGTCCTTGAAATGGTACAAAATTTTGGGGAAAAGGGAGAAAATGCTGGTTTCCAGCATTTTCTCCTCTCCCGACAGTGAAATGCCTTCTTTCTTCAGGGTCGTTAAAAGGTGGAATTGTGTGGTAAAGGGTTAACATTCCATCAGCTCGAGATGAAATCCTCTAGATGACATTGTTGCAAATGGAGATGACCAATCCATCCTGATAATTAAGTGGAAATACCTCAGTTAAATACTTATCCGTAGATGATATTACAATTGCATGTGGTTATTTCTGTATCAGATGCACACATCTTTGACATAATTCCCAAAAATTAGTGTTTGTTTTGCCTACTTTTACCTCACCTTTAACCCATTACCACCCGATCCTGAATTATAATGACCCAGAGAATAAAAGATCATGGAAACATTAGAGGTAACCACCATTTTCTCCATTTCCCACTGTTTTTTTCCCTTTTACACTTGATTTTAATTTTTGAGTCACATTTCTCAGTCTCAGATGCTCTGAATTTTGATGAATTGAATATTTTGTTGTGTGGTAAGGAGTTGAAACAATGTTCTACAAATTGCTGCCTTCTTTCACTCAAAGTAACATTATGTTTAACTAAATTTCTAGTGGGCATTGTCGCAGAAAATTTAAGTGGCTGGAGGTGCTCTCTGACGGAGCTCATACCAGAAGACTAAGCATACTTTAACTTGAAGACCAACGCAGTTTAATTTTCTAGATCTTTTGGACCACATTCAATGTTAGGCATTGTTTGTCTGAATGAAAGTTGTTGCATACTGCATCAACTGTTCAAGACATGACAGGACAGTAGATACAACAGGATGCTTGGGTAATTGCTTTACCTTAACTCTTTACCACACAATCACGCGTTTTAACGACCCTGAACAAAATGCCCTCAGAAAACATTGTGGGAAAAGGAGAAAATGCTGGTAACTGGCATTTTCTCCTTTTCCCACAATGTTTTGTTGCCTTCCAAAAACAAATTTCAATTTTTGAGTCACATTTGTTTTGTCGTCTGCAAATGCTTTCAATTTAGACTGGTCTAAAATTTTGTCGTTTGGTAAAGGGTTAATAAGGTTAACTCTTTACCACACAATTCCGACTTTTAACGACCCTGAGAAAGAAGCCTTTTGAAAACACTGTGGGAAAAGGCGAAAATGCTGGTAACCAGCATTTTCTCCTTTTCCCACAATGTTTTCTACCCTTCCCAACACAAATTTCAATTTTTGAGTCACGTTTAAGTTGTCGTCTGCAAACACTTTCAATTTGGACAGGTCTAAAATTTTGCCGTTTGGTAAAGAGTTAAGACAACTTGATAATAATAGTAATAAGAGAGTTACTGGTTACTGAAAAACGTGGAGAATCATAGTTTATCTATTTATGCATATAAGGCAATAAAAAAATGGCTGAGCACTCTTGGCCAACTCCGACCGGTAATTAATTTAGTAAAATGAACAAAAGTTGTTCTTGCTTCTTTCATGAAGGTGATATATTAATATGGTTTATCTATTTAAATATATATAAGGCAATCAAAAATGAAATGGCACTTTCTGCCATGTCCTAAGTAATTTTGTTAAAGAAATTTATTTTGCTTCTTTCATGAGTATTCTGCCACATCATAGTGGCTGTTCTATTATTCGTGTGCCTCTGGGGTGTAACCAGCGCTAGACTGGGGCTCTGCAGTGCCTAGACTAAAGACATTCCCATGCAACCAGCGCAGCTGGTGGGATTTAACACAGACACATTAGATAATGAAAAAACACCTTAACCACTGTACTAAAATTGACAGATCTTCGTCCAAAAAATGCTTTACATAAAATTTAAGTAAACTCTGGTGAGATACTTCTCTACCCATCTTCCTACTTACCATGCATAAACCTGAATTTATCAATTTTGTAATAATTTTTTTCTGATGATAAATACAAAATGATAAAATAATAGTCTTATCATTTGCTGAAAATGTGAGCAAATGAGATGTCATTATTTAAGATTTGTTGTGGCTGTTTTTGTTGTACTCTCTGATGTTACATACATGTCATACTTCCAAGCAATCTCAAAGATTGCCTTATTATGTTGTTGTGAGTAAAATTGTGTAGTTATTTTTAAAGTGACTGAACTGAAAAATAACTCAAGTATTCTTCTTTTCATACCCCAGGGTGTCAAATGAATGAAACTCAGAATGGTTGTTGAATACAACCACAGGTCTTGATCTACAATGTCCAAGACAACAACTAAAGTTATATATGTGCTTGGCACTCTGAGGGTTATAATTTCCAGTTCTAGATTTGTAAATCTTAATAAACAGAGCTTGTTATTGGGTAAACCAACTACCAGAGTGTTTCTTGTCTTAACAAGATGTCGTTGATTCTCAAACACAATAAATTTCTTAAGATTTAGAATGAGATTATTTGGAATGAGAAGTAATTTATTGGTCTTGTGGTTTGAGAATGCATTATACAGAATTGGTTTCCATAAATCCACCTATAAAGCAAAGAGGTGTGTTAATTTACAAAGATTTTTCTTTTTTTTTTTTAAAGAAGTAGCATACAATTTGGCTCATATCAAATATGCATTATTCTCTAGATTGCCTTAAACTACTTTAAGTGTTGTTGGTACATTTATCTCTATTTATCTCTATTAAACAAAACATATTTTATTATAACAACTAAGAAGGGATCCAGCCTGGCATTAAAGAGGTTGATTTGTTTCCCAAAGGTTATGTACCTGAATTGCTGGTCTTTTGTGAGAGTGTTCTTTGGCAAGTACTGCAGAGCTTAGTGCAGTATTGACGTAACTGAGAATCATGTATGTAAATATCCTGTTACAGTGATGTATCTGAAATACTGTTGAAACCAACACAAAACACAGTGTAAACAAACAAGCATTTGAGTCATTCAACAAGCATTTGAGTCATTGAAAGCCTTCAAGCCAACCCTACAACTGCAGGGACATGAACCATGGCTGAAGATCTCCTGATCAAGGACCTGTCTGTTTGCTCTACCACATCACTATTACACACAAATACATGTGGAAAATCAACCAGATCTTCTTTTAATTGAAAAATAAAGACAACCTATTATCACAAATCCCACCATTCAAAATATACTCATTACTGATACAAGCAGTTTAGCAAGGAGACAGCACATACCTGTCAACAGTGATATGCTCTCTTTTATACAATATTTCTCCTCTTTATAATGCTGTTTCAGTGTTTTTTATTTTTGAAAAATATCTTCACTATAGCATTATAAACACAACAAAGCAAAACCCTTTCATAAACGATATACATGTACTCTTTGCTAACTTGCAAATAGTCTATCAAAACAATGCAAATACAATAGTTTCATACTAACATGATTTCTGCAGAACACCATTATTCTTGGTGTGAAACTATTGTAACTGACATTGTATTAAAAAACAAAAAATCCAAAAATAGTTTTTTTGCAATTGATTTAAGTCATTAAAATAACTTACTGAAATAAACAGTATTGGTCCATTTTATGTTTTGATAAAGAAATTAGTCAGTTTTTCCCCTCTCCTGTAAAATTTTCGAAAACACAGATACCATAGTTTCACTCAAACCCAGCGATTCGTACACTAGGTTTTTCTAAGATTTGACCTAGTAACCTAGTTTATCAGCCAACATGACACATTTTCAAACTGGTCCAAGATATTATCAGGACAAACATTCTGACCATATTTCAAGAGTATTGGACTGAAAATGTGGCCTCTACAGCGTACATAAGACTTTTCTAAGATCTGACCTAGTGACCTACTGTAGTTTTTGACCCAACATGACCTATTTTCGAACTCATCCACGATATCACCAAGGCAAACATTCTGACCGACTTTTAAAGGGTATTGGACAAAAGATGTGGCCACAACAGTGTACACATGGTTTTTCTAAGATTTGACCTAGTGACCTAGCTTTTGACCCAACATGACCCATTTTCAAACTCTTATGAGATATCATCGAGACAAACATTCTGACCAACTTTCAAGAGTATTAGAAAATGTGGCTTCTGGAGCTTACACAAGGTTTTTCTCATATTTGGCCTAGTGACCTAGTTTTTCACCCGACATGACCCATTTTCAAACTAGTCAGAGATATTATCAAGGCAAACATTCTGACCAACTTTCAAGAGTACTGGACAGAAAATACCGTAATTCGCCAATGTATTCGGACAGAAAAAAATAATTAATTTTTTTAGTGTCCGAATCTTTAGGAAATTATCATCTTGATAAAAAGGGGGTGGCCGAAATAATAGGTTTTACCTTGTTGTCCAAATGTGTGTGTCCCGAAATAATAAGGGTAAAATCGGACATTTAGATCTATTTATAGCACCGATGATAGGGGGGTCAAACTGTAATATATCTAAAGTTCCAGCGTGTTTTCAATCTTAACAGCATCTGTTTTAAATATTTCTTGATTTTTTGGACCAAAATGCAGTGGCTCTCTAAAGTCATAGTTCAGTAGTGGATGGTATATATCCAATATCAGACCGTACATTCTCTATAATCTGATCTATATCTACACCATACGCCAACATTTTAAACTCCGCCATCTTGCCATCATCAAAGAGCCATCTGTCAACAAGATTTCACACCTGTTGTGGGTACACAAATGTTTGCTGTAAAATTTGGATTATGGGTATGACGTAACGTGCAAATCATCCTGACCGAGAGGGTTGTAAAGCACCTGTTTTTGTACACACTCTCCCGGGTTACATGCTGACCTCCAATCGACATAAAATGGCCACGCAATAAGCGTATATCAAGCCCACTTTATACTAGCTGATAGTGTCTTTTTACGCTTAGTAACATAATTTGTGTAGCCAGCAGAAGAAAAAGTCTGCCTGTTTTTCTCCTTAGAAAAGATTCCTTGCAACCAAAATAAAAAGGAATGCATACGACAATTATTGCATTAGATCTAGTTTTATACATATAAATGGATTTAATACTGATAAATAAAGGAAAGAAACAATGAGGTTTGGTACTTAGAAATTTTTTAATATTGTTTATGGAGGGACAATTTCACGGTTCTGCAGGTGCCTTTTGAAAAAGTTGCGAAAAAAGGAAAAAACTGTTTGCACAACACCAAAAAGCCAAGAAATATTAAACTCTTCAAGCACCTTTCAAAACTAGAAAACTAGTTGCTTGAGCGGCATATGTAGATCAAGATCACACTAGGCAAAATGTTTGGTCAGATCTCTGATCTAAATCTACACTGTTCGTTTTGGTGAGAAGTTTTCAACAAAGACAAACTTGGTGTTGCATTTTTTTTTTTTTTTTTTTTTTTTCATTTTTCATTTTTTTTCTTATGTCATGACTTAAAATAACCGCTGCGTTAATCGACTCTAAGGAATTCATGTTCATAACGATATATCAGCGATGCATAAATGGGCAAATATGCAGCCGATCATTATCGGAAAAATTTTCTAAAAAAAGAAACATGTATTTAATAGCTGATATTTTTGAAAATTAATGTTACAGGCTATCCGAACGTTTAGGAAAATTCATTTTTTGGACTGTCCGGAGTAAGGACTCAAAATAAATTATTTTTGAAAATTTTTGACCGTGTCCGAACCTTTAGGATGTCTGAATACATTGGCGAATTACGATATGGCCTCTAGAGCATACACAACGTTTTTCTTAGATTTGACCTGGTGACCTAGTATTTCACCCAACATGGCACACTTTCGAACTATGTCGAGGTATTATCAAGACAGACATTCTGACCATTTTTCAAGAGTATTGGACTGAAAATGTGGCCTCTAGAGCGTACAAAGCGTTTTTTCTAAGATTTTACCTGGTGACCTAGTTTTTGACCCCACATGGTCCATTTTCACACTCGCCTGAGTTATCATGTAGGCAAACATTCTGACCAAGTTTCAAGAGTATTGGACTGAAAATGTGGCCTCTAGAGCGTACACAAGGTTTTTCAAATATCTGACCTGGTGACCTAGTTTTAGACCCAACAAGATCCATTTTCAAACTCATCCGAGGTATCATCAAGACACACATTTTGACTAACTTTCAGAAGTATTGGACAGGAAATGTGGCCTCAAGAGTGTACACAAGATTTTTCTAAGATTTGACCTAGTGACCTAGCTTTTGACCGGAGATAACCCATTTTCGAACTCGTCCAAGATATCATTGAGGCAAATATTCTGACCAAGTTTTATGAGTATCGGACTGAAAATGTAGCCTCTAGAGCGTACACAAGGTAAAAAGTTGACGACGCACGACGGACGACGCACGACGGACGACGGACACAGCACAATCACAATAGCTCACCATGAGCACTTTGTGCTCAGGTGAGCCAAAAAGAAAATATCCTGGAATGAAGAATTTTGTCCTTGTCCAGGAAAAAGAGAGGCAAAGCACTGAAATTTATTTTGAAATGATAAAGTGATTAAGTTGTTGATAAGAAACTACATTACTTACCCTCCTTGTTTCTCATAGTTGATCTTTAACATTTTCCCGCTATCCAGTGACAACTGGTATAGATATTTGCTACCACGCATATCTAGACTAAGCACAATAAATCTATCAGTTAAGAAGCTTCCTGCAACGGGGAAAAAAGTACATTCAACCAAACAATAGTGATACATATGGGCTCTGTGAGTAGATGATTCCTGCAAAAAATGAGAATTTCATTCTGTAATAGTGATGCCCTATACATGAAGCTTCTTGGTTTTTTAATTATTTGCTGTATGACAAAACTTTAAATTCGTCAAAATTCAAAGCAGTTGCAGAAGACAATATACGGCTAGTATGATGATATTTTATAAACCATCCTCTGGCAAAAGGGTACCCAGGTTTAATGATCTTGGTCTTGCATTTCACCGAGCAAGTCATCAGATAATTATGGATCCATAAAGTCAATTTTGTCATTCAACCGGCTGAATCCTCAGGGCTCAACCTAGAGAGCGATTTGGGCAAAAAAAAAGTCGCCTTATTCTTATCAACTTTTCTCTTCTAAAACATCAGATTGAAATCCACTTTGCCAAAATTTGCACCCAACATGTCAATTACGAAGTCAAAAAACAGTGACTCTGCCTACAAAAACCAATATCAGCCTATCACTGAGCCAAGTGTTTGTGTATATGGTGAGAAAACAAAATGCATTGATCAACTAATTAAATACCCGATATCCAGTGTTGCTTCCAGGATTTTCTAAAGTGGGGCCCTGGGGCCCCCTCACTTCCTAAAATGGGGCCCTCACTCCCCAAAAGGGGGCCCTCAAATTTATCTTTTCATCAGTGGCTTGCATTATTTTAGAACCCTTTCAGACGCATGTTTTGTTTTTGACATTACCAATAAGAGAATTGAATTAAAGCAAATACAAAACAACTTTATATCTGTGAATATCCTATACCTCTTCAACATGTGTTCCAGTTCTAGCATTGTAAGACAAGGTGGCCTAATCCCCATCCTACCGCCTCCGTCTTATTTGTAGGTTGTTCAATATTTTTATTTCATAAAATCCCCCAAATTTTTTCCTCATAATAAAAGTGAGATTTTTAGCACCCAAGTATTGTTTTATACATACGTTTGTGTAAATTTACGGCTTACAGTCATTATTAAACCCAAAAAGACAGTCTAAAGAGCCTCCGATCGGACGATGTAAAACTGACATTTTGTTGTGTCATGGGCTTTCGCGTTTTTTTCCTGCGGTCTATATTTTATGTCAAGCAATTTCTGGATGGATATTTCGGCATAATTTTACATAAATTTGCCTATAATGGTAGCAGGTAACTTCAAAACCTGTCACTGTACTCTAGATAAGCGGATTTACATCACTGTAACTTTTTTTTATTAATCACAGGCCAGCTCGTTCAGCTGTGATAACAGCGACGCGTGTGTCCTTCACACTTGATCCATACTGGTTTATTTCGGAGTTTAGATCTTTGAATAATTATTTAGGCAGAGGCTATTTACAGTTAACTGTAAATAGCCAAAAAACGTAGAATTGGCTATTTACAGTTAACTGTAAAGAGCCAAAAAACGTTAAAATGGCTATTTACAGTTAACTGTCAATAGCCAAAAAACGTTAAAATGGCTATTTACAGTTAACTATAAATAGCCGATTCTACGTTTTTTGGCTATTTACAGTTAACAGAACAGGACATTTATTGTTTGAACTATTTTAACGTTTTTCGGCTAGTTACAGTTAACACTGATTTAATTGTATAAAAACAGTGAGGCACAAGTTTACAGGATTTTTTAGCGTTAGTTCTACAAACAAGACGTCTTTCATTTTAACGCAGCGCCGAGTCTGATTCTCTATTTATTTCCATTTAACGAACAGTTTTCTATCGAAAAACAAGCAAACATATTTAAATACAATTTATGGGTTAAGTTTACTGTAAATTACTGAATATATTACGCAGACTAATATGCCTTGTTTTTGTTTTCCGACAAAAAAAAAATCTATTGTGTGTAGTGCCTAGTCTAATCAGGCTGTAAACTGTTTATCATTAGAACTGCATCGTTTGAAAGCGTCGAACGCTATAAGGCCGTCCTCGTCAAATGGTGAGTGAAAAGTAGTCAGATTTTCCTAAAAATAATTTTCCTAACCCATTGATTTACAGAGTACTTTCGCACTAACCATAACAATGTAACATGCCATACAAAGGAAAACTACTTGGAGAAAAAAGCCGAGATCATATGATTGAAGTCTTGCTGGCGTATACTCAAACCACGCTGTCCATGTGCGTGCTTTCGTTTAATATCCATTTGGTGTCGCGAATTCCGCCCTCATTTTGCGGTCATTAAACCTTTAACTGCTTATTAAATAGAATAAAGATTTCCAGCCATCAGTATATATCGAGGCATTGCGATTACAAAGTGCTTGTTGCTGGAAAAAAATCACCGTATCGGATAGTGTAGATCCAAGATCAGACTGCACGTTCTGTGCAGTCTGATCTTGATTTACACTGTCCGCAAAAGGGCGCTGAGTCGCGCTTAGCAGCCTAAGAGTTATAATACACTCTTAACATTTACCAACAAGGAACTGTAGATGTCAAAGATGGGATTTTCGGGTGTCTCACTGTTAACGTTTTACCTTTATCCTGCTGAATAATTTTAGTAAAACTTTCGAACCGATAGTAAAAAACCCAATTAATGTAATTTAAAACTTATTTCTTGGAGAAAAAAATCTCCCAATCGGACAGTGTAGATTCAAGATAAGGCTGCACGTTCTGTGCAATTTGAGCTCGGTCTACACTGTCCGTAAAAGGTCAGTGAGTCGCGCTTAGTAGCTTAAGGGTTAAAACATAATTTTCCACAGAACCTAGTCATTTTTGTACGTAATAAAGATAAGTTTTTAAAAAGCTGTCTTTAGCACTGGAAAGGGATATAAAAACACCATTTGCAACAGTTCTAGTCTATAAACAATTTGCTTTTTATGCCGTGAAAAGAAACAGATTTACAAGCTTTTGTTCCGTTCGTCACAATGCCATTGAAGACAGTCGACATTAAGGGCTCAAAAAGTTGTATGAGTACTGAAACTGGTTGAAAAAGTTCACTGTTGATTGTCATTTCTCTATAGGATGTTTTAAAGTAGCCTAATGAATGCCCCGTAGCTCCGTCTGTAACGTGCAGGGCTTGAAACACAGCGGTGTAATTTAATCACAGCTGGGTCAAACTCTTTTGGAGGATTGATTTTGATCATTGCGACAAAATTCATTCCTCTCTCACCACTAAACATCTTTTCGGCGATGTTTATGTGGGAAGGTGACTTCGAAAGAATAGGTACACTGGCCGCTGCGATATACATGTACTTAAAGTGTGAGAATCGACGTTTTACGTTTATCAAAGGAAGAAATCGCCATCAAACTTTAAACAAGAGGGCCATGATGGCCCTGGGTCGCTCACCTTAGTAGAGTGCCTTAAAGGTTTTTCTTTAATTTGACCATGTGACCTAGTTTTTGACCGCAGGTGACCCAATTTCAAACTCATATTTCATGAAGACAAACATTCTGACCAATTTTCAAGTCAATTGAGCAAGAAATGTGGCCTCGAGTGCCCTAAAGATATTTCTTTAATTTGACCTAGATTATGACCCCAGGTGACCCAAATTTGAACTGGTCATTGACTATATCAAAAGAAACATTTTAACCAATTTTCAAATCAAATGAATAATAAATGTGGCCTTTAGAGTGCCCACTAGCTATTTCTTTAATTTGACCAAGTGACCTAGTTTATGACCCCAGTTGACCCAAATTCAGACTCATGTGAGATTTTACAAAGACAAACATTCTGACCAATTTTCAAGGCAATTAAGCAAAGAATGTGGCCTCTAGAGTGCCCAAAAGGCATTTCTTTATTTTGACCTAGTGACCTAGTTTATGGTTCCAGGTGACCCAATCCAAACTCATCTGGTATTTCATCAAGACAAACATTCTGGCCAAATTTCAGGTCATTTGAGCAATAAATGTGGCCTCCAGAGTGCAAACAAGGTATTTCTTTAATTTGACCAAGTGAACTAGTTTATGACCCAAGTTGACCCAAATTAATCTTGTGTGAGACTTTATAAAGCCAAGCTTTCTAACTAATTTTCAAGGCAATTGAGCAAATAATGTGGCCTCGAGAGTGCCAACAACGTATTTCTTTATATGAACAAACTTGGTAGAGGTCCACTAGGAAATGCTACATACCAAATATCAAAGCTCTACACCTTCCCGTTTAAGAGAAAAAGAAATTTAAAGTTTTCCTTCTATGTTCCTATCTTCGAACTTGTGACCCCCGGGGCGGGGCCAGTTTTGACCCAGGGGCATCATATGAACAAACTTGGTAGAGGTCCACTCTGAGATGCAACATACCAAATATCAAAGCTCCACACCTTTCGGTTTCAGAAAACAAGAATTTTAAAGTTTTCCTTCTTTGTTCCTATGTTCGAACTTGTGACCCCAGGGGCTGGGCCAGTTTTGACCCAAGCAGCATCCTTGGGACAAACTTGGTAGAAGTCCACTAGGAGATGCTACATACCAAATATCAAAGCTCTATGCCTTTCCATTTAAGAGAAAAAAAAATTAAAGTTTTCCTTCTTTAATCCTATGTTTGAATTTGTGACCCCCGGGGCAGGGCCAATTTTGACCCCAAGAGCATCATATGAACAAACTTAGTAGAGGTCTACTAGGCGATGCTACATACCAAATATCAAAGCTCTAAGCCTTCCAGTTTCAGAGGAGATGATTCTTAAGGTTTTCCTTCTCTGTTCCTATGTTCGAACTTGTGACCCCCGGGGCAAGGCCAACTTTTGCCCCAAGGGCATCATATGCACAAACTTGGTAGAGATCCACTAGAAGATGCTACATACCAAATATCAAAGCTCCATGCCTTCATGTGACTTAAGCTTGTGATTATTAATCGTGATGCTGAAGTTCACGAGTGTACTGTACAGTACTGCAATAATATTTGGAAATACCCTTTCAAAACAAAAACATGTTTATGTAATGGGCATTGATATCGGACAAAATCAAGCTCTGCATAAAATCGATATTTGAAAAAGTAGATGACAGTCGACGTAGGTCTACCTATACATACACTTAAATAGGGTTTACGAGCGTTGTCATTACACCGATGTAGTCTGTGTACACGATTATGTTCCACACACGCTACTAGGCCGATATGGAAAAAATTTCCGTCGAGTTGTATTTTGAAGTTAGATAACGCCCGTATTTAACTCAGATCATTTATAGGTACGGTATAGGTAATAAATCATAAATAATTATATCAGTGTCAAAATCAAATTAAGACCCTGAACTCTGAATCATAGTGTATGATTTCAAATGCTTCCATTACTTTCGAAAATATAAGGAGGAAATTGTGGTGCTTATTAGCTCATGTTCTCCAACAACTGAAAGAAAACAGATAATTTGGGGATTGAATCGCTCCAATTTCATTGGCTAATTGAATTGATTAATCTGAATGTGAAATTTAATTGGCTTACCAGTTCAATTTTTTCACCAACATTGTGATCGCGTGGTAGATCTATACTACCTATTTATGATCCATAGATGACCCCTTTGTAAAAATGTAATTTTATGTAACGGTGTAGCTGGCCACGAGACAGAAACAGTAAAAATCGATAATCAAGGACCATAAGGTGTATAACACAACGCTTCCGAAAAAAAAAACTTCAATCGGGAGGGTAATAAAATCTAATCAACTTTTGTTGTATTAGAACTACAGTGCACAGCTTCTGGTCTCTTATTCTTCCCTCATTATTTGTTTATCCGATACAGAAAATATACGACACAATAAGAAACTACCATTTTCCTAATATTTCGAGAGTCACAATTTAATCGTGTTATGACAGTTACTCGTATTTCATTGTGGCTCATTTTATTCATTCACGTCTGAGTAAACAGAAAATCAGACCTACTGAATAATTTGTGATTTTTCTCGCGTCAACTTACGCGTAAATAAGAGATGGATTAACACCTCCGACTGGTAAGAAACATGTCATTTAAACCTTCATCCAAATGTGATTAATATATATGCAACATTGCAGGGTTCCCATTCACGCACATACGTGCGTGATTCATGCACTAAATTGAACAATTACACGCAAAAATATGAAGTGAAACGTGCATGCTCGCACAGGTTTCACGGCTCCCGCTATCGATCACCAGTGGCGCCAATTGGGAAAAGTAAGAAAAAATGTCACCAAAACAGAAGCACTCGCGAGTTTTATGGCAACAACTAATGTCGTTAAAGGATATTTAAAAGATCTTAACTCTGACTTATACAATAGGTATCAAGTATGAAGGTCACTTTTTATGACCGTTAATCAAGTTCTTATGTCATTTATTTAAAAGTATAAATGGTATTAATCCAATTCTCTAGTGTAAAATTACAGAGTTTGAAGTTACTTGCTATCCATGTGGAAAAATGAGTGTCAAATCATGTGGAAATACTACTCCATAAAGTAACTGGCATGAAAAAAAATGATCGGAACAAAAAACGCGAAAACGTATGACACAACAAAAATCAATTTGACATCGTCTGATCACAGGCATTTCAAATTGTCTATTCGGCTTTATTAATGACTGTAAACAGTGAATTTCAAAAATCTCTATATAATACAATAGGAAAAAAGCTTATTAGTGTCTGATATTGACAGTGAAATGGAAAATTCTACTGGCCATCTGGTTGTACGCTGTCCCTCTGAACTTGGTCCAGTGAGTAAGGAAACATTACAAGCAACTTCTTTTTTAAATTACCCATATTGTTTTCAAGTACAGATGACTGCAGAGTGAGATTCATCTGGACGAATTTTTCATACAACATACCCTTACTTTCCCCTATAGAAATTCTAGAATGGTCATCATTAAGTGCACTCCTAGAATTTCTCTTGCACTCCCAAACTTGTCCTCCAGGGAGTATATGCACTGTGAATTGCCGACTGTTTTTTTTTTTTACGTTGAAAAGGACACACGTGAAAACCAGGTCTTGTTCAGATACGGTAGACAGGTTAAAACCCGGGCTTGTTCAGATAAGATAGACACGTGAAAACCCGGGCTTGTTCAGGTAAGGTAGACATGTGAAAACCCGGGCTCATTTGGGAAAGGGTTAAACGTTTATTCTAAAAGATACTGAAATCCCAAAAAAATCATGAAAACTGGATTGGAAATGTGACAATTAAAGCAAACTGTATGATCATGTTATATGTGATATTGGAAGAGCTCAAATTAACAAAATTTTAATGCCGCAAACAAAATTGGACAAACCGCCCTACTCTACAAACATAAACAAGAGGGCCACTGGCGCTAAAGCACTCACCTGAGTAAAGTCATCTACATCTGATAAAGCTGACAAGATCCTGGTTTTAATGATGTAAAACAAATAAGTGTAATTGACCTACTGCTTGTGACCTCTACGGTGCACACAAGGTTTTTCTATGATTTGGTCCAGGGACCTACTTTTTGACCTGATGTGACCTTCTCTGGAAGTTGTCCAGGACATCAAAGAGACAAACTGTCTGACCAAGTTTCATGAGTATCAGGCTAAAAATGTGACTTTTACAGAGCACACAAGGTTTTTCTGACATTTAGCCCAGTGACCTACATTTTGACCAGACACAAACCAGTTTCAAACTTGTCCAAGATATCATCAAGACAAATTTTCTGACCAAGTTTCATGATTATCAGGCTGAAAATGTGGCCTCTAGACTGCACACAAGGTTTTCCTAAGATTTAGCCCTGTGACCTACCTTTAGACCCAAGATGACCCAATTTCCAACTTGTCTGAGATATAATCAAGATAGACAATTTGACCTAATTTCATGAGTATCAGACTACAATTGTGCTCTCAACAGTGCACGCGTGGTTTTTCTAAGATTTAGCCAAGTGATTTACTTTTTTACCTGATATGTCCCAATTTCCAACTTGTCCTAGGTATCATCAAGACAAGAGGGCCATGATGGCCCTGTATCGCTCCACTGGCTTATAAATATAAACCATAAAGAGAAGTCTTCACTATATAAGCCCTTAAAAAACTTTGACCCCAGGGCTACAGTCGGACTAAATGGGGAATATGTGTATTAGAAGAATAACATGCCAAATTTGGGAGTTCTTGGCCTTATGGCTAGTAACATAACGGTTTCTGAAGTTTTCACTCCATAAACCCATGTAAAACTTGTGACCCCTGGTGCAGGGCCAAACTTCATCCTAGGGCTTTAACTTGGACCCTCTTTGTAGTTGTCCACTAGATAATGCTATAATTATGCAAAATTTGGTAGCCCTAAGCCTTATGGCTATGTACACCAAGATTTAAAAGTTTTCCCTATATAAGCCCAAGTAAATCTTGTGAACCTGCCCCCCCCCCCCCAGCATGAGGCCAAATTGACCCCAGGACTGTAATTTGGGCACTTTTGGTAGACCCTAACTAGATCAAGCTAAATGCAAAATTTGGTAGCTCTAGGCCTTATGGCTAGGTACAGGAAGATTTTTAAAGTTTTCTCTATATAAGCCTACGTAAAACTTGTGACCCCTGGGGCAGAGCCAATTTTGACCCCAGGGCTATAATTTGAAGAAACATGATAGAGGTCTACTACATAAAGCTACATGCCAAATTTGGTAGCCCTATGCCTTATGGTTTCAGACAAGAAGATTTTTAAAGATTTCCAATATTTTTCAGTTTTGTTACCATGGCAACCAGAGTTTTTGAAGGAATCAAATTCTTTCAAGAAATTCTGAAGAGGACCATGGCAGGATCATTTCTGTGAAGTTTCATGAAAATTGGATGGGTAGTTTCAGAGATGTTTGAAATAAAAGTTAACGCACGGACGGACGGACGGACGCACGGACGGACGGACGCACGGACGCACGACGGACACCGGGCCATGACATAAACCCGCTGACCTTCGGCCAGTGGAGCTAACAAACATTCTACCCAAGTTTCATGGGTCTCAGGCTGAAAATGTGGCCACTAGAGTGCACACAAGGTTTTTATAAGATTTGGCCAAGTGACTTACTTTTTGACCCGACATGACCCAATTTCAAAGTTGTCCAAGATATTGTCAAGACAAACATTCTAACCAACTTTTACGAGTTTCGGGCTAAAAATGTGGCTTCTAGAGTGTACACAAGGTTTTCCTAGGATTTGGCCCAGTAACCTTTTTGACCCGACATGACCCAATTTCAAACTTTGCCAAGATATTATCAAGACAAATATTCTGACCAAGTTTCAAGAGAATTAGGCTGAAAATATGGCCTCCAGTGTGCACACAAGGTTTTTCTTTGATGTAGCCCTGTGACCTACCTTTTGACCCGACATTACCCAATTTCAAATTTCTCCGAGATACCATCAAGACATATTCTGACCAAGTTTCATAAGTATCAGGCTGAAAATGTGGCCTCTAGAGTGCCCACAATGTTTTTCTAAGATTTAGGCCAATGACCTATTTTTTGACCTGACATTATCCAATTTCGAATTTGTCCAAGATATTATCAAGACAAACATTCTAACCAATTTTCAAGAATATCACGCTGAAAATATAGCCTCTAGAGAGCACACAACGTTTTTCTTAGATTTAGCCCAGTAACCTACTTTTTGACCCGACATGACCCAGTTTCAACCTTGTTCGAGATGTTATCAATACAGACATTCTGACCAAGTTTCATGCATATCTGACCGAAAATATGGCCTCTTGAGTGCACACAGGGTAAAATGTTGACGCTGGACGCCGGACGCCGGACGCCTGACACAGCATGATCACAATAGCTCACCTTGAGCACTTTGTGCTCAGGTTAGCTAAAAAGTGTCCTGATTCAAGATAATGGATTACTTTCAATTTTGATAATTCAGTCTTCTCATCAAAAATTGATGCAGCAATGTACCTCAGGTTACCCGGTAAAAATGATGTTATGAAATAACAACAAAATATATACATAACAAAAGGGCCATTGGCCCTAAAGCGCTCACCTGAGTAAGGTCATCTAGGATTGATAAGGCTAAAAAGATCCTGATCGTGATGATATAAAACGCACGAGTGTAAGTGATCTACTTTTTGACTGTTTAGCCTAGTTGTGAATTTCTAATCTGACTCAAAATGTGGCCTCTAGAGTCACACAAGGTTTTTCAAAGATTTAGCCCCGTGACCTCCTTTTTGACCTGACGTGACTTGATATCATTATCTTCCGAGATTTCATCCAGACAAACATTCTGACCAAGTTTCATGAGTATAAGGCTGAAAATGAGGCCCTTAAAGTGCAAAAAGGTTATTCTATGATTTGCCCAGTGACCTACTTTTTGACACAACGTGACCCAATTTCAAACTTGTCCAAGATTTTATCCAGACATACATTCTACCCAAGTTTTATGAGTATCAGGCTGAAAATGTGCCCTCTAGAGTGTACACTAGGCTTTTCTAAGACTTGGCCCCTTGACCTACTTTTTGATCCTATGTCACCCGATTTCAAATTTGTCCGAGATATAATCCAGCCAATCATTTTGACCAAGTTTCATGCGTATCAGGCTGAAAATGAGGCCTCTAGAGTACACACAAGGTTTTTCTAAGATATAGCCCTGTAACTTACCTTTTGACCCGAGATAACCCAATTTCCAACTTGTCTGAGATATAATCAAGATAGACAATACGACCTAATTTCAAGAGTTTCAGACTAAAATTGTGCCTACAACAGTGCACGCATGGTTTTTCTAAGATTTAGCCAATGACCTACTTTTTGACCTTATAAGACCCAATTTCCAACTTGTCCGAGATATCATCAAAAGAAACATTCTACCCAAGTTTCATGAGTCTCAGGCTGAAAATGTGGCCACTGGAGGCCCAGTGACCTACTTTTTGACCCAACATGAACCAATTTCAAAGTTGTCCAAGATATTGTCAAGACAAACATTCTAACCAACTTTCATGAGCTTCAGGCTGAAAATGTAGCTTCTAGAGTGCACACAAGGTTTTTCTAAGATTTGGCCAAGTAACCTACCTTTAAACCCGACATGACCCAATTTCAAACTTGTCCAAGATGTTATCAAGACAAACATTCTGACCAAGTTTCAAGAGCATTAGGCTGATAATATGGCCTCTAGAGTACACACAAGGTTTTTCTTTGATGTAGCCCGGTGACCTACTTTTTGACCCAACATGACCAATCTCAGACTTGTCGAGATATCATCAAGACCAAGTTTCATGAGTATCAAGCTGAAAATGTGGCCTCTAGAGTGCCCACAAGGTTTTTTCTAAGATCTAGGCCAGTGACCTATTTTTTGACCTGACATTATCCAATTTCGAACTTGTCCCAGATATCATCAAGACAAACATTCTAACCAACTTTCATGAGTTTTTTAGGACACATATTACGCAAAAAAAGGTCAGATCATTACATTATTCTAAAAAAAATCGGTGTGTTGCTTTCGGTAGCTTAAACTCAAGTATATTGTGGAAAAACACAAAAAATATATTGCAGTTTGGAAGATTTGTCAATTTTAGTAACAGGAAGGAAACAATTAATCACCAGGTTCTCTTTACATGATAGTAAAACCCCATCTGACCATCTGGGAGCTCCCCCCTTTATGGAAAACAATGTTCGGTATACATATACATGTAACTATCACCTTAAAGTTAGTGAGAAAGTAATTAGTTCATATTTTGAAAAATTGCCTTCTAAAATTTGCATTTTTTTTTAAATGCCCATTCATACATACAAACACTCAGACAAGGGAAACACTATATCTATACCACCATTCATGGCGGAGGCATAATGAAACAAGCAGGGTGAACAAATACTTTTCTAAGATTTGACCGTTTGACCGACATTCTGACCCCTGGATTTCTATTTGAAAAACTATTCCAAGTCATTATCAAGGCTGAAATTATGAACAAGGTTATGAGCAATGGACTTTTTTGTGGCCTTTGAGAGCAAACTAGCTTTTTTGCAAATTTTAGGGATTTTAGTAACCTAATTTCTGACAAAAAGTGACCCATTTTCACACAAATATGACGTACAGTCACCACAAAAGTACTGGAAAAGCTTCATGAGCACTAGACTGAATATATGGCCTCTGGAGTGCATACTAGGTTGTTCTAAAATTTTATCAGTAGATCTACTGTTCTACCAAATGTGACCAATTTTATGACTTGCCAGATACTTTAAAGATTAATGTTCTGACCAAGTTTCAAGAGCAATGGACTCAAACCATGACTTGTAATGTGCACAGTGTTTATGGAAGACATATTGACTCACAACCTGCTATGCCTATAGATGAGAGAAAATATTGCCTTGCACCCTGCCATGTCAATGAAAGAAAATAGCTGAACTTATTCTTGAAGATCTAAAGAGAATTTTACCTGCAGTATGACTGGTATGACATATCAGCAAAACTGTCAACCCTGCAATTAAACAAAAGGTCATTAATGTGAGTCCCCTGGTGGGGACTCATGATAGTCATTGCAATAGAATTCATTCCTCTCTCACCACTGATCGTTGTTTCAACTATGGTTATGTGAGAATGCAGCCAGTGGCTGGGGAAGAATATTGAGCAAAGTTTTAGTAAAAGATACTCTAGGGAAGTATGGATGCTACAATATAAGTGAAATGATGCTGTAAATGGTGTTAAACACCAAAAACAAAATATTGAATTATAGATCCATCATCATCTCACTAATAGGGTTTTAGCCTGTCAGTTACTTTTTAACATACACTGAACCTAAAAGAAACTTTGGAGGTAACCTTTGAGATGTACAGATTTACACTGTGGTAATTTCTTAACCATTGTAGTTTGCAAAATCTGTCATTTCATCTCTAGATAAAAGTCTGGTCCACTTACATGTATATACCACAAATTTCAGTTTGTTTTTTTTTTTTTGTTCATGTAAGGGATGGATATATCCAGTCCATGTGTTGGACGTTTGTCTATAGATACCAAAATATTGCAACAGTCATTCATAACCTAACCCTAACCTGCTGGAAAAAAATAACAAGAGGGTCATTGGCCCTAAAGCGCTCACCTGAGTAAAATCATCTACAGCTGATAAAGCTGAAAAGATCTTGGTTTAAATGATGTGAAACACATGACTGTAAGTGACCTACTTTTTGTACCAATGCGACCCGATTTCAAACTTGTCAAAAATATCATTAAGACAAATATTATGACCAAGTTCAGTGAGTATAATGCTGAAAGTGTGGCCTCTATGGTGCACACAATGTTTTTTCTCTCTCTCTCTCTTTTTTTTTTATGAACTAATTCAGTGACCTATTTTGTGGCCAGATGTAACCCACTTTAAAACTTGTGCAAGATATCATCAAGACAAACTTTCTGACCAAGTTTCATGAGAATCAGGCTGAAAATTTGGCCTCTACAGTGCACTCAAGGTTTTTATAAGATTTGGTCCCTTGACCTACTTTTTGACCGAATGTGACTCCATTTTGTACTTGTCAAAGACATCATCAAGACAAACTTTATAACCAAGTTTCATGCATTTCAGGCGGAAAATGTGGCCTACTTAAATTTACAAGGTTTTTCTAGGATTTGGCCAAGTGACCAACATTTTGACCCGACATGACCCAATTTCGATCCTCTTCAAGGTATCATCGAGACAAACGTTCGGACTAAGTTTCAAGATTATCAGCTGAAAATGTGGCCTCTATAATGCACACAAGGTTTTTCTAAGATTTTGCCCAGTGACCTACTTTTTGACCCGACATAACCCAATTTCGAACTTGTCCGAGATATTAACAAGATAAACGTTCTGACTAATCTTCATCAGTGTAAGGCTGGAAAAGTGGCCTCCATGGTGCACACATGGTTCGCAGACTTTATCACATAAACAAGAAATTGACATTTTGAACTTTAAATGGCTACTTTTCCCACACTGTCAGATTTTTTTCAAAATTAATTGGGTTCAAGCTATTGATGAGATAAATCATCTGTGCAAATTCATGAAAATCAGACCACAAATGCAGACTTTATCGCGTAAACAAGAAATTGACATTTTGAACTTTAAATGGCAACTTTACCCACACTGATTGTCAGATTTTTTCCAAAATCAATAGGGTTCAAGCCATTGATCAAATTAACAAACTGTGCAGGTTTCACAAAAATCAAACCCCAAAGCAGTTTAAATGGCTACTTTTCCCACACTGATCGTCAGATTTTCTTTTTTTTTTTTTTTTTTTTCAAAATCAATAGGGTTCAAGCTATTGATGAGATAAACAAACTGTGCAAATTTCATGAAAATCCGACCACAAATGAAGCTTTTATCGCGTGAACAAGAAAAAGACTAACGGACTGACAGACGGATGGACAGACAACAGAAACCATGCAATGACATAAGCTCTGCTGGCTATTAGCCAGTAGAGCTAAAAAGACAGAGAATTTGTGTATGTGTGTGGGGGTTGGGAAGGGGGTTCAAATGAAACTAGAGCTGAACTGTCGCAAAGTGGAAAAATACCCTCACCAGGACTTTGTCACTGAAGCAGCACAGAGAACAGAAATTATTTTCAAAGCAAATATCACCAGTGACCTTGACCTTTGACCATGTGACCCAAAAACAATAGGGCACCTTCTTGGGTCATGAGCAACACTTGTATAAAGTTTTAGGGTTCTAGGTCAAGCATCTACTGAGTTTGAGCACGGAAACAATTTTCATACAAAGTTCACCTGACCCAAAAACAAGAGGGCACCTCCTTGGGTCATGAGCAACACTTGTATAAAGTTTCCGGGTCCTAGGTCAAACGGCTTTTGAGTTGGAGCACAGAAATGAAAAAGTCTACTGACAGATGGATTGACAGACATGGTGAAACCAGTATACCCCCCCCCCTTCTACTTTGTAATTCAAGTACAAGTTGCAAAGTTAAACCCTACAATAAGAGACCACCTGTAAGAGACCACTTTTTGGATTTCTCCTAGGTGGTCTTTCAATGTTTGTTTGTTTGTATTGGAATTTTAACATTGTTTTAATAGCTTAGGTTATATCACGGCGGCCAGTGCACCTTTGCGCGTGTTTCCTGGCTTCCTCACACTAGTACTGACACAACTTTCTTCCCAAGCCACAGACTACTTTTCTCACATGCATCAGAGGTGAGAGGCAATAAATCGCTGAAAAGCAAGTTTTCCTCAACCAGGTATCAAACCTGGAACCATCAGGTCAAGAGCTAGAAACGCAGGCTTTCAAGTGCCCTTATGCAAAAAAGTAGGGAAAAAGTAGGGCTAAACTTTTTGAAAAAGTAGTGAAAAAGTATGGATTATAAGGAAGAAAAAATAGGAATAGTAGGGCATACTTACAGAGAACTTATCATATTTTTCGTCAATGATAATGAAGATTTTACTATATAGTTACATATTTGACTACTTGATGTAAATATACTTGCTCTGTATACGTCCTGCAACATCTGGGTTCAGATGGAACTCATAGCAGAGCAACAGGTGTAACCTTACAATTTATACAGTAAGGCTTGACAAGGGTTAGCTCCATATTACCATTAATTCCACCTGAACCCCAATATGCCTTTAGTACAGACATTCTGAAATATAACTACAGACCAGAATAAGAAACACTTTTCCATGGGTGACAGTTCGAAAAACTGAAAGTACTGAACCTTTTTTTTTTGCTGGGGGCCACTGGGGGCCAAGGGGCCAGTGGGCCCCGGAAGCTCCAGAAACATTGCTTTTTTATTCATGCTAAAACCCTTTTCCTAACACCCTCACTTCAAAAAGGTTTCATGTATTTTCCCTCTCAGTTTTTATTTTCAAGGTAACATGATACAACTTAACTTTTTGTCAATAAACTAGTGCTACACCGAGGCAGGCTAACAGAGGGATTGATACTCTCAAGGACATGGTTCTTTTAGAAATCAACCCTTTGAACTTACATTCATTTATACATAAAAATCTTCTACATGTACAGGCATGCAAGCCTAAAAGCTTTCTTTTCATTTGATCTGTTGATCATTTTGGTGCACACTTCAAAACTGCAACTCCAGTTACATTGGGCATAATTTACCAAATGCGTATCATTCGCTGCTTAAATTTCTTTCATATAGCCATTCCCAGCCCCATTTATTGTGCATGCCGTTTTCAATTTCTTTTAAATTAAAATGGTTAAACTGGGAGGTTTTAACAGTGACAATCTTCATTTGAATTTGGCAGCCATGTTATAACGCAGGACGAAATTTCTCCATTCAATAATTATTTATTGATTGATCGATATGTTTTGGTCCAGTCATGAGATGTTTTTCAAGTAGGTAGCATGAAATGCTCCTATAAATATTCTAAGCATACTCAACCATTAAAATCATTTGATTCCATAACGGAATCTGTTACCAGATGTTTGAGGAGAGCCATAAATGACCAGGAATAGCCTCAAAGGAAATGCAGATAGGAAATAAACTTTATTGATACAACAACTGGAAATCGGTTGACTTGCAGTATGCTGTAGATACAAGATTTATTCAGACCATTTGGAAAAATGACCTAGTTGGACCCTGAAAATACAGAATTCCATCACAATGCGGAAACTTTCACCCATGACTTTTCACCATCTTTACTCTATTTACAAATATTTTCCATTTTCTTATAAAAAAAACAAGAGGGCCATGATGGCCCTGGGTCGCTCACCTTAGTAGAGTGCCTTTAAGGTTTTTCTTTAATTTGATCATGTGACCTAGTTTTTGACTGCAGGTGACCCAATTTCAAACTCATATTTCATGAAGACAAACATTCTGACCAATTTTCAAGTCAACTGAGCAAAAAATGTGACCTCGAGTGCCCTAGAGATATTTCTTTAATTTGACCTAGTGATCTAGATTATGACCCCAGATGACCCAAATTTGAACTGGTCTTTGACTATATCAAAAGAAACATTTTAACCAATTTTCAAATCAAATGAATAATAAATGTGGCCTCTAGAGTGCCCACTAGCTATTTCTTTAATTTGACCAAGTGACCTAGTTTATGACCCCAGTTGACCCAAATTCAGACTCATGTGAGATTTTACAAAGACAAACATTCTGACCAATTTTCAAGGCAATTACGCAAAGAATGTGGCCTCTAGAGTGCCCACAAGGTATTTCTTTATTTTGACCTAGTGACCTAGTTTATGATTCCAGGTGACCCAAATCCAAACTCATCTGGTATTTCATCAAGACAAACATTCTGGCCAAATTTCAGGTCATTTGAGCAATAAATGTTGCCTCCAGAGTGCAAACAAGGTATTTCTTTAATCTGACCCAGTGAACTAGTTTATGACCCAAGTTGACCCAAATTAATCTTATGTGAGACTTTATAAAGACAAACTTTCTAACTAATTTTCAAGGCAATTGAGCAAATAATGTGGCCTCGAGAGTGCCAACAAGGTATTTCTTTAATTTGACCTAGTACCTAGTTTATGACCCAAGATGACCCAATTTTGAACTCAATGAACTTGTTGCGCTTAGATGGGCAAACAAACTTAGAAGAGAATCACTACATACCAAATATCAAAGCTCTACGCCTTCCAGTTTTAAAGAAGAATTTTAAAGTTTTCCTTCTTTGTTCCTATGTTCGAACTTGTGACCCCTGGGGCTGGGCCAGGTTTGACCCAGGGGCATCATATGAACAAACTTGGTAGAGGTCCACTAGGAAATGCTACATACCAAATATCAAAGCTCTACACCTTCCCGTTTAAGAGAAAAAGAAATTTAAAGTTTTCCTTCTTTGTTCCTATCTTCGAACTTGTGACCCCCGAGGCGGGGCCAGTTTTGACCCAGCGGGCATCATATGAACAAACTTGGTTGAGGTCCACTCTGAGATGCAACATACCAAATATCAAAGCTCCACATCTTTCGGTTTCAGAAAAGGAGAATTTTAAAGTTTTACTTCTTTGTTCCTATGTTCGAACTTGTGACACCAGGGGCTGGGCCAGTTTTGACCCAAGCAGCATCCTTGGGACAAACTTGGTAGAAGTCCACTAGGAGATGCTACATACCAAATATCAAAGCTCTATGCCTTCCCATTTAAGAGAAAAAAAATTTCAGTTTTCCTTCTTTGTTCCTATGTTTGAACTTGTGACCCCCGGGGCAGGGCCAATTTTGACCCCAAGGGCATCATATGAACAAACTTAGTAGAGGTCTACTAGGCGATGCCACATACCAAATATCAAAGCTCTACGCTTTCAAGTTTCAGAGAAGAAGATTTTTAAAGTTTTCCTTCTTTGTGACTATGCTCAAACTTGTGACCCCTGGGGAGGCCAGTTTTGACCCCAGGGGCATCATATGAACAAACTTGGTAGAGGTCCACTAGGCAATGCTACATACCAAATATCAAAGCTCTACGCCTTCCAGTTTCAGAGAAGATGATTTTTAAAGTTTCCCCTCTTTGTTCCTATGTTCAAACTTGTGACCCCCGGGGCAGGGCCAGTTTTGACCCCAAGGGCATCATATGAACAAACTTGGTAGAGGTCCACTAGGAGATGCTTCATGCCAAATATCAAAGCTCTATGCCTTCTAGTTTTACAGAACAAGATTTTTAAAGTTTTCCTTCTTTCTTCCTATATTGGAAATTGTGACCCCTGGGGCGGGGCCAGTTTTGACCCCAGGAGCATCATATGAACAAACTTGGTAGAGGTCCACTAGGAGATACTACATGCCAAATATCAAAGCTCTACGCTTACAAGTTTCAGAGAAGATTTTTAAAGTTCCTTCTTTGTTACTATGCTCAAACTTGTGACCCCTGGGGTGGGGCCAGTTTTGACCCCAGGGGCATCATATGAACAAACTTAGTAGAGGTCCACTAGGCAATGCTACATACCATATATCAAAGCTCTACGCCTTCCAGTTTCAGAGAAGATGATTTTTAAAGTTTCCCCTCTTTGTTCCTATGTTTGAACTTGTGACCCCCTAGGCGGGGCCAGTTTTGACCCCAGGGGCATCAAATGACAAACTTGGTAGAGGTCCACTAGGAGATGCTACATACCAAATATCAAAGCTCTGTGCCTTCTAGTTTCAGAGAAGAAGATTTTCAAAGATTTTGCTTTTTTTTTTTCCTTTTTGTTGCCATGGCAACCAGAGTTGTGGGTGGAATTCAATTCTTTGAACAATTTTGGTAGAGCTTCACCCAAGGAACATCCCTGCCAAGTTTCATCAAGATTGGCCCAGTGGTTTAGGAGAAGAAGATGTTTAAAGAAATTGTTGACGGACGACGGACGCCGGACATAGGGCGATCACAATAGCTCACCTTTAGCACGTTGTGCTAAGGAAAGCTAAAAAGTAGGGATAGTTGGGCATTTTCAGAAAAAAAGTAGGGAAAAGTAGGAGGACAGAAAAAAAAGTAGGGAAAAGTTGGAAAAGTAGGGCTTGCTTGAAAGCCTGGAAATGCTAACCACTGGTTGAGCCTGGTGGCCTCTTGAACCAGGTTCAACTGTACACTATTGGTCAACACATGCCATAGAAAGCATTTTAGAAAAGCTGATGCAATTAAAAGACGGCACACATGACTAAGCATACAGCAATACCTTTAATCTAAAAGTATGTCTCTTTAGTTTTTACAAAATGTCCACAGTGTAACATGGAAAATGCAAACACTGGACCCATGTAAAAAATTGTTTCAAAAAAATGTAAGAGTTTTCAGGAGAAATGACAAATGAATTTGTCAATGCCATGATAAAATCTATTTTGTAGAATAGTCTACTTTATTTGCATTGAAAATGTTTATAACTCAACAGTAAATTATTTTTAGTATCAATATAATCTTAACTCTATCTAAGATCCTAACTTATGATCTTGACTATAGATTGTGAAGAGTATCAGAGGGGGTTATATATTGTCGACCATCCTTTCATGCCTGTCCTTCATTCGTGCCTTTAAGCAGTTCAGCAATACCAATGAATCTGGTGAGAAGATGTCATAAAGTAGGTTACCGGCTTCCAGAATCTGTTTTACTGAAAATTGCTTCAAAATGCATTTTAAAAGAGCAAATATAGGCTTAATTCAAGACATGTCCCCTAAATAACACATTTTACTTATTCCCATTCACCAAATACATTTAACTGACATGAAATACCTGAAATATTTTTCCAACATACCAGTATTTTTGCATGGTATTCTTTGATGTTTCTTTGTTCAAGATAATCTCACCCACTTTTTTGATAATAATGCCATAATAATTGTATCATGTGTTTTACGAAATGGGTTCCTTATACATTTTCAGTCCTGTTACAATACAATTATCAACTATGACATAAAATCATGCCATTTCTACTGAGAAAAGAATTCAAGACTTATTTCAGTGTAAGTCTGCAAGTATCCTAAACAATTTCTTTCCTAAGTTAACAAAACAATGTCAAGCAATGACTGAAATTAGCTTGACTTCTAAAAAAAGTGTGCATGATGTAATTCTTCAGGGTACGGTTCAAGGACGGTACCTCCAGAAAAAGAATGTAATCAAGGTTAGTTTTAAACGTAAATAGAATAATTACAAGCGATGAGAAATAACACATTTGAAGTCAGTTAAAAGAGCATTTTCATGCTAGAAAATGATCAAAAATAAAAGTCATGTTGCTTCATTTTTGAGTCGCCTGGTTGCATAGCAACCAGGCTCTCATTGTTATCATCCTGATCTATGGGGTGACGTAAGCATACCTCCGGCCTTGTACTGCTTCCTGTCCCAAATTCCAGTTTACGAGATAAAACATAGTTTTCTAATTATTCGGTAAACAACACAGTTTTTTCTCTCGTAAATACTTTACAATTGTGCCTTTGTGATAATGAATATGTCTATTAAGACTGGGCTATTTGACGGTTCAAACCTTTGAAACAATCATTTCGTCCACAAGAGTACACGATAGCCTATCGCTTACACAGACATCATCTTAAAAAATGGTGCATTATGTAGCTAAAAATAGCGGTCATGAATTGAAGTTTGCGGACACGCTGAAAAATACTCTTCGACTACAAGCGTATTTACTACGGCACGCTTCTATTTGTGGACAATTCTCAGTGAAAATTGTTTGGTAATTACCCATTAGAAGTAAACTCTAAATCTTACAACTGTCCTTAATTGCAAGTCTTATTTCAATTTCACACTCAACCTATGATCGGAAAGAGAAAGGCAATACCGAGTTAAGATGGAAGCTTTCAATGGAGATTTTTCCCATCAGTAGGCTAATTTGTTTAAACAAATTCATAATGACTTGGACCGGTTGCGTTGCCTTCTTAGACATTCTTACACATTGCTTCTTCACACTTTTTTTTTTATTCTAGACTTTAAATACTTTGCACACTCATATTCTAGGTGCACAAGCAGAGATCGTACACAGCGTATGTAGTGCACATGGTTCGACGCTGTACCAAGTCATCGCTTAGCTGGTGCTTTTTGGAATGTAGCTGAGCGACAAATATAGATCTTATAATCACGTGACATATAACGTCATCCGCACCACGGAATTCTTTATAAACTTACATATTTATGAATCAGTTGCTGAACCGGCCTTTATTTCCAGTGTACACCAACCTAGTGCTTCACCGATCCATGCAAAGAGAGTGTTTTAAAGTTTTCCGTGTTTAATTACATGTAATTGTTTTTCATTTTTATAGAGGTGAATTTGTCAAAGTCTGCTGTTTTTTTTTTTTGTTTTTTTTTTTTTTTTTTTCCAATGTGCAATTAACCTAGATCTAGTATTTATGAAACAGCAATTTATTAGTGCAGGTCTCAGAACGCATGGTGCTTTCGTAACTGCCAAAATCTAAATTCACTTGGGAATTCGACTCAAAATTACGCAACTCTAACAACAAGCAATCTGAAAACTTGACTATTTACTCAACTATATATAAAATATAATAGGACAGATCAATGTTAACCCACTCGAACAACAAGTTCTTTATTGGAGTGTTTGTAATTTTGTAAAGGTTGTTGTAAAGGGTAACAGAGCAAATCGCAAACATTTAGTTTACACCAAAGCAACATACATGTACATAGATCTCTACAATTTTCAATTGGTGTGGAAGCAGTACTAATTTCTGGGATGTTATAAAACGCTGACAAAGCTAAAAGGCTAATTATCATGTTATTGAGTTATATGGTTTTTCTTGTACTGTAGCAATCACATTCCTAGAGTCCATTGTGGACAAAACTTTGAGCCCGGACAACAACATAAACAAACTGTTTCCAAAGGACAGGTAGATTACTGAGTCAAATATTTGTGTATGCTCCAGAGGCTACATCTCGGTCCAATAATCATGAAATTGCCCAGCTGTTTGTCTCAATAATATTTTTGACAAAACTGAATGTAGGTCACCTGGGGCTAAAAAAAGGTTGTCACTAGGTCGAATCAGACGAAACTGTAATAGTGCTGGAGAATCCATTTAGATCCAATACTCACGAAACTTTGTCAGACTGCTTAGATTAAATATGGGTGAGTTGCTAAAGGGCATTTTTGGTCTAAAAGTATACATGTCATAGATCCTATACCAGAAGACAAAGTTCAATTGAGTTCCATACTAATGTTGCCTAAATGGTCCTCTTGTAAAATTGGTCAAGTGGTTCTGCCTCTGTTTCTATAAACTTCACAGAAGCTTCAGAACTGAGTAGTAACATTTCAAAATCACCGCCTCTAAAACTGTTTAAGCAATTATACCCATATTTCATATCCAGCATCCTGTATTTGGAAAGGACAATTATTCAAGTTAACCAAAATTATATACAGTGGCGTCGCATCGGGGGCGGCGTGGGCGGCAAGGGCGGCGATCGCCGCCCCAATATTTCCACAAAAAAGGCGTAGTTCGTACAATGAAAATGTAAGAATTCTGACATCCCGTTTAAGAACTTGCAATTTGAATGGAGCGGCGAAATCGGCGGATATCTGTAATCGGTTTCTAAGGCGACCGTGACATGTATACCTACTCTCCCTTTGTGTCGATTAAGTGTGAAAGTGTGACAATGCGACCTAAGCAATACACAGTATAGAACACCTTCAAACAGAGAAACTTTGACCAATTAATCAGCCATCAAAAACTTATTTAAGAGTTTAAGTGTGTGGTTTAAAAGAATATACACTATATACAACAACCTTTGATTGAATAATTAATTAGCCGTCAAAGCCTTAATCGAGATTTAAATGTGTGTTTTATAGCAATGAAAAAAGGCGGCAGGTTTGATAAGAAATAATTACTTGTACTCAAAAGCGTGCAAATTCCTTAAACAATATTTCTTCTTCATTCCTCTACGTATCTTCTATATGTAAACATGACTGAACCTAATTAGCCCCGTGACTTTAAGTTCCCTAAGCGTTCCTTTGGAAAGAAATCTCCAATCTCCAGAACTACGATCATTCAACGCACAATGGTTTAAACAGTTCTCGTGGCTCCATAACAATAAGGTATGTACAAAAGCAAACTACAAACCCCTGTTTTCCGGATCTTAAAAACATTCTTGGAAAAGGAGAATGGGCTTGTGACTGACATGTTTTCCATTCACAGAATAATCTAATAATATTGCATATCAATCATGTATAGATGAACTAAATGCCAAAAATCTAAGACAAAATCAACATTAAAAAACAAGCTCCCAGCAAGTTTTGAAGTCCAGGAAATGGCGGCATTTCCCTGACAGATTTTAAAATTTTCTCAGGCAGTGGGAGGGGACATCCCTCCCACACCCACCCCGCCCTTCCACGCCCCAATGTACAAAACCACGCGACGCGCCTGATATATAACCACATTGTACAATTTTAGAAAATTTGCGTCATACAAAAAACAACCTGTTCTAAAATGTGTGCCCTATTCTACTGAAATTATTTAGAATGTTTGTTTCAGTAATATGTGTAAGAATTAAAATATATATATAAGTTAAGTCACCCAGATTCTGCGCTAGAAAAACATTTTTATCAACCTAGAAGCCTAATTTTTATCCACATTCTTTACAGGCATTATTCAGCTTGGTAGGAAATGTATATATTGATAGAACTTCAACAGTTATTATGCCCCGCCGAATTCCGGGGTGGGAGGGGGATATAGTTTTCATGTTGTCTGTCTGTTCGACCGTCCGATCTTGTCTATCCAGAGAGATATATTCTAAAATCGTTGACGAAAGTTAATGAAACTTCATACATGTGTTCCTCATGATAGTCTGCCGATATACTTTTTTTTTAATGTAATGCTTTGTCATGGAAAAAGAATGTTTGATGTCTTCCGGTCTGCTTGTTTTCTCTTATTTTGTTTTTGTTTTTAATGCAGTGTCATGGAAAAAGGGGGCCTGATGTATACTTCCATTATGGACCAATATCTCTTTAACTACCGTACAAAATTTTATGAAACTTCATATATATATCTTAGAGCATAAGCCACAGACAATCAGTATTTGTTTTTATTTGATGAAATGCCATGTCATGGAAAAAGGGGGCTTAATGTATATTTTCACAAATAACAAACAAGAGGACCATGATGGTTCTAAATCGCTCACCTGAAATGCAACTGAGCTCAACACCATAATGCTACATGCCACATATGAAAGCTCTAGCCCTTACGGTTTGGGACAAGAAGATTTTTACAGATTTCCTTCTTTATCTCTATGTGAAATACGAGAACCCACAACATAGGGCCAATTTTTAACACCAGGGCCATAATTTGAAGTATTTTCGTATAGGGTCACTAGATGATGCTACACGCCATATATGAAAGCTCTAGCCCTTACGGTTTCGGACAAGAAGATTTTTAAAGATTTCCTTCTTTATCTCTATGTGAAATCCGAGAACCCACAACATAGGGCCAATTTCCACACTAGGGCCATTATTTAAAGTGTTTTAGTAGAGGGCCACTAGATGATACTACATGCCATATATGAGAGCTCTAGCCCTTATGGTTTGGGACAAGAAGATTCTTAAAGATTTCCTTCTTTATCTCTATGTGAAATCCGAGAACCCACAACATAGGGCCATTTTCAACACTAGGGCCATAATTTGAAGTATTTTGGTAGAGGGCCACTAGATGATGCTACATGCCAAATATGAAAGCTCTAGCCCTTACGGTTTCGGACAAGAAGATTTTTAAAGATTTCCTTCTTTATCTCTATGTGAAATCCAAGAACCAACAACATAGGGCCAATTTCCACACTATGGCCATAATTTGAAGTATTTTAGTAGAGGGCCACTAGATGATACTACATGCCATATATGAGAGCTCTAGCCCTTATGGTTTCGGACAAGAAGATTTTTAAAGATTTCCTTCTTTATCTCTATGTGAAATCAGAGAACCCACAACATAGGGCCATTTTCAACACTAGGGCCATTATTTGAAGTATTCTGGTAGAGGGCCACTAGATGATGCTACATGCCAAATATGAAAGCTCTAGCCCTTATGGTTTGGGACAAGAAGATTTTTACAGGTTTCCTTCTTTATCTCTATGTGAAATCAGAGAACCCATAACATAGGGCCATTTTCAACACTAGGGCCATAATTTGAAGTATTTTGGTAGAGGGCCACTAGATGATGCTACATGCCAAATATGAAAGCTCTAGCCCTTACGGTTTGGGACAAGAAGATTCTTAAAGATTTCCTTCTTTATCTCTATGTGAAATCCGAGAACCCACAACATAGGGCCAATTTCCACACTAGGGAGTAGATTGAAAAAAGGGAGTTCATTTGCCAAATCCCTATCCCTCCCCCCCTATTTTGTCCGCTAACCCCCATAACAAAATAACTCGTCCCAAAAATATTTTAACCACAACAAACCAGCAAACCAATCAACCCATGCAAAAATCAACACACTTAACAAATCCCACCACCCTTAACCATCAACCCACGCTTAAGCAAATGGCTAACCATTAAACAATATAACAATTTTATGTAACATTAACATGCTCATAAAATTATGTAATATAATGACTTATCAAGCACAACACATTAAGTTCATAAAACAAATTAACAAATTTTTTTTTTTAAATATTTTTTACTTAAATCAATTTTTTTTTTTTTTTTTTTTTTTTTTTTTTTTGATTTAGCTGGCTAGCCAGCTAACCGACTAACGCATTAAAAAGAAAAAAAAAAAAAAGATTTGTTGCATGCATCAATGCATAACACATTAATTGCATAACATCATAAAAAAAAAAAAAAAAAAAAAAAAAATTGTTGCATGCATAACATCATAAAAAAAAAAAAAAAAAAAAAAATTGTTGCATGCATCAATGCATAACACATTAATTGCATAACATCATAAAAAAAAAAAAAAAAAAAAATTTTAAAGTTTAAAAAATTTAATTGCATAAACATCATAACCCATAAATAAATATTTACCGGTTTGTTGGTAAATATTTAAAATGGAAAGTAAAACAATTAAGAAGAAACATCTATAACCCATGATGTTATTGCGAGGGCTGAAGGGATTTTTTAAAATAAAAAAAATTTACTTAAATTAAAATTTAAAAAAAATTTAAAAAATTATTTTTTTTATTTTTTAATGCTATAATAAAAATTGATTTTTTTAGTTTATTTTGTTTAATGATTGTTAAGATGAAAATTATAACAGAACCTTTTAATTTACAAAATGATAGTATTTTATTAACTAATTGTGTGTGTTGTAATAGTAAATTAAAAAGAAAAATAAAAAATAAACGTTGTTTAATTAGCCAGTGTTTTGATTGTGCTCGTGAAGAAAATTCATCTTTTTTTAATTCAAGAAGTTATAACTATTCTAGTTGTGAGTGTGAGTATGATAATAAAGATTTTTTATATATAACTTGTGAAAAATGTTTATCTCCTACATGTATTGAATGTAAAGAAATCTGTGATAAATATCCTGATAAATGTAAAGGAAAAGACTGTAATAAATATGTATGTGTAAGATGTTTATCCCCAGCATGTATTAAATGTGGTAAAAAGTATGCTTACATGCATGGAGTTAATAATGAAGGTGATAGATGTTATTTTTGTATTAGATATGAAAAATTTAAACAAAAGTGGGAGGGAACAATAAGAAATAAATTAGAGCTTCATGGTGTAATAAAACTAAAAATATTAGCAAAAAAGAAAAAAATAAAAGGTTATTCAAAACTTTTAAAAGAAGATTTAATAGATGAGTTGGTTCCTCTTACAACTAATGATGATTTTCCAATTAGATAAATATTTAATATTTTTTACTATATTAAATATTTCATATGTTTTTGGTCTTGCACCTTGTTGCTCATATTTTATTTTTTCTTCTTCAGTTAATTTTTTAATCCTATGATGACCCCAAGCTAAAGTTTCAATACCATCTGGTAAAATATATCTTTTATCATCTGCAAAGCTTAATGCTTTTTTATATACTAATTCAGTATTCATTTCATGTTTTCTACTTCTTAACACAGGCATCATTCTATAACAATGTTCTTTTGTATCTAAACAATTTTAATAATTTTCAAATCTTAACTCATTTTCAATAACAGACTTTTTTATTCCCTTACATCTTCTATCTTCACCAACATTTACCCATTGCAATTTTCCATTTTTATCTAAAATTGGTTTTGGATCAGGATTTTCTCTAGTTTTTTCTTCTCTTAATACAGGATATGTTTTATAAGTATATGTTTTTGCACCCAAACCAACAAACTCAATCATAATGTCACCTTTTAATTCATCTTTAAATATACCTAACACATTTTTGTTTTTTTCACTAAACAATGGATGCTGTTTAGGATAATCACTCATATCATACATCATATCACCATCTTTTTTCATATCCTCATAAAAATCTTCTGTTTCTATTTCAAGAATAAAACTATCGCTATCCATATATATCATTTTTACTTTTTCTCCATATTTTACTTTAAAATAATTATAAAAAGTTTCATACATATGTATCTTACTAATATCTAATATGCTCATACCTAAATAAATGGGTTTGTTATATGTTATATTTGTTTTTTTCATATGAACCGCAACTAAATTTTCATCAAATATTGTTGTATGGTGAAAGTTTGGTTTAGCAACAAGCTTTTTATAACGATAGCTAACCTTATCATTAACCAATTGAATATCAACTCTATTTCTTAAGTTTTCCATAGTTTTACCAAAAACTGCATTCATCATTAACTTAAAAAAAAAATTTTTAAATAAATTTTTAGAATTTTTTTTTCTTAAATCTACATTTTTATCAATATATTCTTTAATACAATATGTTTCTTCAAACATGATGCCACGATGTATCTTTTTAATTTCTAATCCTAATTCTAAATATTTTTTTAATGTTTCATGATGTATAACATAATTTTCTTTATCATTTAAGTTTGGAATTAATTTTTCCACTTTTTCTATTTTTAGCTGCTCAGTTGCAAGAGGAAGATCACTATGTTTATCATGTAACTCTTCAGGATACTCTAAATCAACTTCTAAAAAGCATGGTATTCGTTTCCATTCTTTTAAATCATCTTCATCCATCCATCTAAAACCACTAGTGGGTAGCAGTTTACTCATTGCCCATGGATAAAGACTGTTTGCATCTATATATATTAAATATTTTGAAGGTTTAGTTGGGTCATAATCTTTTTTATCCATATATTTGTTGTTAGCTTTTGCATATCTTTTACTACACATAGATATCCCACCACGAATTCCTTTTTCAATCATTAAAAGCATATCAGGGTCTGTTAAATACTCAAACTTTGATTTTGTTGTTTTAAGCATAGCATCCAATCCTAATCCAGGTAAAGTAAAATACCAACATGGATCTAAATCATAATGCTCAAGACAAATATCCCTAAAGTTTTCCATTACATTAGCTAAAAGTAAAACATCTATTTCATTGTAAAGCTCTAAATATTCTTTAAATGTTTTCATATTAAAAGTTTTCCAAACATCTAATGCATGTTCATATTCTTTATCTTCAATATCTTTTCCATTTAAACTTGAATAAAATTTTTCTTTGGGTGGTAGCTGAGTTTCTTCTAACTTATCAAAAGTATCTAACCATTCATATGGAAAAAATCCTTTTTTTCTTAATAGTGATAAATGTTTTTTAGGATGAAATTTTAATAAAATATTTAACTGTTCATCACTTAAATTTTTTGAAAGCTCATCTAAACTGCTATCCATAAATTTAAGACTATCTAAAAACCTTAACTTATGTGTTTTATTATTTCCAACCTTAATAAATTTACTAAAGCTAATATATTTTTCTTCATTGTTTGGTATGCAATCAATTTTTCCTTCAGTTTTACCAAGATTTATTATAAAAAGATGACTATCATAACCACTTAAATTATGAAAAAAAACAGGTGTAAAGTCGGGAATTTTTGCTTTAAGATTACACTCAGTATGTGCTGCACCACGATACTTACCTGTAAAATGACAATGATCTTTTACTTTATAATTTTTACTTGTAAATTTACCATTACATATCCAACATTTTTTTTCATCCTCATATTTTTTTTCTTCATCTTTAGTTATCTTAATTGGTACCGGTTTTTGATAATATTCTTGATGTATTTTTTAAATTTCTTCTGTTATCTTTTCCACAAAAACTTGTTCAGCATTTTCTCCGGTATATCCTTCTAATATGGGTGGATAAACTTCATCATCAAAACACTTAATAACATATTTAAAGCTACAGGGAATATGCTTTTGTGTTTTTACAGTATAACTTTTTTCTTTCCTAGGTTGACATGTATGTATAGGTGATAATACACATTCAAAATCAGCATATACAACAAAAGGAACCTTAATTTTTCTATTGTGATTTATAAATTTTAATGCCTCTCCAGGTTTAGGCATATTTAATGCAACAGGAGCATGCTTATCACAATATTTTTTATGTTTTATCAAAAGGTCGTCTTTTCCAAATGCATTTAAACATCTTTTACAAAAATACTTTTTACTATGATGTTTTGATATTTGACTTGACATTAAGCGGCTAAAAGTTTTTATTAACACATAGTGGCAATTATCTTCATTTGTTAAGTGAAGTAAATCAACATGATTACTTTTTTCTTCATTAGTAATTCTTAATGGATAAAATTTATTTTTTTTATCTTCATAACTATATTCATAACTATAAACATTAACGCTAATGTTAGGATTTTGTTTTTCAAATTTACTAATATCATGCAATGAAACAGGGTAATTAATACCATTCATATTTATGCTATTTTCCATTAATTTTAAAACAGAATTTATTCTCTCCGGATGGTTATCTGTTGGATTAAATGCTCTTAAAATAGACCACTTAAAACATTGACTATCTTCATTTTTTATATTGATACATGCTTTTTTATCAGCTATCCATTTTGGAAGAGGTATAAATGATGAAGCTCTCAAAGGGTCATAAATTGCTGTATGTAATTTTAAATGTACCACACTATGAAAAGTCCACCCGCTACCCCTTCTTAAAAAGGTACGATAATTTTCTAAAATTCTTTCAGCCATTGTATCATATAATTCATCTACATCGGTTCCTCTTAAATTAATTAAATTTTCATCAGAAGAAAACTGAGCTGGAACCGGGTTTTCCACATCATCAAATCTATACATTAAACACTTAAGAACCATTTTTACTTTAACTTTACGTTTATTTCTTAAAATATTTGTCATAGATTGCATTGTTAGCTCTAAAAACTGCTCAGGAGAATCAACGGGATACCCATTTATTTTATATTGATTTGTCCAACCCCTTAATGAAGAATTACTTAATGTTGCTACATTATCTTCTGGTCTTCTTCTTGGTATTGTTTCCTCTATATTTCTTTCAACTTCATCTATTACCTGTGAAATTTGTTCTGGTTCAACATTACCGGTTACCCAATTAGTAAAATTTCTTACTCTTCTTCTGACACTCTGAGGAATTACCGCTGAGGCAACTCTTTGAGCACCAGCAAACATATTAGATGCTAGCCATTGACTACCATCTGTTAATCTGTTGATAAATCTTCGTGAAAAAGAATTCATCGCCATAATTTTTAAAAACAAATAATTTTTGTTTAACTCAAATTTTTTTAATTTATTATTTTTTAAAAAATAATAAATTATTGAATATCAATTCTATATTTACCATTCCACACCCTACCATTCCAATTTTCAATTGTTTGTGGGCAATGATCAATAAACTTACTAGCTTTGTAAATTGACAGAAATGTTGTTTCTTCGTCAGTTTCAACATTTGTTAAGGTTACCGTTTTCGGATTTTTAGCAATATCTTTTAATCTATCATAATTAGGTATTTTCTTAAGTGGTATTGCTTCTTCAGGATATAGCCCATGCTCTTTTAACACATCAATAAACTTTTTCTTGTTCCAATATGAATAAAACTTAATATTGTTATCTGTTAATATCTTTTTAAAATCAGCAATCTTTGGCATTTTTTATATTAAACAAAAAATTACTTAATATACAACTGTCATCTTGTTGCCATCACTTTGAAAGTTAATTAACCTATCACTAAGTAAAACTGCATATGCTTCAGTATTAGGTGGTGGATTAACTGTAAAGCTAGCTCTAATATGAATATCAGTTACAGAATACTTAATTCTTTCACTTTGCTTTGAAACATCAAAAACAAACAAAGGAAAAAGATTTTTAAAATCAGATGGATTAATAATTGGATTTGATACAAGTTCATCCATGTTGTAAATTTTTTTTCTAAATGAAGCGGCTTCATCATATATTCTTCCAATTAGATGTGTTTCAAAGTTTATATTATGTTCATTATGTGGATATTGTTTTGTGGATAACACAGCTTTGATATTTCTTACATTTAAGTGATTAAATATAGCAGGGTTATGTAATTGTCTATTTAAATTAGGCCTATTTTTATCACCTCCACCACCTCCAGCATTACCATCAGCATTAAGAGCAGCATTAGAAATACTTTGAAAACCAACAATTATAAAACGTGGTACCTCTGGAGATGATTTAGTTGCTAGTCTCCAAGCAAAGTTAGTATTTTGTGGAACCGCTATTGTATCTGATTGTATCATTCTATACCCAACAGGAAATCTTTCTTTCTTTTCAATAAATTTTAAAAGTTCTGATCTATTACCAAGTTCAGGTGTTACGTGTGGCATAAACCAAGTTATTTTACTTAAAACAACTTTTCCTCTTAAATTATTAGTTGCGGCGCCAACATTATCATGTGGATCAGAAGGTGCTTTAAAAATAGCGTTATCATCATTGCTTCTTGTTAAGGTAAAACTATGCTTCATACCATATACTATTTTATTGTAATCTTCACAAAAACCAAATATATGTTTTAACGGAACGCAAAAGTTAAATGAACCAACAGGATTTGAATTAAAAACCCAGCTTCTTCTTGCAGTAAATCCACGATTAAAATTAACATTATCTTGTCGTGTTTCTGCATGTCTACTTTATCCTTATACCAAAGTTGATTCATACCCTGCGATTTAGCAAAATCATCAGGATATTTTAACAACCCCAACATCGTACTAACATAACCAGGGTAATTTATATACTCAATATCCTGCTCTTCAAGTTGGTATCTGATACTTTTAAACAAATACATCATTGCATTATTTGTTAGCGTTACAAAAGTAGCATCTCCACCAGCAGGATCATAACGATTATCACCATCACCTTCTATTAACAAATTACCTTCAAAACTTAAATAACTCTCAGAAGGATGAAGAAAAACATCCTTGTTTCCTATATCAATCCTAATATTACCCCCTGAGTTGTTTAAATTGGTTCCTATGGTAGGTTCATACTCAAAGTATTCGTATTCATCAATACTATCATCTTTTAAAATTGGTGCTTTAACATTTAAAATGTCCATTTTTTATATATATACATTTATAATTTTTAAGTTAAAATTATAATTATGTTTTGTTTTTAATTTTCTAACCATAGTTAAGGAAATGATTTATCTTCATCATTTACATAAACACCCTTAAGTTTAATAGTTTTAAGTTTTTCTACATTAACATTTTTTCTTACTTTTGGATAAATTGTATTACCATAAAGTAAGGTTACCTTTGGTATATCATTTTCTTCTAGATATTGATTTACTTCATCTTCAAACTCCTTAACAACATCAGCTTTTTCAGGAGACAATCTTAAAACAACCTTTTTATAATCATAACTTGTATTATTTACTTCAACAATTTCATCTTCTTCATTAATTTTAAATTGAGCATAAAGTATCCCAATTCTTTTACTATTGTATTTTTCATATTCTGTTAATCTGAATTTTAGCTTTGTCATATTTTTTTATTTAATGTAATAATTACTTAAGCTAAATTAAAAATTATATTGTTTTTATCCCTTTATCCCTTTTTTTGTTTAACTTCTTAACCATTATTTGTATATTAACGGCACCACCATCAATCAATGAACTTACATTTTGTTCAACAGGTTGTATTGTTGGTATGGTCGGAACTTGACTATATTTTTCAATAATCTTTTTAGATTTAGGTGTTAGAACCTTTTTAACTAATCTGGTTCCAGCATCAACTGCAACATTTTTACCTGCCTCTAAAGCTTTCTTTGCTCCTTCCTTAGCCACACTTTTACCAACATCATCTGCGGAACTTGCTATTTGCTTAACTGCACCACTTGTAAATAGCCTACTTAAAAAATTAGCTAAGGTATCAAATATACCTGCTCCACCATAAGCATAAGTTCTTTTAACTCCTCTCTTTTGTGATGTAATCATTTTATAATATAGACATTAACTTTTTATAGTTTTTTGCATTTAATACTTTTTGTCTTTTTAATTCATCACAAATACTTACCAACTCATTTTTTACACCTGTGTGACCCGCATCTTTACTAGACATTAAAAGATCAAACCTTTCTAATAGTGCGTTGGGGTCAGATGGTATTACCGTGGTTGTTTTCTTTTTTCTTAATCCTTTACCAGTTGATTCTATTTGTTTAAGAATGTAATTAAAAACAGGATTAATTATTTTGTTCCATTTTTCTTCATTATTATAGGTTTTTAAATTATTGTTTTCTCGATCATTACCCTCAAACATAATATCACTTAAATAAAGCATTTCTTGACAATTATTTAGATCTCCACTGGTATAATTTTTTGGATTTTTTGATAAAATCAATTCCCATAACCCATCACTAGCAGGATATTTTTTTTTCTTCAAAATAAAAAAAACCATCAGCATTCGGGTCTAAAAAAATTTCTTTATTACCAAATTTAAATATACCAAATTTTTTATCAAAAACTATTCTAAAGATATCATCAAAATCATATTTATATTTTTTTGTAAATTTTTCATTAAAAACTTTAACAAAATGACTAATTTCTTCTTTATTTTTTTCTATCTTAACTTCGTGATAAGAAGGAGGTTCCGACGTTGTTGATAATTGACTAGGCATCATTTCTTTAGAAAGTTGAACAGGTAATTGAATAATCCTCTCCCTAATAGGTGCTAATCCCTCAGTAGTTCTTCTAGCTGCTTCTAGTTGATACATGCCAATCTTTTTAGTTGCCTCTTCTTGTATCTCCTTTTGTGATTTAGTTAAGGGTTTAAAAAACTTAGTTAGATTTTGTTGCAGTTCAATATCACCTACTCTTTCAGCAAGTAGCCTATCACGAACCAGTTTTTTTCTTACAAGATAATCTTTTACCATCTTATCTCTTGTTTTATAATCCACATTAAAAAATGACATTTTTTAAGTAAAAATTTATTTTAATTTAATCACTATTACCTATCTCACAAGCACAAGAACACTTAAACTTTGGACATTTAAATCGTATTGGGGTTATGGTTCTTTTCAACCAACCTCCGAAAGAACTCACGTGCTTCTTGTCTACCCCTTTCAATTAAGCTTTCTTGTTCTTCAGTCTTAATCTTTTTCTTTGACTTATTTCTAATTTCTTCCTTCATCTGCTTATATTTTTCTAATTCTCCAAGAAACTCTGTATGTTCTACTTTGTTATCACTGATAGCTTTAGATATATGAGTAAATAGTGTATTTAACTTTGAATCTGCAAGCATTTTAATCTGAAGATGTTTTTCTGACTTTGTTCTGGTTCTTCTAACCAGAAACTTACCTACTGGTAGCCCAACAGCTAAAGCACAACCTTCCAAGGCTATCGTTGCTGGAATTGCTACAATGGTGGATAGTAAAGCGATAACACCAGCTCCAGAAAATAAAGCAATTGTGGTTAATCCAGCTTCAACATTATCTACTGTTTTACTAATCTTCAAATACTTTTTACTTAATTGTTCCCTAACCCTTACTTCATTTTCAAGAAATGCTTGAATTTCTGATATCTTTTGTAGCCTGAAGGATTGTCCATTGTCATTTGCTGTAATTACTGGTTCTAGTGATGGTGCATTTGGTATATTTCGTGCTTCTGGTAAGTTAGGATAAATCTTTTCTTTTAGTTCCATTCTATTAATTACAACTATTTTTTTAAATAGAATAGTAAAGACGACACAAAAATTCATTCTCCTCTATTTTTACTAGGTTACCAGAGTTGTTTGTAATTGTGGTAACCACATTATCATTATCCTCAAGAATAACTTCATTTGTTAAACTAAATTGTCTAATTTTTAGAGCATAAGATAGAGAAATTAAAACGGCACCCCTACTCATCATAAAACCAAAATTTAAAACAACTGTTTTAGTTTCATTTGCTTTTAACACTATAGGTTGTTGAGTATAAATATCCCAAGTAACAGGATTAACTTTTTTAGCTGGATGTTTAACTTCTACAGGTTTCCAAAAAATAGTTTTTGGTTGAAACATTTTAGGTTTAACTCCAAATTTATGCACATTCATACTTTTTAATTTATAATATTGCTCCTAATATAGGAATATTAGCAAATGGGCTGTTGGGTCCTAAAAGAAGACCTTTTCCATCATAAATTTTTCCACCTTGTTTTAAATACAATCCGTTACCCCTAGATTTTAGACTTTTTCCCCTATATGGTTTAAGATATAGCCCACTGCCATCTGTTTCTACTTGACAAACACAACCACCTTTTTTAAGGTATAGTCCGTTACCCATTGCTTTTTGTACTCCTGATGAAGCTAAACCAGATAACGCACCTACACCTAAAGCAGGTAAAACTGTTCTTGCTAATGTGGGTAAAACTGAAGATGCTAACCCAGCTATCAAAGGTAAAAATCCACCTTCTTCTTTCATGTTGTGCTTAAGTTGTTTAATAGTCATTGTAATGGTTACCCCTTTACCTGCTTCATACGCTTTATTTAATTTGTTTGCTTGCGACTCTGTTAATGCAATTAAATCATCACCTGATAAGTCATTATGATTTAAACGAATACTTACAGGACAACTAAATTTAACAGCATGTTTTAACTTTTTCTTTTGCCCTTCTGTTATATTTACTTTAACTGTAATGTAATTTGTCATTTTATATTTAACGTGATTCTCTTATATGAAATCTAATCATTAATGTTTCACCCCTTAGATTTAATACGTTTCCATCTTGGTCAGTTAGCGTTACGTTTAAATCATGTATTTCATCTAATGTTAAAGGTAGATATACTAGATTAACTGGAGACTCTATTATTTTATAACCCGGCGCCACATTTGGAAAAAAGCTATAAATTGTGTTTCTTTGAGAACCATTAACATAACTACCTGAAATTAAGTCAATATTAACAAGTATGCTATTAATACTTAAGATATTTACTACTTTTTCTGATTCGTGAAATCTTTGTAGATATTTTGCTTTGTTAAATCCTAATACTTTACCAATACTTCTATTTTGGTTAAAATCAACCTGATAACCATTTTCAACATTAAGAATAGATTTTAATGTATTAGTGTTAGCGGATATGTTTAAATAATATTCTTCATTAATTAAATCATAATGACCCCTTTTCTTCATTTCTAATTGTATATAATCATTAATATCAACTAAATCATAGCTGCCTTCAGGTATTTTTAACTTAACCCATGTGTTACCATTGTCTGGTGAATAAACAAAAGTACCATTTCTTTCATCAATATTTGGAAATGAATAATATGTTTCAAGATTGACTAAAGCTATTTCATATTTTTTATCACGTTCTAATTGAAGTGGTGGAGTAAATCTTGTTTTAAACTCTGTTTTGTTGTCACTTACTATAATTTGAAACGATGTTTTATGGTCAGTGTTTTTTACTATTTGTTCTAGTAATTCTTCTTCCATTTTTATATTTAATGAAAATGATTTAATATGTATTAAATATATCTTATTTTGCTTAAGATATATTTTTTAAATAATTATTTACAATTCATAGGCATATAAAAATTATCAAAACCACATCTATATTTACCATTATTTACATTACTTGTTAAGTCAATTACAACAAACCCATGAGGTTCATTCCAACATTTTATACAAAAATTTCTAAATTCAGAAAGTTCCATATCTTCACTTACATAATCAGTATAAATATTTACTTGGTCTTTTTTAGGTAGTTTAAAAAGTATAATTAAGTTAGAATTTCCCCGTATGGTTCGTCTAGGTAATTCAAAAAAGCTTTGAGCAAGATAAAAACAATCAGCGTTACTATGCCTACCTCTAACATAGTAATTTTCACATTTACCTTGTTTTTCTAACAGTAAGTCATCAAATATCATTAAGTTTTTATTTTGTGCATTTAAGTTTCTTGGGTCAGGTACATCACTTGCATTTTCAAAAAAATCACACTTAATATCAGATTTTTCCTTAATTGTTTTAGCCCATTCTTCAACCAATGCTAAAGGAGAAATATCATTTCTTTGTACTTCATCCTTAAATGAAAATAATCTTACTATATATTCTTTTGGTATTTCTTCTTTAAATGCTTTTTTTAATATGCGATATTCTGGTTGAAACAAACTTTTACCAAAAACACATAAGTTATCATAATCTAACCAATCAGGTCTTAACAAAAGGTTAAGTAAAAGTGTAGTTTTACCACATCCTGATTTACCAACTATTAAACCTCTGATACTTCTTGGTAAAAGGGGGTGGTTAAATCTTTTTGCTAATGCTTCATTCCATGATAAATTAACAATATTCATTTTATATTAAAAATTTTAATTTAATATAAAAAATGTATTGTGTTAAGTGTAAAAAACAAACAGAAACAAATGATTTAAATTATGGTGTAAGTAAAAATGGTAGAAATATGAAAAGGGGTAAATGTGTTGAATGTGGAACAACTAAAACACAGTTTATTAAAATAGATAAAGAAGGTGGTTCATTGTTAAACAAGGTTATCAATAACCTACCTGTTGAAATGCACTTACCTGGTCACAACTTTACTGGTCCAGGTACCAAGTTAAAGAAAAGATTAAATCCCGATTTAACACCTAAAAAATGGTCAAAACCTGTAAATCGTGTTGATAAAGCTGCTTACCATCATGATATATGTTATCTTAAACATGATGATACTGCTACCAGAAATGCTGTTTGTGATACTAATATGCTGAAGGAGTTAAAAGGTATATATAATCCAACGCTAAGGGAAAAAATGGAACGTGGTTTAGTTCCTTCATTGATAGGAAGTAAAAAAAGGTTTGGTATGGGAGTTAAAAAAAAAACAACGTAAGTATGGAAATAGCAGAAGAATTACATAAACCAGTAAAAAGTAAATTTAAGAAAAGAAGAGTTAGAGTAAATGGTATTGATAGGATATGGGCTGCAGATTTAGTAGATATGCAAGCATTTTCTAAACTTAATCGTGGTGTAAAATATCTTCTTGCTGTCATTGACATCTTTTCAAAATATGGGTGGCTGATACCATTAAAAGATAAAACAGGAAAATCTGTTTCTGTTGCATTGAAAAGTATTTTTAAGGAAAGAAAACCTGAGAAAATGTGGGTGGATAAAGGTAAAGAGTTTTATAACAAAGAAGTTAAAGATTTGATTCAATTATATTCCACTGAAAACGAGGAAAAATCAAGCGTTGTTGAGAGATGGATTAGAACAATGAAAGAAAAAATGTGGAAGTATTTCTCTGCTCACTCAACAAATGTTTATATTAATGTATTACCAGAATTGGTTGAGTTATATAATAACACGAGGCATTCTTCTATTAAGATGACTCCAACTGAAGCAAGTAAGAAAAAGAATGAAAATAAAGTTTGGAGAACATTGTATCCTGATTATAATTAAGTAAGGGAGGGTATCAAACCAAAGTTTTCTGTTGGAGACAAAGTAAGGATAAGTAAAAAGAAAAAGACTTTTGAAAAAGGTTATACCACAAGATGGACTGAAGAGGTTTTTACAGTTTCAGAAGTAAAACATACATCACCTGTAACATATAAAATTGAAGATTTAAATGGAGAAGAAATAAAAGGTACCTTTTATGAACCTGAACTACAAAAAACAAGACAAGAGTTGTATAGAATAGAAAAGGTTATTAAAAAGGGAAAAAAGAAATCTCTTGTAAAGTGGAAAGGTTATTCTGATGAGTTTAATTCATGGGTTAACAACAGTGCTATTATAAATATTTAAATATATAAAAAAAATGAAAGATATAAAAATTGATAATGTAACTTTAAAAAATAAACCTTTAAGTAATTTTGAACTAAATGATGCTGCAAAAAAATTAAAATTAAAAAATTTTTGAGGAACATTTTTAAGAGATACCCTACCAAAAAACAATAAAAAAAATGAATGCGGTATATTAAACCTTGATGATTCTAGCAGTCCTGGTACTCATTGGGTTGCATGGTTTAAAGATGGAAGAAAAAAAATTTATTTTGATAGTTATGGTATTCAACCACCTAATGAAATTATAGATTATTTAAAACATCCTATACACTACAATACTGACCAATTACAACATGTAGGGGAAGTGTTTTGCGGACATTTATGTTTGTTCATTCTTAAAGAGTTATGCAATGATAATAAATTTCAAGATGTTTTAAATAAACTTTTTTAGCAATATAAAAAAATGCCTGTTAATAAATTTGGAAAAATGGATGATGTTAAAACAAGCGGTGATGGTGTGTCACTTGCTTACATAAGTAATAATTTTTTACGTAAAGATGGAACAACCACCGTTACCGGTTCTATAAATATGAATGGCAACACATTAACGAGGGTTAGTAATCCAGTAAATCCACAAGACGTTGCGACTAAGGATTATGTTGATAATACAGCAAAAGGTAGCGTTGAATCACCACTATTAAAAGAAAATGGAAATTTTATTGCTACTGCTTCTATCAATATGGCTTTTAAAAAAATACATAATCTACATGACCCTGAAGAACCGCATGATGCTGCTACAAGAAGTTATGTGGATAAGGTTAGTAGAGAAAGTGTCATTGTTAAACGTAATGATGGAAGATTTGTTGCTACAGGAAATATAGATATGAGGAATTATGGGTTAATTAACGTCCTGGCACCGGCTGAACCTGATGATGTAGCAACAAAGGGGTATGTTGATAGTCAATCCACACCATTTTTGTATAACTCCATTGATAACTTTTATACTGCAATAGGAGAAATATCTATGGGTAACCGTCGAATTCATTTTGTTGCTTCTCCAATTGAGAATAGCCATGCAGCAAATAAGCTTTACATAGATAGTGTTTTTGAGATAGCTACCGCAGGTGAAAAGGCTTTAACAAAAAACCAAGACGGGTCTTTTTCAATGGCTGGTAAAATAGATATGGGTGGTAACTCAATTACTGGCTTACCAAATCCAATAAATCTTAACGCCGCTGCTAATAAAAATTACGTTGATAGTGGTGGTGCTATTGTAAAAAATCCGGATGGAAGCTTTACAGCAATATCCGATGTAGATTTTCAAGGTTTTTCTATAAAAAACGCTGCGGCACCTGTAGATGAGAGAGATTTAGTAACAAAATCCTACGTGGATGGAAGGGTATCGCTTCCTAAAACAATTATAAGCGTGTGTGCCGAGGAACAAGGTCCTTTAGCAGATGGTAATTACGAGTTTTCTTTTGGTAATGGAAGCACCGGAGTAAGCCATGGGATGGGGAGTTATTGTATGTCTGCTCCTGGTAGAATTATAAGAGGGACTTTAATGGTTGTTAAGGGAACCGGTATTCTAAAGGAAGAGGCAAAAGTTAATATAGTCGTAAATGGAGTTGAACAGATTGACTACTCCATAGTAAAAAAGAAAGGAGAAGGTTGTAGTTGTGTAGTTTTTCCACAACCTTTAGTAATAGACCAATGTGATGTTATAAACTTTATAACAAGGTCAAATAACCCTAATGCTAAAAATGCATATTTGACGTTACTGATAGAGTTGGACTTGTAAAAATATTCAACCCAGTAAAGGGTTAAATATTTAAAAAAGGGTTTATCGATACACACCAATATCACGTGGTATAGTATTTCACAACTTTTTCCAATATTTTGTAATGCACTTTAGACTGGACTTTTGAGGGGGATGGTTGTATGTTATGATATTAATAATTTTTTGCTTTGTTTTTTCTAAAAATGAACTGTATATGGTAATTGTATAAAATATAATTTTTATCTATGATAATTAAAGCAGTCGTACTTCCTTGTTGTAAAAAATTTATTAATAATAACACGGTAACCTCTGGCGCGGTCTAACAACCCGTAAGTTAATACCATATCACAATGTTGTAAGGCTGCTGTTTAAAAAAACAATATTAAGTATTTTATACAATTATTGTACAAGTTAAACATTTTTTAAAAAACAGGGTAAAAATGTTTGTTAATATTATAATGTTCTACCATTTTCAGTTTTTGGTGTGTTAAGCAAAAGTTAAAGGGTTGTGCGCTAAATAACTTCCTCTTTCGTTTTCGGTGAGGAGGCATGAAAAAATGGTCTATATCATGGTAGTAGTTTAACGTTTTTCAACATTAGCTAAGACAGGAATATCAAAGTTTAAGTCTCTCTGTGTTTGGGGTTCACAGAATTTATCCGCAGATAAATACGTCCCCCGATATTCCTGTTAAAATTTATAACTTTTTTAAAAGTGGTTATCCTTTCTTTTGCTGTTGAGCATAAAAATATTTAACCTTTTGAGGTTAAATATTGAGCAATGAGTGAGTTACTTCGCGACTTTATTTAAAAAATTTAGAAAATGTAAAAGAAACTTTTCTCTTGGCTAGATGTAATAAGCCATTTTCCCATTAGATGTTATATGGGAAATATAACTATTAGCTAGTTATATTTCTCTGATTACTCCATTATGTTTTTTACATATTGGACATTGCTTTTTATCATATTTAATATAACAACTAGCACAACAACATAGATGACCACAATTACCAAATAAAATATTTACTTTTTCGTTTTCATCTAAGCAAAATACACATACATCTGATTTAAATGTTTGGATAAAGTTGATTGTTTTTTGTTTTTTAAGATTTTCAAGAACTTGTCTCAAACGTGTTTCATCTACTTCTTCCTCTTCTAGACGTCTTTCCTCTCTTATATCTTGTTCAACTTCTTGGATATAATCATTTAACTCTCTTAGTAGTTCTCCTACATCTTCTGTTCTTTCTATTCTTTCAATTCCTCTTTCACAAAATGTTATTCTATATGTTCCTGTTCTAAAATTATCTTCATTGTTTTCCCAAAACACACCAAAATCACTTTCTAAAAATATGTCTGTATCATTATTTTCCACTTCTCTTTCTTGTATTTCATGTCTAACTTCTTGTTCTATGACATCTATATCAATAACATCTTGTTCCATTTCACTATCTTCACTTTCTTCATCCTCTTCTTCATCGGGGGAAACAGTAGGTAGTTCCCATAACGTAAAAACAGTGTAATCAGGAAAATAATCAATTGATTCTCTAAATTTTTGGAAATGAATAAAAAATTTATTATTAAAAAAACCTTCATCACCTATAAAGTGATCAATTGTTGGCACCCGATTTCCTAATCTTTCATAACAATCTCTTATCCATTGTAAAGTGTGTGTTAAATCATCTCGAGAACCTAAAAATTCCGTTTCTAGTTTAAGTATTTTTTTTTCATCAGGAAGCATTATACAAAAATGTAACCTGAAACCCTCGTTTGGGTTTTCACAACACATTCTACTTAATTCATAATATATATCCGAACATGAAAAGGAGCCCTCATAAGGTTTTGTTGCATCATTAGAATAATGATCAAAAAATATTACTTTTTTATCTGAACCTGGGTAATATCTTACATCATTTTTACGTGACAAACGGAAAAATAGGTCTAAAACCCATTGCTTTGTGTGTGGAAAGTTCTTTACGTCTTGTAGTAACTCACTCATTGTATATGATATGTTGTAGGAACATTTTAACTTTATTTCAATTTTTTTGATAGCAGACATGTTAAAAAATTTTTTTTATTTGTTACGTTGTATAGTAACAAATAAAAATTAATTTTTTTTAAAAATGTTTTAAATTTATTATCTCGTTATAGCTTCTCTGAGTTTTTTCTAGATTTAGTAACTCATCTAATCGTTCAATGCATAATTCAAGCAATTCATCAAAGTTTGTAATTTCTTCTCCTTCTTCTTTGTCTTCATAGGTATCTTCCATCATTCGGATTAAATCATCTCCCATTAGATCAATTAAAATTCTTGATAGATGCTCACTTGAAGCTATCGCTTTTTCTGCTTCAGATAAAAACTCGCTTATAGTTTCATTTTTTATTTAATCAAATCTTTCTGCTTCATCAGATGGATAGCCATTTTCTTCTTCTGGTTCTTTATTTTGCTCTTCTGGCTCACCATTAGTGCTTGGTACATCATTTATCTCTTCTTTAGGGGTTTCCTCATTTTTATTAGAGGGTATCGTAAGCTTAGGAGGGATTGGAAATCCACTACCTGTTTCATTTGCCTTTTTACAGGTTTCTGCAACAAATACATCATAATCCATAGGCTGATCAGTTTTTTCTCTACTCATCCTTATGTATATAATATATATGCATGACTTTTTAACTTAATTTCAATTTTTTATATATAGCAGACATGTTAAAAAAAAAATTATTTCTTACGCTCTAGCAACAAATAAAAATAAAAAAAAATTTAATTTTTTTTTTATTTTTTTTATTTTATTAATCACCTTTTATTAATCTGTGTGCTTTTGAAACATATTCATCTAAAAAAAACATTACATCATATTCGTTAAAATCTACATTACTGATTTCAATTCGGATTTCTTCTGATATATATCCTATTATCTCATCCATTTTTTCATCATTAGGTCTTCCATCAGTTATCATATAATATACCATATCTTCAAATTTAGCTACTGCATAGCGTCTCCACCATTCATCAACTGTTTCTACATTTCCATAAACTCTTACATCATCACTATTCTTATTCTTAATAAATATTCTTGGTGCCATGATTTATAAGCTATATATCATGTAGATTATTTTGTTGGATTTTAAAAGATAAATTCAAAATTTTTTTCATTTTTTTTTTTTTTTTTTTTTTTTTTTTTCCTCATGATGTTATACATTAATGCATGCATACGATAGATTTTTTTTTTTTTTTTTTTTTTTTTTTTTTTTTTCTTTATTTTAATTTTTTTTTAATTTTTTTTTAATTTTTTTTTATGCTGTTATGCAATTAATGTGTTATGCATTGATGCATGCAACAAATTTTTTATTTATTTTTTTTTTTTTTTTTTTTTTTTTTATGATGTTATGCAATTAATGTGTTATGCATTGATGCATGCAACATTTTTTTTTTTTTTTTTTTTTATGATGTTATGCAATTAATGTGTTATGCATTGATGCATGCAACAATTATTTTTTTTTTTTTTTTTTTTTTTTTTCCATGATGTTATGTAATTAATGTGTTATGCATTGATGCATGCAACAAAAATTTTTTTTTTTTTTAATGCGTTAGTCGGTTAGCTGGCTAGCTAGCTAAATCAAAATTTTCTTTTAAAAAATAAAATTGATTTAAGTAAAAAATATTTTAAAAAAAGGATTTGTTAATTTGTTTTATGAACTTAATGTGTTGTGCTTGATAAGTCATTATATTACATAATTTTATGAGCATGTTAATGTTACATAAAATTGTTATATTGTTTAATGGTTAGCCATTTGCTTAAGCGTGGGTTGATGGTTAAGGGTGGTGGGATTTGTTAAGTGTGTTGATTTTTGCATGGGTTGATTGGTTTGCTGGTTTGTTGTGGTTAAAATATTTTTGGGACGAGTTATTTTGTTATGGGGGTTAGCGGACAACATAGGGGGGGGGATAGGGATTTGGCAAATGAACTCCCTTTTTTCAATCTACTCTAGGGCCATTATTTGAAGTTTTGGTAGAGGGCCACTAGATGATACTACATGCCATATATGAAAGCTCTAGCCTTTAAGGTTTGGGACAAGACGATTTTTACAGATTTCCTTCTTTATCTCTATGTGAAATCCAAGAACCCACAACATAGGGCCAATTTCCACACTAGGGCCATTATTTGAAGTATTTTGGTAGAAGGTCACTAGATGATACTACATGCCATATATGAAAGCTCTAGCCTTTAAGGTTTGGGACAAGACGATTTTTACAGCATTCCTTCTTTATCTCTATGTGAAATCCGAGAACCCACAACATAGGGCCATTTTCAACACTAGGGCCATAATTTGAAGTATTTTGGTAGAGGGCCACTAGATGATGCTACATGCCAAATATGAAAGCTCTAGCCCTTATGGTTTGGGACAAGAAGATTTTTAAAGATTTCCTTCTTTATCTCTATGTGAAATCCGAGAACCCATAACATAGGGCCAATTTCCACACTAGGGCCACTATTTGAAGTTTTGGTAGAGGGCCACTAGATGATACTACATGCCATATATGAAAGCTCTAGCCTTTAAGGTTTGGGACAAGACGATTTTTACAGATTTCCTTCTTTATCTCTGTGTGAAATCCTAGAACCCACAACATAGGGTCATTTTCAACACTAGGGCCATAATTTGAAGTATTTTGGTAGATCACTAGATGATGCTACATGCCACATATCAAAGCTCTAGCCCTTATGGTTAGGGACAAGAAGATTTTTACAGATTTCCTTCTTTATCTCTATGTGAAATCCGAGAACCCACAACATAGGGCCAATTTTCAACACTAGGGCCATAATTTGAAGTATTTTGTAGAGGGCCACTAGCTGATGCTACATGCCATATATGAAAGCTCTAGCCCTTAAGGTTTGGGACAAGAAGATTTTTACAGATTTCCTTCTTTATCTCTATGTGAAATCCAAGAACCCACAACATAGGGCCATTTTCAACACTAGGGCCATAATTTGAACTATTTTGGTAGAGGGCCACTAGATGATGCCAAATGCCAAATATAAAAGCTCTAGCCCTTATGGTTTGGGACAAGAAGATTTTTAAAGATTTCCTTCTTTATCTCTCTATGTGAAATCCGAGAACCCACAACATAGGGCCAATTTTTAACACCAGGGCCATTATTTGAAGTATTTTGGTAGAGGGTCACTAGATGATGCTACATGCCATATATGAAAGCTCTAGCCCTTACATTTTGGGACAAGAAGATTTTTAAAGATTTCCTTCTTTATCTCTCTACGTGAAATCCGAGAACCCACAACATAGGTTCAATTTCCGCACTAGGGCCATTATTTGAGGTATATTGGTAAAGGGCCACTAGATGATACTACATGCCATATATGAGAGCTCTAGCCCTTACGGTTTGGGACAAGAAGATTTTTACAGATTTCCTTCTTTATCTCTATGTGAAATCCGAGAACCCACAACATAGGGCCATTTTCAACACTAGGGCCATAATTTGAAGTATTTTCGTAGAGGGTCACTAGATGATGCTACATGCCAAATATGAAAGCTCTAGCCCTTACGGTTTGGGACAAGAAGATTTTTACAGATTTCCTTCTTTATCTCTATGTGAAATCCGAGAACCCACAACATAGGGCCAATTTCCACACTAGGGCCATTATTTCAAGTGTTTTGGTAGAGGGCCACTAGATGATACTACATGCCATATATGAAAGCTCTAGCCTTTAAGGTTTGGGACAAGACGATTTCTACAGATTTCCTTCTTTATCTCTATGTGAAATCTGAGAACCCACAACATAGGGCCATTTTCCATACTAGGGCCATAATTTGAAGTATTTTGGTAGAAGGTCACTAGATGATGCTACATGCCACATATGAAAGCTCTAGCCCTTATGGTTTGGGACAAGAAGATTTTTAAAGATTTCCTTCTTTATCTCTATGTGAAATCCAAGAACCCACAACATAGGGCCAATTTTCAACACTAGGGCCATAATTTGAAGTATTTCGGTAGAGGGCCACTAGCTGATGCTACATGCCAAATATAAAAGCTCTAGCCCTTAAGGTTTGGGACAAGAAGATTTTTACAGATTTCCTTCTTTATCTCTATGTGAAATCCGAGAACCCACAACATAGGGCCATTTTCAACACTAGGGCCATAATTTGAAGTATTTTGGTAGAGGGCCACTAGATGATGCCACATGCCACATATGAAAGCTCTAGCCCTTATGGTTTGGGACAAGAAGATTTTTAAAGATTTCCTTCTTTATCTCTCTACGTGAAATCCGAGAACCCACAACATAGGGCCAATTTTTAACACCAGGGCCATAATTTGAAGTATTTTGATAGAGGGTCACTAGATGATGCTACATGCCATATATGAAAGCTCTAGCCCTTACGGTTTCGGACAAGAAGATTTTTAAAGATTTCCTTCTTTATCTCAATGTGAAATCAGAGAACCCACAACATAGGTTCAATTTCCACCCTAGGGCCATTATTTGAGGTATATTGGTAGAGGGCCACTAGATGATACTACATGCCATATATGTGAGCTCTAGCCCTTATGGTTTGGGACAGGAAGATTTTTACAGATTTCCTTCTTTATCTCTATGTGAAATCCGAGAACCCACAACATAGGGCCATTTTCAACACTAGGGCCATAATTTGAAGTATTTTGGTAGAGGGCCACCAGACGATGCTACATGCCAAATATGAAAGCTCTAGCCCTTACGGTTTCGGACAAGAAGATTTTTACAGATTTCCTTCTTTATCTCTATGTGAAATCCGAGAACCCACAACATAGGGCCATTTTCCACACTAGGGCCATTATTTGAAGTATTTTGGTTGAGGGCCACTAGATGATACTACATGCCATATATGAGAGCTCTAGCCCTTATGGTTTGGGACAAGAAGATTTTTAAATATTTCCTTCTTTATCTCTATGTGAAATCAGAGAACCCACAACATAGGGCCATTTTCAACACTAGGGCCATAATTTGAACTATTTTGGTAGAGGGCCACTAGATGATGCTACATGCCAAATATGAAAGCTCTAGCCCTTACGGTTTGGGACACGAAGATTTTTACAGATTTCCTTCTTTTATCTCTATGTGAAATCCGAAAACCCACAACATAGGGCCAATTTCCACACTAGGGCCATAATTTGAAGTATTTTGGTAGAGGGGCCACTAGATGATGCTACATGCCATATATGAAAGCTCTAGCCCTTACAGTTTGGGACAAGAAGATTTTTGAAGTTTTTTCTTTCGGTTGCCATGGCAACCAGAGTTCTTCATGGAATTCAAATCTTTGAAGTATTCTGAAAGTGCATCACCTAAGGATCATTTCTGTGAAGTTCCACTGCAATCTGTTGGGCGGTTTCAGAGGAGAAGATTTTTTAAGTAATTGTTCACGGACGGACGGACGGACGCCGGACAACGATCGATCACAATAGCTCACCCTGAGCACTATGTGCTCAGGTGAGCTAAAAAGGCCATTTACATGCAAAACGCAATGCCTCTTATAATTATTCTATCAAAAAAAGTTTTTTTCTGTAGTGGATATCATTTCAACAAAATGACTTGTTTCATATTGATTGTACCTTTTGAAAACCATTTTGAAATGAAGTCACCCGTAGTAAGAGACTTTAAACTCTTTAAAACTGTTCCTCATGCCTACATTTAAATTCTCACCACATATTTTTTTCATGTAAATTATAATATTAATGTTTGTAACTTTAGGATGACAACTCAGAAATATGCTTGCATATAATACTGTCTTACGGTTAACTCTTTACCACACAATCCTGAGTTTTAACAACCCTGACATGGAAGGCTTTTGAAAACATAGTGGGAGAAGGAGAAAATGCTGGTAACCAGCATTTTCTCCTTTTCACACTGTTTTCTATCCCATCTAAAACAAATTCCATCATTTAAGCCATATGTAAATTGTCGTCTGCAAATGCTTTCAATTTGGACCAGTCTAAAATTTTATTGTTTGGTAAAGAGTTAAGTTATTTTGTATCTTGAATGCTTTTACTAGATTTGAACAAAAAGCGGTGAAAACTTCTAACCCATTAACCTCCGGGCGACTCTCAGGACTATCAGTCCTTTGATTAACTTTATTTCAACATTCACAAACCTCAATTCCAATGGAAAACGTAAATAGGGTCATTTTACAACTCACCTTTTTCACGGTACAATCATTCTTCATGTACCATAAGATACACAGACAGGAACATGTAGAACTTAACAAACTTATGTGAATAGTAAGACTACTAAATATTTAGCAAGGTCTATGTACATTTATATGGAAGGGGATATCCGCCAATTCAATCATTATTCATGATGAGACTTTCATTACTCCTGATGAAATTTTCAACTATGTTTTACAATTTTAACGTTGACTTGCAATTACGTTTTGCCTATTATATTGTCTATGTTGACATTTAAATTACTTTTTTTGTTACTTCATTTTACAACAAACTATTTTTGATCTAATTCTATCATTTCTAATTCTTCATTTAACCCTTCCTAATATATTTGAGACATTTAATTTCATATCGACATTCTTAACACAACAAAAAAGATCGATGTTTAAATTATAAATTATCAACCAAAAGAGTTTTACTAAAAATCATTTCAAAAGTTTCAATTTCCAATTTATAATGACAACAAGGCCAAGTAAAAGACAAACGACAAAATTGAATTCTTCTTTGGGCTGAAATTTGGCCCTTCTAAAATATGGGAGGTAACCAGACCTGGGGTCATTGTAATCTGTAATCCTGATTACATGTAATCGATTACAAAATCTGAGTAATCGCAATGTAATCTGTAATCTCGAGTTTTCATGATTACATGTAATCGTAATGTAATCGATTACATTGTAAAAATGCCTGTAATCATGAATACATTTCAATTACTTTATGATTACAATTGGAAAATATTCTTTGCCACCTGTCAATGGTGGGTTTCTTTCATTATAGTTTGGGGGGGTGCCTTCTCATAGATTTTATGCTAAAAGGGTGCTTTAATTGACTAATTATTTTGTTTTAAATATATTTGAAACAAATAAAGAACTGAGATAACTTCAGAGAGATTTTCAAAGGTTTGCATGGTGACCAGTCCCAATTAATGAAGAGTGGATATAATTTGTTTGATTATTTGCAATATTTATCACTTTATTAAAGAAAGTTTTCACAGTTTTGTAAGAACTCAATCATCCCATACTATAAAATAAAATGAATTCTTGAAACATTATGTGAAAAAAGAAAGAGCTAGTTATCAGTCATTTTTCCTTTTCCCACAATGGTTTCTAATACAAGCATCCTCTTCTTTGCCCATTACCAACCCATTACAACCCAATTCCGATTTTAACAAACAGCTGGAGAAAACAGTGGGAAAAGAAGGTCAGAGAGCAATTAGCTTATGAAACATTGTGATAAAAGGAGAAAGAGCTGGTCATCAAAAATACAGCCGATTTCTTTATCAACAATTTTTCAGTTATATTGCCTGGATAATAAATTTTGGAAACATTACAAGAGGAAGGAAGTGCTAGTTTATTAGTTACAGTATAAAGACTTCGATTCTGTCATCTGCTAAAGTGTAATTATTTAAATCTCTATCACACAATCCCAACTTTTAACAACCCTAAAGAAGAAAGCTATGGAAAAAACTGTTGGAAAAGGAGAAAATGCCAGTAACCAGCATTTTCTCCTTCTCCCACAGTGTTTTCTACTCTTTCAAAGAGAGAAGTCATCATTTTAGCAACTTTTAATTTGTCGTCTGCAAATGCTTTCAATTTGGAAACAAAAAATTTTGTCGTTTGGTAAAGGGAATTAACCAAACGAGAGACGATAGATCGCTCCTCCCACTGATGTCACGTGACCCGCGAATCTAAAAACCTAGACAAACATTACCCAGACACGAGGGCTTAGCTAGGAGACATATGCAAGTTACCAGAAGATACTTTAACACGAAATAATTGTTCAAGATAAAATAAGCATGGGAACAATTTGAGAAAAGGTAGTTACATCTTTTGGATTTAGGTTTTTCGAAGTTTTATAGGTGAAAATTGAAATAGAGACTGTTTATTTCGAAGTCAGTTGACTTACACCTCTTACGCCACTTACGTTTGATAATGTAGGTACAATACGTGTATATGTAACTCGTGCTTCCTAAATATTTCTTAAAGTCATTGGTCTTCAAATGCAATTCATCTTTTACCTGGACAAAAATAAGCTTTTTCAAAGTTACAGAGATTTTTCCATTACTTACTCCGTGATATATGCTTCAATAATTTCACCACAAATTGCAAGACTTTTACATTACCAAATGAAATATACATGTTTTTAACAGGGCAATATGATTACCAGATGTTTGAATAGAAATTAGAAGATACATTAACAAATGATAGGTTTACCAAATTACTTTTTTCAAGTTTGAGGGAAAAACCCGAGGAGAAGAATAAAAAGAATAAAAACATGAATATATTTCTAAGCATTCGCCGGTAAATACTATGCTGTAAGAGTAATAGAAAAATAAATTGACTTACACATTGAACATGTATAATCCAAATTTCAAACACTAATAATCGTTGAAAGGGGTTATAGACGGTCACAAAGAGTCAGACTGATATGACACGTGTGTGTAATTTTACAAGTAGGACAGTACCAGACGCTTTTGGGGTGGTATACCGATATCAAAGGAATACCGCATAAACCCTTGCTCCACGTTTTGCGTAAAAAGTGGCAACATGTACAACAAATCAAACGAAAACGGCTTGATTGGTACCTAATTGATTTTCGATAATAATAGTTTAAGGGAGATTAAAAGATTGAAAATAAAGGGAGGGGAAAGATGGTTATATATATATAGGGTGGCATATCGTCTTTAATTTAACAGGCTCTAAGTTTGCATTCATAGATATGTTAAAATACAGAGACCAATGGGAACAACATTTTTAATGGTTGACTGATGGAGAAAGATGGCATTTATTTTTAATTTAAACAAATGTCAAAACTGCCTACATTGCATTTACTTTAAAAGCGGGGGGGGGGGGGGCGCTGTTTAGGTTTGACTTCTATGAAGACTATATGAAAAGCATTTTTACCCAAATTTCGTCGACTCAAATTTTATTTAAGGATAATTTGCGAGGGGGGAAAAGATTCAACAAAAGAGTTGTAACCAGCATTCAAAATAACAAGTCAACTCAATTTGGTAAGAAAATGAATTACCGAGTATATATTTAAATGAAAAATAAAGTAAAGGAAATAAATAACTGAACATGATAAAATCCAATCAGTTGTCTAAAATATTATCAATACATTTCTTTTACTAAAGAAACAGGAATCTGTTGCCGAGATTGAAATTCTGGAAAATTTATGACAATAAAAAAGCATGTTAACAAGAAGTATTCATTTATTTTTCTCCTTTTAAATCTGAATTTGTCTTCTGCAACAATAGTTTTACCTGGTGTAACTCTGCATCTTGAAATTGCAGTCGTAAGGATTAATAATGGATATCACGTTTAAAGTTATTCATCAGTTATTCATCAGTTTTTTCTCATAAATATACTATACATTTATATATAGTTATAACTCCTAATGATTCAGAATGTCTAGGTTTTATAACGGCAAGACGGCTTCCGCTCTGGATGGAAAAATACTGATCGCTGATTGGCTTATTGATTTTTTTGATTGACAGCTGGCGTTTGGTTAATTATAATGAGGTCTTAAAAATCAGTCATGTGGTCAACAGTGATAAAGGGTGGAAGAGGTGTCAAACTGAGATAACAGTATATAGCCCCAAGCTTTCCATGCCCCCATTGCTTTTATCAATTCAATTTCAATTCAATTCTTTATTGGCAAACATCGACAAAAAATGTCTATAGCCATTTACAAAATGACAGAATATGGCAAAGACAAACAATTACCAATGCAAAAGCAGTATAATGAACTCAAACAAACAAAAAACAAACAAACAAAAAAAGGTACAAAGTTTTTAAAGACTACTAAAGAAATTTGTTTAAGGAACAGCAATAGTTTGAATGAATTCGTCACGAATGGAATAACTTTTTTAAAGATATTTGCAAATAGAAAACAAAGTTTTTATTTTTGACGATGACATTAATTTAACAAAATAATTAGTATTGGGTCTTGATATATATCCAATATGTTTTCGTCTCAAATGCTCGTATTTTGGACAGCAAAGTAAAAAATGATATTCATCCTCAACAACTGGCGAAGAGCAAATTCTACAATGTCTATTATCTCTTTGTGTACCAGTAAATCGTCCTGTTTCAATTTCTAGTTTATGGGAACTAAGCCTAAAACTTGCAAATATTTTTAACAATTTTATGTTTGTTATACTGTTAAGGTAGCTTTCATATATAAATTCATTTTTAAATCTACAATAATAATTAAGCTTACTGCAATTATTAATTGAAGTATTCCAGCTCTGCACATACTGGTCATATAACCTGGTTTTCAAAATTGCAGCATTGTTGACACTTACATCAAAACTTAGTCTAACGTTTGTTAGACCAAGATAGTCAATCATTGAATTGACCCTCTTGGCCCAACAAGCATTAGTAACATAATTACATTGATCGATATAAGCATCGTATAAATTTGAATGACTTTCGGACATAAGTTTACACCAAAACTTTAATGCACGCTGCTTACATGTCACAGAGAAAGGTAGTCTTCCAAATTCCCCAAAGATGGCACAATTTGGAGTTTGTTTTTTAACTCCCAATAAATTTCGTAGAAATCTCAAATGTAAATTGTCTATACTCTTAAAATTGTATACACCCCACACCTCTGCACCATACAGTAAGATTGGTTTTACCATTGAATCAAACAATGAAATTTTTGTCTTAATATCGAGAGGATTTTTATCAAAGATTCTCAAAAGATTACTATATGCTCTTAAAGCTTGGTCATTCAAAGTTTTTACAGCTAAACTGAAAGAACTTGTATAATTAAAAACAAGGCCCAAGTATGTAAAACTGTCAACAAATTGAACTACTTTTCCATTAATAAAAATATTTTGCTGTTTTAAAGATTTTCTTTTTTCAAATACACAGACTTTGGTTTTATCAATATTTATTTCAAGACCCCATTTACATGAATATTGATATAAACTATCGACTTGAGATTGAAGGCTCTCTTGACTAGTTGTAAAAAGAACTATATCATCTGCAAATAAAATCAAATATTTTGATAGTAATTCTAAGTCAGAATCGTTGAATGAGTTAAAATCTAAATTTTCAGTTATATCATTAATGAAAAGAAGAAATAATATTGGCGATAAAGGCTCTCCTTGCTTTAGACCGAGGCTGACACTGAAAAATTCCGATAAATTAGTATTGTTTGTTAGTTTTACACATGATCGAACCGTTTCGTACATCGATCTTATCATATTTGTAAATTTACAACTTATACCCAGTTCAATAAGCTTATAGACTAAAGCGTCTCTTTCAACAGTATCAAATGCCCTCTTATAGTCAATGAAGATACACCAAAGTTTTTTATTTTTTGATAAAACTTTCTGTATTATAGTATGGAGAATAAAAATAGCGTCTGCTGTGGAACGTCCATTACGAAATCCAAATTGATTTTCATTAAATACACCATTATTTTCACACCAGTTGTTTAACCTGTTTCTCAGAACTAATGAAAAAAATTTTGCAGTTATATTAACCAGCGTAATACCTCTGTAACATTCTGGATTATTAATATCCCCCTTTTTAAATAACGGAACTATGGCACCTTTTGTCCACGCGTCCGGATAATTACCTGAATTATAAATAAGATTAAAAATAGAAGTGAGATATGGAGATATAAAATCTTTACAATCAATAAAAAGTCTGCAATATTGCCTTCAACATCACTACTTTTGTTTCTATTCATGGAGCTAATAACTTTTTTAATTTCATCAGTGGTGATATCTCTATCTAATGCTTCTATAATTTCTTCATTGTCAGTGTCAAAATCAAATGATTGCCTGGGACATTGTGTTTCCTGATTATTAGAAATATTTGAAAAATATTGAGCAAAATCGTCCAGTGATAATTTCGAGTTTTTCTGTGCAGACGAATTAGAAAGACGAATCCTTTCCCAAAATTTTCTAGGACTGACCCTAGCCAAATTACAAAGATTTACTTTGTCTTTTTGATAATATGCCTTTTTAGATTTACATTTAATTTGATTAAAGTCTGATCTAGCTTTCATAAAAGAATCTTTATTTACGGGAGTCTGGTCCGACAGAAATTTACGTTTTGCTTTGTAAAAATTTGTTTTAGCCAGTCTGCAAGCACTGTCAAACCATGAAGATTTCGATTTTTGACGTTTTTGTGACCCAGTATAGACTGTTTTTCCACACAATGAGAAAGAAATGTCATATACAAGCTTAGAAAATTGGGACATACATTCATTTACATCAATCTCTTCAATTCTAAGACTATCTACTAAGTTTTGAAATAAATGAGTCTTGTTTTCTAAACAAGAAGACAAGTCATCCTTTATTCCTTTTTTCCAGAATATTTTATCAACATACGTGTCTGCATTCGAACACTGGACATTAAAAGTTTCATATTTTAAACAGAATGTAATTGGACTGTGATCACTAAATTCGGTTAAAGACTTAACGCAGAAATTGGTAATCATATCAAAATTTGAAGAATGCGTGATTAAATAATCAACTGTACTATTTACAGAGTTACCCCTACACGTACCATGGTATGTATAATCTCCCTTTTCTAATCGACCGTTAACAATGCTAAGCTCATTCTCTTTGCATAAAGTCAACAGATTTTGTCCAAACGTATTAATAGATTTGTCACTATTCATGCGCGTGGGCAAAAAATGCTGATTATTGTACGGTAAATCTACAAATCGATTGAGACTATCCAGACAAACATAATCAGCTTGATTACTGGTCCGTGAATTTATATCACCTAAAAGAAAAACACTACCCGAAGAAGAATACTTTCGAATAGAATTATTCAAATACTCAAAAAAATCATATTCACACAATGAAGATTTAGGGTTTTTATACACTTTCGATTCTTCCGGTGGAATGTAACATGTACAAAAATAGCTATCATATTCTACATCGGGCGTATTTTTTAATACTTTGAACCAGATAGCACCGTTAGTGTTTAACTCTACTAACTGAATATAATCCCGAAGGCTATTTCTAAAATAAACAATAACTCCCCCACTATCACGCTTTGCCCTAGCGTTAAATATTGGACGGGGACAGCTAAAATAATCATATCCTTCTATATGTAAATCATTCAGACTGGAATGCCACGTCTCCGTAAACAACAATACATCATAGTCAGAAATCAAATTAATGAAACACTGGTCATTTATTTCAGAGCGTAAACCTTGTACATTCCACAGGAAAAATGAAAGCTGTTCACTACCACACCCCTAAGTAAAGCCGGAAGTAGCAATGGTATCTACGGTATACATCTTTCCGTCTATGTATAGTTTATCAAAAGAAAGGGAAGCCGTTTTTCCCGCGTCACGGGCTTTCTTCATGGCATCGGATAAGATCTTTCGCCTTTCTTGGATACCCTTTGGAAATTGTTCAGTCACTCGAAAGAAAAACTATTACCAGTACCATTTAGGACAGTATGAAATATGAACATAAGTTGTATGATAGTCTACAAAATCTGAAAATGTTCCAGTGAAATTTAGGAAAACCCTTGGATACAAAAAAATTGTAGCTGGGTAAATTTCGGGTTAACTCTTTACCAGACAACAAAATTTTACATCTGTACAAGTAGGGTGAAAAGCATACAGGGAAAGGGAGAAATGCCTTTTCTTCTTTTATCTGATTTTAATCATCAGAATATTCTCCTTTTCACTCAGCGTTTTCAAATGCTTTCACTCTGTCACTCAAGGGCATAATAAGTCAGGATAGTTAGGTAACATATGAGGAAACCAGGTAACTCCTCCTACAGTTTTGCTGCTATGATATTGAAAGTTTGTTGATACATTGATTGCATATTGAAGTTGTGCAAGATGCAGTTTTCAACCATCTACAACCTATGGTTCAAGAGTTATCCCTCATTGAACTTCCACAATTTTTGTTGAATTGCCTGTTGCTATGAAAGTGCTAGCTGCGGTATTAACTCTTTAACACACGATTCCGACTTTTAATGACCCTTAAGAAGAAGGCTTTGAAAAACACTGTGGGAAGAGGAGAAAATTCTGGTAACCAGCATTTTCTCCTTTTCTCACAGTGTTTTCTGCTGTATCAAAGGGAGAAATCGTCATTTTAGCAATGTTTAATTTGTCGTCTGCAAATGCTTTCCATTTGATCGTGTCCAAAATTTTGTCGTTTGGGAAAGTGTTAAGTCACATTAATTCATTTGACAGACCAAGTTTAATAAGAGTTATAACCCTAATTTTCCATATCTGAATTCATTTACAGAGGAAACACAGAGATGCTTATTTGTCTCTTCGTCAAAGTCCGAGGGAAAGTGAAATTTTTTAATTTTAATAGTTCTTGTCAGATATTAAGTTATCGCTGTGACTAAGAGAGAAATTTTGGCTGAGTTATATTCATAGAATGTTAATATGTTTTTGTATTCAGCTATCACTCTCAAGTTAAAAAATTAAAATGCTGCTTTGGTCAAAAATAAATTGATCATATTAATCTTAACATGACTGTACAGTGAGAATATTAGTAGTAATTATTAATATCTCCTTTTATCATAATGTTAAAGAATAGTTCTCAACCTTTTATATGGACTGCAGTATGTCATATTAATGTAAAAATCAGAATGTAATCACATGTAATCATAATGTAATCATGATTACAATGCAAAAGTAATTGTAATTGAAAATTTGTGTAATCATAATGTAATCAGTAATCATAAAACTTGGGAGTAATTGTAATTGTAATCGATTACATTGGTATGTAATCGACCCCAGGTCTGGACGTAACTCTTAAAAAAACGACTGCTCCCCTGAACGGTGCTACGCTTTATTTTTCCCAAGGAAGCAAGTCCGCCTGTAAGTAGATGCGTAGTATAAAGGTCCGTGGTGGTATGAATCACTTTGACAGAGAAGTAAAATACCGGCAGGCGTGTAGGTTTTTCGGCCAGCAGGGTCGCAATTTTTTGCGACTTACGCCACTTTCAAATACTTAAATCTAAGACTATACTTAAGTTAGTCCACTTTCAATTAGTGGGTTATGATCAATATAGCTGGAAGTTTGTGTGTGCCAAATTTGAAGCATTTAAATTTGACAGTTAACTCCCATTGAATGGGTCGCACCTGGGACGTTTGGGTTTGAAAACAGATTTTTTTTTTTGGGGGGGGGGGAGTCGAAACCCATCAAATTGGGTATCAAAATGTTCGTCTTGATCCCCTGAGTCCACCTATGTCAAAGAGGAAGAGATTGGTGCATATATGAGCAGTCTGCACTATCCAGAAGGATTATAAAAGAAAGAAAAATAATTAAAGACAGACTGTCTGTAGGTGCAGTCTGATCTTGGGCTGCACTTTCATTCAGTAAAGAGTGGAGTATAAGGTCCGACTGCATGTATGTGCAGTCTGATCTTAGGCTGCACTCTCCACAAACACCATAAGAAAAATGTTGAAAGATATTGAAGGTTCGAGCTTTAGAACAAGACTGCATGTATGTGCAGTCTGATCTTGGGCTGCACTTTCATTCAGTAAAGAGTGGAGTGTAAGGTCGGACTGCATGTACGTGCAGTCTGATCTTAGGCTGCACTCTCCACAAACACCATAAGAAAAATGTTGAAAAGATATTGAAGGTTAGAGTTTTAGAACAAGACTGCATGTATCTGCAGTCTGATCTTGGGCTGCACTCCCATTCAGTAAAGAGTGGAGTATAAGATCAGACTGCATGTTTTTGCATTTTGCTCTAAGGCTGCAATTTTCAGTGTCATGAAGTGAACAAAATGTTGAAAAAGTTTGTCCTTTGAAAGAGGATGGGTAACCGCAGAAGAGACTAAGATCAGACTGCATATAACAGCAGTCTGATCTTGACCTGTACTATGTACAAAGATCATGAAGGAAAGAAAAATAAGTAAAGACAGACTGACTAAGTGGGGCTGCACTTTCATTCAGTAAAGAGTGGAGTATCAGGTCAGAATGCATGAATATGCAGTCTGATCTTAGGCTGCACTCTCTACAAACAGCATCAGAAAAATGTTGTAAAGATATATTGAAGAGTGGAACTTTAGAATAGACTGCATGTATGTCCAGTCTGATCTTTGGCTGCATTCTTATTCAGTTAAGAGTGGAGTTTAAGATCAGCCTGCATGTTTGTGCAGTCTGATCTTCAACTTCAGTCTTCAATAACATGAAGGGAACCAAATGTTGAAAAGATTTGTCCTTTGAAAGGATATGGTCCTTTGAAAGAAGATGGGAAGCTGTAGAAGAGAGTGTAGGTTAAGATCAGCATATATGAGCAGTCTGATCTTGGCCCACACTATCTGCCCTCTATTCTTCTAAGTATATTGCTGGAATGGTCTAAAATTTGTCGTTCCAGTCTGATCTTGGGCTGCACTATCAACATTCTCAATCAGTTAGGACTGGAGGTCAAGATCAGCCTGCATTTTTGTGCAGTCTGATCTCAGACTGCACTCTTCAATAACATAAAGAGAACCAAATCTTGACAAGATTTGTCCTTTCAAAGAAGATGGGTTAGGGTTAGGAGAGACTGCAGATTAAGATCAGACTACATATATGAGCAGTCTGATCTTGGGCTGCACTGTCTACAAAGATAATGAACGAAAGAAAAATAAGTAAAGACAGACTGCTTGTAGGTGCAGTCTGATCTTCGGCTGTATTCTCATACAGTAAGAAGAGGAGGTTAAGATCAGCCTGCCTGTTTGTGCAGTCTGATCTTAGGCTGCACTCTACACAAACACCATTAGAAAAATGTTGGAGACATATCAATAAATAAAAGACCAAAGACACAACTTCATCTTTTTAAGCAATGACTTACTCTCCAAACGGAAGAAGAAATATGTTGGCTATGGGTTTATATTGTCCTTTTAAAAAAGGTATCCGGTAGATTTAAGCCCCGCCCAAAAGGAGGGATTTTGTTCGCTACCCTCTATTCTTCTAAGTATATTGCTGGAATGGTCTAAAATTTGTCGTTCGAGTCTGATCTTGGGCTGCACTGTCTGCATTCTCATTAAGTGAAGAGTGGAGGTTTAGATCAGCCTGCATGTTTGTGCAGTCTGATCTTAGACTTCAGTCTTCAATAACATTAAGAAAACCAGTATGTTGAAAAGATTTGTCCTTTGAAAGAAGACGGGTTAGGGTCAGGAGGGAGTGCAAATTAAGATCAGACTGCATATATGAGCAGTCTGATCTTGGGCAACACTATCTACCCTCTATTCTTCTGAGTATATTGCTGGAATGGTCAACAATTTGTCATACCAGTTAGATCTTGGGCTGCACTATCAGCATTCTCATTCATTTAAGAGTGGAGGTTAAGATCAGCCTGCATGTTTGTGCAGTCTGATCTTACATTGCAAGAATAAAAAGAAAATAAAAACTATTAAACAGCCTTTATTTGCTGAAAATTAACATTCTCTTCATAACTTTTTACCAGATGAACCCTTTACCACACAGTCACGACTTTTAATGACCCTGAGAGAGAAGCCTTTTGAAAACATTGTGGGAAAAGGAGAAAATGCTGGTAACCAGCTGCTAGTTACCAGCATTTTCTCCTTTTCCCACAATGTTTTGTACCCTTTGTAAAACACATTTTAATTTTTCAATCACATTTATTTCGTGGTCTACAAAATTCTTTGAATTTGGACCAGTCTAAAATTATGTCATTTGGTAAAGAGTTAAACATTAACATTTGAAAATCAGACATTTTAGATTTTTTTTTCTTTAACATCAGACATATTAGACTTGTTTCTTTCTTTGAAAGCATGTGGAAAAAGGAGAAAATGCTGTGTTCTACCCTTCTCAAACTTTTAACGACCTTGAGAGAGAAGCCTTTTGAAAACATTGAGGGAAAAGGACAAAATGCTGATAACCAGCTGCTGGTAACCAGTATTTTTTCCTTTTCCCACAATGTTTTCTACCCTTCTCAAACTTTTAATTACCCTGAGAGAGAAGCCTTTAGAAAACATTGTGGGAAAATGAGAAAATGCTGGTAACCAGCTGCCGATTAACAGCATTTTCTCCTTTTCCCACAATATTTTGTACCCTTCTCTAAACACATTTTAAATTTTCAGTCAGTTGTGGTCTACAAATGCTTTGAATTTGGACCAGTCTAAAATTATGTTGTTTGGTAATGAGTTAAACATTAACATTTGAAAATCAGACAATTTAGATTTTTAACATCAGACATATTAGACTTGTTTCTTTCTTTGAAAGCATTGTGGGAAAAGGAGAAAATGCTGGTAACCAGCATTTTCTCCTTTTCCCACAATGTGTTCTACCCTTCTCATACTTTTAATGACCCTGAGAGAGAAGCCTTTTGAAAACACTGTGGGAAAAGGAGAAAATGCTGGTAATCAGCTGCAGGTAACCAGCATTTTCACCTTTTCCCACAATGTTTTCTACCCTTCTCAAACTTTTAATTACCCTGAGAGAGAAGCCTTTTGAAAACATTGTTGGAAAAGGAGAAAATGCTGGTAACCAGCTGCTGGTAACCAGCATTTTCTCCTTTTCCCTAAATGTTTTGTACCCTTCTCAAAACACATTTTAAATTTTCAGTCTTTGACTATCAGACATATTAGACTTGTTAGGGTTTTTCTTTGAATATCAGGCATTTTAGATTTTTTTTTAATAGACTATCAGAAATTTTAGTGTTTTTTCTCAAGCACACATTTTAGAGTCTTGTTTTGACTATCACACATTTTAGAGTCTTGTTTTGACTAGTAGTTTATCACACACTTTAGAGTCTTGTTTTGACTAGTAGTTTATCACACATTTTATAGTCTTGTTTTGACTAGAAGTTTCTTGTTTTTTTTTTCTGTCGTTCAGTCATAGGCCACTGTCTTGAGCGTCAGTCTTTTAGTCTGTCTGTGTTGGTCTGTTTGAATATTTTATTAAGTTCCTAATTTTGTCCACAATCTGTTTTGCAGTCAGCTGTCCATAAGGCATCAGTCGTTTAGTCATGAGGTTCTCCATTGTCGGTGGCTCTCCTGTCCTTATGTAAATGTCAAAGTCCTGTCTAATAATGTCAGTCATATCCTGGGTCAGAAATTGTAGTTTTCTCTGCCTCATCTGCTCGAGCACCTCATCCTGCTGAGCCTGGACCCTAGCCTGTTCCTGCCTCCTAAACTCATACTCATCCATTTCCCTTCTAAACTGAACTTGTTCCTCTGATGGTCTAGGGTCCAGGCTCTGCAGGAGGGGTGAGAGAGATGGGGTTGAGACCGTCAAACCATCACCTTCGTCCGTCGTCAGGGATGCGTCAAACTGGTTTGCAATCAGGGCAAGCACCAGTGTCAGGAAGTCCATCTGCTTGTTGGAGGCCCCCAAGTCAATCAAGTTCAACACCATGCTAACTACGTCCATTACATATTTCTTTTCAACTGAGGGCCTCCGACAAGTAGAAGGCTTCCGTCATCATCTTATGTTTTCTGTCAGTCTCGTCTGCCTGGGCCCGTCTCAGTATCCGAGACTGGTCCAGGTCAGTCACAAAGGTCAAAACTGTCTTATAAAAGTCCATCCTCTTCTCAGGTAATTCTAGTCTTGAGAGCAACCTTTGCGTCAGTCCGGAATTGTCACTGAAATAAGAACCGTCCATCACATTCATCTTCGTGGAAGTCTGATTTGGGCCTGGGGTCTCGTACGTCACAGTCCGGTTCGAGGAAGTGTCACTGTGAGACGGGCTCGTCGGGGTCGGGTCAGTCACAGTCAGGCTCCACGGGTTCTTGTCAGTGTCTGTTGCCGTCCTTGAGACCTTCTGTCCGCCCCCGTAGAAGTCCTGTATTTTCGTTACAGTCCGGATGGAGGTCCCAATCTTGTCTATTAGTCTGTAGTGTGCGTCAGCCGTCGTCCGTCTATGGCAGAGTAGTTCTGCCAGGTCGTCGGTGATCAGGGGGTCGTGCTGTTGCATGTCGGTCGTCAGTCCTTTCCTGTTGATGGTACAGGAAAACCGTCCATACTTAGAGCATCCGCTAGCAGTCCATGCTCGATTTAGACATCGGTTGACCGATGACCTGCTAGCAAATGCTCTCCCCCTGTTCGTAAACAGTCGGTCAGTGTCCGGGTTTAGCCGTGTCTGAAGGTCCTCAAGTCGTCGGTACAAGGCCTCAGACACTGTGACCACCTCAGAGCCCGCAGTAGCTGAGGTCTTGTGCATTGTAACCAGGATGCAGAAGAACATCCTGTCATCTTTCGTCTCTTCCATCGCGTCTTCTAAGGCTGTCAGCATCATGTTGGTAACGACGGACGGCCTGCATCCGTTGGTCATATTGACCTCCATCACCAGCCAGTCCGTCAGACGGTCAAGGTGGTCATGTCTGTCCTCGTCCGTCATCGTCGTCTAGTCGGCCGAGGTAACGTCATCGTAGTAGTTTGAAGTCCAGTATGTCCGTCTGGCTTCGGGCGACGGAAGTGACGCCAAATCCCTTGCCGCCACTTCTGCCTTCAGTTCCGCTGCCCTTTTCCTGAGGGACCGGATGAAGACCTGGATGGTGACTGGTGAGGCAGGTCCAGTTCCACCAACCCTGAATGCCGACCACCTCTAAGAAATCCAGAAACTTTAGGAGGGATGTGAGGTGGGACTTCAAAGTTCCCACAACCATCACATCCCTCTGCCTCCCCATCCAGGCCGAGACCGGTCCTTGCAGGAACGCGTCCAGTCTGTCGATGCCCTTTTCTGTCTCATCTGTCATATGTGGTCGGCTGCATTTGCAGCTGTAATGGCTAACCCCACATTAGAGGTTAGCCAATGTCTGAATCTTCATGTATTCTCCGGAAAGGGAAAGAAATAGTAGTTAGCCGATAAAGTCCATGCAACAGGACGCAATCCTGGCTCATGTTAGAAAGCCGCCAGCAGCTTGGAATGAATATTGTGCAGAGCACTGGTAAAAAGAAAATCCAGGACAGCATGGATAGTTGCACTGGTCGCCAGGGCCTAACTGAAATGTTGAAAACGGCGGGTAGGGAAGCCACCAGCAGCTTGGAAAGAAGAATGTGCCGAGTACTGGTAAAAGAAAATCCCGGAGAGGATGGATAGGTGCACTGGTCGCCAGGACATAACTGAAATAGTGTTGAAAATAGCAGGTGTGCAACCCGGCAGCAGCTTGGAAAGAATATTGTGCGGAGTACTGCTAAAAAGAAAATCCAGGAGAGCATGGATAGTTGCACTGGTCGCTGGGGCATAACTGAAATAGTGTTGAAAGCGGCGGGTAGGGAAGCCGCCAGCGGCTTGGAAAGAATAGTGTGCAGAGTACTGCTAAAAGGAAATCCAGGAGAGCATGGTGGTCAAAAAGGGAAAAATTAAAGGAGTAGGAGACAGGTTTTCAGGGTGTCAGACTAATAATAACTGCTATATATCTTAATACTTTTTGTACTGGCATTCAACCAGTTCTCGCCAAGTACCAGTTCTCGCCAATTTATGTCTTACAAGGCTTTACAAAGGTCAATTTTCTGTAGTCTAAGATGCAAATCCCTATTTCTGCTTCTCTGAGTATGTGCAGGCTTTGCCCCATTCCTACATGCAATAAACTAGGTGTCGCTACGCCGTGTTTTCTAAGTCTATTCCGGTCTTTTCCGGTCCATTCATGTCTGTTCCGGTAATACACCGGTCTATGCTTGATCCGGTGAATTTTACGTACTGGTAAAAAAATGCATTTTTTTCAACGGGTTAAGAGCCTCATTTATCCGGACACTTCTGTTTCCTATGAATGTTTCCGGATCAGCCGTATTTCCGGATCAACGAACTGGGATCGCTGGCATGGCATCCAAGTAAAGCTAGATCAGTTCCCTTCATGTTGATAAGGGACACCGTGCATCGTAAGAATTACAACAGCGTATGTTTTACACAAGCACTTGTATACATATCATTATTGCTCCAACGATTGTTCAGATTTATAGAATAAAGGGTGTCATAAATTTGCATTTTGCCTTTTTGTTATTTGTGTGTTTTTGTACATGACTTTTTCCTTGTACATGCACATGCATACCTATTGTGCAAACAGGTGCGCTTGTAAAGCTCGGCACATTTATGACTTTTGAAAACACCATGAAAAGGGCGAAACAAAAAGAAAACATGACATGCACACTGTTTTTCGATGTGTTGTCGAATTCCCGCGATAGTGGTTTTTTGGATGGTCTTCTTTGTACTGACAAATGTCCTTTTTCATGGAAGTCGAAACTTCAACTCATTGTCTTTTGCTGGTGGTGTAGACATTCTGTTGATTTCTGATAATTGTGCTTTCAAAGTGGTAAAATGGCAAAGAGTAATTGAGAATACTGATAGCCAATTGATGCGATATGAAAGACAGGCATATTTTCAATCATCTTTATAGTCTGTTAGGAGTAAAATATTTTCGAAAAACCTAGCGAAATTTGTTGTGTTTGGCGGCCATTTTGTGTGTACGTTGGGGAACATAAACATCTCGAGTAACGCGTGAATCAAACTTTTTTTTTTTTCTAATGGTTTACCATTTAAATTGAAAATATTTGTTTTTGAAACGAAGGATTTTTGAATATGCAAGCAGCCGGTATGTTCATATTTTAGTTTTGCCTTTAATTTTGAAAAATGAGTTTAAACATGCCCACAAAATCTTTGCGGACATTTCAGCTATTCTTTAGCGATCATTACTGTGATCAAGTAGATCCAGTAATAATTAAATAACAAAAGCGTGGAATTGTCATTTCAGTACTATGTGTATGGATAATCTGTTAATTTGACAATTATCGATGGCACGAGAACGTCATTTAACAGTTTTCGAAAACACTACTAATTAACAACACGTGTGTTTTCAATACGTGTGAAAATCGTCTGCAACAAATGACACTAGTTAGACTGATACCCGTGTTATTCACGACGCACCAGTCCGAAATCACTCGAAATAGACTGTATTTATGATATTTATGATAACCAGTCTATGGTACTGGGGAAAATATCAAGTTTAAATTGTGTGTAAACTGGTAGCCTGTTATCGATCTTTGTATCTATCGGACGGTTACGGGAGATACAACGGGTACCAGTTTAAATTGTCTGATACACAGTCGGGCTACGTCTGGTTTATCAGACAAGGTTTGTACTAATTCTTAACCCTTCGTTCCCGATTTTTTCTTTCCAGTTCCGGAATGCGGATTTCCGGAATAAAAAGTAAAAATTGTACAGGAAATATCCGTTCCCTGATGTTTTTGTCCGGATCCTGAGATTTCCGGAATTATGGAGCCCGGATAAACGCGGCTCGACTGTACATGTAACGAAATTGTAGAAAATGGAATTCAGCTGAAATTTGTTTTTTCCCCTTTTCTCTTCACACATAAAAAAATAAACAGATGAGCAACATGCATGTGATAATGCGGTCGCCTACGGCAGTAGCTCAGTCAGTGGTACATCGCTCACTCCGTAATACCCGTGTTCGAATCACAAACCTGTCCCACCTCTCCCAAGTTGATTCAACACTAAATCAATGAGAGATAAATGTTATTTATACATACCTGTCCAATGCTTGGTAGGTATGGATAGTTATCACCAGGGCCTGCCACATCTAAGGTTCCAGAAGTCTGAGTAAAGTAGCGCAGCACCGTTAGCCTTGAGGGAGAATTTAGTTTCTCAGTGGCGACCCCTGTCGTAATAATGAGATGTGGTTCCTGCTTCATATTATCCTTATTTGCATTATGCTTATTTAGATTGTGCTTATTTGTATTACACTTGTTATCTTGTATTGTTGAAGTAACTGTTGTTAAAATAATTACAATGTTGATATGAAATTAAATGTCTCAAATATTATTAGGTAGGTTGAATGAATAATTAAATATGATGGAATTAGATAGAATAGTTGATTGTAAATTGAAGTAACAAAAAAAGTAATTCAAATGTCAACATAAACAATTAAATAGGCAAGACGTAATTGTAAGTCAACATTAAAATTGTAAAACGTAGTTGAAAATTTCATCAGGAATAATGAAAGTCTCATCATGAATAATGAGTGAACTGGCATATATCCCCTTCCATACATAAAGACCAATAGAATTTTGGTGGATATTCCCCTCCATACATTTATGTTTATGCAAGAAAGCATCTTCAACATATATATAACTTACTCCAGCTTGGTTTTAAGATTTAATTAATGTACTTGACATAACATTTCTTCCTAAAGTTTCTGCTTGATAGGAAAAGTGTACAAGTAAATGTAGAACCTTTACTGGAGCTAGTACTCATTGGGCATCAATATAGATGCATCTAAATGTAGACTCCGACAAGAAAACCTTCAAAACCACAAATCATTGCAAGTACCCGACTTCCATGCTCTTGATTCAGTTTCTACAGCAAACATAGTGAGGTCTGTGAAACACTGGTGTTATTTCAAACAGGAACAGGGTTTATAAAGATGGCAAGGAAACCTTGTGTCTTGACATTCAAAATCAGCTGCGCACATTTTCCTAAACAGAATGTTTCATGCACTTGACAATTCTGAACGTCCCACTTTTAAATATTACGATTATTGTACAATCGTCACTTCATGCTTACGCCAACGCATGTTTTGCTTGCAGTTTTTCAAATCCACATATATTACAATTTATTTCACTGTAATAGTGTTTGTTTTTATGTGTTTTCTGGTATGTTTGTGTGTGACGAAAATGTGTAAACATTCTTGACTCAAATATTTGCGACAATGATATCATCTTAGTTTAAAAGATTTACAAAGGGTAAGGTTATATGCTGAATTTATCTTACGCGAAATGTTTAATTTTTTCCAACTCACTTTGCGACAGGCAAGTTTTCACCATTTTTGGGAGATCATCAGTATTTTGTAACCATCTAAGTCCATCTTCCCATTCAGATATTGGTAGAATCTGGTTGGCCATGGTAACGATTAAAAACATGTTGTTTTAGAAAAAACACCCAGAAAAACAACTGTGACACAATAAAAACGAAAATGGTCATTTAACCCTTTACCACATAATCCCGACCTTTAACAACCCTGAGAAACAAGCCTTTTGAAAACATTGTGGGAAAAGGAGAAAATGCTGGTAACCAGCATTTTCTCCTTTTCCCACAATTTTTTCTGCCCTTCTCAAAACAAATTTCAATTTTTGAACCAGTTATTTTGGCATCTGCATATGCTTTGAATGTGAACCAGTCTCACATTTTGCTATTTGGTAATGGGTTAACCGAATGAACAACACACATACAAAAGTAGATCTACATCCAGTATCATGTTTATTTCACTGATGTATTTTTTTATTAGATTTTTTACAGATATCTCCATATATAGATGGTCGGTGCTTGCTTACAGGCCTGTACAGCCAAATATTTTTGATGATGCCAGGAGTTTTTTTCTTTACTGTCAGGGTGGTGGTGGGATACGATATTCAAAGCCGTCATGATTTAGCTTTCTCAACAATGAGTTTGAATGAATCTTCCATTTTGAATCGTATTTGTGTAATTTCTGTTTAAATGCTAGATCTACTCGTCAGAAAGGTTTTAAAGGGTATCGAGTGCCGGCTAGTCAGGGATAAAACGGGATTGATCATTGGCACTGCAGTATGCATATGATTTATAAACGAAACAAAGCACTGCAAACTAGTTTTTAACATTATCCACAGAAATAAATCCAACTTACACAGTTGTATTTTTGCTTCCTTACTGGCCATCATTCGCTTGAATCGTTCATGATACTTTTATGAAATATTTATTTCTCTGCACTTTAATTTTTTAGCGGTAAAACACCGTGGAGCCTCTTAATTTCATCCACAGCAGCGGGTCAGCCTAAAAACAGACAAGAACCGACGGGAACAGACGAATGACAGTCATTTCGACACCCGGTCATTTCGACACCCGGTCATTTCGACACTTTTTGGTCGTTTCGACCCCCGGTGAAAATTTTTTTGCAAAATTTGGTCAGTTCGACACCCGATTTTTTTTCCCGAGCATTATTTATATTTGAGTTCATAGAATTAAATTACTCTAAATGTTTACTGTATAATTTTGTCTTAAGTGCGTGTTCAAAATATGTGTTTTTATTCTATACGAAGATTCAAATAATGGGCATAATAAATTGGCAATGTCAGTGCTGATAGCGGGTGTCGAAATGACCAAAGTGTTTCTTTTATCACCTAATTTCCTAGACAATTAAAATAACTTATGTTTATCAGTGTTCTGCTTTTGTATTGATCCCGAGTTTTAACGACCTTGAAAGAGGAGGCCTTTGAAAACATGGTTGAAAAAGGAGAAAATGCTGGTAACCAGTATTTTCTCTTTTTCCCACAATGTTTTCTACTCTATAGAAGAGAAATTTCATCAGGTGACCCACATTGAAATTGTTGTCTAGAAATGCTTTCAATTTGGGCAAGGTTAAAATTTTGTCTTATGGTAAAGAGTTATTACGCACCGACCACTGCACCTATCCGTGCTTTCCTTGAGTTTCTTTTAACAGTTATTGTTGTTGTTGAATTGGAGTTTAACGCCGTTTTGACAGCTTAGGTCATATCACGGCGGTCAGTGCACCCACACACGTGTTTCCTTGTTTTCTCACACGAGTACTGACACAAGTTTCTTTCCAAGTCACTGGCTACTTTTTTCGCATGCATCAGAGGTGGGAGGCGTAAAATCGCCGGAAATAAAGTTTGCCTCGACGAGGTTTGGAATTCACAGCCACCAGGTCTAAGTCAGATACGCTAACCACTGAGCTACCCAGCCTGCCTTTCTGTTAACAGTACTCCACACATTACTCTTTCCGAGCATATGATTCATAGATATAATTCACAGTGGTCAGAGTCTCGCAAAGACTTGATGGAATGATACACCAGTTAAATGCCTTTTTCAACATTCGATTATTTTGCGGGACCATTGCACCTATGCATGCTTTGCTGTAATTTCTTTTACCAGTATTTCGATATATGAGCAAAATCACGCGTAGTCCTCAGCTAAGTTGCAGTCCGATCCTGATTTACTGCGGCAATAACTACAAGCACGGTAATATGAAATTTTCTATTGAAATAGTGCTCATAAATAATTGCCTTGCAAAGCTTATTTTAGTCAGCAAAATTCAACACGTGGAACAGTGTTGAGTCCAGATAGGGCCGCAGTTTTCTGCAGTTCGATCTCGCCCCACACTGCCCGCAAAATATGGTTGTAAAATCAGTAACGAAGAGTCATGTACGTTAAATCAAATCTTCTGACAAAAAAGAAAATCATAAGGCTGCTTTTTGAAGGTTGTGCAGAATCTATATTGACCGCACCTTTATGCAGTCCGTTCTCAGCTCGCATCTATCGTATCTAAGAGTTTATCACGTCTCCTTTAACGATTATGAAATTCATCAAGCAGGTGGGTGTCATTAGAATATTTGCATTGTTTTGCGCTGTGTCTGACCGGTGGTTTTCACACCATTTTCACGCCAGGTCTACTGATGGCACGCGCACCTACCGCTGTTGTTAATCTCATCAATGACTTTCGGCACTGTTAATGATGCGAATCAATAAAATCATAGATAAGCACAAAAGAACAATCGGCTGAAAAGACCCAAAAAAAAAAGGGGGTGCGGCCGATAGCATAAATGACCAAAAAAGTAGTCTGGTTTTGCCTGTTGTGTCCTCCTGACTACACTTAACACAGTTATCTGCCATTGCAGAACAAAAAGGGAGTGCGACCGATTGCATAAATGACCAAAAAAGTAGTCTGGCTTTGCCTGTTGTCTCCTCCCGACTACACTTAACACAGTTATCATTGCCATTGCAGAACAATAAAACAATGAACCACCATCTTTACAAACTTACGTTTATTTACAAAACTTCAATAGTAAACAAACACGAAACAACGTCTACAAATTTGACGTTACTTTTTATTTTTAATAACCAATTACATTGAGGACATTTCGTTAACAAAATAATGACTACAACATTCAATTTAAAGCTAAACAGCAATGAGGGGGTATAATTTGTGAAAAACAATCAACACATTCAATTAAATCAAACAAAACAATTAATCCAACTTAACCAACAAATTTGTTTCACATTTATCATTTATGAAAGCAACAACAACAACAACAACAACATATACTTTATTTTCACTAAGGTACAAAGTTTTGTACAACATTAGCAAAGAAAACTAAATGGAAAGATGTGAGAAAAGATCGACCTCAAAATCTGGATTCTTCAATAGTATTTATACATGTATGTAATAAAAAAAACAGGTTCTGTTCGTAATTATTGATCATTAACCCTTTCCCAAACGACAAATTTTGGACTGGTCCAAACTGAAAGAGCCTGCAGACAACAACCCCAAATTTGACGAAAATGACAGAAAGCTGTCAAAAAGGGCAGAAAACAGGGTAGAAGACACTGTAGGAAAAGGAGAAATTGCTCGTTACGGGCAATTTCTCCCTCTCCCACATTGTCCTCAAAAGACTTGTGATGCAGACACGTGAAAACCAGAGCTTGTTTGGGAAAGGGCCAAAGATTGGTAAATATACGTATGTATGTGCCGGGAAAATCCCAGGTCCAAGAGTGATTTTTGACGAAGTTGATGTTTTACGAAGTTGATGTCAGCGGGGTAACTCACATCCCCTAAAGGCTATGTATTGTCCCGCTGATATCGCCCACTGTGTTAGGGATTTGGTTATTTCCGTTTATTTATCGTCGCTACCGGTTTCCCATCTGAGCGACGCCCCCAGAAGACGGTTAGTTGTTACGGGGGATAGTGCAAGGATACAGGTCGAAACTACTGAGAGCTTCGCCTGGTTCTTTAACGTGCTCGGCGTATAGCACCGTCACACGGGACCTCGGTTTAATGTCTCATCCGAAAGACTATTAGGATTTTTTAGTTGGCCAGCCGGGGATACGAACCCACAATCTGTAGGACATTGTGTTCACAAGTCCTACGCTCTACCTACTGAGCTATATCGGCTGGTTCTGTGTTAGGGATCTCAGTATACGGAAATATATATATACAGCATGTACAGATCCCAGTCAAAGTCGAAGCTATGGTGCATAGTTCACTTTACACGGACTAGGAAAGGCTCGTCAGCCATCGTGACTTTGGTATAGCAGCAGGACAAAACATAAAATTAGATATAGATATTCGATTATTACTAACAAATAGCATATTATCTGTCTTCTGCTTTTTTAACAATCTCCTCATATAGAATTCAGCTGTTGTATCAATCAAGGTAGTTGCCCATCTGCAATAGAATAACAAAAGTAGTAAACACAAAGATCGGAAAAGAGGCGACTTTCGCTATATACCGCAAAAATACACCACAATTTTAAAATCAGTGCATCTTACAACAACATACTGCGCAAAAAAATTACCTGTTTTTCTCTTAATTTTCGGAGAGGGGGGATCAACGGGAGTCAAATTGACCATTTTTTGCAAAAAAAATCTATTGGGTGTCGAAATGACCAAAATAGGGGTCGAAACGACCAAAAAGTGTCGAAATGACCGGGTGTCGAAATGACTGGATACCGAACAGACAGGAAGAGACGAGAACAGACAAGAAGCTTTTTTTCACCGAAGTGTGAATATTTTAGATGAATTTGACATTAAATCAAAATCTGAGAGGTATTAGAGTCTCTTTATTACTTCTTTTCAAGATTTTACGACGCTATTCCATGCTTTTTTAATTCAGAAGAGGGGCGTGTATTGCCCATACCAGCACATTTACATGCAGACCTGCATGCGCTATATAGATAAACAATTGCTTATTGGAACTTACTTTATTTTTTATTCGAAATTATGCAATTAATGATTTTGACTCAATCTTTCATTTACATGGTGGATTACCCTTAAAATTTCTACACAGAAATTGGAAAATTGACGGTCTTCTTGCCGACACGAAAGAACGGCCTATTTACCGACACGAAAGAAGCTACGTGTGATCGCTTTGTACCTGTATTTCCTGCACCGTGAAACTTTAATAAAACAATGATTTTCACACCTTCTGGCTTTTCTTCCCCTTTATTACATCTATTTTTCAACAACAACAACAACAACAACATACTTTTAATTACACCCAGGTATACATGGTATACAATAAGGGCAATATACATAATAATAGTACTGCATGAAAATATAAAAGACGACTTCCGAAAAAAATAACAATTGTAAGCTGGAGATGATATGGAGGAACGATTTCGAGGGATAGAGCCGCTTACGCGCACCTGCTGGTCACGTGACCTCACGTGCGAAATACAGGTCGCGTAAACCCTACTTGAAAGCAGCAGGTAAGTTGTTTTTATTATTCATAAGTACTGCTAGATCAATTTACTAATAACACGTGAAGAAAGGGTGGAAAACAGACGGGGCTAGCGTCATTGTGCACATGAGGGTGTCAACAATGAGGCCAGCTCAGCCTGTTATATCGCCAGCCATGTGGGTAAAATTGCAAATTCGTCATTTTTCATGAGATGAAATGAAGTATTCCAGACTCCAAACTAATTAATAAAACTATCACATTAATGTGTTGGTCTAGTGTCTCAATAAAGAGGAATAAACGTCTTTCCCTGTTGTACGCCCCTGTGACATTCGTAAAATTGTTATTTTAGCCAACCAATCGATTAAATTACACGTTTGCCGTCTGGTATGCGTGTAGAGAGAAGTAAACAAGCGATTATGAATGGAATTCTTATCAGTTGTAAACGGTTTGTTTACATTTACTAGTAATTGTATATACAAAATGGGCGAGGCCAGCTTGTAGCTAACAAGAGCGCAGGTTGGCCTTCGTCCACATAGTGTAGAGGGCATTGCATTACGAAAAGACATAAAAATTTTTTGTCTTGTCACAGGGACTACAGTACTACATTTTATATTCTTGGATTACAGTTCATTATATATATTCATTGGTTGGGAATATCTAGAAAACGTATAAATACAAAGAGAAAATACTGGTGGTCCTATATACTGACTTGACCCCTCACCATACAGCAGAAATAATGTGGCTGGAAAGGTGGGATTATCCTTGGATGGGAATGAAAACAGTGTAGGGAAAGGAGAAAATTCTGGTTGCCAGCACTTTCCTCTTACCCACAACGCATTCAATAAGCATAATTTTCATGGTTTGTAAACATTGGTATACTGGTTAACCCATTACCAACACAAGAAAGATTTAGACTGGTCCTAATTGAAAGCATTTGCAGATGACAAGATAATGCGACCGAAAAATAGAAGCCTGTTCTGGCAAGGGTGGGAAAAGTAGAAAATGCTGGTTACCAGCATCTTCTCCTTTTCCCACAGGGCCTTGAAGAGGTTTCTTTCTCAGGGGCGTCAAAAGTGGGGGTTGTGTGGCAATGGATTAAAGGGTTCAACTCTTACCAAATAGCAAAATTTTAGTCTAGCCCAAATTGAAAGCATTTACATTATAACAAATATGCATACAATATTTCTAATATTATTATAGACAGGTCCAAGTTGAAAGCAGCTGAATATAACAATTTTAGTGAGGCTAAAATGATTTAGTTTGGCCCAGATTCAAGGTTCCATTTGTAACAGATATAATTTGACTGAAATGTTACCTATATTTTTTTTTATACTCTGGCCCTGATTGAGAGTTATTTACAGATAAAGAATATAACATGGCTGAAATGGTTTTAGACAGGTCCAAAATAACATCTGATTGCTTGACCAAATGTGGCCATAGAATTAAGGCCTGACAGTGGGGTAGTGAGACATGGGAAACATTGTGGGAGAAGGAAAAAATAATGAATAATCATCATTTTTCTCTTTTGCCAATAAGTTTCCAGAGGCTTTGTATATCCACCAAAAATGTACCCAAGAATTTTAATTCTGGGTTAAAAATGAGACGAGGTATTATGGATAACTCTTAGCTAATTTACAATTTTCTTGTGGAGGCAAGGATTAGCTTCTCAATATACTCTGACTTGCAGAAGACAGTGGTTAAGAACAGTTGTACACTTGATTCACTTAGACATGTGTTTGACAGCAAAGGGGAGATAGATTAATATTTATAGAGGCTGGTTTACATGAACAATACAAAAAAAAGAAAAACGTAAATATTTACAAGTAAGTAAATACATAAAAAATATTTACAAGTAAGTATCTGGATGATCAATTCAGAATGCACATGTAAATTATGACACATAAGTATTTTCAAATGAGAATGTACATGATGAATAAAATAAGAATGAAACAATGGCAAAAGTCAGACTCTATGTGCTAGGCACTTGAAGGCATACAGGAAACCCTTAACCAGCGGTCCCTTACACGAATAGCAGCTATTTGAATTTTTCAAATTAAAAAAAAAAAAAAAAAAAAAAAAAGAAAAAAACTGGTGGAGTAACCAGTTCGAAATGACTCGTAACCCATGCTCATTCGGCTAAGGTTTAGTAAAGTAGATTGTAACTTGCAGGCTGATTTTTTTTTTTTTTAAAGAAGAACATGTTTCTGTGCCTAACCTAGTGACATGAGAGAGAGGGGGATCACTTTGTACTGGGTTGTGTAGATCTGATCAGTTTGCACATATGCACTGTCAATTTGTGGTCTAGTGCAAAGTAAATCAGTGGTAGTGTATATACATTAATAATAATGATGGTGGGGAAAATCAACATGTACAATCTCACAAACAATGTTTTAAATGTCTAAATATATTAGATCTATATGTATTTCAACCATACATTTGTTGGGAATGGAAAAAAAAACCTTATTGCCAATGTTTTTCCCTCTAGCAATTATTTCAAGGCTGTCTATTGCAGGCTTGTTAAACCTTTACCAAACATCAAATTTTTTTAGACTGGTGCAAATTGAAAGCATTTGCAGACAACAAAATAAATGTAACTCAAAAACTGAAATTTGTTTCCAGTGGAGTAGAAAACATTGTGGAAAAAGAGAGAAAATGCCGGTTACCAGCATTTTCTCCCTTTCCCGCAATGCCCTCAAAAAGGTTATATCTCACGGTTGTAAAAACTAGGGATTGTTTTGGAAAGGGTTTAAAAAATGGGGTTATGAACTGAAAGGTAACCAGTGATTCTTTTTACTCAAATATTATGTTTATTGTCAGAGGGCTAAGTGGGTATGGATCAGTCTGCAAAGGTGTGCAGCATGATCATTGTCCATTCAGCCCTCATATAAGATTCCATGTTGTATATATATATATATATATACTTGTATATATGCATGCATGGAAGAAAACAAAAAAAAAAAAAAATTCATGTATAATAATAATGTCTGTATTTATTATTTCAGGAGGCAATTGGGCTGTATTTAGACTTCTCATTGAAATTCCTTCATGATCAACTTTACAAAAGAGCTTATTCGTTTAAGTTTATATTTTGACTTGGTTTGAAATAATGCTTTAATACTCTGTTCATGACTTTGCAGGTTTTGAAGATAATTTTCTCTTGCATTGTGGAAAAAGATGCAGTCAAATAAATAGTGTTTCTCTGAGCCAACCTGTCCAGAATTACAGCGATTGCAAGTTCTGTCTTCCAAAATAGTGCCATCATAACGGCCAGTTTCTATGGGCAGATGATGGTTTGCAGTTCTAAACCTGAGGAGAGGTAAGTATTCGTTTCTGTTTAGAATTCTGAGGTACTCTTCAAATGCATGATTTTCTTTAAAATTCAAGAAGAGTCTGCCTTTGTTGGATAGCGATAATTGTTCATGCCAATTTTGTTTAAATTGATCAATCAGTGTTTGTTTTATTGTTTTATGTAGATTACCTTGGTTGATATTAAACTGATTTTCCCACAGATCGGGTCTTCCTACTGTAATTAAGATTTCTTTAATTTTGCTAGGCCATTTGAAATTATGTTGTGGACTTGCTAACATATACTTATATATCTTAAGGGAGATTTTTTCACTTTTACCTATTAATAACCTGTTCCAGAAAGATACCATACGGGACATGATAACTATTTTAATTGGATAGCGTCCAAGTTCTCCATATAAAAAAGATAATGGTGTTGATTTTCTGGAGCCTGTTATTTTCCTGAGGAAGTTAGAGTGTACTTTTTCTAGTATCTCAATATTTTCAAATCCGAAGACTTCTGAACCATAGGTTAAAATTGGTAGTACAGTATGGTCAAAAAGTTTGATGACTAAGTCTAAGGGCAGGTCAGAGTTGTTAACTTTCATGAACAGATAATGTAAGGCCTTGTTAGCTTGTTCGGCTATGTGTTTTCGGGCTCGAAGAAAAGAACCGTTATTTGAGAAGGTGATGCCTAGGTAATGGTAATGGTCTGTTATTGCCAATGGTTGAGTACCAAGCTTAAATGAAAGATTGTTAATTGCTCTAGTACCAAAGACTACTACCTTTGTTTTACTTGTGTTAACTTCTAAGTGCCATCTATTGCAATAATTTTCAAAGTGGTTTAAGCTATTTTGAAAGTCATTTGCATTATCTGACATTATAACAGTATCATCTGCATAGAGTAATAATAAAAGTTTTAGCCACAGTGTCAGATCAGCAGTATCTTGGAGTTCTACACCGATGGCACCGTTAGATATCAGATTGGATTGAAGATCATTAAGGAACAAAGAAAATAGAACAGGTGATAAATTTTCACCTTGTCTGACACCAATTTCTGATATAAATGCGGGGGAAAATGAACCATTTAATTTTATGCTGGATTTGATATTGTCATACATATTAGTAATAACTTTAAAAAAATTACCATTTATGTCATTTAATAAAAGCTTGTGCCAGAGCCCAATTCTCCAAACTTTGTCGAATGCTTGTGAGAAATCAATAAATGCTGCATAAAGTTTCTTTTTCTTCTTTTTTAGTATCTCAAAAAGTGAATAAAGGGTGAAGATATGGTCACTACATGAATAATTTTTCCTGAAGCCAGCTTGATTTTCTTCCAGTATGTTATTCTCCTCTATGAATATATTTAGTCTGTTATTTAAAACAGATGTAAATAATTTACCAAGGCAACTTAAAATTGTGATTGGTCTGTAGTTGCATGGATATTTTGGGTCACCCTTATTCTTGAAAATTGGGATTATAATACCTTCTAACCATGTTTGGGGAATTAGACCTGTTTCAAGAATACAGTTGAAGAGCTTACAGTATAATGGGAGGAGAATATTTTTAGTTGACTTGATATATTCATTTAAGATATTATCTAACGGACTGGGGGATTTAGAGTTTTTCAGATTATTTATGGATTTGATGATTTCATTTTCAGTAATTTTGGAGTTAAGATATTCATTAATACTGATTGTGTTATTTTGTTCCAGGGGAAACCTATTGTCATCAACATTATTTCTGTTAATTTCTTGAAAATGGTGATAAAATTCATCTAAGGTTGGGCACTCGTTACATTTCTGTTTGGGTTTTAAATTTTGTAAAAATTTCCAATATTTTTTTGGATTCTTTTCACTAATGGTTCTTAACCTGGTTGCTTGCTTCTGTTTTTCAATGTTTAAAAAGTGATTTATTGTTCTTTTATATTCTTTACTTGTTTGTTTTAGTTTTACCTTATTTTGGATATTTTTGTTTTTAGCATAATTATTTTTTGCTTTATGATACCTATCTCTTGCTTGATGACATTGAGGACCAAACCATGACTTGTTTTGTGGGTGTGAATTGACATGTGTTTGGGGAGTGCCTGCATTGGGAAAAGTCACATTTGCAGAAAATTGGAATATGTTTTGGATTTCATCTGTAATATGCTGTATTGTTTGCTGTGAGTGTGGATATGTATGTATTTGTTCAAGAAGGCAATGTACTTTTGCATTATCTATGTTGTTGATAAATTCTGGTTCCAGACCAGGTATCCAGTTGGGTCCATTAGCTGTGCAAAAGGAAGTATTTAGAGCGGGGACGGGCTTTTTAATTTCAATTTGCCATGATACAACGTTATGACCGTCAGAAAAAAGTGTGTCAGTCTCGACAATTTCAAAATTGGAGAGATTTCGAAAACAGTCTGGAGTGGCAATGACGTAGTCCAAAACGGATTTTTCTCTAAAAGTGAACTCGCCCACATCTTTGTCATTGAAAGATCTGCCATTCAATATGAATAAGTTGTTATTTTTACAAATATCTAGAAGTTTAAAACCATTTGTATTTGTTCTGTTATCTTTTGATTTTCTATTCAGATTAAAGGAGAAGTCTTCGAGGACTGTGTACCGATGGAGTTCTGACTGTAGATCCTGGTCAATATCAAAAGTTTCGTTTATGTATATGTCGGCAAAGACAAAGTCACGCATGGAGCCCACACGACAATTTGTATCTCCAGCAAGGTATACATATTTATTTTCACTACATTTTTCAAAAATTTCATTTTCCAATAAAGTAAACTGATGGTCTGTGAAGAAACGAGAGTTGTCTGGTGGGACATAAAGCGTACCCAATAATAAATTCTGCTCCAGTTGGAGAAATGTTTTATCTATTGACACCCAAAGGACGTATTCGGAACTATTAGGGACAACATCAACAAATGGTGCTAAGCTATCCTTCACATACAGCCCAATGCCTCCTGATTTACGCTTGTAATTTACAGAGCGATTTTTGGCGATAAAAGTGTAGTTATTGATATCTACAATATCGGTTGAATCAAGATGAGTTTCACTTAAACCAAAAATGTCATAGGTACTTACATAATCTACAAATTCTGGATAGTTCAATCTATTTTTTAATCCATTAACGTTCAAACAACCAAGGTTTATTTTGTTCGTTTTCAGACATTCTGATGAGTCTATCCCTCCGACTTCCTAGCTAGAAGAACCGGAGTTACGAAACACACTGTTGTTATTGGCACTAGCACGCGCTGGAGGCTCAGAGCGAGTATTGTTGACGGATGTCTCCTTGGTGGACGTCTGTTGAGATTGCCATGGACGCTGAAAGTTCTGTTTAGAATTCGACGTTGGTGTCTGCCTGTTGAAGTCTGCCCGCCGTCCTACTGGAGCTCGATTTCGTGCCCTTGACGGATGTGGAGATGGGGATTGAGATCGTCTGGATTTGTGACTTGAGGATGCGACTGGTTCTTGACTTGTGTTACAGTGGTTAATCAGCTCACTGTTTGAATTTTCATAGTTTTTATTATGATGTACACGGGACTCGTGATGTTTTGATTGAACTGTAGATTGGTTGAGTGGGTCCGTGCTTTGATTGTTTACTGTTCTACTTTCTTGCATTATGGGGCCCCAGTCGGGGAATTCATCAGCTATAGTGTGACCGTTAGATATGAGTTTTGCGGGATAGACAATGGATGTTTTTGCACCTGGATCGATTTGGCGAAGGTGTTTGTATTCAGGCCAAAGGCGCCGACGTGCATCTACTATTTCCTTAGGGAAGTCCTTGTTTATACTAAATTCTTTACCTTTTAGCATGTGGGCTTTTGACAGAACGTAGTTAGTGTCTCTGAAGTCAAGAAAACATACAATAATTGACCTTGTTGAGCCCTTCTTGTATTTGCCGAGTCTATGGGCACGGGTTATGGGAGGACAGTCAGTGAATCCAAGGTGTTCCTTGAGAAAACTATCTATTCGTGTCGTACAGTTCTCATCCCTAAGCTCTGAGATACCACTGAAAATAAGATTGTTTCGTCGTGATCTGGCTTCCAGGTCGATAGATTTATATTCGAGGAGTTTTAGACGATGGTCATGATTAGAAAGAGTGTTTTCAGTAATATTTACCCTTTTCTGTAACAAAATGCAATCGTCCACCTTGTCACAAACATTCTTCATTTGAGAAAATAAAACAGAAAGTTTATTATCCATTGTCAGATTCTCATACTCCTCTTGAGACAAATTACTGGGGCGTATGCCGCCTGAGTCTTCTCTGGCTCGTTTCCTAGACTCTGATCTTAATCCATTTTCACTTGGTATCTGGGTGTCACTGGTCAACAAACTGTTTGAAAAACTTTGATCAATGCACTCATTTATATCATTATTGTTGCCGTTATTACATTTGTTACTGTTTGCATTCGAGTTTTTTTCTTTGTTTTTTTCTTTGTCTGTTTTCCCGCCATTTAGCAGCTCATATCGGTTTTGCGTAAAATTCATTTCTGGCTCTATTCCTACTGAACGGCAATTTAATCCATTTAATTCACTTTCCATACTGTGTCTGTACATTTTGAACAAATTTTAACAATATAATAGCCATGTAAAAACAAATTATTAGTTGTTTTTCACTTTTTTTTCACTCCACGATTTAAAACACGTCCATATCGGGTAAACCGGAAGTCAGATTCATGATTTGGTAGGATTATCTTGCCTTACGTGCATTGTTTAAATCGTACCCATCAATGCAAAAGAAGACAGGTACGCATACCCTTGTCTGTCTATTTCTAGTTGGTATTTGTTGAGAGATAGAGATAGCTTGTGTAAATAAAAATTTTATCCTACTAATGCTCTTCACCCCAACCACTTTTTTTTTTGTGTGTGTGAAAGGAAGTTTATCTTGCAGTTCTTACGTGTCCATTATTTTCTTGACGGTATTTCCCTACACATATGTACTAAGGGAGATAATAAAAACAGACAAGAAACATAACGGGTATAATACCAAACAAGTCGGAGTTTAAAGAGGCATTTTTTAACATTGTGGCGAAAGGAAAAAATGCTTTTCACAAACTTCCTACCATCTACAATATCTTAACCTGCTCAATGGAATAGGTGAGGTAAGTAATTTATTGTCTACAATAGCTTATAATTTGGACATCCGATTGAGAGTTAAGTCTTATACCACCACAAAAGAACTGTCCACAGACCAACATGTTGAGAGAGAGAGATAGATATTACAGAACAGGAGGTTTGAGGTGTCTCAAGTTATGATTTGTTGTCTGCATAGACAGTTAAGTCTTGTACCGACACGAAATAACTGCCTACTTACCAATGTGTAGAGATGAAGTGACAGCCACACAGATGGATGCACGGACGGACCGACAGACAGACGGACGGTTGGACAGGGTGTTACAGAACAAGCGGATTTGAATGATGTTAAGTTTTGATTCTAGCAGTTGCTATGTGGCCATATTTTCTGGTCGGCACCTCCCAATACACATATACATATAGAGATATACAGACAAGAAACATGACGGGTATAAAAACCCTTTATCGAAAAATCCGGAGTTTTATCAAGGCAATTGACAACGTTGTACACTGTGGTGAATGATTGACAACGTTGTACACTGTGGTGAATGATTTTAAACAACATCTTCACCTAAAATATTTTCTTTATAAAGAGGAATCGCTGAATAACGATTTAAGATTTGTGTCTACAATGGCTTGATATGTAGACGCTTTTACAAATTTAGAGACCTTAGCCTTGAAACTCGCTATATTTCCACCTACTGAAATCTAATGTCGATAGAGATATATTGGAGAACTTATATAGCATACCTAGATAAAACAAATATTATCCTTATCCATAGTCCTCTTCACGCCAAACCACTTTTTTTTTTTTTTTTTTGTAAAAGGAAGCTTGTCTTGCAGTGTCAGTGTCCTATTAGCCCATTTTTTTCTTGTCGGTATTTCCCACATGCACTAGAAGAGATAATGCAAACAGACAGGAAAAGCCCATACCAACACGTCTACACGCAGACCTGTACACCCCATACAGATTTCTTATTGACCATTTTTTATTGATATTTACTTTATTATTAAGTCAAAGATATGCAGTCAATGATTTTTCATTATATGATTGATTACGGTTAAAAAATTCCACACAGAAATTAAAAATCGACGGTCTGCTTGCCGACACGAAAGAACGGCCTATTTACCGACACGAAAGAAGACAGGCGTGATCGCTTTGATACTGTATTTACTGCACATTTAAACACTAATAAAATAATGACTTTCACATGTTGTGTTCCTTTTTCCCTTTACCGCATCAATTTTCCATAATTTGGTTGGATTACCGCGACCTGCGCAGGTTAACCTGGGTCGATACTTTTCGTAGATGCATTAAACTCCCTTTTCACAGAGTATGGCTCATATATTAGAAAACTACATAAAAATCGTTGGTGAAAGGAAGTTTATCTTGCAGTGTGCTTATATCCCATTTTTTCTTGTCGGTATGTCCCAATACACCTGTACTAAGGAAGATAATAAAGACAGACAAGAGACATAACGGTATACTACCAAACCAACACATCTACACGCAGACCTGTACACCCCATACAGATTTCTAATTGACCTTTTCTTATTGATATTTACTTTATTATTAAGTCATTCTATATGTATTTAATGATTTTTTCATTATATGGTTGATTACGGGTTAAAAAATTCCACACAGAAATTAAAAATCGACGGTCTGCTTGCCGACACGAAAGAATGGCCTATTTTACGACATGGAAGAAGACAAGGTGTGATCGCTTTGTAACTTTTTTTTTTTGCTGCACATTTAAACATTAATAAGATGTTTCGAAAAATGATGTAAGAAAAATAATGACTGCGAAGCAATGAACCACATATTGCAACTTAACGTCAACTGGAAACCTGCCAAAATATATGTGCACCCTAGCTTGCCTTTTGCCTCGGATGATCTCATTTCGAGAACTGTCTAAAAATGTACATCTTTTTTTATATACGTCCGCAGCCGGCTTTGTGTTACTTTCTCGGGTGATGTTTTATGGTGCTGTTTTTATGAAGGTTTTACATGTACATTCGCGGTATGCAATTTGTCTGGGATAGTTTGTCTTTCTAGTGTTGTGTTTCATTGTATATGTATGACATTGCATGTGTATGATCACTTTATAATTATTTAGAAAAGTTTTTTGATCGGTTAAAGAAACCGTCATGTTTTTCTTTTCAAAAAGCCCTTCAATTCAAATATGTTGGGGAGTTAGGAGTGATTTTTTTTTTTTTTTTTTTTAAATGCAGCTTTGTAATGGAATAACAGTAATTTGATAAAATCAAATTTAAAAAAAAAAAATCAGAGTAGAACCATGGCCCCGTCGTAGAACACTGGTGCAGTTCAACCGCTATTTTGCCATACTTGACAAAGTATCAGACTTCATTAAAATTATTACTATTATTTATTTACAAAGCTGCAATAGTTTTTAAATTTCACACCTAACTTCCCAACATATTCAAATTGAAGGGCTTTTTGAAAAGAAGAAAAAAAAAAAAATTGTCGGGTTCTTTTAGCGATTAAAAAAGATTATAAATTCTAATAAAGTAACCATAACACATACAATATCATGCATATACAGTGAAACGCATCACTAGAAAGATAAACCATCCCAGCCAAATTGCATGCCGCGGATGTACATGTAAAACCTTCATAAAAACAGCAGCATAACATATCATCCCAGAGACAAAGAGAAAAAGGCCGGCTGCGGATGTAGATCTACATGAGACACCCGTCTTCTTTCGTGTCGGTAAATAGGCCGTTGTTTCGTGTCGGCAAGCAGACCGTCAATTCTTGATTTCTGTGTGGATTTTTAAACCGTAATCAACCTTATAAGGCGTCACGTGATTAATGGAGGATTGTTTATTTTTCCGTCGCTGAAGAAAAGATTCTAAATGTAATTGTCAAGGCGTCAGTTTGTGCGTCAGGATGAATTCTTTGTAATTTTGAAGTGAGTAGACTGGAAACCTATCGTTACTGTCTGTAAGTGAATCATTGGCGAGCATCGGAGAGCATTTCGAGAGATTATTGTCTTATTTTCCTTTGATACCTGAATCCAACCCACTACTATTTAAATTGTCCATTTCTGGTGTGCGATCAGGTGAAAAGTTGTGAAAAGTTGTCAGTGCTTTATGCCCAGAGGGAGATTTAACGGTTAACGACTGTGTATTTCTCACAGATCAGTTTTTCACATACAATCAAGAAAACGGACTTTTCTTAAACGCAAGGACTATATATTCTGGTCTCCATTATTATTTTTCGATCGTCTTTTTAGGAACTATATTATGCCAACAAAGCCTGAATTTATGTCTGAACCCCAATCTATTGCTGAGCCTACACCATTACAGTCACTTGAGGCCGATATTAAGACCGATATTGAACCAGTTGTAGCATCGGTCCTGGTTACTGACATCGAACCTAGATCTGAAAAATCACTAGAACGTACTCCTAGTCAAACTGATTCAAAGAAAAGGCCGCTATCATCCCCTTTAGAGACCCTAGAACCAAAAAAAGAAACTAAGTAATATAATGGAAATTACAGACGAGCAAACGCCGAACATTTCTACTTTACCCCAGGATGTCAGACAGGGTGACATAACAAGTCAACCGGTTGCAAACATATCCTTTGGAGCCGAAGAAATGGATATCATTGCCAAAACTCTAAAATCTTCTTTTGAAAAAGACATGGAAAAAGTGTTTAAATCGTTTCTGGACTCGTCTGTCCCAAAAAATAATCGACGGAGTGTTGGTCGGGCTGAACAAAAGAATTGAATTTCTCGAGAATGAAAATGAAAGTTTGAAATCGGAAAATAAAAAGTTAAAAGAGAGAGTTTCAAACCTTGAACTTGCATCAGATAAACAAGAACAGTACAGCAGAAGGAAATGTTTGAGGATTAGTGGTGTTAAAGAGCATGAAGGAGAGGAAACACAAGATCGTGATCAATCTCTGCAACAGCAATTTTGTGAGGGTGTCTGAGGCTGACATAGACAGATCCCATCGAATAGGAAGGCAGATTAGGTCTAAACCTCGACAACTGATTGTCAAATTTACTTCATACAGGATCCGACGATCAGTGTACAAAGCAAGATCAGCGCTGAAAACTACGAACAATAACGTTTTCATCAACGAAGATCTCACTAGATTACGTAATAAACTGTTTTATGATGCCAGACAACTTCTAAAAAGAAAGGCAGTAAACAGTGTTTGGACTTCAGATGGAGTTATTTTTATTAAAGATAAGGATGACAAAATCCACAGAATTGAAAGAAGAGAGGACTTATCAGTGATAGTTATGTAGTGCTACAGTCATAAACAGTCATTTCATGTTTTTATTATAATAGGTTTTCCCTCTACTAATACATGTATTATGTTCATTATAGCAATTTCAGTGCTGCAAATTTACATCTTTGAGAAAGATATCTTAATATCGGGCAGGATGGATCTGGGATCAGACTGCATTGCTGTGCCGTCTGATTTTGATCGACATTGTCCGCAAAGGGTCATATAGTCTCGATTCGCAGCTTTGGGATTAAACTTGCAAAACGCTGGTCTAATCCACAATACTCTTTATTTTGTATTCTGATCCTGATCAATATTGTCAGCCTGTGTTGCCAAATGTGATTATAAAGCTATAGATATGCAGTGATATACGAGTATTATGCTCTTGTTTAACCCTTTACCACACAATCCCGACTTGTAGCAATCCTATAAAAGAAGCATTATGGGGGCATTGTTGGAAGGGGAGAAAATGCTGGTAATCAGCGTTTTCTCCTTTTCCCACAATATTTTCAATCCTTCCCAAACAAAGTTCAGTTTTTCAGTCCCATTGATACTGTCGCCTGAAAATGCTTTCAATTTGGACATGTGTAAAATGTTGTTGTTTGGTAATGAGTTAAGCAGTTTTCTAACTCTTTAGCAAGCAGTCCAAGTTTTAAACCTTTGCGACAAATTCCCGATTTTAAGGATACTAAGGAAGACGCTTTTCGAGGGTATAGACCCTTTTACAACGCCGTTCGTTGCGAAGGAAATACGATCCCAGAATTCCACTTTCCGCGCATGCGCACTGTTTGCAGGGCAGAAGGTTCAATATCGCCACTATTGAAAGCTATTTTCACACGTAATGTTTGGGACGTTTCGAAAGATTTTATTGATAAAACTGTGAAGATATAACTGTGTTACACGATGCCGTTATCATGCTGTGTACCGGGATGTACAAACAGATTATACATGGATCCGTGGCGATGAGATAAACCGACTTCCTTGGTTACCGTAACTAAGGGCTCACAAACAAACGCAGTAAATACATATACAGTATAGCAGAAAGGCTACTTAAATCTTGCTATCATGACTGTTTCTGTGGATTAAATTCCGGAAAAATATTCCTTTTCATATGTTTTTGTCGATGATTGATTCTCGGTAAGAAATATATGGGTACTTGAACTTATTTACACAAGAATATGTACAAAAAGTGTGAATTTCAGGGTCTACGGACAATGTAATACCTGTGCCAGCAACGTTTTGAACTTCTACGAGAAAGAATGAAACACCTCATAGACCTCAATTTTGCTTAACAATAATAGAATTAAAGATGATCGACCAATGTTTGTTCCTTCAAATTGAAAATATGCAATGGATATATAAATATGCATCCTATCAGCCTTATTTCTATCTATTCATATACTATTTGTCTGCTTGACTGTCACTCTGTCTGCTTGTCTGTCTGTCTGTCAGTCTGGCTGGCTGTTTGTCTGTTTGTCTGTTTGTCTATCTATCTGTCTGTCTGTTTGTCTGTCTGTCTGTCGTATATAAATGTTTATTGATTAGTTACATACAGTACATATTGTATATTATTTTACTGTTGAATTCAGCAGCCACCAAACCGTAACCTTTGTGGGCATGCTGTCAAAACGTACCCAAACCAAAACGTACCGAAAAAAAAATGTCAAAGTGGGAATCTAAACAGTTCCACAACTAGACAGTTTCCCGAAATTACTTTTCGAGACAGTTCCTCGACAGATTTGAAGGTAGTTCCCCGACATATTTGTTTCAAGTCAGATAACCTGAACATTACTGATGATTATAAATATCCTGATATTCCTAGGAAATTATCATATATATATTCATAGATATAAATTGATGGACAACCGATGTATTCGGCTTTGATTATTTGTAACCGTGATGAGATCGTATGTACATTTACGGAACTGTAGCCTTTCCTTCATGGGTAAAAACTGATTCATAATTTCCATGCAAAAAAACAATAGAGACTAAAAAGCTGTTTGCAAACATGAAAGTTGATATCAATGAAATTTAATTTACATATAACAGTATTGAGTCCAATTTCTTCGAATTGTAGACAAGGAATGGACAAGAAGATAGTTTTTTATTTGTTTGACCTACCCATGTGACCGAAAGAATGAGCAGGATTGGTTCATAAGTAATAAGATTCAACACAAATGCTTTGCCAGAACTGATCAGCGGCTCCTTCCGGGGAATTCTTTTATTGAAATGCATAGAAACGTACACATGAAAAACTTTATTTTTGTATAAACTTTCATTTATGGATCCACGGTGCAAGACCAGAAGTATGCAATGTATGTGTCGGGATTCTGCACAGTGACGATCTGTCACTTGGGTGTTAAACATTGTGTTCACGCGGCAGGTCAAAGTGACTGCAATCTTCATTATCCTTCGTTTAAAATGGCACCTTGAGAAATTTTCGATTGTACAGTCACCTGAGATTAACCAATTACAAGTGACTGTACAGATTTCTTTTCTCAACATACCATTTTAAACGAAGGACAAGGAATGTTGCAGTCAACTTTGTAAGCAAACTTTGAAATGTTTTCACGAAAATATGAATAAAAGAACTGTTTACACATTTTCCATTGAGAAAACAGGGCTTTTAACGCTGAGTAACCAAGTAAAAACGGCATTGTCATCTGTATTTTTAGCACAGTCAAACGCTCAAGGCATTTCCATTGCTGTAAGGATGGTTCACAGCGCACATGCACGCGCGTTTCTGATATGGTATATATACACAACAAACAAATAACTGGATATCAATATTTTATAATAACTATCAAAATAAATGAGAACGCGCCAGCTTGACTTAACGTGTGAACACAGTTTTGAACTCAAAGTGACATAACGTCACTGTATAGAATCCCAAGTCACATACAATGCATATTTCCAGTCCTACACTGTAGGATCGTTCAGGTAGAAACTGTGAATAACTAAGTGTTGATCCGAACAGGCAAACTTGTATGTCAGTAAATGGGAAACAAAAGGTGTTAAATGCTGAAAATAGGCAATTTATTAAATGCAAAAGATCAAAATATGAGTGTATATGCAACTGAATAATAACATGTATAACATGACTAGGTAAACATCAATAACTGATACATCTTGGCGACAGAAGCCCGCCACAAAGAAGATAGTTCTTATTAGTTTGACCTACCCATGTGACCGAAAGAGAGAACATGACTGGTTCATAGTTCATGGTTCATAGAATTCAAATTAGAGAAAGGATACTCAAATACTGATTGTGAGAAATTAGCAATTAAATTGTATAAATACATACTTGGTGTGCATAAACGAACAACAAATTTGGCAATTTATGTTGATCTTGGTAGGGCTCCATTATTTATTGATATAGTATGTGCCATACATAATTAAATATTTTAGAAGATTTGAAGAAATGAACTCTGAAAGCCTTCACGCACAAGCTTTTCAGAGTAGTAAAGAAATTCATACAGCTGGTAAGGAGAGCTGGTATTCGAATATCTTGTTTATAATGCAGCAGTTGAATATAGATGTCAAATGATAGGCCTATGAGTTTACATGCAGTTGAGTCCCAGTTATTAAAAAAATAGATGGAATTATGGAGGAAACAACTGCACGAAAATGCACTTATAAAAGAGGGAAAATTACGCACAAATGATATGTTTAAATCAAATTTTAAATGTGAACCATATCTAAATGTAGTAAACAATCGGGGTGTTAGAAAAAGCTACACATGATTTCGAGTTAGCGCACATGACTTAGCCATAGAAAGGGGGCGATATAAAAATATTAAATCTGAAAATAGACTTCGTAAAAGTTGTCGGACGCAGGAAATTGCAAATGAGACCCATTTCGTAATAAATTGCCCCAAATATTCTAAAAACGTGAAAAACTATTTTCACATGTTGTTAAAAAATTGTGAAAACTTTGAAAACTTGTCCCATCAGAACAAATTCATATGGTTGATGACTTTTGGCCAGAAGATACAGATATTATCGTGAAGGTTTCTCATTTTATGAATAAATGCTTAAATAAGAAAACATATCTAACAAGCCTCATTTAGTTACTTTCATTTATAGTCATAACAATGCATTGTCGATTTTCAACATGATTTGAATTACCTGTGATATGATGTGTACATTTGATCCGACACATGACATTTCTACAATTTTAATAAATGCGTGTACTGAAGACCATACTTGCGGTATATTTAGGTAAAAGGAGAGTAATGCCTATGAACTGTTTAACTTTGAAAACATAACTTAACTCCCTTATTAATAACAGATACTCTTCAATCGAAAAGTGTAGTTTTGGTCTATGAGTAAAAACATGTGACTGGGAAAACTAAGAATTAAAAAGTTGAAACTAAAATCATCTTGTTCTTGTTGCATAATGATGTGACAAATTGGCGACGAGGATCAATCAACGTGTCATAAAAGTGGAGTCAAGGGCGCTACGACAAATCCAGTGGTACAATGGCTACCTACGGGAAAATTGATAAATTTCAACTGGACACAGATAACTGGACGCAGTATGTAGAGCGGCTAGATCATTATTTTTTGGCCAATGACATTGATGACAATGACAAAAAGAAGTCGATATTTCTGTCGGTGGTTGGCAGTAAAGTGTACAAACTGATTAGTGATTTGTTGGCACCAAGTAAACCAGGTGATAAGACATTTGCCGAATTGACTGAATTGGTAAGGAACCATTTACAGCCAAAACCCTCAGAAAGAGTTCAAAGATACAAATTTCATAGTCATTTTAGAGCATCAAACCAATCAGTAGCTGATTACGTTGCCCAGCTAAGACACCTGTCAATGGAGTGTAATTTTGGGGCCACACTAGAGCTTATGTTAAGAGACAGATTAGTCTTGAATTAGCTCAAGGCATGGAAATGGCAGAAAAATCAGCCATGGACTTGCAGAATAAAGACAAAATGTCTGTCAATCGGGTTCGCCACAAAAAAGCAGAAACGAAACCGTCAGCATCTAATAGGGAACCAGAATGTTGGAGGTGTGGCGGAAAGAACCATTCCCCCCCAAGATTGCTTTTTTAAGGACTCAGAACGTTTTAAGTGTAAGAAGAAAGGACACTTGAAAAAGAAATGCAAAAATCAGGAGGGGAAGGAAAATGATAGAAAGGATAGGAAAAAATGTCAAGAGCATAACAGAAAGAAAAAAGGGTCAAATCAAAAATATCTGGCTGATGAACAGGACGATGGATCTAGTTACAATGAAAATGAATATACTTTCTTTAAGACTGGAAACTCCTGTGAGAAACCAGTAACAGTAAACATGAATTTGAACGGGTTCATAGTGCCTATGGAGATAGACACAGGAGCATCAAAATCAGTAATTTCAGTAGGAACACTACAAGAAATTAAAGGTAAAATAGAGCCAACAAATATCAAATTAAAAACATAGACTGGTGAAGAAATTCCTATCTTGGGACAATCAAGGATAAAAGTGATTTCTGGTCAACAGAATAAAGAATTGTCTGCAATTGTGACAGATAGAGGACCAAATTTGATAGGGAGAGACTAGTTGCATGTCGTTAAGCTGAACTGGAGAGAGATTTTTAAAACTGTGTCTGAAAGGAGTTATGAGAACGAGTTAACCAGGGGTTACGAAGATATTTTTAAGTCGGAATTGGGCAAATATAAGGGTTTAAAGGCAAAGATTAGTCTCAGAGAAGGTGCAAAACCCAAATATTGTAAAGCAAAGTCAGTTCCGTACAACTTGAAAGAAAAAATAGGCCAAGAATTAGATAGGCTTGAACAGGAAGGAACAATCACAGCAGTTCAGTACTCGGAATGGGCGGCACCGATTGTGCCCATCGTTAAGGAGGATGGCAGTATCCGTATCTGTGGAGACTATAAAGTAACAATTAATCCAGTTTCAAACTTGGACAATTATCCTATTCCAAAGGTAGAGGACTTATTCGCCAACATCAAAGGGAAGTATTTTTCCAAGTTAGATTTGAGCAATGCCTATCAACAAATAGAACTTGATGAAAATTCTAAAATGTTTACGACCATCAACACACACAAAGGATTGTATCAATATAATCGTCTTTGTTATGGGATTTCGTCTAGTCCGGGTATTTTTCAAAAGGTGATGGACAACATATTACAAGGATTGGATGGAGTGAGAGTCAGGGTCGATGATATTTTGGTAGCAGGTGACTCAATTCAAGAACATGATGCTAGAGTTCGGGAATTTTTTCAAGAGACTTCGGACTGCTGGAATGAGATTGAAAAAAGGTAAATATGTTTTCAGAACCACTGAAGTAGTTTACTTAGGACATAAGATTTCTGAGAAGGGTATTGAACCATTGAAAGAGAAGATTCAGGCTATAGAGCAGATGGAGAGACCAAAAGATAAAAAAGAATTGCAAAGTTATTTAGGGCTGATCAGTTATTACTCTAGATTTTTACCAAGAATATCTACAGCTGAATTCAACTGGGGAAGTGAACAAGAGAAAGCTTGGACTTCATCAAAGAAATTACTAGTTGAATCAGATTTGCTGGTACACTACGACCAAAACAAAGAGCTAGTTTTAACATGTGATGCATCACCCTATGGTGTCGGTGCTGTGCTATCACACAGAATGGAAGACAGGAAAGACAAACCAATTGCGTTTGCGTCTAGAACTCTCAGTAAAAGTGAAAAGAACTATAGTCAGATTGAAAAAGAAGGACTAGCAGTGATATTTGGAGTGAAAAAGTTTCACCAGTATCTATATGCTAATAAGAGATTTGACATAATTACAGATCACAAGCCACTGTTAGGACTATTTAAAGAAGACAAGGGCATTTCAATGTTATCTTCTGCAAGAATGGTCGGATGGTCTTTGATATTAAGTGCATATAACTACAGACTGATACACAAAGCTGGTACAAGCGTAGGGAATGCAGATGGACTAAGTCGTTTTCCTGTAAAAAGTGAAAATGTGGAACCGCCGGGGTTTCCAGTCATTTCGTACCTAGACCATTTCGTACCTAGGTCATTTCGTACGATTTTGGTCATTTCGTACCCACTTAATTTTTCATTTTGGTCATTTCGTACCCACTTTGGTCAATTCGTACCCACTTTGGTCATTTCGTACCCACTCTGGTTATTTCGTACCTAGTATCTAATTTTTATTTTGGTCATTTCGTACTTAGTTTTAATTCCCATTCGGCCATGCTTTTGTATCTTCTGTGGTCATTTTCCACCGAGTTTTGCCCCTTATTTTGATAAATACGATATTTCTTTTAAAACTAACATTGGATGGCTCATTTAGTCTTTTGTAATTTTCCACTGACATTTCTCTTCAAATGTAGTTCTTCAGTCATTGACCAGTACCTAGCTAAGTTGTGAATCGGTATTGATGAAACCTTAGAACTACGTTTCTTGAAAAAAAAAAAACGGAAAAAAAAATTCTAGGATCAAGGAACGTATACCGTAGATTTGGCTACCTTTGGAAGGAGGTTCAGAGTTTGAATATTGACTCGGATTTTACTGGTAGATTACATTCTGACAGGCATTTTTCCCCCACCACTGCATCCATATGAAACTAGGCAGCGACTACAGGGGATAATTTTCTTGTGCCGGTAAAAAAAGCGATTATTGCACGGCGATATCACGAAAAGTGAACCAAGCAAACAACTGAACTTACTGCCATTTCACCTGTCTATCCATGTAATCATTAAGCAGGTTTTAAAAAAATGAATTAGCCATTTATCAGTCGACAAAATAAAAGACTTGTCCATATTGAAAGTCTTTTGCAGACGACAAATTTGCCATGAATCAAAAGATGGGATTGTGGGAAAAGGAGAAAATACCATGGTCGCCACCCCATTTCCTTTCTACCAAATTCAGAACGGTTGTATAAAACGATGGTAAAAACTAGAATCGTCTATAAAATCGAATCCTTTATGAGCTATAGAGGACAATGAACGTGCACTGCAGTCTGATCTTGGATCCACACTGTCAGACACAACTTGAATATTACTGGTAAAATGAACTTTGAGATCACACAGTTTGTGTTTTTACATCATCTAAATTGATTTTTCTTTCACTTTACTTTTAAACTGAATTTTTACACGTCCACAAACTTATATATTTTTTTTTAACATAAGCTTTATTTGGCATTAAACTGTGATAATTTATAGCCAATACATAAACAAATATTGTTGTGGATTGTAAACACTGGCAATATAAGGTTAATAAATTCACGATGTATACAGAGAATGTATCTAAAGTTGGAAAAAAACATTTTTGTACTCATGGAATTCTTTCTTTGAGAGCAAAGAAGATATATTTCGAAAGCTTATTTATTTCCTCTGAGTTTTTAGATGGCATAATTTGGATAAATTTAAAAGCAGTCGCTCGTCTGCAGTAATAGGGTTTTAAAAATTTGTTTCTTATGTTGCAGTATTTTGGACATTCTAATAAAAAATGATATTCGTCCTCAATTTTATTCAGTGAGCAATTTTTGAATTTTCTGAGGTGTCTATCAATTCCATTATGTCGGCCGGTTTCAATCGCAAGTTTATGAACAGATAATCTGAACCTTGTTAAAGCATGTCTGAATTTGTTTGTACAAATCTGTTTTTGATAAATTTCAAGTTCAAATTCTTGTTTGTATAAACAGTATGAAAACAGTCTTGGAGAGTTATTGATATTAGTAAACCAAGTTTGCTTGTATATATCTAAAATTTTTAATTTAATTGATTGCAGATTAATATTGAAATTGTCCTGATTGATCCAAATGTTTGCTAGACCCAGCTCTTCGAGCGTTAATTTTATTTTAGTTGCCCAATTTTTATTTGCATATGAATTTCCGTTATTAGCATCTGTTTTCATGGTATTGTATAGTCTTCTGATCAAAGTGTTGTTATTTAACCTTAATAATTTTATCCAAAATTTCAAAGAGATTATTTTTCTATGAACTATCATAGGATACCTGGCTAACTCGCCATACATTGCGTCTATATTTGTTGATTTATTTACACATAATATCTTACGAAGAAACTTGCAGTGTACTGATTCTATATCTTTAGCTTTTATGCCATAGATTATTTCGGCTCCATAATTCAAGATAGATCCTACTAAACTATAAAACAGTTTGATTTTTTCAGAAGTGCATATATCTATTTGATTAATTACTATTTCTTTTGTGTGCGGTATAGATTTCCGTTTTAGAATAGCCAGAATCCAAGATACTTGAAAGATTGTACTAGTTCTAATATCGAATTATCAAATACAAAATTGTAGGATGTATGCCGTCCTGATTCAAAAATCATAATTTTTGTTTTATCAGTGTTTACTTTGAGTTTCCAATTCTTGCAATAAGTAGAAAGACCGTTCAATAAAGATTGTAATGCTTCAGGAGAGTGAGCAAATAAAACAGCATCATCAGCAAAAAGGATGATAAACAGCTTCATGTCATCTAGCTCAAAAAGACCGTCAATATTATCATATAAATTATGTACAATATCATTTACGAAGTACCAAAAAAAAATTAAACTTGAACTTGGGTCCCCTTGTTTTGCTCCAATATTAGAGTCTATGAACGGTGAAAAATTATTTTTAAATTTGACCGTGGCTTTGACCGATTTGTACATATTCTTACTGGCATTTAAAAACTTGGTACTGACTCTTTCATGGAACAATTTTTGAAATATTAGGTTTCTCTCTAATCTATCGAAACACTTTTCGAAGTCGATAAAAGCACAATATATGTACTAACTTGCCTGCATTGGATGCGTTTGGAGACGAAAAAAGTAATTTGGATCAAAAGACGAGATTGTTCTTGAGAGGCTAGAAAACATTGTCACCAGCAGGTTTTCCTTGTCCAGAAGAAGCTACTAAGGACTGTAAAAATTAAGGTCAGAGTGAAAAGAATGTGCAGTCTGATCTTAAACAACAGTTCCAGATAGGTAAGGTGACATTTTCCCTGTAAAAGCACCCTTTCATCACAGTTTTTGTTTTTAAAAGTTACAGGAAATGTTCATTTAATCACTGCCACTGTCAGTTGGCACATAGCGTGGAGCAGGCCTACAGACGGTGGATAGCAGATACTTTACTCTCCCTGAACATGATTCCAGTACTGAAACAAGGGGTACGCAAGACAGGATGTTTTATCAGACAGTGTAGATAAAGATCAGACTGCAGTTGGATCTTGGATATATATGCCTTATATTCTGCAAGATAGTATTGCCTACAACACAGTCTTGAAATGCATATTACTTGGTTTATCTTTATCTCTTTACCAAACAAAATTTTTAGACTGGTCTATAATTCAAAGCATTTAGAGACAACAAAATAAATTTGTCTCAAAAAATGAACTTAGATTTGGGATGGGTAGAGAACATTGTGGAAAAAGTAAAAAAAATGCTGGTTACCTGAGTGCTTGGCGCAACTGAGATTTAAACTTGGCATCCCTGCATAGCTAGCCCTGTAGGTAATGAGCTTACAGGCTTGGCTCAAATCATTAACAAACAACAAAATTTAATCCTTAAACCCAAAGGCCATTTTCATTCCAGAATGAGTCCAAGATGATAACAACTGCGTGGGTGCCTTTTGTCTGCAGTGTTTCAACAAAGCAGACAGTATAGATCAATGATTGGACTGCACATTTCGTGCAGTCTGATCTTGATCTACACTAGACACAAAGGCAACTATAGTAGTGAAAGGCGCTTAAAGGGTTAAGACAAATTCAAACCATTTGCTGACAACAAAATAAATGTGACTCAAAAATTTAAATTTGATTTTGGTTGGGTGGAAAACATTGTGGAACAAGAGCTTCGCAGAGCGGCGCATATACGCCCGAAGGGGCTTGTCAGTGAAATGAGTTGAAATGAAGGATGGGCCGTGAATGAAGAGTAGTAATTCTCCATGATAAAGAAAGTAAGTCTTGATTGTCTGTAATAGTTTATTGAAAGGAAAAAAAAGCATTTAACCCTCTACTGCTATCAGTGTTTGAAGTTTCAAGTTGAGAGCTTTTATAGTTTGGAAGTTATGGCCCAGACAAAAATTCAAAGTAAAAATTTAAAAATAAATAAAGGGCAATAACTCAAAAAATAAGGGTATCAGAGTTATGGTTCTTGTGCAGGACACTTCTCCATAACGTGTTCTGTCAGTGTATGAAGTTTCAAGTTGATAGCTTTTCTAGTTTGGAAGATGTAGCCAGGACAAAAATTCATAATAAAGTTATTAAAGGGCAATTACTCAAAAACTTAAGGTGACAGAGTTATGGTTCTTGTTAACTGCACTTCTCCACAATCTGTTCTATCAGTGTATATTGTTTCAAGTTGATAGCTTTTATAGTTTGGAAGATCTGGCCCAAATAAAAATCTAATGTGAAAAATATTAAAGGGCAATAACTAAAAAAATAAGGGTGGCACAGTTACATTTTTTGTGAATTGCTCTTCTCCACGAGGTGTTCTATCAGTCTTTGAAGGTTCAAGATCATAGCTTTTATAATTTAGAAATTATGGCCCAGACGAAAATTCGAAGTGAAAACTAATAAAGGGCAATAACTCAAAAAGAAAGATGGCAGAGTTATAGTTCTTGTGCAAAGCACTGCTTCATAATGTGTTCTATTATTCTTTGAAGTTTCAAGATGATGGATTTTAAAGTTTGGAAGTTATGGCCTGGACAAAAATTCAAACTGAAAATTAACAAAGGGCAATAACTCAAAAAATAAAGGTGGCAGAGTTATGGTTTATGTGCACTGCACTTCTCCATAATGTGTTCTATCAGTGTATGTAGTTTCAAGTTGATACCTTTTATGGCATGGAAGTTATGGCCTGGACAAAAATTCAAAGTGAAAAGTTGGTTATTTCAGAAATCAAGGGCAGATAATTTTAGAACGCAAACAGCGATCCAAATTCTAAGAGTCAGGTGCACAACTAGACATCATGGAGATTCATTGTGGCAAGTTTCAAATAATTCCGATGGAAACTGTAGGAGGAGTTGCGCACACAAGAAATTGCTGACGGACGGTCGGACGGACGACCGGGGGTATAACATAATACGACCCTTCGGGCGTATAAAAAGGAAAACATGCTGGTTACAAGTATTTCCTCTTTTTCCCACAATATTTTCAAGAGCCTTATTTCTCACGGGCGTTAAAACTTGGGATTGTGTGGTAAAGGGTTAAACAGAACAAGACTTTTAAAGTTCATTCTGTATACCTTTATGTCATGTTTTGACCCAGGGGCATCATTTGAACAAAATTGGTAGAAGTCCACAAGGAAATGCCACATACCAAATATCAAAGCTCAAGCCCTTCTAGTTTCAGACAAAAACATTTTTAAAGTTTGCTCTATATACAATTTTGCCCAAATTTGTGACCCCTGGAGTTAAAGGCTTAATTCAATTCTTTTAACAACTTTGGTAGAACTTCACCCAAGGAATATGCCTGTCAAGTTTCAACATGATTGGTTTAGGAGGAGAAGATGTTTAAAGGAATTGTAGAAAGACGGACGCTGGACAACGACGAATCACAATACCTCACCCAGCACTTCGTGCTCAGATGAGCTAACAAATAGGCCTAACCATTGTCTATGGCTTGTGATAAACAACATAAAGATGAAGTTTCATAACATTTTGTCCTGTAGTTAAAGAGATATTAATCCATAATGAAAATATATGTGAAGCCCCCTTTTTCCATGACACGACATTTAATCAAAAAAGCTAAACTACTGATATTGGCGGACTATCATAAGGAACACACGTATGAAGTTTCACAAATTTTTGTCCAGGATTTTGAGTTGAAGATACATGTATATTGATCCTTAACAGAAATATACATGAAGCTCCTTTTTCCTATGAGACAGTATTTGATATCAAAAAGGAAAAAAAAAATAAATAAATATCAGCGGACATCATTAGGAATACCTGTATGAATTTCTATTAGTTTTTGTCAAGGATTTTAGAAGATATCTGTCTGAAAGATGGACAAACAGATGGTCATTGGTCAATGACGAAATTAAACATTTAGCCCCCTTTTTTCATGACATGGCATTTCATGAAATAAAAACAAATAACTATAGTCTGTGGCTTGCAATAAACAATACAAAGATGAAGTTTCATGACATTTTGTCCTGTAGTTAAAGAGATATTGGTCCACAATGAAAATATACATCAAGCCCCCTTTTTCCATGACACAGCAATAACTGGTCCTATTAGACCTACAATCAAACTCATTCGAGATCTTACGGTCATATATAATATTGACTAAGTTTGGTGCTGATTGGTTTAAATTTGTAGATGCTAGAGTGTAAACAAAGTCAAATGTAGCATTTTTTTAAATTCAAGGGCAAATAACTCCAGTCGTTCTGGTCCGATTAGATACATAATCGAACTCATCCGATATCTTATGGTCATATACATTTTGACCAAATTTGGTGCTGATTGGTTAATATTTGTAGATGCTAGAGTGTAAACAAAAAAATGTGAACGGAAGGACGGACGGACGGACGGACGACGACGGACGGTGAGTGATCACAATAGCTCTCCCTGAGCACTTCGTGCTCAGGTGGGCTAAAAAATCGGAATTTATAAAAAGCATGACAGGGTACGAAATGACCAGATAAAAGTCATTTCATACCAATTAAAGAGTTCAAAATAGAGAAATAGCTACTAAATGACCTGGGTACGAAACGGTTGCCACTAGGTACGAAATGACAAAAGAAGTGGGTACGAAATGACGAAAATCGTACGAAATGACTTAGGTACGAAATGACCTAGGTACGAAATGTCCGATGTTGCCCATATGATATTTTTGTATTTGAGATGAAAGACAAAAAATACCAATGAAAATTTCGATTATTCTGAGGGTTGACAATAAAGTGTTATTCATTAACATTCATCAAATCTAATTATACGGCGCTTGAACTACGTCTGGAAGACTGCCATGATAAATATACATCATGTTCAAATACAATTTTGAAGCGCAAATAGCAATTTGCTGTCGAATGCAGCTTCTTTTTATACAGTAGCAAATAGCCCATTACTGGAAACGTCCACCGAGTTGGGCGTTGCTATGGCGTTACTAAGCGGAAATGGAATCCGTGGTATTCCGAATTCTCCGGATAAGACGTAGGGTAAGAATCACAAATCTGACTTGTGAGTTCGATACCCGATTGAGGCAAACTTTCTTTCCGGCTATTTCTCGCCTCTCACCTCTGATGCATGTGAGGAAAGTAGTCAATGGCCTTGGAAAGAAAGTTGTGTCAGTGCTGGTTTGAGAAAGCCAGGAAACACATGGATGCGTCACTGACCGCCATGATATGACCTGAGCCGTTAAAACTCCAATACAAACCAAATATGTTTAATCATGATAATACCATTTAGGAATGGTATTATCATGGTACGAAGTGTTAACGCTATGGTCAGAATGGTACATTTATGCTACGAAGTGGTAAGTCTATGGTACGAAATGATGATAAACGGAATGGCACGAAATGGTTTCTGTACGAGATGACAGGTACGTCTAAAATACGAAAAGGAGGAGCCCTTTTCGCGAAAAGAAGTCCTTTTCGCGAAAACGAGTCAACAAGACTCCTTTTCGCGAAAAGCACCTAGGATTTTACGAAAAGAAGTCTGGAAAGATGACTCCTTTTCGCGAAAAGGACTTTAGATTTTACAAAAAGGAGTCAGTTGTTTTTGCAAAAAGGACTTTACATTCCACAAAAAAAAGACCCCTTTTCAAATTAGGACTTCTATTGATTAAAAGACGAATTTGTATTACGAAATTACATATGCCATCTTTCTATAACTAATTTGCAATGCAAGCAGCGGTCTACGAATACGAATTTGCAACATCATTTAGTTATATCCCGGCGACCAGTGCATCTACTTGTATCTATGCTTTCCCGGAGGTTCGAAAAGTAGCGTCTTAAATGCCAAAAGGACTCCTTCTTCGCGTGAACTCTCATCTGATGAAAAAGAGTCCTTTTCGTAAAGTAAGTATGAAATACATAAACAGTGGGACGGACCTCTTTTCACGAAAAAAGAAATAGATTTCACGAAAACGATTCCTTCGATAAAAAAAAAAATAATAATAATAATAATTTTCTCGAACATTTTGGAACGAATATTTTGGGTATGGTCGACGCATCTTCAAAATGATCCAAAGTGATGAGAAGAAATCAGTCACAGTAAAAAGAATAATCCAAGAAACTAGAGGTATATCTGCTAAATATGGATTAATAAGCAAGTATTGCACGCCAATTCATTGATAAAAAACTTGATATCAGAGAGTAGGGCTGTGGCAAAACCTTCCACAAACGGCCTTATGGAAAGCGAGCAAGCAACCTTAGAACCGAATTCAGAAGAGAAAAGCATAAGTGATAGCTGTTTGAAGGATTGGACCGCTGCTTGCATTGCAAATTAGTTAAAGAAAGATGGCATATGTAATGCGGAAACTGAGTGTCGATCAAATAAGAACGTGAAAAGATAAGATTAAATGGATGGATTGAACCTTCGTTCCCGCGTATACCATTTAGAGATACCGCAGAACGAGCAAAAGCTACCAGCCCGGATTTCTATGACCTAGTCTCATGATAATGGTTAAATGATAAAAAAACGCTTGACCATAGAAAGGAGATATCCGTTATGAAATAGAACAGCACCAGACCGTCTTGAGAATGCATAAATGATTTTTTAATATGCAATAATGTTCTTATTAATGGAGTGCCAGTTCATCTGACCAGGAGGAAAAGAAAGATGATCAATGTCTGAACATTTTTATAATTTCTGTCACAGTGTCATGACTGATTGGGGCCTTGGCTCCTTTCGACTAATAAGCCCTTACAACTTTCAGTCAACATTTAACTTCGTTGTGGGGGGATATAATAAGTGTAAGGATCAGTGGTATATACATAGCCTTGTTCATATGATAGTAAGATTGATCTTGTCCTTTTATAAGGGTAAGGGGCGCTTTTTTTCCAGTCTTTCGGGAAAGAAAGAACGGTTATGCCAAACTGTTTTTGTTAAACTACCTGTATTGAAATCTAACTGCACGTACATCTTTCAGATTCCAAACCATTACTCGCAGACAGTCGTAATCGTTACATACGAAACGAACGACAGGAAGACGAAAATTTCATTGACGGCCACTCGTCACCCTGTTTCAAAAATAAGTTGACATTGCGAACGTCATCATATGATTCTTGTTGCAATACTTTAGAGAGCATTCATATTCTATTCTTGTTTCATAAAGACGATTGCATGTGACTGTTAATGTCACTTTTGCCTGGTTCGAACGAGTGTTTGTTTTCCCAACGATTGTCGCATGACTGATAAATGCACATCCATTCCAAATCAGTATAATCCTTGCAATAACCCAAGTGACCAAACATACCCCCAATTTAAAAGTTTTTTACAACATACATCTGTTAAAAATACGACACACCACCTAATTGATAACTTACAATAAACTTCTTGATTTTCCCTCATACAGGTGTTACAGGTGTTGATTAAATCTTTACCAGACAACAAAAGATTAGATTCGTCTGTTTTGAAAACATTTGCTGTCGACAAATTAAACGTTGCTTCAATGATAAGATTTGTCTTTGAAAGGGCAGAAAACATCTATGGAAAAAAAGAAAGTTTTCAAAAGTTTCCTCCTTCAAGGTCGTTAAAGCACGGACTTTTTTGGTAAAGGGTTAAATTGTAAATCGTTTTCTTATATTGTTTACTGTCAAACTGACATGTTATGTGTTAAAAACTTGTGTCCCTATTATAAGTTGTGGATAATGCCGACAGCAATCTACTCACAAAATATTTTTAGTTGAAATGCTGTGACCAAACGTGGAATTACAAACATATTTGCCCTATTTTCATTTTTTCGATTTCTCATAAATATGACATTATTCAGAGCATTTTTTCTTGTTACTTTGCCGATTTTCCCTGAGCTTTAAAGAACGTTGGGAAAAAAGCTTTGGGTACTTTAATTATAGCGAAACATAAGCTAGAATAAAACTGAAATAATCTCTCTTTCTCTATGTATTTGACACCACAAAAGTATTTTCAAGCTAGACGATTTGTCAATTACATTTGATATAAAAATATATTTTCATGTTATCGTAACCGACGCACCGGAAGCATTGAGTAACACCGGACAAATAAAGTACTTTTAAAGACAATACCATGTTTGGGCCGTATCTGATTTCCAGTTCTTAAATCCTTTAAATTGGACAAATACAACATTTTTTTTTTTTTTCTGTCATTTACCATCGAAAAGTGTTAACGACAGGGAAACTGCATACATTTTACAACCAGGGATTGTATATATAGAAGTGGGCAACGGGCCTATTACAGGGATCGTAAATTACGTGTTATATACGATCCCTGGCCTGTATAAGATCCCTGTCACAACAAAAAAGAAAAACGGACATTGAAAAATTCAAGAGGAAATTAATTCCAACCTAGTTAAAATGTATAGTAATTCCGATACTGCATTTGAAATACATGTAAACATATCATGGACAGACAAATGCATTTTAAAGATCGTAATCAAATAAAGTGGATTCAGTACAGAGACTAACAATGAACTTACCCTCTGTAACCTGTGTAAAATTCCAAATCCTATCCACAACTGATCGACATAAGGGTGAATATTAGGGTCAAAAACTGATGAGAAGAGTATGTTTTATGTGACACGTGTGCGTTAATTTGTAGCAAGTAGATTACAGATCTTGGGTCACCCACCATGCAGTGCGATACCGGTTTAAAGGAACACCGAGTTAACCCGTCACTTTTTTTTTTGTGAAAATTTCATTTGACATATATTTCTTAAATACATGTACTCAAAAAGAAGCTTCAATATAAATATTTTGTGAATCCACATTTTTTTTTTAATGTACATGACCTATTACATTTATATGGCTGTTGGAACATGACTGAAAGTACAACAGGGACGGTTCGATAATTTATTTCGATCAGGATCTTCTTTTAAGGTGTTTCAAAGAATGCCTATAGTGCTGTAATTTCAGTAAATGGGTTGTTCCTGTCTCTTTGAAGACATTGGAGAGCTTTTTAACCCTTTACTGAACGATTCCGAGTTTTAACGACCCCGAGAAAGACGGCGTCTTCAAAATAATTTGGAAATAGAGGAAGGTCTTGTAGCCACCGTTTTCTCCTTTTCCCACAAGATTTTCTACTTTTTCGAGGACAATTTCAACCATTTGGCCCACGTTTATTCTATCGTCTTCAAATGCTCTGTATCTAGACAAGTCCAAAGTTTTGCCATTTGGCAAAAAGTTTTAATCGAATAACCCTTCACTTTAGCTGTTTAAAACCCTTTACCACCCAATCCCAACTTTTAACGACCTTGATAGAGATAGCTCTTAAAAATAGTGTGAGAAAGGGAGAAAAATCAGGTAACCAACATTTTTTCCTTTTCCCAAAACAAATTTCAATTTTTGAGTCACATTTATTTTGTCATCTGCAAATGCTTTTAATATATGCAAGTCTGAAATTTTGTCAATTGGTAGTAAGTTAATCTATAAAGATAAATCAAGCGGAAATTAATTCCAACCTAGTTCAATTTTTTCCAACCTAAAAATTGAATGCGGACGGAAATATTCTTAGAAAGATATCGACAGAAAAATATGACTCGTGTTTCCTTTTTTAAGAGGAGCCTTACAATTTCAGTAATGGTAAAACGGTATACTTCCAGCGATGAAATATAGGTGCATATCAAGTTACGTGATACAGCCGAGGGATTTGATCACCGGATCAACCGGGGTATGCCGAATGGACATCAACTACCACATATAACACAAATAGCAGGACAAGAAGTGTAATACTGAAATGGTGTAAAATGTTTGTCATCACTGAGTAACCATTGCGTTAAAATTTAGAAAAACGTTTTGTACATCAAAGCTTTCAACCTACAGAAGAAGAAAAAAAAAAAAACTTGCCAAGTTTGAATATCCTATGACCATGAGAAAAAAGGGTTTTGAAAACATTGTGGGAAAGGGAGGAAACGCTGGTAACCAGCATTTTCTCCTTTTTTCCACAATGTTTTCTAGCCTTAAACCTGATAAACTAGCCCCCTTTTGACTAACAACCTCTCTTTAACAGTGTGATTTGTGTACTATTGTGCATTTTAACCAAAGGGTGTTGTTCTTGAGAAGTTGCTGTGTTTTTATTTTAATTTTCGTCTGCAGCCGATTTCAATACGCAGTCTAAAATTTGTCATTTGGTAAAGGGTTACAAACCTCCAGATAAGAGGGAGTGATAGTATTCTAAATCCTATTATTTCTCTTCCAAACCCTATGTTGCGGGTACTCATTAGAATCGTCTCGATGAGACAATTCGAATGAGTACCCATAACAGTTTTTTGTGGAAAATGATTAATATTTTCAATTTTGAAATCAAAATCACTCCCTCTATCTGGAGCTCTGGCCGGTTAAAAGACTGAAAATCTTATTAAAACCTAGTTAAGTAGTTAATTTACATTTTCTCGCTGAGGATATTATTTATTATGGTTTGATTATAGTAAAATTTAATGATACTGTTTCATTCATAAAGTTTTTGACTGACTAGCCAATTATCTGAAAAAGCAGATGCACGAAATTTCAGTAGTGCTTGTTTTTAATGTCAAATATTTTTTTTCTATTTGGCTGGTAAAAGTCATCTTCTTTCATCATATTTTGTCATAATTTTGTCAAGGAAAATTTTTATATCAGCTTTAGGGGTTGCATTTCTTGTTTAAACTCAGAACAGCAGCTCATTCACACCCTCCTTTTTCGGACATTGGAAAAAATGAGCGTTTACCCCTGTGGGCTGCACATGTTAATTTGGCAATAGCTTATACGTGCAATGGCTATTTTGTTACATATATTTGTAAGGACAATCATATTGGTGATAATAAAAACATAAAGATTGACTACTTTTATCATTCTTTGTTGAGAAAAATAATATTGTACAATTTGGGTGGTGGCAGCCATATTGGAATTTCGAAAGGGTGGGGGGGGGGGGGTGTAACAGAAATTCAATTTTCTTGAAAACGACACGGTGAAATTCTTTCATATTTGACACTTTTATGTCTAGTACAATACTCTAATACCCTATACTAATTAAACATTTGTATTGAAAGTTGCGCGTTAGGATGGTCAAACCTTAAATGGTGTGCACATAATTTAGAGCGTTTTCTGTCCCTACTGACGTAATCAGGGACGTGCATTCTCTGTCGTGCAGTTGTTTGGCCTTTCCTGTCCCTACCGTTCCTCAAAGGGACCTGCTTTCTATGGTTTGCACAGGGTTTGGGCTTTTTCTGTCTCTGTTGCAGATACAAGGGACCTGCATCATATGGTGTGCACATTATTTAGGGCGTTTTCTCTCTTTAGTGCTGTAACACGGGACCTGCATTATATGGTGTGCACATTATTTAGAGCGTTTTCTGTACCACTGACGTAACCAGGGACCTGTATTCTATGGTGTGCAAAGTTGCTTGGCCTTTCTTGTCCCTGCTGCAGTTTAAGGGGACCGACGTATATGGTGTGCAAATTATTTAGAGTGTTTACTCTCCTTATTGCTGCAACCCGAGACCTGCATTATATGATGTGCACTATATATAAAGCATTTTCTGTTTCTAATGCAGTTACAAGGGATCTGCATTGTATGGTGTTCACATTACTTTAGTTGTTTTGTGTCCCTACTGCAGATATACTCTATGCTGTGCTAAGACCATAACGCTTCCTGTCTCTACTGTATTTACAACGTACCTAATTTTTATAGTGTGCACATTATTTAGAGTGTTTCCTGTCCTTTCCTAATCTGGTACCCCTCCGTACTTCAAATGTAAGTCAGGCAAAGCGCAATAATGGCGGCTCCCGTTTGAAATATGCAGAAGTAACGGATAATTGGTTTTTTTTTTCAATCGAGCAAATCCTGCTATAGACTGAATTGAAAACAGTTCGGTTGCAAAAAAAGTAATGGCAGCTAGTTTTTTTTTGAAAAACTACATATCAGAAATGCTTTAAGTATTCGAAATGTCAATGGACCGATATAACGTCCGAAAACAGGGCTACTTTGAAAATGATTCATAGTCAAATTTATTTTTAAACCATATCCCAAAAGTACGTTTTAGATTCGGTAATGTATATTTTGTACAAAATTGATCTCATTTTATTCACTGATCAAACTAGATCACATGAAATTGAAAAAAAAAAAAAAGCATACAGGGCTAAGCAATAGGTCGCCATGGAGGCCGCCATTATTGCGGTATGCCTGACCCTATAACGTAGTGATAGGGGCAGGTAATCCAGATTAGTCCCTACCAATCTCAAAAGGGACCTGCATATTATGGTTTGCACAGCTTTTGTGCTTTTTCTGTCCCTGGTGCGGGTACGAGGAACTTGCTATATATGGTGTGCACGTTATTTATGGCGTTTTATTCCTTGTCTGCGCATGTCAATATTCCTCGAAGAATAGACTTGTCTGCCATGACGCATCACTATCCTGTACAGGATAAATAGCAAGCGGAAAACGGCAATAAATAATACGTCTGTGGAAAACAAAGCCAGTTTTTGGCTACGAATTTCTTGAAAAACATAACGATTTCAAACGGAGAAAATCACTTTATAAAATACCATTGTTTATTGCAAATCTCTGTAGACAATTTCTAAATATAGACATCGGGAAAACCCGGGTTTGCGCAACAGACTGACAACCAAAATGTAACCTTGCTGGGCTTATACCGGAGCTTTTTACCAAGCTTACAAGGCCTATGTTCATAAATGGCTGATGCATAGGTTATATGCTAGCTAACCATGACTGGATGAATCGTACAAGGTAAGTTTTAGTGGGTAAATGTATATTTTATTTTAAAATTTGCTGCATTGATTTGCCACCTTTAAAAGTAGTCCGATTCTGTACCCAGAATGCCCATATCAGACAGGTGTGTGTTTGAAAAATACCACCTAGCAGAAGATAATGGCGTTCTATTCTTGGATGTTTCTGACCATACTGAAGTAGCTTAGAGCTGCATTCTATATTATGCATATTATTTTGAGCTCTGGCCGGTTAAAAGACTGAAAATCTTATTAAAACCTAGTTAAGTAGTAATTAATTTACATTTTCTCGCTGAGGATATTATTCATTATGGTTTGATTATAGTAAAATTTAATGATATTGTTTCATTCATAAAGTTTTTGACTGACTAGCCAATTATCTGAAAAAGCAGATGCACGAAATTTCAGTAGTACTTGTTTTTAATGTCAAATATTTTTTTTCTATTTGGCTGGTAAAAGTCATCTTCTTTCATCATATTTTGTCATAATTTTGTCAAGGAAAATTTTTATATCAACTTTAGGGGTTGCATTTCTTATTTAAACTCAGAACAGCAGCTCATTCACACCCTCCTTTTTCGGACATTGGAAAAAATGAGCGTTTACCCCTGTGGGCTGCACATGTTAATTTGGCAATAGCTTATACATATACGTGCAATCGCTATTTTGTTACATATATTTGTAAGGACAATCATATTGGTGATAATAAAAACATAAAGATTGACTACTTTTATCATTCTTTGTTGAGAAAAATAATATTATACAATTTGGGTGGTGGCAGCCATATTGGAATTTCGAAAGGGTGGGGGGGTGGTGTAACAGAAATTCAATTTTCTTGAAAACGACACGGTAAAATTCTTTCATATTTGACACTTTTATGTCTAATAAAATACTCTAATACCCTATACTAATTAAACATTTGTGTTGAAAGTTGCGCGTTAGGATGGTCATACCTTAAATGGTGTGCACATAATTTAGAGCGTTTTCTGTCCCTACTGACGTAATCAGGGACGTGCATTCTATGTTGTGCAGTTGTTTGGCCTTTCCTGTCCCTACCGTTCCTCAAAGGGACCTGCTTTCTATGGTTTGCACAGGGTTTGGGCTTTTTCTGTCTCTGTTGCAGATACAAGGGACCTGCATCATATGGTGTGCACATTATTTAGGGCGTTTTCTCTCTTTAGTGCTGTAACACGGGACCTGCATTATATGGTGTGCACATTATTTAGAGCGTTTTCTGTACCACTGACGTAATCAGGGACTTGTATTCTATGGTGTGCAAAGTTGTTTGACCTTTCTTGTCCCTGCTACAGTTTTAGGGGACCGACGTATATGGTGTGCAAATTATTTAGAGTGTTTACTCTCCTTATTGCTGCAACCCGAGACCTGCATTATATGATGTGCACTATATATAAAGCATTTTCTGTTTCTAATGCAGTTACAAGGGATCTGCATTGTATGGTGTTCACATTACTTTAGTTGTTTTGTGTCCCTACTGCAGATATACTCTATGCTGTGCTAAGACCATAACGCTTCCTGTCTCTACTGTATTTACAACGTACCTAATTTTTATAGTGTGCACATTATTTAGAGTGTTTCCTGTCCTTTCCTAATCTGGTACCCCTCCGTACTTCAAATGTACGTCAGGCAAAGCGCAATAATGGCGGTTCCCGTTTGAAATATGCAAAAGTAACGGATAATCGGTTTTTTTTTCAATCGAGCAAATCCTGCTATAGACTGAATTGAAAACAGTTCGGTTGTAAAAAAAGGAATGGCAGCTAGTTTTTTTGAAAAACTACATATCAGAAATGCTTTAAGTATTCGAAATGTCAGTGGACCGATATAACGTCCGAAAACAGGGCTACTTTGAAAATGATTCATAGTCAAATTTATTTTTAAACCATATCCCAAAAGTACGTTTTAGATTCGGTAATGTATATTTTGTACAAAATTGATCTCATTTTATTCACTGATCAAACTAGGTCACATGAAATTAAAAAAAAAAAAAAAAAGCATACAGGGCTAAGCAATAGGTCGCCATGGAGGCCGCCATTATTGCGGTTTGCCTGAACCTATAACGTAGTGATAGGGGCACGTAATCCAGATTAGTCCCTACCAATCTCAAAAGGGACCTGCATATTATGGTTTGCACAGCTTTTGTGCTTTTTCTGTCCCTGGTGCGGGTACGAGGAACTTGCTATATATGGTGTGCACGTTATTTATGGCGTTTTATTCCTTGTCTGCGCATGTCAATATTCCTCGAAGAATAGACTTGTCTGCCATGACGCATCACTATCCTGTACAGGATAAATAGCAAGCGGAAAACGGCAATAAATAATACGTCTGTGGAAAACAAAGCCAGTTTTTGGCTACGAATTTCTTGAAAAACATAACGATTTCAAACGGAGAAAATCACTTTATAAAATACCATTGTTTATTGCAAATCTCTGTAGACAATTTCTAAATATAGACATCGGGAAAACCCGGGTTTGCGCAACAGACTGACAACCAAAATGTAACCTTGCTGGGCTTATACCGGAGCTTTTTACCAAGCTTACAAGGCCTATGTTCATAAATGGCTGATGAATAGGTTATATGCTAGCTAACCATGACTGGATGAATCGTACAAGGTAAGTTTTAGTGGGTAAATGTATATTTTATTTTAAAATTTGCTGCATTGATTTGCCGCCTTTAAAAGTAGTCCGATTCTGTACCCAGAATGCCCATAACAGACAGGTGTGTGTTTGAAAAATACCACCTAGCGGAAGATAATGGCGTTTTATTCTTGGATGTTTCTGACCATACTGAAGTAGCTTAGAGCTGCATTCTATAGTATGCATATTATTTTGAGTGTTTTGTGTCTTTACTGCAGTAAACTGCACCCACATTCAATGCTTTGCACATTATTTTTATTGTTTTCTGTACTTACTCCAGTAGCCTAGACCTGCATTATTTGCGCATTATTTAAGGGTGTTTTCCTTCGCTACTGCTGTATCGCAGGATCTGCATTAATAATGTGCACACATAGCAAATTTGGATAAAAATTAAATAGTGTTTGTCACAAGTAAAGCCACCGTGTATAAAGTCCGAGATCACCAACCATTCTTAAGAAAATTTTCAGTCTTATTCTCAAGATTTTCTGAATTTGAAAGTAACACAAGTTCTGATTGGCTAAAGCAAATGGATTAGCCAATCAGAAGTTGTGTTACTTTCTTAATCTAGAATTAGTTGGAAGAATGTTCTTAAGAATGGTTGGCGGATACGGACCTTGATTTATCATTTTGCACCATTTTAGATCTCTATCATACCCCACTACCTAGAGACAACCCTAGCAGGACTGGATGCGGCACGGCAATTAACTTATCTATCACTTGTATCTGACTTCAGGTAATTCCCAACACATTAAATGTCCGCGCATCTTCAGTATCTAAAATTTCGCTATTTTCAAGGAAGTTCGACGGTAGATTATGTTATTCGTAAAAGGTGTAGATCTAATAAATTTTGAAAGTGCGGTACGGCAGTGCGGAATACAGGGGTGACAGAGATTTCGTTTTAAGAAAATACAGAGCAAATGATGCGACGTTTTGGCAAAATATTAATTGAATGGAGATTACAGGTATGATGGGTGAAAACAACTGTGAGACACAATTAAACTAAAAGCCAGCGATAAAGGCGTGATAAGCATTACGCTGCATAATCGCGATTCAATGAGGGCCATTTCTGTGAATCAAATTATCTCCCTTGCCAGATAAAGACTAAAAGTAACCAAATAACACATCGGTCCTTTTACCTGTGTTCCTTTGCTTTTATCCTAGATTTCATTTGGGATTATGCGATAAAAATAATTTTATTTGGTAATATATATTAGGTCCCCATTTAGGCTTACCGCGATTTCAGCATTTATAAGATCTACATCGTTTATAAATAACATAATCTACCCGAAGGTTAAATTCCCATGAAAAATGTAGAAATCCTAGATAGTTTGCTCGTATTTTAGTTTTGTTCATTTAATTTTCGTCAATTCTTCCAGTTCAGGCTTACTTTTGAGCTATATATAGAACTGAAAACACCGCATCTATTTTTGTCACAGGCGTTATATATAAAATTATATTATATGGATGGCGAAGTTCTTCACAAAACAAACGCGTGTGCCTGCTAGCAGAAAAATATATAGTCTTGGTACACGTAAACGCCAAAATCTTAAGAGAGTATAAAATTAATTAAAAAATCGTTTTTCAATTTCATCTTTTAGCTAGCATCACAGAAAGTATCATTCAATTTTATCATTTCTATTTTATTAAAAGGTTTGAAAGAAAACCGACCTTGATCTACATCACTATCCAGCAGCCATTTTGAAACTGAACTATGTGACTTCATTGGTGTTCGTCAAAAATTCATTGTTACTTAATACAGTTGGTGCCAATTTGTAATCACATGATTTGAAAATATTGCCACAGACCGAACAGATGATCTAAATATGTCATCATGTATGGTTGCTATTAAAACTGCGTGTAATGAAGGATTTTAGAAGGTGGGGCAAATGCTGTTAAGCCATTATCTCCCGCTAGGTGGCATTTTCAAATATATAACCTATCTGAATCGGCAAATCTCGGATGAACTGGTGATCAAGTCCCTCGGCTGTGTCACGTAGCTTGACATACACCTGCGTTTTTTCGCCGGAAGTACACCATTTTACCATTATCAAAATTGTAAGGCTCCTCGTTGTAAGGCTCCTCGTAAAAAATACTTTGTTCAATTTTTTGTGTGGGTTATCAATTCCGTTGGAAGTTTTCATCGACAGGTCGACAGATGTGAATAAACTTCACCGAGTTTTATATGTCGGTGCAAAGCGATTTACATGGGCGCCGCCATCTTTCAGATCATGTGATTGGTAGTTCAAAATGGAAACCTTCATACTGACGAGGTTAGATGTAAGTACGGAATCGGCCGAGTTGTGACGAGCAGGGCATTCTGGGTACATAACTGGGCTACCCTTTAAGGCGGCAATCAATGCTGCGAATTTTACAATAAAACGTGTACTCAATAAAACGCTACCTCGTATGATTCAGCTAGCCATGGTAAGTTAGCATATAACCTGTGCACCAGTCATTTATAAACACAGCACCTATAGGCTCGGGAAATAGCCCTGGTACATTTTATGTTGATAAGTCTGGAAAAAACCCTGATGGACAAATCTTGGGACTCCTGAAATCCATATTTAGAATATCTACTCAAAGATCTGCAGTAAACAATGGTATTTTAACACACTATTTTTTTTGCTTTGAAACAATTAAATTTCTAAGAAATTCGAGGCGAAAAACAAGGTAGATTTTTCGCAGAAGTTTTTTTATAGCCATTTTCTCCATTGCTACTTTTTTAGCGACAGAGTTATAGTTTACGCACTGCGTATTAATATTTATCCTGTACATGATAGTAACGCGCCATAGCAGACAGGTTAATCTTCGAAGAATATGACATGCGCAGACGACGGTTGTTAAGCAATTAAGCGCCGATTACATCGTTTTCACTTCCGGGATATTTTTCCATTAAAAAATCATAATTTGGAAATTAAAGTTGGCATAGAAAGATTGATGCCCGAGTTAAGATATTTTCACACAAAAGTGAGGTCAGACAAGCCGCTAGATGGCGCCAACGTTTGTTATGACAAAAAAAAAATACCGATTACCGTGAGGCAAAATGTACCGTGAAATTACATGTCGTGTCTATAAAAAGAAAACAAAAAGAAGAGCGACTTGGCGAAATTTTACCTAGTTTAAAAATTCCTTTTTCTGCCAACACCTAGACGGACTAGATATCAACAGGTAGTCAATTTCAAAATAATTTCTATACTTTTAAATAGTATGATTTAAATCTAAATGTCTTTTACCATCCGTATAGTTTACTTTTGGCCGCCACTGGGCCTTTAACCCTTTCCCAAACAAGCCCTGGTTTTCACGTGTCTGCAGTACAAGTCTTTTGAAAACACTGTGGGAAAAGGAGAAATTGCTCGTAATGAACAATTTCTCCTTTTCCCACAGTGTTTTCTACCCTTTTAGAGACCTATCTGCCATTTTCATCAAATTTAAAATTGTTGTCTGCAAACTCTTTGAGTTTGGACCAGTCCAAAATTTGTCGTCTGGGAAAGGGTTAAGTAGTTGGGCACTCCCTGCCTGTATGGAATATGCACTCTTCTGTTATATCTTGTTAACCAATACAACCCCATTGTTTCTACCTTATGAAAAAAATAGGCCTTGCATAACCAATTGAACAGTTGAAGTTTAAACTAGCATGCCATTAATTTACAATAGAACGTAGCACAAACCTATACATGTAATGGTCATGTCTAGATCTATCTATTAGCCTATCATTTACATATTTACAGAAGGTCACTCGATACAAGATAAGCCTTTGTCTTTATGGTCCGGGTGAAAAAAGCTTTTGAGAAAAAAAAATGTGAGAAAAGTAAAAAATTCCGGTAACCACTATTTTCTCCTTTTTCCACAATGTTTTCTACCCTTTGAGAAACAAATCGAGCCTTTTTAGCCATGATTGCTCTGTCGTCTTTAACTGCTTTTAATTTGGAGAAGTCCAAAATGATGTCTGGTAAAGAGTTTTGGATACACATATAAATGAGCTGTACTCTGTGAAAAGGGGGCTTAATGCATTTGCGAAAAGTACCGACCCAGGTGAGCCTGCGCAGTCCGCGCAGGCTGACCTGGGCCGAAACTTTTCGCTATTGGTCAATTTTCTGTATGTCCAAGGACCAGTCTACCTAATGATTGAGTCGCTTGCTGAAAAAAGTAGCTATTATGGATCCATAATTATGTGATGGCTTGCTTGGTATAATGGATCACAGACATGCATTAAGCCCCCTTACTGCCAGAGCATGGTTCAAATGTAATTTTGCAACAAGAGCTCAGCCTTAATCCTTCACTCTAGTGACCAGCACGAATGGCACTTCCCAAACATGTACGCAGAAAAGAAAATACATTTATTAAATTAAACAGAAAATATATTATGGACACGGGAGCAATTAATTTTTCAATGCAATTCTCCTTTTGTCACTTTTTTTTTTCAAAAGCTGACAGCTGCAGAGGCTAAAGATAGTCGTGTTTAAGCAGGACAAGATGAACTGTGTTGTGGCCACGACTTAGGCAATTGTACCCTGTTCCGACCGATCCCGTGTTCAATGACCCATTACAAGACGAAAAAATATTGGACAAGTCCAAATTGAAAGCATTTGCAGACAACATTCATAATGTAGCTCAAACGGTGATTTCTGTCTTTGATAGATAAGAAAACATTGTGGAAAAAGGAGAAAATGCTGGTTGCCAGCATTTTCTCCTTTTCCCACAATGTTTTCAAAAGCCCCTTTTACTGGGTCGTTAAGACTTGGACTTGTTTGGTACAGGTCTAAGCCGCTGATGGGAAGGGTGGTGACACACGGAAGATTTTACATTTTTTTTTACATCTTTTTTACATTTTTGTAAATCTGAAAAAAATCTTTGGACTGTGTAGATCAAATTGCAGATATTCTTTTTTTACTGTCATCAAAGAGTGGCTCTTAACCCATTTACCCCACAGTCCCGAGTTTTAACGACCCTAAGGAAGAAGGCTTTTGAAAACATGGTGGGAAAAGGAGAAAATGTTAGTACCCTCTATTTGCTCTCTTTCCTACCATTTTACTTTTTTGTTTTACCTGAAAACTTTCGTCGTTCGAGCCACATTGAAGTTGTCGTCTGCAGATACTGTCAATAAGGATGAGTCTAAAATTTTGTCGTCTGGTAAAGAGTTAAGCGTTAGATCTACATGTATTTAAATTGTTTAAAGCTAAATTCCAAGACTTTCCAAAAGGTGCGTCTTATGACTGAGAATTGAGAATTGAATTTTAAAATAAGTAAACCCTTTCCCAAACAACAGTTTGTTGACGCTCCCAATTTGAAATTATCTGCAAATGACTAAATTGAAATGAGTACAAATGAGCTTTAGTTCTCCGACACGGTAGAAACAATGTCTTTCAAAAGGTTTCTTCCTCATAGTCGTTGAAACTCGGGATTGTGTGGTAAATGATTAACTCTTTACTGGACGACAGTATTTTACACTCCTCCACATAGAAAGCATTTGCAGAAGACAGATTCAATCTAGCCCAAATACTGTGATTTATGATTGAAAGTATAGAAAACTTTGTGGGATAAGAAGAGATGCTAGCTACAGGCATTTTCTCTTTTCCTACGATTCTTTTAACAGCATTTTTCTATTCAAGGTCGTTGAAACACAGGGCTGTTTAGGAAAAGGTTTACACAAATTAACTCTAAATACGTTAGCAGCAACATTTGACTGAAATGTAGACCAAGACCAGCCTTCAGAATGTACAACCTGATCTAAATCTACAATGTCTGATATTTCATGAGATGTTCCTGCCAGACTTGACAATTCAATACTCGTATTTGTGTTCGAATTTGGGACTCTAACAAAGTGTCCAATTTATACCGAATATAAACAAATACATCTTTTATGTCATGGTCACATTTACGGTTATGCACGTAGTAGACCGTGGTGAATTTCAAACGTAGTCCGCCGTAGTGTTACTACGGTCAAGTAGGAAAATGAACAGCCTACACTGCTGTTCGCTTATTATGCCATGCCGCCTAGGAAGAAACGATGTATTGATGATGTGTTTTAGCACGTACTCCGGTCGACTATGTACCAACTACGGTTAAGTATGGTCAATTACGGTTAAATAAGGTTAACTACGTTCAAACTACGGTCACAGTAGGGTCACGGCATCGTAGTTAATCGTAACAAATTTTTGAACATTTTGAAAAATTATGTGCTTACTGCGGGCAAATCATAAGTTCAAACTACGTTCATTACTACTTTGAACTACGGTTATCTACGTGTAACTACGTTCAACTACGTTTAATACGTTCAACTACGGCCAACTACGGTCATTCCCCACTACGGTCAACTAAGTAAGATGTGACCATGGCTTTAGATAATATAGACGGCAGAAGTGGCCTTGAATAGGAATATTGAAACTCTTTTATTGCGCAATGTGAAAAGAAATAATGAAGAGTCACCATGACAACCATTATCTCGTTTTCCTCATTGTTTTGCATATTGTTGGAAAGTTAGCAATATACAACCACATGAATATACAAGCCATGCTCTGGAAAAAAGGGGGGTAAAATGATTATCCGTGATGCATTATACCAAGCAAGTCATCACATAATTATGGATCCATAAAATCCATGTTGTTTATCGATTGACTGGTTCTGCAGCTTGAATGGCCCTTTGCTGTGCAGAAAGTCGAGCAAAAGAAAAAAACGTTTGCGGACAAAACAGACTGCGTATGCTGACTTGGGTCGATACTTTTTGCAGGCGCATTAAGCCCCATTTTCACAGAGCATGACTCATACTTTTTTTTTCTTAAATACCAGATTTTAATCCAGCTTATTGTTGGAAAGGGAGCATTTCCTGCGCCCCCCAAAAAGGTGTATCTGAAAATACACGTTTACTGTACAGTACAAGAGACAAAAAACATAGAAATATCAAATTACCAGTAGGTACAAGAAAAGGTTTATCCCCTATTATAATAGGCCGCAGAAATCACCCGGAGAGGTCCGCAGAATAAACTTGTCCACATTTTTTTTTACCAATCACAAGTTACTATTTATTAGTTGGAGACTAATACCAAGAAGTAGGTCAAAAGCCAGCTTATACAGCATGCCGGAAACAAAAGAGTCTGTACTCCAATAGTAGCTAGCTGCACGACCTGTATGTTTAGAAGTCTTGATGCCTGGGTTAAAGGCCCAACAGCGGACAAAAAGCAATACAGATGTTAAAATGGAATTGAACTTAAATCACACCATTTAATAGTATGGAAAATATTGTGAAGAACCCAATCCGCTGGCAGGAAAGTGAATTTTAAAATCAGACAAAAAGTGAACGAAAGATAGAAGAGTGACCTGGCAACTTTTGACCTAGTTTTGAAATTAATTGCTCTGACAACGACTAACCACTTGGATCGGTCGTACAATAACAGATTGTCATCTTCACAATAATTTAATTTCCATTCTTTTAAATATTATGATTTAAATCTAAATGCATTTTAACACCACACCCGCTTTGTTTACTTTTGGCAGCTATTGATACTTTAAGATTTAACATTTTCCTTAAATTTACACAACAGGCACACACAAACTGAAAACAACTTGGTGAAAAGGACTCACGATTTTATCAACCCTTAGGTTGCAAAGCGCGACTTGGTGCACTTTTGCAGACAGTGTAGATCAAGATCAGACTGCACAAACGGCACATACGGTATACGGTATTCGGTATACGGTATTTTCTTTTCAGTGAAATCAACTTTGAAATCGCAATACATGTATTTGGGTGTTCAATATTGAGTGGAAATTTTCGTTTCATTTATTTGTCAGTTTAAGGGTTAAATAATTAACACATAAAGCATTTTTAGAATCGTTGGCTCTTATAATGTCAAGAAATGGTTGTAAGAAAATTTAACCTTTTGTGTGCCAATTTACATATGGCGTGCAACACACGAAAAAGGGCCTTCGGACATATGCACAAAAGTGTGTCGTCCCAGATCAGCCTGTGCAGTCTGTGACTAATCTCAGACGACAATTCGCGTTTTTTGTGCGATTTTCTGTTTCACGAAAGTCTACTGTATGAAAAAATCTTATGTAGTCGTAAAGTGCCGTTTTTGATTTAATCCGGGACGACACTTTACGAAAATGTCCGAAGGTCTCATTTCGCATGTTGCGGGCCAATTATAGTAATTCTGTAAGTCTTGCTTAACAAAATAGACAGAGTTTTGATTCTCATTGAGATTTTCTGAACACAACCGTCCTTTGATCGCTTGGTCTGTGTCACTGTCGAAAACAACTATTCCACCTGTTATGCACGTTAAAGATACGTCCTTACAACCAGAGAGAAATAACGCTGTTAAAATTTGATAGACTGTAGAATGGTTCAGGATTAGTTAGATGTGATATACATAGCGTAAAAGGGATTATACATATATCGGATTTAAAAACCAGAAACGTCACAATTGTGATTTCTTTGAAAGCCTCCAGAAAGTGAAATTTGTTTGCCATCCGTCGTAATCTATGCAACCTTGCAACCGTCTGGAGCAACATTTTGCATGGAGATACAAGAACGATTATAGTTTGTTAAAATAAAGATGAAATGGGTTAAAAACTGGCTGAAAAAGAGTATACATGTCCCTTAAACTGTTTACCAAATAATAAAAATTTTGATGGTGATCCAAATTATAGGAAAATGCATACAAATGAAATGTACCTCAACCAGTGAGGTTTGTCTATGAAACGGTAAAAGACACGAGAGTGGGGGAAAAGAGAACGTGCTACCTAGAAATCAGCATTTCTGACTGTTTCCATAATGTTTTTAATTGCCTTTATCCTCTGAATTGTCACACTTGCAGATTGTTTGGTATAAAAGTATGGACTCTGGTCAATATCTTACTGTTTATGCAGATGGGTCAGTTTAATGAAATAAACATCGCCTGGCCAGTGAGGTGAAGCAAAGTCCTGTCGATCTAGCCTTATTTTCCCACTCAAATCTTTAAACATCAAATAACCCCAGCTGTAAAGTAAGTCAAGAACTGCATGAAAAGTATCCCTTTCTACAAGCTCCATTTGGATGAATCTTACATCGATCTTCTTGAAAAATTCAGTGGCACCTCGAAGTACTGTCAGTTCGTAAGATTCCAGATCAACCTTTACAAAGAGTTGCTTCCCCCTGAAGAGCCAGTCTATATCATCGAGCAATATAGTCCTTACTTTTAACTGTTTCGATATGGGAAGTTTATATTTTTCTATATCCCCAAGCCTAGATGCGCCTGCATTACCTTTCACTACTTTTAGATAAACTTCACCGCGATAATCTGACAGAGCGTTCCAAATGATTTTTACATATTTCTCCAAATGTCCAAAATGTACAGATTTATACACTAAACGTAAGTTTTCAAAATTAGCATCCACACAAACTGCCTGTGTATGCGTTGATGCAGCAGCAATAGTATACACGCCAATGTTACATCCAAGGTCAAGGAATGTCAAGTTCGGATATATTTGTAATGCTTGTACTAAAATATCCACCAATTTCTCTTCCCATGCACCGTCCTTGTGAATATACTGAGAAACAATATCATTTTGTGGATCATATGTACAAATGTCATGATTTATCTTTTTCAAAGAAACACATCTTTCGTTTGGTATGTCACAGAACTTGTTTTTAGTCATGGCAATGGTGCGCACACAGTCTGATTTGGATGTCGAGCTGTTACCTTGATCTTTCGAGAGACACGGGTAGTTTATGAAATCTTCCAGTGGTTCAACACTTGCGTTTTCGACCCGACATACCTTGTTAAATTCAATCCCATTATATATTTCCTTCTTTTTCACCAGTTTCGCCTGGTGCAGATAAAGTGCAAAACTTATCACTGTGAAAAATAGGAACACTGTAAGTAAGGGCACCCTCGCTTCCTTCATCTTCCGTTGTATGTCGTAAACAGTCTACTGAACTTAGCGTGATTACCTTACAGCAAATCTAAATATCCTTTGTCTGGGTCAGTTACACTGAAGTTGTTCATGCGAGAACCGAAACATGTGCAACAAAAATTTACCTAGGCTTCTATTCACCAACCCTTCATAAGAACATCCTTAGTCTTATTCCCTACAATTTTCTAAGTGTGAAAGTAACCCAATTTCTGATTGACTAAACCATATGGTCACTTGAGAATCACGTTATTCTTCTAATAACAGTTTGGACGGGATGCATAATGATTTCAAAACCCTGGCTACACCCGTGATTTGTAAATTTTCTGCGTATCAAAGGGCCATTCTATGTCATGATTCAGTCGGTATTCAGACAATATGAATCTGACGACTTGCTTGGTATACCGCATTACGAAAACGCATTTTTTTTTTTGAAAGCGCCTCTCAATTTTTTGCGACAAGTAACTTCTCATTCGATATTATCCTGTAACACAGTTAATCTTCATTGATTTTATCAATAAAATCTTTCGACAAGTCCCAAACATTACGTGTGAAAATAGCTTTCAATAGTGGCGATATTGAATTTTTTGCCCTACAAACAGTGCGCATGCGCGGAAAGTGGAATTCTGGGATCGTACTTCCTTGGCAACGAACGGCGTTGTAAAAGGGTCCATATTATCTGACGACTTGCTTGGTATACCGCATTACGAAAACGCATTTTTTTTTTTTTGAGAGCGCCTCTCAATTTTTTGCGACAAGTAACTTCTCATTCGATATTATTCTGTAAAATTTCTGCATCAAACCTCAATGCGAGTCATGGTGTTGCATGACTGATCTCAATCAGCAAACCTCGGGTGATCCGTTGATAAAATCCCTCGGCTGTACTAAGGTGGGTAATATGCACCTACACGGTACATTTCTTCGCCGGAAATAAACCGCTTTCTTAAAATCGTTACGGCCCACTTAAAAAAAGAAAACACTGGTCACAATTTTCTTTCGACATCTTTTTAAATACGTTTCCATTGAAAATATTGAATCAATATTGAACACCCAAATACATGTACTGCGATTTCAAAGTTGATTTCACTGAAAAGAAAATACCGTATACCGAATACCGTATACCGTATGTGCCGTTTGTGCAGTCTGGTCTTGATCTACACTGTCTGCAAAAGTGCACCAAGTCGCGCTTTGCAAGCTAAGGGTTGATATAATCGTGAGTCCTTTTCACCAAGTTGTTTTCAGTTTGTGTGTGCCTGTTGTGTAAATTTAAGGAAAATGTTAAATCTTAAAGTATCAATAGCTGCCAAACGTAAACAAAGCGGGTGTGGTGTTAAAATGCATTTGGATTTAAATCATAATATTTAAAAGAATGGAAATTAAATTATTGTGAAGATGACAATCTGTTATTGTACGACCGATCCAAGTGGTTAGTCGTTGTCAGAGCAATTAATTTGTACATTCATTTTTTTAGTGGGCCTATCAATTCCGTTGCCATTTTTTCAGTGACACAATGATAGTCGTAAATACCTTTACCGTGGCTGTTGTTGCCGTTGCTAATTGATTTACATGGGCACTGCCATGTTTAAGATCATGTGCCTGGCAGTATTTCAAAGTGGAAACCTCCCATTATCTTCCGCTTTATGTTATTTCTGTGGCATTTGTCGAAGACAATGCCACTATGAGTTCAATACGGCATTTTGAAAAGCATGTATCGTAATTTGAGCAAAACCGAAGGAAGTAAACCCAACTAAATTAAATTTTTCTCAGACATATAAGTGTTTCAATTTCACTCGGATATAAAACTGAAAATTGTGCATTAAAATGAACTGAATTAGGCCATCGATCGTGGAAAGACTTCTATTCATCGGAAATAGCGTTGTTCGCTATGGCCTTCTATTGGCGTGATGATACACACGATCTTTGTCTCCTTACCAATCGAGTCCGTGCTTGTTCATCCAAAAACCAGTTCGTTCCTGGGCTTATTCGTCCCTCGGCTAGTTCGCATGGCTTGTTCCCACATGTTCGTCCCACATAATTGCAACTATTCTATTGAATTGTGCATGACTATATAGTAGGTTGACTGTAAGAAAATATTTTGAAACTATTTCTGTTGTTTATTTTTCAAATTATTAATTCAACACAATGGCTTCCTTGACAAATGCCACACTAGTGCTTTCAGCGCTTTGATTCAAATACTCGTACATACCTGTATGATTTGGGAATTCTCGGTACAAAACGGAACAATTATTCAAGGCGGCAATATCGATGCAGCGAATTTCAGAATAAAACGCTACATGGTACAATTTATCCAGCCATGGGTAGCTATCATATAACCTATGCACCAGTCAGTTATGAAAACAGCCCCTATAAGCTTGGGAAATAGCCGCGGTATGAGCCAAGCGTGGTCGGGACATTATTTTCGTTGTCAGTTTGTAGCACAAACCCCGGCTTTCTCCATGTCTATATTTAAAACTGTTTACAGTGATTTGCAGTAAAGATGCTATTTTATAACATTATTTTTCCCGTTTGAAATTGTAGCGAAATTTGTAGCGAAAAGCTGGCTTAATTTACCACAAGCGTATCATTTACAGCCTTTTTCCTCGTGCTATTTTAGCGACAATTTACACACCGTGCATTAATATTTTTATCCTGTGCAGGATGGTGGTGCGTCATAGCAGACAGGTAATCTTAGAAGAATGTGACATGCGCAGACAACGGGTAACCCTCTTTGATACAGAAGAGATTCGTTGTCTGTGCATGTCATATTCTTCGAAGAGTGACCTGTCTTCTATGTTGTTTAAGATCATGTGACTGGCAGTATTTCGAAGAAACCCTCCTTGATACGGACGAGATTCGTTGTCCGTGCATGTCATATTTCAGTCTAACATGACACCACTCGTCACAACTCGGCCGATTCCGTAGCTACATGTGCGGATCACCCGAAATTTGCCGAATGCCTTGAAGTCCTATGTGAAACATCACTATCCTGTACAGGATAAATGTTAATACCCGGTACACATAACTCGAAACTCTGCCGCTAAAAAGTAGGAAGTGGAAAATGGCCAGAAACAATGCGTCTGCTGAGAAGCAAAGCCTGCTTTTCGCTCGTTTCTCAAAAAATATAATAATTTCAAACGGGTATTTCAAACACCTGTTACAAACATTTTCTCCATTTTCCACAAAGTTTTCTTCTTTTCCGAAGACAAGAGTCATCCTTTGGCCTACAACGAAATTGTCGTCTGGAAATGCTTTCAATTTGGATGAACCTAATATTTTATTGTTTGAAAAAGGGACCATTGTTATAACATTTATACTACGGTAAACCAGTAAGTTCAGGAGACAAGCCTAGCCAAAGTAGGGTGTCGATGTCCTAGTTAGCTCGACACTAAACGACAAAATTTTAGACTTATCCAGAGTGAAAGCATTTGCTCGCGACATGTCAAATGCAGCATACATCAAGCTATTCGTCTTTGATAGGTTTGAGCACTTTGTTTTGGGTAAAGGAGAAAATGCTGGTCACCAGCTCCCGTTGTTTTTAGGGGACTTCTTCTTTTGGTTCGTTAAAACAAGGGATTGTTCAGTCAAAGGTTTAATCTCTGTCAACCAATATGTTTCGCTCTATTTATTGCACAAGGATTTTTTTGCAACGTAATCTGATGCATTCGTGTTTGCAGAGGTCCTTTGAAGAGTTTCACATTACATATGGCGTGCAACACACGGAGAGTGGCATTCGGACATATGCGTAAAAGTGTGTCGTCCCAGATCAGCCTGTGCAGTCTGTAACTAATCCGAGACGACAGTGGCGTTTTTGAGAGATTTTCTGTTTCACGAAAGTCTACAGTGTGAAAAAATCTTATGTAGTCGTAAAGTGCCGTCTCGGATTAGCCTGCGCGGACTGCGCAGGCTAATCCGGGACGACACATTACGCAATTGTCCGACGGTCTCATTGCACATGTTGCGGGCCATATGAGTGACTTTCTAACAAAAGGGAGTCAGTGCATCTCCGTGATCCATTGTACAGAACAGGTCATCACGTGTTTATGGATCTATAAAATCCATTTTGTCAAACAGACAACTGAATCACAAGGTAGACCGGTCCTTTGACATCCAGAAAATTGACGAGTAGCAAGAAGTTTCGATTCGGGTCAGCCTGCGCAGGCTGGCTTCGGTCGATACTTTTTGCAGATGTGTTAACCCCCTTTTTCATTAAGCATTGCTCATTTACGTGTAGGGAACCCTTGCTACACATTGCCAACCATCGGTAGCTATAGTGGACAGTGTAGGTGAGGAACTGCACAGAACGTGAAGCTTCATCTTTGATCTACACTATCTGCAAGTTTGAGACACGTTGCTAAAACAGCCTTTAACTGGCTTTGCGTAGGTGGTTCTCCTTATGTCAAATTGTACATGACATTTCTTATTCAGCGATCGAAGGGTTCGGGATCTGAAATCAGATACTTTTTTTTTTAAAACCATTTACCAGACGAAAAAATTTAAACACGTCCATATTAAAAGCATTGGCAGACGACAACTTCAGTATAGCTCACAAAATGGGATTTATGTAATACTATGTTAAAACGGGTAGCAAATATTGTGAGGAAAGGATGTAATGCTGCAGTATCTTATCCCTTTCCAGCAATGTTTTCAGAAGCCGTCTTCATCGGGCTGGTTGTACAATTTCCGGTTATTTAGTAAAGAAATATCAGAGTTGAAATAGATATGACCCTACCATTAACTCTTCACTAAAAGATAAAATTTTGGGCCATTCCATATTTGCAGACGACAAATAAATTGTGGGTCAAATGATTGGATTTGTCTTTGAAAGGATAGGAAAAGATTGTAGGAAAAGAAGAAAATGCTGGTTACCAACTTACCAGCATTATCTCCTTTTTCCTATAATGTTTTCAAAAGGCTTCTTCCCCAGGTTCGTTAAAACCTGTGATTGTTTGGTAAAGGATTAATAAAGCAAAAGACTGTTAGATTGAATTGAGGAGATACTGTATGGTCATAAATGTAAAGTATTAAAAGCGCTAAAGAAAAGCGATCTGTCGAGGTGGATTGATTGAATTATATTTTACGCCCGCTTTCAACATTATCCTGGGCAGTCATATCACGGCGGCAGCTCACATATTCATGTATTTCACCAGTACTTTGCTGGGGCCCGAGGACACTTCCAGGAAAAACCCAGTGCTTCCAGTAGGGCTCGAACCAGGGGCCTCAAGGAACTTTACGAGTCCTACACTTAACCACTGAGCCATGCAGGACCTCTGCGAACAGTCAGGGGGTAATTCATTAAATAACCTATCAGCTGCGAAAGCATTATGAAGGAAGACAGTCCCTACTTTGCGACCTTAAGCCAAAAGATCTCTTCATCATCAAACTTTCCCGAATAAGTTCGTGTTTTAACGACCCTTGGGAAGAATGCTTTTGAAAACATTGTGGGGGAAAAAGGTTGCTACAATAATTTATTGTCCCCCTTTCCAACATTATTTTCTTCTCTTTCATAGACAAATTCAAACAATACTGTCGCATTTAATTTAACGCCCGGAAATGCTTTGAATTTGGTTAAGTCAGAAATTAAGTCGTCTGGTATAGAGTTAATAAGGATCCTCAATGACTGCCACTGAACTCGGACTGCACATAATAGCCTTGTAACTTTGAGTCAACACTGACATCAATAGTTTTCACCAATCATATTCATCCAATATTGCATATTAGACAAATGTGATTGGTCAAACCTATTTTTAGCATTACGCCATATTCTCAGGCTGAAATTTTATCGACCAATTAGATTCGTTCAATATATTCACTACAGCACCAAAATTTCCATCTCGCGTTGGAAAGGGAAAATTTGTCTTCCCGCCCCTCAAAAAAAAAAAGTTCCAACCTCAATTACTTGCTTAATATATCTGTTCCATGCCATGAATTAGTTCGAAATTAGATCGAAGACAAATTACTGTGGAACACGATTACATTAACGAAATTTTTCATCCCAGTTTAGAAATGTCTGAAAATTACTGACAAGTGAGGGGGCATATAAAGCAGGTATTACAGTTGAACACCTTGTCTCCAAATATCTTGAAGACGAAGTTTGTCAATATCCAAGTGCCTCTGACTTAAACAGGAATAACAGTGACTGGAAAAAAAAGAATACCAGTTTGGGCTAGGAAAAAAAGTAGCGGCAAAAGTGTAACATTAAATATGTACCTTAACTCATCACCAAACGACAAAATTTTAGACTTATCCAAATTGAAAGCATTTACAAAATAAATGTGACTCAAAAAATAAAATTTTGGAAGTTTAGAAAATAACGTGGGAAAGGGAAAAAAAATTCTGGTTACTACCAATTTCTCCTTTACTCGGGATTCTGTGGTAAAGGGTTAAAAAGCTTAGAGATATTATATGAAAAATCTTTTTGAAATACATGTATACATGTAATTGTGTGGCAGAAGAAGAATATCCAGCAAACATTGTAAATAGAGCATTGTGTATTTGTTGAACAGACAGTCTTTTCGATATCATGATGTGCTAATTGTAAATATATGACAATAAAATCAAACAATACCTGGAAATTAACACCATAAAACATGCCTACATTGAATCTGCACACTTTGATAAAAATATGAAAACAATAGGCGAACATCAAAAAAAAAAACATCAACAAAGTAATTGAAGACTGACGGTTTTATCTATAGAGTAATGCGAACAAAATCTTTTATTTATAACAATGATTTGTATTTTTGAGAGAAATAGAGAGATCAACATAGATCGATCTATGCCTAAAAAGACAGTGTTAAAGTAAAACATAAACTTATATTTTCCTATAACACAAATTGCGATTCATTGTCAGTTTAACTAAACCGCATTTGAAATTCTCTGTTTGGACCTTTTCATAATTGCTTGGCATTTAAATAACAATTTATGTTTAAAGTGATATTTTTTTCCCTGTTGCTTGTGTAATGTACCACAGATATGCATCAAACAGCATCGCTGTAAAAGCCAGTTCAACAACAAGGCTGGATTTAACCCTTAACCTGGTGAATAAATCAAATAAAACTTTCTAGGCAATATTAAAAGAAATATTGTAATTTCGAAGTTATTTTTGGTGGAAATATGTTTTATCGGACAGTGTAGATCAAAGATCAGACTGCACATTCGGTGCAGTCTGATCTTGATCTATACTGGCCGCAGAAGCGCACTGTGTCGCCCTTTACAGCCTAAGTATAGAGAGACGTGCCATCTCCCCCTTTTCTCTTTGCGTTTTACTCGTTACTGCCTTTCCTATAGCTACATTAGCAGTGGACCATGGAGACCAAGTTATGACAACAGTCACCTTTCATGAATTTAGACTGTTAAACAGTGCGTGGGTAATTTTAGTAAAAGCTGTCCTCACTCAAGTTGCAAAATTTTACTGTTTGGGAATATCTTTTGTTTTTCCCGTACGCAAACTCTACATGTATGCGCGTGGCAGGCTGGCAGTTTTTATCCGAATCCACAAACTTTCACTGTCTATGTAAATATGTCAGTTTAATGAAATAAATATTGCCTGGCCAATGAGATGAGGCAAAATCATGTCGATCTAATCTGAATTTTCCACTCAAGTCGCTAAACAATGATTAGCCCCAGCTGTAAAATAAATCAACGACTGCGTGAAAAGTATCTCTTTCTGGCAGTTCCATCTGGATGAATCTTACATCGATCTTCTTGAAAAATTCATCACATTCATCACGGAGCACTGTCAGTTCGTAAGATTCCAGATCAATCTCTACAAAGAGGTGCTTCCCCTTGAAGAGCCATTCTAGATCATCGAGCAATAGAGTTCTGACTTTTAAATGTTTCAATACGGGCAGTTTGTATTTTTCAGTAACCCCAAGCCTAGACGCCCCAGCATTTCCTTTCACCACTTTCAGATGAACTTCACTATGATAATCTGACAGAGCATTCCAAATGATCGTCACATATTGCTCCAGATGTCCAAACTGTGCAGATTTGTACACTAAACGGAAATTTTCAACATTAGCGTCCACACAAAATATGTGTGCATGCATTGATGCAGCAGCAATAGTATACACGCCTGTTTTACATCAAAGGTCTAGGAATGTCAAGTTGGGATACGTTTGTAATGCTTTCTTTAGATTATCCACCAAGTTCTCTTCCCATATTCCTTTTGTGTGAATATTCCTGAACACCAAATCATCTTTCGAATCCTATATACAAATAGTGTGATTAATCTTTTTCAAAGTTACACATGTATCGTTTGTTGTCGAATCTGTTTTTAACCCTGGAAATGGTGCGCACACATTCTGCAGCTTCGGATGCTGAACTATCATTTGGACTTCTAAGGAGACATGTATATTCGTAAAAACCAGTCTGTGGTTCAGTGGTTGTGTGGTTGTAATTACGCACCTGAACATCTGGAATTCCTTTAGGTAACTGTAGATCTATTTCTTCATTTTGATCGTGTTTCACATAAAACAGATACGTGTATGTGGAAGTTAATACTATAAGACACGCTAAGATGAGATATGCAATAGTAACTTTTGCTTTCCTAATTTTTTGGCACTGGTTGTTTGAAGTAAGAAAATAACACTAAATCTCTATTAAATTTTATTGCATATACAAAAGAAGTTACCCACCAAAGTTTTATTTATTGCATAAACAAGTTTAACATTACACACAATTTGAAATAACTGATAAAAATGTCAATGTTGTTGTACGGTTAGTTCCAGTGTTAGTCTCTGGCAGAGAAATTAATCTCAAAACTAGGTTAAAACCTGCCAGGTCACACTATCTTCTGTTTACTTTTTGCCTGATTTTAAAATTCATTTTTCTCTCAGCTACTTAGACTTGGACCGACCATACGATAACAGATTGTCATCTTTACAATATTTACCATACTTTTAAATGGTATGACTTAAATTCAAATGCATTTTGACACCTGCACTGATTTTTTGGCCGCTTTTGAACCTTTAAGAAAGTTTTGGCTAGCGTATATAAGCTCTTTACCAGAAGATACAAAGTTTGGATTGGCTATGTTGAAAAATAATGCAGACTACAAATTGATTGTGGCCTAGAATTACAATTTGTATACATGTATTTGAAAGGGGGACATTGAACCCTTCATTAGAACTACAAATTAATTGTGGCATAGAATTACAGTTTACATGCATATTTGAAGGGTGGAAAAAATGTAGGAAATGGAGAAAATGCGTGTCTCAAGGTCGTTAAAACATGGGTTTATTTGGTAAAGGGTTATCAAAGGGACGGATGAAGGTGAAAAATTATTGTACCATGAAGCACTGCCAATTTTATATAAAAGCCTCTAAACAAATGGATATCCGTTTTTATAGGCATTAAAAGGTTTGCAATTTAGAGGTCTATTTTAAAAGGCTTATTTTCATATTATACCTTTTCATGTAATACATTTTAGACTAGGGATCGGTAGTCTATTGCCATCGAGAGTGACCCAGATCACAGTACATTTTTTTTGTTGATAAGTCTGAAAAAACCCTAATGCATAAATCCTGGGTTTCCTGAAATCTATATTTAGAATATCTACACAAAGATTTGCAGTAAACAATGGTATTTAAAAAAAAAAGAAACTATTTTTTCCCGTTTGAAATAATGAAATTTCTAAGAAATTCGAAGTGAAAAACAAGGTAGATTTTTTTTTTACAGAAGTTTTGTTTATAGCCATTTTCTCCATTGCTACCTTTTTAGCTGCAGGGTTATAGTTTATGCACTGCGTATTAATATGACATGTGCAGACGACGGTTGTTAAGCAGGTAAGTGCCGATTACATCGTTTTCACCCACGGGATTTTTTTTTTTTTTTTTTTTTTTCATTTAAAAATCATAATTTGGAAATTAAAGTTGGCATAGAAAGATTGATACCTAAGTTAAGATATTTTCACGCAAAAATGAGGTCAGACAAGCTGCTAGATAGCGCCAATGTTTGTTATGACTGAAAATACCGATTACCGTGAGGCAAAATGTACCGTGAATATAAAAAGAAAACAAAAAATACAGCGACTTGGCAAAGTTTTACCTAGTTTTAAAATTTATTTTTCTGCGAACTCCTGGACCGACCATATATCAACAGGTAGTCAATTTCAAAATAATTTCTATACTTTTAAATAGTATGATTTAAATCTAAATGTCTTTTACGATCCGTATAGTTTACTTTTGGCCGCCACTGGGCCTGTAAGTAATTTGGCACTCCCTGCCTGTATGGAATATGCAAACTCATCTGTTATATCTTGTTAACCAATACACGGATCCGTGGAAATCGATATTCGACCAATCATGTCATCGCATTTATTTGGCCCGATGTGCAGCCTTGCTGTCTGCTATTTCGGCTCACAAACAAGCGACTGTTAACGATGGAGAAGTGCGATATTATGTGTGTTTACAACGCTTGAATTTTAGGAAAAAGTTTAAAAGACGTGCTTTGTGATCGTGTACTGCTTACGTGAGATATACGAAGAGATTATAAGTGTGGATTATGATTGACAATGGGACATGAGCAAAGAGTTTGATCAACGCTATATTACGCAATGGATTAATTAATGTTAGTTTTTTCCCCCTGAAACTCTCCGAAAAAAAAAACGTAAACTGTTTTACAGTTGAAAACAAAGGTAAAATATATGAAATACTAATAAAGAGAAAGTACGTTCACTCAATTAGTTAATCTTGTTTAATAACATCTGCACATCCAAAAAGGGGCACGTGTCATCAATGTTTAAGTTTGACGTTAACATTAACCCTTGGTGCGTGATATAATGCTGAATGTGTAGATACAGATCAGAGTGCAAAAAATGCAGTTTATTCTTGGATTCAAACCAGCTGCTACTTAAATTAAGTACATTTACGTGTATTCTTACTGAAGTACATGTAGATTTCAATTATGAAACAGAGTAAGTTCTGTTGTGTACAGTTTTGGAAGTTTAGCTCAAAAGGCAACTTATGTTAATGAAATCAGCTTTTGCCTTAGCCATATTTAGGTGGATTAGCACATCTGCCATTTCAAAGGGTATGTCGGTAAACTGTTAACTGATAGGTTGTGTGTTTGATTGCCGCTGTAATCCACTCGACCACCCGTTGCCTTCAGTATATCATAAGATAAAACAAACTACCGCCAATGACATTAACAAGTTTTTTAATTGACAACACACTTTACACTTTTGTAAAATCGTCAGGCAACCATTTTCCCTTAACTTGAAATTTAAACATTTCTCAGACTTCCACCGCTCTGTTGAATGAGACAACCTATAAATATTTCAAAATGCTTGTAATATAGTGTAATTTATTATCGAATACGATGTTGAGACAACCTAACAAGCCTTCCAAAAATATCAGTCATCTTTAATTCTATTATTTTTTAAGCAAAACTGCAGATGATTATGAGTTGTTTCATTCTTTCTAGTAGAAGTTCAAAACTTTGCTGGCACATGTATTACATTGTCCGTAGCCCCCGAGATTCACACTTTTTGTACAAATCCTTGTGTAATTAAGTTCAGGTATCTACATATTTATTGCCGAGAATCCATCATCGGCAGAAAAAATATGAAAAAGATTATTTTTCCAGAATTTAATCGAAAGAAACAGGCATGACAGCACGATTTAAGTAGCCTTTCTGCTATACTGTATATGTATTTACTGTGTTTGTTTGTGAGCCCTTAACGACGGTAACCAAGGAAGTCGGTTTATCTCATCACCAGGGATCCATGTATACAACCCCATTGTTTCTACCTTATGATTGGTTTGGTTATTTCCGTTTATTTATCGTCGCTACCGGTTGCCCATCTGAGCGACGCCCCCAGAAGACGGTTAGTTGTTACGGGGGATAGTGCAAGGATACAGGTCGAAACTACTGAGAGCTTCGCCTGGTTCTTTAACGTGCTCGGCGTATAGCACCGTCACACGGGACCTCGGTTTAATGTCTCATCCGAAAGACTATTAGTAATTTTTTAGTTGGCCAGCCGGGGATACGAACCCACAATCTGTAGGACATTGTGTTCACAAGTCCTACGCTCTACCTACTGAGCTATATCGGCTGGTTCTACCTTATGAAAAATAGGCCTTCGATAATCATTTAACCAAACGCCAGCTGTCAATCAAAAAAATCAATAAGCCAATCAGCGATCAGTATTTTTCCATCCAGAGCGGAAGCCGTCTTGCCGTTATAAAACCTAGACATTCTGAATCATTAGGAGTTATACTCAACTCAACTCAACTCAAATGACTTTATTTGGTATTCGGCAAAAGAATTTTGCCATTGACCATTTTACAGAAATATAGCATGAAATATAGAATAAATATTTACAAATACAATATATAAAAATCTGAAAAAATAATAATCACAACTATAGTAGGATTAACCCTTAAGAAATTGAGCATGTTCGACTTTTTTTTTTTTTTTTTTTTTGTGGACATTGTAGATCAAGATCAGACGGCACAGACCGTGTAGTCTGATCTGAGATCTACATTGTCCGATTAGAAGTATTTATCTTCAAAAAGAAAAATAAAAAATAATAATAATAATAAAAGATATAATAAAGAGATAGTATCATTAGGGTTTGTACTATGGCTTGAAACTTACCTTTATTTTAATATAATCAGCAAGATAAGGATCAATAATGTCAAACGTTATTTAAAAAGCTATTTCGTAAATCAAATGCTCTTTTGATGAATTTTGCAGTATTTAATTGGATTTTTCGGTTTTTTAGATGACATAATTCTATTAAATTTAGCAATTGTAAACCAGTGTATATTTAAGTGTTTTGATCTTAATTCACAATATTTTGGACAAACACATGAAAAGTGATATTCTGATTCTATTCTATTAATGTTGCATAGTCTACAAACTCGATTTTGTCTATCAATATTTTGGATTCTCCCAGTTTCTATTGCAAGCTTATGCGAGGCAAGTCTAAAGCGTGTCAGCGTTTTTCTTAGTGTTTCATCCCTGATGTTTGTTAAATAATTTTCAAATTCGAAATTAGTTTTGTAATTACAATAATAGTCTAATTTTACACATGTGCGGGTCGAATTTTGCCATTCCTGTATGAAATTATCACGAAGTCTTCTTTGAATATTTTTGAATACAAAATTAAAATTGTCTATGTTATACCTTGTCCAAATATATGAATATCCAGTTTTATCTAAATTTTCCTTGATTTTTTTAGACCAGTTAAAAGCATTTCTACTAGCAATTTGAATATTGCAATTTTCATTAAATATTGTATGAATAAGTGACATTCTATTACTTTTGATTTTTAAATAATATTTAATTGACTTTTCGAGCGCCAAAAGTGACATTGGATATCTTCCAAGTTCTCCATACACAGCGAAGTTTGGGGTTTGAGGGCTTACACCAAGAATTTTCTTTAAAAATTTCATATGTATTTTGTCAATAGATTTTAAGTTATAAACCCCCCAAGCCTCAGCTGCATACAGTAAAATTGGAGATACCATTCTGTCAAAAAGAAGCAGTTTTGTTTTGATATCTGTTGGAACTTTTTTAAATAAAGATAATAAACTATTCATAGCTTTTAAAGCTTGATCATTTAGTGCATTAACTGCATTTTGCATTCTACCTGTTCTAAAGAATTTAATACCTAAATAACAAAATTCATCAACAATTTCTAGTTTTTCTCCCGCAATAGCCCACTCGAAGTTGCAATTACTTTTACTTTTTTCAAAAATACAGACTTTGCTTTTGTTTACATTTATTTTAAGACCCCATTTCTCGGTGTATTTATATAAACTATTAAGTTGAAATTGTAAGGAACTTTTATCAGTAGTAAAAACAACCATGTCATCTGCAAACATTAAAAGGTATATAGATAAAATATCTAGATCATCATCTGTAAGGTTGTTGATGTCAAATGCATCGTTTATATCATTTACGAATAAAATAAATAAAATTGGCGAGAGGGATTCTCCTTGCTTTAAACCCATTGAAACATCGAAAAAATCAGACATTTTTGAACTGTTTGACACTTTCACGCATGACGTAACTTTTGTATATAAAGCTTTAATAATTTTCACAAATTTGGAACTAAGGCCTGTTGAAATCAGTTTATGTATCAGCATGTCCCGATTAATTGTATCAAAACACTTTTCATAGTCTATAAAAGCGCAATAAAGTTTTTTTATTCTTGGCTGAACATTTGTATAATGCAATGTAAAATATAAATACAGTCAACGGTCCCTTTTTTCTCTCTGAACCCAAATTGTAAATCGGTAAAAAGGTGTTCATTTTCACAATATTTATTGAGTCTCTTAGTCAAGCAGAGAGAAAAGAGTTTTGCCATTGTATTTACAAGAGTAATTCCCCTATAATTACTAGGATTATCTTTCGCGCCCTTTTTGAATATAGGAACAATAATACCTTTTGTCCATGCGTCTGGGTATATACCGTTATCATAGATTTTGTTGAAAACAGTAACGAGATAAGGGGAAATAAAATCTTTACTATCGATGAAAAATTCTGGAACAATATTGTCAATTCCAGGGCTTTTATTCCTATTCAGCTGCGAAATGTTACTTTTTATTTCTTCTAAAGTAAAGGGTTTATTAACCAAACGACAGACGATAGATCGCTCCTCCCACTGATGTCACGTGACCCGCGAATCTAAAAACCTAGACAAACATTACCCAGACACGAGGGCTTAGCTAGGAGACATATGCAAGTTACCAGAAGATACTATAACACGAAATAATTGTTCAAGATAAAATAAGCATGGGTACAATTTGAGAAAAGGTAGTTACATCTTTTGGATTTTGGTTTTTCGAAGTTTTATAGGTGAAAATTGAAAGAGAGACTGTTTATTTCGAAGTCAGTTGACTTACACCTCTTACGCCACTTACGTTTGATAATGTAGGTACAATACGTGTACATGTAACTCGTGCTTCCTAAATATTTCTTAAAGTCATTGGTCTTCAAATGCAATTCATCTTTTACCTGGACAAAAATAAGCTTTTTCAAAGTTACAGAGATTTTTCCATTACTTAGTCCGTGATATATGCTTCACTAATTTCTCCACAAATTGCAAGACTTTTACATTACCAAATGAAATATACATGTTTTTAACAGGGCAATATGATTTCCAGATGTTTGAATTGAAATTAGAAGATACATTAACAAATGATAGGTTTACCAAATTGATTTTTTCAAGTTTGAGGGAAAAACCCGAGGAGAAGAATAAAAAGAATAAAAACATGAATATATTTCTAAGCATTCGCCGATAAATACTCTGCTGTAAGAGTAATAGAAAAATAAATTGACTTACACATTGAACATGTATAATCCAAATTTCAAACACTAATAATCGTTGAAAGGGGTTATAGACGGTCACAAAGAGTCAGACTGATATGACACGTGTGTGTAATTTTACATGTAGGACAGTACCAGACGCTTTTGGGGTGGTATACCGATATCAAAGGAATACCGCATAAACCCTTGCACCACGTTTTGCGTAAAATAGTGGCAACATGTACAACAAATCAAACGAAAACGGCTTGATTGGTTTCTGTTTGATTTTCGATAAATAGATAATAGTTTAAGGGAGATTAAAAGATTGAAAATAAAGGGAGGGGAAAGATGCTTATATATATAGGGTGGCATATCGTCTTTAATTTAACAGGCTTTAAGTTTGCATTCATAGATATGTTAAAATACAGAGACCAATGGGAACAACGTTTTTAATGGTTTACTGATGGAGGAAGATGGCATTTATTTTTAATTTAAACAAATGTCAAAACTGCGCCTACATTGCATTTACTTTAAAAGCGGTGGGGGGGGGGGGGGGCTTTTAGGTTTGACTTCTATGAAGACTATATGAAAAGCTTTTTTACCCGAATTTCGTCGACTCAAATTTTATTTAAGGATAATTTGCGAGGGAGGAAAAGATTCAACAAAAGAGATGTAACCAGCATTCAAAATAACAAGTCAACTCAATTTGGTAAGAAAATGAATTACCGAGTATATATTTAAATGAAAAATAAGGTAAAGGAAATAAATAACTGAATATGATAAAATCCAATCAGTTGTCTAAAATATTATCTATACATTTCTTTTAGTAAAGAAACAGGAATCTGTTGCCAAGATTGAAATTCTGGAAAATTTATGACAATAAAAAAGCATGTTAACAAGAAGTATTCATTTATTTTCTCCTTTTAAATCTGAATTTGTCTTCTGCAACAATAGTTTTACCTGGTGTAACTCTGCATCTTGAAATTGCAGTCGTAAGGATTGATAATGGATATCAAGTTTAAAGTTATTCATCAGTTTTTTTCTCATAAATATACTATACATTTATATATAGTTATAACTCATAATGATTCAGAATGTCTAGGTTTTATAACGGCAAGACGGCTTCCGCTCTGGATGGAAAAATAATGATCGCTGATTGGCTTATTGATTTTTTTGATTGACAGCTGGCGTTTGGTTAATTGAAACAGTTGAAGTTGAAACTAGCATGCCAACCGGCCGATATAGCTCAGTAGGTAGAGCGTAGGACTTGTGAACACAATGTCCTACAGATTGTGGGTTCGTATCCCCGGCTGGCCAACTAAAAATTACTAATAGTCTTTCGGATGAGACATTAAACCGAGGTCCCGTGTGACGGTGCTATACGCCGAGCACGTTAAAGAACCAGGCGAAGCTCTCAATAGTTTCTACCTGTATCCTTGCACTATCCCCCGTAACAACTAACCGTCTTCTGGGGGCGTCGCTCAGATGGGCAACCGGTAGCGACGATAAATAAACGGAAATAACCGAACCAAACCAACTAGCATGCCATTAATTTACAATAGAACGTAGCACAAACCTATACATGTAATGGTCATGTCTAGATCTATCTATTAGACTATCATTTACATATTTACAGACGTTAACTCGATACAAGATAAGCCTTTGATTTTATGATCCTGGTGAAAAAAAAGCTTTTGAGAAAAAATGTGGGAAAGCTAAAAAAAATACTGGTAACCAGTATTTTCTCCTTTTTCCACAATGTTTTCTACCCTTTTAGCAACAAATCGAGCCTTTTTAGCCATGATTGCTTTGTCGTCTTTAACTGCTTTTAATTTGGACAAGTCCAAAATGATGTTGTCTGGTAAAGAGTTATTGGATACACATGTATGTGAGCCGTGCTCTGTGGATAGGGGACTTAATGGATTTGCAAAAAGTATCGACCCAGGTGAGTCTGCGCAGTCCGCGTAGGCTGACCCGGGCCGAATCTTTTCGCTATTGGTCAATTTTCCGTATGTCCAAGGACCAGTCTACCTAATGATTGGGTCGCTTGTTAAAAAAAAGTAGCTATTATGGATCCATAAGTATGTGATGGCTTGCTTGGTATAATGGATCATGGACATGCATTAAGCCCCTTAATGTCAGAGCACGGCTCAAATGTAATTTTGCAACAAGAGCTCAGCCTTAATCCTTCACTCTAGCGACCAGAACGAATGGCACCTCCCACACATGTATGCAGAAAATACATTTAGTATAATTAAACAGAAAATAAATATATTATGGACACAGGAGCAATTCATTTTTCAATGCAATTTCTCCTTTTGTCACATGGGTTTTTTTTCCAAAAGCTGACAGCTGCAGAGGCCAAAGATAGTCGTGTTTAAGCAGGACAAGATTAACTGACGAAAAAATATTGGACTAGACCAAAATGAAAGCATTTGCAGACAACATTCCTAATGTAGCTCAAACGATGATTTCTGTCGTTCTGTCGTTGATAGATAAGAAAACATTGTGGAAAAAGGAGAAAATGCTGGTTACCAGCATTTTCTCCTTTTCCCGCAATGTTTTCAAGAGCCCCTTTTCCTGGGTCGTTAAGACTTGGAATTGTTCGTTACAGGTCTAAGCCGCTAAAGGGAAGGAAAGGGTGGCACACGGAAGATTTCACTACATTTTTTTTTTTGCATTTTCGGAAATCTGAAAAAAATCTTTGGATTATGCAGATCAAATTGCAGATATTCTTTTTTTATTCATCAAAGAGTTGCTCCGGTGTGCATTATTGGTTTAACCCATTTACCCCACAATCCCGAATTTTAACGACCCCGAGGAAGAAGGCTTTTGAAAACATTGTGGGAAAAAGAGAGAATGTTAGGAGCCTCTATTTGCTCTTTTTCCTTCCATTTTACTTTTTTGTTTTACCTGAAAACTTTCGTCGTTCGAGCCACTTTGAAGTTGTCGTCTGCAGATACTGTCAATATGGATGAGTCTAAAGTTTTGTCGTCTGGTAAAGAGTTAAGCGTTAGATCTACATGTACTTAAATTGTTTTAAAGCTAAATTCCAAGACTTTCCAAAAAGTGTGTCTTATGACTGAGAATTCAGAATTGAATTTTAAAATAAGTGAACCCTTTCCCAAACAACAGTTTGTTGACGCTCCCAAATTGAAATTATCTGCAAATGACAAAATTAAAATGGGTCCAAATGAGCTTTAGTTCTCCGATACGGTAGAAAATAATGTCTTTCAAAAGGTTTCTTCGTCATGGTCGTTGAAACTCGGGATTGTGTGGTAAATGATTAACTCTTTACTGGACGACAGTATTTTACACTCCTCCACATAGAAAGCATTTGCAGAAGACAGATTCAATCTAGCCCAAATACTGTGATTTATGATTGAAAGTATAGAAAACTTTGTGGGATAAGAAGAGATGCTAGCTACAGGCATTTTCTCTTTTCCTACGATTCTTTTAACAGCATTTTTCTATTCAACGTCGTTGAAACACGGGGCTGTTTGGGAAAAGGTTGACACAAATTAACTCTAAATACGTTACATATGACTGAAATGTAGACCAAAACCAGCCTTCAGAATGTACAACCTGATCTAAATCTACACTGTCTGATATTTCATGAGATGTTCCTGCCACACATTATCATCTTCACAATAATTTAATTTCCATTCTTTTAAATATTATGATTTAAATCCAAATGCATTTTAACACCACACCCGCTTTGTTTACGTTTGGCAGCTATTGATACTTGAAGATTTAACATTTTCCTTAAATTTACACAACAGGCACACACAAACTGAAAACAACTTGGTTAAAAGGACTCACGATTATATCAACCCTTAGGTTGCAAAGCGCGACTAGGTGCCCTTTTGCAGACAGTGTAGAACAAGATCAGACTGCACAAAAGGCACATACGGTATTCGGTATACGTTTTTTTTTTTCCGGTGAAATCAACTTTGAAATCGCAGTACATGTATTTGGGTGTTCAATATTGAGTGGAAATTTTCGTTTCATTTATTTATCAGTTTAAGGGTTAAATAATTAACACATAAAGCATTTCTAGAATCGTTGGCTCTTATAATGTCAAGAAATGGTTGTAAGAAAATTTAACCTTTTGTGTGCCAATTTACATATAGCGTGCAACACATGGAAAGGGGCATTCGGACATACGCGTACAGGTCTGTCGTCCCAGATCAGCCTGTGCAGCCAGTGACTAATCCGAGAGGACACTTCCCGTTTTCTGTGCGATTTTCTTTCACGAAAGTCTACTGCATGAAAGAATCTTATGTAGTCGTAAAGTGCCGTCTTTGATTTAATCCGGGACGACACTTTACGCAAATGTTCTAAGGTCTCATTTCGCATGTTGCAGGCCAATTATAGTAATTCTGTAAGTCTTGCTTAACAAAATAAACAAAGTTTTGATTCTCATTGAGATTTTCTGAACGCAACCGTCCTTTGATCGCTTGGTCTGTGTCACTCGAAAACAGCTATTTCACCTGTTATGCACGTTAAAGATACGTCCTTACAGAGAGAAATAACGCTGTTAAACTTTGATAGACTGTAGAATGATTCAGAATTAGATGGAATATACATAGCGTAAAAGGGATTATACATACATGTATATCGGATTTAAAAACCAGAAACGTCACATTTGTGATTTCTTTGAATGCCTCCAGAAAATGAAATTTATTTGCCATCCGTCGTTATTTATGCAACCTTGCAACCGTCTGGAGCAATTCTTTGCATGAAGATACAAGAATGATTATAGTTTGATAAAATAAAGATGAAATGGGTTAAAAACTGACTGAAAAAGAGTATAGATGTCCCTTTAACTGTTTACCAAATGATAAAAATTTTGATTGATCCAAACTATAGGAAAATGCATACAAATCAAAATGTAGGTTTGTCTATGAAAGGGTAAAAGACACGAGGGTGGGGAAAAGAGAAAGTGCTACCTAGAAACCAGCATTTTTGACTGTTTCCATGTTGTTTTTAATTGCCTTTATCCTCTGAATTGTCACACTTCGGGATTGTTTGGTATAAAAGTATGGACTCTGGTCAATATCTTACTGTTTATGCAGATGGCTTAGTTTAATGAAATAAACATCGCCTGGCCAATGAGATGAATCAAAGTCCTGTCGATCTAGCCTGATTTTCCCACTCAAATCTTTAAACATCAAATAGCCCCAGCTGTAAAGTAAATCAACAACAGCATGAAAAGTATCCCTTTCTAGCAGCTCCATCTGAATAAACCGGACATCAATCTTCTTGAAAAATTCGGCAGCACCACGAAGTAACGTCAGTTCGTAGGCTTCCAGATCAATCTTTACAAAGAGTTGCTTCCCCCTGAAGAGCCAGTCTAGATCATCGAGCATTATAGTCCTTACTTTTAAATGTTTTGATATAGTCATTCTGTGTTTTTCTGTATTCCCCAGCCTAGATGCGCCTGCATTACCTTTCACAATTTTTAAATAAACTTCACCGCGATAATCTGACAGAGCATTCCAAATGATTTTTACATATTTCTCCAAATGTCCAAAATGTACAGATTTATACACTAAACGTAAGTTTTCAACATTAGCATCCACACAAACTGCCTGTGTATGCGTTGATGCAGCAGCAATAGTATACACGCCAATGTTACATCCAAGGTCAAGGAATGTCAAGTTGGGATATGTTTGTAATGCTTGTACTAAAATATCCACCAATTTCTCTTCCCATGCACCGTCCTTGTGAATATGCTGAGAAACAATATCATTTTGTGGATCATATGTACAGATGTCATGATTTATCTTTTTCAAAGAAACACATCTTTCGTTTGGTATGTCACAGAACTTGTTTTTAGTCATGGCAATGGTGCGCACACAGTCTGATTTGGATGTCGAGCTGTTACCTTGATCTTTCGAGAGACACGGGTAGTTTATGAAATCTTCCAGTGGTTCAACACTTGCGTTTGCGACACGACATACCTTGTTAAATTCAATCCTCTTATATATTTCCTTCTTTTCAATCAGTTTCGCCTGGTGCAGATAAAGTGCAAAACTTATCACTGTGAAAAACAGGAACACTATAAGTGAGGGCACCCTCGCTTCCTTCATCTTCCCTGGTATGTCGTAAACAGACTATTGAACTAAGCGTGATTACCTTACAGCAAATCTAAATATCCTTTGTCTGGGTCAGTTACAATGAGGTTGTTCATGCGAGAACCGAAATGTGTGCAACAAAAATTTACCTAGGCTTCTATTCACCACCCATTCTTAAGAAACGTCCTATTCCCCACAATTTTCTAACTAGCTAAACCATTTCGTCACTTCAGAGAATAATGTTATTCTTATCATTTGATAACAGTTTGGACGGGATGCGTAATTATTTCAAAACCCTGGCTACACCCGTGGTTTGTAAATTTTCAGCATATCAAAGGGCCATTCTATGTCATGATTCAGTCGGTATTCAGACAATATGAATCTATATGGCGTGCAACACACGAAAAGGGACCTTCGGACATATGCGTAAAAGATCAGCCTTTGCAGTCTGTGACTAATTCGAGACGACACTTCCCGTTTTTGTGCGATTTTCTGATTCTACTATATGAAAAAATCTTATGTAGTCGTAAAGTGCCGTCTCGGAATAGTCTGCGCGGACTTCGCAGACTAATCCGGGACGACACTTTACGCAAATGTCGGAAGGTCTCATTTCGCATGTTGCGGGCCAATTATAGTAATTCTGTAAGTCTTGCTTAACAAAATAAACAGAGGTTTTATTGCGGGCCATATTGTGTGACGACTTGCTTGGTATACCGCATAACGAAAACGTACTTTTTCGAGAAAGCCTCTCAAATTTTTGTGACAAGCAAGTTCTCATTCAGTACAATTTTGTAAAATTTCTGCATCAAACCTCAATGCGAGTCATGGTGTTGCATGAATGATCTCAATCAGCAAACCTCGGGTGATCCGTTGATAAAATCCCTCGGCAGTACTAGGGTGGGTAATATGCACCTACACGGTACATTTCTTCGCCGGAAATAAACGGCTTTTTTTTTTTAAATCGTTACGCGCCACTTAAGAAATCAAAGCGTTGAAAACACTGGTGTGGCATTTGTCAAGGAGCCACTGTGTGGAATTAATTATTTGAAAAACAAACGACAGAAATAGTTTCAAAATATTCGCTTGAAAGTCACCTTACTATATAGTCATGCAAAATCCGATAGAAAAAGGTGCAATCTTGTGGGACGAACAAGTCCGGGCGAAAAGCTCTGGGACGAATAAGACCAGGTACGAACTGGTTTTGGGACGAACAAGCACGGTATATGTGTGTATCATTACGCCACTGTAGAAGACCATAGCGGATTAAGTTATTTTCTATAAAAAGGAAGTATTTCCAGGTTCGATGGCCTAATTTAATTTATTGTAATACGCCATTTTCAATTTCATATCCGAGTGCAATCGAAACACTTATTTCTCTCAGAAAAAAATATTTTAATCGGCTTTACTTCCTTCGGTTTTGCACAAAGTACGATGCATGATTTTCAAAACATCGTATTGAACTCATAGTGGCATTGTCTTCGACAAATGCCGCAAAAACTAGTCACACTTTTCTATTTACATCTTTTTGAATACGTTTCCGTTGACAAACAATTCGCACATTCATTTTTAATGGGCCTATCAATTCCGTTGCCATTTTATCAGTACAGACTGATAGTCGTAAATACCTTCACCGTGGCTGTTGTTGCCGTTGCTAATCGATTTACATGGGCACTGCCATGTTTAAGATCATGTTCATGGCAGTATTTCAAAGTGGAAACCTCCCATTATCTTCCGCTAGATGTCATTCAAATACTCGTACATACCTGTCTGATTTGGGAATTCTCGGTACAAAACCGGACTACTATTTTAGGCGGCAGTATCGATGCAGCGAATTTCAGAATAGAATACGTGTATACGATTACTCACTAAAACGCTACCTGGTACAATTTATCCATCCATGGGTAGCTTCATATTACCTATGCACCAGTTAGTTATGAAAATAGCCCCTATAGGCTTGGGAAATAGCCCCGGTATCAGCCAAGCGTGGTGAGGACGTTATTTTCGTTGTCAGTCTGTTGCACAACCCCCGGCTTTCCCCATATTTAGAAACTGTTTACAGTGGTTTGCAGTAAACGATGCTACTTTATAAGATTATTGTTCCCGTTTGAAATTATCATATTTTCAAGAAATTTGTAGCGAAAAACTGGCTTCATTTTTCACAAGCGTATTATTTACAGCCTTTTTCCTCATGCTTTTTTTAGCGAAAATTTACACAACGCGCATTATTATTTATCCTGTACAGGATGGTGATGCGTCATAGCGGACAGGTAATCTTAGAAGAATGTGGTCATGCGCAGACAACGGGTAACCCTCTTTGATACGGACGAGGTTCGTTGTCTGTGCATGTCATATTCTTTGAAGATTGACCTGTCTGCCATGTTGTTAAAGATCATGTGACTGGCAGTATTTCGAAAAAACCCTCTTTGATACAGACGTGGTTCATTGTCTGGGCATATCATATTTCAGTCTGCCATGACACCACTCGTCACAACTCGGCCGTTCCGTAGCTACATGTACGGATCACCCGAGATTTGCCGAATGCCATGAAGTCCCATGTGACGCATCACTATCCTGTACAGGATAAATGTTAATACCCTGTGCGCGTAACTCGACTTTGCCGCTAAAAAGTAGCAAGCGGAAAATGGCTTAAAACAGTGCGTCTGTTGAGAAGTCAAACCTGCTTTTCGCTCGTTTCTCAAAAAATATGATAATTTTAAACGGGTATTTCAAACGCCTGTTACAAACATTTTCTCCTTTTTCCACAAAGCTTTCTTCTTTTCCGAAGACAAGAGTCATCTTTTGGCCTACAACGGAATTGTCGTCTGGAAATGCTTTCAATTTGGATGAGCCTAATATTTTATTGTTTGAAAAAGGGGCCATTGCTATGACATTTATACCACGTTACACCAGTCAGTTTAGGAGACAAGCCTTGCCAAAGTAGGGTATTAGCTCGACACTTAACGACAAAATTTTAGACTTATCCAAAGTAAAAGCATTTGCTCGCGACATGTCAAATGTAGCATACATCAAGCTATTCGTCTTTGATAGGTTTGAACACTTTGTTTTGGCTAAAGGAGAAAATGCTGGTCACTAGCTCCCGCTGTTTTTAGGGGGCTTCTTCTTTTAGTTCGTTCAAACAAGGGATTATTCAGTCAAAGGTTTAATCTATGTCAACCGATATGTTTCGCTGTATATGTACAAGGATTTTTTTTTTGCAACTGAATCTGCTGCATTCGTGTTTGCAGAGGTCCTTTGAAGAGTTTCACATTACATATAGCGTGCAACTCACGAAAAAGGGCCTTCGGACATAAGCGTAAAAGTGTGTCGTCCCAGATCAGCCTGTGCAGTCTGTGACTAATCCCAGACGACAAGCCGCGTTTTTGTGCGATTTTCTGTTTCACGAAAGTCTACAGTATGAAAAATTCTTATGTAGCCGTAAAGTGCCGTCTCGGATTAGCCTGCGCAGACTGCGCAAGCTAATCCGGGACGACGCTTTACGCAAATGTCCGATGGTCTCATTTCACATGTTTCGTGCCATATGAGTGGCGTTCTGGCAAAAGAGGATTCAATACATCTCCGTGATCCATTGTACAAAGCAAGTCATCACGTGTTTGTGGGTCCATCAAATCCATTTTGTCTAACAAACAACTGAATCACAAGGTAGACTGGTCCCTTGACATCCAGAAAATTGACTAATAGCAAAAGGTTTCGACCCGGGTCAGCCTGAGAAGGCTGACTTCGGTCGATACTATTTGCAGATGCGTCAACCCCCTTTTTCACAAAGCATGGCTCATTTATGTGTAGGAAATCCTTGCTACACATCGCCAAACATCGGTTGCTATGGTGGACAGTGTAGGTGAGGAACTGCACAGAACGTGAAACCAGATTTTTGATCTACGCTGTCCGTAGGTTTGAGACACGTTGCTAAAACAGCCTTTAACTGGCTTTGCGTAGGTGTTTCTCCTTGTGTCAAATTGTACATGACATTTCTTATTCAGCGATCAAAGGGTTCAGAACCTGAAATCAAATATTTTTTAAACCCTTTACCAAACAATCACGGGTTTTCTTTCCCTGGGAAAGAAACCCGTGATTGTTTGGTAAAGAGTTAATAAACCAACAGACTGTTAGATTTAATTGAGGAGATACTGTATGGTCATAAATGTAAAGTATTAAAAGCACTAAAGAAAGGCGATCTGTCGAGGTTGATTGATTGAATTGTGTTTTACGCCCACTTTGAACATTATCCTGGGCAGTCCTATCACGGCGGCAGCTCACATATTCATGTATTTCACCAGTGCTTTGCTGGGGCCCGAGGACACTTCCAGGAAAAACCCAGTGCTGCCAGTAGGGCTCGAGCCAGGGGCCTCAAGGAACTTTACGAGTCCTACACTTTACCACTGAGCCATGCAGGACCTCTGCGAACAGTTAGGAGGTAATTCATTAAAATACACCATCAGCTCCGAATTATAAAGGAAGACAGTCCCTTCTTTGCGACCCGATCTCTTCATCACAAAGCCTTACCAAATAAATTCGTGTTTTAACGACCCTAGGGAAGAATGCTTTTGAAAACATTGTGGGGAAAAAGGTTACTAGCATTGTCTCCTTTTCCAACAATATTTTCTTCCTTGTCATGGACAAATTCAAACATTATTGTCACATTTAATCTGATGCCCGGAAATGCTTTGAATTCGCTCGTCTAAAATTAAGTCGTCTGGTAAAGAGTTAATAAAGATCCTCAATGACTGCGGCTGAACTCATATAAAGCAGGTAAAACAGTTGAACACCTTTTCCAATATCTTGAAGACGAAGTTTGTCAATATCCAAGTGCCCCTGATTTAAATAGGAATAACAGTGACGGAAAAAAAAAACAGTTTGGGCTAAGAAAAAAGTAGCGGCAAAAGTGTAACATTAAATATGTACCTTAACTCATTACCAAACGACAAAATTTTAGACTTGTTCAAATTGAAAGCATTTACAGACGACAAAATAAATGTGACTCAAAAAAGAAAATTTTGGAAGGCTAGAAAACAATGTGGGTAAGGGAGAAAATTCTGGTTACCAGCATTTTCTCCTTTACTCGGGATTGTGTGGTAAAAGGGTTAAAAAGCTTACAGATATTATATGAAAAATCTTACTGAAATACATGTATACATGTAATTGTGTGGCAGAAGAAGCATTTCCAGCATACACTATAAATAGAACATTGTGTATTTGTTGAACAGACAGTCTTTTCGATGTCGTGATGAACTTATTGTAAATATCTAACAATAAAATCAAACAATACCGGGAAATTAATACCATAAAACATGCCTGTACTGCATCTTCACACTTTGATAAAAAAAAATAAGCAAACATAAAAAAAATCAACAAAGTAATTAAAGACTGACTGTTTTATCAGTAGAGTAATGCGAACAAAACCTTTTATCTATAACAATAATTTGTATTTTTGAGAGAGAGAGAGGGGGGGATCAACATAGATCGATCTATGCCTAACATTGTTAAAGTAAAACATAAATTTATATTTTCCTATAACACAAATTTCGTTGCAATGTCAATCGCATCAACTAGACCGCATTTGAAATTCTCTGTTTGGACCTTTTCATAATTCCTTGGCATATAAATAACAATTCATGTTTAAAGTGATATTTTTTTCCCTGTTGCTTGTGTAATGTACCACAGATATGCATCAAACAGCATCGCTGTAAAAGCCAGCTCAACATCAAGGCTGGTTTTAACCCTTAACCTGGTAAATAAGTTAAATGAAACTTTCTAGGCAATATTAAAAGAAATATTTTAACTTCAAAGTTATCCTTGGTTGAAATATGTTTTTATCGGACAGTGTAGATCAAAGATCAGACTACACGTTCGGTGCAGTCTGATCTTGATATATCCTGACCGCAGAAGCGTACCGTGTCGCCCTTTGCAGCCTAAGCCTAGAGAGCTTTATACCCAAGAGCACTCCGTGCCATCTCCCCCTTTTCTCTTTGCGTTTTATTCGTTACTGCCTTTCCTATGGCTACATTAGCAAGGGACCGTGGAGACAAAGTTATGATGCCAGTCACCTTTCATGAATTTAGACTGTTAAACAGTTCCTGGGTAATTTTAGTAAAAGCTGTCCTCACTCAAGTTGCAAAATTTTACTGTTTGGGAATATCTTTTGTTTTGCCTGTACTTAAACTCTACATGTATGCGCGTGGCAGGCTGGCAGTTTTTATCTGAATCCACAAACTGTCACTGCCTGTGTAAGTATGTCAATTTAATGAAATAAATATCGCCTGGCCAATGAGATGAGGCAAAATCCTGTCGATCTAATCTGAATTTTCCACCCAAGTCGTTAAACATCAAATAGCCCCAGCTGTAAAGTAAATCAACAACTGCATGAAATGTATCCCTTTCTAAAAGCTCCATTTGGATGAATCTTACATCGATCTTCTTGAAAAATTCAGTGGCACCTCGAAGTACTGTCAGTTCGTAAGATTCCAGATCAACCTTTACAAAGAGTTGCTTCCCCCTGAAGAGCCATTCTAGATCGTCGAGCAATATAGTTCTGACTTTTAAATGTTTCGATACAGACAGTTGGTATTTTTCAGTATCCCCAAGCCTAGACGCCCCAACATTTCCTTTCACCACTTTCAAATTAACTTCACCACGATAATCTGACAGAGCATTCCAAATGATCGTAACATATTTCTCCAGATGTCCAAACTGTGCAGATTTATACACTAAACGTAAGTTTTCAACATTAGCGTCCACACAAACTGCGTGTGCACGCATTGATCCAGCAGCAATAGTATACACGCCAATGTTACATCCAAGGTCTAGGAATGTCAAGTTGGGATACATTTGTAATGCTTTCATTAGATTATCCACCAATTTCTCTTCCCATATTCCTTCTGTGTGAATATTCCTGGACACTAAATCATCTTTCGGATCATATGTACAAATAGTGTGATTAATGTTTTTCAAAGTTACGCATGTATCGTTTGGCGTGTTGTCGAATCTGTTATTAACCCTGGAAATGGTGCGCACACATCCTGCAGCTTCGGATGTTAAACTATCTGTTAAACTATCATTTGGACTTCTAGAGAGACATGTATATTCGTAAAAACCAGTCTGTGGTTCAGTGGTTGTTTGATTGTATTGAAACACCTGAAGATCTAGAATTGCTTTAGGTAGATCCATTTCTTCAATTTGAATGTGATTCACATAAAACAGATACATGTATGTGGAAGTTAACACCACGAGACACATTAGGATGGTATATGCAATAACCTTTTCGGTAATCATTTTTCAGTTATGGTTGTTAAAAGTAAGAAAATTGCACCAAATCTCTATTTATTGCATAAACAAAAGAAGTTATATATTATCCACAATTTGAAATAACTGATATAAAATGTCAATAGGTCTATTCCAGTTCTGACCAAAATACACTTCGTCGCTTGCCAAATAAAGGACTAAAAATATGTTGGTCCCAATATCCAATTAACAATAATTTTTTCTGACGACTTTATTGCAAAACAGAAGCTTAATTGGAATGAATTCATCCTGTTTGGGAATGAAGACAAAGATATTTCAGTTTCAGGCTTTTTTTTTTTTTTCTTTTATTCCTTCAAGTCGGCATAGTTCAAATATCAGATTGCAAGTTCTTTGCAGTCAAATCTTGGGAAAACTGTGTGCAAAGGCGTTATGGTTTTATTTGTTGTAAAAAAAAAAAGATAAAGAAAGTTTTTTCTTTAATTTATATAACCTCTTTACCGGAGGGCAAACAGTTTGAACTGGTCACGTTGAAAAAGAAAAAATGCAGTCTATAAATTAAATGTAGCCTAGAAATAGAACTTATGTGTAAAGGGTGAAAAAAAAATGTATGAAAAAAACTTTTCCCTTTTCCACCAATGTTTTCAATAGCCGTTTTCCTTCAGGTCGTTAACACATGGGATTATTTGGTAAAGGGTTACTTAAGGGACAAATGTAGGTCAAAAACTGTTGTACCATGAACCGCTGTCAATGCAATATGAAAGCCTCTAAACAAATGGATATATCCGTTTTCATAGGCATTAAAAGGTTTGCAATGGGAGTGGGTGTCTTTTTTAAAATCTTATTTTCATGTAACTTAGTGGTATATAGACTTGTGGTCGCTTGTCTTTTGCCATCGAGAGTGATCCAGTTCCAAATGTAAACAAATAAACTCGCAGTCGACAAAAACTGCCCCACAGAAAATGATTTCTTTTTTACTTTTGAAGATTGTCATTCTGTTAAATATGCCATCGTTGACATGAAATACAAAGCATCTACCTCTAATTTGAACGTTGTCTTCTTACAGGTAATTGACTAACATGTCATCAATAAGGTAGGCTACAAGATGTTTACTTGTAAATTAAGTCAGTGACCGATGCAAATCAGGCTCATCTTTACTTTATCTGAACGCAGCCTTTTTCATCTTCATATTTTTCGAGGGTTTTGTGGGTCTCGCCCAGCTACGAGTTACATGTAGTCCAACGGACAAGAAGGCGAAAAAGCGTGGAAAAATTTGTCATTACCGGGTGGACATCTACCGAAGTTCTTTGAAATACAGGAGTGGGACCAACTCTTGCCTTGTCCAGAGGTCAGATATTTTAAATACTTGCTGTCGAAGGAAATCTTAATTTTTGTATCTCTTTTCCCAAACCATTTGATATTTAGCATGTGCAGTAAATCCACCCGCTCCTTCCGACCTTACTTTTTACAAAATGGCAACATTTTGGACTGGACTAGACTGAAAGCATTATTGCAGACGACAAATCAAATGTACCATAGATAACGAATTTTGTCTCTAACTGGCTAGAAAACATTCAGGGAAATAGAGAAACTGCTCGTTTAACATTATCTGACTGTTTACTCGATGTTTTGGACCTGTAAAAAGTGAAAGCATTCAGTGCAGACGACAAATTAAATGAGGCACAAATGATGAGATTTTTCTATCGAAGGACGGAAAACATTGTGAAAAAAAGGAGAAAATGCTGGTTATCGGCATTTTCTCCGTTTCCTGCAACATTTTTAAAGCTTTTTTTTTTTTGCGAGGGTCTGCACATTAACGGGTTTACTTTAACCAGACGACAATAATTTAGACGTGAGCAGGCTCAGAGCAGACAACAAATTTGAAGTGGCGACAGTGCGTGTGGCCTTCTCAAGAAACCATTGTTGTGGATCTCCACTAGACAAAACATATGACTGCCAAAACATCGGTTTTGACCTAGAAAACTGGTGATTTTAGAACAGGAGTTACACTTTACCCTATTTATCTAGTGGGACATGGGGTCTTGGAATAATATTTAATCAACCATTCCTTTCTTTGTGGGACATTCTGTCTCAATCAGATTGATAGCTTTGGAATTAATCGTTAGACTTGATTTGTGAATGGTTAGTGAATCGGGTTCCAGATCTTAACTCATAGAAAGTAAAAAGGGTTTGGAGGAAAAAATATAACTGGAATGTTGATAAATTACTTGTGATGTCTACGTTTAGTATTATCAGGGCCGAGCGAGGTATGACCTAGGACCAAGTGATTAGAGGTCAAAAGTCATTTGCATAATGAATAGCAGGTGGTTTCGCAACTCACTGGTACAAAATTAATAGATAGGGTTACAACTGTGGACTTTTTGCTGTTGTCATCTTTCAATATTTTGCTAATGTTAGTGTCGTATTATTCAGAATTTGATAATGCATACGAACTTGTAATATGTATGTAATATGTGAATATAGTGCATTTTTTTTTTATATTATGAACTATCTTTTTTTGGTAGTTGTTGCAACACGTGAAGTAAAAGGACATGTGATGACTTTCTCTGTTCAATCTTGACAAGTTGCATCATGGGAAGTATTTTCAGGTAAGATAATTTTTTAGTGAAAGCAATTTTCATACCTTAAAAATGCACCTTTTAAGCAATTTTCATACCTTAAAAATGCCCCTTTTTATTGAATACAACGGCAAGATTTATATGATTGCAAAGAAAACTATGTATACTAGTTGTTTTGATTGGTATTTTACAAGAAATTTTGATTGATGACATATAAAAAAAAATAAATATTTCTCCTTAATCTCCATGTTGTATATTGTATATCTATATGAAAAAAAGCCATGCTTTGTGATAAGGGGTGGCTTAATGCATCTGCAAAAAGTATCGACCCAGGGCAGCCTGCACAGGCTGATGTGGGTCGAAAGTGTTTGCTATTGGTGAATTTTCTGCAGCTCGAAGGACCTGTGAACCTCATAATTCCGTTGTTTGTTATACAAAATGGATTTTATGGATCTGTAATACTGTGATGACTTGCTTGGTATCATACATCAGAGAGATGCATTAAGCCCCTTTTGCCAGGGGATGGCTCATATACTATACTGAACATTATACTGATTGTATGGTGTTTAACGCCGTTTTCAACATTATTTCATTTATATCGCCGTGGCCAGTGCACCTACCCATGCTTTCCTGGAGTTTCTTTAATCAGTACCCTGCAGAATATTCTTTCCAAGCCACTGGCTGCTTTCCAACCGATCCATCATCAACATAATGGTCAGCGGTGAGAGAGAAATGAATCCTGTCGCAATGACTATCATCAGTCCTTGGAAAGAAATTTGCCAAACAAGGGATCAAACCAGTGACCTCCTGTTTTCAAGTCCTGCATGCTACTGACTGAGGTACCGCAGCTCGGCAACCATGTAGTTGTGTTGACTGGGTTTTTGCAAGAAATTTTGATTTATAACATAAACTAAATTGTTCCTCATAACCCTGTACCACACAATGCCGACTTTAACAACCCTGAGGAACAGGCCTTTTGAAAGCATTGTGGGAAAAGGAGAAAATGCTGGTAACCAGCATTTTCTCCTTTTCCCATAATGTTTTCTATCCTATCAAAGAAAACTGGCATCATTTGAGCCACATTTCAACTGTCGTCTGCAAATGCTTTCAATTTGGAAGGGTCTAAAATTTTGTCATCTGGTTAAGGGTTAACCCCCATGTTGTAAAATGTATACCCAGACGAAACAAAGATATGAGTCATGCTGTGTGAAAAGGGGGCTTAATGCCCATGCAAAACGTATCGACCCATGGCAGCCTGCGTAGTCCACCAGGCTGACATGTGTCGAAACTTTTTTATGTTGGTCAAAACTTTTGGATTGGTCAATCTTCATCTTCGCAAGCCAAGGATACTAAAGTAGTACCCTTGGCCGCTCGCCTCTTTAAAAATCGAAACTCGCGCTGCGCCATTTCATTGGATGCGATCAAAACCCATCGCGTCATATCAAACCACCCGAAAAAGAAATCTTCCGCGAAACAGAAAACAATAATGGCGGCGCCCGTCAAAAACGAAAGTTGTGTTTGTGACGAAAATTTGCCAAAAAAGAGTAGACGATCGATATTTAATGAGTTTTTCATAGTTCATGATCAATTATGTGAATATTAGGACGGGTTCCACAGCCAAATGATTGCGAATCATCGTATGTCTGTTCGTCTTGTTTTAACAAGATCAACAAGCTTAACAAATTGGAGCCCAGCCATATTTGCTGCATAGCCTAACAAATTTTATTACGAGCATTTTGATTGGTCAGAAATAACATCAGCAAAGGTTACGCAACTCGTGATATTCGATAGGTGGCGCAGCGGGAGTTTCGATTTTTAAAGAGGCGAGCGGCCAAGGGTACGTAACGAACAAAGTGGAGTTAGTATCGTTGGTTTGCGAAGATGGTCAATCTTATGAGAACCTGTGTACCTCATAATTTAGCCGGTTGTTCTACAAAAATGAATTTTATGGATCCACAATTATGTAATGGCTTGCTTGGGAAAATGTATCACAGAGATGCATTAAGCCCCCCTTTTACCAGAGCATGACTCATACATGTAATTATGTTGTTTTCTGTTTATTTCCTTGGAATGTTTTCTGAAGCTGTCAACTGCATGGACATGAAAGGTTCTATTTGTGCAGTAATGGGTCAACTCCTTACCACAGCATGAAATTTAACTCTTAGGCTGCTGAATAAATGAAATGCAAATTTCTACTCAATACTATAAGCCCAAACATTACGGTTTCAAAGTTGATTTAACCGGAAAGAAAATAGGGTATCGGACAGTGTAGATGAAGATCAGACTGGACGTTCTGTGCAGTCTGATCTTGATCTACATTGTCTGGAAAAGGTCAGTGGGTCACAATTAGCAGATTAAGAGCAGTTGGCACGTTGGCAGATGACAAATTGAATCTAGCTCAAATGATTATTTGTTCCTTTGATAGGGTAGAAAACATTGTTGAAAAAGGAGAAAATGCTGGTTACCAGCACTTTCTCCTTTTCCCACAGTATTTTCAAAAGTCCTATCTCTCGGGATCATTGAAACTCAGGATTGTGTGGTAAAGGGTAAATAAAAATTGTATAAAATGAGAAAAAGAGCCACTGACCAATAGATCATCATTTTCTAGAGGTCATCATGATTAATATTGGTCACTTTATGGTGAGTTTATGGTCAATTTGACAGTATATTGCAATGAGCCATTAGTGATGTGTCAGACTCTCTGGAGTTGGGCTGACTTACATGTAACACTTCACCACAAAATTCAGAGTTTTAACAACCCTGAGAAAGAAAGCCGTTTGAAAACATTGTGGAAAAATTGAGAAAAAGCTTGTTACCAGCATTTTCTCCTTTTCCAGCATTGTTTCAAAAACCTTATCTCTCAGAGTCTTAACTCTTTACCACACAACGAACCTTCAACCTTTCAACGAACCTAGAGGGAAGCCTTTTGAAAACATTGTGGGAAGAGGAGAAAATGCTGGTAACCAGCATTTTCTCCTTTTCCCACAATGTTTTCTACCCTTTTCACAACATACTTCAATTTTTCAGTCGCATTTATTTTGTCGTCTGCAAATGCTTTCAATTTGGACCAGTCTAAAATTTTGTTGTTTGGTAAAGAGTTAAAACAGGATTCTTTGGTGAAGTGTACATGACTCAGTCATTATCTCTTCACTATCAGAAAGATACATCAACAACAATAAGTGATTTGTGGAAATCCCCTCTTACAGAACTAGTGTGTGTCTTTGGGCAAGACACTTCAGCGCCCTAGCCTAGTACTGGTAGAACCCAGGAAATACATGAATATGTGAGCTGTGTCACTGTGATATGACTGAAATAATGTTGAAAGCAGCTTAAAACACTATTCAATCAATTCAACTAAAAGGAATAGTAGCCTTATAAGGGAGTCGCTACATGTGCAATTGGTGGTGAGGGTAAATAAAAAAAAAGTAAGCAAAGCTAGTTTTATGTGCTCTCATAACTACCGGTATAATCATTCTAAGTGACAGTAACATCTGTAATTGTGATATACAACTCAATTACCCATACTTAGTGCACTGTCTCTGCAACATTCTTGGATGGAGGGGAATGTTTCTTTTTTGTCAAAACCAAAGAGTACCAAAGCACAGTCCAAACTAACCATATACGGATTATAATGGACTATCATTATCTATATCTGAGCAGTTTGGACTGTGCTTCAGTACTGTATGGTGAAAACCTCAAAAACTCAAAACCTGAGAATGAATGCTTGTTGAGCCTGGGGTTCAAACTCGGAACTGATGTCTTCACGCTTTACCACACAATCCTGAGTTTTAATGACCCTGAGAGAGAAGGCTTTTGAAAACATTGTGAGAAAAGGAGAAAATGCTGGTAACCAGCATTTTCTCCTTTTCCCACAATGTTTTCTGACAGAAATCATCATTTGAGCTGCAAAATTTTGTTGTTTGGTAAAGAGATAATGCCTTAACGCTTTACCACACAATTCCGAGTTTTAACAACCCTGAGAGAGAAGGCTTTTGAAAACATTGTGGGAAAAGGAGAAAATGCTGGTAACCAGCATTTTCTCCTTTTCCCACAATATTTTCTGCCATATCAAAGACAGAAATCATCATTTGAGCTATATTTTTTTGTTGTTTGGTAAAGAGTTAACTAGATGGGTGGGTATTGTGTTTTTGTGGCATTTGTTGAAGACAATGCCACTATGAGTTCAATACAATATTTTGAAAATCGTGTATCATAGTTTGTGCAAAACCAAAGGAAGTAAACCAAATTAAACTCAATTTTGCTTAGACAAAGCGTCTCGGTAGTACTCAGATATATGATTAACAACAGCATATTAAAGTAAAATGGATTATGCCTTCGATTATGGGAATACTTCTTTTTTTTAATTGAAAATGTCTACACTCGCTATGGCTTTCTATTGGCGCAATCATACACACAACCTGACCATGTTCATCCTAAAACCAGTTCGTCACTGGGCTTGTTCATCCATTGGCTTGTTCGTCCAGGCTTATTCATCCCACATTATCGTTTGTTTATTTTTCAAATTATTAATTCCATGCAATGGCTCCCCTGACAAATGCCACACCAGTGCTTTCAATGCTTTGACTGATAATAATAGAATAGTCATGGCTAATGTCATATACATCAAAATAGTTACAGTTCACTGAAATTTGTAATGGGAATTTTATCTGCCATAAATCTATTAGCTCGATGGAGCGATTCAGACTGTGCATGAATCTTAACGCTACCCTATAACAAAATTTTAGACTCATCCAAATTGAAAGCATTTGCATATGAAAAAAACAAATGTAGCTCCAATGGTGGGATTTTTCAGTCATAGAGTAGAAAACATTGTGGGAAAAAGAGAAAATGCTGTTTACCAGCATTTTGTCCTTTTCCCAAAATGTTTTAGTAAAGCTTTCATTAGGTCTTAAACAGAAACAGTTGTTTGGTAACTGGTTAACTCTTTACCAAAGGACAAATGTTTTTGCTGGTCGAAATTGAAAGCATTTGCAGATGACAAATTAAATATGGCCAATATGTTGGAATTTGTCTGAAAATGCTGGTTACCGGCATTTTCTCCTTTTTCCACTATGTTTTCAAAAGCCATCTTTCCTAGGGTCATTAAAACTCAGGATTGTGTGGTAAAGCTTAAAAAGGTTAAGGGGTTTTCACATTATGGTGTTTCATATTTTCTATATTACTGTTATCTCCTTACTATACAACAAAATTTTAGAATAGTCTAAATTGATAGCATTTATGCAGACGACAAATCGAATATTGCTTAAGTGGTAAGACTTGTCCGTGAAAGGGTAGAAATCATTGTGGGAAAAGGAGAAAATACTGGTAACCAGCATTTTCTCCTTTTCACACAATGTTTTCAAAAGTGCTTATTATAAGGGTTATAACAACTCTGGATTGTGTGCGACAGGGTTATTTGAAAATTTGGTTTATCAGTGAAAGGCAAACAAAATTGTTCATTATTTCCTTTTAAAACATGAATGTGATATGAATCAGTTTTATTTGTCATGGATTATTGTGGTGGAAGTAAAATATTAGTTTGTTTGAAAGTTTTAATATTTGTTTCAATCTTGTGAACATTTAGGTTTTACTTGAGGTTATTTTTACAGATCAAGATCAGACTACACGATATTTTCAGTCTGATCTTAGATCAACACTGCCCACAATGTTAAGATACTCTGAACAAATTTTAAAATAGGCTTAAAATTGCAGCTGACCACTATTGAAAACACAGATTTCAACGTTTTTTGCCAAACTGAAAATTTTAGGCTGGCCCAGATTGAAAGCATACATTTGTAGACCACATATCAAATTTGGCACAAATGATGGGATTTGCATCAGAGAGGGTAGAAAACATTAATGGACATGGAGAAAATGCTGGTTAACGGCATTTTCTTGTTTTTTCCACAATGTTTTCAAAAGCTTTTTTCACCAGAGTTGTTAACCCCTTACCAGACGACAAAAATTCAGCCTGCAGATGATAATTTCAGTGTGGCCCAAATGATGCTATTTTTCTTTGATAGGGTAAAAAACACTGTGGAAAAAGGAAAAAATGCTGGTAACCAGCATTTTTTCCGTTTTCCTCAATGTTTTCAAAAGGCTTCTTTCCCAGGGTCGTTAAAAGGTGGCGTTGAGCGGTAAAGGTTAAAACATGATCATGTTTGGATATAGATTAATCCTTTACCACACAATCCCGACTTTTAACGACCCCGAGGAAGAAGCCTTTTGAAAACATTGTGGGAAATGGAGAAAATGCTGGTAACCAGCATTTTCTCCTTTTCCCACAATGTTTTCTACCCTTCCCAAAACAAATTCCAATTTTTCGGCCACATTTAGTCATCTGCAAATGTTTTTAATTTGGTCAAGGCTAAAATTTTGTTGTTTGGTAAAGAGTTAACGCATCTTAGCCTTGTACAGGTGAAACCCTGGAAATACATGAATATGTGAGCTGTGATATGACCAAAATAATGTTGAAAGTGACTTAAACACCATTCATTCAATCATTTATAAAGCCTATTCTTTCTTTTTTCTTTAGTCTGGCTTTGCACTGCAAAATGTGAATTAGTGCATTTTTTCGGACAAAGAAGGTCAATTTCAGACTACACAGATCATGCACTGATCCACTGTGATCATTGATCTTCACTTTCCAATATGGTTTTCCAATGAAAAGAAATTTAAAATCACAATATTAGAGTTTTTACTATTGGCTGAAAATGTCTGTTTGATTTAAAAATTTAGAAGGATAGGGGTTAAATTTTTACCACACAATCCCGAGTTTTAACGACCCTTAGGAAATTGCCTTTTGAAAACCTTGTGGGAAATGGAGAAAATGCTGGTAACTACACTTTCACTGACAATTACCATCATTTCAGTTAAATTTTATATGTTGGCTGCAAAGGCTTTCAATTTGGACAAGTCTAGCATTTTGTCGTTTGTTAAAGACTTGAGTGCATGTGTCTTCAAAACTGTAGGAGAGGAAATACATTACAAAATACTGAACAATACATAATTTCATTTGCCTCAAATGTATACAGAAGTACAAAAGCAAAGCTTCAAATATAGACAAGAACACAGCCTGAAATATACGCAGATCCCAGCCTAAAATGTACAAATAAGTCGAAAGAACAGTCTCAAATGTACATGGTTCCAAGTACAAAAGAACAGCCTCAAATGTACACATAGGTACAACAACAGTCTAAAATGTACATTTAAGTACAAAAGAAAAGCTTTAAATGTACATATAGGCACAAGAACACAGCCTCAAATGTACACATAAATACAAAATAACATCCTAAAATGTTCATGGAAGTACAAAAGCACCACAGCAAATGTACACATAAGTACAAAAGCACATGTACACTTTCTTTTATTTTCTTTTGTAATTAAGATTTCAAAATTTATTAAAAGTTGGCCATGTACAATGATGCAGTTTAAGAAATTACTGTTTGCAAATTTTTTGATAAAATGGATGAAATGATACAGTATATATTTCAATTTTTTCAGAAACATGTTTTTCTTTTGGCAGAATTACCTAAAGTTATCCATGCAATCTGGATGGTAAATATAAACTGAGTTGCATGTTTACTAATTCACTGATGATAAAACTGTGGATACAAAACTATTAGGGGGAAGTTTTGTTGACTCCTGCTGTGTTAACACTTTGCCAAACAAACCTATGGTTTTACAAACCTGAGAGGGATTTTTTTGGAAAACATTGTGGGAAATGGAGAAAATGCTTGTAAGCAGCATTTCCTCCTATGTCCTCAAGATTTTCTACTCCTCCAAAGACAAATTCCATCATTAGTGACACATCTAATTTGTGATTGCAAATGCTTCCAATTTGGATATTGTCTATTTTTTTTTTTTTATTTGGTAAAGATCTAAGAACTTAATATACTCTTGAATTCAAATGTTATGAAACTGTCTTTCAAAAGTGCATCTCTTTTTTGAATTAAGAAAACTAGTGTGAACATTATAAATATACTCTGTATATAAAAAAGTCAAACCACTACAGCAGTGCAGATCTATCTGAGAAAAGTAAAAACAATTTCAATAATGTAAATCAATCTGAGAAACAGTGAAACTATTTCATTGTAACCCATCTGAGAAACAGTGACTCTAGTTTACTGTAAATCCATCTGAGAAACAGCGAAACTATAATATTGTAAACACATCTGAGAAACAGTGACACTATTTTATTGTAATCCATCTGAGAAACAGTGACTCTATTTTGCAGTAAATTCATCTGAGAAACAGTGAAATAATTTTGTAAACCCATCTGAGAAACAGTGACACTATTTTATTGTAATCTATCTGAGAAACAGTGACTCTATTTTACTGTAAATCCATCTGAGAAACAGTGAAATAATATTGTACACCCATCTGAGAAACAGTGACTCTATTTTACTGTAAATCCATCTGAGAAGCAGTGAAACTGTAATATTGTAAACCCATCTGAGAAACAGTGACTCTATTTCATTGTAATCCATCTTAGAAACTGTGACTCTTTTTTACTGTAAATTCACCTGAGAAACAGTGAAACTATAATACTGTAAACCCATCTGAGAAACAGTGACACTATTTTATAGTAATCCATCTGAGAAACAGTGACACAATCTCATTGTTAATCAATCTAAGAAACAGTGACACTTTCTCAGTGTAAATATATCTGAGATAGAATGAAGCAATTTTGAATGTGTAAATTTTTATACATCATTGTGAGAAAGGGTGAAATATTCCAGCAGTGTAAACCCGGAATAGTAATAATGTTAATACTCCATCTGAGTAACAGTGACACTATTTCATTGTAAATCTATCTTGAGACAGGGTGAAACTATTTTAAAAGTGCAAAGCTTCTGAGAAAGAGTGAAAAAGTACATTTAAATAAAAAAAAAAATATTGAAACCATTTCTAAAACATTGTGGGAAAAGGAGCAAATGCTGGTAACCAGCATTTTCTCCTTTTTCCCACACAGTTTTCTACTCTTTCATAGACAGATTTCATTATTTGTGCTACGTTTAATTTGTCATATGCAAATGCTTTCAATTTGGACCAGTCTCAAATTTTGTCATCTGGTAAAGGTTTAATCCTTTACCACACAATCCCGTGTTTTAACGACCCAAAGGAGAAGGCCTTTTGAAAACATTGTGGGAAAAGGAGAAAATGCTGGCAACCAGCATTTTCTCCTTTTCCCACAATGTTTTCTACCCTTCCCAACACACAGTTTAATTTTTGAGTTACATTGAATTTGTTGTCTGCAAATGCTTTCAATTTGGACCAATCTCAAATTTTGTCATCTGGTAAAGGGTTAAGTCATTCCTTCAAAAGAATAAATCTTATTTTGTACAGAATGACATCAAATGCTGCTGAAAGTGGAGCCATTCCAAAGGTACTAAATTTATAAATCTGAGAAAAAAGTGACACCGTTTGGATATTGAAAATATATTTGAGGAGAGTTACCATCTTTACAAAAATGTGTTAGTAAGAGAGGTGAAGCTACATCAAATTCTCCACCTTTGTATTGTAGGAAAGCTGATATGGGGAACAAACAAAGGTAAATATTTGTGTTTTGTGACACCTTGCCTTCTGCTTTTTTTCATTTTTCAGCAGACAGTCTCGTTATCAAACACCAAAATTTCAGATTCGTTCAAATTGAAAGTATTTGCAGACGACAGGTTAAATGCCATTTCAGTTAATGAATTTACTTTTGAAATTGAGGAAAACTTTGTGGGAAAAGGAGAAAACGGAGAAAATGCTTGTTACAAGTATTTTCTCCTTTTCCCTCAATGTTTTCATAAGACCTCTTTTTAGGGTCGTTAAAACTTGAAATTGTGTGGTAAAGGGTTAACTCTTTACCAAGACAACACAAATTTAGCCTTGTCTAAATTGATAGCATTTGCAGACAACAGATTAACCCTTTACCGAACAATCCCGTGTTTTAACGACTCTGAGGGAGAGGCCTTTTGAAAACATTGTGGGAAAAGGAGAAAATGCTGGTTACCAGCATTTTTTTCTTTTCCCACAATGTTTTCTACCTATTCAAAGGCAGAAATCATTTTTTGAGCTTCATTTAAAGTGTCATTTGCAAATGCTTTCAATTTGGACCAGTCCAAAATTTTGTAGGGTCCTGCGTGGCTCAGTGGTAAAGCGTAGGACTCGTAACTTGGAGGCCCCGGGTTCAAGCCCCACCCGATCCACTGGGTTTTTTTTTGGGAGTGTCCTTGGGCAAGACACTTCAGAGCCCTAGCCCGGTACTGGTAAAGCCCAGGAAATACATGGATATGTGAGCTGTCGGTGTGATACGACTGAAATAATGTTGAAAGCAGCGTAAAACATAATTCAATCACAATCACAACCAAAATTTTGTTGTTTGGTAAAGAGTTAACCTTTTACCTCTCCACCCAAACTACAAAATTTGGACTTAAAAAAATTGGAAGTATTTGCAGACGACAAATCAAATGTGGCACATATAGTGAAATTTGTCTCTTAGAGGACAGAAAGCATTGTGAGAAAAGGAGAAAATGCTGGTTACCACTACAATGATTGAATTTGCTTTTGAAATTGGAGAGAACTTTGTTTGAGAACATGCTGGTCCATTTTTTCCTTTTTCCACAGTGTTTTCTAAAGACCTCTTTTGGGTTGTGGTTTTTGGTAAACAGTCAACCCTTTACCTGACTCTTTACCGGAAAACACAATTTAGACTTATGACTATTTCTTTCCAAGCAACTGGTTGCTTTACAACATAACTCGTACTTGTAGTTCTGAGCCAATTTTCAGTGATCATGAAATTAATCGTGTCAAAATGCCTTTCATCAGTCCTTGGAAAGAAAGAAAAGCTAGCTTAGTGGAAGTCTACTTTTTTAAATTGATTGTGGAACAAGTTACTTAGCTTATCTCAAGCATACTGGATGTGACCTTTTGGAACCTTATTAGTAACCATGGCATGATGTGGGTACCTCAAAAACCAGTAAGAAATGTTTGTAACCAGCATTTACTCCTTTTCTCATATTGGTTTTCAACCAATCAACAGGAAGTCTTGTTATTTGAGGAGATATAACTGTTTACTTCACAATCCAGACTTAACCCTTTACCACACAATCCCGACTTTTAATGACCCTGTAGAAAGAAGGCTTTTGAAAACATTGTGGAAAAAGGAGAAAATGCTGGTAACCAGCATTTTCACCTTTTCCCACAATGTTTTCTACTCTTTCAGACAAAAATTCCATCATTTGAGCCATATTTAATTTGTCTGCAAATGCTTTCAGTTTGGACCAGTCTAAAATTTTGTCATTTGGTAAAGAGTTAAAAAGACCCCTTGGGAAAAATGTTTCTGTAAATATTGTGGGGAAAAGGAGACAATAGTGGGAACCAGCATTTTCTACTTTTTCCACAATGTTTTCGACCCTATCACAGACAAGCTCCACCATTTCAGTAATCTTTTATTAGTTGTCAGTAAATGCTTTCAAATTGGAGGAGTGCAAGTTTGTGTCATGTGGTAAAGAGTTAATTAGTTGCTTGCAAATGCTTTCTGTTTTAGAAGAATCTATAATTTTTTTTCAACTTGAAGATGTTTAAATTCTACTATATGTATTATCTTAGTCTTTAATCTCTAGCAAAAAGTATTTAACCTTTTACCACACAATCCTGACTTTTAACCACACTGTGAAAGAATCCTTTTGAAAACTAGTGGGAAAAGGAAAAAATGCTGGTAACCAGCGTTTTCTCCTTTTCCCACAATGTTTTTTACCCTTCCCAGAAGAAATTTCAATTTTTCAGTCATGTTTATTTTGTCGTCTGCAAATGCTTTCAGTTTGAACCAGTCTAAAAATTATGTTGTTTGGTAAGAGTTAAATACCTGTGTGTTTAACATGTATCAAGAAAAATAACTCTTACCAGTGAGAATAAATGAATTGCTTCCCTTGAATCATTAGAGCTTTCATTCAGACTGATGAAGCAGATGCCGAGACTGAGATTTGACAGATAGTGTAAAAGCAACTTTAAAGACCTTTGCAGACAATGCAGATCAAGCTTGATCAGACTGCAAAAAGCATGCAGTCTGATCTTTGATCTACACATTTTGCTATTAACTCTTTACCACACAATCCTGAGTTTGAATGACCCCCGAAATAAATGGCTATAGAAAACATTGTAGGAAATTGAGATGTTGAAAGTTAGCATTTTTACCTTTCCTCACAATATTTTCTTTCCTCCCTTTATTTAGTTGTCTTGCATAAATGCTTTCAGTTTGAAATTCTGTCATGTGATAGAGAGTTAAGTAAGATATTGTGGACAAACCAGCTTTAGAGTTGCCATTTTTGGGACTTATTGACTGATTGAAATTGACCACTTCATTAATTTGTTAAAGTAGTTCTGTCCTTTACCTTGCAGTCCCATGTCTTTTGTTGTTTAGTAATGAGTTAAGTCTAGGTCATATTAACCAACCGCTCTTGAGAACACTCTTGGTTTTATTCTCAAGAATTTTCTAAATTTAAACTAACACAATATCTTACTTTAATAAATCTAGAATTAGAATGGTTGATGAATATGGACCCTGATGTATTTTCCATCTCTTGTTAGTTTTTTCTCTTTTATAAATCTCTTTAATTCTTGGCAAAGATTTTCAGAGTACTTTGAAAACATCTTTGTCAATGACTAAAAACTTACCGGTATTTTAACTCTATCATTAACCCTTTACCAAACGACATAAGTTTTGACATGTCCAAATTCAAAGCATTTGCAGACAACAGATTTAATGTGGCTCAAGTAGTGAAATTTGTTACTAAAAGACTAGAAACCATTGTGGGAAAAGGAGAAAATGCTGGTTACCAGCATTTACTCCTTTTCCCACAATGTTTTCAAAAGGCTTCTTCCATTGGGTGGTTAAAACTCGGGATTGTGTGGTAAAGGGTTAATTGATTGAATGATGTTTTATACTGCTTTCAACGTTATTTCAGTCATGTCACAGCTGTCCGGCTCACATATTCATATGTACCTTATTTCTTGGGTGTCACAAGTACCAGGCTAGGGCTCTGATGTTTCTTGCCCAAGGACACTCCCACGAAAAACCCAGTGGATCCAGTGAGGCTTGAACCTGGGTCCACCAGTTCATGAGTCCTATAATTTTCCACTGAACCACACAGAACCCCTACTCTTTATCAAACGACCAACTGTTATACCCGTCCAAATCCAAAGCAATTGCAGATGAGAAAACAAAAGCGACATAACTAATGGGATTTATGTTTGTAACAGTGAAAAAGATTGTTGGAAAAGGAGAAAATTTTCTCCTTTTCCCACAGTTTTTTCAAGAGGCCACTCTTTGAAGGTTGTTAAATCTAAAAATTGTGTGGCAAAGGGCTACGTAAAGTCTTACAGATGTATATAATGAAAATATTTTTGCAAATGGAGAAATTGCTTATTACAAGCCTTTTGGCTATAATAATTTCAAACCATGATCAACTAGAAAATGAGAAAAGCCAGGAGATAAACTGTTAGTTACAAGGTCAAAGTTCATGACATGTGTTAATCCCTTACTGTACACTCCCAAGTTTTCATGACCTTGAGGAAGAAGGCTTTTGAAAACATGGTGGAAAAAGGATAATTACCAGCATTTTCTCCTCTTCCTACAATGTTTTCTACCCTTTCAGAGACAATTTTTTTTCAATTTGAACCATACTTGATACTGTATATGTGGATCTATATGCGTGTCGAAAAGTTACCAATTATATGACAAATTACGAATTACAGATATTTCATGTATGGTAATGTTTGCAGATGCAATATACTTGATCAATACCTGTTGGTATATTTGTGGTTAAATACATGAACAGAAATGTTTGCAAATTTTTCAAATTGAGAAATTACCAAAATTTCCATGTCGCAAACATTTCCACTTATGCAGTATGTTATCTGCAAAATACTTTAAATTTGGACAAGTCCAAAATTGTGTCATGTGGTAAAGAGTTAACCCTTTACCACACAATACTGATTTTTATTGACCGTGGGAAAGTTCATCTTTTGGAAATATTGAGAGAAAAGGACAAAATTTGGCTACATTTAATTTATAGTTTGAAAATGCTTTGGATTTAGAAGTGTTCAGAATTTAGTTGTGTGGTAAGGGGCTACTTTTTACCAAACAGCAATTTTTGAGACTTGTCCAAAATGGAAGTATTTGCAGAAGACAAACTAATCATGACTCAAGAATTGAAGTGTATTTTTGGGAAGGTAGAAAACGTTTGGGAAAAGGCGAAAATGCTGGTTACCAGCATTTTCTCCTTTTCCCACAATGTTTTCAAAATGCCTCTTCATCATGGTCGTTAAAACTCGAAATAATTATTGAGTTAAAAGAGTTTTAACTATTTCATCTAATCTTGATGATATAATGCTGTAATTTATTCTGAATACTCTTACTTATATTAGTCATTTTTTTTTAGCTCACCTTAGCACAACGTGCTAAAGGTGAGCTATTGTGATCGCCCTATGTCCGGCGTCCGTCGTCCATCGTCCGTCGTCTGTCGTCCGTCGTCTGTCAACAATTTCTTTAAACATCTTCTTCTCCTAAACCACTGGGCCAATCTTGATGAAACTTGGCAGGGATGTTCCTTGGGTGAAGCTCTACCAAAACTGTTCAAAGAATTAAATTCCACCCACAACTCTGGTTGCCATGGCAACAAAAAGGAAAAAAAAGCAAAATCTTTGAAAATCTTCTTCTCTGAAACTAGAAGGCGCAGAGCTTTGATATTTGGTATGTAGCATCTCCTAGTGGACCTCTACCAAGTTTGTTCATTTGATGCCCCTGGGGTCAAAACTGGCCCCGCCCCAGGGGTCACAAGTTTGAGCATAGTAACAAAAAAGGAAAACTTTAAAAATCTTCTTCTCTGAAACTTGAAGGCATAGAGCTTTGATATTTGGCATGTAGCATCTCCTAGTGGACCTCTACCAAGTTTGTTCATATGATGCCCCTGGGGTCAAAACTGGCCCCGCCCCGGGGTCACAATTTGCAACATAGGAACATAGAAGGAAAACTTTAAAAATCTTCTTCTGTAAAACTAGAAGGCATAGAGCTTTGATATTTGGCATGAAGCATTTCCTAGTGGACCTCTACCAAATTTGTTCATATGATGCCCTTTGGGTCAAAACTGGCCCTGCCCCGGGGGTCACAAGTTCTAACATAGGAACAAAGAGGGGAAACTTTAAAAATTATCTTCTCTGAAACTGGAAGGCGTAGAGCTTTGATATTTGGCATGTAGCATTGCCTAGTGGACCTCTACCAAGTTTGTTCATATGATGCCCCTGGGGTCAAAACTGGCCCCACCCCGGGGGTCACAAGTTTGAGCATAGGAACAAAGAAGAAAAACTTTAAAAATCTTCTTCTCTGAAACTTGAAGGCATAGAGCTTTGATATTTGGCATGTAGCATCTCCTAGTGGACCTCTACCAAGTTTGTTCATATGATGCCCCTGGGTCAAAACTGGCCCTGCCCCAGGGGTCACAATTTCCAACATAGGAACAAAGAAGGAAAACTTTAAAAATCTTCTTCTGTAAAACTAGAAGGCATAGAGCTTTGATATTTGGCATGAAGCATCTCCTAGTGGACCTCTACCAAGTTTGTTCATATGATGCCCTTTGGGTCAAAACTGGCCCTGCCCCGGGGGTCACAAGTTCGAACATAGGAACAAAGAAGGAAAACTTTAAAATTCTTCTTTTCTGAAACCAAAAGGTGTGGCTCTTTGATATTTGGTATGTTGCATCTCAGAGTGGACCTCTACCAAGTTTGTTCATATGATGCCCCTGGGTCAAAACTGGCCCAGCCCCGGGGGTCACAAGTTCGAAGATAGGAACAAAGAAGGAAAACTTTAAATTTCTTTTTCTCTGAAACGGGAAGGTGTAGAGCTTTGATATTTGGTATGTAGCATTTCCTAGTGGACCTCTACCAAGTTTGTTCATATGATGCCCCTGGATCAAAACTGGCCCAGCCCCGGGGGTCACAAGTTCGAACATAGGAACAAAGAAGGAAAACTTTAAAATTCTTCTTTAAAACTGGAAGGCGTAGAGCTTTGATATTTGGTATGTAGTGATTCTCTTGTAAGTTTGTTTGCCCATCTAAGCACAACAAGTTCATTGAGTTCAAAATTGGGTCATCTTGGGTCATAAACTAGGTCACTAGGTCAAATTAAAGAAATACCTTGTTGGCACTCTCGAGGCCACATTATTTGCTCAATTGCCTTGAAAATTAGTTGGAAAGTTTGTCTTTATAAAGTCTCACATAAGATTAATTTGGGTCAACTTGGGTCATAACTAGTTCACTGGGTCAAATTAAAGAAATACCTTGTTTGCACTCTGGAGGCCACATTTATTGCTAAATGACCTGAAATTTGGCCAGAATGTTTGTCTTGATGAAATACCAGATGAGTTTGGATTTGGGTCACCTGGAACCATAAACTAGGTCACTAGGTCAAAATAAAGAAATACCTTGTGGGCACTCTAGAGGCCACATTCTTTGCTTAATTGCCTTGAAAATTAGTCAGAATGTTTGTCTTTGTAAAATCGCACATGAGTGTGAATTTGGGTCAACTGGGGTCATAAACTAGGTGACTTGGTCAAATTAAAGAAATAGCTAGTGGGCACTCTAGAGGCCACATTTATTATTCATATAATTTGAAAATTGGTTAAAATGTTTCTTTTGATATAGTCAAAGACCAGTTCAAATTTGGGTCACCTGGGGTCATAATCTAGGTCACTAGGTCAAATTAAAGAAATATCTTTAGGGCACTCGAGGCCACATTTTTTGCTCAATTGACTTGAAAATTGGTCAGAATGTTTGTCTTCATGAAATGTGAGTTTGAATTTGGGTCACCTGCGGTCAAAAACTAGGTCACATGGTCAAATTAAAGAAAAACCTTAAAGGCACTCTACTAAGGTGAGCGACCCAGGGCCATCATGGCCCTCTTGTTTAATTTGGGTCAAATGGGGTCAAAAAGTAGGTTAATAGGTAAACCTTTCAAAAAATCATTGGTAAAGTCTTGAGGCAAAATGTTTAACTATATCTGATAACTGATAAAGGTTGATGATTCTGCCACAATTTTGCATCTAGATAAAAATCTTCTAAGTTTTGTTTTGATTGTATGGCATATAACACCATTTTCAACATTATTTCTGTTATATCACGGCAACCAGTGCACCTGACCATGCTTTCCTGGTCTTTGCACAATACTCATTCCAAGCCACTGGTTGCTTTGCCACATAACCTTCGCCGAAACAATGATCACTGGTGAGAGAGGAATGAAGCCTGTCGCTATGACTATCATCAATACTTGAAAAGGAACTGGCTGAGCTGAGGATTTGAACCAGCACATTACCCCATTCTCAAGTCCTGCACACCACCAACTACACTACCAGAGCTGAGCTAATGGTTTTGACATACATGAATAACAAAATTTAATGATAAACATATTAATCAAAACTTACATCAGTTGTTCATTTATGACAAAAACTGTCTATTTGTTTAATTGGTGTTTAACTCTGTTTTCAACATTGTTGGAATCAGATCAAAGCTGCAAGTGAACCTGTCTGTGTGTTCTTGGTGCTATAGTCACAAGCACTGTGCAGATTGGTCAAAGAAGAAATTTTTAATTTTCAGCTGTCCCCAATTTCTCAGAATGTTTTCTACCCTGTCAGAGAACTTCAGCTCATTTGTACCAGTTTTAACTTTGTCGTCTGCAGATGTTTTGAACTTGTTGTGTGGGAAAGGTTAACTCTTTAGCAGACAACAGCATTTCAGACTTGGCCATATTGAAAATATTTGCAGACTACAAATTTAATGTTGCTCAAAGGATTAAATTTGTATTGGAAAGGGTAGAAAACATCCAGGGGAAAGGAGAAAATGCTGGTTACCAGCATTTTCTCCTTTTCCCAGGATGTTTTAAACTAGTTCTTTTACACAGTCTTTTAAAGTCAGCACTGTTTGGTAAAGGGTTAACTCTTTTGCAGATGACACACTTGCAGATTGACTCAAATTGAAAGCATTTGGAGACGACAAATTAGATGTGACTCAATTGCAATAATTTGTCTTTGGTTAACGAGGATAGAATACTGAGGGAAAAAGAGAAAATGCTGATTACTAGCACATTCTCCTTTTCTGGCAATATTTTCAAATGCCTTCTTTCTTTCCCAGGATCTTTAAAACTGGGTTGTATTGCAAGAGTTTAACCCTTTGCCACACAGTCCTGAGTTTTGATAACCCTGAGAAAGTGGTCTTTTGAAAACATTGTGGGAAAAGGAGAAAATGCTGGTAACCAGCATTTTCTCCTTTTCCCACAATGTTTTCTAGTATAGCCGATACAATCCAGTCATTTGTGCCACTCTTATTTTGTCGTCTGCCAGTGCTTTCAAATTGGACCAGTCTAAAATTTTGTCATTTGGTAAAGACTAAAGCATTGTCATAACCTACCTGGAGAGTTTTTTACGACACTTATCAACATAAAATCTCTTTGAAATATTGTTAAACCCATAGACATAAGGGCAACTCAATGCTCTGTAGCAGAAGTGTAGAATCAGATCAGACTGCACAGAATATGCAGTCTGATCATGTTCTTCAATGTCTGATATGATGTGATTTCCCATTGAAAAAGTACCTTGAAAAAAGCAATATTTGGGGTTTTGTCATTGGTTTGTACATTTGTATAAACTGATTTAATCCTTTACCACACAGTCCCCAGTTTTAACGACCCTAAGAAAGAGGTCTTTTGAAAACATTGTGGGAAAAGGAGAAAATGCTGGTAACCAGCATTTTCTCCTTTTCCCACAATGTTTTCTAGTATATCTGATACAATCCAGTCATTTGTGCCACTCTTATTTTATTGTCTGCCATTGCTTTCAAATTGGACCAGTCTAAAATTTTGTCATTTAGTAAAGATTCAAACATTGTCATAACCTACCTGGAGAGTTTTTTATGACAGGATGGTTCTTTCATTTATCAAAATAAAAACTTTTTGAAACATTGTTAAACCCTCAGACATAGGGGCAACTCAATGCTCTATAGCAGAAGTGTAGAATCAGATCAGAGTGCACAGAACATGCTGTTTGGAAAAAAAGTTGATCAGTATGTCAAGGATAAAGTTGACAGTAAGCATTCTTCCATTCTTCTTGATGTGTGTTAACCCTTTACCACACAGTTCTGACTTTTAACAAACCTGAGAAAGAAACCTTTTGAAAACATTGTGGGAAAAGGATCCTGGTAACCAGCATTTTCTCCTTTTCCAATGATGTTTTCTACACTATCAAAGAAAAATTACGTCATTTTAGCCACACTGAAATTATCGTCTGCAAATGCTTTCAATTAGGACTGGTCTAAAATTTTGTCTTGTGGTATGGGGTAAATGCACAGCAGTCAATTATCATTATCTCTCCACCAAACAACAGAATTTTAGACCTGTTTAAATTGAAAGCATTTGCAGACGTCTAAATAAATGTAGCTGAACAATAGAAATTTGTTTTCGGAAGGACAGAAAACATCGTAGGAAAAGGGGAAAATGCTGGTTACCAGCGTTTTTTGCCTTTTCCCACAATGTTTTCACAAGGCTTCTTTCACAGGGTTGTTAAAAGTCAGGATTGTGTGGTAAAGGGTTAAATAGATTCTACCATGGTAATAAGTTGTGTCATGTTGTATTTTTGTGCACAATGGTATTTATTATTTTATAGATATCAAGGTATTTGCATCTTTTGTCTGATACTAAACGTTTCTGTTAACAGCTGTGCTGTATGACTTGTGAAAAGATGCAGAAAAGGTAAATCTGTCTGATCTTTCTTCCTTATCATTTTTTACTTGTTTTTTCTTCCTGGTCCTTGTTGTGTCAACTCTTTAACAAGTGACAAAATTTTAGACTGGTCCAAATTGAAAGCATTTGCAGACGACAAAATACATGTTGCACAACTTAGAAAATTTTTCTTTAAAAGGGTAGAAAACATTGTGGGAAAAGGAGAAAAAGCTGGTTACCAGCATTTTCTTCTTTTCCCACAATGTTTTTAAGGATCCTTTTTGGTCATTAAAACTTGGGATTGTATGGTAAAGGGTTAACCCTTAAAGCGCTGGAGCCAATTTAACTTGTTTTTGCTGACAGTGTTGATCAAGATCAGACTGCACAGAATGTGCAGTCTGATCTTTGATCTACACTTTCAACTACTTCAATACACCTTCTGCCTAAAACAACCTTGAAATGACAATATTTCAGATGATTTTCTTCACTGAAAAGGTTTATGTCATAAATTCAGCGCTCTAAGGGTTAAAACATTTTGATTCTTTATGTTGGAGCGTAGCCAGCGGCTTGCAAAGAGTCTGTTAACTCTTTGCCGAGCCCAGGAAGCTCAGTTGGTAACGTACAGGACTTGAGAACAGGAGGTCGCTGGTTCGTTCCCCGGCCCAGCCAAATTCTTTCCACGGATTGATGATAGTCATTACCAGAGGATTTATTCCTCTCTCTCTCTCTCTGCTGACCATTGTTTAACCAATGGTTATGTAGGAAAGCAGCCAGTGGCTTAATTGAAAGGAATATTACATGAGTTAGTACTGGTACAAAAAACTCTAGGAAAGCATGGATAGGTGCAAATGCCATCGCGATATAACTGAAATAATGTTGAAAACGGTGTTAAACACCATGCAATCAAGCAATCAACTGTTAACTCTTTATCTGATGACAAAATGTAGACTTTTGAAAATAAAAAACTAAATGTTGCTCAGTTGAGGGGATTTGTCTTTGAATCATCTTCGCAAGCCAAGGTGACGATCACTAGATGGATCTTACCCCTTGGCTGATCAAGTTGGAATTTTTTAGCACGGGGATGCTCCACTTACTGGATTTTGATCGTTATCACCAGTAGATTTATGTCATCGAAAATCAATTAAACAACATGTCACGTAACTCTTTCAGGATTTCATTAAATATGGCCAAAGTCTTTTTTACCCTTCTAGGTGTTTGGCTATGATCTACATCTGTGTTGTTGTTTAAATGGGGGTCCTTGATAATTTATTGGCCACTAAGGTTTGGTCCAATGATTATAAGTTTGTGCAGCATGCTTTCTCCGTTATTCGCCATTAATTGACCACTTTTCATATCGCAAATTTGACAAAGATTTATCCAGCCAAAATCTATTTTCAAAATCTTGCTAAGTTTCACGAAGCAAAAGCCACACACATACTCTGACAGTCCATGTGTGTTGGGATGTATCCTAAAATTTCATTTAATTGATTTGTGACAGTGAATGTTGAAAAAAATATTGTCTGTATTTGTTTGGCCATAATTCCCAGCATATCTGTCAATTTTCTCCTGTTGTCGCCATTTTTATTTTCATTCTGCTGATGTTGGATAGTAACTGTAACGCGCTATTTGATTGGTGCTTTCAGTCCTGACTGCAACCAATGATTACATGTATCACGAAACTAACAAATTTCGACTCTACAAGCCAATGGGTAAGATCCACGAAGTGATCGTCACCTGCTTGCGAAGGTGTCTTTGAGTAGGTAGAAAATATTTGAAGAAATTGCTGGTAACAATGTTTCCAAAAGTTGTTACTTTTAACAATTCTTTTCACAATTCTTTAGCCCTCAACCTGATAAATACCGTAAGTTGATTGAAATTTTCAAGCTGGTGGTAAAAACTCCAATATTGCTATTTCAAAGTTATTTTTTGGGGAAAAATATCTCCTTATTGGACAGTGTAGATCCAGGATCAGACTGCACTGTCTGCACAAGGTGAGTTGCACTTAGCAACCAAAGGGTTAAAAGCTCTAACCCTGAGAGGTTTTCTTTTTTCTTTTTTATTATTTAGCAACCTAGAATAATTTCTTATTATTCTCTTCCGCTAAAGCACAATGACATTGCATTATGTATTGTTCATGCTTGTTATGACAACAAACTATGCAAGTTTATGTCATTAAAATATTTCGTTTTTTCATTCATTGGATAAAAAATTGGGCAAAGCTTTAAATTATCATAAGATAGACCATAGTTTTAGAAAAGATACCAGAAATTGTTTACTTCACTGACGCTTTGATTAATAGGATAATTACTGGAAAACTGCTTTAACTTGTCACTACTTTGTTTCCATGACCGTGTTCATTTTTTTTTCCGATGTTTGCCGAGGCTCCTTCTAAATAGAGTTCAAATATTTAACACTTGGGCTGCTAAGTGCGACTCACTGACCTTTTGCGGACAGTGTAGATCAAGATCAGACTGCACAGAATGTGCAGTCTGATCTTGGATCTGCACTGTCAGATAAGAAGATAGATTTCTCCATAAAATACATTGAAATAGCATTATTCTGGTTTTTTACAATCGCTTTCAAAGTTTCATTTAACTTATTTAGCATATATTTTTTTTATATGTTTGTGTAATAAACTGATATTGTCGCCATGTCCATGGTGTAGAGGTGAAAATACCTGTACACATGATCCCACAGTAAACTTCCTATTACGGTACATCTTAAATTTATTGGAGATCTATTAATGGTTCACGTAAAAAGAATTATTCATTAAATGACAAGTTAAAGCATTTTCACTATACTGGAAAACCCCTTATGCATATCTCGAGGCAAGACAGGAAATATTGTAATCGGGTGTGACGTAATTCGCATACTGCAGATTTGTCTTTAAAAAAATGCCCACAAAACATATTAGCAATGCTCTGTAAAAAGGGGGCTTAATGCATCGGTTAAAACATCAGCGCAGGTTGACCTGGTCTGAAACTTTTTGCTATTGGTGAATTTTCTGCATGTCAGTCATTCTACTTCATGATTCAGAGGGTTGTTAGACAACATGGATTTCATAGATCCATGGCTATGTGATGACTTGCTTAGTATAATGCATCACAGAAATGCATTAAGCCCCTTTTTACCAGAGCATGGCTCATATATTTACCCTGAAGTATTGCCATTGCTGGGTTTGATGCCTCTCATAAACGCCATCTTTGGTACATTGCTTAGTTCTTACAATGCATATGTGCATCTGTCCACCTTTTCTTTATTTCTTGGTGGGTTATTATTATGACCGAATCTCAACAAACAAAAATATGCCTTATCAGTTTACTATTACTGATTTGTTTGATTTTCTTTTCACTTCATCTTGGGAAAAAAAGAAAAGAATAAGGAAGGGTTGGGGCTTTAACACAGGACTGGTGGTCTCTCTGGGGGATCTGGCTGTATCTTTTTTACAGGGACAAATATTGTGGACCAGGATTAGATGCCCTGTTTATGCCATCTGGTCTCAGTCTACAAATTGCCATTTTTTTTTTAAACGGAAGACAGACTTGTATTAATCAAGAAGAGCCCAGATGATTGAATTTAAGGGAATGGGTCAATTTTGATAAAATGTACCAATAAGGGAGAGAGTTATATATATTTCCTTTTTGCCCCATAGGTGTAAATTTCTTACCTACTATCTCATTTCACCCCATATATTTTCTTTTCATTCAGTTAATTACTTTGGTGTCATTTTCAATTATAAATTGAGTTAGTCATGTACATTTTGCCTTTATTACCTGTGGTGTATTGTAACTGGATACAGGTAGAAGTCTTCAGTCAAAACCATGTACTTTGCCCAGAGCTCCAGATAGAGTGAACTGGTCCCCACTGTAGATATACATATTACAACTGGCAAAGGCTATTGTGTCGTTGTTTTTCATTGGGCTACATGTATTTTACAGAATAGCCAATCAGAGCAGCATACATATTTTCAGTTTGGCTGTAGAGGTAACACTGCGCTTTTTTGCACAATTTGAAATTGGAAATCGAAACTAAAAAGAATATTAGCAGACATAAACATAAAAGGTGATACCAAAAATACAATTCACTTATTCGAGAGGTCAAAAATATTGAAAAATCTTCTGCTCTGGAAGTGAGAGTGACCTCCCCTGAATCTCTATTAGTCTAGCGTATGGTTGTTCTAAAAATAGATGGGCAGAATTCCGCCCGTTTTTAGTAGCCTGTGCCGATCCCTATGCACTTGCTGTATCAGGGGAGGTAACCAATCTACAGATAGAGTGAATGATTTTGATTTCAAAACTGAAAATATTAATCACTATCCACTAAACCCTATGTTATGGGTACTCATTAGAATCATCTTATGGGGACAATTCTAATGAGTACCCACAACATAGGCTTTCGAAGAGAAATAATGGATTTCAAATACTATCACTCCCCTTTCACCTGGAGGTCTGTTAACCCATTACCACACAATCCCAAGTTTTAATGACCTTGAGGAAGAAGGCTTCTGAAAACATTGTGGGAACAGGAGAAAATGCTGGTAACCAGCATTTTCTCCATTTCCCACAATGTTTTCTACACTTTCAAAGATGTGTCCCATTTTTTGAGCTACAGTTAACTCTTTACCACATGACAGAAAATTAGACTGGTCCAAATTGAAAGCAGTTGCAGACGACAGTTTAAATGTAGTTCAAATGATGGAATTTGTCTTTGATAGGCTAGGAAACATTGCTGGAAAAGGAGAAAATGCTGGGAACATCTCAGATTTTATCGTGTGAAAAGGGTTACCAAAACCATTTCTTCCAACTGTACCTGGGGTCTACATAAAGCCATAACAATTCTGAAACTTAAAACTTGAAATTTTGAAACAGAATAAGGAATAAAGATATATCAAAAACCAAACCTACCGAAGTATTGTTTTTGAGTCAGTATCAAGCCCAAAGAAAAGTTTTTTTTCCTCATACATGTACAAGATTGATGCTGGGCCACATGTTTTTCTTCAGCAACTCCCCGCCCCTGCATCTGAAAATGCTTCCTAGGGGGCTGTGTTAACCCTTTACCAAACAATCCCGTGTTTCATGACCCTGAGAAAGAGGCCTTTTGAAAACAATCTGGGAAAAGGAGAAAATGTTGATGACCAGGTGACCCTGTCAAAAAACTTAAGTTCATTTGAACCACTTTCAAACTTGTTGTCTGCAGATGCTTTCAATGTGGAAGGGTCTAAAATTTGTCATTTGGGAATTTTAGGGTTAAGATCTATGACACGCTACAGTGGCATAAAAAGTTGTCTTTTTCAGTAAGGTGTTAACTTCATATACAAACCTAATTACATCTTTGATGTAGGTCAAATTCCTTATGGGTAGGGTCATCACAATTTCAAGAGTTCAAAATGACATTCCAACTACCATATGTGATATCTTTAATGCTCCTGTAACACCTATAGTTGCCTTGCAGCCAGTTTAGATCAAGATCAGACTGCACAAAACATGCATTCTGATCTTTGTCCTCACTGACTGCTTAGCTGAAAAACTCGCGACAAAAGCAACCATGAAATTGCAATTTTTAGGAACGTATTTCTAGACTGAAAATATCTGTTGGTTCATTCAGTGTTCCAAAGGTTTAACCCTGACCGTGGTAAATAAACGAAAAGGACCTTTTTAATCATGCTTTGCATTGGAGTTTAACACCATTTTAATAGCTCAGGTCATATCATGGCGGTCAGTGATGCACCCATGTGTTTCCTGACTTTCTTACACCAGTATTGATACAAATTTCTTTCCAAAGCCACCGACTACTTTTCTCAGATGCATCAAAGGTGAGAGACAAAAATCGCTGCAAAGAAAGTTTGCCTTAACCGGGTATTGAACTCGCAACCAACTAGGTCACGAGTCAGATGCCCTGAGCTACCTAGGTGGGCTTTTCAATCAGAACAAACATATGAAATATTACTATTTAAAGATTTTTTTGGCTGGAATATGTGACGAAATAGCAGACAGTGTAGATCTGAGATCAGACTGCACATTCTGTGCAGTCTGATCTTGATCTACACTCTCTGCACATTATGGGTTAATATCATCAAACGTCAGATTCTAAGAATCAACTCTTGAGTGGAGTGCTTACATCCTTTAACTCTTTACCAAACAATGCCGACTTTTAATGACCCTGCGAAAGAAGCCTTTTGAAAGCATTGTGGGAAAAGAAAAAAATGCTGGTAACCAGCATTTTCTCCTTTTCCAACAATGTTTTCTGCCCTTCCCAAGACAAATTTCAATTTTTCAACCACATTTATGTTGTCATTTGCAAATGCTTTCAATTTGGACAAGTCTAAAAATTTTTCCATTTGGTAAAGAGTTTAAGTAGGTGCTGCAATGGCTACTTAGTTAAGATCAAGACCACAAAAGTTGCAGGCTGATCATTCAGTCCAGTCATCTAACCTAGATGTTAGAGTCAGCCCTTGGATCCACTGCTTACAACTATAGCTGTAATGGCCGTTATAAATGAAAATCAGACTGCACAAACATGCAGACTGATCTTAAAGTCTGATCATCTAACTCATGACTTAATAGTCAGCCATTGGTTCGAATGCTCGAAACTACAGCTGCTGCATCTGCCTTTATAAGATCAGACTGCACAAAACTTGCAACCTGATCATGCAGTCCGATCATCTAACACACCACATTAGAGTAGGCCTTTTGAAAGAGTGCTTACAACTATAGTTGCTGCAATGGCCTGTATAAATAAAGATCAGGCTGCACAAAAACTTACAGTGTGATTTTGCAGTTGAATCATTTAGTAACTCACTACTTTAGCAGTGTCCGCCATTTGAGGTAAAGCGTCAGCCTCATAACCATAAGGTCCCAAGTTTGATACTCGGGAGTGGGTGACAACTTTTGGATTGTTTACTGCCCCACACATAATACGGCGCGAGTACTCATGTACTTCTTGTTCCTAACTGTGAGGTCTAGGGCTACTAAATTTTGCATGCAGTTTCGTCTAGTTGATGTCTTCCAAGAATGTCCCAATTATAGCCTTTGGGTCAAAATTTGCATCACTGGAGGTCACAAGTTTTACTTAGGCTTATAAACTTAAAACCAGAAAAATCCTCTTCTTTCTAACCATAAGGTCTAGATCAAGCAATTTTGCATGTAGCTTCATTGAGTGAACCTGGAGCAAGATTGTTAAAAGCCTTAGGGGTAACACTTTTTACAAAGGCTTCTACAGTGAAAACTTAAAAAAAAAAACTTCTTGTAGTACATAAAGTCAATATGACTTAAACTTAACCCTTTACCAATAAACTAAATCTTAGACTGGTCTGTACTGAAAGTGATTGTTGAAAGTTTTCTGCCATACAGACATCCTATGACATAATATCTCTGTGAATGCTAATTAGATGCATGATACATTTATTCAAAAGATGCAGTAGAGCTATATAGGGTCATCATGGCCCTCTTGTTTAAAAAAATTACCTTGGATATGCCATTGATGGCATGAAAAATGGACTTAAGATCTAATTAGAAATTTTAATTACTGACATTAAAGATAATTATGTGAATATTAAATTGTGTGACCTACTTGAATATTTATCTTTCTTCTACAGTAGACAACAAAATTTTGACTTCGGTAATTTGAAAGCATTTGCAGAACACCAATAAAATCTGCCTCAATTGAAAGGATTTGTCTTTCACAGAACAGAAAACTTTGTGGGTAAAGGAGAAAACAACAGCCTTCTGTCTGAGGGTAATTACAACACAGGATTGTTTGGTAAACATAGTGGCAATTATATGGTGCAAAATTTTGATATAATGTAGATCCAAGATCAGACTACAAAAATTGTATAAAGTCTAATCTCATATCTGCATTGACTAATATTTTGTGAGTTACCCATTTGAAACAGCCTTGACATAGATGTTGTTTTTGAGCTGATACTTTTGGAACCGGAAGTACCAACACAAAATTTTCTCGTCAGAGCCTCTGGCTCCAAATATGAAGTTTCCTACCAATGGACAATGTTGTTTGGGTGGATGGAGGGTGTATACTGTAAACAGGTTGTCCATCTGTTGGTCTCTTCCAAGACACAATTTTTGTGTCCCCTTCTCCTACTACAGTTTTCATTCGAGCCAGCTAATATTCAACCCTTTACCAAAAACTTCCATTTTTTTATAACCCTGAAGAAGAAGGCTTTTGCAAATATTGTTGAAAAGGAGAAAATACTTGTAACAAGCAAATTTTTCCATTCTTTGAAAGGCATATCTCATCATTTCAGCCATACATCAGTTGTCATCTGCAGATCCTTTCAGTTTTAGAGTCCAAAATTTGTTGTTTCAGAAGGCGTTCTTTTATAGAAACCTAGATCCTACCCAGAGAATTTATTTACCAGCATTTTTCAGCAAGGTTGGTTGACCCTTACAGGAGTTATGGCCCTTTCAATTTTCAATTTTCAGCTCGGCTGTGTTCAAAGAAAACATTGAGGTATCGTTATAGCCCTGTTGTTGTCTGTGGTGTCGTCTGTGCACAGTTGTCATTGTTGATGTGCCAAATCCTCGACATTTCATAATATCTAATTCATTACTGAAGATATTTACTTCAAACTGGGACTAGTTGTTAACTATGCATAGGGGAGCCCATACAACAGAGGTAGGTCACCATCAAAATATTTTTGATACAGTTTATGCCCCTTAGCTTTTTACCACGCAACAAAATTTTAGACTGGTTCAAATTAAAAGCATTTGCAGACAATAAAATAAATGGGACTGAAAATTTGAAATTTGTTTCTTGAATGGTAGAAAACATTGTGGGAAAAGGAGAAAAATGCTGGGTACCAGCATTTTCTCCTTTTCCTTCAATGTTTTCAAAAGGCTTCACCCTCATGGCGGTTAAAACTGGGGATTGTGTGGTAAAGGGTTAAGCAACTTAAAATTTTCAATTCTGGTTCTCAGTTAAGAGGAGTCCAAAGTATTTCAGACACTATTAATATGTGGCATTTGATTACCTTATGACGTTGGGTATTATATACATCAATCCCACAAAGGGGACAACTTGAAAATAAACTCTAAAATGGCAGGGAGTTTTGTATTCTTTATCTGGTAACTTCACAGTTCAAAAAGTCAAATTGAACATAAATTTTGTATTGTTGTTAGGCTAGATGTAATTATAGAGTTGACATGTACCCTTTTCTTGTAGATCTATAGACCAGGGCCTTCCGTATCTAATGTGTCTGGGGCCTTCCGTGTGTCGAATGTGTCTGGGTAACCCAAGCTGCATTGGATATTTGGATTAACCCTTTACCAAGCAATGTCCTGTTTAACTCCATACCAAACAACAAAATTTTGGATTTGTCCAATTTAAGAGTTGTTGCAGACGACAAAATAAAGTGTGGCTGAAATGATGAAATTTGTCTCTGGAAGGATAGAAAACATTGTGAGAAAAGGAGAAAATGCTGATTACCTGTATTTTCTCCTTTTCCCACGATGTTTTTCAAACAGATCTCCCTCAGGGTCGTTAAAACATGGGATTATATGGTAAAGAGTGAAAGACCCTGAGGAAGAAGCGTTTGGAAAACATTGTGGAAACAGGAGAAAATGCTGGAAATCTGCATTTTCTCCTTGTGCGATAATGTTTTCTGCCCTCTCTGAGGCAAACTTCACTTATTCAGCCACATCTAATTGTCGTCTGCAACAACTTTGAATTTGACAAGCCTTAAATTTTGTTGTTTGGTGAAGACTTGAGGCTGGTCCACAAACTGAAAGCATTCGCAGATGAAAAATCAAATGTGACTCAAAAATTGAATTTCATTTTGGGAAGTGTAGAAAACACTGTGAGAAACCAGCATTTTCTCCTTTTCTCACAGTGTTTTCAAAAGCTCTCTTTCTCTCAGGGTCGTTAAAAGTTGGGGTTGTGTGGTAAAGGGTTAACCTTTTTCCAAAAGATCCCATGTTATACTTCTTTACCAAGGGCATCAATTTTGGATTTGTCCTACTTGAAAGCATGTGAAGGCGACAAATTTGGTTTTATTCAAATCCTGTGATTTGTCTGTTGCAGGCCATAAAACATTATGGGAAGAGCAGAAAGTGCTGGTCGCCATCAGTTTCTCCTTTTCCCACAATGTTGTCAAAAGCCTTATTCCTCAGGGTTGTTAAAATTTGAAATTGTGTGGTAAAGAATTAACACATTACCACACAATCCATAGTTTTAACGACCCTGAGAAAGAGGCCGTTTGAAAACATTGTGGAAAAAGGAGAAAATGCTGGTAACCAGCATTTTCTCCTTTTCCCACAATGTTTTCTACCCTTCCCAAAACAGTTTTAATTTTTCTGTCGCATTTACTTTGTTGTCTGCAAACGTTTTCAATTTGGACCAGTCTAAAATTTTGTCGTGTGGAAAGAGTTAAAGACGGGGAGGAAGAAGGCTTCTGAAAACATCAGAAGAACAGGTGAAAATGCCTCCAACCATTTTTTTTTCCTTTTTCCAAAGTGTTTTCTACTCTTTCAATGACAAATCCCCTTATTTTAGTCACATTTAAATTGTCTTCTGCAGATGCTTTAACTTTGGGCAAGTCTAAAACTGCGCTATTTTGTAAAGAGTTAAGAATATTCAATATACAATGGTGCTATGTTTTCTGCTATATTTTCTTATATTTGGCCAATGAATGCCATGTTGCATATTCTTACCTTTTTGGAGTAAAGGAATGTTTTTGCTAAGCAGAACAAAGTCTTTAAAATGTTGAAATTTTCTGTATCAGTTTGCAAGCCTTTTAAAATTACTGAACTTTTGTTGTTCCTATACCACACAGTTAAAGAACCTTAAACTTATCCACTTTTTCAGCATTTGCAGAACACAAATTAAACATGGTTCAAGTGTTGGAATTTGTCTTTGAAATACTGGAAGACAATTTTGATACAGGGGAAAATTGATACTATTCTTCCTCTCAGGTCTATACCGAGTCTATCAAAAATCTGGTCTGTATAGACTATCAAAAATCCATGTACATGTTACAGTGCAGCTTTTCAGACTATCGAATGTCAGTTAATTTTGGAAAGTTGAAATAAGCAGATAATGATGAATTATGGGACAATTTCTGGCATTTTGAATAGGCCAAGTATTTCTCTGGGATGTATGATAGTCTCACTCTAAATAGGCCAAGCATAAGACTTGGGCAAATGTTTGATAGGCTGCAATAGGCTAAGCAGTAATTCTGGGTGAAAGCTGCAAGACAGTCTGAATAATTCTGTCAGAGCAATATTTGATAGGCCAAGCAGTAGTTTTGGATGAATAGTCTGCAGAAGCTGAGAAGTGGTTCCTGGGAAGAATTTTTCATTGTCTGAAGAGGCAAAGAAGTTTGGGGCGGGGGGAAGTTTTGATAGTCTGAGAGGCCAAGCATTTGTCTCTGCTGGTAAAGTTCGATAAGCTGAATAAGCCAAACAGTAGTTTTTATTTCTGAGTAGGCCAAGTAGAAAGCAGTAGTGTCTGTGGGGAATGTTCAATATGCAGATTAGGCCAAGCAGTAGGGGGGTGGGGGAGGTTGTTCAATATTAAGCAGTAGTTTTGAGTGAATTTCGTGGGGGTGGAGGGGAATTAGTCATTAGCTGAATAGGCCAAGCAGTTGGGGGATTTTTTTTTTTTAAAGACCAAGCAGTACTTTCTTGAAGCGGGAATCGATAACCTGCATAGGCCAAGTTGCAACTTCTAAGGTGAATAAGATGAACAGGCCGAGTATAATTGGGGGATTTTCTTTTTTTTGTTAAGCTGAATAGGCTAAGCAGTAGTTTCTCGGAGGCATTTTCAATATGGTGAATAGACCAATGATTACTTTCTCTTTGGAAATTCGGAACGTCTGAAAAGGCCAAGCAGAAATGGGAATTTTCGAATAGCTAAATAGGCCAAGCAGTAGTTTTGGAAGAATTTTTGATAAGCTGGATAAGTGGAACAGTAGTCCTGAGGAGTTTTTAATAATCTGAATGATCTAAGCAGTAGTTTCTTGAGGGAACTTTTGAAAGCCAAGCAGTAGTTTTAGATGAAGTTTCGATAGTCTGGAAAGGCCAAGTAGTTGTATTAGATGAATTTTTATAAGCTGACCAGGCGAAACAGTATTTTTTAGAAAATGTTTGACAGCCTTAAGAAGTAGTTTTTAGGGAGTTTTCTGATAAGCTGAAGGAAGTAGTTTTAAGAGGAATTTTTGAAAGTCTGAAGAACCAATCAGTAGATCTAAAGGATTTTTTTTGAAAGTCCATAGAGAGCAAGCAGTAGTGGGTTAGTGAACTTTTTTCAAGTCTTAAGAGGTCAAGCAGTGGTGTTGAGTGAACTTTTGAAAGTATGAAGAGAACAAACAGTAGTTTTGTGTGAATTTTTGATAGTTTGAAGATGCTGAGTAGTAGTTTAGAGTAAGTTCATGAAATTCTGAAGTAACCAAGCAGTAAGTTTGAGTGAGTTTTTGACAGACTGAAGATGCAAAGCAGTAGCTTGAGTAAGTTTTTGATTGTCTGGGTAGTCTAAGCAGGAGTTTTGAGTAAGTTTATGGTAGAGACCAAGCAGTGGTTTTGAGCAAGTTTTTGATTGTCTGAAGAGGCAATATAATACTCTGAGTGATTTTTTTAATTGTCTGAAGAGGCCAAGCAGTAGTTTAGGGTGACGTTTTAATAGTTCAAAGAAGCCAAGCAGTAGTTTTGAGGGAATGTTTGGAAGTCTAAAGAGGCCAAGCAGTTGTTTTGGGTGAGTTTTTGGTTGTCTGTAAAGGCCAAACAGTAGTTTTTAGTGAATTTTTGATTGTCTGTACAGGCTGAGTTGTGGTCTTGAGTGAGTTTTTGATTGTCTGAAGAGGTTGAGTGACTTTTTTTTATTGTCTGAACAGGCCAAGCAGTAGTTTTGAGTGAGTTTTTGATGGTCTGTATGGCCAAACCATATTTTAGGGTGACATTTTGATCGTCCAAAGAAAGCCAATTTTTACAGTATTTTTGAGGGAATGTGTGATAGTCTGAATAGGCCAAGGAGTAGTTTTGAAGAGTTTTTGACAGTCTGAATATACCAAGCAGTGGTTTTGAGTGGGTTTTTGAATGAGGGGGCAAGAAGCAGTTTTGAGTGAGTTTTTTAATTGTCTGACGAGGTCAAGCAGCAGTTTGAGTGAGTTTTTGACTGTCTGAAGAGACCATGGGGCAGTTTTGAGTAAGTTTTTGAATTTTACTGAAGAGGCCCAGCAGCAGTTTTAATGGGGTTTTTGATTCACTGAAGAGGCCAAGCAGATGTTTTGAGTGATTTTGTAATTATCTGAATAGGCAAAGCTGTAGTTTTGAGAGAGTTTTTGATATTCTGACTAGGACAAGCAGCAGTTTTGAGTGAGTTTTTGATTACCTGAAAAGGTCAAGCGGTAGTTATGGTAAATTTTTGATAGTTTGAAGAGAAAAAGAAGTAGTTTTAAGTGAATTTTTGATATTTTAAAGAGGCCAAGCAGTAGTTTGGGGGATCTTTTCAACCAAGAAGTGGTATTGATTGAATTTTTGATAGTCTGAAAGGATTAAGCAGTACTTTTTAGTGGGTATTTGATTGTCTGAAGATGCCAAGCAGCATTTTTGAGTGAGTTTTTTATAGTCTGAAGAGACTATGTAGTGGTTTTGAGTGAGTTTTTGATAATCTTAAGAGGCCAAGAAGTAGTTCTTGTGATGTTTTGATAGTCGCGAAGTAGTTTTGAGGGACTGTTTGGAAATCTGAAGAGACCAAGCAGCAGTTCTGAGTGAGTTTTTGATTCTCTGAAGAGACCAAGCAGTAGTTTTGAGTGAGCTTTTGATTGTCTGTAGAGGCCAGGCAGTGGTTTTGTGTGAGTTTTTGATAGTTTGAAAAGACAAAGAAGTTACTTCAGTTTTAAGTGAATTTTTGACATTTTAAAGAGGCCAAGCTGTAATTTTGGGAGAATTGTTGACACCAAGTAGTGATTTTGAATGAATTTTTTATAGTCTCAAAGGACTGAGCAGTACTTTTGAGTGAGTTTTTGATTGTCTGAAGAGACCAAGCAGCAGTTTTTGAGTAATTTTTTAATTGTCTGAAGAGGCCAAGTGGTAGTTTTTGAGTAATTTTTTAATTGTCTGAAGAGACCAAGCAGCAGTTTTTTGAGTAATTTTTTAATTGTCTGAAGAGGCCAAGCGGTAGTTTTTGAGTAATTTTTTAATTGTCTGAAGAGACCAAGCAGCAGTTTTTGAGTAATTTTTTAATTGTCTGAAGAGGCCAAGCGGTAGTTTTTGAGTAATTTTTTAATTGTCTGAAGAGGCCAAGCGGTAGTTTTTGAGTAATTTTTTAATTGTCTGAAGAGACCAAGCAGCAGTTTCGAGTAATTTTTTAATTGTCTGAAGAGGCCAAGCGGTAGTTTTTGAGTAATTTTTTAATTGTCTGAAGAGGCCAAGCGGTAGTTTTTGAGTAATTTTTTAATTGTCTGAAGAGACCAAGCAGCAGTTTTTGAGTAATTTTTTAATTGTCTGAAGAGGCCAAGCGGTAGTTCAGGGCGATGTTTTGATAATCCAAAGAAGCCAAGAAGTAGTTTTGAGGGAATGTTTGGAAGTCTGAATAGATCAAGCAGCAGTTTTGAGTAAGTTTTCGATTGTCTGAGGAGGCCAAGCAGTAGTTTTGGTGAGTTTTTTGATAGTTTGAAGAGACAAAGAAGTAGTTTTACGTGAATTATTTTTTATTTTAAAGAGGCCAAGCAGTAGTTTTGGCGGGAAATTTGTTAACCCTTTACCAAACAATCCCGTGTTTTCACATCCCTGTGGAAGAGGCCTTTTGAAAACATTGTGGGAAAAAGAGAAAATGCTGGTAACCAGCATTTTCTCCTTTTCCCACAATGTTTTCTACCCTGTCAAAAAACTTTAAATTCATTTGTACCACTTTCAAATTTGCTTTGAATTTGGAAGGGGCTAAAATTTGTTGTTTGGGAAAGGGTTAAACCAAGAAGTTGTTTTGATTGAATTTTTGATAGTCTGAAGGGCCTAAGCAGTAGTTTTTGTAGAACATTTAGATAGTCTGAAGTGGCAGGTTTAAGAGGGTGGGTGAATTTTTTATTGTCTGGAGACTCTAATCATTCCTCTTTTTTTAATTTCCAATAGTCTGATGAGGCCAAAAAGTAGGTTTCGGTGAAATTATGATAGTCCGAGGAGGCTGAGCAGCAAGTTTGTGTGAAATTTGAACAGTCTGGGTCAAGTAGTAGTTCTATGAAAAAGAACGCTCTATTTTCTATAATTTGGCTAAAATCTCCTATTTTAAGAGTTTGAAACACTTTTTACTCTGGAACATTTTATAAGCATGAATTACTCTTACCATAATGTTTTACCAAAGTCTCTTAACCCTTTCCCAATGACAAATTTTGGACTGGTCCAAATTGAAAGAGTTTGCAGACGACAATTTTAGATGTGATGAAAATGGCAGAAAGGTCTCAAAAAGGATAGAAAACACTGTGGGAAAAGGAGAAATTGCTCATTATGAGCAATTTCTCCTTTTCCCACAGTGTTTTCAAAAGACTTGTACTGCAGACATGTGAAAACCAGGGCTTGTTTAGGAAAGGGTTAAAGAAATTTTCTAGTTTTCAACTGTTATTTGAATGATAGAGATTGTATTGCTCATCATGAGACATTAAAAAAAGTTATTAATATAGTATAGATGATGAATAGCCTACAAATGATTCATGTAAGGGATCCATCATTTTATTCTTTTTTCTTGATCAGGGATCCTTCTTCAACCCTTTACCACACAATCCTGAGTTCTAATGACCCTAAGAGGGAAGCCTTTTGAAAACATTTTGTGGGAAAAGAAGAAAATGTGTACCCTATTTTAATTTGCCATCTGCAATTTTATTCAATATGGACAAGTCAAGAATTTTGTTTTGTAAAGGGTTATCCAAAGATTCCATGTTTTTTTTTTATGATTTTGAGGGAAAAGACTTTTGAAAACATGATGAGACTGAGAGAAAGAGAAATTGCAGGTAACAAATATATTCTCTTCCCACAACGTTTTCTTTGCTTTCAAAGACGGTTCCTAATTTTTAAGGTAAAAAGTTTATTCGCCATCTACAACATTTTCTTCTTTTTGATGTAAACAGATCTAAAATACTGTCATCTTAAAAAGTGTTACCAGATTCTTTACACTCAGATTTACACCTCTGTTTACACATTGTGAAAAAGAGAAAAAAAAAACAAGGTTTAACCTTTTACCAGACGACAAAAATTTAGCCTTGTCCAAATTGAAAGCATTTGCAGACGACAATTTCAGTGTGGCTCAAATGGCGCAATTTTTCTTTGATAGGGTAGAAAACATTGTGGGAAAAGGAGAAAATGCTGGTTACCAGCATTTTCTCCTTTTCCCACCATGTTTTCAAAAGGCTTCTTTCCCAGGGGCGTCAAAAGGCGGCACTGTGCGGTAATGGGTTAACTTTTTTCCACGTAATCCCTAGTTTTAACGGCCCGAGCAAAAAGGGCTTTTGGTAACCAGCATTTTCTCCTTTTCCCACAATGTTTTCTATCCTATGAAAGACAATTTTCATATTTGAGTAACATTTAATGTCATCTGCTATTGCTTTGAGTTTGGACCAGTCCAAAATTTTGTCATTTGTGAAAGAGTTAACTCTTTACTAAACAACTAAATTTTATACATGTCCAATTTTGAACATCACAAATATGCAGTTGCTCTGCAAATTTTTCCTTCAAGGCTTAGAGGGGAGAAAACATTGTGGGAAAGTTCGAAACAGAGAATCTTTAATGCTAGTTAGCAACATTTTCTCCTTTTCCCATTATGTGGTAAGCAATTTTTAGCTCCACTGGCGGAAGGCCAGCGAAGCTTATTATGGCCCTGTCTCATGGGAAAGGAGGAAATGCTTGTAAACCAGCATTTTCACATTTCCCTCGGTGTTTTCCAACCTATCAAAGACAAATTCAATCATTTTAGCCACACATGATGTGTCATCTGCAAGTGCGTCCAACTTGGTCAAATCTAAAATTTTTTGCCATTAGGTAAAGAATTACAGCATAACTGGTTAACTCTTTACAATAAAATTTTGGACTTGTCTAAATTCGAAACATTTGCAGACGACATATTAAAATTACCTGAAATGATGGTAATTTTCTGTGAATGTATACAAAATCTTGTGGGAAAAGGAGAAAATGATGGTTGCCAGCATTTTCTCCTTTTCCCAGAAGGTTTTCAAAATGTTATTTCCTCAGGATTGTTAAAACTCGGGATTGTGTGGTAACAAGTTAACCAATTTCAATGTTGGATGATGAAAAAGTAAACAGGAGCTATCAATGAACTTTACTATTTACAGTTTTTGACAATAGGTTTCTTGTCATCAATTAGGGCAATATGCTCTAATTACCCCACCTGTTACCCTAAGGGGGCTATCATCAGTCTATATATTTACCTATCTAACATCTTCATTATTTCAACTTTAACTCTTTACCTGAAAGGAAAATTTTTGACATGTACAAACTGTATAAATAGATTTGAACGTGTATTCGAAATTTGTTTTGGAAGGAGCAGAAAATATTGCAGGAAAAGGAGATAATGCTGGTTACCAGCATTTTCTCCTTTTCCCACAATGTTTTCAAAAGCTTTCTTCCTCATGGTTGTTAAAACTCTGAATTGTGTGGTCCTTACCAGACATCAAAATTTTAGACTTGTCCAGATAAACAAGGTTACCAGTAATTTCTTCTCTTCCTCTTCCCACAATGTTTTTAAAAGTCTCTCCCTGGGTCATTCAAACTGCGATTGTTTAGTAAAGGGAGAAAACATTGTGGTAACTAGCATTTTCTCCTTTTCCCACAATGTTTTCTACATAAGAAAACATTTCAAAGAAAACATTTCAAAAATAAGCATTTTTTCGATGATTTTCAGGGGTCTTGGGTGACTTACTGGTAAAGTCTAGAATTCAAAACCTAGAGGCCACATGGAAATCTAGAGTCTCCCTGGAAGTACTAGGTTTTTTTGTGGAAGTATCCTTGAGCAAGATGCTTCAGAGCCCCCACCTAGAACGGCTGAAACCCAGGACATGCATGAATGTGTGAGCTGCTGCATTGAAATGACTGAAATAGTGATGAAAATGAAACAAAACACTGTTCAATCAATTAACCCTTTACCACACAATCCCAACTTTTAATGACCCCGAGAAAGAAGCCTTTTAAAAACATTGTGGGAAAAAGAGAAAATGCTGGTAACCAGCATTTTCTCCTTTTCCCACAATGCTTTCTACTCTATCAAAGACAGAAATCATCACTTGAGCTAATTTCAATTTGTTGTCTGCAAAGAAATGCTTTCCATTTGGATCAGTCTAAATTTTTGTTGTGTGTTAAAGAGTTAATCATTCAGTAAAATTTTTTCAGTGGTGGTAGAGATATGATTATTGTAACAATGACTGTTTTCATTCCTCAGAAAAAATTTGGCCAAGCTGGAAACTGAATCAGCGAGCCCAGGGTCTCAAACCATGTTTGGTACAGACTGAGCTAGCTAACATATAGTTTTACATTGTTTGCTCAGCAAAAATTTGAATCTTTAACATGATAGAATTTCTAGAGTTTATACCTACAAATAAAGGGAATGGGGGTGGCATTAAGTTTGTTTGCTTAACCCTTTCCCAAACGACAAATTTTGGACTGGTCCAAATGGAAAGAGTTTGCAGACGACAATTTTAAATTTGATGAAAATGGCAGAAAGTTATCAAACAGGGTAGAAAACACTGTGGGAAAAGGAGAAATTGCTCGTTACAAGCAATTTCTCCTTTTCCCACAGTGTTTTCAAAAGACTTGTACTGCAGACACGTGAAAACCAGGGCTTGTTTGGGAAAGGGTTAAACCACTGGTTTCATGAGGAAACCACAAAAATTGCCAAAAAAATGTTTTCAACCTATATACAACATGATTTTGACATTCCTTTCATATGCCTAAACTTAAATTTACTGTTTAACTCTTTTTTAACTGTTTACCAAACAACAAAATTCTGGACTTGTCCAAATTGAAAGCATTTGCAGATGACAAATTATTTGTGATCAAATGATGGAATTTAGTTATAAAAGGGCTGAAAACATTGTGGGAAAAGAAGAAAATACTTGTTACTGGCATTTTCTTCTTTTCCCACAATGTTTCCAAAAGCCTCCTTCTGCGGGTTAATTTGTTAAAACAAGGATTGTATATACACATTATACAGTCCTTGGTTAGCTCTTTACCAAACAACAAAATTTTAGGCTTGTCTGAATTGAAAGCATTCGCAAATAAATTTGACTCAAAAATTGAAATTTGTTTTGGGAAGGGAAGAAAAAATTGTGGGAAAAGGAGAAAATGCTGGTTATTTTGGACTGGTCCAAATTGAAAGCGTTTGCAGACAACAATTTTAAATTTGATGAAAATGGCAGAAAGTTATCAAAAAGGATAGAAAACACTGTGGGAAAAGGAGAAATTGCTCGTTACGAGCACTTTCTCCTTTTCCCACAGTGTTTTCAAAAGACTTGTACTGCAGACACGTGAAAACCAGGGCTTGTTTGGGAAAGGGTTAAAGCATTTTTAAAGGACAAAATAAATGTGACTCAACAATTGAAATCTGTTTTGGGAAGGGTTGAAAACATTGTAGAAAAAGGAGAAAATTCTGGCAACCAGATTTTCTCCTTTTCCCACAAAGTTTTCAAAAGGCCTCTTTCACTGGGTCGTTAAAACTCGGGATTGTTTGTTAAAGGGTTAAACTTGTCCAAATTAAAAGCATTTGCAGACAACAAGTTAAAGGATGCAATTTGTCATTGATAAGCTAAAAAACATTGTGGGAAAGAGAAAATGCTGGTTACCAGCATTTTCTCCCTTTCCCACAGTGTTTCCAAAAAGCTTCTCTTTCAGGTTCGTTACAAGTTGGGATTATGTGGTAAAGGGTTAATGATGATCAAATTCCAATTTATTGGCCTTGCAGTTCCATGGTACAGACTCTCAGAATGAAGGCTTTTGAAAGCATTGTGGAAAAAGGAGAAAACTGCATTTTATATGCTTTAAAAGCCAAATTACATCATTTGTGCCATATTTGATTTTTCATCTACAAATATTTTCAAATTTGGACAGGGCTAAAATGTTGTCATCTGATAAGGAATTAACCTTTTACCACACAATCCAAACCTTTAAAGATCGTGAATGAGAAGGCATTTGGTGACCAGCATTTTCTCCTTTTCCCACAATTTTTTACATCCTGTCACAGGCAAATTTACCATCCAGTCTATATTAAGTTTGCTTTCTGCTAATGATTTCAATTTGGACAGGTCTAAAACTTTGTCATCCGGTAAAGAGTTAACTTTTTACCACATGAGAAAAATGTAGACTTGTCCAAATTAAAAGCATATGTGGACAACAATTTATGTATGACTCAAGTGATGAAATTTGTCTGCTATAGGGTAGAAAACATTGTGGAAAAGGAGAAAATGCTGGTTGCCAGCATTTTCTCCTTTTCCAACAAATGTTTTTGAAATGCCTCTTTTCTCAGGGTCATTAAAATACTGTATTATTTGATAAATGGTTAAGCAGTGGAAGAGCCAACTTGAAACTCATTGTGAAATAAATTCACTTTCATAGTGATAATTTCAATTATGACTTTGAAGATTAGGAATCTAAAGAATGATGATAGGCACGGATAATGGTCACCTTTACAGGTGGGTAAGTTGACAGGTCATTGAGTGCAACTTTTTTGTAACCATCATTTCCTTCCAAGAGGGTGAGTAACCTCCTGTTTTTTTCCAGATGGGTGCTTTTTTACTCTAAAATGACAAAACCTTTGATTTGCAAAACAGTTTGATTGTATGTCATTAAATGCTGTTTTCAAATTTATTTCATTAATATCACTGGCCAATGCACCCATCTATGCTTCCTTTGTGTTCCTGTTACCAGCACACCATACAATAGTCTTTCCAAGCTACAGTTTGCTTTCCCACATAAGCATTGTCAAAACATCAATGACAGTGACAGAGAGGAATGATTCCTACCGTAGTGGCTATCATCAGTCCTTGGGAAGAAAATAACCAAGCTGGGGATTTGAACCAGGGGCCCCTTGGTTTCATTACCCTGGATGTTACTGATGGAGCCACCAGGCTCAGCGATTTGTTGGACTGATCATGTTATCGTGTATGCAACTTGAATTTCTATTTTTAAATAAACCATAATTTATTACTCGAACAAATCTGACGACAAATCACAAACAATTATGAAAACGCAATAAGCATAAAGATATTACATGTTTAGGATTATTTTACCATTTGCCTTACTGTTGTCATATGTTTATAGATAATGCTGAGCAGCATCTCTCTGGACTGATAGGGGTCCTGCATGGCTCAATGGTAACAAGTAGTTTTTGTAACCTTGAGGACCCGGGTACAAGCTTCACTGGAAGCACTGGCTTTTTCTTGAGAGTGTCCTTGGGCAAGACACCGAAAAGCCCTAGCCTTGTACTGGTGAAACCCAGTACTGCTGTTGCAGTGATTTTGACTGAAATAATGCTGAAATTCATCTATATTGATGCTACTAAAATTCTTTCAATCTTTCTGGTACTGTTCGAAAGTCGAAGACCAGCATTTTCTCCTGTTCTCACAGGGTTTTTAACCCTTTACTACACAATCCCGACTTTGGACGACCCTGTGAAAGAAGCCTTTTGAAAACATTGTGGGAAAAGGAGAAAATGGTGGTAACCAGCATTTTCTCCTTTTCCCAAATCTTTTCTGCCCTTCCCAAAACAAATTTCAATTTTTTAGTCACATTTATTTTGTGGTCTGCAAATGCTTTCAATTTGGACCAGTCTAAAATTCTGTTTTTTGGTAAAGAGTTAAAAGCCTTTTTCCTCATGATTATAACAATTAAGTCTTTTCCAGACCACAACATTTAATTAAGACTTGTCCAAATTGAAAGCATCTGCAGACATCAAGAGTTTTAAGAATTGAATTCTTAAAAATTCTTGCAGGCACAAATTATTTATGATGGCATTTGTCTTGGCCACTAGCATTTTCTCCTTTTCCCACAAAGTTTTGTGAACTTCTTTCTCACGATTTTCAAAGTGTAGGATCATGGTATAGAGCTACCTGTACAGTGACATTGAAAAAAGTATCATTTCCAATTTTATGTGCATGTTAAAATGTTAAGTATTGGTTGCTTAGGGACATTTAATTTCTATTTCATTTACCGTTAACCACACTATCCTGACTTTTAACAACCCTGAGAAAGAGGCCATTTAGAAATATTTTGGGAAAGGGAGAAAATGCTGATAACAAGCATTTTCTCCTTTTCCCACAATGTTTTCTAGTCTTTACCAATACAAATCCCATCATTTGTGCCAGATTTATTTTGTCGTCTGTAAGTGCTTTCAAATTCTACCAGTCTAAAATTTTGTTATTTGGTAAAGAGTTCACCCCTTTCCCAAATGCCAAATTGTAGACGCCTCCAATTTCAAAGCACCTGCAGACAACCTGTCCCGGGGGGTACAAATGAATTGAGATTCTTTAACAAGGTAGAAAACATTGTGGTAATAGGAGAAAATGCTTGTAACCTGCATTTTCTCCTTTTCCCACAATGTTTTCAAAATGTCTCTTCCTCAATGTTGTCAAAAAGGGGGATTTTGTCACAGAGGAGTAACCCTTGAAAGATGAGCATAACTATTTTAGAAAACAGTGGGACAAAAAGAGATTAGCACATTTTAATTGCCAGGCCAATTTCTCAGTTTCCAATCTATATTTGTCTGGATTTACCCATTATATTAAATGAATGTTACATGGATATTTTCAAAGATTGTCCCTTGTAAATTTGTTTTGTGAGGTAAAAAGTTTAAACCTTTACCACACGACCCTGAAGTAAGGGGCTTTTGAAAACATTGCAGGAAAAGGAGAAAATGCTGGTAACCAGCATTTTCTCCTTTTCCCACAATGTTTTCTCTCCTTTCAAAGACAAATTTCATCCTCTGAGTCATATTTCCTTTATCATCTTCAAATGTATGCAGCTTGGACAAGTCTAAAATGTGGTTGTTTGGTGAAGGAGGGTTTTCTACATAAAATATAGTATTTTAGTCCTATTGAATATTATCTTAGAGATTGAATAGAAACGGACTGTATGTACTATAATTATGTAAATTGTGTGTATAAAATTTCAATTATCCTCATTTAGGGGTATTTTAGCCCTTTACCATACAATCCCGACTGTTTTCTACACTTCCCATAACAAATTTTAGTTTTTGAGTCACATTTGTCATCTGAAAATGCTTTCAATCTGGACTAGTCTTTGATTTTGTTGTTTGGTAGAGTTAAACTTGTAAACCAAATTTTCTCTACAATCAAGCCATACTCTGGCAAAAAGGGGCTTAATGCAACTCTGATGCATGATACCAAACAAGTCATCACATAATCATGGATTCATAAAGTCCATTTTTTCCGACAACCAACCAAATCATGAGGTAGACTGGTCCTTTAACATGCAGCAAATGGACCGTTAGCAAAAAGTTTTAGCACAGGTCAGCCTGCGCAGACTGTGCAGGCTGACCTGAGTCGATACTTATTGCAGATGCACCAAGCCCCCTTTTAACAGAGCATGGTTTTATTTAAATTTTCATGTTCATGACCATGGGCTGTTGATATTGACAAATGAGTCACCTTATTAGTCCCCTACCGGCGAAGCCGGAGGGGACTTTAGGTTTGCACTCCGTCCGTCTGTCCGTCAGTCCGGCAATTCAGTTTTCTGGACTTTTTTTCGAAACGCTGGTACATATTGAGCTGAGTTTTGGTGTGTAAGTCACCCACCATCACTTACAGATCAAGTTCGACTTTCGTTCCGGTCCACTGGTTCTTCACGGATTTACGGGCCTTGGACTTACAAAATTTCACTGATAAATCAGTTTTCCGGACTTTTTTCCTAAACACTGGTACATATTGAGCCGAGTTTTGGTGTGTAAGTCACCCACCATCACTTACAGATCAAGTTCGACTTTTGTTCCGGTCCACTGGTTTTTCACGGATTTACGGGCCTTGGACTTACAAAATTTCACTGATAAATCAGTTTTCCGGACTTTTTTCCTAAACGCTGATAGGTATTGATCTCAGATTTGCTGTGTAACTCAACCACCATGACTTACAGATCAAGTTCGACTTTCGTTCCGGTCCACTGGTTTTTCACGGATTTACGGGCCTTGGACTTAAAAAATTTCACTGATAAATCAGTTTTCCAGACTTTTTTCCTAAACGCTGGAAGGTATTGATCTCAGATTTGCTGTGTAACTCAACCACCATGACTTACAGATCAAGTTCGACTTTCGTTCCGGTCCACTGCTTTTTCACGAATTTACGGGCCTTGGACTTATGAAATTTCACTGATGAATCAGTTTTCCGGACTTTTTTTTCTAAATGCCGGTAGATATTCATCTGACTTTTGCTGTGTAAGTCAACCACCATTACTTACAGATCAAGTTTGAGTTTCGTTCCGGTCCACTGCTTTTTCACACATTTACGGGCCTTGGACTTACAAAATTTCACTGATAAAACATTTTTCCGCACTTTTTTTCTAAATGCTGCTACATATAGAGCTGATTTTTGGTGTGTACATCAACCACCATGACTTACACATCAAGTTCGAGTTTTGTCCTACTCCACTGCTTTTTGACGCATTTACGGGCCTTGGACTTACAAAATTTCACTGATAAAACATTTTTCCGCATTTTTTTTCTAAACGCTGCTACATATAGAGCTGATTTTTGGTGTGTACATCAACCACCATGACTTACACATCAAGTTCGAGTTTCGTCCCGCTCCACTGCTTTTTGACGCATTTACGGGCCTTGGACTTTAAAAATTTCACTGACATGCCAGCGATACATACGGCCGGTAGGGGACTATGTATTGCTATGCAATACTATCAGAATGCTTGTTATATTATTGAGTTCTTTGGTGCAAATAATGATTCGGTAAAATAGAAAATACAATCAAATATTGTTTGGAATGTTTGTAGTCCAGTGCAAAATATCAGATATCAAAACTTGAAAATGATCGCTGATTAATTTTTGTAGTGCTAAATCTGTGTGCAAATGCTTTCAATATGAGCCAGTCTATGAATTTGTTGTTTTGTAAAGTTTAAACCCTTTTACACGCAATCCTGTCTTTTAGCAATCCCGAGAAAGAAGACTTTTGAAAACATCGTGGGAAAAGAAGAAAATGCTGGTAACCAGCATTTTCTCCTTTTCCCACAATGTTTTCTAACCTTCCTAGAACAAATTGTAGGTTTTCAGTCACATTTTATTTGTTGTCTGCGAATGCTTTCAATTTTGACCAGGCTAAGATTTTGTTGTTGGTTACCAGCATTTTCTCCTTTTCCTACAGTTTCAAAGGTCTAATCTTTCTCAGGGTCGCTAAAAGGTTAAATTATTAACCCTTCACCACACAAGTTTTAACAACCCTGAGGAAGTTTAACATTCTAAAAACATTGTGGGAAAAGAAGAAAATGCTGGTAACCAGCATTTTCTTCTTTTACTACAATGTTTACTACCCTTCCAAAAATAAATTTCAATTTTTGAGTCAAATTTATTTTGTTGTCTGCAGGTGCCATCAATTTAGATAAGTCTAAAATTTTGTTGGTTTGTAAAGAGTTAAGTCTTTACCAAACAACAAAATTTTAGACTGGTCCAAATTCAAGCATTTGCAGACAACAAATTGATGGTGACCCATATGACGATTTTTGTCCTTGATAGGTTAGAAAACATTGTGGGCATTTTTCTCCTTTCCCCACAATGTTTTGAAAAGCCCTCTTCCCTAGGGTCGTTAAAAGTCGGGATTGTGTGGTAAAGGGTTAAAAGAAGGACTGGGTACTGTATAATTTGTATCTGTATGATATATCTACAATCTCTAATCTCAGATTACTTATCTTGTTAGATCAATTCAACAGATTGATTGATTGATTGTATGGTGTTTAACGCCGTTTTCAACATTATTTCAGTTACATTACAGCGGCCAATGCACCTATCCATGCTTTCTTGGAGTTTATATTCTGTCCAAGCTACTGGCTGCTTTCCCACATAACTATCGTCGAAACAATAGTCAGTGATGAGAGGAATGAATCCTGTCGTGATGACTATCATCAATCCTCGGAAAGAAATTGGCCAAGCCGGGGATCGAACCAGTGACCTCCTGTTCTCAAGTCCTGTACACTACCAACTGAGCTACGAGGGCTTGGCAGATGCAACAAACTGTGATAATAATTACATATAAATGAATTTTGAGTCACATTTAACTTTGTACCAAACAACAATATTTCGGACTGGTCCAAATTGAAAGCATTTGCAGGCGACAAACTAAGTGTGGCTAAAATGATTGCATTTGTTTCTAAAAGGTGAGAAAACATTGTGGGAAAAGGAGAAAATGCTGGTTACCATCATCTTATCCTTTTCCCACAATTTTTTCAAAAGGCTTTTTTTCTCAGGGTGTGGTAAAGGGTTAAACATTATCCTGCTAAATAAGTGAATTGAAATTTTCAAGCCGGTAGTAAAACCCATAATATTACTATTTCAAAGATACTTTTATTGAGAAATCATCTCCTTATTGGACAGTGTAGGTCCAAGATCAGACTGCACATTCTGTGCAGTCTGGTCTTGGACCTACACTGTACGCAAAAGGTCTCTGAGTCGCACTTAGCAGCCTAAGGGTTAATTGTCGTCTGCAAAGGGTTTCAATTTAGACAAACCAGAAATTTACTTGTCTGTAAACTCTTTACCAAACGACAAAATTTTTGACTTCTTCATATTGAAAGCATTTGCAGACAACAAATTAAATGTGACTCAAAAATTGAAATTTGTCATGGGACAGGTAGAAAACATTGTGGGAAAAGGAGAAAATGCTGGTTACCAGCATTTTCTCCTTTTCCCACAATGTTTTCAAAAAGCTGCCTTTTTAAAGTCGGGATTGTGTGGTAAAGGGTTAAAGAGTTCACTTAGCCCATTTTGAACATACTCCAATCAGCGAAGAGTATTTAACCCATTATCACACAATCCCGACGTTTAATGACCCTGAGAAAGGGGCCTTTTAAAAACATCGTGGGAAAAGGAGAAAATGCTGGTAACCATCATTTTCTCCTTTTTCCACAATGTTTTCTATCAAAGGAGCATAGTTCGTGTAACTGCACCTTTCCAGCAGCTCTGAAGAGTAATTTCACAATGTTTTCTCCATACATCACAATGTTTTTTTCAAAAGCGGTGTGCAGGACGCAGACTTGTCTGCTGTAGGTTATGTGTAAAGTTAGTGCTTTAACCCTTTACCAAACGACAAAATTTTAGACTTGTGCAAATTGAAAGCATTTGCAGACGACAAAATAAATGTGACTGAAAAACTGAAATTTGGTTTGGAAAGGGTAGAAAACATTATGGGAAAAGGAGAAAATGCTGGTTACCAGCATTTTCTCTGTTTTCCCTCAATGTTTTCAAAAGGCTTCTTTCATAGGGTCTTTAAAAGTTCAGATTGTGTGGTAAAGAGTTAACTCTTTACCAAACAAGCCAGAGTTTTAACGACTTTGAGGAAGAATGCCTTTAAAAAACATTGTGGGAAAAGGAGAAAATGAGGGTAACTAGCATTTTCACAATTTCCCACAATGTTTTCTACCACTTCAACGACGGAATTCATCCTTTAAATTGTGCCAAATTTGTCCCCTGCAAATGCTTTTCATGACGTGAAGTCTAAAATTTCGTCATTTGGTAGAGAGTAAACTGGGTCAATCTTCTATCAGCTGACAAAATTTTTAGACCTATTCAAATTAAAAAAAAAACATTTGCAGATGATGAAGTAAATGTGCCTTAATTGATCGAATTTTTCTTTTGAAGAGTAAAAAAGATAGTGGGAAAAGGAGAAAATGCTGGTTACCAGCATTTTCTCCTTTTCCCGCAATGTTTTCAAAAGGTTTCCCTCTCTGGGTTGGAAAAACTGGGAATTGTTTTGGTAAAGGGTTGATATAGCTTATTGAAGACTGTTGAATATTTGTACTTAGTGAATCAACAAGGGAAAGAGGAGTTCAGATATTATAATAATTGTTTTCTTCCGAGATTAGAGATCGACTCTCGATAAGGGATTTTATGCACAATAGTCAGTGGGGCACGGTGAAATGAAATACCTGAAAATTGCCCATTTTCGAATTGCTTAGCACAGTGGGTGGATTTTTGGATGGATTTTAGTTTTTGGGATGTTTATTTGGGGATTTTTTTTTCAAATAGAGTGATTTTTCTCTAAAAACATTTGAGTGAACTGAAACTTGAAATACAAACATGTAATTCTTTATCATTAAGAACTTCTGATGCATTGTAACAACTGGATAATGCAAGTGGATAAATTGCTCAAATGACTAGTTTCTCCACTTGCAACAATAGTTTTTTGCTTGATTATCTGGACTTTGAAGTTGTGTATTCAACAAATTTTTTCATTTGTGACAGTTTTCACATAATTGCATTATGTATTTAACCCTTTCCCAAACGATATATTTTGGACTGGTCCAAACTGAAAGAGTTTGCAGACGACAATTTTCAAGAAAGTTATCAAAAAGGGTAGAAAACACTGTGGGAAAAGGAGAAATTGCTCGTTACGAGCAATTTCTCCTTTTCCCACAGTGTTTTCAAAAGACTTGTACTGCAGACACGTGAAAACCAGGGCTTGTTTGGGAAAGGGTTAACTCTTTACCTCACAATCCTGAGTTTTAACGACCCTGAGATAGAAGCCTTTGGGAAACATTGTTGGAAAAAGGAGAAAATGCTGCTATAACCAGCATTTTCTCATTTTTCCCACAATGTTTTCTACCCTATCAAAGAAAATTTACACCTTTTCAGCCACATTTAAAATGTTGTCTGCAAATGCTTTCAATTTGGACAAGTCTACATTCCTGTTGTGTGGTAACCAAGCAACATGATTTTGGACTTGTCCAAATTGAAAGCATTTGCAGATGACAAATCATCCTAGCTTAAATGATGAAAGTTGTGTTTATAGGGACAGAGAGAAGACTTTTGGAAAAGGAGAAGATGCTGGTTACCAGCATTTTCTTCTTTTCTCACAGTGTTTTAGAAGCTCCAGAGTAAAAAAAACCCACAGGATTGTTTGGTTCAGCAGATCACTTGTTTGCCTTCTGAGGTTAAATTTTTAGTTTTCCTTAGGGCTTTTTTTTCTCGGGGAAGAGGGGGGAGGGGGGCGATTGTTTGATAAACTTTACTGAAGCAAGGGTCAAATGACATGAATACATGTTACTTTCATTTATTTGAAAAATAATTTCAGTTACTAAATTTCTTCCCAGTGTAACTCTTGCTATATAGCAGACTGTGTGACCAGCCAGGTATCTCAGCAGTTAGGATATCTGACTTGTGACCTGAAGGTTGCTGGTTCAGTAAGCAATTTAGGCACCGATTTTTCATCTCTTACCTCTGATACATGTGAGAAAAGTAGTCAGTGGCTTGAAAAGAAAGTTTTGTCAGAACTGGTGTTAAAAAGCCAGGAAACACATACATAGGTGCACTGACCACCATTATGACCTTTTAAAACAGCATTGAACTTCACTACAAACAAACAAAGCAGACTGTCTTTCTATAATACATCCATTATCAGATTTTACATTCTGTTCAGTTTGATCACAATGTACATTATCCACGAAAGCAACTTAAACCTTTACCGCACAATCCCAAGTTTTAACGACCCTGAAGAAGAAGGCTTCTGAAAACATTGTGGAAAAAGGAGAAAATGCTGGTAACCAGCATTTTCTCCCTTTTCCACAATGTTTTCTATCCCATCAATCAAAGACAGAAATCATAGTTTGACCTGCATTTATTTTGACAACTGCAAATGCTTATAAATGGATGTCAGTTTGAAATTTTGTTGTTTGGTAAAGAGTTAACCCTCTACTACGCAATAAAACTTTACACACATCCAAATTGCAAGCAGTTGCAGACGACAAATTTGATATGGCTGATAGGGTGAGATTTGTCTGTAAAAGGACAGAAAACATTGTGGGAAAAGGAGAAAATGCTGGTTACCAGCATTTTCTCCTTCCCCAGCATTTTCTCCTTTTCCCACAATGTTTTCAAAAGGTATCTTTCATAGGGTTGTTAAAACTTGTGTGGTAAGGGGTTAAACTGTTGGGCTTTAGACAGTTTAAACTAACTCTTTACCGAACGCTTTAATCCTTTACCACAAATTTTTGACGACCTTCATGTACATGGCTCTTGAAAACATCGTGGGAATAGGAGATGCTCGTAACCAGCATTTTCTTCTTTTGCCATGTTGTTTTTGGAAAGCCTCTACCTCAGGGTCGTTAAAACTCAGGATAGTGTGGTAAAGATTTAAGGGAGAAAAGACACATGTACAAGATGACAAGTTTACAGGATACAATAGCTTTGACCAGTTTTCTAATTGTAACCACACCATGGGAAAACATGCCTTTAGGAAGACGCATCTGGAAATTCTCAAATCATTTACCTGCAACTTAAAACCTCAAATTATTTATTTAATTGAGAATATTTTTTATTTGCACACCAAGGCCTCAGGCCCATCATACAAAATTAAAACAAATTCATATAGCAGTAATTGTTATGTCTTGCAGTGTACGTAATACAGTACATAACTCAATCTTTGAATTGCTAAAATAATTTAATTGAAAGACAAGATGTTCTAAAGGTCCATATATAGTCAAAGAAATTGCAGACTACTTAACTGTTGTAATTAAAGTGAAGGAATTTGTCTTTGAAAGGGTAGTGTTTTATATCATCACCATGTCAAGCCCCCGTAGCTCAGTCGGTAGCGCACAGGACTTGAGAACAGGAGGTCACTGGTAGATCCCCGGTTTGGCCAATTTCTTTTTGAGGATTGATGATAGTCATCGCAACAGGATTCATTCCTCTCTCACCACTGACCATTGTTTCGACGATGGTTATTTGGGAAAGCAGCCAGTGGCTTGGAAAGAATATTGTGTGGAGTACTGGTAAAAGAAACTCCAGGAAAGCATGGATAGGGGCACTGGCCGCCGTGATATAACTGAAATAATGTTGAAAACGATGTTAAACACCATACAGTCATAATCATTTATATCATCACCACCAGGATCTCTTAGCTTTATTAACCCTTTACCACACAGCAATACATTAAGGCATGTCCAAATTGAAAGCTCATGCAGACGACAGAAAATATGATTCAAAAACTGAAAAATGTTTTTGGAAGGACAGAAAACATTGTGGAAAAAGGAGAAAATGCTGGATCCCAGCATTTTCTCCTTTTCTCACAATGTTTTCAAAAGCCTTCTTTGTCAGGGTCTTTGAAACTCTGGATTGTGTGGTAAAGAGTTAACTCTTTAGCAAACGACAAAATTTTAGACTGGTCCAAATTGAAAGCATTTGCAGACAACAAAATAAAGGTGACTCAGAAATTAAAATTTGATTTGGGTAGGGTAGAAAACATTGGGAAAAGGAGAAAATGCTGGTTACCAGCATTTTACCTTTTTTCCACAAAGTTTTCAGAAGCCTTCTTTGTCAGGGTCGTTAAAACTCGGGATTGTGTGGTAAAGGGTTAAGACAGAAAATACCTTTACCTGAGTATATTGTTAAAATTCCACAATTTTTCCATGCTGTGTATCTAAGCAAGAACCATGAGATTCACTGTCGTAATATGAGCCATGCTCTGTGAAAAAGGGGAATTAATGCATTTTCAAAAAGTATCAACTCACAGGTCAGCTGTGTTGTCTGCAGGCTGACTTTATTTGAAATTTCTTACTTTCGGTAAATTTTCACATGTCCACGGACCATCTTGTAACCTCATGATTCAGTCGATTGTTAGACAAAATGGATTTTATGGATCCATAATTATGTGATGACACACTTGTTATAATGCATCACAGAGATACATTAAACCCCCTTTTGCCAGAGTGTGGCTCATTTGTATGTGTTATTTCTGGTTTACTACTCAACCCTTTATTGCACAATGCCGCCTTTCGACGCCCCTGGGAAAGAAGCCTTTTGAAAACATTGTGGGAAAAGAAGAAAATGCTGGTAACCAGCATTTTCTCCTTTTCCCACAATGTTTTCTACCCTATCAAAGAAAAATTGCACCATTTGAGCCACATTGAAATTCTCGTCTGCAAATGCTTTCAGTTTGGACAAGGCTAAAATTTTGTCGTCTGGTAAAAGGTTAAAGAAAAAGTCTGCAGGAGAGGTAATGTGTTTCGGGGATAATAAAACAGCAGGATCAGGACAGCTAACCCTTCAAGCGCCTTTCACAATGATGGTTGCCTTTGCTGCCCTCATAGATAATAGGACCAGACTGCAATAAATGTGCAGTTTGATCATTGATCTTAAACTGCATACTTTGCTGAAGTACTGTTGACAATAGCAACCAAGAAATTGCATTTATTCATTTTTTTTCCTTGACTGAAAATATTTATTGGGTGTGTTTTTATTTGGCACCTCAAAGACGAATCTTTTATCAAACAATCCAGTGTTTTTTACTCTTTACCAAACAACAAAATTTTAGCCATGTCAAAATTGAAAGCATTAATTTTTCAGACAACTAATAAAATGCTATTCAAAACCTGAAAGTTATCTTTCATAAGGTAGAAAGACTGTGGGAAAAGGAGAAAATGATAGTTACCAGCATTTTCTTCTTTTCACAGAATGTTTTCAATGGCATTTTTTTTTTTTTCTCAGGGCTGTTGAAAGTCCGGATAGTAAGCTAAATGGTTAAACAATCTTGAGGTAGAAGGCTTTTGAAAAGATTGTGGGCTAAGGAGACACAAAAGTTATCAGCACTTTCTCTTTTTCCCAGAGTGTTTCCTGCCATTTTTGAGAAAAAGTGCATCAAGTCATATCTCATGTGTATCTTGTGGTCTGCATCTGCTTTGAATTTGGACCAGTCCAAAATTTTGTCACTGGGTAAAGAGTTAAGCAGAAGTTTGAGACCAATAAAAATGACTGTGATGAGATTCACATATTTTTTGTGCATGTTGTAGCATATGTTTCTTGTTGTTTTCATGCCTAAACAATTCACCCTCCCCACCAATTGTTAAACAGTTTAACCCTTTACCACACAATTCCCAGTTTGACAACCCTGAAAAAGAAGGCTTTTGAAGGCTTGAGAAAAGGAGAAAATGCTGGCAAACAACAGTTTCTCTTTTTCCCAAAATGCCTTCTAGCCTTTCAACGACATATTCCAATGTTTGAGCCACAATTTAGTTTTGCCATCTGCAAAACTGAATGCTTAAATTTCCATTTGGACAAGTCTGCATTTAGTCATTTGGTAAAACGTTTATGTATTTGCAGACATATTTTTTATGTTACAGCTGACCACTTCTAGAAATATTGTAGCAAAGTGAAATTTTTGCTTTTAACCCTTTACCACACAATCCCGACTTTTAACGACCCTGAGGAAGAAGCCTATCGAAAACATTGTGGGAAAAAGAGAAAATGTTTTCTACTCTATCAAGGACAAATTGCATCATTTGAGCCACCTTTAATTTGTCGTCTGCACCTGCTTTCAATTTGGACCAGTGTAAATTATTGTCGTTTGGTAAAGGGTTACAGAGGCACTATCTCCTTTTGCCATGTCATTTGCTGCAGTGCTTCTGGAGGTATTAAATAAATGAAAAAGACATTACAGGTCGGTACTAAAGATGCAGATACCACATATTCAGTTATTTTTGTCAGAATACCGGGCCAAGAAGCAGAGAATGTAGATCCAAGATCAGACTGCACTACATAAGCAGTTCAATCAAGACTCACCTCTACAGATTTTACTCTTATCCAAATTGTGCACATTTTGTAACCATCAGATTTAAAGCAGCTCAAATGATGGGATATGTCTATTGTTAAAATTGTAGGAAACATCATGGGAAAAGGAGAAAATGCAATGCAGGTAACAGAAAATGCTGGTTACCACAATGCTTTCAAAATGCCTTCTTTCTCCAGATCATCTCTGAACACAGCAAAGTGTGGGATTGGGTTACTATTAACAATCAAGAGTTGTTAAGGATCGAAAAAAACAAGTGAAAAAAAAAAAACTCGATGAGTGTTGTGAGCTGATATTCGGAGGATTTTCGTTATTTCGAGAGTGAGTTCGTTGTAAGGAGACGAAGTATCTTACTCCATGCTTGAGTAAACTGGCAATATGCTAAAATGGACCAAAAACAGGTGAGTTGACAGGTTCATAGTGCTTCCCTTTAATTTTTTTCACGCGACTTGTTTCTCAAAATTATTCATGAGTGAATTTTTAATTTTTTTCTGTGAACCCTTTACCACCCAATACTGACTTTTTAAGACCCTAAGAAAAAAAAAAGACTTCTGAAAACATTGTGGGAAAAGGAGAAAATGCTGGTAACCAGCATTTTCTCCTTTTACCACAAGGTTTTCTACCCTAATTTCCCAAAACAAAATTCAATTTTTTAGCCATATTTATTTTGTCGTCTGCAATTGCTTTGAATTTGGACTAGTCTAAAATTTTGTCGTTTGGTAAAGATTTCAATGTATTTTTATACCCGCCAAGGTGAAGTGATTGGGTGTAAAAGCTTTCCATTATTAAATTGGTTTAACCAAATTTGTTTTGCATGTTTGGGTGTGTTACGCATATTTCATTTTGAATCAATAAAAAAATTTTCATGGGAGTGCATATAATGTGATTTTGAAAGGAAAAAATGAGGTAAGATGTGACTTTAATACATTTTTATAGAATGACTAACTTCACTGGATAACAGTAATATAAATTTTTTGTTCTGGCGCTCCATGTATCGCTTGAGAACAGGCAGAATGGGAACGACACAAATGCCATATAAAAAATAATCATCTCTTTACCAAACGATTAGAATTTTAGACCTGTCAAAATTGAAGGCATTTGTAAAAATCATTTGTAGAGAATAGTCCCAGTAATTAGATATTTTCAGTGCTTTTCTTATTGGGTCCCGCGTGGTGAAGTGTGGGACTTGTAATCTGGAGGCCCTGGGTTCGAGCCCCAACCTGATCCGCTGGGGTTTTTGTGGGTGTGTCCTTGGGCAAGACACTTCAGAGCCCTAGCCTAGTACTGGTAAAACCCAGGGAATACATGAATATGTGAGCTGTGGTCATGATATGACTGAAATAATGTTGAAAGCAGTGTAAAATACCATTCAGTCAATCAGTCTTTTCTTATTTGGACATTTATTGTGCACTGCACTGGAGAGACCAATTAAAAGCTAAAATTGCCGTCAGGGACAGTTATCTGTACTATTGCGGAGGACAAATCAAATATGACTCAAAAACTGATTCTCTTCGGAAGAGTAAAAAACATTGTGGGAGAAGAAGAAAACGCTGATTACAGCATTTTCTTCTTTCTCCACAATAGTTTCAAAAGCCTTTGCTTTCAGGGTCGATCAAATTTTAGATTGTGTGATAAAGGAGGTTCCCTTTACCACACAATCCTAAGATTTATAACGACCCTGAAGGAAAAGGCTTTTGAAAACATGGTGGGGGAAAAGAGAAAAGGCTGGTTACCAGCATATTCTCCTTTTTCCCCCAAAATGCTAAGAAATTCTACACTATTGGAAACAGACACCATTACCTGAGCCACATTTTGATTTGTCATCTGCAAATGCTTTGAATTTGGAATAGTCTAAAATTTTGTCATGTGTTTTAGAAGTGAATACCACGTAAGTTTTAAATTCCCAACAATTTGATGAGAATGATGGAGATTTGAAAAAGGATTTCAGTGCACCTGAATACCCCTTGAATCGTTACCAAAAGGCAAAAGTTTGGACTAGTCCAAATTAAAAGCATTTGCAGACGACAAAATTAATGTGGCTCAAATGGTGCGATTTGTCTTTGAAAGCATGAAGTTGTGGCAAAGGGAGAAAATACTGGTTACCAGAGTCTGTAGAGCATGGTCAAATAATGCTTCCCTAAGGCTACATAAAGTAACCGCCTAGGATTTTGCATACAAATATATAGGATAGGAGCACCATGCACTTAACAGAAATCAAAGGACTCAAAGTCCTGGAAAGCAAATTTGTGAAGTAGCATTAAGCTGTAATATGTTATAACATCACATGCAACGCATGTGCAATCATTTCAAAATGGAGTTAGCAAGGGCAGGGAAAGTCAAAATTGTTCTGCCAAGCGGGCGGCACAGTAACTGTTATTCTGTTACTGTTTAGGAGTGGTAATTTGATCCGTCAATCTTACACAGTTTTTTGCTGGTATTAGATTTCGGACTATAGGTATAAATGTGTAGGACAGTATATACGGTAGTGACAAAAGCGAAGTTGAGGTGTTATTAGCTAAAACTGAAAGTAGAATGGGCGAAAGCATGAATGACAGTATATTTGGTTCAAGTCAAACAGATATCATAGTACAGTGTGAGTGCGCATGCATCGTTACACATGATGTATTTGGCTCCAGTCAGAACAAATACAGTAAATGGATTAATTGCTATACAAATCCACGAAAAAGGACAAAAGCCTCATGGCACTATGAAATCAAGTAATTGCTCTCAGCAAACCTATATATCAGATCAGATTGACAATTGTCCTAAGTGGCTGTTGTCCATAGTGCTATAAATGTCACAAAAGACTTTGGTCCCTATGGGGCTTTTGTCCTATAGAGCTGTTGTCCCTTGGCACCATAATCCTGTAGGCTTTTTGTCCATTGAGGCTATTGTCCTATAGGGTTTTTGTCCCTTTGGACTATTGTCCTATATGGTTTTCCTTTGGCCTACTGTCCTATTGGGGCTATTTTACTAAAGGGCTTTTGTCCCTTGGGGGTTGTTGTCCTTTAGGGCTTCTGTCCAGTATGTATTTTGTCCTATGGGGTTGTTATCTTACAAACAAATTTTTGATAAAGAAACTGGCAAAAGTTTGTAACATTTTTTTTTGTATTCCTGCAAATCATTTTCCAGGTCATGTTTTTGTTTACAAAATATTGTTTCCATGAAAATTTAGCAGCTGTTTTGTATTATTCTTTGTTTTTCAGAGTCCATGTATTATTGTAAACTTGCCCGTCACAGAATCTTTTTGACTAAAACAAAAATACAGCCTAAATGTCTAAGAGCCTGCTTACTAATCTTTGATCCACAATATAATTATAATAGTTTTACATGAGTGCAATGAAATATTTTGAACAATTTAGCTATGAATCCATGTTTTAACAACCCAAAGAATGAAGATCTGCTTTCAAAATATTGTGTGAACAGGTGTAAATGGTGATAACGTGTACTTTGTTCCTACCCTATGATGTGTCTGACTTTACAAAAATCAAAACCTGTCCATAGAGCCACATCTTAGTCTGTCATCTGCAAATGTTTTCTAGTTGGACCAAGTCTAAATTTTTGTCCTTTGATTGCCAAACAATCGGGAGTTTTAACAATCCAGAGGAAGAAGCCTTTTGAAACCATTGTTGGGAAAAAGAGAAAATGCTTGGAGCCAGCATTTTCTCCTTTTCCCACAATATTTTCTGCTCTTTCAGAAACAAATTCCATCATTTTAGCCATATTTGATTGGTCATCTGCAAATGCTTTCAATTTGGACCCATCAAAGATTTTGACGTTTGGTAAAGAATGAGACCTAACAGATTGATTTCTACAGAGTGCCATAGTGGTCTTGAAGGAGATCACCTTCGAAAATGTTATAGCTAAAGAAGAAACTGGTCACAACCAACAGATTTTCCTTTTGCAAATTTATTTTCAACGGCACTCACATATTGAGTATTATTAACTCTTTACCAAACGACAAAATTTTATACTGGTACATATTGAAAGAATTTGCAGATGACGAAATAAAATTGTTACCCTAAAATTGAAATTTGTTTTGTGACGGGTAGAAAACATTGCAGGAAAAGGAGAAAATGCTGGTTACCAGCATTTTCTCCTTTTCCCACAATGTTTTCAAAAGCTTCCTTTTAAGGGGTCATTTAAAGTCGGGATTGTGTGGTAAAGGGTTAAATCACGTTATTACAAGGATATTTTACAACAGTGTTTTCAAAGTTGTCTGCCTCAGAAATGCTTAAACACTTTACCAGATGACAAAACTTTAGACTAGTCCAAATTGAAAGCAATTGCAGACGACAAAATAAAATTTGTGACCACAAAATTTGAAATTTGTTTTGGGAAGGATAGAAAACAATGTGGGAAGAGGATAAAATGCTGGCTACTAGCATTTTCTCCTTTTCCCACAATGTTTTCAAAAGGCCTCTTTCTTAGGGTCATTAAAACTTGTGGTTGTGTGGTAAAGAGTTAACACTTTACCACATCATCACAAGTTTTAACGACCCTGAGAAAGAAGCCTGTAGAAAACATTGTGGGAAAAGGAGAAAATGCTGGTAATCAGCATATATTCCTTTTCCTACAATGTTTTCTACCTATTCAATGAGAAATACTATAATTTGAAAAACATTTGGCTCGTCTTCTGTAAATTCCTTTAATGTGGATGAGTCTAGTATTTTGCCATGTGGTAAAGAGTTAAAATGAAAAATTTTAAAGGCTTTGAAAGTATTAATTGAAAAGGACAAAATGCATGTAACAGACATAATCTCCTTTTTCCAGAATATTTTCCACCCTTTCTTGGACAAATTCCATCATTTAACCCTTTACCTTACAATCCTGAGTTTTGAAGACCATGGGAAACAAACCTTTTGAAAACATTGTTGAAAAGGAGAGAAAATGCTTGTAACCAGCATTTTATCCTATTTCCACAATTCTAGTAAAGAGTGGCATGATAATGTGTTGGTCTTCTCGACAGATTGAAAACATGCGTTATAACTCAGGGGCGTAGCTTCCTGTATGCAAAAAACGCAGTTGCATACACTTTAAATTGTAGAAGCAAAAAGAAAGAAAAGAAAGACAATTTGCCAAAAAAGTGTCACCAGAGGCCACCAAATAGGTTCAAAAATTTTCTGGGGGAGGCCCTCCAGACCCTCATGGAAAATCCTCCTCTCTGCTCTTGGCACTTCAGTATTAATTTTGCATATACTTTATTTTGGGCTAGCCACGCCCACGGTGTATCTTGCATGATCATGCAGTCTAAGGGCTAACAAAGTGTCAATCTCTGTAATTCTTCTTATGAAGAGAGAAATCTTATAAAACAAACCCTTTACTGCACAATCCAGACTTTTAACAACACATAGGAAGTTTAGGCTTTTGAAAACATTGTGGGAAAAGGAGAAAATGCTGGTAACCAGCATTTTCTCCTTTTCCCAAATGTTTTCTACTCTAACAAGGAGAGGTATCATCATTTTAGCAACATAGAGGTTGTCGTCTGCCTGTGCTTTCAATTCGGTCCATTCCAAAGTTTTGTTGTTTGGTAAAATGTTAAGCCTGTCTAATAATAAAAAGGCCATGAAAACACTTGAATAGCATCTTTCCTATTGCAGACCACTTTATCGTCTTACAGCAAAGGATTTTTCACAAGACTGATGGTAAAGGAAAAATTTATGCAGACAACAACTTATATCTAGCTCACAATTGTTGAGACTTCTCTTTGAAAGGGAAGAAAACATTGTTAAAAGAAGGGGAAAATGGTGGTCACCAGCATTTTCTCCTTTTCCCACTATATTTTCAATAGATTTGACTTCCTTGTGGTGGTCAAAACACAGGAATTTTTTTTTGTAAATGATTAACTCTTTACCACACTATCCCGAGCTTAAACGACCCTGACAGAGAAGCTTATTGAAAACACTGTGGGAAAAGGAGAAAATGCTGGTAACCAGCATTTTCTCCTTTTACCATGTTTTCTACCCTATCAATGACAGAAATCATCCTTTAAGCAATATATATTTTGTCGTTTGCAAATGCTTTCAATTTGGTTCAGTCTAGAATTTTGCTGCTTGGTAGAGAATAAATTCTTTACCAAATGACACAATTTAGACTCATCGAATTTGAAAGCATTTGCAGATAACAAATGAAATTTGGTGTATATGATGTGACTTATCTTGATATGATAGAAAACGTTGTGGGAAAAGGAGATAATGCTACTTACTGCCATTGATGGGTCTTGTCTTTGAAAGGTGAGAAAACATTTTTGGAATAAGGAAACAATGTTTGTTACCAGCATTTTCTCCTTTTTCCACTATGTTTTCGATAATCCTGACTTTCCTTATGGCGGTCAAAACACAAGGGTTTTTTTTTTGTAAATGGTTAACCCTTTACCACACAATCCCAAGTTTTAACAACCCTGACAGAGAAGCCTATTGAAAACACTGTGGGAAAAGGAGAAAATGCTGGTAACCAGCATTTTCTCCTCTTCCCACAATGTTTTTAAAAGATCTCTTCCTCAGGGTTGTTAAAACACCCGATTGTATTGTGAATGGTTAAAGTCTTTGTCTTCTGCAGAGGTGCAAAAAAGTGCTGCTGTAAATGGCAAGCATTCAAAAGTGGCTGCCAAGTATTGGACTAAGCTTTGACATGCTTGAAGTAGATTGCAAGAAAATGAAAAAGGAGATAATTAGAAAGTTGACAGAAGTTTAATTAGAGTGAGATTGATTGCATTGATTTTTAAGCACTTGAATTGAGTGGACAGTTCTTGGCTGGCAACTTATCAAACCTTAACCATTTGAGATTGATTGACTGATTGATTAAATGAAAGGAGTTTTACGCCACTTTCAACATTGTTTCAGTCATATCACGACAACAGCTCACATATTAATGTTTTTCCTTGGTTCCACCAGTACTAGGCTAGGGCTCTGAAGTGTCTTACCCAAGGACACTCCCACGAAAAACCCGGTGGATCCAGTGAGGCTCCAACCCAGGGCCTCCGGGTCATGAGTCCTACACTCCACCACTGAGCCACACAAAACCCCTATCGGGAATTCACGATACATTAATTAACGTAACGCCAATTAGCGCGTTCCGCACCAAATGGTAGTTAAATGTGACGTCACTTCTGGCAGTTAAGAAAAACAATAAAATAAAGGATACGAACCTACAACGCGTAGTACGTCTGGTCTATTTCTCTATTGTTCTTTGCCGTGACCAAACAAAGATGAAGATTGACAGACTACTATCTATGCGTAACGCACACAGAAAAGTTATCGACCAACAGTTGCTGAAAATTGAGATTACCAAGCAGCATGAGACGTTTTGCGAGTTTGACATTATTCTTTCGGGAATAACTTCCAAGTTCGAGTCCGTCAAATCGTTAAACGAGAAGATTCTAGAGCAGATAGATGTCGCAGAGCTGGACGAAGAGATGGTGGAAGCGGAACAACACGTTTTAGACATCGAGATTAAATTGGGCAAGTTAAAGGAGTATCGAAGTTCAAAGTGTACGGAGCCGGAGAGACAAACTTACACCGAGACACGCAGACTAAATCCTACAGCCTCGGAATTTATTCCACCCCCAAGAGATGATCTCATCCCCACTGTGAGTATTTCTTCTCATTCCACACAGTTTCACCGCTTACCTAAGCTGACACTTCCGTCGTTTAATGGTGACATCCTACAATGGCAGACATTCTGGGATTCTTTTGAATCTTCTATACATCTGAATATGAATTTAACTGATGTTCAAAAGTTCAACTACCTTAAATCACAATTAGAAGGCGCCGCCGCATCAACTATAGAGGGATTTGCATTAACCAATGCAAATTACGGTAGAGCAATTGAACTTTTACGAGAGAGATTCGGTCAAATTCATAAAATCACGAACGCCTACATGCAAGCTTTTCTGCAGATTCCAGCTCCAAACAACACATTACCGAGTCTTAGAAACTACTACGATAGGCTTGAGACATACATTCGTGGGTTAGAGTCATTAGGAGAATTTCAAGATTCTTACGGTAAACTGCTGGTGCCGATTATTCTAAACAAACTCCCACAAGAGATCCGCCGAAATCTAGCACGTGAGAATGGGAGTGACAATTGGTTGTTAGGGGACCTACGATCAGCAATACGCAAGGAAATTACAATATTAGAGGCTAGTCAACCAACCGAAATTTTCCATGGGATAACCGCATCATTTCTGGCCGAAACTAAAGAAAAATCTCACACACATGCGCAACACAAACCGCGTTACAGTAGCCAAACGGACATCAAGTTATGTGTTTATTGCGGTGAGCCACACAAACCTGTGAACTGTACAAAGTTAAAAACCACCGAAGAACGCACTGAACTTGTGAAAAAGAAACGCCTGTGTTTTAACTGCCTCGGTAAACATCAAGTGTCAAAATGTTCCTCCAGTAAGCGATGCTTAAAATGCAACAGGAAACATCATACCAGTATATGTAACAGTAATACACATACTAGTCACAAAAGTTCAAAAACAACAGATAGTGCAGCGCTTCATACACAAACGGCTGATAGTGAAATCAGATATGTGGACACATGGCCTGATACCGGTATATTTCACTCATCACAGAAGAAACCCAACGTTTTGTTGCAAACGGCAGTTGCACCAGTGTGTTATAATGACACTACTTTGGACGGTAATATTCTGTTTGATCTTGGTGCACAAAGTTCATTCATCACTCAGTCATTCGCTCAGAAACTAGGTCTACAACCGACTGGTTCCGACATTATTCAAGCAGCATCATTCGGAGATACAAACAAGAAAATTCAGCATCTAGACACAGCTACCGTCAGCCTGATTACAGACAATGGTGAAAAGATTTCCTTAAATGTCATGATTGTGCCAACAATAGCAGTACCTATCCGAAACATACAACGATCCGTTACTTCACTGCCATACTTAAGGAGCCTGAAACTCGCACATCCTGTGACAGACGATGAACAGTTCGAAATATCTCTACTCATCGGTGCAGACCACTACTGGAAAATAGTTCAGAACAAAACTGTTCGTGGAAATGGACCTACTGCCATCAGATCTAAAATAGGCTACTTACTTTCTGGCCCACTTCCGGTTACATCGAATAAAAAGGATTACTACATGATGAACGTCATTACCAGACCGCCGGAGACTGATCAGTTAGAACGTTTTTGGAAGCTAGAATCACTGGGAATATCGGCTGAAAAAGACAGTAACAGACAGGAAGTTTTAGAAGAATACCAGCAGAAATGCATATCGTTCACTAACGGTCGCTACGTTGCAAAATTACCATGGAAACAGGATCATTCACCACTTCCGACAAACTTCGATGTCGCATTAAAAAGGACTCAAAGCACAATTCATAAACTAACAAAAGAACCAACGCATCTCCAAAGGTATGGCGAGATAATCAAAGAACAAGAAAAAAGGGGTTTCATCGAAAGAGTTATCTCCCCTGACGAACGGACGACCAGTCGCATTCACTACATACCGCACCACGCTGTCAAGAAAGATTCGACAACCACGCCGATCCGAATAGTATTCGACTGTAGTTGTCGGAAATCAGCAGGCCATCCTAGCCTAAACGATTGTCTTCAGACAACACCCCCAGAGCTGAATGATCTAACTAGCATACTCGTGAGATTCAGACTAAACAAATATGCAGTATCTACAGACATAGAAAAAGCATTTCTTCAAGTCGGACTACATGAAGACGATCGGGATGTGACTCGATTCTTATGGCTATCCGATCCTACAGACGCTAACAGTCCGTTTTATACATATCGTTATAAATCTGTCCTGTTTGGCGCAACGTGCTCACCGTTCATTTTAGGCGCAACACTATTGAAACACTTGAATGAAAATGCAGAGAACACAGTTTCTCAAGTGTTGAAACGAGACCTGTATGTTGACAATGTTTTGTCAAGTTTTGAAGAAGAAAAGGATGTTCTACAATATTTCAGTAAAGCTCGGACGTTGATGTCATCGGCGAATTTCAATCTAAGATCATGGACTTCAAACAGTCAAAAGTTACGTGAGATCGCAAATGCACAAAACATCCTTGATACAGACTCGAACACAAAAGTTCTTGGCATGAGATGGAACTCAGAGACTAATGAAATGATGTTTCCAACAAAAATAATCCATACATCAACACATATCACGAAACGGGAAGTATTAAAACAAACGTCGAAAATCTATGATCCGCTCGGTTTGCTGAGTCCCGTAACTGTTCGTGCTAAAATCATGTTACAAGACATCTGCAAAAACAAGTTGGATTGGGATACAGAATTACCTCAGACCTACCAAATACAATGGAAAGAAATTGCAAAGGACTTGAGAAATATTACTATGATGTCAATTCCCAGATGTTATTTCCCAGTATCCACAACCAATATCACAAATGGCGATGATAAAATTTCCCAGAAAAACGAGACCCTACAGAGAGAAGACGTGAAATGTCTTCATATATTCGTTGACGCAAGTGTACAGTCGTACGGAGCAGTAGCTTACATATGTAAAGATAACCGATCAGAATTCGTCATGGCGAAGACCAGAGTAGCACCCATGAAACCATTGACAGTGCCAAGACTTGAACTTATGGCCGCAGTCATTGGATCAAGATTAGCAAGACACTTAGAAGAACCCCTACAGATCAACACGATTTACATGTGGTCTGATAGCCAGATAGCTTTACATTGGATCAGCACACCAAAAACAAGAAAACGGTTTGTTGAAAATCGAGTACGAGAAATACAAGAACTTACCAAGAATCGTAAATGGCGATATTGTCCAACAAAAGATAATCCAGCCGATTTGCTTACCCGTGGTATCTCAGCTGAGCACTTCACAAACAACGATCTATGGTTACATGGACCTTCTTGGCTCCATGATTGTTCAAACTGGCCGACTTGGAATATGAGCTATTCTGACATGACTGTATTAGCTACTGTTGACGAGAACGAACCAGAAGCAGATAGCCAACCGAATGAGACTACATATACACCACACACAGTGATCGACTTTACCCGATACAGTAAATTACGAAAACTTTTCAGGGTCACAGCTTATGTTTTAAGATTCATTTTCAACTGTCACAGAACCTCAGAATCCAGACGTACTGGTCCGTTAACCTTAAATGAGATTAATATTGCAGAGCAGCGTTTAATGAGGAACGTACAAGAAATATCATACCGAGATGAAATTGAGAATATACAGTCGAAATCTAGACGTAAACCCTTAGTGAAACAGCTTAGATTTTTCATAGATGATTCAAATCTTTTGCGATGTGGTGGGAGAATTCATAATGCTCCATTGTCCGAAATGACAAAATTTCCGTATTTACTTCCGCCTAATCACTATTTTACACGCTTAGTTGTACAAGATGCCCACGAGAGGGTACTTCATGCGGGAGCCAGCACAACGATAACATTTCTTCGACAGAAGTACTGGATCACTTCAATACGTCAGTGCGTGAAAACCATTCTTCGAAAATGTGTTACCTGCCGCAAAGTTTCGGGAAAGGCGTTCTGCAGTCCGGATCCGCCTCCGCTACCGAAAAACAGAATTGAAGATCCTACACCATTTAAAGTCACTGGAGTTGACTTCAGTGGGGCTTTATACGTAAAAGAGAAGTCGGGTAACGAATCCAAAGCTTACATTTGCCTGTTCACATGCGCCTCAACCCGTGCAGTTCATCTAGAGCTCGTTTCTGATTTAACCGAAGAAACATTCATGCAAGCTTTCAGACGATTCTGTAGCCGCAGAACGGTACCGAAGATCATGATCTCTGACAATGCTTCAACCTACCTTGCTGCAGCTAATCACATCAAATGTATTTTCGAATCGCCGACACTGAAAGAAAACCTTCGAGATAAAGGGACAGAGTGGCAATTTATCCCAAGTAGAGCCCCTTGGTACGGTGGTTGGTGGGAACGTTTGATTGGTCTGACGAAAACTGCCCTGAAAAAGATCCTTGGTCGAGCCTATGTGACCTTTGATTCTCTTCATACTATAATCACAGAGATAGAAGCAGTCCTCAATGACCGACCATTAACGTACACCGAGTCTGACTGTTCAGAGCCTGAACCTCTTACACCAGCACATCTCTTATATGGTAGGAGGGTTACAGAGCTTCCATACCCAGACGATCCAGCTGACGTAATTAACCGATCCACGACCCCGAAGAGTGACTTAAACTACGTGACTAAGAGGGCGAAAACACAAACTCAGCTAATTGAACGTTTTCAGTCCAGATGGCGTCACGAATACTTAACTGCCCTAAGAGAGTTTCATCGTACTACCGGAAGAAACGACCAAACCATTAACATCGGAGATGTAGTGCAGATCCACGCAGACAAGCCGAGATGTCGTTGGAAACTTGCCGTGATCGAGGAAGTCGTGAAAGGACGTGATGGTCTTGTGCGCGCCACAAAAATAAAAACTGATAACTGTGTGACACTTCATCCCGTTACGAAACTATACCCCCTAGAAGTTATTTCATAAATATGGACTGTGCTATTGGTTTATATGAGAAATTTGTAGACTGTGATAGATCAAGATTAGCCAATATCCATTTGTGAATTAAAGGAGAAATATAAACTTTAAATATGTGTCGCTAAAATGACACTATCATATAAGTAAGCAAATACCTGTACACTTAAATAATTTTTCATTACTAGATTGGCAATTTCATGCACAGAATTCTTTCTTAATCAGTGACGTTTTTTAATTCAAATTATAACTTTGTTAATTATTACATTTATACTATTTTCGAGGGCCGGAGTATATCGGGAATTCACGATACATTAATTAACGTAACGCCAATTAGCGCGTTCCGCGCCAAATGGTAGTTAAATGTGACGTCACTTCTGGCAGTTAAGAAAAACAATAAAATAAAGGATACGAACCTACAACGCGTAGTACGTCTGGTCTATTTCTCACACTACAACCCCTAACCCTTTGAGAGCCACACAAAATTTAATACAGAATTTTAAACAGCCAATTACCATTAACTATTATCTTAACCCTTTACCACAGTTCCCGAGTTTTAACAACCCTAAGGAAAAAACCTTTTGAAAAAATTGTGGAAAAAGAGGAAAATGTCGGTAATAACTAATAAGTATAATATCTCCTTTTCCCACAATGTTTTGTACCCTCCTAAAGTCAAATTTCTATTTTCGAGTCACAATTATTTTGTCTTCTGGGCAAGTCTTAATTTTTACTGTTGGGTAAAGGGTAAAAGCTTCTAATGGCAAGAATGTGTATAGCACGCAGGCATGTGTAGATCAACGATGACACTGCACAGAATGTGCAGTCTCATCTTGTTTTACACTGTCTGCAGAAGCAGCTATGGGTGTGAAAGATGCTTTATGGGTTAAACAAATCTATATCCAAAAGAACATAGTAAGTTGTACTAACTTCATTCAAATGCTGTTGTTTTTTTTTCGGGGGGCGGGGTCCTTTGGTGAAATACTTCAGAGTCATCAGAGTTATGGCCGAGTTATGAAACCATGCACAAGCAGGAATAATATGCTGTTGCCATGATATGACTCAGTCAGTCAGTCAACCATTCTACCAACCAACCAACAAACAAACAAATAAAAACACCAACTCACCAACCATTACCCACCTATCAATCAATCAGTCGACTGATTGATCAGTCAATCTATCGATCGATGAATGTAGGACCTGAAATCATTTACGGTATGCCAATTGGACACTGAGTTAATTATTCTCCACTATGTTTATCAGTTGCAATTTAAATGTTTCAATCCTTTACCATACAAGAGGAATGAGGTTTTTGAAAACATGGTCAAAAAAAGGGAAAAAAAAAACAAATTCTCTTTTTTTCTTACTTGTTTCCATTATTTGAAGCACAAAGATTAATTCAGTTACTTGAGGCACCACCAGGTTGTCAGCAAAATTTAATGCTTTGCATTTTGACAAGTTTTAAATTTTGTTGTCTGGAGTTAAGAGCAGCTGTATTCATTGAAATCTTGATTTTTTTGTCATGTAAATATTGAGCCCTTAATGTGTTTAGCCCTTGATATACTGGTGGCAGATCTTCTTGCTTTTTACAGAAGTGCAGATCTAAATCAATCTGCATGGAACATGCAATCTTATCTTAAATTTATGGTGTCTGCTTAATGTGTCTGATATTCTGGTTGAAGTTGCAAAGAAATCATGATACTTTTGTCTTTTTCCTCTTGACTTGAAATTCACATACTTTTAGAAGTTTCAGGGTGACGGCCAGTTGAATACCCAAGGTAATCGTATCAACTCGCTGGAAACCCACTCCATCAATAGTACCAATTACTCACTTGCACCCCATCTCTACAGGGTACCAGTTTATAGCTTATTTATGTACCCCAAATACTTCAAACTGCTTCACTGCTCTTGTAAAGGTATTTATCGGTCACTGTTTGGTCAGACAGGTCTGTCAATGGTCATCTCTGTAATGGAGTATTGTAGATTGGCTGTCCAGTAATTTCATTTGCAAAGATTCAGGCTTGACCGGTTTCCATTGAGAACTATAACCCATTACGGGTGTGAAGTTTGGGGTAATGACATCCCTTTTTTTCTGTGAATGAATACTGGAATAATTGACCAGATTTATGGAAGAAATTAAGTGTTTCACCTTGGTATGTATAACTTTAAACCCTTTGCCAAAGTAGCTGGTGTATAATTATCGTGCAGTATAGGGCTTTTGAAAACACAATGGGAAAAGGAGAAAATGCATTCTCTGCTTTACCTGCAATGTTTTTTACCTTTTCGAAGACCAGTTCCATTATTTGAGATGAGTCTAATTTGTTCTTCTGCAAATGCTTTCAAAATGTTAAAAAGATTCTGAAAGATTATAGCTTGATGAAGAGTTTTAATAGGAAGTATGAATGTTATATGGCTGAGAAACAATTTCATTCGAAACATTAAAGATACATGCTTACAGCTATTTAGAAAGAATGCTGTTCAAATTTGATAGGCTGTAGGATGATTCAGAATTTAGTCATCAAAGTAAACATGGATAAACTAGCAATAGTATGGTCCAAGGGATAAATTCATATATCGGAAATCTTCAATTTAAAACCTGAAACATCACAACAGTGACTTCTTTGATGGCCCCCAGAAAATGAAATGCATTTTTTAAACCGCCGTAATCTATGCAAACTTGTAACATCAGGGGCAACATGAGGATACAAGAGTGATTGTACTTTGATAAAATAAAGATGAAATGGGTTAAAAACTAGCTGAAAACAAGTATAGGTGTATCTTTAATACTGTAGCAATGTTTCCAAGATCAGTGAGGTCCTGTGTGGCTTGGGGAATAGAGTGTTTGATTATTAATCCCTGGGTGACTGGGATCAATCATTTGACCTGAGTCAGTGAGATTTCCAAGGGAGTATTCTTTGGCAAGTGACTTCAGAGCCCCAGTATTGCATTGTTGAAACCCAGGCAAACATGAAATATGAAAATTTACCTTTTTGTAGTTACTGTAGGACAAAATGGACAATACACTTAGAGGCTGTCAATTTTGCCTCCTCTGGCCAGAGGGAAAAATATTGTTTGCAAGATGTAATGGTTTAACCTAAAGCAGACAAAACAACAGATAAATGAAAACAACAAAAAGACACTTAAAGGAAGAAAAAAACAGTGTGCATGGGGATACAAAGAAGACTAACTAAAGTCTATAAATTATCTGAACAATCTTGTAAACAAAGACAATGGGATTTTTACTGTTTTGTACACATGTTTAGTGGATCATTTTGAAAACAATTGCTGTAACCCTTTGCTAAAGGATGCCATACTTTTAACAACCCAGAGGAAGAAGGCTTTTGAAAACCTTGTTATAAAAGGAAACCAACCTTTTCTTCCCCTTTCCAACAGTTTTTTTCTACCCTTTTCAATACGAATGACATTACTTGGGTCACATTTGTCGTCTTTGAATGCTTTGACCCTCTAACACACAATCCCGACTTTTGACAACCCCGAGAAAAAAGCCGTTTGAAAACATTATGGGAAAAGAAGAAAATGCTGGTAACTAGCATTTTCTTCTTTTCCCACAATGTTTTCTACCCTTTAAGAGACAAATTTTATGTTTTGAGCTACATTTAAAATACCGTCTGCAAATGCTTTGAATTTTGATTAGTCTACATTTTTGTAGTGTGGTTAGGAGTTAATTAAGGATGAGTCCGACTGTTTTTTATCTCCTAGAGAGTTAACCTTTGCATTGCCATGGAAACAAATTAGCAACATTTACAGATGGCATTGATGACTGCTCAGAGCATACAGTCTGATCTTGGATTTACACTGCTTTCAACTTTATTTTGAACTCTGACAAGCTGACCCTCGGTAGTGCAGTTGGTAGTGTACAAGACTTGAAAACAGGGGATCGCTGGTTCGAATCCGGGAGACTGGCTCGGCCAATTTCCTTCCTAAGAATGTTAATACGCGTTGTGACAGGATTTGATTACTCCTCCCTCACGATGTTTATATGGAAAAGTAGCCAGTGGTTTGGGAAGAATATTGTGCTAAGCACTTGTAAAAGAAACTCCAGGAAAGCACGGATAGGTGCACTGGCTGCCGCAATATAACTGAAATAATACTGAATATTGCGTGAAATACCATACAATCAATGAATTGAACCATGACAAAAATGCCATCTGGTTAACATATTCAACAGGAAGATAATTCTTCCTGATAATTCTGATTGTAGGTTGTCATTTATTACCTACTGAAGCAGATTTTAAAATTTAAAAGAGAATTTGAACTTGAATGTTAGTTTGAAATGATAAATACATGTGAAAACAATTAGTTGCCAAGAGGAAAAATATTCCAAGCAAATTTTCTGTTTGCCAACAATGTTCTCAAAAAGTGGTCCTTTAACTCTTTACCAAACAACAAAATATTAGACTAGTCCAAATTGAAAGCACTGGCAGACGACAAAATAAATGTAAGTGAAAAATTGAAATTTCTTTTGGGAAGGAAAGAAAATATTGTGAGAAAAGGAGAAAATGCTGGTTACCAGCATTTTCTCCTTTTCCCACTATGTTTTCAAAAGGCTTCATTCTCAAGGTCGTTAAAAGTCAGAATTGTGTGGTGAAGGGTTAAGGCCCAAATAGTAACCAGAAGTAAACAATAAGGGTGACGTTTAAAATGCATAAGGGAATCATGCCTGTTAAAAGCATGGAAATTATTGTGAAGATGACAACCTCTTACGTTACAGTTAGTTTAACCCTTTCCCAAACAAGCCCTGGTTTTCATGTGTCTGCAGTACAAGTCTTTTGAAAACACTGTGGGAAAAGGAGAAATTGCTCGTAACGAGCAATTTCTCCTTTTACCACAGTGTTTTCTACCCATTTTGAGACCTTTCTGCCATTTTCATCAAATTTAAAATTGTCGTCTGCATACTCTTTCAATTTGGACCAGTCCAAAATTTGTCGTTTGGGAAAGGGTTAACTCTTTCCCAAACAACAAAAGTTTAGACTAGTCGAAATTGAAAGAATTTGCAGAAGACAAAATAAATGTTACTCAAAAATTGAAATTTGTTTTAGGAAGGGTAGAAAACATTGTGGGAAAAGGAGAAAATGCTGGTTACCAGCATTTCTCCTTTTCCCACAATGTTTTCAAAAACTTTCTACTTCAGGGTCGTTGAAAGTCGGGATTGTGTGGTAAAGAGTCAAGTGTTAGTCACTGGCAGAAAAATGAATTTTAAAACCAAGTAAAACAAAAGATAGAGCCACCTGGCAACTTTTGACCTACTTTTAGAATTAAATTTCTTCCTGTGATGATCTACTGGACCATCCATACAATAACAGATTGTCATCTTCACAATTATTTCCATCTTTTAAATGGTATGATTTAAATTTAAATGCAAATTAACATCCCTTTGTTTACTTTTGTTCACTACTAGGCCTTTAGAAGACAAGGTAAAAATTTTATCTGCCAGCAGGTTGTGTTTATAGGTGATTGTCAATACAATACTAGATAAGTCTTGTCGAAATGCTGTCATCATGGCGGAGATAAGATCATAAATCATCTTGTTACAATTTGTTTGATAAATCCTGGTTGTCAGGATTTGTGCCAAGGTCTGTCAACAAGTTTTTTTTAACTCTTTACCACATGACAAATTCCTAGCTTTGTCTAAATTGAAAGTATTTACAGACAACCACTTTATGTGGCTCAACTGATAGAATTTGTTTTTCAAAGGGCGGAAAATATTACGGGAAAAAGGAGAAAATGCTTGTTACTAGCATTTTCTCCTTGTCCTGAATTGTTTTCCACTCTTTCAAAGACAAAAACCATCATTGAAGCCCAATATAATTCATTTTTGTCATCTGCAAGTGCTTTGGATTTTAGCAAGTCTGGATAATGCAGTAACAGCTATTAGGTTACAAAGGCAGTAGGAAAATATATGTACCAAAAATTGGACATTTCTTGTGTTTCCTTCATTTGTTTCTGCCTACATTAAAATTTTTTAGTTTTAAAGCCACTTTTAGATGTTGAATGAAAATTAACAGTCGTGGTTAAGATTTTCTAAACAACTTTTGAAACAAATTCAGGTTGGATGCCTTTGTGCCCACTGGGCTAGCTCACTGGTTAGCGTATCTGACTTGTGACCTGGTGGTTGTGAGTTTGATACCCAGTTGAGGCAAACTTTCTTTCCAGCCATTTTTTGCCTCTCACCTCTGATGCATGTGGAAAAGGTAGTCAGCGACTTGAAAAGAAAGTTGTGTCAGTACTGGTTGGAGAAAGCCAGGAAACACATGACCGCAGTGAGATGAACTAAGCTGTTAAAACGGTGTTAAACTCCAATTTAAACAAAAACAAAAAATGGGTGGGTTTGCAAGTTCATATACCATCATTCATAGTATTCAACAGTTGCTGAGTCTTGTTTGTAACCAGAGAGAAGCTATTCACCTATTCTCACAATAGGGGCCCAACCCATGTTTCCAAACTGGAAAAAATAAACTTTTGCCTTTGATGACATAACTGCCCACCAAAGTTTTCATATATATATGAATGAAGATATGGTACAGTTTTGGAACTCAAACTTAATTCCAAAAGAAATTACAAAACCATGAACACTGTGACCCATGATTTAGTAAATTCTGTTTAATTTTGATAGGCACCCACATAAAAACAACTTATCTTATGTAAAATCCTTTGAGAAATCGTTTGAAAGTACTATTCAACAATAAAACAACATTTGGCAATCTAATAGTAGCATTTGGTTTCAATTAAGACTCCCCGAAGTGAAGAATTAATCCTTTTTCGAAGCATTTGTTTTATTTTACTTGAGAACAACCAAAAAAGTATCAGTTTCAAAACTAATATAAACTAACTGTAAACAGAAAAGCAACTTTTGGGAGGTTTAAAACACTCTAACAACAATATTTCACACTCATATGAAAATCAGTTTTCAATTTGTGAAAACCATTTTATGATATGGATCACCAAATCATAGTAACGTAGATTACCAAAATAGTAACGTAATTTACAACTTTGTAAATTCTTTGGAAACTAAGATTATATACATCTGAGCCTATATGTTATGTATCTTAAACATCATTTCTTGAATCTTTGTCTCAAAATATCAAACTTTTTCCAGAACACTGTCTCAGTCATGTGGTTCATATGCTTGTATTCATATCAGCTATAGAATTTTCAAAAAGAAACATTCTTTTGGGTAGTGTAATTTTTGGAAAAAGTCATATTTTTCTTTCGCCTTTTTGCTATCACTTTTGATCGTGATTATAACATCAACTTGCATGATTTTGTGGCTTCTGTTAAACTTTAAGTCACACATTTCACTTGGTAACGTATATTACACAATATAACGTAATATAGTTAGGTGAAGTATTCTATCAAAATGTTGTTCAGCTTATTTTGTGATACATGTATATTTTGATTTTGTTACGATTTAGTTTCAAAGAAGCTCTAGTTCTGTTAATTTATTGATATCTTCATCACACAATTGGAAAGAACGACCGCTTCTCCCGACCTTCAAGGGCTCGCTGATTTTCAGAATTATTGCTCTATGTTTTACCCAGAGCTCATCGGGGGGCACTGGCCACTTGAACGCCAGTTTTGTCTTGTCTTGAATGTTTATTTTCTTCATGAAAGATACCAAATAATCTCTGTCTGCCTCATCAACATCTTCAATTTTCCCAACATGCCACTCTTTCTCATAATCTACAACAACCCATTCTTTTTCTGAAAATATGCGATCGAAGTTTTCAGTTGATAACGTTTCCTCAGATGGCTTTTCAACATCTATGGCTAATAGTTCTTCTGAACTTGGATTATTGTTGACCTCTGCTTGCCCATTATCAGCTTGTTGTGAATTGGTATCTACTCTGAATGGTTCCCTAACTATTTTGTTCTCTTCAAAGTCATGGTGACTGTCACTTACACATTCTTCACAGTAACATGATGTTCTCCTTGACCTTACAATACCTGTCGATGGACTGAACACATGATGTACTTTCATTGTTCCTTTTAGGGGAATGAGTTTCTTGTTGATTTCGTCTAGTTCTGATCTTGCAATACGGCATTCATCATCATGAACATACTTGTACAAAGCACTGTCATGGAACTGCCTACCCCACTCAAAAAAATCAACCCCATCTTGAATGTTAACCTTTCCTTGCCTCACAGACATATCAGCCATTCTTTTGGCAGTCCCACCAATCCCATCGCATGCACCCTTTCCATGGCCACATTCCCAGTAATTCCATTCTGCTGATACTCCAAATAGTTCTGCATGGGCTGACACTATGTAAAAAGATGTTTTATTTCTATATTGAGAACTTGGACTGTCAGTCCAGTAAAATACTTTTGAAACTTTTGGAACTTTAGATTTAATGTCCGGGATCAATTGCTTTAGGATCGCATACACTAACCCAATGTTGTGCCCAAAATCATCTGATACAAACACATAGTTAATGTGTTTCAACATATCATTTTCCTTGTAGTAGACTACAACTGGGTGTAATGTTACCGAACCCTGGTTCCAGTAAGCGCTTTGCACTTCATCCGCACTAACACAAGAAAAATTCTCTGCGAAATCCATTTGGATAATGCAGTGTTCGTCTTTCATATTGTCTTTCAGCTCTCTCATTGCTTTGTATTGGCATCTAATCCTCTTAACATGATCAATAAAGTCTGCTGTCTGATCTCTTATCAGTTTCTGGAATTCTTCATTTGGTACATCTGATCCAACAATTTTTGTTCTTTTCTTTCCATCAGTCATGGTCACTTTTTTCCACTGTTGATGGTAGATTGTTTGGTTAAGTTTCTCTTTATTTTCATCAAGAAGGTCTGTTTCTTCAAGCTTTCGAACAAACTCGTCAGGGTTTAATGGAACAGTTGCTCCTGCTGATTTAAGTGCTTTCAAGCTTAGAGCCATATTTTGGTGCTTTTGGCAGAGACATTGGTTTCTGGTAATGTATCTTGTCAGGCTTACATTCTTCGGACGCAAGCGACAGAATGTTGCAAATGATACTTTATTGTCTGTTTCTGATTGAAATTTCATGTGTAGGAATTTTAGACTATCATTTAGAACTCGCTTCTGCTTGTGTTCAGATCCGTCTTTTACTTTATCGTTTTTGCCGGGCATGACTCGACTGTTATCATCTCGTAATAAAAAATCATTAACTTCTCTTTTCAGATTTTCTCTTTCTTGGACTCTTTTTTTTATCCTTGGATAGCTATGGATGTGTTGGTTCAGGCATTTTACTTTTCTGCTCAGCCCTGTCTGTTTATTTAGTCTATTTCTCATTTGATATTTCTTCAGTAGCTTTCCAGATATTATTTTAGCTATCATATGCTTTCCCTTCTGTCCATTTAATTGTCTGGCTGTTTTTATTTCATTGGTTAGAACATGAGCCATAAGGAGGGTGTCTTTAACGCGTTTTGGAACTTTTCTAGGTGAAATCCCGAGATCAGCAATATCTTCTGCAACTCTTTTTCTTGGTGTCAATGTGTTTGTTTCTTTATTGGATGAATCTATTTCATTACCTGTTTTAGCTCTGGATACTTTATTTGTTCTTTTAGATAGGCGTTCATATCGTTTACTGATTCTCTTTAATTGCTTCTTGAGGTTGTCATTTGCTGCTCTCAGTTTCTTAATTTCCCGGTGATGGTTTGCCGTAGCACGTGCTATTCTTTTTCTTGACCTGTTTTTCGGGTCAAAGCTTGGAAGTTTAACCGTCATGACACTACTAGTGCTCGGTCTGGTAGAGCTTACACCAAATTCATCTTCTACTTCATCTCTTTTGGTACTTGTACTCGCAGTTTCACTTCTCGTAGATTGGTGTTTTTCCTGTAGTTTCTTTAGTCGATGTTGTCTGACAAACTTTCTAACATTCTCTCTCCTTTTCTTCCGTTCAGCTGGCGTTCTATCTTGGATAGGTACATAATAAACTTTAACTCTTTTTCTCTCCTTTTCCAAGTATTCTTCTCCTTCTTTCTCCTTTTTTCTTCGTCTATACTCCCTTTGAATGTCTGCTCTTGATTTTACCATGATCAATGATGCTTGTATCTGAAAATAATACATAATAAAATTTGTAAGTTTGTTGTAAGTTACGTTACCTATTTTGAAAGCTACGTTACATGTATACAACCGAATCTAGAACGGTAAATCAACAAACGATTTGAGTGATTAAACTGCAAAGTGTGTTCTAGATATTTGTGTAATGTTTGAATCATACAGAAAAAGTATGGAATTAAATAAAAAAAAATATTTGTGAGGTGCAAATATCACGATAATAGTCATAGTTAAGCTACGTTACCGCCCTCTTTGATACAAGAAATTTAGTAAATATTAGTTCATGATGCATGTTGATATACTGAGTGTGTGATGAAATATTCTTTGAATTATAATATCAATCTGGCAGATTTCAAACTTATAAATTCATTTCAAATTGAACATATAGATCAGTCATACTTTCAACATAATAATGCAAGATAATTCTTATTCAGGCTTACCCCCATGAGGAGACAAGTCTTTTCGTGTGGTCACGTGGTTACTCAGTTCGATTTCATTTATGTTGCAATTATTGGTTGTATCACTGAATATTTCTATTTCATGCTGCAATTAATAATAAATGTAAAGTACGTACCTGTTAACAAGTTGCTTCCAGTAAAACGTTCAATAATTTTGTGACTTGGTTGATTACATCGATTGTTTTGGAAAATTAGCGGTCAGAAAGTAAATGTCGTGTTAGTATTCAAGGGAAAGAACTCATAAAATGATGTTTCCCCACAAATATGTATATCTTAATCGATATTATATAGTTTCTATTCTCGTAGCTTACATAGCGTAGCTTACATACGTACTTCAAGAATCCAGGATTTCTTAATTCTTTTGGTTAGCTTTGTTAACTTCCATGAAAAATTACCCCATTGAATGGTGTTTGAAAGACAGCTTGCCATATACGTATACCTTACATTATATTGATACAATCATGGCAACGTAGCTTACTGCCTTAACCATACGCTTTCACGTCGTTAAGTGAACACTGAAAATTTGCATTTTCTTGATATGACATTGCCAGATGAAGCTGAAAATATGTGCATGTATATTTAAACGACGTTAATTTGACAGTTTATGGAGAATATCGTTTATATTATTCTGAACAGAACCAACTCATTTGAAAGGTAACGAAGCTTACAACAAATTTGCGACAAATTTACAAAATGCATATTTGTCTTGAAAACTTTTGGCGGTCCATTCTTTTTTTATCATAAAGAATATTCAACCCATAGCCAAGGTTATAACACTTAAAAAGACCTTGGAGTAGTGTAAAAGATCGTTTTTCAGATATCAAACCTTCTCTACCCTATTCTGCGACATACAAATATGGTGACTTTTAGCTCATAATAATATTCATGGAAACAAAATTTTCGAATGTTCTCTTTGTTTGTTGTCATTTTTAGGGAAAATATTAGGTGTTGGACGTAAGTAAAACCAAATCCGGTGGCAATTTTATTCTGTCTTTAAAAATTTTCCAGTTGACACAACTTTTACCGTCATGGGCCTTTATTGTGAGAATAGGTGTATTGTCATTAGGCAAACCTTGGGTGATCGGTTGATCAAATCCCTCGGCAGTTACCATGGACCTCCATGGTATATTTCTTTGCAGGAAATACACTGCTTAACCCTTTCCCAAACAAGCCCTGGTTTTCACGTGTCTGCAGTACAAGTCTTTTGAAAACACTGTGGGAAAAGGAGAAATTGCTCGTAACGAGCAATTTCTCCTTTTCCCAGTGTTTTCTACCCTATTTGATAACTTTCTGCCATTTTCATCAAATTTAAAATTGTCGTCTGCAAACTCTTTCAATTTGGACCAGTCCAAAATTTGCCGTTTGGGAAAGGGTTAACTCTTTACCAAACAACAAAAGTGTGGACTGGACCAAATTGAAAGCATTTGCAGACGACAAATGTAATGTTGCTAAAATGATTATTTCTCTTTTTGATTGGGTGGAAAACATTGTGGGAAAAGGAGAAAATGCTGGTTACCAGCATTTTCTACTTTTCCCACAATGTTTTCAAAAGGCTTCTTTCTCAGGGTCGTTAAAAGTCGGGATTGTGTGGTAAAGGGTTAACTGTTCTTAAAATTGTAAGATTCCAAATAAAAAAAGAAAAAAAAGAGTCACAATTTTCTGTCAAAATCTGTCTAAATACATTTTTGTTGACAGACACTGTGTGAAGTCGTTTTTTTATTTGGTTGATCAATGTTGTTGGCAGTTTTCACCGACAGATTGATGTGAATAATTTCACAAGTAATGATTGTTGATGTTGTCGCTAATTGTTTTCTGGGTGCATCCATGTTTACAATCATGTGACGTAATCAAATGGAAACCTTGTTGATTCTGACAATGATGTAGCTACAGAATCGGCACAGTTGTGAAGGTGGAAGCTAGTTTGTGTTTTTGTACATGGCTCTCAGTACTTTAAGTACTTTTATTAGGGGAGAGGGTGGGGAACACAAAAAAAATTGGTTTTATAGTAAATGCTTTGTTATTATTTCCCGATGCAACATAATATTTCCTTTACCTGCAACAAAATATTTCCTTTAGGTCTGTATTGTAACTTCATTCTTTTCACATGCCAAAAGATTTTAAAATTCTGCATATGGGATGAGGTCAGATTTCAGCCAATGATTATCTCTTTTTCTCCCTCCAAAACATGAAATAATCTAATGGCTGTGTTACGGTTGGCAATTGTTGAACTTCACATGTACATGTATCTAAAGTGGGGAACTTGCATCAAGATGCTTGCTGGACCCAGACAAAAATGGTTTTGACTAAGGCAAGGCACGATGTTTTTATAATTTAACTCTTTACGATATGACAAAATTTTAACCGGTCCAAATTGAAAGCAAATTAACTATTGATAATTAATATGATGGTAAGATTTGTCTGTGATAGGATAGTAAACATTGTTATTTACCAGCATTGCCTCCTTTTCCCACAAGTTTTTCAAAAGGCTTCTTCCTCAGGGTCGTTAAAACTTGGGATTGTGTGGTAAAGGGTTAACTTGGCCTAATTACCAGTATCATCATTTCAGCCCACAGTTCATTTCACAAAGCATTTTTAAGAGATGACCTGATTCATTTTTATGAACATGACACTTTTGTGTTTTACTCCAAACCTTTACATGATAAATCAGTGTTTTTCACCCTTTGACACACAACCATATACATTTTGAGGAAGAGGGCCTTTGAAAAATTTGTGGAAGAAGGAGAAAATGCTTGTAGCCAGCATTTGTTCCTCTCTTCATGATGTTTTCTACCATTTCAAAGACAGAAATTGTTTTTTTTTAGCTACAATGAATTTATTGTTAGCATATGCTTTCAATCTGGACAAGTTTAAAGTTTTGTTGTGTGGTAAGGTCTCAACCCTTATAACACTTGGCACCAATGTGTGACATTTTGTCAAAAGGGTGTTTCGTTGGAATCCATGTATGTTTTACAATACCGATTGCTAAATTCCTTGATTTATTTTAATGAAAAGCTCTGTCTGGGTGGAAGATTTTAAATACAATTCACAGGGGTTAGGGTAAGGGTCAGGGCTAGGGATCGTTTTTTTTTCAATGAACATGGTTTTCAACGAAATCTTGCAGACCCCATGGCACAACTTGAATTGCTTATGTAGACAATGTAGAACTGCAAGTCATGCACAGAATATAACATAGCATGATCTTGCATCTTCACTATCTGTTACCTTTTGAAATACAAGATGTATTGCCAGAGGAGCTTTGACATTGCCAATATGTACTTTGTGGGGGGGGGGGGGGGTTCGTGAATGACAGTACGTGTATCACTTCTTCGTTTGTCTAGAGCTTCACGGGTTTATCATTATAGATACATATATATGCATTTTCAGCCAGTTTTTCACCCATTTCCCCACTATTTTATCAAACCATAATCTTTCTTGTATCTTCATGCCAGATGTGCCCCTGACAGTTGCAAGGTTGCATCTAGATAAAAAGACCCATAGAAAAAGCATTTCGTTTTCTGGAGGTCATCAAAGATACGAATCACTTTTGTCACATTTCTGGTTCTAAGTCGAAGATTTTGATATATATGTTTATCCCCTACACCAATTTTGGTATTTTATCCATGTTTACACAGCTGGCTAAATTCTGAACCATTCTGCAGTGTTGTCAAATTTTTCAACAGCATTTTCTTCTCTCTTGCTCTAAGGTTGTTTCTTTAACTCTCTACCAAATGACAAAATTTTAAACTAGATCAAATTGAAAGCAGTTGTAGTCGACAAAATATGTGTGAATGAAAAATTAAAATTTTGTTTTGAGAAGGGTAGAATAAATTGTGGGAAAAGGAGAAAATCCTGGTTACCAGCATTTTCTCCTTTTCCACCAAGGTTTTCAAAGGGCTTCTTTCTCTGGGTCGTTAAAAGTATGGTAAGGAGTTAAGGTCCAAGTTATACGAAATGGAGAATTTTAGCATTTGTACTGGAGGACAAATTAAATTTGCACCTGTCCATACTGAATGCGTTTGGAGCAATGATTCTGATAAAATTTAATCTCTGAAGGGGCAGAAAACATTGTGGGAAAAGGAGAAAATGTTAGATCTACCACAGGGATTTTTAGCGTTTTTTATGTTTTACATGTATATATAATACAAGGGATGCAACTGACATTATCGGCAAAGTCTACTTGTCATCACAAAAACACAAGTTACTTCGTCACTTTTACAGATAATCACATAAGTTCTACTTTATTTAGCTCATTACACATTTTTCTAGCGAAAAGTAACATGGTTTCATGACTAAACGTTCAATGATTTGTGCTACAGAAGCCGGTTTCTCGACAAATAGGTCGAAATTGTTTGGTCCGACACGGGTTCGTTCAGTGCGCTTGTCAGAGTAAATCTACTATTCTGTACAAGATCATGGCCAAAATACTTACTGGTTTGATAAAACAAGTAAATATCGTTAACCAACCTTCGTTGTTTAATAATAACACGAAGAATACAGCTCCAAATCGTCCGATGTTTGATCGATTCACTCAAATTTCAAAGAAGCAGCCATAATTGTTGTCACGTGATCAAAATGTATCAAGGCATTTCAATGGTCGGATTTTTGGTTCCGACCAATGAAATGCCTCGATACATTTTGATCACGTGACAACAATTATGGCTGCTTCTTTGAAATTTGAGTGAATCGATCAAACATCGGACGATTTGGAGCTGTATTCTTCGTGTTATTATTAAACAACGAAGGTCGGTTAACGATATTTACTTGTTTTATCAAACCGATAAGTATTTTGGCCATGATCTTGTACAGAATAGTAGATTTACTCTGACAAGCGCACTGAACGAACCCGTGTCGGACCAAACATTTTCGACCTATTTGTCGAGAAACCGGCTTCTGTAGCACAAATCATTGAACGTTTAGTCATGAAACCACATTATTTTTTGCTAGAAAAATGTGTAATGAGCTAGATAAAGTAGACCTTATGTGATTATCTGTAATATTGACGAAGTAACTTGTGTTTTTGTGATGACAAGTAGACTTTGCCGATAATGTCAGTTGCATCCCTTGTATTATATATACATGTAAAACATAAAAAACGCTAAAAATCCCTGTGAGATCTACCAGCATTTTCTCTTGTTCCTATAACATTCACCAATTTGCATTCTTTAAGGTCATTATACAGTCAGCGGATTGTAAACTTTGTACAAAATGACAACATTTTCAGGGGTGTAGCCAGGATATTTGTAATGTTGAAGCCAACGCCATAGGCGTTGGTCGAGTGCCGAAAGCACGAGCAGGGGGGGGAGAGCACAAGAGGGGGGGCAGAGCCCCCCTCTCGTAAGGGGGGTTCGGGGGATCTCTTTTCTATTTTTTTTCTCTCTCTCTGTGATTTGGTTATACTTCATTACATGGACTAATTAGAAAGCTCTGCATGGAATTTCAATGCAATATATATATATTAAAAAATATATGATGCTTAATGATTGCCGCGAAAACTTGTCAATGTGACACCGATAAACGTCATGCTAGTTTTCTTGGAACCTTCCATTGTAGGGTTGTTGCTTTGGCTGTGTTGTACAAAATAATTCAGTGAAGATAAGGAAACGCCAAAAAGTACTTACTTAGTTGTTCTATCACAGAAAAAGCGCAGAGAAAATCTTTGTTTATATCTCGAAAGTTGTCGGTCTGTGGAATTGGTAACCGGAAGCAATTCCACGAGGTGTAAAATACTATCTACGGTGGAATCAATAGGCCGCTAGAAAAAAGTATACAAATCAGATCTGAGCTAAAAATTTTATTTCTTCGGTTTCCTTTGTTAGTTTTTATTTTTGTTTTGTTGTCTTTGTTTTTCATTTTTATTTTCTTTCTTAATTTTTTCTCGGAATGACGATACTTGAAAAAATTATGTTGAAGCCCGAGCTTCAAGGCTTCCGCCTGGCTACGCGCCTGATTTTTGACTTGTCCAAATTGCGAGCATTTGCAGACGATAAAGTAAATGGGTCACAAATGATGGAAATTATCTTTGAAAGATAGTAACCATTGTGAGAAAGGAAGAAAATGCTGTTTACGAGAATTTTCTCCTTTTCACACCATGTTTTCAAAAGCCCTCTTTCTCATGGGTCATTAAAACTTGGGATAGCTTGATAAGGAGTTAACCCTTTAACCCTTTACCAAACAACAAAATTTTAGACTGGTCCAAATTGAAAGCATGTGCAGACGACAAAATAAATGTGACTCAAAAATTGAAATTCGTTTTGGGAAGAGTAGAAAACATTGTGGGAAAAGGAGAAAATGCTGGTTACCAGCATTTTCTCCTTTCCTCACAATGTTTTCAAAAGGCTTCTTTTTCAGGGTCGTTAAAAGTCGGGATTGTGTGGTAAAGGGTTAACAGACAATCCCAACTTTTAACGATCCTGAAGAAGAAAGCTTTTGAAAACATTGTGGTAACCAGCATTTTCTCCTTTTCCCACAATGTTTTCTACCCAATCAAAGAGAAAAATAATTATTTTGGCAACTTTTGGTTTGTCATCTGCAAATGCTTCCAGTTTGGTCTAGTCCAAAATTTTGTTGTTTGGTAAAGAGTTAAAGAATATGCAGACTGAAAATATCAAATGAAATGCTAGTAACCAGCATTATTCCTTTTCCCACTTTGTTTTCTACCTTTTTAAAAACAAATTTCATCATTTGAACCACATCTGATTTGGTGTCTGCAAACACTCTCAATTTGAATGAGTCTAAAATTTTGTTATTTGGAAAGAGTTAATTAACACTTCAATAGCAACTGAACTTGTCATACCGAAATGCAAGCAAAAAGTATGTGTACGAAAAACTATTCAACTCTTTACCAAATGACAAAATTTTAGACTTGTCCAAATTGAAAGCATTTGCAGACCACAAATGAAACGAAGCTAAAATGATGAAATTTGTCCTTCATAGGGTAGAAAGCATCATGGGAAAAGGGGAAAATGCTGGTTACCAGCATTATCTCCTTTTCCCAAAATGTTTTCAGGAGCCGTCCTCATCAAAGTCGGTTAAGGACAGCGTTGTGAGGTAGAAGGTTAACACTTTACCACACAGTCCTCAGTTTTATCAACCTTGAGGGAAAGGGCCTTTGAAAACATGGTAGGAAAAGGACAGAATGCTTCTAACCAGCATTTTCTCCTTTCTACACAATGTTTTCTGCCCTTCCAAACACAAATTTTAGTTTTTTCGGTCATATTTGACTTCTTCACGTGGTGAAACAACAAAGTTCTAGACTTGCCTATATTGAAAGTATACTGCAGATATCAAATTTAACTCTTTACCAAAGGACAAAATTTTAGACCAGTCCAAATTGAAAGCATTTGCAGACAACAACATACATGTGACCCAAAAATTAATGTTTGTGTTGGATCGTTTAGAAAACATTGTGGGAAAAGGAGAAAATGCTGGTCACTTTTCTCCTTTTCCCACATTGTTTTCAAAAGCTTTCTCTCTTAGGGTTGTACATGTTTATCTAGGGATTGCTTGGTAAAGGGTTAATGCATCTCTGTGATTGTACCATGCAAGTCATCAAATAATTATTTACCAAACAATATAATTATTTACCAAACAACAAAATTTTAGACCAGTCCAAATTGAAAGCAGTTGCAGACGACAAAATAAATGAGACTGAAATGTTGGAATTTGCTTTGGGAAGGGTTGAAAACAATGTGGGAAAAGGAGAAAATGCTGGTCACCAGCATTTTCTCCTTTTCCCACGATGTTTTCAAAAGGCTTCTTTCTCGGGGTCCTTAAAAGTCGGGATTGTATGGTAAAGAGATAATTATGGATCCACAAAATCCTTGTTGTCCAATAACCGACTGAGCTATAAGGTAGAATGATCCTTTGACATGCGGAAAACTTACAAACAGCACATTGCGCAGGCTGACCTGGGTCAATACTTTTTGCAGATGCATTAAACCCCATTTTCACAAAGTATGGCTCATACATAAAAACTACAAAAGCAATCAGGAATGTTTATGTTATGTCTGGTCAAGAAGCAAGCCATAATTTTTCTGTTGTGCTCAGTCTATACAATATTCTCTAATCCCATGAAATTTCAAAATAGAGATAAAAATAACAAGGAAAGCAAAACAATAAGCAAATATTTACATTCTTACAACTGGTTAATTTTTTCAATACAAGTACATTTGTCAACAATAGAATACTTGCCTCAGGAATTGTGCAAGGTGATATTACAAGTGAAACCCTTTGCCTTTACAGCCATTATTGACAAGTTACTGTGCAATAAAACCTGTCTCAGTGGCCACCTCTGTTATGCAAGAAACCTGTATTAACTCTATTCTACACAAGAAAAATGAGACTTGTCCAAATTGAAAGCATTTGCAGACGCCAATTGAAATGTGACTCAAATGATGAAATTTTCCTTTGATAAGGTAGAAAACATTGTGGGAATTTCTCCTTTTCACAAAAGGTTTGTCCAACAGGGTCATTAACTTATGATTGTGTGGTTAAGAATAAACTCTGTCAAATGACAAAATTTTGGACCTACCTAAATGCAAAGCATTAATTTTGCAGACTAAAAATTAGATGTGAATTGAATGGTTTAAGTTGTTTTTGATATGGCAGAACTTGCCAGACTTTTCTACCTTTTCCTTTTCTCACAATGTTTTCTGATTTTTCAGAGACAAATCCCATCATTTTAGCAACATTTTATTTGTGGTCTGCAAATGCCCTCAATTTGCATATGCATAAAATCTTATTAATGTGGTAAAGTGGAAGCAAGCACACTTTGGAGTGTCCCTCAAATGCTTGCCTAACACTGTTCATTGAATTTTCAGTTATCAAGTGTTATAAGGGTAGCAGTTTCAGAGAGAATTCGAAATAGTTAGATTTACTAATGTTTCTTTGATTTACCAATGTTTTTTTTTGATAAAGCAGGTATTATTGTCATATTCTTCATATTCTTTGATAGTTTGATAATTTGAGTGAAAGGTATTTTACAGTTTTAATCAAGTTTAATCCTTTCTGTTTGACCTACTTAAACTCCTCGCTCAATGGTATGCAAATTCACCTCGGGCTGTAAAAAGTTATGAAAAATGAAGTTTTGTGATAGGCAACAATGTTTCTTTCACAGTTTAGAACCCAAGAGCATCAAACTAATCGAATAAATACAAAATGGGGTGAGGGGTCATTTCAAATTAAAATATTTCCCCTGTCTAGCACATTTGGGCTTTTTTTTTTTAATACATTGTACGATTTAAATGCTGGTGTTTCAGAAAGCATTCAGATTGGATGAAGGGTTGAAACACCTTTTAATGACAGTATTTGGTCAGTTTGTTTTCAACCTATAGTGGGACAGGTTGTTTGATATACACATGTGAATAAAATTCTTTTAACTCTTTACCAGGCGACACAATTCTGGACACGCCAAATTCAAAGCATTTGCAGACAGTGCATGAAACGTGATTAAAACTGACTTTTGAAGGGTAGAAAACATGGTGGTAAAAGGAGAAAATGCTGGTTACCAGCATTTTCTCCTTTTCCCACAATGTTTTCAAAAGCTTTTTCTCTGGGTCGTAATTAGTGGGAATCGTTTTGTAAGGGATTTACTGTAACTTGTGATACCTCAGTGGATTATTGTGTAAATTTTCGTGACGATTGCATGGAGAAAACAGTGTTTGTCTTACTCGGGTTTCATAATTATTACCATGTAACAAGATGCTTTAGAGACAGTTGCTGACAACTTTGTGGAATAGGATCATTGAAATACTGGTAGGTTACAATTTCCCCTTTTGCCAACCTTTTTCAGCATAGCTGGATGCGTTGGCTTTTGACCCACTTCTTTGTATAATGAAATGGAATGAATTGACTGGTAATTTGCAATTGATTAAAAATCTTCACATGTTTATTCGACAGGACCCAATGCTGGCCTACTGTTTGTTTTTATGAGGTCTAACTCTGTTTTCAGCATTATTAGTCCCCTACTGGTGAAGCCAAAGGGGACTTTAGGTTTGCACTCCATCTGTCCGTCTGTCCGTCTGTTCATCAGTCCAGCAATTCAGTTTTCCGGACTTTTTTCTAAACGCTGGTACATATTGAGTTGAGTTTTGGTGTGTAAGTCACCCACCATGACTTACAGATCAAGTTCGACTTTCGTTCCAGTCCACTGGTTTTTCACGGATTTCCAGGCCTTGGACTTACAAAATTTCACTGATAAATCAGTTTTCTGGACTTTTTTCCTAAACGCTGGTAGGTATTGATCTCAAATTTGCTGTGTAACTCAACCACCATGACTTACAGATCAAGTTCGACTTTCATTCCAGTCCACTAGTTTTTCACGGATTTACAGGCCTTGGACTTACAAAATTTCACTGATAAATCAGTTTTCCGGATTTTTTTTTCTAAATGCTGGTAGATATTCTCCTGACTTTTGCTGTGTAAGTCAACCACCATGACTTACAGATCAAGTTCGACTTTCGTCCTGCTCCACTGCTTTTTCACGCATTTACGGGCCTTGGACTTACAAAATTTCACTGATAAAACATTTTTTCGCACTTTTTTTCTAAACGCTGCTACATATAGAGCTGAGTTTTGGTGTGTACATCAACCACCATGACTTACACATCAAGTTTGAGTTTCATCCCGCTCCACTGCTTTTTCATGCATTTACAGGCCTTGGACTTAAAAAATTTCACTGATAAAACATTTTTCCGCACTTTTTTTCTAAACGCTGCTACATATAGAGCTGAGTTTTGGTGTGTACATCAACCACCATGACTTGCACATCAAGTTCGAGTTTTGTCCCGCTCAGTGATATATACGGCCGGTAGGGGACTGTGTATTGCTATGCAATACTATCAGAATGCTTGTTAAAGTTATATCCTGGTAACCAGTGCACCTCTTTTGCCTTCCTAGAGTTTTCTTTTCCAGTACTTTGCACAAACTTCTTCCCAAGCCACTGGCTGCTTTGCCTTGCAACCAGTGTTGAAATATTGATCAGCTGCTGTGAGAGAGGAATTCAATCTTATTGCAATGGCCGTCATCAATCCTCAAAAAGAAATTGGCTTAGCTTGGGACTCAAACCTGTGACCCCTTGCTTATAAGCCCGTAGTACAGATAACTGTCTTTGAAGGCCATTTTAATTTTTGATTGGTCGCCTCCAGTGCGGTGCACAGTAAATGTCCAAATGTGAAAAGAAGCACCACAAACGTCTCATTATTGAGACTGATAAGCCCTGTGCAGCACTGAGCTACTAGGGCTGGCATTAAAGTTTAAACTTTACCACACAATCCCAAGTTTTGATGACCCTAAGGAAGAAATCTTTTGAAAACATTGTAGAAAAAAGGAGACAGTGCTGGTAGTCAGCATTTTCTCCTTTTCCCAAAATATTTTCTACACGATCACAGAGAGAAATCATTATTTTGGCAAAATTCAATTTGCAGTCAGAGTCCACAAATTCTCTCAGTTTAGTCCAGTTCAAAATTTTGTTGTTTGGCTAACTCTGTAACAAATGACAAAATTCAAACTGGTCTGAACAGAAAGTATTTGCAGACGACATATCAAATTTTGGTCAAGTGGTAAGATTTGTCTGTGATAGGGTAGAAAACATTGTGGGAAAAGGAGAAAATGCTGCTTACCAGCATTTTGAAACTCCTCACTCCCACAATGTTTTCAAAAGCATTCTTCTTCAGGGTAGTTAAAACACAGCATTGTGTGGTAAAGGGTTGGTTTATTGTATGTTTATTATATGTTGCAGAGGACATAGTAGGTCCAAGATCAGACTGCAGCTCCTGTACAATCTAATGAGGATCTATTCTAGGAAACATGAAAGTTCGCAACAAATGCGTAGCTCAAATACAAACCACTCCAGCTGGGATTCGAACCCGTGTGGCAAATATCCTCGTTAATCGAGGTTTAAAAGACCAATACACTAACCCCTGAGCTAAAGAGAATTCTCCCCAATGCAGTTGTCAGGTACTGATTTTATATGGGAAGAAGCTATGTGGTAAGAGAGGAGTGATCACCTGTAACACACCCTTTTAAGAGAAGTCATCATTTTGATGACAGTAGGCAGTAAGTCTATAATTTTGACAACAAATGGCTCAATGGCCATCATAACAGGCAGACAACAAATGGCTCAAAGGTCTATCCCGAACAAGTCCCCATCTTACGAACATGAAAGTTTGCAACAAATGCATAGCTCAAATACAAACTGCTTTGGCAGAAGAAGCTAATTGCCATAAGGAAGGAGTGATCTCCAGTAACACTATGCTGTCCAGAAAAGCTATCTGGGATCCTGCATGGCTCAGTGGTTAAGTATAGGACTTGCAATTTGAGGCCTGGGATTCAAGCCTCACTGGAATTACTGGGTTTTTGAAAGGAGTGTCCTTGGGCAAGACACTTCAGAGCTTTAGCCTAGTTTCAAGTGGAACCCAGGACAGGCATGAATATGTGAGCTATTACTGTGATATGAATGAAATAATGTCGAAAGCGGCTTAAACACCATACAATCAGTCAATCAACGCCTACAATTTAGATAAGTCTAAAGATTAATTTTGTTGTCCAACCAGGATTTAACCTGATGAATATTGCAGAGGCCAAAATACATAGAAAGTTATGGGTCAAAAATCTATATAGAAGGGTGTGGTTTAGCTTAAAATACAAAAACACATGTCATATATGGTACTTATCTGCCGAATAAATTTTAACCCTTAGGGCTCCTGATAGACCCTTATAGGCACTTTCAGTTCAGAAATAAAACCTAAAGACCCGTTTACACATTCACGATTTTCTCTACGATTCACCACGATTCACCCAGATTTCTCATGGTCAGAAAAATCAGGATGGATCGGGATGAATCGTGGCGAAAAATAGAAATATTCAGTGTCACTACGATTCCAGTAAGAATGTCCACGATATTAGTACGGTGTCTGTAAGGTATCGCTACGAATCAATGACGATTCATGACGGCAACGCTACGGTCAATGAGGATTGACCACGGTGGCACAACGAATGCTCACGGTGCTTGTACGGTTCGATACGGTACTAGTACGATTCACGGCGGTAGCGACACGAGCTCCCACGACTGACCACGATTTAACGGTTTTCATGTGACAAGTTCTCAAAGTATGACATCAGAAAAACATTTCTGTTTAATTGAAGCTGTAGATTGGCGATTTGTAGTCTCTGTACATAATCCATGATGTGTATACTTCTGATTCGCTCTTCAAAATGATTCCTTCAATGCAGCCCTGTGAATTATATGCTAGAATTGTAGCGAAATGGCTCAAAATCGTGGTAAGTCGGCTAGATTCGTACGTAACCGTGATGTATCGTACTCAAACCGTGATTGATCGTCTTCCTACCGGCCTTGGTCGTGGCCAATCGTGGAGCTCCGTAGCGAAACCGTGGATGATTCGTAGGACAACCGTACACAATTCGTGGTGAATCGTGAGAATTCGTGGTGTCAAAGATTCCACGACTGGCTACAATCTCTCACGAATAGCCGCGAATATAGCTACGGTGTCAGTACAAATAAGCACGATTCCGCTACGGTTGCGCTACGAATTAGGCCACGCCCAATAACCACCACGATTTGCCACAAATGTTTTAAACAGTTTAAAACTTCCGTAGCGCTACCGTGGAGTTTCCCGAATCATCACGATTCATCAAGATTCACCACGATTCTACTACGAATCACCACGGTACACGACGATTTTACAAATCGTGGCGAATCGTAGCGGCACCGTAGCCAAAAATCGTGAATGTGTAAACAGGCCTTAACTGATTGCAATATTAAGCACTTCTCTTGTCCAACATGGCTATGCACTTGTACAGCATGGCTAAGTGTAGATCAAAGACCAGACTGCATGTTTTGTGCAATCTGATCTTGATCTACACTGGCTGCAAAGGCAAGTATAGTTGTGAAAGTCACTTTAAGTTTTTGCTACACAATCCAGACTGTTAACAACCCTGAAAACATTTTGAAAACATTGTGGGAAAAGGAGAAAATGCTGGTTACCAGCATTTTCTCCTGTTCCCACAATATTTTCTACCCTATTTAAGACAGAAATTATAATTTGAACTGTATTCTATTTGTCATCTGCAAATGCTTTCATTTTGGTCCAGTCCAAAATGCTGTAGTTTGGTAAAGATATCGAATTAGGGGGTTATGTGTATTTTACTTGTGTGTGTGAACAGAATTTCGATAGCTTGTGTTTTTTTTACTGGCAGATAAAATTCAATGCAATTCATGTTTGTTCATAATTATTTACAGTTCACAGACAAGTGGATTGAAGTTGTCATGTTCTTCAAAAGCTTAAAATCACTGTAGTTTAAAACCTAGGTTAGCGGTACATAGTTTGTTTCTCATGGAAAAATTTTGGAATTTGAATTAAGTGCATCTTTTTTTCAAACCATCAAACAGTAGTCCTGACTTTTAAAAAAATTCAGTAAGAAAATTTTAGAAAACACTGATGGAAAATGAGAAAATGCTGGTAACCAGCATTTTCTCCTTTTCCCTCAGTGTTCTTTATCTCTTTTTTTTTCTTCTTTAAACAAGATTCCATAATTTGAGCCACATTGAGTTTGTCATCTGCAATTAATGCTTTCAGTTCAGACAAGTTTAACATTTTTTTATATAGTAAATCTATAGATAATGTTTTTCATTTTCAATAACTTGAATGAAAGGGGTCATGTGTAAAACTGACCCTTAGAAGGAATATTATTGGAAAAATGCGTCATTGTTTATTTTAAGATTCAATACCAAACAGTTCTGTGTTTTAGTAATCTTTGAGAAGTAAGCTTTGGAAAATATTGTGATAAAGGGAGAAAATGCTGGTTACTAGTATTTTCTCCTTTTCCACAATGCTTTCTACCATTTTAAAGAGAAATATTATTACTTTAGCAACATACAATTTGTCGTCTGCAAAATCATTCGAATTGGAGTAGTAGAAAATTGTTAAGTCTGCTATAATAGAGATAATTGGAGTCCTGTGGGAAGTGTGGCATGTTTTGTCATACATAATAGGAGAAAAGCATTGTGGGTAGTGTTTGTACATGATATGGATTATGTGATAAAGTCTAGATAATACAGATTGTCATGAAATATTTTTACATCACAATTTAGAATACCTATGGGCAAAGTAATCTTAACACTTTTAGTGGAGTGCATGGAATAAATCATTTAACGTTCAGATACAGATTTTTTTGTTTGTATAATAACTTGTGTTCAAATCTCCAGAGTATGACCATATATAGTAGAAGTTGTAAACTGGTGAAATTACTTTCGGATTAGCTGTCACATACAAAACAGGTAAATATGAACACATCTTTATCATGAACTCTTAAATCTCTAACCCTTAACGGCTCCAAAAGCGAAGGCTTTTGAAAAAATTGTGGGAAAAGGAGAAAATGCTGGTAACCAACATTTTCTCCTTTTCTCACGATGTTTTCTAACCTAGCAAAGACAGAAATCATCATTTTAGCAACATTTAATTTGTCGTCTGCAAATGCTTTGAATTTGGTCCAGTCTGAAAATTTGTCATTTGGTATAGAGTTAATCAAACAATAAAATTGTAGACTCGTCCATTTTTAGAGCATTTTCAGACAAACAATTAAGGTATTATTGTCTTTCTTAGAGATAAAAACATGAGGACAAAGGAGGAAGTGATGGTAATAAGTATTTTCTCCTTTTCCTGCAATGTTTTCTACTCTAATTTAAAGACAAATCCCCACATTCGAGCCAGTCATTTAATGTTATCTGCAAATGTTTTCAGTTTGGACATTGTCTAAAATTTTGTTCTCTGATCAAGTGTTAACCTCGATGTGTTTTCACTACCATAGGTGCCTGTGTGGAAAGTGTAGATCAAGATCAGACTGCACAAAATGTAGAGTTTGATCTTTGATTTACTCCGTCCAATTTCCTGAGACATTCCAGACAAAAGCAACCTTGAAATTATAATAGAGCTGTGCTCTGGCAAAAGGGGGGCTTAATGCATCACCTTAATGCATCGTATCAAGCAAGACATCACCTAATTGCACGGAATTATGAGTTAGAATTATCCCTTGACATGCAGAAACTTTAAAGATGGCGAAAAGTTTCGGCCCACGTCAGCCTGCTCTGACTGTGCAGCCTGGCATAGGTCAATACTTTTTGCAAATGCATTTAAACCCTTTACCAAATAATCCAGAGTTTTAATGACCCTGAGAAAAAAGGATTTTGAAACATACTGGAAAAAAGAGAAAATGATGGTTATCAGCATTTTCTCCTTTTCCCACAATACTTAAATCTACCCTTTGCGAGAAAAGGCCTTTGATTTGATCCACATTAAATATGTTGTCTGCAACTGCAAATGCTTTAGAGTTAGACAGGTTTAAAATTATATTGTTCGGTAAAGAGTTAAGCCCCCTTTTCAGAGAGCATGGCCTAATTATTGGGGTTCTATTAAGATTGAACATGTCTTAGGTTTTGGTTCTCTAGGGGTTAACTCTTTACTAAATGACAAAAATGTGGACCTGTCCAAATTGAAAGCATCTGCAGATGACAATTTTAGTGTGACTCAAATGTTGGAACTTAAACTCTTTGATAGGGTAAAAAACATTGTGGAAGAAGGAGAAAATGCTGGTTACCAGCATTTTCTCCTTTTCCCACTATGTTAACAAAAGGCATCTTCTCGGGATCATTAAACTCGGGACTTTTTTGGTGAAGGGTTTAATATAGTTCAGTGATATAAATGGAAGATGGGAAGTGGAATCAATCAAGACAGTGACCTCTTGAAAAAGTGTAAAGCTGAATACAGGTGGTCTCTATGAAAGGTTTTAACCCTTTCCCAAACAAGCCCTGGTTTTCACGTGTCTGCAGTACAAGTCTTCTGAAAACACTGTGGGAAAAGGAGAAATTGCTCGAAATGAGCAATTTCTCCTTTTCCCACAATGTTTTCTACCCTTTTTGAGAACTTTCTGCCATTTTCATCAAATTTAAAATTGTCGTCTGCAAACTCTTTCAATTTGGACTAGTCCAAAATTTGTCGTTTGGGAAAGGGTTAACTCCTTACCACACAATCCTGAGTTTTAATGCCCCTGAGAAAGAAACGTTTTGAAAACATTGTGGGAAAAGGAGAAAATGCTGGTAAACCAGCATTTTCTCCTTTCCCCACAATGTTTTCTATCCTATCAAAGACATCCGATAAATCACAATTTGAGTCACAATTAGTAAGTGTCGTCTGCAAATGCTTTCAATTTGGTTGAGTCCAAAATTTTATTGTTTGGTAAAGAGTTTGATATGTGTACAAACTTGAGTTGATTGAGATGGTGACCACAAACTGTGCCACTCATTTTCTATTCCTGAACAATCATTTTATCAAATAAACTACAGTAGTAGACAAGACAAATTTTTGATGCATAGCATCAAAGAAGCCGGCAATTTTTTTGTTACCATTAATGAGGAAGGTGCTTTAGGAATAACTCGCTTATCAGAAGTTGTGTTACTTTTAAATTAAAAATTCTGGAGAATAAGACTAAGAATGTTCTTAAGAATGGTTGGTGAATACAGACCCAGTAGAAAATTTTACCGACTGCAACAATTTGGGGGCTGATTAAGATTTTTTTTTTGCTGTGAATCCTATTTTTTGTTTAACTCTTTGCCAAACGACAAACTTTTAGACTAGTCCAAATTAAAAGCATTTGCAGACGACAAAATAGATGTGACTCAAAAATTTAAATTTGTTTTGGAAAGGATAGAAAACATTGTGGGGAAAAGGAGAAAATGCTGGTTACCAGCATTTTCTCCTTTTCCCACAATGTTTTCATAATGCCTCTTTCTCAGGGTCGTTAAAACACGGGATTGTGTGGTAAAGATTTAAACACTAATATAAACTTCACTTTTTTTCCTGCATGCATTCGGAAAGAGGACAGTTACATTTAGTAAACAGGAATGGAGCAATTTTGCTCTTCAGATAAAAGCATGGACATTTTGGATTAGGTATTTTCTCTATTTTGACAAGATCAAAATACTGTTATCATTCTTACATGAATATGATCCTACATACCGTAGTTAGACCTCCAGGTAAGAGGGAGTGATAGTATTTTAAATCCATTATTTCCTTTCCAAACCCTATGTTGTGGGTACTCATTAGAATCGTCTCGATGAGAGGATTCTAATGTGTACCCATAACATGGGGTTTAGTGGAGACTGATTAATATTTCCAATTTTGAAATCAAAATCGCTCCCTCTATCTGGAGCTCTGCCGTAGCTGATGCATATTATTGCATGATCACTTGACATTCCAACAAGCCTTCATAAAATTTTAGCCAAAAGCTAAAAAACCTTTACCAAACAATTACATGTTCTAATTAATGACCCTGAAGAAAAAGGCTTCTGAAACCATTGCGAGAAAATTATAAAATGCTTGTCACAAGCATTTTCTCCTTTTCCACAATGCTTTCTATCATTTCAGAGCCAAATCTCATCATTATAACCAAATCTAATTTGTCGTCTGCAACTGCTTTGAATTTGGACAATACTGTCCAAAATTTTAGCCCTGTCCAAGTTGAAAGCATTTGCAGACAATTTCAATGTGGCTAAAATGATTGCAATTGTTCTGAAATGTTAGAAAACATTGTGGGAAAAGGAGAAAATGCTGGTTACCAGCATTTTCTCCTTTTCCAACAATGTTTTCAAAAGGCTTCTTTCTCAGGGTCGTTAAAAGTCGGGATTATGTGGTAAAGATTTAATCCTTCACTAAACAATTATATGTTCTAGTGACCTTGAAGAAAAAAGCTTCTGCAACCATTGCAATAAAAGTATAAAATGCTTATCACAAGCATTTCTTCCTTTTCCTACAATGTTTTCTACCATTTTAGAGACAAATCTCATCATTATAACCAAATTGGATTTGTCGTCTGCAACTGCTTTGAATTTAGACAAGTTCTAAATTCTGTTGTAGGGTACAGAGTTAAGAGGCTAACTAGTCCATTGAAGAAGTACCATAAATTTGTTTTTCCTTTGCTTCTTGCTTTATTTCTTGATTCTTAGTCAGCTATTGCCTTACTAAATTGAGCAATAAAATATTTTCAAGTTTGGTTTGACTATAAAAATCTGAATAGCCCCCTTACAATGTAATAGTTGAACATGTAAATGAGCCATGCTCTGGCAAAAGGGGGTTTAATGCATCTCCGTGATCCATGATACCAAGCAAGCCATCACATAATTAAGGTTCAACAGTACATGTAGCCTCTTTTTTAATACAATCAACTTAATCATCAGGTAGACTGGGCTGACTTGGATTGATACTTTTCCCAGATTCATTAAGACTCTTTTTCACAGAGCATGGCTCAAGTGCAATGATGTACAACATCAGTCAAAAGCTATCGAGGGTCATTTATAACTAGGTGCAAAACCCAAGTTTGGCTTGAGCCCTAAAGCCACAAAAATAAGTGCAATACCCTTAAATGCTACATCAAAAGTTCCATTACATTTCCTTTCCAGCCTTACTTTAGACCTTTGAAAGGGTAGAAAACATTGTATGAAAAGGAGAAAATGATGGTAACCAGCATTTTGTCCTCCTGCAACTACGTTTCAATAGTCTTCTTCCTCAGGGTTATTAAAACATATGAGACATGCTCTGGCAAAGGAGGACTTAATGTATCTCTGTCATCCATAATTCCAGCAAGCCATAACATATTTATGGATCCATGAAATCCATTTTGTCTAGCAACCAACTGAAACGTGGGGTACACTGGTTTTTGACATGCAGAAAAATTACCAAAGCAAAAAGTGTCGATCCAAGTTAGCCTGCGCGGACTAGGCAGGCTAACTGGGCCAATACTTTCTGCAAATGCATCAAGCCCCCTTTTCACAGAGCATGGCTCATAAATAAATGCCCAAGGATTTAGTGTGTCTCAATTGTGCTCTGAGTATGCAAGGCTTGTCACAACAAATGTACATTCTCACAAAAAAGTTATTACAAAAAGTTTCCAATAGTAAACAGATTAATTACACACCTACAAACTTTCGTGCTAAAATACAATATATTGCACACAGATAAAAATAGACACAGTGGAACAAAAAATCTGAGACATGCTCTGTGAAAGGGGGGTTTAATGCATCTGCAAAATGTATCAACTCATGTCAGCCTGTGCAGTCCCCACTGGCTGACGTGGGTCAATACTTTTAGCTATTTGTACATTTTCTGCATGGCACAGGACCATTTTACCGATTAAAATCTTATTGAGTGTTTTTAGAAATAAGAGTTCAAATACGAAATCTGTAGTTTTCATGCTCACAATTTATGTGAACAGCACAAGGAAAAAAAATGCGTAATATTGCGCTAATCTACTAGTTTTAACTGGTCCCTTGTTGTATCGTGTATTACACGTATAGTAGTATCAGGGGAGGTAACCAGTCTATACCAGTTTAAGAAGAGTTACGCTGCCTGTGGGGTCAATCATTAATCAGTTATTAAATAAATATCTATAAATACGAAATCTTTACTTTTCATGCTCGAAATTCATCTCAACAGTACATACAAAAAAGTGCATAATTTTGAGCTTAATAGCAACATATTATTAAAAGTATTTGAGTGAATATGTCGGAAAAGTTGTGCATTGATGTATCCCAAAATTCCCCATGTGCATAAAAAAAAAGCATTACTACTGGAAGCCGGCTTCAAGAGCCGGCTTCCAATAGCAATTAAGTTGTACACCTTGCCAAAACTTAGTACGAATGATTGATCAATTGATTAGTGTCTGTTGGCACTTTCAAACATTATTCCAGACTTGAGGACAGGGGAATGGATAGTTCAAAACAGCATGCAGATTTTCTTTCCAGTTCATTGATTATAAGGTGTTTAATAATGCCATTTTCAACATTATTTCAGTTATATCACGGTGGCCAGTGCACCTATCCATGCTTTTCTGGAGTTTCTTTTACCAGTGCTACGCACAATATTCTTTCCAAGCCTCTGGCTGTTTTTCGTGATAACCATTGTCAAACAATGGTCAGCAGCGAGAGAGGAATGAATCCTGTCACAATGACTATCATCAATCCTTGGAAAGAAATTGGCCGAGACAGGGATCGAACCAGTTCTCTAAGTCCTGTATGCTACCGACTGAGCTTCTGGGGCTCGGCTCTCCTGAGTATTCAGATAGAATTGCAACAAGCTTCATTCCAGTCTCACAGCTGATCATTGTTTTGAAGATGGAAAGCAGCCATGGGCTTGGGATTGAATGTTCAATGGTGCAAAGTACTTGTAAAAGAAACTCCAGGAAAGCATGGCTAGGTGCACTGGCTGCTGCCATATAACTTAATTGTGAAAACGATATTAAACACCATACAATCAATCAAATCAACATTATTTCTGTCGTATCACAGCTCAATTATGTGTGGTCTGTTTTCACCAGTTCTAGACTAAGGCTCTGAAGTGACTTACCAAAAGACAGTCCTTTTTGAAAATCCAGTGCCTGGAGTGGGGATCAAGCCCTGGACCTCTGGATCATGAATCCTTCATCTTGCCTTTCAGCCAGTACAAGTACACAGTAGTGAAAACTAAATATGCCATGATGGTATATTAATTTTTTACGAGAAGCCAAAGTTTTAGACATGTCCAAAATAAAAGCACCTGTAACCTATAACTGAAAAGTACATGGTTGATGGTAATTACAGTCACTTTGAAATGCTGGAAAACAATGTGGAAAAAAAGGAGAAAATGCTGAAAATGCTTAAAATTTTGAATTCTGTTGTTTGGTGAAGTGTTGAAATGGTCGATTAGAAACAATTTAGCCCTTAACCACACAATTTCAACTTTAACCCTTTCCCAAACATGCCCTGGTTTTCGCGTGTCTGCAGTACAAGTCTTTTGAAAACACTGTGGGAAAAGGAGAAATTGCTCATAACGAGCAATTTCTCCTTTTTGCAAAGTGTTTTGAGACCTTTCTGCCATTTTCATCAAATTTTAAATTGTCGTCTGCAAACTCTTTCAATTTGGACTTGTCCAAAATTTGTCGTTTGGGAAAAGTTTAAACAACATTGTGACCAGCATTGTGACAATTTCCGGCGTTATAGCCACATTTTGTTTGTCGCATGCAAATGCTTTGAATTTGGACAAGTTAAAAATTTTGCCCTTAGTAAGTCTGGACAGGTAGCTCAGTTGTTGGCATATCCGACTGTAATCTGGTGGTTGTGAGTTTGATATCCAGTTGAGGCAAGCTTTCTTTGCGGCCATTTTTTCTCCTCTCACCTCTGATGCATGTGAAAAAAGTAGTCTGTGACTTGGAAGGAAAGTTGTGTCAACACTGTTGTAAGCAAGCCAGGAAACACATGGGTAGGTGCACTGACCACTGTGATATGAACCAAGCTGTTAAAACAGCAATAAACTCCTGTTCACTCAATCAATCAGTCATTTGGTAAAGAGAGGTGTACCCACAGCAAAGGTTTTATCAATTAATTTTTTTTAGAATTTGTTAACTCCTCCCTTATCTCTTTACTAGACGAGAAAATTTTAGACTTGTCTAAATTGAAAGCAGTTGCAGATGTCAAAATAAGTGTGACTTAAAAATTGAAATTTAATTTGGGAAGGGTAGAAAACATTGTTAGAAAAGGAGAAAATGCTAGTTACCAGCATCTTCTCCTTTTCCCACAATGTTTTCAAAAGCATTCTTCTTTAGGGTCGTAAAAACTCGGGATTGTGTGGTAAAGGGTTTATCAGTGGACCTCTGTCGTTACAGTGGGAGAGAAGCCATGATGAATTGCGATAACACTGATGCTGACATTTTATATCTACATAGAAGTTATGAAATGTAAATTCCCGGTGAATCTAGCAACACTCAATGGCTTGTCGGATATGTCAGTAGAGTAGGTGTACTAAGATATAGCGGAATTTTTAATTTAACTCTTTACCACACAATTCCAACCCGACAGATATCAGCTTTTAAAAGCAATGTGGAAGAAGAAGAAAATGTTGGTAGCCAGCGTTTTCTCCTTTTCCCACAGTGGTTTCTTTCCTTGTACAGACGGAACCTCTTATTTAATTTAACTCTTTACCACACAATTCCAACCCGACAGATATCAGCTTTTAAAAGCAATGTGGAAGAAGAAGAAAATGTTGGTAGCCAGCGTTTTCTCCTTTTCCCACAGTGGTTTCTTTCCTTGTACAGACGGAACCTCTTATTTAATTTAACTCTTTACCACACAATTCCAACCCGACAGATATCAGCTTTTAAAAGCAATGTGGAAGAAGAAGAAAATGTTGGTAGCCAGCGTTTTCTCCTTTTCCCACAGTGGTTTCTTTCCTTGTACAGACGGAACCTCTTATTTGAGCCTCTCCTAAATTATCGCCTAAATTGAAGCTTTCAATATTGTGGAGTATAAAATTTCCTTGTGTTGTAAAGGTTATTAACTCTTTACCAGAAAACAACAGTTTAGACTTGTCCAAACTGAAAGCACCTGCAGACTACAAATTAAATTTGACTCAAATAATGGATAAGTTTTTGAAAGGGAAGAAACATTTTGGGGAACAGGAGAATGTGCTGGTAACCAACAATCTTTTCTGAAGCCTTCTTCCCCAGTATCGTTAAAAGATTGGACTGTTTGGTTAAGAATTAAACCCTATACCAAGAGATCATGTGCTCAATGTCCCTTGGGCAGAAAGCCTTTGAAAATACTACTGTAGTTTCAAAACGGGAAAAGAAAACTGCTGGTAATCAGCATTTCCTTCTTTTCAGATCATGATTCTACTCAATCAAAGACAAATTGCATCATTGAGAAACACTGAAATTGTTCACTGCAAATGCTTTTAGTATTGACTGGTCTAAACCTCTGGAGATGGTGAAGAGTTACTCTTTCAAAAGTTTACTTCTTTATTGACCCTTTACCAAACGACAATGATTTAGACTGGTCCAAATTGAAAGCAGTTGCAGATGACAAATTAAAGGTGGCTCAATTGACAAAATAGTTTCAAAACGGGAAAAGAAAACTGCTGGTAATCAGCATTTCCTTCTTTTCAGATCATGATTCTACTCAATCAAAGACAAATTGCATCATTGAGAAACACTGAAATTGTTCACTGCAAATGCTTTTAGTATTGACTGGTCTAAACCTCTGGAGATGGTGAAGAGTTACTCTTTCAAAAGTTTACTTCTTTATTGACCCTTTACCAAACGACAATGATTTAGACTGGTCCAAATTGAAAGCAGTTGCAGATGACAAATTAAAGGTGGCTCAATTGACAAAATTTGTCCTGATAGAGTAGAAAACATTGTTTTCAAAAGGCTTCTTTGATCCTCAGGTCGTTAAAAGTCGGGATTGTGTGGTAAAGGGTTAAATACATTTATCAGATCTATTCTGCCATATATTGAAGTTAGCCTAAAAGAGCAAAAATAAAATCTCAACTGCATTAAAAGAGAAACAGCATTTCAAGTGGAGAAATTATTAATTGGTACCATTTTCTCTGTCAGTCTGACCTTGCCTCTCTCCTTTCAAATTTGTCATTCTGTTTCGAATTGTTGTCTGCCTAAGATGTGTCACATGGAGCATCTATTTTAGGGATTTAAAGTTAACCTGGTATCATTTTCTCGTATTTAGGACATTACTTCATGTGTCACATTTCAACGTATCTGAAGTGGATCGAGCGCTTTTATAACGACGTGATTAGCTTAAAAATTTTTGTTATGAACCAAGTATGCATTTGTCATGTTTTTGATGTTGGGTCTATCTCAGAATATATAGAATGATTGCTTGAATACTTTACTTTTAACCCTTTACCAGGCGACAAAATTTCATCCTTGTCCAAATTGAAAGCATATGCAGACGACAATTTCAGTGTGGCTCAAATGGTGCAACTTTTTTTTGATAGGGTAGAAAACATTGTGGGAAAAGGAGAAAATGCTGGTTACCAGCATTTTCTCCTTTTCCCACAATGTTTTCAAAAGGCTTCTTTCCCAGGGGCATCAAAAGGTGGCATTGTGCGGTAAAGGTTTAATACTTTGACAGACATGATCCTATACTGTAATGAATCTGAGGAAGATGGCTCTTGAAAACAATTGTGTGAAAACGAGAAAATGCTGGGAACCAGCATTTTCTCCTTTTCACACAATGTTTTCTAGGCGGTCAGAGACAAATCTCATCATTTGAGCAATGTTAAATTTTGCATCTGCCACTGCTTTGAATTTGGACGAGTCATATGTTGAAGAGTTAGAATATGGAGTTACCTATCTATCCAGTATGAAGGAAAGCCTCGCAGTTGTCTATGAAGTTGTCTATGAAGTAATTTTATTACATGTCCATGATAGTATTATTATAGGTGGGACGGGCTATTTCAGTGTCTGCAAATATCGAGGTTGAAGTGGTTACTATATTACTGGAGTTACTGTATTTTGTTACCACCTTATTTATTACTACTGTATTTCATACAAGTCACAATTTTTTCCCAGGGCGTGTTTGGAATTTTTCGACTTGGTTAAAAGATGACAAAATTTAATACATTTCTGATTTAAAATATTGAAATAAATAATTTACTAGAAGTTAATGGATTAATCCTTTACCAGATGACAAAATTTCAGACTGGTCCAAATTCAAAGCATTTGCAGAAACAAATTAAAGATGGCTCAAATGATTGGATTTGTGTCTGGAAGAATGGAAAACATAGTGGGAAAAGGAGAACAGCTGGTTACCAGCATTTTTCCTTTTCTCACCATTTTTACAAAAGCCTTTTTTTCTCAGGGGATTGGGAAAGAAATGCAATAGAACTACAGGTAAGAAAGAAATGTAATGGAAGAAAGAGTTGTCATTGTAACCTATAATATTGAAGACCCAAAAGGGGCCAAAAGTAAACAGTGAGGGTGTTAAAATGCATTTAAATTACAGATGATACCACAAAAGAAAGTATGGAAATTATTGTGAAGATGAAAATCTGTTCTTGTACAGTCACTCTAAGTGTTTAAGTCTCTGGCAGAATAATGATAAAACCAGGTAAAAAGTAAACAATAGACAGAACAACTTGGCAACTTTTGATTTACTTTTAAAATTTATTTTTCTTCCAGCACCAATCGTAAAATAACAAGAGTCTCATCTTCACAACTATGTCCATACTGTTAGATGGTATGACTGTGATTAAAGTGCAATTTAACATGTTTACTTTTGGAGACCACTGGGCATTTATACTACTGTAATCTAATATCAACTTTATGCTTCAGGTTTACTTTAAGATTAAAGTAACCTGGATTTATTTAAATTTTGTGTCGAATAATATCAAAACACTAGACCTTGATATAGCAGTGTACTTTTTTTCAAGTTTGATACAGATTCGTTATGTGAGTTCTGACATGATATAAAAGAGAAACGGTGGTCAGGAATACCGATAGTTCAAAATGTTGTAAGTATTGCACATAATTATATATACATGTACTGCTAAGATTTAAAACTCTTTTCTTATTCTTCTTGCTGCCTGCATGGGTAGCTCAGCGGTTAGTGCATCTGATTTGTGACTGGTGGTTGTTAGTTCCATATCCGATTGAGGCAAACTTTCTTTCAGGCGATTTTTCGTCTCTCACCTGTGATTCATGTGGGAAAAGTAGTCAGTGACTTAATGTGCACTGACTGCCATGATATGACCAAAGCTGTTAAAAGAACATTAAACTCCCAATACAAACAAACAAATTCTTCTTGCAAATTTTACAACCTTTAACCCTTTACCACACAATCCTGACTTTTGACAACCATGAGAAAGAAACCCTTGGAAAACATTGTGGGAAAAGGGGAAAATGCTGGTTACCAGCATTTTCTCCTTTTCCCACAATCTTTTCTACCCTTTCCAAAACAAATTTTGACTTTTCAGGCACATTCAATTTGTCATCTGCAAATGCTTTCAATTTGGAGTGGTCTAAAATTTGTTGTTTGGTAAAGAGTTAACTCTTTACACAACAACAAAATTTGATCCTGATTGAAAGCACTTGCAGACAACACTGAATTAAACTGAAATGACGGTAATTTGCCTGTGAAAGTGTAGAAAACCTTGTGGGAAAAGGAGAAAATGCTGTTAACCAGCATTTTCTCCTTTTCCCACAAGGTTTTCTAAAGGCTCTTTCCTCAGGGTTGTTTAAGATTTTGATCGTGTAGTAAGAGTTAATTATCAAGTTGGCATAGACTTGAAAGGGACAAATTCTCACCTGAGTACATTACGTTTTTCTAATTCAATGGGTTAACATCTCAGAATCTGCTTGGCAGGACACTGGAAAGACGAAGTCGAGCTAAAACAAAAAAATGTGGCTCGATTAAGTTTTTGTAATTGTTTCAAATGTTACTGGTTTGAATGATCAAGGATTTGTCAAATGTTACTGTTATGAATTTTTTAGGATGCATTTACAAAAAGACATAGGCGTTCTCCGTGTCTTATCTTAGGTCCAAGCCCCAGCTATGCAGTATAGGTAGGTTTGAATCCCCAGCTCAGCAATTTCTTTCCGATGATTGATGATGGTCATTGCAACAAGATTTGTTCCTTTCTCCCCACTGATCATTGTTTCAACAACGGTTTTGTGGGAAAGAAGCCAGTGTCTTGGAAAGAATAATGTGTGAAGTACTGGTAGAAGAAACTCAAGGGAATAGTGGATCGGTGCATTGGCTGCAGGGATATAATGTTGAAAACTGCATTAAGCACCATACAGTCAATCATTATAAAAGACCTAGCTGTTCACCATGCCTGACCTTACTAGGTGAAAAGGTACAAGGTTTAATTAAAGCCCTTATATCTTGACCCGAACATGTGAATGAATTGAAAAATTTTTCTGTCTGAAGTAAGGCATTTAAATGTTATCTTTTCCAATACAAAAATGGGGCTGGGCTTAGATTGTTTGGTAGAAAGGTGTGCTGTTTCACCCATTACCACTTTAGGCAGACATTGAAAGCTGGTAACCAGCATTTTCTCGTTTTCCCACAATTTTTTCTACCCTTCCCAAAACAAATTTCAGTTTTTCAGTCACATTTATTTTGTCGTCTGCATATGCTTTCAATTTGAACCAGTCTTAAATTTTGTTGTTTGGTAAAGAGTTAAACCCATGGAAAACTTATCTGTTCCAGAGTTTTAACGACCCTGAAGAAGAGGGCTTTGAAAACATTGTGGCAAAAGAAGAAAATGCCGGTAACTTCTTTTCCCACAATGTTTTCAATGTTCTCAAAGACAGATACTGTTGTTTTTGCCCCATTTTATTTGTTGTCTGCAAACGCTTTCAGTTTGGACTGGTCTAAAATTTTGTTGTCTGGTAAAGACTTAACAGGTCTACAGTTTCAGTCTAGAAACCAAGATCAGAATACAAATTACAATTTCAAGCTTGCTTAATTGTCAAGAAACTTTCCAGAAAGTGAACAATGTAGATCAAAGATCAGATTGCACGTCAAATGTGCAGTCTGATCCAGATTCACACTTCTCGCAAAGGCAAGTAAAGGTTTAATACATTTAGTATAAGTTTGAAATTATTTTGACAAGGGAAGAAATTGCTTGTTTGGGCCAAATTTTTTACTTGCTGCCATGTTTTCTGAAGTGGTATGTGCCAACCGAAAAAAGTCATTAGCAGGTGGTGGTAGTATGTAGCAATAATTATGACCTCACTGTATCCTGCATTCTCTAAAGTTTAAGTGTTTTACAAGCACACTGTGATAAATTGCTTAAGCCTTTGCTGCATGATTCCGAGTGTGAACCACCATTAGGACGCTTTTGAAAACATTGTAGGAAAATGAGAAAATGCTGGTAACCAGCATTTTCTCCTTTTCCCACAATGTTTTCTACCCTTTCAAAGACAAATTTTATGATGTAGGCAACATTTCGTTTGTCGTCTGCAAATGCTTTCAACTTGGACCAGTCCAAAATTTTGTCGTTTGGTAAGGAGTTAACTCTTTCCAAGTTGACAAGTATCCCACTTGTCTAGATTGGAGAATTGTATTGACAGATGTGGATGTGGCTAAAATGATGGGATTTAGATCTGAAAGGGTACAAACCATTGTTGGAAAAGGAGATAATGCTGGTTACCAGCATTTTCTCCTTTGGCCCACAGTGTTTGCAAAGGCTTTGTTTCTTGGTTGGACAAAACACAGGATTATGTGTATTTAGTGAATGGTTAATTGGTTATATACAGAGGTATAGGACAATACTTGCATCTGATCAATGCAAACTTGTGGAATCTTATCAGTTGGCTACCCAAGGGTGACAATGGCAGTCTGACATGGGTCAAAACTTTCTGCCAGTTTTAAATTCTCTGATGGTCCAAGGACCATTCTACTTATGATTCAGTTGGTTGATAGCGAGACAAAATGGATTTTATGGATCTGTAATTATGTGATGACTTTCTTGATAAAGGGCATCTCTTTGATGCATTAACTCTATACCAAACGACAAAATTTTAGACTAGTCTAAATTGATAGCATTCGCAGATGACAAAATAAATGTTACTAAAATGATGATTTCTGCCTTTGATAGGGTAGAAAACATTGTGGGAAAAGGAGAAAATGCTGGTTACCAGCATTTTCTCCTTCTCCCACAATGTTTTCAAAAGGCTTCTTTCTCAGGGGCGTCAAAAGGCGGCATTGTGTGGTAAAGGGTTAAACCCTCTTTTTCCAGTGCAGAGCTCATTTATTTTGAAGTCCTGCATGGCTCAGTGGTCGGTCGGATTGGTAATCTAGAGGCACCTGGTTTGATCCTTGTATAAAGTTTTTTCGTTTGAGTGTCCTTGGCCAAGACACTTCTAAGCCCTAGCCTTATCCTGCTGAAACCCTGGACAAACATTAAGAAATGATTTGACTAGAAGACTGTTGAAAGAGGGTTAAAACATCATAAAAACAACCAGTCAACCAACTGTCATTGTTTGAAGCGTATTGATGCATTCAAGATTGTGCTTGCCTGCCAGGGTACCTCGGTGGTTTTGAGCATATCTGACTCGTGACCTGGTGGTTGCAAGTTTTATACCTGGTTCAGGTTAACTTTCTCTCCAGCCGTTTTTCGCCTCTCACCTCTTATACATGTGGGAAAAGTAGTCAGTGACTTGGAAGGAAAGTCTTTTCATTGTGAGAAAACCAGGCAACAATGCCTGGTACACTGACTGCCGTGATATAACCTTAGCTGTTGAAACGGCATTTAACTTCAATACAAACACACATCAAGATTATAATTCTTAAATTCTTAAATTTAATATATTAATTTATACATGTTCATGTGTATCTATACATGTTCTATCGATAAAGTTAATAAACTGTTTTGTTAGTACACTTGATAAATGAGGTTGTACATCAGTTCACAGGTATGTTTCTCATTACTTTAACTCTTTACCAAACGACAAAATTCTAGACTGGTCCATATCGAAAGTATTTGCAGACAACAAAATTATTGTGATTTTCTCCTTTTTCCACAATGTTTTCAAAAGGCTTCTTTCCAAGGGTCGTTAAAAGTTGGCATTGTGCTGTAACAGGTTAAGGATTAACCCTTTCCCACACAAGCCCTGGTTTTCACGTGTCTGCAGTACAAGTCTTTTGAAAACAATGTGGGAAAAGGAGAAATTGCTCATAACGAGCAATTTCTCCTTTTCCCACAGTGTTTTCTACCCTTTTTGAGAACTTTCTGCCATTTTCATCAAATTTAAAATTGTCATCTGCAAACTCTTTGAATTTGGACCAGTCCAAATTTGTCGTTTGGGAAAGGGTTAACTACATGTATATATATTTCCAGCATAATTTAAATGAATTCTCTTATGTGCAAATTGAGGGCTATCGCGGACAAAAATATACATGAATTGTGTAGCTCAGTTGGCAATGCCTCTGGAAGGGTACAAGAACATTGTACAACAAGGAGAAAATGCTGGTGAGCAGCATTTCCTCCTTTTTTGACAATGTTTTCAAAAGCCCTCTTCTTTAAAGTGTAAATGTAAGAAGACTGACAATAATAATGTTGAAAATATCCATTTCATGAATATAGAGGCTTAACTGTCTACCAGACAACCAAATTTTAGATTCGTTCATATTGAAAGCTTTAATTTAACTGACAACAAATTGGAAAATGGTCAAGTAATTATATCTTTCTTTCAAAATGTTGAAAACAGTATGGGAAAAGGAGAAAATGCTGGTAATCAACATTTTATCCTTTTCCGCTAATGTCTTATAAAAGCCTTCTTCCATAGGGTTTGCGAAAATGCTGGATTATTTCGTAAAGGGTTAACAAGGGTTCTCTATTGTGAGCAAATTGGATTGTTATCGTTAATCACAACTGACAATCAGTCTATACATGGGTCATCTGATTCACCTTCGGCACTTGAAATCTGGGTCACCATACCTACCAATGGATAACTCACTTACCACTTAGACAGTTTTTCATTTCGGATATTTTTATGTTTATATTAGCATTTTCATCTAGTAAAAGATCAGACAATGGCCATTGAAGACAAGTGTCTGCTTTATACAGGGACATTTATATTCAACATTTAAATTTGGGAACTTAACCCTTTACTAAACAATCCCTGGTTTTTACAACACTGTAAAAGAAGGTTTTTGAAAACATTGTGGGAAAAGGTGAAAATGCTGGTAACCGGCATTTTCTCCCTTTTCCACAATGTTTTCTAGCCTATCAAGACCTTAAGCTCATTTGTACCAATTTTAAATTTGTCGTCTGCAGATGTTCCGAATTTGAAAGAGCCTAAAATTAATTGTTTGGGAAACAAGTGATTGTTTTACAGAGGTGGCTGCTCAAGAAAGTGATCACAAAACAGTTATGACTGTAAATTATTCAAGTGTCGGTAATTTGCCCGCCTTAGATGCATGAGGCAGTAACAATTATATGCAACTTGATTCGACAAGTACACACAGTCTTAGAGTATTTTATGTGGATAGTAGAAGGGGGTTGATTTCCTGCAATGCTGTTTCAACTCCTGACACAGAGCCCAGCCAGGTAGCGTAGTGGGTAGCTTATCTGACTTGTGACCTGGTGGTTACAGGTTAGATAAACGGTTGTGGCAAACTTTCTTTCAGGCGATGTTCTACCTCTCACCTCTGATGGATGGCAGAAAAGCAGTCAATGCTTTTGTCAGTACTGCTCTGAGAAAGGCAGGAAAAAACATGCATAGGTACTCTGACTGCCGTGATATGACCCAAGCTGTTAAAAAAGCATTACTCCAATAAATACAAACTCTAAAACAACAGAACAAACGGAAAACACATTTGTAGACTTTTGAGATTTTGTTTTGAGAAAGGGTTACAAAACATTATGGGAAATAGAGAAATTGCTGGTTACCTGAGCATTTTGTCCATTCGCCACAATGTTTTCGAAGGCTTCTCTTTTTTTCAGGGTGATTAAAATTAGGGACTGTGGTAAAGGATTAATAGGCAATATTGCCATAAGTGCTTGATTGGTTTCTTAAGCTTTGCTTATGCTGTACCATTTGCTATAGCAAGAATGGTTTGAAATTCAAATGATTTGAAACTTTTTAGAGAAAAAAAATGATAAAACCAGTTTCCAAGATTAACCCTTTACCGTACAATGCCGCCTTTTAACGACCCTGGAAAAGAAGCCTTTTGAAAACGTGGGAAAAGGAGAAAATGTTGGAAACCAGCATTTTCTCCTTTTCCCACAATTGGATAAGGCTAAAATTTTGTTGTCTGGTAAAGGGTAAAAGGGAAGAAAATTGACTGCTGTTTGAAAGTCTTGTTTTGTCGTGTTTGTATGTTTGTCTACCCCCGTCTCCTCCCTCTTGCCACAGCTCTGACTGAATTGTCCTGTTTGGCACTTCTGATTAGCTGTTAGGGATAGAAGTCTTGGTTGTTGTTGTGACCGTTGACAATTTTACGTATACTTCTTGATGAAATGATCAGCATGCTCATATAAACGCTTTTTGTGTCTGTCCAGTTAATGGCGTATCAATCAATCCGAACTTTTAATATCCCAGAGGAAGATGGCTTTTGAAAGCATTGTGGGAAAAGGAGGAAACGCTTAGTAATCAAAGGCAGATACCTTAACACTTAAGCTGCTGAATAAATAAAATGCAAATTTCTACTCAATACTAAAAGCCCAAACATTGCGGTTTCAAAGTTGATTTCACCAGAAAGAAAATATCATATCGGACAGTGTAGATCAATGATCAGACTGCACATTCTGTGCAGTCTGATCTTGATCTACACTGTCAGCAAAACGTCAGTGGGTCGTGATTAGCAGCTTAAGGGTTAATTTTTAACCACTTGTGATTTGTTGTCAAGGCTTTCAATTTGGATAGGTCTGAAATTTTGTTGTTTCGTAAAAATCTATTAAGGCGACTCACCGAGTGGAGACAACCACTGAGTTAAACAAGTGACTTGCGGACATAATTATTTGGAGAAATGAATTTTTCTTTTTTGAATGACAGCAAAAATATCTGAATTAAAGCGATTACACAATCATTTATTTACAGTATATTCTTTGCTCACAATACTTCCTGAAAATGTCTAGGGCTGTGTATTTTTATTAAGATGTCATATACAAAAAGTTATGGTAATGGACTAAACATGCATAATTGATATATATCACTCCAGGACCTCTTTAACCCTTTACCGCACAATGCCGCCTTTCGACGCCTCTGGCAAAGAAGCCTTTTGAAAACATTGTGGGAAAAGGAGAAAATGTTGGTGACCAGCATTTTCTCCTTTTCCCGCAATGTTTTCTACCCTATCAAAGGAAAGTTGCACAATTTGAGCCACACTGAAATTGTCGTTTGCAAATGCTTTCAATTTGGACCAGTCTAAAATTTTGTCTTCTGATAAAGGGTTAACTCTTAACCAAACGACAAATTTTTAGACTAGTCCAAATTGAAAGCATTTGCAGACGACAAAATAAATGTATCTCAAAAACTGTAATTTGTTTTGGGAAGGTTAGAAAACATTGTGGGAAAAGGAGAAAATGCTGGTTACCAGCATTTTCTCCTTTTCCCACAATGTTTTCAAAAGGCTTCTTTTTCAGTGTCATTAAAAGTCGGTATCGTGTGGTAAAGGGTTAAGTCAAATATGATTAATACATCAGCTGATCTGATTAACTCTTTACCTGATGACAATATTTTAGACTCATCCAAATTCACAGCAGTGGCAAACAACAATTCAGTGTCGCTGAAAGGTTGAGATTTGTGTTTGAAAGGGTAGTAAACATAGTGGGAAAAGAAGAAAATGCTGTTTACCACCATTGTCTTCTTTTCCAGCAATGTTTTCAAAATCTATCTTTCCTAGGGTTATCAAAACACATGATTGTCTGGTAAAGGGTTATAGTTCATCAATAGATCTGATTAATCCTTTGCCACACAATCCCGAATTCTAACGACTTTTGGAAAGAAGCCTTTTGAAAACATTGTGGGAAAAGGAGAAAATGCTGGTAACCAGCATTTTCTCTTTTTTCCACAATGTTTTCTAACCTTTCTAAAACAAATTTCAGTTTTTGAGTCACATTTATTTTGTTGTCTGCAATTAATGCTTTCAATATGGACAAGTCTAAAATTTTGACGTTTGGTAAAGAGTTAAGTCTTTTTCACCCAAGAAATGTAAGATGACATAGGTTTTCAAGGTCAGCTTTCATAGTTAGACATGGATCTTTTGGTTGGCCAATCAGAAAAGAGCAAAATAGTTGTTTAACCATTTACAACATAATCCAGAGTTTTAATGACCCTGAGAAAGTTTAGCCTTTTGAAAACATCGTGGGAAAAAGAGAAAATGCTGGTAACCAGCATTTCTCCTTTTCCCATAATGTTTTCTACCCTATGACAGACCAATTTTATGTTTTGAGTATTAACATTTAAATTTTAGTCTGCAGTTGCTTTCTATTTGGGCCAGGCTAACATTTTGTTGCCTGGTAAAGAGTTATATAAGATAACACAGCATTAGTGTTGCCCAAACTGTGCAGCTTGTCAAGATCAGATTGCACAGAATGTGCTGTCTTATCTTGGATCTGTATCTCTTGCTTGTTTGATGAAGCCTATAAGATAATGAACAGTGAGTTTTATTAGAACTTTTAAGTTTTAGCAGTTGAAAGAGGTCGTTCATGTATTTGGTTAACTGAAAGGGTTAAATCTCAAAGAAACTGGGTTCAACTTAACAGAAGATACAATAATCTGATCTGTAACATGTATCAAGATTTTTCTGGCTGCTAAAGGCCCAGTATCGGCCAAAAAAAAATAATTGCATTTAAATTTAGATTTAAATCATATCATTTAAAAGTATTGTGAAGATGATCGATAATCTGTTATTGTGCAGTCAGTCCCTAAGTGTTAGTAGCTGACAGAAAAATGATATTTTAAAATCAGACAAAAAGTAAACAAAAGATAGACTGACCTGGCAATTTTAACTTCGTCTTGAAATTGATTATTTCTGCTAGAAATTAACACTTCAAAGACTGACCATACAATAACAGATTGCCATCTTCACAATAATTCTCATACATGTACTTTCAAATAGAATTATTTAAATTTCATTGCAGTTTAATACTGCTTTGTTTACTTCCTGGGCAGCTATTGTTACTTTAACTCTTTACCACACGACAAAAGTTTAGACCAGTCCAAATTGAAAGCATTTGCAGACGAAATTAAATGCAACTCAAGAATTGAAATTTGTTTTGAAAAGGGCAGAAAACATTGTGGGAAAAGGAGAAAATGCTGGTTACCAGCATTTTCTCCTTTTTCCACAATGTTTTCAAAAGATTTCTTTCTCAGGGTCGTTAAAAGTCAGGACTGTGTGGTAAAGAGTTAACTCTTTACTGCATGGCAAAATTTGGACTTGTCAAAATTGGAAGCTTTTGCAGGCGACAAAACAATAGTGACTCAAAAATAGAAATTTACTTTTGAAAGGGTAGAAAATGTTTTTTTCCTGTAAATGGTAACCCTTAACCACACAATCCCAAGTTCAAGTGACCCATCGGAGAAAGTGTTTTGAAACCATTGAGGGAAAATGAGAAAATGCTGGTAACCAGCATTTTCTCCTTTTACCACCGAGTTTAAGTGACTCATCGGAGGAAGTGTTTTGAAAACAATGAGGGAAAAGGAGAAAATGTGGTACTCCAGGCATTTTCTCCTTCTACCACAATGTTTTCTACTCTTTCAAAAAACTGATTCCATCATTTCAGTCACATTTGATTTGTGACCTATGCAAATGCTCTCAATTTGGACCAGTGTAAAATTTTGTCGTTTGGTGAAGAGTTAATTTAAATGGCTATTCAACAATCAAGTAAACTTAACACTTTTACACACAGTCCCGAGTTTTAACAACCCTGGAAAAGGAGCCTTTTGAAAACATTGTGGGTAAAGGAGAAAATGCTGGTAACCAGCAATTATTCCTTTTCGCACAATTTTTCCACTCTAACAGGACAAATTCTGCCATTCGAGTCACTTTTATTTTGTCGTTTTCAAATGCTTTCAAATTTGGACAAGTCTTATTTCGTCGTTTGGTAAAGATTTCATTACCAAATGCCCTATGGTGTCTTCCTTGATAACCTTTCCTTGCTCATCATGAACAGAATTTTTGTAGGTCAAGCTTTAAACTGAAAGATTAACCCTTTACCACACAATCCCGACAATCCCTGTGAAAGAGGCCTTTTGAAAATAATGTGTGAAAACAAGAAAATGCTGGTAACCAGCATTTTCTCTTTTTCCCACAGTTTTCTACTCTTCCAAAAACAAATTTCAATTTTTGATTCACATTTATATTATCGTCTGCAAAAGCTTTCAATTTGGACTGGTCTAAAATTTTGTCGTTTGGTAAAGAATTAAACTGAAAGATTAAAGAAAGATTAACCCTTCACCAAATAGTCCTGAATTTCAACAACCGTAACCCAATACCACAGAATCCCAAGTTTTAAAGACCCTTAGAGAAAGAAGCCTTTTGAAAACATTGCAGGAAAAGAAGGACATGCTGGAAACCAGCATTTTCTCCTTTTCCACATTTTGTTTTCAACCCTAGCAAAGATAAATTCCATCAGTTTAAATTGTCATCAACAAAATTTAATGCTTTCAATTTGAACATGTCTACATTTTTGTCTGTGGTAAAGATTGGTTAACTCTTTACCAAACAATCTGAATTTTAATGAATCTGACAAAGAAAGCTTTTGAAAACATTGTGGGAAAAGGAGAAAATGCGGCATTTTCACCTTTTTCCACAATGTTTTCTACTCCAACAGAAAGAAATCTTAATTTTTGAGTTATTTTTTCATCTGCAAATGCTTTCAGTTTGGACAATCCTAAGATTTTGTCTCCATTCACTGATTAATCCTATAATTTTAGACAAGATTTAATTTTTTGTCTGCACAATGCTTTTGATTTGGACAAGCCTAATTTAGTTTTGTAGTTTGGTGAAGTGTCAAAGGGATTAAAAAAATTGTGGTAAAAGGAGAAAATGTTGTGTAGCAGCATTTTTGCTTTTCCACAATATTTTTCAAAAGCTTTTTTTCTTCGTGTCATTTAACTCATTACCATACAACAAAATTTTAGATTGGTCTAAATTGGAAGCATTAAAGCAGACAACAAATTAAATGTTTCAGAAATTAGATAATTTCTCTTCAAAATGGTAAGAAACATTGAGGGAATAGGAGAAAATGCTGGTTACCAGCATTTTCTCCTTTACACACAATGTTTTCAATACATGTAGCCCTTTCCTGTGGGTCATTGGAAATTGGAAATGTGTGGTATAGGGTTAAACCTTTCCCAAACAAGCCCTGGTTTTTGACGTGTCTGCAGCACAAGTCTTTTGAAAACACTGTGGGGAAAAGGAGAAATTGCTCATAAGGAGCAATTTCTCCTTTTCCCACAGTGTTTTCTACCCTTATTGAGAACTTTCTACCGTTTTCATCAAATTTGAAATTGTCGTCTGCAAACTCTTTCAGTTTGAACCAGTCCAAATTTTGTCGTTTGGGAAAGGGTTAAACTTGGGATTGTTTGGTAAAGGATTTACCTAGGGTGGCTAATCTCTATGATATAAGAAGGGGAGACATATGGAAATTTAAATATTTAGATTGCTGCCTAACTAAATAATGGCAAACCCATTGAATCCTGGGTAAATTTCACCCTCACCCTTTGGCTGCTAAGCACGACCCAAGGACCTTTTGGGGACAGTGTAGATCAAGATTACACTGTGCTGTCTGATCTGGAATCTACACTGTTGGATAAGGAGATATTTTTTCCCAAAAAAACTAAATAACTTTGAAATTACGAAATATCAGCATGTAGTAAAGCAACATGTAGTTTTTTACAATCAGCTTGAAAATTTCATTTATCTCTTGACAATCACAACTTTTAACGACCCCGAGAGAGAAGCCTTTTGAAAACATTGTGGGAAAAGGAGAAAATGCTGGTGACCAGCATTTTCTCCCTTTTCCCACAGTATGTTTTCTACCCATCCCATAACAAATTTCAATTTTTAAGTCACATTTAATTTGTCGTCTGCAAATGCTTTCATTTTGGACAAGGCTAGAATTATGTCATTTGGTAAAGGGCCAAGTTATTGAGCAGGTTAAGGGTTAACTCTTTACTTCACAACCATGAGCTTGAATGACCCTGAAAGAACTTGCTCTTTTGAAAACATTGTGGGAAAAGAACCCACAATGTTAATCTACCCTATCAAAGTCAGAAGTTATCATTTGAGTTACATTTAAGTGTCATCTGCAAATGCTTTTGATTTGGATTTTGTCGTCTGATAAGGAGTGAATGACAAAAGTATTTGCCAATCATAATTCTTTAGATGTGAAAATGACTCAGAAATCTTAAAAATTGCTTACATTGAAGAATTTCTGTATTTGTCCGTTAACTGTTTACTACTTGACAAAAATGTGAACTTGTCTGAATTAAAAGCATTTGCAGACAACAGTCTAAATGTGGAATTTGTCTTTGATAGGGTAGAAAACATTGCGGAAAAGAACAAAATGCTTTTTACTGGCATTTTCTGCTTTTCCCATGTTCTGAAAAGGTTTCTTTCTCAGTGACGTTAAATAATTTGGGCCCTGTTTGTGAGCTCTGTGGTTAGCAGATCTGACTCGCGACCTGGTGGTTGCAGGTTCATGGCTGGTTAAGGTAAACTTTCTTTCCAGCAAACTTTTGCCTCTGAACTCTGATGCATATGAAAAAAGTTGTCAGTGGCCTGGAGAGAAGGTTGTGTCAGTGCTGGTGTGAGAAATCCAGGAAAAACATGTGTAGGTGTACTGACCACTGTGATACATTACCAAAGCTGTTTAAACGGCATTAAACTCAAATACAAACCAAAAAACCTGTCAGGATTATGTGGTAATTAAGGGGTTAACGTTTGAGAAATTAATTTTGCTATAATACTAATTTCAAAATCATGGCTTGTACCGGAGAAAAGAGTGACACAAGTATTAATGATTGATTGATTGTATGGTGTTTAACGCCGTTTTCAACATTATTTCAGTTATATTGCGGTGGCCAGTGCACCTATCCATGCTTTCCTGGAGTTTCTTTTACCACTACTTTGCGCAATATTCTTTCCAAGCCACTGGCTGCTTTCCCACATAACCATCGTTGAAACAATGGTCGGGGGTGAGAGAGGAATAAATCATGTCGCAAATGACTATCAACAATCCTTGGAAAGAAATTGGCCAAGCCGGGGATCAAACCAGCGACCTCCTGTTCTCATGTCCTGTACCCTACCGACTGTGCTATGGGGCTTGAGGACACAAGTATTAAAGATGTGCGTTCCTAATAAAGAGCAAATAATAAAGGAGGAGGTAACATGTTAACCCTTTACTAACCCTTTCCCAAACGACAAATTCAGGCTCTTTCAAATTCAAAACAACTGCAGACGAAGAATTCAAAATTGGTACAAATGAGCTTAATATGACATTCTCTGATAGGATAAAAAACATTGTGGGAAAAGGAGAAAATGCTGGTTACCAGCATTTTCTCCATTTCCCACAATGTTTTCAAAAGCCTACTTTCCTAGGGTCGTGAAAACCTGGGATTGTTTGGTAAAGGGCAAAACGACAAAATTTTAGCCTGGTCCGATTTGAAAGCATAAAAATTGCTTGCAGACAACATACTAAATGTTACTCACAACATAAAATTCATCTTTCAAAGGGTAGAAAACATAAATGCGGAAAAATAAGAAAAAGTTGGCTACCAGCATTTTCTCTTTTTACCACTATGTTTTCAAAAGCCTTCTTCCTCAGCGTCGCTAAAAGTCGGGATTGTGTGGATAGGGTTAAACCCTTTATCAAATAATCCTGTATTTTAACCCTTTACCACACAATCCCAAGTTTTAAAGACCTTGAGGAAGAAGCCTTTTGGAAACATTGTGGGGAAAGGAGAAAATGCTGGTAACCAGCATTTTCTCCTTTTCCCGCAATGTTTTCTACCCTATCCAAGCCAGATTTCATCATTTGAGCCACACTCAGATTGTCGTCTGCAAATGCTTTCAATTTGGACAAGTCTAAAATTTTGCCGTTTGGTAAAGGGTTAATGAACCTAGAAAGGATGACCCGGGTTGCTCAATCTCAGGTTTTTCCCTGACCATAGTCTTTCTTTTAATTTGGACCCCTAAATTTTCTAAATGAACCCCCAAATCTAAATGTTTGCCCTCTTTTATTTTATTTGAAGAGAGTCCAATGACCCCCATGAAAAAAAACCCAGAGAAAACCCTGAGACACAGCAACCTGAGTCTAGGACCTGTATTCTCCAACCATTCTTAACCCTTCACCAGACGATAAAATTATAGCCTTGTCCAAATTGAAAGCATTTGCAGACGACAATTTCAGTGTGGCTCAACTGGTGCAATTTTTCTTTGATAAGGTAGAAAACATTGTGGGAAAAGGAGAAAATGCTGGTTATCAGCATTTTCTCCTTTTCCCACAATGTTTTCAAAATGCTTCTTTCCCAGGGCCATTAAAAGGCATCATTGTGCGGTACAGGGTTAAATATGTTCTCAGTCTTATTCTCCGGAATTTTCTGAATTTGAAAGTATAACACAACCTTCGAAAGTTTTATTGGCTAAACCATTCTGTTTCGCCAATCAGAAGTTGTGTTACGTTCAAATGTAGGAAATTTTGAAGAATTCCGGTAAGAATGTTCTTAGCAATGGCTGAATGCAGACCTTCAAAAATAAGACCCAACAATTGCAAGATCAAGTTTAGTTTTATCCAGGATGTATTTAAGCAAATAGGTCGGTGTAGATCAAAGATCCATCAGTCTGATCTTTGTCTGCTACTGGCCACAAAGGCAAGGCATTTCGAGGATATAGATCTATTCCTGATTAAGATGCATTTCACCTTTATATGGCACCAGGCGGCAACTTGAGTGCTGCTTATGTTGCTTCAAGATGAAAAAGTTCCCATTTGAATGTGTTATGGCGCCAAAGACAAATTGCATATGGACAGTTTAGGTTGAGGTTAGACTGAATAGAACACGCAATGGGATCTTGGATCTGCACTGTCCAATATTTTGTGAGATATTGTAATGGAAGTAAAAAGGTTTGTAAGATGGTATATACCTGAAGCACCATAATTTGCTCAGATTGCATAAATTTCTGTGTCATCTGAATTACCTTTGATAATGTTTTAGACCCCTTCTGAATACCAAACTAAAGCACTAGACTACATCACAGCATGCCAAGCCCCCGTAGCTCAGTCGGTAGCGTACAGAACTTTAGAACAGGAGGTCGCTGGTTCGATCCCGGGCTTGGCCAATTTCTTTCCGAGGATTGATGATAGTCATCGTGACAGGATTCATTCCTCTCTCACCGCTGACCATTGTTTTGACCTTGGTTATGTGGGAAAGCAGCCAGTGGTTTGGAAAGAATATTGTGCGGAGTACTGGTAAAAGAAACTCCAGGAAAGCATGGATAGGTGCACTGGCCACTGTGATATAACTGAGATAATGTTGAAAATGGCGTTAAACACCATACAATCAAAACATCACAGCAGTTACAAATTTACAGTTTTCTTCTTCATAGAAGAAAAATCTTGCTTTTTGTTTCCAGACTTGGTGATTAATTAAAAATTTCCACATGTACTTATTCAGTGATGTAACTTGTTTTCGAAGAAATGTTTAATAGTTTAAAGATCTATTTGTGTAGAATACAAATTATGATGAGCCACGCTCTGGCAAAAGAGGGCTCAATGCATGTCTGTGATACATTAATAATTATACCAAGCAAGTCATCACATAATTGTGGATCCATAAAATCCATTCTGTCTAACAACCAACTCGGAATCATTAGGACTGGTAGACTGGTCCTTCTAAATACAGAAAATTGATCAGTAGCATAAAGTTTTGGCCCAGGTCAACTTGTGCGGACTCGGTGTAGCTGACCTGGGTTGATACTTTTTGCAGATGCATTAACCCTTTACCACACAATCCCAAGTTTTAATGACCCTGAGAAAGAAGCCTTTTGAAAACATTGTGGGAAAAGGAGAAAATGCTGGTAACCAGCATTTTCTCCTTCTTCCACAATGTTTTCTACCCTTTCCAAAACAAACTTCAATTTTTGAGCCACACTTATTTTGTCGTCTGCAAATGCTTTGAATTTGGACCAGTCTAAAATTTTGTTGTTTAGTAAAAAGTTAAGCCCTCTTTTCACAGAGCATGGCTCAGGTATTTCTTGCCAACAAAATCTCTCCGTTGTAGTCTGCAGTGTGGATAAAAAAAATTGTGCATAAACACAATTATAGGGAAAAGTGTTGATAGAAAATTGATCAAATAAGAAGAAATCAATAAATGGAGGATTTGCCATAAAACTCTCTCTGTAGCAATTTCAATGGAATTTGTCACAAAGACACTTCAATCACTGATGAAAGCTGATTTGGTTAGAATAAGATTCCTGTTTAATCATTTTAACCCTTTACCACACAGTCCGGACTTTTAACGACCCTGTGAAAGCAACCAATTGAAAACCTTGCGGGAAAAGGAGAAAATGCTGGTAACCAGCATTTCCTCCTTTTCCCACAATGTTTTCTACCCTTCCCTGAACAAATTTCACTTTTTCAATAACATTTTTTATGTCATCTGCAAATGTCTAAAATTCTGTCATTTGGTAAAAAGTTAACTCTTTACCACATGACAACATTTTAGACTTGTCCAAATGGAAGACATTTGCAGATGACAATTTGAATTTTGCTCAAATGATGTGATATGACTTTTAAAGAACAGAAACATTGATGGAATCTGAAAAATGCTGGTTACCAGCAATTTCCCACAATGTTTTCAAAAGCCCTTTCCCCCATGGTCATAAATAGTGCAGGATAGATTGGTTACAACCAGTTAATGAAACTGGCAGTTTTCCTTTGATCTTTGGTCCTGTTCATTTTAACTCTCTGCCAAGCAACAAAATTTTAGCCATATCCAAATTGAAAGCATTTGCAGACAACAAATAAATGTTACTCAAAACACGAAGTTTGTCAGTCATAGGGTAGAAAACATTGTGGAAAAAGTGCTGGTTAACAGCATTTTCTCCTTTTCCCACAATGTTTTCAATAGCCTTCTAGAAGACAAGATTGTGTGGTAAAGGGTTAAAATTATGAGCACAGGAGAGAATCAGGATGTATATTATGCAAGATAATCCCATCTGATGCTACAATTTACATAATAATGGTCGTGCATTAAATTGTTTTTTTCCAGGTTGTCTTTTGACCTACTTTTACCATCTTTAACTATCTTGATGCAGATGCCGTCTGTACATTTTGTTTTTCACTTTACCAAAGGACAATGCCTTTTCCCTTGTTTCCAAAATGCCTTTTGGAAACATTGTGGGAAAAGGAGAAAATGCAGATAACAATCAGTTTCTCCTTTTCCAAAAAAGTTTTCTACCACTTCAAAGACACAAAACATCTTTTGAGCGACCGTGAATTTGTCGTCTGCAAATTCTTTTCAGTTAGACAAGTCTAAATTTTTGTCACGTGGGAAAGAGTTAATCTTTCTTGAAATGCTAAGAAGAAATAAATGCGTAAACCTTTGCCTTTGTAGTTTGACAACCAAAAGCCCTGCCGAGTAGTTCTGTGGTTTGCATATCTGACTCGTGACCTGATGGTTGCGAGTTTGATACCCAGTTAAGGCAAACTCTCTTTCTGGCGATTTTTCATCTCTCACCTCTGATGCATGTGAGAAAAGTAGTCAGTGGCTAGGGAAGAAAGTTGAGTCAGTACTGGTATGACGAAGCCAGGAAACACATGCGTAGGTGCACTGACCGGCGTGATGTAAGCTGTTAAAATGGCGTTAAACTCCAATACAAACCATTGACAACCAAAAAGGATTATGGGTATGTTGATATACAATAGAAATACTCAATGGGCTAAGATGTTTCTTTGCTTCAATGTTGCATCATGGGAGAGAAATCAAAGAGTCATCCATTATTTTGATCTAGAAATTAATCACTTAAGGCCTTGACAGTGTGAACTCTGTGATAAAACTATGATGTATGATTTCATTTCGAAAATTATAGTCAAATAAATGAATAGGGTCACATAAATACATATAATAAACCGTTGTCAAATATGATATATAAAAATATCCCTCTTTACGCTCTAACCCTTTACAAACCCGTCCCTTGTTTTAACAACCCTGACATTGAAGACATTTCAAAAAAATATTGGAAAAGGAGAAAATGCTGGTTTCAGCATTTTCTCCTTTTCCCATGTTTTTTTCCACTCTTCCAAAGTTAACCTCATCACCAAGTGTTCATTTGAATCATTTACTGCAAGTGCTTTAGAATTCCGAAAGTGTAAAATTTTGTCATTTGGTATTTTGCAAAAGTTAACCCGAAGACAAAGTTTCCGACTTGTCCACTTTGAAAGCATTTCCAGTTTAGAAATTAATTCTTTCTGGAATGATGGGATTCAGGTTTGAAAGGGTGCAACACAAAATTGTTTTACCTGGAGAAAATGCTGGTTATCTGCATGTCTCTTTTGCCCACAATAAAAGCCTGTACTTTGTCCTCAGGGTCTTAAATAACATGGGATTGCGTGGTTATAGGTAGTGTAAAATCATACTTTCTGATCAAAGGTCATTTTATGAATGAATGTTTGCTTTACAAATTTTATAGGTGCTTTGATTTCTTTGCTTCCTTACTTTAACCCTTTACCCAACAGTCCCTGGTTTTCACGACCCTTGGAAAGAAGACTTTTGAAAACATTGTGGGAAAAGGAGAAAATGCTGGTAACCAGCATTTTCTCCGTTTCCCACAACGTTTTCTACCCTATCAGAGGGCTTAAGCTCATTTGTACCAATTTTGATTTTGTCGTCTGAATAAGTTTTGAATTTGAAAGAGTCTGAAATTTGCCGTTTGGGAAAGGGTTAACCCTATCCCACACAATCCTGACTTTTAACAACCCTGAGGAAGAAAGCTTTTAAAAACTTTGTGGGAAAAGGAGAAATTGCTGGTGACCAGCATTTTCTCCTTTTCCCACAATTTTTTCTTTCCATCTAAGGAAAAATTTCATCATCTGCATAAAATTTAATATGTCATCTGCAAAATTCTTTCATTTCTGACAAGTCTAGAATTTTGTTGCTTGGTAAAGAGTTAAATTTTATTGTTACCTCCAAAATCAAATCTGCTGCAGACAAATTTGACAACATCCATTTAGATCTTAACCCTTTACTTCACAATGTCATCTTTTAACAACACTGGAAAAGAAGCCTTTTGAAAACATCGTGGGAAAAGGAGAAAATGCTGATAACCAGCATTTTCTCCTTTTCCCACAATATTTTCCATCCTATGAAAGAAAAACTGCACCATTTTAGCCACACTAAAATTGTTGTCTGCAAATGCTTTCAACTTGGACAAGACTAAAATTTTGTCGTCTGGTAAAGGGTTAAATGTATAACTATCACAATCTACATGACTTAAATTTTTATACATATAAAAAAGAAAAAATAGAGGTGGGCTACAAACTATAAATGAGTAAACCCTGTGTACAACACAGTACTGAGGTTTTAACAGCCTTAAAATAGAAGGTTTTTCAAAGCATTGTGGGAACAGGAGAAAATGCTGGTTATAATCATTTTCTCCTTTTCCCACAAAGTTTCCTACCCTATCAGAGACAGACATCATCATTTGAAGTACTTTTATTTTTTGGTCTGCAAATGCTTTCGATTTGGTTGAATCCAAAATTTTGTCATTTGATAAAGATCGAGTTAAGCTTGCAAATGAGCCATGCTCTGGCAAAAGGGGGCTTAATGCATATCCGTGATCCATGATACAAATCAAGCCATCCCATAATTATGGATCCATAATTGCCACTTTTTTTAACAACAGACTTAATCATGAGGTAGACTGGTCCTTGGACATGCAGAAAATTGACCAACAGCGAAAAGTTTCGACTCAGGTCAGCCTGCGCGGACTGTGCAGGGTGACCTGGGTTGATACTTTTCACAGATATGTTTAGCCCCCTTTTCACAGAGCATGGCTCAAATGTATTGAAAGAAACTTCTTTTTAGAAACTAGGGATTTGTGTATAAAATATCTGGAAAAAAGCTCACAGAAAACTTGAATGATGCAGATACAATATCATTTTCAGCAATGAAGAGACACAAAAAAAACACACAAATGTGGCTTAACCCTTTACCAGACGACAAAATTTTAGCCTTGTCCAAATTGAAAGCATTTGCTTACCAGCCGATATAGCTCAGTAGGTAGAGCGTAGGACTTGTGAACACAATGTCCTACAGATTGTGGGTTCGTATCCCCGGCTGGCCAACTAAAAAAATTACTAATAGTCTTTCGGATGAGACATTAAACCGAGGTCCCGTGTGACGGTGCTATACGCCGAGCACGTTAAAGAACCAGGCGAAGCTCTCAGTAGTTTCGACCTGTATCCTTGCACTATCCCCCGTAACAACTAACCGTCTTCTGGGGGCGTCGCTCAGATGGGCAACCGGTAGCGACGATAAATAAACAGAAATAACCAAGCATTTGCAGATGACAATTTCAATGTGGCCCAAATGGTGCAATTTTTCTTTGATAGGGTAGAAAACAATGTGGGAAAAGGAAAAAAATGTTGGTTACTAGCATTTTCTCCTTTTCCCACAATGTTTTCAAAAGGCTTCGCTCTCAGGGTCGTTAAAGGCGGCATTGTGCAGTAAAGGGTTAACTATTTTTCTATTTTGTGCAGAGAAACTTGCTTCTGCATCACTTTTATCTATCTTGACAAAGTTTTTGCTGTAAAGAGTTCACCCCATGGAAAATACATCAAGATAAAAACGACTCTTTCTCAACCCAACAACGTCTCCCTTTGCCACACAATCCTAAGTTTTAACAACCCTGAGAAAGAAGCCTTTTGAAAACATTGTGGGAAAAGGAGAAAATGCTGGTAACCAGCATTTTCCCCTTTTCCCACAATGTTTTCAACCCTTCCCAAACCAAATTTCAGTTTTTGAGTCACATTTATTTTGTTGTCTGCTCATGCTTTCAATTTGGACTAGTCTAAAATTTTGTCATTTGGTAAAGAGTTAACCCTTTACTACACTATCCCAAGCTTTAACGACCCTGAGAAAGAAGGCTATTGAAAACATTGTGGCAGCCAGCATTTTCTTCTTTTCCCTGAGAAAAATTGATATGTTGTCTGCTCCATTTCCCACATTATTTGCACATTTGATTCTAAGTAAAGATACTTTTATGGTACCAGTTTATGATAATAACGGTAAAACAGCTTCCACAGAAATGAGGCAAGAAAATAGGGTAAGTCAATCTAAATTGTATCTTGATAGTGAGTGTGTGATGGATTATCTCCCTTTGTATAGTTTAAAAAAAAAATAAAGGGAGGGGTTTGCTGTCTTCTGGTTCCAGAATATGACAGGGTGTAAATCATTTTTTTTTTTAATGAAAAAACTGCCTGAGGAGCAGGCAAGACATGTGCTGTCATATTTGACAGGTGTTTGAAAACTCCTGACACTTTGACTTTTTATAGAAAAACTTGGTTTTGCAAGGTTCAAGATTTGTTGCACAGAATGTAGTATTATCTCGGATCTACATTGTTCAGTCACTGGTGAGATATTATTCAGAAAAAAATCTTGACTTTGTTATATCTCAAATGAATAAAACTCATTACATGTACCTGGCACTTGAAGAAGATTCTATCAAATCCTTCCTTGTTGAAATATTTGTTTTTTGTTAACTCTTTACCAAATGACAAAATTTTAGACTTGTCCAAATTCAAAGCATTTGCAGACGACAAGATAGATGTGACTCAAAAATTGAAATCTGTTTTCAAAAGTGTAGAAAACATTGTGGGAAAAGGAGAAAATGCTGGTTACCAGCATTTTCTCCTTTTCCCAATGTTTTCAACAGGCTTTTTCTTTGGGGTTTTTAAAAACCCAGGATTGTGTGGTAAAAGGTAAACCTTTGTAGGGCTGAACCAAATATTTCATAGTTTATGGGGATACTACAGGTCAAGATCAGCATGCACAGAACATGCAGTCTGATCTTGGATCTAAACTGTCTGCTTCTTTGCCCAATATCTTGACAAAATCAGCATTGACATAACTGTCATTCTGCGTCTTTTGTTCTGATTGAGAATTTTTTTTCCTATTTTTTTAGTACAAGAAGGATTAACCCTTTACCAAATACACCAGAGTTTTATCGACCCAGAAAAAGAGTGCTGTTGAAAACATTGTAGGAAGAGTGGGAAATGCCAGTAACCAGTATTTTCTCCTTTTCCCCAATATGTTTTATGCCCTTTCACAGACAGATCCCATTGTTTCCACCACATCTGATTTTGTCATCTGGAAACTCTCCCTTCCTGCGATGTTTTCAAGAGGTTTTTCCCCGGGATTATTTAAATGACAGATTGTGTGGTAAAGGGTTAATTCTTTACCACACATTCCGGACTTTAAACGACCCTGAAGAAACGAGCCTTTGAAAAACAGTGTTGGGAAAAGAAGGAAATGCTGGTAACCAGCATTTTCTTCTTTTCCCACAATGTTTTATGCCCTTCCCAAAACAAATTTCAATTTTTCAGTCACATATATTTTTGTTGTCTGCAAATGCTTTCAATTTGGACAAGTCTAGAATTTTGTGTTTGGTTAAGCAATAAGTGAGGGCAAGCTGACAATTCTTGACAATTAAGCTAAAGAACATTATCCTGATAAAAGAAAAATCTGCAATTTTAGTTCACTACCAGTTGAACACCAAACATATAGCAGCATTCATTTTCTTCAGTTTATGTGTGGCTGGTGAACAGGTTTGAGTGATTGGTTTTTAATTAGCTGTCTTGTAGGTATAACTGTATTAATAGTAGTTGACATGTGCTAAAAATAGAACATGTTTACATGTATGTCTTGCCCCACAGGCCTGTTTTCCCTCTATTCAGTGAAAGAAGTAAAACCAGTTTGGACTTTTTATTTTCAAATTTTACTTCCTAGAGTTTGAAATGCATACAGATATATGACTAATGGACTTTTGAGAGAGTGTGTTACACTTATAATTATCATTTGAGATGGATTGATATAGACTGTGCCAATAAGCATTGTTCACAGGTAAATGGAAAAAATTCTTAACACCTGATGATGACTATAAATTTTGAACCAAACAGTCTGAGGGAAAGCAAGCTTTTGAAAGTATTGTGAGAAAAGAGAAAAATATTGGTAGGCATTATTTTCTCCTTTTTCCATACTGTTTCCTATGTTCTCAAAGACAAATCACAATTATTCGAGCCTAACTTGTTGCAAATGCTTTAAAATTTTGGGAAGACTTAAATCTTGTCATATAGTAAAGACTGACATGATATGTAACAGGGATCTGCAACATTTCATCGAAAAACACACTCGTGGAAAACGATCCCTAGCCCTGGACCCTTACCATAACCCAGACAAATTGTCGCTTAAACCTTTCCCAAACGGCAAATTTTGGACTGGTCCAAATTGAAAGAGTTTGCAGACAACAATTTTAAATTCGATGAAAATGGCAGAAAGGTCTCAAAAAGGGTAGAAAACACTGTGGGAATAGGAGAAATTGCTCGTTACGAGCAATTTCTCGTTTTCCCACAGTGTTTTCAAAAGACTTGTACTGCAGACACATGAAAACCAGGGCTCATTTGGGAAAGGGTTAAATCTTCCTCCCAGACAGAGCTTTTCATTAAAACAAATCTAGGAATTTAGCAATCTGTATTAGAAAACATACATGGATTTCCACGCAACACATTTTCGATGAAATGTCATGCATCAATGTAACAGAATCTGCCAGAATACCTTCCTAAATCAGAACATAGATCCAAGATCAGAATCCATGTTCTGCGCAGTCTGATCTTGATGAACACTGTCTGCCGAAGGTGCTTAAGATGAAGCTTGTGATTTTCATTCTGTGGCTTAACCCTTGAAGTGCCTTTCACAACTATGGTTGCATTTGCGGCCAGTGTAGATCAAGATCAGACTGCACAAAATGTGCAGTCTGATCTTTGATCTACACTGTCCACTTTACTGAGACATTCTATACAAAGTCAACATTAACCTGGCATTTATTCAGATCTTATTTCTAGATTTGAAGTGATTGTTGGGTTTATCAGGGGCTCCAAGGGTTTTACCCTTTACCAAACAATTCTGTGTGTACAGACCTCAAGAAAGAAAGCTTGAAGACAGTGTGATAAAGGGAATAATTCTGTCAACTCTTTACCGAACGACAAAATTTATAACCCTTCCAACTTCAAAGTATATTTACAGATGATAAATGTGGCTGAAATGCTGGTTACCGGCATTTTCTCCTCTTTCCACAATGTTTACAAAAGCTGTCTTTCCCAAGGTCATTAAAACTTGGGATCGTGTGGTAAGCACTTAAAGCGCATAAAAAAACCTGAAATTTTATAGTAAATTAGATTTTTTTTTCTGTTTCAGTAAATCAATGAGTGGATCGTACTCCATGAAGGGGACCGTTGCAGCAGATGTAGGCCGGGTCAAAAAGACATCCCGCGTCACAAATGGCAATGGTCCACCAATCTTGAGCTACCCAGCAGATCCGCCAGATGACGAAAACATGAATGAAATCATTGGGGAGAACATTGACCTGTCGGTATTGATGCCCGACGGAAAAACCAGGCATCATCAGTCCATTGAGTCAAAGTAAGTGGTAACAATTACACATGTGATTCTAAACCCTTCTTGCGCCAAAGGCTATAACAGTGGCTTTAGTGGATGGCATTGATCAAGATCAGACCTACAGAACATGCAGACGACAAATGAAAGGTAACTCAAATGATAAAACTTGACCTTGATGGAATAGAAAATATTGTGGGAAAAGGAGAAAATGCTGGTTACCAGCATTTTCTCCTTTTCCACAGTGTCTTGAAAAAACTTCCGTTCAGGGTCATTAACTCTGTACCAAACGAAAAAATTTTAAACTGGTTGAAATTGAAAGCATTTGCAGACGACAAAATAAAAGTGTTTTTAAAATTGAAATTTGTCTTGGGAAGGGTAGAAAACATTGTAGGAAAAGGAGAAAATGCTGGTTACCAGCATTTTCTCCTTTCCACAATGTTTTCAAAAGGCTCCTTTCTCAGGGTTGTTAAAACTCGGGATTGTGTGGTAAAGGGTTAAAATGCAGGATTGTGTGGTGAAGGGTGAACAAAATCTTGTAGGGCGTAGTTGGCAATCTAAATGAAGATAAGAGTTCATAGAGCAAATCTGTGACTTACAGCTAAACCCAGCTTACTGCTGAACATTGTTTCAGTGATGTTTAAGTGGGACAGCAGCAAGACACTTTGGAAATACATTTTGCAAAGTTTGGGTGAAAGAAAATACAGGAAATCATGAGTAGGTGTATTAGACACCGTATATAATTATGGGTTACAGAAATAATTTTTAAGACAGAATTATATACCATTATGCATACTAACAAGCTGCAATTTCTAGTCAAGATTCCTCAAAGCTTCATCTCTCAATGTTGAATACAGGGGAAAACATTGCACCTTGTGGAGAAAATGCTGAAAGAGAAGTACATGCTTGCCTGTTCTAGGTGTTGTTTTCATCTGTGTTTGGTTGCATGTGTGTCAGATAATTACCACATAATGCTGATTTTTAACGACCCAGGGAAAGAAGCCTTTTTAAAACATTGTGGGAAAAGGAGAAAATGCTGGAAATTAGCATTTTCTCCTTTTACCACAATGTTTTCTACCCTATCCAAGAAAAATTGCACCATTTGAGCCACATTGAAATTGTCGTCTGCAAATCTTTTCAATTTGGACAAAGCTAAAATTTTGTTGTCTAGTAAAAGGTTAAATGTTGTAGATGGTATGTTTTACTCAGGGGATGATGTTGCTAGAATGTGATTTATACTCAAGGAATGCTACTGTAAGTTAGTTAAATTAAGTATAAAATCAAGAGTTGCTTCCCTTGTTCTAAAAAAAAAAAATTTCTGGAATGTTCAGTAGTTCAAAACATTTTGAGAAAAGGGGGAGATGATCACTGTAAACAGCTTTGCCAAATTGATACACTATTTGCATTTCTTGTCCATCACTTCATTCAAGTTTAATTACAGTAATTTTTCTTCTAAAGCAATTAAAACCACAAAACATGTCTTCTGATCTTTGATCTACACTGGTCTGCTTTCCCAAAACACTTTAGACAAAAGCAACCATGATATTGCAATTATTTGGGTCTTATTTCTGGACTTAAAAAGTATATTAACTCTTTACCACACAATCCCGACATTTAACACCCTTGAGAAAGAAGCCTTTTGAAAACATTGTAGGAAATGGAGAAAATGCTGGAAACCAACATTTTCTCCTTTTCCCACAATGTTTTGTACCCTATCAAGCCAAAATCACATCATTTGAACCACATTGAAATCGTCGTCTGCAAATGCTTTCAATTTGGACTGGTATAAATTTTTGATGTATGGTAAAGGGTTAAACTCTAAGGGTTAACCCTTTGGAGCACCAAATAAACCCACTGGATATATTTGGTCTAGAAACAAGACCCAAATAATGGCAATGGTTGTTTTTGTCTGTAGCGTTAAAGTTAAGTGCACAGTGTAGTCTGCTGCTTTTGTCTGTACTGTAAGTTTAGTCAAGGATCAGACTGCACATTTTGTGCCATCTGATCTTGATTTATAATGATCACAAAAGCAACTATTAGTTGTGAAAGGGCTAAGATCCTACTGCCTGTTTTTTGAGTATCATCTTTCAGATGTGCACAACAAATATTTGAGCCAGGCTTCATGAAAAGGAGGCTTAAAGCATCTGCGAAAAGTATCGATCCAGGTCAGCCTGTGCAGTGTGCGCCGGCTGACCTGGGACAAAACTCTTTGCTATTGGTCAATTTTCTGTATGTCCAAGGAGCAGTATACTTCATGATTTGAATGATTTGGTTGGTTGTTAAAAAAGTGGCTCCATAATTATGGTATGTGATGGCTTGATTGGTACCATGGATCACAGAGATGCATTAACTCTTTACCACACAACAATAATTTACACTGGTTGAAATTCAAAGCATTTGCAGACGACAAATTAAACTTGGCTGAAATTATTTGATTTGTTTCAGAACGGTTAGAAAACATTGTGGGAAAAGGAGAAAATGCTGGTTACCAGCATTTTCTCCTTTTCCCACAATGTTTTCAAAAGGTTTCTTTCACAGAGTGGTTAAAACTCGGGACTGTGTGGTAAAGAGTTAAGCCCCCTTTTGCTAGAGTATGACTCATTTCTCTGTGGCTATGTAGTCAAGTCACTGGATATCATTGTATAATAACCTCTTTACTAAACAGTCATGAGTTTTAACAAATCAGGGAAAGAAGTCGTATCACATGATAATAAAAATTTGAACACATCATGGGAAAAGGAGAAAATACTCAGGTAAGCAGCATGTTCTGGTTTTCCAACAATGTTTCCTACCCTTTCAAAGACAAATTCTATCATTTGAATAACACTTAACTCTTTACCACTTCTAACGACCCTGAGAAAGAAGCCTTTTGAAAACATTGTGGGAAAAGGAGAAAATGCTTGTTCCCAGCATTTTCTCCTTTTCCCACAATGTTTTCTACCCTATCTTAGAAAAACCTCATCATTTGAGCCACACTGAAATTGTCATCTGCAATTGCTTTCAATTTGGACTGGTCTAAAATTTTGTCATGTGGTAAGGAGTTCAATAGTCGCCTGGAATTGCTTTCAACTTTGACTAGTCTAAAATTTTGTTATTTGGTAAGAGTAAACCATGCACTTAGGGGCCTTTCAAAACTAGTTGCCTTTGCAGCCAGTTTAGATCAAGATCAGACTACACAAAATATGCAGTCTAAACTTTGATCTACATTGTCAGCTTACATCAAATTCTATTGAAAAGAAGAAATCTTGAAATTGCATATATCAATTTCTTAATTACTTCTAGACTAAAAATGTTCGTTTGATTTACTTGGCACTTTAATTGGTCACCAAAGGACATAAATTTAGACTTGCCCAAATTGGGAGCATTTGTAGATGACAAAATAAATGTGACTCAATATTAAGATTTGTGTTTGGATAGGTTCAAAATATTGTGGAAAAAGGAGAAAATGCTGGTTATAAGCATTTTCTTCTCTTCCCACAATGTTTTCAGAAAAGCTGTCTTTCTCAGGGTCATTGAAACACAGGATTGATTTGTAAACAGCCAAGATAAGAATTAGTCATCAATGCTTAGCAATCTAGTTGTATTGGATTTACAAATTCTATGTACAGTTACAATGGATGAATAGCCTGATATAGACTATAGCCTTACCTGTAAGTGCCTTAGATCTGGTCACATGACTTCAAGGTATTCAAACAAGGTTTTAAAACCATGTATACTGTATGTGTGTGTGGTTAGTGAACCAAGTAATGGCTAAATTTACACCTGATGATTAATGATATTTTAAAGTACCTTTCAATCAACTTGGTCTAATTAAACAAAACCTGGCCATTTCAAGCAAAATATGTCTTTTATAGACTTGTTTAAATTCACAATTCAGATTATTCTTGTTGGAACAAGACATTTACCTGTATGAGCAAAGGGAGGGAAACCATCTACTGTCAAAATGTCTAGAGTATGTGCTGAATGAATGTAATCTGTCATCCAAAGGAAGGAGGGATGTATTCAATGTAATTAATATGGAAATGTGTTGACTGAAACATGTGGTTTTAAATACACTTTTATTTACTATAAATATTCAAAATTGTGTTGCACAGAAAGTGTTTTCAAATAGTCTGAGCCGTAAAGTTTTCACTGGATCTAAAGGACAATGTTTTCAAGGAAGAAAAAGAAGGCAATTACAGATAAAGTGGATCTTTCCAAATCCATGCCTGTAATAAATGACATTAAAAATGACACTTTGGATGTTAACAGAGCTGGCAACTTTGATACGTCCATGAAATCAGGTATCCTGTATACTGCCGATGACTTGAGGTCATCAAAACAGGTTTGTAATGTTTTTTTTAAAATATTTTCTATATTATTTTTGTTTACAGCATTCCTATGATGGATCTACTAGTAAATTTAGCAGCCACTCATAAACTGAACCCAGCAGCCCATACTTTGGTAATCCAAACAGGTGACAAATGGAAACAAATAGACTTTAAAGCTAACAAAACTATTGGGCTGTTGGCGGATGAGAATCAGAAAGTGTCGGTGCAACTAGTTAGAAAACAAACTGAACAAAAAGTCAAATCAAAGTCCACAGCACAGCCATTTGAGGTAAGAGCATTGACCCTTTTCAGAGTACAAAACTTTACAATTGCCAAAGTGAAAGGATTTGCAGACGAAGGGCGTAGTGCCCATTACACAATATGTACATGGGTATAGAAAAAAGAGGTTGGAATGGTTTTTGAAAGAGTAACAATATTAAAATGACAAATTAATTACAAGGAAAATGCTGTCAAAAACTGCCAGAATTACCATTTCACACCTAAATTCTCAAAATTTTCCAGGGGAGGCCCTTCTGGACAGGTTGAATAATAATAATTTTATTCTGTTCTAATATTTTTTTACCAGATAATCACATGCATTAACATCCCAAGGAATACTGCTTTTGAAAACATTGTTGGAAAAGGAGAAAATGCTAGTAATCAGTATTTTCCTTTTACCACAGTGTTTCTTTCCTTTTGATGATAACTTCCATCCTTTTAGCAACATTTACGTCTTACCCAAAGGTAAATATTTAGACTTGTCAAAACTGAAAGTATTTGCAGCCGACAAAGTAATTTTTGCCCAGATGTTGGAATTTGTCTTGGAAAGGGTAGAAAACATTGTGTGAAAAGGAGAAAATGCTGGTTACCCGCATTTTCTCCTTTTCCAACAATGTTTTCAAAAGCCTAAGTCTTTAGGGTCATGAAAACATGGGGTTGTGTGGTAAAGGGTTAATTTGTCCTCTACAAATTCTTACAATTTGGACTGGTCTGAAATTTTGTTGGCTGGTAAAGAGATAACCTGAGTTTTAGGGGAGAGAAACCTGTTGATTGTTGTAAGACATGACATTCCTATGTTTTTATTACACGACAGGGTGACATAACTAGACTAAATGTATCATTTCCCTCTTGTAAGCTGTCCGGGAACCTTCTTGTACCTTGTCATTGTGACACAATTACCTGTACCTTGTTTAACCCCTAAATACCACACAATCCCGACTTTTAACGACCCCAAAAAGGAAGCCATTTGAAAACATTGTGAGAAAAGGAGAAAATGCTGGTAACCAGCATTTTCACCTTTTCCCACAATGTTTTCTATTCGTCCTATACCAAATTCCAATTTTATATTCCAATTGAATTTGTCGTCTGCAAATGCCCTCAATTTGGACTGGTCTAAACTTTTGTCGTTTGGTAAAGAGTTAAACCTTTGTCACATTATTTTAGGAAAACATTGACATTGTTTTACCCATTACCTCTGGAAATACGGAGTCCAGTAGTCAGTACCTGTAGTGTACAGGTCTTGAAACGAAGGACGCTGGTGTGAATCACCAGTCTCACCGCTGACCATTGTTTCAACGATGGATTATGTGGGAAAGCAGCCAGTGGCTTGGAAAGAATATTGTGCGGAGTACTGGTAAAAGAAACTCCAGGAAAGCACGGATAGGTGCACTGGCCGCCGTGATATAACTGAAATAATGTTGAAAACGGCGTTAAACACAATACAATACATTGAATCACCAGCTAGGCCAATTTCTGTTTGAGGATTGATGATAGTGATAGCAACAGTTCTCATTCCTCTTTCACCACTGATCATTGTTTCAGCGATGGCTATGTCAGAAAGCAGTCAGTGGCTTCTGAAGAATACTGTGAGTAGCACTGGTGAAATGAACACCAGGAAAGCATGGATAGGTGCACTGGTTGTTGTGATATAACTGAAATAATGTTGAAATAGTGTTGGCGTTAAACACCATACAAACAAAACCTCAAAACCTATACCCAATGAAAGGATACATTACTGAAAGCAGCCTTGTTAGATATTGAGAAACATCTTAATTAGTTTTTACTCTTTCCCAAACAGTTGCATGTTAAAATGAACTTGAAGAAAGGTTTTGAAAACTTTGGAAAAAGAGAAAATGCTGGTAACCATCATTCTCTTGTTTTTCCACAATGTCTGTAAGACTTTTACCCTTCCAAGGAAAATTTCCATTATCTGACAAAAGACAAATTCCATCAACTATAGTTGCCTCTGGTGCCAATGTTGATTCAGGTCAAAGTGTACAAAACATGCAGTTTAATGTGTGAACTGCTTTTTCCGCTCTGCTTGGACATTCTGGACAAGAGCAACTTTGAAATTGAATTTATTTTGTTCTTATTTCTAGACTGAAAAATGTCTTAAATTTTTTCAGCATGCAAATGTCTTAAGTTCAGAGCTCCAGATAAGAGAGAGTGATGGTATTCTAAATCCATTTTTTAGCTCCACTGGCCGAAGGCCAGCGGGCTTATGTCATGGCCCGGTGTCCGTCGTGCATCCGTCCGTGCGTCCGTCCGTCCGTGCATTAACTTTTATTTCAAACATCTTCTTCTCTGAAACTACCCATCCAATTTTCATGAAGCTTCACAGAAATGATCCTGCCATGGTCCTCTTCAGAATTTCTTGAAAGAATTTGATTCCTTCAAAAACTCTGGTTGCCATGGCAACAAAACTGAAAAATATTGGAAATCTTTAAAAATCTTCTTGTCTGAAACCATAAGGCATAGGGCTACCAAATTTGGCATGTAGCTTTATGTAGTAGACCTCTATCAAGTTTCTTCAAATTATAGCCCTGGGGTCAAAATTGGCTCTGCCCCAGGGGTCACAAGTTTTACATAGGCTTATATAGAGAAAACTTTAAAAAATCTTCCTGTACCTAGCCATAAGGCCTAGAGCTACCAAATTTTGCATGTTGCTATATCTAGTGGGCCTCTACCAAGTGGGCCAAAATTTTAGCCCTGGGGTCAAAATTGGCCCCACCGCAGGGGTCACAAGTTTTACATGGGCTTACATAGTGACAACTTAAGAAATCTTCCTGTTTTGATTTTTTTTTTTTTTGAAATTAGCCTTGCATCAGGGGTCTTATGTTTTACAGAGGCTTCATATGGACAAAACTTGAAAATCACCTTATTTATAACCATACAGCATAGACTTGTATTATTTTGGCATGTGGCTTTATCTTGTGGACCTCTACCAGGGTTCAAGTAATTATAGCTCTGGGATCAAAAATGGCTTTGCCTTGCAGGTCTCAACTTTCACATGGGCTTTTACAGAGAAAACTTTGTAAGTCTTCATTTTGAAGCCATTTGGCTCAGAATTGAAATGTTTAGTATTTATGGTTTATATTTATAAGCCAGTGGAGCGATACAGGGCCATCATGGCCCTCTTGTTCTCTTCCAAACCCTATATTGTGGGTACTTATTAGAATCATCTCGATGAGACAATTCTAATGAGTACCCATAACATAGGGTTTAATGGAGCATAATCAATATTTTCAATTTTGACATCAAAATCACTCTCTCTATCTGGAGCTCTGTTAAATTTATTTGGCGCTCTGAGGGTTAGGTAACTGAGCTTTTACCATGATAGAACCTATATATATGAGCTGTTGCTGTGAAAAGCTTTAATTCTTTACCAAACGACAAAAAAGTTAGACTCATCCAAATTGAAATTAATTGCAGACGACAAAAGAAATGTGACTGAAAAATGAAAGTTAGTTTGTGGAAGGGTAGAAAACAGTGTGGGAAAAGGGGAATATGCTGGTTACCAGCATTTTCTCCCTTTTCCACAATGTTTTCAAAAGGCTTAGTATCTTCCTCAGATTGTGTGGTAAAGAGTTAAATACTGTTGAAAGCAAAGAATATGATATTCAAATGGAATGTGGGTTGTCCCCATGGTAACCGTCCAACAGTAATTCAACACTTTTTTCTCATTTTTAATGCCAATTACACTTCAAAATTAGTACTTAACAAGTAATTTCACACTTGAAAAATAGAAGCAGTACATCCGAAAGAGTTTTTCATGGTTTATTAAGCACTGTAACAATGTACAAATATGAGACAGCCTCTGGGTAGGCTATCGTCATAATTCCTAAACCTACATGGGTTTTCACCAGTTACATTAACCCTTTAGCACATCTGAGTTTTAACAACCCCGATGGACGTGTTTGAAAACATTGTGGCTAAAGGAGAAAATGCTGATAACCAGCAGTCGCTCCTTTTCCCACAATGTTTTCTACCCTGTCAAAGAACTTCAGCTCATTTGTATCACTTTCAAATTTGTCATCTGCAGAACTTGGTTCCAATGTTGAAGAGTCTAGAATTTGTTGTTTGGTTAAAAAGCTAACTTTTTTAGCACTGAATAAATCCAAGAAACACTTTTCATGATTCTCCAAGTAAGACCTTTATAATTGCAGTGCCAAAGTTGGAACTGTCCAGGATGTCCAAGCATAAAAATATGGAAAAGGGAGCCATTACCTGCTCAATTTACCTGAGCAGTGTTTGCAAACAATGCCCATTGAAGTGGTTTTAACCTCTAAAAATGCCATTCAAGACTTGCCTTTGCGGCCAGTGTCGATCAAGAATAGACTGCACAGAGCATGCTGTCTTATCTTCGATCTACACTGTCTACGGTACTTTGCTGGGTCTGGTAACCTAGCTGGTAATGTGCAGGACATGACACCAAGGGGTCACTAGGTTGATTCCCAGTTCAGCGAAATTCTGTCCAAGAATTTATAACGGTGACTGCGGTAGAATTCATTCCTCTCAATGCTGGAAATTGTTTCAGACATGTTTATGTTGGAAAGCATCCAATGGCTTGGACAGATTTTTTGGCAAAGACCTAGTAAAAGGAAATCCAGTAAAGTATGGGTACATGCAAAGGCCACCATGATATAACTTCAATTTATATAGAAAATGGCTTGAACTCCACACAAATAAATTCCCATAAATTTTCAGATCATTCAAAATGTAGACTGACCTTTGGATTCACTGTTTTACCAAATAATTCTTTGTTTTTATGGCCCTGAAAAAGAAAGTTGTTGAAACCATTTTAGGGAAAGAAGAAAATAAGTGAAACCAGCTTCTGTTTTATACAATGTGTTCACCTGTTTTAAGTCAAACTCCATGTTTTGAGTCTCATTTATTTTGTCCTCGACAAAATGCTTTTAATACAGATCAGTCTGAAATTTTGTCTGAGGGTGAAGAGTTCTGAGTGAACTTTCGTTCAACGCTGATGATCAAAATTTTACAGCTTTATAAGTTGCATGCCACAAAACTATTTTGGTAATAATAGTTTAGTCAGGAAAAAATTTGCAAGGAATCTGAGAAAATTCTGATAAATTGTATGGGCGTAAACTTTCATGGGTAGAGACCATTACTTTATGAAAAAAATGTGCCATAAAATCTTTATTTCTTGTTGATGATGCTTTTACAACATCAGGTGATAATGACAAGAACAAAGGTAACTCTACCAAACAACAAATTTCAGACTTTTCCAGATTGAAAGTATTTGCAGATGACAAAATAAATGTTACTCAAAAATTGAAATTTGTTTTATGAAGGGTAGCAAAACATTGTGGAAAACGGAGAAAATGCTGGAAACCAGCATTTCCTCCTTTTTCCATAATGTTTTCAAAAGCTTTCTTTTCAAGGTTGTTATAAGTCGGGATTGTGTGGTAAAGAGATAATGTAATGTTTACTGTCTTTGAACTTCAGATTTGTTGACAACTGATGATCCCTTTACAACTGTACTTCATTTTGCAGCCAGTGTAGAGTCAGATCAGACAGCACATTTTGTGCCATCTGATCTTTGGATATTGTCCGTTTTTCAAGACATTAAGAGCAGACATGAAGTGTTTTGATTGTTTTTTCCAGTCTAAATTTGCCCATTGGGTCTTTCATGATCAAAAGTTTTATGACGAATTTTTTGTTCGATATGACCAACCTCAGTTTTATTATACATTCACTGGTTCAGAGGTATTGTTGGCCCTGGCTAACTTATTTCATAAATATATTTCAATGTTTGTTTATTTTCTATGAATTTTTTTCATGAACCGGCACAGATAAACGTTCTAAAAAGTTCTGAATAAGTGCTTAACCCTTTACCACACAACCCCGACTTCTAACAACCCTGTAAAAGAAGCCTTCTGAAAACATTGTGGGAAAAGGAGAAAATGCTGGTAACCAGCATTTTCTCCTTTTCCCACAAGGTTTTCTACCATTACAATGACAAATTTCAATTTTTTAGTCCCATTTGTTTTGTCATCTGCAAATGCTTTCAATTTGGACCAGTCTAAAATTTTGTCCTTTGACAAAGAGTTAACAGTATACCTTTCAATTTTAGACTCATCCTGTACAATAATTGCAGACGACAGAATAATGAATTGGGATTTGTCTCTGGTAGAGTGGAAACCACTATCGTAAAAAGAGAATATGCATTTTCTCTTTTTCCCACAGTGTTTAAAGGGTTTTCTGTTAGGGTCTTTAACCCTTTACCAGACGACAAAATTTTAGCCTTGTCCAAATTGAAAGCATTTGCAGGCGACAATTTCATTGTGGCTCAAATGGTGCAACTTTCCTTAGATAGACCTTAGATAGACTAGAAAGTATTGTGGGAAAAGGAGAAAATGTTGGTTACTGGCATTTTCTCTTTTCCCACAATGCTTTCAAAAGGCTTCTTTCCCAGGGTTGTTAAAAGGCGGCATTGTGCAGTAAAGGGTTAAAACATGGGATTATGTTGTAGATACTTAGATGAATGGTTTCTGTGGGATATAAATCAATAGAATCATGGTTCAGTGCACTAAATTGTACCCATATGTAAAAACATTGTTATCAAAGGAGAAATTGATGGAATGGCGTTTTACGCCGCTTTCAGCATTATTTCAGTCATATCACGGTGACAGCTCACATACTCATGTATTTCCTGGGTTTTACCAGTACTAGGCTAGGGCTCTGAAGTGTCTTGCCCAAGGACACACCCCCAAAAAAACCAGCAAATCATGTAGGGCTCAAACCCAGGGCCTCCAGGTTACAGGTCCCACACTTTACCTCTGAGCCATGCAGGACCCCTCAAAGGAGAAATTGCTTGTTTTGATATCAATGAAGGCACAAGTTATGATATCAATGAAGGCACAAGTTAAGATATCAATGAAGGTACAAGTTATGTATATCAATGAAGGTACAAGTTATGATATCAATGAAGGCACAAGTTATGATATCAGTGAAGGCGCAAAGCATACCTAAGGCCCATAAAGTCAGACGGTACTCAAGATTAAAGGATTAACCCATTACTTCTGTATTCCATTCTATATTTTTACCAAATGGGATCATTTTAGACTTGTCAGAATTGAAAGCTTTTGCAGACAGCATAATGAATGTTAGCTCAAATCCCGGAATTTGTCCTTGAAAAAGTAGAAAACAATGTGGGAAAAGGAGAAAATGCTGATTACCAGGAAGTCATCTTCCTGAGGGTTGCAAAAATACTGGTTTAATTGGTAAAGGATTAATATCGGGATAATCCAGTCTATATAAACTAGTAAATAAATCCATGTACACAGTAGCTACTTACCTACCCTTTGTTACTCTCCACAGTACTTATTTACCTACCCTTTGTTACTCTTCAAGAGGAGAGTTGCTAAACAGCCAGATGCTAAATACCTAAAAACTTTTTTATCAACCTATAATGTGTCTTTAGAAAAGATTATTATGAAGCATCCTTTAAGTTAACCCTTTACCATACAATCCCGACTTTTAACGACCCAGAGAAAGAAAGCTTTTGAAAACATTGTGGGAAAAGGAGAAAATTCTGGTAACTGGCATTTTCTCCTTTTCCCACAATGTCTTCTACCCTATCAAAAACAGATTATGTCATTTGAGCCAACTTAAATTTGATGTCAGCAGATGCTTTCAATTTGGGCAAGTCTAACATTTCATTGTGTAGTAAAGACTTAAAAAAATGATACTATACATGATTACTTAATTGTGAGATGAGGCTTGACTGATTTTATTCTTTACAAAACGGCAAACCTTCTTATGTTTTTTCAGCTTGTATTTTAGTTGACTCTTTACCAAATGACAGAAATGTAAACTTGTCCAAATTGAAAACAATTGCAGGCAACAATTCAAATTTGGTTCAAATGATGGAATTTGTCTTTGAGGGGGTATTAACCACTCTGGGAAAAATACAAAATGCTGGTTACCAGCATTTTCTCCCTTCCCACAATGTTTTCAAAAGCCATTTTACTTGGAGTCTTTAAAACTTGGGATTGTGTAGTAAAGGATTAATTTATATATAGCCTTTGTTGTATTTGGTTTACCTTTTACCAATTAATTGGTGTTTTTAAAACCCTAATATGAAAACAGGACGGGAAAATGAGTAAAAAAATGTTGGAAATCAGCATTTTCTTCTCTTCCGACAAATAATTTGTCCTCTTCTTTTTCACAGACATGTTTTAATTTCAGCCACACTGAATTTGTTGTCTGCAAGAGCTTTCAATGCAGACAGGTGTAAAAGTTTTGTCACCTGGTAAAGGGGTTTAGTCTCTGTATTGATAGGGTCACCTGAATGAAATACCTTTGATACTTTCATTTCTTTCATTGCCAAGGAGTTCCAAATACTGTTCTATTGTTGACTGGTGTGAAAAAAGATAAAAAGAAATAAGTTGATAATAATATCTGTGTAATGAAAGCTTAGTAGTTATTTTGTGCCTTTTATCCCTTCATGCTGTAAACCCCTCTAGCAAAGGGCCTTTCCAGACAACCCTGCATTGCCTTGTTATCACACAATTTTGTTTTTTAAGGACCCTGAGAAAGGGAGAAAATGCTGGTAGCCAGCATTTCCTCCTTTTCCCGCAATGTTTTGTACCCTTAATTCCATCATTTAACCAGGTTCATTATGAAGTCTGCAAACATTTTCAATTTTGACCAGTCTAAAATTTCAATCGTCTGGTAAAGAGTCAGTAGGGTTTTGATTATTTGAGAAACTGCTAACCTTTTAGCAGTTTTTCTAATGCTGACAATCCTTTTTTTTTTTTGTAATAATCTGTTTTACTGTTGAGTTTAAGGTGTTTTTTTAACAAGAAATCTCAGCTTGTTAGAAAAACGGTTAAAATGAGTGACTCATTACAGTTAGTTACATATAACAAGTGTAGAATTTTTCTGTTGGATTATCCTTTAATCCCTCTCTTCATGGAGATTAGGAAATACCGTATTTCACCTGATTAGCGCTTTCACTCTAATAGTAGCACCTCACACTATTTCTTACTCCAGAGGCCTCCGTACAACCCCAACCCACACCCAACCTAAGCTTAAAATCAACAACTGGAGTGGTAAACTTCCAAGCGCAAGATAACTTCACCGAAACTTTACAAATGCAGACAGATGAAAATTATTGATGACCGATATTTTATAAATAAACTCACAGGTACGGCACCAATAATCCTAATTAGTTAAAAAATCAATGTCATTAACACCTGACTATCCAAATATACATATGCTTCCAATAACATTATAAACTTCCGGTGACAAAAATTTGTCAACTCATGGAAAATCTTTCAGAAAGTGAAGTATCGAAGACCTGCGTCCCATATTTATGGTAAATGCTATGTAATGTCCAGATAAATCATGATTGAAAGTAAAATTGATAATCTGCATTAATATGGTGAGTTTTTAAAATGGCAATCACTTGCCGTTGGCGCTGGCTGAAACCTGGATCAAAGCACATACTGTACTTACTCTACTATATGACAGCACTTAAATTTTGGGAAATTGGCTATGAAATAGGAGCATCCTGTCAGCGTTTTGCATGGCACCCTGGCACTTTAATTAGCTGAAATACGGTAGGCTAGGTTTACTTTTTTACCACACAATCCTGACCATGAAGAAAAAGACTTTTGAATACTTTGTTGTCATCTTGCGAAGGGTCAAGTTTTAAAAGCGCAGTGGTAAAAGGAAAAATTCCAGAAGCATGGGTATTACATTTCCATTACATAATCATGTATATGGCTTGTTTCACCTTATATCTACCAGTATAAAGTGAAATAAGTCATCTGCCTTTCAAAATGACTGCACTGAGCCCTTGAGAATGGCGTTAAACACCATACAATCAATCAGTTGAATTGAAGGCACTGTCCCAAATAAGCATGCTTAGCATGTTGTCAGATTACTTTCAGTCAGTTGACATGTCTCTGTTGTCAGCTGGTGTTATAATTTGCTAGTATCCTGCTTTTAAAACACAAAAATAATGCGAGTCCATGCACTTGAACATGTTAAGCAGTTTTTGGCTCCACTAGTGGAAGGCTTAAGACTCCCAGGGTTCCAGCACAATTAATTTTTCCTTATATGTATTCGTATGTAACTCTTGTCAAAAATGAGGTAATGATGACGCAAGCAATAAAACATTTTGCCACAGATATTTATGGACCATGAAAGCAGACAGCAATAGGGAGTGATTAAAGATTATCAGGGCCTGGACCCAGGCTAGTGGAAGGCCAGCAAGCTTATTTTGTGACCCTTTGTTATTGTCTATCATTGTATCCATGCTTCTGTGGGTGTATCTGAGAGTGTGTTTTATTTCAAACAACTTCTTTAAAATTGCTTGTTCAATTTTCATGACACTTCACAGAAATGATCCTGCCATGGTCAGAGTCTTTTCAAAGAATTTGAATCCATTCAAAACTCTGGTTGCCATTGAAACAAAACTGAAAAAAATGAAATTCTTTAAAAATCTCCTAATCCAAAACAACAGTTTAACTCTCTACAAATTAACTCTTTACCAAATGACAAAATTTTAGACATGTCCAAATTGAAAGCATTTGCAGATGACAAAATAAATATGATTCAGAAACTGAAATTAGTTGTCGGAGGGATAGAAAACATTGCGGGAAATACTGGTTACCAGCATTTTCTCCTTTTCCCACAATGTTTTTAAAAGCTTTCTTTCTTAGGGTTATTAAAAGTCGGGATTGTGTTGTAAAGGGTTAACCAAAACTATCTTTGGTTGACTTCTTTCAGACTTTTTAGCCAAGCCCCCATAGCTCAGTCAGTAGCGTACAGGACTTGAGAACAGGAGTTCGCTGGTTTGATCCCCGGCTTGGCCAGTTTCTTTCCGAGGATTGATGATAGTCATTGCGACAGAATTTATTCCTCTCTCACCGCTGACCATTGTTTTGACGATGGTTATGTGGGAAAGCAGCCAGTGGCTTGGAAAGAATATTGTGCGGAGTACTGGTAAAAGAAACTCCAGGAAAGCAGGGATAGGCACACTGGCTGCCGTGATATTACTGAAATAATGTTGAAAACAGCGTTAAACACCGTACAAGCATTCAGAATTTTTTAATATACTTAATTCTGATCAAGAGTTAACCTTATGTCTAAGGGGAGTAACTTCTGTTTTCTTCATGATAATTTGTTATTGTTTATCTCCCATGATTATATGAGTTATTTTTATGTTGATGGCCATGCAATATTTGAATGAAGCATATTTGATTGAATCATTTGATTTCTTCTGCAAAAACTTTACCATACCCCAGACCTCCAGATAAAAGGGAGTGATAGTATTCTAAATCTATTATTTCTCTTCCAAACCCTATGTTGTGGGTACTCATTAGAATCGTCTCGGTGAGACGATTCTAATGAGTACTCATGAAATAGGGTTAAGTGGAGAGTAATTAATATTTTCAATTTTGAAATAAAAATTTCTCCCTCTGTCTGGATCTTTGATACCCTATACCATGGAAAAAATTATTTTCAGCTTCATATCTTTTGAAATATTCTTGTCACAAAACTGGAAGTCAGAGTTCATTGACATTTAAAAAAAGGTGGTGAGATTACCTTTAATTACTGTTAGATATGCCTGTATTCATTGACATCAGGGGTCAAGCATGGCTCTGTGGTAAAGTTAAGGACTCATAACCTCGAGGCCCTGGGTTCAAGCCTCACTGGAACCACTTGGTTTTTCGTAAAAGTGTCCTTGGGCAAGACACTTCAGATTCCTTGCAGTTGATTTTCTGAATTCATGCCAGTTAGTGAAATTTGCACATGTATTTAAAAGGAAGTACAGCAATACAGGGCCATTGTGGCCCTCTTTTTCAGCTTGTCAAAATGATTCCAAAAACTATATATTAAGTCAAAAGGCACTTGTATGGGTGGAAACATAAACAAGGAACAAAGTGAACCCTTTACCAAACAACATAATTTTTGACTTCCCTGAGATAAAAGCAGGAGATGATATATCAACCTTGGCTGAAATGATGAAATGAAATGATGGAATTTGTCTTTGTAAGAAAGGAAAACATTGTGGAAATGGATTTTCGGCATTTTCTCCTTTTCCCTGCATGTTTTAAAAAGCCCACTTGCTCAAAGTGATTAAACTTGGGACTGCGTATTAGGTAAAGAGCCAAGGTTCAAGTGTGTCATCTTTTATTACAATGTTGTCTTTAACAAATTACCTCCTGAAAGATGATTGCAATAGACAACTTCTCTCGCATGTTTAACCCTTTACCACACAATCACGACTTTTAACAACCCTGAAGAAAGGCCTTTTGAAAACATTTTGGGAAAAGGAGAAAATGCTGGTAACCAGCATTTTCTCCTTTTCCCACAATTTTTTCTACCCTATCCAAGACAAATTCCATTATTTGAGTCACATTTAAATTGTTGTCTGCAAATGCTTTCAATTTGGACCAGTCTAAATTTTTCTTGTGTGGTAAAGAGTTAAAATACTGATATATCAATATGACAATGTGGGATGTGTAAATACATACCAAAACATTGTTGAAATAGAAGGAAACTAACTCATTAAAAGTATTTCCCCTTTTGCCACAATGTTTTTTATACAGGTTTTCTGCATGAAAGAAATACTGTGGTCTTCAGGAAGTTATAATTTTGAAACCTCCAAACGGGAAGCGGTAAAGTGTGTCTGTCCTCTTTTGTCACAAAATTGGCTTTTACTCTACCAGATGACAAAATTTTGGACTGGACCAAATTTGAAAGCATTTGCAGACGACTAATAAATTGTTGCTAAAATGATAAAATGATTTCTCTCCTTGATAGGGTAGAAAACATTGTTGGAAAAGGAGAAAATAATGGTTACCAGCATTTTCTCTTTTTCCCAGAATGTTTTCATAAGGCTTCTCTTTCAGGGTTTATAAAAGTTAGGATTGTGTGGTAAGAGTTAAACTCTACCAGATAACCAAAAATTTAGAGCTTTCCATTTTGAAAGGTTTTGCAGACGACATATCAAACTGGGCTCAAATGAAAGAATCTATCTTTGAAAGGGTAGAAAATAATTGTGAGAAAGGTAGAAAATGCTAGTTACAAGTTCTCCTTTTCTCACAATGTTTCCTGAAGTCTCAAGTCTCTTTCCTAAGGGTAATTAGCGGAGCCCCGGTAGCTCAGTCGGTAGCGTACAGGACTTGAAAACAGGAGGTCGCTGCTTCAATCTCCCGCTCGGCCAATTTCTTTCCGAAGATTGATGATAGTCATTGCGACAGGATTCATTCCTCTCTCACAGCTGACCATTGTTTTGACAATGGCTATGTGAGAAAGCAGCCAGTGCTTGGAAAGAATATTATGCATAGTACCGGTAAAAGAAACTCCAGGAAAGCATGGATAGGTGCACTGGCCGCCGTGATATAACTGAAATGATGTTGAAAACAGCATTAAACACTATACAATCAATCAATCAATAAGGGTAGTTAAACTTTGGGATAGTTTTATAAAGAGCTAATGGACTAGATTCTATGTTATTGTTGGCAAGGACAGTAACTGTTGATCAAGATAATCCTTGATGTAAACAAAACCTGCTTGTAGAGCACATCATATGACAGTTGAAAAATGGAATTATTTCGTTGATATACATACATTTGTGTTATAACCCTTTGTCAAACAGTTTTTAGCTCTACTGGCTGAAAGCCAGCAGAGCTTATGTCATGGCGGGGTTTCCGTCGTCCGTCCGTCCGTCTGTCTGTCCGTCTGTCCGTCCATCCGTCTGTCCGTCCGTTAGTCTTTTTCTTGTTTACGCGATAAAGTCTGCATTTGTTGCCAGATTTTCATGAAACTTGCACAGTTTGTTTATCTCATCAATAGCTTCAACCCTATTGAATTTGAAAAAAATCCAACAAACAGTATGGGAAAAGTAGCCATTTCAAGTTGAAAATTTCCAGTTCTTGTTTACGCGATAAAGTCTGCAAATAACTTCAGATTTTCGTGAAACTTGCACAGTTTGTTTATTTCATCAATAGCTTCAACCCTATTGACTTTGAAAAAAATCCAACAAATAGTATGGGAAAAGTAGCCATTTAAAGTTGAAAATTTAAATTTTCTGTTCTTGTTTACGCAATAAAGTCTGTATTTCTGGTCAGATTTTCATGAAAATCACACAGTTTGTTTATCTCATCTGTAGCTTCAACCCTATTGATTTTGAAAAAAAAATCGAAGAAACAATGTGGGAAAAGTAGCCATTTCATGTTGAAAATTTCCAATTCTTGTTTACATGATAAAGTCTGCATTTGTAATCAGATTTTTGTGAAATTCACCCAGTTGTTTTGTCTCATCAACAGCTTGAATCCTATTGATTTTGAAAAAAAATCCAAGAAACAATGTGGGAAAAGTAGCCATTTTTTTTTTGTTGAAAATTTACATTTCCTGTTTAAGGGATTAAGCTTGTAGTTTGGGTTGGATTTTGGTCCCTGCCAGTAGAGCATATTCAGGCCCTTCAGGGCCTTCTAGGTTATTTCAAAGACCCTGTTTTTGAAAACATTGTGGGAAAAGGAGAAAATGCTGGTAACCAGCATTTTCTCCTTTTCTTACAATGTTTTATAGCCCTTTAAGGACAAATCCTGTATTTGTGAACGACACTTTATTTTTCATCAGCAAAATTAATGCTTTTGACTCTCTACCACAAAATTTTAGACTTGACTTCATTGACGGCATTGGCAGATTACAAATTGAATGTTGCTCAAGTCAGGGAATTTGTATGTAAGAGGATTGAAAACAATGTGGGAAAAGGAGTAAATGCTAGTTACCAGCATTTTCTTCTTTTCCCGCAGTGTTATCAAAAGCCCTTCTTTTAACCCTTTCCCAAACAAGTCCTGGTTTTCACGTGTCTGCAGTACAAGTCTTTTGAAAACACTGTGGGAAAAGGAGAAATTGCTCGTAACGAGTGTTTTCTACCCTTTTTGAGACCTTTATGCCATTTCCATCAAATTTAAAATTGTCATCTGCAAACTCTTTGAATTTGGACCAGTCAAAAATTTGTTGTTTGGGAAAGGGTTAAAGGTCATCATATTTCAGGATTGTTTGATTTTGGAAATTTTCCTATCGGGAAAAGAGTCGATACTTGCAATGCAAAGAGCATCATTGGTTTAAGTTTTACCAGGCAACAAAACTTTGGACTCATCCATATTGACTGCATTTTCAGATGGCCATTTAAATGTGGCTCAAACAATGGAATTTAACTGTGAAAGAGGTGGATGTATCATAGAAAATGCTGGTAACTTTTATCACACAAGGTTTTTGAAGGTTGTCCTCTTCAGGGTTAAAAAAAAAAAAACATGGGATTGAGTGGTAAAAGGTTATCATATAGAATTGTCACCTTATTGATTCACAGAGAAGATTGGATTGGATAGGAAATTTAGTTTGCGAGTGCAATCAGTTTAGTTTCTGTGAAATTATTACCTTTTGCTGCAATTTTTACATGCAATAAACATGATATTTACATGGCACATAATTGAAAGTTAAAACTGGGAAAAATTTCTAACTCTTTACCAAACAATCCCATGTTTTAATGACCCTAGGCCTTCTGAAAATATTGTGGGAAAAGGAGAAAATGCTGGTAACAAGCATTTTCTCCTTTTCCCACAATGTTCTTTACCCTTTATAATCATTTGAGCTAATTTGATTTGTCATCTGCAACTGCTTTCAATTTGGACCAGTCTAAAATTTTGTTGTTTGGTAAAGAGTTAACCCTTTCCCTCACAGTCCCGAGTTTTAACAATCATGAAATATTTCCCACAATGTTTTCTACTCTTCCCAAAACAAATTTTCAATTTCTGAAACACGTTTGTGCCATCTGCAAATGCCTTCAATTTCGACCAGTCTAAAATTTTGTGGTTTGATGAACAGAAAAGAGAAAAAAACAGTTAAGAGAAAAACGAAGACAGCTTTCAGAATTTGATAGAATTTGGTGCACTGAGTGTTTGATATGGGACAATATTTGAAATGTCAAATTGTTGTTGGAAATATTTGACCCTGTTTTTGACAGAACTTTGATGTTGGAGTATAAGCAGAAAAAATGGATTGCTTTAAAGTAAGTATTAGACGAGGGTGTTTTTACCAGAATATATTACAAAAGTAACTAACAGTGTGGATCAAAGATCAGAATGCATGTTCTGTGCATGATCCATACAGTTGGCAAACAGAAGTCTGATCCTGAGCTACATTGTCTACAACAGAAACTAAAACTTGTGGTTAGCTCTCTAAAGGTTCAAGTATCATTGCCAGCAAGGACCACTGATCCTTTGACTCCCAGTTTGCAAACCAGTGCCTTAACCACTGAGCTGTAGGTGATCTCAACTTTAATATGATAGTTCCAGAATTGTTTATTGAATGATGGTTTATGCCACTTTCAACAATATTTCAGTCCTATTACAGTGACAGCTCTATTTTGGCTTGGGCCCTGAAGTGTCTTGCCCAAGGGAATTTTTGAGAAAAAAAAAAACAATCATTCAGTCCATCTGCCACAATCTTTTGTAAGCTTGTACTGTAAGGGTCCAGCATGGCTCATGGATTAGGGTGTAGGATTCACAACATGGGTTCGACACTACATGTAGCTTGAGACACTGGCATTTCACAGGAGTGTCCTTCAGTGGCTACCGTGACTCACACTTTTGGCTTGGTGTGAAACCCAGGATGGGCAAGAAAACATTGTGGGTAAAGGAGAAAATGCTGGCTTACCAGTATTTTCTTCTTTTCCCACAATGTTTTCAATAGCATTCTTCTTCAGGGTAATTAAAACCCGGGACTGCAGTAAAATGTTAACCAACTGCGTCACCGTACTATCGAAGCATGATATGTACCTGCTTTACCTATAAAATTCTGATGGCTTAACTTTATCAAGGATAAACTGTATGAATTAGTAGGCTGCTGCAGTGATATGACAAATAATGTTGAAAGCAGGCTAAAACACTGGTCACCAGCATTTCCTTCTTTTCCCACATTGTTTTCTACCCTTCTAAAGACAAATTCCATCATTTGAACCACATTTGAATTTGACATTTGCAAGATGCTTCCAAAGTGAACCAGGCTAAGATCTTGTCCTTTGGTAAAGATGTAATGAATTGGTCATTTAATACTCTTTACCATTTAAGTGACAGAATTTAATATTTGTCCAAATTGAAAGCACATCTTAATCTCAACTTATTAAATGTTGCTGTACTCTTTATCAAACGACAAAATTTTAGGCTGGTCTAAACTGAGAGCAGCTGCAGATGACATTTTGAAGCTGGCCCTAATGACAAAGTTTGTCCTCAACAGGAAAGAAAATATTGTGGGAAAAGGAGAAAATGCTGTTTACTAGCATTTTCTCCTTTTCCCACAATGTTTTCAAAAGCGTTCTCTTTCAGGGTCGTTAAAAGTCGGGATTGTGTGGTAATGGGTTAAATGATGGGATTCATCTTTGAAAGCATAGAAAACATTGTGGTAAAGGAGAAAATGGTGGTTACCAGCTTTTTCTCCTTTTCCACAATGTTTTCAAGAGCCTTTTTCCACAGGGTCATTAAAACTCTGGTTGTTTGGTAAATAGTATTGTGTAGATATGGTTTATCAAAAGAAAAACCCAGGTTATAAATATGAAGATTATTTTTTTTTTAATTCAAAGTTGTATTTACATTATCTACTGACCTTAATACCTGTGTTTGTATAATGAATGAAATATAGAATACTGAAATTGACCATTTATATTTTGAATAGAGAGAATATAATATTCCATTCATAAGTAATATGTACATTTGAAAGATTATAACCAGCACTTTTAGCTCACCTGAGCACAGAGTGATTACTGTAAACCTGGAAATTATTTCACGCTATTTAAGTTAGCGGAGTTTGCAGAAGCATTGACTTCATGAACTTAAATAGTTACTAAATCATATGTTGCTATGAAATTGCAAAAATTTCTAGCTTGGGTATGAAAAAATGAAGAGTTACAGAATTCTCATACTCTTTACTGACCTTTAAGACAACAGGACAGAAACAGACGAACAAGAAAACAACTTATCAACATATATACACAGGTGACTCTACACAGAGGCATGTTCGATTTTTACAACATAAACTTCATTGTTAGCTGCGCTGACAGAACTGCTGCTACTCTCTGGTAACATTATAGCTACAAGATCACTCCTAACACTTGCGCAAGATTTTTTTTTTCCTTCATTAGAATATAAATGGATGGATTTTGAATTCATCAGTTTTCAATGGAAAACATAATCCTTTAATGATTAACCCTTTATCACACATCATGCCGCCTTTTAACGACCCTGGGAAAGACGCCTTTTGAAAACATTGTGGGAAAAGGAGAAAATGCTGATTACCAGTATTTTCTCCTTTTCCCACAATGTTTTCTACCAGATCAAAGAAAAATTGCACCATTTGAGCAACATCGAAATTGTTGTATGCAAATGCTTTCAATTGGACAAGGCTAAAATTTGTCGTCTAATAAAGAGTTAAAAAAAACCTAGAAATAATTCAAATTCATAATCAGTAACTTTCAGTGCTTTACATACTAGAAGACAAAAGTATAGACTTGCCAAAAATGAAAACATTTGCAGATGACACATCAAAATGCAGGCTAAAATGGGGGATTTTAACTTTGCAAAGGTAGAAACATAGTGGGGAAAGGAGAAAATGTTGGTTTACTTGCATTTTCTGATTTTCCTACAATTTTTTCAAAAGCCCTTTTTCTCAGGGTTGTCAGTGCACAGAAGTCTTTGATAAAGGATTCATTTTTTCCGTGATAAAAGTTTCCTTGAACTGAAAGGCTCTCTAAAACATGCTGACATAATAATTGAGTGTACCAAACAACAAAATTTTAGATTTTTTCAAATTCAAAGTATTTGCGGACAACAAATCAAAGGTTGCTCAATTGATGGAATTTGCCTTTCACTGAGCAGAAACATAATGGGAAAGGAAGAAAATGCTGGTTACCAGCATTTTCTGTTTTTCCAACAATGTTTTCAAAAGCTTTTTTTCTAGGGGTTGTTTCATAGAACTTTGGATTGTGTGGTAAATGGTTTATTGCTTTCAAAAAGACTTACTTCCTCCATTTGTGGAAGTGTTTTTTTTTCCTGAGATTCAGTCTTCCAACCTCTCATTTCAACCATTATTAATTTGTTGGGATTGCAAAATGCTCTAAAATTGTGGAACGGTCTAAAATTATGTTGTCAGGCGAAGTCAGTTACAAGGATGTAATGAGAACATTATCATGGAGATATCTCTTTTTCCCACAATAATTTCAAAAGTGGTCTGCTGTAGTCTCCAGAGAGTCATGTATTGTTAATCAATACCAATATGCCCAGATGATAATTAAAAATTGATGAGCCAATTTCTAAATAGTAAAAATCCAGGGCATTGGAAATATGGTTTGACATGCAATAGACAGATACATGTACATGCATTCAGGCTATTTTTGATCTCACTTTCCATACATGAGCATAGTTTCATTACTCTTGTTGTAGATTATTTTGCGTTTCAGCAACCAGCATTTTCTCCTTTTCCCACAATGTTTAACTATTTATATGCTCTCAAAAACAAATTTTTTCATTTGAGGCATGTTTTCGTTTTCGCCGTTTGGGTCAGAGGTGAACTTCATTTGAAAATCATTTCCATGCTCTAACTCAATAGCTGTTTGACCTAGGACCCTGAAACTTTATACAGGTGTTAATCATGACCAAAGGAGATGCCCTATTATTTTGGGATCACATGGGTCAAAGGTCAAGGTCACAGGTGAACTTTCTTTTGAAAATCATTTCCTTTTTCTGCTTATGCTGATTCAGTGACAAAGTGTTGGTGGGAACTATTTGTCCTCTTTGCAACGGTTCTAATTTTTGTGCAGTTGTGAAGGTGGTAAGGGTTAAGTTTTATTTCATATTATCATTTCTTCGGGAAAATCTGTTTACTTTAATCCTTTACCACACGACAAAATTTTAGACTTGTCGAAATTGAAAGCATTTGCAGACCCCTCCAAAAATGTGGATCAAATGATGAACTGTCTTTGAAAAGGTAGAAAACGTGTGAAAAAGAGAAAATGCTGGTATTCAGCATTTTCTCCTCTTCCCACAATTTTTTCAAAGGCCTTTAATTCCTTTGGGTTGTTAAAACTTGGGACTATGTGGTAAAGGGTTAATCCTTTCCAAATGACACACAATGCTCTTCATTTGGACTAAAGTTTTATCATTCAGTAAAGGGTAATGACCAAAATGATACCCAGTATATTCATGTCAAAATGTTCCCCATTTTTTATGGTAGGTATATCATATTTCAAACTTTTATTTATTCAACTAGTATACATGTGACACTTTCTATCAGATTGTAGGAGTGCCTTTACCTAAAAATGTTCAGCAGTCTAATATAATTGAGCCATGCTCTGGCAAAAGGGGGCTTGATGCCTATCTGTGATACCAAGCAAGTCATTACATAATTATGGATCTATAAAATCCATTTTGTCTAACAACCGACTGAATCATGAGGTACACTAGTCCTTCAGGACAGACAAAAAATCAATCAATAACGACAAGTTTCGGCCCAGGTCAGCCTGCGGAGGCTGACCCGGGCCGATACTGTTCGAAGATGCATTAGCCCCCCTTTTCACAGAGCATAGCTCAATTATAAACTTGACTTCTTTCTTGGCTAAAACTGAATATGCAGTCCTTTGAAACTCGGAAAGGTTTTCATCAAAACTATATTGATCTTATATTTATCTTATATTTATCTTGCATTCAAAGGCTTAACTCTTTCCCCAAACGACAAGATTTTGGACTGGACCAAATTGAAAGCATTTGCAGACGACAAAACAAATGTAATTTAAAAGGTGGTTTTTGATAGGGTAGAAAACATTGTGGGAAAAGGAGAAAATGCTGGTTACCAGCATTTTCTCCTTTTCCCACAATGTTTTCAAAAGGATTCTTTCACGGGATTGTTAAAAGTCGGGATTGTGTGGTAAATGGTTAAGTGACAAAACAAGTGGATAGAAACGATCCAAGATCAGACTGCATGTTCTCCTCTTGCAATATACATATTACAAAATCTTAGTCTGGTCCAAATTGATAGCATTTGCAGACGACAAATTAAAGGTGACTCAAATGACAAAATTTGTCATTGATAGGGTAGAGAACATTGTGGGAAAAGGAGAAAATGCAGGTTACCGGCATTTTCTCCTTTTCCCACAATGTTTTCAGGAGTCCTTTCCCTTGGGGTCGTTAAAACTCGGGATTGTGTGGTAAAGGGTTAAATTGGGACAAGTTAAGTAGTTTTTTGTTAGATGTAGAGTCAAACTTTTCCCAAATGACAAATTTTCGGTCAAAATATCTCCATACAACAAATTCAAAATTGGTAAAAAATATGCAAAAGTTCTCTTATAGACAAGAAAACATGGTGGGAAAAGGAGAAAATACTGGTTTCCAGCATTTTTCCTTCACCACACAATCAAGTCTTTTAACAACTCAGAGGGAGAGGGCCTTTGAAAACATTGTGGAAAAAGGAGAAAATGCTGGTAACCAGCATTTTCTCCTTTTCCCACAATTTTTTTAAACCTATCAATGACAAATACCGCGATTTTATCCACTTGTGATTTTCATCTGCAAAGGCTTTCAGTTTGGATGGTTCTAAAATTTTGTCGTTTGATACAGAGTGAAGAACTTTCTTCCTTGAGGTTGCACCAAGCCCCTGTAGCTCAGTCGGTAGCGTGCAGGACTTGAGAACAGGAGGTCGCTGGTTCAATCCCCGGCTTGGCCAATTTCTTTCCAAGGACTGATGATAGTCATTGCGACAGGATTCATTCCTCTCTCACCGCTGACCATTGTTTCAACGATGGTTATGTGGGAAAGCAGCCAGTGGCTTGGAAAGAATATTGTGCAGGGAACTGGTAAAAGTAACTCCAGGAAAGCATGGAAAGGTGCACTGGCCGCTGTGATATAACTGAAATAATGTTGAAAACGGCATTAAACACCACCATACCTTGAGGTCACCAAAACTGGGGAATGTAAGGTAAAGGGTGAGGGTAAAGTATGTATGTATGACAGTAAAAAAAAATATTTACTATCTTCTTTCAAAAGGATCTATCTAGGTGAAGTGAACATCAGTATATCCCTATTTGTGATATTATGGATGTAGATTTTTTTCCTTGTTACTCATAACTTTGGGAAATAAAATCACAGCAGACAACTTTGAAAATATGTTTGTAAAATACAGATTTTTAAGATGATTAAAAGGTAAAATGTATGAATACAACTGGAAAGATTGCGGCTGAAGGAAAATTTGCTTGTGAAGAGTAATTTTTGTTTTTTTGCCATGTTGCTTTCGAAAGCCGTCTGCTGCAAGGTGCAAATAGACGTTTGCTGGTAGCTGTGATGTGTTAACATGTTACATATGGTTTAACTCTTTTCCAGACGACAAAATTTTGGACATATCCAAATTGAAAGTGTTTGCAATCGAAAAAATTAAATGTCTCAAATGGTGGAGTTTGACATTGAAAGGAAAGAAAACAATGTGGGAAAAGGAGAAAATGCTGTAACCAGCATTTTCTCCTTTTCCCACTTTGTTTTCAAAAGCCTTTTCCTTCAGAGTCGTTAAAACACAGGATTGTTTGCCATGTCTGTGAAGGGTTAAATTTTGTTACATTGCCTGTGTTTAAGGTTGAAATGAGTTCGTTATAAGCTGTGTTAAGCCTCACAAGGATAGAATAGAGGATTTTTTGTATCTTTAAGAAAAGTAAGTGGTAGAGTTATATTTTAATTTTAAAATCTGTAAATGATTTCATTTTCAAGATACTCATTGGCCAAGCACAGCAGCAGAGTCAGTTACCTAGAGGACTTGAAACCATGGGCAAATCCCAAGGCTGAATAATTTCTTTCCAAGGACTGATGATAGTCATTGCAACAGGATTCATTCCTTTTCCACTACTGAACATTGTTTTGACGATGGTTATATCAGAGAGCAGCTAATGACTTGGAAAGAATCTTGTGCTACGTGCAGGCAAAAGAAACTCAGGAAAGCATGGATAGGTGCACTGGCCACTGGAATATAACCAATATATTGTTGGAAACGGTGTAAAACAAATGCACCATGCTCTTGCAAAAGGGGGCTAAATGCTCATTGAGCATCTGTCTGTTGTTGCTTGTATTTGAAGAAATTCAAACTAAATTTTGGCGGAAAGGTATTTGTTTAAATAGTCTACATAATGTTATTTGATTCAGTGTTCGATTTCTTCTGGACAGGTGCAATGTTACCATAGAATTAAGTAAAAAATTGTTGAAAATGGTATGGAAAACTATCAAATAGCCAGTAGTGCTACCCCCCCCCCCCAATTAGGAGGCTAAAATGCTCTGATGTTATTTTTTTTTTACTGTGTCTCAGCTAGCAGAGAAAATGAAGAAACAGTCACAAAAACAGCATCAGACTGACGGTACTGGTCAGTAGTGCTAGCGCTGTTTATTTCAGTTTTTTACCCCTGGCCCTAATTGGTAGCACAGTCGGTAGCATACAGGACTTGAGGACAGGGGGTCACTGGTTAGCCAGCTTAGCAAATTTCTTTCTGAGGATTGATGTTAATCATTGCTACAGGATTTATTTCTCTCTCAGAGTCTCAACACTGATCATTGTCTCAATGATGGGTATGTGGGAAAGCAGCCAGTGGCTTGGGAAGAATAGATGTACAAAGCACTGGTGAAAGAAAGCATGGATAAGTGCACTGGCTGCCCTGATTATATATGAAATAATGTTGAATATGGTGATAAACACAATACATGTACATTCAATCAATCATTCAAGTCCCTGGCCCTTAAAGGTTTTGTAAATGTGCCACCTGGGTTGTGAGTATGCGGGGAGAAGAACATTGTAAGGGGCATGAACTTTCAAGCAGGCTTTTCTTTAGTATTCAATACACCATCATAAAAGAGATTCTTATGCAGTCTGATCTTGGTTTTCACTGTCTGATCTTGGATTTCACTTTACACAAAAAGCAATTTTCCTTGGCCATTGCCTACCACAGGACTTAAAGGTAACTGAACTGAAGACAGCTGGTGTAGGACGGTTTATGTCAGTTTTGTAATTTTCTGTTAATGTTTATAATAGGAACATCTGGTTGTTCAGTGTTTTGATGAACTCTGTTGTTTCCCTGAATTTTCATCCCTTTGGGCGCTTTTTGCTACTTTTGTTGCCTATGCAATCAGTGTAGATCAAGATCAGACAGCACAAAAGATGTAGTCTGAAATTTACTCCTTCTCTCACAGTGTTCTTTATTGTTGTAACTCTTTACCAGATGACAAAATTTTAGACTGGTCCAAATTGAAAGCAATTGCAGACATCAAACTAACTGCAATTCAAATCACAGGACTGTCTTTGAAAGGGTAGAAAAAATTGTGGGAAATGGAGAAAATGCTGGTTGCCAGCATTTTCTCCATTTCCCACACAGTTTTCAAAAGTCCCTTACCAAGCGGTTGTTAAAACGGGATTGTGTGTAATGAGTTACCGTAACTCTTTACCAAACCACAAAATTTTAGACTCATCCAAATTGAAAGGATTTGCTGACGACAAATTAAAATGGTGCAAAAATTATGAAATTTGTCTTTGGAAGGGTAGAAAACATTGTGAGAACAGGAGAAAGTGCTGGTGACCAGCATTTTCTCCATTTCCGGCAAAGTTTTCATAAGTCCCTTTCCAATGGGTCGTTAAAATTGGGGATTATGTGGTAAAGAGTTAGATACAAATCCGTCAATTGTTACATTTTATTTTTCACCTGCAAATGCTTCAAATATGGATAAGTCCAAAATTTTGTTGTCTGGTAAAGAATTGATATAACCCATTGCCGCACGATCACGAGTTTTAACGACCTAGAGAAAGAAAGCTTTTGAAGACATTGTGGGAAAAGGAGAAAATGCTGTTAACCAGCATTTTCTCCTTTTCCCACAATGTTTTCTACTCAATTGGAGGCAAGTTTCATCATCTAAGAGCCACCTTTGATTTGTCGTCTGCAAATGCTTTGAATTTGGACAAGTCTAAGATTTTGTCATGTGATAAAGAGTGAAAGGACACTTCATGTCAAGGATTATGCTAACATCAGTCATGTATATAGCCATGAAAATGAAGTTGGCCATTTGTCTTGGCTTGTCTGGCTGAATCTCCTAATCTAATTAGTAGGCACACATAGTATTATCTTCATTTGGTTTAAACCTAATTGGCTGTGTGGAAGAAGACTTTCGAGAACATTGTGGGAAAAGATGAAATTGCTGGTAACCAGCATTTTCTCCTTTTCCTGCAATGTTTTCAACCCTTTCAAACACAAATCCCACCACTTGAACCATATTTGATTTGTCTTCTGCAACCACTTTCAGTATGGATGATCATGAGTTTTAAATTTTATTAATTGGTAAAGGGTTGAACCTAATTAGCATGTCAACTCTTTACTAAAAGGCAAAACTTTCGACTTGTCCAAATTTAAAGCCTTAGCAGACGACAAATTGAATGTATCGCAAAAACTAAAATTTGTTTTTGGAAAACTTTGTGGGAAAAGTAGTAAATGCTGTTTCAAAAGTCTTCTGCTTTAGGATCGTAAAAAGGAATTGTGTGATAAAGGGTTATCAGGTATGCTATAAATTTGTCCTATTATGCTCTATACAGAGGTGGAAAAAGTATGCTTTGTGCCATTATATTCTTTACCGTACCACAAAATTGTTGGCTTTTTCAAATTGAAAGCATTTGCAGATGACAGATTTATACAGTATGGCTCAAAGATCATTTCTGTCTTTGAAATGTAATAAAGATTGTGGGAAAATGACAAAAGAAAAGTGCTTATTATCAGCGCAATAATGACCTTTTTCCACAGCTGATGAGGATCAGCAAAAATGGCAAGACCTCTCACGCACATTTCTTTAATTTGGTAGACTAATTGGTTACCAGTATATATCATTTTTCTTTTCATAAAGTTTTAATGATTTTTCCCAGTTGAAAAAAGACAAGTAAAATTTGATACCATATAATATTCAAATCTACTTACATCTCATTTATAAAAATTATGAGTGTGCATGCTTGATTTGGCAAAATGTTCAAGATTACTCTTGCATGATCTGGAATTTTGTTCTTATGTTAAACTTAACTCTACCAAACAGTCCAGTGTTTTCCTAACCCTGGGGAAGAAGGCCTTTGAAACTATAATTTGAAAAGGACAAAATGCTGTTGGCAGGTATTTTCTTCTTTTCTCACAATTATTTCTACCCTTTCAAAGACAAATACTGTCATCTATGCTAGATTTGTTTTGTTGTCCACAAGTACTTTTGACTCTTTACCAAGCAATCCCATGTTTTCACCTTGAGGAAGAGGCCTTTTGAAAACACTAAGGGAAAAGGAGAAAATGCTGGTAACCAGCATTTTCTCCTTTTCCCACAATGTTTTCTACCCTGCCAACAAACCTTAAGTTCATTTGTACCGCTTTCAAATTTGTCGACTGCAGATGCTTTCAATTTAGGAGGGGCTAAAATTTGTCGTGTGAGAAAGGGTTTAAATACAGGGAAGTCTAAAATATTGTTATAGGGTAAAGAGTAAATTGTTAGCTGAGCCTGTTTCCCTTGTCTGAATGTATTGATTTTACCCTTTGAACACTTGGAGCACCTCTATGTTAGTAAACGGTGTAGTGTAGATGCAGATCAGACATCTAAATCATGCAGTCTTTTCTTGGACAGATACTGTGATATTGAGATTTGCTACCAAAGAAAAATTTTGCAAATTGCAATGGTTGAAGTTTTGTTCAGGAAGGAACTATATATATGTATTTCATTTCACTAACAACCTAGTATTGACCCTTAACACTGTTTGCAACAGGTACTACTGCAGTTGTTTTTCCGCAGACAGTGCATATAAAAATCATATTGCAAAGAACATGCAGGCTGATCTTGATCTTTACCTTCTATTATGTTCATATAATTTAGTAAAATAATTTAACTGAAATTGCTACTTTTTAGTTGATTAACTATTTCACTACTAAGTCAAGAAATTAAACCTTTTTCTGAGTTCTATAGATAGATTTCCATTGCTATTGAAACTAACTTTTGTCATTGTTCAATAACAAGGTAGCAGATGGTGTAGAACAAGATCAGACCACACATTCTGTGCAGTCTGATCTAGATCTATAGTCTATACTGTACGCAAAAGCTACTTAAATTGTCATTGGTAGTGAAATACTTGAGCCGACTCAATTTAACTTCCGATTTATTTATGCAACACAGAGAGGGTTCGATCTACATGATCAGGTGAATTGATCCATATTGTCTTGTGTTTTTTATTGGTTCTTTAAATCATGTTATTGGCTGGACAGGTGGATTGAAAAATGTGTTTTATGATCTGTGTTTTGTTCCTTGAGAAGTTGTTTAGGTTACCTACTATAATGGTGCAATACTGAATTCATTACCAAACGACAAAATTTTGGACTTGTCCAAATTGGAAGCGTTTGCAGACGATTCAAAAAGTGAATTTTGATTTGGGAAAGGTATAAAAAAGGAGAAAATGCTGATTAACATATGATTACAATCATATCAGCTACATTTAATTTGTCCTCTGCAAATGCTTTCAGATTTGGAAGATTGTAAAATTTTATTGTTTTGCAAAGAGTCAAGGGTTAAAAAAAAAACAGGCAGATCTAGCAGTGAACTGGATAAACTAAAAAACAATGTAAAGGATTGATGTTTTGGAGAAAAAAAATGTGCTATGTCAGTATGTGCTATTGTTATGTCAGTAGTGGTTGATGGAAACCCCCAAGTGATCGGAACATGCAAAAGTATTTTGCTTTAACTCTTTACCAAATGACAAAATTTTTTACCAGTCCAAATTGAAAGCATTTGCAGACGACAAAGTAAATGTGAATCAAAAATTGAAATTTGTTTTTGAAAGAGTAGAAAACATTGTGGGAAAAGGAGAAAATGCTGGTTACCAGCATTTTCTCCTTTTCCCTCAATGTTTTCAAAAGCCTTCTTCCTTGGGTCGTAAAAAGTTGGGATTGTGTGGTAAAGAGTTAATTTGCATACACTGCAGGTCAAGATAAGACCAAATGATATTGTGCATTCTGACCAATGATCTACACTGTTCAATGTGCTGTGATATTCTTGATTTTAATACCCTGGCAGCTTACCCTTACTTCCATTCTCTGATAGCCTAGTTTAATTTTAGACTGAGTATGGATTTTATGAATGGTTTATAAAAAATGGCGACAGACCCCACTTTAAATGCTAATAAATTTGTTAAATTGTTTAAATCCTTTATTTTCCATTCTGATGTTTGTATACAAGCTATTCTTTTTGAGTGCACAGTATGTATTTTGCAAATACATGTAGTTTAAACATAATGGATTTAATGAATGGATACAAACTGTACAGACACCAATTTAAATGCAAATGAACTTGTAATAATTATTTGAAATGTCTTGCTGTGATTCTTGCTGTTGCAAGACAAGGGTAAGGAAATTTTTTTAATCATTGTTTCTTGGCCTTTTGAACTATTAACCCATTACCAAACAACAATATTTTAGACTGGTCCAAACTGAAAGCATTTGCAGAGGACAAAATAAAAGTGACTGAAAATTTGAAATTTGTTTTGTAAAGGGTAGAAAACATTGTGGGAAAAGAAGAAAATGCTGGTTACCAGCATTTTCTCCTTTTCCCACAATGTTTTCTAAAGGCTTCTTTCTCAGGGGCGTCAAAAGTAGGGATTGTGTGGTAATGGGTTAATGTCCTACACTCTTCATAGAACAATTTCATTACATGTATTTTAACCTACCTGGTAACTCTTTACCAAACGACAAAATTTTAGACTAGTCCAAATTGAAAGCATTTGCAGATGACAAAATAAATGTGACTCAAAAAGTTTAAATTTGTTATGGGAAGGTAGAAAACGTGGGAAAAGGAGAAAATGCTGGTTACCAGCATTTTCTCCTTTTCCCACAATGTTTTCAAAAGGCCTATTTCTTAGGGTCGTTAAAAGTCAGGATTGTGTGGTAAAGGGTCAACAAGTGTTTTCTCCTCTCCCGAGATATTCTCTACCTTTTTGACTATTTACTAGAAGACAAAATTTTATACTAGTCAAATTGAAAGCATTTATTGACAATAAATAAAACGTGCCACAAATGATTTTTAGCTCCACTGGCCGAAGGCCAGCGGGCTTATGTCATGGCCAGGTGTCCGTCGTGCGTGCGTCCGTCCGTCCGTGTGTCCGTCCGTGCGTCCGTCCGTCCATGCATTAACTTTATTTCAAAAATCTTCTTCTCTGAAACTACCCATCCAATTTTCATGAAACTTCACAGAAATGATCCTGCCATGGTCCTCTTTCAGAATTTCTTGAAAGAATTTGATTCCTTCAAAAACTCTGGTTGCCATGGCAACAAAACTGAAAAATATTGGAAATCTTTAAAAATCTTCTTGTCTGAAACCATAAGGCATAGGGCTACCAAATTTGGCATGTAGCTTTATGTAGTAGACTTCTATCAAGTTTCTTCAAATTATAGCCCTGGGGTCAAAATTGGCTCTGCCCCAGGGGTCACAAGTTTTACATAGGCTTATATAGAGAAAACTTTAAAAATCTTCCTGAACCTAGCCATAAGGCCTAGAGCTACCAAATTTTGCATGTAGCTATATCTAGTGGGCCTCTACCAAGCGGGCCAAAATTTTAGCCCTGGGGTCAAAATTGGCCCCACCGCAGGGGTCACAAGTTTTAAATGGGCTTACATAGTGACAACTTAAGAAATCTTCCTGTTTTGATTTTTTTTTTAGCTCACCTTAGCACAACGTGCTAAAGGTGAGCTATTGTGATCGCCCTATGTCCGGCATCCGCTGTCCGTCGGCTGTCGTCCGTCGTCCGTCAACAGTTTCTTTAAACATCTTCTTCTCCTAAACCACTGGGCCAATCTTGATGAAACTTGGTAGGGATGTTCCTTGGGTGAAGCTCTACCAATATTGTTCAAAGAATTGAATTCCACCCACAACTGTGGTTGCCATGGCAACAAAAAGGAAAAAAAAGCAAAATCTTTAAAAATCTTCTTCTCTGAAACTAGAAGGCGCAGAGCTTTGATATTTGGTATGTAGCATCTCCTAGTGGACCTCTACCAAGTTTGTTCATTTGATGCCCCTGGGGTCAAAACTGGCCCCGCCCCAGGGGTCACAAGTTTGAGCATAGTCACAAAGAAGGAAAACTTTAATAATCTTCTTCTCTAAAACTTGAAGGCGTAGAGCTTTGATATTTGACATGTAGCATCTCCTAGTGGACCTCTACCAAGTTTGTTCATATGATGCCCCTGGGGTCAAAACTGGCCCCGCCCCAGGGGTCACAATTTCCAACATAGGAACAAAGAAGGAAAACTTTAAAAATCTTCTTCTCTAAAACTAGAAGGCATAGAGCTTTGATATTTGGCATGAAGCATCTCCTCGTGGACCTCTACCAAGTTTGTTCATATCATGCCCTTGGGGTCAAAACTGGCCCTGCCCAGGGGGTCACAAGGTCGAACATAGGAACAAAGGGGGGAAACTTTAAAAATCAGCTTCTCTGAAACTGGAAGGCGTAGAGCTTTGATATTTGGTATGTAGCATTGCCTAGTGGACCTCTACCAAGTTTGTTCATATGATGCCCCTGGGGTCAAAACTGGCCCTGCCCCGGGGGTCACAAGTTTGAGCATAGTAACAAAGAAGGAAAACTTTAAACGTCTTCTTCTCTAAAACTTGAAGGCGTAGAGCTTTGATATTTGGCGTGTAGCATCTCCTAGTGGACCTCTACCAAGTTTGTTCATATGATGCCCCTGGGGTCAAAACTGGCCCCGCCCCGGGGGTCACAATTTCCAACATAGGAACAAAGAAGGAAAACTTTAAAATTCTTCTTCTCTAAAACTAGAAGGCATAGAACTTTGATATTTGGCATGAAGCATCTCCTCGTGGACCTTTACCAACTTTGTTCATATCATGCCCTTGGGGTCAAAACTGGCCCCGCCCGGGGGGTCACAAGTTCGAACATAGGAACAAAGAGGGGAAACTTTGAAAATCATCTTCTCTAAAACTGGAAGGCGTAGGGCTTTGATATTTGGTATGTAGCATTGCCTAGTGGACCTCTACCAAGTTTGTTCATATGATACCCCTGGGGTCAAAACTGGCCCTGCCCCAGAGGTCACAAGTTTGAGCATAGTAACATTGAAGGAAAACTTTAAAAATCTTCTTCTCGGAAACTTGAAGGTGTAGAGCTTTGATATTTGGCACGTAGCATTTGCTAGCGGACCTCTACCAAGTTTGTTCATATGATACCCCTGGGGTCAAAACTGGCCCTGCCACAGAGGTCACAAGTTTGAGCATAGTAACATTGAAGGAAAACTTTAAAAATCTTCTTCTCGGAAACTTGAAGGTGTAGAGCTTTGATATTTGGCAGGTAGCATCTGCTAGCGGACCTCTACCAAGTTTGTTCATATGATGCCCCTGGGGTCAAAACTGGCCCCGCCCCAGGGGTCACAATTTCCAACATAGGAACAAAGAAGGAAAACTTTAAGAATCATCTTCTGTAAAACTAGAAGGCATAGAGCTTTGATATTTGGCATGAAGCATCTCCTAGTGGACCTCTACCAAGTTTGTTCATATGATGCCCCTGGGGTCAAAACTGGCCCTGCCCCAGAGGTCACAATTTCCAACATAGGAACAAAGAGGGAAAACTTTAAAAATCATCTTCTCTGAAACTGGAAGGGGTAGAGCTTTGATATTTGGTATGTAGCATCGCCTAGTGGACCTCTACCAAGTTTGTTCATATGATGCCCCTGGGGTCAAAACTGGCCCCGCCCTGGGGGTCACAATTTCCAACATAGGAAAAAAGAAGGAAAACTTTAAAAATCTTCTTCTCTGAAACACAAAGGCATGGAGCTTTGATATTTGGTATGTAGCGTCTTCTAGTGGACCTCTACCACGTTTGTGCATTTGATGCCCTTGGGGCAAAAGTTGGCCCTGCCCCGGGGGTCACAAGTACGAACATAGGAACAGAGAAGGAAAACTTTAAGAATCATCTTCTCTGAAACTGGAAGGCGTAGAGCTTTGATATTTGGTATGTAGCATCGCCTAGTAGACCTCTACTAAGTTTGTTCATATGATGCCATTGGGGTCAAAATTGGCCCTGCCCCTGGGGTCACAAGTTCAAACATAGGAACAAAGAAGGAAAACTTTAATTTTTTTTTCTCTTAAATGGGAAGGCATAGAGCTTTGATATTTGGCATGTAGCATCTCCTAGTTGACTTCTGTCAAGTTTGTTCCAAGGATGCTGCTTGGGTCAAAACTGGCCCAGCCCCTGGGGTCACAAGTTCAAACATAGGAACAAAGAAGGAAAACTTTAAAATTCTTCTTTTCTGAAACCGAAAGGTGTGGAGCTTTGATATTTGGTATGTTGCATCTCAGAGTGGACCTCTACCAAGTTTGTTCATATGATGCCCCTGGGTCAAAACTGGCCCTGCCCCGGGGGTCACAAGTTCGAAGATAGGAACAAAGAAGGAAAACTTCAAATTTCTTTTTCTCTTAAACAGGAAGGTGTAGAGCTTTGATATTTGATATGTAGCATTTCCTAGTGGACCTCTACCAAGTTTGTTCGTATGATGCCCCCTGGGTCAAAAATGGCCCAGCCCCGGGGGTCACAATTTCCAACATAGGAACAAAGAAGGAAAACTTTAAAATTCTTCTTTAAAACTGGAAGGCGTAGAGCTTTGATATTTGGTATGTAGTGATTCTCTTCTAAGTTTGTTTGCCCATCTAAGCGCAACAATTTCATTGAGTTCAAAATTGGGTCATCTTGGGTCATAAACTAGGTCACTAGGTCAGATTAAAGAAATACCTTGTTGGCACTCTCGAGGCCACATTATTTGCTCAGTTGCCTTGAAAATTAGTTAGAAAGTTTGTCTTTATAAAGTCTCACATAAGATTAATTTGGGTCAACTTGGGTCATAAAATAGTTCACTGGGTCAAATTAAAGAAATACCTTGTTTGCACTCTGGAGGCCACATTTATTGCTCAAATGACCTGAAATTTGGCCAGAATGTTTGTCTTGATTAAATACCAGATGAGTTTGGATTTGGGTCACCTGGAACCATAAACTAGGTCACTAGGTCAAAATAAAGAAATACCTGGCACTCTAGAGGCCACATTATTTGCTTAATTGCCTTGAAAATTGGTCAGAATGTTTGTCTTTGTAAAATCTCACATGAGTCTGAATTTGGGCCAACTGGGGTCGTAAACCAGGTCACTTGGTCAAATTAAAGAAATAGCTAGTGGGCACTCTAGAGGCCACATTTATTATTCATTTGATTTGAAAATTGGTTAAAATGTTTCTTTTGATATAGTAAAAGACCAGTTCAAATTTGGGTCACCTGGGGTCATAATCTAGGTCACTAGGTCAAATTAAAGAAATATCTATAGGGCACTCGAGGCTACATTTTTTGCTCAATTGACTTGAAAATTGGTCAGAATGTTTGTCTTCATGAAATATGAGTTTGAAATTGGGTCACCTGCGGTCAAAAACTAGGTCACATGGTCAAATTAAAGAAAAACCTTTAAGGCACTCTACTAAGGTGAGCGACCCAGGGCCATCATGGCCCTCTTGTTTGAAATTAGCCTTGCATCAGGGGTCTTATGTTTTACAGAGGCTTCATACGGACGAAAATTGAAAATCACTTTATTTATAACCATACAACATAGACTTGTATTATTTTGGCATGTGGCTTTATCTTGTGGACCTCTACCAGGGTTCAAGTAATTATAGCTCTGGGATCAAAAATGGATTTGCCCTGCGGGTCTCAACTTTCACATGGGCTTTTACAGAGAAAAATTTGTAAGTCTTCATTTTGAAACCATGTGGCTCAGAATTGAAATGTTTAGTATTTATGGTTTATAAGCCAGTGGAGCGATACAGGGCCATCATGGCCCTCTTGTTTTTGTTTCCTTTGAAAGGGAAGAAAATGTTGTGGGAAAGGCGAAAATGCTGTTTATTCAGCCATTTTCTCCTTTCTTCCGCAGGGTCATTAGCCCTTTACCAAACGACAAAATTTCAGTGTGGTCAAAATTGAAAGCATTTGCAGATGACAAAATAAGCATGACTGAAAAATTGAGGTTTGTTTTGGGAAGGGTAGAAAACATTGTGGGAATAGGAGAAAATGCTGGTTACCAGCATTTTCTCCTTTTCCCACAACGTTTTCAAAAGGCTTCTTCCTCGGGGTTGTTAAAAGTTGGGATTTTGTCTGGTAAAGGGTTAAAACTCAGGATTGTGTAATGAAAAGTTAAAGACAAATCCCAACATATTGGAGCCTAACAGTTCATCTTGTCTGCAACTTTCAAGTTGGATGATTAGAAAAATTTTGTGTGGTAAAGATTTAGATGAAATGGAAATTTGACAAAAGATATCGTTGGTATTACTGAAATCATCAAGGTTTGTTTTTTTTTTTTACCAGAATAATTAGAAAAAGTGAACAGGGTGTAAATTTAAGATCAGGCTGCATATAATTATATGTTTGTCTAGGATCAGCGCCCAGCTTTACAAAAAAAACTTAACAGCTCTTATTTTGCTCAAATCTGCTAACACTCATTTTCTGACTTCTATTTTTTTTTTGAGACACATTTTATTGACATTGAAAGACTTAAGTAAGGTTTCTCAGATCACGGGCTGACTCAACGTTTCAGAGTCGACTTGGCAAAATAATGGCCTAAACTCTCTACCACACGATAGCATTTTAGACTAGTCCGATTTCAAAGCATTTGCAGACGCCAAATTCAACTTTGGAACAAATGGGCTTATAAGCTCTCTGATAGAGCAGAAAACAGTGGGAAAAGGAGAAAATGCTGGTTACCAGCATTTTCTCCTTTTCCCACAATGTTTTCAAAAGCCTTCTTTCCTATGGTCATGAAAACCCAGGATTGTTTCATAAAGGGTTAACTCTTTATCAAATGACAAAATTTTGGACTTGACCAAATTGAAAGCATTTGCAGACGACAAATTAAATGTTACTTAAAACATGAAACTTGTCATTTAAAGGGTAGAAAACATTGTTAGAAAAGGAGAAAATGCTGGTTTCCAGCATTTTCTCCTTTTCCTACAATGTTTTCATACGGCTTCCGTGTCGTTAAAAGTCGGGATTGTGTGGTAAAGGGTTAAGTCTGTTAAATCAGTTAAGTCTGTTTATTTTGCTGAGTTGAGGGACTGATAAATTGGCTGTTAATTTTTAATACCATACTGTAGGCCTGAATATTCTTTAACTTTTTTTCCACAGAATCTGGAGTTCCTACAACCCTGAGAAGGAAGCCTTTGGAAAAGATTTCGGGAAAAGGAGAAAATGCTGGTAACCAGCATTTCCCCCTTTTCCCACAATGTTTTCTTCTTTTTGAAGGACAGTTCCCATCATCTGATTCAGTCAGATAATTTTTATCTGCAAAATTTAACCCTTTACCACACAATCAAGAGTTTTAACAACGCTGACAGAAAAGACGTTTGAAAACATTGTAGGAAAAGGAGAAAATGCTGGTAACCAGCATTTTCTCCTTTTACCGCAATGTTTTCTACCCTTTCATTGTTAAATATCATGGTTTGAGCAACATTACTGTTTTCAATTTGGATGAGTCTAAAATTTTGTCGCTTGGTAAAGAGTTAATGCTTTAGATTTGGAGTATAAAATTTTGTCTTCTGATAAAGAGTTAATTGATTGCTTGTTATTTTTTTTACATCATACTTTTAGGTCTAAATATTTGAGCCATGCTCTTGCAAAAGGGGGCTTAATGCATCTCTATGATCCATGGTACCAAGCAAGTCATCACATATTTATGGATCAATAAAATCAATTTTGTATAACAACAGACCGATTCATGAGGTACACTGTCCTTTGACATGCAGAAAATTGACCAATATTGAAAAGTTTCGACCCAGGTCAGCCTGCGGGGACTGCGCAGGCTGACCTGGTTGATACTGCTCGCAGATACATTAAGCCATCTTTTCACAGAGCATGGCTCATTTACTTTTGTGTTTACTTACCTGAATTGTTTTTCAAATGATATCCTTCAGGTTTTTGACTATTTACAGATGACCTACAGGTTCACAGTCAACCTCCCACAGAATCAAAAGACAGTACTGAGGATCAGTCCAAAGTTGTCACTTGGTGAGGTGCGACAGATTCTATGTCAAGACAAAGGTTACGATCCAACCCGCTACGTCTTCCTTCTTCCGGGTAAACCAAAGGATGTTTTGGATGACTCTGTCACTGTAGGTGACCTGAAGAGCAGCGAAATAAATTTTGTGTCAATAAGTAAGTATCATAAAATGAGTCATGCTCTTGGGAAAGGGGATTTAATGTATCTCCGTGATGCATCATGCCATGCAAGCCATCACATAATTTTGGATCCATGAAATCCATTTTGTTAACTCTTTATCACACAATCCCAAGTTCTTATGACCCTAAAAGAGAAGGCTTTTGAAAACACTGGTAACCAGCATTTTATCCTTTTCCCAGAATGTTTTCTACCCTATCAGAGACATAAATTTTCATTTTGGCAACATTTAACTCTTTACCAAAAGAAAAATTTTTAGACTAGTCCAAATTGAAAGCATTTGCAGACGACAAAATACATGTAAATGTAACTCAAAAATTGAAATTTGTTTTGGGAAGGCAAGAAAACATTGTGGGGAAAAGGAGAAAATGCTGGTTACCAGCATTTTCTCCTTTTCCCACAATTTTTTCAGAAGGCTTCTTTCTCAGGGTCGTTAAAAGTCGGGATTGTGTGGTAAAGAGTTAATTTGTTGTCTGCAAATGCTTTGAATTTGGTCTGGTCCACAAAATTTGTCTTTTGGTAAAGAGTTAAACTACCTACTGAATCATGAGGTACAAATGTCCTGTGGGAGTTTGACAAGCAGAAAATTTAACCCTTTACCAGACGACAAAATTATGACCTTGTCCAAATTGAAAGCATTTGCAGACGACATTTTCAATGTGGCTCAAATGGTGCAATTTTTCTTTTTTTATAGGGCAGAAAACATTGTGGGAAAAGGAGAAAATGCTGGTTACCAGCATTTTCTCCTTTTCCCACTATGTTTTCAAAAGGCTTCTTCTTCAGGGGCGTCAAAAGGCGGCATTGTGCGGTAAAGGGTTAAAGATAGCAAAAGGTTTCAGCCAATGTCACCCAGTGCAAACTGTGCAGGCTGATATTGGTCGATACCTTTTGAAGGTGCACCAAACCCCTTGTCACAGAGCATGGCCAAAATGTTCTTCCACTTCCCAATGCCAGTAGCTCTGTAGGTATCACACAAGGCTTGAAACCGAGGAGTTGCTGGTTTGATTCTGAGCTTAGCCAAGTTCTTTCCAAGGATTGATGACACTCTTTGCAACAGGATTTATTCCTCTCTCATTCCTCTCTCATTGTTGTGATGATGTCAGTTTGTTATAGCAGGCTTGGAAAGAATATTTTGCCAAGTGCTGGTATAAGAATCTCCAGGGAAGCATTGACAGGTGACTCAATGCACAGTATATATACATATTTAAATTATGTGATATGATATTGAAAATGGCATTAACTCTCTACCAAATGACAAAATTCACAACACATCCGGATTGAAAGCATTTGCTGACCACAAATCAGATGTAGTTTAATGGTGAAATTTGTCTATAAAAGGGTAGAAAACATTGTGAGAAAAGGCTGCATTTTTTTCTATGTGGTAAACAGTTAACCCTAAGTTTGAAAAACCCTGAGAAAGAAGCCTTTCGAAAACATTGTTGGAAAAGGAAGAATGCTGGCAACCAGCTAAAACTTAGGGTTAACTGTTTACCACACAGAAAAAAATGCAGCCTTTTCTAGATTAAAGGCTTTTGGAAATGACAATTTAATTTTGCCTCAAATGATGGAATTTGTCTTTCATGTGGTAGAAAAACATAGTGGGAAAAGGAGAAAGTGCTTGTTACCAGCATTTTCTCTTTTTCCCCACTATATTTTCAAAACACATCTTTCTCAGGGTTGTTAAAAGTTGGGATTGTGTGGTAAAGGGTTAAACACCAAACAACAAAGATGTCACTGTGAAAGTTAGTCTCGATTACCTGCCCCTAACACTAAGTTACATCTAAAGTATGGTCGGGTATCAGACTGTGAAAGTGAGTTACTTCTCTCTGTCCCACAAACAAATGATCAGTAACTCTGCCTCTATTCAATGTTTCCAACCCTCTCAAAAAACTAATTTGGTCAATTAACCCTTTCCCAAACAACAAACTTTAGACTCTTCCAAACTGAGAGAGTTTGCAGACGACAATGTTAAATTTGATATCTCGAATAGGGTAGAAAACATTATAGGAAAAGGAGAAATTGCTCATTATGAGCAATTTCTCCTTTTCCTACAATGTTTTCAAAAGATTTGTACTGCAGACACATAAAAACAAGGGCTTGTTTGGGAAAGGGTTAAGCAACATTAACCATTTTCAACACAATCCCGAGTTTTTAACGACTCTGAAAAAAGAAATCTTTTGAAAACATTGTGGGAAAAGGAGAAAATGCTGGTAACCAGCAATTCCTCCTTTTCCCACAATGTTTTCTACCCTATCAAAGGCAGAAATCATCATTTGAAAAACATTTAATTTGTTGTCTGCTAATGCTTTCAATTTGGTCGAGTCCAAAATTCTATAGTTTGCTACAGAATTATGATTTGCTGTCTACAAAATTAAACTTTTCAATTACGAAAAGGCAGCAATTTTGTCACTTGGTAAGGAGTGAAGCATCTTTATCTCTCCAGCCATGTTGGATGCTGCTGCCGCAAAGTCGTTGCCAGATCTTGCTTTTGCTGCTAGTCACACTGGTACTGAAGGAAAAACAGATCAAACAAAGGAAACAGGACAGATGCCTGCTGAAGGTCAGAAGAAAGCTAAAAGTAGATTCCTGTCTTTTTTGGGGAAAAAGGACAAGAAATTAAAAGTGGTAAGTGTACAGAAAAGCTTTGCAAGAAGCATTTCATACTCTTTGGCAACATAAGCTTTTTTTGCAATCTGTTTTGTGTACTAAGCATCATAACCCTTTCAGCACCATAGGCGAAAACAGGGACTTTTGCAGACGGCATAGATCAAGATCAGACTGCACAAAACGTGCAGTCTGATCTTTGATCTATACCTTCCGCTTGTTTGGTCAAGCCTACATGACAAAAATCTTCCGGAGACTCATTGGATTCTATTTACAGCAATCAAAAGAAGCCGAGTTTGTTTATTTGGCACCAAAAGAGTTAATCAGGGCGAAAAGGGTGAACTGAGAACCCCTAAAATCTTAATTATAATTAGGTATCCATAAAATCCATTTAGGTTATCAATTGACTGGATCATGTGGTAAAATGGCCCTTTGTATGCAGTAAGTTCCGACAGTAGCAAAAAGTTTTGACGGAGGTCAGCCTGTGCAGACTGACCTGGGTCAGTACTTTTTGTAGATGCATTAAACCCTCTTTTCACAGAGCATGGCTCATTTATTGCTAATCAAATAAATACAATTTGAAAGTCTTAAGCTGAAAATATTCTTTTTAACTGTTGTTTTTTCAGTGTCTCTTCTCTCTCTTGCTGTTGTGGAATGAGTAGCCTGTGTATTTAGCTGTTTACCATACGACAAAATTTTAGACCAGTCAAAATTGAAAGCATTTGCAGAAGACAAAATAAGTGTTACTCAAAAATTGAAATTTGTTTATGAAGGGTAGAAAACATTGTGGGAAAAGGAGAAAACGCTGGTTACCAGCATTTTCTCCTTTTCCCACAATGTTTTCAAAAGCTTTCTCCTTCAGGGTTGTTAAAAGTCGGGATTGTGTGGTAAAGAGTTAAGCCTTTCCGAAAAAGTCAGTTGTTTTAACAACCTTGATGCAAAAGACCATGAAAAGATTGTAGATAAAAAAAAAAGAACTGGTTACCAGCATTTTTCCTTTTCTCACAATGATTTTACTCTTTCAAAGACAATCAGCAATATTTTGAGCCATAATGTTTTCTGCAATTTGTTGTCTGCAAATGCGTTAACTTTTTACCACACAATCCAGACTTTTTAATGACCCTGAAAGAGTAGGCCTTTGAAAACATTGTTTTTCTACCCTATCCAAGACAATTTCTTGCATTCAAGCTTTTATTTGATTATCAATGTAAGTGCATTGGATTTGGACAAGTCCAAAATTTTGCCATTTGTAAAGAGTTAAATATAGTTGAGTCTAACACATTGTGTAGTTAAGAGTTAACCAACCTGACTTCTATCTTTTCTTTCAGTCCACAGAATCATCTATTGAGGAACCATCTTCCATTAATCGACCTAAAAAGTCAGAAAGTTTCAATGTACGACCAAAGACAGTGTACACAGATTCTGGTGAATTGGACCACTTTAATCTCCGTAATACCACCTCAGATTTTCGTTCACAAAACGCTGACAATAGAAGGAGCGTAAGCTCGTCATTACGTCCAGTAAATGAAAATGTAGCATTAAGTGTGAGTTCACAGCCATCAGGGCAGAAAGTAGAAAAACCCACAAAGGAAGCAGCCCCTAAAAAGAGTGGCAAAAAGAGGGCTGCCCCTCCACCCCCTCAAGCCAAACCAGAGACTGTTCAAGTAGAAATAGAGGTCAAACCAAAAACCCTTCAAGATAGTGAAATTGAAGCAGATAAATCATTGCAAGAAGTTGAATTACCTGAACGTGTTCCCATTAAGAGATTTCATTCAAGAAATAGTTCAGATTCCAGTGGATATCATGAATTAACTTTAAGTGGTGCTGATTCTCCTGATGGTGCCAAAATAGATAACTTACAAACTACTTTAGACACTACCTCTATCAATAGTGCTGATCATTTTAATGGTGATAGTGGAATTAGGGATATGTCACCTGTGAGGAGTAGAGGACAAAACAAAGGACATGGGAAGCCTGGTTCCCGGGACTCTAGTTTAGATATAGACAAGTCTGATGGTCCTATACTGGCAGGCAAGAAGAAGAAACGGGCACCATTACCTCCACCTGATGTTTCTGGTAAGGAGAAAATCTTTTTATGCACATTTCTTTATTGTTTTGGGAAATGTATGAGTTTTCTAATTTTTATGCACATTTCTTTATTTTTGGGGGAAACATTTTACAAATCTGTAAATGACTTTTGTTTTGTTTTTGCAAAGGTTTCTTTATGGTTATGGGAAAAGTGCAAGCTTTTAAGGACTTTCTTATGTACATTTCTCCATTATTTTTGTGGGGGAAGGATAAAGTTTTCTTTTCTTTTTGGCAGTCTTGGGCACTGCAAATGAAAAATAAAGCAAGCAATAGAGTTGAAATGGAAAAGAAATGGCTTAATCGTTAGGTGAATAACATATGATCATCACAGATATATTTCAGTGAAAGTTAAATACTTTAACTTTTGTTCTTCTGGAATGAATTTTACATTAATCCATCATCAAAGCAATAATTAGTCTTCCGGTTCATACATGTGAAAAACATTCTAGTAAGAAGTGGCTTTGAAAGAAGGTTATACTGGTAAAATGTTTAACACCAGCACCCGATTGTATAAACGTTGATTAAACTAACCCAGGGGTAAACTCTAACCTTTGGATAATTTCTAGCCAGTCTAGTTAACTCACCAAATTGGTTAAATATTTGTATAAAAGATATAACTAAATCGGTTATTTAACCAAAATGGTTATAAATTTAACCAGAGCTTAATCTAACCAATATGTCCCATTATGCAGTTCTCTTTCCAAGTTTTTCATGTGCAATTTGTCACAAATTTATTCCTTCATACAGTTTTCCATTCAATTTTATCACACGCTATATACATCACATTTTACGGCTCATATAAAATTGAAACATACCAGTAATTAGGCTGAGTTTGTAGGATTTATTTATTGAAGTCAAAGGCCTAAATACTTGATACAAATTAAATTTCTGACAACATTAAAGGGAGAAAAAAAGACATAATTAAGTAAATCCCTTGGGAAAAAATATAAAATGTACCAGATTCAAACCTGAGAATCTTGCTTCCAAGGCAAGTAATCTTACCGCTAGACCACTCCATTCAATTGATTAACAAGGTATAGATTTATTTCATGCACAGTAATACATATTCCCTTATTCATAGATTAGATATGACATTTGGTTTTCAAAGAAAAAAAAAAAATTACCTTGTAGGGAAAAATCATTAAGACCTTACTATTTGCTCTTAGGCCTCTTTGTAAGTTACTGTCAATAATTTGGGGTACAATCCCGACAGGGGAGACTACACTCTGTTTCTTCACCTAATGTATGTACTTCTAATATTGCAGGTTGCTTGCACATTTATTGAAGGATATCTTTTTCTTAGTTTCTGTTAATGAAGGCCGCTTCATCTTCATTTTTATGGACATAAAAGTCTAATGTTGGTTCAGTCAGTGCATCCCACTACACCGGGAAAACTGCCCATCTTGTATAATTGTGTAGTTCATCGTTCGTCCTCAGTCATAAAAAATTTTAGTACAGATAGATCTACCTCTTTTAATTCTTTACCACACAACAAAATTTTAGACCAGTCCAAATTGAAAGCGTTTGCAGACGACAAATAAAATGGGGCACAAATGACAGTATCTGTCTTTGAGATTGTTGAAAACATTGGGGGGAAAAAAGAAAATGCTGGCAACTAGCATTTTCTTCTTTTTCCCACAATGTTTTCAAAAGCCTTCTTCTTCAGGGTCGTTAAAACTTTGGATTGTGTGGTAAAGGGTTAAAGAAAAGAAAATGTCTGTAAACCTTATGAAGGTTCTAGACACGGTGCAGATATGTACCCCAAACATGTCCCTGATCAACTACAAAAAAAAAGACACAGAAGCATAAAACTTAAGGACAATTAGATCTTTATGTCAGTGATATGTTACGATTTGCCCCAAACCTATATTGTTGTCCAAGTTCTTTGTCACCAAGTTTGTCAGTTTGCATTTTTAGCTCCACTGGCCAAAGGCCAGCGGGCTTATGTCATGGCCCGGTGTCCGTCGTGCGTGCGTGCGTCCGTCCATCCATCCGTCCGTGCGTCTGTCCGTCCGTGCGTTAACTTTTATTTCAAACATCTTCTTCTCTGAAACTACCCACCCAATTTTCATGAAACTGCACAGAAATGATCCTGCCATGGTCCTCTTCAGAATTTCTTGAAAGAATTTGATTCCTTCAAAAACTCTGGTTGCCATGGCAACAAAAATGAAACATATTGGAAATCTTTAAAAATCTTCTTGTCTGAAACCATAAGGCATAGGGCTACCAAATTTGGCATGTAGCTTTATGTAGTAGACCTCTATCAAGTTTCTTCAAATTATAGCCCTGGGGTCAAAATTGGCTCTGCCCCAGGGGTCACAAGTTTTACATAGGCTTATATAGAGAAAACTTTAAAAATCTTCCTGTACCTAGCCATAAGGCCTAGAGCTACCAAATTTTGCATGTAGCTATATCTAGTGGGTCTCTACCAAGCGGGCCAAAATTTTAGACCTGGGGTCAAAATTGGCCCGGCCGCAGGGGTCACAAGTTTCACATGGGCTTACATAGTGACAACTTAAGAAATCTTCCCATTTTGATTTTTTTTTTTTTTTGAAATTAGCCTTGCATCAGGGGTCTTATGTTTTACAGAGGCTTCATATGGACAAAACTTGAAAATCACCTTATTTATAACCATACAGCATAGACTTGAATTATTTTGGCATGTGGCTTTATCTTGTAGACCTGTACCAGGGTTCAAGTAATTATAGCTCTGGGATCAAAAATGGTTTTGCCCTGTGGGTCTCAACTTTCACATGGGCTTTTACAGAGAAAACTTTGTAAGTCTTCACATGTGTAATATTTATGATTTATATTTATAAGCCAGTGGAGCAATACAGGGCCATCATGGCCCTCTTGTTAGTCGTTGAAATGGTCTCAGTGGTCTAGCTGTGGGTGGAACAAGGGCAGCCATTTTGAATTTTTGTTAACTAGTTAACCAGTATAGTGAAGGTGGTTAACTTTAACTCTCTACCACATGACACCATTTTAGACTGGTTCAAATTGAAAGTGTTTGCAGACAACAAAATAAAGGAGAATGAAAAATTAAAACTTGTTTTGGAAAGGGTAGAAAACAATGTGGTTACCAGCATTTTCTCCTTTTCCCACAATGTTCTCAAAAGGCTTCTTCTCAGGATCGCTAAAATTTGGGATTGTGTAGTATAGAGTAACATGGAATTCAATTCTGGTTAAAGTTAACCAGGCTTTTATGCAATTGCTAACCAGTAAGTCAGCCCAAACTCTCTCCTAACCAGAACTTAACCCAATTGTTAAAATAAACCAACGTTTATACAATCAAGTGCCAGATTGCATGGATAGATGCACTGGCAGGTGTGGTTTAACTCTTTACCACACAGTCCCAAGTTTTAACTACCCTGAAGAAGAAGGCTTTTAAAAACATTGTGGGAAAATGAGAAAATGCTGGTCACCAGCATTTTCTCCTTTTCCCACAATGTTTTCTACCCAAACAAATACAGAAATCATTATTTGAGTTACATATTTTTTTTTGTCTGCAAATGCTTTCAATATGGTCTAGTCCAAAACTTTGTCGTTTGGTAAAAAGATACCTGAAATAAGATCCAAAATGACATAAAGACAGTAAGTCTTAACTGAACAACAAATTTTAAGACTGATCCAAATTCAAAGCATTTGCAGACGAAAAATCAAATGTTGCCCAAATGATGGAGCCTACCTCAAATAGAGTAGAAAACAGTGTGGTGTAACCAGCATTTTCTCCTATTCCCACAATTTTTTCAATGGCTGTTTTCCTCGGGGTCATTAAAACTTGGGATTGTAGGGTAAAGGGTAAAATACCACAAACAAATTCAGAACCCTGTAGGTGTTGCAAAACTTTTTTCAGAAAAAGGCATTCCTTTGTGCAAATATCATCAACAAATTTATCTCTTAATTAGATTTCTCTGTTTCGCATTAGATTTGATTTGTCTTACTGTACCTTGAGTTTCATTTTGTTGCATTTTCTTTATATCAATTTATCAAATTTATATTTTTTTAAAGTACAATTAACTTACAAACATAGATTTTTTTTTTTTCTCTTCAGCTTTCACTAAAGTTTAAATTGAAAGCATTTACAAATAAGGAAGTATGTGTAAATGCTACTCAAATGATGATTTTTGTCCTTGAAAGGGTGAAAAAAATTATGGGAAACATTACTGGTCACCAACACTTCCTCCTCTCCCATTACTGTTTTTTTTTTAAAAAAACTCTCTGCTCAAGGATGTAAAAATCATATTAGTTAACTCTTTACCAAACAACATAACTTTAGCCTCCACTGTTATTATGAAAGCATTTACAGACAACAAATCAAATGTGACCCTAAAGAAGATTTCTGTCTTTGAAATGATAGAAATTGTTGTGGGAAAAGGAGGAAATGCTTGCTACTAGCCTTTTTAGCTCACCTGAGCACAAAGTGCTCATGGTGAGCTATTGTGATCGTGCTGTGTCCGTCGTGCGACGTGCGTCGTCCATCGTCAACTTTTTACCTTGTGTACGCTCTAGAGGCCACATTTTCAGTCCGATCTTCATGAAACTTGGTCAGAATGTTTGTCTTGATAAAATCTCAGACGAGTTCGAAATTGGGTCATGTGGGAACAAAAACTAGGTCAAATCTTAGAAAAACCTTGTGTACACTCTAGAGGCCACATTTTCAGTCCAATCTTCATGAAACTTGGTCAGAATGTTTGTCTTGATAAAATCTCAGACGAGTTCGAAATTGGGTCATGTAGGGTCAAAAACTAGGTCACTAGGTCAAATCTTAGAAAAACCTTGTGTATGCTCTAGAGGCCACATTTTCTGCCAGATACTTGTGAAATTTGGTCAGAATGTTTGTCTTGATAAAATCTCAGACGAGTTCGAAATTGGGTCATGTGGGGTCAAAAACTAGGTCACTAGGTCAAATCTTAGAAAAACCTTGTGTATGCTCTAGAGGCCACATTTTCAGTCCAATCTTCATGAAACTTGGTCAGAATGTTTGTCTTGATAAAATCTCAGATGAGTTCGAAATTGGGTCATGTGGGGTCAAAAACTAGGTCACTAGGTCAAATCTTAGAAAAACCGTGTGTACACTCTAGAGGCCACATTTTCATTCCAATCTTCATGAAACTTTGTCAGAATGTTTGTCTTGATAAAATCTCGGACGAGTTGGAAATTGGGTCACATTGGATCAAAAACTAGGTCACTAGGTCAAATCTTAGAAAAACCTTGTGTATGCTCTAGAGGCCACATTTTCTGCCAGATACTTGTGAAATTTGGTCAGAATGTTTGTCTTGATAAAATCTCAGACAAGTTTGAAATTGGGACATGTGGGGTCAAAAACTAGGTCACTAGGTTAAATCTGAGAAAAACTTTGTGTACGCTCTAGAGGCTACATTTTCAGTCCGATACTTGTGAAATTTGGTCAGAATGTTTGTCTTGATAAAATCTCAGACAATTTTGAAAATGGGTCGTGGGGTCAAAAACTAGGTCACTAGGTCAAATCTTAGAAAAACCTTGTGTACGCTCTAGAGGCCCCATTTTCAGTCAGATACTTGTGAAATTTGGTCAGAATGTTTATCTTGATAAAATCTCAGACGAGTTTGAAATTGGGTCATGTGGGGTCAAAAATTAGGTCACTAGGTCAAATCTTAGGAAAACCTTGTGTCCGCTCTAGACGTCACATTTTCAGACAGATACTTGTGAAAGTTTGTCTTGATAAAATCTAGGATTAGTTTGAAATTGGGTCGTGTTGGGTCAAAAACTATGTCACTAGGTCAAATCTTAGAAAAACCTTTTGTGTGCTGTAGAGGCCACATTTTCAGTCAGATACTTGTGAAACTTGGTCAGAATGTTTGTCTTGATAAAATTCGGACAAGTTTGAAATTGGATCATGTGGGGTCAAAAACTAGGTCACTAGGTCAAATTAAAGAAATGCCTTGTGGGTACTCTAGAGGCCACATTTTTCGCTCAATTGACTTGAAAATTGGTCAGGATGTTTTTCTTAATTAAATCTCAGAAAACTTGAAATTGGGTCACCCAGAGTCATAAAGTAGGTCACTAGGTCAAATTAAAGAAATACCTTGTGGACACTCTAGAGGCCACATTTTTTGCTCAATTGACTTGAAAATTGGTCAAAACATTTGTCTTAATTAAATCTTAGATGAGTTTGAAATTTGGTCACCTGGGGTCATTTTGCCTATTGGCTCAGGTGGGCGATCCAGGGCCATCATGGCCCTCTTGTTTTCTCTTCCTACAAGTATTCATCTTTACAGTTTTTGAAAACTTAAGATCGTATTGTAATGAATTAACCGTTTACCACACAGTCCCGACTTTTAACAACCCTGAGAAAGAAGCCTTTTGAAAACATTGTGGGAAAAGGAGAAAATGCTGGTAACCAGTATTTTCCCCTTTTCCCACAATGTTTTCTACCCTATCAAAGAAAAATTGCACCAATTGAACCACAATGAATTTGTCGTCTGCAAATACTTTCAATTTGGACCAGTCTAAAATTTTGTCGTTTGGTAAAGAGTTAAAGGGGTTTATCCTTTCAATGTAATGGGAGACACTTGAAGCAGTTTCTGTGGACAACATTAACTGAAATGACAAGCTCAAATAGCTCAAGTGGTAGAGTGTAGGACTTGTTAACATCAAGTTTCTGGCCACTTGAGGGTGTGTGTTCAAGCCCCACAGCCAGCCATCTAGAATTACTAATAGTCTTTCTGATAAGATGTTAAATAGAGGTCCAGTGTGACGGTGCTATATGCTGAGCACGTTCAAGAACCAGGCATAACCTGTATGTTGTGCTTTCCCTATAACATAACTAACAGGGGGCGTCAGCCATTTGGGCAACCGGTGGCGACAATAAATAAATGCAAATTCAGTTAATTTGAATATTTTGTTAACAGTAACATTGAAATATCTTTATATTTAGGGCATCTTTTCTGGATAATTTAAGAGGCTGTACTAAGAAATAACAGTTAGTACACGAAAAATGTGTGTAATTTTTAGCAATTTAACTCTTTACCACACAATCCCGACTTTTAACAACCCTGAAAAAGAAGTCTGTTGAAAACATTGTGGGAAAAGGAGAAAATGCTGGTAACCAGCATTTTCTCCTTTTCCCACAATGTTTTCTACATCGCCCAAATCTAGTTTTAATTTTTTATATGCGTTTATTTTGTCGTCTGCAAACGCTTTGAATTTCGACCAGTCTAACATTTTGTCGTGTGGTAAAGAGTTAAACAGTTGACCTTATATCCAAGTTTTAACGACACTGAGAAAGATAGCATTTGGAAACCAGTATTTTCTCCTTTTCCAACAATATTTTGTATCTTACTAACTCTTTACCACACAATCCCAAGTTGTAATGACCCTGAGAAAGAAGCCTTTTGAAAACATTGTGGGAAAAGGAGAGAATGCTGGTAACCAGCATTTTCTCCATTTCCCACAATGTTTTCTACCCTATCAAAGACAAGTTTGATGTTTTGGGTTACATTTAATTTGTCATCTGCAAATGCTTTCAGTTTGGACAAGGCTAAAATTTTGTCATTTGATAAAGGGTTAAAGACAAATCTCATCATTTGAGATACATTAATGTGCTATCTGCTAGTGGGCTCAAATCTTATATTTTGTCTGTTGGTAAAAATTTAGCAGAAGTAAACAAAACTTGAATGTTATAAATTGAAATGGCACTGCTAATTAACTCAAATTTTATATGAGCCATGCTCTGACAAAAGGGGGCTTAATGCATCTCTGTCATGCATGATACCAAGCAAGTGATCACAGTATTACACATCCCTAAAATCTATTTTGTATAACCGCCTGCTGAATTATGAGGTAGACTGGTCCCTTCACATGCAGAAAATTGACCAATAGCAAAAGTTTTCGGCCCAGGTCAGCCTGTGCAGGCTGACTTGGGTCGATACTTTTTGCAAAAGCATTAAGCCCTCTCTTCACAGAGCATGACTCATATAGTTTTTTCAGTGATTGTCTTTTTTCACTTTGTACTAACCTGGTTTTCAGCACAAGCACCTGTTGAAGCTAAAAGCCAAGAACCAATACATGAGGTTGCCAAGGTAACAAGTAATACACACAATGTCAAGGACTCTCCTGTCCAGGGGAATGATAGAGGTTTGTATTTGACCTATCACCAAACGATTGTAGTCCTCCATGGCATAATGGTTTAGGAGTAGGGTTACAAGGTCCCGGGTTCAGTCTAAACTGGCAGCCTGTTATTAATCTTCGTAACAATAACAGGTAACACCCAATGCTTACAAGTCAAGTTTCTGTCCGGTTTGAGATTTCATGAGATTACGAGAGACTTTGAAATTTTAATTTGTGATTCAATTTATGCACATAGAAAGACGTTATCGATAAAGATTAAACTCTTTAGCGAGTTTTGTAAATTGATTGCAGTCAGAAAAAATCTTTGTCTGTCCCAAAAATCTTAGCCAAAGATAAAATACTGCTCGGTTATTTTCAAACAAATTTCAGACGGGCTGTCTGATTGGCCGATTTGCTATATATGAAAAACCAATAGCTGTCCTCAATAAATTGGGTGTTGCCTGTTGTCTATCAGACAGTTAAGGGAGATACAACTGGTACCAATTTAGGCTTCAGTCCTCTCTTGAAGAACTTTGGCAATTGAACACAGATCCTCAGCCAGGTATTGGTGTAACCTATAGGAAGCATATGAAAAAGTGAGCTACTGCTGTGATAGGTTGAAAGCTTGGTAACATACTTGTATCATTGAATCAATACCAAACAATAATCCAGTTACTGAGGATCTTGAGGAAGATGGTTAATGAAAAAGAAGAAGTGCTGGTAACCTTTTCCCACAAGCTTTTCTACCATTTCAAAGACCATTTCAAAGACAAATTCCATGTGGTCAACTATATTTAACCCTTAACCCTTTACCACACAAACCCGACTTTTAACGACCCTGAAAAAAAAAGCCTCTGGAAAACATTGTGGGAAAAGGAGAAAGTGCTGGTAACCAGCATTTACTCCATTTCCCACAATGTTTTCTTCCCTTCCCAAACCAAATTTTAGTTTTTCAGTCACATATTTTGTCATCTGCAAAAGCTCTTAACCCTTTACCACACAATCCCGAGTTTTAACCACCCTGAGAAAGAAGCCTTTTGAAAACATTGTGGGAAAAGGAGAAAATGCTGGTAACCAGCATTTTCTCCTTTTCCCACAATGTTTTCTACCTTTCCCAAAACAAGTTTTAATTTTTCATTCGAATTTATTTTACTGTCTGCAAACACTTTCAATTTGGACGAATCTAAAATTTTGTCGTGTGGTAAAGAGTTCAGTTGGGCAAGTCTAAAATTTTGTCGTTTGGTAAAGAGCTAAAGTGCCTTTCACTACTTTGCCTGTGCGGGCAGTGTAGATCAAGGTCAGACTGCACAAAGCATGCAGTCTGATCTTTGATCTACACTGTTTGCTTAGCTGAGACATTCTAAACAATTGCAACCTTGGCATTTGCTTTTTTTTTTTTCTGGAATGGAAAGGTCTGTCGGGTTAGTTTGCGCTGTATGGGATAATCAGTTTGTTGTAGGGCAATAATTTCAATATGGACAGGGGTAAAATTTCTTTCTTTGTTTGATTATATTGTTTGTATTGGAGTTTAATGCCATTTTAACAGCTCACGTCATATCATGGTGGTCAGTGACGCACCCATGTGTTTCCTGGCTTTCTCACACCAGTACTGACCAACTTTCTTTCCAAGGCCACTGACAATTTTTGTCACATGCATAAGAGGTGAGAAGCAAACAAACTGCCAGAAAGAAAGTTTGACGCAACCAGGAATCGAACTTGCAACCACCAGGTCACGAGTTAGGTACACTAACCACTGAGCTACCAGAGCGGGCTAAATTTTCTTTAATTGTGAAAGACTTAACCCTTAGAGCACTGAATTTATGAAATGAACCTTTTTAAACAGGAAAAACATTTAAATTTATTGTCATTTTAAGGTTGTTTTGGCAAGAATATGTAACAAAGTAGCGAATGGTGTAGATCCAAGATCAGATTGCACATTCTGTGCAGTTAGATCTTGATCTACATTGTCTGCAAAAACAACTTAAGTCGGTTCCAGCATTTATTTTGTCATCTGCAAATACTCTCAATATGGACATGTCTAAAATTTTTGTCTTTTGGTAAAGAGTTAATTGTTTTTCCAAATGCTGTCAAGTCCAGAAGCATATAGATAGTTAAGGATTTTGACCATTGATAGATTAAGTTCTCAGACTGGGATTAGATCTAAAAATTGTAAATAGATGGAATTGATTTAACAACCCTGAGTAGGCAGCCTTTTGAAACAACCATGGAAAAATGAGAAAATGCTGATTAACAGCATTTCCTCCTTTTCCTACAATGATTTTCACCATATCAAAGACGGAAATCATCATTTGAGCTAAGTTTAAATGGTCCAGAGTGAAATTTTGTCTTTTGGTAAAGAGTTAACTCTTTACCGTTAACTCTTTACCACACACCAAAATTTGAGACCAGTCCAAATTGAAGGCATTTGCAGACGACAAATAAAATGAGGCACAAACGACAGTATCTGTCTTTTAGATTATTGAAAACATTGTGGGAAAAGTTACCAGCATTTTCTTCTTTTCCCACAATGTTTTCAAAGGCCTTCTTCATCAGGGTTTTTAAAACTTGGGATTGTGTGGTAAAGGATTAACTCTTTACCACACAATCCCAACTTTTAACAAGCCTGAGAAAGAAGCCTTAGGAAAACATTGTGGGAAAAGGAGAAAATGCTGGTAACCAGCATTTTCTCCTTTTCCCACAATGTTTTCTACCCTTCCCAAAACAAATTTCAATTTTTCAGATTTATTTTGTCATCTGAAACTGCTTTCAATTTGGACCAGTCTAAAATTTTGTCGTTTGGTAAAGGTATAAAGGATATTGTTGTCTTCAATTTTACAGATGATGAGCTTGAGGCAATAAAGGCAATGGAAGAAGTAACCATGAAGTTCAACATCGAAGACTCGGAGGATGAGATGGATAGCGGCATGAAGATGGTCGAAGATTCATCTATTCATAGTGAGGACTTGGATGCGGACCTGTCACACAGACAAAGGCCACCTGCTACATTTATAGCTCCGCCTCCTCCTACAGAACCGCCCCCTGCGGATACTGAACCTATAGATATTAACTTGTATGGAACAAATGTTAGCACTACAGATATAGGTAGGCAACCTTGCCTCTCTGTGACATATGTCCAACTTTAGCTTGCCACACAACTGAGTAATTCCAAATGAATCATGATCAGTGGTAAAATTGATATTCTGTATAAGTACAGAGAATTTTTCAAATGGCAACTGCTTCACAGTAAGCACACACTAAAACCCAGCCAATAATGTTATCGTCATCCTCAGAAAATTTTATGTCATTTTACCTCTGTTATCCCCCCCTTTCAGAAAATATAACGCCCCTGGGGGGCACTAAAGGAGACAATACAGTATCCATACTTTGCTAGGATGTTTTCGAACTTGTTTGTTTCATATATGTTTGAGAAGACAATGCAGTGATTTATTTCTTTAACCAGGTGTAGGGGACGACACTACAGCAAGCCCAAGATCAGAAAAAGACAGCGCTAAAACTTCACCCATAAATAGTAAGTACCTCCTATTTTGAACAGCCTTAGTATTTATTACAGCAATAAGTAGTTGTACATTATTATAATTCTGTATATAACTGCAGCATATCATTCTTCAGTATGAAATTTTCTGCAGAAAAAGTATCAGATGAGAAACTGCTTTTGTACTCCTTATTTCTACAAGTATAAATGGTAATTTTAGTGATAACTATAATCAGAACTTTTTTGAGACTATTTAACCCTTTACCACACAATCCTGACTTTTAATGACACTGAGAAAGAGGCTTTTTGAAAATATTGTGGGAAAAGGAGAAAATGCTGGTAACCAGCATTTTCTCCTTTTCCCACAATGTTTTCTACCCTTCCCAACACAAACTTTAGTTTTTCGGTAACATTTATTTTGTTGTCTGCAAATGCTTTCAATTTAGAACGGTCTAAAAGTTTGTCGTTTGGTAAAGGGTTAAACCTTTACCACACAGTCCGAACTTTTAACGACCTTTAAAAACAAGACCTTTGAAAACTTTGTTGGAAAAGGAGAAAATGCTGGTTACCAGTAGTTCCTTTGTTTCCCATAATGTTTTCAATCCTATTAAATACAAATTTTAATTTTTGAGTCACATTTATTTTGTTGTCTGCAGAGGCTTTCAATTTGGACAAGTCCATTGTTTTGTCATTTGGTAAAGAACTAACTCGGTACCCCTTGAAACAAAGTTGCATAGGACAACTTTCAAACAATCTTCAAAATAGTCTATGTCACTTTTGCCACATTGTTTTCATTTGCATTCAGGTATTAACCCTTTACCACACAACAAAATTTTAAACCTATCTGTATTGAAAGCATTTAAAGACAATAAGGTGACTGCAGCTCAAATAATGGTATTTGTCTTTGGAATGGTAGAAAACAATGTGGGAAAAGGAAAAAATGTTGTTTACCAGCATTTTCTCCTTTTCCAACAATGTTTTCTACCCTATCAGAGAGTTTCCACTCACTTGTATCAAGGCTTAAATTGTCGTTGGCAGATGCTTTCAATTTTGAAGAGTCCAATAAAAACTTATTATTTGGGAAACGGATGAAATTTGAAAATATCTAATGCTCATTGCTAATGAAGAGGACAAAAGTAGAGTAAGAAGGTGAAAATTGTTATTGCTTACCTTTGGCTTCTTTTTCCATATTGTAACTCTGATTCAACTTGGTACCATAAAAAAGGGTATCTGGGTCTGTATTCACCAACCATTCTTAAGAATATTCTTAGTCTTATTCTCTAAGATTTTTTACATTTGAAAGTAACACAACTCCTGATTTGCTAAACCAAATGGTTTAGCCAATCAGGAGTTGTGTTACTTTCATGTGTAGAAAATTCTGGAGAACAAGACAAAAGAGTGTTCTGAAGAATGGTTGGTGAATACGGACCCAGGTGCTTTGGATGAACAACATGGCTACTTCACATACATGTGTGTGGATCTGTAAACTTCAGAAATTCTAATCACTTTATGTTTTTCACTCTTTGCTGAAGGTAACTGTTACATTACATGCATATGCAGATTATGATAGTGTTGATTAAAATCAGATTGCTTAGAATATGTGGTCAGATCTTTGATCTACACTGGTATTTTATGACATGAATATGATAAAATGGTCTTTCTTGTGAGTTTTATCTGTCCTGCTGTTAAAAAATTGTTTATTTTATAAATTTAGCCATGATCTGTGAAAAAACAATGTTTAATGCAAACTGTATCGACCCATGTCAGCATGCACTGTCTGTGTAGCCTGACCTGGGTTGAAACTTTTTGCTATACATGTATGTGAATTTTCTGCATGTCAAATGAACAGTGTTCCTCAAGATTCAGTTTGACAAAAAGGATTTTATGGGTCCATAATACGGTGATGACCTCCTTGGTATCATGCATCAGAGAAATGCATTTAGCCAGAACATGGCTTATATACAATGCTCTGCTGTTAGAAAGTATTTATACCCCCACAAACGAAGTTTGTGGGGGGTATACTGGAATCAGCCTGTCGGTCGGTCATGGGGTCGGTCAGGCAGTCGGTCTGTCTGCAAAATCTTGTCCGGACAACTCCTCCTACAGTTTCTGTCTGATTCACGTTAAACTTGGCAGAAGTGTTTATTAGGAGCTGTAGATGTGCAAGACACACATTTTGTAAAAATTCCATCAAGAATTACTGAGTTACTGCCCCTGATTTGACTTAAAAATGCTTGTCCGGACAACTCCTCCTACAGTTTCTGTCTGATTCACTTTAAACTTGGCAGAAGTGTTCATTAGGAGCTGTAGATGTGCAAGACACACATTTTGTAAAAATTCCATCAAGAATTACTGAGTTATTGCCCCTGATTTGACTTAAAAATGCTTGTCCGGACAACTCCTCCTACAGTTTCTGTCTGATTCACTTTAAACTTGGCAGAAGTGTTCATTAGGAGCTGTAGATGTGCAAGACACACATTTTGTAAAAATTCCATCAAGAATTACTGAGTTATTGCCCCTGATTTGACTTAAAAATGCTTGTCCGGACAACTCCTCCTACAGTTTCTGTCTGATTCACTTTAAACTTGGCAGAAGTGTTCATTAGGAGCTGTAGATGTGCAAGACACACATTTTGTAAAAATTCCATCAAGAATTACTGAGTTATTGCCCCTGATTTGACTTAAAAATGCTTGTCCGGACAACTCCTCCTACAGTTTCTGTCTGATTCACTTTAAACTTGGCAGAAGTGTTCATTAAGAGCTGTAGATGTGCAAGACACACATTTTGTAAAAATTCCATCAAGAATTACTGAGTTATTGCCCCTGATTTGACTTAAAAATGCTTGTCCGGACAACTCCTCCTACAGTTTCTGTCTGATTCACTTTAAACTTGGCAGAAGTGTTCATTAGGAGCTGTAGATGTGCAAGACACACATTTTGTAAAAATTCCATCAAGAATTACTGAGTTATTGCCCCTGATTTGACTTAAAAATGCTTGTCCGGACAACTCCTCCTACAGTTTCTGTCTGATTCACTTTATACTTGGCATAAGTGTTCATTAGGAGTTGTAGATGTGCAAGACGCAACTTTCGTGAAAATTCTATGAAGAATTAATGAGTTATTGCCCCTGATTCACATTTAAAATGCTTGTCCGGACAACTCCTCCTACAATTTCAGTCCGATTCGCTTTATACTTGGCAGAAGTGTCCATTTGGAGTTGTAGATGTGCAAGACACACATTTTGTAAAAATTCCATCAAGAATTACTGAGTTATTGCCCCTGATTTGACTTAAAAATGCTTGTCCGGACAACTCCTCCTACAGTGTCTGTCTGATTCACTTTAAGGAGGTCTTTTCTGTCATATGTATAGTTGGCCAACATTATGCGAAAAGGCACATTTGGACATTTGCAACAGGTTTGGATCCAGACCAGCCGCTGTGTCTCAGACATATTATCAGATCATGGTCTGCACTTTTTTACACTCATTTAGTTTTGTGTCCAATTAAATTGATACTTTGCATAAATATTCACCAGGAGCAGTAGAGGTTCAAGATGCATTTTTCTCAAATGTTTGCCAAATTAATTACCCCTGAATTTACTCAAAACTTCTTGTCCAGAGAACTATTCCTTCAGTTTAAGTCTTATTCACTTGATATTTGTCATGATATTCACCAGGAGCAGTAGATGTGCAAAGCACAAATTTCATGAGTGTTGGCCTAATGATTATGGAGTTATTGCCCCTAAATTGACATTGCAGAGTTATTGCCCCTGTGACATGAAATATAGGGGCGGGGGTATTTATCACCTTTAGTGATAGTTATTCTAGTTATAATATATACTGTTCAAGAGTTAATTTTCAAATCTGTACTGAATATCAATTAACCCATGGAGTTACATACTGTATCAAAACTTTAATTGCTTTGTAGCAAGTGAAGATCAAGATCAGACTGCGCAAAAAGTGCAGTCCAATTTAGAGTCTTCGCCTTGGGTGCTGATGAGATACTGTTGCGAGAAGCAGCCTTCATGTTTCTAATATTTCAAAATTTCCAGTCTTAGATGAATGAAAATATCTGTTTTGTTTATCGGGCAACTCTTTGGGTTATCATTATTTACTAACTGCATGGGGAACATTGGGAGCTTTGATTATTTCTCACTTGACCCTTTACCACACAAGTCTGAGTTTCAATGCCGACCCTGTGAAATAAGACTTCTGAAAACATTGTCAGAAAATGACAATGCTGGTAAACAGCATTTTCTCCTTTTCCAACAACGTTTTTGTACCCTTTCAAAGATAAATGCAATTTCATTTACATTAATATTGTTGTCTGCAAATGCTTTGAATTTGGACAAGTTTAGAATTTGTCATTTGGTAAAAGTTTAACCCTTTGCCAACTGACAGTTTTTGTTATCGATCCAAATTGAGAGCATCTGTAGACAACAAATTCAAAATTATCACAAATTGGCCAAGGACCTCGGATAAGGCAGAAAAAATTGTGGGAAAGGGAGAAAATGCTGCTTTAAGCTGCTTAGCATGACTAACTGACCTTTTGCAGACAGTGTAGATCAAGATTAGACTGCACAGAACATGCAGTCTGACCTTGGATCAACACTGTCTGATAAGAAATTTTTCTCCAAGAAATATGCTTGAAAAAACATTAATCTAGTTTTTACTATGGGCTTGAAAGTTATATTCAACTTACTTAGCAGGATAAGGATTAACTGGCATTTTCTCCTTTTCATGCAATGTTTTTAGAAAGCCTTCGTCCTTGGGGTTGTTTCAACACAGGATTGTTTGATAAAGGGTTAACATACAGTATTTCATGCAGAAAAGCTTGGATGGCAGCTGAGCAAAATAAGGAGAATTGCATAATAGACCTGTATCAAGCCCTATACTGATAGATTTTATTTATGTTAAGGACTTTTACACAAAAAAGACATTCTGAATCGAAGACATCAACTTGCAAAACTTGCTTTTATTTTGAGTCAGAATTGTAATTATGAATTGATACTAACCCAAGATTTTGGTCCACAAAAAATGTTTATCATGATGCTTGAACAGTCTAAATGTTGCAGAATTATGATACCTACTATTCATGTATCATTATTTACAAAAACTGATTATAATTTCTGCAGTACCAAGTCGACCAGACAGTCGATCCAGTAATTCTTCAGTTAACACCCTTGAGGATCTAAGCCTTGCTTTCAAACAAACTATAGCCATGGGAGAGGAAGCACTTGGGCTAGACTCAGATATATCTGATAACGAAAATGTCCAAGGTATCCTGGATGAAGACAGACTGGTTATGTGTAACAGCTTGATTTGTTGACTGGTTTTGTAACACTTTGTTGTAAACATTGTTTTTCTTTAGATAAGTGACAAGGACCCTATATAAATCAAATTCCCAGTAGTACCAAGAATTTTTTGTATTTACAAATGATATCATCTTTTTTTTAATGTTCACAAAAGGAAAGAATTTGGTTCAAGGATCTTAATTTTATTGTTTTAGTATATCAGTCCTCACAAGATGTTGGCATCATGATCGACTTTCTTTTTGACAATGATGTTCAGGTGATACATGTAATCCCTGTTTCATATTAACTCTTTACCAAATAACAAAGTTTCAGACTCGTCCAAATTGAAAGCTTTTGCAGACAAAAATTTATATGTGGCTCAAATTGTGGAATTTGTCTCTGATAGGGTAGAAAACATTGTGGGAAAAGGAGAAAAAGTTGGCTACCAGCATTTTCTCCTTTTCCCATCATGTTTTCAAAAGGCTTCTTCCACAGGATCGCTAAAAGCAATTCGCCCATAGGATCGTTAATAGCAAGGATTGTGGTCAAGAGTTAAGAGTCTTATTTGTGGACTTATTTTCCTGAATTGTGAAGACTTGAGAAAGACTGAAGGATTTTGTAGTAGTAGTAATACTGATAAACTCCCATAAATATCAAAAAAGAAAAAAGAAAAATAGAGTAGCAAAAATAGGAAACGGGAAAACTAGTGACATATACAAATTTTAAAACCAGCTAAAACTCAAACTGATACACTGTTCAATATCCAAACTTAACCAGTCAGTCTGTGTGGGCTACTTTTTGGCCATTGGTTTGCTCTTTGTGCCTAGTTTTTTCATTAGATATTTAGACATACTTATCTCTATCTTCCTAATGACTTTTTCTAGGTGCTTGCTTGCAGTTTAGAATAGTATTCTTGAATTATTGTTTATCTTTTCATTGTTATCTTTTCTCTCCTTTCATGTCAATACAACACAAGGCCTGTCCATTGATGTGTTACAGTAAGGTCTGTAAAAGTTCCAGTCACAGTTACAGTCACCTGAATAGTAAAACTAGAAAAGTTGTCAACTTTAACTCTTTACCAAACAACAAAATTTTAGACTGGTCCAAATTCAAAGTAGTTGCAGACGACAAAATAAATGTTACTGAAAAAATTGAAATTTGTTTTGGGAAGGGTAGAAAACATTGTGAGAAAAGGAGAAAATGCTGGTTACCAGCATTTTCTCCTTTTCCCACAGTGTTTTCAAAACCTGTCTTTCTCAGGGTCTTTCATAGTCGGGATTGTGTGGTAAAGATTTAATTGTAGTTTTTATATTACTTTCTGTGCCAGGGACTGTAACTTTGACAGACTGCACTGTGCAACACATTATCAGACTCTTATGATACCCAAATTTATTATGAATTAACTTTGCATGCATTTTGAATGACACCCAAGTTGTTTACCTTCGGCCACTAGTAGGCGTACAAGAAGAAAATGTGGAAGGCAATGCAGGAAAACAAAAAAAATACTGTTCACTTTCTTTTTTTTCTCCACTGCCCACAATGTCTGTTTTTCCTTATCATAGACAGATCATTTGAGCAACTTTGATGAGTCTAGATTTTTGTAGTATGTTATAAAGTTAAATTATTGAAGACCATATAGTCAAAAAGACAAGAAATTAATATTTGCCCACAGCAACATAGTGGGAAGAAGAGCAATTGTTATAGCAAACAGTTGCTTCTTTTCTCACAATGTTTATAGGCAATGTCTTCTAAAGGTATGTTCAAAGTTTTGTTTGTGCTGTAAGGGGTCAAATTAACTCTAATCAAGGTAGTCCATGTATAAGGTACTCTGTATATATATTTTTTGCACTAATTGACTTTTTATCATAAATTTTTTCACATCACTGCAGACATGAATGGTTAACATTGAGAGAAAATGCAAGTGACTTAAGTACAAGCCATTGCTTCTTTTACTGAAATATCTTCAGATAAACTCAAAATAAACCTAGTCCCTTTCTTTGCATACTCTTATTTTTTTGCATAGCTAATGTGCTGGCATTTGACCTACATGTACTTTTTGGTACTCATAACAAATGAATGAATAGAAATTTGTGATTGGCCAAAAATGTAGAAACATTTATTTTAAGGGCAGCTGCCTATTTGCTGGCAAATTTACGCTATTTATCTTTTTTTTTTAAAGATATTTCTTGTTTCTTGTGCATTCCTTTTTAGTGGGTGTAAAGATATAGTCCAATTAAACATTAGTTTCCCATTAGTTTTTCACCATTAACCCTTCACCACACAATCCTGATTTTTATGACACAGTGGAGAAGGCTCTTGAAAACTTGGTGAGAAAAGGAGAAAATGCTGGTAACAGCATTTTCTCCTTTTCTCTTTATGTTTTCTAACCTTTCACGGATGAATGTCGTCCTATGAGCTATATTTAATTTGTTGCCTGCAAGTGCTTTCCATATGGTTGCAAGTCTAAAATTGAGCTTGTAACAGTTACTAAATGATAAAATACTGGACTAGGCCAAATTGAGAGCATAATTATGACAAAAAACTGTCATGCGCACAACAAATTACAGAGATAATGGGATTCATCTTTAAAAGGGTAGAAAACATAGTGGGAAAAGGAGAAAATGCTGGTTACCAGCATTTTCTTCTTTTCCCACAATGTTTTCAAAATTTCACATCCTAAGTGTCATGAAAACAGGGCATGGTTTATCTAAGGGTAAACATTGTCACTAAATAAGCAGAAAAGAGCCCTTGTTCACTGAACCCCCTGAATGCGTCTCACTACAGTTGCTTTTATGTTGAGGGTAGACAGAGATCAGACTATACATAACATTCAGTCTGATCTTAGATCTACTTTGCCTGCTATTTTGTATATTCTTGCCAAAATGGCATAGAAATGACAGTGCTCTAGCTTTTTATATAGTTCCCCTGTACAGAGTTTGGAAAGAGCTATCGCACTATTGTCAGCATTAGTGTTGGAGTCAGCACCCACATTTCAGTTTTTTAACTCTTTAGCACACAATCCCGACTTTTAATGATGCTGTGAGAGAAACCTTTTAAAAACCTTGTGGGAAAAGGAGAAAATACTGGTAACCAGCATTTTCTCTTTTTCCCACATTGTTTTCTAGCCTTCCCAAAACAAATTAAGTTTTGCCGTCACATTTATTTTTGTCGTCTGGAAATGCTTTCAATTTGGACCAGTATAAAATTTTGTTGTTTGGTAAAGAGTTAAGAGCCAACATTTTCCAAACTCTTTGATTGATTTGATTCATATTTGGTTTGAGGATAGATATAGGTCCAAAGTTTCTTCCAGCAATACCCTGGCCTATTAGCTCATGATCTTAAGGTCAAGGTCATACACTTTGATATTTTACATCACAAATTTCTTTAAGAGGGCATATCTCCAAAATAAGAGATGGATTTGGTTCATCAAAAGTGTAATTGACCTTGTCTTTGATAGGGTAGAAAACATTGTTCGAAAAGGAGAAAATGCTGGTAGCCAGCATTTTCTCCTTTTCCCACAATGTTTTCAGAAGTCTTTTTTCTCAAGGTCATTTAAACTCTGATTTTGCAGTGTAGGGATTAAGTAGTTATAAAACTCTGTTTAGTCTGGGAAATTTCTGCTCCAAGCTTTTTGGCAGCTACAATACTTCTTCACATCATTTTAGCAATTTCTTCAACACTATTTGAACAACTGTTGTACTTCTGTGCATTCTTGGCAAAATTCTTTTTTTTACATTTTACCAAACAGTCCTAGTTGTTAACAACCTTGATGAAGACGCATTTGAAACGCATTTCGTGAAAAGGAGTAAATACTAGAGACATCTTCGCTAGTTATCAGTATTTTGTATTACCTTACTGTCTTGCATTGCAGCAAACTACTTTGACCCTATACCACACAATCCGGACTTTTAACGACCCTGAGAAAGAAGCCTTTTGAAAACATTGTGGGAAAAGGAAAAAATGCTGGTAACCAGCATTTTCTCCTTTTCCCACGATGTTTTCTACCTTTCCTAAAACAAATTTTAATGTTTCAGTCACATTTAAAGTGTCGTCTGCAAATGCTTTGGATTTGGACAAGTCTAAATTTTGTCATTTGGTAAAGGGTTTAAAAAAAAAAATAGTTGAGAGAAATAACTCCTTGTTGCAGCATTGCCTGACATGTACATGTATTAAACCCATATTATCACTAATATTTTTGAGAGATGGTTTTAATTCATTACCACAGGATCCTGTGTTTTAATGACCCTGAAGAAGGGAGCTATTCAAAACATCGTTGGAGAAAGAGAAAATGCTTGTAACCAGCATTTTCTCCTTTTCCAACAATGTCTTTTGCCCTTTAGAATATTATTCCTGTTATTTGAACCAGATGTACTTAACTCTTTACCACACAAGTACAAGTTTTAAGGACCGCGCAGAAGAAACCTTTTGAAAACATTGTGAGGAAAGGAGAGAATGTTGGTAACCACCATTTCCTCCTTTTCCCACAATGTTTTCTACCCTATCAAAGACAAATTCCATCATTTGAGCCAAATTTAAATTGTTGTCTGCAAGTGCATTCAGTTTGGACAGTTTGTATGGTAATGGGTCAATAATGACCATCTGCAAATGCTTTGAATTTGGACAACTCTAAACTTTGTCATCCAGTAAAGATCTTAACTCTTTACCAAACGACAAAATTTTAGACTTGTCCAAATTCAAAACATTTGCAGACAACAAAATAAAGGTGACTCAAAAATTGAAATTTGTTTTAGGAAGGATAGAAAACATTGTGGGAAAAGGAGAAAATGCTGGTTACCAGCATTTTGTCCTTTTCAGACAGTGTTTTCAAAAGCTTTCCTTCTCGGGGTCTTTAAAAGTCAGGATTGTCTGGTAAAGAGTTAAGTTCCCTGCTGCAACTTTGTTTCCGATGGTAATGAATGAACTCTGTAAAGAGAGTTATATCCAAGTATATTTTTTTGTATCAGACTGCTGCTTATTTGCATGGAGATTCTGTAGCTCCAGAATGTTTGATAAATAAATAAAAAACAATGCTTTTTTTTTTTGCATAGAGATTTTACAGTTCATTATCATACATATGTTATTTTTTTTAGCCATTTAGGCCTGAATCAAATAGAATTCCCATTAAAATTTTACCTCACAATCCCAAGTTTTATCGACCCTAAGAACAAAAGCTTTTAAAGACATTGTGGGAAATGAAGAAAATGATGGTAGACAGCATTTTCTCCTTTTCGTATGTTTTCTATCCTATTGAAGATAAATTCTATTTTGAGCCACCTTTTGATTTGTCCTCTGCAGAAGCTTTCAACTTCGAGAAGCCTACAATTTTGTTGTTTGGTTAACCATTTAACACACAAATCCAACTTCTAACAGCCCTGAAAGAAAAGGCTTTTGAAAACATTGTGGGGAAAGGAGACAGTGCTTGTAACCAATGCTTGTGCCTTTTCCACAATGTTTTCTACCCTTCAAAGAACAGGTTTCAATTTTTTAGTCGCATTTATTTTGTTGTCTGCAAAAGCTTTCAATCTGGACAAGTCTAACATTTTGTTGTGTGGTAAAGAGTTGAGAGAGTTAAAATTCAATGAACTTGCAGGCCTCAGCCTTCCTGTTCTACCAGTATGTCTTTTATTTGATCACATGTTTCAGGGCTTTTACATTTGATTGGTCAAAACCACACTGACTTACTTCTTCATGCATTTCCAATTTTAGATGAGTTACAAAAAGAGATGGGAGAATTCAAAGATAAGATCAATCAACTTGCTGAAGAGAGTCCAGATAGTAGTGGGGACCAGGCTGATCAAAATGAGGTAACTTATACTTTGACTTAACGGCAGAATTTTAGCCTTGCCCGTATTAAAAGCATTTTCAGACAACAAATTAAAGGTAACTTAGAACATGAAATTTGTCTTTCATAGAGTAGAAAACATTGTGGAAAATGAAGAAAATGCTGGTTACCAGCATTTTCTCCTTTTCCCACCATGTTTTCAAAAGGCTTCTTACTCGGACTCGCTGACAGTTTGGATTGTGTGGCAAATGATTAAGAATTAACTCTTTACCAGATGACAAAAGTCATACCTTTGCAGACCACAAAATAAATGTGACTCAAAAAATGAAATTGATTTTTTGGAAATGTAGGAGAAAACATTGTGGTAAAAGGAGAAAATGCTGGTTACATTGTTTTCAAATGCTGTCTTTGTCAAAGTCATTAAAACTCAGGATGGTGTGGTAAAAGGGTTAACTCTTTACCAATTGTCAATTTTTTTTGACCCTAAGAAGATAGGCTTCTGAAAACGTCATGGTGAAAGAAGAAAGCTCAGGTAACAAGAATTTTCTCTTTTTCCCAAGATGTCTTTCTATAGTGTTAAGGGCAAATGCCATCATTTGGAAAAAGGGGGTTAAATGCATCTCTGTGATGCATTAAACAAAGCAAGACATCACATAATTATGGACCCATAAAATCCATTTTGTCTAACAACCGACTAAATCATAGGTAGAATGGTACTTGGACATGCAGAAAATTAGCTAAACAGTAAAGTTTCAAACCAAGTCAGCCTGCACAGACTGCGCAGGCTGACATGGTCAATTTTTTTGCATATGCATTAAACCCCTCTTCACAGAGCATGACTCAAATCATTTCAAATTGAAACTTTCCTCCTTTTATTGCAGAGTAACAATAGCAATTCATCATTCATTGTCCATGAGACAATTGAGGACAGTGGAGTTTCCTCAGACAGGGCCTCTGGTATGGGTAGTACACTCTACAATGAGGGCAACCAAGAAACCTCAGAAATTACCTATGAGTTCACAATTGATGCGGTACCAGCTGAATTTCAAAACAAAGATGATGAGGAAGAGGAGGAATTTTTCGAAGAAGAGATTGTTGAAATTTTACCTGCTGATCCTCAAGTATTCAATACTTATAGTCCAAGACGCATTCCAGACTTGGATTCTCCAAAAGAACACAAGTCTATTTCGCTAATGGTGCATGATTCATTCAAAGATGAACCAATTGATATAAGCACACCTAAAGATTCAAAACAGGAAATTAAACTTGAAAAAACAGAAAAAGCAGAAGAGAAGGAAGAATTTGTGATATCCTTGGATGAATTATCAAATGTTGATTTTGGTGTTGCTAAGGCGAAAGATATCAGCGAAGTAAAGCCAAGAGACGTTCCTAGAGTTAACTACAGAATAGAGTTTAGAAATTCTAGAGATTATGACACTAACCCAGATGAAGAGATTCAAGCTCAGGCTGTGTCACAGGTTCAACAAGTGCCAGTGTTTGATAATGATAACTTCTATAATACAGATGGAAATAAAGTGAAAGACAAGTGTTCAGAATTACATTTTTCACCAGACTATGAAGCAGAAGTTGAACATGTAATGGAAGAAAAGTCCATTTCTATGATAGCTCTTCCTGCAGAAAGAACCCCTGTTAAAGACTCACCAGAAACAACCAATGATATTACCGACAGTCAGACTTACGCCTCTTCAACGAAAATAGTTCTGTCACAAAATAATTCCATGTCATCTCAAAACAGTGAAATATCTCCTAGAAAGGATGACAATTTGGAGACACAAAACTTACTGCAGGCTCAATACCAACAACTTCAGCAGCAGTTTGCTCTATGGCAAGGGCAGCTCATGCAGAACCAACAACTCCTAGCAACCAATCAGAATGCACCTGCAGATGACCAATCAAATTTGCAGTTACAACAGCTCCAGTTGCAAATACAAATGCAGCAACAGATGCTGTTACAGTTACAACAAAACATGCATGCACTTACATTACAGAACAGTTTGGCAGCGCAACAGTCTATGGCCATTCCAGCAGTGACTACAAACCCTGTGATCAGCCAGCCAGTCATTCTTCCTACAACTACTGTTCAGACACAAAGCATTCAAGTTCAGAATCAAAGATCTGCCTCCCCTTTGGCATCAGCCAATGAGGTGAAAGCAGACATTCCAAATCCCCCACCTCCTCCTCCTCCAGCCATGGATGACCAACCAAAAAAGAAAAAGACTAAGCAAAGGAGAATCAAAGAAAGAGCTTTAGAGCCAAGAGAACAATTGATGCTTGATATTAGAAACTTTGGAAAGACCAATTTGAAAAAGGTATGATTCATATTTTTTCAGTTTATCTTGTATTCATGAAATGGTTCAAGCACCAAAGAAGAAGGATTGAAAAGAACAAAATAAGCTATAGTTGTATGTTTTGACCCAACTCTTTACCAAATGAGAAAATTTTGGACTCGACCAAATTGAAAGTATTTGCAGATGACAAAATAAGTGCAGTTCAAATGATGATTTCTGTCCTTGATAGGATACAAAACATTGTGGGAAAAGGAGAAAATGCTGGTAACCAGCATTTTCTCCTTTTCCTACAATGTTTTTTCAAATGCTTTCTTTTTCAGAGTTGTTAAAACTTGGATTGTGTGGTAAACGGTCATGTAAAGGCAGTATGTGCTGATTTTAACTCCTTTTACCATGGGACAAAATTTTAGACCTGTTGAAATTGAAGATATTTGCAGATGGCAAAAATAAATGTTTCAGATAAGAGGATTTGTCTTTGAAATGGTAGAAAACATTGAAGAAGAAGGAGAAAATGCTGGTTACCAGCATTTTGTCCTTTTTAGCTCACCTTAGCACAATGTGCTAAAGGTGAGCTATTGTGATCGCCCTATGTCCGTCGTCCATCGTCTGTCGTCCGTCGTCCTTCAACAATTTCTTCAAACATCTTCTTCTCCTAAACCACTGGGCCAATCTTGATGAAAGTTGGCAGGGATGTTCCTTGGGTGAAGCTCTACCAAAATTGTTCAAAGAATTGAATTCCACCCACAACTCTGGTTGCCATGGCAACAAAAAGGAAAAAAAAGCAAAATCTTTGAAAATCTTCTTCTCTGAAACTAGAAGGCGCAGGGCTTTGATATTTGGTATGTAGCATCTCCTAGTGGACCTCTACCAAGTTTGTTCATTTGGTGCCCCTGGGGTCAAAACTAGCCCCGCCCTGGGGGTCACAAGTTTGAGCATAGTCACAAAGAAGGAAAACTTTAAAAATCTTCTTCTCTAAAACTTGAAGGCGTAGAGCTTTGATATTTGGCATGTAGCATCTCCTAGTGGACCTCTACCAAGTTTGTTCATATGATGCCCCTGGGGTCAAAACTGGTCCCGCCCCGGGGTCACAATTTCCAACAGAGGAACAAAGAAGGAAAACTTTAAAAATCTTCTTCTCTGAAACTTGAAGGCGTAGAGCTTTGATATTTGGCATGTAGCATCTCCTAGTGGACCTCTACCAAGTTTGTTCATATGATGTCCCTGGGGTCAAAACTGGCCCCGCCCCGGGGGTCACAATTTCCAACATAATAACAAAGAAGGAAAACTTTAAGAATCATCTTCTCTAAAACTAGAAGGCATAGAGCTTTGATATTTGGCATGAAGCATCTCCTAGTGGACCTCTACCAAATTTGTTCATATGATGCCCTTGGGGTCAAAACTGGCCCTGCCTCGAGGGTCACAAGTTCGAACATAGGAACAAAGAGGTAAAACTTTAAAAATCATCTTCTCTGAAACTGGAAGGCGTAGAGCTTTGATATTTGGTATGTAGCATCGCCTAGTGGACCTCTACCAATTTTATTCATATGATGCCCCTGGGGTCAAAACTGGCCCCGCCCCGGGGGTCACAATTTCCAACATAGGAACAAAGAAGGAAAACTTTAAAAATCTTCTTCTCTGAAACAGGAAGGCATGGAGCTTTGATATTTGGTATGTAGCATCTTCTAGTGGATCTCTACCAAGTTTGTGCATATGATGCCCTTGGGGCAAAAGTTGGCCCTGCCCTGGGGGTCACAATTTCGAACATAGGAACAGAGAAGGAAAACTTTAAGAATCATCTTCTCTGAAACTGAAGGCGTAGAGCTTTGATATGTGGTATGTAGCATCGCCTAGTAGACCTGTACTAAGTTTGTTCATATGATGCCCTTGGGTTCAAAATTGGCCCTGCCCTGGGGGTCACAAGTTCAAACATAGGAACAAAGAAGGAAAACTTTAATTTTTTTTTCTCTTAAATGGGAAGGCATAGAGCTTTGATATTTGGTATGTAGCATCTCCTATTAGACTTCTACCAAGTTTGTTCCAAGGATGCTGCTTGGGTCAAAACTGGCCCAGCCCCTGGGGTCACAAGTTCGAACATAGGAACAAAGAAGGAAAACTTTAAAATTCTTCTTTTCTGAAACCGTAAGGTGTGGAGCTTTGATATTTGGTATGTTGCATCTCAGAGTGGACCTCTACCAAGTTTGTTCATATGATGCCCCTGGGTCAAAACTGGCCCCGCCCCGGGGGTCACAAGTTCGAAGATAGGAACAAAGAAGGAAAACTTTAAATTTCTTTTTCTCTTAAACGGGAAGGTGTAGAGCTTTGATATTTGGTATGTAGCATTTCCTAGTGGACCTCTACCAAGTTTGTTCATATGATGCCCCTGGGTCAAAACTGGCCCAGCCCCAGGGGTCACAAGTTCGAACATAGGAACAAAGAAGGAAAACTTTAAAATTCGTCTTTAAAATGGAAGGCGTAGAGCTTTGATATTTGGTATGTAGTGATTCTCTTCTAAGTTTGTTTGCCCATCTAAGCGCAACAAGTTTATTGAGTTCAAAATTGGGTCATCTTCGGTCATAAACTAGGTCACTAGGTCAAATTAAAGAAATACCTTGTTGGCACTCTCGAGGCCACATTATTTGCTCAATTGCCTTGAAAATTAGTTGGAAAGTTTGTCTTTATAAAGTATCGCATAAGATTAATTTGGGTCAACTTGGGTCATAAACTAGTTCACTGGGTCAGATTAAAGAAATACCTTGTTTGCACTCTGGAGGCCACATTTATTGCTCAAATGACCTGAAATTTGGCCAGAATGTTTGTCTTGATGAAATACCAGATGAGTTTGGATTTGGGTCACCTGGAACCATAAACTAGGTCACTAGGTCAAAATAAAGAAATACCTTGTGGACACTCTAGAGGCCACATTGTTTGCTTAATTGCCTTGAAAATTGGTCAGAATGTTTGTCTTTGTAAAATCTCACATGAGTCTGAATTTGGGTCAACTGGGGTCATAAACTAGGTCACTTGGTCAAATTAAAGAAATAGCTAGTGGGCACTCTAGAGGCCACATTTATTATTCATTTGATTTGAAAATTGGTTAAAATGTTTCTTTTGATATAGTCAAAGACCAGTTCAAATTTGGGTCACCTGGGGTCATAATCTAGGTCACTAGGTCAAATTAAAGAAATATCTTTAGGGCACTCGAGGCCACATTTTTTGCTCAATTGACTTGAAAATTGGTCAGAATGTTTGTCTTCATGAAATATGAGTTCGAAATTGGGTCACCTGCGGTCAAAAACTAGTTCACATGGTCAAATTAAAGAAAAACCTTTAAGGCACTCTACTAAGGTGAGCGACCCAGGGCCATCATGGCCCTCTTGTTTCATTATGTTTTCAGAGGCCTTCCTATAAATTCGGGATTTTGCGGTTAAGGATTAATCATTATTTGCTTTACATTTCTTTATCTTGCCTGGAAATATGACAGGTTTAGAAAAGAGTAATGTTGATAAAAAATCTTTTGGAATCTGTTTTAGAAAACATTATTCCCCAAGAAATACCAGGAGGTTTAACTCTTTACCACACATTGACAAGTTTTAACGCCTCTGGGAAAGAAGACTTTTGAAAACATTGTGGGAAAAGGAGAAAATGCTGGTAACCAGCAATTTTTCCTTTTCTCATGATGTTTTGTAACCTTTCAGAAACAAATCCTATCATTTTAGCCACATTTAACCCTTTACCACACAATCCCAACTTTTAACGACCCTGAGAAAGAAGCCTTTTGAAAACATTGTGGAAAAAGGAGAAAATGCTGGTAATCAGCATTTTCTCCGTTTCCCACAATGTTTTCTACCTTTCCCAACACAAATTTCAATTTTTGAGTCACATTTAATTTGTCGTCTACAATTGCTTTCAATTTGTACCAGTCTAAAATTTTGTCGTTTGGTAAAGAGTTAAGTTGTTATCTGCAAAAGCTTGGAATTGGGGCCAGTCTAAAATTTTGCAGTCTGGTACAGAAATAAATTTGAACTACCGGTAATGCCTAGTCTCCAAGTTCAAGTACATATATATGTACTTCTTTAGAATCTGACTTGTGTTAACCCTTTACCAGACGACAAAATTATAGCTTTGTCCAAATTGAAAGCATTTGCAGACGACAATTTCAATGTGGCTCAGATGGTGCAATTTTTCTTTGATCAGGTAGAAAACATTGTGGGAAAAGGAGAAAATGCTGGTTACCAGCATTTTCTCCTTTTCCCACGATGTTTTCAAAAGGCTTCTTTCTCAGGGGCGTCAAAAGGCGTCATTGTGCAGTAAAGGGTTAAGTGAAATGGAAACTAATTTTACAAGACTACATTTGAAAATTAAAAATTCTGGTTTTAATGTTGTCAGAAATAATTTGTTTAATTATTTTTCCTCTAGCATGACAGGTATAAAGTATATTCATATATCATTACCTGTATTCATACACCAGACTTTTCCTTGTTTTCACAACCTTGAGAAAGAAGGCTCTTGAAAACATTGTGGGATGAGAAGAAATTTGTAACCTGCATTTTCTGACTTTCCCACAGTGTCATTTCTTTCACAGATAAATCCCAGCATTTGAATGGTATTTGATTGTCGTCTGCAAATCATTTCAATATGGATGAGTCTAAATTTTTTTCCATGGTAAAGAGTTGACTCTTTCACTATTAACCCTTTACCACACGATCCCGACTTTTAACGACCCTGAGAAAGAAGCCTTCTGGAAACTTTGTGGGAAAAGGAGAAAATGCTGGTAAGAAAATGCTAGTAACCAGCATTTTCTTCTTTTCCCACAATGTTTTCTACCTTGCCCAGTCAACATGATTTTGTAGTCAGCAAATGCTTTTTCAATTTGGACTTTAATCTGATTTCATACTATAGTCAGTGATCTCCAAATGCTTTTTTACCATTCCCCTGCAATGTGACCTTCAAGACACTACATTACTGAATATGCACAGTCGACATTGGCCTGCAATCAAACAAAGGGGTCCCCGATTGATTTCAAAGCTGGGCCAATTTGTTCTTGAGAATTGGTGATAATTATTGCGACAGGGTTTATTCCTCTCTCACTGCTGAACGTTGGTTGGACAATGTTAATGTGGGAAAGAAGCCAGTGTTTTGGGAATAATATTGTGTGAAATACTGGTAAAACAAACTTTCGTAAAGTATTGATGGGTGCACTGGCTACCACAATATAACTAAAATAATGCTGAAAGCAATGTTGAACACAATATAAACTAATGATCTTTGTTTGAAAAAAATTTACATACTGAAGCGTAATTTTCTTGCTTATAAGAAATGTGTCTTCCAAATACCCTGTCTTCCAATGTGCAATTGGGACCTTCCTAGATTTCCATTGTACCATGCACTGAAATAATCACAAACGTTAAGCCTTTACCAAACAATCCTGCATTTTAACTCTTTACCAAACAACAAAATTTTAGACTGGTCCAAATTGAAAGTATTTGCAGACGACAAAATAAATGTGATTGAAAAATTGAAATTTATTTTGGAAAGGGTAGAAAACATTGTGGGAAAAGGAGAAAATGCTGGTTATCAGCATTTTCTCCTTTTCCCACAAGGTTTTCAAAAGGCTTCTTTCACAGGGTAGTTATAAGTTGGGATTGTGTGGTAAGATTTAACAACCCTGAGAAAGAAGATTTTTGAAAACACTGTGTGGAAAGCAGGAAATGGTGGTAAACAGCATTTTCTCCTTTTTCCAGAATGTTTTCTACCATGTTAAAAAACTTTAGTTTAATTGTATCACTTTCAAAATTGTCTGCGTTGAGGTGCAAAATCTTTGACATTTCGTAGTATCTGTCATTACTGAAGATATTTACTTCAAATTCAGACATGTTGTTAACTATCAAAAGGGGAACTCAAACAACAGAGGCGGGTAACCATCAAAATGTTTTTGACACAGTTATGTCCTGTTTTCAAGTTTGAATTTTCACTGAAAATCAAACTATTGAAGCCGAGCATTGGCATCAGCATGTGGTGCTCTTGTTTTTGTTTTTTGTGCTGTTCAAATAAGATGATTTCTGTAAATTTGCTCCATTTGCATAATAAGTCTTAATTGTAATGTCTGGAAAAAAAAAAGTTTTTCTTGTCACATTCAGTAGTTACGAAATGTCTGAATGTTAACTCTATACAAAGTAATCCTGACTAGAAATGATGCTGATCAAGGAAGAGCCCGGCTGGGTAGCTCAGTGGTTAGCATATCTGACTCGTGACCTGGTGGTTGCGAGTTTGATACCCGGTTGAGGCAAACTTTCTATATGGTGATTTTTCTGATGCATTTGAGAAACGTAGTCAGTGGCTTGGAAAACAATGTTGTGTCAGTACTGGTGTGGAAACACATGCATAGGTGCACTGACCACCTTGATAACGGTGTTAAACTCCAATAAAAATAACCTGATCAAGAAGGCTTTGGAAAATGTTTTGGCCAAGAGAAAATGCTAGATGGTTACCAGCACTTTCTCTTTTCCCACAATGTTTTCAAAAAGCTTCTTCCTCAGGGTCGTTAAAAGTTGGCATTGTGTAGTAAAGGGTTAATGAGATGATCTGTTAATTTCTGTTTCTTCAGGTTCCAGTCAAGGCAACCCACTGGCACAAATAAAGATGAAACCATTCTGTATGTGTAGAGAAGGATACAACCCAGTATACTTACATGGAACATGGTTTCCAGCATCAGTTTTATACGCAGGCTGCGGGAAAACAGTGTTTTGGCAGTTCTCTCTCTAGTTACTTATGCCTTGTTTTCAGTGTGAATATACATACTTTGTCCAGTAAGAACCTCTTTATTTGTTGTGCATCTTATGCATATGTGAACATACATACCAGATCAATTTGGCTAGAAATAACAACATGTATGTCATAAGCAGTTTTGGAAAAAGAGGTCAGTACTGTCTTTTGTCATAGTGTTTTAACATAACACGGTACCTCTCAAAGTAAAATAGTACTAAAAAATTTAAGAGATAATTCAAAAAAAAAAAAATTAGAAGAACCACATTACTAATTTATTTCTTAACTGTTGCATTGTGAAGAATTTTGGGTCATAGATTATTTTCTTTCATGTACACATATCATAATTTCTTTATGCATATAAATGAGTAATGAATAATATACATGTCATTAAAATTGTGATATTTTCCAAAATATGAATTATGGTGTTGTAATCCTTCAAGCTTCAGTAAAGCGTTTTTGAATGAATAGATGTGAGGGAATGTGTAATAGATAAATTGTGGAAGTACACAATTGAACTAATGTGCATCTTAAATATAGCCCGGAAAAGTATCTTAGGTTGTGTAAACAACAGAGCATATAATAATTAACATATAATTATACTCTTGTGTAGGTAAACCAGTTGTTTATTCCTGTTACAGATACATTATTTGTTCATTTCATATCATATTTTCATGATATATCACACAAAATCAGTAATTATTTAGGAGGAACAGGAGGAGAATTTTTAAATGAGCCGTGCTCTGGCAAAGGGGGGCTTAATGCATCTCCATAACCCACGATACCAGTAAGTCATCACATAATTTTGGATCCGTAAAATCCATTTTCTGGAACAACCAACTTATTCTTGAGGTAGAATGGTCCTTTGACATGCAGAAAATTGACAGTAAGCAAAAAGTTTCGGCCCAGGTCAGCCTGTGCGGACTGCACAGGCTGACCTCAGTCGATACTTTTTGCAGATGCATTAAGCCCTCTTTTCACAGAGCATGGATCAAATGTATTTGGGGCCATGGGGTAAATATAAGGCAACACCTAAACATAAAACAGTGTAGAAATATCTACACAACATAAGACATACAAAATATACCACAGATGCTTTTTGTAGTTGCACATAAATCAAGATTTCAAAGATGCTGTAGCGCACCAAGGTGGTCAGTGTTATCAGCTACCACTCCTCCCACTACAACCAAAAGGAAGGATACAAATTTTTAGTGTTGACAAATTACCTCACATTTTAAATTCAGTCTCTTTGAATTTAGGACACCGATGAAAACAAAAGAGGATATTGCTCAAAATGAACAATTTCCTTGCGGTCACCATAATGGCCTGCTTCATATAGAAGTTTTTACTGAATATGATTTACTTAATTCTGGTTGCGATGAACGAACAGTAAGATTTGTTCTTAAAAATGATCACAAAGGCATTTCAAATATTCAATTTTTTCAATGACATCCTTTTTTTTATAAAGTCTCTAAAGGCACTTTATAAGGTAAATGACACAGGCAATTCAAATATCAATTTTCATGATATGCCTATCCTTTTGGCCGTATTAATTTCAGCATATTTTCTCTATTCTGTAAGTGCAATCTGTATAAATAAACAGTTATACTAACATGTTTTCTGTTGACATTTTGTAATTTCATTGTTTTTCTTTTCCTGAATTTTTTTTTTCAGTTATTTGTATCACAGATTATACATCATGTAATAATTACATACAAGTATTTTGTAAATTATATGCAGATCTATGCAAAACAATTTTCTCTGTATATATGTTATTTTTGTTACCCAGTTCTGTTTTTCTTTATTACTGAAAAATGAATAAATATTTTCAATATAATATTTCATATTTTTCTATATAAGATAATCAGTGAAACATCCTTACTTAAATGTGCTTTTTATAGATACATTTTTTGTACTAAAAGAGGAAGAATTACAAAAAATCCTCTAAAATGTTTTCTGGGGATGCATGTAGGGAGGGTTTATATACTTACCAAAAAATAAATTTTAGACTTGACCCAAATTGAAAGCATTTGCAGACAACCAAATAAAAGTGACTCAAAAATTGATATAAATTTCTGGAAGAGTAGAAAGCATTGCAGGAAAAGGAGAAAATACCGGTTACCAGCATTTTCTCTTTTTTTCCACAATGTTTTCAAAAGTTCTTTGGTCATTAAAACTTGGGGTTGTTTTGTAAAGTTTACATGATGATGTGGAGGGGGAATGGACAATAGCTCATTTTGACAATAGCCCACTAGGACACTGGGCAATAGCCCACTTCAAATTTTTGCAGGGACAACAATAGCCCATTGCATATCAAAAAGGCTCCAAAATTTCAATTTGATTATTTTCGTTAGAATTGGAGTAATATTTACATCTATGTTTTAAATACAAATTCAATCCATTGTCTCTTTATTGTCAAAACATTAATTTTCATATTCAGTTCTACATTTTGTTTTTCCCGATTTATGCCATGTTTCTATAAAATGAAACATGAGTTAAAAAGTATAAAGCTGGTTAAAAAAGTTGATTGGATGTGGATCTGCTTTGGGTTTAACCGTTTACCACACAATCCTGATTGTTAATGGCCCTGAAGAAGAAGGCTTTCAAAAACGTGGGTAAAGGAGAAAATGCTGGTAACCAGCATTTTCTCCTTTTCCCAAAATGTTTTCTACCCTATCAAAGACAGAAATCGTCATTAAAGCTACATTTATTTTCTCGTCAGCAAATGCTTTCAGTTTTGTCTAGTCCAAAATTCTGTCCATTGGTAAAGACTTAAACAGATATGTCAGAAAAAAAAAAAAGTTCATTACTGGTGACTTATGAATACTTATATTTCAAACTCATCACATGCTCAGTTTCTTTAATGAAAAATTATAATTTTGTATATCAGAGGGCTATTATCCTAGTGGGCTATTCTCCAATTGGGCTATTGTCCCAGTCGGCTATTGTACTTGTGGGCTGTTGTCCTACACCAGTAAACTGTTGTGATGAGGCTTTGAGGAAGAAATGTGTAAATTGTTTCAGAGGGTAATTTATTTTTTCTTGTCAGTTATGCATTGAACTGATTTCTTAAAATTTTTCTAAGCAGCCAATTTTACATAGGCATTGCTATTTTGAAGGATATTTTAGCATGTCTTGAAACCCAGGTATAACCAGGTTTATAGTTTCAAAACTAACCATTTTATTGGCTGTTTCAGCTTACTTCAACCAATCGGCTTAGGTACCGGTATATTGTTTGTAATTTTTTACAAAGAAAAGTGAACTTTTTTTTGTTGAAGAGGTTAAGAATGTGAGACTAACTTAGTCTCTCTATGCTGTCAAATCAAGAAGAAGAGTCTTAATTGCATTTTGATCTGAACAGAAAGGTATGTTAACCCTTTCCCAAACAAGCCCTGGTTTTCATGTGTCTGCAGTACAAGTCTTTTGGAAACACTGTAGGAAAAGGAGAAATTGCTCGTAACGAGCAATTTCTCCTTTTCCCACAGTGTTTTCTACCCATTTTGAGAACTTTCTGCCATTTTCATCAAATTAAGAATTGTCCTCTGCAAACTCTTTCAATTTGGACCAGTCCAAAATTTGTTGTTTGGGAAAGGGTTAATTGCATCAGAAGTGTCATACATTAACTGTCTATAGTAATTTTCTGTCATAAATTTTGTAGTTTAAGATTATAACTGTAGAGCTTCTACATGTGGTTCCAATATATGATTGTATGCTGGGGGAATGGGGTAGCGTTGTGATGGCCAGTCAATGTAGATACAGACAAACTGATATTACAAGCTTGTGATTCTAGAATAGCTAAGGTTAACCCTCTAACAAACAATCCAGAGTTTAGACCACCCTCAGAAAGATGGCTTTTAAAACATTATGGGAAAATAGGAAAATGCTAGTAGCCAACATTTTGTTATTTTCCCACAGTGTTTTCCTTTCTTTTTGCAGACAAATTTAGTCATTTGAGCCAAACCTTATTCTTTTTCTGAGAATGACAAGTCCAAAATTTTGTCATCTAGTAAAGAGTATGATAGTTTTGAGAGACTGCCATAGTAACAGGATTATTTTAGATACCATCAGGTAAAAAAAAAATGACACAAAGCAGAAATAATCGGACAGGAGAGCTGAATGTCCTTTTACTTCTGTACCAAATGACAAAACCTTTAACTTCTCCAAATTGATTGAATGCATTCGCAGATGAAAAAATATGAACCCAGAATTAAAATTTGTTTTGTAAGGGTTGAAAATACTGTAAGAAGAGGAGAAAATGCCAGTTACCAGCATTTTCTTCTTTTAATACAATACTTTCAAGAATCTTCTTCTTTGGGGGCCGTTAAAACTTGGGATGGTTTTGTAAAGGGTTAAAACCTTTGCTAAACAAGCCAGAGTTCAAGGACCCTTAGAAACAAGTCTTTCGAAAACATTGTGGAAAAATGAAAAAAAACATGTTGGTAACCAGCATTTTGCAATTTTCCCACAATGTGTTCTACTCTTTCAAAAAAAATAAACATCCTTGGAGCTTCTATTAATTTTTTGTCTGCAACTGCTTCAGTTTGGACAAGTCTAAAATTTGTTGTTGAGAAAGAACTAAATGATACAGAAAGCAAAGACTGAGAGCTATGGTTGCTTGTAAAGATTCCTTTTTCCTTTTCCCACAATGTTTCCAAAATTTGCCTCCTGCAAAAATGTGCAAGAATAGATTTTAGTATTACAAGAATCATTTTTGTGAAGGGAAAGTTTCCCTGCAATATATTTGTAATTTCATATCAGTTATATATAGGCATACTTCAAAATTATGTTATTAATGTAATAAAGAAAATTTATTTACAGTTAATTTAAATTGCTTTGTTTTTTCTCTGGCTTGATACATACCAAAAGCCTTTACCACACAATGCTGACTTTTAATGACCTTGAGAAAGATGACCTTTGAAAACATTGTGGGATAAACAGCATTTTCTCCTTTTCCCACAATGTTTTCTACCCTATCAAAAATTTTCTCCTTTTCCCACAATGTTTTCTACCCTATCAAAAATAATGTCTACAATTTTAGCCACATATAATTTGACGTCCTCATGTGCTTTGGGTTTTGACAAGTCTAAAATTTTGTCATTATGGCAAAGGGTTAGTTAAGTGCATATTGCAAAGTTTCAATACAGGTGAGCCTGTGTGGACTGCGCAGAATGACCCAGATTATAACCTTTTGCAGATGCATTAAGCCCCCTTTTCACAGGGCATTGCTGATACGTACATACGTATTTATGCATCATTTCAACATTTTTTCAATTATATCATATGGCCAGCACACCTATCCCTGCTTTTTCTGGGGTTCTTTTACCAGTACGTAACAATATTTTTTGCAAGCCATTAGCTGCTTTTCCTCATAACTAACGTCGAAACTATGTTCAGCTGTGAGAGAGGAATTAATCCTGTGGCAATGACTATCACAAAGTGTTCAAAGCTCAGATATTTTGTATCTGTCCTTGTCGGGTTTTCAAACAACTTGGGCTTTAGCACAAAATTCTGAGTTTTAACAATCCTGAGAAAGAAGCCTTTTGAAAACATAGTAGCATATAGGACTTGTGTACAGGAGGTTGCTGGTTTGATCCCCGGCTTGGCCAATTTCTTTCTGAAGATTGATGATTGTCACTGCGACAGGATACTCTCCTCTCTCACCGCTGACCATTGTTTTGATGAAGGTTATGTGGGAAAGCAGCCAGTGGCTTGGAAAGAATATTGTATGGAGTACTGGTAAAAGAAAGTCTAGGAAAGCATGGATAGATGCACTGCCCGCCACGATATAACTGAAATAATGTTGAAAACGGCATTAAATACCATACATTCAGTCAATCTAGCACTCCAGTCCTATTAAACAAGGGGGCTCCTGCAGGACTGAAATAGATATGAGCCACGCTCAGGCAAAAGGGGGCTTAATGCATCTCCGTAATGCATTATAAGCAAGTCATAACATAGATCTAATTAGGGATCTATAAAATGCATTATGTCTAAAACCGACTGTATCATAAGGTAAACTGGTCCATTGACACAGAGAAAATTGACCAATGGCGAAAAGTTTCGGCCCAGGTCAACCTGTGCGGACTACGATTTTGTAAAATACAGAAGCAAGCCAGTCATCATGCAAGTAAATATGTGCAAGTAAATGTGTAAACCCTCTGATTTACAGATTTCAATGTCTATTTGTTTCTGTTCAATTCTTTCTGACATATAATGTAGCACTGCAGGCTTATTATTTGGTAAAACAGTTGGATTTCAACAGGAGTTGGATTAAAGGCACCCAAACTCAGCAGTGCTTTCAGAGCTTTGATCACTGTTGTTAGAATCGAGGCGTCGGTTGTGCTAAATCATGTTTACTAAGGACAGTGTTGCAATAAACCATGTCAAAAAAGTAACTTATAAAAAGTCCATGGTTCAGTAGCAAAAATAACAACAACATTACCATGACAAATGGGCAATAATCAATATTTTTGTGTAGGCCTATACAACAATTTATAATTCTAAGGAAGATCGAAAAAATTCCAGATTTCTTGAAGAACCTGTATTTCAGAAATTTATAGGTATACTTTTAGCCTATTCAAATACAAGTTTTGCCTTTTGCATTAATTCGCAAAATTCTACTAAAATCAAGGACTGAAATTCCTGAAAGGACGTTTTGTGCTAGAGTATGAAAGTATCGGGATCCAGCAATGACAGGAAATGAAATCGAGAATTAAAACAATCAAAGTACTGAAAATACTGACTAGCGAATTTGATTGATTGATTAATTGTAGCGGTGGCCAGTGCACATATCCATGCCTTCCAGGAGTTTCTTTTAGCAGTACTCCACACAATATTCTTCCAAGCCACTGGCTGCTCTCCCACATAACCATCGTCGAAACTTGAGAAAGGAATGAATCCCGTCGCAATGACTGTCATCAGTCCTTGGCTGAAAGAAATTGGCCGAGCCAGGGATCGAACCAGCTACCTCCTGTTTTCAAGTCCTGTGCGCTACCGACTGAGTTACTGGGGCTATGCATGCAACTGGTTAACTATAATCCAGCTTTAACCCTTAACCTGCTGGAGAAAAACCAATGAAACTTTCAAGCCAATAATAAACACCTGAATATTGCCATTTTAAAGTTACATTTTGGAGAAAATATATTCCTATCGGACAGTGTAGATCCAAGAACAGACTGCACATTCTGTGCATTCTGATCTTAATCCACACTGTCCACAAAAGGTCATTGAATCGCGGTGGTGCTGGTAAAAGAAACTTCAGGAAAGCATGGATAGGTGCACTGGCCGCCATGATATCACCAAAATAATGTTGAAAACGGCGTTAAACACCATTCAGTCAATAAGTCAATATCCAATAACACAAGATGTAGTGAACTATTTAATTTTTTACGAAATGAAATTAAAAGCTGTTGCAGACCACAAATTAGATGTGGCTGAATTGATGAAACCTGATTCCAAAAGGGCAGAAAACGATTTGGGAAAAGGAGAATATGCTGGTTACCAGGGATTCTACCCCAGTGTCATTAAAACTAGAGATTGTGTTGTAAAGGTTTAATATTCAAGACGTACATGTAAAGTAACAGTTTAACATAACAGTTTGACTGTACACAATGATCTAAATAATGAATGACTGAAGGAATGACAAGGGTTCCCTGTCCAGTGAGGGTTAATGCAGCTGGGATTTGCTACAAGTTACCTAGGTGTATTTATTTTTAGATTCATTCATAATGTTACAGTGGTGTAAGAATAAGTGATAATAGCCTGCTTTGCATAGGTCACTTAATTTACATATAAGCAAAGATCTTGTACCTTATAAATGACATCTTGTTCAATCTATTACTTTGTACGAAGACATGTTCGAATTGGAAGTGGTAGAGATTTAGTGTTTTTTGTCAAAATTGTCATATATAACAGAATTAAGATTTCTAACAGAAAGAAGTATTTTCTGTTAGGCAGTATTTGGCAACTGTGGGTTTTTTTTTAGTTTGACTCTGGGTCAGTCATGATACCTATAGACTAGCTTCGCTAGTCTAAAAATCAGAATTATCGGTGAATACAAGCCCCGATAAGTGAGCCGTAAGTACATGAATAATACGGATACTGATCATTTGAACTTGCAGTAATTCAAATAGATGTACATTCAATCCAGCTGTGTCTTAACCCTTTCCCAAACGACAAATTTTGGACTGGTCCAAATTGAAAGAGTTTGCAGACGACAATTTTAAATTTGAAGAAAATGGCAGAAAGGTCTCAAAAAGGGTAGAAAACACTGGGAAAAGGAGAAATTGCTCGTTACAAGCAATTTCTCCTTTTCCCACAGTGTTTTCAAAAGACTTCTACTGTAGACACGTGAAAACCAGGGTTTGTTTGGGAAAGGGTTAAATTTATTTAACTGTAGAAAGCTTGATACTTCCCTTTTTACAGAAACTCTACTAGCATCATATTGTGAGAAGATATTGTAACCACTTTATCGTGAATATTATCAACTTTATGTTTTAAAATATTCAACAACAACAGGAACAACAACAAAAAAACTAATGAAAAACTCTTTGCGTGCCTATCATAGCTACACGTATTTTTGTGAATCAAGATCAGACTAACAAGACAGAATATGTTTCTACATGATTCAGAAATTATGACAAAACAACACTGGCTTTTTTATACATGGATCTGTTTCACTGATAGAAAATGTAGGGCATTCTTAGCGTTATTTAAACCAAATTCATAACAATAGCACCGCGTGCGGGTGCCAAAGATCGACTGCAGTTGCTTTCAAGAGAAAATTCTAAGTCGAAAAAGGGGCATAACTGTGTCAGCCCGTCCATGTTGTATAGGTTCCTCTTCTGATAGTTATCAGTAAGTCCAAGTTTGAGGTAAATATCTTCAGTAATGAAAGCGATATCATAAAATGTCAAAGTATTTACAAATTCTAGGTTAAAAAGGGGGCTGCCCATTTTGTATGAGTTCTCTTTTTCATAGTTAAAAGCTAGACCAAGTTTGAAGTAAATACCTTCAGCAATAACAGAAATATAATAAAATGTCAAAGTTTTTGTGTGACGACGACGCAGACGGCGACAACAGGGCTATGACAATACCTCGACATTTTCTTCGCAAATATCCGAGCTAAAAAATGAAAGGATGTGATTTTACAGCAGACAAAATAGCTCATAGCGTCATATATGAACAACTATCTGTACCTTTTCAAAACTCAACTTGGTTATCAATCACGTAGAAAAGAATAATAAATTCGTTTGTAACAAACAACAAGGTGAATGGCTTTTCTCATCTTATAAACTTGAATCTGACTCCTGCGAGGACAAGTTCAACAGTCCTTGGATCGCTTCTCCGACGATTGTTCCATAAGATTCCTGCAAAGCAAAATGTTATCTTGCCGAGTTATATCATTTTATAAGACAAATATGAATTCGTATTTTGACTGACTGCAAGACAGAACATGTCCTGAGTAAGAGAGTAGGAATTGATATTTGAATGGAAGAAAGTATTGAATTTCAACTGGAATACTGAAAAATCGAAATGCGCCTTTTCTCTCAGCGAAAAAGTCTCAAAACGTGAAAGTTATATTTAAAATCCACCTAATATTCCTTAGGGAATGAATAATACACAATTTAAAAATGTTTACTCTATCAAAGTTTCGTCATTTTTATTTCGGCTTATGTCTATGTCAAGAAATTAAACAAAATTAATGCTCGCTACATTTTGTGACCATTTTCACACCACCATTATTTATAAAATCAAGAAAGTTATATTGTCAAAGGCTTTAAAAGGGTTGAGATTATGCCAATTACCAGGCAATGTATATAATGAAGATCAGACGGCCATGATATTGCATCACTGTTCATAATGGGAAGGGTTCGTACATTCACGATTCAAAGACTACTGCTGAACAAGTGATTAACCTTAATTTATAGAGTTAATAAGGTACATGTAAATGGACATATATGCTATGAAGACACTCGTTCCATTTAGTCTATGCCCCTGTTCACCAACCATTCTAGGATGCATTCTAAGTCTTACTCTATATTTAGAAAGTAACGGAATTTCTGCCTGGCTAAGCCGATTGGTTCAGCAAATCAGAAATCCCGTTACTTAAAAAATATAAAAAAAAAATCTTGGAAATAAGATTAAGAATGTTATTCATAATGGTTTATGAATGGCATGGTTATCTGCAATAGCAATTTAAATCACATTTGGCGCAGCCCAACAATTACATTCAAGCACTCTCGATCCAGAATTATCAATGCTGCCTTGGCATATTTTATACGACTAGCTTTGGGATAAAACGCGCATAAACAATATGGGCAAAAGCCCCAACCTTATCGTCATTCAGGATGTCATTTGGATGGTATATACCTTGCACTGATGAGTAAATTACAATAATTTTTTCACTTATGCTAAAAACGGTTTTGACACGATCGCTTACGAAAATATTTAACAGTAGATTCAAAATTAAAGTGCACATTCATGAGCAACACTATCCGAATCAAAGCGGTGATAGCGCTGCTGAGGTGGGGGTGCAATCAATCCTGCTTAAATTGAAATCTAACCGTTGTACCAAATAATAAGTACGTGTTGCTACTAGAAAGAAATAAGTAAAAGCAAGCAGACATTTAAAGAACTGAGAGGTATCTCTCCTATAAATCTCAGAGCAGACTAACAAATTTCTGTGTGTGTGTGGGGGGGGGGGGAGGTGGGCTTCAATAGAATGTCAAAATGAAACGACGTGAGAAGTATTGTTAAGCAATATCTAGACGAATAAAGCAACCCTATTCAAAGAAATTACAACAAGAGTTCTCATGATGCTTCTATGCTTTCCATGGCTCTTGTTGACGCTTCTTGACGCTATTTGGTGGAAGTGATAGATAAATGCGTATACCTACGCAAGCCTCATGGTAGTCTGTTCTAACACTTTTTTTTTTAATTGTGTCATAATAATGGTGTATTTGTTTACATATTTATCGTCTAATTCGTGTAAATTCCCCTATTGGTAACGTTTCAGTCATGCCTTGATGCCAAAGTGAATAAAATGCTTTCTTAATAGTACTATTTTTCCAGGTAATGATTTTGTAATGTTAGGTACCCCAGAATCAGATTTTTTAGGTTCAATTTCCATCATGGTAAATCTAAGCTGGGATGCTTCGCACCCCACCTCAAAAACTGAGAAACATTGTCCTTAGTGGGCTATTCAGGAAATAATTTATCCCCACCAGTTCCTTGGTAACCCTTAACTCTTTACCAAACGACAAAATTTTAGACTAGTCCAAATTCAAAGCATTTGCAGACAACAAAATAAATGTGACTCAAAATTTGAAATTTGTTTTGGGTAGAAAACATTGTGGGAAAAGGAGAAAATGCTGGTTACCAGTATTTTCGCCTTTTCCCACAATGTTTTCAAAAGGTCTTTTCCTCAGGGTCGTTAAAAATCGGGATGTGTGGTAAAGAGTTAATAGATAGCAAGATGATAATAATAATAATAATAATAATAATAATGATAAACAAGTCCAGAACAACAATAAATTAACTTTGGGAACGAAAGACAAACCTCTAAATGCGATGTGTCTATTTTGCTTAGGTCGACTGGATCTTCATTTTGGTCATCAAACATCGACAGCATTGTATGAGTGGCAGCTAAAGGTTGGCTTCATGCAAAGATGTCAAAATTCAACTTGAAAATATTGCCATGAAATCCAGGGTTTTAACGACCCTGTTTGATATGGTTTTCGAACATATCATGGTAAAAGGAGAAAATGGTAATAACCAGCAGTTTCTCCTACTCCTCTAAAGACATTTGCTACTATTTGAGCCACATTCAATTTGTTGTCTTCAAATACTTTGAATTTGGACCAGTCCAAAATTTTGTCATTTGGTAAAGGTTTAAAAACATTACTTCTGCAGACACCTTTTTTTTTTTCATCTTGCATCAGATGACTTAATGAATACAAAGTGGCAAAGGCAGAAAATGCTCGAATCTAGCAATTTATTCTATACAGTTTGCATATATCAAACCTTAACAAAAATGGTAATAACCAGCATTTCCTCCATTAACCGCAATGTTTTCTACTCCTCTAAAGACATTTGCTACTATCTGAGCCACATTCAATTTGTTGTCTTCAAATACTTTGAATTTGGACTAGTCCAAAATTTTGTCATTTGGTTAAGGTTTAAAAACATTACTTCTGCAGACACCTGTTTTTTTTTTTTTTTTTCATCTTGCATCAGATGACTTAATGAATATAATGTGGCAAAGGCAGAAAATGCTCGAATCTAGCAATTTATTCTATACAATTTGCATATATCAAACCTTAACCCTTATCTTGCTAAATGTGTTAAATAAAACCTTTAACCCTTTCCCAAACGATGAATTTTAGACTGGTCCAAAATGAAGAGCTTGCAGACGACAATTTTAAATTTGATGAAAATGGCAGAAAGTTCTCAAAAAGGGTAGAAAACACTGTGGGAAAAGGAGAAATTGCTCGTTACGAGCAATTTCTCCTTTTCCCACAGTGTTTTCAAAAGACTTGTACTGCAGACACGTGAAAACCAGGGCTTGTTTGGGAAAGGGTTAACCCGATGGTAAAAACCTACCAGGGCCTGTATTCACTAACCATTCTTAAGAATGTTCTTTGTCTTTTTCTCCAAGATTTTCCACATTTGAAAGTAACATATTTTCTGATTGGCTAAAGCAAATGGTTTAGTCAATCAGAAGGTGTGTCACTTTCATTTTTGGAATATTCTAGAGAATAACAAGGAACGTTCTTAAGAATGGTTGGTGAATACGGATCCTGAATATTATTTCAGACTTACTTTTTGTAGAAAAATATCTCCTTATCGGACTGTGTAGATCTAAGGTCAACACTGTCTGCAAAAGGTCAGTGAGTCGCACATAGCAGCCTATGGGTCAATTCGTGTTCAGAACTCATTTTTTACAAGGATTTTCTTTTTTTCAAAGTCGTCTGCTACACCTTTGTTTAACTGGAGTATGTAGTAACTTTCCAGGTGTTTGTATTTGGTTAGAGCAGCGTGAGAAAATTTGATATCGCGAGAGACCAAAAGTCGAGCGGGATTTCAAAATTTTCTTCCGCAGCAAGAAGCAAATACATGTACAAACACCAGGAATGCTACTACAACATAATATACCTTTTATTTGAGACCTACATCTTTCAATGACAAAATTTTGCAATTACTGACATTTTCCTCCAAAAAGGTAAACTAAATAAGACAAATAATGGTGTAGTGGCTAGTAACTTAGTCTTTATGAACGGCGGATGAATATCATGGCGTAGCATTTTAATCAATCGAATCACACAAATCAATACGCGTACGTATTCCGCTCGTGAGATACGCCATCATGCTATATTTGGAACCGTATTTGACAGTGTGTTGATACGGATTTTTTTTTTCTGTGGTGTGTGATAGTTGAGCATGTATTAGAGCAGGAAAATTTGCAGGTATATGATACAAAAAAAAAAAATTGCAGGTTTTGTGCTGTCTTATCTTGATCTACGCCGTCCGTAAAAGCTATTCATATTGCCCATTGCAGTGAAGGACTTTGCATGATTATAGATCTTGATATGCAGTTTATTTACCAACCTCCATTTCATGTTTAATCTTTAATTAAGTGATGTCGTCTTTCTCAATAAAGACAAAAGAAGTTAAAACTCAAAGGACTTACTTTGACGTGCAACAAGTCAGCTCTTGTTAAGCCTTTACCACTCGATCCCGAGTTTTAACAATCCCGAGAAAGTCGCCTTTTGAACACATTGTTGGAAATTGAGAAAATGCTGGTTAGCAGCATTTTCTCCTTTTCCCACAATGTTTTACCCAGTTGCAGACAAATTACATCGTTTGAGTCACATTTACTTTGTTCTCTACAAACGCTTTTAATTTTGGCAAATCTAAAATTTGTCGTTTGGTATAGTGTTAACTCGGATGAGCGTTGTAGGACCTTCATGGTCCTCTTGCTTTTTGAAGAAATCAGTGAGCAAAGGGCGAAACTGATCAGTCAGTCCATGGAAATATGACGAAGTGGTCAGGCAGGCCGCATTGTTAATGTAAGCCTTACAACATGTGCGAGTACAACTTTGTTGATATTTTCATGCCTTTAGGAGATAATAGCGAGATATACCTTATATCTGTCATAACATTCCAACTTCGTGGCTGGCAGAAGCTATAGCCTTCTTGGAAGAGCAAATGTTCTGTCAAAATAAAGTTTATAAATCTTTGAGCCATGCTCTGGCAAAAGGGGGCTTAATACATCTCCGTTATTCATGATACCAATCAAGCCATCACATAATTATGGATCCATAATAGCCACTTTTTTTCAAAACCAACTTAATCATGAGGTAGAATGGTCCTTGGACATACAGAAAATTGACCAATAGCAAAAAGTTTCGCACCAGGTCAGTCTGCGCGGACTGCCCATGCTGACCGGGGTCGATACCTTTCAGAGATGCGTTAAGCCCCCTTTTCACAGAGCATGGCTCATTTAATATAAACATACAATTTATTTACACTTGGGCGTTTCAGTCACTTACATATTGTAAGAAGGTCGAGCCTTCTATTCTATACCAGGTTGTATTAAAGAGACGGCCTTCATGGCCTTCAGGACGTCTGCCTTCGTTACGCTAAGTTTGGGTATTTGGAACAGTATACAGATTGGTTCTATATGCCTTGTTAAAAAACTTACTTTTGCTTTAATTGAAACAAGACCATAGAGAAAATAAAAATGGAGCATCGTAAAAAAGATTAGATTTCGTATGAAAGTATCACACAACATTTCGATGGCGCGCCTTACACCCTTGTATTGTTGTACTATTCTACGGATAAAAAAAAAACGTCTTCACCGCTAAGCGCGACTCGCTGACCTTTTGCGGACAGCTTAAATTAAGATCAGACTACACAGAATCTGATCTTGATCCACACTGTCCGTTAAGGACATCATTTTCTCCAAAACATAAGTTTGAAATAGCATTATTCGGTATCTTACTACCGGCTTGAAATTTTCATTTCAATTATTTAGAAGGATGAGGGTTAATAGCAATCTTACGCTTGAGCAGTATGTAGATAGGTTCTTATTTTGTTCTATTTTATCCCGTCTAATAGATGCATGATTTGTTTCATGTGCTGTAGAACTATTTGTCACCTTTGTTTCATAACATTATGCTTTATAACTACTGGTATTTGTCACCTTGGGTAAGGATGCCAAAGTTAAAAAGGTACTTACATGTATAATCCCTACAGCTTACCTGTTGTCTGTCTTGGTGTCAATTCAGAGGCACACTTTGTGTACAAACTACGATGAATGTTAGCTCTTTGTGCTTGATCGGAGAAACGCGAGTTGGTAGCCCTTGCAGATTGTGTCCACGGAGAAGACTCCTGCGTAAAACCATAATCGTCTATGAAAGCCTTACTTTCCCATTGTCCAAAATCTTCCATCCATGAGTAAATCTCGACATCATTTTTGCAATCGAAATCATCGATACTAACAGTTTTTGCGAAGTCAATAGGAGAAACAACAGTGGTTTCTAGTTTGTCACACAGATCTCTCAAGGAGTTTAAAGAATCTTTAGCTATGGCGCAGTCTCCATTACATTTCATACTTGTTTCCAGTCGCTCCTGTTTTAGTTTCCCTCGGAGTCTCTGTAATACAACACTTTTCTGTTGTCTATTGAAGAATATTGAATTCGGTACTGAAGGTTGGGATACTGAATTCGACAGAGCTGTAGCTGGTTTACCATTTTCCAAAACGGTCTTTGTCGCCGACGTGAAGCACAAAGCTGGGCTATGATTTTGTCTTAACTTCCGGTCCCGCATTTTGTTGGGGTACCTCATATGCTCGCACTGTTGTAGGTTGGACAATTGGATTTCTTTAAGTGATCTCTTTCTACATTCTGTGGAACCGATTGGCGTTGAAATAGTCGCTGGTTTATTGAAAGATCCCCAACAGTCACATCCACTTACAACTGTCGTTTCATTTTCTTTCAGGGATGAATGAATAAAACATGGTCTTTGGTATGAATTATGAATCGTGATAGGTTTGTTAAAACTTGATGTGGGTCTCTGAAGAAAGCTTGTGTCAACTCCTGTTGTAACGATGTGGACTTTGCTAGACTGGCAGACGAATTTCGTACCGTTTCCACAGGATTGCTTGATCTGTTTCCTTCGTTTTCGTCTTGCGTTGGCAAACCAGGTATTAATCTAAATGAAAACCCTAAAACTGCTAAATAACTATATAAGATTGAATACATCAATCCGGCCAATATCAAAAATCTGAATGAGTTCTGGCAAAAGGGGGCTTAATGCACCTCCGTGATGCATTATACCAATTAAGCCATCACATGATTATGGATCCACATCAGCCACTTTTTTTAACAACTGACTTAATCAAGAGGTAGACTGGTCCTTGGACATACAGAAAACTGACCAATAGCGAAAAGTTTCGGCGGACTGCGCAGGCTGACCTGGGTCAATACTTTTCGCAGATGCATTAAACGCTGCCTTTTCACAGAGTGTGGCTCAAATATTTTCGATTTCAAAGTTCCTTTCGCCAGCAAAATCTCACTGTATCGGACAGTATATATCAAAGATCAGACGGCACGTTTTGTGCAGTCTGATCACGTTCCACAATGTCCGCAAAATTGTATTTAGTCACGCTTAGCAGCCTAAAGGTAACATTAATTGAACGGAGGATATAAACGAAGAATGGCGATCCAACGCTTTCAGCCCAAAATTACTGAAATGGTTATATTCAGTCAATTAACCCTTTACCACTTCGTAATACAATCGTAATAAGTGTCAACCCCAAACTCTTTCTTTCACCTACCTTTCTCTTGTCACTATTTATGCTTGTGTTATTTACATTGTTTGTCTATGCTATTGTGCTCATGTATTTATATTTTGTGAATTTGAGCCATTAAAGGTTTTTGTCTGTCTGTCTGACCACACAATCCCTTCTTTTAACGATCTCGCGAAAGACAGCATCTTCTCCTTTTCCCTTCATGTTTTCTACTCTTTCAAAGACATATACCGTCATCTGAGTAATATTAAAATTTTGATTTGTCGTCTGCAAAGGGTTTCCATTTGGGTAAGTCTTTAAATTTTATGGTGTGGCAAAGGATTAAGTAGACCAAAATAATCAAGAATAAGGTTATGTTGGTGACAGTCACTAGAAAAATTCCTTTACCAAACAATTTCGTGTTTTCACGACCATGACGGGTAGAGTTTCTGTAACCAGCATTTGTCCTTTACCCGCAATGTCTTCTACTCTTTCCAAAGACCATTTGTGTTCAAAAGTAAATGGCATAAAACTTTTTTATGCTCAAACTAGCTCGGGTGATTCATCTTTTTTTTTTTCATCTTAACAAAACGACACAAGTTGGGACGCGACCAATTTGAAAGCAATCGCAGACGACAAATTTAATGTGGCTCAAATGATAATTTCTGTTGTTGATAGGGTAGAAAACATTGTTAGAAATTTTAAAAGGAGAAAATGCTGGTATCTCATTTTGTCATTTTCTCACAATATTTTCAAAAGCCCTCTTCCTCGGGGTCGTTAAACTTGGGATGATGTGATAGAGGGAAACGACGACCAACCAACTTCAACCAACGTCAAGTTTCGTGCGACTGTTAAAAAAACACGTCTTACCGATAACAGACTTCCACCATGATAGGCACCAACATTACTTAAGCAACAAGAGAAACTAAATGCAGCGATGCCAAACCAGTACTGTTTGTATCTCCATGGACAATACCTACCTTCCTGTTTCCAACTTTGATTAACCCTTAAGCTGCTGTAGATCAAGACCAGACTGCGCATAACGTGCAGTCTGCTCTCGGATCTACACTGTCCGATAATGAGATATTTTTCCTCAAAAATAACTTTAAAATGGCAACATTTGAGTTGCTTACTATCGGCTTGAACGTTTCATTTCACTTAATAAGCGGGTTAAGGGTTAAAACAAAAGAAACACGAAATCTGACCTCGCGTTTATTACGACGGTTTGAAAACCAAGTAAAAGCACTTGACTATGCATTTATTACGACATTTTAACTCTGAACCAAACAATCCCGATTATTAACGACCCAGAGAAATATTGTGGGAAAAGGACAAAATGCTCAGCATTTTTCTTCTTTTCCCAAAATGTTTGCAGCTCTTTCAAAGGCAGATGTATCATTTGAGCTAGGCTCGATTTGTTCCTAGTACTGTTTGGAAAAGATTTCAATAAGCTATGGAAGAATTTAAGATTTTGTATTATTGTACAGAGTATAACCCTTTCCCACACGATCATGGCTTTTTACTATCCTAAGGAAGAAGGCTTTTGAAAACATTGTGGGAAAAGGAGAAAATGCTGGTTACCAGAATTTTCTCCTTTTCCCACAATGTTTCCTACCCTTACTAAGAAAAAATTCATAATTTGTGCAGTATTTAGTTGGTCGTCTGCAACTGCTTTCAATCTGGACCAGTCTAAAATTTCACCGTCTAGTAAAGAGTTAAAATCCAAACCTGGTTCAGAGTGATGCCAGCTTGTTGTGACAGTGCATTTTTCGTCTTGCGACTTGGGTATGGATCCTTGACGTGCCCCCTAAACCACTCTTCTAGAAGGGCTCGAGCCTCTTTGGACATTCGAAAGTTAGGTCTCTCACCACCACCACATATTCCTCTTGGAGGTGTATTCCTTGAAAAGTAAATGCAGAATAAACGGAATAAATGAAGTGAGTGAGTGAGTGAGCGAGCGAGCGAGCGAGTGAGTGAGCGAACAAGTGAGTGAGCGCGTGCGTGCGTGTGTGAGCGTGCGAGCAAGGGAACGAATGAAACTTATGTATGAGTGAACGTAACTTTTGAATGTGATTTCCATTAGTCAGACATGACAAACTGGTCATAGCTACATATCTCCCGTCCGAAAAAAGTGTCACAAGCAACCGTTGTAAAAAGAGAATGGAAAACTTTCTGTGACTGAATTGCCGGACAACTGCCGGACTGGTGCTGTCTTAGCCTACCCTAAATCATGTCACATGTCACTCTGGTTTATTTGTGGTTGAGTCTAGGGTCGAGACTTCTGTAAGGGGAAAGTAAAGGGATTAAAACACACACACACACACACACACACACACGCGTGTGCGCGCGCGCGCGCGTGCGTGTGTGTGTGTGTGTGTGTGTGTGTCATCGGTTTGAAAAAATATAGAAGCACTTAAACTTACCTTGCTGCGAGAATTTTTTTTTTTTCAAACCGATGAGACGTTCGTTATACAGTGCCTGTATGCGTTGGTACCAAGCTGATACACGTTTCTATTGCATTTCCAAAGCTGTAGGCTACTGGTCATTACTTTGCAGAACTTATCAGAAGGTGTACATCAGAGATAAGAATACATGTTTTCTGCAATCTGATCTTAATAGCCCATAAAAGATTTTTTTTTTTTTAGCATGCTAAGGTTTTGTTACGTAATAAGTTACAAAATATATAACCTTTTCCGAATTCTGTATTTCTGTAAGGCCGTAAGTTCTGCGTTTCCATCTTCTTCGCGTTTCTTGTAATGAGCTTCGTCCCAAAATTGCAGGAATTTTGGACTGGCGACAAAGTCGATTTGCTGAAAAACGTTTTAAAGTAAGATGATTTCGTTTAGAGAGAGAGAGAGAGAGAGAGAGAGAGAGAGAGAGGGGGGGGAGTACGGGGCTCAAAGAAATAAAAAGTACACAAAAAGACATTAGTGTAGATAAATAGAATGACGCATTGTGAAATAAAAATGAGCCATGCTCTGTGAAAAGGGGGCTAAATGTATCTGCGAAAAGTATCGACCCGGATCAGCCTGCGCACTCCGCGCAGGCTGACCTGGGCCGAAATTTTTCGCTATTAGTCAATTTTATGTATGTCAGAAGACCAATCTACCTCATGATTCAGTCAGTTTATAGACAAACTAGCTGATGGACTTTATAGATCCATGGTCGTGTGATGACTTGCTTCGGGTATGATGCATTACGGAGATGCATTAAGCCCCCTTTTGCCAGAACATGGCTCGAATCTTTTTGACATACAAATAATTTCCTTCATGATTCCACGACAGGAAACAGACTCTACTACAAATAATCGAATGTACTTTGAGTTCCATGAAAATATTTATTTTGCAAGGCAATGCGGGCCCATTTAAGGGTCCATACGACGGACTGCAACCGTTCGTAGCTACTTTGTCTAGTGTTCAGGAAATCTTGATTATTTTATGCATTTTTTTTTTTGATGTTTAAAGTTTAAACTTCTCAGTCTTATCTCGGCGGCCATTGCCTCTAAGCATTCTTTCCGTTTGTTTCTGTTACCGGCACTTCACACAACATTCTTTTCAAGTAACTGGCTGCTTTCCCATATAAATATTGTCGAAACAATGTCCAGATGTGAGAGAGAAAAGTACAAAAAATAGCCAACACTTTTTTTCAAGAAAAGAAAAAAAGTGTCTTGAAGAAAGCATTGCAGCAACTAAGAAGGAAACTTTTCTTCATAAAGCCTCGACACAAAATAAGTCATTCATTGCTAAGTGTTTTATCTGCAGCCCGTTGGGTTTTTTTTTCCCGAATAATTTCAGTACTTTGATTCTCTTCGCCAGTTTTTGTTTTCCCTTTTCAACACAATCCCCGCTCTTCGGAGGACAGCTTTTGAAAAACATTGAAGGAAAAGGGGGAAAATGTTGGTAACCAGTATTTTCTCCTTTTCCCTCAATGTTTTTTTACCCATTAAAGACAAATCACATTACTTTAGCCATATTTATTTTATAGTCTTCAAATTCTTTCAAGTTTGGAAGACTCGGAAAATTTTGTCCTCTGGTGCATAATTTAAAAAAGAAAAGCGTATCAAGACAATCCACCCTAACCACTCATACACTCACCTTTAATATCTGAATGACACAATCGTACATTCGGAGATCCATCTTTGATTGAATGAACTCGATAAGAAAATCTTCGCTTGTTACAACATGAGAAACGGCATTATCGGCCAACTGGCGATCGAAGTCCTCGAAATAAACTTCGTCATCGGCGCCATCGAGCCGCTCTTCGTCTGCTGTACTGCTGACTACAGGTTCCTGATACATCAATTTTTCTTTTCACTTACTTTTCTTAAATTATCCTTTGCTTTGTCCACCTAATTTTCTTTTATTTCATGTTATAATTCCGATCACTGAACAATAATAATCAAATGACTTCAGATGCACAGGGACAAAACGATCAAGAGTAGAAATATCTCTCTAAAAGTATTCGTCCTCTGCTTTGAAAGAAAAGCGGTCGTTTTAACTAATTCCCGCCTTAGAATTACAGAAATTTACATGAAAATATATTAATAGTAATACTGCGCCTGCATCTAGTTTGACAACGGGAAATTTCCGCTACCTTGTCAGCCATATTACCCTACCTTGATTATGGCATTTCCTGTACACTTGTAGATTGCATCAGGGATTGTTCCCACCGTAAGCCGTTGAGCCAGTATATGTAATAGTTAGACGCTGTGAAGAAAAAATTAAACGATTTAAACAGCCAAAAGGAGGGAGCGTAGCTGTTTAAATCGTTTAATTTTTTCTTCACAGCGTCTAACTGACTTAGTCGTTGTCCGCCCTAATTACATCATCGCTGGTCCTTTGAAATACATAAAATTGGCCGAAAGCAAAAAGGTTGGGGCCTTGTAAGCTTGCGGGTCTGCGCAGGCTAACCTGGGTCGATACTCTTTTGCAGACGCATTAAGCCCCCTTTTCACAGAGCACGGCTCAGATATTTTATATAAAATGCCTGTATCGATATGACACCGCAATAAACTAGTTTACTACGTTGATGGATTTTCTGTATATTTCAAAATATAGATTGAGTGACTAATGCCAGTTTAACTCTTTCGCTGCCAATAAACGGAGCCGACTTTCCACATGGTCTATTATAAGTATCCTCGTTTGAATTAAATCTGTTTTTGGTTGAAGACTAACACAAGATAACGGACGGTGTAGACCAAAGGTCAGACTGCCCGTTTTGTGCAGTCTGATCTTGATCTACGCCGTCTTTCCAAAGTCTTTCCAATGCGACATTGGCAGTGAAATAGTCTACAAAACCATCGTTGTGTTTTCCCATTTTCTTCTTTCCACAGCGTTTGTCAAGTTTTCGGTACTTGTATGTGTAAATTCAAATAGCAGATGAATATTAATGAGGGAGGCGGGTTTTATGCGCGCAGCGCGGTAAACCCAAACAAACGCGACGTTTAACTGATTAAATGGTCAAAATAAACGCTGCTTGAGGCAGTTTAAAGGAAATAGTCAGGTTTTTTATTTTCAAATATAAGCCTTCTGATTGGACGAAATAGTAGGACAAAGACTAAATATATTTTTTTTATTACAAAGTCCTTCAGAAATAAGTCTTCGAAAATACTTAGGTCTTAAAAATAAGATATATAAATGAGATACTGTTTCAAAAGGTGGTTTCATGCATCTCTAAAAAGTATCGACCCTGGTCAGCCTGCGTTGCGTAGTCCGCGCAAGCTGACCTATTGGTAAATTTTCTGCATGTCCAAGGACCATTTTAACTCATGATTCAGCCGGTTGTTGGACAAAATGGATTTTATGGATCCATAATTTTAAGATGACTTGCTTGGTATAATGCATCACGGAGATGTATTAAGCCCCCTTTTGCCAGACTGCCTCCATATTCCTACATGGGGCTTATAACTGGCGTGCAACACACGAAAAGCGACCATCGGGCATATGCGTAACAGTTTGTCGTCCCATATCAGCCTGTGCAGTCTGTGACTAATCCGAGACGACACTTCCCGTTTTTTGTTGCGATTTCTGTTTCACGAAAGTCTACTGTATGAAAAAATCTTATGTAGTCGTAAAGCGCCGTCTCGGATTAGCCTGCACGGACTGCGCAGGCTAATCCGGGACGACCCCTTACGCAAATGTCCGAAGGTCTCATTTCGCATGTTGGGGACCATATGATGGAATTTATCTCCGAAAAGATTGAATACATCATGACAAAAGGACAGACAGTTACTGCTGGTTAGGCCTACCTTTTTTGTGACAAAAGTTTCGAAGAACTTTCTTAACCCTTTACCGTACAATTCCTTGTTTTAACGACTCTCGGGAATAATATCTTTAAAAAACATCGTCGGAAAAGGAGACAATGCTGGTGACTGGCATTTTCTTCTTTTTCCAATCAATCTTTCTATCCTTTCAAACTGAGAAAATATCATCATTTGAATCACAGTTTTGACCGTCTGTAAATGCTTTTAATTTTAGAAAAATCTAAAATTTTCTCGTTTGATAAAGGGGTAAAGGATTAAGAATATGTTGGCCAAATTACATTTGCCATGGGTGCCGTGCGATTTATTTGTCTGCAATTTTCCATAAGATTTTCAGGTACCGTGGGTGGCTACCGTCCACGGCATATGTGTCAACATAAACATACGGGCATCGTGCGATTTCTTGTGCTATCTTTCGGCGACGGTTACGGCAAAGTTGTACAGAGAACCCACGGACATCGTTCAGTCTCCGTCCAGAAATCGCATAGTTACCATGCTGCAACCGCACGAATGCCGAACGGGGGCCGTCCGATTATACAAAGATTTTTTGAGCCAAAATGACTGCCTAAAATCATTGCGTTGTCTTCACGATCATCGAACGGCCTCTGTACGGCGCTCGTGCGGGGATCGTGCGGTGCTATTAAAACGTGTCTACGAGCTACGGGCTTGCGATTTTTAAAACTTGGCGCATTAAAATACAATCTATTGAAACTTACAAAGATTTTTATTTCGTAGGGTTTACTTATCAATCATGCTGACGCTATAGATCAAGATCAGACCGCACGTTCTTCGAAATCTGCTTTAGATTTATGCATTCCCTAAAAGTCCATGTCTTCGACCATTGCACAGAATGCAGGGGCGTAGCTAGCCCAAAATAAAGTGTACGCATAAGTAATATGGAAGGAATTATCCATTTACCAAGCAGTCCCAATTTAACGAACCCAAAGAAAAGGACTTTTGAAAACATTGTGGGAAAAGGAGAAAATGCTAGTAGCCAGCATTTTGTCGTTTTCCAACAACTTTTTTTTTAACCATTTCTAAGGAAAAAATCCCTAATTCTGTAACATCTAGTTTGTCGTCTGCAAATGCTTTCAACTTAGATCAATCTAGAATTTTGTCGCGAGGTAAAGAGTTAACCGTGGCGTGAAGTGTCGAGAGAGAGGAGGAGAATTTTCCAGGAGAATGGGGCGGGGCGGGGCAGGGACCATATACATACTGTTTATCCTGTCACCTCCTATAAATTCCGTCGTATAACAGGGGGTCATATAAACTTGGTGATATACGGTCACTTGACCACGTGACTAGGTTTATTATGTCAGTTGGTCACGTGATCAAGGTTTATTAGGCTAGTTGGTCATGTGACCAGCCGGAACTCCTTTTTAAGGTGCCGGTACACGAAATCAATATTTCAAAGTAAAATTATCGCTTAAAAATCGATGCACATTTTAATTTTTCTTATTATTTAAAATAAAACAGAATTCTTCGCCACAACATTCTTCCGAGGGTTTACGTCACGTTTATGACGTAGTCAGTATCATTCATGACGTCATTATTACAGCTGCATACCTAAAGCGCTTTACACAGTTCGCCATACAAGTGTGTTTTTTTCAAAGTGCGAAAGATGTCAATATGTGCCTTAATTTCGAGCGAAATATTCTATCTAGTCGGATTTATGTTTGTAAATATGAAACAGGATAAACAGAATAGTGTTGTGGATTGGAAAATTTGAAGAATAGACAATAGTGTATTTGATTCCAGGAAAGTTTGTCAGGCTCGGCTCGGGAATTTTATGGTATCAGTGCCATAAGATATTGAATAAAAGGTACGGTCTATGTATCATGTTTGTTTTTTGTTTTGTTCATTTACAGTGCGTGACAGGATAAATAGAATAGATGGTTGGTGTCTTGGATGGTTTAAGTTTATTGGGCTCGGCTCCGGAAATCATCCGGTTCGCCTTCGGCTCACCAGATAAATTCCTCCGCCTTGCCCGATAAACTTAACCCATCCAAGACACCAACCATCTATTCTCTATATACACAGTGTACGATATAAGATCCCTGGGCGGGGGTCTCACGTCAGAAAATTTGTTTAAATTGTAGATGCTATTTGGTGGATTCTGGTGACGTTTTGGCAAATGTGTCTTATTTTATGCAAAGTGTACGCAACTGCGTATTTTTGCGTACAGGCACCTACGCCCATGGAACCTGTTCACCCTAATTTATAAGGTTACCATTATTTTTTTTTTTGTCATTTTTTTTTTTCCTCAACACAACACATGATCTAACAAGCACTATCATTTTCGTCAGAAATCTAAGGACTCACAAGCATATCGATGCATTCGATCCATAGTAGATCTAGCAAACATGTACGTATGAAGAGAAAAGCTAGGAGTGCCCCAGGTTTTTTTTTTTTCAGAAACTTTGTTGGGATGCATTAACCTTTAAGCTGCTAAGCGCGACTCGCTGACCTTTTGCGGACAGCGTTGATTAAGATCAGACTGCACAGAACGTGCAGTCTGGTCTTGGATCTAAACTGTCCGAAAAGAGGATATCTTGTTTCCATAAAATAAGTTTGAAATAACACTATTCGGGTTTTCACCATTGGCTTAATTTATGTAGCAGTATAAGGGCTAAGACTTTTGTCCAGTTAACCGTTTAGTAGACGACAAAAATTTAGACTGGTCGAAATTGAAAGCATTTGCAGACGACAAAACAAATGTGATTGAAAAATTGAAAATTGTTTTGGGTAGGATAGAAAACATTGTGGGAAAAGGAGAAAATGCTGGTTACCAGCATTTTCTCCTTTTCCCACAAGGTTTTCAAAGGACTTCTTTCATAGGGTCGTTAAAAGTCGGGATTGCGTGGTAAAGAGTTAACCCTTTACCAGACGACGAAATTTTAGCCATGTCCAAATAGAAAGCATCTGCAGACGACAATTTCAGTTTGACTCAAATGGTGCAACTTTTTTTTTTGATAGGTTAGAAAACATTGTGGGAAAAGGAGAAAATGCCGGTTACCAGCATTTTCTCCTTTTCCCACAATGTTTTCAGAAGGCTTCTTTCTCAGGGGCGTCAAAAAGCGGCATTGTGCGGTAAAGGGTTAAATCATATTAATATAGGCTATTAATATAGGCCACGCTCTGGCAAAAGGGGCGGGCCTTAATGCATCTCCGTAATCCATGATACCAATCAAGCCTTCACTGATTGATCCGTAATAGGCACTTTTTTCCCAGGGGCGTCAAAAGGCGTCATTGTGCAGTAAAGGGTTAAAAATTAATGGATAGCAGATTTTGTCATGTAGACTTAACAGACTGTTTGTGATAAGGAATAGAAACTGAAATAGAAGCAAATTCGAATGTTCCTTTACCTACGACGTTTTCCGCCATTTCTTAGACAAGCTTCCATCATTGAAGCAACTAATGTGTCATCTGCAAACGTTTTCGATATCGACGTGTCTAGAAATTAATGTTGTCGTCCGGCCAAACCTTACAATACCAAGGACAACTTTAGCAACCTTTTGAGCCAATTAAATTAAGATTCGGTGGCAAAGATGTTCAGTGTGAAATCAGATCTTAATTATTTGCTACCTGGGCAGGGCTGGTAGATCTACCTTGTGTAGCTTTTGGATTGTATAATTTTACAAAAGACTTATTCTGTCTAAATATGAATTTGAAATGCCCTTTTTTTTACATGAAAGGTATAATCGTATCCTCTAAAACCACAAAATGCTTTGAAAGACCTGAGCCTCGAAACAAAAAAAAAAAATATGGAAAGCAGATACTCTTGGCGTTTTGATTTATGCACAATTCGCAATATTTTGGACAAAATTTTTCATTGCATGCGGAATAGTCGTATAGCAAGAATGGTTCCCTAAATTTAGGGACCAACATATGAATTTAAAACCAAAGCACGACACCATCGCAATCTGACAGTTGCCGGGAAGTAGAGGACTCGGTGGATTAAACAGACAGAACGTAAAGGATTAGTTTATTTATTTACCATACATACTCATTCATTACATTTTCTCTCAGTTTTCATCAGATTAATCTTATTATTGCATATGGATAAATCACTGGCCTTGCTTTCACAGTTGTATAGGAAATTAGGGCCGCTGCAGGCTGTATGAGGAACCAAAAGCTGGAAAAAATCAATAATAAAGCATGCTATGAGTGAGTCAGTGTATCGTAAGACGCATTCATAATAAGGCTGAAGAATCTGCATGGATAGAAACCTTAAAACAGTAATGCATGCTGAAGCTTTTAGTTGAAAAAAAAAAAAAAAAAAATCAGATAAATTTCTCCTTTTGCCATAATGTTTACGTATGCATTCATGTCACAAACTAGAATGTGTTGATGATCCTTATTTACCAGAAAATTCTTCAGTGGTATCTGCAGTAAGTTTTTGGTCTGGTTACACACAGAGACCCAACAGAAAATTTCAGTCTGGAAATAAAACCAAACTAACTGCAATTTTAACCCGTAAAGCACCAAATAAACCTAATTAGACATTTTCATCCTAGATATATGACCCAATTTATTGCAATATCATGGTTGCTTCCAATCTACAGTGTTTTAGTAAAGCTGATAGTGAAGATCAAAGATTAGGATGCACATTTTATGCAGCCTGATCTTGATCTACACAGGCCACAAAGGCAACTATAGTCATGAAAGGTGCTTTAAGGGTTAAGTTGCTATTGTTGAGACTGACTCAACAACTTTGAAGTTGACAGTGTGGATTGAAGAATACACTGCACATTTTTTGTAATCTGATCTTAATCTACACTAGCCGAAAAGAAGATTTTAGTCACACAAGGCGCTTTATTGTGAAACACAAATATTTCATACTCTTTTATTCTTAAACTCTTAACCTTTTCCCAAACAAGCCCTGGTTTTCACGTCTCTGCAGTAAAGTCTTTTGAAAACACTGTGGGAAAAGGAGAAATTGCTCGTAACGAGCAATTTCTCCTTTTCCCACAGTGTTTTCTACCCTTTTTGATCACTTTCTGCCATATTCATCAAATTTAAAATTGTCATCTGCAAACTCTTTCAGTTTGGACCAGTCCAAAATTTGTTGTTTGGGAAAGGATTAATCCTTTACCAGACGACAAAATTTAAGCCTTGTCCAAATTTAAAGCATTTGCAGACGACAACTTCAGTGTGGCTCAAATGATGCAATTCTTCTTTGATAGGGCAGAAAACATTGTGGGAAAAGGAGAAAATGCTGGTTACCAGCATTTTCTCCTTTTCCCACAATGTTTTCAAAAGACCTCTTCCCCAGAGGTGTCAAAAGGCGGCATTGTGCGGTAAAGGGTTAAACTTTAAGAATTTAATAATAAAAGAGTATGAAATATATGTATTTCACAGCTCGTTTTGGTTAACACAAAGATCATATATTACTAAAAATATACAATCCCTGGTTAACATATCTGACACCATGGTGTACAATAAAAATCAGTCTGCATATATTTTCAGCCAGATCTTGATCTTTTACTTAAGTTTAATTATCTAAAACTTTCTCATGTAGCTAAAATTGGCTCTTCTGTTTATTTTTACATTTATTCAGAATGACAGTCTAATTTTAGAAATGGCTTTTAGCCCTTCACCAAATAATTTTGTCTTTATACAACCCCAAAGAAGATGGATTTTGAAAAAATTGTGAGAAAAAAGGAGAAGATGCTAGTAATCAGCACTTCTCCTTTCTCAACAATGTACTGTATCCTTCAACTCCTTACCAAAAGACAAAATTGTAGACTTGTCCAAATTGAAAGCATTTGCAGACGACATATTAAACATGGCTCAAAAGATGCAATTTATCTGTAACAGGATAGAAAACATTGTGAGAAAAGGAGAAAATGCTGGTAACCAGCATTTTCTCCTTTTCCCGCAATGTTTTCCAAAGCCTTCTTTCTCGTGGCAGAGATCATATATGAACATATAAGATCCCTGCTTAGGGTTGCCAAAACTCGGGATTATGTGGTAAGGGTTGAAATATATACAAAGTCTATAACTGGAGTTAGCTCAATTTTTGTTGTCTTCAAATGTTTCCAATACAGACAAGCTCAAAATTGTGTTTTCAGGTTAAAAGTTCACCCTTTAGCAAATGACATTTTTTTTACAAGTCCAAATTTGTAGCATTTGCAAACAATGAATTGAGACTAGCTCAAATGATTGGATTTGTCTGTGACAGGAGAGAAAACATTGTTGGAAAAGGAGAAAAGGGTCGTTAACAGCATTTTCTCTTTTTCCAACAGTGTTTTCAAAAGGCTTGAAGCCTTCTTCCACAGGGTCATTAAAACTGGATTGTTTGGTAAGGGGTTAATCCAGTGAACTAAACTACAAATCTCTTCTATCCCTAAATAGAACAATGGAGAAACCAAAGTCATGTGACACATTTGTTGCCTTCCCTCCAGCCACTGTTGGTGGAAATGTGATTTTTGGAAAAAATTCTGATCGTCCAGGGAATGAGGTCCAAGAGATAGTTTACAGGCCAGGAAAGCAGTATGATGCTGGTGAAAAACTTCAGGTAAGCATCTCAAAAAAAGGCTTTTGAAAACATCGTGGGAAAGGAGAAAATGCAGATAGCCAGCATTTTCTTCTTTTTCAGTGGTGTTTTCTTCTCTTTTATAGACAGATTTCATCATTTGGGCCTCATTTAACCCTTTACCGACTTTTAACCACCCTGTGAAAGAAGCCTTTTGAAAACATTGTGGGAAAAGGAGAAAATGCTGGTAACCAGCATTTTCTCCTTTTCCCACAATGTTTTAAACCCTTTCCAAAACAAATTTCAATTTTTTGAGTCACATTTTGTCATCTGCAGATGGTTTGAATTTGGACCAGTCTACATTTTTGTTGTGTGGTAAAGGGTTAAATTGATATCTGCAAACGTTTTAACATGGACAAATAAAAAGAATTTTGTATTCAGGTATAAGAGTTTTAACCTTTACCACACTGTCCCGACTTTTAACGACCCTGAGGAAGAAGGCTTTTGGAAATATTTTTGGTACCCAGAATTTTCTTTCTTGTCCACAATATTTTCTACACTTTTACAGGGAAATAGTATCATTTTCACCAAAATTAATGTGTTGTCTGCAAATGCTTTCAACTTGGACAAGTCCTAAATTTTCTCATGTGGTAAAGAGTTACAGTAAGCTGATTCGAAGCTTTTAAGCTTGAGTTTTCCCCCAAGTTGGTCATAGGTCATCTTAGTTCTGCGAAGGGTGTAATTCTTTCTACAAAGTCATGCTTGATTGAAAATAGGCCTACTGAAAACACGATTTGTTTTTGTACAATTTTTGCAGTGTGATGGTAGATGGTAAGGAATATGAAGAATGCTGGTGATGTGCAACTTAGCTATGCAGAGTTTTTCCTTGACTTAAGTTTTTCATACTGAAGTCATTTGTCCCCCTTCAGATAAATAGCAGAAGGAAAAAAAAATTGGGGGGACATGTATAAAAGTTTAGGCTCCAAATACAAGAAAACCCCGGCCATGTGATTGCACCATGCTGAGATCATACTAGTTAACCCTTTATTGCACAGTGCCGCCTTTTAACGACCCTGAGAAAGAAGCCTTTTGAAAACATTGTGGGAAAAGGAGAAAATGCTGGTTACCAGCATTTTCTCCTTTTCCCACTATGTTTTTTTCCCTATCAAGAGAAAATTGCACCATTTGAGCCACGTTGAAATTGTTGTCTACAAATGCTTTCAATTTGGACAAGGCTAAAATTTTGTCGTCTTGTAAAGGGTTTACACCAAATACTAGTATTGGTTACTAAAAGCAATATAAATACAGCAGTCATAGTGTCTTGTAACATAAGTGTGACACATATAATACTCTCTGAAAGTTTGTTTGTAAGGTATTTAACCCTTTACAGCACAATCTTGTCTTTTAACAACCCTGAAGAAAAGGGCTTTTGAAAACATTGTGGGAAAAGGAGAAAATACTGGTAAACGGTATTTTCTTCCTTTTCCACAATATTTTCTACCCTATGAAAGTCAAATTTCATAATTTGTTCAGCTTTTAATTTGCTGTCTGCATATGCTTTCAAGTTGGACCAGTCTAAAATTTTGCCCCTCTGGTAAAGAATTAAGCCAGTCAGGAATTACATTCAAAACCTTGAATACATGTATATGGTATTGAGACTAAGTCTGTACCAGATGGTAAAATTTTAAACTAATCTGAATTGAAAGAAATTTCAGGCAACAAAAATTGAATTTTGCACAAATGACAGAATTTGCTTTGGAAAGGGAGGAAAATATTGCGGGTAAAGGGGAAAATGCTGGTTACCATCATTTTCTCCTTGTGCAAAATTGTTTTCAAGAACCTTCTCCATCAGGGAACCGGTAATTATCCCTTTACCGGAAGACAAAATTTTAGCGTAGTCCAAACTGAAAGCATTTGCAGACGACAATTTCAGTGTGGCTCAAATGGTGCAGTTTTTCTTTGATAGGGCAGAAAACATTGTGGGAAAAGGAGAAAATGCTGGTTACCAGCATTTTCTCCTTTTCCCACAATGTTTTCAAAAGAGGTCTTTTCCTCAGGATCGTTAAAAGACAGCATTGTGTGGTAAAGGGTTAAAACTCGGGATTTTGTAGCATAGGATTAACTCGTAATATAAATAACTCATGAAAAGAGAATACTTTTTTTGTTCTGTTTTATAGTGCACATACATAGACATAGATCAGGCCCCCAAGACATATGCTGTCATTTTAAGTAAGCCAGCATGGATGTGGGGTGCTGAGATGGGGGCCAATGATCAGGGGGTGTGTATTGGAAACGAGGCTGTTTGGACAAAACTGAATAGTGATGATGATCTGACAGAGAGACTACTTGGCATGGATCTGGTCAGGTTTGTGGTTCGAGTTACTACTTGCTTAACTCTTTACCACACAATCCTGACTTTTAACAACCTTGAAAAAGAAGACTTTTGAAAGCATCATAGGAAAAGGAGAAAATGCTGGTAACCATCATTTTCTCCTTTTCCCACAATGCTTTCTTCCCTATTAAAGACAACTAATTTGAGCCACATTTATTTTGTTGTCTGCAAGTGCTTTGGGTTTGGACTAGTCTGAAATTTTGTTGTGTGACAAAGAGTTAATGAGAGGTCAGGGGTTCAAGCCATGAGGACATCATGAATTGTTGTATCATTGACCATGTGCGCAACATTGGAATGCAATGCTTCCAGATTGTAGTAATCAAAAGTAGTCTCACTTAACCCTTTCCCAAACGACAAATTTTGGACTTGTCCAAATTGAAAGAGTTTGCAGATGACCATTTTAAATTTGATGAAAATGGTAGAAAGGTCTCAAAAAGGGTAGAAAACACTGTGGGAAAAGGAGAAATTGCTCGTTACGAGCAATTTCTCCTTTTCCCACAGTGTTTTCAAAAGACTTGTACTGCAGACACGTGAAAACCAGGGCTTGTTTGGTAAAGGGTTAAAAGTTTGATATCAACCAATTCTTCTACACTGTTTTATTGGAAAAGATAAAAGGAAAGCCCAGAGAGTGTTTTAAATGTGATTTCTTGAGAAAGTGATTGTAATTTTGCTGTTTCTGTAGGAACTACTTAGAATCTTTGGCCATATTATCAAGAAACATCCTCTACAACCATGTAAAGGTTCATCAGGGAAAGGGCAGAAGAGGGTCAAAGATGGTGATTTCCACCATATTTTCTATATACCAAAGAGTTATAATAAAAACACAGTATAGATTCTGTAAACCTAATATGAAACCATGTTTGATTTTCCTAACAAGCTACTCGGAAAACTGATAGATTATGATTTTTAAGCTACAGAGATGGCTTGCAAGCAGGCCCAGTGTGCATCTTTCTGTCTGTGTGTGTACATCAGTGCAGGGATCGTACATGTTATATGTGATCCCTGATCAGATTGATGACTTTATTTCAAACATCATCTCCTTCAAAACTACCAAAACCAAGTTTGACGAGGCTCATACTATGATCCCCTTCAAAATTCTGATTTTCCAAAACACTGTGTAAAAAAAAAAAAACATGGTTGTAGTTGCACTGAAAGGTTTATCCCTTTACCACACATTGCCAAGTTTTAACATCCCTGTGGAAGAAAGCTCTTGAAAACATTATGGTAACTATCATTTTCTTCTTTTCCCATAATGTTTTCTACCTTCTAAGGAAAAATGCCATTAGTTGAACCACATTATGTCATCTGCAAATGGATTCAATTTTGACAAAGTCTACAATTTTGTCATTTTGTAAAGAGTTAACCCATAACCTGCTAAATACATGTATGAAATGAAACTTTCAAGGTAATAGTAAAACCAATAATTTTGTTATTTCAAAGGTAGCATTTTAAGAGAAAATATCTCCTTATCAGACAGTTTTGATCAAAGATCACACTACACGTTCTGTGTTGTCTGATCTTGATCTACACTGTCCGCAAAAGGTCTTTGAGTTGTGCTTAGCAGCCTAAGGGTTAACACCATGATACTATTTTTCAGACTTGGATTAGAAAGGGGAAGTACTGCAAAGGAGAGTTTGGATGTAATTACCTCCCTTTTAGCCTTACATGGACAAGGAGGTGCCTGTTTGGAAGGGAAGGAGTGGTCTTACCATAACAGTTTTCTAATTGTAGACAGTACAGAGGGATGGGTGTTGGAGACCTGTGGACCTCACTGGGTGGCCCAGAGAGTTACGGGTATGTGGATTATTCAAAAGGGGTGATTGGTCAGTTGATCGGTGCACCAAACCTATTCTTTCCTATTATATGCAAGTCATCATGGACAGTGGTTGAGGCAAGGACCTACAGAACAGAAGTTCTTCTGACCAGCCCACATAGCTGAGGTGGTAGAGTGTAGGACTTGTAAACATCAAGTCTTGGGTCACTTGAAGGTGTGGGTTTGAGTCCCACGGCTGGTCATCTTAAATTACTAATAGTCAGTCTGTCGGATGAGACGTTAAATCAAGGTCCAGTGTGATGGTGCTATACACCGAGCACGTTAAAGAACCAGGCGTAGATTATGATGGGTTTCGTTCTGTATCTAGCACTATCCCTGTAGCAAAACTAACAGACTTAAGGGGACATTGCCCATATGGGCAACCGTCAATGACAATAAATAAATGCAAATTCAGTCAATCTACCATTCAAATCCATAAGGCAGGTTGAATCATTTAAATATGGGCACTTGATGGGCTGCCAGTTTGTAAAATAATGACCATGGTGTTTAAATGAAACTTTTTCACTTTGGGGTCAATAGGTCATAGGTAAAGGTTACTGTGAATTCATATGTCAGTGTCATTTAGGTCACAGTATTCATCTAACCCTCTTCAATATTGAAAGCATTTCCAGACAACAAAATTAAATTTTGAAAAAAATGACTGGATTTTTCAATGAAAGGTTAGAAAACATTGGATTTTTCAGTGAATGGTTAGAAAACATTGTGGGAAAAGGAGAAAATGCTGGCACCAGCATTTTCTCCTTTTCCCGCAATGTTTTCAAAAGACTTCCCTCGTAGCGTTGTTAGAACTCCTGATTGTGTTGTAAAGGGTTAAAAAAGAAGGTAATTGCATAGCCGTTTAACAGACACCAAAATTGTAGACCTGTCAGACTGGAAAGCATGTGCAGACGACAAAATTTAAATGTGGCTCAGATGATTTAGTTTTTCTTTGGAAGAGCATAAAACGTTGCGGGAAATGGTGAAAATGCTGGTGCCTAGCATTTTCTCCTTTTTCCACGATGCTTTTAAAAGCTTACTTTCTCAGGGTTGTTAAAAGTCGTGATTGTGTGGTAAAGGATTCAGGAGGTAATGGTTTGAATGTTTAACCCTTAACCGCATGATCCCGACTTTTAACGACCCTAAGGAAAAAGCCTTTTGAAAATATAGTGGGAAAAGGAGAAAATGCTGGTATCCAGCATTTTCTCCTTTTCCCAAAATGTTTTCTACTCTTCCCAAAACAAATTTGAATTTCTTAGTAACATTTATTTTGTCGTCTGCAAAAGCTTTCAATTTGGACTGGTCTAGAATTTTGTTATTTGGTGAGGAGTTAACAGACAACAAAATTTTAAACTTGTCAGACTTGAAAGCGGGTGCAAACGACAAAATTTAAATGTTGCTTGAATGATCAGAGCTTTCTTTTGAAGGGTGTAAAACATTGTGGGAAAAGGGGAAAATGCTGTTTACCAGTATTTCTTCTTTTGCCACAATGTTTGTAAAAGCTTCTGTTCTCAGGGTTGTTAAAACTTGGGATTGTGTGGTGAAAGGTTTTGTTGAAACTTGGCAATTTGTCATGCATGTTGAAACTTGTGAAAGTTAATTTATTTGCAGAGGGTGTCCGAAATATCTCAAATCAGCTTACAATTACCACAGACTTTGACTTGTCCTCACCAAAACTGATTGAGAAGGCCCAGGAAGCAGGCCTGTACAGCCCCAGTGATGGACCTTTCAATTTTGCCAAGGTGTTTGAACAGGACTATACAGATCCCTTGTTAGAAAACAGGACGAGGTTGTCCAATGGCCGAAGACTTTTGAAAGAACTGTCAAAAAATGGTATGACAGTTCATTATTTTACTTTCCATAGTTTCTGTCCAAACAAAGCTGTTTGAAACTCTAGTGAATTTCTTGGCAGAAAAGAGAACAAGGTTTTAATTCAAAGCTGATTCCAAGCAACAATATTTTTAAAAACTTTTAACCCTTTACCACATGATGCCAACTTCTAAAGATCCTGAGGAAGAAGCCTTTTGAAAACATTGTTGGAAAAGGAGAAAATGCTGGTAACCAGCATTTTCTCCTTTTCCAACAATGCTTTCTACCCAATCTAAGAAAAATTGCATCATTTGAGCCACATTGAAATTTTTTTTCTATACAAATATTTGTCTGCAAATGCTCTCAATTTGGATAAGTCTACATTTTTGGCAAGTGGTAAAGAGTTAACTGCAAGGGCATAAAAGAATCAAGTTTAAATCATCATTGATCAACCTTACACTTGTTAACCCTTTACCACACAATTCCACGTTTTAATGAGCTGGATAAAGAAAGCTTTGAACTAGCATCTTCTCCTTTTCCACAATGTTTTCTAACTTTTCACAAACATATCTCATATTTGATTTGTCATTTGCTAACGCTTTCAATGCGGACGAGTCTAAAATTTTTTCGTCTGGTAAAGGGTTGATTGGGCAATTTTGGAAAATGTTCAACTCTTTACCAATCGACAGAATTTTAGACTAGTTTAATTGAAAGCATTTGCAAACGACATGACAAATGTTACTCAAAAATTGAATCTTGTGTTTGAAAGCGTAGTAAATATTGTTGAAAAGGAGAAAATGCTGGTTACCAGCATTTTCTCCTTTTCAACAATGTTTTCAAAAGCCTTCTTCCCCAGGGTCATTAAAACTCTGTATTTGTGTAAAGGGTTAAAAAGAGCAATTACTTGTGTTTTTCCATATTGTTGATACCTTCTTAACCTGTAACCATACAATTCCAAGTTTTAACAGATCTTGGGGATATAAGGCATTTGAAAACATTGAAGAAAGAGGAGAAAATGCTGGTTACCAGCATTTTCTCCTGTTCCCACAATGTTTTCAAAAGCCTTCTCTCTCAAAGTCATTAAAAGTCTGGATTGTGAGGTATAAGATCAACTGAATTTCTTCACCATCCTTGCAGGTCAGTTTGGTATACAAGACATGATGGCAATACTCCGTGATGAAGACAGTGGTATCAACATGGGAGACAGAACGTGTGGAAGTCAGGTGTCTGTTCTGTCCCCAGCTGCAGCCTCGGCCCCTAATATCCCATGTTGTCATTGGTTTACGGGGACACCCAGCCCCTCTTTCAGCCTGTTCAAACCTTTCATATTTGGTCCTGACTCTAAAATAGGTGATCTTGCCACCTCTCCTGATTTGGGAGATGAAGATCCGAGAATCGTGAAGCCCAGATTCCAAAAGGTTGTGGATAGACGTCACCCCTTGTATAAGGGCCAGCAAAAATTATTGGAATATCTTGGTAAAGATGACCCAAAAGGGGCCATGATAGTGCAGAATATTAAAGACTTGGAGTTGAACTGTATAGCTGATATTGATGAAATATTGAAGAATTTTGATGAATCTAGTTTTTCTAAGGTAAAACAGTTGTTTGAACATATGTGTAATATTGAGCTGAATTTCTATAAGTAAATTTGATCGTTTTGCAAAAGTGGTATCGCTTTTTCTATGCCTGAAGCGACATATTATGTTACGCCTCTGGTTGTCCGCCTATCTGTTGGTCCGTATATCCGTCCGTCTGTTAGCAATTTTTCAGTCCATTCTATATCTCTTTAATTCCTTATTCTGATTTGGACAACAATTCACACATGTGTGCATTTTGATAGTACAATGTGCAGATCTGAGATTTCAGATGACAGGTTCTAAGGTCAAGGTCACATCAGGGATTCAAGGTTCACATGCTCTTAAGTTGTGCCCGCTCTCTGTCTTGAACTGCTGACTTGAATTTGAAAATACTTCACACATGGTTATACTTAATGAAATGGCATGCAGAACAGTGGTTTCAGAAGCCAGGCTCCAAGGTCAAGGTCACAGCAGAAGGTCTAATGTGACATGTTTTTGATAGCTTCCCTAAGACATATATTGCCCCACTTTGCGGAGCTCTTGTTTGTGTAATATTGTATCATGTAACGCTTTCAAGTATTTGAAAAAATAATGTGCAGTATCTTAGCCAGTTATTCTATCATTTTTTGCATAGTTTGAAAATTTTTCCGTGTTGGAGTAGTGCCCTTAACCCTTTGCCATACAATCCCTTGTTTTAATGACCCCGAGGAAAAAAACTTTTGAAAACATTGTGGGAAAAGGAGAAAATGCTGGTAACCAGCATTTTCTCCTTTTCCTACAATGTTTTCTATCCTAACATAGAACTGAAGCTTATTTGTACTGATTTTGGATTTGTCGTTTATAGAGGCTTTGAATTTGGGAGATTCTAAAATTTGTCATGTCGGAAAGGGTTAAAGTAGATATTTCATTTTTGGCACTCTAAGCAATAATCAAGGTAGGGTTTCAGATGTAGATCTACAAGCATTTACGTATCATTGTGAAATCTGGATAAAGTTTCTTTCTTGTTGACAAGTTAAGTTACAAATACTTTGTAACTAAGAAAATTACAAATACTTTGCTACAGCACATTTTAACCAAAGAAAATATCTGTTTTACCAAAGTTGCTAAGTGCTGCATTCAGGACTTGGAAAAACTCTCGGATAATAGTTTCTAATCTATAACCAGATGATCATGGTCCAAATTCACCAACCATTCATAGGAACATTCTCAGTCTTATTCTCCAAGACTTTCTAAACTTGAAACTAACACAACTTCTGATTGGCTATGCCATTTGAAACATTGTGGGGGAAAAAGAAGAGAATGTTACTAACCAGCTTTTTTCCCTTTTTCCAGAATGTTTTCTCCCTTTTCAATGACAAATTCCATTGTTTAACCCTTATCCACACAATCCCGACTTTTAACAACCCAGAGGAAGAAGCCTTTTGAAAACATTGTGGAAAAAAGAGGAAATGCTGGTAACCAGCATTTTCTTTTTCCACAATGTTTTCTACCCTATTAAAGGAAATTTCCATCATTTGAGTCACATTTAAATTGTCGTCTGCAAATGCTTTCAATTTTGACTAGTCTACAGTTCTGTCGATTGGTAAAGAGTTAAGCCACATTCTATTTTTTGCCTGCAGTTGCTTTCAACTTCGGCATGACTGAAATTTTGTCAATAGTGAAAGAGTTGAAATGACACACATTGAATAGTTGGATCAATTGCTTCAGAATCAAAGTACTGCAAAATTTATTCCATGTGGTTTGTTCAACCTGTGATTCATTCAACCATGGTCATCTCTTCTGTAATGAAGCTGTTCAAAGAAACAGCGATTTACTGTACATTAGTAGAAGGGTATCAAGATAAAAACAAGTGTTGTTTAGAAATAGCGGACAATTTTTATGTAAAAGTGAATATGCATAATTTTTGCCCTAACACAATCCAATTGATTGAATTGGAGTAATCTGAGCAATAGTGCAAAGAATGGGCCATATCTGATAGTTTGTTGGCAGTTGTTATCAATATGGACGAGTCTGAATTTTTTCTGATGAAGAGTTCTGTAAGAATCGAGAAAATTTAATTGTAGTTAGGGCTTTGTTAACCCTTTACAAAACAGTCCTGGGTTTTAATAACCCTGAGGAAATAGCCTTTTGAAAACCCTGCAGGAAAAGGAGAAAATGCTGGTAACCAGTATTTTCTTCTTTTCTCATGAGGTTTTCTACACTTTCACAGACAATTACCATCATTTCAACTACATTTTAACATGTTATCTGCCAGTGCTTTTAATTTGGACCAGTCTAAATTTTGCCATTTGGTAAAGAATTAAAAAATATGGTTGTTGTTATATGATTGTTGTTATGTATATTTGTAAAATAAAGTTGTAAGCTGACATGTGTTTGTCTCTTGTCAATTTTCAATCAGATACATGTGTATAAAGTATGAATTTGATTTGACCCTAGTCATCTTTTGAATAGTGGTAGAGCCATGAAACATCTCTAGCGCTTCCCAAGTGCCAAAAGTAAAATTGACCTTTCTGCTGATTTTGATTGACAGGTCATATCAGCCAATCAAAATGCAGTGTAGCGCGTCATATAAACAAAAGGGTCATACAAAGTTACAGCCTTTACTATTGACAGACAATGTATTTTTATTTTTTTTGTTTAAACCAACGAAGATTGGATCATAGATTAATTATTTCAAAATGGATTAAAGTTGCAGATAAGAATCATGTGGGCATCATCAATCAGGTAATTGTTACATAATACACCCCGAACGGAAAACTAAATTTATCCATTCCAAAAACCTATATCCACGTAAATGTCGCTGGTAGATTTAACCAGGGTTCCGAAAAACCAGCCTCTCTACAAAACAACAGAAAAGCAGTTTTTTTTTTTAAATTTTTCGGGAAAGAAAGCATGATTATACCAAAGTTTATTGTTGAACTACCTAGTGAAATCTAACTCAACGAACATCCTTCAAAATCCAAACATTACTCGTAAACATTTGTAATCGTTGTGTGAAATGAACAACAGGAAGAAGTATATTTTATAGACAGCCACATGGCATCCTGTTTCATAAGTAAGTTGACATTGTGAACATCAGATATTCTTTGATTCTTGTTGTAATACTTTAGGGAGCATTCATATTTTATTTCTGTTTCATTAAGACGATTACATGTGACTGTTTTTAATTGCACTTTGGCCTTGTTCGACCGATTGTTTGTTTTCCCCATGATCATTGCATAACTGACAAATGCACATCCATTCAAAATCAGTATAATACTTATAATTATCACCTAAAGTGACCAAACATTCCCCCAATATGAAAGTTTTTACAACATACATGTTAAAATTACGACAAACCACTTTCTTAATTGATTACTTACAATAAAAGTTATTGATTTCCACTCAAACAGGTATTAGAGGTGTTAAGTAAAACATTAATTTTGATTCTTCTATTTTGAAACATTTGCTGTTGACAAATTAAACATTGCTCCAATGATGAGATTTGCCTTAAACGGGTAGAAAACATATTGGGAAAAGAGAAAAGTTTTCAAAGGTCTCCTCCTTCAAGGTTGTTAGGTAAAGCACTGGATTGTGGGGTAAAAGGTTATATTGAAAGTCCTTTTCTTATATTGTTTACTGTCAAACTGACAAGTTATGTACTTACAAAATGTCTTAAAAACTCATGCCCCTTTCCCCAATTACTAATTATAGATGTTGCTGACAGCACGGAATTACAAACATATTTGCATTATTTTTACTTCTCGATTTCTTATAAATATGACATTATTCAAAGTATGTTTTCTTGTTATGTTGATGATTTAGTCCAATTTGATAAGAAAGTTGAGAAAAAAAACTTTTGGTGTTTCATATAGAGCGAAACATAAGCTAGAATAAAACTGAAATAATCACTCTTTCTCTTTGCAATCAACACCATTTTCTGGTTTGTTTGTCGGGCATAGCGGCCAAAATACTGCGTTACTAAGGTGGGCGTGCCAGACTCGGGTTTGCAGAAAGGTCAATTATGGGGGAGAGCGGGAAGGAGTGGGGGAGGTGTTCCTCCTAAGTTGGCTTTGGGGGCCTGCCCCTCATGGAAACCTTTGAATTTAATATGTCTCTTGAAGCAATTCCGATGCATTTTGGGTGCTTTAAAGACAATATTGTGTGGTAAATGGATAAGCAAAAAATATATGAAAAATGATATGTCCATGAAATAATGATAAAGTAAGGCAAATTTCCTAGAGAATGTTTTTATTAACAAATACCATACAGAAAACTTGATAAAAAATAATCCAGATAAGAAAGTATAAACAGGGCTACAGATCTGGCCTGTGTATAGATAATGGACGGGAATAGTCAAAGAAATGATTAAACTCTGAAAAATGTGTTTCATCCAAACAGAATAATTCAAATTCACTTAAAAGTTGGCCACAGTCCAATCTGTATTAAGTCTTTACCAAATGAAACAAGAAGGCCATTGGCCCTAAAGCGCTCACCTGAGTAAGGTCATCTAGGATTGATAAGGCTGAAAATATCCTGATTGTGATGATGTAAAATGCACGAATGTAACTGATGTACTTTTTGACTGTTTAGCCTATTTTTGAATTTCCAATCTGGCTCAAAATGTGGCCCTTAGAGTCACACAAGGTTTTTCTAAGATCTGGCCCTGTGACCTGCTTTTTTACCTGATGTGACTTGATGTCATTCTTTTCCCAGATTTCATCCAGACAAACATTCTGACCAAGTTTCATGTGTATCAGGCTGAAAATGTGGCCCTTAAAGTGCACACAAGGTTTTTCTGAGATTTGGCCCATTGACCTACTTTTTGAGCTGACGTGACCCAATTTCAAACTTGTCCAAGATTTTGTCTAGACAAAAATTCTGACCAAGTTTCATGAGTATCAAGCAGAAAATGTGGCCTCTAGAGTTCACACATGGTTATTCTATGATTTGGCCAAGTGACCTATTTTATAACTCGACGTGACCCAATTTTCTATGTGTCCAAGATTTTCTCAAATAAAACATTCTAACCAGGTTTCATGAGTGTCAGGCTGAAAATGTGGCCTCTAGAGTGTAAACAATGTTTTTTCTAAGATTTGGCCCTGTGACCTACTTTTTGACCGGATGTCACCCAATTTCAAATTTGTCCAAGATTTCATCCAGACAATCATTTTGACCAAGTTTCATGAGTATCAGGCTGAAAATGTGGCCTCTGGTGAGCATACAAGGTTTTTCTAAGATTTGGCACAGTGACCTACTTTTTGACCCAACATGACCTACTTTCAAACTCATCTGAGATTTTATCCAGAAAAACATTCTGACCAGGTTTCATGAGTATCAGGCTGAAAATGTGGCCTCTAGAGTGCACACAAGCTTTTTCTAAGATTTGGACCTGTGACCTACTTTTTCACCCAGCATAAACTGATTTCAAACCTACCCAAGATTTTATCTAGACAAACATTATGACCAAGTTTCATGAGTATCAGGCTGAAAATGTGGCCTCTAGAGTGCACACAAGCTTTTTCTAAGATTTGGCCCCATGACCTACTTTTTGATCCGACATGATCCAATTTCGAATTTGTCTGAGATTTTATCAAATCAAATATTCTGAGCAAGTTTCATGTGTATCAGGCTGAAAATGTGGCCCTTAGGGTGTACACAAGCTTTTTCTAAGATTTGGACCTGTGACCTACTTTTTCAACCCATGTGACCCTATTTCGAGCTTGTCTGAGACTTTATCCTGACAAAGATTCTGACCTAGTTTCGTGAGTATCAGGCTGAAAATGTGGCCTCCAGAGTGCATGCAATCTTTTTCTAAGATTTGGCCCAGTGACCTACTTTTTGACCTCCATGTGACCCAATTGCGAACTTGTCCGAGATATTATCAAGACAAAGATTCTGACCTAGTTTCATGAGAATCAGGCTGAAAATGTAGCCTCTAGCGTGCACACAAGCTTTTTTTAAGATCTGGCCCTGTGACCTACTTTTTGACCCGACATGATCCAATTTCAAACTGTCGAGATTTTATCCAGACAAACATTCTGACGAAGTTTCATAAGGTTCTGGCTGAAAATGTGGCATCTAGAGTGCACACAAGGTAAATATTGATGACTGCACGATGCATGATGGACGCTGGACACAGCACAACCACAAAAGCTCACCTTGAACACTTCGTTACAGACTTATTTAAATCGAAATTGGTGCAAAAAGAAAATATTGTGGAAAAAGAGAAAATGCTGGTTAGAAGCATTTTTTTCCTTTTCTTACAACATTTTCAAAAGCCTTCTCAATCAGGGATTGTGTGGTAAAGGGTTAACTCTTTACCTAATGACAAAACTGTAAACTTGACCATGTTGAAAGGTTTGCTCACAAGAAATTAAACTTTGGTCCAAGTGATGGGAATTTGTGTTCGTTTTAAAGAGTAGAAAATATTGTTTGGAAAAAGAGAAACTGTTAGTTACCAGCATTTTCTCTATTTTTCACGATGTTTTCAAAAGCCTTCATCCCCATCAAAACAAAGGATGGTTTCATCATCAAAACACGGGATGGTTTGGCAAAGGATTACCCCTTTACCACACAATCCTTACTGGTAACCACTCTGAAAAAGAAAGCTTTTGAAAACATTGTTGGAAAAGAAGTATATGCAAGTAACCAATAAACTCTTTACCAAACGACAAAATTTTAGACTGATCCAAATTGAAAGCATTTGCAGACAACATATTTACGATGGTCTGAATGGTAAAATTTGTACTTGATAGGGCAGAAAATGTGGGAAAAGGAGAAAATGCTGGTTACCAGCATTTTCTCCTTTTTCCCACAATGTTTTCAATAGTCCTTTTTCTTGGGAGTCATTAAAATTTAGGAATGGTTTGTGAGTACAGCTCCTGACTCTGTAAAGTAAATCCTTTCGGTATATTGTAAACAATATAGAAAAAAAACATAAAAATATATCTTTGCTGCATTTTTGCATACTAACAAATGAAACAAGCCCTACACCCATTAGTAAAAAACATAAAATTTTGATTTACAGATTGTCAACAATATAAACGGAAATTATGTACATGTACATAATAAGAGAACAATAACAACATATAAGGACGGAATGTGGTATTCAATAGGTGTATACACAGACACTGCCGATGATTTACACAGAATTGAAGTTTTTCTGGGAGGAAAAATAAAGAAACTGAGAACTCATCAAAGAAAATGATAAAAATTTAACCCTTTTTCACAAAGTCCTGAGTTTTAATGACCCTGAAAACACCATTAAACTTTATTCTACCCTATCTATGAAGACAACTTCAATCATTTGAGCCACATTTAAATTGTTGTCGGCAAATGCTTTTATTTAGGACAAGTCTACATTTTTGTTGTGTGGTAAAGAGTTAAAAATTTATACTCTTTACCAGCTTGGTACCTCAGACAACATAAATAGCTTTTGCCAATAACTGATCAAGATTAGACTACACAGAGTGTGCTGTCTGACTCTGAATCTAGATCATCTGCTGCAGTGCTCCAACAAACCTTAAAACAAAGAGAGGGACGGACTTTTAGAAGACAAAGGCTTACCGGCGGTCCAGAGAACTTAACCCTTTACCACACAATCCCAACTTTTAATGACCCTGAGAAAGAAGCCTTCTGAAAACATTGTGGGAAAAGGAGAAAATGCTGGTAACCAACATTTTCTCCTTTTACCACAATTTTTTCCACCCTTCTCAAAACAAATTTTAATTTTCCAGTCACTTTTATTGTGTCGTCTGCAAATGCTTTGAATTTGGACTGGTCTAAAATTTTGTCATTTGATAGAGAGTTAAGTTAAATGTACCAGTAAGTTAAACCCCACAAAGTTCATACCAATACTTAACTTATGATGATTTCTTATTCACAGTCTTTACTTTGACCAGTTTAAATTCAGCCAAAATCACAAATATTTTAAAATTAGACCAAGCTGAATAAAGCAAAGGGATATATACATTCAGGAAAATTGCAAAATAAGTGCATTTTCTGTGCAGTCTGATTTTGACCTATGCTCTGCATGAAATGGGCTAAAACTGAGCTCAGCAATTTAACCCTTTACCAAAAAGTCCAGTGTTTGACCTTTAAGAAAAAGGCTTTTGAGAACATTGAGGGAAAAAGAAGAAAATATTGATAACCAAAATTTTCTCCTATTCCCACAATGTTTTCAAAAGGCTTTTTCCTCAGGGTTGTTACAAGTCGGGAATTGTGTGGTAAAGGGTTAAATATGGGCAAGTTTGAAATTCCTCCATCTGGTTAAGAGATAACCTTTTACCACACAATCCTGTCTTCCAACAATCCTGGGGGAGAAAGCCTGAAGAAAGCTTTTTAAAACATTGTGGGAAAAGGAGAAAATACTGGTAACCAGTATTTTCTCCTTTCCCAACAATTTTTTCTCCAAATTTATAGATAAATCCCATCATTTGTGTCATATTTAATTTGTTGTCTTAAGGTCTCTTAAATTTGAAGGAGTCAATTTTATAGTTTGGTGAAGAGTTAGGCTATAATCTATTGGAAAGCAGCCAAGCCCTGGCAGCTCAGTTGGTATCTGGTTCATTCCCCGGCTCATGGCAACAAGATTCATTCCTCTCTCACCGCTGACCATTGTTTCGATGACGGTTATGTAGGAATGTAGCCAGTGGCTTTGAAAGAATATTGTGCATAGTACTGGCAAAAGAAACTCCAGGAAAGCATGGGTAGGTGCACTGGCCGTCGTGATACAACTGAAATAATGTTGAAAACAGCATTAAACACCATACAATAAATCAATCTATTAGAAAACACATTCACAAAACTAAGAATATCACAGTTGTTTTTGATTCTAGTCACAAACTATATCTAGTCACAAATATCTGAAATGATTTCAATTGAAAAAAAAATAAAGATTGTATTATGCCATTTATATTTATAACAGCCACAAAATTCTCTTTGTATTACCTATTAACCCTTTCCCACACAATCCCGACTTTTAAAAACCCTGAAGAAAAAGCCTTTTGAAAACACTGGTGGAAAACGAGAAAATGCTGGTAACCAGCATTTTCTCCTTTTCCCACAATGTTTTCTACACTTCCCAAATCAATTTTCAATTTTTGAGCCACAGTTGGCTTGTCATCTGCAAATGCTTTTAATTTGGACCAGTCTAAAATTATGTTGTTTGGTAAAGAGTTAACCAAACAATCTTGACTTTTACCCAACCCTGAGGAGGGCGGCTTTTGAAAACATTTTTAGAAAAAAATAAAATGCTGGAAATGAATATTTTCTCACAATATTTCCTAAATCCTTCTTCTCCAGCTTCTGGTAAGGGATAATTGTTGCATAAATCATGATGTGGACAAATCTGTTTTCTGCAATGTTTTTGCAAGAGTGACAAAGGCAGGGAAGTAGAAATAAATGTGTATGGACTCAACAGCAGTCTTATCACAGATAGAATGATAATACTGACAAGTGACAGTTGAGGTAAAAATAGAAAACTATATCCAGATATAAACATGATGATTGCATGTGGGTGCCAATACTTGGCTGCAATTGCTTTTACAGAGAAAATTCTAGGTTTAAAAAGGGGCACAGCTTTGTCAAAACATTTCAGGGTTACCTGCCCTTTTTTTTTTACTATGTTTTTTTTTTCTTTTGACATTTACCCATGTGTGAAGTAAATAACTTCAATGACACATGAGAAAATGTCATAATTTTTGCAGGATGAAAATAACAACACAGAGGACAACAGGGCTATGAAATTGTACAATAATGAATGGGCAATTCAGCAATTTGCCACAGTATCTTAACTCGTCTATTTGTAAATGTAAAGAGAGCTAGATATACATGAGTCAGGCTCTATGAAAAGGGGGCTTAATGCATCTTCAAAAAGTATTGACTCAGTTCAGCCTGAGCAGTCCGTGCAGGCTGATCTGGGTCAAATCTTCTACAACTGGTCAGTTTTCTACGTATAAGAGGACCAGTGTACCCCATGATTCAGTCAGGTTGTTAGACAAAATGGATTTTATGAATACATAATTCTGTGATGACTTGCTGAGTATCATGCATCATGGAGATGCATTAAACCCCCTTTTCCAGAGCATAGCTCATATCTTTTGTTTGAATGATGTGATATGCTCTGGCAAAAGGGGGCTTACTGCATCTCCGTGATGCATTGTACCTAGCAGGTCACCACATAATTATGGATCCATAGTAGCCACTTTTTTTTTTTAAATAACCGACTAAATCATGATGTAGACTGGTCCCTGGACATACAGAAAATTGACCGATAGCTAAAAGTTTTGGCCAAGGTCAGCCTGCGTGGACTGCGCAGGCTGACTTGGGTCAATGCTTTTCGCAGATGTATTAAGCTCCCTTTTCAAAGAGCATGGCTTATATTATTTTGAAATATTTTAAAAGAAAATTCTCAAGAAAATAGGATGAAAACATTTACAAACTCACATATGAACTGAACCACATAACTCTTTACCAGGCAACAACATTTTTGACATATCATCTTTAACCCTTAACTCTGTACCAAATGACAAAATTTTAGACTTTTCCAAATTGAAAGCATTTGCAGATAACAAAATAAATGTGACTCAAAAATTGAAATTTGTGTTTGATTGGGTAGAAAACATTGTGGGAAAAGGAGAAAATGCTGGTTACCAGCATTTTCTCCTTTGGCCACAATGTTTTCAAAAGCTTTCTTTTTCAGGGTCGTTAAAACTCGGGATTGTGTGGTAATGGGTTAACCTGCTAAGCGCGACTCACTGACCTTTTGCTGACAGTGTACATCAAGATCAGACTGCACAGAACATGCAGTCTGATCTTGGTTATACACTGTTCGATTAGGAGATACTGAACTCTAAAACAGTAAGTTTCAACTAACATTATTTGCCTTTTTACTGTCGTCTTGAAAGTTTTATTTAACTTATTCAGCAGAATAAGGGTTAAAACATTTGCAGAAAATGTCTAGTTACAAGCATTTTCTCCTGTTTCCACCACGTTTTCAAAAGCCTCTTTTCTTCAGGGTTAAAAAAACATTATGTTCATCTCATGACAATTTAAAGTTTGAAATACAATAACAAGAGGGCCATGATGGCCCTGGGTCACTCACCTTAGTAGAGTGCCTTTAAGGTTTTTCTTTAATTTGACCATGTGACCTAGTTTTTGACCGCAGGTGACCCAATTTCAAACTCATATTTCATGAAGACGAACATTCTGACCAATTTTCAAGTCAACTGAGCAAAAAATGTGGCTTCGAAAGCCCTAAAGATATTTCTTTAATTTGACCTAGTGATCTAGATTATGACCCCAGATGACCCAAATTTGAACTGGTCTTTGACTATATCAAAAGAAACATTTTAACCAATTTTCAAATCAAATGAATAATAGATGTGGCCTCTAGAGTGCCCACTAGCTATTTCTTTAATTTGACCAAGTGACCTAGTTTATGACCCCAGTTGACCCAAATTCAGACTCATGTGAGATTTTACAAAGACAAACATTCTGACCAATTTTCAAGGCAATTAAGCAAAGAATGTGGCCTCTAGAGTGCCCACAAGGTATTTCTTTATTTTGACCTAGTGACCTAGTTTATGGTTCCAGGTGACCCAAATCCAAACTCATCTGGTATTTCATCAAGACAAACATTCTGGCCAAATTTCAGGTCATTTGAGCAATAAATGTGGCCTCCAGAGTGCAAACAAGGTATTTCTTTAATTTGACCAAGTGAACTAGTTTATGACCCAAGTTGACCCAAATTAATCTTATGTGAGACTTTATATAGACAAACTTTCTAACTAATTTTCAAGGCAATTGAGCAAATAATGTGGCCTCAAGAGTGCCAACAAGGTATTTCTTTAATTTGACCTAGTGACCTAGTTTATGACCCAAGATGACCCAATTTTGAACTCAATGAACTTGTTGCGCTTAGATTGGCAAACATACTTAGAAGAGAATCACTACATACCAAATATCAAAGCTCTATGCCTTCCAGTTTTAAAGAAGAATTTTAAAGTTTTCCTTCTTTGTTCCTATGTTCGAACTTGTGACCCCCGGGGCTGGGCCAATTTTGACCCAAGGGCATCATATGAACAAACTTGGTAGAGGTCCACTAGGAAATGCTACATACCAAATATCAAAGCTCTACACCTTCCCGTTTAATAGAAAAAGAAATTTAAAGTTTTCCTTTTTTGTTCCTATCTTCGAACTTGTGACCCCCGGGGCGGGGCCAGTTTTGACCCAGGGGCATCATATGAACAAACTTGGTAGAGGTCCACTCTGAGATGCAACATACCAAATATCAAAGCTCCACACCTTTCGGTTTCAGGAAAGAAGAATTTTAAAGTTTTCCTTCTTTGTTCCTATGTTCGAACTTGTGACCCCAGGGGCTGGGCCAGTTTTGACCCAAGCAGCATCCTTGGAACAAACTTGGTAGAAGTCCACTAGGAGATGCTATATACCAAATATCAAAGCTCTATGCCTTCCCATTTAAGAGAAAAAAAAAAATTTAAGTTTTCCTTCTTTGTTCCTATGTTTGAACTTGTGACCCCCGGGGCAGGGCCAATTTTGACTCCAAGGGCATCATATTAACAAACTTAGTAGAGGTCTACTAGGCGATGCTACATACCAAATATCAAAGCTCTATGCCTTCTAGTTTTACAGAAGAAGATTTTTAAAGTTTTCCTTCTTTGTTCCTATGTTGGAAATTGTGACCCCCGGGGTGGGGCCAGTTTTGACCCCAGGGGCATCATATGAACAAACTTGGTAGAGGTCCACTAGGAGATGCTACATGCCAAGTATCAAAGCTCTACGCCTTCCAGTTTCAGAGAAGAAGATTTTTAAAGTTTCCCCTCTTTGTTCCTATGTTCCAACTTGTGACCCCCGGGGCAGGGCCAGTTTTGACCCCAAGGGCATCATATGAACAAACTTGGTAGAGGTCCACTAGGAGATGCTTTATGCCAAATATCAAAGCTCTATGCCTTCTAGTTTTACAGAAGAAGATTTTTAAAGTTTTCCTTCTTTGTTCCTATGTTGGAAATTGTGACCCCCGGGGTGGGGCCAGTTTTGACCCCAGGGGCATCCTATGAACAAACTTGGTAGAGATCCACTAGGAGATGCTACATGCCAAATATCAAAGCTCTACGCCTTCAAGTTTCAGAGAAGAAGATTTTTAAAGTTTTCCTTCTTTGTTACTATGCTCAAACTTGTGACCCCCGGGGCGGGGCCAGTTTTGACCCCAGGGGCATCATATGAACAAACTTGGTAGAGGTCCACTAGGCAATGCTACATACCAAATATCAAAGCTCTACGCCCTCCAGTTTCAGAGAAGATGATTTTTAAAATTTCCCCTCTTTGTTCCTACGTTCGAACTTGTGACCCCTGGGGCAGGGCCAGTTTTGACCCCAAGGGCATCATATGAACAAACTTGGTAGAGGTCCACTAGGAGATGCTTCATGCCAAATATCCAAGAACTATGCCTTCTAGTTTTACAGAAGAAGATTTTTAAAGTTTTCCTTCTTTGTTCCTATGTTGGAAATTGTGACCCCCGGGGCGGGGCCAGTTATGACCCCAGGGGCATCATATGAACAAACTTGGTAGAGGTCCACTAGGAGATGCTACATGCCAAATATCAAAGCTCTACACCTTCAAGTTTCAGAGAAGAAGATTTTTAAAGTTTTCCTTCTTTGTTACTATGCTCAAACTTGTGACCCCCGGGGCGGGGCCAGTTTTGACCCCAGGGGCATCAAATGAACAAACTTGGTAGAGGTCCACTAGGAGATGCTACATATCAAATATCAAAGCTCTGCGGCTTCTAGTTTCAGAGAAGAAGATTTTCAAAGATTTTGCTTTTTTTTCCTTTTTGTTGCCATGGCAACCAGAGTTGTGGATGGAATTCAATTCTTTGAACAATTTTGGTAGAGCTTCACCCAAGGAACATCCCTGCCAAGTTTCATCAAGATTGGCCCAATGGTTTAGGAGAAGAAGATGTTTAAAGAAATTGTTGACGGACGACGGACGACGGACGACAGACGACGGACGACGGACGCCGGACATAGGGCGATCACAATAGCTCACCTTTAGCACGTTGTGCTAAGGTGAGCTAAAAACAATGACAAACTGGTTACTGAACAATATTCTGTCAATTTCAAGCAGTATAAAAAACACTAGGAATTCTGTAAGTACTAGTAAAATAAAAAATGAGCTGTGCTTTTGGAAAAGGATGGTTTACTGCATCTTTACCCTCAACCACAAAATCTTGACTTTTAATGACTTTCAGGAAGGCTTTTGAAAACATTGTGGTAAAAGGAGAAAATGCTGCTAAGCAGCATTTTCTCCTTTTCCCACAATGTTTTCTACCCTTTCAAAGACATTTTTCAGTTTTTATTTTGAATTTACCGACTTGTTACCAAATGCTTTCAGATTGGACATGTTTAAAATTTTGTCATTTTGTACAGAGTTAATGATGAAATAAACCAAGTAGGTTGTCACACAGTATTGATTCATTTTGTCATACAACCTGCTGAATCGTGATGTAGAATGTATTTTGACATGCTGAAATTTCACCAATGTCAAAAAAGTTTCAACCCAAGTCAGCTTGAGCGTACTGGGCAGGCCATTATAGATTAATACTTTTTTGTAGATGCACTAATCAACCTTTTCACAGAGCACAGCTCAAATGAACCATGTTATTTGGCAATTACACCCACATTTCTTAATGTAAGAAAATATATCATGGAATGGAACAAATTATGGAAGGGCCCTCTATATCTGATAGAACTTATGTGCAAGTTAAAAAGTAAGGCAGCCCTTTACCAAACAATTCCCTGTTTTTATGGCCCTGAGGAAAATGGCTTTTAATAATATTGTGGAAAAAAGAGTATGCTGGTAACAAGCAATCTCTCCATTACCAAAAGCATTATCTATCCTATTAACAACAAATTTTGCCATTTCAGCGACACTGTCATCTGCAAATACTTTCAAGTTGGACCAGCCTACACTTCTGTCGCTTGGTTAACCATTTACACATAACAAAATTTTAGGCGATCCAAATTGAAAGCAGTTATTGATGACAAATCAGATGTAGCTCAAATAATTGAGTATGCCTTTGACTGAGAAGAAAACATTTTGGGAAAAGGAGAAAATGCTGGTTACCAGCATTTTCTCCTTTTTCCACATTTTTTTCCAAAGCTGTCTTTCTCAGAGTCTTTAAAACTTGGTATTGTGTGGTAAAGGGTTACGAGAAAAATCATCTGTCATTACCGTATCTCTCTTTGCCAGATTACATAATGCCACACTTATCAATACTGAACAATGGCAGATAAACCAATGTGGCACAAACCATAGGATTTATTTATGAAATAGAAATAAAAAACACTGAGGAAAAAAAGAGAAAAAATTTGTTATCAGTTCACTTCCCACAAACTTTTCAAAAGCCTTCTGCCTCCTGTTGGTAAAAATACTCGACCGTCTGGTAACCAACAATTTTCTCCTTTGCACAATCTTTTCAAACGCCCTCTTTCTCGGGGGTCATTAAAACTTGAGATTATGTGGTAAAGGGCTGACTATTTTGGTTATTGACTGTTACCCAAAACTAACCAAAGATTAGACAAATCAATCTTTAGAATAGCAACAAATTAACGAAACAGAAATTTAAAGTCCTGCCATGATGTAATCAGAACGAGGCTGGGGCTCAGCTGACCTGTCAAATGACATGTTGCCAGTGCCATGATTGAGGGTTGAACCAGGAATTCCTGGTTACAGATCCTTAACTCTTTACCACATGACAAAAAGGTAGACCTGTCCAAATGGTAAGCATTTGCAGACGACAATTTAAACATGGCTCAAGTGATAGAATTTGTATTTGATAGGGTAGAAAACATTGTGGGAAAAGGAGAAAATGCTGGTTACCAGCATTTTCTCCTTTTCCTACAATGCTTTCAAAGGGCTCTTTTCTTAAAGTCGTTAAACCTGGGGATTGTGTGGTAAAGATTTAATCACTTAGCCACAAAGGACTCCATCTTGTGAAGAAAGAGCAACAAGATCAGCCCTGACTGAAAGTACAGCCTGATCTTGGTTCACACTCTCTGGAAGGCAACAAAATAGATGATGTTCAAGTAATCCCATAGATGTCTATAGATAGTTGGAAAATATGGTGGACAAATTTGCTTAGTTATTTTGTTAGTAGTTAGAACAATTTGTTAAAATTATTGTACCTAATGGAGAATTTGATTGTGTCAGGCGGTTTCTCCTTTTGTCACAATTTTTTTACAGGTGTTCATGCACTAAGTTCATGTTGATTTTCCCAATCTTACAAAGGTTGTTTTCACACAGCGATCTGTTGCAACTTTGTTTCAGCAGAGAAAGAGAGTAAGAGAGTTAACTCTTTACCAAACAACAATTTCTTTTTATATTTCCAAGTTGAAAGCATTGGCAGACAACAAATTAGATGATGTTCAAGTAATGCCAGAAAATATGGTGGACATAGATGAAAAATGCTGCTTACCAGCATTTTCTTCTTTTCTCATATTGTTTTCAAAAGCTTTCTTTCTGAAAATCATTTAAACAGGATTGTTTGGTAAAGGGTTAACACAGATGGCAGGTTTCTACAGAGTGTCAGTCTTTTTTTTTTCACAAGATCCGGTATGTGCCACGCCCACACTATAACTACTGAATACTGCATGCTTTTGATTGTTGTGCATCATTGCCTGCACTGGAGCTTGCTGTTTCCACAGGTCTACCTGCAGGTGTTCGCCCTGCCAGCAGGGCTTCTACGTCTTCTATCTGTAACAACAACAAAAAAAAAAGATTATATTATTACAGTACTAACAAACTGAATTGCTGCTTGCCTGTGCTTATGAAATTTGACTTCATTCTCAACTGCATTTGTCTCAAATTCAGCTCTTTACCAGATGACAAAATTTCAAACATGTTGATATTGAAAGCACGTCCAGACAACAAATAAAATTGCTCAAATGATGGAAAAAGCCTTTGTTACCAGCACTGTCTCCTGTTTTTCACAATCTTTTCATCCTTTTCAAAGACAAATCTCAACATCTGAGACACACCTACTTTGTTATCTGCAAATTCTCTCAATTTCAAGAAGTCCCAAATTTTTGCTGTCTGGTAAAGATTTAATACTCTCATACAGTGCTTTAAGCCTTTTTCACACAATCCCAACTTTTAATGAACCTGAAGAAGGCTTTTGAAAACACTGTGGGAAAAGGAGAAAATGCTGGTAACCAACATTTTCTCCTTTTCAACAATGTTTTCTACCTTATCAGAGAGGTTAAGCGCATTTGTACCAACTTTGAATTTGTCGTCTGCAGATGTTTTGAATTTGAAAGAGTCTAAAATTTGTCGTTTGGGAAAGGGTTAAGCCTTTTTCACACAATCCTAACTTTTAATGACCCTGAAGAAGGCTTTTGAAAACACTGTGGGAAAAGGAGAAAATGCTGGTAACCGGTATTTTCTCCTTTTTCCACTATGTTTTCTACCCTATCAAAGACAGAAATCATCATTTGAGCTACCATAAATTTATTTTGTCATCTTAAAATGTGTTCAATTTTGTCATTTGGTAGAAGAAATAACTCTTTACCAAACGACAAAATTTTAGACTGAACCAAAATGAAAGCATTTTCAGACGACAAATTAAGTGTTGCTTAACTGATGATTTCTCTTTTTGATAGGGTAGTAAACATTGTGGGAAAAGGAGAAAATGCTGGTTACCAGCATTTTCTCCTTTTCCCACAATGTTTTCAAAAGCCTTTTCTTTCAGGGTCGTTAAAAGTCGGGATTGTGTGGTAGAAGAGTTAAACAGAGAAAATAAGTTTTCAAACATTGCAAGCAAATAAAGTAAAAACTCAAGAAAAGATAATTCAAAACATAATAAAAGCCATCTGAAAATGCTGTCTGGCACATTCATATTTTCTGAATAACTCTTTACAAAACACTCCCACGTTTTAACTCTTTACCAAACGACAAAAATTTAGACTGGTCTAAATTGAAAGCATTTGCAGACGACAAATTATAGGTGGCTCAAATGACAAAATTTGTCCTTAATAGGGTAGAAAACATTGTGGGAAAAGGAGAAAATGCTGGTTACCAGCATTTTCTCCATTTCCCACAATGTTTTCAAAAGGCTTGTAAAGTAAGAAAATTTGGGCATTTTCTCCCTTTCTCACAATGTTTTCTGGGGCCTCTTTCTCAGGATCGTTAAAACTCCAGACTGTGTATTAACGGGTTGATGAGCTTCTATGGTTCATTCTCAAGAATTTTTTAAATATTAAAGTAAAAGAATTTCTGACTGGCAAAACCAAATCGTTTAGCTAGTCAGATTTGGTTTAGCCAATCAAAAACTGTGTTACTTTCTAAAACTAGAATAAGCCTAGGAATGTAATTCAGACTGGATGGTAAACATGGGCCGAGACTTGACAGGTTGATTCCAGTATATCCGTGAAAGCATTTTGTTTCAAGGGGACATGAAAAATAAAACTGTCAGCTCTTACCCTCATGGCTGTGTGTCCTTGTGCTTTTCTCTGTTTGATGTATGAACTAATGGAATCCTGCAAAAAAAAACAACATGAAAACTCAGATCCACTGGTACACATGTCTCATCTATGTTTACAAAGTGTAATTTGTTTCATGTAATAACACTAAGGCAAATGAAGAAATTGCCTATAACCTGTTACCAAACAATTTTACTTTGTATGGTAAAGAGTTATTCAAAATTGATTACACAAGTCCCAAAGGAAGCATCTAAAGGTTAATTGTTTTGGTTGGTATTTAGTTACTAGAAAATCTTAACTCTTTACCAAACGATAAAATTTTAGTCTGGTCCAAATTGAAAGCATTAGCAGACGACCTTTTAAATTTAGCTGAAATGATGTTTATTGTCTGTGAAATTGTAGAAAGTCTTGTGGGAAAAGGAGAAAATGCTGGTTACCAGCATTTTCTCCTTTTCCCACAAGGTTTTTAAAAGGCCATTTCCTCAGGATCGTTAAAACTTGGGATTGCGTTGTAAAGATTTAAAAGAAACTTCCAGTTCAAATTTTTCATCATCTCACTGTATCTCTGTGGGTAATGCATAAAAATCACAAAACTTTTCACAAACCATTTTCTGGTCATTCTGACCAGCCCGTGTTTTATACATCTCCAATTCTTTCTGCATGGCTTTGTCAACTGCGGCTGGAGCGGCCACTTGTCCACCAATCTGACCGTTCTTCTGCTCTGGTTTGGAGGTATCCTGACTGCTTTTACTTTTATCTGCAGCTTTCGGTGGGGCCTACATTAGGTAGAATACATAACTATCACAATGAATTCTTTCACCATCTGTGCTGACTTACATAACTTTTGTGGATGGCATAGATAAAGACCAGACAGCAGAGAAAATACAGTCTGATTTGGATCTACAGTCTACACCTTCCCCTACCTTGTAATAAACTATGACCAAAATCATTTTCCAGTGTAGAGGAAATCTGTTTATAGACCTCTAAAAGTGTTGAATTCATTTAGTCCGAAGCCAAAGAATTAAGATACAAAAAAGGATAAACACTTTTCCAAAGAACACTGGTTATAAATGACCCTGAGGAAGAAGGCTGATTGCAAGTATTCTCTCCTTTTCCCACAATGTTTTCGGAAGCCTTCGTTCTTGCAGTCGTTAAAACTTGGAATTGTGTGGTACAGGGTGAAAACCTTCTTTTGACAGAATTTAGACTATGTCCAAGTGTACAGAGTATCTTGATTTATTTTGCCGAGAATGTAGATCAAGATCAGAAATGCAAATTTTGTGAAGTTTGGGCATGTATTCACCAACCAGTCAACACTGTTTTGTCAACATTGCTTTCGTGGTCTTGTTTGAAAAATAGCACAATGTCTGATTGGTTAAACCATTATGGTTCAGCCACTCTGACATGACATTACTCTGAAATTTTCTCCTTTTGCGACAGTGTTTTCTACCCTCTAGGAGACAAGTCCAAGCAATTTAGCTTCATCTTTTTTGTCAAATAATTCTGTTTGTATTGATGTTTAACACTGTTTTTTCACTGCTTAGGTTATATCACAGAGTCAGTGCACCTATACATGTGTCTCCTTGCTTTCTCACACCAACACTGACACAACTTTCTTTCCAAGCCACTGAAATTTAGAAAATTCTTGAGAATTAGCCTAAAAATGGTATTGAGATTAATTTGCAAATACCAGCTCTGCTCTCAAATGTATGGGGCCTATGGTACAGCTCGAGTTATCGTGAAATCTCACAAATTTTCATCCAGCCACTGCTCTCTTAACTCTTTACCACACAATCCCGACTTTAACGACCCTGACAGAGCAGCCTTCTGAAAACATTGTGGGAAAAGGAGAAAATGCTGGTAACCAGCATTTTCTCCCATTCCCACATTTTCTACCCTATCAATGACAGAAATCATAATTTCAGCAACATATAATTAGTCATCTGCAAATGCTTTGAATTTGGTTCAGTCCAAAATTTTGTTGTGTGGTAAAGAGTTAACTCTTTACAGGACAACAAAATTTTTGACTTGTCCATACTTAACTCTTTACCACACAATCGCGACTTTTAACGATCCTGAAGAAAAATCCTTTTGAAAACATTATGGGAAATGGAGAAAATGCTGGTAACCAGCATTTTCTCTATTTCCCACAATGTTTTCTACCCATTCCAATGAAAATTTAAATTCATGAAAATTTTTGAGTCACAGGTGATTTGTTGTCTGCAAATGCTTTCAATTTGGACCAGTCTAAAATTTTTATGGTTTGGTAAAGAGTTAAAGCTATTGAAGATAACCAATTAAATGTGATTCAAATGATGGAATTCTTTTGGGAAAAGGAGAAAATCTGCTTACGTTACCAGCATTGTTCTTTTTTCCATCTTTTAATCTTATACCACACAATCCTGAGTGTTAACAACCCTGAGCAAGAATCCTTTTGAAAACATTGTGGGAAAAGGAGAAAATGCTGGTAACCAAAATTTTCCCTTTTTTTCCCACAATATTTTCTACCCTATCAAAGATAAATTCATCCATTTATCAACATTTATAGTCTGCAAATGCTTTCATTTTGGATAAGTCTAAAATTTGGTCGTGTGGTAAAGAGTTAAGCGTAAGTTGATTGGTGTTTTACGCCGCTTTCAATACTATTTCAGTCAAATTACAGTGACAGCTCACACATTCATGTATTTCCTGGGTTCAAACAGTTAACTCTTTACCAAAATGATAAAATTTTGGACTTGCTCAAATACATGTCTCTTTGTTGTAAAAATACAACAAAATTTTTAATGTGTCTCAAATGGCAAAAAATTGTCTTTGAAAGAGTAGAAAACATTATGGGAAAAGGAGAGAATGCTGTTTACCAGCATTTTCTCCTTTTCCCACAATATTTTCAAAAATGGTCTGGGGGGGTTCATCAAAAGTTGGGATTGTGTGGTAAAGGGTTAAGAATCCTTCTTTTTCTGGGTCAATAAAAGTCGGGATTGTTTGGTACAGCAGGATTAGTCTTACCACAGCTTTCTTTGAATCTTTTCCTTTCTGTCTGCCCCAGACCTCTATAAACAAGGACTCATTGCACAGATAGTTGAGAAACTGTTCAGTCACGGCCTTGACAGACACTTTCTTCTCATGGTGAAAGTCTGGATTGATTGTACCGCCCACTTCCTGCGTGATGGTGTGTTTGTCATCCAAGTAGAACTTATACTGACAGAAACTCTGAAATCATTGACAGGTGGTAGAAAGTCCAATACCATGGCCAATATTAACCCTTACCAAAAAACAAGAGCATGACACGTGGGTGCCAAAGCTTGGCTGTGGTTGCTTGATTTTTAGTGAAAATTCGAAGTCAATAAAGGGGCATAACTTTGTCAAAATATTTTGATGGTTAACTGCCCTTGTTGTATAGGTTCCCCTTTTGATTTTGATTATCAAGAATTTGTCTAAGTTTGAAGCAAATATCTTCGGTAATAACAGAGATATTATAAAATGCCCAAGTTTATGCACACAAAACAGAAGACGTTACATACAACAACAAAGCAGACAACGATGCCGAGGCTTTGCAAACAGCAGAGGTTAAAAAAAAAAAACCCAGAGTTTTAACCAATCTGATGATGAAAGCTTCTGAAAACAAAGTAGAAAAAGGAAAACATGCTGTTAAGCATCATTTTCTTCTTTTCCCATGATGGTTTTTTTATGCTTTCAATTATATATTTGACCATTTGGGGCACACTTAAATGGTCATTTGCAAATGCATTTAACTTGGACAAGTCGAACTTTTTGACCTTTTGTAAAGAGTTTACTCTCTACCAAACAATCCCAACTTTTAACAACCCTGGGAAAAAGGGCTTTTGAAAACCTTGTAGGAAAGGGAGAAAATCTTGGTAAGTAACCAGCATTTTCTTTTCCCACAATGTTTTCTACCCTATCACAGACATATCTAACCATTGGAGCATATGCAAATGCTTTCAATTTGGAACAGTCTGAAATTACATTGTTTGGTAAAGAGTAAAAAAAATGTTCTATGTTCCAAGACTTGCCATTAGATAGGCGAAGTACATAGAGGATAATTGTTTGTTTTGGTGTATGATCAAAATTTACTTCATTGAGTGAAAAGCAAAGGCTATATTTTCACAAGTGGCAATGCCATAAGTGAAAATATGGCCTTTGCTTTTCACGAGAATGAAAAATTGGCTCAAATGATGGAATTGGTCAAGCTCACAAAGGCTTATACCCTACCTTATCTATGTTTGCTGGCAATCCTTTAGCACCTTTAATGACTATCTTACAGTAAAATGGTTTTCCAGTCTGAAAAATATAACACAATTTAATTAACCCTTAAACTGCTGAATAAATGAAACGAACATTTCCATGCAGTAGTAAAAAAAACAAATATTGCTATTTCAAAGTTGAGTTCACTGAAAAGAAAACACCGTATCGGGCAGTGTAGATCAAAGATCAGACTGCACATTCTGTGCAGTCTGATCTTGATCTACACTGTACGCAAAAGGTCAGTGAGTGGTGCTTAGCAGCATAAGGGTTACTTTAAAGTCTCGGTAGTAGCCAAAAGTGAACAATAAGGTGTAAACATGCATCTTAATTCAAAACCATACCACAACAGCATGGATACTATTGAGGAGATGACAACCTGTTATTGTACAGTCGGTCCAAGTGTTAGTTGCAGGCAAGAAAATGAATTTCAAAACCATGTAAAAAGTGAACAAATTAAAGATATGGCAACCTGGTAACTCTGGACCTAGTTTTAAAATTCACTTTCCTGCCAGTGACAAGAACAGAGCTCCTTTTCCCACAACATTTTTAAAAGACAACTCTCATGAACATGAAAGTTTGCAACAAATGCATAGCTCAAATACAAACCGCACTGACTGGGATTCAAACCTGTGCGGGCAAAGATCCTCGTTTATTGAGGTTTAAAAGACCAATACACTAACCCCTGAGCTAAAGAGAATTCTCCCTAAAACAGCTGTCAGGTATTGACTTTATATGGGAAGAAGCTATGCTGTAAGAAAGGAGTGATCTCCCGTAATGCAACTTTCAACGGAAAGTAAAAAACATAACATAACATAGCTTGGTCATCAGCTAACTGGACTCTCAAATCTCATTTCACTTGGTGACCAGCATTTTCTCTTTGTCCCTCAATGTGTTACACCCCTTCAAGGACAAGACTCATCACCTGAGTCACATTTTTTCCATTGTTCTCATTAATACTTTACTGAATGACATAATTTTAGACTAGTCCAAACTGAAAGCATTTGCAGAGGACAAAATAAATGTGACTTAAAAATTGAAATATGCTTTTGGAAGGGTTGAAAACATTGTGGGAAAAGGAGAAATTGCTGGTTACCAGCATTTTCTCCTTTTCCCAAAATGTTTTCAAAAGGCTTCTCTCTTGGGGTCCTTAAAAGATGGGATTGTGTGGTAAAAAATTAATACTTTAAATTTTGATGAGTCTAATGTTGTCTGGTATAGCAATTTGCCTTGGAATGCCACAAGCAATGGCTGGTTCCTTCATAGATTTGGTGTGAAAAAGCAATCTTGGTCTATACTGTCCAAAATGTTGAGATATTTTTACATTAAAAAATCTATAGCCATTTTTAGCTTGTTTTAAAATCTGACATAAAATGCTGATCTATTTGAATCATGTTTTGTGAAATGGGGGTTTAATACAAAAAGTATCAACCCATGTTAGCCTGCATAATATCAACAGAATAATATCGGGCTGAACATTTTTTTTGGGGGTTAAATTTTCTGCTTGTGAAGCGACTTTTAACAACCCCGAGGGGGAAGACTTTTGAAAACATTGTGGGAAAAGGAGAAAATGCTGGTAACCAGCATTTTCTCCTTTTCCCACACCGTTTTCTATCCTATCAAGGACAAATTTCATCATTTGAACCACATTTAATTTGTCATCTGCAAATGCTTTCACTATGGATCAGTCTAAAATTTTGTCATATGGCAAAGAGTTAAACCAGTTTGTACACAAAATAGATCCATATTATGCAACAACTTGCTTGGAATAATTCATTACAAAGATGCATTAACCCTTTCCCAAACAAGCCCTGGTTTTCATGTGTCTGCAGTATAAGTCTTTTGAAAACACTGTGAGAAAAGGAGAAATTGCTCATAACGAGCAATTTCTCCTTTTCCCACAGTGTTTTCTACCCTTTTGGCGAACTTTCTGTCATTTTCATCAAATTTAAAATTGTCGTCTGCAAACTCTTTCAATTTGGACCAGTCTAAAATTCATCGTTTGGGAAAGGGGTTAAACCCCCTTTTGCCAGAGTGTTGCTCATTTCTTTATCACACAATGGTTTTTATTAACTCTTTATCAAATGACAAACTTTGACTAGAACAATGGGAAAATGTTTGCAGATGACAAATTAATTGTAGCTCAAAAGAGGAATTCTGTCTCTAACCCTTTTTACTGCACAATGCTGCCTTTTAACGCCAATGAGAAAGAAGCCTTTTGAAAACATTGTGGGAAAAGGAGAAAATGCTGGTAACCAGCATTTTTTCCTGTTCCCACAATGTTTTCTTCCCAATCACAGAAAATTTGCACCATTTGAGCCACACTGAATTTGTCATCTGCAAATGCTTTCAATTTGGACGGGTATAAAACTTTGTCGTCTGGTAAAGAGTTAAAATGGTAAGAAGCAAAGCCTTCTTTTTCAGGATTATTAAAGCATGGAATTGTTTGGTAAATGGTTACAAAATCAGCCAATCAGAATTGATTTACCAACTCTTTTGGATCCTCAACAAAGTCATCCTCCTCAAGGGGTTTAAAATCTTTATTGCAGGGATAAATGGCTACAGCAAGATGTCCCTGATCATTTCCTTTGTAGTCAGCAATGGACAGGTTTTCTTCCAGGTCAATGCTGTAAGCTAGGGATTGTAGAAGGACATGTGTGGTACCAATCAACTTCTCAAGATCTGCTGGTTCCCAGAATGGATCTCGCTCCTGCAAAAAAAAGGACTGGTTGATTGATTGTATGGTGTTTCCTGCCATGTTCAACATTATTTCAGTTATATCTCAATGGCCAGTGAACCTACCCATGCTTTCCTGGAGTTTCGGTTACCAGTACTTCGCTCATTATTCTTTCCAAGCCACTGGCTCATAATCATCGTCCAAACAATGATCAGCAATGAGAGAGGAATGAATCCTGTTGCAATGACTATCACCAATCCTTTAGAAAGAAATTGGCAGAGCTGGGGATTCGATCCAGTGACCCCATTCTCAAGTCCTGTATGCTACCGACCGCACTACCTGGACTCGGCCAGAAAAAAGGAATGCCTGCTTGTTTACTTTGATATCTATTGCCATTTGCAATTACTATTTAACCTTTTACCAAACACTGGTGACCAGCATTTTCTCCATTGTGAACGATGTTTTCAAAAGCCATCTTTCTCAGGGGTCATTAAAAATCTGGATTATTTGGTAAAGGATTACAAAGGATTACGTAAAGCCTCATTCATTAGCACACCTTTACTTGACAATATTGGAGACTAAAAGCACCCAATGTGGGTGCAAACACTTGGCTGCAGATGCTTTTTTTGGGGGAAAAAATTCCAATTCAAAGAAGGGGGGGGGCATAACTGTGTCAAAAATATTTTGAGAGTTACCTCTTCAGCTGGTATGAGTTCCCCTTTAAATCAATAGCAACTAGCCAAAATTTGAATAAAATACTGTAGGTTATAATAGGGATATGAGAAAAAATTGAAGATTTTGCAAGACCGTGCCGACAATAATGCAGACCATCAGAAGGTTTTGACAATACCTCTGGGTCCATATTCACCAACCATTCTAAATTATATACTCATTCCTATTCTAGGTTTAAATAGTAACACAAATTCTGATTGACTAAACCATTTGGTTTAGCCAATCAGAAGTTGTGTTTCTTTTAAATCTATAAAACTTCTGAGAATTAGACAAAGAATTTCATTAAGAATGGCTGATAATTAGGGGTCCTGGTTTCTTCAAAAACACCTGAGCTAAAAAACAAGAGGCCAATTAGGGCCTGAATCATCGTACTGGCTGGTGATAGATATTTCACCAGACCTCCAGATAAAAAGGGAGTGATAGTATTCTACATCCATCATTTCTCAAACCCTATGTTGTGGGTACTCATTAGAATCATCTTGATGAGACAATTCTAATGAGTACTCATTACATAGGGTTTGGTGAAGAGTGATTAACATTTTCAATTTTGAAATCAAGATCACTTCCTCTATCTGGAGCTCTGTTTCACATAAACTTAATGCCTAGCTAAGATCTAGTCTAACAGATGGGCAGGCACACAGACAGACATACTATCAACAAGTCATACCATACCATCCTAAAAGCTTCTCTTGCATTCAGTGATGACTGGAGCTAAAAACAGGTTTTTAAATAAATATGCTGACTTATCTATAAGCAGACATCCAAGGCAACAAACAAAGCTAACCTCTTTAGAATTATAACTGATCCATAAAAGCCAAAACTAGGACTTGGTGAAATTAACTCTTTACCAGACCACAAAATTTTAGATTTGTCCAAATTGAAAGCATTTTCAGAGAACAAAGCATTTTCTCTTTTTCCCCACAATGTTTTTAAAATGTTTTTATTCCTCAGGACTGTGTGGTGAGGAATTAAAATAATGATTCCTATATGCAGGCAGCTTTATACACAGGTAACCAGTAATTGCAATAGGTTTTCTGTTTACCTGTGGAACATCCCAGTCTTGGTCCCCTTCCACGTAATTTTGATACATCTCCTGCATTATGTACTTTCTGTTGATGAATTTGTTCCTATCCCAAAGCCAGCTGTTCTCACTGCCATCTAGTGCCAACATTTTCACCATTACCTACATTGAAATAAGGCAAGAAGAAATGAGCCATGCTCTGGTAAAAGGGGCTTTAATGCATCTCCATGAAGTGTTATGCCAAGCAAGTCATTGCATGAATATAGATCCATAAAATCCAGTTTGTCAAACAACTGACTGAATCATGAGGTAGACTGGTCCTTGGATATGCAGAAAATTTACTGAAAGCAATAAAGTTTTGTAACGTTCCAGGTGTTGATGTAAATAAGAGAACTTTAGCCCAAAATATGTTGACGTACATGTGATTATTACCCTTTTAACTTGACTATCTGATGTTCAACATTTTATTTCTCTTTTGCATGTTCTTAACTCTTTACCAAACGACAAAATTTTGGACTCTACCAAATTGAAAGCATTTGCAGACGACAAATAAAATGTGGTTAAAATGCTGATTCCTGTCTTTGATAGGATAGAAAACATTGTGGGAAAAGGAGAAAATGCTGGTTACCAGCATTTTCTCCTTTTCCCACAATGTTTTCAAAAGCCGTCTTTCTCAGGGTCGTTAAAAGTCGGGACTGTTTGGTAAAGGGTTAAACAATTAGTATCTATATATAGAGTGAACACTTCATGGTATTTGTTTGTTCAGTTTTTGCCAATTTTAATAATTTTTTACACTGGAGTCCATTCCCTACCCCCTTTCATTCCTGCAACCTTCCTTCCCTGAACACACGAAGAAAGTAGAAGACCAGTACTAGCACGCAACAGTTTCGACCAAGTTCTGTGGACTGCACAGGCTGACCTGGGTTGATACTTTTTAAAGATACATTATGCCCCCTTTTCACAGAGCATGGTTTGACCAACAACCCTGAGTAGGAAACCTTTTAAAAATATTGTGGGAAAAGGAGAAAATGCTGGTCACCAGCATTTTCTCCTTTAATCACAATCTGTTCTAGCATTTTTAAGTCAAATATCATCATTTTTGCCATATTTAATTTTCAGTGCTTTCAATCTGTTGTTTGGTTAAGGGCTAACCCAACAATCCTGTGTTTTACCAGCCTTGAGTATGAGGCCTTTTGAAAATATTGCAGGAAAAGGAGAAAAAGCTGGTAACCAGCATTTTCTCCTTCACCAACAATGTTTTCTAGCCTTTCTAAGTAAAAAAAAAATCATCAGTTGGGCCTCATTTGCAAATTCTTCCAACATGGCCAAGTCCAAAATTTTACATAAATTGCACAACAAAGTCTCCAACTTTTAACCCCTAAACCACTAAAACTGACTTAAGCTGTTTTTGCAGACAGTGTAGATCAAGGATCTTGAATCTACACTGTCTGCTACTTTATTACACATTCTGGTGAAACAACCTCAAAAAGACAATATTTCAGATGTTTTTTTTTCCAAATTGAAATGGTCCATTTCATTAATTCAGCATTGTAAGGTTTAATCATCACTCTTGATGCTTACTCCAAAAGAAACAAACTGTGTGATGTTGGTCATTCCAAAAATAGGGAACAGAATCATAGCAAAAAGTGCCCACACTTAGATAATACAAACCATATTGTAAACTGCCAATATATAGATAATATGAATCATATTACAAACTGAACATATATAGATAATATGAGTCATGGTCCAAAATGCCCATAAAAATAGATAACATGAATCAAGGTCTAAACTGTCCTTATATAGATTACACAAATTACAGTCCTAACTGCTCATATATAGGTAACACAAATCATAGTCCAAACTGCACATATTATACAGATAATACAAATCATAGTCCAAACTGCCCTATAACATATAGATCATACCAATCACAGTAAAGTGTGCATTTTATACAGATAATACAAGTCATAATGCAAACTGTCCATATATAGATAATACAAACCATAGTCCAAACTGCCCATATATAGATAATATGAATCATAGTCCAAACTGCCCATATATAGATGATATAAATCATAGTCCAAACTGCACATTCTTTCCATCAAATGCTTCTCCGATGTGTCAGTTGCACCAATCTCTGGTATAACCAAAAGTAGCCTGAATATCGCTAGGTCATACTCACTTCAGTTTTTCCAGTCTTCAGGCCTCTAGCTTGTGGCGACACCAATGTAACTTCAAACTTAACTCCCTTGTTTAACTCTTCAGCCATGGCAGTTGCCTCATTCACCATGGGTAACACTTGAATTAGGTCCTCTTGTAGTAACAGGTCATCTGTAAAGAATTAATAGAAAGAGAGATCATTTTGTGTCTATTTAACCCTTTACCACACAATCCTGACTTTTAACAACCCTTGAGAAAGACTGCTCTTGAAAACATTGCAGGAAAAGCAGAAAATGCTGCTTACCATTTTCAACTTTCCCACAATGTTTTCTGTAGCATTCCTACTCAGGGTTGATGGAGATCTATTGGTTACATGTTATGAAAGCAATTCTACCAAACTTTGTTTCATGCATTATGAATATTTTGATTGTTTTACACCATTTTCAACATTATTTCAGTCATATCAACAGTTCACATATTCATGTATTGCCTGGGTTTCACCAGGACTAGGCTAGGGCTCTGAAGTATCTTGCCCAAGGATACTCCCACGAAAAATCCAATGGGTCCAGTGAGGCTCAATGGCGGGGCCTCCAGGCCACAAGTCCTACACTTTACCACTAGGCCAAGCAGGACCCCATAATTATTCTGAAGTTTACTATTCATGCACACTGAATTTGCAATACCACCGTTTTTAATTACCACTGGTAGACAAATAAAACAAATGGCCTTTTACGGCCTTTGATATTTTCTCCACCATTTGCATTGCATATAACAAGACATTCTCCTATTTACAAAATGGAACACAGATATTTATGGAAAGCAACAGGCAAACTTGAAGGGCTGCATACATCAATGGGAAAACAATATACTATAACTACATGCATCAATACTTATTTCCATAATTGGAACTCTCCAATTTAAAGGCACATTTAGACCCACTACCATGACCATATGTAAACAAAATACAGTGGCCTCGTATACAATAAATACAATTAAATACAACTATCTATACTGATGGAGAGACATTTCATTGCAATGCAGTGTCTAATAAGTATATTCAGGCCTTTCATTTTCATTTGTTATTCTCATTATGGATTATTTAATATTTTGTCTTGGTTACAGGTACCGCATCTGTCCCAATAATCTCGTGAGACTTGTTAGTTATTCTTACTGAAAATTAATGCACAAGAGTGCTTAAAGAGATATAACTCTATCTGACTGGCAATAATAAGTATTGAAAATGATAAAAAGGACAAAAAATCATTCTTTACCATTTTGTGAATGGTTTCAAAATCAAAATACAATTTGACAGTCATAATTCATGCACTCACAGAAACCCATTATTTAACTTTTACAAAAAAAAAGGGGAGGGAAATAAAACAAAACCCATTTTTCTAGCAGTCACAATGTTTTTGAAAGCTACCTATGATTCAACAAAATTCTAAATGAAGCAATGGAAGTTTGTTTGTATTGGAGTTTAACGCCGTTTTAACAGCTAAGGTCATATCAGGGTGCGGCGGTCAGAGCACCTACGCATAAGTTTTCATTTATGAGAGCAGAACAAGCAAACCAAAATCAGTTAGCAAGAAAATCCACAAATGTCTTAATTTAACTCTTTACCACACAATCGCAAGTTTTAACAACCCAAACAAAAAAAAATCTTTTGAAAACATGGTGGGAAAAGGAGAAAATGCTGGTAACCAGCACTTTCTCCTTTTCCCACTATATTTTCTACCCCATCAAAAACAAATACCATCATTTGAACCACATTTAAATTGTTGTCTGCAAATGCTTCCAATATGAACCGATCTAAAATTTTGTTATTTGGTAAAGAGTTAATAGCTTTCTTTAGTCAAAATAACTCTCACATTCTGATCTTGGTCTACAATTTCCACAAGAGCAACTTAGGTTGTTTTTGGCATGCTGTAACAATCATACAAAAATGTCAAAAATAAAACCAAATCAAACATGTTAAAACTGGTAAAACATATCACATAGTAGTATTAATTATTTATCACATACATGTAATCTCAAATTTTTATGACCATGAAAATGAAAACTTTTGAAAACATTGCTGGGAAAGGAGAAAATGCTGGTAACCAGCATTTTCTCCTTTTCCAACAATGTTTTCTTCCCTTTCAGACACAATTTTTACCATATGAGCCACATTTAAATTACCATCTGCAATTACTCTGGATTCGGACTGGTCCAAAATTTTGTTGTTTGGCAAAGAGTTACAACACATACTTCAAAATGCTTACTTACATGTATCTTTTCCATCGTTATAAAGATTGACAAGACAAGTTTTAAACATGTGCTATGCGTTTTCCCATATTTTTTATTTGCTTTGATTCAAGAAGAGGACCATCATAGTCCTATATACCTAACCTAACTTATAATCAAACAATAAGAATAATTAATAAATACAAATTTACAAATAGTACTAAGAGGATGGGGTTCATATGACCCCTGTGAGTGGCCTATCTCTAACCATAAGGACATAATAGGAGCAAAACTGATTAAGGGCCATATGATGGGATAACATGCTAAGTATAAAAGCTACAAGCCGTCAGTGGTTCAAGACAGGCTCTTTGAAATGCATACTAAATATGCCCCTAGACAATAATTGTATACTTAAATAATTGTAGGCAAAGCATGTGACCCTTGAGCACAGCCATTAACTCTTTACCAAACGACAAAATTTTAGACTCATCCAAATTGAAAGCATTTGCAGATGATAAAATTAATGGGCCTAAAAAATTTAAATTTGTTTTGGGAAGGGTAGAAAACATTGTGGGAAAAGGACAAAATGCTGGTTACCAGCATTTTCTTCTTTTCCCACAATATTTTCAAAAAGCTTCTTTCTCAGGGTTGTGAAAAACCAGGATTGTTTGGTAAAGGGTTAATTTACCCAGGGGACTTTTTAAACAATAGTGTTACAGAAATACTAGATAATCTAAAAACAAATATGAACCACTGAGTCCCTGTAGTCTTTGAAAAAAAGATTTTTTAAGCTTCCATAAAAATACTTTTAAATGTAAAACGTGATTACTGGGGGCAAACTCACTCTTGATCACATGACCACAATTTAAATAGCATTGATGTAAGACCACCAGATGATGTTACATACCAAATATCAAGACTTTTAGACAAAATTGTTTGAAATTTTCCCTTTGATATGATTCCATGTAAAACATATATGAGGCCTAGTGCTCTAATGTTTTTATGACCCTGAAGAAGAAAAAGAAGGAGAAGAAGAAGAAGAAGAGGGCTTTTGAAAACTTTGTGAAGAAGCAGAGAGTGACTGCAACCAGCATTTCCTTCTTTTCTAACATTCTTCTTACACTTTCAATGATAAATCCAGTCGAAATCGAAATTGAGTCTTAAAAACAAACAAGAGATGTTTGTAAAACATGTATGCCCCCCTAATGGCATCCAATTCTACATATAACATGTGATTATAAACTGTTAAGTTCAAAGTGTAAAAACGAACAAAGGGTAATTACTCAAAAATTATTAATGATAAATTAACAATTCTTGGGCACTGCACTTCCCATTTATGTAAACTATCAACTTATAAGGTTTCATGATTTTACCTCACATACTTTTTGAGTTATGCTCCGGAAAAAAATTAAGTACAAAAATCAACAAAGGGCAATAACTGCAAAAATATAATGGGCAGAGTTATGGTTCTTGTGCAATGCACTTCTCCTGAATAAGATCTATCCACATGTAAAGTTTCAAGATGATATCTGAAAAACCTTTTGAGTTATGCTCCGGACAAAAATTAAGTATGAAAATCAACAAAGGGCAATAACTCCAAAAATATGATAGGCAGAGTTATGATACTTGTGCACTGCACTTCTCCTTAATGAGATCTATCCACCTATGAGGTTTCAAGATGATACCTGAAATACTTTTAGAGTCATGCTCCGGACAAAAATTAAGTATGAAAATCAACAAAGGGCAATAACTCCATAAATATGATGGGCAGAGTTATGATTCTTGTGCACTGCACTTCTCCTTAATGAGATCTATCCACCTATGTAGTTTCAAGATGATACCTAAATTACTTTTTGAGTTATGCTCCAGACAAAAATGTGGTCTACGGACCGACGGACCGACCGACAAGTGCAAAGCAATATACCCCCGCTTCTTCGAAGGGGGGCATAATAAACTGGCAGAGAGTTAACCTCTAAGCTGCTAAGTGTGACTCACTGACCTTTTGCAGACAGTGTAGATCAAGATCAGACTGCATAGAATGTGCAATCTGATCTTTGATCTAAACTGTCTGATAAGGAGGTATTTTTCTCAAAAAAATAAGTTTCAAGTAGCATTATTCAGGTTTTTACTATTGGCTTGAAACTTTAATCTAACTTATTTAACAAGATAATGGTTATTAGCTTACCTTTCGACATTCCATCCCCGGCCATAAGACCAGAATTTTTGGCGATTTCTTCCTGTGCAGTGTCGAATGTGGGTGTGTCCATTTTCTCTCCATTCTTTTCTCTCCTTGCCATGTCCTGGGGGTGATGGAATACATAAAGGTGGTTTGGACCAAACTGTATTCTGAAATATAGCAAGTCAACTTCTTTGATCAATATTCAAGTTTCCTTTGACTGACTGACAAACCAACTAACCAATCAACCAACCCACAAAACTCACTAACTGACAACTTATAAATGACAAAACTGCATGATTACCTGGACTTTGTGACAGAAGAACTGAGAGTATCGACTGAAACACGGACTGCCAGGACATTGCATTTATCATAATTCCACACTATTATAGAAGGAAATTTATAATTTATCATGTAAATCTCTAGTTTTACACATATTGCTTGTATTGTATTTTGCAAAATACAAAATACATACAGGTACATGTATTAATGTACCATGCTTAGGCAAAAGGGGGCTAAATGCATCTCTGCGATGCTTGATACCCAGCAATTCATTACATAATTAGGGATCCATAAAATCTATTTTGTCTAACAATTGACTGAGTCATGAGGTACACTGTCCTTTGACTTGCTGAAAATTGATCAATAGCAAAAAGTTTCGGCTGAGCTCAGCCTGCACAGGCTCACCTAGGTTGATACTTTTGCAGATGTATTAAGCCCCCTTTTTAAAAAGCATGGCTCATTTTGTTATGTTATAGATTGTTGATTTCAACATAAATTTATTTTAGGTACATTGGTAAGTTGATTGATAATTGATATGATAATGTTTACTGACTTTTTTTTTTTTTTAAATTGACTTTTTGCTTATTTATTTTTGGTTTTCATACTATTCCAAATAGGGCCTTATCTGCTACCCATGCATTATGGCCTTTTCCTTACTAAAGGAGCATTAAAAATGTTCTTCTTATTATAATAATATACACAATTCAAAGCTAAAAAAAAAAACTTATGTTTACCTGTAGGAAAAATGTTTTTTGTGTGCAAATTCTATTGTTATTTATTTTCAGTGTAGTGCAGATATACCTATAGTGCCAATCCAACCCATTCAAAATACACTGTAGATGCATTTAATGTGTTCTACTTTCAGTCATAGCTTATAAATATGCCTCAACCTCACACCAGTACAATTCTTTCTTCTGCACATTTGGGTATAACACTACAGTGCCTGCTCTGGAAAGCAAATTCCCAATCTTACTGTTTTCTTTCTTATGAAATACTACAGTTATTGTGTTTACAATATCATTGTTCAGTATTATAGAATTTTCCTTGCCCATACCTGCTTCATCATGTGGTTAATACATCAGTCATGCTCTGTGAAAAGGGGATTTAACCCATTACACACAATCCCATCTTTTAATGACCCTGTGAAAGAAGCCTTTGGAAAACACTGTGGGAAAAGGAGAAAATGCTGGTAACCAGCATTTTCTCCTTTTCTACCCTATCCAAAACAACTTTCAATTTTTCAGTCATACTTATTTTGTCGTCTGCGAACGGTTTGAATTTGAACCAGTCTAAAATTTTGTCGTCTGGTAAAGAGTTAATTCATCCCCATTATACCAAGCAAGTCATTGCATAATTAAGGATCCATAAAATCCATTTTGTCTAACAGCCGACTGAATCATGAGGAAGAGTGGTCCTTTGACATACAGACCAACTTTCTAAAAGCAAGAAGTTTCAACTAAGGTTAGTCTGCTTGTACTATGCATGCTGACATGGGTTGTTACATCTTGCAGATGCATTAAACCCCCTTTTCACAGAGTATGGCTCTTTTTCATTTTTGCATATCATTACTAAAACCTACCTTATCCACAATCCAGCACAAATGTGCTTTTCAGGGCTTTCAGCACTTTGATTTTGAGACAAAATTAACGTCATCAATCAAATTTCTAGGGCTTGGAAAGAGAAAATATTTCAAGCTTACCTGTCATTGTGACCTATTTTAGTCTCTGAAGTGATCTTCTGGCCATTCACCATTATCCCTTTAGCCGCAGAATTTGGCTTGATTGATATATTTCCATCCTTGTTTACAATCTCACAATGGTCTTTGGCAATGCTGTAACATAAAGTGAGTGGTATTTGTTAACCCCTTACTCTAAAGGTATACCACAAAATGTTACAAATTACTCAACGAACAAGCATTTGACCCTTTACTAAATAATCCTATGTTTTAACGACCTAACGAAAAAGGCCTAAGAAAACATTGTTGGAAAAGGAGAAAATGCTGATTACCAGCATTTTCTCCTTTTCTCACAATGTTTTCTTCCCTTCCAAAGGCAAATTTTCAATTTTTGAATCATGTTTAATTTTTCGTCTGCATATGCTTTCAATTTGGACAAATCTGCAATTTTGTCGTTTGGTAACAAGTTATATATAATTCTTTACCATACAACAAACTTTCAGACTTATCCAAATTTGCAGAGAACAGGGTCAATATTCACCAACCATCCTTAAGAACGTTCTTAAACTTATTCTCCAAATTTTTACAAACTTGAAAGTAACACAACTTCTGACTGGCTAAACCATTTGGTTTAGCCAATCAAAAGTTGTGTTACTTTCAAAACTTGAAGATTTTGGAGAATAAGACTAAGAATATTCTCAAGAACGGTTGGTGAATACAGGCCCATGTTAAATGTTAAAAGAATAGAAAACATTGTAGAAAAGGATAAAATGCTGGTTACCCGCATTTTTCCCATGTTGTTTTCAAGACTTTATTTCTCAGAATCACTAACGAAAAAAGAGTGAAAGAGAGTGAAAGAGTTATAGGAAAGAAAAAACCTGTTTGACTTGAGTAAAAGGGGAAAAAAGCAATTCCACAATACAATCTTTCAATACATATGAGATGCTCTCTGGCAGAAGGGGGCTTAATTACATCTCCATGATGCATCATACTAAGCAAGTCATCACAGTCATGATCATGAATCCATAAAGTCCCCTTTGTCTAGGAACTGACAGAATCATGAAATAAACTGGTCCTTGAACCTGCAGAAAATTGACCAATAGCAAAGTTTCCGCCCAGATCAGCCTGCCCCGACTGTGCAGGCTGACCTGGATAGATACTTTTTTTTTTGCACATGCATTAAGCCCCCTTTTCAAGGAGCATGGCTCATATATTTCTTACCTGAGACCATTCAGGACAATATCAGCAGGTGGACTGGCTGTTTTATTCCCTACCCTTGATTTTCCTGAAGTACAAAATACATACACAAAAAATTTTAGAGCAATTATAATGTATTATTGGTATTCAGATGCAGACACATGCCTTTTCCCAGTGTTTTCCATCTAGTCAGAGAACTTAAGTTCATTTGTGCCACTTTCCAATTAGTCATCCCCAGAATGCTGTTAAAGTGGAAGAGAGTAATATTTATTGTTCACAAAATGTGAACTCTGATATCTGATTTACAATGTCCACCTTGCAAAGGAACTCTGGACAAAAGCAACCATGAACTTATAATTGGGCCTTACAATACTTACAATACTTACAAGACTGGAAATGTCTGTTTTTCTTGGCACTTTAGGATTAATAAATTGAATATGAGATGGACTGAGGCATTTTCAAAAATTGTCAGAGTATTTGGCTTATTGAAGTAAATAAGAAAAGAAAAGTGTGCCCGAAGCGGGACTCGAACCTGAGACCACTAGTAACGCAGCTCTACCAATTGAGCGAGCTGGGCTACTGGTCATGAGTCTACCCAGCGTCATCTACAACATTACTGAAAAGATAGTTGAAGCTTCATAACACATGTAAAAGATAAGTAGACCAAATGATAAAATCTTTCTTTTTTCCACAATGTTGATAGTCGATACCCTTTAACCCTTTACCACACAATCCTGAAATTTTAATGACCCTGAAGAAACAGCCTTTTGAAAACATTGTAGGAAAAAGAGAAAATGCTTGTAACCATCATTTTCTCCTTTTCCCACAATCCAAAGACAAATCAAATCATTTTGAGTTATATTGGATTTTTCGTCTGCAAATCCATTCAGTTTGAACAATCCTAAAATTTTGTCATTCTGTAAAGAGTTAAAAGACAGATGCAGTGATATAAAACACATTTAATTTGTCTTTTGCAAATGAGATCCTTATTAACCCTTAATTACCACACAGCAAAATTTTAGACTTTCACAAATTGAAAATATTTTCAACCGACAAATTACATGAGGATGAAATAATTGGATTTGTATCTGAAATGTTTGAAAACATTGTAGGAAAAGGAGAAAATGCTGGTTACCAGCATTTTCTCCTTTTCCTACTATGTTTTCAAAAGGCTTCTTTCTCAGGGTTGTGAAACTCATCATTGTGTGGTAAAGGGTTACTAGGTCTGGTTTTCTATTGTCCAGCAAATAGTAATCAAAACTATGAATATCATGTGGTTTCCCCACCCACCTGGTCTTGTATAGTGGACTATCATGCCAGTTAGGGCTGGATCTTCATTCAAATTCCAAAAATGTGGGATGACTTTTCTGTCTTCTTCATCCCTCATTCTGATCTGCTCCTGACCCTGCAAAACATAAATTTTTGTTTGTTTGTTTGTTTGTATTGGAGTTTAATGCCATTTTAACAGCTCAGTTCACATGATGGCAGTCAGTGATGCACCCATGTGTTTCCTGGCTTTCTCACACCAGTACTGACACAACTTTCTTTCCAAAGCTACTGACTACTTTCCTCACATGCATCAGAGGTAAGAGGTGAAAAATTGCCGGAAAGAAAGTTTGCCTAAACCTGGTATCGAACTCACAACCACAAGGTCACAAGTCAGATACGCTAACCACTGCGCTACCCGTGTGGGTACATAAATTGTTATACAAATAAGTAGACTATCAATTATTTAGATGCAAGATGCAATTTCATTCTGTAAAACACTTGAATTATAGTTTTATATGTGGTTAAGCGAAAGGATTTGACAGTCTGTAAAGTTTTATAAAAAAATGATATTTCATAAGTATTTAATGAAATGATAGAAAAACCATGTTTTAAAAATATTAATCACATAAAACCTCCTCCAGAAGTGTATTAAACCCATGACTTATTTTTGATCATACACTAGTGTATTATCATTTTTTGGGTCCCGCTTCTGATAAGTTTTTAGTTGTGAGCATGTGAAGCCGGAGAAACCAGCCACAGCATGTACCAGAATTTGTACCACTATGCCATTTCGCGGAAAAATGATGTCATTGTTGCTAAGATGTATATGCGTTAAAAGTTTTTGATTTTCATATTTAATAACAAGAGGGCCATGATGGCCCTGTATCGCTCCACTGGCTTATAAATATAAACCATAAATACTAAAGATTTCAATTCTGAGCCAGATGGTTTCAAAATGAAGACTTACAAAGTTTTCTCTGTAAAAGCCCATGTGAAAGTTGAGACCCGCAGGGCAAAGCCATTTTTGATCCCAGAGCTATAATTACTTGAACCCTGGTAGAGGTCCACAAGATAAAGCCACATGCCAAAATAATACAAGTCTATGCTGTATGGTTATAAATATGGTGATTTTCAAGTTTCGTCCATATGAAGCCTCTGTAAAACATAAGACCCTGATGCACGGCTAATTTCAAAAAAAAAAATCAAAAGTGATCCAGATTTGGTAGCCCTTGTGTTTGCGGTTAGGAGCAAAAGGATTTTTTGAATTTTCACCCTATAAGCACATGTTTATGACCAAATTTGGGAGTTCTTGGCCTTATGGCTAGTAACAAGACGGTTTCTGAAGTTTTCACTCCATAAACCCATGTAAAACTTGTGACCCCTGGTGCAGGGCCAAACTTGATCCTAGGGTAGTAACTTGGGCCCTCTTTGTAGTTGTCCACTAGATAGTGCTATAATTATGCAAAATTTGGTAGCCCTAAGCCTTATGGCTATGTACACCAAGATTTAGAAGTTTTCCCTATATAAGCCCATGTAAATCTTGTGAACCCCCCCCTCCCCCAGAATTAGGCCGAATTGACCCTAGGACTGTAATTTGGGCACTCTTGGTAGACCCCCACTAGATCAAGCTAAATGCAAAATCTGGTAGCTCTAGGCCTTATGGCTAGGTACTGGAAGATTTCTTAAGCTGTCACTATCTACGCCCATGTAAAACTTGTGACCCCTGCAGCGGGACCAATTTTGACCCCAGGGCTAAAATTTTGGCCTGCTTGGTAGAGGCCCACTAGATATAGCTACATGCAATATTTGGTAGCTCTAGGCCTTATGGCTAGGTACAGGAAGATTTTTAAAGTTTTCTCTATATAAGCCTATGTAAAACTTGTGACCCCTGGGGCAGAGCCAATTTTGACCCCAGGGCTATAATTTGAAGACACATGATAGAGGTCTACTACATAAAGCTACATGCCAAATTTGGTAGCCCTACGCCTTATGGTTTCAGAGAAGAAGATTTTTAAAGATTTCCAATATTTTTCAGTTTAGCCCAGGGCTATAATTTGAAGAAACATGATAGAGGTCTACTACATAAAGCTACATGCCAAATTTGGTAGCCCTACGCCTTATGGTTTCAGAGAAGAAGATTTTTAAAGATTTCCAATATTTTTCAGTTTTGTTGCCATGGCAACCAGAGTTTTTGAAGGAATCAAATTCTTTCAAGAAATTCTGAAGAGGACCATGGCAGGATCATTTCTGTGAAGTTTCATGAAAATTGGATGGGTAGTTTCAGAGAAGAAGATGTTTGAAATAAAAGTTAATGGACGGACGGACGCACGCACGCACGCACGACGGACACCGGGCCATGACATAAGCCCGCTGGCCTTCGGCCAGTGGAGCTAAAAACCAAGAAATGCTGCAAACATCTTTTGAATCAACAAAATTGCGGAAATAGGTGGACTTGCCTCCTCTAGAAAATACTTCATTCTACTTTCGGTCTAAATGTCAAAGAACTATCTACTTGTGTATTTACATATTTGAAACCGAACTACAACTTTAAACATGGACCCGTGAATGGTATATAGGCTACAGGTGACGATGGAGGAAATTTTTTGCCTGTCATTCATTTTCTGTGATAAATAGAATCTCACATTCGTGTTTATGTATTATCATTTTTATCAAACTCATTGGCTAAAATGTATTTGAGGCTCACCAAGGCTCACATCATACATTTTTAGTCAACTTGTTTGATAAAAATGATACATGTAATACATAAACACTCATGTAAGATCCTCTATATATACCAAAATCTCTCATTAAAACAAGTTTGTTTCAGAAAAAAAAACAAAGTCAAAACTGGGATTACAGGTATGCTTTTCTCTTTACCAAGCAACAAATTTCGACACTAGTCAATACTGAGAGAATATGCTGATGATGTTTTCACTAATAATTGCACTTGTCTTTAAAGGGAAGAAAACATTCTGGGAAAATGATAAAAATGCTGGAGATTTTCTTCTTTTTCCCACCGTGTTTAACCCTTTACCACACAATCCCGACTTTTAACGACCCTGAGAGAGAAGCCTTTTGAAAACATTGTGGCAAAAGGAGAAAATGCTGGTAACCAGCATTTTCTCCTTTTCCCACAATGTTTTCTACCCTTCCCAAAACAAATTTCAAATTTTCAGTCACATTTATTTTGTCGTCTGCAACTGCTTTCAATTTGGACAAGTCTAAAATTTTGTTGTTTGGTAAAGAGTTACACGCTCTATTACACAATCCCTCAAAAAAAGCATATTAACCCTTTCCCAAACAAGCCCTGGTTTTCATGTGTCTACAGTACAAGTCTTTTGAAAACACTGTGGGAAAAGGAGAAATTGCTCGAAACGAGCAATTTCTCCTTTTCTCACAGTGTTTTCTACCCTTTTTGATAACTTTCTACCATTTTCATCAAATTTGAAATCGTCGTCTGCAAACTCTTTCAATTTGGACCAGTCCAAAATTTGTCGTTTGGGAAAGGAAAGGGTTAAACCACTCTGCAAAAAAGTTTGGTAAAGGGTTTAAATGTTTGCAAAACCCAAAACTTGGAATTGTAAAAAACATTTTCATCAAATCAGGATGTTTTTCAAAATCTACAGCCTTTTCTATTTGGGCCATGCTCTGCAAAGAAGGGGGTTTAATGCATCTCTGAGATGAGTTGTACCACAAAAATCATCATATAATTCTATATCCATAAAATACATTATGTCTTACAAGCACCTGAATCATGAGTAATAGACTGCTCCTTTGACATCCAGAAAATTGACCAATAACAAAAAGTTTCGACCTAGGTCAGCCTGTGCCTACTGCGAAGGCTGACATGGGTCGATACTTTTTGGGATAAAAACATTTTGAATAAGCAAATCATCATTTGTCACAATATTTCCATCTGCTGCAGATGCAGAGAATGTTTATGGATGTGGGAGAAGAATATTCCATGAAGCACGCATCGTAAGTTTGGACTTACCCAAATTGAAAGCATTTGCAGACAACTTGCATTAAACACCCTTTTTACATGGCAAAGCTCATTTTTTTCTACAGATTTTAAGACCTCCAAATCAAGTCATTTTTCAAAAAGTAAACCAAAACAGATTTTTTATCATACCTATAATCAAGCTATGAATATTCATGATGCAGAACATTACCTGAGAGGCCATGGCAGAATCCTTCATTCTCTGCTCATATGATTTGGTGAGATTCTCAAGCTCCTCCTCTTTCTTTCTTAGCTCCTCCTCCATCTGCCTCTTCATTTCGTCCATCTCTGTTTCAACCAATCAAAATGAAAATTATCAACATCATGAATAATAAGTTAGATACAATGCTCTTCTCTTACATATTATTAAACAGTCTTCCTCCATTTTCTAAGTCAACAAAGTAAAACATTAATATTTCATTCTTTGCAAAAAGTTAAATGTGTCAATAATAAAATAAGTATGGTATGTAGTTTTTGGACTTTTCTAGTTTGAAAATGTTGCATAAAAATCACATAAAACATCTCTCTTTATGTAACCGAGATACAAACTGAACCTAGATTGTTTTCCCATGATAAAAGATCTTCATCATTTCTTTAGGTACATGTATTACAAGAACTCATCCTTCAGTTACATGTGTTAATTCTGAAAGTTTATTTAATACCTCAAGTTTGATTTTGTCTGAAAGAAAACTGTGATATAACCTTTTCCATTGTTTTTTGGCTTGTACTAGTATTTTCCTGTAGTTGTACAAATCATGACGAAATAAAGAAAGACGATTTTCAGATTTTACCATATCCAGCACACTGAAAGTACTGTTGCCATAGCAACATTGTAGTTTTGTCATCAAAACACTTTTTCATTCATAATGCCAATGACAATGTCATATATGAAATTCCTTGATAATACATGTAACTTAAGCAATAACTTCTTTTGTCACAATAGTTTTCATGTCAAGCAAAACAGCACATATCTCTCTTTCTCTCATAAGCTCATTAATATGTGTCACTTAACCCTTTAATAAATGACAAAATTAGAGACTTGGCCAAATTCAAAGCTTTTGCGTATGACAAAATAACTGTGACTCATGAGTAGAAAGTCACCTTTGGAAGGCTAGAAAACAATGTGGGAAAAGGAGAAAATGCTGGTTACCAGCATTTTCTCCTTTTCCCACATTGTTTTCAAAAGATTCCTTCCTAAGGGTCATTCATACACAGGACTGTGTGGTAAAGAGTTTGAATCATTTACTACACGACAAAATTTTAGACTTGACCACACTGAAAGAATTTGTAGACGACAAATACAATATAGCTCCAATGACAAGAAACCTCTTCGAAAGGGCAGACAGTATTGTTGCAAGAGGAGATAATGCTGGTTAACGGCAATTTTCTCCTTTTCCAACTATGTTTTCTGCTGCCTTTTACCTCAGGGGTTTTAACCCTTTACCACACAGCAAAATTTTAGCCTAGTCCAAATTAAAAGCATTTGCAGACGACAATATGATTGTGACTGAAAAAATGAAATTTGTGCTGTGAAGGGTATAAAACATTGTAGGAAAAAGGAGAAAATGCTGGTTACCAGCATTTTCTCCTTTTCCCACAAGGTTTTCAGAAGGCTTCTTTCTCAGGGTTGTTAAAAGTCGGGATTGTGTGGTAAAGAGTTAAACAAGAGGTCGTTTCATAAAGAGCTAACTATTTCATGATCTAAAGCACAAATCGGGCAATAACATCACAAAAGTTCCACATAGATCTCTGCCTCAAAATCAAAATTGACATAAGGATCCAGGTCACATACAAAAAAACTTAACACCATTATTTTTACCCTAAGTTTGATAACCCTTTCCCAAACGACAAATTTTGGACTGGTCCAAATTGAAAGAGTTTGCAGACGACAATTTCAAATTTGATGAAAATGGCAGAAAGGTCTCAAAAAGGGTAGAAAACACTGTGGGAAAAGGAGAAATTGCTCGTTACGAGCAATTTCTCCTTTTCCCACAGTGTTTTGAAAAGACTTGTACTGTAGACACATGAAAACCAGGGCTTGTTTGGGAAAGGGATAAGCAAGTCATAAAAGATAGTGTTAACACTTTACCACACAATGCTGAGTATGAATGACCCTGAGAAAGATGCCTTTTGAAAACATAGTGGGAAAAGGAGGAAATGTTGGTAACCACCATTTTCTCCATATCCCACAACATTTTCTACTCTTCTGCAAACATGTCTAATTTTTGAGTCACATTTACCTCGTTGTCTGCAAATGCTTTCAATTTGGGTAACTGCAAACTTATGATGCATGCTTCATAGAATATTCTCCTCCCACATCCATAAACATTCTGCAGCAGATGAAAATCTTGTGACAAATGATGATTTGCTTATTCAAAATGTTTTTATCCCAAAAATGGATATGAAGAAACTAGTAAAAATTATTCAACCATCAGATTAACAAACAATCCCATCTTTTGATTATCCAGAGGAAGCAGGGTTTTGATTACACTGAAGGAAAAAGAGAAGATGCTGGTAACACCTTTTTCCACAATGTTTTTCACCCTTTCAAAGAAAATCTCATCAACTGAGTCACTTTTAATTTGTTGTCTGCAAATATTTTCAATTTGGAAAAGTCTAAAATATTGTCATATGGAAAAGAGTAAAACAACAAAATTTTAGACTAGTTAAAATTGAAAGGAATTGCAGACTACAAAATAAATGCAACTGAAAAATTGAAAATTGTTTTGGGAAGGGTCGAAAACATTGTGGGAAAAGGAGAAAATGCTGGTTACCAGCATTTTCTCCTTTTCCCATGATGTTTTCAAAAGGCGTCTTTCTCAGGGTCGTTAAAAGTTGGGATTGTGTGGTAAAGAGTTAACTCTCTCATTATTTGAGGTCAAGGGGTCATACCTGCACTTATGACAAAAACAAATTCATAAATATTTACAGCTATGAGTACATAAATACTCGATGAAAATACTGCACAAACAAATAGTCTTGACAAAAAGTGTATTCCATTAGGTTTTCTGAAAATTCTACTTCTAAAGTAATTTAAGAAAAATAAAGTTGGAAAGCATTTAAAATTATTTTCATTTTCATATAAAGACGTGTGGAGACTTTGATTGACTGTTTACCAAACAGTCCTCTGTATTAACGGCACCTGGCAAAAAGGGTTGTAAAAACATTGTGTGAAAGGATAAAATGCTAGTAACTAGCATTTTACACTTTTCCCACAATATCTGGTTCTGTTTTAAGGACAAACCCCATCATTTGATCCACATTTAGTTAGGTGTCTGCAAATGCTTTCAGTTTAGACAAGCCTAAAATTTTGATGTTTGGTAAAGAACAAACACACTTCTACAATCATTTGTAGCTGTACACATATAAATTTTTAATCACAATTTGTATTTTATTTAAGACCAGAATTGGGACAGGGGAAAAAAAAAAAGAAAAGGAGACTTTCTGGTGTTACAAAAAAGTCTATGAAAATTCCAAAGTACTTTTTGCAATATAAAACAATGTAGATCAAAGACCACACTGCATAATCTTTACCGTCTGACCCCTGATCTACAATGTCTGCTAAACCAATATTATACATACCCCTTTACCAAACAATCCTGACTTTTAACAACCCTAGGAGTGAGGCCTTTTGTTTGCAAATACTTTCACTTTGGACAACTCCAAACTTTTGTCGTTTGGTAATAGTCTACTTTCGTAAGATGCAGTGGATTTTTTTTTTTAAACTCTTTACCAAATGACGAAATTTTAGACTCATCCAAATTAACAGCATTTGCAGACGTCAATATAATTGTGATTAGAAAATTGGAATTCGGTTTGGAAATGGTAGAAAACATTGTAGGAAAAGGAAAAAAATGCTGGTTACCAGCATTTTTTCCTTTTCTCACAATGTTTTCAAACGCTTTCTTTCTCAGAGCCGTTAAAACTTGGGATTGTGTGGTAAAGGTTTATTAATACTGGTGCATGTATGTTGATGTGACATAGTACTACCAAAGTGAATTAAATTTTGATACAAAACTATGCTAGATAGTAGGAAAAGAGAACACAGATAAAACGGAAAACATTTGGCACAAATGAGACAGACTTGATAGGGAAACGAATTTATAAAGAAATACAAAAATAAGTGAAAGAAGAGAGGAAGTACAAAGAGAGAATAATTATGTTAATGATAGAAAAGCATACTAAAAGACATGAAACAAAAAAAAGGGCCTAGAATTTCTGTTATATACTGTTACATGTTTACATTGTACATTTTTATATACACTCGTCTACAAGTTAGAGTACATCTGGACATTTTTTAACTATTCTCAATTAGAACTTCTTTATGTGCTACTTTTAGGATATGACTAATTATGCTTTCTGGAAGATGTCTTGGCTGTATTGAACGTAATTTCCCTGGCCAGCTCAGCTACAGGGACTACCAGCCAAAAGGAGATTTTAAAATTAAAAATGTGTATCATTACCTATGTTCAAGATACTGGTATGTGTTGTAATTTATTTGTTGGCAATGAATTAGACTCAATAAAGAGAGAGGGGCTGGGAGGAAAAAAAAAAGATATTAAAATCCTCCACCAGGGCTTATTTTGGTTAGCAGAGTTTAAATGTCAAATAGGCTGTAAACAAAACCCCAAATACACGTATAAGTTAATCAAAATAAGATGAAGTGCCCCATGTATGTTTTGGGGGAAAAGGGATCAGTTCAAATTTTACTCCTGAAAGCATGAGTTCTCTTTGTCTAAACAGTGTTCAATAATGTGCAAGAATGTGTACCACTTTTCATTTATCTGTTTCAAGTTGTTTCTTAAATCTGTTTCAAGAATCAAAAGTTTCTAAGCTTAAACTTTTTCAGTATAAAGTGACAATGTGATTAATTTCTGTTTTTCATTATCCCTGCAAAATGATTGATCAATTGATAGTAATTTGTGTGAATATGTCTGTTTGTGAATAAGTTGATGGTATATAATTATAGATGCAAAAAGTCATGTGATTTCCTTTTTTAACTCAGTGTGGGAAGACAACTGATAATTATGATTTAAAGATCTGTACTTAATTACACACAATTTGCCATCTTCCCTTGTAATATTGAAAAGATAATTTTTAATCAAGGCTGGGAAGTTTGTCAGCCTTACAGTTGGCATGACATTGATGCCATGCAACTATATTTTCTTGTTATATGGTTGTTACTGATATAAACTAGAATAACTATCACTAAAGGTGATAAATACCCCAGCCCCTATATTTCATGTCACAGGGGCAATAACTCTGCAATGTCAATTTAGGGGCAATAACTCCATAATCATTAGGCCAACACTCATGAAATTTGTGCTTTGCACATCTACTGCTCCTGGTGAATATCATGACAAATATCAAGTGAATAAGACTTAAACAGAAGCAATAGTTCTCTGGACAAGAAGTTTTGAGTAAATTCAGGGGTAATTAATTTGGCAAACATTTGAGAAAAATGCATCTTGAACCTCTACTGCTCCTGGTGAATATTTACGCAAAGTATCAATTTAATTGGACACAAAACTAAATGAGTGTAAAAAAGTGTAGACAATGATCTGACAATATGTCTGAGACACAGCGGCTGGTCTGGATCCACGCTTGTTGCAAATGTCCAAAGGTGCCTTTTCGCATAATGTTGGCCAACTATACATATGACAGAAAAGACCTCCTTAAAGTGAATCAGACAGAAACTGTAGGAGAGTTGTCCGGACAAGCATTTGTAAGTCAAATCAGGGGCAATAACTCAGTAATTCTTGATGGAATTTTTACAAAATGTGCGTCTTGCACATCTACAACTCCAGGTGGACACTTCTGCCAAGTATAAAGCGAATCGGACTGAAATTGTAGGAGGAGTTGTCCGGACAAGCATTTTAAATGTGAATCAGGGGCAATAACTCATTAATTCTTCATAGAATTTTCACGAAAGTTGCGTCTTGCACATCTACAACTCCTAATGAACACTTATGCCAAGTATAAAGTGAATCAGACAGAAACTGTAGGAGGAGTTCTCTGGACAAGCATTTTTAAGTCAAATCAGGGGCAATAACTCAGTAATTCTTGATGGAATTTTTACAAAATGTGTGTCTTGCACATCTACAGCTCCTAATGAACACTTCTGCCAAGTTTAAAGTGAATCAGACAGAAACTGTAGGAGGAGTTGTCCGGACAAGCATTTTTAAGTCAAATCAGGGGCAATAACTCATTAATTCTTGATGGAATTTTCACAAAATGTGTGTCTTGCACATCTACAGCTCCTAATGAACACTTCTGCCAAGTTTAAAGTGAATCAGACAGAAACTGTAGGAGGAGTTGTCCGGACAAGCATTTGTAAGTCAAATCAGGGGCAATAACTCAGTAATTCTTGATGGAATTTTCACACAATTTGCGTCTTGCACATCTACAACTCCAAATGGACACTTCTGCCAAGTATAAAGCGAATCGGACTGAAATTGTAGGAGGAGTTGTCCGGACAAGCATTTTAAATGTGAATCAGGGGCAATAACTCATTAATTCTTCATGGAATTTTCACGAAAGTTGCGTCTTGCACATCTACAACTCCTGATGAACACTTATGCCAAGTTTAAAGTGAATCAGACAGAAACTGTAGGAGGAGTTGTCCGGACAAGCATTTTTAAGTCAAATCAGGGGCAATAACTCAGTAATTCTTGATGGAATTTTTACAAAATGTGTGTCTTGCACATCTACAGCTCCTAATGAACACTTCTGCCAAGTTTAAAGTGAATCAGACAGAAACTGTAGGAGGAGTTGTCCGGACAAGCATTTTTAAGTCAAATCAGGGGCAATAACTCAGTAATTCTTGATGGAATTTTTACAAAATGTGTGTCTTGCACATCTACAGCTCCTAATGAACACTTCTGCCAAGTTTAAAGTGAATCAGACAGAAACTGTAGGAGGAGTTGTCCGGACAAGGTTTTTACGGACAGACCGGCCGCCCGACCGACCGCATGACCGACCGACCGACCGACCGACTGACCAACAGGCTGATTCCAGTATACCCCCCACAAACTTCGTTTGCGGGGGTATAAATATTGCAAATTTAAAAATGAAATACATCATATCTGTTTTAATCATATCAAAAAAATAATACTGACCTTCTATTCACATGAAAAAATCAGAAAAAAAGATGATATTTCAAAATTTTCAATGATTATTTCATGAGTACTTTAAGTTAAAAATGTATACCCAAGCAGCTGAATTAAAGCAAAGTTTCAAGGGCAAGACAGGTTTCTTTCCATTTGTCTTTTTGAATTACTTTTTATTAATTTATTTTCCTGTCATTGAATCATATTAACAATTACTGTTGTAGTTTAAACATATTTTTTAACATCCATTCCATAGTAACAAAATTGACGCATTCTGTAAGACTCCTGATGAGACCAATTTTGTTGTTGTTATGGTGTTTACACCCTTTTCAGTATTATTTCAGTTATATTGCAGTAACCAGTGCATCTATCCAAGCTATCCTGGACTTTCTATACGCAGCGTATTGTGCAATATTCTTCCCAAGACACTAGTTGCTTCCCCACACATATATCTCCTGTCGCAATGACTATTATCAATCCTTAACCCTTTACCAAACAATCTCAACTTTTAACAACTCTGAAAAAGATGCCTTTTGGAAACATTGTGGAAAAAGGAGAAAATGCTGGTTACCAGCATTTTCTTTTTTTCCCACAATGTTTTCTACCCTTCACAAAACAAATTTCAATTTTTCAGTTACGTTCATTTTGTTGTCTACAAACGCTTTCAATTTGATCTAGTCTAAAATTTTGTCGTCTGGTTAAGCGTTAAACACAAATTGGTCATCAAATCTGTAACCTTGGTGTTTAACTCTGTACCAAACGACAAAATTTCCGACTTGTCGAAATTGAAAGCACTGGCAGACGACAAAATAAATGTGACGCGAAAACTGAAATTTGTGTTGGGAAGGGTAGAAAACATTGTGGGAAAAGGAGAAAATGCTGGTAACCAGCATTTTCTCCTTTTCCCACAATGTTTTCGAAAAGCATTTTGTTCGGGGTCATTAAAACATGTTTAACTCTGTACCAAACGACAAAATTTCTGACTTGTCGAAATTGAAAGCACTGGCAGACAACAAAATAAATGTGACTCGAAAACTGAAATTTGTGTTGGGAAGGGTAGAAAACATTGTGGGAAAAGGAGAAAATGCTGGTAACCAGCATTTTCTCCTTTTCCCACAATGTTTTCGAAAGGCATTTTGTTCAGGGTCGTTAAAACGTGATTGTGTGGTAAAGACTTAAAGCCCTGTTTGTTACCAACTGAGCTACAGGGCTTGGTTCCATCTGAGTGGTAGATGAAGAGTTTAATAGTACTATGTAAAAACTTAAAAATGAGACATACTCTAGTGAAAAGGGGTTTAATGCATTATACCATGCAAGTCGTCACATAATTATGGATCCATAAAATCCATTTTGCATCACAGGCAAGAGAATCATAAGGTTGTTCGGTCCTTTGACACGCTGATAATTGACCAATAGCAAAGTTTCGACTCAGGTCATCCTGCGCAGTCCGAGACCACTGACTTGGGTTGATACCTTTTTCGGCAAATGCATTAAACCCCTTTTTCACAGGACATGACTGGAATATAAGTGTCTTTTGATTAATATTGCTGTAAAATGTGGACAGAACAGAATGATCTACAGTTTTCTCCTTTATCCAGAAAAAGTGATACTGACCTTCTGTGTAGATCAAAATGAAACAGATGAAAAAGTGTAGAGTATGATACATAGAAATACACACATAAACAATTGTGAAATATAGAGAACTGTACACAAATTTTACATGATATAAGTAGATCACAAGGAAAAATATGTCATGAAAGAGAGAATACAAATGAGCCATGCTCTGTCAAAAGGGGCCTAATGCATCTCTGAGATGCACTATACCAAGCAAATCATTACAGTATTGTAGATCGACAAAATCCATTTCACATAACAACCTACTAAATCCTGAGGTAGAATGGTCCTTGGACATGCAGAAAATTGACCATTAGCAAAAAGTTTTGGCCCAGCTCAGCCTGGGCTGACCTGGGTCAATACTTTTTGTAGATCCATTAAGCCCTGTTTTAACAGAGCATGGCTTGAAGTAATAGTAATCTTCAAGTATCATATACAAATTTTACTAGAAAAAACATTCTGGAAAGGGTACAAACATGTCACACAGAATATGAAGAGGAAATAATTTTACATATATCTACAACCTTCAAATGAAATAAACACAAAACTAAACCTACAGGTATATATAACACAGGTTTCATGTAAACTCAATTTTTTTAGTACATTTCATGCTAAACCCATTGGTAGCTTTCACAACTACAGTTACATGACATGAATTTCATGTAAACTAAGTTTTGTATCTAAATGTAACTACAACCTTCAATTGAAATAAACATAAAACTAAGCCATAATGTACATGTAACATGAATTTGATGTAAACTTAATATTGTCGCTTATTTCATGCTAAATCCATTTACAGCTTTCACAAATACAGTTGCTTTTGAGGCACGTTTTAGATCAAGATAAAACTATACAGAATATGCAAAATGTTTTCACTTGCATTCATATATTAAACCTTAGGTTTCAAAGCGTGACCCTAGGACCTCTTGTGGACAGTGTAGATTAAGATCAAGACTGCACAGACTGTGCAGTCTGATCTTGAACTACACTGTCTGATAAAGAGATATTTTTCCCCCCAAAAATACTTTTGAAATAGCAAAATTTGGGTTTTTACTGTTGGCTTGAAAGTTTCCTATTAATTATTTAGCAGGTTAACTCTTTACCACACAATCCCGAGTTTTAACGACCCTGAGGGAAAGCCTCTTGAAAACATTGTGGGAAAAGGTGATAAGGCTGGCAATTAGCATTTTCTCCTTTTCCCACAATATTTTCTACCTTTCCCAAAACAAATATCAATATTTCAGTCACATTTATTTTGTCATCTGCAACTGCTTTCAATTTGGACTTGTCTAAAATTTTGTTGTATGGTAAAGAGTTAAGGGTTAAACCATAATTCATGATGATTAACCCTGTTTTGAAAGGATTCTCATTTTGTTGAAAATAGTCTACTACAAATTTTGTTCAGCTGGCAACGGGTTAAATGGTTAATATGTAAAAACAAATCTGTCACCCTTTGACAAGCTGCAATACTTTGGTGCAATGCTCCAATACCCTGGTAACTAGCTGTCACTACAAATTTGCTTTTTCACAATCACAACGCTTTTATGCCTCAAAATGCTTTACTTAAGATTCAGTTTTTTATATATTTCCTGCAAAACTGTGCAATCTCACCCTCGTTAACCCAGGTGTGAAGTATTACCATTCATCACCCCTGGGACATTCAATTGCGAAACCATCGTTTCTATGAATATTCATAAGATTGTGAATTACATCCAGTAGCCAATCGAATTGTCAATAACATAACAATACTCTCTTGTAGTGGAGGATAATCACATTTCTTTCGTTACCATGAATAAACTGGGTAAAACCCAAATCATTATCAGCTAATATGGCAGCCGCCTGTGGGCCTTCCTTCTGTAGCATTTGCCTTGCAACAATCCAGGGCAGACATTACAAATCCTTGTATACAAAGGCAAATATTTAGAAATATAGCGTGCTGTTGCAGTTCTTAGGGCTTTAAGCTGGAACTCTTTTGGGTTGTCGCTGAATGTTTTTTGTAAACTTTTGTCAATGATGGTCACGGCCTCAGCCATATTTAAAGTATCGCCAAGCTTGATTTGAAATAGGCGATTTGATGGGTTGTAGACGAGGTAAAAATAGAAATGATGGCATATTGTGATAAAAACAGATTAAATTTTCTCACTGAAAAACTGAGATAACCAATCAAAATGCCTCATGAATAATTCATGAGAATGAGAAAACATACGCGAGATAACCCTGGGGCGATGAATGTAGTTTACGGAATACATCGGAACTGGGTCGACGAGGATGGTGCAATCTGTGACAATCTCGAAACAGCATTAATATTCTTTTTCTGCTAAGCCTTTACCAAACAATCCGGAGCCTTTATTGACCCTGAAAAAAGAGGGCTTTTGAAAACACTGTAGGAAACCAAGAAAATGCTGGTTAGTGGTTACTGGCATTTTCTCTGATTCTCACATCTTTTTCTATCCATTTCAAGACAAAACCGACCATTTGAGCCACATTAACTGGTAGTTTGTTGTCTGCAAATGCTTTCAAGTCTAATAATTTGTAATCTAGTCAGTAGTTAAATCTGATTTAGACAACTTTTGCAATAAATTGGCCAAACGGCCCTCAGTATTTGGACTGTATTAATCACATATATGATTGATAATTCCAAATGGTTTAAGTTGGATAGACAAAGCCAATGGGATTGTCTTTGTAATATAGAAAACCCCGCTGGTGATCCATCCTATACAAAGAGAGATTCTCCTAAATTTTCAGCCGTATAAATGGCTAGTACACTGTATAAACCAGAGGGAAGGAAAGTTAGGCAGTCAAGATTCAAACCTACATCCAAAACTTTCTAAATATAAAACTTGCAGGTCAAACGATGGGACAAACCTATAGGTTTTACCAGCAAAATAACTATGTACAAGGATATGACCCATGGTCTGTGAAAAAGGGGTTTCATGCATCTGCAAAAAGTACTGACACAGGTCATCCTGCGCTGTCCGCACATGCTGACCTGTGTCAAAACTTTTTGTTTTTGGTCAAACTTTTATATGTCAAAGGTCCATTCTTCCCCAGGATTCAGTTAGTTGTTAGACACAATGGATTTAATGGATACCGGTACATAATTATCCGATAACATGCTTTGTATAACCCTCTACCACACAATCCCGAGTTTTAATGACCTTAAAGAAGAAGCCTTTTGAAACCTTCATGGGAAAAGGAGAAAATGCTGGTAACCAGCATTTTCTCCTTTTCCCATAAAGTTTTCTATGCTTTCAAAGACAAATTTCATAATTCCTGCAACAGTTAATTTGTCGTCTGCAAATGCTTTCAATTTGGACCAGTCTAAAATTTTATCGTTTGGTAAAGAGTTAAAGAAACCAGACTGAGGGAGTGATTTTGATGTCAAAATTGAAAATATTAATAATTCTCCACTAAACCCTATGCTATGGATACACATTAGAATCACCGCATTGAGACGATTCTAATGAGTACCCACAACATTGGGTTTTGAAAAGAAATAATGGATTTAGAATACCATCACTCCCTCTTATCTGGAGCTCTGCATCCTTACAGAACATGACTAATCAACATGCTGTTATCATTGATTTATACAAGGTGAAAACATTGTGGTAAACTGTGACGTTTACTTTTGCCACAATATTTTCAAAAAGAGTCTGCTGCAGTTTGATCAAAAAGTTGTTTCAAGGAAGTACTGAGTTAAGTGGAACCCCCTTCCCGCTGTGTAATGATATAGAAGGACTAAGGTAAAAATAAAAAGGGAATAAGGACTGTATACCAAAAAGATGACCTTGAAATACTATGCTCACTTTCTTCTAACACCATTATAGTTTTGTTCTATAGCATTTCTGGCCTTTGGAAAATTTGTGATTATTTTTGACAATTTTTTTGTCTGTGCGATCATAACTTGGATCTGAAGTTGGATCTTTGTGAAATATTCTGGCCAAAAAAGGCTTGAACTTGCAACACTTTGATCTGTGTTACCTAACTAAAGGATTTACAATTTCAGTCATTTTGGTAAGAAAAATGTTTAATCAAAGGCAAATTTAGCTAAAGCATTTTAATCAGTTTGAAAGTCTGTGTAAGTAATGGTTTATTGGTCTTAAATAAAAATTTATTTGGTGTGGAAAACAGATCAGAAGAAAATGAGATGAGTATAGAGGTTTCTTTGTAATTCATACTACCCCGTGATGCAATAAAAACTCACCAGCTACAACAGAAATGGAAACACTCATGAGCTTTATCTAAACAAGTGTGATATATGGTGTGCAACACACGAAAAGGGGCCTTCGAACATATGCGTAAAAGTGTGTTGTCCCAGATCAGCCAGTGCAGTCTGTGACTAATCTGAGATGACACTTCCCGTTCTTGTGCAATTTTTGTTTTGTTTACAACAGTCTTCTGTATGAAAAAATCTCATGTAGTTGTAAAGTGCCGTCTCAGGCAGGCTAATCCAGGACAACACTTTATGCAAATGTTCAAAGGTCTCAATTCGCATGTTGCAGGCCATATCCTATAGAGAATTTTCTGAATATTTTGACATGGATAAAAAACAGTGTTATACATGAAGAAATTGGTTAAAAAGAGATCAGACAATTGTCACATTGTTGCTTCTTTTACTTTTTTTCATGGTTTTCTTTTTTTTCCTTAAAGTTTTGCATTTTCTTTGCTCTAGAAATTCATTCAGTCTTTTAGGTTCATACAAGGCATTTAGTCATGGTTATATTTAATATTTTCTTTAAACTTTTTTCTTACTTAAAAAAGATTAAAAAGTCACAAAGGAATGTAACGCCTTTTTCACCTAATCTACTGATCCTAAACTTTAGGAATTATTAAACTTTGATGCTCAGAACACCAAAAGTTGGTAACATAATACATGAGCCATGCTCTGTGAAAAGGGAGCTTTTTGCATCTGCAAAAAGTATAGAGCCAGGTCAGCCTGCGTAGGCTGACCTGGTTGAAAACTTTTTGCCACAGGCCAATTTCCTGCTTGTCAAAAGATCAGTTTATCCCAAAATCCAGTTGGTTGTTAGACAAAACGGATTTTATGAATCCATAATTAGGTGATGACTTGCTTAGTATCGTGGATCTCGGAGATGCATAAAACCCCCTTTTGCCAGAGCATGGTTCACATCTGACCTTATGCATTTCATACAGCCTTTCATTAACCATTCATGTACTTGCGTGTGTTACAATGGGTACCTGCAAGTTGCTGTCTAAACATGTAAGATTCTTTCCTTATTAATTTGCAAAAAGTAGCACATGTGAAATATGTGACAAGTTATCTCTCCCAATTGAAAAATCACTACTTAACCCTTTCAGCACCATTGTGGAGAGCATAGATCAAGATCAGACTGCACAAAATGTGCAGTCTGATCTTGGATCTATACCATCTGCTTGTTAACCCTTTCCCAAACGACAAATTTTAGATCCTTCCAAACTGAAAGCGTTTGCAGACGACAATTTTAAATTTGATAAAAATGGCAGAAAGTTCTCAAAAAGGGTAGAAAACACTGTGGGAAAAGGAGAAATTGCCCTTTACGAGCAATTTCTCCTTTTCCCACAGTGTTTTCAAAAGACTTGTATTGCAGACACGTGAAAACCAGGGCTTGTTTGGGAAAGGGTTAAGGTGAGCCTGCTTCAGCTGATTGTAATTTCAGCTTTCATGAAAGGTGGAGTTACTGTATTTAAAACCAAAAGCGTTCAGTCTACCAAGTTAATTAATGCAACTTGGCCTGTATTCACCAACCATTCTTAAGAACATTCTTAGTCTTATTCTCCACAATTTTCTAAATTTGAAAGTAACACAACTTCTGATTGGCTAAACCATTTTTAAGAATGTTCTTAGTCTTATTCTCCACAATTTTCTAAATTTGAAAGTAACACAACTTCTGACTGGCTCAACCATTTGGTTTAGCCACTCAGAAGTTGTGTTAGTTTCAAATTTAGAAAACCTTGGATATTTAGACCAAGAATGGTTGGTGAATACAGACCCTGATTTCAGTTCTATAATGTACCCTCTCTTCTAACAAAAAACACATCTCCAAGCAAAATGTATAACATTGCAAATATCAACAAATAAAATCTAAGATAAATTTCAGCAAAAATGTCAAAAAGCAAATTAGCAAATTAAGCCAAACTTCAAAGCCTGCTAGTTTATCCAAGTCATGTGACCTACCTTCATTTGCCCCACCAGCGCCACCTACTGGTGCCATCACAACACCTCCAGACTTCAGCATTTCCATCAGTCTTGCATTTTCTTCCCGAAGTTCTCTGATTAACTTGTCTGTTGGACTTTCATTGACTGTTGCTGTTGTCTTAATAGCTTTGGCTCTGTCAGCTGCAAAAGATTTTGATTGATTTTGCAAGGTCTAAAACCTTTCACTGAACCTATTACAATTCCGCTCACTTTTAGACAGGCAGTAAAAAAGGAGAAATTTATGAGGGAAAGAAAAAAGTCTTTGATTAAAGTTACAGAAAGCATTGCAGGAAAAAATAAGCAAGTGTATACAATTGCTCTTATCCTCAGAATGTTTCCAAAATTCTTTGCAACTTCAGAAGTATAAAATGACATGTTTCCATGACAACAGGGTTAACTCTTTACCAAACGACAAAAATTCAGAGTCATCCAAACTTAATGCATTTTCAGACGACAAATTCATTGAAGCCGTAACGATGAAATGTTTCCTTGAAATGACAGAAAACACTGTGCTTTTCAGACAAAAAATAGCACTTGAATGGTAATGACAGAAAACGCTGTGTGTTTTCAGTTGAAAAATAGAACTTGAATGGTAATGATAGAAAACACTGCGTTTTCAGATGAAAAATAGCACTTGAATGGTAAGATTTGCCTGTCATAGGATAGAAAACATTGTGGGAAAAGGAGAAAAAGCTGGTTATCAGCAATTTCTGCTTTTTTCCATGTTTTCAAAAGGTTTCTGCCTTGGGGTCGTTGAAACACAGGATTGTGTGGTAAAAGATTAAAATAACTCACCAAATCTGAGTGTTGAAAGTGTCTCCTCATAGTTGATATCTGCGGGGCTTAAAGCAGCTACCTAAAAATGTTTTAAACATCCTATATTAGCTCTCGTCTCTCGCATTCGAAATTGTAAGAGTGAAAATATGGACTGTTGACATCCGAATCCTTAAATTTACAGTGAAAGAAAATGTAAAGCACAAGAAGAAAGTATCCATTGTGAACAAAATCTACATTTTCTCCATGTTTAGAAACCACCTGAGGCACTGTCAGAGAAACAGTTTTCTCATATAAAACCCCATTCAGCAATGTACATCATGTATTAACTTTTGACCAAACCATCCCAACTTCTAAGGAAAATGAGGAAAATACTGTTGAAAACATCGTGGGAAAAGAAGAAAATGCTGATAACCAGCATTTTCTCCTTTTTCCACAATATTTCCTACCCTTTCCAAAGCAATTTTCAGTTTCTGAGTCACATTTATTTTGTCATCTGCAAATGCTTTCAATTTGGACTAGTCTAAAATTTTATCATTTGGTAAAGAGTTAACAGCCTGGATTTGTCATCCATTTTAAATTTGATTTTGGTGCAGTCATAATGGCTAAGTTTTTCTCTTATTGCCCAAGTTTTTTGTCATACAGGGAAAGTTTGTCATTTTGTATAGAGTGGACTGTTTTTATCATATTAATGCACTAATACAGCTTGTTAACCCTTTACTACACAATCCTGATTTTTAATGACCCCCTAGAGAAAGGGCTTTTGAAAACATTGTGGAAAAAGGAGAAAATGCTGATAACCAGCATTTTCTTCTTTTTCCACAATGTTTCTTTACCATTTCAAAGGGCAATTTCCTAATTTCTCTAACATTTCGTTCATGGTCTCACGGTCTGCCAATACTTTCAATTTAGACCAGTCTAAAATTTTTATTGTGTGGTGAAGTGTTAATTAATGAATTAAGATTATAGGCACTCATGAAGGATCTGTGAATTTCCTACTTAACAAAGGAAAGAGTTAAGAAAATGGAACTTGGAATAGCTAACCATTATTGTTTTACTGTTGCCTCCAAGTGCATTCTGTAGTAGTCTCGTTAGTGTAGAGTCTCTGTATGGAACTGAAGAAAAAACAACAAACAAAAGGAATAATAGAAATACTCTAGCGTAAAGAAATGTCAAACATAAAAAATGCGAAAATATGACATAATACGAACATTAGTTTAGTCTTTTTAAAAATGGTGGGGCCAAAAATACTCTTTGAATATTTACCAAAACAATAATGTTTTTGAACAAACCTAAGAAATAAACTTATCGCTAACAGTATGGGAATAGGTGAAAATGGAACCTAGCAGCATTTTCTTCTTTTCTGACAATGTTTTCTAGCCTTTCAAAGACAAATCACATCAGATGTCCTACATCTAGTTTGTTTTAGACCTGCAAATACTTATGAACCTCTCTAAAAATATTGTCAGCTTGTAAATCCTTTGAGAGACAAATACATTGAATGGACAATTTCCACCACTATCAAAAGTCCCAAATAAGAGATTTGTTAAGGCTGTTCTTGTCAAAATGTGTGACAAAATGTCCAAATTCTGTTTAGTCTAATCTTGATCTAAGCAGATTACCAAGAAAATACAGTTCCACAGATAACTGCTAAAGTGTCTTAGCTTTACTCCATACCAAACAGACCCGAGTTTTAATAAATTAACCCTGAGGAAGTAGGCTGGGGTATATACTGTGGGAAAAAGTAAAAAATGCTGATAACCAGCACTTTCTCCTTTTCTCACAATGTTTTATTCCTTTTGAAAGACTCATATCATCATTTGAGCAATACATAATTTGTTAATCTGTTGATGGTTTCAATCTGGACAAGCCTAAAATTTTGTTGGTCTGGTTGAGAAATTATTCCTACGATAAAACACAACTCTTTATCAAACAAGAAAATTTTAGACCAGTCCAGATTGAAAGCTTTTGCAGATTACAAAATAAATGTGGCTCAAAACTTGCAGTTTGTTTTTTGAAGAGTAGAAAACATAGTGGCAAAAGGAGAAAATGCTGGTTACCAGCATTTTCTCCTTTTCCCACAATGTTTTCAAAAGGCTTCTTCCTCAGGGTCATTAAAAGTCGGGATTGTGTGGTAAAGGGCTAAACTCTTTGCCAGACAACACAATTTTAGACTTCTATGTATAGAGAACTCAGCAGACAACAATTTAAATGCCACTTAAAACATGATCTGTCTTTGAAAGGGTAGAAAATATAAATACAAATATTTTCTCCTCTTCCCACATTTTTTTTTCAAATACGCTTCTTCCTCAGGACTGTTAAAACATGGGATTGTATTGGTGCGTAATTTAGAGGATTAATTTTGCTTGATGTCAACCTCGGTAATGGTTAAAATTTGATGTTTAGTAGAAAGATACTGAATATCAAAAATAATTTTTCCTATTGAAAAAGACAAGCACTAGCTCCTACGGCAAAAATGTTAATTCCAAGCTAATTACTGTACTAAACTTGTTCATGTTTTATCAGTCTGTCAAAGCCATTGTCAGAAAATTTAGTATATACTTCTCAAATATAAATAGTTCAGAAGGCCAAAAAGAACAGAGAACGTATGTTTGAAAAAATTACCCTAAGAAGGATTATTAGTTCTAGAGTTACAAAGTTACATAAATATGATGGAAAAAAATATATAGAACTAGTTTATCCCTTTACCACACAATCCTGAGTTTAACGACTCTCAAGAAAAAGCCTTTTGAAAACATTGTGGGGAAAGGAGAAAATGCAGGTAACCAGCATTTTCTCCTTTTCCCACAATGTTTTCTAACCTTCCCAAGAAAAATTTCAATTTTTGAGTCACATTTATTTTGTTGTCTGCAAATGCTTTCAATTTGGACAAGTCTAAAATTTTGTTGTTTGGTAAAAGTTAAGACACCAGAATTGAATGTTATAAAGTAGCATATAATGAAATCAATTTCAAAAATATGTTTGAAACTATGGAAAGCTTTGTAGTGAACAAATATATGTGAAAAATGATACATGTATTTGGCGGTTGTATAGAAGGCATGCTTAATGCAAATCCAAAATACAAAAAAAAAAATAGAAATGAACCAAAAAATAAATTGTCATTCATTCAAAGTTAAATTCTTATGCTGTACTTGATATAATGTAATTTGCGGAATTGTCTTTCTATCAGTTAAGTACAGGCATTCTAAACAAAGATGGCTTTAAAATTTCACAAGATACAGAACTTGCATAATGAAAATGGATAAACCGTTTACAATATTACAGTCTAAGAAATACTGTTAACCCTTGCATCAAAACTTAAGTAGCACTCTGTTGCCAGTGTAAACCAAGATCAGACTCTACAAAATAAGCAGTCTGATCTTTGATCTAATACATCTGCTCTGAAGTGACATTCTGGAAAAAAGCCTTCTGACTTTTTTGGTCTTAACTCTTTACCAAACGACAAGATTTTAAACTCATCCAAATTCAAAGCTTTTGCAGATGACATATTAAATGTGGTTCAATTAACAAAGCCTGACTCTAGAAAAGTAGAAAACATAGCAACCCTTATGGTAAAAGGAGAAAATACTGGTTACCAGCATTTTCTCCTTTTCTCACAATGTTTTCAAATGGTTTCTTCCCCAGGGTCCTTAAAACTCATGATTGTGTGGTAAAGGGTTAAACCTTTCTATTGAAATTTGATCTTGATGAGCGATTTAAAAAATTATATGAAAAAAAGTTAGAATCCTTTCATCAGTAGCTGTTTTTCCTCTGATGCAAGCCATTCTGTATCAGTTGTGATTGTGGGCAATATGTCTAGTTAGAGCCTGCGTAATAATTTGTTAGTGATGACTGATTGTATAATGTTCAAAATAATAAAGTGTGAAGTGAACAAAATATCCTTGTTAACTCTATACCCGATGACAAAATTGTTAACCTTTAAGCTGCTAAGCGCGACTCACTGACCTTTTGCAGACAGTGTAGATCAAGATCAGACTGTACAGAACATGCAGTCTGATCTTGGATCTACATTGTCCGATGAGGAGATAATTTTCTCCAAAAAATAAGTTTTTAGAAACATTATTTGGGGTTTTGCTATTGGATTGAAAGTTTTATTCAACTTATTTAGCAGGATAAGGGTTTAGACTTGTTCAAATTGAAAGCACTTATAGACACTAAATTAAACACACGTCAAATGCTGGAGTTCATCTTTGAACAGGTAAAAACATTGTGGAGCTTCCTTTTGCCCTGAAAATCTCACCATATCAGAGATTGTTGTTGCAAGATCAAACTGCACATTCTCTGCAGTTCAATCTTGATCTAAAACATCCACAACTGTTTGTAAATGGCAAACGCCCAATATTTAAGCCACAATTAAGTTGCCGTCTCCAAATGCTTTGAATTTGGACTAGTCTAAAATTTGGCTCTTGGTACAGGGTTGAAAGATAAAATCTCAGTGTTTTTACAAGAGATGAGTTTCTCCTAGCAGTGGTCTAAAAGTAGTGAATCAATGTTACTATGTAATATATAAAATGTATAACAAGGCAGTATATTATCCTAATTCACTTACCATAGTCTTAGACGGTCAAAGTAAAGGACAATGAAATGTGGCAACAAAGAGTAATTATTTCAAGGAATACTTCTGATGGCAGATGACAAAAAACTATTACAATATAGTTTTACTTAACCCTTTACCACACAATACAGGGTTTTAATGAAAAACTAAGGTTTATGAGGTGTTTCATTCTTTCTCGTAGAAGTTAAAACTTTGCTGGCACAGTTATTACATTGTCCATAGTCACTGAAATTCACACTTTCTGTACAAATCCTTGTGTAAATAAGTTCAAGTATATATTTCTTACAGAGAATCTATCATCGGCAGAAACATATGAAAAGGAATATTTTTCTGGAATTTAATCGATAGAAACAGTCATGACAGCGCGATTTAAGTGGTCTTTCTGCTATACTATATATGTATTTACCACGGTTGTTTGTGAGCCCTTCACGATGGTAACCAAGGAAGTGGGTTTATCTCATCGCCACAGATCCATGTATAAATTGCTTTACACAAATTATTTGGGATTGCATAGAGTAGAACCGGATATTATCGGACACTTTTGGCATCTACGATGAGTGACGTGTTCATTTGCTCAACACAGAAACTAAATGGGCAAATCCATGTAGTGTAATTTGCACTATATTGTTCCAACAAATTATGGCTATCATCGAAAAATGCACGTGTGTAGGTAGTCTTGTATCAGACACTCGATTTGGGGAATATTGGAGGGGAAAATGCTTCAATTCAGGAGTCCATTGAGACCGATTAGATCTATTTAGAAATGGCAGTAAGATTTTCCCCTTAATATTTTAGCAATCTACCCGTATCATTTTTTCCTGTACTGGTGCAGTACCTAGGAAGCAAAATCCAGAGAAAGATAAGTACAAGTTGTCAGAGCTTGTCTTTCATTTGACATAAAATTAAATATGGTTACACCACACTCCACCACAGTTTACTGATAACATAATTCATACCTTCACTGCATAGTTTATTTATCAAATTGAATAACACAAGTGTTGAAACCAGTAATAAACCGCATTGCAAATCCATGAGCTTTGTGTTCGATACAAGACTCTATGTTTAGTTTTTGCATGTAGGGTTTCATCAGACGGAATTATTTTCTGTTTTTAGATTAAAATGCTTTGTCACAATAAAGCATTATCTGTAACCAAAAATATAAATCTATGAATAAAGTTAACGCACTTCGTATATGCAAATACCATATCAAATACCTTTACCAGGTCATTTAACTTGTGCTAAGAATGTTCAAGCTTTTGGTACTTTCCTATGGAGGAAACCTGAAACCTGCGAATTCACAACATCGATGCCTAATCCAATCAAATTAACCCTTACATCTTACTGATTACGTCACTATAACACATGCTTTGCTTTTGTAAGGGATTTACGTGTAGGCTTGATCAATATCTCCAATCTTTATCTTTAATCTATGTTGTATTTAACAACAGACGAAGCATCCGAAGTTCCCTAGGTGTCTGATATAACCCAGAACTACTCTATACACACATACGATCCTTGCTTTAACCCTTTACCAAATGACAAAATTTTAGCCTTCTCCAAATTGAAGGCATTTGCAGACGACAATTTCAATTTGGCTAAAATGGTGCAATTTTTCTTTGATAGGGTAGAAAACATTGTGGGAAAAGGAGAAAATGCTGGTTACCAGCATTTTCTCCTTTTCCCACAATGTTTTCAAAAGGCTTCTTTCCCAGGGGCATCAAAAGGCGTCATTGTGCAGTAAAGGGTTAACTGAGGGTATGAGCTGGCATAAAGTTAGGCAGCTATTTACTCAAATTGTAAAGTAATGCAGTCTAGTGAAACTTACTTTCAGACTTGATGCTTGCTTATCAAAACTGTGTATGCCAATTCCATGCGTATACTTTTTAGTGAAATGCAGCCTTGGTTCATAATATCTTTATTCTATTTTTCATTTTCATTTCAAAATTTCTAGGACATAAATGTCTACAGTTTTCTGATTTTTTTACAATCAAAAAAGTTTTTGGCCATGGAAAGTTAAAGAGCAACTCAAAGCAGTTTAGCTGACGGTGTAAATAAAGATTAGGCTGTAATTTTTTGGCTAAAGCAAGACTGAGGAAGCAACACCCGAGCTTTTTCTATTGACCAAAATAATGCAAGTATGTGTGCAAAAGAAGAAAATCATGAAAGTAACACTTGCTTCATGAGAAAAACTTCTCCATGATAAAGAGTTTGTCTATTTTCATTATGCACCAATATATACTATATGATCCAAACCAGACTGTTGTACCTTTGAGACTGATTTATAAAAGTCCTTGGCCCTGTTTCACGAAAAAACTTAAGTCTCTTATTCTACTCAAATTTACTAACGGTACTAGGTTCTGACTTAACCCTTTACCAGACTACAAAGTTTTAGCCTTGTCCAAATTGAAAGCATTTGCAGACGACAATTTCACTGTGGCTCAAATAGTGCCATTTTCCTTTGATAGGATAGAAAACGTTGTGCGAAAAGGAGAAAATGCTGGTTACCAGCATTTTCTCCTTTACCCACAATGTTTTCAAAAGGCTTCTTTCCAAAGGGGCGTTAAAAGGCGTCATTGTGCGGTAAAGGGTTAAGTTGAGTTTGTTATATGACACGCATTTCAGCAACATTAACAGACTGCAGTAGCATTCTAAAGTCCTGAGTTGACACTACCTTTCAGACTCAGCTAAAGAAATAAATGGACCTTAATTAATTAACAGACTTAAGTCCATTACTTTGCTGAGTTGAGTCCAAACGTTGTGTCGACACAGGACTTGCGAATGTTACACAAGTTTGTTTATGTTAGTGAATTGCGTCTGGTATAAAAAACTCAAGTTAAGCTGGAAAATAAGTCTGTTTGCAGATTTGAGTAAAATAAAAGACTTAACTTTTTTGGTGAAAGCAGGCCCAGGTTCACTTCTCTCTAGAATGTGATGATGGCATACATTTACTTACCAACTACTTTCTTTTTGCCCGTAGATATATCAGCAAGTGCTTTTATTACATTTCCCAAACTGCTCAATGATTGGTTGATAGCTGAGCCTTCCTTCAAACGATCTCCAGTAGCTCCGGTAGAGTCAGCTCTCTCACTGGAAGGTAGGAAATTGGACATGTATCAGCATTTTTTCCTTCTACAACAATGATTTTAAGTGCTTTATTCGAAAGGATTGTTAAAACTATGGATTGTTTGAAAACAGTTTTAAATTACCTCAAGGTAAACATGTTACTTTGTTATTCTCAGAAAAATCATTTACCATTTCCAGTGACACACAAGAAAAAAGAAGGAAATTACTTATTCTTTAAACCTTTACAATCCCAACTTTTAACGACCCTGAAGAAGGAACCTTTTGAAAACATTGTTCGAAAAGGAGAAAATGCTGGTAACCAGCATTTTCTCCTTTTCCCACAACTTTTTCTATCCTTCCCAAAACTAATTTCAAATCTTAGGTCACATTTATTGTGTCGTCTGCAAATGCTTTCAATTTGGACATGTCTAAAATCTTGTTGTTTGGTAACGACTCAACAGAAAGAACACCATATAAGCAATTACTGCTTGTAAAATGCAACTGCTCTCTTGCCAAAAAATGGTTTTAAATAGTGTATAAATCAGGAGCATAAAAAGATGCATTTGCTTTAACTTGTCCAAATCAAACGCATCTTCAGACGAAAAATTACACATTATAGAAACAAGAGGACCATGATGGTCCTATATCGCTCACCTGAGTACTAAGCAGTACTGGTTAACAATAAAGATAAATACCAAATACTGAAGTTCAAGGCCAAATGATTATGAAAGAGAGACAACTCACAACTTTAACAGAGGTCTAGGCCTTTGGTTACCCAGAAAATTTTCTTATAATTGCACGAAAGATACCTAAGTACAAACGCCTAAGCCCCGCGGCTGGACCTGTAATGATCCCAGGGGCATCTTGTGTGCAAAATTTCTTGAGGTCCACAAGGTGATGCTTCATGCAAAGTATCATAGCTCTAGGCATTTTGGGTTTAAACAAAGATTTTTCAGTTTGCATTATATATACATGTAGATGCTACAGAGTAAACCAGGTCAAATACAGCAACTCTAGTTGAAGGGCAAATAACTCATGTTGTTTGGGTCTAATAAGACCCATAATCAAAACCCATCCAAGATCTTACGGTCATATAAATTTTTACCAAGTTTGGTACTGATTGGTATATATTTGTAGATGCTAGAGTGTAAAAAAAAACAAATATGGAAATTTTGTCCAATTCAAGGGCAAATAACTCTGGATGTTCTGGTTCAATTTAACCCTGAACTCTTCCGAGACCTTATGGGAATATATATTTTGACCAAGTTTGGTACTGATTGGTCAATATTTGCAGATGCTAGAGTGTAAACAAAGTCAAATATGGCAAATTTTCTAATTCAAGGGCACACAACTCAGACAGTTCTGGTCCGATTAGATCCATAATTGAACTAATCTGAGATCTTATGATCACACACACTTTGACAATGTTTGGTGCTGATTGAGTAATATTTGTAGATGCTAGAGTGTAAACAAAGATTCAGTAATTTTTGCAAATTCAAGGGCAAATAACTCCTGATGTTCTGATTGGATTTGATCCAAAATCGAACTCATCCGAGACCTTATGGGCATATACATTGTGGCCAAGTTTGGTACTGATTGGTCAATATTTGTAGGTGCTAGAGTGTAAACAAAAAGATTTTTAAAGATTTCCCTCTTTATCTCTATGTGAAATCCGAGAACCCACAACATAGGGCCAATTTCAACAACAGCGCCATAATTAGAAGTATTTTGGTAGAGGGCTATTAGATGATGCTACATGCCAAATATGAAAGCTCTAGCCCTTACGGTTTGGGACAAGAAGATTTTTAAAGTTTTTTCTCTCGGTTGCCATGGAAACCAGAGTTCTTCATGGAATTCAAATCTTTGAAGTATTCTGAAAGTGCATCACCTAAGGATCATTTCTTTGAAGTTTCATTGAAATCTTTTGGGTGGTTTCAGAGGAGAAGATTTTTTAAGTAATTGTTCATGGACGGACGGACAGACGGACGCACAGATGGACGCCGGACAACAATCGATCGCAATAGCTCACCCTGAGCACTATGTGCTCAGGTGAGCTAAAAAGCTAAACTAATGATATTGGCGGACTATCATAAGGAACACATGTATGAAGTTTCACAAATTTTTGTCCAGGATTTTGAGTTGAAGATAAATGTATATTGATCCTTAACAGAAATATACATGAAGCCCCTTTTTCCTATGAGACAGTATTTGATATCAAAAAGGAAAAAAAAACAATAAATATCAGCAGACATCATTAGGAACACCTGTATGAATTTCTATTAGTTTTTGTCAAGGATTTTAGAAGATATCTGTCCTGAAAGATGGACAAACAGATGGTCATTGGTCAATGACGAAATTAAACATTTAGCCCCCTTTTTTCATGACATGGTGTTTCATGAAATAAAAACAAATAACTATTGTCTGTGGCTTGCAATAAACAATAAGAAGATGAAGTTTCATGACATTTTGTCCTGTAGTCAAAGAGATATTGGTCCACATTGAAAATATACGTCAAGCCCCCTTTTTCCATGACACAGCAATAACTGGTCCTATTAGACCTACAATCAAAATCATTTGAGATCTTACGGTCATATATATTTAGACCAAGTTTGGTGCTGATTGGTTAATATTTGTAGATGCTAGAGTGTAAACAAAGTCAAATATAGCAATTTTTTCAATTCAAGGGCAAATAACTCCAGTCATTCAGGTCTGATTACACCCATAATCGAACTCATCCAAGATCCTATGGTCATATACATTTTGACCAAGTCTGGTGCTGATTGGTTATTATTTGTAGATGCTAGAGTGAAAACAAAGTCAAACATAGCAATTTTTCTAATTCAAGGGCAAATAACTCCAGTTGTTCTGGTCCGATTACACCCATAATCGAACTCATCCGAGATCTTATGGTCATATACATTTTGACCAAGTTTGGTGCTGATTGGTTATTATTTGTAGATGCTAGAGTGTAAACAAAGTCAAACATAGCAATTTTTCTAATTCAAGGGCAAATAACTCCAGTCGTTCTGGTCCGATTACACCCATAATCGAACTCATCTGAGATCTTATGGTCATATACATTTTGACCAAGTTTGGTGCTGATTGGTTATTATTTGTAGATGCTAGAGTGTAAACAAAGTCAAACATAGCAATTTTTCTAATTCAAGGGCAAATAACTCCAGTTGTTCTTGTCCGATTACACCCATAATCGAACTCATCCGAGATCTTATGGTCATATACATTTTGACCAAGTTTGGTGCTGATTGGTTATTATTTGTAGATGCTAGAGTGTAAACAAAGTCAAATATAGCAATTTTTCTAATTCAAGGGCAAATAACTCCAGTCGTTCTTGTCCGATTACACCCATAATCGAACTCATCCGAGATCTTATAGTCATATACGCCGACGGACGGTGAGTGATCACAATAGCTCACTCTGAGTGTAAACAAATAAATGTGGATGGACAGACGGACGCCGGATGGACGACAGACGCCGACGGACGGTGAGTGATCACAATAGCTCACTCTGAGCACTTTGTGCTCAGGTGAGCTAAAAATGACATTCAAAGGGAAATAACTCAAAGACAGCACGAGGAAGAGTTACAATTCTTAGGCACTGCACTTCTAAATACTACAATAAATAAGCATACCAAAGTTCAAGTCATTCATTCTTAAGATGACAAAATTTGGCTCCAGACAAGCAAGAAATGCTATAAAAATGAAGGCCAAAGGAAGAATGACTCAAAATTCATGCAAGGAAGAGTTATGGTTCTTGTGCACTGCACTCTATAACTTCACAACAATCATGCATATCAAATTTGAAGATATTCAGGCTGTAGATGACAAATATATATTCCAGACGAGTAGAAAAAGCTGTAAAAATGATAATCAAAGGGAAATAACTCATAGGCAGTATGAGGTAGGCTGGTTCTTCCACACTGCACTCTGTATTATTGCAACAAACACAAATACCAAGTTTCAAGTCAATCGAACTAGTGTTGACAACGTATGCTCCGAACTAACAACTATTTTAAGGAACTTTCTAATTCAAGGGCAACTAACTCAAGTTGTTCTAGTTCTATTACACCCATAATCGAACTAATCCAAGATCTAATGGTCATATATATTTTCACCATGTTTGGAACTAATTGGTTGATATTTGTAGATGCTAGAGTGTAAACGAAGCGAAATATAACAATTTTTCGAATTCAAGGGCAAATAACTCAGTTGTTCTGGTCCGATTACATCCATACTCAAACTTATCAGAGACCTTATGGTCATGTATATTCTTACCAAGTTTTGTGCTAATTGGTTTATAACTGTAGATGCTAGAGTGTAAACAAAGTCAAATTTAGCAATTTTTCTAATTCAAGGGCATATAACTCCAGTCGTTCTAATCCGATTTGACCCATAATCCAACTTAGACAAGATCTTATGATTATATATATATATATATATATATTGCCCAAATTTAGTGCTGATTGGTTTAAAATTGTAGATACTAGAAAGTAAACAATGTCAAATATAGCAATTTTTCAAATTCAAGGGCAAATAACTCCAGTCGCTTTTGTCCAATAAAAGCCATAATCGAACTCATCTGAGATCCTATGGTCATATATATTTTGACCAAATTTGGTTCTGATTGGTTGATAATTGTAGATGCTAGAGTGTAAACAAAGTGAAATATAGCAATTTTTCAAAGTCAAGGGCAAATAACTCCAGATGTTCTGGTCCAATTTGACCCATAATCGATCTCATCCAAGATCTTATGGTCATATATATTTTGACAGAGTTTGGTGCTAATTGGTTGATAATTGTAGATGCTAGAGTGTAAACAAAGTGAAATATAACAATTTTTCAAATTCAAGGGCAAATAACTCCAGATGTTCTGATCTGATTTGACCCATAATCGAACTCATCCGAGATCTTATGGTCATAAACATATTGACCAAATTTGGTGCTGACTGGTTGATAATTATAGATGCTAGAGTGTAAACAAAGTGAAATATAACAATTTTTCAAATTCAAGGGCAAATAACTCCAGATGTTCTGATCCGATTTGACCCATAATCGAACTCATCCGAGATCTTATGGTCATATACATATTGACCAAATTTGGTGCTGATTGGTTGATAATTATAGATGCTAGAGTGTAAACAAAGTGAAATATAGCAATTTTTCCAATTCAAGGGCAAATAACTCCAGATGTTCTGGTCCGATTTAATCCATAATCGAACTCATCCGAGATCTTACGGTCCTATACATTTTGACCAAGTTTGGTGCTGATTAGTTAATATTTGTAGATGCTAGAGTGTAAACAAGAAAATGTGAACGGACGACGGACGGACGGACGGACGGACGGACGACGGACGCCGACGGACGGTGAGTGATCACAATAGCTCACTCTGAGCACTTCGTGCTCAGGTGAGCTAAAAAAGAGCAATTCCTGCTTTTAAAATACAACTGCTCCCTTCCCAAAAATGGTTTTACAAGTTGTCTGACCCATGAGCTAAAAAAGATGCATTTGCTTTAACCCTTAGGCAGCCAAGAGAGACTCTTTGACCTTTAGTGGACAGCATAGATCAAGATCAGACTGCAAAGAACATGCAGTCTGATCTTAGATCTACACTGTCCAATAAGGTGATATCTTTCCTCCAAAAATACCTTTGAAATAAGAAAATTTTGGTTTTAACTATCAGCTTGAGAGTTTCGTTTCTTTTATTTAGCAGGATAAGGGTAAACTTGTCCAAACTGAAAGCATCTGCAGATGACAAATCAAATGTTGCAGGTATTTAGCTTTGAAAAAGAAGAAACCATTGTGGGAAAAGGAAAAAATAATGGTTACCATCATTTTCTTCTTTTTACCAAAATGTCAAATGAGGTTATTAACTCCTTACCGAACAATAAAATTTTAGGCCAGTCCAAATTGAAAGCTTTTGCAGACTACCAAATAAATGTGAATAAAAAATTGAAATCAGTTTTGGGAAAAGTAAAAACATTGTGGGAATAGCAGAAAATGCTGGTAACCAGCATTTTCTCCTTTTCCCTCAATGTTTTCAAAAGCTTTCTTTCTCAGGGTTGTTAAAAGTCAGGTTTGTGTGGTAAAGGGTTAAGCAAGCCATGACATTGAAGTTTCAAATCTCTTACCTGCCAGCCAGATCTACCAGGTTGATGGTCGAGGATCTTGTCATACTTTGGCCTGACTCATTAGGTTGCTTCTGTGTAAAAGAGATCGCCACAATGGTGTGGGCACGGCTGAAACAGTAAATAGTAATGATGACAATACCAATTAACTCATTTCCAAACAACAATATTCTGGACTGGTCCAAATTGAAAACAGACGACAAAATGAATGTGGCTAAAATACTGAAATTTGTTTTCGGAAGTGTAGAAAACATTGTGGGAAAAGGAGAAAATGCTGGTAACCAGCATTTTCTCCTTTTCCCACAATGGTTTCAAAAGGCTTCTTTTTCAGGGTTGTTAAAAGTCGGGATTGTGTGGCACAGGGTTAACTCTTTACCAGATGGCAAAACTTTTGACTTGTCTTGATAATGAAGGTTTGCAGACTGATAGTAAAATCTGGCTAAAATGATGGAATTTGTCTGTGAAAAAGCAGAAAAAGCAGGAGAGGGAGAAAATTCTGGTTACCAGCATTTTCTCCTTTTCCCACAATGGTTTGAAGTCTTTCTGTCTCAGGATTGGTAAAACTCAGATTGTCTGGAAAGGGTCAGATCTCAAGTTCACAGAATACAAGGGGTACCAATACTTTCTTTTGTGGACAGTGTAGACCTAGACAGTGTAGACCTAGATAAGTCTGACTGCAGTCTGATCTTTGGTCTACACTGTATGACTTTTTTTTTTAGACACTCCAATAAAGGAAAAAAAATCTTACGCTGCAATACAAAGGTCAAAATGACCTTGACACTGCAAATTGAAGTCTTTATCAGGCAACAAAATTTTTAACTTGTTCTTATTGAAAGCATTTGCAAATGACAAATTTAATTTTATTCAAATGGAAGGGTAGAAAACATTTTGGGACAAGGACAAAATGCTGGTAACCAGCATTTCCTCCTTTTTCCACAATATTTTCAAAAGCTTCCTATTGTTCATTAAATCTCAGGACTGTGTGGTAAAGTATTAACTCCTTACCTGAAAACAAAATTTTAGGGTCCCCCCATATTAAAAGCATTTGTAGATGAAAAACAAAACATGGCCCAAATGACTCAATTTGTCTCTGAAAGGGAAGAAAACATAGTGGGTAAAGGAGAACATTCTGGTTTCCAGCATTTTCTCATTTTCCCACTATGTTTAAAAATGTTTAAAAAAGCCTTTTTCCTCTGGGTCATCAAGACATGGGATGGTTTGCTACAGGGTTACACCTACCTGCTTGTGGCATTCATATTTGTAGCTGCTACTGTCCTGTTTCTGGTGCCATCATTTATCTTGCCATCGATTTCCTTGTAACTGTTCACTCCACTGGCAGTAAGGTTTTCCACTGTAAATGAATGTAAGGCAGAAAATTAGGTTACATAATTATATTTTGGCTTCTGGTTTATAGGCAACTATTTACTTTTGCCATGCATCGAAAATTCTTCTCCTTCTGAGAGCATTTTGATACAGTTTCAGAGAATTTTTTCTTTTTTTCAACAATTGTACAAAAGGGAGATTCATAATTAAGAAATATATGGGCCATGCTCCAGGAAAAGGAGGCTTAACGAATCTGCAAAAAGTATCGACTCAGGTCAGCCTGCGCAGTATGTGCAGGCTGACCTGGGTTGGAACTTTTTGCTGTTGATCAATTTTCTGCTTTTCAAAGGACCATTTTACTACATAATTCAGTTGGTTGTGTAAAAAAATGGATTTTATGGATCAGTAATTATCTGATGACCTACTTGGTATAATGTGCAATGGAGGTGCATTAAGCCCCCTTTTGCCAGAGCATGGCTCATATAATAATGAGCCATGCTCTGTGAAAAGGTAGTACAATGGATCTGCAAAATACATTGACCGTGAGTTCAGTCTGAGCAGTGAGCCAAGGCTGAGCTGGGTTGAAACCATTGGCTATTAGTACATTTTCTGCATGCCAAAGGACCATTCCAGCTTGTGATTCAGCTGATTTTTGGATAAGATGGGTCCATACTGTGCCATGACTTGTTTATTATAGTGCATTAACCCTTTACCAAACGACAAAACTTTGGACCCGACTAAATTGAATGTATTTGCAGACGACAAAATAAATGTTGTTCAAAAGATAATTTCTCTCTTTGGAAGGGTAAAATACATTGTGGGAAAAGGAAAAATGCTGGTCACCAGCATTTTCTCCTTTTCCCATAGTGTTTTCAAAAGCCTTCATTTTCAGGGTCATTAAAATTCGGAATCGTGTAGTAAAGGGTTAAAACAATGTTTTCAAACCCCTTTTCCCAGGCCAGCGCACATATAGGTCATTTGCACAGGCATTTTCTTGGCATTTAGACTTGTCCATTTTTCTTTCCTTTCTCCAGATGTCTTAACTCTTTACCAAATGACAAAATTTTAGACTGGTCAAAACTAAAAGCATTTGCAGACGACAATTTCTATGTGGTTCAAAGGATGGAATTTGTTTTAGATAGGGTAGAAAACATAGTTGGAAAAGGAGAAAATGCTGGTTACCAGCATTTTCTCCTTTTTCCTACTATGTTTTCAAAAGCCTTCTAAGTCAGGGATGTTAAAAATCAGGACTGTATGGTAAAGGGTTAACCCTTTCCCAAATGACAAATTTTAGCCCCCTTCCTAATTGAAAGCATCTGCAGACGACAAATTTGAGAGTGGTACAAATGAACTTATGGTTTTTTGACAGGGTAGAAAACACTGTGAGAAAAGGAGAAAATGCTGGTTACCAGCATTTTCTCCTTTTCCCACAATGTTTTCAAAAGGCCTCTTCCTCACGGACATGAAAACACGGTATTGTATGGCAAAAGGTTAAAGGAAAGAGGTAAATGTAGAAATTCATCATCCCTTGAAGCAATGAACAAACTCAAGTTGATTTTGTGACAACCTAAGATCATGCTGATTCTCTGCAATCAGATCTTCATTACATTTTCTGCAAAAGCAACAAAAGCAGGACTATTACGAAATTTAGAGAAATTAATTTTGAAATTTCAAAGATTATTTTGAGCTATTTATGCCAAACCACTGATAATTAATTAAGATATGTAATCAAAACACAATATGTGTAAGCAAATTAAACTAACTGAAAAAAGAAAGACTAAAAATTTGAACTGAAAAATATTTACTCAGAATAGTAAACAGTGCATATGTTTGTAACAAAAGACTTTTCAAATTTAACTGATTTAGATCAATGTTTATGCTAATTCATTGTCATTCCCTAATCTACATTCTAGGGTAAGCAAAACGTGTAATACTATATGCACTTCATAGACACACATATATATTACTGGTGGCATCTATTTGCCCCTAACCTTCACAAAGAAATGAGCCATGCCCTGTGAAAGGCTGCTTAATGCATCAGCAAAAAGTATCAATCGAAGTCAGCCTGTGCAGTCCATGCAGGCTGACCTGGGCAGAAGCTTTCTGTTATGTGTCAATTTCTTAATGTCTAAGGACCAGTTTACCTTTCTGTTCAGTCGGTTATTTGACAAAATGGATTTTATGGATCCACAAATATGTGATTACTTGCTTGGTATCATGCATCACAGAGATGCATTAAGCCCCCTTATGCTAGAGCATGGCTCAAATACAAATGATCTAACTAACAGTCTCAGCTAACTATCAGTCTCAGTCTATGCAATTTGAAAACAATGGTTAAAAATCACATAAAATTCACTTTGTTCTTTACCATATGACTAAACTTTGGATTTATCCAAAGTCAAAGCATTTGAAGATAGTAAAAATATACATCATTGGCTAAAATTGTGGGACTTGTCTTCAAATGGGCAGATCTAAATAAACGTTGTGGGAAAAGGAAGAAATGCTGGTCACCCACATTCTCTTTTTTTTTCCCACAGTGTTTTCTAAAGCTTTCTTCCTAAAGGTTGCTAAAACTGGAATATGTAGTAAAAGGCAAAACAATTAATTACTACCTTATTGACTATTTGAACTGCACTCTCTGAAAAGGGGGCTTAAAGTATTGACCTAGGTCAGCCTGCACAGTTGGCACAGGCTGACCTGGACTGAAACATTTTGTTTTTGGTCAATTTTCTGCATGACCAAAGACCAGTGTACTACATGATTCATTTGGTTGTCAGACAAAATGGATTTTATGGATCCATAATGGTGCTTGGTGTAAGGCATCACGAAGATGCATTAAGCCCCCTTTTGCCAGTACAAGGCTCATTTATTTGTACCTATTTACTAGTTTGTAACTTGACAATTCGTACTAGGCCAATTCATACGAGGACAATTGGTACAAGACAACTGGTACCCAGAACAACTCATGCCCTGAACAATCAGTAACTTAGGACAACCTATACTTTAGGACAATCTGTACCCAGACATTTGGTACCTATGACAATTTGTTTTCAGACGATTCACATATACTTAGGACAATTTCTTCCAAAGACAACAATACAAATTAAAATATACAAACTGCAGTTTACTCCTTTAAATAATCTTCTATCTATACACAGTAAAATTAGTGTTGCACCCCCTGTGTTTTTTACCGGGTTTGATTTCCTGACGTGAATGAGATAAAACTGGGTCGCAATTAGAATTCGGCTGCTGCATACACCAACAGACTCGTCTTTTGCCCATAAAATGAATTGAACTGAGGCATCCCTTGACCTCATGGTAAGTGGGAATCTTTTGCCTAGATGTTGCTTTCAAATTTAAGAAAAAAGATAAGCGTTTAAGTTTGGTTAAAACAGGGAATTTAATGTCGAAACAAAACTTACGACAGGTTGAAAGTGACTGCAGAGAATGGACACACAAAATCAGGCAATATTGCGTACTTCCGCCCGGGGCATGCAAAACAGCTTGCAGTCTTTGTCTCACACCTCTCACTAGAGGTTGAAACGGCTCGATCAGTAGCTGCTGCCATGAGGTTAAGGGATACCTCAGTTCATTCCATTTCAGAGACAACAGACTTGTTTGTTCTTGTATACAGTAGCCAGATTCTAATTTCCAACCCATTTCATATCATTCACGCCAGAAAATTAAACACGTTAAAAACACAGGGGGTGCAACACTAATTTTATTATGTATATAATGGTAGTAGCGGGTATGCAGTTGAAATAGTCATTCTGTCATAGGTACCAACTGTTCTGGTAAGAATTGTCCTAGATATGAATTATCTTGAGTAACTGATGTCCTGAGGACAAACTGTCTTGGTACAATTAGCTTACTTAGTTACTTGGTTGCTAGAAACACTTTACATATAACTTAACTCTTTACCAAACGACAAAATTTTAGACTTGTCCAATTTGAAGGCATTTGCAGACGGCAAAATAAATGTGACTCAAAAAATTGAAATTTGTTTTGGGAAAGATAGAGAACATTGTGGAAAAAGGAGAAAATGCTGGTTACCAGCATTTTCTCCTTTTCCTACAATGTTTTCTAAAGGCTTCTTTCCCAGGGTCGTTAAAATTCGGGATTGTGTGGTAAAGAGTTAAGCTATAATTTAACCAGACTTGTATAATAGCTCTGACTACATTTCAATATGTTACCTCTTGCAGATGATTTTTCTCCATGGAAACTAGGGTAATGACAATACTTTGGATTTTCCTCAAAAACAGCTGTACTAAAAAAGCTAGTAAGTTGCTTGATTGCTATAATTACTCTGTTGCTCTACCATAACTTTTAAAGTGCCGAATAAATAAAATAGATATGTTCAGTCTAGAAAAAACTGCCATCTTAAGGCTGCTTATGACCTTACTCACACAGCATAGTGGACAGTGTAGATCAAAGATTAGACTACATGTTTTGTGCCATCTGATCTTGATCTACAGTGGCCATAAAAGCAGCTATAGTGGTGATGGATGCTTTAATGGTTGAGCTATAACTACAGCAAACTTGTATATAGTTCTAATCACATTCTAACAGAATACCCATCTGCAGAGGACTTTCATTTGATCTAAGAGTACAATGAAGAAATGGTCTGATAAGGAAAAGAACATATGGCGTGCAACACACGAAAAGGGGCCTTCAGACATATACGTAAAAGTGTGTCGTCCCAGATCAGCCTGTGCAGTCTGTGACTAATCTGAGATGACACTTCCCGTTTTTGTGCGATTTTCTGTTTCAAGAAAATCTACTGTATGTAAACATTTTATGTAGTCGTAAAGTGCCGTCTCGGATTAGCCTGGGCAGATTGCGCAGGCTAATCCGGGACAACACTTTACGCAAATGCCCGAAGGTCTCATTTCGCATGTTGCAGGCCATGTGTAACTGGCTTGCAAAGAAAGCATTTTAAAAATTGGAGCAATGACTTGCACATTTTCCATTTCACTTTTGAGAAATTGTGCAAGTCATCACTCTGTTTCGAAATGTTTTCTTTACAAGCCAGTAAAATGTATGTTCCTCTCCTTTTCAGACCATTTCTTCCATTGTCCTACTAGATTCCATTCTGGTGGACGTTGAAAGAACCTCTGTAGAAAGTGGTAGAGCCTTTACCAGACAACAAAATATTGGATTTGCTCATATTGAAAGCAATTTGCAGACAACAAATAAGTGCCTCAAATCATGGGATTTTTCCATGAAAGCACAGAAAAAAAGTAGGAAAGGGAGAAAATGATGGTTACCAGCATTTTCTCCTTTTCCCACAGTGTTTTAAAGAAATTCTTCTTTTTGCCTGGTCATTAAGACATAAGATTGTTTTGTAGGTTCTAAACATTTCATCGAACACATTGTGAGAAAAAAAGAATGGTAAGTAGTATTTCCTCCTTTCCTAAAATACTGTCAACCCTTAACCCTTTACCAAACAATTTCAAATTTTGCCGAACCTGAGAGAGAAGCTTTGGAAAACATTGTGGGAAATGGAAAAAATTCTAATAACCAATGTTTTCTCCTTTTCCCTTAAATTTTTCTGAACTTTCATGAGATCCATCATTTGAGCCACATTTAATATGCTAAATGCAAATGCTTTGAATCTGGACAAATCCAAAGTCTTTTGGTACAGGGATAAATGAAAATTCCCATTGTTTCAGCATTTGTCTGCAAATGCTTTGAAAGTCAATTACTTTGATGTCTGGTAAAGAGTTTAAGACCTATTTTTCTAAATCTATCTCAGCCAATTCTAACTCATTTTGTAAATACAAATGCATGAGTAAGTTTTAATTCATATTTTTGCAGAGGATTAGTCATTACAGAAAAGCAAAACTAAACTATGATATACATAAAAGTAGGATACATCTATCTTTTCATGGCAGCAGAGGCAGTAGAGATGGTGGAAGTCAATTTACTGCAACAAAGTGAGAGAAAGCGATCATCTTTTTTTATACATTTTAAAGTCTTCAGATGAAAGTAAATTACATAATTTGACAACAATTATCATTTGATTTTCATGCATCCTTGACCAGGGGCTCTAAATGAAATGTAATGTTCCCATTCTAAAGTCAAAGGTTAGTCATCTATACCCATGTTGCCGACACTCATATTAATCTTCTTGAAGAATACTCTCTCTAAGCCACTGGGTACTTTCTGGCATAAGGTTATTCATCCATAGCCATGTTGCCAACACTCATGAATATTAATCTTCTTGAAGAATACTCTCTTCAAGCCACTAGCTACTCTCTGGCATAACGTTATTCATCTACACCCATGTTGCCGACACTCATATTAATCTTTTGATGAATACTCTCTCCAAGCCACTGGCTACTTTCTGGCATAAGGTTATTCATCTATACCCATGTTGCTGATACTCATATTAATCTTCTTGATGAATACTCTCTCCAAGCCACTGGCTACTTTCTGGCATAAGGTTATTCATCTATACCCATGTTGCCAACACTCATATTAATCTTTTTGAAGAATACTCTCTTCAAGCCACTGGCTACTTTCTGGCATAAACAATGTTAAAATGATGCATGTTCATAACATTTCAATGACTCTTGCTATGTAAATGATGCTGATTCAAAGATTCCAGTTTCCTGCCTAGAAAATGACTTTAATAACAAATAACTTTACCACAGATCATGAGATGGTAACACTATTGCAACATTCAACAGTGTTTGCAACAGGCTATTAACTGCTTGAATATCATTAAGTCTTTACCAAATGACAAAATTTTAGACCAATCCAAACTGAAAGCTTTTGCAGACGAAAAAATAAATGTTACTCAAAAATTGGAATTTGTTTTGGGAAGAGTAGACAACATTGTGGGAAAAGGAGAAAATGCTGGTTACAAGCATTTTCTCCTTTTCCCTCAATGTTTTCAAAAGGCTTTTTCCTCAGGGTTGTTAAAAGTCAGGACTGTGTGGTAAAGGGTTCAGCAAGGGGGCGTGTTCAACAACCAACCTTCATTCTATTGGACTTTTAAATTTACAGTCTCGCTATCTCATTGGCTAAGGCATTCAAATCAGATAGCAAGTCTTAAAATTTAGCATAAAAACAATGAAAAGAAAGGTTAAAAAATACACACATCTGCAAAGGATGTCAGGAGATTCAGGATTATAATAATTTGATGAAAAAATGAAATATAATGGTAAGAAAACCTATAAAATCTGCATAACTAAAACATACAACACAGTAGAAATCTACTAACTATAGGACATACATTTCAGATGAGACATCTGCTTACTTCATGCTTTTCGGTAGTTTATCGAGAAATAATGGTGGATTATGGTTTGATATTTCATGGTTATGACCAGTTAAAATACCAATTTTATATTTTCTAACTCTTCAACTGAAGGCGAAAACAGTAGTTCCTGCGCGCTAGTTACCAAGGTAATCACTAGGTAATCAAATAGAAGGAAATGTGACGTAATTTAGGCTATATTTCTTGCGCTTTATGTAATATTGTAATGCATTGTTATGTGAGGGGGATACACCATGGGAATTTACCAAAAACAACTGTACTGGGTTTTTATGAAAGTTCCAACAAAAAAGGGGTAAGAAGCATGAAATAAATAAAATATTTGTTTTTTCTGTGAAAGATCGAAATTTATTTCATCGAGTGAACATCATCGATAATATTTTCACAAGTGGCACAGCCACTTGTGAAAATATTACCAATGATGTTTACCGGTACTCGAAATAAATTTCAATCTTTCACCAAAAAAAAAAAAAACCCAAATATCCTCTACTTACAATATAGAGTAAAATAGACAAAAGACAGAACAATCAAGCAGAGACAATCAGGCAGTTTATCTAGCATCAAAGAGTCTCTCTGGATGTTAAGAATGGGTTCTTGGACCTGCTTCTTGCTAATATTACTGTCTCATATCAGGCCTAAAACTTAAGGTTGCATTGCAATAAAAACATCTATTCAATATGAACAGTTTGCATGTGCTTCTTAACTCTTTACCACACAACTCCGACTTTTAACAAGCCTGAGAAAGAAGCCTTTGGAAAACAATGTGGGAAAATGAGAAAATGCTGGTAACCAGCATTTTCTCCTTTTCCGGCAAAGTTTTCTACCCTTTTGCATGGAAATCGCATCATGTAAGCTACATTCAATTTGTCATCTGCAAATTCTTTTAATTTGGTCGAGTCCAAAATTTTGCCGTTTGTTGAACATGGGAGAGTCTAAAACTAGTGTAGTCTGATAAAGAGTCATTACTGAGATGACAAATACAATTTAGAATGGCTGGTAAATATGGGCCCTGATATTTTGAGTCTAATGGAAAGACACAAATGAGCCATGCTCTGGGAAAAGTAGGTTTAATGCATCTGTGTAATGCATTATACCAAGAAAGACATCATATAATTATGGATCCATAAAATCCCTTTAACCCTTTCCCAAACAAGCTCTGGTTTTCACGTGTCTGCAGTAAAAGTCTTTTGAAAACACTGTGGGAAAAGGAGAAATTGCTCGTAAGGAGCAATTTCTCCTTTTCCCACAGTGTTTTCTACCCTTTCTGAGAACTTTCTGTCATTTTCATCAAATTTAAATTTTCCGTCTGCAAACTCTTTCAATTTGGACCAGTCCAAAATTTGTTGTTTGGGAAAGTTTAGACTGGTCCAAATTAAAAACATTTGCAGATGACAAATTCAGTGTAGCTCAAATGATGAGATTTGTATCATAAAGGGTAGAAAACACCGTAGGAAAAGGAGAAAATGCTGGTTACCAGCCTTTTCTCCTTTTCCCACAATGTTTTCTAAAGCTGTCTTCTTCAGGGTTGTTAAAACCTGGGATTGTGTGGTAAAGGATTAATAGTTTAACCCTTTACCAAACTACACAATTTTGGACTGAACCAAATTGAAAGCATTTGCAGACGACAAATTAAATGTTGCTAAAATGATAATTTCTGTCATTGATGGGGTAGAAAACATTGTGGGAAAAGGAGAAAATGCTGGTTACCAGCATTTTCTCCTTTTCCAACAATGTTTTCAAAAGGCTTCACTGCCAAGGTCGTTAAAAGTCGGATTGTGTAGTAAAGGGTTAATAGTTTAATGATTGACTCCATCCGGAGTTGGAGGTGTCCTTGCACATGCAGAAAATTTACAGAGAGCAGAAAGTTTCAACCTATGTCAGCCTGTGCGGACTGCGCAGGTTGACATGGGTTGATACAATATGCAGATGCATTAAATCCCCTTTTTCACACAACATGGCTCATATATTACAAAACAAAAGCTCCTTTGGCTAAACATTTTACCAATTGTGCAGGTCATAATTTAAGATCAGATATCATTTCTTTTTTTGGTAGACTGATTTTGATCTATTATGAGAAGTATTGACAAAAAGAAAGAAGGAGTTACCATAAAATCCCTTGGAAGGGTGCTGTCTCACTTTCAGTCCCCCTTTTATCGTCATTGTCTTGGCATTCAGCAAATCTCTAACTTGTTCATTGTAAATTTCCATCATGCTCAGCGACACCTGAAAAATTTTTATATAAAACTTTCCATCCCAGACATTCAGCAAATCTGTAATTTGTTCACTGGAATTTCCATTTTAACCCTTTACCAGACAACAAAATTTTAGCCTTGTCCAAATTGAAAGCATTTGCAGATGACAATTTCAATGTAACTCAAATGGTGCAATTTTTCTTCGATAAGGTAGAGAACATTGTGGGAAAAGGAGAAAATGCTGGTTACCAGCATTTTCTCCTTTTCCCACAATGTTTTCAAAAGGCTTCTTTCCTAGGATTGTTAAAAGGTGACATTGTGCAGTAAAGGGTTAAAACTAAATTGGACTTGAATCAAGATACAACTGGGTAAGATGCAAGAGATGCATTTTTGGAATGATGCAACTGCGATACATCGTAATGTCTGGGAGGCATATTTTCTACTTAATACTCACAATCTTAGCATTCTTATGGATAGTATGAAGTCTACCTGCATCTTATAGGAGGTCATCAATAAAAATTCTGATTCGGTAGCACAATCTTATCAGCGAAAGGTGCCTTATAATTGAGTATATATGGTAAGTTGCAACCGGTAGTAAAGTGGTCAAAGACGAACTTCCTGGCAATTATTGTCAACTGTAATTACAAGGTTTTGTCATTAATGTCCCTGAGTAACTGTTTCAGGTCCAAATATATACACTCCACCTTATTTGACAACTGAAAATACAATCTACTGACACACAGAAAGACTTGTTTCTTATAGGCTTGACTGATAGAGCGGGCAGTGCAGATCCAAGATCAGGCTGCTCATTCTGTGCAGTCTGATTGTCATCTATGCTAGCTTCGAGAGTCCCCATTTTTGCCTGTCTCTGAAAGGGATGAGTCTTTACCAGATAAAATTTACCCTTCGAGTGCCAAATAAACCTATCAGACATTTTCATTCTAGAAATACAACCAAACAATTGCAATTTCATGGTTGCTTTTGTCTACAGTGTTTCAGCAAAGCAGACAGAGCAGATCAAAGATCAGGCTGCATGTTTTGTGTAGCCTGATCTTGATCTACACTGACCACAAAGGCAACTATAGTTGTGAAAGGCACTTTAAGGGTTAAGCCTTGTACAAATTCAAACACAACAAATTAGATAAGGCTCAAATGATGTATTTTGAACTAATGAAAGGGTAAAAAAAATTGTGGGAAAAGCAGAAAATTTTCAAAAAGTTTTTTTCTCAGGGTCCTTAATACTCTGGATTGTGTGGTAAAGGGTTAAGCTAATTACCTGGTAATCTTCATCCTTGCCAGCAGTCTTTCGCTTCTCCTCGATACCTTTGAATATTTCATCACAAAATATGGGTATGATACCTTTATTGGCCCCATATCCCACCATGGAGTAGGACTTTCCAGAACCAGTCTGTCCATATGCAAACAGGGAACAGTTGTAACCTTTCCAGGCATTGTCCAACACTCCACGTCCAAGGTCGTCAAATACTTTTTGCTGAAAATACAGACAAAAGCTGGATCATATAATACTCGTATAACCACTGGAAAATTCAATAATATGCAGAAATTAATCCGGCTGAAATTAGTTAGTTACGCATGTGAGCTATGCTCGGTGAAAATGGGGCTTAACTCTTTACTGCACAATCCTGACTTTTAACGACCCTGAGAAAGAGGCCTTTTGAAAACATTGTGGGAAAAGGAGAAAATGCTGGTAATCAGCATTTTCTCCTTTCCCCATAATGTTTTCTATCCTTCCCATGACAAATTTCAATTTTTCAGTCACATTTATTTTGTCATCTGCAATTGCTTTCAATTTGGACTGGTCTGAAATTTTATCATGTGGTAAAGAGTTAATGTATATATGTATCTGCAAAAAGTATTGACACGTGTCTGCCTGAGCAGTCCGTGCTGGCCGACATGGGTCGAAACTTTATGCCACGAGATCCTGTTGATTGTTAGACAAAATGGACTTTATGGAACCATAATTATGTGATTACTTGCAAGATAAAATGCATTATGGAGAAACATTAGATCCCCTTTAGCCCCGCATGGTCCATGTGTATTTTGAATGTGGAGGCTCTTCACATCCGTAAGGTTTGAAAACACTGGACCAAAGGTGAAACTGCTGACAGTCTGTCACAAGTTCTACCATGAAATACATTATCTGTATGTATTAGGTTGAGATTTTGTTGCCTTCTGCAATCATTGCCGGAAAAGGAGAAAATGCTGGTAACCAGCATTTTCTCCTTTCCCAAAATATTTTATATCCTGACATGGATAAGTCAAATCATTTGAGAAACATTAAATTTGTCATCTGCAAATCTTTCCAATATGGACAAGTCTAAAACTTTTGTTGTCTGGGGAAGAATTTACCCCAGTTGATAGCTTTAACCCTTATCGTAACTCTTTACCAAACGACAAAATTCTAGACTAATCCAAATTGAAAGCATTAATGACAAAATTAATGTGACTCAAAAATTGAAATTTGTTTTGGGATGGGTAGAAAGCATTGTGGGAAAAGGAGAAAATGCTGGTTACCAGCATTTTCTCCTTTTCCCTCAATGTTTTCAAAAGGCTTCTTTCTCAGGGTCGTGAAAACCCGGGATTGTGTGCAAAAGGGTTAAGCTGCTATATAAATGACTTTCAAGTCATTTCAAACTTGAAACTTTCAAGTTAATTATAAAAACTTAGTTTTTTGCCATGTTATAGGTATTTTTTGGGCAAAAATTTCTCTGTATAGGACAGTTTATCCTAAAGATAATTGCCCTATGCAGAATTTGTACAAGGTTGTTGTTAGTAAATATATCCTGGACATCAATAACCTATGTAATTTAACCCTTTATCCCACAACCATAAGTTTTAACAAATCTGCAACATTTTGTCGAAAACCACGTTTGTTGAAAATGATCCCTAGCCCTGACCCTTACCCTATCCCAGACGAATTGTCGCTTTAATCTTCCTCCCAGACAGAGCTTTTCATTGAATAAATCAAGGAATTTAGCAATTTGTATTTCAAAGCGTACATGGATTTCAACGAAACACATTTTTGATGATATGTCATGCATTAGAGTTTTAAGGCCTCTGATGGGGGCCACAACCTTTTCTACCATTTAAAAGACAGATTTGGTCATTTTGAGCCATATCTAAATTGTCATCTGCAAACGCTTTCAATTAAGACATGTAAAAAATTTTGTTGTTTGGTAGAGAGTCAATACAGTTTGCATGGGAGACTGTCATTTCCAAATAAAGAAAACATGATAAATTCCCAGTTGCCAACACACAGCTGATTGGCCCATGTAAAATTCACATGCCCTGCTCACAATTGTTGAATTGTTTCCGATAAAACGTGATCAAGGCAAACATTTACCTCATTCCTTGCCAACAAAACTCAACCCTTTGCCTGCTGAATTTAAATCTTTGCCAAACTACAATATTTTAGACTTGCCCAAATTGGAACCACTTGCAGACAAAATATTACAAAATATTACAAACTACATGTGGCTCAAAAATTGAATTTTTTTTGGAAGGGTAGAAAAGATTGTTGAAAAGGGAGAAAATGCTGGTTACCAGCATTTTCTCCTTTTCCCACTATGGGAAAAAGATAAAAAACTGGTTACCAGCATTTTTTCCCCGTTTTCCATAATGTTTTCAAAAACCTAATTTCTCAAATTTGATTAGTAATTAGTAAAGATCCTTGTCAGGAGAAATAATCATACATACAAAACATTTTGAAAACAGAGTAACTGCTGCTAAAAAGCATTTGTCCCTTTTCTTACATTGTCTTCTGTGTTGCAGACATTATCTTCCGCTAGGTGGCTAATTTCAAATCAAATCTTTGAAGAATATTGATATATGCAGACAACGGTGTTGCATATTGAAACATCAGATTTGACTTTATAATGGGATAAGACTAAATCAATTTGTATTGGATTTATGTAAAAACTATTGTTTGCCCATACAATAGCTCTCTACGACATACAACGTCATTCTATCTGCTGATTTGTTGAAATATAACGACCCCCAATATACATGCTATATTATCTACAGAAATTTTTAAACTTTATCATGTTTTTATTACCTATTTTGTTCAATAACTTTTACTTTGTGTGGGATTATCTTTCTTTGTATGCTCATACTTGACCTATTTTCATGAAAACTTTCGAGAGTCCATGCTATTTACATTGACATGAGGTCAACTCTTTACCACCCAATCCCAAGTTTTAATGACCCTGAAGAAGAAGGCTCTTAAAAACATTGTGGGAAAAGAAGAAAATGCTGGTGACCAGCATTTTCTTCTTTTCCCACAATGTTTTCAACGATCTCAAAGACAGATACTGTTGTTTGTGCCCCATTTTATTTGTCATCTGCTAACGCTTTCAATTTAGACTGGTGTAAAATTTTGTTGTGTGGAAAAGAGTCAAAGCTACATACACAAACCCCTTTGAGATAGAAGTATACTTGTAATTTTAATTGCATTTGCAGACAGTAAACATTAAAGTAACATTAGCTGCCAAAAGTAAACAAACCCAATGTTAAAATGCATTTAAATTTACAGCATACCAATTAAATGTATGGAAATTATTGTGAAGATGGCAATGTTATTGTATGGTTGGTCCATGTGTTAGTTGCTAGCAATGAAATTAATTTCAAAACTAGGTTAAATGGTGCCATGTCCTTCAATCTTTTGTTTACTTTTTGCCTGGTTTTAAAATTCATCTTTCTGCCAGCGACTAATGCTTGGACCGACCACACAAAAACAGATTGTCATCTTCACTATATTTTCCATACTTTTAAATGATATAAAATGTATTTTAACACCTGCATTGTGTTTTAGGTCGCTATTGGGCCTTAACCCTTGTAGGGCTGAACCTGGATTCATGTAGATCAAGATCAAACTGCATAGAATGTGCAGTTTGTTTGTAGGTCGATCTACACAGTCTGTTTCTTTGCCAGAAATCCTGACAAAAACGCCATCAAAAATGAAATATATGTATCTGCGTCTTTCGGACTGACTCAGTGAATGTCCATTTAATTCATTTAGCATTACAAGGATTAGGATCAGACTGTACAGAATAAGCTGTCTAACCTTGTTATAATAATCTGGATTATTCAGCTTTTGATGAAAAGATAATCTGACAAAAACAGTCTCAATTCTTTACCACACAATCCCTATAGTTAACAACCCTGACAAAAAAAGACTTTTAAAAACATTGTGGGAAAAGAAGAAAATGCTGGTAACCATGATTTTCTACTTTTCCCACAATGTTTTCTTACCTTTCAGAGAAAATTCCATTATTTAAGCCAAATTTGAATTGTCTGCAAACGCTTTCAATTTAGTCAGGTCCGAAATTTTGTCATCTGATAAAGGGTTGACACTGCAAAATTTTGCAATTGTTTGACAAACTTAAGATATACATGTATCTATTTGATATTCAGAAATCTAGAAGCTAACATGCAGAAAAATCTTAACTCTCTTCCTTTAGCCCTTTATCACACAACAAAGTTGTAGACTTGCCCTACCTGAAAGTATTTGTAGAGAACAATTTAAATGTGGTTCAAATGATAGAATCTGTCTTTGATAGGATAGAAAAGATTGTGGGGAAAAAGAGAGCATGGTGGAAACAAGCATTTTCTCATTTTCTCACAATGTTTTCAAAAGGCTTCTTTCTCTAGGTCTTTAAAACTCTGGATCGTGTGGAGAGCCAAACAAACCCTATTTGGACATGTTCAGAAACAACACTAAGCTAGACCAATTTCAAGGTTGCTTTTGATAAGAATGTCTCTGCAAAGCAAACAGTGGAGATCAACGATAGCAGTGCACAATTTGTGCAGTCTGATCAAGAACTACACTGAGCCTAAAGGCAACTCAATTTGTGAAAGACCCCTTAAGAGAGAACATTCATCTTCTCTAGCAGTTAACCATTACTTACTGAACCCATCTGTATTAATAAGTGATTTTGAGATTCTGGTTACCAGCATTTTCTCCTTTTCCTGCAATGTTTTCAAAAGCTTTCTTCTTATGAGCAGTTAAAACTTGGGACACTTTGATAAAGGGTTAAGAATTAACTAATTCCATTCAACACTATTTTTAGATGTAACAATAAGGAGCAGAAGTAACACAAAGAAGAAGCAAGAAAGGGAAACAAAAATGTCTCTTTGAAAGCTAAGCAATATATTGCCCTAAAAGGACCATTGGCTTGAAAGATGCTCCTTTTTCCACAATATTTAGTAAAGCAGTCTTCTGCAGGACTGTGAACATTTTTATTTGTGCAGAAAGGGGTTCAACGAAATTCAATAGTGAGGTATTGTTAATAACAACTGATCTGTTTACTGTCTTTAATACACAAATACAAAAAAATCTTGAAGTGTGACAAGTTGCATGTATTTCTTGTTGTTCTTTGCCCATAACAAAATTCTGTAGCAAATAGATATCGAGATAAAAACGTAGAAAGAGGAGCACCAAACTGCAGTTGCCCAAACCAAAATGCATAATGATATGTGACAAACAGTCTTTCAAAATACACAGTTAGTCTGAAAAGAACAACTGAATTTAATGTTTTTGATAGAAAATCTTGCTTTTTTAAATGTACAAGTAGGTATCCTTTTTTGTTAGGTCAAATGGAATGGGAACCTCAAGAAAAAAAGTATAAATCATAATAAAAAGATATACCCTGCAGAACTTCCTTGTTTTAGATAACCAAGCTCTTTTGCTAAGCAATGCATCTTTAACATTTTTCATTTGAAAGCACGTGAAAACAACAAATTAAATGTGGCAGAAAATGTTGGAAATTGTCTATGATATGGTAAAAACATTGTGCGAAAAGGACAAAATACTGTTCCCAGCATTTTTCACTTTTCCAACAAAGTTTTCTAAAGGCTTTTTCCTTAGGGTCATTCTCTCTTGGAATTGTTTGGTACAAGCCCTTAGAGCACTGAATTAAACATTCTGGAAAAAGGAAAGAATACTTGTTACCAGCATTTTCTCCTTTTCCAACAATGTTTTCAAAGGCTCTTTTTCCCAGGGTCTTTAAACTCAGGACTGTGTTGTAAAGAGTTGAGGGTTAAACTAAATTTTTTATTTGCTTTCAGGATATTGACAGCCTTTATCAGCTCATTATTCAGCAGTCAGCAGTATGGTATTTCCCATTGGATGATTCATAATCAATTTGATTGATGATCAATATGCCAATGATAAAAGCAGCTCATTGACAATACCCAGCCCTAATGTATTGAGACAGTCTTAGCAAAAAAGCCTTAGAAATGGCATTTTACATGCATGATGCAGAGCTCCAGATAGAGGGAGTGATTCTGATTTCAAAACTGAAAATATTAATCACTCTCCACTAAACCCTATTATTATGGGTACTCATTAGAATTGTCTCATCAAGACGGTACTCTAATGAGTATCCACAACATAGGATTTGGAAGAGAAATAATGGATTTAGAATACTATCCTTCCCTTTTATCTGGAGGTCTGATGATGTTTGTCAGAGAGAAAACTATGAATGCTACTGGTCTAGCAGTCCAAGGCTTAACTTTCAGACAGCCTATCACAACTTCAACAGCTTTGGTCGGCAGTGAAAGTCAAGAATATATCTGCTAGAACTGTGCAGTTTGATCTTGAATCTATAAAGTCCAAAACATTTACCCTTAAAGCCCCAAATAAACCCACGAGACATTTAAGTCAAGAAATAAGACCCAAGTACTTGCAATATCATGGTTGTTTTAGTCTCAGCTAAACAGACAGTGTAGATCAAAGATCAAACTGCATATTTTAAGCAGTCTGATCTTGATCTACATTGGCTGCAAAGGCAAATATAGCTGTGAAAGGCACTTTATGGGTTCACAGCATTCTGGTCAAACACAGCCTTGGACATTGCTATATACTTGGAGTTTTTTTAATATTCATTAAAGTTTTCAAGAAGTTTTTTTTTTCTGGCCAAAAAAATGTCTCTTCCATTTCTCACCTGATCTGCATATTTGGCGGAGTCGGGTTCGAAGTAGCCATCTGATCTCTCCTTGAAGCCATCGTGTGACCAATAAGAATGATCAAAAGCAAATCTTTTGGGTTCTGCACTCATTTCCTCTGGATTCTTGATTTCTGTGGTTTGGCCACTCATCTGTATGATGAGAACTGCATTTCTTGCAGTTTCACGTGCATTGTAGCAATGGTTAAGGAGAATTCATTATATCAGCTAAATAATTTGATTTGTAAGGGAGAAATCCCTTACCACATGATACCGACCTTCAAAGACCTTGCAAAAGAAGACTTTCAAAAATGTAGAGGGAAAAGGAGAAAATGCTGGTTACTAACCAGCATTTTTTCTCCTTTTTCCACAATATTTTCTACCCTGTCAAGGATATTCTAACTTCAACATTATGAACCACATTAAATTTGCTGTCTGCAAGTGCTTTTTTGGAAAAAGTAAAATTTTGTCGTGTGGTAAAAGGTTAACTCATCATCTGAAACAAATTCTAGCAGACAACTTTAACTCTTTACCAAACGACAAAATTTTTGACATGTCCAAATTGAAAGCATTCGCAGACGACATACCAAATGTGCCTCAAATGATTGAATTTGTTTTTAACAAGGTAGAAAACATTGTGGGAAAAGGAAAAAAATGCTGGAACATTTTTACCTGATGGCAAAGTTTTAGACTTTCCATATTCAAAGCATTTGCAGACCACAAATGGTTTATTTTGGAAACTACCCCATCTTTGTTTCTTTCGTTGTATGGTGTTTAACCATGTTTTGAAAATTATTTCAGTAATATCACCATGGCAAGTGCACCAATCCATGCTTTCCTGGAGTTTCATGTACCAGTCCTTTGCACAATATTCTTCCCAAGCCACTTGCTGCTTTTCCATGTAACCATTCCCCTCAGCAGTGAGGGGAAAGAATCCTGTCTCAATGACTATCATCAATTCTCGGAAATAAATTGGACAAGCTGGGGATTTAGCTCCTGCATGCTACCAACTGTGCTACCAGCACTCAGGGGCTTGGAGAGGAAGATGTGCTGAATAAAGTACACAGACATTGTCAGTCTATCATTGTGATTCAGAAATTTCAATTCCAAGGTTCATGTAGTTTTCACTGGAGTATCTTAAAGTTGTATTAAAAAAAAAGGTGGTGATGGCTGAAGATCAAGCTTGACACTCTGTGAGTCTTAACATGATCTACACCATTAACTCTTTACCAAACAACAAAATTTTAGACTGGTCCAAAATTGAAAGCATTTGCAGACAACAAAAATAAATGTGGCTGAAAAATTAAAATTTGTTTTGGGAAGGGTAGAAAACATTGTGGGAAAAGGAGAAAATGCTGGTTACCAGCATTTTCTCCTTTTCCCACAATGTTTTCAAAAGGCTTCTTCGTCAGGGTTGTTAAAAGTCAGGATTGTGTGGTAAAGAGTTAAAAAAAGCAACTAACTTTTGGTCCAGTCTAAAAGAATTATTTACTCTTTTAGACTATTTAACAGCCTGGGTCCAAATTTGTAACAAAAAATTAGATGTGTCTACAGAATAATCCTTTACCAAACAATTCTGTGTTTTACAAGCTTGAGAAAAAAAGGCTTTTGAAAACATTGGGGAAAAGGAGAAAATACTGGTAACCAGCATTTTCGCTGTTTCTAACGATCTTTACCACACAATCCCGTGTTTTAATGACCCTAAGGAAGAAGCCTTTTGAAGACATTGCGGGAAAAGGAGAAAATGCTGGTAACCAGCATTTTCTCCTTTTCCCACAATGTTTTCTACCCTTCCCCATTATCTCCCGCTAGATGGCATTCTACAAATACACATCTATCTAATTTGGGCATCCTGGGTACAGAAGCGGAGTAATTTTTCAAAACAACAACCGTGACTTTGAATTTCAAATAAAATAAATGTTTACTCAATAAAACGCTACCTGGTGCCATTCATTCAGCTATGATCGGCTAACATGTAACCTATGCACCGACCATTTATTAAAACAGCCCCTACATGCTTTGGTAATAGGCTAATAGCTTCAATATAAGCCCTACTTTTCCCCGGTATATGGGGGATGGGTGATGCGTCATATAAGACAGGTTGAATCTTCGAAGAATATGACATGCGCAGACAATGACCCTTCCCAAAACAAATTTCAATTTTTGAGTCACATTTATTTTGTCGTCTGCAAATGTTTTCAATTTGGACTAGTCTAAAATTTTTTCGTTTAGTAAAGAGTCAAAAAGCTTTCCTCTGAGTCTTTAAAACTTCGGATTATTTTGTAAAAGGTTACACAAGAGAATATTGAACACAGATTCAGTATATTTTGTTCTATTTGTATAAAGGTTTTGATTAAGTTCTGACCGTTTAATCAATAACACTAGTCATAAATTATGGATACCAGCAATAGATTTTTAAATTAAAAATTAATGTGTATTTCCTATCAAGTTCAATGATTGTGTTCTACAAAGTCCCATTTTTTTTTAACCTTTTGGATGGATGGATGGCTGGATGATCGGATGGATGGAATTTTAGATTGGTGGATGGATGTGTGAATGTATTAATTGGAAGGTAGGTGGAAGAGTGGACCATTTGGGTGACCATATGCATGGCAAGATGCATGTCTTGATGGACTGTTAACTACATAAATTTTTTTCCCATCCCTCTGAGTGTTCTCTTGATGTTTTTACATTGCCTTCATGTCAGTTCACATATTAATATTTTCCCATAATCAAGAGCTTTAAATTAGGGTTGACAAAAATTGATTTTGGAGCCATGGGTTAACTCTTTACCTAACAGTCCTACTTTGACGAAGAAAGCTTGTGGGAAAAGGATAACACCAGTAACAAGCATTTTCTCCTTTTTTTTTGGCAATGTTTACTGTCCATTCAAAAGCTGTCCCCATCATTTAACCCTTAACCACATAATTCACAGGTTTTAACGACTCTGAGGAAGAAGCCTTTGGAAAACATGGTGGGAAAAGGAGAAAATGCTGGTGACCAGTATTTTCTACTGTTTCCCACAATGTTTTCAACACTATCAAAGATAATTTCCACCATTTGGGGCACATTTAAATTGTCATCTGTAAATGCTTTCAGTTTGGACAAGTCTATGTTTTTGTTGTTTGGTAAAGATTTAAACTAGATCTACTGACTCAGGATGAAATAGCCATCACAAGGGATATACCTTAATTCTTTACCAAACGGCAAAATTTTGGGATGAACCAAATTGAAAACATTTGCAGACAAGAAATTATTTGTTGCTTAAATGGCAATTTCTGTATTTGAGAGGGTAGAAAACATTGAGGGAAAAGAAGAAAATGCTGGTTACCAGCATTTTCTTCTTTTCCCACATTGTTTTCAATGCCTTCTCTTTCAGGGTCGTTAAAAGTCGGGATTGTGTGGTAAAGGGTTAAATATCTAAATTAATTGGCCACACAAAGTCTAATTCACATGATATTATCATTGAAAAGGTACATGTATCGAGCTTTTACTGTATAATTTGACAAGGTAGTAACAGATCTGTTTGATTTGCAATTGCATTCCTTTCTAAGATTGTATTACACTTACGGTGAGTCACGCTGGCATAGCAGAGCCCTAACTAGTGTTGTTTGGGCAAGAGGTTGAAATTAAGCCTTTGGCATTGTACAGAGCCAGAGAGTAGCTTGCTAACTCCTGCCATGACAATCCAAGCACAATCATATCATATCTTATTGTTTTGACTCTTTACCAAACCACAAACTTTTAGACTTGTCCAAATTCAAAGAATTTACAAACAACAAAATAAATGTGACTCCAAAATTGAAATTTGTTTTCGAAAGGGTAGAAAAGATTATGGCAAAAAGGAGAAAATGCTGGTTACTTTCTCCTTTCCCACAATGTTTTCAAAAGGCTTTTTCTGTAGGGTCGTTAAAAGTTGGGATTGTGTGGTAAAGGGTTACACCTTTACCAAATATTTGTAAGTTTGGATGACCCTCAGGAAGAAAGCCTTTAAAACATCATGGGAAAAGGATAAATTTTGGTAACCAGCATTTTCTCTTTTTCCCACAATGTTTTCTGTTCCATGAAAGGCAAATCACAGCTACATTTAACCCTCTATCACACAATCCTGACTTTTAACAACCCTAAAAATTAATGCTTTTGAAAACATTGTGCAAAAAGGAGAAAACTCTAGAATTCTTGATTTCCTCCCTTTCCCACTGAGTTTTCAACCCTTTCAAAGACATTAATTTTTCAACCACTTGAGCCATATGTAATTTGTTGTCTTCAAATGTTTAGGTTTTGATAAGTACAAAATTTTGCAGTTTAGTCTTTGGCAAATGCTTACAATGCTGCAATTTTGTCACCTGATAAAGGGTTAAACCCTTACACTTAACCAGGAAAATCAAACAAGAATTATCAGCCAAAAAAGTAAAAATCATGCATCTCTTTTTCGCACTAAATTCTGTATAGTTTTTTTTTACCTTGAGATATAGGGCCAAATAGTCCTAGCTCTAGAATCCCTTTCACTGTTTACCCCTGTAGTGTTGAACTCAATTTAACCCTTCACCACACAATCACAGAAAGTCTTTTGAAAACATTGTGGGAAAAGGAGAAAATGCTGGTAACCAGCATTTTCTCATTTTCCCACAATGTTTTCTATCCTTCCCAAAACAAATTTCAATTTTTAGGTCACATTTATTTTGTTGTCTGCAAATGCTTTCAATTTAGACTGTTCTAAAATTTTGGCATTTGGTAGAGTTAATTGCATAGGCAAACTGTGTCTATTACAATCAAACTGCATAGATCATGCAATCTGATCTTGGAACTATGCTGACTGCTTCTTTGCCAGTTAATGTAACAAGCTTTGAAAATGCAATATCTGCATCTTTAACCCTTTACCACACAATCCTGACTTTTGATGACCCTATGAAGAAACCTTTTGAAAATATTGTAGGAAAAGGTGAAAATGCTGGTAACCAGCATTTTCTCCTTTTACCACGATGTCTTCTTTCCCATCAGACGAAAATCTCATCATTTGAGCTACACTGAATTCGTCGTCTGCAAATGCTTTCAATTTGGACTGGTCTAAAATTTTGTCGTTTGGTAAAGGGTTGATACTCACTGAGAATGTCCATTTCATTTATTATGCACCATGGTCGAATGGTCTTACCCTGTCATTGTCAATCCAATCAGTACAGTATTTATTCAGCTTAGGCTCAAATTTATGCAATAGAATCAAGAAAACTGTCTAATAAAACGCAACATAAAAAGGATATGAATGGCCTCACTCGCACAGCCACTTTTACATTCTCGGCAGCTGCCATCGTAACTACTGTTGTGAAATAATTTCACCAATACTCCTATTAACTTGTCAACTAACGAAGTCTTCACTGGATTTTACAGTCACAGACGTAAATTATGTCCCGAAAATGTTCGAAGATAACCAAATACGTCACTTCCGTAAACAAAGAATGTATTTATAGCAACGGGTTTAAGACATTCAAAATTCGTTGAAATAGCATTTGTCCGTGCTCTCACTGTACCGAATGAAGTCTGCCGGAAAAATATAATGTAATAGGGACCTTACACAATGTTTCTGGTGACTGTAGCGGTTATAATGATTTGCAGTAAAGGAGGAAAAGGGAAATAACTCTCTCATCAAAATGAATCGTTTTGCTTGCAGTTATCTCGCTTGAATTGCAAAAGAATCAAAAGACCTAAACCCCCTTCCCCACTCGTCCGAAATAATAATATAAATGAGCATATCTAAGCAAGGGGCAGATTCTTATATTATGCCATGAAAAGAATGTATTGGTTTAACCATGTTGTATCGGACTCTGCAGGACATTGCGTTCCCAGATTTCTGTTAAAACAGGTTTTAGAATCTTATAATTGTTCACCCAAATCTCTAGAAGGATTTTCTCAATCAGGAAAATATTCAGTTTCGGTACATTCCGGTATATTTTACAAAATTACACACAGTGTTTGCATGACTATATAGGCTAATCTGATCGTGATCTAGGGTCGCGGTCCACAAAAAGCAGTCTGATCTTTATCTGAACATTGTGTATACCGGTACCTAATATTGTCCATCAGGGATTGTATGATACAGCCATGTTCTGAAAAGAGGGGGCTTAACTCTTTACCTAACGACAATAATTTAGACTAGTCCAAATTGAAAGCATTTGTAGACGACATATCAAAGCTGGCTCAAATGACGAAATTTGTCCTTGATAGAGTAGAAAACATTGTGGGAAAAGGAGAAAATGCTAGTTACCAGCATTTTCTCCTTTACCCACAATGTTTCCAAAAGGCTTCTTCCTCAGGGTCGTTAAAAGTCGGGATTGTGTGGTAAAAGGTTAATGCATCTCTGTGTAGTACGGATTACCTGTCCCTAACACTACCTTATCTTGAAAGTTTGGCAGGTAACGTACCAGACTAATCTCCGTGATGTATCATAGGCTATCAGGCAAGTCTTGACATAATTACGGATCCATAAAATCCATTTTGTCTAACGAAAGACCGGATCATGAGGGTGACTGGTCTTTTGACATACAGAAAATAGATCCATAGCAAAAAGTTTCGCCTCATGTCAGCCTGCAGAGACTGCGCAGGCTGACATGGTCGATACTTTCTGCAGATGCATTAAGCATCCGTTTCACAGAGCTCATATATGTGCCCGGTTACACTTAGCTCTCAATGGGTTAATTTAGAACCAGTTAATTGTCCCCCCCCCCTTTTTTCGCAGCTCTGTGTAATGGAGTATCATCCTATTTATAGGGGTGACAGAGAGACATGTTACAAGTACAGTAAGGAGACATAAATATTTCATCAAACTCTAAATCCCATTGAGATAACTGCCACTGACTTACATGTATTTCAAATGTCACTTTTTAATTCATATTGGGTTCAAAAATGAAGGTATTGATGTGCAACTCAGGGCGTATCCAGGAATGTACATACATGTATATATAACTTAATAGTAGATCTAAAGATGATGCCCGAGTTATTTGAGCCATTCTCTGTGAAAAGGGGGCTTAATGCATAAGTGAAAAGTATCGACCCATGTCGGCCTGTGCAGTCCACGCAGGCTGACATGGGCCAAAACTTTTCGCTATCTTTACATTTGCTGCATGTCAAAGGATAATTCTACCTCATGATTCAGTCGGTTGTTTGTCAAAATGGACTTTATGGATCTATTACTGGGTGATGTCTTGCTTGGTATAATGCTTTACGGAGATGCAATAAGACCCATTTTGCCAGACCATGGCTCATTTTTTTTTCTCCCTCGTTTTTTTGTTCTTTCTTTTGTGTTTTTTCCACGAGCAAAATAGATGTTAACACCTTAAGGAGCGAAGCACAGCTTTATAAGTTATTTAGACAATGCAAATCAAGGTCAGACTGCATTTTGGGGACAATGTAGATCAAGATCAAGATCAGACTGCAAATTATTTGTTTTGAATTTTCACCTGCTGAGGAATTCTCCTTTTAAGTCAAAGATTCACCATTGAAATGGTTCAGGACAAGCATTATATTGACATTTGAATAATAGTAAAATTCAGCGGTCCGCATCTCCATAGACTACCGGTATATGAGCCATGCTCTGTGAAAGGGGGCTTAATACATCTTTGAAAAGTATCAACCCTGGTCAGCCTGTTGACCTGGGCCGAAACTTTTCGCTATTGGTCAATTTTCTGCATGTCAAAGGACCAGTGTACCCCATGAATCAGTCGGTTGTTATACAAAATGGATTTTATTGATCCATAATTATGTGATGACTTGCTTGGTATTATGGATCACGGAGATGCATCAAACCCCATTTTGCCAGAGCAGGCTCATATATACATGCAACTTGTAAGATCCTCATAAGCCTAAAAAGAATATTCACAGACAAAAGGAGTACGAAATCATGTATCTCAGATAGCCTATCACTTAAGATTATATTGACTTATGCAAGTTTTCATCCCCTCCCTCCGTGAAATAAGGGTGAAAGCAACTTTTCCTGTCTTCTGAAATTGTTCCAAAAGATAAGATGTACTATTTAAATTACCCGCCTTGGAAAGTCCAGTAGGACCGATTTTACGAGACAAAAAATTACCTGTACACCGTCACGCATGAACTATTATCGGATGACACAGGTACACAAATATTTGAAAATTGTATGTGTTTACTTCAGACCGATATTGTATGTCCAAAAGATTATGTAAGTGGATAAATTAATTTCAGATGTAAGTAATGTTACTGTAAATTTTTTTTTTTATTAATTATCAATATCTACCTTTAGTAGAAAGGTGTCAGATCTAGATCTAAATGGAATTATAATGTCTAACAAAAATTAGGTCGTTGACCCTGAACTTGGGGACAATTTATGATGTGAATCTTCGATATACAGGCAGACCTATGTGGGTCGTGGGAGTGCGGTTGTAATGTCGGGGTGAAAATGTCAATCGTAAAGTAAATAAATCTATTTTCATCATCAAAATCTATGGATGTGTTACTTAAAACTTTTTCTGTGTATGTTGGTCACAATGCTTATTCCTCGCGATCTGATTTGTCAACTGTGTGAAAGTAACGTGTGGTGACTGTGAAACCTATAGAAAAAGGTACCATTGTTTTATGACTCATTGGATGACCAACCTGCATAGCTCATGTGGTAGAAGGTAGGACTTGTAAACATCAAGTCTTGGGTCACTTGAGGGTTTGGGTTTGAAACCCTATGGCATGCCACTTAAAATTACCTATAGCCTTTCGGATGAGATGTTAAACCTTTGGCTCGTGTAATGATTCTATACACTGAGAACGTTAAAGAACCAGGCGTAACTTAGGATAGGTTTTGTCCTGTGTCTTGCACCCTTAACAAAATTAACAGTTCAGGGGGCATTGCCGAAGGTTTTTGATACCATTCAATGTGATAATTTCCAGAGGAAGCAAGCGATGCTGGTATCAGCCAGGACATGGTGAAAGAAAGAAGAAAATTCTGGTAAACAATATCTGTTCTATCCCTGATTTGGAGGCTTAGGCCTAACAAAAAAAATATGTGTTAAGGGTTTCGGTCCCAGATGCTGTAGGTAGGGATTCTTTTTTTTTTTCCAGAAATTTTTTACATGGACTATGTACTGAAATCCCCCCCCACCCCCAATTTTTTTTTTAATCGTAGTATAAAAAGTTTAGGATCGGCAGCATTTTCTAGGTAGGGTCGGGAAACCCTAAATGCATATATTTTTTTTTAGGCCTTAATTGGATGTTATTTATCTGATGTAGGTTGACAAAGATATCTGGTATCATCAATGTTGGGTGGTCAAAAGTAGCTCATTGTGTATTAATGCCCTTTGATGATAGGTATGGGGTCCAGGGTTTTAGTCCTGATACCAGCATCACTTGCTTCCTCTGGGAATTATCACATTGAATGGTATCAGAAGTAGATACCGGTAAATATTGTGGGTCTTATGAATCTTGGGAATGGTGTAGCTAAAAGAATTGAGCCATGCTCTGTGAAAAGGGGGCTTAATGCATCTGTGAAAAGTATCAACCCAGGTCAGCCTGTGCAGTTCGCACAGGCTGACCTGGGCTGAAACTTTTTCCTACTGGTCAATTTTCTGTATGTCCAAGGACCAGTCTACCTCATGATTAGGTCGATTGTTAAAAAAGGTGGCTATTATGGATCCATAACTATGTTATAGCTTGATAGCTATAATGCATCACAGACATGCATTAAGCCCCCTTTAGCCAGAGCATGGCTCAATTGGAAATGGAAGGGGTATAGTGCTAAAGCAATACCAAGTGGGACTGTAGGGTAGCTCGTTGGTTAGAGCACTACCCTTTTATGTCTTTTGTGCTCAAGTTTATTGATTGATCTATGCATCATAATCCAGCAAATTTATGTCCTGATCTAGTGATACCATAATGGTGTCATAGCGATTCAGTCTTTGCAACATTCATTTCATAAATTTTAAGATGTTTGCAAGTAAGAATGAATTATTAGCTCGGCTGTACGAAGTCCAGCACAAGCTATTGCACTATCCGTAATAATTTGGTATAATAAAGGTCCAAAGTTTTTTCAGCAAAGCCCATGGTCTTAAGGGCAAGGTTGGTTTTCTGTTAAACTTTTTTAAGAGTTCATATTTTCCAAGTTAACCGATGGATCTGGTTCATATTTGGCTCGATGAAATGATGACAGATACAGGTCAAGAGTTTTATTGACCCATGATCTTAATATGGTCAAGGTCATAGATTGTAAATTTCATGTTGAAGTTTTTCTAGATCTCCCATTTTTCGGACCTAAATGAGTGATTGGTTTAATATTTAGTATGATGATAAATATAGATCAACAGTTTCATTCAGCTGTCCCCCTGCTCATGCCTGTGGCGAAAAGGTCAAGGTCACAGTGTCTTATATGAAGTCCAGGGAGAGGTATTGCGGTAACCCTGGCATTGGAGTAAGTGTTGGGACTTCTGTCTTAGGCTGGGATCTTGTTGCTTTGCCATACTTAACTTTTCCAGGTAAGCTTTCCTGTCTAATGGTGGTTCTTGTTGTGAGACCATTAACCCTTTACCACACACAGAAAAATTTGGACTTGTCCAAATTAAAATCATTTGCAGACAAAATATTAAATATGGCTTAAACAGATTTAGAACTTGCCGCTGAAAGGGTAGAAAACATTGGTGGAAAAGGAAAAAAAGGCTGGTAAGCACAAGGTTTTCAAAAGGCTATTTCCTCAGGACCATTAAAACGCGGGATCATGAGATAAAGAGTTAATTTTTGTGGTGTATAAAAGCCAAAACCATCTGATTCTGTACTTTGTATACATAATGTAATCTATGACTCTACCATACAACAGCATTTTAAACTTGCTTAGACTGTAAACATTTGCAGGTGACAAAATAAAAATGCCTCAGATTTTGATTTTTTTATCTGGAAGGGCAGAAAATATTGTGGGAAGAGAAGATGTTGCTGGGGACCAGCATTTTTTCTTTTTCTGTTTTTAAGGTTGTTAAAACTCAGGACTTGTTTGTTTGAATTGGAGTTAACGCCGTTTAAAAAAAGCTTTAACTGGGTATCAAACTCGCAACCACCAGGTCACAAGTTAGATATCCTAACAACTGAGCTACTTGGCCGGGCTAAAACTCAGAACTTTGTAGTAAAGGGATACTATTAAATTGCTATGACCAGCAGGTTGCAACAAAGAGAAAACAAGACAAAACTAGATCAATACAATTAAAACACCTACTTTTGGCACCAGACCTCTGGAAAAAAAAGGGAGTGATAGTATTCTAAATCTTTTGTTTCTCTTCCAAACCCTATGTTGTGGGTACTCATTAGAATTGGCTAGACGAGATGATCCAAATAAGTACCCATAACATAGGGTTAAGTGGAGAATGATTAATACATGTATTTTCAATTTTGAAATCAAAATCACTCCTCTGTCTGGAGTTCTGTAGCACATAATGCAGACAAACAGAGACATTTGACAACTCAGTAGAAATACTTCATACTCTGCCGATGTTAAGCCTTTTTTGACATTGTAAATTTATTAACTCTTTACTACACGTAAGACTTTGTGATTTATCCAAATTCAAAGCATTTGCAGACAACAAATGAAGTGTGGTTCAAATGGTGGAAATTGTTTTTGAAAGGCTTGAAAATATTGTGGGTAAAGGAGGAAAAAACTGGCTACCAACATTTTCTTCCTTTCCCACAATGTTTTCAGAAGCATTCTTCTTCAGGGTCATTTTAACCTGGCATTGTTTTATAAAGGGTAAAGAAGGTGGTCTTTTGATGACATGAAGCCATTTTGACATAAATTACAAACAAATCTTTGTCAGACATAAATAAACCCATCCTGGAACAGCCCCTCATTGTAACAATCAGTAAGTTGCAATGAAAAGCATGTGAAACAAGCCAGACAGGTATAAAGAAGATGTCTTTCTCAAAAAAGGGCATAAATTTTAGACTTGCCCAATTTAAAAAGTTTTGCAGACGACAAAATAAGTGTGATTCAAAAACAGAAGTTTGCTTTTAGTGGGGTAGAAAACATTATGGGAAAATGAGAAAATGCTGTTTGCCAGCAGATACACCATTTCTCACAACGTTTTCAAAAGATTTTTTCCTCATGGTTGTTAAACCATGGGATTGTGTGGTAAGGAGTTAAAAGCATTTGAAAATTGTTTGGCAGAGGGTTAAAACGTTTCTTAGTTTCTAATTTACACAATACATAAATAGATATAAGCTATTATTAGTTTATTTTGAATTTCAAGGTAAATTATCTCACACTTGGCAACATGCCATAACTAAACCTATCCCTCTCCCCCCCCTCCCATTGTAATTTTTAGAAAATTCCTATCATGGAGTCTTTAGCTATATTTCATCTGCTGTCTTTTAACCCTTTACCACAGTCCTGACTTTTAACGAACCTGAGGAAGAAGCCTTTTGAAAAAATTGTGGGAAAAGAAGAAAATGCTGGTAAACGGCATTTTCTCCTTTTCCAACAATGTTTTCCAACCTTTCAAATAGACATTCCAATTTTTGAGCCACACTTATTTTGTCGTCTGCAATTTGGTTGAGCCTTAAATTTTGTTGTATGGTAAAGGGTTCACCCTTACCCAGATGACAAAATTGTAGACTTGTCAATGTCATAGTTATATTGAAATAGCTCTATATGCTCTTTACTCCATTACCGAAGAACAAAATTTTAGACTGGTCCATACTGAAAGCAACATAGTTTCATATGAAGGGATTTGTCTTTGAAAAGCTGAAGATCGATGTGGGGAAAGGAGAAAATGCTGATGAAAAGCCTTCTTCCTTAAGGTTGTTAAAATGCAAAATTATTTTGACATAGGTTAACTATTTACCAAACGACAACACTTTGGACTTGTCCAAATTCAAAGCATTTGCAGCTGACAAAATAGAAAGACTGTTTCAAATGATGAAATTTGTTTTAGGAAAGGTAGATAGCATTGTGGGAAAAGGAGAAAATAGTGGTTACCAGCATTTTCTCCTCTTACCACAATGTTTTCCAAAGGCTTCTCTCCCGAGGTCATTTAAACTCGGGATTGTGTGGTAAAGTTAATGAAGTGGGGATTGTCCGTCAATTTAGTGTGCGATATTGAGGCGCGCTGTCTTAAACATCCAACTAAATATTGGTCAGTGTAGAGCCAAGATTAGACTTCACCTTCTTGACTGTCTGATGTTGATCTAAACATGCAATCTGATTTTTTATCCGTAAACTGCCCATGTAAGTAACAATGGTTGTGTTAGGCACTTCAGTGTTTGGATAGCAGACTAAGGTAAGACTACAAAAGCACAGTTATTTGGAATTAACTTTTTACCAACAGTACTATTTTAGACTTGGCCAGATTTAAGGGATTTCCAGACACTACATGTATTTTAAAGATGTCTCAAATTATGAGGTCTGTCTTTGGAAGTCTACCTTGTTAAAACATGGGATTGATGTGTTAAAGGGCTTACACTATTAAACTGAAATTACGAATTGTGGCAAATTGAAAAATTGTCCATTTTGAAAACACATATATACCACATGCAGTATCTGGACGCTCATGTATAAAATTCTGATACTCATGTTGCAAGAAGATTAGGGTTAACTCTTTACAAATGACAAAATCATAGACCTTTCAAATTGAAGGCATTTGCAGTGGACATGTCAAATATAGCTCTAAAAACAGGATTTTCCCTTGGAAAGAAAGAAAACGTTGTTGGAAAGGAAAAGAGTGCTGGTTATCAACAATTACTCCTCTTCCCAAGATTTTTCAAAAGCATTCCCACCTTAGGATCATAAAAACTCCGGATTGTTCAGTAAAGGGTTAAAGAAGATTGATATTTGGCCTAATTACCTTTGACCTTACTTTACCTCAGGGCATGCATAACTTCATTTGGACTACTGGTACTTGTACAGTACTTTAGTCCATGCCAAACAACAAACTTTCAGACTTACCCAAAATTCAAAGTATTGCTAGCTGACGACAAATAATTTACAAAGGTTGGAGTATGTCTGTGAAAGGTTAGAAAACAGTGTGGTAAAAGAAGAAAATGCTGGTTACCAGCATTTTCTTCTTTCCCCACAATGTTTTCAAAAAGCCTGTTCTGAAGAGCACCAGGTTTGGTGAAGGGTCAAACAAATTTAAAGAAAAAAATGTCTGCATTCTTGGTGTGTATTTTTCATGTTTTGTGCGTTTTCTATGGATCAAAGTATAATATTACTAATTACAAAATACCTGTGCATTTAGTAGTATTTCATGGCTTAATGTCCTGAAAAACTACATGTATTTTATTATGTAACTTTAGGGGGTAAAACAGAATGTCTGAGTCACATTACTTTGTTAGACAAGTACTTGCAGCATGCCTTGGCCAAACTGAAGTTCTGTAGATTAAAGATCAGACTACTCAAAATGAGCTGTCTGATCTTGCATGTACACACAGTGGTATGTTTCCTTAATGATGCACGTGAGAAAAGTAGTCAGTGGCTTTGGAAAGAAAGTTGTGTCACTACTGGTGTGAGAAAGCCAGGAAGCACATGGGTACATCACTGACTGCCATGATATGTCCTGAGCTGTTAAAGTAGCGTTAAACTCCAATACAAATGAACAGAACAAAGTATGTTTCCTTAAAGATAAATGCTTAGAGGCAGAGAGAGAATTTAAACCCTGTTAAAACTTGAAAGTGTGTAGAATGGCTTAAAATTTGATCAGCTGTGTAAACATAGATAAATTACCAATTATACGGTGTAAGGGATAGAGAAACTCGAGGGATTTGTCCTTACTTACAACAGGAAATGACAACAGTGATTTCTTTGAAGGCTTCCAAAAACCGAAATGCATTTTCAGTCTGATAATCTGTACAACCGGTGTCAGGGGCAACATTTGGCATGAATTTACAGGAATGATTATAGAGTGATTAAAGTTGCATGACAAAACAAAGGTGAAATGGGTTAAACACTTGCTGTTAACAAGTAAAGATGTATGATCTTTAAATGTTTACACGAGTTGGTCTTTTCTTTCTACTAAAAACAAACAGCTAACTTCAGCCATAGGAGATGCAGATAATTATATACACAAGCATTTGTTTTTCTTTATCTCCCCCGACCCCCTTGTTTTGAGAAGCTGCTTTCCCAGAATTGTTGAAAGTTAAAATTTTTTGGTAAAGGGTTAAAGGTATGTCTCACAATACTCTACACTGCTTTCCTGCATACCCGCATAGGGTACATTGTAAACAAACTAAAAAAACACGATGTTTAACTCTTTCACTGTTAACTCCAGAAATTACATGTTTTTTCCGAGCTCTAAAAATAGATTTCCACTGCCATTTAAAACGACATTCATCATAGTTTAAAAATAGAGTAGCGGACAGCATAGACCAAGATCAGACTGCACATTCTGTGCAGTCTGATCTTGGTCTATGCTGTCCGCAAAAGGTAGTCAAGTCGTCATTAGTAGTGAAAGAGTTAAAGTGGCATGAGTCTGAGAGAGGAATGAACCCAGTCACATGATGGTTTTCATTGCTTCATAGAGGAATTTTTGTCGTTTGGGTACTCAAACTTTTTAACCCTTTACTGCATAATCCTGAATTTTCCCGATCTTGAGGGAGAAGACTTTTGAAAACATTGTGGGAATAGAAGAAACTGCTGGTAACCAGCCCAGCATCTACTCCTTTTCCCACAATGTTTTCTACCCTTCAGAAGACAAATTTCGATATTGAGTCAGGTCTCATTTGTCATCTGCAAATTCTCTCAATTTGGACCTTCTAATATCTTGTCGTGTGGTAGAGAGTTATAAGCAGTTTCAAACTGGTATTGTCAAGAATGTCTCATGAAGGTAGCCAGTTTAGATCAAAGATCAGGCTGCTCATAAATTTGTGCAATCTGATCTTGATTTACACTGGCTGCAAATGCACACTACAGTAAAAGGCACTTGAAGGTTTATAAGATTCTACTCGGATTACAGCTAAAATTCCGGCTTGGCCAATTTCTTTCCGAGGATTGATGATAGTCACTGCAACAGGATTCATTCCCCTCTCACTGCTGCCCATTGTTTCGAAAATGGTTAAGTGGGAAAGCAGCCAGTGGCTTGGAAAGAATATTGTGTGTAGTGCTGGTAAAAGAAACTCCAGGAAAGCATGGACAGGTGTACTGGCCACTGCGATATAGCTGAAACAGTGTTGAAAATGGTGTTAAACACCATACAATCAATCAATCAACTGCTAAAATTTGAAGGAAACTGTGCAACGCCCTACTGGCACTTTTATGTTTGTTTTGAATATTGGATGCCATTTTGATCGGGCAACATTAAGGACTTAAAGACTTGTCATGGTTCATGTAATGTCAGTTATGACTGGTATGTAAAATGGAAAGTTGGGTATTGATTTCGTCATGTAATGAAGACAATAGGGTCTCATCTTTGAATCAGATGCTTCTATAATAATCATATTGGTAGGTAAAACAGACAAAATGCATTAGTAAAAGGAAGGGTACATGTATTAGATCTTACCAAGTAGTGTATGATTGATTGATTGTATGTTGCTTAACACTGTTTTCAACATTTTTTTAGTCATATCGTGACAGCCAGTGCACCTGTCCATGCTTTTTTGAAGTTTCTGTTACCAGTGCTTCACACAATATTCTTCTCAAGCTACTGCATCCTATCCTACATAATCATTATGGAAAAAGTGATCTGAGGTTATAAAGGGATGAATACTGTGGCAATTACTTTCATTAATCCTTTGAAAGAAATTGGCCAAGCTGGGGATTCAAACCAGGGACCCCTTGTTCTCAAGCCCTGTATGTGACTGCAGCACTGGAAGTCAGCAAGTAAGGTAGCTGACATTCTCATAAGCTACTTGATCTACCTACTTGATAATTCCTTTCCAAATTTGAATTGATAACTTTCACAAAAACATGTTTTGTTTTTAAAGTTTATTTGCGTGCCATGGGATCAACATGGCTGGTACCACTGATAAAGGGGTCCTGTGTGGCTCAGTGGTAAAGTGTAGGACTTGTAACCTGGAGGCCCCTGGTTCGAGCCTCACTGGATCCGCTGGGTTTTTCGTGGGCATGTCCTTGGGCAAGACACTTCAGAGCCCTAGCCTAGTACTGGTGAAACCCAGGAAATACATGAATATGTGAGCTGTCGCCGTGACATGACTGAAATATTGTTGAAAGTGGCGTAAAACACCATTCAATCAATTAATCAATCAATCAACCAAGGATGAAGAAGTTTAGAGTGTTTGCCAAGATCTGACAGCATAGACTGATCACAATCTAAACTTTCAGTACGAAAATAGCAAATTGTAGGGTAATGGTCTAGATATAACATTTTTATAAAGTTTTGTCAAGTATTCACAGAGATTGTTGAAGGTTTTATTTAGGTTTGGCAACCTGCAGAGAGATTAGTGGATATGAATAATTCATAGTAGTAAGATGTCCTGTCCTAAATGTCTGACAGCACTGCAAAATGTTCATCCTTTAACACTTTACCACACGACAAAATTTTAGATGGGCCAAACAAAATTCAAAGCATTAGCAGATGACAAATTAAACGTGGCTCAAAAGATGGAATTTCTATCCAGTAGTAAAGAAAACATTGTAGGAAAAGGAGAAAAAGCTGGTAACCAGCATTTTCTCATTTTCCCACAATGTTTTCAAAAAGCTTCTTTATAAGGGTCGTTAAAAATCGGGATTTTGTGGTGAAGGGTTAGCTCCTTTCGCTTATTTTGTTGCTTTTGCGGCCAGTGTAGATTAAGATCAGACTGTACTGTGATGGCACTGATTTTGTCCCTAGAAACACTGACTAAAAACTTTTCACCCATTACCATACGACAAAATTCTAGACTGGTCCAATTTGCAAGCATTTGCAGACAACAAATTTTACTAAAATGAAGATTTCTGCCTTTATTATGGTAGAAAACATCATGGGAAAAGGAGAAAATGCTGGTTACCAGCATTTTCTCCATTTCCCACTATGTTTTCAAGTGGCCTCTTCACCAGGGTCGTTAAAGTCAACACTTTGTGGTAAAGGCTTAACCCTTTACCACACAATGCCAATCGACTTTCAACGACCCTAGGAAAGAAGCCTTTTGAAAATACTGTGGGAAAAGGAGATTATGCTGGTTACCATGTTTTCTACCCAGTCAAAGATAAAATTTCACCATTTGAGCCACACTGAAATTGTCGTCTGCAAATGCTTTCAATTTGGACAAGGCTAAAATTGTCATGTGGTAAAGGATTAACCCTTTACCACACAATCCCAACTTTTAATGACCCTGAGAAAAAAGCCTTTTGAAAACATTGTGGGAAAGGGAGAAAATGCTGGTAACTAGCATTTTCTCCTTTTCCCGCAATGTTTTCTACCCTTTCAAAAACAAATTGCATTTTTTGAGCTACATTTATTTTGTCGTCTGCAAATGCTTTCAATTTGGACAAGGCTAAAATTTTGTCATCTGGTAAAAGATTAAATAAATTGCTGATATAATGTCTTGTTATACCCTTACAGATAGTTGATTGATTGATTGTATGGTGTTTAATGCTGTTTTCAACATTATTTCAGTTATATCACAGCGGCCAGTGTACCTATCTATGCTTTCCTGGAATTTCTTTTACCAGTATTCCGCACAATATTCTTTCCAGACCACTGGCTGCTTTCCCAAATAACCATTGTCTAAACAATGGTCAGCGGTGAGAGAGGAATGAACCCTTTTGCAATGACTATCATCAATCCTCGGAAAGAAATTGGCCAAGCTGGGGATCGAACCAGCGACCTCCTATTCTCAAGTCCTGTACGACCCTGAAAGAGAAAACTTTTGGAAACGTTGTTGGAAAAGGAGAAAATTATGGCAACCAGCATTTTCACCTTTTCCCACAAAGTTTTCTATCCTTAGTTTCAAAGACAGAAATCATCATTTAAGCTATGTTTAATTTGTTGTCTGCAAATGATTTCAATTTGGATGTGTCAAAAATTTTGTTGTGTGGTAAAGAGTTATTTGATACTAAGACTAAGAGTAAAGTCTGTCTTCCCTGACAAAGCAGAGAATTTGTAATCTAGAGGTTCTAGGTTAGGTTCTAGCTTTGGTCACTTGTGGAGTGAAAGTGTCCTTTGGCAAGGCACTGCAACACTCAAGCCTAGTACATTTAACCCTTTCCCAAAAGACAAATTTTAGACTCTTTCAAATTCAAAACAACTGCAGATGACAAATTAAAGATTGGTATAAATGAGCTTAAGGTCTGTGATAGGGTAGAAAACATTGTGGGGCAAAGGAGAAAATGCTAGTGATCAGCATTTTCTCCTTTTCCCACAATGTTTTCAAAAGCCTTCTTTCCTAGGGCCATCATAGACACATGAAACACATGACTGTCATCTTGTGAAACTGAAAAAAGAACCTGTTGAATGCATGTTAAACTTTATTCAAACAAATCTATATTTAAAATTTACTGTCATAAGATAAAATGTGTGTACGCAATGCAGTGTTGACTTATGTAGCCATAAAGTACCCATTTTACTCTTTTTCCAAATGATCCTTTGTGTTTAAGACACTGTCGAATATAGCAATAATTTGTTTTTCGACAACTGGATTTGATGGTGATGATTAAACATCGGACTGCACATCTTATGCAAGCTGATCTTTATCTACACAGTCATCAATATTGGTAATGGTAAAGGTAAAAAGTTCATCTTTTCCACATTGTTTAAATTTTCTCATTTCTGTTCCCACTTTTGTTGAGTGATATACACTGTCAGGCAAATGGTGCTTACAAAATATGTACAAGTTAACATGGCTCAGAATCCGTTGTTATAGCAAAGGTGGGATAATGACAACTGTCGGATTGGATTTGCCTTACCCTTTTTATTAAGTTCTCCTGGTTTATTTGTGTGTATGTCTCTGGGTCGAGACTTGTTGTAGGGGAGAGTAATGTCATGGAGAGAGGTTAGATATATAAGCACTTCAAACCTACCTTGCTGTAGAACCAGCCGATATAGCTCAGTAGGTAGAGCGTAGGACTCGTGAACACAATGTCCTACAGATTGTGGGTTCGTATCCCTGGCTGGCCAACTAAAAAAATTACTAATAGTCTTTCGGATGAGACATTAAACCGAGCACGTTAAAGAACCAGGCGAAGCTCTCAGTAGTTTCGACCTGTATCCTTGCACTATCCCCCGTAACAACTAACCGTCTTCTGGAGGCGTCGCTCAGATGGGCAACCGGTAGCGACGATAAATAAACGGAAATAACCAACCAACCAACCTTGCTGTAGAGCTAGCTTTTACAGCGATGTGGTTTGGTGTTTCTCTCTCTGTGGAAGTTAAGCAATGTGCATAAAGTTGTGTCTGGATGGGTGACCAGGCTGTTGCACATTACAATATGATAACCATAAAGGAATATTGAATGGATTATTAAAGTGTATTGCATGCTTCCTTATTAATTCGCAATAATAAAGTTGCATCCTTTGTGACGGAAAATGAATGCAGTCTTCTTTGCTTATAAATCTCTAAAAGAACTGCCACAAAGACCCAGACAAAGAAAACCTTTAAAAACATTGTGAGAAAAGGAGAAAATGGTGATAACCAGAATTTTATCTCCCAGTGTTTCCTGCTTATTCAAGGACAGTCCTTCTAGTTATCAAACAATGATTGATTGATTGTATGCATACTGGTGTTTAAGGCCGTTTTCAACATTATTTCAGTTATATTGCGGTGGCCAGTGCACCTATCCATGGTTTCCTGGAGTTCTTTTACCATTACTCCGCACAATATTCTTTCCAAGCCACTGGCTGCTTTCCCACATGTATAACCATCGTCAAAACAATGGTCAGCAGTGAGGGAGTAATGAATCCTGTCGCAATGACTATCATCAGTCCTCGGAAAGAAATTAGCCAAGTCGCGGATCAAACCAGCAACCTGCTGTTCTCAAGTCCTGTGCGCTACCAACTGAGCTATGGGGGCTTAGCTTTAGTAAACAATCATGTGTTCAAATGCCCTTGATGGGAACAAGCTCTCTAAAACATTGTGGGGAAGGGAGAAAATGCTGGTAACCCACATTTTCTCCTTTTCCCACAATGTTATTTACTCTTTCAAGTGAAAAGTTCTTTAGTTGGGCCATGTTTATTGTCTCATTCTGCAAATGCTGTCTATTAGGAAATAAATCTTAGGTTTGTTGTCTTGTAAAGGAACAAGTCATCATAAATTTATAGTATGCAAATAAACCCAAGAGCAGATCTAGGTTATTATATGGAGTGCTCCTAAAGTGTTGTGCTACCATAACCTAGAGCATAAATTTTGTTACATATGGGGCTCAACTGGTGTAAAACTTTAAGAACTAGATTCTATTTTAAAACATATTTCAAGTTGTTAGAACTACATGTAGTTCTTTACAGATGAATTATGTTATGGCGCAGATCTAGAATTGTAGAGTCTTCAGCCACATTCATACTTAGTCAAAATTTCAGGCAGACAGTGTTTATTTTGAAAATTCAGGAGGGGGGGTCTATACACCCATTTTTCTTACGCATCTGTAATTTCTAGATATTTAACTCTTTAGCAAACAACAAAAATTTGCATTATGCATTTTCTCCTTTTACCACAATGTTTTCTATTATGTCAAAGACAAAATTCATCATTTAACCCTTTACCAGACGACAAAATTTTACACTTGTCCAAGTTGAAAGCATTAATGCATACGACAAATTAGATATGGCTCGACATATGGTAAGATTTGTCTGTAAAGAGACAGAAAACATTGTGAGAAAAGGAGAAAATGCTGGTTAACAGCATTTTCTCCTTTTCCCACAATGTTTTCAAAAAGCCTCTTTCTCGGGGGTCGTTAAAACTCGGGACTGTGTGGTAAAGGGTTAAGCCACATTTACTTTTTTGCCAATTTGGACATGTCTAAATTCTTTTTGTTTGGCATTAAAGAGGTAATAAGAAAATTTATATTGGCAAACCAGGTTAATATGATTGTAGTACTAAATTAAAAGCTTGTTGTTTTTTTTAAATAACTGTTAGATATTAGAATGAAGGTGTTCTGTACGTCACAGCTGGGTCCAGTGCAATCTACATTCTTTATATTTGACAGGATACCAACCCAAAACACTTGACTGAGTGGGCGGTCCTATCTTCAAGATAAATAAATAGCATACAAGTATCAGATAAGATGATAACCGTTTACTAAACAAACCTGATTTTTAACTACACTGATGAAAAAAGCTTTTGAAACCATCGTTGGAAAAGGAGAAAATGCTGCTAACCAGCATTAAATTTTTGACCTTTTCTCACCAATCTTTCAAATTCCTTTGTATTCAGAGTCGTTAAAACTTGGGATTGTTTGGTTAAGGGTTAACTAATTTGCTCCTGTAACAAGATTGCATCACGAACCCTTTGCAAAATGACAACAATCACGACTTGTCAAAAATTGAAAGCATTTGCAGACGACATACTAAACGTGGCTCAAACATTGGATGTTGTGGTTGAAAGGGTAGAAAACATTTTGGGAAAAGCAGAAAATGCTGGTTACCATGCTGGCATTCCGTGCAGGCTGACCTGGGCCGGTACCTATTGCAGATGCATTGAGCCCCTTTTCACAGAGCATAGCTCACATAAAAAAAAAAACCCACGCCTAATCTCTGCTTTTGCCAAAATGTTTTCAAATGTTGTATGCTGGAAGCTGAAAATATTTCCCTGTAGGAACAAAGGAGTTTGTCAGTAATTAAATAGATGATTTCTTTTCAGGTAGAAAGTGACTGATTAAAATCATGTTTCGACCCAATAACCCTGTGATTATAGCTGCCCGGCAGGACGAGGCTCTGACTCATGGGCAAGTCTTGTATGGCCTCATCAAACCCACGAAAGAGATGGACCAGATAGAGTCCACAGCAGCCATGGTCAATGTTATACCCAAAAAGAGGTAGGTTTGTATATAAATTTTAACCCAAAACTCTTTACCACTTGCCAAAAATGTAGACTTGTCCGAATTCAAAATATTTGCAAACAATTAAATGTGGTCAAATGATAGAATATGTCAGAAAGAGCAGAAAACATTGTGGGAAAGGGAGAAAATGTTGGTTACTAGAATTTTCTCCTTTTCCCACAATGTTTTCTAAAGGCTTTTATTCTCAGGGTCGTTAAAACTAGGGATTGTTTGGTAAAGAGTAAAGCACCTTTCACTACTCTAGTTGTCTTCGTGGCCAGTTTAAACCAGATGATAAAATTTGAGATTTGTCCAAATTATAAGCATTTGCAGACTACAAATTACATGTTGCTAAAGTGATGGCTGTTGGTTGTGGAAGGGAAGATTCATACCTGTCTCACAGCTGATCATTGTTTTGAAGATGATTACCTGTATGTGGGAAAGCAGCCAGTAGCTTGGAGAGAATATTGTGCAAGGCACTGTTTACAAGAAACTCAAAGAAAGCATTGATAAGTGCACTGGCCAGTGTGCTTGAATTGAAATAGCGTTAAAAACATAAATAAACCCCATAAAAACAAGCAAGGAACAAAAGATTTTAGAGGGAGAAGAAATTGTTTTTCAGAATGATGATTGCAGATGTATTAAAATATTGTCTTGTTTATATGCAGGATTTATCGAATGGAGACGATCGATGAACTAGAACTGTTCATAACAGAGTTACTGAAGAGACCACTTGTTCTGCAACCGTCTGCACACATAGGCCGAGGGTTCTCTGTAATCAACTGTGCTTTCTACACAAGAGAAGGTAACTTATGTCATATATAATGGTTACAGTGCATCGCCTAACCTCCCTTTGAGTATATTGCTCATGCGATGCAAGTAAGTTCTACCATTACTGTACTTGGAGCTCAACTCAAAGTGGTAAACTCGTATTGCTCAGTAAATGAAATAGGCTATCTCAGGCACTTCTAAAGATACAGATATTAAGATTTTTAAGGCTGTTATTAGCTCAATAGCTGGGAAAGGAAACAGGCAGTGAAGATCAAGATCATACTGCATGCATTGCACAGACAGAGATTGACCACTGTCAGCATAAGCAATTAGAACTTAGTCCAGCACTATAAGGGTTGATAGCATTGTTTGAAAGGCAGAAATTGCTTGCCTGTGGCTTAAGCTACAATTCTATTGGCCAAAACATTTCTTGGTTATATCTCCCCAAAATATCATTTTCCTCTCTTTCATTTTTTTTTTCCATGTAATTTGTGGATCCATAATTACATTGGTCGACCCGGAAAAAATAGACTTGATCAACCACTGTAGTTACCTCCCCTTTTATGTTTTTTTTTTTTTTTGTTTTTGCAGAAAAATGGATTCTGTTAATCAACCAGATAAATGGAAAGATCCGCAGTAAGATTGAGATAGGAGTCCAGACAGCCAGAAATTGGATGAATGCTCGAGTCCCATTCACACTTACGGTAAGTTTCAAGGTCATTTATTTATAACTAACCCTTTACCACACAATTCTGGGTTTTAATAACCCTGAGGAAAAAAGCTTTTGAAAACATTATGGGAAAAAGAGAAAATGCTGGTAACCAGCATTTTCTCCTTCACCCACAGTCTTTTCTACTCTATTAAAGGCAAGCTTCATCACTTGTGCCACTTTTCATTTGTTATCTGCAAATGCTTTGAATTTGGACGAGTCTAAAATTTTGGTAAAGAGTTAAGACAGCTTTGTATTGAAGGCGACCTGCGCTTAGGTATCTCGTGTCATTATGGCTATGCCATGCCCAGATAGCTCAGTTCCATGACATGCAACTTAGGGCTTTAACTCTCTGCCAAGCCATTCCTTGTCTTTAGCCCTCTGAAAAAGAAAACTTGAAAACATAGTGGGAAAATGAGGAAAATCCTGGCACCCAGCAATATTTAATGCCAGAAATTTATTTCATATGGTCATTTCCCAATGGGAAGGCCGCCCGTGGGTTACAAAAGCATGTTGAGCAAATTGTAAGCAAAGAACCGCAAAGGAACATAAATGAGCCATGCCCTGTGAAAAGGAGGTTTTATGCATCTGCAATAAGTATTGACCCAGGTTAGCCAGCACAGTCATCTCGGGCTAATCTTGATTGAAACTTTTTTTCTGTAAGTCTATTATCTGCATGCCAAAGGACAAGTATGCCTCATGATTTAGTCTGTTGTTGGACAAGTTTGATTGTATGGATCCATAAATTTGTGATTACTTGCTTCGTATAAGTATTAAACCCCATTTTTTCAGAGCATGGCTCAATTACATTTGAGCCATGCTGTGGCAAAAGGGGGCTTAATGCATCTCCGTGATGCATAATACCAAACAAGTCGTCACATGACCATGGATACGTGATAGCCACTTTTTTTAACAACCAACTTAACTAGACTGTTCCTGGGACATACAGAAAATTGACCATTAGCGAAAAAGTTTCGGCCCAGGTCAGCCTGCGCGGACTGCGCAGGCTGACCTGGGTCGATATTTTTCGCAGATGCATTAAGCCCCCTTTTCACAGAGCATGGCTCATTTATTTCTCAACCATTAATAAATTCAAATCTAATCCCTATAAGTTCCATCGGATTTGTCTTGGAAAAAAAAGGGTCTCATAGGGTTCAGTGATGAAGATGTAGGGTTTACAACCTGGAAAAAACGGGTTTGATCCTTACTCCTAACCCACTGGATAAACAACTAGTTTGGATTGACCAGTATTACGTGTAACTATTTATCACATAAAACCTCCTCTGGCTCTGTATTAATGCCATGACTTATTTTTAATACTACACTAGAGTATTCTCATTTTTTGGATCCTGGTTCTGATCAGTTTTTAGTTTTAGTTTTTAGTTCTTAGTCATGAGCGTATGATGCCGGAGAAACCAGCCACGCTGTCTTACTGAAAAATGATGTCATTGTTAAGATGTATACATGTAAAAAGTATTTGATTCTCATGTTTACTAACAACCAAGAAATGCAGCGAAAGTCTTTTAAATCAACAAAATTGCAGAAATATGTGGGCTTATTCCCTGTAGAAACTGTATCATTCTGCTTTGGGTGTAAAGGTCAAAGAAGTGTCTACTTGTGTATGTACACATTTGAAATCAAACTACAACTGTAAACATGGACCCGTGAATGGTGTATAGGCTAAAGATGATGATGCAGGATAATTCCGTGCCTGTCATTTGTTTATGTGATAAGTGGAATCTCACAGTTGTGTTTATGTATTATCATTTTTATCAAACTTGTTGACTAAAATGTATTTGACACTCGCCAAGGCTTGCGTCATACATTTTTAGTCAACTTGTTTGATAAAAATGATAATACATAAACACTTGTGTAAGATCCTCTGTATAACATATAGAATCTGACTTCATTTACCAATATGTCCTTTTTAGACTAGACCCTTCTATCATATAACTTTTTTTTTTGGGGGGGGGGGGGGGAGGGGGGTTAATGCAACTGTGTGATGCATTATACCAAGCAAGTCATCACATAACTATGAATCCATAAAAGCCATTGTGTCTCAAAACCAGATGAATCCTGAAGTAGAATGGTCCTTTGGCATGGATGAAATTTAAAAAAAGCAAAGGTTTTGACCCAGGTCAGCCTGTGCAGACTGCGCAGTCTTACCTGGGTTGATACTTCTTGCAGATGCATTAAAGCCCCTTTCCAGAGAGCTTGGCCAATATAATTGTGCCATGCTCGAGCAAAAGGGGGGCTTAATGCATTTCTGTGATGCTTCATACCAAGCAAGACATCACATAATTAGGGGTCCATAAAATTCAATATGTCTAACAACCGACTGTATCATAAGGTAGAGTGGTCCTTTGACATACAGAAAATTGACCAATAGCGAAAAGTTTCGGCCCAGGTCAGCCTGTGCGGACTGCACAGGCTGACCTAGGTCGATACTTGTCACAAATGTACTAAGCCCCTTTTTCACAGAGCATAGCTCAATTGTTCTGTTTTTCTTTAATTTTTTTTTTTCAAAAATTATACCAGTAGTTTTAGAATCAAGTTGCAGATAAAGTGGTCTCATTCTAGACTTAACCTTTTACCGTACAATGCCGCCTTTTAACAACCCTGGGAAAGAAGCCTTTTGAAAACATTGTGGGTAACCAGCATTTTCTACTTTTCCCACAATGTTTTCTACCCCTTCAAAGACAAATGGCACTATTTGAGCAACAATGAAATTGTCGTCTGCAAATGCTTTCAATTTGGACATGGCTAAAATTTTGTCGTCTGGTAAAGGGTTAACGAGTGATACAGTTTCTGATTGGCAAAAACCAGTATATTTCAACTTTTCTTGTTCCTGGTTCCTTTCCAGATTTCCTTGAATGAATATCTTCAGAGAATCTACTTTGACCACCTCACCAAGGCAGTTCTGAATCCACAGTTTACCTTTGTTGAGTTTACGGACGCAGAAATAGTTATTCGATACATGGGACCTAGAGGCACTCCAGCACGCAAGGTAAATGGGACAGATATCCATGCCTCCATTAAAGTCAAACATGGTTTTAACTCTTTACCAAACAACAAAATTTAAGACTAGTCCAAATTGGAAGCATTTGCAGACGACAATTTAAATGTGGCTCAAATTCTTTGAAGTTGTGTTTGATAGGGTAGAAAACATTGTGGGAAAAGGAGAAAATGCTGAATACCCACAATGTTTTCAAAAGCCTTGTTTTTCGGGGTCGTTAAAAGTCGGGATTGTGTGGTAAAGGGTTAACAGTGTGTTCAGAACTTAAAAAGAAACGCTTGGAGGCATAGGCAGTTACATTGGTGTCATTGTCATAACTAGTATATTGTTGAAAATGGTGTTCAACACTAAGCCAACAATACACTTCATAACCAACTATGAATGATCTTCATGTTTTTCCTCAAGCTATGTAATATTTTCAAGACTCTCACATATCTGATACTTTCTAAAAATTGGTAACTTCTAATCATTTTGGAGCCTTTCCAGTGAACACAGTTTCCATAGATCCAAGCTGAAAATTCTATACATAGTAAAATTAGTGTTGCACCCCCTGTGTTTTTAAAGTGTTTAATTATCTGGCGTGAATGATATGAAATGGGTTGGTAATTAGAATCTGGCTGCTGTATACAAGAACAAACAAGTCTGTTGTCTCTGAAATGGAATGAACTGAGATATCCCTTAACCTCATGGCAGCAGCTACTGATCACGCTGTTTCAACCTCTCATGAGAGGTGTGAGACAAAGACTGCAAGCTGTTTTGCATGCCCCGGGCGGAAGTACGCAGTATTGCCTGATTTTGTGTGTCCATTCTCTGCAGGTCACTTTCAACCTGTCATAAGTTTTGTTTCGACATTAAATTCCCTGTTTTAACCAAACTTAAATGCTTCTCGTTTTTCTTAAATTTGAAAGCAACATCTAGGCAAAAGATTCCCACTTACCATGAGGTCAAGGGATATCTCAGTTCAGTTCATTTTATGGGCAAAAGACGAGTCTGTTGGTGTATGCAGCAGCCAAATTCTAATTTCGACCCAATTTTATCTCATTCACGTCAGAAAATCAAACCCGGTAAAAAACACAGGGGGTGCAACACTAATTTTACTATGTATATATTAAGCTTGTATTTATTGTCTAGTGTTTTGTTTTAATTTTTTTTCAAGAACTGTATTTGAAGTTAAAATTACCTGAAACTTTGTTTCACCAGATATTTCTAGGTTTGTCATGCCATGAAAAACCAATATCACACATAACAAGTGTACTTGCTTCATTGGAACAATGTTTGCATTCTGCACATTTGACTCTGAACTCTTTACCGCACAAGAAAAATTTAGACTGGTCGAAATTGAAAGCATTTGCAGACGACAATTTAAATGTGACTCAAATAATGGACTTTGTCTTGGACAGGGTAGTAAAAATTGTGGGAAAAGGAGAAAATGCTGGTTACCAGCATTTTCTCCTTTTCTCACAATGTTTTCAAAAGGCCTCTTCCTCAGGGTCGTTAAAAGTCAGGATTGTGTGGTAATGGGTTAACCAGACAACAAACTTTAAGACTTGTTCAAATTGAAAGCATTTGCAGACAACAAATCCAATGTAACTCAAAACATAAAATTTTCCTTTCAAAAAGTAGAAAACATTGTGGGAAAATGAGAAAAATGCAGGTTACAAACATTTTCTCTTTTTCCCACAATGTTTTCTAAAGCTTTTTCCCTAAAAGGTCGTTAAAATTTGGGATTGTGTGGTAAAGGGTTAATCTAGGCTTCTCTGTGTTTGATTGTTTTGTCTCAAATTTCTGAGTTTCTCAAATTCCAAAGCTTTTGTCCCCCGAGTAGGGGCAAATACTAGTACTTTCCTTATAAATGTAGTATGTTGTTACTGCAGGATTTACATTCACCAATCATTCAGAATTCATGATTCTAAATTCCAGCATCAACTGCTTTGCTGGTTACAAGCATTTTCTCCTTTTACCACAATGCTTTTAAATGTCTAATTTTTCAGGTCATTGAAAGTCTGGATTGTAGTAAAGTGTTAAGGATTAGAATTTGATTTTGATCTGTTGGTAATATGAGGTTATTTAACATGCTTGGGTACAGTACTAATTCTATTGGATGAGTACAATGCAGAACCAGTCTGTATTTTTGGACGAGGCGACAGCTGAGTCCAAAATATAGACTGATTCTGCTGTGTACCAATCCAGTTGAATTCAGTATTGTGCCCAAACATATTAAATGACCTCTTTATTTCACATGCTTTGACTTTGAAACAACAAATAGGTGAACTGTTTCCTTTTAATTCAACTGTTAAAAGAATTTAAAACAGTGGATATTGGTATTTCTCAGAATGCTTCTGTAGAGGTGGGGTGAGGAATGAACTGAATAAATCTAGGAAATCGTATTGATATGTACCTAAATTATTCGGCTTCCATTGATGACATGATCTCTCAACAGGATAGTGTCGTATCCTTTCGCACAAAGATTACGATCAGTGCCGTTTGCATAGCTTTGATACTGTCGGGTTCGTACCGACAATCGTCTCGCCTACAAACTTTTATGAATAATGTCCTTGATAAGTTATTTAGCTCTGCAGGCGGGATTTCGTTTTACATTGTCCTCTGTCTTCTTAATGATGTTATTTTGATGTTTTCTTGTGTGGGAAATCTGAAACTTCTTGATCAGACAGCATTTCGAATAAAATTGCAGAGGATAACTTCCGTACAAGGGAGACTACTCCCCCATCCAAATACAAATATTTGGGACGCTAGCCTCACTCTGAAAAATCCATATTCTGGACTCAGGCCACATTCTAAAATCCATATTGGACTGTACATAGTCCAATATGGAATCAGATATTTTGTACTCAAGTGGTAGTATTAACCCTTTCCCAAACGACAAATTTTGGACTGGTCCAAATTCAAAGAGTTTGCAGACAACAGTTTTAGATTTGATGAAAATGGCAGAAAGTTGTCAAAAAGGGTAGAAAACACTGTTGGAAAAGGAGAAATTGCTCGTTAAGAGCAATTTCTCCTTTTGCCACAGTGTTTTCAGAAGACTTGTACTGCAGACATGTGAAAACCAGGGCTTGTTTGGGAAAGGGATAAAGCTATTTCATTGGACATCATATTGTAGGTGTGAAATAATAAAAGATATCGCTTATGAGAAGTAAGGTGATTTTTTTTAACGTATATGATACATAAATGATGGTTAACTCTTTGAGAGCCGAATAAACCAGACGTTTTCAGTGTAGAGAAAAAAACACAAATTAATATAATCATACCCCTCACCTACGAAGTAGCAGGGGATACACTGGTTTCATCATGTTTGTCTGTCTGTCCATCCATCTGCCCATCCTTCCCTCCCTCTGTCTATCCACCCATTTGTCAATACATCTGTGCATTCATTTCCATGCTCAAACTCAAAAGCTGTTTGACCTAGGACCCTGAAACTTCATACAAGTGTTGCTCATGATCCATGGAGGTACCCTATTGCTTTGGGGTCACATGGGTCAAAGGTTAAGGTCACAGGTAAACTTTGTTTGAAAAATCATTTCCATGCTCTTACTCAATAGCTGTTTGACCTAGGACCCTAAAACTTTATACAAGTGTCGCTCATGACCCAGGGAGGTGCCCTATTGTTTTTGGGTCACATGGGTTAAAGTCAAGGTCACAGGACAGAACTTTGTTTTGAAAATCATTTATGTTCTGTGTTTGTGCTGCTTCAGTGACAGGGTGCTGGTGCATTTGTCAGTTTTGTGACAATTGTAGTTTCACTGTTACTGGTATCCAGACATTGTAGATCAAAGATCAGACTGCATATTGCAATCTGAAATTGATCTACATTGGCTGCAAAGGCCACTTCAGGTGGAAGGTGCTTTAACTCCACCACACAGAAAATTGTGGACTTGTCCAAAAAGATGACAAATTAACTGTGGCTCAGAAGATGGGATTTAATTTTCATGGGGTTGAAAATATTGTGGGAAAAGGAGAAAATGGTTGTTATCAGAATTTTCTGTTTTTCCCACAATATTCTCAAAAGCCTTCTTTCCGAGGGTCATTTAAACTTCGTATTGTTTGATAAAGGGTTAACTAATAATTTCCTTTGCTTACTAGGTTGAAGAAACCTGCTTGACCTTTGATGACCTTTTACCAAGTGAGACTCAAAGGAGAGGGGTTACAGAGGCCCAGTCAGAATGGAGAAACCCTGCTTTAAGGGTAGTGATGCCAGGTATTTAACCAACACCTTAATTAATTTCCACTACCACACACAGACCACTTTTTCTAAGAATCATTTCTTGTTACCATTGCAGTTTTCACAATTCATTATGAGGTCCTGCATGGCTTAGTGTTAAAGGGTTGGACTCGTAACCTGGAGGACATGGGTTCAAGACTCACTTGGAGCTTTGTTTTTTTCGAATATGTGAGCTGTTGCTGTGATACGACTAAAATAATGTTCAAAGCTAGGAAAAAAACCATTACGTCAATCAATCACAGTACATAACCCTTTTCCATATGGCTTGCAACACATGAAAAGTGGCCTTCGGACATATATGTAAATATGTGTCGTCCCAGATCAGCCTATGCAGTCTGTGACTAATCTGAGATGACACTTCCGTTTTTGAGTGATTTTCTGTTTCACAAAAGTCTACTGTATGAAAAAATCTTAAGTAGCCATAAAGTGCCGTCGCAGATTATCCTGCATGGACTGCGCAGGCTAATCCGGGACGACACTTTACACAAATGTCCAAAATTCTCATTTGGCATGTTGCGGGCCATGTAATCCTTTGCTTTAATGACACTGATGGAAAGGGCTTTGAAAACATCATGAGAAAAGGAAAAAATGCTCGTAAATAATTTGTCCTTTGCCTATAATGTTTTCTACCCTTGCAAATGCAAATCCTAACATAAAGACTTTTTAACCCTTTAACAATCTCAAGTTTAAATGACCCTGAGGAAAAAGCTTTTGAAAATGTTGTGGAAAAAGGAGAAAAATGCTGGTAACCAGCATTTTCCCACAATGTTCATCACCCTGTCAAAGACAAATTTTATTATTTGAGTCACATTTGAATTGTTGTCTGCAGATGCTTTCAATTTGGACAAATCCACTTGTTTGTTGTTTGGTAAAGAAATATATTTTTGTGATCTGCAAATGCTTTGTAAGAATTCTAATCCCTTATTACAGGGTTTTTCCAGGGCTTTGTCATATGGGAGCCATTTGACCACTTCAAATGAAATAAAAAAGGCAAACATCTCAATTTTTGGGGTCATTCAGAAAATTTGGGGGTCCGAATTCAAAGAAACAGGGTCAAGAAAAAACCCGTTATTAGATAATGCAGCTTTTCCTATTCCCATTGTGTTTTCAAAAGTCACCTTCCCCAAGGTCATTAAAATATGGGATTGTGCGATAGAGGGTTAATGTGGACAGAGTCTAACCAACAGGTCCAAAAGTGTTGACTAAGATCAGACCAAACAAAACGTCATTTTATTTGAGATATGCAACATCTAATATTTTCATAATATTCTATCAAAAACAGCTGTAGATTCTCATTATACCCCTTACCTACCAACTAAAGTTGGATATACTGGTTAGGCCATGTCTGTCTGTCCGTCCGTCCATCTGTCCATCTGTATACTTTTTTGTGCTCTAATTCAAAAGCCGTTTGACCAAGGACCCAGAAAATAGATGCAAGTGTTGCTCACAACCAAGGGGGTGCCCTGTTGTTTTTGAGTCACATAGGTCAAAGATCAAGGTCACTGGTGATCTTTGTTTTGAAAATCATTTCTGTTCTCTGATTATGCTGCTTCAGGTACAAGGTGCTGAGGGGGGTATTAAATGTCCGCTTTGCAACAGTTCTAGTTTGGTTTAATCAGTGACTTACAGAAACGCTTTACCAAACAACAAAATTTTAGACGTGTCCGAATTGAAAACATTAGCAAACCACAAAATAAATATGACAGAAAAATGAAAATTTGTTTTGGGTAGAGTAGAAAACATTATGCAAAAAGGAGAAGATCCTGGTTACCAGCATTTTCTTCTTTTCCCATAATGTTTTCAAAAGGCTTCTTTCTCAGGGTTGTTAAAAGTCAGGATTGTGTGGTAAAGGGTTAACTCTTTACAACATAATCCCATGTTTTAAGGATCCTGTGGAAATAGCCTTTTGAAAACCTTGTGGTAATCAGCATTTTTCTCTTTTTCCCATGAGGTTTTCTAACCATTTCATGGACATTTACCATCATTTCAGCTAAATCTGATATTTTGACTGCTTTCAATGCTTTCAGTTTGTTCCAGTCTAAAATTTTGTCGTTTAATAAAGAATTAATGCTATGTATGCCTTTCATACTTCAGATGAACTGAATCGTTACTTACCTGGCTGGGGTTTTGAGCAGGAAGACCCTTTCGCCAATCTGGATGAGTCTGAAGATGAATACGAGGGAGAGGAAGGTGCCATAGGAGGACTAGATGTTAGGGAGCAGCTCATGCCACCAGGGGCTGCTAGAAACTCCGGAAGAGGGGATGAGGAGAGGCCAAATACAGGAAGAGTAATTGGTCGAGCACAAAGGAAAGCAAACCACAACAAACAGCATGTGCCAGTAGAACTACATGTTCCAAATGAAGGGGGTCCACAGAAGTTAGATGGGGACGCTAAGAATAAATGGGAATTGCCTCCTCCACACTATGATGATCTACAAAGAGGTAACAGAAATCAATATCAGCATGAAGACAGACGGTACCCAGCATCTGGGGCACCAAGATCTCCACATTTAACAACCAGGGAACCACAATCGGAGGAAATGAACAGAAATTTCTCTCAGCAACATTTGAAGTCGGCTCATTCGCCCAATTTTCTCCCTGCAAGTCCCCACAGATCTGATAATTCTTCCTCGCCAAACCGAACTGCTTCACCCAAACCTGGTGTCCATGGCAACAGATATAACAGGGATAATTTACAGTCACCCAGGACTCCGTCTTCACCTGGTATGGGTATGTCAAGGTCACCAAGAACTCCAACCACACCAAGAACTGATAGGAGTTACCCTCATAGTCCTGGCTCCCCGACCACACCACAGTTCAACCCAGCTGATAGATACAACACGGAACCAGGTAGTACCTACAGTCCAAAACGTTCCCAACAAACATATCTAACAGATGACAATGATGATGATGGTGGATTTATGGAGAGAAGTCCCAGGTCAAGGTCACAGCAGCAAAATGAGCTGAGATATGATTCGGGTTACAGCAGAAATACAGAGTCAAGTCATCCTAATGATAGATATTATGACCCAAAAGATCGTTACAACATTCCGTCTTCACCTAGAAATGTTAGCAGGTTATCCCCTCAGGACAAAAATCAGTCAGCATTCAGTAGTCAACCTCCACGTGGAAATTTTCCGCCCTCAAACAGACCAATCCCTACGCAGAGAGTTTTGCACCACTATCAAGGAAGTGGACGTTCAGACACTACAACTTCAGACAGTGGTTTCGATGATTATGACTCGTCTAATAAATATTCAGACTACAATATTGGTAAAGCACCATATTACAATCGAGCATTTGAAAAAGACATGTCGCCAGAGAGAGACACAAATATTAATGATATTCTTGCACAACATAAAGCACTTGCTGCTAAAATGATGAATAACAAACAAGGTGCTCCAAATACAAACAGTGATACAGGACGCGGTTACCATGCTGACAGTTCATATGGGCGGGAATTACAAAAATGGAGGAGAAATATAAATGAACTTGAACAAGCATACGATGACACTTCTGTTGGTTTTTCACGGACAACAAATTTAACGAACTACCCTGAACAAGAGCGAATGGCAGAAAGCTTCATCTGATATTTCTAACAGCATGAAGAACATTTTTTTTTTCAATGTAATTATCTACCCATGTTTTCATTGTGATACTTTAGCCATTAACTCTTTACCAAACGACATAATTCTAGACTTGTCCTAATTGAAAGCATTTGCAGACGACAAATTAAATATGGCTGAAATGATGCTAATTGTCTGTGGAAGTGAAGAAAGCCTCGTTGGGAAAGGAGAAAATGCTGGTAACCAGCATTTTCTCCTTTTCCGGAAATGTTTTCTACCATATCAAAAAAAAATTGCACCATTTGAGCCACATTTTCTCTTTCACCAACACAGTTTTCAACAGGCTATTTCCTCAGGGTCAGTAAGACTTGGTTTTCTGTGCTAAAGAGTTGAGAATATTTTCTTATCTAACATTTGTATAAACCTTTCCACAAAATACAAAAGTGGATACCATTTTGGTATTTGGTGCAGCAGACTGCTTAACTCTTTACCAAACAATCCCGACTTTTAATGACCCAGTGAAAGAAGCCTTTTGAAAACATTGTGGGAAAAGGAGAAAATGCTGGTAACCAGCATTTTCTCCTTTTCCCACAATGTTTTCTACCATATCAAAGAAAAATTGCACCATTTGAGCCACATTGAAATTGTCGTCTGCAAATGCTCTCATTTTTGACAAGCCTAAAATTTTGTCGTGTGGGAAAAGGTTAAATAAAAAACGAAAAATCCCTATCGTAAAACAAAAAGCTTAGCGTCCATAACACACAATACGCAAGTAGGTAATGTAAAGAATATGGCAAAGCAATATTTTGTCACTTTATAGAACAACTCCATTTTCATAATTTAGCCTAGAACTGCTCAAAAAACTGAAAATTCCAACCGATAGTAAAAAAAAAAGTTTTATGATTTCTTTTTGATGGAAAATTTCTCTGTATCAGACAGTGTAGATCAAGATCAGACTGCACATACTGTGTCGTGCATAGCTTCCAAAAGGTGACATAGAATTCTCATTTCAGAGTGCATAATGAATCTGAAGCCCAGGTCACGCCCCTGAAACATTGATACTGAAATCAAAAGAATACAATGTACAGTATGATCATGTCAAATAGGAGAATTACTGCTTACATAGTAATTCTTTTAGAGCACAGTGTTTTCATAAACAGTCTTTCATGAAATAAAAAATTTTTAGGCAGGTGGAAATGTTTCTGTGCTGTGCTAGGTATCAAAAGGGTGAAAAAAAAAGGGATAGAAAGGGAGGTTTTTGGGGAAGATTCTATTATAACTGTTTTGATGCCAAATAAGTTTAACTTTCTAGACTAACAAAAATACATGTATAGCGTAATACATTGAAAATCAGAAAGATCTTTATCAAGTGGGCTTTACCGAAATACACGTACAATCCACTGAAAATAAGGTAAATTTTAATGAAATAGGCTTGACTTACAAAGCGGACAGTGTTAGATTCAAGATCAGACTTCACATTCTGTTCCATCTGATCTTGATCTAGGACATCTATTACAGGTTGTTTCTTTTGCCTATTGTGCTGGAAGGGTTTAAAATTTGTATGTAGATATATATATAGTGTACATGTATTATAATCACAAAAATACCATTATGCTACCAACATAGCCCTTTACCAGACAATCCCAAGTTTTAATGAACCCAAGAAAGAAATCTTTTGAAAACATTGTGGGAAAAGGAGAAAATGCTGGTAACCAGCATTTTCTCCTTTTCCCACAATGTTTTCTGCCTTTTACCGTCAAATCTCACCATATGAGCCATATCTAATTTGTTGTCTGCGAATACTTTCAATTTGGACAACTGTAAAATTTTGTTGTGTGGTAAAGGGTTAAACAAATTATAATGTAAATAGGTATTTTTATACATTATGTTAGTTACTGTGATGCATTTACGTATTACCTGTTTAACTCTTTACCTCGCAATCACGTTTTAACCCTTTACCAGACGACAAAATTTTAGCCTGGCCCAAATTGAAAGCATTTGCAGACGACAATTTCAATGTGGCTCAAATGGTGCAATTTTTCTTTGATAGGGTAGGTTACCAGCATTTTCTCCTTTTCCCATAATGTTTTCAAAAGGCTTCTTTCCCAGGGGCGTCAAAATGCGGCATTGTGCGGTAAAGGGTTAAGGACCCTGAAGAAGAAGGCTTTTGAAAACATTATGGGGAAAGGAGAAAATGCAGGTAACCAGCATTTTTTCCTCTTGCCACATTGGTTTCTGTCCTTTCTGAAAAAGGTCCATCATTTGAACCACATTGAATTTGTTGCTTGCAGATGCTTTGAATTTGGGCAACTCTACAATTTGCAGTGAAGGGTAAACTCTTCCAATGCCGAGTATCTATAATGGGCCTCTTTCCACAGCTAAAAATACAATCTATTGATAGAAAGATTTTCATGTTTTAGGCTTGATGAAATAAGGGATGGTATAGATCCAAGATCAGACTCTAAGTTCTCTGCAGTCTGATCTTGATCCATGCCCTCTTTAAAAGCCCCTACTTTGATTTTTTGGCTGAAAGAGTTAAATATTCATAACAGGCAACTTTAAAAAAATTGATAATGAGCCTGCCTGGGTAGCATATCTGACTTGATACTTGGTGTTTGTGAGTTTGATACCTGGTTGAGGCAGACTTCCTTTATGGTGGTTTTTTGCCTCTCGCCTTTGATGCATGAGGAAAAAGTAGAAAAGTTATGACTTAAGCTGTTAAAATGCCATTGAACTCCAATACAAACATTAATAATGAAATTAATTTGAGACTTAACCTTTTATTAAACTGTATAGCTTGTGTTTGTATATGGGGACACTTATACTGCCCAGCTATAGAGCTGGCATTTGTAGCAATGTGGTAGAGCAATTGCCTTGGTACATGGAGGTCCCGGGTTCAGTCCCTGCCCTGGGAGGTTATTTGACCAGAACTGTTACAAAACAATCTTATTTTTATGACCCTGAGGAAGACAGCTAATACAGATAGGATGGTAAAGGAGAAATGCTTATAGCCAGCATTTTCTTTTTTTCCCACAGTGTTTTCTTCCATTGCAAATACATATCCCATCATTTGAGGCCCGCCTGGGTAGCTCAGTGGTTAGCGTATCTGACTTGTGGCCAACTGGTTGCGAGTTCGATGCCCGGTTGAGGCAAACTTTCTTTCCGGCGATTTTTTGCCTCTCACCTCTGATGTATTTGAGAAAAGTTGTCTGTGACTTGGAAAGAAAAATGTGTCAGTACTCGTGTGGGAAAGCCAGGAAACACATGCATAGGTACACTGACCGCTCTGAAATAACCTAAGCTGTTGAAATGGCGTTAAATTCCAATACAATCAACCCATCATTTGAGTCACATTCATTCATCATCTGCAAATACTTTAAATGTTTTAGTCTCAAAGTGTTTTTTTTTTTTTTTTTTTTAAATCTGGTAATGAGGCGGTACATGCATACCTTTGAAAACGTTGTGCAAAAGGGAGAAATTAATCATAAAAGGTATTTTCTTCGTTTGACCTATTGTAGAGCTGTATTTTTTTTTTTTTCATGGAGAATGATGTCATCTGCATGCTGTTGATGCCTCCCCATGATAAATTTTTTGTCCTACACGAGACTACTATTGAAAACATTTTGGCAAATGGAGAAATATCTCTAGTTTCTTCTCATACTAAAACGTTTGCATTATGATTAGGTTACCTGTATATTCTTGTATTAGATTTATTAACCCCTATCCTGCTAAATAATATAAATAAAACTTTCAAGGCGATAGTAAAAACCCAAACAATGTTATTTCAAAATTTTTGTTTTAGAGAACAATATCTCTTTACCAAACAGTGTAGATCAACAATCAAGACTGACGTTCCTTGAAGTCTGATTTTGATCTACACTGTCCGCAAAAGGTCAGAGTCGCACTTAGCATCTTAAGGGTTAATTATTTTTACTGTACAACAATGTTTGTTTCAAGGTTATCTTTTGCTGTTTTGTTTCAGGAAATGGAGAGTATTAGAGATATAAGGGGTGCTCAGGAAAAAGGGGGTTTAATTCATGTCTGTGATCTGTTTTATCAAGCAAGTCGTCACATTACCGTAGATCCATAAAATACATATGTCAATCAATCAACTGGATTATTAGTCTGGATTACCTGCCCCTACCACTACTTTATAGAGTCGGGCAAAGTGCAATAATGGTGGCCTCCATGGAGACCTCAAGCTTAGCCCTATATGCTTTCCTGTTTTTCTCAATTTCCTATGGTCCAGGTTGATCAGTGAATAAAATGAGATCAATTTTGTACAAAATATACATTGCCGAATCTAAAACATACTTTTTGGACATGGTTTAAATATAAATTTGACTATGAATCATTTTAAAAGTTGCCCCATTTTCGGATGTTATAACGGTCCATTGACATTTCGGATGCTTAATGCATTTTTGATATGTAGTTTTTCTTGCTAAATAAGAACGACATTTAAAAAAACTAACTGCCATTACTTTTTGCAACTGATCTGTTTTCAGTTCGGTCTATAGTAGGATTTTATCAAGTGAAATAACAATAATCCGTTACTTCTGCATATTTCAAACGGAGGCCGCCCTTATTGCACTTTGCCTGACGTACTTTTGAAGTACAGCGGGGTACCAGACCACTGGATTATGAGGTAGACTGGTCATTTGACATGCAGAAAATTTACGAATAGCAAAGAGATTTGACCCATCCGTGCAGGCTGACATGGGTTTAAACTTTTTTGCAGATTCATTAAACACCTTTTCACAGAGCATGGCTCATATACTATGTACATATACATGAGCAAGTGTTGGTTACCAGTATTTTTCTTCTTTTCCCACAATGTTTAGCTCTTTTCCCAAGGGTTATTATAACACAGAAATATTAGGAAGAGCTTCTGCTGGCAGACTACATCAAGATCAGACTCTACAGAGTATGAAGGGTGATCTAAGATTTGATAGTTCAATATTCTGTTAGATATTATGACCAGAGCAACCCTAAAATTACAGTATTTTGGTTTTTCCACACAGACAGAAAATGTCAAATTAACTGTGTACCAAATCATAAATTTTTAGACAAATTGGAATTAAAAGAATATGCAGACATCAAATGAAATATTGCTCAAATTAGTGAATTTGTCCATGAAAGGATAGAAAGCATTGAGAGAAAAAAAGAAAATGCTGCTTGGCAGCATTTTCTCAAATACCTGCAATGTGTTCCAAAGGCTTCTTCCTCACAGTTGTACAAATGTGTGATTTTTTGTGAGAGAAGAAGCATCTTGCTACCTGTAACCAGCATATTCTCAATGTTTCCAACATTTGGATACAAATTTCATATTTTTAGCCACATTTTATTTGGCGTCTGCAAATGCTTTCTAAACTGTATTGATGACAAATGATTTATTTTTTGCCAGTTTTCTGTCATCAATTTCATCATTAGTATATGGAACACTTACTGTGTCAGCGATTCAACTATTTGTACTTAACATATATAAATACTATATTTCTATATTAAAAACCTATTATACTGTGTGATCTGTACCTTTTCTTTAACCACTAGATACCAAAGGTAATTTAACCCTTTACCACATAATCCCAGATTTTAATGACTGTGAGAAAGAAGACTGTCGAAAACATTGCAGGAAAAGGAGAAAATGCTGGTAACCCACAATAGTTTCTATCCTACCAAATACAAACGTCATCTTTTGAACTACATTTAACTTGTCGTCTACAATTACTTTCATTTTGGACAAGTCTACAATTTTGTCAATTTTGGTAAAGAGTACCATCCATGCTTTCTTGGTATTTCTTTTTCCAGTGCTTCATGCAACATTATTTCCAAGCCACTGGCTGATTTCCTGCATAATAACTTTCGAAACAATGGGTCATTTTAGTTTCTTTTAGGTTCTTTACCCTTCCAATCACAAACTCAGCTCTCTGACAACAAAATTTTAGACCCGTCCAAATTGACTCTTTACCAAATGACAAAATGTGGGACAAGTCCCACATGAAGGAATTTGCAGACAACAAATCAAATGAGGCTCAAATGATGAAATTTGTCTCTGAAGGAATAGCATACATTGTGGGAGAAGGAGAAAATGCTGGTTACCAGAATTTTCTCCTTTTCCCACAATGTTTCCAAAAGCCTTCCTCCTGAGGGTCGTTAAATCCCCGGATTAAGTGGTAAAGGGTTAATCTAGCGAACAACAAATGAAAAGGGGGGTTAAATTAGGGCAAGGGCTTTGCAAGGGTAGAAAATAATGCAGGAAACAAGAGGGCCATGATGGCCCTGGATCGCTCACCTGAGTCATTAGGCGAAATTCCACTCCAGGGTCATAATGACCCAATTTAAAACTCATCTGAGATATTATTAAGACAAACATTCTGACCAATTGTCAGGTCAGTTGAGAATGTGGCCTCCGGAGTGTCCAAAATGTCTTTCTTCAATTTGACCTAGTGACCTAATTTATGACCCTTTGTGACCATATTTTAAACTCGTCCGAGATATCAAAACAAACTTGTTGACCAAGGTTCAGGTGAATTGGGCAAGAACTGTCACCTCTAGAGTGCCCACAAGGTATTTCTGTAATTTTACCTAGTGACCTAGATTATGACCCTATGTGACCCAATTTCAAATCCATTTAAGATATCATCAAGTCAAACATGCTGACAAATTTTCAGGTCAGTTGAGCAAAAACTGTGGCCTCTACAGTGCCCACAATACATTTCTTTGATTTGACCCAGTGACCTAGTTTATGACCCTATGAGACCCAATTTCTAATTGATCCGAGATATCATCAAGTCAAATATGCAGACCAATTTTCAGGTCAGTTTAGCTAGAACTTTGGCCTCTAGAGTGCACACAAGGTATTTCTTCAATGTGACCCAGTGACATTGTTTATGACCCTATGTGACCCAATTTTGAACTCCTCAAGATATCAAGACAAAAAATGTGGCCTCTAGAGTGCCCACAAGGTATTTCTTTAATTTGACCTAGTGACCTACTTTATGACTCCAGATGACCCAATTTCAATCTCATCCAAGATTTAAGATTTAATTTAGGCAAATATTCTGATAAATTTTCAAGTCAATTGAGCAAAATATGTGGCCTCTAGAATGCCCACATGGTATTGCTTTAATTTAACCCCAGTCACCAGAGCCATGTTTCTTGACGGATCAAAATTTCGGAAACAATTTTTGAAAAGGGTCACCCCAGGAACATCTCTGTGAAATTATTTCAAAATCTGACCAGCCGTTTCAGAGAAGAAGAATTTTTAAGAATTTCTTCATTTCCGTATAGTGCAAGTAGCCCCCATTCACCAGAACCATGTTTCTTGATGGATCAAAATTTCGAGAACAATTTTTGAAAAGGGTCACCCCAGCAACATCTCTGTGAAATTATTTTAAAATCTGACCAGCCGTTTCAGAGAAGAAGAATTTTTAAGAATTTCTTTATATCCGTATAGTGCAAGTAGCCCCCAGTCACCAGAGCCATGTTTCTTGACAGATCAAAATTTCGCGAACAACTTTTGAAAAGAGTCACCCAAGGAACATCTCTGTGAAATTATTTTAAAACCTGACCAGCGGTTCCAGAGAAAAAGAATTTTTAAGAATTTCTCCATGGCCGTATAGTGCAAGTAGCCCCCAGTCACCAGAGCCATGTTCCTTGACGGATCAAAATTTCGCGAACAATTTTTTAAAAGGGTCACCCAAGGAACATCTCTGTGAAATTATTTCATAATCTGACCAGTGGTTTCAGAGCAGAAGAATTTTTAAGAATTTCTTCATATCCATATAGTGAAAGTAGCCCCCATTCACCAGAGCCATGCTTTTCGACATATCAAAATTTCGCGAACAGTTTTTGAAAAGGGTCACCCAAGGAACATTCCTGTGAAATAATTTCAAAATCTGACCAGCAGTTTCAGAGGAGTAGATTTTTAAAGAATTTCTTAGAAAATTCTATTTCGTTGCCATGGCAACCAGAGTTTTTGATGGAATCAAATTCTGTGAACAACTTTTAAAGAGGACCTCCCAAGGAACATTCCTGCCAAGTTTGGTCCAAATTGGCCCCGTGGTTTAGGAGGAGATGATGTTTAAAGAATTGTTGACGACGAACGACGCACAGATGCACGACGGACATTGGGTGATCCTAATAGCTCCCCTTGAGCATGTTGTGCTCAGGTGAGCTAAAAATAAAATGTTTTTAAAAGCCTTCTTCCACAGAACTGCAAGCTTTAGCAGTCGGATATTAATCTACACTTTCCACAAAAGCTTTCAAATTTGTTTGGTGTAGTAGGGGTTTAATGTCATTTGGTTGATCATTTGTTTGTTATTTAGGCTAAGGGAAAAGAGATTATATAAACCCTTTACCAGTCATTCACAAGTTAAATGACCTTGAGGAAGAAGGCTTTTTGAAAACACTGTGTGAAATGGAGAAAATGCTGGTTACCAGCATTTTCTCCATTTCCCACACTGTTTTCTACCCTTTCAAAGACACATTTGAGGTTTAGAGCGGGATTTAATCTGTCTTCTGCAAATGCATTCATTTCAGACAAGTCTAAAATTTTGCTATTTGGTGAAGCATTCAGTAATAGCTTTGAAATTAAAGTAACAGAAAGAAAAATAAAATGGAAAATAGATAGTACCAGTAATTTGGATAGGAAGGAGGGAAAGAGGGATGGATTGTCACAAACAAAATGGTCAAATGATAAAATTTACAGCATGCAGGAACAGTCAAGTTTCAGAACACGACAGGACAAGAGGACAACAGTGTATTCAATAAAATAGATTTATTTCCAATGACAGACAAACGATAAGATTCAAAATGAAATATCAAACACATGCTAATGACAGTTCCACATAATCCACAATTAATAAAATGTTGAATGAATCCTGCCTCATCCCTACTAGAAGGATTTTTGAAACCCTTAACACAGAAAAGCTCAAGATATTGCAATATGTGTGTATACTGAGGCTGTTTAGTTGTAGACATTTCTGAATATTCTGAACAGTGTATACCCAAGATCAGTCTGACAACTGATTATACATGATTGGCTCTTTAATACTTAACCACACATTCTAGAGTTTTAACCACCTTAATAACGAAGACCTTTGAAAACATTGTGGGACAAGGAGAAAATGCTGGTCACCAGCATTTTCTTCTTTTCCACCAATGTTTTCTACCCTTTCAAAGACAAATCATCTCATACAGATGCATTTAAAAGGTTCTTTGCATGTCATTCCGACATGGACAAGTCTATAATTTTGTCGTCTAGATAAGGCTAAGTTTTAACAAGAGCACTGCATGCCAGTGCCAATGCTTGGCTCTGGTTGCTCGATCTTCAGTGAAAATTGCAAGTCAAAAACGGGGCATAACTGAGTCAATAATACCTTGGTGGTCGTAAAGGACGCTCTTTTGATTGTTAACAACTTGTCCAAGTTTAATCCTTTCCCAAACAAGCCCTGGTTTTCATGTGTCTGCAGTACAAGTCTTTTGAAAACACTGGGGGAAATGGTGAAATTGCTCATAAACGAGCAATTTCTCCTTTTCCCACAGTGTTTTCTATGCTTTTTGACAACTTTCTGCCATTTTCATCAAATTTAAAATTGTTGTCTGCAAACTCTTTGAATTTGGGCCGGTCCAAAATTTGTCGTTTGGGAAAGGGTTAAATATCTGCACTAATAAAAGAGATATTATAAAGTGTCGAAGTTTTTGCATGATGACACAGACGATGCCAGAGCTACAAAAACAACTCAAAGTTTTCTTTGAAAACAGCAGAGCTAAAAAACCTCCAAAATCATCTGCAAAAAAAAAAAAAGTTTTGCTTAGGATAAACACTTTAGTATTGCCATGGTTTAAAAGCACTTTAAGAAACCTGAACAAGCATTTTGACTGACTGTTAACACCTTTCCACATCATCCCGAGTTTTAGTGACCCTGTGGAAGAAGGCTTATGAAAACATCGTGAGAAAGGAGAAAATGCTGGAAACCAGCAATTTTCTCCCTTTTCCACAATGTTTTCTACCCTTTTCAAAACAAATTTCTTTTTTTTTTTAATCATTTTTTTTTTTGTTGTCTGTAAATGCATTAAATTTGGTCAAGTTTTGTTGCTTCGTAAAGAGTTAAAGGCCATACAACACGATTATCGCGGTTACATCAGTCAGAATATCCTTCAGAATACTTCCATAAGAATCGTATGTTGAAAAATCAACAATTACTGCTGAAAAATGAAACAACTAAAAAAAAGTTCTTCAAAAACTAATTTCAATCAGAAAAAAAATATGCATAAAGCTGACTACTAAACATTCATCAGAGAAATATTATTAACAGGACATATAAAAAAATATACAACCTCTCACCAATTTGCACACAAAACGAATCATCAATGGTACAAGGTCATTAACCCTTTCCCAAACAAGCCCTGGTTTTCACGTGTCTGCAGTACAAGTCTTTTGAAAACACTGTGAGAAAAGGAGAAATTGCTCATAACGAGCAATTTCTCCTTTTCCCACAGTGTTTTCTACCCTTTTGGAGAACTTTGTCATTTTCATCAAATCTAAAATTGTCGTCTGCAAGCTCTTTCAAATTGGACCAGTCTAAAATTTATCGTTTGGGAAAGGGTTAATATGTTACTTTCTATATGAAAACTTGTAAGAATTTAACAAAAGAATTCAATTTATTCCTTTACCAAACAATACTGAGTATTAACTCTTTACCAAACGACAAAATTTTAGTCTGGTCCAAACTGAAAGCATTTGCAGATGACAAAATAAATGTGACTGAAAAATTGAAATTTGTTTTGGAAAGGGTACAAAACATTGTGGGAAAAGGAGAAAATGCTGGTTACCAGCATTTTCTCCTTTTCCCACAATGTTTTCAAAAGGCTTCTTTCACAGGGTCGTTAAAAGACGGGATTGTGTGGTAAAGGATTAATGACCCTGAGAAAAAGGCCTTTTAAAGACATTGTGAGAAAAAGATAAAATGTTTGTAACTAGCATTATCTCCTTTTCCCACAATGTTATCTCTATTGTCCAAAGCAAATTCTATCATTTTAGCGCAATTTGTCATCTGCAAGTGTTTCCAACATGTACAAGTCTAAGATTTTGTCGTCTGGTAAAAGGTTAACATCTTTGGCCTTTAGGATGCCACTGGCACATTGTAAATCAAACACATCCTTATCTCACAGCCATCTCAAGTCAGATAGAAATTTGGTTTTCAATATTCAAATGTGACATTTCTGTGCAGAAATTACACCATCATTGGCACTGCAAAAGCTGTTTGTTTATTCCTACATTATTTCTAGTCAAAGAATTATCAAAAGGCACACTTGAGATATGAGCACCGTTCCCTTTCTTTACCATGTTTAGCCTTATACCAAACAATTCATTGAGGGAAAAGGAAAAAATAAGGGTAACCAGCATTTCTTTTCCCATAATGTGTTCTTCCCTTTCAAAGACAAATTTCATCATTTAATCCACATTTGTTTTCTTGACATTTATTTTCTTGTCTGCATACCACAACATCACCTATCATGCAAGGTAATTTACCTTAAATTGTCATGGATTCCATGAACTTATTCTGTAAAAACAAAATATCTGAATTCTCATATTTCTATCAATATAAACAGGTGGTAAAATAAAGATAGATATTGACAAGAATGATCCTTGCATACAGAGTGTATGGAAGAAAATGTGAACAATAAACAGAAAAACTGTTTCTCTCCGAGTAATCTTTCAATTTGCCACTATGTTTTTAAAAGCAATCCATAAAAAGCAAGTCATAAAATCTACAGAAATTTAACCTTTATCATGCAAACATGAGTTTTAACGACCCTTTGGAAGCCTTTTAAAAACATTGTGGGTATAGAAGAAAATGCTGGTACGCAGCACTTTCTCCTTTCCTCACAAAGTTTTCTACCCTTGTAGACACAAGTTCCACAATATGAGCTAAACAGAATTCCTCACCAGCCAGTACTTTCAATACAATCAAGTCTGAAATTTTGTTGTACAGTAAAGGCTTAAGGGTGAAACAGCATGACAAAATGACCAATTAATGCAAAGCAGTAGTACCAGAGATTTACATATTTCTAGTTTCTTCTCTGATCCTTTCCTTCATGACGATTCTCTCTGATAACTTAATGCAAACTTCTCAAAACACCTCCCCTCAACTACTTGGGAATCAAAATGCTTTTTACTTTATCCTTCAGGAGATCTTGAGCATCCACTACTCATTTTGAGCAGCATCTTTGTTGGTCCCACGATGTCAAATGCCTTTGATCAGAGACAGGTTGTTTGGAAAAGCACAAAGGTTTTAAAAGTGTCTACTTTTCACCAAATAATTCCATGTTTTAACAAACCCAATGGAGAAGGCTTTTGAAAACTTTGTGGGAAAAGGAGAAAATGCTGGCTACTAGCATTTTCTACTTCTCTTACAAAGAACTCAAATCTTGCAAGACGTATTTGGCTAATATGTGCCAATTTTGAAGTTGTCATCTACAGATGCTCACAATTTGGAGGAGTACAAAGAAATGCCGTAAATGACAGCAGAAAATCCTTGATTGAAAGGGTGAGAAAAACGTTTTTCAAAAATTTAATGTTATAATTCATCTTTGATATTTTTACCCAGTGATACTGTAGCATGTTCACCTAAATATTTTTTGAAACCTTCTAATGTCCTTTCACCATCATAAACTAAAGGCTCTTTCTTCTGGTTTGATGGAGCAAAATAGATCGTTGGAAAACCTGAGGCACTGTAATTATCTGGAAGATCGTTTGCAGTGGCATCAATTTTAGCTATCACAAGGTTCTTCTCTTTCTTCATGGCTTTTCCCAAGTCTTTATAAATGGGTTCAAGATTTTTACAATGCCCACACCATGGGGCATACATTTCAATTAACACATCTTTTGTCTTGTCCAAAACTATTTTGTCAAAAGTTTTTCCAACTACAACTTTCACAGGTCCTGAATTTTTCTTTGGAACAGGCTGAGACTTGACTTGTGGGGACAGCTTACCTAAAAATAGAGTTAAGAAAATAAACTTATGGCCAGTAGAAATGTACACTGATCATTCATATATACTCTAACCATGTTAGACTTCTTACCAGCGAGACTTCCCCTTTACTGTACTTAATCCTTTACCACACAATTCCATGTTTTAACCCTTTACCACACAATCCCGACTTTTAACGACCCTGAGAAAGAACCCTTTAGAAACATTGTGGGAAAAGGAGAAAATGCTGTTAACCAGCATTTTCTCCTTTTCCCACAATGTTTTCCATCCTTCCCAAAACAATTTTCAATTTTCGAGTCACATTTATTTTGTCGTCTGCAATTCTGTTCAATTTGGACATGTCTAAAATTTTTTGTCGTTTGGTAAAGGGTTAAGGAACCCAGGGGAAAAGCTTCTTTACCCATATCCTGCTACATAAGTGAAATGAAACTTCCAAGCTGATAGAAAAATCCTAAGTTTTGCTATTTTTAGGATAATTTTGGGGGAAAAGATACCTCCTTATCAGACAATGTAGATCCAAGATAAACTGTACATTTTTTGCAGTCTGATCTTGATCTACACTGTCTGCAAATGGTCAGCGTGTTGTGCTTAGCACAGGTAAAAAACATTGTAGGGAAAGGAAGAAAATGCTGGCAATCAGCATTTTCTCCTTTTCCAACAGTGTTTTCCATCTTTTCCAGACAAATCTCAACATTTTAGTCATATTTAACTTGTTGTCTACAATTGCTGTCAATTTGGACCGATCTAAAATTTTGTTGTGTGGTAGAGTTATATGGCACAAAGCTGCTGGGTTCACGAATGTAAGAGCAACTTCCAAGTTACTTTGGCAGTGTTGATCAAGATTACACTGAATAAGACTCAGGGTTCACTCTCACATTCACATTTGTTGAGATGGCTATATACAGCTCAAAATAGCAATGCCTGGAATAGCTCTTTACCAAACGAGAAAATTTTAGACCAGTCCAAATTCAAAGCATTTGCAGACGACAAAATAACTGTGACTCAAAAATAGAAATTTGTTCTGGGACGGGTAGAAAACATTGTGGGAAATGGAGAAAATGCTGGTTACCAGCATTTTCTCCATTTCCCACAATGTTTTCAAAAGGCCTCTTTCTCAGGGTCGTTAAAAGTCGGGATTGCGTGGTAAAGGGATAGGTGAGCCCAACACTTTTTCTGAGCTTAAACCCTTCACCAAACAATCCTCAGTTTTAACAACAAAAGACTGTGAAAACATCGAGGGAAAATGAGAAAAATGCTGATAACCAGAATGTTTTCTACCCTGTCAATGGTAATTCTATTTGAGCCAAGCTCTGGCAAAAGGGGGCTTAATGCATCCCTGTGATGCTTAATACTAAGCAAGCCATCACATACTTATGGATCCATAATAGCCACTTTTTTTTAACTATTGACTTAATCATGAGGTAGATTGGTCCTTGGACATACAGAAAATTGATAAACAGCGAAAAGTTTCAGCCCAGACTGCGCAGACTGAACTGAGTCAATACTTTTCGCAAATGCATTAAGCCCCCTTTTTCCCAGAGCATGGCTCATTTATTTAGGGCACATTGAATTTGTTATCTGCAAAAGCCTTCAATTTGAATGAGTGTAAAAGTTTGTTCTCTGGTCAAAAATTGATTCCTACAAGGGAAATGGTTTTTGTGTCTAAGACCAGAGTCTTATACATGTGTGAGAAATGTCATCCAATCATGAACATCAAGTAATCGACAATGTCAAGTTATATTTAACTCTTTCACTGCCAATGTCGCATTGGACATCTTTTGCGATGGCAAAGATCAAGATCAGCATGCACAAAACATGCAGTCTGATCTTTGATCTGCACCATCTGTTACCTGATACTAATCTTCAACCAAAATTGGCTTCAAACACAACAGTAATATACTTTTAGACCTTGAGAAATGTTGTATTTATTTATTTGGCAATGAAAGACTTAACCCCCATTGGCCCTACAACAATAATCCTGAGTTTTACAACTCTGAGGAAAAGGAGGTTTTCTAAGACATTGTTTAACTCTTTACCAAATGACAAAATTTTAGACTGGTCCAAATTGAAAAGCATTTGCAGACGACAAAATAAATTTGACTAAAAAATTGAACTTTGTTTTCAGAAGGGTAGAAAACAGTGTGGGAAAAGGAGAAAATGCTGGTTACCAGCATTTTCTCCTTTTCCCAAAAGGCTTCTTTCACAGGGTCCTTAAAAGTCGAGATTGTGTGGTAAATGGTTGACTCTTTACCACACAATCCCGAGTTTTAACAACCCTGAGAAAGACGTCTTTTGAAAACACTGTGGGAAAAGGAGAACATGCTGGTAACCAGCATTTTCTCCTTTTCCCACAATGTTTTCTGTCCTTCCCAAAACAAGTTCTAATTTTTCATTCGCATTTATTTTGTCGTCTGCAAATGCTTTCAATTTGGACCAGTCTAAAATTTTGTTGTGTGGTAAAGAGTTAAGATAGATAAAAAATGCTTGTTACCAGCATTTTCTCCCTTTTCAACGATTCTTTCTTCGTGCATCAAGAAGAACCATTAAACCCCCTTTACCAGAGCATCACTCATTCACAAGTTTTGGATAACCAAAAACTCAAACATACCTTTCTTCAGTTTACCTATGAATTCCTGAATTTCATCCTCCTCAAATTCATCCATGGGTTCCATCCTTAAGAGGGAAAAGTAGAAAAAAGTTATATTATTTAACTCTGACTGAAAGTTAAACTGACTGATTGATTGATTGATTGATTGAATGGCGTTTTATGCCGCTTTCAACATTATTTCAGTCATATCACAGCGACAGCTCATCTATTCATGTATTTCCTGGGTTTTACCAGTACTAGGCTAAGGCTCTGAAGCTGAAAGTTAAAACAACCCTTTACCACATAAACCTGAGTTGAAGCAACCCTCAAGGGGACGGCTTTTCACAACACTGGGGGAGAGGGAGAAAATGCTGGTAACCAGCATTTTTCCTTCATTTAACCCTTTACCACACAATGCTGCCTTTTAACAACCCTGAGAGAGAAGGCTGTTGAAAACATTGTAGGCAAAGGAGAAAATGCTAGTAACCAGCATTTTCTCCTTTTCCCACAATGTTTTCTATCCTATCAAGAGAAACTTGCACCATCTGAGCCACACTGAAAGAGTGGTCTGCAAATGCTTTCAATTTGGACAAGGCTATAATTTTGTTGTCTGGTAAAGGGTTAAGCAACAAATATCTACATTCACGCTAAATTTGATTTATTCTCTATTTCTGACCGCAGAGACCTAAGATTAGACTGCACGGTCTGTTCTGAATCTACACTGTCTGCGATAGCCCATTAAGTTGCCCTAAAGTATATCCATGGAGAAAAAGCGTGGCTGGTATGGAAATTAAACCCTGAACCCTTGCCTTCAGGATGAGTGCTCTAGGCACTGAGCTGCCTTGACAGCTCCACACCCATGCTGATTATCATAACACTCCTTCCCCTCTTAATTTTTGGGAGCTATACCACTCTCCTTGCCTGTAAGACCCGTTTGGTCTTTGCAACCACTTCTAACACCATTGAAGTAAATCCTTACAGCTCTTAGCAGTCTAAGGGTTAAAATAATTCAGATTTTTCTAAACTCTGTTCCAGTCAAAAAAACAACTGGTCTAATGATCATTCTATTGGTTGCAAAGCATCATTTATCATCAAATGGCATGAATAAGTCTAAAACTCACAACTGACAACCTGGTCACATAATCTGAAGCAAAATGACTGGCAAAGTAATGGTATCAAATGCATACCCCTGAATTAGGCATCAGTCATGTCACAGATATGTATTGGAGTTTAACACCGTTTTAACAGCTTAGGTCATATCACGGCAGTCAGAGCACCTTAACACGTGTTTCTTGGTTTTCTCACACCAATATTGACACAACTTTCTTTCCAAGTCTCTGACTACTTTTCCACATGAATCAGAGGTGAGAGGCGAAAAATCGCCCATAAGAAAGTTTGCCTCAAACCGGGTAACAAACTCGCAACCACCAGGCCACAAGTGGGATACACTAACCACTGAGCTACCCAGGTGGGCTCATGTCAAAGAAATACTTCAATTGTATTCAAAAAATGAAAAAACACTTTAACCCTTTACCAAACAAAATTTATTGCCCTTATAAGGAAGACTTTTGAAAACAATTTACAAAAGGTGAAAATGATTGTAACCAGTATTTCTGGACTTTTCCCACAATTTTTCCAACCTTTTCTAAGACAAGTTCCATCTTTTCAGTCATATATAATTTATTGTATGCAAATGCATTCAATTTAGGCCAGTCTAATACTTTGCCATCTTGTAAACAGTTTAACCCTTTACCACACAATCATGACTTTTAACGACCCTGTGAAAGAAGCCTTTTGAAAACACTGTGGGAAAAGGAGAAAATGCTGGTAACCAGCATTTTCTCCTTTTCCCGCAATGTTTTCTACCCTTTCCAAAAAAAATTCAATTTTTCAGTCTCATTTATTTTGTCGTTCGCAAATGGTTTGAATTTTGGAACAGTGTACTTTTTTGTCATCTGGTAAAGAGTTTAACTGCCTTATCTCAAGAAGAAGGGGTGTAGACCTTAATTCTTTATCAAACGACATAACTTTAGACTAGTATAAAATTGAAACTATCTGCAGAAGACAAAATAAACGTGATCTGAAAATTGGCATTTGTTTTGGGAAGGGTAGAAAACATTGTGGGAAAAGGAGAAAATGCTGGTTACCAGCATTTTCTTCTTTTCTCACAATGTTTTCATTAGGTTTTCTTTCTCAAGGTCCTTAAAAGTTGGGATTGTGTAGTAATGGGTTAATAAGACTTACTTATATTTTTTCCCTTGATGGAAACACCCAATGTTAAGTTCTTCCCCAGAGTCAGCCAGACCAAACCCGGTCATCAAAGTTGCCATATAATCATCTTCATTAGCTATGGCAAATTTGATATCTTTGTTTTCTTTGGCAACATTTGCTACTTTCTTTCTCCAGAGCTGGGTTGCTGCAAAGAGTAATCAAAACTGTGGTTGGATTGGAATAGAAAACAAGAGCACTGCATTCGGATGCCAATGCTTGGCTGCAGTTGCTTGATTTTCAGTAAAAATTCTAAGTCGAAAGAGGGGCATAACTGTGTCAAAAATACATTGATGCCCATGTTGTAAAGGTTCCACTTTTAATAATTAGCAACTTGTCCAAGTTTGAATCAAATATCTTCAGTAATAACAGAGTTGACTGATAGTTTTTGAAATGGTCTCAAAAAACAATTGTATGTCGTGAGGTGGTCTGAATAAGTAAATAAATCATGCTCTGAGAAAAGGGGGTTTAATGCGTCTGCGAAAAGTATCTGCAGTCCACACAGGCTGACATGTCAAAATTTTTTTGCTTTTGGAAAATTTTCTGCATGTATAACGACCATTCTACCACCTCATGAATCAGCCGGTTTTTAGTTGAAATAGATTTTATGGATCCATAATTATGTGATGATCGAATTGGTATAATGTATCAGAGAGATGCACTAATCCTTTACCACCCAATCCTGACTTTTAACAACCCCGAGAAAGAAACCTTTTGGAAACATTGTGGGAAAAGGCGAAAATGCTGGTAACCAGCATTTTCTCCTTTTTCCCACAATGTTTTCAAATATCTATTTGTGGATCCATAATTATGTAATGATCGAGTTGGTATAATATATCAGAGAGATGCATTAATCCTTTACCACCCAATCCTGACTTTTAACGACCCCGAAAAAGAAACCTTTTGGAAACATTGTGGGAAAAGGAGAAAATGCTGGTAACCAGCATTTTCTCCTTTTTCCACAATGTTTTCAAAAGTCTATTTGTGGATCCATAATTATGTGATGATCAAGTTGGTATAATGTATCACAAGAGATGCATTAACCCTTTACCACACAATTCCGACTTTTAACGACCCCGAGAAAGAAACCTTTTGGAAACATTGTGGGAAAAGGAGAAAATGCTGGTAACCAGCATTTTCTCCTTTTCCCACAATGTTTTCTTTCCTTTCCAAAACAATTTTCAATTTTTGAGTCATATTTACTTTGTCATCTGCAAATGCTTTCAACTTGGACTGGCTTGAAATTTTGTCATTTGGTAGAGTTAAACCCCCTTTTGCCAGGGCATGGCTGAATTGTTCGTCATGCAACAGCCTTAACAAGCAGCTACACTTGTTCTCTCAACGTCACCAAACACTGTCACATTCAGGGATATAAACAGGGGCATAAATACTTGTGACTGTATACTAATGGAGCAAACGGCGCACAATTCACCACCTACTACAACACTTACCATCTCTATGTTCAAAACTCCAGTCCACAGTGTAGAAAGCCAGACAGAGTGTTTTATCCACAAAGCCAGAGTAAAATTTCTCTGTGTCTTGTTTATATTCACCAACCAATGGTAGTGACTTCTCATCAATGAAAGCTGCGATTTCTTTTTCCGTTTTATCTGCCTGCGAATATAAAATGCAAAATGGTAGGCAATGTTATGCATTCATTGGTGTCATATAAACTTGCAGAAAAAAGGTAAAACAATTCATCTAGAATAATTTCCCAGAATCCATACCTGCTACACGGCTGATTTGATACCTTAATGAAGGAAACTGATGTAATTCTTTTTTCTATGTTCTTTGCTACAAGATGGAAATAGCTTTAAACCTACAACATTCCTGCCTCCAATTCAAAAAATTACCATGACTGGCTCAAGCATCAATAATAAGAATGACAAGAGTTTCATCTTAAAGAGCCTTTCACAACAATAGTTGCCATTGCAACCAGTGTACATCAAGATCAGCCTGCACAAAAAGTGCAGCCTGATCTTTGATGTACACAGTTTGCTTTGCTGAAACATTCCGGGCAAAAGGAAAGCTAAACTTACAATTATTCAGGTTTTTTTTTCGAGAATGAAAAAGACTTGAGTTTAACTCTTTACCCATCGCCACATTTTACCCTAGTCCAAATTGAAAGCATTTGCAGGCAACAAAATGAATTTAACTCAAAAAAAGATTTGAAATTTGTTTTTTGGAGGGTAGAAAACATTGCGGGAAAAGGAGAAAATGCTGGTTACCAGCATTTTCTTTCTTTCCCACAATGTTTTCAAAAGGTTTCTTTCTCAGGGTCTTTACAAGTCGTGATTGTGTGGTAAAGAGATAACTCAGCCCTTGGAAGGGTTAATACTTACCAATTTAAGAACATGATATTTTGGTTCGAACTTTGTCTGAAACTTTTCTGCTGTAAAGACAACCAGAGATCCGGGGTTTACTTCATACTGGTCTCGTGCTTCCTCTTCAAGAGTATATCCGAATTTGAAATTCTCTCTCTTGTCATTGGCTGCAAGTAAAAGTAGAGACTTCTCCTTTACCAGACTGCTTTCATGACCCTAGGGAAGAAATCCTTTAACTCTTTACCAAAGGACAAAATTTTAAACCATTCCAAATTGACAGCATTTGCAGACAACAAAATAGATGTGACTGGAAAATTCAAAATCTGTTTTGGGAAGGGTAGAAAACATTGGTTACCAGTATTTTCTCCTTTTCCCACAATGTTTTCAACAGTCCTCTTTCTCAGGGTCGTTAAAACTCCGAATTGTGCGGTAAAGTGTTAAAGACCTCATGCACAAAAAATCTGTTTTGGGGTCGTTTAGTCTAAGGATTGCTTATTACAGGGTTAACACTTTACCACATAATCCTGAGTTTTAATGACCCTGATGAAGAAGACTTTGGAAAACATTGTGGGAAAAGGAGAAAATGCTGGTTACCAGCATTTTCTCCTCTTCCCATAATGTTTTCTATCATTTCAATGTCAGAAATAATCTTTCTGAGCTACATTAAATTTACTGTCTGCAAATTCTTTCAAATTAATCAGGTCTAAAATTTTGTTTTGTACAGAGTTGCCCTTTACCACACAATCCCAAGTTTTAACAACCCTCACATAGAGGCCGTTTAAAAAAATTGTTGGAAAAGTACAAAATGCTGATGACCAGCATTTTCTACTTTTCCCACATTGTTTTCTACCATGTAAAAGGACTTCAATTCATTTGTGCCCCTCTCCGATTTGTCGTCTGCAGATGCTTTCAATTTGGAAGAGTCTAAAATTTGTTGTTTGGGAAAGGGTCAAACATCAAATGTCCACAAGTTCTAGTATTGCAATACGAACACCGGGTAAGTAGGAGTAGAAGCAACAATACACTCTAGGCCTGCACAAGTAGTCTTGCTAGGGAAAAATTCATTGCCCTTTTGACAAAGAAATCTGTCTGTATCAAACCCTGAAAACTTTACTTACAAACCTCACACCCAACTCAGAAGACCTCAATCAAAGCTGGATTCCACTACACTACTAACTCTTACCATCATACAACCAAATATATCTATGGACTGAAAAAGAAAGCTTTTGAAACATTGTGGGAAAAGAAGTAAATACTGGTTAACAAGCACTTTTCCTTATTCCCACAATAGTACCCTTTCACAGACAAACTTGTTATTTGAACCACACTTTAATCTGGTGTCTGCAAAAACTGTCAAACTGGGCAAGTCTTAAATATTTCCATAAAAAAATAGTTAACTCTTTACCCAAACAACAAAAAGTATTTGCAGATGACAAAATGTGACAGAAAACTTGAAAAGTGTTTCTTGGAAGGTTAAAAAACACTGTGGAAAAAGGAAAAAAAGAATGCTGGTTAGCAGCATTTTTTACTTTTTCCACAATGATTTCAAAACCCTATTACTGTTTAAAAGTGAGCCAAAACTTGAATAATGATTTACGGAAGGTTAAAAAACATTGCGGAAAAAGGAGAAAATGCTGGTTACCAGCATTTTCTCCTTTTTCCACAATGTTTTCAAAAGTCTATTTGTTAAGTATCCTTTAAACTCAGGATTGTGTGATGAAGATAACAAATAAAACAGAAAATTAATTACCAATTTCCATATAACTCTTTAATCCCGGATCATTTAAATTGTCAAAAAATCCTATCACATTTGCTGAATTCTTGTCAAAACTTTTCTTCAGAGTCCCCATGTCTGGATACAGTTTGGCTGCTTCACCCGATTGTTTATCCATATAGTCCATGATTCCTGTTTAAATGAGAAAATAAACAGAGATGGGGAAACTACTGGTAAATGTAAAAACTCACGTTAACTCTTTACCACACAGCAAAATTTTAGACTCGTCCATATTTAAAGAATTAACAGACAAAAAAAAAAAAAAAAAAAATGGTTTCAAATGACTGTATTAAATTTTGTCCTTGAACGGGTAGAAAACATTTGTTACCAGCATTTTCTCCTTTTCCCACGATGTTTTCAAAAGGTTTCTGCATTAGGATTGTGTGGTAAAGGGTTTAGAGAAAAAAAAAACCAGTTTATAAAAGCTGCACACTTTACCAAACAATGATCCCAACTTTTACATCTTCACCAAACAAAGAAGTTTCAGACTTGTCCATTTGCAGACGACAAACTGAATGTGACTTAAAAAATAATATTTGTTCTTGATAGGGTAGAAAACATTGTGGGAAAAGGAAAAAAAATGCTGATAACAAGCTTTTTCTCCTGTTCCTGCAGTGTCTGCTATCATTGCACAGAGATAAATCATCTTCTGGGATACACTGGATATGTCACCTGCACATGTTTTCAACCTGGTTCAACCTAAAATTTTGTCATTTGGTAAAGAGTTAACCCTTAAAGCGCCTTCAACAACTATAGTTGCCTTTGCGGCCAGAGTAGATCAAGATCAGACAGCACAAAACATGCAGTCTGATCTTTGATCTACACTGTCTGCTTTGCTGAAACACTACAGAGAAAACTCAACCACAATATCGTAATTATCTGGGACTTATTCTAATATCGTAATTATCTGGGACTTGTTCTAGACTAAAAATATCCATTGGGTTTATTTGGCGCTCTAAGGGTTAACACCAAATATCCAGACTTGGTATTTATGGCTAATTTCACCACAGCAGATATCTCTTAGTCCTGCAGCAAATCACATTTGAAAACATGGGAACAGGAGAAATTGCTAATAACAAGTAATCTGTCTTTTTGCAACAATGTTTCTAAATCCATGCAAGTATGGACCCATTATTAAACAAAGAGGGCATTTGAAAACATAGTGGGAAAAGCAGAAAATGCTGGTAACCAGCATAACTTTGTTCAAGATGTGATTATTTGTTTACCACACAATCCTGAGTTTTAACTACCCTGAGGACGAATGCTTTTGAAAATATTGTGGGAAAAGGAGAAAAGGCTAGTAACCAGCATTTTCTCCTTTTCCATAATGTTTTTTACACTTCCGTCATATTTACTGTGTTGTCTGCAAATGCTTTGAATTTGGAGGGGTCTACATTTTCGTCATGTGGTAAAGAGTTAAGTAGCACATTGAAAAATCAAATAATTTTACAGTATTGCAGAAACGTACAGGAAACCTCAATGACCTCTTCAACATACTAAACATATCTCGGCCCCCTTTGTGCTCTCTTTCTTTGCCTTTGCGGTACATTTAACAAAACTTTCACAGTATTAACCCTTTACCACACGACAAAAATTTATACCAGTCCAAATTGAAAGCATTTGCAAACGACAATTTCAATGTGGTTCAAATGATGTGATTTTTGTTTGATAGGGTACAAAACATTGTGGGAACAGGAGAAAATGCTGGTTACCAGCATTTTCTTCTTTTCCCACAATGTTTTCAAAAGGCATCTTTCTCAATGGTGTTAAAAGTCGGGACTGTGTGGTAAAGATTTAAAGAAATGGACAGGAAAGTGGACTCTTTACCAAACAACACACTTTTAGGCTTGTCCAATCTGAAAGCATTTGCAGACGACATTATATGTGACTTAAAAGACTGAAATTCCTCTTTGGAAGTGTAGAAAACATTGTGGAAAATGGAGAAAATGCTGGTAACCAGCATTTTCTCCTTTTCCCACAATGTTTCAAAAGGCTTCTTTAGCAGGGTTGTCAAAACTCGGGATTGTGTGGTAAAGGGTTAAATCATCACTGCTACATACCAAACATATCTCGGCCCCCTTTGTACTCTCTTTCTTTGCCTTTACGGAACATTTTCATAGTAGGATATCCAGTGACACCATACTTAGTGGCTAGCTCAGTCTCCACTGTTGCGTCACATTTACCCAATGGTATAGGTGGCTTGTGGCTTTGAAGGTGTTTGGCTGCTTTCTCATACTCTGGTGCCAGTCTCTTACAGTGGCCACACCTGCAAAGTCAAATCAACATTTATTGCCTACTAATACCTTCATGATTGCAGTCGTGCCTTCATGTATATGTATATATTAATTCTTTACCAAACAATCCCGAATTCAAACAACCTTGAAGACATTGTGGGAAAAGGAGAAAATGTTGGTAACCAGCATTTTCTCCTTTTCCCATAATGTTTTTCTTCCCTTCAAAAGGCAACTTTCAGTTTTCGATTCATGTTTACCTTGTTGTCTGCAAATACTTTCTATTTTTTAGCTGTGGTAGTCATTGGTGACAAAACTATGAAATACAAAACATTGTATTCCAGTAGTTTTACTTTACCAATGGCAGCTCATGCTCAACTTTAGGACAACTAAAACTATGACAACTTGCAGAAAGGACAAACTTTAAATCTTTACCAAACCATAAAATTTTAGACTAGTCTAAATCGAAAGCATCTCCAGATGACAACTTAAATATGACTTAGAAATGGAAATTCCTCCCTGGAAGGATAGCATACATTGTGGGAAATAAAGAAAATGCTGGTTACCAGCATTTTCTCCTTTTCCCATAATGTTATCAAAAGCAGCTCTGTCAAGGTCGTTTAAACATCGGAAAAACTTTTGTGGTAAAGAGTTAAAGGAAAGAAAATAAGTGGTTTTTAAATAGAGTGTAAATCACTAAGAGGAAAAAAACTCTGGAGGGATTAAAAGCAATTGCTAAGAGATTCAGATTAGAGAAATTTCTTTAGGACAGATGACCTAAATAGCCAAAATTTTACAAGTCACTTGTCCTACATGTCTTCACAACTGCCAGACATAGTACATGTATCTGTACAACAAATTGGCCAAGAGTATACATTTTTTGGGGGCAGTAACAGCAGAAAGTGTTAAGGAATCCATATTAACCCTTTACCACACAATCCCGAGTTTTAAGCACCCTGAGAAAGAGGTCTTTTGAAAACACTGTGGGAAAAAGAGAAAATGCTCCTTTTCCCACAATGTTTTCTGTCCTCTTACAGACAAATCTCACCATCTGAGACATCTAATTTGTCATCTGCAAACGCTTTCAATTTGGACATGTGTAAAATATTGTCCGGCGGTAAAGGGTCTAAATAATTTAATTTATTCTACTATTCTATTCTACTACCAAACAAATATTGGGCAGTATATCTTACAAATGACATTTTTTATTGATCCTGTTCACATTTTAAGTATTTTTTGGCATAGCTGAATGTGCTGGCTTTCGGCCTACTTTTTGGTACTGATAAAAAATGAATAAATGGAAATTTGTGATTGGTCAAATATGTAGAACTGTTTATTCCAAGGGCCCTGTGGTAAAAAATGTAGACATGTTTATTCTAAGAGCTCCTGCCTATTTGTTGGCAAATTTACACAGTCTATCTTTTTTAGAGGTATTTCTTGTTTCTGTGTTCCTACAGACATTAATTAGGCCAATGGCTACCTGCCAATGCCAATTAGAACTAGAGCTATCACTAAAAGTGATAACACCCCCCACCAGCTCCTTGTCACAAAACAGGTCTTTGTCACAGAATGCAGAATGGTTTCGTAAAAAAATAAGAGTTGAAAAAAAAAGTGGGAAAAGAGTTATTGTACTTGTAAACTGCACTTCTCATTAATGTGGTCTATCTGTATATGAAGTTTGATGTCACTAGCTTAAATGATTCAGAAGTTATGCCCCGGACAAATATCCAAAGTTAAAACTTACAAAGGGCAATAACTCGAAAAATAAATGGAATAGAGTTATGGTTCTTGTACACTGCACTTTGCCTTATAGTGATCTATCTGTGTGTGAAGTTTGAAGTCATAAGCTTCTATACTTTGGAAGTTATGCCCTGGACAAAATTCCAAAGTTAAAATTTACAAAGGGCAATAACTTGAAAAATAACTGAAACAGAGTTACTGTTCTTGTACACTGCACTTCTCCTTAATGTGATCTAACTTTGTGTGAAGTTTGAAGTCCCTAGCTTCTACACTTTGGAAGTTATGCCCTGGACAAAAATCCATAGTTAAAATTTACAAAGGGCAACAAGCTTAAGGGGAGATAATTCGGCAACCAATGGCAGCAAGGTCATGAAAATTGCACATGCACAATTTCATATGTACCCAAACATTATGTGTAAATTTCAGTGCAGTACTTGAAAAACTGTAGGAAAAAAGCTCCGGACAAAATTGTGTCTACAGACAGACGGACGGACAGACAGCCATGGCGATTCCAGTATGCCCCCCCTCCACTTCGTTGCGGGGGGTATAAAAATTGAGACCACTCCAAATTGGATGCATTTGCAGACGACAAACTGAATATGGCTAAAATGATTGGGTTTGTCCTTGAAAGGAAGCAAAAATTGTAAGGAAAGGGTATTAATGCTTGTTACTGGCATTTTCTCCTTTTCCCACAATGTTTTCAAAGGCATTTTTTCTGAGGATCATTAAAACATCGTTTGGTAAAAAGATTAACCTTTAGAGTGCAAAATAAACCAAACATACATTTCAGTGTAAAATTCAGACTCGTTTAATAACTGTATTTTCAAAGTTGTTGCTCTTGTTCAGGCAGTAGATGGTGTAGATAAAAAATCAAGGTCTGTATTCACCAACCTAATTCTTAAGAACATTTAGTACTATTCTCCAGAATTTTCTAAATTTGAAAGTAATACAACTGCTTATAGGCTAAACCAAATGGTTTTGCAAACGAGAAGTTGTGTTACTTTCAAATTTAGGAAATTGTGGAGAATTAGTCTAAGAATGTTCATAAGAATGGTTGGTGAAAATGGACACAGACCACACTGACCACAAATGTGACTAAAGTTTATGAAAGGCAAAGGCGTAACAGTCACAGTTTGCCAGATGACAAAAGTTTACAAAAGTCCATACTGAAAGTGTCTGCAGAAGACAAATTAACTCTTAACCAAACAACAAAATTTTACAAGACAAGTTCAAATTGAAAGCATTTACAGGCGACAAAATAAATGTGAGTCAAAAATTGATAATTGTTTTGGGACGGGTAGAAAACATTGTGGGAAAAGGAGAAAATGCTGGTTACCAGCATTTTCTCCTTGTCCTACAATGTTTCCAAAAGTCTTTTTTCTCAGGGTCGTTAAAAGTCAAGATTGTGTATAAAGAATTAAAAGTGGCTCAAATGATGAGATTTTTAAGTCTTTGAAAGGATGAAAGGAAGGTTTGTTGTCTGCAAATGTTTTCAAAATGGACAAGTCTAAAATTTGTTGTCTGGTATATGAATCTTGAAACTAAACTTAAAGCTGCCAAGTGAATTCTAGTTTTCTGCCATCAACTTGAACTTTGACAGATCTTACCATAACACTTTGTCAGACAAATAATAATATTCATACTTATAAAATTAAAATTGAATTAAAATTTGCCTACATTTTGACTCACAAATTGTTTACTTTTGGCCACTAGGGGTTCTTTAAAAAGTACACTTAACATTCTTTAATTTCTTCTTTTTATATTGTGATTCAGAATATTTGCCTACAGATTTATCTAGATATAGCAGATGTTTTTGACATGGAAAAAAGAAAACAAGCCAGGCTTTGCTTTATTTTATGTCAAATTAATAAAAAATTAAAACAGTTAAAAACAAGAAATTTCATGAAAGGGCCATAACTCAGTGAAAAATCAATGAACCATAACCAACATTTCATATGCACATCTCTGCTTGATACTGAGTCTACCTGTGAAGTTTGAATAAAATTCGTCCCATAGTTTATGAGAAATAGAGCGGACAAAAAGCTACAGACCGACCGACGGACGGACAGCTGTGTTAAAAGTATTCTATCAAAAGTATAATTTATTTTCATCAATTCAGCAAGGGCACCATCATAAAGAGAACGACAAAAAAGGGCTTAGCTCTTGGAAATTTTATTTAATTAACTAAGAACAATTTATGATATGCACATCTTTGCTGAGTGCAAAGTCTATCCATGAAGTTTGAAAGAAATTTGTCCAGAATCATCAAAGGGCCATAACTCCATGAAACCTAAATAAACCATAACCAAAATAGGATATGCACATCTCTGCTTGATACTGAGTCTATTTGTGTAGTTTGAACCAAATCTGTCCAATAGTTGATGAGAAAAAGAGGGGACAAGAAATTTCATGAAAGGGCCATAACTCAGTGAAAAATCAATGAACCATAACCAACATTTCATATGCACATCTCTGCTTGATACTGAGTTTACCTGTGAAGTTTGAATAAAATTCGTCCTGTAGTTTATGAGAAACAGAGCGGACAAAAAGCTACAGACCGACCGACGGACGGACCGACCGACAAGCTGACTCCTATATACCCCCCAAACAGAGTTTTGGGGGGTATAATAACTGGTGCTTGTTAAAAAAAATTATTCCACTGCCGACAGTGTTTTTCAATTCTATTCAATCCAAAGGGACAAAGTCACATATCTGTACAGCATTGAAATACAGCTTCAGAAAACCATACATAGGAAATTTTCCATGCTGCCTAAAATTTCTGTGTATCCCTAGTTTTTATAGGCACAGATGGGAACATGAATAGCATGTCTGCTTACCATGGTGCATAAAATTCCAGCAGAACCAGATCTGCACTGTTTATAAATTCATCAATATTGTCCTTGGTAACTGTCACTACAGCTGATGGGGGTGGCTTATAGTCAGGATCCGCCTTCTCACTGACCCACTGGACAATGCCTACAACATAAGAGGTATGTGGTCTTATTTTCAACCAGGTAATAACAGTATACATGTGTTCAATTCAAGTCTATGTCACACAATCAGAAATTTTAACAATCCTGGGGAAGAAGCCTTTTATGGAAACATTGTAAGAAAACTTTTCCACATTGTTTTATATCCTATCAAAGATATATTACATCATCTGAGGCACATTTAAATTGTCATCTGTAAAAGCTTTTAATTTGGACAAGTCTACATTTTTGCAGTGTGGTATAGAGTTAAGTCATGACTCAAATTCCAAATTGGATCATGCTTCATCAACCCTTTGTAAACAATCCCAAGTTTAACTGATCCTACAGTAGAAAGCATTTGAAAACCTTGTGGAGAAAAAAAGAAAATACTGGTCAATAAGCACTATGTCCTTTTCCCCAGAATGTTCTCTGGCCATTTGAAGAAAACATTGTGGGAAAAGGGGAAAATGCTGGTTACATTCTTACTTTATATCTTTACTGCAAGCCCGACCAGTTAACTCACTGGTTAGCATATCTCACAAATTCCATCATTTTGAGCCATACTTGATATTCACCTCTAAAATGCTTTTCATATAGAATGGTCTAAAAAATTGCTTGCAGTAAAGATTTGTTTGTTTGTATTGGAGTTTAACACAGTTTTAAGAGCTAAGGTTCTATCACGGCAGTCAGTGCACCTATGCAGGTGTTTTCCAGCTTTCTCACACCAGTACTGAATCATCTTTCTGTATAAGCCACCGACTGCTTTTCCCACATGCATTACAGGTAAGAGGTGAATATTGCTGAAAAGGAAATTTGCCGCAACAAGGTATCGAACCTGCAACCACCAGGTCCCAAGTGAGATATGCTAACCAGTGAGTTAACCGGTCGGGCTTGCAGTAAAGATGTAAAGTAAAAATGTAACCAGCATTTTCCCCTTTTCCCACAATGTTTTCTGCACTAACAAAGACAAAGTCCATCATTTGAGCTACATTTAAACTGTTGTCTGCAAGTGCTTTCAATTCAGATGAAGCTACATTTTTGTCATGTGGTAAAGAGTTAATGGTTAAAAAACATACAAATCAAATATAGGAAAAACCTGTAACGAAATGGAAAACAATCTTCTTGAAATGGTATGGGAAACACTGTGAGTAAAAGAGGTTATTTCAGTCATACCCTCAGCATCTCTTGGTCCATCATATTCCATCCAGTTCTTATCTTTCCAGAACTTCAAAGTTGGATAGCCTGTGACATCTAACCTGAAAAAAGAATTGAAACAACATCTTATTTTTCCCCCACTATATTTTCAAAAGACTTCTTTCTAGGGGTCATTAGAAACTCAAGATGGTGAAGTAAAGGGATAAACTCACAGAAAAAAGGGGATATTTTCCAGACTAGTGAGACAATTACTCTCACCACTTATTTTCAAATAAAATCTTGAAGGGACTAAGTCCAAACCATGTGCATTTGGATGGGATGTTTTTCTAATTCATGCAGACAATGCTGCAGAATCCCTTCATAGGCAAAACAATGCATAGGGGTTCTTTACCACAGCCAGATTAAAAATCTGTGTATCGTCTAAATATTCTGTACAGTAAAACAGAGAAAATCAAGAGCACTACATGCAGGTGCCAACAAATGGGTTGCACTTTTTAGAAATAGATTGATTTTCAATGAAAATTCTAAGTTGAAAAAGGGGCATAACTGTGTCAAAAATATTTCGATGGTTACCCAACCTTCTTGTATATGTTCTCCTTTTGATAGTTAACAACTACACTGGGTTTGAAGCAAATATCATTTGTAATGACAGATATATCATAAAATGTCAGTTTTTGCACAGGAATTCTACATCTATAAAAAAGGCATTACTGTGTCAAAAACATTTTAATGGTTACCTACCCTTATTGAATGGGATCCCCTTCTGACAGTTAACAACTTCAGTAGTTTGAACTTGAAGTAAATATCTTCAGGATGACAAAAATATTACAAAATGTCAAAGTTTAAGCACAATGACATGGATGACAAGCATGGATACGATGGGGAAACCTTGATCTTTTCTTTGAAAACAACCGAGTTAAAACTGTTTCATCAACTAAATAGTCTACAGAGTTATACAAAGGAAAAAAAGAACTCACTGGTTTGCAACTTCCTTATTAACAGTAGCATCAAGTTTAGCCAATGGAACGGGTACATCAGCATTCTTCAGGATCCCAGCTGCTTTGGCATATTCTGGGGCGAGCTGTTTGCAATGTCCACACCTGTGTCAATTTTTAGAACATTAATGAATCCTTTGAACATAGAATAAACCCAACAGACTTTTTGAGTCTGCAAATAAGACCCAGAAAATTGCAATATTATGGTTGCTTTTGTCTACAGTGTTTCAGGAAAGCAGACAGTGTAGATCAAAGATCAGGCTGCATGTTTTGTGCAGTCTGGCCCAGATCTACAGTGGCTACAAGGGCAAGAACAGTCGTGGAATGTGCTTTAAGGTTAACAATGTAATATGATATCAAAGTACAAAAGTATTTCTACAGCATCAGATTTAGATAAGGAAAAAGGGACACATTTTTGGATTTAGTACATCTATTCTCTTCTCAGGTCATTACACACCTGTTAACCCTATAACAAATGACAAAGTTTTAGACTTTTCCTTTTAAAGGTTGCACCAACAATAAAATAAGTGTAATTGGTAACGCAAAAAGTTAACTTTGAAAGGGTATAAAACATTGTGAGAAAGAAGCAAATGCTGGTCATCAGAATTTTCTGCTTTTCCCATACTGTTTCCAAAAGGCCTTTTTCTTATGGTCGTTAAAATTCGGGATTGTGTGGTAAATAGCTAAACTCTGTAATAACCTTTTCTTTTTTTCACGTTTTGAAAAGCTTTCTTCCTTCGAGTTCTGAAAACACTGGACTGAAAGTGTTAAAGGTTAACCAGTGGAGCAGCAAATAAGCAAAGTAGATCCTTTCAGTCAAGAAAACAATTACTCAAATACATCAAGGCTGAGTTTAGCCAAACAGGGTTTAAAATCAGCAGTAGCAAGTAGCAAATTTGCTACCTGAAAAACAAACTTTGGTACCTGGGCACAAAAGCAGTAGCAAAAGGTTGCTACCTGGTAATCCTGTCTGCTTGAAGTGTTTTGCCAATCTTCAATGAAATAATCTTCCACTTGTTAATTTAGAAATTTGCTAAAATAATCTTTGCAATCGTCCAAGCGATTCATGGGCAAAGGCAGTAATTCAAGCATCATTTTATTGGTGGGAGGAAGGGCCATTATTTGTCTGCCCTTATTTGCTACCAGGAATGTTCCTTTTGCTACCTTATTTTAAGCCAGGTAACAAGTACTAGCTACCAGCAAATTGTGTTAATTTCTAACACTGCAATATTTGGCAACATAATCTATAGAGTAGATCAAAGACCATACTGTAATTTTAACAGTGCAGTGTGATCCTAATCTACACTGTCTGCAAAAGAAAATATTGATCCCTATAAAAACATTTTCACTCTTTACCACTCCACAAAATCTTACAGTTGTGCAAATTGAAGGCATTTTTGCAGATGACAAATTAAATGCCACTAAAATGATGGAATTGGCTCAAAAATAGAGAAAACATTGTGGAAAAAGGGGAAAATGCTGCTTACCAGCATTTTCTGTTTCTCCTACAATGTTTTCAAAAGGCTTCTTTCTTTTAGGAGTTAAAACTTGGGATTGTATGGTAAAGAGGTAACTCTATACCTCACAAGCCCGACTTTTAACAACCCTGAGAAAGAAGCCATTTGAAAACATAGTGAAAACATAGTGGGAAAAGTTGGTTACCAGCATTTTCTCCTTTTCCCCATCATGTTTTCTACCCTTCCCAAAACAAATTTCAATTTTTCAGTCAGATTCATTTTGTTGTTTGCAAATGCTTTCAATTTTAACCACACTGAAATTTTGTCATTTGGTAAAGAGTTCAGAGTTAAACTCTTTTTACACAACTTCAATTCTTACCAGGGAGCATACAGTTCCACAAGCATAACATCTTTTGTTTCCAGCACCTTGTCAAAGTTATCATCTGTTAAAACAATCACATCTTCTTCTTCCCTATACAACTCTTCACTTGTGGCACCATTTTCATCTATCTGTTGTTCAACAACTGGTCAAAGATAAATGTATGCTATCAATATTTTCTTGCACATCCTGTTTTCGTGGCTCCTATTAGATGTTAACATTCACGTTAACATAACATTAACAACTCTACGCCAAAGAAATGTGTCAAAAACAGAATTGCGATTAAAAAAAAAAGGTCACATTTTATCAAAAATCATATTCCCTCCCGCCTCCCATAATTCATCATTTATTTGAACAACACATCATTTAATTACACTGAACACTCAAGAATTCTATGTTCAAAACAGAAAATGCATCAGTCATAAGTGTAGAGACTGTGACCTTTACGAATACCTCCCATATGATGTCATTTGACTACAATTTGAATGATTCTGATTTTTTCAAAAATGCTCCACAGAGTTATTGGAAATCATCTGGTCAATTTCTGGTGGCGATCAAATGTATTTTGAGGATAATTTCCCTTTGAAAAACAAGTTAATTGTACTTTCCCTTGTCCAAAAACGGATTCCGACTCTATTCCTGTCTATTGGTATGTCTAAATTAAATCTATGCCTTGTTTGTCTCTTTGATGGCATGAAAATACCAGTTAGGTTCACGAAGGTATGAGAAAAGGGCATACAAGGTAACTTTTCCTATTCCGGAGAAAACACTGGTTACCAGCGAATTTCATTTTGTAAGCCACGCTTAATTTATCATCTGCAAAATGCTTTCAATCTGGTCACGTCTAAAAGTTTGTCCTTTGGTACAGAGCGAAGGACTGAAACAGCACTGTCCTGCTGTTGTCAAATGCAAGTATTAATTGATTGATTGTATGGTGTTTAACGCCGTTTTCAACATTATTTCAGTTATATCGCGGCGGCAAGTGCACCTATCCTGGAGTTTCCTATACCAGTACTCCGTACAATATTCTTTCCAAGGCACTGGCTGCTTTCCCACATGACCATCGTCGAAACAATGGTCAGCGGTGAGAGAGGAATGAATGCTGTCGCAACGACTATCTTCAATCCTCGGAAAGAAATTGGCCAAGCCGGGGATCGAACCAGCAACCTCCTGTTCTCAAGTCCTGCAAATGCAAGTAAGAAGCTTGCAACTAGTGCAACTTGCAAGAGGTCAACTGATCTATTTGTTGATTTTCATAGACAGAAAACTATCGAAGAAGAGTATACCTTGTTCATCTCCTTCTTGTCCGTGGATTGTGATAGCTGTCACGAGCAACAACACATTCAAAATACGTAAAATTTGTATGCTTCGAGTCATCTTGCCGGTAAACGCTCGAAAAGTGGTCGAACAACTTCTCACCGGATATGTTTGCGCATTAAAAATTACGACTGTTTTAGCGATATGAATTGTCAACAATCCCTGGTTTCGTTGAATTATCAAAAATAATTTATCGATAAATGGTATTTAAAATTGCTTTCTAATTAAATATGAGGTAATACTTTGATCAAATAGGTGTGTGCAGAAAAATATAATTGTATCACTGCGCATTCCTCGACCAATCGAAGAGTGACAGGTTCTGTCAAACGAGGTTATCTAGGTAGACGACGTGGATGTCGTCGACAGCCTCTACGTTTTAGAAATTGTAAAATAAGAAACCTACACGCTTGCATTGAAAACGGACATGTAAAAGATACCTGTCACTGAAAAGTGCAAAGATCTCGGCCATGAAGAAGAATACTAAACACATTTCTATCGATGATAGATCGTCTAGGCTAGGCAAAAAAAAAAAAATGCATAATTTATTTCGTGGTCTAAGGGAGATAACTCACAAACTTGAACTGTAAGTTATGAAGAGTGACCTACCTCAATATGACCCCGCTTCTTCCTCGTAGGAATAAAATGTTGCAAAAGTTTACAAAACGAACCAAAATTCCTTAGGCGTTAACACATTCGAAAATATATTGAAACTCGCACGGGTTATTTGTACATTAAGGAGTTGAACCCTATTGAAAATAGAGACAATGCAATGGTCATTTTCTTTTTTGGAGTGATTAGAAATGGTCCATTGAATTTATTAGTCTCTAATTTCATTAACAAGCTATTTCTCAGCAACAAGTGAATGGAATTCAACGGAGCTTCATGTGCAGCTCACCTACAGGTAGGACACGATTCGATGATTTTTTTACTTGAGTTAAGGCCCCTTGAAATGTTTTCCACACATCAACGGTTGAATGGTAACCCATGTAGTGAGAATATATCCTCTAGATCTACAGCTTACTCTTTTGTGACAAAAAACACGTTCGGGGAGCATCACACGTCTCTGATGGACCTTGTTTTTATTGTTTATTTTACCTTTAGCATCACTGAACCAGTTAGTAACTGCCATTAGAACGTTTCAGGCCCATGTTGGCCTCTAGTTTACCAAATCTCATTGCATTTTTTTTTTCAGGAGAAAATCACACGGTAGACCTATCGGACAGCGTTGGTCCAAGATCAGACTGCACCTCTGTGCAGTCTCATCTTAGAGTACATTGTCTACAAAAACGCACTGCATCAGCACGCATGCCGCCCATAACCGAATTTAACCCCATACCAAACAATCCCGTGTTTTAACCACACTGGAGGAGACACCCTCGTTAACCCATGTGTGAAGAATTACCATTCAGCAATGTAGTTTACGGAATACATCGTAACTGGGTCAACGAGGATGTGGAAGGGAAGGCTTCCGTAAACATTGTGGGAAAAAGAATAAATGCTGGTAATGTTATCCTTTTCCCACAATGTTTCATGCCCTTTCAAAGAGGACTCCTACCTTTTGGACCACATTTACTTTGTCATCTGTAAATGCTTTCGATTTAGACACGCCTGAAATTTTGTCGTCTGATAAACAGTTAAGGGAAAGGATTAAATATCCATATTTCAATTTATTCCCGTCTATTTATCAAAGACTCACTATTATAGATGGTTCTGCATGATGATTAGTACATTAGTGTAAATTTTTAGTGTAAAGCATGTACCTGCTTTTCCAACTACAAATGAGCCATGTTTTGTGAAAAGAGGGTTTAATGAATCTGTAAAAGGTTTGTACTCGGGTCTGCCTGAGCAGTCCATGCAGGCTTACCTGAATCGAAACGTTTTGCTATTGGTCACTCTTTGCTTGTCAGAGGACCAGTATACCTCAAGCTTTAGTCGGTTGTAAGATAAACCATAGGCCACTGAAACTCTATTGGTCTATCACGGGATACGGAATTTTTCATTATCGAACACCGTTACTATAAATAGCACATTGACGACTGCCTCTATATCCTATATAGTAAGACTATATACAACATAGAGGCAGTCGTCAATGTGCTATTTATAGTAACGGTGTTAGTGACAATTTCAGTATTCCATTATACATACAGGCGATCACAATTGTCCCTATATAAGTGTTCGATGTTCGACCAAGGAAAATATTAGTGATCCATGATAAACCAATGGAGCTTCAAAGGCCTGTGGATAAACTGGATTTTATTGATCCATAACTATGTGACGACTCGCTTGATATAATGTATTACGGAGATGCACTAAACCCTCTTTTGCCTGTAGTCCAAAATTTTAGACTCGTATTAAAAGCAGCTACAGACAACAAATTAAACGTGACTCATAATCCGAAATTCCCCATTGGAAGGGTAGAAAACGTTGTGGGAAAAGGAGAAATGCTAGTTACCACCACAAAAATCTTGTGTGCACCCTAGAGGCAAGATTTTCATCCCGATACCCATGAAATTTGTTAAGAATATTTGTCTCGATGAAATCTTACACAAGTTCAACATTTGGTCATGTCAGGTTAAAAAGTTGGTCGCCAGGTCAATTTTAGAAAAACCTTGTGTGGACTCTTTAGGCCACATTTTCAGTCCAATAATTATCGGTAATCCTTTCCCAATAATGTTTTCAAAGGTTTTTTTTTTTTCGCCAAGGTCGTTAAAACTCGAGATTGTATTGTAAAAGGTTAAACAATAGGCTGAGCTTGGTAGTGCAGTCAGTAGTGTGCAGGACTTGAAACCATGGGGTGAGCAATCCCTACATAAACAAAATTGAGCCATGCTCTGTGAAAAGGGGGCTTAATACATCTGTGAAAAGTATCGACCCAGGCCAGCCTGTGCAGTCCGCGCAGGCTGACCTGGGCCGAAACTTTTCGTTACTGGTCATTTTTTCTGTATGCCAAAGGACCATCCTACCTCACGATTAAGTCGGTTGTTAAAAAAGTGGCTATTATGGATCTATAACTATGTGATGGCTTGATAGGTTTAATGCACCGCGGAGATGCATTTTGCTACAGCTTGGCTCAATAGTAAACGATAAAAAACGGTAAACAGAGAAAATAGTCCTTAATGGTTATGGGGGGAGGGGATACAACTCAAAATGTTGATTGACAAAATTAAGTTTGACCAAATGCCGTTCTTAACCCTTATCCTGCTAAATAAGTTAACCCTTTACCAGACGACAAAATTTTAGCCTTGTTCAAATTGAAAGCATTTGCAGACGACAATTTTTATGTAGATCATATGGTGCATTTTTTCTTTGATATGGTAGAAAACATTGTGGGAAAATGATAAAATGCTGATTACCAGCATTTTCTCCTTTTTTCCACAATGTTTTCAAAAGGTTTCTTTCCCAGGGGCGTCAAAAGGCGGCATCGTGCGGAAAAGGGTTAAATAAAACTTTGAAGCCGATAGTAAAAATCCGAATAATGTAACCTTAAATTTATCTTTTGGAGAAAAATATCTCCTTATCAGACCGTGTAGATCAAAGATCATACTGCACGTTCTGTGCAGTCTGATCTTGATCTACAATGTCTGCAAAAGGTTAGTGAGTCACGTTTAGCAGCCTAAGGGTTAAATTCAAATTTTGGTCGTTTCAGCAAATTTTTTCGGCAGAATTCAGCATTCCTCGAAACGTCGCTTCGGCAAGATCGTTTTCGACGAAATGCCATGCAGCGCTAGTTCAAGTATACCTACTACGTTATTGAAACAAACTTACTTACGTTTAAACCCTGTACCACACAATTTTAAGACCCTGTCGAGAAGAGGGCAGGCATTTTGAAAATATTGTGGGAAAAGGAGAAAGGCTGGTAACCAGTATTTTCTACTCTTTTCCCAAAATATTTTCTCCCCCCCCCCCCTCAAAAAACAAGGGGTCACATTGATTTTTTTGTCTGCAAATGCGTTCAATTTGGACAAGTCTACAATGTTGTCTTGTGGTTAAGAGTAAACTTGTTGATAAGGGATATCTTCTTTCTTGAAAACAAAAGCACTTTGTGAGCGGCTTTCAACTCTTTCACTGCCTATGTCGCATAAGCTAATATTTGCGGACGGCGTAGATCAAGATCAGACTGCACAAAACGTGCAGTCTGATCTTTGATCTACACCGTCCGCTATCTGATGCTAATCTTCAAAACAAAAACATATTCAGTTGTAACGAAAAGATACCTAAAAGACCCCGAGAAAAGTCGAATCCATTTAGTTGGCAGCGAAAGAGTTAATTAAGGTCTTTCTTTGTGAAGATATTGGAGAAATTCACAGTGGTTCGGGTAAGAAGTACATGTACAAAAAACATTGCAGACTTCGGCTACCTAACATTTTAGACATTGAACTGTCACGATGGAAAGAGGCGAATAAGTTTAAACAAAGTCTTAATACTAGACTGGAATCTGCATTTTTTTTTATGCCATATGACTCTTTGAAACTTTGAAAAGGGGCTACTTTGGCTCTAAATGTTGGTGAGTAATTTTTTGTTTTAATTTGAATTAGATAATTTTGATTTCATTTCTTTATCAGAGTTTGTTATCTTTGTGCCTAACAACAAAATTTTTAGACGCGTTCAAATTGGAAGCACGTAGAGACGACAAATTGTTATTAATGAAAAATTGATTTTTTTTTTCTAGACTAGTTAAAAAAATGTTGGAATAGAAGAAAATACTGGTTACAAGCAGACGGCAAATTACTGTTACTCAGAAATCGAAGTTTGTTCTAAGAACGGAAAAAATGTGGTAAAAGGAGAAAATGCTGGTTACCAAAATGGCAAAAGTACGAAACTACATGTACTCCAAATGCAATGGCCTATGTTGCTATACGAAAGATTTACTAAAGTGCCTTATACCTTGCACGGGGTTCTACATGGCTCAGTGGTAAAGTATAGGTCTCGTAACCTGGAGACCCCGGGTTTGAGCCTCCCTGGAAGCAGTAGGTTATTCGTGGGAGTGTCCTAGACCAAGATACTTCAGAGCCCTTGCCTATAGCTTGTGGAACCCATGACATACATGATTATATGGGCTGCCTCCGTGATATGTCTGAAACCAGGTTCATAGCGGGCTAAAATATTTGTTGATAAAATCAACTAATCATACCTTGCTTACGATGATGTCAAAGGATTACGATGTTTTTTCGCCAATCCTTTCGTTTGTTTCGTATAACTCTTTTCCATACTACAAAATCTGCGCAAGAGCAAATTGAAAGCATTTGCAGACGACAAAATAAATGTGGCTGAAATGATGAATTCTGTCATTCATAGAGTTGAAAACATTGTGGGAAAAGGAGAAAATGCTGGTTACCAGCATTTTCTCCTTTTCCACCAATGTTTTCAAAAGCCTTCTTCTTCAGGGTCGTTAAAACTCGGGATTGTGTGGAAAAGGTTTAAAACGCTTTACCAAACCAGAAAACACCAGACTTTTCCAAGTTGAAAGCAATTGCAAACGACAAATTAAATACGTCTAAAATGGGGGGGGGGGGGGGGGGGCGTAGAAATCTTTGTAGGAAATAGAGAAAATGCTGCTTACCATCATTTTCTCCTTTTCCAACAATGCTTTCTAAAAGTTTAAACATGTTTATTTTACATCGATTGAGAAACAGGTTTGTGCAACTTCTACTAATCTCTGTCGATTCTGCTCCCTGGAAACTATACCAGTACTCGCGCCGAATGCTGCGGCCGATGAACATTTCCGAAGTTGACACCCAGATATCGAACTCGGGTCCTTCAGGTTACAGGGACAACGCTGTACCTCACAGCCACGGACCTCAAAGCGATCTTTTCAACAGCGTTTACCTTAAAGTTCGTTAAAACTAGAGTTTTGTCTGGTATAGGATTAATGATGAGATGCACACGATGTTGCTTGAGATATGGTGACACGTGGACTTAGTGTTTAGTTCTAAAACATAGATACTTTAACCCTCTACCACACAATCCCGAAATAACGACCCAGAGAAAGAAAAACATTAAAAAAAAAATCGTAGGAAAAGGAGAAAATGCTGGTTACCAGCATTTTCTCCTCAGTTTCCTACAATGTTTTCTACCCTGTCTAAGACGAAAATCACCATTTGAGTTACATTTGAATTGTCGTCTGCAACCGATTTCAATTTGGACCAGTCTAAAATTTTGTCCTTTGGTAAATATCTATTAGGCCTATATACATGTTATTTCTTCTATAGATCCAATAAGACAGATCCGAGGAAATGGGTTGTACACAAAGTGACAGATATACCGACTTCGAGGTCTTTCACCCTTATGAAGAAATAATATTTACGCAGGCTGAGACCGTACATATTGACAGATACTTTCATCATTTGTACAACCATGTCAAAATGGGCGTACCTTTAGAGGAAGTACGTCACATCCGGGAGGGCGTGGAAAATTTTGTGCGCAAGATGTTAGACGTCATAGCGGAAACTGATATTCGTTTCCACGTGGAAAGGCATGGTTTAATTCAGGTTGGAAGCTTCTTTGAAGGGAGTAAACTCAAAACACCCGACGATTTTAACTACATTGCAATACTTAGTGAGTTGGACAGCGATGACCTTATTCTTGACGACCCCAATCATCTAGAAAATGGTCTGCCAGTGAAACTCAGAGTGCGTGATCAGAAGGATCAAACTTTTCGACAAAACTGGAAACGAGCAATTGTTGACGACACGTTTTTTCTTGGCAAAAGAACTACCAAAATAAGACAAAATGGAGTATTAGACAAATTTTTAAAACAAATCAGAGTATACCTTAAGACTTTTTCACCTCAAAAAACACCCGTCGGGGAACTGGCCATTGATGGGCACAGTTCAGCTGCCGCTATTATTTGTAAATCCTCTATTTTGCTGAAACTTAAACTTGTTCGCACGCAAATTATTTATGAAGGGTTTCAGAGTGTTGAAATTACAAAGTCTTATCCTGTTCACGTGACTGTTACACCAGCAATTCGCTGGTTTAAGGTCGGTAACTATCTTTTTAAAGAAGACGTCATTGTTCCTTATTTGTTCACGGAAGTAACTAAATCGGACAGCTTCTTATTGATTCCTGGACCAGACGGCCACTTTCTCAAGTCTTTCGTCGAAACAGAAAGCAAAGCCATCCGAAATATATCACCACGTCACAGAAAATGCCTTACTTTAGTTAAATATTTACTCAACGGGGATAGTAAACTCTCGGAATACGAACAGGGTGGAGTCTCTCGACTGTTTACTTCGCATTCTCTGAAAATGGCCATGCTTTGCTTTGTTAGTTCATGTCCATGTCTTGTTAGGGACTCAGATTACGAAATCGCTGATTGCGTTTTATATTTTTTGACAAAGTTACACGATAATTTGCACAAGATACACGGACTTCCCTTGTTGCCGAATGCATTTATCAAAACCACTTCAACAGTGGATGAAGCCGTTTTGAAGGATGGCAGGTTGATGTACTTGAATAAGGTATTACTGTCCGAGTTACTTAAACATGATTTGAAGTTATGGATAGGGAAGTTACAGAAATATGACTTCGATGCACCGTTACCAAGATACGGCGTGGTGCCCTTGTACAAAAAACTAGCGGAAAACCGTCTTCATAGTTTACCATGATCAATATCCATCAGTTCAAAAACCGTGATTCTAAATGGTGTTTGTAATGTTTTTTTCCCCTCTCCCTTTAGCAGCCATAGGAATTATTATATACGGATGTACTCATATACTAGTAGGATAGACTTAAATATGAATTTATGTGCCATGCTCTTTGAAAAGGATGTTTAATGCATATGTAAAGAGTATCGACTCAGTTCAGCCTGTGCAGTTCGCGTGGGCTGACCTGTGCCGAAACTATGCTTTTTGTCAGTTATCTGGAAATGAGACCTTCGGACATTTGCATAAAATGTCGTCCCGGATTAGCCTGCGCAGTCCGCGCAGGCTAATCCGCGACGACACTTTACGACTACATAAGATTTTTTCAGTAGACTTTTGTGAAACACTGAGAAAATCGCACAAATACGGGAAGTGTCGTCTCGGGTTAGTCACAGACTGCACAGGCTGATCTGGGACGACACACTTTTACGCATAGGTATATGTCCGAAGGCCCTTTTTCGTGTGTTGCACGCCGATATAGAAAAAATTCACATGATGTATACAACAAAGCATGAAATTCATCAAGCTCTCCCCCTCTGGTAGCAGCATACAAACAAAAAAATATCTTTTCAAATAGTCCACATCTTACGTAGTCATTTGCTGGAAGTTAGATCCAAGAGGTCGTAGATCTAAGTTGAACAAAAAATGGCATTCATGAACTGTTGTACACACATAGTAAATGATGCAATACACGCGGATTGTCATGCAATTTGTTAATATCACATTTTTTGGAAAAAAAAAAAGGGTCTTGCATGGTAAAACAACGAGAATCGACGTCATGCATCAAGATTTAACCCTATACCTAACCCTTAAATCTGCTAAATAAGTGAAATGAAAATTTCAAGCCGATGGCAAAAAGCCAACTTTTGGTGTTTTAAAAAAGATTTTTTTTTCTTTGGAAAAAAGTCTCCTTATAGAACAGTGTAGATCTAAGATCAGACTGCACGTTCCGTGCAGTGTGATCTTGATATACACTATCCGCAAAAGGTCATTCAGTCGCGTTTAGAAGCTTAAGGCTTAACAATCCCGTGTTCGAAAGACGCTGAACAGGACAACTTTTGAAAACATTGCTGGAAAAGATTATGCTGTTAACCAGCTTTTTTTCCCATTTCCCACAATGTTTTCTGCCCATTCTAAGACAAACCCCATCATTTTAGAAACATCTACTTTCTTGTCTGCAAATGCTCTCAATTTAGACTTGTCTAGAATTTTGTTGACTTCTAAAGAGTGAAAGACCCAGTAGTAGCCAAAAGTAAACAGTGCTGGTGTGAAATTGCATTTAAATTCAAATCTTACCATTAAAAAGTATGGGAATTATGATCGTCGCTGAATTTTAAAAGTAAATCAAAAATGCCCAAGTCGCCCTATCTTTTGTTTATTCTTTACCTGGGTTTAAAATTCATTTTTCTGCCGGCGACTTACACTGTGACCGACAGCACAATAACAGATTGCCATCTTCAAAATAAATTCCATACTTTTAAATGGTATGACACTGTGACCGACAGCACAATAACTGATTGTCATCTTCAAAATAAATTCCATACTTTTAAATGGTATGAAATTAAATGCACTTTAACACCAGCATTGTTTGATTTTGGCCGCTACCGTGCCTTTAATAATTGGATAATTGTAAAGGAATGCTTGTAACGAGTAATTTCTTCATTAGCTCCATTGTCTTCAAAAGCAATCTGGGTCCGTATTCACCAACCATTCTTAAGAATATTCTTAATCATATTCTATAAAATTTACTACATTTGAAAGTAACACAACTTCTGATTGGCTAAACCATTTTGTTTAGCCAATCAGGAGTTGTGTTACTTTCAAATGTAGAAACTTTTGGAGAACAAGACAAAGAACATTCTTAAGAATGGTTGGTGAATACGGACCCTGTCCAAGGAAGAAAAATAAACACGATCCTCTGAATGTCCAAAGACCATTCTAACCTATACTTATATGACGATTTGCCTGGTATTATGCATTATGGAGATGCATTCAACCCCTTTGCCAGGACGCCGCTCAGTTGCATGGAGATTCCAGTTCTTTAACCGTTAACTCTTTTCTAGATGACAAAACTCTTGACTCATCCAAATTGAAAGCAGTTGCAGACGACAAATTATATGTGACTAGAATGATGGGATTTGCCGTTGAAAGTGTAGAAAAAACCAAGTGAGAAAATGCTAGTTCCCCTTTTCCACATTGCTTTCAAAAGCCTTGGGGAATAAAAAGAAAGAGAGGTTGCATTTTCTAGATTTTTTGGATGGGATTATTTAAATACATTGGAAAGAATATATTCAAGATCAGACAGTTGATTCTGGGCAGTTTGATCTTGCAATGGCAACTTAAGACTTACTAACGATTGGCTGTTCCAACATACATAAGCAGCAGTCTATCAAAAGGGGGTTTAATCACAGGTCTTTGAAACTCTTTTTGTCTATCACGGAACACCAAAATTTTCGTTGGTCGATCATTGCAGATTGGTGCATCGCCTGTATATCACTGATTACTCAAATTTTCTTTACACTGTTACTATAAATAGCACATTGGCGACTGCCTCTATATTGTATACAAGTTGACTTCTTTAAAAAAGAAGCCAGGAGAGGTCAGCATCAATGTTTTCAAATAGCTTATTGCTTTTAATTTCAATATATTTTGGTATATGTAAACAAATAAGTAAGGCATTATATGATTGCCGCTGTGTAAAAAGGAGAAACCTCTTATGCATTACATGACAGACACGTGACCTTCTTCCCACGTTTTCAAGTCGCATGATCTTTTCCCTCGGTGTTCTCTTTTTTAAAGAAATTCTTTTTTTTTTTTATATGTGTAGCTTTATTTGTTTAATGAAAAATTGCAACTACTGGAAAGGTCATTTGCAATCAAATGAATGTAACAAATCATTTTTGAAATCCGTCATTTAAAAACAAAACACGTCTTTTTCCTATTTCAGTTTTTTGATTTCGGTTTATTTATAAAACCATGACGAAACAGACTGTGTATCAGAACAATTTCGCAGAAATGGATGGAGTTAGGTAGCAATTTCTGAGGCAGTCTGCCTTTTAAACTCACCACTGTTGGAGAGGTCTGATGACCTCTCCAATAATAAGACAAGCTTGTCCTTCTATATACGATATAGAGACAGTCTCCAATGTGGTATTTATAGTAACGGTGTCCGCTCAGGAAAATTTTGTCATCCCGTCACTTCCGTGATAGATCAATGGAATTTCAATGGCCTATGGTTTAATGCATCTCCGTGATGTATTATACCAAACAAGTCATCACATAATTATAGATCCATAAAATCCATTTTGTCTGATGACCGACTGAATCTGGAGGTAGAAAGGTCCTTTGACATGCAGAAAATTTATAAATAGCAAAAAGTTTCGACCCAGATCAGCCTGCTCTGACCTGAGTCGATCCTCTTTGTAGATGCATCAACTCTTTACCACACAATCCCGACTTTTAATGACCCTGTGAAAGAAGCCTTTTGGAAACCGTGTGGGAAAAGGAGAAAATGTTGGTAACCAGCATTTTCTCCTTTTCCCACAATGTTTTCTACCCTTCTCAAAACAAATTTCAATTTTTTGAATGCTGGTTACCAACATTTTCTCCTTTATGTCCCCACAGGGCTATCACAGCAGTCAATTTCCACCTGAAAACATGGTTAATCTAGGCTTCTTAAATATTCTCCCACTCATTTCGCGGCCAGAACAATCAGGCTAGAAAAAATACAATCTTGGGTTTAAAAAAAAAATGGGAAATGTATTAAAAATGAAAAAAACGGTATAAAAAAATGAAGTTATGTCTACATTGAAGGTTGATAGTAGAAAGAACGGCGTACAACAATAATCAAAGTACTGAAAGTACTGCCAGACTAGCGAATTTGATTGATTGATTGTTTGTATGGTGTTTAACCCTGTTTTCAACATTATTTCAGTTATGTAGCAGTGGACAGTGCACATATCCATGCTCTCCTGGAGTTTCTTTTACCAGTACTCCGCACAATATTCTTTCCAAGCCACTGGCTGATTTCCTACTTTTATATTATAACCATCGTCGAAACGTGAGAGAGAAATGAATCCTATCACAATGACTATCATCAATCCTCGGAAAGAAACTTGCCGAGTCGGGGATTGAACCAGCGACCTCCTGTTCCCAAGTCCTGTACACACTACCAACTGAGCTGATGGGGTTATGCGTGCTATTTGTTAACTGTAATCCAGTTTAAGTTTAACCCTTAACCTGCTAAAAATGTTAAACGAAACTTTCAAGCCGATGGTAAACACCTGCATATTGCTATTTCAAAGTTACATTTTGGAGAAAATAATATATCCTTTTATCGGACAGTGTACATCCAAAATCAGACTGCATGCTCTGCGCAGCCTGGTCTTAATCCATACTGTCCGCAAAACGTCATTGAGTCGCGGTAGTGCTGGTAAAAGAAACTCCAGGAAAGCATGGATAGGTGCTCTGGCCGCCGCATTATCACTGAAATAATGTTGAAAACGGCGTTAAACACCACGCATTCCATTAGTCAATATCCAATAGCACAAGATGTAGTTAACTATTTAACACTCTTTACTAAATGAAAATTTTTACGCCAGTCCAAATTCAAAGCTGTTGCAGACCATAAATTAAAAGTGGTTGAACTGATGAAACCTGATTCCAAAAGGGTAGAAACAATGTGGGAAAAGGAGTAAATGCTGGTTACCAGCATTTTCTCCTTTTCTTGCAATGTTATCAAAGGGATTTTTCTCCAATATCGTTAAAACTTGGCATTGTTTGGTAAAGGGTTAATATTCAAGACTAGAATATCAGTTTAACACAACAGTTTAACTGTACACAATGATCTAAATAATGAATGACTGAAGGAATGACAAGGGTTCCCTGTCCAGTGAGGGTTAATGTAACTGGGATTTGCTACAAGTTACCTAGGTGTATCTATTAATAGATTCATTCATAATGTTACAGTGGTGTAGGAAAAGTGATTCTCTGCTTTGCATAGGTCACTTGATTTACATATAAGCAAAGATCTGGTACCTTGTAAATGACATCTTGTTCAGTTTATTACTTTGTAAGATGACATATTCAAATTGGAGTGGTAGAGATTTAGTGGTTTTTGTCAAAATTGTCATATATTACAGAATTAAGATTTATAACAGAAAGAAGTATTTTTCTGTGAGGCAGTATTTGGCAACTGTGGGGTTTTTTGTTTACTTTGACTCTAGGTCAGTTTTGATGCCTATAGACTAGCTTCGCTAGTCTAAAAATGAAGTAATATAATTATGTTCACACTGAAGGCACATATGTCATCCTTCGCAGACTGTTAAGCACACCCAGCATACATGTCATACATCCGGACTTTGGGCAAGACTGGAAGAAACGAGTGGCAGCAGGTCGACACCACCCAGCTGCCAGTTTTACACGGTACATTTCTTCACCGAAAGTAAACCGTTTTGCTGTTATTAAAGTTGCAAGGCTCCCCGTAAAAAGAAAACATGAGTGACAATTTTCTATCGATATCTTTCCAAGAATATTTCAATTGGCAAACAGTTTGTACATTAAATTTTTAGCGTGGTTTATCAATTCCGTTGGGAGCTTTCATCGACAGATCGATAGATGTGAGTAACTTCACCGTGCTGTTCATGTCGTTTCTAAGAGATTTACAGGGGCGCCGCCATGTTTAAAATCATGTGACTGGTAGTTCAAAATGGAAGCCGAGGTTAGACGTAGGTACGAAATCGGCCAAGTTGTGATGAGTGGGACGAGGTTAGATGTAGGTACGGAATCAGCCGAGTAGCGATGAGTGCACTTTTGATTTGCATATGTTGATTTTCTGTGCAGAATCACGACATTATTGAATAAACCAGAGAGACATCTCTTTCAGAGGCAACTGGTATCCGTTGCATAAAAAAACGCAAACGCAAAGTAAATTATAAAATGGGCCATTTTCTCTTCATAATGTTGTTGAATTTATCAAAGAAGTAAAATCTACTTGATCAATTTGAGTATTCACATTGATTGTTACCTTCTTTGTGCTCTGACACTACAAATTTCCTGACCACTGTGCCAATTTCCGTTGCCCCTTTTTTTAGCCATGTTCTAAGTTTTCTACGAATAAAGTACATAAAAAGTTGATGACTTCATATTTTTTAAATTATGACGTCATCAACACTCATGACAGCATTTACTAACCCAGTTTTCAGAAACAAACCTTGCACTATTTTTAACAGTTTTTAAAGACCTGATAGATCTACTCCAGTAAAACATCGAGAAAGTTTATGGGCGGTGAATAATTATGGCTTAACTACTTCAGTCATATTTTCTTATCTCAATACAGCTTTCACTGCTCGAGAAGATCTAGCATGTTTGATGTTTGCCAACGGAAAATTATTCAAAACTAAAATTTGGCATTGTTTCGAACGATTGGAACATATTTCGCTAACATTTGGTGACGTATTGTCCGTGAAGAAAAGAAATAATCCGAAATAACAAAATGGTGACTTGCACAACAGCAACGACACAGTGACTAACAGAAAACAACCAACGCTCATTTTTCTTTAATGTTTATGTTTAAAATCGATTGACCAAATCACTAGAGTTAATCAAACATTGTAATTTGCCCTAGGTTAAGGTAACCATCTACCTCGGCAGGATGGAAGATGTCTTTGGAAATTTGTTTGCTGAGGAGAATGACGGGCTCGGAATTCCCGAATTCGAGATCAATCCTTCCCGGACTCGCGGGCTGGAATCGCCGCCTCTACCACGTACTCAGTGTGGATTGACAGGGATAAGTAACCAAGGAGCTACATGTTATTTGAATTCTTTGATTCAAACTTTGATGTTTACGCCGGAATTCAGAGGTAATAGCACGGACATTGTAAAATGAAAGTAGACATCAGTCTTTGTAACTTCTAAAAATATGATGTTTTCTTTCCGAATCAAGCTTGGAAAGGGAATAATTAAGCATATACTTGAGCAGGCCCACTTCTTACATCAACAATGTTTTCACTCTATAATTCAAACTTACATGCTCATAATAAAAATCAGACAACTGTAAGCTAAAATAATCCAGCTTAACCCTTTACCAGACGACAAAATTTTATACTTGTCCAAATTGAAAGCATTTGCAGATGACAATTTCAATGTGGCTCAAATACTGCAATTTTCCTTTGATAGGACAGAAACCATTGTGGGAAAAGGAGAAAATGCTGGTTACCATCATTTTCTCCTTTTCCCACAATGTTTTCAAAGGGCTTCTTTCCCAGTGGTGTTAAAAGGCATCATTGTGTGGTGAAGGGTTAAGGTAAATTATGGGAAAAAGAATGTGCCCAGACACAGACAGTTTCCTGATATGGTTTTGTGAAACAGTTCTCCCAAAAGATTTTGAGATAGTTTGCAGATGCTTTTGAAGACAGAAAGTACCTATCAATGTTTAAATGATCCCAAATCAGAGAGGTACATATAATTCAGTCACAGCACATCAGCTGCTCATAAATATAATTTAATTTCCAATGATTTTGAATTTATATTGTCAGAAACAAACCATTTGCCACAGAACAAAGGTGTCAGGACCTGTCTTCAAAAGTGTCAGCAAACTGGGTTAAAGTCATTACATAACCTGTTGGCAACTGTCTTGGTTTTGAATTCACCCCTGATAGATGAATAGGGTCAGTAGTGTGACTCATCTTAAAGCTTCACAATGGTTTGATTCATTTCATTGGCATTATTTTTTGAGGCCTCCAATGGGCAACTGATTCAACATCATCAAAAGAACTATTTTGGTTATGTGACACCTGTCAGCATTCAAAATGGTTTAAATCTCCCATGAAAAGGGAATGTAGGTACAGTCATGTAAAATTAAGCCTTTATCACACAATCCTGACTTTTAATGACCCTGAGGAAAAAGGCTTATGGCAACATTTTGCAAAGGGAGAAAATGCTGCCAACCAGCATTTCTTCTTATCTCACAATGTTTTCTAGCTAATTAAGGACAAATTTTGTCTTTCGGGCTGCTTTTAGTTTATTGTCTGTAAATGCTTTCAATTTCACATTCTGTGCAGTCTGATCTTGATCTACACTGTCCACAAAAGGTCAATGAGTCGTGCATAAGGGTTAAGCAAACAACCTGCATTAACCCTTTACCACACAATCCCGAGTTTTAACGACCTTTTAAAAGAAGCCTTTTGAAAACATTGTGGGAAAAGGAGAAAATGCTAGTAACCAGCATTTTCTCCTTTTCCCACAATGTTTTCTACCCTATCAAAAACAAATTTCATTACTTGAGCCACATTTAAATTGTTGTCTGCAAATGCTTTCAATTTGGACCAGTCTAAAATTTTGTCGTTTGGTAAAGAGTTAAGCAGGAATATACTGGGTTCCTAGAGAGTACAAAGTTACTCAAATGCACCAGTATTAAGCAAGTGCCTATCTGAAGCAAACACAATTTTATCATTTTTTAGGTGTTTGCTTAACTCTTTACCAAATGACAAATTTGTAGACTGGTCCAAATTGAAAGCATTTGCAGACGATAAATTAAATATGTCTCAAATGATTGGATTTGTTTCTGAAAGGTTAGTAAACATTGTGGAAACAGGAGAAAATGCTGGTTACCAACATTTTCTCCTTTTTATACGCCCGTCGAAGACGGGACGTATTATGGGATCACCCGTGGAGGGCAGGCGGGCGGGCAGGCGGGCGGGCAGGCGGGCAGGCGGGTGCGTGGGCGGGCAGCGTCCAGTTCTTTGTCCGGAGCATATCTCCAAAACTATACTACCTACAGTTATGAAATTTCATGCATGGATAGATCTCATCAAGGGGGAGTGCAGTGCACAGGAATCATAACTCTTGCTTCCTTAATTTTTGAGTTATTGCCCTTTCTTGTTTTTCATACTTGAATTTTGTCCGGTGAATATCTCCAATTCTATACTACCTAGGGTTATGAAATTTCATGAGTGGATAGATCTCGTCAAGGGGGAGTGCAGTGCACAGGAATCATAACTCTTGCTTCCTTAATTTTTGACTTATTGCCCTTTGTTGTTTTTCATACTTGAATTTTGTCCGGAGCATATCTCCAAAACTATACTACCTACGGTTATGAAATTTCATGCATGGATAGATCTCATCAAGGGGGAGTGCAGTGCACAGGAATCATAACTCTTGCTTCCTTAATTTTTCAGTTATTGCCCTTTCTTGTTTTTCATACTTGAATTTTGTCCGGTGAATATCTCCAATACTATACTACCTACGGTTATGAAATTTCATGTCTGCATACATCTCATTAAGGGGGAGTGCAGTGCACAGGAATCATAACTCTTGCTTCCTCAATTTTTCAGTTATTGCCCTTTCTTCTTTTTCATACTTGCATTTTCTCCGGTGAATATCTCCAAAACTATACTACCTAGGGTTATGAAATTTCATGCCTGCATACATCTCATTAAGGGGGAGTGCAGTGCACAGGAATCATAACTCTTCCTTCCTTAATTTTTGACTTATTTTCATACTTGAATTTCGTCTCGAGCATATCTCCAAAATTATACTACCTATGGCTATGAAATTTCATGCGTAGATAGATCTCATCAACTGGGAGTGCAGTGCACATGAACCATAACTCTTGCTTAATTTTTGACTTATTGCTCTTTCTTTATTTTGAAACTTTAATTTTGTCCAGTGCATATCTTCAGAACTATACTAGCTAAGGATATGAAATTTCATGCGTGGATACATTCCATCAACGGGAAGTGCTGTGCATATAAATTTCAACTCTTGCTTGCTTAATTTTTCAGTTATTGCCCTTTCTTGTTTTTTTTTCGAACTTGAATTTTGTATGATGCATATCTCTCAAACTATACTACCTCGGGTTATGAAATTTTAGGGCTGGATACATCTCATCAAGGGGTAGTGCAGTGCACATGAAATATAAATTGCTTATTTTTTATGCACCCTTTCAAGACAGGATGTATTATGGGATCAGCCACGGCGTACAGGCATCCAGGTAGCATAACTTACACATCTTAAAACCTATTAACTTTAAATTTGACAGTTGTGTTTGTTGTAATCATATGGGGTGCAGTGTACACAAAGAATAAATCTTCCTTCCTTATGAGTAATTGCCCTTTCTTCTTTTTCATACTTAAATTTTGTCAGCAGCATATCTCTCTTACTACACTACCTATGTATATGAAATTTCAGTGATGCATACATCTCAGATTATTAGAAACATAACTATTGCTTCCTTAACTTTTTCTTATTGTCCTTAGTCATTTTTCAGGCTTAAATTCAACACTATCTTATCTATGGATATCAACATAAAGCGTATAAACAAGAGTTCTGTCAACACAAATACACTGCCATTATCTTCAATCAACAGTAAAAAAAATATTCTGCACTACTATTTTTCTATACCTCCCCTTTATCATTATTATGCCCCAACTTTACAACTTGGGGTAAGACGGGCGTATCTTGCGACAATTTGCCGCTCTTGTTCCACAATGTTTTCAAAAGTTGAATTTCCAAGGGCCGTTAAAACTCAGGATTGTGTGGTAAAGGGTTAACTCTTTACCTAACGACAAATTTGTACACTGGTCCAAATTGAAAGCATTTGCAGACGATAAATTAAATGTGTCTCAGATAATTGGATTTGTTTCTGAAAGGTTAGAAAACATTGTGGAAAAAGGAGACAGTGCTGGTTTCCAGCATTTTCTCCTTTTTCCGCAATGTTTTCAAAAGTCAAATTTCCAAGGGTTGTTAAAACTCGGGATTGTTTGGTAAAGGGTTACTGCAGGTTGGGCTGTATATAAAGAACAGAATGATAATTTTCTAAGTGTTGAGCTTATCATTTTTGTATACTGTTATTTATTTTTCTTCTCTGTACAGATGCATTGTTTTGTCTTGGTCAGGAGGAACTGGGGAACATAGAGAATAAAGATGTGCCAGGAGCAAAGGTAACACTTTTCTTTCTTGTGGTTTGAAACCATGAACTACATGTATCTTACTGTATGACATTAATGTAAATGATAAACTGAATTGTATTTTTGTTGCTGCAGTTGACAGCTCCAGAATATATAAGAGCCATGCACTGTGTAAAGGGGGCTTGATGCATCTACAAAAAGTATTCACACAGGTCAGCCTGCGCAGTCTGCGTAGGCTGACCTGGGCCAAAACTTTTTGCTACTGGTCAATTTTCTTTATGTCCAAGGACAAGTCAGACTCATGGTTCAGTTGGTTGTTACACAAAATGGATTTTATGGATCCATAACTATGTGAAGTCTTACTTGGTACAATGTATCGTGGAGATGCATTAAGCCCCTTTTTGCCAGAGCATGGCTCATATATACAGTGAGGAAGGAGCTATTGGTTGTAACAAACATCTGCTCCTTTTTCCACAGAGAATACGATATTTTGTGAGATATTTATGCTGAAATATTCTTAGCCCTCCGCCAAACAATCTCCAGTTTTAATCCTTAAAGTACAGGAACCAGCTTAAGTTGTTTTTGCTGACGGCATAGATCAAGATCACACTGCACAGAATGTGCAGTCAGATCTTTGATCGACAATGTCAACTACTTCATTTCGTCTTCTGGCTAAAACAACCATGAAATGACAATATTTTGGAATGTTTCTCTCATTGAAAAGGTCCGTTTCATAAACTCAGTACTCAAAGAGTTAACAACCCCCAGAAAGATGGCTTTTGAAAACTTTAGGAAATAGGAGAAAATATTTGTCACCAGCATTTTCTCTTTTTTGCATAATTTTTTCTCTACATTTTCAAATGCAAATCCTATCCTTTGAGTCGTGTTGAATCTGTAGTCTGCAATTGCTTTCAATTTCAAAATTCAAAAGTCTGAAATTGTATTGCCTGTGGAAGACTTCAAGACCCAATATTTTTTTGTTGACTCATAACCAAACGACATAATTTTAGACTGGTTCAAATTGAAAGCATTTGCAGACGATAAAATAAACATGGCTGAAAAATTAAAATTTGTTTTGGGACGGGTAGAAAACATTGTGGGAAAAGGAGAAAATGATGGTTACCAGCATTTTCTCCTTTTCCCTCAATGTTTTCCAAAGGATTCTTTCACAGGGTTGTTAAAAGTTGGGATAGTGTGGTAAAGGGTTAAAGTTTTTACTAATTAACTATCTCGTATCCAGTCTGAAAATGTTCATTTGATTTATCTAACTGATGCTTTCAGTGTATGGCAGAGTGTGGTTATATGGCCGAGGCTAAATGCTGACCTCTGCCTCTGCCAGTATTTTGTAAAACAAGAATTCAGAATTGTAGCAAATCTGTCACAGGTCTACCTGAGTGAGCAAATGATGATGATTTCATTATCATTTGTCAGTTACTTGCAAACAATTGAAAAAATATCATGCAGATTATCCATTTGCCACAGTTTTTTCTAGGGTGGTCTGTTGCAAAAGAGAAAACTTTGTCTGCCAAACGTAACAAGTTAACCCTTTACCACATAATCCCATATTTTAACAGCCTTGAGAAAGAAGGCATTTGAAAAAAATGTTGAAAAAGGAGAAAATGCTGGTAATCAGCACTTTGTCCCTTTTCCCCGAAGCTCTCTACTCTGCCAAATAGAATTTTTGATTTTTACGTCAAATATATTTTTTCGTCAAGAAATACTTCTAAATTGGACATTGTGTCATTTGGTAAAGAGTTAACACAGGTGATTTTCAAACATGTTTCTCTACACATGTATTTCAGGTACGGGTGATACCAATTCAGTTACAGAGATTGTTTGCTAGGATGCTTCTAAAAAACTGTCAAGCTGTTTCTACCGTGGAGCTCACTGAAAGTTTTGGTTGGACCAACAATGAGGTAATTGTGTAATAGATGCTTGTAGCGTAGACCAGATTCAGTGATGGCATTTTTTTAATTAACCCTTTACCTCACAATCCTGAGTTTTAATGGCTCTGAAGAAAATGCCTTTTGAAAACATTGTGGGAAAAGGAGAAAATCCTGGTAACCAGGATTTTCTCCTTTTCCCATAATGTTTTATAGCCTATCAAAGACAAATTTATCATTTGAGCCATATTAAATTGTTATCTACAAATGCAAATGCTTCCAATTTGGACAAGTCTCAGTTTTTGCCCTGTGATAAAGAGTGAACTGTTTGGAGGGCATAGTAAACCCAACAGACAATTTCAGTCTAGAAAAAAGACCCAGTTAACTCTTTACCAAACATCAAAAATGTAGTCTGGTCGAAATTAAAAGCATTTGCAGACGACAATTTCATTGTGAATAAAATGATGTAAATTGTCTTTGATAGGGTAGAAAACATTGTGGGGAAAGGAGACAATGCTGGTTACCAGCATTTTCTCCTTTTCCCACAATGTTTTCATAAGGCTTCTTCCTCAAGGTTGTTAAAACTCGGGATTTTTACCGCACAATTCCGATTTTTAACGACCCTGAGAAACAAATCTTTTTTGAAAACAGTTTTGGAAAAGGAGAAAATGCTGGTAACTAGCATTTTTGCCTTTTCTCACAATGTTTTCTACCTTTCGAGAAACAAATTTCAAGTTATGAGTCACATTTAATTTGTCATCTGCAAACCCTTTCAATTTGGACAAGTCCAAAATGTTGTCGTGTGGTAAAGAGTTAAATGCATTTTTAGCTGGGCTGTTTTAAAGAATATTTTGTGGTAATGTCATAGCCCGGGCATCATCTGCATCATTGTCTGCATCATCATGCAAATACTTTGGCATTTATAATATCTCTGTCATTACTGACGATATTAGCCACAATCTTGGACTAGTTGTAAACTAACAAAAGGGGAACCTATACAACAGGGACAAAGAAGCATCAAAATATTTTTTGTCTCAGTTATGCCCCTTTAGGGACTTGGAATTCTCAAAGATTTTGACACTGACACTACAATCTCTGTCTTTGCTGAAGATATTTACTTCAAACTTGGACTAGTTGTTGACTATCAAAATTGTAACCCATACCACAGGGGCAGGTAACCATTAAAATTTTTTTTGACACAGTTGTCCCCTTTTTTGACTGAAAATTTTCACTAAATGCAAATGCAGCCAAGCGTTAGCTCCCTTATATCATGCTCTTGTTTCTTTTTCCCACATTGTTGTTATACCCTTTCAAAGGTAAATTTCATTATTTGAGTCACAGTTAACTTGTTGTCTGCAAATGCTTTCAGTGTGGACAAATAGAAAACTTTGTTTGGTGTGAAAGCCTTTGTCCTCAGGGTAGTGAAAGTCTGGATTGTGTGGTAAAGGGTTTCATGTAGAAATTAAATCAGAATTCAAGTTGATCCTCCATAATTTACAAGAACATTTTCAGGGTTATCCTCCCCACATTTGTTTCTGTAATTTTCAGCAGATTTGTTTCAGGAGGTAATGAGTAAATAGGAAGCTTGAATGTCATTTCTATACCTAGTAAAAATAGTGTTGCACCCCCTTTGTTTTTACCTGGTTGGATTTTCTGGCATGAATGATATGAAATGGGGTGGAAATTAGAATCTGGCTGCTCCATACACCGACAGACCAGTCTGTTGCCTATGAACTGAACTGAACTGAACTGAGGTATCCATTGACCTCATGGCAGCAGTACTGATTGAGCTGTTTCGGCCTCTTGTTAGAGGTATGACACAAAGACTGCAAGCTGTTCTGCAAGCTCTATGCGGAAGTATGCAGTATTGACTGATTGTGTGCCAATTCTCTGCAGGTCATTTCGACATGTTGTAAGTTTTATTTCAACATTAAGTTCCCAGTTTCAAACTTAAAAACTTTTGGTTTTTCTTAAATTTGAAAGCAGTATCTAGGCAAAAAATTCCTACTTACCATGAGGTCAAGGGATACCTCAGTTCATTTCATAGGCAAAAGACAAGTCTGTTGGTGTATGCAACAGCCGGATTCTAATTTCTACCCATTTTATATTGTTTACTCGGAAAATCAAACCCGGTAAAAAACACAGTGTATGTATTATTGTTTTTACAGCAATTTCAGCAGCAGGACGTACAAGAGTTAAACAGAATTCTGTTCAGTGCAATAGAAAGTTCACTGGTTGGGACCAATGGAAAAGACTTAATTAAACAACTTTATCATGGAAAACTTGTAAATCAGGTTTGTCTGATAAGTTTCTGTGTCCTAGATAGAGATGGACACTAAGTGGTTTTCTATTCAGAAACATTCAAATTTTAAGAAGAAAACCTCAGACTGGGCATTTGAGAGAGTTAGGTAGCCAAGGTTTTGCTACCCTTTCCCAAACGACAAAATTTACACTCTGCCACATTGAAAGCATCTGTAGATGACAAATTCAAAAGTGGCACAAAAAATGAACAGAATGGCAGATTAGAAAGCATTGTAGGGAAAGGAGAAAATGTTTGTTACCAGGATTTTCTCCTTTTCCTAGGAAAAGGAGAAAATGCTGGTTGCAAGCATTTTCTCCTTTTCCAACAATGTTTTTAAAAGGCTTCTTCCAGAGGGTTGTTAAAACACAGGGTTGTTTGATAAAGGGTTAAATGGCTCCAGGACACTGCCAGAATATTTCATAAAACATCAAAGAGGCCCAAGACTAGACAGCTTGCCCTTCGCAACCTGATCTTGATCTGCATTGTTAATATGTACATGTATTTAAGTCTTTCAGAGCTAAAAATATAAACTTGACCTCTTTTTAGGCTGAAAATTCTGTCCTTCGAAACTTGGAAAGATTTTTATCCTTTAGGCAAAGCAAGCAGACAGGATAGATCCAAGATTGGACTGCACATTTGTACACTGAACTTGCCATTACGTAACAACAGTAGACAAACAATTCACATGTACATGTACTTACTATTGGCTTAAGTGTGTAAGGTGTAATAAAATTGATAAGATACATATGGAATACTATGTTGTAGTGGTGCTTGTATTTAATTCAAGCAGCATGAAAAAATTTGATATTGCAGGAGACCGAAGGTTGAGTGAGATGGCGAATTTTTTTTATGCAGCAAGAAGTAAATACAAGCATCAGGAAAGTTACTACAACATAATATTCCTTTATTATATACCTACAACTTTCAATGGCAATATTTTGCAGTTATTGACATTTTATAATTTATTCGTAAACATTGGTGTAAAAGCTAGTAACCTCCTTTTAATGAATTGCAAATAAATATCATAACGTAAATGTTGACCAATCTAATTGCAAATCAAGGATGTTTTCAGCATGTGAGTTACGTCATCAATGCCATATTTGGAACCGTATTTCACAGTGTCTAGATACGGATTTTATTTCTGTCGTGTGTTATTTTATCTTCTAGCAATGCATGTATTTTAGCAGAAAAAATTTCAGGTAGATCTGTATAATAAAACAGTTTTCCAGAAGTACTCTCTGACAGCCTATCATGTATCATAAAAACAAGTCATGACCCATTTCTCATTGCATTTTCTATATTTACCACCTTACTATCAGCAGATAATTGAGTAAACCACTGTTGAAAATGTTTTGTTAAAAGCAGGAGTCATTCAAAATGAGAAATTTCTCCTTTTACCACAGATATTTTCTCTTGTATTTATGTTTTTAACTTTTATTCATGTTTATTATACTTATTTTACAAATATATTTCTAATTTTTGTCTTTGCCAAATTCAGTTATACCCAAGTATAAATGTGTGAATTTAAGAAGATTTATGTATGATCATGTTTGTATATTTATATTTCAGATAAAGTGTATGGAATGTGGCAAAATCAGTGAAAGAGAGGTAACTGTTTGTTCTTTTTACTTATGCTTGTATTCTTTCATGTCAAAAAACTGTATAAAGTCTTAAACAGAATTACTTGCATTTTCTCCTTTTCCCACAATCTTTCAAAATATTGTTCGGTAAAACATTCATCCCAGAAAAAGTTGTCCATCAATTCTGAAGGCATCTTTTCCAATTTTAGTTGCTTAAATGGCTAGTGAAGATCAAGATTAAACAGCACAAAATGTGCAGTCTGATCTGTGATCCACATATTGTCTCCTGTCCTGTCATATTCTCTACAAAAGGGACTTTGATATTGCATTTATTTTTGTCTTATTTCTAGACTTAAAATGCCTGTTGCATGTAATGGGTGCTATAGTTAACCCTTTACGGCACAATGCCACCTTTTAACGCCCCTGGGAAAGAAGCATTTTGAAAACATTTTGGGAAAGGAGAAAATGCTGGTAATCAGCAATGTTTTCTACCCTATCAAAGAAAAATTACACCATTTGAGCCACACTGAAATTGCCGTCTGCAAATGCTTTCATTTTGGACAAGGCTAAAATTTTGTCGCTGGTGATGGGTTAATAGAAAGTGTAGATGCAAGATCATGATCTACACTGTCCATAGAATTCCATATAACCCTTTACCATGTGGCTAAATTTTAGACTCGTCCATATTGAAGGAATTTACAGACAACAATTCAAATGTTTTTCAGATGATAGTATTTGACTTGAATAGGTAGAAAACATTGTGGGAAACAGAGAAAATGTTAGTCACTGGCATTTCTCCTTTTCCCACAATGTTTTTAGAAAGCATCTTTCTCAGGGTTGTTGGAACTCAGGATTGTGTGGTAAAGGACTAGTCTTTCTTTAGTGAATTAAGAGTAAAAAATGCACACATTTTGTTGTCTAACTTTTAATTCCAGGAAGCGTTTTTGGATCTTACAATCTCTGTATCTGGAGTAGGTAATCTAGAAGATGGTTTGAAAGCCATGTATAGAGATATAGAGATGCTGGACGGGAAAAACCAGTATAAGTGTAGTGGTTGTCAAAAACTGGTAGATGCCTCTAAGGTAAGCTTGTACATGGGAAATTATAAAATGGTTATTAAAACATTTAGTTAATTTCTGTACAACATAATTAGATCTACTGTAGATCTACATGTTTAAACCGCCCTGTTGAAAAAGATTTTGAAATTATATGGTGGACATAGGATGAAAAGCAGCATTTTTTTTTTTCTTTTTCCAACGTTGTTATATGTCATTTTAGGGACAAATCCCATCTCTTAATGCACATTTTAGTTGAACTGTGCAAGCACTTGCAGTATAGGCAAGTCAAAAATTTTAACGTCTGGTATAGAGTTGATTTTTAGCTCACCTTAGCACAACGTGCTAAAGGTGAGCTATTGTGATCGCCCTATGTCCGTCGTCCGTCGTCTGTCGTCCGTCAATAATTTCTTTAAACATCTTCTTCTCCTAAACCACTGGGCCAATCTTGATGAAACTTGGCAGGGATGTTCCTTGGGTGAAGCTCTACCAAAATTGTTCAAAGAATTGAATTCCACCTACAACTCTGGTTGCCATGGCAACAAAAAGGAAAAAAAAGCAAAATCTTTGAAAATCTTCTTCTCTGAAACCAGAAGGCGCAGAGCTTTGATATTTGGTATGCAGCATCTCCTAGTGGACCTCTACCAAGTTTGTTCATTTGATGCCCCTGGGGTCAAAATTGGCCCCGCCCCGGGGGTCGCAAGTTTGAGCATAGTAACAAAGGAGGAAAACTTTAAAAATCTTCTTCTCTGAAACTTGAAGGTGTAGAGCTTTGATATTTGGCATGTATCATCTCCTAGTGGACCTCTACCAAGTTTGTTCATATGATGCCCCTGGGATCAAAACTGGCCCTGCCCCGGGGGTCACAATTTCCAACATAGGAACAAAGAAGGAAAACTTTAAAAATCTTCTTCTGTAAAACTAGAAGGCATAGAGCTTTGATATTTGGCATGAAGCATCTCCTAGTGGACCTCTACCAAGTTTGTTCATATGATGCCCTTGGGGTCAAAACTGGCCCTGCCCCGGGGGTCACAAGTTCAAACATAGGAACAAAGAGGGGAAACTTTAAAAATCATCTTCTCTGAAACTGGAAGGCGTAGAGCTTTGATATTTGGTATGTAGCGAAGCCTAGTGGACCTCTACCAAGTTTGTTCATATGATGTCCCTAGGGTTAAAACTGGCCCCACCCCGGGGGTTACAAGTTTGAGCATAGTAACAAAGAAGGAAAACTTTAAAAATCTTCTTCTCTGTAACTTGAAGGCGTAGAGCTTTGATATTTGGCATGTAGCATCTCCTAGTGGACTTCTACCAAGTTTGTTCATATGATGCCCCTGGGGTCAAAACTGGCCCTGCCCCGGGGGTCACAATTTCCAATATAGGAACAAAGAAGGAAAACTTTAGAAAACTTCTTCTGTAAAACTAGAAGGCATAGAGCTTCAATATTTGGCATGAAGCATCTCCTAGTGGACCTCTACCAAATTTGTTCATATGATGCCCTTGGGGTCAAAACTGGCCCTGCCCCGGGGGTCACAAGTTCGAACATAGGAACAAAGAGGGGAAACTTTGAAAATCATCTTCTCTGAAACTGGAAGGCGTAGAGCTTTGATATTTGGTATGTAGCATTGCCTAGTGGACCTCTACCAAGTTTGTTCAAATGATGCCCCTGGGGTCAAAATTGACCCCACCCTGGGGGTCACAAGTTTGAGCATAGTAACAAAGAAGGAAAACTTTAAAAATCTTCTTCTCTGAAACTTGAAGGCGTAGAGCTTTGATATTTGGCATGTAGCATCTCCTAGTGGACCTCTACCAAGTTTGTTCATATGATGCCCTTGGGGTCAAAACTGGCCCCGCCCCGGGGGTCACAATTTCCAACATAGGATTAGGAAAAAAGAAGGAAAACTTTAAAAATCTTCTTCTGTAAAACTAGAAGGCATAGAGCTTTGATATTTGGTATGTAGCATCGCCTAGTAGACCTCTACTAAGTTTGTTCATATGATGCCCTTGGGGCAAAATTGGCCCTGCCCTGGGGGTCACAAGTTCAAACATAGGAACAAAGAAGGAAAACTTAAATTTTTTTTTTCTCTTAAATGGGAAGGCATAGAGCTTTGATATGTGGTATGTAGCATCTCCTAGTGGACTTCTACCAAGTTTGTTCCAAGGATGCTGCTTGGGTCAAAACTGGCCCAGCCCCTGGGCTCACAAGTTCGAACATAGGAACAAAGAAGGAAAACTTTAAAATTCTTCTTCTGAAACCGAAAGGTGTGGAGCTTTGATATTTGGTATGTTGCATCTCAGAGTGGACCTCTGCCAAGTTTGTTCATATGATGCCCCGGGGTCAAAACTGGCCCTGCCCCGGGGGTCACAAGTTCGAAGATAGGAACAAAGAAGGAGAACTTTAAATTTCTTTTTCTCTTAAACGGGAAGGTGTAGAGCTTTGATATTTGGTATGTAGCATTTTCTAGTGGACCTCTACCAAGTTTGTTCATATGATGCCCCTGGATCAAAACTGGCCCAGCTCCAGGGGTCACAAGTTCGAACATAGGAACAAAGAAGGAAAACTTTAAAATTCTTCTTTAAAAGTGGAAGGCGTAGAGCTTTGATATTTGGTATGTAGTGATTCTCTTCTAAGTTTGTTTGCCTATCTAAGCGCAACAAGTTCATTGAGTTCAAAATTGGGTCATCTTGGGTCATAAACTAGGTCACTAGGTCAAATTAAAGAAAAACTTTTTGGCACTCTCGAGGCCACATTATTTGCTCAATTGCCTTGAAAATTAGTTAGAAAGTTTGTCTTTATAAAGTCTCACATAAGATTAATTTGGGTCAACTTGGGTCATAAACTAGTTCACTGGGTCAAATTAAAGAAATACCTTGTTTGCACTCTGGAGGCCACATTTATTGCTCAAATGACCTGAAATTTGGCCAGAACCAGATGAGTTTGGATTTGGGTCACCTGGAACCATAAACTAGGTCACTAGGTCAAAATGAAGAAATACCTTGTGGACACTCTAGAGGCCACATTCTTTGCTTAATTGCCTTGAAAATTGGTCAGAATGTTTGTCTTTGTAAAATCTCACATGAGTCTGAATTTGGGTCAACTGGGGTCATAAACTAGGTCACTTGGTCAAATTAACAAAATAGCTAGTGGCCACATTTATTATTCATTTGATTTGAAAATTGGTTAAAAATGTTTCTTTTGATATAGTGAAAGACCAGTTCAAATTTGGGTCGTCTGGGGTCATAATCTAGATCACTAGGTCAAATTAAAGAAATATCTTTAGGGCACTCAAGGCCGCACTTTTTGCTCAGTTGACTTGAAAATTGGTCAGAATGTTTATCTTCATGAAATATGAGTTTGAAATTGGGTCACCTGTGGTCAAAAACTAGGTCACATGGTCAAATTAAAGAAAAACCTTAAAGGCACTCTACTAAGGTGAGCGACCCAGGGCCATCATGGCCCTCTTGTTTTTATGTGCATGCAGTTATTACTACCTTCATTGCAAACAGTGAGGCTGTTTGATAAATTGATAGTGCTGAGCAATTTCTCCACATTGTTTCACAGACCTTCGAAGCTCCATTGCTCTATCACAAAATATAGATATTTTCATTGGTTGATCATTGAACACCGTCACCAGAAATAGCACATTGGCACATCACCTCCATTTTGTATATAATAACTATAGATATTTTTGATATAGAGTCATTGCTCCAAGTTGTTTTTTTTTAGCAACACTGTCAGATGATCAAGCATTATAATGGCTTGGTATCCCTTGATGGGCCAATAGAGCTTCAGTGCCCTTGGTATTGTTAACCTTTGAGTGATTAAACCTTTACCACACAATGCCACCTTTTAACGCCCCTGGGAAAGAAGCCTTTTGAAAACATTGTGGGAAAAGGAGAAAATGCTGGTAACCAGCATTTTCTCCTTTTCCCACAATGTTTTCTACCTTACGAAAGACAAATGTCATCATTTGAGCCACATTTAAATTGTCGTCTGCAAATGCTTTGAATTTGGACAAGTCTACATTTTTGTTGTGTGGTAAAGAGTTAACTCTTTACCAAACGACAAAATTTGAGACTAGTCCAAATTCAAAACAATAGCAGATGACAAAATAAATGGTTACCAGCATTTTCTCCTTTTTTCCACAATGTTTGCAAAAAGCTTCTTTCTCAGGGATTGTGTGGTAAAGGGTTAAACCATACTCACAGCATATCCTGTGCTTCTTTCTAGATGGCTAAATTGTTGAAAAACAGTAGTAGTTGTTTTGGAGTCCATGTGTCAAAAAATGAGATTCTTAGTGTAAAGTTTGTATTTTGAAAAACAACAGAACAAATTTCTTTTGTCACAATGTTTTCTTGAGTGAGTTGCTGCAAAAAACCGTCATAATATTAAAAGTTTGGTTGTATGTAAGGTCACTTTTAGGATTGACCAAGTTATGGAACAGGTATTATTCAGTCAGTAGACAAAGATCAACCGATCAGATTTATCTGCTACCCATTATGTCAACAACAAACCAAACAACCAATCAGGTACAGTACCTACCAACCACATACTGAACCACTGACCAATTAACCTTTGGGCTGCTAAGCGTGACTCACTGACCTTTGCTTACAGCGTAGATCAAGATCAGACTGCACAGAATGTGCAGTCTGATCTTGGATCTACGCTGTCCAATTAGGAGATATCTCTCCTCCAAAAATACATTTGAAATAGGAAAATTTGGGTTTTTTTCTATAGGCTTGAAAGTTTCATTTGTTTTTTTTAGCAGGATAAGGGTTAGTACTTTACCAAACAATTGTGTGTTTTAATGACCCTGAGAAATAATGCTTTTGAAAACATTGTTGTGAAAGGAGAAAATGCCTGTAGCAAGTATATTCTCCTTTTCTTACAACGTTTTCTAACCTTCCAAAGCACAATTCAGTTATTGAGCCACTTTTAATTTGTCATTGAGCCACTTTTGATTTGTCGCCTGCAAATGCTTTCAATTTGGATGAGTCTAAAATTTTATCGTTTAGTAAAGACTTAAACCCTTAACTACTATTTTTAGCTCACCTGAGCACAACGTGCTCAAGGGGAGCTATTGTGATCGGTCATCGTCCGGCGTCCGTCCGTCCGTCTGTCCGTCCGTCCGTCCGTCCATCTGTCCGTCCGTCCGTTAACAATTTCTTTAAAAATCTTCTCCTCCTAAACCAGATGGCCAATCTTGATAAAACTTGGCAGGAATGTTCCTTGGGTGAAGGTCTACAAAAATTGTTAAAAGAATTTAATTCCATCAAAAACTCTGGTTGCCATGGCAACAAAATGGCTGAAAATTGAAAAAATCTTTAAAAATCTTCTTGTAACAAACCATAAGGCCGAGAGCATTCATATTTTGTATGAAGCATCATTTGGTGACCCTTTACCAAAATTGTTAAAATTATTCCCCTGGGGTCGTATTTGGGCTTTGCCCGGGCGCACCATATTTTACATAGAAACAAAGAAGGAAATCTTTAAAAAATCTTCTGATGACAAACCATAATGGCTAGAGCATCCATATTTGGTATGTAGCATTATCCGATGATCCTCTACCAAAATTGTTAAAATTATCCCTCTGACGTCATATTTGGGCTCTGCCCAGATGCACCCTATTTTAAAATCTTTAAAAATCTTCTTGTGACAAACCATAACGGCTAGAGCATTCATATTTTGTTTGAAGCATCATTGCTTGACCCCTTACCAAAATTGTTGAAATTATTCCCTTACGGTCTTATTTGGGCTTTGCCCGGGCACACCCTATTTTACACAGAAACAAAGAAGGAAATCTTTAAAAAATCTTCTTCTGACAAATCATTAATGGCTAGAGCATTTACATTTGGTGTGTAGCATTATCTGATAATCCTCTACCAAAATTGTTAAAATTATCCCTCTGCGGTCATATTTGGGCTCTGCCCAGATGCACCCTATTTTTAAATCTTTAAAAATCTTCTTGTGACAAACCATAACGGCTAGAGCATTCATATATTGTTTGAAGCATCATTGCTTGACCCCTTACCAAAATTGTTGAAATTATTCCCTTATGGTCATATTTGGGCTTTGCCCGGGCGCACTCTATTTTACACAGAAACAAAGAAGGAAATCTTTAAAAAATCTTCTGATGACAAACAATAATGGTTAGAGCATTCATATTTGGTATGTAGTATTATCTGATGATCCTCTACCGAAATTCCTAAGATTATTCCTCTGCTGTCATATTTGGGCTCTGCCCGGGTGCACCCTAATTTAAAATCTTTTAAAAATCTTCTTCTGACAAAACATAAGGCTGAGAGCATTCATATTTTGTTTGAAACATCATTGGGTGACCCCTTACCAAAATTGTTAAAATCATTCCTGTAGGGTCATATTTGGGCTTTGCCTGGGCGCACTCTATTTTACATATAAACAAAGAAGGAAATCTTTAAAACTTCTTCTGATGACAAAATATAATGGCTAGAACATTCCTATTAAGTATGTAGCATTATCTGATGATCTTCTACCAAAATTATTAAAATTATTCCTGTGCAGTCATACTTGGCTCTGTCCGGGTGCATCCAATTTTAAAATCTTTAAAAATCTTCTTGTGACAAACCATAAGGCGGAGAGCATTCATATTTTGTTTGAAGCATCATTTGGTGACCCCTTACCGAAATTGTAAAAATTATTCCCTTTGGGTCATATTTGGGCTTTGCCCGGGCGCACCCTATTTTACATAAAAACAAAAAAGGAAATCTTTAAAAAATCTTCTGATGAAAAGCCATAATGGCTAGAGCATTCATATTTGGTGTGTAGCATTATCTGATGATCCTCTACCAAAATTGTTAAAATTATCCCTCTGCAGTCATATTTGGGCTCTGCCATGGCGCACCCTATTTGAATCTTTTAAAATCTTCTTGTGACAAAACATAAGGCCGAGAACTTTCATATTTTGTTTGAAGCATCATTAGGTGACCCCATACCAAAATTGTTAAAATTCTTCCCTTTGGGTCATATTTGGGCGTATATCCGCCCTGCAGTGAAAAGAATAGCCTGCCCTTAGTAGACCATATAGGTTACAAATATACTCAGGTGAGCGATATAGGACCATCATGGTCCTCTTGTTTTTCATTCTAGGGTGCCAAATTGAGGAGCCTTCCACCAGTCATGACTTTATCTTTACAAAGGTTCAGTTTTGATTTTCACAAAATGGAAAGATTTAAAGAAACTGAAAGGTTCACATTTCCCTTGTCTTTAAACATGAGGCCTTATCTTGAAAAGGTAAATACTACAAATGGAGTTTGACCAAATGATGATTTCATGTTTTAATGATGCAAAAACCTTGTTAGTGGAGTACCTTTGAGAATCCAGTTTGCAAGGAGAAAATGCTAAAAACTTGGCTGACATGAGTCAGAACCTTTTGCTATTGGTTAACCCTTTACCAGACGACAAAATTTTAGCCTTGTCCAAATTGAAAGCATTTGCAGACGGCAATTTCGATGTGGCTCAAATGGTGCAACTTTTCTTAGATAGGGTAGAAAACATTGTAGGAAAAGGAGAAAATGCTGGTTACCAGCATTTTCTCCTTTTCCCACAATGTGTTCAAAAGGCTTCTTTCCCAGGGGCGTCAAAAGGCGGCATAGTATGGTAAAGGGTTAAACTTTCTGTGTGTCAAAGGACAGGTGTACCTCATAATTCAGGCGGTTGTTGTACAAAATGAATTTATGGATCCACATGTATGGTGATTGATTGATTGTATGGTGTTTAACGCCGTTTTCAACATTATTTCAGTGATATCGCGGCGGCCAGTGCACCTATCCATGCTTTCCTGGAGTTTCTTTTACCAGTACTCCGCACAATATTCTTTCCAAGCCACTGGCTGCTTTCCCACATAACCATCGTGGAAACAATGGTCAGCGATGGGAGAGGAATGAATCCTGTCGCAATGACTATCATCATTCCTCGGAAAGAAAATGGCCAAGCCAGGGATCGAACCAGCGACCTCCTGTTCTCAAGTCCTGTGCGTTACTGACTGAGCTAGGGGGCTTGGCCCATATTTATGCACTGACTAGCTTAGTGTCATGCATCATGGACATGCATTAACTCTTTACCAAACGACAAAATTTTAGACTAGTCCAAATTGAAAGCATTTGCAGACGACAAGTTAAATGTAACATGAAAAATGAAATTTGTTATGGGATGGGTAGATAACATTGTGGGAAAAGGAGAAAATGCTGGTTACCAGCATTTTCTCCTTTTCCCACAATGTTTTCAAAGGGCTTTTTTTTAGGGTCGGTGAAAGTTGGGATTGTGTGGTAAAGACTTAAACCGTCTTTACCCAGTAGGTGGCTCAAGTGAAACTGATGATGTTTCATTCGGTATAACTGTCTCATAACGTGCAATGCCAAGGCTTGTTTGGTCAGAATATCTGATCATGACAGATGAAAATACATACATTGTAGACCCAGGATCAGACTGCATGTTCTGTATCTCCAAAAGCACCTACTTTTTGCACTTACTTTGTGAAATTCACTGAACAAATCACATTGTATCTTGGTTTGTACCATGAACTCTTTCCCTCCCAAATAAATGATTTGACATTTTGCCTAAGTCTTATAATAAATTTTCACTGTAAATGAAGATTTTTGTCATAGATTGAGATGGCAATAGTGTAGATCAAGGATCGTACTGCACATCCTTTGCCGTCTGATCTTGATCTGCACCATCCGCAAAAGACAATTATGGTTCCATCGGTGTGAAATAGTTAACCCTTTACTGAAAGACAAAATTTTGGACTGGACCAAATCGAAAGCATCTGCAGACAACAAATCGAAATGTAGCTCAAACGATGATTTCTGTAGTGAATGAGGGAAAAAAAAAAACATTGGGGGGAAAAGGAGAAAATGCTGGTTTCCAGCATTTTCTTCTTTTCCCCCAATGTTTTCAAAAGCCTTCTTTTCCAGGATCGTTAAAACTTAGGATTGTGTGGTAAAGGGTTAAATCCCTTGATGTCAACAAGCTAAGGATTGGTTGTGTTTTCCAGGTAGAGGAGGGAGAAGATTCAGACTATGAGTTATTTTCCGTGGTCATACATTCGGGAGGTGCATATGGTGGCCATTATCATGCCTACATAAGAGATATAGATAACCTAGGTTGTTGGGTGGCTCCAGTAAGTACTGTTGATGGTTGTGTGTGTGTTTTACCAAACAGTCCAAGGTTTGAACAACCCTCAGGAAGAAAGCTTCTGAAAACATTGTTGGAAAAGGAGAGAATGCTGGTAACCATCATAATTATTCTCCTTTTCCAACCACAATGTTTTCAAAAGGCACACTGCATTATTGGATACACATGTAATTTGTTATCTGCAAGTGCTTTCAATCTTGATAAGTCATAAATTTTGTTGTTCAGGAAAGATTTAACTATCTCAGTGCCAGTGGCTATTCAGATAGCTTTTTTGGACAGCATAGATCAAGATCAGATGGCACACAATGTGCAGTCTGAACTTAAGTCTTGACCATCTGCTGCCTAGGCCCATATTTACAACCATTCTTAAGAATATGCTTTGCCTTATTATCCAGAATTTTCTAAATTTGAATGTAACACAACAAAAAATTCATTCATGGTTTATAAATATCCATGGCATGTCAAAAATATAAACTACAGAAAAGCATAACAGAAAGAGGGATATTAACTCTTTACCAAAGAAAACAATTTCAGACTTGACCAAGTTGAAACCATTTACAGACAACATAATACTTGTGAGTCAGAAATTGAAATTTTTTGAAAGGTTAGAAAACAAATTCATAAAAGGAGAAAATACTGGTGATCAGACTTTTTTTCATTTTTCCACAAAGTTTTCAAAACCCTTTGAGCAACATGAGCCATTTCCCTGTTTGTCACAATGTTTTCCTTTTATTCTCTACAAATGAACTTTTATGGCAATGGGTAACATTAACAGCCTGTGGGAGATAGTAGGATGAAGGTGTATTGTTGGCCCTTTACCTCATAGGTTTTTGGTTGAAATTCTTTGTTAACCCTTTACCACATGACAAAATTTTAGACCCGTCCAAATTGAAGGCATTTGCAGATGTGGTTCAAATGATGTGAATTTTCTTTGAGAGGGAAGAAAACATTGCGGGAAAAGGAGAAAATGCTGGTTACCAGCATTTTCTCCTTTTTCCACAATGTTTTCAAAAGGCTTCTTCCTCTGGGTCGTTAAAAGTTGGCATTGTGTGGTAAAGGATTAATCCTTTACCTCACAGTCCCGACTCTTAACGACCCTGTAGAAAAAAGTTTTTGAAAACATTGTGGGAAAAGGAGAAAATGCTTATAACCAGCATTTTCTCCTTTTCCCGCAATGTTTTCTACTCTTTCGGACACAAATTCCATCATTTGAGCCAATTTAATTTGTCGTCTGCAAATGCTTTCGATTTGGGTCAGTCTGAAATATTGTCGTTTGGTAAAGAGTTAAATGCGGTCAAAGTTTTGAACAACTAACATCATGGCAGAATACCACACAATCCCGAGTTTTAACGACCCTGAAGAAGAAGACTTTTGAAAACATTGTGGGAAAAAGAAAAAAATGCTGGTAACCAGCATTTTCTTCTTTTCCCATAATGTTTTCTACCTTATCAAAGATAGAATTCATCACTTTGAACTACATTTATTTTGTCGTCAGCAAAATTTAATGCTTTCAATTTGGTTGAGTCCAAGATATTGTCGTTTGGTAAAGAGTTAAGGTTTTTAGGAAGTTATCTTTGAGAGTGACTAATATAAGTTACAAGATGGTGTTTCACAGTCAATATAAAATCAGTATGTATGAACTAACAACAGCCCGTAATATGTTACAGAAAACTGGGTGTAATTTTTAGTCTCAATGATTTTTCTATGTAAAACCTGTCTCATTTGTCATTTGTAGGAAGAACAAGAAATCATCCTTCCTCCTGACCCTGGGTCGGGTAAGACGGATTTTATAGAGTGTGACTCCCCAGTTGCACTTGTAGAATTTATCTTGTGCAAACAGAAAAATAAAGGGATGCCTCTTGATAAATTGGGCCAGGAGATACTCACACAGACAGGCATGTCATGGAACAAAAGGTTTAAACAAAGATACGGACCAATGACCAAGGTAGGTCACTCTAACTGCTTGTAACAATCAAGGCACTGTATTGTTAACTGTTTATTTACTCCTTACCACACAATCCAGAGTTCTAACTACCCAAAGGAAGAAGTCTTTTGAAAACATTGACGGAAAAGGAGAAAATGCTGGTAACCAGCATTTTCTCCTTTTTCCACAATGTTTTATACACTTCCGAAGAGAACTTTCAGTTTTTGAGTCACATTTACTTTGTCGTCTGCAAATGCTTTGAATTTGGACAAGTCTACATTTTCATCGTATAGTAAAGAGTTAAATGATCCTGTGTTTTAACCTTTTACCAAACAACAGAAGTTTAAGACTTGCCCAAATTGGAAGCTTTTGCCTTTGCAGACGACAAAATTAGTTTGACTCTGAAATTGAAATTTGTTTTGGGAAGGGTAGAAAACATTATGGGAAAAGGAGAAAATGCTGGTAACCAGCATTTTCTTCTTTTCCCACAATGTTCTCAGGAGGCTTCTTTCTCAAGAGTGTTAAAACTGAGAATTGTGTTGTAAAGGGTCAAAGACTTGAGGAAGACTTGTTGTAATCATTGTGGAGAAAGGATTTTGTTAAAGAATGATTTCATGTTGTAATGACATAAGGCCTTTCAAATACAACAGGAAAAGGAGAAAATTCTGGTTACCAGCATTTTCTCAATTCTCCACAATGTTTTCTACACTTCCAATGACAAATTCCATCATTTTTGCTGCATTTTAACCCTGTACCAAACAATCTTTGGTTTTCACGACCCTGGGAAAGACTGCTTTTGAAAACATTGTGGGAAAGGAAAAAATGCTGGTAACCAGGATTTTCTCCTTTTCCCGCAATGTTTTCTACCTGTCAAAGACAGAAATCATCATTTGAGCAACATATAAATTGTCGTCTGCAAATGCTTTCAATTTGGTCCAGTCCAAAATTTTTTCATGTGGTAAAGAGTTAATTTTGCCATCTGCAGTACTCTGAAAATGGACTGGTAAGAATTGTTATCATCTGATAAACCTGTGCCTGACATACATTTAACTCTTTACCACACAATCCCAAGTTTTATTGACCCTGAAAGAGATTGCTTATGAAAACGTTGTGGAAAAAGGAGAAAATGCTGGTAACCAGCATTTTCTCCTTTTCCCACAATGTTTTCTACCCTTCCCAAAACAAATTTCAATTTTTGAGTCACATTAATATTGTTGTCTGTAGATGCTTTCAGTTTGGACAAGTCAAAAATTTGGTTGGTAAAGAGTTCATTTTGTGTTATGCAGAGCTCCAGATAAGAAGGAGTGATGGTATTCTAAATCCATTACTTCTCTTCCAAACCCTATGTTGTGGGTACTCATTAGAATCGTCTCGATGAGATGATTTTAATGAGTACCCATAACATAGGATTTAGTGGAGAATAATTAATATTTTCAATTTTGAAATCAAAATCACTCCCTCTATCTGGAGACGCTGGTTATGTCAAAACTATTTTACCTTGTTTTCAGTTTCTGAGCAAACACAATGATAGATTCATATTTGATCCGGCTCACAATCATGTCTCACTCAAAGTTTTCCCTGACAATCAAGTTAGTCGACAGAATGACACAGGTGTTAAACAGACTCACTGTGAACCTCATTCAGACATGGATGAGGTCAAAAGTGATTGGTCAGGAAATCAGTCACATGATAACTTGCAGAAGCATTCTGGGAGAGAGGTGCCTGACAAGGGAGATCACTCCAAAAAGTTGTAAGTATGAAATCAACATTGAATTTGTCATGCTATATTCAATTACTTTCCCTTGTTGTTACAAAGATTACTTTTACAAATTTGACAAATTTCAAATAGTGACATTAAATTTTTGTGGCCTCTGCTTACCTTTTACCTAGTTTTGTAACATCTACAGCATATTAACAAGTATTAATTCTTTACCACACGATATAATTATGGACCTGTCCAATTCCAAGCATTTGCAGACAACAAATTGAATGTGCTTCAATCGGTGGAATTTCTCTTTGAAAGCGTACAAACCAGTAAATGGCATTTTCTCCTTTTTCCAACAATGTTTTGAAAGCCTTCATCATCAAGGTTGTTAGAAGTCAGTATTGTGTTGTAAAGGGTTAAAGCTTACTGAGTCATTACTGTATGTGTTTTCTCTTACTTAGTTTCCCCATCTCACTCCAGGTCAGCCTGTGCGGACAGCTCAGGCTGATATGGGTCAATCCTTTTTGTAGGTGCATTAAACTCCCTTTTGTAATACTTCTTCCAGATGTATTAAGCCACCTTTTTACAGAGCATGGCTTAAATTGGAAGACTAAGCTATCAGATTGGTTGAGACATTCTGTCTGTGCTTGTAATTTACAAATATAACAATATTTAGAATATTTAGAATGGCTAGTGGATAATTTGTCATGGTGGAAGAATTGTGCATTTAAAAATATTGCAGGGAAAAATGATAAAAAAAAAAATTCAAGCTCAAAGGAAGTTTAACCCTTTCCCAAACGACAGATTTTGGACTAGTCCAAATTGAAAGAGTTTGCAGACGACAATTTTAAATTTGATGAAAATGGTGGAAAGGTCTCAAAATGGGTAGAAAACACTGTGGAAAAAGGAGAAATTGCTCGTAATGAGCAATTTCTCCTTTTCCCACAGTATTTTCCAAAGACTTGTACTGCAGACACATGAAAACCAGGGCTTGTTTGGGAAAGGTTTAATGCATCTCTCTGATGCATAATACTAAGCAAGTCATCACATAATAATGGATCCACCAAATCCATTTTGTCAAACAACTGAATCATAAAGTAGAATGGTCCTTGGGCATGGAGAAAATTTACCGAAAGCAGGCTGACATGGGTCTATACTTTTTGGTAGATGCATTAAACCCTTTTTTCACAGAGCATGGCTCCATTATGGTGGCACTCAACTTTATAAATCCTTTACAAAACATGGTTTTTATGACCTTATGTTGTATACCTTCTGAAAACATTGTGGGGAAAAAGAGTAAAATGGAGGTGACCTGCATTTTCTCTCCTTTTTTTTTTTTCCGCATTGATTTTCTATCATTGCAAAGACAAACCACATGCAAGCCATGTCTAATTTGTCTTCTGAAAAAGCTGGTAATATGAATTAAATAACAATGTTGTAGTATAGTGAAGGGTCGAGCCCCTTACCAAACAGCAACTTTTAGACCAGAGCTCCAGATAAGAGGAAGTGATGGTATTCTAAATCTGTTATTTCTCTTCCAAACCCTATGTTGTGGGTAATCATTAGAATAGTCTCGATGAGACAATTCTAATGAGTACCCATAACATAGGGTTTAGTGGTGGATAATTAATATTTTCAATTTTGAAATCAAAATCACTCCCTCAATCTGGAGCTCTGTTTAGACACTTGAAAGTTGAAAGTAATCAGCAGATGACAAATTTGAAATAGGTACAAATGAACTGAAGTGCTCAGAAAGGGTAGGAAACACTGTGTAAAATGGAGAAAATGCTGGTTACAAGGATTTTCTCTCCTTCCCACGATGTTCTCAAGAGTCTTCTTCAGGGTCCTTAAAAAGCGGGATTGTGGTAAAAGGTTAAATCAGAGTAAGTTGACATCACATGATGAATAACATGAATAAGGTTTTAGTAAAATGGTTTGTTTTTAAACTCCAGAAAACAACAGATTCCCCACCCAGGAAGGGCCTGGTTTGACTTTAATGATGCAAGGGTACAGCCTATCTATGAAAAGGAGTTAGAAAAGCAATTTGCTGGCAAGGAAAGTGCTTACATGTTGTTTTACAGGAAAAAGTCACTTGTAAGACCAAACAAGGGTGAGTGTACTTACTCTCTGCTGATAAATACAATTTTGGACTTGTACACAATCCAGAGCATTTGCACGTGACAAATTAAACCTGTAGAATTCCGAGTTTTAGCGACCTTGAAGAAAAAGCCCCTTGAAAACATTGTGGGAAAAGGAGAAAATACTGGTAACCAGCATTTTCTCCTTTTCCCACAATGTTTTTTATCCTTCACAAAGTTAATTTCAAGTTTCAAGCCATGTTTGTTTTGTTGTCTGCAAATACTTTCAATTTGGACTAGCCTAACAAAGGGTTTAAGACTTTGCCTGTATGTGAAAGCAGTCTGTTGGATTGAATGATGAATTTACAGTGTGTCATTTTGTCATTTGGTCTAGTTAGGTGTGAACCAGATTGTAAGATTTACCTTTGAAAGTACAGAAAACATTGTTGGGAAAGGAGAAAATGTTACCAGCATTTTCCCCTTTTTCCACAATGTTTTCAAAAATCGTCTTTCTCAGGGTTCTTGAAACCCTGGATTGTTTTGTAAAGAGTTGAAAAATAGATTAGAAATGAAATGTTACCTGTGTCAAGTTGTCGTCTTGTCTTCTGATTGCCTTTTGAATTCCAGCAGACGACTTATCTAGGGTAACATGAGTCACTAGCTCCTAGCAATTGGATTATATTTTGTTTAACAGCCTTCAAAAACAAGTTATACAATCTGCCTGAAAGATTCATCCTAGAAGTAGAACTAGAGAACCAGTTACTAGTATCTCAGAGGTAAAGTTTTGTTTTAAACTTGTTTGAGCATGTAATACCCAATTAGTGATATGATTCTAAAGATAACATACAGGACTAACTGGTGAAGTCATGATGGGATATTGGCCTTACCAAATGAGTTGGATGCCAAACCCTGATGGGACTTGAGAACAGGGGATGGCTGGTTCAAATATCCAGCTGAGCCAATTTCTTTCAGAGGATTGATGATAGTACTACCGACAGGATTCATTCCTCTCTCACAGCTGATCATTGTTTAGACAATGATTATGTGGGAAAGCAGTCTGTGGCTTGGGAGAATATTGTGCAAAGTAGTTGGAAAAAGAAACTCCAGCACAGATTGGATAGGTACACGGACTGCCGCGATATAATACAAATAATGTTGAAAATGGCATTAAACACCATATAATCAATCAACTGGATGAGTTTGTTTCTTTATCGGTCTGTGCAATATCACATTTTGTTGCAGATTGATCTTCTTTCACACTTTTCTTTTCACAATTTTCAGACTTTGTGAGAATAATGATAAGGAATTGTTCTGCAAGATAAACTTTCAAGATATGTAATCTGACATAATTTAGCTATATTCTTCAGCACTTTTACTGAATTGGTTGAAGTGTTTATTCACTTTCTCTGATAATTACAGTTTTCATTATTTTACTTGAGCCATGCTGTGGCAAAAATGGGATTACTGCATTGCCGTGATGCATTGTACAAAGCAAGTTATCACATTATTATGGATCCATAAAATCCATTTTGTCCTGCAATTGACTGCATCATGAGGTAGAATGGTCCTTGGACATGCAGAAAATTTTCAAATAGCAAAAAGTTTCGACCCATGTCAGCCTGTGTGGACTGCGCAGGCTGACATGGGTCGATACTTTTTTGCAGTTGCATTAACATAAGCCCCCTCTTCACATAGCATCAATCATTTTTTTTTTTTTTTTGACAGAGAAGCCTATGAAACTGCATTGAATTCTCTAAAATTGAAGATACATTTTGCTGGGTGCTATCAATGTAGAGAGGGTGCCTTAAAACCAAAACCAGGCTATGAGGAATGGAAAGAAATTACAATAGATCAGCGTAAAAATGCATCCGAGTTATATTTAGTTGTGAGAGAGGTAAGAGTAGCTGTACTGAAATAATTTTGTCAAAGAAACCTGGTTAGGTGTTGCAACTTGTTTTGTAACAATGTTCATTTCTCCCATTCAATTCATGCTTTTAATTCTTTAACTGATGTGTCTCTAACAGGATGGAAAACATTGTGGGAAATGGTGAGAATGTAGGTTTTCAGCATTTTCTCCTTTTCCCACAATGTTTTCATTAAGCTTTCTTCAGTAGGATTATTAAAACTTATGATTGTTAGGGAAAGGGTTAAGACTTTGCCTGTATGTGAGAGCAGACCGTTGGCCTTAAAGTAATGAATTACAGTGTAAGTAGTACTATTTAACCCTTTACCAGACGACAAAATGTTAGCCTTGTCCAAATTGAAAGCATTTGCAGACGACAATTTCTGTGTGGCTCAAATGGTGCAACTTTTCTTTGATAGGGTAGAAAACATTGTGGGAAAAGGAGAAAATGCTGGTTACCAGCATTTTCTCCTTTTCCTACAATGTTTTCAAAAGGCTTCTTTCCCAGGGGCGTCAAAAGGCGGCATTGTGCAGTAAAGGGTTAAAAGTTTTGGAAAGTTTAAAAAAGCATATGAAACAATACTAATGTAATTTGTCTAAGCACAACAATAGTTCTTTCAAATATGTGTATACATAGGTGACACAGAAGAGAAGGATACTGTGGAAAAAAGATACACAAACTTGGAAAAACAATATCAAATTACTGGTTGTTTTGAAAAAATTCATTCAGGATTAACTGCCATGTTTTTTTTTTTTTTTAATTTTCAGTGCTAAATTGTTAATATGAAAGCAAATTTGCTGAACAAACCAACTTACAATACCTTTTCACCTCATCACATGGTTATGGAACTGAAAAATCCAGTTAGTCTGATAATCAACTGGATCTGGAGGTAAAACGGTCCTTTGACATGTAGAAAATTTACAAATAGCAAATAGTTTTGACCAGTATCACCCTATGGATTGCACAGGCTTACATTAGTTGATACTTTTTACAAATGCATTGAGCCCCCTTTTCACAAAGACTGACTCATTTATTATCTTGAATGTTTCGAATTTCAGTTTGGTCCCCAGCTGATCCCTAGTGAAACTTTCCAGATAAACAAATATAAAGAGTTACCAGCAGGTGGCCATCTTTATGATGTCATTCCAGGTAATATTTAGCACTTGTAATGTGTAGCCAAGAGTCTAGTAGTTCAGTTTCTAACACATGGGCCTTTATATCTAGGGTGTTTACTTTCTTAACTCTTTACCACACAAGAAAATTTTAGATTTGTCCAAATTAACAGCAATTGCAGATGTCAAAATAAACGTGAATTAAGAATGGAAATTTGATTTGGAAAAGGGTAGAAAACATGGTGGGAAAAGGAGAAAATGCTGGTTACCAGCATTTTCTCCTTTTCCCACAATGTTTTCAAAAGCATTCTTCTTCAGGGTCATTAAAACCTGGGATTGTGTGGTAAAGGGTTAATCTAGAATTAGACCAAAGACAGCTGTATAAAATGGTTTGTGATTTAGAACTCAAATGATGACTTCTTCACAGCTCTGTTTGCAGTGTCAATGATAGTCATTTAGGATTCAACTCCCTCTGTCCTTTCACCTTTCATATGGAAAAGCAAGCCAGTAGCTGGGAGCCTTGGATTTTCATACAGTGTGTGCAATAATATATGAACCATTTTTTTTACACTGCTGAACATTGTACTTTGTTTATGAGGAAAAGCAGAAAGTGACTTGGAATTTGTACTATTGTAGGAATGGGTGATAGATTGGCTACCTGTGTAGTTTTGATCTGTCATTAACAATGTAGACCAAGATCAGACTGCACAGAACATGCAGTCTGATCTTGGATCTGCACAGTCTGATAAGTAAATATTTCCCAAACCCCCATAACTTTGAAATACCAAGATTTCGATCTGTACCATTGGCTTACAAGTTCCATTTAACTGTTTACCAGACAATGAAATTTCAGACTATTCCACATTGAAAGCATTTGCAGATGACAATTTAGATGTGGCTTAAATAATGAAATTTGTTTTTGATGGGGTAGAAAACATGGTGGGAAAAGGAGAAAATGCTGGTTACTTTTCCCACAATGTTTTCAAAAGCCTTCTTTTTTAAGGGCGTTAAAACTCGGGATTGTGTCGTAAAGGGTTAACTTATTTAGCAGGATAAGGGTTAATATTTTCTCATCTGGTAAAAAGTTAAACACTTATGAAAACTTAATACGGAAAGAGTGTTGCAAAATGTATTTGAGTACTGCTCTGACAAAAGGGGGTTTATGCATCTCTGTGATACATTATACCACCCAAGTGATCACATGATTATGGATACATACATTCCATTTTGTCTGACCAATGACTGAGTCATGAGGTAGACTTGTCCTTTGACTTACTTAAAACCGACTAATAGTAAAAAGTTTCGACTTACGTCAGCCTGCGTGGACTGCACAGGCAGATCTGGGTTGATACTTTTTTTTTTGTCTCTCTCTCTCTCTCTCTCTCTCTCTCTCTCAGATGCTTCAAACCCCCTTTTTACAGAGCATGGCTCATTTATTGCTTTCCAGACAGCTGTAGTTCTTTTTATCTCTATTTCAGAGACAGATGATGTAACTCTTCAGCAGCTGAGTATCAGTGATGAATCTACATTATTTGTCTGGGATGGACAATCGGTAAGTGAATCATTTGAAAGTAAAAAATACTGTCTGAAACCAGAAAGTATTGGTATATTGCATGCAGCTTCATATAGCAGTGTGCTGAGCCCCAGTAGCTCAGTTGGTAGCATACAGGACTGAGATCAGGAGGTCGCTGGTTTGATTCCTGGCTCTGCCAATTTCTTTCTGAGTATTGATGATAGTCATTGCGACAGGATTCATTTCTCTCTCACCATTGACCTTTGTTTCGACGATGGCTAGGTGGGAGAGCAACCAGTGGCCTTGGAAGGAATATTGTGCATAGTACTGGTAAAAAGAAACTCCAGGAAAGCATGGATAGATGCATTGGCTGCCACAATATAACTGAAATAATACTGAAAACAGTGGTAAACACCAAACAACCAACCAGTCATATAGCAGCATTAAAAAAGGATTTTTCAACTTCTTTCCTTGGAACTGATTATTCTGAAATCTGTCCTGGTGATCACATCTTTTTACCTGATAGGAGTTGATTTCTGAACGCTTTACCAAACAACAAAATTTTAGACCTGTCCAAATTAAAAGCACTTGCAGACAACAAAATAATTGTGACTTGAAAATTGAAATTCAATTAGGGAAGGGGGCAAAACATTGTGGGAAAAGAAGAAAATGCTGGTAACCAGCATTTTCTCCTTTTTGCTGGTTACCAGCATTTTCTCCTTTTTGCTGGTTACCAGCATTTTCTCCTTTTCACACAATGTTTTCATTAGCTTTCTTTCTCAGGGTCGTTAAAAGTCAGAATTGTATAGTAAAGGGTTAAAATAAATTTGATCATAATTTTTTGAAGACAAAATGACGAATACTCATGCTTATCTTAAAAGAAGTTAATAATGAAGGTTTAACTTTTTACCAAATGATAAAATTCTAGTTTTGTTGAAATTGAAAGAATTTGCAGACAATTAAATGTGGCTGAAATGATGGTAATTGTCTATGAAAGTAAAGAAAACTTTGTGGGCAATGGAGAAAATGCTGGTTGCCAGCTTTCTCTCCTTTTCCCACATGGTTTTCAAAAGGCTATTTCCTTAGAGTCGTTAAAACTCAGGCTTGTGTAGTAAAGAGTTAAGTGATGTTTCAACTTTCTTTAACAAATTTTGCATGAATTTGCGTAATACTGGGAACAGACTATTTCATTATTAGACTATCATTAGTTCTATCACCTGCAAATACTTTCAATTTGGACGAGTCTTAATTTTTTTCATCTCATTAAAAGTTAAACTGATCTCAGACAAAAACAACAGATTTAACTTTTTACCACACGACCATACAACCACACCACAAAATTATAGATTGATCCCAACTAAAAGCATTGGCAGATGATAAAATAAATGTGACTCAGAAATTCAATTATGTTCTTAGAAGGGTAGAAAACAGTGAGGGAAAGGGAGAAAATGCTGGTTACCAGCATTTTCTCCTTTTCCCACAATGTCTACAAAAGCCTCCTCCTTCAGGGTAGTTAAAACTTGGGATTGATTATGTGGGAGAGGGTTAGGCAGAAATGTTTTGTTATTTTATTCAGGTGGATGGGCAGGTGATTCAGACAGGACTGGAGACAGAGCCAGTATTTTTGACTGTGATATATGGAGATGGTTTACAGTTCAGTCAGGGTTACTCCAAGTCAATGACGATTCATGAAGTTATGATAGTTATCTGTGATATTATTAGAAGTGATGCAAGAGATCTCAGTCTTCAGAAACTTTTTGGGAATAGTGAGTAGGATACTTATTATAATCGTTATGTACCTGTAAATTTTACAGCAGAAAATTGAATGCATTACAGGTGGATAATATCAAACAGAACGGGGAAAAAAATCCTTATCTACACAGTGTTAAATATGGTATGATGATGTAAGCAGTGGGTAGACTACTTTCAGCTTGGTTTGTGATCCGAATGGCAGAAATTTACTTTAAAATATTCACCTACCATTCATAAAGATAGTTTTCACCCACTGAATCCATATTTGTTTTAAACTCCTTACCATTGTTGAAAAAAAGGCCATAAATTTTAAATCTAGAATTAATATTTGCTGCAGTGCAGTATTTTTTTTTTTGTAGATGTAGGCCCCTGACCCAAAATACAGCATTCCATAAATGTTTATTCTATATGTTGTATGTCCCCTTACACACATTACCTTTAATACGTCTATTTTTTTTTTTCAACCCTTATCTCAAATAATCCTTTGTTTTGATGACCAGAAGATGAAAAACATTGTAGGAAAAGGACAAAGAAATCCTATTAATTTTAGTTTTAATATCCATTGCTCTACAAGTGACTGGAACCTAGACCAACCATACTTAACCCTTTACTAAACAATCCCTGTATTCACGACCCTGAGGAAGAAGCCTTTTGAAAATATTTCGGAAAACAAGAAAATGCTGAAGAAATTATTATCATTATCTTTTATTAGCTCACCTGAGCACAAAGTGCTCAAAGTGCTCAGGGTAAGCTTTTGTTAAGTCTTAGAACTACAGTTTAACTCTTTACCAAGTGACAGAATTTTAGATTGATCCAAATTGAAAGCATTTGCAGACGACAAAGTAAATGTGATTGAAAAATTGAAATTTGTTTTGGGAAGGGTAGAAAATATTGCAGGAAATGGAGAAAAATGCTGGCTACCAGCATTTTCTCCTTTTTCAACAATATTTTCAAAAGGCTTCTTTCTCAGGGTCATTTAAAGTCGGGAGTGTGGGGTAAAGGGTTAAATGATAAAAAAGTAATGTTGTCTGTCAATAAGTAAAGTCTGTGTTAGTTTGTCCGACCTTTTGTTTATATGATGTGCTGCACTGTGTCATGATTGGCTGATATGACCTGTCAATCAAAATTGGCAGAAAAGATTGATTGAGCTCATGTTCATCTCTGCCTTTTGAATTTTCAGAAAACCAGTATGATGTAAAAGTTGTTCCATTTACATTGTTGGAATATTCACAAACTTTGAAAGAACTTCAGTTCAAAGATGGTGATCAACTACTTGCCAAGGACAAATCTAGTTTAAGGTAACGTGTGAAAAAAGGGGAAACTAGTAGGTTTCAGTTGAACAGAAATGAGGAATATTTTTACCTGGGCTGTTTTGAAGGAAAGGTCGAGTTACTGTCATAGCCCTATTGTCATCTGCATCTTCGTCATGTAAAAGCTTTGACATTTTATAATGTCTTTGTTATGACTGAAGATATTTACTTGGACACCTGGTTTCCAGCATATTCTCCTTTTCTTACAATTATTTTAAATGCAGTTTCTATCAGGATTATTAAAAAACATGGAAATGTTTAGTAGAGGGTAAAGGTATAGACTTATTACTTGTCTCATTTTGGTCTGACTGGAAATGCTCAGTTGGTAGCGTACAAGACTTGAGAACAGGAGGTCGTTGGTTCGATCCCCGGCTTGGCCAATTTCTTTCTGAGGATTGATGATAGTCATTGCGACAGGATTCATTCTTCTCTCACCGCTGACAATTGTTTCGACGATGGTTATGTGGGAAAGCAGCCAGTGGCTTGGAAGGAATATTATGCGGAGTACTGATATAAAAGAAACTCCAGGAAAGTATGGATAGGTGCACTGGCAGCAGTGATATAACTGAAATAATGTTGAAAACGGCGTTAAACACCATACAACAACAACATCTGACTGGAATCTTTCAATTATTCGGCTCTTTCGAGATTAATTCATATATCAGCCATACTTTGACAAAAGGGGGTTAAATGCATCTTCATAATGCATCAAACCATAAAGTCATTACATAATTATGGACCGATAAAATCCATTTAGTCTATTAATCAACTGAATCATGAGGTAGAATGGTCCTTTAACCCTTTACCAGATGACAAAATTTTAGCCTTGTCCAAATTGAAAGCATTTGCAGACAACAATTTCAGTGTGGCTCAAATGGTGCACTTTTTCTTTGATAGGGTAGAAAACATTGTGGGAAAAGGAGAAAATGCTGGTTACCAGCATTTTCTCCTTTTCCCACAATGTTTTCAGAAGGCTTCTTTCCCAGGGGCGTTAAAAGGCTGCATTGTGCGGTAAAGGGTTAACATCCAAAAAATGTAAAAATAACAAAACGGCAGGCTGACATGAGTCAAAACTTTTTGCAGATGCATTAAACTCGCTTTTCCCCAGGGCATGACTTATATTTTTACAATATTTTACAGCCCAGTCTTATCAGATGAAAGTATAACCAGTACCATATATAGTTCCAAGTTTTTAATACATGTCATCAACAAATGTACTAGCTCGGAGGTAGGGCAAGACAATTGCCCTGCTACTAGAATAGAAGTGGATAAGAACATAGTAAGTTTTACAAACAGCTAGTGAGCTTTTACCAGCTTTCCTAGCTTTTAGTAAGCATTATAACAAATGATGGAGTGTTTTGATCATCATCTTGGTCCATATTCACCAACCATTTTTAAGAACGTTCTCAGTGTTATTCTCCAGAATTTTCTAAAACTGAAAGTAACACAACTTCTGATTAGCTAAAACATTTAGTTTAGCCAATCAGAAGTTGTGTTACTTTCAAATGTTTCAAATCTTGGAGAATAAGACAAAGAATGTTCTTAGGAACAATTGGTGAATACGGACCCTGGTGTTTGACAAACTTGACATTTTGAAGAGTTCTCCATGGCTAGATGCTGAGTCCTAGTAGGTCAATTAGTAAGGTGCAGGACTTGAAACCCAGAGATTGCTGCTTCAGTGCCCAGCTCAGCAAATTTCTTTCTGAGGGATTGATGGTAGTCATTGCAACAGAATCCATTCCCAATGCTGACTACTGTTTCCCTGATGTTTATGTTAGAAAGTAGACAGTGACTTGGAACCAATGCTGTTCAAAGTACTGGTAAAAGAAACTCCAGGAAAGCTTGGATAGGTGCACCTGATGCTGGGATATAACTGAAATGATGTAGAAAATGGAGTTAACAAAGAAAAAAGCAAATAGACAAAACATTGTTCTGTAGTTATTGCAATAAACTGTAAGTGGGAAATCACGGTCATCTCCCTGGTTGTGGTGGCAGTCAGCTTCGAGTTTCATTTGGTAATGCACTGCAGAGTGCAGCCTTGTACTGATCACACCCAGGACTAACATGAATTAGTTAGTTATTGCTGTGATATAATGTAGATACTGTTGAACCCTTTGACACACAACAAAATTCTAGATTGATCAAAATTGAAAGTGTTTACAGGCAACAAATTAAATGTGGTTTAATGCATGGAATTTGTTTCAGAAAGGGTAGGAAACATTGTGGGAGAAGGGAGAAAATGCTGTTGACAAGCATTTTGTTCACTACCTAGACTGTTTTCATAAGCCATTTTCTTTAGAGTGGTAAAAACCTGAAATTGTGTGGTGAAGGAGTGGAGGGTTAAAGAAGTTGATTCTTGGAAGGGGTCCCCCACTGCTAGGTGATTAAGGAATAGGATTGTGTAAGCTTAAAAGCCTTACAGAAAGTGTCCTTGGACAAGGCACTTAAGAGCCCTTTAAGTTGTTTGACAGGTTGGTTTTTATTTCATGAAGATCTGATTTCTTTCAGACAGTGGGTGAAGTGAAGATGATGGCAATCACTAAGTTCAATCTGATGAGTATACCTGAGGGTGGACGATTAAGATTAGATCATGATAGTCTTGGGTTGAGACAACCATGTGAGTTTGTTTGTTTAGGTTGCTGTCGGGTGGATTTAATGGAATGATTTATTGAAATATGTTATTATTCCTTCATTCTGTTGTTTAACCCTTCTCAAAACAATTGCATATTTAACCCTTTACCAGACGACAAAATTTTAGCCATGTCCAAAAGGAAAGCATTTGCAGACAACAATTTCATTGAGGCTCAAATGGTACAATTTTTCTTCGAAAGGTTAGAAAACATTGTGGGAAAAGGAGAAAATGCTGGTTACCAGCATTTTCTCCTTTTCTCACAGTGTTTTCAAGAGGCCACTTTTTCAGGGTTGATAAAACTCAGGATTGTTTGGTAAAGGGTTAAATGACTCAGGGGGAGATAGCTTTTGAAAAATTTTTGGAAAAGAAAAAAAATGCTGGTAACAGGCATTCACTCTTTTTCCCACAATGTTTTCTACCATTTCAGAGACAACTCTAATAATTAATGCTAAATTTAATCTCGTATCTGTAAATGCTTTTGATTTCGGGGAGTCTGAAAATTTTCTCGTTTGGTAAAAGTTTACTGAAGATTTAGCTGGTACATATAAAATGGGAGTCAAATTATATAGGACCTGACATAAATTGACAGGTTATGTAAACTCTTATTGAATGAGACTGGAAAAAATGTTAATAAGTGAGCCTTTGGAAAGCCTAATACCAGTTTTTTCTTGACCAGGTAAGTAAATTTTTAATTCAGAAGTAAATGTCAGATTCTCATTATCACATAATGATTAGTCACCAGTTATTGGTCAGAATATGTGAAAAACTTGGTTTTTGTAATATTTTAACCTTTACCTAAAAATTCCACTTTTCAAAAACCCTGAAACCCTGAGGAAGAAGACCTTTTGAAAACATTGCGGCAATAAGTAACATCCCCCCTCCCCCCCCCCTGCAAAATCTTCTAGTTTAACGACCCAGAGAGAGAGAATTTCTGAAAGCATTGTGCAAAATGGAGAAAGTACTGGTAATCAGCATTTTCTCCTTTTCCCACAATGTTTTCTACTCAATCAAGGGCAAATTTCATCATTTGAGCCACATTTAAATTGTCGTCTGCACAAGCTTTAAATTTTGACAAATGTAAAATTTTGTTATATGATAAAATTGACCTTATTACATTAACTCTTTCCCACACAATCCCGACTTTTAATGACCCTGAGAAAAAAAAGCTTTTGAAAACATTGTGGGAAAAGGAGAAAATGTTGGTAACCAGCATTTTCTCCTTATCCCACAATGTTTTCTACCCTTCTCAAAACAAGTTTTAATTTTTGAGTCACATTTATTTTGTCGTCTGCAAACGCTTTCAGTTTGGACTGGTGTAAAATTTTGTCTGTTGGTAAAGAGTTGAGAAATTTGTAGCAGACAAGTTCGAAATGTCCTTGTAAATTGAGTGAAAGATTTGTACAAGAGAAACATGAAAAACGTTGTTTTTCAACGTTTTATCATGCAGTCTCAAGTTGAATGACCATAAAGAAGAAGGCTTTTGAAAATATTTTTGGGGAAAAAGAGAAAAATGCTGGTTACCAGCATTTTCTCTTTTTCCCACAATGTTTTCTACACTATCAAAGACAGAAATCATCATTTGAGCTACATTTATTTTGATGTCTGTAAATACTTTTAACTTGGTTTTGTGCAAAATTTTGTTGTTTGGTAAAGAGATAGTTGTCTCGTGCAAAAGAAACAGTCATTATGTAAGAAGTAAGGAGTAAAAGCAGGGATACAAAATATTTTAATGATTTCAATGTTTCAATGGTAATGTATTTTCTGCCAAATGTGATATATGACACAGTATCACGAGTTATTTGAAAAATTGTATCACTGTTAACATTGCAGTTTTTTTTACCAGCCGATATAGCTCAGTAGGTAGAGCGTAGGACTTGTGAACACAATGTCCTACAGATTGTGGGTTCGTATCCCTGGCTGGCCAACTAAAAAATTACTAATAGTCTTTCGGATGAGACATTAAACCGAGGTCCCGTGTGACGGTGCTATACGCCGAGCACGTTAAAGAACCAGGCGAAGCTCTCAGTAGTTTCGACCTGTATCCTTGCACTATCCCCCGTAACAACTAACCGTCTTCTGGGGGCGTCGCTCAGATGGGCAACCGGTAGCGACGATAAATAAACGGAAATAACCAAACATTGCAGTTCATGAAAACACCACGGTATTTGAAGCAGGAATAACCCAAGGGAGCAGATTAGTGTTAGAACCAGGGCAGGCCCCTCTTAGTGATGAGGTGAGAATGTTTTATCATTGGCTTCAGACAGTGTGATTTAATCCTTACCAGATGTCAAAATTTTCATGTTGTCCATACTGAAAGCATTTGCAAACAACGTATGGTGAGATTGTTTTCAGTAAAACTTTCAAGGGTCAAGCACAAAGGGGCTACATTTTTATGTTGTATGACACCAAATAAGAAGAGATGGGAAAAGATAAGAGTGCTCACATTTAGCATTTTCTCCTCCCACATTGTTTTCTAGCCTTTCTAAGACTAGTTCAGTGAACTTGTTGTCTTCACATGTTTTGATTTTGGACAAGTGCACAACTTTACCCTCTGGTAAAAGTTAGTGGCACAACCTACACAAAGCTTTTACTGCATAATCCCAAGTTTTCATGACCCTGAGGGAGAAGTCCTTTGAAAACATTGTAGGCAAAGGAGAAATGCTGGTAACCAGCATTTTCTCCTTTTTCCACAATGTTTTCTACCCTATTAAAGACATAATCCATGTTATGAGCCTTATTTAACCCTTTAACACACAATCCTGACTTTTAACAACCCCGAGAAAGAAGTCTTTTGAAAACATTGTGGGAAAAGGAGAAAATGCTGGTAACCAGCATTTTCTCCTTTTCCCACAATGTTTTCTACTCTTCCCAAAACAAATTTCAATTTTTGAGTTACATTTATTTTGTCGTCTCCAAATTCTTTCAATTTGGACTAGTCCAAAACTTATCGTTTGGTAGAGAGTTAAAGACATATTCAGTGTCATGAGGCACGTTTAAATTGTTGTCTGCAATTGCTCCAATTTGGACAAGTAAACATTTTTGTTGTATCGTAAAGAGTTAACTCCGTACCGCATAGCAGAATTTCAGACTCGTTCAAATTGGTCCTTTTTGAAGACCACTTATGAAATGTAACTCAAATGGGGAAAGTTTTGTGAGAAAGACTAGAAAACATAGTTAGAAAAGGAGAAAATGCTGGTAACCAGCATTTTCTCCATTTCTCATCATGTTTTCAGAGGCCTTTATGGTCAGGGTCATTAAAATTTGGGATTGTGTGGTAAAGACTTTATGGTTGATATGTAATACTATGTTGGAAAAGGAGCAGTTACATGTACAAAGCTGATAATCTGAACTAATCTCTTGGTTCTAATCTAGTACAATGATGAAGATGTTCCTGTTTAACCCTTTACCATACAATCCCGAGTTTTAATAATCCTAGGGAAGAAGCCTTTTGAAAACCTTGTGGGAAAAGGAGAAAATGCCCGTAACCAGCATTTTGTCCTTTTTCCAAAATGTTTTCTACCCTTCCCAAAACAAAGTCAATTTTTCTGTCACATTCGTCGTCTGCAAAATGCTTTCAGTTTGGAGTAGTCTAAAATTTTGTCATTTGGTAAAGATTTATTTCTGTCTTTCAGATTACCGTGTCTTTCATAACAGATTCAAGTGCCACTGGACCGGACGTGAATGAAATTATCGTCAACAAAAACTCCACCGTCCAGAATTGTCTTCTAAGCATACTTACTCAAGCTAATATTACAGGTAATTACATTTATGGTTAAGAAGTCTTTCATGCACAATTATGGAGAATTAGGGATCAAACCTACAATCATGAATCGTCCTAAGGCTATAAGCTTTTCTGACATGCTATTCATTTTAATGAAGAAGTTTCTCTGTGAGATATAATCTCATGATGGCAAACAGGGTTTCACTGGGCTACAAAGAAGTTTTTAATATTAGAAAGTATCACCTGGCTAAAAATGAATGGTGCTCATATTTTTCTTTTGGTTTGCCTGGCCATATGATTGTTATTTCTGTTTTGGCACGATGCAAAATTTTTTTTGTTGGAAAATGCATGCTCAAATCATCATTTGTAAAGAATGATATTTGATTGTCACAGCACGTGATAAAACGTAGAATGTTACTACACCTGGACTTCTTGTGAGATGAACGTGCCAAAACAGTCTTGAAGACAGAATATTTAAGTTTTGTGCTGACTTCAAATGTTAATTTCCCTGTTTTTATTAGTCTCTAAGGTAAGGTTTAACTCTTTACAAGACAACAAAACAACTTAATCATGGCTCAGATGAAAGGAATTGCTTTTGAAAGGTTAAAAAAAAGACAGTTGGAAAAGGAGAAAATGCTGGATACCTAAATTCTCCATTCACCCTTAACCACACAATCCTGACATTTAACGACCCTGGGGAGGCTTTTGAAAACATTGTGGGGAAAAGGAGAAAATACTGGTAACCAGCATTTTCTCCTCTTTCCACAAGGTTTTCTACCCTTCCCAGACTGAATTTCAGTTTTTGAGTCACATTTATTTCATCATCTGCAAATGCTTTCAATGTGGACTAGTCTAAGATTTTGTTGTTTGTCAAGGCTTCTTACATAGGGTGGTGAAGGAAGTGGATTGTTTATTAAAAGATTAAGAAAAGATTTTTCTTTAAAACAATGTCTGTACAGACACAAAAGCAGAAAACATTATAGAAACTTGCAGAATCTGCAAGAGTGCAATTTTCCTATTTTGTCATACTGTTTACACCTTCCCTAATTTAGACAATTCTCCAAATGTGTTCTCCTTTAGTAGAAAAAACTAAAGCCTTTACCACACAATCCAGAGTTTTAACGACCCCGAGGAAGAAGGTTTTTGAAAACATTGTGGAAAAAGGAGAAAATGCTGGTATTTTCTCCTTTTCCCACAATATTTTCTACCCTTTCAAAGACAAATTCCATCATTTGAGCCACATTTAAGTTGTCCTCTGCAAGTGCTTGCAATTTGGACAGGTGCACAGCTTTGTTGTGTGGTAAAAAGTAAACTCATTACTATGCGAATTTTACAAAGACATTTTTTTTTGTAATTGAAAGTTTAGCTGAAAGTAAGGTTATGTATTACTTTCAGAGGAAAGGAACATTAAATTTTGTCGCCAAACCCCGTAGCTCTGTCAGTAGCGTAAAGGACTTGAGAACAGGAGGTCGGTGGTTCAATCCCAGACTTGGCCAATTTCTTTCCGGGGACTGATGATAGTCATTGCGACAGGATTCATTCCTCTCTCACCGTTGACCATTGTTTTGACAATGGTTATGAAGGAAAGCAGCCAGTGGCTTGGAAAGAATATTGTGCAGAGGACTGGTAAAAAGAAACTCCAGGAAAGCATGGATAGGTGCACTGGCCGGCAGGATATAACTGAAATAATGTTGAAAACAGCGTTAAACACCATGCAATCAATCGATCATTAGATTTTGTCTGTTGCAAGCAACTGCCCTTTTTCCCACTGTAGTCTCCAAGGCTCTGAAATACAGGGATGTAAAGAGTTTTATTTATACAGTTTTGTGTCACTTTGTCTATATCCTCTCACACAGAAGGTGACTGGCATTTAAGAAAGACCAACTGGTGTGGAGAAGCGGCGGATTTGCTGGATGATCCTGAAGCCAGTCTACATGAAAGTCTAGTGAATGATGGAGACACCTTGATGGTTGAAAAAGGGCGCTTGCCTCCAAAGGTAGTACATCATACTCTATCATATTTTTACACCCCCCACAACGAAGTGGAGGGGGGTATACTGGAATCGCCATGGCTGTCAGTCCGTCCGTCCGTCTGTTTGTAGACACAATTTTGTCCGAAGCTTTTTTCCTACAGTTTTTCAAGTACTGCACTGAAATTTACACATAATGTTTGGGTACATATGAAATTGTGCATGTGCAATTTTCACAACCTTGCTGCCATTGGTTGCAGAATTATCTCCCCTTAAACTTGTTGCTCTTGGTAAATTTTAACTATGGATTTTTGTCCTGGGCATAACTTCCAAAGTATAGAAGATAGGAACTTCAAACTTCACACAAAGTTAGATCACATTAAGGAGAAGTGCAGTGTACAAGAACAGTAACTCTATTTCATGTATTTTTTGAGTTATTGCCCTTTGTAAATTTTAACTTTGGATTTTTGTCCAGGGCATAACTTCCAAAGTATAGAAGCTTATGACTTCAAACTTCACACACAGATAGATCACTATAAGGCGAAGTGCAGTGTACAAGAACCATAACTCTATTCCATTTATTTTTCAAGTTACTGCCCTTTGTAAGTTTTGACTTTGGATATTTGTCTGGGGCATAACTTTGAATCATGAAACTAGTGACATCAAACTTCATATACAGATAGACCACATTAATGAGAAGCACAGTTTACAAGTACCATAACTCTTTTCCCACTTTTTTTTTCAACTCTTATTTTTTTACGAAACCATTCTGCATTCTGTGACAAAGAGCTGTTTTGTGACAAGGAGCTGGTGGGGGGTATGATCACTTTTAGTGATAGCTCTAGTATTTATCTGTTTTATCATTTTAAGTATTTCTCTGTCCTTACAGAGGATAACATAAAGTACACTTGTAGACCTTCGACTACTTTACTTGCTGAAAGACTGTTGATCAACACTGTCTGATATCATGTAAAATTCTCTGATTAAAGCAACCCTTGTTGATCAACACTGTCTGATATCATGTAAAATTCTCTGATGAAAGCAACCCTTGTTGATCAACACTGTCTGATATCATGTAAAATTCTCTGATTAAAGCAACCCTTGTTGATCAACATTGTTCAATATCATGTAAAATACTTGGATTTTGCAACAGTTTTGTCTTGCCTGCTGACAAATTATGATCTTTTCTCTTACTTAGTTGCCAAGGAGTTAGTTCTATATCTGACCACATGTTGTTTCAATTTTGTGTTCTAGAAGCACTTTTTGGACATGCAATAAATCAAATGCGCCTGAAATGATGGGGTTATCTTTAAAATGGCAGAGAATAGCAGAAGACATTATGGGTAAAGGAGAAAATGCTTTACCACACAATCCCGACTTTTAACGACCCTGGGAAAGAAGCCTTTTGAAAACATTGTGGGAAAAGGAGAAAATGCTGGTAACCAGCATTTTCTTCCTTTCCCACAATGTTTTCTAACCTTTCAGAGACAAATGCAATCATTTTAGCCACATGTAATTTGTCGTCTGCAAATGCTTTCAATTCGGACCAGTCTAAAATTTTGTCGTTTGGTAAAGAGTTAACTGTATTTTTTACTTTTCCCATAATGTTTACAAAAGCCCTCTTCATCGTGTTCCTAAAGGCAGGGGATTGTGTGGCTAAGGGTTAATGCATGAATATTACCAGAAACACAATTTTTTCAACATAAATATCAGCAGAATTATCATCATTACAATACTCCTTCGCCACGCAAACAAAAAGGGATACCCTTCAGCCACCCCACAATCAAATTTTTAGTGTTTGGAATTGGAATGGAATGATACTAGGCAGCATGTATCTGTTAGAAATAGCTGAAGTGAAAATTCCAGCCCCCAGAATAGAGGGTGAAAAAGGGGCAAACGGTAACAAATACCATAATTATTATCAAATTGTATTCACAGGGTTTTGTTCGTCTATCAATTTGGTTGTATCAAACTCCAGAGAGTGTGAAAGCACCTTCATCAGGATTTTTCTCCAGTGTTTACAGTAAGTATGAAATATTATGCTTGGGCGGTAAACTGCTATTGAAACCAGGGTGGGAAAAGCAGCAAAGGCTTTTTACAAGCAAATGCTACTTTTCCAGCTTCTTTTCCAATATCATTCAGGGAAGACATTTTTATACCCCCCCACCTACATAGCAGACAGGGGTATACCGGTTTCACCATGTCTGTCCGTCTGTCCATCCATCCATCCATCCATCTGTCTTGTATTTCTGTGCTCTAACTCAAAAGCCATTTGACCTAGGACCAGGAAACTTATACAAGTGTTCCTCATGACCTAAGGAGGTGCCCTAATGTTTATTGGGTCATGTGGGTCAAAGATCAAAGTCACAGGTGAACTTGGTTTGAAATTTGTTTCTGTGCTCTAACTCAATAGCTGTTTAACTTAGTACCCAGAAACTTTATATAAATGTTACTCATGACCCAAGGAGGTGCCCTATCATTTTTGGGTCACATGGGTCAAAGGTCAATGTCCCTGGTGATCTTTGTTTTGAAAATCATTTCTGTTCTCTGATTCTTTTGCTTCAGTGACAAGGTCCGCTTTGTGACAGATCTAGTTCCATATCCTCAAAAGCCTTTATTTTGCATCACTTTCTGTTACAGTTTAATTCTTCTCCACACAATCCTGAGTTTAACGACCCTAAGAAAAAAGGCTTTTGAAAACATTGTGGGAAAAGGAGAAAATGCTGGTAACTAACATTTTCTCCTTTTCCCACAATGTTTTCTACCCTTCCAAAATATTTTCTGCTAAAATAAATGCATGTTTCACCATTTGAGCCAGCTTTGATTTGTTGTATGCAGATGCTTTGAATTTTGACCAAGTCTAGAATTTTGTTGTGTGTTAAAACATTTATAATTTATGCAAAATAATGAAACAAGTTCATACAACTTAGATGTATCATTGTTCCATGGTTGTTTCTTGGAAACCTAACCGGTGCTAAAGCCATGATCAGGGCTCTTCCAAAGGTCTACCCCTTCATTAAATAATCTATTTATTATTTATGCAAAATAATGAAACAAGTTCATACAACTTAGCAGGGCTACAGAAATTTTGTAATCTCAATCGGTCCGGCCAATCGATGGCGCATTCGGCAAACTTCGGTTGATTCCGGAATTGGCCGAGCTGTGACGTGTAATCGATGGCGACGAGTCCACGTTACCTCACCCACTTCCTTTGTCAAAATAAACTCGTGATTGGTCCGGGAATGTTCCATCTCAAACTCACTGACGGTGATGGCATCGGTTAAAATTTTCTGAAGAATATTTTCTTCTTCATTTTCATCAAATGATTTCTATCCGTCGCTTTCGCTGCCATCAAAATTCGCTGCAAAACGTCTTAAAATATCAGTCTGCGTTTAGCCATTTTACTTCCGTTTTCAAGAGGAACGGGGCCGAAGTAAACGTGAGTCTCAGTCTGCTAAAATTACACCCGATTGATTCGTTTCTTCGGAAAGTATAACGTAAAATTACTTTGTTCAAAATTACATAATTCATGTCTACAACCCTGAGTGAGCATACCTATGCGAAAAGCGAAAACGAGGCAAATTTCTTAGTCAAGGGCCCGGTGCAGACAGTTCTCCAAGTCATGTTTACCACTGACAGGCGAGATAGTTGGGTGCGAGTTGTGTCTGCGCTAATGGAAATGGATTAATAATTCAAGATTGCGAGAGGTCGTAGCTAAATATACACCGTGTAATGCTAGTCATGAGTTTGTGACAGGATGCACACTACCACATAACGTAGAGTCAAGGGGCGGCTTTACAAAATTATGGGCGGCAACTAAATCTCGTACGTTATTTCTGATTGGTTCGCAGTAGATATTATATGTAAACTCTGATGCAAATGAGGCGTGGCGAAATTGACTGACTGATTAGCATTTGCATGGTGTGTTTGCATGTATGGTACGTAATTAGACAAAACCGAATTGCGAATAGGGCCGTACCACGCTTAAGGAAACAATGCATGACGATATCTCTATAAGCTGTGATTTATGTCACATTGAAATAGCAATAATTAGATAATGGCCAATTAACAGTTTGACACTCTAGATACCAAGGGATCTTATATACGATCACTGCTTTGCCTAACATTCAAAAATGCCTGCAGCAATGCTTTAAGGTTTTTAAGTTTGTTTCTGAATGGCCATATTATGATGTTTCGGACTGATTTTTTAGGACGTTTTTGAAAATATATCGGTTTTCAGTGTTCGGAATCGGTCTGATCCGGCAATTTTTCGGATTTCTGTAGCCCTGCAACTTAGATGTATCATTGTTCCATGGTAGTTTCTTGGAAACCTAACCAGTGCTAAAGCCGTGATCAGGGCTCTTCCAAAGGTCTACCCCTTCATTAAATAATCTGTTTATTATTTATGCAAAATAATGGAACAAGTTCATACAACTTAGATGTATCATTGTTCCATGGTTGTTTCTTGGAAGCCTAACCAGTGCTAAAGCTGTGATCAGGGCTCTTCCAAAGGTCTACCCCTTCATTAAAGGAGTGGAACTTTGAATCTTAGATGTGAGAAATTGATACTCTAGAGCTACAGTACTGCCTCTGTCACTTTTATTTTATATTGTACTTTTTATGGTAGCATGTTTAACTCTTCCAAACGACAAAATTTTACACTTTTCTAAAGCTGTCACATATGACGAATGTAGCTAAATTGATGAAACTTGACTTGCCCCACACATTCAGCCGAGTACTGGTGTAGTTCCCAGGGAGCAGAATCGAGAGAGAATAGTTTAAGTTGCAAGAACTTGTTTCTCAGTCTATGTAAAATGAATATGTTTAACTCTTTACCAGACAACAAAATTTTAGACTAGTCCAAATTGAAAGCATTTGCAGATGACAAAATAAAGGTGACTCAAAAATTAAAATTTGATTTGGGAAGGGTAGAAAACATTGTGGGAAAAGGAAAAAATGCTGGTTACCAGCATTTTCTCCTTTTCCCACTATGTTTTCAAAAGTTTTCTTTCTCAGGGTCGTTAAAAGTAGGGATTGTGTGGTAAAGGGTTAATATAAAGTTGATTCTGAAACTTGGAATAAAACATTGTGGGAAAAGAAGCAAATGCTGGTTACGAGCATTTTCTTCTTTTCCACAATATTTTCAAAAGGCTTCTTCCCCAGGGCCATTTAACCCTTTTTCATACGATCCTGAGTTTGAATGACCCTGAGGAAGATGACTTTGGGAAATATTGAGGGAAAAGGAAAAAATGCTGGTAACCAGCATTTTCCCCTTTTCCCATAATATTCTCTACTGTTTCCAAAACAAATTTCAGGTTTTGAGTGACCTTTTTTTTCTTTGACTTCTGCAAATGCTTTCAATCTAGACCAGTCTAAAATTTTGCTGTTTGGTAAAGAGTTAAACACTGGATTGTTTGGTAAAGGGTTTAACGAAAGATGAAACCATTTCAGCCCAAATAGAACTATAAAATGAACATGCTCAGGGGGAGAAAGGATTAGATATTTGAATTTCAATGCTATGTCAAAATATCTCAAAAAATATTGGATGGTGTAGATTCAAAATCACACAGCGCTCTCTGTGCACTCTGATTTTTGTCTACATTGTCAAAGACAGTAACTGAAGTTGTGTCCAGCCTTTAAAGATTATACTAAAGATGGCACTTGTTACATTTTCATCCCTCCATCAGGAGATTTTAGATTCTGTATTTTAACCCTTTACTAAACAACCATATTTTAGACTAGTCCAAATTGAAAGCATATTCAAAGTCCATATTTGAAATTGATAGAGGTATCAGATTTAGTCTTTAAGAAGGTATTACCCTTAGCCACACAATGAATTTATTAGACTGGTACATTTTGAAAGCATTGCACATAACACATTCAATATGGCATAGATGATTGGATAAGTCTTGGAAAGGGTAGAAAACTTGTTGGGAAAAGGAGAAAAATGCTGGTTACCTACTTTCACAGGGTCATTAAAACTTAGGATTGTCTGGTAACGGATAAGTCTCATAGCATAATTGTGATTTTTTGTTTTACCTTTACTTTTTCAGACATTATAACAACAGGTAGCACAAACCCAGAGTCAACTAGAACCACCAGTGTTTCTTCCAAGCCACACCCAACTCAGTTGGGAGAAGTTGAAATATCAAGGGAGGCTACTCTAGAAGACTTAAAACAACAGGTCCTCACCCTAGATACAGTGGGTGATCTGCCTATAGCTGGAATAAACTTTATGAGATTACGTTTGCTGGAGAGGAAACAGCTTGCAGGTGTTTTGAAGGAAAATAATAAAACACTGAGGTAAATGAGTCAGAGAATTCTTATAACAGTGGTAGGAAATTATCTGCCAGACCTTGATCTTCACTATATGCGGAACCAACTTTAATCGTCCTTGGAAGTTTTGATATTAAATCTTTACCAGAAGACTACCTAAGTTAACTCTTTACCAAACGACAAAATTTTAGATTGATCCAAATTGAAAGCATATGCAGACGACAAATTAAGTGTGACTAGTAATGTGGGATTTGTCCTTGAAGGAGTAGAAAACATTGTGGGAAAAGGAGAAAATGCTGGTTACCAGCATTTTCTCCTTTTCCCACAATGCTTTCTTTTCCCAGGGTCGTTAAAACCCGGGATTGTGTGGTAAAGGGTTCAGACACATGCATTCACAAAAGTTTGATTACTAAAAAGTTAATCAAAGATAATTTTGTTCTTTATTCATCTTATGTATCATCCCTTTTTCATTTCAGACATTTAAAAGTTACGTCAAACAGTGTAATAGCCATTCAGATACTTCCTCAGGAAGAAAATCTTTTGTAAGTATAGTAAACAGGAAAAGAAATACAGGGTAAATATTTAAATGCTAAAATGAAAGATGTTTAGTTGTTCGGTTCAAAGTTTTTCAACAAATGGCAAAAATTTTACTACACCATCACTTGTATTTGAGCTGTGCTCTGGCAAAAGGGGGCTTAATGCATCCATGTGATCCATAATACCAAGTAAGTCATTACATAATTATGGATCTATAAAATCCATTTTGTCAAACAACTGACTGATCCTTAGACATACAGAAAATTGACCAGTAGTGAAAAGTTTCGGGCCAGGTTAGCCTGCATGGACTGCACAGCCTGACCTGGGTCAATACTTTTTGCAAATGCATTGAGCCATCTTTTCACAGAGTATCGTTCATTTGTATAGGTATCAAACAACTTCTGACTGTACCCCTACAATTTTATCAAGAGAGGTTAAGTAGTTATCTCAGAAAACATTTACCCTGTGTTTTTCTTGTGGTTTATATGTCTCAAACACTTTTAAGGTATCGCAAAATGAGAAACAATGGCAGTCTGCAAAGTAAATCTGCTTCAGATTTTTGTTTTTGAAAGGGTAGAAAGCATGTTCATAATTTTAGAGGTAGGCATAGATTTGAATATATTTTTCAGACCAAACCAAGTTGTGTTAGATTTTTTACATGTTCATAATTTTAGAGGTAGGCATAGATCTGAATATATTTTTCAGACCAAACCAAGTTGTGTTAGAAATAAGACAGCGGGTACCGGACAAGCTGACTTACAATGAACCAATAGAGTTAATTTGGGACACCAGTAGAGGGGCCAGTGCTGAGAGTCTAAAACAGGCCATTGCTGCAGTAACATTTGTAGATGTAGAAAATATTGTGATAGCTAAACATTTTCCTCAGAGGTTCGAGTGGTTAGTGATTGAAAAAATTGAAAAGGTAGGTCTGTCTTTTTTACCGCAGCTGTTTTCTAAGAAAACATTAACCCTTTCCCAAACAAGCCCTGGTTTTCACGTGTCTGCAGTACAAGTCTTTCGAAAACACTGTGGGAAAAGGAGAAATTGTTCGTAACGAGCAATTTCTCCTTTTCCCAGAGTGTTTTCTACCCGTTTTGATAACTTTCTGCCATTTTCATCAAATTTAAAATTGTCGTCTGCAAACTCTTTCAATTTGGACCAGTCCAAAATTTGTCGTTTGGGAAAGGGTTAAGGTATTGTCATAGTCTCGAAGTTATTGTCTTTGTCCTTGCCTTGCAAAAATTTTAACACTTTATAGTATCTCTATCATTAAGGAACATATTTACTTCAAACTTGAACTAGTTATATCTATCTAAAGGGGAACCCATACAACAGGAGCAGGTAACCACCAAAATATTTTTGACACAGTTATGCCCCTTTTTCAACCTCGAATTTTAACTGAAAATCAGTCTGTTTCTAAAAGCAACTGCAGCCGAGCATTGGCGCCCATATGCATTGCTCTGTTTTTATCTTGCATTGCATGTAGCTCTTGACTCGTTACTAACAACAGAATTTTAGACTTTTCCAAGTTGAAAGGATTTTCAGACTACAAATAAAATCTTGATCAAATTCTGGAATTTTTTTTATGACAAGTTAAAAAACATTGTGGGGAAAGGAGAAAATGGTGGTTACCAAATATACTTGTTCTTCAGGGTTGTTAAAACTGTGGATTGTTTGGTAAAAGGCTAAGGTGAGCTACATGTATTTTGATTGCTCACTATTTGTCAGACAACAAGATTATGGACTCGCCCACATTAAAGTATTGTAGACAACAAATTAACCCTATACCACACTATCCGGTGTTTTAACAACCCTGAAAAAGAAGACTTTTGAAGTCATTGTGGGAATAGGAGAAAATGATGGTAACCGGCATTTTCTCCTTTTCCGACAATATTTTCCATTCTTTAGAAGACAACTTCAATAATTTTGGGCATTTTTATTTGTCGTTTGCAATTGCTTTCAGAGTTACCCGTCCAGTCTATAATTTTATTGTTTGGTAAAGAGTTTAAGACATTTAACATCTTACCAAATGCATACTACATACTCACTGGCCTGTGTAGGACTCTTCATAAAGGGGATTGTTGTCCCTTTGCCTAAAAAAGTGTTGGATATTTTTGAAATCAGTAGGACAAATTTCTTGTTTTTCAAATTTCAAAATTATATGAAAATAAAAGATTACATACTGTCAGAGGCAATCTTGCAGTGTACTTTTCTTGAAGAATAGAATCACTGCAATTAGCTACATGTAAAAAGCATTCTAAACTCAGCTGTAACTAAACAACTTGATTATTACTTTCTTCAGCTGCATACTAAGATAATTCTTAAAAGAATTTAAATGAACCATGCTATGGCAAATGGGAGTTAAATGCATCTCTGTGATGCATTATACAAAGCAAGACATCACATAATTATGAATCAATAAAATCCTTTTTGTTAAACAACTGACTTGAGTTTTGAGGTAGAATGGTCCTTGTATACATGCAGGCTGACATGTATTTCACAAAGCATTCCTCAAATGAATGAAGAAACATTGATACCTCGAGACAAAATAAAGAAATGTTTTATTTTCACATAAGGATGCAATGAATACATCCAATCTGCAACATTTGTATAATGCAATGTATTTGGTATTTTACAGCAAAGTAATGGCAAAAAGAACAAAGGAAAGAACAACATCAAGCAAGCTCCATATAACGTAAAAGATGGAGATGTTATTGGAGTGAAGGTAACTGATACCTTTCTTGTTGGTTTTGGTTATACTCTTTCCATATGATCCCATGTTTTAACCCTTAGGCTGCTTAGTGCAACTTACGGACCTTTTGCAGACAGTGTAGATCAAGATCAGACTGCACAGAATGTGCAGTCTGATCTTAGATCTACACTGTTTGATAAGGAGATAGATCCCCAACCCCCATAACTTTGAAATACCAACATTTTGATTTTTGCTATTGATGTGAAAGTTTCATTAAAGTTATGTAGCAAGATAAGGATTTTAATGACCTTGATGGATAAGGCTTGTGAAAATAATGTTGGAATAGAGAAAATGCTGATAACTAGCAGTGTTTCCTCTTCCTATACTGTCTTGTACATTTTAGCAGACAGACCCCATAACTTAAACTTAACTCTTTAACACACAATCCCAACTTTTAACGACCTTGAGAAAAATGTCTTTCAAAAAACGTTGTGGAAAAAAGAGAAAATGATGAAAGCCAGCATTTTCTCCTTTTTCCACAATTTTTTTTTACCCGTAAAAAAGATAAATTACACCATTTAAGCTGTATCATCATATGGTATTTTTTAATTTTTTTTTTTTTCAGGATCTCACATATGATCCAAACAACATTGACAATTTCATGACGGAAGAAGATATGATTGGAAAGCAACAACTAGAGGCAGAAATGGAGCAAAAAAGAAAAGAGTATGTGTACACACAATCATCACAAAAACAACATTGAAATCATTTAGGTTTTGTAGATGACCTATTTTGGAACTTCACTACAAAATGAAAAGTTGCTCATAACTAGCAAATTTTGCTTATTCACAATATCCTACACATGTATTTCTTGTATTACACCATAACACTTTACCAAACAATCCAGGGTTTTAACAACCCTTAGGAAGAAATCTTGTTAAAACATTCAGGGAAAAGGAGAAAGTGCTGGTAATCAGCATTGTCTCCTTTTCCTGCAATCTTTTCAAAGATCCTCTGCCCCGGCATCATTAGAACTTGGGAATGTGTTGCAAAGGGTTAACTCTTTACCACATGAGAAAAATGTAGACCAGTCCAAATTTAGAGCATTTGCAGACAACAATTTAAATGTGACTCAAATGGGGAATTTTGCCTTTGATATGTTAGAAAACATTGAGGGAAAAGGAGAAAATGCTGGTTACCAGCATTTTCTCCTTTTCCCACAATGTTTTCAAAAGGTTTCTTCTTCAGGGTCGTTAAAAGTCGGAAATGTGTTGCAAAGGGTTAATTCTTGTTGTTCATCCATATTTTCAAGAATGTTTTCAGTGACTTTCCTTTCATGCATTGGTTTTCAACTAAGAGAAGGAGACTTTAATCATGGTCAAATATGTCAAAGGTCAAGGTCAGTACAGGCTTTAACTCAGTGGCTAGATCACTTAAACATTGTATTAGTTGGCAACCCAAGGAACACAGTTTAACCCTTCATCACACAATACCAAGTTTTAACCATCCTGAAGAAGAGGTTTTTGGAAACATTGTTGGAAAAGGAGAAAATGTTGGTAACCAGCATTTTCTTCTTTACCCACTATGTTTTATGTCCTTCGAAAGGAAATTCCAATCATTTGAGTCACATTGAATTTGTTGTCTGCAGATGCTTTCAGTTTGGACAAGTCTTAAACTTTGACATGTGGTAAGGAGTTAACCCTTTACCAAACGACAAACTTGTAGACCAGTCCAAATTGAAAGCTTTTGCAGACGAGAATATAGATGTGATTCAAAAATTAAGATTTGTTTTGGAAAAAGTAGAAAACATTGCGGGAAAAGGAGAAAATGCTGGTTACCAGCATTTTCTCCTTTTCACACAATGTTTTCAAAAGGCTTCTTTCCCAGGGTCGTGAAAACCAAGGATTGATTGGTAAAGGAGTTAAATAGGTCAGAGATCACTATGCTCAAAGCATTTTTCCTGAGCATGTCACTTTATGTCACAAATTTTTACAATATTTTTACATATTTTGTCGTATACTAAACAAAAACTTCACAGCGATGTTTTGGAAGCCATTTTCTTCTAAGTTGTTTCATAACTTATTGATCTTATACATGTATTTTCAGGCGAGAAGAAAGAAAGAGATTAGCAGAGAATTTAGAGCTTCCCATCAAAAGGGGACCAGAAGTTGGGATAAGAATTCAAGTTGGGGACTTCACTTGATGCATACTTCTGTTCTAGAGTCATTATAAACAATTTTATTCACTTGTTATCATCACATACCAATGTCTTTATATCCCTTTAACCCTTTGCCACACAATCCCGAGTTTTAATGACCCTGGGAAATTTGACTTTTGAAAACATTGTTTGAAAAAGAGAAAATGCTAGTAACCAGCATTTTCTCCCTTTCCCACAATGCTTTCTACGCTCATAGAAACAAATGCAATCATTTTAGCCACATTTAATTTGTAGTCTGCAAATGCTGTCCATTTGGACGAGTCTAAAATTTCATTGTGTGGTAAAGAGTTAAAAGAAAGTTTTTCAGGGGTATTTAGGGATCAGCCTGTAGGGATTTATTTGTCTGCCCATCTATCTGCTAGCGGGCATGCAGATAAATATGAGTCATGCTCTGTGAAAAGGGAGCTTAATGCATCTGCAAAAAAGTATTGGCTCATGTCAGCCTGCGCAATCCGTGCAGGCTGACCTTGGCCAAAACTTTTTTGCTATTTGTAAATTTTCTGCATGTCAAAGGATATTCTACCTTAACCCTTTACCACATGACAAAATTTTAGCCTTGTCCAAATTGAAAGCATTTGCAGAAGACAACTTCAGCGTGGCTCGAATGGTGTTATTTTGCTTTGATAGGGTAGAAAATATTGTGGGAAAAGGAGAAAATGCTGGTTACCAGCATTTTCTTCTTTTCCCACAATGTTTTCAAAAGGCTTCTTTCCCAGGGGCGTTAAAAGGCGGCATTGTATGGCTAAAGGGTTAAGATTCAGTCCATTGTTAGACAAAATGGAATTTATGGGTACATAGATGTATCATGACTTGCTTGGTGTAATGTATCACTGAGATGTGTCAAACCTCCTTTTGCCAGAGCGCCACTTAAATACATGTGATACTCAGTTTTTATGTGATTGTATTGAAACTGTGTTCAGCTGATGTTGTGAAACTATAGATGTGCACGAATTTTTTGGGTGACTGCTCTTTATCCTTTACCAGGTGCAAAATTGTAGACTCGTGCAAATTTAAAGCATTTGCAGACTCTCAAATTAAAGGTGACTTGAATGGTGGAATTTGATAGTATGGAAACCAGTATGGGAAATGAAGAAAACGCTGCTTACAGCAATTTCTCCTTGTCCCATCGTGTTACCAACAGCCTTCTGCCTCAAGGTAGTTATAACTTGGGATTGTTTGGTAAGGGGTTGAACCTAGAAGAACTGTCTGTGCATCCAGTTTGGACATTTTTTGTGAGCAATACACCACTGTTTCAAACATCTGAGTCATGTTCTGTGAAAAGAAGGTTTAAAGCAACTTTGTAAGGAACTGTTTGAGCCATGCTCTGTGAAAAGGGGGCTTAATGCATCTGTGAAAAGTATCGACCCAGGTCAGCCTGTGCAGTCCACGCAGGCTGACCAGGGCCTGAAACTTTTCACTATTGGGCAAATTTCTGTATGTGCAAGGACCGTTCTACCTCATGATTCAGTTGGTTGTTAGAAAAGTGACTATTATGGATCCATAATTATGTAATGAGATGCACTAAGCCCCCTTTTGCCAGAGCAAGGCTCATATGATGCAAGTTCTCACCTTAGATAAGACCCATTTTATACAAAACCCGGCTGAACCAAGAGGTAGAATGAGGTTAGCCTGGGTTTCAGCTAGATCATTTTTTTCCTTTTATGTTATCGGAGGTTACCTAATTAAGGAAGCGATAAACTGTTTTGCCACAGATCTGTATGGACCTTGAAAGGAGACTGTGTGTGATAAGAAGTGATTTAAGTCTTTAATACACAATGACCCCGAGATCTTTTAACAACCCCAAGGAAGAATCCTTTTGAAAACATTGTGGGAAAAAGAGAAAATGCTGGTAACCAGCATTTTCTCCTTTTCCCACAATGTTTTCTACCCTATCAGAGAAAAATCTCACCGTTTGAGCCATGCTGAAATTGTCGTCTGCAAATGCTTTCAATTTGGACTGGTCTAAAATTTTGTTGTGTGGTAAAGAGTTAAAAAAGATATTACCACCTACACCCAGGCTAGAATGAGGTAGAATGGTCCTTTAACATGCAGAAAATTTATCAGTAGTAAAAAGTATTGATCCAGGGTCTGTTTTCACCAACCATTCTTAAGAACTTTCTTAGTCTTAATCTCCAAGATTTTCCAAATTTGAAAGTAACACAACCTCTGATTGGCTAAACCAAATGGTTTAGCCAATCAGAAGGTGTGTTACTTTCAAATTTTGAAAAATCTGGAGAATAAGACTGAGGTTGTTCTTAAGAATGGTTGGTGAATACCGACCCTTGTCAGGCTGTGCAGACTGCACAGGCAGTCATGGGTCAGTACTTTTTGCAGATGTATTAAACCTTTTTTCACAGAGTATGGCTCAATGCTGTTTTGACTATCTATTTATGCATAAAGTAACTGTTGTCTGCAACTGCTTGCAAAATTACAATTTATTTCATGCTTTTCGGTAGTTTATCGAGAAATAATGGTGGATTATTGTTTGATATTTCATGGTTACGATCAGAGAAAATACTGATTTTGTATTTTCCAACTCTTCAATTGAAGGTGGAAACAGTGGTTCCCGTGCACTAGTTACCTAGGTTATCAGCGTGTGTCATTCAAATGGAGTGAAATATGACATAATTTACGCAAAATTTCTCGTGCTTTACACAGTATTGTAATGCGTTGTTATGTGAGAGGGACCGCCACAGGGAATTACTGAAAACAAATGTACTGGATTTTGATGAAAGTTCCAACAAAATAGGGGTTAGAAGCATGATATATATATTTTTTTTTCGTGAAAGATCGATATTTATTTCATAGAGTGAACATCATTGGTAATATTTTCGCTCATGGCTGCACCACTCATGAAAATATTACCAATGATGTTCACTTGATGAAATAAATATTGATCTTTCTCAAAAAAAACCCAAATATCCTCCATATCTTGAATTTTATCATCTGGTAAGAGTTTATCAACATGTGAAAATCAGTGCTTGTGATAACTTATATACCAGTACCTGAAATTCCAAGTGAAATGCATTTATGTTACATAAACTTCACATAAAGAGAATGAAACTTTGTTTGTTATTTTTTGTTATGCATTGGTGATTAAAAATTAAATTGATTTTGTTGAAAACCTTTCATACGCATACCTTATTCTACATATGTTTATGCCATTTTTGTTTTTGCAGTTTTTGTCATAATCTTGAACTGCAATCTTTCACCGAATGTAAAATGTTTTGGAATCCATTTCAATAAAACAAGATAGTGGAGTGTACAATTCCCTCAGTATCTCCTGCCAGTTGACTTTGTTACGTTTCTCTTTGTTACTTTGGGAAATGTGTGGCTGCAGGAAATATAGCTGGTAACATGAACTTAGCCCTTTGCCAAACAGTACAGAATTCTAATGACCCTGAAGAAGAAGAGGAAGATTTTTTGAAACGTTGTGGAAAAAAGAGAAGATGCTGGTGATCAGCATTTTGTCCTTACCACTATGTTTTCTGCTATTTTTAACCCTTTACCAAACAATCCTGAGTCTTAGTGATCCTGAAAAAAAATTTTTTTTTTTTGAAAACTTTATGGGAACAAAATGTTTTACATCTCAAAGGCTAATCCTATCATTTTAACCTTATTCAATTTTTAGCTCCACTAGCTGAAGGCCAGTGAGCTTATTTCATGGCCCATGTGTCCCTTGTCCGTCTGTGTTTTAACTTTTATTTCAAACTTCTTCTCTGTAACTACCAATCCAATTTTGACCAAACTTCACAAAAATTATCCTGCCATGGTCCTCTTCTGGATTTCTTTAAAGGATTTAATTCCTGTAAAAACTGGTTGCCATGGCAACAAAACTGAAAAATTATAGAAAACCTTCTTGTCCAAAACCATAAGGCCTGGGGCAGCCAAATTTGGCATGTAGCTTAATCTAATGTACCTCTACCAAGTTTTTTTCAAATCATAGCCCAGGGGTAAAAATTTACTCTGCTACGGGGCTCAAAATTTTACTTGGGCTTATGTAGTGAAAACTTTTGAAGTCTTCTGCTGCCTAACCATAAGGCATAGGGCTACCAAATTTTGCATGTGGCTTCATGTAATGGACCTCTACCAAGTTTCTTCAAATCTTAGCCCTGGGGTCAAAATTGGCCCCGCTGAAGGGGTCACAGTTTTACATTGGCTTATACAGTGAAAAATTTTAAAATCTTCTGGTTCTAAGGCCACGGGATACCAAATCTTGCATGGAGCTTCATCTAATGGACCTCTACCAACTGTCTTCATATTATAGCCCTTGGGTTAAAATTGGCCCCGACCCGGGTGGGGGAGTGGGGGATGCACAATTTCTACAGGGGCTTACACAGTGGAAACTTTGAAAATCTTCTGGTTCTAAATTATAAGGCCTAGCACATCCAAATTTTGCATGTAGCTTCCTCTCATGGACTTCTACACCAAGTTTTTTTTTAAATCAAAGCCCTGAGGTCAAAATTGGCCCTGCACCAGGGTCACAAGTTTTACATGCTTTTTTATTGTGAAAACTTCAAAACTCTTCTGGTTCTAAACCATACAGTCTAGGGCTATCAAATTTGGCATGTGACTTCATCTAATAGTCCTCTACTTAGATTCTTAAGATAGCCCTGGGGCTTAAATTTTACTCTGCCCCAGAGGATCACAAGTTTTAATGGGCTTATATAGTGAAAATTAAAAATAACAAAACTCTTCTGGTTCTAAACCATTAGGCCTAGGGCTACCAAATTTGACATGTAGCTTCATCTAATGGACCTCTAGTAAGATTCTTCAAATTATAGCCATGGGGTCAAAATTGGCCCCACCCTGGGGGTCACATGTTTTAGATGTGGGAACTTTTAAAATCTTGTCGTTCCTTACCATGAAGCCTAGGCTACCAAATTTTGCATGTAGTTTTATCTAGTGAATCTTGTACATGTATAGTAAAAACTTTAACTCTTTACCGCACAATCCCGACATTTAACGACCCTGAGAAAGAAGCCTTTTGAAAACCATGTAGGAAAGCGAGAAAACACTGGTAACCAGCATTTCCTCCCTTTCCCACAATTTTTTCTACCCTTTCAAAAAGAAATTGCAATTTTTCAGTCATATTTATTCTGTCATCTGCAACTGCTTTCAACATGGACTGGTCTAAAATTTTGTCGCTTGATAAAGAGTTAAAGATCTTCTTGTTCCTGACCTTGAGCTATAGCTTTAATGTTTTGTGGCTGTTATCATCGAGGCGGCCTCTTCCAATGTTTTTTCAAATAAAAGCCCTGTTGCCACACTTCATTGGTCATAATTATACCCCCACAAACGATTTTTTTTTTTTTTTGCGGGGGGGGGGGGTACTGGAGTCACCCTGTCCCTCCGTGCGTCACAAAATCTTGTCCAAAACATAACTTTTAAAGGATAAAAGCTAGGAACTTCAAACTTCATACACAGATAGATTACATTGAGGACAAGTGCAGTGCATGAGAACCAAAACTTTATCTTAAGTATTTTTGTAGTTATTGCCCTTGTGAATTTTAGCTTTAGATTTTTGTCCAGAGCATAACTCCCAAAGGATAAAAGCTAGGAACTTGAAAGTTCATACACAGACAGACCACACTGAGGACAAGTGCAGTGCACAAGAACCATCACTCCATCTCCAGTATTTTTGTAGTTATTGCCCTTTGTAAATTTTAGGTTTGGAGTTTTGTCTAGAGCATAACTCCCAAAGGATAAAAGCCAAGAACTTGAAACGGTTTTGGGACAAAGCGCTGGTGGGGGTATTAATACCTTTAGTGATGGCTCTAGTTTTAACTAGTGCTTATAGAGTGAACATTCTTAAAGTCTTCTTGCTCCTAACCTTGAATCCTAGGGCTACCAAAATTAGCATTTAGCTTCATCTCACAATGTTGTCTACCCTTCCTAAAGTAAATTTCGAAATTTTAGTCACATTAAATTTGTTCTGCTAAAGCTTACAATTTGGACCGGTCAAAAATTTTGTTGTTTGGTAAAAGGTTAGTGCAATTTGACCAGAATATCAAGGGTCCTGCGTGGCTCGGTGGTAAAGAGTAGGACTCGTGACCAGGAGGCCCCGGTTTCGAGCCTCACTGGATCCGTTGTGTTTTTTCGCAGGAGTGTCCTTGGGCAAGACACTTTACAGCCGTAGCCTAGTACTGGTGGGACCCAGGAAATACATGAATATGTGAACTGTCGCCGTGATATGACTGAAATAATGTTTAAAGCGGCATAAAATACCATTCAATCAATCAATCAATCAATTGACCAGAATATCTTGTACTATCATTGTATTCGACTGTATAGGCCAACTGTTTTAAGCAGAGAAAATGTTGACGTCAGTGTCAGGCAGGCACTCCCTGAAGGAGTGTGAAGCGTTAGTTTAACTGTCTTAACCCTTTACCACACAATCCCGACTTATAATGACCCTGAGAAAGAAGCCTTTTGAAAACATTGTGGGAAAAGGAGAAAATGCTGGTAATCAGCATTTTCTCCTTTTCCCACAATGTTTTCTACCCTTCCCAAATCAAATTTCAATTTTTCAGTCGCACATATTTTGTTGTCTGCAACTGCTTTCAATTTGGACTAGTCTAACATTTTGTCGTTTGGTAAAGAGTTAACCCTTTCCCAAACGACAAATTTTGGACTAGTCCAAATTGAAAGAGTTTGCAGACGACAATTTTAAATTTGATGAAAATGGCAGAAAGTTATCAAAAAGGGGAGAAAACACTGTGGGAAAAGGAGAAATTGCTCGTTACGAGCAATTTCTCCTTTTCCCACAGTGTTTTCAAAAGACTTGTACTGCAGACACGTGAAAACCAGGGCTTGTTTGGGAAAGGGTAAATGAAGATATACATGAGACGTTACGCTACGGTAATCTAATGAAAACGAGAACTGTGTCAAATGTGAAACTGATATATGAAAATTATCATTCCGTTGGAACCACACGGAGTAGTAACTGTAACTGATGGTAAACGAAGCCGAGAAAACATAGGCGAATTATAGCTAAAAATTACGAACTTTGCTCTAAAAATAAAGTTAACCCCTTAACGCACAATCCCGAGTTTTAATGACCCTAAGAAAGAAGCCTTTTGAAAAGAATGCTGGAAAAGGAGAAAATGCTGGTAACCAGCGTTTTTTCCTTTTCCAACAATGTTTTTTGCCTTATCAAAGACAGAAATAATCGTTTGAGCTACATTTGTTATGTCGTCTGCAGACGCTTTCAGTTTGGACAAGGCTACATTTTTTGTCGTCTGGTAATGAGTCTCAAAGTTATAATGTTTTTTTTTTAACCCTTATCCTGCAAAATAAAACAACTTTCAACCCAATAGAATAAAACAAATTTTTGCCTATTTCAAAGGTATTTTTTGAAGGAAATATATCTCCTTATCGGTCAGTGTAGATCAAACATCAGACTGCACGTTCTGTGCAGTCTGATCTTGATCTACACTGTTCGCTAAAGGTCAGTGAGCCGCGCTTAGCAGCCTTAGAGTTTATTAGTGTTTAACGTTGTTTTCAATATTTCAGTTATTATGCGGCGACCAGTGCACCTATCTATGCGTTCCTGGAGTTTCTGTCACTAGTCCTTCGCACAATCTGCATTTGAAAGCTTCTGGGTGCTTTCCCACATAACCATAGCCAGAACAATGAACAGCGAAGAAAGAGGAATGAATTCTGACTCTCATTAACCCTTAGAAATAAATTGGCCGAGCTGTGAAATCGAGTGGGAGTGTCCTTGGGCAAGACACTTCAGAGCCCTAGCCTAGTACTGGGGAAACCCAGGAAATACACGAATATGTGAGCTGTCGTCGTGATATGACTGAAATAATGTTGAAAGCGACGTAAAACATCATTCTGTCAATTATGTGAAATCGAACTATCGACCCCATTATTTTGACAGACCGCATAAATTCGGCTGTAAAAAATAAATCTGTCGGAGAAATGTGGTTTGTTAATTATCGTATTCTATAACCGCAAATGCTGAGCCAAGGCTCAGTCGGTAAAATACAGGACTGGAAACCAGGGAGTCGCTGGTCCGAATACCAAATATAGGCCAATTTCTTTCCGAGGATTAACTCTAAGCTCGACTCGTGGAGCTTTCGCGGACAGTGTAGATCATTATCAGACTGCAGAACGTGCAGTGTGACCTTGAATCTACACTCTCCGATAAGGGGATATTTTTGCCCCAAAAATAGATTTGAATGGCAATATTTGGGTTTTTACTATCGGTTTGAAAGTTCCCTTTAGCTTAGTTAGCATGTTACTAAGTAAGTGCTTATGGTGGTCACTGCGACAAGATTCTTTCCTCTCTTATCAGTGATCATTGTTTCGATGGTGAATAGGTTGGAAAAGCAGCCAGTTTCATGGGGTAGAATTTTGTGCGAAGTATCCCTAGTGGCAAAAGGGACTCTATGGAGGCATGGATAAGTGCAATGACCGCCGCAATATAACCGAAATAATGTTGGACACGGCATACTCCATAAACAATATATATCAGCCATGCTCTGGCAAAAGGGGGCTTAATGCATCTCCGTGATGCATTATACCAAGCAAGTCATCATATAATTATGGATCCATAAAAGCCATTTTGTCTGAAAAACCGACTGTATCATATAGTTAGACTAGTCCTTTTGACATACAGAAAATTGACCAACAGCGAAAAGTTTCGGCCCAGGTCAGCCTGCGCGGACTGCGCAGGCTGACCTGGGTCGATACTTTTCGCAGACGCATTAAGCCCCCTTTGCACAGAGCATAGCTCACATGTAAACTTTTTCGATTGAAGAGGAGTTTAGCTGCATGAAGCTGAATGGAGATGGATTAGTATGTGTAACGGATTAAATAGACTATACTGTAAATATTCTGTATTCCCTGATCAACCATTGGTTATTTACAGATTTATCAAGATTTCCATTCAGATTGCTGATTAACTCTTAAGGCTGCGACTCAATGTGATTTTGCGGACGACATGGATCAGGATCAGACTACACAAAACGTGCAGTCACATCTTAGATCTACACTTCCCGATACGGAAATTTTTTTTTCCGATGAGAAGAAAAAAAAAAGTTTGAAATTGTCATTCGTTCGATCTTACTATTGGCTGGAAATTTTTATTTTATATTTTTATTTTGTAAATTCGTTCTCCTTTTCCCAAAATGTTGTCAAGGGTTAAATGTAATGTATATCGTCATCTGGTTAACGAAGTCTTTAACATTGCATGTCGTGGCTGCTTTTGCCACAATATCTCAAAACTATCGACACTCAATCCAAGATCAGACTGCACGTTCTGTACAGCCTGATCTTGATATACTTTCTCCGCTAAAGATCCAGGAAATGCCCATAGCGTGCGAAAGGTTAAACTCCCAAGTGACCTCGGAATTAATGGAAAACATTTATTTTGTTTGTGCCCTAATCTTCGTCAGCCTTGGGCTGTTGCGGAGGGCATAGATCTAGATGAGACTCCTCAGAAAGTGCAGTCTGATCTTGGATCTCTGCCGTCCGCTTGTTCAGCCAAGCTTTTATAAGTTGAAAAAAAATGGACGATTTTTTGAGGACTGTCCTGTTAGCCGTGGGAAGAGACCGAGATTACCTGAGCCTTGCTCTGAGAAAAGGGGCTTAAAGCATCTGTGAAAAGTATCGACCCAGGTCAGCCTGCGCGGATTGCGCAGGCTGACCTGGGTCGATACTTTTCGCTATTGGTAAATTTTCTGTATATGAAAGGACCAGTGTGTACCTCATGATTCAGTCGGTTGTTAGACAAAATGAATTTTATGGATTCATAGTTATGTGATGTCTTACTTGTATCATGCATTATGGAGATGCACTAAACCCCCTTTTGCCAGAACATGCCTCATTTGTGTACAACTAGCGCTGAAAGAGAAATCGGTCAACTATGTTTAGTTCTTTACAAAACTACAAAGTTTGGACATGTCCAAATCCAAAGCATTTGCAGACGACAAACTAGATACGGCATAAACAGTGAAAATTTTGTCTTTTAAAGGATAGAAAACATTTTGGGAAAAGGAGAAAAGGCTGGTTATCAAAATATTTTCAAAGGCCGTCTTCCTCAGGGCCGCCAAAACTCGGGATCGTGTGGTAAAGGATTAAGACCCCGGCCACAGTTCCTGTATATAGTTGGACCCATTCGGCATACCTCGGGTGATCCGGTGATCAAATCCCTCGGCTGTATCACGTAGCTTTATGTGCACCTACACGGTACATTTCGCACATCTCCGGAAGCACACCGCTTTACCGTTATTGAAATTGTAAGGCTCCTCTTTAGAAAGAACGCATGAGTAAATTTTCTATCGTTATCTTTCTAAGAGTATTTCAGTCGGCAAACAGTTTGTACATTCAATTTTTAGTGTGATTTATCAATTCCGTTAGGAGCTTTCATCGACAGATCGATAGAAGTGAATAACTTCACAGTGGTTGTTCATGTCGTTGCTAAGCGATCTACAGGGGCGCCGCCATGTTTAAGATCATGTGATTTGTAGTTCAAAATGGAAGCCTCCTTTATACAGACGAGGTTAGATGTAGGTACGGAATCGGCCGAGTTGTGACGAGTGTAGTTGGACCATAGGCCACTGAAACTCCTTAGTCTATTACCGGACAACGAAATTTTCCTTATCGGACACCGTTACTATAAATAGCACATTGGCAACTGCCTCTTTATTGTATATAATAAGTCTTATTATATACAACATAGAGGCAGTCGGCTGCTATTTATAGTAACGATGTAAATGAAAATTTGAGTATTCCCTGATATACAGGCGATGCACCAATTCGCAAGTATTCGATGATCAACCAAGAAAAATGTTAGTTTTCCGTAACAGACCAATAGAGCTTCAAAGGCCTGTGGTTGGACTTTGTATTGTTCAGGTGACATTGGGCGGTCCAAAGTGTTAGAGCGTCTCAATGTAGATGTGCATATGTATGGAGTTGAAGCAGATGCTTTGAAATGTCGGATGCCTCTATTTCGCGTGCCCTAATATTTCAATTTCAATTTCAAATTTAATTACAATGTACTTAAAGGCCACCGGCCTAATATACAAAATACAACGTTGCAAAAGATAACAATTTGAGTTGTCATTAAATGATATGTGTATGCAATATGGAAAAAAAAAAAGAAAATCATAGACTCGGCCAATTTTCATGACAGTAACATTAGATTATTGAATTTTCGGACTTGGTTAACCCGTTTCCAAACAATCTGAATTTGATAACAAACTTTACCAGGGTGTTCTTAAAGGCTACCTGCCATGAAACATATTGGCAAAATGTTATTTTATTATTATACATAATATGAAAAACAATAAAGACACACAATAATTACATAGAATATTTTAGACTTGCCCGTACTTGCACTACAGAAACTAAATATGGGCTCTTTCATTTATAAGATAGCAGTAACAGGTTCAACGAACGGTGTTGATTGACCCTTGACCAAACAATCTCGAGTTTTAGCGAACAGTTTTGCCATAGGTAAAGGCCTCCGGCCTCATCTATTAAGTACACTTAGTAAAGTTGCAACCACTTGGTTTACAAGAGACTTAAGAGCAGAGTCCGGTTTCTCAGTCGCTCGTGAACAGAACTTGAAACCAGGAGCTTGCTGGTTCGATTCGCCAGCTAAGCCATTTTTTTTCCGAGGACTGGTGACAGGGTTGATTCCTCTCTCACCACTTATCATCGTTTCGAAGATGTTTATACGGGAAAGTAACTAGTGGCTTTAGAAGAATATTGTGCAGAGTACTGGTTAAAAGAAAAAAAAAAAAAAAAATGAAAGCATGTAAACGTGCACTGGCCGCGGCTATGGAAATGAGATAGTGTTTAACACCACACATGCAAACAAATGAAACAAAAACAAGAATGCTCAGTGCTCCAACGAGAAGTCGTTCTACATGCATGTAGCCGGTTGGTATCTTAACCCTTAGGCTGCTTAGCGCGACTCAAAGACCTTTTGCAAACAGTGTAGATTAAGATCAGACTGCCCTGGACGTGCAGTCTGATCTTGGATCTACACTGTTCGATTTGGAAATATTTTTTTCCCAAAAACTAAGTTTGAAATAGCATTATTCGGGTTTTTACTGCCGGTTTGAAAATTTCGTGTCACTTATTTAGCAGGACAAGGGTTAAGGCTTGCATGTTACCACAGGCGGTTGCAAGAGCTTTTTTTTGTTTTTTTTTTAAAAAGCCATATTTTTCATTGTGTCTTCCGCACCAAAGAAACTCTCATATGTTATAAGCTTGCTTATCCATTCAATATTTCATACTAGTAGATATTGAGCGAAGTCATTAATATTCTATAGCAAGCTCACTTATTTGTCGTGGTCTCTCCATTTCGTCAGCCTTGAATGGGAGAGACGTCATCAGCTGAACGTAATTCATTGGCCACACTGTATCACGTGACTGTGTTGCGTAGCAGATAACAGTTTCATTTTCAGTGGAGAATTCATTAATACCACGACAGACATACTCGGCAGTATACGAGATTCTGTTTGGAATTTGAAAGATGGAGAGAACAGTTATTTTGTTTGGGTTGATTGCGGTTGTTCTTCTGAATTGTAAGTACATTTTAATAGCAACGCAATGCGTTTTGGAGGTAGTTTTGTATTATATAAAAACAAACAAATTTACTTGGACGAATTACCTCCCGGAATAAATTTGCTTGTAACGACTCTCCCAGATGACAAATATTAGACTTGCCCAAATTGAAGGTATTTGCAGACGACAGACTAATTACTGCCTACATGATGAAACTGGTATCTGAGAGGCGGGAGAACATTTAGGGAAAAGGAGAAAATGCTGGTTAGCCGACCAGCTTTTTCTCCTTTCCCAAAAGTGTTTTCGAAAGCCATCTTCCCAAGGGTCACCAAAACGCGGAATTCTTTCTTAGAGGGTTTAAACTAATTTTGAAATGTCCTAAATAAGTACATCAAAGTCGAATTGAGTTTTCATACGTTAACATAATTATGTAAACAAGATCGCTGCAAAAAGCAGATATCGCTGGTTGGCAACTTAAAGAACAAAATTTTTGACGATGTCACAGACTCGGAATACGTTGGAGCTAGAATATACTGTCGCTGTTTCAGACGGACAACTAAGTCGAGATAGACCTATTTCAGATTGCCCTAAAACGATGTCTGCGTCTTTTAACAACGACAAATTTTAGATCTTTCAAATTCAAAGCATTTGCAGACGACAACTTCAAAATTGGTACAAATAGGCTTAAGGTACGGTGGCATTGAGGTGACATATGCATTTTTTTTTTGTATTTATCTCGTTCCCACGAGATAATAATTTGTTTTCTCGAGTTTTTTTCTTTTTTTTTTTATAAAAAAATATGCAAAAAACAAAATTCGTTTTCTCGAGGTTCTTTTTATAAAAAATTGTGCAAAAAACAAAATTCGTTTTCTTGAGTTCTGATACAATCGTGGATGCAAACTACCATGTTGAATGAAACTATGAAGAACATGGACTCCGTGTAAAAATAGGAATAAGTAGGAGGAATCTGATTGGATGATTATGTCGTGAGCACGACTTATTATCTCGTGTGAACGACATAATGAATGACTTGGATTGGCTGATTATCTCGAACGAGATAATATTTCGTTTTTTGCATAAATCTTTTATATGAAAATAAATCGAGAAAATGAAAGTTAGGTTTTTTTTTTACAAAATTGTTTAAAAAAAAAAAAAAAAAAAAAACTCGAGAAAACGAATTTTGTTTTTCGCATAATTTTTTTATTAAAAAAAACTCGAGAAAACAAATTATTATCTCGTAGGAACGAGATAAATACAAAAAAAAAAAAAAAAAATGCACATGCCACCTCAGTGCCACCGTAGGGTAGAAAACATTGTGGGAAAAGGAGAAAATGCTGGTCACCAGCATTTTCTCCTTTTCCCACAATGTTTTCAAAAACCTTCTTTCCCATGGTCGTGAAAACTCAGAAATGTTGGTAAATAGTTAAAATTCTAAAAAAGGAAAGTTATATGAAATAGTTATGGTTTATAATGTCAATTTGTGGTGACCAGAGGGAAGACGGGCATTAGAAAAACCTTGTAGGATCTGAGACAATGTATTTATATAGTTTCCTTGGAAACTTGGGTTAGTGTTACAGAGAGAGAGAGAGAGAGAGAGAGAGATTTAAAGTAACAATCATCATCGAGCTTTTGACAGATTTTCGTTCTATCTTGGGCTTAAACTCGCTCGCCCTAAATGTTAGCCCTGCGCCTAACTGAGCTGTACATAACTGTTCGAATAAATATCAAAGCACTGATCGTACTGACAGACTAGTGAGTATGGAATAAGTGGCCTTGGTACTGATAAATCTTCGGTTGGCCATACAAGTTTGGAGAAAATGGTCAAATCCGGTTTTAAAAGTCCGTTCCGATTTGATCCGGTCATTACGTCCAATCCGGTTCGACCAGGTCCAGTCCGGTTACAGCTTCCGATCTGGTTCGATATCCACCGCTCATAGCCGTAAACTTGTCTCGATATGGGAAATCCCACGAAAAATTTCTGTTCGTGGAGTGTTTATTGAAATAAGCAAATAAGGAGCATACCAATCTAATGATTTGGCGTTTGAATACTTTCTGGAGTTCACTTTTAGATGAGCCAAGCCCCGTAGCTCAGTCGGTAGCGTACAGGACTTGAGAACAGGAGGTCGCTGGTTCGATCCCCGGCTTTGACAATTTCTTACCGAGGATTGATGATAGTCATTGCGACAGGATTCATTCCTCTATCACCGCTGACCATTGTTTCGACGATGGTTATGTGGGAAAGCAGCCAGTGGATTGGAAAGAATATTGTGCGGAGTACTGTTAAAAGAAACTCCAGGAAAGCATGGATAGGTGCACTGGCCGCCGCGATATAACTGAAATAATGTTGAAAACGGCGTTAAACACCATACAGTCAATCAATCAATCACTTTTAGATGAACTTTCAATGCTGTTTCACTCTCTTCTTGGTTAGATGAACTCGTATCTAGAGGAGACCTACGGCCGTGACCCGCGAAAAGCAGGAGGATGAAAAGGAATGCAATGAGCCTGATTTGCATTGGTCACTGACTTAATTTACTTACAAGCAAACATCTTGCTCTTTATCGATGACATCTTGTTCAGTCTATGACTTAATAAGTATATATCGTTCAAGCTGGAGTGATGGAGATTTTGTACTTATGTCAACATTGTCATATTTAACAGAATTACGATTCCTAACGGGAAAAATATTTTCTGTGGGGTAGTATTTGGCGACTGTTGGTTTTTTTTTTTTTGTTTACATTTGAATCTGGGTCACTCTCTAGCAGTAGACTAGCGATCTTTGATCGCTAGTCGAAAAGGGATATTTCCAGCCAGGAATCAAGAACCAAACATTGCATTTTAGAGGATATTTCTTCTTCACACCATTTCATAAAATGGCGGATAGTGTAGATCCAAGATCAGACTGCACATTCTGTGCAGTCTGATCTTGATCTACACTGTCCACAAAAGTAAGTCTGATCTGGATCTAAAATTACTCGGAAGAAAAACACATTAATTGCTCAGCGCTTTTCGAGTTAATTCTGTACTAACACCTCTTTCACAGGCGCCATGGAGTTGTCATTGACGACAACAAAAACTAACGCTCTGTGGATCTGCTCTTAATTAATTTTAGAGCTGCTTAATTATGCCTGATTGTCTAAAATGGTTTAAATGGCATCTTTACGCGATCTCGGAAATATTCGATATAAAACCGGAAACGTCACAATAGTGATTTCTTTGAACCCCTCCAGAAAATGAAATGCATTTTCTATCGGTCTATGCAACCTTCCAACCGTCAAGGGCAACATTTGGCATAAAGTTTCAAGAATGATTATAGTTTGGTAAAGATGAAATGGTTAAAAACTGACTGAAAACAAGTACAGATGTATTTTTAAATGGCGTTTTAGACGGCTTAAACAGTTTTTGGCCTTGCCAAGCCCAAGGCCACAGGAATCGTATACGATAATTTCAACCCCATCCAAGCATTTTCGGAAAAAACCCGAGTAAAAGTGAAAAGTACCGCCTGTAATCCATCTCACTACGCTGAAAGAAACGATCCCTTAAAATAATAAAAAAATATTTCGATTTGAACATCATAGTGAGGTTTAATTTCACAACAAACTTTGATAGATGTGCAATTTTAATCGTACGAAAGTGTTTACTGAGAATTTTGGGCCCTGGTGAGCTTTCATAACTGCAAATTCGTGCGCTGTAACAGTGACAGAAACAATTAGCAAACCGCGGATGATCGTTGATCAAATGTTTAGATGTAGGTACGCAATCGACCGAGTTGTGACAAATGCCGTTGCCCAGCACTAATCGGAGCTGATCTTTTGTCCGCTTTCTAGACACCATGTGAATGACAAATAATGATAGCGTATTTTACACAGACAGTGTGCTTTCTCTAAAAATGTGTCTCAAAACCTCGGCAAGATTTTAATTTTCGTAAAATTACTGTGCCCCTCCTGTCTGAAGTTATAACTATGTATTTGATTGGTATGTATGCCTTATTTCTTCCTGTCAGAGTTGTCCAGGTATGACATCAAGGCCCATAACCATAGCAAATTCGACGCATACAATATGAAATATGTATTTAAGTTTGTAACATGAGCCATTGAAAACCAGTAAATCTTTAGAAAACGATGAAATTTTAAACTTGTCTAAATTGAAAACATTTGCGAACGGCAAGTTAGATTTAGCTGAAATGTTTGTTATTGGCTGTGAAAGTGCAGAAAACCTTGTAGGAAAAAAGAGAGTATTTTCTCCTTTTTCCAAAAGGTTTTCATGAGGCTATATCCTTAGATTCTTTAAAACTCAGAATTGTGTCGTAAAGAGTTAAGTAACTGGTGGGCGTTTTATATCGGAGATCAGACTTGACATTCAGTGCAATTTGATCTTGATCTCCATAGGTACTTAGGTTGACCTGGGTCGAAACTTTTTGCTTTTGGCAAATTTTCTGCATGTCAAAGGACCAGTGTACCTCATGATTCAGTCGGTTGCTCCACAAATAGATTTAATGGATCCATAAATATATGACAGCTCGTTTGGAATGATATATCACGGAGATGCATTAAACCCCTTTTTGCCAGAGCATGGCTTATTTGTGTTTCCCATAATCACAACCAGGAGCTCTTCAAATTTATTAATTCTAGATGACTTTACTCACATGAGGGCTGATACGTCCAACGGCCCTCTTTTTTATGACGATCGGCTTTCCAACTTGGCTGATCATGCCAACTTAGAGATTCCATTGACTTTCAATGGGGAAAATTGAAAAGTGACATTTACAGCAGATATTTTTACAAAACTTTTATAGAAATGTTCCTTGAGCAGTCTTATATTATGCACATGATTTTATTCAACTGGTAGTCTTTAGCTAAGCTGTTTATGAAGAAAACATCAAGCTATTGTCAAAGCCTATGCGTCATTGTCGTCGTGCAAAAACTTTGACAATTTATATTATCTCTGTTATTCCTGAAGATATTTACTTCAAACTTGGACAAGTCATTTATTATCAAAAGGAGTACCCATATAACAGGGCCAGGTAACCATCAAAATATTTTTGACACAGTTATGCCTTTTTTCACTATTCTGAGTTTTCAGAACCTTTGACATTTTATCATATAGATGTCATTAATGAAGATATTTACTTCAAACTTGGACTTTTTGTTAACTATTAGAAGGGGATTTTTATCAGTACAACAGAAGCAGGTAACCATCAAAATTCTTTGGCAAAGTACATGTAATTAGTTTTTCGACTAAGAACTTTTAGCTTAGCTGTTTTTAGAGACATGGTATTTTCATAGCCCTAGAGTCATCGTCTTCGTCGTTTGTGTCGTCGTCATGCAAAATATTTGACATTTTACAATATCTCTGTTATTACTGAAGATGTTTACTTCAAACTTGGACAGGTTGTTAACTATCAAAAGGGAAACATAAACAAATAAGGGTTCATAACTATCTTGTTATGCCCCATTTTCAACTTTGTGTTTTCACTGAAAATCAAGCAACTGCAGCCGAGCCGAGCGCATATGGTGCTCTTGTTACCAAACACAACTGTTGCCGAGCATTGGCGCCCTTTCTATTTGTTGCCATAAAAACCAAAATGCTAAAATACCTAAAAAATTGTCTTCTCAGACACCAAATCATGCTCTGTGATATTAGCCTTTTAAAGACTTTGTGTTTTTCCTTATCATTGCTCAAAGGACATGGTTACTATTTTAACCTATAGACTGAGTATGGTAAAATGGAAGAAAATATGATTCATTGCTTGGCCACTGTGGATTCTTTGCACGTTCAAGATTGTTCCTTGGACTTGTCCTCCATCAGCAATTTTTTGCACGTTGCTCATTTTGGTTTGTTACAATTTTGATTTGTTGCCAAAGCAACGTAAGGGAAGAAAATAGGAAACAGAAAATCTTTTGAAAATTATCTCCTTTCAATCCATAAAACACCATGAGGCCAAGGCTATACAAAAATACTCATTATATTGGCCTTTACAAATTTATGTTTTTTCCACTCTGCTGTCAACTCCACAGACTGTCAGCGTGAGACATTTAGATATTTTTGTTAGTCGTTACAAATGTGATAGCAGTTTTTAAGCCTGTACAAATGTGATAGCAACTTAAAACTTCTGGGTCTCATCTTCCTACCTCTTCTCCCGTTCTGATGCCCAGGCCTTCAGCGCCTTCAGCACTTTGATTGTTTTATATCACGGCAGCCCGTGTGTCTATACGTACTTGCATTTTATGCGCTTCATCAACTCTTAACCAAACTAGAATATTTTAGACTAGTCCAAATAAAAAAGCAATAGCAGACAACAAATTTAACACAGGCCTATCTCAAATGATGGGATTCGTATTTGTATTTGTAAGGTAGGAAGTATTGTGGGAAAAGAAAAAAAAAATGCTGGTTAACAGCGTATCTTTTTACTTTTCCAAACTGTTTTAAAAAGCCCTCTCGCTCAGGTTCGCTGCGGTAATGTTCCAGGCGGAAATTGGATAATGTTCTATTAGAGTATTCGTGAAACAGAACATTCTTTTAAACGATCCCAGTGGAATTCAGTAACACAGCTATTTGGAACACAATCGCGACATTTTGGTTTTAATGCACCGAATGAAATTATGCACTATAAATTTGTCATCAGAACAGAACAGAACAAATTTTATTACGGCTTGTACAAAGTACATCGTCAACTGCACATACTCGTACAATATACAAAACGACGTGGTACATGGAAATTAAGATATTACGGAAAGAAATAGGTTTAAAAGTATGTTAAGTAGAAATTAACAAGCTGTAGAGAGTGAACATTTAGGAAGCCATAGCCTAAATCATAATATTTTCAATCTTTTTGCGATAGCAAGTTTGACATAGACTGCAGTTTTCTTAATGATGTTTTTGTCCGCGGATGTTAATATTTTAATACATTTGTACATAGATGGGCGATTTCGCAAATATACAGGCAAAAAAAGAAAAAAAAATCTGTGTCTAAGTTCACTGTTGCATGGACATAACAACTGATAAGAGTGTTCAGTGTCTGTTGCATTAGAGCAAGGACAAAAATTGTCATTTGTCATCAAGTCATTGTTTTAATCATTGTATACTGCTAAATAAATGGGCTATGTGCTCTGTGAAAAACAAGCCCAAGGCGTCTGCAAAAAGTATCGACTCATGTCAGTCTGCGCAGTCCGCGCAGGCTGACATGAGTCGAAACTTTTTGCTATTGGTTAAATTTTCTGCATGTCAAAGGACAACTGTAACTTATGATTCAGTTGTTTGTTATACAAAATGGATTTTATGAATCCTCATATTTACATGATCACTTGCTTGGATTAATGCATCAAGGAGGTGCATTAAGCCCCCTTTTGCCAAAGCATGGCTCAAATGAAATTGAACATCGCAGTCAATGCTAAAGATGGAGATCTTGTATTTTAAAAGCGTTTTTATCTCAGAACATCTGGCCAGTAAACAGACAGTGTTTACCCAAAATCTACACTGTCCGCGTTCGCAATGAAATCAGCGTTCCGCGCTACAACTGGTTGAATCTTTTTTTACCCGTTGCCAAACAAACCCGGGTTTTAAAGATCCTGTGAAAGAATACTTTTGAAAACATTGTGGGAAAAGGAGAAAATGCTCGTAACCAGCATTTTCTCCTTTTCCTACGATGTTTTTTTTACTGTATCAGGGACAGATTCCGCCATTTAAGCCACCATTCATTTTGTCGTCTGTAAGTGCTTTCATTTTTGACCAGTGTTAAATCTTGTCGTTCGGTAAAGAGTTGAGGGGGTGGAGAGGGGCGCATTTTTAATTCTCTTTGTATTACACTGTGCAGCCTTTTTTTTTTAAATTCTCTTTGTTTTGGTTGTTTATTATGTTGTATTCCATTTTTTTTTTCGGGGTAGCTGAATGTGCTGGCTTTTCACCTACCATTTGGTTCTGATAACGAATGAATAAACATAAATTTGTGATTGGTAAAAAATGTAGACATATTTATGTTAAGGGCCCGAGCCTATTTTCGGGCAAATTTACGCCGCCTATCTTTTATAAAGATATTTCTTATTTAGTACGTCTCCCAGTAGGATGTTTTTTTTCTTCTTTATTTACTGACTTTCAGAACTTTAGCAAACAATTAAATAATAATGTGAAATGTCAATTGTTAAAAACTTGAAACTTGTGTCAATTAAGGTTTTAGAAATTCTAACACACACTAAAAGAATATTTGCACGCGCGTGTGTCGGGGCGTGTAAGAGAGAGAGAGAGAGAGAGAGAGAGAGAGAGATTCCCTATATTTGTCACGGATGCTCATTTGAATCAAGAATACTGACCGGAAATTGATCAATTCTGACAGAATGTGTTGTTATTACATAAGGTCCGTTGTGGCCTATTCATATGTATTGTCGTGGTCGTAGGAAACATAACGTTCTACTCTTTCCCAAACGACATGTTTTAGACTCTTCCTAATTCAAAACATCTGCAGACGACAAAAAATTAAAATTGGTACAAATGAGATTAAATTCTCTTATTCACTAAAACACATTGGGGGAAAAAAGGAGAAAATGCTGGTTCCTAATACACAGGAATGTTGGGTAAAGTGTTGAATAAAGATTAGACGAACTCGTGTGTCTATATTACTGTTTCCATGTACATCACGGAGAGTGATGGAGAGAGAGAGAGACACACACACACACAGACAGAGAAAGATGAAATCTGAAAATACTGTAAACCCCTACCGCTTAACCCTTTCCCAAACAAGCCCTGGTTTTCACGTGTCTGCAGTACAAGTCTTTTGAAAACACTGTGGGAAAAGGAGAAATTGCTCATAACGAGCAATTTCTCCTTTTCCCACAGTGTTTTCTACCCTTTTTGAGACGCTTCTGCCATTTTCATCAAATTTAAAATTGTCGTCTGCAAACTCTTTCAATTTGGATCAGTCCAAAATTTGTCGTTTGGGAAAGGGTTAACTAATATAGTGAACATTCTAGTCGATCGACAAAACTGAAGTATTTCGTTTTAGTTGACAATTTCTCACCGTATCGAACAGTGTAGACCAAATTTGGATTTGACTGCACGTTCTTATGCAGTCTGATCTTTATCTACATTGTCCGAGAAAGTGCACCTCCGCTGTTTTACAATGGGTGCTATATACCTACACGGTACGTTTCTTCTTCCAGAAATAGACCGCTTTACCATTCTTAAAATCGCAAGGCTCCACTAAAAAAAATAAACACGTGTCATTTTTTTTTTAATCGAAATCTTTCTGGTTTATCGATTCCGTCGGTAGTTTTCATCGACAGATTGATGGACGCGAATTACTTGATATCGTAGACAATGAAATTTCATGGGTGCCGCTATGTTTAAGATCATGTGACTTACAGTATTTCAAAATGGAAACCTCCTTCATACTGATGAGTTTAGATGCAGTTACGAATCGGCCGAGTTATGATGAGTGCAAGTATCTGCTCTCATGAGGTATCACAAACCCCATCGTCGTCTGCAACTGCATCGTTTTCGTCGTGCGAAACATCTGTCACTGTAAACTATCGGAAGGGAAACTAATACAATAAGGGCAAGTAACCCTGATTTTTTTAAAGTTATGCCCCTTTTTGACTTAGATTTTTCACTTAGTCATATACCACACAATTCCCGAATTTTAATGTACCTGAAGGAAGAGACCTTTGAAAACATTGTGCGGAAAAGGAGAAAATGCTGGTAACCATTTTCTCAATATATTTTCTAACTTTTCAGAGAACACTTGCATCATTTAAGATACATTTAATTTGTCGTCTGCAAATTGTCCGACTGTAAACTATCGAAAGGAAAACTGATACAATAAGGGCAAGTAACCTTGATTTTTTAAAGTTATGCCCCTTTTTGACTTAGAATTTTTACTTAGTCATATACCACACAATTCCCGAATTTTAATGTACCTGAAGGAAGAGACCTTTGAAAACATTGTGGGGAAAAGGAGAAAATGCTGGTAACCATTTTCTCAATATATTTTCTAACTTTTCAGAGAACACTTGCATCATTTAAGATACATTTAATTTGACGTCTGCAAATGCTTTCAGTCTAGAAGAGTCTAATATTCTGTCGTTTAATAACGAGTTAAAAAGCGACTACAGGTGTGTGTTGGCACTCGCACACGGGGTTCTTGTTACCTTCTTGTAGCACCTGACCAAAATTAGTTTCATTTTTAAATTCGGATACATCAACAACAACAACGACGGGCGACGATGACATCAACAATTAACTCTTTACCAAACGGCAACATTTTGGACGTTTCCAAATTGAAAGCATTTGCAGACGACAAAATAAATGTGTCGCAAAAACTGAAATTTGTTTTGGGAAAGGTAGAAAACATTGTGGGAAAAGGAGAAAATGCTGGTTACCAGCATTTTCTCCTTTTCCCACAATGTTTTCAAAAGGCTTCTTCCCCAGGGTCGTTAAAAGTCGGGATTGTGTGGTAAAGGGTTAACGGAAAAAAATCCCCCTCAAACCACTGTGTAATATAAATAGTGGATCTTACATGAGTATTTATGTATTATCATTTTTATCAAACGAGTTGACTGAAATTATATGATGCGAGCCTTGGCGAGCGCCATATACATTTTTGTCGGCGAGTTGAGTAAATTATATGATGCGAGCCTTGGCGAGCGCCATATACATTTTTGTCGGCGAGTGTGATAAAAATGATACTACATAAACACGAATGTAAGAGCCTCTATTTATCACATAAAACTAATGACAGGCAAACAAGTGTCCCGCACCATCACATTCAGCCTATATACCGTTCAATGAACCATGTTTACAGATGTAGTTCAGTTTGAAATTTTTACATAGATTTCAAAAGCAGATAGCTCTGTGACATTCACATCGAAAGTAGACTGAAACAGTTTATGCAGGGAGTAAATCGAAGGATTTCCACAATGTTGCTGTTTTGCTGTTAAACATGTATGAAAATCATAACATTTTCCGCGCGTAGGTAGGCCTATAATTATGTATACGTCAAAGCAACAACGACGTCATTTTCCCGCGAAATGGCGAGGTAGTACGTCCTCTGGTTGGTTTAGCCGGCCTTACGCGCTCATAACTAAAAAAATAACCAGAATCGGGCCAAAAAGAAAACAGTGTTTTATCGGAAATACATGTAAGTCATGGATTTAATGCACAACCGGAGCAGTTTTTATGCTGTAAATTTTAATTTACATTTGTTTTTTTTTCCGCTGTTACAACACCAAGAATTTTTTTGGCACCGTGACAACACCAATTATACCAAGAAATAGTCCCGCCTTTTTCCGACCTGTCGCAGTGTTTCATATAATTCTCAGATTTTCAAGCCTTGAAATAATTGTGTGTGACATAAGATTACCAAACTAAGCTAGAAAGTAGACAGTATGACAAATTGGTACCGTTCAGGCTTGTCTTAAAACAACCTAATCTCAAGCAGAATCGACACAAAGAAGAAAAATTGACAGGATAGGAAGACAGCTTAATAGAATTATATAGAATTGTGAAGAAAACATTGTGGGAAAAGAAGTAATTGCTTTTAACAAGTAATTTCTCCTTTTCAAACAGTATTTTCTGAAGCTTTCTACAGCAGAAAGCGTTAAATGTCGTGGGTTATAGTCGTAATCTCGTTAGTGACGAGATTTTTTTTTTTATGTCAACTCTTACATTAACTCAGTAACTCCCAGGCATATATTTACCAACCATTTTTACCAACATTCTGTCTTATTCTCCAAGATTTTCTAAATTTGAAAGTAACACAACTTCTGATTGGCTAAACCATTGGTTTAGCCAATCAGAAGTTGTGTTACTTTTAAGTTTAGAAAATCTCACCTATAAAGACTACGGATGGTTGATACGTACCCTTGGCTTGTATTTACCAACCATTCCTAACCCCTTCCCAAACGGCAAATTTTAGACTCTTCCAAATTCAAAACATTTGCAGATGACAAATTCAGACTTGGTAAAAATGAGCTTAAGCTTCCTGATGGGGTAGAATACAAGTGGGTAAATGAGAAAATGCTGTTTACCATCATTTTCTCCTTTTTCAGTCGTGTTTTCAAAAGCTTTTTCACACAGGGTCGTTAAAAGCAGGGATTGTGTGATAAGGGATAAATGACATTCTTAGTCGAATTCTCAAGAATTTTCTAAATTTCGAAGTATACTGTAACGTATTTTCTGATGATTGGCTATACCAAATTGGTTAGATAATCAGAAATTGTTACTGACAAAAGCTAGAATAACACTAAGAACGCAATTTAAAATGGTTGATAAGTAAAGTCCCTTAAATTAAGTTGCAGAAGACATTTATGGCAAAAGTCCTGTCAGAATATATGAGCCATGCTCTCGGATTTGAATCCCATTGAACACGTGTGGGATCTCCTAAAACTGCGGGTGCGCTCTTTATCCTTGGTCCAAAACCGCGCCGAATTCGAGAGGAATGTGCTAGGAGTTTGGAACAACTTGGGACAACTTTCGGAACATGGTGGTATCTATGAGGAGTTGCTGCAATGCAGTTATCACCACTGCTGGGGGACATACGCAGAACTGACTCAATGACATGTGATTTGCTGACGGTTTGTCACTTTCGGAAAGTGGGGGTACCTTTAGATAACTTATTGGCACAAGAAGTGCGGAAGGAAAGAGAACAAAATATTGTGATTGGTCTATCCCTTTTTGATTACATTATCGTTATGATTCACTGAAATTTTCACATACATACCATGCTTAGGATATTTAATGAGAAAAAAGAACTAGATGACCGATTAGCTCTTGGTTTCAGTTTTGGCAGTATGACAAATCAGTACCGTTCAACAATAGAATGGTTTTATCCATAGTATTTCATTCATTCCCCGAGGAATTTACAGGTTCATATGACAAATGATTGTCTCAAACCGAAATTTGTCAGATATGGGCAATACATTTACATCCTCTTAGCACAATACGATTTTCGAAGTGATTATGTATTTTGAGACGAGAAAAATCACTTGCATACATGTAGTAGATTTTAAAAACCTTCCTAGGAAATATTAAAATCAAAGTACAAAAGATAATTCGTGGGTATCAGAAAACAAATATTACGACAGACCTGGACACCGGTGATTTATGTTAATTTCTCCTCCACTTGACAAAATATTAGCAAAAGTCTTTTTATTCACTAAGATACATCAAGAAGGTGTTTGCACTGGTGAAAACATTGAGTTAGAATGATAAATTATATAAGTATTAGGGAAGCCATACATCAATGTCGTGTAAAACTTGTTCAACAAATCCCAGAAGAGAATTTGTCAAAACTGATCAAACCCTTTTGAGGCCATTTTGCCTGCGGTATGATTTCAGGCAAAATTCAATTTTAATAACTTTAATTTCTTTCGACAAGATTGTCAAAGACGATGTTCAATAATCTACTTAGGTGTGATTGTGTTCAAAAGTTTTAGCGGCGTTTCGACAGTGTTCAAGTTATGTAACCAACCACAGCACGTGCCGGAATTCGTACTCCTACACCATTTTGCGGAAAAATGACGTCATTGTGGCTAAGACGTATACACATTGGCCCATATTCACCGACCATTCCAAAATGCGTTCCTGGTCTTAGTTTAAAAAAGTAACAATTTCTGATCGGCAAAACTATTTGGTTTATAGCCAGTAAGGCACTGTTTTACTTTGAAATTTTGAACGTTCTTGAGAATTAGATCGAGAATGTTCTTGAGAATGGTTGGCGAATTCTGGATCTGGCTCAGTATTCACCAACCATTTTTAAGAACGTCCTCATTCGTATTCTCATGTTCTCATGGATTTTCTAAATTTAAAGCTACCACAACTCCTGATTGGCTCAAATGGTTAAGCCAATCAGAGGTCGTGTTGCTTTCAAACTGGAAAATCTTGAAGAATAAGACTGAGAGCGTACTTGGGAATGGTTGGTGAATACGAGACCTGGTGCTTTCTACTGCACACAATCAACGCTCTTCACTCTGCTGATCGATTTCTGTTGTACAACATATAGTTTGCTTTTGTTGGAGAAAAGTAATAAGTGTTGGAGAGAGAGAGAGAGAGAGAGAGAGGGGCCAGACAGACAGGCAGACAGAGAGTAAAACTTGTTGTTTTTTTGTTTTTTTCACGAGAGAGACAGACAGACAGATAAAGAGAGAGAGAGAGAGAGAGAGAGAGAGAGAGGGTTTCGGCAAACAGCAAGATATACACAGCGCCAGACAAACAGCAAACAGAGATGCAGTAAGCAACACCAACATCATCTACAATCTGTCACTGTGACGGCATTTTGCGGGACTATCGTTACATTTCCTGTTGAGAGATCATTATTGATAACTTTGTATGTCATTATATAGCACTATTAAGAATTCAATCTATCTGATCATATTAACGTGTTCCCTTGTGATGTTACATGCCAGTTCGCTTGGGTTACGAAATCGAGCATTATCTCTTAATGTGTCGCTCGCGACCGTTGATGTCTTTTGCGGAGTGTGTAAAGCAAGATTAGCCTGCACATACGTGCAGTCTGATCTTGCTTTACACTCTCCGCTGCTCTAATATTAGTTTCGATCATATGAAACCCATTTAATGCCATTGATCTTGACGAAATATATTTCTGTAATTGTCCACCATTCAAAGTCGGTAGTAAAAGGCTTAATGATAATACCGGTAATAGCAATGATGTCCCCATCTCTCATGAAAAAGAGACCCGAAAGGATTATTTGATCGATTGTTCGTCTTCATGAACAATCATTGACTGGTCTGTTGGTAGGCCAGTTGAAGGGTCAGTGTATCAAAAATGGTGGTTAATAGTTTCACGGATGGGGGACGGACGGGTTGACGCAAAGATTCCATCACTGTACACGTGTCAAGAGCGCAAAGAATGCATCATGGACCATATCAAAACCAAAAAGCTCAACGAACGGACCATCTCTTTACCAAAGAGAGTAACGAGCGCCCACTGAACCATTTGTCAACCAAAGAGTGCAACGAAAAGGACCCCGAACATCCTTCAACCAAAGAATATAACCAACCAATCCTGCACAATCTCTCAACCCAAACGCGCAAAGAACGAAAACATAATGGACCATCTTACAAACCAAAAGCTAAACGAAAGCATAAATTTACCATTTTACATCCAAAGAACACAAAGAATTCAAAATAGACCATCTTGCAACAAAGAAGCTCAGCGAAACCATAAATCGATCATCTTTCGACCAAAGAGCTCAACGAACGTATTATGGACCATCTTCTTGCAACCAAACTGCAAAATAGAAAGATCTTACAACCAAAGAGCACATTGAACGCATAATGGATCATCTTCTTATAACCTAAGAGCAGAACGAAAACACGGACCATATTATAAACCAAGAGTACAACGAATGCACACATAATGACATATCTTGTATTCACAGAGTGAACGCATCGAAGGCATAATGTACAATCTTCTTACAACCAAAGAGCACAACGAAAACATGGACTATTAGTATTTAATAACGAAAATGTGCATCGAACGCATAATTGACTATCTTCTTACAACCAAAGAACAAAACGAAAATATGGACCATCTTCTTACAACCATCGAGCGCCACGAAAGCATGGAGCATCTTGTAACCCAAGGGAGCAACGTACGCATAATGGACCACCTTATAACTCAAGGGTGCAAGGAACGCATACTCGACGATCTTGTAACTACAGAGCACAATGAACATGAACCATTCTGTGACTAAAGAGCGTAATGACCGCAAAATTGACATTCGTTATTTTGAGAAATTTATGAAAAATGTAATCAGGTCGATTTTTTTTATCTACCAGCATCCGATATGTATTGAGATACATGTATTCTCAGTCCGTTTTTTTTTTCTTCCAAACATCAACTCTATTTGGAGGTTTAATAGTTTAATGGAAGGTTAAAATAGTGATTTTATATTGCAATATATCGAATTTTATGGGTGAGAGTAATTGGCTGACAGAACTTCGATGAAAGGAATTATGATATCCAATAATGAAAAGATTCATTAAACTTTTACCATTTTTGCTTCACTCTTTATCAGACGACAAAATTTTAGACATGTCCAATTTGAAAGCATTTGCAGACGACATATCACATGTGGCTATTTAAAGGGATTTCATTTTTATTATATAGAAAACATAATGGGTGCCAGCATTTTCTTTTTTTCCCACAATGTCTTCAAAAGCCTTCTCCTTCAGGGTCAATAAAAGTCGGGAATGTTTGTTAACGGGTATATCGGATACAATTAAAAAGTGTGAAATGGTTTTATCCCAGTTATTATCTCCCAGTGTGTTTTAATACTTGTCTAAACATGCCGTCATTGACTCAAATTTTCGAAAAAAGCCAAATAAGTGCACTGAAAAAATTGCGGGAAAAGAAGGCAATTTCTCCTTTCCAACAGCGTAAAAAAGTCGTGTTTTACATTCTACACTGCAGTTGTAGTTTCTAAAAAAGTTCTAAAAATGAGGGAGGGAATCGGAAGTAAATATATACGGTAAAATGTCAACCCTTTCCAATTTGTGAGTGGGACAAAAACAACGTAAAAAATCTCCGTGAGATAATTTTACTCTAAACAAACATTGTATAGGATAGTTTAAAGTCAACAGCATGTGCAAACGGGTTCCTAGTACTCAGGTAATATGTCCCAGCCCTGTGGTAAAATGAAATATTGCTCATAATAATTGCACCACGCTCTGTGAAAAGAAGGTTTAATGCATCTGCATGAAGTATCAATTCAGGTCAGTCTGCACAGTCCGCGCAGGCTGACCTGTGTCAAAACTTTTCGATTTTGGCAAATTTTTCTGCGCATTCAAGGACCATTCCACATCATTATTTAGCTGGTTGTTAGACAGAATGGATTTTATGGTTCCATAATTATGTGATGTCTTGCTTCGTATAACGCATCACAGAGATGATTAAACTCCCTTTTCCCAGAGCATGACTCAATTATAATCAAGAGCGGTCTCCTGCAAGAAGTCGTCTGAATATGGTCACATGGTTAAACCATTTGGATTAGCCAATCAGAAGTTGTGTTTCTTTAAATTTAGAAAATTCTTGATAATAAGATTAAGAATGTTCTGAAGAATTGTTGGCGAATAGAGACCCAGAAAACTCTGATACCATCCTTGTGAAATACTCGCTTTTTACATAAATAGAGAATTAAAAACTTGAATGCGTGTGAAAACATGGTGAAACGAGTTTTCTGTTATTAATTGCCTTTTTTTAGAAATAATATGTTAAGTAAAGGATGCTTTGATGAGAACGATGGTGTTAACCCTTAAGCTGCTAAGCGCGAATCACTGACCTTTTGCGTACAGTGTAGATCAAGATCAGACTGCACAGAACATGCCATCTGGTCTTGGATCTACACTGACCGATAAGTAGATATTTTCCTAAAAAAAATGAAGCAACATTATTCGGGATTTTACTATCGGCTTGAAAGTTTTATTTAACTCATTTAGCAGGATAAGGATTAATTTACCACCCAAAGCGCTATGATCAGTAAACAAAAGTACTGCACATTCGATAAAATAAGGTTTCAAAAGTAGAGGTGGAGACGGCGAATATTGCCGGTAGAGGGAGCCTAAAGCAGTGCCTCGACATTTCTGTAAACCGACATCATCAAAACAACGATTATGTAACTGCTGTTTAAAAAAAAAAAAGAGACATTGTGAAAAGAGAAAGCGCGCTTGAATTTTAGCGTGTGATCGTAGAATAATAATTATCAACTGAATAATGAAAAAAAAAAACCTCGGTGCAAAATAGTAATGTTCTAATCGTAATTGTATCACAAACACTTCATCAAAGGCTCGACCCGTTTACTCATTATCTAAATTTTTAATATTTTCGTATATATGATAGAAATCTAAAGAAAAAGATTATAACATACAGGCAAATATAATTTGTCATGAGATCATGTTAACAAAACAGTTTGAGAAAAGGATAATATTGCTACTTGTCAGAAATGTCTTCATTTTGTACAGTGTTTTTTCCCCCGTCTCCATCGCTTTTTATACGTTTCAGGACCTCCGAATCAGAGTAAGGATAAATCCAATTCCCAAAAGAACATACACTGATTGACTTTTTAGAGAATATCTGAACATTATCTGCTTGCGATAGTTCCTGATAAACCGAGATTTTTGCAGGTTTGGGATATAAACCGCTGATGAGCGTTGATTAAAGTAATGAAAGTTATAACAAAGGTTGCAGTTTTACTGTTGTTTTCAGATAAAATCTGCCTGTAGTTTTTAGAACTTTTTATAAACTGGATTCACGCTTTACCACATAACCTCCCTTGTTTTCAGTGCAGTATTACCCATAACGTTACACACGTTTAACATAAGCGTTGTGTGACGTCATGTGTGACGTTGTATGACGCCATATGTGACGTCATCTTATAATCCTACTTCTTTCAGAGAAGAGAACCGGGCTTTATTCACGGGAAGTTATCACACGTGCTTAGATGGTTTTGAATATTTTGACCTGTACTGTGATAGATTTTGTCAAGTGTCATAATGTGATAAATAGAGAATAGATGGTTGGTGTCTTGGATGGGTTAAGTTTATCGGGCAAGACGGAGGAATTTATCTGGTGAGCCGAAGACACCAACCATCTATTCTATTTATCCTGTCATGCACTGTAAATGAACAAAACAAAACAAAACAAAAAAAAAGACATGATACAAAGACTGTACCTTTTATTCAATATCTTATGGTACTGATACCATAACCTTTCCGAGCCGAGCCTGACAAAATTTCCTGGAATCAAAGACACTACTGTCTATTCTTCAAATTTTCCAATCCACGACACTATTCTGTTTATCCTGTTTCACATTTACAAACATAAATCCGACTAGATAGAATATTTCGCTCGAAATTAAGGCACGTATTGACATCTTTCGCACTATGAAAAAAACACGCTTGTATGGCGAACTGTGCAAAGCGCTTTTGGTATGCAGCTGTAATAATGACGTCATGAATAATATTGACTACGTCATAAACGTGACGTAAACCCTCGGAAGAATGTTGTGGCGAAGAATTCTAATTTATTTTAAATAATAAGAAAAATCAACATGTGCATCGAATTTTAAGCGATAATTTTACTTTGAAATATTGATTTCGTGTACCGGCACCTAAAAAAGGAGTTCCGGCTGGTCACATGACCAACTAGCCTAATAAACCTTGATCACGTGACCAACTGACATAATAAACCTAGTCACGTGGTCAAGTGACCGTATATCACCAAGTTTATACGACCCCCTGTTATACGACGGAATTTATAGGAGGTGACAGGACAAAAAAAAAAAAAATCTGACATTCGTAGCCTTTTGAGATATATATTTTTTTAAAAACTCGTCTACAAAAATGTTATCGAATTAGATCTATTACTGTATATTCGAAACATTATTAGGCCTGCTCAGCAAATTAACTCGGAGGCCATAGAAGGTCCTCCATGCAATAACATGTTACGGGTTTAGTCATTTGTAGAAAATTAACAAGTTAAATATATGACATTTATGTGGCCTCAAAAATTGCTTTTAACCCTTTTCCAACCAACCCCGTGTTTTACACTTTACCACACGACAAAAATTTATACCCGTTAAAACTGAAAGCGATTGCAGACGATATTTTCAATGTGGCTCAAATGTGATGTGATTTTTGTTTGATAGGGTAGAAAACATTGTGGGAAAAGAAGAAAATGCTGGTTACCAGCATTTTCTCCTTTTCCCATAATGTCTTTTACAAGGCTTCTTCACGGTTGTTAAAAGTCGGCATTGTGTGGTAAAGGGTTAAAGAACCATGCAGAATAAGGCTTTTGTAAAACACCCGGTATTGTGGGAAAATGAAAAAATGCTTTTTTTCCTGCTCCCTCAATGTTTTCCACCATTTGAGCCATAGGTTTTCGGTCATCTGCAAATGCTTTGAATTTGGACGTATCAAAGGTTTGCCATGTGGGCAACAGTTAACCCTCTCCTTTTCCCACTCCCTTCTCCTGTTCCCTTCCAAAAACAAACTTTGTGCCACCTTTATTTTTTCGTCTGAAAATGTTTTCAGTTTCGACGAGTCTAAAATTTTGTCGTTTGGTAATGAAAAGAGAGTAAGATATTATCGGTAAGGACGGTCATTTAAGTGTTTAATACCGAGCCCTGGTCGCTCAGTCGGTAGGTTACAGGACTTAAGAACAGGGGATCGCTGGTTCGATCGCCGGCTAGGCCAATTTCTTTCCGAGGACTGTTGATAGTCATTGTGACAGCATTCATTCCACTCTCTCACCGCTGTCCATTGTTTCGAGGATGGTTATATGAGAAGGCGGACAGTGGCTTTGAAAAAATATTGTGCGTAGTACCAGGAAAACATGGCTAGGTGCATATATAATTAAAATAATGTTGAAAACGGCATTAAACACCATACAATCAATCATTTAGTGTTTAAAAAAGACAGTGAAAAAAGGAGTAATTGCTTGTAACAACCATTCCCCCCCCCCATTTCCCGATGTTTTAACCGAAAAATCAGTTACAATATACCTAAGTGTTCCTGGCAATGTAAATCCATGATTAGAGGGCATTTTGTGTGCAGTCCAATCTTGATCTACGCTGTCTGCAAAGGAAAGGGAGCTCAAATTGTCGCAGCAGCGGTAAAAACTTTACCAGACGACCAATCTATGGGTCTCCAAACTTAAAGAATTCGCCAACGGCAAATTATATGGGGCCCAAGTTGTGGGTTTGTCTTTAGTGGATCGACTTTTGTCCTTTTCCCACAATGTTCCAAAAGCTTTCTACTCCAGGGTCGATATAACATTCGATTGACATGTCACACCACTGTTTTTTGTCATATTGAAAATAGAGCAAAATCAACATTTTTTTAGGTTTCACAGACCTTTTAATCCTTTACCAGACAACAAAATTTTAGCCTTGTCCAAACTGAAAGCATTTGCAGACGACAATATCAATGTGGCAACTTGTCTTTGATAGAGCTGAAAACATTGTGGATAAAGGAGAAAATGCTGGCTACCAGCATTTCTCCTTTTCCAACAATGTTTTCAAAAGGCTTCTTTCCAAGGGTCGTTAAAAACGCGGCATTGTACGGTAAAGGGTTAATAACAAAATTATGGCTTCTCCGTCTGTTACTCTCCAAAATACAATCATAGCCATGCAATAAAATTAAAAAAACAACAGCATGTCAACCAGTTGCATTTCTTGCTAAATCCCAACCAACCGAGGCACCCTAGAATTTGTTCTCTCAAAAACCCCTGTTCAGGGCCATGGCCCCAATTTTTTGTTCCTTCAGTGATACAAAATAGTCCCGTCAATATACAATAAAAACAGATTAAGTGGTCCCCCACTGCATAAATTTGAAGCAAATCTAAATTATATATCACCAAGTCCTCTTAGCTGCACGAGACAGTGCAACAAAAGTGCTACTGCAAAGTTTCACATGGGATTACTTTTGATACTACGACCCGGAAGCAGTCTCGCAGTGGTGGGACACCTTATTTTGTCAAGGGCTTTAACAGACTTAATCTTTCGGTACTTTTGATAATAATAGTACTTTGCTCTTAGGAAACAATCATTCGGATAAACTCGATACGACTGTAATTAGATCTTGTGGTGAGAAATAGAGGTTTTTTTCGGCGGGAAAAACGTATATCAGGAGTACATAGGACCTATAAATTCTTGACAAAACAGTCCAGTGTTTTAACGACCGTGTGTTGTTAAACTTTTCAAAACATTGTGGGAAGAGGAGAAAATCCCGGTACCTAGCATTTTCTCCTTTTCCCGCACTGTTCTTTCTACACTTACAAGGACAAATTCTATCATTGGAGTCACGTTTGTTTTTCGATTTTAAATTCTAATTGATTCCAATATCGAGGTGTCTAAAATTTTATGGTCGTCTACTAAAGATTTAAACCATTGACGTCTTGTCTGTAAGAGTGAATAATGGGGGGAGGGGGGAGGGGGATACTTTAAAAGCAAATGAAATTCCGCATCTCGCTTGGCTGAGGAATCTCGATTCTATTTGTTTAACTCTTTACCAAACGACAAAATTTTTGACCGGTCCAAATTGACGGCATTTGCAGACGACAAAATAAATATGATTGAACAATCGAAATTCGTTTTGGGAAGGGTAGAAAACATTGCGGGAAAAGGAGAAAATGCTGGTTACCAGCATTTTCTCCTTTTCCCACAATGTTTTCAAAAGGCTTCTTTCTCAGGGTCGTTAAAAGTCGGGATTGTGTGGTAAAGGGTTAAAGTACAAAGTAAAGGATATGCCGTCTTGGAAAAGGGGTTTACTTCAAAGTTCGTAATGCGTCATACCAAGCGAGTCAGAGATCCGTGTTTGTCTACAACTGGTTGCATAATGAGATAGAATGGTCCTTATCATGCAGAAATTTGACCGACAGAAAAAACTGATGTCAGCCTGTGCGGACACTCGTCACAACTCGGCCGATTCCTTACCTACATCTAACCTCGTCTGTATAAAGGAGACTTCCATTTTGAACTATCAATCACATGATCTTAAACATGGCGGCGCCCCTGTAGATCGCTTAGCAACGACATGAACAACCACTGTGAAGTTATTCACTTGTATCGATCTGTCGATGAAAGCTCCTAACGGAATTGATAAACCACGCTAAAAATTGAATGTATAAACTGTTTGCCGACTGAAATACTCTTAGAAAGATAACGATAGAAAATTTACTCATGTGTTCTTTCTAAAGAGGAGCCTTACAATTTCAATAACGGTAAAGCGGTGTGCTTCCGGAGATGTGGGAAATGTACCGTGTAGGCGCATATCAAGCTACGTGATACAGCCGAGGGATTTAATCACCGGATCACCCGAGGTATGCCGAATGCTTGTGCGGACTGCGAAGGCTGACATGAGTTGTTCTGTTTGAAGCTGCATTAACCTTTATCCTGCTAAATAACTAGAATGAGACTTTCAAGCCGTTTGTAAAAACCTGAATTTTGGCAATTTCGAAGTTATTTTGGAAGGGAACTTTATCTCCTTATCGGACAGTGTAGATCCAAGATCAGACTGCACGTTTTGTGCAGTCTGATCTTGATCTACACTGTCCGCAAAAGGTCAGTGGGTCGTGCCCAGCAGTTTGAGGGTTAATCCTTATTTCACAGATCCAGCCTAAAATGTGTTGGTGGCAAAGGAAAACTGATTGCCCTCTGCCATAGGCCCATAGGCGTGTATTCTTTGTTTTGTGTTGAGCGCCGCTTTCAACAGTTATAATTATGTCGCACAGGTCTATGCTGGAAACTTTTATTCCAGTTCTTCCCACAACACTCTCGAAGCCTCCATTAAATATCGTATTTTTAACTGTGTAGGATATTAAATGATGAAGAACTCTTTCGCCAAGACGTCGCCATCCGTTCGTTGCAGTTAATGCTAGTAATTTGTTATTTGAGATCTCCCCTTTAAGCTGGGCTAATTATTTTCTGATCACTTTAACTTTCAATCTTTAAAGAGTTGAGCATACCTTATGGGTTTTTTTCCCTGTAGATAACTATTGTGGTTCAAGACTGCATAAAATATATTATGTACAGTACATGTATGTAATCATACGTTCGTATGTATGTATGTACATGTATGTACATGTATGTATGTATGCATGTATGTATGTATGTATAACGTACGTAGGTAGGTATGTATGTACGTACGCACGTATGCATGCATGTGTACATAGACATATCAATATGGTTAAACGTATGCACGCACGCGCGAAGAATGACAAGGCTGGGAATGACATCTCGGCACTAAAAGTCTTGAATAGCCGATAAATTGGTGGTTGGAAAAAATATGTCGTTCATAAAATATGTATGTTATCAGGAAAAAATGCCGGCCTTATTCGGTGAGAGCTGCCCTTTGGGACCAAGTATAAGAAATGTAATTCATCACTATTTGATAAAAAAATGTGTGGAAAATTATATCTTTACCCGTTAATGTTTCTGTGTTAGCACCTATTCTGCCGATTATAGATTCGTGTGGGGGAAGTTGTTGACCAAGATGAGTGCGCTCAATCGCACAGTATTATCCTGATCTACACTGTCTGCCTGTCTTATATGTTTTTAGACATATAGCCCCGATATTGAAATACAACAAACTTGACGAAATCTATACTTTGTGGTACGAGTAGTTATTGATGGAAAATCGCGAAATACAAGATAAAGTATCTTTTACAGAATAAACAGATAATTCTTTATCAGACGACAAATTTAAGGCTTTTCCAGACTGAAAGCTTTTGCAGACGTCATTTTCAATATGGCTGAAATTATCCCTTTCCCGACAAATTTTGGACTGGTCCAAATTGAAAGAGTTTGCAGACGACAATTTTAAATTTGATGAAAATGGCAGAAAGTTATCAAAAAGGGTAGAAAACACTGTGGGAAAAGGAGAAATTGCTCGTCACGAGCAATTTTTCCTTTTCCCACAGTGTTTTCAAAAGACCTGTACTGCAGACACGTGAAAACCAGGGCTTGCTTGGGAAAGGGTTAAAGGATTTGTCTTTGAAAGGGTTTAAAAAAAGGAGAAAACGCTGGTTACCAGCATTTTCTCCTTTTCCCACAATGTTTTCAAAAAGCCTTTCCCACAGGGTAGTTAAAACACAGGATTGTTTGATAGAGGGGTAATACTTTCAGTAAAATGGCTGAACTAAGTCATAGATTTGCGATTAATCAAATATATCCTAACCTGTATTAAGCAAGCACCTAAGAGACATTCATAGTGGAAATGTTTTATAACAAGTGCTTGCTCAGTGCAGATATATTTCAACTCCAGGAACTCAAAGTATGCTTTTTTAAAATTTGTTGCTTAGCCAACCTTTTACCCAACTATCCCGACATTTAATGGCTCTGACGAAGAAAGATTTTGAAAGCATTGTGGATCAGGAAAATCCTTTGGTACTAAAGATTCGTAAAGTGCCATTTCATAGGTCAAAAGTTCCGCAAAATGTCTTTACAGAATAGAGGAAATGCTTCATTTATTATTCATTTGAACAAGATTTTGTCAGCTAAATATCCTCGACCAAGTACTGATTAGACAGGAATAACAGTTTAGTATTCATATGCAGTCAGCTGTATTCGTAGATCTTTTTTTTCTGATAGGTCTGATATAAACTTGACCATCACTCGTCACAACTCGGCCGATTCCTTACCTACATCTAACCTCGTCTGTATTAGGGATGCTTCCATTTTGAACTACAAATCACATGATCTTAAACATGGCGGCGCCCCTGTAGATCGCTTAGCAACGACATGAACAACCACTGTGAAGTTATTCACTTGTATCGATCTGTCGATGAAAGCTCCTAACGGAATTGATAAACCACGCTAAAACTTGAATGTACAAACTGTTTGCCGGCTCAAATACTCTTAGAAAGATAACGATAGAAAATTTACTCATGCGTTCTTTCTAAAGAGGAGCCTTACAATTTCAATAACGGTAAAGCGGTGTGCTTCCGGAGATGTGCGAAATGTACTGTGTAGGTGCATATCAAGCTACGTGATCACCCGAGGTATGCCGAATGCTTGACCATAAGACGCCCTCGCCCATAAGACACACCTAAACTTCAAGATCTAATTTCAGGAAAAACTGCGTCTTATGTCCGAGTATATGCGATTATTCACTATGTTTTGATTGCTATAGACAATGCTTTAACTACCTCCTTCAAACAGGCAAATCGGCTGTTTTTTTTTTCGGAAACACTTACCTTTAAACCTAATAGCTCTGCCTCATTAGATTGGTTACCTCCCCTGATACAGCAAAGTGTATTTATATCTACAACGGGGACCAGTTTACTGCCTCATACTGTTTGTCACAGTATATAGATGACGTATAATCAAAGTATCGTAGGTGACCGACAATGAAAAGACATCAGCCAATATGCACTAACTATTCTTAACGACATTCCAAGTCTATTTATCGACAATTTCAAAATCTCAACGTACCCAAATGGTTTAGCAAATCGGAATTGTTTTACTCTCTAAATCCAGAATAAGAATAAAAATGCAACTTAGAATGGTTGTTGAATACGAGACTTGCATTGTTCGAAATTCAGACTTTACGCTCTCTGCACAAAGATCCTGATCTACTTATCCCCCATATTTTGTTTTCGGTTCTTAACATTTAAACTTCATGTTTATTTGTCTTTAATTTGTTTCAGTTATGGCTGTTACATCAGGTATACCGTTACCGGACGATGGGTACCCGGTTGAGGACGTGGACCAAGCAATCCGCATGATGTTCGATGAGCCAATGAAACGAGGGATGTGTCGACCCGGATATACATTTCAGTACATAACACGGACGTGTGTACCGTCATTAGGGGTATGGCGTGTTTTTTTTATCATTAAATCCGACAGAATTTGTAGACTTCAGTACAGTTATGCCCAAACGACGGTATTTGGTCGGACGGGTAGAATATATCGTGGTAAAAGAGGAAAGTCCTGCCTAACAGCATTTTGACGTTTAAAATACGACAACGTTTGGTAAAGTATCCATGGGCTTTGCCGACGTCTTGAAATATAATCTTGTGCAGCCAGTTACTGTCTGCTTTATTTCAAACAGTAATGATTTGCGGTTATTAAGTCCTAGAATATGATACTCAAGTCAAGTATCTCTGATTTGTCAATTTCCAAAATTAGCATTCAGCCTTCCTGTGATTTATTTAAGCGTTTGGCATAAATCAAACGTTTGTCTTTTGAGATATTTCATTCTCATGTCTCGCCATGTCGTATTGTCAACACTTAATTTTTTTTAAGGACCACGATGGAAATAAGGGATTCTTTCCCCTTTTTTGTGATATCCTTGATGTTGATTCGCCTGTTATGGTTCAATACATATCCATCATATTGAACTTTTTATTTGAATATGTTATGTGCTATTATTAAAACTATATTATGTACATTCAGTGCTAAAATAAAGTAATAATAATAATCGGTCTGAACGGAAAATGGGACTGTGTCTCTTTCTTACTCATCGATTATTTATAAAATGTCAAACAAAAATGTCAAACAGACTCTGATTATGAAACGTTCTGTGCGTGTGGTGGTCAAAATATTGTATTAGGGCGTACATTTCACTTCAGAGATACTTGTATATAAATTTTTTAAAAATATATCAGCTGCAATTTTGCATTGAAGTATAAATTTTAAACTAATTCAAAAGGGCCGAGTTTCTTGAATAGTTCAATGTTCACTATTGACTGTATTTTAGGCTGGTTAGGTCTGGTATTGAGAATGTAACACAGTACACTACCCTTTAATAACAAAGGTTTGAGAAAAACGCACAGGTAGCTATCACCAACAGCAGCACAAACAATAGCAACAAAGAGTACCATTCGAAAAAAAAAAAAAAAAAAACTAACTTTCCTGACATTCACGTTTTTTGATTTTTTTTTATAACGATAGTTCTGTAGTAAGAGTGTGGCTGCATTTATGCTTTCCAGGAGACATACATTCATGATGTTACATCTTTATATGATTTGAAATCTATCAAAACGGTGTTTGCGTCGCGGAAACAACATCAGCAAATAGGAGATGATAGGAGTAGGGTATCCCATGGTTTCGTAACCCAGGATGTCACACTTTTTATTGTATCCATCCGCCAATCGTTCATGGTCCTACATTGCATGCGAATGTAGCTATCCCATCCGCGGTTTTTGGTTATTTAACACATTTCATCATACAGACAACATTTTTCGTCTTGCAGCAGACCAAAATCTAACAACATTTTGTAACGAGCTATTTCTCCTTTTTATCACATAACCTCCCTTGTTTTCAGTGTAATATACCCATTATGAATTTTCTTATCATATACACGTTTTATATCACATTTGTGTGACGTCATTTTTGACGTCTTTTTGTATGTATTTCATAGAAGTAAATCCGTTTTCTTCGGGATATTACCGCTTCGCATCTATAGATGGCTTTGCATCTTCTGATCTATAATTTGTGAAATATAGTTATGTGATAAGAAGAATCTGACATTAGTTGGTTTTTGAGCTAAAATTTTATTAAACTCGTCAAGAAAAAGTGATATTAAACTCGCCAAAGGCTCGCTTAATTTTCGCTGGACTCATTTGGTAAACAGAAGATCTTACATGAGTGTTTATTATAATTTTTATCAAACGAGTTGACTAAAATCTTATGACGTGAGCCTTGGCGAGCGTCATATACATTTTAGTCAACGAGTTTGGTAAAAAATGATATACATAAACACGAATGTGAGATTCTATTTATCACATAAAACGAATGACAGACAAATAATTATCCTGCATTATCATCTTGGCCTATATATCGTTCACGGTTCTATGCTTACAGATGTAGTTCGTTTTGAAATGTGTACATACAAAGGAACATGTGACATTTACATCGAAAGTGAAATAAAACAGTTTATAGAGGGAGTAAATCGAAATATTTTCACAATTTTGTTGACTTTAAATGATTTACGCAGCATTTCTTGCTGTTATTAAACATGGAAATCATAACATTTTCCGCACATACACGTCTTAGCGACAAAGACGTCATTTTTCCGCAAAATGGCGGAGTAGTACAAATTCTGGCACGTGCTGTGGTTGGTTTTGCCTGCTTAGCTGGTTTCGCTCATATCTACAAAAATAACCAGGGCCGGGACCCCCCCAAAAAAACAATAATACACTAGTGTATTATCAAAAATAAGTCATGGCTTTAATACGCTGCTGGAGGAGGTTTAATGTGATAGAATTTTATCTCAAATGCCAACTCATGTCAGATCCTGTATATCCACAATGTCCTCGAGTCCTTTTAAATGTATGAAAGCTAAATGATTATTATAAAATTGTGTATCTAACTAGGATTTCCTTCTTTGTTTTATCTATCAGATGAAGAGTAAACTCTCGGCTTGATTCTTTACCAAACAACCTCAAGTTTTACAACCCGGGGGAAAAATTTTAGAACATTGTTGGAACAGGAGAAAATGTTGGTGATCACAATATTTTTTACCCTGCCAAAGAAAAATCTCAATATCTCAGTAAGATTTAATGTCATTGTCTGAAAATGCTTTGAATTTGGGCAAGGCTAAAACTTTGTTGTTTGGTATTTGGAGTTAGATCTAGTAAGCTTTAGATACACACTTACTTCGAGTTTCTCCGCAATCGCAGTGAATGCAATAAGTAAGAGTCATACTCTGTGAAAAGGGGGCTTAATGCATTTGCGAAAATTATTAACTCATATCAGCCAGCGCAGTCCGCGCGGGCTGACATGGGCCATACTTTTCGCTATCTTTAAATTTTCTGCATGTCAAAGCATAATTCTACCCCATGATTCAGTCGGTAGTTTGTCAAAATGGATTTTATGGATCCATAGTTAGATGATGTCTTGCTCGGTTTAATGCATTACATAGATGCATTAAGCCCCCTTTTGCCAGAGAACGGCTCAAATTATTATGGTTTGGGACTTGACTCACAAGAGAAATAAACGATGAAACCGATTATATTAAAACGCTGTCTCGTTCTTATTACTGAAAAAAAGTTGAATTTTAAGTTTTACAAGCTATTTTTGAGACAAGCTTTTTCCCGTCTATTTTCTACTAATGTAATTATCAATTTCATCAAAAGCAGAGAGAAGGAAAGCAGGGATGCAATAGGTAACTGTAAACATTAGGACACAGTAAGAAGAGAGATCATGTTTGTAACATGGTAGTTTAGTCGGTATATTTCCTTGCGGTATTCGAAAGATCCCGAGTTCGAAGACAGACCTTAATTCCGGGTCACCAGTCATTCTAAATTCATGTCTATGTTGTCAGTTCCGTCGCTAGGTATCAAACTGACTGACACTGAACGTCCATTCAGTGACTTGTCTTGGAATATAAAAATGGAACGAAATTTAGAACACGGTCCCATGCTGCATCTTTGGCCTCTTCTAGCTTCATTTGGGGCCCAGTGGTGCCATGGAGCTATGCTTGCTCCGGCTAAGGGAGAGCTTAAACAGCTTTCAAGTCAGAGAAGACAGACTGTGTGGCACGGTCAGACCGCTGCGGAAGAGTGACTATAGGCGATCCCGTTAATCATTCAGTCCAATGTTCTCACGGTATACGAGAAACCCGGCTTTGATTTCTCGGCTTAGCTGAATGTGCTGGCTTTTGACCTACTTTTTGGTACTGATAACAAATGAATATATAGAAATTTGTGATTGGTAAAAAATGTAGGCATATTTATTTTAAGGTCCCTTGTGGTGAAAAATGTAGACATTTTTTATTCTACGGGTCCCTTCCTAGTTGCTGGCCAATCTACGCCATCTATCTTTTAAAAAGATATTTCTTGTATGGCCTGGCTGCATTCTGTCAGCATGTTCTTGTCTCCATGATACAACATTTTAACGTTTGTGTAAGGTACAGAGTGTTCAAATCCGTCGCAAAATTGTTAGGGTATCACTATTAGTACACCGATCTCTCAAGGCAATTATGTCTTGAAAAAAAATACTGCGATTCAATTTGATAATAAAGCTTGCCGCTCTGTTTTTTAGCATTACAGAATCGCAGGGGAGTCTTTTTTCTTCCTAAGTTTTCAAAATGATTCCCAAAGTGAAACTAAATTTTGAGAGATCTTGACTACAATTGCAGCAATTAAATACGCAATTAAGTGTGCATTTCTGTTGTTAAGCTGCGTTTTATTTTCGTTCAGGTGTTCTGAAGACTCGTAAAAGATAAATAATGGCAATAAGTAGGATGATTTGTACTGAATACTTCATCCTTAATAGCATTAGTACAGTTCGAACTCCATAGGGACCCAGAAAATACATGTATGTACTTATGTTACGTTTGGTATTAGCATTTCATGGCAGTACTAGTATTAGTAGTAGTAGTATGATGATGATGATGATGATGATGATCAGCATCATCATCATTTTGTTCAACATCGGCGTCATCGTCGTAAACAACATGGCGAGATCATTTATGGCATTTCTATAGATACTGTTGATGATTGATGATAATATTTCCATATTCTCTTTAAGTGAACTGAGATCGGTTGTTTTGTTGTTGTTATCTTTGGAAACATCAAACACGCTTTAATTCTCCTGAAGTAATACTGGTCAGCACAATTCATGTATTTGCTATCATTCCGTTTCTTTTCGAGGGGGCGGGGAACACAGATAAGAGGACTATTAAATTCGCATATGGAATTACAAGGCTGCAAAATAGACGTTAACTGCATATTTTTCTTACAAACCCGCAGAATAAACTTTTCTAAATTCTGGGCCCCCGTTTTGGTTTTCGAACAAATATAATCCGGAACCATTTGTACTCTCTACAAATTAGAAGGTCTTAAAAATACAAGAGAAAAATTTTACTCAAAGTTCGAGGTATATAGTGAATGGTTTCTTGTTTTCTTGTCAATCCCTGTAAGTTTTTTATTCGCATTAAATTTATATGAAAACAGGCTGCAAATGTGATAAACTGTGTCAATAAGCTCGAGCTCGTAACAAAATCTTCTTCAAGAATAACAGGGCAAAATGGGATGAAAACGGATACAGTCTTAAAATAATTATAATAATCATATTATCAAAGTAATCAAAGCGCTGTAAGCACTGTTTGGTGTTCGGTAGAAATTTTGAACAAGTCTTATGCTGACCCTGTCGTTGCCAAAGTTGCGAACGGTGTAGATCAAAGTTTGAATGCGACGTTCAGTCGAAGGTCTTGGTCTATACTGTCTGGTTACTCTGCTAAAATCTGTGCGATGGTGCTATGTATTTATAGAAAACAAAACACATGGTTTCTAACCTGAAAAATAAAGAAAGCGACAAAGTACGGCTAGATAGAAAGTGTCTAGTTTTCTCTTTTCCCTTTTTCAGCATATAGTCATGGCTGGTTAAGTATCTTGCGCCATGCATAGAATACATTGAATGAAATCTGCATGAATTTCAAAACATACAGGGTTTTTCATAATATATGTTACACTTTCATTTATTTTTATATATAATTTATAATTATATATTCATAAAAGTAATGCAATAGAACTTAAACCACTTGATAAATTTGAGAATACACCTTTACGGTATGCACAGTGTATACGGTAACATTGAACAATAAAGGCGGCTAGCGCCTTTCAAATCATACATCGATTTACACGAATTGATCAAAATGACGCTCATTTTCACGTCAAAGAACATTCGATCTCTTCATGAAATTCGCTTTCATCGATATGGGTTGTGATCAGGCTCATCTCTGGAACTACTGATGCCTTAAGCTCATCTATAGTCTGAGGGTGACCTTTTGCACATTATATTGGGTGCTTCGAGTACAGGTGGTGTTATTGGGTCTTTCTTCTTTGAACACAGTAATGAAGACCCTGCAACATTTACAGGAAACGATATTCGCAGTTCTTTTTAAAGCATAGCTTTGTGGTAAAACTTCTGGTAAAAAAGAACATGCAGCTTTAGCAAGATGGCGCAACACTACATACAACCCATAGCGTATTGATATAGTCGGAAAGCACGTTTGAATCTAAAGTGATCTTTAAAACAGAGCAACCATGACAACCTCACTTGCAAAACGTAAGCCTATTGAACTTTTTTCAGTGAAATTTTCTCCAGGACAATGTGCAATGTGCATATAGTCTAGGCACAGACAACAGATGAACTTAAGGCATCAATAATAACAGAGATGAGCCTGATCACAGCCCAGATCGATGAAAGCGAATTTCATGAAAAGGCCAAATGCCCTCCGAGGTCAAAATGGATGACATTTTGAACATTAGATGTAAATCGATGTATGTTTTGAAAGGCGCTGGTCACCTTATTGTTCAATGTTACCTTACATAATTTGCATGTAAAACCGTATTCTTAAAGTTATTAAAAGGTACAAATTTAATTGCATTAACTTTATAAACAATATACCTTGGACACATTTCAAAGTGTAACATACATCCTGTAAAATCCTGCAAACTGCTGTATTATTAAAATGATTAATTGTACTCTTTATTTTGGTAAATTTTATTCTTCGAATTGGCGTACCTCATCGTATTGCAGCGCCTAGACAGACCTAAACCACGAATGATTAAACGCCCTCAGTTCAAAATTCTTACCCAAAAAATTATGATTAGGGATTATCTCAGACAAAAAAAGGCAGTATTCAGAAACCGTTGAAAGAGATCGTAGAATCCATTCCGTGTGACAAGGTGACTCATTTTGTTAGGGCGCTTTGGTGAGCCTCCTGCGCCTTAAATGCCTGTCTAACCTATGCCTTGGCGTAAGAGATAAGGGTGCTGCCCCGAAGTACTTAAATTCAGAGTCTGGCTGGTGTTTTTAAGGGATTACATTCTGATAAACAGAAACTTTACTGTTATAAGCCCATGAATTACAAGGTCATTTTTTCTGTTTTTACAGGAATTGAGGCGAAACCGCAGTAAATATATTAATAGGTTAAAGGTATATTTTTGAATATCGTCTTTAGAATCGTGTTTGTTCCATTGCTTTTTCTAGTAGATTGCTCTAGTAAACTTCTTCAGGCTTAAATTTCTCGTGACCGTCGGGTTAGGTCCTACTTTCTTTCCTAGCAACGTCAGTTGCTTTGCACATATTGTGGGTTCAATGTTAGATTGCACATTATGTAGCCTAATATTCCACTTGCGCTCTCCGATATTTTGTAAAGCATCTTGCCGATATGGCTATGAAGTTGTTGTAATTTGGGTCTTTCATACCGATTGAAAATTTTAGAGAGAAATAATATAAGCTCTAGAATATTTTCTATGTGTCGACATACATGTATCTATTATCTGAAAACAGAAATGTGCTACATTTTATTTTCAGTTAAATATCTCTGCAAAACTGAGAATTTGACCGTTTATTTTTTATTTTATTTATTTATTTTTTCTTTTTTTTTTTTTCTTTTTTTTTTTCGAAGCCAATTTTCAAAAGTCTGATAGTCTGAAGGTCTGGTCACTTTCATTTTTACCGTTGTGAATATTGATACCACTTATTTGGAAAATACTAGTGCTCAAATATGCCCTATACAAAGTAAATATATATACATGTATTTGTACAAGTCTTATAACTCGACCGCCATACGTAAGTTGTAACCTAACTTTTGTAAGTCTTATTCCGAAAATAAGACTCCATTCTGCTTACTGCCAGGTAGCCAAATCATTACTATGTGGTATACATAAGTACATGTATTTCCTCTCTAAACAACCTAGTTGCTGCAAATTATCGTGCTTGTCTGCTTTCATTGTTAAACAATCGGCTTTTTGTCAACTTTAGCGCTAGACTACCTCTCTTGCTGTGATGACCAAACCTCTGCAAAGTTTAGTGATCGAATGTCTGCTTTTACTCAAAACTGTGTGTCGTAAGCCTTGCTGCTCTTCTTTAAAAAAAATCGTAGACTTATGTACAAAGATGTCGTGATAGTCTACTTTCTGTCTCTGTATAACAACTGATTCTTTGTCACTCGACTGCTTTCTTTGGTAGACAATAAAAGTTGTACTACTCGACTATTCGCAAAAAATTCCTACTTTTCGTGTAGGAAATCTTGTTGTGCTTGTCCCTCTTCCTTTGTTAAAAAATGCGATTTTTTGAGCAAATGCAACACTCGACTTCTTTCTTTGCAAGAATACCAAAGCAAGCAAGTCTGGGTGAACACGACTGCATCCGAGACAAATCTTCTGCTCTTCTGCTTCTATACAATTTGTGAAATGCTAATAGTTGTGTTTAACCAAGTTCGTTCCCAACATTAATGCTCAGCTATTTTCTAGCTACAAACTATTCTACTTTTTATTGCACAGGCGCAGATCAGATTTTGATGTTTTTATTGAACAGCTGTGGTGAACGACTTAATCTAAGTACTGGACTGTTCTCTTTTGTATACCATTGAAATTTTATTAATATCTGTGACTCAGGACATCTTGTCGCCTTACTACTTTCTTTGACATCGTTAAAATATGCTGAATCTACCAGCTCTAACACTGTCTCGTTTTGAAATCAGAAACTTTGACAAAACATTTTCAACTTAAAAATACCATGTTGTAGAAAATGAAGTGACTTTTGGTCATAGTTTCAGAAAGAAAGAGTAAACAGTTTAGACTCAGGATGAGACTTCGGGAAAAGTGCAATCGGGTCTTGATATACGCCATTTAAAGAAAAAAAAAAGGGGTAAATTTCACATCGTTCATGTCAATACAAGGAGGTATTTATCTATAACTCTTGACCAAATTATCGCGAGTTTTAAAGACCCTGAGAACGAAGCCGTTTGAAAACATCGTGGGGGAAAAAAGAGAAAATGCTGATAAACATGAAAGAAGACAATTGGCCTTATTGATGCCATTTTATATTTGTTGTCTTCAAATGCTTCGACTTTCACCTCTGATGCATGTGAGAAAAGTAGTCAGTGACTTGGAAAAAAAGTTGTGTCAGTACTGGTGTGAGAAAGCCAGGAAACTCATACGCGTGTGCTTCCTGGCTTTCTCATACCAGTACTGACACAATTTTCTTACCAAGTCACTGACTACTTATCTCATATGCATCAGAGGTGAGAGGCGAAGCGTTTAAGCATTTACCCTGACCGCTGTGGTATGAGCTAAGCTGTTCAAGCGGCGTTAAACTTCAATTCAATGAAAATCTGTAAATGCTTTCAGTATGGACAAGCCTAGAATTTCGTCGTTTGTCTTCATTCAATTTTCAAATGACTTTTTATGTACAAGACCGCCCGAGGCTTGTTTGTCCGATGTGAAGCTCCGCATTACACTTTATTTGTCACGAATGAGGTGTACACTCATGTTTCAAATTGGGTGACCGAGAATTGCACATGACATGTGTATGAAAAATTGAGACAACAAAACAATGAATTCCTAATTTTTTTTTATCTGTTTTCAGGCACTTCGCGGGAGGACGGGACGACGGCGATATTGACTTCCATATTTAGCATTTGTTTCTTCCATACCACTTTCGGCACCTCCGTCTTTATCGGTTTTGAGCTTTTGTGATGTCATAGACTGTTCCATTATTTTTTGTGGCTTTTTTGTAATGTCTATCTGTTTATCCAATCGGTATTAAGCTTGTAATCAGTGCAGAAATTCGAAATAGGTACATCTGAAGTCGTTCTAGACTCATTGATTTGAACCATGTCATTATATTCATAGCGATACAATATTGAGATTTTGTGCTACCATGATGAACTCTTCCCTATACTACAAATACTGGCAAAAGTAGAGCGTGCTTGTTTCAAATGTCGAAGCAATCAAAGGAAGATTAAAAAACAAGACAAATGCTATCAATTACGTACCTACTCCTTTCAATGCTTATTCAGCATTCTAACATGACACGTGAATTCGGCTCTATAAACATAGTGCAACAGAAGCGTGGTAAAATCGACGCCATTCTATATTCTATGTGAAGTACTTGAATTAATCAGCATCTGCTTTTGTACACTAAATATGATTTTGTTTTCCTTTTGTCAAGAGTTGGTCATGTTAGAATTAAAATAGTTTTCTTTCTACCGTGGTTTATCGTTCAATAAACCACGGTTGTGAGTAATGAGGCGCAATGAATAAACCACACGGGCATTCGCCTTTGTGAGTTATTTATTATGCCTCATAAGTCACAACCGTGGTTCATTGAACGATAAACCAGGATAGAAAGAAGATTATTTCTGAATTAGTCAATACTAACCAAAAGAAACTAGACAATCAAAAAGGCGAGAACATCTAGTTTTCATTAAAAAAAAAAAAATACAAACAGATCGACATGCCTTGAGTAGTGACTTTGATGCACAACGGAGACTTTGACCGCCATTTTCAAATAAAATTTATGTAGGGACAAAGTCAGAAAAGCTGGGTAGTCAGTAGATCTAGTTGAATTATTAGTTTTACGATCTTTTTCACGCTTACTATAAACTGAAAGGAAAAAATATGGAAAACAAAATCCAGGTATATATAACTGTTATTGTATTGGACCTTTTCTGAGATTTTAAAATACATCTGCACTGTAAGAAAGAAAAACGTGTGAGCCATGCTCAGTGAAAAGGGGCTTAATCCATTTGCAAAATGTATCGATTCAGGTCAGCCTGCACAGTCCCGCGCAGGCTGACCTGGGTCGAAATTTGTTGCTTTTGGCAAATTTTCTGCCTGTCAATGGACCAGTATACCTCATGATTCAGTAGGTTATTATACAAAACGAATTTCAGAGATGTATAATACTGTAATGACTTGTTTGGTATCATGCTTCACGGAGATGCATTAAGCCTCCTTTTGCCAGAGCATGACTCATATCATAATACAGAACAATATACGGCTGGTCAAGGTCTTTCTGTCTGAGGCGAAACGTGCAGTCTGATCTTGGATCTACACTGTCCAATAAGGAGATGTTTTTCCCACCAAAATAACTTTGAAATAACAATATTTGGGTTTTTTTTACTATCGGCTTTGAAGTTTCATTTATTTGGCAGGTTACAGAATTAAACACCACACAAACAAACAATCTGTCAGTCTGCTCTTGATGTGCACGGTCCGCAGGAGCTCTCGTTGTTGTTCAAGGTAGCGACAGAGTTAACCCTTATCCTGCCAAATAAATGAAATGGAACTTTCATGCCGATAGTAAAAACCAAAATGTTGTTATTGCAGAGCCATATTTTGGGGAAGAAATATCTCCTTATCGGATAGTGTAGATCCAAGATCAGACTGCACGTTCTGTGCAGTCTGATCTTGATCTGCACTGTCCGCAAAAAGTCCTTAAGTCGCGCTTAGCATCCTAAGGGTTAAAGTTGTCACCCGATTGCATTTCGGATTTACACACAATGTTTCGTGCTCACTAATGCTTCAACGAAGGCTTTCTTTGTGATAGGCAGATACTGAAGACGTTTTGTCTGGGACGGTCTTGCAAATTTCAAATAAATTGTCTGCAAAACAAAAACGCTCCTGCGCCAAGTTAATACTTTGCCAAAAAACAAAATATAAGACTTGTCCGGATTAAAAGCATCTGCAGACCAAAAAAAAAAACCTCTTTTATTATTTTTTACTAAAACGGCGATGGAATTTAGCTTTGAATGTGTAGAAAATATTGCAGGAAAATGAGAAAATGTTGGCTATCAGCATTTTCTTGACGATGTTTTCAAAAGCCTACTTTTTCAAAATTGAAACACGAGATGGTTTTCGTGGCGTTTTGAACTGTGCTTTGTGGATGTCCTCTTGTTTTGTCAGACTTAATATTTTTTTGCTGCATTTAACATATGATCGATATCAATAGATTTGCTTATCAGTTATGCAATTTCTTATTTCTCTAAGTCTACGAGCGGTTGAAGATAGCAGAACAGCATAGAACAGAACAGAATCTTAATTAAGATTTGTACATACGAGCGTATTTACATCGTCAGTTACAATAAGTATGCAGACTCCTTGCAATACCCGTGAAAGATGTCATCTGAAAAAGAAAAAAAAAAAAAAAAAAAATATATTGCTGATTACGCTCTGAGATAAACTGCAGCTACCTCCCTCGAAAACACCCATCTACAAATGGATAATCAATAAATGAATACTCTGAAAACACCATGTACAAACTGATAATCAACACATGAATACTTTGAAGAAACCATGCACAAATAGATTAAGTAATACACGAACAGTTTAAAAGCACCCATGTTCAAACGATCAAACCACACATGTATGAGTACTTCGAAAACACCCATGTACAATTAAACTGACCACACATGATTCTTTTTTTAAAGCGCTATGTACTAAATGACACATGAATACTTTGAAAACTCCCATGTACAAATGAATAAACAATTTATTATTACTTTGACAGCTCGGGGACCACGAACAAATGAATAAAAACAAACCATATGAATGCTTTGAAAGCACACATGTACTAACAAACAACATGAAAATATTTTGAATGCATTCATGTGTAAACTAATTTGAATCACTGTCAATTTGTCGTCTGCGCGCTGAATGCTTTGATTATAGATAGATTTTGTTAGATGGGTTACCTCCCTCTGATACAGCAAATGTATAGGGATCGGTACAGGCTACTAATGACGGGCAGAATTCTGCCCGTCAATTTTTAGAGCAGCCATGTCGCGAGACAAACAGAGATTCAGGAGAGGTCACCCTCACTTCTTGAGCAGTAGATTTTCTGATATTTTTTACCTCACGAAGAAGTGAATCGTATTTTTGATATCACCTTTTAATGTTTATTTCTGCTAATACTCTTTTAGTTTCGAATACAAATTTCAAATTGTGCAAAAAATCGCAATTTTACCATACAGCAAAACTGGAAATGTGTAAGGTGTTCTGATTCTATGATATATGTAGCCAAACAAAAAGCAACGACATAATGTGGCCCGCAACATGCGAAATGAGACCTTCGGACATTTGCTTAAAGTGTCGTTTCGGATCAGCCTGCGCAGTCTGCGCAGGCTAGTCCGAGACGACACTTTACGACTACATAAGATTTTTTCATACAGTAGGCTTTTGTGAAACAGAAAGTCGCACAAAAACGGGAAGTGTCGTCTCGGATTAGTCACATACTGCACAGGCTGATCTGTGACGACACACTTTTACGCATATGTCCGAAGGCCCCTTTTCGTGTGTTGCCCGCCATATAAGCATGTACCAGTTGTAGTATGTACATCTAGAACGGGGACCAGATTAAGATTTTGTCGTCTGGTGTGAACTTGTACTGTAGTGTTAATACATCAATACTTGTACTCGACGTGACAACGAGAAATTATCCATTTAAGAGTAGTAAAAAACAAAATGCTGACATTAAATTTAAATATGACTCCAATGATGGAATTTGGATGGGAAGAAAACATTGTGGGGAAATTGAGAAAATGCTGGCTAAAACACTGTCACTCTGTCATTCTGACACTGTGTCCATGATGGGTTTCGTATTTTCAGGAATAGAAAACGATGTTGGGTAATTGGATGAGATCTTGATTTCTCAGCAATTTCTCCATTTCCCACGTCGTTTTCAAAAGCCTTCTTTCCCCTGGTCGTATGGGATGATTTAAAGAAATGCTAGTAGTTAAAATTGTCATTCCATTGCTTGGGAAAACGACAACTAACTGTTTTCAAAACCGGCAACTGGTTCTTGCTTTCTTTGCATAAAAGTTGAAAACGGCAAACACATGAGAGCTACATCAAATGCAATTGGGACAGGATTCATCTCTCTTACCGCTGATCCTTTTTAAGAGGACTGTTATGTGAGAAAGCAGCCAATGACTTCGGAAAAACTTTGTGCTAAGTATTGGTAAAAGAAACTGCCTGAACGCGTGGACTGGTGCCCCGGCCGCCACGATGTAACAGAAATAATGTTGAAAATGGCCTTAACTCTTGCCACAGAAGAAATTCAAGACTCATCTGCATTGAAAGTACTTGCAAACGACAAATCAAATGTAGTTCAGATTATGAGATTTGCCTGCGATAGGGTACAATACATTGCGAGAAAAGTTGAAAACGCTGACTGGTTACAAACGCGTTCTCCATAAGGGTCGTTGAAACTCGTGATCCTGTGGTTAAGGGTTAAGCACCAGACAATAAATCAATCAATGAATCAAATACAACCAGACGAAGTCATCTTGTGTTACACGCTAGTACAAGGGAGGCAACTCGTATATTCGTCGGCAAATTCTATACAGCAGTTATCGTTCTTGTATGAATCCTTTAAAACCTGATAAATTCGTTTATTATCGAGATTGTTTGAGTTTTATCGTGGCGGCCAGTACGCCTACCCATAGTCTCTTGGCTTTATTTTACCAGTAATTTGCACATTCTTCTTTCAAAGCTGCCGGCTTTCCCTTGCAACCGACCAAATCATGAGCTAAACTGATCTTTGCACTGGCACTACGGTTGAAAGCACTGGTGTGGCATTTGTCAAGGGAGCCATTTTGTGGAATTATTAGTTTGAAAAATAAACAAGCAATAATGAGGGACGAACAAGCCCAGACGAAAAAGCCAGGGGACTAACAAGCCCAGTGACGAACTGGTTTTGGGACGAACACGGTCAAGTTGTGTGTATCATTGCGCCAATAGAAGGCCATAGCGGGTACAGATATTTTCGATGAAAAAAGGAGTATTCCCATGATCGATGGCCTAATCCAGTTTATTTCATACGCCGTTGTTAATTATATATCTGAGTGCTAACGAGACACTTATTTGTCTTAGAGAAAATGAGTTTAATTGGGTTTACTCTCTTCGGTTTTGCACGAACTACGATACACGATTTTCAAAATACTGTATTGAGCTCATAGTGGCATTGTCTCAAACAAATCCCACTAAAATGAGCAGACTGGAGCCCAGGCTACCAGTGGGCGGTATATAGACCGTAGATCGGACTACAGGTTCTTTGCTGTTTGATTTTGAACTGTAACGTCCGCAAAAGTGCCTGTTTTTGCTGTGATGTTGAGAGGACTGAAAGTTAAAGTACATAATATGAAAAAGGCAAAGCCTCAAAGCGAGTGACATGAATAAGTTGTGGAATAAATATTTATTAATTCGAATGGCGCGCTAGATCTTGAAATCATAGGGTTTTGTGTTCGAATCCCGGCTTTGCCAACACTAATTTTTAAAGAAAGCATTCTTCTCTCATAGATGTATACCTGTGAAATAGGGCGAAAGGTCCTACTTTGTGCACGAACAATTCTAGAATAAGACTGCGCAAAGAAAGAATTCCCACTTTGCGCAGGACTATTCTAGAATGGTCGACTCCCACTTTGCGCAGAAACAATGATTGATTGTATGGTGTTTAACACCGTTTTCAACATTATTTCAGTTATATCACGGCGGCCAGTGCACCTATCCATGCTCTCCTGGAGTTTCATTTACCAGTACTCCGCACAATATTCTTTCCAAGCTACTGGCTGCTTTCCCACATAACCACCGTCGAAATAATGGTCAGCGGTGAGAGAGGAATGAATCTGTCGCAATGACTATCATCAATCTTCGGAAAGAAATTGGCCAAGCCGGAGATTGAACCAGCGACCCCCTGTTCTCATTTCCTGTACGCTACCGACTGAGCTACAGCGGCTTGGCTTGCGCAGAACAAATGCATGCTTATGACGGCCTGGAAACGTACATTTTATGCAATAATATTTTCCTCTATTCCTTAAGTATATTGAAAAGCTGTCTTCCTCAGAATCATGCCAAGCCTCGTAGCTCAGCCGGTAGGGTAAAGGACTTGAGAAAAGGAGGTCGCTGGTTCGATCCCCGACCTGACCAATTTCTTTCCGAGGATTGATGATAGTCATCGCGACAGGATTCATTCCTCTCTCAACGCTGACCACTATTTCGACGATGGTCATGTGGGAAAGCAGCCAGTGGCTTTGAAAGAATATTGAGCGGAGTACTGCTAAAAAGAAACTCCAGGAAAGCATGGATAGGTGCACTGGCCGCCGCGATATAACTGAAATAATGTTGAAAACGGCGTTAAACACTATACAATTTATCAATCATTCCTCAGAATCATGAAGCCACAGTACTGTCTGTTAGAAGCTTAATAGGCGTTTAACAAATGAGTCATGCTCTGTGAAAAGGGGGCTTAATGCATCTGCGATAAGTATCGACCCAGGTCAGCCTGCGCAGGCTGACTTGGGCCGAAACTTCTCGCTATTAGTTAATTTTCTGCATGTCAAAGGACCAGTGTACCTCATGATTCAATCAGTTGTTAACCAAAAACTGATTTAATGGATCCATGATCACTGTAATTAACTTGCTTGGTATCATGCACCACGGAGATGCATTAAGCCCCTTTTTGCCAGAGCACGACCCAAGTTTAGTCAGAATTGAAAACGGTTTGCAAATCCAGCCGAACTAAATTCCTATACCTAGCATGTAAAATAACCTCAAAATTAGATTCGGCAAAGCCAGATTCGCACTCAAAATCCCATGATTTCAAGATCTTGCGAGATTTGGCAAAGCCAGATTCGAACTCAAAACCCCATAATTTCAAGATCTTGCAAGATTTGGCAAAGCCAGATTTGCACTCAAAACCCAATGATTCCAAGATCTTGCAAGATTTGGCAAAGCCAGATTCGAACTCAAAACCCCATGATTTCAAGATCTTGCGTGTCATTTAAAGCCCTAATGGCAGCCAAATGTGAACAGTGCAGACATTAAACTGCATTTGAACTTAATTCATACCTTTAAAGTATCAAAATTATTGTGAAGATGACAATCTTTATTGTTTAGTCGGTCCAAGTGTTAGTCACTGGCAGAAAAGTGAATTTTATGACCAAGTCAAAAGTAGACAAAGTGACCTGTCAACATTTGACCTACTTTTACAATTCATTTTCTGCCCACGACTAACACTTCTGACTGATTGTAAGAATACCAGATTTGCATCTTCACGGTTACTTCTATAATTTCAAGTGGTATGATTTAAATTCAAATGCATTTCAACACACATATTGTTTACTTTTGCCTCGTATTAATGTTTATGCCACAAATTATTCATGTCGCTTGTATTTAACTCTTTACCAAACGACAAAATTTTGGACTGGACCAAATTGAAAGCATTTGCAGACGACAAATTTAATGATGCTAAAATGATGATTTCTCTTTTTGATTGGGTAGAAAGCATTGTGGGAAAAGGAGAAAATGCTGGTTACCAGCATTTTCTCCTTTTCCCACAATGTTTTCAAAAGGCTTCTTTCTCAGGGTCGTTAAAAGTCGGGATTGTGTGGTAAAGGGTTAAGGCTTTGCCTTTTTTTGCATTAGTCAGTGAAACATCTTAATGTTTCAATTTGATTGAATTATGCTTTTAAACAGTACTTATTCTAAAGTATCATCCAAATTTACAGTATAGCTTTGAAAAATTGAAACAAATGGAGAAAATACTCTTGATGGAACAATATTTTCCAGCTGGTATGGAGATGGATATTGAAGTATCATTTTGTCTTTTGCCTCTCTTTTTCGTAGGGATAGTTTTCACATTATAAGGCATAAACCTTTACCAAACAATCCCAAGTTTTAACGACCCTCAAGAAAGAAGGTTATTGAAAACATTGTAGGAAAAGGAGTAAATGCTGGTGACAAGCATTTTCTCCATTTCCCACAATATTTTCTAACCTATCTAAGACAGAAATCATCATTTGAGTGACATTTATTTTGTCGTCTGCACATACTTTCAATTCGGTTGAGTCCAAAATTTTGTTGTTTGGTAAAGAGTTAAAAAACCAGAAATGGCGAAGTGTAAATGGGGATATAAAATTTCCATCAATTGTCTCATGTAAAATTCATCAAGTGAAATGTAAATCAGATTTTACTGCGTGTAAATTGTGAAATATTGAAAGACTTTGTGCAGTGGTGTAATTCTAGAGATAATCAGGAAAATGTGGGAGTCATTTTGTGAGATCTGGTTGTGCATTAATTCTCAAGATATATTGTTTGTCTAATTCTCATCAATTTTGTAGATTTGAAAGTAAAAAAAAAACTTTTGATTGGCTAAACCAAATGGTTGAGCCAATCAGGAGTTGTATTACATGTACTTTCAAATTGAGAAAATTCTGGCGAATAAGACTAAGAATATTCTTGGGAATGGCTGGTGAATAGGGACCCTGAAGTGATAATCGCACTAAACTCTTTACCAAATGACAAAATTTTAGACTAGTCCAAAATGATAGCATGTGCAGACATCAAAATAAATGACAAAAAAATTAAAACATGTTTTTGAAAGGGTAGAAAACATTGTGGGAAATGGAGAAAATGCTGGTTACAAGCATTTTCTCCTTTTCCCGCAATGTTTTCAAAAGCGTTGTTTCTCAGTATTGTTTTAAGTCAGGATTACGAAGTAAAGGGTCAATCGCAGACCTGTGTTACCCAAAATTAAGACATGTTTTTGAAAGGGTAGAAAACATTGTGGGAAATGGAGAAAATGCTGGTTACAAGCATTTTCTCCTTTTCCCGCAATGTTTTCAAAAGCGTTGTTTCTCAGTATTGTTTTAAGTCAGGATTACGAAGTAAAGGGTCAATCGCAGACCTGTGTTACCCAAAAATTTCTGTTTGTGCATGTTTTACGCCATTTTCAAAATGTATTTCAGATATCCTTTGTGTATATTTCAATGTATTTCACTTCAACAAGCCCAGTGGCTAATTTGGTAACTTACACGGCTTGAGGTAGATGGTTAGATTTTAAGCTCTACCAATTGTTTTCAGAGGTCAAAGTACGGCACAAATGATGACATCTGTCTTTGAAAGCCAAGCCCCGGTAGCGTACAGGACTTGAGAACGGGGTCACCGGTTCGAATACCCAGCATTGCCAAGTTCTTTCCGAGAATTAATGATAGTCATTGCAACAGTATTCATTCCCCCCCGCCCCCCCCACCATTGATCGTTTGTTTCGAAGATGACAGTGGCTTGGGAAGAATATTACTTGATGTACTGGTAACGAAAATTGAAGCACAGCATGGATAGGTGCACAGGCTGCCGCGATATAAGTGAAAACGGTGTTAAACAATATGCAATCAAACAATCATCTTTAAAAGGGTACAAAAGATTGAGATTGATGTTACCAGCATTTTCTCCTTTTCTCACAATGGTTTTAAAAGCCATCTTCCATGGGATTGTAAAACACAGGATTGTGTGGTAAAGAGTGAATTCTGACTGTACATGATTCACCCTTTACCAGGCGACAAACTTTTAGACCTGTTCAAATTGAAAGCATTTGCAAACATCAAATATAGCTCAAATGGTGAAAAAAGTCTTTGAAGGCGTAGAAAACATTTTGAGGAAAGAAGAAAAGTATTTGCAAGAGCCATCTTCCTCGAGGTTTTTAAAACTAAAAAGGATTACAATATGGATAGTGTAGATCAGACAGCACATTCTGTCCAGTCTGATCTTCATCTTAAGTACCGGTAGTGTTTAGCATTCTTAGCATTTCCAACTCACAGTGACTTCTGCCTGGCAATCAGTGTCCAAGCCAGTGGCATGGACAATTCCCAAGAGTGATCCACTCCACGAGACGTTCAAACTTTGGGTTTCAAACTTTAAGCTGGCTTATTATTTTAGGAGGCAGACATAAGAAACCAACTACCATATTACTTTCACTCTTAACTATTATTAAGTACTGAATTCCAAAACATATCAAATAACAAACAATATACATGAAATACAATGTGGGGAAATCTGGACGCAAGCAGAATTCAACAGCAACCAGGGTGGACGGCACAGAGATAGAGTAGTTTCCCGATATGAGCACACACCTATCAATAGTGCAAATAATCTCCAGCATTTATTTCCAATTTCCAGTCCGCTTTATGATCCAATACAATCCAATTAATCCATCCATTCCAATCAAGCATCCGCTGCTATCAGGACTACAATGAACATCCATCCTTAAATAATGCATAATATACCAAAAGGCCTAAAATTGGGTTCCACGAGTGATACGCTAATACAGGACATCCATAGCCTGTTCTGGGCATCACTCTCCCCTATGAATATAATTCCATTCTTTGAAATAAAATTAAGACATTTGCAGAATTTCTTAAGAGAACTGGGAGAATCCACTTATCAAGGTTTGGCCAAGATTGACACTCCATGGCAAGTATCCCCTCCCAGCTCTCATTTGATCCACCATAACACCAAATGCCCCGTTCCCGACTTAAACGGAGTCCAGGCACCGAGTGAAATGATGGAGATGTAAAATTAAGAAACTATGGTTAAAAATTAAATTTCATGCTCAAAATAGCAGTGATGTCACCATGCCGTCCACCCCGGCCGCCAGAATACCGCCACAGAAAATTTAGCATGATACCCGAATCTAAATTTGTCCCCCATTCGGCGGCTTATGTATTGGCATTAAATACAGTATTATCTTTGTTTCTATAAAATGATAAAATGGCTTCCGAAATTGTGTTTAAGAAAATATCGTTGCCAATAGGCAAAAGGTGCACGCCATCAGCAAAGAATAACCCATTAGTTTTTGTCTCTATTTCATGAATGATTGATCGACCCATGTTCAAATTCCTAATTACTTGTCGACCAGCTCTATTTACCCGTTTACGCTTTTCATCAATTTTTCTAAAAGCTGTAACACTAGAGTCCAAACCTCTCCATGACAACCGTGGCAGAATATCTGACCAAACAATCATAGTTTTCGGAAAAAGAGGGGTAATATAATTAATGTCTTTTTTTTATCATTTTTATGAATTTCCCTTGCTTTACTGATGTGATATTACCCCCAACGTGAATGATGATCATGTCAGGGCTTGGATAGCCCATCATGGCTAGCTGAAGTTTTGGGAGCAGTTGGTGCCAGCGCATTCCACTTGATCCAAGCCATCGCAGATTCTTACCAGTATTTAAATTTGGGCAATGTCGAAATGCTGCTCTTCCTGAGGCTCTGTGTATTAGAGAATCGCCAATGAGCCAGACATCTGTAAATAGACTTAGAGAGGGAGTGAGCCTCTGATTTTATAATTTATTATGGGAAAAAAAAAAAACAAAACTGTGAGCCTCTGATTTTACGATCTATTATGGATTGAAAAATTAAAAGAGAGTTATATGTAGGAATAGCATGTAGTACATTTGCAAGCATACTACATACTTCAATTAACTAAAAACCCCTAATATACCGTTCGTAAACTGAAGATTTCCACCTTCCGAGAGTCTTAATGTCTTCATGTGACACTCCCTCAGCAGCTAAGACTGATGCTCTACCAATCCTGAAGGAGTGTGGAGGGTAAATATGAGTGGGTAAGCCTAATGCCCTAACTGACTTCACCAAAACACCGCTGAATTGTGACCTTGTAAGTGGGGAGCCGTTAGAGTGACACAACAGGTATTTGTGTTGAGAACCAGATGGCCGAAACTTGCGAAAATCTTGCATGGCCTTGACAGGGCATAATTCATTGTTGCATAATCCTGGGATTCTGATTGTTGTTGCTGGACCCCTCTGATTTGTTTTTGATATTCTGATTGAAGCATAGCTTTTGCTCTACTTGTTATAATTATATCAGAATAGAACAAGGGTCTATCAGCTTGGAGAGCATTAGTATAAACCAACTCGCTCACCCGCATTAAGCCAAAGTATGCCAACGAGTATGCTGCTCTGAACAGCTTGGCTTCATATGATGATATGCAAATTTGAGGCAGAATTGAAAATATTTTACCTAGAATAGTGGTAGTGATGGGGGCACGAATATCGTTGGAATGGCGGATCCTTTTGCATCCCTTAAGTAATTTCTTCACAACAAATGATTTTGTTGGGTCATGAAGGTCACTCACCTTATGATGAAAGCTGATTCCAGACACATAAGTTGAGATTGTTGAAGGTGAATACCCAAGTTCAAAACACTAAGAAATGAACAGAGTTAAGTGACTAATAGAAGCCGGAAATGATGAAGGTAATTGGTATTGCTGGCAAAATGAAGAGAAAATGGAAAGTGCATTGCTGTAAGCACTCTGGGTATTCGTGGCCAAGCTCTGTGTCAGCAGTTGCCTAGAAGTATCTACAAGATTTTCCAGAGATGGTCTGGTACGGGAGTTGGTTCTGGTAAAGCTTCTGGAGCAAGCCGTCTGAATTTCTGAAAAAGAGACCTACTTAAAGAGTCTGCAATCTTATTGGATGTACCTGGGACATGCACTGCCTTAAAAGCCATGTTTAGCTTCAAGCATAATAAAGTGAAGGACCTTAGAAGTGTCATGACCCGAACTGATTTGGATGTCATAGAATTTACTATGTGTACTACAGCTAGATTGTCACAATGAAATAGAATTTTATTGTTTCTGAAACTTTCCCCCCATATATTTACTGCCACAAAGATTGGAAAAAACTCTAAAACAGTGATGTCTTGTGTAATGCCAGCAATAATCCAACAATCAGGCCACTGTCCACATGCCCACTTACCTGCAAAGTATGCCCCAAAACCCAATGACTGGCCACCAGCACTGTCTGTAAACAATTGCAGTTCTTCGCTAGAAACCCATTATCTGTCATGAAAGACAGATATACCATTGTAATTCTTGAAAAATTCTTTCCATAATCTTAGGTCCTCCTTCATTTCAATAGTTATGCGAAGGTGATGATGTGGCTTTGTTTAGCCGCAAATAGAGTCAATCAACTTACGACAAAAGGGCCTACCGGGAAAGATGGCTCTGCAAGCAAAGTTTAATGAGCCTATCAATGACTGCATTTGTTTTAATGTACATTTCTTTCTAGAGAGGATAGCATCTATGTTTTGAGAAATTTCTGTTATTTTTTCCATTGGTATACGAATGACCATCTCTTCAGAATCAATAAGGCCTAGAAATACTAGCTTAGTTGTAGGTCCTTCCGTTTTTTCTTCTGCAACTGGAACACCCAAATGGGTCATTTGTTCATGAAAAACTGCCATAATAGATGCATAATGATTTGAATTTGCTTTACCGCCAAACAGGAAGTCATCCAAATAATGCAGTAGGTTACCAACTTTGGAATGCCTGGTGACACAGAATTCGAGAAATGTGGCGAATAACTCCCAAGTTTTGCACGCTATGCTGCATCCAAAGGGCATAGCTTTATCAAAATAGAACTTTCCATCAAACATAAAGCCTAGTTGGTCGTAATCAAATGCTGAGACTGGTAATAGCCTGAAAGCAGACTTTATGTCGGACTTGCCCAATAAGCAGCCTTTACCAAGATCCTGAACCATATTAATAGCTGCATCAAACTGAGTATATTGGACTGAACAAAGTTTTGGGTCAATGAAATCATTAAGAGAGTTGCCTGGTGGGTACGACAGATGGTGAATGAGACGATAGTCCCCAGGCTCTTTTTTGGGAACAAGTCCAAGAGGTGATACCCGGAGGGTTGGGAGTGGGCGGGTGTCAAATGGACCGGCTACCCGGCCAGCCTCAACTTCCTTCTTAATCTTTTGTCGTACCACCTCTGGTCTGTCACGAGCTGATTTTAAATTGTTAGCATCTTGTGGGTTACGTGGACCTGTATAATACAAAGGAAATCCGAAAGAAAAACCATTAAATATTGCAACAGCTTTTTGCGGTTCATAAAATTTCAGTTCTTTTTCCAAAGTATTCAAATTTATTGGAGTTTTTGCCAAAGAAAATACTAGGGAAGAATGTTTTGCAATCGAGGTTTCAACAGCAGTAAAGCAATTCTTACTGCTGATTGCCACGTCTTGCAGGTCCTCCTCTGGTTGGAAATCCTCCCCGTCCTTGGCCTCTACGAAAGGAAGGAGTTTCTGCCCCCTTATTCAACTTAAAACAGGTCTTTCTTCCATGGTTAGACATACCACAAAAGGAACAGGCATGAATATATTTGCAATTTTGCCAGTTGCAAAAACTGTTATTAAAATCTAAACAGGTTCCTCTTGATGGGGCTAGCGATGGGAAATAATTGGATTGAATGCTTGGAGTACTCATAATACGTAACCACAGGTCAGCGTTAATCTTGCTTCAGGGTTGAGGATTTGCTGCTTGGCGCAACCTAAATTGTTCATCATACGTCCTCCATGCCATAGAGGGTGGTGAACGATTGGCAGCTTCACGGATAATTACCACATATTGCAGCAGGTCCTGTATTTTGCCAGGATGCCTGCGGATATAAACTGACATGAAAATTAAAAATGCATCCGTCCACTTTTCAATGGACATGATCTTTTCATTAACTGCCTTTGCCCTTGATTCTATTTGGCCTTTATCATTAACATGCAATACATTGGATGTGCATATTTGATCCAACTCAATATTACCTTTGAGAAAGAGGGCTAAATTTACATATTGGTGACTGCAAATTCTTTCCGCCAAAATTTCGGGGACATGCGCAGACACCTCGTCAGATCCCAGTCTGATCTGATTTAAACCCGCTTCGGGCATGATCTCCGAGACATTGTCGCTGGAAACGACCTGACTGGGTGTCATTGTGCGTTCGAGAGCCCCAGATTCCCTCAAAATGCTTTCGAAATCGACGAATCGATTCGTACCTGCTCTGGGCTCATTTGTTTCTTCCTGTAACATAATCGGGAGTGTTTCTACTGAATTGCCTTCATCGGCCTCCCTACGCCGGCGTTTGTCTCCGCCCGTGTTGGCGGGCTTATTTTTCCGTTTTCGTGGCATTCTGAGTTAATTAAACCGATGAGCGATGATTTTCATTTAACAAACAAATTTTTAATGTTACCAAAGCTTGGAGTAAAACGAGTGATTCCAAATGAATGATTTCCCTTGATCATAATCACATAGATGTCTGCAGACAAGCGCTTAATAAGAATTGTGTGATAAAGCAAGCGTTAACTGACTAGGATTAAGTCAAGATCTCAATGCGCTTAAACAAGGAAATAAGTCATGAAAAGGATGATGGTGCCGTTATTTTTCACCTGTATTTGCCAAAAGACATATGGGAACATGCACTTGAGGACGAACTAAGTTTTCAAAATAATGTATGTATCTTAAAGAAGCTGTCAGCCCCAAAATAAATAAGATTATGATGATGGGTCATAATCCCGAATATAGAGTTCAAAATTTGTACTAACCAAAAACCAAGGTGAAAACAGTAGGTTAAAAAGATTAAATTTGTTGCTAAAATCTGACATTTATTTATTTCACTTCTAAGAGACTTTTACATATTGCCATCAAGAGGATTATGAAAATCTCTATCTAGTACCTAACAGACACTTAACCCTCTTGCTTAATGACTAAATTTAGCCATGTCTGCTTTGAAATCATTTACAGATGACAAATGTTCTCAACGGGATTGCATTTGTCTTTCAAAGGATAGAAAACAGTGTGGCAAAAAGAGAAAATGCTGCTTACCAGCATTTTTTCTTTTTCCCACAATGTTTTTAAAAGTCGTCTTGACAAACAACAAAATGTTACACATATCCAAACTGAAAGCATTTGCAGATGACAATTTAAATGTAGCTCAAAAGATGGAATTTGTCCTTCATATGGTAAAAATATTGTGGAAAGAGGAGAATATCCTGGTAACCAGCATTTTCTCCTTTTCCCACAATGTTTTTAAAAGGCCTCCTTGTCAGGGTTGATAAATTCTGGGATTGTGTGGTAAAGGGTTAATACTTCTACATGGATAAATAACACATTTGAGAAAAATAAGAAAGACAAGACAACACATTTCTAGAATTGTTTGGAAAACAATATATGGAAAACACCATTTACTTACACAGAACTGGCTATTTAGAAATTGGTTGGTATATAATAAAAGGAATATTATGTTGTAATAACTTTCCTGGTGCTTGGATTTACTTCTTGCTGTGGAAGAAAATTTTGACATCTCGCTTAACCTTTGGTCTCAAATTTTCTCATGCAGCTCGAAATTAAATACAGGGGCAAGGAAAGTTACTACAACACAATATTCCGTATTTACCACTCTCCAAATGTTCAAGAAATGGTATTTTTCTTAACTCTTTACCAAATGACAAAATTTTAGACTTGCACAAATTGAATGCATTTGCAGACAACAAATTTCAATGAGGCTCAAATGACAGAATTTGTCTTTGAAAGGGTAGAAAACATTGTGGGAAAAACAGAAAATGCTGGTTACCTTCCACCTCAGGGTTGTTAAAACTTGAGACTGTGTGGTAAAGGGTTGAAAGGTAAGATAGCATTATCAGAATAGAAGAAAATGCTGGCTACCACTCCAGTATTTTCTTCTTTTCCCACAATGTTTTCCAAAGCTTTCTTCTTCGGGGTCATCAGAGCACAGGATTGTTTGAAAAAAGGCTGAACTTTTCTTTTATGACATAGTCAAAACAAAGGCATAATTTGAGAAGTACAACATAGACCATGCATGTAAGGGAAGATAGAATATGTCCCGTAACAAATTAAATGAGTCATGCTCTGTGAAAAGGATGTTTAACCCTTTCCCAAACGACAAATTTTAGCCCCTCCCAAACTGAAAGCATCTGCATACGACAAATTTGAAAGTAGTACAAATGAACTTAAGGTTTTCTGACAGGGTAGAAAACATTGTGGGAAAAGGAGAAAATGCTGGTTACCAGCATTTTCTCCTTTTCCCACAATGTTTTCAAAAGGCCTCTTCCTCAGGGACGTGAAAACAAGGGATTGTTTGGTAAAGGGTTAACGCATCTGCAAAAAAGTATCAACCAAGGTAAGCAGGCTGACCTGCGTGGAACCTTTTTGCCATCGGTCAAATTTCTTTGTGTCCAACGAACAGTCTACCTCATGATTCACACATATGTTGGACAAAACTGATTTTTTGGATCCATCGTATGATAAATTGCATAGTATAATGCTTCATGGAGTTGCATTAAACCTCCTTTTGCCAGAGCATGGCTCAAATGTAGAAAGTACTGCATCCATATTCACCAACCATTCTTAAGAACGTTCTTAGTCTTATTCTCCAACATTTTCTGGATTTGAAAGTAACGCAACTTCTGACTGGCTAAACCATTTGGTTTAGCCAATCAGAAGTTGTGTTACTTTCAAATTTGGACAATCTTGGAGAATAAGTCCAAGAATATTCTTAGGAATGGCTGGTGAATACGGGCCCAGGATAGCAAAACATATATGTGTATATCTAATACTGTTTATCATGGAGAACAGTTGCTAACCCTTGAAACTATAACATGAATGAAAATGGAAATTTCCGTGTAATATCTAAAAACCCAAATATTGTGGTTCTGAGGTTTTTAGTCGGAAAAATTTCACATGTGTGCAGTGTGCAGTCTGATCTTGATCTACCCTGTCAAAAGGTTACCAAAAAAGATAAAAAAAAAAAACCACTCATGATGCTTGCGTAAACATAAATATATTTTTTAGTCAAATTAAGAAAAAGACTAATAAGATCCATGTAGAAATGACTATCATACAACATGTACATGCAGTTTTTTGTCAAATCAATGGATAGAAGAGACATATACTTTGACTTGAGAAATATAATACGAACAAACAAACAAACAAAAGACACAGACTTTATATTTTCATATGCATAGAACTATATACATGAGGGCCATGATGGCTCTGGATTGCTCATCTGAGTTCTTACAGCTTTTAGGGTATGATATGGAATGAAAGTAACGCAACTTCTGATTGGCTAAACCATTTGGTTTAGCCAATCAGAAGTTGTATTACTTTAAAATTTAGAAAATTCTTGAGATTAAGACTAAGAATATTCTTAACAATGGCTGGTGAATAGGGAACCCAGATTGCACAAAGCATGCAGTCTGATGATGGATCTACACTGTCCGCTTAGCTTAAACACTGTAGACAAAAGCAACCATCAACACTGTCTGCTTCACTTAAACACTACAGACAAATGCAACCATCCAATTTCACTTATTTGGGTCTTATTGCTAGACCGAACATGTTTTTTGGGTATATTTGTCCCTCCACGGTTTAAAAGAAAAACATCCCTATGTTCAATTTTTTACATCCTTCAATACTCCTGTCTTCTTAGCAATCTGCAGTCTGATTTCAACTGCTTTAGCTGAAAGCAGAAAAAAGGCCATTGTTTACTGTCAGCACTTTAAACCTCTAGCACTCAATCCGGAGTTTTAATGACCCTGAGAAAGAGGCCTTTGGAAAACATTGTGGGAAAAGGAGAAAATGCTGGTAACCAGCATTTTCTCCTTTTCCCACAATGTTTTCTACCCTTTCTCAATCAAAGTTCAATTTTTTTGTCACATTTATTTTGTCGTCTGCAAATGTTTTCAATTTGGACTAGTCTAAAACTTTGCCCTTTGGTAAATAGTTAATACATGAGCCATGCTCTGGCAAAAAGGGATTTCATACATCTTTGTGCTGACTAAGCAAGTCATCACAAAATTAGGGACACACAAAGTCCATTTTGTCTGACAACCAAATATGTAATGAAGTAGAATGGTTCTTGGAGATACAAGATATTTACAAATACGGTAGCAAAAAGTTTTGACCCAGGTCAGCCTGTGTAGACCGTGGACCTGGGTGGATACTTTTTGCAGAAATATAAACTTCTGAAGCATCTGCTCTAACTTTTTACCAGATGACAAAATTTGGAGAGAAGGAGAAAAAATGCTGATTAAGAGCATTTTCTTCTTTTAATGCTTTCAAAAGCTTTCTTACTGCAATGTTTTGTTCAAAAGCCCTCTTCCAAAAGGTTGCGGTAAAGAGTTAAACACAATAGTACACAAAAATCAGCCAACCATATCCACAAATAGCCAGATGTTTGTTTTTTTTTTCAATAACTGACGTCTCCCCCAACCTACCTTTGAAGCCCTGCCATGACTTTGGTCTTTGAGACTGGTATGTGAAATCTCTACTCTGCATATTGTTTCATCAAGAAAGAGACTTGCGTGAAATATTTATAAAAGTGGACAAGGTTTTCAATAGATATACAGTGGGCATTTAACTCTTTACCAAATGCCAAAATTTTGGACAAGACAACACATTAAATGTAGCTTAAATGGTGATTTATGTATTGGATAGGGTAGAAAACATTGTGGGAAAAGGAGAAAATGCTGGTAACCAGCATTTTCCTTTTCCCTCAATGTTTTCAAAAGTTTTCTCTTTCAGGGTCATTAAAACTCATGATTGTGTGGTAAAGGGTTAAATATGAAAGACAGGCAGACCACTCTACTGAAAACAATGCCTAAATAAATACATGGGGAAAGAGAAAGACATAAAGAAAAATGAATTTTTAAAATCAGGCAAAAAGTATACAAAGATGGTGACCTGGCAACTTTTAACCTGGTTTTGAACCTAATTTCTCTGCCAGCAACTAACACTTGGACCGACCATATAATAACAGATTATTATCTTCACAATAGTTTCCATACTTTAGATGGTATGATATACACTAAATGCATTTTAACAACCACTCTGTTTCCTTTTGGCAGCTATTGTTACTTTAAGTTTCCTTCAGAAAAAAGGCTTACCTTTTGAACCAGATCCATCGAATAGACTGTCCCCTCTCCTCAATTTTCTGGAAAATAAAACACAGAAAATCTGTAGGTTTACCATCGTAGCCCTGAACCTGGATGTAACTGCTTATCTGGACAGTGTCGTTCAATACCAGACTGCACAACATTTTAGAATTGTAACCATCTTGTAGATGACAATCGAAATATAACTAAACCGATGGATTTTGCCCTTGGAAGGGCAAAAAAAGAAGAAAAAAAAAAAGTGCTGGAATTAGAGAAAATGCTGGTAAACAGTACTTTTTCTTTTTCCCACACTGTTCTCAAAGCAATCTTCCTCAGGGTCATCAAACCTTGGAATTTTTTTTGGTAAATTGTTAAATGGCAATATGTTTTTTCAAGCATTGTGTTGAGCATAACATATCAAATCAACACAGGTTTTAACCCTTTACCACACAATCTTGACTTCTAATGACCCTGAGGAAGAAACCTTCTGAAAACATTGTGGGAAAAGGAGAAAATGCTGGTAACCAGCATTTTCTCAATTTTCCATAATGTTTTCTACCCTATCAAAGACAAATTCCATGTTTTGAACTATATTTAAATTGTCTTCTGCAAATGCTTTCAATTTGGACCAGTCTTAATTTTTGTTGTGTGGTAAAGAGTTAACATAAGTTACACAAGAGAGCCAACTAAAGCAGTAACACTTACGCATTTAAAGGTTTGGGGACATAGCTCACTTGATTCTTGGTTCGTCGACTCCTTTTAGCTCCATCAGACTGATCGTCACTGTAAAATAAATAAAGGTCTTTGTCAGCACAACTTAACATGAGTCAAAACTCAAAGTTGAAAAAAATTTCAATCCACTTAGAATGTCAAACTATCAACCCCCTAAAATTTTGACCATACAACAAAATTTTAGACTTGTCCAAATTGAAAGCATTTGCAGACAAATAAAAAGAATGTAGCTTAACCCTTTCCCAAATGACAAATTTTGGACTGGTCCAAATTGAAAGAGTTTGCAGACGACAATTTTAAATTTGATGAAAATGGCAGAAAGTTATCAAAAAGGGTAGAAAACACTGTGGGAAAAGGAGAAATTGCTCGTTATGAGCAATTTCTCTTTTCCCACAGTGTTTTCAAAAGACTTGTACTGCAGACACATGAAAACCAGGGCTTGTTTGGGAAAGGGTTAAGAGATGGGATTTGTATGTGGTTTGATTGAAAACATTGTGGGAAAAGGGGAAAATGCTGGATACCAGCATTTCCTCCTTTTCCCACAATGTTTTCCACTCTTTCAAAGGCTAATCACAAAAATTGAGTCACATTTCGTTTGTCTTCTAAAAACACTTTTAAAATGGACAAGCCTAAAACTTTGTTGGTGTGTAGTCAAGAGTTAGATGGAAATGGGTTTTAGACTTTATCTATGGATAAAAGAGCATACTATACTGCGTACAGCAAGCCCATAGAATATGCCAATAGTATGTAATAAACAATACTAGCCCTTAGTCTACTAAGGGTGACTCACTGACCTTTTGCGGACAACGTAGATCAAGATCAGGCTGCAGAGAATGTGCAGTCTGATCTTGGATCTACACTTTCCAATAAGTAGAGAACTTTCCTCCAAAAATTATTTTGAAGTGGAAAAAATTGGGGTTTTACTATTGGCTTTAAAGTTTAATTTCTTTTATTTAGCAGGATGACAGTTAAGGCCTGTATTCACCAAGTATTCTAAATTGCATTCTCATTCTTATTCTAAATTTAGAATGTATCACAATATCTTATTGGCTAAACCTAATGAACCTAACATTTCAGCCAATAAGAAGGCCCAGATTTTGCCAATGAGGAACCTCCAAATACATCATCAAACAAATAAACCAATGTAAAAACAACAGAACTCACCAATCCAAATCCTCCTCCACCTCTAAACCTATAGCTGATCTTTTTCTACCGTCTGCACAACCATCAGGGTCTACAGGGTCAATGTTTGAATGTCTGGAGGTGCCCATGGTGAGACGCTTCTTCAGGAGTTCAAGGGTACTCAAACCAGAGGGGTCATTCTGGAGTAAAAGGGAAGCTAAATAGATGCAAGTGTTGCTCTGGCAAAAGGGGACTAAACCCTTTACCACACGAAAAAAATATAGATGTCTCTTGTCCAAATTGAAAGCATTTGCAGACGACAATTTTAATATGGCTCACCTGATGAAACTTGCATTTAATTCAATAGGAAACATTGTGGGAAAAGGAGAAAATGCTGGTTACCAGCATTTTCTCCTTTGCCCACAATGTTTTCAAAAGCTTTCTTTTTCAGGGTTGGTAAACTCAGGATTGTGTGGTAAAAGGTTAATGCATCTCCGTGATGCATTATACCAAGCAAGCCATCACATAAAATATGGGTGCAGAAAATTCATTTTGTCTAACAATGAATGGAATTATGAGGTATAATGGTCCTTGGATATGCAGAAAATTTATAAATAGCAAAATGATTTGACTTGTGTCAGCCTATGCAGACTGCGCTACGTCGATATCTTTTGCAGACGCATCAAGCCCCCTTATCACAGCACATAGCTCATTTAGTTTATTTCTATGGTGTTAAACTCTTTACCATACAATCCCATTTATTCACAACCTCGAGGAAGATAACTTATGAAAATATAGTGGGAAAAGAAGAAAATGCTGGCAACAAGCATGTTCTCCCTAATTCCACAAATTAATACATTTAATAGACAGAATCATCTTCTGAGCTATACTGGATTTTTCATCTGCAAATGGTTTCAGTTTGGTAAAGTCTAAAACCATCAATCCATGGACAGGAATTGGTGAAGCTGGGGAATCATACTGAATAACTAAGGGCAAAAAATTCATCGAAGGCCAATAACTCATTGGAAACTCATTTAACCCTTGCTAGCATATAATATGCACATCTTTGCTTCGTACAGAAACTTTCTATGAAATTTGATTGAAATCCACCCAGTGGTCATAAAGAAATAGCTCAGAAAAAAAGCTAAAGACTGACCGACCGATACAGTAACTTCTATATAACACCCACCCCAAACAACTTTATCATGTAAACAAGAAAAAGACTATCTGACTGACAAATGGACAGATAGACAGAAACCATGTCATGACATAAGCTCTGCTGGCTTTCAGCTTGTAGAGTTAACAAAACAAGAGTATCATATGCAGGTGCCAAGGCTTGGCTGTTGTTGCTTGATTTTCAAAATGAAAATTCTATGTCAAAAAAGAGCAAAACTGAGTCAAAAATGCTTTAATGGTTACCTGCCTTTGATGCATGGGTTCCCCTTTTGATAATGAACACTTGTCCAAGTTAGAAGCAAATATCTTCCATAATAACAGAGATATTATAAAATGTCAGAAGTTTTTGTGTAATGACACCAGGGCTACAACAGTACCGCGCCATTTTCTTCGAAAACAGCCAAGCTAAAAATTAATCAAACCTCCTTCTGCTCTGAGGAATCCTGCTTTTCCTTCTTTGTTCTAGGTGTCTGATCTTGCCCTTTACTTTCCACAGCCCGCTTTCTACTAGACTTACTTACAGTTGACTTTGAACTCTTGGCACTGGAGCTAGATTTGGTTGTAGCTGGTGTCTTTGTACTCAATCTGGAGTTAACACAAACATGACAAAAACTGAAGATGGGGCATAACTCTTAACCACAGGGCAAAATTTTAGACTGGTTTAAATTGAAAGCATTTGCAGAGGACAATTTTAATATGGCTCAACTGATTAAACTTGCATTCAATTTAGAAAAAATACATTGTGGGAAAAGGAGAAAATGCTGGTTACCAGCATTTTCTCCTTTTCCCACAATGTTTAAAAAAAAAAGTCCTTTTCCCAGGGGCTGGTTAATAGTGTGGTAAAGGGATAATGAAAAGCTAAATGATAGGCCTTAGCATGCTAGGTATTGCTTAAATTGCTCTAGTAGACAATGTGGCTTCAAGATATACTTGTTTTCAGCCAGCTTTTATCCCTCAGATTCTCTTTTATCCTATTGGTGTCCTTGGGATTGCAGAACATTACAGAGTTAGTGTCCTTGATGAGGATCAAACCCAGGACTTCCAGACCATTTATCCAAAGCCTTAATCCCTGAGTCACATAAGACCTTCCACTGCAGGGGCATTAATCTTAGAGCATGAAATACACCTTACAGACATTCAGTCTAGATATAAGATACAAATAACTGCAGTTTTAACCCTTTAAAAAACAATCCCAAGTTTTACTGATCCTGATTAAAAAATTTTTTGAAAACATTGTGGAAAAAAAGAGAAAATGCTGGTAACCAGCATTTTCTCTTTTCCCCACAATGTTTTCAGTCCTATCGAGAGGACAGGTTTTGTCATTTTAGCCACCTTCAATCTGTCGTCTGCACATACGTTCAATTTGGACTAGTGTAAAATTTTGTTGTTTGGTAAAGAGCTAAAGCTGCTCTTGTCAAGAATTTCTCAGGAAACCAGACAATGTAGATCAAAGATCAGATCCTGTGCAGTCTGATTTTGATCTAAAATGTCTGCAAAGGCAAATAACATTGTTCTAAAGTTTCTCCGACGGTTTAAGGGTCATATTTGCTATTGCAATGCCATTATGGATTAAAGCCAAAGAGAGATTACCAAATGCGGGGGGAAAAAAAAAATAACAGAAAGAAAATAATTACCTAGCATTAGTGTTGGTATCAGCCAAATCTAAGTCCTGTTAAAAGCAAATTGAGAGAATTAAGCATGTACATATGAGTCATGCTCTGGCAAAAGAGGGCTTAATGCATCTCCGTAATGCATGATACCTAATGAGTTATCACACAATTAGGGATCTGTAAAATTGGTTAGGGAACTGTAAAATTCGACTGTATCATAAGGTAGACAGGTTCTTTGACATAGAGAAAATTGACAAATAGCGAAAAGTTTCGGCCTAGGTCAGCCTGCGCGGACTGCGCAAGCTGACCTGGGTCGATACTTTTCGCAGATGCATTAAGCCCCCTTTTCACAGGGCATGGCCCATATAGATAGATCATGGTGTTAAGGTATTTCTTTCTACTAAGAGACAAAGGGAAGTAACATATAATGGAAAGCAAAATACCTTTATCAAGAATTATGGAACACACTGGTTCTGCTCGGCTGCAGAAAACGTATTAACTTCTCAAAAACAGCAATAGCTCTTTTTCCCACAATGTTCTCACTGCAACAGGAGGGGGATTGACTTGATAAAATTGAAAGCATTTACAGACGACAAATTAAGTCACTTAACGTTTTTCAAATGACGCAACTTGTCTTTGGTAGGACAGAAAACATTCTGGGGAAAGGAGAAAATGCTGGTAACCAGCACTGTCTCCTTTTCCCAAATTTTTTTTTTCAAAAGGCTTCTTCTTCAGGGTTATTAAAACTTGGGATTGTAGTAATAGGTTAAACTAACTTTTCAGATCATTAAAAGTGATTTTTGGACTTGTCCTTATGAAAAGTATTTTAAGACCACTCATATAATGTCGCTAACTAGAGGCGCTTGAGCGCCTGTATCGCTCCACAGGCCTGATATTTCTATAATGGCGAAAAGAAGTTTTTAACAATTACCATTCAATCCTGCATTTTAGCTCACTGAAGAAAAAAGGTATGGAAAAAACTTGTGAGAAAAGAAGAAAAAAATGGTAACCAGCATTTTCTTAGTTTCCCACAATAATTTCTATCCTTTTTTATATATGTCTTACTAATTTGAAGATATGTTGTCTGCAACAGGTCCTTTCACAAACCATTTTGGGTGGGGAAACATCAAAATATAGAAAATATGTCTTTCTCAGGGTCGTTAAAAGTTGTGATTGTGTGGTAAAGGGGTAATCTAAAAGAACAACTAGGAGGGCAAATGAATGAATGTTATAGCAATATAGATCAACTTACATCAATATCAGGATTTACACCCCTTCTGTCCACTCTGCATTTACTCATTAGTAGGTCAACAAACCTTTACCAGAACTAATAAAAGTGCAGAGGTTCTCTTTTTCTATATCAAAAGGACTATAAAGTACCTACAACATGGGGGTTTTGTTATTAAAATACTTTTTCTTTTTTATCTTGGCATGGTTACTCAGGCTTAGTAATAAGGCAAAATTGAAAAGCTCAAGTTGTGAAAGGTGCTCAAGCTTTTATCTTATTTATGGCCAGTGATATTTTATTACTAGTACTAACTAATAGCGTATCATTGGAGTAAATTGTGATCTTAATACCAAGGAAAATGTGTGGGCTTAAATAGGACAGCCCTGACTAGGTCAAGTCAATCCAATTTTCTTCCTTTTTCTTTGTTAGTCGATAAAACTAACACAATAAATAGTTTTGGAGAAGAACATTTTTTTGAAATATAAGCCTTGTCTATAAAAAAATGTGTTTTTAGGTGTATCATTTTTTTAAAAGGAATTTGGTATACAACCACCATAGAAACAATTTGGCAGACAACCACCATAGGAACTTACCTGCAAAACAACAATGAAATCCAATGAATAGTTTTAGAGAAGAAATTTTACAAAGATTTTACTTTATACCATAAAAGGAAAATGAGTCTCCCATAAAAGCCATGTTTTTTGACAGATCATTTTTTTTTAAAGGAATTCTGTAAACCTGTATCTAAGGAACATTCCTGCAAAATAATAATGCTATCCAAATAGCGGTTTGGGAGGAGAAGATTTTTAAAGGTTTTTTACTTTGGTTGCCATGGCAACCAGAATTCTTCATGGAACACAATTATTTGAAGGAATTTGAAAGAGGACCACTAAAGGAACATTCCTGTGAAATTTGGTAAAAATCCAGTCAATAGTTTCTGAGGAGAAGTTTTTTAAAGAAAAAGTTTACGGACGCACGCACGGACGAACGGATGGACGCACGACGGACACAACGCCATGACAATAGCTCGCTGGCCTTCGGCCAGTGGAGCTAAAAATGGGATTTTGTCTTTTGAATTGGTAGAAAACAATGTGGGAAAAGAACAAAATGCTGGTTATAAGCATTTTTCTCCCTTTCCAAGCAATTTCAAAAGTATTCTTCCTCCAGGTTGTGCAAACATAAACTTTTTTTCCAAACAACAAAATGTTAGACTTGCCCAAATTCAAAGCATTTGCAGACGACAATTAAATGTGTGTCTAGTAATGCTTTTTTCATCTATAATAGGGTAGAAAACATGGTGGGAAAAGGAGAAAATGTTGGTTACCAGCATTTTCTCCTTTTCCAACTATGTTTTCAAAAGCCTTTAAAACTTGGGATTATGTGGTAAGGATCGATTGATTGTATGGTGATTAACACCGTTTTCAACATTATTTCAGCTATATTGCGGCTGCTAGTGCACCTATCCATGCTTTCCTGGAGTTTCTTTAACCAGTATTACACACAATATACTTTCAAAGCCACTAGTTGCTTTCCCACATAATCACTGTCAAAACAATGATCAGTACTGAGAGAGCAATGAATCCTGTTTCAATGACTATCATCGATCTCCGGAAAAAAATTGGCTGAGCAAGGGATCGAACCAGCGACCCCTGTTCTCAAGTCCTGTACGAGACCAACTTGGCTACCTTGGCTTGGCTTATGTTGTAAAGAGATAGCAAAGAATTTTGGAAAATGAATGCAGTATGTATACAATAATAAAACAAAACAAAGTACATACATGTACCTGTGATTGTCTTGACTTTTTTATTCTCTCTCCCATGTCTATTTGGGCTCCCTCCTTCTCCCCCTTTTTACTAGTACTGGTTTTCTTCTTCTCTGTTTTTTTGACACTTTTTGAGGTTTTGGACATGGTAATTTTAGGTGTCTTTGAATTTATCTTTTTATCTGCCACACTCTTAACATCAGAAATATCATCTCTGCAAGCCAATGTTAATTCCTCAGCCTTTGAATCGTTCAAATCACACAGTTCATTATCATCCAGTTCAAATGTCTCATTAAGTTTAGGCTTTCTGCTGCGTCCTGTGTTCACAAAGTTAAAATCACTTTCATTATAGTCAAATGTTTTTGCTGCTATATCAGTCACACATTCTACATCACTATGTTTAGCTTTTGATTTTCTCTTTGAACACTTCTCTTTTTCATTCTTTTCAATTTCTGAATCATTGTCAATTTCTGGATTCACATCACTTTTAATTTTATCATCATTTTTTGCAATTTGGTAACCTTTTGATTTAGATCTTGTTCGTTTTTTAATCGCAGTGGAATCCGAACTGTCTTTTAGTGGTACATTATATGTAAGATGAGTTTCTTGATGAGAATTTTCATTGTGTGAACCAGTTTCATTCTTATTAGCAGTTTCATCAGTGGTATCCATCTTGAGATCTTTTTTTGATTTCTGCTCATTGCCTTTATTGCTCTGTTCTTTATCTACGCCACTGCACTTTGAGTCTTCAAAACTTATAGGTAATGAGATATTGTTATCACTAGGATGTTGGTTGTCATCAATTTTTTTCAAAGATTTAGACCTAGCTGACCTTTTCATTTTTAGGCTTGTGGACTTTCCACTTACTTCATCTTCTTCAGCATTTCCACTTTTCCTATCAGTATTTCTGTCAGCCTGTTCATTGACAGCATTTTCTTTCTGCGTTTCAATTTGCGTACTCTCATCTTCCTGTCTTGCTTTACTTCTAGAGCTTTCAACAAGAATCTCTTCACCAGAATCATCTTCTACACCTGCCACTGATTCTGACCTTATTCCTGATTTTGACCTTGTCCGACCTGATTTTGACCTTGACCTACTCCTTGAATGAACTTTCTTATCAGGGCTGTCTTTCAGAGGAACTGTATAGATATGTTCATTGTTCTGCTCTCCAAAATCTTTGCCTCTATGTTCAAGTTCTTTGTCAGAAACAGTGCTTTTATGGTTACTACTGGCTTTGTTCCCAATACTATAAATAGCCTCATCATCATGACAATGACTTTTGCTAAATGTATTAGGTATTTCCTCTGATTGCTGTGCTCTTGTGTTTGATCTACCCCTAGATCTGGATCGTGTTCTCATGGTCTCTTTCCCTATCTTTCTATCTGGACTGCCTTTCAACGGTACATGATAAACATCTTCTCTCTGGTCACCTTTATCAGAGTTTCTAATTCCAGTATCTGGACCATCATCAGTAACATCTAGTGATTCCTTGTTGAATTCTTTGGGAGAAACCTTTTTACTCCGTGATCTAGATTTTCTGACTGGCATGATTTCTTCATCAGAATCTTCCGCTTTTCTTGACTGTGATTTTGACCTTGTACGTGATTTTGATCTAGACCGATACTTTAATACATCTTTAGTTTTGCTGTCAAGACTTCCCTTAAGAGGAACAGAATAAATGTGTTCATCTTTAACATCAATTTCTCTGGAGGTAGCTTTCTGTTCCTCGAGTTGTTTTTCAGTATTTGTCTTGTGGTTTCCAGAGGCGACATCCTCTAAATCACTGCTATCCAAAGCCCTCTTTTGACGTACACTGCTGCGTGACCTTGACCTTCCCTTTGAAGGCACCCAATCATCATCAGAATCATTTCTTTGCCTTGATTTAGACTTTGATCGCGTACTTGATTTCGACCTTGAACGACCTTTTGACTTGAGTTCTTGTTTCTCATCAGGGCTACCTTTTAATGGCACTGAATAAATATGTTCATTCTTTTGCTGTTGGACAGACTTAGATTCCTTTACACCATTTCTAAAATCAGATAGACTGGAAGTTGGAGCAATTGAGCTTTCATTCATTGAAAGATCATACACATTTTTGGACTGAAGCAGTTTTTCCAGGGGCACAGTGGGAGTTCTATCCCCAAAATTGAACATATCTCTGTCTGCCCCTAAATTTCTTTCTTCCTTTTCTGGTGTTACATTTTTTGCCTTCTTTGACCTTGACCTACTGGGCTTTTCAGGAACAGGTTTACGTGTCCCATCTGCTTCTTTTCTACTGACAGAAAATGTGAATATGCCTGGCTTTTTGTTCCTCATTTCCACGGCAGCTGCTTCTCCAGCACCTTGTTGATTGGTCTCCACATCTGTATTAGTATTCTTTTCTTTTTTATCTGCATTAATTTCAGTTTTTCCCGCTGATTTGTCTTTCTGTCTGACCACTTTTAGCTCCTCCTCTGAATTCATCTGATTGTCCTGTTTGTTTATTTCAGTGTTCAAACTTTGTTGAGTAGGAATATTTTCTGACAGAATTTTGGATGACTGTAAAAGTTTACCAAAACCACATACAGTTGTCAAATCCATCTCAGAATTGAAATAAACTGTATGTTCATCCATAAAATTTGAGGGTTCAGGGACGCTGTCATCATCTACAGCCAGATTCATTATTTTACATGATCTTTCTTCTGGTTCTTTCAACGATGCTAAAAACTTTACACTGTCAACTTTCTGTTCGGGACTAGCAGGGCTGATTTCAATAGATGGTGCACCAACCTTAACAGGGCTTCGTATAAGTGTTCTTGTTGGCTTGAATGGATTGAACGATCCATCATCCAGAGGAACATCTGGAATTTCAACTCTTGGTGACCTTTGTGTGTTTATACTGGTTGAAGATGATTTCTTGGAAGTTGCCTTGTTCAACTTACCAGTGCTTTTAACTTTAACCAGCTTAGAAGGTTTGATTTCCACTCCTGATACAGTCTTTTTATTAGTTTCAGATTTATCCAGTCTTTTGTCTGATACAACAGCCTGCCTTCCTCCCTTTTCATTGTCTGAATGACCTTTAGCCTTTTCCATTTTAGTTTTATTGCTTGATGGTTGTTTAGCTATTGGACTACCAGACACAAGTTCTGCAATTTCATCATTGATATCAAGTATTCCCAGTTCCATGTCAGAGGTGATACTGCTGCCCTCGTCTTGCCTTGCTTCATTACATTTACCTTCAAGCTCTTTTTTAGTGGGCTTCTTTTTACTGTTTTGTTTTTCATTTATTTCTCCAGTAACAGTCTCTTTTGCACAAGGTTTCTTTGTGTCTTTGTCTGAAGTTTTACTTTCTGTGTTGTCTTCAGAGGTAATCCCTTTGAATACTCTCTGCGGGAGTTTAGACGATAAAGTTTCTGGCTCATTTTCTGAAACTGAAAGAGCACAAGTAAACACATGTCTTCCCTACAATTCTTCAACAAAATGTTATGACTTGTCGAAATTGAAAGCATTTGCAGATATCAATTCAACTCTTTACAACACGACAAAATCAGAGATTTTTTGAAACTGAAAGCATTTGAAGACGACAATTTAAACATGGTTCAAATGATTGTATTTGTCTTTGATACGGAAGAAAACATTGTGGGAAAACGAGAAAATACTGGTTACCAGCATTTTCTCCTTTTCTCATAATGTTTTCAAAAGGCTTCTTCCAAAGGGTCATTAAAACTTGGGATTGTTTGGTAAAGGATTAAATGTTCCTTAAAACATTAAATTTGTCAAATAGGGGAAAATATTGTGGGAAATGAAAAAAATGCTGCTATTAACATTTTCTCCTCTTCCAACGATGTTTTAAAAAGCCTTCTTACCAAGTGTTATTTAAAGTTGGGATTGTCTGATACAGGATTAACTCTTTACCACAACAACAATATCCGAGGCTTTTCCAAATCTGAAGTATTGGCCAAAGGCAAGGGTTAAATAATAAATACTGGAGTGACAGCTCACATATTTATGTTTTTCCTGGGTCTCACCAGTACTAGGCTAGGGCTCTGAAGTGTCTTGCCCAAGGACAATCCCATGAAAATTGTTTGTATTGGAGTTTAACACATCTTAATAGCTTAGGTCATATCATGGCAGTCAGTTCACCTATGCTCATCTTTCCTGTCTTTGTCACAACAGTACTGGTGGAACTTTCTTTTCAGGCCACTGACTACTTTTCTCACATGCATCAGAGGTTAGAGGCAAAAGATGGTTTCAAAAGCAAGTTTGCTCAACCGAGTATCAAACTCGCAACAACCTGACCGCTGAGCTACCTGGCTGGGCTTGTGACCAGAAAATCCGGGTTTGATATACCCTACCATCACTTATCACAAGGGAATGTCAATGGGCAAGGCACTGCAAATGTCTGGCCTGGTTTTTGGGAAGTCTAGGACAGACATGCATTTGAGCCATGCTCTATGAAAAGGAGGTTTCATGCATCTAAAAAAAAAAAAAAAAAAAAAAAAATGTATTGGCCCATATCACACTGCCCAGCCTGCGCAGGTTAACATTGTTCAAAACTTGGTGCTAGATGTATATTTTCTGCATGTCAGAGGACCATTTTACCTCATGATTCAGTCGGTTGTTAGACAAAATGGATTTCATGGATCTTTAATTATGTGATGACTTACTAGGTATAATGCATCCCAGAGATGCATTAAGCCTCCTTTTGCCACAGCATGGTTTATGTATAAGTGAGCTGTTGCCATATATTTGAAATACCCTTACAAGCAGTGTTAAACACTGTTCAAACTTATGGATCTTTAATTTTAGAGTGTCTTTTTCATCTTCACTCATGACCGGAAAAAATATGACTTTTCCACTGGTCTGTGTGTTTAACAGCTTTGGAAAACACTCCGAGAAACTGTAATTTTTTGACAAGCCATTTGTCCTTTTACTGCAATGTTTGAAAAGCTGTCTATCTCAGGATGGTGAAAAATTTTATTTGTTGTGAAAATTACAACAGCTCAGCTACCAAAATATGCTTAACTTTTACCACAAAATCCCAAGTTTGAATAAATAACTTTGAGGAAGAAGCATTATGAAAACATTTTGGGAAAAGGAGAAAATGCTGGTGACCAGTATTTTCTCCTTTCCCACAAAGTTTTCTGCCCTTTCACTGCCAAAAAGCATAATTCAAGTTGCATTTAAATTGTTGTCTTCAAATGCTTTTAATTTGGATAACTCCCAATTTTTGTCGTTTGGTAAAGAGTTATCAAAATTTGACCAGCCACCACTGCACAGTCAATGACTGGTCAGAATAACTTCACTCCTGCTAAACCAAGGTAGCTCTGTAGTTTTGATTGATTGACTGATGTTTTATGCCACTTCCAACATTATTTCAGTCATATCACAGCAACAGTTTACATGTTCATATATTTTCTGGGTTTCACCAATACTAGGCTACGGCTCTGAAGTGTCTTGCCCAAGGACACTCCCACAAAAATCCTAGCTCTCTGGTAACGGGCAAGGCTGATCATCCAGAAGTCAACTGGAACTGCTGCCAGGCAAAATTTATTTCAAAGCCAAGCCAGGTAGCACAGTTGGTAGCATAAAGGACTTGAGACCAGGGGTCACTGGATTGAATCCCGAGAACAGCAAATTCCTTTCTGAGAAATGATGGTAGTCATTGCGACTGGATTAATTTCTCTCTCACCACTGATCTGTTTTGATGATGGATATGTGGAAAAGTAGCCAGTGGCTTAAGAAGAATATTGTGCAAAGTACTAGCTAGAAAAAATCCAGGAAAACATGGATAGGTGCACTGGCCGCTGTGATATAACTGAAATATATATTGAAAAGGGCATTAGACACTATACAAACAAACAAACCAATGATGGATGAAAGTCCAGAGGAAAGGATTCATTCCTCTCTCACCACTAAATGTTATTTTGACTCTCAGAGGGAAAGCAGCCAATGGCTTGCACAGAGAACTATGAATGTTGTTTGAAAGGAAAACCATGGAAGATTCACAGGCAGCTGTGATAAAATAGAAATATTGTTAAAAACTCTAACATACTAATTACAACTATTGTAAAGGTTTATAGAAGGGTACTAATATACATATGGGAATTAATCCTTTGTAACCTGACAAAAAATTTCAGACTGAAAGTATTTTCAGCCAACAAATCAAATGTGGCTGAAATAAAGAAATTTGTTTATGAAAGGGAAGAAAACATTGTGTAAAAAGAAGAAATGGCTGGTTTCCAGCAATTTCTTATTATCCCACAACGTCTACATACGCTATTTTTCCGAAAGGTCATTAAAATTAGGATACTGAACTTGATTTTGGTAAAGGATGAACCAAACTTTCCTCACCTGTGGACATTTGTTTGCTCAATATATTGCCTATTGGTACAGACTCTTCTTGCATAAATGATTGCTCTGCAATGACACTCATGTTGGCCTTCTCTACATCAAACGGCTGACTGTCCGAAAATGGCGGTGGACTGAATTCATCAGCACTTGACAGGTATTTCATCATCAGGGAATTCTGGGTCTTATTTCTTAGAGCAGCAGTATGTCTAAAAGTGAAAAACAAATCCTGACTACTCAAACAGCTCTAGATGCCAAAAGTAAATATAGCATGTGTTAAAATGCATTTAACCCTTTACCACACAATCACGACTTCTGACGACCCTGTGAAAGAAGCCTTTTGAAAACAATTGTGGGAAAAGGAGAAATTGCTGGTACCAGCATTTTCTCCTTTTCCCACAATGTTTCCTATCCTATCAAAGACAATTTACATCATTTGATTCACATTTCAATTGTCGTCTGCCAATGCTTTCAATTTGGACCAGTCTACATTTTTGTCGTTTGGTAAAGAGTTAAACTTAAGTCATACCATTTAAAAGTATGGAAATTATTGTGAAGATGACAATCTGTTATTGTACAGTCAATCCAACTGTCAGTCGCTGGCAAAGAAATTAATTTCAAAACCAGGTTAAAAGTTGCAATGTCACTCTATCTTTTGCTTACTCTTTGCCTGATTTTGAAATTCATTTTTCTGCCAGAGACTAACTAGAGCTGTCACTAAATGTGACTTAATACCCCAGCCAGCGCTTTGACAGAAACTAGTATTGATGTTAAGAGAAAAAAAAGTGTCAAGTTCAAGGGGAGATAATTCATGAAGTAGGAGGAGTTGACACTTGAAAATTACGTCTTGCAAACCTTCAATATATGATGAATGTATGTGCAAAGTTTCAATACAATTGAAAGAAAACTGGAGGACGAGTTTGCGACACAAAATTGGTAGTATTTTGTACACAGACGGACACATGGACGGACGGACGGACAGACAGGCTGATTCCAGTATACCCCCGAAAACATTCGTTTTGCGGGGGTATAAAAATTGGACCGACCACACAATAACAGATTCTCATCTTCACAATATTTCCAACACTTTTAACTCTTTACCACACAATCCCGACTTCTAACGACCCTAAAAAGGAAGCCTTTTGAAAACATTGTGGGAAAAGGAGAAAATGCTGGTAACCAGCATTTTCTCCTTTTCCCACAATGTTTTCTATCTGTCCCATGACAAATTTCAACTTTAAAATCACATTTGTCGTCTGCAAATGCTTTCAATTTTGACTGGTCTAAAATTTTGTCATGTGGTAAAGAGTTAAATGGTATGATTTATATTCAAATGCATTTTAACACCTGCATTAGTTTTTTGGCTGCTATTGGGCCTGTAAATCTTTAGAGAGAAGACAAGGTTTTAGACTCATCCCTACCAAAAGCTTTTTTCAGACAAATAAAATGTGGCTCAAAAGGGTTGAATTCAGAGCATGTTTTTTTTTTTCCGTTGGTCAATATTGACCAGTCATCAAACAGTTGCCCTAAACTCAGTTTTCTTTCCTTGTCATGATCTTATCTTGGTTTTAACAAAGAGAAAGTTTCAAAATTTCTATTTTGGCCATGAAAGATCTGCTCCTATCTCTGTCAAACAGCTGATGAAGGCCAAGTAAGTTATGATGACATGATCACATACATGTAATCTGCTTTTCAAATACCCTATAGGGTTAACATGACATTTTAAAAGAGTCTTTTATTGAGTGCTTTTTCTTACCCCAACATGCCCTTTTCTATATCCAGGGTCCGTATTCACCAACCATTCTTAAGAACTTTCTTAAAAAAAAAGAATAAAAAAATAAAGTCACCTTTGGACTCAAAACCAAACTCATTTTGACAAGAGGCTAACACTTTGATGACTGTTCCCCTAGAAAACAGTTACCTTTGATTAAGTGGTAGTCTATTCCCCAGACCATCTGATAATACAGATACGTTTCCGAGCGAGTCTGTGCGAGAACTGCCAGTGCTGCGGCGGGACAAATTCATAAATTTATCGTTCAGCGTGTTAATATAATGGCTGGATTGTAACATATTCTGCGTCAACTCTTCTAGCACTCCCCTCATCTCCTTCACATGAGTCTGAAAAATGACCGATAAAAAAAATTATGGAATGGTCTGTTTATCTGTTTAACCCTTCAATACACAATCTAAAGTTTTAATGACTCTGAGAAAGAAAGTTTTCAAAAACATTGAGGAAAAAGGAGAAAATGCTGGTAACCAGATTTTCTCCTTTTCGCTCAATGTTTCCTACCTTTCAAAGAACAAAATCCCATTATTCTAGATACATTCATTTTGTTGTCTGTGAGTTCTTTCAGTTCGTTGGAGTCTGCAATTTTGTCATCCTGTAAAGAGTTAACTCTTTACCAAACGATAAAATTTTAGATTAGTCCAAATTCAAAGCATATCCAGACGACAAAATAAATGTGACTAAAAAAACTGAAAGTTTGTTTCTGGAAGGATAGAAAACATTGTGGGAAAGGCATTTTCTCATTTTCCCACAATATTTTCAAAAATTTTCTCTCTCCGCTTCGTTAAAAGTTGTGATTGTGTGGTAAAGGATTAAGCACTAGAGACAAATAAACCAAACAAGCATTTTTACTCCAAATATAAGACCCCAATAAGACCAATTTCAAGGTTGCCCTTGACCAGAATATCTCAGCAAAGTGGACAGTGTAGATCCATGAACAGACTTCATGTTTCGCAGTTACACTGTATGTTTATCAACGAAAATATTAATTCTAAAACAGAGGTATGGCAAAAGGACATTTGACCCTTTACCACACAATGCCACCTTTTAACGATCCTGGGAAAGAAGCCTTTTGAAAACATTGAGAGAAAAGGAGAAAATGCTGGTAATCAGTATTTTCTCCTTTTCCCACAATGTTTTCTACCCTATCAAGAGAAAATTGCACCATTTTAGCCACAATGAAATTGTCATCTGCATATGCTTTCAATTTGGACAAGGCTTAAATTTTGTCATCTGGTAAAGGGTTAACCAAATTTTAGGCACTTTCTGTCATTATATTCATGACATATTTCATTTCATCACACAATTCAACACAAATAAGGAAATGAACATTTACGACCCCGTCACGGATGGAAGTTTTACCTGACAAAGATTGTTATTGACACTAGTCAACCTACATTTTGTGCAAATTTTCAGAATTCATGAGTAGAGACATTAAAAACTTTTGCACAACTTGCAAAATATCTTGCATGTCAACCACAGAAATTACCCTCAAATTCCATGGATCATATACCGGTACTTGGAAAGAAATAAAAAAATCTTGTGTAATGCGCAAATTCTCAAAGCTTCGTGGCAAGTGTACTGTAATTGCTCAGTACAAGCAATTGCTCTTTTTCCTACAGGGTATTCAAAAACCTATTAACTAAGAGTGCATGAAAAATCATAAGTGTACAATAATGGATCAATGCTTCTTACCTGCATCCGCCTCTGAACCTCCTCTTCAATCTCCTCATCTTTGGCTCCAACCAGCCGCTTTATCTTGTTTAACTCTTGAATAGAGTTCTGATATAACACCTTTAGGTCTTGGTGCTCGGCACTCAAGTTCCTGAGGTCCTGTCTGGCTTTGGACAGGTTCTGTGCCAGGGCCCTATTATTGGCTCTCAAAGATTGTTTCTGTACAGATGCATTGAGGACTGAAATGCAAATAAGCCATGGCTTGTGAAAAGCGGGTCTAATGTATCTTTTAACCTTTTATCATGAAATGTCGACTTTTAGCAACCCAAGGAAAGAATCCTTTACATTGAGGGAAAAGGAGAAAATGCTGGTAACCAGCATTTTCTCCTTTTCCCATAATATTTTCTACCCTATCAAAGAAAAATTGTACCATTTGAGCCACACTGAAATTGTCCTTTGCAAATGCGTTTAATTTGGACAAGGCTAAAATTTTGTCATCTGGTAAAGGGTTAAATGCACAATACCAAGCAGGTTGTCACATAAGATAGGCCCAATTTACCTATAAACCTGCTGAACCACGAGGTAGAATGGTCCTTTAACATGCAGAAAATTTACAAATAGCAAAATGTTTGGACACAGTTCAGGCTATGCTTACTGCACAGGCTTACAAGAGTCAATACTCTCTGCAGATGCAAACCCCCTTTTCACAGAGTACAACTCAAATTGTTTTAACCCTTTCAGCACAATTGGCCAAAACAGGGGCTTTTAGTATTACAGATAGCATATATAAAGATCAGACTGCAAAGAATATGCAGTCTGATTTTAGTCCTGTTGTTTAATCAAGCCTGTAAGATAACAAGAGCACCGCATGCTGGTGCCAAAGCTCGGCTGCAGTTGCTTTGAGAAATCAATTGATTTTCTGTGAAACTTCTTAGTCGAAAAAATGGAATAACTGTGTCAAAAACATTTTGATGATTACTTGACCCTGTTGTATGAGTTCCTCTCTTAATAGTTAACAACAAGTAAATATCTTCAGTAATGACAGAGACAATAGAAAATGTCAAAGCTTTTGCAAGACGATGACAGGGCTATGACAATAATTCGATGTATTCTTCTAAAATAGTCCAGCTATTGCAAGAGCTCAAGTTTATATATCTGGTACTGATCGAGCTGAAGAGTTAATCCAGTCTGCTCTGCTATACTTCAACAAAACTTGTTTTAAAGGAAAAAAAAAGTTACTCTGCATACACTGAAAACACTTTAGGTCTTTACTAAACAACCCCGAGTTTTAACCATCCGGAGGATGAATACTTTTGAAAACATGGTGGAAATGGGAGAAAATACTGGTGACCAGCATTTTTCCCTTTTCAATAATGTTTTACATGTATACCCTTTCAAAGATAAATCTCCTCATATCATCTGCTCTCTTTTTGTCGTCTGCAAATGCTTCTATCATAGAAGAGTATAAAAGTTTGTCATGCCATAAAGGGTTAACACTTAAGCTGCTGAATAAATGAAACACAAGTTTCTACTCAATACTAAAAGCCCAAACATTGCAGTTTCAAAGTTGATTTCACTGGAAAGAAAATACCATATCAGACAAAGTAGATCAAATTTTTTCGTTTGTTGAAGAGTTCAGTTGATGTGTGAAAGTACATGTAATAGAATAAGTATATGTATAAAAAACTTTACCAAACAATCCAGAGTTTGAGAGACCACTATTTAGGAGGAGGACTTTTCAAAACATTGTGGGAAAAGGAGAAAATAGTACTGAGCCTTATCACACACTTAGTGAAAAAAAAAAAAAAAAAATTGGTGGTCTTTAAAAAAAACTGGGAGCTTACTACATATACATTAACAATCCTGCAGCCTATATGAAACACTGATTATAAATATGAATACCAAGAAAAAAAGCAAAACTTACAACTAAATTTTTTTGAGACTGAACCTAAATTTCCCTTTGATATATTTAAGTTGGGCTTCTTCTTTATCCTTTTCACACCAACTTTCTGCTTTACAGCCAGCTTCTTTTCCACCTCTTCCTCCATGACAAAGTTAACCTGTGAATGCTGAAAATAAAAAGGAAGTACCAAAGCTCAAAGTCAGAACTTTTGCTAGACTATAACTGTCATATTGTGGTCGATATATTAACATTTTGTGGTACATTCACGGGGAAAAATATGGATGGTAGAGGACTCAAACCTGGGACGAGTGCTCTACCACTGAGCTACCTTTACCATTTACATCCATGCTACCGTTATCACTAACAACAGTATTCTGGTAATATCAAACAGAACAAGAGCTTTGCAGAGCGGCGCATATACGCCTGATGGGGCTTGTCATTGAAATGAGTTGAAATGAAGGATGGGCTGTGAATGATGAGTAGTTATTCTCCATGATAAAGAAAGTAAGTCTTGATTGTCTGTAATAGTTTACTGAAGGAAAAAAAAAAGCATTTAACCCTCTACTGCTATCAGTGTTTGAAGTTTCAAGTTGAGAGCTTTTATAGTTTGGAAGTTATGGCCCAGACAAAAATTCAAAGTAAAAATTTAAAAATAAATAAAGGGCAATAACTCAAAAAATAAGGGTACCAGAGTTATGGTTCTTGTGCATGACACTTCTCCATAATGTGTTCTGTCAGTGTATGAAGTTTCAAGATGATAGCTTTTCTAGTTTGGAAGATGTAGCCAGGACAAAAATTGAAAATGAAGTTATTAAAGGGCAATTACTCAAAAACTTAGGGTGACAGAGTTATGGTTCTTGTTCAGTGCACTTCTCCACAATCTGTTCTATCAGTGTATATTGTTTCAAGTTGATAGCTTTTATAGTTTGGAAGATCTGGCCCAAACAAAAATCTAATGTGAAAAATATTAAAGGGCAATAACTAAAAAAATAAGGGTGACACAGTTACAATTTTTGTGAATTGCTCTTCTCCACAAGGTGTTCTATCAGTCTTTGAAGGTTCAAGATCATATCTTTTATAATTTAGAAATTATGGCCCAGACGAAAATTCAAAGTGAAAACTAACAAAGGGCAATAACTCAAAAAGAAGGATGGCAGAGTTATGGTTCTTGTGCAATGCACTTCTTCATAATGTGTTCTATTAGTCTTTGAAGTTTCAAGATGATGGATTTGAAAGTTTGGAAGTTATGGCCTGGACAAAAATTCAAACTGAAAATTAACAAAGGACAATAACTCAAAAAATAAAGGTGGCAGAGTTATGGTTCTTCTACACTGCACTTCTCCATAATGTGTTCTATCAGTGTATGAAGTTCCAAGTTAATAGCTTTTATAGTTTGGAAGTTACGGCCTGGACAAAAAATCAAACTGAAAATTAACAAAGGGCAATAACTCAAAAAACAAGAGCAGCAGAGTTATGGTTCTTGTGCAGTGCTTTTCTCCATAATGTGTTCTATCAGTGTATGTAGTTTCAAGTTGATACCTTTAATGGTATTGAAGTTATGGCCTAAACAAAAAATTCAAAGTGGAAAGTTGGTTATTTCAAAAATCAAGGGCAGATAATTTTAGAATGCAAACAGCGATCCAAATTCTAACAGTCAGGTGCACAACTAGACATCATGGTGATTCATTGTGACAAGTTTCAAATAACTCTGATGGAAACTGTAGGAGTTGCGCACACAAGAAATTGCTAACGGACGGACAGACGACTGGTGGTATAACATAATACGACCCTTCGGGCGTATAAAAATTGTTTTTCTTACCCAAAAGTATTGGACTAAATACCTGTTGTGAAATGGTACACAACATGTAACTGCCCGAGAAAATTTTGCCAAAGGTAAGTTTTCTAATGGTGTTCCTGTGTTATCATAATCAATGCACCTAGATCAATGGGTTTTTTTTTTTTTGTACCAAAACGATTACATGTACATTTACAACTCATCCTGGGATGTACGATTCCACTTGCAGGATGGCAAGTGATCTTTGACCCGGGCAAGTACAAAAAATACCTGACTCGTTTAACGGGGTGGGTGCATTTTCTGATCAATAACATGCACTTAAAGCTCATAAAATCCACAAAATTTTAGAGATTTAATAATATAGTGGAAGTTTACACCTGACATTGATTGACGTGCACAATTTTTAAACCGAGACGACTAAAAAGGGGTGACAGATGTTACAGTAACAGACAAGTTCGGTAAATTGGACTTACAGAGTAAATCGATTGGATGTTTCGATAACAAGGTAATACTATAATGGTAATACACCATGACGTTTTTCACACCAAATAATAAAGTCTTGGTTCTGATTCCTTGAATGTTTCATTTTTTTTCCCCACACACTTTCAGACATAATATTTTTGTTATGTTGATACCGTCATGCTGTAAGTAAAATAATACCTAAAATCACTTTGTCTTATTTTCGATCGTTTCAACCATAGTTGAGGTAATGAATAATATACCCATTCCTAAACTTGAAACCCATTGTATCTTCTTTTAAATCAATGTTTTTGAACATTTAAATGTGAAAGACTTCCAAACCAGCCATTCACCCTTAGAGTGTCTGCCATTACTTTCGTTACCATTTTGGCCAGTGAGATTGAGATCAGACTATGCCAAGCATGGACTCTGATCTTTGATCTTCACTTGTCACTTTTTAAAGACATTCTGAACAAGAAAAACCTTAGCATTGCTAGAATTATGGTTTTATTTTTACAGATACCTTTTTTCAAACTGCAGGAGCAGCATGTGATATGAACATGCCCTATCCCCTTATTAGTGCAGTTTGATCTGCTAGTTTCTTCTTGTCCATTAAAGTGTTTCAGGTTTTTCATAAACCGAGGTTAATCTTTAAGACCTATGGGAAACTTCTCCATCTTGTTGGAAATGGAAGGTGTGAAAACAGGCTGTAAATGCGTCCATATACAATATACAGGACTCCCTTCGCTCTCACATAGTATGTACTGTATATGATTTTTTTTATGCTGTGTTGTATTGATGAACGCACTTTAAAACCAGCAGACAACAATTTGTATGCACCAGACCAGATTTGAAAACATTGTAGAAAAAGGAGAGGAACAAAATGGAACAGATATCTATTTTTTTTTAAACGAGCACAAATGTACATGGTCAAAATCACAAGAAGTATGCATCAAAGCATTGTCAAGTCCTCTTTCTCTATCACTCCCTCTCTTCATTTGCCACAATGTTTCAAATATATTATATTTATTTCTGAACTCACATTAATTATCCATAAGTTTAACCCTTAGATCATCAAATAAACCAAAGGCTAATTTCAGTTAAGAAACAGAGCATCAGATTCTAATATTAGCTATTTCAAGGTTGTCCTTGTTTGTAATGTCCTAGAAAAGCTGGCAGTGTAAACCAACGATCAGACTCTGTGTTTGTGCAGTTTGATTTTGGTCTGAATCGACTGCAAGGGCAACAAGAGTGAAAGGTGCTCTAAGGGTAAATGGCTGGTTTGGAAGTTGGCTAATTTGTTTTCAGATGAAGTTATTTCCACACAAAAAGCATTAACAAGAATAGTGTCATTTTTGATAAAACAGATTTTTTGTTTAAAATAAAACTTGAGGACTGGCTTAAAGTTGGAGCTTGTTATCTGTAGGATGACTTCTACGGGTACAAGCTTAGGAATGGGTATTATTAGTTGCATCAACTATGGGTGAAAACCGAAAATTAGATATACAGTCGCTTCCGGTATTATTGTTGGTTCTCCAATATTGTGGTATTTACAATTTCCGAAAGTGAGGCTGAAATGCTCCTCCTTGAGGATGTCCTCACGTGAGCATTTGTAGGTCAGATACAGTCAACACACTTTGCAAACTTACATCGGCAAATTTTCCGAAAATGGTAGGTAAAATCAAGTTTCCATCCCAATGGTAAGAAAACTTGCCTCTTTGCAAAATCACTCTATCCCCTAGATGAAGTTGATGACCTTATCAGCATAACAAAAGCAATATCGGTATAAAAATTCTGTAAAATTTGTTTTCCTGTCACTGAAGTTTATGAAACAGGAATGTAATTTTCAGACGACCATTAAATGATGACGTCACCGCTTTCCAAATATGGAAATGAATTTAAGAGGCCCTGATGAAATTTTTGACTCGCTAATTATAAAAATCCTATTCTCAAAGCACTACATTTTTTTTCTTACTTATGTTCCCTGATCTACTGAAATGGGAGAACACTCTAGAAATTATATATTCACTTTTTATCCAAAAAAGAGGTCCAAAGTGAGGTATTTGATACTTTTTTAAACGGATCTGTAGACGTCCCTTTTTTTCCCTCCATCTTTACAGGTGCCCAAAGAAAAACCTCGCTCACAAAATGACAAGGAGAATTTACATATATCTGTTGCTCAAAATTCTTGATAGAATAATCTCAACACTTTGAAAATAACTGAATTTTCATTTACCAAAGTTTTGAAAATAAATAGGGTAAGCATGTACATCTTCCAGGGCCTCATCTCAATGCCACGATAATACCGGAAGTAAGCCTTTTGGAAAGTTGGTCAATGCTGGCCCCTGCTTTGCCTTAATTAAAATAGTTAACTGACAAACAGAAAATTAGTTATCGTAGAAATATAGATGAGATATCATTGCATGTTTTTTTTGCAACAAAAAAAATATCAGGCAAGACGCTAATTTTTCTACACGTGGTGGAATGTTTTAGTACCACGATAATGGGAGATTCAGTTCTATATGGTGATTTATTAATTTAAGGTATTTATGCATGGAAGGAACAATATAACAAAAATAATTGTCAGAAAACGAGTGGCAATTACAATTTAAAAAAAAGAAAAAAAAACAAAACAAAAAAAACACACACACACACAACAAACAAACAAACGTTTGCACAAACGGAAGACATGTATTGGGTGTGAAAAACGTCGAGAATGTACGAAGAGTAATAGGGCCGAATAAGCATATACGCGTCTTTCCTGACGAAATAATTTTACACAGAAAATGTCTGCAATAGCTTACGAATGTGTAAGAACCGTTATGCCTCCATGTACCAATTTTTCTTTTGTTCAGTGTACTGTTCAGGTGACAGAGTTCGGCGTGAAATCTATCTGTTTTTCTAAATTGTCATAATATACATTTGAAATCGCCACGATTGTTTCGTTAATTTGATTGGTTGAAACGCTGGTGTACTCGATTAACGCGGAAATTTTTATCTTAGGGTCCCGTTGGACGTAAGCGAGCATATTTTACGCATAAACTCGTGTCGGGGAACTGTCATGTCGGGGGAAATTCTTGTTTCCATGTTTTCTGCCCTATTATTAACTGCCTTCAAATCTGTCGGGAAACTGTCTCGAAACCTTATTTCGGGGAATAGTGTTATCTTGAACTGTCTTGATAAAAAAAAAAAAAAAAAAAACATTGTGGGGAAAGGAGAAAATGTTGATTACTAGCATTTTTTCCTTTTCCAACAATAATTTCAGGATCGTTGAAATAATAATAATAATGATGATGATGATGATGATGATATGTTGTGTTACTGAGAAGTGTCTGATGCCCCGAAAATAATGTAACCTGTAAGCTGTGAACGTGAATTAATGAATTAAATTACTAATCCGACCACAGTTTATATGTTGTTGACAATGCAGCAAAATTATACTGAAATACATTCATTGTTACAAATGTAACTAGCCAGACATGAATACTACCCCTAAAATCACATTTGACCTTGCTGTGACCTTGACCTTTAGTAGTAGTAGTAGTAGTAGTTGTCTTCAGGTAATTTCCCACACTTGCACTGGGCACTCCTTCCTTGAAGGATGATCTTCTCACAATTGAGAAATTTGAGATATTTCTGTACAGGGTTAGTTAATTATTGACAGCATTTGTGCAGCACAGTTACATGTGTATTTAGAAATTAAGTGATAGGAAAAAGAGTTGTAACCCAGACTCATAGACAGACACTTGACATTTCCTTGATCTTGACCTTGGACCTACAGAAATGGTTCTTGCGTCTGACACATTGTCTTTATGTGGTTGACTGTTCTGTACAACTGTATTAAAAAAAAAAAATATATATATATTTATGACTAAAAAAGTCACAGGCCAGATATGAAAATAATGTTCCAAAATTTCTCTTTATAACGATACTTGACCTTGCCAATGACCTTGACCTACTGACATGGTTCTGGCATGACAGATTGTCTTAATGTTGATGACCATTTTGCATAGTTATATCAGAATAATTAATTCTTACTTAAAAAAGTAACAAGCTTGACACAAACATTACTCCCCCCCCCCCCCCCAAAAAAAAAAAAAAAAAAAAAAAAAAAAATTGACCTTGCTGTGACCTTGACCTCTAACCTATGGATATAGCTTTAGTGCATGATATGTTTTTCTTGATTTCTTGATAGTTGTCAATAGTTATGCAAAGTTGTTTTGAAATTAATTAATAGGGAAAAGAATTATGGCCAAAACACAAAAACAGATATTTAACCTTGCTGTGACTTTGATTTGTGACCTATGGACATGGTTCTTGTGAGCAACACATTGTTTCATATATCTGACTATTCTGCACAGTCATAATGAAATTTATTTATAACCGAAAAATTTACAGGCTGAACATGAACATAAACCCCCAGATGTTCTCTTTTTAAATATATTTGACTTTGCCCTGACTTTTGAGCTATTGACATGGTTTTTGTACATGAACCATTGTCTTTATATGGTTGACAGTTTTGCTATACTGAAATTCACTTATAATTAAAAAAGTTACAGGCCAGAGTCAAACACTATCCCCGAAAAAGCATTTGACATTGCTTTGACCTTGACCTTTAACCTATGGATATTACCCTTGTGCATGACACATCATCTCAATGTATTCAACATTTGTGCTAATCCAATATGAAATTTATTCACAGGGAAAGAAATTATGGCTTGGACACAAAAATAGACAGAGAGAGAGATAGAGAGAGAGAGAGAGAAAGACAGACAGACAGACAGACTAAACGAAAATTATATACCCCTGCACTTTTTTTCGGGGGCAAAAATAATAAAATAATTCAGTCTCTGAAAAGATAAAATCACTGCAAGTCCAAGTCTGTTGTAGGTAGGGTATATAGATCTACAAAATGTTGGGAAGTATCAAGGTTAGGGATCAGATTATGAATCTTCTGCAGTTTTGTCTTTATCTACGCTGTCTGCACGGGTTCTATAGCTATAACAGACATCCTATGTGTTTTACATGTGATTCCGGTTTAGCACTATAAGAAAGGAGTTAAATTTGAGTTTTAAATGCCAAGAACGCCTTTTGAGTCTTTGTGTCATGGTCCCACAGAGGCCCGCATAACTAACAGATTCAAGTGACAACTTCGTTCGATTCATCGTTTAGGTCTTTATTTAGTGTAGTCGTTTTGCTAGCTTGTTTATAATAACGCTTTAAGAGATGTTAATTGAATTATTTATTCAGTTTCCAATCTCTTAGCCCCTACAGTATTTTTTTAGGTTCTTAGGAATAATAGTGTCCTTCTTTGTTTGGAAAAGCGGAGTGAGCACTTGCGATTTGGAACATTCACCTCTAAGGTTTCCTTCGCGTACTATAGTTTTAGTAAACAAACACGCTACAATTGACTTTGTAAACAAAACATCTCTGCAATGAATCTGCCACGTTTTCTCAGAAGACATCGTATCCCATGGAAAATACTAGCTGTCATAGCGATTTTGCTGTGTATTGCATACTTCTATTTTGTGCATGAATCTAAAAACGAAATGAAATCAAGCGAAATTCTTAAATTTCGAAAAGAACGATTCCAGAAATACCAAGCTTCAGAGGCGAGCAGAACTGGTCCAGGTGAGAGAGGGGTGGGTGTGCATTTAGTTGGAGAAGAAAAACAGAAGGCAGATTCGCTGTTTGAGAAGGAAGCTTTTAATATAATTGCTAGTGACAAAATTTCACTCGAAAGATCGGTGAAGGATGTTCGGGATCAGAGGTAATTTTTTTTTCATTTACCATTCACCCACCATCTCTTAAGTGTTGCTACTCAGGGGAACTTGTACCCTACTGACTGTTATGGGTACAAGTTCCCAGGAGAAGTTGTACCAAGGGTACAAGTTCTCCAGAGAATCTGCTTATTTTATTTTCAATTTACTTACATATCTTCACTAATAATGCAGGGTTTTCCATGACCCCCTGTTTCTTTGAATTTTGACCCCAAATGTTAAAAATGACCCCAAAATTTATATTTGTGCCTTCTTTCATTCATTTGAAGGGGGTCAAATGACCCCCAAATCAGAAAGTCAAGGGAAAACCCTGATAATGGATAGAACAGGCATGCTTACTTTATTGCCACTGTGAGAGTTATTTTGCATTTCATACAAAGCTGTAAAAAAGTAAGCAAAATAGGTTTCAGTGTATTTGTGTAAATATCATAGTAAAAGTATTATAATTTTCTTGGGCCTGCATAATTAAAGTTATTTTTAATCATAAGGACAGTTTAAGGTATCTTTTTGTGTGAAATGCAGACATGTGTTTCACAGATTACTTTCATTAACTTACAGTTTTTGATAAAATTAGAAGTATGATCAGTATTGGGTACAAATGTTAAGCAAAATGGTGGACATTGTGTTGGCGAGTAAAGATGTTTTACAATATCCATACATCAATGTTCAACTTTGGTTGGTTATTTCCGTTTATTTATCGTCGCTACCGGTTGCCAATCTGAGCGACGCCCCCAGAAGACGGTTAGTTGTTACGGGGGATAGTGCAAGGATACAGGTCGAAACTACTGAGAGCTTCGCCTGGTTCTTTAACGTGCTCGGCGTATAGCACCGTCACACGGGACCTCGGTTTAATGTCTCATCCGAAAGACTATTAGTAATTTTTAGTTGGCCAGCCGGGGATACGAACCCACAATCTGTAGGACATTGTGTTCACGAGTCCTATGCTCTACCTACTGAGCTATATCGGCTGGTAATGTTCAACTTCAAAAGGATACACCAATATTGAATTTATTGCCCTGTCTATCACTTTTAGCAAGGTTAGTGCCAGTTGTCAACCTATGTGTATAATAGGTAACAAGTCAATTAACACTTTCCGGTCACACTTCGCTGTTTATATGCAGCAGTTTAATTGATGTTTAATACCATTCTGGTGATTTTCACGCCTTTAAAATGATTATCTTTTGATATAATTGTTGTTATATATATTTTTTAATGCATCTCTGAAAATTTTTGGGGGTCAAACTCTTTCAATTTGGACCAGTCTAAAATTCATGGTTTGGGAAAGGGTTAAAACTCTGGATTGTGTGGTAAGGCAATAATTTAAGGCTGAGATTACCTTCTCTTCAAATGTGAAAAATTGCTTGTCCAGGCCCTTACTCCTCTCCTGTAACCCTTTCCCAAATGATAAAATTTAGACTGGTCCAAATCGAGAGAGTTTGCAGATTTTTGGCAATTTTAAATTTGATGTAAATGACAGAAAGTTCTCCAAAAGGGTAGAAAACACTGTGGGAAAAGGAGAAATTGCTCGTAATGAGCAATTTCTCCTTTTCCCACAGTGTTTTCAAAAGACTTGTACTGCAGACACGTGAAAACCAGGGCTTGTTTGGGAAAGGGGTAATAGAAATCAAATAATAAATTAACTGGTACATAGGAGCAATAAGGTGGTGTGTAGACCAAAAAGACTGCAACAGCAATGAAATTGATCAATCCATTCATCAATTGATTCATCCATCCAGCCAGCTATCCATCCATCCACCCACACCAAATGTTAAAACCAATCCATCCATCCATCCATCCATCCATCCATCCATCCCAATTTCTCTATCCTGCCATCCCGCCATCCATCCATCCATCCATCCATCCATCCATCCATTTCCTTTTAATTTTTCAGATGTAAAAACTTGGTCTACCCAAAAGATCTCCCAAAAGCAAGTGTAGTTATCATTTTTCACAACGAAGCTTGGTCACCACTACTCAGGACAGCACATAGTGTAGTAAATAGATCTCCACCAGAATATCTGCATGAAGTGATTCTATTGGACGACTTCAGTGACAGAGGTAATGACGACATAGATTGGCCAATTATTATTCAGGGAGGTTTACTGGCAGGAAATCTGTTTGTCTATCTATCAGTCTGTCTATATAGGAAATTTTGTGTTCTCCTCTTTGCCTACAGTTTTCAAGCAATTTGGCTGAAATCTCATTGAAAGCCTTCCTCCATTGTAAATTGTACACCAGCAATTTTAAATGGGCCTTGCTCTGAAAAAAGGAGGATTAATGTATCTTCATGATCAGTTATACCAAGGAAGCTGTCACATAATTATGGATCCATAAAAATCCATTTTGTCAAACACCTAACTGAATCATGAGATGTACTGGTCCTTTGACTTGCAGAAAATTGACTATGGTAATAGCAAAATGTTTCGACCCAGCTGATCTGCAGAGGCTGACCTGGGTGGATATTTGTTGCAAATGCATTAAAACCCCGTTTCACAGCGCAAGGCTCACATACAAACGGTGAATTTACATGACTGAGTTACGACCCTTTAATTTTTTCAAGTTCCTGCGATACAGTAATCAGTGTTTTTATTGTTCTCTTCAATAGAACTGTTTTAGATGTGGTATTTGATACTGATTTAACCCTTTACCACACAACAAAATTTTAGACCCGTCCAAATTCAAAGTATTTGCAGACGACAATTTCAGTGTGGCTCAAACGATGCGATTTTTTTCTGTGATAGGGAAGAAAAAATTGTGGGGAAGGAGAAAATGCTGGTTAACAGCATTTTCTCCTTTTCTCATGGTGTTTTTAAAAAGCTTCTTCCTCAGGGTTGTTAAAGTTGGCATTATGTGGTAAAGGGTTAAGCTGATTAACTTTATATCTGATGTCCAGGTTGGGAAAGTCTAATGTTTAGTCTGAAAATACAATCTTGATAATGAATACCTACAATCTAAGGCTTTGTTAAGACTTAATCTTTCACCAAATGACAAAATTTTCTATTTGTCCAAATTGAAAGCATTTGCAGACGACAAAGTAAATGTACATGTAACTTAGATCATCGGAGTTTTCTTTTAAAGTTTAGAAAACTTTGTGGGAAAGGGAGAAAATGCTGCTTACCAGCATTTTCTTTTTTTCCCCACAATGTTTTCAAAGGCATAATTCTTCTTTAGGGTCGGTAAAATTTGGGAGTGTGTGGCAAAGAATTAAAAAGTCCAAACACAAAACAATCCCATGTTATGATCAATAGACAGATCTATTCATAAACTCAGTCACTTTAGCCCTTATAACACATTCATGACTTTTAAAGACCCTGAAAGAGATGGCTTTTGAAAACATTTCCTCAATGTTTTCTACGTTATCAAAGACAGAAATCATCAACTAAGAATGATTCGATATCCCGTCTGTAAATGTTTTCAGTTTGGTCCTGTCCAAAATTTCGTCGTTTGGTAAGATTTAAGTCCTTACTAAACAATGCTGTGTTTTAACAACCACGCAGAAGAAAGATTTTGAAAATAATGTGGGAAAAGTAGAAAATGTTTGCATCCAGCATTTTCTCTTTTCCCTACAATGTTTCCCACCCCTTTAACTTTTTACCACACAATCCCGACTTTTAACGACCCTGTGAAAGAAGCCTTTTGAAAACCTTGTGGGAAATGGAGAAAATGCTGGTAACCAGCATTTTCTCCTTTTCCCACAATGTTTTCTACCCTTCCCAAAACAAATTTCAATTTTTCAATCACATTTATTTTGTCATCTGCAAATGCTTTCAATTTAGACCAATCTAAAATTTTGTTGTTTGGTAAAGAGTTAAAGATTTGATTTGTCATCTGCAAATGGTTTCAATGTAGACCAGTCTTAACCCTTTACCAAATAACAAAATTTCAGACTGATCCAAATTGAAGCATTTGCAAATTATATGTGGCTCAAATAATGAAATTTGTCTCTTTCTCCTTTTGCCACAATGTTTTCAAAATTCTTTTCTGTAAGGGTCGTTAAAACTCGGGAACATGTGGTAAAGGGTTTAGTTTTGTTGTTTGACAAAGAATCGAAAGTTAGATAACTCGGTTTGGAATTTAGACAGAGAATATTATTAAGAATTATTTTGTATACTTGTGTCAGGCACCCCCCCCCCCTTTCTTTATCTTGGATCTCGAAAACAAGCCTTGAAAGGGTATGTTAGGTATTCTATGGTTTCTATTTCATTTAACCCTTTACCAAACAATCCCAACTTTAAAAGACCCTGATTTTGAAGCCTTCTAAAAAAAATTTAGGAAAAAGGAGAAAATGCTGGTAACCAGCATTTTCTCCTTTTCCCACAATGTTTTTTACCCAGTCAAAGACAAATTGTATCATTTGAGTCACATTGAAATTGTCGTCTGCAAATGCTTCAATTTTGATGGGTCTAAAATTTTGTCATGTGATAAAGAGTTAATGCCCCAAGGATTTATAGAAACCAAAGACATTAACTCTTTACCCAATGAAAAATATGTAGACTTGTCCAAATTGAAAGCACTTGAAAATGACAAATTGATCATTGCCCAAGTGTTAGAATTTGCTATGGAAAGGGTAGAAAGCATTGTGGGAAAAGGAGAAGATGCTGGTAACCGGCATTTTCTCCTTTTCCGAATGTTTTCAATCGTTTTTTTTTCTTTGCAGTCGTTAAACCTCAGGATTGTTTGACAAAGCGACGAAGTGCAACTATTGTTCTTTTTGTAAGAATGCCTTTTGATCATAGCATAGATGAAGACCAGACTGTAGAGAACATGCAGTCTGATCTTAAATCTACAATCTCCACCATTTTGGGAAATATCCTGACAAAAACACCATGAGAGTGCACTGCTTTAACTCTTTACCAAACAATAAAATTTTAGACTGGTCCAAATTGAAAGCATTTGCAGAATGACAAAATAATTGTGATTAAAAAATTGAAATTTGTTTTTGGATGGACAGAAAACATTGTAGGAAAAGGAGAAAATGCTGGTAACCAGCATTTTCTCCTTTTCCCACAATGTTTTCTAAAGGCTTCTTTCACAGGGTCGTAAAAAGTCGGGATTGTGTGGTAAAGAGTTAATCTATGTTTCCAGTTTAGAAACTCCATTTATTAGCTAACCTGTTTTTGTAGAAAACATTAGCGTATTGTAATAGCCGTGTGGTCGTCATCTGTGTTGTCAATTGTTTGTGTCGTGCAAAAACTCTGACATTTTATAATATCTCTGTCATTTCTAGTGATATTCAATTTAAACACGGGTTAGTTGTTAACCATTAACTCTTTACCACACAATCCCAACTTTTAACGACCCTGAGAAAGAATCCTTTTGAAAACATTGCGGGAAAAGGAGAAAATGCTGGTAACCAGCATTTTCTCCTTTTCCCACAATGTTTTCTACCCTTCCTGAAACAAATTTCAGTTTTTCAGTCCCATTTATTTTGTTGTCTGCAATTGCTTTCAATTTAGAGTAGTCTAAAATTTTGTTGTTTGGTAAAGAGTTAAAAGGGGAACCTATACAACAGGGGCAGGTATCCATCAAAATATTTTTGACACAGTTATGCACCTTTTTAGACTTAAAATTTCCACTACATGCAAATGCAGCCAAGTATTGGCATCTGCTTACCGTGCTCTGGTTTATTTAGCATATTATTAATTAAACTTTACAGAAGGGCTTGGGGAAAAACTAAGTAAATATGTGTCAGAGACATGGCCCGACGGTATCGTAAGGATTGTAAGGACAAAAGAACGAAGTGGTTTAATTCGTGCCAGGCTGGCTGGTGCCAGGGCTGCTACAGGGGATGTGCTTATATTTCTGGATTCACATTGTGAAGCAGGGCCAATGTGGTAAGTTAATAGCTTTTATTCTCGTTGCTAATGCATTATGTGACTTATAAATATTCAGATATAACACAGTGAAATATTACAGCATTTCAGATAAAGAGAACAATAGAAGATTAAAAGTACAACAGTATTTATTTTCTTTACAAAGGTTTTTGTAATTTGCTAAACCTTTACCAACCAATCCTGAATTTTAAAGCCTCTGAAGAAGAAAGATTTTGAAAACATTGTGGGAGAAGGAGAGAATGCTGGTTACCAGCATTCTCTCCTTTTTCCACATAGTTTTCTGCCATCTCAAAGACAAATCTACGATTTCATAGACATAAGTGTCTTATCACTTCAGTCATATTTGATTTGTTGTCTGCAAATGTTCGTAAGATGGACAGGTTTTAAAAATTAATTTTGTTGTGTGTTAAAGAGTTGTAAGTACAACACTATTGAAATTCTGTACAAAAATCTTTATTGTGATTTGTCATCCATTTACCAAACATAAAAATTTTGGACATGTTTTATATAACCCTTTAGCAGACGACAAAATGTTAGCCTTGTCCAAATTGAAAGCATTTGAAGACAACAATTTCAGTGTGGCCCAAATGGTGCAATTTTTCTTTGACAGAAAATGTTGTGGGAAAAGGAGAAAGTGCTGGTTTCCAGTATTTTCTCCTTTTCCTACATTGTTTTTAAAAGGCTTCTTTTCCAGGGTTGTTAAAAGGCAGTGTTGTGCGGCAAAGGTTTAAAAGGGTTTGCAGAGGACAGGATAAAAGTGGCTACAATGATGGTGTTTGTAATGATAGAAAACATGGTGGGAAAAGGACAGAATGCTGGTTACCATCATTTTTCTCCCTTTCCCACAATGTTTACAAAGGCAGACTTCCTCAGGGTCATTAAACTCGGGGTTTTGTGGTAAAGGGTTAAGCTATAACATACGGTCATGTAACCTTTCATTTTATTAAAGTGTTGATTAAATTATGTAAAAAAAAGAATGAGCAATGGTCTGTGAAAAGGGGGCAAAATGCATCTGCAAACAGTATCGACCCAGGTCAACCTGATTGTGGTAAAATTATCTGCATGTCCAAGGACCATTCCGACCTCAGGAGTCAGCTGCTGGTTAGACAAAACGGAGTGAACTCTTTACCAAACGACAAAATTTTAGACTAGTCCAAATTGAAAGCATTTGCAGACGGCAAAATTATTGTGACGGAAAATTTGGAATTTATGCTGGGAAAAGTAAAAACCATTGTGGGAAAAGGAGAAAATGCTGGTTACCAGCATTTTCTCCTTTTCCTACAATGTTTTCAAAAGTCTTCTTTCCCAGGGTCGTTAAAAGTCAGGATAGTGTGGTAAAGGGTTAAAGGATCCATGAATATGTGATGACTTGCTTGCTATAATGGATTGCAAAGATGCATTAAAAAACCCCTTTTGCCAGAGCACAGCTCATAAAAAATCATGAATTGGAAAAAAGAGAGGTCAGGCATTTAATTTGTAAAGTTACTATAGAATACACCTGTTTCCTTTTTTCCAGAAATAAGGGTAAACTATTATGACAGTAATCGAAGAATCTTTAATTGTATAAGATAAGAAATATATGTAAATGTATTTGGAAAGGTAATGGTCAGGCATTTAATTGGTGAAATTACTATAGAATACACCTGTTTTTTCCTCCCAGAAATCATAGTAAACTCAGAATACCAATGTTCATGCCCATATTTTACTTTAACTCATATCTCTTTAATACTCGAACAAAATGACTTGGAATAAATGACCTCTATTACCATATGTTACATGCTTGAATTACTGGACAAACTCAGCTTCTGCTATTGTCGTCTGAATGTGGAACTCTAACGATTTTCAACTATTTATGTGGCTTGTAGATTTATCATGTCTTTTAAGAATACTTAATATACATGTTCTTTTGAATTAACTCTTTGCCAAACGACAAAATTTTAGACTTGTCCAAATTGAAAGCATTTGCAGACGACGAAATAAATGTGACTGAAAAATTGAAATTTGTTTTGGGAAGGCTAGAAAACATTGTGGGAAAAAGAGAAAATGCTGGTTACCAGCATTTTCTCCTTTTCCCACAATGTTTTCAAAAGCCTTCTTCCTCAGGGTCATTAAAAGTCTGGATTGTGTGGTAAAGAGTTAAATAAACATGATTTTGTTGGTTCAACTTGGTAATATGTGGCGGATGATCTAACATGCACTTTCTGTGCAGTCTAATCTTGATCTATGTCATCCACAACATCTTCTTATTTGGACTATGGCACATGTATTTAAAATAGTCAAACTTGACATTGATGGTTAATAGAATTTCCATACTGTCCTAATATACAGGATGATAAAAAATAGTCTTTTTTTGATTATTCTTTGCATAGGGGTCAATTTCAGGTCAATTTGTTCGAATAATACCATGTGGCACGATTTAGTACCCATCCAAATTGAAAGCATTTACAGACGACAAATCAAATGTTGCTTAAATGATGGAATTTGTTTTTGAAAAAGTAGGAAACTTTGTGGGAAAAGGAGAAAATGCCAGTCACCAGCATTTTTTCCTTTTCCCACAGTGTTTACAAATGCCTTGTTTCTCAGGGTTATTAATAGCAGGAATTGTGTGGTGAAGGGGCGGGGGGGGGGGGGGGTCGTTACTGCCTGAAACAAATACAGATACAAATATGCAGCCAATTACAAGGGTAATCCTTTTACCAAGGAATTATGTTTTAAAGATCCAGAAGTAGAATTTATCTGAAAAAATTGTAAGGAAAGAAGAAAATGATGGTAACCAGCATTTTCTTCTTTTCCTACAATGTTTTCTGCCCTTCAAAAGACAGATGTCATCATTTAAACTACATTTAATTTGTCATTTGCTGTTGCTTTCAGTTTGGTCTGGTCAATATTTTTTGTCGTTTTTTAAAGGGCTAAACACTGCCTTTTTTGGTAATTAAAGGAAAACAACCTACTTGAATGACACAGAAAATATATTGGGAAAAGGAGCATGTGCTTGTTCATGTATTTGTTCCTTTTCCCACAATGTTTTCAAAGATTACTTGCTGCAGGGGCTTTAAAACTGGTATTTATGTGATCAAGGCCTAACAGTTTTACTGTGCTGTAAAATTTATACATCTGTATGTCAGGCACTTCTTTAGGAAAGTATTGATTATTGATTGAAGCAGAAAAAAAAAAAGAAGTGCCAGTCAATATCTTTTGAAAATAGTCCTGTGTTTTAATGTCTATCAATGGGAAAAATATCTTTGTTTTCATTGTGGGAAAAGGAGAAAAGGCTTGATAGGTAAAGTTCGTAATTAGTAGCTAGCTTACTTGTCCCAGTTACTTGCTCAGATAAAGTTGGTTACTTGTAGCAAGCTACTTGTCTCAGTTACTTGTTAGGGAAGAGTTGGCTACTAGTAACTAGCTGCTTGTCCTAGTTACTTGTTAAGGAAAAGTTGGCTACTACCTGTAGTAGCCAGCTACTTGTCTAAGTTAAGCTGGCTACCAGTAACCAACTTTCCCTTAACAAGTAACAGGGACAAGTAACTACATGTACCTACTAGTAGCCAACTTCCCTTTCTGAAAATGCTGGTAGCCAGCATTTTCTCCAATTCCAACGATATTTTCCTCTCTTCCAAAGCCAAATTCCATGATTTGAGACATTAAATGCTATCAATTATGTACAAGGCTAAATTAAGTTGCCTTGCAAAGACTTAACTCTTTACCAAATGACAAAATTTTGGACTAGTCCAAATTGAAAGCGTTTGCAAACGACAAATTCAGTGTGACTCAAATATTGAAATTTGTTTTGGGAAGAGTAGGAAACATTGTGGGAAAAGGAGAAAATGCTGGTTACCGGCATTTTCTTCTTTTCCCACAATGTTTTCAAAAGGCTTCTCCCTCAGGTCATTAAAAGCTGGGATTGTAAAGGGTTAAGCTGGTTGGGGATAAAATAGAAAATACATGTAACTACTTTTTGATTCTTTTACACAATTATCAAAAAACTAATCAGATTTATGAAGGAAATGGAAATAAATTTACTAAATTGTATAGAAATTATTGTGGAAAAAAGAGCAATTTTTAACAAGCAGTATAATTGCTCCCTTCTAAACAATGATACTGAAACATTCATGATAGACCTCATGCAGTAGTGTGCACAATAAATGTCCAAATATGATAAGAAACACCTTTACTCTTTACCAAGCAACAAAATTTTATTCTGTTCCAGATTGAAAGCATTTGCAGACAACAAATTAAATGTGACTATTAATGTGGGATTTGTACTTAATAGGGTAGAAAACATTGTGGGAAAAGGAGAAAATGCTGGTTACCAGCATTTTCTACTTTTCGTTAAAATCCGGGATTGTTTGGTAAAATGTTAAATGTCTCATTATTTAGATAAGGCTTATACCATATTTCACCTAATTAATGCTCCCTCCCTAATAGTATAGGCCCCCCCTTTATTTCATACTCCAGAGGCTTCCCGGCAACTCCAACTGTCATTAATCTTACCATTAATTGATGACTGGAGTGACAAACTTCCAAATGCAAGATAACTTTTCTAAAAAGTTTCAAACACAGACTTACGAAAATCACTAATGACCGATATTTTATAAATAAACTTACTGGTACAACGTCACAATGATCCTAATCACTTCACAAATCGATGCCATCAACACCTGACTATCCGAATACGCATACAGTTCCAATAACGTTAGTCATTATAATCTTTGGTAACGCAAATTATTCAGCTAACTTTGAAAAACATTAAGAAAGTGAAGTATTGAACACCAGTGTCCAATTATACTAATCATTAGGGATGGGAACGAATACAAATACTGTATTCGAATGTTCGGTTTTTAGTATTCGAATATTCGATTGTAGAACTGCAGAATTATGATTTGTTTTAGTGTCGGAAATTTGAATGTCTGAATACTGGTACACTTTTTGCCACAAGTTTATCTAGCAAAATCAAATTAAATGGGCGCATTGGATACTTTCAATAGCTAGTTGACTAACCTTTACAGAGACAGGTCATCAGTGAATGCGAAATCCGTCGGATGCCTTGCATAATTTACTTATGGCGAGAGCTTTTTCTTCTGCCAGTATCAAAACAAAAGAGGCACATCAAAGTATGCTGAGTATCACAAGTTCAGGCATCTCGTTTGTCATAAAAAATCACTCGACATAAATTTTAAGTATAATTAACTTATAAAGAATAACTAATGTGGAAGAATTTCAGATTTTAATACTAAAACAGTTAAATTGCCTCATGTAAAGAGTAGTTAAATATTATACAACAGCAGCCACGACGACAATAACAACAAACGCTTGCCTTATGCTTGTATCAATGACAAAGTTACATCGGCAAATCTATCGACGTAAAATACGACTGATCAAGACTGGACAAAGGTAGTTTTAATAGGTACGATAACTAGAAGTCCTATCTAAGGTGTTTTGTAATTTAATAGGTGTTAAAAACAGCTTGACACGTGTAAACAACACATCGACAGATACACGGTTGAGTAACAGAGCGCGGGATCACCTCGTTCTTTGAAACAGTTTCTTTTTTCTTTTGACGGGGAATCTATTTAGCCGTGTAAAAGTAGAAAAAGAATATTCGAATATGAAATTCATATTCGAATTTTCGGCCGTTTTTAGAATATTCGAATATTCGATTATTCGGTCCCATCCATACTAATCATGAATGATATTTAATGTCCAAATAAATCATGATAGGTAGTAAAATTGATATCTGCATTACTGCAGAATACATTGGGTCTTTCAAAATGGCGATGCCTTTGCACTTGGCACTAACTTAAATCCCAGATCAAAGTACCCTACTTACTCTACATGACAGCACTTAAATTTTGGCAAATTGGCGATGAAATAAGAGCGCCCAATCAGTGTTTTGCATAATGCCCGGGCACGTCAATTAGGTTAAATACGGTATCTACTGCAAGGGAATTGCAAGACTAGCATGTTAATACTTCAATGCTTGCATTTGCATTTTGATTGCATGAAGTGCATGCCTTATATGTCATGAGTTCAAATTTATGCTCATATTGTTCACCCTGGGGCTGCTAGATGAAAAAAAATGGTAACTTTCCTCTTTAACCTTTACCACACAAAATCAGAATTTTAACAACCCTGCGAAAGAAAGCTTTGGAAAACATTGTGGGAAAAGGAGAAAATGCCCTTAACCAGCATTTTCTCCTTTTCTGACAATGTTTTTAGTGTAACCCATCCAAAAACAAATTTTAATTTTTGAGGCACATTTATTTTGTGATCTGCAAACGCTTTCCATTTGGACTAGTCTGAAATTTTGTTGTTTGGTAAAGAGTTAAGGAATTTAAGATTCAGATCAAAAGCGAGTTTTTGGGAGACAGTGGTGAAGTGTCAGCCTCTACTATCAGAGGTCTCTGGTTTGATTTCTGGGAAGAGCGTGGTCAGCCTTCAGAACTCAACCCACATCATGAAGCAAGTACCGGTTAAAGTTTCCAGGAAGCAGTCATGGAGAGCCATTGATCTTACTTTTAACCCACAATACCAAACAGTCTGGTGTTCTAACAACCCAGAGGAAACAGGCTTTTGAAAACATTGTGAGAAAAAGGATTTTGTCCATTGTCAACATTGTTTTCTTTTCTTTTCAAGACAGTCTAAACAGTTAAGTCACATTCACTTTTTCATCTGCAAATGGTTTCATTATGGTAAACCTGAAATTTTTTTTTGTGCTTAAGGCATAAGAACTTATTTCACAATTAACCATTTACCACACAATCCCAAGTTTTAAAGAACTTTATGAGAGATGCTTTTGAAAACATTGTAGGCAAAGGAGAAAATGCTGGTAACCAGCATTTTCTCCTTTTCCCACAATGTTTTCTACCAGTCCTAGAACAAATTTCAATTTTTGAGTCAAGTTTATGTTGTTGTCTGCAAATGCTTTCAGTTTGGACTAGTCTGCAGTTTTGCTCTGTCATAAAGAGTTAATTTTTAAGGAATAAGTGCTAATTGACCTTACTTTTTACCAAACAACAAATTTTAAGAGTTTTTCCATTTCCTATACATTATTTTCTCAAGCCTGATCTTCATCAGAATCATGAAAACACAGAAATTTTAGTAATAGATTAACTCTCACAGGACGACAACTGCAAGACTTTCCCAAACTGCAAAATGTTTACCTAATGACCCTGACTTTTAACAACCCTGAGGTAGAAGACTTTTGAAAACATTGTGGGAAAAGGATTAAATGCTGGTAACAGCATTTTGTGCATTTCCCACTATGTTTTTTACCCTTTCACGGTGGTTTGATCCCCGGCTAATTTCTTTCCGAGGATTGATGCTAGTCATTGCGACAGGATTCATTCCTCTCTCACCACTGACCATTATTTCGACAGTGGTTATGTTGGAAAGCAGCCAGTGGCTTAGAAAGAATATTGTGCAGAGTACTGGTGAAAGAAACTCCAGGAAAGCACGGATAGGTGCACAGGCAGCCGCGATATAATGAAATAATGTTGAAAACGACATTAAACATCAAAGAGTCAATTAATCATTAAAATGTTGTCTGCAATTGCTTTCAATTTTGACAACTCTAACATTTTGCTGTGTGGTAAAGAGTTAACCCTTTACCACACAATCCCGACTTTTAATGACCCTGAAAAAGAAGGATTTTGAAAACATTGTGGGAAAAAAAGAAAATGCTGGTAACCAGCATTTTCTCCTTTTCCCACAATGTTTTCTAACCTTCCCAAAACAAATTTCAGTTTTTGAGTTACACTTATTTTGTCGTCTGCAAATGCTTTTGAAAACATTCTGGGAAAAAAAGAAAATGTTGGTAACCAGCATTTTCTCCTTTTGCCACAATGTTTTCTACCCAGTCAAAAAGAGAAATCATCATTTTAGCAACATTAAATTTGTTGTCTGCAAATGCTTTCAATTTGGTCCAGTTCAAAATTTTATTGTTTGGTAAAGAGTTAACTGTTTACCACACAATCCCGACTTTTAACAACCCTGAAAAAGATGGCTTTTGAAAACAATGTGGGAAAAGGAGAAAATGCTGGTAACCAGCATTTTCTCCTTTTCCCACAATGTTTTCTAACCTTCCCAAAACAAATTTCAGTTTTTGAGTTACATTTATTTTGTCGTCTGCAAATGCTTTTGAAAACATTCTGGGAAAAAAAGAAAATGCTGGTAACCAGCATTTTCTCCTTTTCCCACAATGTTTTCTACCCAATCAAAAAGAGAAATCATCATTTTAGCATCATTAAATTTGTTGTCTGAAAATGCTTTCAATTTGGTCCAGTTCAAAATTTTATTGTTTGGTAAAGAGTTAACTCTTTACCACACAATCCCGACTTTTAACGACCCTGAAAAAGAAGCCTTTTGAAAACATTGTGGGAAAAGGAGAAAATGCTGGTCACCAGCATTTTCTCCTTTTCCCACAATGTTTTCTAACCTTCCCAAAACAAATTTCAGTTTTTGAGTCACACTTATTTTGTCGTCTGCAAATGCTTTCAATTTGGACTAGTCTAAAAATTTGTCGTTTGGTAAAGAGTTAATACAGGCTGGATTGTAAATAATACATTTTAACCCTTTACAAAATGACAAAGGTTTGGACTTGTCAGAATTGAAAGCATAATTGCAGAAGACAGATTAAATGTGACTGAAAAATTAAAATTTGATTTTGGCAGAGAAGAAAACATGGTGGAAAAAGGTGAAAATGCTGGTTACCAGCATTTTCTCCTTTTTCCCATGATGTTTTCAAAAGACCTTCTTTGTCAAGGGTCGTTAAAACTCAAGGTTGTGTTGGTAAAAGGTTAAGCATGCTTGGCTTTCACATACTTAATTGCTCAGCGGGTGGAGTTGATGGCACATATTTTTTAAGCACATTTTAACCCTTTACCACACAATCCCGACTTTTAACGACCCTTGGAAAGAGGCCTTTTGAAAACATTGTGGGAAAAGGAGAAAATGCTGGTAACTCTTTACCACATGACAAAATTTTAGACTAGTCCAAATTGAAAGCAATTGCAGACGACATATTCATTGTCACTCCAAACATAAAATTTGTCTTTCAAAGGGTAGAAAACATTGTTGGAAAAGAAGAAAATGCTGGTTACCATCATTTTTTCAATGTTTCAATGTTTTCAAAAGGCCTCTGTCTCACAGTCGTTAAAACTCGAGACTGTGTTGTAAAGAGTTTCGCACACTATAATGCTTGACTGCACTTTAGCATACTTAGTTGCTCAGTGGGTATAGGTGCTGGCTCACAGTTTTTAATTACGTGCAGATTTTTTTTTTTTATGTTTTTATGTTTATTGTTCCCCAGATAGGACAAAAAAGGCAAGTTACGATAATTCTATGGCAAATAACATGATTGATATACAAAAAAAAAATGTGGTCAAAGTGTAGTTTCAATCACTTTAATCCCCAATTTAAACATATGAACCATGCTCTGTGAAAAGGGGGCTTAATGCATCTGCGAAAAGCATCGACCCAATAGTAAAGGCCGAAACTTTTACTATTGGTCAATTTTCTGTATGTTCAAGGACCAGTATACCTCATGATTCAGTCAGTTATTAAAAAGAGTGGCCATTATGGATCCATGGTTACTGGTATGTGATGACTTGATTGGTATTATGTATCACGGAGATGCATTGAGGCCCCTTTTGCCAGAGTATGGCTCATGTATTTTAGGCCGATTGAGAAACAACTTCTTGCAACTTATACTAATCTCACTTGATTATGATTCCTGAAACTACACAGTACTCGCATCAAATGTGTTAGCCAATGAACTGACCCAAAGTTGACACCTGCCCCCGTGAATCGAACTTGGGACCTTGCGGTTGCAAGGCCGACGCTCTACCTCACGACCACAGACACCACAATCCTGTGTTTAAAAGGACTCAAGAGAAAGGGGCCTTTTGAAAACATTATGGGAGTTTTTGACATATCTGGAGACCTAGTTCAGTTTATGCTAATCTTTAACTCTTTACCGAACGACAAAATTTTAGACTGGTCCAAATTGAAAGCATTTGCAGACGACAAAATAAATGGGACTGAAAAATTGAAATTTGTCATGGGTAGGGTATAAAACATTGTGGGAAAAGGAGAAAATGCTGGTTACCAGCATTTTTTCCGTTTCCCACAATGTTTTCAAAGGGCTTCTTTTACAGGGTTGTTTAAAGTCGGGATTGTGTGGTAAAGGGTTAATATGATATAATGTTGTTATCATTAACTTCTGTTATTTTCTGTTATAATATCCTTTATATAAATAAGTTTGAAGTCATGCTTATGAAGTAAAACGTTGATGTATTTCATTTAAGGTTGGAACCATTGCTGGCACGCATAAAGGAAGACAGAACTGCAATTTTATGTCCTGAAATCGATAATATTGATAAAAACACATTAGATTATGGCGGGACGGGTTCACATTCCGTCGGGGGCTTTTGGTGGAGTCTTCACTTTGCATGGCGGCCAATTCCGCGGCACGAAACAGAGAGAAGAAAATCACCCACTGACCCAATTAGGTAATAGTAGGAATAGATGTCTTTAAAGGGAGCTATGAAGATTTTTACAATCTCACCAAACTTCAAAAATGATCTATCGCTGAAATAAGTAATTGAATAGGTGGCATATTGTCAGCAAAGAGGAAAGACAAAAGTAAGAAAAAATATTTTTCGATGGTATTTCCTTATTGAGCCATGTAGCCTCTTTAGTTATTTTTAATTTCACGCAAGAGTATTGCAAAGACACAGGAATGTCACATGATCAATAACGCGTCGATAATGGAGATTCATATTCATTTCAGTGTGGTGACATTATATCTAATGTGATGAAAATAGACAAAGTTACCAATTGCAAATACACCTTCTAATTTAAACGCAAAAAATTGCTTTTTTTTTTTTTTTAATATATGGTAACAGTGCAGTCTAAATGACTGCACAGAAAAATATATTTGTACTTGTATAGTTATTGTTGTATTTATCGATATAATATTTTACAAGAAATTTTGATTTACGACCTAAAACTAAATAGCCCCCTTTAAATCTTTTCCCTTATATTAACTAAATTATTTCACCTTCTGCTGTAGACTAAAATTGAAATCAGTGATATAAATTGAAAAACCACAGAAAAAAATGTCTGACAACACAGGTTTACTAAGTTGTCGTAAATTATGTAGTAACGAATCAATACTTGCAAATATAGTTTGCAGCAGTTCACCTTTAACTCTTTACCAAACGACAAAAATGTAGACTTGTCCAAGTTGAAAGCATTTGCAGACGACAATTCAAGTGTGGCTTAAATAATGAAATTTGACTGTAATAGGGTAGAAAACATTGTGGTAAAAGGAGAAAATGCAGGTTACCAGCCTCCCTCAGGGTCATTAAAACTTAGGATTGTATGGGAAAGGGTTAAATGATTGTTGCAAGAAGGCATCATTTTGAGTCCACAGTGTGAAGAATTCTTTGTTAACCCTTTACCACATAACAAAATTTTAAACCTGTTTACATTGAAAGCATTTGAAAAAGAGAAGGTGAATATAACTCAAATGGTGGGGTTTGTCATTTAAAGGGTAGAAAACCTTGTGGGAAAAGGAGAAAATCCTGGTTACCAGCATTTTCGCCTTTTTGTACAAAAATTTTTCTTTCTCAGGGTTGTGAAAACTCTGAATTGTTTGGTAAAAGGTTAAATGGACATGGAAATGATCAGAAGTTGTGGGTAAATTACATAATTATGTAGCTGATTGTACAGTTTTCAAACTTTCTTACTAAATACAGAAATTGAACATTTTCTCAACTGGGCAGAGATCACAAAAATAAATGCCATCTATTCTTTATGACGTCACACAGGCTGATTTAATTAACATGATTAAGGTACCGTTTGATGCTTTTCTTGTTATTTTATGCTTATGGTGATTGGTGGCTTTAAATACTGCATGCTGATTTCTAACACCTTTTGCAATTGTGCATGTAAAGGTTAAATCTTTTCCAAATGACAAAATTTTGGGCTAGTCTAAATTCAAGGCCTTTGCAGACAACAAATTTTAAGGTGGCTTGAATGATGGAATTTGTTTTTGATCAGGTAGAAAATACAGAGGGAAAATTAGAAAATGCTGGTTACCACTTTCTACTTTTCCCCCAATTTTTTTCAAATGCCTTTTTTCTTTTGGGTTGTTAAAAACAGGGATTGTTTGGGACAGGGATGAAACATTTTTCGGGCAAAATGAGGAATCACTTAATACAAGCACTGAAAATGTAATCATGTTGATAAAGGAGTATTCTACCATGCATTGTCGGAAACAGAAGTGTAAATGGTATAGAGTGTTTTTGTCTTACATCAAATCGGGAGATGAGTACAGTCGACCCACTGAACCACCCAAATTACATTACTAGCGCCAGTAAACCTTTTATCTAATGACAAAATTTAGGTGTCCAAACAGAAAGCATTTGTAGACAAAAATATTATTGTTGCTCAAATGTTTGGATTTAAATGTCTTCAAAAGGATAGAAAACATTTTTTTGGAAAAAGAGAAATTGCTGGTTACCAGCATTCTCTCCTTTTAAGTACAATGTCTTCAAAAGCCTTCTTCTTTAACCCTTTCCCAGACAAGCCCTGGTTTTCACGTGTCTGTAGTACAAGTCTTCGAAAACTCTGTGGGAAAAGGAGAAATTGCTCGTAACGAGCAATTTCTCCTTTTCCCACAGTGTTTTCTACCCTTTTTGAGAACTTTCTGCCATTTTCATCAAATTTAAAATTGTCTTCTGCAAACTCTTTCAATTTGGACCAGTCCAAAATTTGTCGTTTGGGAAAGGGTTAAGGTAGCGTTTCAGAAAGTCTGTGTTTTTGCACTTTTGGCGCACAAAATGAAAGGCCGACGCAGCAAAATTAATACATCATGTCTTCCTTGATGTAACACAAATCAGAACTAAAAAGTAACATAAAAGATTGATTAGATTAATATATCTTACAAAATTGTCAAGTTTATAACTGCAGAATCATAATGAATCTGCTTTCTACCAATTAAGTATCTGCTTCTCAGGTTTACACTGTATTTGTCTAAAATATGACACTATTCTAGATGACATCAATGTTGTCTGGCCTATATTACGGTATGGAGTACTTGCTTAAAACTTTTTGTCCGTGTTTTAGACACTGGTTGGTCATGGTCACCGACTTGCTGGAGTAATCAAACGACACAGTTACTATGAGATCATGATTATCAACTTTTACCTTTAATACCACACTGTCATATAAAACTTTTAGTATTATGCAATATCTACAAAGGGGCAAAGGCGAACAACATGTAGAAAAATTTGAAAGGTTAAAGACCATGACCTGTAAAATTTCTGAATGACCCCCAAAGTTCTAAACAGGAGGGGGTCACAGATGACCAGACCGCCAGATAAGAGGGAGTGATAGTATTTTAAATCCATTATTTCTCTTCCAAACCCTATGTTGTGGTACTCATTAGAATCTGCTCGATGAGACAATTTTAATGAGTGCCCATAACATAGGGTTTAGAGGAGAGTAATTAATATTTTCAATTTTGAAATCAAAGTCACTCCCTCTATCCGGAGGTCTGACTGACCCCAAAAATCTATGAGCTTGCCGAAACACAGCTGCAAGGTCTTTAAATTTGGGATTTGGTGGTTATGGAATAAGGTTTCAACGAAGCAAACATTGAGATTGATTTATTTGAGATGAGAGAAATTGTTTCACCATCATCCATGTACAAGAAATAGATTTAAGTCTTAACCAAACAACAAAATTTTAGAGTAATCTAATTTGAAAGCATTTGCAGACGACAAATTAAATGTTACACATATTATGAAACTTGTCTTTGAAAGGGTAGAAAGCATAGTGGGAACTAGCATTTTCTCCTTTTCCTACAATGTTTTCAAAAGCCTTCTCTTTTAGGGTCGTGGAGGTTGCTGGTTCAATCCACGGCTTGGCCAATTTCTTTCCGAGGATTGATGATAGTCATTGTGACAGGATTCATTCCTCTCTCATAGCTGACCATTGTTTAGGCAGTGGATATGTGTGAAGCAGCCAGTGGCTTGGAAAGAATATTGTGTGTAGTACTGGTAAAAGAAACCCCAGGAAAGCATGGATAGTTGCACTGGCCACCGCGATATAACTGAAATAATGTTGAAAATGGCGTTAAACACCATACAATCAATTTAGGGTCATTTAAAGTCGGGATTGTGTGGTAAAGGGTTATATTAAACCATGTCTTACTTATTACAGGTATAACACTTCTCTTGTTTCAAAAAGAAAACTTGTGATACTGTGGAAATTAATTTCAACCATTTACCGAACAATCCCAAGTTTTAACAAGCCTGACAAAAAGGCCTTTGAAAACATGGTCGCAAAAAGGAGAAAAAGCTGGTAAAAGTATATTTTACTTTTCCAACAATGTTTTCTGCTCTATGAAAGACAAATGCTTTGATTTTAGCCTCTTGTGATTTGTTATAAGTGCATTCAATTTGGACCTTTCTAAATTTTTAGCGTTTTATAGAGGATTAATACAGTATACAAAGTCATGTAGAATGGAAAGGGGCATCCTGGTTGATCCAGTTCTGATGTATTCCGTAAACTACATTCATCGCCCCTGGGTTATCTCGCGTTTGTTTTCTCATTCTCATGAATTATTCATGAGGCATTTTGATTTAGTCTCAGTTTTTCAGTGAGAAAATTTGATCTATTTTTATCAACCATATACCATCATTTCTATTTTTACCTTGTCTACAACCAATCAAATTGCTTGTTTCAAATCAACCTTGGCAATACTTTAAATATGGCTGAGGCCCTGAACATCATTGACAAAAGTTTACAAAGAACATTCGGAGTCACCCGGAAAGAGTTCCAGCTTAAAGCTCCAGCAGCTTTGGTTACAGAACTGGATTGTCATAAGGCAAATGCCACAGAAGGAAGGCGGCCAACATATTCGTTGATAATGATGTGGGTTTTACCTGGTTTATTCATAGTAATGGAAAAAATGTGATTATTCTCCACTACAAAGAGTTTCGTCATGTTACTGACAATTTGATTGGCTATTGGGTGTAATTCGCAGTCTTATGAATATTCATAGAAACAACAGTTTCGCATTTGAATGTCCCAGGAGTGATGAAGGATCATACTTCAAACCTGGGTAAACGAGGGTGGGAAAGGGAGGGGGCTTACAAAACAGGTGTATTCTATTTGTATGTTTTGCATTTAAAACTGATCAAGATTATTTGACAATTTTTTTTTAATGTTTTAAGTTTTCTTTTTGCAAATGAAACTTTTCTCTTATTAAGTCCTTCTTTTTGAGAATTCAGACATCAATTCTTTAGTTGATTATTGAAGTATTCTTGTTATAAGCTATGATATAAGACAAAATAATAGAGTAGTACATTGTAAATAATATGATACATAAAAATTTGAATTGATAAACAGCCAGGAAAACATTGTGACAGGAGAGAAAATGCTGAGAGGGATCCTGACACATATTCACCCACCATCAAATTGGATTCAGATTTTCAAGAATTTTCAGAGGACCGCAATTTCTGATCAATTGATTTCTTTACCAAGTGAAAAAATTAGACTTGTCCAAGCTGAAATCATTTCTAGATGACAATCATGCCTCACTGGACAACATTTTCTTCAAAAGACAGAAAACATTTTGGGAAAAGGAAAAAAAAAAAGGTTACCAGCATTTTTTCCGTTTCCCACAATGTTTTCAGAAGGCATCTTGTTCAGAGTTATTAAAAAACTCAATTTTTTGTAAAGGGTTAACCAAATGGTTTAGCCAATCTGAAGTTGTTGTTGGACTCTGCTAATTTAGAGGTAGACTAGTATTTCATATAGAATGGTTGGGGGATATGTGTCCTGCATCATATCAAGTTAGGAATCATACAGTGTCAAAACAAATTGTTTATCTGTAACAATTTATTAATCAACTGAATTAGCTTTCAAAATTGTCAATGTACAATACAATCTGTAGGATTGAACCAATCCTTGCACGGATAAAGGAGGATCGTACATGTGTCATATGCCCAATTGTAGACGTTATCTCGGATAGTACTTTGGAATATTCAGAAAACGGTGGGTATCAGCCAGGGGGATTTTCCTGGAGTTTACATTTTACTTGGGAAGATATTCCAGAGCGGGAGAAAAACAGAAGAAACTATACTGATCCTTTGAGGTATGAATGAATATTTTTCTAAAGCCAAATGCCCTTTTTGTTAAGTTTGCTTGCAGTGAGTGAGACTTAGTTGTAACAATGTTGCTCCGGTGTATGTGTATATATGTGTGTGTGTTCATTAGTGTGTGTGTTAGTGTATGTGTGCGTGTGTCCATCTGTCCACCTGGATTCGTCCGAACCAGAACTTCTACATTTATAGATTGATTTCAAAAAAATTTGGCACAATTGTTCTCCTTCATGAGCAGAAGTGCCATTTGAAACATTTGTTCCGGTAGGTCCAGTGTCAAGGTCACTCTTGAAGGTCAAATGATAAAATTGTCATAAAAGGAGTTTCTCCAAGCCATAACTTCTATATTTATGGATGCCTTGAAAGATAATTTGGCTCACTTGTTTTCCTTTACCAGTAGAAGTGCTGTTTGTATCATTTGTTCAGGTAGGTCCAAGGTCAAGGTCTCACTTTAAGGTTAAACCAGTAAAATTATAAAAAGATCTCATCCAAGCCATAACTTCTACACATATTGATGGGTTTCAAAATAAATTTGCAAAATTGTTCTCCTTTATGAGTAGATGTACCACTCCAAAAATTGTTCAGTAGGTCAAAGGTCAAGTTCACACTTAATGGTCAAATGATAAAAAAATTTGACAAATTTTCTACTGAATGAGTTGTAAGTATCTCTCTGAATTATTCCAGTTATCTGAATTATTTCAAGGTCAAGGTTATACTTAAAGGTCATTAATTAAGCTTCAGCTTCTATATGTTCATAAATAGGGAATACACCTATCCTAGCACAAATGTGAAAACAAAGGGATCTGAAATAAGATAGATGTACTTTTTCAAGTGCAGCTTCTGAGGGTCTTTACTAACTCTCCCATGGCAAGCTTGGCTTGTTGCCCATGGGCACTTTTTTCCTTTTTTCAAATCCATTTTCTTACAGAGGGTGAAAAATCATCAAGATAGCGTGAAAAAAAAGGAGCAAATCAGTAATAGAAAGCTGACAATGTGCATAAAATTTTCATCATTTGGTAAAGAGTCAAGGGCTGAAATGATAGTTGGTAGGAAGATGGAGAAGACAGTACATTCTATTTATAACCTACAGACACAAAAGAATCAAGACCAAAACATATGTTGCAGGCATGGTCATGATTCAATAATGCACTAATGGCAAAAATATCCATAAAACCATAGAGCAATATCATCCATGCATGATTTAACCCTTTACCAAACAATCACTTAAAGGCTATATAGCTGCCAAAAGTAAACAATGGGGGCATTTCCATACTTTAAATGGTATGATTTAAATTCATATGCATTTTACCACCCCATTGTTTACTTTTGGCAGCTATATGGCCTGTGAACAACCTGAAGGAAGAAGACTTTTGAGGTTGTATAAAAGTTATGAATAGATTTGTAAACAGTTGCCACACATTTTTAGCTTACCCAAGCACCAAGGGCACAAGGTGAGTTTTTGTGACAGTGCTGTGTCCGTCGTCAGTCATGCGTCGTCCAGGTGTCAAAAATCACCTTGTGTGCACACTAGAGGCCACATTCAGTCAAATTCTCATGTAACTTGGTCAGAATGTTTGTCTTTAAAATATTTAGGACAAGTTCCAAATTGGATCATGTTGGGTCAAAAAGTAGGTCACTCAGCCAAATCTTAGAAAAACCTTGTGTACATTCTAGAGGCCACTTCTTTAGTCCAATACTCATGAAACCTGGTCAGAATGTTTGTCTTAATAATATCTCAGACAGGTTTGGAATTGGGTCATCAGGTCAAATTTTAGAAAAACCTGGTGTGCTCTTAGAGGCTACATCTTTAGTCTAATACTTATGGAACTTGGTCAAATTGTTTGTCTTGATAATGTCTGAGACAAGGTTGAAATTGGGCCACGCCAGGGCAAAAGTAAGGTCACCAGGTCAAATTTTAGACAAACTTTGTGTGCACTCTAGAGGCCATATTTTAAGCCCTATACCCATGAAACACGGTCAGAATGTTTGTCTTGATGAAATCTAGCACAAGTTCAACAGTGGGTCATTTCAGTTCAAAAAGTAGGTCATTGGGACAGATCTTAGAAAAGCCCTGTGTGTACTCTCAGCCTGATGCTCATGAAACTTAGTCAGAATGTTTGTCTTAATGATAACTCGCACAAGTTCGAAATTGGGTCATGTAAGATCACAAAGTATGTCATGTGGCCAAATCTCAGAAAAACCTTGTGTGCACTCTAGAGGCGCCATTTTCATCCCGATACCCATGAAACTTGGTCAGAATACTAGTTCAAGTTCAACATTGGGTCTTGTCAGTTCAAGAAGTAGGTCATGGGGACAAATCTTAGAAAAACCTCTTGTGCACTCTGGAGGCCACATTATCAGTCTGATACTCAGGAAATGCTGTCAAACTGTTTGTTTTGACGATATGTCTTACAAGTCCAAAATTAGATCATGTAGGGTCAGAAAGTAGGTCACTGGGCCAAATCTTAGAAAAACCTTGTATGCACTCTAGAGGGAACATTTTGATCCGGATACCCATGAAATTAGGTCAGAATGTTTGTCTTGATAATATCTCTTACAAGTTCAAAAATAGGTCAAATCAGTTAAAAAATAGGTCACAAAGACTCATGTTTTATATTGATACAATCAGGATCTCTTCAGCTTTATCAATCTTAGATGACTTTACTAAGGTGAGCACTTTAGGGCCAATAGGCGTCTTGTTTTGTTTATGTGATTAGTCCATTCATTTGTTAAACTCCTTCAGATATCAGTTTTATTTTTTACCCTGTACTTTTCTATGGAGTTTCTTAACTCTTTACCACACAATCCCAAGTTTTAAAGACCCTGAAAAAGAAGCCTTTTGAAGACACTGTGGGAAAAAAAGAAAATGCTGGCTACCATCATTTTCTCCTTTTACCACAATGTTTTCTACCCTATCAAAGACAATTTCCACAATTTGAGGTACATCTGTCTGCAAAAGCTGTCATGTTGGACAAGTCTAAGATTTTGTTGTAAAGAGTTAACTACACTGCAGGTGTTAAAGGAAAGGCAGACCAAAGTTTGCTGTCTTTATTAGATAAATATTAGCCTGGGTTCCAGTCCATTCATTTTTCCTTTTTCTATCATTATGACTTAACTTTGTCAAAAATGACGGCCTGGGGACATTCGAAATCTGATTGCAGCTTCATCTAGTTTATCTCATCTCACAGTGGGGTAAACTAGATGTCGCTACAGTAGGTTTTTTAATGTTATTGACTAAAAATAGATACTGAAATTCCAATAGCCTTGGTTTGATCACTGCCTGTTTGTGAGCCATCTTTGAAAATATTGACAACAAAATTTCAAACAGGTTATTAACTTTACCGAATGACAAAATTTTGGACTTGTCCAAATTTATAATTGCAGATGACTATAAATTTGACTCAGATGATGAAATTTGTTTTTGATAGGATAGAAAACATTGTACGAAAAGGAGAAAATGCTGGTTACCAGCATTTTCTCTTTTTCTCACAATGTTTTCAATAGGCCTCTTCCTTAGGGTTGTTAAAACTTGGGATTGTGCGTTAAAAGGGTTAACAATAACTTTGGAGGATAACAATATCTGCTATTTGTTTCAGCTTTTTGACTGAAAGCTTTTCAAAAGGATGCTATACATAATAAGTTCTGTAGAAGGTCGCGATGAATTGGTCGAAAAATGCACAAATCCATTATTATTATCCATTGTTATCCACATTATTAACGTTGTGACATAAGGTGATGAATAAGTCTATAATTAGATTACCGGCACAACTGATCATACATGGGGAGACCCTTGAATGTCCCCAGGCGGTAATAATAACAAAAACAACAAACAGGTAGATGCCAAAGATCAACAGCAGACCACAATTCAAAGGAGAGCATGATAAGGAGTTATTCAAATTATTACCGACTGAATCCAGGCTAGAAATATAGTACAAATATACTTTACTCCACAAACATACTGGATGATAACATTCAGTTTAAAGATGTAAATGTGGCGTTCAAATACGGGTTGGTGGCTTTGCAGTCGGTAAATCCATCTTTTTTCATGGGATCAAATTTAAAATCATATTACCTATTTGAATATACCGGTAATTGCACATGATCAATGCATGTTACTGACCTTGTGACATTCCTGCCCTTGCTAAATTCCAGACCAAATCTTAAAATATCATTAAGAAGCTAGGTAGCCCATTGAGGAAATACCACTGAAAAATATTTTTTTTCTCTCATTTGTCTTTTCTATTTTGCTAATGGTTTGTCCACTATCTCCATACTTGATGCAGTGGTGAATAATTTTTTAGGGTTTTGTTTTTAAATTTTGGTGAGGTAGATCTAATAGAAATCTGGATGGCCACCTTTAATGCTTTAATGGTTTTTGATGGCCCTGAGACATAAGGCTTCTAAAAACATTGTGGGAAAAAAGAGAAAATGCTGGTAACCAGCATTTTCTCTTTTTCCCCACAATGTTTTCTTTCATTCAAAAAACAAATTTCAATTTTTGAGTCACTTTTATAGTGTCATCTGCAAATGCTTTGAATTTGGACAAGTCTGAATATTTGTGGTTTGGTATTCAACGACCAAAAAGGACTTTTTTGAAAACATGGAAGAAAGGAGAAAATGCTTGTAACCTGCATTTTTTTTTTGTTTCTGCAATGTTTTGGGCCCTTTCAAAGACAAATTTCATAATGTGTTCAATATTTTGATTTGTTGTTTTCCAATGCCTTTAATTTAGACCAGTCTAAATTTTTGGCATCTGGTACAGAGTTAACCCTTAGAGTGCCAAGTAAACTGTTTGATTGAATTGTGTTTTACACTGCTTTCAACATTATTTCAGCCATTATCATGGGAACAGCTCCCATATGTACATGAAACCCAACAAACATTTTCAGTCAAGAAATGAGACCCAAGTAGTTGACATATCATGGTTGCTTTAGTGCAGAATGTCTAATTTAAGTGGAAAGTGTAGATCCAAGATCAGACTGCATGTTTTGCACAGTCTGATCTTAATATACACTGGTGGCAAAGGCAACTACAGTTGTGAAAGGTGCTTAAAGGGTTAAGAAATACGAAAATAATTATGCTTGTATGAGGGTAAGAATCTAAGTCTAAAAATCTGGAGCTACAGTTAACTCTTTACCAGACGACAAAATTTCAGACTGGTCCAAATTCAAAGCAATTGCAGGTGACAAATTGAAGATTGCCAAAATGACCCGATTTGTCCTTAGAATGGTAGAAAGCTTTGTGGAGAAAGGAGAAAATGCTGGTTACCAGCATTTTCTCTTTTTCCGGCAATGTTTTCAAAGGCTTTCTTTGTCATGGTCGTTAAAAGTTGGCATTGTATGGTGAAGGATTAAGGATTTATGTACATGTTACCTTTTATGATGTAATTAATGTGACAGCTGGTTTGATTGCCCATTTAGTTTATCTAACTCTATTGTAATATCTAACCCTTTACCAGATGACAAAACTTTAGCCTTGTCCAAATTGAAAGCATTTGCAGACGACAATTTCACTGTGGCTCAAATGGTGCAACTTTGCTTTGATGGGGTAGAAAACATTGTGGGAAAAGGGGAAAATGCTGGTTACCAGCATTTTCTCCTTTTCCCACAATGTTTTCAAAAGGCTTCTTTCCCAGGGTGGTCAAAAGGCGTCATTGTGCAGTACAGGGTTAAATACATTATGTGATCATTTACATTGATTTTGTCATTGCACATACTGCTTGGAACCTTTTACCAAACAATCCATGTTTGCATTGAAATACAACAGGAATTTCCTCCTTTTATCACAATAGGTTTTTTTAACCTTACGAGGACATACTGTATCATTTGTGTCACATTTGTGGTCTGCAATATAATTGTTCCCAGTATGGCAAATATGTAAAATTTTATGGTCTGCTAAAGTGTTAGATAAAATTTGTTGTCTCGTAAAGTTTTAACCTTTTGGATGCGAAGGAAAACTGTTAAGAGTTCTTCATAAATCAAAATAACATACAAAATACAGCTGGAGCATGGACATTTAACTCTCTGCCAAACAACAAACTTTTGGACAAGACCAAATTGGAAGCATTTGCAGATGACAAAATAAATGTAGCTCAAATGATGAAGAGAGCTTGGAAAACATCATGAGAGAAGAAGATAGTGCTGGTAAAACAGCCTTGTCTCCGTTTTCCACAATGTCCTCTACCCTTTTGAGGCAATACTCAATCATTTGAGCCACATTTGTCATCAGTATAAATGCTCTCAGTATGGCAAATATGTAAAATTTTGTAGTCTGGTAAAGTTTAAACCCATTTCTGCACAATCCCTACATTTAACAGCCCTGGGAAAGAAGCCTTTTGAAAACATTGTAGAAAAAGGAGAAAATGCTGGTAACCAGCATTTTCTCCTTTTTAGCTCCACTGGCCGAAGGCCAGCGGGCTTATGTCATGGCCCGGTGTCTGTCGTGCGTCCGTCCGTCCGTGCGTCCATCCGTGCGTCCGTCCGTCCGTGCGTTAACTTTTATTTCAAACATCTTCTTCTCTGAAACTACCCATCCAATTTTCATGAAACTTCACAGAAATGATCCTGCCGTGGTCCTCTTCAGAATTTCTTGAAAGAATTTGATTCCTTCAAAAACTCTGGTTGCCATGGCAACAAAACTGAAAAATATTGGAAATCTTTAAAAATCTTCTTGTCTGAAACCATAAGGCATAGGGCTACCAAATTTGGCATGTAGCTTTATGTAGTAGACCTCTATCAAGTTTCTTCAAATTATAGCCCTGGGGTCAAAATTGGCTCTGCCCCAGGGGTCACAAGTTTTACATAGGCTTATATAGAGAAAACTTTAAAAATCTTCTTGTCTGAAACCATAAGGCATAGGGCTACCAAATTTGGCATGTAGCTTTATGTAGTAGACCTCTATCACGTTTCTTCAAATTACAGCCCTGGGGTCAAAATTGGCTCTGCCCCAGGGGTCACAAGTTTTACAAAGGCTTATATAGAGAAAACTTTAAAAATCTTCTTGTCTGAAACCATAAGGCATAGGGCTACCAAATTTGGCATGTAGCTTTATGTAGTAGACCTCTATCATGTTTCTTCAAATTATAGCCCTGGGGTCAAAATTGGCTCTGCCCCAGGGGTCACAAGTTTTACAAAGGCTTATATAGAGAAAACTTTAAAAATCTTCTTGTCTGAAACCATAAGGCATAGGGCTACCAAATTTGGCATGTAGCTTTATGTAGTAGACCTCTATCATGTGTCTTGAAATTATAGCCCTGGGGTCAAAATTGGTTCTGCCCCAGGGGTCACAAGTTTTACATAGGCTTATATAGAGAAAACTTTAAAAATCTTCCCGTACCTAGCCATAAGGCCTAGAGCTACCAAATTTTGCATTTAGCTTGATCTAGTTGGGGTCTACCAAAAGTGCCCAAAGTATAGTCCTGGGGTCAATTTGGCCTCATGCTTGGGGGGGGGGGGGGTCATAAGATTTACATGGGCTTACATAGGGAAAACTTTTAAATCTTGGTGTACATAGCCATAAGGCTAACGCTACCAAATTTTGTATAATTATAGCATTATCTAGTGGACAATTACAAAGAGGGCCCAAGTTACAACCCTAGGATCAAGTTTGGCCCTGCACCAGGGGTCACAAGTTTTACATGGGTTTATGGAGGGAAAAGTTCAGAAACCATCTTGTTACTAGCCATGAGGCCAAAAACTCCCAAATTTGGCATGTTATTCTTCTAATACACATATTCCCCATTTAGTCCGACTGTAGCCCTGGGGTCAAAGTTTTATAAGGGCTTATATAGTGAAGACTTTTCTTCATGGTTTATATTTATAAGCCAGTGGAGCGATACAGGGCCATCATGGCCCTCTTGTTTTACAATGTTTTCTACCCTATCAAAGAAAAATTGCACCATTTGAGCCACTTTGGAATTGTCGTCTTCTTTTCCAACAATGTTTTCAAAAGTCCACTGTCTCAGGATTGTTAAAAATTGGGATGGATTTGTAAAGGGTTAAAAAATTTAATGGCACTTACTGTTAGATTTAGACCAAATTTGTACTTATCATTGGTATGAAATCTAAGGTCTTATTCATTTTATGAACAAACAATAGCTGTATTTATTTTAGATCTCCGACAATGGCTGGTGGCCTTTTTGCTGCTGACCGAAAATATTTCTTTGAAATTGGAGCATACGATGAAGGGATGGATGTTTGGGGAGGAGAAAATCTTGAAATCTCATTCAGGGTAACTTTTAATTAAAGTTTATTCCAGAGCAATGGTGGCAAAATGTCAGAAATGTTTTATTTGTTCAAGAACAACTGTTTTTGAAAACCCACTTGTTCATGTAAAAATTTTGCTTGTCCATACATGTCTTGGTTAACCCTTTACCCTTTACCACACAATAAGGAGTTTTAAAGACCCAGAGAAAGGATGGCATTTGAAAACATGATGGGAAAAGAAGAAAATGCTGGCTACCACAATGTTTTTAGGTCTTTCAGAAAAGACACTTGTATGATGAATTTAGATTAAAGTTCCTTTTGTCCAGAATGTCTCAGCAAAGCGGCCAGTGCATATCAGAGATCGGACTGCATGTTTTATGCAGTCGGGTCTTGATCTGCTTTGGCCGCAAATTAGTAAAAGGCACTTTAACCCTTTCCCAAACAAGCCCTGGTTTTCACGTGTCTGCAGTAGAAGTCTTTTGAAAACACTGTGGGAAAAGGAGAAATTGCTCATAACGAGCAATTTCTCCTTTTCCCACAGTGTTTTCTACCCTTTTTGAGACCTTTCTGCCATTTCCATCAAATTCAAAATTGTCATCTGCAAACTCTTTCAATTTGGACCAGTTCAAAATTTGTCGTTTGGGAAAGGGTTAAGGGTTAAGTTTCTACCATAGCAGGGGTGGTAGAATCTTAGAAAATTTCACTGGTTCTAGGACAACTGATTTTGAGAACTCACTTGTACAGATAGAAATCTTGGTTCTCCAATACATGTACTTGTCTGTGTTTGGAATGAACCTTGTAGATGAAAAATGAAAGGCTATTTTCAATCATTGCTTAAATCTGTTTGTTAGATCAATTTTATAACATGCCTTGCAACCCTCTTTTTAACCCTCTACTGCACAATCCAGACTTTTTACGATGCTGAGAAAGACTTAAGAGGCCTTTCCAAAACATTGCGGGAAAAGGAGAAAATGCTGGTAACCAGCATTTTCTGCTTTTCTCAGTGTTTTCCGCCTGATTGCAGGCCAAAATGAGAACTATAGCAACATTCAATTTGTTGGCTGCAAAGGCCTAGAATTTACTCTTGCCCAAAATTTTTATAGTGTTTGTCTTTCCAATACAATGTTGATTTTCATTTGGTAGATATTGCATCAGTACAATACTGGGGGAAAAAAAAAACTTCTAAAGATAATTGACATTGAAAACTAGAAAAATTTTGTAACCTTAAACATAAAAATTAGTACCATAAGTACAAAATGTTGTATACCATTATATTCAATAAAATCGTAACATTTCAGGTTTGGATGTGTGGAGGGAAGTTAGAGTTTATTCCATGTTCAAGAGTTGGTCATATTTTTAGGTCAAGCCATCCATATACATTCCCAGGTAAGTATCATATTACCAGTTAACTTTAATCTTCAGCAAAATGTAGACTTTTCCAAATTCTAGGCATTTGCAGGCAACAATAAAAATGTGGCTGAAAAGATACAATTTTTGTCTTGAAAGTCTTGGTCTTGTCTTTTAGCTCACTTGAGCACAAAGTGCTCAAGATGAGCTTTTGTGATTGTGTCATGTCTGTTGTGTGTCTTGTAATCATCCAGGCATCAACAATTACCTTGTGTTACCTTGTGTGCACTCTAGAAGCCACATTTTCAGTCCAATACTGATGAAACTCGGTTAGAAAGTTTGTCGTAATAATATATTGGGCAAGTTTGAAATTGGGTCATGTGGGAAAAATTTTGTTTGTATTATGGAGGCCACATTTTCAGTTTCATATTCATGAAACTTGGTCAGAATTTCTATCTTGATAATAGCTCAGGAGAGCGCTTTAGGGCCAATAGCCCTCTTGTTTCATATTGGTTTCTAGCTATCATTTAAACAACATTTTATTTGTCATCTGCAGATTCTTGCAATGTAGACAAATCTTAAATTCTGTTTTCTGGTGAAGAGTTAGATACATCCTTACAGCCAGAGAGAAAAAAAACGCTGTTAAAACTTAAAAGTGTGTAGAATGGCTCAGAATTTGGTCATCTGTGTCAACATAGATCAATGACCGATATACATGGTGTAAGGGATAGAGTAACTTGCGGGATTTGTCCTTATTGAAAACCGGAAACGACAACAATGACTTCTTTGAAGGCCTTCCTAGAAATGAATACATTTTCTATTCATCGTAATCTGTGCAACCTTGCAGCTGTCAAGGGCAACATTTTGCATGAAGATACAAGAATAATTATAGTTTCATAGAGTAATCAAAGTACTAAAAGTATTGACAAACTAGCGAATTTGATTGATTGATTGTTTGTATGGTGTTTAACCCTGTTTTCAACATTATTTCAGTTATGTAGCAGTGGACAGTGCACATATCCATGCTTTCCTGGAGTTTCTTTTACCAGTACTCCGCACAATATTCTTTCCAAGCCACTGGCTGCTTTCCCACATTTATGTTATAACCATCGTCGAAACGTGAGAGAGAAATGAATTCTGTCACAATGACTGTCATAAATCCTCGGAAAGAAACTTGCCGAGTCCGGGATCGAACCAGCGACCTCCTGTTCCCAAGTCCTGTACACTACTGACTGAGCTGCTGGGGCTATGTGTGCTATTGGTTAACTGTAATCCAGTTTAAGTTTAACCCTTAACCTGCTAAAAATGATAAACGAAACTTTCAAGCCAATGGTAAACACCTGAATATTGGTATTTCAAAGTTACATTTTGGAGAAAATAATATATCCTCTTACGGACAGTGTAGATCCAAGATCAGACTGCATGCTCTGCGCAGTCTGGTCTTAATCCACACTGTCCGCAAAGCATCATTGAGTCACGGTAGTGCTGGTAAAAGAAACTCCAGGAAAGCATAGATAGGTGCTCTGGCTGCCGATATATCACTGAAATAATGTTGAAAACGGAGTCAAACACCATGCAATCAATTAGTCAATATCCAATAGCACAAGATGTGGTTAACTATTTAACTCTCTTTACTAAACGAAAAGTTTTATGCCAGCCCAAATTCAAAGCTGTTACAGACCATAAATTAAAAGTGGTCGAACTGATGAAACCTGATTCCAAAAGGGTAGAAAACAATGTGGGAAAAGGAGAAAATGCTGGTTACCAGCATTTTCTCCTTTTCCCGCAATGTTTTGAAAGGAATTTTCACCAGTATCGTTAAAACTTGGCATTGTTTGGTAAAGGGTTAATATTCAAGACAAGAATAACAGTTTAACATAACAGTTTAACTGTACACAATGATCTAAATAATGAATGACTGAAGGAATGACAAGGGTTCCCTGTCCAGTGAGGGTTAATGTAACTGGGATTTGCTACAAGTTGCCTAGGTGTATCTATTAATAGATTCATTCATAATGTTACAGTGGTGTAGGAAAAAGTGATTCTCTGCTTTGCATAGGTCACTTAATTTACATATAAGCAAATATCTGGTACCTTGTAAATGACATCTTGTTCAGTTTATTACTTTGTAAGACGACATATTCAAATTGGAGTGGTAGAGATTTAGTGGTTTTTGTCAAAATTGTCATATATAACAGAATTAAGATTTATAACAGAAAGAAGTATTTTTCTGTGAGGCAGTATTTGGCAACTGTAGGGTTTTTTGTTTACTTTGACTTTAGGTCAGTCTTGATGCCTGTAGACTAGCTTCACTAGTCTAAAATGAAATGGGTCAAAAACTGACTGAAAATAAAGATGAAATGGGTTAAAAACTGGCTGAAAACAAGTATAGATATATCTCGACCCTTTACCACAAAATCCCAACTTTTAACGACCCTGGGGAAGAAGCCTTTTGAAAACATCGTGGGGAAAGGAGAAAATGCTGGTAACCAGCATTTTCTCCTTTTACCACCATGTTTTCTGCCTTTCCCAAAACAAATTTCAGTTTTTGAGTCACATTTATTTTGTCGTCTGCAAATGCTTTCAATTTGGAAACGTCCAAAATGTCATCATTTGGTAAAGAGTTAAGACATTTTTTTTTTCCACAGGCAATAAAGACACTCATGGTATTAATTCAATGCGATTAGCAGAGGTGTGGATGGATGGATATAAAAGATTATTTTACATGCACAGAAGAGATCTCTTGGTATGGTTCACCTCTTTACTACGTAATCCCGAGTTTTAAAGATCCTGGGGAAGAAGCCTTTTGAAAACATTGTGGGAAAAGAAGAAAATGCTAGTAATCAACATTTTCTTCTTTTCCCACAATGTTTTCTACCCTATGAACGGCAATTTTTTTTTGTTTTAATCCTTTACCACACAATCACAGGTTTTGACGACCTTTTTAAAGAAGCCTTTTGAAAACATTGTGGGAAAAAGGAGAAAATGCTGGTAACCAGCATTTTCTCCTTTTCCCACAATGTTTTCTACTCTTCCCAAAACAAATTTCAATTTTTGAGTCACATTAAATTTGTCATCTGCAAAAACTTTCAATTTGGACTGGTCTAAAATTTTGTCGTTTGGTAAAGAGTTTAGAAACATTTAATATGTTGTCTGCAAACGCTGTCAGTTTGGACCAGGTTTAAATTTTGTAGTGTGGTAATGAGTTGATACTAAATGTTGGTGTTTCCTATTTTGCTCTCCTAATGGCCAAGCCCAAGTTTTGAGGCTGTAAATACAACAACTCTGGCTATTCAAGACCAGTCATGTACAACTTAAAAGCCCTAAGGTGGTTAACTCTTTACCACACAGCAAAATATGGAAACTCAACCAAATTGAAAGCATTTGCAGACGACAAATTGAATGAGGCTGATATGATGGAAATTGTCTATGAAAAGATAGAAAACATTCTGGGGGGGAATAGAGAAAACGCTTGTTACCAGCATTTTCTCCTTTTCCGACAATGTTTTCAAAAGACATCTTTCTCACGCTCGTTAAAATTTGGGATTATGTGGTAAAAGGTTAACTGATAACCAAACCACAAAATTTTAGGCTTTTTCAAATTGAACACATTTGTAGACAACAATTCAAGTGTGGCTCAGATGACTGGGTTTGTTTTTTAAAGGTTAGAAAACATTGAGGGAAAAGAGCCAGCATTTTTCTTCTCTTCCAACAATTTTTTCATAAGCTTTCTTTCTGCGGATCATTAAAACTCGTGAATTCATGAAAAGATCATGAAAACGGGATTGTGTGGTAAAGGTTTAATCATATGGTTTTTGTTATAGAAAAGAGGGGGAAATTTTGATGAAATAGTACAGTAAATGGCTATTTCTTTCTTTTGTGCTCAATTTTATGGATTGATTGATGCATCATATTCCAACATGTTTCTGTTCGGATTTAACAATGCCGTAATTGGTGTGATAAAAACTATACTCTTTGTAACACCTGTCATAAAATTTTTCTATACATAGAAGTTAAAATACTGTGATAAGGTATTTGCTAAGTATGTAAATTTTTATAACACCGTTATGGTATTATTAAATGAGAACATAAATTTGCTGGAATACGATTCATAGATCATTCAATAAAATTAAGCACAAAAAACATAAAATGTCATTTGCTTGAGCAATTTGTCACAATTCCACCAATGTTAGAATACAAAGCCATGTGATTTTCCACCCTGCTTCTAATTGGCCAATATTTTCAAATAATTCTTTTTATATTTTAGTGCGAATTGTGCACATTTCTCTTATCCCTTTATGAAACAGTCCCAACTTGTATTGACTCTTAGAATAAATTTTTTGGAAACATCACGAGAAAAAGAGAAAATGCTGGTAACCAGTATTTAACCCTTTACCACATGACAAAATTTTACGCTGGTCCAAATTGAAAGCATTTGCAGACGACAAATTAGATATGGCTCATATGGTGAGATTTGTCTGTAAAAGGACAGAAAACACTGGTTACCAGCATTTTCTCCTTTTCCCACATTGTTTTTAAAAGGCCTCTTTCTCAGGGTTGTTAAAACTCATGATTGTGTGGTAAAGGGTGAGGTTATTTCCCACAATGTTTTTCTACTTCTTCAAAAACAATTTTGACTTTTTGAGCCATATTGAAATTGTAGTCAGCAAACACTTTCAATTAGGTCAAGTCTAAAATTGTGTCGCTTGGTAAAGAGTTCAATTTATTTTCATTGACAGGATCAAGATGCGGGTGATCTTACCTCAAGGAAGGATTTAAGAGAGCGACTCAAATGTAAAAGTTTTAAATGGTTTTTAGATAATGTCTATCCAGAAAAATTCATACCCGATGAAGGGGTACATGCATGGGGAATGGTAAGTGTTGTTTTTTTGTGTAATGTTATGACAATATAATTCTAACTCGATAAAGCTTTCATTAACAGTTTATATTACTGTTTGCTTTTTGGAATAAATGTATAAAAACACAAGAATATATAAACATTATCAAGTTGGGTTTATAAATTACATGTATCTTATCACGGTATGTGATTTTAAACCTGTTATTCCAAACATAAGCAATAATCTAAATTGATGATAAAAGGTTTATCAAGTGAGAGCTATAGTATAGAGGATTTTAACCCTTTATCGGAGGACAAAATTTTAGCCTTGTCCAAATTGAAAGCATTTGCAGACGACAATTTCATTGTAGCTCAAATGGTGCAGTTTTTCTTTGATAGGGTAGAAAACATTGTGGGAAAAGGAGAAAATGCTGGTTACCAGCATTTTCTCCTTTTCCCACAATGTTTTCTAAAGGCTTCTTTCCCAGGGGCGTCAAAAGGCGGCATTGTGCAGTAAAGGGTTAATATCAAACACAATCATTTGATTGTTCTATTTTTATCAACTCTTTACCAAACGACAAAATTTTGGAATGGACCAGATTGAAAGCATTTGCAGACAGCAAATGAAATGCTGCTAACATGATGATTTCTGCCTGTGATAAGGTTACCAGCATTTTCTCCTTTTCCCACAGTCTTTTCAAGAGCCTTCAAATTCAGGGTCATTAAAAGTGGGGATTGTGTGGTAAAGGGTTAAACGCTTATAAATGATCTGACTGAAATACTGTTGTTATCTACAACATATACACAACAGACCAAAATACCTTTACCGTATCACGCATGCACTCTTGACTAGTTTCTTCCTTATCAGTCATATACTCTGTGTAGAACATCATTGTGTTCCCAGACTACTTCTGTGTATTCATCTTCTGGTATTTCTGTCAAATCCCAAAATGTGCAGCTCTCTGTTCGTTTTTTTACTTATCTTATTTTATGGTGTTTTTTACAGTTACTAAGAGAAGGTATATAATAAAAGGAATATTACAATTGTATGCGTTTCTGTGTTGTCAGATCAGATCTGGTTGAGTGTGTAAAAAGGTTCACACAGAATTCCACTTTTGGTCTGATCTGATCTGATACTCTCCTCTTTACACACACAGCTTGACCTGCTCCGACCACACAAACATGCAGACTGTTGTAGTATTCCATTTTATTTTAAATCCAGTCCATTGTTTGTTCTCTATCGATTATCGTGAATGGTACAAAGAAATAGAGAGGTGAAAAGAGAAATGGAATCCTCTGCTTTCTGTCGGAAGAATACATAGTTTCTTTTAAACTGACACTATGTTTTTTTCTGTGAGGTGAAGCTGATGGCCGTATGTGATGTATTTTTCTCATTATATCACAATTCTAAGTTTTGCAGTTAGTGAAATATTGATCATCATATTGGAAATAATTGGGCAAACTGTGTTACAACTTACAGTTCAGAATGACAATGTTTCTTTTTGTCACTCTCTTTGCTCACAATTCTGAACTTGTCACTTTGTGATAATTAAGATTTCATGCTCGATATACCTGCTGGGGGGGCTAACTCTTTACAAAATGATAAAATTTTGGACTGGACCAAATTGAAAGCACTTGGAGATGACATATGGTTGAAACTCGGAATTGTGTGGTAAAGGGTTGAAAAAGTGCAAAAAAGTAGTTCCTGACTTCTGGCAAAAGTTTTATCTATATTTCAGTAAGGTATATACTGTGGCTATCATAAGATTTACTGTATTTAAATGATAAATCCCAGTGTACCCCAGCTATGTATATAATAGATGAGGTTATTTAATTTGCTTGGGTAGAATATTGAATTCTATTGGATGAGTACACTACAGAACCAGTCTATTTTTCGATAAGGCGACAGCTGAGTCTTTTCAAACATCTTGTTTTGAGATTTTCAAGCAACTAGTACAGAAACTAAATAATTTATGGCAGGATAAATGCAAAGATTAATGTTTTTCCTGACACCATTATGGTATCTTTAATTTCTCACATAAGTTAGCTGAAATATGATGCATAAATATAGTGCATAGATCAATCTATAAAACTATATACAAAAGACAGAAAGGCCATTTACCTTAGCATTTTATCAAAATTTCACTATTTTTCTGTTTGGTGTATCAGAATATAAACCACTTGATTCAGCACTCTAACTTTCGCAGGTGAGAAATCCAGGAAGTAATTTATGTCTAGATACACTGGGTAAAGACGAGAAGACAACATTCGACATTGGTCTGTTTTTCTGTCAGGGTGGAGCTAGTGCTAATGAGGTAATGTTGCTACAAAAAAATCATTTCAGTCATGCACTGTGGAAAAGGGGGCTTATTGCATCTGCAAAAAGTCTCGACCCATGTCAGCCTGCACAGTCCGTGCAGGCTGACATGGGTCGATACTTTTTGCTATCAAAGTTTTTTACATGTCAAAGAATTATAATACTTCATGATTCAGTCAGTGGTTTGGCAAATTTGATTATATGGATCCATGATAATTTAATTATGTTCTTGGTATACGATGGGTGAGTGCAACACTATCCTAAGTGCCTATACAAAGTATAGGCACTTAGGATAGTGTTGCACTCACCCATCGTATAGTGCATCATGGAGATGCATTAAACCCCTTTTTGCCAGAGTATGGCTTTTTTTTTTTTTTTTTTTTAAACTTGTCTAGTTTAGAGGAATTTTCAGATAACAAATCAATGTGGCTAAGATAATGGGGATAGTCTTCTGTGAAATGGCAGAAAAACATTGAGGGAGAAAGAGAAAATGCTGGTTACCAAAATTATGATTGTGCTGTGTCTGTCTTCCACTGTGCATGGTCCATTGTCCGTCTTGCGGGTGTCAACAAAGACCTTGTGTGTAGTCTAGAGGCTACATTATCAGTCCAATATTCATTAAAGTTGGTCAGTATATTTGTCTTGATAATACCTTAGACAAGCTTGAAAATAGTTCAAATAGGGTCAAAAAGTAGGACAGTAGGACCAGTCTTAGAAAAACCTTGTGTGCAGTCTTCGGGTTTCATTTTTAGTCAAATCCTCATGAAAGTTGGTAACCAGCATTTTCTCCTTTTCTCACAATGTTTTCCTCCCTATTAAGGATCATTGGCAAATTCATACCACTGTCAAATTTGTTGTCACCGGGTGCTTGCAATTTGAAAAGAAAAAAAATGTTGTTTGGTATTAGTTGGAAATGTTGGTGTAACTCGCTTTTTGGTATTCTTCTTGAAGGTTTTTTCCTTGAGCAAGAAAGATGAATTACGCAGAGAAGATGGGTGTATAACTTGTAATGGGAACAATGGAGATAAAGTCACCTTAGTGTCTTGTATGAATACAGATAACCAACATTGGAAACATGATAAGGTAAGATTTGTGTAACCTTTTTGCTTTGCAAGGAGAAATAATTGTTGTTCAAGTTTTTTTAACAAACAACAAAAGTTTAGTTTTGTTTATATGGATAGCAACTGTTTTTAATCCCCTGCTGCGAAGTGGGAGGGGGATTCTAGGAATGGCCTTCGTCTGTCTGTCTGTCTGTCTGTCAGTCATACCTTGTCCGCTCCATATCTCCTGAACCCCTGATCCGATTTTCAAAATATTTCACACACTTGTGTATCATGATGAGACGATGTGCAGAGCACATGATTCGGTGACCTTCCTTCAAGGTCAAGGTCACAACACAGCTTCAAATGTCAAATGCTATACATTCTTGTCCACTCCATATCTCCTGGACCCCTGGTCTGATTTTCAAAATATTTCACTCACTTGTGTATCTTGATGAGACGATGTGCAGAGCGCATGATTTAATGACCTTCCTCCAAGGTCAAGGTCTAAGCACCACTCTTAATAAATGCTAGTTTGAAATAAGGCCAGCGGTGGGGGATTGCGCTGTCTACGACCGAATCTTGTATTTTTTTGTTTCTTTTTGTCCCATTACCACACATTCCCAACTTTTAACAACCTTGAAGAACAAGGCTTTTAACAACATAGTAGGAAAAGGAGAAAATGCTGGTAAGCAGCATTTTCACCTTTTCCCTCATTGTTTTTTATGCCCTATCAAAGACAAAGTTCATCATTTTATCCACATTTCTTTTTTTGTCTTCAAATCCTTTCAATTTGGACAAGTCCAAAATTTTGTCACATGGTAATGGGTTAAACTAGATTTTAGTAGGTCAAAGGTCCTGTATGGCTTAATGCTGAAAGTGTCGCAACCTTTTTAGAGCTGCTGGGCTTACTGTAGGCATTTTCCTTGAGCAAAACAGCCGAAGATGAGAAAATGCTGGTGTTCTGCAATGTTTTCTTCTCTTGCCAAAAATGTCCAAATATTTGTGCCACATTAATTTGTTATCTGCCCATTTTAGCTCGAACATTTTAACCTTTTACCAGACAATCCTGACTTTTAATGAACCTGGAAAAACGGCTTTTGAAAACATTGTGGAAAAAGGAGAAAATGCTGGTAACCAGCATTTTCTCCTTTTTCCACAGTGTTTTCTATCCTATCACAGACAAATCCCACCATCTGAGCAATATTTAATTTCTCGTCAGCAAATGCTTTCAATTTGGACCAGTCTAAAATTTTGTCATACGGTAAAGAATTAATCATGTTTTCTTGATAATCCATTGCAGGAAGCCAACACCATTGTACATGTTGCCAGTGGCAGATGTTTAGATGTTGCAGATGAGAAATCTGGAGGATATATTCGTGTGAAAGACTGCTCAAAGGCGGACTCTCAAAAATGGACTTTTGAACATTATTTGTGATAATTTACATAGGTTTATATTTAACTTAAACCTTTACTATATGACAAAATTTTGGACGGACAAAGTTGAAAGCAATTGCAGTCGACAAATCAGATGTACATGTAGCTTAAATGGTGATTACTGCTTTGATAGGTTAGAAAACATTGTGGAAAAAGCATAAAATGCTGGTTACCAGCATTTTCTCCTTTTTCCCACAATGTTTTCTAAAGCTTTATTGCTCAGGGTTGTTAAAAGCTGAACTGTATGGTGAAGGGTTAAATGTTTTGGCTCACATCTACATTCATTTACTCTGTAAATAGCGAGAAAGACTTGACTCTTTACCTAATGACAAAGTTTTAACCTTGTCCAAATTCAAAGCAATTGCAGGTGACAAATAAAAATGTGGAATTTACCTCTCAAAAGGGTGGAAAACATTGTGGAAAAAGAAGAAAATACTGGCTATCAGCTTTTTCTTCTTTTCCCACAACGTTTTCAAAAGCTTGCTTTTCACTAGGTCGTTAAAACTCAGGATTGTGTGGTTAAGGGTTAATCTGTTTTCAGTTTGGACAAGTCTAAAAATTTGTCATCTGGTAAAAGTTAACTTGTTATAAATTGTTTTGCTTGTAGGATTTGACCTGTTGACATTGTAGAAACATAAATGGGTAGTCTTAGCATTGTTTTTTAACTCTCTACCAAACCATCTTGCTCAGGTTCATTGATACAGGGGATTGTTTTGTAAAGGGTTAAAGAAAATGACATCCCTCTTTTGGGGTATTTAATGACATCACCATTTTGGTGTTATTAATGACATCACTCTTTTGGTGTCATTAATGACATCACTACATGGTGTTATTTGTGATATCACTCCTTTGGTGTCATCAATGACATCACTCCTTTGGTGTCATTAATGATGTCACCCCTTTGGTGTCATTAATAACATGACCCCATTGGTGTCATTAATGACATACCATTTGTTGTCATTAATGACATCATGCCAAGCCCCGGTAGCTCAGTCCTTAGTGTACAGGACTTGAGAACAGAGGGTTGCTGGTTCGAAACCAAGGCTTGGCCAACTTTTTTCCAAGGATTGGTGATAGTGCGACAGGATTCATTCCTCTCTCACAGCTGACCATTGTTTCAAAGATGATTATGTGGGAAAGCAGCCAGTGGCTTTGAAAGAATATTGTGCGTAGTACTGGTAAAAGAAACTCCAGGAAAACATGGATAGGAGGACTGGCTGCTGCAATATAGTTAAAATAGTGTTGAAAACAGCATTAAACACCATACAATCAATCAATAATGACATCACTCTTCTGGTGTCATTAAGGACATCACCCCTCTGGTGTCATTAATAACATCACCTTTGCTGTCATAAATGACATACTGTTTTGATGTCATTAATGACATTATTGTTTGTCATCATGTGACCTTGTCCGTCATAACGATATTGAGTAAATGTATAAATATAACAGTTGTTTTAACCCTCTACCACACAATCTCGACTTTCAATGACCCCAAAAAAGAAGGCTTTTGAAAACATTGTGGGAAAAGAAGAAAATGCTGGTAACCAGCATTTTCTTCTTTTCCCACAATGTTTTCTACCCTTTAAGGGAAAATGTTATGTTTTGAGCTACATTTAAAGTGTCGTCTGCAAATGGTTTCAATTTGAACTAGTCTACATTTTTGTCGTGTGGTAAAGAGTTAAGCTTGTAGAAAAGAGGAAAATTGTTTATTTTGATGCTAGATACAGATATATTTCATCAGTATATGCTGAATTTAGATATTATGACATTACAGCCATGCATTTTTTTTGTGTACTCACTATATCACAACCATTTTTCCTCAAGTTCATACTGTCTCTTTGTGTAACCCTAAACTGGTCCAAATTCAAAGCAATTGCAGAAGAAATATTAATTTAAGCTGAAACAAAGGAATTTGCCAGAGGGAGGTTAGAAAACAATGTGAAATAAGGCTTTTGAAAACAGTGTGGGAAAAGGAGAAAATGCTGGTGACCATGGTTTTTTACAATTTTGAAGACAAATCATCTGAGCTACATTTAAAATGTCGTTTGCAAATGCTTTTCAATCAAACAAGTCTAAAATTTTGTGGTCTGGTAAAGAGTTAAAACCAGTACCATGTACAGGCATATTTAGATAGGCCATAAGCCTATTACCTTCAGCTTGACTTATAGACCATCTTATTTTCAAAAGATTATTTTTAAAACATTTTACATTTCCTATATTTACTTATATATACAAGCGATGCTGTGTGAAAAGGGGGTTTAATGCATCTGCAAAAAGTATCGACCCACGTCAGCCTGCGCAGTCTGCACAGGCTGAGCTGGACCAAAACTTTTCGCTATTGGTCAATTTTCTGTATGTCCAAGGACCAGTCTACCTTATGATACAGTACGTTGTTAGACATAATGAATTTTATGGATCTCTAACTGTGATGTCTTGCTTGGTATAATGCATCACGGAGATGCATTAAGACCCCTTTTGCCAGAACATGGCTCATATGTTTATCACATAAGATTTCATTTTGCCTTTTGCATGATTCATGTGTCATTTGATGTCAAACAATTTATTTAAATCAACAAAATGGTCTTGTCTGTTTAGTTACTAGAAGTATGGATAATATAGGCCAATTTTACACAAGAAAAAGTTTAAACCTTTATCTAACAATCCTGGGATTGAAGACGTTCGAAATCATTCTGGGGAAGGGACAAAAATGAGGTAATCAGCATTTTATTCTTTTTTCAACAATGTTTCCAGCCTTTTTAAGGACAAATCTAATTATTTGAGCAATATCTAATTTACAGTTTGTAAATGCTTTCAATTTGAAAAAGTCTAGCATTTTGCCGCCTGTCAAAGTATTACAGAACAGATTTTGAAGAGATTACTTTGACAAGTCATGATATCCTTATATGGAATAAGTTCTCTATTTATAACCCAAAGCGTCCCTTGCATAGACCTGATCATCGTGACCTAGATTGAAAAGAAAAAATCATTATTTGTTACAAAAATTTATAATCATTTCTTAGTTTCTGGTCGTGTTTTTATCTCTTAAAAAAAGTAAGGTTATTTAAAATTTTGATAAAGTTTTATTTTCCTATACTGTATTTTCGCTGTGACACAATTAGGGAAGATGTGTGCCCCACCGTTATTTTTCCAAGGTATGTATGTGTACAGCTGACAGCTGGAAAAAAGCACAGAACTTTTTAAGTTGATGCCACCAACATCTTCACTACACCCATCGTGATTGTCATACTTAACCCTTTCCCAAACAAGCCCTGGTTTTCACGTGTCTGCAGTACAGGTCTTTTGAAAACACTGTGGGAAAAGGAGAAATTGCTCGTAACGAGCGATTTCTCCTTTTCCCACAGTGTTTTCTACCCTTTTTGAGACCTTTCTGCCATTTTCATCAAATTTAAAATTGTTGTCTGCAAGCTCTTTCGGCTTGGACCAGTCCAAAATTTGTCGTATGGGAAAGGGTTAACAGGACCATTCAGTCTGTTGAACTGGCAGATTACATTGACAGATGTTTCCCCTACCCCCACCTGATCACAGTTTGCCTTGTATGGAAAACTGAATTATGTGAGGGGAAGTATTTAATCCATTACCAAAGGACAATTTTTTACTTGTCCGTATTTAACCCTTTCCCAAACGACAAATTTTGGACTGGTCCAAATTGAAAGAGTTTGCAGACGACAATTTTAAATTTGATAAAAATGGCAGAAAGTTATCAAAAATGGGTAGAAAACACTGTGGGAAAAGGAGAAATTGCTCGTTACGAGCAATTTCTCCTTTTCCCACAGTGTTTTCAAAAGACTTGTACTGCAGACACGTGAAAACCAGGGCTTGTTTGGAAAAGGGTTAAAGCATATGCAGTTGACAAATCAGATGTGGGAAAAAATGCTTTGTCTCTGATTTGGTCGAAAACATTGTTGGAAAAGGAGAAAATACTGGTTACCAGCATTTTCTCCCCTTCCTACTATGTTTTCAAAGGTCTTCTCCATGGTAATGTTATGTTAACACTACACTAAAATCTTTATACCTGTATGATTTTTAGCTCAGCTGTTTTCGAAGAAAGCATCTAGATATCATCATAGCCGTGTCGACATCTGCATCATTGTTGCCATTGTGGGAAAAGTTTGACATTTTTTCATATCACTTTCAACACCAAATGAGCCATGCTGTGTGAAAAGGGGGCTTAATGCATTTCTGTAATGCATTGTACCAAGCAAGACATAACATCCAGTTTGTCTGACAATTGACTTGTTATTGAGGTAGATTGGTCCTTGGACATGCATTAAATTTACAAATAGCAAAAAATTTCGACCCATTTCAGCCTGTGCGCACTGCGCAGGCTGACATGGGTCAGTACTTTTGCTGATGCATTAAGCTTCCTTTTGACAGAGCATGACTCAAATATATCTACTTCAAACTGTTGCCAGTTGTTAACTATCAAAAAGGGAACCCATGCAAGGAGAGCAGGTAACCCTGAAATATATTTGGTGCAGTTATGCTCCCTTTTTGACCCAAAATTATTACTGAAAAAAGCAACTTCAGCTTAGCAATAGAATCCGCATGCATTTATCTTGTTTTTTTAGCTCACCAGAGCACTAAGTGCTCAAGGTGAGCTTTTGTGATTGTGCACTCTAGAGGCTACATTTTCAATTATATAGTCATGAAACTTGGTCAGAATGTTTGTCTTGATAATATCTTGGACAAGTTGGAAATTGGGTCATGTCAGGTCGAAAAGTAGGTCACTGGGCTAAATCTAAGAAAAACCTTGTGTGCACTCTAGAGGCCATATTTTCAGCCTGATACGCTTGAATCTTGGTCAGAATGTTTGTCTTGATAATATTTTGGACAAGTTTGAAATTGGGTCACATTGGGTCAAAAATTAGGTCACTGTAGAAAAACCTTGAGTACACTCTAGAGGCCACATTTGTAGTTGGATATTTATGAAACTAGGTCAGATGATCTGTCTTGATGATATCTCGGACAAGTTTGAAATTGGGTCATGTTGGCTGAAAAAGTAGGTCACTTAGCCAAATCTTAGGAAACCTTGGGTGCTCCATAGAGGCCGTATTTTCAGTCTTATACTGACAAAGACTGGTCAGAATGTTTATCTCGTTGATATCTTAGACAAGTTTGAAAGTGAGTCATGTCGGGGCACAAAGTAGGTCACATGGTCAAATCTTAGATAAACCCTATGTGCACTGTAGAGGCCACATTTTCAGCCTGACTATCATGAAACTTGGTCAGAAAGTTTGCATTGATGATATCTTGGATAAGTTTCAAGGTGGGTTACATCTGGTAAAAAAGTAGGTCACTGGACCAAATCTTAGAAGAACCATGTGTGCACCGTAGAGGCCACATTTTCAGTCTGATACTCATGAAACTTGGTCAGAATGTTTGTTTTAATGATATCTTGGAAAAGTTTGGAATTTAGTCACATTGGTTCAAAAAGTAGGTCACTTACACTCATGTGTTTTACATCACTGAAACCAGGATCTCTTCAGCTTTATCAACTGTAGGTGACTTCACTCAGGTGAGCGCTTTAGGGCCAATGGCCCACTTGTTTTTAATTTCATATATCTATTACTAAGCATTTCACACGGTATTTCAACCTGAAACAGCGTAGTGCAATTTAACTATCATTATTATTGTACCATGACATATAGTATCTATGATATTTAGTTGTTTGATATATTTCAACAATGCTCTGGCAAAAGGGGGTTTAATGAAGCTCTGTGATGCATTATATCATGCAAGTCATCACATTATTATGGATCCCAAAAATCCATTTTGTCTTACAACCAACTCGTTCATGTGGATGAATGGTCCTTTGTCATTCAGAAAATATACCAAAAGCAAAAGGTTTTGACACAGGTCAGGCTGCGTTGACTGCACAGGCTGACTTGGGTCGATACTTTTTGCAGATGCATTAAACCTCTGTTCACAGGGCATTGTTCATTTACATAGTTTTGTTGCCACCGATAGGTTCTACTTGCTTAACTTTTTTTCCTATACTTTATAATTTAAATGTAATGTTGTTTATAGTGGGTTTAAAAATGCCATTGTTTTTATCATGTTGATTATGTATAGATACGCAGATAAAAACTTATATTTTATGATGGGCATTTTGAGAAAGAAACAAGATTAGTTTCAGCCTGTGTGTTTTGTTGCAATTTGTAGCCTCGTATCGGTTTTATAGTATGACAGAGATAAAGTGTCACTTGGTGAGGGTTAAACTAAATGGTTTTCCAGTAGAAATATATAAAGTAAAGCTAAAAACAAATCTTATTAAGGAATGAAGAGAATTTTTTTTTTTTTTCATACCTCCATAAAAAAAAAACAAAAAAAAAAAGAACAAAAAAAACTCTCTTCACTCCTTATGAATTAATATTACAGACAACATACCTCCACGGAAATAATTCAAACTGCATTCATTTTCTTTATTTTTAAATATAACGTTGGAGTTTCTAAAGCCCCTTCCACTCATATTTGTATGGCTCAAGAATACAATAGGGAAGCAGTTTTCAGATCCCCAATACTAACGTGTCCTGAAAACCAACCAAAACGAAAGTAAATTAACACGGCAGCGTGTAGGACCCACTGAAGCCTTAGGACCTTTAGAAGCATGGTGAATATTGCAGTGGGAATTCATGATGAGAATTTTTTCTCTCGTAACTTTTATTGTTGAATTGTTATATTATTATTTTTTTCTTCATAAAATGATATTCAGGGCAAAAAAAAAAGCTAACTAATAAACTTGGGACTCTGTATAAAATTCTTAAAAAAAAAAAAATGTGGAATATTGTACACATGTTTGTTTACATTAGTTTGACAGCTAAAGTAGTTCCGGCACAATATGATTTTTTTTTTTGCATGGAGCTATGAAAATTTTTTTTTTGCCAATCAGAAATCGCCAATATTCATGAAAACAATTTGATGTTAAATTATTAAACAATAAACTACATTCCTTAATATACATATGGAATAACTCCAAAATTCTTAGTACTCGTTTTATGTTGTTGTTTTGGATTTTTATACATATACCAGTGACATGATATCGGCTTTTAATTATACTGGAAAGGCAATATTTGGCATGCTACACATCTATCTAATGATTTGTCTGTCATTGCATGAGTCCTCAAAATGTGGGACCCAAGATAACTGAAAAACAGCATGGACTGCTTTCATTTTGAGCTCCACTTGGCATAGAACAGTGAGCTTATATGTATGTCATGGCCCTATTTTCTATCATGGATTTTTTTTTCTTAATGGAAGTTGATTTCAATACAGGCTTATCGGGTTAAATGTCTCTGTTGATACCAATAACATGTATTGTACATTTGTTTATAAGGCAGTGGAGCGATACAGGGCTATCATGACTCTTGCTGCCAAACTTCTCACAAGGATAAGCATGGTGGTGCATGATGAGACTTGTTCAGAAGGAGTAGAAAACATCGTGGGAAAAGGAGAAAATGCTGTAGACTAGCATTTTCTCCTTTTCCCACAATGTTTTCAAACTCCTATTCAGTGAGCGACATTGAAACACGTTATTAGTTGGTAAAGAGTTATCAGACGAAATTGGTTGTGATAAATGAGACAGTAAGAAGGTGGTCATCGTTCAGCATTTTTAATGCCAACATAAACAATAAACATTAGGGTGTTTTTCGTGTCGCGTTGTCAGTAATACAGCAATTATATAATCTGGGATCGGAATACTTGTACGTACAACTCCGATCACAGTCTACGAGTACTACAGATCATATCATGTTTAGACAGGAATTTATGTATGGAATGAAAAAATGGTATGCATTTATGCTCCACAAAAATGTCATCAGACAAGATGGACAGTTGCACGGCCGAGTCATAAGACTGCCACGTAAATAAAATGACCGTCCTTGCCCGGGCAAACCCTTTTTCCTGTGTTTTCTTGACACAGGGAAAGAAGACATTGAACTCTATACCAGGCGACACATTTTCGGGTTACGAGCATTTTCTCGCAATATTTTCTATCCTTTGAAAGACATCATTTGATTCACACTTAAAAATGACTTGTCTGCAAATGCTTTCAATTTGGAAGAGTCTAAAATTTCGTCGTTTGGTAAAGAGTTGAGCGCTGTTGAGAGCGGTATACAACACTAGTCAACCAACAAACATGTTTTGTGTAGGGTCCCATACATACGGAATATTATGTTGTAGTAACTTTCCTGGTGCTTGTATTCGATTCGAGTAGCGTGAGAAAATTTGATGTCGCGCGAGACCGAAGGTCGACCAAGATGTCAAAAGTTTCTTACGCAGCGGGAAATAAATACAAGCAACAGGAAAGTTACTACAACATTACTTTTTATCATACACGTATATGATTACCTACAACTTTCAATGACAAAATTTTGCTATTATTCACACTTTATTCGAAAACGGTAAACAAAATAAAACAAATAATGGTGAAGTTGCTACGAACTCCTTTTTATCAGTGATGGATGAATATTATAGCGTGAAATTTTGACCAATCAAATTGCAAATCAGTATGTATGTTTAAAAAAAAGTCTGCTTAACAATTGACCGACCTTGTGTTTAAAAGTGTGATCTGAAACACAGCTACTTTTATGCCTAACAAAAAGAAAAAAAAAAAAATACATGTATTGCACTTCCGATACTGCTCAAACAGCTATGTATAAATGTAGTCATTTACTCATCCTGTTGACAAATTCTGGCATTTGGGGCGAGTTTAAGTGTACTAATACAGTCTACTGCGAAATATTTTAAATTATTGGTCCCTAGATATTTAAAATGCATAATGGATACATAACGTAATAAATTTATATTTAAACCATACTCCTACAGCACGTTTTAGATTCGGTAATGTATATTTTGTACAAAGTTGATCTCATTTTATTCACTGATTAAACTTGATCACATGAAATTGAGAACAACGGGGAAGCATGTAGGGCTAAGCTTGAGGTCGCCATGGCGGCCGCCATTATAGCGCTTTCCCTGACCATATATAACGTAGTAATATGCACCTACAAGGTACATTTCTTCGCCGGAACTACACCGTTTTACCGTTATCAAAATTATAAGGCTCCCCTTAAAAAAGAAAACATGAGTCACAATCGATATCTTTCTAAGAACATTTCCGTCGGCAAACAGTTTTTACATTCATTTTTTAGCGTGGTTTACGTTGGGAGCTTTCATTGACAGATCGATAGATGAGAATAACTTCACCGTGGTTGTTCATGCCGTTGCTAAGCGATTTACATGGACGCCGCCATGTTTAAGAACATGTGATTCGTAGTTCAAAATGCAAACCTCCTTCATACGGACAAAGTTAGATGTAGATACGGAAGCGGTCGACTGATGATGAGTGGTTGGTGTTTCAGCCATGGCCGGACTACTTTATGATCGAAAAGGTACTGACATTACTGTCATTTTTTCCTTCTCAGTTTTAATTCTGTGTTGTTACTGCTTTTAACTCTTTACAACAAGACAAGAATGTAGACTTGCCCATATCGAAAGCATTTGCAGACGACAATTTAAAAGTGGCTCAGATGATAGAATTTGTCTTTGATGTAGTAGAAAACCAGCATTTTCTTCTTTTCTCGCAATGTTTCCAAAGGCTTCTTTCTCAGGGTTCTTAAAACTTAGGATTGTGTGGTTAATGGCCGAATTGTCTCGAAACCCGTTGTAATGCTTCTAGATGTCCAATAGATCAAAAAGTGTTCTTCCTGTTTTGTACCATATTGTAAAAGTGTGGACTTATCCAAAGGGGGGGGGGGCATTCCTGTAAGTTAAATTATCTCCCTTGCTTGATATTGGTCCTTTTAACTTTGTTTTTTATCCTTGAGTTCCTGCGATAAATGTAGATTGATTTATGATTATGTTAAGGTCCCCATGTGATTTTAAAGCAATGTTTGCCCTCAATCATTAGAGAAATGGGTATAAATCGCTTTGTAAAACAATCTGACCAGATAAATTATCTCGAGAGCATATCTGTGAAGTGCAAGAAAATCAAGGATAAAAACCAAGTAATATCAGAAGCAATGTAATACTGGAGAGGAATCAAGGGAACTAATTGAAGAATGGTCCTCACCGAATGCATTTGAAGACGAAAATCTCGCTATGTCTCGAATGATAAGTTTTATCTACTAAAGCCTGGTAGGAAACAATGTAGGAAATAAGAAGAAATTCTGATTACATAATTAGCTCTTTCCCAAAGTTTATGTAGTAAGCCTAAAATCATATTTATTATCCCTTTTTTACAATGAGATTTTTTTTCAAAGTCGTCTGCTGCACTGATTTGTTTCAGGCTGTTATGGTTTCAAATGAAATTGCCGGATTGTTTATCACAATGCTTTTTGGAAGGTTCATTTTGACACGAAAAGTTTATCACATGTTCTCCAGAAGTCGTGCGAGATCACTCGGTGACTTGACTAACCTCGGACCTTTTCGTGGCGGAGGGATATGTACAACCGGAAGTTGCTCTACCAACACTTCCTTTTCCTTGTGCCTGGCCGGTTTGTGTCCCAGCAGTAAAAGTATGTTATCTACAGTATCACATAGCTTGGTTTCGAAATTGTGCATACGACTGAAAAAGAAAGACAAATTTAATATCAGCCATGCTCTGGCAGAAGGAGGTTTAATGCATCTCCGTGAAGCATTATACAAAGCGTGTCGTCATATAAGCTGGATACAAAAAAAAAATTTGTCTGACAACCAGCCGATTCCTGAATTTGAATGATTCGTCATTGGACATGGAGAAAATTGACCAATGGCAAAAAGTTTCGGCCCAGGTCCCGGACAGAAATTTTTTGCAGATGCAGTAAACTCGCTTTTTACAGAGCACGGTTCATATATATATGTAAATGCCTCAGAAAGTGACTAACACGTAGTACCCACACTTTGACTTTTACAACCCGTATGTAGACCTGCAATTTTTTTTTTGCATGAACTCTTAACATGTTTAAAGAGTAAAATGGAACTTTCAAGCCAATAGTAAGAAACCAAACTACTATTTCAAATTCATTTTTTTGTGTGGAAAAATATCTCGTTATCGGACAATGTTGATCTAAGATCAGGCTGCAAGTCCTGTGCAGTCTGATATTGATCTATGCTGTCCGAAAAAAGGTCTTTGAGTCGCGCTTAGCAGCCTGAGGGTTGAGCTGTTTACCAAACAATCTAAAGTTTTTACGACCAAAAGGAAAATAGCTTTTGAAAGCATGCTGTGGAAAGGACAAAAATGCTGGAAGCCAGCTTTCCTTCTTTTTTCCCACAGCCTTTTCTACCATTTCAAAGACAGCTTCAATCATTTGAGAAACACTGAAATTGTTGCTTGCAAATGCTTTGGATTTGGATGAGGCTATAAAATTTTGTCGTTTAGTAAAGTTAGTTTGCGACACAAGTATGCTTATAGGGGTATATGCATGGCAACGGACGAATGGAGAGAGAGATGTAGATTGATATTTATCCCGAAAACATTGGTTTTGCACGAGGGCATAAACATAATTTAGCCATGCTCTGTGAAAAGGGAGGGGGGGGGGGCTTAATACATTTGCAAAAAGTATCGGTCAGGTCAGCCTGCGCGGACTGCGCAGGCTCACCTGGGCCGAAACTTTTTGCTTTTAGTTATTTTCTGCATGTCAAAGGACCAGTGCACCTTATTATTTAGTGGTGTTATACAAGACGGACTTTAATGATGTAATGATACTGTGATGACTTGCTTGTTATCATACATCAGGGAGATGCATTAAGCCCCATTTTGCCAGAGCATGGCTCATATTCATTCACTGCAATACGTTCTTGACAACAGAGAATTATTTCTGATTCATCAAAAACTTTACACGTGAAAACAATACCAGCTTTTTGATTATCAAAAAAATTTTCATGATTCGAAAAAACAAAAGATCTAGATTTTTTCTGTCATACATATTTTTGCTGCACCCTTTTCTGCGTATTTATGCTGTAAATTACAGTGCAGTGTTTGTTTCTATGATCACTAATTTATTTCTATAAGGTACGTGTTCGATGGGGGATGGCTAAGACCCCTAATATAACCATCTGTTGTGGTAAGTAAAGTTATGAAAAAACAACAACAACAACACATTTTGTTCTAAATGAAGTATATGAATGACGCACTGGGAAAAGGGGGTTTAATGCATCTCTGTGATGCATTATACATGTACCGAGCAAGTCGTCATAACATTGTGGACCCATAAAATCCGTTTCGTCTGGCAATCGACTGAATCATGGTTTAGTCTGGGCATTTGACATGCAGAAAATTAGCCAATAGCAAAAGGTTTTGAGCCAGGTCTGCGGACTGCGCAGGCTGGCCTGAGTCGATCTTTTTTTGCAGATGCATTAGTTACCGTTTCACAGACCACGGCTCATATATATTTTTGGGAAAAGTAGTTACCATGTTAAATGATCCAATCTGTTGTCTATATCTTCTAAAGTATAAATTCCGGATTTTCCTGATTGTGTAATGTTGACTTCAATCTGAGAGGGTCCCCAGGAAAATCGCTGTCCGCTACTGGATAATGACTTCGGGGTGTAGGATGTGGCTGCAGTAACAAGAAATCAAAAAAGATCTTAACCCTTTCCCAAGCAAGCCCTGGTTTTCACGTTTCTGCAGAACAAGTCTTTTGAAAACACTGTGGGAAAAGGAGAAATTGCTCGTAACGAGCAATTTCTCCTTTTCCCACAGTGTTTTCTACCCTTTTTGATAACTTTCTGTCATTTTCATAAAATTTAAAATTGTCGTCTACAAACTTTCAATTTGGACCAGTCCAAAATTTGTCGTTTGGGAAAGGGTTAAACAAACAACAACGATTGATAGTGTATGGGGATCTTGTATATAATTATTGAAAACCTTTATTAGGACAATTTGCAGAGAAAAAATGAAAAACAACCACTCCAGCAATATTTACTGTCTTTGTTTCCCTTACTGTTTTGCATCTTATTAACCCTTTAGCTTCTTAGTGCGAATCACCGACCTTTTGCGGACAATAAAGATCAAGATCAGACTGCACAGAATGTGCAGTCTGATTTTGGATCTACACTGTCCGATAAGGAGATATTTTTCTCCCCCAAAAAAGTTTGAAATAACATTATTCGGCTTTTTACTGTCTGCTTGAAAGTTTTAACTTATTTAGCAGGGCAAGGGTTAAAAGTGAAATTTTTCGATACATGTCTTTTTTTCTAGATAAGTTGTCAATCCAAATCATCGTTAGAAAAGGAGCAGTTGCTATCAAAATGATATGTCTGAAATACACGTGGGCGGCACAGTAATGGGTTATGGTACATGTGTGTATAGAAATATTAATTTACACAAGTTTACACTCCATAACCTAAAATATAAGACAAAAGTGTCCAACTGTATAACATGCCTTATATACTAAGTTTCATTGACCAATCATATTCGTCAAATATATTCACCGTGGTATTAAAATTTCCATATGACAGCAGGAAGGGAAAAAAAATCCGCCTCCCAAAGTTTCGACCTTTATAAATCTCTTGATATCATTCATTTTTACCATTTTATGAGTAAATCAAAGTCAACTGGCCGCAGAACACGACAAAAGTATCAACTTTTTTCCATTCCAGTTTAGAACTAGAAGGCCCTGAAGGGCCTGAATATGCTCTACTGGCAGGGAATTAAATCTTGCTTTTATGCTAGCATACATTATGAATTCATGATGTAAAAAGACAAATTTTCAACAAAAAAAAATGGCTACTTTTCCCACATTGTTTCTTGGATTTTTTTTCAAAATCAATAGGATTCAAGCTGTTGATGAGACAAAACAACTGGGTGAATTTCACAAAAATCTGATTACAAATGCAGACTTTATCATGTAAACAAGAATTGGAAATTTTCAACATGAAATGGCTACTTTTCCCACATTGTTTCTTCGATTTTTTTTTCAAAATCAATAGGGTTGAAGCTACTGATGAGATAAACAAACTGTGTGATTTTCATGAAAATCTGACCAGAAATACAGACTTTATTGCGTAAACAAGAACAGAAAATTTAAATTTTCAACTTTAAATGGCTACTTTTCCCATACTATTTGTTGGATTTTTTTCAAAGTCGATAGGGTTGAAGCTATTGATGAAATAAACAAACTGTGCAAGTTTCACGAAAATCTGAAGTTATTTGCAGACTTTATCGCGTAAACAAGAACTGGAAATTTTCAACTTGAAATGGTTACTTTTCCCATACTGTTTGTTGGATTTTTTTCAAATTCAATAGGGTTGAAGCTATTGATGAGATAAACAAACTGTGCAAGTTTCATGAAAATCCGGCAACAAATGCAGACTTTATCGCGTAAACAAGAAAAAGACTAACGGACGGACAGACGGACGGACGGACAGACAGACGGACGGACGGACGACGGAAACCCCGCCATGACATAAGCTCTGCTGGCTTTCAGCCAGTAGAGCTAAAAATGTGAAAACTACTGACCAATGACTAGGGGGTCATGCTTAGCAGGTAGTATAATAGGACAACTTGCCTTAATATAAAGCCTAATATTAGGCTATACAGGGAGAAGCTGTGTAAAAATACAATTGCACGTGACCAAAACACTGCAGCTACAGAGGCTGATCTTGATTCACATTGTAAAAACCGATCAAGATGTCCTCAGCGCTCCGAGGGTTGTTTTAGTATTTAATTCACCTGTTGAAGCACCGGGGGATAACTGTTGGGTATGTTTTGATGGTTGTTTAGAGTCGCCTCCCTTGTGTCTGACATGCTTCCGCCGACCTGACGCTGGTCCAATGTGACCTGAAAGCAATAATCAAACGTAAAGAATTAAAAACACCCGACAAAACACGAAAAACATTATTAATCAGGTTCAAACATCCATCCATCAACCCAACATACATACATACATACATACATACATTCTTTCTACTTTTCCTTTTTGCCACAATGGTTTCAACACTAGTTCGCTGCAAGATGCAAAAAGTCACCAGTTTTAATAAATTTATGTACGCACTGGTCGCATCAGTATATAATCTATAGTCAAAATTCTCTGTCAAAAAAGGGCATGACTGTGCCAAAAATCATTTAGGATTTGCTGCCCTTCTGGTTTGAGCTACCCGTTCAACAGCTATCAGCTGGTCCAATTTTGCAGTAACTATCATTGACAGTAACAGAGATATAAGAAAATATCGAAGTCTGCAGGGACGATGAAGACACAGAACAATGCCTCGCCATTTTCTTCGATAAAGCCAAGCCACAAACAACAACAAAAATGGTAAAACAGTCAATCATCTTATAGGTATGCTTGTAATAAATGGGTGGCGACTTTGAATCCAGGACCAAAATTCTGTTGAAGTGCATGGAAGTCAATTTAGCAGCATATCTGATGTAATAGATAGAGCATTGCACGCTGGTGCCAACGTTCGGTTGCGGATGCTTGATTTTCAGTGAAAATTCTAAGTCGGATTACTGCTCTTGTTGTATAGGTTTCCCTTTTGATAATGAACGACTTGTCCAAGTTTGAAGCAAATATCTTCAGTAATACCATTATAAAAAGTCAAAGTTTCTGCATGACGACGCAGACGACGACGCCATGGCTACAATACCTCGACGTTTTCTTCGAAAACAGCCAAGCTAAAAATAGACGGAGTTGCCGATTGCAAAACGACCATCTCCTTATTGAAACGCCCCGAATCGCACCTTTTATTGAACATAAGCGTGCAGTTTATACAGTTGCAAAGAAAACTATTTATTTCATGCTTTTCGGTAGTTTATCGAGAAATAATGGTGGATTATGGCTTGATATTTCATGGTTACGACCAATGAAAATACCGATTTTATATTTTCTAACTCTTCAATTGAAGGCGAAAACAGTAGTTCCCGGGCATTAGTTACCTAGGTAATCAGCGCGTGCCATTCAAATGGAGGAAAATACAAGTTGGCGTCTTTTGCCAGGAGAGGTCAGCATCAATGTTTTCAAATATATCCGAGTTATATTGGCTTTTGATTTCAATATATTTTGGTGCATGTAAACGAACAGGTTATGCATTAAATGATTATCCCTCCGTAGAAACCTCTTATGAATTACATGACAGTCACATGACTTTCTACCCGCGTTTTCAAGTGGCGTGAACTTTTCTCGCGTTGTTCTTTCTCTTTTTTTAACGAAAATCTTTTTTTTTTGCCTGTTTGCTTAGATTTATTTGTTCAGTGAAACATTACAACTATTCGAGAGGTCATTTGCGATCAAATCAATTAAACAAATCTTTTTTTTTTTTTGAAATCTGTCATATAAAAACAAATTACGTCTATTTCCCATTTCAGTTTTTTGATTCGCTTTATTTATAAAAACCATGACTAAACAGACTGTGTATCAGAAAAATTTCGCAAAAAGGATGGATTCAGACGGCATTTTGTGAGACAGTCTGCCTTTTAACTCACCACTGTTGGAGAAGTCTGATGACCTCTCAAATGACGTAGTTTACGGCTATATCGTATTTCTCGCGCTTTACGTAATATTGTAATATTGTTATGTGAGGGGATACGCCACGGGGAGTTACCGAAAATTACCGTACTGAATTCTGACGAAAGTTCCAAAAAATAGGGGTTAGAAGCATTAAATAAAGAATATTTTTTTCGGTGAAAGAAATTTATTTCATCTCGTGAACATCATCGGTAATATTTTCAAGAGTGGCGTAGCCACGAGTGAAAATATCACCGATGATGTTCACTCGATGCAATAAATTTCGATTTTTCACCGAAAAAAAACCCCAAAAATCCTCTATATCTTGTATTTATCATCATTTTACAAGCAATATGGATATACGACATTAAAATTAAATAGCTCCTTTAAATTGAATTTTGTTCGCCTCATTTCCTGGTTTAAAAATTACATTTCATTCATGTTGCGATGTGGGTATTAAGGTTGTTTAAACTATGTCCATTGTGGAAAGCTGCATGAAGAAGACTGTGCGTATGTATATCATTATAAAACCCCAGATTCGCATGACCTTGTATAATGGCCGCCGTGATACAGATCAAGTGCTGTTTCAGAATAGCAACAGACAGTAGTTATACAAACCTTTTTTAATTGAAAGACCAGTTTCTCTTGACCTATCGACGAATTCCTTGTCTATTTCTGTGAAGGCCTGTTCTGGCGATATTTCGTGGATCCCCGATGATACGATACTTTTGTCAGCAGCCTGTTGCGCTCCTTGGGTCCTCTTCCGTAGTCCCGGTTTAGACGGGCGACCTACCGGCAACACAGAAACTTATTTAACCTTTCGGCAGCTAAGCACGACTCGAGGACCTTTTTCCGAACAATGTAGATTCTAGATCAGACTGCGCAGAACGTGCAGTCTGGTCTTGAATCTACACTGTCCGCTACGGAGATAATTTTCTCCTATGAATAAGTTTGAAATAGCAACATTCGGGCTTTTACTATCGGCTTGAAAAAAGTTTCATTTAACTTATCTAGCAGGTGAATTGTTAACGAGCAGCGCTTAACAATCAAAACAAATGAGCCGTGCTCTGTGAAAAGAGGACTTAATGGATCTGCGAAAAGTATCGAACCAGATCAGCCTGCGCAGTCCGCGCAGACTGACCTGGGCCGAAACTTTTCGCTTTTAGTCAATTTTCCGCATGTTCAGGGACCAGTCTACCTCATGATTACGTCATTTGTTAAATTGAATGGCTATCACTAATCCATAAGTATGTGGTTGCATGCTTGGAATTATGCATTACGGAGAAGCATTAAGCCCCGTTTTGCCAGAACATAACTCAAACAGACAAAACACGGCCAAAGACGACGATACCACCAAGCCAGACCAGTAAATGCCGACGAGAGACTATGTCTGTCGGTATTTTACTCTGTATCAAATGACAACATTTTAGACTCGTCCACATTGAAAGCAATCGCAAACTACAGATGTTAACTCTTTACCACACGATCCCGATTTACAACGACGCTAATGAAAGACGGCTTTTATAAAAAATAATTTGGGAGAAGAAGAAAATGCTGCTAATCAGCATTTTCTCCTTTTCTCACAATGTTTTCTACCTATCAGAGACAGAAATCATTATATAAACCACATTTACACTGTCGTCTGCACATGCTTTCAGTTTGGTCCGAAATTTTAGAATTTGGTAAAGAATAAAGAATTGTCTTATTAACCCCTTAAGCTGCTAATCGCGACTCACTGCCTTTTTGCGGACAGTGCAGATCAAGATCAGACTGCACAGAACTCTGATCTTTGATCTACACTGTCCGATATGGTATTTTCTTTCCGGTGAAATCAACCTGGAAAACGCATGTTTGGGCTTCCACTATTGAGCGGAAATTTTCGTTTCATTTATTCAGTAGCTTAAGTGTTAAACAATCGAAAAAAAAAAAGCAAGAGCAGGAGGTCATACATCAGCATTTTGTCTTACTCCTACACTTTTCAAAAGCCCCCTTCTTCTTCACATAGGAAGGTTTGTTAAAAGGTTATAAGAGCATTGCTTTAACTTCAGCTTGCAATGTCAACATCGAAATGATCCATGCTCTACGAAAAGGGGGTTTAATGCATCTATTAAAAGTATCCACCTAGGTCAGCCTGCGCAGTCCGTGCAGGCTGACTGTATCGAAACTTGTTGAATTTGGTAAATTTGCTACATATTCAAGGACCATTCTACCACAGGTTCTAGACGGTTGTAGGACAAAATGAATTTTTATGAATCCATGATTATTTCATTCTTTCCGGTAGGATATCGAGAAATAGCGGTGAAAATATTTTTCGATATTACACAGGTACGACCAGTGAGAATACCGATTTCATGACCCGATTTCATGATTTTATGGAAGTCTCGACCAAAAAAAAGGCGTTAGAAGCATGAAATAAACAGGATATTTGTTTTTTTTCGGTGAAAGATCGAAATTTATTTCATCGAGTGAACATCATTGGTAATATTTTCACGAGTGGCTGCGCGCCACTCGTGAAAATATTACCGATGATGTTCACTCGATGAAATAAATTTCGATCTTTCACCGAAAAAAACAAATATCCTCTATTTATGTGATAACTTGCTTGGTATAATGCATCCATGAAATGCCCTTTTGCTAGAGTGTGGCTCAAATAGTTAACGATTTGAAATAGTCTAACCAATTTGCATAATGTGAACTACATAAAGGGAGACTAGACCGGGACAAGAGATTGCACCGTGATACTATGTAACCACAACTATCAATATGATGTTACTGCTAAAATATTGAATCCAAATGCTGAAAACAATTCTGAATTACAATACAAAGCGTTTATTGCATGAAACATCGTTAAAATGCTTATAGCAAAAAGACGGATAAGAAAACAGAAAAATATGGATTTACTGAAGATCATGGCATTAGTTTAGTTTGGTTTGTATAGGAGTTTAACGCTATTTTAACAGCTCAGGTTATATCATGGCTGTTAGTAACACACCCATGTGTTTCCTGGCTTTCTCACACCAGTACTGACACAATTTTCTTTCTACAGCCACTGACTACTTTTCTCACATCCATCAGAGGTGAGAGGCGAAAAATCACCGGAAATAAAGTTTGCTTCAACCGGGTATCTTTTTTGTTAAATTTAAATAGTGTGTAACACCAAATACAGCAAACCTTCCATTAACTATTTTCGTTTTTGATGTGCTATCGCTGAGCCCCGGTAGCTCAGTCGGTAGCGTACAGGACTTGAGAAAAGGAGGTCGCTGGTTCGATCCCTGGCTCAGCCAATTTCTCTCCGAGGATTGATGATAGTCATTGCGACAGGATTCATTCCTCTCTCACCGCTGACCATTGTTTCGACGAATGCAGTCTGTGGCTTGGAAAGAATATTGTGCGGAATACTTGTACAAAAAACTCCAGGAAAGCATGGATAGGCGCGCTGGTCGCCACGATATAACTGAAATAATGATGAAAACACCGTTAAACACCATACAATCAATCAATCAATTTGACGCGTTATCCCTTGTTAAAAGTTAATTACATGTAAAAATCGCCCTGTCAAAGTCCTTATCAATTTATATCATCAATTTATACGAAATGAAATATCACCAGTAGAATTAAACTGTCAAAAAGAAAAAAAAAATGCCAATATTTATTGTAATTCAAACATTTAAATGAAAGGGTGAAACTTGGAAGATCTCCCGAAATAATAGGTAGTAGAATCTGTGAAAAGGGGGCCTACTGCATCTGCGAAAAGTATCGACCTAGGTCAGCCTGCGCATTCCGCGCAGGCTGACCTGAGCCAAAACTTTTCGCTATCGGTCAATTTTCTGTATGTCAAAGGACCAGTCTACCTTATGATTCAGTCGGTTGTTAGACAAAATTGCTTTCATGGATCCATAATTATGTGATGACCTGCTTGGTATCATGCGTCACGGAGATGCATTAAACCCTCTTTTGCCAGAGCATGGCTCCATCTATTGCTAATGTACTCGTGCATTTGAATGGAATAGGACTATGAAGCGCGATTTTGCACTGGGGACGTAAATTGCTTGACATATTCCTGCGGAAATCTAAAAGATGTATCTGCCATTAACGAGTCCAAATGACAGAATGCACCCAACAATTACTAAAAAAAGCGAAATATTTTGTTTACTGAAAAGAATAATGCGAAAAATGATTAACTGCTCGAGAACAGATAAATAAATAAACAAACAAAAACAAACATTATCTAGCATTGTTTTCAAATACTGTTTATTGCACAGGATGTGAAAACAAGCATCCTCTCCTAATGGGTATACAATCACATTACGCAATAAATGACTGTAATGTGAGCTTTAACAGTCTCGCAAGAGAGAGAGCATTATGGGCGTTAAACAACAGCGCTGTTGCCTTTCTTGTTTACACCTCGCAAATGGATGGATGGTGTAAGGTTTTAAACATATTAGCCATGCTCTGACAAAAGGGGGTTTAATGCATCTCCGTGATGCGTTGTATCAAGCAGGCTATCACGTAATTATGGATCCATAATAGCCACTTTTTTTCTTAAATAAGGTAGAATGGTCCTTCGACATACAGAAAATCGACCAATAGCGAAAAGTTTCGGCCCAGGTCAGCCTGCGCAGGCTGACCTGGCCGATATTTTTCGCAGATGCTTTAAGCCCCCTTTTCGCAGTGCATGGCTCAATTATACATCGATTGATGGACAGAATATTTCCAATCCACAGACTGGTTACGTCCCAAACACGCGACCCAAAACGTCTACTGCCGCTGAGAAGAATAAGATCGCCGCATCATCCCAATTGCACTAGTGTGCTCACAACTATTCTACAGTGCAAATCTAATAAACCTCGCGATAATTAATGTGACTTGGGAAGTTCTGGAATTAATCTTTTCTTGTTATATACTTACAAACTTCAGAGAAGTTTCTTGCAGCAAATACTGAATTATGAATGTAGCCCCAAAAACTGTTGTGTATTTAAGTGATCGATCGGGACTCCTTTTCTTTTAACTCTTTGCTGGGATTTGTCTTTGAAACTTTGAAAAACATTGTGGGAAAAGTAGATTTCTCCTTTCCCACAATATTTTCATAACCATTTATCATGATGGCCATAAAAACCCGAAATTCTCTGAACCCTTTACCACACATTGCTGTCTTTAAACAAACCTGGGAAAAAAGGCTTTTAAAAACATTCTGAGAAAAAGAAAAAAATAGTTTTTTTTTTTAATTCATTTTTTCCTTGAGTTACATTCATTTTGTCATCTGCAAATGCTTTCAACATGGGTGACCCCAAAACTTTGTCGTCTAGCAAAGAGGGAAAGGGTAAAGTTATTAAAATCTAAGGCAAACGTGTGAAATTTGTCCCACGATTATTCAAATTATGATTTTACATGGCACATTGAAATGGAATATAATATGCCCTCTCCCAGGCAAATCGACGTACGCTTTCGTCAATAAATGAAAAAATTCTATATAAAAGCGCAGGCTACTGCAGCAACTAATCGTGCGAAATTATCAAAACCTTGACATGTTACCGTAAAATGGTAGATAGCTATTGAAAACGTATTGGGAAAGGAGTGATTGCTTGTAACACGAGACTTTTTTCTTCAGCTGTGTTTTCTATTTTGTAAGACTTTTATTTCTTTAACTACATCTATGTCTAGTAGTATAGTGGCCTCTTTGCGTGTAAACAAAGGCGATAAGAAGATAACCCGCGGCCATTTTGTTACTGTAAATAGCAACTCATTTACATATGTGGAGAAAATCAAACTCATATCACATATATTTAATAAATAAATTCTTTACAAATTTTCAGGTATTCATATTTTGGATTTGGACGCAGCGCATCCAGCGTGGATGACCTGACCCACTATGTCCAGTAGCAAGCCCTATATCGGATATAAAAGTCACCTCTGTATATCGGTCGGATGTTCAAGAATGTCATTTGAAATGAGCCATGCTCTGGTAAAGGGGAATTTTATGCTTCTCCGTGATGCAGTATACCATGCAGGTAATCATGGAATCATAAAATCCATTTGGCCAAACAACCGACTAAATCATAAGGTAGTATGGGCCTTGGACATTCAGAAAGTTTAACAATAGTAAAAAATAACAAAATGTTTTTACCCGTGTCAGCATGCGTGGATTGCACAGGCTGACCAGGGTCGATACTTTTTTTGCAGATGCATTAAACCCGCTTTTCACAGAGTATGGCTCAAATACAGACGAAGACATCATTCTAGATATAAACTATTTCAATTTGAAATGGTGCATGCATTCGTTCAACAAATACAAGTTGTCCAAACAGGCAGCCTTTGCCGAAATACAGCTACATCATTTAATGAACTAAAACTGATTACATGAACTACGTAATGACCATTGGTAACGTTGTTTTACATCGTATTTGTTCACACAGAAGAAGAGACCTATCCCACCATTTTGTTTTGTACCACAGTTCTGGTTATTGATATTTCTAAAACGACACTAAGTACATTTTTTTGTCAATATTTTATAGTAGATTCTTAAGTAGATTAATTACCATACAATGGGCAAATTTATTAAAATATGAAAAAAAAAATGAATGAAAATGAGTACCTGCTTGTATTAGGCAATTTATTACAGCAATTAAAAAAAATGTTTTCCATTCATTCAAATTTACACCCTGTCTCTATCAAAATTTAAATTTTGATAGCCTTTACAATAATAGATTCAGAATTCCTTTCTCAGGCACTAGGACATATTTGTAGTCTTTGAAAACAGACTAACTGTATGACTCGCCTTTGCTTCGTATCATTATTCGTACTTCCTGCCTTTAATAAGGAAAGTATGTTTACAAAAACAACTTTTTGAATCCGATAGTACAGTATGTCATACTTCAATTCTTTTTCATTAATAATAAGTGCAGAACTAGACTATCTATAGGAAAAAATACATATAAGTGCGATAGTTGTGCAAGTTCCTCACCACTCTCAGGAGACGACGGGATTAAAAGATCGTCTGAAAATTGCAGGAATACAAATAAACAATTGATTACAACTACTCAATATTGAAACTGTCTTTTCATGTAAACGAATGCAATTGAAATAAGACAGCATTAGAATTAAGCTACCAGTCAGCTGTAAATGACTTTACTCTTTTCGAAAAAAAAAAACAATACAGAACCAGTTTTGGTTGCTCTATTATGCAATCTGATCAGTTGCTGTACTGTTTTTCGAAAAAAGAAATGCCCGATCACTTAGAACTTCAAAAAATAGTAGTATGATAGCGTGGCAATGTATACTTCAACAATCGATCCCGAATATAAACAAAAAGTTCTGGATAGATAAACAGAATGTATCAGATGCATTTACAGTGGTACAAGAAAAAAAAAGGTGGATAAAATGTTAAGACTGCAATCATTAGAGAAAAAGAAATGAAAGAAAAGAAAGTTTTGCTGGCTACGACATCGTGAATGGTGATTATCATGGTAAAGAGCTACAACATTCACAATACCCAGTGTAGTTTGTTACTTGTTTGTTACTTGTTTATCATATAAAATGCTTATAACGATTGTGATCGGGGGAAAAAAAAAAAACACTTGAACTCTTAACATATAAGTCATTGATAACAAATTACAATGACACTGGTCTCTTGTTAAACTAAAAGTTCCATGCATCATAGAAGTAAATGAAAATAGCAAACGGGGACACTGGTCTTTCGTAAAACATATAGTTTCATGCAACATAGAAGTTGGCGATGATGGGTTACGGGGACACTGATCTCTCGTTAGAGTTCCATGCAACATAGAACTTAGCGATAATAGCTCATGATGATAGTGGCCTCTCTTTAGAGTTCCATGCAACAGAGAAATAAGCGAGAATAGCTGACAATTAAAGTGGCCTCTCGTTAAACTAAGAGTTCTATCCAACATAGCAGTTAGCAATACTGAGTTACGGGACATTGGTGTCTCCTTAGAATTCCATGCATCATAAATATAGCGATACTAATTTACGGGGACACTGGAGTCTCGTTAAACCGAGTGTTCCATGCAATATATAGATTATCGGTAATAGCAAACGAGGAAAGTATTCTCTCGTTAAACTTTCGCGCAACATAGAAGTTAGCGAGAATAGCTTACAATGACAGTGGTCGCTCGAAAGAGTATCACGCAACATAGAAGTTATAGATAATAGCTTACGGGGACAGTAGTCTCTCGTTAATACAAGAATTCCAAGCAACATATAAGGTATCGATAATAGCTTACGGGGCCATTAGGGCCTAGTCTCTCGTTAATATAAGTGTTCCACGCAACATATAAGTTATCGATAATAGCTTACGGGGATAGTAGTCTCTCGTTAATATAAGAGTTCCATGCAACATAGAAGTTAGCGTTCTTTCAGGGACAGTTGGTCTCTCGTTAATATGAATTATACGCAATATAAAAGTTAGCGGTAATAACTTACGGGGACAGTGGGACAGTGGGATTCTCGTTAATATGAGTTACACGCAACATGGAGGTGAGCGATAATAGCTAACGGGGACAGTAGTGCCTAGTCTCTCGTTAATATAAGCGTTAAACGCAACTTATAAGTTATCGATAGCAGCTTACGGGGACAGTAGTCTCTCGTTAATATAAGAGTTCCATGCAACATAGAAGTTAGCTTTAATAGCTTTCAGGGACAGTGGTCTCTCGTTAATAGAAGAGTTCTTCGCAACATGGAAGATAGCGATAATAGCTTACGGGGACAGAGGTCTCTCGTTAATATGAGTTCCACGCAACATGGAAGTCAGCGATAATAGCTTACGGGTCCAGTGGGATTCTCGTTGATACAAGAGTTCCACGCAACAGGAAAGTTAGCAGTTACTGCTTACGAAGACAGTGGTCTCTGCTTAATATGGGTTCCACGGAACATAGAAAGTAGTGTTAATGACTTACGGGAACAGTGGTTTCTTTAAAGTTCCATGCAAGAACGATTTAATACATTAAGTTGTATTATGTTATTTTGTAACCTAGGTATTTGTCTCGATTGTGAGTTTCTGATATAAACTTATGAAGAACATAATGAAAGTCTGAAATTAAACATCATGTCAACCGTTTACATCATGCCGAAATCGCACAGTTGGCTGTCTAGGTGTAAAGCAATTGCTTTGTGATGTGATGCAAATAAACATTACCTTCTTTCTCTGTTTTTCGACCTTTGGACTGTAAATGGGGTCGTTTCTGGCGAATAAATCTCAATGTTTCGTCGTCAATCTTGGATTTTTTCCTGGTCTCAAATAGAGTACCCTGAAAAGAGCAAGTCATTCCCGCTGTGTCTTAGCCAAAACCTTTTATTTTGCACTAATTGTGAAAACAAGCTCAAACACTCACCAGCAAGTTTAACTCTTTCCCACACAATTCAGAATTTTAAGGACCCTAAAGAAGAAGGCTTATGAAAATATTGTGGGAAAAGGAGAAAATGCTGGTTACCAGCATTTTCTCCTTTTCCCACAATGTTTTCCACCCTTCCCAAAACAAATTTCAAATTTTGAGTCACATCTGATTTGTCGTCTGCAAATGCTTTCAGTTTGGACCAGCCGAAAATTTTGTCGTTTGGTAAAGAGTTAACCAATCACTCTGGATTGTTGCTACTTGAAACATATGAGCCATAATCTTGGAAAAGGGAGTTTACTGCATCTTTAAAAAGTACCGACTCAGGTCAGCCTACGCAGTCCACGCTGAATGATCTGTATCAATTTTTTTGTTGGTCAATTTTTTGCATGTTCAAAGACTGTTCTACACCATGATTAAATATGTTGTTATACAAAAAAGATCTTATCGACCCATAATTATATGATGACTTGCTTCGTAAAATGCATCACAGAGATAAATTAATCCTCCTTTTGCCATAGCATGGCTCATATTCAATACTCGCAACACAATGCGGGTACATCTGTCCACGCAGTCGACCTGGGCCGACACCTTTTTGCTTTTGGTAAATTTTGTGCATATCAGAGGGCCAGTGTACCTCATGATATCGTCGGTTGTTATACTAAATGGATTTTATGAATCCATAATATTGTGATGACTTGGTTGGTATCATGCATCGTGAAGATGCATTAAACCCCGTGCCAGAGCATGGCTCATATGTTTTGTGTGTAAAATGACTGTTTGATTAATTGATTGAATAGTGTTTTACGCCGCTTTTAACAATATTTCAGTCATATCACGGCGATAGTTCACATACTCATGTATTCTCTGAGTTTTACCAGTACTGGGGCTCTGAAGTATCTTGCCCAGGACATTCCCACGAAAAACCCAGTGGATCCAGTGAGGCTCCAACCCGGGTCCTCTAGGTCACGAGTCCTACACTTTACCAATGGGCCACGCAGGACCCCTTCTGTATGCAAAACACAGGAGTGTAAAGATAAAGCGTCTAAGGAAACAGTAGTGTAAAAGTTAGGCATCACTTTCATGTATAGCCTGAGAAGGGGAGCAGGGAAAACTTCGGCACAGTCCCCATCCTGACACATACACTTGTCATGTTTATCAGAAAGTAAGTATTTATGAATGAATTATGTACGGACCGTGCTCTGGTAAAAGGGGCTTTAATGCACCTCTGCGATGCATCATACCAAGCGAGTAAATTTATAATCATGGATCCATAAAATCCAATTTGTCTTACAACTTACTAAATCAGGAGGTAGGTTGGTCATTTGACATGCAGAAAATTGACTAGTAACACAAAGTTTCGTCCCAGGTCAGCCTGCGAGGACTGCCAAGGCTGACCTGGGACGATACTTTTTGCAGATGCATTAAACCACCTTTTCACAGAGCGTGGCTCAATTATGTTACATGAATTTATTTCACAAGCATATGTGACCAACATGGCCGAGTATTAATTTTCGTATATCAAGCTACATGATCGGATATGTCTAGCTTCCTTTTTTTTTTAAAACTAGTTTCGGCAGTAAGACCGTCAATGAATCGATGTTGAAGAATCTACCTCAAGATTTATGACTTCGAATTTCGAGTTGCCTATCGTTCCTCATGAAGATATATAAAATTCATTGAGATATGATTCATTCCTCCATCACCTATTTCTTTCGATTTTGTTTCTGTCGTATTTAAAGATACATCTTTCCTCGTTTTCAGCCAGTTTCCAACCCATTTCAATTTTTGTTTTATCAAAGTATAATTATTCTTGTATCTGCATGCCAAATGTTGCCCCTGACGATTGCAAGATTGCATAGATTACGACGGATAGAAAACGCATTTCTGAAGGCTTTCAAAGAAATTCCTGTTTTGACAATTCCGGTTTTAAATCGAAGATTTCTGATATAGGTTTTTATCCCTTACACCATATATTGGTGATTTTTCTATATTTACACAGCTGACTGATTCTGAACCATTGTACACTCTATCCAGTCTTAACAGCGTTTTTTCTCTCTGGCTGTACGGATGTATCTTTAAGCCATGAATTAGAGTGCGTGTTGTGCGTAGCGCTGGTTGGTTAAGGAAATAGGTATCAGGAATCCATAGAAAGGTACACTGCTAGCAGTGATATAACTGCATTTCCACTAAAATGAGGTAATACACGTAACAAACAAATAGACCATGCTCTGGCAAAAGGGGGTTTAACCGATCTCCGTGATGCATTATACAAAACAAGACATTGCATATTTCTTGATCCATAAAATCCATTTTGTCTTACAACCAACTAAGTAATGAGATAGAATGGTCCTTGGACACACAGAAAAATTTACCCATAGCAAAAAGTTTCGACACAGGTCAGCATGCGCATTCCGCGCAGGCTGACCTGGGTCGATACTTTTTGCAGATGCATTAAACCCCCTTTTTTACATAGATCATGGCTCATTTAGCAATAATTAGGCATATCTACCCTTTTCAGATTAAACGTGACTTGAATTCTGTCCATAAAATCTTGAGCGAACTCTGGATACGTTTTCAAAGTCTCCTTCAGGTCTTGAATGTCTATTTTATTGATATCACAGTAGCTTAACGCCCGCACAAAGTACAGCGATTTTCCCGTCGAGTCTAGATCCTTCATGTCACCTCCAAAAATGTCATCTTTTCCTGCAAAATAATCGATAAGAAGAATCATTTTTACAGATCAAACTTGTTATAATCTGAAAAAAGAAATAATATTATTACTTTAAGTGCCGAATAACTGTTATGCATTTTGTATGCATTAACATAATTTTTGATATTGCAACTTAATGGTAAATTATATTTAAGATCTGACATGAGTTGGTGTTTGAGATTTATTGCACGAGTCTACAAAAAATGTTATTGAGTGAGCCTTTGACGAGCTTACTAGCATTTTTTCGTGGGCGAGTTTAATGAAATTTTACCCCATACGCAAACTAATGTCAGGTTTTTTTTTTATCACATAAATCTATCTCAAGAATTATAGTACATTATGTGTTAAAACAAAGGCCCACATGTGTATGTGTATTGAAATTTACATAAGGCCTATTTTTTTTTTCTTTGACAGAAGTGTACATCACAGGTAAAAAGTTTCTTAGGAAACTTGCATATTCATACATAACAGTTTTGTTTTACATCTAAAGATACTAAAATTTGCAGCTTTGTCACGATCATGAGTTTGAAAGTAAAAAAAAAACAGGAATCTTGGTCGGCAATGTTTTAGAAATGAGGCGTATAATTACAGCACGTTGACCAAACACAGTACTATTTTCTTATCCCAATCGTGTGTAAGACAAGAAAATTCGCAATGGCTGTCTTACATTGAAAATAAGGGGAGTTAGGTGATAAAAAATATCTCATATACATTTATCTTTAAGTTTTGACTCAGACACCCACTATATTTCACAACCTCGTCATTTGACCTTCAAGGGTGATATTGAACTTGGATAAAATTGTATATATTAATAACTTCACA